>CM044313.1:29867500-39867500 GCA_024291935.2 Okapia johnstoni
ATTTCCACACCTTTGTTTTGTTATTACCTGATTAAAACAAATCCCAGGTATCTTTTAACACAGAAGAAAGATCAGATTAGCATGCTCTCATTCAGATGAGAATTCTGCCACCATTGTTCTCAAATCTCGCCTATTCTGAAATCATCCCGTGTTTTATCACCTTCTGCTCATCTGATAACAGGTCTTGTGTTCATGCTCAGTCGCTAAGTCACGTCTGAATCATTGAAATCCCATGGGCTGTAGCCTGCCAGCCTCCTCTGTCCATGGGATTCTCCAGGCAAGAATACTGGAGTGGGTTGCCATGCCCTCCTCCAGGGGATCTTCCTGACCCAAAGATGGAAGCCATGTCTCCTGCATCTCCTGCACTGGCAGGTGGATTCTTTATCACTGAGACACCTGGGAAGACTAGTAGCTACTAACCTTGAGAGCCCTGCCTCTGTTTCTTTAGTAACCTCTGTGCCCTGATTCAGAGACGCCTTTCACACAGAACCTATGCTGTTGACCTCAATGAGCTCCTCTGCTACTTAATGCTTCTTTAAGTCTGCTGACAATTTTTTTTTTAATCCTCATCTTTTGAAACTTCACCTCTATTTAAGTCACCTAGTGAAAGAGCTTCAACTCAAAGTATTATACAGTCTTAATCAGATCTCAAGCTCTGGGACCTGAATAACAACCTCTAAGCTACATCTTTAATTCATTTCACTTCTAGTTAGAACTTCCTTTTACACTTTGAATGACTTGTCTCCTCTCAATTTCTCACTTTCCTTGTAGTAAATAACATATCTCTATTTTGACTACATATTTCTTTTTATCTACCTGAACATCATGATCAACCATGTTATATTGATCCCAGAACCTCAAAAACCCAGAATTTTCTCTCCTAGAATTTTTCTATCAGTCTTGACGTACTACAAGCTTCATTACTTCCCACTTAATTTTCACTTCTGAATTGCTGCACATTTATAGAATTTATTGACCTAATTCAGGCCAAATCAAATAAAAGCAACAAGCTTAAACGAATTCCCCTATAACAGTAATTACTTAATCATTTTTGTTGGCTCTCTCATTTATTCTGCATAGTAACTGGCTCATAACTTTTCTGTAATTTCTAGTTCTCCAAAGTAATTTGCTCCTTTACCTTCAGCAGCTATTCTTATCTCATATATTAAGCATGATGTTCTAATATTACTGTTTTCAATTAAAATTAGATATAAATATATATAATCCTATTCTTCCACAGTCTCAAAACCTGTAGTCTACTTTAATTTTTTTCCTCCACCCTCTATGAGTGTATCAGCTAAGACTTTTTCATCAAGTGCTAAAAACCCAATTTAAAATTTAGGCAGCAGTAAGAATGCATAGATTCATTTCAATAAAAAACCCACAGGTGTAAATGGCTTTAGGAATTGTCAGGCCCAGGAACTAAATGTTGCTGTGAGGATACTGTTTCTCCCACATTTTCCTCCTGTGGATTCTGCTGCAGTGACTTCCTTTTCAGTCCCCAGATAGAGGACATAAGAGACTCCAAAATCATTTCATATCACCACCAGATCTAAGGGAATAATGAGTCCATGTCTCCTTTTTGCTTATAGCACAAACAAAACCCCAAGAATTGGATGTAAATGTCTCCGATATGGTAGATTATTGTTCAGGTACCACTCCTGAACATTTGGTACACAGAAGAAACTTCGGTACATAGAATAAACAGAAGAACTATAAAAACAAACAAACAAACAACAAAAAAACGACAGCACCCAGATAACCACGATGGACTCACCTAGAGCCAGACACCCTGGAGTGCAAAGTCAAGTGGGCCTTAGGAAGCATCACTACGAACAAAGTTAGTGGAGGTGATGGAATTCCAGGTGAGCTATTTCAGATCCTCAAAGATGATGCTGTGAAAGTGCTGCACTCAATATGCCAGCAAATTTGGAAAACTCAGCAGTGGACATAGGACTGGAAAAAGTCAATTTTCATTCCAAACCCAAAGAAAGGTAATGCCGAAGATTGCTCATACTACCGCACAATTGCACTCATCTCTCACACTAGCAAAGTAATGCTCAAAATTCTCCAAGTCAGGCTTCAACAGTATGTGAACGATGAACTTCCAGATGTTCAAGTTGGATTTAGAAAAGGCAGAGGAACTAGAGATCAAATTGCCAACACCCACTGGATCATTGAAAAATCAAGAGAGTTTCAGAAAAACATCACTTCTGCTTTATGACTATGCCAAAGCCTTTGACTGCATGGATCACAACAAACTGTGGAAAATTCTTTAAGATATAGGGATACCAGACCACCTGACCTGCCTCCTGAGAAATGTGTATGCAGGTCAAGAAGCAACAGTTAGAACCGGACATAGAAAAACAGACCGGTTCCAAATTGGGAAACGAGTATGTCAAGGCTTTATATTGTCACTCTGCTTATTTAACTTATATGCAGAGTATATCATGCAAAATGCCGAGATGGATGAAGCACAAGCTGGAATCAAGATTGCTGGGAGAAATACCAATAACCTCAAATATGCAGTTGACACCATACTTAGGGCAGAAAGCAAAGAGGAGCCTCTTGATGACAGTGAAAGAGGAGAGTGAAAAAGTTGGCTTAAAGCTCAACATTCAGAAAACTAAGATCACAGCATCTGGTCCCATCACTTCATGGCAAATAGATGGGGAAACAATGGAAACAGTGATAGACTTTATTTTGGGGGGCTCCAAAATCACTGCAGATGGTGACTGCAGCCATGAAATTAAAAGACGTTTGCTCTTTGGAAGAAAAGCTTTAACTAACCTAGTGAAGTGAAGTAACATCCCTCAGTCATGTCGACTCTTTGCAACCCCATGGACTGTAGCCTACCAGGCTCCTCAGTCCATGGGATTTTCCAGGCAAGAATACTGGAGTGGGTTACCATTTCCTTCTCCAAGGGATCTTCCTGACCCAGGGATCGAACCGAGGTCTCCCACATTGTAGGTAGATGCTTTACAGTCTGAGATACCATTAACTAACCTAGACAGCATATTAAAAAGCAAAGACAATACTTTGCCAGCAAAGATCCATCTAGTCAAGGCTATGGTTTTTCCAGTGGTTATGTACGGATGTGAGAGGTGCACTACAAAGAAAGCTGAGCATCAAATAATTGATGCTTTTGAACTGTGGTGTTGGAGAAGACTCTTGATAGTCCCTTGAACTGCAAGGAGATCCAACCTGTCCATCCTAAAGGAAATCATTCTTGAATATTCACTGGAAGGACTGATGCTGAGGTTGAAACTCCAATACTTTGGCCAACTGATGGACTAACTGACTCATTGGAAAAGACCCTGATGCTGGGAAATATTGAAGGCAGTAGGAGAAGGGGACGACAGAGGATGAGATGTTTGGATGATATGACTGACTCTATGGACATGAGTTTGAATAAGCCCCGGGAGTTGGCGATGGACAGGGAAGCCTGGCATGCTGCGGTCCATGGGGCTGCAAAGAGTCTGACATGACTGAGTGACTGAACTGAACTGAACCACTCCTAAAGCCATTCTTAAGTGGCTCAGTGGGCACAGAATCTACCTGCAATGCTGGAGATGTGGATTTGATCCCTGGGTTGGGAAGATCCTCTGGAGGAGGGCATGGCAACTCACTCCAGCATTCTTGCCTGGAGAATCCCATGGACAAAGGAGCCTGGTGGTTTACAGTCCATAGGGTCTCAAAGAGTCAAACACAATTGAAGCGACAGAGTATGAAAACATACACTCCTAAATGTCTCTCTCTCCAGTTAGAAGTGGTTGGATGATCAAATGTGGATCCTGCTCACCTGAATTAGGGAAGGCAAATGAAGATCCCCTGGAGAAGGAAATGGCAACCCACTCTAATATTCTTGCCTGGAGAACCCCACAGACAGAGTAGCCTGGCAGGCTATAGTCCATGTGGTCGCAAGAGTTGGACATGCCTTAGCGGCTAAACCACCATCACCAAGGAATGAAGGGGATATAAAATCAGCTCCACTATAAAGACCAAAAAAGGAAAGGGTAGATTTTCACACTGAAATTGGGAAAGAAGTGGGTCAAACATCACTCTATGGCCAAAAGACGAAAAGTTAACTAAGATACTTGAGTCTGTGAATTTCTTCCCCTCTCTGCATGTACTTTGACCTTTTCCTTGTACTTGTATATGTGTGTGCATGCTCAGTTACTCAGTAGCATCTGACTCTTTGCAGCCCCATGCACTGTAGCCAGGCTCCTCTGTCCATGAATTTTCTAGACAAGAATACTGGAATGGGTTGCTGTTTCTTCCTCCAAAGGATCTTCCTAATCCAGGGATCAAACACACATCTATTTCATCTCCTGCATCAGCAAGCGGATTCTTTACCACTGTGCCATCGTACAGGACCTCATTTACACCAAAAAATAAAGAATTAGACTCTGTCTCTCTTTGACCTCCCTTTGTAGCAAATCCTTTCTTTTACTGTAAAGGTTTTTGCAAATGCTGTCAATATCATTGTCTCCACTTTTGTATCACTGATGTGCCTCTTAACGATTACCTTCTGATTTTTTTGTTCTTCAATATAAACTGTTATTATCAAGTTTTATTAATAAATTCATTCTTACCATTTCAAGAAGGTTAATTTATAAAATAATGCTTTCCATTTTGGCTTTATGATTACACTTACTTCTTGAAATCCTGGCTTTTCTTAGCCACTAAGACATTGAAATTCTTGCCTTCCTAACAGATATTTGATAGCTGTTCATCTCTCTCTTATTAGCATCTTTTTTACCTTTCAGAACTTAAAATGTAAGAAATCATGTAGGGGAAACTTTTTCCTCTTTTTCCTAAATATAGTCTTTTCGTCTTTTCTCTACAACTTCAGATATTATTTTTCTGTTAAACATCAACACCCACATTATCTATCTTGTCTGTTGTGTTCTCCATCAAACCCTCCAAATTTGCAAATACCCTTCAATGTGTACCTTCTTAATGTCTCTGCCATGTCATGCTCAACTTGTGCTCAAACAAAATTTATTAGATTATTCCTAAAGACAGTTTGATTTTTTCTGTTATTATTGGTGATGTTATTGTCATCTTGGTTATATAGGCTACAGTTTAATCAAATAACCCAGGATGCAACATATTTTTTGAAATAACAAGCACTCAAAAATAGTTGCTAAATTGAATTTTTTTGTTTGTTTCAATTTTTTCTTGAAGTATAGTTGATTTACAATATTGCATTAGTTTCAAGTGTGTAACAAAAGTGATTTGCTTATACATGCACATATATGTATACATATTACTTTAAAATTCTTCTCAGTGATAGTTTATTATATGATATTGTATATCGTTCCTTGTATTATACAGTAATATATATTTGTCTATTTTACAAATAGTAGTGTGCATCTGTTAACCCCATACTCCCAATTCATCCCTCCTTCTACTTCCCCTTTGGAAACCATTAATTTGTTTCCTATGTCTGTGAGTTTCTGTATTGTAAACAAGTTTTAAGTTGACTTCTTGATTGTACACTGTTAATATTCCTACAGCAACTATTTTGTCATTTCATACATTCAGTGGCTGAAAGATTTATATTTATCATTATTGCTCCATTCCATATCTACTTCTATATTTCCAGATACCTCATACCTCAGTTCCATAACTTATTACATAGTCTCCCTTTTCATTTTTTTCACCATTTCCAAACTTTACTCCTGAAGGTAATAGAATAGAAAAGTGCTAATTTCCTTGAGGTATCTAGTTGCTTGTTTGTTTGTTTTAATTAACAGTAATCTTTTTTTTTTTCCTACTACCTGCCCTTCATTGAAAAATTCCTATTCATCCTAGCTACCTCCCTCACTTCCTCAGAGCAGTTTCTCTAGGTTACTTGGTATGCTGCCCCCCAGGCTTGAAGTCCTCGGTATGAAGTCCTCATTTTATCTGCCAAATAAAAGATATGACTCCGAACTTTTAGGCTGTGCACTTATTTTTCAGTTGACACCTTGTTTTAGGTATTTTTGTACACGTGTTATCGACTCTCCTTAAATACTATCCTTTTGAGAGCAGAGGCCATTTCTGATTTATCATCCTACCTCCCATAGTATCTTTATTAAGGCCTCAAGAAAAGGAGCTTGTTAATATGTATAGGATAAACTTTATATGCATAATTTCAAACATTTCCCATTTTGCAGTATCATTGTTTTGATTTAGAAAGTTGTTTATGTTTTACTAAAAGTACTATTATTAAATAATGTTGTGATGACTGCCTAATACTTTGTCTCATTTTCATCCTTAATTCGTTTAGCCATTTTTCAATTTCCCCAGAGAAATTTTGGAAAGAAAAATGATATCCATTATTGCAATGTCAAATTGGACTTGCCCATTTCTGTCTACAGAAATTTATTTTTTCCTTGTGCAGCAATTAAGGAGAGAAGTGCACATAATCCTGTTGCTTAGGTGAAGTACTAGTCTCCAGATCTCAGGCTAGCAATTTGATTACAGAACTCAGAAGTCTCCAGCCACATAATATGGTAAGTAGCTGTTTCTGGGATACTGACAATGAGGTGAAAGTGAAACTGTTAGTCCCTTAGTGGCTTCTGACCCCATGAACTGTAATTCCCCCAGGTTCTTCTGTCCATGGAATTCTCCAGACATGAACGCTGGAATGGGTAGCCATTCCCTTCTCCAGGGGATCTTTCTGACCCAGAGACCAAACACAGGTCTCTTCCATTGCAGGCAGATCCTTTACTATCTGAGCCAACAGGAAAGCCCTCAAATGGTAAAAGTCAGTTATCTCATCTTCAGTTAGACAAGTTGGACTGCTTTCGTTTCTGCTTGCTCAGCCAAGAGGCATTTGCTTCTTGAATGAAACCTTAAGTAACCACATTCTGAGAAAGGGTCCCCAGAGGTATTCTTTAAGAAAGACTTCACACAGGACCGGAGAGCACTCCAAAGCTATGCCAATCCAGGAATTACTCTTAAGCTGTTTTTCTCACAGGCATTCTGTTTCCTGCAGTAGTTAAAAAGAAGATAGTATGTGAAGTCCTGAGAGTTTAATTACGAGGCATGATGGAGTTTCAGGGTTGAGACTATGAATGAGAGGAAGTGAAAATCAGAAAGAGCTGCGTAAATAAAAATGTGTGTTTTATGGGAATAGTCATTTATCAGGCCTATACAGACTTTCTTTAGGGCTACCCCAGAGATCCTTAAAGGGATAGTAAGAGCGTGGCAGCAGGAAGTCCTGAGCACAGGAAGACATGTCATTCTGAGAATATGGTGGGAGTAGAATCCCTGTCCAGACCCTCCCCTTGTCTTACATTATCAAGCATGCCTTGAAAATCAGGTTCTCAGTATGCCAGTAAAGACACTGATACAGGAAAGGTTCCAGACACATACTTCAACAGGCAAGTAAATCAAGGCTAGGGAAGCAGTCTGATTTCAGAGCCCGCATGTTGATGAGATCAAGGTCCTCCTGTTCTGGTCGATTGTGAGCTACATCTATCAGATTTATGCTTTATCCATCTTTGTACACACAGTGCCTGCCACAGAGTAGATATCAATGCATTCTTTTTACATGATAATGTGAACAAAAATGAATGAATAAATGAGTGATTTGCTCAGGGTCTAATAGGACTTAAGTTGCATAGAGTTGCATTTGGAGCAGCTATGAAATGAAACCGTCGAAGGCTAGACACAGTTTTATTCCCTATTTTCCTGCAAAAAAAAATCAACATTCATTCTTAGGTAGAAAGAGATAAAGGAAGTCCAGAAAGCAAGCTAAAAATAGTCCAAAATTTCTTAAAGCAACATTTTAATTATTTTAGCTAACTAATTAAGTAAGTTGACGAGTTTCTATTACATATGGAAAATACCAAACCCTCAGAACTCTCATGCTGTCTGCCATAGTTATATCACTAACAATAAATTTGCAATCGCTTTAACTTTATAAAGATATTTTTTCAGTTCTATTTCATAGATACAAAAGAGTATAATTGTATTATAGAAAAGATATAAATAATAAAGCATATGACTGCCTATCTTCTACCTATCTTCACCCCTACTTTAGAAATAAAACACCATACCTTAAGTCCTTGTGTTCAGCTTCATAGCTGTTTCCATGATGCAGTCTCCTCCCTCTCCAACAGAGGTAACAATGTAACAATATCCTAAGTGTCATGTCTACTATTTATTTATTTTTATTTAGAGTTTTGTGTGTTAGTGTGAGTCTGTGTATACATTTGTGTACATTTCATATATTGGATGACTCTATATGTATCTATGGAGAAGGCAATGGCACCCCACTCTAGTATTCTTGCCTGGAAAATCCCATGGATGGAGGATCCTAGTAGGCTACAGTCCATGGGGTCGCGAAGAGTCGGACACTACTGAGCAACTTCACTTTCACTTTTCACTTTCATGCATTGGAGAAGGAAATGGCAATCCACTCCAGTGTTCTTGCCTGGAGAATCCCAGGGACGGGGGAGCCTGGTGGGCTGCCGTCTATGGGGTCGCACAGAGTCAGACACGACTGAAGTGACTTAGCAGCAGCAGCAGCAGCATATGTATCTATATACATATACTGATGCAAGATTTTGAATCTTGCATAAAAATAATTATATAGTACTGCTTCTTCTGTGAAATCATTTTTCACATTCAAACATTTTAGGGAAATTCAGCTATGATCAAGTATAAACACAAAGTTTTTTCGTTTTCTCTGCTTCATCATAGTCCATATGTTTATGTATCATTATTTATCATTGTTTCCAATTGTGCATTTGCTTTGATTCTGGTATTATGAAGATTATCATATCCCTTTAGGCAGCCACCTGCTTTGGGGCATGCTTACTTCTTGGATTTACACTTCCCTTATATTTTTGACTCCTAATGATTTCCTTTATTGTCTTGCCTCCTCTTTCATGCACTACAATTATCCATTTTAAATACTATTTTATATACATTTTATAGTAGCAGAATCTTATAGTAGCATATTGCCTAGTATATTACTGTAGAAGAGAGTGCTTGCATGCGTGCTCAGTCATGTACTACTCTGATACCCCATGGATCGTAGCTCTCCAGGCTCCTCAGTCCAGGGGATTCCCTAGGCAAGAATACTGGAGAGCATTGCCATTTCCTCCTCCAGGAGATCTTCCTAACCCAGGGATTGAACCCATGTCTCTTGTGTCTCCAGTGTTGGCAGGTGGGTTCTTTTCAATCAAAAAGACAAAAATAACAAACTTTGAGAGATTGTTAGTTTATGATTAATTTATTTAATTTTTTTTTCTTTAATGGAAAAAAGATTTGTAAACTATTGCATTTGTTGAAAATTTGGTAGAAAGTGATGGCAGAAGAGATATAGGAGGGTAGTGAAAAGAGGTTATTCCAAGGATAGGGTATTTGAGTGGAGATCTGGGTGTCAAGGAATTAGTGAGGTGGAAATCTAAAGGAAGTATACAGCAGACTGTTCTAGTATGTTTCATGATCTAATCACCTCCCAAAGGCCTCACCTCCAAATGCCACTATGTCAGAAGTTAGGACTTATACGAATTTTGGGGGGACACAAACATTTAATCCATAACACAGATAGAGAGAGAAGCAAAGGCCTTCATGTGAGTAGAGATCAAGATATTAAAAAAGTTGTTCTGTTTTCTTGAGTGTAGTTGTTGAGAGAAAGAATGGGATGATTAAATGAAAGGTTCTCATAAGTCAGCAAAAGCTAGATCATATACTACGTGGAGGTAAATAGAAATGCATTACAAGGACTTCTCCAGTGGTCCAGAGATTGAGAATCTGCCTCCCAAAGCAGGGAAAGTGGGTTTGATCTCTCTCTCTTTCAGGGAGCTAAGATCCCACAAGGCATGGGGCAACTGAGCCTGCACACCGCGACTACTGAGGCTGTGTATTCTAGAGACTGTGCTCTGCACCAGGAGGAGCCCTTGACCTCAACTAGAGAAAGCCAGCACGCTGCAGTGAGGACCCAGTGCAACAACAACAACAAAAGAAATGCATCTCCACTCCAACGTTCTTGCCTGGAGAGGCCCATGGACACAGGAGCCTGGCGGGCTACAGTCCATTGGTTCACACAGAGTTGGACAGGACTGAAGTGACTTAGCACGCACGCATCGCATATCCTGTCTTTGACCTTAAACTTCTACTTCTTGTGCATACGTGTGATCTATTTCCCAGTTCTCAACGATAACATTTCTTCCACTCAAGAACTCTAGTCTTTATATTTTGGTTTCTATACAGATCTCTAGAAATAGCAACTCTTTTACTTTTCTTCTGAGTCCCTCTCTTGCATTTTTTATATGCCAGATGAAAATATTGCCAGATGAAATTGAGAATGATGTTACTTAGAAAATTTGAGAACTGGGACGGATCTTCAATTTGGAGCATGGGGGCAGAAAATTATATAGCAATACTCCCACTGTCACAGCAGGTGTCTATTGATTTGGCATATCAAGATAGTTCTCTGCTGAGGTGTGACTAATGAAAAAAAAAAACCACCTTTTATATAGATACAGTTAACTGCTTGATAGTTGTCAAAATAAAGACATATTATCAAAAGAAACATAATTTAAGCAATAATTCCAAATGTAATAACTAGGCTTTCTAACAGTTTTAGGATCTTCAAATTTGTTTTGTTATTTTCTATTTTGGTATTCTTTGTCATCGTATTTAGTTGATAACAGACATATGTGGGAAGGCAGACACTAGACTGCACATGTGGGAGGACAGAATCTCAGGGGATTCATTAAGCCTAAGATTTCTTCATGCCCTAATAGAATAATTTTGAAGCTGAAAATTATCTAATATTTTGAACAAGTCACTCTTTTAGCTAATTTTATGAAGAATTGCATTAGAAGAGGAATATGATAGCCAGGTAGCATCTGAAATTCCAGGGTGGAGGTATGTGTAGTTTTTAAAAGTATATCCAAAATTGTGGTTGTTTCAATTTAGTTTCAGGACTTCCCAGGTAGCACAATGGTAAAGAATCTGCCTGCCAAACAGAAAATGCAGGAGACACTGGTTCAATCCCTGGATCAGGAAGATCCCCTGGGGTAGGAAATGACAATACTTTCCAGTATTCTTACCTGTAAAATTCCATGGACAGAGGAACCTGACAGGCTACATGACATGGTGTAGCAAAGTCTTGGACACAACCGAGGGACTGAGAACACACAGACACAATTAACTTAAATAACATTAAAAGAGGGTCAAAATTTCATATACACCAAATTGCAACTTTTATGCTAATCAAAAGAAGCATGGGTAAAAATAAAAATAATAAGTAAGGGCTTCCTTTGAATAATTTTAATTATTATAGTTACCAATAACACACTTGAGTCATACAAAATTTTGTTTCTTCTAGAAAGGTGAACCTAAAGAAAAAACGTATAATACAGTGAAGATATTCTTTGAGGTATTTGTTGTTGCTCATTCTCTAAGTCATGTCCAACTTTTTGCGACTCCATGGACCGCAGCACACCAAGCTTCCCTGTCATTTGCCATCTCCCGGAGTTTGCTCAAACTCATGTCCACTGAGTCAGTGATGCCATCCAACCATTTCATCCTATGTTGTCCCCTTCTCTGGTGCCTTCAATCTTTCCCAGCAGCAGGGTTTTTACCAATGAGTCAGCTCTTCGCATCAGGAAGCCAAAATATTGGAGTTTCAGCTTGAGCATCAGTTGTTTCAATGAGTATTCAGAGTTGATTTCCTTTAGGGTTCACTGGTTTGATCCCCTTACTGTCCAAGGGACCCTCAAGACTCTTCTCCAGCATCACAGTTTGAAAGCATCAATTCTTTGATGCTCATCCTTTTTTATGGTCCAACTCTCACATCCATACATGACTACTGGAAAAGCAATAGCTTTGACTAGATGGACCTTTGTTGGCAAAGTGATGTTATACTCTTTCATAGGCTGTCTAGGTTTGTCACAGCTTTTCTTCCAAGGAAGAAGTATCTTTTCGACTTCTACATATATCTGAAACAGTTCCATCACCATGACTTTCTCTCTTTTTCTCAGTCTACAGTTTCTTCAGAGGACAATTTTACTTACGCTTGTATTCATATGCTATCAGTAGAAGTGGCTATTTGCCATTGATCCATCCGTAATATTGATTAATGCAGATACAAGTCAGGTACAAGTCAGATACACTAGAGAAACCCCTTTGTTTTGTAAGCTATGTGTATGTACATAATACCTTTCATCTGCAAAACAAGTAATAAAACTCTGGCTAATTAAATTCAGGGAGGATATTACAGAATGGCAGCTTATACTTCAAATATCATGGGGATTACTGACCCAGTAAAACAGAGGAAACCAGTCTGTGCAATTATAGAATCAAATATTTTGTTGGAAGGGTACTTATGATAGACCTCTTACTTTACATATATTAACATTTTGTAATTGCTTTCTTTACAAGAGAAATAGGTCCACATTCCAGCAATAAAAATAAATATATACTGGATCATGAGACAACATATTGAAACTCTGGAAACATGCTAGCTGAAACAAATCAGTCACAAGAAGACAACATATTACATTATTCCATTTACATGAAAAGTCAAGAATGTGTAAACCTGTAAGACAGAAAGTAGATTAGTGATTGCCTATGGCTAGGTATTGGAGCAAATGGTTAATGATTGTTAAAGTTTATGGGTTTCTTTTAGGAATGATGAAAATCTTCAAAGTCATATTTGATGATGATTGTGCAATTCTGAATGTACTATAAACAGTTAAACTGTACACTTGAAAAGGATGCTTTCTATTGTGTGTGAATTATACTTCAATAAAACTGTTGGAAATGAATGAAATATTGACAATATTTAACAAATTATGTTCTTTGCAAAAGAAAACTGTATAGGCAGAAAAATGAGGAGTCATACAGCTGAATAAGATATTTATAACACATGTAAGCAATAAAGGACTACTGTACAGAATATGTAAAAATATTGTTATGTAAGAATGAAAGATAGCATAAAACAAAAGCTAGGCAAGACAGGCATTTGACAAAACAGGAAATCCAAATAGAATAAATATGAAGAGTTACTTAACCTTAATAATAATCTTAGAAGTACAAATTAAAACCTAATAAAATAAATTTTATTGTTAGATAGGCAAAAAAAATTTAGTCTTGCCATACCATCTTTTGGTAAGAAGGTAAACAGTATATGTTTGTATATACTTCTGGTGAGAATGTAAGTCAATCTGTTTCAATTTTGGGGGGGAGACAATAATCCTGAGATAATTTAAGAGAGTAGCTATCTCTACTTTATAGACAGATCTATATCTCAAATTTATACGAGGATTAAATGAGCAGATATTTGCAAAGCATATAAAACAGCATCTGGAATTCATTAAGCATGTAATAAATATTAGCTGTTATTGTTTGATGCTCAAATGTGGTTTCCATTGTGGCTTATTAGGGGTTGCAGAATATATAGCCCCATACTCCTTCCCTGGGTCCTGAATATATGTATTTTTAATTAAGAAAATATTCAGGTTAGAGGATATGGTTTCTGCCCTTGTGCAAATAGCCCTCCTAGCAATGAATTCCAGAAAGAAAGCAAGTTTTTCTCCCTTCCAGTTTTGGCACTGCCAGACTAGAGTAAGCATTCCTATAGAAGACATTCAAGAAAAAGAAGCAAAAAAAAAAAAAAAAAAAAATGCAAGCTTCTTGCAGCGTTCAGTTGAAAGCAGAAAGCAGAGGAACGTTAAGTAGAATGTCCTGTCATCCTTCCCAAATTTTCTAATCATTTGAGTCACACCTGAGATGCACAGCAAAATGATTGAGAGGGACCAGGAACAGGTGGAGGTTTTTGTGAAGCCAGAGCTTTTCCTTTTAAATCTAGTTACTATATTTGTTGTTATATTTTTATATTGTTAGATGTAAGCATTTAGCAGGTTTCTACTTGATGAAAGAGCATCAGAGATTCCTAGTCACCGTTCTCTCTTTTTTAAAATAATTTTTAATTGAAGGATAATTGCTTTATATATTACGTTGATTTCTGCCAAACATCAGCATGGATCAGCACAGGTTGAGCCTCTTTCCCACCTCCCTCCCCACCCCACCCTTGATGGTGCTGCCTTAGGACTCATGGGTGGACAAATGTGTTACCACACCATGTTCCTACCCTATTTGTAAAAGGACACTCAGGGCAGAAGAGGCATTCAAACTATCAAGAATAATTGACTGGGGACCATTTTGATTTCTTTGATGTAGCAGCTGCTATGCTCAGTTCAGTTCAGCCCCTCAGTCAAATCCAACTCTTTGCAACCCCATGGACTGCAGCACACCAGGCTTCCTGTCCATCACCAGCTCCCAGAGCTCACTCAAACTCATATCCATCGAGTCAGTGATACCATTCAACCATCTCATCCTGTCGTCCCCTTCTCCTCCTGCCTTCAATCTTTCCCAGCATCAGGGTCTTTTCCAATGAGTCAGTTCTTCGCATCAGGAAGCCAAAGTATTGGAGTTTCAGCTTCAGCATCAGTCCTTCCAATGAATATTCAGAATTGATTTCCTTTAGGATGGAATGATTGGATCTCCTTGCAGTCCAAGGGACTCTCAAGAGTTTTCACCAACACCACAATTCAAAAGCATCAATTCTTCGGTGCTCAGCTTTCTTTATAGTCCAACTCTCACATTCATACATTACTACTGGAAAAACCATAGCTTTGACTAGACGGATCTTTGCTAGCAAAGTAATGTCTCTGCTTTTTTAATATGCTGTCTAGGTTAGTCATAACTATTCTTCCAAGCAGCAAGCATCTTTTAATTTCATGGCTGCCATGACTTTGGAGCCCCCAAAATAGAGTCTGTCACTGTTTCCATTGTTTCCCCATCTATTTGCCATGAAGTGATGGGACTGGATGCCATGATCTTAGTTTTCTGAATGTTGAGCTTTAAGCCAACTTTTTCACTCTCCTCTTTCACTTTCACCAAAAGGCTTAGTTCTTTTTTGCTTTCTGCCATAAGGGTGGTGTCATCTGCATATCTGAGGTTACTGATATTTCTCCCAGCAATCTTGATTCCAGCTTCTGCTTCATCCAGCCCAGCATTTTGCATGATGTACTCTGCATAGAAGTTAAATAAGCAGGGTGACAACACAAAGCCTTGATGTACTTTCCTGATTTGGAACCAGACTGTTGTTCCATGTCGAGGTCTAGCTGTTGCTTCTTGACCTGTATACATATTTCTCAGGAGGCAGGTCAGGTGTTCTGGTATTCTCATCTCTTGAAGAATTGTCTAAAGTTTGTTGTGATCCACACAGTTAAAGGCTTTGGCATAGTCAATAAAGCAGAAGTAGAGGCTTTCTGGAACTCTCTTGCTTTTTCGATGATCCAATGGATGTTGGAAATTTTTGCTGTTGCTGTGCTATGTATTGATAAAAAAGCACAGTCTCTTCCTGGTAAATCCCCTTCATTCAATAAGTTGTTGTTGGATAAAAGACACAATCTAAACTTTAAAAAGTTTAAAAAGAGAGAATCATGAGATAAGACACAGGATGAAAGAAGATTATCTCTACAATCACTTCTGGTTCTGAATTTTTTTGAATGCACTAAACATTTTCTTATCAAGAATCTTACCGATAAGGACAAGATAGATTTTATCTATCAAATTTCCTGTTTCTTTATCTCTTTAATTTGTGAATGATTTATTGGTATGAGAAAAATTTGGGGTATTCTTTTCAGCAATCATAAGGGCCTAAATAAAATTGTGACATTATTGATAATTATGCTTTTTCTTCTTTTCCTTTTCAGCACCCATCCCACTGTGCTCATGCTTCACAGAGTATTCTGGGATGGTTTTTCAAGAATAAGTTAATATTCCGCTACAAACCTGCTTGTCCCTTAGACTATCATCCCAATGTTCCTCTCTTGATGGGGAGCTGGACCAACTGTGTAACTCAAGTGAAAGTTTATAATAATAGACTTGAATACTCTGCCCAATCCAGGTAAGGCTTGCTCCTTAAACAATGTCTTTGATGTTTTAGGAAAGTGGAAAATGAAGGTGCAAGTCAGAAGGAGTCAAAGGAGATAGTGAAATCAACGAGTTTTCCTAACATTTCTCAAATAACATTCTTTAGGTCACTTCTTACTTCATAATTGAAGTTGAACACTAAATGTAGCAGTCCTTCTTGAAAATGGTTATAAGCAGAAAGGAAAGAGAAATAAAGGGAATATATGATTTATGAATCACCTACTATTAATTCACCTGTTAAAAATTCTAAGAATCTGATAAACAGGAGAAATAATCTCATGAATATATACAAAAGTCACTGAGATTCAAAGCAAGCTAAAAGCATGTGTACACATTCTTAACAACATGTATCACAGAATAGTAGATGGATGTCCTCAGACGAGAAAATTCTAAGTTAAATCCATGAGTGTAAGTTTATATTTTGAGGTGTGTTTATTTACTTTATATATTAGTTTTTGTCTTTTTCAATGGGATCCTTGAGAGGAAAAGAAATGCATGACTATGCATGCTGAATGTATTAATGAATTTATAGTAGACAAACTTAGGAAACAAGAGAATCTATAGATAACTCCCAGTAACCAAAACTTTCATGGGCATATCTAGTCAAAATTCTTGCAACAAGTCTTCTGTTGAGTGCTTCACATTACCTTGTACTTTGGTTAGAGAAGAATGTGCCACGACCTCTATCCTTAGGAAGATCACTTTCTAACAGGTCACTTACTCTCCTCTGAAACTCCTTGTGGTTCCCCACCCCTGAGACCACAGCTGCTCACAACCATCTTACACTTCTTTCCACTGTTTTCAAGTAGTTCTGAAAAACTCTCTTGCTGGTTGCTGCAGGCCTGAGCGTTTGCAAGCAGACCTGTTTTGTTGGGTTAGGGGCAAGTCTAACCAGAAAGATTAATAGAGAGTGTTTTCATCTGTTAAGCAAGTGGAGCCATCAGTGTCAAGCAAGAGGAATTTCTCACTGCATGTTGCAGGAAATTAACTCTTGAGTGTGGCCTTGGTTTTCCTCACAGAGTAGGAAGGAGCTAGAGAACAGAAAGTTACCTGTGGTTTGTTAAGTGAGGATTGAGGGGTTGGGTTGTTTGGTTTGCATTTCTTGTGAGCCTAAGCATAGGACAAGAACACCAAACACCCACATGCTCAGGCTATTTTTAACCAACTACAAATAACATGCCAACAGTATAATGCCTTTTTAAAAAGAATGTTCTATGCCTTCCCAGATGGTTTCATAGAAATATAGACGTTATGCAATTGTTGCTATGGCAACCCCATATCTAGCAGCAAGAAATCAGCATGCCATGCATTCCTAACGTTCATTTGTCTTTTTTGAGTAACAGAATCCTGATCAATGTATCTTTCTTTTGAAGCACTCCCAGAATCCTTTAATTCCTATTTCTATTACTTAATCTCTGTCCCCACAGCCCCATCACACACACACACACACACACACACACACACACACACACACACACACACAAGATCTTAAAGCTGAAGCTATAGTGAGTAATTTGTGATAAGGAATGTAAAAAGAAAAATATTCAATTTTAAAATAAATGAATTATCTATTCTGGAATATCCCCCAGTTTTGCAAAGAGCAGTCAAGAATTGATTTTCAGAACTGCTCAAGTAGTGTGTAATTCCAATATTCAACAGCTATGAGTTTCGGGAACATAAATGCTTATATATCAAGGAAATACATTGTCTCTATTTTCATTGTAGCAGTCCAGTACACCAAAAATATAAGATTAGCAGAAGGCAGCTGCAAAGAGTAACTTCTATCTATATTCATAGGGATATCTTGTCAGCTGAGTCAAACACTCCTGTGAAAGGCTTAAGGAAAACTGTGAGCCTTGCATTTTGTTTTTTGTAGACATAATAGCTGCAGCTTATCTTTTCTATTGTTATAAAGAAGATGTAAACATTCAGGTAGGATCATTCAAATTGTATCAGATAATCTTTAAAATTTATCTACATTAATGGACTTCTCTATTTTTCATCCAGGAGCCAAAGAACCAACTTTCCTTCTCTCATAGCTCAGCTGCTATATTCATTATCTATTGCTGTATAACAATTAGTCTCAAACATAACAACTTAAGATACCTAAATTCATTATTTCACATTTTCTCTGGGTCAGCTACCTAATTTGACAGCATGCATATGACACAGGCTCTTTCACAAGGCTGTACCTGCCAGTAAGGGCTGAGATCATCTCGTGGTTCAGCTGGGAAAATTATCTGTTTCCAAGCTCACTTCTGTGGTTGTTACTGTTCTTCAGGTCTTTAATAGTTGTTGGACAGACAATTGGCAATCCCTTGCCACATGGATATCTCCAAGTGATTATTAACAATGTAACAACTTGTTCCTTCAAAATGAGGGGAGGGGATTAAGAAATTGAGAGATGAAAGAGAGAATAATGAAGAGGTAAAAGAGTGAATTCATTCATGGACCACAGCCTTGTTGTGGCAAAGGGGCTTGCTTAACTCAGTGAGGTGATGAGCTATGCCACGCAGGGCCCCCCAAGATGGATGGGTCATAATGAAGAGTTCTGATGCTATGACCATGCAGCTATAAATTAAAAGAGCCATGTCCCTTTGAAGGAAAATCATGACAAAAGTAGAGAGCATATTAAAAATCAAAGACATAACTTTGCCAACAAAGCTCCAAATAATCAAGTAACGTATGGATGTGAGAGTTGGATCATAAAGAAGGCTAAGCACCAAAGAATTGATGCTTTTGAGTTGTGGTGCTGGATAAGACTTTTCCCTTGAGCTATGAGGAGATAAAACCAGTCAATCTTAAAGGGAAATCAACACTGGATATTCATTGCAAGGAATGGTGCTGAAGTTGAAGCTCCAATACTTTGGCCACCTGATGCAAAGAGCTGACTCGTTGAAATATGCCTTGATGCTGGAAAAAAATTGAAAGCAAAAGGAGAATGGTGTGACAGAGGATGAGATGGTCAGATAGCATCACCATTCAGTGAACAAAAATTTAAGCAAACTCTGGAAGATTGTGGAGGGCAAAGGAGCCTGGCATGCTGCAGTCCATGGAGTCGTAAAGACTGGGACACAACTTAGCAACAGAACAACAAAAGAGAGACACCAGAGTCTTTTTGTAGCTCAATATTGGAAGTGACATTCCAAAAGTTTTGCCACATTTTACTTGTTAGAGGAAAGACACCAGCCCACACTCAAGGAGAGAGAGTTAGACAAGGCTGTGGGTATCAGGAGGGAGGATTTATTGAGAGCCGTTTTAGAGGCTGCCTACCACAGATGAATTCTGGAATTGAATGGACGTTCTATTTTAAATGTGTGTCTATCAAAAAAAGTTAAGAGTGAGAGTTTGCAAGGAAAGTTACATAATGCATGCTGATGCTTAAATATAAATGATTTAGAAGTTATCCAATGTTCATTTTAATCTTGTTGTCACTTCTTCAGTATAATCAGTAAAGTTAACTAAAATTTGATGCTTGCATATGATGATTCTTATGTGCAGAGAAAATTATGTCTTAAGAGGCTGATATGTCGATAATAGGATATCGAGTCAAAATTGTTTTAGATTCTAAAAACCTCTAATCTCACAATATAAAATATGATTTTATTTTCTAGAAGAGTGAGCAGCTACAGAAAAGATAATCTTGAAGTAGTAAGAGAGAAAGCATAATTGTTCCCACTTCATGAAATGAATCCAAGCAACATAGTTAATCAGTAAGGTTACTGATGGCACAGGCTAATCGTTTTCTTTTATCTGATCCTTAAGTTTGTGAACTTTTCTTTTAATGCCCATTCCAGTTTTATTTTCAGGATGCCATAACCTAAGTGACCTTTAAGTTTGACATCTATAGCAGATATTAATTTGAGCCACTAGAGAATATATAGAAAGATTTAATTTATTTTAAAATTTCACATTTAATTACAGTTCTCCTTCTCTCTACTGGGTTGGAGAGAAATTACATACTGGTCATTTGGGGGCCAATCACCCCCTTTCCAGAATTACAAAAAGGTTCAAATGGTTTTATATAGTCCAGGATATTTACAGAATCCCCTCTAGCCTGGATTCACGTGCATGTGTGCTCAGTCATGTCTCACTCTTTGTGACCCTATGGATTGTCGTCCACCAGGATTCTGTTTCCACTGGATTTTCCCAGCAAGAATACTGGAGTGGGTTGCCTTGCCTCCTCCAGGGAATCTTCCTGATCCAAGAATCAAACCCTCATCTCCTGTGGCTCCTGCACTGCAGACAGATTCTTTACCGTGGAGCCACCAGGGAAACCCCAAATACTTCTTTACTTTGGAACAAAGTAAATATCAGCTCTTTAATAAAGTACTGTCTTGATTTAGGGCATCACCGATTCAGTTGGGAAGAACAGGAAATTAAAAGTGAGCAATACTATTTTCTATAGCAATATAAACACAGTAAAAATTAATGTGTTAATGCATTTTTTTATCACACATGTTAAATAAGATACTTCATCTCGTTATAGTGGCTGGACATTACCATCAAGTGTAACATTTTTGAGTAAGTTATGCAAGATTCAGGTTAATCTCTACCTCATACCACCATCTGCTGGGGTAACAGGAAGCCTGGTTTACCCCTAAATCTGAGGCACTTAACAGTCATCTTTAAACCTCTCCTAAGTGAGCCATAATTCTGTGAGTCTGGCTGACTCCCAAAGAGACCAAATCACTGACCCTTGGTAAAGAAATAGAATTGTGAGAGAGTCTCTTACATTGTAGTTGGCATTTCCTCAAAATTGAAGGCATCTCTTACAATTTTCTTTTTCATAATATAGTTGAAAATGAATCCATAAATATGTCATATGAAGTAATTCCATCAGAAATGTATGTTGCCATCAGTTAGCTAGAAAAGCACTCCTTCATGGCCCAGCTAGAAAATCAATTATATTTGTTCCTATAGTACTGTTTCATTACAATAAAGTTTATTAAATAAGAAACTTATTAATTCTAATCTAAGCACAGTTGTTCATGTCTTTGTCACAATGTATTATAATTATTGGTTGGCCCTGAAATAATACTTTTTTCTCTTATTATAGTGAATTCTGCAAGACTGAAAGGGTAGCAAACATATTTTGAGCATCATAGGACTGCCAGTGCCTAATTTCTAACAGCTATTCAATAGGTACTCCTCAATGAATGATTAGAGATGGAGAGAAATGTGAAATCTAAAGATTGGGGAAGACAGAGTGTAGCAAGTCTGTTCTTTTAAGTCTTCTACATACTAGAATAAGGCTAGGAAATGATGTTTCAAATCAGGATATTTATTCCCTGCCCCTCCTACTTTTTAATTATATGTAATATGTTATATTAATGATAAATTTATCTTGTGCAAAAAAGTTTTATGAGTTTGAGAATTAATATGGTTCAGGTAATATATCCTGCTGCTTACTAAATGTTTGACATTGGGTAAGTTACCTCACCATGTTAAGTCTCACTTTTCTTGTTTCTATTAATAAAAAGTGACTTATAATAGTAACTAGCTCAAAAGACTTCCCTGAAAATGAAAAAGACAGTTTTTTTTAACAGCACTTGGTAAAGTGTCCAATACAGAGTGAACCTTCAATATACAATGGAATAGTAGCTGTGTAACTATTTTTATTTCTCTTTGCAGTCATGGACACAGGCTGTTTGTATTGCCTTTTTCTCCTGAGAAACAGTAAAGTTCCAATGAGAGATGGAAGTAGCATGCAGTAGGGGAAAGAGATGGAAAGAGTGGTACATATATTACAGCAGTTCTGCTCTTGTATTTCTGAAAGGTCTGAGGAGTTGTTAGCCCTAAGGATACCTCTTATGGGATAAAGAGGCCCTGCCCAGTGGCCTAACTCTTTAGGGAATATATGAGATGCTATCTTCTAATCACAGTGACTCAAATGCAAGGTTTGTTAGAGTAACACATCCCCTAGCCCAGACTGAGTATCATGATAAAAATGAAAACAACAGTCATGCTCTGAGGAACTTTTAGTCCCAGGGTGACCTCTGCAAGATGAGTTTATATTTACAACTTTTCATCAAGAAAACTGATGCTGCTATTTCCCTGGTGATCCAGTGATTAAGACCCTGTGCTTCCAATATGGGTGATGAGGTTCTACCCCTGGTTGCGGAACTGAGATCCCACATGCTGCACAGCATGGCCAAAAAAAAGAAAAGAAAATGAAAATGATACTAAGCAGGTTTTGTAATGTCCGTAAAGTCACACTGATCACTAGTAATGAAAGGAAGATGGAAAATAGTTTCTGACTCCAAAGTCCATACCTCCAGTGTCCAGCCACTTAACCTCTGAATAACAAAAGGAGGAAATGACATTTCCATGCCCCTAAAATAAGGTTAGAACATCATGAAAAGGCAAAAAGATAGGACACTGAAAGATGAACTCGCCAGGTCAGTAGGTGCCCAATATGCTACTGGAGATCAGTGGAGAAATAACTCCAGAAAAAATGATGGGATGGAGCCAAAGCAAAAACAATACTCAGCTGTGGATGTGATTGGTGATAGAAGCAAAGTCTGATCCTGTAAAGAGCAATATTGCATAGGACCTGGAATGTTAGGTCCATGAATCAAGGAAAATTAGAAGTGGTCAAACAGGAGATGGATAGAGTGAACGTCGTCATTCTAGGAATCAGCAAACTAAGATGGACTGGAATGGGTGAATTTAACTCAGATGACCATTATATCTACTAATGTGGGCAGGAATTCCTTAGAAGAAATGGAGTAGCCATCATGGTCAACGAAAGAGTCAGAAATGCAGTACTTGGATGCAATCTCAAAAATGACAGAATGATCTCTGTTCGTTTCCAAGGCAAACCATTCAATATCATGGTAATCCAAGTCTATGCCCCGAACAGTAATGCTGAAGAAGCTGAACTTGAACGGTTCTGTGAAGACCTACAAGACGTTTTAGAACTAACACCCAAAAAAGATGTCCTTTTCATTATAGGGGACTGGAATGCCAAAGTAGGAAGTCAGGAAACACCTGGCATAACAGGCAAATTTGGCCTTGGAGTACAGAATGAAGCAGGGCAAAGGCTAATAGAGTTTTGCCAAGAGAACGCACTGGTCATAGCAAAAACCCTCTTCCAACAACACAAGAGCAGACTCTACACATGGACATCACCAGATTGTCAACACCGAAATCAGATTGATTATATTCTTTGCAGCCAACGATGGAAAAGCTCTATACAGTCAGCAAAAACAAGACCGGGAGCATACTGTGGCTCAGATCATGAACTCCTTATTGTCAAATTCAGACTTAAATTGAAGAAAGTAGGGAAAACCACTAGACCATTCAGGTATGACCTAAATCAAATCCATTACGATTATACAGAGGAAGTAATAAATAGATTCAAGGGATTAGATCTGATAGAGTACCAGAAGAAATATAGATGGAAGTTTGAGACTTTGTACAGGAGGCAGTGATCCAGACCACCCCCAAGAAAAAGAAATGCAAAAAGGCAAAATGGTTGTCTGAGGAGGCCTTACAAACAGCTGAGGAAAGAAGAGAAGTTAAAGACAAAGGAGAAAAGGAAAGATATACCTATCTGAATGCAGAGATCCAAAGACTAGCAAGGAGAGATAAGAAAGCCTTCCTCAGTGATCAACGCAAAGAAATAGAGCAAAACAATAGAATGGGAAAGATTAGAGATCTGTCCGAGAAATATCAAGGGGACACATCATGCAAAATGAGCACAATAAAGGACAGAAGTGGCATGGAACTAACAGAAACAGAAGATATTAAGAAGAGGCGGCAAGAATACACAGAAGAACTATACAACAAAGATCGACACAACCCAGATAAACACGATGGTGTGATCATTCACCTAGAGACAGAATTCCTCAAATGCAAACTCAAGTGGGCCTTAGGAAGCATCACTATGAACAAAGCTAGTGGAGGTGATGGAATTCCAGTTGAGCTATTTCAAATCCTAAAAGATGATGCTGTGAAAGTGCTACACTCAATATGCCAGCAAATTTGGAATGCTCAGCAGTGGCCACAGCATTGGAAAAGGTCAGTTTTCATTCCAATCCCAAAAAAGGCAATGCCAGAGAATGTTCAAACTACCGCACAATTACACTCATTTCATATGCTAGCAAAGTAATACTCAAAATTCTCCAACCAGGCTTCAACAGTACATGAACCTTGAAATTCCAGATGTTCAAGCTGGATTTAGAAAAGGCAGAGGAACCAGAGATCAAATTGTCAACATCTATTGGATCATCGAAAAAGCAAGAGAGTTCTAGGAAAACTTCTACTTCTGCTTTATTGACTATGCCAAAGCCTTATGACTGTGTGGATCACAACAAACTGTGGAAAATTCTTCAAGAGTTGGGAATACCAGACCACCTGACCTGCTTCCTGGGAAATCTGTATACAGGTCAAGAAGCAACAGTTAGAACTCAACATGGAACAACAGACTGGTTCCAAATCAGGAAAGGAGTATGCCAAGGCTTTATATTGTCACCCTGCTTATTTAACTTATATGCAGAGTACATCATGAGAAACGCAGGGTTGGATGAAACATAGGCTGGAATCAAGATTGCAGGGAGAAATAACAATAACCTAAAATATGCAGATGACACCACCCTTATGGTAGAAAGTGAAGAACTAAAGGGCCTCTTGGTGAAAGTGAAAGAGGACAGTAAAAATGTTGGCTTAAAGCTCGACACTCAGAAAGCTAAGATTATGGCATCTGGTCCCATCACTTCATGGGAAATAGATGGGGAAACATTGGAAACAATGACAGAATTTATTTTTTGGACTCCAAAATCACTGCAGATGGTGATTGCAGCCATGAAATTAAAAGACACTTACTCCTTGGAAGGAAAGTTATGACCAACATAGACAGTACATTAAAAAGCAGGGACATTACTTTGCCAACAAAGGTCCATCTAGTCAAAGCTATGGTTTTTCCAGTAGTCATGTATGGATGTGAGAGTTGGACTATAAAGAAAGCTGAGCGCCAAAGAATTGATGCTTTTGAAGTGTGGTGTTGGAAAAGACTCTTGAGAGTCCCTTGGACTGCAAGGAGATACAACCAGTCCATCCTAAAGGAAATCAGTGCTGAATATTCATTGGAAGGACTGATGCTGAAGCTGAAACTCCAATACTTTGGCCACCTGATGCGAAGAGCTGACTTATTGGAAATGACTCTGATGCTGGGAAAGATTGAAGGTGGGAGGAGAAGGGGACAACAGAGGATGAGATTGTTGGATGGCATCACCTACTCGATGGACATGATTTTGAGTAAACTCTGGGAGTTGGTGATGGATGAGGAGGCCTGGCGTGCTGCAGTCTATGGGTTCACAGAGTCGGACACTACTGAGCGACTGAACTGAACTGAAAATAAATGTTGTTTCCCTCATTTGCATATATTTAAACATCTCTGTGCTTTTTGCTTCATATTTATGTATGTGAAGCTAATTGCTGGAGAGAATTTAGCTTAGTTAATTGGAGCATCCTCCAAGATCAGATTTAACTCCCCATATGCAAAGCTGGTGTCATCTTCCAGAGGCCTGATTCTCCAGCTGATTCAAATTGCTTACCATTGTGCAAAATTATCACGCTTTGATTTTATCTTAGCACGTATGTTTCCTTCTGGTAGAATCCCCTATCCACCTTGTGGAAATGTCAGTTTCTTTTCTTTATTAAGACTCTGGAAGAGCATCTTTATAAAGCTTCCTAAGAATGCTTTACTCCACTACAAGCAGTGTGGATCTTTTGATCTTCAAGCCACTTCATACATGTGTCATCTATACTATTTTCCCGTGTTTTAAAGCATGTTTTAATTTGTTGCTCTCCCACTTAGCCACATTAGACTGTGACCTTTTAAAGAGAAAGTTTCATTTTCCCTAGATTTTCTCAGTGCTCTTTATGTATAGCATGCATGCACCGTCGCTCAGTCGGGTTTGACTCTCTTCAACCTCATGGACTATAGCCTGCCAGGCTCTGCTGTCCATGAAATTTCCCAGTCAAGAATACTGCAGCAGGTTTCCATTTCCTACTCCAGGGGAGCTTCCAGACCCAGGGATCAAATCCATGTCTGCTGCATCTCCTGCAATGGCATGTGGATTCTTTACCACTGTGCCACCTGGGAAGCATTTACATATATTGATAACATATGCTCTGTCAATATTACTGATAATAAATAAATAAATATTGTATTAATTGATACACATATTCTCATATTTCTCATTTCTACTCATAAATGGCTTCTCCGATGTTAATAAAATGATTTCTATTGCATTTCAATATTCTGTGTCATTCTCTAATACATGACATAATTCTGTAGCATTATCTAATATATGGCTTGAATCATGTATACAGTCTCAGGTTCTCTAATATAAATCAACATTTCACTTGTAAGGTTCACTGAAGTACAAACTACTGTTAAAAAAGAAGCTCCCTTGAAATAAGTGCTCCCTTATATTTAATAACCAATCACCAGGGAAAGTTAGGGCTTCCCCTGTGGCTCAGTGATAAAGGAACCTACCTGCAAAGCAGGAGATACAGGAGAGGTGGGCTCCATCCCTGGTTCAGGAAGATCCCCTGGAGATGCCCTGTAGAAGGGAACGGCAACGCACTCTGGTATTCTTGCTGGGAAAAATACATGGACAGAGGAGCCTTGTGGGCTACAGTCCATGGGATCCAAAGATTCAGACATGACTGAAGCGACTGAGCATGCATGTACACATGTGGGAAGCTGCCATACCAGCTTTAGTTTTTCAAAAGCTTCCTGATACTATTGATCCAAGTTTGACCAGATGGCTTGTTACAAATAAACTCCAGGTGGAATGATATGAGTTTATTTTTAATCATTCCTTTTCTAAATATGTCTTATTTTTCTTTCAGAGAAAAAAAGAATTGAATCAATTCTAGACTGTCTGGAGCCAGTAAAACTTATGAAAATAATAACTACTGGGGAATGGATTTTTAATATATGTTTATATACTAAATATATATTTAATCATAGATAATAAGTTTTAGCTGACAAAATTATTAAAAATCAACCTAATATTATGAAGAAAATATATTATTGTTCCTAATAATCATCTGGCTTTTACAGAGATGTTCCAACAGCAAGATGATTCTAGCCAATACTGATATGTGAAGAGTTGTTCTCATCACAGAGCCTGAAAGATTATTAAGAGTATACTGGGTCAACACTTCAAAGAATTCATTCACTTAACTGTTCCTTCCTTCCTTTCTTTATTCCTTTGATAAATCCAGAAGATATTCTCATCCCTGGGGATACAAAGACATGCCATATTCAATTCTGAACTTTCAATATCATGGCAGTGTTGGGGGATGTGTGCACATGTACAAACAACTACAGTGATGTATGAAAGGGTTTGTGCAGTCATCTACAGGCCGAGCCATGCCGGTCCAGGGATGGAGTGTCTCCCAGAATGTTTCAGGACAGAGGTGGTATTTGAGCAAAGAAGATGATTAAAATGTCATTCCCTTCTAATTTCTAAGACTACAATGCTTTACAATTTCTGAATCTATAAATGAGGTAAATACATCATGGTGTCAGAGCTAGAAGATCTTCCATAGAAACGGAGGTGTCAGAGAAGAAAGGGGCATCTCCTCTATGTTGTCCAGGAGAAGTGATGATCAGTCAGTCCAGTGAGGTTGGGAAATAGCATTAGGAGTCAAATCATAAACCACCTGGGAGAGAAAAGTTGAGCACCTGGGAAGTTTCCAGCCTTTAGACTTGAATGATGCTTGTAGACTGGTTCTTTCTGCTGTGTCACAGAACACTATCTCTACTGTGATCAGCAAGTTGATGCTCTGTCTGAGGGCTGCAGCTAGGTCTGAATGTAGAAACAGCAGGGAACTAGTAGTTAGTTCTTTCATTTATTATTCAGTTGACTCTTGGCAGATGACAATTTCCCCATTTCTACAGCTACAAAACAGGGAAAAAGAATTCATTTCATATGTCCTTTTAAAGTGGTTATACTTATTTTTCAAGTAAAACTTATGTGAAAAGGTTACTCAAATTACCATTCAAACATTAAATAATGTTTTCTGGATTAAAAAATAAAATGAAGGATTAGAGCAAGTAAAAATTTCAAAAAAAAGAGGAAGGGGAAGATTGATGAGCAAAAAAGTGTGTACATGATAACCTGGGACCCTATATACACTCAATATTTTCAAGATTATTAGGTAGATATTTTTACCTAAGATGAGTACCATAAAGTTTCACAGATGGACTGGGGCTCTGTGTCTCCCATTTAGTATGACAAAATAAGTCTAAGCAAGAAATTTACAATAAAATTCATTTCTTAAACAAATTCATTGTATTTCTTTCCCTTAGTTGGTATCAGGCTGTTTTGCTGTCACAGTAGCCTTGCCAGATAATAACAAAAACTAGGTTATTCACATATCATTTGCCTCTTGTTGGGATTCCCTGGTGGCTCAGATGATAGAGTCTGCCTGCAGTGTGGGAGACTAGAGTTCGATCCCTGGGTTGGGACGATCCCCTGGAGAAGGAAATGGCTACCCAATCCAGTATTCTTGCCTGGAAAATCACATGATGCAGGAGCCTGGTGGGCTACAGTCGCAAAGAGTTGGACACGATTGAGCAACTTCACTTTCACTTTCACTTTTACTTTGCCTCTTGTTGAAAAGAAGCTTCTTGTTGAAAAGTATATGTTCAAAATACTTTTGAAGGATGTATTCTTACTTACTTTTATATTCAAGGACATTTTTTCTTACCTTGATTCAGAAATGGCAAACGCAGAAACAGATTTCTATAATTACTTTTCTCAAGAACAGGAATGTTAAGTTTGAACATTCCCACAAACAGTACAAGGCATAGTACATCGTTTCCTTCTTGTTACAAAATAGACCAATCAATCAATCAGTCAATGAGAGAGAGAGAACGAAGGATATACCGTGTCTTCAAACAAATTTAAAGAGAGGGGAAAAAAAATCACTTGCAGTCAAAAGAACTCAGCAGTATCAAAAGATATGTTTATTTTCCATAGGAATTTAGTCTGTAAATAACTGTGCTGGCAACACTTATTTTTAAAATCAGCTGCAGAGCTGCAGAAAGTGTTTTTAAGGGATTGAGGAAATTAAAGTAAATTCACATTTGTAAAATTCAAGGCTGGTGACCTGAAATGCTCCTTTAAATTAATCAAAGATTCAGGAAGATGCTGTCTTGAGGTGAAGTCTGCCGTCATTCCCAGTCCCCTTCTTAGCACCATTTCTCTGCTGCATATTCACTTAGGCTGGCAGGGCTCATGGGATGAATGAGTTGGTTTCATTTAATGTTGTATTTCTACCCTACTCTCACTGCAAGAAATATGAAAGACATTGTAATGGTTTCACTAAATATTGCTTTATATAATCTCCCATTGTAAATGCTTCTCCCTGAAATTTTGTCCATAAGAGAAAAATCTTTGATTCAGAAGAAAAGATTAAAAAGAAACTAGAAATTATTAAATCAACCCTTCTTTAAATGTAGTTGGAAATCTGAACATGTGTATTTGATGTTTAGCTCTGGATTTATTTTTTTTTATAAGTAGAAGTATTAAGTGTTGTTTATTTGCATTGTAATAGCCACTGATATTTAATGATCTGTTGTTATGTGCTAGGTAGTGCATGATGCTTTAAATTAAGTATCTCATGCAATTTTCTCAGAGATCCTATGAAATAGAGCAATATTACCACCCCCCATTTATTGTTGTTCAGTCACTAAGTCATGTCTCACTCTTTGTGACCCCAGAGACTATAGCCCTCCAGTCTCCACTGTGCATGGGATTTCCCAGGCAAGAACACTGGAGTGGGTTGCCATTTCCTTCTCCAGGAGATCTTCTCGGCACAGGAATTGAACCCACATCTCCTGCATTAGCAGGTGGATTCTTTAGCACTGAGCCAACTGGGAAATATTATCCCCATTATCCAAATGAAAAGCATGAGACTTTGAACGATCATGTAATCTGAATATCCTAACACAGCTAGAAATTGATGGACAGATTAGAACTCAGAGAGTCTGACTTCAAAGCCAGTGTTAAACCATATTGTTTGCCTCCATCAACCTTGCTGCACTTTAGCCCCTGGCCACTGGTCCAGTCCATCTTATTGTCTGAGGTCAATGAAAGCATTCTAAGGAGATGCAGGAACATCTAGATCCCAAAGGAGCTATACTAGTAGCAATCATTGTGCTTTCTCTAAGTCTAGAATATGTTTAGGTCCAAGTTTCTTGTAGGATTCATTCACAAATGGACTGCAGTAAGAATTGTCTCCAAACTTAGCTTCAAAGGCTTGCACAGATCCACAGGCTTCTCCTTTCTTACACCAGGAATTCATAGACCATCCAGATCAATTGTGCCTACATCTTCTGTTCCACAATCCCAAAAGGGTTTTGTTATCTGACCTAGGTTGATCTGATTTTTTTTTCTAAATTCCTGATTTTTTGTAAGCTGCTAAGACTTCAGTTGCAACTCCCAAGGCACTCTCTATTAAAAAAGACACATTATAAATAAATAAGAAAGATAAAAACTTGCATCTTGTTATATATTTCTTTCCTAATCTGACCTTGAAAAATCACTCACTTACTTGGCCTAAGAAATTTTAGTTTTTAGTTTGAATAATGGCAAAGTAGGAAATTCCATTTCTCATAACACTGCAATCTCTTCCTATCTCCATTAATAGCTACCGTATATTCTTTCAAAGTGAGGAAAATGTGAAACTCTACCTACATTATCTCATTTATTTCTCAAAAAACCTCCATGAGCATGATGATCCCCATTTTACAGAAGAAAAATCTATAGTAAATGAGACTCCTTATCTCAATTATGTTTAAATAGCTGAGACTTGGTTATTTCAATCATGGGTCTCTCACCATAAAGGACGTTTCAACCACTCTTTTGCACTCTCTCTCTACTTATACTGCTTGACTCTCTTTATTTTTACTAAGAAAACATAAATGTATACCTATAATTCCCTTATAAAACACTTTAGTGCTTGTTGAAGAGATTTTCTTTCTCTTATTTAGCTTTTTAATATAATGATCAGAGAACTGAGCTTAATAACTAGAATCAAAATCATTGAATTTGAAGTTAAAAGTAGTGTGCCCTTTCCGAATTTCATTTTGAATTCTACAGAGTTGACACAGCTTCACATGATGAAGGAAAATGCTAGAGTCCCACCCACAGTGCAGACAGAAACAAGACAGAGAGACGGCCTCTGTCCCTTTGCATTATCACAATTACCTTTGACCACGTTGCTGTTAGGCATGTTGACAAAGCCCAGACATTGTTAGTGGCTCTCTTTCCAGAGGTACAGACTGCAGAGGTCTACAGAGAATAGATAGTTTCTATTGAAGAAAGGGAGGGACATTTCACACTCTTTAAAACTACTAATAGACACCAAATCCACTGACATAAGTGTCTTGCCAAAGAGGACTCACTAATCTCACTTTTGAAAAATGTGGGCTTCTCCGGTGACTCCAACAGTAAATAATCTTCCTGCAACGCAAGAGACCCAGGTTTGATCCCCTGGAGATGGAAACCCACTCCAGTATTCTTGCCTGGAGAATCCCATGGACTGAGGAGGCTAGGAGGCTACAGCCCATGGAGTTGCCAAGAGTCAGACACTAAAGACTGTCAGACACTAAGAAAAGACTGACTCTTTCACCCTGTTCTATATTTATATACAGAATCACCATTCTTCAAAAAGGCTACAACCTACTGTGAGTGCTCAAATGCTCAGTTGTGTCTGATTCTTTGGGTCCCCATGGACTGTAGCCCATCAGTCTCCTCTGTCCATGGGATTTTTTCCACAAAAATACTGGAGTGGGGTGCCATTTCCTCCTCCAGGGGATCTTTCCAACCCAAAGATTGAACCTGTGTCTCTTAAGTCTCCTGCATTGGCAGGCAGATTCCTTAACACTGCCTCCGCCTGGAAAGCTATTTTAATTATCCCTACATATTTAGTATGCCTTCAATCAGTTCTTCCACTCAAAATATACTTGTTGATTTCCAAATATGTGTCCCATGCTGTTATAGTGTTATTTGGGGGCTACAGCAGTGAAAAAAAAAAAGCAAAAATAAAAACGAACTCCCAAATTGCTTACATCATTGAAGATATTGTAGCTGAGTGAGTGAAACAGTTGAGAAATAAAATATGGAGGGTATCAGCTGATGACAAAAAGCTATGGAGAAAAACAAAACAGGAAGGGGGGATACATGGGCTAGAGGAGCGTTTGCAGACCTGGATGAGACATGACCTTGACATCAAAGGCTCCTGGTGGTAACTGACAAGATAGGCTTCGATGAAGGAAGTTTTCTTTGTTGGTCCCAAGATGGAAGGAAGTAGTGAGGCATGTATATTGGGGAGGAGAGAGTAGTGGCCCTGAGTTGTGCACAAACGTTCTCCAGTTTCCTCTTTAAACTTGCCAAAGGTGACTTGCGAAGCCAGTGATGTGAATCCCTCTCTGACTTAGCCAGAACAAGTGGAAGCCAAGGATTCTTTCATGACATCAACAGCCAGAGGCATGGAGGTCAGTGAGAAGGGATGATGGGCACTTCAGGTCATATTTCATACTCGCCAAACTCCTTTGATTGTGTGTCTCTTACTTGGCAATCCCAAATTCCAGATTCAGAAAAATGTCTTCTAGTGGTTCTTTCATCCTTTAAACTAGGATGAGGATGAAAACTCAGTCCTAAGACTTCTGACTGCAGTGAAACTGTCACTTTGTACAGCCCATTAGAGTGAAAGATCCTTAGTGCAAGAAACATACGTTTTTGAGCTTTTTATCTTGTATGCCTTGACTTAGAGTGAAAGTGAGTAATTACTAGTTTGTTGTACCTGATGGGATAGGCTATAGCACAACCTTCAGAATTTCCATCAGTTAATTTTTGCCTGAAGAGACTACACTCCTCAACCAATCCTCTCATATTATAAACCAACTCTGTTTCTGGCCTGACTTGACTCCTCTTGTATTATTCCACACAAACCACATTCAAATCATATTGAACTGGCTTTTTTTCCCCAAACATAATCACATGTGCTTTCAGTTCTATATTGTTCAAGTTCTTCTCTAAGCATGTCACGTTATCTGTCTTTCTTCCAATGTGTCATTCTTATTTGCTATTCTAAGCCAACTCTAGTGTTGGTTTTTTTCTTTTTCTTTTTTCTATAGAGGTTTTCTTAATATCTATTGCATTCACCTGTGTTATTAACTATTTCTTCCTCTGGGGTCTCGTAGATTGATGCCAGAGAACAATCCATTGCACTGTGGTTATGATTAGTATAATTAATTGTTTACACAATTCATACCTCGAGAAGCACTGTCTTGTCTATCAGCATTTTTTTTTCTTCCCTACTTCTCCTTGGTCTCAAGGGAATCAAATCCACTTTAAGATGGACATGACCGATAAAATTCCAGAAAAAAAGAAAGAGAGGGAAAAATGAATAATTTAGCATTTGTTGATTTGTGCTGCCTTACAACTAAACAAGATCTCTATTACATTTTCCCCTTTTAACACTTTAAAACACATGGAGGAAGAAAGGTATTATGAAGAAGATTTTTGAATAAAGTTTGATCCCTGACTCAGGCCTATAAGGAGAGCTATTTTTTCCCTTCCCTTGTTACTTATATCTTAAAAAAATCAGTCTTTTCAAACAAAGGAAAAAAAGAGAAAACTCGTTTCCAACAAAGACAAAAGAGTCAAGGGCATATGTAGGTTACAAAGAGAATGTGAACAGAAGTGAATATTTTGATAGGATAATTTTAAGATTTTGGCTTCCAAGGTAGTGGTGAAGAGTCTACCTGCCAATGCAGAGGTTGCAGCACATGGGGATTCCCTCTCTGGGTCCAGAAGATCCCCTGGAGGAGGAAATGACAACCCACTGCAGTATCCTTGTGGAAAAAATCCCATGGCTAGAGGAGCCTGGTGGGCTATAGTCTATGGGGTCTCAAAGAGTTGGGACAAACTGAATGAATGAACACACACATACACAATTTTAAGATTTATTTTACTGGGAAAAATACATGTACTGAGTTAAAAATTATATAGTTACTTTTTGAATCTGCATTTGTAGACATTAAATTTTGTCATTTGCTTACATATAGTCTCAAATAAGTTAATGAAAAAAATCTAATAAAATAGATATGGAAGAGAAGAGGTTCCAGAAGTTCTGCTATTTTCATAAAACGAGCATTGTACTAGCATGTGTACATAGAGAAATGCATTTCAAAATAGAACAGTTATGTAATGTTACATCAGTACCCATGGCAACCTGGAAGGAAACCTGTCAGTTTCTTGGAGGAGACCAGACTCTATAGTGAGATGCCTAAAATATTCTAGCTAGGTCTCTCCCCAAAGTGAACCTAGCTAAATGTTTGATGAAACTTTTGTTGTTTTCACTGTTCTCAGTGTTTTCTGGGTGATCCAAGAAGAAGTTTTAACAACCATGTTGCAAACATTTGGCAAATCTATGTGAGGGGCTTCCCAGGTGGCTCAGTGGTAAAGAATCCGTCTGACCATGCAGGAGACTCAGGAAACGTCAGTTCAATCCCTGGGGTGGGAAGATCCCCTGGAGAAGGAAATGGCAAACCACTCCAGTATTCTTGCTGGGAAAATCCCATGGACAGAGGAGCCTGGTGGGCCACAGTCCACGGGGTCGGAGAGTTGGACATGACTGAGCGACTGAACACGCACACACCTTCTCAGCTACTCCTTACACTTCAGATTTCCTCTGCTTTTTCTTCCACGAGTTCTGTTCTTCCTTCTTCCAGTTCTACATTCTCTAATCCATCCTTATGACTTACTGCCCATCAGAATTTAAAGTCAGTCAGCACTGTTTGAATATTTGCCACGTGCTCATATCTGTTATCAGAGAAGGCAATGGCACCCCACTCCAGTGTTCTTGCCTGGAGAATCCCAGGGACGGTGGAGCCTGGTGGGCTGCCGTCTATGGGGTCGCACAGAGTCGGACACGACTGAAGCGACTTAGCAGCAGCAGCAGCATATCTGTTAAGTCTTGTGAAGACATCGATACCATATCTGCTATATTAGATGGAACTGGTTTTTACTGGCTAATTTAAAACAGAGACTCTGGTTCAATTCTCCACTTTCAAAGATTCAAATTAAACATTTTTATGATGAGAATTTAATGATCAGTGCAAAATTACTTCTAGGCTGTTATGTGCTTTCTGTCAGCAATGGTAAACACATACTTAAAGAGGGTAGATACATAACATAAATGTGTTAAGGAGATTATATTTAAGGGAACAAGAAGTAATAAGAACTACGTAAACTGGACAGTGTGTGCAGCAACCACAGGTATTAAAATTCAAACTTTATATTATTTTTAAACCACTGTATAGTTTACAATGAAGGCTAATAGGTTCCCAATTTTTTAATTTATTTTTTAATTAGAGGAAAATTGCTTTACAATGTTATATTGGTTTCTGTCATACAATGCAAATCAGCCATAATTATACGTATATTACCTCCCCCTCTTCTCCCAGTCCCACCCCTCGAGATCATCACAGAATGCCAGGCTGGCTCCCTGTGTTATATAGCAACTTCTCACCAATTGTTTTACAGATGGTAGTGTACACATGTCAAGGCTACTTTGCCCATTCCTCTCACTTTTTCCTTCCTTTCACTGTGTCCATAAGTCTGTTCTTTATATCTGCTTCTCCACTGATTCCCTGCAAAGAGGTTCATCAATACCATTTTTCTAGATTCTATGTATATGCATTAATATACTATATTTGTTTTTCTCTTTCTGACTTTACTCTGCATAACTGTATTACCCACCTACCTAGAACTGACTCAAGTTCATTCCTTTTTTATGGCTAATATTCCACTCTGTATGTGTACTAAGCAATCTCACTACTGGGCATACACCCTGCGAAAACCATAACTGAAAATGTTCACAGCAGCACTGTTTACAATAACAAGGACATGGAAGCACTATTGTAAACAGTGCTGCTGTGAACATTGGGGTACTTGCGTCTTTTTCAGTTATGGTTTTCTCAGTATGATTGCTGGGTCATGTGGTAGTTTTATTTCTAGTTTTTTAAGGAATCTCCAGGTGGTATCAACTTATATTCCAACCAACAGTGCAAGAGGGTTCCCTTTTCTCCACATCTTCTCCAGCATTTATCATTTGTAAATTTTTTTTTTTAATGATGGTCACTCTGACTGGTGTAGGGTGATACCTCATTGTAGTTTTGTTTGCATTTCTCTAATAATTAGTGATGTTGAGCATTTTTTCATGTATTTATTGGTCATCTGTATGTCTTATTTGGAGAAGTGTCTGTTTAGGTCTTCTGCCATTTTTTGATTGGGCTGTTTGTTTTTCTGATATTGAGCTATTGTTATGGTTCAGTCACTAAGCTGTGTTTGACTCTTTGTGACCTCATGAATTGCAGCACACCAGGCTTCCCTGTCCTTTATTATCTCCTTGAGTTTACTCAAACTCTTGTTCATTGAGTTAGTGATGCCATCCAGCCATCTCATTCTGTCGTCCCCTTCTCCTTCTGCCTTCAATATTTCCCAGCATCACAGTCTTTTCCAGTGAGTTTACTCTTCGCATCAGGTGGCCAAAGTGTTGGAGCTTCAGCTTCAGCATCAATCCTTCCAATGAATAATCAGGGTTGATTTCCTTTAGGATGGACTGGTTTGATCTCCATACTGTCCCAGAGACTCTCAAGAGTCTTCTCCAACTCCACAGTTTTAAAGCATTGATATTAAGCTGTATGAGCTGCTTATTCAGTTTGGAAATTAATCCTTTGTTAGTTGTTTTGTTGGCAATTATTTTCTCCCATGGTTCATAATTTTTAAAACAAGATTTTTTTATTGTGATCATAATACAGCATGAGATTTTTAAGTAAATACTTTATTTTAGAAAAAGTTAGATTTATGGAGAGGCTTCCAGTGCAGTATTGAGAGTTTCTGTATAAGCTGAACCCAGTCTACTCTTTCATTAACATCTTATAGTAGTGTGGCACATTCATGAAATCTAATGAACTGATATTTTGCTCATTATCGACTAAAATGCATACTTTATTCATAATTTCTCAGTTTTAACTAAGGAACTAACTAACTAACTACCTGCCATTTTTCTATTTGCAGATTCTATGAAAATACCGCACTTAATCATGTCTCATCCTACATCCTCTTTATCTTTTATCAGTTTTCCTTATGTTTGATGATGTTACAGTTTTGAGCAGTACATATCAGGTATTTTGTAAAATATTATTCATTTTCAGTCTGCCTGATATTATTTTTCTTCTGTTAAGTCAGGGATTATTGGTTTGCGACAGGAAGAACACAGATGCAAAGTATTATTCTCATCACATTATACAGAAGGCACATACTATCAATACCACTGACTATTGCTGATAATCTAGGTCTTCTGACTGAGAAAGTGTTTATTAGATTTCTCGTTTGTAAATTCACTCCTTTCCTCCCTTTGAAAGAGTCATTTTTAAGGTGTTCACTCCTTAAGGAGACAATCTTAAGGGGCAATGAACAACCTTTCATCTCCTTGAGATGATCATGTCTATTATACATGAATCACTTGAAATTCTTCTCTAAGGAATATTTGTCTATTCGCCCTTAATTGTTTGTTTATTTAAACATTTGTTTATTTTAGTACAAACTCGTGGGTATTTATTTGATATGTTGGGTTATGCTCCTTTGTAGTTTTGTCTCCTTCGAACTGTGCCAGCTTTGGTCATTGGAAGCCCTTTCAGCGGTCTTTTGCGTCTCTCTAACATAAGCCCATCATTTTTCAGTTGTTTGTTTGGTTTCGTTTAGCACTGCCTGACTTTCTGGTATATAAATGTTCAAGACCAACGTTGCATATTCCTTGTCCCAGACATAGAATCAGTCCTTTCTCCAAAGAGCTCAGGTTTGTTGTTGTTGCTATTGTTGGAGAATGATACTAGAAACTAAGATCTGAGCACTAGATGTGCTCACCGCTACTGGAATGTCACTGCTTCAAGGCATCTCAGCAGACAGGGATAACGAATATATGGGTACCTAATCACCTGTGTATAACACATATCTCTTAATTATTGACGCTTCAAAATCTGAATTTATATTAAGGTACTTATAAGTAAATATTGATGTCTCTAATACCACATGAATCATTCTAGCCTTCCCCCCTTGCTTATCTGTAACTCCAAACTTTTAAGAGTAAGAATCTTGGCTCCTGCCACTAGAGATACATCAACTTACTTGTTCAGTCTCAGTATCCATATATAGTGATTTCAAAATGTAAATTTATAATCCCACAGAGAAAAAGCTTTACCAAATTAAATACAGCGATTACATACAGTTCCCTTCGTCTTTAGTTTTACAATGACCATTAGTTTCCAAAGGTACTAAGGTCAATATGTTTTTTTCTTTTCCTGCTTCAATGAGGTTATGAAATGCATTTTTAATAAGGTTGTATTATTTTATCAGAGTCTTCATCTCAGCCTGGATTCCCAGATCTCCTCATTAATATTTAAAATTTGCAAACCTTAAGCTTCTGCCCTAAGCTATAAGGTGCTATGGGTTTTGACAGTGTCATATATCCTCCACTATGATATCATACAGACTAATTGCACTACCCTCAAATTACTCTGTGCTCCATCAATTCAACAATTTCCGTATCTAAACCTCAGCAAGCATCAAATAATTTTCTACCTCTGTAATTTTGTCTTTTGCATAATGTCATGTAGATGGAAACATATAGAATGTTTCATTTTTATATTGGCTTCTTTTGTTTAGCCATATACATTTAAGATCTTTAAAAATCTCATCACAAGAAAAAAAAATGAATCTATGGGAGGTAATGGATACCAAATGAACTTAGTTGTGGTAATCATTTTGCAGTATATACTATATACCAAGTCATTATGTTGTACAGTTTAAACTAATATAATCTTCTATGTCAGTTACATCTCGATAAAACTGGGCAAATAAAATGAGTCTCTTGTAAGCAGCAAAAAAATAAAAATTAATGTACATTGTTGCAAGCATAGATAGTTCAGTTTTCTTTAAATCATTCAATAGAATTTCTTTGTATGGATTTCTCAAAGTTAGTATACCTATTTACCTTTTGAAGAATATCTTTTTTTATTAATAAATTTATTTATTTTAGTTGGGGGCTAATTATTTTACAATATTGTAGTAGTTTTTGCCATACATTAACATGAATCAGCCATGGGTTTACATGTGTTCCCCATCCTGAACCCCCCTCCCACCTCCCTCCCCATCCCATCCCTCTGGGTCATCCCATTGCCCCAGCCCTGAGCATTTGTCTCATGAATCGAACATGGAATGGTGTTCTGTTTCACATATGATAATATACATGTTTCAATGCTATTCTCTCAGAACGTCCCACCCTCACCTTCTCCCTCAGAGTCCATAAGACTGTTCTATGCATCTGTGTCTCTTATTCTGTCTCGCATATAGGGTTACCGTTACCATCTTTCAAATTCCATATATACGCATTAGTATACTGTATTGGTGTTTTTCTTTCCGGCTTACTTCACTCTGTATAATGGGCTCCAGTTTCATCCATCTCAGTAAACTGATTCACATGTATTCTTTTTAATGGCTGAGTAATATTCCATTGTGTATATGTACCACAGCTTCCTTATCCATTTGTCTGCTAATGGACATCTAGGTTGTTTCCATGTCCTGGCTATTGTAAACAGTGCTGCGATGAACACTGGGGTACACGTGTCTCTTTCAATTCTGGTTTCCTCGGTGTGTATGCCCAGCAGTGGGATTGCTGGGTCATATGGCAGTTCTATTCCCAGTTTTTTAAGAAATCTCCACACTGTTCTCCATAGTGGCTGTACTAGTTTGCATTCCCACCAACAGTGTAAGAGGGTTCCCTTTTCTCCACACCCTCTCCAGCATTTATTGCTTGTAGACTTTTGGATAGCAGCTATTCTGACTGGTGTGTAATGGTACCTCATTGTGGTTTTGATTTGCATTTCTCTAATAATGAGTGATGTTGAGCATCTTTTCATGTGTTTGTTAGCCATCTGTATGTCTTCTTTGGAGAAATGTCTGTTTAGTTCTTTGGCCCATTTTTTGATTAGGTCGTTTATTTTTCTGGAATTCAGCTGCAGGAGTTGCTTGTATATTTTTGAGATTATTTGTTTGTTGCTTCGTTTGCTATTATTTTCTCCCATTCTGAAGGCTGTCTTTTCACCTTGCTCCTAGTTTCCTTTGTTGTGCAAAAGCTTTTAATTTTAATTAGGTCCCATTTGTTTATTTTAGCTTTTATTTCCGATATTCTGGGAGGTGGGTCATGGAGGATCCTGCTGTGATTTATGTCGGAGAGTGTTTTGCCTATGTTTTCCTCTAGGAGTTTTATAGTTTCTGGTCTTATGTTTAGATCTTTAATCCATTTTGAGTTGATTTTTGTGTATGGTGTTAGAAAGTGTTCTAGTTTCATTCTTTTACAAGTGGTTGACCAGTTTTTCCAGCACCACTTGTTAAAGAGATTGTCTTTTCTCCATTGTATATTCTTGCCTCCTTTGTTGAAGATAAGGTTTCCACAGGTGCATGGATTTATCTCTGGGCTTTCTATTTTGTTCCATTGATCTATATTTCTATCTTCTTGCCAGTACCACACTGTCTTGATGACTGTGGCTTTGTAGTAGAGCCTGAAGTCAGGCAGGTTGCTTCCTCCAGTTCCATTCTTCTTTTTCAAGATTGCTTTGGCTATTCGAGGTTTTTTATATTTCCATACAAATTGTGAAATGATTTGTTCTAGTTCTGTGAAAAATACCATGGGTAGCTTGATAGGGATTGCATTGACTCTATAGATTGCTTTGGGTAGTATACTCATTTTCACTATGTTAATTCTTCCAATACATGAACATGGTATATTTCTCCATCTGTTTGTGTTCTCTTTGATTTCTTTCATCAGTGTTTTATAATTTTCTATATATAAGTCTTTTGTTTCTTTAGGTAGATATATTCCTAGGTATTTTATTCTTTTTTTTTGCAATGGTGAATGGTAATGTTTCCTTAATTTCTCTTTCTGTTTTCTCATTATTGGTGTATAGGAATGCAAGGGATTTCTGTGTGTTAATTTTATATCCTGCAACTTTACTGTATTCATTGTTTAGCTCTAGCAATTTTCTGGTAGAATCTTTAGGGTTTTCTATGTAGAGGATCATGTCATCTGCAAACAGTGAGAGTTTTAATTCTTCTTTTCCTATCTGGATTCCTTTTATTTCTTTTTCCGCTCTGATTGCTGTGGCCAAAACTTCCAAAACTATGTTGAATAGTAGTGGTGAAAGTGGGCACCCTTGCCTTGTTCCTGACTTTAGGGGAAATGTTTTCAATTTTTCACCATTGAGGATAATGTGGGTTTGTCATATTTAGCTTTTATTATGTTGAGGTATGTTCCTTCTATTCTTGATTTCTGGAGGGTTTTTTTTTTATCACAAATGGATGTTGAATTTTGCCAAAGGCTTTTTCTGCATCTATTGAGATAATCATATGGTTTTTATCTTTCAATTTGTTAATGTGGTGTATTACATTGATTGATTTGTGGATGTTAAAGAAACCTTGCATTCCTGGGAAAAAGCCCACTTGATCATGATGTATGATCTTTTTAATATGATGTTGGATTCTGTTTGCTAGAATTTTATTGAGGATTTTTGCATCTATGTTCATCAGTGATATTGGCCTGTAGTTTTCTTTTGTTGTGGCATCTTTGTCTGGTTTTGGAATTAGGGTGATGGTGGCCTCATAGAATGAGTTTGGAAGTTTACCATCTTCTGCAATTTTCTGGAAGAGTTTGAGTAGGATAGGTGTTAGCTCTTCTCTAAATTTTTAGTAGAATTCCACTCTGAAGCCGTCTGGTCCTGGGCTTTTGTTTGCTGGAATATTTCTGATTATAGTTTCAATTTCCGTGCTTGTGATGGGTCTGTTAAGATCTTCTATTTCATCCTGGTTCAGTTTTGGAAAGTTATTCTTTTCTAAGAATGTGTCCATTTCTTCCAAGTTGTCCATTTTATTGGCATATAGCTGTTGGTAGTAGTCTCTTATGATCCTTTGTATTTCTGTGTAGTCTGTTGTGATCTCTCCATTTTCATTTCTAATTGTATTGATCTGATTCTTCTCCCTTTGTTTCTTGATGAGTCTGGCTAATGGTTTGTCAACTTGGTTTATCTTCTCGAAAAACCAGCTTTTAGTTTTGTTGATTTTTGCTATGGTCTCTTTTGTTTCTTTTGCATTTATTTATGCCCTAATTTTTAAGATTTCTGTCCTTCTACTAACCCTGGGGTTCTTCATTTCTTCCTTCTCTAGTTGCTTTAGGTGTAGAGTTAGGTTATTTATTTGATTTTTTTCTTGTTTCTTGAGGTACGCCTGTATTGCTATGAACCTTCCCCTTAGCATTGCTTTTACAGTGTCCCATAGGTTTTGAGTTGTTGTGTTTTCATTTTCATTCGTTTCTATGCATATTTTGATTTCTTTTTTGATTTCTTCTGTAATTTGTTGGTCATTCAGCAGTGTGTTGTTTAGCCTCCCTATGTTGGAATTTTTAATAGTTTTTTTCCCTGTAGTTGAGGTCTAATCTTACTGCATTGTGGTCAGAGAAGATGATTGGAATGATTTCATTTTTTTGAATTTACCAAGGCTAGATTTATGGCCCAGAATGTGATCTATCCTGGAGAAAGTTCCATGTGCACTTGAGAAAAAGGTGAAATTGATTGTTTTGGGGTGGAATGTCCTGTAAATATCAATTAAATCTAACTTGTCTATTGTATCATTTAAAGTTTGTGTTTCCTTGTTAATTTTGTTTAGTTAATCTATCCATATGTGTGAGTAGAGTAATAAATTCTCCCACTATTATTGTGTTATTGTTAATTTCCCCTTTCATGCTTGTTAGTATTTGCCTTACGTATTGTGATGCTCCTATGTTGGGTGCATATATATTTATAATTATATCTTCTTCTTGGATTGATCCTTTGATCATTATGTAGTGTCCTTCTTTGTCTCTTTTAACAGCCTTTATTTTAAAGTCTATTTTATCTGAAACGAGTATTGTGACTCCTGCTTTCTTTTGGTCTCCTTTTGCATGAAATAGCTTTTTCCAGCCCTTCACTTTCAGTCTGTATGTGTCCCTTGTTTTGAGGTGGGTCTTTTGTAGACAGCATATATAGGGTTTTGTTTTTGTATCCATTCAGCCAGTCTTTGTCTTCTGGTTGGGGCATTCAACCCATTTACATTTAAGGTAATTATTGATAAGTATGGTCCCGTTGCCATTTACTTTGTTGTTTTGAGTTCTTGTTTAAACATCTTTTCTGTGTTTCCTGTTTAGAGAAGATCCTTTAGCATTTGTTGGAGAGCTGGTTTGGTGGTGCTGAATGCCCTCAGCTTTTGCTTGTCTGTAAAGCTTTTGAATTCTCCTTCATATCTGAATGAGATCCTTGCTAGGTACAGTAATCTGGGTTGTAGATTATTCTCTTTCATTACTTTAAATATGTCCTGCCATTCCCTTCTAGCCTGAAGAGTTTCTATTGAAAGATCAGCTGTTATCCTTATGGGGATCCCCTTGTGTGTTATTTGTTGTTTTTCCCTTGCTGCTTTTAATATTTGTTCTTTGTGTTTGATCTTTGTTAATTTGATTAATATGTGTCTTGGGGTGTTTCGCCTGGGGTTTATCCTGTTTGGGACTCTCTGGGTTTCTTAGACTTCTGTGATTATTTCCTTCTCCATTTTAGGGAAATTTTCAACTATTATCTCCTCGAGTATTTTTTCATGGCCTTTCCTTTTTATCTTCTTCTTCTGGGACTCCTATGATTCAAATGTTGGGGCATTTCATATTGTCCCAGAGGTCCCTGAGGTTTTCCTCATTTCTTTTGATTCTTTTTTCTTTTTTTCCTCTCTGCTTCATTTATTTCCACCATTCTACCTTCTACCTCACTTATCCTATCTTCTGCCTCCGTTATTCTACTGTTGGTTCCCTCCAGAGTGTCTTTTATCTCCTTTATTTCATTATTCATTGTATATTGACTCTTTTTTATTTCTTCTAGGTCCTTGATAAACATTTCTTGCATCTTCTCAATCCTTGTCTCCAGGCTATTTATCTGTAACTCCATTTTGTTTTCAAGATTTTGGATCATTTTTATTATCATTATTCTAAATTCTTTTTCAGATAGATTCCCTATCTCCTTCTCTTTTGTTTGGTTTGGTGGGCATTTCTCATTTTCCTTTACTTGCTGAGTATTTCTCTGCCTTCTCATCTTGTTTAGATTGCTGTGTTTGGGGTGGCCTTTCTGTATTCTGGTAGTTTGAAGTTCCTCTTTATTGTGGAGGTTCCTCACTGTGGTTGGGGTTGGACGGGTGGCTTGTCAAGGTTTCCTGGTTGGGGAAGCTTGTGTCGGTGTTCTGGTGGGTGGAGCTATATTTCTTCTCTCTAGAGTGCAATGGAGTGCCCAGTATTGAGTTTTGAGATGTCTATGGGTTTAGTGTGCCTCTGAGCCGCCTGTACATTGATGTTCAGTGCTATGTTCTTGCATTGTTGGAGAATTTGCATGGTATGTCTTGCTCTGGAACTTATTGGCTCTTGGGTGAAGCTTGGTTTCAGTGTATGTATGAAGGCTTTTGGATGATCTCTTATTAATTAATGTTTCCTCTGGTTTTCAGTCTTATTCTTGCTGTAGCCTCAAGACTTCTCCATCCATACAGCATTGATAATAAAACTTTTAGGTTAATGGTGAAAAGATTCTCCACAGTGAGGGATACCCAGAGAGGTTCACTGAGTTACATGGAGAGGTGAAGAGGGAGGGGGAGGTTTGAGGTGACCAGGAGGAGACGAGGGGGACTCAAACGTGGAGAGAGCAGTCTAGCCAGTAAGCACTTCCCTCTGTGCTCTCCACAGTCTGGAACCCTCAGAGAGGTTCACGGAGATACCTAGAGAGGGGAGAGAAAGGTAATAGAGGTGAGCATGAGTAGAAAGGAGGAATCAAGAGGGGAGAGAGAGATCTGGGCAGTATCCTGTTCCCAAAGTGTTCTCCGGTGCCCAGAACACCCACAGAAATTCAAAGAATTGGGTTGAGAAGAGAAGGAGGAGGGTGGGAGATAGAGGTTCCCTGGGGGAGAAGAAAGTGCGTCAGTAGGGGGAGAGAATAATCAAGCCAGTAATCAAATTCCTGAGTAAAAGTGGGTACTAAAGATTGGGTTCTTAAATGTACAAAATTGATATCAAATATGTATAACAAAGATTAAAAATTTAGAGTAGAGGTTAGACTCTTAAAAAATACAATATAAAAGAAAAAAGGAAAACAAAATCACAAAAAGTATAAGATATATGTATGCAGTTTGCTTAAAAAATAGGGTCTTTTTTTTTTTTTTTTTGCAAGGTAATAGTGGGTTATACAAATGAAAATTAAAGGTGTAATAGAGGACTTAAAGAAAAAAGAAAAAAATTAAAAAAAAAATGATAATAGTAAAAATATATCCAGGACTTTCTCTGGAGCTGTTGTGAGCAGTGCGGGGTCAGCTCAGTTTCAGATAGATCCTTGTTCCTGCTTATACTTTTCAAGATCTATAGGCCCCTTTCAATGTAGTCAGTGTTAACTACTGGGATTTTAATCTGTTGGCCTGTCACTTCCAAAGTGCTTCCCTCTGTTTATTTGGCTTCTGTTTGCAGGTGTCTTCAGTGTCTTTTTTCCTCCCCACCACAAAGGGGCGGAGGTGGTCTCTTCAGGTTCGCTTGTTCAGTGGTGCTGTGGGGAGGGAGGAACACTGCAAACCAATATCACTGGCATGTGTGTGGAGAGCTCGCAGTGTCTCGGCCGCACTGGGTTTGTCCCCGCTCAAGGCGTGTGCTTTCCCAGTCTGCCCTGATCAGGCTTCAGGTTACTCTGCCGGGGAGTGGGCCCTGAGATGCGTGCACTTGCCAGGTCTAAGCCTCCCAGGTTCAGGTTCCCGGGTACTCCACAAAGGCGCAGACTTGGTTGGGCCCGCAGTATGTGCTGGTCCCCGGTCGGAGCAGCTCAGGCAGCCAGGAGTTTGGCGAGCGCCCTCTCTCCTGTTGGGGCAGTGCGGCTTATCACCTCCCTGGTCCCCGCCTCGGTTTACGGGCACGCCCAGCTCCGGTGTGCTTTGTGTCAGTTCTGGGGAGCTGGTCTCTGGCTGCAACCCTCCCGGCGCCTGTCGACCCTCCGGGATCTCAGGCAGTCTTTGCTTAGAAACTGGAAGCCTGTTTGAAGTTTGGTAGGGGGTACCCTCTCTGGGCCGAGTTTGTTCCTTTCCGTCTCTGGCTGGCCCCGCCTGCCCGCTGTGTCCGGCGGTGGATGGGGCGGTCCACGGCCAGCTAGCTCTCCTCTGGTATTGCTCAGTCCTTTGTTCTGTGAGCGGGCCAGCACTGCCTTAGATTTGGGCTTTTCTCAGATTGCCCTCAGGGCACTCAGGCCTGGTCCTTACCCTAAGCAGTGCCCCCCACTCCTCTCCGTTCAGCCCCCACTTGCTGGTGGAGGATGCGAGCGTCTGGGGTTCTTTGCTGGGAGTTGCCTTTAGGCATGTAATCTGTGGGTTTTATTTATTTATTTTTCTTCCCAGTTATGTTGCCCTCCGAGATTCAAAATCTTCCCCCAAATCCACCGGTGAGAGGGTTTCCTGGTGTTTGGAAACTTCTCCTCTTTTATGACTCCCTCCCCTGGACGGGTCTCCATCCCTAACTCTTTTGTCTCTCTTTTTATCTTTTATATTTTGTCCTACCTCCTTTCGAAGATAATGGGCTGTATTTCTGGATGCCTGATGTCCTCTGCCAGCATTCAGAAGTTGTTTTGTGAAGTTTGCTCAGCGTTCAGATGTTCTTTTGATAAATTTGTTGGGGAGAGAGTGGTATCCCCTTCCTATTCCTCCACCATCTTAGCCCCGCCTGAAGAATATCTTGATTGCTTCAAATTTGGGTAGTTATGATTAATGCTTTATAAATATATTATACAAGTTTCCACGTGGACACAAGTTTTTAATCAGCCAAGGAAACACTCAGGAGTAAGATGCTGTGTTATGAGTACTGTTAAAAATTTGCTTAGTTTTTTCAGAAAGTGCCTATCTTCCAAAGCAGATGTACCACATTATACTCCTACTTAATGAATGAAAATTCCTGATGAATGAGAATTACTGATTCTTCTTACACTTGCCAGCAATCGATATAGTCTATGTTTTGGATTTTAGACATTATAATAGATTTGCAGCTATATCTTGTTCCTTTTCTTGTAAAGAGGAGGGTGAAAAAGTTGGCTTAAAGCTCAACGTTCAGAAAAGTAAGATCATGGCATCTGGTCCCATCACTTCATGGGAAATAGATGGGGAAACAGTGGAAACAGTGTCAGACTTTATTTTTTTGGGCTCCAAAATCACTGCTGATGGTAAGTGCAGCCATGAAATTAAAAGACACTTACTCCTTGGAAGGAAGGTTATGACCAACCTAGATAGCATATTTAAAAGCAGCGACATTACTTTACCAACAAAGGTCCGTCTAGTCAAGGCTATAGTTTATCCAGTCGTCATGTGTGGATGTGAGAGTTGGACGATGAAGAAACCTGAGCGCTGAAGAATTGATGCTTTTGAACTGTGGTGTTGGAGAAGACTCTTGAGAGTCCCTTGGACCGCAAGGAGATCCAACCAGTCCATCCTAAAGGAGATCAGTCCTGGGTGTTCATTGGAAGGACTGATGTTGAAGCTGAAACTCCAATACTTTGGCCAACTCATGTGAAGAGTTGACTCATTGGAAAGGAGCCTGATGCTGGGAAGGATTAGGGGCAGGAGGAGAAGGGGATGACAGAGGATGAGATGGTTGCATTTCATTACTGACTGGATGGACATGGATTTGGGCAAACTCCGGGAGTTGGTGATGGACAGGGAGGCCTGGCGTGCTGCGATTCATGGGGTCGCAAAGAGTCAGACATGACTGAGCGACTTCACTTTCATTTTTCACTTTCGTGCATTGGAGAAGGAAATGGCAACCCACTCCATTGTTCTTGCCTGGAGAATCCCAGGGACGGTGGAGCCTGGTGGGCTGCTGTGTATGGGGTCGCACAGAGTCATACACAACTGAAGTGTGTTAGCAGCAGCAGCAGCATATGGGTATATTCTATCCCGAGATGTCTATTCAGGGTTTTCCTACATTCAGTTCAGTTCAGTTCAGTTCAGTTCAGGTGTTCAGTAGTGTCCTACTCTTTGCGAGCCCATGGACTGCAGCACGCCAGGCCTCCCTCTACATTACCAACTCCTGGAGCTTACTCAAACTCATGCCCATTGAGTTGGTGATGCCATTCAACCATCTCATCCTCTGCCATCCCCTTCTCCCTCCCTACATTATTGAGTTTTAAATTTTTATTTTATATTCTGGACATAAGTCCCTTATCAAACATGTGATTTGAAAATATTTTTTACTAGTCTACGATTTGTTTTTTCACTTTTCATTTCATTTTCCATTTCTTTTGCAAAGAAAATATGCTTAGTGTTAATGAATTTCAATTTATATTTTTCTTTTATGATTAAAATGTTTATTTTTATGAATTGTTCTATCTAAACCTTATGTAAAATTTTGACTATTGTTCTTCTTGATATTTTACAGTTTTGTGTTTTAAATTTAGGTGTATAATACATTTTGAGTTGATTTCCATGAGAAATGCAATGTCTGTGTTTAAAATCATTTTTTAAGTACAGACATCATCCAGTTATAGCACCATTTATTGCAAAAAGATGATTCTTTTTCCATGGAATTGTTTTTGTGTCTCTATCAAAGATCATATAGTTATATTTGTTTTGGTTTATTTTTGGCATTTTAATTTTAAACTATTGATTGATGTGTCCATTTTTATTTTTTTATTTTTATTTTTTAATTAGTTTATTTTCTATTTTTTAACTTTACAATATTGTATTTGTTTTGCTATACAATGTGTCTGTTTTTAATGCAATACTACACTATCTTGTTTATGGTCACCTTGAAATAAGGTTATGTGAGTCCTTCACATGCATTGGCTCTTCTAAATTCTTGATTTCCTATTTGAATTTTAGAATTAGTTTACTGATGTCTACAAAAAAAAAAAATTGCCAAGGTCTTGATTAAAATTTTTTTGACTCAACAGATGCAGTTGGGAAGAACTGGTATCATAAACATATTGAGGCTTCTAATATATGAACAAGGAATAGCTCTTCATTTGTTTAGATCATGTATGATTTCTGTTATCTGTTTTATAGTTTTCTACACACAGATTCTAAGCATATTTTCTTAGATTTTTACCAAGCTATTAAACTCATTGGTGCTATAGTAAATGACTTTAGTTTTCATTTCCTATTCCAATTGTTTGTTGCTGATATATGGGAAACTAATTGACTTTTATATATCAACGTTGAAACATCAAAAGTTGTTATATTAACTTATTATTTCTAAGATCTCTCTCTCTCTGTCTGGATATGTATAGATTTGTTGAGGTTTTTATAGAGAAAATCATCCATCATGTCATCTGAAAATAAAAATGATTTCAATTTGTCCTTTCTAATTTGTATATCTTTTCTTCTTCTTTTTACTGTTGTATCCAATTAAGTAAGATTTTCAGGATGATGTTAACAGGAGCAATGAGAGAGGATATCCTTGCTTCGTTTGCCATGTTAAAGAAATCAGTCTTTCACTATTAAGTATGATGTACTCTGTTAGAGTTTTTCAAATATACTCTTTATTTGGTTAATGAAATTCCATCCTGTTCCTAGCTTTGTGGAGTTTTTATGTTTGCTTGTTTTGGAAATAGTCTTGCAATCTTGGAAAGAACTACAGTTGGTTGTGACATATAACTCCTTTTCTATTTTGCTGGATTCAATTGACTAATATTTTGTTAAAGATATTTGCATTTATGTTTATTCAAGATATTGGATTATAGTGTTTTTTTCTTATAATGTCTCTACGTAGTTTTATTAAAAGGTAATGGTCGCCTCATAAAATCACATGCAATGTGTCCCCCAACTTCTATTTTACGGAAGAGATTATTTAGCATGTAAGACTGGCACAATTTCTACTTTAAATGTATAGTTGAATTTATCAGTGAAACCATCTGAGATATGTGTCTTCTTTTTGAAAGATTTTTAGCCAGTAATTTATTGTCTTTGCTAGATAAGGAGATACATGGTTCATCTATTTGAGAATTTTGGTAGTCTGTTTCTTTCAAGGATTGATCCATTTTATCTGAAATTGTGAACATCAAATTGTTTACAGTGTTAATTTATTACCCTTTGAATGCCTATCGGATTAGTAATTATCCTCTTTTATTCCTGATATTGGTAATTTGTGTCTTTTTTTTTCTTCTAACCTGAGAAGAAGTTTATCATATAGTGATTATTTTCAAAGAATCAGCTCTCACTTTCATTGTGCATGGAGGGGTGAGGTGGGGGGCAGGGGACAGATTTATCTTGTTTGGTCCTCTCTGAGTTTCCTAGATCTTCTGCCCTGTTCTCTTTCTTGCAATTATATGTATTCACCTTTGGTTGTTGTCCCCCAGTTCCTGAGTTTTCTGATCTGCTTGCCATTACTACTTCTGTTGTTTCATCTTACTTCTCTTTGGATATTCGTTTGGAAAGTGGCTATTGACCTCTTGTTAATTTTTCCTGAGACATGTTGAATATACTGATGACTCTGTTGAATGCGTTCTTGGTTACTTTTCCCCCCAGCATTTTCTTTTGATTCTCTCACTGTTTCCATGTCTCTGTTGAGAGTAACCACTGGGTCTTGTATGTTGTATTTTTTCCCCATTAAAACCCTTAATATATTGATCATAATTATATTAAATCCGTGTTTTGATAATTCCTACATCTGTTTCACATCTGAGTCTGGTTGTAATGCTCACTTCATTTTTTATTTCCATTTTGGCATGACTTGTGATTTTTTGTTGCCAGTTGGACTTGCATTAGTATTAGGTTCTGAGGCTTTAGTGTTTATCTGGCTATCAGTTTGACTGTTTAATGTTTTTGTGTGTATTCCTACCAGAGGCTTCAGATCCCTCTACTGTCCGTGGTCTGTCTTCTTGCTTGGCTCTGTGTTTCTTTTATTTGTGTATTTATTTATTTATTTATTCATTTTAATTGGAGGCTAATTACTTTACAATATTGTGGTGGTTTTTGCCATACATTGACATGAATCTGCCATGGGTTTACATGTGTTCCCCATCCTGAACCCCCCTCCCACCTCCCTCCCCATCCCATCCCTCTGGGTCATCCCAGTGCACCAGCCCTGAGCACCCTGTCTCATACATCAAACCTGGACTGTTCATCTATTTCACATAATGATAATATACATGTTTCAATGCTATTCTCTCAGATCATCCCACCTTTGCCTTCTCCCACCGAGTCCAAAATCTGTTCTTTACATCTGTGTCTCTTTTGCTGCCTTGCATATAAGGTCATCATTACCATCTTTCTAAATTCCATATATATATGCATTAATACACTGTTTGATGTTTTCTTTCTGACTTACTTCACTCTGTATAATAGGCTGCAGTTTCATCCACCTCATTAGAACTGATTCAAATGCATTCTTTTTAATGGCTGCGTAATATTCCAGTGTGTACATACCACGGCTTTCTCATCCATTCATCTGCTGATGGACATCTAGGTTGCTCCCATGCCCTGGCTACTGGCTCTGTGTTTCTATCTGTTTCTCAGAGAGGATCTGTGCTGCTTTTTAGGCTAGGACTCATTATCATTAATAAGAGAGGCTTTCTCTGTTATAATATGGTGAGGCTGAGAGGGAAATTCTACAGTATTCTGATTAAGTCTCACTCTTTCCCTGTCTCAGGGCTAGACCTTCACGGGTATTTTAATCTCTCTTCCAAGGTTATGGTTGTTGCTATTGGTTTTTTAAGTTGCTACTGCTGTTCTCTGATAACCTGCTCTGTTTGCTGGATGCAGCTGGTGGGTTTCACTAGAGCAGAAGCAAATGGCAGTGTGGGGATCCCTTAGGCTTGACGTTCCCTAGAGTCTCCCATTCTCATGTTATTCTGCACTCAGCCTTCAGTACTTCATTAAAATCACCACTTTACTGTTTCAAAAAGATTTTGGTGTCCAGCAGCTTTCACTCCAGATGAGTAGGTCTCAGATGTGTCTCTTTGCAAGTTCTTCTCTGTCCAGATTTTGGAAGATGGAATTTGTCCTGTAACTTCAGTTCCATGATAAGTTCAAGCAAAGTCATTGATTTTCAGTTTATTCAAATTTCTCTTGTTGTGAGAGTAAGAGTGATGACTGGCTCTTTACATGTTGGACCTGAAATGGGAAGGCCTAGCTTACCAATTTTTAATTTAAATATTTTTATTCCTTAGCATGCCTCTGACTAAGTTAATTGCAAAATCAATAATTTCTTTTAGTCTCATTTTAACAGCCCATCTGGGTCATATTATCACCTGGTTGAAAAATTGTCACTATTTCTGTGGGCCCCTGATGTTTCCCACAAGATGACAACCAGCTTCTTAATGGAAGAGCTGTGGTTTAGGAATGCTCAAGACTCACCTTTGACTGAGAAAGACAATATCTTCAGCTTCTTTTGTTAACATTGTAACGTTCTGTAACCTTGTCTTCCTTCCGCATTTTATCAAGAGCTTGGTGATCTAAGGAGAATAAAGACTGTATACTCCAAAAGTTTAAAGAGAAAATAAATATTTAATTTTTAAAAGATCACACTCATTACACTAGCAACCCTCAGAGATCAGTTTGGCCTCCACAGATGAAGGAACTAAGGTCATAAAGAGGAAGAGTGTTTTCCGTTCATTCCAGGTGCAAGGTGGAACGGTCATGTTGGTATCTAGGGTGGAATGCAGAGCCTGAGTTATTTCTTCCATGGTGCTTCAGATTATACATGCAAGATTCTCATCATTCCTAAATTCAGAGAAGAGGAGAGTCCTATATGCATTCATAGTGCACATTCAATATCCCTGAAACAAAATTTATGAATCATATACTGTCTACCAATTGCAGTACTAGCCACTAGAAGTACAACTGTGCAGATGGGATAAGTAGTTTGTGACTTTAGGAAACTGATAGACTTCCAGAAGATTTGAGAATGTGAGCACAATATTAAATACATTTTTTAAGTTTTCCAATGAAAATATAACAATGTATTCTTTGTATTTTTTTGATCTTCTTTCCAAAGCTATTTTTTTTTGTCCTTACCTCAGATTTTTTGGTAATTTTCTTATCTATGTACAGGTCTTTTGTCTTCTCTTTTGTTCACTCCTTCAGGCTTCAAAAACCTTAAAAAGACCTTTCCCTAAATAGATAGCCAGTAGAATTGAAATAACATTGGATTAAGAGGCAAGAAAACAGGTTTGACTCTCAACTCTGTTGCTTTATTACCTGAATGACCTCTGACAAGTCACTTGATCACTCTTAAGACAGTTTTGTTCATCTATAAACTGAAGGTGATAATAACCACTTTACAGAGTTGTTATGCTAATCAAATGAGCTAATATATTTGAATAACACTTTTAAGTACACAGAGAACCAGAGACACATAAAATTGTGAAGAATTATTTTACACGTGTTTAATATTCTAGAGGGTTCAGTTACACACTGGGAAGCAATGAAAAGCAGACTGTAGTTGAATATTACAAATCTTTTATTTTTTAAGCAAAACATCTTAAGCCTTTAAAAACGGTAAAGGTTTTCTTATGCAAGCCAGCTTACCTTGTCCATAAATAAAGATTTTTCCATTCCAATCATGACATTATATTTATAAAAGAAGTCCTTAAAGCATCACCCTTTTTTTAGATTGAAGCACAGTCTGTATTTGGTTTTTTTCTGCAGATTTTATCTTTTAACGTATTAAATATTGTCATGGAAAATATGACAGAAATATGCCTAGTATATAGCTCATAGATTATCAAAGAAGGTTTCATTGAAGAAATGATTCTTCTGGCAGGTTTCTGCCACAGAATCTCATATGACAAGATTTGAAAGGCAGTTGCTTATAATTCTTTTGTAGCAATAATGAGACCTAGAATGCTTAATGCTCCTTCTTTTTGTGTAGCATGCAATTCCTCTCCTTAAGCCCCAGGCTGCTTTGGAAAGCATCATTATCCTTGTGCAAATGAGTTTGGGATCAACTGGCATAGTTCTGTTCATAAACAACTGAAAGGACTAGAGGCCAGGAATGTTCAAGGGCAGAGGCTGGAGAGAGAGAAGGTTGGGGATGTCAGACACAGTTAGCTTCTACACTAGTAACCAATCCTCTCCTTGTAGTGACTTAAGTTATTTAAAGTCAATTCAGAATTCAACACTCAACTCATTTTCTGCCTACCATAAATTTGATCAAAGAAAAATTTATAGGATGGCTAGGGTCCCAAATATTGGAATTAAATGAGTTGTTGAGGCTTACAGAAAGAAAACGAGGTTTTAAAGACCAAATAACACATAAAACATTTTTTAAAGACAGTGGTGATAGTAAAGGGAAACTATAAATATGATCAGACCAGAAGCAAGATATCATAGAGAAACAGCTATTACGTTTTAAAAGATCAGGAGACCAGATAATATGTCATAACATAGCATCACAAGCTTAGTTTATTGAACTTGGGAGATTATTTGTATTCATAGTTACCCTGGTAGGGGATGTAGAAAGCCAAAATCAAACAAGCTATCTTTAGGCTTGTCCTCAAAGGACCTAAAAGAAGTCAGATGAATATACAGAATCTTAGTTAGAAATTAACCGTGGACTGCTTTGGCCACTTCAAATGTCTCAGTAAAACTCAAGAAAAATCGTTTGCAAAGCCAAATGGAAGAGTAAACAACAGTCATGAGCATATCTCACTCTCACAAGCAGGTCTGATAACTCCCACATGGTTGACAACTGGAGTAGGGGTGGCAAAAAAGCTGACGTGTTGTAAACAGAAGGAATTGCAGGGGTCACACTACTGGTTCCAAAAAATAGCTAGAGAAATCCAGAGATCCATAATGAGATTTCCATTTTAATAGACAGAGTCATGATGATCAAACTCAAACAGAAGCCCTACTGTTAACTAATTATTTGCTCTTTTCACATAGACATGAAGTATATTCTAAACTACTTGTGAGATGCAGTCATGAATTCAGGCACAGCATTTTTACCCGGCACCACTGCTGCACATTGCTAAGATTGGCTGGAGATAGAGCATGACCTGAGACTGCTCCAGGAACCACCGTGAGGGTTGCGCTTGGTCTCCATGGTCTTGGTCAAGCATGAGATAACCTATCACACGCGTGCACTGTGTGTGCTAAGTCGCTTCAGTAGTGTCCAACCCTTTGTGACCCTACGAACTGTCAAGCTTCTCTGTCCATGAGATTGTCCAGGCAAGAATCCTGGAGTGGGTTGCCATACCCTCTTCCAGGGGATCTTCCTGACCCAGAGGTGGAAACCATGTCTCTTACATCTCCTGCATTGGCAGGTGGGTTCTTTACAACTAGAGCCCCCTGGGAAGTCCTGTCATATAATCTATCATATAATCCCCTATAAAATATGAGCCAATATCACATAGCCGTCTGGATAGAAATATCTAAAGAATTTTTGAATCTATTTCTGGAAAAATGGACTGAATCTACCAAGTTAAAACTTGAGAAAAGTGAAAAGACTTACATTTAGATCTGACTGCCAATTATATAAATACAAGGTGGGAAGTTCAAAGCACAAAAATAGAAAGCAAAAAATTTATACTTAGTCAGAGTAAGTTTCTAATCAGTCAATCATGTGATATGGTTGCCCAGATTTGAATAAAGGTGCAAGCCTGTTGGACAGTTGTTGGAAGCATCCATCTATTAAAAACTTTGTGTTGTTTTTCAGAAGAACAAACAGAAGTGTGAAATTTAAATAGCATTGTTGTTGTTTAGTCACCAAGTCATGTCTGACTCTTTATGACCCCACAGACTGCAACATGCCAGGCCTCCCTGTCCCTCACCATCTCCCGGGAGTTTGCCCAAGTTAATGTCCATCATGCGTTGGTGATACCATCCAATAAATGCCATTAAATAACATGTCCAACATCCATTCCTGTAGCTGAAATGGAGCCACATCTGACCCAAATGGTGTGTGTTCTTTCCATTTCCTGAAATCACATTAATGAGCAAATTCAAAACCATCATACATAAAAAATAATATGAGGAAAAAATAAATGATTGGAAGAACTGTAGATGTTTCCCCTAAGGATTAGGAGACATGAAAAATACAAGACATGAGAATGAAGACAAGGAAAAGTCATGATTCTATGAGTCAAATATCTGATGATCCATAAATAACACAAAAGATAATAATGGAGGAGAAAATGGATGAAATTTAAGAATGGCAAGGTATCTATTGAGCTAGAAAAATCAAAAGAAATGAAAGAGTTACTTAGGTGGTGATGATTTTCCTGCACCACAGGTACTGGAGAAGACTCTTGGGAGTCTCCAGGACTGCAACAAGATCAAACCAGTCAATCCTAAAGGAAACAATCCTGAATGTTCATTGGAAGGGCTTTGCTGAATCTCCAATACTTCGGCCACCTGATGCAAAGAGCCAACTCATTGGAAAAGACTCCGACTCTGGGAAAGATTGAACGCAAAAGGAGAAAGGGGGCAGCAGAGCATGAGATGGTTGGATGGCATCGGACTCAGTAAACATGAATTTGAGCAAACTCCAGGAGATGGTGGAGGACAGAGGGGCCATGGGGTCACAGGGTCAGACATGACTCAGCAACTGAACCACAACAACAGCAGTGAGTTTGCTGATAAGGAACTTGCTCAGGTAGAGACTAAGCATTTGTTAACAGAATCATTTCAGAAGTGACTTGAATATTGTGATATAGTCTTGCTAGATGATATTAAACTCTGACCCTCAGAGTTTTTGATTCTACAAAACTCTGGAAGCACAAGGTAGTATAGGAAAATCTCTGGACCAGCCTGTGGAGGAATTTTTTCTGGCTTCTTTCCTTGATCCAAGCTAAACAAAGAATGGCTACCGAAAGATAGAGGAAAAAAAGAAAACAAACAAAAATCCCTGTTGGCTCAGCAGCTTCAGTTGCCATGTTACACAGCACCATTGTCCATGATGCTTGGTTTCCCAAGAGAGTCTCAATTATATGATTTAGGCAAGTGCATCCTGTTACTCACCTCAATACCTGCTTGATGTCTTGCTTTCCCTGAGGACCAAGTAACACCTTATCATTGGTCTAATAATACTTTGTGCTGAGGTCTCCTGCCTCTGCTGCCTTCCATTACTGATTGGCTGCATGACCCTGATCAAGTTACAGCTGTCCCATGGGTGTGCTGAGCAGTGCTAGCAGTCTTTCAATCTAATTTACTGTAGGAATAAAAGTAACTCAAGAATGATCTATAGAGCGGTGACAAAGCACAGGAGACTTGGTGAACTCTAGAGCGTGCCGGTTGCGGAAGAGACATCCAGGTTAGTAATTTACATTCAACTCAGAAAATAAAAACGCAAATATTCATTTTATCACATATATATCAGGCAATCTGGATATGTATTGCAGAGGGTTGAGTTGTTATAAGGACTCAATGCTGAGTCTTTCACGGTTGTTGAGTATGGGAGCATCTCATGTGTACGCATGCTCAGTTGCTTCAGTCGTGTACACTCTTTGCGATCCCATGGGCTATAGCCCGCCAGGGTCCTCTGTCCACAGGATTTTTCTGGCAAGAATACTGGAGTGAGTTGCCATTTCCTCTTCTCGGGGGTCTTCACGACCCAGGGACTGAACCTGCGTCTCTTGTATCTCCTGAATAGGCAGACAGGTTCATTACCAACTAGGGGCACGCGGGAAGGGTGGATACAGTACCACTAATGGGGTCCTGAAATTCTGATAGGGGGCATTTTCCAGAATAAGAAAAAGTAACGGCATCATAGTTCTATACCAAACACTATCATAGGCTACTTGTCAGTATTATTACTCATAACCCTCATGATTCTCATAGGAAGTATGTAAAATTTCCCCATTGCACGTATGTGGAAAATGTCATCAGTGAGCGATAATGATCTGTCCCAGTTCAGCTCTTATTGTACTATTTTGGGTATATGATTTACTCCATTTGAGAGGTAATTGTTAATATATAAAGCATGTGTAATACTAATGCATACCTTTTTTGCATATGTATATATAGTATACAATCTGTACATACGATACATAAAAATCTGTAAAAAGTAACCTTGTGAGACATGGCCTGTCCATGCTCAGTCATGTCCGACTCTTTGTGACCCCATGGACTGTAGTCTGCCAGGCTCCTCTGTCCACGAAATTTGATGATTGCTACGATAATGATAGCAAAGAATTGTAGCACAGCAAAACACCATGATGATATAACCTGAGAACAGAGAAATCTGGATAAAATATGATTAGCAACTGCCCAGCCTTGTTTCCTCACCCAGCCCAAGATTTCAAATGAAGGCAAGTGTAAAGTTCTTGTAATTGATGGGAGTGGGGTTGGAGTGAAGGAATTAGAGGGAAGGGAATAGCAAAAATGAGGATGAAGAGGGAAAAATTAGGTTGGAAATAATATCAGGAGACCCCTTTCTCAGGAAGCAAAGAGTCAAACTGTCCCTGTGTCATCAGCACTCTCTCGGCCCCCAACAGAGCTGGGGAAGCAATTGTCAAGTAATCGTGAAGTTCCTAGAAGTCCCAGATAGCTGAGGGTCTCAGAATTATTCCCACAATTATTTAAGCAACAGAGGAGAAAAGCTACCAGAGTGCATTAAACAACAGCTGGAAATGGGGCATATTTGGATCACTGCAGCCACTCTGGAATTCCCATTTGTCACTGTGCAGGTTTATCCCAGTATTTTGTTAGCCTCCTAATAACAGTCAATCCTTCATTTTACTCAAATGAGACTTTTGGAGCCAAATCTATCAGATGATGACAGTGTTTTCCTTTAATAATAACTAGCACCGAGATCTTCTGTGCCTATCACTGTCTCTTCTCTTTGCATTCTTTCATGTAACACTACTAGTCCTGTGACACTGGTTCTGTTATTATGCACCACTTATATGTGAGGGAATGGAGGCTTAGAGCCGCTAAGCTAAAGGCAATCCACAAGGTTGCATAGTATTTCAGTTATCTATTGATGTGTAACAAACCATCTCAAGATTTAATAGCTTGAAAACATCAGCCATTTTATTTGCTCACGATTACTGATCAAATATTTGTCTGGACATAGCAGGGACAACACTGCAGTCTGGGGCCTCAGGTGGGGGCTTAAATGGCTGGGGTGAACTGTATGTCTGGTGTCTGAGTTCTGGCTGTTACCTGGGTTCCCTGGCATTTCTGCATAAGGCTAGTGCGAGCTTCTCTGCACGGTGATCTCATGATTGCAGGAGAAATTGTACTAAATGACAAGTCCACTGTGAGCGTGCTTATTAAGCCTCTGCTTGCATCGTGTTTGCTCATGTCTCACTGAGTGCAAGTCATGTGCAAAAGTACTGTCACTGTGAGAGAGGACCCTTGTTTACAAAGCCTAGTAGACAAGAAAAATAATACAGGCATTTTAGGGGGCTGTGAGACCCACTGGGGGGCAAGTTATGCCAGATTGTATATGTGTGTGTGTATAGGGGAGAGGGTTTGTCACACAAGACTACAGGGGTAAAAATAGAACTACAGAGTTTCAAGGAGAAATCATCTATCTAGTACAGCCCTTCACTTTGCACAAAAATACATTAGGGCCACAACAGGAAAGGAACTAAAGTCACAGACCTAATTATTGACAAAGACTAGCTTCAGAATGCACATCACACCAAAATCCAATAGGAGGTAATATTGGTGAACAGGAGAAGAATGCAGGAACTGAATGAGACTCATGAAGAATAAAAAGAGGCAAAGAGTAAACAGGCTAAAAGTCCAGTCCTAAGAAATTTAAGTAGCCCACTTGGGATTCGATCATATCTGCAGTGTCCCCCTGTCTGCCCTGGCCAGCCTGAAAAACTATATTCCCTCTTCCACAGCAGTGGCCTCTGTTATTTGGAGTACTTTCATTTTGCTGTTTTTCTACAGATCTGCATTTGAATATCTGTCTTGGAGCATAAACTCCTGAGAGCAAAAGGCTGCTCATCTCAAATATAGAGCAAAGTACACTACGCAACCAAAGCTTTAGGATTGTAAAAATGATGGAACACGTATGATCCCTTAAATTCACACGGGACCAATATGTCTAGACAATCTGCTATATAGATACTTATTAACTATTTTACATAGAACTTTTACAACTTAGCATAAAAGAAAACTATAAGGTAGGTGTGCTTTTAAGTGTGTGTGTTGTGGCCGACTCTTTGCAACCCCATGGACTGTAGCCCGCCAGGCTCCTCTGTATATGGGATTTTTCAGGCAAGAATACTGGAGTGGGTTGTCATTCTCCACTCCAAGGGATCTTCCCAACTGAGGGATCGAACTTGTGTTTCCTGCATTGGCAGGAGGATTCTTTACCACTGCACCACCTGGGAAGCCCAGACCTGCTTTTAACCCCTGCCCCTTTTCTTTCCACAGAGGAAACTAAGAGTGAGATGGATAAATGATGTGCCCAGCATCACATGGCTAGTGTGTCCCAGCTAGGATTTAAAATTTGACCATTATCCTCCTGTTCCTCTTCCTTTGATGCAATGAAGCCATAATCACATGGGAAGATAGGATAGCGTGTTTTAAACACACTGGGATTTGAATGCCAAATCAGGCATTTCTCTCTAATGAGTTCTTGTAGAAATGGTATCACCTCTCTGCGTGTGAGTAGTTTCATCTGCAAAATGTGAGGCTGGACGTGAATATCTCTCAGAGGTACTCCATCTCCAAACTGTTTCTAGCATTCATTGACAATTGAAAACACGTTATTCAATGAAGCGCCATCTGCTGTTCATTGGTGAGATTACCTGATGGTTCTTGCTGAACAACAAAAAAATCAGAAACACAGAAGCAAACTACTATATGTAAAATAGACAAACAACATGATCCAATGTATAGTACAGGGAATTATATTAAATACTCTGTAATTAAACATAATGTAAAATTAAAAAAACACACACCAATATACACAAGTTGCCATTTCCTTCTGCAGGGGATCTTCCCAACCCAGGGATCGAACCCGTATTTCCTGCATTGCAGGCAGACGCTTTACCGTCTGAGCCACAAAGGAAGCCTAAATATACACTATTTACCCCAAATCAATTCCACTGTGGATTTAATTACTTCATTGTATAATGTTTGTAAAGTTGGTGTTAAAATACCAAGAGCACCACGCTAACAGAATGATTGTGCAAAGTTGCACACAGGGATAGACACTACCCTCACATACAAATCAGGTCGATTACACCTACACATTGCATATTCACCATAAAAGCAGTCATAGGTCCCATCACAGTTCTATGTAATTAGTGCTAACTACATTTTAATCCCATGTAGCTACATGTATTTGAACAGTAACCAGAACTATTGCATTTGAACTGTGTAATTACACACTGGCTCTCTCAGTGGCAGAAAATGTATAATTATGAAGTTATCTGCAATATCAGAAAAAAAAAACAACCAACTATGTTGTGCTGGGGAAAATCACAATAGGATTATGCTGCCTGTGATTCCACATCTCTTAGTTCAGGGCCTACTTAACGTTCTATACAGTATAATTAGGCATGAGGTGGGGTTGGGAGACAAACTATATCTAATTCATTAACAGTACCCCTTATTCACAGATAGCTAAAGTGTATTCTACCAAATTTATGCCAACATTTTTCTGTGCACAAAATACAAGTGATTTGCCACTCCACACGGGATAACAATATTCTGTTTTGTGCCTTTTAATACTAGATTCTAAAAATATTTCCCCAAGCCACTCAAAATGCATCCCTGGTGTTGGTTTTATATAGGTTTTCTAGATTCATGAAACATAATGACATAGGGGAGTTACAGTGGATGAAGTATTCTCAGTAAGTAAGAAGGAATGCACGCTGAATACAAGCTAAATGTTGAATTTCTTGTTTGCTCTCTCAAGAAATGAGAAGCTCTACAATGACTCTCCAAAGGATATGGCTAAATAATTTGGTTCATTTTCTACCACTCTGTGGCAGATAAATTCCTTTATTTAAATGTTCAAAAATTTATTAAACCTCTACACAATTTGAAATAGTAGTTTTTATAGCAGCTCACATAAAATCATAGTGGAGTATAGACTTCTCTTGAACCAATGAGATGATGTACTTAAGTAAAGTGTTTTGAGATGTCCTTCATGGTCTAGTGGTTAAGAATATGCCTTTCAATGCATGGGACTTGGGTCCAATCCCTGGTTGGAGAACCAAGATCCTACATGCTGAGGGTCAACTAAGCCTCTGTGTCTCAACGCGTGTGCTCCACAACTAAAGAAAGCCCACAGTCCACAGCGAAGAACCAGCACAGCCAAAAACAACAACAACAACAGCCTCATGGGCATCATTAAGAGTTAAGGAGTATAATTCAGGAGCAACTGAGATTTGGGAACCAATGGGAGCTTAGAACCCAGTGTTTTGGTTGGGAGAGTGACTGTCCTACAGAAGGTGAAGGAAATGGGACCAAGCAAATAGCAGCTGGAAGATGTATGTTTAGTCTGTGCATAGAGGGGATTCATGTAAAAAACATAAATTTTGGAGTAATTAAAAGTACTACATGGAGGCAAAAGGTGACCTATTACAGAAAAGTCAGAAAGCAGAAACAGATAAAGGTGGCAAAGGAATGACTTTTTCAGAGAAGGTAAGAGTTGAGCTGAAAGCTAAATCATGAAAAGATGGCAGCTTTGCAGGGGCCTCGTGGAAAACATTTCAGGCAGGGGTAAGAGCAAGTGCTATGTCTTTGGGGACAAATAGTGAAAGAAAAACAACCTGAAGCAAAAAGAGCCAGAAGCTTCCCCTTTGCTACTGGATGTGCAAACCAGATAAGCATCCTGGTTTCGAAAGAGGTTAGCACTGTTTGGGAGTTCAACTGGGTAAAGGTGGATGAATCAGAACATTCAAACCATAACATCGAATCATATGTGAAAATAAGTCATGTAATGGGGTCCAAGTCATTCTCCTCTGCTTCAAAGAAGCTATTAATTGCTCTAATTCAAAATATCTTGGGACTTCCCTGGCAGTCCAGGGGTTAACACCTTGTGCTTCCAATGCAAAGGGCAAGGGTTCAATCCCTGGTTTGGGAACTAAGATCCCACATACCACACAGCATGCCCCACCTCCCACAACAAAGGATGAAATATCTTATGCTACACAGAAACTTACTTTTCCTTGGTAAGCTCAAGTTTTGGAGGTATTTCTGTTGCTATTTATTTCATGTCTATGCAATTAAATGAGTATTAATGAGATGAAAAACATTTCAGAGTATTAAAAGCTACCTGAATTAATGTACATTATTAGTTTATTGACATTTCATATTTAATCAAAATTCTTTTGAATATTAAGATGTCCAATAGAGTTGTTTTTTCTTTTTATTTAACTCAGCGAGGGAGGAGATTCTACCATTTCTTCCTGTAGAAGTTATGGGCTTTCATAGGGAGATCATATTGTGCAGTGCAATGAGAATTAGTTTGCAGATATTAGCCCTGAGTGCCACTCACAAGGCATTTGAAGTTGGGCAAGTTGTTGAATCTCTTAAGCTTGTTGCATCACGATGTAAAATGAGATTGCATTATATGGCATCTGTTTCTCTGCACACGTTACTCTTTTAGTAGAACTGTATTATTGCAATGGAATAGTCTACACATTTATATGTATGTGTATATATGTACATATAGGCTTTCTTGGAGGTTCAGACCATAAAGAATCTGCCTGCAATGCAGGAGACACAGAGTCTGATCCCTGGCTAGGGGAGATCCCCTGGAGAAGGGAATGACACCCCACTCCAGTATTTTTGCCTGGAAAATCCCATGGACAGAGGAACCTGGCGGTCTACATGTACATGTACATGTACATGTACATGTACAGTACATGGGGTCACAAAGAGTCGGATGCAACTGAGCAACTAACAGTTTCACTTTCATATATGTGTGTGTGTGTGTGTGTGTGTGTGTGTGTGTGTGTGTGTGTGTGTTTATTCTTAACTATGGTCTTCTGTGGTAAAGAATCTGCCTGCCAATGCAGGACACCGGGGTTCAATCCCTGGGTTGGAAAGATCCCCTGGAGAAAGAAATGGCAACCCACTGCAGTATTCTGGCCTGGGAAATCCCATGGACAGAGGAGCCTGCTGGGCCACAGTCCATGGGGTCGTAAAAGAGTTGAACATGACTTAGAGACCAAACAAAAATAAATTCTTAACTACAATATATATTCTTATGTATTATATATTCTGTGATATATATTCTTAACTATACGATTAGGTACACCATATATAACTATATACATAATGTACTATGCTTTTATAGTATATGTGGTGGGTGGTGATTTAGTCCCTGAGTCGTGTCCACCAGGATCATCTTGCCACTGGATTTCCCAGGCAAGAATACTGGATTGGTTTGCCATTTCCTTTTCCAGGGGATCTTTCCAACCCCACCCAGGTCCTGCATTGCAGGCAGATTCTTTACAGACTAAGCCACCATGGAAAGCCCATATGGTATATACATAGTTAAGAATATATTTTTTGTAGTGTATTTTTAAATGTGGATATTCTGATATGTTTTTCCAATCTTTATCAACATATTCTCTCCTTACTACCCCACATTCTCCATTTCATTTCATGACAGAATATTAGTTTTTAATCCTATTTCCTATATCTTATATATCTAATCTCACAGCTCTTTAGCCTTAAGGCAAACTCAGGAATCCTTGAATTCTTATTATTTTTCTCTTCTTTCTCATGAGTGGGAAATATCTTCCTTCTATCTTTTGCCTTACTTTCCATTTTCACTGAATAGTGAATTTATAAGCTGATTTAGTTATGAACATTTAGAAAATTGATTTTAACTAAAAAAGTATCATTGCAAAATATCATGTTGGCCAAAATGTTCATTTGGGTTTTTCCATAACAGCATACAGAAAAACCTGAACAAACTTTTGACCAACCCAGTATTTTTTTACTATTTTATTAGTGAAATTCTCTTGTTTAATTACAAGAGATAATTATATATAAAGTATATTTTTTAAAAGTAAATTTAAAAATTCTCATCTCTTTCTGTGGACTCGATTACTTCTAAACAGTAGTGTGAAAAAGTTTTGCTCATTCTAAATGATAGTACTGGTGTCAAAAGTAGTTATTTTTCTCAAACTTAGGTCATGCTCTATAGTCCAAATATAACTTGCTCAAAATAGCAAGTAACAGATTGTTTTGAAAAAGGAAAAATATTTATTAAGCATTCTGATTTAATGATCGCCCCCCCCCAAAAAAAAATGAGACTCAAGCACTTTTGTGGTTATCAGCAGATTCATGGGTTGAGGAGCAAAGTAATGTTTCCTTTCATGAGAGAGGTGGAGAAAATCTATTCATGACCACTTCTGTTACATGATGCTGGGAACTCATAAGTCAATCCTTATTGGAGTATCTTTGTTCCCTTTGGTCAGAAAGTTTTAAAGTCTTGATTGTAGTAAACTATATATTGCATAAAATGTACCATTTTAACCCCTTAAAATAGGATGCAGTGCACTGTTCGTGTTATTATGCAACCATCCTCGCCGTCCCAGAACTGTTTTCATATTGCAATGCTGAAACTGTGCACCATTATACAATAACTGCCCATGCTAGAAACTTTGAATGTTTTTAACCCTCATGATGGGAAATAGACAGAAAAGATGTATAAAAGTCAATGATGGGAGGACTTACTCTCTTCTGAGGCCAAACAGAAGATCTCATTCAGGAGGGGACACAGGATGTGGGATTAGCAGAAGGGCAGGCTCTCCTGTGAACTTAATGGGTTTATAGGTTAAAAATCAAGATCAGTTTATTCTCTACCTTCCTTGTTGGGCACAATTGCATAAAGAAACAGGAGGAGCAACCATAAAAGCATTTGGAATGTGTTCATCATTTTCTGGCTCTAAGTGGTCCAATGTTCCCTTGACATTTGCACAATTCCTGATGATGACCAGGTGACAAAAATCAGGTGCAAAGTGGTGCATCTCTTCTCCAGGCAGTCATTTACCCTTACATGGGGTCCCTGCATCTAACCTCAGCCTGTGGTGGAAAACCACAACTTTCTCTGAAGCTATTCTCCTCTTAAAGTAAGTCAAAAGAGAAAGAGAGCAAAACACCAAAAAAAAAAATGAAGGAAAAGAGATGATAACAGTTATTATATGGAACTATGACAGGTGCCTTATCTCCTTTATCTTTACAGATTTGCCTATATTTTTATTCACACTCTATAGGTAGTAATGTGAAAATTACAGAGCTTCAATTGGGATTCAAAATTCTCCGTAGCCCTTTCTATTTGCTCTGAGGTCTGAAGAAAGATACCTGGAAAGGTAGTTTTCTAGCACTTTTCCACAATTATGAGAAGACAATGTCATTGCTGTATACATGGCAAGAAGGACATGCTACTCAGTGACAAAATTAGGGATGAAACTAGAGAGCTTTTTCAAATGTCCTTTAAACTCATGACTCTACAAAGTTCATGACAATTGCCACATAAGCATTTTCTACTTTTAGAAGCATAAAATGTACACAACTGAGTTGGCATTCTCAATGTATTTCATAAACATTTTGTTATTGAAAGCAACTCGTGGAAACAAGCATATTCCAAACTGAGACAAAATAAATCATCTTTGAATGGTTTTTGTGCTATGTAATACCTTAGTACCTGATCTTCTTACACTTTGCTGTGCTAGGTAATCCGAGTCTCTTGTCAACACCCTGGGGAAGGAATGATATGCCCCTGGAGTTGTATGGATATGTGTGTTTGTGGTAGAGGATGGAAGTAAGAACTGAACCAGACTTGGAGAGAAGCTCGTCTTCCCAGAAAGAATTAAGAATCATTTGATTCTCAACCATGAAATTTCCCTGCAGACAAGGAGTGCATTTAAACTCTGAAATCATACATAGTTGCAAGAAACTTGCCTGGATAACAGCCAATAATTGTGGGGTGAGACACATCTCTGAGACATTAAGTCAGGCCAAATGTATTCTTTTCGTGGAAGAAGAACAGGAAGGAAAGAAAATCAGATGGTCTGGTTTCAATATTTGGTAAGATGTTCTTCAGGGTTATTTTTTTTGGAAGGAGAGGTGTTATCAGGGAACTTACATTTAAGATAAAGATCTATTACTGACAAGGAATTTAAATGTAAATCCCTTTCTAATAAAAAGATGAAGTGTATGCTATTATAGGGCAAATGTTGAACTAAGCATAAATAATATCTGGGTTTTAATTCCAACTGTAGTGTTTTAAAGGACAATCATTTTGTACATTGGACACAGACTGGTACACTTTTTACACTGGACACTATTAGCCAAAGGTCCTAGATTATAATTATAATTATATATATTTATATATATATATAATTATGATTATATAATTACTATTACAGTTATAATGCTTTTTAATCAAACTTACTGAATGTTCATTATTTTTACCTAAGCAGAAGGAAGTCGGTGTGAGGTGGTTTAAATAAATGCTTGATTTGTTGATCAAAGGATGCCTGGGAAAATTCGGAAACAGGATGCCTGAAATCCAGAGAAAGCAAAGAGCTACCTTATTTTAGTCATGTTGTATCTGAGGACTCCTAGAGATATCCAATTTATGGTAAAACCTTTTAATAAGCACATTTCTGTCTATTTCAGAATTTATAATAATAATAAAACGTCTGAGATATCCTAATTTTCTAAAAAAAATAATTTTTGAAAGGAAAATTCATGTTCTATGGCTTCTGCGAGAATTGCAAGAGGAGAAAGAGTCTGGGAAATGTTTAGAATCAAATCCATACATACTGTTTCATACTCACTCTGCAAATTATGGTCATGGGTTATGAATACTGAAAAGGTAGGATGACTAAGGAGAATCTTCTACAGCACCTACTAGTTGAGCAAAGTCAAGTTAATTATTTACCCTCCCTGATTCTTACATTTCACATCTATAAAGTAAGACATGTGAGTAATGATCAGTGATATATGCCCATTCCTTTGCAAAGAGCTGTTGTAAAGATTAAGCGGAGTAAAATTAAAAGTCCCTAAAACTTTCTGTAAGTTCAGTTCAGTTCAATTCAGTCACTCAGTCGTGTCTGACTCTTTGCGACCCCATGAACAGCAGCACATCACGCCTCCCTGTCCATCACCAACTCCCTGAGCCCACCCAAACCCATGTCCATCGAGTCAGTGATGCCATCCAGCCATCACATCCTCTGTCGTCCCCTTCTTCTCCTGCCCTCAATCTTTCCCAGCATCAGGGTCTTTTCTAATGATTCAACTCTTCACATCAGGTGGCCAAAGTATTGGAGTTTCAGCTTCAGCATCAGTCCTTCCTATGAACATCCAGAACTTATCTCCTTCAGGAAGGACTGGTTGGATCTCCTTGCAGTCCAAGGGACTCTCAAGAGTCTTCTCCAACACCACATTTCAAAAGCATCAATTCTTCGGGGCTCAGCTTTCTTCACCGTCCAACTCTCACATCCATATATGACTACTGGATAAACCATAGCCTTGACTAGATGGACATTTGTTGGTAAAGTAATGTCTCTGCTTTTTAATATGCTGTCTAGGTTGGTCGAAAAAGCAAGAGAGTTCCAGAAAAACATCTATTTCTGCTTTATTGACGATGCCAAAGCCTTTGACTGTGTGGATCACAATAAACTGTGGAAAATTCTGAAAGAGATGGGAATACCAGACCATCTGACCTGGCTCCTGAGAAACCTGTGTGCAGGTCAGGAAGCAACAGTTAGAACTGGACATGGAACAACAGACTGGTTCCAAATAGGAAAAGGAGTACGTCAAGGCTGTATATTGTCACCCTGCTTATTTAACTTATATGCAGAGTACATCATGATAATCGCTGGGCTGGAGGAAGCACAAGCTGGAATCAAGATTGCCGGGAGAAATATCAATAACCTCAGATATGCAGATGACACCACCCTTATGGCAGAAAGTGAAGAAGAACTAAAGAGCCTCTTGATGAAGGTGAAAGAGGAGAGTGAAAAAGGTGGCTTAAAGCTCAACTTTCAGAAAACTAAGATCATGGCATCTGGTCCCATCACTTCATGGGAAATAGATGGGGAAACAGTGGAAACAGTGTCAGACTTTATTTTGGGGGGCTCCAGAATCACTGCTGATGGTGACTGCAACCATGAAGTTAAAAGACGCTTACTCCTTGGAAGGAAGGTTATGGCCAACCTAGATAGCATATTTAAAAGCAGAGACATTACTTTGCCAACAAAAGTTCGTCTAGTCAAGGCTATGGTTTTTCCAGTGGTCATGTATGGATGTGAGAGTTGGACGGTGAAGAAGGCTGAGTGCCAAAGAATTGATGCTTTTGAACTGTGGTGTTGGAGAAGACTCTTGAGAGCCCCTTGGACTCCAAGGAGATCCAATCAATGCATCCTAAAAGAGATCAATCCTGGGTGTTCATTGGAAGGTCTGATGTTGAAGCTGAAACTCCAATACTTTGGCCACCTCATGCGAAGAGCTGACTCACTGGAAAAGACCCTAATGCTGGGAGGGATTGGGGGCGAGAGGAGAAGGGGACGACAGAGAATGAGATGGTTGGATGGCATCACCGACTCAATGGACATGAGTTTGTGTGGACTCCGGGAGTTGGTGACGGACAGAGAGGCCTGGCGTGCTGCAATTCATGGGGTCGCAAAGAGTCGGACACGACTGAGCGACTGAACTGAAACTGAACTGAACTGAACTAGGTTGGTCATAACTTTCCTTCCAAGGAGTAAGCGTCTTTTAATTTCATGGCTGCAATCACCATCTGCAGTGATCTTGGAGCCCATAAAAATAAAGTCTGACACTGTTTCCACTGTTTCCTCATGTATCTGCCATGAAGTGATGGGACCAGATGCCATGATCTTGGTTTTCTGAATGTTGAGCTTTAAGCCAACTTTTTCACTCTCTTCTTTCACTTTCATCAAGAGGCTCTTTAGTTCTTCTTCACTTTCTGCCATAAGGGTGGTGTCATCTGCATATCTGAGGTTATTGATATTTCTCCCGGCAATCTTGATTCCAGCTTGTGCTTCCTCCAGCCCAGCGATTATCATGATGTACTCTGCATATAAGTTAAATAAGCAGGGTGACAATATACAGCCTTGACGTACTCCTTTTTCTATTTGGAATCAGTCTGTTGTTCCATGTCCAGTTCTAACTGTTGCTTCCTGACCTGCACACAGGTTTCTCAGGAGCCAGGTCAGATGGTCTGATATTCCCATCTCTTTCAGAATTTTCCACAGTTTATTGTGATCCACACTGTCAAAGGCTTTGGCATAGTCATTAAAGCAGAAATAGATGTTTTTCTGGAACTCTCTTGCTTTTTTGATGATCCAGCTAATGTTGTCAATTTGATGTCTGGTTCCTTTGCCTTTTCTAAAACCAGCTTGAACATCTGGAAGTTCACAATTCACTTATTGCTGAAGCCTGGCTTGAAGAATTTTAAGCATTACTTTACTAATGTGTGAGATGAGTGCAATTGTGCAGTAGTTTGAGCATTCTTTGGCATTCCCTTTCATTGGGATTGGAATGTAAACTGTTTTTTCCAGTCCGGTGGCCACTGCTGAGTTTTCCATATTTGCTGGAATATTGAGTGCAGCACTTTCACAGCATCATCTTTCAGGATTTGAAATAGTTCAAGGGGAATTCCATCACCTCCACTAGCTTTGTTCATAGTGATGCTTTCTAAGCCCACTTGACTTCACATTCCAGGATGTCTGCCTCTAGGTTAGTGATCACACCATCGTGATTATCTGGGTTTGAAGATTTTTTTGGTACAGTTCTGTGAATTCTTGCCACCTCTTCTTAATATCTTCTGCTTCTGTTAGGTCTCTGCCATTTCTGTCCTTTATTGAGCCCATCTTTGCATGAAATGCTCCCTTGGTATCTCTAATTTTCTTGAAGCGATCTCTAGTCTTTCCCATTCTATTGTTTTCCTCTATTTGTTTGCACTGATTGCTGAGGAAGGCTTTCTTATGTCTCCTTGCTATTCTTTGAAACTCTGCATTCAAATGGGTATATCTTTTCTTTTCTCCTTTGCTTTTCACTTCCTGTCTTTTCACAGCTATTTGTATGGCTTCCTCAGACAGCCATTTTGCTTTTTTGCATTTCTTTTTCTTGGGGGTGGCTTGATTCCTGTCTCCTGTACAGTGTCACAAACCTCCATCCATAGTTCATCAGGCATACTGTCTATCAGATCGAGTCCTTTAAATCTATTTCTCACTTCTACTGTATAGTCATAAGGGATTTGATTTAGGTCATACCTGAATGGCCTAGTTGTTTTCTCCACTTTCTTCAATTTCAGTCTGAATTTGGCAATAAGGAGTTCATGATCTGAGCCACAGTCAGCTCCTGATCTTGTTTTTGCTGACTGTATAGAGCTTCTCCATCTTTGGCTCCAAAGAATATAATCAATCTGATTTCGGTGTCGACCATCTGGTGATGTCCATGTGTAGAGTCTTCTCTTGTGTTGCTGAAGAGGGTGTTTGCTATGACCAGTGTATTCTCTTGGCAAAACTCTATTAGCCTTTGCCCTGCTTAATTCTGTACTCCAAGGCCAAATTTGCCTGTTACTCCAGGTGTTTCTTGACTTCCTACTTTTGCATTCCAGTCCCCTATAATGAAAAGGACATTTTTTGGGGGGTGTTAGTTCTAAAGGTCTTGTAGGACTTCATAAAACTGTTCAGCTTCTTCAGCGTTACTGGTTGTGGCATAGACTTGGATTACCATGATATTGAATGGTTTGCCTTAGAAATGAACAGAGATCATTCTGTCGTTTTTGAGACTGCATCCAAGTACTGCATTTCGGACTCTTTTGTTGACTATAATGCTTCTCCATTTCTTCTAAGGGATTCCTGCCCACAGTAGTAGATATAATTGTCATCTGAGTTAAATTCACTGATTCCAGTTATATGATGCTATTAATTATGTGGCATCATCAACTGTTATTGACGATGTAGCGATAATAGATACTACTAGGTCTTACTGTTGTAATGACTACAACTACCTCCACTAAAAGCACTACTGATACTGCTGTTACTTCTGCCACTTTTGAGGCCATCTTAAAATAAAGGTGTTCTTTCTCTCTGTCGAGAGATGGTCAATTGGCCATTTGATTGTCTTTCATTCTTCCAGAGTCCATTACAAAATAACAGGATATAAAGGGAATAAAATGGGGCCCCATCAATAAAAATGGGGTATAATGTAGAGACAGATTGCAAGAAAAAAAAAAACATGGAAAAATGGAAAGCAGGTCAAAAAGTCGTCACAGATTTACAGTAAGTAAGAGGATACAGCACAGGTTCATGGGAAGAGTTTTCAGTGAGTTTTCTGTGAAGAACTCCAGAAAGTTACAAGGCACAGCAAAAAGTGGGAATAAAAAAAAAATGAAAGAAAGAAAAAAGAGTGAGGAAGCAAACAGAGGAATCGTTTGAAAATGATTACAATGGCTGTTTGACTCATTCCTTTTGCACCCAGGGCAAAGGATATAAGAAGTGCATGGAATATTTTGTTGCCGTTGTTTACTCACGACGTCATGTCCGACTCTTCGTGACCCCACGGACTGTAGCCTGCCAGGCACCTCAGTCCAGGGGATTTTTCAGGCAAGAAGACTGGAGCGGGTTGCTATTTCCTTCTCCAGGGGATCTTCCTGACCCAGGGATTGAGCCTGCGTCTCCTGCATTGACAGGCAGGTTCTTTACCACTGAATCATCAGGGAGATCCCTATATGGAATATTACTCAGACATAAAAAGAATGAAATCTTGTTCTTTGCAACAACATGGATGGAACCTGAGAGTTTTATGCTAAGTGAAGTAAGTCAGACAGAGAAATACAAATGCCATATGACTTCACTCATGTGTAAAATCTAAAAAAAAAAAAAAAAAAAAAAAAACAAATAACAAACATCAGAAAAACAGTTATACATACAGACAAACAGGTGGTTGCCAGAGGGGAGGTGGTTGGGAGGATGAATTAAAAAAAAAAAAAACCCACAATAAACTGTCAGTCAAATGTCTACTTTACAAGCAGGACTTTTATGCTTACTTCTGGAAAAATCCATCTAGATGCACAGATTCAAAATCAGCAGTAATAGGAAAAGGTGCAGGAGATGCACAGAGTTTAAAACAAGGAAAGAAAATAAAGATTTGCTCAGGGAGCCTCCTGCTGGAGCCTGAGCATCAACAGAGGCTGCCAAATCCTTCCCTGGAAAACCTACTGGAAGTATCATCTTTAGATAAAGTGAAGATCCACAGAGAAATAACATGCACAAATTCGTATTCTGGAAAAGAGTAACCCAGCAAAAGAGCCAGCTGTCCATCTAATTACTGGATCCAGCTCCCTGTTTTTTGTCCACCAGTAAACAAAGGGCTTTCAAACTGATATTTTAATAACTCCTTCTTATATAAGAAGAGAGAGTTAAAGACCACCTGACAGTTGAAGAAAGATCTCAAAATAAAAGGCAGAGAAAAAATGTAGAAGATGATAATTTAGTCTTGAAGAAAAAGATAAATCTTTCAAATAATCAAGCAAAAAATTATATAAATAATTACTCTCTTCATAAAGAGGGGTTAATGCATGCAATATTTTTTAAATACTATGGAAAAAGTACTAAGAAAATAAAAATCAGAAAAGAAGAAAGATCTCTCAGAAATGAAAATATTGCAAAAAATAGATTAATTAAATGTTATAAATATAAGTTTGAGAAAGTAGAACAGAAGACATAAAATTAACAAATATGAAATAAAATGTACTTAAGACTCTGAGATCTGTGTCTGATAAAAAAAAAATATCAGGAAGAATAGATGGATAATATAAATAAAAGGGAATTAGCCAAGAAAATTTCTGGAGCTAAAGTACACAGGACTACAGACTGCTTGATATAATCCATGGCTGATTCATGTCGATGTATGGCAAAAACTACTACAATATTGTAAAGTAATTAGCCCCCAACTAAAATATAAAAAAAAAAGTCTACCCCAAGGTCAATTATCATAAAATTTCCAAATGTCTGTGATAAAACGAAGATCTTAACATCCAAAGATAGGGGGAAAGTATCACATGCATAAGGTAAGAATTACAAAATTTCAGATTTCTCAGTGGCAACTATGGATTCTAAGAGAGAATTATCTTCAAAATTCTGAAGGCAAATATTCTTCAATCTTGAATACTACACCAAGTAAAAAAAACACTCAGTATAAAGGTAGGCTATGACTCCACATTTTTTTCATGAAAGGAATCAGAGATATCCTTTTTTTGCACTTTTTTCTGAGGAAAAAACAATGTGCTTAAGAAAGTGAAGTCTGGTGACTTAAAGCACAGAAATATGTCAATTTAGGAAAAAAGAAAAGGATTATGGAAAAGAGGTCTTCATTAAAAACAGTGATTTAATGGAATAACATAGCATTCGAAACAAAACAAGCCTATGTGAATAGCAAATTATACAAATGGAAATAAATACAAATTATTACCTTCAAGAAGACCAAATAGCAATATGAAAAAGGGAGTATCATCATAATACTACTTGTCTCTATCAGAGCATTGTATGGTTATAATTATATAAAAACTAATTCAATGCTGGTAATATAAATATAGAAAGACTTTTGAGGTATTGTTGGTGTCCCAGATATCTAGCTATCATGAGAAGGTACTTTTGTTTAAGTTAGGGTAATGAATATTCCTGGTTAGCCAGGTACTGAAAGGTTTTTAGGCACAAGATTTGGGGATTAAAACCAGAACAGTCCCTAGGCGGGAAGGATATTATGAGAGGTAGTGAGGAAAAGAATCCTTTTAAAATAATTGTTGTTCTTATCATATTATTTCCAGTAGTAGTAATATGTAATATTACAGTACTATGTAATTACAGAGGAAATGTGTGATTACTATTAATATGTAATTGCAGTAGTAATATGTAATTACTATTACTATATGTAATAGTAGCAGTGTTATAAAGCTTTTGAGACTTTCCAGGTGGCTCAATGGTAAAGACTCTGCCTGCCAAAGTAGGAGATACAGGAGACACAAGAGACATGAGTTTGACCCCTGGGTCGGGAAGATCCCCTGGAGTAGGAAACGGCAGCCCACTCCAGTATTCTTGCCTGGGAAATTCCATGGATAGAGGAGCCTGACTGCTACAGTCCATGGGGTCACGAAGAATTGGACACGACTGAGTGAGTGAGCACACACGCATGCATCATACGGTAAGTGAGGCTATGGCTGTTTTGAGAAGAAAAGGTAATATGAAACTAAACATCAAGTTAGTAATGGAGTAGTTTTTATTTCCAGGAGAGGACCACACGGCACAGAGAGAGAGCGTGATGGAGAACGCTTGTGGGGCAACGGGCCCTCCTCCGTCATTTACAGTGACCCGGCGCCTGGTACGTGCGCTCTGCTCAAACAGAAGGACCAGAGTTTATCCAATTCAGATGCAGTTCAGCCCAAATAACGCTCCTCTTAGGGGGGTTATCTTCCCACTCTCAGTGACTTGTATCAAAGCATCTTCCAACTACCTTTAACAGTGACTCTTATTCAATGTACTGATAAATGAGATACTATTGTTCTTATATTCTCAGGGATGTTTTAATACTGCAAACACTTTATTTCCCAGTGGAGACTGATATCATAGGCAATTTCCTGCCCCTTAATTCAGGTTTTGTCTCTTTGTCTGTAGTTATATTTTTACTGGAGAATCCCATGGACAGAGGAGCCTGGCAGGTTACAGTCCATTGGGTCACAGGAGTCAGACATGACTTAGTGACTAAACCACCTATATATATATATATATATATATATATATATATATATGTATATGTATATGTATATGTATATGTATATGTATATGTATATGTATATGTATGTATATACATATATACAGATATGTATGTATATATAGCTAAAACTGGATCACTTTACTGTATGCTTGAAACTAGCACAACACTATAAATCACCTATAATTCAATAAAAACAAAAAGAAGGAAAAGAGGAAAAAAGAATGCAGCCCAGAGAACACCTTTATTACAGCCTTGTGAGAACCCAATTAAGCTATGCTTGAAATCCCAACCCACAGAAACTATTAGATAATGAATACTCATTTTTGTATTCAGTTCAGTTCAGTTGCTCAGTCATGTCTGACTCTTTGCTGCTGCTGCTGCTAAGCCTCTTCAGTCGTGTCCGACTCTGTGCGATCCCATAGACGGCAGCCCACCAGGCTCCCCCATCCCTGGGATGCTTCAGGTAAGAATACTGGAGAGGGTTGCCAGTTCCTTCTCCAATACATGAAAGTGAAAAGTGAATGTGAAGTCGCTCCCTCGTGTCCGACTCTTAGCGACCCCATGGACTGCATCCTACCAGGTTCCTCCGTCCATGGGATTTTCCAGGCAAGAGTACTGGAGTGGGGTGCCATTGCCTTCTCCGGTCTGACTCTTTGCGACCCCATGAATCGCAGTACGCCAGCCCTCCCTGTCTATCACCAGCTCCCGGAGTTTACCCAAACTCATGTGCATCGAGTCGGTAATGCCATCCAGCCATCTCATCCTCTGTCATCCCCTTCTCCTCCTGCCCCCAATCCTTCCCAGCATCAGGGTCTTTTCCAATGAGTCAACTCTTCGCCAAAGTATTGCAGTCTCAGCTTCAACATCAGTCCTTCCAATGAACATCCAGGACTGATCTCCTTTAGGATGGACTGGTTGGATCTCCTTGCAGTCCAAGGGACTTGCAAGAGTCTTCTCCAACACCACAGTTCAAAAGCATCAATTCTTCGGTGCTCAGCTTTCTTCACAGTCCAACTCTCACATCCATATATGACTACTGGAAAATAATAAACCTCTAAATTTGTAGTAATCCATCATGCAGTACAGAAAGCAAATGCTGTCCCCAAAGGTTATGCTTGTAATATATAGTTAGATACTAGGTATAAATGGAGTCAGGGTCCTTTCATAGAAAATTTGGGATTGAGACTAAAGTTTTCAGTCTCAGGCTGGGTTTGTGTCGTGAGCAGAGGAAATTTCGCACAAGTTGTGAAGAAGTAATCACTGAAAGTGGGAGCTGAGTAGCAGAAAAGCTGGTCTACAGAGAGACAGTAAGGGTATCTGAGAAGAAGAGAAAGGAGAAGTAGAAAAAGAATTCTTCCAGATTTTCATTTAGCATCCCACTTCTGAGATTAATCCATTTAATGTAGGCCAGGGGCTTTCTGGGTGACTCAGTGGTGAAGAATCTGTCTGACAATTCATCAGACATGGATTTGATCCCTGGATTGCGAAGATTCCCTGGAGAAGGAAATGACAACCCTCTCTAGTATTCTTGCCTGGGAAATTACATGGACAGAGGAACCTGGAGAGCTACAGTTTATGGGGCCCCCAAAGAGTCTAACTCGACTGAGCAACCTAAAAGCAAGCAACAATGCAAGCTAACTGCATTTTCTAAAATTTCTTGACTTATCTGTTGTGGAAAATCTCTGTATCCTTATAATAATTCATCCTCTTTTAAATACAGTTGTCTCAAGTTAATATCTGCTTAATTCAATCAAAGAATTTAAAACCATTCAAGTAACACACAAAGAAAGGAAATTTAAACCACTCTTTGTATACAGTGGAATATTTGGCAAGAATATCTCCTGAAATATTGTTTTTAGCTCTATAGGTTGAATTTATACCCAGTTTACTTTGTAAAATGAGTCTTCTCTTTTCTAGGCTAAAGAATTCAAATTCACAATTCCATTTTTAATGAGCTAAAATATTTGTGTCCAAAAGGGGAAATACATTTTATAACTTTAAAACAAGCTATTTACTTCACTATAATTTCCACTTGAGGTTAAAACAAAATTTGATAATGGAGAGACAAGAGTAAATACTGTGTGAAGTTAATGTTTCTGCCTCTATAATCTTATTTTTAAATTTGACTAAAATGAAGTGGCAAAAAGTAACACTACAGGCCTTAGTTGTTCAGTGAAGTCTTAAAATCAGTGAATAATAAGATAGGAAATAATATTCAGATTATGGGATGATATTAGCAAGGTCAACTTCAAAGAGAAAAAAATAACATTGATTTCAACAAATGCATGCTTCTAAATGGGAAGGTAATGTAAACAGCCATCATGAATCCAAAAACAGCACCAAACTGCTGCTGAGAATTTAAAGATGTCAAAAAAAAGCATATAGCACAAGGAAGTGAATACTGACTGAGATAGGAAAATTGTAATTGTAAAGGTAATATTTTGAAAAACAGGTTTCTGGCAACTGACTTGGAGGATGTAAAACAGAGGAAATCTAAGAGGGACACTGTCACCAATCTTTGAAACAAGCCTGTTTCACAGTGACCATGGGTCTCGGTTTGTGATCCGATAGCATGCTGGTAAATATATCGAGACTGGCTCTTGGGGAGAGGGGAGGGTGGACTGATCTGTAGCCTTTGACAATTTCCATGGTGCATTTGGTGTATTTATCCCATCAAAACTCATTTCAAGCTAATAATGTGGAGACTATGAACATGGAGTCCGGAAGTGATGAACACAGTCATCTCCACCTGGCTTCATCACAGGGCATCCCAGGGTTGGGGGGAGGCCAGTGTGTGTGCACAAGGGGGATAATAACAAAGCTGTTAGATCTTGTGTTAAAAATCTTGTGATTCTCTGACTCTTCACAGAGAAGGAAGGAGGAGCATCATGCTGTTCTTGAGGCTGCTTCTGTCCATTGTATCTATATGGCAGAAATACTGTGTAATTCTGTGCCACTGTGTACCAGGCTGCAGTGAATAAGAGTATAAAAGAATATCAGATAATTTCTAAAGTTAGTCACACACAAACACACACACAGTTAAGCCAGAATTTCTCAATATTTTGGGTGCATGTAGAATCTTATTCTGCAGGTCTGGCAAGAGGCATATGAATCTTCAGTTTAATCAGTTCTTCTAGTAACACTCTTCCATAGGGAACACACTTGAGAACCACTGAATTTCTGGATGAAATTCTGCACTGTTACTGAGCATTGTGGGTACTGTGCCAGGCTCCTGGAATCTGGAGATGAATAAGGAGGCAGGTTATGTTGCAGGAAGCCACTCTGTCTTTATGCTTCTCTGCATTTTATCCTGAGCTCACCATTTGTGAGTCTTGTGACCTTGGGCTGTGTATATATGCTCTATGAACTTTTGCTTCCTAATGTGTAAAATATTAATTGCCCCTATAGGCAAATGAGATAAATATGGAAAGTGCTTAGAGCAGTGTCCTTCTCACTGAAGGAAACTAATGTCAGTTTGCTTCTACACAAGTCACTCTCAAGCTATTTAAGGATGTAGTCAAAAAAATCCTCTATTAAAATTTTAACTGCAGATGTGAACAGGCTGTTCATGGATATAACACAAAGAGAGTCTACCTGGCTCAGCCAAGGTAGGTCAAGAGGGTTCAAAGACAAGTATTTAAGTATTTTAGCACATTTCAGAGGAATAAAGTTGTAGGCAGTCAAAAGGTAATGAAATCAAATGTAGGGATTTGTGAGGAAGGGTGAAGTGTCCAGGAGATAGTAAGTGTGTGGGTGTTTTGTGTTTATTTGCTTTATTTTGTCTAGAACATTACAATCTATCTGGTAGTGTTTGGGAGGTGAAATTGAGAAATACATGCTTTTCAGAACTTGAAGGCGTACCTAATAACAAAATTTAATTTCATTTTCAAAAAAAAAAGTAAAGTGAAGTGAAAGTGTTAGTCACTCAGTTGTGCCCGACTCTTTGCAACACCATGGACTATAGTTCACCAGGCTCCTCTGTCCATGGGATTTTCCAAGCAAGAATGCTGGAGTGGGTTGCCATTCTCTTCTCCAGGGGATCTTCCCCACCTAGAGATAGAACCCGTGTCTCCTGCTTTCCCGGCAGATTCTTTACTGTCTGAGCCAAAGGGAACTATTAAAAGAATTCAAGCAGGAAAGTGTCATACAAAAACGTGTGCAAGCTCCCTTCAACTTCAAAGGGAGTCAAGACTGCTGCTGCTGCTGCTGCTAAGTCACTTCAGTCATGTCCGACTCTGTGGGTCACAGTTAAGTCAGTTCATATGTCGCCATGAAAGCCCAGGAAAGGGAGCGCTGGGCATAGACTAGGTAATATAGGGGTAATTAGGGTGTGGTGGAGGGTAGATAATGCACCAATGTGCTGGACATAACTCCCACCAGCTCATGAGAACTTATTGTTAAATTTTCAAGAATTGTCCAAAATGGTTGTTACACACTTCCAATAAAGCCAAAATTATAGTTATATAAACTATACTATATTAGAAACAAAGGTAATAGATACCAAACCCATTATTTGCCATTTTATTTCGTTTTATTATTTTTATGTTCTCTAGACTACTTACATCTACTGTATCCATATGGCAGAAGTGCTAAGTAACTCCCTGAAGCTGTTCACATCTTTCCAATGTTGCATTCAGTGATATCACATCGGTAGCTTGGCACCAGCCGTGGCAGTAGTATTTACCCCACAAAAATCTGAAAATGCTAGAAATCCACCTTGATACACTGTTTTGTTACTTTTTAGACTTAAGAAAGTGCTAAGAAAAGAGAACAATTCAAGCTCAACATAAGAGTGTATCATATCTGTACCATTGCATTTTAAATAGTGCAAAAAAGTAAGTGAATATTCTGCCAGTATTCAAAAACCGTTTTCTAATTCAGCAAATGTATCACCTGCAGTATATACTGAGTGAAGTTATCAGGTCCATCTTGGTTGTTTCACTTTTGCCTTACTCATTGATACAAATAAAATCATGAACCAACATCTCTGTAGGCACCACAATTGGTCATCCATTTTCTTTACCTTCAATCATAGATTGACTCTGTACACAAAATTTAGGCAAAAATCAACTAATACATCTATGAGATCTGATTGGCTATGTGGAATTTCAATAAAGTAGTGTAGACGTTATGATTATTTATAAGTTATCTGTGACACATTATGTATATCAGTAACATTGGTAATATATTTGTATACATTCATATACACACATTTTTTTCCATTGGGAAAATATTTAAGAGCACTCCTTTAGGGTAGAAAAATGATCAATGGTGGAATTACATGACTGGCTAGAAGAGGTGAAGAAAGGGGAAGGTGATAACCGCAGTTTTATAATTGGCTGACAAGAGAAGATGGCGGTGTCATTCACACACAAACCTGTTGGGGCGCCAGATACCCAGGAAATAGTTGCTAAAGGAGATACTCAGTTTGAGATATCCCAGATTAAATCCTTGCCTGTAAAGCTGCACCGACTTCATCATGCACCAGCCTGAACGCTCCAGGACTTGACATCTCCAAATTCTAGATTCGGAATTCCTGGGTCTGCACAGAGTCGGAAGTTTCCTCAAGAAGACCTTAGTGATGAAAGAAAGAATTACTTGAGAACATGTGACTCTATGACCCATTAACTCCCTTGTCCTAAGAAATAGTGTCGTTTTTTTTTTAGATATTTATTGGTCTTGGTCATATGCCATTATACAACTCAGAGCAAAGAGTTGAGACAGTGTCAGCTGACAGAGATATATCCAGCTATCTTTAAAAAAAAAAATCTTCTAATTTTTTATCGAGGTATAGCCGATCAACTATAACCATTAGGACTTCCCTGATGGCTCAAATGGTAAAGAATCTGCCTGCAATGTGGGAGGTCCAGGTTGGATCCCTGGATTCGGGAAGATCCCCTGGAGAACAGAATGGCAACCTACTCCAGCATTCTTGCCCAGAGAATTCCATGAACAAAGGAGCCTTGTGGGTCCAAGGGGTCGCAGAGAGTCACACACTACTGAGCGACGAACACCTTCACTTTCATAGCTGATTAGCAATGTTGTGATAGTTTCAGGTGAACAACAAAAGGATCCAGCCATACATACATGTATACTGCTATCTCCTCACTATTCTATGTTACAGACTTTGACATCAGAGAAACACAGATGATACTATATTATAAATGTGTGTGCTTCTTAGACACAAATCTTGGTGGTCTTCAGAGACAAATTGAACTAGATACATCAAGAACTTCATATTTTCAAAAGAGTCATTTTTCCTAAATTCTGGATTTATTTTAGAATAAATATGTTTATCTCTAGCAAGAAGAATCTTATTAAAGCAAAAACTAGAATAATACTAGACCTAAAGAATGGGGTTAAAAATAAAAACACATTAATTACCAAATTTTTGTAGGAAACATGTTATTACTCTGTCCTACCTCTGGCTGTGTCTTGCTTAATAAAATTGCTCTTATCCTTGCTAATTGCATAGATTTACTGTCCTTTTTTCTCCTATTTTCTTTTTTTCCAGATATATTTTTTCACCTGTTTTATTCTCCTTGCGGATAATATACTTTCTAATGAAACCTTTTTGGTTAAACTATTAGGAGGCCTATGAGATGTTTTTCCAAATGGTTAGTCTAAGAACAATGTCTGGCTTGGTGGAGAGCCTGGATTTTTAAAATAGCTTTGATTTGATAATTGTATTTGCCTTCACTTTGACTAGAAACTTACTATATTGCTTTGCATTTATTCCTAGTTAGGGGTTTGTGTATGTGTGTGTGTGTGCGCGTGTGCATGTGTGCGCGTGTGTGAGCACATGCATGTGCATGTGTATTGCTTATAAATAGTCTTTAGTGACTTAATTTGATTTAATAACTTGGATACCCAATAAATTATGACATATCTGGGGCAGAGATAATCTATAATAAGAGCAGGGAATTTATTTCTTAAGGAAGATTCTGGGAAAACAGGTGCATGGCATGTAAAACAATACATCTGGAGAATAAGATTCTTATGTAGAGTTCAAATTCAAAGATTTATTTCTTTAGATCAAAGCACTTTGGCCTCTTAGAAGGCCCATCTGTTGCCAGCTGCTTATAATTGTTAGTTGCAAAGATTATAGAGAGAAGCTATTCCTTGAATGCAGTACAGTTCTTTTTCAGATAACAAATTTCCTAGGACTTTGTCTCCATGTCACTTCCATTTTGCATTAAATGTTTAGTCTGGGTCACTTTATTTAGCCTTTTGGCTAAACTTCACATGAGCTGGCATAGAGAATCACATTAATTGTCCATTTAAAGTAATAGCCCTCTCTGGCAGAGGCCTATTTCTGCTGTTTCAGGGGCAGACAAAACATAAACCATAATGCATCTAGCCAATTGGAGATCACCAGATTAAATTTTGCTGAGAAAGGAAGAGTGGATGGAGAACTTTGATCAGCCATTAAAACAGATTCATTTTACTGACATTTAAATGCATGTGTGCACCTGTCATAGCATCTTTGAGTGTCTGCATACAACTTAAATATATCAAGAACCTATAATTTTCTTAAGGAATTAAAAATAAGCTCTTATTTCCATTTATGATACATTTAAGCAAATTCTAATAGTAACATTTATACAAGGCCAGTACCATTTATATTATGATCCTACCCTACTCATGTCTTATGTTAGAGAAGAACCTCATGATTCAAAGTATGGTCAGATGCATTAGCATTACCTGGAAGCTTATTAAAATTCAAAACCCCAGGCTACACCTTAAATCTACAGAATCAGAAATAATGTTTCACTGAGATCTTTGGGTGGTTCATAAGCCCAATAATGTTTGAAAAGCACTGTTTCATAGGATACACCAAAAATAAAACTTAATCATTGATTACCTACATTTTCAAAGAACTGAATAGATGTGCAATTGCCCAACTCTTCCTTAACTAGAAGTACCTGAAAAATCTTCTTATTTATATAATCACCAAGTCTCTCTTTATCTAATTGGAATAAAAAATATTCTCCCTGTATTCAAGGGGCTTCCCAGGTGGCACAGTGGTAAAGAATTTGCTCACCAATGCAGGAGATGCAAGAGACACAGTTTCAGTCCCTGGGTCCTGAAGATCCCCTAGAGTAGAAAATAGAGACCCACTTCAGTATTCTAACCTGGAAAGTTTGATGGACAGAGGGGCCTGGTGGGCTACAGTCCAGGCAGTCAGAAAGTCAGCCATGACTAAGTGACTGAGCACAACACACACACACACACACATAAACATTCTTCTCAAATTTCCTGGAAGAATTAGATGAATTATAGATCAACTATCTTGTGGAATGTCTTTCGGTTTGTGCTTGTATGATGAGTTCTCATAATTAAATACAGGAGGAATCTGAAAGACGTGATGCTGTTCTTATTGCACTATCTCAGGTGATGTATGATTTCTATTCCTCCCTTTACTGGTGATGGTGACTTTGATCATTTAATTAAGATAATATCTCTTGAAGTTCTCCAGTGTAAAATTACTCATTTCTCCCCTTTGTTATTAATAAGTATCTTGGGTGGAGATATTTTGAGGCTATGAGAAATATCTTGCTCCTTATCAACTTTAAATTTATTTACCTATATAAGTATAAACTCATTTTATTCTATAAATAATAATCCACTACTATATTATTTATTTTGATGCCTGGATTTTCTCAAATTTACCCAGTGGGAACCCTGGAGAAGGTTCTTTTCATTCTTTGAGCACTTCCTTACTTTTTGGAACAATAAGATATTCTGGGTTTATTTTAGACTTATCCTTCCCCAGTCCCAGAGTCAGCTATTTCCCCAAGAAACGATGGTTTCTGTGGGTGGAGAATGAAACTCGAAGCCAAGATCTGGGCTCTAGGTGTATTTATTGGTACTGGGATAATTCTGCTCCCAGGCTAACTATAAGAATGAAGCTAGGGAACATATGCATATATATATATGCATTCATATATATATATATACATATATATATATATGAATACACCCATATATATATGCATTCAAAATATATATGCATTCATATATATCATCATCCCATTCATATATATATATATATAAAATATATACACATACAACAATAAATAAATAAACAAAACTCTTGTGTGGCCACCTCTACCACTGGTCCCTCCACCATGTGAACATACTCATCATTTCTCTGAGTCTTTGATATCTCATACTAGACCATCACTGTTATCTTCCTCTCCACTGTGAATTTCCTTGTTACCCCATTCAGGCCTCCCCTTCCATGCTGGACCACTCTCTTGCCCAAATGTCTCTTTGCTCTGCTTTGGCTCTGATAATCCTCTGAATCACTGCTAATACCACCCTTTGCAAGCATTGCTTTCTTTCTCTAAGTGGGCTCTGATTCCCCAAGCCAGTCTACTGCAGCTGTTCAGCTCTACCTTTACATGTGGACCATTATCTTACTGAGATCCAATCAGTACATTCTGAACTCAGTATTTTACTAAGGAAAGAGATGAAAAGGAAGAGTAGGAAATGGCAGCATGGTGGTCGATTGTATTGGTCCACTCGGTGATTCTACAGTTCCTAGCTATTCAAACACCAATCTAGGAGTCATTATGAATACATTTGTTATGCGACTAAAGTTCATACTCAGTGTACTTCAAATAAAGGAGATTACTCTAGATAATGTGAGTGGACCTGATTCAATCAGATGGAGGGCCCTAAGTACAGACTGAGGCTTCCCTGAAAAGAGTACCTTTTGCCTATGAACAGCATCTTCCATCCACGTTTCAGAGTTCTAGCCTGCCCTTCTTGACAAATTGCTCGATGTATCTGGACTTTCTTAACCAATCCCACAATCACATTTATCCACCCCTTGCAATATGTCTCTGAGTATATCTCTTAATGTTTCTGGTTCTCTGGCTTAACATTGCCTGATACAGGCAGAAAAGTATAAAGGAAAAGTAAAACATATCATTATATTTTAATGAAAACTCACTGAGAAATGTTCAACTTTAATTTTCTCTTTCTACAAGAAACGACAAATAGAGCAGAAAAATACATGGTATGAGAATTTAAGTTAATCACAAGGAAGAATTTCGCTACAGTGAAAATTAAAAATGAAACTGTGGCATGATTATCTGAGCCATGAACATCTAAGCAATGTCTGCTTAGAGAAAATATGAACCATTTTCCTATGTCAATATATTAAATCATAACTCATCTCCAGGAATTCCCTTCCTCAATGAGTATAGTAAACTTTCCTTTGAGTTCCAAAATGGTAAGTCAGAGTACACTTAAAAAAAGGGGGGGGGGCATAATTTGAGATGAAATGTTACAGTAAATAAACATTAATGTCTGCTGCTGTAGTCAATGCAATGTTCCTCTTTGTGGCTTTCCAAATCACGAGACTCATGCTAACTTCTCTGTTTGGAATGCTTGTTCTCTGATCCTCAAAGGATTGTCTCCTCGATTTTTATAGCTCAGCATAAATAGGCTTTCTCTTTCTTAAAGTCTTGCTCAAAGTAACTCTCTCTCTCATCCTGTTAATATCTATCTCTACCCACAATTACTTTCTATTTTATCACATATCACAACTTCTTCCTCTTTAAAAAAATATTTTTGACTTGTTTTTCTCTGTCCCTCAACCAATTTTAAACTCTATTAGAAAAGAGTTCATGCCTTTACTGTTCACTTTCATAGTTCCAGCACTTGAAACAGAAAATAGTTGTCCAATAAATGTTTGCTAAATAATTGAATATCACTGTGTCACTGCTGCTTACGAGCCTGTGATCCCAACATCAAGTTAAAAAAAAAAGTGTTTTTGATATAGCATTAGAGATTGTCTATATGCCATTTAGATGCTATTGTTTCAAATCTCTAAATAGATAAATCCAAATAAAATGTACCCAAGTACAATTTTACCATTTTATGTTGAGTTCTACCATTCAGCATGAAAAGTTGCTACACTTTGGCTTATCTGAGTAGGTACTGTGGAAACTCATCCATTTGTCAACAGGCATTTGGTTATGGTGAGGTTTACTACTGACTAGACCACAAACAGGATCATAAATGGGGAAATCTTTGTTTAATTGTTCCTGTAAACTTGATTGTGGAAGAGCCTGAGAACTAGTGACAATATGTAATATATCAGAGAGAAAGAAGGGAAAGCTCTACGGCACTATCTTGGATATATCGTAAGAAGGTAAAAGATCACCATCTGTTTAATAGGAACAATAGGGAGATCAAATATTAGTGCATCCTAAATTACTGACAAAACAAAGGGGTTTTGTTATATTGAACTGAGAGGCAAAACAGGATTTGTTACTACTGCAGAATATATCAGCATGCTATCACACATTTATAGAAAGATAATATTTCTACATGCTATGAAACCCATTAAGAAATTAATTATATATATGTCAGAAAAATAATATATATATGTAAATATATATATATATGTATATATATAATCTTCATTTAAAACTGCTGGAAGTTAGACATATTATGGGATCATCCTTTTTAACTCACTACAGATAATATACATGAATTTGTTAGGATACTCTTCTGTCAGTTATAGTAATTGTTCCATAACATATTCTTCACTTTTATGCCATAATAAAGAATAACCAAGAATCTTTTTTCTCTGATTTCTGATTACTAAACCTATTAACTGATTTATATAGTTATTTTGGGCAAATTTTTTAGTTGTATACTTTTGTCAATGTCTATGTAAAATAAAACAGCCTGACTATGTTGGTTAAATGATCTTTTACTTTTTGCCTGTGTACTACCAAAAATTTTCCTCCCTTCAACATAGGACATAACCATTGTATAAATCAACAGCGATTGTTTTGGTATTGCAGTGCTTTGCTATTGTTCAGTCGCTAAGTTGTGTCTAATTCTTTGTGACCTCATGGACTGCAGCACACCCTGTGCTTCACTGTCTCCTGGAGTTTGCTCAAACTTATGTCCATTGAGTCAGTGATGCCATCCAACCATCTCATTCTCTGTTGTCCCCTTCTCCTCTGGCTCTCAGTCTTTCCCAGCATCAGGATCTTTTGTAATGAGTTGGTTCTTCACTTCATGTGGTCAAATATTGGAGCTTCAGCTTCAGCCTCAGTCCTTCCAATATAGTCCTGATTGATTTCCTTTAGGATTGCTTTGGTCTGTTGTTTTATGTTTTGCTTTATGCTTTGCTGTTGTGGCCAAAGCATATTCACAGATGTCCTTATGGTGAGCTCGGGTATACAAAGATCTGGATAGTGCACTGTGGAGACAGTCAGTTGGATGTGAGAATGCCTTGTACTCCACACAGATGTTCTGAACTCTTGGTGGACAAGTTTCGTTTTGCTTTTTTTTCAAAGAATGTGGTGAATTACTGGTGAAGCAATAACAGAACATTGTACCTTTCCAAGAGTAATGATTATGTTGAAATCATTTTCTTATTAAAAAAATCATTAAGCAGGCACATTCCCACTTCGGCTTTTATCTTAAAAGGAAAAAAAGATAACATAACTTTTTGACTCTCATTCCATGTGTTTGAAAATGCCAGTAGAGGATCAGCCTAAAGTCTGGATTTTTTTGTTATTAGATGTTTTTGAATATCTTGGTAATTGATTACATTTTTCAGTTAAATTTTAAACATTTAGTTTTATGTGCACATAATTTGCAAAACTGAAAAGGAAGGGTGCTTTTTAAAATAATTTATACTCCTGGTTTTCATTAATTATCACATTAATAAGTGAATTTTTAAACCATATGGGATTACAAACATGGGTTCTACCATTCCAATCTTGTTCATTTTTGTATTCAACTCACATACACAGACTATATAGAAATGTTGAGAGTCTTCTTAATCTACTTTAGGAAAGTAGACGGCAGGTTTTGATTTTTGAGGGGATTTAAGTGGTCAAATGTCCTCCTCCCCAAACCATGCATTTTTATTTTCCGAACAGCCTCTATTTTACAACTTGGTATATACTTTTGATTTTCTCTTATGATATCAAACCTCTAACACTGCAGCTCTTACTATTTTACATATAAATCATCACTAGAAATGAGAATCATAGTTTACATTTCATAACTTGACTTCTCAAAAGATTCAGCTGTGTGTGAAACAACTTTGTTATTGAGCATTTCCTGGGTTTGATTAGATTTAGTCATAGCAAAAATATTGAAGCATATAAATTAAAATCTGAGAACAGAAGACATTGAACTGTTCAGGATTTGAAGGGACAATCAGTCTAACATACATGTGGAACATAGAACTTGCAGTCTCCTGGGAATGTGAAAATATAGATGTGATGTGCATGTGCTGGTTCAGGATTCAAATAGAAAAGCACACCTTAAGAAGGACACTGAAACTAAAGAAAGAGCTTGGGTGTCTGGATAAAACCAGTTAGAAGGAACATTAACAGAATATTTCCCCAAAGCCCTGTATTACCACCACAAGGTAGAAGACAGAAGACTTCTCAATGCCGTTTACCCTCTTAATTTTAGTTGACCTGGGAATTAATGACCAATGTGCCTTGAATGTTCACATGATGGCAAGGAAATCATTTATTTTGTAAATGGCGTTGCAAATGTGCTGAAGTATGCACAATTTAAACTTACCAGCCAGCCACTCTGTCCTGCTGATTCAGTGGTATCAAGGACACAGCATCTAACCCTCACATTTTGCTTGGCTGCAACCCTCCATCTGAATAGCATCCATGGAGCATGGATCTTGGTCTTATGAAACAAATCTTTCCTCTTTAAATGTCAGTATCTCATTAGGCATTTACTTTGGTTTAGTTTAGTGATGTTTCCCCCTGCTCGCTAGTGAAATGAAGTGGTTAACAGCCTCTGTAGTCTTAAAAGTATGAGCTTATGCTTTGACTCTAGGTAGATTGTGTGACTCTGAAACAAAGACTGAACTTGCATTTCTGTCATGGAGGGATTTAAAGATCACAGTAAAATGTGATAAAGGCCTAGCTTACAGGAGAGTAATAGTCATCGCCAGGTTTTATAACTCTCAGTTAGGAGGTTCCTTTTGACTTCTGAAGACCTTGGCTGAATTATAGTGATGCTGGACAGTTACAGAGGGTCTAGATCTTACATCTCTTGCTGTGGCTATATTTTGGTAATGTGTTCTATAGGGATGCTATGCATAATGTTAGCAGAAAGCATCTATCATTTAACTTTCTGTTTTTAGACCAAAACCAATTCTGATTTTATAAGACAACTTTATGATACCTCGGTTCAGAATAACATGGGGAAGATTTTCAGGGCCTATGTCAGATTGTACAAATATATAGGCCAGTCATTTAGTAATGTGAGATAACCAATTTTTAAAATACTAGGTACAATGGATGAGTTTACACATTATTTTGGCCGAATTGAATTGTTTGATATTAAGTTGAGGGGAACTCATTTTTCACTTCATAATGGCAAACAGTGTTTTAGTTTAATAGTCACATTTCAGTCAATTGTTTTGAAATGACACACAAAAATAACAACAAAGACAAATATAAGTAACACATTTTTTTTAGTTATTTATTTTCTTATTGATTCATGCAGTAGAGTTGAAATGAAGCAGGGTCACAGGGTCCTTCCCCTCCATGTCCTGCTGCTGTCTGTCTCTGGAAAAATTTAGTCAAAGAATAAATTTAATCAGAGAAATGAGAAAAAGGAGAAACAAAAAAAAATATCATCAATCAGGAAAAAATAACAACATTTTTGTCATTAAACAAAATCAAGGACTTTTAGTTCTCCCCTAAGGGCTTCCAGGTGGCGCTAGTGGTAAAGAATCCACCTGCCAATGCAGGAGACCGGAGAGTCATGGATTCAATCCCGGGGTCAGGAAATCCCCTAGAGGAGGAAATGGCAACCCACTCCAGTGTTATTCTTGCCTGGAAAATTCCATGGAGAGAGGAGCCTGATGGGCTACAGTTCATGGGGTCGCAAAGAGTCGGACACGAGTAAGTGCAGGTACACATACAGGCTATAGTTAATATCCTTTGCGTTATTTCATAGATGCTGAAACCCCCCACTTTCTTCCACCAGAAAGAAGTTAACTACATGATGACAAGGCTGTAGCCATTACAAAAGCTGCCACAGTTCCAAGAACTGGCCCCAAAGAAATGGAAACAAACTGACCCTGGACTTGAAGATTAAATGCACTTAAAGCAATCAAGATGCTAATCAGACAACCACATGACCAATTTCAAGATGACTGTCAGAGCTGACTCTGCTGTTTCTACATGTAGCCCCTTCCCTCTACCAATACCCTCTTGAAACTCCCGTTTAAAATCTCTTGCCCACTGATTGCCAGGAGAGAGTTGGCCCTTGGACATGAGTCCATCCTCTTCTCCAGTTGCCAGCTTCTGAAATAAAGCAAACTTTATAAAGCAAACTTTCCTTTCCACCCGTCTTAACCTCTTGAGTATTGACTTTTGAGCAACAAGCAGCTGGACCCCAAATTTGGTAACAGAGTGAAAATTACTATCAAAAGGTTTATACTCTGTGTGTGTGCTCAGTTGTGTCCAACTCTTTGTGACCAGTTGATTTATAGTGCTTTGCTAGTTTCAATCATACAGAAAAGTAATCCACCATATATATATATGGTGGTGGTTTAGTCGCTAATCATGTCTGACTCTTGTGACCCCAAGGACTGTAACCTGACAGGCTCCTCTGTCCATGGGATTCTCCAGGCAAGAATACTGGAGTGGGTTACCATTTCCTTCTCCAGGGATACACACACACACACACACACACACACACACACACATATTCTTTTTAAGATTTTTCTCTCCTATAGGTTATTACAAAATACTGAGTATAGTTCCCTGTGCTATACAGAGGTCCTTATTGGTTAACTATTTTATATATAATAGTTGCATCTGTTATTCCCAACTGAAGACACCACTAGGAAAGAATCTGCTTCCAAACTCACTAAGTATTCATTTCCTTAAAGGACTGTATGACTGAAGGTCCCAGGTCTTACTGGCAATTGCTCTGGTCCCAGAGGCCACCTGCAGCTCCCTACCGTGGGACTCTCTCCTTGGAAATTTCATAATGTGGATGTTTACTTCTTCAAGAAAAGGAGGAGAATCTGTCGCTCCCACTAAGATATACCCGAAGAAAAGATAATCAGAGAGTGGCATCTCATTTCTTGTTACATTTAATACAGCTTAACCAAGGGACTGACATGCCATCATGCTACTTAGCACATTCTATTAGTTAGAAGCAAGTCACTGGTTCCAAGCATTGTTTAAAAAATTTAAAACTGTGTTACATATTGGAGGTTACCCTAGCATGTGTCCACCACAAGGACCCACCTTTGTGTTCTATAGATGTGGGAGGGAGGGGAAATGATTCTCAGAGGAACTATTACAAAGTAGATGAGCTGGCAGACACAATAAAATATACTCATAACCTCTGCTAAGACCAAGTGACGTTGAGATAATTTCATGCTATTCTTTTAGGAGTCAAAGAAGTAATAGCGAGCATCTGTCACTAGTTTCTGTCTTTAACAAGAACATATCTAATGTTTTTTCTTTAAATAATGTTTTAGGTTTGAGTTAGTTTTCTTTACCTTGTTGCCTCAGCATCGTTTTATTTCTAATTAACAAAGATTCTGAATGGATTTTAAATATCATATGTCCTTTAGGCATCATTGAGTTGTCATTTTTCTCCATTGATTATTAATGCAATGATTTAGAATGATATATTTTCTCATTTTCAATCACCTTTACATTTATGGAATAAATCCCACTTAGAGTTGTTGTTGTTCAGTCGCTTAGTCATGTCTGACTCTTAAGATACTTGTAAATATTACATGGGGGGGTTGATTTGATATTGTAATATCTACATTTACAGAAGTCTCCAATATTAGTTTTTTGCATGCAATTTTTATGAGCATTTGGCATCAATATTGTAGTACCCTTTCCATTTTTTATACTCTGGAATGGTTAAAATAGCAAGGAAATTGTTTCATGAAGTTATGGTTGAAATTCCCCAAAACTGACATTAATTCAAAAAGTTTAATGAAGATAAGGAATCATTTCTAAGACAGGATTAAATCACTTTCATGATGATTGGCCAATTAAGGTTCTGTCTTTCATAGGTCAATTTTCTTACATCAGTTCACAGTGTATGTTTAGATTTTCACAGCTTGTGATAAACTCTCACCCACCACTTGACCATGTACCTCACCTACTGGAAACACCTTGCCTTAGTCTTTGACCTTCGTATCAGGTTGGGAAACATTTTCTGAAAAAAAGGGTATTAGATATTTTATGCCTTGTGGGCCAATAATAAAATTCATATATATATATGTGTGTGTGTGTATATATATATATGTATACACACACACACACACACACACATATAGATATATGTACACATCTTCAAGAGAATACAATTGAAAATTTATTGTGGGCAAGCAAGTAAAATAGGCAAAAAATGTAATATAAGGGAGTTTAATACTGCTATAAAAAGTCCATTTTGCTTGTTTGTTTTAGAGGAGATTGGAAACTTCAAAAGCAGTTTTTACCCCTGATTCATTTTAACTTTTTAGATATACATAAGTATATAGATGTTTACATAAACACATACATATATGCATTACATATGTTTTAGTATACATGTTATTAGTCTGTTAATTATGTTTCTTCCCTCTTTCATTTCTCCCACTTTTCCAAAGCCCTTGAAAACATAATTTATACACTTTCATATTTTCCTCTGGGATCATATTGTCATACAAAATATACTTATCAGAAATTATGCACATATATATCCATTAGAAATATACTTATCATTTGCATTTTATGACAATAAAATAATTTAAGCACATTGCACATATTTGTGTTTATATCCTTACCAGTATTTACTTTGCAATTGATTTCAAAGAGAAGAATTTGTAGTTAAAGGATATATTTACCAATAATTTTATTAGCTATTCCTACTTTACTTTCTAATAAATTTAAATAATTTACATTTATGCAACAAATATATGAGTAACTTTTGCCCACATCCTGCTAGTAGTAAGGACTGAAATTATTTTCAGTTTTATTCAGTTTAGATAATGTATTGTTTTCTTATACATTTTTAATAAAACTTTAAAAAATTTGCAATAAAGCTTATAGAAAACAGTTAAAAAAATAATATAAAAACTCTTGAAAATCATCAAGAAGGTAATTAAGACCCAGTTTTAAAGAGACAATTCACAGAAAAGCATATCAAAATCTCAATGATCCAACAGAAAATACACAACTCAAAAGGAAAAGGAAGAGGAAAATTATAATGGGGAATGTATCCTGTGATCTATTTCTGAATTCCCTCTCTTATTTCTGCTGATTTCTTTAAAAAAGTTAATGCTCTAACTGCGCCTGCAGTAATTTTATATCCTATTTCCATACAATTGATATATTTATCATATAAAGAATTTCGATACGAGAAGATGGCCAATGTTTGCAGTAGTTTATGTATTTTTATTTTATCAAAAATAATTTATAGTCTCTTTTCATAAAATTCTTTCATAACCTTGTTTTATTCATTTCTAGCAGCACTAATGTTCTTTAAAATTTTCTTTACTACTTTTCAGCAATGATTCTTCTGCATAAAAGTTTTACAAATTGTGTATATTCTTATCAACAGAACTTCTGTACAAATATTGAACTCATATCTAGCTGTCTTACATATTTAAAAAGATCAATGCTGGCAGAGTGCTACTAGAACTTTCTTGGTGTTATAGACATGTAATCATATCATTGACAAAAATGGACACCCTATGCCTTAAACAATGTTTATGGTGGCTTTTATGTTTTGACTCATTACATTCCTAGGATATTATTAAATGGTGCTGTGATATCTCTTTATAATTTTGCTTATTGTAATGGATTTAATGTTTCATAATTGTTATAGTTCATACTGGGGGAATTTGACAAATGGTAATTATAATATTCTAGTAATTGTTTCCATTTTACTTATAGAGTTATTAGAAAGAGCTGCTAAATTTTATCAAATTCTTTTTCATCATTGATTCATGTGACCTAATTATTTTCTTCTCTAATTGGTTATTATAATAAACAATGTCATTAGGCTTCCTGATATTGAGTCATTTTTCTGGCACTAAACCCACATTGCTATAGTATATTATTCTTATTACAATACAGAGGGATTTAACTTTTAATATTTTATTTAAATCTTTTGTCTATGTATATATACAAGTACATTCTATGGATTTCTTTTTATGTGAACTCCCAATCAAATGTTATCTCTAAAAATATTCTGATCTTGGAAATTTTCCATTTGTTTCTATGGCCTGAAAAGTTTTCTAAATATGAATACTGTCTGCTATTAATATTTAAAGGAAAACAGAAACTATTTAATAAACCCTTCTGATCCTATTGTCCTTTAACAATAGATTTTTAATCACTCTGCAATCTCATCTATTATGATGTTTCCATTGCAGATTTCTAATTTTGTGTCAACTTTTAAAATTTTATGTTTTGTTCAGAAATTATTCACTTCTAAGTTTTGGAGTAAAACATCTTTGAATTGCAAAGCTATTCTCTTATAAATTTTTAACTATTTTATCTGTGGTTGTGTCCTTTTTCCCCATCTAATCTTTTCTATTTTTGCTATCTTTTAAAAAATCAGATTAATATTCACATATTTCCTTATAAAATATTTTTTAATCTTGACAAAATATATGAAATAGTTATTACCATCTCTGGGTTACAGATGAAACAAGAGTTTCTCCCAATCAATAACATGTATTTTCAATTATAAAATCCATTTTATATCCTAGAAATGTGGTAGTATTTCCTAGTACTGGTCAGCCTGTATGTTAAGATAATATGTTTGGCTGCTAACTAAACAACAATTGAAAAAATAGTAGCAGTGCTTGTGTTCTTTAATATAACTATTGTACTTATAAAATTTTATGTAAGGATGTAACTAAGATTACACAGAAAGATTACACTAACTTGGAATGCTTAATGTAAAATAATTTAAGATATTGAAAAAAAGTTGAGACAAAATAAATGACCACATAAAAGCTTTAGATAGATAAAAGCTTTAGATAGATAAACAGTTGCACAATACTACAATGAAATGATTAAGCACATTAGACATGCAATCATTTGAAAGCTTCTCTAGCATTACTGATATGGAAAAATATTCACAGAATAATACTAAAATGACAAACATTTTATCTCCTACATAATCCAATTTAAAAAAATGGATACACGTGAAAATATCTGAAATGTTAACTTAGCGATTTAACACTGGTTGACTTATGGATGCTATTTATTTTTACTTCCTTATTTTTTCTATAATAATCATATTCTCATGTAAGGGAATATCTAAACTTATTTATTTAAATACTTATACTAAATATAATGATTTTGAGCCCATTGTAAGTAACAATATCTTTGAGTTCTTAAACTTTCTAACTCAGTGATGGAGAAGAGCTTACAGGGTATTTAAGCTATCACTTTATTTATCCACTCATTGACTCAGTCAAAAGTGACACATTTACTTGAACAAAAAGACCCAGAACAAATGTCACCAGCAGAGTATTTGATTTCTGCAATCTGCCAGCTAAAATTGTTCCCTTCAAACTCTGCCCTTCGTATATATTTCTCTTCAAGGAATCTATTATGCTACAATTTTAATGCAGATACTTGTAGAGCCACTGCTACTAGACTGTAATTCCCATAAAGCATGGAAACGAATTTTGGTCACCTTTGTGTCTCCAACTGTGCACATTGCATTTCAAAAACACAAGTAACGGATTTTGTGATGCAATAAATAAATGAATGCATGAATGAGAGTTAGTGAGAAGACTGCTACTGTGTTTGAAGACTTACGAATAAAGAGGTGGTCACAGCTGGGAATTCCTAGAAACAAAGCCTCAACCAAGGGTAAGATACCAATCCATGTCTGACTCTTTGTGACCCCACGGACTGTAGCCCGCCAGGTTCCTCTGTCTGTGGAATTCTCCAGGCAAGAACACTGAAGTGGGTAGCCATTCCCTTCTGCAGGAGATTTTCCCAACCCAGGGATTGAATCTCAGTCTCCCATGTTGTAGGAAGATTCTTTAACATCTGAGCCACCAGGGAAGCTCCAAAGATTTTCATACGATGTATAATTTCAAAGGGCTTCCCTGGTGGCTCAGCAGTAACGAATGCACCAGCTAATGCAGGAGACACAAGTTCAATCCCTGAGTTAGGAAGATTCCCTGGAGAAGGAAATGGCAACTCACTCCAGTATTCTTGCCTGGGAAATCCCACAGACAGAGGAGCCAGGTGGCCGACAGTCCACGGGGGTCACAAAGAGTTTCTTGTAACCATGTCTTACTCACTGAACGATAGCAACAACATACTTTCAAGGCAACCAGAGGAAAAGAGAGTCGAGCCATCAGAAGCAATCCTAGGCAACGCCTTAGCGTGTTGGCCATTCCTTCTGGACAAGCCACAAAAACACCTCAAGTACATTCACTTGACCAGTCACAGAGAAAGCACTCTTCAGAACTGTATATCAGAAGGAAAAGGGGAGATAAAGACAACCCATCTTCCTGTTCTGTCTGCCTCCTGTCTCCCCTTGCTTAAAGTTTGCCCTACGGGGGGATCTAACCGTATCAGATCCCACACCTCCTCACACTCACTTCCAGATTACATAACCTTTTTGCAACATTACAGAATGTCAGATCCATGTCTTGTGTTATCTTGAGATGTCTGAAAGTTCTGGAAAGAGCCAGAAGTTCCAGCTCTGAGCCTGGTGGGCCTCAGAAAATACACCTCATGGTCTGGCTTGGCATCAGTAGACCAGAAGTTGAGGGGGATAAGTGGCCAAGGGTGTGAAGAAAGATTTGACTGAGAGAATTTAAGGAGGTGCAGAAGATGTATTCAATAAAAGGCAACGTCTGTGCGTGCTCAGTTGCTCAGTTGTGTCTGAGTCTTTGTGGCCCCATGGACTGTAACCCAGCAGGCTCCTCTGTTGCTCTTGTTCAGAATACTGGAGTGGGTAGCCCTTTCCTACTACAGGGAAATCTTAGCAACCCAGGATCAAATCCGAGCCTCTTGCATCTCCTGCACTGGTAGGCAGATTCTTTCCTCTATGCCCCCTGGGAGAAACTGACGTACAAACAAATCATTAGTTATTGTTAAAGTCACAAACTACTGCTGTTAAAACTTGGAATCTAGTGTGAAACATTCTCCAAAATGTAGGAAAATTGAAATTACTACCCTATGAGAGTAAAACCAAATCAATGCATTATTTATTTGTGCAAAGATATGCAAACAATTAACATTAATTAATAGTTAATGCTTAGTACCGTCTAGCCATTTTTAAAAATTCTCACTTAGTATACAAAATTCTTAAAGATATCATTATACATTTTATTGAAATAATTTAAAATTTTAAGATTAGAAAAGTGAGACTTGCTGCAAATCACATGGCTAGTATCTTGTACAGGTGATGTAAAGACCAGGATATCCGATTCCAGAGACGGTCCACTTGGTGTAGCAACCCCCAGATTTCAACAACACAAACGACTTATAAGGTGAATACTGTGTCTTCCCGGAAACTCTCAGAGGGGTTACCAAGAAGAGTCAGTCATCCATGCAACTAAAGGCAAAGAGTCACAGAGTGGAAAAAGCACTGTCCATAGATATTGTCGCCGAAGAATTGATGCTTTTGAACGTGGTGCTGGAGAAGACCTTCGAGAGTCCCTTGGACAGCAAGGAGATCAAACCAAACAATACTAAAGAATATCAAGCATAAAAATTCATTGGAAAGACTGATACTGCAGTGAAAGCTCCAATACTTTGGCCACCTGATGTGAAGAGTCAACTCATTAGAAAAAAATCCAGATTCTGGGAAAGACTGAGGGCAGGAGAAGGGGACAACAGAGGACGGGATGGTTGGATGACATCATCAACTCAATGGACATAAGTTTGAGCAAACTCTGGTAGACAGTGAAAGACAGGGAAGTCTGGTATGCTACAGTCCATGGGGTCCCAAAGAGTCAGACAAAACTGAGTGACTGAACAACAACACATGAAAATTCCTCAAAATAAAAAAGAATACATAGTGTTAATTTTGTCACCTGAAACACACATCTTCCACCTCTTTGACTCTTAGGTTTTTGTCATCCATCTCATATACTTAAAGGAGACTTTAATAATAATATTAAAAGCTCTTATAATGAAATTAAACAAATATTTGATATAACAAAACTCTATTAGCTTGATATTTTAAGGATTAAAATCTAGCAATCTTACTGGAGATATAAAAATTGGACTCTAGAGGCCTTTTGATAGAGTTTAGTGTCAGTAAAGCAGAAGTAATACCTGGAGGGAATGCATTTTGTTGTATGAAAGAAAAGAAATTTTGTAAATTCTCAACTCACCGAGGTTTCAAATTCCTTGGGTCAAGACCAATTTGCTTTCATTAACTGAAATACTATAGCACAGTGGTCCCCTACCTTTTTGGCAATAGGAACTGGTTTCATGGAAGACAATTTTCCACCGACTGGGGGATTTGGGGTGAGTGTGGTGGTTTGGGGATGATTCAAGCACATTCCATTCATTGTACATTTTATTTCTATTACTATTACATAGTGACAGATAATGAAACAATCATATAACTCACAATAATGCAGAATCAGGAAGCCCAGAGCTTGTTTTCCTGCAATTAGATGGTCCCTTCTAGGGGTCAGGGGAGACAGTGACACTATGTGTTGCTTATGTCCGTTTTACTCCAAAATCTCATTTTGGTTGCTCTCACCGCAGAAAACTCTGCTTTACAAAGATAAGATGTAGAAAATGAAAGCAGGCTTTTCAGTGCTTTTGTGGCAATCTGAGGATATTCCACCTTGACTTTAATCCAGAATATATAGAAATTTGAAGTTGTCTCAAACATATTTTTAAGGCCACCATCATTTATGATCACAAGCAGTTGATTCTCTTCTAGCACAGGCAAAAAAAAAAAAAAAGTCGATTCACCTGACTTATTCACAAATGGATTGCAGATCCATTTCTTTCCACTCTGGGGGTCTTTTGTGTTTGTGAACTAATGGTCAAACTCTTTTGAAAGCTGAAATAGGCAGTCACACACCAACTGGGAGTAAAGAAGGCCTTGGCTTAATCTTTAAAATTCTCTACTAATGTTTGAAACATGTCAAAAATTGCAGTGTTCACTCGTTGCCCCCATAAGTACCCTCTGGCTTTGAATGAGACCACTTTATCTGCAGACTTGAACACTGTTGTCATTCTCCCCTGAATTGATAGATCGAGTTTGTTGAGCAGGTTGAATACATCACACAAGTAAGCAAGTATTACAACCCATTCTTTGTCACCGAAATGTGCTGCCAGTGATTGTTTTTCTAAAAGAAATCTCTGAAATGGCTCACATAACTCAAAAACTCTGGCCAATGGACTAACTTTAGAAAGGCATCTCACTTCTGTGTATAAGAGAAGACGTGTGTGTTGTGTCCATCTCCTCACAGAGCTGTGCCAAAAGAAGGAAAATAATGAGTTAAGAGCATGCACTCTAATGTGGTTGATAATTTTAAAAACATCCTGTAAAATGTTAATTTCAGATGACGTTTTTTGGCTAGCCAGCATTTCTCTAAAGATAACACAGTACAAAGACTACATTCAGAAGCGACCTCTTCGACTCAAGTAGTAAAACCAGAAAGTTGTCCAGTCATGGCACCTGCTCCATCCATACATATACCACCACAAAATGACCAATTCAGCTTTCCTGATATGTATTCTTTCAAGTGTTTGAAATAGTTCTGCAGTGACAGTGTTGATAGGTAGCAAAAGCATATGTAACATATCCTCATGCATATCCTCCTTAAAAATGTGTCTTATGAGAACAAGCATGGTTGCCTTGTTGTCAGCATCGGTAGACTCATCAACCTGGATTGCATATCATGGCACAATTATGCCTTAATATCCTTTGCTATTTCATCACTTTGTCTAGTTATGGAATCTTTTTTGAATGGAAACCTCTCCTAAAAGTTTATGACAAATGTCATTAGCAGCAGGTAGGATCAACTCTTCACCAAGAGTAAAGGGGTTCTTGGCTTTAGAAATGTGCTTAGCCCCTAAGAATGACGCCTTCAGTACAGACACATTTGATGAAGTGGTTCAGTTCAGTTCAGTTCAGTCGCTCAGTTATGTCTGACTCTTTGTGACCCCATGAACTGCAGCACCCCAGGCCTCCCTGTCCATCACCAACTCCCCGAGCTTACCCGAACTCATATCCATTGAGTCGGTGATGTTATCCAACCATCTCATCCTTTGTCAGCCCCTTCTTCTCCTGCCCTCAATCTTTCCCAGCATCAGGGTCTTTTCCAATGAGTCAGCTCTTCGCATGAGGTGGCCAAAGTATTGGAGTTTCAGCTTCAACATCAGTCCTTCCAATGAACACTCAGGATTGATCTCCTTTAGGATGGACTGGCTGGATCTCCTTGCAGTCCAAGGGACTCTCAAGAGTCTTCTCCAACACCATAGTTCAAAAGCATCAATTCTTTGGTGCTCAGCTTTCTTTAATAGTGCAACTCTCACATCCATACATGACTACTGGAAAAACCACAGCCTTGACTAGATGGACCTTTGTTGACAAAGTGCTGCCTCTGCTTTTTAATATGCTCTCTAGGTTGGTCATAACTTTCCTTCCAAGGAGTAAGCATCTTTTAATTTCAATGCTGCAAAGGTCTTCAATAATTCTTCTGTTCTTCATGTTCATGGTTTTTTGTTTTGTTTTGTTTTTTGTTTTGAAAAATTCCGAAGGCTTGTCTTTTAATGTGAAGTGTTTAGTCTCCATGTAGTGAAGCAGTTTTGAAGATGTCATGACTTTGTTGGATAGCCGGTTGCCACATATTATACAAAGCTGGCTTGGAGAACTTGTATCATCTGTTGCAATGAACACATAACTTAAATAGGACTCTTGGTATTTGGCTGCTGTGGTGGCTCAGTGGTAAAGAATACTCCTGCCAATGCAGAAGATGCAAAAGACACAGGTTCGATCTCTGGGTTGGGAAGATCCCCTGAAGAAGGAAATGGAAACCCACTCCAGTATCCTTTTCTGGAAAATTCCATGGACAGAGGAGCCTGGTGGGCTATAGTCCATGGGTCACAAAGAGTCAAACATGAATGAGCACACATATTTTTTGTATTCACTTTCAAATACAGCTTTCTTTTCATTGTTAGTCTTAGAGTCTTCTGCTATCTCATCACTGAGTCTTTCCCTCTTTCCAAAGAAGATCTGAGTGACATATGTTTTTTGTTTTTTACTCATTTTGGCTAGGGTTAGATTCTGAGCTTCCCAAAACTGTGACTGAGTCAAGTGCACAGCGTGGGAAAGAAGCATGGATGGAAGTGGTGAGTAAAGTAATAGGTAGACCACGTGTGAACTGAAATAAGTGCCAGACTCTGACTTAAAGCCTGCCACCAGATGCAGCTGCACAACCGGAGCACATCAACTCACTTGCCACTGTAAATCCTGCCACTAGATGTAGCTTAATTGCCACTCAGTTGGTAGGGTTCTGATATGAGTCTGCAAGGAGTTGATCTATTATGGTCTCTATGCAGTCACACCTCACTGCTAACGGTAATCTGTATTTGCAGCTGCTCCATAGTGCTAACATCACAATCTCAGCTCCACCTCAGATTGTCAGGCATTAGATTCTCATAAGGAACACAGAACCTAGATGCCTCCCATGGATGGTCCTCAGTAGGGTTCGTGCTCCCATGAGAATGTGGTGCCACCACTGATCTGATGGGAGGTGGAGCTCGGGCTGTAATGTGAGCCCTGGGGAGTGGCTGTAAATACAGATGAAACTTCACTCACTCCTGCTGTGTGGCTTGGTCCCTAACAGGCCATGTAACAGTACTGGTCCGTGGCCCAGGGTTTGGGGACCCTGTTGGTACTGCAACATCAGGAAGACCTGTGGTGTGACACACGAGCACTCCTCAAGCACTGAGAGCTCAAGTACTGACTGTCACAGTCCTGACACGTTTCACAAGACCCGCCCAAGGCTCAGACATAAACTCAGGAGCACACAAATCAGAAGTAAAGATTTCCTCCACTGTGTGACCTTAGAGCCATTCTATGAAGACATACACTATCTCAACTCTGTTGAAACATGGCCCTCCCCTTGAATCAGGATTATAGTTCTGGCTGTAAGATCTTGCTTCTATCTTTTTTTTTTTTTGCTTCCTCTTTTCCCCCAAGAATGCTTTAGGTCTCAGTCATTGACTCTAATAAAAACATTTTCACACCATGTTTAAGATCTGACTACCTTTTCAGTTATGCCTGGCCTTGTCTCTAATCTGGCTTTTCTCTTCAGAAATCCCATCTCCCATCTAGAGGCAGGGCTTTGAATGCCTTCCCAGGGACTATCAATGTCCATCTGGGTTTCAGAAGCCTCTGCTTTGAGTTAGTTGCTCTCAATCCTTGGTGCCCATCACAGTCATCTGAAGGGCTTTGTACTTTCCAGATGTTTGGGCTTCACTCCCAGAGAATCTGATTCGATGATCTGGGGCCCCAGTTTCTGTTGCGAACAAGCTGCTGGTCGATGCTGATGCTGTGGGTCTCAGGAATGACACTTTGAGTAGACTTGGGATGCTTATTGATGCAGGCCTCTTTGCAATGTGAGAATTACTGCAACAGGCAGGTTCATAGGAACGTTCAATCTGTGGATCTTTCTCCTGTGCCATTTCAAAGTGAAGGGTCCCGTTTCCAATTCTGACATCTGTATAATTTGTTTGGTCAACTAACCAAATGAAGAAAAGAAAAGAAATGAAAAGTCTTTTATTCTGAGTATGGAGTGCTCAGACAGAGCTGTTCTTGGAGACATGTTAAGGGAGAGGGAATACACTGCTGTCTTCACAATTATTATGAATTGAGGAAAAGCCAATGGAGAAAATGTGATGTTCTTGCAACTTGTGAAACACCTTTGGCAGGCATGTTATCCAGAGGTTGCTTTTGACACTGGCAAATCAATTTATTGATTGATGGACACAACTACAGATATCTTCATATGATTTAACACAACTACACTTTGGAGTTTCAACTGTACATGAAAAGTACAGAACGACCATTGTGAGTCTTTGTATCATTGAATTAGTAGGTTTGGAAATTTCAAAGACGTTTTCCACACGCATTCTTCAGGTTATCAGAGAGGCCTGTGATAGGCAGGCAAGTTGACTAGTTGTTGTCTAACTGATCTTAGCCCCATACACACCAGCACTGACAGGTTTAACTGGAGATTGCACAATGCTGGTGGGTGAATAGGCAAGTCCTTGCAGTAGAGGGGGAGTGATTTAATCACCAGATTGTTCTGATGACTAGATTGGATTCGGTTCTCTGGTCAGAGCCCCTATCCAAATTCAATTAATTTAATACTGAAAAGCAAAAACCCAGTCACTCAAGATTTAACCCAATTACCCATCAAGGGTTCCCCTTCCACCGAGGGGAGGTGACTCCATATAAACAGGGTTTGTTCCTTGACACTAACACTGCTTGGAAGAACTGGACCCAGCCAATCTTCTCTGTGGCTTCAGAGTCCCCCTCAGCCCCTCAAATCTATCGGTCTGGCTGGAGTCCCAAGTGAGCGCCATCATGTCTTCCTCTCCCCTCAGGGTGGCAGTCGTCTGTATGAGTAGTGTGAATAGGAGCGTGGAAGCCTGACGCATCCTCAAGAGGCAAGGCTTCAATGTCAGGCCTTTCAGAGCAGTATCCCGAGTGAGGCTCCCAAGGCCGGCACCCAAACAACCAGTGGTATGTTATGTTTAATAACAAATATGTTCAACTTCATATGAGAAGATGCTCAAGGATCTTCCCTGTAAAGACTGAAAATACTACTAAAGGAATGGAGTCTTACACATTTTGGGAAAAAAACGAGAAAATCAAGTCCCATCCAGAAAGATTTCAAGGGTGCAGAGATCCCTTCGACGTCATCTTCACCTGTAAGGAGAAAGTCTATAACAAGGTGGTGGCAGACCTGTGTGCTAGAGAAGGGGAGACCTTCCAGCCTGTGCCTGTGATCAACATGGACATGGTGGACACCTTGGAGGCAGCCACCCTTGGAGCTTTGATCCTCTGTGAGCTCTGCCAAGGTCTCCAGCAGGCTGAGGACATGGAAAGCAGTCTGGCTGAGCTGCTCCAGGTAGCAAAGGAGAAAACAGGAAGGTGCTTTATGCACATGATCTGCTTCTGCTGAAGATCTTGGCTGGTTTCAGCTCCTTTGTTAGTAAGAACTTGTGCCTGGACTTTGGGGCAAGTCAGCACTTTCTGTGAGAAACATCTTCAAAGCCCTTTCCACTAAAAGCTATCTGTAAGATTTTTTTCAGATATACCCCACCCAGGGAAGGAAGTGGAGGAGAAAAAGATTTTATGGGAAATAGAACATGGACTATAAGTAGGCATCAAAACCCTTCCAATTTGAGGGACAATAGTGTGGGTACTTGGAAGAAACAATGCAATGCTCACACAGTTTGCAAGGAAGCTAATCTCTAGGACTCCATTTTTCTGATGAACAAACCAGCCTTATAATGAACAAGTGATATGTTGAAGGATATTCTCATTAAAAAAAAATTGTTCCATTCATTTATATTGATAACAACTTCCTTTTGCCCTTTTGGCATAATGTATAAACATGAATTTTGTGTGTGTGGTGAGAGAGGATTATACTGAATGTATGAACTTAGAAATATTTTTAGTTGTAGATTGTATGTCTTTTACTAATGCCAACTATATTAAAAACTCAGGGTAGATAATGGATGGCAATTATTACTAAAATCTTGGTGTAATCTGTTCAATTAAGTAGCTTGCTAAATGAAATAAAACCCCTAATTTAAAGAAAATATGTCTTTTTGTTTGTGGTACGGGATGCATATACAAACTGAGCCCCTTGGATTCTTATTGTTCAAAGCATGTAAATTCCATGGAGAAAAGCATTCCTTCCTAATGAGAAACTTCTTCACTCTTAAGGCATTCATGATTTTGAGTTTTGTGCTCCTCTGAAAGTAGACCTACACTATTGTGAAGTGCAACATTCTTGGTTCTGATCAGCAGTGACACCAAGGCCCGTGTGACTTACAGAAGAAAATAAAGGAGAGGTAGTTGGCGTGACTGAATTAGGTTAGGTTACCTGCTATGTCATAAAATAGAAGCCGAGTTTCTTTGCAGAGTGTAGCCAGAATGAAGCAAGGTTGAACCTGGAGGGCCTAGCTTGTACTTAGTTCCTAAGGAGACGAGTGGACCCAGAAATAGGGTGGCAGCTCTGGACAGGTAGAGAGAGATGTTGGGGTTGAAATGACAGGACTTGGTGAAGAAGAGAGAGAGGGAGGAATTTAGAAGCACTCTCAAATTTCTTTCATTCCCCACAGATGACCACATGAACTTATATGCATGTGGCAGTGTGGGTGGTACGGAGGCGACGGTTTCTTTCCTGGTAGATTCAATCCCCTCTCTGATCAGCCTCTGTGCTGATCATGAGTAGTGAGGATCAGGATTGCCTATGGGAGGGGACAATCTATTGAGGCTATTGTTTCATGTAATGAAGGTGAAAGTCACTTGTATAGCCCCTGGAATTCTCCACGCCAGGATACTGGAGTTGGTAGCCTTTTCCTTGCTCCAGAGTATCTTCCCAACCCAGGGATCGAACCCAGGTATCCTGCATTGCAAGTAGATTCTTTACCAGCTGAGCCACAAGGGAAGCCCAAGAATACTGGAGTAGGTAGCCTATCCCTTCTCCAGGGGACCTTCCCAACCTAGGAATCCAACTGGGCTCTCCTGCATTGCAGGCAGATTCTTTACTAACTTAGCTATCAGGGAAGCCCATTTCGTGTAATGGGAACACCAAATTATAGCAGGTTTTTAGGTAGTGATGGGTATTCTTCTGAAGCTAAAAATGTTTGGTCTAGTTGATATTTCGACCAGAAAATCCATTTTGAGGAAACTTTAATATGTTGCTAATTCTGTTCCTGTCTGGGCAAGTCAAGGCAAATATGACAGAGGAGTAAAATGCTGCAGGTGCTTAAATGGAGTGGTTACAGTGAAGAATTACAAAGTATAAAGCACCTAAAAAATAGATAACTAATATTAGATAACTAATAACTAATAATAGATAACTAATAACTAATAAGGACTAATAGATAACTAATAGATAACTAATAACTAATAAAAATAGATAACTAATAACTCTATAGCAAAAGGAACACTTCTCAACTCTTTAATGACTTATATGGAAAAAGAATCTAAAAAAGAGTGGATATGTATATATGTTTAACTGATCCACTTTACAGCAGAAACTAATACAGCATTGCAAATCATCTACAGCCCAATAAAAATTTAAGAATATAATACATTTATTTGAAAAGAAAAATATAAAATGTACGTGAATAAATTAAAAGGAATAGGACTGGATTAAATAGATTGCAGAACATTGTCTAAAAGTCCTTATACATTATGAAAGTGAAAGTCGCTCAGTCATGTCCAACTCTGCGACCCCATGGACTATACACTCCATGGAATTCTCCAGGCCAGGATACTGAAATCTTTCCCTTCTCCAGGGGATCTTTCCAACCCAGGGATTGAACCCAGGTCTCGCACATTGCAGGCAGATTCTTTACCAGCTGAGCCACCAGGGAAGCTCAAGAATACTGGAGTGGGTAGATACATTATGAAAATACAAAAAATATTGGAAAGTTAGAACTTTAATGCTGGTGAATTTACTGTTTAGATTTTAATCTAGTGGTTTAATAAATTTTAATTAGATTTTAATCTTGATGGAACTATAGAAGCTAGTGTCTCCGGTAGAGTTAGAAATATTGTTAAGATCACATTTTGAACACTGAGGGCATTGAGTGAGTGATCTTTTGGTAAGAATGAGAGCATGAGGTTAGTCAAAGATCACCTGCGAAGTTTTCTGGGCTCATGTTGCTCTAACCATGCCTGCAGTACCTGGGGTTTCCTTGTGCAGAGAGTCAGAGACAGATTTGAGATGATCTGAATGCAGAGATCATTTACCTGGAGCTATGGGTGTTACTCACAGTGTATGACTATGGCTGCAAACTTCTGGTGGCATTCGCAAGTGTTTTAGAGTCTTACTCTCTGGTGAGCAGGCTTCCAGGGTGCCGGGTCCTGACCTTCATTATTGGACATTCCTTCTAGCAGTATCTTAGAAGGCTCCTCATCGTAACAAGGTCTTTCCAGCTTCAGATCTGCCAAAACCAGCCAGAATTCGGACCAGATGCCTGCTAAACTCTCTGTGGACCTCCTGGTGCTCTGTTAAAAAAAAAAAAAATCATGAGGTGGAGAGGATGGAGCTAGATTGGCCACTAGTTAAATATGTAGGGAAAATAGTTTCCAGGTGATATGAAAACCATGGTGTTGGTAATTTAGCTAAAGGAGAGGAAGTTATGTTTGTAAGTTGTAATGGTAACTAACAATATCTTTCTATATAAATATGAGGAGTGGGAATTCAAGTTTTAGGTGTGTTATTGAAAATACAGTTGTTTCTTGAGTAGAAAGACATGATTCCAGTTAAGACACAGAAAATCAAATATGCAAAAGGTTGTGGAAAGGGCAGCATTTAGAGGCAAATTGTTAAAAGACGTAAATATACATGTAACTAGAAAGGTTAGGTGTGACAATGATGGCTTTGGTACTGGGACTGACACAGGGGTGAAATTTTTAAATGGTAACTATGATGTCTCTGTGCTTTGTGTGTTTGTACATATCTACATGTGTGTTATAGCTGTGTGGTATTGCCAAATTAATCTATAAAAGATCTCTATCTATTTGATTTAAAGAAAATTAAGCACTTATATACTCAGAAATAAAATGATCCAGCCAGAATGAATTTCAGATTAGTGTCATTTGAAAAATATTCAGTACTGAGCTGATATCTGGTACTGAAAGTGGCTTAAGCTTGTTCATTTGATTAACATAGACATATTTTTAGAGTCATCAGTGTTAAGTATAATACATCGGTTGTCAGACAGCCAGTTCAGTCGTTCAGTTGTGTCCAACTCTTTGCGACCCCATGGACTGCAGGATGCCAGGCCTACCTGTCCATCACCAACTCCCGGAGCTTGCTCAAACTCATGTCCATTGAGTCAGTGATGCCATCCAACCATCTCATACTCTGTCGTCCCCTTCTATTCCTGCCTTCAGACTTTTCAGCATAGGGTCTTTTCCAGTGAGTCAGTTCTTCCCAACAGGTAGCCAAAGTCTTGGAGCCTCAGCTTCAGCATCAGTCCTACCAATGAATATTCAGGACTGATTTCATTTAGGATGGACTGGTTGGATCTCCTTGCAGTCCAAGGGACTCTCAAGAGTCATCTCCAACACCACAGTTGAAAAGCATCAATTCTTTGGCGCTCAGCTTTCTTTATGGTCCAACTCTCACATTCATACATGACTACGGGAAAAACCATAGCTTTCATTAGATGGACCTTTGTTGGTAAACTATGTCTCTGCTTTTTAATATGCTGTCTAGGTTTGGCACAGCTCTTCTTCAAAGGAGCAAGCAACTTTTAGTTTCATGGCTGCAGTCACCATCTGCAATGATTTTGGAGCCCAAGAAAATAAAATCTGTCACTGTTTCCATTGTTTCCCTATCTATTTTCCATGAACAGATGGGACCTGATGGCATGATCTTAGTTTTTTGAATGTTGAGTTTTAAGCCTGCTTTTTCACTCTCCTCTTTCACTTTCATCAAGAGGCTCTTTAGTTCTTCACTTTCTGCCATAAGGATGGTGTCATCTGCATATCTGAGGTTATTGATATTTCTCCCAGAAATCTTTATTCCAGCTTGTGCTTCATCAGCCTGGAATTTCTCTGATGTACTCTGTATATATGTTAAATAAGCAGGGTGACACTATACAGCCTTAACGTACCACTTTCCCAATTTGGAACCAGTCTGTTTTCCCAAGTCCAGTTCTAACAGTTGTTTCTTGACCTGTATAAAGATTTCTCAGGAGGCATGTCAGGTGGTCTGGTATTCCCATCTCTTGAAGGATTTTCCACAGTTTACTGTGATCCACACAGTCAAAGGCTTTAGCATAGTCAATAAAGCAGAAATAGATGTTTTTCTCTAATCCTCTTGCTTTTTCTATGATCCAACATATGTTGTCAATTTGGTATCTGGTTCCTCTGCATTTTCTAAATCCAGGTTGAATATCTGAAAGTTCTTGGTTCATGTATTTTTGAAGCCTTGCTTCAAGAATTTTGAGCATTACTTTGCTAGCCTGTGAGATGAATGCCATTGTGCAATAGTTTGAGCATTCTTTGGCATTGCCTTTCTTTGGGATTGAAGTGAAAACTGACCATTCCCAGTCCTGTAGCCACTGCTGTGTTTTCCAAGTTTTCTGACATATTGAGTGCAGCACTTTAACAGAGTAATCTTTTAGGGTTTGAAATAACTCACCTGGAATTCCATCACCTTCACTACCTTTATTCGTAGTGATGCTTCCTAAGGGCCACTTGATTTCACGTTCCAGGATACCTGGCTCTAAGTGAGTGATCACACCATTGTGGTTATCTGGGTCTTTAAGAACTTTTTTTGGTGTAGTTTTTCTGTGTATTCTTGCCACCTCTTCTTAGTATCTTCTGCTTCTGTTAGGTCCATAACATTTCTTTCCTTTATTGTGCCCATCTTCGCATGAAATGTTCCCTTGGTATCTCTAATTTTCTTGAAGAGATCTCTAGTCTTTCCCATCTTTTGTTTCCCTCTATCTTTTTTCATTGATCACTGAGGAAGGCTTTCTTATCTCTCCTTGCTATTCTTTGGAACTCTGCATTCAAATGGGTATATCTTTCCTTTTCTCCTTTGCCTTTTGCTTCTCTTCTTTTCTCAGTTATTTGTAAGGCCTCCTTAGACAGCCATTTTGCCTTTTTGCAGTTCTTTTTCTTGGGAATGGTCTTGATCACTGCCTCCTATAGAATGTTACAAACCTCCATCCATACTTCTTCAGGAACTCTATCTGACACAGCCAATCCTTGAATCTATTTGTCGCTTCCACTGTATAATTGTAAGAGATTTGATTTAGGTCATACCTGAATGGTCTAGTGGTTTTACCTACTTTCTTCAATTTAGGTATGAATTTTGCAATAAATTGTTTGTGATCTGAGCCACAGTCACCTTCTGAGCTTGTTTTTGCTGCCTGTATAGAACTTCTCCATCTTTGGCTGTAAAGAATATAATCAATCTTACTTGGGTATTGACCATCTGGTGATGTCCACGTGTAAAGTCTTCTCTTTTGTTGTTGAAAGAGGGTGTTTGCTATGACCAGTGTGTTCTCTTGCAAAACTCTGTTAGCCTTTGTACTCTAAGAGAAAACTTGCCTCTTATTCCAGATATCTCTTGACTTCCTACTTTTGCATCCCAGTCCCCTATGATGAAAAGGAAGTCTTTTTTTGTTGTTAGTTCTAGAAGGTCTCCTACCTAGTTTTACTGGAGATCAAATGAGACCTTTTTGTAGCTCTTATAAATTTTTCAACAAGGAAAGTAACTCTGTGTGGAAAAAAACAAAAAACTCTTAAGGAAAGTGAGATGTAAATTTTCATTAAAAGAAGGTGGGAAGAATGAGAAAAAATACTGAGAAAAGAGTTGCATGATCAGAATTTTATGACATCAGATTAAATTTAGTTGGATAAATGGATTTTGTTGGGAGTACACTGGAACAAGAGATTGTATTTGGCTTCTTCAATGTATTCTTCAAATACTGCTTTTAATAACAGATAGTATGAGTTTCTTTGTTTTCAAATGATCTGTATTTGCTTTTAAGATGTTTTGTAACTTTGGTTAAGTAATAAGCATTGTCTCATAATGACCTGCGATCTTATCTGTACAAGTTTTAAAACTTTTTGGCAAACTTCCCAAATACCAATTTTAATTGAAGCTCTTTTGATTCCCAGCTAACTTTGGGATGTTTAGGGGGTCTCTGATATATCCCAAAGAGAAATTATTTAAGTAGGATCATTTGGCATGCTAAGCAAAACATAATCAATCCTAATCCTGGTTATTATAACTGAGTTTCTCACCTACACTGTAATCAGGTCCTTAACTGTGCCTTTTACGTCTTACATCCTTTACGGACATATTTGTACTCTGATGCTGTTGCAAAATGTGCTTCATCATCAAGTAGGTTCATAGAAAGGCTATGGAAGCAGTTACATCTGTTTCATGTTCAGATGATGACTTAGTGAGACTTCCAGCCCATACTGACTCACAACAAGGAGCTGTCTGCCCCTGGGCACTTAGATCAGACATCCAGAGATTTTTACTCCCGGAAAGCCAAGGTTGACACCCCTACCAAGTCTTGAAGCAGTTATAGAAGATGAACCATTGCAACTAACTGCTTCCCATAAGCATATGGAAGTAAAATGTCTGAAAGGGGAATGAAACAGGAGGGAAGGGAGCAGAGCAAATACCTCAAAAAAAAAAAAATGACATAACCCAGACATAGCTGGAGGACACATCATAAACTTATTTGAACCAAATAGGTCCAAGATGGCTGATGCATCCACTTCCACTAGGCCTTGGTCCTCAGTATACACTCACTGTGAATATATCAGCAAGCTAAATGACACACCCACCAGCACCTTGACAGTTCTGAGGTCAATCATCAAAGACCGAAATGTGGATAGTGGCCTAATTCCTGGAAATCCCCATTCCTTCCCCAAAATAGTGGAAATAATCATCCCATTTATTAACCTATGAAATCACCAAGCTCATAAAAAAAATACCACACTATATTTTTCAGCCACACTCTCCTTCTGACATGGCTCATACTCTGTCTGTGGAATGTGTTTCTTTCTAAATAAATCCACTTCTTACCTATTACTTTGTCTCTCACTGAATTCTCTCTGGGATGAGACATCAAGAACATGAGTTTCATTGTCCTAAAAGAGATGGGAATGCCAGACCACCTTACATGCCTCCTGAGAAACCTTTATTCAGGTCAAGAAGCAACAATTAGAACCATAAATAGAACAATGGACTGTTTGAAAATTGGGATAGGAGCACATCAAGGCTGTATATTGTCACCCTGCTTATTTAACTTATATGCAGAGTCCATCATGCAAAATGCCAGACTGGATGAAGCACAAGCTAGAATCAAGATTGCCAGGAGAAATATCAATAACCTCAGATATGCAGATGACACCACCCTTATGGCAGAAAGTGAAGAGGAACTAAAGAGCCTCTTGTTGAAGGTGAAAGAAGAGAATGAACAAGCTGACTTAAAACTCAACATTCAAAAAACTAAGATCATGACATCTAGTTCCATCACTTTATGGCAAATAGATAGGAAAAGAATGGAAACAGTGACAGACTTTATCTTCTTGGTCTCCAAAATCACTGTAGCCATGAGATTAAAAGACGCTTACTCCTTGGAGGAAAAGCTATCACCAGCCTAGACAGCCTATTAAAAAGCAGAGGCATTACTTTGCCATATATATGTCCTGCCATATAAAGGTCCATATATCAAAACTATGGTTTTCCCAGTAGTCATGTATCGATGTGAGAATTGGACCATAAAGAAGGTTGAGTGCCAAAGAATTGATGTTTTTAAACTGTGGTGTTGGAGAAAACTCTTTGAGAGTCCCTTGGACAGCTAGGAAATCAAACCAGTCAATCCTGAAAAAATCAGTCATGAATATTCATTGGAAGGACTGATGCTGAAGCTGAGGCTCCAATACCTTGCCAACCTGATGCTAAGAGCCGACTCATTAGAAAAAACTCTGATGCTGGGAAAGATTAAGGGCAAGAAAGAAGGGGGCAGCAGAGGATGAGATGGTTGGATAACATCACCGACTCAATGGACATTGGTTTGAGCAAACTCCAGGAGATGGTGAAGGAATGGGAAGCCTGGTGTGCTGCAGTCCATGGGGTAACAAAGAGTTAGACACAACTGCATGACTGAAAGATGATGATGAAGACTTAAAATCAGATGTATGGTCTCAGCTAAAAGACCAGGGGTTCAAGTCCCAATCTGAGCTGTGCAGTTTCAAAACCATGTGTTTCATGATATTTTTCTTCACACTTTTTAGTTTCCCTTCGATTTAATCAAGTGTTTTCATTGTACTTTTTTCTCATACAGTAATTTGTTGCATATATATTTTTATTACATTTGAGATTAAACATGTATCTTTGATTTATTACAGTCAAATACAAATTATTATTTTACAACTTTCCCAGTAATAGAGTAACACTAGGACTCTTTTACTGTATTTATCTGTATCCCACACCAGCTGTTAATATTATCATGCATTTTAAATTTTTATATATTTTTACCCAGAAGGTATTACAATTGTTTTGTTCAATCAAATTTTATTTTTAAAATAGTCTTGTTGTGGTGTAACTGATAAACAAAGAATTGCATATATGGAATGTGCACAATTTAATGAGTTTGAAGATATGCAAATATCCATGAAGTCTTCACCACACATGCAATACCTCCCAAAGTTTTTGGTGTCCTTTGTTTTTCAAAATCTATCTGAGTATTCTTTGTATTTCCCCAAATATATACTATTTTCTTTGTACTTCACACCATCCTTTAATTCAATGTTTTCCTTTGTGATGTGATTTTCTTAAGTTTATTGGTCACCAATTCTCTGTTTTTGTCAGGAAACATCTTAATTCCACTTTCATATCTGTGCAATATTTTGGGGTGTAGAGAATTTAAGACAGATAGTTATTTTTCTCAGAACTTTGAACATTTGAACATTATATTATGACTTCTAATAATTTCTGTTGAGCAGCCAGCTGTGGTCTTTTTGCTACTTTGAAGTTAAAGACTTGCTTTTCTCTGAAATTTTTTAATCTTTTCATTGAAATATAACATCCATAAAGAAAACTGCATACAACTGGTTGCTTTTAAAATTTTCTCTTTGGCTTTTAGCATTTTAACTTTGATGTGCACAAGTGGTGCTGGTGGTTGTTGTTTTATTCTGATTGGGACTTGCAAAGCTTCTTGAATTCATAGGTGATAGTTCTCATCAGTTTGGAAAAGTCTCAGCCTTCATCACTTACAGTATTTATTTGCCCTATTATCTCTCCTCTTTTCATCCGTGGCTCTAAGGAAAATTGTGTGTGATCTTTATATATTGCCCATATATCTCTCTTGCTATTTTCTGTTCTTTATATTATTTTTACTCTCTGAAAATTTTCTTTGACTTGTCTTCCAATTCATAAATTCCATTACCTACTATTTTTTAATCCATTCAGTCTTATATGCCATCTTGAGCTAAGAAATGGGATAGAAACCTGGGATAAAACCCCTTGGACAGAGAAAGAATCACAGACTGGTAAGAGCAGATATTTGGTAATCAGAGGTGTGTCCTGGCATATAGATGGGTCATTCAAATAACAAGTTATCTCTTGATAATAGCATTTTTTCTGGGCCAGTACCTCTCTCTCTGTTCTTTAGGGTAGTTAAAGGGAAGTAAAAATGTTTCTTGAATCCTCTGGGTTTTGACTGCCTTCAACTCAAGATAGTCTGCATGCCTAAGTGGCATGTTTGGGGGAGATTCATTCTGAACCCCTTTAATACTTATTATTTCTATTAGAAAGTGTTTTTCTTAATTGCCCTAGTAACAGTCTGAATGAGATGGATGAGTCTGAATGAGTTTGAATGAGAGGATGAGATGGTTGGATGGCTTTACCGACTCAATGGACATGGGTTTGGGTGGACTCCGGGAGTTGGTGATGGACAGGGAGTCCTGGTGTGCTGCGATTCATGGGGTCACAAAGAGTCGGACACGACTGAGCGACTGAACTGAACTGAACAGTCTGAATTATTTTATTTTTACTTCTTATTTATCTCTTATTTATTCTCAATGATGTAAACTCCATAAACTAAGAAACTTATTCACCTTATTCATCATTTTATGCCAAATACCTAGTGGCATCTTGTCTGAAACACAGTAGGTACTCATTAAATTTAGGAGAATAAATTAAAAAAAAAAGAAGAAAAATAGAAAATTTGTACAATGTATAAATAAAGACTATTTCACTGAAAAATTCAGTCCTGTTTTACAAATTTAAATGATGTGATCACAAATTAGGGGACAACAAAATGGAACTGTACCAGTTAGCAACTTCCCTATTCAGTACAATTCTTATAAGTGTAATTAAAGATCAATGAAGCAAGTGTTTAAAGGCAGCCAACTTAATTGCCACAATTGTATGATTTAGATTAATAATAAATGTGCTAATGATAGCATAATATTAAACATTCAGTGCAGTTATCAAAAGTCAATTAAGAGATAATTGTAAATCAGTAAGCCTCAGTAACGAGAAGAACCCACTCTTTTGGAAACCTTGTTGACAAGGAAAAATAAAATCCCAATTTTCTTGCTTTTAGTACTTAATTTAATCATATATGGAAAGTACAGAAAAATTTAAAATTCAATTTCATTAGGTTGTAAGAAGATTGCTACCACCTTGTGATATAGATCATAAAGCAAACATTACAACTCCAAGAGATTATAGCCTAGACTGGTGTTTAAAGAACAGTTCTCAAGAGTGACTATTTCCTCATGATTCCTTCCTCAACTAGACCGCTTTCAAGCAGAATCTTCTGTTTCCTGCCTCTTTGTGCTCTATCCCTCACTCATTTCTGGGTTTCTGGTAGAGGATTTGCATTGTTCACAAACTTAAAAGAAAGTTGAGAAATGTTACTCTAACTATGAAATAAACCTAAGTACGCTGATGTTTGTTTAATTGCTAAGTTGTGTCCCTCTCCTTGTAACCACATTTGTTATAGCCCACGAGGCTTTTCTGTCCATGGGATTTCCCAGGCAAGAATATTGGAGCGGATTGCTATTTCCTTCTCCAGGGGATCTTCCCTACCCAGGGATCGAACTCAGGTCTCCTGCTTGGCAGGTGTCTTTCGTTTAGCAGATGGGTTCTTTACCACTGAGCCACCTAGGAAACCCAATACTGACTATAAATTCTACACTTAAAAAGGCTGATTTTTTAGCATTCCAGCAGAGAGTTTTTCTTTAGCTTATCTTTTTCTCACACTTAAAAAACAAAAAACAAGCAAAAAAATGCAAACACACACACACACAAGCCATCATTTCAATCAAGGAACAGGGTGGTTTGAATTTGGAAAATTTAAGACAGTTGAATGTACTAAAAGAGAAGGATCAATCTATTAGGATAATCTCTGTGGATAAAATTCAGAATACGCACATTTAAATTTCACTGAAAGTCTGGCACCAGACTGAACACTAGGAAAAGACAAGATATTCTCTTTAGTGTTTGAGAGACCTGAACTTGCTTTCCTTCTGATTTAAATGAAAGTCAGAACAAAACAAGCCTCTGTAATAGAAACTCATTAGCTTGACACATGTTTGCTAACCAACTTCTCTTATGTCACCAGTATCTCCCTATAGATGGTGTCTCTAAGCGGGGCCACCTTTGGCCTGGGGTCACTTCAGTCTTCTGATTGCAAAACCATCTGTGGCTGAGAAACCACTATCACTCTCTGATGCCTGGGAGTTCCTGATTCTGATTTCCTGGCTGGTTGCACAGGGTTCATCAACTGCATTCCTCTCTGCAACATCTCTTTTGTCCACACAGAGTATACTAGTCCTGTCTGGGTACCCATGGGCCTAGCAGGCTACCATGGCCAGATTGACCCAGAAAAGTTGATTTCCTCTAGGGCTTACCTGGTGGCTCAGATAGTAAAGAATCTGCCTTCAATGCAGTGACTGAACTGAACAGAATAGTGAATGCAGGAATGATAAGGAAGTGAAACAGACTTATTGCTGATATGGAGAAATTTTGAGTGGTCTGGATATATGATGAAACCAGCCACAACATTCCCTTAAACAAAAGTTTTATCTAGAGCAAGGCTTCAACTCTCTTCAACTCTACAAAGGCTGAGAAAAGTGAGGAAGCTGCAAAAGAAAAGTTCGAAGCTAGTAGTTATTGGTTCTTAAGATTTAAGGGGAAGAAAAATCTCTGTGACATAAAAGTACAAAGTGAAACAGCAAGGTCTAATATAGAAGCTGTAGCAAGTTATCCAGAAGATCTAACTAAGAAAATAACATAAGGTGGATACACTAAACAACAGATTTAAGAATTATCTAAATTTTTGCCTATCTATTAAATAGGCTAAATCCATTTTGCCTAGGCCCTGTAAATTGAACAACAAGGCCTGGATGACAGCAAATCTGTTTATAACATGGTTTGCTGATTGCTGTAAGTCCACTATGGAGACCTGCTCAGAAAAAGAGTCCTTTCAAAATATTACTGCTCATTGACAATGCACCTGGTCATCAAATAGTTCTGATGGAGATGTATAATGAAATTATGTTGTTTTCATGCTTGCTAATACAGCATCCATTCTGCAGTCCGTGGATCAAATAATTTTGACTTTAAAGTCTTATAATTTAAGAAGTACATTTTTAAAAGTTATAGCCATCATAGATAGTGATTCCGCTGATGAATCTGGGAAAAGTAAATTGAAAACCCTCTGGAAAAGATTCACCATTCTAGATGTCATTAAGAATATTTGTTATTCATAAAAAAATGTCAAAATATCTACATTAAAAGGAGTTTGGAAGAACTGACAACTCTGACAACTCTGAAGGGTTCAAGGCTTCACTGTAATGTTCAAGGCAGAAATGGTAAAAATATTAAGAGGCTTGATGTGGAGCCTAAAGATGTGACTGCATTTCGGCAAGCTCATGATAAAGCTTGAACAAATGAGGAGATACTTCTTATTGATGAGCAAAGAAAGTACTCCTTGAGATGAAAACTACTTATAGTGAAGATTGTTGTTGACAACAAAAACTTTATAATATCGTATACAATGAGTTTATAATGCAGTGACAAGGTTTGAGAGGACTGATTCCAGTTTTGCAAGAGGTTCTATGTGGGTAAAATGCTATTGAATTGCATAACACGCTACAGAGAAATCATTCATAAAAGGGAGACTCAATCCATAACAGCAAACTTAATTTAATTATTTTCTGATTTTAAGAAATTGCCACAGCCATCCTAGCCTTCAGTAACCACCACGCTGAGTCAGTAGCCATCAACATCAAGGCAAAATCTGTCACCAAAAAGATTTCAACTCACTGAAGGCTCAGAAAATAGTTAGCATTTTTAGCAATTAAGTATTTTTAAATTAATGTATGTACATTGTTTTTTTAGACACAATGCTATGCACACTTAATATACTATAGTATAGTGTAAGCATAACACTCATATTCACTAGAAAACCAAAAAACTTCCTTGACTTGCTTTATTCCACTATTCACTTTATTGCAGTGGTCTGGAATTGAACCAGCAATATCTCTGAGTTATGCCTAAATATATCTAATCTAATCAATAGTATGTTAAATTACTTGTCTAAATCTCAGGAAGTAACATTTTGACCTTTATTTCCAAGTTCTCTTAAGTGGACTACCTCATGTCTTCACACACACATTTCTGAAATCCCAATTTGGCTGGTAGAAATGTATCCTCAATCAAAACACTGAGAATTAAACACATACACAAACACCAAAATGCATTTCCTGATTCAACTTTTATTCCATGTGTAAGAAAGTTAAAGAATAGCTTATCTTGTTCATCATAGAATATGAATAATGTGAAATACACATAGATTTCTCCTAAAGCATTCTTATTGTATTTCCATGTGTATATTACCTTCTGGAATAACACAAAAGATATGGACTGAATAATTCTACCAAGGCCTCTAGTTAACACTCCGTAGCATCATTTGGTTACATGTCTCTACCACGAGACTGTGAGCCAATTGAGGTTAGTGGCCAAATCTTATGCAAATTTTGTACCTTCAGCTTAAAACTGATGAATGAATAAATGAATGCTGGCAAGGCATTTTAAATGGAACATTTCTATGAAGCAGAATATGTTATTATATTGCCTACTCTATCCTTTTTTTAACCTTTAAGGAATGTGTAATGTGTACTATAACACTATCTAAACAAAAAATTATCAACATCTCACATCCCTTTTTCCCCACCTCTCAATCACACACTGCTTTTGCACAACCGAAGAAGCAATTAAAACACAGTCCATTAAAAACTCAGTGGTGTTGGAGAAGGGTGTGAGTCTGAAACTTTATTCACCAGCTAATTTCATTTTCTATCATGAGGCAAGTGGACACTTACTTTCTAATTCTTCTGAAAGCTTGAGAGAAAAAGAGAGAGAATTATTAGCAATACTGCATTATTTGGCTCCTAATAATAAGTTAGAAATCAAATCACTTTTTCTTGCAGAATAGTGCCATTTTGTAATCAACTTTTCAGGATCTTCAATGAGAAGATAATTTTCAATATAGGAAATAAAGGCTATATGCAGATAATATAAACCATGGCATTCAATATTCCCTATATCATGACTGAAAAAACAGGAGCAGTGTTGCAAATTCATTCATGTTAAAATAAATATACTTGTAAAATGCAGGTGAGGATTATGATAGCTACCTCACGAGATATTTTTAAGTTCCAATGAAATTTTAATGCCAAAGATGCTTTGAACTTTGTTAAGTGTCAGAGCAATAGTAATTATCAGCAATATCATGATTGTTAGTACTTTAATTATGTATAAATGAACTAACCTATCATTTACATGTTATAGTTACACTGTGAAGGTATCATGAAAACAAAGTTCTCTGATAACTTCTGAATATAATTAACGTGTTATTTATTTGTTAGAAATAAACACATGAATATCACTTGGAAGAAGATGATTTTTTAATTCATTCACAAGCTAGTATGAATTAATTAAGATTATTTTAATCTAAGTGACTTTTAAAAATAACCTATTGAAGTATTGGAGGAATGGAAGAGAGGCATGGTCTGTTAATGTAGCACAGGAGAACCCTGTGTAAATACAGAACAGCAACAGCAACAGGAAGCAAGGTATTAAAAACAAAATAAACAAAAAACGAAGTTAACAGAACTTGTGTGTGCATGCTCGGTCACTTCAGTCATGTCCGACTCTTTGTGACCTCATGGAATTTAGCCTGTCAGGTTCCTCTGTCCAGACCTTAGACTGCCAGGCTCCTCTGTCCAGGGGATTATCCTGGCAAGAATACTGGGTGAGCTGTCATTTCCATCCTTCATGGGATCTTCTTGATCCAGGGATCAAGCCTGCATCTCCTGTATTGCAGGCACATTCTTTATTGTTGAGACACCGGGGAAACCCTAACAGAAATTGATCAGCCTCTTAAAAGTTTGACTGAGCATGTGTCAAAGAAATAGACAACTAACCTAGGGAGAAAAAGCTACTTTGACACTACTTTGACAAGGAAGAATGTATTTACACATAATTTGCCCAAGTAAGAATAGCCAAAGCTATGGCCTCAAGATTTCACTACCACCACCCCAAACTTTGATGTAGTAGATAGATAATCAAGATGATTTTCTGATGATACTATTTAAATTAAGGTTAGAGAAAGATATGGAAAAGAATACTGCAAAAAAACAAACAAAAAGAATGTGTTGTTTTAGCTAACAATACAGCTTTATGTGCCAACTGTGAAAAGAGGAAATCACAGGAAGAGATTGCAAATATGTTTCTCAACAGATGAGGTATTGGGATCACTTTCTGCCTTGCTCTTCAAATGATCCCTTAAGTGTGATATGAGATTTTGGCACCATACCTAAAGAGAGACACCAACAAATAGAAATTCATTCATAACAGAGCATTTGTTACAGTGAACTAAAAACCATGCCATACAAGAAACAGTTTATATGTAAGGGGACCTTATGCATGTGGGCATGTGTGCATGCTTAGTCACTCAGTCATGTCTGACTCTTTGCAACCCTTTGAACTGTAGCCCACCAGGCTTCTCTGTCCACAGGATTCTCTAGGCAAGAATACTGGAGTGGGCTGCCATGCCCTCCTTGAGGGGATCTTCACCATCCAGGGATCGAACACATGTCTCCTGTGTATCCTGCACTGCAGGCAGATTCTTTACCTGCTGAACCATCAGGGCAACTCAAGGGAAACTTATATATTATGGGAATTAAGTCGTGGGTAAAAAAAGGATACAAGGATGGCAAGGATACAAGGATGGCAGTGAATACACAAGGGGTATTCAATGAGGCAGATATGGGGGGCTTCACCCTAACCTAGGGTCCTGTTCAGACAGCAGGGGTGTTGCTGTACACACCCCAAGTTTTGGATCAGTGGCACAGACCATCTGTCAGTGAAAAGAGACAAACCTAAGAGCAGTAAGTGCAAACAAATCATTTCAGGTCAATGAAGAAAACTGCTCTCTCAGGCCAGTCTTCTGGAATAGTGACGTGCGGAGCCCATCAGAAAACTCTCCCCAGCAAAACCATCATGATTAGAGCAAACACAAATCAAAATTTAAAAAGCAAAAACCTTTAAGTGTCTAGGAATTGCCCTAAATGTGTGCCGAAAATGGAGAAAGGTTTGCTGGAGATAAGCTACAAAATCTCGCTACAAACAGCAAATGTGTGGCATTTCCGCTACTATCCGTTCCCTCCATACCGCTTTGCCAAGTGTGACGGAAGTTCCCCTCTGGTCAAGCGTGCCAAGAACGGGTTATCCGGTCCCCCAACTCCTATTCTACGGTTACAGTTTCTTACTGGACTAAACAGACTGTCAGTGCTTCTCACGCTCCTCACCCCTCACTTCAGCTCCCTGTTGCAGAAGTTCTGTTCCAGGCAGTGCAGCCCAGGGTTCTGGAGCTCGTTGCACCCCATTGAGCTCCCTGCTTATAAAAAGGAAGACCTGCCTGAAGAGAGGCAGGCCAGTGATACTGGGCCCACAAGTGTGTGCTCGCTTTCTATGGGTTTCCTGTTTCCTTAACAGACACAGATTACACAAAGTGATCATTGTAACTGAGGATTGTTGGATTTGGAACATATATATCGATGGCATGAGTATACTAACAATAAATCCAAAAAAAGGAAAAGAGAAGATAGAGCTATATAGAAGTAAAGTTCTGTAAGAAGCAATCATAACAGAGCTAGAGTGGCTGACTAAATAGACTTTAAAAGGAAAAAAATGTGTTTCAAAAGGGAAAACAGGGAAGGAGGTGGGAAGGGGGTTCAGGCTGGGGGGAGACACATGTATACATGTGGCTGATGCATGTCGATATATGGCAAAAACATCACAATAGTGTAAAGTAATAACCCACCAATTAAAATTGATTAGTTAATTATTAATTGATAATTTTATTATTATTTCAATAATTTAATAAATTGAATAACAATTCAATACATTATAAATAAATCTATTAATAATTAATAAATTGTTTTTAAAAAGAGGTAATGTAGGACATTCTAGTATGAAGAAGAGTGAATCCATCAGAAAAATATAATGATTATAAATGTATATGCATTTAACAGCAGAACTTCCAAATATATGAAGTAAACCAGATAGAACTGAAGGGAAACAAATAAATCAACAATAAGAATTGGAGACCTTAATACCCTCCCACTTTCAATAATAGATAGAACAGCTAGATGAGGGTGAATAGGAAAATGAAGACTTAAAAAACCCTCTAAACCAACTAGACTTAAAAGACATTTATAGACTCTTCCACCCCAAATAGAAAAATATGTATTCTCCTCAAGCAAACATGTAACATTCTCAAGAATAAACCAACTATTAGTGCAAGGCCATAAAGTAAACCTTAATAAATTTAAAATGATTGAAATCATACAAAGTATACTTGCTCATCACAATAGGATAAAATTAGATATCTGTAACAGAAGGAAATGCTGGGCTGGAGGAAGCAGAAGCTGGAACCAAGATTGTCAGGAGAAATATCAATAACCTCAGATACGCAGATGACACCACCCTTATGGCAGAAAGTGAAGAAGAACTAAAGAGCCTCTTGATGAAGGTGAAAGAGGAGAGTGAAAAAGTTGGCTTAAAGCTCAACATTCAGAAAACTAAGATCATGGCATCCGGTCCCATCACTTCATGGCAAGTAGATGGGGAAACAGTGGAAACAGTGGCTGACTTTATTTTTCTGGGCTCCAAAATCACTGCAGATGGTGATTGCAGCCATGAAATTAAAAGATGCTCACTCCTTGGAAGAAAAGCTATGACCAACCTAGACAGCCTATTGAAAAGCAGAGACATTACTTTGTCAACAAAGGTCCTTCTAGTCAAGGCTATGGTTTTTCCAGTAGTCAAGTATGGATGTGAGAGTTGGACTATAAAGAAGACTGAGCGCTGAAGAATTGATGCTTTTGAACTGTGGTGTTGGAGAAGACTCTTGAGAGTCCCTTGGACTGCAGGAAGATCCAACCAGTCCATCCTAAAGGAGATCAGTGCTAGGTGTTCATTGGAAGGACTGATGTTGAAGCTGAAACTCCAATACTTTGGCCACCTGATGTGAAGAGCTGAATCATTAGAAAAGACCCTGATGCTGGGAAAGATTGAGGGCAGAAGGAGAAGGGGATGGCAGAGGATGAAATGGTTGGATGGCATCACTGACTCAATGGACATGGGTTTGGGTGAATCCCGGGAGCTGGTGATAGACAGGGAGACCTGGCGTGCTGTGGTTCATGGGGTCACAAAGAGAATAAACTTTTAAATAACCAATAGTCCAAGAACTCACAAGGAAAATTAGAAAATGCTTTGAGATAAATAATAATAATAAAATATATATTAACAGTGCTTAAAAGAAAATGTATAGTCATAGATGCTATAAGAATGATTTTTAAAATCTCAGATCAATATTTTGACTATACTACCTAAAGATACTGGAAACAAAAAGCAAACTAAATTGAAACTAGGTAAAAGAAAATTAACAGTAGACTTCAGAGTGGAAGTAAATGAAGTAAAGAAAAAAAAATAGAGAAAATTAATGAAACAAAATTTGTTTGTTTTTTTAAAAAGAGAATAATAATATTGACAAATACCATGTAACATCAGACTTAATTGTGAAAGACAGAATGCTTTTACCCTCATATCTGGAACAAGACAACAATGTCTGCTCTTGCTATTTCTAGTCAATATTATATTGGAAGTTCTAGCATCAGAAAGGATGCAAGAAACAGAATCAAATGGTATTCAGCCTGGAAAACAAGAAGTATAGTTATCTGTATACAAGAAGTGATCTTGTATATAGAAAACTTAAAGGACTCCATGGGGACAGTGTGACTTATATTACTTATAAACAAGTTCAACAAGTTTGCAGAACATCAGATGACTTTAGGAAAATTAAATATATGTCTACTCACTCACAATGAAGAATCTGACAATGAAATTAAGAAAGTGTTTCCACTGGTAATGACTCAAAAAGAATAAAATATTTAGGAATCAAGAAGTGTAAGAATTCTACACTGAAAACTTGAAAATATCATTAAAAGAAATTATAGACTACCTAAATAAATGTAATCACATTCCATGAACATGGCTCAGAATAATTAATATTGAAGTTGTTAAAAACAACAATATTCCCCAAATTGACATATAACTTCAACACAATATCTATCAAAATCCTAGCTGGCTGCAGTTTTGGCAAAAGTTAGCAAGTAGATCCAATATTCATGTTGAAATTGTAATAAATAAAGCAGCCAAAGTTATCTTAAAATTGTTAACAAAATTGAACCCAGAATACGTTTTTAACTTATTATAAAGCTACATAATTTAAGACAGTGTAATACCAGCATATGGATAGACATATAGAATAATAGAATAGAATTTAGAGTCAAGATATAAACTCATACATTTCGGTCAATTCCTTTTTGACATGGTTGCTGAGACACTTAAATGGGAAAATTATCATTTTTTCAATAAACTTTTCTGAGACAACTGTGTTGGATGAAGTCGAATCCCTTCCTTATGCCTGTTGATGAAAGTTCAATTAAAAATCAAATTAAGATGAAAAAGGTGGCTTCCCAGGTGGTGCTAATAGTAAAGAACCTGTCTTCCCATGCAGGTAGGCATAAGTGATGCAGCTTTGATCCTTGGACTGGGAAGATCCCCTGGAGGAGGAAATTGCAACCCACTCCAGTATTCTTGCCTGGAGAATCCCATGGACAGAAGAGCCTGGCGAGCTACAATCCATAGGGTCGCAAAGAGTCAGACACGACTCTTTGTGTAGCGATTTAACATGCATAAGAAGAAAAAAGGGAACTTAACTCAAGCCAAACTAAGGATTACTACCAGGAGACACAGAGTCTCAGAAATCTCTGAAAAGTATTCTACATGTTAGAAGTTGAAGGCACAGGTCTATACATTTTGTAGACAAAGGATCATACATCAAAATGACATACTAATATTTTACATAAAGTTACATAGTCCAGGTAAGTCCACACAAAACAAACAGAGTAGCAAGTCACCATGACCCTCTACAGAGTTGGAAAAAAATCACTAAAGTATTCTTTTAAGAAGTTACATTGCTAAAGTCAGAAGAAATAGATCATTAAGGTGGAACAGGCACTCTCATCTTTGAAGATGTATCGTTAATGTCTAATGCAGATGCAGAACTACGTATTAGGGAGGGAGAGAAGAAACTTATACACACAGAATTTTATGTTTAAGTTTTCTTGTCTTTCCTGAAAAGATAAATTTTATTTCCTCATCTCATACACAAAACTTAATTTAAAAAGGGTCATTGATCTAAATATAGGGGATTAAAAAAAAACCCACAGAAAAAACATACAAGTAGATCATCATGACCTTAGATTAGGCAGTCTTCAGAAAATCTAGAACAAAAGCACTAATTAAAAATTTAAAAATAGATAAATAGGACTTTATAAAAATGAACTTTTTGTTTTGAAATCAATACCATAAATGTTCAAATCAACACACAGACTAGGAAAAAACACTTTCATGGCATTATCTGATAAGAAGCTTGCACTATGTAAGGAACTCGTACACAGATAAAGATGCTCGGCATCATTAGTCACTAGGTAAAAGCAATTTCAAAACACAGGATAATATTTCATACCCACTAGGATCACTAAAATAAAAGAGACAGAGGATAACATGTTGGCAAAGATAAAGGAGAAATTGGAATCCTTATACACTTCTGGTGAAATACAAAATAATAGATCAACCTTGAAAAACAATTTAACCATTTCTCAAAACGGTAAAAATAGAGTTACAGTGTGTATATGTGTGTGCTCAGTTGTGTCCAATTATTTGCAAACCCATAAACTATAGTCCACTAGGCTCCTCTGTCCATGGAATTTTCCAGGTAAGAATACTGGAGTAGGTTGCCATTTCCTTCTCCACAGAATCTTCTTGACTCTAGGATCGAACCTGAGTCTCCTGTGTCTCCTGCATTGGCAGGTGGATTCTTTACCACTGAGCCACCTGGAAAGCCTTCCAAACCAGCAATTCCACTCCTACGTAAATATCTAACATCAATGGAAATAAATGTCCACACAAAAACACCTACATGCGTGTATGTAGCAGCATTAGTCGTAATAGCCAAAATGTGAAATAATCCAAATGTCCCACAACAATACTGGAGTGGGTTGCCATTCCCTTCTCCAAATCCAAGTGTCCATCAACTGATAAATGAATAAAATGTGATATAATCATAACATGATTATTATGAATAATAGAACACTATTCAGCAATAAAAATGAAGTGCTGGTACATGCTACAGCATGACTATACCTTGAAAACATTATGGTAAGTGAAAGAAGTTGATTTCAAAGGATCACATGTTGTATGAATCCATTTAAAAAAATGTCGCAAATGCAAATCTATATACAGAACACATTGCTTGTCTTGAACCTGGAGGGGAGAGACTGCTAATGGATACAAGGCTTCTTTTTGGGGTGACAAACATTTTTCCAAAAGTTGAATGTTAGAAGTCACACAACTCTAAATGTTCTAAAAAAAATTTCATTGTACACTTCAGGTAAATTGAATGACATGTTCATTGTACCTCATTAAAACTGACCTCTTAAAAAAGTCACAATGTTTTGATCACAATATATCAACTTAAGATTAAAATAATTACATGTCTTGAGACTATATTTATTGACCTAGGATCATCAGAATAAAATCTCCCTTACTTCACATCTGTTCTTAGGGTACTATAAACAATTATTGCTCTTAAAAAGGTTATATTCCTTTATTCGTCCACATTTTAAAGTAATCTCTAAATTAAAAATTGCTTAAAATATTTTAGGATGTCTTAGTTCAACTCAGAAATTAGAAAGCAAAAGCAAGTAAACATATGTATTTTCTGTATGCATTTCTATCATTAGATACCTAATTGTAACATTGCTTTAACTCATAACGTTTAACTACAGAAGGATAGTCTACTAAGATTGATTACTTGAAATCAGTTCAGTTCAGTTCAGTTGCTTAGTCATGTCTGACTCTTTGTGATCCCATGGACGGCAGTACGCCAGGCCTCCCTGTCCATCACCAAATCCCAAAGTTTACTCAAAGTCATGTCCATTGAGTCGGTGATGCCATCCAACCATCTCTGTCGTCCCTGCCTTCAATCTTTCCCAGCATCAGGGTCTTTTCAAATGAGTCAGCTCTTCGCATCAGGTGGCCAAAATATTGGAGTTTCAGCTTCAACGTCAGACCTTCCAATGAACATTCAGGACTATTTCCTTCAGGATGGACTGGTTGGATCTCCTTGCAGTCCAAGGGACTCTCAAGAGTCTTCTCCAACACCACAGTTCAAAAGCATCAATTCTTCCGCGCTCAGCTTTCTTTATAGTCCAACTCTCACATCCATACATGACTACTGGAAAAACCATAGCCTTGACTAGATGGACCTTTTTTGGCAAAGTAATGTCTCTGCTTTTTAATATGCCATCTAGGTTGGTCATAGCTTTTCTTCCAAGGAGTAAGAGTCTTTTAATTTCAAGGCTGCAGTCACCATCTGAAGTGATTTTGGAGCCCCCCAAAATAAAGTCAGCCACTGTTTCCACTGTTTCTCCATCTATTTGCCATGAAGTGCTGCTGCTGCTGCTGCTGCTAAGTCACTTCAGTCGTGTCCAACTCTGTGTGACCCCATAGACGGCAGCCCACCAGGCTCCCCCGTCCCTGGGATTCTCCAGGCAAGAACACTGGAATGGGTTGCCATTTCCTTCTCCAATGCAGGAAAGTGAAAAGGGAAAGTGAAGTCACTCAGTCGTGTCCGACTCTTAGCCACCCCATGGACTGCAGCCTACCAGGCTCCTCCATCCATGGGATTTTCCAGGCAAGAGTACTGGAGTGGTGTGCCATTGCTTTCTCCGCCATGAAGTGATGGGACCTTAAATTAAACTATTTTTCCATCCAAATCACTTTATGTGTACTAAGTTGTTCAAAAGTTGTAGAAATGTGGAAGATATTTGTTATAGAAAATGATTTTCTATACTCTGAAAAGTGAAGTGGTTGGTGCTGTTCTGAACGCTGTGCGTGCTTTGTCCAATGGTCAAAATTGATCTAAACTCTGTAGAACAATGGATCATTCAAGGACGATTTGTATTATTTACCAAAATAATAGATGACGTTATCATTTAAATACTATTTCACATTTCATTCAAAGCAAGGTTCAGCAAATTCATTTAAACTTTGATTTCAGGGAAACTGTACTCTAGTCATGCTAATGTGTATACATCCTCTAATTGAGGAGGGCATGGCAACCCACTCCAGTATTCTTGCCTGGAGAATCTCCATGGACAGAGCAGCCAGGCAGGCTACAGTCCATGGGGTCACAAAGAATGGACACATCTGAGTGACTAAGCACAGCAGAGCACATCCTCTAATTAGACAATTAGAACTATGTGATTTCTAACATACATTCAAAGAAAGAATACTATAAACTATAGATCAGTTAATATTCAATTCTAAAGGAAATCAATCCTGAATATTCATTGGAAGGACTGATGCTGAAGCTGAAGCTCCAATACTTTGGCCCCCTTAGGCAAAGCATCGACTCATTGTAAAAGACCCTGATGCTGGGAAACATTGAGGGAGAAGGAAGCTATGGCTAGATGAGGCAATGGTTAGGTTAGAGAATGAGATGGTTAGATGAAATCATCGACTCAATGGACATGAGTATGAGCAAATTCCAAGAGATAGTGAATGACAGGGAAGCCTGGCGTGCTGTAGTCCATAAGGTTGCAAAGAGTCGACATGACTGAGTGACTGAACAACAAAAAATAATTATCTTCACATTTGTGACTAAACAAGATTAATTATTTTCTATAAATTCACTATTGTATCATATTTTTTATCTAGCTTCTAAACTTCCAGAAGATAAATGATGTTTCTTATTATCTGTTTAGCCTTGAGCCTACCATTGTGCCAGCTAAAAGTACATTTAATTACAATGAACTTAAAGAGAGTTACCCAAAATACAATGTACCTCTTTGGGTAGTAATGATCTCCTCCACACTGGGAGATTTAAGGATAGACAGTCCACACTAAGCATGCACTCACGTATATGTCAAAGGAGCACTCAGTCACCTAAGGTTAGTTCAAGCTGCATTAAATCCACACTCCTTTCCAGTGCTCTTAGTCTGTGAGTATGGAGATAGTATGCAATTACACAGAGATATTTTTATGTATTTCAAATTTTGCTCAGTGTTCTTTCCAGTGAAAATATACTTCATTAATCAGTATTTTACCTAGAAGCTTCTAGTTCATTTGGAAGTACATGAAAATACCACTGCTTTTATAAAGAGCACTGTCTGGTAAAGAAACACAAGTTAATCAGTTCTTTAATACAGTTGTAAACATGGGTTGGAGAGAGAGATTTGGATAGACTGGAGTTTTCCCGATGCCGTTTTAATAGCTCTGTTTACAGCCATATTTCACCATGCAATGTCTAAGTCTAAATGTAACATGTAATTAATTTCATGAAAAGAATGTTTATTTTTAATTGAAATAATTTGTAGTCTCTGTAATTTTGCCAGGAAGCCCAACATGCATATACTTAAACATGTCAGAGGTGAATAGCTGCATATTGTATATTCATGAGTAGTGCATTCCTGTGCTGGCAATACTAGTATTGTGTATAATGTGCCCTGTAGCCCAGAAAGACATTTACATTGTAATGGCTTAACCTACAAGTTATCAAGAAATTAATATAGAAAATCTCATGTCAATAAATTTGAGGGAACAGGGGAGCAATGATTTTCACAGAATCTGTGCTTAGAAAGTGAGTTCTTTTTCATCAATTTTGTAAACCATATACACTCACTATTTTGAATGGAAAGTAAAGCTCATCACATTTATATGAATAATCAATGACTATAGAGTCATTTGTTACTGTTCACAAGGGGATGTCATATATATTATCCTATTTGAAATTCCCAGCATATTCCTGAGCATGGATGGACAACTATTTGAGAGATTGTAACTCTTTGGCTTAGGAAGTTTTGTTTCCTTAAATTCATACTGCTAATTATTGACAAAGCTAGTAGAAGAATGCAGATTTTCTGCATCACCTAGCATGGTGTTTGGTAAAGGATAGGTCCTTACTGAATATGTGCTGAATACAATCATGTCTGAAAATCTGGTCTTAGGTTAAAGGACACTGTCTACTGTACTGTGTTACAATGACTTCATATTTTGCTACATTGTACTACTCTGTCTCCTTCTATTCATAGCATAGACATTATGAGAAAGTCAGGGAAAGGTTAACAGATGTTGCTGTGATAAAATAAGGGAAAGAGCAATCAGCCCTTCTCAGTGCTTATTAGTGCAAAACTACAATGGCTCACTTTGATGTTTTTCGGGAAAAGATCATTTAGGTCATCCATGTGCGGGCATGTTCACTTAATTTCTGCCAAATGAGAGAGTCCAGACAGAAACCATGATTTATTTTGGGTAGGTACAAGTCAAAATCTCTTTGCTAAAGAGATGCTGTATGCAGTTCTGACCTGTGCAGTATGATGAGGTGAGAGTAGAGGTGGGCTGACCTGAAGGCTGAAAGAGCCTGGCTTCAGGGAAAGTGGAGCCGCCTCACAAAGGTGTGTTGAAGTGGGAGTTACCCAGGCCCTTTTGTGGAGGATATGCTAATGATTTGAGCAGGCCTCCATCTCTGCTCTGCATTTTTGTCTTTTGAATTCTTCCTGACCTGAATCTTGTCACTTTTTTTTTTCTTTCCCAGTGCCAGCATTAGTTTAGGGTCACAAGTGAAAGTTAAAGTGGAAGTCACTCAGTTGTGTCTGACTCTTTGCGACCCTATGGGCTATACAGTTCATGGAATTCTCCAGGCCAGAATACTGGAGTGAGTAGCCTTTCCCTTCTCCAGGGGTTCTTCCCAATCCAGGGGTCGAACCCAGGTCTCCCACATTGCAGGTGATTTCTTTACCAGCTGAGCCACAAGAGAAGCCCAAGAATACTGGAGTGGGTAACTTATCCCTTCTCCAACGGATCTTCCCAGTTAGAGTTACCCTCTTATGACAGATATAATGGTCCAAAAAGATGCCTACAAAGTAATCTGTGTGTATGTTACCTTACATGGTAAGTGACACGTTGCAGATGTGATTACGTTAAGCATCTCAAGCTAGAGAGATTATAATGGAAGATTTAGTTGAGCCCAATGTATTCACAATGACCCCTATAAGAAGGATACAGGAGATTAAAACTCAATAGAAGAGGAAATGACCATGGAGGCCAGAGGCTGGCATGATGTGAGGAGGGGACCACACAAACCAGGGGGCCAGGCAGCCCCTAGAAGCTGAGAAAGGCTAGGAAACTGTTTCTTCCCTCAGAGTCTTGTTTGTGCCCAGGGAAACTGATTTCAGACTTCTGACTTTAAAACTGTAAGAGTACAAATTTGTATTCCATTACAACACGACCTTTCTGTCATTCATTACAGCAACAATAGGAAGCTGACATATCTTATAAATGGATATGGCCACGTAAGCAAGATATGACCAGGAAAATGCTGATAAAATCAATATATCTAACAGATCTAACTCATAAAAACCTCACATAATAATTCATTCTCTTTTTGTCTCTTGTCTACCAACTGGAAGCCAAGAGTTTAGAGGTAGACTGCACCTTGGAGATGGTAGAGCTACATGATGAAAGAAGCCTTAGTCTTTCGATCAACCTGTGGAATACCATCTGTTAATATCTCATTGTTTACTGAAATGATTCTTTTGTGTGTCCTTATCATGGGACAAAATGTTTCAAGGAAGGAAGATGTATCTTGTTCTTGTATCCTTAGTGGTTAACATTACATATAGGAAGCAGGCACAAGCAGACACATTTCATCAAAATAAAAAATATTGATTTAAACTGAACTGGCATAGTCAGAAATGGAAAATAACAGAAGCAGATTGGGAAGCAAAAGGACAGAGTAAGATAGAGAGTAAGGCTAAGGATAAAGTCAAGTTCAAGGGTTAACTTATAATGGATATGATTCAGTGGCCTGTGGTCCATAGGCTCATTTAAATGTAGAGAGATGAATCAGTCATCCACATATAACTAGTGACCATAGTAAAGTGGGATGAAAGGGAAAACTTATTAATTTGGGACCTTCAGTCAAAGTTAGCAAAAGAAATTTCTAATTTGAATATATCATCAGTATCAATCTCTTGATCAGAAACTACTTAGCCTTCCCAAAGTTTTCATCTTTTCACACATACCTTTCTAGTGTTAGAATAAACAAGATCATGAAATACTTTCTGCCCTGGTTCACGTGGGAAAGCAATATAAAAAAGTTCACACTGGAACAAAACTGATTGTTTTTATGCCAATCAAATAAAACAAGACAATCCTCAGCTTAAAGAATTTTGCTGCTTCAAGTAGGGTCTGTGATTCGTGGAGAATATTTACTTTTCTTATTTTCAATCTATCTAAGTTCTGCATTATTTGAAGAGCAATCCAAAACCTTTTTAAACTAAACACTTCTCTGATATGAAACAAAGTTTTGCTTTTATCAGACAGTTCTCAGGCCTTATAATAGGCAATATCATTATCATTGCAGTTCCAAGATCTATCTCTTTCTCAGTGATGCATAAAAGGATTTTCCTCCCTTCAAATGATAATTAAATTAAAAACAAAGTTGGGAAGAAGGCTTTGAACTGCTCTGGTGAGAAAGGTCACTGATTGATCAGCAATCTGTTAGCACAGCTGTGTAGAGAAGAGACTTTCCGGCCAGTCACAAGTGGGTTCTTCATATCAAGTGAGAAGGCAGTTGGTTTTTCTTCCTTTAAACACTTTGCTAGTGATGCTCAGAAGCCAGAAAACATATAGGCATTTGGAAGGATTTGTAGAGAGTTAGGTGAAATACCAAATTAAATTGTCAGGAAAACACGTAAGAGAAAAATGCCATAAAACTGAAGATCAGCAAATGTACTATGGTAGTGGGGCTGATTTATGTCCTTTCTGCTAAAAGTGCCATGTGTCACTTTGCTCATTATCTGGATCTTTGTACCACCAGAGGAGAAGGAGTTGCATGTGTGTTTATGTTCAATATTATTCCTATAAGTTACATATGGTCAATCATTGCTTTTTATTCAGTGATATGGGCTTCCTTGGTGGCTCAGACAGTAGAGTCTGCCTTCAATGCAGGAAACATGGATTCAGTCCCTGGATTGGGAAGATTCCCTGGAGAAAGAAATGGCGCTCCAGTATTCTTACCTGGAGAATGCCATGGACAGAGAAGACTGGTGGGCTATAGTCCATGGGGTCGCAGAGTCATACATGACTGAGTGACTGATACTAGCACTACTATTTAGTGATCTGATATGTTTCAGTCTAAAACAAACACCCAAGTGGTAATTACCCTGAGATTTTAGCATTGCTTATAGAAAAGAAAAATACAGAAGCAGCAAGACATGGGATGCTGGTAACAGTAGATTTCAAACAGATAACTAAGTTTAGCTAGTGTCAAGAAGTTTTGTATGGGTGCTTTTCATCCTATAGCTGTGGAACTGGAAGATGTGAAGCATGCTAAATCGCTTCAATCATGTCAGACTCTTTGTGACCCTATGGACTGTAGGGGCTTCCCGGGTAGCTTAGCTGGTAAAGAATCTGCCTGCAATGCAGGAGATCCCAGTTCCATTCCTGGGTTGGGAAGATCCCCTAGAGAAGGGATAGGCTACCCACTCCAGTATTCTTGGGCTTCCCTGGTAGCTCAGCTGGTAAAGAATCCGCCTGCAATGCCAGAGACCTGAGTTTGACCCCTGGGTTGGGAAGATCCCCTGGAGGAGGGCATGGCAATCCGCTCCATTATTCTTGCCTGGGGTGCTGTTGGGCTACAGTCTCTCTGCATTGGCAGGCAGGTTCTTTGCTATTTTCGCCACCTGGGAAGCTCAAATTGGAAGATAGATTTTACTAAAGTTTCTTTAGAGGAAAAGAATTCCCTGTCCAAACATGTTTCCAATCACTTCCTTTAAATTCTAATTGAAAAAAGAATAGACTGAACCTAGTGCAGACTGGAAATTAATTTTTTAAACAATCTTCAAGTATGACACACCATATTACCATTTGCTTCCTTTAATAAATGCAAATCAACCATGCTGTAGAAAAAAAACTTAAATGAGGATTTTGTTTATCATAGAGTTCACTATACACTGTAGAAGTTTAATGGCTAATAAAAAACACAATATTATCATTCACTGAGTGATGTTTATATGCCAGTGATTAAATTTGTTTATCTCCCTAAAAAGAGAAAAAGCAGTGGGTGGATGTCAGGGAAAATATAGGTGCTGCTGCTGCTAAGTCGCTTCAGTCGTGTCCGACTCTGTGCGACCCCATAAACGGAAGCCCACCAGGCTCTCCCGTCCCTAGGATTCTCCGGACAAGAACACTGGAGTGGGTTGCCATTTCCTTCTCCAATGCATGAAAGTGAAAAGTGAAAGTGAAGTCGCTCAGTCATGTCTGACTCTTCGCGACCCCATGAACTGCAGCCTACAGGCTCTTCTGTCCATGGGATTTTCCAGGCAAGAGTACTGGAGCATTTAGGTGCTTTTCTAAGCACTTTACATGCATTGTTTCACTTAACCGATATGGCAGTTTTTGGTGTGTGCATGGTGTCATGTCTGACTCTTTGCAACCCTAGGGATTGTAGCCCGCCAGTCTCCTCTGTCCATGGGATTCTCCAGGCAAGAATACTGGAGTATTCATGCTCTCCTCTAGGGGACCTTCCCAACCCAGAGGTCTACACTGGCAGACAGATTCTTCACCAACTGTGCTAGGCAGTTAATATTGTTATCATGATTCTATGTGATCTTTAAAGGATAAGTATATATGAACTTCTTGAATCTAACAATTTATAGCAAGAAGACCTTCTTTATGGTTTTCTAGTCTTCTCTTACCTATTTGCTAACTGAAAATTGAAAGAAAACAGACTCAGCCCTTTTCTTCCCAGATCTTCTTATGTCAAGCAGCCCAGTATTTCTCATGTGACAATAAAGAGTTAACCTTCATCAGTCACAAAAGGTGAGTCTATTGCCTCAATAACTCAGAAAATGGGTAGCGACTTACATTTTTGTAACTAGGAAAGGATTACTCAAGTGATACTTAAATGAATTAAATTTTGCTTAAAGCTCCTCTTGATTAAAAAATTTTACAATATCTGTTATTGTTGATTTGTTATGAAAGGGTTCTTGCAATAAACTGAAAGTATTTTTTTCCAAACACAAGTGTAAAAGAAGAATCACATGAAGTTATATATTTATGGATTTACTTCTGTTAATAAAATAAGATCCCAGGCAATTGGAACCCTGCAGGAAAAATTCACAGCTTACTCTGTCCTCCTAATAATGCATTTGGAGTAAGCAGAATCCCATTGATTGGATCTGCCTTTTATAGTTATTGGCAGCTTCTAGAAGAACAGCACAATAGTTTCATTCCTTTAACTCAAAAACACCACTAGAATAAGTCAGAATTAAGGATAAGTTATGAGACTTCCTATGAGGCAGAAGCCTGACCTATCCTGGATGAATTTCAGAATTTATAACAGGCATAGTCTTATTTGGTTTCCCATATGGCTCAGTGGTAAAGAATCCTGCCAATGCAGGAAACACAGGTTCAATCCCTGGATGAGGATGATCCCTGGAGAAGGAAATGGCAGCCCACTCAGGTATTCTTGCTTAGGAAATCCCATGGACAGAGGAACCGGTGAATTACAGTCCATAGGTTCACAAAGAGTTGGACATGACTGAGTGACAGAGCGTACATATGAGATGGACCCACATATCCATTCCTTAGCTTCAGCAATTTTCAACTCACTTATATTCCCAGATACTTCTTTTGGGCTTCCCAGATGGCACTAGTGGTAAAGAACCTGCCTGCCAATGCAGGAGATGTAATAGACATGGGTTTGAACTCTGGGTCAAGAAGATCCCCTGGAGGAGCGCATGACAAATCACTCCAGTATTCTTCCAGGGACAGAGGAGACCAACAGGCTAGTCAATGGTGACAAAAAGAGTCAGACACGACTGAGCATGCACGCAAACACACAGCCTTCTCCAGTGATAAAGATCACAGGACACAAGGCTATTGTCTCTTTATCTTTGAGTTACTCCAGATGTCAAAGCCACACATCTCCCTTTTCATTTTGTCTGTATTTTTCAGAAGATTTTTAGTTTTATAATCAAATTTAGAGAGCTTTTTCATATGCCCCCTTTCCTCACACATGCATTGCCTTCCCCATATCAATATTATGCAAGAGGATGATACAGTGTTTTTAATCAAAGATGAACCTACATCAATACATTTATAATGTCCCAAAGTCTGTAATTTACCTTAAGTTTTACTCTTGGTGTTGTGCAGTCTATTAGTTCAGACAAATATATGATGACAAATCCACCATTATAATATCATACACATTACTTTCACTGCCCTAAAATCCTCTGTTCTCTGCCTATTTATTTCTCAATTTTGACACCAAAATACCAAGGAATAATAGTTTTTACTTCACACTTGCTCATTTTCTGATAGTTTCTAAATCCTAAAATTGTTGGTGATTTTCAAATACACCTTCAGTTCAAGAATAATTTTTCAGGATCAAAAACTACCACACTAAATTCATGCAGTAAGTTTTGTTGTTACTTGTGGTTTGTCTGCTTTGTAAATTTATCAGCCGATAATGAGATATAGGTAGGTGCCATTCTCTCTCTTTTTAATCAATAATCGTTTCATTCAGATGATGGGTGAAGAAGAGTCACTTGAGGGGCTACACGTAGTTAAGGACGTGCAAGATGAATAGACACACAATCCAAGAAAATGTTGGAGTAAAACTCTGAAATTTAGTGAAGATGACCCTGCCTCCCACCCCTGGTGACCCTTAGCTCCCAGCACTGCAGAGAGGCACTGGAGTACTTAATGCCTCATCTCCATAATACAGCCACGGGGGCCTGCTGTAGAACAGCTGGTGACCCAGACAAAGCCCTCTTCTCCAAGGGTCAAAGGAGAATACTTTAGGAAATAAAAGTGATTGGTGCTGTTGCTCAGTTGCTCAGTTGTGTCTGACTGTTTGTGACCCCATGGACTGCAGCACGCCAGGCTTCCCTGTCCTTCACAATTCCCCAGAGTTTGCTAAACTCGTGTCCATTGAGTTGATGATCCCATCCAACCATCTCATCCTCTGTCACCCCCTTCTCTTCCTGTTCTCAATCTTTCCCAGCATCAGGGTCTTTTCCAAAGAGCCAAATCTCCTCATCAGGTGTCCGAAGTATCAGAGCTTCACCTTCAGTGACAGTCCTTCCAATGAATATTCAGGGTTGATTTCCTTTAGGATTGAATGGTTCGATCTCCTAGCTGTTCAAGGGACTCACAAGAGTCTTCTCCAGCACCACAGTTCAAAAGCATCAGTTCTTCAGTTCTCAGCCAAAGAAGAGTGATACAGGTGTGGAAAGTCTCTCTGTTTTTCAGGCGAGCACTAGCACAGGGCACAGATGTGGCTGCACACATGAGTCTAAGTCTCTCAAATGCAGCCTTGGAGCTTGGCCAGCTGTGTTCTGGTACCAGGGATGGCTTCAAGTCAGCTGTGTGCAAGCCTCTGATAGTCTCTGCTGGAGCGAGCTTCAAAAATTACCCTGGCCACTGTGACCAAAGCAAATAGACTAAAGCCTGAAAGGACAGTCCAATTATTATTCTGTATCTTGTAAACCTTTCCGCCCTGTAGACCTTTGGACTGATTAAGTTCCAGAAATCCAGGAGGGGACTCGTGTCATGAGGCAAGTCATAAAATCTTTCAAACTAAAAGCCCACTAATAAAGACAAGTCAATATGCAGGAAATGCCTTAAAAAAGTAATTAAGAGCTAGGATTCCACCGGTATATGTTTGTCTTACAAAACTTAGACACACAAAATAATTATTTGCAATATGAAATCCTTGTGTAACAATTGGGAGATACATTAAACAATAATTATAGATAAAAACTTAAGCTAAAATTAATCTGAATGTGTTTCTACCAGTGTAAGTAATACTGACAAAGTCACAGTCAGATAATCACATAACTAAATTCACACATATATAGACAGTGGCAGCTAGAGCCACTGTGAGTTACACCCAAATCTCAGCTGGTGCTCTTAGCATTTCTTTAGATATCAAAACTAATAAATGATAATAAGCTACAGAAAGTTCTAAGAATATTACATTTTTGTGCATGTCCAAAAATTTTAATGTGCTATATAAATCTAAAATATAATAAAATGCATTTTCTTCAATAATCGCACATGAGGGCTGATGTGTATGAGTCAAGATGTGAGTACTCAAAAACTTCCATGTACTCCATTCTATTATTCTATTCACTGCATTCCATGTAGTTTCAAAACGTACTACTTGCCAATGAGATCAGTCTTTAAAAGATTAGTACTACTTGCCAATGAGATCAGTCTTTAAAAGATTAGTTAGTTCAAATTTTAGTAGTAACAGCAATACTTTATGTGAAACTTATGCCAGTCATAATTAGCTCCCTTATGCTGTTGTTATTGTTCAGTCACCAAGTTGTGTCTGACTCTTTGCAACCCCATGGCCTGCAGCGCACCAGGCTTCCCTGTCCCTCACCATCTCCTGATGTTTGCCCAAGTTCATGTACATTGAATTGGTTCCCTTATGTTTTAACTCTAATCCTTACTGCAACACTGCAAGCGATAAAATATCAACATCATTTTTAGGAAATATAGAGTATATTCATTCATTTATTAATCCAATAAATATTTAGTGCTTGTTTGTTACTTGCAGACGCTTCTCTGCATACTGAGAATTCAACATCAAATAAAAAATGAAAATCCTTAGTTTCATAAATTAAAAAAAATATACATAATAAAGGCAGGTAGTGGTGAGCTAAAGATCCTCTTAATGAAGGTGAAAGAGTAGAGAGAAAATCCTGGCTTAAAACTCAACATTCAAAAATGAAGATCAAGACATCTAGTCTCATCACTTCATGGCAAATAGAAGGGGGGAATGTGGAAGCAGTGACAGAATTTATTTTCTTGGGCTCCAAAATTACTGCAGACAGTGACTACAGCCATGAAATTAAAAGATTCTTGCTCTTTGGAAGGAAAGCTATGACAAAATGAGACAGCATATTAAAAAATAGAGACATCACTTTGCTGACAAAGGTCCCTCTAGTCAAAGCTACGTTTTTTCAGTAGTCATGTACAGATGTGAGAGTTGGTCCATAAATGAGGCTGAGTGTCAAAGAACTGATGTTTTCAATCTGTGGTGCTGGAGAAGACTCTTGAGAATCCCTTGAACAGCGAGATCAAATCAGTCAATCCTCAAGGGAATCAACCCTGAATATTCATTGGAAGAACTGTTGATGATGTCGAAGCTCCCATACTTTGGCCACCTGATGCAAAGAACTGACTCATTGGAAAAGACCCTGATGCTGGGAAAGATTGAATGCAGGAGAACAAGGGGGTGGCAGAGGATGGTGTGGTTAAATAGCATCATTGACTCACATTGACTCAATGGACATGAATTTGAGATAACTCCAGGAGATAGTGGAGGAGCCTGGTGCACTACAGCCCAAGGGGTCACAAAGAGTAGGATATGGCTTAGTGACTGAAACTGAACAACAGCAACAGAGTGGTGATCAAATGAAGAACTGCCACCTGGATTATAGGCTAGAAAGTCAGTACAGGGATACATTTTATTTTAACATGATAATTATAGGAGGGCTCTCTGAGCCCTTAATCATACCAAAGGTCTAACATAGACATCTCGAGGAAAGGAATTCCAGTTCAATAGAACAGCAAGGGAAAATGCCCTGAGACAGGAGTGAATTCAGTGAGTGCAAGAAGCATCAAAATTGCTAGCTTGCTTGGAACAGAGTGGTCCTGGGAAAAAGTAGAATGGGGTCAGGAAAGAAAGCTAGGGAAGGGCCTAGATAAGATAGCATCTTTAAAGCAATCTCAAGGAATGTGTAAGATTAATCTGAACCAAGAAAGACTTCCAGCTAAAGATTTAGAGGGTTTTTTAAAAATAATTGAGGTTTACTCTGGCCATAGAGTGAGAATGGAGATAAATTTTGTGAAGAATAAACCGTAATGAATGCGCAAGTAAAAGCAGAGACACCAACAAGATGATGCCTTTGACTAGTTTTTGTTCTGAAGCTGATGAGAAAAGGCAAAGTTCAGAATAGATTTTGAACATCAATTTGTGAAACTGGACTAAGGAAATCAATCCCGGGTGCTATAACAAGTGTATAAATTATGGTAATATGCATGAATATCCATAAAACATACCAAAAGGTAAGAGGGGAAGTAAGAGTGCCAATGATCAGAAAATTAAGCCACTTGCTGAAGAGGATCTTCCTGACCCAGGGATCAAACCCAGGTCTCCTGAATTATAGGCAGATTCTTTACCAGCTGAGCCACCAGGAAAACCCAACCCAGAATACTACAAGAGTTTAAATTTGGACCCAGTTTGCTTTGGTTCCAAAACCTGACCTCTTTGCATTCACTATACTATAGAAAGTCCTGAAAGCATAGAAACTGCCCACATGGTTCCTCTTCAAAATAAGTGAAAAATCCATTGCTGAACCTAGGGCATTTCCAGGCCTTTGGTAAATTCACTGCACTATTTCTCAGAATATTAAGCATTCTTGGGAGAACGCAGAAACAGGATGTTGACCCTCTTGAACAATTGACAGTGGAACACAGATTAGATGGAAATGCCTTTAATTGCTAGGAAGACACCGCACTGAGAAACAGTGACGCCATTTATAGGTTAGATGCCGCAGGGAACCTGGGAAACAATGTGCAGAAACATTTTCGATTCTCTTACTTTCTTTGGATATATTCTCAAAATACACTTGCAGTAATTCTTGGAGACTATTACAGTAAAACACTTTCTCACCCAGATGCAGTAGGGGAAGTAGCAAAAGAACAAACTAACACAACCAAAGCAACAGCTGAAAAATTGGGGGAGCTACAACCTGTGGCTTCCAAGGAGCTCAGGCTAACAGAGAAACTCCAAAATGCAGGTAAACAGGAAACATGACCCCGGCTGCTCCTGAGGAGGTTACTGCTGATGCAATAGACCTAGGTCAGCTCCAAACCGCCTGGAAGTCATTCAACATTCTTGGCACGAAGGCAATACTGATGGAACAGGAGTTACCTACTGGTGTGGTAGCCTTTATCCATTATCCATGAAAGGTATCGTCAGATGCCCTGAGGCTTTAGAGAGAAGTAAAACCATATGTTCACCGCTGCTAGGGTGACTGTAAAAAGCCACAGCCCTTGAGCCATACTGATGATGTTAGTTGGGTAAAATGATGGCACCATAAGGTCTCTCTTTGTGAATTTTAATAAGTTAAATGTTCAGAAACATAAGGTTAGGTACCCCCAATGACTCCAGCCTCGCTAATCTATTTGTTTCCCAGCATCAGTGTCAGATGGGAGTGATGCACTTCTTGAAGGCAAAGGTAACAGGTGATTTTCATGGTCTTTTCTCTGACATTTATTTGCTGGTAATACGACAGTGTTCGGGCCAGGTGATGCTCCAGCTTCTAGGCAGATGGTAGGAATTTACAGAAGAATAAGCAGGGCTCTTTCAACTGCTGGGTTTTAAACAAAAGGTTGTGTCCGTACAGGATTTTGGAGGCTGTCAGATCTGCTCTTTTTAGGGGCAAGACTGTGGACAAGTTATCTAACCTCTGTATTTGCTTTATCATCAGAAACGTGGGACTAATTATACCTGCATCTTATGGTTATAAGGATTAAACAATAATGTAATGATGCTCTTTGCCCAGTGCTGAAAATAAAATAAGTACAGAGTAACTCTCCCAGTCTGTTTGCCTCTGTGATGTTTTTCTGACTGTGTGGACTTAAACTTCTGTTAACAAGAGAAAGTAAATAAAAGCTGTGATGCATCTGTAAGCCCCTAAAAGTTTCACCATATATTTTAAGCAGCTTTTCGGATCCCATCTTGCTAAACCGTGCAAACATGATTTAGATCTCCTACAAATACTGGTCATCGGATTACAGGGACCTGGAAAAACACCTCAGCAGACTGTTTGATCTGGCATGGAGCAAAGGGTCTGGGACTCTGGCCTGACCATCAGTCTAAAAGGCAGCATAAAGGATTATAAATAACTGTTGCAGCTCCAGCTGCCAGTGACCTAAAAGCAAAGGGAATGTCAGGGGAAAGTGCTGGGAGCACATACGCAGTGGGAGCAGGTGGTGGTGGAGGGATGTACTGAAACAGTCCATTGAAATTTTCATGGAAACAATCCAGTGCCTGTTCATGCAAGCATCACTTATGGATCACTCGGTATGTATCAGACACTGCAGAGAATGCTCACAAGGAAAGGCAGCACAGCTTGAAGAAAAGACTTTAGGTGCCAGAGCCAGACCCTTCAGGATAGATGTCCTGGCTCTATTACTGGACTCTGTTCACAGGGGTTACATTGGTGTGCCCAGGGCAAAGTAAAACCTGAACCCGCCCCAACTCTGTCAATTATGGATCACTTATACACAGAGCAGGCTTGTTTATGCATAGCTCACCCTTCTTGTTTCTGGTGCTGAGGGGCTGTGCTCCTAAAAGCACTCATGGCAGCTCCTGCTTTGAGATTTGTTTACCTCTGGACACAGCAAGGGAAGACCCAACTCTTAACTCTGTAAACTATATGTTTGGAAGCAAAAACACACACCTTCTATGGCCCACCCAGTGTCAAGTGAAAATACGAACCCTTAGCATAGTATATAGAGTTTCTCATCATCTGACTCTCATTAGCCTGAACAGTGGGCTTCCCAGGTAGCCCTAGTGGTAAAGAATCCGCCTGCCAATGCAGGAGACATGAGACACAGGTTCAGTCCCTGGGTCAGGAAGGTCCCCTGGAGGAGGGGCATGGCAACCCACTCCAGTATTCTTGCCTGGAAAATCCCATGGACAGAGGAGCCTGGCAGGCTACAGCCCATAGGGTCATAAAGAGTCGCACATGACTGAAGTGACTTAACACACACACAGCACAGCATGAGAAGTATTTTCAGTTTGATACCACTCTGCATCCTGAATATAACATTCTTAATACACAAAGATTTATGCAAGCATTTATACAATGGTGTGTAATAAGTGAGAAATAAATATCAGGTCATTTTCTTTTTTGCAAATGCCCTCCCTGAGCTAAGCCTGGACTGTAATGACCTCCATAGTCTATTTTGTCATAGAAAACAAACAAAAAGAAAACAACAGTCCTGCTTTATACTCACTCCAAAGTCCTTGCACCCTGCACTGTAGACAGAAATTTCCCACCTCAACCTATGCCACTCCTTCCCTAAACTGTGAAAACCCAGACCTTTTCCGAAAGGGGCTTTGTGTCAGACTTTTTTCAATCCCTTGGCTACATGACTAAGACCTGCTCACCCTCCTTCTCAATGAGTTGCTTGAAAGGTCTTGGCAAAATCACACAGCCTCCTCGGCTAAGTGGAACCAGCTCCTGAAAGAACACTCCTTATAAATTGTGTTGTCCATATGTTTCTGGAGGATGTGCCATCTGGGATTAGAGTGCTCATATTTTATGAAGCAGGAAAGCAAAAAATATGTTCACAATTTAACAGTCCCATTTGATGGGAAAGTGGAATTGAATGTATTTCTAACAAATATATATCATTTCAATATGTGAACCCACTGTGTGCCAGAAATCCTATTAGACAATCTTTGGAGTTGAAATGAATTAAGTGACACAGTGCCTATCTTTAAGGAAGGAGAAAGTCCAGAGAGAGAGGGAACTTGCCTCTGATCAAACTGTCAGTAAGATACAAAGTTATAAAAGTGAAGTGAAAGCCGCTCAGTCTTGTCCGACTCTTTGCAACCCCATGGCCTATACAGTCCATGGAATTCTCCAGGCCAGAATACTGGAGCGGGTAGCCACTCCTTTCTCCAGGGGATCTTCCCAACCCAGGTCTCCTGCATTGCAGGTGGATTCTTTACCAGCTGAGCCACAAGGAAAGCCCAAGAATACTGGAGTGGGCAACCTCTCCCTTCTCCAGTGGATCTTCCCAGCCCAGGAATTGAACCGGGGTCTCCTGCATTGCAGGCAGATTCTTTACCGACCGAGCTATCAGGGAAAGCCCTATAAAGAAATATCCTAAAAGCAGATTTCCTCACCAAGCCAGGTCCGGGAGGTTGGTCAAAGCTGCTGCCATCCTTGTACTGGGGAAGAATTGCAGTTCATAGAAGGCGTGTCATCACCTTGCTGTGAGCAGGCAAGGGTGGTGGCCCAGGCCTCGTGCTTTGTCTTCTTTGCTGTAACTGAGAACTTCACCCAGCTGCATTCATTTAACAAACATTTCTTAAGAACCAACAAATGCTAAACAATACATAGTGTAAAAAGGGACCACTCTCCCCTGCTTGCAACGAATGTGCTTGTCAGATTCCCCCCTCTAGCCTGTTTTGGCAACTTTACATGTATCTGTGTGACTTGCCACATTATGTAATTTCTTAATTAGTTGGCCATATTGCATATATACTTCAGCATGGCCCAACTGTAGACCTCAGCCCATTATCATATCATTAAGTTAAATTAGTGGGTTGTGACAAGGATTCTTCTGGCTATCATTAACAACAAAATAGATTAAAATGCAATGTAATGGAAAGTATTAGAGTGTTTCATCTAGAAATATATTACATTAATATCTTTATCAAAACTCATCAGTGGCCACAGGACTGGAAAAGGTCAGTTTTCATTCCAATCCCAAAGAAAGGCAATGCCAAAGAATGCTCAAACTACCACACAGGTGTGCTCATTTCACATGCTAGCAAGGCAATTTTCAAAACCCTTCAAGCTATGCTTTAATAGTATGTGAACTGAGAACTTCCAATGTACAAGCTGGATTTAGAAAAGGCAGAGGAAGCATAGATCAAATTGCCAGGATCCACTGGATCATACAAAAGGCAAGAGAATTCCAGAAAAACATCTACTTCTGGTTCATTGACTACGTGAAAGCCTTTGACTGTGTGGATCACAACAAACTGTGGAAAATTATTAAAGAGATAGCAATACCAGATGACCTTATCTGCTTCCTGAGAGACCTGTATGTAGGTCAAGAAGCAACAATTAGAACCAGGCATGGAACAACAGACTGGTTCCAAACTAGGAAGGAAATACATCAAGGATGTATATTGTCATCCTGCTTATTTAACTTATATGCAGACTACATCATGAGAAATGCTGGGCTAGATGAAGCACAAGCTGGAATTAAGATTGCCAGGAGAAATATCAATAACCTCAGATATGCAGAAGGCACCACCCTTATGGCAGAAAGTGAAGAAGAACTAAAGAGCCTCTTGATGAAAGTGAAAGAGGAGAGTGAAAAAGTTGGCTTAAAGCTCAACATTCAGAAAACTAAGATCATGGCATCCAGTCCCATCACTTCATGGTAAATAGATGGGGAAACAGTGGAAACAGTAGCTGACTTTATTTTGGGGGCTCCAAGCTCACTGTAGATGGTGACCGCAGTCATGAAATTAAAAGACACTTGCTCCCTTGGAAGAAAAGCAATGACAAGCCTAGATAGTGTATTAAAAACTGTGGCATTACTTTGCCGACAAAGGTCCATATAGTCAAAGCTATGGTTTTTCCTAGTCAGTACCGATATGAGAGTTGGACCATAAAGAAGGCTCACCACTGAAGAAGTGATGGTTTCAATTTGTGCTGGAGAACATTCTTGAGAGTCCCTTGGACAGCGAGGAGATTAAACTGGTCAATACTAAAGTAAATCAACCCTGAATATTTATTGTAAGTATTGATGTTGAAGCTGAAGCTGAAACTACAGTATTTTGGCTACCTGATGCAAAGAGCCGACTTACTCAAACAGATCCTGATGCTGGGAAAGATTGATGGCAGGAGGAGAAGGGGATGACAGAGGATGAGATGGTTAGATGGCATCACTGACTCAATGGACATGAGTTTGAGCAAACACCGGGAGGTAGTGAAGGACGGGAAATCCTGGTATGCTTCAGTTCATGGTGTAACAAAGAATATGACACGACTGAGCGACTGAACAACCACCACCACCACCTAAATTATATATATATATATATATATATATATATATATAAAATATATGCATGCATAACCTAATTTAATTGTACTTATTAGAGTGGGTTATAGTTTATAAAAGTTAAATACCATCTCCCATTTATCTAAAGTACTCAAAAGAACAATATACGATGTGTATTTCAAAATGGAGAATGTCAATTAAATAGTAATAGCAATAAACAATTTACTGTATTTAGGATATGATATCCTTTAGTCTGCCTCTAGAATCCAGACTGTCCATTAAAGAAAGAACTATTAATAGTGAAGGAATAGAAACACAGACTTAGGGAACGGACTGTGGACATAGCAGGGGAAGGAGAGTGTGGGACAAATTGAGAGAGTAGCATTGACATATATACACTATCGTGTTTGAACTACAGAGCTGGTGGGAAGTTGGGGGCACCTTGATGACAGGAAGCTTTTTATCCATTTTGAATTCCAAGGATTTAGTTCAAAGACAGGGATGTTGTAGGTACTCCCTAAACACACAGACCTATGAGACATACTGTAGAAAAGGGATTTTGCCCTTCTGTTAGGCCAAAAGTGATTCAGATAAACTATAAACTGATAGATTAGACCAGAATGATTAACTTAACAATGGAACTACTAGCAGATTAGTAGATTTAAGCACAGAAATGAAAATATTATGAAATATTAAATGCTTTTGAAGAGTAAACTTAGACTTGCTGAACATTTCTTAGCATATTTTGAAATGATATTCTATACTATGCCTAAGATAGTTTGTATTTATTGGCAAATGTTGAATATATTATTAATAGAGAAATTCAAAATTTAACCTAAAAAATGAATTAAAAGTGAATGTAAAAGTGAAGAGTTGGGGTGAACATTAAATGGGGAGAAATAATCTCCCTTAAAGTTCTTGGAGAAAAGTTTGGCATGATATAACAAAAGACTACCCAAGACATTTCATGTGTTCATGTCATTATAATAGATGCTTTACAGGTGTCTCCAAAGTGGAGTCATCGTTTTGGGACTGTCATGACAATGATGCTACAGTCAGGTTTAGATTTATTGTGGTCAAACTGCCATTGACTTTCTGTGATCCTCTGAGTCTATAACTTACAGCCAACTTGGGAGGATGAAATTAAGATTCTGGAGACTGTGAACTCTGACTCTGACTGAAATCATCGTATACATCTTGGGCCAGGATCCTATTTCAGTTAAATTCAAGTTCTAAGTCCAAGGTAGGTGAAAATTATAAGCTGTAGAATCCAGGAACACAATCCGGGGTCCTGGGTAAAGTTCAAAGACTCTGTTCCCCGACTTCAACTAACATAGGGTGAAGTTTTATCAGTCCAAAAAAAAAATAGTTTGCTTTCTATTTTGGATAATTAAATTTTCCTGTAAATTATATTAAAATGTGAGTGTTGTGTTGTTTTTATATACCAGTGTGTGCTGGAGTTTTATTATAAACTGTAGGTGAAGACATGCAAGCAGCCTGGTTGACATAACAGATACATTTATTTATGCACTATCTACCATATGTCAGGCATTATGCACCATTTTTGTATATGTTATTTTATTCAAACAAATATGCATTTACAGATGGGTCACAGAGAGACGAATAAACTTGCCTAAGGTCACAAACATAGAAATCAGCAAAGCCATCATTGGAAGTCAGATCTCTCCAAATCCCAAGTACAACTCTGTTTCTGCCACTACACCACACTGCTCCTCTAAAACACGTCTATCAACAGGCTGCCATAAGCCAGAGATGTTCCCATGTTATTTTATCCATATACCCAACTTCCATCAGTTTCTTATGAGTTTTTAATGATGGAAATAAAAAGTGCAGAGAGAAGAAATGTCTCTTTAGAAATTATATCACTGTTAAGAAATAGAATAGATTTAGATACAGATTTAGGGTTTCAGGAAATCTGTATTAGGAACTGAAGGGCAGATCTGTATCAGGAACTGAGAGGCAAATATTTTTTTCTATTATTTCATTGTGTCTCTTCTTTATATATAATGCCAGGGTGAATGTCAGAATGATTCAGGCCAGTAATTGCAAACAATATATTACAGCCCCTGAATTAATGAGGTTTAGGTGTCTCTGTTTTATATTTAAAAAATGGTTGAGATTATATTACAAAGAGGTAATAATCACTGGATTATTATCTCCTTTATACCTAATAAGTACATTTATTTCAAGATTTTTATCTTTGTATAACACACATACAAGTATGTTACCCAGAAAGAAATGCTCTTTAGTTTTATAAATCCTTGGGATAGGCACTTAAAAACTGCCAAATGGGCACTAACTAATAAACCCACTTTTCTGACTGGTGGATTGGAAACTGGGACCGTGAATCTTCACTAATGGAGCCATCAGTGTCTCCCCACTCACAGTTGTTGCAAACATTCTCCTTCTGCCACAGGGCAGCCTCACTCAGAAGACAGTGTGGTTTAGAAATGACACAGATGAAAGGGGATTAATCTCCTAAATATACAAGGAGAACTTGCAACTCAATATCAAAAAAAAAACAACTCAATCAAAAAAATGGGTGGAAGATATAAATAGACATTCCTCCAAAGAAGACATAGAGATGACCAAAAAGCACATGAAAAGTGCTGAAATTATTACAGATATGTAAATCCAAACTACAATGAGGTATCACCTCACAATGATCAGAATGGCCATCATCAGTAAATTTATAAACAGATTGTGAGGAGATTGTGGAGAAAAGGTAACCCTCTTGCACTGTTGGTGGGAATGTAAATTGATACAGCCACTATGGAAACAGTATAAAGTTTCTTTAAAAAACTATAAATAGAGCTATTATATGAGCCAGCAATTCCACTTGGGCATATACTCAGAGAAAATTTAAAAATATACAGGTACCCCAATGTTCCTTGTAGCACTATTCTCAATAGCCAGGACGTGGAAACAAGCTGAAGATCAAGCAACAGAGGACTAGATAAAGAAGATGTGGTACATATATGCAATGGAATATTACTCAGCCATAAAAATGGCCACAGTGCCATTTGCAGCAATATAGACAGACCTAGAGATTGTCATACTGAGTGAAGTAAGTCAGACACAGACAGACGAATATAACATGATATCATGTATATGTGGAATCTAAAAAAGAAAAATGCAAGTGAATTATTGACAAAACAGAAGTAGAGTCATAGATGTAGAAAACAAACTTATTGTTTCTAGGGGATAAGAGTGATAAATTGGGACTGAGGGACTGAGGCTGACATATACACATTATTCTATATAAAATAAGCAACAAATAAGAACCTACTGTATAGTTCAGGCAAGTCTATTCAATAATCTGTAATGGCCTGTATGGGAAAAAATGGAAAAAAAAAAAGAGCTATATACATATATATATATATATATATAGAGAGAGAGAGAGAGAGAGAGAGAACTGACACACACCGCTGTACAGCTGAAACTAACACAACATTGTAAATCAATTATACTCCAAATTAAAAAAAAGAAGTAGAAAACCACAGTGTAGTACCTTGTGAGATGGAATAAAACTAGACTTGCAATGTTTTTCCAATTCTCATTATAGATAATTTTCAAAAAGTATTTTTCAGGAGCAAAAGCTACAGAGTTAACTTCTCCTGAACTCCACAAAAACTAGCTTCAAATATATATTCATAAGGTGATATTTCTTTATAATATTAAAAAATGCACAAAATTGTCATCAACAAACCAAAAGCATTTCCTTTCAGAGCTCTCAAAATCCTATCACTGAACATCACACCCACACTCTTATCACTGAGCCAGCATTTCTATTTATTTAATACACAGATGTACACAGAAAAACCAGTTTCCTATTAGGTCAAAGAGTTATTTTACTAATAAAAATAAAGGATCTGAAATAGTTTTCTCTACCTGAGTGAACAATTTTATAATAGACCTCTTTTAAATTAAATAGAACCCACTTATATTATTAGAAACTTAAATTTTCATAGAGAGTTTTCATTGTCATCTCATTTTTTCTTCCTATGAACCCTGTAAGAAAACAAGGTGTGGATTAGTGCCTTCATTTTACAGATAAGGAAACAGAGATTTGACAACATAAAATAGGGAGTCAATGTCACAGAACCAGGGGATGGTTAAGCCAGAACAACAATACAAAACTGCGTTTAAGTTTCTAGATTCAGGTTAGTGCTAACCTATGTTAAAAAACAAAGAAAGAAAGAAAACCAGTCTTACTTCTGGAGTTGAATGCTGTGGAAACAAGGAGGAAAAAAAAAAAAAACAGGAAAGGGAAAATTGCCTAGGAGAGGAGACTTATTTTCCTCATCCAGGAAAATGTCGGGTCTATATCAACTCTCAAGTGTCTGTTTGGATAGGTAAGGCCATCCCACAGCCTGCCTTCTAGGGTAAAGAGAATATTCCTGCAGAATCCAATCATGGGAGCAGGGACCTGAGATTTCTAAATAACAGGGAGATAAGAGTTAAAGCATTAAAGGCTGTGTGAAAAGTGAGTCTGATGTCTATACTTATGAAATATTCTGTGCCATGTGATCTCCCAGGGATCCTGCGTTAATGATTGCAAATGAAGGGATTGAGGAGAAATGGGCTGAGACATCTAATCAAGGCTGCCTGAACTATATTAGTGATAAAGCTGCAATAACATTCTTAAATTCGGTGGCTGGGATTGATCCCATATAATACATTAGAAGTCATAAACATTCCCTTTAGAAAAATGTACAAATGCATTTTAACAAGCACTATTTCCTAGATTTCTGGGATATTTATAGATTTCTTAATGTTAACTTAAAAATCTCCATGAAATCTGTAAACTTGAAACTAAGAGTAGCTGACATGTACAGTCTGATAATCAACAAATTTATGGTAGGACTTCAGCACTGGAAGACAGACATTTAGGCAGCTTGATGTTAATAACAATCAGCCAATTACTCTGATTTAATTAAAAGTCAATTAATTCTGTGCAGGAAAAATATACAGGTCATCAGGCAAAACCAAATCACGCACAAAAACAATCAAGCATTTATTTAAATTTGTTCATGTTTCTAACAGTAGTTTAGTATCTTTTTCCTCATAGTTAGTGACTTGTTCAGAAATGAAATCCTTTCATTTCATACCACCAGAACTATTCAAGACTGAATCAAAGACAGGACAGGGTATAGGAATACATGGGACTCGGTGATATCAAATGGTTTACAAGATGGTCACCCAGGTTAAATGTCTATCAGGTTAAAGGTGCTCACAACTGAAATTTTCCCTGTATACCACTTCTCTACTTCTAAAACAGCAGCTGTTGCTTTAATGTGTACCAGTAAGTGTAACCAACTACATCTTGGCTCCAAGATCCCCCAAAGTCAGTGCTCCTGCTGCTGCTAAGTCACTTCAGTCGTGTCCGACTCTGTGCGATCCCATAGACCGCAGCCCACCAGGCTCCGCCGTCCCTAGGATTCTCCAGGCAAGAATACTGGAGTGGGTTGCCATTTCCTTCTCCAGTACATGAAAGGAAAAAGTGAAAGTGAAGTCGCTCAGTCGTGTCCGACTCTTAGCGACCCCATGGACTGTAGCCTACCAGGCTCCTTTGTCCATGGGATTTTCCAGGCAAGAGTACTGGAGTGGGGTGCCATTGCCTTCTCTAGTACCCTCCTAATGTTGACTGCTTCATCATGGCTCCAGGGTATAACAGACTATGCCTTTGAAATTTGCATGTCTCTAATTAGTGAATTTGCACATTTGCTACCTCTACATCAACCAGCTGCCGCCTGTACTCCCTGTATGCATGACACCTCATGACACCACAGAGCCTTCTCTCTGAATCCTCAAAGTGCAAGATTGCGTCTTTGTTAGCCAGTCAGAAAAATACACACTTCTACTCATTTTGCTTTTCATACATAAAGTTAGATTTGACCAATTTCCAATGTGTGAAAAGAAGAAAATACCAGAACTGCTATTTCCTAATTCCTCTAGCCTAGGATAGGAGGAAGGACATAGTCTAAAGTGCTCTGCTGATGATATATTTAATTAAAAGAAGAAATGCACATAACCAGGAATAGCTTAAAACAAACTATCAACGAAGACAATGTAGGTATTGTTGAAAATCATGATAAATACAAAGCACGTGTTTTGCCTAAAGCAGTATCATTTTGGCTCACTCTTGTTTCTCCCCAAAAGGCAAGGAAATGTGATTATTCCATACACACACACAAAAAGGTGAAAACTATCAAAAAATAGCACCTATGTAGATCATGACAAAGTGGTGAGTGATGTTGCATTCCTCATCCTTAACTCTCTTAGACTGCAGCAAGACACTCAAATAAAGATCTGAGGTTTCTCTAAATACTGCATGTTCTGCTAGATTCCATTTTATTCAGTTGAGTATTTGTCATTGGATACAAATGAGCAAGCATTGGTGAAAAAGTCTAATGGCTAGAAATTAAATCCAAACAAGAAGACTCTGATATAGGAACAGTATCTCCTTTCTCCCCACTATGAAAAACCACCACGGATAGTGGTGCAATGGTAAAGAATCTATCTGTCAAGGCAGGAGATGCAAGAGATGTAGGTTCAATTCCTGGGTTGGGAAGACCCCCTGGAGTAGGAAATGGCCACTCACTCCAGTATTCTCACTTGCAAAATTCCATGAATAGAGGAACTTGGCAGGCTATAGTCCATGGCATCGTAAAGAATCTGACATTACTAAACACACACACACACACACACACACACACACACACACAAATGAGCGAGCACTAGAGGAAAAGTCCAAGGGCTATGAAATTAAATCCAGATAAGGAAACTCTTGTATGGAAAAAGCATCTCCTTTCCCCCCACAATGAACAAATAGTGACACCGTGAACATTAATAGTGACAAAGACCTAAGAAATTATTTTATACATCATCTATTATAGTTCTCACATTAGGGAAACAGTTAGAGGGAAGCAAAGTGACTTGATATAAAGCACACACTGTATAAGAAGCAAACCTGACTTAAGCATCATCTAGCCTTTACTCAGCAAGTGTGAAATGTTTCACATGTACCAAGTACTATGCTAGAGGCTGAAGACGTACAAATAAAATATAGACTATCTTCTTAAAGAGTCATTCTAAAGGAGGAGCTAAACTTGTGACAAAATCAACAGAAGCCTAGGTGTTTGACACTGTTAATTTCCTTTATATATAGGACTTCCCTGGTGGTCCAGTGGTTGAGAATCTGCCTGCGCTTGCAGGGGACACAGATTCAATCTCTGGTCCAGAAAGATTCCACATCATACGGTGCATCTAAGCGAGCTCACCACACTACTGAAGCCCATGCGCCATAGAACCCATGCTCAGCATCAGGAGAAGCCACCCCAATAAGACGCCCGCGCATCCTAACTAGAGAGTGCCCCCCACTCGCCACAACTAGAGAAAGCCCAGGTGGCAATGAAGACCCAAAACAGCCAAAACTATACAATCAGAAATAAGATAGACTATAAAAATGTTTCCATTATATGTCAATTAGAGAATTGGGGTTTTGAAAGTCACCCAGCCAGTGTGTAGAATGACAAGATGTGGCTGACTCTAGACTTGATGCTCTCAACCTGTTCTTTTTAAGTGTAAAAGTGTTCTGATAAATATGTTTCAGCGTTTTTGTGTGTATGTCCGTGTGAGGTGGGCAGTGGTGGGAAGAAACGACAGTCTGTATATTTTCAGGGTTCAAAAATCCCACTCCAGTGAGCTGTCCAGCAACCTCTACTAGAAAATAAATACCAGAGGCATGAGTTTGCCCACAGACACTGACCTCTGACCAGAAACATTTTGCAGAGGTACAAATAAAATTGTATCAGTCAATGCTCATTACACTGAGAGGATTGTATGCGTGAATGTGTGACAAGTTGCTATTGATTCTACCTAGGCTACAGACAGTCAGAGGACCCATCTGTCCCGGCTTTCTAAAAGCCTGCTCTGCCTCATCTTCCCCAGCTCTCTCCCTAAGAACTGGAAACTTGACAGGAGAAAACCAGCAGCCCTTAGCTGCAGAGACTGGCCTGTTAATGATGTTGGTTCTGTTCCAGCCCGGGAAGGTCAGTGTTATGCTGCGTTTTCAATTGATGTTATAGAATGAATTCCCTGTGAATGAGGAGAGAGATGGCATCTCTATGATTCCAGCACAGTGGGGAGATGGTAACAGCCTAAAGAGAGGGTGGCTTCCATGACCAGAGGGAGGTTTACTAAGGGTAATAGTCATCCCTACAGAATAGTCTAATAATATTTTATAGTCAAAAGAGTAGGAGGAAAATCCAAATTCAGCCAAAAGCTCATAGAAGGAGGCAGGTTGACATGTTAACCATGATATTTTCCCCAATAGGATCCCAGCTTTCTTTTAGGATTGTCCCTTGGGTAGAAGTTCCACCAGTATAGTTTCACTTAACAGCAACAACTACAATAATAATGACAAATCAAAAGATTTTTTTAAAAAAAATTGTAAATACTAAACCAAAAATTATTCATTTTAAATATCACAGCATGTGGTTTTTCTTATGCCCATTTCATAGATTGAAAAAGGCACCCAAAAAATATTAGCTCAGTGACCCAAAGCTAATTAGGGACAAATTGATTGAGTCAAGTTTAGGTCCTCTGACTCTAAAGCTATGTTTCTCTGTTATAACTAGGCTGCCACAACAAAGTATCACAAATCATTGGCTAAAAACAACAAAAATTTATTCTTTCTCTGTGATACAGGCTAAAAGGTAAGAGCTGGCAAGGCTGTGCTCTCTTTCATTTGTTCAGCAGTCATTTTCCTACTTCTTTTTCTAATCAATGTATCTATTTTTCTTGGTAGGTGCTATATCTTTCCAATTGGCCTAATATGCAAATTTCCTTTACTAGTTTACACCATTCTAAGAGAGAATTAAACTGCTAATTAAATTGGATCTACTACAACTCTCATGACACCCACCCAGACACCCTAACAAGGTGCATTTATATCTATAAATTCTTTTTGTTGTTAGTCTTTGATCAATTTTCTCTGTGGCATCTCTCTAGGAACATGACTTTATTTTTAGAGAATAGGATTGCATAAAATGTCTCTATTGATTAGTACATAAAAAGATAAATAGGCAGCTTTTGAACATTTTAAAATTAATTCCTACCCTGTCTCCGGTCTACACAAATTATATTAGGTTTATTGCATTCAGTGCATAATTTGAATTTTATTAATAGTATCAATATTTTAGAACTATGGGATTAGATGGAAACTTAAGTTTATGTCTATATGTCACATCCAAACACAATCATTTTAAACTGGTTCTTGTTAGGGAGTGACACTTATCCTAATCCTTTTTTTCTTTCTTTTCTAAAAGGGGAAAGAATGACTTATCCATGCCTAGAAGGGAACAGCATCAGGAAGATCACTATCCCATTTTCCACCCCATCTCTAAACTCATTTCAACTGATTAAATAAGTAGGTGATGAAAAGTGGTGGAACGGTTTGATTACTAAGCAGTTTAAACTCCAATATAAGGTGCAAAACGATAGGAAATTTGGATAAATAGAAACCAGCACTAAACAGGGTAACCTAACAGCCTCATAACCTAAAGAGAAGGTTTCCTAATAAAGGAGCATTGGAGGAAGGAGACCAAGGAACCCCTTCCTCCTTAGCTGGATGGCCCCAAGTCAGAGCAGCTGTGGCCAAGGGCAGTTCCCCACTGCTGTCTGTGTCTGGTGCAAGGCAGGCAGGGAGTGTGGATGGCTATTTATAGTGAGAAGGAATAGTGAAAATGAACTCAATTGATTTGAATACAAATAGGACCCAGATAAAAAGAGCAAGATTCAAAAAGCCAGGATACACTTTACCTCTGATCCAATTTCATTAAGCAGAAAATATTCTTCCTTGGTAGAGAGGAGGAAGTCAATGAGGGTAGAGAGACTTAGAGGTGTCTTCCAACACTGTTTCCTTCTAGGATGAAACAGGGACTCCCTACCTACACCTGTGTCTTTGAAACAAAGTAAGTTAATCAGGAGGCCCACCACCTTTCTTTACACCTGAGCAGACTATTGGACAGGCACTCACCAACTGTTTGGTCAATGGTGTTCACCCCATTCCAAAGCCTAGAAGTCCAAGCATCAGATAACAACAGTTAACCAAGGAATTTCTCATGGCGCTTGCCTCTCTCTCTCATCCTTCAAAACCTTTCTGTGCTCCAGTAATTTTATCAGTTTGTTGCTGTTAAGTTGCTCGGTCGGGTCCAACTCTTTGTGACCCCATGGACGGTAGTTTATTGATATCCAATTTTACTGGATATAAGATACTATTTCTCTTGATCTTGTATAAAGTTTCCATCTCACTTTATTTTTAGTTTTTCTCCTTGTCACTCTCTCACTTTCACACCTTTTATCTGAGATGCATCTCAGTTAATCTTCACCCTGAGTCAGACCTGGAGGACCTAGTTAGCCTGAATCCCTGGCCTGACCTTCTGCTGAGGAAATGTGCTTCATCCAGTCCCAGATCCAAATCAGCCTAATGTTTATTCTGTTCTATCTATCTGTCTATTTATCTACCAGTCTGTCTCTCTATCTATCTATGTATCTATCTGGGGCTTCCCAGGTGGCTCAGTGGTGCAGAATCTGCCTGCAATGCAGGAGATGCAAGTTCAATCCTTTGGTCGAGAAGATGCCCTGGAGGAGGAATAGCAACCCACTCCAGTATTCTTGTCTGGAAAAGCCCATGGAGAGAGGAGCCAGGTGACAGTCGAAGAAGAGTCAGAAACAACTTTCTAACTGAACAACAACAGCAGATCTATTTATCTATCACAGACATTACAATAAATCTATGAGTTCAGTGTATTCTATTACTATGGTCACAAGGAGGCTGAGATACAGAAAGTTCAGAGCGTTCTCAATATTATAAGCTAGACAGTGATAGAGCTGGGATTTGAATCCAGAAGGCTATCCAGATGGGGAGGTTAAGGTTACATGACTGGAATTAATTGATCAACCTCTCAGTTAACAAAGCCTGATACCAGAAATCAAGCCCAATATGGTATTTCATCAAGATCTCTTTTCTAATATACTTTATTATATGGTAAATCAAGAATAAGGAAAGATGATTGGATCATAGGCTTTTGTTTAGCAATATAAATACCTGAGGGAATTCCCAGGTGGCTCAGTGGTCAAGAATCTGCCTGCCAATTCAGGAGACTCAGGTTTGATCCTTGGGTCAGGAAGATCCCATGGAGTAGGAAGTGGTGACCCACTCCAGTATTCTTGCCCAGATAATTCCATGAACAGAGGAGCCTGGTGGACCACAGTCCATGGAGTCACAAAGGAGTCAGACACGACTGAGCGACTGAGCAAGCATACAGACATAAATAGCTGAATCATAGATTAAAAATGGCCTTAAATGAATATAAAGAATTTAAGATTGTATTTGTCATTCACTCATTCATTCTACTGAGAGTCCAGCCTATTGTTAAATCACAATGGTCTCATCAGTGGCTCCTGCTGCTGCTGCTAAGTCGCTTCAGTTGTGTCTGACTCTGTGCGACCCCATAGACGGCAGCCCACCAGGCTCCTCTGTCCATGGGATTCTCCAGGCAAGAATACTGGAGTGGGTTGCCATTTCCTTCTCCACAATGGCTCCTACAAACAGCAATTTTAAGTTTTCAATATACCGAGATACTTGGTATCTACACCTTAAAAGTTGTGTACTAAATTTTAGCTGGTGGAAGTACAATGCTGGGAGATTTTCAGCATATAAGCTACAAGGAGGAGAAACCAGAAGGTCTACTACTGAGGACATAGTTCAATTCACTGACTGATATAGACACCACACAGGTCCACTGCTTGGCTCATAAAGGATGTGAGCTGTGAAATTAACCCCTTGATTTTCTGGGATATTAAAAGGAGATTTCTCTCCAGCCCCTCACAAACATAAATTTTCAAGTTTTCCTATGGCATCTAGGAAAGAAATTCATCCTACTGATGGCGCTAATGGTGGAGAATCTGCCTACCAATGCAGGAAACATAGGAGACATAGGTTCAGTCTCTGGGTTGGGAAGATCTCCTGGAGGAGGGCATGGCTGCCCACTCCAGTATTCTTACTTGGAGAATCCCATGGCCAGAGGAACCTGATGGCCTAAGGTCCATAGGGTCACAAACAGTCAGATACAACTGAAGCGACTTAGCACAGCATGCACCACTAGTGCTGTGCTTAGTCATTCAGTCATGTCCAACTCTTTGTGACCCTATGGACTGTAGTCTGCCAGGCTCCTCTGTCCATGGGGATTCTCCAGGCAAGAATACTGGAGTGGATAGCCATGCCCTCTTCCATTGGACCACTAGTAAGGGAATAGTGGTCAGAGAGTTCTTGAATCCTATAGCATGGTGCTTGACTCCTCCTAAATGCTCACCGGCTCAGGGCTGCCAGAATGGAGACAAAGAAATAATGGAGCAGATTTACTTTGTATCTTTCATCTGGATCTTCCATACTAGGTCTTACATCCAAAATCAAGAGTTGAGCAGCTGCATTTCTTAACTGTATCTTCTCAGTTAATTGATGCCAATGCTATATAAGAAATACATAAAAGACCTGCTAGGATGGAGATAAAAAGTAAAATATCACCTATATTCCCCACTTTGTTTATCAGTGAGCTTGGTTTTCTCAGAATTTATCACAGAAGAAGTGAACACAATAAGCCTTTTTCATTCATCCAGTCACTTACATATTCATACTTTTAATCTTAACACTACTACATAATTATCAATTATTTTGAGTTCATCTTATGCACCATTCTGATCACAATTTATAGCTCAGAATTCACTGGTGGCTCCCACATATTTAGGGAGAAAGTCCCAAATCTTTTCCATTGCCTTCAAGAGCCTCCATAAAATAGTGCCTGGATATGTTTCTGCCAAGAGTTTGCCTATCAATCGCTATTCCCTTTTCCAGGAGATCTTTCTGACCCAGGGATTGGATCCTGGTCTCTTGCATTGCAGGCAGATACTTTACCAACTGAGTCACCAAGGAAGCTCATCCTTTCTCTCAGATAATATTGTTTCACAAACCTAAAAAGCAAGAACAATTACAAAAGAACTTCCAAAAACTTCCTTATCCACATCTCATCCCTGTGCAAATGTTCTTTCTTCCTATCAGCTTAGATGATGTTTCTCTAATCCTCTGTGTAAAGAGTATATTTCTTTTGTGTAATATATTCTGTATCTTTTCAACAACTCAGGGTCTAATAGCATGAGTTAATTTATATCTTCAGCTCTTCATAGGCCCCAAATTCGAGACTCTTAACTACTCTACTCAGTATCTCCACTTTAATGTCATAAAAAGCAGTATCATTCCTCTTTGTTTTATAGCCCACACCCACTATATCAGTGATCTCTATCAGTTTACAAATCAAAATATGAACAGAACACCAGAGCTCATCACTGCCTCTTTCTCTGAACTGCCATCATTTCTTTCCTGGAACACTGCAATAGCTTTCTAGTCTCTCTTTCTGTACTTTTGCCCTCTGGAATTTATTCTCGGCAATCTCATGGATAATCTTTTTAAAACTTAATTAGATTATTACAATATTTGACCTATGTTCCTCCATGAGTTCTTTACTATGCCTGCAGCAAAAGTTAATGTCTCTCAATTGACTGTAAGTTCTTCTGTAACCCAGTTCTTTTCACTTCTTTGACTTCATTTCTTACCACTCTCTTCCTACACTTCCTAGACTCCAAACGCTCTAGCCCTCTTGCTTTCTTGTTGTTGTTGTTTGCTTTCAGCTTCACTGTGTGGCTTGTGGTATTTTAGTTCTCCAACCAGGAACTGAACATGGCACAGAGCAGTCGTAATTCCCAGCAAGACCCACTTCTTGTTACTTCTGAATCATATGACACTCATCTGTCTCAGGCTTCTAGGTGGGGTAGGAAATGGCAACCCATTCTAGTATTCTTGCCTGGAAAATACCATGGACACAGGAGCCTGGTGGGCTATAGTCCATGTGGTTTCAAAGAATCTGACATAATTGAGCTACTAAGCACAGGTTTCTAGAATTTGCTTTAATCTCTGCCCAAGAGTTACCTTTTCCTAAATATATAACTGGATCTCCCCTTCACCTTCCACAAGTCTTTGGTCAAATGTCCCTTCTCAGAGACAACTTCCAGTCAGTACATCCTGTCAAAATACTTCCGGAATTTGCAGTACATTGACAAAACATTCTCATTTGCTTCAGGTTATCCTGAGTTCAGCAATCAAAGTCTTAACTTTCAGTAACTCTTTCAGTTCCAGGCGAACAAGGATAGTTGATCACCTTAACAGCAGTTACTCTCACCGATCCATCAGCTACACTTTTGCTGTTGTGTTTTTCTCCACAGTCAGTTCATTCACTTAATTGTGTCTGACTCCTTGTGGCTATGGCCTGCAGCACCAGGCTTTCCTGTCCATCGCCATCTCTTGGAGCTTCCTCAAACTCACGTACATCGAATCGGTGATGTCATCCAACCAACTTAGCCTCTATTGTCCCCTTCTCCCCCTGCCTTCAATCTTTCCCAGCATCAGGGTCTTTTCCAATGAGTCAGCTCTTTGCATTAGGTGACCAAAGAATTGGAGTTTCAGATTCAGCATCAGTCCTTCCAGTGAATATTGAAGACTGGTTTCCCTTAGGATGGACTGGTTTGAATTCCTTTCAGTCCAAGGGACTCTCAAGAGTCTTCTCCAACACCACAGTTCAAAAGCATCAATTCTTCGGCACTCAGCTTTCTTTATAGTCCAACTCTCACATCCATACATGACCACTGTAAAAACCATAGCTTTGACTAGACGAACCTTTGTTGGCAAAGCAATGTCTCTACTTTTTAATATGCTGTCTAGGTTGGTCAGAGCTTTTCTTCCAAGAGCAAGCATCTTCTAATTTCACAGCGGCAGTCACTGAGAGTGATTTTGGAGCCCAAGAAAATAAAGCCAGTCACTGTTTCCATTGTTTCTCCATCTATTTGCCATGAAGTGATGGGACCAGATGCCATGACCTTAGTTTTCTGAATGTTGAGTTTTAAGCCAGCATTTTTGCTCTCTTCTTTCTCATTCATCAAGAGGCTCTTTAATTCCTCTTCATTTTCTGCCATAAGGGTGGTGTCATCTGTGTATCTGAGGTTACTGATATTTCTCCCAGCAATCAGGATTTGAAATAGCTCAACTGGAATTCCATCACCTCCACTAGCTTTATTCTTAGAGATGCTTTCCAAAGGCTCACTTGACTTTCCATTCCAGGATGTCTGGCTCTAGGTGAGTGATCACACTATCATGGTTATCTGGGTCATGAAGATCTTTTTTTGCATAGTTCTTCTGTGTATTCTTGCCATCTCTTCTTAATATACTCTGCTTCTGTTAGGTCTATACCACTTTTGTCCATTATTCTGCCCACCTTTGCTTGAAATGTTCCCTTGGTATCTCTAATTTTCTTGAAGAGAACTCTTGTCATGCCACTGTATTGTTTTCATCTATTTCTTTGCATTGATCACTGAGAAAGGCTTTCTTAACTCTCTTTGCTACTCTTTGGAACTCTGCATGCAAATGGGTATATCTTTCCTTTTTTCCTTTGCTTTTTGCTTCTCTTCTTTTCTCAACTATTTGTAAGTCCTCCTCAGACAGCCCTTTTGCTTTTTTGCATTTCTTTTGTTGGGGGATGGTCTTGATCACTGCCTCTTGTACAATGTCATGAACTTCTATCCATAGTTCTTCAGGCACTCTGTCTATCAGATATGATCCCTTGGATCTATTTGTCACTTCCATTGTATAATCATAAGGGATTTGATTCAGGTCATACCTGAATGCTATAGTGGTTTTCCCTACTTTCTTCAATTTAAGTCTGAATTGGCAATAAGGAGTTTAAGATCTGTGCCACATTCAGCTGCTGGTCTTGTTTTTGCTGACTGTATAGAGCTTGTCCATCTTTGGCTGCAAAGAATATAATCAATCTGATTTCAATATGGAACATCTGGTGATGTCCATGTGTAGAGTCATCTCTTGTGTTTTTGGAAGAGAGTGTTTGCCATGACCAGTGTATTTTCTTGGCAAAATTCTGTTAGCCTTAGCCCTGCTTCATTCTGTACTCCAAGGCCAAATTTGCCTGTTACTCCAGGTATCTCTTGACTTCATACTTTTGCATTCCGGTCCCCTATAATGAAAAGGACATCTTTTTTGGGTATTAGTTCTAGAAGGTCTTGTAGGTCTTCACAGAACTATTCAGCTTCTTCAGCGTTACTTGTCAGGTCATAGACTTGGATTACTGTGATATTGAATGGTTTTCCTTGGAATTGGACAGAAATCATTCTATCATTTTTGAGACTGCACCCAAATACTGCATTTCAGACTATTTTGTTGGCTATGAAGGCTAATCCATTTCTTCTAGGGAAGTCATGCTTACAGTAGTAGATATAATGGGCATCTGAATTAGATTTGCCCATTCCAGTCCATTTTAGTTCATAAATTCCTAAAATGTTGATGTTCACTGTTGCCATCTCCTGTTTGACCACTTCCAGTTTACCTTGATTCATGGACCTCACATTCCAGGTTCCTATGCAATATTGCTCTTTACAGCATTGGACTTTACTTCTATCACCAGTCACATCCACAGCTAGGTGTTGTTTTTGCTTTGGCTCCATCTCTTCATTCTTTCTGGAGTTATTTCTCCATTCTTCTCCAGTAGCATATTGGGCACCTACTGACCTGGGGAGTTCCTCTTTCAGCGTCCTATCTTTCTGCCTTTTCATACTGTTCATGGGGTTCTCAAGGTATGAATACTGAAATGCTTTGCCATTCCCTTCTCCAGTGGACCGCATTCTCTCAGACCTCTCCACCATGACCCGTCCGTCTTGGGTGGCCCCACATGGCATGGCTCATATTTTCCTTGAGCTAGACAAGGCTGAAAGACCCACCAGACTACAATTAAAGAAAGAAACACTTCTAAATGGGATCTCGGAGTCTAGCCATGGCTATATCCTGTGGACAGAATGCTGTCTGCCATTTCAGTAAACAAAAGGTGCTTTCTCCAGAAAACTGTCAGTTAGTACAGCTGCCCCCAGACTGTACACTGAGGGGAACTGAGGATGGAGAGAACAGGATACTGTTTAGACAGATAAATACGATGCATGTCAAAGGAGTGATCTCAGTGAGTCCAGAGTCCTGCATCTTCTTATACATAGAAAAAATACTGCAATCATTAACTTAAGATATCTGTGTGTGTGTGTGTGTGTGTGTGTGACTAGCAATAATCTTTTGATATTCAACTACATGAATTTTTTGTTTGTGTCATGTTTGATTTCTGCAAAACTCCTTTATAACCTGGCTCCTCCATTATGTCTTTGGGACAGTTCCTCAGAGTTATCCGAGAGACTCTGTTTTTGTTGTTTGGTCACCAAGCCATGTCCGACTCTTGGCGGCCCCCATGGACTACAGCACACAAGGCTTCCTTCTCGTTCACCATCTCCCCGAGTTTGCCCATGTTTGAATCAGTGATTCCATCCAAACATATCTGCTTATAATCCACAGTAAGGCCACTGAATCTATCATAATTCTCAAGTTTTCCTGAAAGAGGTCCATTTTCATATCCTGAGCCTCCACTTGAGGGTTACTCTCCTAATTATAGCAGCCTCTAAGGACGTACTGGAATCCTCTCTAGAGACTGAGAAGGCCTGCAGGTGCCCTCTTTGCATGTTCGCTCTGGCCATATCCAGGTTGCCAGTGCATACATCTGGCACACTGGCTGCTACCCAGAGAATGCCTCCTTGATCACTTCCCATTGCTGGCTAGTGGGACTTAAGTTCCAGGTCCCACAGGATTTTAGCAAACAAAGGAATACTTTTTTTTCTATTATTAACATTTTTTTTTAAGAACTTAGCTTGTTTTATTTATTTATTTACTTTTGGCTGCACCACGTGGCTTGTGGGATCTTAGTTCCCTGAGAAAGATTCAGGGATCTTAACCACTGGACCACCCGGGAATGAAAGGAATACTTCTTAAGCAGCTATTTTCTAGTACTCAGTGCAGAGGAAAGAAAAGTGAATGTGAAAGTCACTTAGTTGTGTCCAACTCTTTGGGACCCCATGGACTATATACAGCCCATGGAATTCTCCAGGCCAGAATGCATTCCCTTTTCCAAGGTATCTTCCCAACCCAGGAATCAAACCCAGAGCTCCTGCATTGCAGGTGGATTATTTACCAGTTGAGCTACCAGGAAATGTCAGTGCAAAAGGAGCAAAAAGCAATGTCTGTCTCCCGTTCTTTCCCCTAAAGAGGCCTATGTGCACACCTTAGCAGCGGCTGCCCAAGGCCTGATTTTTAATTAACAAACGTCTAGGGACAGACTGCAGTCTATCCTGGAGACCAGGGAGCCTGGCAGTGACCATCTCCAAATTTCCCTCTTGCCCATTCCTGGTCCCCGATGTCTACCTGGAACAAGTTTACACATACATGTTGTGCCTCTACTTTTTCAGCTGATGTTAAGATGTGCAGCTTGATTACATGGTTCTGTTGGCCAGGAGGCTTGCATTCATGGGTCTCACAGGATTGGAGCAAAAAAAAAGGAACAGTTCTATTGTTGACTATTCCCCCAGGGCTCAGAACAGAGGAAGGAGATGGAAGCACCCAGCTCCTAGTATTTCCCTGATATAGATCGATTTTAAAAGCTTTTCTCTGAAGAGCTGACTTCCAATCAGCATCTAGATACTGACCGAGATCTCCCCTTTGGGACACTGAGAGGTCTTGGCTCACCCTTAACTACTAAGAACCACTAAAAAAAAAAAAATTGTTGTGCAATCACAAAGTTTTAAGAAAGAACCAAAAGCTAGGGCCAGGCTGGATGACCTTAATGAAATGGAGGTGAGTTATTTACCTGATGAAGGGTTCAGAATAATGGTCATAAAGATGCTTAGCACAGTCAGGAGAACAAAGTATGAACAAAGTGAGAATTTCAACAAAAGGCATCCAGTAATTCCACTTCTGGAATAGATATCTGCACTCTCATGTTCTTCCAGCATTGTTTACAATGAGCAAGACATGAAAACTATGTAACCATACATTGACAGGTGAATTGATTAAAAGAAATATCTCTCTGTCTCTCTCTCATATATTATATAATATATGTAATTCTGCTATATGCAAAAGAAAATCCTGACAAATGAAACAACATGGATGGGCTTTGAGTGTGTTGTGTTAAGTGAAATAAATCAAAGAAAAATAAATATGATATGATCTTACGTATTATGGACCCTTAAAAAAACAAACTTATTGATGCAGAGAATATTGGTGATTACTAAATGGGGAGGGGGGATATAGGAAAAAATGGGTGAAATGATCAAAAGCCACAAAATTCTAGCCATGAGGTAAATAAGTCTGGAGCTGTAATACACAGCATGATGAGTATATTTAACATGCTGTATTTTATATTTGAATGTTTCTAAGAGAGTAGATCTTAAAATTTCACATTAAAAGGAAAGAATTCTAAGTATATGTGATGAATGTTAACTAAACTTATTGTGGCTGTCATTTTGCAACATATGTGTATACACACACACACACACACACACACACACACACACACACATATATATATATATATAAGCATCATGCCTCAGAGATATTGTGGGTTCTGTTCCAGACCACTAGAATAAAGTAAATATCGGAATAAAGCAAGTCGCACTTTTTTTTTTGGTTTCTCAGTGTATACAAAAGTTATGTCTATACTATACTGTAGTTTATTAGGTGCATAGTAGCATTAGGTCTAAATAAACAATGTGCATACTTTAATTTAAACAAATACAGCTAAAAACTGTTAACTGTCATCTGAGGCTTCAGCAAGTCATAGTAGCAATGTTCATGTCAATGATCAATGATCACACATCACCCTAAGAAATATAATGTTATTGAAAAGTTTGAAATGTTGTGTGTTAAGTAAACAAATGTTGGAAAAATGATTCCAATGGACTTGCTTGATACAGGATGGCCACAAACCTTTAATTTGTAAAAAAAAGAAATAATAGTAGCTAAAATCACAGTAAGGCAAGGCACAGTAAAATGAGGTATACCTGCATATCCAATCACTATGTATCAAACTAATATAATGATATATGTCAATTATACTTCAGTAAAATTGGGAGCTTCCCAGGTGACTCAATGGTAAAGAATCTACCTGTCAATGTAGGAGACACAGGTTCGATCCCTGGGTCGGGAAGATGCCCTGGAAGAGGAAATGGCAACCCCTCCAGTATTCTTGCCTAGAAAAGCCCATGGTCAGAGGAGCCAAAGGGGATACAATCCACGAGTCTCAAAGACTTGGACACAACTGAGCAACTGAGCACACACACACATACAAATTGGAGGATTAAAGGGGGGGACTGAATTGTGTCCTCTTCAAATTCTTTTATTGAAGGCTTAACTCCCAAGATCTTAAAATGAGATCATATTTAGAGTAGTGCCTATAAAGAGGTAAGTAACGTAAAATGAAGTCTTATGGGTGGGACCTAATCCAATATGACTGGTGTCTTTTAAGAGGAGATTAGTACACAGATACCCCACTCCAGTACTCTTGCCTGGAAAATCGCATGGATGGAGGAGCCTGGTAGGCTACAGTCCATGGGGTCGCTAAGAGTTGGACAGGACTGAGCGACTTCACTTTCACTTTTCCCTTTCATGCACTGGAGAAGGAAATGGCAACCCACTCCAATATTCTTGCCTGGAGAATCCTGGGGACGGCGGAGCCTGGTTAGCTGCCGTCTATGGGGTCGCACAGAGTCCGACACGACTGAAGCGATTTAGCAGCAGCAGTAGCAGCAGCAGTACACAGATACTCACAGAGGGAAGGCCATGTGTAGACATTAGAAGATGATAAATCTAAAAACAGGGAGAGAACTTAGTAGAAGCCAACCTGGCCAACACATTGATCTTGAACTTCTAGCCTCCAGAAATGTGAGAAAATAAATTTCTGTTGTTTAGGGCTGAAGCTGAAACTCCAATACTTCAGCCATCTGATGCAAAGAACTGACTCATTTGAAAAGACCCTGATGCTGGGAATGATTGAAGGCAGGAGAAGGGGGTGACAGAGGATGACTCCCTGACACTTTATTATGGCAGCACTAGCAAACTAATACAGGGACTTATTAAGAATAGTGACCTGGAAGAGATTCAGATACACAGATTCTTAGAAGAGAGAATTCAGAGGTGAAATCTTAAATCCTATTAGTGACATTTCCAATTTTGATATGCAGAACCCTCAGTCTGTCTAAATATAAATGTTCCAAGTATAGTTTGCCTAGTAGGACAAGAAATTTTGACCTCTGAGGAACTGATTAAGCTCCATTTCTGTATTCTCATTTTAAGACTTTTGAGAGCCAGTAAACTATTCTAAGCATCATTTCTTTTTCACCCATTAAATAAGAATAGTGAGGTAACATTACCAATTTTCAGGATTGTTGAGAATATTAGATATGGGGCTTAATAAAAGAGGATGTAATATTATCATCATGATTAATAATGACAGCAATAATAATATTCTTTGAATTTATGTTCATTAATAGTATTTATTATGAATTTAAGTGTCATTTAAAATAAATTTCTATGGCAAGGTTTAATAACAGCACTGATATTTTAATGAACAGTTTGTTTTGTTTGACTGCATCTAAATTAGTTATATTCAGGTATTGTCTCTAGCTCCTTACCCATTAATAACAGGAGAATAATTTAAATGTTTCATTTACACACCTTGTAAATTAACTGACCTATAAGTCTGCAGCAACTTGAATTCTGAGGATACAAACTCAAAATCAGAGAGTTCTGTGTGTGCTCAGTCGCTCAGTCATGTCTGACTTTGCCGACCCCATGAGCTGTAGCCCTCCAGACTCCTCTGTGCATGGGATTATCCAGGCAAGAATACTAGAGTGGGTTGCCATTTCCTACTCCAGGGGATCTTCCTGGTCCAGGGATCAAACTGGAGTCTCTTGTGTCTCCTGCATTGACAGGTGGATTCTTTACCACTGAGCCACCTGGGAAGCCCAACAGTAAGGTGAAAGTGTCAGTCATGTGCCACTCTTTGTGACCCCATGAACTGTAATCTGCCAGCTCCTCTGTCCATGGAATTCTTCAGGCAAGAATACTGGAGTGGGTAGACTTTCCCTTCTCCAGGGGATCTTCCAAACCCAAGGATCAAACCCAGGTCTCCTATTGTAAGAGGGCTATTTAGTCAGCTCAGTTATAACTTTATGAATGTCAGTCAGTCAGTTTCATGGTTATAGGTTTAAACTTCTTTAATGAACTTAAGCATATATTCTACGTTCCCCATTTTTTTTAATGACTGTCTCTCAGAGTTGTTCAATCGTGTTCAACTTTGTGACCCCATGGACTGTAGCCCACCTGGCTCCTCTGTCTGTGGAGTTCTGTTGGCAAGAATACTAGAGTAGGTTGCCATTCCTTTCTCCAGGGGATTTTCCTGACCCCCGGACTGAACCTGGGTCTCCTGCCTTTCAGGAAGATTCTTCACTGTCTGAGCCACCAGGGAAGCCCTTTATATGGCTATCCGATGTTATTGTACTCACTGGACAGATTTGAACATCAGAAGACTCAAGAACAGAAAGATTTAATCATTTGTGTACCACAGTCCCACTGTTAGACAATAAAATCTAAATCTTTTTTTACACCTGTATTTTTCTACTGATATTTTATTACATCCTTTCCTTTTTTCTTACCTTGTCTGTCTTGTATTGCCATAAGAGATTCCAGTATCTGCTACTATTTCTAAACTCATACCAAGAGAATGAGAAGGAAAGGGCTTTAATAATGCACAAGGAAACAGAAGTGCAAACTGCAGAGGGAAGATAAATTAATAACCTAAGATGTTCCAGATACTAAGTTATGCTCTTTACATGCATTATGTCATCCATAGTTCCAAAAGAACCACTGGGCAGGTGTCTCTTTTGTCTACTTGACCCACCTCACTCTACTCCCAGAAAGTAAGGTTCCTAAAAGTTAAACAGTAATAATAATTGGAACAGGGATTTCAATCAGGTCAAGGAGATTCCTAAGTCTATATTCTCTCTACACATGAAGTTGTCCATCAAATAAAAGGTTACGATACTGCATATACCCTAGTTTCTTTTGTGTTCCCTTTGGCAGCATTGATCTCATAGGAACCCTATATTAAGCCTTTCTAAGTCACCATTTTCTCAGCACATATTAGTTTTTCTGGACTCCTTGGTGCTCCTTTCTCTCTAATCTCCCCTGCTGAGGTCTCTGAAGTTAGTGTGACTATGTTTCCACTAGTAAACCTCTTCTCTTTTTTGATCTGTAGCATCAGATACTCAGGGCAAACTTTGAGGATTCGTTCAACTATTCCCCACACACTGAAAATAATCATTTATACTGGTTTCTTTCTTCTCTTCTTATATTTAACCATCCTTTACTTTTAATTAAAAAGAAAAATATCTCAGCATCTTGAGTTACCTAATCATCTCAGTTATCTCTATGTTGCAGTAGTCAATCCTTGAAGTAAAGCCATCAATATTCACTTGAGGCCACTTAAATCAATAATTTGAAAAATATGATAAAATTTGAGGCTTTATTTTAACCTTTCCCTCCTTTTTGTCCATGAGATTCCATCATTGCAAAAATATTTTAATTTGTTTTATATACCTTTGCTACCCTGGTGGCTTAGACAGTAAAGAATCTGCCTGCAAGGCAGGAGACCCAGGTTCGATCCCTGGGTAGGGAAGGTTCTCTGGAGAAGGGAATGGCAGCCCACTCCAGTATTCTTGCCTGGAGAATCTCATGGACAGAGGAGCCTGGAGGGCTTCAGTCCATGGGATCACAAAGAGTTGAACACAACTGCGTGACTAACACACTTTTTTTTTAAGCTACTAAATAAGGAAAACTATTACCTTCTAAATAACAATGATGTTTTGATTCTAGAGAGAAATTTTGTTAGTGCATTCCAGTTTCAAAGGTATGTTAAGCAACCTCTTGGTCTGGATGAATTCAATGTCTAGTGTGGAAGACAAATCACTACAGCAGAATACGGGGAGAAAAGAGAACAGCTGTCATAGGCCATTGGCCATAGGAACACATTGGGGGAATGCATAGCTCGATAATTTTTAACAGACTTCATAGAAATGATGCTTTAGTTTCAGCATGAAATATAAATAAGAATCAGAAAGGGAGTCAGAAACTATGTCATAAAAAGCTGACAAATTCATTTGTCCTATGACACAAGAGCTCTGTTGGGTGAGGAAAAGGACTAGATTCAGTAAACTTGAGAAAGAAACCTGGCTCCGTTAATTGCTGTGTGACCTGTGAGAACTTTGATAAATTACTTAATCTTGAAGGCATGATTTTCTCATTTTAAAAAGAGTAATAATCACTTCTACTCCATCAAGTTAATTTGAGGATTAATCAGGGAAATATATTTTAAATTCTCAAAGTATAGTGATACTCATTCAAAGTTAGAGTCTTTTCCTGGCAACCAAATGCAGTGAACAGCTTCTCTGAAGTACAAGGAAAGACACCAGAAATAAGAAATAATTCACTGCTGAGTCTTAAATGGACTCAGACCGCAGCATGATAAGCAGAGCGAAAATGTAGTAGTGACTATATAAGATTGGGAATCTGGACTTGCATTCATTTCCTGAGTGACTCTGGACAAGTTATTTATCCTTTCCAAATCCTGTTTCTCATCTATGAAGTGGAAACCACAATAGAATTCTCATGGGTATGATTATTATTATTATGAGAAAATACATATATGTAAAAGTCAAATGCCAAGAAACCCTTCCTTTTTTCATGCAAATATTCTCTGGCTATCTTCTTACCACTTGACTTCAGTTTCCCTATTGTGTGATTTCCAGAATCAAAACTTCTTCTTTAGTGCTTCACCCAGTCTTCTTTAATGAATTTAGATTCATTCGTTCTTTGGACCACCACCTTTTAACATAAATGGCTTCACCCTTTCACCTTTTATGTTTCATCCACCTGTCTATTTGAACTAACAACTGATTTAGCACATATGTTACCATTAGTTTGACATGAAATTAGCACATTTGTTGGGTTCTGTAAATCAATATGCTAATTCAGTATCCCAAATAAAAAGACCACACATGGATTTTTTTCAGGACAAAATGAAAATATAGTCAGACTTGGCTTTTATTTAAACCTGTTCCCAGTCACTTCAGTCATTCAGTCATGTCTGACTCCTTGCAACCCCATGGACTGCAGCATGCCAAGCTTCCCTGTCCATCACCAACTCCCAGAGCTTTCTCAAATTCATATCCATTGGTTGGTGATGCCGTCCAACCATCTCATCCTCTGTCGTCCCCTTCTCCTCCTGCCTTCAATCTTCCCCATCATCAAGTCTTTTCCAATGAGTCAATTCTTTGCATCAGGTGGTAAAAGTACTGGAGTTTCAGCATCAGCATTCATTCTCATACTTCATCAATTGTTGCTTGGTCAAATTTGCTCAAAACATGTCTGACTGCAAAAATAATACTCCATTAACTAATAATTTAAACAAGTGCAAGTCTTCCCTTGAACCAATTTTTCCAATTATAATATAGAAATAATGATACCATGAGGTCTTCAAGGCAGGAGCTATGTTTTATATATATATATATCTCCAAACCCAGCAGATACATGACCACTGGTAGCTCATAAAGAGGTAAAATAATATTTACTGGATTAATTATATAATCTTGAGATTGACCTGAGGAGTGACTATAAAAATAGTACTATCCAACATTAATTAAAAGTGTACAAAATGCTAGAGAGTGTTGTAAATACTTAGCATATTAATATTTTATCTCCAATCATTAAGTTTTTTGAGATAGACAGAATTATTGTCACCATTTTATAGGCTATAAAAAACAGTTTTAAATAGTCTAGTGACTTGTCCAAGATCACATAGCAAGTACCAGAGTCAAGACCCAAATCAAACTCTAACAGGAAAGAAACTCTAATCTTCATTACAATGCTCAGTTGGAAGTGAAATAATATAATTAAATTATTAATTCCCAAATTTAGAACTCTATCCTAGACTTCAGATTTCAGATTCACATAATTAGCTATACATCATTTCCATGTGCATATATAAAAAACATCTCAAAGTAGTATGTCCCATGATACCATAATGAACATTTGCTATTCCACATATTTGTACCAATTTCTCCTTTGGTGTTTGATATTCAGCCCCCACCATGTTCAGACATAAAATGTAGACTTGACACTTTCCTCTTTCAGTCCATATGCGAGTTATCAGTGTCTCCAAATGGCTGCATCTTCAAATTTTTTCCTAATATAACTACTTATCAGCTCCACCACTACTGCCCTAATCCAAGCTATTTTTCATACGACCTACTGCTATAGTCCTCTAGCTGGTCTCCTTTCTTCTGCCCTTAACCCCCTACCTTACAGTATATTATCCCATCAGGTGAGAAACTAAGGCCACCACTGAAGCCATGCTAATGGAATAACATGAAGCAGTAAAGCTGAGTAAAATGATTTCGTATACTTTGAAATGAACTAATCTCTAAGATACAGTGTTAAGCGAGAAAGGCATGTTATGGAATATAATATAGTATTTTGGAAAGATGGCATGAATATGTATATGTGGTTCCTTATATCAACATGTGAGCATGGCAGTTTCTTAATAATTATTGAAGGTAAGTACGGCTGTATATGTTCAATGCAGTATTCTGTTCACTTTTGTGTATATTTGAATATTTTCACATGATATATATAAAGAAATAAAATATATAATAAAGCTGTGTTTGTGTGCTGAGTCACTTCAGTTATGTCCGACTCTGTGTGACACTTACAGACTGCAGCCTGCCAGGCTCCTCTGTCCACGGGATTCTCCAGGCAAGAATACAGAGTGGGTTGCCATGGCCTCCTCCAGGGGAATTTTCCCAACCTAGGGATGGAACCTGTGTTTCATGCCTACCTGCATTGGCAGGCGGGTTCTTTACCACTAACACCACCTGGGAAGCCCATAATGAAGTTATAGATTATTAAATATTAGATCATATCTCAACTTGCTCAAAGCCCCATCCCCCCTCCCCAGTGATTTCCTGTTAGGATAAAAAAGGAATCTCAAGTTCTTACTTGGCCTTATGTTGCCAGGACCCTGGCTCTTTTTCCCAAGGGCATCTCCCATTCTCCTTTGCTCACTCCCCTGCTCCAGACAGGCCTAGTCTGCTTGGTTTTCTTCAAACATGCGGTGAATCCATGTGTGGTCTTTTTCACACTTTTCTTTCTTATATGTTCTTCTCCTAGTACATATAGTATGCAAGAGAAGAACCTGAATAGCAAACATCTAAACAAATTTAAATTAAATTGGTAACAGATTTTGCTTTAATATGATACACAGAATTTGAAAGGATATTCCTAGAAGACCCAGATCTACTCTGTTTCTTGTTCATTTCTTTCCATCAAGCATTCTCTCTTAGCCCCAAAGCCTCAGCAATCCTTATTTCTTTCTGTCCTTTGTTATCTCTCAGCACCAAGGAGTGATGCCTTTTCTTCTGTTTAAAAGCACTGAATTACTAATTGAATTTTTTTAGATGCACAAATGTGATTAAGAATAGAAAAGTTTTGCTTGCCAGTGGCATAAAAATAACTCTTATGCAACTGAACTTGGTTAACATGAAAAAAAAAAAGCACAGATATTGCCTATTCTTGAGTTTGGGGCTTTCTAATAAAAAAAAAATCTGATGTATTTTCAAACATCTTTTAAATGAAAACAGTAGCAAACGTTTTGAGCCCTTGACTCAGAATATCTTCCCAAACATATACCATTAGGCGAACTGCAGCCACGTATGTCAGTACGGTTGGGAAATTAGATCCACAACTGTATATATCGTGCTCTCCAATAAATGAAAAGATACTGGAATTAAAATTGTGTGTGGCATTTAGAAGTTGTATCTGAAATACCCTAAAAACTCTTAGTGGATAGACTCATGTAGCAAAGAAGGCGCAAACATGAGTATCCAGCTGTCAAGACTAACTGCGTGTAAGGTCTGATATTCCACATAGCAGTATGATTGCTTTGCATTTCTTTTCATTTGCCACACACCCTATAAATCAATAGAAGAGATTTGCTATAACAGGGGTTAAGGAACTTGCTCTTACTGATTGAATTACTCTATGAGAATCTACCCCCTTAAGCTATTATAAAACCAAGTTAATAACATTGACTAAATGACAACTGAATATGAGGCAACTTTGTGATTCATGTTATTATAGCCCACTTTTCTTTTGGGAAAAATGCTTTTCAGCTCTTCTTTTACATTTTCTCATTAAAATGAATGAAAGGTGTCGCTGTGACACTTCTCTCTCATTTTTTAAAATTAAATTGCCTCTCTGCTCAAGTTCTAATTCCCTTTAATTAAGTAACCATTAAAAGAATTCAAGTTGAGTATTCAGAAAATTCTAACAGATATGAAACAGATTCATCAATCTGAAGATCAGTGCTAATGGTCATATCATTACTGTCATTTGTATGCATTTGCCATTTAAAATTAGGAGAATGTCCACTTACGTTAATTCTGAGTTGCACAGATCCCACTTTATAGGCAAGCATGTAAGTGACAGTGGAATTGCAGACTGCCTATTTTCTTCTCTTTGACAGCCCTTAGCATATGATACCCAAAGATTTTTATGGATTTTGGTTTCAACATCAAAAGTAATACCAAAGCTATAAAAGTATTTATTTGCCCACTATTAAATGTCTGTAATAAAGCCAGGGGCTTCTCTGATAGCTCAGATGGTAAAGAATCTACCTGCAATGCAGGAAACCTTGGTTTGATTCCTGGGTCAGGAAGGTCTCCTGGAGAAGGGATAGGGTACCCCCACTCCAGTATTCTTGGGCTTCTCTGGTGGCTCAGATGGTAAAGAATCCACCTGCAACATGGAAGACCTGGGTTCTATCCCTGGGTTGGGAAGATCCCCTGGAGGAGAGCATGGCCCACTCCAGTAGTCTTGCCAGGAATATCTCATGGACAGAGGAGCCTGGTGGGCTACAATCCATGGAGTCACAAAGAGTCAGACATGACTGAGTGACTAAGCACAGCACACAGCACAATGGAGCCAGACCAATCATCTGCTATAATCACCTAAAATCTGTTGGCAAGCAACCTGTGAACCAGCATGGCCCATGCTTCAAGCCTTTCAAGGCAGCCTCTATCTTTGTGAATACAACCAAAGTGGATTTATAGAAGGATTCAGTATCCCCAGAATATTGGACTCTTACTCTGCAATAGTTGAAGCATGGAGAAGGGAAAGACACCCAAAGTTTCATCAAAGTCCTGATTTCTGCTCTTCTACACAAGCTTAGCTGGAGATAGACTGGCAAATTATATAATTGGGATCACACAGCAGGATGAGAAAGACAGATTTTCAAATTTACTTTTATTGATTGTTTATAGGTCAGGAAGTTTGAAATGGATTTACACAGATGCCTGCCTAGATGGCCAATTGAGTCTATAATCATGAATTGATGCAGGACTGCTGTTTGCACTGAATCATGGGGTTCTTCATTCTCAGGTTCCAAATGTGTGTTTTATACATGAAATCAGGTGTAGTTTATAAGAGCTAGATGTTAGAGTCCGAACTCGGTTTGAATTCTAGTTCTGCCGTTTTCTAGTGGTGGGTTTTGCACCTTCATCCTCCAAGCTGATGTTTTCTCATTTACAACACTGGCATGGTAAAAGCAGAAATAACTCTATATGGGGTTGTAAAAATTAAACAAATATCACCTATGAAATAGTTAAGCACATTGTTTGATATATGTATTTTTAATAAAATTAGCTATTTTCTTTTTAAGCCCCCCATACTCACCTAATAGAAGAAATTCTGTTTATCCATCAAAATGCTGTGCCATGCTTCTTCCTCCATTATATCTTCATTGATTATCTCAGGAATAAATTAATCTGTCTTTTATCTCCTGGTATCTTATGGTGTATATCTCTTTCCTTCTTTCAGTTTTTTCTCATGCACTTCAGGGACACAGACTTCTCTGCCAGATCCAGAAGTGGTCAGTGTAATTGGGTAGCATGACGTGAAGCAATACAGTGCTGAGATTCAGTGCAGAATCAGTGACTTGGTGGAGTTACATGCTCACTTCCCTACTTTGAGAAAAGCACTTATTCTTTCTTCCTTAGTCTCTCCAACTTTAAAATGGTGAATCATGATAATACTAATACCCATATCATAGAACTTTTATGAGCATCAGATGTAGGTGAAGCACAAAGAACATTGTCTGCACCTAGTAAATGCTCAATAAATGCTGGTAGTATTAGTAAGAGCAACCCATTCCTCCTAATTATACATGATTTAGTAGTGGGCACATGATCCACTTATGGATGGAGAGACAAGAAAGCACAACTGGGAAGTCGGTAGGGTAAGCTTCTTTGCTGATCAAACAGAGTCACATGAAGAATCTCTTTTTCGCCTTTGCATGTTGTTGGGTCTGGCTATGACCCTTGGTGCTATTTTGCTTTCAGCCTGAGATTAAAGGCAACATGAGGATGACTGGGAAGAGATTAAAAAAAAAACAAAACTGTCTTTCATGACAAAAATAAGCTACTTGCTATATGTGCCCTGGATCTATTCCCATCAAAGATAGTGCATCTCCTTATATTTTAAGTTCATTTCAGCTAGACTTTCTATCCTAATTTAGATATTGACAATGTGGACTTATCACAAGTCATCTTATTTTGTTATTTGTGATAATTTCTACTTCCTTCACCCTCACTCCCACCACCACCAGCTTGTAAAATCTTTGACAAAATGAACAATGGACTGATAAAATGCGCAGAGGCTTTTAAGTTGGATTGGTTTGGGTACACATCCTGTCTCTTCTACTTCTGTGCTATAAAATCTTGAAAAATTACTTAAACCTTCTGAGCCTCAGTTTCTTCATTTCTATATTGAGGAAAATAGTATCCACATTTCAGGGTTTTCTGATAAATAGATGATACATATGCAAAACATCTCCCAGTGTTTGGCCATCAATTGGCACTCAGGAAATGTCACTTCTATTTTTCCTTGTCCCTTATAATTTGAATTCGCTTACATTGACTTCTCCTCTACTTCTGGTAGATGATCAACAAGCACTCCCTGTAACCACAATTGCTGTTTCTAATTTGGTATTAGGGCTGCAGTAAATGCACTGTGAATTTAAAAGCATCTTTCTGCAACACATATGAAGAGGGATGTGAACTGGGTCAGTGCAGCCCATAGTGAGAAGGCAATCCCAGACCTTTCATAATGTCAAACTTCCTCCTGTCCAGGTTTCTGAATCCTCATTTGCTATCAAGACCCAGTTCCAATCTTTGCTCTGTGGTGAGACTTTTCCTTGCACCTCATCCCACTCCACGATTGCAACCACAATTGCAACCTCAACCCACTCCTTTATCTTGGAAGTCTGGAGCAGCTACACTCCTGTTTACAATCTAGCCACATGTCTCAGTTTGTTAGCCATTTCTTAACCTGTGTGCAACTTATATTCACAACCAGAAAAATTTGAGGGTGCATTGTCACTTTGCTTTCTATCTCTCATTGTACTTAGTCCAAGTGATAGTTATCTACTTATTTAAAAATGATAACTGCCATTAGTATAGGCATAGAACTATACTAATCATAAGAACGACTGTGTCTATCAATCTATATTGTATAGTGAACTCTCCTGTTGGAAGGAGTTAGTACTATTAAGTAAATGAAGACACAGACTCAGAGAGAGTAAGAAATCTATCTATGGTTTTACATCTAACTAGAATCCCAGTTGTGCTCCTGGAAACTGGACCATAAACTTGGCTTCAGATACTCTACATTCCCATATACTCTTCCCACTCAAAGAAGAATGACAATGCAAGTTAAAGGGAATGGTGTTGAATTCATTCTAATAAAGTCAATAATTTACAAACTTCAGTGTTGTATTATGCACAATATATTATTTATGATTTACCTTGAGAATTATTGCAACATACCAATGCCACACCCCTCCCATTTTGAAAAGCATTGCTTTAGAGTGTAAGTGCAGATGGGCACACTAGTGTTAAAGAACCCATCTGCCAATGCAAGAGACATGGAGAGCCGGGTTTGGTCCCTGGGTATGGAAGATCCCCTGAAGGAGGGCAAGGCAACCCATTCCAGTATTCTAGCCTGGAAAGTCCCCATGGACAGAGGAGCCTCAAGGGCTACAGTCCATAGGGTCACAGAGGCAGACACAACTGAAGCGACTTAGCACAGGACAGCACATAAGTGCAGACAAGGCACAAGTGTTTCTGTCTGCTGAATTATCCAGTGGTAAGAATACTATGAATGTCTATGTCATATGATAGGGGGAAAAAGTGACAATCGATTTTAACTACCATTTTATGATCAAAACCCTTCGTGATACAATAAGCATAACATTTCACTGCAGCTCAAGCAGAGAAATCTGCTTACCTTAGTTACTCACGGGTACAGGCTGATAGAAAACCGATTTCTACACGAAATTTTGTGATTGCTGCAGCAAGAAAGAGGACATGGCAGACTGCACACTAGCTCTTCATATATTTTCATAAGTGACACCCATAGTCCTGCTCACATTGCATAGTCCAAAGCAAGTCATAAGACATCACCTAGTTTCAAAGGTCCAAGGTAGCATAGTCTTACGTAGGACTGGAAGGAAACCAGTGTTTGTGAACAGCCCTAATGAACATCACAAAGACATGCCCAGTTTCAATACTTTTCTAAGTTGTGCAGAAGTGAAGAAGGCCAACATCCAAAGTTATAATGATGACCATGATTATAATAATGACACACATACACATATATACATAAACATAGTATATATTATATATATGCTCTATATGTGTGTGAATATATATATACACACAGTCAGTGTCTATCTGCTTTTTAGCTTGTACTAAATGGTGATCTCTGCCTCACTAATTTTATATCACTTCTACCTCACTTGGTATTGGTAACTACAGCAACTTTCTTTTAGTTCCTTCCGTATATCCAACTGCTTTCTACTTTAGAGCCTGCTTGTTTGATGTTGCCTCACCCGGAATGCTCTCTGCACATATATTTACTGATCCCTGTCATCCTTCAAGACAAAATTTAAGTTGATCCTTTTAGTTCCCCAAACTAGATTATGTTGATTTGTTTAATCTTTTCTAATTGAAACTTATTTTTATGTCACTTATCACAGCTGTAATTATGTGAGTATCTAACATTCCAGCTCCGTCTGCACTTTAAAAAAAAAAATTACCACAGTGTGTCTAGTACAGCAGCAAGTAGAAAATCATGTGGTAAATATTTTGCTGAACTAACCAAGATTTCTTGGCCATATATGAATGCTACTTATCTGAGAGAAAAATCAAATCTAAATCTCTGTCCTTCTCTACCCCTTCCCTTGATTTCTGGTCTTTTTAAAGAAACCATCTAAGCAGTTAGAATCAAGTCTTTGGAGATCCTGATGGCTAAGCTTCCCTGTGAACCTAGCGACAGGGATTTCAGGGGATTAGGGCTCTATATTTTATTTCACTGGAATAACTGTCATATGATTTATGTTCTCAAGCTCTCAGGATAGACAAAGCAGGACTGCATTTCCCTGTTCTTTTTTTCATTCTCCCAAGGTATGGCAAAAGATTCAGCATATCACAGCAACTACCAACTCCCCTGTCTCTTTCTCGACTGGGTGCTGACTTGTTGGGTTGCCTTGAAGATCTAATCCCAGGATTTATACCATCCCTAATCTCTTCATACACCTTTCATCCTGCTGATCTCACAAAATTCAGCTTAGGATGGGTTGCTTGGCTTCTTGATTTTCTTCAGTAGAAATTGTCCTTGTTACCATGCAACTGCCAAATCATAATACAGACAACTGGAACCTGTGCTTCCCTCTAAATTCTAAACTTATTATGAAAATTGGTATGCTAAACAAATTCAAAAGTAGCAATGTGGCAAGACTTTATTATATAGCATAGGACAGACAGTCCTATTTCTTCCCAACTTCCTCTGGAAAAGACAAACAAATTAGAATGGTTTTAATACGCTATGTTCCTGGCATTGATTTTCCCATCTAATCTACTTCTGCCTTCCTTTTCACATTGCTATTTTACTTAATATCACTAAATTAATTTTCTCTGAGTTGACTGCGTTAGCCCAGTTACAAACAATGAACAGCAGAAATTTGCCTATGCATACAAATTAGGAGATGCAATCCTCATATTGTCCTCAAAATCCAAAATCTTACCTAATATCTCAAGTCTCCAATTATAATGACTGCTCACCTTTGACCACATGGAACTTGTCAGATTGTGTAGCTAATTACTCTACTCCTTTTTAAAGATCTCATTTCTTGCTGTTTCTCTTCTGGTTGTTCCATTGTGTCATGTCTCCAGAGATGAAATCTTAAGCCTAAATTTTAATTTATTCAATGAATATGATAAAAAATGATACTATACAGAAAATACACATTCATATCCCCTTTGGAGAAATATCTGCCTGGAAGCCAGGACCTCTCCTTGGAGAGATCATGCCAGCTTTTGACTCCATGGTTTCCCTGTGTGTGAGCTTCATGACTGTGAAGCAACTGTGTTTTCATGTACTACTTCCCTGAGAAAATGTAACATCTTTAGTTTGATCATAGTCAAGAGTTACTCTAGCTTGCTTATAACAGTCTGTAAAGCAATATGCACATAATGATTCATATTTTTTCTTATAGTTTACTTTCTTGGAACTACTTTAGTTTTTCACCTTTTAGGTTCTCATGGGGATGTAGATGAAGGTTGAAGTGAAGGCTGATAGGGGTAAAATTGGAAGCCTCTGAATACTTTATTTCACTTTTCACAGACTGTTAGAAACTTCAGCCTTCGTTTATAAAATTGGCATTATGATACCCACTTTGCAGATTGCTGTAGGAATTAATGAGGTAATTTTATAAAGCACCTGGAATGATGTCTAGTACAAAGTAGTATTCGATAAAGGTAAATGTTATTATGCAGAAGCGAATTTTATCTGTTACGAGCAACATGAAAACTGTATCTCTCTCAAAGTCACTCAGTCATGTCCAACTCTTTGCAACCCCTTGGACTGTAGCCCACCAGGCTCCTTTGTCCATGCAATTCTCCAGGCTAGAATACTGGAGTGGGTTACCATTCCTTTCTCCAGTGGGTCTTCTGGACCCAGGGATCAAACCCAAGTCTCCCACATTGCATGCAAATTCTTTACTGTCTCAGCCATCAGGGAATTCCTGAAAAGTAAATACTGATATTAGCTTAGCAGGTACACATTTTAAAGTAGTGTACTGTTTTGCTGAAAGTTTTCACTTTCGTCTCAGGTTCAAAGAATTTGTTAACCAAATAAGCCATTCATTATATACAAAAAAATATACAGATATTTATTAGAGAATTACCTAGCTTACTTTCAACATACTAACATTAAAAGAAAAGAGAAAGAGAAAGAGCAAAGAATATATCACCAAATTGGGTTTTGACCAACATCCAGACTTAAGCAGTGCTGGTAACTCCTGAGTCACAGCACATCTGGAGTCCCAGTTGGGAAAAGGTCCCAGGTAGCATGTCCGCTCCATGAGTGAGACTTCAAAGATTGCAGTTTGGGATCCCCACTTCTAATTCCAGGACAGACTCAAACTAATATCATCATCAATCTGTGACCAAATTGCAAGCTTGGTTTCATGTTAATGCTGCTGGTTTTACCACGGAAAGCTTTGGATGTTGCTGAGCCTGGAGCTTGGTTGGCCAGGCCCCTCCAGGGGCTCAACAATCTCAAGATTCCTCCCCAATCTTAGCTATGCTGCTGCAAGTCTTGCACTCAGAGCAGGCAGTCAGTCACAGTCACAGTCAGGGCAGTGTTGGGCAGGTTAGAAGTAAGGTCAGAGGCCTGCTCTGCTTTGTCTCTGAAGCCTAAATAAGACTATTTATTTAATTTTCCTGACATGTACTTAAACATACTGTGATAAAATTTCCTTTTATTTTTAATAAAACATTTATTCTATAAATATATTTTGGGTGCCACGAACTATGTTCTAGGTGTTGGAGCCTCAACAAAGAATAAAACAGATGAATATTCTTGCTCTTAAAGCAGAGGAGACAGGTAAAAAGCAATATTTTTTTCATATACAAATTTTCACATATGTGCATGTATATATCTAATATACATATCTAATATTTATGTTATTTATTTTCTACTCCCTTGGATCAGCCTTAAATGGCACTTGTCATGATTTGGTGAAATAATCCCTCCAAATATTAGAACAGATAAAGTAGAACTAAGAACTTGTTAGTAAACAGGCTGTTTCGATAACTTAGACGGCAATAAAAATCAATTTTTACTTGACTTGAATAAACCCTCAAACCTAAAGAGACAAAATAGGACTAAAAAGGAATATATGAAATTGTTGGATGTGAAAATGTAATTAAATTAGTTGTCTAGGGAAATATCCTCAAATTTTCCTCTTCTACCAGAAATTTAGGTTAGGAATCCTTAATCTGAGATTTGTGAACATTTTAGAGAGCACATCAATGATTTTCAATAGCTTTGAGGCTCCTCTAAAATTAGATGCAGGATTCTCTTTCTCTGTGTCTGATGTTCCTCCCCTGGTATTCCTCACACACACACACGCCCCCCCCCCCACCACTGGGGAGAGAGTTTATAGTTTTCCTGAGATATCCCACACAGCTTGTTATGGGAACACTAAAAATCTAGTTTCTTAGCAAATTTCAAGCATATAATACAGTCTTGTTGACCAAAATCACTCACATTTCTGTGATAATTGTATCATAATATATAAATATATCAAATAAACACAGTATACACCTTAAAATTACATAATTTTATTTGTCAATTATGTCTTCAAAAAAAAGATTCGTTAAGCATTTGTAAAGCAATAGTTACAGATGTAAATTACTCTCAGGAGATGAGTTATGAGGTTAATTGTTAGCTTAGTGTGCTGTATCTGGTCATATAATAGACATCCTGCTCTGGACCTTAATCAACTCCAGAAGAGTTTATATCAGCAAAGCATCGAGTAAGAAGGGCTTACTAAATGCAGAGTTCTCTGGACACAAGAGACTTTACCTTTACCCTCAAAGGGAGACTGGCACTCAAAACTTAGAATCCAATTTAAGTGGTGCTAGAGTACATAATCAGCAGGAAGTTATTGGCTGTTTCTTTATTCTATTCAGAAATGTTGACATTTTCCCACAAGTTCTTAGATGTACAACATATATATATATATATATATATATATATATATATATATTATTTAGCCTTTCTATGCAATCAAAGAGTTTCCCTGATGGCTCAGACAGTAGATAATCTGGCTGCAAAGCGGGAAAACGTAGTTCGACTCCTGGATTGGGAAGATCCCCTGAAGAAGAGAATGGCAACCAACTTCACTATTTTTGCCTGGAGAATTCCACAGACAAAGGAGTCTGGTGGGCTACAGTCCACGCGGTTTCAAAGAGTTGGACTGAGATACAAGTGTGTGCGGGTGCGCGCACGCTCGCACACACACACACGCACAAAACACACACACACACACACACACACACACACACAGAGTCCAGGTCAGTCTTGGACACAATCACAACTGATATTTATAATATAGCTTACTGTTTACAAAGTTTATTTAGATATATTGCTTTATTTGGAATGAGGAAACCAAGATGCAGAAAAGCTTGCCAAAAGTCCTATAGTCAAGCAAATGTTGTAATAAGTGATATTTCCATAAAATGCATTGTTCAAATCTAGAATTTAATAAACAGAAGAGATTTCTGCTTATATAGTCAATTCCATTTATTTAAAAAAGCTACTTAATTGCACTTTGTTGTTTCAGACTTTCATTCTATGCAGAGTAACCTTAAATGGTTAAATGCCTAATGAATTCTGTTGCTAGAATGATGTGATCAAGATAGTTTTCATATCTATTTACCAAATGCTCTAGAATGAAAAGTACTATATTATATTATTTAGAGTAGCTCCTCTCTTCATAAGCTCTTGTTCTCAAATGACTTTTACATATCTCTGGAGTATGCTTATTCTAAAATCTCAGACATCCAAGACACTGATTTTTTTCCTTTGATAATTTTCTGAATATTTTCTTTCATCCAGCTTGGTCTGTTTTTAGCCCTGCTGCAATCACTATGAAGAGAGTCTTTAAACATATAATAATATCATCCATTCTAGTATCTCATCCTACTTAATTGCACTTAAGAAAATCTGACAATCTTTCAAGCTTAATATTTTAATCAAAATTCAGTTTTATTCATCCCAGGCTTTCCTTAGTTTTCTGAGGAAGAGAGAGTAGGGTTGAGAAAGCCAGTGTTAAATATCTGTGCCTTTTTCTAAGAGTACCTACCCAATTTTATTTATTGCCTATTTTGAATCATGCTGAATTTTACAGGAACATACGTGTATTCTCAGGCAAACCTAAGAAAAACTAAAGTGAAGAGTGAAGATTCTTTAACATGCTTTTACCATGTTAACAATTTTTTTTCTTTTAATTTCTCTTGAATTTCAAGAGCAGCATTTTTTTTTAGAGAAGATCCTAGTTCCCTTTGAATTTAACATTGGATTGTGATGTTCAGAAAGACATTTAGATGAAGGTTGATAACTCAAAAAAATAATCTATTTAATCCAGTAATAATATCAGGAGATGTTAGAGTAATGATAACTATATCAACAACAATAATCATAGCATGCTGTATGCCAATCACTGTGCTGTCTGGTATAACTATCTATCTTTGCAACAATAATAGGAGATAGAGAGTATTAATAAATACTACAATGCTTAAGCTGCTGAAATTTCAGGTTTTCTTATGTATGTAACCAAATCTGATCACAACATACATTTTGTATTAATCCAGATAGAGCTGAAAATAACTATACACAAGTTCCAGTCATGGGACATTGCAGTATACAACCTAAATATTCTCCTAAATTACTATTGCCATGAAATGTCTTATCCACCCTTTTAAATTTCCAACTATCTTTATCCTTAATTTAAAAATCTGAAAAACAATTTTTGTTGCTACACATGATTTTTGTGATATATTGTGAGAGGAAATCCACACAGGATATACAAAGCATATTAACATAACTATCCCTGAGGAAATGGAATAGTAAGGAGTTTAGTTATTTGTATCTGTAATTTCTAATTTTTATATAATAAATGTAAATTATCAGTATAAATTTATATATTGATTTATTTTAAAGAAAATTCTTGTAAATAAGCAGAATCTAATATACAAAGAATCAGTACAATGCAGTAGCTATAAATTCTGAAATCAAATTGTCTGAATTTGAATTCCAACTTTTCTGTGTGACTTGGGCTAATTGTTTTACCTTTCTGTTCCTCAGTGGCTTCTTCATTCAAGTTAGTGACACTACCTACCACAGGATTAAATGAATTTTAAATGAGATAAATTAAGATGCATAGTACACAATACCTTGCAATTATATTAGAAAATCAACTACCCTTATAAGATAAAAATACTGATTGTGGTGTAACTGACACTATAAATTGCATTGCTGTTTCTTATTTCTTTTCCATTTACCTCAAGGTAGAATCTGTAAAAGATCATCAAAATATCTGAAATGTCCATTATAGCTACATTATATTGGTATAAGGTGCTAAATCTCAAAGAGGCTCAGATGCAAGTATTTCTAAGAAGAAAATATTTTAATGTCCAATGATTTTGTAGAGTTAAAGTATACCTGGGCTTATGAATTGAAGCTTATAGACTTCAATCCAAATTTTATCTCTGTTTAGCTATAAAAAGGAAAGTAAGTCACCTTATCTCATGATGCTTGAATTCTCATCACTTAGGAAAACAATTCCTAAGTTAATATCATTTTTATAGGACTTCTACAAAGGAAAACCATAGTACTTTTAGAAAATATGATAAAATATCTTCATGATACCAGGATAAGAAAATATTTGTTTGAATAAGATAAAATGTACAAACCATAATAGAAAAGATTAGTATATCTGGCCACTGAAAATGAAATATTCTGTTTGACAAAAGACATCAGAAGTGAATAAACTATTAAGCATCAGGTATGAGAAATCACATAGCAAACAAATATTTAAATATAACCTACATAAGATTTCTTTTCAAATAAATAATAAATAGATAAATAGATTAGTTTTCTAAAATAAACGAAAGTTTTGAATAAGCATTCTGATAGGAACCAAACTAGTCAACAAAATGCAAACCTTATCAGCAACCATAAGAAAATCCAAATTTAAACATGAATAGAAAACAGTCTCATTTCCTGTGAATTTTTTAAAAAGAAATTAAGGAAACTGATAGCATTAGATTTTAGGAAGGATATGGGGAAAGGAATATTTATTTATTGTGGTAGGAATATCAATTGCTATAACTTGTAGAGCAAATTAACAGCATATAAAAAGTTGAAAAATCCCCATAAACCTTCCACCTAGCTCTAGCTAGTCTACATTTTTTTTAATAATGTATTTTTTTTTTAATTGAAGGATAGTTGCTTTCCAGAATTTTGTTGTTTTTGGTAAAATCTCAACATGAATCAGTCACAGGTATACATATATCCCCTCCCTTTTGAACCTCCCTGCCATATCCCTCCCCAATCCACCCCTCTAGGTTGATATAAAGCCCCTGTTTGAGTTTCCTGAGTCATACAGCAAATTCCTGTTGGCTATTTTACATATGATAATGTAACTTTCCATGTTACTCTTTCCATACATCTCACCCTCTCCTCCCCTCTTCCCATGTCCATAAGTTTATTTTCTATGTCTGTTTCTCCATTACTGCCATGTACATAAATTCTTCAGTACCATTTTTCTAGATTCTGTATATATGCATTAGAATACGATATTTATCTTTCTCTCTCTCACTTACTTCACTCTGTATAATAGCTTCTAGGTTCATCCACCTCATTAGAACTGACTCAAATATGTTCCTTTTTATGGCTGAGTAATATCCCACTGTGTATATGTACCACAATTCTTTATCCATTCATCTGTTAATGGACATCTAGATTGCTTCCATGTTCTAGCTATTGTAAATAGTGCTGCAGTGAAAAATGGGATACATGTATTGTTTTCAATTTTGGTTTCCTCAGGGTACATGCCTAGGAGTGAGATTGCTGGGTCATATGGCAGTGTTATTTCTAGTTTTTTAAGGAATCTCCATACCATCTTCCATAGTAGTTTTATCAATTTACGTTCCCACCAAGAGTGAAAGAGCGTTCCCTCTTCTCCACACCCTCTCCAGCATTTATTTTTTGTAGGCCTTTTGATGATGGCCATTCTGACCCGTGTGAGGTGATATCTCATTGTATTTTGATTTGGATTTCTTTGAGAGTTGGACAGTGAAGAAGGCTGAGTGCTGAAGAATTGATGCTTTTGAACTGTGGGGTTGGAGAAGACTCTTGAGAGTCCCTTGGACTGCAAGGAGATCCAACTAGTCCATCCTAAAGGAGATCAGTCCTGGGTGTTCATTGGAAGGACTGATGTTGAAGCTGAAACTCCAATACTTTGGCCACCTCATGTGAAGAGTTGACTCATTGGAAAAGACCCTAATGCTGGGAAGGATTGGGGGCAGGAGGAGATGGGGATGACAGAGGATGAGATGGTTGGATGGCATCACCGACTAGATGGACATGGGTTTGGGTAAACTCTGGGAGTTAGTGATGGACAGGGAGGCCTGGCATGCTGAGATTCATGGGGTCGCAAAGAGTCAGACACGACTGAGTGACTGAACTGAACTGAACTGAACTAAACTGAATAACGAGCGATGCTGATCATCATTTCATGTGTTTGTTAGCCGTCCTATGTCTTCTTTGGAGAAATGTCTGTTTAGGTCTTTTTCCCACTTATCAATTGGGTTTGTTTTTTTGGCATTGAGCTGTATGAGCTGCTTGTATATTTTGGAAATTAATCCTTTGTCAATTGTTTCATTTGCTATTAGTTTCTCCCATTCTGAGGGTTGTCTTTTCACCTTACCTATAGTATCCTTTGGTGTGCAAAATCTTTTAAGTTTAATCAGGTCCCACTTGTTAACTTTTCTTTTTATTCTCGTTTCTCTATGAGGTCGGTCATAGAGGATCTTGCTTTGATTCATGTCATCAAGTGTTCTGCCTATGTTTTCCTCTAAGAGTTTTATAGTCTCTGGTCTTAGATTTAGGTCTTTAATCCATTCTAAGTTTATCTTTGTGTATCGTGTTAGGAATTGTTCCAATTTCATTCTTCTACATGTAGCTGTCCAGTTTTCCCAGCACCATTATTGAAGAGGCTGTCTTTGCCCCATTATATAGTCTTGCCTCCTTTGTCAAAACTAAGGTACCCATAGGTACATAGGTTTCTTCTGGGCTTTCTGTCTTGCTCCATTGGTCTATATTTCTGTTTTTGTGCCAGTACCATACTCTCTTGATTACTATAGCTTTGTAGTATAATCTGAAGTCAGAAAGTTGATTCCTCCAGCTCCATTCTTCTTTCTCAAGACTGCTTTGGCTATTTGAGGTCTTTTGGGTTTCCATATGAATTGTGAAATTTTTTGTTCTAATTCTGTGAAAAATGTCATTGGTAATTTGATAGGGATTGCATTAAATCTGTAGATTACATTTCGTATTATAGTCATTTGCACAATATTGATTTTTCCTACCCAGGAACATGGAATATCTGTCCATCAATTTATGTTGTCTTTGATTTCTTTCATCAGTGTCTTATAATTTCTGTGTATAGTTCTTTTGTCTCCCTAGTTAAGGTTATTCCTAGATATTTAATTCTTTTTTATTTTTGCAATGAGGAATGGGATTGATTCCTTAATTTCTCTTTCTGATATTTCATTGTTAGTATATGGAAATGCAAGTGATTTCTGTGTATTGATTTTGTATCTTGCAACCTTGCTAAATTCACTGATTAGTTCTTTAGCGTTTTCTATGTACAGTATCATGTCATCTTCAAATTGTGAGAGTTTTACATCTGTTCTGATCTGGATTCCTTTTATTTATTGTTCTTCTCTGAATACTGTAGCTAGGACTTCCAGAACTAGATTGAATAACAGTGGTAAAAGTGGACACCGTTGTCTTGTTCCTGATCTTAGGGAGAATGCTTTCAGTTTTTCACCATTGAGAATAATGTTTGCTGTAGGCTTAGTATATACGTTCTTTGCTATGTTGAGGTAGGTTCCTTCTATGCATATTTTTTGAAGAGTTTTAATCATAAATGGGTGCTGAATTTTATCAAACGCTTATGCTGCATCTATTGAGACTATCAAGTGGTTTTTATTTTTCATTTGTTGATATGGTGTATCCCACTGATTGATTTGCATATATTGAAGAATCCGTGCATCCCTGGAATAAAACCAACTTAATCATGGTGTATGAGCTTTTTGATGTGTTGCTGAATTCTGTTTGCTAAAATTTTGTTGAGGATTTTTGCATCTATGTTCATCAGTGATATCAGCCTACAGTTTTCTTTTCTTGTGTTGTGTCTTTGTCTGGTTTTGTTATCAGGAGGATGCTGGCTTCATAGAATGAGTTTAGAAATGTTCCTTTGCAATTTTTTGAAAGAGTTTTAGAAGGAAAGGCACTAGCTCTTCCTTAAATGATAGAACTCTCCTGTGAAGCCATCTGGTTCCAGGCTTCTGTTTGTTGGGAGATTTTTGATCACAGTTTCAGTGCTTGTAATTTGGTTGTCCATAATTTCTATTTCTTCCCAGTCCAGTCTTGGATGATTGAACTTTTCTAAGAATCTGATCATTTCTTCTAGGTTATCCATTTTATTTCCATACAATTGTTTGTAACAGTCTCTTATAATCCTTTGTGTTTCTGCATTGTCTGTTATAGCCTCTCCTTTTTAATTTCTAATTTTGTTGATTTGATTCTTCTTTCTTTTGTTCTCAACGAGTCTGGATAAAGGTTTGTCCACTTTGTTTATCTTCTCAAAGAACAAGTTTTTAGTTGTGTTAATTTTTATTATTGTTTCTTTCATTTCCTGTTCACTTATTTCTGCTGTTGTTTATGATTTCTTTCCTTCTACTAATCTTGGGGGGTTTTTGTTCTTCTTTTTCCAATTGTTTTAGGTGTAAAGTTAGGTTGTCTGTTTGATGTTTTTCTTGTTTCTTGCGGTAGGATTGTATTGTTATAAACTTCATTTTTAGAACTGATTTTGCTGCATCCCATAGGTTTGAGTTGTCGTGTTTTCATTGTCATTTCTTTCTAGAAATTTTTTTATTTCACTTTTGATTTCTTCAGTAATCTGTTGGTTACTTAGAAACATGTTGTTTAATCTCCATGTGTTATTGTTTCTTACAATTTTTTTTCTTGTAGTTGATACAAGAAAAGTTGTTAGTGTTAGTGTTTGTTGTTATGTACTGAGGTGTTCCTACACTGGGTGCATAGATACTTACAATGGTTATGTCTTCTTTTTGGATTGATCTTTTGAACATTATGTAGTGTCTTTTCTTATCTCTTGTAATATTCTTTATTTTAAGGTCTATTTTGTCTGATATGAGGTTGCTACCCCAGGTTTCTTTTGCTTCCCATTTGCATGGAATATATTTTTTCATCTTCTCACTTTCAGTCTGTATGTGTCTTAAAGTCTGAAGTGGTTTTCTTGTAGACAGCACATATATGGGTCTTGATTTTGGATCCATTCAGCCAGTCTATGAAAGAAGGTTGGTGCATTTAATCCATTTACATTTAAAGTAACTATTGATATACACGTTCTTATTCGTAATTGTTTGGGGTTGATTTTGTAGATCTTTTTCCTCCTCTTGTATTTCTTGACTATGTAAGTCCCTTTAACATTTGTTGTAAAGATGGTTTGGTGGTACTGAATTCTCTTAACTTTTGCTTGTCTGAAAAGCTTTTTATTTCTCCATCAACTTTGAATGAGATCATTGCCAGATGTAGTAATCTTAGTTGTAGATTTTTCCCTTTCATACTTTATATATATTCTGTACTTTAAATATATTCCCTTCTGGCCTGCAGAGTTTTAGCTGAAAGATCAGCTTTTAAGCATATGTATGTTACTTGTTGCTTTTCCCTTGCTGCTTTTAATATTCTTTCTTTGTGTTTAGTCTTTGTTAGTTTGATTATTATATATCTTGGTGTGTTTCTCTTTTAGTTTATCCTGTATGGGACTCTTTGTGCCTCTTGGACTTGATTGACTATTTCCTTTTCTATGTCAGGGAAAATTTTCAACTATAATCTCTTTAAAAATGTTCTCACACCTTTTCTTTTTCTCTTCTTCTGGCACCCCTAAAATTCGAATGTTGGTGCGTTTGATATGGTCCTAGAGGTCTCTGGGACTATCCTCTGTTCTCTTCATTCTTTTTACTTTATTCTGCTCTTCAGAAGTTATTTCCACCATTTTATCTTCCAGCTCATTGATTCGTTCTTCTGCTTCAGATGTTCTACTATTGATTCCTTCTAGAGTATTTTTAATTTCAGTAACTGTGTTGTTTGTCTCTGTATATTTATTATTTGATTGTTCTAGTTCTTTGTTAATTGATTCTCGCATTTTCTCCATTTTGTTTTCAAGGTCTTTGATCATCTTTACTACCATTATTCTGAATTATTTTTCAGGTAGTTTGCCTATTTCCTCTTCATTTATTTGGACTTCTGTGTTTCCAGTTTGTTCCTTCATTTGTTTAGTATTTCTCTGCCTTTTCATTTTTTTTAACTTATTGTATTTGAGACCTCCTTTTCCCAGGTTTCAATGTTGAATTCTCTCTTCCTTTTGGTTTCTGCCCTCCTAAGATTGGTCCAGTGGTTTTTGTAAGCTTCATACAGAGTGAGATGTGCTGAGATTTTTTGTTCGTTTGTTTGTTTCTTCCTTTGACTGATTTCCTCTGATGCATAAGGCTGAGTGAGGCGGTAATCCTGTCTGATGACTGGGTTTGTATTTTTGCTTTGTTTGTGGTTTAGATGAGGCATCCTTCACAGGGTGCCACTAGTGGTTGAGTGATGCTGAGTCTTGTATTCAAGTCGTTTCCTTTGTGTGAGTTCTCTGCCATTTTGTTCTCTGTTATTCTGACCTCTCCCATTTTGTTCTCCTTACTACTTTAATAAAATCTGTGCATTAAGGGAATACACCCAAGGACACTCACTACATCTCTATAACAAGCAAACGAAGAAACAAAAACCTTACCTGTTCCTCACTATTTGATACTCCCTGGGGTTAGTTCTCTGGTAGTCTAGGGTCTTGGAGTCATTGCTCCCACTCCAAAGGCTCAGGGCTTGATCTCTGGTCAGGAGTGAAGATTCCACAAGTGGTTTGTTATGGCCTTAAGTGAGATTAAAACAAATACCCAAAAATGAGAAACCAAAGATGAACCCCAGACAAATGGAAGTTACAAAATCAGCCAAATAATAATTAGAATAATGGAATATACACATATACATATGCACCCATAAACAATGTCAAAGCAGTCTAACAAAAATAAAGTACAGTAGATTGCCCCAGCAAACAAAGGAAACCAAACATTATATCTGCCAGTTAAAAACAAAGCTAACTAAAGCACAAACTGGAAAACAAAACACAGCAAGGTGCCACGTGGGGAATAAAGCGATGAAAACAAAACTAACAAATACATTGAGAGGAAAAGAAAAGAAAGAATAGATATGAAAATTTAAATAAGGTAAATAAAGAAGATTTATATACATTAAAGATTAACTGCAAGGGAAAAAGAACAGTACGAAAAACAAACAAAGGTATAAATGTAGAAAAAATAATAATAGGCTTAAAAAATCAAAATTAAAAAAAAAGAAAGAAAAAAAAAAAAAAAAGTAAAACTCCACAGAACTTCAAAAGCCCAACACAGAGGCAGAGGTTTATAACAACAATTAAAAAAAAAAAAATGTGACTGAGGGGGAAAAAAAATGTTCAGAACCTTAATTAGATTTCATAGTGCCAATAAAATCGACAACTACAACAGAGAGGGGGAAAAAAGAGGAGAAAAAGAGAAAAAGAAATCCAAAAGAATCTACGCAACAAGTTAAAACATAAGAGTCATAAATGTTTTTCTTGAGTCACTGCTGTCAGAGTCCCTTCCCACGCTGAAAGTCACAGTCCACCTCACCTCCCTAGGATGTCCTCCAAGTCTGTGCTGATCTCTGGACCTGCTGTGGGGGCAGCTCAGACTCTAATCTGGTCCTAGTCCTGTGTGTTCTTGCCTCCAATGTCCACAGCTATCAGAGCTAGTGAATTTTCTTTTGTGGGCGCTCTCAATGTCCTTTCATATATTCCATAGACACAGAGTCTGCCTAGTTGATTGTGTGGATTTAATCTTCAGCTTGTACAGCTGGTGGGAAGGTTTTGGGTCATCTTCCTTAGCCACACTGCCCCTGGATTTCAGTTGCGGTTTTATTCCCACCTCTGCATGTGGGTCATCCGCTGGGGTTTGCTCCTGAGGCTGCCCTGGAGGACTCGGGTTTGCCCCTGTGAGGGCCAGGTGTGGAGGTGGTGCAGCTGTTTGGGTCTCAGGGGTTGTGGCAGCACCAGGTACTCAGGGGAGTTGGCGGCCAAGGCAGCAGGAAATAGAGTGCTCTAAAAGGATATGGCAACCAGTATTGGCCAATACGCTCCAGTATGCTTGCCTGGAGAACCCTCTCCCTGACAGAGAAGCCTGGCAAGCCACGGTCTATAGGGTCGCAAAGAGTCCGACATGACCGAAGGGACCCTGTGCGCATAGACGCAAGACTTTTTTGCCTGTGGCAGCTCTGCCCCACTGGGGGTTGAGCGTGAAGGTGGTGCAGCTGCTTGGCTTGTGGGGACCCTGGAGGCACCATGTGTGCAGGGACACGGTCTGCCTCCGCCGCAGGAGTTATGGCCCTATCCGAGTCTTTTTTTCCAGCCTCTTGTAGCTGGCGATCAGAAGGCCTCTTTGGCCAGTCTTTCTCTGTAACACTGCCCGTTCAGGCACTTAGAGGGCTCCCTTGCCTGGGGTCCTTCTCTGTTGCTTGGCTTGTCAGTCACATAAAGGGGCCCCCTGGCTGGGGTCCTATTCTTCAGATTGGTGCATCAGTCATTTAAAGGAGCACCCTACGTGTCCTACTCTGCAGATCAGGCGCATCAGTCACTTAAAGGGGCCCTCTGAGTGGGGTCCTGCTCTGTGGTTCAGTGCATCAGGCGTTTGATGGGTCAGCCCTCTATTGTTCAGCTGCAGATGCTGGCCTTTGTGGAGAGAGAGGCCATGGTGATGCTCCACCCCCTACATGTGACTCAGCAGTATCCCTTGCTTCCATGGTGCCTGGCTTTCCTCCACAGGCATTTCCCACCACGATCTCCTCCCTCACATCTCCTTGATCCATCTCTCCACAGTCAACAGCAGCCCTCACCCTGGGATTGCTCCACAATCCCTAAACTCCAGCTCCCAGCCTCTGTACCTTCCAGGGGACTTGCATCCCTGTCAGGGGTATGCATGGCTGTGGCAAGGACTGTCTGATTCTCATTCCATTTAGGCTGCCACAGGTCAGCTGCTTCACTCTCAGCCTTAAATGTTTCTCCTCTGACTCAGACAATTGCCCCAGTGTGGGGATTGGACCCCTGCTTCAGTTCCCCCACCTGCTGAGGGCAGGTCCAGTCCTACCAAGACTCCTGTTTTTTCCCCTAGTTCCTTCATCCTACCAAGTTTTGCGTGGGTCTATATATTCTTTTCCGCCGGTCAGGTCCTCCTGTCCATTTCAGCTGGTGTTCTGCCTGCACTTCTGTGTCTGAGGCTGTATTCCTGATATATCTCTAGAGAGAGATGCACTCCATGTCCACTACTCCTCTGCCATTTTGTTCTCCCTATTACTTCGATAAAATCTGTGCATTAAGGGAATACACCCAAGTACACTCACTACATCTCTATAACAAGCAAACAAAGAAACAAAAACCTCACCTGTTCCTCAATAGAATTCAGAAATGGTCTATATCTGGTTCCTGGAGCAGAAAAATATATTAATTAAAGCAAATGAACTATACTAGAGACACCAACATGGATAAATCCATAATATTGGTGGGCTTCCCAGGTGGAACAGTGGTAAACAATCTGCCTGCCAATGCAGGAGTTGCAAGAGACCCAGGTTTGATCCCTGGTTTGGGAAGATCCCCTGGAGAAGGAAGTGGCAACCCACTCAAGTATTCTTGCCTAGGAAATCCCATGGACAGAGGAGCCTGGCAGGGTGCAGTCCTTGGGGTCATAAAACCCATAATTTTAAAGGGGACAAATAGCAAACAAATAAGCATTAATAAAAGACTGCCTTCTATGTAAAAATTGAGCATAAAAACTTTATTACATTCTCTGTATAGGCACATATTAGAAGCATAAAAACAGACTAAGATTGATACACATCAACTTTATGATTGTAGATACTGCTGTATACAGCTATGCCAAACTATTCCTAGCTTACTGAGAGACTTTTTTTTTTTTGGTTTTGCTTGCTTTATTATGGATGGACATTACATTATATCAAATGCTTTTTGGCAATAATCATGAAGATGATACAATGCTTTTTCCTCTCCATCTACAAATATGTATAATCATCTGAAAAGCAAATTGCCCTCACATTCTTAGGTTAAACTCCACTTGGTAGTGATGATTATTTGCATGTGTGTTTGACAAAACTGTTGGCTTGTTTCTTCTGTTAGAGACTATTGGCTCATATTTGCTAGTATCTTAACAGATATTTTTGCACCAATATTAATAATCCAGGCTGACTATGATTATTCTTTTTCAAATTGTTCTTTTGCAGCTGTGGTAACATATTTGAAAAGTTTTATATAAAATGAATACTACTTGTTCTTTGAAATTTTTATAGCGTTGGCCTATGAAACTTCTAGTTAAAAAGAAAATGAATATAAAAATTATAGTATGCTCACACAGTAAAATATATTCAGAGTTAAAAGGAGTGAATAATGGATAAAAGCAATAACATGAATAAATCTCAAATATGTTAATAATAATGAAAGAATTCTTACACAGTAAAGTTATATACGATGTGATTCCTTTTATATAAAATATTTTAAGTAAGAAAAAATCAAAAAGATGCTTCCCTGTGGAAGTGGCAGGGATATTTATTGGGAATGGTCATCAGAAAGCTTTCTGAAATAGCAGTAATACGGTAGCAGTCTGTATCCTAATAGGTGCTATATTTCACAGTTCTTTGCAACTGCCAAAATTCAGTTTAAATTATGCCTTCAATTGCATGTAGATTTTATATAAAAAGAAAAATGTTGGATATTATATGAAAAGAATTCCAATTAATGATGTGTATCCCAAAATATTGAGAGTAATGTGTACTGATGTCTGCAATTCACTTTGAAAAGTGAAAGTGAAAGTTGCACAGTCGTGTCCAATTCTTTGCAACCCCATGGACTGTAGCCCACTGCGACCCCATGGATTGCAGCCCACCAGGCTCCTCTGTCCAAGGAATTCTCTAGGCAATCACACTGAAGTGGGTTGCCATTCCCTTCTCCAGGGGATCTTCCCAACCCAGATCTCCTGCATTGCAGGCAGATTCTTTACTGTCTGTGCCACCAGGGAAGCCTCTTTGGCAGGCATCAAAATTTACTTTGTCAGGCATCAAAAATAAGATGGAATAATGGATAGGTGGATATTTAAGAACACAAATATTATAAATGTTAATGGCAGGATTTAGGTGGTGAAAATGTGAATTCTTCCTGTTCATCTTTTTTTATATGTTCAGAACCTTTCAAAATAAAAATGTCAGGGAAAAATCCTTAATGTCTTAAATTTCTCCAGTAAACAGAGCTTCAGTGTTACTTTACCACTCTGGTTTCATTTATCTTTTTTTCTATATTGGTCCCTAAAATACCAATTTCTTATTCAAGTAATAGTTATATATTTTAAAAGTTCTTTTGTGCTTCACAAGCATGAAAAAATATCTATAGTTTGAGGAATTTTCAGAGTATATAATCTTTCATATATCTATAGAAGGGGCATTGTTTTAAATATACTTTTTTTGCAATCTCCATTTGCTAAATTCATTATATGGTATTGTATTCTTGGAAGTTAGTACAATCATTCTTGTCTTTTATAAAATTATGGACTCATGTTTGCAGTCCCCCCTCCTCTCCCTTCCATGGGAGAATTCTCTTGCAGGCTGAATTTTCAGTCACTTCTTTGTTTGTCTTAATAATTGCTTCTTTCAGGCACCATAGGGGTATCTCTGGTGTTGATGTTAATGTTTATATTGATCTGGGTCATTTGGATAATGTAAAACCCTTGTGAAATATGTGCTTTTAATTTTGATTTCTCTGGGGAGATGATTTTTTGTCACACAAAAACAGCTTTCTGAGATGCAGTCTTTCATGGGTGCTAAGTTTCTGCAAGTGTTTCAATATTTTCTCACCAATTTGGAGACCTAAATTTTTGTCCCTGCCTTTAAAACTCAAGCTCCTATGTTACTGGTGATTATTATCTTCCAAAGGGCAACCTCAGTATCAGTTCTTATGCTGACCATTGTTTTGTATCACTGCCATTTTTATGACTTCTGTTCTTTATGTTTAAAGTTTGAAACGTAACTTTTAGGAAGTCAGGCATCTGTAAATGTTTCTCACATTACCTTAATCTGTCATTTTTATTACTTTTTTTTCAGAGCTACAAGTCTCAGTCACCCTTTAACCAGTTCCTATGTGGCCACTCTCCCAATTACTCCCCAGAAATGCTTTTTATTAATGGTACAATAATGATGTATGCAGTGGTCATTTTCTGCACTCCTCTTGACCCTGAGTAGCCTTCAGTGGAGCTGACTACACCATCTTTCTTGAAACACTTTCATTTCCAGGTCTTAGTGCTATCTCTTCTCTTTGTTTTTCTTCCACTTCACTCTGGCTGCTCTTTCTAAATATCCTTTGCTGACTCTTTTTCTCTACTGAGCCTTTGGATGTTAAATGGTTTAAGACTCAGTGTGAGATATTTTATTTTTGTCTATACTCTCACTGGGTTTTACATATGCTAGCTTGCACATTTTATATATAGTCTTGATCACTCCTCTTAGACCCACCTGATATCCAACCATATAATTTATTTCTAAATTTAGTATGATTATGACTTCAATCTTAAGACACCCAAAGCCTATCATTTTAAATTCTTTCTAAAATTTTGGTGCCCCTGTGTTCTCAGTATATCATGCTTGCCTGCTCAGTCGCATCTGACTCTTTGCAACCTCATGGACTACAGCCAGCCAGGCTCTTTTGTCCATGGGATTTCCAAGACAAGAATAATAGAGTGGGTTGTCATTTCCTCCTCCAGGGGATCTTCCCAACCCAGGGATTGAACCGATGTCTCAAGTCTCCTGCATTTGTAGGCAGATTCTTTTACTACTGAGTCACCAGGGAAGCCCCTCCCCCAGCATATTACAATATTTTAAAAGTCCCTCTTAAGGACCTCCTTGATGGTACAGTGGTTAAGAATCCTTCTTCCAATGCAGGAGACATGGGTTTGATTCCACATACTGTGTGTCAACTAAGTCTGTAGGTTGCAACTACTGAGTCCACATGCTCTAGAGCCCCTGCTCTGCAAAAAGAGAAAGCCTGTGTGCTACAACAAAGACCCAGCACAGCCAAGACAATAAAAAAATAAAAGCCCCTCTTAATTCATTTTTTAATACTTTGCATATTCTACTCATCCACTGCCATTCTGTGTTTGCCTACCTCCAAAATAGTGTATACCCAGAACCACACAATTCTCATATCCACAGACACCATACTGGTCTAAGTATCAATATATTTTATCTGAATTACTATAATGGCTTCCTAACTGCATTTTTGCCATTCTTCCTTCCTCCATTCAACTCTACACAAAAGGGCAAGAATGAACATTTAAATCAGAAAATCAGATTATGCAATCTCAATATTTTTATGCCCTTCCATCTCCATCTATTGAATTCAGAGGACATCCCACGGCCCACTCCATTCTCTGATTCCACGTCGTGCTACACCTCCTCCCTCTTCATTGATGAGGCTCCAGCCACACTGGTCCTATGTTCCAGGAATATACCTGGCTTCTTTCTGCTCTCTAGCTTTCACAATTGGCATTCCCTTTGTCTGATGTGTTCTCCTCTGTTTCCATAAGTGGTCGGCTTTTTCTCATAACTTAGGTTTTACCTCAATTGTAACCTCTGTGCTTCTGTCTAAATCATTGCTCTACTAACTACTCCGCCTCTAATGAATGTTATCTACCCTCTCCTGAGTGATCAATTCTGCATAATAATGGATTGTAGGAAGATCACAACTTTATCAAGCCATAAAATATACAGCTGCATATTTCTAGGAATTTTCTCACCCATAATACAGAGCAAAGTAATGGTAAGAACCTTGGGTGTTACAATGAGTGAGATAATATCAGATTCTAGGGTTCAAGCAAATCTTAGACAAGAGAGAATTAACCTGATGCTTGAAAAATAGCCAACAGTTTAACTGATAGAATGATATCTTTCAGGCAGTATATGTGTGTTATTTGCTCAGCTGTGTCTGACTCTTTGCGATCCCATGGACCAGTAGCCCGCCAGGCTCTTCTTTCCATGGGATTCTCCAAGCAAGAATACTGGAGTAGGTAGCCAGTCCCTTCTCTAGGGATCACAAGGATGATCACTAGCAAAAACAATCAAGTGAAAGCCCATAGGTTCTGAGAACAATAAATAATCCAATTTGATTATTACATTCAGTGAGTGCTGAAAGCTTTTTGCAAACACTGGCTTGGGCCATATTATGGAAAACCTTGAGGAATTTGTACTTGATTCACTAGGCAATAAGGAACTTTTGAATGTTTTTGAAAATCAGCAGGCTAACCGAAAGGAAGTGGAAGAGTCAGAAGAGAAAACAGTTAGTCAACTCTTGACCACTGATCACTTTGAGCCCCCTAAGAACAAGCCAGCTTTCCTACTGCTGTAAATGAGGTGGATAAGAAATCATACTTTGAACTCAGTGAATGTATATATTTTTTAATTAGTTTATTTATCTATTTTTTAACTTTACAATATTGTATTTGTTTTGCCATACATTGACATGAATCCACCATGTGAGTGTATATTTGAAACCATGTTACCCAATTGGATAATTCTAAGCAATTTATGTAACCTTTTCTAAATTTTGATTTCTTTACCTGTAAAGTGAAACTCATAAGATTTTGTATACTGTTTCAATATATCTATCACTTGATAAACCTATAGCAATTGATATAAATATTATTATTAGGTTATTTGTTTTCTACAGGGGAAGCTGTCTTAGACAGCAGAGTTAGGTAATGCTTTTAGGTCTGTGGTACACACGAGAATCTTCAGCTCTGCATATGAATTCTGTGATGCCATCTCTGAGAGCCATTAGACACTGCCAGTCACTGAAACCTAACTGTGTGTGTGTGTGTGTGTGTGTGTGTGTGTGTGTGTGTGTGTGTGTGTGTGAATATGAGTTTGAGTGCCAGCTATCAGCTCACTGCAATACATTCTGGCTTTTTGATACTCTTCAATGATGTTTGAATTGAAATACACCAATGGAAACTTCAGAGGCATCCTTCTAACCGTGAAATAATCCCTATAGAACATTCTCTACATATTGCTTTCTATAAACCCTCTTATTATCCATGGGGAGAACTAGTGAAATAGAATTCACTGTTTGGATTTTCTCCATAGCTCTGCTTATTAGGCCACATATTTCATGCTAATTCATTTTAAGACAAAAGAAGTGAAGCAGAAGACTAATCAATTCCAGAGTAAACCCAGGCTAAAAATTTGTGAAAACTTCCTGTACCAATCAAATTTAGGGACTAAACTCTCCAGTTTAAACTCATTATCCAAATTCCACCTTATTTTTGCTAGATAATCCTGGGCTTTGTTCTCCCTAGAATATAATAAGGGAAGGCTAATTAATAATTTTTAGGTCTCAATTATATCCCATGCATTTTGCTTAAACATCTTCGTGTTCCCTGTGTAATACTCAATATTCCACAAAAGCCCAATGAGATTAATCAATTTATAGTCCATAGAGTACGAATAATAAAAAACGATGATGACTTAATTTGTGCCAAGCACTTCGGGGGATCATTTAGAGCTGTATTTTGAACACACATCTGTTCAGCATCACTAGACCACTCTAATTCTCCATTCTTCCTCAAGTGAAATTTCACTTATTTTTGATTTTAAAATTAAGAGACAAAATCAAGTATCCCAGTGGATATTTGAAAACCACTTAAGAAAGTAAATGTTAACAAAGACTGACCTGTATTGGAAAGTCAGTAAATGATTTCTTTCTTATTTGCAAACTGTCATTTTTATAAATAGAATAGACAAGTAATAACTTTCACTTCTCAAAAAAATATCACTATTTATTAAGAATAGTGATAGTTTTTGAACATCATGATATCACTGCTTTTTGAACACTGCTTTTTTAACATCTACTGTGTATTGAGTAGTGAATAGTAGTGTACTTGAATCTTGTTTAAATCCTGGAAGATGAATGTTATCAACTTTGTTCAGGTGGAGAAACTGAGCCTTAGGAGAAAATTCTGTTACTTATATAATATACCTGTGGCTTCTCACCAGGCTTTTTCTAGCTGCAAAGTTTGTATATTATTTTCTGCCTCTCACGTCTATTTGATTTCCCTTCTTTTGCAACAAGGGCCTAACCTGAAAAGTCTATTCAAGGATTCTTTGTATTATTCCAGGCTAGGCTTGTTACAGCCTGCCTTTCAATGTTCTAAGAGATACTTTCCTGCCTTACAAATGAAATCATTGAGTTCTCAATGAAGAATCAAGTGAGATCCAAAAATTAAAGCAGGGAATATTTCCCCCTCATTATATTAGTGGGATTCCCTGGTGGCTCAGTTGGCAAAGAATCTGCCTGCAATGTGGGAAACCTGGGTTCAATCCCTGGGTTGGGAAAATCCCCTGGAGGGAGGCATGGCAACCCACTTCAGTATTCTTGCCTGGAGAATCCCCATGGACAGAGGGGTCTGGTGAACTACAGTCCATTGGGTTGCAAATAGTTGGACATGACTGAGCGACTAAAAACAGTACACATCAATGGGTTACATATAAGGTAGTAGCAACTGGTGGAGGGAAAGAAAGAAAGCAGGGTAATTCTTCAAGGATTCTAACACAGGTATTTATTAATAGCTAAAGCAAATAAACAAGTAATTAAGAATGTTTTTCAAAATATTTCTTTTGAAAATCAACTTACTGACTCACATATTGTTCCCATACCTTTCCAGTGCTGTCTAACTTCATATCCTGGATTGCCCACTGGCTAATTAGATTAGCACTCCCTCATAAATTCACCCATAATACCTTATATTTCTCTCATTGTAAAGCTTATCAATGCTGTTTATTGGAACTGCCTCCCTACTTGTCTGAGTGGTCCTCCATAATTTAAGCTCTGAAAGAACAATGTCTGTTTTTTAATTTATGTTATATGGCTAGGAACCATGCTCTCTAACACTTTCCTGATTTTGAAATAAATAATAATACTCTCACCAATTTTTAAAAACACCAAGTGGTGTTGGTATAATGGTGTTTCCTGATTCAAACCTAACTCCAGGTCATTAATGTTTCTGTGGTGCATAGGCTGAACTCCAACCATCTGACAAATCATGGCTATAGCTGGAGTGATATCAGGCTTCCCAGGTGGCGCTAGTGGTGAAGAATCCACCTGCCAATGCAAGAGATATAAGAGATGCAGATTCGATCCCTGAGTCAGGAAGATCTCCCAGAGGAGGACATGGCAAACCTACTCCAGTATTCTTGCCGGGAGAATCCCATGGACAGAGGTGCCTGGTGGGCTATAGTTCATAGGGTCACAGAGTTGGACATGACTGAAGCAATTTAGCGAGTATGCAGAGTGATATCATGCTATAGATATAACATTCTACATCTCAATAGCCACATACACTTTTATGACTCTTCTATCTCTTCTACCCTTTATAGCTGTTGAGTGAAACTGTTATTGTTGTTCAACAGCTCAGTCCTGTCCAACATTTTGCAACCCCATGGACTGCAGCTCACCAGGCCTCACTGTCCATCACCAGTTCCCAGAGTTTACTCAATCTCATGTCCATTGAGTCAGTGATGCTATCCAACAGTCTCATCCTCTGTTGTCCCCTTCTCTTGCCCTCAGTCTTTCCCAGCATCAGGGTCTTTTCCTGTAAGTTCGCTGTTTGCATCGGGTGGCCAAAGTATTGGAGTTTCAGCTTCAGCATCAGTCCTTCCAATGACTATTCAGGACTGATTTCCTTTTGGATTGACTGGTTGGATCTCCTTGCAGTCCAAGGGACTCTCAAGAGTCTTCTCCAACACTACAGTTTAAAAGCATCAATTCTTCAGCCCTCAGCCTTTTTTATTGTCCAACTCTCACATCCGTACCTGACTGCTGGAAAATCGTAGCTTTGATTATGCTGATCTTTCTTGGCAAAGTAATGTAATGTAAAAAAGTAATGTAATGTAATGTAATGTAATGTAATTTCTCTGCTTTTTAATATGCTGTCTAAGTTTATCATAGATTTTCTTCCAAGGAGCAACCATCTTTTAATTCCATGGCTGCAGTCCCCATCCATAGCAATTTTGGAGCTGAAAAAAATAAAGTCTGTCACTATTTCCACTGTTTCCCCATCTATTTGCCATGAAGTGATGGCCCAGATACCATGACCTTAGTTTTTTGAATGTTGAGTTTTAAGCCAGCTTTTTCACTCTCCTTTTTCATTTACATCAAGAGGCTCTTTAGTTCTTCACTTTCTGTCATAAGGGTAGTGTCATCTGCATATCTGAGGTTACTGACATTTCTGTCAGCAATCTTGATTCCAGCTTGTGGTTCATCCAGCCTGGCATTTCGTGTGATGTACTCTGCATAGAAGTTAAATAAGCAAGGTGACAATATATAGTCTTGACGTATACTTTTCCCAAATTTGAACCAGTTCGTTGTTCCATGTCCAGTTCTATCTATTGCTTCTTGATCTGCATAGAGGTTCTGCAGGAGTCAGGTAAGGTGGTCTGGTATCCCCATTTCTTTAAGAATTTTCCACAGTTTGTTGAGATCCACACAGTCAAAGGCTGTAACATAGCCAATGAGGATAAGTAGAGGTTTTTCTGAAATTCTCTTGCTTTTTCTATGATCCAGCGGATGTTGGCAATTTGATCTCTGGTTCCTCTACCCTTTTTAAATCCAGCTTGAACATCTGGAAGTTTTCAGTTCATGTACTGTTGAAGCCTGGATTGGAGAATTTTGAGCTTTACTTTGCTAGCATGAGAAATGAGTGAAATTGTGTGGTAGTTTGAATATTCTTTGGCATTGCTTTCTTTGGGATTGGAATGAAAACTGACATTTTCCAGTCTTGTGGCCACAACTGAGTTTTTGAAATTTGCTGGCATATTGAATGCATCAGTTTCACAGCATCATCTTTTAGGATTCGAAATAGCTCAGCTAGTATTCCATCACCTCCACCAGTTTTGTTCATAGTGATACTTCCTAAGGCCTGCTTGACTTCACTCTCCAGGATGTCTGCTCTAGGTGAGTAATCAAACCATGGTGGTTATCCAGGTCATGATGATCTTTTTGTTCAGTTCTTCTGTGTATTCTTGCCACTTGTTGAATGAAATTAATATCTTGCTAATACAGTGGGCCTCAGAGAAGCCAGCCAGTTATAATTCAAGGAGTTTGACTTACTCTAAGAAAATCCCTTATTCCTTCAGACTTTCTACTAATACAACTACCTAGAGTTCATTTTGCTGCCACACTGCAACAGAGATAGTCTGTAAAAGGGTGAATGAAGTAGGATGAAGATATTGAGAGAAAGAGAGAACTAATAACTTTGCTGAACCTATAGAATAGTCATGCCTGTATCCAGAAAGCAACATGAGTAATTTTTTGAACCAGTAATGGAAGCACCTTTTTTTTCTCCTGCTTAAATTAGTCTAATTGGATTTCCATCACTTGCAAGCAAAAAATATAAATCTTATCAATTTTTTTTCTTTTTGACCATATCTATCATAAAAAGTCAATTAGCTACTCAGTTTGGATCTTCCTATCATAAATTTAGGTAAATTTAGAGTCCTCTCAAAGACAAAATTCATTCATTAAACTCATATTACACCTTTGTGGAGTTAATGGTGCCTTGGTGGTGGGGTTAATGGTGACCTCCTCCAAGAGGGCTTATGCCACAGGCTGTGTGATCTAGGGAGCTGCACCCAGAGCCCCTGTCCCTGTGGCAGGCTACAGGCATGACCTAAGTCAAATCCCATATGATTATACATGGGAAGTGATAAATAGATTCAAGGGATTAGATCTGATAGACAAAATGCCTGAAGAACTATGGATGGAGGTTGATGACATTGTACAGGAGGCAGGGATTAAGAACATCCTCAAGAAAAAGAAATGCAGAAAGGCAAAATGGTTGTCTGAGGAGGCCTTACAAACAGCTGAGAAAAGAACAGAAGCTAAAGGCAAAGGAGAAAAGGAAAGATGTAACCATTTGAATGCCGAGTTCCATAGAATAGCAAGGAGACATAAGAAAGCCTTCCTCAGTGATCAGTGCAAAGAAATAGAGGAAAACAATAGAATGGGAAAAACTAAAGGTTTCTTCAAGAAAATTAGAGATAACAAGGGAACACTTCATGCAAAGATGGGCACAATAAAGGACAGAAATGGTATGGTCTTAACAGAAGCGGAAAATATTAGGAAGTAGTGGCAAGAATACACAGAAGAACTATACAAAAAAGATCTTTATGACACAGATAACCACAGTGGTGTGATCACTCACCTAGAGCCAGACATCCTGGAATGTGAAGTCAAGTGGGCCTTAAGATATGAACAAAGCTAGTAGAGGTGATGGAATTCCAGTAAAACTAACTATTTCAAATCCTATATGATGATGCTGTGAAAGTGCTGCACTTAATATGCCAGAAAATTTCGAAAACTCATCAATGGCCACAGGACTGGAAAAGGTCAGTTTTCATTCTAATCCCAAAGAAGGGCAATGCCAAAGAATGTTCAAACTTCCGCACAATTGCACTCATCTTACACACCAGCAAAGTGATGTTCAAAATTCACCAAGCCAGGCTTCAATAGTATGTGAACTGAGAACTTCCAGATGTTCAAGCTGGATTTAGAAAAGGCAGAGGAACATGAGATCAAATTGCAAACATCTGCTGGATCATAGAAAAAGCAAGAGAATTCCAGAAAAATATCTACTTCTGCTTTATTGATTATATTAAAGCCTTTGACTGTGTGGATCACAAGAAACTGGAAAATTCTGAAAGAGACGGGAATACCAGACCACATTACCTGTCTCCTGAGAAATCTGTGTGCAGGTCAGGGAGCAACAATTAGAACGGAACATGGAACAACAGACTGATTCCAAAGTAGGAAAGGAGTACGTCAAGGCTGTGTATTGTCACCCTGCTTATTTAACTTCTATGCAGATTCCATCTTGTGAAATGCATAGATGTGGATGAAGCACAAGCTCAGATCAAGATTGCAGGAGAAATATCAGTAACCTCAGATGTGCAGATGACACCACCCTTATGGCAGAAAGTGAAGAGGAACTGAAGAGCCTCTGATGAAAGTGAAAGGAGAGAGAAAAACTGACTTAAAAGTCAACATTCAAAAAACTAAGACCATAGCATCCAATCCCATCACTTCATGGCAAATAGATGGGAAAACAATGGAACCAGTGTCAGACTTTATTTTGCGGGACACCAAAATCACTGTGGATGGTAATTGCAGCCATAAAATTAAAAGAGCTTGCTCCTTGGAAGAAAAGCTATGACCAACCTAGATAGCATATTAAAAAGCAGAGACATTACTTTGCCTACAAAGGTCCGCCTAGTCAAGGCTTTGGGTTTTCCAGTTAGTCATGTATGGATGTGAGAATTGGACTATAAAGAAAGTTGAGCACCAAAAAATTGATGTTTTTGAACTGTGGTGTTGGAGAAGACTCTTGAGAGTCCCTTGGACTGCAAGGAGATCCAACCAGTCCATCCTAAAAGACATTAGTCCTTAATATTCATTGGAAGGACTGATGCTGAAGCTGAAACCCCAGTACTTTAGCCACCTGATTCGAAGAACTGACATTGGAAAAGACCCTGATGCTGGGCATGATTGAAGGCAGGAGGATAAAGGGATGACAGAGGATGATATGTTTGGATGGCATCACAGACTCGATGGACATGAGTTTAAGCAAGTTCCGAGTGTTGGTGATGGACAGAGAGGCCTGGCACGCTGCAGTCCATGGTGTTGCAAAGAATCAGACACAACTGAGCGACTGAACTGAACAGGTCTCAGAGCCAAAGAAGGAAAGGGATCAGCAACAATAGCTCCTATCCTCAACAATCTTCAAATTAGAGAAGAAAACTGTTCCTACAGATATAAACTAACCGGAGAAACACATAAGAAATTCATATGAACAAACTATAGACTTTATTAATCTGTCAAAGGAGGGGTGTCCATCATTCCTCACTCAGGAGGAATGGTGAATCTCTTGTCTTGTAAACAGGCCTCTTTCACCTCCTTACCAGATGACAATCATCTATAAATGGGACAGCCTTTTTCCCAATAAAAATTCAAAATTCCTCTGGAAAAAGATGCCATTTAGCTTTAAAATATAACTATATTTTAGTGCACAATTAGGAAATAGATTTTCTCCTCAGCACCAGCTATGAACAATTGAATCATTATTTGCCCGATGTTTATAGTTGAAAGGGAATTTGAGGACACAGCCAGTTTGAGTGATAAAGATGATCAAGATGGATGATAATGTCTGGAAATGGGTAACAATGGTGAGGATACTATTTATTATTCTTGCCTTTGTGTGAATGTATTTGTCAACTTCTTTCCTGAGAGCAAGTTTTGATTAATGAAGTGGGAAATAGGAACAGGCCACTCAAGACAAGAGAGAGCTAATAGGGGAAAAGCCAGTAGAGAGCATTAGAGTAAGTGAAGAACAGCTTTGTTTCATAATTTTTCCTTAGGCAAAATACTCATCCTCATTTCAGAATTCAGAAAAGGCAAAAAAAGTGAGAGAAGTTGTAGTTATTTATATTATATTTGTGTTTCCAAGTATAAGGGAAGGCTTGTGGTCAAATTTGCCACAACTTGTTTCCTCCTCACTCCCCCTGTCTCCCCGAATTTACACTTTCCTCCTTTCTTTCAATTTCTCTTGAACCTTCTGAAGAAAGCTTGCTCCTGACCAGGAAATATGCCTCCAGCCAACCTGGTTTCCAAAGCAGAAAGCCAGGAATTACCAAGCATTAGGCTGCAGGTGCAAGTTTAAAGTAAAGTAGATCAGGTCACATGAGGGAATATAGTTATTTTATTGTAGTGTTACAATTCTTTTCTTTGCTAATTATCCCAACTTTTATAATACCAAACACAATTCCCTGTTAAGAGTCAGAAAAGTTGCAAAAGGAAAATATCTGATGAATTAGAGCAGTTTTTGTAATTAATTTTGTAAAGGTAGAATGATTACTCCCAATAAACTTTTCAAGTCACAATTAATCACTTTATAATCTGGTGGGTCTTTGTCTGCTACAGAGGTGGGGCAAAAATTTTATACAGAACAGCAATTATTCACCTATATTGGAACTGTATTAATTTTTATGACAGAAAGCTTCTTTATATTTTCCAAAAAATAGCTGTAGAAAATAAGTGTAATTTAAAAATTAGATTTTATATCTATCTATCTGTACCTATCTATATATATCTATATCTATCTATCTATCTATATATATATATATATATATATATATATATATATATATAGATATCTTTCTAAAATACTCTTTTGTTTTGTGGCACCCTGCCAAAATATCACATTGGTCACAAGAAGTCCTGAATTATCTTGACCATGCGTATTTTGAATATACCTTTCCAGCCAAAGCCAAGCCAAAATATCTCAGCAAGACATTCTTTCCAACTCTTCCTGCTTAAAAATAAAAATATTAAGAAAGATGTCAATACAACAATGATGGTAAAAAGATGAAGAACTATGTCCAGCATCAAGTTAAATTATTTTATTTGTCCATACTTTCAAATCAACATAAATACAATAATTAGGAGCATATCTTTGTTCCAGATAAAATATTTACTGCTTATTCAACTTGTGATTCTTTTCAGAGAAGTACTGGGGTTGAAAGAATAACCGGTGTGGGTCCAAAAGAAAAAACATGGAAGCTGAAGTAGAAACAGAAAGGAAAGAGAATGTTTGAAGGAGATTTGCCACGAGAGAGAACTAGAAACGAAGCACAGTTACAGGGGATGAGGTATTAAGGAAACATTTTTTTTTCTCGCTTCATTTTCTCATTGGATGCTGTTTAAACTATTTTTATAATGATACCAATGACTGCGGAAAGCAGAGAATTAATCATATAGGACAGAAGAAGATAACTGGAACAAAGCCATTCTCAAGGTAAGAAGGACTATACCCAGTGCAAAAGGCAGGTTTGAACTGTAGGAGAATAGTTCATTTCTTCTAACTGGAAGGAAAGCAAAGTTTTTGGAAGCAGTTGTAATATTTGATGGTATGTAGATAAGGAGATTAACCTCTCATTGCTTGTATTTTTTCCCATGAAGTACAACGATAAATCTCCAGCTAATTTTTAAATTTTTAAAAAGAACGAATGCAATTGAAGACAGAAGAAAGTAAAATAACCTTCTCAGAAAGAATGCAATAAATTTATTAATGGATAATATTATTATATAGTGCTAAGGCCATCCTTCAGCTTTACCATCATAAACGTAAAGTGGTGATGTCATATACGTTCACATTCAGCCTCTCTATGCTGATATGGAACATAGTTGGATTGAACCAAGTTGGCATTTTACAAAGGAAGAACAAAAGAAGAAGAAAAGTGACATTGATGATTATACCAGGGAATATATATAATAATAGAAAAATGGAGTTTAAGTGACAAAAAATGAGAAAGAGAACATGAGGAAATAGAGAGTAAAAACCTGAAAGGGACAAATCGATTGGTGTTCAAGTTGTGAGTCAAATAATTATTAAAATTGGAAAAGTGTAAGAATAAGAGGTGAAGATCAGATCGTGCAAAAGAAGAATAACAAGATTTGGAGCTAATAGTACAGCTACCCTTAATAAGAATCAGGAAGTGGATGGTTACATAGAATGAGCAAAGAGATCAGAAACTGAGGAGTTAGAAGCTGAGAAGTCAGAGTGTAGGATTGATGGATATGGATACCACAATGAGTATAGTGATAAAGGGAAAACATCAAGTAAAATATTGAAACTTTCATGAATGAGGGAGTAATTATGAGGATCGTAAGTAACTAAACTCTCTGATAGAATGAACTTCAAAGAAGTAGTATTTTATGCATATGTGTGTAAATAAGAATTTATGTATCTCTATTTATTTGTTTTTATAAGTTCAGTTCAGTTCAGTCTACAGAAGGTCATTTGAATCAGCATGGACAATGTGAATATCCACATTACCTCCAGGTCCTGTACTGACATAGGCTGCTGCTGCTAAGTCGCTTCAGTCATGTCCGACTTTGTGCGACCCCATAGACGGCAGCCCACCAGGTTCCCCCGTCCCTGGGATTCTCCAGGCAAGAACACTGGAGTGGGTTGCTATTTCCGCTCCAATACATGAAAGTGAAAAGTGAAAGTGAAGTCGCTCAGTCGTGTTCTACCCTTAGCGACCCCATGGACTGCAGCATACCAGGCTCCTCTGTCCATGGGATTTTCCAGGCAAGAGTACTGGAGTGGGTTGCCATTGCCTTCTCCAGTACTGACATGGGACCTAAGGAGAAAAAATAAAGAAAGAAAGAACATCTCTCCTTAAGAGAATCCCAGGGAAAACAATGTTTTCTGGGGATGGCCAAGTTAGAATGTGAAGACAAAAGACAAACGCTATTCTTCATCTCTGTGCTTTGGCTGAATTCTTAAAACAGATTTTTCAAATCTTGGAATTCTGCCTATTTTCCAAATTGGAACTCAACAAACATGGAAAGAAGACGTTCTAACCAGTGCATTTTTTTTCTATGGAATATCCTTTTTCTTCTAACCAAGCAGAATGCAGAGGGTGACCCTACCATCAGCTCATTTGTCTTGCGATGTGATGGAGATTTCCCCCTCTAAAATTTAATTTGTGGGAATTGCTTATAAATGTATCCTGGGAACAATTTTGATTAAATCCAAATAAATGATAAATAGCATGCTTAAGTCCATTTATATTTATTTCTCCTTTGTTAACCGTGTTGGCAACACCTCAAAATTTAGTGCTATCTGCAAATTTCATTAGCAGGCAATTTATTCCCCCCTGGAGATGATTAATAAAGATGGAAAATAAAAACCCGACCTCATGCCAAAACTCCTGCAGCCCCCCTACTAGCCGCTTCCTCACAACTGGACACACTGCCATTTATCACCACCTCCCTTTGCACTGGCTCAGCCAGCACGCCAAATGATGTGACAGCGCTCACATCCAAGGCAACATGAAACAGGCAGGAATACTAGCTTTTCTGGGACACTCCATTAAATGCTTTCACTGTTTCCCCAATAAAACATAGATTGCATTTCACAGCGCTACTAACTTTGTCCTTCCACAAGCAGACCCAAAATTTGGCATAACTATTTTTTTTTTTTTACGAGTCCATAGAGCCATGTTACTTAGTCTATTTGTTCTCGGGGTGTTTATAGATTCCTTTTCAATATCTGGACTTAAATAAAATATAAGTACTGACATTACACATATCATATCACACTGATTATTGTCTTCTGTTTGAAGTTTTGTACTGTCTGCTTTTCCTCAATTGCTTGGCATTTATTCCAGACCTTAATGATGTTTCAAATATTTTTCTAAGTAGTTTAACAAATGTCGGCCCACTTTGCCTACTCCTAAGTGACTGTGAGCTAGACAATTCAGATATTAGTATTCTTTCAGTTCAAATGTAGCCATGGGATCAACTAGTTTTTGATTGTTTTCTTCCCTCAACTTCATCCCCCAATTTATATCTTTTGTTGAACAATCCTGCATAGAATTCTTAGTAGAATCAGTTATGAAATTAGTGCAATTTGGCCATTAAGATTAAAATGTTAGAATAGCCTTTACTTTTCAAGTTTGTTATTTTTTTTCTTTTTTACATAATATAGTCTGTAGTCTTTTTACACAAAAGTCAATTTGAACTATTACTTTGCAAACCTGATTTAAAAATTCAGTTTACTATAAAAAGCACTTTAATTTCAGTAGTTGGGATTTTTATTTTTGGCTTAGTTTTCCTTTCTTGTTTTGCTTATTTCAACATAGGAGTAAAATTTCACAATTCCATATGTTTGAAAAAAATCTGTCTGAGACTCAAACTAGTCTCAAAAATATCTGAAAACTTTATTACTTTTATGTAAACACTGAAACAGATTCCTTCAATTCCCCTTTTTATTATTAAAATAAAAACTCCTTCAGAATTATTTTGTAAAACTCTCCAAAATGTCTGCTTTAAGGAAAACATAATTAGTAAATAGCTCCTACAAAACCTTATTGTTAACATAGGGCTTCCCAGGTGGTGCAAGTGGTAAGGATTCTGCCAGCCAATGCAGGAGATGTAAAGTAATGCGGATTTGATATCTGAGTCTGGAAGATACCCTGGAGGAGATGCAAAGAGTTGGACACAACTGAAACATTACTGAAGCAACTTAGCTTGCTGCTGCTGCTAAGTCGCTTTAGTCATGTCCGACTCGGTGCGACCCCATAGACGGCAGCCCACCAGGCTCCCCCGTCCCTGGGATTCTCCAGGCAAGAACACTGGAGTGGTTGACAGTTCCTTCTCCAATGCATGAAAGTGAAAAGGGAAAGTGAAGTCACTCAGTCGTGTCTGACTCTTAGTGACCCCATGGACTGCAGCCTACCAGGCTCCTCCGTCCATGGGATTTTCCAGGCAAGAGTACTGGAGTGGGGTGCCATTGCCTTCTCTGAGCTTGCGCACTTCGTTAACATATATTTAATGATCTTGATAAAGACAGAAAGAAATTGAGCATTCCATCATGTCTGAAGGTGAAATGTGAACTTTTAATTAAATCAAAGAATATCAGAGTGAATACTTTATATTTCCTAGTAGCACTAGAGAACATCTTATTACACTATTAATGTATATATATTGAACAACCACAGCTTTTTTGATGTAACTGGCTTCTCTAGATCCTTGAGATATTTTAAAGAAGCAACATTATAATTTAGAAACTAGTAGGTGAAATATTCATTAACTTATTTTGTATATGTGTTTTAATATTTCCATTTTAATTTTATCACAGACTGAACTGCTAGTGTATAGCTGGAAATAGAGGTATTTATCTGATTTTCATTATTCATTTCCCAAGAGCTACAAAATTACAAACAAAAGCCATCATGATTTGAAAAAAATTACTAAATAATTGATTACTTATAAAATTGTATATGTGTGGGTGTGTGTGTGCGCTCAGTTGCTCAATCATGTCCAGCTCTTTGCAACCTTATGGACCGCAGCCTCCCAGATTCCTCTGTCCATGGAATCCTCCAGGTAAGAAACCTGGAGTGGGTTGCCATTTCCTCCGTCAGAAGATCTTCTCAACACAGGGATCGAACCCAAGTCTCTTACATCTCCTGAACTGGCAGGCAGATTCTTCACCACTGCGCCACCGGGAAGCCTTATAAAATTTGCTTCCAATCAATATGCTTTCATACTTTAGAGAACACTAACAGTTGAGCTGAAAATTTTTGTTTGTTTTTTAGGCAATGGTATCTTTGTCCAGCTCAGTTCAGTTACTCAGTCATGTCCTACTCTTTGCAACCCCATGGACTGCAGCACACCAGGCCTCCCTGTCCATCACCATCTCCCAGAGTTTGCTCAAACTCATGTTCATGGAGTCGGTAGTACCATCCAACCATCTCATCCTCTGTAGTCCCCTTTTCTTCCCACCTTCAATCTTTCCCAGCATCAGGGTCTTTTCAAATGAGTCAGTTCTTTGCATCAGATTGCCAAAGTATTGGAGTTTCAGCTTCAACATCAGTCCTTCCAATGAATATTCAGGACTGATTTCCTTTAGGATGGACTGGCTGGATATCTTTGTTAGATCTCATTAAATTATATATAACATTTCCATGACCAGTTTTAGGTTAAAGACCTAGAATGAGGAATGAAAAAATCAAAGTAAAGTGCCAGGAAATAGGAATGTTTAGAGATGAGGGGTCAGGCAGAGGTTACTGTAGATGAATCACAGCAACTGAGACTGGAAAGAAGCTTGCCGACCAAGTGTGAAAGGTGTTGAGTAGCATTTCAAGAAGATTAACTTCTTGTGATAGGAAACTTGAAGCTATTAAAGGATTTAAGCAAAATTATACAAATAAAGTTGAGCTATGGAACAATTGATCTGTCACAGAATGGAGGTTGGATGCGCAAGTCTTGTTTGACTGTTTGTGATCCTATGGACTGTAGCCTGCTAGGCTTCTCTGTCCATGGGGATTCTCCAGGTGAGAATACAGGAGTGGGTTGCCATGCCCTCCTCCAGGGGATCTTTCCAATCCAGGGATCAAACACAAGTCTCCCGCATTGCAGGTATATTATTTACCATCTGAGCCACCAGGAAAACTCAAGAATACTGGAGTGGATAGTCTATCCCTTCTGTAGGAGATCGTCCCAACCCAGGAATCAAACTGGGGTCTCCTGTATTGCAGGTGGATTCTTTACCAGCTGAGCTACCAGGGAAGCCCAACACATCTATGTGAAATCTAAAGATATTGCTATGTGTGCATGCTCAGTCATGTCTGACTCTTTGCAAACCATGTACTGTAGCCTAACAGAATTCTGTACGTGGGATTATACCAGCAAGAATACTAGAATGGGTTGCCAATTCATCTTCCAGGGTATTTTCCCAACCCAGGGATCGAACCCAAGTATCCTGCAGCTCTGGCATTGACAGGCAGATTCTTTACGACTGAGCTACCTGGTAAGCTCAAAAAATTGGTTTAGATGATCTTATTTACAAAATAGAAATAGAGACACAGATTTAGAGAATAAACATATGGATATCAAAGGGGAAGAATGGTGAGTAGTGGGATGAACTGGGAGATTAGGATTGACATGACCTAACAGAAGCAGAAATTAAGAAGAGGTAGCAAGTATACACAGAACTATACAAAAAAGATTTTGATGATCCAGATAACCTTGATGGTGTGATCACTCACCTATAGCAGACATCCAAGAGTGCAAAGTCAGTGGGCCTTAGGAAGCACCACTATGAACAAAGCTAGTGGAGGTGAAGGAATTCTAGTTGAGCTATTTCAGATTCTATAAGATGATGCTGTTAAAATGCTGCACTCAACATGCCAGCAAATTTGGGAAACTCATCAGTAGCCACAGGACTGGAAAAGGTGTTTTCATTCTAATCCCAAAGAAAAGGCACTGCCAAAGAATGTTCAAACTACTGCACAATTGAACTCATCTCACACACTACTAGAAAAGCAATACTGAAAATTCTCCAATCTAGGCTTCACAGTACATGAACTAAGAACTTTCAGATGTCCAAACTGGAGTTAGAAAAGGCAGAGGAACAAAACATCAAATTGCCAACATCTGTTGGATCATAGAGAAAGCTAGAGAATTCTAGAAAAACGTCTACTTTTTCTTCATTGACTATGCTAAAGTCTTTAACTGTATGGATCACAAAAACCTGTGGAAAATTCTTCAAGAGATGGGAATATCAGACCACCTTACCTCCCTCCTGAGAAACATGTATGCAGGTCAAGAAGCAACAGTTCGAACCAGACATGGAACAACCAACTGGGTCAAAATTGGGAAAGGACTAGGTCAAGTTGAGTCTGTATATTGTCACCCTGCTTATTTAACTTCTATGCAGAGTACTTCATGTGACATGCTGGACTGGATGAAGCACAAGCTGGAATTAAGATTGCCGGGAGAAATATCAATAACCTCAGATATGCAGATGACACCACCCTTATGGCAGAAAGCAAAGAAAAACTAAGGAGTCTCTTAATTAAGGTAAAAGAGGACAGTGAAAATACTGGCTCAAAACTCAACATTCAAAAAACGAAAATCATAGCATCCAGTCCCATCACTTCATGCTAAATAGAGAGGGAAACAATGCGAACAGTGACAGACTTTATTTTCTTGAGCTCCAAATTCACTATGGACCTTGACTGCAACTAGACAGCATATTAAAAAGCAGAGACATTATTTTGCCTACAAAGGTCCATCTAGTCAAACTATAGTTTTTCCAGTAGTCATGTATGGATGTGAGAGTTAAACCATATAAAAGGTTAACACCAAAGAATTGACACTTTTGAAATGCGGTGTTGGAGAAGACTCTTCAGAGTCCCTTGGACTGCAAGGAGATCCAACCAGCCCACCCTAAAGGAAATCAGTCCTGAATATTCATTGGAAGATCTGATGCTGAAGCTGAAGCTCCAATACTTTGGCCACCTGATGCGAAAAGATGACTCTTTGGAAAAGGCCTTGATGCTGGGAAAGATTGAAGGGAGAAGGTGAAGGGGAAGACAGAGGAAGAGTGATTGGATGGCATCAACGACTTAATGGACATGAGTCTGTGCAAGCTCTGGGAGTTGGTGATGGACAAGAAGCCTGGTGTGCTGCAGTCCACGGGGTCGCAGAGTTGCATACAACCAAGTGACTCAAATGACTAACTGACTAATAAAACAGATAACTAATAAGAACCTACTATATAGCACAAGGAACTCTATTCAATACTCTGTGGTGTCCTAAATGGGACGGATATCCAAAAAGAAAGGTATATATATGTATGGTTCATTCACTTGGCTATACTGTAGAAACTAACCCAGCATTTTAAAGCAACTATACTTCAATTAAATTGAAAAAAAAAAAAATTATAAGACAGAAAAAAAGAAGTAGCTATGACTGATATGTTTAAAACAGACTGTCAGACAGGAGCAGGGCACAAATAGAAGACGAGACTCATTGAAATAATAAAAGGTTAAAATACAAAAGTGATTTGAATGAAAGGCTTAGCAGTGGATGAGGTGAGACGTAGTAACAAGGACCTGACTTGGTTTAGCTTTAATAGAAAGGAAAGGGTTGGAACTAAATAAAGATGGATAGGGCTTATTAACTGTAAATATGGGATATGGATGAAGGAATGTTTAATCACCGCTCTCAGTTTTCTACTTAGGATGACTGAGAGCATTGCACTGACCTTAATAGAAACATGTAAGTCAGAAGCGGGGGCTAACTTGAAGGAAGAACAGCTGGTTTTAATCACACTAAATGGGAGAAGTTAGTGAACTCTATCAGGGCATAGAACTCAGAGAAGATATTGGTACAAAAACCTACACATATATAAAAATGTATGGACAGATACAGGTGTTGTGGCCCTGAAATTTATCAATTTAGGGGGAGGCCATCTTTAAGAAAACTAAAGGAATATCATAAATACGAAATTCTGTTTGGGATTTCTAACGTGACCCATGAAAGTGAGAGGCACACAAGTTTAAATATCACTATGAATCCATCTCTTGTGATACCATGGAATGACTGAAATCTCCAAAGGAGTGCATTACAGTTGACTGTCACTTTTGGGAATAATCAAAAAGGAAACTCTTAAAAAGAGGAGGAAGTGGAAGAAGAACCAAGGTAAAGCACCATCACTGGAGGTCAGGATTTGATTTCAGGAAGTAAAAAGCTGCCTGGAATGACCAAATATCTATAATTGCCTATTTGACAAACATCATGCTAGATGCTGGGATCCTGTCACCATGGGATACAATGATTAGGGTCTATTTCAAGAGACTGGTGAAAGTCAGATTGCAAAGGCTCATAAATGATCCAGAAGACCAAAATAAAGAGAGTACTCATCTAAGAAACATATCCACATGATTACCTGATTTTCTTACTTCTCATAAGTACAGGCTTATTATAAGCAAGTCACTGCTTTAATGACTAAGTATGAAAATGTACTGACTCTGAAAATACATTAAATTTCTTATCCATGAGAGGTGACTTAGCATATCTGAAACCAAGGACTGTAATTCCCTCAGAGACTTTTCTACTTAACTGATCTTATGTGTCTTTGAATAATTCATTTGAATTTACTCATAGAGTTTGCCTCTTTTTTTTTCAGGCCAGCATGTTTTCTGCTCCCTGAGACTGCAAGAGAGTTAAAAAAAATTCCATTTTTTCTTATTTACACAATTACACACATTTCACCGAAAGTAAGTTTAATAATTTTCAAAACCCCTTAACTTTCAAAATTGTTTGGTGTAGGAAAAGTCAAGTGTGTAAAAATTACACTATTTTTATTTTCATTGCCTTCCTTATATTTTAGTGATTTGATAACTTTATTCTTACTTTTGTCTGTTTTGTGCAAGGTAGGGAAATTTAATAGGTATTTTGCCATTAATGAATTAATCAAAATATTACTAAGTAATAAGAAATAAATGCAAAGGTGGTTTTCTTCTAGATATAATATGGGTTTAAAATTTTTTTCTCACACACACAAGCATGTACACACACATACACACTCTAAATCCATGACAACTATGGTTTTCTCTTACCTGAACTTCTTTCCCTAGGGAAAAGAAAAAAGATCCTAAAACATACTAAATAAGAGAACTAATTTTTAAAAAGCATTTCACTTTTCCCCAATGTTGCATAGAATTTCTATGTAACCTTGTCTTCTCTATTTTCAACCTTAATCACAAAGTTCTGAAATAAATCAACCAATTACTCTTAAATAATAATTGTCAAAGTTTACAAAAATTCTTCTTGAAAATAGTATTTTGAGAAGCAATGCACCTTCATTTTCCTGAAGCTAGGAATAATTTCAGATCATGTTTTTGACATCACCAACAGCAGCTATCTTTTTATTTTTATTTTCTCTCAAAAATTCTACTTTTTATTATTTAAAAAATTTTGTAACGAAGTATAGTTGATTTACAATGTTGTACTAGTTTCTGGTGTATAGCAAAGTGATTCATATATATATTATTTTTCATACTATTTTCTGTTATGGTTTATTATAGGCTATTAAATATAGTTGCCAATGCTAATTGGTAGAACCTTGTTGTTTTCTGTTTTGTTTTTTATCTTTTTTTTTTTTTGGCCCCACCAAGTGGCATTCAGGATCTTAGCTCCCAGAGCAGGGATCAAACCTGTGCCCCACTGCAGCAGAAGTTCAGAATCCTAACCCTTGGACTGCCATGGAAGTCCCTGTTTATCTATTTTATACATAGTAGTTGGTACATGCTAGTCCCAAACTCCTAATTGATTCCTCTTTACCCGCTTCCCCCTGTGGTAATGATAAATTTGTTTTCTACATCTGTGTCTATTCCTGCTCTGTAAATAAGTTCATTTTTATCATACTTTAGATTCCATATCATACTATAGATTCCATTTCTCTTTCTGACTCACTTTACTTAATATGATAACCTCTAGTTTCATCAATGTTGCTGCAAATGGCATTATTTCATTCTTCTTTATGGCTGAGTAATATTCTGTTTATATATATATATATCTCTCACATCTTTTTTACCCATTCATTTGTTGATGGATGTTTAGGTTGCTTCCATGTTTTGGCTATTATAAATAATGCTGCTATGAACATTGGAGTGACACTTATATATAAAACAAACTTGTGAGAGAAGGACAGCAATAAGACTGTGCAATTGGGATGCCTGAGTTTGAATATAGAACCTTTACTACCTACCTGGGTGACTTTAGGCATAACATCTTATCTTTTATAATTCTATTTCTATTTAAAATAAGAATAAGCATTCTTACTTCGAAGGAATTTGAGTTCATACATGCCCAACATTGGTATATAAGTAGATTTGTTAGCATTTGTTTTTGTAACCAGTAGGAATTAAATACTGAGAGAAATTAGAACTTATTTTTAAAATTTTATACAAAAGCAATATAAGCTATTTTGTACTTTTCCTCAAAGTTTTTGCTTCTGGGCTTGACTTGCTATTTTAGTGTCTTCAGGGTTTAGGATAAAGATATACATATCTTTACTGTATGATCTATAGGAAGAAATTGCCTTGACATCTAGTTTATCACATTTGTACCATTTTCTCCCAACTCAGAGGTCCTACTTTCATTATTCAGCAATAATCATCTTGATTAACTCTGATTAAAAACTTGATCTAATTATTGAACTAAAGTGTAAAGACCCATATCTTCAAGCTCTGTCTCTTAACAGGTTGCCAACGTGTAAGTTAAATAATAAAACTCAGAACATTGGATTTCAAAGATATACCACTTTGGAAGGAAACCCACAAGCAGATTTCCCCCCCCCTTTTTTTTTTTTTGTGGTAGAGTGGTAAAGTTGTCTAACTTTTATTTTTCAATATTTTTGCTTAATCTGTGATAAGAAGTTAAGAGACTAGTGTAAAAGTGAAAGTGAAGTCATGTCCGACTCTTTGCGACCCCGTGGACTGTAGCCCACCAGGCTCCTCCATCCATGGAATTTTCCAGGCAAGAGTACTGGAGTGGGTTGCCATTTCCTTCTCCAGGGAATCTTCCTGACTCAGGGATAGAACCTGGGTCTCCCGCATTTCAGGCAGATGCTTTACTGTCTGAGCCACCAGGGAAGCCCAAGAAACTAGTGTATATTCATTAATTTGTTTGTTCAATATTTGCTCAGCAACTATTTATTAACACAAGCTACTGCTCTTGTCTTTAAGGATATAACAGTTACCCAAAAATGTTTCATCCTTCTTGGAGTTAAATTATTAACAAAGAATAAACATACACAAATAATGAATTGCATGTTTCATTTAACTTTAATAATACTCACTAAAAGTCATCATTTGTCCCCACTGTCAAATGAGAGACTGAGACACAGACAGACTAAGCAATTTAATGATGAGCGTGGGTTACAGACCTTTACAGTAAACTTACATGTGCATGATCACCAAGACCATGATTTTCAGCCAAACCTTCCATGGGGATATTCATGACTACCACTTCCTTCCCAAGTTCTCAGCATGTCTCCGGAGCCTCTGTGTCATCTGTATTTAACATGCTTACTTAATCTCTCATTTAAAGAGAAAAAGCTCCCTTGACCCCATGTGACCTCTACCTACTATTACACTTCTCTCTTTTCACAGCCAGGTTTGTTGAAAGAGTTTTTTATTCTCACAGTCACTACTCCCTGGTCTAACATTCATTCATGATATTTATCCCTCACTCAAATGAAACATTTTGTTAGTAGATTCAGTGATCACTTGTCATTCCTTATTTATATGCCAGGGACAATGATATTATCAATCAAATCTTGCAATTACAATACAATTAAAATAAACATTTTAGGGAATAAGTACAATCAATTATTGGTACGCCTATAAATCAAGATTCAATAAACCATGGCCATAAATTACCATATTCCTTAGATGGCCAAATTTTGAGAACAGAATATGTCAGATCAGAGTATTTTTATTTGTAAGTATTTCTATTTTTCCTTCACAATTTTCCAGCAGTTCATACTTGGGCCACTAGTTTACTGAAATAGATATGAGACATTCACAGAAGTTTAAATAAGCTATTTATGTGAGTGGACAATAGAAGCAGGTGAAAATTTTTAGAGCAGAAAAGGAAATATGGATTAGGGCAAAGAAACAGATCAAGAGGACTTTTAGGAAGTTTAGATGCATAACATAGTTTATATATGCCCAACTCAGTGACCACAGGATATATAAAGATGGCAACATTTTCAAGATGTTTTAGAATGATATGGGGCTACTTTTGTTATCATTTTACATGTAAAGTTGTCTCAGTTTCATTCAGAATGTATCTAATTACTGGGTAAATTTGATTATACTGACTGTAAACTGGTGTAAAGCCTGTCTTTTTTTTCACATTCAAGCCATTAAAAATGCTGTTTGCACTGCCTGAATCACTTTCTTCCCTCCTCCATCAAAATGACTATTTCTCTTTTGTCAGGGCTTAACTTCAACTTTAAAAATCCTTCCTAACACTGGCTGCCTTCATAATACACAAACACACACATGCACAACCCAAATCTAAGTTAGGTATCTCCCCATGTATTCTGAATACCCTATACTCACTGTCTCCTCACATAAGAGCATTTATCACGCTACATTATAATTGCCTGGAAATCTATTCCTACCTCAATTTCTCCCTCTTTTTGATAATTCTAAGATCTCCAAGGACAAAGATCATCTTTTCTATTTCAATATTTTCATCAGAACCTAGCACAAATGAATATAAGCATTTATTAAATATTTGTTGAATGAATAAGTTAGTAATTAACTTAATGAATGAATGATTGAATGATCTACACTGCATTTCAACGCCCACCCCAAGATGCTCTAGAGAAAACTGTTCACAATTGGTGGGGTAACATGAATGAAATTTTCGCAAGAACATTTCCTCAGTGCAAAAGCATGAGTACACTCCTCCCCCAGTCTCTGCCCTCTAGAGTATAATTAATTTTCTGGGAGTTTTCCCTGATAGCTCAGTTAGTAAAGAATCTGCCTGCAATGCAGTAGACGCAGGATTGACCCCTGAGTTGGGAAGATCCCCTGGAGGAGGAAATGGCAACCCACTCCAGTATTCTTGCCTGAAAAATTACACAAACAGTGGAGCCTGGTGGGCTACAGTCTCAGTTCAATTCAGTTCAGTCACTCAGTTGTGTCCGACTCTTTGGGACCCCATGAATTGCAGCACGCCAGGCCTCCCTTCCATCACCAACTCCCGGAGTTTACCAAAACTCATGTGGGCTACAGTCTAAAGGGTCACAAAGAGTCAGATACAACTGAGCATGCACATTGACACAGTAGAGGATGTGACAGTTTTGAAAAGGCTGCCCCAAAAAAGTGATCTAATCCACCTTCCATTGAGCTTCTGTGATGTAGAAGGAAAATATGGGATATATAGTCATTGCAAAGATAGCATTGATGGACATCCAAGTACAAACGAGCCAGGTAGCTACTCTCCAATTCTTGGCATGAGCAAATCCAAATGGATCCCTCAAATCAGATCATAATTTACTAGACTTGGCTGTTTGTGGTAGCATGTGTGCTCAGTCAGGTGCGACTCTTTGTGACCCCATGGACTGTAGCCCACCAGACTCCTCTGTCCATGGGATTTTCCAAGCAGGAATACTGGAGTGGGTTGCCATTTTCTTTTTTAAGGTCTTTGCGGTAGATGAATTTTAAAAATTTAAGTTACAGTGAGCAGTTACACACACTGGTTTTGTTTGGAAAAGGTTTTGTTTTGACATTTTACTGCCTTCAGGATTTCTGTCAAAAATGCTCATGCTACAACTATGATGTGGATTCACATGGTGGCTGACTGTTATCTTTTTGCATTTGAGAAATTTGAGATAATTGAGATAATTAAATACCTCATTTCTCTGAATTCTGAGTAATTAATGAAGTGTGTAGGAATTAGCAGCTGGAGGTAACACACTGATATTTTCCTTGATCATTGTCCACAGGAAGTGTTTAAAATAAGCAAATCATTCATTACTTGCTCTACTTATCAGCATTAGTTTAAAAAATGCAAGAGAAATAGGAAAATATGGTGGTTTTGTGGTGAGTTTCTTGTTTATGCTTAATTTTTTTTCAAACCTCTAGTTCAACAACAATATGTTCTTAAAAGGGAGTAGTTCCACATTGGTAGATAACTTAATAGGTGCCAGCACCAGAGTGTGCTATTTTAACAAACTGTATACCATAGGAAACTGGGGCATGGTTTGCCTTCTTTTGTCATGAATTTCCAATCAGAAACTGAAACTTTGTGTATCAAAGTTATCAGTTGTTAAAATTCTCTTAAATGCTGGAAATACAGGCAAAATCAGTCAGAAAGCAAAAACACTCCCCTAGAGCAGATGTTTATTTTTTTTTGTTTTTAACCCTGCAGGATGCCTGAAATTCCAGTGTGTCCAAAGTGATTGATGTTATCAAAGAGTATATGTTTATCTCCTTCCTATGTGGCTGCACAATTTCTACTTATTGCAAGTCTCACTTCTCACCAAGATTCCATTCCTAAAATCCCAATAACCACTCACTCTCTTAAATGATCCTGTTCTCCCGGTCCTTTGCCGAAGTGTCTCTAACCATGAGAAAACTGTTGCAAGGCTTCTTCTGAAAGTAATTTTAAATGTTTTCTCTTGTGATGGGTTAACCACTGATCTCTATCCAAAGAGATGTTTTTCATTAATATTCTCTTCAGAAAATTTCACACTAGTGCACAATTTTAAGGGAAACCATGAACTAGGCAATATTCTACTGTCCTCTGCAAACCAGTTTGAGTCTAGGATTCTCTTAAGAGGATCATAGTATCCTCTTAATTATATTATTGTTCAAAATGTATCCTAGTTTTTGTGAATTTTCAGTACTCAAACTTATCTCTATAGGAAAAAACACTAAGGTCTGAAATCTCCCTTCAGAATGATAGTTGCCAAATTCACCTTCTTATGCAAGAGGGAAACAACATAGAAAAAAAAAAAAAAAGTTGATCTGAAGACCACAGTGACCCAAAGATACCAAAAGTCCAATAAGACTAGAAAAATGTTCTAATTGACGTGAGGAGACTAAACATTTATATTTATATTAACCTCTTAAAATAAAACCTCAACTCTGCAAATATCACTGCTTTCTAAGGTTCAGGGAAATTCAATACAAAAAAAGTAGATTCTCTTTAGAAATAAAAGGAATTATAAATTAACTCTGATTGAAGAACATTTTCCCTTCCTTGAAAATCGTTGAAGCTCCTCCCTTCAAGGAACTACAGCTGGCTTCCTGTCCTTTACCTGATGTGATATTAATTATACACCTGTCAGCCTACCTACTCTATTTAGAAGGCAAGTTGCACATTTTCTAACAACCCACCACTTAGTTCTCTTCCAATTTTTAAATAATGCTGACTGGTACTTTTTAATTAAGATTTGACAGTTGAAATTTGCATTCCAAAGGCTCATTGAATTCTATGGAATTAGATTGACTATTTGCTCTACACACACACACACACACACACACACACACACACACACACACACACAGCACCACCACCAGTCATTTCTAGGCCATTCTGTTAAATGTACAAATATACTATCCTCTGCTTGGTCTTCAGTATCGTAAGTTCTGTGGACTATAGGAAATTTGGCCTTTAAGCCATTTTAAATTGGCATTTGCAATTTGATATTTTGTTAATGCAGTGTAATTTGGCATGATGGGGAATTTGGATAACTGTTAAAATACTTGTTCTTGTCATATTCATTATTAATTTATATTAGCTACAAGCTGAGGAATTTTTTACAGCTTACTGGATTTTTTTCTCATACCTGTGGCTAACACTGAGATTTTGATATGCACATATTAAGTGACAGATACTACATAGAGAGCTAAATTTTTCATTCATAGCATAAAAATATAGATTCACATAAAACTATGATAATGCCAATGTTTTTATTCGCAATAACCAAAAGCTTACTTACTCTATTAACATAAATGAACTGATTTTCTATATTTTTTAACAGCATATAAAATAACCATCAATTTTCAAATATATTACTCACCAGCTATGCTGATAGCAGAAATGACTTTTCACAGTCAATAAAATTTTAAATTATTTTCCATTATATATAAACTAGTATCGTGTTACATATCAGAAACATTGTGCTGCTACAAATGAAAGAATAAAACATATTTTAGAAGCAAGTTGTGTTATTTAACCAAAAAAGAGGTTAATTGCTAAACTACATATGAATATAGAATTCAACTTATGCCTAAATGTGTGTAAAGAATGATAAACATTTCATCAAACAGCTGATATTTCAAGGTCATTGTGGAGTGGTTATATCTCAAATCACAAAAACCTCCTTTGGTCTCAATCTACCAGAAGTCTGTAATGGAAGCAAGAGTAGAATTGAATACAGGAGGAGCTTTTGTTTTGTTAAACATCCAACAAGTCCACTAAACCATGTTAATTAAATTTATATGATATAAGTCAAAGTATTGTTCCTATTATGTGAACTTAATATAAAGACAAGTTCTTTAGCTGTCCCTTTCCAACATAATGATCAAACCTATGCACATTCAAAATTGAAATTCTTAAGAGGCTGTTTAATGAGAAACATACATTATTAATAAGATTATTAATAAATTAATAATAACCACTAATATAATATTAATATATTACATAATTAATATATTTTAATGACATTAATAAATTATTATTACTAATGTAATACTGATAAATTAATGAATTCATATATACATATATGTGTATATATTACACATATATGTGTGTGTATGTATGTATAGTGAGTTCTCTTGGCAAAACTCTATTAGCCTTTGTCGTTCTTCATTCTGTACTCCAAGGCCAAATTTGCCTGTTTACATCACCAGATGGTCAACACCGAAATCAGACTGATTATATTCTTTGCAGCCAAAGATGGAGAAGCTCTATACAGTCAGCACAAACAAGACAGGGAGCAGACTGTGTCTCAGATCATGAACAGCTTATTGCCAAATTCAGACTTAAATTGAAGAAAGTAGGGAAAACCACTAGTCCATTCAGGTATGACCTAGATCAAATCCCTTATGAGTATACAGTAGAAGTGACAAATAGATTTAAGGGACTAGACCTGATAGACAGAGTGCCTGATGAACTATGGACAGAGGTTCGTGACATTGTACAGGAGACAGGGATCAAGACAATCCCCATGGAAAAGAAATGCAAAAAAGCAAAATGGCTGTCTACGGAGGCCTTACAGATAGCTGGGAAGAGAAGAGAAGCGAAAAACAAAGGAGAAAAGAAAAGATATTCCCATCTGAATGCAGAGTTCCAAAGAATAGCAAGGAGAGATAAGAAAGCCTTCCTCAGTGATCAATGCAAAGAAATAGAGGAAAACAATAGATTGGGAAAGACTAGAGATCTCTTCAAGAAAATTAGAGATACCAAAGGAATATTTCATGCAAAGATAGGCTCACTAAAGGACAGAAATGGTATGGACCTAACAGAAGCAGAAGATATTAAGAAGAGGTGGCAAGAATACACAGAGGAACTGTATAAAAAAGATCTTCATGACCCAGATAATCACGATGGTGTGGTCACTCACCTAGAGCCAGACATCCTGGAATGTGAAGTCAAGTGGGCCTTAGAAAGCATCACTACGAACAAAGCTAGTGGAGGTGATGGAATTCCAGTGGAGCTATTTCAAATCCTGAAAGATGATGCTGTGAAAATGCTGCACTCGATATGCCAGCAAATTTGGAAAACTCAGAAGTGGCCACAGGACTGGAAAAGGTCAGTTTTCGTTCCAATCCCAAAGAAAGGCAATGCCAAAGAATGCTCAAACTACCGCACAATTGCACTCATCTCACACGCTAGTAGTAAAGTAATGCTCAAAATTCTCCAAGCCAGCTTCAGCAATAAGTGAACTGTGAACTTCCAGATGTTCAAGCTGGTTTTAGAAAAGGCAGAGGAACCAGAGATCAAATTGCCAATATCCACTGGCTCATCGAAAAAGCAAGAGAGTTCCAGAAAAACATCTATTTCAGCTTTATTGACTATGCCAAAGCCTTTGACTGTGTGGATCACAATAAACTGTGGAAAATTCTGAAAGAGATGGGAATACCAGACCATCTGACCTGACTCCTGAGAAACCTGTATGCAGGTCAGGAAGCAACAGTTAGAACTGGACATGGAACAACAGACTGGTTCCAAATAGGAAAAGGAGTACGTCAAGGCTGTATATTATCACCCTGCTTATTTAATTTATATGCAGAGTACATCATGAGAAACGCTGGGCTGGAAGAAACACAAGCTGGAATCAAGATTGCCAAGAGAAATATCAATAACCTCAGATATGCAGATGACACCACCTTTATGGAAGAAAGTGAAGAAGAACTAAAGAGCCTCTTGATGAAGGTGAAAGAGGAGAGTGAAAAAGTTGGCTTAAAGCTCAACGTTCAGAAAACTAAGATCATGGCATCTGGTCCCATCTCTTCATGGGAAATAGATGGGGAAATAGTGGAAACAATGTCAGACTTTATTTTTTGGGGCTCCAAAATCACTGCTGATGGTGGTTGCAGCCATGAAATTAAAAGACACTTACTCCTTGGAAGGAAGGTTATGGCCAACCTAGACAGCATATTTAAAAGCAGAGACATTACTTTGCCAACAAAAGTCAAGGCTATGGTTTTTCCAGTGGTTATGTATGGATGTGAGAGTTGGATGGTGAAGAAAGCTGAGCACTGCAGAATTGATGCTTTTGAACTGTGGTGTTGGAGAAGACTCTTGAGAGTCCCTTGGACTGCAAGGAGATCCAATCATTCCATCCTAAAGGAGATCAATCCTGGGTGTTCATTGGAAGGACTGATGTTGAAGCTGAAACTCCAATACTTTGGCCACCTCATGCGAAGGGTTGACTCATTGGAAAAGACCCTAATGCTGGGTAGGACTGGGGGCGGGAGGAGAAGGGGATGACGGAGGATGAGATGGTTGGATGGCATCACTGACTCGATGGACATGGGTTTGGGTAGACTCTGGGAGGGGCCTGGCGTACTACAATTCATGGGGTCGCAAAGAGTCGGACACGACTGAGTGACTGAACTGAAGTGATGTATGTATAGATATATATAATACACAGAATGTAATATTATTCAGTCAGGAAAAGAATAAAATTTTGCCATTTGCAATAACCTGACTAGATATAGAGGACATTATGCTTAGTGAAATAAGTTAGAGAGAAATAAATAATCTGTTATCACATATGTGGAATATAAGAAAGAAAATAATTAAATGAGTATTACAAAACAGAAATAGACTCACAGATACAGAGAACAAATTAGTTATTACCAGTGGGGAGAGAAAAGGGGCTGGACAAAATGGGGTAGGATATAGATACAAATTACTACGTATAAGATAAACAAGCAATGAAGATATGTTGTACAACACAGGAAAACATGTCCTTTTTTGAAATATTTAAAAATGGAGTATAATCTATATAAACTTCGACTCACTATGGTATATATCTGAAACTAATTTAATATTGTAAATCAGTTACACATCAATTAAAAAAGAAATCAACAGAGGGCAAATTAAATGCAAAGCAAACAGAAGGAAGGAAATAAAGAGCAGAAAGTAATAAAAGTAATATAATTAAAAACTGAAAAACAATAAAAAGTCAAAGAAACCAAGCTGCTTTTGAAAAGTCTGGTAAAACTGATAAACCTCTAGCCAGACTGATAAAGGGGTAAAAAAGAAAAGTAACACAAATTTTAAGGAATGAAAGAGGCAATGTCAATACAGATCCTAAAGGTATTACAAAGGTAATAAGAGGTTAATAAGAACCTAATTAAATTAACCTACATAAATTCATGTAAATAAACTTAGCTAATTTCTTGAAGAACACAAGCTATACAAACTCAGAAAGATCAATAATTTAGGTAATACCATATTCACTAAATAAATTGAATTCATACTTATAAATATTTCAATAAGGAAACCTCCAGGCACAGATGATTTTATCCACAAATTCTATCAAATATTTAAGGGTGAAATAATACCAATTATGTCAAAACTCTTTCAGAAAATAGAAAAAAATCAAATATTCCCTAATTTATTTTTATGAGGCAAGATTTTTCCTGATACCAAAGTCAGACAATGACATTACAAGATAAGGATACTAAGTACAGATTCAACTTTCTCATGAATATAGAAGCAAATTTTTTCAATTTATTATTAGCAAACCGATCCAGAAAATATGTCATGTTAAATGTCCAATTAAATGTCATGAATGAATGGGATTTTTCTAAGAAAACAAGACTGTTTCAAAAGTTAAAAATCAGTCAACATAATTTACCATGGGAAATGATTAATACATATATTAGTTTAACTACATAGAAAATCACTTGGAACCTACAACAACAAAGCTCATGAAATTAATATATTTAGGTTGCAGATTTCAAGGTGTATACAGATGAAGTGCTTTTTTTTTCTATGTACTAGCAAAAATAAATGAAAGTTGAAATTAAAGAAATCATATCATTTAAAGTAGCATTAAAGTTATGAAATACTTAGATATAAACCTAACAAGCTATGTGCAAGATAAGAATGCTAGAAATTACAAAGCAAAGATAAAAAATGATTCAAAGGCTTAAGTAAATCAAGAGAATGATAGTGTTCATGATCTGGAAGACACAATATTTTAAAGATGTTAATCTCCTGTATTAGTGAAGATTCTCCAGAGAAAGAACCAATAAGGTATGTGTGTGTGTGTGTGTGTGTGTGAGAGAGAGACTTTGGATTAGGCAGCTGTTTTTGAATATGTCATCAAAAGTAAAAATTCATAAAAGGAAAGAAGTGTATAAATTGAACTTCATCAAAATTAAAAAATTCTCTGTGAAATCACGATGGCAAGAATGAAAAGGAAGTTTACAAAATATAAGTAAGTATTTGCAAAACAAATATCTGACAAAGGACTTCTACCCAGAATATATGAAAACATTTTAAATTCAGTAAAAAGAGAGTTTTAAAAATTAAAAACAACCAAAAAAGATTTGAACAAATACTTCATCAAATAAAATATACTGATGGTCGATAAGCACATTAGTAATCAAGGAAAAGCAAATAACATCTATAAAGATACGCTATGACAACTTATTGAAATGGATAAAATTAAAGAATAAAATACTTGACAGTACAAATGCTAGGGAAGAATCTCTCATCATATTGGTGCAAATACAAAATGTTACAGACATATTGGAAAACAATTTAGTGTTTGGCATTCTTATAATACTAAAACTTTATTTATTATATGATCCAGCAATTCCATGCTTCTTATTTACCTAGGAGAAATGACTTGTACATGATTATTTATCAGGGGTTTATTCATAATCCCTCAAACTGGAAACAACCCAAATATCCTTCAACTATGAGTGGATAAATAAAATGTGATAGTCATACATATCCCATAACAAAAAGGAAATTACTGAAACATGCAAAAATCTGTATGCATTGTTGCAAGTAAAGGAAGCCAGACTCAAAAGACTACATACTGAATGATTCTTTTTATAGAACATCAGTAAAAGGCAAACTGTAGTAGAAGAGGGGCTTCCCAGTTGGTGCTAGCAATGAAAGAACATGTCTACCAATGCAGGGACCAAGAGAGGTGGATTCCATCTCTGGGTAGAGGAGATCCCCTGGAGGAGGGCACTGCAACTCTGGCTAGTATTCCTGCCTGAAGAATCCCATAGACAGAGGAGCCTGGTGGGCTACAGTCCACATGGTTGCAAAGAGTGGAACAGGACTGAAGTGACTTAGCATGCACGCATGCACATAGTAACAGAAAATATATCTGCGATTTGGGGAATGAGTTGACAGAAAAGCACAACACAAGTGTTTGTGGCAATAGTTACACAGTTGCAAGAAACTATCAAAACCAAAGAATTCTACACACACAAAAAATGCAAATTTTATTATTTTCAAATAAAATAATTGATTAAATATATTATAATAAAAAGGATCAGCAGTGGAATATCTCAGAGATTTCATTTCAATTGGCCTTAGTGTGTATTCTGGGCATTAGTAGCTTTTATTTGTTTGTTTTTTTAAGTCTCATCTCTTTCGATTTGCACAAAATGCAACGGGAAGTTATTATCGTTTAATTTTTCTTCATGGATGGAAGAATTGGAATCCTCAAATTCCGTTCTAAAAATCAAAGAGCAAATGTATCACAAGTTTAGGAAGGTGATTCCTGTGGGATACTAAAAATATCACCGAACTGCAAGTCAGAAGACCTGTATTCGCGATTCTGGCTCTATCATCTACTTGCAGTCTGTTCTTGGGCAAGTAACATGGCAACTCATGGTGTACTTGCTCTGTTTATTATGTAAGAGGTTTGACCTCATGGGCTCTACTCTCTCTTCTCCTCTGCCATGCTAGGATATGGGAGATCAAGATTCCAGCCCTAGATTGGTCCTTAATCCTTGTGTGGCTTTCAAAACCATCACTTTAATTCTTCTGAGTCTCAAATTCTTCACCTGTTAAGTTGGAAAAAGCAGAATAATAGAGAGAAATCTATATACTCCCTCTCCCTGTGATCTTTTGTTGTGGTTTAGTCACTAAGTCAAGCAAGACTCTTTGTGACCCCATAGACTGTAGCCGACCAAACTCCACTGTCCATGAGATTTCCCAGGCAAGAACACTGAAGTGGGTTGCCATTTCCTTCTCTAGGGGATCTCCCCGACCCAGGGATCGAATCTGCGTTGCATTGCATTGTCTCTTGCATTGCAGGTGGATTCTTTATCGCTGAGCCACCTGGGAAGCCCCTCTTACCACCCAGTAAAAAGAAACTCCTATTCTGTTGAAAATAATCAGTAGAAACCTCTAACTACCCTCTCTCCACTTTTTACCGGCTTCTCCCCACAGACACTAAGAATAATCTATCAAGTTGCTAAAATGGCAAGAAGCTAATGGCCATCCATATTTGTGTGTGGTAGGGAGGGTAATATGCTAAAGGCCATTTGCAAAGGAGACTCTTCCTCTAGGGGCTCTCTGCTCTCACCTTAAGTGAAAGTGAAGTCGCTCAGTCGTGTCTGACTCTGCGACCCCATGGACTGTAGCTTACCACGCTCCTCCGTTCATGGGACTTTCCAGGCCAGAGTACTGGAGTGGGTTGCCCTTTCCTTCTCCAGAGGATCTTCCTGACCCAGGGATCGAACCCAGGTTTCCTGCATTGTAGGCAGGCACTTTACCATCTGAGCCACCAGGGAAGTCTCCTTGATGTGCTTCAAATCACGATCCTCTTCTCAGCTGACTGCTGACCTATCCCACAGCTAGGTCCTAAGTTCCAGGTTGGGTTGGAGGCTAGGGAGGGTGAAGAAAACCATTTTGGTTACAAAGACTAGTGAAAAAATGCTTTATCACTGGATTTTTGAGGACCTGGGTGAGCTCTGACACTTTCTAATTTCTCTAGGGTAAGTAGCCCCACTGTGGCCAGTTTCAAGTTACCAAAATGACATCACTGAATGTGAAGTTAGGTAGACATGCATGCTTGGCTCCTGCAAACCATATAGCAGCTTTAGCACAGCACTAGCTGTAGATTCCAGTTATGTAATTCAATCAAATTTTACAAGCAATAAAGCTGATACTTGGAAACAAACTACACTAAAATAATTTTTCTCCAGATTCACAGAAATACAAAAGCTTGACAATATACTCTGTTGGTGAGTCTGTGCTCATGATTGTTGCTGGGAGTACAAAATAGTATTAACCTATGGATGAGATTCATCAACATCCATGAAGAATACATAGATATTTATCTGTCACTAACCAAACACCTTTACCTGGGATGGAGTTTTGTTGGTGAACAAGATATTCACAGAACTCAAAGTATCACAGATAATTTTTTTAAACTGTCAGTGGAAAAAGTTATAGTTAAAATTTTAAAAATGGATATATTAATAATAATTTATTGAATTTATTTTAATAAATGAAATATATATTAAACAGATACCACTTTAATCAAGTGATCAAATTAATATTTCCAGTAATAGGAGATGTGTCTGAAATGATGTGTCTTCTGATATGATGCACTGAAAAGGACACAACATCAACCTGTATAAAATTCCTGCTAAAGGCAGATTATGATAAATTAAATTAGTGGGGGTTTTGCATCTGAATTTTTTAAAAAATTATTTATTTCTGGCTGTGCTGAGTCTTCGTTGCTTTCTTTCTCTAGCTGCAGTGAACAGGGACCAGTCCTCACTGCAGTGCACAGGCTTCTCATCAGAGCATCTTCTCTAGTGGAGCACAGGCTCTAGGTGTAAGAGCTTCAGTAGTTGCAGGATGCAGGCTCAGTAGTTGAAGGTATGGGCTATAGGGCAAGGGCTCAGTAGCTGTGGTACAGGGGCTTTAGTCATTCCACGGCATGTGGAATCTTCCCAGACCAGAGACTGAACCTGTGTCCCCTGCATTGGCTGGCAAATTCCTATCCACGGTCCCACCAGAGAAGTCCGTTACGTCTGAATTTTTTTAACACCATTAAGAAACTTATTTGGTTGATTGGTTTGACTTTTTGAATTAGTTTTCTGAATGTAGTATTTGTACCATGATCACACAAGAGTATACTGTTTTTTAGAAGATACACACTGAGATAGGGATGGGGAGTCATGAAGTGTAAGGTGTTCTTCAGTGGTTCAGAAAAAATTGTATGAGTATGTGTTAATGAGAGCAATGAAATAATTAACAGAGAGAAAGCAAATGCAGCAATTTGTAAAGGGTTAGTGAACCAAAGGGAAGGACAAACTTGTTAGTATTCATAGGACTCTTCTTTTAAAGGGTTTTTGATTTTGACACTTTCAAATAAAGATATTTCCAAAATAAAGTTGAAAAATAATATACAGATGGATGCAAAGTCAAATATTCATACATACATGCAAGTATGTTTGCTACAGTGTTGATGCAACAAAATGTTGCAAGCAAACTCAGGTTCAGTATTAACAACGTCATTGAATAAACTATGTTTCCATATGGTGTATACAATAGTTGAAGTAATGATATAGATTTTTTGATTTACTATAATAGCCTTTGGGTATTGAGATTTCACCTAATTTGATGATATTTTCTTTTCCCTTATCACTTTTTTTCTGAAATGTTTGGTTTGTTGCAAAAAGTAAAACCTTAACATCTATAGTTATAGCAAACCTGAAAAATTGTTTTAAAACACACAAATCATAGGCTCTTAATATCTGTTAGATATAACAAAGTCTATTTCCTGATAGGGATTTCAGATCTCTTGAAGAAATTTTGTGTAACTTCTACAATATGAATGTTTCTCAGTGTGAATTTTTCTAGAAGTCTACTTAGAGAATTTCTCCTTTTATACATATAATGTTAATACATTTGATATGTAATACATTCTCTCATTTTTATTACCTGTTTTGTACTTCTTGTGTTCACTTATAACCAGTTTTCTTTTTTTTTTTTTTTAAGAATTGTGTTTTGGAAACATGTTGGTATTTTACTGTTGAAAAGAGAATTCATTTATTTTAATTAAAATGATTTTTAATAAATGCCTAAGTTTCTTATCAGAATATTTCTCCCACTTTTTTTTGTTGTTGTTTAGTACCTTAGTCCCACCCACTCCTTGAGACTCCATCGACTGCTGCACGCCAGGCTTCCCAGTCCTTCACCATCTCCCAGAACATGCTCAAACACATGTCCATTGAGTTGGTGATGCCAATCCAACCACTCATCTCTGTCATCCGCTTCTCCTCCTGCCTTCAATCTTTCCAACCATCAGGGTCTTTTCCAATGAGTTGGCTCTTCATATCAGGTGGTCAACGTACTGGAGCTTCAATTTCATCATCAGTCCTTCCAATGAATATTCAGGACTGATTTCCTTTATGATTGACTGGTTTGGTCTCCTTGCAGTCCAGGGTACTCTCAAGAGTATTCTCCAACACCACAGTTCAAAAGCATCAATTCTTCAGCACTCAGCTTTCTTTATGGTCCAACTCTCACATCTATACATGACTACTGCCAAAACTATGGCTTTGACTATACAGACCTTTGTTTGCAAAGTAATGTCTCTGTTTTTTTAATATGCTGTCTAGGTTTGTCATAGTTTTTCTTCCAAAAAGCAAGCATCTTTTAATTTCATGGCTGCAGTCACAATCCATAGTGATTTTGGAGCCCAAGAAAATAAAGGTCTGTCACTGTTTCCACATTTTCCCGCATCTATTTGCCATGAAGTGATGGCATCAGATGCCACGATCTTTATTTTTTGAATGTTGAGTTTTAAGCCAGCTTTTTCACTCTCCTCTTTCACCTTCATCAAGACGCTCTTTAATTTCTCTTCACTTTCTGCCATCTCCACCATCTTACTCTGCACATCTTCTTTGGGGAAAGGAGATGGTGGGACAAATTGAGAAAATAGCATTGACACATAAACTACCATGTGTAAAACAGCTCGCAGGAACCTCCTATATATCACAGAGAACCTGACTTGGCAGTCGGTGACAACACAAAGGATGAGATTGAGGGTGGGTAAGAGGGAGACTCAAGATGAAGGGAATATATGCATACAGTTATGACTGGTTTACATCGCTATATGGCAGGAAACAAAACAACATTGTAAAGCAGTTATCCTCAATTAAAAAAAATGATTTTTAAGAAATGAGAAATTTTCTACTACAAATATTTTTATTGCAAAATACTATAAATTTTCTTCATTGCATATTACTTTACACAAAACATTAAACTGTCATTCACTGCCCTGTAGAAGATCAAGTTTCTTTTTAAAAGTTTTCTCTTGATTTTTTTTTGGTAAGTATTCTGTGACACCAGACACTTCAAAAACCCCAGCCATAAACTATCTTTTGTAGATCCAAATCTATACTTCGGGGATGAAAATATACCCTGACCTCTTGCTGTCTTTTGTGATAAATCAAAGACTTTGTGCACCATACTGCTATCTAGAGCACAACTATGTTTTCAGACTTTCTAAATCCTTGGATTATTTTTAAAGCATCAGAATGGTTGAAACTCAAAACCTTTGAAATGGTCCTCCAAGGGATAAGTCCTATATACCTATAGTGCTTTCTTATAATAATCTCTCTTGTGCTCTTTGGGCTCACTAGAAATAGAATCATCATCATAATAAAGCCTCTGAGATCAGAAGGCACTGTGTGAGAAGGAAGGCCATGAAAAGCAGAGCTCATGGGGCACTCTTTGACAGCTCATATAACTCTGTTTCTGCCCCAAGCTGCAAGCATCAGAACAGCTGTTTTGCTTCCTTTGCTGGAAATGCTGAACTCCAGCCTGACTCCCGGTGGCATCTTTTTAGAGCACAATATGCATGTCTGAGCTCCCTAGCCTGAGCAGAAGGATCATTAAACACAACTGGGAGCCAATACCACATGGTTTCCAATAGACCAGATTTCTCCATGGCATATGGAGGGTGAAATATCAGAACAAGAATTTGCAAAGGTTAGGCCAATCCTAATTTCACTATTCAAGACAATTTTGATGGCCAATTTCTTCTGAGTTATCAGGGCATAGGGCAAAGAACTTTGGATTTAGATTCAAAATATTAAAGGCCCAAAAGACTCAGATCACAGTGGCTCTAGAAAAAATATTTAATGTTTGGAAGAAATCATTATAATCTCTAACTGACTGGTTTGTTGTGAAAATTGTAAAAGATAAAAAGAGGTTGGCAAAAACAGACAATCCAATTAAAAAATGGCCCAAAACTTGAACAGACACCTCACCAAAGACGATCTTAAGATGACAAAGGAGCATATGAAAAGATATCCCACATTATAAATCACCAAGAAAATGAAAACCAAAACAGCAATGAGATACCTATACTCACCTATTGTTGTTCAGTAGCTAGGTTTACAACTCTTTGCAACCACATGGATTGCAGCATGCCAGGCTTTCCTGTCCTTCACTATCTCCTGGAGTTTGCTCAAACTCATGTCCATTGAGTCAGTGATGCTATCCGACCATCTCACCCTCTGTCTCCCCCTTCTCCTCCTGGTATCAATCTTTTCCACCACCAGGGTCTTTTCCAATGAGTTGGCTCTTCACATTAGCCAAATTCCAGAACACTGACACCTCAAAATGCTGCCCAGGATGTAGAGCAGCGAGGACTTTCACTTATTACTCGTGGGAAAGTACAATGGTATAGGACAGCCACTTTGGAAGACAGTTTGGAAGTTTCTTTTTGCAACCCCATGGAGTGTAGACCACCAGGATTTTCTGTCCTTGGGATTTCCCATGCAAGAATACTGGAGTGGGTTGTCATTCCCTTCTCCAGGGAACCTTCCCAACTCAGGGATGGAACCCGGGTCTCCTGCATTGGCAGATGGAATTTATAACACAAGGTCCAGCAATCATTCTCTTTGGTATTTACCCAAAGGAGCTGGAAATACTCCCATACAAAAACCTGCATGCACATATTTATAACAGCTTTATTCGTAATTGCCAAGCTTGGAAGCAACCAAGATGTCCTTCAGTAGGTGGATGGATAAATAAACTGTGGTATACACGGGCAATAGTATAGCACTCAACACTAAAAAGAATTAAGCTATCAAGCCATGAAAAAAACATGTAGGAAACTTAAATGCATAATATAAAGTGAAATAAACCCATCTTAAAATGTTATATACTGTATGATTCCAGCTATATGGCCTGTGTGCGTGCAAAGTCACTTCAATTGTGTCCAACTCTGTGGGGGCCCATGGACTGTAGCCTGCCCATGGGATTCTTCAGGCAAGTATATTGGAGTGGGTTGCCATGCTCTCTTCCAGGGGATCTTCCCCACACAGGGGTTGAACCCATGTCTCTTAAGTCTCTTGCATTGGCAGGCAGGTTCTTTATCACTCGTGCCACCTGGTGAGCCCATATGACCTTCTGGAAAAGGCAGATGTATGGAGATGGTAAAGTGATCACTGGTTACCAGGGGCTAACAGAGTGTGGAAAGATGGATGGGGGAAGGCACAGAGGATTTCTAGGAAAATGAAAATGCTTTGCATGATATTATAATGATGGTCAGAAAGATCCCTGGAAAAGGGAATGGCGATTCACTTCTGTAATCTTGCCTGGAGAATTCCATGGACGGAGGAGTCTGGTAAGCTACAGTCCATGGTGTTGCAAAAAGTCAGACATGACTGAGTGAGTAACTCACACACATACACACACACACACACATACACACACTCACATACTAGACACTGAGGATGCAAAGGCAAATCAAGACTTCCATTGGGATACAAAAGCAAGTAGAGTGAAAAGTGAGGCATTTAAAAGCACGTGAAGAACCTAGTGAGAGAATTCTGCAGGAGAGCTTGGGTTTATCCCCTCAAGATAGGTTGTGGTTTTTAAAGTCTTTGTAATGGTGCTTCCCAGGTGATGATAGTAGTAAAGAATACCTAATGGGCTACAGTCCATGGGGCTGCAGAGTCAGAAGTGATTGAACACACACAGGAATAAAATGCATACACAAATACACATATACAATTTTTTTAAAGCTTAGCTTAAGTTCTGAATATGTTTCTACATGTGAATTTATATTTCTATTTTAGAATAAGTGCATTATCTCTTAGTGATTGTTTTTTAAGAGAAAGTACTTTTTTTGCAGGTTCCCATAGTCGTTCTGTTAAGATATGTGTCATATATTCTAGTTTTTATGCTATTTATGATATATGAAAATATTATCCTCTAAGTTGTTATACTAGGGTGTACAAACACTAGTTTGTACACTATTTACAGCATAATTATACTAAGATATTATTCTCTAAGTGGTTGGTCTTCCCAGCTAAATAATGAAGCTATTGCCTATGAAGGACTATATCTATCAGTAAGACAACAGAATTAAAGCAGACGGGTCCCGGGTTGAGCCTTAGTAGCTATCACATTTCCCTGTGCTAATCAGGGATTACAGAAGGACACCATGACCCATTCTACCCATTAGTTAAAGTTCCATTTCAAAAATATGGTACTCAGTTTCTGTGAACAATGACAGCCCATTGCCGCTGATCATCGCCCCCTGTGTCTTTGCTGCTTTTTTGTTTTCCTTTTTCTCCCACCCACTTCCTCAATATATGTCCTTCCTAGTGAAAGAAGCCTGCTTTTAGAATTACACTTCTTTCAAATCTGAGGGAAACAGATTGAAACCTTAACTTTGACTCGTCATCTCTTCCACCCTCAACCTCCTCTCCTCAAACTTATAATTGCATGCTCTGTTCTTGGACGGCTGTGTTGACAGTAGTTTTATGACCCAGGATTTTTCAATTTCTTATCCAAAGCCAACCTCATCTCAAGTCCTAAAATTTATGGGCATAGGAGATGACATATGGGATTAAACTTTTGATAGATTTTGAACCTGCCTTTGGCAGTGGCCAAGGCTTTCTGTCGGAAGGAACTGCGAGGAAAACATGCTTCCTCTGGTACAGGCAGGTATCATCTTGCTTGCTGTGCAGGAAGTCACTCACCACCTGCCACCCAAAAACAACCAACCCTGATGAAGACTCACTCTCTTTTTTGAATGACTTCAAATGTTAGGAAATTATGATTCTCTTACAAAATATCAACTATGACCAATTTCAAATAAAGCAGTGTTGTAATGCCGAATGTAGCCAAATGCCCATCTGTTCTCCTAAGTGGTTTCTAGGTTTGATTGTTTTTCTAGATTTTTGTATCGTTTTAAGAACTACCTGTATCCATCTGGCCACTCCTCTAGCCTCCTCTCTGGGGTGGTCTCTGGACAAAGATGAATTATTGTTGTTGTTGTTGTTTTCTCCGTTTTGCTTCTCTTGGTTTTATCTTTGAGATGCTGATATCCTTTTCTTTCTATAGTAAATAATTTCCATTTGGTCGATTTCTCAACATCTGTGAAGCTAGCTTTTCTAAACATCCTTGTTATTCTTTCCTGGACTTTGTCCAGTTTTCCTAATTGGCTTCAGAACTCTACTCTTGAAGAACTGTCAGGAATAGTGAAATCATGTCAACCAACAGTAGTTAAATGTGTTATCTATCATTTAGGAGATCATCCTCTTAAATCAAAAAATAATTTAAGCATTTATAAAAATTACCTCTGGTCATATATTAAAATTCAAAGAATTTGGAATCTACCAACTCAGTATCACAAGTACCAATTTATTACTGTAGAGCTAATGTTTACCAATTTCTTAAAAATTAATTTTCCCTTGTAATAATAAATATGGGATAATTTTCAAAAAAGTACCAGTTCAATTTATTTCTTTTTGAGTGCAGAAGTACAGCATTAATTTATTCTAAGATTTAGGGACTTAAGCTAGAAACTATTTTCTCTGATAATTCATCACTATACAACACAAATTCATGTATTTCATCAACGCTAGCCTAGGATAATTAGAACACCAGAACAAAATTTAAATTCAAGTTTAAGTCCATATACATTTTTACATTATACCTAGAGGTTTGGTTCACATTCAGCTAGGTTGGGTACATAGATTTTAGGTCATATCCCCTACCTTCAAACACCTTTTTTTCTGTAACTTAACACTGCAGAGGCAAAGATTTCCCACACTTTTAAATAAAAAGGCTTTTGTTTTTGTTGTTGTTGTTTTTCTGTTGTTGCTGTTAAATTGTTTCTAAGCTTTTGTTTTATTTCCCCTGAATACTTGCAATATCTCCCTATTCTAAACCCTAAAAATTCAACAACTTCATTTTTGCATATCTAGCCTTTCATTGTTTTTTGTTTTGGGCTTTTATTTTTGGTGCATTTTGAGTGCAACTTTTGGGTAAAAAGTTCTGTTTTGTGTTTATATATATATATTATTTGGCTGCATCAGGTCTCAGCTGCAATACACAGGATCTTCCTTGCATCATGCAGGATATTTCCTTGTAACACGCAGGGTTTAGTTGCCCCGTGGCATGTGGGATCTTTGTTCCCTGACCAGGGAGGGAAACACACAAAGAGGCAGAGTCCTAATGGCTGGACTGCCACGGAAGTTCCTATACATTGTTCCAATAACTATTATATGAGCCTTTTTGATCTGCAGATTCAGGCTTCTCTTCAGTTTAGCTTGTTTTTTTTATTTTTTATTTTTTTATTTTTGTTCTGTTTACTCCTTCGTTGCATATTGCATGTCAGCTATTTAAATAATTCGGTTCTTTTTTGCTTGTTTGCTTTTAATCACTTATATCATCTTTTCTTTGTCCTCTGAATGCTGTTAGAATTTTTAAATGTTGTTTTAAAATCTGGAAATTTGTTTGTTTGTTAGTGTTAATGATTTGGCTTTGAATAGCCTAGATTCTACTCTTGAAGTGAAGTGAAAATCATTCAGTTGTGTCCGACTCTTTACAACCCCATGGACCGTACAGACCATGGAATTCTCCAGGCCAGAATACTGGAGTGTATACACTCATTGTATTTTAAATTCTGTGTAGCACTTCTTCACATTTTCAGATTAAAATTGATAGTTATTTCTGTTATCTGCTATATCATGCTCTTATTTTCATTAATTTTCTTTTTTAAAATGTATTCTTAACTGTGGTTGTGGATATGGGTACGGCCCAGCACGAAATTTACACCGTCTACCCCGGATTGTCAAGGGCCAGTGAGAGGTCATCGAAAGTCGCCAGAACCATGACGCGTTCCAAAAAGAAATATATAAGTAGTGTTAAGTATATTCACATTTTTGTGCAACTAATCTCCAGAGCTTATTTATCTTGCAAAGCAGAGAGTCCACACTCATTTAAGCAACAACTTTCGAATCCCCACTCTCACCAGTCCCAAGAGACCACTTTTTACATTCTTTCCATGAATTTTACTACTCTAGACACCTCAAATAAATGGAATCACACAATATTTGGCTTTTTGTGACTGACTGATTGTACTTAGCATAATCTCTTCAAGGTTTATCCATATTGTAGTGTACCTCAGAACTTTCTTCTTTTTCAAAGATAAATAATATTCCATTTGTGTATATACCACATTTGTTACCTTTTCATTAATAGATATTTGGTTTGCTTCCACCTTTGGCTATTTTGGATAGTACTACTATGAACATGAGTGTGCTATTTTCTTTAACTGTCTCGAGAATAAAAATTGCTTTCCCAAGTATTTGTTTGATGTGACAACTAAATACATTACAGAAGGCTGAAGATAAGATAAGAGTTTATTTGAGATCTTAAGCAATACTGTTCAGAAGACACAGGTTCAGGTAGAACTGAAAGAGTGCTCCAGGGAAGAGGAAGTGTCGGGGGTTATACAGACAAGAAGCCATTTGGCTGTTTTAAGTTGCTTGGAGAAAACTGTGATTGACTCTTGACTCTAGTGAGGAAATACTTGTCCTTAAGTAATCATGAGTATTTTTAACCAGGGGTCTGATACATAGATAGACTATTACTAGTTATTCTAGGGTTTAGTTCAGTTCAGTCGCTCAGTTGTGTCCAACTCTTTGTGACCCCATGGACTGCAGCACTCCAGGCCTCCCTGTCCATCACCAACTCTTGGAGTTTACCCAAACTCATGTCCATTGATTTGGTGATGCCATCCAACCATCTCATCCTCTGTCGTCCCCTTCTCCTCCTGCCTTCAATCTTGCCCAGCATCAGGGTCTTTTCAAATGAGTCAGTTCTTCCCATCAGGTGGCCAAAGTATTGGAGCTTCAACTTCAACATCAGTCCTTCCAATGAAAACCCAGGGCTGAAATCCTTTAGGATGGACTGGTTGGATCTCCTTGCTGTTCAAGGGACTCTCAAGAGTCTTCTCCAGCACCACAGTTCAAAAACATCAGTTCTTCGATGCTCAGCTTTCTTTATGGTCCAACTCTCACTTCCATACCTGACTACTGGAAAAACCATAGCTTTGACTAGATGGACCTTTGTTTACAAAGTAATGTCTCTGCTTTCTAATATGCTGTCTAGGTTGTTCATAACTTTTCTTCTAAGGAGCAAGTGTCTTTTAGTTTCAAGGCTGCAGTCACCATCTGTGGTGATTTTGGAGCCCCAAAATATTAAGTCTGTCACTGTTTCCATTATTTCCAAAGGAAAGTCCAATAAGTATCTTGTGTTTCTGACAGGAGTTCTGGATGACTTCTTTAGAAAAATAAGTGGCCAAAAGACATCATTCCATCCAGGCTGAGACATGCACAAGTCACACTTTCTTAATGACCTCCTGGCTTCATTTAAGAGAGTTATCTTAGCAAACATTTTTGTTTCATCAGTAAAACATTATAAAATATGCTCTCATATTTCAGATGCTCTGAATATATATTTGTACATGCAACTATTTAATTTGATATCATTTTTACCTGTTTGCTTATCTTTGAGTAAGGACAAATCTACCAACCAGCTATGAGACTGGATTCTCTACAGGTCCCTTCCTGAATGGCCTATAGCACTTCCTTTAAGGAGTAAGTTGTAGCATCAAGTGATACAGGTTTTTAATATCAGTTCAGTCACTCAATAGCTTGAGGTTGTTGATAGGGAAGCACACAATTTTGTTTCTGTGAAATTTCCCCCTTTGTTTACTTTAACAGCTCAAGGAGATATTTGTTTTCCCTATCTTTTTGCCTATCTTCAGACATTTAGCTATGCCTAGTCTTCTTCCCAGAGTTCATTTGTCCATATTTCAGGGATTGACCAATTTGTACATATATTCTGCAGTTTTAGAAGATGCTCCTTGTATTGAGGTTAAATAAAATTCAGTTATTAGCATTATAATTAATCATGCAATTGTCCACCTGAACAGCATAGTTTAGTCATTCCAAATTCTGAATTTGAAAAAGATTACATAAATATGAAAGCTAGCTTTAACTGCTTAAGGTGATAATGAAGTTCCATGGCATGAGAAAATTTTATGATGGGTAAGTTAGAAACCCCAAGCGATCAAGATCTTGTTCTAAATAACTGAATGTCTTGGAAACTGGTAAGAATTACTTTATAGCTTTAAAGTACAATTTTTCTTGTAATGTCTTATTTTTTATCAAATTAAATTATAGTGGTCTAGAGAGCCCACTTGTCAAGTTGAGAGAAGGTCCACAGCCAGTGTCACTGTTGAATGCTGATCCTCCACCATCTGACACACTGGCTGATACACGTTGCAGCCAAGTCTTTCAGAACTGGCTCCCAGGACACACTGGCATGCCCATTATAGGTCATTCTATGGAGATTTGGCTTCCTGAGTGTCTGCTCACTCAGCTGTCCCTGATGCATTTTGCAGGAACTAACTTTTACATCTATTTGTTAAACATATGGTCATTCTCATAGGTACTGGATCAGATTTGATTATCTGCTCTTGAAGAATTTACAGGGTTCTCCACCTTTCTAGGCTCTAAAATCTCATCCAGGATAGAGGCTTTCCTTTTTAGACCCAGAAAACTAATAGGACTGATTCATTTGCATCCAAGCAATAGAGAGTCCCACACCCTCCTCCAATGGAGTCTTTAAAGATTGCTTTCCAAGTTAATTAATCTCTTCCCCTTTAACTTAATTACAAGTACTATCCTTTGCTTCAGCAAAGGGATTGGATTGCCTCTGACAGAATCATTCCCTAGGGGAAAATGATTCTTTTTTTCTTTTGTTTTGCTTTTTAGGGATAATGTTGGTGGTGGAAGGATCAAGGAGATGATTTCCCTGCCTTAACAATAATTTTAGGTAAACTGACTCCTTGTCACTTTTCCAGGTTTAGCAGAGGTGAAAAAAAGTGTTTTGTGAAAAGACAGTTGAAGGCATACATATATGTTCATTTAAGATGATCATTCTTATTTGTAAATGAAACAACAGATATGTTATTTGAGGGACATGTCAAAATTGTCTTTTCTAAATTTATCTCACTGATTGATTTCCTATAAATGTTTGTGATTCTTTTACATTATTTAAGGCACAGTATCCCTTTAAAGGGACTTCCCCAGTGGTTCAGATAGTAAGAAATCTGCCTGGAATGCAAGAGACCCAGGTTCTTGCAATCCCTGAGTCAGGAAGATCAAGATATTCTTTAGAGTAAAGGCATTCTGTGAAAACAATAATGGTACAAGTACTAGATGATCAAAAGTTTCATGCTTTTTTTTTTTCCTTTTAGGACAATAAGGATAAATTATCTTTAAGAACTATTCCCTAGAGATAAGGAAGGATTGTTTAAATTGTAGGATGGCATTGTAGGTTACCTTCCCTTCCTCCACAAGGGGGCCAAAGTGTATTATTTTGATCCAGAATATAATATGTGCACATACTAAATGGCATTAGACACTTTTCATGCATAATTTCATTTAAACATTTTAATAGTCTTATGGGGCAGATATTGGTATAAAAATTCACTTCAGGAAAAAGTCTCAAATGTATTATGTAATGTTTCACAGTTCACGCAACCTGCAGTTGATTCAGACGGTGTTCAAACACTGGTCAAGCTGATCACAATCTCATTTCCTTCATCATATGCTATGCACTTTACCATGAAAAATATTTCTTTTAAAAATAATAACTAAAATTCTTATTCCTTTATGTTTTATAAACTTTTCTTACAAATCATTAAATTTTCACAAAAATCTGTTGAACTTCCTAGAAATATTGCCATCCCCATATTAATTGAAGAAAAATAAGAAGAGAAGAAAAAGGTGAAGAAAAAGAAGATTTGAGAAGGTTTATTAATTTGACTGAAATCCCTCAGCTAGTAAAGCATGGAAGACCAAGATCTAGCTGCCTCCAAAACCTCTGTATCAGCACATTAGGACAGACCTATTGATGCCAAAAGCTTGGCTGAATCTCAAAGGCATAAGCTTTCTGAATAGAAAAGAACATCTTTATCACTTTGTCAGGCAAAGGGGACCACAGTGGGCTAAAGCCTTCAAAACTGCGTGTCCCAACTTGAGGAAGAGAGTGAGAAGTTTTATAGTAACTGTTCAAAAAGGGCATGATCAGTTTGTGGACATTCTTTTGATGAATTGGTGGTGAGGTAAGTAGGAGTCAGCATCATCAGCCTTCAGCTCCAACGGTCTGGGGTCTACATGTTTGCGGGCAGCACATCATCATTAACCATTAACTTATCCCACCTGGAGGGACTTTCAGTATCTGTAAAACAGCTCAAAGATACTGTTGTGTGTATCCTTTGATGGGGAACTAGGACCTTGTCCCAAGGCTGCTCTTTACTGTTTCTCCCTGGTCTTGTGTTCCTTCTCTTCATTAATTAACACCTGCCTGAATATGCACATTGGAACTCAGGAAGGTCACGGAGGCTGAATGAAGGTTGTTTCCTATAATCAAATAAACAGGGTCACAAAAAGGCCTAGTGTCCAGGAGCCACATGGCCAGGTAAGAAAAGAATAAGAAAAAACATGAAACGGTCTCCTCAGACTTGTTTAAACCTGTAAAAATATAAAAGGGTCATAACTATAAAATATACCCTAGTTTTCTTTTCACACCTTCAAGCATATTTCTAGACCAACATCTTCATTCATTAATATGTTTTAGGACAGAACTATTGGGATAACATGATGTTATCACTGACAGCTTGTACATTAACTAGTCTTTATAGAGTTATTTTGATTTTTTGTTTTTTTTTGGTTTTGTGTAGCTAGCATTTTTTAGTGTGTGTGTGAGACCTTGTCATACCTTTAAAGCAATGACAATAAATTCAACTATAAGTGCTCAGGAACTGTAAAGAACACATATTTGGTCATTCAGATAACCAAACTATAATTTTAATATATTTGATCTTCATTCATGGTTCTTGATTCACAGCTTCTCAAATCCTTGGAATTTCCTCAGTGATAAGAGCAAAGAAATCATCTTTTTAAAATAATATTTGCTCTCGTCTCAGTTGCTGAAATGCTTTAGAACCATAAAGACACAGTATGTCTCTTGTTATTCATAAGAAGCCCCCTTTTTTTTTCACTGCAATTGTGTTTATGTTAATGAGGTAACTTTTGTAAAGTATCTAGGAGGGGTACTGGTTGCCAAGGAACCAACCAGGAATAAAGGGTTGGGGTTTTCAGTTCAACCCCTTGGATTCCAGGGACTGGAGGAAATCTAAAGGTGGAATCAATCGCCAGTGGCTGAAAATTTAATTAACTTTGCCTATGTAATGAAGCTTCCATAAAAAAACCCAAAGGCTTCAAAGAGCTTCCAGGCTGGGAAACCAGAACACTTCCATATGTCATTGTGTTGGTCTCAGCTTCCAGGATGAAGCTACTTTAGTTGTAACCTCACCCTATTTACTCTTCATCTGGATGTTGATTTCTGTCCTTCAACATGCTTTGTAATAAACCAGTAATCTAGTGTGTAAACAGGTTTCCCAAGATTTATGAAACACTCTAGGAAATCAATCAAATCCAAGGAGGGGGAGCCTGGGAACCTCTAATGTATAACCAGAAGTTAACAGATTGAGATTACAACTAGGTCTGAAGTGAAGGGCTGTCTTGGGTTGTGCCCTTTGTCTGTGGAGTCTGATGCTATCTGTGTATTGATACTGTCAGGACTTATTTAGTTGAATTCTTGGACACCAGCTGATCGTACTTGGTGACCATAATCCAAAGACCTAGTTTAGAGGGCAAGACAGTGGATTATTTCTTCTTGAAGTTGTATAATGTGCTTTACTAACTTGGAGAAGAGTAGCCACTTCAATGCTCCCTCTTATCCTTCTGAGCAAATTAAGGGAGTAAATGAAGCATATTATTTTTCCTATGGTTGAGAAGTAGTTGGATAAATGCAACATCATGGATGTGAGTCCTAGAAAATTCCAGTTTACTTTTACTGGGATTTAGTAGACATTTAACAACATATCACCCTTTCAGTCTGTTGCTAACATGTTATATACAAAGAGAAAGAAAAATTAACATGTTATAAACACACCTGTATTTAAAGTACAATCAGAGAAAATATAAAATGGAGATTGTCATTGATATTTCAGGAGTTATTATCCCTTTCATAGAATCTAGCCTATACATTTATGAAGTGTCTGAGTTTCCTTTTGCTTCATAATTTTCCTCAATGAAAGAATTATAAAGAACTTACCATGGTGTTAGCAGTGTAGCTTCCAAAACTCCAACCTTCAGGACTAACAGATTTCCTTCTCCACCATTCATCCAATCAGCTCCCTGTGAAATAAAATTCATATTTTATGTGAAGGAAAATTTTAAAACAAACAATTTTCTCTGCCTTTAGTCCTACTCTTTCCCTTCTTTTATGCCTTTTGTATCATTCTGTGTAAACAAATCTCCCCACTGGCAGAAATATCTGTTCAACCATAAAGAATAACATTCTCCTAGTGTCAACAAGACAACTCCTTAAAAGGTAACATTCCTTCTTGATCTTGTAAGGGGTCACAATGACCTACCACTTTGTACTTGCAGATTTGATTATATAAACTGTCAGTAATATGTCATTTAATGTACAGCCCTTTTTCTCAAAAAACATAAAACTGTGCTTTGACTTCTAATGGGCAAAAGAGTTCTCAGAGCTTTCTGAGATGCTGTTCCTAGGTTATAATACTAAACTTGGCATGAATGAAATTTTCCACTTCTTTCTTACATTAACTGATTAATTTTCCTAATGAAATCCCCATAAAACCATTCTTGACCTCAACGTTGCCAAGTCCAATTAACACTGTTCTCTTCCTGTCTTGTACTCTTAGCATCATGCCATAATCTTGGTTTTCTGCTGTTTCTTCTAATGGTTCATCCTCAGTTGCCTTTATCAATTCCTTTCTATTCAAATAATAAATACTAGAATTACTCAGGTGTATTCATGATCTCAAATTTTCATTTTGTCACCCATATTAGCCCTTTAGAGCCAAAGGATATTTTCCCTGATTTATCTCTGCTTCAAAAGTACTGGTATTTGACACAGATGTTTTGCAGTCATGTTTTAAGAGATTTTCAGTGGTCAACTGCCCTAAACTGACTTTGACTTGGCCACAAGAAGGTGTTTGTACAGAGGAGACTTGATGGTATCTGCAAGTTACCTTTGCTACCTCTTACCCTTCAAAACCCCCTTTCTCCCCTTCCTTTGGGGAGAAGGTATTTTTAGAATACAAGCTCTTCCTTCTCTCTTTTTTGATCGATGGATAAAATATGTGCTTTGCTATACCGAACCTAATTTCTTTGACTTGCAATTGTTTCTCCAGGTAAAGGATCCATTAAGGGGTCATGGACCCATTGGGGATAGGTAACAATTTACAGCTCTGCCTCTTCTCCATCATTTGAATGATTCACAGTGCTTTCAAACCAACTTATCGACCTACTACAGCTTGCTCTTTCTATTTTCCTCCTATTCTGATCATCTCAGTAAGTGGCAAATTCATTTACCCATTGTCAAATTGTAAAATCTGGATGTTATTCCTATCATACACCCCTCTTCATGTCACACATCCATTCTGCTGCATCCCTCTTCATTTCTACATGAAAAATATTTTTGAACCTACACAGTTGTCTTCACCTCCATTGTATCTACACCATTTATACTTCTAATCTAGATGATTAGAAAAGCTTCCTATATGGATATACTTCTTACATTCCCTCCACACTTAGCAGCCTGAGTTGTTTTTATAAATTATCTTTCATATCACTCTTTCCTCCCGCATTACAACTCCCCTGTGCAGTCAATCTCTTCTTCCCACTCAATCCCTAGGTAACTCTAAATCACCTTTCATCTCTCAGATCAAATGTTAGTTCTTGAGAAAGACCTTTTCTAGCTTCACAATGTAAATTAAATCTTTTTCATTATAATATTTCACAGAACCTTTGTGACATTTAAATATAATATAAAATGATGTTGAATGTTACTTACCATGAAGTTTCAATTGAAGCCTGGATATTAGCATAGGGAACTGTACCCTTGCATTCTAAAGGAAGTTTCAGGACTTATTAAAAATATTAGTTCTTCAGCCATCAACATTTTTCACCAAATTCTAGGGGCAAATAGTAGAGGAAGAAAAGAAATAAAGGGGAAAAAAAGATTTTAAGACCCAATGAGCATAGATTCCCTTCTTTCTTTGTAAAGGAGTAGAGTTTGTTCCATAATTCCAAGTCAAAATGGAGAGTTAAAAGATCATTTGAAGACTTCCAAGATTAAAGAGATTAGATACTTTTAAGGCATCATGTACTGCAATACAAATGGATCATTAATGAAATACACTTTAAAAATGCTTTTCTTTTTGAAATAAGACGAATATCTAATAGTAAACAAATGAAACAAACAGAAAATAATAGCTGAAATCAGAGTTATAGGTGGTGTTTAAAAAGCCTCTGAAAGCCAAAGGAGCTAAACCTGACAATTCTTCCTTTTTTTTTTTTTAATAATAGATTTTCTTTTTATTTCCTTTTTTAAAATTTATTTTAATTGGAGGCTAATTACTTTACAATCAGTTCTAATGAGGTGGATGAAACTGGAGCCTATTATACAGAATGAAGTAAGTCAGAAAGAAAAACACCAATACAGTATATTAACGCATATACATGGAATTCAGAAAGATGATAATGATGACCCTTTATGCGAGACAGCAAAAGAGACACAGATGTAAAGAACCTGACACTTCTGACACTGAAAGGAGCTCAAGAGGTCCTGTATTGGTTGTATTCTCCTGGAAGAAGCAAGCAGAATCTTTGGGTGAAAGTATCTCCATAAAGTGGGCTTACCAGTTGGAGCTAATGGTAAAGAACTCACCTGCCAACTCAAGAGATATAAGAGGAAGGCCTGGCAACCGATTCCAGTATTGTTGCCTGGAGAATCCTATGGAGAGAGGAGCCTGGTGTGCAATGGTCCATAGGGTCACAAACAGTCAGACACAACTGAAGTGACTTAGCACACATGCATGTCCATGACGTGCATTCTAAGTCATGCAGGAGTCTTTTGTGACCCCATGGATTGCAGCCTGCCAGCCTCCTCTGTCCAGCAGATTTCCCAGGAAAAAATACTAGAGTGAGTTTTCATTCCCTTCTCCAGGGAATCTTCCTGACCCAGGAGTGGAAGTTGAGTCTCCTGCATTGGCAGGAGGGTTCTTTACCACTGAGCCACAAGGGAGAGGATCCGGAAGGCTCAATTACAATAGCCATAGTCACTGAAGACTATCCTCCCCTTCAAATTCTCTCTACCAGAATTCAGACCTGAGAGAATCCAGAAGCAGAAGAGGAAATTGAAAAAATTAAGTATGAGTGAATAAAAAAGGAGAGATATTTTATTATATGTAATATTAGATATGAGAATTTGGACTGGATTTGAGATTTTGACTGGATCAAATTTCCTAATGTATAAAATAAGACTATTCTAGCTCAAAGAGGATGGAGAAGGCAATGGCACCCCACTCTAGTACTCTTGCCTGGGAAACCCCATGGACAGAGGAGCCTGGTAGGCTGCAGCCCATGAGGTCTCGAAGAGTTGGACATGACTGAGCGACTTCACTTTCACTTTTCACTTTCATGCACTGGAGGAGGAAATGGCAACCCACTGCAGTATTCTTGCCTGGAGAATCCCAGGGACGGAGGAGCCTGGTGGGCTGCCGTCTATGGGGTCGCACAGAGTCAGACACGACTGACGCGACTTAGCAGCAGCAGCAGCTGCAGCTCAAAGAGACCTGAAATTTATGGATCTTCTTGAGATGTTCTTATCAATGACTGAGGAAGTTTTGTTCATCAGAATATGCTTAATGCCAGTAGTGAAAGAAAAATAAAGCTATACTCTAATTGTGTTCAAACAAAATCTGTCCATTCAGTAAGGTATTGTGTATATTTCTAAGTGTTTTTCTTTAATATTCGTCTCTCTTGATAGATTACAAATTCCTGCAAGGGCAGGAGCCATGTCTGACACCTTCATCAACAAATGTTGACTTGGTAAGTATTTTTTTTTAATAAAGCTTTAACTCAGATTTCAGAATGTAAGTAAATGTCTCAGGAAAATCATCATCAAAAAAAAAAAATGATCCCAAGGTGAGTTCTTATTCACATTTCTATTTCTCCAAACAGTGAAAAAAGAGTGGGCATGACAAAACAGTGATATGGACATCCTGCACCACTGGGAGTCCTGGTGGTTAGTGCTGTGCAGAAGCCGAGGCAGGAGCTGGAGGAGGAGCCACAGGGGCTGAGGCCACTTTTCCAAGTGCTTTCCTGGATGAAATTGTGAGACCTGTGCAACAACCCTCCCAGGTGGATTCTTTACTGCTGAGCCACCTGCTGGAAAACAGAAGAACACAGGTAGGAGACCAAGCCCTGAGCCTTTGGAGGGAGAGCACTGACTCCATGACCCTAGAATACCAGAGAATTTACCCTATGGAGTATCAAACAGTGAGAACGCACCCAAAGGAAACCACTTGAATACAAGACCCAGCATCACCTAACCATCAATAGCACCCTGTGCAGGATGCCTCATCTAGACAACAAACAAAACAAAAATACAAACCCAATCTTCAGCAGACAGGATCACCACCTCACTCAGCCTTGCCCATCAGAAGAAAAACAAACAAGCAAAAACTCAGCACAAATCTCACACTATACAAAGCTTACACAAACCAGTAGACCAACCTTAGGAGGGCAGAAGCCAAAAGGAAGAAAGAATTCAACCCTGAAGCCTGGGAAAATGAGGCCTCAAACACAGTAAAAAAAAAAAAAAAAAAAAAGAAAGAAAGAAAGAAAAAAGAAAACAAAGAAATACTACACAAATGAAGGAACAAACCAGAAACACAGAAGTCCAAAGAAATGAAGAGGAAACAGGCAAACTACCTGAAAAAGAATTCAGAATAATGGTAGTAAAGATGATCAAAAACCTTAAAAACAGAATGGAGAAAATGCAAGAATCAATTAACAAAGACCTAGAAGAATTAAAGAATAAACATACAGAGACAAACAGCACAATTACTGAAACTCAAAATACTCTAGAAGGAATCAATAGCAGAATATCTGAAGCAAAAGAATGAATCAGTGAACTGAAAGATAAAATGGTGGAAATAACTTATGAAGAGCAGAATAAAGTAAAAAGAATGAAAAGAACTGAGGATAGGCTCAGAGACCTCTGGGACAATATCAAACACACCAACATTCGAATTATAGGGGTCCCAGAAGAAGAAGAGAAAAATAAAGAGTATGGGAAATTTTTGAAGAGATTATAGGTGAAAATTTCCCCAACATGGAAAAGGAAATAGTCAATCAAGTCTAAGAGGCACAAAGAGTCCCATACAGGATAAACCCAAGGAGAAACACACCAAGACACATACTAATCAAAATAACCAAGACTAAACATAAAGCAAGAATCTTAAAAGCAGCAAGGGAGAAGCAATAAGTAACATGCAACAGAAACCCCATATGTTTAACAGCTGATCTTTGAGCAGAAACTCTGCAGGTCAGAAGGGAATGGCAGGACATATTTAAAGGACTGAAAGGAAAAAATCTACAACCAAGATCACTGTACCAGGCAAGGATCTCATTCAAAACTGATGAAGAAATAAAAAGCTTTTCAGACAAGCAAAAGTTAAGAGAATTCAGTACCACCAAACCAGCTTTACAACAAATGTTAAAGGGACTTATACAGAAATACAAGAGAAGAGAAAAGATCTACAAAATCAACCCCAAACAATTAAGAAAATGGCAATAGGAATATATATATCAATAATTACTTTACATGTAAATGGATTAAGTGCTCCAAGAAAAAGACACAGACTGGCTGAATGGATCCAAAACAAGACCCATATACATGCTGTCAACAAGAAACCCGCTTCAGACCTTGAGACACAAATAGACTCAAAATGAGAAGATGAAAAAATATATCCCCTGCAAATGGGAAGCAAAAGAAAGCTAGAGTAGCAATCCTCATATCAGACAAAATAGATCTTAAAATAAAAAATATTACAGGAGATAAGGAAGGACACTACATAATGATCAAAGGATCAATCCAAGAGGAAGACATAACAATTGTACATATCTATGCACCCAACATAGGAGCACCTCAGTGCATAAGACAAACACTAACATAAAAGGAGTAATTGACAGTAACACAATAATAGTAGAGAGACTTCAAAACCCCTCTCACACCAATGGACAGATCATCAAAACAGAAAGTTAATAAGGAAACAAAAGTCTTAAGCGATACATTATATGAGATGGATCTCACTGATATCTTCAGGACATCCCATCCAAATGCAGAGGAATACACATTCTTCTCAAGTGCACATGGAACATTTCCAGGATAGACCACATCTTGGGTCACAAATCAAACCTCAGTAAATTTAAGAAAACTGATATCATATCATGCATCTTCTCTGACCACAATGCTATGAGACTAGATATCAATTACAAGAAAAAAAAACTGTAAGAAACACAAACACATGGAAATTAAACAACAGTATTCTAAGTAACCAACAGGTTACTGAATAAATCAAAATGGAAATCAAAGAATTTCTAGAAACAAATGACAATGAGAACATGACAACTAAAACCTATGAGATGCAGCGAAAGCAGTTCTAAGAGGTAAGGTTATAGCAATACAATCCTACCTCAAGAAACAAGAAAAACATCAACTAGACAACATAACTTTACACCTAAAACAACTGGAAAAAGAAGAAGAACAACGACAACAAAAAAAACCCAAATTAGTAGAAGGAAGGAAATTATAAAGATCTGAGCAGAAATAAATGAAAAAGAAATGAAAGAAAAAAGAGTAAATATTAACAAAACTAAAAACTGGTTCTTTGAGAAGATATACAAAATTTGCACACCTTTAGCCAGACTCTTCAATAAAAAGAGAGAAGAATCAGATCAATAAAATTAGAAATGAAAAAGGAGAGGTTACAACAGAAAGGCAGAAATACAAAAGATTACAAAAGACTATTATGAACAAATATATGGCAATAAAATGGATAATCTGCAAGAAATGGGCAGATTCTTAGAAAAGTTCAACCAGGAAGAAATAGAAATTATGAACAACTCGGTTATAACCACTGAAATTGAAGCTGTGATAAAAAATCTCCCCAAAAAACGAAAGCCCAGGACCAGATGGCTTCACAGGAGAATTCTATCAAACATTTAGAGAAGAGCTAATACCTATCCTTCTAAAACTCTTTCAAAAAATTGCAGAGGAAGGAACACTTCCAAACTTATTCTATGAGGTCACCATCACTCTGATACCAAAACTAGACAAAGACAACACAAGAAAAGAAAACCACAGGCCAATATCAATGACGAACATAGATGCAAAAATCCTCAACAAAATTTTAGCAAACAGAATTCAGCAACACATTAAAAAGCTCATACATCATGATCAAGTTGGGTTTATTCCAGGGATGCAAGGATTCTTCAACATATGCAAATCAATGAATGTGATACCCAACATTAACAAATTGAAAGATAAAAACTATATGATAATCTCAATAGATGTAGAAAAACTTTGAAAAAATTCAGCACCCATTTATGATTAAAACTCTTTAAAAAGTGGACATAGAAGGAACCTACCTCAACATAGTAAAGCCCATATATAATAAGCCTACAGCAAACATTATTCTCAATGGTGAAAAATTGAAAGCATTCCTCCTAAGATCAGAAACAATACAAGGGTGTCCACTTTCACCACTATTATTCAGTCTATTATTCAGTATAGTTCTGGAAGTCCTAGCTTCATCAATCAGAGAAGAAAAAGAAATAAAAGGAACCCAGATCAGAAAAGAAGAAGTAAAGCTCTCACAGTTTGCAGATGACACAATACTGTACATAGAAAACCCTAAAGATAATATCAGAAAATTATTAGAGCCAATCAGTGAGTTTAGCAAAGTTGCAGGATACAAAATCAATATACAGAAATCACTTGCATTTCTATATACTAACAATAAAAAATCAGAAAGGGAAATTAAGGAATCAATTCCATTCCCCATTGCAACAAAAGAATTAAATATCTAGGAAGAAAATTACCTAAGAAGTCAAAAGAACTGTACACAGATAATTACAAGACACTAACGAAAGAAATCAAAGATGAAGATGACATAAACAGATAGAAAGATATTCCATGTTCCTGAGTAAGAAGAACCAATACTGTGAAAATGACTATACTATCAAATGCAATCTACAGAGTCACTACAATCCTTATCAAATTACCAACAGCATCTTTCACAGAACTAGGACAAAAAAATTCACAATTCATAGGAAAGCATAAAAGACCCCAAAAAGCCAAAGCAGTCTTGAGAAAGAAGAATGGAGCTGGAGGAATCAACTTCCTGACTCCAGATTATACTGCAAAGCTACAGTCATCAAGACAGTATGGTACTGGCACAAAAACAGAAATATAGACCAATGGAACAAAATTGAAAGACCAGAAACAAACCCATGCACCTATGGGTACCTTATCTCTGACAAAGGAGGCAATAATATACAATGGGACAAAGACAGCCTCTTCAATAAATGGTGCTGGGAAAACTGGAAAGCTACATGAATGAAATTAGAACACTTCCTAACATCATACACAAAGATAAACTCAAAATGGATTAAAGACCTAAATGCTTCTTAACACCATACACAAAGATAAAGTCAAAATGGATTAAAGACATAAATGTAAGACCAGAATATATAAAACTCTTAGATGAAAACATAGGCAGAACACTTGATAACCTAAGTCAAAGCAAGATCCTCTATGACCCACCTCCTAGAGTAATGGAAATAAAAACAAAAGCAAACAAGTGGGACCTGATTAAACTTAAAAGCTTTTGCACAGCAAAGGAAACTAGAAGCAAGGTGAAAAGATAACCCTCAAAGTGGGAGATAATAATAGCAAAGGAAACAACTGACAAAGGATTAATTTCCAAAATATACAAACAGCTTATACAACTCAATGCCAGAAAAACGAACAACCCAATCAAAAAGTGGGAAAAAGACCTAAAGAGACATTTCTCCAAAGAAGACATACAGATGGCTAACAAATACATGAAAAGATGCTCAACATTACTCATTATTAGAGAAATGCAAATCAAAACCATGATGAGATATCACCTTACACCTGTCAGAATGGCCATCATCAAAATGTCTATAAACAATAAGTGCTGGAGAGGGTGTGGAGAAAAGGGAACACTCTTGCACTGTTGGTGGGAATGTGAATTGGTATAGCCACTATAGAAGATAATATGGAGATTCCTTTAAAAACTAGGAATAAAACTACCATATGACACAGCAATCCCACTGATAGACATACACCTTGAGGAAACCAAAATTGAAAAAGATACATGTATCTCATTGTTCATTGCACTACTATTTACAGTAGCTAGAACATGGAAGCAACCTAGATGTCCATTGACAGATGAATGGATAAAGAGTTTGTGGTACATATACACAATGGAATATTACTCAACCATAAAAGGGAAGGCATTTGAGTCAGTTCTGATGAGGTGGGTGAATGTAGAACCTACTATACAGAGTGAAGTAAGTCAGAAAGAGAAAGATAAGTATTGTATTCTAATGCATATATATACGGAATCTAGAAAAATGGAGAATTTATGTATAGGGCAGCAATGGAGAAAGAGTAACAGAGAATAGACTTATGGGCATGGGGAGAGGGGAGCAGAGGGTGAGATGTATGGAAAGGGTAACATGGAAACTTATATTACCATATGTAAAATAGATAGCCAACAGGAATTTGCTGTATGACTCAGGAAAATCAAACAGGGGCTCTGTATCAACCTAGAGGGGTGAGATGGGGTGGAACATGGGAGGGAGTTGCAAAAGGGAAGGGATAGATGTATACCTATGGCTGATTCATATTTAGGTTTGACTGAAAACAACAAAATTCTGTACAGCAATTATCTTTCAATAAAAAAATAAATTTAAAAAAAGCTGATATAATTTAAGGCAAGGTAATTCAGGCTTGGCTTTGTTTTTTCCCTCATCTGTTAAGTGTAAAGTCATAATATAGGTTTACTCATTGAACTTAAGTCATTTGATCTAGGCTACTACTTTAATTATATATTGTTGCCTGTCAAACTAGCTGAAAACACTGTAGCTTAAAATAACTGTTATTTATTAGTGCTCATGCTTCTGTGCATTGGGAAAGGCTTAGCTGGACAGTTCTGCTGTTCTCTTTGGGGTCTCATGTTTGTAGTCAGATGCCAGCTGGGGCAGGACATCCACACATTTTTCATATATATCCCTTGCAAGGAACATATATTTCAGAGGGAAAAAGCCTCAGTATTCAAGTGCTTATGAAAACTCTTCTTTTTCACTCTTGCTAATATTCCATTGGCCAAGGTAACTCACATGATCAGAACATGCCAGAGATAATGTAATCAGGAACTACACAATGATGTGAATAACATGTTCATTGAAGATCTCCAATGTGACATTACACCATAGTTATACAAAGAGCTCAAGTTGAACTCAGATTTGTCTGACTCCAAGGTTATCACATCACCACAGTACAATTTCTTCTCAGTCATTACATGGTGATTTTTTCATTGTAGCTTGAAAATTTAGTAATAATAAGGCAGAAGAGAAAGATAAGGGGAAAAAATGCCTAACTACCATTATTTTGTTTCCTCCTACAGTTCTGTTTTCTTAAATAGTGCTTGACCATACTATTCACACTAGATGTAGCCAGAGCAGCCTTCAGAGTCTTTTTTTTTTTTAATAAAGACCTAGTGATTGTGTTCTTTTCCCCTGTATTTTTCTTGAATCTATTTCTGTTACCTAAAATCTTTTAATAAAATAGATGAGGAGTGAGATTTCCTTGGTGCAGTCTTCTTCTTATTCACATCCCCTAAGTTTTCAGAACTTTGTACATACACACACTCTACAGTGTTGAGTATACAAAGGACCATTTTATTAGATGTTTTATTCATTTCTTGACTTTGTTGTTTAGTGGCTAAGTCACGTCTGACTCTTGGCAACCCCATGGACTGCAGCACCGCAGGCTTCCCTGTCCTTCACCATCTTCCTGAGCTTGTTCAAACTCATGTCCATGGAATTGGTGATGCCACCCAACCATTTTATCCTGTGTTCCCCACTTCTCCTCCTGCCTTCAATCTTTCCCAGCATCAGGGTCTTTCCAAATGAGTCAGTTCTTCACATCAAGTGGCCAAAGTATTGGAACTTCAGCTTTAGCATCAGTCCTTCCAATGCATATTCAGGTTTTATTTTCTTTAGGATTGATTGTTTTGATCTCCTTGCTGCCCAAGGGACTCTCAAGAGTCTTCTCCAGTGTCACATCAAAAGCATCAATTTCTTGACTATACAATTGTAGTATTTCCACTCTACAGAGGTTTTAGAAACATTAAGCAATGCCTATAATACTACTTCAGAGGTTATTTCTAAGACTAGCCTTAGTTAAAGTAGCCTTTCTAAAATATCTTAAATATCCTATGTTTAAAACTTTTGTAAGTGATAGAAAACATTCCGAAAAAGTAGCATGAAAACTTAGAGCCAAAGACACCATCTACATATGCAATAATAAATAAAGGAAATGGTGTGCAATGAATTTCAGTAAAAGCTATCGAATGATGTGATCTATTCTGGTAAATGCAAAGTTTAGAAAGTGAGGACATAAGACAAAATTCTAGCAAGATTAGGTAGCATTTGAAAGTTTTTTTTTCCAAGGGTGAAAGATATTAATGGAAGCAAGATATGGACCAACTTCAAAACTTATGATAAAATTTTGAACTTTAAGAATGTTCCATATTAGAAATACTAATAACTTTGCTCTGATTTTTTATATACTTAGCCTTAGTACCCCTTGAAATTATAGAACTATAAAGAGATTGATCCATTTTCATTTCTCTAATATTGATATTCCCACTATGTCAGTAATTATAATCCTTACATAGATTCATATATTTATCCATGATTTTAACTATCAAGATCATGCAATATGCTTCACAAAATAATAATAACATGACATTGAAATCTGATACTATACATTTAGGTTAAGAAATCAATATAATAGCTTTTCCCTCACTATATAACATTGGGTTAGCAAAACATTTCACTTAGTCTCCCATGTTGCAGATATGAAGTAAACAGTATTTGCTAGGCAAGGTAAATATATTAATTTCTCTCTATCCCCAGGACTGGTATGCTCCTGACACTTGTTAGGAAGTTAAGTTAGCATAATTAGGTGATACAATTTCTTTTTCTTGTCACTGAAGAACTGATTTAATATCTCTTGAAGTAATCATTTCAATCCTGGGAAATAGACAAAGGATCGACACACTGCATAGATGGTCCACCTACGTTCTATATGACACAGAATTCCAATATTTAATCAGGAAATGAGACACATGGCCTTTCCTGATTAAACACAACTTTGTTTGGAAAAAGAAAACAAGCTTTTGTTTATCCTTGAAGCCATTTTTTAGACATCAGTTGGCTCATTTAGCATAAAATAGGATGGGTTATAAATGGCATTGCTAAACTGTAATTGTATTAGTTGGTTCTGTAATCTTCCTTCTACTAGTAACATCTCGTAAACAGGTATGCTACAAGCTTAAATTCCCAAGAAATTGAGAAATTAGTTAAAGGCAGAAAGTCTATGATTTGCTGTCATAGAGACTATTGAATCTCTTTGGTAAGGAGACTAAAAAATTTTGCCAGTCCACATTTTACTCAGATAGGTACTGAGATGTTAAACTCAGTTCAGTTCAGTTCAGTTCAGTTCAGTTCAGTTCAGTTCAGTCGCTCAGTCGTGTCCTACTCTTTGCGACCCCATGAATTGCAGCGCGCCAGGCCTCTGTGTCCATCACCAACTCCCGGAGTCTACCCAAACCCATGTCCATCGAGTCGGTGATTTCATCCAACCATCTCATCCTCCATCGTCCCCTTCTCCTCCTGCCCCCAGTCCTACCCAACATTAGGGTCTTTTCCAATGAGTCAACCCTTCGCATGAGGTGGCCAAAGTATTGGAGTTTCAGCTTCAACATCAGACCTTCCAATGAACACCCAGGATTGATCTCCTTTAGGATGGATTGATTGGATCTCCTTGCAGTCCAAGGGACTCTCAAGAGTCTTCTCCAACACCACAGTTCAAAAGCATCAATTCTTCGGCGCTCAGCTTTCTTCACAGTCCAACTCTCACATCCATACATGACCACTGGAAAAACCATAGCCTTGACTAGACGGACTTTTGTTGGCAAAGTAATGTCTCTACTTTTAAATATGCTATCTAGGTTGGCCATAACCTTCCTTCCAAGGAGTAAGCGTCTTTTAATTTCATGGCTGCAATCACCATCAGCAGTGATTCTGGAGCCCCCCAAAATAAAGTCTGACACTGTTTCCACTGTTTCCCCATCTATTTCCCATGAAGTGATGGGACCAGATGCCATGATCTTAGTTTTCTGAACGTTGAGCTTTAAGCCAACTTTTTCACTCTCCTCTTTCACTTTCATCAAGAGGCTCTTTAGTTCTACTTCACTTTCTGCCATAAGGGTGGTGTCATCCGCATATCTGAGGTTATTGATATTTCTCCCAGCAATCTTGATTCCAGCTTGTGTTTCTTCCAGCCCAGCGTTTCTCATGATGTACTCTGCATATAAGTTAAATAAGCAGGGTGACCATATACAGCCTTGACGTACTCCTTTTCATATTTGGAACCAGTTTGTTGTTCCATTTCCAGTTCTAACTGTTGCTTCCTGACCTGCAGACAGGTTTCTCAAGAGACAGGTCAGAGGGTCTGGTATTCCCATCTCTTTCAGAATTTTCCACAGTTTACTGTGATCCACACAAAGGCTTTGGCATAGTCAATAAAGCAGAAATAGATGTTTTTCTGGAACTCTCTTGCTTTTTTGATGATCCAGCGGATATTGGCAATTTGATCTCTGGTTCCTCTGCCTTTTCTAAAACCAGCTTGAACATCTGGTAGTTCACGGTTCACGTATTGCTGAAGCCTAGCTTGGAGAATTTTGAGCATTACTTTACTAGCATGTGAGATGAGTGCAATTGTGCGGTAGTTTGAGCATTCTTTGGCATTGCCTTTCTTTGGGATTGGAACAAAAACTGACCTTTTCCAGTCCTGTGGCCACTGCTGAGTTTTCCAAATTTTCTGGCACATTGAGTGCAGCACTTTCACAGCATCACCTTTGAGGATTTGAAATAGCTCCACTGGAATTTCATCACCTCCACTAGCTTTGTTCGTAGTGATGCTTTCTAAGGCCCACTTGACTTCACATTCCAGGATGTCTGGCTCTAGGTGAGTGATCACACCATCGTGATTATATGGGTCATGAAGATCTTTTTTGTACAGTTCTTCTGTGTGTTCTCGCCACCTCTTCTTGATATCTTCTGCTTCTGTTAGGTCCATACCATTTCTGTCCTTTATCGAGCCTGTCTTTGCATGAAATTTTCCTTTGATATCTTTAATTTTCTTGAAGAGATCTCTAGTCTTTCCCAATCTGTTGTTTTCCTCTATTTCTTTGCACTGATTGCTGAGGAAGGCTTTCTTATCTCTCCTTGCTATTCTTTGGAACTCTACATTCAGATGGGAATATCTTTCCTTTTCTCCTTTGCTTTTCGCTTCTCTTCTCTTCCCAGCTATCTGTAAGGCCTCCTTAGACAGCCATTTTGCTTTTTTGCATTTCTTTTCCATGGGGATTGTCTTGATCCCTGTCTCCTGTACAATGTCATGGACCTCTGTCCATAGTTCATCAGGCACTCTGTCTATCAGGTCTAGTCCCTTAAATCTATTTGTCACTTCCACTGTATACTCATAAGGGGTTTGATCTAGGTCATACCTGAGTGGACTAGTGGTTTTCCCTACTTTCTTCAATTTAAGTCTGAATTTGGCAATAAGGAGTTCATGATCTGAGCCACAGTCTGCTCCCGGTCTTGTTTTTGCTGACTGTATAGAGCTTCTCCATCTTTGGCTGCAAAGAATATAATCAATCTGATTTCGGTGTTGACCATCTGGTGATGTCCACGTGTAGAGTCTTCTCTTGTGTTGTTGGAGTAGGGTGTTTGCTATGACCAGTGCGTTCTCGTGGCAAAACTCTATTAGCCTTTGCCCTGCTTCATTCTGTACTCCAAGGCCAAACTTGCCTGTTACGCCAGGTGTTTCTTGACTTTCTATTTTTGCATTCCAGTCCCCTATAATGAAAAGGACATCTTTTTGGGGTGTTAGTTCTAGAAGGTCTTGTTGGTCTTCATAGAACCGTTCAACTTCAGCTTCTTCGGCGTTACTGGTCGGGGCATAGACTTGGATTACCGTGATACTGAATGGTTTGCCTTGGAAACGAACAGAATGTAAATTGGCATAACCACTATACAGAACAGTATGAAAGTTCCTTAAAAAGTTAAAAAATACAACTATCATATGATCCAGCAATCCCACTCTTGGGCATATCCAGAGAAAACCATAATCCAAAAAGGAACATCACCAAGATGTTTATTGCAGTGCAATTTACAATAAATAAGACAAGGAGGCAACCTAGATGTCCATCAACAGAGGAGAAGATAAAGAAGATGTGGTACATACATACACCAGAATATTACTCAGCTATAAAAAAGAATGAAATAATGCCATTTGCAGCAACAGGAATGGACCTACAGATTATCATACTAAGTGAAGTAAGTCAGACAGAAATACAAATGTCATATACTATAACTCATATAAGGAGTCTAATTTTAAAAATGACACAAATGAACTCATTTATAAAACAGAAACAAACTTAAAAACCTCAACAAAAAAAAACTTAAGGTTGTTGTTTTTGTTTAGTCACTAAATCGTGCCTACTTTGTTTGCAACCCCATGGACTGTGGCCTGCCAGGTTCCTCTGTCCATGGGATTTCCCAGGCAAGAACACTGGAGGAGATTGTCATTTCCCTCTCCAGGGGATCTCCATGTCCCAGGTATCAAACTCATATCTCCTGCTTGGCAGACATATTCTTTACCACTCAGCCACCTGGGAAGCCCAATACTTATGATTACCAAAGGGGAAACATGGGGTAGGAAGGTAAATCAGGAACTAGGGATGAAAATACACATACTACTATAGATAAGATAGATAACCAATAAGATCATACTATATATCATAAGGAACGCTATTCATGTTCTCTGATAATTTATAAGAGAAAAGAATCCAAAAAATAATGAATACATGTATATGTATAACAGAATCACTTTGCTGTACACCTGAAACTAACACAACATTGTAAATCAACTATACTCCAATAAAATTAATTGAAAAAAATGCAGCAGTAAGGAAATTACCTAATTAATCTTCCAGACTTGAAGATCAGCACAGATCTGATGGTCCACATTTAAGAACCACTAAGATGTTACAGAAGTAAGATCTTCTGTTCAGGAATCAGCACATTTTTCTGTAAAAAAAAAAAAAAAAGTATATATTTTAGGCTTACAGCCTACAGAGTCTTTTTCACAACTGCTCATGTTTATCATTGTCTACTGAAAGCAGTCACAGACAATAAGAAAACAAATAAGCAAGCTTGCGTTCCTATAAAATTTATTTACAAAAGCGTATAATGGGCTAATTTCTGGACCATTAGCTACAGCTATCAGACCTCTGCTCTATTTCTTAATCTCTTTCATAAAAATTATGACTTTCCACCTAGAAGTTCTAAACTATAAGATTAACAAACTTTTTGGAGATGCTTAGCCATGGAAGTGGTCTAGATAATTCTCTGAGACAGACCAAAGTCATGAAAACATTATTTAAGCACTTGTTCGTACATCTTCCATTTTAATGTACCTTTGATACATCATAAATAAGGTTATAGAGTAGTTTTTGTACAAACATATGTATTGATTTTTGAAACAGGCCAACTTGGACTCCAGTTCTGGCTATCACTTACTAGCTGAACAAGCTTTTTTTTTTTTTTTAATTTTGACCTTTAGTTCCCTCATCTCTAAAACAAAAATAAAATATACTATTTAAAAGTTAAGAATGATGGCAACATGTTTGTAGATTGTACATGAAACAGGGCCCTCCATTTTCCTGAAAATAATATAACTTTCAAGGAAGATTATTCCAATATTTCAAACCTCATAAACATGAAAAGTGTTAGTTGCTCAGTTCTGTCTGATTCTTTGTGACCCCATAGACTGTAGCCCACCAGGTTCCTCTATCCATAGAGCTTTCCAGGCAAGAATACTGGAATGAGTATCCATCTCCTTCTAATATTTAATATAATATAATATTTAATCTTTTAGAGAGAATTTCAGGTAATTCTAGTTCATAATAACCAGTAACTCTTCTTAGCAGTTTCTGTTTTCTTTTGCACAAATTGTTTGCATCCCTGAATAGCTGAAGAACTTCCCTCATAATAAACTCTCAACCTTTTCCAGACAATTATTCCTTTTATTCCTTTCTTTTCCAACTGTTTATTGAAGATGCTGATCTGACACTTCTGACTTTTCTTCTTTTTCTCTCTTATCTACACATTTTCTTTCTTTATGATAAACTATTTACTTATTTTCCATGTTAATAGAGTAGTGCTATTTTCTCTTTGCTGAATAAAAATTCTGTGAGGGCAGGAAAAATAAATAAATACAATTAATTAAATTAAAAATTTTTAGTTTTAATTTTAAAAAATTAATAAATAAATAAAAATTCTGTGAGGGCAGTTTTCTCTTTTGCTCACTTGATATGTTTCACATACCCAGAACAGTGCCTAGCATAGAACAAGTACTTCATAAATATTGTTGAAGAAATGAATGAATGAATTCTAATTTTATATTACAGAGGTCCTAGGAACCAGTCTGGCAAAGACAAAATTTTTCCTGTGTTAGAAAGAAAATAGAAAGAAGAGAAATTGTGATGGAAAATTCAAGTTTATTTTGAGGTCAGGGGCCACTGAAACACTTTAGGATATCCTAAACTTACACTTTAGGATATACTGACCTCAGTGTTAACAGACATTGCTTGACAGCAAGAAACCTCATAACAAGTAGGAGTTTTTCTACATAACCTGTATATTAATATTTTTACTACACAGAATTATGACATTTTAAAATCTTTTCACAAGGATATTTCTACCTGAAATAGCTGAACAAACAAGACAGACTGTGTGAAACAATAAATTTTAAGACATTGAGTATAAGGAAGTAAAGGACAGCAATCTCTGAAAAATAGGACATGTGAAGGTAAGTCCTAGGATTGCTTTGACTTGTTACCTTGAGACAGTTTCAAAGTAATAGCATGGAGAAGTAGAACCCAGTTGGAGTCCTGAGTCAGGAACCCTGCCAGGAACCAGAGGTCAGTTTCCCTGAGTTTCGGAGAGAATAGGCAAGAGCTGAAAGGGCAGAGTATCAGGGAGGAGATAGATGTACATAGTGAGAACTCTGGAGATCTGCAGAATCTTCATCTCAGGACCAATCAGCGCATTCATGTGAGGATTCTACCCAAGAAAGAACCTCTTGGAAAGATTAGAGGAAACCACTTCCAGCACTCACATATGACTGGTAATAGTGTCTGATCACACTAGGAGTGGAAAATCATATAATTCATGAGATATTGGGTTTAGTACTCAGAAAGGTTTTGCCACAGTATTGGTACAAAACTAGCCCTAACTAATGTTACCCTGGTTCTCCCTAGAAGACTAAAAAGCAAGACCCAAGAAGATCAAACTGCTTCTAAGTAACTAAACTGCATTCCAGAAAGAAAAGCCAAGAATAGATGAAGAATGGAAAAATATGTAGCACCCCAAATTTACAATATTTAGCAACAAAATATTACCAGGTATGCAAAGAGGCATGAAAATACAACTCTTAAATAAGAGAAAAATTCAATCAAAACCCAAACATATGGCAGGTGATATGACTAGTAGAAAAAGGTATTAAGATGATTACTGTAACTGCATTCCATCTGCTCAAGAAGCTAGATGAAAGGTTGAGACATGGAAGATACTTAAAAAAAAAAAAGATCCAAATAGAACTTCAAGAAAATACAAACAAAAATATCTGAGATGAAAAATGCATTAAATGGGATTAATAGCAGCTTAGATGTTATAAATGTGAGTGAATGAAAAGATATAGCAATGAAAAAATGTAACAGGAAACACAAGAATTTAAAAAAAAAGAATCAAAATGAATGAATAAAATAAACGAATAGAACATCATTTAGTTGTGAGACAACTTCAACCATCTTATTATATGTATAATTAGAGTCTGAAAGAGAGGTGATATTGACTTGGATAGAAAAATATGAAAAGAAATAATCATTAGACATTTGTCAAATTTGATTAAAATTATAGATACAAAAAGATCAACCAATCCAAAGAAATCAAAATATGAAATTACACGAAAGGCAAATTACTCAAAACCAGAGAGGATCCTAAAAGATACCTTAAAATTAAGAATTTTTCATATATACAAAAGCTGAAAAAGTTGATCACTAGGAGACAAACAGTTTGATAAATATTTAAGACAACCCTCCACCCCCACCCCTCAGCCCCAAGCAGGAGGAAGATTTTACCAGGTAGCAATCTGGATCTGCAAAAAAAGCAAAGAAAAAAAGAACCAGGATGGCAGATATGGTAACTACTGGGTAAATATAAAATACTTTTTTAATTTACATTTTTTCAAACAAAACTTCACGATTGCTCTGTTTATTTGGATTCTGCTTCCTAACATCTCTTTCTATTCTTTAAAACTAGGAGTTACTCAGAAAGTAACTCAATAGTAAGACTATTATAACTAATATCACTAAGAAGGCCTTGAAAATGCTTTTTGGATGCAACATGAACACAGTTTGTTAGCTTGAATACAAATGGGGCATGGCTCTCTTCAATCCTTATGTCACTCTGCTTTACCCATTCCTTAGGTTACCCAGCCTTACTGTCTTCTTTTCAGTAAGTACAATTAGTAAATGTTTGTCCTATTCGATAGCTTCAGGTTCATGGATTTCTCCAGAGAGTAGCTTTATCTCTACTTGTTTTATTACTACTGGTGTTGATTATATATCCTAAATTGGAAAAACTGTGAAACTAATCAACATTCTACTCACTTTCCTGATGATGATTGAGGTGGTCATACTGAACTAGACAATGACATTGGCATCTGAATTTCTTCCTCTGGACTCCATTCCCACACTCAGGCTCTCTAGTTTTTGTTATCTTTCTACTTACTTTCTAAAGACACTTTCAAATCTCTGACAGGTTCCACTGAAAGTCAGTTTATATTTTATTTTTAGCATTTGTTTTGATCAATCAGAAAAAAAAATACACAGTATGAAAATGACACAAAAGCATAAATGAGAGCTGATTTCTAATAAGGCAGCAAGACTTTAAGGTTATGGAAATATTTAGACTTGTAGGCTCTGAATGACACACAGAAACTTTTTCAAATTGCCTGAGGCATTGAAACTCTGGGGACTGTACAATCTGTAGTGATCAGCAAAAAAATCATTAAACAGAGCTTTAACCACACAAGACCCATATGAAAGATTCTTCCAGAGGTATTTTTACAGAAAACACATTTACATGATTTGCTAATTATCACTCACTTAGCAAAACATTTTGAGCATCAACTCTGTGTTGGTTTTTGTTTTCAATACTGTAGATTCCAGCATAAATGTGGTATGACTTTACTCTAAAGGAGTTCACAGTCTTGGGGGAAACACACAAGTTGGATTATTAAAATAAATTTTATGTTATATAAGTGCTATCGATTCATGCAATCACTGATTTGACAAATATTTATTATGGTGTCATGTGTTTAATTGTATCTCACCAAATTTCATATGTTAAAATCCTACATCCTCAGTATTTCAAAATGTGACCTTATTTGGAGAGAGGGTCTTTATGGAGATAATCATATAAGAGTAAGATCATAAGTGTTCCAACATGTTCCATAATCCAACAGGACTGGTGCCTTTATGAAAAGGAGATATTTGGTCACAGATATATGTACAAAAACACAATGATAGGAAAATACAGGAAGAACCACATATGAAAATGAAGATGGGCATTTACAAGCCGATTAGAGAGACTTTTAAGAGATCCTTCCCCTAAAGTCTTCAAAAGGAACCAAATCCATGAAGTCCCTAATCTCAGATTTCTAGCCTCCCAAACCGTGAGACAATAATTTTTGTTATTTAAGCCATCCAGTTTGTGGTAATAAGCTATATCAGCCTGGACAAACTAATACATATGGGTTGTGTGCATGCTCAGTCTTATCTGACTCTCTGTGATCCCATCAACTGTAGCCCACTGGGCTCCTCTATACATGGAATTTTCCAGTCACGAATGCTGTAGTGATTTGCCATCCCCTCCTCCAGGGGATATTCCCAAACCAGGGATCAAAACTGCTTCTAGTGCATTGGCAGGCAGATTCTTTAGCACTCAGATACCTGGGAAGCCCCATATCGATTAGGTACTTTATTATGTTCTATGGATACCTGGAAGGGCAATGTGAAAAGACAACTTGCTTTGAAAACTTTATACCTAAGAATAAATCAACAGGCTCTTTAGTTCTTCTTCACTTTCTGCCATAAGGGTGGTGTCCTCTGACAGGAAGAGAAGGGGACGACAGAGGATAAGATGGTTGGATGTCATCACCAACTCAATGGACATGAGTTTGGGTAAACTACGGGAGTTGGTGATGGACACGGAAGCCTGGCATGCTGCGGTTCATGAGGTCACAAAGAGTCAGACACGACTGAGTGACTGAACTGAACTGAAGAATAAATTGGTTAAACTGTACTATGATTAAGTAATCATAACACAGAAAAATATCTTCTACAATAAATGAGCGGGGAATGCTACCAGAGTAGCATCTGTTAACAGTAAACTAAATGAGGCTAACATCTAGAGTAAGATATCAAGAATCAATTACAGTCAACAAGGAAAGGACAGGAAAATGATATTTCATGTTTAAGGTAGAGGGGACCATCCTCATATTAACACAAAAGGCATAAACATCCATTTCGTGGTTGGGTGGGTCTGTACATCTTTGCTTCCTTGATGTATCTTTTGTCTATCTGTTTAAGCTTAGAAATGTATGATAAACGTCTTTGAGCACTTTTGACAAATGAGTCATGTATTCACATTTGTGTAGCATTGGTCTATCAGATTATATTATCGATATACATTATGGTCTATTATTTTTGCTCAAAATCCAGTTGGAATCAACTCTACAACATTACCTCTTGATACATTCTTAAACAATTCCATTTCTATAGAACCAATCTGCTTCTCCTCAGTTCAGTTCAGTTCACTCGTTCAGTCATGTCTGACTCTTTGCAACCCTGTGGACTGCAACACGTCAGGCTTCCCTGTCCATCACCAGCTCCCGAAGCCCACACAAACTTATGTCCATCGAGTAGGTGATGCCATCCAACAATCTCATCTTCTGTTGTTCCCTTCTCCTCCAGCCTTCAATCTTTCCCAGCATCAGGATCTTTCCAATGAGTCAGCCCTTCACATCAGGTGGACAAAGTATTGGAGTTTCAGCATCACCATTAGTCCTTCCAATTAACATTTAGGACTGATTTCTTTTAGAATGGACTGGTTGGATCTCCTTGCACACTAACGGATTCTCAAGAATCTTCCCCGACACCACAGTTTAAAGGGTCAATTCTTTAGCACTCAGCTTTCTTTATGGTCCAACTCTTACATCCATACATGACTACTGGAAAAGCCATAGCTTTGACTAGATGCACATTTGTTGGCAAAGTAATGTCACTTCTTTTTAATTTGCTGTCAAGGTTGGTTATAACTTTTCTTCCAAGGAGCAAGCATCTTTTAATTTCATCTTTTAATTTCATCTTTTAATTTCACCATCAGCAGTGCTTCTGGAGCCCCCAGAATAAAGTCTCTCACTGTTTCCATTGTTTCCCCATCGATTTACCATGAAGTGATGGGACCAGATGCCGTGATCTTAGTTTTCTGAATGTTGAGTTTTAAGCCAACTTTTTCACATTCCTCTTTCAGTTTCACCAAGAGACTCTTTAGTTCTTCTTCACTTTCTGCCATAAGGGTGGTGTCATCCACATATCTGAGGTTATTGATATTTCTCCCGGCAATCTTGATTCCAGCTTGTGTTTCTTCCAGCCCAGCGTTTCTCTTGATGCACTCTGCATATAAGTTAAATAAGCAGGGTGACAAAATAAAGCCTTGATGTACCCCTTTCCTGATTTGGAACCAGTCTCTCGTTCCATGTCCAGTTCTAACAGTTGCTTCTTAATCTGCAATACAGATTTCTCAGGAGGCAGGTCAGGTGGTCTGGTATTCCCGTCTCTTGAAGAATTTTCCATACTTTGTTGTGATCCACACAGTCAAAGGCTTTGGCATAGTCAATAAAGCAGAAAAGTGAAAGTCAAAGTGAAGTCTCTCAGTCATGTCTGGCTCTTTGCGACCCTGTGGACTGTAGCCTACCAGGCTCCTCCATCCATGGGATTTTACAAGTAAGAGTACTCGAGTGGTTGTCATTTCCTTCTCCAGGGGATCTTCCCGACCCAGGGATTGAACCCAGGTCTCCCACATTGGCAGACACTTTACCATCTGAGCCACCAAAGAAGTCCTAATAAAGCAGAAGTAGATGTTTTTCAGGAACTCTCTTGCTTTTTTTATGCTCCAACGGATGTTAGCAATTTGATCTCTGGTTCCTCTGCCTTTTTCAAAATTCAGCTTCAATATCAGGAAGTTCACAGTTCACCTATTGTTGAAGCCTGGCTTGGAGAATTTTGAGCATTACTTTACTAGGGTGTGAGATGAGTGCAACTATGTGGCAGTTTGAACATTCTTTGGCATTGCCTTTCTTTGGGATTGGAATGAAAACTGACCTTTTCCAGTCCTATGGCCATTGCTGAGTTTTCCAAATTTGCTGGTATACTGAGTGCAACACTTTTACAGCATCATCTTTTAGGATTTGAAATAGTTCAACTGGAATTCCATCAGCTCCACTAGCTGTGTTTTTAGTGATGCTTCCTGAGACCCATTTGACTTTGCATTCCAGGATGTCATCTCTAGGTGAATGATCACACCATCATGGTTATCTGGTTCATGAAGATCTTTTTTTGTATAGTTCTTCCATGTATTCTTGTCACCTCTTCTTAATATCTTCTGCTTCTGTTAGGTCCATACCATTTCTGTCCTTTATTGTGCCCATCTTTGCATGAAATATTCCCTTGGTATCTCTAATTTTCTTGAAGATATCTCTAGTCTTTCCCATTCTATTGTTTTCCTCTATTTCTTTGCACTGAGGAAGGCTTTCTTATCTTTCCTTGCTATTCTTTGGAACTCTGCATTCAAGTGGGTACATCCTTCCTTTTCTCCTTTGCCTTTTGCATCTCTTCTTTTCACAGCTATTTGTAAGCCTTCCTCAGACAACCATTTTGCCTTTTTGCATTTCCTTATCTTGGGGATGGTCTTGATCACTGCCTCCTGTATAATGTCATGAACCTCCAACCATAGTTCTTCAGGCACTATGAGTATCAGATTTATTTGATACTCAGAATCTATTCTTCACTTCTCAGTATCACCTGTCACATACTCAGTATCAGAATCTATTTTTCACTTTCACCGTGTAATCATAAGGGATTTGATTTAGGTCATACATGAATGGTCTAGTGGTTTTCCCTACTTTCTTCAATTTAAGTCTGAATTTGGAAATAAGGAGTTCATGATCTGAGCCACACTTAGCTCCCAGACTTGTTTTTGCTGACTGTATAGAGCTTCTCCATCTTTGGCTGCAAATAATATAATGAATCTTGTTTCAGTGTTGGCCATCTGGTGACATCCACGTGTAGAGTGTTCTCTTGTGTTTTTGGAAGAAGGTGTTTACTATGACCAGTGTGTTCTCTTGGCTAAACTCTATTAGCCTTTGCCTTGCTTCATTCTGTACTCTAAGGTCAAATTTGCCTGTTACTCCAGGTATTTCTTGACTTCCTACTTTTGCATTCCTGTCCCCTATAATGAAAAGGACATCTTTTGTTTGGTGTTAGTTCTAGAAGGTCTCATAGGTCGTCAAAGAACTGTTCAACTTCAGCTTCTTTGGCATTACTGGTTGGGGCATAGACTTGGATTACTGTGATATTGAATGAGTGCCTTGGAAATGAACAGACATCATTCTGTAATTTTTGAGATTGTATCCAAGTACCGCATTTCAGACTCTTTTGTTGACTTTGATGGCTACTCCCATTTCTTCTAAGGGATTCTTGCCCACAGAAGTAGATACTGGTTTTCCCACACATCCCCATTTTTTTTATTTTTTTTGAAGGTGTTATACCTAAAGTGCTGTCTCTCTTCTCTGTTGTTCAAGTTGAGCTCAACTCAGTCAGCTTAATCTTGTTTCTGACCTCTCAAGAAACATCTATCTACAATGACCATTCCCTTCAGTGAATCCCTGAAGAACTTAGAGTAGTACAGAACTTAGAATGAAGCCATGCAGTTTGCTTGATACTTAGCATTATTACTGCAGACAGAGGGTGGTAGATATAGAATTAAACATATAGATGTACATAAAGACAAAGCAGTAGAGGTACAGATACACATATATCTGTTGATATATCACTTGGCTTTTCTAACTAGGTTGCAATTTTTTTGAAATTATATCTGATTATCCTCACAATCTGTATATACTTAGACTAATTTTCTTTAAAGATGATGATTTTTCGTGGTCTAATGGTCTCAGCAGTAAAGAGTCTACCTGCTAATGCAGGAGATATGGGTTCAATTTCTGGGTTGGGAAGATCCCCTGGAGAAAGAAATGGCAATTCACTCCAGTATTCTTGCCTGGAGAACCCTATGGCTAGAGGAGCCTGGCAGGCTACAGTTCATGGGGTCGCAAAGAGTGGCACATGACTGACACTTTCACCTTTACTTTTGGGCTTCCAGGTGGCTCAGTGGTAAAGAATCCACCTACCAATACAGGAGACACAAGAGACTCTGGTTTGATTCCTGAGCCAGGAAGATCCCCTGGAATAGGTAATGGCAACCCACTTTAGTATTCTTGCCTGGATAATCCCATGCACAGAGGAGTCTGGAGGGCTACAGCTCATGGGGTCGCCAAAGTCAGACATGACTGAGCGACTGAGCACAAACAAAACTCTCTGATTTTGAGTTTGTATCCTCAGAATTCAAGTTGCTGCAGACTTATAGGTCAGTTAATTTACAAGGTGTGTAAATGAAACATTTAAATCATTCTCCTATTATTAATGAGTAAGGAGCTAGGGATAATACCTGAATATAACTAATTTAGATGCAGCCAAACAAAACAAACTGTTCATTAAAATATCAGTGTTTTTATTAAACCTTACCATAGAAATTTATTTTAAATGACAGTTAAATTAATAATAAATAATATTAATGAACATAAATTCAAAGATTATTATTGTCATTATTAATCATGATGATATTACCTCATCTTTTATTAAGCACCATATTTAATATTCTCAACAATCCTGAAAATTGATGTCACCTCACTATTCTTATTTAATGCATGAAAAAGAAATGATGCTTAGAATAGTTTATTGGCTCTCAAAAGTCTTAAAGTGAGAATACAGAACCAGAACTTAACCAGTTCCTCAGAGGTCAAAATCTCTTGTCCTACTAGACAAACTATGTTTGGAAGACTGAAGTTAATTGTTGAACTAACTGTAATTGACTAAGAACATGACTAGAAATCCTAAGATGTTTAGTGAGTATGTTTTGGTATATTACCAATAGGGATCAGGCTCTGTCTGTATAGAGATAATAGTTAATTTTGAACTCTGTCTTAATTGACTTACATGACTAGAAATGATGACACCAACAAGGGAAAATTCAGTTTAATTTTGATGTATGTATATTATTACAAGAATTTTCTATTTTACTCTGGTATTTTCAATATGATGAATTACATAGAAGGTGTTTCATTCTTTCAGATACTGGTCTTTGAATTTAAGGAGAATACATAGAATTGTGGGATAAGGAAATGGACAGATCTCTGCCCACCTAAATAAACTAGCCAGGTCTAGCACTAGGCATTGTTCATAGTAGGTACTGTATCAGTTCTTTAATTAAAACGTTTCTACTTAATTTTCGGGGGGAAGCCCTTTCTGGATATTTAAGACTGTTGTCATCTGAAGGATGCATATCTCTCTAATTATAGCCTGTTGAAATGGCCTTGAAGAGTCTACATTCATGCTAGGCAAGTAAATAACTTAATTCCAAAAGCTGAACAGAGGGAAATACAATGTACTTTTCCCTTCCCCTTTCACTCTTATTCTTAATATATTCTGTGTTTTCTGAGGAACAGGAATATGCTTTTCTTGGATAATGAGAACCAACTAAATTTCTATGTGAATTTCAGAATTCTCAAGTGGCTCAGTAAAGCTTTATCGAGTGTATTCTGTGTGAGCCACTGTGTTAGATTAAGGTCAGCAAGCATCCTCCTGGACTTGTAGAGTTAATTATCTTATAAAGAAACAAACAAGCTAACATAAAACCGTAAGAGTAGGTATTAAAATCAATAGTGCTTCACTTCATCTACTTTTTGAATTTTGCCTTGTGGAAATGAGTATGAGAAGAACAAAATGAAGTTAAACCTTGAGAGAATGAGAGAAAAATTTCTGCAAGAACTATACAGAAATTGAACAATATATTTAAAGAGTTTTGACTGTTTGATTATCCAGAATATTCTCCAGGGAGGTCTGTTCATTTAGAGGGCTGAGAGTGGAAATGACTTTAATTCCAAAAGCTGAACAGAGGGAGACATAATTTACTTTTCCTTTCCCCTTTCTCTCTTATTCTTGATATACTCATTTTCACTCATGATTAATCCTACTACCATAATTCATTTCATTGAATTCATTATGGTCTTTTTATCATTTTATAGATAAAACTGGACCATGTGCTTAAATAACATTGCTACCTAAGCCATCAAAAAGATTTTGATTTAAATTTTAAAATAATTGTTTCATTTCCTTCCACTGGTGAACCTTCTATTCATCCTCATTACAATGAAGAAAGTGCCCAACAACTTCTTAATGTTAATAAGAAAGTGATGAGTCTTTCTATAAACATATCCAATGTAGTTGCAGTTTACATTTAAACAAAAAGTCTATTTGACTCTATATGTGGATTTTTACTAATTGAGTATATCCTTTTCTACTGCATTATACTGTCTCTAGATCAATCATATATATAAAAAAAAAAAACTATGAAAAGCCCACGTTTCTATCTCTATATGCAAACATCATAGTGTATACTAGTGTATGATTGTGTAGACTGATTCTTATAGTTGTAATTATTATGTATACTGCCTTTCAAGTTATACCTTTTTTCAATTATATTATTCATTCTCAGTTTGTGCATAGATCTTACATTTGTAATTCTGATGGCAAGATGATATTTCTTTAATTTAACATAGCACTATCCTATATGCTTAGCATTTCTTTCACAATTGGTCATTTGGGCTTTATTTTTAATTTTTTCAGGTATATTATATAATGTGGCTGTAAACATTTTTTAACATAGAGGCTTTTCTCACTTCTTACATTATTCCCATGGGATAGGTTCTCAAACATGGTATTACTAGGTTAAAATAAAATCATGATTTTTATTACTTGTGTCATGAGTTGTCAACTTACTCACATTGTACGAATTTCTGGTATCAGCACTTATGTAGAAATTTACTTGCTTCCACTCAGCCTGGAGATGTTAATTTCATGTCAGTTAAAAAGAGTTTTCTTATATACTAGAATGATATAGTATTTCCTGTGGGGTTTTTTTTTTTAGCATTTTACTAATTTATTAGTTATCTGGACATGTAAAAGGTACTTGTTTAATGTTCATCAGTTCAGTTCAGTTCAGTCGCTCAGTCGTGTCTGACTCTTCGGGACCCCATGAACCGCAGCACACGAGGCCTCCCTGCCCATCATAACTCTTTGTATATTCACAGTACATGGCATATAGAAGGTGGTATGTGTTCACTGAATGACAAATAAATCAATGCGTAACTCTTTAACCATTTATCCAGTAGGATGGTGTTTTGCACTTTAGATCCAAAAATAATCCTCACCTATTTTAGAGATTAAATATATGCTTATTATATTTCTGAGAAGAGTGTATGTGGCCCATTATCTTTTTTTCTCATCATGTTTATTCTACTTCTACACATCAGTTCCATTCAGTTCAGTCACTCAGTAGTGTTCGACTCTTTGCAAACCCATGAATCGCAGCACACCAGGCCTCCCTGTCCATTACCAACTCTCAGAGTCCACCCAAACCCATGCGCATTGAGTCAGTGATGCCATCCAGCCATCTCATTCTCTGTCGTCCCCTTCTCCTCCTGTCCTCAATCTTTCCTACCATCAAGGTCTTTTCCAATGAGTCAACTCTTCGCAGGAGGTGGCCAAAGTATTGGAGTTTCAGCTTCAACATCAGCCCTTCCAATGAACACCCAGGACTGATCTCCTTTAGGATGGACTGGTTGGATCTCCTTGCAGTCCAAGGGACACTCAAGAGTCTTTTCCAACACCACAGTTCAAAAGCATCATTTTTTCAGCGCTCAGCTTTCTTCACCGTCCAACTCTCACATCCATACATGACTACTGGAAAAACTATAGCCTTGACTAGACGGACCTTTGTTGGCAAAGTAATGTCTCTGCTTTTTAATATGCTATCTAGTTTGGTCATAACCAGAGATAAGTATGTTTTATTATGTGAATGGTCAATGACTATTTCTTCTTCAGTCTTATAACATAAAACGCAATTCTTAGTGCAATTGGGATATGTATAAAATTCTATTTCATTATTAATTGCTTTTTAAAAATTTCAGCTATATTGAGGTAAAATTTATAAATAAAATTGTAAGATATTTAAATTGTACAACATGATGATTTGATATACATATACAGTTTGAAAAGATCCTCCCATCTACTTAACTAAAACATCCATCACCTCACATATTTGTCTTTTTATTTGTGTTTTAAAACATTTAAATTCTACTCTCTTAGCAAATTTCAATACAATATAATGTTATTAACTCTATTGTCATGCTTTACATTATATTTTCAGACCTCACTCATCATATAGCTGAAGGTTTACACATGTTTCTCTGATGGCTCAGTAGTTAAAATCTGCTTGCCAATGTAGTAGATGCAAGAGACATGGATTCAATCCCCTGGAGAAAGAAATGGCAACCCACTCCAGCATTCTTGCCTGGGAAATCCCATGGACAGAGGAGCCTGGTGAGCTACAGTTCATGGAATTGCAAAGAGTTGGACACGATTGAACATACACACACCAATCTCTATTTCTCCCACATCCCAGATTCTGGCAACCACTTTTCTACTCACTACTTCTGTGTTTGTGTTTTTTTTCCATTTCCACGTGTATGTAACACCATGCAGTATTTGTCTGCCTGTCTTATTTCATTTAGCACAGTGCCTCCAAGTCCATCCAAGTTGCAAATGTAGGGATTTTGTTCTTTCTCATGGCTGAATAAATTGCATTGCATCACTTGATATCAGGAGATAACACTTGCTTTTTCTTGTTTTCTTGATGGCAGCCATTCTACTAGATACGTTGTGGTATTTTACTGTAGTTTTGATTTGCATTTCTCTGACGATTAATAATGTTGAGCACATTTTCATATATTCATTGGCCACTCATATATCCTCATTGGAAAATTATCTGCTCTATTTTCCTGCCCATTTTTGATCAAGGTACTTTGAGTTTTTGTTTGTTTTGCTATGAGTTGCATGAATTCTCTACAAACTTTGGATGTTAACCCGTTATCAGATAGATCATTTGCAAAACTTTTCTCCCATTCTGTAGCTTATCTCTTAATTTTGTTGATGGTCCTTTTGCTGTTGCAGAAGCACTTTAGTTTGATGTAGTCCCACTTATTTATTTTCACTTAATTTCTTTTGTCTTATGGTGTCAAATCCAAAAAAATCTTTGCCAATAAAAATGTCAAGAATCTTAGCCTCTATGTTGTCCTGTAGGACTTTCATGGTTTCCATTTTTACATCCAAGTCTTTGCTCTATTTTAAGTTGACTTCTATGTGTTGTGCAAGATAGAGATTCAGTTCTATTATTTTTCTTATTGCTTTCTAAAATGTTTATAGTATACTTAGAACATATTGAGAAGCATAATATCAGACTTTAATCAGATTCAAGACTTTTATGACCCAGGGAGATAGTCCTCCAGGTTCTTCTGTCTATAGAATTCTCCAGGCAAGAATACTTGAGCAGGTATCCATTTCCTATCCAGCATCGTACCATAGGCATTACAAATGAGTGACTGAACAACAATTAGCCATTTGAGTTTTCTCTTTTTCAGAGTTACGATAGGCAAATAGAGCCTCTTTGCTTATTTATCTATGCTGGGTCTTATGTTTTCTTTATTCTTTTATAATAATTCTTTAAATTTAAAACATTTTCTGGAGTTTGCTTTCAGTTAATTTTATTCTATTTCTTATGATATGGATATTTCATTCAATCTATCAAATATCCTTGGGGCATTTTATCACTGATTTATGACTTTAATGCCCCATACACCCAGAAATATTTCAATTGCACCTTCAACTCACTGTTACATTTAAAATATAATTATTTTAATAAGGTAATTTATTTTTTGTATTATTTGATATGAGGATATAACAAATTTTCTCTTTAGCCAACAAATTGTTCCTCTCATTAGTGACTGAATGCCTCTTTATCTACCCTTTTTTATGGTGATACTAATTTCATAATGCAGAAATTTATTTTTATAACTTTTGGTCTTAATGAAAGTGCCATATACATCAATCATAAAAATATTGGCAAATGCCATTAGGAACAAAGAAAACCCAGAGATAGCCTCTAACAAGACTGGAACATATTTTTGCAAAGATATAGATTAATCATTGACCAATTTAGTTTAGAAATATAATAAACTATACGTTTTTAAGCCTTTATGGTTTATTGAACAAATATTGATTTTCATCCTAATCTATTTCAGGCATTATGGTATACGCTAAGAATACAGTGGCATGGTGGAGCTAACAGAGACTGCAGTATGCAGATTTTCAGTAAAAGTTAACCGTAAAAAATAAGATCACATGAACAGTTCCTTGCTCCATTTATAGTAAGTGTAACCAGGGAGCAAAGGAGAAAACACTTCAAAAGAATGTAACAGAAGAACCTTAGATTTTCTAAGTATTCTGGAAAAGTGCCCGAAATTATATAAACCCTTCTATGCTGTGGTTTCTCTAAAATCATCAGGGGAAAAAACAAACTTCAATTTGAACTTTTGTTAGAACTCTTGTAGGAAATGTTGATCCACAGATTAAGATTCAGAACGCCAATTGTAGTTATTAGATTCATTGGAGGATATACCCCAAACAAAGGGCTTCCCAGGTGGCAGAGTGGTAAAGAATCTGCCAGTGCGGGAGACCCAATAGACGCGGGTTCAATCTCTGAGTCAGGAAGATCCCCTGGAGAAGGAAATGTCAACCTACTCCAGTATTCTTGCCTGGGAAATCCCATGGAGAGAGGAGCCTGGTGGGCTACAGTCTGTGGAGTTACAGAGAGTCGAACATGACTAAGCACACACACACACACACACACACACACGCACACCCTCACAAAGCTGATTTCTAGATTATTACACTTGACAAACTACTTTACTTTACTTACTTTTAGTCTTTCATTTAAAATGTGGAGAAAGAATATTTGCTTTACAAAACCATTCTAAGAAAAGTTTCCTTGAAATAGTTTCATGACCTGTAGAAGCTTTCAAGGCAGAATTCGATATACAAAAAGTAATTTATTTGCAGCTCCAGAACACCACACTTCTAAGGTAAAATATGTCTTTCGAACAGTTGTAAAAATGTCCTTTTCATTGGTTTTTATCTCATTTCACTGTATTTGGCATTCTACATCATTTTCATGATGAACACCAATACTTGCAGAGTAACCTGCAAAGCCAGAATGCTGATGTATCAATAAAAAAAAAATATCCCTCAACAATATGTGTCCAGAATTTATATGGTAGTAGAAAAAAGAGTGGCCTTGAAATTGAGAAATTCAGGTTTGAGTCTCTGCCTTGATACTTGTTGAGTGATCTTAAGGAAGTCATTTTATTTTTCTGAATGGATTTCTTCTTCTATAAATTAGGATACTGGCCTAATCCTCAGCACCATTGTGAGTTTTATGTGAGATTTGTGAAAACAATTTGAAAAGCATTCAGCTCTTTGTACTTTTATGTTCTTCATAGTTTATGCATAACTTTATAGCAAAAGTATCTGTTTTGCAAATTATTTGGGAATGTGAACATCAGAAGTGTTATCCTCAGTGATATAGCTATGAAGTATGAACTCAAGATTTACCTTTATGTCCTATAAATAAAATCCAAGTCACTATTAGGTAATTTTTAACTGTTATTGACATCTCCTTATACAACCCTGGCTCTACTTCAGTAGAAAGAGACTGAGAAGGCAATTGAACACAATAGTTATGTTCCCCATGGTTCACAATTATAGAAACACCTGGGCTAAAAAAGAGAGTGTTCTGTTGATTCACCATGCTAATTCATGAGATTCAAGGGCCCTCCACATATTTCAATCCTTGCCAGAAAGTAGGGCAATGGTTTTCAAGTGACTGCAGAATGAAACGAGAATGAACTCAGTCAAAAAATACCTCTTAGGTTGACTGTTTCTAAAGAAACACTGCTTGTAATGAACACCTGTGCCACTTGACTTTACAACAGTTTTATGTGTTCTATTAAAATACTCGCTTTAAAAGCTGCTACTTAGAGCTATGTACATGTAAGGAAACTGAGAGAAGCTTCAGCTACACTGATATGTTTTTCTATGATTCTAGGAAATTATTCTCTATATAAGGATTAATATTTTTCCTTATTGAATATGACAATGAAAGCCCAAACTCAGTTTCCTACATTTTTACTATTTAAAATAATCTGAATACACAAGCAGATAATGAAAATCTCACAGGCTTATCAAAATCCCAAATATTTTAAACCCCAGAAATAATGTGTTATGAATTTTTGTTTATGTATATTAAATTTTTGGACCGTGACCATTCTAATTCAGCTGTGTTTGACTCTTTGCAACTCTACGGACTGTAGCCTGCCAGGCTCCTCTGTCCATGGGGCTATCCAGGCAAGAATACTGGAGGAGTGACCATTTCCTTCTCTAGGAATCTTCCTAACCCAGGGATAAAACCTGGGTCTCCAGCATGCAGGCAGATTTTTTACAGTATGAGACACCAGGGAAGTCCAATGTTTGTATCGTACCTTGCAAATTTTAGACATTTCAAGATTTAGAAAAAAGCCAATATTACTAGTTACTTCTATTTTAGGCATTCCTCTAATTGAGTAGAGAACCAAAGTCTTAAAATGTACTTCAAGTCCAATCCATTCCTCTTAATAATTCTGCTTAAAATGTTAATCATAAACATTTTTTGAGCTATTTATTATGCATCTGACACTGTTCTGAGTGGTTTGATGTCTTTTCAATCACTATTACAACCAGGTACTATCAGTATATTCATTTTATAAATGAAGCATTAAGATTTATAAGAGTTAAATAATTACTCAGGTTGTAAAAATAGGATCCATACTTAGGTTTGACTCACAGTCTAGGCTATTCAGTCTAGGTCTGAAGCTCAAGGAGAGAAACGGGAAGTAGAAACAACTTGCTAATGATATAGAAGAGAAACTCTAAAAGTTACTAGGATTAACTCTATTTCAGATCAGTCATTTTGCTAGTAAGTAGAATTGCTCAAGGGCTTTTGTGATAGCTCAGTTGGAAAAGGATCTGCCTACAATGCTTGACATCCCAGTTCGATTTCTGGGTTGGGAAGATCCGCTGGTAGGCTACCCACTCCAGTATTCTTGGGCTTCCCTTGTGACTCAGCTGGTAAAGAATCCGCCTACAATATGGGAGACCTGGGTTTGATCTGTGGGTTGAGAAGGTCCCCTGGAGAAGGGAAAGGCTACTCACTGCAGTATTCTGACATAGACAATTTCATGGACTGTATAGTCCATGGGTTCACAAAGAGTCAGACACAACTGAGGGACTTTCACTTTCACCTTTCAGAATTACTCAAAAGGCAAAAGAGTTGTTATCACTAGCTATCATGCTTAGAAGATTATACAATAGCAATCAGTTTAGTTCAGTCGCTCAGTTGTGTCCGACTCTTTGCAACCCCATGAATTACAGCACGCCAAGCCTCTCTGTCCATCACCAACTCCCGGAGTCTACCAAACTCATTTCCATCGAGTTGGTGATGCCATCCAACCATCTCATCCTCTATCGTCTCCTTCTCCTCCTGCCTCCAACCCTACCCAGCATCAGGGTCTTTTCCAATGAGTCAACTCTTCGCATGAGGTGGCCAAAGTATTGGAGTTTCAGCTTCAACATCAGTCCTTCCAATGAAAATAATTGTACATAAAGAAATTAAATTAATCTGAGATTCTCAGACCCAATGGAATTATTCATAAAAACCATTTTTTTAAATTAAAATCTATAAAATAGTTTCTTCCCTGGTGGCTCAGACAGTAAAGCATCTGCCTGAAATGCAGGAGACCAAGGTTCCATCCCTGGGTTGAGAAGATCCCTTGGACAAGGGAATGGCTACCCACTCCAGTATTCTTGCCTGGAGAATTCCATGGACAGGGGAGCATGGCGGGTTACAATCCATGGGATCGCAAAGACTTGGACATGACCAAACAACTTTCACTTTTCAAACTATATCATGGGGATTTTATTTTAGTGAATGGTATGTCTCATGAAAGCTGGTGGCAGACTCTGAAACTTTTTTGCCATTAGGATTTTGTCATGAAGTCACCCAGTAGAGCTTTTATTTTGCTCCATGATGGAGCAGTAGAAGACAGTCATGGCAAGAGTACCAAGATTCAGACTCCAGTCCTCGTTCTGGAGGTGGTTGAACAAGGCCAAGCTTGGAAGCAGCTCTCACACTACTCTGCTGTCACCTGATGGTATGCGGCAGCACCTGGTTGCTATAGCTCCTGCCAGATCTCTTTAAACTACTCCAAGTTCTGAGCCGAGACTTTATACAGCTACATGGTAAAGATCACCAGTTTTCCCTACAGATCAACTGCAATACTGAGATTAGAGATCACGAGGGACAGACACAGTGGACAGTCTACCTGTGCAGGCTGCAGTTTGTCCTTGTTCTCAAATGCTTTGTTTCCTGACTGCCTGTCAGCTGGTTTACACTGATTTCAGGCTTAAAAAGCACCAACCTTCATAGACTGACTTTAGGATTAATGCTGGTTGTAGGATCAACAGCTTTCATAGATAGCACATCAGGTCTCCATAGAAAATGCCTCAGTTTACATTACTCATAGCAATTCTACCTCCTTAATTAGACTCCAACTGACACAATACTTATTACATCTGTTCCTTTAGCTTCTCAAATGAGTTGTCCTAAACTATGGCATGTGATCAAAGGGCCATGCATCTGTACCCCATTATAATTGTTCTCTTAAGATTGCTTTTATGAAATTTTATTTAAGCTTGTCATTTGCTTCTTTGATGGAGACAATAAGAAATAGCTTCATAGAAAGCATGTCATCATATTTACTGTAAAGTATTATTGTTTTTTTATTTTATACTGTGTCTTTATGAGGACAAAGGAGAGAAATTTCTCCTTGAGCTTAGTAATAAAATTAATTGTGCAATTCCTAAGCCAATACTTTATTTTTAGTTTATGAACACTAAGAATCTTATACAAAAGCCTATTTGCCTATTCAGATCAACTCCTAGCAAGATCAGAGCCACATTTGTTTCCTACCTGGAACAAGCTGATAGCTATCTCTTTCTGTATCTATTTTCCTTTTGTACTTTTCTATTCTTTTTAATGTGTTTTCACTTTTAAACTAGCTGAACATTTTTTTAACAGAGAAATATAAAAATTAAAGTACCTGATTAAATAAAATACCTGGTTCATTCAAAGTAGAAGGTTTTAATTTCACAAAAGTGTTTAACAATTTCTTTTTTTTTTTTCATTTTTTTCCTCCTGAAAAAATTCTATGCAGCATTAAAGGAAATACACCAGAAATCCCTTCTTACTGCTTTTAAAGCAACACTTTTAAAATAAAGTTCCTCAACTACCCTCCAAGATAGATCTTACATTAATTAGATTTAGAGTTTAAGAAACTGAAAGATATCTAGCTAATATTATTGAACACTTATTCTGTTCAAAATATTATTCTAAGCACTTATCATGTAATAACCTCATTTTACAACTGAGAACATTCAAGAACTGAGGGCTTATGTCTTCCTAGCACAGAGAGGCTTTCTAACTTGCCCAAGGCCACATGGCTGGTAAGTGGCACCAGTAGGATTCAACCCTAAGAACCACGACTCTGGAGTCCACACTGCCAGGCACTGGAAGGTATTGTCGCAACTAGGTCACACAAGTCCTTGCTTTATACAAGCTTTCATTTATGACTTTCAGGAATGATATAATATTTCCATTTAAAATATATTTTCATTTCCTCAGTCTTAGCTTACAGAGTCACTTCCCTATGTTTTCCTTTCCTAAGAATAATCATTTAAATTATCTTCTTTGAAAACCTAAATTACATTCTACTAATTTAAATCTGTGGGTTATTATATTATTGCAGATTAGAATTCATCATTACATTTGCTATTAGGAATGATAGTCCTTTAAATTTATTAGCAGTGATGAATAGGTTTTTTTCTTCAATACTTACTCAAGAATTTGAGGAACATATTTATAGTATAAAGCAGAGATTATTGGGCTTTCCAGGTGCCACTAGTGGTAAAAAATCCATCTGCCAATGCAGCAGACTCACGAGACTCTGATTCGATTCCTGGGTTGGGAAGATCCCCTGGAGGAGCGCAGCAATCCACTCTGGTACTTAGGCTTGGTGAATCCCGTGGACAGAGGAGCCTGACAGGTTATGGTACATAAGGTCGCAAAGAGTCGGGCACAATTGAAGCAACTTTGCACACACACACACTTGCAAAGATTATTATCTTTTAGTCTAGGGGATGAATTTTGATTCAAAGATGTATTTTAATTGGTCAACCTATAGTATTTTTCTTTTGTCAACATTTTGAAGTGTAATTTACATGTAAGTAAAGAACACATATTTTAAATTTACAGAGTGACATTTTCATAAACACATAGACTGCCATATGCATCATCAGTTAAGATTTAGAACATTTCCATCATGCCCACAAATTTCCATCATTTCTCTTTAAATACAATACATTCTTACCTTCCTAACCCAGATAATCACTAAGATTTCTATCACAGTAAATTGATTTTGCTATCTTTTGAATTTCCTACAATTACATTATACAGAGTGTACTCCTGTGTTTGGCTTCTTTCATGTACCAACAGTTCTGTTCCTTTTTGTTTCTGAATAATATTCATCGTATGATGACATTAACATTTGTCAATTCACCTATTAATGAGAATTTGAGTTGCTTCCAGGCTTTTGGCTAAAATGAATAAGGCTTCTATGAATATTAATGTACAACTCTTTGTGTACACATTTTCTTTTTCTCTTAGGTAAACACTTAGGAGTTAAAATCTGGGCCATACATTAAAGGCATGTTTGACTTTATAAGCAACTGCCAAATTGTTTCTCAAGTTATCGTACTAATTTTGTTACAACCAACACTATCTTAGCACTACAAATTTGAGCCAACACTTGGTATTGTCAGTGTTTCATTTTGCTTATTTTAGCCTTTCTAGTAGGTAAAGTATCACTATATACTCTGGACATAAATCCTTTCCCTAGTGTATACATGCATATATATATATATATATATATATATATATGTATGTATAATTGATATTTTCTGTCTATGGCATTTCTTTTTATGTTCTTAACACTGTTTGGAAGAATAGAAAGGTTTAACTGTGAGATGAAATCTGATTTTTTTTAACTTATATGATTAGTGCTTTTCCGTGCCTATACAACAAATTTTGATTGCCATGAGACTCGTAAGAGCTTTCTAGGTGAACAACCATGTCTTCAGCGACGCTGTTACTTCTTTCAAATGTGAATGGTACATCTCCTTTTTCTTGACTTTTGCATTGACTAGGGCATTCAGTATAGTTTTGAATAGAAATGTTGATAACAGACACTATTGTTTTGTTCCTGATGTCACTGGGATAGCATTCAGTTCAGTTCAGTCACTCAGTCGTGTCCGACTCTTTGTGACCCCATGGACTGCAGCACTCCAGGCCTCCCTGTCCATCACCAACTCCCGGAGTTTACTCAAACTCATGTCCATTGAGTCAGTCATGTCATCCAACCATCTCATCCTCTGTGGTCCCCTTCTCCTTCCTCCTTCAATCTTTCCCAGCATCAGGGTCTTTCCAAATGAGCCAGTTCTTCACAGCAGGTGGACAAAGAATTGGAGTTTCAGCTTCAGCATCAGTCCTTGCAATGAATATTTAGGACTGATTTCCCTTAGGATGAACTGATTGGATCTCGTTGCAGTCCAAGGGACTCTCAAGAGTCTTCTCCAACACCACAGTTCAAAAGCATCAATTCTTCAGTGCTCAGCTTTCTTTATAGTCCAACTCTCACATCAATACATCACTACTGGAAAAACCATAGATTTGACTAGATGGACCTTTGTTGGCAAAGTAATGTCTCTGCTCTTTAATATGCTGTCTAGGTTGGTCATAACTTTCCTTCCAAGGAGTAAGTGTCTTTTAATTTCATGGCTGCAATCACCATCTGCTGTGATTTTGGAGCCCCCCAAAATGAAATCTGTCATTGTTTCCACTGTTTCTATTTGCCATGAAGTGATGGGATCAGATGCCATGATCTTAGTTTTCTGAACGTTGAGCTTTAAGCCAACTTTTTCACTCTCCTCTTTCACTTTCATCAAGAGGCTCTTTAGTTCTTCTTCACTTTCTGCCATAGGGTGGTGTCATCTGCATATCTGAGGTTATTGATATTTCTCCCAGCAATTTTGATTCCAGCTTATGCTTCATGCAGCCCAGTGTTTCTCATGATGTACTCTGCATAGCATTCAGCTCATATTTTAAAAAATGATGTTAAGAATCTTTTACTTACTTTAGTTTAAGTTGCTCTCCTTTTTTCTAGCTTTTAAGGTGGAAAATTGTCATTCAATTTAACTTTTTTTCCTTTTCTAATATAGGAATTAAAACTACAGATTTATAAAAAAACAAAAACTACAGATTTCTTCATATACACTGGAGTAGCTGCAAACCACCAATTTTGATATATATTATTATCATGTAATATATTTTCTAATTTCCCTGTAGTTTTTGATTCATGGGTGATTTAGAAATCTGTTATTTAATGTCCAAATACTTTGTGAATTTTTACATATTTTATTATTATTAATTTCTAGTTTAATTCTGTGTTAGAGAATTGACTCTACAGCATTTTAGTCTCTTAAAATTAATTATGAAAAATTATGACAATATACATGTACAGAAAAAATGTGTATTTTGAACTTGTTGGATGTAAAGTTGTATAAACATCAAGTATACAAGTTGATTGACTGTTCAGATCTTCTATATCCTTGTGCTTCTTTTTCTGCTTAGTTTATCAATGACTGAGAAAATATTAAAATCCTTAAGTATAACTACCAGTTTTTGCTTTGGTGAATTTTGAAGTTCTATTATTAGGTGTATAAGTATTTGTGATTTTATATCTTCCTGATTAATTGTATCTCACACCATAATGAACTGTCCTTTATTTCTTATAATATTTCTTACTGAATCTTTTTCTTATGTAGATAAAATTACATTTGTTTGGGGTTTTTCTGCATGTATTTTCACATATTTTTTTCCATTCTTCAAATCCCAGGTTTTGTGTATCTTTATATTTAAAGTGCTTTCTTTTATAGCCTATGTAGAAGCCTTTATTTTTATTTGACAATGAAAGTGACAGTCGCTCAGTCGTGTTCTACTCTTTGTGATCCCAAGGACTATGCAGTTCATGGAATTATCCAGGCAAGAATACTGGAGTGGTTAACCTTTCCCTACTCCAGGGGATCTTCCCCACCCAGGGATCGAACCCAGATCTCCTGCATTGCAGGTGGATTCTTTACCAGCTGAGCCACAAGGAAAGCCCAAGAATACTGGAATGTGTAGCCTATTTCTTCTCCAGGGGATCTTCTGGACCCAGGAATCGAACAGGGGTTTGCCCCATCGCAGGGGATTCTTTACCAACTAAGCTAACAGGGAATATGTGTCCTTTAATTGGAATGTTTTATAATTTTTGTAATTATTGATAGTGCTCAGTCACTCAGTTGTGTTCGACCCTTTGGGACTCTATGTACTGCAGCTTGACAGGCCCCTCTGTCCAGGGAATTCTCCAGGCAAGAATACTGGAGTGGGTTGCCATTCCCTTCTCAAGAATTATTGATGTAGCTGGATTTAAATTTATCAGATTGTTGGTTGTTTTCTCTTTTGTTATTCAAAAGTTATTTTTAGTGGTTGCTCTGGGATCTAGATTGCTCATACTAAATCTGATTAATATTTATTTGAAATTGGTACTTCACCACTCCACTTTTCTCACCTCCAGTCTCAGTCTTTACTGCTTGTACTTTCTATGTTCTACTTTTCAATTCACACTTGATATTTCAGAGTTCTCAATTCCAGTTTCCCACTTCACAAGAATAATAAACTTACAAGAGCAAATTCCATTTAACCATCATCTTTGTTAGTTCTATTATGGCCGTATTTTAATTTATGTATATGTTATAACAGCATTTTACAGTATTATTGTTTTTGTTTTAATGTGTTATCTTTTCATAAATATTATTAGAAGTATTATTTTTGTTTACCCACTTAATATTTCTGGTGCCTCTCTCTCCTTAGTGTATTGACAAGTTTTCTCCTAATAAAATTCCCCTTCATCATGAAAAATAAATTTTATCATTCTTGTAGTTTAGGAATGCTGGTAAAGCATTCATTGGATACATATATTTTTGTGTTAAGAGATTACTATTTCTTTCAATAATACATATGTTCTTCTGCCTTTTGGTTTCCAATATTTCTAATAAGAAGTCAGCCTTATTTGTTTATTATTGTTTTCTGTATTTAATGTATCTGTAATGCAGGAGATGTAATGTGTATGTAATGCAGGAGGGTTGGATCTCTGGATCAGGAAAATCCCCTGAAGTAGAAAATGGCAACCTGCTCCAGTATTCTTGCCTGGAAAATTTCATGGATAGAGGAGCCTGGTGGGCTACAGTCCAGGGATTGCTACAATTAGGACATGCATTAGCAACAGAGCACACACACAATGTATATGGTGAGGATTTTCTTTTTATTTTGATTGTTAGTAGTTTAATTTTGATGTGCCAGTATGTGATTTTCTTTGTATATATCTAGATTGGGTTTTGCTCAGAACTTTGGAATATGTAAGTCAATTATTTTGATTAAACTTTAAAAGATTTGAGAAATTATAACTCAAAATTTGATTATCTCCACTTGTTACTCCCTTCTGTTTTTAAAATTTCTGTTATACATGGGTTATAGAATTTAATATTGTTTCATAGGCTCCTAAAACTCCAGCTGTTAGATAATTTCTATTGAGCCACAATAAAATTTACCTATTCATTTTTCCTGACATCTTTAATTTGCTGTTAATGTTGTCTATTTTTCAGAAATTTAATTTTTAATTCTACAATATCCATTTAATATTTTTAATATTTTTCTCTACTGTAGATTGCTATCTGTTCACTTATTTAGATCAAATTTCTCTCTTTAAAAAAAATTGTATTCACTTGTTTCTTTGCACGTCACTCTATGGGGTGTTTTAAAGTCTATATTTAATTAATCTTAAATTTTGGTGAAGTTGAGTCATCTCAAGATAAATATCTATTGAAATATTTTACAGTGAGCTCCATTTTCCTTTTTATTTACATGACTACTAATTTTTAATTCTGTTCTGGACATTGTTGGTGGAACATTCTAAAGACTAAGTTCTATAAATTTCCTCTGAAGAGTATATATTTTTGATCTAGTAAATAGTACAATTATTGACTTTCCGTCTTGAACTAGTTTAAGCTCAATTTCATGGCCTGATAGGGTAAATTTATTGAAAGACAAAAGTATTTCTCAAGTTTCTCTAAATTTAGGTTATTTAACCACCAAAATTTGCCTTCTTGTTTATATTTTAGAATTTATTTTGAGCTACTGTTAGGAGAAGCATACAATAAGCCCTTCTTTGAGACACAGTCTTTATTTCTATGGCATGGACTTTCTGAGTTCTCAGCCAGGTGCTATGTATGCTAACAAAGTCTCTTCAGTCTGGCTGAGCCAGGAAGACAATGTCTCCAACTTTGTTTGACATTAATATTTCTGTTTTTTTTTCAACCCTGCATAATCCACTGTCTAGTAAACATTATATAGTCTCTACCTACGCATGCGTAGCAAAGCTACCTGCCAAGAAATTGGGGGAAATCCCCAACACCCACTGACATTCAGATTCCAGTTTATCAGCTGCCACAAATTCTGATCCTTGCCTCCTAAGCTCAAAGGGATCACCATGCTTCACTTGGATTTCAGATCACAGTTCCATAGTTGGGATTTTTCATTTTTGCAAAATCAGAGGAACATCATGATTTGAGAGCATGCCTTACAAGCTTCGGAGAAGGCAATGGCAACCCACTCCAGTACTCTTGCCTGGAAAATCCCATGAACGGAGGAGCCTGGTAGGCTGCAGTCCATGGGGTCGCAAAGAGTCGGACACGACTGCGCGACTTCACTTTCACGCATTGGAGAAGGAAATGGCTATCCACTCCAGCGTTCTTGCCTGGAGAATCCCAGGGATGGCGGAGCCTGGTGGGCTGCTGTCTATGGGGTAGCACAGAGTTGGACATGACTGAAGCGACTTAGCAGTAGCAGCAGCTTACAAGCTTCCTTTGCTAAAGAACTGAGGTTTTATGCTGCCTGTTGTCCTGTTCCTGAAATTAGTTGCCTCTTATATTTTGGTTTTATGATTTCTTATGACATGGGGACCTAGTCTGGTATTATCATTTACTTAGAGCTGAAATGGAAATTCAGCATAGCATTATTTAAAAATTAACTTGCAAATATTTTTAAATTGGAAGTTTTAAAATAAAAACCTGGATTTTAGTTTTCTTTTTGAAAATCTAGAAGAAATGTATATAGAGTCAACTAAAAAAAGGATGTACAACTTGAGAGTTGTGAGTTAAGTTTTATTTGGGGCAAATGAGGACTGCAGCCCGGGAGGAAGCATCTCAGATAGATCTGAGAGACTGCTCCAAAGCAGCAGTGGGGGAAGTCAATGTATAAGGTTTTGGTGAAGGGAGAGTTCAGTACCTTTAAACACTCAATTTACAAAAGGTTTTTTGTTAGTCATGAGAATCTGATGCCACCATGAAGAGATTTAGTGCTTCTCTAGATATGAGGAGATGCAAGGATTGAGATCATAAAACGTGTTCCTAAAAACATCCAACTATCTAAAGACCTGTCCCACTAGATTCCCTGGAGCACAGAGTGCCGCACTCCACGCTGAACACCCTCAGGGGGTGTTGAAGGTCAACAGCTATAGCAGCATGGTGTTCAGTCTCTACAGAGGCAGATGGCAAACACCTGTATTGTTCAGTCGTTGGCAATGCTCTTGGTAAGAGCCAATTTGTAGTTGACAATACCAATCACTAACTAGGCAAAAGTGTTATTGTGTCCCTCTTTTTAAAAAAAACTTTTATCCATCGTTAATGATTTGCTATTTCTGGTTTTGAATTTGCACACAATTCAAATAATATTAAAAACAAAAATTTGGTAACAACACAAAACTCAATTCATCCCAGTTACAAGTCATCATTTTTTTGGAGTCCTCTCTTTAGGAAGGCATGATCCTTGCAGCTCACCACAACTCCAAATACCAAATAGGTTCTTCTGTCCAGAGACTGAGTGTGAGTTCTACCTATTTGGGGTTTGTATTATTGTTTAATACTCACCTGGCCCATTTCACTCTTTTTCTCTACCTACTTAGCAAACCTTGTCACAAACCAAAAGGTGTCTTTTTAGTAATCTAGTTTTTATTACTCCCATACCAATATGTTTTTCTATTACATTATGTTGTCTTTCCTCGAGTTCTACTATACATGAAGACATTATGCTTTCTATGAGAAAGATATTGTTCCTAAGAGAAAGTTTTGAGTATAATTTGCCAAGTTAATCGTTTTCAGTTATACTTAACTGTATTTCTTTTGAAATACTTTGGGCTTTGGACATTTTGCCAAGCTGTAGAAAATTCTGTTGCTTTCCTAATCTCCAGGTTAAAATAATTTGTAGATGCAAGTTAAATAAAGTAGACTATTATTTCATTTTAATATTGCAATAAAGTTTGGAAGAGATTTACTTGACTTGCTAGCTGAAAAGTGAGTACAAATATGCCTACCTATGCTGCTATGCTACTTTGATGAGATCTAAATTAAGTATTTAACAATCTCAAGCTGAATGTATACAGTTTTAAGAATTTTGCATAGCTTACAAGGTTTGATATGGCTCTTTTTTTCGCTCCTTATGTTAACCTAATGATTGTGTTCTTCTTTTTGTTTTAATATCCTGTCTCTTAGATTTGTTTTTAAAATAGTGTCTTTCCAGAAAAAATATAAGAATAAAAATACAATTTTTTATGCTTACCAACTTAATATTTCTGGCGTTCTCTCAAAGAATTCAGTGAATCTAAATTTATATGTGACATATATATATGTCACATATATTATATATATAATACTACATGTTACATGTAGTGTGAATCAAAATATATAATGCATATATGTTCATACATGTACATATATGTATTTTTCAGGGTGTATCTATACATATGAATAATTTATGTTATATAACTATATAGATACTGTTCAGTCCAGTTCAGTTCAGTTGCTCAGTCATGTCCGATGCTTTGCGACCCCAGAGTCGGACACAACTGAGCGACTGAACTGAATTGAACTGAATCACAGCATGCCAGGCCTCCCTGTCTATCACCAACTCCCGTAGTTTATTCAAATTCATGTCCATCGAGTCGGTGATGCCATCCAACCATCTTATCCTCTGTCGTCCCCTTCTCTTCCTGCCTCCAATCCTTCCCAGCATCAGGGTCTTTTACAATGAGTCAACTCTTCGCATGAGGTGGCCAAAATATTGGAGTTACAGCTTCAACATCAGTCCTTCAAATGAACACCCAGGGCTGATCTCCTTTAGGGTGGACTGAATGGATCTCCTTGCAGTCCAAGGGACTCTCAAGAGTCTTCTCTAACACCACAGTTCAAAACCATAAATTCTTCGGCACTCAGTGTTCTTCACAGTCCAACTCTCACATCCATACATGACTACTGGAAAAACCATAGCCTTGACTAGATGGGCCTTTGTTGGCAAAATAATGTCTCTGCTGTTTAAAATGCTATCTAGGTTGGCCATAACTTTCCTTCCAAAAAGTAAATGTCTTTTAATTTCATGGCTGCAATCACCATCTGCAGTGATTTTGGAGCCCAAAAAAATTAAGTCTGACACTGCTTCCACTGTTTCACCATCTATTCCCAATGAAGTGATGGGACCAGATGCCATGATCTTAGTTTTCTGAATGTTGAGCTTTAAGACAACTTTTTCACTCTCCTCTTTCACTTTCATCAAGAGGATTTTTAGTTCTTCACTTTCTGCCATAAGGGTGGTGTCATCTGCATATCTGAGGTTATAGATACTTTAACTAATTTAAAATATCTAACTACATAAAAATAATGTAAAAGTAAAAGTTCAAGGTAGCCCAAGCATATAGCTTTACTGCAACTTCATGTGAGACCTCAACCCAGAATCACCAGTTAAGATGCTTCCAGATTCTTAATTCACAGAAATTGTGAGATTATAAATGTTTATTTTTATAAGCCATGAAATCTGTTATGGTTTGCTATACACTATTTGACAATTAGAATTTCCTCTAACAATAAAAGGTAAGGCTTCTCTGATGGCTCAGATGCTAAAAAATCTGCCTGCAATGCAGGAGACCAGAGTCGATCCTTGGGTTGGAAAGATAACCCAGAGAAGGAAATGGCAACCCACTCTGGTATTTTTATCTGGAGAATTCCATGGACAGAGGAGCCTGGCAGGCTACAGTCCATGGGGTTGCAAAGGGTTGGACACAACTGAGGGAAAAATCCTTTCACTTTTCACGAATATCATACAAGTAATAGCAAACTTGGGCTACCCTGATAGCTAGTTGGTAAAGAATCCACCTGCAGTGCAGGAGACCCCGGTTCAATTCCTGGGTCCCAAAGATCCACTGCAGAAGGCTAGGCTACCCACTCCAGTATTCTTGGACTTCCCTGGTGGCTCAGCTGGTGAAGAACCTGCCTGCAATGCAGGAGACATGGGTTTGATTCCTAGGTTGGGAAGATCCCCTTGAGAAGGGAAAGGCTACCCAATCCAGTATTCAGGCCTGGAGAATTCCATGAACTGTATAGTCCATGGTGTCGTTAAGAGTTGGACATAACTGAGTCGGACACAACTGAGTGACTTTCACCTTCACTTTCAATAGCAAATTTATTGGTGGAATATTGAATGTCTTCCCCTGACATGAGCAGTAAAGCAACTGTGACTGCTCTCACTATTTCCAATCAAGTTAGTTTATGACTAAGGCAATAAGATACAAAAAAGAAACCAAAACAGATAGGTTGGATATGACTAGGTAAATCTCTATCTCCAGTTTATTTTTTATTTTCTATGTGGAAAATGCTATGAAATCCATAAATATGCCTAGAGACTTAATAAGTGAACTTATCCAGGTTGCAAGGTACAATGTTAATCTATAAATCCATATTTCTGTTACTAGCCACGAACAATCAAAAGCTGACATTTAAAAATATTTACAGAAACATCATCATGATACAATATTTATGGATAAGTGTGACACATGGTGTGCATACTAATACACTGGAAACTACTAAACAATCCTGAGAGAAATTGAAGAATAATTAAATAAGTTGCTATTCAGTTGCTCAGTTATGTCTGACTCTTTGTGATAGCATGGATTGCAGCATGCCAGGCTTCCCTGTCCTTCACCATCTCCTGCACCTTGCTCAAACTCATGTCAATTGCATTGGTGATGCTATCCAACCATCTCATTCTCTGTGGTCCCCTTCTCCTTCTGCCTTTAATCTTTCCCAGCATCAGGGTCTTTTCCAATGAGTTGGCTCTTCACATCAGGTGGCCGAAGTTTTGGGAGCTTCAGCTTCAGCATCAGTTCTTCCAAGAATTTTCAGGGTTGATTTCCTTTAGGATTGAGTGCTTTGATCTCCTTGCAGTCCAAGGGACTCTCAAGAGTCTTCTCCAACACCACAGTTCAAAACCATCAATTTTTCAGCTCTCAGCTTTCTTTATGGTCCAGCTCTCACATCCATATGACTACAGGAAAAAACAGCTTTGACTATATGGACCTCTGTTGGCAAAGTGATGTCTCTTCTTTTTAATACACTGTTTAGGTTTGTCATAGCTTCTCTTCCAAGGAGCAAGCGTCTTTTAATTTCATGGCTGCAGTTGCCATCTGCAGTGATTTTGGAGCCCCAAATAATTAAGTTTATCACTGTTTCCCCATCTATTTGCCATGAAGTGATGGGAACAGATGCCATGATCTTAGTTTTGTAAAAGTTCAGATTTAAGCCAGTTTTTTCACTCCACTCTTTCACCTGCATCAAGAGGCTCTTTAGTTCCTCTTTGCTGTCTGTCATAAGGGCGGTGTCATCTGCATATCTGAGGTTATTGATATTGTTCCTGGCAATCTTGATTCTAGCTTCTGTTTCATCCAGCCTGGAGTTTCTCTAAATCAAATCCCTTGTGATTATACAGTGGAAGTGACAAACAAATTCAAAGGATTAGATCTGATAGACAGAGTACCTGAAGAACTATGGTTGGAGGTTGGTAACATTATACAGGAGGCGGTGATTAAAACCAGCCCCGAGAAAAAGAAATGCAAATAGGCAAAATGGTTGTCTGAGAAGGCTTTATAAATAGCTAAGAGAAAAAGAGAAATGAAACACAAAGGAGAAAAGGAAAGATATATCCTTCTGTATGCAAAGTTCCAAAGAACTGTAAGGAGAGATAGAAAACCTTCCTAAGTGAACAGTGCAAAGAAATATAGGAAAACAGTAGAATGGGAAAGACTAGAGATCTCTTTGAGAAAATGAGAGATACCAAGGGAATATATCAAGCAAAGACTGGCACAATAAAGGACAGAAACTGTATGGATCTAAAAGAAGCAGAAGATATTAAGAAGAGGTGGCAAGAATACACTGAAGAACTATACGAAAAGATCTTAATGAGGGGGATGGAAGAAGATGGTGGAGGAGTAAGATGGGGAGATCACTACCTCCTCACAAATACATTAAAAACTCATCAAGTATCAAACAAATCCTACAAAGCATCCTCTAGGTGAAAGCAGAAGACCCCAGGCCTCCAGGTAGACAAGCTAAGCTCCCTGAAATTAGGTAGGAGAGAGGATGGAGACATAAAAAGGGAAAAGATGGAGAAATTATGGGCAGGAGCTTGTGCCCCAAGGGAGGGAGTAAGCCCTAAAACAGGAGTTCCCAGCACAGGGAAACTCCTTCACAGGCGGGCCCCAGATGGAGCTGAGATATCTCGGAAAACCAGGCAAAACAGGGCTGGGGCAATGGGATGACCCAGAGGGATAGGATAGGGAGGGAGGTGGGAGGGGGGTTCAGGATGGGGAACACATGTAAACCCATGGCTGATTCATGTCAATGTATGGCAAAAACCACTACAATATTGTAAAGTAACTAGCCCCCAACTAAAATAAATAAATTTATTAAAAAAAACAAAACAAAACAAAACAGGGACTTGGAGGGCAATAAACAGAGAAAGCTGCACTTCTCAGCCCGTTAACACCTCATGGACTGTGGCGCCAAACAGAAGGTGGGCTCAGGGAACCGAGAGTGGCGCAGAAAAGAAAAAAGAACACCCCAGCCAGCGCACCCAACTCTTGCCGCACAGAGGACGGGACCAGGTAGCCGAGGGTGACCAGGGCAGACAAACGCAGCCAAGGCTCACAGCCCCTGCCGCACGGAGGACGGGACCAGGTAGCTGAATGTGATGCAGCAGACAAACACAGCCGGTGCAGAGGGGGCCCAGGTTGCCGATAGAGGGGAGGCATGCAAACTTCGGCAGCTCAAACAGCCCTCTCAGCACAGCCGAAAGAACACATAACCCGCGTGACAAAGCGGGTAGGCGGTGAGGGGAAACAAGTGCACATAAACCCCCATGACGCAGAAGGTGGTCAAGGGGAGCCAAACAAGTTCAAACTAACCCGGAGACTCAGAGGCCAACCCGGAAATGAAACAAGTGTACACAAGCCCCGCGACACAGAAGCCAGCCCAGGAAGCCGAGACAGGGGCACACAAGCCCCATGAAGCAAAAGGCAGGCCTGGGGAGCCAAAACAGGTGCACACAAGCCCCGCGAAGCAGAGGGTGAGCTTGGGGCAGAGGGAAGCCCACACAAGTGCCCGTGAAGCAGAAGGATCCACACAGGCATCTGCCTAGCAAGCTTCAGCCGGCTGTGCAGGGCGGGACAGGGGAACAGGAACAGCAGCAATGATCTCAGGGACAAGTAGGGGCTGGCGGCACTGCAGTTATGCTGAGAGCGCCACTTTGAAGCAGCTGCGGAAATAGATGCGCCTAACACCGCCAAAGCTTGAAGGACTGCCCGAAGGCATACCGAACCCATAGACACCCCCGAAATATACTACTGGACACTGCACTGCCCTTCAGAGAGACGAGATCCAGCTCCACCAACCAGAACACAGGTAATCCTTTTCTCTACCCCCTCCTTTTCTCTTTCCCCTTCCTTCTCCCCTTTTTTCTCTTTTTTATTCTCCCTTTTTTCTTCATTCTTTCTTCTTTCACCAGGTAGGTTAAATTGCTGAGCTCTCTTTGCTATGTTCCCCAAGTTTGCCCTCTGCTCATGCTCAAATTTACAGGTTGAGCATTAGCTACCTCTACTTTCAATTGGTTGATATCACCTCTGGTTTCCCTTGCTTACCAAGTCAAGCTCCTGTACTCTTTTCTTAGGAGCACTTTGGTTATAACTGTATGTGTGGAAGTGTGTGTGAATATGTCCCAGTATTTCTGTAACTACCTGCTTTATCTCTTCCCACTAGAACACAGGCACAAGTCACCTGTAAAAAGAAATCAACTCAAACCGCCCAGCCAACATTTCCCTCCAAGGGCAAAAATCAAAAGGAAGAAGTAATGCAACCCTAAAGCCTTGGAAAAGGAGACCTCAAGTGGAGCAAGTTAGGGAAAAAAAAAAGAAAGAAAGAAAATAGAGAGAAATACAGCACAAATGAAAGAGTAAGGTAGAAACTCATCAGACCAAGTAAACAAAGAGGAAATAAGTAGTCTCCCAGAAAGAGAATTCAGAATATTGATAGTAACAGTGCTCCAAAGACTTGAAAATACAATGGATAAAATGCAACAAGCATGCAACACAGTTAACACAATCAGCAACGACATAGAAGAAATAAAGAATAAGCAAACAGATGATGAATGCAATTACTGAAATTAAAAATACTCTAGAAGGAGCTAACAGCAGAATAACTGAGGCAGAGGAACGGATAAGTGAGCTGGAGGATACAATGGTGGAAATAACTGCTGAAGAGCAGAATAAAGGGAAAGGAATGAAAAGAATTGAGGATAACCTAAGAGACCTTTGGGATGATATTAAACACACCAATATTAAAGTTATAGGGGTCCCAGGGGAAGAAGAAAAAAAGAAAGGCACTGAGAAAATTTTTGAAAAAATTATAGTTGAAAACTTCCCCAACATGGGAAAGGAAATAGTCAAGTTCCAAGAAGAGCAGAGAGTCCCTTATAGGCTAAACCCAAGGAGAAACACATGAAAAAACAAATTAATCAAGCAAACAGAGATTAAGCACAAAGAAAGAATATTAAAAGCAGTAAGGGAAAAGCAACAAGTAACATACAAGGGGAAAAAAAAACATACGATTAACGGCAGATTTTTCAGTAGAAACTCTACAGGCCAGAAGGAAATGGCAGGATATATTTAAAGTTCTGAAAGAGGAAAACCTACAACCAAGATTACTATACCTGGCAAAGATCTCATTCAAACTTAATGGATACATCAAAAGCTTTGTGGACAAGAAGTTAAGAGAATTCAGCACCAACGAAACAAGCCTGGCAACAAATACTAAAGGGACTTACATATCCAATAAACACAAAAGAAAGGAAAGACATACAAAAACAAACCCAGAACAATCAAGAAAATGCCAAAAGGAACATATGTATCAATAACAGAAGCAGAAGATATTAAGAAGAGGTGGCAAGAATACACAGAAGAACTGTACAAAAAAGATCTTAACGACACAGATAATCACGATGGTGTGATCACTCACCTAGAGCCAGACATCCTGGAATGTGAAGTCAAGTGGGCCTTAGAAAGCATCACTATGAACAAAGCTAGTGGAGGTGATGGAATTCCAGTTAAGCTATTTCAAATTCTAAAAGATGATGTTGTGAAAGCGCTGCACTCAATATGCCAGCAAATTTGGAAAACTCAGCAGTGACCATGGGACTGGAAAAGGTCAGTTTTCATTTCAATCCCAAAGAAAGTCAATGCCGAAGAATGCTCAAACTACCACACAATTGCACACATCTCCCATGCTAGTAAAGTAATGCTCAAAATTCTCCAAGCTAGGCTTCAGCAATATATGAACTATGAACTTCTAGATGTTCAAGCTGGTTTTAGAAAAGGCAGAAGAACCAGAGATCAAACTGCCAACATCTACTGGATCATTGGAAAAGCAAGAGAGTTCAGAAAAACATCCATTACTTCTCTATTGACTACGCCAAAGCCTTTGACTGTGTGGATCACAATAAACTGTGGAAAATTCTGAAAGACATGGGAATACCAGACCACCTGACCTGTCTCCTGAGAAACCTGTATGCAGGTCAGGAAGCAACAGTTAGAACTGAACATGGAACATCAGAGTCATTCCAAATAGGAAAAGGAGTCCGTCAAGGCTGTGTATTGTCACCCTGCATATTTAACTCATATGCAGAGTACATCATGAGAAACGCTGGGCTGGAAGAAACACAAGCTGGAATCAAGATTGCCGGGAGAAATATCAATAACCTCAGATATGCAGGTGACACCACCCTTATGACAGAAAGTGAAGAGGAACTATAAAGCCTCTTGATGAAGGTGAAAGAGGAGAGTGAAAAAGTTGGCTTAAAGCTCAACATTCAGAAAACTAAGATCATGGCATCTGGTCCCATCAATTTATGGCAAATATGGGGATACAGTGGAAAAGTGTCAGACTTTATTTTGGGGGGCTCCAAAATCACTGCAAATGGTGATTTCAGTCATAAAATTAAAAGACGCTTACTCCTTGGAAGGAAAGTTATGACCAACCTAGATAGCATATTAAAAAGCAGAGACATTACTTTGCCAACAAAAGTCCGTCTAATCAAGGCTATGGTTTTTCCAGTAGTCATGTATGGATGTGAGAGTTGGACTGTAAAGAAAGCTGAGCACCAAAGTATTGATGCTTTTGAACTGTGGTGTTGGAGAAGACTCTTGAGAGTTTCTTGGACTCCAAAGAGATCCAACCAGTCCATCCTAAAGGAGATTACCCCTGGGTGTTCATTGGAAGGACTGATATTGAAGCTGAAATTCCAATACTTTCACCACTTCATGAGAAGAGTTGACTCATTGGAAAAGGCCCTGATGCTGGGAAGGATTGGGCACAGGGAGAGAAGGGGACGACGGAGGATGAGATGGCTAGATGCCATCTCTGACTCACTGGACATGAGTTTGGTTAAAATCTGGGAGTTAGTGATGGACAGGGAGGCCTGGCATGCTATGATTCATGGGGTCACAAAGAGTTGGACATGACTGAGCTACTGAACTGAACTGAACTGAATTACCTTAAACGTAAATGGATTAAATGCACCAACCAAAAGATACAGACTGACTGAATGGATACATAAACAAGACGCATATATATGATGCCTACAGGAGACCCACTTCAGACCTAGAGACACAAATACACTGAAAGTAAAAGGATGGAAAAAGATATTCCATGAGGAGGGAAACCAAAAGAAAACTGGATTGGCTATCCTTATTTCTGACAAAATAGACTTTAAAATAAAGAATATTATAAGAGACAAAGAAAGACATTACATAATGATCAAGTGTTCAATCCAAGAAGAAGACATAAAAATTGTAAATGTCTGTGCACCCAACATAGGAGCACCTCAATACATAAGGCAAACACTAAAGACATAAGAGGAGAAATCAACAGGAACACAATAATAGCAGGAGACGTTAGCACCCCATTTTCATCAACTGACAGGTCATCAAAACAGGGAATGAATAAGGAAACAAAAATTTTAAATGAAACATTAGACCAAGTGTACCTATTTTATATCTTCAGGATTGTCCATCCAAATGCAGAAGAATACACTTTCTTCTCAAGTGTACACAGAACATTCTCCAGGATAATACATCTTGGGCCACAGATCAAACCTCAGTAAATTTTAAAAAATTGAAATTGTATCAAGTATCTTCTCTGACCACAAATCTATGAGACTGGATATTAACTACAGGAAAAAAAATTGTAAAAAAGACAAACTCATGGAGATTAAACAATGCATTAACTAAATAACAAAGAGGTAACTGAAGAAATAAGAAAGGAAATCAAGAGATACCTAGAAACATACGACAATGAAAACACGATGACCCAAAACCTATGGGACTCAGCAAAAGCAGTTCCAAGAGGAAAGTTTATAGCAATACAGTCATACCTCAAGAAACAAGAAAAGCATCGAATAGACAGTCTAACTCTACAACTAAAGCAGCTGTTAAAAAAAAACAGAAAACCCCCACAGTCAGCAGAAGGAAGGAGATCATAAAAATGATTGGAGCAGAAATAACTGAAAAAGACATGAAGGAAACAATAGCAAAGCTTAATAAAACCAAAAACAGGTTCTTTGAGAAGATAAACAAAATTTACAAACCACTAGCCAGACTCATCAAGAAAAAAAGGGAGAAAAATCAAATCAACAAAATGAAATGAGAAAGGAGAGGTTACAATAGACAACACAGAAAAACAAAGGATCATAGGAGAATATTATGAGCAACTATATGCTAACAAAATGGACAACCTATAGGAAATGGACAGATACTTAGAAAAGATCAGCCTCCCGAGACTGCACCAGGAAGAAATAGAAATTATGAACAAGCAATTACAAACACTGAAATCAAAGCAGTGATCAAAAATCTGTCAAAAAACAAAAGCCCAGGGCCAGATGGCTTCACAGGGGAATTCTATAAAACATTTAGAAAATAGCTAATGCCTATTTTTTCTGAAACTTTTCCAAAATGTTGCAGAGGAAAGAACACTTCCAAACTCATTCTATGAGGCCACAATCACTCCCTGGTTTACCAAAACCAGGTAAAGACAACACAAAAAAGAAAATTACAGGCCAATATCACTGATGAACATAGATGCAAAAATACTCAACAAAATTCTAGTAAACAGAATTGAAAAACACATTTAAAAGCTCATACACAAAGACCAAGCCAGGTTTATTCCAGGGATGCGAGTATTCTTCAACATATGTAAATAAATCAACATCATACACCATATCAACAAATTGAAAGATAAAAATGATATGATCATCTCAGTAGATGCAGAAAAAGCCTTTGACAAAATTCTGCATCCATTTACGATAAAACTGCTTCAAAAAATGGGCATAGAAGGAACCTACCTCAACATAGTAAAGGCCATATATGAAAAGCCTACAGGAAACATTATTCTCAATGGCAAAAAACTAAAAGCATTCCCTCTAAGATCAGGAGCAAGACAAGTGTGGCAACTTTCACCACTATTATTCAACATAGTTCTTGAAGTCCTAGCTACAGCAATCAGAGAGGAAAAAGAAATAAAAGGAACCCAGATTGGAAAAGAGGAAGTAAAACTCTCACTGCAGATGACTTGATGCTATACATAGAAAACCCAAAAGAAACTACCAGAAAATTACTAGAGCTAATCAGTGAATTCAGCAAAGTCGCAGGATACTCAGTCAATACATAGAAATCACTTGCACTCCTACATACTAACAATGAAAACTCAGAAAGAGAAATTAATGAATCAATCCCAATCCCCATTGCAACAAAAAGAATTAAATATTTAGGAAGAAACCTACATAAGTAGGCAAAAGACCTGTATATGGATAACTATAAGACACTGATGAAAGAAATCAAAGATGACATGAACAGATGGAGAGATAGTGCATGTTCGTTGGTAGGAAGAAACAATATTGTGAAAATAACTATTCAACCAGATTCAATATACAGATTCAATGTAATCCCTATCAAATTACCAACGGCATTTTTCATTGGTACAATGAAATTAGAATTAGAACAGCAACAAAAAAATCACAATTCATATGGAAACACAAAAGACCCCGAATAGCCAAAGTAGTTTAAGAAATCCGAATGGAGCTGGAGGAATCAATCTTCCTGACTTCAGACTACAATGCTACAGTCATCAAGACACTATGGTACTGGCACAAAAAAAGAAATATAGACCAATGGAATAAGATAGAGAACCCAGAGACAAACCCACAAACCTATGGGTACCTTATTTTTGACAAAGGAGGCAAGAATATACAATGGGAAAAAGACGGCCTCTTCAATAAATGGTGCTGAGAACACTGGATAGCTATGTGCAAAGGAATGAAATTAGATCACTACCTAATAACATACACAAAAATAAACTGAAAATGGATTAAAGACCTAAATGTAAGGCCAGAAACTATTAAACTCTTAGAACAGAACATAGGCAGAACACTCAATGACATAAATCAAAGCAAAATCTTCTATGACCCACCTCCTAGAGTAATGGGAATAAAAACAAAAATAAACAAATGGGACCTAATTAAACTTAAAAGCTTTTGCAAAGCAAACTACAAACAAGGTGAAAAGACAACCCTCAGAATGTAAGAAAATTATAGCAAAGGAAACAACTGACAAAGGATTAATTTCCAAATTATACAAGCAGCTCATACATCTCAATGCCAGAAAAACAAACAACCCAATCAGAAAGTGGGAAAGGGAGCTGAAGAGACATTTCTCCAAAGAAGACATACAGATGGCTAACAAGCACATGAAAAGATGCTCATCATCACTCATTCTTAGAGAAATGCAAATCAAAAATACAATGAGATACCACCTCACACCAGTTGGAATGGCCATCACCAAAAAGTCCACGAGAAATAAATGCTGGAGAGGGTGTGGAGAAAAGGGAACCCTCTTGAATTGCTGGTAGAAATGTAAATGGATACAGCCACTGTGGAAGAAGGTATTTGAGATCCCATTAAAAACTAGGAATAAAACCACCATATGACCCAACAATCCCACTCTTAAGCATATACCCTGAGGAAAACAAAATTGAAAAAGACACATGTATCCCATTTTTCATTGCAGCAGTATTTACAATAGCTAGAAAATGAAAGCAGCCTAGATGTCCATCAGCAGATGAATGGATAAAGAAGCTGTGGTACATACATGCAATGGAATACTACTCAGCCATAAAGAGGAACACATCTGAATCTGTTCTAATGAGGTGGACAAAACTAGACCCTTTTATACGAGTGAAGTAACTCAGAAAGAGAAATACAACATCATATCAGTTCAGTTCAGTTCAGTCGCTCAGTCGTGTCCGACTCTTTGTGACCACAGGAATTGCAGCACACCAGGCCTCTCTGTCCATCACCAACTCCCGGAGTCTACCCAAACCCATGTCCATCAAGTCGGTGATGCCATCCAACCATCTCATCCTCTGTCGTCCCCTTCTCCTTCTGCCCCCAATCCTACCCAGCATTAGGGTATTTTCCAATGAGTCAACTCTTCGCATGAGGTGGACAAAGTATTGGAGTTTCACCTTCAACATCAGACCAATGAACACCCAAGATTGATCTCTTTTAGGATGGAGTGATTGGATCTCCTTGCAGTCCAAGGGACTCTCAAGAGTCTTCTCCAACACCACAGTTCAAAAGCATCAATTCTTCAGCGCTCAGCTTTCTTCACCATCCAACTCTCACATGTATGGACATGACCACTGGAAAAACCATAGCCTTGACTAGATGGACTTTAGTTGGCAAAGTAATGTCTCTGCTTTTAAATATGCTATCTAGGTTGGCCATAACCTTCCTTCCAAGGAGTAAGCGTCTTTCAATTTCATGGCTGCAATCACCATCAGCAGTGATTCTGGAGCCCAAAAAAATAAAGTCTGACACTGTTTCCACTGTTTCCCCATCTATTTCCCATGAAGTGATGGGACCAGATGCCATGATCTTAGTTTTCTGAACGTTGAGCTTTAAGCCGACTTTTTCACTCTCCTCTTTCACATCACCAGATGGTCAACACCGATATCAGATTGATTATATTCTTTACAGCCAAAGATGGAGAAGCTCTATACAGTCAGCAAAAACAAGACCGGGAGCAGACTGTGGCTCAGATTATGAACTGCTTATTGCCAAATTCAGACTTACATTGAAGAAAGTAGGGAAAACCACTAGTCCATTCAGGTATGACCTAGATCAAATCCCTTATGAGTATACAGTGGAAGTAACAAATAGATTTAAGGGACTAGACCTGATAGACAGAGTGCCGGATGAACTATGGACAGAGGTTCGTGACATTGTACAGGAGACAGGGATCAAGACAATCCCCATGGAAAAGAAATGCAAAAAAGCAAAATGGCTGTCTAAGGAGGCCTTACAGATAGCTGGGAGAGAAAAGAGAAGAGAAAAGCAAAGGAGAAAAGGAAAGATATTCCCATCTGAATGTAGAGTTCCAAAGAATAGCAAGGAGAGATAAGAAAGCCTTCCTCAGTGATCAGTGCAAAGAAATAGAGGAAAACAACAGATTGGGAAAGACTAGAGATCTCTTCAAGAAAATTAGAGATACCAAAGGAACATTTCATGCAAAGACAGGCTCGATAAAGGACAGAAATGGTATGGACCTAACAGAAGCAGAAGATATTAAGAAGAGGTGGCGAGAACACACAGAAGAACTGTACAAAAAAGATCTTCATGGCCCAGGTAATCACGATGGTGTGATCACTCACCTAGAGCCAGACATTCTGAAATGTGAAGTCAAGTGGGCCTTAGAAAGCATCACTACGAACAAAGCTAGTGGAGGTGATGGAATTCCAGTTAAGCTATTTCAAATCCTCAAAGGTGATGCTGTGAAAGTGCTGTACTCGATATGCCAGCAAATTTGGAAAAACTCAACAGTGGCCACAGGACTGGAAAAGGTCAGTTTTCGTTCCAATCCCAAAGAAAAGGCAATGCCAAAGAATGCTCAAACTACTGCACAATTGCACTCATCTCACATGCTAGTAAAGTAATGCTCAAAATTCTCCAAGCCAGGCTTCAGCAATATGTGAACTGTGAATTTCCAGATGTTCAAGCTGGTTTTAGAAAAGGCAGAGGAACCAGAGATCAAATTGCCAATATCCGCTGGCTCATCGAAAAAGCAAGAGAGTTCCAGAAAAACATCTATTTCTGCTTTATTGACTATGCCAAAGCCTTTGACTGTGTGGATCACAATAAACTGTGGAAAATTCTGAAAGAGATGCGAATACCAGACCACCTGACCTGTCTGTTGAGAAACCTGTATGCAGGTCAGGAAGCAACAGTTAGAACTGGACATGGAACAACAGACTGGTTCCAAACAGGAAAAGGAGTACGTCAAGGCTATATATTGTCACCCTGCTTATTTAACTTCTATGCAGAGTACATCATGAGAAACGCTGGGCTGGAAGAAACACAAGCTGGAATCAAGATTGCCAGGAGAAATATCAATAACCTCAGATATGCGGATGACACCACCCTTATGGCAGAAAGTGGAGAAGAACAATATCATATACTGACACATATATACAGAATCTAAAGATATGGCACTGATGAATTTGTTTTCAGGGCAGCAATGGAGAAACAGACATAGAGAACAGACCTATGGGCACGGCAGGAGGAGAGGAGGGAGAGGGGGAGATATATGGAGAGAGTAACGGAAATTTACAATACCATGTGTAAAACAGATAGCTAAACTGAATTTGCTGTGTGGCTCAGGGCATTCAAACAGGGCCTCTATGACAAGCTGAATGGTGGGGTGGGGAGGGAGAAGAGAGGGAGGCTGAGGAGGGAGGGGACATGGCTGAACCTATGTCTGATTCTCATTGATGTGTGGCAGAAAACCACAAAATTCTCTACAGCAACTATCCTTCAATTAAAAAAATTAAAAAAAAAAATACTGGAAAAGTAAAACAAAAAAAAGCTTAATGATAACCATGATGGTGTGATCACTCACCTAGTGTTAGACATCTTGGAGTGTGAAGTCAAGTGGATCTTAGGAAGCATTACTATGAACAAAGCTAGTGGAGGGGATGGAATTCCCACTGAGCTGTTTCAAATCCTAAAAGATGATGTTATCAAAGTGCTGCACTCAATATGCAAGCAAATTTGGAAAACTCAACAGTGGCCACAGGACTGGAGAAGGTCAGTTTTCATTCCAATTCCAAAGGAAGGCAGAGCCAAAGAATGCTCAAACTACTGCACAATTGCACTCATTGCACATGCTAGCAGAGTAATGCTCAATTCTCCAAGCTAGGTTTCAACAGTGTGTGAACTGAGAATTTCCAGATGTTCAAATTGGCTTTAGAAAAGGCAGAGGAACCAGAGATCAAATTGCCACAAGCATTGTATCATAGAAAAAGCAAGAGAATTCCAGAAAAAAACGTCTATTTCTGCTTTATTGACTTTGCCAAAGCCTTTGACTGTGTGAATCACAACAAAATATGTAAAGTTCTTAAAAAGATGGGAATACCAGAACACCTTACCTGCCTCCATCTTAGGTGGCCCTACATGGCATGGATCATAGTTTCATTGTGTTAGACGAGGTTGTGGTCCATGTGATCAGATTGGTTAGTTTTCTGTGATAGTGGTTTTAATTCTGCCTGCCCTCTGATGGAGAAGGATAAAAGGCTTACGGAAGCTTCCTGATGGAAGAGACTGATGAGGAAACTGGGTCTTATTCTGTTGGACAGAGCCATGCTCAGTAAATCTTTAATCCAATTTTCTGTTGATGGACGGGGCTGTGTTCCCTCCCTGTTGTTTTACCTGAGACCAAACTATGGTGGAAGTAATGAAGATAATGGGGACCTCCTTCAAAAGGTCCCATGCATGCACTGCTGCACTCAGTGCCCCCAATCAGGCAGCAGGCCACTGCCAACCCATGCCTCCACCAGAGAATCCTGGACACTCACAGGCAAGTCTGGGTCAGTCTCTTGTGGGGTCACTGTTTCTTTCTTCCAGGTCCTCATGCACACAAGGTATTCTTTGTGCGCTCCAAGAGTCTCTTTCCCCAGTCCTGTGTAAGTTCTGTCGGCTCTATGGTGGGATTAATGACTACCTCCTCCAAGAGTGTTTATGCCATACCCAGGTCTACTGCACCCAGAGCCCCTGCCCCTGCAGAAGTCCACTGCTGACTTGTACCTCCACAGGAGACACTCAAACATAGCTCTGGCTCAGTCTCTGTTGGGTTCTGGGTCCTAGTGCACAAAAGGTTTGTTTGAGTCCTCCAAGCATCTCTGGTGGGTATGGGGTTTTATTCTAAATGCAGTTTCACCCCTGCTGCCATCTTGCTGGGGCTTCTCCGTTGCCCTTGGACATGGGGTATCTTATTTTGGTGGGATGCAACATTCTCCTGTCGATGGTTGTTCAATAGTGCGTTGTAATTTTGGAGTTCTCGCAGGAGAAGATGAGCGCACATATGTCCTTCTACTCCACTATCTTGGAGTAATAACTTGCAGAGTTCCGACAAAACATGGCCCACTGGAGAAAGGAATGGCAAACCACTTCAGTATTCTTGTCTGGAGGACTCCATGAGCAGTATGAAAGGCAAAAAGATAGGACACTGAAAGATTAACTCCCCATGTCAGTAGGTATCCAATATGCTACTGGATATCAGAGGAGAAATAACTCCAGAAAGAATGAAAGATGTAACCAAAGCAAAAACAACACCCAGTTGTGGATGTGACTGGTGATGAAGGAAAGTCTGATGCTTCAAAGAGCAGTATTGCATAAGAACCTGGAATGTTAGGTCCATGAATCAAGGCAAATTGGAAGTGGTCAAACAGGAGATGGCAAGAGTGAACGTCAACATTTTAGGAATCAGCAAACTAAAATGGACTGGAATAGGTGAATTTAACTCAGATGACCATAATATCTACTACTGTGGGCAAGGATCCCTTAGAAGAAATGGAGTAGCCATCATAGCCAAAAAAAAAAAAAAAGAGTCTGAAATGCAGTACTTGGATGCAATCTCACATGCAACAGAATGATCTCTGTTCGTTTCCAAGGCAAACCATTCAATATCACAGTAATCCAAGTCTATGCCCCAACCAGTAATACTGAAGAAGCTGATGCTGAAGGTTCTATGAAGACCTACAAGAATTTCTAGAACTAACACCCCAAAAAAGATGTCCTTTTCATTATATGGGACTGCAATGCAAAAGTAGGAAGTCAAGAGATACCTGGAGTAACAGGTAAATTTGGCCTTGTAGTACAAAACGAAGCAGGGCAAAGGCTAACAGAGTTTTGCTAGAGAACGAATTGGTCATAGCAAACACCCTCTCCCAAAAACACAAGAGAAGACTCTACACATGGACATCACCAGATGGCTGATATCGAAATCAGATTGATTACATTCTTTGCGGCCAAAGATAGAGAAGCTCTATACTATCAACAAAAACAAGACCAGGAGCTGACTGTGTGGCTCAGATAATTAACACCTTATTGCCAAATTCAGACTTAAATTGGAGAAAGTAGGAAAAACCACTAGACCATTCAGGTATGACTTTAATCAAATCCCTTATGATTGTACAGTGGAAGTGGCAAATAGATTTAAGGAATTAGATCTGATAGACAGGGTTTCTGAAGAACTATGGGTGGAGGTTCATGACATTGTACAGGAGGCAATGATCAAGACCATCTCCAAGAAAAAGAAATGCAAAAAGGCAAAATGGTTATCTGAGGAGGGCTTAAAATAGCTGAGAAAAGACACCCACTTGAATGCAGAGTTCCAGAGAATAGCAAGGAGAGATAAAGTCTTCCTCAGTGATCAATGCAAAGAAATGGAGGAAAAGAATAGAATGGGAAAGACTAGAGATATCTTCAAGAAAATTAGTGATACCAAGGGAACATTTCATGCAAAGATGGGCACAATAAAGGATAGAAATGGTATGGACCTAACAGAAGCAGAAGATACTAAGAAGAGGTGGCAAGAGTACACAGAAGAGCTGTAAAAAAAACAGATCTTCATGAGCCAGATAACCACAATGGTGTGATCATTCACCTAGAGCCATCTTCAAGAAAATTAGTGATACCAAGGGAACATTTCATGCAAAGATGGGCACAATAAAGGATAGAAATGGTATGGACCTAACAGAAGCAGACGATACTAAGAAGAGGTGGCAAGAGTACACAGAAGAGCTGTAAAAAAAACCAGATCATCATGAGCCAGATAACCACAATGGTGTGATCATTCACCTAGAGCCAGACATCTTGGAATGTAAAGTCAAGCAGGCCTCAGAAAGCATCACTACGAACAAAGCTAGTGGAGATGATGGAATTCCAGTTGAGCTACTTCAAATCCTAAAAGATGATGCTGTGAAAGCACTGCACTCAATATGCCAGCAAATTTGGAAAACTCAGCAGTGGCCACAGGATTGGAAAAGGTCAGGTTTCATTCCAATCCCAACGAAAGGCAATGCCAAAGAATGTTGAAACTACTGCACAATTGCACTCATCTCACATGCTAGCAAAGTAATGCTCAAAATTCTCCAAGCCAGGCTTCAACAGTATGTGAACGATGAACTTCCAGATATTCAGGCTGGATTTAGAAAAGGCAGAGGAACCAGAGACCAAATTGCCAACATCCGTTGGATCATCAAAAAGGCAAGAGAGTTCAAGAAAAAACCTGTACTTGTGCTTTATTGACTATGCCAAAGCCTTTAACTGCGTGGATCACAATAAACTGTGGAACATTTTTAAACAGTTGGGAATACCAGACGACCTGACATGCCTCCTGAGAAATCTGTATGCAGGTCGAGAAGCAACAGTTAGAACTGGACATGGAAAAACAGACTGGTTCCAATCAGAAAAAGGAATACATCAAGGCTGTATATTGTCACCCTGCTTATTTAACTTCTATGCAGAATGATACATCATGAGAAATGCTTGGCTGGATGAAGCACAACCTGGAATCAATATTGCGAGGAGAATTAGCAATAACCTCAGATATGCAGATGACACCACCCTTATGGCAGAAAGTGAAGAAGAACTAAAGAACCTCTTGGTGAAAGTGACACAGGAGAGTGAAAAAGTTGGCTTAAAGCTCAACATTCAGAAAACTAAAATCATGGCATCTGATGCCATCACTTCATGGGAAATAGATGAGAAAACAATGGAGACAGTGAGAAATTTTATTTTTGGGGGCTCCAAAATCACTGCAGATGGTGATCGCAGCCATGAAACTAAAAGGTGCTTGCTCCTTGGAAGAAAAGTTATGACAAACTTAGACAGCATATTTTAAAGCAGAGACATTACTTTGCCAACAAAGGTCCATTTAATCAAGGCTATGGTTTTTCCAGTAGCCATGTATGGATGTAAGAGTTGGACTATCCGAAGAATTGATGCTTTTGAACTGTGGTGTTGGAGAAGACTCTTGAGAATCCCTTGGACTGCAAGGGAATCCAACCAGTCCATCCTAAAGGAAATCAGTCCTGAATATTCATTGGAAGGATTGATGCTGAAACTTCAATACTTTGGCCACCTGACATGAACTGACACATTTGAAAAGACCCTGATGCTGGGAAAGATTGAAGGCAGGAGGAGAAGTGGACGACAGAGGATGGGATGGTTGGATGGCATCACCTACTTGATGATTATGCGTTTGAGTAAGCTCCAGGAGTTGATGATGGACAGGGAAGCCTGGTATGTTGGACACGACTGAGCCACTGAACTTATATGCCTCCTGCGAATGTGTATGCAGCTCAAGAAGGAACAACATGGAACAACAGACTGGATCAATATTGGGAAAAGAGTATATCCAGACTGTATATTGTCACCCTGATTATTTAACTGAATAAGTGTATAGTTAATATTGTTAAGATATTAATATGTTAATTCTTCCCTAATTGATATATAAAGGCAGTGGTTCCCCAATCAACATCCTAACAGAATTTTTTTGTAGACACTGAAATGTGATTCAAAAATTCATATGGAAATGAAAGGGACCTATAATATCCAAAACAATTTTATAAATGTGAAGTAATGCTGGGAGATTTCATAACCCATCTACACGACTTATCAAGAGCTACCAAATTCCAATCAGAGTGGTGTTGGCATATAGATTAAAAAAAAAAATCAATTAAACAGAAGTGCAGACACAATGCACATATACACACAGTTAATTGCCAAGGTGTAAAATAATTCACTGGAGAATAGTCTTTTAAACAAATGGTGTCAGAATTATTGGATATTGATATGACAGAAAGGAACTTAAATTCATACCTCACATGGTATACAAAATTAATTCAAAATGAAAGTGAATTAAAAATCTAAATGTATACCTTAATGCTAACAATTTTCTGAAGTAAAACATAAGTGAATAATTTTGTGATCATAAATTAGGTAACGATTTATTAGAAAAGACACTAAAAGTATGATCCATCTAAGAAAAAACTGTAAAATCAAACGCCAAAATTAGGAAATTTTGTTTCTCAGCAAACACTATTAAGAGAGTAAAGGGACAAGCTACTGACTGAGAAACAAATATTGCAAACTTCATATTTCATAAAAATTCCTGTATCCTGAGTATTTACAGAAACATGGAAACTTATTAATAAGGAAATAAATATAACTCTAAAAGATGGGTAGATTATCTGAACAGACACTTTACTAAAGGAGATATACAAATGGCCCATATGCTCATTAAAATATACTCAACCTCTTAATCATTAGGAAAATTAAAATTTTAAATGTAGGGAGAGAACACTACAAACTTATTAGAATATCTGAAGTTAAAAGGCTAACTGGACCAAATAAGATGGAAATAGAAAGGACTTCAAAATCTCAAATACTATTGGCTGGAGTAGAAATGATACAAACACTTTGAAAAATAGTTTAGCAGTTTCTTAAAAATTAAAACATACACATACTGTATGATATACAATTACTACTTCTCAATGCCACTTCTGGATAAATAGTAGGAAAGCATACAAAAGGCACAAATTATAATGTTCATAGCCACAATATGAAAAAAAAAAAGATATTGAAACAACTCATGTGTCCAAGAGGATAGTTGACACGAAATATTGTTTATTTTTAATCAATTGTTATTGGACTATAGTTGCTTTACAAAGTCATATTTCTTCCTACTGTACAACAAGGTAAATCAGTTACACCTATGCATACATCTCTTTTTGGATTTCCTTCCTGTTTAAGTCACCACAGATCACCGAGTAGACTTCCCTGTGCTATATAACAGGTTCTCACCAGTCATCTATCTTATACATAGTATCAACAGTGCGAATACATCAATTCCAATCTTCCAGTTCATCTCATCCTCCCTTCCCCTGGCATCCATATGTTTGTTCTCTACCTTAATGACGCTATTTCTTCTTTCCAAATTAAATCATCATTACCATTTTTTTCTATATTCTACATATATGCAACTCAGTTGTGTCCAACTCTTTGTGACCCCATGGACTGTAGCCCGCCAGGCTCCTCCATCCATGGGATTTTCTAGGAAAGAGTACTGGAGTGGGTTGCCATTTCCTTCTCCAGGGGATGTTCCTGACCCAGGGATCAAACCAGGGTCTCCCGCACTGCGGGCAGATGCTTTACCATCTGAGACACCAGGGAAGCCCATTTTTCAAAGCCATAATAAGGAACAAAATTGGGTCATTTTTAGAGATGTGAATGGAACTAGAGACTGTCTACAGGATGAAGCAAATCAGAAAGAAAAAAAACAAATATTGTATATTACAACTTCACTTCACTTCTTCACTTCATGGCTTTGAAATATTTCACTGTGTATAGGTACCACGTCTTTATTCATTCCTCTCATTATGGACATTTAGGTTGCTTTCATGCCCTGGATGTTGTAAAGAGTGCTGCATTGAACATTGTGGAGCATATGCCTTGAAAATTTGCCCATTAATTGAAGCAAATATTTCCATGAAAATTAGTAAATGAAACACAAAAGATGACTCTCTCAATCACAGTGTTGGCCAAAATAAACCAGAAAAGTACACTTATTGTATCATTCTATTCATATACAATTCAAAAATAGATACAACTAATCAGGGGAAGTTTAAACTCCAGATAGAGTTATCCTTGATGACATGAGGTAATAGAGTGTCAGGGAGGAGGCATGAGGGAGGCTTCTGTGGCCAAGTAATATGTTGTTTCTTCATGTGACTGTACGTTATACAGATCTTATACATTTTAAAACAAAGAAAATTTATTGAAATGTAACTGTCAAATGATTAATGAAGATATTTAAATTGTAAAATTGCATCAGTTTTGACATGTGTAAACCAATTAAATCATTGCCACAATCAAGTTAGAGAATAGACACTCCTTCCTAGTCTTCCCTTCTAGTTACAGAGCAGCTCTACTGATCCTGTTTCTGTCACTAAAGCAAAGAACCTGCATTTTCTAGAGTTTTGTAAAAAGTAATTTTTGGTGCGCTCCTTTTTTAGTCTGGCTACTTATATTCAGCATTATTTTGAAATTCATCCATGTCATTACATGTGTCAATACTTCATTGATATTCTTTATGAATAGTATTCACTTGCATGAATATATCACAATTTGTTTATACTTTCACCTCTTGATGAATCTCTCGATAGTAATTCCCAGTATGTGGCTATTACTAACAAGGCTTCCATTTGTCTACACATATTTTCATGACTGCATATTTTCTTTTGGATGATTCATGTTTTGCAATCCAACTTGCAGTGTACTTAAAATTTGTGCTATTATATGTATGTATATTACCCATGTCCATCGAGTAAGTGATGCCATCCAACCATCTCATCCTCTGTCGTTCCCTTTCTCCTCCTGCCCCAATCCTTCCCAGCATTAGGGTCTTTTCCAATGAGTCAACTCTTCGCATGAGGTGGCCAAAGTATTGGAGTTTCACCTTCAACATCAGTCCTTCCAATGAACACCCAGGATTGATCTCCTTTAGGATGGACTGGTTGGATCTCCTTGCAGTCCAAGGGACTCTCAAGAGTCTTCTCCAACAACACAGTTCAAAAGCATCAATTCTGCGGTGCTCAGCTTTTTCACTGTCCAACTCTCACATCCATACATGACCACTGAAAAAACCATAGTCTTGACTAGATGAATCTTTGTTGGCAAAGTAATATCTCTACTTTTAAATGTGCTATCTAGGTTGGTCATAACCTTCCTTCCAAAGAGTAAGTGTCTTTTAATTTCAAGGCTGCAATCACCATCAGCAGTGATTCTGCAGCCCAAAAAAATAAAGTCTGACACTGTTTCCATTGTTTCCCCATCTATTTCCCATGAAGTGATAGGCCCGATAAAGGACAGAAATGGTATGGACCTAACAGAAGCAGAAGATATTAAGATGAGGTGGCAAGAATACACAAAAGAACTGTACAAAAAAGATCTCCACGGCCCAGGTAATCACGATGGTGTGATCACTCACCTAGAGCCACACATCCTGGAATGTGAAGTCAAGCAGGCCTTAGAAAGCATCACTACAAAACAAAGCTAGTGGAGGTGATGGAATTCCAGTAGAGCTATTTCAAATCCTCAAAAATGATGCTGTGAAAGTGCTGCACTCGATATGCAAGCAAATATGGAAAACTCAACAGTGGCCACAGGACTGGAAAAGGTCAGTTTTCATTCCAATCACAAAGAAAGGCAAAGCCAAAGAATGCTCAAACTACCACACAATTGCACTCATCTCACATGCTAGTAAAGAAATGCTCAAAATTCTCCAAGCCAGGCTTCAGCAATATGTGAACCATGAACTTCCAGATGCTCAAGCTGGTTTTAGAAAAGGCAGAGGAACCAGAGATCAAATTGCCAATATCCACTGGATCATCAAAAAAACAAGAGAGTTCCAGAAAAACATTTATTTCTGCTTTATCGACTATTCCAAAGCCTTTGACAGTGTGGATCACAATAAATTGTGGAAAATTCTGAAAGAAATGGGAATACCAGACCATCTGACCTGTTTCCTGAGAAACCTGTATGCAGGTCAGGAAGCAACAGTTAGAACTGGACATGGAACAACAGACTGGTTCCAAATAAGGAAAGGAGTACGTCAAGGCTGTATATTGTCACCCTGCTTATTTAACTTATATGCAGAGTACATCATGAGAAATGCTGGGCTGGAAGAAACACAAGCTGGAATCAAGATTGCCGGGAAGAAATATCAATAACCTCAGATATGCAGATGACACCACCCTTACAGCAGAAAGTAAAGAAGAACTAAAGAGCCACTTGATGAAAGTGAAAGAGGAGAGTGAAAAAGTTGGCTTAAAGCTCAACGTTCAGAAAACTAAGATCATGGCATCTGGTCCCATCACTCCATGGGCAATAGATGGGGAAACAGTGTCAAACTTTATTTTGGGGGGCTCCAAAATCACTGCAGATGGTGATTGCAGCCATGAAATTAAAAGACGCACTTACTCCTTCGATGGAAGGTTATGGCCAACCGAGATAGCATACTTAAAAGCAGACACATTACTTTGCCAACAAAGTCCGTCTAGTCAAGGCTATGGTTTTTACAGTGGTCATGTATGGATGTGAGAGTTGGATGGTGAAGAAAGCTGAGCGCCGAAGAATTGATGCTTTTGAACTGTGGTGTTGGAGAAGACTCTTGAGAGTCCCTTGGACTGCAAAGAGGTCCAATTAATCCATCCTAAAAGAGATCAATCCTGGGTGTTCATTGGAAGGACTGATGTTGAAGCTGAAACTCCAATACTTTGGCCACCTCATGCGAAGAGTTGACTCATTGGAAAAGACCCTGATGCTGGGTGGGATTGGGGGCAGGAGCACTCCAGGATGTCTGGCTATAGGTGAGTGATCACACCCTGTTTGGTTACCCAGGTTATCGTGACCCTTTTTATATAGTTCTTCTTTGCATTTTTACCATTTGTTAATCTCTTCTATTTCTGTTAGGTCCTTATCATTCCTATCCTTTTTCATGCCCATCCTTACATAAAATGTTGCCTTGAAATTTCCAATTTTCTTGAAGAAATTTCTAGTCTTTCCCATTCAGTTGTTTTTATCTACTTCTTTGTATTTTTCATTTAAGAAGGCTTTCTTATCTCTCCTTAGAAACACTTAGAGTATACCTATTCTTAGTCTTTGAAAAGAAATAAAATGTCCATTTAATATTTTATTTCAATAATCAGAGAATACAGATTAACCACTATCTTGGAAAACTTAAAAGTAGTTGATGTGTTTAAAAATCACTGAACAAAATAAACATGCATTTCATAGAATATAAGTAAAAAAATAAAAGGAAAAGATAGAAATAAGTAACCAAACTAAAATATATCATTGGAAACAGAAAGTATTCTTATAAAGTGCTTCAGTTGAGCAACAAAGATTCTCTTTATAAATGATTTTAAAAATACATCAAAGATATAGTCATTACATATTTTTTCAGACAAATGGAAAGAAACATAAAAAGGTCAACATTAATTTTTAACTAGCTAGAAAATTCACTATACACCAAAAATATTATTTATAGTAAATAAAAGTAAAAACTATAACACTGACATATTGCTCCCCATAGAACAAACATGAAAATGAGACTTTGTACAAATCTTTTATTTTTCTGGCCTAAATTCACAGAAATTAAATAAGAATGAAGAAGTTGAATGAAAAGGCTAATAAGTTTTATAGTAATTCATGAAACTTATATCAATCAGTTTTCTTCATAAGCCTCAAGCCTGATATGTTGAAACTTTGCTTATGTTCCACATCCTATCAGCCACCAAGTACAGTGAATTCTACACTTTAAGCATTTCTCAGATGTGCCTCTTTTTCTCCATTTCATAGTAATGTGACACCATTGCCCACAAAACAGTCACCTCTCCAGTGAACCACTTACTGCCTTTGTCTCCTCTCTGGGCCCTCCAATATTTTGACTCATCCCTTGCCAAAATACTCTCCTTTTTGAAGGCAAGTGAAGTCACTCAGTCGTGTCTGACTCTTTGCGACCCTATGGACTGTAGCCTACTAGGTTTCTCCATCCATGGGATTTTCCAGGCAAGAATACTGGAGTGGGTTGCCATTTCCTTCTCCAGGAGATCTTCCTGACCCAGGGATTGAACCCCCGTCTCCCACATTGTAGGCAGACGCTTTACCATCTGAGCCACCAGGGAAGACTTTGAAGACAAAGTGTTTTAAAAATGCAAACCCTATTCTATCACGTCACAGCCATTTTCCTGCAATACACTGAAAGATAGAAATATGCTTACATAGGTAAATTTTATCCATGTACTTTTTCTTTAAGTGAAAAAAAAATGACTAGATGGATTTTCACCCAATTTTCAAAACAAGAAAGAAATTTGATACTCTCACTTGAAAAATGGGCTCCACAAGATACACAAAACTCACTGTTGGGAAGCCCCTGAGGGTACCTCAAAGAAATAAGCAGTCTTTCTTCACAGCAGCCTGGAGTATTGACTTACCGTGGAACTAATGCTGCACACTGGCTTGTGGATACACAGCTGGAGGGTCTGAAGCTGCAGGTTTATGATTTTACCCAGCAGCATTGTGGGTCTGTGAAATGTAAGTTAAAAGATTTGAATCGGTCTGAAAATATCTGCTACTATAAAAAAAGTAAATAAACACTGATGTTAGAACTTGAATGCTTATTCATATCACATATACATATATGTGTGTGCACACAATCACACACCATAAATGGATTAAGAGTTCCAGAAACCTGAGGTTGGAGGTATATGCAAACAGCTGTACATATGATTGATTAAATTACAACTGCTTTGAAGGATCTTGATTTAAATTGTGATTCTCAACTATAATCTCTTGTCAGGAAAATGCTGCAGAATGAAGCATTACACGACATTACCGTGTTTGTTGATGATGGCTCTGTGGGGTTAAAGATTCTGCACTTTCACAGAAGGAAGGTGTAAGCACACCTTCCTCAAACATACTAAAACTCCTCTGCTTCTCCATCTGCAGTGATACCTCTCATGGTATCACCATAACAAAAAAGGTACTTAGAATATTTATGAAAAATAAAACAGGACTTATTTCAACTCTTTCCCAGAGAAATTACCCTGAAATTTGGAAGTAGAAGAGGCATTCAGAAAGTATCTTTTCCCCCTACCATGAAGTAAGTGAATCCCAAAGAAGTGGGATTGCTTGCCCAAGGTCACTCAGCTGTTCTGTAGCAAAGTCTCTTGATTTCATTATATCAAAATGAAAAGCACGTAGTGTTACTTTTAGAGGGCAGAGTGTACAAATAGGATAAATACTTCTGAGGATGCATGCGTGCTAAGTCACTTCAGTCACATTTGACTCTTAGCAATGCTAAAGACTGAATATTGGAGTGGGTTGCAGGCCCTCCTCCTGGGGATCTTCCCAATCCGGGGATCAAACTCAGGTCTCTTATGTCTCCTGCATCTGGAGGTGGGTTCTTTACCACCAGCGCCACCTGGGAAGCCCACTTCTGGGAATAGCTAATCTTAACTGATCAGTACATTCATTTAATCAACATATACTTACCAAGCACCTACTAAATAGGCTCAGTAAATACATGTTTATGGTATTACTGAGGAGGGCAACCCAATCCACTATTCTTACCTGGAAAATCCCATGAACAGAGGATTTTGGACCCTACAGTCCACAGGGTCACAAAGAGTCGGACGTGACTGAAGCGATTTAGCTCTCACACACACACACATGCTGCTGCTGCTGTTAAGTCGCTTCAGTCGTGTCCGACTCTGTGCGACCCCACAGATGGCAGCCCACCAGGCTCCCGCGTCCCTGGGATTCTCTAGGCAAGAACACTGGAGTGGGTTGCCATTTCCTTCTCCAATGCAAGAAAGTGAAAAGTGAAAGTGAAGTTGCTCAGTCGTGTTTGACTCTTCGCAACCCCATGGACTGCAGCCTACCAGGTTCCTCCGTCCATGGGACACATGAGCACCTACCAAACAAGGTTCTAGGAAGGCTACAAGTTGAGTGAGACCTGTTCTGTGCCTTTAAGGAGAAGACAATTCATTTGAAAGAAAAAAGTAAACAGACTATCTTAGCAAACTGAGAATTGAATAATAAACACCTAGCTTATTATCCGGAGAAGGCAATGGCAGCCCACTCCAGTACTCTTACCTGGAAAATCCCATGGATGGAGGAGCCTGGTAGGCTGCAGTCCATGGGGTCGCTCAGAGTCGGACATGACTGAGTGACTTCACTTTCACTTTTCCCTTTCATGCACTGGAGAAGGAAATGGCAACCCACTCCAGTGTTCTTGCCTGGAGAATCCCAGGGATGGGGGAGCCTGGTGGGCTACCATCTATGGGGTCACACAGAGTCGGACACGACTGAAGCGACTTAGCAGAAGCAGCAGCAGCAGCAGCTTATCATCACTGTAAACCTGGATTCTTTCTTTTTTTTTATTCTGTGGGGTATGAGAATGAAATGAGATAAAATATATAGCAGTGCCTTAAAATAGTAGGTAATTATCAAATGTTTTTCTTTAAAGTTACTAATTGCTATAAAATCATTAATAGATGAAAAACAACAACAAAGTGTTGGTAAAAGACAGTACATCAAAGAAGGTGATGCTTGTACCTTGAAATGAAGGGTTGATCTTATTCTCCAGGTAATGGAGTAGGGTAACATACAGATCTGCGTTACCAGGCTTATTTCTCTGCCTTTAATGCAGCAGTTCCCCTTTAGAATGGAGCCTCAAAGCCCCAACCTTCATTGTTTACTGATTCAGTTGATGGACAGGGCCTGAGCTTCCATGGTAATGCACTAATCGCTATTTGCTTCTTGAAATAAATGTGGCTTAACTGGGTTTTACTTATTGATTAGTTGGAATGGGACCAGACTGCCAGTGAAGTCTGTAGGAGGAAACCAAGGAGGCCTGCTTTCAGAAAGGGGACTTTTTAAAAAAAAAAATGCTTTTCTGGCTATGTTGGTGCAGAAATAAATTGTCCAATGCCAGCTGTGCTTTGGGGTGCCCTTTTCAGTTTTGTTTAAGCCATTCTATAGGTTGTGACAAGAAGGGAGCAAATACTATTTGATGCTACACAAATACACTTGGCAAAATCTCCCAAGCCTTTGAAGGCTGGGAGGATGATGCTGCACGTGGCAAATTGCCTGACATGTATACAACATGAAAAGAGTTCCAACCTCCAATGATTACACAGAATCGTTTTCTCTTTAATGCAGGATTCCCACCCCAGAACTTCACTTCATATTATTATTTGCTATTCGGCTACTGTCAGCTTCAGGGCACCGCTGCTTGGGAGACTGCAATGAGTTACTTAACCACAGCTGCCTGGAGAAACCGAAAGATGAGACAAATTGAGGAATGGCTCCACTGGTTCAGGAGAAGAGCTGTAAATTAGCTGAAGAGAAAGGACAATCCTACATCAGGAAACATCACAGTTGTCTCTCCACGCTGAACTCTCCTGAGCCTATAGCAGACAAAATAGTAACAGTAGTAAAGCTGAGAGCTACTACCTACTGTTTCCTAAGTGTGGAAAGCTTTGATTCAATCATTTCTCATCCTTACTTAATTTTGTGAGAGAAGTAGGATCATTCCTTTTCTATCTGTGAGAAAACTGAGACTCGGAGAATTTAATGACTCATCTCCAGTGACTGGTCCTGGGAATAAACATAATCTGCCTTATTCTGAAGTTAATGCGTCTCTCAAAACATCATATTATCAAAAATAATCCTCCTTCCTTGATGCACACCAAATTCAGCATCCTACTTACCTCTGGGGAAGAAAACAGGAGAAATGAAGCTTCAACTACGACCTGTCCATAATGTTTTATTTCTTAAAGTGTAATGATATAAAACACATATGGCACAATGTTAGCATTGAAAATGGATTTTTGTTGCATTGTTTTGTAGTTTCTTTGGGCTTGAACTATTCCATCTTAAAAAAAATTGTTTCCACTAATAAATGGCAAAGTTGCAGTTACTTCTTTGCTAATGGAATTATGTCAGGAATTCAAAACATTACTCATAAAAGGAAAATAAGATGGCGCTGATTAAGAAATTAAATCCCTTCTTTCCTCTTCTTACTGATACAGATTAATGACTATCGAGGATACAGTCAACTCCTTTTACAAAGGATGAAGATTTTCTTAGATAGCAGTTACTTGTGTGCACGCTAAGCAGCTTCAGTTGTATCTGACTCTTGGTGACCCTATGGACCGTAGCCCACCAGGTTCCTCTGTCCACGGGATTCTCCAGGCAAGAAAGCTAAGCAATTCTCATTTTGTACAATAGTGAGAGATCATAAAAATAACCAAGCAAACTGAAGCCTTGTAAAACAGTCTTAATGATCACGAAAAGATTATAATTGTTCTCTGATTTATTTTGTCAAAACATTTAAAACTCTCTCACTATAGATAATAAGTATATAGAAAATTTTTAAATAAAAGTATTTTAGTATACTATATTTTAAAATACCAAAATATTGAGAATTAATGTTTTATTTCTTTGTAAAAGATATCAGAAGTAACTTACATACTGCTTACCTTCTCATCAGATAACGTATAATTTGAGATAAGCATCGCTTCTATGCCTTTGTGAATTATCTTAATTTCTACTATTTCATTTTTTATATTTCGAATGTTATGCAAGATCTCCTTGATTTCCTTTAACATGAAGCTTTTTCACCATTGTGTCTTCTTTGGGATATTGCTGTTCATTTCATCAGTATTATAGCCCTTATTTTGGTTCATAAGTTCCTTTTTACTAACTTTCTCTCACTGCGTATATAATAGTGTCAGTGTGAACATTCCCACTGTCAGCTATTTTTTCTATAACTCCATTGACATTAGATTTCAATTTCAACTTCAGCATCACTACTTCTTATTTCTTCGTTGCACTTTCATCTTTGTTGGCCAGTTTCATCTTTCAGTCATCCATTTTTGTAAAATTTCATGTGACTTTATCACTAAGAGATGAGAAGGCAGTACCACAGCGCTTTGCTACCCCTGAGAGAACTGGATACCCGTTGTACTGTGACCAGTCACTGACAGATCCTGATAGGAGCGATGTGATTGGTCACTGAGTGTGTGTGCCTCTGTTATTTCCATAGTATTTGGTGAACAGGGGAGCAAGCAATTAGTCAGTTATTTAATGCAAATTGTTGGGTTTCACATATTCAGATTTCTACTAAATCTGATATGCTGGAGGTTGAACCTGGAAACTGTTTCATTAACCTCTCCTCACTCTCATGATTCTTTCATGTGCTAAAGTCTGAGAATCACAACTTTGAGACAACTTTTGTTGTCTTAAAGTCTTGGCTACATATTGGTATCAACTGGAGTGTTTTAAACAATATTGATACCTGAGTTACACACACTGATTTTAGTTTAATTTGTCAGGTACAGACTAGATGGAAGGCAGCACATCAACAAATAAAACAATAAGGTGAAAAAGCACTAGACTTCAATAACTGCTGCATTACATAATCATAAACACATCAGGGTTGCAAGACTATGGAAACTGGAACAAGTTCTTCAGAGAAGCTTAGCTTCAACAGGACGTATAAGGAAGGGTAAAGTCTATAAGTGGAGAGTGATAACTCTACATGCTCTACATGAGCAAAAGGAACATTGGCATAATGGTGATATGAAATGACTGTTGAAAAAATGATACAAGGATATAAAAAATATAAATATAAACCTCCTAGCCTATCAGCAATACCCTAGTTGATTGAATTCATTCTGTATTGATAAAGAGGGATTTCAAAAAAATTTTACAAAGATGCTCATAAGGCAACAAGCTAGAAAATATAGGAGAGCCCCTTTTCTGTTGGACCAATTATGATTGTTTCAGGGGTGTAAACTTGATTTAATATTTTTAAATCTATCAATGTAATGAACCATCTTAATAGGATAAATGAGAAAAATTATGTGAAAAAAACACTTGATGCAGAGAAAGAATTTGACAAAATTCAACACTATTTGTAAGATAAAAATTCTCAGAATACTAAGAATATAAGGATAATATTTCAAATAGATTAAAATATTTAAAAAATACTGAAATTAACATTAATACTGAAATTAATACTGAAATATTAACATATTTGTAAAAGACTGAATACTCACTTCCTAACAACAGGAACAAGGCACAAAGATATTCACTCTCCATTGCTATTCAACATAGTAATGGAAGTACTAGCCAGCATTATAAGGCAAGAAAATAAAATAAAAGGCATACAGATGAGAAAGGAAGAAATAAAATAGTCCCCATCTGCAGATGATATAAATATCTATATGGGAAACTGAGTAATCTAATAAAGTTATAAATTGTTGCTATAAGCCCTAGCAAGTCATAAGACAAATTAAGAGAAATAAAATGTATTATAATTGGAAATAAAAAGAAAAAAATCTCTATTTGAATAAAAATAATTTCTACCAAAAATGTCAAGACAAAACTTGGAGCATTCGCCTGTTTTTCTGGTAAAGTCCAATCTTTAAACAATTATAGCATTCTTATTAGTCAGAAGTAACTGATGCATTAACAATAATAATTCCTATTAATAAGCACCATCACTATGAGAGGCATACGAACATCTTATCAAAAGATGTGAATATTTTGTTCAAGAACAAAGAAAATAAAAAGACATGGACAAATAGAGATATATGCCATGTTCATAGATGAAAACATATGAAGTCATAAAGATGTAAATGTCTCCACTATAACCTATAAAATTAATACAAATAAAATTAATACTTAAATAGGTTTTCTACTTTTTGGTACAGCCACAATCATAAATTCACATAGAAAGTGGAAAGAAAATAAAACAAAATTTGGAAGAAGAACCATGTAGTAGGATTTGCTTACTAAATATCATTTTATAATAATGAGCCTGGAAAGAGAGCAACACATATAAAAAATTTGATTTAGGTTTGTAGTAGCATGACAAGACAGTAGAAAATTTCAGATTACTCAGTAATGTTAGTTATCCTTGTAGAAAATAATAACAATATATTTAAAATAAAGTATTTTAAATGGGTATAAATATAGCTATTTTTATATTTAAATGCTAATAGGTGGCATTAGTGGTAAAGAACCTGCCTGCCAATGCAGGAGATGTACAGACACAAGTTGGATCCCTGGGTTGGAAAGATCCCCTGGAGGAGGGCATGGCAACCCACTCCAGTATTGTCTGGAGAATCCTATGGACAGAAGAGCCCAGCAGGCTATAGCCCATAGAGGCCCACAGAGTCAGACATGACTGAAGGAACTTGGCACACATACACACATATATAAAATTTTACCAAGTAAAATATAACATTTTATTACTTTAAGATGGAAAAATATTTGTTGCAAAATTCATGAATTGCAGGCCATATAAATAAAAAACATCAATAAACGTGAGTACATTAAAATTTCTGTGAACAGAAGAAAACATTAAAAATTTTAAAAGTCAAGTGATGAAGGAAAATTATTAATAAAGGACAAGCATCAATAATTTATCTTAAAATATTTTAGAAATCTTAATGCAAAAGCATAACCAATGCAGTTAAAAATTGACAAAAACTACTAAAGGCAATTTATAGAGGAGGAAATCAGAATAAATAGTAAACCTACAATAATATTTTAATTCTATTATTATTCAGGAAATGCAAATTAAACAAGCTGTAATATTTTCCAATATCCAGCATGCTGAAAATTTGAGAAGTCTGAACTTTTCAATTAATGGTGAGGATATGAAAAAGTCAGATATCATATACATTACTGAGGGGTTTTATAAATTTTATTAATTTATATTAATACAATTTCTCTTGAAAGCAGTTGGTTAGTGAAAAGTAAAATGAAAGAGCATGTATCCTTAGACAAACTACTATACCTGTGGATTTATAGAGAAAAGGTAGCACACATCTCCTTGGAGATATAAAAAAGAATGTTCATGTGGCTAACAAGTTAAAAATGGAAACAATTTAAATACTTATTAACAAAAGAATGAATAAATAAATAGTGGCATATTCACAGGAAGAATTAAGTAGAGTTAGTATGTTTACATATAGGTAATTACATCTCTCTCTCATTTTTTATTGTTTTGGCTGCTCCAGGAAGCATATGGAACTTCCCACACTGGGACCGAAACTGTACCCACTGCAGTGGAAGTACAGAGTCTTAACCACTGGACCACCAGGGAAGTGCCTGTAAAGTGTTTTAAAATGAAAAATTTAGATACAATTTTTTTTAATAAATTTATTTATTTTAGTTGGGGGCTAATTACTTTACAATATTGTAGTTTTTGCCATGCATTGACATGAATCAGCCATGGGTTTACATGTGTTCCCCATCCTGAACCCTCCTCCCACCTCCCTCCCCATCCCATCCCTCTGGGTCATCCCAATGCCCCAGCCCTGAGCATTTGTCTCATGCATTGAACATGGAATGGTGTTCTGTTTCACATATGATAATACACATGTTTCAATGCTATTGTCCCAGAATGTCCCACCCTCACCTTCTCCCTCAGAGTCCATAAGACTGTTCTATGCATCTGTGTCTCTTATTCTGTCTTGCATATAGGGTTATCGTTACCACCTTTCAAATTCCATATATGTGCATTAGTATACTGTATTGGTGTTTTTCTTTCTGGCTTACTTCACTCTGTATAATGGGCTCCAGTTTCATCCATCTCAATAGAACTGATTCAAATGTATTTTTTTTTTAATGGCTGAGTAATATTCCATTGTGTATATGTACCACTGCTTCCTTATCCATTCGTTTGCCGATGGACATCTAGGTTGCTTCCATGTCCTGTATATTGTAAACAGTGCTGCGATGAACATTGGGGTACACGCGTCTCTTTCACTTCTGGTTTCCTCGGTGTGTATGCCCAGCAGTGCGATTGCTGGGTCATATGGCAGTTCTATCCCCAGTTTTTTAAGGAATCTCCACACTGTTCTTCATAGTGGCTGTACTAGTTTGCATTCCCACCAACAGTGTAAGAGGGTTCCCTTTTCTCCACACCCTCTCCAGCATTTACTGTTTGTAGACTTTTGGATAGCAGCCATTCTGACTGGTGTGAAATGGTACCTCATCGTGGTTTCGGTTTGCATTTCTCTAATAATGAGTGATGTTGAGCATCTTTTCATGTGTTTGTTAGCCATCTGTATGTCTTCTTTGGAGAAATGTCTGTTTAGTTCTTTGGCCCATTTTTTGATTGGGTCGTTTATTTTTCTGGAATTCAGCTGCAGGAGTTGCTTGTATATTTTTGAGATTAATTGTTTGTCTGTTGCTTCGTTTGCTACTATTTTCTCCCATTCTGAAGGTTGTCTTTTCACATTGCTTATAGTTTCCTTTGTTGTGCAAAAGCTTTTAATTTCAATTAGGTCCCATTTATTTTGCTTTTATTTCCAATATTCTGGGAGGTGGGTCATGGAGGATCCTGCTGTGATTTATGTCGGAAAGTGTTTTGCCTATGTTTTCCTCTAGGAGTTTTATAGTTTCTGGTCTTACGTTTAGATCTTTAATCCATTTCGAGTTTATTTTTGTGTATGGTGTTAGGAAGTGTTCTAGTTTCATTCTTTTACAAGTGGTTGACCAGTTTTCCCAGCACCACTTGTTAAAGAGATTGTCTTTTCTCCATTGTATACTATTGCCTCCTTTGTTGAAGATAAGGTATCCATAGCAATACAGGCGTACCTCAAGAAACAAGAAAAAAAATCAAATAAATAAACTAACTCTACACCTAAAGCAACTAGAGAAGGAAGAAATGAAGAACCCCAGGGTTAGTAGAAGGAAAGAAATCTTAAAAATTAGGGCAGAAATAAATGCAAAAAGAAACAAAAGAGACCATAGCAAAAATCAACAAAACTAAAAGCTAGTTTTTCGAGAAGATAAACAAAATTGACAAGCCATTAGCTAGACTCATCCAGAAACAAAGGGAGAAGAATCAGATCAACAAAATTAGAAATGAAAATGGAGAGATCACAACAGACTACACAGAAATACAAAGGATCATAAGAGACTGCTACCAACAGCTATATGCCAATAAAATGGACAACTTGGAAGAAATGGACAAATTCTTAGAAAAGTATAACTTTCCAAAACTGAACCAGGAAGAAATAGAAGATCTTAACAGACCCATCACAAGCATGGAAATCGAAACTGTAATCAGAAATCTTCCAGCAAACAAAAGCCCGAGACCAGACGGCTTCACAGTGGAATTCTACCAAAAATTTAGAGACGAGCTAACACCTATCCTACTCAAACTCTTCCAGAAAATTGCAGAAGATGGTAAACTTCCAAACTCATTCTATGAGGCCACCATCACGCTAATTCCAAAACCAGACAAAGATGCCACAAAAAAAGAAAACTACAGGCCAATATCACTGATGAACATCGATGCAAAAATCCTTAATAAAATTCTAGCAAACAGAATCCAACAATTTTATAAATTTTGCAAACATTCATTTAAAAATACACATGAACATGTAACATTGACAATCATACAGTGTATTTTTATGAATATGTAAACATGCAGAAAGTATACGTGGCAATAAACATTGTGTTTCCCTTTTCATGATGAAAAAAATAAAATTAAGATAATTTCTGAGAGAAAATCAGGAAATTAGATAAAAGAAGGTGTCTTTGGGTTATCACTTTGATCTGTAGTTATTTGACTTCTTAAGAAGTGAATATGAAGTAAATCTGGTGAATGCTAGTAACAGAAAAATAAAATCAAGCTGTGTATCTTTTTACTCTCTCTGTTGTATGTTTTATATCTTTTATATTAAAAATCTATTAATTTTAACAATAAAAATCAATTTAACTAAGAGCAATTTTGTCTCTACCATGAATATATTTCTTTAAAGTATAAGTTTTGCCAGGTACACCATTCCTTTCCTTCCTCATGAAAAAGTGCACCATCATTAGGAAGTGTGAGACTAATGTTGAAAAGCAAAATTTTCTTTTCTTGTAGAGGCAATTAAATTTAACACCTGGCCGCCTGTTAATCAAAGCGTTGAGTTCACTTATTCTCCTGACAGATCTTTCTTCTTCTTTGGGTTTCTCATTTTACACAGCAGGGAATCAGGTTTGCTGAAATGCACAACTAATTTCCAAAGCATAGCAGAGTTACTTTATCAAAAATCACTTTTTAACCCAGGATAAAAAATAAAAAAATAAAAACTTTTCACTCCAGGTTTACTGCAAAGATACATATAAATCACATACACCTGAAAATTATGATTAGCAATTACCTTTCTTAAACACACTAAGCATTTATCTCAGTTCTAGGCTTAAACTTTTTAGCATTACACTGACCCCAACACAAACTATCTTTATAAGACAAATTCATAAAATGACTAGAAACACTAATGTGATTCCTGATTTTTCTCTCTCCTTTATTCTTCTGCTCTTTCTGTCACAAAATCCAATAATAAAGACTTTCTCCCACATGTATCACTGACTTTTTCAGGCTCAAGATGAAAGGAAATTAAGGAAATATCATAATACAGACATGTTGGCTTGAAAACTCAGGAGCTTCCTGGATGAAATCTGAAACTGACTCTGTACACAGAGGACAAGGAGAGATTGGAGAAAGTGGCAAGCCACTCTAGTTTGGCAGGAGGAAGGTTTATGAAGCAAAGGAATCAAATGCAAGGCTTGTCTTTGGCGGTCTCAAGATGAGTAGATCTCCACAGCCTCCCACCAAAATCTTCAAAGCTTTTATAGAGGCTTTAATGTGAGTAATCAGTCACGTGGACCATCCAGATGGCCTCAGCAGCACTTTGCTTTCTCAAGGCTGCATCCTTGAAAATGGTTCCCACTGCAGGAACACTGGGTGGAAAATACATTCCAAGAATGGAGAAGACATGCAGAGCCTCTGATTACTCCAGACGAACCACGTCAACCAATGGTCATGGTCTCTTAATGATCTCCTCCAAAGGAGATTGTGAAGATGAACTAAGTCCCAGAGAAAACAAGTGGCTTGCTCCAGGATACAGACCAGATGAGAAGAGAGTCAGCGTTAGAACTTGAGTAAATCCTTTGCTCTCAAGAATGCCTCATTTCACAACATCTCACATGCTCCTGTTTTTTCCATACTTGCCACCGTCACATTAAACTGAAATAAAGGCTTTAATCTCACTTTAAGCTTCCAAGATGGTCCACCTACCTGCCTACTATCATTCTCCTATATGTAATTTTTTTTCCTTTTAGTTCCACTATCTCCTTACTGCAGAACAGTTTTCTGTGTTCAATGCTTAAGGCCCTCAATAATCTTGATCCCTAACTTATTTCCCTCTATTCCTTTGTCTCCTCCATCTTGCACTAGATGTTATCTTTAGAAAGTATGATATTACCTGTGACTTAACATTATATTGAACATCCTTTCTCCTAAATTCCGGAAGTCCTACACGTCACTGGAGGCACATATATAATTCCTATCTTGTCTGTGAAATCTAAGACTATATTCATGCATAATTCTGCTGTTATTTAACTGTCATATATATATATATGTCATATATATGCTGCAGAAATGAGTAATTTATTTATCGATTATCTCAAACACTTTGTTGGTTTTACCTGTAGCTGTTCTCTAAATTCCTTTAAAACTAGTAATATATCTTATGATTGCCTTGCAATCTCTCCAGAGTTTAAGATAACGATGATCTACAACATGTGCTCAAATCTACTTGTCAATTAATTGATTAAACTTCATTTGGAAAGTCAAATTACAGAGGATGACTAGTGAATAAGGTAAACAATAGGTGCCTAAACAATTTGCACTGTTTGTAACATACTGGAGTATGCGAGTCAACTTGCTAGTCCCACAGAACTCCAGAAGAGTGACATAAATGAGCATATATCTCCACTGAACAAAACTGGTAATACCTAAATTTAAGCAAGGCTAGGCAGCCCATTGTCATAGTGGATTCTTCTTGAGAAAATGAACTAGAAGACAGAGAGGCTAGCCACAGGATAGTATGTTTTTCTATAGATAAAAATCTATGTATTTTTGAGGCCAGACTTTGCAGAGTTTGTGCCAAGATAAATCATAGTCCCATTCAAGCTACAGTTATGGGGAAAATAACACAAAGAGTTAATGGAACAGCTGGTTTGCAGTAGGTAGAATGCATTAGACAAACTGATAGAGAAGGAAGGATGGAAAGAAGGAAGGAAGGAATTTTTTGTTATGTTATAAAAGGAAGGAAGAGAGGCCATAGTGCATTTGCATTTGTGTGTGTGTGTGTGAGAGAGAGAGAGAGAGAGAGAGAGAGAGAGATAAGCTCCCGACAATCTAGAACCAGTCCCACGAGGCCCAGCTATATACGTCATTCCTTATTATTAACGTAAATGAGATTGTTCATCATATTTATATAATAAACACTCCTCTCATCCACATTTGAGCAAATTTTATTGGGTCTATCTTCTTTGCAACTCGAATTTTTTCATCTATATGCCTCTTTGGGCAATGAAAACTAAATCTGAGGTATAAGATTATTGTCTTATTTTCCTAGCTAATTCTGATATTTAAGTGCATGTCCAGTCCAATGCACACAATATTTCTTGGATGGATATTTGTTTACAACTGGCTCACTCCTCCATCTAGCCTCTTTATTATGCCTTACTTCTGTGTGGTTAATGTAGGAGAAACTAGAAGGCAAAGAAAAAATTATTATTCAGTTTGTTGCCCATTTAAACCTTGGAGGAAAGTATTTTATATTATCCCAAATTATTTAAAAGCACTCATTGAAATAATTGTATTAAAATAAGTGAGGAAAAGTATTTCCAATTCAAGTTCTTTGTCAAAACATCTAAAACGGCCAGTTTAATTATCGTGAACTCACGCACTACTGAAGCAGCATGCACTACGTTAGATACTAGTCATTCTTGATGATTTCCTTATGAATACTATGACAGTAATGTAATGGCATCAGTTTCCAGAATGATGTTAAGGTACTTTGGCTCAAATTAATATGCCTGTATTTGGGGGAAGAAAAATAAATTAGCAGATTGGAAAAGTGTAGGAGAGACACTTGCAAATAACACATTAGATATGTCTATGTGTATATGATATTGACATATGTGATTACATTTATGTGTATATGTATGCGTGGATCAATATATGTGAGTATGCTTGTGCACATGCAGATACACAAAAAATGCACACAAAATCTCATTACTTTAAATCTCCCTGCTCCTATTATTTCAAAAATGCTAGACTCCATTCACAACTAAGGACATATGCTGAAGCTCAAAATATATCATTTTTATTGAACTTTTTGGTGGAAGAAGTGGAGTTATTAGTGAGATAGTCTGTCTTCTCCAAGCTCTCAGATACCAGGGGAAATCATCTGCTTTTCAGTTCATAGGGATATGTCAAGACGGTATCAATCCATTTTCTCTTGTCAAGCAGCTCTGTTCAGGACTTTAGCTCATGCAGAACAGTCTTTGTTTATCAACGAATTGATCATAAGTAAGAGAATTCTCTTCTGTCATGAAACAAAGCAGATTCTATGTTTTCTTCACCATCATCATCATCACTACCATCATCAGTATCACTATCATTGCCATCATCATCCTTTTGTCAAACACACATATGGATTTAGATTTTATAAAGTGCTTTCACCTAGTTTTTGAAAGTATCCATACAATGGATTTACATGAAACAAAAAGAACTGAAGAATTTTTTTCACAACACCCTAGACTACTATTCAACTTTTAACTATGGACAGACATATAATTGTACTTTGAATTATTCTGGGACTTGGGGGTGTGTCATATTTCTAAGAAACAGAATACATCCAAGGAATGCATAAAACTAATGATAGTGAACAACTTAAGACTCATAAAAAAGGCATTTGAAACAGATCTTGCTTTCTTAATGCCTTTTCCATTGTTCTTGCTATTCTCTGCTTCTTCATAGTCTAGAACATTTGTTTAGTTATAATCATCATCTATTCTATAAAGCCTTTACTGAGCCCATTATTGCACTCACCCTTCCTGTCCCCAGGCAATCTGAGCCTCCATTAAATGTTCACAATGTGTGGTGAAGAGTCACTTTTGATAGTAATATGATCTTGTTTTATATAAATTTATTTCTGAACTGTTAGGATCACAACAAACTGTGGAAAATTCTTAAAGAGATAGGAGTACCAGATCACCTTACCTGTTTCCTGAAAAACTGTATGAGAAAAAGTTAAGAAGCAACAGTTAGAAGTGGACATGGAACAACAGACTGGTTCAAAATTGAGAGAGGCATACAGCAAGACTGTATATTGTCACCCTGCTTGTTTACCTTATATACAGAGTATATCAAACAGAATTCTAGGGTGGATGAATCATAAGCTAGAATCAAGATTGCTGGGAGAAATATCAACAACCTCAGATATGCAGATGATACCTCTAATGGCAGAAAATGAAGAGGAACTAAAGAGCCTCTTGATGAAGGTGAAAGAGGAGAGTGAAAAAGCTGGCTTAAAACTCAACATTCAAAAAATGAAGATCATGGTATCTGGTCCCATAGTTTCATGGCAAATAGATGGGTAAAAAGTGGAAGCAGTGACAGATTTTATTTTCTTGGGATACAAAATCACTGCAGACGGTGCAGAAATGAAATTAAGAGACACTTGGAAGGAAAGCTATGACAAAACTAGACAGCATATTAAAAAGCAGAGACATCACTTTGCTGACAAACGTGCATATAATCCAAGCTATGGTTTCCCCGGGAGGCATTAATGAATATGAGAATTGAACCATAAAGAGCACCAAAGAATTGATGCTTTTGAATTGTGTTGTTGGAGAAGACTCTTGAGAGTCCCTTGGACAGCAAGATCAAGCCAGTGAATCCTAAAGGAAATTAACTCTGAATATCCACTGGAAGGACTGATGCTGGCACTGAAGCTCCAATACTTCGGCCACCTGATGTCACTGACTCGTTGGAAAAGACCCTGATGCTGGGAAAGATTGAAGGCAAAAGAAGAAGATGGCGGCCAAAGATGAGATAATTAAATAGTATCACCAACTCAATGGACATGAATCTGAGCCAACTCTGGGAGATAGTGAAGGACAGGAAAGCATGGCGTGCTGCAGTCCATGGGGTTGCAAAGAGTTGGATACAACATAGCAACTGAACAACAACAGCAACACTAGTTAGTCACGGAGCCTCTTCAGGGAAGGTATAATATCTTTTTAATTACTGAACCTTCAGGCATGAAACATTGAACTTGGCATATGGTAAGCACCAAGTAATGCTAATTGTCTTTCTTCTTAATTACTTTGCAATTGAATTCCTAAAGGGCATACCAATCATGGTATTGCAATGAGCAAGACTATAGATGTAAAATTACATCATTTCTAATATTTGCAATTCAAAACATACAATTATGCTGCTGCTGCTGCTGCTGCTGCTGCTGCTGCTGCTGCTGCTGCTGCTAAGTCGCTTCAGTCGTGTCCGACTCTGTGTGACCCCATAGACTGCAACCCACCAGGCTCCCCTGTCCCTGGGATTCTCCAGGCAGGAACACTGGAGTGGGTTTCCATTTCCTTCTCCAATGCATGAAAGTGAAAGGTGAAAGTGAAGTTGCTCAGTCGTGTCCGACTCTTAGCGACCCCATGGACTGCAGCCCACCAGGCTCCCCCATCCATGGGATTCTCCAGGCAAGAGTACTGGAGTGGAGTGCCATTGCCTTTTCTGATACAATTATGATGATTCATCATATGTCACTTTGGACATAAGCAATCATATCTGTTGAATATTACTAGAGTAAGATTCACTGGATGGAAGTATATGTGCATTTTAAATTTTGATAGGTTTAATGAAGGCCTCCCACAAAAGTCATATTAACCTACACTTCAACAAGAAATACATGAGTCTGGCTGTTTCCTGATTCCACGCCAATGTAATATGTTGGCAAATTTTCCAACCTACATGGTTTAAATTGCAATTCTCTTATTATTTGTAAAGTTGAACACTTTTCACATGCTTAAACCATTTGTATTTCCATCTTTTGTGAATTGTTTGTATGAATCACTTGCGTATTTTTTAATCAGGTGATTAATTTTTTTTGTTTTAAAGGAAGTTCTTTACAAATAAAGTGTAACATGGCCATAGTGATTTCCAAAGGGTATAATATGGAAAATGACTTTAAAAATAAATATATTGGAGAAATCTGACAAGCACTATCTCAATCAGGTGATCTAGGTCAGTAGCAACAAGGCTAACTCATGCTGATATTACCTACACTTGACTTAATGTGATAAAAATAACACTGTATCTATGTGGTCTTCCTCTCTAAACCCATAATCTCATTCTAATCATGAAAAAAAAAAACCAGACACGTTCAAATTGAGAGACATCTTACAAAATACTTGGCCAGTACTCCTGAAACCTAGCAAGGTCATCAAAAACAAGAAAAGGTTGAGGACTGTTATAGCCAACAGGAACCCAAGGAGACATAATAACTAAATGTATTATGAAATACTGAATGAGATTAAAAAAGAGAAAGATATTAGGTTAGAATTAAGAAAATCTATATAAAGTGTATACTTTAGTTAGTAACAATGTATCAATATTGGTTCAGCAAGTATAGCAAATGTAAAAAAATACACGTTTATTGGAATTTTTTTGTTTTTGTTTTATCTGTTGCTGTAAGAACCAGTTTTTTCCCAAACTAAAATCTTTCAATAAGAAAAACAGCATGTAATATATCTTCAAATGAATTCTACACAGTGACAGAGATGAGCTAAAGAAACTTAACCAAATGGAAAAATTTTGAGTTTGGAATAACAAAACAAATTATTTGGGATCTTTTGCATAAGAGATTTGCCTCTTCTCCTTCATTTCTTTATTTATTCAATAATTTATTCATGTAAGTCTAGCTTCATTGATATTTATTTTATACTTTGAGTTATATACATTACTTTTTTTATTCTGCTATGTAAATTGTTAAGAGCTCTTTCAGTTGGCTCCTGTGTACCTTTAACCTACTTCCATCATTGTTTTCTCCCTAGTACCTTCATACTTTCATTCATGTCTTTTTACATCTTCATAGCTCATTCAGTTTTATCACTGAGTAATATTCCATTCTATGGATATATCATAGCTTGCTTATCAATTGTAATGAAAAACTTTATTGCTTCTAGTTTTTGGTGATTATAACTAAAAATTCCTATAAGTATTTGCACGCAGGTTCGGATTCTCACTGTCTGAGCCATCAAGGAATGGCAACCCATTCCAGTATTCCTGCCTGGAAAATCCCATGTACAGAGGAACCTGGCAGGCTACAGTCCATGGGTCACAAAGAGTCAGTCATGACTGAGTGATTAACACATACACTGAGATTTTCAAAGTGGGACCACCGCAAATTGCAAAGTTCCTACCATATTAAACCCTGTTTAGGTTTGGTCCCTCGGATCTTCTATTTTAAACAATTCTGCAAGTTAAAACATACAGATCTATGCTTATAGATGTGTATTTCTATGTGTTATAGTCTTCAATTAGAATTTCTGAATAATGAAATACATATTGACCAAGTTTACACACGCTGTCCAATTAACTTCTCTCCCCAAATTTTGTCAGTCTACATTGAGAATTTTAAGTATAAAAAGTTATTATTTTAAAACATGTACATTTTAAAGGATATACTTGGTCTTGAAATGCTAATGATAATAATAATAGATAGAGATTATATTTCACCAATTATATGTAGATCTTGAGATGAAATTTTTGTTTAGGAAAATGTAAGAGAAAAAAAAATTTCTACAATTGTTAAACTCATTAAAACCTTACAAAATGTATCTGTTGTATTGAATGTGGTACCATTGGGAGAGAGAGTCACTAGATGGGGAATTAAGGGGTTTCTGAGATGCTGGTAAAGTTGTCTTCATCTGTTATTCAGTGGCTTCTGGTAAGATGAATAGGTTCTTTTTCTGACAATGTATGTAACTGTATTCATGATTTGTGAGCATTTTTCTCTATGTTACATACCAATAGTTAGCTTGATAAATAAATTAAGTTAAATGAATTGATAAATAAGTGAACTTTGAATACTGCTATCAAACTTGTTACAGAGAAAATGGAGGAAAAGGTTAATAGTAACAGATCTTGGAGATCATGGATGAAAAGGCAAAAAGGTACTTCATGTAGACTTATAATGTATAAAAAGCTGTTACATGTGTCTATTGGTGTAGAAGTAAGTGGGAGTTTTTAGGCAAAATGAAACAATGTAGCCACAGCAATTGATTCTGGCAGCATTCTGTGGCAACCTTTGTAAGAACTTAAAAACTACCTAATGACACAGCATCGGCACTGAGAGATGGTTTAAACTAAACCTGGGCTCGTTGAGAACACTGTACTCAGACCGTGTTGAACATGCCCGGTCCCTCCTGATCGTTGACACTGCAGAGCTGGATCTGAGCAGTACTCAGATAAGATGCTTTAACGACAAGAATGAAGTAGTAGACTTTACACGATTCTGCCAAGCGTGAGATGTCCACTTCTGTGGTAGGGGGGTTCTTCCATACTCAGGAAAGAGACAAAGGTAGCCACGCCTCTTAAACTGAGTCCTAAATCATAGAAGTAAAGAGGTGACTGATAAGACTGCAAATAATACAGATTAGGTTCATAATGCCACAAAATGAATTAGGAAACCAAGCAGGACCATATATAGTGGTCAGTATCTCTCAGAACATGGGTCTGCAGCCTTCTGGAAGAACTAGTAAAATTTCTACATATTTTCTGTCATTGCATTGTTCCCCAGGTCTTTGATAATTCAGCTTTAATATTAATAATTATGGAGCTACATCTCACAGATTTCATTTTAATTTCCTCTTTAAGGATGCTTTTGTCTCTTGTTCCCTAGCATCATCCATAAATTCAAGGATCAGTACAAGCAAAGAAGAGAAATATTAATGAGGTATACTTCTCAAAGGCAAGTTATAAAAATTTTGCTATATGCTTGTTCTGTACTCAGGAGCACATTATTGAATACTCACACTAAATAATTTAACATGTGAATGAAAGGAAAGTCAGAGTCTTTGTGACTTCAGCAAAGTCACACACACACACAAATGAGAATCAGTGCTAAGATTTCTGTTCTCAATTTGTCAAGAAAGAAACTCACTCTTATTTTCAACACTAGACACCGCCAGCCATAAGACTTTCCATCACTATGTGATACTGACTCATGTTCCCAGGAAAAGAAAATTAAATTAGAACTCACCTAAAACTGCCAAAAAGAGGACAACAAATCATACTTAAGTTAAAAGGCACATAAGCCTTTTAATCAAAAAGAAAGATATGCTTATGACAGAATATCAATACTCACAAAATATGTACCTGTCATTATCTGATTCAGAAATTCATTTGAACATGAGTTGCTATGTTGATGTGCAGGTAGCAACAACCTTCTGATTAAATATAGCTTACATAAAATCAGCTTCTTGTTTTTATAATGATTTGTTTTAGGAGGGCTTCCCTGGTGGCTCAGCTGGTAAAGAATCCACCTGCAATGAGGGAGACCTGGGTTCCATCCCTGGGTTGGGAAGATCCCCTGGAGAAGGGAAAGGCTACCCACTCCAGTATTCTGGCCTGGAGAATTCCATGGGCTGTATAGTCAATGGGGTCACAAAGAGTAGGACACGACTGAGTGACTTTCACTTGTTTTAGGAGATGTATACTTGAGTTTCACTACTGTATATTTTTGGAATAGAAACAAGTTCCCTTCTGAAAATCAGAAAGAACAGTGCTCTATTAATACTTCAACTCTAGGAAGTCACTTCCAAATCACAGAAAAACTGGGAACAAGCATAAGGTACTCAAGTCAAGCCTGAGTTCCCACCTCCAGCAAAGCTGTCACTTAACGGTCCTGAATGATTCAGCCTGCAGAATCTAGGTCAGTGATGCTACTCTCTAAATTTCTCCTGCAGTGAGACTTACACAGTACTTAAAACAGGTCTGATAGAGAACAGACTTATAGACAAGGGGAGAGGGGAAGAGAGGGCAAGATGTATGGGAAGAGTAACATGGAGACTTACATTACCGTATGTAAGATAGATAGCCAACGGGAATTTGCTGTATGGCTCAGGAAACTCAAACAGGGGCTCTATATCAACCTAGAGGGGTGGGGTGGGGAGGGAGATGGGAGGGAGGTTCAAAAGAGAGGGGACATATGTACACCTATGGCTGATTCATGCTGAGGTTTGACAGAAAACAGCAAAATTCTGTAAAGCAATTATCCTTCAATTAAAAAATTAAAAAAAATTAAAATTTTTCTTTTTTTCTTAGACTTAAGAAGACTATGTATGTGGTAAGAAATCAGGATCTGAGAAGAAAGTGAGACAAAATCATTTTCTTTAGGAAAATTGTAGAAATTAATTGAATTTGTGTGGTTAAACAAACTTCTCTCTGATTTGCTGTTAAGGAAGTATGGGCTTGTGTAGTGAAACAGTTAAAAAAAATGTTCCAGACAAATATAAAACAATAGTAACTGCTATCTTTTATTAGGTACCGGCTCTGTGAAGAACATGGTTTCTGGGTTAGACAGGTTTAGCTTCAAGATTAACTGTTGTAGCAGCTGTGTGACTAAGGACAATTTTCTGAATTATTCTGATATTTCATTTTCCCTTTCTTAACACGGGCATAGTAATGTTCTTGTACGGTTATTGAAAGATAAACGAGATAACACATGCAGATGGTGTTTATGGCTAATAGTATATAGTATAAGTAGGTGCTCACTTTGTATTAACTATTTATCCCTTGACTGGGCGTTATTATTCTGCAAAGGTTATTTGCGTTCTTTTGTTTTCCTACTAGACTCTAAGTTTTCAGAGGCAAAGTCTAGGTGTTTTGAATTTTTCTTCCTCACCATCTTGTAAAGTTCATGATATATATTCATTGAAAGGAAATGGAAGGAGCAAAGTCTTCTGTGAAACCATAGCTGTTACTAAAAAAACATTCTCCCAGGTGACAATAGGTCATAATACTAAGCAATTGTCCTTAATGGTCAAAATTTTAAAGCTCCATCAAGTATGCTAGAAGGCATGGATACCAGGCTTTGTGTATTTTTGGAATAGAAACACAAAACAGTTATGAAGAAAATAGAAAAATATATGAAGATTATCTCAGTAATATCTGTTTTTTTCAGACACATTGTCAAGATGTGTTCAGTGCCTCAGTCATGTCCAACTCCTTGAGACCCCATGGACCTTAGCCTGCCAGACCTTCCTGTCCATGGGATTTTCCAGGCAAGAATACTGGAGTGGGTTGCCATTTCTTCCTCCAGGGGATCTTCCTGACCCAGGGATGGAAACAGCATTTCCTTCGCCACCTGCATTCCAGACAGATTCTTTACTGCTGAGCCACTGAGGAGGGCCCATGGTCAGCATAACATGAAATGATATTTGAAAAATGCTCACTTCAGTGTTTGGCACATCTTGCTTTTAACAAATGGGTCAGTTTTGGTTCCTGTCCTGCGAAACCTCCATGTCCATCTTCTCATTGGTGCCCTTATTATATTTTTCCACATGGAATAAACACCATTATTTTTTTCTGAAGTGGATTTTTTCGTACCTTCTTGAAGAGGCTTCATGATAAGCTATCTTTTTTTCTAATCTCAAATCTCTCATCTCCAGTGTATGGGCTGAGGTGTATCTGTGGCCAAAGGTTGATTCTGAATCCCTTTGCCAGCCTGTGTGCTGTTTGACTGGATACATTCTTCCGTCTCCCTTAGTCTCAGTCAAGTCCCTTCTGCCTTTCAGAACACTCTAAGATTGTTCAAGTCTCACGGTGTTTGTGTTCTTCATCACTGTTTCATGTGTGCTAAGTTTGTTCCTTGATCTACTTCTTAACTGTCAGTCTCTGAGATGTATTTACTTGAATGTGTCCTTCACAATCCCATGCTAATCGATACTGAAAAAGTACTTGCTGATTGATTCAGCTGGAAAAAGTTGCAGCGATAACCAAGTTTGGCTTTGTGAAGAATGCAATACCTTTACCAGTGACCTTGGCATTAGAGGTACCACTGTCAACACCATGAAAAAACTATCAGAAAAGCCATTGGAAAATCCTAAGTAATTAAGGTTTGGATGGCAAAGAGTAGCCCTTTAGAATCCTCATTTTGGGGTTTCTAGGGAAAATAAGAAATGTAAGAAGTCTTCTGAGACCTTTGAAAGCTTATCTCAAAGGACAAGCTTTGACCCTGAATTTCAGTAGCTTTCATGAACTTGATAAGCCTTCCCAGAAGCCTGGATTCTGCAAGCACAAAATGGCATAATTATGTGTTTTTGTTTGACAAAGATCCAGAAGTAATGTGCACAGAACATACTCCAAAACTATAAATCACACAGTGTAAACTTAAGGTGTTCTATAATTTTTCAGCCAAAGTTTAACATTTGCATGGAATGTGGGTACTGAAAATACCGTTAGGTTAATAGATTGCAGCTTCAGTAATGATGTAAATGTTAATGTTCCAAGATAAAAAATGAACTTAGCAGCCAAAGCACTTAATAAAACATGTATGTTCTATCATAAATATTTTAGGGGGGGTGATTTACCATTACTATTTTATTAGAAAACACTGTAACATGCCTAATAGTTTGCAGCTTACATTGTGAACTTGAAATTCAAGGTTAACTAATGGTAATTATGGGGAAATAACCAAATTAACGGCATTATACATTTCCATGCTTGAGAGAAAGGCACAAGGACTTTTTATTTCACTTTAAAGTGAAGGTTGTGTCCGACTCTTTGTGACCCCATGGACTGCAGCACACCGTTTGACCATGTGGATCACAACAAGCTGTGGAAAATTCTTGAACAGATCGGAATATCAGAGCATCTTACCTCTCCTGAGAAATCTGTATGCAGGTCAAGAAGCAACCGTTAGAACCAGACATGGAACAACAGACTAAGTTCAAAATTGTGAAAGAAGTATGTCAAGGCTGTACTCAGCCTCAGATACCACCCTTATGGCAGAAAGCGAAGAGGAACTAAAGAGCTTCTTGATGAAGGTGAAAGAGGAGAGTGAAAAAGCTGACTTAAAACTCAGCATTAAAAAAACTAAGATCATAGCATCCAGACACATCACTTCATGGCAAATAGATGGTGAAGCAATAGAAGCAGTGACAGACTTTATTTTCTTGGGCTCCAAAATCACTGCAGATGCATGCTCCTTGGAAGGAAAGCCATGACCAACCTAGACAGCACATTAAAAAGCAGAGACATCACTTTGCTGACAAAGTCCGTATAGTCAAAGCTATGTTTTTTTCCAGTAGTCATGTACAGGTGTGAATGTTGGACCATAAAGAAAGCTGAGTGCCGAAGAATAGATGCTTTTGAACTGTGGTGTTGGAGAAGACTCTTGAGAGTCCCTTGGACTGCAAGGAGATCCAACCAGTCCATCCTAAAGGAAATCAGTCCTGAATATTCACTGGAAGGACTGATGCTGAAGTCGAAACTCCAATACTTTGTCCACCTGATGCAAAGAACTGACTCCTTGGAAAAGACCCTGACGCTGGGAAAGATTGAATGTGGGAGGAGAAGAGGACGACAGAGGATGAGATGGTTGGATGACATCACCAACTCAATAGACCTGAGTTTGAACAAGCTCCAGGAGACAGTGAAGGACAGGGAGGCCTGGTGTGCTGCAGTCCATGGGGTCAGGAAGAGTTGGACATGACTGAGCAACTGAACAACAACAACAATCATCTTTACTTCCATAGCACCTATTCATTTATTCAATAAATATTTCTTGGGCACCTATTAGGTGCCAGGCCATTCTCATTGCAAAAAGATCAACAGTAAAGCCTGATTATAATCCCATTTTCCTCGGGGGAAGACGGAAACTTAGCAGGAAATCGTGAGTTAGAATAAGGATATGTGCCTCATATCATCCATGTCACTTGAGCACACTGCACACATGCTTGTCAAATTGTTTAAACTCTGAAGAGCTGGGAAGTGATCAATTTTCAGAAGCTATGAAGGATGTTAATGAATCTTGTTCCAATATTTATACTGGTCATCAATTCACCAGTTAGAGACAAATGGAGGTGAAACGACCAAGGACCGGGAGTAAGATTTTCCAAGAACTAAAGATAAAATAAAATACAAATAATAAGCTAAGCCAAAATACAAAATAGAATGTGATCCTTTCAGAGGATCCAAAAATGGTCAAAGTTTAAAGAGGTTAGGAATACAACCTGGCTTTAAAGCAGAGCCTTAGTTATTAAAATTAGATAAAGGAATAAGTCAAACAATAAAGTCTAGACAGAAGACAAGGTTGGATGCCCTGAACCTGAGGAAGATAACTCTAGAAGACAGAGAAAATAAATACATTGAATATAAAGGCAGATAAAAGAAAATACATGGACGACCAGTAGGCCACACAAATCTGTTATTTTGAGGATTCTGGCCAGGATTCAAGTGAAGAATAAATGTGGCTTCAGTGACTTTTCTGAGGGTGGCATCTTACACATATCACCAAAGGACAAAGAGAAAGCAGGCAAAGAATGGTTAATTGGAAAAAAAAAAAAAGGCAGCAGAGTGAATTTCTAGTCTGTTACTGATTTTTCCCAGAACTCTGATTACCAATATCTTGTTTACTCAGAAATCGTTCCACCAAAATTCAATGACTATTATAAACAGCCTCCACTGGGAAAAGTTTAGTCAGTTTGTAAACAATTACTTTTCGGTTCCGTATTTTCCAGAGTCCCTGTTCATTATTGGCAATTATTTCTCCATCTTCTGCTTACTCCAAAAAATGTATCATGGTTTTATGTTAGATATAATTTATAACACAATCAAATAATTTAAAAAAAATAAAATTAAGTAATTACAGAAAAGAAAGGAAAAGATTAGATCAGAAATTCTAGACTAAGGAAAACTATTACAAATTAGAAGTGGCTTAAATGGGAGGACTAAGTAGGAGCTAAATTTTACCAAAAAAAATTTAAAAAGTCAAAATCAAGCTTGAAAATTTCCTTAAATATTTCTAGATGACCAGATACTAGATTTTTTGAAGCTCAAAATGCATTTTGTTTTCTCTTCCTTATCTTCTCACTTCATTGACTATCTTAAAAAAAAAAAAATTTTTTTTTTTTGCATTGCTTTTCAGCTATTTACTCACACTGATTATATAAATTCCAAAAGTTTCTTTTCCCAGGTCCTTTCTCCAGACATTTTTTTTTTCTAGCAGTTCCACTTACTCTGATCCTACTATTCATTTCTTTTCTTTCTGCCTTACCCAATAAGATTCCACAATCCATTTTGTAATCATTCCCTTGAGAAAACAAAATGCTTATTCTATCCAACTTTTATATAAATACATATGTATATGTATGTATGTTTGCCTAGGAATACAGAATTTGGGACGCAAATGTTCATGTTGCATATAAACAGAATGAAGTTTTTCTTGACATGAGTAACGAAAATCTTAGTAAGTTGATTCAAGTTATTTTGGAGTTATATTGGACTTATTTTTTAAGATGGAATACAGAAGTGTACATACAGAATGTTGTTGTTGTTGTTTAGTTGCTAAGTTGTGTCCCACTCTTTGTGATCCCATGGACTGTAGCTCTCCAAGCTCCTCTGTCCATGGGATTTCACAGGCAAGAACACTGGAGTGGGTCGCCACTTCCTTCTCCAGGGAACCTTCTCTACCCAAGGATGAAAGTTGTATCTCCGGCTATGTTATAGAGACATACTTTGTTGAACCAGCTTACTGTTTTGTAAGTTACAAACAATTCTCTACCAATAAATCTTGGATAAAAATCTGGATTTAAAATATGTTACGAAAATGAGAAAATTTGACCACATTTGTTCTGCATTCCTATGCGGTAATAATTACAGGCTCTGGCAGCAGCTCTTCCCTTCAGAAGGGCCAAGTACTATCCAAAAGTCCACCCTGCCCACTTTCCTGACTCACTCCCTTACTTGACTTGCCACCATAGGCATTTGTATTGTGACCCTGTAATAAGGCTTTTAGTTCACACAGGGATATCCCTGTTTTCCTTTCTCTCTCTAGATTGACAATGAGATGACTTTGGGGAAAACCTACCTGCTTTAGAAAGAACTGGCATGGACAGATTAGGGAAAATATCTTGACAGATATCAGAGAGAAAGTGATATAGTCCCTCCCTCTCCTTCCCCCGCCCTCCACTCAAGCCTTCACAGGGTTTGCCTTTAGATTGCCTTTGAAATTAGAAATATTAACAAGCATAGACTTAGGGGAGAACAAGTCAAGGACCAAGGGTTTGCAGTTTGGTTCCAATGTGGTTCAATGTAATTCATACTAGGTTTGGGGAAAAATATTCATTACAGGGAGTACAGCTTTTTCTGGCCCTAATAAGTCTCTCTCCCTCTCTCTCGCTCTCTCTCTCTCTGAGTCACTGGAAAAGCCCCTGATGTTGGGAAAGACTGAAGGCAAAAGGAGAAGGAGATAACAGTGGATGAGATGGTTAGATGGCATTACCAACTCAATGGACATGAATGTGAGCCAACTCCTGGAGACAGAGAAGGACAGGGGGTCTGGGATGCTGCAGTCCATGGTGTTGCAAACAGTCAGACACAACTGAGCCACGGAATAACAGCAACATATTCCAGAACGGTATATAAGTGATTATAATTTAAGATTCAGGTCCTATGTCCAAGCCAAATAATATCACGCCAACACAATTTCAAGCCAGTCAATTTATTAAATGTATGGATGTATAATTCTATCTGTGACCTATATGATAATTAAGAACTGTTCATTATTAATTTCCACCCCTTTCATCACAATTATAAATCCATATAGTTAACAACACTGAGGAAGAGACCTTGTTTCACCACCTTTTCTGAAGAGACTGGAAATTAGTATGCAAATACTGAATGAAATAGAAAGTAATTTTCATCTGAGACAATGAATAAATAGCCAAGATTTATACCAAAGCCAAATATGAAGGATAAGAAATTCTCAGGGCAGAAAATTTGAGACAGTGAAAGTAGGAAAAAATTAACTTAAAAACAGGAAAATAACTGTCATATTGTATGCTAGAAACTTCACATTGGTCATCCCATTTAATTAGCACACAACACCTAAGAGGAAAGTATGGTCATCACTGTAAATATGCACAAAAAGATTAAGTAATAGATCCATGGTCATACAGCCAGGAACTGAAAAAATGGAACGAAAATATATAGTTTACCTGACTCTTAACTGGATTCTTTTCCCAGTATGGTGATTTAGTTGCTAAGTCATATTTGACTCTTGTAACTCCATGGACTGTTACCAGCCAGGCCCCACTGTTCATGGGTTTCCCAGGCAAGAATATTGGAGTAGACTTCTATTTCCTTCTCCAGGGGATCTTTTCTCATTATATTATGATGCAATAATCAGGTGGTGTTATCAAGAGAGAGTTATCCTATGAAACAAGTGATCTTAGGAATTGCTACATGTTCAGTTCAGTCCATTCACTCAGTCACGTCCAACTCTTTGTGACCCCACGGACTGCAGCACACCAGGCCTCCCTGTCCATCAGCAACTCCCAGAGTTTACTCAAACTCATCTCCATTGAGTCAGTCATGCCATCCAACCATCTCATCCTCTGTTGTCCCCTTCTCCTCCTGCCTTCAATCTTTCCCAGCATCAGGGACTTTTCCAAGGAGTCAGTTCTTTGCATCAGGTGTCCAAAGTATTGGAGTTTCATCCTCAGCAACAGTCCTTCCAATGAACACTCAGGACTGATCTCTTTAGGATGGACTGGTTGGATCTCCTTGCTGTCCAGGGAACTCTCAAGAGTCTTCTCCAACACCACAGTTCAAAAACATCAATTCTTCAGCACTCAGCTTTATTTATAGTCCAACTCTCACATCCATACATGACTACTGGAAAAACCACAGCCTGGACTTGATGGACCTTTGTTGGCAAAGTAATGTCTCTGCTTTTTAATATGCTGTCTAGGTTGGTCATAACTTTTCTTCCAAGGAGCAAGTGTCTTTTAATTTCATGGCTGCAGTCATCATCAGCAGTGATTTTGGAGCACAAAAGAATAAAGTCTGACACTGTTTCCACCCTTTCCCCATCTATTTGCCATGATGTGATAGGACTGGATGCCAAGATCTTAGTTTTCCAAATGTTGAGTTTTAAGCCAGCTTTTTCACTTTCCTCTTTCACTTTCATCAAGAGGCTCTTTAGTTCTTCTTCACTTTCTGCCTTAAGGATGGTGTCATCTGCATATCTGAGGTTATTGATATTTCTCCCAGCAATATTGATTCCAACTTATGCTTCTTCCAGCCCAGCGTTTCTTATGATGTACTCTGCATATAAGTTAAATAAGCAGGGTGACACTATATAGCCTTAACATACTCCTTTCCTGATTTGGAACCAGTCTGTTGTTTCATGGCCATTTCTAACTGTTGCTCCCTGGCCTGCATACAGGTTTTTCAAAAGGTAGGTCAGGTGGTCTGGTATCTCATCTCTTGAAGAATTGTCCAGAGTTTGTCGTTATCCACACTGTCAAAGGCTTTGGCATCGTTAATAGAACAGAAGTAGAAGTTTTTCTGGAACTCTCTTGCTTTTTTCATGATCCAACAGATGTTGGCAATTTGATCTCTGATTCTTCTGCCTTTTCTAAAACCAGTTTCAATATCTGGAAGTTCATGGTTCACATATTGCTGAAGCCTGGCTTGGAGAATTTTGAGCATTATTTTACTGGCGTGTGAGATGAGTGCAATTCTGTGGTAGTTTGTACATTCTTTGGCATTGCCCTTCTTTGGGACTGGAATGAAAAATGACCTTTTCCAGTCCTGTGGCCACTGTTGCATTTTCAAAATTTGCTGGCATATTGAGTGCAGCACTTTCACAGTGTCATCTTTTAGGATTTGAAAGAGTTCAACTGGAATTCCATCACCTCCACTAGCTTTGTTCATAGTGATGCTTCCTAAGGCCCACTTGGCTTCTCATTCCAGGATGTCTGGCTCTAGGCGAGTGATCATATCATTGTGATTATCTGGGTTTTGAAGATCTTTTTAGTAAGTTCTTCTGTGTACTCTTGCCACCTCTTCTTAATATCTCCTGCTTCTGTTAGGTCCATACCATTTCTGTCCTTTATTGTGCCCATCTTTGATCTCTAATTTTCTTAAAGAGATTTCTAGTCTTTCCCATTTTATTGTTTTCCTCTATTTCTTTGCACTGATTCTTGAGGAAGGCTTTCTTATCTTTCCTGCTGTTCTTTGGAACTCTGCATTCAAACAGGTATATCCTTCCTTTTCTCCTTTGCTTTTCACTTCTCCTTTTTTTTCACAGCTATTTGTAAGGCCTCCTCAGACAACTATTTTTCCTTTTTGCATTTCTTTTTATTGGGGATGGTCTTGATCCCTGCCTCCTGTACAATGTCAGGAATCTCCATCTATAGTTCTTCAGGCATTCTGTCTGTCAGATCTAATCCTTTGAATCTATTTGTCACTTCCACTGTGTAATCGTAAGGGATTTGATTTAGGTCAAACCTCAATGATCTAGTGGTTTTCCCTACTTTCTTCAATTTAAGTCTGAATTTGGCAGTAAGGAGTTCATGATCTGAGCCATAGTCAGCTCCCAGTCTTGTTTTTCCTGACTGTATAGAGCTTCTCCATCTTTGGTTGCAAAGAATATAATCAATCTGATTTCATGACTATGCGTAGAGTCTTCTCTTGTGTTGTTGGAAGAGGGTGTTTGCTATGACCAGTGTGTTCTCTTGGCAAAACTCTGTTAGCCATTGCTCTGCTTCATTGTGTGCTCCAAGGCCAAATTTGCCTGTTACTCCAGGTATTTTTTGACTTCCTACTTTTGCATTCCTGTCTCCTCTAGTGAAAAGAACATCCTTTTGGGGTGTTAGCTCTAGAAGGTCTTGTAAGTCTTCATAGAACCATTCAACTTCATCTTCTTCAGCGTTAGTGGTTGGGGCATAGACTTGTTGATGACTCCTTTTGTTTACCCAATTTTTCTCTAATTTTTGTGACAATGGGCATTATTCTCACTATTAAAATTTTGCTGAATAAATTTGAGAAAGTTCTCATACCCTTATCCTTCCATTTGCAAATGAGGAAATTGGTCCATTTCTGCTTACCTGGTGCTCAGAAAAGACTGGTACACAATCTATTTGGAATAGAATAGAAATGATAATTTAAGGTCTCAGATTTGCTTTGAAAACTACTTTCCTTTAAACTATAACCTTCAAAATGATGAATTCATTTTATTTTATGATTAGAAGCTATACCAGAAAGACCAGATTAGTTATCCTTAGAATTAAAGATTGTCAAGAGAAAGAGAAAAATTTACATACACTCAAAATTCTTTTCTGTAACTTAATTTACAAATATAAGGACAATTTATTTTTGCTTTTTTCATATTAGAACTCAGATCAGTCCTACCCCTTAGGAGGAAGCTATTTGAAATCTAAGAGTTTTCATCTAGAATGGAAAAAATTATGTAATTTTATTTATGGCTAAAGACTATTGATTGAAATCTTTATTATTGACCTAAGTTGTAGGTGTCGGTCACTAGAATAAAACAAAATACCTTTAAGACAGAGAGAAAAAAGATATATAATAATGGAATACGTGTATATATAGGGGAAAAAGAGATGGGAAAGGTCACTGAGAGATCCATGGATATTGACTCCAGGTTCTAAAGAATAAAGGAAAAGACAAATCTAATTTATCTATGTATCTTAGTTCTTTTTTTTAATAGAATTTATCCATGCCCTCCTTTGACTTGCGTGGCTCAGTAATACTCTAGTCTCATTCTTAAATGTTTCCTTCCTTCTGTATCAGGGAAAATCATGAAGGGGGATGGGAAGATGTGATATGTTTCAGTGCTGAATTAAAGAAAGTAGGGTTTGTAATGTCACCTCAAATTAGGAATAGCGTCAAAATTATGCAGTTACAGAGAGGATATGAATATCATAAGGCAGGCTAGAGGAAATCAACTGGTCAGGGTTAAATTCTACAGCTAAATTTGCCTAATTCTTAAAGAGACATAGCATAATAAGAAAAGAAAGAAGAATGTTGTCACCTGGCATTCACCTCCTTTCCTGTCCTGTTAGCACACAGATTTTCTTCCTTTTTACAAACCAGCAGTGAAAATATTTGAAGGAGAGAATGGATATGCCATTAAAAATTATCTCAAAATTGGAAAGAGGGAAAAAAAAATTATGCTGTGCCCTACTGATGTCAAATTGGATCACTGTCTAAAGATATAATATTTAAAAAGGTAACTTTATTTGATTTACTATTTATTAAAGCCCAGATTCTATAGAATAAGATGTTAACTTTTATAAGATTAATAAATTGCATGTAATTTATTTTTTGTTAACCCCATATTCTTAATGCACCCCTCTCCCACCTACTCTTGGTAACTGTAAGTTTGTTCTCCAGGTCTGCAATCTGTTTCTATTCTGTAAATAAATTCATTTGTATTATTTTTTTACATTCCACATATAATACTTGTCTTTCTCTGTCTGATATTTCACTTAGTATGATATTCTCTAGATCAATTCATGTGGCTGCAAAGGACATTATTTCATTCATTTTTATGATTGAATCATATATATATATATATATATATATATATATATATATATATATATATGTCACACTTTCCTTATTCATCCATCTATTGGTGGACACAGGTTGCTACCATGTCTTGGCTCTTGTAAACAGTGTTGCTATGAACATTTGGTTGCATGTGTCTTTTGCAGAGCTTTCATCTTTTCCAGATCTATGCACCAGAGTGGGATTGTTGGTAACATATGGTAATTCTATTTTTAGATTTTTAAGGAAGCTGCATATTGTTTGGCATAGTCGCTGCACCAATTTACACTTCCACAAAGAGTGGAGGAGGATTCCCTTTTCTCTACATCCTCTCTGGCAGTTAATATTTGTAAAATATTTGATGATAGCCGTTCTGACTACTTTGAGGTGATGCTTCATTGTAGCTTTTATTTGAATTATCTAATAATTAGTGACATTGAACATCTTTTCATGTGTTTGTTGGACAAATGTAAGTCTTCTTTGGAGAAATCCTTATTTAGATCTTCTGCAAGTTTTTTGATTGGGTTTTTTGTTTTTTATATTGAGTTGTATGAGATGTTTGTATATTTTGGAAATTAATCCATTGTATGTAACATCACTTCCAAGCATTTTCTCCCAATCCATAGGATGCCTTCCATATAATTTTTATACGCATTTTATATAAATGATCTAAATCATTTATATCTGCATCAGATAAAAATTATCTATCGAGTGAACACTGACATTTTAGGAATCAGTAACTAAAATGGACCGGAATGGGAGAATTTAATTCAAATGACCATTAATGGAGTAGCCCCCATAGTCAACAAAAGACTTCAAAATGCAGTACTTGGTTGCAATCTCAAAAACAAGAAAATGACCTCTGTTCATTTCCAAGGCAAACCATTCAATATCACAGCAATCCAAGTCTGTGCCCCAAAGAGTAATGTTGAAAAAGCTGAAATTGAAGGTTCTATGAAGACCTACAAGACCTTCTAGACTAACACCCCAAGAAAGATGTCTGTTTCATCATAGGGGACTGGAATGCAAAGGTGGGAAGTCAAGAGACGCATGAAGTAACAGGCAAATTTGGCCTTGGAGTACAAAATGAAGCAGGCCAAAGGCTAATAGAGTTTTGCCAAGGGAATGCACTTGTCATAGGAAATAACCTCTACCACCAACACAAGAGAAGACGCTACATATGTACATCACCAGATGGTCAATACTGAAATCAGATTGATTATATTCTTTGCAGCCGAAGATGGAGGGCTCTATACAGTCAGCAAAAACGGGAGGAGTTGACTGTGGCTCAGATCATGAACTCCTTACTGCCAAATTCAGACTTAAATTGAAGAAAGTAGGGAAAACCACTAGACCATTGAGATATGACCTAAATCAAAGCCCTTATGATTATACAGAGGAAGTGACAAATAGATTCAAGGGATTAGACCTGATAGACAGAGTGCCTGATGAACTAAGGACAGAGGTTCGTGACACTGTAAAGGAGGTAGTGATCAAGACCATCCCCAAGAAAAAGAATTGCAAAAAGGCAAAATGATTATCTGAGGAGGCCTTAAAAATACCTGAGAAGAGAAGAGAAAGGCAAAGAGAAAAGGAAAGATATACCCATTTGAAGGCAGGGTTCCAAAGAATAGCCAGGAGAGATAAGAAAGCCTTCCTCAGTGACCAATACAAAGAAATAGAGGAAAACAATATAATGGGAAAGACTAGAGATCTCTTCAGGAAAATTAGAGATACCAAGGGAAATTTTCATGCAAAGATGGGCACAATAAAGGACAGAAACAGTATGGACCTAACAGAAGCAGAAGATATTAAGAAGAGGTGGCAAGAATACACAGAAGAACTGTACAAAAAAGATCTTCATGACCCAGGTAAATCATGATGGTGTGGTCACTCACCTAGAGCCAGACATCCTGGAATGCAAAGGCAATTGGGCCTTAGGAAGCATAACTACAAACAAAGCCAGTGGAGGTGAAGGAATTCCAGTTGAGCTATTTCAAATCCTAAAAGATAATGCTGTGAAAGCACTGCACTCAATATGCCAGCAAATTTGGAAAACTCAGCAGTGGCCACAGGACTGAAAACTGTCCGTTTTTATTCCAATCACAAAGAAGGCAATGCCAAAGAATGCTCAAACTACCGCATGATTGCACTCATTTCACACACCAGCAAAGTAATACTCAGAATTCTCCAAGCCAGGCTTCAACAGTACGTGAACTGTGAACTTCCAGATATTCAAGCTGGTTTTAGAAAAGGCAGAGGAACCAGAGATCAAATTGCCAACATCTGTTGGATCATTGAAAAAGCAAGAGAGTTCTATAAAAAACATCTACTTCTGCTTTATTGATTACACCAAAACCTTTGACAGTGTTAACCACAACAAAATTTGGAAAATTCTTAAAGAAATGGGAATACCAGACCACCTGATCTGCCTCCTGAGAAATTCATATGCAGGTCATGAAGCAACAGTTAAACCTGGACAAGAAACAAATACTGGTTCCAAATTGGGAAAGGAGTATGTCAAGGCTGTATATTGTCACCCTGCTTATTTAAAGTATATGTAGAGTACATCATGCAAAATTCTGGGCTGGAGGAGGCACAAGCTGGAATCAAGATTCCCAGGAGAATTATCAATAACCTCAGATAGGAAGATGACACACCCTTTTGGCAGAAAGTGAAGAGGAACTAAAGAGCTTCTTGATAAAAGTGAAGGAAGAGAGTGAAAAAGCTGGCTTAGAACTCAACATTCAGTAAACTGAGATCATGGCATTCAGTCCCATCACTTCATGGCAAATAGATGGAGAAAACATGGAAATAGACTTTATTATTTTGTGCTCCAAAATAACTGCAGATGGTGACTGCAGCCAAGAAAACAAAAGACACTTGCTCCTTGGAAGGAAAGAATGATCAACCTAGACAGCATATTAAAAAGCAGAGACGTTACTTTGCCGACAAAGGTCTGTCTAGTCAAAGCTATGGTTTTTCCAGTAGTCATGTATGGATGTGAAAGTTGGATTATAAAGAAAGCCAATCACTGAAGAATTGATGCTTTTGAACTGTGATGTTGGAGAAGACCCTTGAGAGTCCCTTGGACTGCAAGGAGATCCAACCAGTCTATCCTAAAGGAAATCAGTCCTGAATATTCATTGGAAGGACTAATGCTGATGCTGAAACTCCAATACTTTGGCCACCTGATGCTAAGAACTGACTCATTGGAAAAGATCCTGATGCTAAGAAAGATTGAAGAGAGGAAGAGAAGGGGACTATAGAGGATGAGATGGTTGGATAACCTCACCGACTCAATGAAGATGAGTTTGAGCAGGCTCCGGGGGTTGGTGATGGATAACAAAGCCTGGCGTGCTGCAGTCCTTGTGGTCACAAAGAGCTGGACATGACTGAGAAACTGAACTGAACTGAACTGGTATAGAGATTCCCTGATTTTTTGAAAATCTCCTGGATAATATTGACAATTCTTAGGCCTAATGCTTTCACATTTTGCCTTTTTGAAGTGTCTTCAATTTCACCATTCTTCTGGACACTTATGTGAAAAGACTATAAAACCTTTAAGCCAAAGCATTTAATTTTTTCATTTTTAATAAGTCTAATCTTCAACTTGTAAAGTCAGCATGTACTAGCTCTTTTCACAAGTTGGACTCTTTGCAAGATGATAGGATTACAGAGATGAGCCAACTTTCAAATTTCAAGGATTCTTCAATCAAGCGAAAAGGTTAAACAAAGAGCTCCACAACTAAAATACGGGAAAGACTATGCAGCAGGCACAGAAAAGGGCATCTTCAATGAGTGTGGGAATCAAGGAAGCGTTTCCCGAAGTGGGGATATTTTACTTGTCTATTGAAGATGGAGTAGGGACTAGCCAAGCATTAAAATTTCAGTCTGTATAAAGAGTGTGAAGAAAAATATTTTACAACTACATACTTGTTCAGGAGACTTAGGGGTAGAAATAGATGTCCTGAAAATCTTTGGAGTTGTGAGATCAGAAGGACAGTCCGGAACCAGCCCTAAAGGGCTTTATAGAAAAGAGTTGAACCACGAAATTCATATAAGATATTATGCAACAGCAAGCTGTCAACAGATATTTATTTCAGGATATTTACTTTGACAGCCCAGACACAAAAGTATTAGGGGAAAACAAGACTGGAGGTAGGGAGACTGAGTAGGAGATGACCACAGTAACTCAAGAGAAGTAAAGGAGCCTGACCTGGAAGGTTGTGGCCAGTTGTTTTATATTAATTTATAAATTAAAATCCACAGTTCTCACTGAAAAATAGAGGAATGAAGGGGAGTAGGAGCTGATCTATACGTGGTCAAATGTACCATTCCAAGTGAGAAAGCACACAAGGTAGACCTTGCTCAATGTATTAATTTTGTATTGTTGGGTAACACATTAGCACACTTTAGCATCTTAACACAACACAAATGTGTTATCTCTCAGTTTCTGCGGGTCAAGTATTTGACCTATTTTAGTTAGGTCATCTGCTTGGGATCTCAAAAGGTTGAAATTAAGATACCTGCTAATTGACTAGGAAAAAAAAATCCACTCACAGATTTTCTTGGGTTGAGAGAATTCATTTTCTGGCGGCTGTAAGACTGAGGTCTCCATTTTCTTGCTGTCAGTCTGAGGATGCTGTCAGCTCCTAGAGCAGTTTATTCCTTCACAGCCAGCAGGAAGGTGTTTGCTGCTGCTTTGAATATCTCCTTTCTTTTAACACACTGTTATCTCAGGCTCATCCAGAATGATCTCCTTTTAATTAACTCAACTGATTAGGGAACTTAATTATATCAGCAAAATCCCTTCTACCTTACAAGGTAATGTGATTATAGACTGATATTTCGTAGTATGCACGTGCTTCTTCCACCATGAAGAGGAGATCGTGCAGGGTGCCTACATCGGAAGGCAAGAGCCTTAGAGGCTGTCTTAGACTTCTGCCTATTACACTGAGGAGGAAGATTACAATGGGAATCAAAGCCTTATCAGAAGATGTGATTGCCCAGGAAAGAAGAAAATGACAAAAGCAGCACAGAAAAAATTTAACAGAGGAACAGAAAATTAATGACTAGATAGACAGATATGATTTAATTAATCTTAAGGTACTCAAATCCATAGGAAACACCTCAGTTTTCAATCCCAATGTTGTAGTTTTTCCTGTCAGACTCTTTGTGACCCCATGGACCACAGCACGCTTAAATCCCATACAGCTTTATTTTTGAAATGTGGGTAGCAAGAAAGATGTTTAACAAAGAAGTTACAAAGCAAATAACGTGATTTCCCATTTCAAACTTCATTTCCCCTGTTCTTTTTCACTGTGAAGGAAGCTCTGTACAAACACTCATCTTTGTTTCTTCATTCTGCTGGAGCTGCTCCAAGTCTCCCAATTTTAGGTGAAGTTTTGAGACCCTCAACTGTCATAACAGTACAATAAAAGCCTGATGTCTGCTAAGTATAGAGAATTGTCTCACAGTTTCTGCGATAATTCTCCTATTTATACAACCTAGACTCTCAACTTCATTTCAAACAACAGTACCAAACTGTATTTGTGAACCTCCCCCAGCCTGCTTTTCTAAACATTTTTCCACTGTTATTTTTTATAATAATGCCTTTACTTCAATTTAGCATTTCCATCACTGACAACATTTACTGAAGCAGTGGCTCTTTGAGGTTATACTTCATAGAGTTAACTTCAGGATGGGATTGTTGGGCTATAAGAGATCTCGAAGAGGTCATATAGATCATCCTCTTGTTTCCAAGAAACCCCTCTAAAGATAACCACCTTATTACAGAAATCACTCCCCAAAAGGAAATTACACAGCCATGCCTTCAGCAACTTATTTCTGTGTTTAATTACCCTCGCAGTTAAGGACTTCTTGCACAAGTCTCTCTGGACATGTAGAACAGCTGGTAACCACACTCCTTATAATTGCTGTTCATAAATCTGCAAACTTTTCTTAAGTCATCTTCATTATCTCTCTTACAGAGTATCCAACTGTATTCTATGTTTAATCGAATGTTTAATAGTCAACTTTAAACATCTTCAGCATTCAAGGACCAGGCTTTTGGCAAATTCATAAATGATGTCAAATCTCCTAACTTCATTTACATTTAAAGGAAAAATCCTAACCCTAAAGATGAATTAACATGGCACTAGTACCATGCAAACCAATTGTTCACCCAATTATCTGTCTTTCTAGCAGCTTAAGTACCCAAAGTCATGGTCAGAAGCCATGCAAGAAAAGCCATAACTATATGATTACTGTTCTCATCATCTTCTCATCTTATCTGAGAATTATTTTCACTTCCTTTTTAGAATCCTTCTTCTGTAAGAGATCTGGGTTGCAGACAAATATGGTCAATGTGACATTGGTACTTAGCAGTTCTCTTCTGCTCTTTTTAGTCTTCTGATTGAATAAATCGATAGGTGGAATTCAGTGCCTTTCTTCCAACATTATCTCAAACTGGTCCTGAATACATACATATATTTAAAAATCACTATGCTTTAATTTCTCTGTAAAATGTCAATTTTCATCATTTTTAATCTTTCTATTTCTGTCAATATTGCAAGTTTTCCACACAATAACCATTATAGCCTGTTATGCCTACTTTCCATAGACGCTGTTAAAATTTATAGCCACATCTGAGTCAGAACTTCCTAAATACTCTTTTTTGGCTGGGTGTCAACACTGTCCAATTGATTTTTCTTTGTTTCTACTAATTCTGAACAAGATAGTGAACTACTAAAATTCAGTCTGGCTGGCATAGATCTTATTTATATAATCAGAGACTGGCTATTCTCGTCAATATTGAGGCAGAGAACAAAGCTTACTGAAAAGCATAATTCTGTTTCAGTACAAGCATTGGACTGCATTCAGGATTCTAAGTTTCAAATATTTTAAAACCCTTTTTTAAAAATAGAAAGTTGCACATTTTGAAGAAATCTATTCATATAGGAGAAATATTATTTTTAGATGTCCTTTTCTCTTTTTGCATTAATTTGCATGTCTCTGAATACTAATGTTGGTAATTTGAATATATATGTATATACCCATATGTGTGTGCATGTGTGTGCTCAGTCATGTCTCACTGTTTGTCATTTCATGTACTGAAGCCCACCAGGCTCTTCTATCCATAAGATTTCCCAGGCAAGATACTAGAGTGGGTTGCCATTTCCTCCTCAAGGGAAACTTCCTTACTCAGGAATCGAACCCATATCTCTTGCATCTCCTACACTCGGGAGGTGACAGGCAGATTATTTGCCACTGAGCCATATGTACACATATATATGTATATATGTATTTAATTTTACTTTCCTCTGAATTGTCTATTTTCTTGAGTTATTGCTCGTTTAATAATTTGTTAGAGCTTTATTTATGTGCCATCTCTGTTGCAAATACATTTTCCAAACAGTGCTTTATCAGTTTTTTTAATGTTATCTTTTGCCATACAAACTTTAAATATTATACTTCCTTATATAAGCATATTTTATTACAGATTTTGAATGCTTTATTTGGTCAATAAAATCACTTATATTATTGGGTACATCATGTAACATCTTAGATGTTTTTCTAACTTGTCATTATATACATGACTATGTTAGAAGGAAATATATAATCTACTTCAAATTTAGGTTTGCGCATGGGGTGATAACAGGAATATAATTTTATTTTTATAATGGTTAATCATTTCTTAAATGAATCATCATTTTCCCATTGAGTTTAACTACTACTATCTCAATCATATACTAAATAATCAACTGCATTAGATTTATTGCCAGAGTCTCTACTGTGTTGTATTATTTTGCACTTTGTTGTTTATGTTGTTTTTGTATTATGTTGCACTTTGTTAACGGCTGACTTTCAGGCCATTATAATATTAATTTTACTATGGCGCCTTTGCAAAAGTTTCCTGTATTAAGCAAAGCGAAGTGCTAGTCACTCAGTTGTGTTTGACTCTTTGCAACCCCATGGACTGTAGCCTGCCAGGCTCCTCTGTCCATGTGAGTCTCCAGGCAAGAACACTGGAGTGGGTTGTCATGTCCTCTTCAAAGCAAAGCAAATCCCCTCCTATTTTTCCTTTCTACTTTTTATAATTTTCTCTGTTTTTCTTGGGCATTTATTCTTACATTCACATTTTGAAAATCATTTTATCTATTTCAAAGATAAAGTATCTTCCCAAGAAAATCTTCAATTTGCTGATTGTTGTTGTTCTTGTTTAGTCACTAAGTCATTTCTGACTCTTTGCGACCCCATGGACTCTAGACCGCCAAGGGTCCTCTCTCCATAGGATTTCCCGGCAAGAATACTGAAATGAGTTGCCATTTCCTTCTCCAGGGGATCTTCCAAACTCAGGGACTAAACTTGCATCTCCTGCATTGGCAGGGGAATTCTTCATAGCTGAGCCACCCAGAAAGCCCTCAATTTACTAATTAGCAGATGGCTAAATTAATATATTAATTTTTGTGAAATACTTAATATCTCCATTCAAAAACATAAGGCATTGTTTTATTGTTTCTCAATAAAAGACTGAATTTACATTCTGTATCTTTTTCATTTTATTTATTCTTAAATGTATATAGTCCTTGTTACTAATACGGATAGATTTTTCCATGTCTTTTTCCTGCTTTTTACTTAATTGAAAAATAGCTTTGAATTATATATGGTCTTGAGTTCATTAGTGTTGGAAATTTTCTGATTGGTTCACATAGCTTTAGAAGTGACTTAGCAGCAGCAGCAGCTTTAAACTAGAATCTCTTGGCTTTCCTAGGTGTAAAATACAAAAATAAATCACTTTACTTTCTCTTATTTTTTTTCTTTAAAGTGATGATAATGATAATATCTATTAATATTATATAAGATATCTATAAGGAATAAAATAATTAGAATACATAAGACATTTTGAACAACACTTAACAAGCTAGTCCTTAAAAATCAGCTATTTAAGGCAATATTAGTGAAGTGAAGTTGTTCAGTCATTTCCTACTCTTTGCGACCCCATGGAATGTAGCCCGCCAGGCTCCTCCATCCATGGGATTTTCTAGGCAAGAGTACTGGAGGGGGTTGCCATTTCCTTCTCCAGGGGATCTTCCCAACCCAGGGATTGAACCTGGGCCTCCTGCATTGCAGGCAGACGTTTTACCATCTGAGCCACAAGGGGAGCCCATATTAGGCACTCATAAATGATAAATCTATATCCATACACAAGGAGATTCAGTAGTAACATCATGGTCTCTTTCTTTGCTAGATGCAAAAGAAAAAAAAAACCAAAAAACCTATACTCTTTGATTTTAAGCTTGTTTTGAATGCCATTGTCTTAAAAAGAAAAAGAAAAGCAGTTACCTAGAGTCATCAGGTTATTATTTTAAATTATTATTTAATAACCATACAACTTTGGAAAACTTAAACTCCAAACCCAAAGCTTTTATATTATAAATACAAAATGGGGCTAACTTTACCTCCTAATCCTGGATTTTATGAGGATTAAATGAGATCATGTTCACAAAGTGCTAAGCATTATTTCTGGTAGAAAGCAGATGTTCAGTGCAAGATAATACATCTTTTCTCCCTCATTTTCACATTTCTACCATATAGGGAATGTCTTTTATACATAACCTTCAAATGATCGATAGACATACTGTGTTGTCTTTTATTCCCAGCATATGACTATCCCTATTAGTCTTCATTTCACTGATTAAAAACAAATAAGACCCTTGTGTTTTACTATCTAAATATATCCCTACATATATTCCTCAAAATAGACAAGTTGATCCAATATATTCTAAGACCCTGTGTTTAACAAATGGTAGGCCACAGAAATATAAACAAGGCTTTTGACAGATCATTTAGAATGAAAAGTATTCATTCAAAAGTATATTAGAATCTAGCATTGATGGTGGTACCAATTTTTTAGTAATCAAATGGTTCCAGCAGTTAATAATTAAATTTTCCAAAATCCAATGTTAGCACAGTTAGAATGAATGCTTACATAATTTATTATTTTAAAATAACATATATACAAGCAAAATTGTTCATTCATCAAGAGCAAAGATGACTCAAAACTGGAGTGCCAGAGTTAGTATTTTTTAAATAAGCATCTCTATCCCATACATTGAGAATAGGGTTACATTCACTAAATCAGCCTGTATCTAGAAACACATATAAACTGCAAACTAATGAGGCAGGCAATTTTGGTTAATTAGAATCAATAACATCATCATTTAATTAAACAATATTGATTGTATTATACAGAGGGCAGTCTTTCAAAATAATATTCTCTTAAGCAATATGTCTTTGCCTTGCCAAAACATGTCAAGGGGCAAGTTCATTTTGACATGGGCTATCCTCTCTCCACCCTTGCCAATGTAAGAGCACTTTAGTTATAAAGTCAGAACTGGAGAGATTTCCAAATCCTAATTATATTACTTTTGATACTCCAGTAAGTGTGAGGTTTCTTTTGACCTGACACAGAAGCCTCTTGATGGAAACACATCATTGGTCAGTCATGAAGAGCTTATTTTATTATGGCTGTAACTAAAAATATGGTGATAACAACCAGCTTTTACTATTTTGTATAATTTGTCTTCAGTTATTGCAAAATTTTATGGAAAATGATTATTTACACCTGAATGCCCCACTATACTGTCAGCTCTATGAAGGCAAGAACTAAGTCTATCTTGTTCACCATGATTTCCCCTGCAAACTACATGCAAAGTACATGGTACAAAGTAGACATGCCACAGGTATCAGTGAGCTGTCAATTGTTTCCTCAATGGCCCATCTGACATATGTAGAGAGCCCATAAGAGCCAAGAACCACGAGGCCAACCAAACTGTTTAATATCATGTTGCCCAAGCCCACGCTCTGTCTGATTACGTGGAATTCAAAAGGATCACTGCATCGTCACCATCAATCCACCAATCTACTTTTTCACCAATCTCACTTTCAAGAGATCTATTCTTACTGTTTTTGTTTAGTCGCTAAGTCATGTTTGACCCTTTTGCAACCCAATGAACTATAGCCCACCAGGCTCCTCTGTCCATGGAAATACCCAGGCAATAATACTGGAGTGGGTTGCCATCTCCTGCTCCAGGGAACCTTCCTGATCCAAGAATTGAAGCTACATCTCTTGCAGATGGATTCTTTACCACCGAGTTACCAGGGAAGTCCTCTTTTTTATATGTAATCTAAATATCTCATGGTATAAATTTAAGTCTATTTCCTTTTATTCTGTCAGCAATAGAAATGGAGACTAGCTGGGCATTAAACCTGTTTCTATTTGAAAAACATCAACAAAACCACTCTAGACAGAGAAAGAAGTTAGTGAAATGTCTTAATATGCTACATTTCTATGAAGCAAATGAGAAATTACTAGTGCATAAAAAAGACAAAATAAATATGAGAATGTTTTAAGAGCACACATTCTCTTCAGTGGTTGATATTATTCCAGATCCTTTATCATTTTCCCATAGGCTTTATATTGCAGTTGAAAGCCTGGAATGCTGCAGTCCGTGGGGTCACAAAGAGTCGGACATGACAGCAACTGAACAACAGCAAGTTTCCTATTTTTCATTCGCAAAATGAAGATGACAGCATATGCCTTATTAGTCTGCTGTAAGGATTAATCAGAATATTGTATTAAAAGTGCTTAGCTCCAAGCCTGGTGTATTGTAAATCTTAAGTAGTTTTCATTAGCCATGCTGCTCCTCCTCAAAGAGCTTATTTGAGGGCAGACTCCTGGTCTACTGCACCTCAGATCATGGATGTTTCTATTATATCTCTCAGGTTGTTATGCAGTCACTCATACAATTCATCCCATTCCATAAGCCTACTACGTCAGCAGTTCTTCTGGAATACAGCTTATCATCTATTAGCAGGGAAGCATGTATGAATACAATTTATGTAAGATAAAGTGAGTGGTTCATTCCCAAAGCAAGCAGCATACAGCAGGGCATCTGGCTGGTGGAGGCTGGGAGCTCTGATATTACAGGGATCTGGATGCTTAATGGATGCAGCACAAGCAAAACCGCCTTGTGAAGTGATTTGGATGCTCAACTGGCTGCAAAGGGCAAGTGGTACAGGTAGATATAGTATGAAATTTCCTTTACCCTGAAATTTGACAAATGAGGCAACAATGCTTATACACAGTCCCTTAACACTGAAGTAATTGGGTAAAAATGCATGACAGGGTATGGAAATATGCAGAAGTTGTAGCTCCTTTCAATTTATTACAAGGCACCCTGCTAACGTCTTTGCTGGAAATGGGCCTATAGGCCAAATTACTTAATTTGTGCTGCTGAACCAGGTTACCAAATTCCAATATCAAATAGCCGCAGTAATCCCATCTGCTACTTAGGATAAAGTAGATTGTCTGGTTACTCTCCTGATCTAGGCTACTCAACAATATGCTCAAGACAGTATATTGTCTAACATGATCAGGAGCTGAGCAGAGACATTCAAAGATACCGGAAGCATAGTTTATATTACCATGCCATAAACCAGACAAGGAATGGTGGCAAGTCTTGATATGGTATTTTCAGCAGAAACCAGGACTAATTTGACATTGCTCATGCGAAATTGTGACTCAAAGGGAGACATACCTACCTTTTTATAGGGAAGAAGGAAAGACAAAGGAACATCACCCTCCACTGAAATTCCAAGTTTACTTAGGAAAACATGTTTTTCTTGCCCCCCCAAAAGAATCATATCTAACATTGCAAAATGCAAAACCCAAGTCATACTTCAGCCCAAGAAACAGAGATTTTAGGCTACTAGGTTTTTTCTGAGCTCTTTTAACTAGGTAAATTCTATGTCTGCTCTCAGGTGTCCATACTAATAATTGTTCTAGAGTCAAATTTTATGGTTGCAAAACACAAGATTAAAATCTTAATGACAAAATATTTTGATTTAATTAATATGTACTGATATATGGCTTGAAAATACATTCCTCAGGAAGTTTTTAATAATTTGCAGCATCTGATTTTTTGGGGGCACTTAGGACATGCAAATCTCATAGAGAGTTTGAACTCACATAACAGCAAAGTCCGTGAACTCATGAAAGAAAACCAATATAAGCCCTCACTGACAGTAGCATTCCCTATGAGCACTGACAGTCCTGGCTTCTATTCATGGCAAGTTCTCTCCATTATAGAGAATATAGCAGGAATAGAACATTCGTGTATAAAATTTCATACCCCTCTCAACTCCGACAGATTTATAGCATTTTAACTGCCAAAAGAGAAAAATCTTTGTATGGAAGAAAACAAGGGAACTGTTAGAAAATATTCAATGTTAGATTGTTTTATGAATTATCAAAGATCACAAATCTCTCTACAAAGCAGATCTATATAACAATCAATGAGCAAACAACGAACAATTAAAAGAAAACATTATTGGTAGTAATCTCTGCTTTGCTGATGATATTCCATTTTGCCTCTGGTTTGAAGACCTGATAACTTAGAGATCAAATTTTTGCTTTCATTTTCAGGGGAAGGGAGATATTGTTCAAGAAATATTTCTTTACTATTGCTCTGTGCAAGGCATCATTCAAGATATGCGGGGGTACAGAGGAGCCCTTTGAAGTATGGACTGTAGAAAATTAAACTGAGGCTGTTACAAACTGAAATGCTATTATTTAGAAAGTATTTCTCTAATTAGGCTCACTCAGTATATGCACATATGTGATCATCAGGTTATTTATCAAAGGTAAAACTAGAGCAAGGTAAGTTGATAGAGATCCTGGGAATGATTCATTTCATAGAACCAGGGACTTCCCAACAAATGCCTTGTTTTATTGGTAATTTGATTCCTGGATCAACTGTTACCAAATTTTTCTTAATAGGTTTTATTCCTTTGCAAGTAAATGGTAAATCATGGATGTATAAATAGGACAAAATATTATGAAAATATTTTAAGAGTATGCTTTCTTTTTAGTAGACTAAATTATCCCAAATCCATTATCATTTTCTCAAAGGCTTCATTTTGCAATCGCAAGAAATGAATCTTCAGTAAATGCAATTCAGTTGATAGTACCTGCATGCCAGTTCTGAATTATTTCCAGATATGTACTGTGAAGAAATCCAAAGAAGTAGAAAAAAATCAGCAATGTCTAGCAGTTATGGACCTCGTGGATTAGTTCCCCAGATAGGTGATGTCTTTTGCACCTGCATTAATAATCAAGGTTGTGCTCCTTCATGACGGTGCAGGTAGTGGAATGTAGGCAGAACCTCTATATTTTAACTTTTAAGAAGTGATTGGCTCTTAGGAATAACTTTTAGAAATATTAATGGCTTGCATAAGCATAGGGAAGAGAGACAGTCCATAATTGCAGACTATTCCCAAAAAGGGTTGACTATGTTTAAAAAAATTGTTCTATGGTCCCTGGGACTTTCTGAAATTGTCAGGTATGCACTTTGGGGTTTTTATGCTGCTACAATGCTAGAAACTCTGAAAAGAACATCCATCTTTCCTTTAAATGAACAAGGTGGCAGATCTCACCACCAGAACAGAGGCAAACCCCTTCTCCATGCACCTCACTTTACCAGGAACAATATTTATAACTCAAATTCTGCCTGGGCTAGGGGTGCACATATCCCTCCCCATCTAGACAAGAGAGAGCTATTTTAGCTCTACTTTTCTCCATTCATGTGAGTGGACAGGAAGATACTTCCTTCTAGATCTACCTCTAGACACTAGGTGATCATTCAGTTACTTGAATGAAATAATTAACTAAATAGTAAACTGAATAGAAAATGAAAACAAATTAGCAGTTTTATAATGCTACGTTTCATGATTGTCACATAAAAAGCTACTGTACATTTTCCTTTAGAAATGAGGTATATTGTCTTTTCCAACTCACTGAAACATCTGCAATGTATATGAATCAAGGAAACAATAAAATAAGTATGTTATGTTTCTGATTGCATTACAGGTATTCGCTTCCCAGGTAGTGCTAGTGGTCAAGAACTCTCCTGTCAATCCAGGAGACGTAAGAGAGGAGGGTTGGATCCCTAGGTCCAGAAGATCCCCAGGTTCAGAAGATCCTCTAGAGGAGGGCACAGCAACCCATTCCAGTATTCATGCCTGGAGAATCTCTATGGACAGAGGAGCCTGGAGGGCTACAGTCCATGGGGTCGCAAAGAGTCAGACACAACTGAAGTGACTTAACAGGCACCCACATAGGTATTCCAGTCAGAGAACAGGAAATAATATATATGTATGTATATGTCGAGTTAGAGGAACCACAATTTATAATTACAGCATGTTTTTATCTGGGAATAAAACACACCATTTGTTCACAGATCATCTTCTTTGAGCTTTAATTTCTTTTCCTTTCAGTTCACTAGAGGATTCCTAAAAAACGTTATTTATCTCTCTGACTTCAACTTGTCTCACTCATTTAGCAAATTGATCTTAATAGGAGATTAAGTTTCAGTACCAGTCACCATTTCTTGAGCATCAACAAATATTAGCAACAGCAAAAGCTAAACACAATATGCAGATCATTTGGATTTTAATGTTTTGTAAATTGCATGATAATATTAAGAACACATATGAGAGAAGCTGGATGTTTATCAAGATTGCTCGTTCATATTTGCCATGATTGTACTAAAATGTTCACATTGTTCTGTATTCCATATTTTAAACCATACTGTATTCTGCATGTTTCAAGCTACACTCTAAGACCATGCAAGGCAGGAATTGCTTCTTATGGATTTATGTTAAAACTCCAGCACCTATATGTGTGTCACATAGAGAAGAGGCTCTAAATTGGTTCTCTGATAAGTAATACTTGCAACACTTTTGAGGGTTCTGAAGTTAGTTTTAGATGAGAACCTAGATGTCAACCTAATTAATATCAAAATAAATATTGTGAAGACAGATATGAATACTGTACATAATGTGTTCATTTAAATTATGAATCAACTCCAAAATCTAATACTCTAAGCAAATAAGAACCATTAACAGCTCTGTTTCTATTAATTGCCCAGGTAACCTTATTTTCATTAAGAGCACATGCATTGATTAAATCTGCTGGTGTGTGTGTGCTGAGTCGCTTCAGTCGTGTCCGACTCGACTCTTCTGCCACCCCATGGACTGTTGCCCACCAGGCTCCTCTGTCCATGAGATTTCCCAGACAAGAACACTGGAGTGGGTTGCCACGCCCTCCTCCAGGAGACCTTCCTGGTTCAGGGATCAAATCTGCATCTCTTTTGTCTCCTGTATTGGCAGATGTGTTCTTTATCACTAGCACCACCACAACAGATTAAAATGCTTGGATTTCTACAAGTTTGCTTGAATTTCATTTGTCACAAATTCAACCAGTAGTCTACTCATTATTTTTTTCTTTTTCTTTTTGTCTGGAGCATCTACTGAAGCACATGATCCCTCCTAATAAAGGTATAATCAGAATCATGCTTCAACTATTAATCATCCTTTCTTGGAACAAACTACTAGAATTCAGTGTTCATAGACTAGATGTTATTAGATATAATTATTGAGAGTCTATGATGGGCAAATCATTGTTACCAGATTGTAGAGATTAAAGAGTGACTAAGTAAGACATGATTCCCACTTTCTTGAAATTTACCAGCTAATAAATTAACCCCCTCCCCACCCCACCCCCACACAGATACACAAAAATGAATACCTGTTGTTATTCAGTCATGAGTTAAATTTATGATTTGGCCACTGTTGTATAAGTGAGGAGGGGAAACTCGCCAGTTTATATTTCACATCCAGTTGGTTAAATTTTTAGTTGTTTCGTAAAACTGTTCAAAATGTGCTCTTTACTATAAAGTGAAATAAATGAGATCCCAGTTACTCCTTTTATCATGTTTATCTTCTCTTGCTCTAGCTCTCTTTGTTATTCTTTCTTTTTCAAGCTAACTGTCATTCACACAACAGGAGACTAAGAAGAGACTCCTTGAGTGTGACTATTAATACAGAAAGGCACTGCCACAAGTTAAGATGCCTCAGGGAAAAGTGATTAAAGACTTAAATAAAGCGACAGAAAATCACGTGATATGGAAGGATTTTGTCTAATTCTTCACTTTCTGCTGGTTTCTTTGTCTCTGAGTAGCTTTTACTGGGGATCTTTTTTTTTTTTTTATGTCTCATCGTGCTAACCTAGAGGAATTTTCCTGCAAGTTAAGCAACAGTTTTCCTGAAATGCATGCAAATTTTGTTAAGTTTTTTTCAGGATACTTCTAAATTTCTGAAAATGTATAGACTTTACAGTTTTAAGAAGGAATTTGCTAAATGAATTGACATGCATTCAATTTTCCAGTTATGTTCATGGAAATATTGCTTGCAAATTACATGATTTTCCTTGCCTTCGTTTGGTGATCAATCTCTTGATAGCAAAAGGTTTATTTTACCATTAATTTACACCTTTCATATACATTTATCTGCCTCACTTTCCAGTATCATAAGAAGCTATTATGGAATTTTTAAATTAGAGAAACTGTGTGTGTGTGTGTGTGTGTGTATGTGTGTGCACGCTCAGTCATGTCTGACTCTTTGTAGCCCTGTGGACTGTAGCCTGCCAGGCTCCTCTGTTTATGGGGTTTCCCAGGCAAGAATACTAGAGTGGGCTGCCATTTAGATTATCTAATTCCCAAATTTGCAGTGTTTGCATCAGTCAAAACAAGTTTCCTTTTTTTCATTTATGGAAATCACTTCTGAAAAAATCCTGCCTACCAATAAATGGAATAATAATTTTCATATTTTTATTAAAGATGTCTGAAATAAATAACAAGTCAGGTATATGTAAACTGACTAATATCAAGCCACTTAGGAATAAATAAATTAAATGTTTTGGGGTTAGCCTGTGTAACGTCAAAGGGTTGATATAATTTTTATTAGATTTTTCCCAAACATTGCTAGTATTTCATATCCCTTCATTAATTCTTCCAAAGGCGTATATGGTATTGGGTTGGCCAAAATGTTAGTTTGGGTTTTTCTGTAACATGGAATCTTTTAGCCAAAAACCCAATACAGAGGAAACTTCAGCTGTGGAACTTATGGTTCAGCTAGCCAACTCATCTGTTTATAAGTTAGAAGCTACATATAATCTGAAATGGCACACTGTGGAGAATTCTCTTACAAGGCAAATTATTGTCAAATTTTAAAACTGCTTAAGTATAATACATTCAGAAAATTACATAAAACACAAATACATAAGTGAACTGAGACAGAAGGAATACCTTTATAACCACTAACTACTAAGCAGCAGACTCCAGTACCACATTAGTACCCCTTCCAATCACTCCCCCAGCCAGAAGCAAAAGACATGTGTACTATCAACATTAATAGATTATGCAAAGCTCATTTCCAAAATCATTGCAGCTATTTGAACTCCCACTAATAGAATATCCCAATTTCAGTCCTGACAATTATCTTTGCATCAACATTTTTTCATACATACTAATTTGGTCTTCTCAATTTTAGTATAGAATGAAAGCTCATATGACTTAATTTTTATTTCCCTCTTTACAAATAATACTTGCAATTTTAATACTTTCAATGGACCCTTTTTTATGAAGCTCCACTACTAGATGCACAACTTATAAACATTTACTTATCTATGCAAAAAGATATATATATATATATATATATATACACACACATATATAAGAATGTTGATAGAGTTATTAATAGTCCAATACTGGAAATTACCCAAACACCCATCAATATTAGATAATTATGGGAAAGTCACACAATGAAACATTACAGAGGAATGATATGTATGAAAACAATTTAGCAAAAGAAGAGAGTCTCTTATTTTTGTATTGAGTTGGCCCTTCTCTTTACTGATTTATAACCATTCTTTATGTATTCTGAATACAAATCTTTTGTCAGTTTATGTGTTATAAATATCTTTTCCCATTGAGTGGCTTTTCTTTGGACTCATTAATGACAACTTTTGCTTATGGACATGCCAAGGTGCAGAAACTGGCTCACACTAAACCCTTTTTACATTGTACCCTGTTCCAAGCTGAACAGATCCCCCCTTTTTTACTAACCTTTTACTTGTGGCTTAGGCTTATCTTAGCTCCCTCCATTTCCCCCACTGCTAATTTATCAATCTACCCTCTAAATTAATAGCGCTCTGCTCATTTGGCCCTCCAATATCATACCATCACATATATAGTTTATAGGGCTTCCCAGGCGGCTCCGGGGTAAAGAACTTGCTTGCCAAGCAGGAAATGTGGGTTTGATCTCTGGGTGGGGTAGACAGATCCCCCTGCTACGCTCAAAACCTCTTAATGATTTCCCATCACAATTATGGTACAATCTAAAACACATTGCAGCCTTTACAGTGTTCTTTATGGTCTGGCCCATGACTACTTCACCAACTTAACATCTGGGTACCCTTCCCCTTTGTCACCGCTACTCTAGGTATACAGGGTGCTTTCTGTTCTCAAAATATGTCAAATGCATGCTCACTTCCTGCTTGCTGAACTTTCTTCTGTCATCAATATTCCTCCCATCCAACACCAATGTTCCCCCAACCTAACCCCATATGCTGCTAAGTCGCTTCAGTCGTGTCCGACTCTGTGCGACCCCAGAGACGCCAGCCCACTAGGCTCCCCCATCCCTGGGCTTCTCCAGGCAAGAACACTGGAGTGGGTTGCCATTTCCTTCTCCAATGCATGAGAGAGAAAAGTGAAAGTGAAGTCAATCAGTCGTGTCCGACTCTTTGCGACCCCATGGACTGCAGCCTACCAGGCTCCTCTGTCCATGGGATTTTCCAGGCAAGAGTACTGAAGTATGCCATTGCCTTCTCCACTAACCCCATATGCTTCACTACAAATCATCTTGAAGTTAATTCCTTCGCGAGTCTTTCCATGAGCACTGCAGCCTCCTCCTTCCAAAGACTACAGTAGATCCCTCTATTATAACTTTTCATAGTATCCCGCTCTTCCATTTTTATTTTATTCCTTACTTTTATCATTAGGTATCATATATCGAAGGTCCCTGTTTCTTGGAGTCTGATTAACTATGGTAGCAATATTATTAATAGGTAATATCATGATAATAATGAAATAGCGCATAACAAAAAACAATGTATAATCTGCAAAAAAATGTCCAATAAATGTTGTGAGAATATTCTGTATTGCCAGCTGCCTCAAATTCTCAAGCATAAAGATCTTATTCTTTCATTTTATCCCCATCAGTATATAGCATAGTAGATATTTTGAAAGAAATAATTAATGGATGAGCTGATTTTCCAAATGGAAATATTGGAAGTTAATTTCTGAAAAGCCTCAAAGTGGAATAATCATCCTCCATGCTGTTCAATGATACTCATTAACAGAAAGCAAGACAGGAAAGAGGAAAGAAAGGAGAGAATGGAGGGAGGGAGAAACGTGACAGCCACAGACTGCTCACCTTTCTAGTCACTTGATGCAGATGTCACGGGGGCCAGGCAAAAACCGAAAATAGCACTCTGAGTAAGTATGCTCTGTGAGAGTCCCTGGGACTGCAAGGAGATCAAAGCTGACCATCCTAAAGGAAATCAGCACTGAATATTCAGTGGAAGGACTGATGCTGAAGCTGAAACTCCAATACTTTGGCCACCTGATGGGAAGAGCCAACTCATTGGAGAAGCCCCTGATGCTAGGAGAGATTGAAAGAGGGAGGAGAAGGGGACGACAGAGAATGAGATGGTTGGATGGCATCATCGACTCAATGGACATGAGTTTGGGTAAACTCTAGATGTTGGTGATGGACAGGGAGGCTGGCGTGCTGCCGTTCATGGGGTCGCAAAGTTGGACACGACTGAATGACTGAACAACAACTGTCTTCTAGATTACAAACATTAAAACAGTTTGTTACTTTAAAACAAATATAAAATAGCTTGTGACTAATTTATAATCAAGAAATTAATGTATTAATATTTCAGTGAGTCATTAGAGACACTTAGGTTCTCATGCAGTTTAGGAAGTTGAGTCTCTAGGTCAGAACTTATGTGCCTCATTTAACAGCTCTTGAAAGCAGATTTCTTCACTTAAAAACCCTTAACTTTCATCTAAACATGAATCATAATAAACAACCTTCTTACAATTTGACACTCACAGAACCATTTCTTGAATATGATTTCTGAGCACTACAGCAACCAAAGATGAGATCAAGTGTTATTATCTCCATCTTACAGAGATATATAGTCAAAACGTTATTTAATTAGCCAAGAACACATAGTTAATAAGTAGCAAGACAATCTTAACTAGCCTAAAATCCACTCTTTGCTGCACAAAACTGTGATCATAGTTTTGGGTTTCTACTGCTTTATCCATCTACTGACTTGTCTCTAATATTACTTATTTCTAGAAAAGCATGAACACTAGTCCCCTTAATTTAAAAAGCTTAGAATTTACTATCAAAAGCTCAGCAAAAAATTTAAAAATGTGTATGTTTTCCAAGCAGCCAGACAAAAGGAAAATCAGCAATAATATAGTTAATGCATATTTAGTATCTGATTATTGTTCTACATAACTGAGATATACTACCTCCTGGAGTCTCTCAACCCTATGATAGGTATTATTACAAGCCTCACCTTGTGAATGAGGAAACTCAGGCACAAAGACTGAACAATTTCACCTGTCATACATAAATCAGTGATGGAGCCAGAATACAAACGCAGGCCAAAGTACTGACCCCTCCCCTAGGAGGCTCTATCACAAACCAAATAGAACTTTGATCTGGCTCCAGACACAGCCAGCAGAGTCATGTGAAGGATTATTTTTTAAGAACCTCAGTAAGTTGTGCCATTTTCAAAGCCTGAAAGACCATGCCCCACAGAGTATCAGCAGGAGGTCAGCCCTCAGTCAACAGTCATTTCTATATTTTCTGATTTATTATCCAAAGTTATTTTTCCTCCTAAGTTCACAATTTCTCTTAATGAGAAAGATAGACAAGAAAATAAAGTTGTGAATCCCAGACCAAAAGAAAAATTGTTTGGGGATAAATTTAAAGAGATATTTTGATTGATCCATTTTAGCCTCTACAAAAGCACATTGAGGGCCAACAATACCTATTTTCTAGGCTTATAAGGATTTAGTATCAATCTTCAAAGCGAAGTAGTCACATAGACAATAGCCATGTAGGCAGCAGGCAGCAGAAACAACATAGAACAGTACAGACATTGGACACGAAGTAAAATGGCACCATTTCAAATCACCTCAACTTTCCATTGTGAAAAAAGGTGATAGTGTATATCCTGCTTGCCTTATCCAGTTGTTGTAAGAATGAGGTTAATTAACACACTATATAAGCACAAAGTTGGGTAGAAGTATTTGAAGGATCAAAGCTGTAGGCAAGTGAAAAACAAGACTCAGGTTTATCTGAAACAGGTATGGATCAAGATAATATCATAATATGTGCTTATTGCTGATGCAAACTAAGTTAACTGACAGCTGGACTCAGCTCTTGTAGGTGTGTCACACAGCTGTGCTAAGTGGGAGGACCAGACACACTTCTGCATCTCAATATATCTCTGCTTCTCCTGCACGTAGCAGTATTGGCTGAACAGAGTCAAAGATGAGGAGGAGGAAAGCTGTCAACACAAGGTAGACATCACCATTCCAGAAGTGAAAATTAAACAGTGTGGTGGGGTGGGGGGAATCAAGATGTTAGAAATTTGAACATTTGATTCTGAATGAATTCCACTCATAGTCTCAATCTGTGTTTAAGGACTCAGCCTCCCCATAAAATCTCGCTCTCTGATACCTACTTTTCCTTTGTTCTCCTGGTCTGAGCCCTAAGCTGCATTGACAGCAATGTTTAAGCTTTCTGGTTTCCAGCAGAGGCAGGAGCGGGAATGGTGGCAGTAATAGCAGCAGCAGCAAAAGGACATGATTCATACGGGATAAGGAAGGGGAAAGCACTATGCTCATGCTTTAATTTCCCATGTCTGCTAGCTGCCAGTTTATTGCCTTGCCTATAGGCACATTAGCTAAACCAAGATCTTGAAATAATTCTTACCATCCAAGGAGGTAAATGCTGCCAAATATTTCCACGCCATCTAGGCACTTCCAGAGTTTCGAAGATCTCCCAAGATCATTTATGCCTTCTTTTTTGGAATTTAGGCTGGTGGTTCTCTACAGAAAAATCATTTTTGTGAGATTAAAGCCCCTCTTGGCTAATACATTCCCATTATAAAGGTAAAAATATTTATGTTCACAATTGCCATTTGCCTTACATTTGTGAAACTAGTTCACTTTATGTCTTACTCATTATTTCTTGCTTTTACCTGCCTTTCTAACCTTAAAGACAGCTACGTCTCCATTTTCTGGAAAAACAGTATTTCACTGAAAACCACCTGTGCATACAGGTTGAGATGGCCTGTTGTCTGCAGAGAGGAGCAATACTGTCAAACGCATTTTATTCAACACCAACCTGCGACGCCTATTGACTTTCCACCTCTAGTTATAACTAGAAAATCATGTATCTCCACATTGAGTAAGCATATCTAGAGGAAGATAGAAATTCAAAGGCAAGACTTCAAAGAATTCCAAGAAGGTAAACTCAGAAGAGAGTAGAACCAGAAGGTGGGCTCAAAGACAATTGTTGAGAGTAATCCAACTATTTCTGATTTTAGCCATTCTGACCAACCTAGACAGTATATTAAAAAGCAGAGACATGACTTTGCCAACAAAGGTCCATCTAGTCAAGGCTGTGGTTTTTCCAGTGGTCATGTATGGGTGTGAGAGTTGGACCATAAAGAAAGCTGAGTGCTGAAGAATTGATGCTTTTGAACTGTGGTGTTGGAGAAGACTCTTGAGAGTCCCTTGGACTGCAAGGACATCCAACCAGTCCATCCTAAAGGAGATCAGTCCTAGGTGTTCATTGGAAGGAATGATGTTGAAGCTGAAACTGCAACACTTTGGCCATCTGATGCAAAAAGCTGACTCATTTGAAAAGACCCTGAGGCTGGGAAAGATTGAGGGCAGGAGGAGAAGGGGACGACAGAGGATGGCATCACAGACTCAATGGACATGGGTTTGGGTAGACTCCAGGAGTTGGTGATGTACATGGAGGCCTGGCATGCTGCGGTTCATGGGGTCACAAAGAGTTGGACGCGACTGAGCGACTGAAATGAACTGATAGGCATATTGTGATAACAGATCGTGGTTATAATTTGAATACTCCTAATGGTTAATGCGGAAAAGGCAATGTCAACCCACTCCAGTACTCTTGCCTGGAAAATCCCATGGATGGAGGAGCTTGGTAGGCTGCAGTCCAAGGGGTCGTGAAGAGTCAGACACGACTGAGTGACTTCACTTTCACTTTTCACTTTCATGCATTGGAGAAGGAAATGGCAACCATAAACATCATTTTTATACTCAGTCTTCCAATCCAGAATCATAGAATGTCTATTTATTTACATCTTATTTTATTTCTTTCATCAGCCTGTGTCCTGTGCACATAGTGCTGGAAATATTTTGTTATATTTACACCTATTTCTCTTTTTCACCAGTTTTTTAAAAAAGTTTATCGGAGTATAGTTGATTTACTATGTTAGGTTCAGGTATACAACAAAGTGAATCAATTATACATATACATATATCCACTCTTTTCTTAGATACTTTTCCCATAGAGATAATTATAGAGTATTGAGTAGAGTTCCTTGTGCTGTGCAATAAGTCTTTACTAGTTATCTATTTGATGTGTAGTAGTGTGTATATAGGGCTTCCCTGGTAGCTCAGTTGGGAAAGAATCCACCTGCAATGCAGGAGACCCCTGTTTAATTTCTGGGTTGGGAAGATCCCCTGAAGAAGGAATACAAAGGGATATCCTGGAGAAGGGATAGGCTACCCTCTCTGGTATTCTTGGGCTTCCCTGGTGGCTCGGACAGTAAAGAATCAACCTCCCATGTGGGAGACCTGGGTTGGCACGATCCACTGAAGGATGGCATGGCAACCCACTCTTGCCTGGAGATTTCCCATGGACAGAGGATCCTGGCGCCTACAGACCATGGGGTTGCAAAGAGTCAGACATCACTGAGCAACTAAGCACAGCACAGCAGTGTATATATCAATCCCATACCAACTTTAAATGGTATTGTGTTTTTAAATTGAGGTCCACATGTTCATTGTAAGTAGAAACACAATTGATTTTTGTATGCTTATCCTTTATCCTGCAACCTTGCTAAACTCACTAGTTTAAGGCATTGGTTTTTTAAAATTTTTTGGAGATTATTTGGGATTTTGTACTTAAACAATTATGTCATATACAAATAGGAGCAATTTTATTTTCTCCTTTTCTGTTGATATTGCTTTTATTTTCTGTATATTTTATTACATTCACTAGAAGTTCCAGCATTGTGTTGCTCCTAATCTTAGGGAAGCACATTCAATCTTTCCAGGCTAAGGATAATGTTAGCTAAAATTCCAAAGGTAATTGTTGTCAAACTAAGAAAGTTATCACTATTTTTCCAGAAGCTCTTAGCATAAATCAGTGGGGAATTTTGTTAATGTTTTCTCTGCATTTTATTTTCAAAAATCAGCTCATCTGTAGTGATTCCCAATTTCATTGATTTTGTCCCTCTTCTATTGTTTTCTTTGTTATTCTTGGTAGAGTTTTGACTATTTATTAATATTTTCAAAAATCAGCTCATTATTTCATTGATTTGTTTCTATTGTTTTCATCTTTTCTTTGGCTTCTACTCTTTATTATTTTCCTTCTTCTGTTTGTTATGGGTATTTTGACCTTTATCTAGGTTACTAAGGTTGGAGTGTAGATGATTAGTTTTAGATTTCTTCTTTTCTAATACATACATTTAGTGCCATACAGTTTCATTACAGCTATTTCCAAAAATTTTGATTCAGTTCAGTGTATGCTTTTTAATGTCTCTTGAGACTTCCTTTTTGAATCATAAATTATTTGGAAGTATTCTACTCAGTTTCTAAATGTTTAGAGATTTACCTATTATGTCTCTGTTGTTGATTTCTACTTAGATTATTTTGTAATCAGAGAACACACTTTTAAAATTTTTAGAAATATTCAGTTATTATTTATTATTGAAGTATACTAAACATACATGGAAGTGCACATGTCTTATTTGTACACAAATATGGGCTACAGCTCAGTGAAATCCCATAAACTGAAATATTTGTGTTGTAAGAACCCATATCAAGAAATCAGCACTTGCAGAGCTCTTCTTATTTTTTTATATTTACTACTCCCAGAGGGCCTTCACTTTCCTGACTTCTACATGCTGCATGTAATATGTGGATATTTTTTACCAGTTTAAGGCATTAACATTTTATTAGTATCCTAGAGTTGGCTTTTTCTATTGTGTTAACATATAAATAGCATACAACTTAGCGTTTTAGCTTCTATCTACAAGGAGACCCAGTTTTGATCCCTGGGTTGGGAAGATCGCCTGGAGAAGGGAATGGCTACCTACTCCAGTATTCTTGCCTGGAAAACCCCATGAACAGAGAAGTCTGGCAGGCCATAGTTCATGGAGTTCCAGAGCAGGACATGACTGAGTAACTAACGCTTTCACTTTCATAATTGTAATTGTTTGAACTAAGATCATGGCATCTCGTCCCATGACTTCATGGGAAATAGATGGGGAAACAGTGGGAACAGTGTCAGACTTTAGTTTTTGGGGCTCCAGAATCACTGCTGATGGTGATTGCAGCCATGCAATTAAAAGATGCTTACTCCTTGGAAGGAAGGTTATGGCTAACCTAGATAGCATATTTAAAAGCAGAGACATTACTTGGCCAACAAAAGTCCATCTAGTCAAGGCTATGGTTTTTCCAGTGGTCATGTATGGATGTGAGAGTTTGATAGTGAAGAAAGCTGAGTGCCGCAGAATTGATGCTTTTGAACTGTGGTGTTGGAGAAGACTCTTGAGAGTCCCTTGGACTGCAAGGAGATCCAATCAAGCCATTCTAAAGGAGATCAATCCTGGGTGTTCGTTGGAAGGACTGATGTTGAAGCTCAAGCTCCAATACTTTGGCCACCTCATGTGAAGAGTTGACTCATTGGAAAAGACCCTAATGTTAGGTAGGATTGGGGGCAGGAGGAGAAGGGGATGACAGAGGATGAGATGGTTAGATGGCATCACCGACTCGATGGACATGGGTTTGGGTGGACTCCGGGAGTCGGCGGTGGACAGGGAGGCCTGGCGTGCTGCAGTTCATGGGATCGCAAAGAGTTGGACACGACTGAGTGACTGAACTGAACTGAACTGTTTTATATTTCATGATATTGTCTGTCTTGGTATATGATCTGTGTGTACTTGAAAAGTATGTATTCTGAGAACTATGGATCGAGTGTTCTCTAAATGCTTATTACATTCTATTAATATATTTTGCAGAGTTCTTCTATCTCCTTGATGATTGTAAGTCAAGTGATTTTGTCAATACTTGAGAGAGGGATTTTGAAGTATCCAACTATATTGTTGATTTGTCTATTTTTCCTTTCAGCTCTGTCAGGTTTTGTTTGATTTATATCTTGGTTCTCTTGCTTGTTGCATACATAGGACTGTTATGTCTTTTGGTGAAATGACCTGCTTAACATTGTATAATGCTCCACTCTGTCTCTGAAATTTTTCTTCACTCTGATCTATTTTATTTAATATTAATAATAAATATTAATCATAGTAATTAATAATTATTGATAAATGTTAACTGTTAAACATATATTCATATATAAATAATTATTATAAAAATAGCTCTTCCTGTTTTTCTTTGATTAAATTTTGCTTTATATATCTTTATGAATCCTTTTATTTTCAACATACCAAATATTTATATTTAACATGAGTTTCTTATAGACAGAATATAGTTATATCATGTTTTTCAATTCATTCTTTCAAGTTCTGTCTCATAATTGATTTATTAGAAAATTGTATATGTACTTTATTCATTGTCATATTTTGGACTAAAGTTTGGCACTTTATCTTTTGTTCTCTGTTCTCTCGGGTTTTGTTTCTGTTTTCTTTTTCCTGCCTTCCTCTAAAGTAGTTGAATATGTTTTACAGCTTGATTTTGATTTATCAGCAGTGCTTTTAGTATGTCTCACTATATAGTGTTTGTAGTGGTTGTTCAATGTCTTACATTATATATATATATATATATATATATATATATATATATATATATCTGACCTACTGGTGTCATCATTTTATTGCCAGTTAAAATGAAATATTAAGATCAAATTGCCAACATCTGTTGGATCATAGAGAAAGCAAGAGAGTTCCAGAAAAACATCTACTTCTGCTTTATTCATTACAACAAAGCCTTTGACAGTGTGGATCACAACAAACTGTGGGAAATTCTTCAAGAGATGGGAATACCAGACCATCTTACCTACCTCCTGAGAAATCTGTATGCAGGTCAAGAAGCAAAAGTTAGAACCAGATGTGGAGAAACAGACTGGTTCCAAATTGGGAAAGGAGTATGTAAAGGCTATGTATTTTCACCCTGATTATTTTACTTATATGCAGAATACATCATGAGAAATGCTGGGCTGGATGAAGCACAAGCCGGAATCAAGATTGCCAGGAGAAATATCCATAGCCTCAGATATGCAGATGACACCACCTTTACAGCAGAAAGCAAAGAGGAACACAAGAGCCTCTGGATGAAAGTGAAAGAGGAGAGTGAAAAAGCAGGCTTAGAACTCAACATTCAGAAAACTAAAATCATGGCATCCAGTCCCATCACTTCATGGCAAATAGATGGGGAAACAACAGAAACAGTGAAAGACTTTATTTTCTTGGGCACCAAACACATTGCAGATGGTGACTGCAACCATGAACTTAAAAAGACACTTGCTCCTTGGAAGAAAGTTATGACCAACCTAGACAGCATATTAAAAAGCAGAGACATTACTTTGTCAAAAAAGGTCTGTCTAGTTAAAGCTGTGGTTTTTCCAGTAGTGATGTATGGATGTGAGAGTTGGACTATAAAGAAAGCTGAGCACCAGAGAATTGATGCTTTTGAACTTTGGTGTTGGAGAAGACTCTTGAGAGTCCCTTGGACTGCAAAGAGATCCAACCAGTCCATCCTAAAGGAGATCAGTCCTGAATGTTCATTGGAAGTACTGATGCTGAAGTTTAAACTTCAGTGCTTGGCCACCTGATGTGAAGAAGTGACTCATCTGAAAAGACCCTGATGCTGGGAAAGATTGAAGGCGGGAGGAGAAGGGGATGACAGAGGATGAGATGGTTGAATGGCATCACTGACTCAATGGGCATGAGTTTGAATAAACTCCGGGAGTTGGTGATGGACAGGGAGGCCTGGCGTGCTGCAGTCCATGGGGTCGCAAAGAGTCAGACATGCCTGAGTGACTGGACTGAAAATGAAATATAGCAACCTCACCTCCCTTTACATCCCTTCAATTTCCTTCATTAATAATGCAATTTAATTAGATATTTCCTCCAGAAACATTTAGAATCATATCAGATTGTGCAATGATTTTTGTTTCAATTTTCATACAGAGTTGAAACTCAAGAGGAGAAGAAAAACCTATTATGTTTACCTGTGTTTTGTGTTTCATATTCTTTCTTCTTTCCTAGATGTTCCCAAGTTCATGTTTCTTTCATTTCCTTTCTGTTTAGAGAACATCCTTTAGCCATTCCTTTATAGTAGAACTACCAGCAACAAATTCTCTTATGCTTTCTTCGTCGGAAAATGCCTTGATTTCCCCTTTCATTCCTGAAGGATATTTCACTGTGCACTAGAACTGGGTTGACAGCTCTTTTCTTTTAACATTTGAAAAAGTATCATGCCTCTTCCTTCAGTCCTTCAGTTTCTGATGTGAAGGCCACTGTCACTCAAATTGTTTTTCCCTAGAAATGTTGTTTTGCTCTCACTGGCCTTAAGAATTTTTTCTATCTTTTCAGTTTTTATAAGTTTAATTATGATGTGCTTTGGCACAGATATCTTTGGGCCTATATTGTTTGGGATTCACTCTCTAAGTTTTTCTTCTCTAAATTTAATTATCTCAAGGTATATGCAATATGATAATTTAATAAATGTATTCCATGTGAAATGATTAGTAAAAGCAAGTTAATAAACACATTCATCTCCTCACATAGTTACCAGTCTGTTAGCAACTTTCAAGGATAAAATACAGTGTCACTAACTGTACTTATCATGCTGCACATTAGAGTCCGATGGCTCATTCATCTTATAATTGAAAGTTTATACTCTTTGATCAACATCTCCCAATTTCTCCTGTCCCCAGTCCCTGGCAACCACAATTCTACCCTCTGTTTCTATGCCTCTGACTTCTTTAGATTCCACATGTGAGTGACTGCATACAGTATCTGTCTTTCTCTATCTGGCTTATTTAACTCAGCTTCTTGAATTTATAGGTTTATATGTATTGCCAAATTTGAGAGTTTTGAGCCATTTTCTTTTTTAGTCCTACCCTCTTTTTTCTTTCATGAAATTCTGATCACATGGATATTAGATATTTTTTTATAATCCCACAGACACCTTAAGGTTTGTTCATTCATTGTCTCTATTTCCTGTCTGCTGTTCAGATTGCATTATCTTCCAGGTTATTGATTCTTTTCTCTGCCTCCTCCTTCATACTGGAAACCCAACCACTGTGCTTTTTATTTTGCTTATTGTATTTTCCGGTTCTAAAATTTCTACATGTTCTTCTTTATATCTTTTATTCCCTTGTTGAAATGTTTCTATGTCTTTCTTAAGGCCTCCTAGTCTACCATTTATATCAAGATTGCTCATAATTGCTCAATGAAACATTTTTGTCATGGATGCCTTGTTATTTGCCAGACAATTCTAACTTCTCTGTCATTTCACTGTTGGCATCTATTGTCTTTTATCATTCAGTCTGAAATCTTCCTGCTCTTGCTACAAGAAGTGATTTTCAATTAAACTTGAATATTTTCATATTATATAGGAACTCTAGATCTTATTTAAACCTTTTTATATTAACTGGGAGAAAAATGAATGCTGTCTTGTTATTGCCAGGTAGAAGTAGAAAGGCAGGATTGCCAATCAACCTCCACTGATACTTGAGGGGTGGGTGGTCCTTGTTACTTCTGGGCTGAGTAAAAGCTCTGATTCCCCTTATTGTCTCCACTAACCTTGAACTGAGGGTGGCCTCATTATCCCTGGGAGATGTTGAAACTTCTGACTCCCACCGATACCCTCTTCAGCAGATAGGAGAGATGCCTTACTGCAACGTAGGGGTTACAAAGCCAGGCTCCCCATATGAGTTCCAACAGCACCGTGGGGAAAAGAGAGCTCGTTACCAGCTGGCAGCAATGAAAGTCTCGTGTCTCTGTTTTTCCCCACAACACCTGTCATTGTTGATTAGCATCTTATTACAGCCTCAAGAGGGTAGATGTCTAGGTTCCCTAGGGCTTTTGCTGACATAGACAGAGGTGGGACCACAGAAACCATGGTATTTGACTAGTTTAGAGCAGTAATTATCTAAATGTTTTCTATCTTGCTCTATTGCCCTTTTTCTGATCATTTAGTGAATAAGAGCAGGTTCTTGTTGGGATTTTTGGTGTTTTCAGTTTGCTGGCCTCTTCAGCTCCAAGCCTGGGATATATGAGGCAAAAAGAAAACTCAGGGATACTCTGTGTCATTCCCTTGGTCCCAAGATTCCTTCCTAGTTAGTCTGCCTTCTTCTCTCCACCTTTCTCTCTTTTTGTGTTTGTTTTATGTGTGATGTCCAAGATTTCTAGTTGTACTTAGCAGGAGGACCAGGGAAAATATATTCCATTTCTCGAGAAGAAGAATGTATTTTCTGGTAATTTAGAAATACATTTTATACATAGATAAATTTATTAGCATTTGAATTTCCTTATTGATCTCTATTTCTACTTGTAATGTATAATGTTATTTAATAACATTACTTAACATAGTTAATATAATTTAATATTGTTTTGTCTTCATTGTATTTGCCTATATTTCTCCATATGGTTACCATCTCTTTCTAGCAAAAGTACTGTTTGTTTTTTCTTTTATATATAATGAGAGTATTGTAATGGGTGTTATTAATTTAACAACAATAAAGGAGAGACAATTATTTGGGAGAAAAAAAATTGTATGTGTATGTAACCTAAGAGGGTAGACCAAAAACTGTGAAACTATAGTTCAAATCACAGATTTAAAAACTGCTGAATTCCTTGAAGTTTCTTTCCCCTCCCTGTATCTACCAGGGTGTTATCAAAGGGTGTCCGTAGGTATACAATGTGACTTGAACTGCTCAGTCTATTATGTCTTAGCTCTATCACTTTAGCCTCAACAAGCAGATACCCCATATGCCAGAATCTCTCCAGGATCACTGGAGAAATGCTTTTCATTTCTTTGTCAGGACATGCTGTGTCCCCTGGTAATGCTCTGTGCACAGTTTCTGATTTTCATTCTCTGGGGGTGTCTGCAGTTCTGAAACAATTATGTTCAACCTGGCACATAAACTGAAACATGTCTTGCAAACATGAGGTATACATGGTGATTGTAGTAAAACTACACATTGATTTCTGACCTAAGGCTCTCCGAGGAGTGTCCCCGATTTCCCAAGGGTAGAGTTTGTGAGGGAATCTTTGATTAAACTATGAGATTAAAGCAAGTTTAAGTGGCTGGACAGCTCCCTATTCACTGCATGTTCGAGACATCTTGAGAACATGTGTTATTCTTTTCAAAGTTGGTTGTAAATCAAACTCTCTAAATTGCTTCCAGATCAGTCTTTTCAGGCGAAGCATTAAGATGATGGTTCTATCAGCCAAAATGCTAATGTTTGCTCCAATCACACACACGATTATAAATTCCCCTTTCCTAATATAGAAGAAGGAGATGCCAATCCAGCCAGTCATCGCTTCTCTAGGTCAGCAGATGTGCTGTCTGCATTAGAAGATGCTGTCAGCAACTTGGTCACGATATAGCTCGGATTTTTGAGAGCTCAGTTGTGTGTCTCTGTGAAAAGACTTTGGCATAAATTCCCAAAATATTCTTCTTCTGAATACTGAATGTAATATCAGATGAAAGTAGAATATTCAAGCCGAACTAAAGTAGATTTTCTGACAGGAAAATATTTTATATTTCTTCAGACTTTAGTCTTTGATTATCCTGTTTGAAGACTTTAATGATTGACTACTTAATAGTAATAAATATGCTGATCATAATAGAGATTCTTACCTAGTTTTCACAGATGAACTCTAATCCACCTGTAAAGCCCTAAATTTTGTGCTTCTTTTTTTTTCTGGAAAAGGAGTCCATTGCTTACATTAGAGTCTCAAAGATGTGTATTAATTCAAATTTTTACTATTTTACCTTGTTAATAGACCCAGTGATTTAAATTATCTGAAAAAAAGATAAAAATAAAGTATGGACCAATATTTATTAAGTATAAATATATATCCTCAAATTTTAAAGAAAAGAGAAAAACAATTTACAACAAAAATTATAGATACATTAATATTACTAAACCAAAGTTACTTTGTTTAATTGTGGAATGTTGATTGTTTATGCCATTCAGGAACTATTTAAGACAATACAAAATGGGTTTTATAACCTCCAAAATAGCAAATGGTAATTTTTAACTTGTTGAGATCAAGCTTACTCAATGCCCTTTGACAGGGTCATATATTCACAAGTGGCACTGCTGATTCTACATAAATGTGCCTGGTAGACATAAAAAGCTTGTTTGAAGGCTTAATAAATAAGAACAGATATTTAAAAATAGCATATGCATTTTCAATCCTGAATGAAACAGAATAAGCACATTTTACCCTGTCTTTCCCACTGAATGCAACTATAAAACCTGGATATAATGCATGGAGCAGATTTTGAGGGTTTTGGAAACAGTAATGCAGGAAACTTGTGTATCATGACGAGAATTCAAAGTAATACCAAACCAGAGGTGAAATTACTATTTTTATCAGGATATCCTTTAAGTCTTTCCTGGTGGCTCGGTGGTAAAGAATCCACCTGTAATACAGGAGATGCGGGTTTGATCCCTGGGTCTGGAAGAATCTCTGCAGAAGGAAATGGCAACCCACTCCAGTATTCTTGCCTGAGAAATCCCATGGACAACAGAGCCTGGAGGGTCGCCATGGGGTCGCAAAAGAGTTGGACAAAATTTAGTGCCTAAAAAACAACATGCTAGAACTAAATTAAATATAGCCTGAAGGAAATGGCACAGGGTTCATCCAGAGGGATTCTAGAAGACCACTCTAGTTCTGACTTAAGAAACAGGTAAAGGAACATCTAATGTTGAGATAAACTACAGAAACTACCTTTTTGTATTTTTCCCTCTTTTTCCCCTTCTTTTGCATTTGAACCCCCAAACAATACTTCTGTGTGTGTTAGTCGCTCAGTCATGTCCAACTCCTTGCAATCCCATGGACTATGGCCCACCAGGCTCCTTTGCCCATGGGATTCTCCAGGCAAGAATACTGGAGTGGGTAGCCATTCTCTTCTCCAGGGGATCTTCCTGACTCAGGGATCAAACCTGCATCTCCTGTGTTGGCAGGTAGATTCTTTACCATCTGAGCTACCAGGGAATCCTGAGGTAAATAAAAGTTCTAATAGAAACCTGAGCTTCCGTCATAGCTCAGTCAGTAAAGAATCTGCCTGTAATGCAGGAGATATGGAATTGATTCCTGGGTGGGGAAGATCCCCTGGAGAAGTAAATGGCACCCACTCCAGTATTCTTGCCTGGAGAAGCCCATGGACAGAGGAGCCTGGTGGGCTACAGTCTATGGGGTTACAAAGAGTCGGATGTGACTGAGCGACTAAGCACACACTCAACAGAAACCTATAGGAAGCAAAACTGTGAAACAGGCAGACATTCGCCCCTTCAGTGGAACCTATGGTCCCAAGGAGTGAGGTGATACTTCCTTGCTTTTTCTCTCACTCCACTGTATCTCTGCTTTGTCCTAGAGGTGGACATATTTATGAAAGGGCAAGGAGAGAGGATTAACTAAAACCCCAGCTTCCTGGCCACATGACCTAAAAGAGGAGCTCCAGGGAAAAGGAGCCAAAATATCCAGAGAGATTGCAAATAGGGTGGATGGAGCTTGGGAAAGCAATATCATAGAATAATTTATAAACTTTTGAGCTAAATCTTGAGCTGTTTATGTGTGGATCTGATAGTAATAAAAATACCAAACAATTTGAGAACTAAACCAACATACAGATTGTCCCCAGGTGGGAGACAGATGCAAATAGTCTAATAAGGTCTTTTGAAACTGACCCAACAAAGGAACCATTCCTGATAGAAGATAAACTAGAACTGGCAATCTGAACCTAATTAGATTGTTAACTAAAACAAAAATAAATTATCCATAGAATTTAAAAAAAGACAAATACACTCATAATACTCAAAATATCTAGGATACAATTCAAAGTTACTGAGCATACAAAGAACCTCAACTCTCATGAGAAAAGTCAATCAACAGACATCAGTACAAAAGTGATGCAGGTCTTGGAATTTTCTGAGAAAGATTTTAGAGTAGCTACTAAAAAATTACTCCAACAAGCAATCATAAGCATTATCGAAATGAATAGAAAAAAGTTATCAGCAAAAAGAAGAAAGAATATCTAAGCACATTTTAGAACTAAGTAAAATAATTGAAATTTTGAAATCTTTGAGATTACAAAGAAGGTACTCAGTGAACTTGAAGACAGATCAACAGAAATTATTCAGACTGAAAAACACAGGGGGGAAAATATGAAACTAAGTGAATAACACATCAGAGACCTGAGTGACAGCAACAAAAGATTTGATTTTTTTTCTATTTTAAAACTCATTTATTTTTAATTGAAGGATGACTGCTTTACAACATTGGTTTGGTTTCTGCCATACATCGACATGAAATCAGCCATAAGTATATATGTCCCCCCTCTCGCACCTCTCTCCTGCCTCTCGCTCCATCCCACCCCTCTAGATTGTCACAGAGCCCCAGGTTGCATTCCCTGAGTCATATAATAAATTCCACTGGCTATCTGTTTTACATATAGTAGTGTAACACTGAGAAAATATCCAAAGAAGCAATGGTTGAAAATGTGACAATGGACATAAAACTATAGATTCAAGAACTTCAGTAAACATATAGCAGGACCCCAAAAGTCCATGCCCAGACGTATCAAAATCTGAAAACTAAAAGCAATAAAAATAATTTAAAGACATTTAGAAGAAAGAGAAGTTTTTTCTATGCAGGGAAAGCAATTTGAATTATTATAGACTTCACATCAGAAACTATGGAAAGCAGAAGGAAGTGACAGGACACTTTTTAAATGCTGAAAGAAAAAGCTATAATGTCAGTATTCTGTGTCTAGTAAAAATATATTTTAAGAATGAAGGTGAAATAAAAAATTCCTAGACGTGATAGCAAAAGTACAATCCATAAAAGAAAAGAAAATTGACAAATTGATTCCCATTAAAACCAAATACAAAATAAAACCATGATGAGACACTACCACCTACCCCACTAAAATAGCTAAACTTTAAAAAATAAAAACCAGGAACACCAAGTGCTGGTAAAGGAGTGAAATAATAGAACACTCATACATTGCCCTGGAGATTCAGAATGGTACAGCCACTCTACAAGACCATTTTTCAGTGTCTTAAAATGGTTAACATAAACTTAGCATGTGACTCATCATCTCCACTTTTAAGCTCACCCCAAAACCTATATACAATTTTTTATCAGTTCCATTCATCATCTTCAAAAACTGAAGACAACTCCAATTTCTTTCAACAGGTAAGTGGATAAGGAAACTGGTACATCCATATAAAAGAATCCAACTTGGCAATAAAATAAGAAAAAAACTATTGATGCCACAAGAACTTGACTGCACCTCACATGCATTATATTGAATGAAGGAGCCAGTCTCAAAAATTCACATACTCAGTGATTCAACACAGATGACATTTTCATAAGCAGAAAACTGTGGTGACAGAAAACAGCGGTTAGGAGGGAAGGAGGGTGTGATGGCAACACTAGGAGCTTTGTTTGGGGAGTAATGGGATTGCTTCAATCTGTACATGTTAAAATTGGCTAAACCAAAAGAAAAACTTACTTTAGCATATGACAATTTAGAAATAATATTGAAAAACTTATACATGGCAACTTGATAAAGAAGAAAATGAATAAAAATAAAGTATGTTTAATGTAAAAAAGAGTGTTTGTCAAGTGGTACACATTTGGTGCTACCAGGGTAGTTTGCATTATTAGTGCAATAATTAAGATTAATTTTCTTTCCATATGGATCTTGGCATGTTTGCTTGATGGTCTACTAAATTGTTAAAATTCACTGGTTCATGCCTCCCTGAATCTTTTCATTAATCTTCCGTCTGTCTTTCAGGTGAATTTGTCCAACCCTTCCCTTAGGTCATCTCTTTACCCTATGCATAATTTCATCACAGCATTCTTGGAAATATTCCCCATATTAATCTATAAATTCCATAAAGAAAGGGACAATTCACTTTTCAGCATCAATTCCTAGCAAAGAGTGGTATACACTAGACAGCGAATAAATGTGTGTTGAATGAATGAAATGTTTAAAGCTGCACATTATTTAAAGCTGCAAATTATCAGGGAGGGTTTTATCACTACTGTGTTAAGGCTGAAATGCATAAATCTTGTTTTTTGATTCAGATCTACCCTCCAAATAATTATTTTGGTGAAATACCAAATCACTTGTCTTGGTTTATAATCTGTTAGTGCAAATCAGCTCTTCTGTATTTTGTCATGTATGTGTGAAATTCTTTTATGCCCTGTGCTTCAGTGAAAGTGAAAGTTGCTCAGTTGTGTCTGACTCTTTGGGACCCCATGGACTCTATAATCGATGGAATCCTCAAGGCCAGAATACTGTAGTGGGTAGCCGTTCCCTTCTCCAGGGGATCTTCCCAACCCAGGGATCAAACCAAGGTCTCCTGCATTGCAAGCAGATTCTTTACCAACTGAGCTATCAGGGAAGCCTCCTGTGCTTCAATACTGTGCCAAAAAAATAACCTTTTTATCAGCAGGATCAACATGGTAGAGTAGGGATCAAGATCCTGAGCTCACTTTCCCCATAAACACATTAAAGCTGCAATTTCATGTAGATTATCTCTTGCTGAGAACCACCTGAAGATTAGCAGACTAGTTCTACAACCAAGGCTATCAAGAAAGAACCACACAGTTCTGGTAGGAAGACAGGATAAGTGAATTAGTTGGGTTCCGAATCCCTAGCAGGTGACCCAGATAAGGAGGAAGCCGTCATGGGTTCAAGGGTCTTCCCTGGGGAAACAGTGTTTCGAGCCACATATCAGGTGCCTCAGCCCTGAAGTCTGACATCAGAAAGATAAGCCCCCTTAGCAGTTTGAACAGCAGTGTGACTTTTAAAATCCGAGCACTGCAAGAAAAAGAGATCATTTTGAGAGCACACGCACAAACTTGCTTGCCTCCAGTCTCAGTGCACAGGCAGCAGACTGAAAACTCCCTTGTGTTCCGGCCTTCCAGCCGGCCGGGAACGCCCCGGGGACCCCCACGTCTACACCAGGCTCCCGCTCTGACACCGTTCCGTCCAGGGCCAGAGGACCCCGCTGCCCGCTCACACGTGCAGACACAAGGGAAGGAACAGTCAGCCTGGGCCCTGGCCCCGCTTCCAGTTAAGGAGGAGGTTGCCATTGTCATCCTGCCTGCCAGAAGCAGGGAGGAGCAGAACCAGTGCAGCAGTGCAGCTTCAGGCAGGCCCTCAGGACCCACTTGTTCCTCTAACCGAGGAAAGGGCGCATGTTCAGAATTGCAACCTCAAGCCCTTGGGCTCTCGCCACGTCCCCGACCACAGCAGAAGCCATCACACTGGGTAGAAACTCAGCTCCCTCTGGACTCTCAGCCCTAGTAGAAAGAAGACCACAATTAAGCCTAAACAAATATAAACCTGGGGCTGAAGGACATTTTTAAGTTTGAAAGAAATACGATTTGGGACCATGTCTGACTAGGCAGCATAAGAGACACAGGTTCAATCCCTGGATCAGGAAGATCCCCCTGGAGGAGGGAATGGCTACCCACTCCAGTATTCTCGCCTGGAGAATTCCATGGACAGAGGAGCCTGGTGGACTACAGTGCATAGGGTCACAGAATCAGACATACCTGAAGCGACTTAGCATGCATGCATGCACTAACTAGGCAGACCCTACAGTAAGAGAGGGGAATGAGACATAGTTGACTAATGAATGAATGAAACAGAGAAGTGTGAGGAAGTACAGCATAAATAAGCAAAAATTTCCTCCTCTGTGAAGGAGGAAAAGCCAATTCTGGTACAGAAAATGTTGCTTCATACTCCAGGGAGACTTTAAGGGTGAAAAGAGTGTATACATCATGAAACACAGCTCAGGTAGAACTTCAAACTTAAACCCCATTCCACAACTCCATTAACTTTTCCATCTGTTACCATGAAAAAGACAAATGTGGTCAGTAAATACTGAAACTAAGGGATCTACATGGTTTAAAGTATCCTCAAATCAGACATGTTAAACTTCTTAAATCAAAACAGGCTTGTGAAAGGAGGGAAATGAAATGGATTCATTTTATTGAAGCATATATCAATCGATCAATAGCTATTTACTGAGCCTCTACTAAATAAAAGACATCACTCAGTTGTGTCTGACTCTTTGCTACTCCATGGACTGTAGCCCACCAGTCTCCTCTGTCCTTGGGATTCCAGAATACTGGAGTGGGTAGCCATTCCCTTCTCCAGGGGATCTTCCTGACCCAGGGATCAAACCCAGGTCTCCCGTATTACAGGCAGATTCTTTACCATCTGAGCCACCAGGGAAGCCCATACTGGTAACTGAAAATTAAGCATTTCATGGGAATGCCTAGATTAACTATGGATCAATGAAACATAATTCACAATGTATCATTACTATAGACTATAACTTAATGTGTATCAACATCTAATATCTTGGCAGTATGAGTTCAACTATTCTTGGTAGGTAAGAATCAAGTATCCTATAATTGACAGGCTAACTGATAGAGCTGGGAAGCTCCAAGTGCCCCTGAAGAATTAACTTAAGATCATAAATAATCCATACAATCTGGGGGAAGTGTTGTCTCATTCATTTTGGTTATAGGAAATAGTAACTTAAACATGTAATAAGACATTGACTTAAGTCCTATGTTCTAGAACACATTAATTTTTAAAGGCATAACAACTTATTAAATGGTTTGAATAACATGTGGTGATCATTTCTATGCATGCAACCATTAACAGAGAGATCTAGGCACTCTATGTTCTAGATGTGTTCAGTGAAAGCTAGTTTGGTGGGTGCTCAATGGGGATTCTAGCATGTTAGGTTTTGTCTGACTGGCTAGCAAGGTGAGCCCAGAATCGATTTCTAGATGTACCTGACAAAGCACTGATCAGAAAAGAGCTTCTAAGGCCATTAACATAATGATCTCAGTTGTCAGGTCTGAGCTTCTCCAGATGCCTGCTGTTAGTAATCCTTGGGAACAGAGCTACAAACAGTAAAGGTTAGTCCTGGAGCAGCAATTTCTATGGAGACATCAGTAATACTGAGGCTATAGTTGCATTACTTATGATGTGTATTATCTGAAGAGGTCATTTTGAGTAGGTTATCCTAAGAGATGAACCATACAAAGAGGAACAGAAATATTGACCAGTGATCTGAATTTAACTTTAGATGTTTGTTTTGCATTTAGCCCTCTACTGTAGAGAGCTACAAAAGAAAATAACTTGAAAGCTTTGAGACAGAATTTACATGTCCTTTCTAGTTCGCCTAAGTTCCCATCTCCTCCTACTGCCTCACACAGTCTGCTGCCCTCATTTGTGTTACTGGCTCGTCCCTAGATAGTCATCTCAACCTTTTAGGAACTTGTGACCTCTGGTTTAGGTAAAACAATGCATGATATATTTTTATTGGATAAAATAAAAAATCAGAAGAAATTTGCAATCATAATTCTCCCAGCCCCCCCCAACTTTTTATACTTATCTGCCTGAACTCTTCTTATATTCGCATCACCCAACATACCCCATTTCTCCAGCTGAAGTCACAACGTCACCCATTCAGGTGCCACCCAGCCCCACACCAACCACGCCAGCGCTTTCACTGCTGTGGTTCTTCTGAAGCGGGAGTGAACCAATTTCCTTTTCTCTTGGACCAACTAGAAACAGACAGCAATTTTTCAATAAAATTTACTAAGAAATTACATCATTAAAAAAAAAGGTACAAAACAGTAGAAATGGTGAAAAATAAGAACAAAAGAACATATTTCTAAGCCTAAAAGCCTAAAATAGTCTTATTAAATCATTTGTTGATTCCACACCTTCTGTAAACAGTAACTCTTTGTCAGCACTATATCCTCTCCTGGGAGTTTTTAGAATTGTTGAAAAAATTTATATGAATAACTTTGCTACAATGTGATTTTCAAGAGGAGATTACCATAGTCTGAATATAGTTTGGCTTGACTGACCCAATATACTCTGTACAGTCAATATTTCTACCTTAGGTTCAACACTATCTGAAAAATTCACTCCAAAGCTATTTAACCTCCTACGCCCTGCTTCCTGGAGGGGCTAGGTCTGTCATAACCAGGTTCCTTCATAAGATGAATTATAAATAGTGGCTGGGAAAACAGAAAAAGCATAAAATTCTAATGAGTTTATGAGTATAGGAATAAACATGTGGAAGGTATCTGGTTTCCCACCCTCTCAACCACACCAGTAGTTCCTCAAGAAGAAAGTGTCTTACCTCATTGTAATGTCTAAGAAAAATTTGGTAGGACAAAACACATTCTAAATTTTTGAAAATTTATGTTATTTAATTTATCTGATACTATACTATTATTATACAATTATAGTCACTCAGTCATTTCTGACTCTTTGTGACCCCATGAGCTATACAGTCCATGGAATTCTCCAGGCCAGAATATTGGAGTGAGTAGCTGTTCCCTTCTCCAGGGGACCTCCCCAACCCAGGGGTAGAACCCAGGTCTCACTCATTGCAGGCATACTCTTTAGCAGCTGAGCCACCAGGGAAGCTCAGTTTATCTGATAGCGTGCCACCTATTATATGTCTGGTACTTTACCAGATGCGAGAGATAGCACATTGAAGACAATTATCAGTTCTTAAAACTTATGAGTCAATGTCCAAGACCAATAAGCCTACAAGTATTTTAAAAAAAAAATAACCATTGCTGTTATAAGAACTCAAAAGAGGGGTGCCTGATCCAGAATCCAGGAAAATAAATGGGTTACTGGAAGGATGCCACCTGATCTGGGTCTTAGAGGATGAGCCAGATTAATACAATGGAGATGTAAGTATGTTCTAAAAATTTTCCCACAGAACATTCCATGGTATCAGCGTCAGAAACAGAATATCAGGTTGATGGTCAGGATTACAGGATGACACCTGTAACTTTTTAGATATGCAAAGCTAAGCAATCAGTGATAAAAGCAGTTTAATATACCATTAAATGTGTATATCAAATGATCAGCTCCCACATGTCAACCCTCAAAGTAAGTGGCACATCTGAATCCTGAATCTTGGCAGGCTTTTGCTGGCTAAGATTCATCCAAAATGTTGAATCTGTTATTTTTTTTAAAGGCTTTTAATCTTTTGGGTGGATTGGAGCAACACCACTGATAAACTTCCCACTCAGAAACATGTAATATCACTGTTACAAAAAGGTATACTAAATATCTATTGCAATATACATGAATCTCCCCTACATAAGATTGTTTGTAATGAGAGAGGTTTTAATGTGCTGTCCCTAAAGCTTGAGAACATTGATGTGTACTGCATATGCCCAGGATGGCTCAACTGAATAAAGAGCTTTTCCTCTCTGACACTATGAATGTGAATCAATGGAAAAAAGCCTATGATTCTGATAGAATTCAGCCAACTAGACAACTGGTTCTGCTAGGGATGCTGGTGGGAGATAATCTGATTACAAAGCATCAATCTAGTAAAAATAACCCTGTGGCCAAAATAAAATGAAACAAACATTAATAACAATGGGAACTCTGAGGGGGATTCTCATAAAATCTCCAGGGAACATCTTCAGTGAGATGGATGTCTGTCCATCATTTAGCAGATGATTTTGAATGCCTGTCACTTTCTAGACATTTTTGTGGCTAAAAGGATGTTTATTATTATAAACAGTCATGGGTCCTGCCTCAAGGAGCTTGCTAATAAGGCAAACATGACACCCACATAAATAATTTACATGTGTAGTAGATGGTGGTAAGTGCTACAAGGCAGTACACATAAGCTGCTGTGGGTGTGTGAGGAATAAAGATTATTTCTAGCTGAAAAATCTAGAAAGATTTCTTTATGTAAGTGATTCTGTTGTGTTTCAGACTTGTGTATCCAACTGGCTTCTGATCATTTCTATTTATAAGCCTCAGTATGCTTAACATGGGCTTCCTTGGTGGCTCAGATGGTAAAGAACCTGCCTGCAATGCAGGACTCCCAGGTTCGATCCCTTGGGAAGATCGCCTGGAGAAGGTAAAGGTTACCTCTTCAGTATTCTCACCTAGAGAATTCCATGGACAGAAAACTGGAGGGCTTCAGTCCATGGGTAAAGAGTCAGATATGACTGAGCTACTAACACTTTCAGTTTCCTCTAATCCTTTACATACTATGTGCTGAATGTCTGTGGAATGAATCCTCTCTATTCACACTCCCATTATTACAATTATCTTCTAAAAATTGCTACTATAAACACCTGCAATGGCTAATAATGTCATTGCTCTGCTTAAAATCTTACAGTAACAGTCTGTAGCTTCCAAGATAAATTTCAAACTACTTAGGTACTTAATAATCTAGTAACTCTTAGAGTTCCTATCCCATAGTAGGTAATCAATAATTATTTCTTTGAATTATTGGTGGGATAAATAGACGATTGGTAGGTTCAATATGTTTGAGGTATATCCAGAAATAAATGCTGACACATCAGAGGGAATTACAACTAGGGGAAATGTTCTCAGGAGCCCTTACTTTGGGGACTAGTTGGAAGAGATTACCAACTAGTTTCCTAGACTCTAGTATGGGAAGCTTCCTGCCTTCAGTAACCTATTTCTTATGAGAGCAGGAGAATAGCTTTGAAAATATTACTGTACCCTCTCCAAAGATGTTGTTTTGTCATTTATGACCCAGTGAATTATGGACCATCAGGCTCCTCTGTCCATGGAATTTCCCGGGCAAACATACTGGAGCTGGTTGCCATTTCCTACTCCAGGGGATCTTCCTGACCCAGGGATCAAACCCACATCTCTGGCATTGGCAGTTGGAATCTTTACTGCTGAGCCACCAGGAAAACCCTCTCCAAAGACAGATAAACTCAAATTTGAGGTGGCAAGCAGCTTATAATCATACAGAAAAGTCATGATAGAGATATTGGTTGATTCACAATCCTACCTGATTAGGGAGAGAGAGGATGGGAAGAAGGAGAAAGAAAGAAAAGGAAAGAAAGAAGGACGGACAGAGACAGAGAGAAGAAAAGGTTGTTTTGTAATAAGATTGTTTTCAGCTTTTTAAAATTCATAAGACATTTCAAAAATATATCCTGAAACTGTTTAGCCTAATGCTAAAGTTTAACTGAAATTCTATTTTAATTTTCATGAAAAAACATCACAGATAAATATTAAAAAACAAACAAACACCCCATCTCACATTTCTATATGAAGATATGACTAAAAGTAACTTTTAAAATAATTTATAATTTCTTGGATTCATGCACTTGCGTATATACTCTGATTAAAAAAATAGACTAGCATTTTTATTGAGGAAATCTGTGGTTTGCTTTTAGTTTGGTTTGGTTTGCTTGTTTGTTTTTAAAATTAGTCAGATACTATGCTCTATTTTTTACAGAGATTTTTAGCTCCAACAGTTCTAGAGTGACAATGGAAATGTTCGAAGTCATCCTTTAAAACAACCGATTTTACACTTAGCTGCTTGAAATCAGGCACTGATGCAACAGGGAATGAGCCAGGAAGACGTAGGGTCCATGTGCTACCCAACCAGGACCTTGGCCTAGAAGAATGACCATTTTAATCATTTTGCATTTTGTAAATTTTTTACCTCTAGAAAAGTTTTTACTTCAGAAAACAAAAAATGTTTCAAAAATGAAAGATCAACTTCTTTCTTCTTTTCTCCGAGGCTCCTTCTTTACTGAAGACAGAGGAAGGGATTTCTCCAAATGAACAATGTATAATGCTAATCCTATTTTTAAATACATACAATTCACAGAATTATTACAAAGATTTGGTCCAGTAAAAATAATGATGTACAGTTCAGTTCAGTTCAGGTCAGTTCAGTCACTCAGTCATGTTCGACTCTGCAACCCCATGGACTGCAGTACGCCAGGCCTCCCTGTCCATCACCAACTCCTGGAGTTTACTCAAGCTCATGTCCATTGAGTTGTTGATGCCATCCAACCATCTTCCATCCAATTCTTTGCGACCCTACAGCCTGCAGCCCACCAGGCTCCACTGTCCATGGGATTCTTCAGACCTGAATACTAGAGTGGGTTGCCATGCCTTTCTCCAGGGGATTTTCCCAACCCAGGGATTGAACCTTCATCTCCTATGTTCCTGCCTGCATTGGCGGGTGGGTTCTTTACCACTAACACCACCTGGGAAGCTCAAACATAATGGAAAGTTGTCTCTATTAGTTAGTTGTCCTTTAAACCCTTGTATTTTCAACATCTCTGAGGTAAAGGAGACACTGGAAATTGTTGTTTATCCTATAGATACTCTGATAGCCTTTTAAATGACTTTGTTATTGGTAATCAGAAAATAGATCATTCTCCAAGAGACCATTTGTCTTCCAATAAATATGCAGATTAAAATCACAAAGATGTCCTTTCTTTCCATGAGGGCTACTTACTTACCTAACGTAATCTGTCAGCGGAATCTAATGCAATGTGACATACTTGTGGCTAAGTTTAGGATATTTGGGTTGTTTCAGTTGATGTTGTTGACTTTCTAACTGCTACTACTTTTAGTCTTTTTGAAATAATCCATCTTCACATTTATCCAATTAAGTTGTCCTGAATATCATAATAAAGACAGAGGTCCATTGATATGACTCCATCCCCTTCAAGTAGAAATTGAGTTTGGACTCTTTTTCTGATATGTACTATACCTTTTCTAAGTAATTTTATCCATTTCTTGATTTTTTTTAGCAATTATTAGTTATTCCATTTATAAAATATGAGGGTCTAATTATTTTAAATGCCACACACTTAATATAATTAGGTGGCTATTTTCAGAAACAGCAAATGTTTATATGAAGATTACTATAAAGTATTATTTATAGACATGCCAAGTGATAACAAACAACTCTATAAACAAGATTAATTTTTCCTGTGCTTCTTCAGATACCACTAGCCTCTGTCCTCTACTTCATAACAACATTAAACATGAAAAATACCCCTTTGTGATACCCATGGCCTATATATCACCTTAGTGAGGAAAGGTTTCTAGAAACTTACAAAGATAAACCAGATATTATTTGTCTTGGTAGATAATCCTGGAATAAACTCAACTGGGGACTTGGGGACTTCACTTTGTATGAGACTTTCTTTGCACAACAAAATGTTTCCTGAATTATTAAAGCTTATAGTCTGGCTGCCACAATGAAGTTATAGTACAGCCATTTGATTTTAGAATTTATCACTGTGCTTGTAATATACCAGTGTGATAGTCTTGAAACTGCTCTTTGTACGTGGATAGCCCAGCCCTTATATGTACTCAGCTGTCCCCATTAATAGAAAGTAACCAGTAGCCATCTGTTGGGGAAAGTTTGAGGCAATAAGGTATACACAACTCATGCCACTCGCATGAATCCAGATGATACCTTCTGGAAAACGTTATTCATTTCCTGACTACATAAGGAAGGACCCACATTCTTTGGAAACCAGAAAACTGCTGAAACAAATACATCTCCATTTTCTCTCTTGTCAACTTGCACCTCACCCTGCCTGGCATGCTGAGAAACAAAAGGACCTTGCTCTTTCTTTTGGCTAGTAGCCAGTCTCTTTCTTTCTCACTGTGTTTGTTAAAGATTATTTCACCTAAGTTCAGCTGCTCAATCATGTCCAACTCTTTGTGACCCCCCAAACTGCAGCACGCCAGGCCTCCCTGTCCATCACCAACTCCCGGAGTTTACTCAAACTCATGTCCATAGAGTCGGTGATGCCATCCAGCCATCTCATCCTCTGTCATCCCCTTCTCCTCCTGCCTTCAATCTTTCCCAGCATCAGGGTCTTTTCAGATGAGTCAGTTATTCACATCAGGTGGCCAAAGTATTGGAGTTTCAGCTTCAACATCAGTCCTTCCAGTGAACACCCAAGACTGATCTCCTTTAGGATGGACTGGTTGGATCTCCTTGCAGTCCAAGGGACTCTCAAGTCTTCTCCAACACCACAGTTCAGTTCAAAAGCATCAATTCTTCGGCGCTCAGCTTTCTTTAGAGTCCAACTCTCACATCCGTACATGACTACTGGAAAAGCCATAGCTTTGACTGGACCAACATTTATCAGCAAAATAATGTCTCTGCTTTTTAATATGCTAATATGTTGGTCATAGCTTTTCTTTCAAGGAGCTAGTGTCTTAATTTAATGGCTGGAGTCACCATCTTCAGTGTTTTTGGAGCCCTAGAAAATAAAGTCTGTCACTGTTTCCATTGTTTCCCCATCTATTTGCCATGAAGTGATGGAACTGGATGCCATGATATTAGTTTTCTGACTGTTGAGTTAAAGATTACAAGTAACACTCAAACCTACTTACCTTTCCTCATTGTATCAGTGAGTGTACACTTAGGAAAACTGGAACTAGCTGCTATTTTACTGACAGTGAAAATCATATTCTAAGGGATTGTTTAAGTAACAATCAAAGGACTGAAGACTAAAAGGGGGCATTGAAATAACATAGAAATAATGACTAGAAGAAGCTGCCTCCACTTTCAGAGCTGATCGAACAAACAGCTGGAGGTTCCTAGAATTTAGAAACTTGGAGAATCCCTGTTCATCTGGGACTGAGAGCTCTAAGGAGAGAAGACATCACCACTGACTCCCACACGCAGAAGGTCTGGGGAGCACCCCTTCCCCCAAGGAGGGATTGAATCTTTGAGAAGGGGTTTAGGCAGTGCTGCTGCTGTCTGTGAGGTGAGTTGATTGAGGTGGTTCTGAAAATAGGTGGGGTCGGGGGCATGAAATCTAGAACCAGCTGCTGCTCTTGGATTCAATACTTGCAGCCAGAGTGGAAGGTGGTATTTGGAGTTGTGCAGAAACCAATAGGAATCAAACTGAAAAAAAAAAATCCATTCTCTGTCTTTTCTTCCAGTCCCTGGTGTTCTCATCAATGAAGCCTAACAGAGAGCAAGCTGACCAAGAAGAAATGTGATCTGTGAAGTCCCAGCCTCACAAAGCAAAGTATAGAACGGTGAGTTTTGAGCCAAGAGGCCAAAGCTTAATAACCATCACATCCAAACCTAAGTAAAAATTCATTGCTTCGGGGGAAAGAGAATTAACAGCTGGAGCCTCACTAAAACTAGACCATTAGCCCTTAATCAAATCAATACCTTATTCCAGTCTTATAAGGCAATGGCCCCCAACATTTTTGGCACCAGGGACCAGTTTTGTGGAAGACAAAGATGTTTTGGTTTTCCACTGACCAAGATGGGGGTATGTTTGCAGTTTTACCCAGCTCCCACCTCCTGCTGTGTGGCCCAGGTCCTAATAGGCCACAGACTGGCCCTGGTCTGTGACCTGGGGACTGGAGACTCCTGTTATAAAGAATGTTACCAACACTATAATCATGCTCCCCCAAATTTAAGAAAGTTGAGATGAATTACATTTGCCTCATTAATCAAGCGCTCATCTAGGATAATGCTACATAAGATTCCAATGACCCCATGATCAAGTCTGATATTATCAGTTATTGAACAATGACCCCTGATTCCTCCACTTCTTTTCAATTAGAAGAGATGCAGTTGTGGTCCTTTGACTTCCTTTTAACTGCTCCAGTTTTCTTGCTAGCCCCACTCTGGCACAGGTGTGCTCACAACATTACCTGAGATCTTCAAAGGAAGAAAACACCGCGGACTTCTCTGGTGGATCCAGTGGTTAAAAATCCACCTGCCAGTGAAGGGCACAGGATTCAACCCCACGTGCCCTGGGCGACTAAGCCCTTGTGCCCCAAGTACTGAGCCTGTGTTCTGCACCTGCCGAAGCCCCAGCAATTACAGCCGATGCTCTGCAGCAAGAGAAGCCACCACAGTGAGAAGCCCATGCACCACAACTGGCCACAATTAGAGAACGCCAGTGTGCACTGCAAAGACCTACCACCATCAAAAGTTTTTAAAAAAGAATAAATATGTAAATAAAATTTAAAAAATAAAAAAATAGTGTCACAAAATATTGTTATTGTTCACTCAGTCATGTCTGACTCTTTGCGATCCCATGGACTGCAGCACGCCAAGCTTCCCTGTCCATCACAAACTCCTGGAGTTTGCTCAAACTCATGTCCATCAAATCAGTGATTTCATACAACCATCTCATCCACTGTCACCCCCTTTCCCTCCTGTCCTCAATCTTTCCCAGCATCATGGTCTTTTCCAATTAGTCGGCTCTTTGTAGCATTGAAGGCAGGAGGAGAAGCAGACGACAGAGGATGAGATGGCTGGATGACATCACTAACTCAATTGACATGAGTTTGAGTAAACCCTGGGAGTTGGTGATGGACAGGGAGGCCTGGCATGCTGCAGTCCATGGAGTCGCAAAGAGTCGGAGGCGACTGAGTGACTGAACTGACTGACTCGCATCAGGTGGCCAAAGCATTGGGGCTTCAGCTTCAGCATCAGTCCTTCCAATGAATATTCAGGGTTGACTTCTAGGATTGACTTGTTTGATCCCTTTATTTTAATTCAATTATTTTCAATAACATTTCTATTATATGTAGGGCACTACCTTGAGCTGTGTGGGAGACACAAGATGAAAAATAATTGAGATAGTCTGCTGATCTTAAGGACCACATTATATGGTAGAAGAGACAAACATAAAAACTTGATGACAACAGATTTTTCAGTGGTGTTCATTAATAGCAATGTTTATTATTATTATTTTTGCATTTTTGACCCCTTGAGCTTCTGAGTGATCACAAATTTTTCTAAGTCCTAGATTCCTAGGAGATTTTAGTGATGTCATGATGCCTGTCACTACCTGGAAGGAAGCACGCATTTCTCCTGTGGCCAACCGTAATCCAGAGACATACAAAAAAGAGATTCTCAAAATGTCATTCCAACTTAGCTAAGTTGACACAGTACAAAACCATCACACCCAGTTAATAAACAACAGATCAGGGATTCAAACTCAGGCAGTCTCTCTCCAAATTCACACTTCTAACTGTACCACCATATTGTTTCTCACACAGACATGACAGGAAGAACCTGGCCCTAATTTGAGAGTTATGATGTCTTATTTTTCTGTGAATTCTCAGTATCATAAGTTCATTTGCTCAAGAACATGGGAAAATATGCAAGTAGAAGAGCATTTATTCTCTGCTTCTTTCCTATGATAAAACTGAAGTTAACTCTCATGTTCAACATGAACAGATCAAATGAACAGCAGCTTTGCAAAAAATTCCAACACACTAATGGAGGAAAGAGGAAGCTAGTATGTTGGAAGATAAAAGTACAGATTATCACCCTGATAAATACATAATGAAATACAGGAATATAGAGAGCTGAGATGAACTCTAATGCTAGAGACTAAAATATTAAACAAATCCAATTTGACTTCAAAAATTTACTAGCTCCTCATAAATTCCAAAGTAGTTCCCAAAATTCTTGTGAAGGCTCCCTCAACACAAATGAAAATTAAATGCTTGCTATAATCAAGATATACACTGTGAGGCATGGAAGAAAGAGTAACATCCCACGTGGGAGGTCAGCTTCAAAGACAAAAAGGCGTTTGAAAACAACCTTGGATAGTGGCTCAGATGGTTAAGAATCTGCCTGCAGTACAGGAGACCCAGGTTCCATCCCTGCTTTGGGAATATCCCCTGGAGAAGGGAATAGCTACTCACTCCAGTATTCTTGCCTGGAAAATTCCATGCACAGAGGAGCTTGGTGGTCTACAGTCTCTGGGGCTCAAAGAGTCGGACACAACTGAGCAGAAAACAACAACAATAACATTGGATAATTGGTAAGATTTAAATAAAAATGCTACTGGTGAACGGGCAGTCAAAAGACACGATGACTCTGAGGCATTCAGTAAAATAGTTATACTTTCTATGTGCCACGCACTGTGCTAGGGTAGAGATAAGTATTATAGAAAAGGAAAGATATAAGTATTATAGAAAAGGAAAGATAGGTCCACAAAAGATGATACTGCCATGTATTTAGAATGTAGGGTGGGTTGTATGAAAATAGAAGCAGATGAGTTTGGAAAGGTGGAAACATAACAGATTATAGTTAATGGAAGTTCTATTCAAAGTAAACATTTTTCCTTTTGTGGATGGAATTCAAAAGATACAACGCATAAAGAATTTTGAAGAGTTCACAATAAGCAAAGCAACACTGTATAATGGAAGAAAATTGCCACAGCCCAGCTCTTTTTCTCTTTAGATATGTATTTGAATGCAGAAATGTATTTATAATATAAACCATTTCTATTTCCTTTGAGATGATGAGGGAAGAGCCACCTTTTATGAAATTTACGGAGTTTAAAATTCAATAAGCACAATGTTTACAATGTTTCTTAGCCAAAAAGCAATGCCATTCAAAGTGCTCTCTGCAAGAGTGACTTATATTTTATTTATTGGAAAGCACGTTGATTTCCCCCACAACTAAACTTCTGTGGAGCTTGAATACTATTCAATTCATTTCATCTTCCTGGAGCCTTTTCTGTTTTATTTTCCTATGCATTTTATTTCCTTATGAAATTTAACATTGACAGACTTACAGTAAGGATTTCCTATTGACTACATTCTGGACTTGCCTGGCTACCACTCAGGGATCCATATGTCACGATTCACAGTTTATGGCTTACTGTTACTCTAAGAGCCTGGTACTGATTGTGTTCTGGAAGCTGTGGACTGAGGTATGGGTCACAGAAAAAAATGGCTGGAGTATTTGGGAGAAACACTTAGCAATTTCAATTCCTGCCTTGACTTACCCGGTATCACTGTTATAAAGAGAAGAGTTTCAGAGAAAAAAATACTGCAAACATGTTTTCACTTTGCTTTAATCTTGAGCCTTTATGGCCAAAAATTACAGAGGAAAAAGATGCAGACATCCTTCAGGGATAGAGAAAAGAAATGAGTCAGAAATTCTACATGCTTCTCACACATTCCATGACAAACATGGTTCCATAAGCTAGCAGAGATGTCATGTCAATAAGAAGTTTCATCTTTACAGCTATTCTTTTGAAAAAAAGAAAAATACACATTGTTCACAAATATGTTATATAAGAGGATAACAATCACATTTCTTACATTAGAACATATTCTTTTGTTTAACTTAGTGTGAGAATTGGAAATTAAGACAAATATCAGAGAAAAGTTTTGATTAGGGCCTGGGGGATGATAAGAAGAGATGTATCTTCAGAACATGCAATCCCAATGAAAAGGGGCCAAAGTTGAGATCCTCAGTAAATAGGATGTGTGTGATGTTTTTGGAATCCCTGAAAATTCATAGAAATATGTGTGGAGCTAATGTTTCCCTATTTTTTTTTCTATAATCAGATGGTACATGACATATTTCTGAAGTAATATATGGTTTGGTGACCAGTTTCTAGAATCCACTAAGAGCTGGGTGGCTGGTGGGTAGAACCCACGATCTCCAGTTTCTGGTATCTATGTCTTGTATGATCCTCTTCCTTGTAGGGTAAGAGGGGGCTATATTAATAGTTTGCTTCCAGTGGATATAATGTAATAATGGTGATGGAACATCACTTCTATGGTAGCATTCTGTAAGGCTGTGTTTCATCTTGTTGGGATAATACTTCTTACTTCCTCGTTTTGAGGAAGACCCATATAGCAAGGACCTGAGGGTGGCTTCTGGTCAACAGGTAGCAACAAACTGAGGCCCCATGAGTTTGGGAGCAGAAACTTCCCCAGCTGAACTTCTGATTAGACTGCAGCTCCAGCTGACACCTTCATTCTAGTCTTGTGAGACTCTGAAACAGAAGGTCCACACGCCCTAACTTTTGACCCATAAAAACCATGAGACAATAAAGTAGGGGGGGGTGAGGTTCAGCTGATAAGTGTGTGGTAATATTGTTATACGAAACAATGGAAAACTAACTCACTGAGCTTGGGGTGTGTTAGCCAACCTCCCTACGCCTTGTCTTTTTTATATTGTTTTTTCATCTCTGGCTTATATTGTCCTTCATTGTTCGCTAAGTGAATTACATCAAAGAAGCAACCATTAAAAAGAATTCTGTAAAACAGCAACACCATGAGGTCCAAGGTGCAGCTTTCTGAAAGTTTCACAAGGAAAAGTGCATATTGTTTCTGTAGCATAATTTCTCTGTTTCTCATAAAACTAATTTTGCTGAATGTTAATAATTTTCAAGTTTTTCCACTGTGAAGTAACTCTGAGGAAATAGAGTAATTTAAAATTAATCGAACTGTGTTTTTCAGTTTTTCAGATGTTCTAAAGTACACTATGAATCTCTAAAAAGCGTTGAAAACTAAGAAGTTTAACCAAAATTGTCTGAGGAAACACCTGAGGAAGAGATGAGAATTTTCTAAGAGAACCATTTGGAATCTGCTTCACAAGCAAAACAAGGGGGTCCTCTAGGTCCAAGAGGCCTTTGATGAAAAACATGCCTACAGAATTTTCAACCAATAATTTTTTTAATGATTATTACCAAAAATTCAACTTGGCAATTAAAGCAAGTAACCTGACAGACTTCATCAGATTTTAAGCTCCCCAGGGTCATGCACACTTCTCTTCCATAATTTGGGGCACAGGGGTAGAAAAGTTTGAGAAGTATCACTTTAATGCCCTAGCTGGGCTTTCCCACTCTGTCTAACCCAGGGGTGAGCTGAGGGTCAAGAACGGAAGGCTGGGTGTTCAGTGAAGCAGGGGCACTAAGGCAGCAAGGAAGAAAGCCCATAGGAGAATCCCTGTCGCTCACCACCCAACCCCCTCGCAAGCACGCATCATCATCCTAGTTAGCTTTCACAGTGTCTAGCAGAGTCCTGAAGGCCTGAGGGCTGCATTTTGAAAATGGTAACTTCTAGAAGGAATTGCTCTTTTTAAAGAAAGTGCATGAAGAAGAACTCAAGCTTGCAGACATGACCACTTTCCAGTTGAGAAAGAACAGCTTCATAAAGGGATGTTGCCCACCCTTAGAGTCTAAAGGGAAATATTTGCTGAAAAACACACATTGTCCCCCCCAAACTCTTTTTATCTCTAAAACAGACATATCCTGGACATTGAAATGTTCTTTATATTCCTTTTTGACTTCATACACACACCAACTAAAGGTCCAAGCAGTTATCCAAGACTAACAGAATCACCTTTATCAGAAAATTTTAGATGACTGGGAGCAACAGTATGCTTTTTTATTTGGTTTTAGTTTGCATTGGTTATCAGGATAATTACTTTTATTCCAAGCTTTATTATCGGAGAAGGCAATGGCACCCCACTCCAGTACTCTTTAGCCTGGAAAATCCAATGGACAGAGGAGCCTTGTAAGCTTCAGTTCATGGGGTCGCTAAGAGTCGGCATGACTGAACGATTTCACTTTCACTTTTCACTTTCGTGCATTGGGGAAGGAAATGGCAACCCACTCCAGTGTTCTTGCCTGGAGAATCCCAGGGATAGGGGAGTCTGGTGGGCTGTAGTCTATGGGGTTGCGCAGAGTCAGACACAACTGAAGTGACTCAGCAGCAGCAGCAGCAGCAAGCTTTGTTATAGAGGATAGAATCACTAGATTTAAAATTTCTCTATAAATCTTACAATTTAAAATTTAATTTAGTATATATTTAAGAAATACATATTTAAATATGTATTTTAGAAATACATATTTAAATAATTCTTCTGGAAATAAAAATCATATTTCCTGTGTTTGGTATTTAAACAGAAGCTGCTGATGATTTCATGATGATGATACAGAAGGCACCAGTTCTCCTCTATACACCATCAGCAGATTAATGGCAAACTGATCTATATCCAGCTAATAGGTGTTAAGTTCACCATGTGTCTCTGTTGACTTCCCAAATATATAGGCAGTTAAAGACAGGGCATGGGTCTTCTGAACTATAAGAATACTGAATGGATACTAAAAGTTGCCCAAAATAGGTCAACATATTGTATTTTTTTATTATTTTACTTTTTCTCAGAAAGAAAACGTAATGTTACTATAACATTTCTTTAAAATTTCTAGTTTAACCAAGTTAACTACTTAGATACATAGATGATGGAAGGATGGATGGATAGATGGATGGATGGATAGATACACAGATACACAGACAGATAGACAGGGACTTCATTGGTTGTCCTATGGTTAAAACTCTGTGCTTTCACTACAATAAGTGCAAGTTTGATCCCTGGTTAGGGGACTAAGATTCTGCATGCTGCATGGCCAAAAAGATAGATAAATAGATATAGAGATAGAGATCTATTCATAGAGACTTTATTGAATAAAGTTAATATGTGAGAAATATTCCCTTATAAATATATTGGCTAATTTGTAATCTGAAAGATAGGGAGGACAAGCAACTTGACCAAAGCTCCACAGTTATTAAGGTGCTGAAATAGCATTCACATCAGATCTGTCTTACTCTCTGGCTTACACCTTTAAATCCTAATTTACAAATAGTGTTAACAAGGGTACAACCATAATACACCTTTCTTCTTCCCCCTACCTCCAAACTTGTCCTTTTCTGGGTGAAATCTCAGACTAATTCTGCAGTCTTACCAGTCAGAAATATTAAAAATATCTCAGGATGTCCCTTTTTCCAAGAATTGTTCCATGTCATTAATTGAAATACCCAAGAGAAAGTGTTAGTTGCTCAGTCATGCCCGACTCTTTGCAACCTCGTGGACTGTTGCCCACCAGGCTCTTCTGTCCATGGAATTCTCCAGGCAAGAATATTGGAGTGGGTAGCCATTCCCTTCTCCAGGCGATCTTCCCAATCCAAGAATCAGACCCAGGTCTCCTACATTGCAGGCAGATTATTTACCATCTGAGTCAGCAGGGAAGCCCTTGTAGAGAAATAATCCAATACTGACACCCAGCCAGCTCCTCCCTTTGTTGCCCTCTTCTGGTCTTTGAGGCACAGAACATGGGCCAGATTCTCAGTGGAAATATGGCTGGATCGCAGGGGTGCCACTTCTTTTCTCTTTGCTAAGTCAGAGAAGTCCAGCCATAGCCCACTGCCTCTGAGTTTCACAGATATGGGTCAAACACCAATCCCTTATATTCCTTCAAACTTCATGAAACAGATATCATGCTCATCAATTAATTCACGTATTCATTCAACATGTATTTACTGAGCATATACCACTTAGGAACCATTGTTCTTGACCCATGAACAAAACAGACAAAAATATTTGTTATTATAGTTTAATCAAGCCAAGACTTCCCAGGTGGCACAATGGTAAGGAATCGGCCTGCCAATGCAGAAGATATAGGAAATGCAGGTTTTATCTCTAAGTCAGGAAGAAGAAAGATTCCCTGGAGTAGGAAATGAAAACCCACTCCAGTACTCTTGCCTGGAAAATCCCATGGACAGAGGAGCCTTTTGGGCTACAGTCCATGGGGCTCAAAGAGTTGGACATGACTAAGCAACCCAGTTCAATTCAGTCACTCAGTCATATCCAACTCTCTGAGACCCCAGGAACTGCAGCAGGCCAGGCTTCCGTGTCCATCACCAACTCCTGGAGTTTACTCAAACTCATGTCCATCGAGTCAGTGATGCCATCCAACCATCTCATACTCTGTCATCCCCTTCTCTTCCTGCCTTCAATCTTTCCCAGCATCAAGGTCTTTTCCAATGAGTCGGTTCTTTTCATCAGGTGGCCAAAGTATTGGAGTTTCAGCTTCTGCATCAGTCCTTCCAATGAATGTTCAGGACTGACTTCCTTTGGGATGGACTGGTTGGATCTTCTTGCAGTCCAAGGGACTCTCAAGAGTCTTCTCCAACACCACAGTTCAAAAGTATCAATTCTTCAGTGCTCAGCTTTCTTTATAATCCAACTCTCACATTCATACATGACTACAGGAAAAACCATAGCTTTGACTAGATAGACCTTTGTTGGCAAAGTAATGTGTCTGCTTTTTAATATGCTGTCTAGGTTGTTCATGACTTTTATTCTAAGGAGCAAGTGTCTTTGAATTTCAAGGCTGCACATACAAAGTGTGGCACCATACTTTGAAATATGAGAGTATTCATAGCATATTACTGGGTTATTGTCTTTTTGATGACTGAGTTCAATGGAGACAGTAGTAATCCCCTTTAATACCGCGCTTATATAGACAGTTACATGTGCACTGGCACACACATATGACAAAATCAAGATCATATTTCTGACATAAGTTTTTTTTCACTGAAATCCCTGTCACTAAATGTTTTTGAAAGCATGAGTTTTTTCTCTGTTGCATTATTGCTTCATATGACTAAAATATGTGTTTAATCATCTACCTTTTGTTAGATATTTAAGATTTTAATGAACTTTCATCATTCTATAATTTTCTTTGATAAATTTAGCTCTATTGATCTCCATACCCATTTCTGAATAATGAATCTCTAAATAGCCATCTCCTAATATCCCTTTCTGGGCTTCTCTGGTGGTAAAAATATATGTCTACCAGTGCAGGAGATGTGGGTTCAATCCCTGGGTCAGGATAATTCCCTGGAGAAGTAAATGGTAATCCACTCCAGTATTCTTGCCTGGAAATTTCATGGACAGAGGAGCCAGGTGGGCTACAGTCCAAGGGCTGCAAAAGAATTAGACATGACTAAACAACAACAACTATAAATATTGCTTTGTTATTAATGATATTAATATTAATAGAACAATGCTAAATAACATTATTAAAATGCTTCATAGAGTTTATGTATTGCCCAGAAAAGTTGTCTCAATTTAGATTCTCATCAGCAACATATTAATGGATTACTTCATTGCAATCTCAGCATCACTACTAGGTATTTTTTTTATAAGCTGGATTTGCTCATAATTTCTTTTTCAAATTTGTAATGGTTCACTGAGGTTTAGCAAAGAAAATCTATGGCTATATGGTATATTAATTCTAAGTTAAATATATGTACATATTTAGTGGAGCTAATATGTATATAAAACTTAAAATATGTTTAGATATAGCTTGCAAAAAGATAGGTACAATACATAAATAATTTTTAATGTTCTCTCTGGGCTTAAAATTTCATGCCCCATGATCTATTAAGGAAAAAGAATAAACTGTTTATATATAGTAAACACCTATGAAACATTAATTTTTTGCAAAGCCCACTATTTAAGTATAGCTAGGCACAGAGTGTTCATTTTAAAGAAAGATGAACTCTCCATGAAGAAAGGTGATTCCTGAGCAGATCTTAATGGATTTAGTTTTATCTTCCTCAAAGGAAAACATCACACTTCAAATACTGGCAGAAGCCAGACAAAGTGAGAAAATGGCCCCAGACATCCATGAAGGAATAGTTAGAAGAAGCTCGAGACTTGGGTTATCCATTTAAGTTAGAAAAATAAGGACATTGGAGAGAAAATATATTATGACAGATAATTTCACTTTGAAAGATGTGAAAGGTATATTAGTATTACTTTTATCATATTATTATCGCTAATATTATTAGTCTTGAAACTTCACCAGTTCTCGTCCTTTCTAGTCTTCTGAGCCTTCCTCAAGGGGATTACTATGGTGAATTCTCATTCACTGCAAATATTTCCTTCTGCTGGTTAAAGTAATCATGCTCTATTTTAGCCTGCTGTACTCATTCTCAAATATCAATATAGATATACAGGACAGAACAATATACATCACTTGGCTGAAGTCACATTTATCCCATTTTTCACAGCTTATTTTTTTCATAAACAGTTGTTTTGTAAAGGCTATCATTTAATGAGGGCTTATTTGGTGATTGATATATAAAAGGAATTTAACAAATACATGACCAGAAATAGTTTGCGGTAATCATAATTATCCACATTTTATATTCAGATCACAGGAGACTTGAATTAAAAATCATGCAGGGGTTTTAATAAAGGTAGGATGGGATCATAACCTAGAAGTAAGTTACATGTCCTTGGTCACATAGTGAGCAAAAATTGCATTAGTCAATCCCAGAACTGTGTGATTCTCCCACCTTCATATTGATCTTCCTATCTAATTCCAAGACTCTCAAAATAAGCCACAGCTGAGAGATATTTCTTCTCTCACTCTGCCTAGCATGAGTACATAGGGAGTCACAGTCCATATGAGTTCCAGGAATGAAAATCTAACTCCACACTGCAAATAACCTTCTACTAAATTATCAACTCTGTGAGTTTTGATGCTTTTGAGATTCCAACTCTGGCATTTCAAATCAGGAAAGTTAGGTGGGATTTCAGGGTAAGAAGCAGGAATTACAACTTTTAGGAGATAATTTATGCTTATACTTAACTAATTCTAAGGTTGATTTGAAGTGAAAATGGGGGTGCACCTCAACCAAATTTTGTTACTGTCAGATTTTCTATTTGTTTATTTTTGTGTGATTTGAATTTGGACATGATGCCTGGTTATCAGAAAATTATGTAATTTCAAGAGTCATTAAATAAAACACATTCTTCATTTCAGATCAATTCAAGAATACTTATTAAACACAATGCGATTATATGCAAGACAATGTGCCAGATGATATGATAATTTAAAAGATGAAAATTATACACCCAGATCTCAAGGAATTTGAAATCTACTATAGGAGATAAAACCTATAGAAAAGTGACAAGATCAAAGACAGAATATAAGTAAAATTTGATAGTTCAAAAGAGTTATGGTTTCCAGTAAACAGATGAGGGAAGATGTGGAAGGCATAGAAAATGAATTGAAAAAGAAGGAAGAAAAACAACTTTTCCAGTCATCTGAAACACACCAGGAACTGTACTTAATGTTTTAGAATTTTTAAATGTAATCCTCTAGAAATTCTTCCAAGTGTCTAAGACTCACTCTACAGAGGGGCAAAGATCCATATAGTCAAAGCTATGGTTTTTCCAGTAGTCATGTATGGATGTGAGAGTTGGACTATAAAGAAAGCTGAGCACCAAAGAATGATGCTTTTGAACTGTGGTGTGGGAGAAGACTCTTGAGAATCCCTTGGACTGCAAGGAGATCCAACCAGTCCATCCTAAAGGAAATCAGTCCTGAATATTCATTGGAAGGACTGATGCTGAAGATGAAACTCCAATACTTTGGCCACCTGAATCGAAGAACTGACTCACTGGAAAAGACCCTGATGCTGGGAAAGATTGAAGGCAGGAGGAAAAGGGGACAACAGAGGACGAGATGGTTGGATGGCATCACTGACTCGATGGAGATGTAGTTTGAGCAGGCTCTGCGAGATGGTGAAGGACAGGGAAGCCTGGTGTGCTGCACGACAGGGGCTTGCAAAGAGTCAGACACAACTGAGCGACTGAACAACAACTACAGAGGAAGACAGGGAAGGGCTGGAACACAGAACGCTGATGCTCTGTTCATGCTGTCAGTGTGTAGCCTTATCTTCAGGCATTATAATCTCTAACTATCCTGATGACGTCCATTGCCAGCATATGTACCTCTGCTCTGGACTCTCTCTTAAATAGCTTATGGATGCTCCGCTCCAGCCTGTGGCTGGTTGGAAATACCAGGAAACCAGCTCCTCTAGAGAGCAGCCCTCAACCAATGGCTGATGACGGTGTACATTTCACCTCACTCGCTCTTTGACTTAAACAAAACTAGACAGCATATTAAAAAGCAGAGACATCACTTTTCCAAGAAAGGTTCATTTAGTCAAAGTGATGGTTTTTCCTGTAGTCATGTATAGACGTGAGACTTGCACCATAAAGAAGGCTGAGCACTGAAGAATTGATGTTTCCAAACCATAGTGCTGAAGAAGACTCTTGAGAGTCCCTTGGACTGCAAGGAGATCTAACCAGTCCATCCTAAAGGAAATCAGTCCTGAATAATCATTGGAAGGACTGATGCTAAAACTGAAGCTCCAATACTTTGGCCACCTAATGCAAAGAACTGACTCATTGGAAAAGATTATACCCTCAGTGAGAGTGACTAGAAAAAACATTCTACCCTATTTGACAAAAATAGATAGCAAAGAACTCTACCTAACATAACTGATTTTGAGGTGAGGGGAAATTAAGATAGCAAGATTGTAAACTGGCATTCAAAGACATGTAAATTTCAAAATCACACCAACTGAGAGGTCTGAGAGGTTTTATATAAACAAAATTATATAAAATAAATTATACAAGATAAACTAATTTAAAATAGTTTCATGCATGCCTCTGGTTTTGCAGGAAAAAAAAATCAAGCCCTCTAATAAAAAAGAAAAAATTCCTCTGAATAGACCTCATGAGATTTGCACAGGTAATGTCATAACAAGTGTAACATCATTTTCAAATATCACTACTAAATAGACAAGAAAAGTCAATCTTGTAGAAATGTATCAAATATTGAGAAGTCAGGATACAAATGTAAAATGAATATTCTAATATAATGTCAGCATAAAATAATTAAAATTATCAGCCAAAGAAAGTAACATAAAATTATCCATGATTATTTGAGAAAGTTACAAATGCATGTAAAATGAAAAACATAATTGTTGAATTTAAAGGCTAACTAAATGTCCATTTTTAAGTACTTATATAAAAGAAATGGAAACTATGTCTTCCAAAAGATTTGTACACAACTGTTCAAGACCATCCATTTCCATACAGAAGAGAATCACTAAACATATTGTGGGAGATCAAAAAATGGAATGCTACTCAGGAAAAGAAATACTAAACTAGTGATATGTGCAATAATATGGGTAAAACTCAAAGCCACTGAGTTGAGACAAAGCCAGGAACAGAAGTGTACATATTCTACAATTTCATCTATAAGAAGTTCAAACACAGGCACACTAGTCTATCATTATGGAAATTTCTATCATATGGAAATCAGATCAGTAGTCAGAAAGTTTGGGAAGGCAGGATTAGAAAACTATCTAAAGGAATTTTCTGAGTGACCATCTTTTTATATTTAAACTATGCTGATACTTATACGCTGTTGTTCAGTCACTAAGTTCTGTCCGACTCTTTGAGACCTCATGGGCTGCAGCATGCTAGACTCTGTCCTTCACTATCTCCCAGAGTTTGCTCAAATCCATGGCCATTTGAGAATGAAAGGGCAAAAAGCAGATACTTATATAGATGTATGTAAGTATCAATAGTCATCTGTCTGTTTATTTTATTGTACGTGAATTATGCCTCAAAAAAACATTTGGGGGCAATTTTTAACACATTTGAAGAGAGAAATAATAAATTTATAGTACTAGCTAATGTTTATTGAGTGCTAAGCATGACTCTACTTTACTTATAGGTAAATTTTGTTAATCCAATGAAGAAGGGGTTGTTTTCACCCCCAGTTTTTCCTATGAAGAAACTGAGGCAGATAGAAATTTGAATCTGCCTGTGCAATCTTTCATAACTATGAACTGGGATTCTAAGCTAAGAAACCGGACCCGTTACCATACCTGGAGACGCATCAAATACTGATTCCAGGCCATCCACAGGCTAAATAAATCAGAAACTCTGAGGTTACGTCTGAGTCAACAAGGAACACTACTGCCCTAGAAAAACACAAAGATTTTCTCCCTGGAACATTTATAAGAATGTTCATAGCCCATTTATTTGTGTTAGCACATAACTGAAACCAACTAAAAATCAGGGAAGATGAATAATATTGGATTCTATTTATATGAGACTACTTAGTAGTAAAAATAAATGCCTTTCAGCTATTTTCATGGTTATGGGTATCACAAAAAATAGAATCAAAACAGCAAGTTGCAGGAGGTTGTGTACAATATGATGTCATTAATATTAATTTAATAAACATTTAAAATAACCAATATATTGAATAGGTGGAATAAAACCATTAAGAAAAGCAAGAACATTATAAATAAAAAATTCAAAACAGTGGCTCCTCTAGAGTGAAAGTAGAGAAATAAATCGGACACAAAGAATTTCAACTCCTATGAGAATATTTCCTTGTTTAAATTCAGTTAAAACTATAGGTGTGTTCTTTACATTATTCTTTATGCACATGATATTTTTGTTATTCAATATTTATGTAAAAATTAAGAGTAAGGAGTCTAGCAATTCTAAAAACCCAGCAGTGACTAGTTTGTTTCTGTAAAATTAAGCTTATGCTATATGTGACAATTTTAAAGAATAGATAACACATTAAAAATCATCAGTTCAATTCAATCACTCAGTCGTGTTCGACTCTTTGCGACCCCTTGGACTTCAACACGCCAGGCTCCTGGTCCATCACCAACTCCCGGATTTACTCAAACTCATGTCCATCGAGTCGGCGATGGCCATCTAACCATCTCATCCTCTGCCGGCCTCTTCTCCCACCTTCAATCTTTCCAAGCATCGGGGTCTTTTCCAGTAAGTCAGTTCTTCGCATCAGGTGGCAGTGTTGGAGCTTCAGCTTCAACATCAGTCCTTCCAGTGAATATTCAGGACTGATTTCCTTTAGGATGGACTGGTTGGATCTCCTTGCAGTCCAAGGGACTCTCAACAGTCTTCTCCAACACCACAGTTCAAAAGCATCAATTCTTTGGCGCTCAGCTTTCTTTATACTCCAACTCTCACATCCATACATGACTACTGGAAAAACCATAACTTTACTGGACAGAACTTTGTTGGCAAAGTAATGTCTCTGCTTTTAATATGCTATCTAGTCTGGTCATAACTTTTCTTCCAAGGAGCAAGCATCTTTTAATTTCATGGCTGCAGTCACCATCTGCAGTGATTTTAGAGCCCCAAAAAATAAAGTCTGTCACTTTTTCCATTGTTTCCTCATCTATTTGCCATGAAGTGATGGCATCAGATGCCATGATCTTAGTTTTCTGAATGTTGAGTTTTAAGCCAACTTTTTCACTCTCCTCTTTCACTTTCAAGAGGCTCTTTAGTTCTTCTTCACTTTCTGCCAAAAGGGTGGTGTCATCTGCATATCTGAGGTTATTGATATTTTTCCCGGCAATCTTGATTCCAGCTTATGCTTCATCCAACCTGGCATTTCGCATAATGTACACTGCACAGAAGTTAAATAAGAAGGGTGACAATATACAGCCTTGACATACTCCTTTCCTGATTTGAAAACAATTCGTTGTTCGATGTCCAGTTCTAACTGTTGCTTCTTGACCTGCATACAGATTTTTCAAGAGGCAGGTCAGGTGGTCTGGTATTCCCATTTCTTGAAGAATTTTCCACAGTTTGCAGTTTGTTCTGATGGCAGAGTCAATAAAGCAGCAGTAAATGTTTTTCTGGAACTCTCCTGCTTTTTCAATGATCTGAAGGATGCTGGAAATTTGATCTCTGGTTCCTCTGCCATTTCTAAATCCAGCTTGAACATCTGGAAGTTCTCGGTTCACATACTATTGAAGCCTGGCTTGGAGAATTTTGAGCATTATTTTACTGGCATGTGAGATGAGTGCAATTCTGTGGTAGTTTGAGCACTTTTTGGCATTGCCTTTCTTTGGGATTGGAATGAAAACTGACCTTTTCCAGTCCTGTGGCCACTGCTGAGTTCTCCAAATTTGCTGGTATACTGAGTGCAGCACTTTCACAGCATCATCTTTTAGGATTTGAAATAGCTCAACTGGATTCCATCACCTCCACTAGCTTTGTTCGTAGTGATAATCCTAAGGCCCACTTGACTTCTCATTCCAGGATGTCTGGCTCTAGTTGAGTGATCACACCATCATGGTTTATCTGGGTCATTAAGATTTTTTGTATAGTTCTGTGTATTCTTGCCACCTCTTCTTAATATCTTCTGCTTCTGTTAGGTCCATACCATTTCTGTCATTTATTGAGCCCACCTTTGCATGAAATGTTCCCGTAGTATCTCTAATTTTCTTGAAGAGGTTGCTAGTTTTTCCCATTCTATTGTTTTCCTCTATTTCTTTGCATTGATCACTTAGGAAGGTTTTCTCATCTCTCCTTGCTATTCTTTGAAACTTTGCATTCAAATGGATATATTTCTTTTTCTCCTTTGACTTTAGCTTCTCTTCTTTTCTCAGCTATTTGTAAGGCCTTCTCAGACAACCATTTTGCCTTTTTGCATTTTTTGTCTTGGAGTTGATCTTGATTACTGCCTCCTGTACAATGTCAGGAACCTCTGTCCTTAGCTCTTCAGGCACTCTATCAGATCTAATCCCTGGAATCTATTTGTCATTTCTACTGTATAATCATATAAGGGATATGATTTAGGTCATACTTGAATGGTCTAGTGGTTTTTCCTACTTTCTTCAGTTTAAGTCTGAATTTGGCAATAATGAGTTCATGATATAAGCCAGTGTCAGCTCCTGGTTTTGTTTTGCTGACTCTATAGAGTTTCTCCATCTTTGGCTGCAAAGAATATAATCAATCTGATTTTGGTATTGACCATCTGGTGATGTCCATGTGTAGAGTCTTCTCTCGTGTTGTTGGAAGAGGGTGTTTGCTATTACCAGTGCATTCTCTTGGTAAAACTCTATTAGCCTTCACCCTGCTTCACTTTGTACTCCAAGGCCAAATTTGCCTGTTACTCCAGGTATCTCTTGACTTCCTACCTTTGCATTCCAGCTCCCTATAATTAAAAGGCCATCTTATTAACAAATCATAGATTCTAGAAAAAAAATGTTATATAAGTAAAAGACTGAACATGCCACTCAATTATTCTTTAGTTATAGTTTAAAATGAGGAACACTCAAAGTTTAAAACATTAATATTTCTTCTCAAGTTCTTAGGAATCTTATCACCATTATGTTACTCCATTTAATACCAGTTTACGGAGGGTTGAAAACATGACTCTTTTTATAAACCATATTTGTGTACTTTATATAGGAACACTTTTAGATTTACAGAAAGTGCAGATAGGAGAGAGTTCCATACATCCCTCATCTAACATTTCCTTAAGCTAACATCTTAACGTCACCATGGTATATTTGTCAAAACTACGGAACTAACCCTATGGGCATGTTTGAGCATGCTAAGTTGTTTCAGTCATGTCCAACTCTTTGTGACCCCATGGACTGTATCCTGCCAGGCTCCTCTATCAATGGGAATTCACCAGGCAAAATTACTGGAATGGATTGCCGTGGCCTCCTTCAGGGGATCTTTCCAACCCAGGAATTGAACCCAGATGTCCCGCATTGCAGGCTGATTCTTTACTGTCTGAGCCTCCAGGAAAGCCCAAGAATACTGGAGTGGGTAGCCTATCCCTTCTCCAGGGGATGTTCCTGACCAAGGAATAACACCAGGGTCTCATGCATTGCAGGCGGATTCTTTACCAGCTGAGCTATCGGGGAAGCCCAGATACACAACATAGTGATTCACTACCTCTATACATTTCAAATGTACAGGAGGAGTTTATATAAACTAAAACATATGGTTATTTCAAGATGCTAATGTCTTAAGTTTAACACATTTTAATAACCCTGCATATTTCTCCCCTCACATGTTTATTGTTTTTGACATTATATTTTACATCTTTTTGTTTTATGAAGACTTTAACTACTCTCTGTGGGTATAGATGATATTACTACTTTTACCTTTTAAAAATTACTATTTTTATAAGTGGTTGATCTACAAACTTTACGATGTATTTGCTTTTCAATTCAGTTCAGTTCAGTCACTCAGTCATGTCTGACTCTCTGCAACCCCATGAATTGCAGCACGCCAGGCCTCTCTGTCCATCATCAGCTCCCGGAGTTTACCCAAACCCATGTCCATTGAGTCAGTGATGCCATCCAAACATCTCATCCTCCATCATCCCCTTCTCCTCTTGTCCCCAATCCCACCCAGCATCAAGGTCTTTTCCAATGAGTCAATTCTTCGGATGAGGTGGCCAAAGTATTGGAGTTTCAGCTTCAATATCAGTCCTTCCAATGAATACCTAGGACTGATCTCCTTTAGGATGGATTGATTGGATCTCCTTGCAGTCCAACGGACTCTCAAGAGTCTTCTCCAACACCACAGTTCAAAAGCATCAATTCTTCGGCAATCAGCTTTCTTCATCGTCCAACTCTCACATCCATACACGACCACTGGAAAAACCATAGCCTTGACTAGACAGACTTTTGTTGGCAAAGTAATGTCTCTGCTTTTAAATATGCTATCTAGGTTGGCCATAACCTTCCTTCCAAGGAGTAAGCATCTTTTAATTTCATGGCTTCAATCACCATCAGCAGTGATTTTGGAGCCCCCAAAAATAAAGTCTGACACTGTTTCCACTGTTTCCCTATCTATTTCCCATGAAGTGATGGGACCAAATGCCATGATCTTAGTTTTCTGAACATTGAGCTTTAAGCCAACTTTTTCACTCTCCTCTTTCACTTTCATCAAGAAGCTCTTTAGTTCTTCTTTACTTTCTGCCATAAGGGTGGTGTCATCCGCATATCTGAGGTTATTGATATTTCTCCCGGCAGTCTTGATTCCAGCTTGTGTTTCTTCCAGCCCAGCGTTTCTCATGATGTACTCTGCATAGAAGTTAAATAAGCAGGGTGACAATATACAGTCTTGACGTACTCCTTTTCCTATTTGGAACCAGTGTGTTGTTCCATGTCCAGTTCTAACTGTTGCTTCCTGACCTGCATACAGGTTTCTCAAGAGACAGGTCAGAGGGTCTGGTATTCCCATCTCTTTCAGAATTTTCCACAGTTTATTGTGATCCACACAGTTAAAGGCTTTGGCATAGTCAATAAAGCAGAAATAGGTGTTTTTCTGGAACTCTCTTGCTTTTTCAATGATCCAGCAGATATTGGCAATTTGATGTCTGGTTCCTCTGTCTTTTCTAAAACCAGCTTGAACATCTGGAAGTTCACGGTTCACGTATTGCTGAAGCCTGGCTTGGAGAATTTTGAGCATTATTTTACTAGCATGAGAGATAAGTGCAATTGTGTGGTAGTTTGAGCATTCTTTGGCATTGCCTTTCTTTGGGATTGGAATGAAAATCGAACTTTTCCAGTCCTGTGGCCACTGCTGAGTTTTCCAGATTTGCTGGCATATAGAGTGCAGCACTTTCACAGCATCATCTTTCAGGATTTGAAATAGCTCAACTGGAATTCCATCACCTACACGAGCTTTGTTCGTAGTGATGCTTTCTAAGGCCCACTTGATTTCACATTCCAGGATGTCTGGCTCTAGGTGAGTGATCATACCAACATGATTATCTGGGTCGTGAAGATCTTTTTTGTACAGTTCTTCTGTGTATTCTTGCCACCTCTTCTTAATATCTTCTGCTTCTGTTAGGTCCATACTGTTTCTGTCCTTTATCGAGCCTATCTTTGCATGAAATGTCCCCTTGGTTTCTCTAATTTTCTTGAAGAGATCTGTAGTTTTTCCCACTCTGTTGTTTTCCTCTATTTCTTTGCATTGATCGCTGAGGAAGGCTTTCTTATCTCTCCTTGCTATTCTTTGGAACTCTGCATTCGGATGGGAATATTTTCCTTTTCTCCTTTGCTTTTCACTTCTCTTCTTTTCCCAGCTATTTGTAAGGCCTCCTCAGATAGCCATTTTACTTTTTTGCATTTCTTTTCCATGGGGATTGTCTTGATCCCTGTCTCCTGTACAATGTGACGAACCTCTGTCCATAGTTCATCAGGCACTCTGTCTATCAGATCTAGTCCCTTAAATCTATTTCTCACTTCCACTGTATAATCATAAGGGATTTGATTTAGGTCATACCTGAATGGTCTAATGGTGTTCCCTACTTTCTTCAATTTAAGTTTGAATTTGGCAATAAGCAGTTCATGATCTGAGCTGCAGTCTGCTCTCAGTCTTGGTTTTGCTGACTGTATAGAGCTTCTCCATCTTTGGCTGCAAAGAATTTAATCAATCTGATTTCGATGTTGACCATCTGGTGATGTCCATGTGTAGAGTCTTCTCTTGTGTTGTTGGAAGAGGGTGTTTGCTATGACCAGTGCGTTCTCTTGGCAAAACTCTATTAGCCTTTTCCCTCCTTCATTCGGTACTCCATGGCCAAATTTGCCTGTTATTCCAGGTGTTTCCTGACTTTCTAATTTTGCATTCCAGTCCCCTATAATGAAAAGGACATCTTTTTTGGGTGTTAATTCTAGAAGCTCTTTTAGGTCTTCAGAAAACTGTTCAAGTTCAGCTTCTTCAGCATTATTGGTCAGGGCATAGACTTGGATTACCGTGATATTGAATGGTTTGCCTTGGAAATGAACAGAGATCGTTCTATCATTTTTGAGATTGCATCCAAGTACTGCATTTCGGACTCTTTTGTTGACCATGATGGCTACTCCATTTCTTCTAAGGGATTCTTGCCCACAGTAGTAGATATAATGGTCATCTGAGTTAAATTCACCCATTCCAGTCCATCTTAGTTCGCTGATTCCTAGAATGTCGACATTTACTGTTGCCATCTCCTGTTTGACCACTTCCAGTTTGCCTTGATTCATGGACCTAACATTCCAGGTTCCTGTGCAATATTGCTCTTTGCAGCATTGGACTTTGCTTCTATCACCAGTCACATCCACAGCTGGGTATGGTTTTTGCTTTGGCTCCATCCCATCATTCTTTCTGGAGTTATTTCTCCACTGATCTCCCGTAGCATATTGGGCACATACTGACCTGGGGAGTTCATCTTTCAGTGTCCTATCTTTTTTCCTTTTCATACTGTTCATGGGGTTCTCAAGGCAAGAATACTGAAGTGGTTTGCCATTCCCTTCTCCAGTGGACCACATTCTGTCAGACCTCTCCACCACGACCCATCCATCTTGGGTGGCACCACATGGCTTGGCTTAGTTTCATTGGGATACACAAGACTGTGATCCGTGTAATTAGATTAGCTAGTTTTCTGTAATTTTAGTTTCAGTGTGTCTGCACTCTCATGCCCTCTCATGCCCTCTCGCAACACTTACCATCTTACTTGGGTTTCTCTTACCTTGGACGTGGGGTATTTCTTCACAGCTGCTCCAGCAAAGGTGTATCTACTCACGACGGCCCCTCGTGACCTTGAATGTGGAGTAACTCCTCTCAGCCCTCCTGTGCCCATGCAGCCGCTGCTCCTTGGGCCTGGGGTAACTCCTCTAGGCTGCTGCCCCCAGCCGCGGGCGCAGGCCAGCTCCTCTCACCACCGCCCCCGGTCCCTGGCCCGGCCTAGCTCTTCTCGCCCATACCCCCGGCCCCCGGCCCGGCCTAGCTCCTCTCGGCCACTGCCCCCGGCCCGGCCTAGGTCCTCTTGCCTCAGCCCCCGGCCCCTGACCCGGCCCTAGCTCCTCTCGGCTGCCGGCCCCTGCCCCTGGTCCCCGGCCCCTGGCCCCTGGCCCCCGGCCCTGCCTAGCTCTGCCCCCAGCCTCCTGTCGGGCCTAGCTCCTCTCGGCCAAGCTTCTACGCGGACCATCGCAGCCGCCTCGCTTCCTTTCTTTATTTTCATATCTCTAGTTTTTCCTTTCCTTTCCACTAAGAGAAATCTCTTGAAAAATTCTTATAAAGCTGGTTACAAGGTGCTGAACTCCCTAGCTTTTGATGGTGTGTAGAACTTTTGATCTCTTTTTCAGATTTAAGTAAAAGTTTTGCTGGGTAGAATGTTCTTGACTGTAGACTTTTCACTTTAATCACCTTAAATATATCAGGCCACTCCCTTCTGGCCTGTAGTTTCTGCTGAAAACTTAGCTGATATCTTTATGGGAGTTCCCTTGTGTGTAAATTGGTGATTTTCCCTGCTGCTTTTAATACGCTCTTTATTTTAAATTTTTGCCATTTTAGTTTATGCTGTGTGATGATGTGGTCTTCTTTGGGTTGATCTTGTTTGAGACTCTGTGCTTCCTGGACCTGGATGTCTATCTCCTTCTCAGGCTAAGAAAATTTTCAACTATTATGCTTTCAAATATGTTCTTTTCCCTTATTCTCTCTCTGTCCTTAGGGGACTCCTGTAAGGTGAAACTTACTGCACTTGATGTGGTTACAGAAGTCTCTTAAACTATTTTTATTTTGTTTCCTTTTTTCTATTCAGCTTCAGTGATTTCCAATACCTGATCTTCTAGGTTGCTGAACCATGCCTCTGTATTATTTAATTTTCTGTTGATACTTTCTAATATATCTTTAAGTATTGTATTGTATGGCATCTGGTCCCAACACTTCATGGGGAAATAGATGGGGAAACAGTGGAAGCAGTGTCAGACTTTATTTTTGGGGGCTCCAAAATCACTGCAGATGGTGATTGCAGCCATGAAATTAAAAGACACTTACTCCTTGGAAGGAAGGTTATGACCAACCTAGACAGCATATTGAAAATCAGAGACATTACTTTGCCAACAAAGGTCCATCTAGTCAAGGCTATGGTTTTTCCAGTGGTCGTGTATGGATGTGAGAGTTGGACGGTGAAGAAAGCTGAGTGCCAAAGAATTGATGCTTTTGAACTGTGGTGTTGGAGAAGACTCTTGAGAGTCCCTTGGACTGCAAGGAGATCCAATCAATCCATCCTAAAAGAGATCAACCCTGGGTGTTCATTGGAAGGACTGATGTTGAAGCTGAAACTCCAATACTTTGGCCACCTCATGCGAAGAGTTGACTCATTGGAAAAGACCCTAATGCTGGGAAGGATTGGGGGCAGGAGGAGAAGGGGACGACAGAGGATGGATGGTTGGATGGCATCACTGACTCGATGGACATGGGTTTGGGTAAACTCTGGGAGTTGGTGATGGACAGGGAGGCCTAGCATGCTGCGATTCATGGGGCGCAAAGAGTCTGACACGACTGAGCGACTGAACTGAATTGACTTCCTATATACAGTACAAAGGAGCGACAGGCAACCCACTCCACTATACTTGCTCGGGAAATCTCACAGACAGAGGAGACTGGCAGGCTACAGTCTGTGGGGTCACAAAGACACAACTTAGTGACTAAATAGCAACCATTGTGTACTTCTGTTTGGTTCTTCTTTACATTTTCTAACTCTTTTTGAAAAACTTCTAACTTCTCACTCTGTTCACCAATTCTCCTCCTGAGTTCTGTGAAAGCCTTTATGATCATTTCCTTAAACTATTTATTGAACATATTGCTTATCTCCACTTAAGTTCAGAGAAGGCAATGGCAGCCCACTCCAGTACTCTTACCTGGAAAATCCCATGGACGGAGGAGCCTGGTAGTCTGCAGTCTATGGGGTCGCAAAGAGTCGGACACGACTGAGAGATTTCACTTTCACTTTTCACTTTCATGCATTGGAGAAAGAAATGGCAACCCACTCCAGTCTTCTTGCCTGGAGTATCCCAGGGATGGGGCAGCCTGGTGGGCTGCAATCTATGGGGTCGCACAGAGTCGGACACAATTGACGTGACTTAGCAGCAGCAGCAGCCACTTAAGTTAGTTCTTTGAAAGTTTTATCTTGGTCCACCATTTGGAACATATTTCTCTTTCACCTCATTTTACTTAATTCACTGTTTCTGTTTCTAGGTATTTGGTAGATTGCTTATGTTTCTCAATCTTTGAAAACTGGTCTTATGTAAGAAATGTCCTAGAGGGCCCAGCAATGCACAGCCCCCTGGTCATAGAGCTGTGTAACTGAGGGGTCCCTTGTGTAACTGAGGGGTCCCTTGCTCCTTGGGGAGAGCCTCTGCAATTGTGTCTATCCTCTCATTTACAGGTCACCTATCTAGGAGTATGGGTCTTGACTATACCACTTCTCTGCTCTTCCTATCTGTCTTGTGTTTCCTTCTTCGTATCTTTAGCTGAAGATCTTTACTGTTGTTTAGAAGCTTAGTCATGTCCGATTCTTTTGCAACCCCATGGATTGTAGCCTGCCAGACTCCTCTGTCATTAAGATTATCCTGGCAACAATACTGGAGTGGGTTGCCATTTCCTACTCCAGGGGATATTCCTGACCAAGGGATCAAACCCACATCTCCTTCATTGCAGTTGGATTCTTTACCACTGAGCCACCAGGCAAGCCCTAGTCTTTAGATCTCTTTCATGGGATAATTGCTCTGTGAATATTTTCAATTCTGGTGTGCCTGTGGGAGGAGGTGAGGTCTGGTTCTTTCTACTCCACCATCTTGACCCCACCACTTATCAATTATTGCCAGAAGCATGTGATTAATCGTTAGCTACATTGAAATAAAAAGTGTTAACTTGCACAAAGCTCACAATACTCCACCTGCTATTCTGTCTTGCATATATCATTGCATTTAATCTTAGGACATTAGCATGTCATATGCTTATGATTATCTCCAATAAACAGTGATGTAACTAAGGGACAAAAAGTTTACACAACTTGTCTAAGGTAACACTTATGGTCGGGAACAGAGCTAAGATTTAAACCTAAGCTCTCTGATTCCATACTTGGATTCTCAGTCTATAAACAATACATACTCAGAGTTCCTAATAAAGGCAAACCAGTTTACTCCCATGCCTCTAAAGTGCCAAGAACAGAGCAAACACATGAACTGCATGTTAACCTACAAGAGATTCCACCCCCATTGAGTGGTTAGGATCAGCACAATGGTTAGCACAATGAATATAAATATCCTCCTGTCTGGAAAGCAGAAGAGATCCACACAAACAGTGAGACTGTGGGTCCACACTGAGCAGAGCAAGGGACTGGTTGGCATATTTTTTGAGACTTTGAAAGTCTGAAACTGTGTTTCCCTAGCCAAAGGAAAAATTTTTGGTTTGGTATAAAGTTATTGGTTCTCTTTTTTCTCTGTCTCCAAATTCTATAGACACTCTTCTGATATTTATTTTTTGCAAAAGAGACATCTGAGTCAACTTTTTTTTTCATAGTTTTTCTTATTATACTAATTTGCCTTTGTAAGTCTATAATTTTTTTCCTTGTCAGTGTATTTCTTTTTTCTTTCTGTTTTATTGAGATATGGGTCACATAGCACTATAAAAATTTACAGTGTATAGGATAATGATTTGATTTACATACATCATGATGTAATCACCACAATAAGTTTAATGAATATCTTTCATTTCATATACATACAAAACTAAGAAAATAGAAAAAAAATTCCTTGTCATGAGAACTCGTGGTTTATTTTCAATAAATTTCATGTATAACATTTTTAGTCACTCAGTCATGTCCAACTCTTTGCGACCCCATGGAGTGTAACCCACCAGTCTTCTCTGTCCATGGGGATTCTCCAGGCAAGAAGACTGAAGTGGGTTGCCATGCCCTCCTCCAGGGAATCTTCCCAACCCAGGGATCAAATCCAGGTCTTCCACATTGCGGGAAGATTATTTACTATCTGAGTCACCAGGGAAGTCCAAAATAGAACAGTGCTAATTATATTTAGCATGTTGTATATTGCAACTCTAGTATTTATTTATAACTGGGAGTTTGTACTTTTTGACTATCTCTATCCAATCCCTGCCCCCCAACCCCCGGCACCACTGCTTATAAATGTATTTCAAAAATCTTTACAAGACAAATCTAGTTATGGTTTTCTTTATATTGACTATTTTGAAAAGGATGATTTTAGATTCCCATATACACACCTCTTTCAAATTCTGAAAGATTTATTTTTATGTCCCTTTGATAATTGTTATATTTTTGGTTATTTGGATTATATCCTCAGGAAAATATAGAATTCTTAAGCTGAATTCTGAGGGGATTTTAAATGTCTTCTCATCCTTTTTTTTCATCTCTGCATTCTGTGCAAATTTGTCAAGTTCATCTTCCACATTACTGACTTGATTTTCCAAGGTTACTAACCCTTCTTCACTACTTTCACTGAAAATTTTATTTCTGTTATTATATTTTTGGTTTCCACATAAAATCTCATTACCTTACACATTTTCCTGTTTTGTAATCTCAGTGTTTCTTTTTTTATGGTTTTCTGAATTTGTTTCAAAGGAGTCATACATTATGATACTTTATTGAGAACACTAAACATTTTTCAAAATTTTTCTTTCTTCAAATAAGTTGCAAAGATCTCTTCTTCTGCACCTCCATAATGACAATGTTTTTTTCCTTGCTTTTTTCATAGACTCTTTCCTAATAGGGGGTGGATGGAAAGAATTTATTATAAATTGGATATCTCAAAGTTCCTGAAAGTGTTAGTCTGTTAGTTGTATCCAACTTTGAGACCCCCAGGGACTAACCACAGCCCACCAGGCTCTTCCATCCATTGGATTCTGCAGGCAAGAATACTAGAGTGCGTTGCCGTTTCCTTCTCCAGGGGATCTTACCAACCCAGGGATTGAACTTGGGTCTCCCACATTGCAGGTGGGTTCTTTACCATCTGAGCTACCTACAGCAACTTCCCATTAGCTATTTCACATACTGCATGTGCTTCAATGCTACTCTCTCAATTGGCCCAGCCTCCCCTTCCCCTTGCTGTGTCCACAAGTCTGTTCTCTATGCCTGACCTGCAAATAGGGTCATCAGTACCACTTTTCTAAATTTCATATATAGGCATTGATATATATTGTTTCTCTTTTTCTGACTTACTTCATTCTGTATAACAGGTTCTAGGTTCATCTACCTCAGCTCAACTGACTTAAATTCATTCCTTTTTATGCATAGTAATATTCCATTGCATATATGTACCACAGATTCTTTATCCATTTATCTCTTAAATAAACATACCATTCTTTTTGATTCAGACTATGAGCTCTCTGGTGAATTGACTTGTATATTCACTGGTGAGATTACAAAAGACTCATGAGTTTTCATTGCCCCTGTGACTGTGGCACTAAAATAGCCCAGTGCTCTCATTCTCAGAACATAATAAATATTTGGAAAAATAAAATCTCCATGATACCTGGCTAATGGGCTATTTTCTGATTCTGTCTGTTGTTATTTCAGTTGTAGGAATGAGTGTGCAACCATGGGAACCACCACACTGTATTCTCCCAATCCAGACAATAAACATAAAAAGAGATACTTTTGTTGGGGAAAGGAAGCAGAGGTCTGTTGAACGTCAAAGAGAAATTGCCAATCCATACATGTGCTATTTATCTTAGAACATGCATTTGGATCAGGGAAACCAACAACTCAAAAGCACAAAAGGTTTTACTACATATTTTGAGGCAGGTAGACACATTTTATGTTTATGAATTACAATTTTTAATTTGGTTCTATAGTATGGGCTTCCCTCATAGCTCAGTTGGTAAAGAATCCGCCTGCAATGCAGAAGACCTCAGTTTGATTCCTGGGTTGGGAAGATCCCCTGGAGAAGGGATAGGCTACCCACTTCAGTGTTCTTGGGCTTCCTTTGTGGCTTAGCTGGTAAAGAATCTGCCTGCAACACGGGAGACCTGGGTTCGATTGCTGGGTTGGGAGGGTCCCCAGGAGAAGGGAAAGACTACTCACTCCAGTATTCTGGCCTGGAAAATTCCATGGACAGGCCATGCAGTTGCAAAGAGTTGGACACGACTGAGAGACTTTCACTATCACATAGTTCTTTTAGTGAGCAGACATTTCTTTCCGATTTTTTTAAATTTAAATTTATTTAGTTTAGTTTTGGCTGCACTGAGTCTTCATTACTGCCTGCAGGCTTTCTCTAGTTGCGATGACTGGGGACTACTCTTCACGGGAGTGATTTCTTTTGTTGCTGAGTGAGGACTCTAGAGCCTGCTGCCTTCAGTAGTTGTGGCACATGGGCTTAGTTAGCCCCACAACATGTGGGATCTTCCCTGACCAGGGATCAAACACTCATCCCCTGCTTTGGCAGGCAAGTTCTTAACCACGGGACCACCAGAGAAGTTCTCTTTTAGATTTTCACAATAACTTGTCCAGGCAAAAAGTTAAGTTTTCATCTGCTTGAGTATTGAATCCGTGGATATATTTTAGTGTAAAATTTGAAGATATTGTGCCGAAAGCTCTTATCCAAATAATGTTGAATTCTTGCAGGCCCCATTATCTTGGGATTTATATGACAAAGGATTCCATGCACCCATTCACCTCATACTTATATTTTTCCACTGGGTGGTAGATTACAGCATGTTTATCCTTTCAAGTCTGCCAATGACTGAAGAAATAAAGTGTTATTGTTGTCATTGTTGTTTCCCATGGTGCTATAGAATTGAGGTTGGAATGTTTTTAATCAGGATTTTTAAGAAATAGCCATAGGGGCATTAAACAGTCATTCCATCGACTTTGTTTCCAATGGATTTCATTTTCATGGAAAATCTTAACAAGAGTGGGAATGGAATACATAGAAACATTCCGTTACAGGCTTTCAGTACATAACCGTCTCCTTTCCTTTCACTCCTGGATGCTTGCCTAAGCCAAGAGGCTTTGAGGGGCATTATAAAGACGCTGTATATAAAGTGCCACTTTAATAACCTAGACATTTCATAAATGGAAATTCATAACAGGAAGTAACTTGTCATGCATGTGTTGCTGTTCAAAGTAAAATTTGCATGCAAAGTAAAATCATGCATAGCTAACGGATTTTATTCTGTCATTAATAATGAATGCAACTCACCTTAATGGATGTAGTCTCTAGGTAGCTTGGAGCAGAGAACCCAAGGGAGTCATATTGCATTTCAGAGAGGGAGGGAGACAGGTGGGAGAAGGGAGGCTAGCAACCCAGAAGAGAAGGTTACTGCCGGTTATCACTGAGCTTCAGTGAGAATCTAGAGATGCTAACAGACAGCAAAGAAAGCTGTCAACAAAAAGACAAATTTGCCTTAGGTCACTTGTGCGTCACCCAAACCATTGAAGAGCTTCAAGGACAGCAGCGCATGACCCCATCACACTTCTCACTGCCACAAAGTTCTTTCTCATTATTATAAATCTCCCATGTGAAAATCTATGTCTTGCCTTAAGTTTTGATAAACATCGTGTTTCTAACCTCTATAAAATAAGATGTCATGGCTTTCTTGATAGGAAACAGAGGTCACAGAATCATAGAAAAGGATTTCAGTCCAGCAGCCTCAGGTCTATCAAGAGGGAAAAACATCTCAGGCAGAGAGAAACACTGTATTAGTTCATAGAATGGCTCACGTCAGAGCTACCAATGAAATGTGTAGTAAAGGGGCGGACATTGTTGTTTAGCTGTTCAGTTGCGTCCAACTCTTTGCGACCCCAGGGACGGCAGCACACCAGGCTTCCCTGTCCTTCATCTCCTGAAGCTTATTCAAACTCATGTCCATTGAGTCAGTGATTCCATCTGACCATCATCCTCTGCTGTCCCTTTCTCTTCCTGCCTTCAATCTTTCCCAGCATCAGGGTGTTTTATAATGAGTTGGCTCTTTCCATCAGGTGGCCAAAGTATTGGAGTTTCAACTTCAGAATCAGTACTTCTAATGAATATTCAGGATTGATTTCCTTTAAGATGGACTGCTTTGATCTCTTTGCTGTCCAAGGGACTCTCAAAAGTCTTCTCCAACACCACAGTTCAAAAGTACCAATTTTTTGGTGCTCAGCTTTCATTATGGTCCAACTCTCACATCCATACATGACCACTGGAAAAACCATAGCTTTGACTATACAGCCCTTTGTCAGGAAAGTCTGCTCTTTGTCTCTGCTTTTTAATATGCTGTCTAAGTTTGTCATAGCTTTTCTTCCAAGGAACAAGTGTCTTTTAATTTCATGGCCGCAGTCACCATCTGCAGTGATTTTGGAGCCCAAGAAAATAAAGTATGACACTGTTTCCATTGTATCCCCATCTATTTGGAGGAAGTAATGGGACTGGATGCCACGATCTTCATTTTGTGAATGCTGAGTTCTAAGCTAGGTTTTTCACTCTCCTCTCTCACTTTTACCAAGAGGCTCTTTAGTTCCTCTTCACTTTCTGCCATAAGGGTTGTGTCATCTGTATACCTGAGGTTACTGATATTTCTCCCGGCAATCTTGATTCCAGCTTGTGCTTCATCCAGCCCAGTGTTTCTCATGATGTACCCTGCATATAAGTTAAACGAGCAAGGTGATGATATACAGCCTTGACGTACTCCTTTTCCTATTTTGAACCAGTCTGTTGTTCCATGTTCAGTCCTAACTCTTGTTTTTTGACATGCATACAGGTTTTTCAAGAGGCAGGTAAGGTGGCCCAGTATTCTCGTCCCTTGAAGAATTTCCTATAGTTTGCTGTGATCCACACAGTCAAATGCTTTCATGTAGTAAGTGAAGGAAAAGTAGATGTTTTTAGTGTGAATCTGCTCTCACCATCTTGAAGGAGATTTGTGTATTGAATCTCTGAACAGGATACTCAAGCATGCTGTTGTATCTTGACTTCTAACTTTGACTTGTGTTTCTCTCTGGCTAAAACAAAAGACTTTTTTGAAAAGCTCCTAAAATTTTTAATGAGCTTGATAAAGTTATTAGCTGCTTGCTTATGCCTGTAAAATAACAATCTGTCCTGTAAAGTTAAGATGTTCTTCTGAGTGCACTCAGCTTTCAATAAAACTGAGTGATTCTGAGTTTGACATTTCTTCTGAATTTGAAATCAGCTCTTAGTTAACCAATTGAAGAGCCAACTTGATGTTTAAGAACACAAATTTGCAATGAGTAGATAAAATGTCCTGGAGATCTAATGAACAACGTAGTGATTACAGGCAATAAACTCTATAATAGACTTCCAAGTAGCCAAGAAACTAGATCTTAATTGTTCTCAACACAAAAAAGAAATAATAATTATGTACTGTGACAAAGGTGTTAGCTAATACTAAGACAGTGATCATATTGCAATAAACCATATCATCACATTGTATACAATGTATCAAATCAACACATTTTACACCTTAAGCCTATACTATGTTATATGTCAGTTTTAGCTCAATAAAAAAATAAATAAAACACACACACAAAAGCCACATTTCACAATAAATATCATGCTCGATAAAGAGAACTTTTCATTCCAACTAACCCGTTTATTTCACACCTCCCCAATTATAAAATATTTAACAAAAAGCTTTCTAGAAAAACAACGCCAAAAATTCACTGAAAGAAAAGAATGATTTAAAATAAAAAATTCTATAAAAAGAAGATACATTTTCAGCTCTCTTATTATAAGAAAATGTCCTAGAAGTTACTTGAAAGAAAATCACTGTGTTTTGTCCTTGAAATCTCTACCTAGGACCTAAAGAAACATTCAAGAAAAAAATTGTATCAGCAAACTTTTTCTGAGGTAGGGGGTCTCAAGTACAAAGTATGCCATATAATGTAAATACTGTGAATAAGACTTGATTCTGTGTGGTAGTATGCTGTTTTTCAAAAATAAGGAATGCATCATATACGGAATCAGAAAAAATGTATATTTATTCAAATTTAGAGTTGGCACTGTCTTTATTTTTCACCTACAGGAACCTATAGTTAGAACTGAGCTGTGGTGTTATGTGTGTGTGTGTGTGTGTGTGTGTGTGTGTGTGTTTTCAGTTGCATGTGACTCTTGGCGACTTTTCCAGGCAAGAATACTGGAGTGAATTGCCATTTCCTTCTCCATGGGATCTTCCTTACCCAGGGATGGAACCTGCATCTCCCGCATTAACAGGCAAATTCTTTACCTCTGTGCCACCTGGGGAGCCCTGTGGTTATTAAACATATTCAGTTAACTGTGAGCTAGCCACAGTTCTTCCTGGAGGAGGGCATGGTAATCCACTCCAGTATTCTTGCCTGGAGAATCCCCATGGACAGAGCAGCCTGGCAGGCTACAATCCATGAGATTCCAAAAATTTAGACAGGACTGAGTGACTAAGCACAGCACAGCACAGCTACAGTTCTAGGGATTGGATATACAGCAGTGAGCAAGATAGATAAAGATCCTGCTCTTATAGAATTACATCCTATGGAAGAAGAGTGGTTGAGAAAAGTTTAGATGGTGAAGAACTATGAAAAAAAAGCCGACATGATAGAGTGACTGGGAACTTTTTTGGTTTGGATACTAAGGGAAGTCCTCTCTAAGGGTGCAGTGTTTCACTGGGAATCTGAATGAAGAGAAATAAGCCAAGTAGAAGTGTAGGAGATGATCATTCCAAAGAACAATGCGCGTGAAGCACTAAAGCCAGAAACCAGTTTAGCATTTGAGAACTAGAAAGACCTATTCCTGGACTCTGCGGAAGGTGAAAGTAGTAGCTGAAGATGTGAGGGAAGCGGGCAGGCGGGACCCTCAGTGGATGTGTTGGGACATTTTCACAACCTGTTCACTGACCTGTGCTTGTGCTCATCCTCCGTTGCTCAGTTGTGTCTGAATCTTTGCAACCCCGTGGACTGTACCCTGCCAGGCTTCTCTGTACATGGGATTTTTGAAGCAAGAATACTGGAGCAGGTTGCCATTTCCTCCTCCAGGGGATCTTCCCAACCCAGGGATCCAACCCACATTTCCTGCCTTGGTAGGTGGATTCTTTATCACTGAGCCACCTGGGAAGATCTCACTGATCTGCAGTGCTTATCAACTTTCAGGTTTCAAGATGTGAATACTCCCCCCATAAATAATTTTACACTCTCAAAAGTTTCAAGGCTAGCTCACAGAATTCCTGCAGATTTAACAATCTAGTGTGAGTCATCCAGTAAAGTAAAGACACTGGATTGCATCTGTTGGGAGGAAAGCCAAGTAGGATTTTTCTCAGGTTTCACCACACTGGTTTCCACTGAAGGGAAACTATCCATCCTATCTTATAGGCAGATAAAACACACAGGAACAACTCTATATTTCCTCTGTTCCCATCAGAGGCAATAGGAGTGGCTTACCTGATTAGTGGATTTCTGAAAAGAAAGCGGACATGCCAGGTAGTGACCCTTGCAGACATTCTCTTGTTCAGACCAGTGGGAACACAAGGAGTCCACATGCTAACCTGATCACACATGCGAGAAAATAGTTGAAGGTGGCTTTCCCCGGGTAGAGGGGAGGCCGCAATTCTGAAGTGAAGTTCAGGGAAGAGAAGCCACAGATCCACTGCAGTCTCACAACTAGGACGTGTTCTCCAATTATCATTACCGCTAAGGGTGACAGGTCTCTCTGTCCCTTGTGTGGACGTCTCAGTTCTAAACCCAGTGGGGAGATTAATGGGTGCCATTTTTTTACCCTTAGAGCTCAGCATTATCATAAGAGCAACATGGAGTGAAACATGAGAATGATCTGATCAAATGTGTGTTTTATATGAACAGAATGCTGTGTCGGAGAAGGACAGGGAGAAGTTGGTGAGAAACATCCTTTCTAAATAGTTATAATTTAACAGAGCTCATAGTGTGAGGTGAAACCAGCAAGAAAAATGTCAAGGAGCAGTATTTCTGGCAGAGAGCAAAGATGCTCTGGTAGGAAAGAGCTTGGTAAATTCTAGAAACTGACAGAAGCCAGTATGATTGGAACAAAACGAGTAAGAGAATGATGGGCACCTGATGGGGTGAGAGCAAGCAAGGGCCAGACTGTGCAAGGCCCGGTCAAGGCTGCTAGCACATTTGGCACCTCTGCACAAAGTTGAAAAACGTGCTTCCCCAGAGCAGATTCATTGGAAAAAAGTGTTCTCCTTAGGAAGGAAAATTAGAAAAAGGCGCGCCATCCTTTCTGTTGATATAACCCTAAGTTCTGGAACAGAACTTGGGTAGCAGCAAGCTGGAGGAAGAAAGACAGGCTGCACACCCAACCACTTGAAAACAAGTGGGATTGTATTTTAAGTGCTGGAGAGAGGGGCTAAAGAGTTTGAGCAAGTGATGAAAGCAGCAGAGGATACAGTTTAGGACACCATGGTGCTTGAGTTTCACTTTTGACTCCTTTGCTTGGGCTAGATGTTAATTTTCGATGTGTCTCCATTTCCTTATCTATCCGTGAGTGCATGCTAAGTGGCCACAAGTATGTCCAACTCTTTGTGGCTTAATGGACTGTAGCCCAGCAGGCTCTTCCATCCATGGGATTCTCCAGGCAAGAATATTGGAGTGGGTTGCCATGCCCTCCTCCAGGGCATCTTCCCAACCTAGAAATCAAACCCACTTCTCCTGCATCACCTGTATCTACTGTGTCTCCAACATTAGCATGTAAGTTCTTTACCACTTGTGCCACCTGGGAAGCCCTCCCTATCTCTAAGGTAAGAGTATAAGTATGGGGCAATTCTTCGAGGGATTGCTATTATTAATAATGAGCAATACAAGTGAAGCACTTGCAACTGTGCCTGAAATAAAGCAGGTGTTTCATAAATGTTTGCTAAGATTATTAACTGAATTATAGGTTTGAAATATTATCTGGCTCATGTGTTGAGAATAAACTTTAGAGGACAAAGAATAGACATGGAAAACCAAAGAGAAATCCCTTGTATTATTGCAAGTGAAAGATGATGGTCTTTGGATCAGAGTAACTTTAATGGATATGTAATTATGTGATAAGTGATATTCAAATATAGTAACAAAGATCATGCATATCAATATGGGCTTCACTCATAGCTCAGTTGCTAAAGAATCTGCCTGTAATGCAGGAGACCCTGGTTTGATTTCCGGGTTGGGAAGATCCCCTAGAGAAGGCATAGGCTACCTACTCCAGTACTCTTGGGCTTCCCCTGTGGCTCAGCTGGTAAAGAATCTGCCTGCAATAGAAGAGACCTGGGTTCAATCCCTGGGTTGGGAAGATCCCCTGGAGAAGGAAAAGGCTACCCACTCCAGTATTCGGCCTGGAGAATTCCATGGACTGTATAGTTCATGGGGTTGCAAAGAGTCAGACACGACTGAGTGACTTTCACTTTCACTTCACTTCAAAAACATTAGAAACCTTTTAAAACACTGAAATAATACTTTTATCACACTTTGAAATACTTATAACTTCTAATTGTTGTCAAATATCAAGCCGGTGTTTCAAAATTTTATATTGTCTAATTTTTTAGTTAGTTCAACTAATGATGTCTGTCTTTCCTCTGTACTTGGTGAAGAAAAAATGATACTACTTTAGAATATCCTTCTATCTGGATTTTGCTATTGCATCTCATAATGTTATTCAGCATGTTTCTCTGTCCCATGGTTTCCCTGTATATCAGTACTTTAATGTATACATTTTATCTATATTTTATTAATATTTGATCCACATTTAATCTGCATATTCGCATTAGTTCTGGCTCAACCTCTCTATAGAGGAGGCTTATATTTCTGTCAGAAGATGTGTGCCAGACACGCACAAAAGACCTTTATGATTTTGCATGATGCTATCTGTTTCTGGTTTTGTTTTTTTTAATTTATTTATTTTAATTAGAGACTAATTACTTTACAATACTGTAGTGGTTTTTGCCATACATTGACATGAATCAGCCATCTGTTTTATTTACTCTCTAGTAGATTCTTCAAAAAAGTCTTGTGGTAATATTATTTTTTGAGATATTAATATTAAAATAATCATGGAATTCCCTGGTAGCTCAGCAGTAAAGAATCCACCTGCAATGCAAGAGATGCTGGTTAGATCCCTAGGTGGGAAAGATCCCCTGAAGAAAGAAATGGCAACCCACCTCAGTATTCTTGCCTGGAGAATTCCATGCACAAAGGAGCCTTGCAGACAATGGTCCATGGAGTTGCAAAGGAGTTGGACATGACTTACCAACTAAACTATGTTTTATATACTCTCTCGTAGAATTTTTAAGGAAATCTTCAATTCAGTTCAGTCACTCAGTCATGTCTGACTGTTTGTGACCCCATGGACTGCAGCACACCAGGCTTCCCTGTCCATCACCAACTCCCAGAGCTTGTTCAAATTCATGTCCATCATATCGGTGATGCCATCTAACCATTTCATTTTCTGTCATTCCCTTCTCTTCCTGCCTTCAATCTGTCCCAGCATCAGGGTCTTTTCTAATGAGTCAGCCCTTCACATCAGGTGACCAAAGTATTGGAGCTCCAGAATCAGTCCTTCCAATGAATATTCAGGATCTTGCCATAATATTACTTTCTGAGATATTAAAATAATCATGATAGATTTTCTGATGCCTTTAAATTTAAAGGCTAGTTTAAACAGATATAAAATTTTAAGCTCATGTTTTCTTTCTTTGATTCTATTTGTCTTTTGACATAAACTACTGATGTTAAAAAGTCTGATGACAATTCAGTTTCTTTCCTTTTTAAGAGATTTTGCTTTTTACCTGGATGCTAAGGAATTTCTTTTTATTTTATATTCTATTTTAAGTCACAGTTTTACAAGCCTACATCTTGGTATTACCTACTCTAGTTAGATTTTTCCCAGGTGTGCGGGTCATCATTTTAATATGTCCTTTTATGTATTCATTTCTAGAGAGTATTCTTGATCGTAATACCTGGCTTTTGTTCTGTTACCTTGCATCCCTTTACTTCATTGTTCTGTTACCATGCATTGAACGGGTCTTCTTTGTTTATCTTCTGTGTCACTTTTCTTGAAACTTTATGTCTTTCTTACTTTCTTTTGGATTTTAAGATATTTTTCTTCCTCCTCTTTTTATTTCTTTTAAGAACTTTTAAAAACCTTTAAGAAGTGTTTATTTGCTCCTGTTAGTTTAGACTTTCTCTTACAAGTGACTATTTCTTTTATTTCTAACTCTTTCCTAAGTTCCAAACTCCCTCCAGTCATCTCATCTCTGAGTGATTCTGTTTGTTATTTTATGTGCTTGTTGATAGTTTCTACTACTTTTTTGTCAGTTTGCTTGAGAATTTTAGGTCACATTGTGTGATAGTGTTCACCTGCTTTTGTGGATGTGTTTGCTGAAACGCCATCACTGTCTGTGGAGTTATTCTGCTTCCCTCACTCTTGTTCCCATGGTCATACATTCTCTTTTAATAAAAAGTTCAGATGTGGGAATTTACTGCCATGATATTCCGGTTCTGATGGTGCTGTGAGGTGGTTTTTCTGGTGCTCTTCACAGGAGCCTGTGAACCCCACTATCTTTCTTTTTCACAGTTTTCTGGAACCTACTATCTTCTACAATTTCTCCTGCAATCTTCCTTCAGTGCTCAAATTGTAGCCTTGCCCTTTTTGAAATCTCTGCCTGCTTCTCCTCCCCTTTTATCTGCCCCTTCCCTCTTTTATCTGGTTCTTCTCTTTTCCTCCTCCTTCTTATCCTTGTTCTATCCAATTTAGGTTCTATTTCTAGCAATTTCTCTGTTCTCCACTTTGTCCTGGAAAAATTGCTTTGGCTTGTTCCTGGATCTAGACTGCTCTAGAGCTATCCAACTCTTGCTCTTACAAAGTGAGTTTGAGCTACCAAGTTTCTCCCCCCCCAGGTCCAATTCCTATTTGCAGATTGGCCAGACATGTTCCCTTGAGAATCTATGGGAAACCTGGGGGTTCTGCACCTTTCTGGTCAAAATCCCTTTACATTTTGTCTGTCACTGCACACACAACCACTGATAACTTGTTGATTTTCATTGCTGTGACTGGTTCCCTGGGCCTCCATTTTTTAAAAATTTGATGTGTGTGGAGATTGCATACCTTATGTATAGGAAATTTGGGAGAGATTTGATAACTATGTCACAACCCTACAATCTCCCCTGCAATCATTTCCCATCGTTGCAACCATTCAAGAAGTAAGAAGGGAAGTTTTATTACCTCCATTGCATATATGGAGAAACTAAAGTTAGGAGATATTTAAAACCTTAAACAAATTCTCAGAAATAGAAAGAGGCAAAGACAGATTATGAACCTGGGTCTATCAGACTCCCAAACTTATTTCTTTGCACAAAAAAATATTTTTCCTCTTATCATTGGGAGTAGCGTTGCACTTTATTTGTCTATTATTTATTGGTATGAAAAGATCAAGGAGGTCTGAAAAGAGACTCGCTGAGCACTGAAGTAGGAAGGGTCCTCAGACAAGGTTGTACGTGCTATGGTTCTTCCCTAAGTCACCTCAGCCGAACTAAATTTTCTTGGAGGAAAAGGGACTCTAGACTTAAGTCTTCACTGTCCAGCTGGATAAATAAACATTGAAAAAAGGTTAAGAAGTGTGTTTAACTTGTTCAGTAATTAAGATAGATCTCTATCTGATGGTTTGCACATGGTCCTGCACAGAACTAGGACTGCAGATGCAATGCATGATCTCCTAGTGCTTCTTTTAGAAATATAATCTCTGGTTGTGCAAATTCACTACTTCTGGCATTCAAGTCCATTGAGTTTAGGCTGAGTGGGGTCGAGGTTTAAGGAGAGATAGACAGTGTTCTGAACTACTTCTAAGAAAGAAATGAATGGCTGATTGGACCCCAAACTTATCTGAAGAAAGGCCACATGCATCATACATGAGACAATCACACGTAATCTGTTCTCTGCTCTATTACTAGGCCAAAGTGAAGTAGATGTTCAGAATATTACTCAGGTACTCGGGTTTGATAATAACAGGTGAATAGTGAGGTCAGAGGATAATTAGAGATGAAGGCATTGCTCCAAGGAACCGATCCTTGAGTTAGGAGAGAATTCACAAAGGCACCGAACAACAGCCAGTGATTCTATATAAAAGATGAATTAAACACAGGAGGTCACTGAGTCCTACATCATAAGCATTCATTCATAGTATTTTGCTAAATTTCCTTTTAGTGAAGGTGAAAAAAATAAAAAGATCCTGGAATATATTTTGCCCACTTTAATCGTTTGCATTCATATTAGATTAATTATTTATACTTAATTTGATAGAATTCAATGTTTAATTTAAAAAAATTAAAGTCTTAGTAGCATTTTAATAAATAATATCTAATAGCTAGTAAAGATCATTCAAAATACACAGTAACTTAATTTCATAGCACAACTTTTTTGCGGCCCCATAAACAGAAACAAGACATTGTGAGCAAGGAAACTCAGAACTTGGACTCATGTACAAAATGTGTCCTTAGTTCTTCCTGCATTGTTAGTGTTAAAAGTACTTTAGCACCCTCTTAAAATCTGTAACTCAGAATAATTTTGTAAAGCAAAAATATCTACAGGAAGAAGAACCCAATTTTAAAAGGTAAAAACAGTACTCTATTCCCACATATGTACCCTACTCTTAAGAGAAATTTGGGATAACCATATAGCATGTTTATGATCAGTTTTATATATATGTATGTGTGTGTGTGTGTGTGTGTATATGTGTGTGTGTATACATATATATATATATCACAAACTAGTAAACATTACAATTCCCAATACTTCATCTAATTATTATCTTCCCATATTTTCCACAGAATCAACTGTGAAAAAGGCTAATCTGACAACACCAGTTTTAGAAGAGAAGGAGATGCACATAAAATTAATAAAAGTTCACGATGAAAATTCAACCTTTTTATGACATAAGGAAGAATTATAAAGAGTAGAGATATGCATGTGTTATTTTAACAGTTAATTTTATCAGTACACAAGTTTAGACTGAACAAAACTTACAATTCTAAATGAATAGCCCAATTGGTTTACATATAGTCAAACATGCCTGATCCAATATAGTCCCCACCCACTTTTTAGCCCTCTATACCATCTCTTCGATAATCCAGCGGATATTAGCAATTTGATCTCTGGTTCCTCTGCCTTTTCTAAAACCAGCTTGAACATCTGGAAGTTCACGGTTCACGTATTGCTGAAGCCTGGCTTGGAGAATTTTGAGCATTACTTTACTAGCATGTGAGATGAGTGCAACTGTGTGATAGTTTGAGCATTCTTTGGCATTGCCTTTCTTTGGGATTGGAATGAAAACTGACCTTTTCCAGTCCTGTGGCCACTGCTGAGTTTTCCAAATTTGCTGGCATATCGAGTGCAGCACTTTCACAGCATCACCTTTAAGGATTTGAAATAGCTCCACTGGAATTCCATCACCTCCACTAGCTTTGTTCATAGTGATGCTTTCTAAGGCCCACTTGACTTCACATTCCAGGATGTCTGGCTATAGGTGAGTGATCACACTATCGTGATTATCTGGGTCATAAAGATCTTTTTTGTACAGTTCTTCTGTGTATTCCTGCCACCTCTTCTTAATATCTTCTTCTTCTGTTAGGTGCATACCATTTCTGTCCTTTATCGAGCCTATCTTTGCATGAAATGTTCCTTTGGTATCTCTAATTTTCTTGAAGAGATTTCTAGTCTTTCCCAATCTGTTGTTTTCCTCTATTTCTTTGCATTGATCGCTGAGGAAGGCTTTCTTATCTCTCCTTGCTATTCTTTGGAACTCTGCATTCAGATGGGAATATCTTTCCTTTTCTCCTTTGCTTTTTGCTTCTCTTCTCTTCCCAGCTATCTATAAGGCCTCTGAAGACAGCCATTTTACTTTTTTGCATTTCTTTTCCATGGGTATTGTCTTGACCCCTGTCTCCTGTACAATGTCACGAACCTCTGCCATACTTCATCAGGCACTCTGTCTATCAGATCTAGTCCCTTAAATCTATTTGTCACTTCCACTGTATACTCATAAGGGATTTGATTTAGGTCATACCTGAACGGACTAGTGGTTTTCCCTACTTTCTTCAATTTAAGTCTGAATTTGGCAAGAAGCAGTCTGAAAGAGATGGGAATACCAGACCATCTGATCTGTCTCTTGAGAAACCTGTATGCAGGTCAGGAAGCAACAGTTAGAACTGGACATGGAACAACACACTGGTTTCAAATAGGAAAAGGAGTACGTCAAGGCTGTATATTGTCACCCTGCTTATTTAACTTATATGCAGAGTACATCATGAGAAACGCTGGGCTGGAAGAAACACAAGCTGGAATCAAGATTGCCAGGAGAAATATCAATAACCTCAGATATGCGGATGACACCACCCTTATGGCAGAAAGTGAGGAACTAAAGAGCCTCTTGATGAAGGTGAAAGAGGAGAGTGAAAAAGTTGGCTTAAAGCTCAATGTTCAGAAAACTAAGATCATGGCATCTGGTCCCATCACTTCATGGGAAATAGATGGGGAAACAGTGGAAACAGTGTCAGACTTTATTTTGGGGGGGCTCCAAAATCACTGCTGATGGTGATTGAAGCCATGAAATTAAAAGACGCTTACTCCTTGGACGGAAGCTTATGGCCAACCTAGATAGCATATTTAAAAGCAGAGACAGTACTTTGCCAACAAAAGTCCGTCTAGTCAAGGCTATGATTTTTCCAGTGGTCATGTATGGATGTGAGAGTTGGATGGTGAAGAGAGCTGAGCACCACAGAATTGATGCTTTTGAACGGTGGTGTTGGAGAAGACTCTTGTGAGTCCCTTGGACTGCAAGGAGATCCAATCAATCCATCCTAAAGGAGATCAATCCTGGGTGTTCATTGGAAGGTCTGATGTTGAAGCTGAAACTCCAATACTTTGGCCACCTCATGCGAAGAGCTCACTCATTGGAAAATACCCTAATGCTGGGTAGGATTGAGGCCGGGAGGAGAAAGGGATGACAGAGGATGAGATGGTTGGATGCCATCACCAACTCGATGGATATGGGTTTGGGTAAACTCTGGGAGTTGGTGATGGACAGAGAGGCCTAGCGTGCTGCAATTCATGGGGTCGCAAAGAGTTGGACACGACTGAGCGATTGAACTGAACCATCTCTTCCCAGCACCACTGAGTTCCACTTACATGAGTCTGCTCTATGGTCTTCTTAAAAGTCATGCCTCCTGATTTTGTCTCCTTCGTTTTCCTTCTCTTTACCACGTTCTTTCTCCACACTGCTTTTTGTACAGATTTTTACTTTCCCTAATAACTCAATCCAGATTCAACACCTTATAAAGCAAAATTAACCCCCTCTCTGGGCTTCCCAGGTGGTGCTAGTGGTAAAGAACCCAACTGCCAATGCAGAAGATATAAGAGACACAGGTTCAATCCCTGTGTCAGGAAGATCCCCTGGAGGAAGTCATGGCAACCCACTACAATATCCTTGCCTGGAGAATCCCACGGACAGAGGAGCCTGGCTGGCTATAGTCCATGGGTTTGCAAATAGTCGGACACTACTGAAGAGACTTAGCACATATGCATGTACCATCCCTTCTGTGCTTCCACTCCACCACATCTACACAGAACCTTGCAGATACGTTTTATAGCAATTAGCTAGTTATACAGAACTTCTTTACTTATCTCACACTAAAGCATCATCTCCCTTGCAGGACATTTGGTCTTGTCCAAATTGTCCTTTGAGAAATTTGGTGTACAGTAAAAGAATCATTTGTGGTCCTATCCAAAATGTCTATTGAGACATTTGATTCATGCCAAAATGTCTTCGATATTTGTCCCTATCCAAAACATCCATTGAGTCATTTGGTCCATGAGTCATCAAATAATACAAACATTTGACTTTATTAAAATATTATTTAGATTATTCTTAATGTCATTCATGACGAATTTGGATTTCACATTTATATTTGTTCTGCCTTGTCATAAAGCTCAGCAGGGTTACTCTTAAGTCAGTGAGCAGTTGCTTTCAAGCATATATTGACCTGATTATTGGCTTTTTTATTAGGTATATCTGCTAACAACTTTGGTTATGCAAATTTCATTTTGTTGATATCATCATGAAGTTGCTTGTCGTATCTGAGTGTGATCACCAAGAATCTGGGTCATAACTTGTTCATGACTTTGTTTTCGCACTTCAATAAGTCTCCACATTGAAGGATGATGCACACCATCAGCTTCTGAAATTTGCCACGCCAGCCTTCCACTGCACTGTTTGTCCTGTGATTGTCATTCAGGGCTGATGTATAAATATCCCAAGTTTTCTGGGGAAATCAAGTTTCCCATGGTCTTATTTTGCCTCTGCCCTGCCTTCCATGGACATATACACTCACAACAGAATCCATTAGGTCACCCAAACTTTTTTATGCATTCTCCACAAAGTACTCAAAAGTTTCGTTTACCTCCACCAAAGGTACAAATGGAAGTTCAAACAACTTGGATGCACACTTATGTGTGTTACTTTCCATTTTCATATATTGGATTAGCCAGAAAGTTTATTTCATAAGATGTTATGGATAAACTTGAATTAATTTTTTGGCCAACCTAATACTTTCATGTTAGATCCAAAGAAGATACTTTTTGTTTTTTGCCACAGTGATTTTGAAAAGTGCAACAATCATCCTTTTACTTGTACATTCGATAAGAGTATTTGAATCATATCTTTATTAGCAATCTCAAAATCCATCATGCCCAATGAAGTGTTAATGTCAAGAATTTTTTCCATGCAAATGCGAGTACTTTTTCATATGTATATTTGTAAAGGTCTTCTCACATTTACACATTTAAGTGCATAAATCAATGATACCTTACAACCTAATATTATATCACACAGTAAGTAAATTTAGTGAACAATCTTGGTGATGTCTTGAAGACGTCATCACTGAATAAGGTGGTGCTGATTCTTAAATATCAAATCTTGTTATAAGTTTTATAAATAAGATCTGTTTTGTTATCTTGAGCAGTGGAATAATACATAAAAGAAAAAGGTTCTCCCCATCTGATCACTTTATGCTCCTCTGGAATTTTGTATCTGTACAAGGAAGTTGGGTTTGGCAGTTTATCTCTGTTTTGAATTCTACTTACTGGCCTCCTTAATGAGTTTCTGGTAACATTAATAAGACCTCTTCAACACAAATATCATGAAAATTCTTTGAGGTACCTGTGATGATGCTGCTTTTGGTTCTTGATGTTTTACCCTATTCATGGTTTTCCTTACTTCCCCTTCAACACTCAGTTCCTGCTGATATCATCTTGTCCCACTTTGAATGACTATAATGTCATCCAGTATTATCTTGACTGGTTGTATATAAGGCACTGAAGATTCTCCTCTCTTCACAGATCCCTGTTAAAGGAATGTAAAACTATTTCAATGAGGCATTGACTTTTATTCTGGTGGAAATACTCTTTCTGTCATACTCCACTGAGAATTTTCAAACAAAAATCTCATATCACTAAGTACAAAATAATTTTTTTTCTTCTTCTTTTTAAGTCATCTAACCAATTGTTTCTGGTTTACTGGTAAAGAAAACCTTACTAACATTTTATGGATTCAGCACCTCAGTTTGGCCCAAGCTGGACCAGCCAGTAGGCAGGTACCAGCTGAGGGTGTGTTGGTCCGTGCTGATTGGCAGGTTAACATGGAAGTCACACCCACTAAAACCCCTTCAATTAGCAACAGACACCTCCTTCAGTCTACTGGATCATGCCTCTATGGGATGTCAATTCAAAGGAAACACCACTCATTAACCCTGGGCAATGGGACAGTTTTCGGGGTGACATAGTGGCTTGATCAAGTTCCTCCTATCAAACTCCTTTCTTATTGAACAATCCAGCCACATTCAGGCAAATGCTCAGTGACGTATTAATGCAACTTGCATAGAGAAATTCCATCTTCAAATTATCCTCTGTACATTTCTCTAACTATAGGACTCTTCCTCCATTGTTGTTCAGTCAATCAGTAGTGTCTGGCTTTTTGTGACCTGATAAACTGCAGCACGCCAGGCTTCCCTGTCCTTCACCATCTCCCACAGTTTGCTCAAACTCATGCCCATTGAGTCAGTAATACCATACAACCATCTCATCCTCCATTGCCCCCTTCTCCTCCTGCCTTCAATCTTTCACAGCATCAGGGTCTTTTCCAATGAGTCGGCTCTGTGCATCAGGTGACCAAAGTATTGGAGCTTCAGCTTCAGCATCAGTCCTTCCAATGAATATTCAGGACTGATTTTGTTTAGGATTGACTGGCTTGATATAACTGTCTCTAACTGTAGGACTCTTCATCCATATATATGGTTAATATAAATCCAACTCTCCTGCAACATCCGAACCCCAATCCATCTACTTTAACCCTTGGTGCAATTAACAGCTAGATTAAGAATGGTTATTATTGACCATACAGCCACAATACAATTATTGAACAAATAAAACATGATAGTATTTTATGTATTGATCCTGTAAACCAAAGGTATAAGTTAACTTTATGGGCTATTTGAACCCAAGGATGTTTTCTAACTGGACATTTGTGACAGTAACTTTTGGCATGAACCAAGTGTCTTCCCTGAGAGCTCAGTGGGTAAAGAATCTGCCTGCAATGCAGGAGATCTGTATTCGATTCCTGGCTCAGGAAGATCCCTTGGAGAAGGGATAGGCTACCCACTCCAATATTCTTGGGCTTCCCTTGTGGCTCAGCTGGTAAAGAATCTACCTGCAATGTGGGAGACCTGGGTTTGATCCCTGGGTTCAGAAGATCTCCTGGAGAAGGGAAAGACTACCCACTCCAATATTCTGGCCTGGAGAATTCCATGGACTGTATAGTCCATGGGGTCACAGAGAGTTGGACACAACTGAGTTACTTTCACTTTCACTTTTTTCAAGTGTCTCAGAGGACATTTTGGACAAAGCCAAATGTCCCCTAATCGTGAGCTTGTCTCCAAATTAAATTCTTTTAAACATTGCTCTATCTATAGTATCTTAAGTAAGTCCTGGCAGGGACAAGTAATTCATATTTTTGTCATCCATTCTCTTTATCTCATTAAAGCAAAAATATTCTCGGGTGAGGTTTTTATATTTATTCATGGAACTGTCTGTTTTAAATCTCTACTTGAGATTCTTCAAAAAACCATGGTCCTTATATTCACCTTGGCTGTCTAATCTGGTCTTTTTCATTTCAATAAGTAATATCACTCCATAGAAATATAGGGGTTTCTTTTTCTTTTCTTCTACCCAATACCCAAACTTTCAGCAAATTAAGTTGGTTCCAACACTGAAAGTAAACTTTGAGCCCATAGCTACCTATATTATGGTAAACTACTATCAACTTTTTTCTCGACTACTGCCATAGCCTCCTAAGTGACCCTATTTTATATGTTTTCTCCTTCTAGTCTATCCTCCTTAAGTAGCAGAAGCATCTTTTAAAATGCAAATAAGATAATGCCATCTCCTTTTTAAAATGTTTTCTTAAAATAGTAGCTTATTGTACGACTTATGTTAAAATTCCACCTAGTTAGCATGAATTATAAGTAGGGCTGCTAGAATTAGCAAATAATAATAATAGAGGACACTCATCTAAATTTGAATATCAGATAAACAATGAAGTCTTTTAGTATGTCTTGTGCAATATTTGAGATATACAAACAAAGACATTAGTCATGTGAAATTCAAATTTAACTGGGCATCTTGTATAGAATTATCTTACAATTCTAGTTTTAAGGCCCAGTAAAATTAGGCTATCGTTTGACTTTCTAACTATATATGGTATTGTGCCTGTGTGCATGCTCACTTGTGTCAAACTTTGTGATCCTGTGGACTATAGCCTTTCAGGATTCTCTGTCCAGGGAATTTTCCAGGCAAAAATACTGGAGTGGGTTTCCATGTCCTCCTTCAGGGATTTTCCCAACCCAGGGACTGAACCCATGACTCCTGTGTCTCCTGCATTGGCAGGTGGGTACTTTGTCATTTGCGCACCTGGAGAGCCCGTTGCCTCTCACTCACTATGCACAGCTCTTACTAACACTCAGACAGTTCCTAGAATGTGCTAAGTCTATTTCCATGACAGCGGTTCTGAATTTTTTGTCCCTCTACTTAACAGCATTTCCCCAGTCCTTTTTATGCCTAATTCCTTCTGATCACTCAACTATCAACTTAAATGTTGTCCCTCAAAGAAGCCCTCTTTGACCATCTATTTCTGCATTATTGACTATGCCAAAGCCTTTAACTGTGTGGATCACAATAAACTGTGGAAATTTCTGAAAGAGATGGGAATACCAGACCACCTGACATGTCTCTTGAGAAATCTGTACGTAGGTCAGGAAGCAACAGTTAGAACTGGACAAGGAACAACAGACTGGTTTCAAATAACAAAGAGATTACGTCAAGGGTGTATATTGTCACCATGCCTGTTTAACTTATATGCAGAGTACATCATGAGATATGCTGGGCTGGGTGAAGCACAAGCTGGAATCAAGATTATCAGGAGAAATATCAATAACCTCAGATATGCAGATGACACCACTCTTATGGCAGAAAGTGAAGAAGAACTAAAAAGCCTCTTGATGAAAGTGAGAGAGGAGAGTGAAAAAAGTTGGCTTAAAACTCAACATTCAGAAAACAAAGATCATGGCTTCCAGTCCCATCACTTCATGGCAAATAGATGGAGAAAAAGTGGAAACAGTGGCAGACTTTATTTTTTGGGCTCCAAAATCACTGTAGATGGTGACTGCAGCCATGAAATTAAAAGACACTTACTCGTTGGGAGAAAAGTTATGACCAACCTAGACACCATGTTAAAAAGCAGAGACATTACTTTGCCAACAAAGGTCATCTAGTCAAGGCTATGGTTTTTCCAGTAGTCGTGTGCGGACGTGAGAGTTGGACTGTAAAGAAAGCTGAGTGCTGAAGAATTGATGCTTTTGAACTATAGTGTTGGAGAAGACTCTTGAGAATCCCTTGGACTGCAAGGAGATCCAACCAGTCCATCCTAAAGGAGATCAGTCCTGAATATTCATTGGAATGACTGATGCTGAAACTGAAACTACGATACTTTGGCCACCTCATGTGAACTGCTGACTCATTTGAAAAGACCCTGATGCTGGGAAAGATTGAGGGCAGGAGGAGAAGGGGACAACAGAGGATGAGATGGTTGGATGGCATCACTGACTCAATGGACATGAGTTTGAGTAAACTCCAGGAGTTGGTGATGGACAGGGAGGCCTGGCATGCTGCAGTCCATGAGATCACAAAGAGTCGGACACGACAGAGAGACTGAACTGAACTGACCACCTTATATAATATCCCAGTGTTGAGTTCATTTTGTTCAGAGTGCTTATTACAATTCAGTAAATCCTTTTTGTTTGCTTATTTATCTCTTTCTTGTTCATTCAGTTCAGTTAGTAGCTCAGTCGTGTACGACTCTTTGCGACCCCATGGACTGCAGTATGCCAGGCTTCCCTGTCCATCACCAACACCTGGAGCTTGCTCAAACTCATGTCCTTCGAGTCAGTGATGCCATCCAACCATCTCATCCTTTGTCGTCCCCTTCTCCTCCCGTCTTCAATCTCTCTCAGTATCAGGGTCTTTTCCAGTGAGTCAGTTCTTCGCATCAGGTGGCCAAAGTATTGGAGTTTCAGCTTCAACATCAGTCCTTCCAATGAACACTCAAGACTGATCTCCTTTAGGATTGACTGGTTGGATCTCCTTGCAGTCCAAAGGACTCTCAAAAGTCTTCTCCAGCACCACAGTTCAAAAGCATCAATTCTTGGGTGCTCAGCTTTCTCTATGGTCCCCCTCTCACATCCATTCATGAATACTGGAAAAAAACCATAGTTTTTCTTGCTTATAGTTTTATCAAATAATTTTCTACATAATTTTCTTCTATGAAGGTAGAGACTGTCTGTCTCATACAGGATAAGTTGAATATTTATTGAATGTATGTAGAAAGGAAAAAGGAAATTCAGCTCCAATAGATTTCAATTTAATGTCTGGCCTCAACACTAGGGTAGAGTTTAAAATTAAGACTGAGTCTCATTGCCAGTGTTTATAATCCCAGTTCTTATAGTTTGGGTAACTTGTGAGCAAGTCATCTAATTTTAAAAGTTTTAAAAGCATTATTTCTTCATTGTTAAATTTGGAATAATAGCGGTACCTGCCCAATAAGGCTACAATAAAAATTAAAAGAGAAAATGTTTTCATACCCAGTAGATAGAAAATATTGAATAAATGTTAGATATTACCATCACTATTGCTGTTGATATTCCATAAGCAAGTCAATTTACCATCGAGTCTTTTAGACACTCTCCAGATTCATAATGCATTCAAGTTCCCATCTGAGAAGTTTGATTAAAAATATAAACAATGTTTAATAAAGGGTGGTTTAAGAATCAGCAAATGTGGGAAATGGCTACAAAACTATTTCCCTCACTAAACTAGGGTAAACAAGGGACAAGGCAAAAACGAAAAAGCAACACAAATAGTAAAGAACTCTTTGCCCTATATGCCTGCACTTTAGTATTCCCAGGACCTTCCAGGGGGATGCAAGAAAAAAAGAAAAAAATAATTGTTCTATTTTCCACCTCTTCTAGTTTTATTGTCTAATTCATTTATCAGAATGAACTTCATAGGGTCAGAAAAAATTAATAAAAAGCAAGCCAAAAAAAAGGGGATTGTTGACCAAATGGTGTTATCCTATGGACATCCAAGCATTATAAGGCTGCTACTATGTGGGCATCTGATTCCTATTACCTCAAGGGGGAACTGTCCAGATGGCCTTTCTGATGTCAAGAATCTGAGATGAGCAAATATCTGAGAGAGAAACCCAATGTGTTTCTGAATAAAATCAAAGGGACGCATTAAGCAAATCCAAGGATATTTTAAATACATTCTACTTTCTCTATTCTGTTCAAAATGGATGAACCCCAGAATCCAGATGTTTTTGTATAATTTCAAAGTTAAACAGATTGCTTTTGCAGATACAAAGTTACTGATTTAAGTGCAATTTTCCAACAGTACAGAGAAGGGAGGGAGGGAAAAAAAATATTCCATTATATGATGTTAATTGTTAGGGCAATTTAGGTCTTGAAAATCAATCTTTCCTTCCCAGAATGAGAGAGAAGAAAAACTTTTAAAATCACTCCAAACTATTTTCGTTCTCTCAGACCAAAACCCAAGGAGGTTTGTTCATTTTCAATTGAATTAAAAACAAAGTTGTGGGGATGAGGAACAATATATCAACTTTCTGTTCAAAATGCATGTTTTTAACATTAGATGTAGTGTCATAAACATGATGCTATTGCAACTGAAGTCAAGCTTTGGGTACTCTTCCAAATGCATGTTTTTTAGGCATGCAAATAGTGTCCTTTTAAAACATGTATTTATAACTCACTCTGAAAAAAATTATTCAAAAGGATTCCTTCATTCTTTTTTAAATCCACTGTTTTTACAACCGGATCATCCCAGGAATATTATTGAGCTTAACATAAATATGGCTTTCATTTGACTAGCCACTGCCAATTATACTGTAAATGCCAAAGGTTATTCTTGACCAAACAAATTTACCTAAGAGAGAAATAAGAAAGTCAAAGACAGATCTGGGCTCAACTAATCAACCATTTGCTTGTTTCTGAAGTTCTCATAATCAGACATTTAAGTGTAATCATACAATGGAAGGAGAAAGAAATTACAGAGTAAACTTCAAAGCAGCCATTGAAAATGAAACAGAAATGCTGTTCTTTATTAGCTGAATATATGAGGATTGGATTCTTCCCACACACTCCTTTCAAATTATAGCATACTGTCTTTAGAAGATAGTCATAGTTGCCTAGGAAATTCAGTCAAGACTATCCAGTTAGATAATGCCAGTAATCATTGGGTTGAAACATTTTCAATGGTGTAGGTTTATAATCAAATCATAGTTATTATAAATGGCACAACAAGAATAATTCATACATCAATATATCTATTAATTTTTGTCCATATCTAAAGGACTACTTTCAAGGCAGCCCACTAACCAGTGAACAGAAAGAACAGATAACTGTCAGAATATAATTAGAAAATGCTGAGTTATGTTGATAAACTTGAAGGCATAGTCATATACATCCAACCATGCATTATATTATGCAGCAAAATGAATTTGCAGTAATAAACATCATCTAACAACTTATCATTAAAACTCATGATTTATTTTACATATACTGAAGGGCACATACTTTAAGTTGATTTGATGACCTAAAAACACACTAAGGACATGAATGAATTGGAATCTCCAATCATATCTAATATGTAAAAGAGGAGTATTTTAAGCCTTATAGTATCCAGTCAGCATATAAATACATTTAACCGCATTATAAAATAAAAGTCATCAGCTATGCTAAGCTGTGCAATGCCAGCATGACTGATAAGCTTTTTCACAATAACTATATAAAATGAGCTTTTAGCACAAATTTAGGCAAAATAATGAATATTGAATTCAGGTTTTCTTGGCTTCACATCCAGACTCCTCCATGTATTATCAATATGAGCATACGAACTTGAGCTTATGATTCAGTTTCTCTGGATCTCAATTAACTCTTGTGTAGAATGAGGACAACTTGCATTATGGGATGTTTTTGCTAACAAGTCAATATTGCTGGTATTTAGCACATGCTCAGAAGAGTTATCAGAGAGGCAATGGCACCCCACTCCAGTACTCTTGCCTGGAAAATCCCATGGACGGAGGAGCCTGGTAGGCTGCAGTCCTTGGGGTCTCTAAGAGTCAGACAGGACTGAGCGGCTTCACTTTCACTTTTCACTTTCCTGCCTTGGAGAAGGAAATGGCAACCCACTCCAGTGTTCTTGCCTGGAGAATCCCAGGGACGGGGGAGCCTGGTGGGCTGCCGTCTAGGGGGTCGCACAGAGTCGGACACGACTGAAGCGACTTAGCAGCAGCAGCGGCAGAAGTGCTATTTCCTTTTACCTCTTGAGAATGAAGCAAGAATGGTCAACCTTCACAAGCTGAGGAGACAGGCTTGAGTTTTTAAAGGACACTGAGAACCACTGCAAACTAAATTTTGTATTAATGTTTGATATGGTTCTAGTTCAACATTTCAGATACTCCAAAACAAGCAACTAGCCTTCCTTCCAAGTTAGAATTTTCTAGAAGCAGTAGTAAAGGCAAAGAGTCTGAATAGAGACTGATCCAATAAAGATTGAAATTTGCTTAGTAAACCTTTCCCTAGCAGTCAAAGAGAGCTTGAAGAAAAATCTTAGAAATTACTTTTGTGGTACAGTACCTAAAAGTCACAAACAGACGCCATTAGCCTATTCCTTACGATATACACCCTTACCACCACTATCCCGTCTTCTCCATCATCAGCTGGTCATTACATGTTCAGGGCACAGTGCTACGTGTTAGCCATCTCTATTTCATATCACTATAGAATGCTTAGGTTATCATTTCTTAGCAAGTAAAATCTAAGCACCGTAACTTCACAATCTATCTTATTATTTCTCAGTTTGTGGAGCATACTTTAGACCACCAGTTCCTCAGAGACCTTGTGATTGATGTAGACCCTGCCTCACTGACATCAGATTCTGCTTGTCAGTATTAACCCTGCGAATCTGTGATTCACTCTAAAGAGGCAAGCCAGCTACTAATTTCTTTCTCCTATGTCACACTTAATAGCACAGACCAACAAAGATCAATGTGGGCCCAGCAGTCTGTATAACATGATGTAAAATTATTTAATGTGGAATTCCTTAGTTGGGAAGGCGATGCCATACGTCCCCTGGAAAGTCTTTTCTGACATTCCCTGGACTAGGTAGACACCCCTGCTATGACCTCTCACACAATACTGAATTGTCCTGTGGCCTCCCACTCATACAGTACTTTCATTATTTGTTTAATTGTTGGTCCTCCCAATCAGACTATATTCACTGTGAAGATAAGGGGTTTATCTGTTTTGTTGTACTCTAGGGATCTGGCATTCTGCTTGATTCATAACAATGCTTAAGCACTTTTTTCAAATGACTGACGTTAGCAATATAATGCTTCTTTTCCATATAATTAGGAATATCATTCTTTACACTTGGGGAGAATTTTTCACTCTAGGAGTATTTTACAAACATATGCCTTTGCTTTCAGCTTAAATATTTCCTATCTTCCTATTTGTAGGTATATACATACTTTAGCCAGGGCTGATACACAGAAGACAATTAATTAGTATCTTTGAATGAATAGATTGGTTAGTAAATTAACCCTCAACATTGTATTCTAAGGACATTGATTTGTAACTAAAAATCCCTGGGCCATATAATAGATTTTTGTTTTGTTCTTAACTAAAGTTAGAGCCCTCCAGTGGTCAAATTGACTTTTTCAGATTTTTTCCATTACATAGGCCATAAACCATGAAACTACAAGTTGTGAGAAGATAGTTCTGCTGTGAATGCATTTTAAAGGTAAGTGTTGGCTTTTTCTGTTCCTTGTTAAACATTTATATGATAATAGCTTCATACTTAGCATTCTTCTGTTAAAGCAGATACTAGGCTTGATTTAAAATAAACATCTCTAGTTAAGTGTTAGTGTATTAATGGTCTTGTTCTTAATGCTTTCTTATGAAAATGCAAACATTCTGAGACCTTCCCTAGCTGTGCAAGAGTCATTCCACAATTTTGTTTTGTTTTTAATTCCAAGTCGATTCAATTTTCTCACAAAATTCAAGTTAAAATAAATTAGAAATTCTTAATAGGTATTATGAATGCTCCAATACTTCATAACAGATATTATGAACAGGTATTTTAATTCATAACAGGTATTATGAAGCTCCAATACTTTGGCCATCTAATGCAAAGAACTGACTCATTGGAAAAGACCCTGATGCTGGGAAAGATTGAAGCAGGAGGAGAAGGGGCCAAAAGAGGATGAGACGGTTGGAAGGCATCACCAACTTGATGGACATGAGTTTGAGCAAGCTCCAGTGGTTGATGGACAGGGAAGCCTGGCGTCCATGGGGTCACAAAGAGTCAGACACGACTAAGTGACTGAATTGAACAGAACAGGTATTATAATTCAGAGTCACATTAAGAAAGCATAGGAAAATTTTTCTTTGACTCAATGGACCATCTCTATAAGGTTTTATTTGTTGAAATGTTAAGAATGACCCAATAATCTTAATGCGGTTTTGTTGACCAGGGGAAGCATGATGAATATGTGTGTCCACACTGTTTTTTGCTGCCAGCCCGAGATCTTTTACAGCCATTTATACATAATCCATCTGATTCTGAAATCCAAAACAGCCTTCTCTATTTGAAAGGAGGACTTTTGTATTGAAACCTGTTCCCTCTCAAGACCATGTGAAGCTAAACTGGCCAGCCTAAGGATGAAGTCCCAGGTCCCAGGAACCTGAGGGGGCAACAGTGTAGCCATAGAAATTTTTGAAGAGTTGAAAGACTTAGGTCACTCAGCTCAGCACTAAAACAATTCTGAAAAGTTTTGAAAGTAACTTCATCACTCACATAGACACAAAATTAAAACTGTGTTTTTATGTTTGCTTGCTTTGGTATGCCTATGTGGTTGTAACGCAACACATCACAATCACTGGGATCTATACTTTAAACACGATGTTAAAGTGTCACCTTAAATCTGTTGGGCTATAAGTAACAAGATGCCTTCTGTTAAACAAGTGAGAGAGATCTCTCTGGAAACTGCTAGTTAAATTTGTCTGACTCAAGAGGGCATTAAGCTAAAAAAAAAAAACAGAATAAGCAAACTTTGAAAAAATGCCCACGGTCCCTTGAGAAAACATACTTTGGTTATGTATAGTTATCCACGAAGATCATCTTACTAGCTATGTTAAATATAATCCAGAAGTGAACCCACAAACCCCTTTTTTGTGCTACCAGAGCTGTAGTTTGTAATGTAGAAGAAATTATACAGCTGACCAAAATAACCTGGTGAGTGAAATCTGGAATATTTCTTTAAAATCAATATTTTCTTTCCTTTTTTAAAATTTATGTTTAAGCTAAGGAGCGCTAAATGCTGCTTGTTTAGTAACCAACTACTGGGAATTTCAGATTAGTATTGGTCTATTCTTCCTTATGTCCCAAATATCTGTTTGTGTCCATGAAAGTTATGTCTATTTAACACTACTTTTATACAAATTCCATTCCCAGAAACCTTAGGAGAACATATTTATACAAAGGTAAGTTCTCAGCAGTAATTAGACTTCCTACCCGGATTCTCTTGAAGTGTCCAAAAAAGACCATCCACTGGGCTATATTCTTCAACTTTAAAGGCAGAATCATCTTCCTCAAGGAGGCAATAGAAACCCCATCAGGAAATCCCTAACACTGTGCTGTCATTGCAGCTACCTGGGTTCCTGGTTGCTGGAACATTCTTTAAAGTGTCATTCTGCTATTTTCTTTTTTTTTTAATATATTTATTTATTATAGTTGGAGGCTAATTATTTTACAGTATTGTAGTAGTTTTTGCCATACATTGACAAGAATCAGCCATGGGTTTACATATGTTCCCCATCCTGAACCCTCCTCCCACCTCCCTCCCCATCCCATCCCTCTGGGTCATCTCAATGCTCCAGCCCTGAGCATTTGTCTCATGCATAGAACATGAAATGGTGTTCTGTTTCACATATGATAATATACATGTTTCAATGCTATTGTCCCAGAACGTCCCACCCTCACCTTCTCCCTCAGAGTCCATAAGACTGTTCTATGCATCTGTGTCTCTTATTCTGTCTTGCATATAGGGTTATCATTACCATCTTTCAAATTCCATATACATGCATTAGTATACTGTATTGGTGCTTTTCTTTCTGGCTCACTTCACTCTGTATAATGGGCTCCAGTTTCATCCATCTCAATAGAACCGATTCAAATGTATTTTTTTTAATGGCTGAGTAATATTCCATTGTGTATATGTAACACAGCTTCCTTATCCATTCGTCTGCTGATGGACATCTAGGTTGCTTCCATGTCCTGGCTGTTGTAAACAGTGCTGCAATGAACATTGGGGTACACGCGTCTCTTTCAGTTCTGGTTTCCTCGGTGTGTATGCCCAGCAGTGGGATTGCTGGGTCATAGAGCAGTTCTATTCCCAGTTTTTTAAGGAATCTCCACACTGTTCTCCATAGTGGCTGTACTACTTTGCATTCCCACCAACAGTGTAAGAGGGTTCCCTTTTCTCCACACCCTCTCCAGCATTTATTGCTTGTAGACTTTTGGATAGCAGCTATTCTGACTGGTGTGTAATGGTACCTCATTGTGGTTTTGATTTGCATTTCTCTAATAATGAGTAATGTTGAGCATCTTTTCATGTGTTTGTTAGCCATCTGTATGTCTTCTTTGGAGAAGTGTCTGTTTAGTCCTTTGGCCCATTTTTTGATTGGGTCGTTTATTTTTCTGGAATTCAGTTGCAGGAGTTGCTTGTATATTTTTGAGATTAATTGTCTGTTGCTTCATTTGCTATTATTTTCTCCCATTCTGAAGGCGGTCTTTTCACCTTGCTCATAGTTTCCTTTGTTGTGCAAAAGCTTTTAATTTTAATTAGGTCCCATTTGTTTATTATTGCTTTTATTTCCAATATTCTGAGAGGTGGGTCATGGAGGATCCTGCTGTGATTTATGTCGGAGAGTGTTTTGCCTATGTTTTCCTCTAGGAGTTTTATAGTTTCTGGTCTTACGTTTAGATCTTTAATCCATTTTGAGTTTATTTTTGTGTATGGTGTTAGAAAGTGTTCTAGTTTCATTCTTTTACAAATGGTTGACCAGTTTTCCCAGCACCACTTATTAAAGAGATTGTCTTTTCTCCATTGTATATTCTTGCCTCCTTTGTCGAAGATAAAGTGTCCATAGGTGCGTGGGTTTATCTCTGGGCTTTCTATTTTATTCCATTGATCTATATTTCTATCTTTGTGCCAGTACCACACTGTCTTGATGACTGTGACTTTGTAGTAGAGCTTGAAGTCAGGCAGGTTGATTCCTCCAGGTCCATTCTTCTTTCTCAAGATTGCTTTGGCTATTCAAGGTTTCCTTTATTTCCATACAAATTGTGAACTGATTTGTTCTAGTTCTGAGAAAAATACCATTGGTAGCTTGATAGGGATTGCACTGAATCTATAGATTGATTTGGGTAGTATACTCATTTTCACTATATTAATTCTTCCAATCCATGAACACGGTATATTTCTCCATCTGTTTGTGTCCTCTTTGATTTCTTTCATCAGTGTTTTATAGTTTTCTATATATAAGTCTTTTGTTTCTTTAGGTAGATATATTCCTAAGTATTTTATTCTTTTTGTTGTAATGGTGAATGGTATTGTTTCCTTAATTTCTCTTTCTGTTTTCTCATTATTGGTGTATAGGAATGCAAGGGATTTCTGTGTGTTAATTTTATATCCTGCAACTTTACTATATTCATTGATTAGCTCTAGTAGTTTTCTGGTAGAATCTTTAGGGTTTTCTATGTAGAGGATCATGTCATCTGCAAACAGTGAGAGTTTTACTTCTTCTTTTCCTATATGGATTCCTTTTATTTCTTTTTCTGCTCTGACTGCTGTGGCCAAAACTTCCAAAACTATGTTGAATAGTAGTGGTGAAAGTGGGCACCCTTGCCTTGTTCCTGACTTTAGGGGAAATGTTTTCAGTTTTTCACCATTGAGGATAATGTTTGCTGTGGGTTTGTCATATATAGCTTTTATTATGTTGAGGTATGTTCCTTCTATTCCTGCTTTCTGGAGGGTTTTTATCATAAATGGATGTTGAATTTTGTCAAAGGCTTTTTCTGCATCTATTGAGATAATCATATTGTTTTTATCTTTCAATTTGTTAATGTGGTGAATTACATTGATTGATTTGCGGATGTTAAAGAAACCTTGCATTCCTGGGATAAAGCCCACTTGGTCATGATGTATGATCTTTTTAATATGATGTTGGATTCTGTTTGCTAGAATTTTATTAATTAATAGAATTTTTGCATCTATGTTCATCAGTGATATTGGCCTGTAGTTTTCTTTTTTTGTGGCATCTTTGTCTGGTTTTGGAATTAGGGTGAAGGTGGCCTCATAGAATGAGTTTGGAAGTTTACCATCTTCTGCAATTTTCTGGAAGAGTTTGAGTAGGATAGGTGTTAGCTCTTCTCTAAATTTTTGGTAGAATTCCGCTGTGAAGCCGTCTGGTCCTGGGCTTTTGTTTGCTGGAAGATTTCTGATTACAGTTTCGATTTCCGTGCTTGTGGATGGGTCTGTTAAGATCTTCTATTTCTTCCTGGTTCAGTTTTGGAAAGATATACTTTTCTAACAATTTGTCCATTTCTTCCAAGTTGTCCATTTTATTGGCATATAGCTGTTGGTAGTAGTCTCTTATGATCCTTTGTATTTCTGTGTAGTCTGTTGTGATCTCTGCATTTTCATTTCTAATTTTGTTGATCTGATTCTTCTCCCTTTGTTTCTGGATGAGTCTGGCTAATGGCTTGTCAATTTTGTTTATCTTCTCGAAAAACCAGCTTTTAGTTTTGTTGATTTTTGCTATGGTCTCTTTTGTTTCTTTTGCATTTATTTCTGCCCTAATTTTTAAGATTTCTTTCCTTCTACTAACCCTGGGGTTCTTCATTTCTTCCTTCTCTAGTTGCTTTAGGTGTAGAGTTAGTTTATTTATTTGATTTTTTTCTTGTTTCTTTGCTATTTTCTTTTATTCCTTTATTGTCACCCTCTTCTCTTAATTGCATTCTTCCTATTTTACCTCTTCCGAATTTGGAAACCATCACCCTTTGCCTGCCCCCACTATCAAAGTGGCACAGAAACACACTTGAGCCCCATTGGTCTTAGTTTATAATTTCTTCATCAACTATGGTAAAATGCCTACTAGCCTTTGTTAACTGTTGAGTCTAATTATGTGTTAGTTTACTGGCTTTCACTAAATGCACTGAGTTAACCTTCTTGTAGCTTTATATTTAGGTAGTAAATCTGTTAATTTGGCATAACCTTGTGTTTCCTTGCCTTGGCATCCTGGGTTAGTAATTGCTTCCCTATAATCAATAGATTTACTCATTTTCTAATAAATGCTCCTATTTACCTTCCTAATTGTAGATCTTCATCTTTATTTAAAAGCCTATTTAGGAAAAATGGCTTCCTTGCCTCTTTAAATTTGGATATTAAGTAGAAACAGCATGTCCTTCATCTAATAAGCATTATTGAGTGGTTAGCTAGTTTTCAGCATTCTGCTAAGTGCTATGGAGAAAACAACTGTGTTCTCATGCATGCATGCTCAGTCGTTCTGACTCTTTGCGACCCTATGGACCATAGCCCACCAAGCTCCTCTGTCCATGGGATTTTCCAGGCAAGACTACTGGAGTGGGTTGCATGTCCTCCTCCAGGGAAACTTCGCAATCCAGGAATCAAACCTATGTCTCCTGCTTGGCAGGTGGACTCTACTGCTTGAGCCATTGGAAAAGCCCAAACAGTTTATATATACCACTGGCAATTTGAATAATTACTATGTAGTATAAATAGGCCCTTATATATCTATGCTTTTCACTACATGACACTTTTTAAGTGTGTAAAATGTTTTCATAAACTTCAACATTCCAAGAATTTAGCTAAAAGCCTAGCTCAGATCCATCCATCCTTAAGTCAGAATCACAGAGATCACAACTCCATTTCATAGAATCTACAGTAAAGCTTTTACTACATTTGAGGAAAATAAGAAGCATATTCATTAGGCTTCAGTACAGCCCCTGGTGATATGTAGCCTACCTTGAATAAATTTTGGTTAAATTTTAAGTATCAGCCAAAAATGTTTGGACCAGGAAGTAACAGAGACCAGAGTCTGCTACTCTCTGCTAATGTGGCTGGGGCAGTTTATTTCACTTCACTGGTGTTAGTTTCTTGATTAATATTACAAATGTGGTAGAATTAACACTGGTTAAGAGTACCTTGCTGTGTAAAGAAAATGCAGTTCTATCACATGGGATTGGTAAAGTATATAAACATTTAGGCAACATGGAACAAGTCTAAGCAAATGCCAAATTTTCCAAGATTAGACAATATGTATTAGATAAATTTAGAGGAGAAAGAGTTTGGGACACTTGAGCCAAAAAGTCAATTACAGTTACTGTAAAATGATCTAGATGATCCAAAGCGACAGACCGTGAGGATAAACTGGACAGGCATAGAAAACAGGGAGAACTCATTAGCCTTCCTCAGACAGACAGGTCCCCTGGTGTATTAACACTAACACATGTGAGCCCAAAATGAGAGGTTACATCAGCTGTTATTCCTAGAACATGCCTAGATGGACATTGCCAGGTGGGTTGACTTCAAAGTAACTGGATATTACATTTCATCAAACTGAGAAGGAGAAAAAGCAGGCTCATGGTAAGAATATAGAGGATGATCATCTTTCCCCCATAAGGTTTTCTGGAAAAGAAAAAATAAACATTGCAGGCAGATTACTTATAAAAGTTGTTCTAATATAAATTTGCAGTTGATGAGAAAAGTAATGAGAAGTGAGTCATGGCATTCAAGGAAAAAGCCAGGCTGATTTAGATGAACTGGGAGTCCAAAGCACCCACTAGGAATTATGACTCAGGCAAATGTGCAGATCAGTAGAATGTCAGATATCTGTATTTGGAGGCCAGCATCTGAGTGAAGCTAGACTAATACACAAGGAAGACAATAGCTTTACAGTTGTGTTTTAGAAGAGATCTTAGAAGAAATGAGGGTAAATGTTACATCCATAATTCAGACTGGTCTCCACACAATGGTTGTGCTTAGTCATGTCGACTCTTTGCAACCCCATGGACTCGCCAGACTCCTCTGTCCATGGAATTTTCCAAGCAAGAATAGTGGAACAGGTTGCCATTTCCTACTCCAGGGACCTTCCCAATCCAAAAATCAAAACTGTGTTTCCTGCATTGACAAGTGGATTCTTGATCACTGTGCCACCTGGGAAGTCCATAACATGGCTGTATTGGAAGTCAGATTTTGAAAGGAACTCATCCTTCTATGCACTAAAGGTTTGCACTTGCAAACATTAGTGACCATGGTGCCAGAAGGAGTTCTGAAAGCAGCCCAGGAGGTCAATGGAAAATTAAGTCAGCAAGCAGGTAATTGTTCTGTCCATGATCCAATTAGGGACACAAAGAACCACAATTCACTTCCTGCAGTCATTAAAGGCAGCAAGGGACATGAACTGCCATTGTCATAAAAAAATAATTAAACATGCATTGTAACTGCAAATAGGGAGAAACAAACTGATTTTTCAATAGGCCACAAACATGTTTTAGCACTTACTTTGTTCCTAGGAGGCAAGAATTGACAGCACAACTTTGAGCACAAACTGGTTGAAGGTCACAGAAGAAATGAAAATACCCCCTTAATGAAAACTTCAGATGAGAATGAACATCTTATCTGGAGAGTCCATTACAAATGTTTCCTAGTGTAATCTACACATACCTGAATCCATTTTTTTTTTTAAGGAAAACACCAATTTCCAGGTTCCAGTCCAAAAAAAAAATGAATAAGAAACTCTGAAACTAGGACCCAGGTATCTGCACTGTTAAATTCTTCCCAAGGTTTTGAAGCAACCAGCTTAGCACTAGAATTCTGCTGACTGCTGCTGCCCATTAAATATGAAATAGAAAAGAGCTATAGTCAATTAAAATAATGCCATTTTATTTTCTGTCTATATGTGTGTCCATGCCAGGCTCATCAAAAATAAAGTATAAAAATGAATTCCTGCTAAGTTATAGGTATAAAACTTCCCTGTTCAATTTTCAAAGAAGCTTCGAAGCACTCTTTTAGAGAAAATTAAAGATTGAGAAACAATGTACAGAAGCAGAACAATAGAGTGACTGGAATAAAATATCAAATATAGTTTAAAATTGGCATAATCCATCGTTATAAAAAGAGAAACAAGCAAGCACAACCAACAAAAAATAAAATGCCATAAAGAATAACTTGCTAAAAGTTTCATTCCATCATGGTTTGTATTTCACCCTTGGGTGTTTGCCCTTGTTGGGTTTGAAGAGCTGAAAGTAGACTACAAAATATTACAGTGTGAGTTGGGAGAGAAGATTCATTTTTAAAATAAGTAACTGCAGAGACACAGATGGACTTAAAGACTATCACACAGAGTGAAGTAAGTCACAAAGAGAAAACCAAATATTGTTTATTGATTCATACATGTGGAATCTAGAAAAATGGTATAACATTATATAATAACATGTGCTCAGTCATGTCCGACTCTTTGTGATCTCAGGGGTGATAGCCCACCAGACTTCTCTGTCCATGGGAAATTTCCAAGCAAGAATACTGGAGTGGGTTGCCATTGTCTTCTTCAGGGGATCTTCCTGACCCAGGGATTGAACACAGGCCTCCTGCATTGGCAGGCGGATTCTGCACCACTAGTGCCACTGGGAAGCCTGGCGAAGGGAATGGCAACCCACTGCAGTATTCTTGCCAGGAGAACTCCATGGACAGAGGAGCCAGGTAGGCTACAGCCCATGGGGTCACAAAGAGTTGGATATTACTAAGTGACTTTGAGAGAGAGAGAGAGAGAGAGAGAGAGAGAGAGAGAGAGAGAGAGAGAGAAATGGTATAGATGAACTTGTTTGTAAAGCAGAAATAGAGACACAGACATAGAGAACAAGTTGTGGAAACCAAGGTGGGGAGAGGGGATTGGATGGATGCATAGAACACTACTATGCAGAAAATAGATGACTAGTGAGAACCTGATGTTTAGCACAGGGAGCTCCACTCAGCACTCTGTAATGACCTAAATGTAAAGGAAATCCAGGGAAGAGCAGATATATGTAACTGTACAACTGATTCATTTTGTTGTACAGCAGAAGCTAACACATCATTGCAAAGCAACTATATGCCAATCGAAAATGAGTAATAGTCGATACTTATCATGGGTCATGCTCTGTGCTGCGTGCTGAGTGCAGACCAGTGGTTCTCAACCAGGAGCAACTTTGCCTCTCGGGAGGCATTTGTCAACATCTGGAAATATTTTTGCTTGTGACAACTGGGAAAGGTGAGGAAGGTGGGATGTTCCTGGTTATCTGGTGAGTAAGGCCAGGGGTTCTGCTAAGCATCCTACAGTGCCCAGGACAAGCCTTCACAGTCAAAAACTATTCTGCCCAAAATGTTAATAATGGCCAGGTTAAGAAACCTTGGTATAGACTGAAGAACAAGCCGATAATGCTCTTTGCCTTTAATGTAATTTATTTAACATGGCCTTAAACAAACATGTAGATTAATGTATGACAAAATATTGTCAAAAGTGCTTTGACTAAAAGAAGTACTAGAACATATATATATAACATTAGAACTAGATGTCCCATCAGATCAATGAAAAAAGGTCTAACAGGTCTAACAGATGGTAGGCATTCAGATCTGTGTTGAATGAATGAAATCCTCTCTATACCCACAGTTACAATAGCCTGTAGTATAAATACCTTTTTCTTTCAATTTCCTTTAACCCTATTGCTCTTTGATTATTATCAACTTACGTGAAAGTGGACACCCAGAGTGTTGTCTGAACTTTATACCAGTACCAGCCATGGCAGCCCTTCCTCCAATGCCTTTCTAGACCTGCTGTCCATGGTCTCTCTGTCACATAAATGGAATTTCAGCTGCTTAATCTGATCATCTTAGAGTAATGGTCAGTGGCTGGGAGTGGATGAAGGAGATTTTCTCTGATGATATTAAGATAGAATATGAGATTGTATAGAAGTACTAGAAGAATAAACAGTCAGTTACTGGATAGGTCTTGATTTAGCATCTGTAGAGCAGTCCAACAGCATCCTGTCATATTTTTTTCTGATTGGAGAACCATTTTCCTAGAGAGAAAACACTTCCTGACTGTGGATCCAAAATTTCTGGCTCTAGGGAAACACAAAAGCCTAAGAAATAAAGGTCAATGGTATTCAAGTCTGGACATTGGTTAGGATTTTGGGGGAAAAGGGTGTTTTCTTTCCATTACAATTGTTGACAGGAAAATATAAGAATCTGTACTGTCTGACCACAAAGGAAGGCATACTTTCCTAAAACTAGAGTTAGTTGAGAGAAACAAAGTGGGGCATGGTACCAAGGATATCACTTGATCCCCAGGATCCAGCTTTATGCCAGATAACCTGGGTGAATGTGTCAATTTGATTTAAGTCATAATATAACTAAGCAAAATTAGGTACATGTGTGGTCCTAAACTAAAATCCAGTTATACTCACAGGCAAATAAGATATGTTCCTGCCATTAGAATTTCACAGCTGTTTAAGAGGAAACAATTTTATTTGTGAGCATCTATCATGGCTTACTTCTTGTACCTAGATACTGGTTAGGTACAAAGTAAGACCTAAATTTTTTTGTTTTGTTAGACACTGTGCTTAGTAACTTTCCCAAGTCACAGAAAAACTAAATTATCATCCAGATTTTAAATACAATTTTTTCTGATTCTAAAGTTTCTGCACTTTGTTCCACATTATGTTGCCTCTGTAATGATCATACAAACAAAATAATTTAATTGTAATAATAAGATTCAAAGACATTGCTGCTAGTATGCAGAAGTAGGAAAAATAGAAATCTGTGCAAGTGTTTCACAGACCAACTTTTTTAGTTTGCAGAATGAGGAAGAAAGAAAAATAAAAGATGGTCTTTTAGGAGACTACTTTTTATGGACCCTTTGAGCCAAGCAGTGTGCTCAGCATATTACTATATTAACTTATTTATCCTCACAGTAATCCTATCAAGTGATTACTATTATTTTTACCATTTTTAAAGCTAGCATGGGGCATGGAGATCTGAAGCAATTTACCCATATAAACTTTTCATAGGATTAAGATTTGAACCCAGGTAGTCCAGCTTCAGACCAGACACTTTATACCCTATACAGACACCTATATGACTATCCACAATCCTATATTTCATCTCATATGGACTGTACACAGTGACACAGTAAGTTTAATGAGTATCAGAGGCAAGAAATAAATGAATATGGTGAATTAGATCCTAGTCTGATAGTTGCTTACATCACTTATAGATAGCTTATAGAAATTTATTTTTAAAACTAATTAATTCATTTGAGATGCTCTCTCTATCAATGTACACACTATCAATTTGCCATTTTTTTAACAGAACAAGGACAATTATAAAAGTTAATATGTTACAGTTAAAGGTTAAACTTTAGTTAAATAGTGAGAGAAGACATCTCTGACAACTCATTTACTGGCAGTGCAGTACAGTTAAGTTCAATATATTTATTCAGCAACTATTTTGTGTTCCTATCCTTACCAAACATAGAGTCTATAAAGCTAATTGCAGGCTGTCAAATAAAATGATAAGATAAAGCTATTTTTTTAGATAATGTACTTTATGTCTATGTGTATGCTTGTGTCTATGTACACACATGCATGTGTACATGCAAAGTCACTTCAGTTGTGTTTGACTCTGAGACCCTGTGGGCCATAGCCTGCCAGGCTCCTCTGTCCATGGGATTTTCCAGGCAGAATACTGGAGTGAGTTGCCATGCTCTCCTCCAGGGGATCTTCCTGATCTAGGGATCAAACCAGCATCTCTTACATTTCCTGCTGTGGTAGGCAGGTTCTTTACCACTAGCACCATCTGGGAAGCCCTATATACACACATGCATATACATAAAATATATACACATTAACAAACACAGAGATGTAATTCCCTTTATCTTTTTATATATCCTGGGCTACATCTAGAAAAGGAGAAATAAGTCCTAATGATTTCAGTTGAATTTGCTTTTGCCTCAAAACATGGCATAGAAATAGTTACATTCCCTTTAACAAAATTTTAAATAAAAGATTCTAACAAAAATCACATTTAATCAACTCTGCTTCTTGTATAATACAAAGCTTTAATAAATAGACAAATACAAAAATAAATATGATCACAATGTAATATAATGAAATATCATGGAATTTATTGTATGCTATGAAAAAGTGGCTTTACCACTTACTATGAGTTTGGTCAAATTACTCAGACTCTCTGGAGCTTAGGTTTTTCTTATTTTTTCCATAGTTAAGTATGAATCTAAACTTGTTGTAAGATCATTGAGATAATTAAATTAATTAGGCTGATGCCACATAATAAAGACTTAATAAATAATTGCTTTAATTATTTAATGTGTATAAACATTGGAAAAGACCCTGATGCTGGGAAAGATTGAAGGCAGGAGGAGAAGGGGACGACAGAGGATGAGATGGTTGGATGGTATCACTGACATGATGGACATGAGTTTGAGTAAACTCCGGGAGCTGGTGACGGACAGGGAAGCCTAGCGTGCTGCAGTCTGTAGGGTTGCAAAGAGTCAGACATGACTGAGTGACTGAACTGAACTGAACTGAACTGAGAGAATTCTAACTGTCAAGTGGGCCAAACATAAAAATTATTTGGCAGTACATTTCTTTCATTTCTTTTCATTTCATTTCATGACTGAGCTACTGAATGGAACTGATAAACAGTTCTAGTGTATATAAGCTATGTGTTATTCATAATCCATAACACTGTTTCCTGAAATAAATCAGAATGTTAAGAAGCACCTTAATAAAAATATTGATATCTGAAAGAAATTCTCTGGAGATTTTTTTCAGGTTGTCTTTGAAAAGGATTGAATGTACTAAGAGAAATCAGGACACTTTTTGAAAAAAAATTTAAGAAAACATTCTGAGAAGATGTTGCCTTCTTTTCTTTTTGCATAATCCCTTATAGTCAGTATCTACACTAGAAAGAAGCTACAGTGTTTGTCTTTTGGTTGTCTTGGAACCTACTTTCACGAAGGTACCTTAGTACAAAAGCACCTTCAATTCTCCTCTGTGGGCAATGGATGTAAAGCAGGAGACATGGTCTAGTCCTTTAACTCCTCCCCAGTCTCCGACTCCTCCCATGATATAGAGTGAAAAACTTTCTTAAAATATGATGTTTGCTCAAATTAGCCAAGAAGCATAAACACTTAAAAGTGCATCAGAATATAAACTGTGTCCATCATGATGGGCATAAGTTACATAGAGAAAATTGTTCGAACACAAGAAGATACATATACATGTGTGTTACATATACATGTAACATGGAAACACTGCGTTATAGAGACAAATTGAAAATGAAGTTAGTATCAATTGAGTGCTGGTTAAGTAAATTTTGTTAGAAATTTACAGTGGAATCCTATACAGTCATTAAAAACAACATTGTATATCTGTACATATTGATTCAGGAAGCTATCCACAAATGCATTCATGAGGGGAAAATAATCAAGCCACAGAGCAACATGTCTTTTCTGAAACTATTTATACAACAGTCTACACATAGATATAAATATATGAACAGAGAAATATCTGAAAGAAATATTATTTTCCAAACCTCAAAAATTATTCTCTTTGAATATTATGATTTTAGGTAATTTTTATTTTTATATGATTTTCTTACTCTTTTTGCATTAAATATGTACATTGTCATTTTTATTAAATAAACATAAAATCACTTTATAAGATGCAGAACTCCGATATTCATTGGTGTTAGTGGTGTACTTGCTAAGTTGTATCCAACTCTTTGCAACCCCATGGATATAGCCTGTCAGACTCCTCTGACAAAATTTTCCCAGGCATAAATACATTTTCCCAGGTGGGTTGCCATTTCCTTTTCCAGGTTGATATTCATTGTGCCAAACTAAAGTGTAATCGCATTGATTTTGATCCAGAGGGAAAAGAGCAAACATCTGTTCAGTTGTCATTCTGGTCTATAAACATTTAACATGCCATCTCAGCTGGACTTCACATCAATGTACTGAGAAAAGTAGGATTACACTTGTAGTTAAAATAAGCGAATTGCTGCTAAAGAGAGGTCAAGTCCCTTAGTCAAGTTTATACAGCTAGCAAGTAGTAGCTAAAACCAGGATTCAAACCCAAGCTCCATTTTCTTTCCAAAAGCACCACAGAGAGAAGAAATGTTACGAACCAAAGTAAACCTAATCATAACTCTTTGCTGCTTCCATCTCAAGATTTATTAATTTTAAATATTCAATTAATGTAAAAAACTATTAAGGAGTTAATGTGGTTACTTTTAGTGATGATGTTTTATGTTATAGGTAATAAAGAGAAGAATTACAAGAGTTTATTGAACCAGGTTCTTTTTAAAGTTTTGACATGGATTACTTTATCTATTTACAACCAGCCAATGAATTACATGATGAACAAGAGTAATTGAGAGTCACAAAATAAACAAACTGTGGCAAATAGTTAAATAACTTATCCAAGTTCCCTTAGAAAGTAAGCGGTAAAGCTGAGGAGTCAGTCCCAGGTAGCCTAACTCTAAAGCCTTCCCTCCTAACTATAATTCTTTCATAGTGGCCATCTTTGCAAGCCAGGTGTTTGCCTCACTAAGCTGCTATTTTTAATGTAAATTTGGGCATTTTAATAGCTCCAGAGTGTCTCCTGGTTATATACAGGTACTTCTTCTAGGACTGATAATTTTGGGTGCCTTTCTCTCTTTTTGTTTTTTTCTTGGGGTCCACAGCTCATATCACAGTAGGTCTTCCCCATGACCTAACAAACAAAAGTGAAAGAACCACAGAGTTAATCCGCTGTCGCCCTTGGCTTTTAGTTGCTACTCATCAGCTGAACAGGCTAGAAGACCCCTCACGTGACTGGCCAGAAAACCACCAGCCTGAATTCCATCCATTTGCACTCTGCCTGCTGGCCTTACTGAGCCCAATGGGATGACCTGCGAAGAAGGGGAACTGCAGAATGTCACTAACTGAAGGCTACAGATGTCCAAGCAGAAAACATCAATCTACATTTGAAAGGATAATCTGCTGTTTATACTTCAAAACAAGGCAGTAATTACTTTTCTAAATACTGTGCAGTTAGAGGCCATTAACAGCCATTAATAAGTAATACTCTCTTGTATTTCTTCTGTATATTGAAATTTCAAACCAAGAAGTAACACTTAGCTCATTCAAATTAATTCACATGTGATCCAGAACTTAGACAAATAAATATTTAGAATGTGAATCTCAATGTGAATGCAGAGAAGATTATAGGGTGCATATTATTAGAATTCTGTGTAAATATACTCCATATATTAAAGTTATAAAAGTTAAAAAAATTAAATTTCTGAATAAGGTAATTTGTAAATACCCCAAACCAATAATCAAATCACATTTGATATTTTCATATATAGGAATACTGAAATTTGTAATAAAATATTTCAAGCGTTTTCATATCCATTAAAGGATACATGCCCAGAAAGATTAAAAAAAAAAAAGCACCTCCAAGTGCTTTTCGCTTTAGTATTAATCAAGTAATTACTCATACTATCCTGGTGTGGCTACTGGGCTTGAATCCTAGGCTGGCTTCTCTAAGGGAGATCAGAGGAGTGTGAGCTATTCCTGATGGACAGTAGGAAGCCATGGGATTCAAACTACCAGAAGTTTACCTACTGATGCAAAATTAAAATGAATGAAGCAATTATAGAGCCATAGAAAAAATGTATAATTAACCTTAGTATTCTTTCTCTCAGTTTGAGTTATTACCAAAATGGTTAGTTGGATTGAGCTAATGTTACTTTTAGCCGAAATGTTGAATATATCAATCCTATAGAATCATTAAAAATCTTATTTTTCTTAAAGGCATCACAAATGATATTTTAATGATTTTTACAAAGAGTGTAAAGGGACTTGCCAAACTTACTACCTTCTAATGGACTTACCCGTATGAAGTGTATTAAATCAGAAAAAAATGTTAAATGATTTCATTCATTATCTGCTTTAAATATGTAAGTCTTCCTTATCTGTGTCATATAAATATATAGACAGCTAGAAAATACATAAACTATGTATTCACACCACACACACACATCGCCTAATAGTAGAAATGATGGAGAAGGAAATGGCAACCACTCCAGTACTCTTGCCTGGCAATCCCAAGGACAGAGGAGCCTGAAGGGTACAGTCCATAGAGTCTCAGAGTCAGACATGACTGAAGCTACTTAGCACACATCTAGTATAATATATATTTGATTAACTGAATAGCATTGATTTTATTTTGACCATATCTATTTTTCACACACTCTACTGAACTTCACTCCAGTCCCACAAGGTGCTTAGTCAAGCAAACTTTGTCTTTGTGACTCTGTGCAAGACGGCATTGTGGGAAAAAAGAAAAAAAAAAAAAAACTACAGAGATTAAGAGAGGGCAAAGGCTCTGTCCCTAAGAGGCCCAGGATCTGATCGATGTGACCTAAGCAAATGAGAACCAGTCACAGAAACACACAAATCAGTGTGCCAGAAGTGAGGAAAAGTGCCAAGAGGAGAATGTTGGCCACTAAGAGAGAGTTCCTGCCCTTGCTCTGCCACCATGTAGCTGCAGGAGAGCCTTGGGTTACAAGCTCATTTTCTCTAAACCTTTCTTTCCATCTCTGGAAAACAAGTCTGAGCAAACCAGTGAGCCTCTATATTGGGCAAGTCTTTCTGGGCTATACCTACCTCCCTGGTGGCTCAGACAGTGAAGAATCTGCCTACAATGCAGAAGGCCCTGGGCTTGATACCTGGGTGGAGGAGATGCCCTGGAGGAGGGAATGGCAACCCACTCCAGTGTTCTTGCCTGGAGAATCCCATGGACAGAGGAGCCTGGCGGGCTACAGTCCATGGAGTCGCAAAGAGTCAGACACGACTGAATGACTAACACACTATAGCTAGTGGGAGGCCTCTGTATAGCACAGGGAGCTTAGCTCAGTACTCTGTGAAGACCTAGTGGGGTGGCATGGGGCTGGGATGGGAAGGAGGCTCAAGAAGAAGGGGTTGTATGTATACATAGAGCTGATTCACCTCTTTTTACAGCAGAAACTAGCACAGCATTGTAAAGCAACTATACCCGCCCCCTAAAAAAAGATAGGGGATTCTCCAAACACAAAAGGGAGTTTAAACAGTGAGCAGACAAAACCTGAGCCTTATTCAAAGATGAAGAACCCCCCCTTTTATGTCACACACAGCCACACAAAGGACACTCTTCAGATAAGGTGAACTGTTTGAGTCAAATTGAAATGAGTGTTGAGCACAAAAGCGTATTTTCAACACATTGCAGCAAGTTCCTTCTTTTTGTCCCTCAGAACACTACATTCACAATCGTCTCGTGACTATATACACATTTTAATGTGATTAGTGATGAAGTCTACCCTCTTCCAGCAAGACTAGGATTAGTCTTTGTATTCTTGGCACATTTTAGGTATGAAATAAATGTTACCTTGTGTGGTTCTCTTTGTGGAGGTTAATAGATAATAAAAACACATTTGAAGCAATATGATGGTCAATGGTTAACTTTGTTAATGCTTAAAAAACGCATGAAATCGGTAAGCAAATTACTAATACTCCAAGAGAAACTATAGATAGCAAAAGGCAAACAGACTATCCACGAGACAGGAAATGTAGCTCTTATTGAATTTTCAATAACCCCCAAAAATAGAAAATAATAGCAAATACCATTTTCATTTATCTAATTATCAAGGATTTTTCCAAACCATACTACAATATGTAGTCTATAAAATCATGATATTATGTAACTCAAGGATTCAGTGAAATGGGCAGATTCATATAATTATAGGAGAATATAAACTCATACCACTTAAGACAAGCAATTCATAACATGTATCATGAGTCTTAAAATTTTGATATCCTTTGAAATTCAACAATAAGTATCCTAATTATTTATGCAAAGGGGAGAGGTAGGAATAAAAAAACAAAATGTTCACCAAAATGCCATTTATAATACTTAAACATTAAGGTAAAAACATTACTTTCCGGAAGTTTAGAAATGGCCTGGAATATAATGACATATTTACTTAAAATTTATTATGCCACCATTGAAAATGATGTTTATGAAATATTCATACCGATGGGGGAAAATGTTCCCATATGTATCTTGTACAGACAGGCATTGTAACTAACCACACCCCACTGCAATTGTTTCCTTACATGTCTGATCTCTTATAAAATGATAATCTCTTCAAAGTCTAGTGTCTCATCTTATTTGTCTTTTTTATTACAGTAACTAGAATGCTATTACCTAATTTGAGCCCAATATATTGTTGAAGTATGAAATGAGTAAGCGAATAAGTAACCTCATAAATGTGTGTATGTCATTAGGAGGTTTTCTCCCTGAACAGTATCTATGTCTGCTATTTTCTGTATTCTGTGACATAGAATGGTGCAACAGAAGACAATTAATCAATATAATGCAAATCCTGTGCTCAAAAAATCCCTTTTGAAATGCAACACCTCATCAGGTGAAAGTTTTTTCCTTTCCTTTTGATTTTGTTCAGCAGGTATAAGGCTAGATACAATGAATTCCTGATAAGTCACAATCCTGAATGGATTTTCAAAAAGCCTCTATAATTTAAATGAGACATAATTTCCAAAATCCTTGAACAATATGATAAAATTTACATGTGCATGCATGCCTGCACACACAGACACATGAACACACAACCTGTCATGCTATCAGTGCCTGTCTTTCCCAAGCTCTTAGTTCAGTCCTACTAGCCCTAAATATTGCCTGCAGAGGATGCCAGAGAGTGAAAAAAATTGCTGAGCTCTTAACTGAGCGTTGACAATCTCATTTTGTGACTTTCAGATTTAAAGGAATGTTGAATGGTACTCACTAGAATTATAGTCATGTGTGTTGTACCAGTTGCTTAATCTCCAGATCAGGCAAAGTATAATAGTACCACCAAGCTAGGTCAATTGCCAAACAGAGGCATGTGCCTCTAAGATCACATAGGGATACATTGTGCCTGGATCAAGAAATTTTCATTGAAAAACTAATCTTCAGACACTGAAAAATAACTAAAATATGCTGACCCTGTAGGTAGCATTGGGGTTTACGTACATATCATATCAATTATTCATGAAATGGCTTATGCATAAAGAGTTTGTTCCAAGGTTATTTATAGACATAAATAGGAAAAATTCATAGGAGGAAAAACTTAAAGCCATATTCACACCGCTGTTCATTCTATCACAAGTTTCTCAAGTCAGATACAAGGGCTCCAAAAAGTGCCTGTGAGATATAATGTCTCCTGAATTAACAAAGTAAATGCAGACAAGGTGAGAGTGATGCCGAGCTGGAGATTTGAGCTGAATTGGTAAGAGAACAGGCTTTTGAGTCTGATACCAGAGCTCAGCTCCTAACACTGCACTTACTACCTGAGGGCCTTCAGTGATACAATCAGTCTTGCTGCCACTTCCTCATCTATAAATGGGAGTGATGATGATGATATTAATAATAGCAATGACAATATCTATCTCATCGATTTATTGTGAGAATTAAATGATCCCACAAACCACTTAGCCTAGTTCATGGGTCACCCTAAATATTAAATAATACTATTTAGTTGACTAAAATTTTAAGTTCATGTGACTCAAGTGATAAGTCAATAGCACCTGACAACAATGGAAAAGTTTTACCAATCTGAAAAGTGGCATGGATTTTTTTTTTTTTCCAGGTACAGTCTTATAAAGAGATTAGGCAGCTTAACACAAAAGAAAAGAAGGTGAAAATTAAAACTAGTAAGGGCTAAAAATACTGGGATTGTCTTTAAAAAGGCTCAGAAGCATAGAAACATTGCAATGTAAGTTGTCAACTAAAACGTGTTCCTTACTACCTGTTTCTACAAGGACAAAGACACTGGCCGCTGAGGTTGTTGACCTTCAACAAAACTGAAAGAAGTTCAGGGTAGAGACCAGGAATGAGGTACTCAATGCTCTGGGAAAAACTGGCAGAATAGGCCTCCAAATATACATTTTCAGGACAAGATTTTATGAGCCAAATTTCTTGCATTTTCTCACACCTAGAAAAGCACTAAATCATTAACGGAGACAGCTGCTCCTCAGGACTAGCAGCAATCTGCCAAAACATTTGGTTGACTGTGGTACCCACCTCCCTAACACCTCGTATACACAGACCTCTTCTTTGCAGCAGTTACCTGGAGCTAGCTAAATGGCTACCTCCCAAACTATAGTTCTCATTTAACCCCAAATAAAACTTAACTCACTGTTCTCATGTTGTACCTTTTCTTTTCAGTGGACAAACTAATAGAGTAATTCACTTCTGGGGCCTCACTTCGATCTGATTACAGGCTTGGCATGGAGGCAGGGGAAGGACAGGAACTCAGGTGCAGAAGTTCAGATGGTTCTGCTGTTACAGGGTCTTTTCAGTTACTTGACTGCATTCACAACAAAAACACAGCCAGAGGAAGGAATGGAGAAATGGAGGACTTACCTATAGCCTACCTTTAATAGATGAAAATAAGATCCTAAATAACATGGTCCAGAAAGGAAATGATGAACATTACCTATTCAATAAGCAATACTTGTTTTTCCTAGAATCCTCTGATTAACTAAGCATGATAACTAGAATTGAAATAGTACAGTAATATTTTTTTTTAAAAAACATAATTTTTGTTTAAAAATATCACTTCATTTTTGCTAACAAAAGTCATCTCAAAAGTTTTTAGTGACTTTACAATTAATAAAAAAATCCTTCACAATATTCAGGCCCAGTTTCCCTAAGGATGGCATTTTTAAAAACATTATAGCTGCAAACATTATTTTGTTCAAATATTTTGGTTTCCCCTTCATTTTTTTCATTACACAGTATTTTTTTAAGTATATACAGAAGAGAGGCAATCAGTAAGTTAATACTGTGGTATTTTGTCACATTTTCTGAACTGCCAAAAATTACTATGATAGATGACTCATTTTCCTGAAAGACCAGTTGCCTCACAATGCAATCTACAAGACAAGAGAATTAAAAAAAAAAATTTACATTATAGTTAAGATCTGTGAATAGCTAAATGGGAGAAACCAAACAACCTAGAGATTGTTTCTTAATTTTCCACACTTCAGCTTCCTTATCTGTAAAATAAAAGCAAAGTAGCATGCATCTATACATCAGAAGCTATCATGAGTCCTAAAAATTAAACGATTTTATTTACATTACTACGCCCTGAGGACAATATTATCTTCTCCATTTTACAGAGAAAGCAACTGAGATACAAGAAAGAAACATCACACTTATTCAGAGACACACCCAGGATTCAAACACAGGATTCTCAAACTTGCCTTTTTAGTCACAGTGCTGTATTTGGAGTATAAACAAGTTCATCAGCAAAAGACCATGGTCTATAAAGTGAAACAAACATTTCTAGAAGATTAAACAGTTTAAAACAACTCTAGAATTAGGAATTGCAAATTCCTTCAGTCTCTAATCTAAAAAAAAAAAAAAAAATTCCCACCAGAAATCAACTTTGAATTTCACAACTCTGTAGTATTCTCTTGGGTTTAGAAAGAATTTGAGATGGAAATGAGTGCTGACATAAGAATTTGCAACCAGATCAATGTGTAATTATGCTTTGGGTATACAATTCTCTGAGGGAAAACTGCATTCACATCGTCCTGAGAGACAGCTTCGGCTTATGGATGATTGGTGATAGGTCACATTAGGAAGAGAAAGGAATTAGTGATGAGAGGCAGCTCACTGTAGAGGCATACTTCCAAAAATGCCCCACCTCAGCCAACAGGGCAGGGAGCCTCAAGTCAGAAGGAGATTCAGCATTTCTTTCTCTTTTGCTGGTGGCTGCATCAGCTGAGCATAAGTGCATTCAATTGCTTCAGTTTTGCCTGACCTGTGTGACCCTGTGAACTTTACCTCATCAGGCTCCTCTGTCCACGAGATTCTCCAGGCAAGAACACTGGAGTAACTTGCCATGCCCTCCTCCAGGGGATCTTTCTGACCCAGGGATTGGACCCGTGTCTCTTAGATCTCCTGAAACTGGCAGGCAAGTTCTTGACCACTAGCACCGTAAGTGTTTGCTAAGTGCTAAACTTTCTGAAGAATATTTATGTATATTTTTTGTTGTTGTTCAAGATAAGAATAGACAGGATATTGAAGATGATCTTTTCAACCAGGTCTTTTCAATCTCTATCTTCTACCTCAGAGGACAGCTGTTTAAAAATATAGTAAATATAGATTTGGTTTGCAATTAGAAGTATAAAACAGCACAGGAATTAAAAGAAGACATAATAATTAACAATATCAATAATAATTTAATAGCTGACCCAGGAACACCACTATCACATTGCACAAGTCCAAGCTCAGTGACCATCTACACTACAAATGTTGCCCTTTAGATCTATGAAACATCATGATTCCACGGGTAGATAACTGATCCAATCACTTTTTTAAAATCAATATTTGTTTATTTGGCTGCACTGGGTCTTTGTTGCCACACGCTGGCTTTCCTTTAGTTGCAGGGACCAAAGGCTAGTCTTTGCTGCAGTCCACAGGCTCTAAGCACATGGGCTCAGTAGCTGTGGCCCCTGGATTTAGTATGTGAGATCTTCCTGAATCAGAGATCAAATCCATGTCCCCTGCATTAGCAGGGAGATTCTTAACTACTATACCATCAGAGAAGTCCCTCTAATCACTATTTTTATGTTAACTCACTTAATCTTGAAACAGTTATGGAAAAGCAACTATCATGTGCCCATTTCAAAAAGTTTTTTTTTTTTTTTAAAGGCCAAGTCTTACTTTACGCAGTAAGGAATGAAAGCGTAATTCAGAGCAAGGCTTTCTGATCCTAAAATCTACTTATAACCACCACACTCTGCTTCTTTGCTAGGAAGAAGAAAAATACAAGGAAAACAGAATCAAAAATAGTAGTAACTAGACTTAGCAATGCATTTCAACATAGACTGAGCACCCTACAGCCTATTTTCCCAACTGGTTAGAATTAAACACATCAACATAGTTTAAACTTTAACTATCAGAGGACACTAAGAAATAAATAATAGTGAGAAGAATGGGGAAGAAAGTCAAAATGTGAAAAAGGACTCATCAAGGAAGTGATTTTTCCAGTTTGTTTCCCTCCTGTGTCTATTAGCTGAACAGAATGAGGCCCAGTTGTGGAACATTGCAGTGGCATGAAGACATCAAGAAGCTCCTCCTTACTGACCAGGAAAGGACCCTGTGAGCTGAAGAATGTGGGAAGCAGCCACATTTTGTTTCTTGAATTTTTCTTTCCATGTCCTGCCCAGGGACAGACACAGTCATTAAGATCTGACACTGCAACATCAGTGTGGGCATTTAAAACTCCAAAGGGGAAAGAGAGAGAAAGAGTGAAGAGGGGAAGAAAGGAAGGAAGCAAGGAGGAAGGGAGGAAGAGAATAAGGGAAAGAAAGGGGGAAAAGGGAAAGGAAAGAAAAACAAGACAGAAAATGAAAGAAAAGAAGGAAGGAAGGAGGAAGAAAGAAAGAAAGGAAATGCCCTGCCTGACTTCAGACTATACCACAAAGCTACAGTCATCAAGACAGTATGATACTGGCACAAAGGCAGAAATACAGATCAGTGGAACAAAATAGAAAGCTCAGAGATAAATTCATGCATCTATGGAAACCTTATCTTTGATGAAGGAGGCAAAAATACACAATGAAGAAAAGACAATCTGTTTAACAAGTGGTGCTGGGAAAACTTGTCAACCATCTATAAAAGAATGAAACTAGAACACTCTCTAGCACCATACACAAAAGTAAAATCAAAATGGATTAAAGATCTAAATGTAAGATCAGAAACTATAAAACTCTTAGAGGAAAACATAGGCAGAACACTCTCTGACATAAATCACAGCAAGATCCTGTATGGCCCACCTCCCAGAGTAATGGAAATAAAAACAAAAACAAATGGGACCTAATTACACTTAAAAGCTTTTGCACAACAAAGGAAACTGTAAGCAAGGTAAAAAGGCAGCCTTCAGAATGGGAGAAAATAATAGCAAATGAAACAACTGACAAAGAATTAATCCCCAAAATATGCAAGCAGCTCATGCAGAAAAATAAACGACACAGTCAAAAAATGGACCAAAGAACTAAACAGACATTTCTCCAAAGAACACATACAGATGGCTAAGAAACACATGAAAAGATGCTGAACATCACTCATTATCAGAGAAATGCAAATCAAAACCACAATGAGGTACCATCTCACACTGGTCAGAATGGCTATCACCAAAAAGTCTACATACAATAAATGCTGGAGAGGATGTGGAGAAAAGGGAACCCTCTTACACTGTTGGTGGGAATGCAAACTAGTACAGCTACTATGGAAAACAGTGAGGAGATTCCTTCAAAAACTGGAAATAGAACTGCCATATGACCCAGCAATCCCACTGCTGGACATATACACCGAGGAAACCAGAATTGAAAGAGACACATGTACCCCAATGTTCATTGCAGTGCTGTTTACAATAGCCAGGACATGGAAGCAACCTAGATGTCCATCAGGAGATGAATGGATAAGGAAGTTGTGATATATATACACAATGGAATATTACTCAGCTATAAAAAAGAATGTATTTGAGTCAGTTCTATTGAGGTGGATGAAACTGGAGCCTATTATACAGAGTGAAGTAAGTCAGAAATTAAACATATTAATGCATATATATGGAATTTAGAAAGATGGTAATGATGACCCTATATACAAGACAGCAAAAGAGACACAGAGGTAAAAAACAGAATTTTGGACTATGTGGGAGAAGGTGAGGGTGGGGTGATTTGAGAGAACAGTATTGAAACGTATATTACCATGTGTGAAATAGATGACCAGTGCAAGTTCAATGCATGAAGCGGGACACTCAAAGCTGGTACACTGGGACAACTCAGAGGGATGGGATGGAGAGGGAGGTGGGAGGGGTGTTCGGAATGGGGGACATACGTACACCCATGGTTGATTCATGTCCATGTATGGCAAAAACAACCACAATATTGTAAAGTAATTAGCCTCCAATTAAAATAAATTGATCAATTAAAAAAAACAAAAATGTCCAGAGAAACTCAGAAAATGGGTCCTGTATCCTAGAAGTCTGAGTACAATCTGTTATTTTTCTTTCTTTTTTCTCTTGCAGTTTCTCCCTCAGAACTGCTACAGCCGTGTAGAGTTAGTTATGTGACTGAGCAGCAGGCTAACACTATGGGTAAACCCCAGTTTTCTGACCAGTAAAATGAGGGAATGAGGTGCTCTACATGCTGGGGGTAGATTCTGCAAAATAAAACCTGGAGAAAAGATCCCTTAATTCTGTGAAGGAACTAACATGTGTCCCAGACTCAGCCCCAAGCCCTGTGTGCATGGAGCACGAGAAAGAAACATATCTAAGGCTATGAGAATTAAACAATAATATAAACCACCACTGACTCCCAGTCTAAGACCTGAAGGGCACACCAAGAGCAGACCTACAACAGCCTAGCAAAGGATTTGAAAACTAAGTTAATCTTGGAGTTTAGCTAAAAATCGCTGTTTGAATCTGACTTTTAATGATTGACTGCTAAAACAAACAAAAACAGTTTTCAGAGGATTTTAACAGGGCTCAGAACTTGGCAGGAAATGTTCAAAATGCCTAGGATATAATTCAAGGTGAATTGGTATACAAAGAACCAGGAATATGTGACCAATTAAAATAGATAATTAACAGATGCCAACCTTGAGATGGTTTAGACGTAACTTTAAATCATCTATTACAAGCACACTCTATGATATAAAATTAAGCACTTTTGAAAGACAGGCATTCTCACTACAAAAATAGAAAGTATAAAATGGAAACAAATTTAGAACTAAAAAATAAAATATCTAAAACTTCTAAAAATCCACTCAATGAGATAAACAGAAAAATGAAGAGGTTAGAAAAGAATCAATGAGCTTGAAGATAGAGCAATGAAAATAATCCAATCTAAAATTTAATGAGAAAAATACATACATAAAATGAGAACACAGCCTCAGGAACGTGTGAGAACTATCAAAAGGACTAAAATTCATATCACTGAAGTCCCAAAAAAGAACAAAAGCATTGAGATACACACACACACACACACACACACACACACATATATGGGCTTCACTGATGGCTCAGTGGGTAAAGAATACGGCTGCAATGCAGGACATACAGGAGAAGTGAGTTCGATTCCTGGGTCAGAAAGATTCTCCAGAGGAGGAAAATGACAACCCTCTCCAATATTCTTGCCTGAAAAATCCCACGGACAGAGGAGCCTGGTGGACTACAGTCCAAAGGGTTGCAAAGAGTTGGACATGACTGAGCAACTAAGCACCTATATATATGTGTGTGTGTGTGTGTGTGTGTGTGTAGATATATATAAAATATGCAGAAATATACATATAACATAAATATATGCAGAATATATACATATATATGCAGAAATAATGGCTTAAAACTTCCCAATTTTGCTGAAAGATACAAATCTATAGATTTTTAAAGGGTAGTATATACTCAAATAAGTACATGATAAAATACATCATAATAATGTTACTAAATATATATATGATCATTATATATATATGTAAACATTACATTATAAAAGAAAACTATTAACTAGAATTCTATGTTGAATAAAAATGTCTTCCTTTGAATAAAGACAGAAACTTTTCCAAATGATGGAAAACAAAGAGTATATGTTTCTGTTAAACTTATTCCAAATGAAATCCTATAAAGTATATTTTCAGGCACAAAAGAAATGACACTAGAGGGAAACTTGAAACTTCAGGAATAAAGGAAGAACAACAACAACAAAACAATAGCAAAGATGTAGGTGAATGCAAAGTGATTGTTTTTCATCTTGATTAATTTAACATGAATGACTATTGTAAGCAAAAATAATACTATCTTCTGGTGATTAGTTCAAAGAAGATAGATAAATTACATACGACAATTATAACATAAAACAAGGAAGTTAAAGGAGTAGGGTTAAAAGGTTTATATATTTTCTTCAAGGTGATAAAATGTGAATTCCAAGTATACAGTGAAAGTGAGATATGTATGTTTTAGTTCCTAGAATAACCTTTAAAAAGTAATACCATGAGATACTAGAACTCCCTGTGGCTCAGACTGTAAAGAATCCGCCTGCACTGCAGGAGACTATGAGAGATAGCTAAAAAGTCAATAGCTATTGGTGTTTGATCACTAAGTTGTGTCCAACTCTTTGTGACCCCATGGACTTATCAGTGGACCCCATCAATTTATTGGTCTATTAATGTCATGAAGACACAAATTAAACAAAAGTCATTGTCATATTGGACAGAAACAAGTTAATACCCAATTTTATGTTGTTTACAAGAAACATGTTTTAAATATAATTATCTAAATAGTACAGCAATGAAAAGAGATACTATGCAAATATCAGTTTAAAGAAAGCCACAGTAGCTATATTAATATATGACAAATCAGATCTAATATCAAGGAAAATTGCCAGATATATTACTTAATGATTTTAAAAAGGCCTTTCCAGCAAAAAATACAATTTTAAATGCATATGCCCTCACAAATCAAGTTTCTAAATAAATGAAGCAAACTTTTAACAGAACTTGAAGTAAAAATAGTCAAATTTGTTTACTTTGTGAAAGACACTGAAGAATGGAAACAGAAGTCACAGACTGGGGGAAAATACTTGGAAATCATATATTTGACAAAGTACTAGCATCTAGACCACGTTAAGAATTCTCAAAACTCAACAATAAAAAACAAATAACCCAATGCAAAAAGTGGTCAAAATATTTGAATGTTAACTTCACCAAAAGAAGATAATATGGATAGTTTAGGAAGCTGTACAATGGTCCCCAGAGGTGTCTACATCCTAGCCATCAAAACCTGTGAATGTATCATCTTACTTTAGATAAAAGGAACTTTGAAATTGTGATTGTATTAAAGATTTTGAGGTGAGGAGGCTGGTTTTGATTACCCAGGTAGGTTTTATGTAATCACAATGGTCCTTTTAAGAGGGAAGCAAGACAATCAGAGACAGAAGATTTAAGTTGGGAAGCAGAGGTCGTAGAGCAATGATCGTGTTATACACCTTGCCTTGATGATGGAGGAAGTTGTCACAAGCCAAGGAACGCAAACAGTTTCCAGAAGCTGGAAAAGGCAAGGAAGTAGATTCTTTCCTAGATTTCAGAAGGAACACAGATCTACCAGCACCTTGATATCAAGTGCTGCTTTTAGTGAAACCGATTTTAAATTCCTGACTGAATTTTAAATACTGAATTATTGGATAATAAATCTGTGTTGTTTCATAAGCCACTAACTTTTTTTAGCAGTAGCATATAGAAATATATCAAAACTACCACAGATGGTGAATACTTAAATGAAAACTCATCATATCATTTGGGAAATGCAAATTAAAATTACAGGGGAATACCACCACAAAGATACTAGAATTATAAAAGAAATAGAACCTAGTAATACCTAATGCTGATGAAGCTGAGAAACTAGAACAATTACACATTGTTGACAGAGCTGCAATGTGATGCAACTACTTTGGGGGAAAAGATGGGCAGTTTCCTCTAAAATAAAGCAAACTCTTACCCAGAAATTCCTAGCTGAGGCATTGACCCAAGAGGATTGACAGTTTATGTTCACACAAAAACTGAATGCAAATGTTTAAGGCATCTTTATTTATCTCCAGTAACTAGAAGCAACCAAAAGGTCTTTCAACTGGTGAATCGACTTAAAAAAAAAAAATCATGATACAATCATCAGTAGAACTCTACTCAGCAATACAAATGATTTAATCAATTATTGATACATGCAAAACATGGATGAATCACAAATGAAATATGTTAAAGGGGAAAATCAGAGTCAAAAGGCAATGTACTGTGCAATTCCATACATGTATAGCATTTGGTGATGGACAAGCAAGCCTGGCGTGCTGCAGTCCACGAGGTCTCAAAGAGCTGGACATGACTGAGCACCTGAACTGATAGTATTTTGGAAGAAGCCAAAGGTCAGAGAAGAGATCAGTGGTTGCCAGGGGGAGAGGAAGAAAGATTTAGTGGGTGATGATGCTGATGATGAGAGCTATATGACTATATTTACTTGTCAAAATTCCCACTGCCATGCACGAAAGTAAATTTTACTGTATATAAATTCATAATTTTTTGATAGTAAGAACTAACTTACTGTTTTCAACCTAAGTATGGTTCTGATTGTACCACAAAGTATAACAGTAATTTTAAACATTTTTTTTTTAATTCTCTGGTCAAAACTGTTCTCTCCAGAATGTAGGCTTGTAAGTTACATCCTAATACTGTGAATATTACAAGAAAACATATATGAATAAGGTTTGTCGATCTTTTATATGTCAAAACAGTTCAGTCGCTCAGTCATGTCCTACTCTTTGCAACCTCATGGACTGCAACACACCAGGCTTCCCTGTTCATCACCAACTCCAGGAGCTTACTCAAACTCATGTCCATCGAGTTGCTGGGGCCATCCAACCATCTTATCCTCTGTTGCCCCTTCTCCTCCTGCCTTCAATCTTTCTCAGCATCAGGGTCTTTTCAAATGACTCAGTTCTTCACATCAGATGGCCAAAGTATTGGAGTTTCAGCTTCAGCATCAGTCCTTCCAATGAATATTAAGGACTGATTTCCTTTAGGATCTTTTAGGTTGGATCTCCTTGCAGTCCAAGAGACTCTCAAGAGTCTTCAACAACACCACAGTTCAAAAGCATCAATTCTTCAATGCTCAGATTTCTTTATAGTCCAACGCTCACATCCATACATGACTACTGGAAAAATCATAGCTTTGACTAGACAGACCTTTGTTGGCAAAGCAGTATCTCTGCTTTTTAATGTGCTGTCTAGGTTGATCATAGCTTTTATTCCAAGGAGCAAGTATCTTTTAATTTCTTGGCTGCAATCACCATCTGCAGTGATTTTGAAGCCAATAACAATAATAATAATAATAATAAAGTCTATCACTGTTCCCACTCTGTCCCTATTTATTTTTCATGAAGTGATGGGACCAGATGCCATGATCTTAGTTTTCTGAACGTTGAGCTTTAAGCCAACTTTTTCACTCTCCTCTTTCACTTTAGTTCCTCTTCACTTTCTGCCATAAGGGTGGTGTCATCTGCATATCTGAGGTTATTGATATTTCTCCTGGCAATCTTGATTCCAGCTCGTGCTTCATCCAGCCCAGCATTTCTCATGACTTAAAGTTAAATAAGCAGGGTGACAATATACAACCTTAACATGCTCCTTTCCTGATTTGGAGCCAGTCTGCTGTTCCATGTCCAGTTCTGACTGCTGCTTCTAGACCTGCATCCATATTTCTAGGGAGGAAGTCAGGTGGTCTGGTATTCCCATCTCTTGAAGAATTTTCCACCGTTTATTGTGATCCACACAGTTAAAGGCTTTGACATAGTCAATAAAGCAGAAGTAGATGCTTTTCTGGAACTCTCTTTCTTTTTCGATGATCCAATGGATGTTTGAAATTTGATCTCTAGTTCCTCTGCCTTTTCTAAATTCAGCTTGAACATCTGGAAGTTCACAGTTCACGTATTGTTGAAGTCTGGCTTGGAGAATTTTGAGCGTTACTTTGCTAAAGTGTGAGATGAGTGCAACTGTGTGGTAGTTTGAACATTCTTTGGTATTGACTTTCTTTGGGATTGGAATGATGAAAACTGACCTTTTCCAGTCCTGTGGCCACTGCTGAGTTTTCCAGATTTGCTGGCATATTGAGTGCAGCACTTTCACAGCATCATCTTTTAGGATTTGAAATAGCTCAACTGGAATTCCCTCACCTCCACTAGCTTTGTTCATAGTGATGCTTCCTAAGGCCCACTTGACTTCTCATTCCAGGATGTCTGGCTCTAAGTGAGTGATCACACCATCGTGGTTATCTGGGTCATGAAGCTCTTTTTGTATAATTCTTCTGTGTATTCTTGCCACCCCTTCTTAATATCTTCTGCTTTTGTTAGGTCCATACTATTTCTATCCTTTATTGTGCCCATGTTTCCGTGAAACGTTCCCTTGGTATCTCTAACTTTTTTGAAGAGATCTCTAGTCTTTCCCATTCTGTTGGTTTCCTCTATTTCTTTGCACTGATCACTGAGGAACGCTTTGTTATCTCTGCTTGCTCTTCTTTGGAACTCTGCATTCATATGGGTGTGTCTTGTCTTTTCTCCTTTGCCTTTCACGTCTTTTCTTTTTTCAGCTATTTTTAAGGCCTCCTCAGACAGGTATTTTGCCTTTTTGCATTTTTTTTTCTTGAAGATAGTCTTGATCTCTGTTTCCTGTCCAGTGTTAGGAACTTCCATCCATAATTCTTCAGACAGTCTGTCTATCAGATCTAATCCCTTGAATCTATTTGTCACTTCCACTGTGTAATTGTAAAGAATTTGATTTAGGTCAAACCTGAATAGTCTATTGGTTTCCCCTACTTTCTTCAATTTAAGTCTGAATTTGGCAATAAGGAGTTCACGTCTGAGCCACAGTCAGCTGCTAGTCTTGTTTTTGCTGCCTGTATAGAGCTTCTCTATCTTTGGCTGCAAAGAATATAATCAATTTGATTTTGGTGTTGGCCATCTGGTGATGTCCATGTGTAGAGTCTTCTCTTGTGTTGTTGGAAGTGGGTGTTTGCTATGAGCAGTGCATTCTCTTGGCAAAACTCTGCTAGCCTTTGCCCTGCTTCATTCTGTACTCCAAGGCCAAATTTGCCTGTTACCCCAGGTATCTCTTGACTTCCTACTTTTGCATTCCAGTCCCCTAAAATGAAAAGGACATCTCTTTCGGGTGTTAGTTCTAGAAGGTTTGTAGGTATTCAATTTCAGCTTCTTCAGCATTATTGGTCAGGGCATAGACTTGAATTACTGTGATATGGAACGCTTTGCCTTGGAAATGAACAGAGATCATTTTGTCATTTTTGAGATTGCAGCCAAGTACTGCATTTCAGACTCTTTTGTTGACTATGATGGCTAATCCATTTCTTCTAAGGGACTCCTGCCCACAGTAGTAGATATAATGGTCATCTGAGTTAAACTCACCCATTCCATTCCATTTTAGCTCTCCGAATCCTACAATGTCAATGTTCACTCTCACCACCTCCTGTTTGGCCACTTCCAATTTGCCTTGATTCATGGACCTAACATTCCAGATTCCTATGCAATATTGCTCTTTACAGCATCAGACCTTGCTTCCATCACCAGTCACATCCACAACTGGGTGTTGTTTTTGCTTTGGCTCCTTCTCTTCATTCTTTCTGGAGTTATTTCTCCACAGACCTCCAGTAGCATATTGGGCACCTACTGACCTGGGGAGTTCATCTTTCAGTGTCCTATCTTTTTGCCTTTTCATACTGTTCATCGAGTTCTCAAAGCATTTATACTGAAGTGGTTTGCCATGCCCTTCTCCAGTGGACCACATTCTGTCAAACCTCTCCACCATGACCCATCTGTCTTGGGTGGCCCCACAAGGCATGCCTTAGTTTCACTGAGTTAGACAAGGCTGTGATCCCTGTGATCAGATTTAAATGTCAGGGTTTAACGTATGCCCACTTGACTGGATAATCCTCTCTTGTTTGTCTAACTCAGACACAAGCAATATTGGCTGTGTTCTGTCCTTCCTCCCTTGCTTTAAGTCAGTCTTAAAGTAAGGCTCATTTTTGATTTAGTTATGCTGAAAAAGCCCATACCTCTAAAAACAGTGAGATAGTTAGATTTTATCTAAGAGATTGCCCATAAATGAGAGAAGGAGATATTTGACATCAGTGTTTTGAATAGTCATTCCATTTGTCTCCTTTCCCTCTCCCTGAACTCAAAACGTGAATCACTTCTTCGTTGCCGATCCCTGTTAGAAATCTGACCTCCCTAACAGCCTTCTGAGCTCCAGAGCCTCGCTGCAGGCTCTCTTCGTCTCCTCCTATGTTCTTAGCCAGTGCAGTTTGCGACTTACCTATCATTTCATTTTTGTGTGAATGTGGGTGAGAAATTCTAATAGGAAGATAAAGCCAGCAATCAGATTGGAATATTTTGAGTAACAGCAAGGTGAATTAGAGGAAAAAACTGAAAAATCTGTCAGAAAAAGATATTGAATAAACAAACCTTACATATAAAACAGGGCTTCCCAAGTGGCACTAGTGGTAAAGAACCCACCTGCCAACGCAAGAGACTTAAATGATCAGGTTTGATCCCTGTGTCAGGAAGATTCTGCTGGAGGAGGGTATGGCAACCCACTCCTCTATTCTTGCCTGGAGAATCCCATGGACAGAGGAACCTGGTGGGCTACAGTCCACATGGTAGCAAGAGTCAGACATGACTGCAGCGACTAAGCACACAAAAATGTACACATAAAACATGCAGAACACTTAAACCAGAGGACCTCTAATAGTATTACATTTTACAGTTCACGTTAAGTGATGAGAAATTTCAAATAAGAGAGGGTGTTTTTTTTTTTTTTTTTAACCTCTAAGGTAATCAATCTTTTGATTGATTAAATCTCTATTGGGTACTCAGCCCATTCTTGCATCATGAGCAATCTTTATTGCTTCCCACTCAGACACACACACAAAACAAAACACCAGTATATCAGTGTATGAATCAGTCATATAATAATTCAAATAGAGATATTAAATTTCTGTTAGTTTATTCCAGAAAAGTAGAACTTTCTACTTCTGGTTGACTAAGAATCCATCTTCCTCCGGAGTAAAATGAAATCATTTGCTTCCAGATGAAGTAGAGATAAGTCTCAAAAGTTGGTTCACTTTTTTCATATTTCCCACATACTTGAAAATAACTACATCTACAATTTATGGTAGAGATTAGAAGACCCAAGAGTTTCTATTCACTCCAAATAAGACTATCAGATTTTTGTGCTTTCAGACTTAGACTTAGAAAATATTCACTACGGTGAAGAAAAAAACATGGAAAAACCTTGAAATCCAGTAGTTAGCAATTTAGTCTAAAATAATATTTGTCCTCTTTGCACTGCAATTAGTTTGATTATAATTAATGTGATCTGGTACTATAAGTTCCTTATTCAGAAATATTGCATTGAACATCGGTTATATACAGTGCACCAAGTAGCAGGTAAGTTAAACAGAGGACTAAATTTGACATCTAACATTTTTAAAATAGCATCAGGATCAGCAAACTACTGCTTGATTTTTATAAATAAAGTTTTATTGGGACATAGTCACACTCACTTGTTTATGTGTTATTAGGCAGAGAAAAGACATGGTAGACAATTGAGAAATTGAGTCCATAAGCTTTATAAATGCTGCCTGGGCAGGTCCAGAATTATTTTATGGAAGTAAGAGATGTGATTTCTGCAGATTAGATAAGAAAAGACCCAGGGAATGTGGCTTAAGATAAATATTATCAATCAAACTTGTGACATAGGTTGTTCCTGACTCCATTTCTCACCAAAAGACCAATGAGTAATGTCCATAAGCAAGCCACCATTGTGAAAATTCCAAAACTGGAGGTGAGGCTGAAGCAGGCCCTGGACCTCAGAGATAGAGAAGAAGCACACTGGAAGAGAAGGGGGAGCAACCTCACTCTGGGGCACTGCCCCTCCCCTGGTCAGCGCAGTCACTCCCCACGCGGGGAAGGACCCCGGGGTGCTTAGTTTCTGGGAAGGGAAAAGAGAACACAACATGGGCATTCAGTTCTGTAGAACCATAGGATGCTTCCTGAGAGGCTCGTTCAGGTCTTGTCTCATGGAGATCACTGGGGGAATCTGTGGGACTTGACGTCTGGGGATTAGATCATGACGGAGAAGAGGGCCCAGGCTCACAGCAACCAAGGCTGAGATCTCAGTGGGCTGTGGTCCTGCTTGCAGCAGCACCCATGCAGAGATCCCAGCCATCTGGGATGCTCTGTCCATCTGCATCGCTGAGGGTGACCTTGTAGGGCCAGCACTCTCAGTACTACCTAATCCGGGCCCCAAGCAAAAGGTTGTACTGGTCCTGGAGCCTTTAACCACCCCACTTGGGAAGGGAGGCCATTTCACAGTCCTGCCCAACCTCTGAGGGTAGCCACCAGCCCCACCTAACCAGAGAACCTTGGCCGCCCCGGAGCCCATGCTATAGCCCCTCCAGGGCATGAAGCAAGCCAGCTGCTCCACATAGGCTCTGGTGCCACATAACCAAAGATCCTGCAGAGCACACCAGGCATCCCGGAGCCCAGCCTGCTGTACCCCTGAGCAGAGGAGTCCAGCCTGCATCCAACCCAGCCCCAGACTCTAGCCTACAGCGTACCCCAGCAGAAAAGCCCAGACTGCACCCCTGCCTAGCTGCTGAGCAAGGCTTGAGGCTTTGCTCAGGCACGGAGCCCAGCCAGCGATGCCGCTCAATCTCAAAGCAGAGCCTGCAACCCCCACAGACCAGGAAACATCCTGACAGCAGCCTTTTGTTAGCAGCTCGGTCGTGTCTGACTCTTTGCGACCCATGGACTGTAGCCCGCCAGACTCCTCTGTCCATGGAATTCTCCAGTAAAGAATTCCAGAGTGGAGAGCCATTCCCTTCTCCAGGGAATCTTCCACATCTTGGGATAAAACTTGCATCTCTAGCATTGCAGGCAGATTTTTTAATGTCTGAGCCAGATGGCATCAACATACTAATGGTGTTCTTTACAATTCCTGTTATATATTCACACATTCCAAATCAACTCTATGCGAGACATTATCTAGGACTCCATAGAAGATATAGACATGAAGCAGTTTTCTTCAAAACTACTACTAATAAGAGAAAGCAATTACATATGTATCAGAAACACAAGTTAGAATGTGATGGGACTTTTTTGTTCTTAGATCCCTTTGTATTAGAGCCAACTTACTCTAATGTGTTTCTATGACCTCCTCGTGTATTTCTCATTGCTCAAAATTACCAAAAACCATTTTATGTTACCTCATTTCAATTTTTTTTTTCATTCAAAATAAGAACCTGTGTCATGAGTTGTAGATCTATACCTCCCAAAAAATAGGTTTTCATAATCATGCTAAACACATTTCCTTTTAATGCCTCTTTTTCTACCTTACCACAGGACTGCATAGTATTAACATATATATATATATATATATATATATACATACATACATACCAAAAATGTTTTTTACACATGTGAAAGTATGGAGCAATATACTTCAACAATCTGTGTCTTCCATATACTTTTAAAAGTTATATTAAGGATCTCTTGCAAAAAATAACAAAAAGCCTAAATTTTCAAGATATCTGAATTGGCAATTCACTCTAATGATTAAATGACTCTGTTCTGCCTGCCCACAAGATATTGAAATTGCAGTTAACTTAAATGCATCAATGCATAAAAATGATTACAATATACAAGTAACTCCAGTGAAATTGCTATATTATTCTGTCCCACAAATGTCACAAGCAAATTTAACAGCATATGTTCAAACAGTATTGACACAATGTTTCTTTTATATATTACTCCTCTGAATGCAAACTATAAAGACATAAAATGTACATCCATATCATAGAGATGCTTCATAGTGAAATATAAATTCTGTTATGAAAGTAACTTTAAAGTTAAGTCAAAAGTTGACTCAAGAGTATAAAGCTAAGAGTGATACTCTAAGATTTGGATTTTCACATTCTATTTTAAATGGACATTACTGCAGGTTGGGGACTAGAGAGTAGGTTTTAAGCAGGAGGAGTCTTGTATATGAGTCACACAGTCTGGCAATCCCAGTAGCTCTCAGCAGCGGAGCAAAACTAATGGCTTGAGCGAGTGGTGAGATGACAGCCCCTCTGTTCAGCATCTGTGAGGTTGTTCTGCTGATATATAAGGTCTGGAAGACCCTCCATGTGGGCATGGAGAAAACCACACTGATAACCACACTGAACCCATTCAGTGCTAGTTTAGGACACTAAAAAGTTACAAGAGGTTAGTTAAGGAGCAGCAGAGTTCTCAATGGTTTTGTCTGAAAATTTCAGAAAATAAGCACTCAAGTTCAGCATAGTTCAGGAAAAATCTCTTTGTGGAAGTACAACATACAAGTCTTCACACTAAAAATTTTTAATGTACAAGAGGTAGTTGGTTAACCGGAATGGCAAGTCATGATAATGCAGAAAGAAATTCAGCTGGTGAGCTCAGTTTTACTGGCAACAAAGACACCAAAAAGCTCAGGGAGAGAGTGAAGAACAGGGAAGCCTGGCATGTTGCAATTCACGGGATCACAAAGAGTTGAACACAACAAAGCAACTGAACAACATCAAAAAGACACAAAAGCAAAGGTGATGATAAATTAATAACATTCCATATCTGCCCTCACCCTTTATTTCAAACACTAGATTTCTTCAGCATATTTAACTTGGTACCATCTTTAAGAAGTGATGCATATTAACCAGAACTGTATGGACTATATAAAATAGTCGTTAATGTATAATATATATATATATATAATGATTTATAAAATAGTAGTTAATTAGCATAGAATAAGAACCACAATAACCAAAGAGAACAAATGCATATAGATTATAGCCAGTTCATCCCATATGACCCAGCAATCCCACTGCTGGGCATACACAGTGAGGAAACCAGAATTTAAAGAGACACGTGTACCCCAATGTTCATTGCAGCACTGTTTATAATTGCCAGGACATGGAAGCAGCCTAGATGCCCATCAGCAGACGAATGGATAAGGAAGCTGTGGTACATATACACAATGGAATATTACTCAGCCATTAAAAAGAATACATTTGAATCAGTTCTAATGAGGTGGATGAAACTGGAGCCTATTATACAGAGTGAAGTAAGCCAGAAAGAAAAACACCAATACAGTATACTAACACATATATATGGTATTTAGTTAATCGGTAAAGATAACCCTGTATGCGAGACATCAAAAGAGACACAGATAAATAGAACAGTATTATGGACTCTATGGGAGAGGGTGAGGGTGGGAAGATATGGGAGAATGGCATTGAAGCATGTAAGTTATCATATGTGAAACAAATCGTCAGTCCAGGTTCGATGCATGATACAGGGTGCTCGGGGCTGGTGCACTGGGATGACCCAGAGGGATGGGATGGGGAGGGAGGTGAGAGGGGGGTTCTGGAAGGGGAAAACATGTACACCCATGGTGGATTCATGTCAATGTATGGCAAAACAAATACAATATTGTAAAGTTAAAAAATAGATACACTAGTTAAAAAAAAGAAAAAAAGATTATAGCCAGTTCAACCTCTCTTAGCAGGTAAGTTACATAACAAGTCAAATGCCAGTGTGTTAATTGTAATTAATTAGAGAATACTATGATGTAATTAATTAGAGAATTCTACAATTCCATGATGGTGTGATCACTCACCTAGAGCCAGACATCATGGAATGAGAAGTCAAGTGGGCCTTAGAAAGCATCACTACAAACAAAGCTAGGGGAGGTGAGGGAATTCCAGTAGAGCTATTTCAAATTCTAAAAGATGATGCTGTGAAAGTGCTGCACTCAATATGCCAGCAAATTTGGAAAACTCAGCAGTGACCACGGGACTGGAAAAGGTCAGTTTTCATTCCAATCCCAAAGAAAGGCAATGCTAAAGAATATTCAAACTACCGCACAATTGCACTCATCTCGCATGCTAGCAAAGTAATGCTCAAAATTCTCCAAGCCAGGCTTCAACAATACATGAACCATGAACTTCCAGATGTTCAAGCTGGATGTAGAAAAGGAAGAAGAACTAGAGATCAAATCTCAAACATCCATTGGATCATCGAAAAAGAAAGAGAGTTCCAGAAAAACATCTATTTCTGCTTTATTGACTATGCCAAAGCCTTTGACTGTGTGGATCACAATAAACTGTGGAAAATTCTTCAAGAGATGGGAATACCAGACCACCTGACCAGTCTCTTGAGAAAACTGTATGCAGGTCAAGAATCAACAGTTAGAACTGGACATGGAACAACAGACTGGTTCTAAATCAGGAAAGGAGTACATCAAGGCTGTATATTATCACCCTACTTATTTAACTTACATGCAGAGTACATCATGAGAAATGCCAGGTTGGATGAAGCACAAGCTGGAATCAAGGTTGCCGGGAGAAATATCAGCAACCTCACATATGCAGATGATACCAACCTTATGGCAGAAAGTGAAGAAGTATTAAAGAGCCTCTTGATGAAAGTGAAAGAAGAGAGTAAAAATGTTGGCTTAAAGCTCAACATTCAGAAAACTAAGATCATGGCATCTGGTCCCATCACTTCATGGCAAATAGATGGGGAAACAATGGAAACAGTGAAAGACTTTATTTATGGGGCTCCAAAATCACTGCAGATGGTGACTGCAGCCATGAAATTAAAAGATGCTTGCTCCTTGGAAGAAAAGCTATGACCAACCCAGACAGCAAATTAAAAAGCAGAGACATTACTTTGCCACAAAGGCCCATCTAGTCAAAGCTATGGCTTTCCCAGTAGTCATGTATGGATGTGAGATTTGGACTATAAAGAAAGCTGAGTGCCAAAGAACTGATGGTTTTGAACTGTGGTGTTGGAGAAGACTCTTGAGAGTCCCTTGGACTGCAAGGGGATCCAACCAGTCAATTCTAAAGAAGATCAGTCCTGAATATTCATTGGAAGGACTGATGCTGAAGCTGAAAATTCAATACTTTGGCCACCTGATGCAAAGAACTGACTCATTTGAAAAGCCCCTGATGCTGGGAAAGATTGAAGGTAGGAGGAGAAGGGGACGACAGAGGATGAGATGGTTGAATGGCATCATTGACTTGATTAACATCAGTTTGAGTAAGCTCTGGGAGTTGGTGATGGACAGGGAAGCTTGGCATGCTGCAGTCCATGGGGTCACAAAGAGTCGGACACATCTGAGCGACTGAACTGAAATGAGAGATCTCTAATTGTCAAGTGGGTCAAACATAAAAATTCTTTGGCAGTACATTTCTTTCATATAAACAAGCTACATGGAAAACTAATTGGTAATCAAATGTTTGCTGGTATATCTTAGTCTTAAAACAAATGATACAGTTTTCAGTTTTAATGCTTATTGATTTAGGCTTGGGTAGCCTGACTCACTCAACCTGGACCCAGACAGATGGTATATTGAGAAGTATAGCCTTTCCTTGGACCATGCACGGAAGACCAGAGCCTCAGTTGCTAGTTATAGCCTCCTCAAAGCCCTCTTCCTAATATTTACATACAGTTTTTAATCCATCTCCTTCAAGTCAATCCCTTGGCTTTTGAATTAAATATACTTCCCAGCTACTTTCTTCTACCCAAGAGTTCAAGAAATGAAATACGTTTCTTAATGTGATCCTTCAAGATCCTAGGGGTTTGAGGGTGGTTATAAGCCAAGTCTCATTTAGTTTTATAGTGTGTTTCTCACTTTCCTTTGCAAAATTATACTATTTAAAGTTGCATGGCATTATCAATTTTTTCCTAATACCGCTTTGTTGTCCATGGCTCCACACTTAATTTTTAAAAGCTGTATAGATCTCCCATGACGACTTTTAGGAAACTTCACACCCCTGCATCCATTGTACACTCCCCCTCTCTGGCAGTGTATTTTTCATATGTTATTCTTCCTCAGTCATGCTAGGCAAGCTAGTGCAGTGAGGAAGGGACACTGTAAGACACACAAGCAATACAGTTCGGGTATTCACTTTAAAGATCTCTGTACTAGTATGGTTACAAAAATGCTTTAAGATTCTTGCAAAACTTTACTGTTGGCTAGGACATATGTGACCACTCCCAAAAGAAAACATTCATCCATACTAGGAAGATAAGCATTTTGCCACCTCTTCCGTTATTTGCAAAATCCTCTGTTTGCACTGGAGCTAGCTTGTATGCTTACCATGCAAAGTGATGCAGAGCAGTTTTAGTTTCTCTCTTCTACCTCTGCACTAAAATCATTGCTCCCACCTCTATCTTTCAAATTATGCTTTTCTAAAAATCTGTATATGGGGGCTTCCCAGGTGGCTCAGTGGTAAAGAATCCGCCTGCCAATGCAGGAAACTCAGGAGTTCCCTGGGTTGGGACGATCCCCTGGAGTAGGAAATGGCAACCCACTCTAGTATTCTTGCTGGGGAAGTCCCATGGACAGAGAAGCCTGGCAGGCTACAGTCCATGGGGTCATAAAGACTCAGACATGACTTAGCGACTGAGCAGGAGCACAGAAATATATATAAATATATGTATATATATAAAACAAGAAATTAAGAAATAAGCATATGACTTGTGCATATCCATCCTAACGGCTGCTCATTAGCTACACAAAAATCTCAGCTGAGGCTTTTAAAATGAACACTGAGAAATGGCAGAAATGTAGATCTGACATTATGTATATTTTACCACAATTCAAAAAGAACACCTGTAAAGTATTTATCAAGCTGCCGTCTTCCTTCTCAGACTGAGCAGAGAGCAGGGAAGGAGGATAGTTTCCTTAGCCTAGTAACACCCCTTTAATTTTCCTTTTTGTGTTGTTTATTTCCAGTGCAGAATAATCTCCCTAATGATTGACACATTCTTTCTTTAGATATGTTAATATCCTAACAATGCCTTAGAGCTTTCAACAATATAGTTCAACTAGCCTGGAAATCATTCTTTGACAGAGGACATTCAAGAAAAACATTATTGCTTGCATTTCAAAGTTACTTGGGAACATTTTACCATTATTTCAGTGCATCACCTACTTTTGCCTTAGAACATTTTCCTTTATTACTTAACTTCTTATAGGTAAGAAGGTATTATATGTAATAATGACTATGTTCATTAAAAGCATGAATTCCAGAGTCAGATTTCCTGGATCTGAATTCCAACTAATCCACAAACAAGCTATGTGGCCCTGAACAAGTTATTTGATCTCTGTTTCCATAGCTGCAACACAGATATAATAATTATATCCTCCATTAGGGTTGTTGTAAGAATAAGTGAGTTAACAGATGCAAAGTATTTGGAATAATGCATGACACATTAGTGCTTCCCAGGTGGCACTAGTGGTAAAGAACCCATCTGCCAATGCAGGAGGCATAAGAGACACAGGTTTGATCCTCGGGTTGGGAAGATCTCCTAGAGGTGGTTATGGGAACCCAGTCTGGTATTCTTGCCTGGAGAATCCCATGGACAGAGGAGCCTGGCGGGCTACAGTCCATAGAGTCCAAAGAGTCAGACACGACTGAAGCAACTTAGCTTGCACACACACAGCACACTAGCTATTCTTTATTGAGCTTATTCTACAGGCTGTGTACTAGGAATCAATGAAGAGAAAAAGAAATTTGGATCCTGTAAAGGGGAAAATGCACTCTTTTCTTTTTATACTGTTAATACTACTTTGAATATGTGGGGATTTACTCTCATAATGACCAATTCTGATACCAGCTGTGTATCCAATTCAAGTCAGCTCCATCACTACCTACCCGGAGTTAGCATCAGATTCCTCAGGTTAAGGGCTCAACTCTCACAAAACTGCCTCCACTTCAGCTGTAAATTGCAAGTCCCAGGTTGTCCCAAGTGCCTCTGACTTAGCAGCTGTAAGTCAGGGTTCTCACAGCTCCCTCCTAGGATTTGATTATTTGTTATAACAGCTCACCAAACCCAGTGAAACACTGACTTACAGTTATCAGTTTATTTTCTAGTAAGGGATCTGATAGAAGATACAGATGAACAGCCAGATGAAGAGATGTATGGTTCAGAAGGGTCCTGAGTTCAGGACCTTCTTTTCCCCTGGTATTGGAGCGCAGCACTCTCTTGGTACATGGATGTGTTGACCAACCCAGAAGATTTTCAAACCTTATTACTTTAAGGACTTTTTAATGAAAACTTCATCCCATAGGCATGATCCATTGCTAACTTAGTGTTCAGTCCCTCTCCCCTTTCTGGAGAATAAGGGGTGGGGATAAAAATTCCAAGCTTCTATTTATGGCTTGGTATTTCTAGTGACTAGTTTCCATCTAAGAGCCCACCAAGAGTTGCCTCTTAAGGACAAAAGATACTGCTATCACCCAGGAAATTCCCAGGGCCTTAGGAGCTCTGTGTAAGACACCCCTACTGAACCAGTTTGAAAACTGAGTATTAGCTGACGTGGGACAAAGACATGGATAGATACATAGAGATAGACCTTCTTATTTCAGTTCCTTTCTCAATAGGATACATGAAGTGTATGTTCCATTTAAAGTGACAGACCAAAAACTCAAATAACACGGGCAGATAAAACAGCCACATGTTGTGCTCAGTCCCTCAGTCATGCTCAACTCTTTGCGAGCCCATGAACTGTAGCCTGCCAGGCTCCTCTGTCCACAGGATTATCCTGACAAGAATGCTGAAGTGGTTGCCATTTCCTCCTCAAGGAAATCTTCCCAACCAGGGATCAAACCTGTGTCGCCTGCATTAGCAGGCAGATTCTTTACCATTGAGCCACCAGGGAAGCAACCACATGTTACAATGGAGTTTATGAAGAAAAGAGAAAAAGAGTTAAGATAGAAAATAATAAAGGGAAATTTGTTCAGATAGAGCAATCAGGGAAATCTTTTCTGAGGTGATCACAGTCAAGAACATGAATAATTACCAATTTAGAGATCAGTGACAAGAACATAGCAGTGTGTAATATAATGAAGAGCTTGGTTTTGAGTAGTTGAAAGGAAGTGTTGGGAAAGATGCAATATGTTGTTTGGTGTTATTTCATGAAGTCAATCATCTACCAATATTAATGCAAAATTTATTTTCACATTCATGAGCCCAGTGCCTGATCCCAGAAGTTTCTCCTGTTGGTTTCTATAATTCAAGGCAAAGCTTAACAAGTTATCAAGGGCAAAAAAGAAATGCAATAGAATCATAGTACAAAAGATATTAATTTTGCAAATTTACTGTTTTCACATATGTTTTGAGATAACCTATTTTCCCAAGTGTCTAGTGACCTTACCATTTTGGTCCCAATTCCTATATATGCATTTATAAAGGGATTTAAATCTAGATGCAAGCTATGAGACTTCACCTGTGACACCACAAATGGCACCAAAACTCTGTTGACAATGATCCCCTGTGAGCAGCGCAAAAGACAGACCCAGAGACAGAGAAGGACAAAAAAAGAACAAAAACTCAAATGTTCAGGCAGGTGTGAAGACATCTAATGATTTGAGACAAGATAGAGACAGGTGTACAGTCCTGAGGGACCAGAGGAGGTCACCCAAACTGGATCGCTATCACAGACGATGCTATGTTACAGCATCAAATTATTATTCCATACTGAATATCCAAGTTGTAATTCTAGCATGTTTTCATGTAAATAATCTGACCTGCAGGTTTTCACAGAAGGAATTCTGGCAGATGGAGCCAACTTCTAGAAGAGTTTAACACCAAAAGCAACATCTGGTAGTGCCCCAGGAGCAGTTCAGTGAACCCTAAACTATCAGCCAGGTGGAATGCTTATTTGATGAGATCTCAAGGAAGACTCAAAGGAAGCACAATGTAATTAAGCACACTCCCTCTTACAGGGAGTGTGAGTTGGGTACATCCAAAGGTTCTTGATGTAATTAATAGCCCCACCTTTATGATCAGACACAGCTTGTTGCCTTAACATCATAGACAGAAATATCAGTCACATTCTAAAGTATGAGTAACCAAAGATCCCAGATACCATTTGTACAACCATCTTACCATAAAGCGGAGAATATTTATGCTTAGAGGTTGATAGCAGAGTGATTTTTTTTTTTTTTTGAGATGTCCTGAAGTGAAAAGAAGTGAAGTCGCTCAGTAGTGTCCAACTCTTTGCAACCCCATTTGCCCATCAGGCTCCTCCATCCATGGAATTTTCTAGGCAAGAGTACTGGAGTGGATTGCCATCCCCTTCTCCAGGGGATCTTCCCGACCCAGGTCTCCCGCGTTGCGGGCAGATGCTTTACCATCTGATGTCCTGGAGTGTGGTAAAGAACACACTACCCACCGGTCAGAATGGCCATCATCAAAAAGTCTACAAACAATAAATGGCTGGAGAGGATGTGGAGGAAAAGGAATCCTCCTAAACTGTTGGTGGGAACGTAAACTGGTGCAGCCACAATGGAGGACAGTATAGAGGTTCCTTTAAAAATTAAAAATAGAACTGCCATATGATGCAGCAATCCCATTCCTGGGCATATATTTGGAGAAAACCGTACTTTGAAAGATACATGCAGCCCAAAGTTCATTGCAGCACTGTTTACAATAGCCAAGACATAGAAGCAACTTGGATGCCCATAAATGGATGAATTATTAAAATTATATTTTAATTCTCCTCTAAGAATCTCACCAGGTCACAGAGCATTATAGTTTACATACTAGGAGAATTAAAATACATATTTCCTTAAATATTTTTTGAAACTGATTCATCATTATTAAACACATCTTTAAGAAAGAAAAACCTCCTCCTATTAAACTCACATTGCTAGCACATTGCTAGGATACTATCAATTGTAAGATTTATCCCGGTTTCAGAAACATTGAACTATGCAAAAATAAATAAATTTGATAAAAGTGTGAGGCAACAATCATCTGGCTTAGTACCTGTTTAGCATGAAGATAACATAACCTTTGGAAGTAGAGGTATGCGACAGACAAATTTAACTTCTTATTATCATAGGAAAGAAAACTCTGTAAATATGAAAGAAAGAATAGATACAATTTGTGGATCATATAAGGCATTTATTTACCAAATGATATTTTCACTAGTAAACTCAGAACATATGGTGCAGACAGTATTATTCTGATAAAGCTTGTTGAATGATGATGTTGTCTGACACATTCATTGATAAGAATCCATATACAGACACTTCACAGATCTAAGGTGCAGAGAGGAGTAATATTCACAGTTGGTTTCTGAGTGAGTGGGTCTATGTTGAGGAAAACTTTTTGAAGTGTGAGTGAAGGTAGAGAGAAGAATCTGGGACCTGAGTTGCTTGAAAATATTATCAATGTTGTAGGTGAAAGAAGGATCCTTTCATTCAGTTTGCAGAAAGTAACAGTTTTTAAAAAACTGATTAAACAGAAAAGAGAAACTAAATGCATAGCAGACTTGATCAAGTAATAATCTATTCAAATATGCAAATCATCAATAGCTGGTAGTAGAAGATACAGTCTGGAAATTAAAAACAGCCATCTAAATATAGAATTGGAAACAATATGCAAAACAACCTAGAATGGGCCTAGACGTTAAAAAAATAGAGAACATGAGTTTCGTACTTCTCAGTCAGTTCAGTTCAGTTCAGTCGCTCAGTCGTGTCTGACTCCTTGCGACCCCATGGATTGCAGCATGTCAGGCTTCCCTGTCCATCACCAACTCCTGGAACTTACTCAAACTCATGTCCATTGAATCAGCAATGCCATCCAACCATTTCATCCTCTGTTATCTGTACCTGCTTAAAAAGAATTTGCAGAAAAATCATGGGAGGAGAAAAAGCTAGAAGCAAATCTTAAAAGGATGAAAGAGTTATGGACAGTTACCTAGAGAGAGACTAAAGGAAGTACTCACCTTCGTCTGCCCCATAAAAAGGGTTATAGCAAGGACAATTAGGGCAAGTTAGACCTCTTCTGTAGTGCTTCCCTGGTGGCTCAGATGATAAAGAATCTGCCTGTAATACAGGAGACCTGGGTTCAATCCCTGGTTTGGGAAGATTCCCTGGAGAAGGGAAAAGCCTACCCACCCCAGTATTCATGCCTGGAGAATTCCTTTTCTGCAGGGTCATAGATAGAAAATATAGCACACAGCACAAAGGAAAGGGTTTCAATGACATAAAAAAGTAAATATGCAATTACCATCAATTAACAGTGTTATCCCACAGGAAGTGATCTGGTCATTAGTTAAATATTCTTGCTAAATTCCTGTGGCCACTTGTCATTGATGAGATAGTGTTTCCCAAAGTACTTTTGACAAAGTAGCTGCACAGATGACAGTATATTGAAACTGGGGGAGAAAAGGTTACGTTATATGAACATGATAGAGAAACTCTGGGTTAAACAATAGCAAACAAGTTGCTTTATCTGAAGCTTCTTACAATTTTTTAATGAAATTGTGTAGGAATCTCCAACATAATCTCTAACTTAGACTTGATGATGGCAACTTCTTTCTCATAGGGCATGTTTAAGGAGTTGCTGCAGCTCTACAGAGATCAATTCTTAAAATTCTGATGCAGATGAATCTGTTCTAAAAGAGGGCCTGAGATAATATCTTCCTGAGACTATACCATTTCTCTATTTGAAAAATTATGTGAAATTTTTGTTTCACCAAACCATGAAGGTGTGGAGAAGATTCTTCTTAAGAAAACAGAGGGAAGGGGACATTATCAAATAGTTTTAAAAATAAACAAAGGACTCCCAAGGTGGAAATTTTTACTTGATACAGATATGAGCATTGTCTTGGGGATCTAATTCTAATCTCTTAGAAACCTGGTGGCTTGATTATAAAATCATTTTGCTTTCTTTTCTTTTGAGAAGCTACTTCATAGACATTACGCTAATGAGATTGAGTTACTATCTTCTAGCTCAACTTCACAGATTTTTTTTTCTCAAATGGAGAAGTATTAAATTTATCTATTAGTGTATCAGGTAGTGCTAATCTGAGGAGTGATGAACATTGGCTTTAAAGCTCTGTTGAGAAAAACACCATTTCAGACCCTGCTGCCTGGTTCTATTTGCAAAGAGTTAGAGCAGAAACCTAGGAATTCCTTGGAATCTGCACATGCAATGTTATCGTGTGGATCCTCCCATGGATTTTAATGTTATGTCTGGTGAAATGCTATGGTATGTAAGCAATACATCTCTGCTAGTGTCAGGAGAACATCGAATTAACATTGCCATTTCCTTCTCCAGGGGATCTTCCCGACCCAGGGATCGAACCCAGGTCTCCCGCATTGTAGGCAGATGCTTTACCACCTGAGCCACCAGGGAAGTCTGAATTAACATTAGAATCTAGGAAATAAGTGTTTACTCTGTTCTTGCTGCAAACAGCACTTTGGTAGCTTTGCTGTTCTGTTCACTTCTCCCTGTCTCATATTGCTTATAGAATATGGAATACTTAGACTCTCATTTAGCCCATGATCACATTTAAACATTAAAATATTTTTTTATGTAATACTATTGTTCGATGCTATTTTTCATTTAGTAAAGATACCGATCTTGTGAATTATCATTCCTATCTTAACATAATTAAAGTACTGCTGCTTGTTGTTCAGTCACTCAGTCACGTCTGACTCCTTGAGAGCCCATGGACTGCACAACAGCAGTTTCCCTTGTCTTCACTATCTCCTGGAGTTACTTCAAATTCATGTCTATTGAGTCAGAATGAGTTGCTTTTGACATTGCTGCTTGGAAAGAGTTAATTCAAGTATCCAAAGTCACACACCAAATAAATGGCAAAGCTGGGCTTTTTGATTTTAAAGTCCATGCCTTTAGGGACAGAGTACTAGTTATTCAGAAGATCGGCACCTCTGTGGCCTTTATACTGTAGGCTAATTGATTTGAATGGTCAAATACGTGATGCTAATGAGCCCCAAATCACAAATCACTGTCAAGACTGCCTCTGGTTTCACAGTTGGCCTATGAATAGGTGAAAAGGTTTAGGCTTAGCTAAGGTCAGCTTAGACTACAAACCGAAGAACAACTTTGAAGGAGCCAGTGCTTCTGATTACCACCACACATGCCTTTGCACATTTTATAGTGACTTCAGTTTGAGACTAGACTCATAGGTCAGTTGATTCAATATAAAATTACAGAAGTTAGATGTATAACTCATAGTCTAAATACTTCCATCTTCCCATTTTGTGTTTCTTCTCAAATAGCTCACTCTTCCCAAAGCCAAAGCACATTCAGTCTCCTTACTTACATTTCTTAAATATATATGTTTAAAAATGATCATTTTTGCACATCACAACTTATTTCATAAATACAGCATCGTGAACCATGTGTACATGCTCTGTCATGTCAGATTCTTTTCGACCTTGTGAACTGTAGCCCGTCAGACTCCTCTGTCCATGGGATTTCCCAGAAAAGAATATAGGAGTAGGTTGCCGTTTCTTTCTCCAGGGGATCTTCCCAACCCAGGGATCAAACCCTCATCTCCTGCATTGGCAGGCTGATTCTTTACCACTGAACCACCAGAGAAGTCTGTGTGTATGTGTGTACTTCATATTTCTTAGTTCATTTATTCATTAACTGACACCAGGTTGTCTTCCTCTCGTGGCTATTGTCAATCTTACTATAATGATCATGACAGAACAAATGTCTCTTTTAGCTAATAATTTAGTTTTCTTGGGATATCTACCCAGAAGAAGGACTGTTGGATCATATGGCAGTTCTATTTTTAATTTCTTTTAAAATCTCCTTAATATTCTTCACAGTGGTTTTATCAGCTTCTATTCATACCAAGAGTGTGCAAACAGTCTCTTTTCTCTACATCCTTGCCATTATCTTTCATCTTATTAATGACACAACAGGTGTGAGATGATAGCTTATTGTCATTTTGACTTGGCTTCCCTAATGATTAGTGATGTTGAGCAACTGCTCATGTACCTACTAGCCATTTGTATGTCTTCTTTGTAAAAATGTCTAGTCAGATCTTTTGCCCATTTTAAAATTATGTTATTTGTGGTTTTATGCTATTGAGTTGTATGAGTATACTTGCATATTTTTGGTATAAAATGTGATTTGATCACATTATCAAATATGTGATTTGCAAATATTTTCTCCTATTCTCTATGTTGTCTTTTCATTTTGCTGATAGTTTCCTTACCTGTGTAGAAGCATTTTAGTTATCTGTGGACTCATCTGTTTGTTTTTACTTTGTTGCCTTTATTTTCAGTATTGAATTGGAAAAAATTTTTGCCAATGTCAAGGAGCTTCAGTTTAGTTCTGTTCAGTTGCTCAGTCATGTCTGACTCTTTGCAACCCCATGGACTGCAGCATGCCAGGCTTCCTTGTCCTTCACCAACTCCCAGAGCTTCTTCAAACTCATGTCCATCGAGTCAGTGATGGCATCCAACCATCTCATCCTCTGTTGGCCCCTTCTTCTGCCCCAATCTTTCCCAGCATTAGGGTCTTTTTCTGTGCGTCAGTTTTTTGCATCAGGTGGCCAAGTATTGGAATTTCAGCTTCAGTATCAGTCCTTCCAATGAACATTCAGGACTGATTTCCTTTAGAATGGACTGGTTTGATATCCTTGCAGTCCAAGGGACTCTCAAGAGTCTTCTCTAACAGCACAATTTAAAATCATCAATTCTTTGGCGCTCAGCTTTCTTTACACAGCCATACATGACTACTGGAAAAGCCATAGCTTTGGCTAGATGGACCTTTGTTGGCAGAGTAATGTCTCTGTTTTTTAATATGCTGTCTAGGCTGGTCATAGCTTTTCTTCCAAGGAGTAAGTGTCTTTTAATTTCATGGCTGCAATGACCATCTGCAATGATTTTGGAGCCCCCCAAAATAAAATCTGTCACTGTTTCCACTGTTTCCCCATCTATTTGGCATAAAGTGATGGGACAAGATACCAAGATCTTAGTTTTCTGGATGTTGAGCACAAGCTGGAATCAAGATTGCAGGTTCAAGGAGCTTACTTACCCTTTATGTTTTCTTCTAGGAGTTTTCTGATTTTAGGTTTTATATCCAAATTTTTAATCCATTTTAATTTGATTTTTGTGTAGTTTCACCCTCGTTCTTGACTGATGTCTTTGTCATCCTTTCCTCCATTGAGCATTTAAACCCAAGACATTTTATCTTTCTACATTCCTCACTCATGATGATGATTTTTTTCATTTCCACTTTACTATTCTTATAATCCTTAGAAAGAATCAATGAAAAATAATCTCTGGTCTATATCCAGAAGGAAATCACAATTATTCATACTTTATCTGATTCTCCAAGTCCTGCTAAATCTCTCTACCCCACACTTAGCAAATTCCGAGACAAAGTTTTAATTAATAATTTTAATTTAATAATTCTTAATACTCATAAAATATCCATTTGGGGATACTAAATGTTCTTTACTAAAGATGTCTATGAGACTAGAAGAAACTGAAATGATGTCTTAATTCATCTCTCATGTACTAATTAAGAAAAATATTTTTAAAAATTCAGGAAGTTTCCATACATACAGTGCCCATTTTAATAAGAATAGAAATATAGCAGAAGTTCTGCTAAAATGTTTACCACAGTATTATTTTCATTGAAGTGTCAGGTTATAAAATTAAAACACTCTTTCCCAAGCAATTCCACTGAGCAAAAGTCACTGTGTGCAGTTTTCAGATTATTGTATAATTACCTCTCTGCATTTAACATTCATTATCATGGGAAAATGAATCTGTGCAATCAACATTTGTTTAGACACTCTGTTTTGTCAGTACTTGGGTAGCAAATGTCACTAAGCTAAATAAAAGCATTTCTTACATATGCCTATGCAACAGAAAAGACACTTGGGAAGTTAATTCTGTCCTGCTGTTGATTTCGAATGTCAGTTAACTTTGACAGTGCAATAAAAATTGCTTCAGGTAGTGTTGACAGCTGATGAGGATGGACTAGAGCAAGCAATTCACTGTTGATTCGGAATCTTAACACGGTAGTCCTTGAATGAAGAAACCCAGGTGACTGACATGTAATTCAGTAAGTGCTAAAATAAGTTATGGATCACTTTGTTAAATTGATTCAGATTTTGGGGTGACATAGAATAGAAAAGATAATCCTTTCTTATCATCCAGACACTTTGATAAGACTCCTCAATATAGTATCTTAAACCACAAGTTAAGGGCATAACAACTGATGAAGTGTTTTCAAAGACTATTATGACTATTTTCATGGAAACTGGCACCAAATTTCATGCTATATGCTGGACCAGGGTGTCAGCAAACATTTTCTACAAAGGGAAAGATGGTAAATACAAGGGCCCATACACGCTCTGTTACAACTACTCAGTTCTACAGTTGTAGCATGAAAGTAGCCATAGATAATGCCTAAGCACAAAGGATGCTTTCAATCATCTTTGAAAGGCTCTTGGGTTCTGAATCTATTGAGGTTTAGACTGGAGTCACACAAACAATTGTTATATTGTACAACAATGCAAGTCCATTGAAAGCACTCCTTCAGTGTTAATCTAATCATCTGAGACTTCGGCTTAAATTTTCTGTCCATGACAGTACTTTATTTAAATGTTTATATTTTTGTGCAGTTTGTTCTGTATAATAAAAGCACTGAATTTTATTATTTCGTGTCTCTTCCTACTCAAATATTCTGTTCTATATATGGTCCATTTTCAGTACCCTTAGTACTTACATTCTATACAATTGCTGCAGATAAAAATTAGCAAATGCTAAGCCATCGATCCCAGGAGGAAAACTAGAGTTAGGTTCCTGAGAGCCTCTCACGCTCATTCTCAGTTGCTGCAGCCATGTCCAACTCTTTGCGACCCCATGGACTGTAGCCCAACAGGCTCTTCTGTCTGTGGGATTCTCCAGGCAATAATACTAAAGTGGGTTGCCATGCCCTCCTCTAGGGGATCTTCCCAACCCAGGAATCAAAGTCGGGTCTCTTGCATCTCCTGCCTTGGCAGGTAGATTCTTTACCAATAGTGCCACCTGGAAAGCCTGAGAGCCTCTCTCTGGTTAAAACATTCTTTTAACCTATCAATTCATATACTTGCTTCATATGTATTTCTATTCAAAGATACTGTGTTTAATACATAGTATTAACTTTTTAGCATTAAATTCATAGCCAAAAGCATGAAAACTCATGTTTGAGCAGAGTTTACCTAAGATACATTTTCTCCCTAAGGCATAGCACAGCCTTCTTGAATGTACGAACCCTAGACAACACTTCATTATCCTTGGATACCGTTTTGAACAGTGAAATCAGCAAGATAAAGCGTCAAATGGTCAAAGTCAGTTAAGTTCAGTCGCTCAGACAAGTTCCGTCTCTTTGCGACCCCATAGACTGCAGCACGCCAGGCATGCCTGTCCATCAACAGCTCCTGGAGTTTACTCAAAATCATGTCCATCGAGTCAGTAATGCCTTCCAACCATCTCATCCTCTGTCGTCCCCTTCTCCTGCCTTCAATCTTTCCCAGCATCAGGGTCTTTTCAAATGAGTCAGTTCTTTGCATCAAGAGGCCAAAGTATTGAAGTTTCAGCTTCAGCATCAGTCCTTCCAATGAATATTCAGGACTGATTTCTTTTAGGATGGACTGGTTGGATCTCCTTGCAGTCCAAGGGACTCAAGAGTCTTCTCCAATACCACAGTTGAAAAGCATCAATTCTTCGGCACTCAGTTTTCTTTATAGTCTGACTCTCACATCCATACACGACCACTGGAAAAACCATAGCCTTGACTAGATGGACTTTGTTGGCAAAGTAATGTCTCTACTTTTAAATATGCTATCTAGGTTGGTCATAACCTTCCTTCCAAGGAGTAAGCGTCTTTTAATTTCATTGTTGCAGTCACCATCTGCAGTGATTTTGGAGCCCAGAAAAATAAAGTCAGCCACTGTTTCCCCATGTATTTGTCCATGAAATGATGGGACCGGATGCCATGATCTTAGTTTTCTGAATGTTGAGCTTTAAGCCAACTTTTTCACTCTTCTCTTTCACTTTCATCAAGAGGCTCTTTAGTTCTTCTTCACTTTCTGCCATAAGGGTGGTGTCATCTGCGTATCTGAGGTTATTGATATTTCTCCTGGCAATCTTGATTCCAGCTTGTGCTTCATCTAGCCCAGCATTTCACCTGATACACTCTGCATGTAAGTTAAATAAGCAGGGTGACAATATATAGCCTTGACGTACTCCTTTTCCTATTTGGAACCAGTCTGTTTCATGTCCAGTTCTGACTGTTGCTTACTGACCTGTATACAGGTTTCTCAGGAGGCAGGTCAGACGGCCTGGGATTCGCACCAGGTTATCAAAACACGGTCTCCTTCGGTGTCTGCCCCGGAGGGCTCTGGGCCTTTGGGCCACCACCAGGCACCCGATTTGGCCCTAGTTCCAGAGCCGCCCTCCTGGGCCTGTGCGCATCTGGCTGACCGATGCGCGGTGCCACCTCTGGCCTCTGCCACCCCGAGGGCAGCAGAGTGAGGCGGCCTGGGTCTTCTGCCCCGTGAGCCCTCACTGCGGGCACCGGGGTGGCCGGGACGACCCCTACCCTGAGGTTCCAGGCCACGTGTCAGGAGTCCCCTCCGGGTGTCGTCGCTGCTCTGGCCCGCGGCGGGGGAGGCTGCCGGGGAGGCCGAAAGCAGCCCTGGTGACTGTCCTCGCCAGACCTCCCCCTCACCCGTGGCTCCACTGATGGCTGTGGCGACATCTGCTCTCCCGGCCGGCCTAAGCCGCACGAGGGGCGGGCATCCCCGCCAACGTGTCCGCTCTCCCCCGTCTGTCCGGGCCCTCGCCTTTCTTTCCCCTGCGCGTTGGGGAGGGTGAGGACAGCAGGGGTGCGCCTCCCGGACCTTTGGTCTCCTGCCCGCTGCCTCACCACGTCTTCTGACACAGCAGACACTCTTGCTTCTCCTTCTTGGTGAAATGGTCAAAGCATGGTACTAAATAGACTGAACAGGACACAGTTCCAGCATGAGGACAGAAGCAGGAAGGCAGAGCATCGCCTTGCTGCACTTCAGCTGGGACCATCCTTGTTGGGTGACTCCAATTTGTTGCCACTCGGTACGTGTTTGTGAATGACCCAAAGTGCCACAAGTTTTGATTTGGGGGGTTACAAACAAATCGAGTAAGTAAGCAAATCTGCGATACAGAATCTGCAAATTATAAGTATCAACCATAATTTTATTTAAATAAAGTGATTACAAATCTGTGTCCAGTAATCTCATTTTAATTTCTTTTATGTTTTCCATTAAATTCCTGATGAGGACTCTTACGTATCTAATCCACTCAAACCAAATACCTTCAACTTTTATGCCTAGACAGCTACCGCAATCCTGCACTTCTTGCTTTTCCTTCCACACTGATTCCAGAGTTATCTTGCTGAAAACAAATACGAGCTTTGGCTTCACTACCTAGCAATCCATGTTAATTCCTCATTAACCTTAGAAGAAAATCCTAAAATCCAAACTTCCTAGATTGGTATGTAACACCCTTTAATCTAAATTTGACTCATCTTCCGTCACCACTATTCTTATATTTTGTTTGTTGATCATTCTCACATTCTTATTTGCACATTTTTTAATAGGCCTGTGCCTTTGCAGTCGCTATGTTCTTTGTTTACTATGCTCATAGCTCAAAGTTTATCAGCTCTGAATTCATTCTTGATTATCTTAGTAAAAAAAAAAAAAAAAAACAAAAAAACCCGTTTCCTATAGCATTGAAATTGCCTGTTTACATGAAGTGGTATGTACTTAACAGTCATTTTCTTAAGGACAAGCGAAATCTCTAAAGGATATTTTACATTCTAAGAGTTCAGAATGAGGCTGTGGCATAATAGGTGCTCGACAAAGCAGGATAGCACAAGCAGAAGACTGCTTCTGCACTTAGTATTCATTTAAAATGTTTATTTACTACCTGTTATTTACCAAGTATTATTCTAGATTTTATGAATCAGACAAAACAGTATTTGAAAATTATGAGCAAGTTACTGCATCCTTCAAGATGTCAATGTCCTCATCTACTAAACGAAAGAAAAAGTATCGTTTCCTAATAGGGTTGTTGTGAGGAATGAAGGTGATAATAGAGAGGTAGATGCCATGTAGCACATGCCAGAAGGTAGTTGATATTATTAATAGTAGATATTAATATTATAGAAGATAGTAGATATTAATCTTACAGGACTTAATGTTTGATAAATTGTCAATTATTTCCAATGGTGTATACCTAAAACTTCTATAATGGTTTTAAAATGTACTGAGTCACAGAACTCTTTGCAATCTGATAAAGCTTTAAACAATCTCCTAGGGAAAGTCGAAGTATTATATACTCATATACATGATGTGATTTACACAACCTTTAGAGTCTGTGTGTAAATTTCCTACCCAGGGTCATTTTAGACCACTCTCTGTGTTTCATAATTGTATTCTTAAACTTCCCTTGTTAAAGGTTTTTCTTAATTCTTACTAAGGTGATATATCCTTTCTCTATTGGAAAAGAAAATATTCTCCTATGGATATTTATGGTAAACACAGCCTATTATCTGGCTGCAAGCTACAGAAAAACCTAACTCAGTTCAGTTCAGTCGCTCAGTCGTGTCCGACTCTGTGACCCCATAAACTGCAGCACACCAGGCCTCCCTGTCCATCACCAACTCCCCGAGTCCACCCAAACCCATATCCATCAAGTTGGTGATGCCATCCAACCATCTCATCCTCTTTCATCCCCTTTTCCTCCTGCCCTCAATCTTTCCCAGCATCAGGGTCTTTTCAAATGAGTCCGTTCTTCGCATCAGGTGGCCAAAGTATTGGAATTTCAGCTTCAACATCAGTCCTTCCAATGAACACCGAGGACTGATCTCCTTTAGGATGGACTAGTTGGATCTCCTGGCAGTCCAAGGGACTCTCAAGAGTCTTCTCCAACACCACAGTTCAAAAGCATCAATTCTGCGGTGCTCAGCTTCCTTAACCATCCAACTCTCACATCCATACATGAGCACTGAAAAAACCATAGCCTTGACTAGACGGGCCTCTGTTGGCAAAGTAATGTCTCTGCTTTTTAATATGCTGTCTAGGTTGGTCATAACTTTCCTTCCAAGGAAAGTTGGAATAAAAATCTTTTAATTTCATTGTTGCAATCACCATCTGCAGTGATTTTGGAGCCCAGAAAACTAGTTTGACTTAAAAATATGAGTTTGTTTTTCTCATAAAACAAAGTCTAGAGAGAAGTGGAAGCGAGTATTGGCTCAGTGCCTCAGTGTTAAGGTGAACATGTCTGTCATTCTGTAGTCCTTTCCATCATGATTTCTAAATTGCTGCTGTGATGAAGCCACCATGACTGCATTCAAAGAAGAAGAGAAAGAAAGGGGGACAGTATGCACATCAGAAAGAGCTATCTTTCTCAGAAAGTCACGATGTCATCCTATTTACATCTCGTGTGTGGTGACCATATTTCCTAATGATCCTGTAAGCTGCATGCCAGGAAGGCATTCTCACAGGTTGCACTGAGATGTGTTGTTAGGATGTTATTTTCAAATTTTGTATAGTACTAAAATACACATACCATAAAATTTGTCACTGCCACTGTTTTTAAGTGTACAGTTCATTGACATTAAATATTTAACATTTATCATGTGTATATCCAGAACTGCCATTGATCTCCATAACTCATTTCATTTTGGAAAACTGAAGTTATATATCTCTTATAGAATAACTCTTCATACCTCCTTCCCTCCAGCTCCTGCAAACCATCAGTCAGACATTGTATGTGTATATCACATTTTGCTTATTCATTCTTTTGTCAGTGGACACTGGGCTTCCTTCCATGTTTCAGCCATTGGGATTTTCCATTTGACTCATTCATTACCATCTCAAATAGATTTTTATTTCTGTTGATAAGGAAGAAGAGGAATAAATAGATTTTGTAAGCACTAGTGTTGTTTCCATACAAAGCAAAGAGCTGGGGGCAGGTTTCATACCCCTAAAAGGAGTTAGACTAATCCAGAATTATGGGCCTTTCTCAACACATTTTTAAAATGAATTTACAAATATATTTCTCTGACCTCTAAGGTCCCCATTCCAAACATGAAATATAGGGTATCTCTTTGTATTAACAAAAATAAAAATTTACCTATTTCTAAAGTTTCCTAAAGATTGCTTCTCCTTCAGTACCTCTAAGATATGAATTCTCAAGACATGTGTTAAAATCTAGACATTTCCCTGAGAAACATAACTATTCTCACAAATACCATTTCAAATGAGGATAGGTAGGTGAGAGAGAGAGACAAAGATAGTAGGGTGAGAGGCATGTGCCCTAGAGGTGTTAGAAGAGACAAAACTTACCATCTTCATGATTAGCTTCCTCAGATAGGATGGGGTAGGGGCTAAACCAACAACTGATTTTAGGTCACTATCAAGAGGAAGACTGGACTTCCCTGTTGCTCAGTGGTAGAGAATAGGAAACATTCACTAACTAGTTGCTGTGTGCATATGTGTGTGTATTTTAGACGTCTTTTAATAGCAGTTCAGAGTAGTAAGGAAAAGAGATATAAAAGCACACATATTTTTGTCTAAAAACACACACATTTTTGTCTTGAAACTTTAGTTATAGTCAGCCTTGATTTCAGGTAGTGGAAATGATTTACTGGAAATCAAGTTGTAAGCAAATGTTTAAATTTGTGATACATATCTCTTTTTTAAATTTTTCTTTTGATGTAATGGCAAATGTGTGAGACATTAGAAAATAGTACAGAGAGGTCTCATGTACTGTTTACCCACTTTTCCTCAGTGAGTACATTTTGTATAACTAGAGTGTAATAGCAAAACAGGAAACTGGCATTGGTACAGAGTGAAATTGTCAATTGTTTAGTTGTGTCCGGCTCTTTGTGACCCCATGGACTGTAGCCCTCCGGGCTCTGCTGTCCATGGAATTCTCCAGGTAAGAATACTGGAGGGGGTTGCCATTCCCTTCTCCAGGGGATCTTCCTGACCCAGGGATCAAACCCAGGTCTCCTGCATTACCATCTGAGCCACCAGGGAAGACCTTCACTTTCCCTTTCATAGTGTAACAGCAAAACCAGGAAACTGTCATTGGTACAATGTGCTGGGCTGCACTGGGAGTTCCAGGACCCTACTGTGCTTCTACTGCTATCTCCCTGGCTCAGGGGGATAGGGAACTCCCCCCCCCCCCAACTCCCTGCCCTGCCCCTATAACCTCCATTACTTCTGGGAAAATCCTGACTCTCCTCTAAGTCTCTTCTGATACCACCCCAGTAAGGGGAGAAACATCTCGCTTCTTCCCACCAAGTGGGGGTAAATAGCTGGACTCTCCATACACTCTCCACTGACACTCTTAGGATTGGAGCTCGTTATCACCTGAGAATGTTATGTTGAGTTTGAGTTTATATCTGGACTCAGAAGGAAAGACACAAGCCATTTTTTAGCATAGCATTACAGTCTTGCAAGGATGGAAGTTTAGGTTTTCTACTCCCTCTTTGCTGGCACAGATGGGGTGAGGACAGAGTTTATTCTTTGGTGTTTGGCTACAATAGAAGGTAACATACACAAGCTTTCTGTCTTGCTAATGCTCCTTTGGCTAGAAGAGCAGGCTTTTGTTGGGGATTATTGTGTCTGTGCTGCTAGGTGTTTCTGAGGTGCTGGCTTCTTCAGCTCCAAGCCTGGGGATCAGGAGACCAAAAGAAAGCCAAGAGAATCACCGCCATGTTTTCCTTGCATTCCTGTGTCTCTAGCGGATCTGCCTTCTTTTCACCACCTTTCAGAGTTTACTGATTCTTGGTTTGGATACAATATCCAGAATTTTAGTTGTACTTAGTTAGAGGGATAGAAAAAAAGGGCATTTACTTCATCATCCTGGAAACTGAAGTTTCCTGTGTAGAATTAAAAAAAAAAAAAAAAAGGAATCATAAAGATAACTTCCAAGGTAAAAACCATAGACCTGGAGATGATAGTCATACCTCTTCTAGGCTTCATTCAGTCTAGGTATTTGTTTTTTTTTTTTTTTTTTAATAATTCTTTTATAGTTAAAAATATTTTTTTTATATGGACCATTTTTAAGTCTTTATTGAGTTTGTTATGCTATTGCTTCTGTTTTATGTTTTTAGTTTTTTGGCCTTGAGGCATATAGGATCTTAGCTTTCCAACCAGAAATGGAATTGAACTCCCTGCATTAGAAGGTGAAGTCTTAGCCACTGGACCGCTAGGGAAGTTCCCTGGACAGCTGTTCTTTAAGAAAACAACTTTCACCCTGTGAAAGGGCTTGGAAATTAGAGTTATTAAGTACTTTTCCTCCACATAGATCATAAGAAAAAAATAGTTCCACTTTTTTGTGTATGTGTATTTTTTACCATAAACCAAATGTTTATTTATATATACTATGGTGAAATTCTCACTTGTGGTAGTTATTCAATAAATGTAAAATAAATATTTACATAAATTAAATCATTAATGAACTAGAACTAGCATATGTGAACCCACAAATAGGTCACAACGTTTTTTCTTAGAGATATTTAAGCCACTTATTTTCCCCAGCCCATAAGAAAAAGAGCGCTGCCTTCAGTGAATTGCCTCTCCCACACACATGCTTGAGGCTTCATGCCATATAAAGTAACAGTAGAAAATATTAGTGAGAAATCACAGGGGAAATTCACAAATTGGGGAAAATCTTGGATCACAGAAGAAAAATAAAAAGACAATTTGCACTAATGATATATTCGAGAAGAGGCAGGCAATAGGGCAAAGCAGCAATAGCCATTCTAGAACCTTCACTCTGTTTCTCCAGCACTGTGTTTTTTAAATGTCAAATACAAGGTTACAATGACAGTTGTCAGCAGAGAGGAATTACAGACCTGCAAAACCACTCACTGCATTTCAATGACTTAGCCCTCTTCCCTCAGGGAAGAGTCTAAGTAAACAACACACAGATAACATTTACCTGACATTTTCTCTTTTGTCACCTTGATTGGTAATTCACCAATAATTCACGTTCCCTTGGGCACACTTCTTGGGATCAACATAATCCTCAGACAACTTGAGAAAAAGAGAGAGAAGATGGACAACTTCCTTTCTGCCTCCAGTCTTCATTCAGATTCTATTCACTAAATGACCTCACTCTTACCTGGGAATAAGAAGACTAAACCTGTCAGGAAAGCACAGGCAACCACAACTAGACTGGCGGAGTTTCAGAGTCCTTGAGATCCAGCTGATAAACTAACATGATTACCCTCACTCACTATTGCCAGTTCTATCTGATGGGAACAAGTGACCTGTATCTCATCTAGACAGAAAATCACATCATTGCCACTTTTTATTAGAGGTCTGATCATTTGAGAATTTTTCAGCATCCATCTTAATTATTTCCCTAAGAATGGCAACTGGATTGCTGAACAAAGTATTTCTGAGAAACCCTGACAGAAACCACTTGACTCAGGATAAAAACATTCTGTTAGGTGTCTCTGCTTGCCCCAGCCCAATATCTTTAAACCAAGCCTGCCGAGCCACCAAGCTCACAGAGCAGCTGAGCCCTGTTCTCAGGAAGAGTCCTGTTAGCAAGGAGAGTCTTGTTCTGAGGGAGCGTACCTTCGTTTCTGACAATGTTCTGACTCTGAACTCCATTCCATGCCCTACCCTTCAAAGTTGTGACTGCTTTGTCTCCCATTTCTGACACCTTACTCATTCTCTAAGAACTGACATTCACTTCTTTGCTATTGACCCCTCATCTCTCTCAGAACTTGACACTTAACCTCTTTCTAGTTCTTTCTGCAAGTGGCCTTTCAGTGCAAAAATCTACCAAGTTGATTTTATACCAAGCTTCCATACATATATATAGATATATAGATATAGATATAGATATAGATATAGATACAGATATATGTACTATGTTTTCAATTTGTATCAAGAAGGAGACACTTGGCTGCAGCCTTCCCTAGAAGAAAGCAGTGAGGATAATACTGTCTATAGAACATGTTTCAAATAATAATAAAACTGACTATAATTTATTATCCTTTTCATCTGTATCATGTACCAGAAATTCTAAGCAATATCAGTTATAAACACTCCTAACTACCAGGATGGACTGTTTCCCATTGTTCTTTCCCCATCTTAGTATACATATATACATTGCCCTCTTCTGTCTTTTTGATAAATTTGTATATCAGTGAATACATATGAACAAAATACCAATGGTTTGAATTCTGAATGTCTAATAAGCATAATATATGATAGTATACATCTCCTCTCCTCATTTTTCTTGAATAAGTCTTGTTCTTGACCTTTTCCTCATGCATATTGACTTGGACATCAGTTTCTATAATTCTACAAAAACAAAACCAGTTGATGATTTAATTGTATTACATTAAATTTATAGATCAATTTTGGGAGAATTGCCATCTTCTGACATATTAAGTATTCTCAATCATGGATATTATTAATCTTTTCACTTTGCTCTGTTTTAACACTCAATGCTACAATGTAACTTTCTCCAAAATAGTGTGCCCTTGTTAGATGAATTCCTTGATATTATGGATCCTTTATTGTTATATATGAAGAGATTTTTCCCTGCTATAAATTGGTTATTTCTGATGTGTAGGACTGTCATTGATTTTTATATAATGAGTTTATGTCAGGAACAATGCTGAACTCTTTATTTCTAAAGTTTGTCTTTAGATTCCACTATGTCTCTTCCTTTCAGTTCTGTATTTTAATTTTTTCTGCCTAACTGCAATACCTATGCCCTCCACTACCATGAAGTTGTAGTAACAGCAGGCTACTTTCTAATTTCAAAGAGAATGTTTCTTATATCGCATCATTGAATATGATTCTTGCTACAAGATATAATACATTCCTAACAAGATAAAGATTTTTCCTTCTTATCCTATTAATAGTGTGAGAGTATTTAATCATTAACAAATGTTGAATTGATCGGTATTTTATCTGTGTATTAAGGTTAGAGATGTTAAAGTAGAATAATTGAAATAACAGATTTTCTAATATTCAACTATTTCTTGCATCCTTTATAGAAGTCCAATATAATAATGACATTTTTGATATAGTTTTTGCTGAATTGCATTTGCATACAGTGGACAGCAAGGTGACCCAACCAGTCCATCCTAAAGGAAATAAGTCCAGAATATTCACTGAAAGGACTGATACTGAAGCTGAAACTTTGGCCACCTGATGCGAAGAACTGGTTCATTTGAAAAGACCCTGATGCTTGGAGAGATTTAAGGTAGGAGGAGAAGGGGACGACAGAGGATGAGATGGTTGGATGGCATCATCAACTCAATAAACATGAGTGTGAGTAAACTCCAGGAGCTGGTGATAGACAGGGAGGCCTGGTGTGCTGCAGTCCATGGTGTCACAAAGAGTCACACAAGACTAAGTGACTGAAGTGAACTGATATACATATATACACTATATGTCAATTTCTCTTTTCTTTGGGTTAATTGAAAACTATCTAAAAGAAAATCTGAGACTTTACAGGGAGGCCTGTTTGTTTCTATAAAGACATACAGGTAAGATTTCTAACAAAAAACAAAGAATTGGAGCTTAAACAGGAGCAAAAAGCAAAAACTTAAGTAAAATTTTGTCACATTATTGTTCACTATGAAGGCTCTGCAGCCAGACACATGCCTTTTTTATTTGTTTTTCAAAATGCTGGATAATAATAGTACCTTCTTTGTAAGGATAAAATGATTCAATGCATTAATACATGTAAAGTACTTGGACATAAATGTTAACTATTATTAAGAGAATGGAGGAGTGATTTAGGACCTAAACTAAGTTCTACATATTTTTGAACAGCATGTTTTCAATACTGAAAATAAACTGACGGCAAAGAAGTCCTTTCAAGTAACTAGATTTAGGTTGCAAATATGGATAGCCCTCTAATCTCTCCTCTGAGCTCCCCACCAGTATTCACAAGATCGGGCTTCCCAGGTGGCGCTGGTAGTAAAGGACCTCCTTGCCAGTGCAGGAGACTTAAGAGACTCGGGTTCTATCCCTACATCAGGGAGATCCCCTGGAGCAGGAAAAGGAAACCCACTCCAGTATTCTTCCCTGGAGAATCCCTTGGACAGAGGAGCCTGGTGGGCTACAGTCCATGAGATCACTAAGAGTCAGAAACAACTGAAGGGATTTAGCATAGCACAGATGAACCAAGTAGTATTTTGTGGGAAAGTACTTTGAGAGTAGCAAAACACTACAGGAGTGAAAGGTAATTACAAAACAAAAAATCACCCAAATTGCTTTGCATATCTGTCCATACTTCTCTGGATTTTCTCTTGCCATTCTCACCAGCCCTTGATAGACATCAGACTTCTATCGGACCCTGTGAACATTTTATTCTTCCCCATGCTTAGAAAGGTGCTTTCCATTCATCACTAATTGCTTATCCTTCACACTCTTTCAATCAGGAAGAGGTAGGTAGCCTCCCTGTTACATATTTTTATATTTACTATACTGGGCTTCCCTGGTGGCTCAAAGATAAAGAATCAACCTGCAATACAGGAGACACAGGTTCGACCCCTGGGTTGGGAAGATCCCCTGGAAGAGGGAATGGCAACCCACTCCAGTATTCTTGCCTGGAGAATCCCATGGACAGAGGAGCCTGGTGGGCTGCAGTCCATGGAGTAGTAAAGTATCAGACACGACTGAAGTGATTGAGCACATTTACATATTCTGACTATATTTAGGATGAATTTTAAGTATAATGGCTTTGTACTCTGCCAGACCTCAAGCATCTTAAAAGTGAGGTCTGTGTTTACTTTGTCCTACACATAGTAAGAAATTAAAAAAATGATTGACTGAGTGGGTGAATGAGCCATCCATATAATCTGGTAATGAATAAAGTAAAAGAAGATGCTAGGAAAAAAAGTCAGAATCCCCATGTTTTCCAACAAAATCCTTTTATTTTCAAAAACTTAAAAAAAAAAAAAAAGGCCCTAGTGGACTTTTTTGGAAAAGAAAATGTTTTTGAAGTTAGCCCATAGTAAATAACTGAAAAAGGAGACTGATTCTGAATTTTTCCATAAACATACTGAAAAATTAAGCTGCTTCTGTATACATATTTCTAACTTTGTGTAAATATACAATGAGGACATGTTTTCCTTTTTGTATCATAGTATGATTCTAAATATTGTTTTCAAGAGCAGTAATCATTTGATTACTAAATTAATTTTAGATTCTAAAAATAACCTCAGGTCCTCATTCTCATCAAAGCCTGAGTGGAAATCTTTGCAGCCGTGCCAGACCCACCACACTCAACAGATGCACCAGCAACTGCTAGAGAATAAAGCGAGGATCCAGGTAAATTATTTCGGTTTCTTAGTAGTTTAGTGACAAAGTTGTAAATTTGGATGCTGTCCAATTTCAGAAGAAATAGAAAGATTGTTTATTTGAAATGCTGTCTTGAGCCCAAATAGTGTTTCACAAGAGAAACAAAACCATTTACCTCAGAGAGGACATAATGTACATTTTATCCTCAGCAGACCTTACAATAACAAAATTCAACTTGAAGAATAATGAGCATTGATGTACCTAGTTGGGGAAAGTAATCTACAACAGAGCTAGTCAATTGCTATAAAGGAACTTGCAAACAATATCAGAGAATAAAATCTGGGGCTACTAATAGAGAACAAATTGATAGGGATTAGCAATTAAACGGGCTTCCCAGGTTGCACTAGTTGTAAAGAACCCACCTGCCAATGCAGGAGACTTAAGAGACTCGGGTTTGATCCCTGGGTCAGAAAGATCCTCTGGAAAAGGGCATGGCGACCCACTCCAGTATTCTTGCCTGGAGAATCCCATGGACAGAGGAGCCTGGAGAGCTAGAGCCCACGGGGTCGCAAAGAGTCAGACATGACTGAAGTGACTTAGCACACATGCATGCATGCACAGCAATAAGACAGTGCAGAGTCTACAGAAAGTCAATTAGGAGAAATAGCTGAGATGCTGGGAAGTAAGAGGTCTCAAAGTTGGGCTCTGCAGCCACTCCTCCCTTCCGTGATGACCCTGGATCAATGAGCACCTCTTTTTCTTGCTCTTTCCTCTGTATCTCCATTTCATAAAGCCTCCTGCTCCTCTTTGGTGTCAACACCCCCTTCCCATGATGGGGAAAGGTACAGACTGCAAAGAGATGCTAGAACAATATAAAAGAGGAGGGTGGAGACAGATGGAGGCAGCATGAGAAAAGGAACAAGTTCATTGATCTTTTATATATCATTTAGTTCTCATCATAGTCTTAGGAAGGCTTTTCAATCGTTTTCACTTTACAGATGGGCAGATTGACATACAGGGAGGTTAAATAGCTTGCCCAGGGTGTCACAGCTAGTAAGTTTCAGCACCACAATTTCAACTTGAAGTCCATCAATCTTTAATCATCTAATTTGGCTTCTTTTTACCCTCTCCTGATTGGACCTTCCTCTATTTTAAAAGTCCGAATACATTTTCAAAAGACTCCCAGATATCTCCTGAATGGCAGGCTTCAGGCCATTCCCCAACTTCCTCTTTCTTCTTAAACTAATCCCTTAAACCACCACTCTCAGAGTTTGTACACTCCATCTAAAAAAATATCCTAAACCATTCCAGTATCCTGTCATCTGTTTGGAATGTCTCCACTTCCCTAGGCATAGCCTTCTGTAGAATTGTTTCATGACATTCATCTGCTTAAGGAAGCCAGTTCCATCTCAACCCAGGCATGCAGTCATTAACTCAGGCCACTTTTGGATTCTGTAACCATTTATCCTGCTCTTGATCTTGCCTTGAGGGCAAGAACTGAAATCAGTGCTTTGGTTTATTTAGTTAAGGAGTTAATACACTTTTTCTATGAAGGACTAGATAGTAAATTCCTCCAGATTTGTACTCTATACAGTCTCTGTTGTATCTGCTGAATGCTCTTTTTGTCAAAGTAACCACTGACAGTACATAAACGATGCTACTGAATTTAGGGGACTGGATGGTGGCGTTCAGAGTATGCTGGTTATAGCTGTTTAGGAGGCAGAGGCAGAAAAAAAAAAAAAAGAAGAAGAAGAAGAAGAAGAAGCCAATGTGGTAAAATAGGAAGTTCATATTTTCAGAGACCACAGTGAGTAGTGAATATGTATAAGTGTATGCCTGTCTGTAACTAGGATAGTCTTATCAAACAAGATTTAATTCTAATAACTTCTAATTTTAGGGTTTCCCTAGATGGTGATTGCAGCCATGAAATTAATAGATGCTTACTCCTTGGAAGGAAGATTATGACTTTGCCAACAAAGGTCCGTCTAGTCAAGGCTATGGTTTTTCCAGTAGTCATGTATGAATGTGAGAGTTGGATAGTGAAGAAAGCTGAGCACCGAAGAACTGATGCTTTTGAACTGTGGTGTTGAAAAGACTCTTGAGAGTCCCTTGGACTGCAAGAAGATCCAACCAGTCCATCCTAAAGGAGATCGGTCCTGGGTGTTCATTGGAAGGACTGATATTGAAGCTGAAACTCCAATACTTGGCCACCTCATGCGAAGAGTTGACTCATTGGAAAAGACCCTAATGCTGGGAAGGATTGGAGGCGGGAGGAGAAGGGGACGAAAGAGGATGAGATGGTTGGATGGCATCACTGACTCGATGGACATGGATTTGGGTAAACTCGGGGAGTTGGTGATGGACAGTGAGCCCTTGCGTGATGCGATTCATGGGGTCACAAAGAGTTGGACACGACTGAGCGACTGAACTGAACTGAGTGGCTCAGTAAAGAATTCACCTGCAGTGCAGGAGACGTGAGTTTGATCCCTGGGTTGAGAAGAGCCCCTGGAGAAGGAAATGGCAACCCACTCCAGTCTTCTTGCTTGGAGAATCCCATCAACAGAGGAAACTGCCATGGGGTCTCAAGAGTCAGACTCGACTTAATGACTAGATCACCAAAAACAACTTCTAAATCATAATATTTTAAAGCATAAATCATATCATGTCATTTTAATGTTTCCCACTTCTTATAATAACCTAATAATAGACCCAGCATGATTTGGTCTTCCACCTTCTAGCCCTATCCCCTAAACCTATTTACTTCTCTAACTGAATCTTCACTACTCTACTCTCCACTCACTCTGAACACTGGCTTCTTGCTGTTCAACTGCTCTACTAAATACATTCCATCTTAGTGCCTTTATTCCAGGCTTCCTTTTCCTGAAATGTTCTTTCTCCAGATAGCTTTCTGGTTTCACCTTCATTTCTTTCATGTCTCTACTTGAAATTTTTAAGGAAGATTTAAGGAAACTTTTAGGGAAGATTTTCCTGGCCACTTCTACTTAATATTGCAAACTGACCACCCAACAATTTCCAGATATCTGTTACATTTTCCTATAAAACATATAATATACCTTTTCTTAAGGGCTTGCCTGGTGGCTCAGTGGTAAATAATCTGCCTGCCAATGCAGAAGACATAAGAGACTCTTTCAATCCCCGGGTTGGGAAGATCCTTGGAGGAGTAAATGGCAACCCACTCCAGTATTCTTGCCAGAAGAATTCCATGGACAGAAGAGTCTGGCAAACTACAGTCCATAGAGTCACAAAGAGTCAAATACGATTGAAGCAACTTAGTACACACACATTTTGCGTGCTCAGTTGCTTCACTCATATCTGACTTTTTGCAACCCTATGGATTGTAGATTGCCAGGTTCCTCTTTCCATAGGGTTCTTCAGGTAAGAATACTGGAGTGGGTTGCCAAGCCCTCCTCCAGGGGTCTTTCTGACCTAGGAATGGAACCCGTGTCTCCTGTATCTCCTGCACTGCAGGCAGATTCTTTATCACTGGCCACCAAAGAAGCACAATATATTATTTTATTTACTCATTTATTATATTGTTTCTTTTTTATTATTTTTTGTTTTATTCTCTGATAATACCAACCATCTAAAACAATATCTAGCATGTAGCTGATCTCAGTGAATACTTGTTGAATATGAATGAATATACACAAGCAAGCTTTTATTGAGCATCTATTATGTTCCAAGTGTATATCAGATTTCTTTACATATATTTTCTTGTGTAATCTTCACTATAACCAACAAATATATTTCTATTTATTAAAGGTTTAGAAGAGGCTAATTATTTAAATAGCATGAACTAAACACTGGAGGTAATCAGAGGCTCTAAAAGTTTGTACTCTTCCCAAATTTAACTCCAGAATTTTGATGATTATCTTAGAGAAAGAGATCTGTATGTATCAGAAACCTTCATGTGAACTTGACTTAGTCCTTTGTTCAGGCTATTTCATTGGTTTTCTAAGTAGTATTATTGAATGTTACTGAACATGATCGTTCTTGGCTATATTTAGTAAGACAGTACAAGAAAGGATAAGCTCAGAAAAGAGTGGACTCATCTGCAAGTAGAAACAATAGAGAATAGCATCCATAAATTCAGAAATTTGGAATATAGAAAAAGGACAATGTTTTGTTTTGTTTTTAAAGAAGATAAACTTGAGAAATTTGAGTAATGAAGTTCAAGTGAAACCTCTTGAGTCAAGGATAAAAATAGACTAAAAATTTGATCACTATATGCATTGATAAAAAAAGTCTGTTAGTGCATTAAACTATTATCTTCAAACTTCAGCTTGACCAGAACTACCTGGAAGACTTGTTAAAAAACCAATTGTTGGACTCCATCAGAGTTGCTAATTCAGTAGACCAGGGTAGTGTCTGATCATTTGCATTTCTAACAAGTTCCCATGTAATGTTGATTGTGTCAACCTTGAAACTACACTTTGAGATCAAATGAGTTAATGTCCAGTTCATGTCAAAGAGTTGGACACGACTGAGTGACTAACACTTTCATTTTCAACACTTAAGTATATCATTAATGATCTATATGCTAAGCTGCACAAGTAGAAAAAAGGGCTTCGCTGGTGGCTCAGAGAGTAAAGAATCTACCTGTAATGGGGGAGCCCTGAGTTTGATCCCTGGATTGGGAAGATCCGCTTGAGATGGGAATGGCTACCCACTCCAGTATTCTGGCCTGGAGAATTTCATGGACAGAGGAACCTGGGGGGCTAGAGTCCATGGGGTCTCAAAGAGTTGGACATAACTGAGTGACTGAAAAGTCAGAAAGATAGGACACCGAAAGATGAAATGCATAGGTCGGTAGGTGCCCAATATGCTACTGGAGATCAGTGGAGAAATAACTCCAGAAAGAATGATGGGATGGAGCCAAAGCAAAAACGATACCCAGCTGTTGATGTGACTGGTGATAGAAGCAAAGTCCGATGCTGTAAAGAGCAATATTGCATGGGAACCTGGAATGTTAGGTCCATGAATTAAGGCAAATTGGAAGAGGTCAAACAGGAGATGGCAAGAGTGAATATCGACATTCTAGGAATCAGCGAACTAAAATGGACTGGAATGGGTGAATTTAACTCAGATGACCATTATACCTACTACTGTGGGCAGGAATCCCTTAGAAGAAATGGAGTAGCCGTAATGGTCAACAAGAGTCCAAAATGCAATATTTGGAGGCAGTCTCAAAAATGACAGAATGATCTCTGTTCGTTTCCAAGGCAAACCATTCAATGTCACAGTTATCCAAGTCTATGCCCTGACCAGTAACGCTGAAGAAGCTGAAGTTGAACGGTTCTATGAAGACCTACAAGACCTTCTAGAGCTAACACCCAAAAAAGATGTCCTTTTCATTATAGGGGACTGGAATGCAAACGTAGGAAATCAGGAAACACCTGGCGTAACAGGCAAATTTGGCCTTGGAGTACAGAATGAAGCAGGGCAAAGGCTAATAGAGTTTTGCCAAGAGAACGCACTGATCATAGCAAACACCCAATTTCAACAACACAAGAGAAGACTCTACACGTGGACATCACCAGATGGTCAACACCGAAATCAGATTGATTATATTCTTTGAAGCCAAAGATGGAGAAGCTCTATACAGTCAGCAAAAACAAGACTGGGAGTGGAATGTGGCTCAGATCATGAACCTCTTATTGCCAAATTCAGACTTAAATTGAAGAAAGTAGGGTAAAAACACAAGACCATTCAGATATGACCTAAATCAAATCCCTTTTGATTATACAGTGAAAGTGAGAAATAGATTTAAGGGACTAGATCTGATAGACAGAGTGCCTGATGAATTATGGAAAGAGGTTCGCTATATTGTACAGAAGACAGGGATCAAGACCATCCCCATGGAAAAGAAAGGCAAAAAAGCAAAATGGCTGTCTCAGGAGGCCTTATAAATAGCTGGGAAAAGAAGAGAAGCAAAAAGCAAAGGAGAAAAGGAAAGATATTCCCATCTGAACGCAGAGTTCCAAAGAATAGCAAGGAGAGATAAGAAAGCCTTCCTCAGCAATCAATGCAAAGAAATACAGGCAAACAACAGAATGGGAAAGACTAGAGATTTCTCCAAGAAAATTAGAGATACCAAGGGGACATTTCATGCAAAGATGGGCTCGATAAAGGACAGAAGTTGTATGGACCTAACAGAAGCAGATGATATTAAGAAGACGTGGCAAGAATACACAGCAGAACTGTACAAAAATGATCTTCACGACCCAGATAATCACGATGGTGTGATCACACACCTAGAGCCAGACATCCTGGAATGTGAAGTCAAGTGGGCCTTAGAAAGCATCACTATGAACATAGCTAGTGGTAGTGATGGAATTCCAGTTGAGCTATTTCAAATCCTGAAAGATGATGCTGTGAAGGTGCTGCACTCAATATGCCAGCAAATGTGGAAAACTCAGCAGTGGCCACAGGACTTGAAAAGGTCAGTTTTCGTTCCAATCTCAAAGAAAGGCAATGCCAAAGAATGCTCAAACTATCGCACAATTGCACTCATCTCACACACTAGTAAGGTAATGCTCAAAATTCTCCAAGCCAGGCTTCAGCAATACGTGAACTGTGAACTTCCAGATGTTCAAGCTTGTTGTAGAAAAGGCAGAGGAACCAGAGATCAAATTGCCAACATCCGCTGGATCATCGAAAAAGCAAGAGAGTTCCAGAAAAACATCTATTTCTGCTCTATTGACTATGCCAAAGCCTTTGACTGTGTGGATCACAATAAACTGTGGAAAATTCTAAAAGACAAGGGAATAGCAGACCATCTGACCTGTCTCTTGAGAAACCTGTATGAAGGTCAGGAAGCAACAGTTAGAACTGGACATGGAACAACAGACTGGTTCCAAATAGGAAAAGGAGTACGTCAAGGCTGTATATTGTCACCATGCTTATTGAACTTTTATGCAGAGTACATCGTGAGAAACACTGGGCTGGAAGAAACACAAGCTGGAATCAAGATTGCCGGGAGAAATATCGATAACCTCAGATATGCAGATGACACCACCCTCATGGCAGAAAGTGAAGAAGTAAAGAGCCTCTTGATGAAAGTGCAAGAGGAGAGTGAAAAAATTGGCTTAAAGCTCAACGTTCAGAAAACTAAGATCATGGCATCTGGTCCCATCACTTCCTGGGAAATAGATGAGGAAACAGTGGAAACAGTGTCAGACTTTATTTTTGGGGGCTCCAAAATCACTGCTGATGGTGATTGCAGCCATGAAATTAAAAGACGCTTACTCCTTGGAAGGAAGTTTATGACCAACCTAGATAGCATATTTAAAAGCAGAGACATTACTTTGCCAACAAAGGCCCATCTAGTCAAGGCTATGGTTTTTCCAGTAGTCATGTATGGATGTGAGAGTTGGACAGTGAAGAAAGCTGAGTGCCGAAGAATTGGTGCTTTTGATCTGTGGTGTTGGAAAAGACTCTTGAGAGTCCCTTGGACTGCAAAAAGATCCAACCATTCCATCCTAAAGGAGATCAGTCCTAGGTGTTCATTGGAAACACTGATGTTGAAGCTGAAACTCCAATACTTTGGTCACCTGATGCGAAGAACTGACTCATTTGAAAAGACCTTGATGCTGGGAAAGATTGAGGGCAGGAGGAGAAGGAGATGACAATGAGATGACTGGATGGCATCTCCGACTCGATGGACATGAATTTGGGTAAGCTCCAGGAGTTGGTGATGGACAGGGAGGCCTGACGTGCTGCGATTCATGGGGTCACAAAGAGTTGGACACTACTGAGGGACTGAACTAAACTGAACCAAACTGAGCGACTTTCACTTTCACTACAATAAGACATGAGGAATTAGGTAAAAAAGACTAAATGTGAGATTTCCCCATTAATATTGTTAGGCCAAGTCCTGCAAATAGACCAACAGACAGAGTCAGACATATATGAAATGAAAGACAGACAGATAGGAACGTCCAGCATATCTAAAAAGTACGTCTAGATAGAGCTATGGCTGTGGCTGTTGACATATAAGACTGATGGAAATCAGATAGATGTGAAGCCCTCAAATAATTTAAAAGCATTTTATAGGAAAAGAAACCAGAGTAGTGAAATTTTAAAAATGGCAAATCTATGCAAGATTTAATATTACCTTTACAGCCTCATTCATTTATGGAGGGGGGGGAAGGGGGGGGATCTTCCTATCCCCCAAGGAGGGAATTTTTTTCATGCCCTCTTTAGATGTGGACAAGAAGAATTATTAAAAAGAAATGTCTCTTAAGAGTTTAGAACCGTGAGTCAGCATGAACAATGGGCTGCTGCTACTATGTCAGATTACAAATTAGGACCCTTAAAATGTCAGTCAAGGGCTATTTCCAAGTTGCTAGTGACTACCAGATAACTTTCATTCTCATCAATTGCAAATGGAGGTTATTACAATTCTGGTACTAATGGTCTACAATTGTACATTAGTTGTGCCTAGGATATATCACATGTTTCTTAAATTCAGGCTTCTAGATTAAACTTGCATTCAAACTGGATGTAGTATTTTTCCTTCAGTAAAAATCCTAAGCAATTTCACTTGCCTAAAAAAGAATTAGCCAAATATTCTATAATCAGAGGGCTTTTTGACATATTTACCAAACATTTTAAGACCTCTTTTCCAGATAGAATTTGACTTCTCTACCTATGCTCCAAACTTAGGTATAGCCATGTAACTTTCTTTGGCCTAGGGAAGGAGAACAGATGTAATGTGTGTCACTTCTGGATGGATGTTTTAAGAGCACACTGAAGTCCAAAATATGATAATAGAAGAGTATTTCAATACCTTATTTTTAGCAATAAATAGATTCTCCCCAAACAGAAAATTAATACATAAATGTTGGACTTGAACTAAACTTTAAACCAAAGGGACCTAACAACATATATACATATATATATATATATATATATATATATATATATATATATATATATATATATAGAGAGAGAGAGAGAGAGAGAGAGGTAGGACATTATCATATATTTATATATATAGAGAGAGAACATTCAGTTTAGCAGTAGCAGAATGGAATGTTCAAGGGGACATGGAACATTCTTCAGGATAGATCATATATGAGATGACAAAACAAGTTTTAGCAAATTGAAGAAGATTCAAACCATGCCAATCTTCTTTTGTGACCATGAAACTAGAAACCATAACAAAAGGAAAATAAAAGATTACAAACTCATGAAAATTAAACAACACATTACCTGAATGACTAATGGATCAAATAAATAATCAAAAGCAAAAAAATCCTGAAGCAAATAAAAATGGGAACACAAAATTCTCAAATTTATGGGAGACAGTAAATCAGTTCTAACAGCAAGGTTTATAGAAATAAAATCTTACATTAAGAAAAAAAAAGAAATGTCTAAAATAAACAACATAACTCTACACTCAAGGAACTAGAAGAAGAAGACCAAATTAAGCCCACAGTTGGCAGATAGAACAAAACAAAGATCAGGGCAGAGACAAATGAAATAGAGAATAGGAAAAAAATAGAAAAATTTGATAAAATTGAGTTGACCTTTTTAAAAGATTGAATAAAAATCCAAATCGTAAGCTAGATTTACCAGGGGAAAAAAAAAAGAGAGAGAGAGAGGGTATTCAAATAAATGAAATTAGAAATGAAAAAGGAGATACCATACAAATATAAGAAATCATAAGAGAATACTATGAACTATTATATACAAACAAAGTGGATAAACCTAGAACTGGATAAATTCCTAAATATATACAACCTACCAGCACTGAATCAAAAAGAAATAGAAAACCTGAACTGAAGTGGTTTGCCATGCCCTTCTCCAGTGGACCACATTCTGTCAGACCTCTCCACCACGACCCATCTGTCTTGGGTGGCCCCACAGGGCATGGCTTAGTTTCATTGAGATAGACAAGGCTATGATCCATGTGATCAGATTAGCTAGTTTTCTGTAATTTTAGTTTCAGTGAGTCTGCCCTCTGATGGGCCTTGGGTAACTCCTTTTGCCACCGCCCCTGGCCCCCGGCCTGGCCTAGCCCCTGTCGGCCGCTGTCCCAGCCCTCGGCCCCCGGCCCAGCCCCTGTCGTCCCCCGGCCTGGCCTAGCCCTTCTCGGCTGCCACCCCCGGCCCCCGCCCGGCCTAGCTCCTCTCGGCCACGCTTCTGCGTGGAGCCATCGCAGCCACCTCGCTTCTGCCGTAACCTCTCCTTTTTCAACTCTAATTTTGTTGATTTGTTGATTTGATTCTTCTCTCTTTTTTTCTTGATGAGTCTGGCTAAAGGCTTGTCAACTTTGTTTATCTTCTCAAAGAACCAGCTTTTAATTTTATTAATCTTTACTGTTGTTTCTTTCATTTCTTTTTCATTTAATTCTGCTTGTATCTTTATGGTTTCTTTCCTTCTACTAATTTTGCTTTTTGTTTTCTTTTGATGAACATAGATGCAAAAATCCTCAACAAAATTTTAGCAAACAGAATTCAGCAACACATCAAAAAGCTCATAACCATAATCAAGTTAGGTTTATTCCAGGAATGGAAGAATTCTTCAATATATGCAAATCAATCAATGTGATACACCATATCAACAAATTGAAAGATAAAAACCATATGTTCATCTCAATAGATGCAGAAAAGCCTTTGACAGAATTCAGCATGATTTATGATTAAAACTCTTCCAAAAAAGGGCATAGAAGGAACCTGCCTCAACATAGTAAAGGTCATATATTATAAGCCCACAGCTTACATTATTCTCAATGGTGAAAAACTGAAAGCATTTCCCCTAAGATCAGGAACAAGATAAGGGTGTCCACTTTCACCACTGTTATTCAGTGTAGTTCTGGAAGTAATAGCTACCGCATTCAGAGAAGAGAAAGCAATAAAAGGAATCCAGATCAGAAAAGAAAAGTAAAGCTCTCACAGTTTGAAGATGACATGATACTGTACACAGAAAACCCTCAGAAATTACTAGAGCTAACCAGGGAACTTAGCAAGGTGGCAGTATACAAAATCAATACACAGAAATCACTTGTATTTTTATATACCAACAACGAAAAATCAGAAACAGAAATTAAGGAATTAATCCCATTCACCACTGCAACAAAAAGTATTAAATATCTAGGAATAAATTTGCCTAAGGAGATAAAAGAACTGAATGCAAAAAATTATACGACACTAATGAAAGAAATCAAAGATGACATAAACAGATGGAGAGATATTTCATGTTCCTGGGTAGGAAGAATCAATATTGTGAAAATGACTATACTACCAAATGCAATCTACATATTCAATGCGATCCCTATCAAATTACAAATGGCATCCTTCACCGAACTAGAACAAAAATTTTCACAATTCATATGGAAACACAAAAGACCCTGAATAGCCAAATCAGTCTTGAGAAAGAAGAATGGAGCTGGAAGAATCAACCTTCCTGACTTTAGATAATACTACAAAGCTACAGTCATCAAGAATGTATGGTACTGGTACAAAAACAGAAATATAGACCAATGGAACAAGATAGCCCAGAAATAAACCCATGCACCTATGGGTACCTTATTTTTGACAAAGGAGGCAAGAATATACAATGGGGCAAAGACAATAAATGGTGAGAATAGGAATAAATGGTGCTGGGAAAACTGGACAGCTACACATAAAAGAATGAAATTAGAACACTTCCTAACACCATACACAAAGATAAACTCAAAATGAATTAAAGACCTAAATATAAGACCAGAAACTATAACTCTTAGAGGAGAACATAAGCAAGCACTCAACATGAATCAAAGCAAGATCCTCTATGAGCCACCTCCTAGAGAAACAGAAATAAAACGAAATGTAAGCAAGTGGGACCTGATTAAACTTAAAAGCTTTTGCACAGAAAAGGAAACTATAAGCAAAGTGAAAAGACAACACTCAGAATGGGAGAAAATAATAGCAAATGAAACAACTGACATAGGATTAATTTCCAAAATATACAAGCAGCTCATACAACTCAATACCAGAAAAACAAATAACCCAATCAAAAAGTGGGAAAAAGACCTAAACAGAAATTTCTCCAAAGAAGACATACAGATGGCAAACAAACACATGAAAAGATGCTCAACATCACTGTTTGTTAGAGAAATTCAAATCAAAACCACAATGAGATATCACCTCACACCAGTCAGAATGGCCTTCATCAAAAAGTCTATGAACAATAAATGCTGGAGAGGGTGTGGAGAAAAGGGGATGCTCTTGTGCTGTTAGTGGGAATGTAAATTGATATAGCCACTATGGAAGATGGTATGGAGATTCTTTAAAAAACTAGGAATAAAATCACCATATGATCCAGCATAAGGGTGGTGTCATCCGCATATCTGAGATTATTGATATGTCTCCCGGCAATCTTGATTCCAGCTTGTGTTTCTTCCAGCCCAGCGTTTCTCATGATGTACTTCTGCATAGAAGTTAAATAAGCAGGGTGACAATATACAGCCTTGATGTACTCCTTTTCCTATTTGGAACCAGTCTGTTGTTCCATGTCCAGTTCTAACTGTTGCTTCCTGACCTGCATACAGGTTTCTCAAGAGACAGGTCAGATGATCTGGTATTCCCATCTCTTTCAGAATTTTCCACGGTTTATTGTGATCCACACAGTCAAAGGCTTTGGCATAGTCAATAAAGCAGAAATAGATGTTTTTCTGGTACTCTCTTGCTTTTTCGATGATCCAGCGGATATTCGCAATTTGATCTCTGGTTCCTCTGCCTTTTCTAAAACCAGCTTGAACATCTGGAAGTTCACGGTTCACGTATTGCTGAAGCCTGGCTTGGAGAATTGTGAGCATTGCTTTACTAGCATGTGAGATGAGTGCAATTGTGCGGTAGTTTGAGCATTCTTTGGCATTGCCTATCTTTGGGATTGGAACGAAAACTGACCTTTTCCAGTCCTGTGGCCGCTGCTGAGTTTTCCAAATTTGCTGGCATATCAAGTGCAGCACTTTCACAGCATCACCTTTGAGGATTTGAAATAGCTCAACTGGAATTCCATCACCTCCACTAGCTTTGTTCGTAGTGATGCCTTCTAAGGCCCACTTGACTTCACATTCCAGGATGTCTGGCTCTAGGTGAGTGATCACACCATCGTGATTATCTGGGTCGTGAAGATCATTTTGGTATAGTTCTTCTGTGTATTCTTGCCACCTCTTCTTAATATCTTCTGCTTCTGTTAGGTGCATATCATTTCTGTCCTTTATCGAGCCTATCTTTGCATGAAATGTTCCTTTGGTATCTCTAATTTTCTTGAAGAGATCTCTAGTCTTTCCCAATCTGTTGTTTTCCTGTATTTCTTTGCATTGATTGCTGAGAAAGGCTTTCTTATCTCTCCTTGCTATTCTTTGGAACTCTGCGTTCAGATGGGAATATCTTTCCTTTTCTCCTTTGCTTTGCACTTCTCTTCTCTTCCCAGCTATCTGTAAGGCCTCCTGAGACAGCCATTTTGCTTTTTTGCCTTTCTTTTCCATGGGGATTGTCTTGATCCCTGTCTCCTGTACAATGTCACGAACCTCTGTCCATAGTTCATTAGGCACTCTGTCTATCAGGTCTAGTCCCTTAAATCTATTTCTTCCCTTATGGCAGAAAGTGCAGAAGAACTAAAGAGCCTCTTGTTGAAAGTGAAAGAGGAGAGTGAAAAAGTTGGCTTAAAGCTCAACGTTCAGAAAACTAAGATCATGGCATCTTGTCCCATCACTTCATGGGAAATAGATGGGGAAACAGTGGAAACAGTGTCAGACTTTATTTTGGGGGGCTCCAGAATCACTGCAGATGGTGATTGCAGCCATGAAATTAAAAGACGCTTACTCCTTGGAAGGAAGGTTATGGCCAACCTAGATAGCATATTTAAAAGCAGAGACATTACTTTGCCAACAAAAGTCCGTCTAGTCAAGGCTATGGTTTTTCCAGTGGTCATGTATGGATGTGAGAGTTGGACGGTGAAGAAACTGAGCGCCGAAGAATTGATGCTTTGGAAGTGTGGTGTTGAAGACTCTTGAGAGTCCCTTGAACTGCAAGGAGATCCAATCAATCCATCCTAAAAGAGATCAATCCTGGGTGTTCATTGGAAGGACTGATGTTGAAGCTGAAACTCCAATACTTTGGCCACCTCATGTGAAGAGTTGACTCATTGGAAAAGACCCTAATGCTGGGTAGGATTGGGGGTGGGAGGAGAAGGGGACAACGGAGGATGAGATGGTTGGATGGCATCACCGACTCAATGGTCATGTGTTTGGGTAGACTCCGGGTGTTGGTGATGGACAGAGAGGCCTGGCGTGCTGCAATTCATGGGGCCGCAGAGAGTTGGATACAACTGAGCGACTGAACTGAACTGAACTGAACGATGATCCAGCAATCCCACTCCTAGGCATAAACCCTGAGGAAACTCAAACTGAAAGAGGCACATGTATCTGATTGTTCATTTCAGCACTATTTACAATAGCTAGAACACGGAAGCAACCTAGATGTCCATTGACAGATGAATGGATAAAGAAGTTGTAGCATATATACACAATGGAATATTACTCAGCCATAAAAAGGAACACGTTTGAGTCAGTTCTGATGAGGTAGATGAACCTAGAACCTATTATACAGAGTGAAGTGAATCAGAAAGAGAAAGATAAATATCATATTCTAACACACATATACAGAATCTAGAAAAATGATACTGAATAATTTCTTTACAGGGAAGCAATGGAGAAACAGACATAGAGAATAGACTTATGGACATGGGGAGAGGGGAGGAGAGGGTGAGCTATATGGAAAGAGTAACATGGAAACTTACATTACCGTATGTAAAATAGATAGCCAACTGGAATTTGCCATATGGCTCAGGAAACTCAAATAGGAGTTCTGTATCAACCTAGAGGGGTGGGATGGGGAGGGAGATGGGAGGGAGGTTCAAAAGGGAGGGGATATATATATACCTACGGCTGATTCATGTTGAGGTTTGATAGAAAACAACAAAATTCTATAAAGCAATTATCCTTCAATAAAACAATAAATAAAAAAATTAAAAAAAAAAGAAAGGAAAGTTTGCTTGAATTCAGATGCCAGAAACTGGGGGGGAAGGTGGACCTCTGTTCAAAGGCCAACTCCCCACACCAGCAACCAGTGGAGGAAGAGCTTTTATAGACAGAGGAAGGGAGCTACTTGCAGAAACAGTACAGTCGAGCTCTGACTGGTCATCAATGGTCTGACCAGCATCATCTTGGTTGTTTTAGGTACAGTTAATCTTCAGTTCCAGGGTTGCCTTGTTTGCATTTCTTTGAGGCTGGTTCTCATAACTGTGGCAGCTTACATCACAGGTACAGTCTGATTATCAGATAACTTCTTCATCTGGTGAGGGGTTCAGTTTCTAGCTCGCAGGATATGGCTCAGAATATTATCTGTAGCCCTTGAGGAGAAACTAACAGTCCTTGACTATGCTTAATGAGTACATTATTATTATTTGGTCTCCTCTGACTGTTTTGCTTTGTTTCTGCATGTTCTCATTTCTCTGATTAAACTTTTTATTTGACTAAAGTTTTCCACAGACAAAAGGCAGGCAGAGGACAGATGGTCCTGCTCTGCTTCAATCTCCCCTTTTCTTTGATACTTCTCAACATCGTGGAGTATCAAGAAAGGGAATAGTACCTTGTCATAGTACCCGGTATATATATGGTACCTAGTAATCATGATTGGGGGCTTCCCAGGTGGCACTAGTGGTAAAGAACCCACCTAACTTGAGGTTAGACAAGAACCTCATGTCTATCTCATGTCTCAGGTTAGACATGAGAGATGCAGGTTCAATCCCTGGGTCGTGAAGATCCCCTGGAGGAGGGCATGGCAGCCCATTCCAGTATTCTTGCCTGGAGAGTCCCATGGGCAGAGGAGCCTGGTGGCTGCATGCAGTCCATGGGGTTGCACAGAGTCAGACACAATTGAAGTGACTTAGCATGCGATCAAGACTGAGTGACTAACACAAACATTGGAAAATTACTAGACATACTACAATGAGGATAATAATCAAAATGCATCTTTGTATTATTCTCTGCCTTAATGATTAAGGAAAATGTACAGTGTATGTATATTAGGCCACAAATAGGCTGTTTTGGTTAGCCTAAAGTTCAAATTAAATATATATAGGCGATGATTTCCCCATACCTCAGTACGTGAAAATTTCTTCCATCATTTTCCCTTTTTAATTTTAACTCCTTTCATAGAAAGCATTGATAATCAATATATTTTCCTGATGTTGCCAGAGTGACTTGATGGTCTGCTCTGGGTCCATTCATGTACTTCAGTGCTAGGCCTCCTTTTTGTTTCTTTGCCTAGTTATCAGTGTTTGGAGAAAACTAATCAGGCATCATGAAAAGGCACAGAGGTATGTTAATAGGGAAATGCCTTATAGACCATACATTTTATCATTTATACCCAAATATCACACAAACATTTTACATGTGCTTTAGCTAGTAAACTCAAAGCCAGCAGTGCTACCCATCATGAGAATTTTTACTCTGTGAGAGTAAAATTATCACTGGACAATTTTTCTGTAATCATAATCCTGATGAGGTACAAAATTCTTTTCTCAAATTTCCTTTTTCACAAACCCTTTATCCCTTTCTGGATCCAAAAAAATTTTTCTGTATTTCCCCATCCAGAAGCAAATAACTGTAGGACAAAATTATTATCATCATTTTTCCTTGACAAAAATGTTTCCATTCTTTCTACTGCCTCTTAACCAACAACCCATATTCTACTTGCTTTACAAACTGAAATGCTTCCCTTAGCATTTTTATGTAATACAATTTTTAACCCTTGCAAACCTTAACAAAACCAAGAACAAGTGACTGAAGTGTTAAGCCAGCATTTTCTGATCTGCAAACTTATTTGAAAACTTAATCCATAACCTCTAAAAACATACATTTCTTTCATAGCATAATTATTCTTTAATGGTACAGCATGCATGTTTAATAAACCCAAACATCTTTAGTTGGTGTTACAAGAAGGCAAATTAGGTAAATTTAGATTTGTTCAAATTGTAAGCACTTATTTTTTTTTTACAATAATTAAGTAGAACTCCTTTACAAATTAACCTCAGTAATGTTATCCAAAGACAAAAGCACATACTGAGACACAAAGTCAGACAAACAGAAATTTCAACTTTGTACATTTCATGAATTAAACATTGCAATTAAATTTATCAGTTTATGAATAATAGAATAGCCAAATTTACCCACTCAATTTTAAAAGGCTTCTCTCCTTTTATTCCCCTTTGGTTTGAAGTTTTACTAGTTATCCCAAGGCTGAAGTTTCAGGGAAAGTGAACTATGTATTTCAAGAACATGATAAGAGTTAACTTCAAGCTTTTTCCTAGGCATATTTTTGCTTTCTCAGGGTCTGAAAAAGTGTTTTATTAAGCTAGTTTTTTCTAGCTGCATATACAAAAAGAACTGGTTTTTGGTATTTCGAGATAGCTTCATCTTAACCAATATCTCCATGTGAAAATGTTAGTCGCTCAGTTGTGTTCAACTCTTTGTGACCCCATGGACTGTAGCCCAATGCCAGGCTCCTCTGTCCATGGAATTCTCTGGGCAAGAATACTGGAGTTGGTTGCCATTTCCTTCTCCAGGGGATCTTCCCAACCCAGGGATTGAACCCGGGTTTCCTCAGGCAGAATCTTTACCTTCTGAGCCCCATACAGTTGCCATACATTGTTCAAAAAAAAAAATCATCTTTCTTTTACTTTAGTCATAATTTTTCTTAATGAATTGAACTTAAATTTCTCATTTTGCCTAAGGCAACAAGAATACCAGTCACACAAATGGAATATGCACTCACAAACCGAACAGCAGATCTGTCACAAACCCTCTCTGAGGGTGAGTGGTGCTGTGCTCAGCTGTGCTGAATCACTTTAGTCGTGTCCAACTCTTTGTGACCTTGTGTACTGTAGCCCACCAGACTCCTCTGTCCATGGTATTCTCTAGACGAGAATGCTGGAGTGGGTTGCCATGCCATCCTCCAGGGGATCTTCCCAACACAGGGATCAAACCCACATCTCTTATGTATCCTGCATTGGTAGGTAGGTTCTTTACCACTTGTGCCACCTGGGAAGCCTCAAGTGTAACAGGTACAGTGGCCCAAACAAATACTTACTCAGCACAAAGGGGCCTCAATGATAATCAGACATCAGAACCAACTGGCAAAATGCCCAAGTGACACTCAGTACTCAACAGTAGACAGATGTCAGAGTCAATTGGCAAGAATGCTCAAATAGCACTTCCTGCTCACAAATGGTCCTCAATGGCAGACAGACATCAGAACCAATTAGCAAAAATAGCTAAATAGCAGTCAAGACTCACAGATGATCCTCAACATCAGACACACATCAAAACAAATAGGCAAAATGCTCAAAATGTCCCAAACAGTTCTTAGCATCAGACATACATCGGAACCAACTGGCAAGAATGCTCAGATAGTACTAGGGCTCACAAAGGGGAAGGCTGCCTGTGTGCATGCCCCTGGATTTCCAGTCTCGGAGCTCATCAGCTCATCCCAAATGCAAGTTTCCATTCCACCAAGGAAAAGTGTAAGTTGGCAGCCAGTTCTGAGCATGATAGAAACAGGGAGGATCCTTGAAACAAATGATTTTTGTAGCTGCTGTGAACATCCCCAAATCCCCTACTTGGGGCCAGTTAGCCATGAGCAGCAGGCTTAGACACCATCATGACCATAGTCTTCCCGGGGAAAACCCAGGAGAGCCAGGTGCCATGAAGGAACAGGTGCCAGCAGTACCCAGCCCCACACTGGGCACCAAAATCTGTTATCAAAACGTGTATGGGATGCGGCTGCCCACTACTCAAAAGGCAGCAAACACAGTTTGGGGGAAAGTTTGCTTTATTTCAGATGCCAGCAACTTAGGGGGAGGGGAGTCAACTTTTGGACAGGTGTCACCCGCTCCCCAAACCCCTCAAGCTGCTGACATCTGACTTTCCTTTCCAACAATCTGACCTGTTTATTGGCTTTTAAACAGCAAGCAACCAGAACCCACACAACTTTCAGTAACAATATGTCACATTAATATAATGAAAGGTAAAAAAATCACTCAGTCATCTCAATAAACAAAAAAAGCTTTTTACAAAATTCATCATTTTATGATAAACATATCGACACATTGGCTAGAGAAGGAATATACTTTGACAGAATAAAGGCCATATATAACAAGCTCACAGCTAACATCATACTCAATGGTGAAAAAAGCTGAATACTTTTCCTCTGCAGTCAGGAACAAGAATTCCCACTCTTCACACTCCTATTTAATTTAGTATTGGACATGTTGGCCAGAGCAATTAGTCAAGAAAAAAAAAAAGGCATCTAGATCAAAAAGAAAGAAATAATATAGTCTCGGTTGGAAGATGGGCTTCCCAGATGGCTCAGTAGTAAAGAATTCACCTGCCAATGCATGAGCCACAGAAGACCCGATTCGATGCCTGAGTCAGGAAGTTCCCCTGAAGGAGGAAATGGGAACCAACTCCAGTATCTTTGCCAGTATAATCCCATGGACAGAGGAACTTGGCGGGCTACAGTCCATGGGGTTGCAAAGAGTCAGATATGACTGAAGTGACTAAGCATGCATGCACGGTTTGAAGATGACATAATCTTCACAGAAAATTATAAATACTTCACTACAAAACTTTTGAATTAATAAGAAAATTCAGTAAATTTCGAGATACAAAATCAACATACAAAAGTCAGTGGTGTTCCTATACATTAACAATGAACTGTCTGAAAAGAAATAAAGAACCATCTCATTTACAATAACATCAAAAATAAAGTAAAATGAAATAGGAACAAATTGAACCAAGGACAAATGTATACACTGAAAACTATGAGACACTGATGAAAAAAGTTGAAGACACAAACAAATAAACACATAACCTATGTTCATGGATTGGAAGAGTTAATATTATTAAAATGTTTATATTACCCAAAGCCATACATAGATTGAATGTAATCCTTACCAAAATTTCAACAGCATTTTTCACAGAATTAGGAAAAAAAAAATTATAATCCATATGAAGACAGGAAAGACCCTAAATGTCCAAAGCAATCTTGAGAAAGAACAAAGCTAGAGATGTCATATTTCCTGATTTCAAACTATATTAGGTATAGCTATAGTAATCAAAACACTGGCATGGGAACAGACACATAGATCAATGTAACAGAATTGCTTTTCAATTCTGTTACATTGATCTCTGTGTCTGTTCCCATCCCAGCATTGCCTGGAAAATCCCAAGGACGGAGGAGCCTGGAAGGCTGCAGTCCATGGGGTCGCTAAGAGTCGGACACGATTGAGCGACTTCACTTTCACTTTTCACTTTCATGCATTGGAGAAGGAAATGGCAACCCACTTCAGTATTCTTGCCTGAAGAATCCCAGGGACAGGGGAGCCTGGTGGGCTGCTGTCTGTGGGGTCACACAGAGTCGGAGACGACTGAAGTGACTTAGCAGCAGCAACAGCAGTGGTTAACTAATAATATGGTCAACTAATATTTTACAAGGACACATCATGTGGACAAGATAGATTCTTCAATAAGTGATATTCAGAAAACTATATTTTAGAATGAAACTAAATCTCTAAGTTACACTACTTATAAAAATTAATGTATAGTAGACTGAAGACTTAAATGTCATACCAGAAACCATTAAACTCCTGGAAGAAGAAAGGGGGAAAACTGATGACATTTATCTTTGCAATGGAATATCAACGCATAGGCAAAAAGAGGAAAAATCAATAAGCTGGACTAACTACCTCAAGCTAAAAAGTTCTGCAGAGCCAAAAAAAAAAAAAAAAAAGAAAACATGATAGATAAGGCAACCTACAGAATGATACAAATTATTTTCAAACTATATAATCATCTTACAAACAGTTAATATCCAAAATGCGTAAGAATCTCATACAGCAAACAAACCAACCCAAATACCACGTAATCTGATTTAAAACGGACCAAAAAACCCCACCTGTATAGACGTTTTTCAAAAGGAAACATACAAATGGCCAAGAAGTTCAGTAAAAAATACCCCACATCACATAATCAGAAACATGCAAATCAAAACAATAATAAGATAATCTTAAACTTGTTAGCATGGCTATATCAAAAGGATGAGATATCAGTGGTGGTGAGGAAGTATAGGAAAGAGAATCCTTTACACCATTGATGGGCATGTAAATAAATATAGCCACTATATAAAAGAGTATGGAGTTTTCTAAAAAAATTGAAAGTAGAACTACCAGAATATTCAGCAATTTCACTTCTGGGTATATACCCAAAAGAAATAGAATCTCCATCTCAAACATGAAGATAGACTCCTTCATGCTTGTTGCAGCCTTATTTACAACTGGGGCTTCCCTGATAGCTCAGTCGACACGCAAATTCGTGAAGTGTTCCATATTTTTTTAGGGTCTTCCCTGGTTGCTCAGTCGGTAAAGAGTCTGTCCACAACGTGGGAGACCCAGGTTCAATCCCTGGGTCGGGAAGATCCCCTGGAGAAGGAAATGGCAACCCACTCCAGGATTCTTGCCTGGAGAATTCCATGGACAGAGGAGCCTAGGGGGGCTACAGTCCATGGGGTTGCAAAGAGTCAGACACGACTGAGTGACTAACACTCACTTTCACATTTTCTATTTATAATAGCCAAGACATGGAAACAACTTATGTATCTACCAGGGATGAACAGAGAAAATGTTATACAAATATACAATGGAATATTACTCAGCCATGAGAAAGAAGGAAATCCTGCCATTTGTGATAACATGAATGAAACTTTAGGGCATTATGCTAAGTGAAATAAGTCTTTATGCTAAGAGAAAGACAAATATTGTGAAATTTTACTTACTCGTGGACTCCAAATAGCAAAACTTTTAGAACAGAGAGTAGAAGAGTGAGTGGGGCAAATGAGACATGGGTTGAAGGGTACACATTTTTGATTATAAGATAAATAAGTTCTGGGCATCTAATGTAGGGCATAGTGACTATAGCTAACAATTCTGTAGTGTATACATGAAAGTGGCTAAGAGAGTAGATTTTAAACGTTCTTATCACATGGACAAAAGAATGATAATTGTTTAATGATGGATGGATATATTAACTAATCTTATTGTGGTAATCATTTCACTATAATATACACTTGCATCAAATCATCACATGGTACATCTTAATTTCTAAAATGTTAACTGTCAAATATATATCAACAAAACCAGAAAAAAGTTTAAAATAAGTTCAATAAAAGAAGTAATTGCTTAATGTTTGGGAGCATTAGCCACCTCCTTCTCTCCTGCTAGCTGTTCCCTACATCACCTTGTACCTTGACAGCCACACAGTGTTAAATCTTATTGAAGTGTCTAACATGAATGAAGATTTAAGGAATATTTACAAATTTTAAACATGAATATGGAAATTAGGTAGCTCAGATGGTAAAGAATCCTCCTGCAATGTGGGAGACCTGGGTTCGATCCATGGGTTGGGAAGATCCCCTAGAGAAGGGCATGGCAACCCACTCTAGTATTCTTGCCTGGAGAGTCTCCATGGACAGAGGTGCGTGGTACCAGGGCTACAGTCCATGGGGTCACAAAGAGTCAGATATGACTGAGCAATTAAGCACACACATGGGCATTAAGATTGTCCTTACACATCTTTAACAAGTGTTCATCCAACTTCTATTTAGGAAAACTTCAAAGGCAAAGATATGAACATATTTACTAGCAGGCAGGAGCTACTTGTGTTGGATATTATTCTTTCATTTATTTAATCAAAAATTTTTAGCACTTATCTGTACTAAATGAAGATGAGTAAGACATTTCCCTCATCAAATATTCAGTCAAGCTAAGTAATTAAAAACTAATTAGTCATTAAAAGTTACATTTTAATTAATTACTAAGTAATTCAAAATTAAATTTCATAATAAAAGTCATACCAAAGATTATGTGGGACACTAAATATAAACCTTTGTTTTTAGGATCTCTTGTAGATGCAGATGATAGCAAAGATTCTTCTTTTTAATTAAAAAAGAAATAAGAATGAAATAAAATAATTGTGCCAAATACATTCTCATCAACCTTACTTGACATCAACCCTCCTCAATGGATTAACATTAAAAAAATGTGTCAATCAGACAGAGGCTTGATGAGACTTTTAATCTGCTTCTGAGACCAAATGTTGTCAGGGTCTCTTACAGGTACCATTCAAAGGAGCCAATTTGATTACTGGATTTTTCTGGAAGGCATATATCTTTACCATTACAATAGATATATCAGACTATCTCAGCCTCCTGAGATTAAACATTCAAACCCTATAATTAACTCCCCTTGCTGATTTAATGCTCAACCAGTAACCTCAGATAATTTGGCTTTTTGAGTGGCTTGCTCATGGGGATTAAAGGTAAAGCTCAGTCTGGTGCTATTATCTATTCTCTTGAGCAGTTTTAGCTTTCCTTGTAATTTGTGAGTCTGGTATTCTGATTGATGCATCAGTCTTCTGAGAGCTTTGTTCTCAAAAGCCACTGTCCCACAGGGGAACCACCTCTGGAACACTGTGACAGGAAAAGGTTTTGAATATGAAAAGCTAAGTTGCAAATCTTCTGCAGTAGGGAATCCCTTGCAGCAGTATAAGGAACACTGTGGAGTTAAGGGTTCCTCCACTGAGAGATTCCTGAGAGAGACCTGGAAACAAGCCTCTTGCTCATTTGACAGCACTGGCAGGCATGTAGCCTTCCAGGGATGTTAATATGGAGTCTTGCCAGAGTCTTTTGAGCACTTTTTCTGTGTATTACACTCTTCAACATTGTGAACAATATAAATAATTACTGGAATGTTTTTGATTCTTGAAATTTTCTGATTTCCTAATATCCACTAGTGACTTTCCTTTTCCTTATTAGACGTTCCAACAACTTTAAATGCTAATTTTTTACTTGAAATGCCTACTGTTAATTCTCTACTATTTAAAATTGAAATAGCATTGTTTTATAACATGATTTCCACGTATACATTAAATTTCAATTTCTGTATACACTACAGTATTTTCATCCACCACAAAGAATGGCCCGATGCTGTTTACCCTTTCCCCAGCCCCTTTTCTCTGGTAACCACTAGTCTGTACCTGTTTATTTTTGTTTGGTTCGGTTTGTTCTTTTAGTGTTTATTTTTTTGCATTCCATTTATGGGGGAAATAGTTTTTGTTTTTCATTTCTTTAAATTTATTTTTAATTGGAGGATAATTGCTTTACAATGTTGTGTTGGTTTTTGCTATAGGACAGCATGAATCAGTTATAAGTATACATATATCCCTTCCCTCTTGAGCCTCCCTCCCATTCCCCTATCCCACCCCTCTAGGTTGTCCCAGGCTGAGCTCCAGCTATACATTACACATGATAATGTATATATTTCCATGCTAACTCTGAATTTCCCTACCTTTCCTTCCCCTGCTGTGTCCACAAGTCCTTTCTTGACATCTCTGTTCCTGCTCTGCAAATAGATTTGTCAGTACCATTTTTCTAGATGGGTGGAATTTTGAAAGAGAAAAGAAGTAGAACCAGTACATAGTTATCTTGCAAATTTCTTGGATTTTCTGCATGAATGCAGTGGGGAAGCCAGCAAGAAACAAGTTGTTTCTCCCAAATACTAGAAAAACTCAGGAGCTAGAGAGGCCAATTATTTTTCAATGTGATGAGATGTGATGAGGTCATAAATAGGAAAACAGATTGAAATTTTGCATAAGGAGTTGTTAGAAACCAGATCCCCTCTGGCACACAAGTAAGAGAATGTACCTCTTCCAAGATCTCTGACTACTCCTTACCCCTGTGAAAGAAACTGGAGAATCCCTATCAAGAAAAATTACCCACTTATACCTTTAGTAGTATAAATGCCAGTTCTCTACCCATTTATTCACTGGGAAGCCTGTGAATCAAGAAACTCTGTCAAAGTGTAGAGATCTTTCAATAAACTTTTTTTTAAAAAAACAACTCATTCTTAATTTCCAATAGGTGTATTGCCTAAGGGCTTCCTGGTAACTCATTTGGTAATGAATCTGCCTGCAATGCAGGAGACCCTGGTTTGATTCCTGGGTTGGGAAGATCCCCTGGAGAAGGGAATGGCTATCCACTCCAGTATTCTAGCATGGAGAATTCCACAGACTGTATAGTCCATGGGGTCATAAAGAGTCGAACCTGACTGAGCAACTTTCACTTTTACTCACTTTATATTCCCTAAATATCTTAGGAAAGTCTCTAATCTAAAAGGCTGTAGCAAAAAGAAAACAATAAGAAACATAAAATATACACAGTAGAAGATAATTTCAAAAATTATTCTGTATATTTTCAGAAATATATGTATGAAGTAAATAAATATACATATATACATATACATATATATGTATACACATATTTATACGTATATATATTTACACATTTATACATATATAAATATACATATATACACATACAAATATATGTGTATATGAAGTAAAAAGAAAATACTGATTTTCATAATGAGGAACACAGCATAAAACGGGAGCTTTTGAATTAAAAATTAAGCTCTTGAATAGAGGACTGGAAGATAAACTTGAAGGAAACTACCAAAAATCAGAAAAATATTAAAAGATATAGAAGTTATTTGAGAAAATTAGACCCAGTTCAAGATGTCCACCATCGAAGTCATATAAGAATTCCAGAAGAGAGTGGAAAATTTCCTGTAACTGGGACATGCTTTTCCAAATGAAAAGACCACAAAATACCTAACATAATAAATGACAACAACGCAAAGATTCTAAGCCAGGTGTACCATTGTGAAATTTTAGAATACAAAGGACAGAGAATATTCTAAAGATCTCTGAGACCAAAAAAAAAAAGGTTATATGCAATGCATAAGAAATTATAATACCATTTGGTTTTTTACCAACATTGGAAGTTGAAAGACACTTAGCATTGTCTTCAAACTTCTAAGGAAAAATTATTTTAGAATCCCTGAAATTCTATACCCAGCCAAGCTATTAATAAAGTAAATGAGCAGAATTACAGCATTGTCAGATTTAAACATTTTTATCTCCTATATGTTCTTTGATATGAAATCACTAAAGGTTGTGCTTCAGTAACACAAAGAGCAAACTAAGTAAGGGAGAGGGAAAAAATAACAAAAGTAAGAGAAAAAAGAATTTCCAAGATAGTAACAATGAGAAGTTCCAAGGGAACAGCCATGAATAATTCCTAACCAGTGAATAAAAATTAAGATAGGAAGATAGTAGACTCCAGAAGTAATGCCTGCAAGAAAAAAAATAAATCTGAAACATTTTCTCATATAGAGAGGATTTTCATTAATATTAGAGAATTTCAAAGATCAGGCTCATGAAAAGTTAATAAAACAAACAAAATAATTATTAGCTTCAAGAAAAATATATGAATAAGAAAGGAAATATAATAATAGCCAATAATGCAGTTTAACAATAAACATTTTCACTGTTATAAACATTTACAGAGCATTCAAAATTTACAATATAAATATATTCATATATGGTGGATGGAAGGGTAAGTATTGTTGATTGTTGAAGAAAATATAAGATAAACCTTAATATGATAAGAAATTAATAGAATACTCCTGGAAGCAACAGCAATAACAAAAAGTCAAGATATCAAGATACAGTAAGTTAGGTCGGTTACACAGAGGTAACCATGGGGAAAAATGGCTGAAAGTTGTTGCCTCATGGAAGCTGAAATAAGAGAGTGGGTATAGCAGATCTTTGGTTTAATTTTTAATTCATTTATTATTGTTTGAAATTTCAAGTTATGCACAGGTATTGAATTGATAGAAACAAACAATTAAAAGAAACAGCTGAGAAAAGGGAGGAAAAAATTATTTGTAACTTCCCTCTCATTGATAATCACTAAGACATTTTGGTATGAATTATTTTAGTCAACTTTGTTCTACATATAAATGCTAATATGCATTTTGACCAAGTGATAATACTATGCAATATTTTCCCAATTATGAAAATATGAACACGTTCCCTACCAAATTGCTTCCACGTTTGCAGAGAGTGCACATCATATCATTTTAGGAATATATCACAATTTATTTAATCATCTTCTATATTGGGAAATTGAGCTTCATTATACTTTATATGTTAAAAGACTAAGATTCCTCCCTCTTTCTGACCAATTTATCTCCCCCTTACAGGTGATACCATCCCGGCTGAAAATATGTGAGGAAAACATTCATTGGATTTTTTAGCACACATTGTCAAATTCTTCTCCTCGAAGTAATTATCAATTTCAAGATTTGTCAAAAGTAGAAATAAATTTCTCCACTTCACAAGCAACCATAGGGTTTATAAAATAATTACATAAATTTTTCTAAATAAAACTTTATCAGTGGAAATCTTAAAATTGTTTATTTGCTTGAAAATATTCCTTAGCATAAAATGCTAGGATTGAAAATATTTCCATGTTGCAGACTTTGTCCACCCATTATGAGACAATGGCTCGTTTCAAAACTTTCAAGCAATTTACATTTAAAAAGTGTACTTCTAAATGTCATCATGATCTTCACTATAATTTAGACTGTTTTAAGTCAATTTGTTATTGATTCAACCAGAAGGTCAATTATATCCTGCAGTTCTTCTTCAGTTCTGGAATTATTGACTCGGTAAAGTCAATTTGTAATTAGACAACTTTTAAAAAGTGCTTTCACTCCATAACTATCACAGTAGTTTTTGAAATGTTGTGAGTTCTCCCAGACTTCATGGTTATTCAGGTTTTACACTGTTTTTATCTATGGTGATTTTTGTTTTATTGATGTATATCTTGTGTTTGACAAAGGACTTGCAAGAATTACATAGAACACTCCAACCTTGCACTGGGTTTGCTAGTTCAGTATTAGGTAAGAGCCATATAAAACTGTCCTTTTTAAAGTAAAAATGATTAAACATCAGTGAATCCATATAATTCAATTTAATAAATTCATGTTCCTTTATACACCTTAGAAAAGAATTGAGTATTTATGAAGTATTAGGATTGTCTAGGCCTTGCCACATAGATTTTAAATGCTTTGTTGAGATTTATACTCTTTATAAGGAAGCAATAGCCAAACCAACCTAACCAAAGCAGGTTTATAGTTCAGTCACTTGGTTAAGTTGGACTCTTTGTGACCCCATGGACTGCAGCATGCCAGGCTTCCCTGTCTTCCACTGTCTCCAGGCATTTACTCAATCTCATGTACATTGAGTCAGTGATGCCATCCACAAATCTCATCCTTTATCACCCCCTTCTCCTCCTACCCACAATCTTTCCCAGCACCAGGGTCTTTTCCAATGAGTTGGCTCTTCACATCAGGTGGCCAAAGCATTGGAACTTCAGCGTCAGCATCAGTCCTTCCAATGAATATTCAGGATTGATTTTATTTAGGATTGACTGGTTTGATCTCCTTGCAGTCCAAGGAACTAAAGAGGGGTTGATAACTTATTAATTTACAGATTGATACAAATATGGAAAAGTCTCCCTTCTCCAAATTAGGAAAGCAGTCAAACCCAAACATGTGTCATGAAGAAAGGGAACTCGAATCGCATTCTAGGCTTTTCCATTTCCGTCTGTGTGAGTCTGAGCTAGGCACCATTGCTTTGCCACTCTTCAGGTCTCAGTAACAGTTTAGGTATTAGCTCCCCAGGGAGGCCTTCTCTGTGTATCACTAAAATTAAAGTCTCCATATCACCCTCTGCTTTCCCTTCGGTAAAAGCATTTATTGCACTAAAAATCATTTATTTAATGTCAGTGTTTCTCACTAAAGAAGCATGAGGGCCGGGAGATGGTTTTCTTGTTTATTCCTTTATCCCTGGTTGCTGTTGCAGTTTTGTCACTCAGTCCTGTCTGACTCTTTGGGGCTCCATGGACTGCTGCCCTTCAGGCTCCTCTGTCCTTGGAATTCTCCAAGCAAGAATACTGGAGTGGGTTGCCATGCCCTTCGCTAGGGGATTTTCCCAATCCAGGGATCGAACCCAAGTCTCCTGCATTGCAGACAGATTCTTTACCATCTGAGCCACCAGGGAAGCTCTTTCACCTGGGAAGCCCATCTGTGGTACCTGACAAAACACCTAACACACAGTAAGTGATCAATGTGCATCTATTCAATGAATACCTGAATGAAATGAGCTTAATGGTTCAAAGTCTCAGTTTCATAACTTACAAAGGGATAAAGGAATAAACAAGATAAAGGGCAAATAGCAACTTCCAGGTTTGCTACGGTGTTCAGATAAGATTATTGGGTAGACTCAGGTGAGGACAGAGTATACATATATCACCTCTCCCCTGTGAGACCTCTCTCAAATCTAAGAGGGTTAGTGTGTATGAAAGTGTGTTGTAAGCTGAGTATTCTCTATAGGCAGAATTTACTGTTAGCTTTCATATAAGTAAAGATTTTATTATATCCACATATAAAGATAACCTTAAGGTGTCTTTCCAGTGGGCTAGACTCCTCATGGTTACATACACATATTTGCTTTTTACCAATTCATTCTATGAACCATTTCACCCCAACCTCCTAACCTCTGCCCACTTTGGCAATTTTTTATCACTCATGGAGAACACACCCCAATCATAAAGACCCTATATCAACTAGAATTCATAGAGAAAAACAGAGGCCATTCTAGGTAATCCAGATAGGAGTGACTTAATACAGAATTAGAGGTTTATTCTGTAAGTATAAAACTTATTCTGTAATATCGGAAGAGTTGAGAAAAAGACCAGAAGAGTAGCTACCAAAGATCCTAGTTGCCTGCAGCCCTGAAGTGGGCAATTCTTAAAAACTAACCCACAAGGCTTTGCAAATGTCAAGGGTCTCCAAGAAGCAACCACCAAGGGTCCCAGTGGTGTGAAATACCTGCGATCCACAGGACCTAAGCAAACATGCTGCTGAAAAACTCTTACTGCTGCTCACAAACCTGCCTATAATTTCTCTGGGAGATAACTGCTTCTCCTAATACCACTTTAAATCCCTTGAAGACAGAAATAAAACTGCTTCAAGTGGATCAATTAGGGAAGAGTAGTCACTCTCTATCTTACTTCCCATTGCTGCATATTTTGGTGGTGGGAGAATCGGTTCCATAAATAGGTCACTGGACACAAACAGCTTATTAGATAACACAGCAGTACTACAAGGTGTTTTTCACACCCCCGAGCTGTAACTGTGTCTTCAGCAGTTGCTTTGGGGTAAGAGGGTACGTAAGTCCTGTGACTCCTGTAGGCATGATCCAATACCTCTTTTCATTTCTTCCATCAACTTTTTTTGGAATGCTATAACATAGTGAGTAAAATATGAAACGTTTTCTATCTCTCCCCGAAAGCATGTGAGTTTGCTTCTGTCCCTTCTCCAGTGGTTTTGAGGATGGAAGGATGTCCTTTGACATCCCCTCCACCTCCCCAAGGGTCTTAAGACTGTTTCTCTGGAGTGAAGAGTCAGGGAAGCAGATGTTTCCTGTGTGTCTCTAAAGATGTTTCCTGCATGTCTCAGCTGGTAACTTCTAACACATCGGCATCTCCAAAATGGGGCTTCTTTCTTGTATTCGGGTAGGGTAGAGTAGTGATTTTTATGTTTTATTCACTGTTGTATTTCTAGCCCCTAGGAATCTACCTGGCTGGTACACGGTGATACTTGGTGATGATTGGATTGGATGGACACATATTAAAAAAGAAAGAAAGTCATAACTCAGATATACAATTTAAATTTTTAAAAAAGTGCCTTCAATGTGAAAATGTTTAGACAACCTGGCAATTTTCTCTCTTTTAAAAAGATGTTCTTCTTAGGACCTTTCCTCACAATATGAATGTTCTTACCAGCCTGTCCAAATACATTATTCCTTTAGGGACACACTTAAACTGAAAGCATTAGCTGATGGCTAAGACCATGTGCTATCATTGCTATTTTCATCAGAAACACAAAATTTGACCATGACAGAACTTGGATATTTGGTCTTATGCAGATCTGAATTTAAATCCCAGATCTTCTATGTGATAGTTATGAGACTATGAATAAATCAACCTTTTTTTTACCTATCTTCCCATTTGTGTGGTTAGGGTAACTATAATATCTACTAGAGTAACTATGATAGTTGCTTTAGAAATTGTGCATATGAATACAGACATGTGTGCATGTCTCATATAGTATTGAGATACTATATTGAGTATAGACCTACTATAAGATCTCATATAGTATTTATCATAAATATATCATATAGTATTTATCATAAACAGGGCTTCCCAGGTGGAGCAGTGGTAAAGAATCTGCCTGCCAATTCAGGATACACAAAATACGACGCAGGTTCTATCACTGCATTGGGAAGATTCCTGGAGTAGAAAATAGCAACCCACTCCAGAATTCTTGCTTGAAAAACTCCATGGCAGAGGAGCCTGGTGTGCTACAGTCCATGGGACTGGAAAGGTTCAGACATGACTGAACAACTGAACACACAGACACACAAATAATAAATACTAGTTTTAATCATACTTTTATTTTTCATGGTTTCATGTGATCATATCCTATCTCTGTAACAAAATTGTAAACTCTATAGGATGAAAAGACTGATTTCAGGATTTGAGTCCCCTTAGTAGGAAGGGTGGAGAAGGCAATGGCACCCCACTCCAGTACTCTTACCTGGAAAACCCCATGGACGGAGGAGCCTGGTAGGCTGCAGTCCTTGGGGTCGTCAAGAGTCGGACACGACTGAGCGACTTCACTTTCACTTTTCACCTTCATGCATTGGAGAAGGAAATGGCAATCCACTCCAGTGTTCTTGCCTGGAGAATCCCAGGGATGGAGGAGCCTGGTGGGCTGCTGTCTACAGGGTCGCACAGAGTCGGACACAACTGAAGTGACTTAGCAGCAGCAGCAGTAGGAAAAAAGTGTGCACTAGGTCCATAAATCCTTCACAAGTGAATCATTTTGAATGTAGAGACATCAACATGGAGGACAAAAGAATATCCTTTTGTATTTTTTTCTCCATTTCTATTACTTAGATTTTCCCTCCACTTTGAATTTTTTATTACATCACCCATTACCTGGATATAGAATCTGACTGAGAAACATTTGTTTTATCTTAACAGAAATAGAACTAGCCTCCAGGGAATCAAATTCCTTCCATTCCACACACATTTACTTGTTTTTTTTATGCATAAGACACAATGCAGGACACAAGCATGATCCAGACACGTTCCCTGAATGTAAAAACCTTGGACATTGGGAATCATCAGAAGCTTGAGTCTGAGACAATCTGACCTTGCCTGGAAAAACAGGAAATCAAAATTGTAACAAAGAGCTGATACTGGATATCCCCTAACACATTTCATTGTTCTTTGTTCTTGCCCTTTGAAAATAATGACAATATCTTACATTGACATTGTGATTCCAATAACTGAAGGTATGCTTGCTTGTTTTACCTCATTTTATCTTTGCTTCTTTCCTCTTGAGTGGAACAAATACTATATTTTAACAAGTGGAGAAACCAAGGCTCAGAAGAGTTTCACTTCATTAAATGAATCAAACAGATTATTATTGGTATGACTTGGAGCCATATTTAAAGTCTTCTGACTACTTCACTTATATTCTTTTCCCAAAAAGGCAATAATAAGAAATTATTTCAAACCCTGAATTATAAACAAAAGACAAGGGAGGGTGCAAAAACTTATTCCTACAACCTACACATGGATATTTATAACAGCTTTATTCATGATTGCCAAAACCTGGAAGCAGCCAAGATGCTCTTCAGGAGGTGAATGGATTAAATAATCTGTAGTACATCCAGAAAATAATATATTTTTAAGCACAAAAAAAAGTGAGCTATCACTACCAAAAAGTGAGGAATCAAACCTTAAATGCATAATTAATGAAAGAAGCCCATCTTAAATGCATATTATTAAGTATGACAGTATGGAAAGCCATTATGAGAAATAAAAAGACCATAGATTCAGAGAGCATAGTGGTGGCAGTGGTGGTTGCTTTTCATACCTGCACCGATCTCAGGATTGCCCTTGGCTGATGGGGTCTACCTAGCCCAGAGGTTTTTAAGATGTTTCATTCTGCTTTTTCCAGAGAATCATCAATTCTCTAAGGATCCCTGATTTCTCGTAAGTGCTCTATTGATAACCCCAACCCAGCCCACCATATGATTCATTCTTACAGTCAACTCTCTCCTGATTTGTAATTTGTTTCTCAGACAGTGAGCAATATCTACAGTATTTTTACTTGTATGTTCAACCCTAGCATACATATAATGCGATTTCAGAATTGCTGAACCCATACTCTGAGAAAGGAATTTACCAACTAGCGCACAGCATTTGTGGACAGTTCTTTTCATCTTTAACCCTCAGTTTTTGAGTCAAATCACTGTTTCCAGAGTTATTTAAGTTGGTTCCTTTCTTTCTGGCTTTCTTCAGCATGGTTAGGTGAGTCATTTGTAACTCAGTTAGATTCCTTTGTCACAGTTTGCATTTCATTTTAGGTACCTCTTTACAATCTGGTAAATATCAAACGTTTATCATTTTCATACAGTAAACTTTACTCATCATGACAAATAGTTCTATAGCTTTAATCAATGCAATAGTTGTGTACCATTGTTACAGTTCCATATAGAACCACTCCATTATCCGCACACTGTCAACTCTTATTCCCAAACCCAGCCCCAGGCAGTCACTAATTAGTGTTCTGTCTCTATAGCTTATCTTTTTTTTGTAGAATGTCATATAAAAGAAACTTCACAGTATACAACATTTTTTGTTTAGCTTCTTTCGCCTAGCATAATGATTTCTGAGATGTATCCATTAATTTTGCTTATCCATAGTTACTTTGTCTTTTACTGTGGAGTAGTATTTATTATACAAATTTTGTACAATTTTTTTAAACATATATCAGTGGAAATTTGGGCTGTTTCCCACTTTTGCTATGATGAAGTTGGTTTTTGTGTGGACATATGTTGTCATTACTCTTGAATAAATTATTAAGAGTGAGATTATTGAATCACATAAGAGGTAAATCTTACATTTATAAGAAAGGTCCTGTTTTCCAAAGTGTTTTTACTATTTTGCATTCTTTTTTAATCTTTTAAAAAATTGTATTCAATTTAAGTAAACAACAACAACAAAAAATCACCCATTTCTTGCCTCTTACCCTCCAATTCTGGCAACTACCAATCTGTTTTCTATACCCGTGACTTTGGTTTTTGTTTTGTTTTGTTTAGATTCCACATAAAAGAAACATCACACAATTTTTTTTGTCTGATTTGTTTCACTTAGCATAATGCCTTCAAAGTCAATCCATATTATTAAAAACAGCAAGATTTCATTCTTTTTTATGGCTGAATAATATTCCATTGTCCTGGGTCAGGAAGATCCCCTGGAGAACTTAATGGAAACCCACTCAAGTATTCTTGCCTGAAGAATTCCATGGACAGTGGAGCCTGGTGGGTTACAGTCCATGGAGTCGCAAAGAATCAGACATGACTGAGTGACTAACACATGCACACAATATTCCATTGTATATGTAAATCCATACCTCTTTATCCATTCATTCATTGACAAACCCTTAGGTTGTTCCATATCTTGGCTAATATAAAAAATGCTGCAAGTAATGAGGCTGGGAATATTTTTAAGTTAGTGTTTCTTTTTCTCTTGATAAATATCCAGAAAAATTTTTGGATAATATGGTAGTTCTATTTTTAATTTTTAAAGAACCTTCATACTGCTTTCCATACTGGCTGTACCAATTTAAATTCCCACTAATGAGGTTTCCTTTTTCTCCACATTCCTTTCAATATCCATTATTTCTTGTCTTTTAGATAATGGCCATTCTAATAGATATGATGTGATACCTCATTGTGGTTTTATTTGTATTTGCCTGATAATTAACGATGTCATTTTTTTATGGCCATATATGTGCCTTCTTTGGAAAAATGTTTATTTAGACCTTTTGCCCACTTTTAATCAATAGTTTATTTGTGCTATTGAGTTGTATGAGTTCTTTATATATTTTGGATATTATTCCCTTATCAGATTTATTATTTGCAAATGTTTTCTCCTATTCAGTAGGTTGAATTTTCATTTTGATCATGGTTTCCTTTCCTGTAAAAAGAAAAAATTATATCATAAATATGGGCTTCCCTGATAGTTCAGTCAGTAAAGAATCTGCCTGCAATGCAGGAGACCCTGGTTCAATTCCTGAGTCCAGAAGATCCTCTGGAGAAGGGACAGGCTACCCACTCCAGTATTCTTGGGCTTCCCTCATGGCTCAGCTGGTAAAGAATCCACCTGCAATGTGGGTTCTTTAACAATAGATATCTCTATCAATATGTCTCTATCAACAGATATAGGTAGATAGATAATAGATATTTATCTACCAAGAAATTTTACTGAAACTCTCTAAATTATGTATTAATTTCTGCAAACCAGATGAATCAAATGGAGTACAAACTGGAAAGTATGTTTCTGACCACACTTTATTATACTTTTCCAATGAAGAGTGGGATTCAAAAAGTCAATAATCCTTCTGATGTTATTAGCAAATGTGGTAATGTGGAAACACAATGTCACACTCTGAGCAGATAGAAGGTCCAAGTGAGAGTGTGTGTGTACGTGTGTGTGTGTTAGAGAAAGAGACAAGTAGGTGGGGAGAGGGAAATTCTGGAAAACGACTAGTATAGGAATTCTTTTTTTTAGTAAACAGCTGGCAAAATTCAATTTAAACTCCTGATATGAATTCTGCACTTTCTCACTTCCTCTGGACTCCATCTCCATTAATTGAGCTATTTTCTTCTGTATATTCAAATTATTTTCCCATAGCATATAAACAAGAATCATTTCTTACTTTTAAAGAAAATTAAAGCCTGCCATAGACCTCATGTGGAGAAGGAATTGGCAACCCACTTCAGTAGTCTTGCTTGAAAAATTCCTTGAACAGAGGAGCCTGGGGGGTTACAGTCCACGGGGTCGCAAAGAGTGAGCCACAACTGAACACTGTGACCTCAAGACTCATATCTCCCTTTTTTTCAAGGTACTTTTATGGGAAAAGTATTTTCTCTTTTGATGTGAAGAAAAAAAAAATTAGTAAGTTCTAAGAGTTGGTGGGGGGAGTAAGGGATGAATAGGCAGAGAACAGAGGATTTTTAGGGCAGTGAAAACATTCTGTATAGTTTTATAAGGAATACATGTAACTGTACATTTGTCCAAATCTGTAGAATGTACAACATCAAAACTAAGCCCTAATGTAGATTATGGATTTTGAGTGATTATAGTTTGCCAGTGCTGTGGCTCTCAGCATTGTCTTCTCAGGTGCAAAACAGCATGATGACAATACGTGCAGGCATTAGTCCTCACAGGCTTATTATAGTGATCCAATGGTATACTGTGTGTTAAAAGTACATACATGCAAGCTAAAGGATATGTTATCTCTCAACATGTTAGTCATTGTCATTATGACTTGGCCTAGCTTGGGCCTGAGATCATAAATACCAGGAAAGCACAACTAAGGCTCAGATACTGCCTCTCACTGCCAGTGCCAACCCTCTTTCAAGATCAGGATATAAAAACAGTGGTCGGAGAAAAATACAATCCAGAACAATATAACAGCAGCAAACCCAAAATTGTGTCAGACTGACCTGGAAGAGAATTCTGGTTCAGTGACATATAAGATAAGTGTTTTGGAGAAAATTCCTTCTTTCAGAGTTTTATTATCTTTAAAAATGGAGACGAGACAAAGGTTTGTAGTATTCTTGACAGAACTTAGAAATGTAAATGAAACTTTTTTAATATCATGCTGCGTATAGGTTTTTGAAGCGTGTTACTTTATTATTCCTGCTTCTGTTCATTTTTATATTTGTCAAGGGTTATTTTAATATCTCTGTTTGCCAGATTTCATGCAAGACATCAGGAACACTGGTCTTTTCTCTCCTCTGCCTCTTATTTTTAGAAATGATAATTCTGAAAAGCTAAGAGCCACTATCAGTGTTCTGCCTCCATAGAGTAAGTCGATTCAACTCCTTACACCTTCTTTCTCTCAAAAAGAGCTATTGGTTAGCAAGTCCAATTACAAATAAAGTCTACTGTGATTTAGCAGAAGGAACACCATGAATGAAGTAAAGAGATGAATAGAAGTAGGTATAACCAGCATCTATTGGTTCAGAGATGAGAAGAAGGAATTAGCAGGTATTAGAACCCAAATAAGGCTTCCCTGGTGGCACGGACGATAAAGAATCTGCCTGGGATATGGGAAATCCAGGTTCAATCCCTGGGTCAGGAAGATCCCCTGGAGAAGGTAATGACTACCCTTCTCCTAGCAAGTATTCTTGCCTGGAGAATTCCATGGACAGAAGACCCTAGTGGGCTACACTCTATGTGATGAAGAACCCACCTGCCAATGCAGGAGACACAAGGAATGCAGGTTCAATCCTTGGGTGGGGAAGATCCCCTGGAGGAGGGCATGGCAACCCACTCTAGTATTCTTGCCTGAAGAATCCCACAGACAGAGGAGCCTAACGGACTATGGTCTGTAGGGTCGCAAAGAGTCAGACACGAGTGAAGGGACTTAGCGCGCAGGCACAGAACCCAACTATGTCAAGCTGTTAAAGAGGTGAGGATCAGAAGAGATCTGAGTATGGACTAAAGACTATTTTTTTTCTTTGTTGATCCTTTCATTCAGTAAGTATTTATTGAGTGCCTATTATTTGCCATTATTTGCCTCAAGGTGTTGAATCCGACACCTTTATTGCAACTGGGTGATGATGCCTTCGAATTTAGGATTTACTACAAGCCATGGCTTAAAGGTAAAAGATTTCAGGTGCCATTACCAATCCCTGAAGTCATTTATTCACCAGTATGAGCTATAATGGATTATTGATCTCATAGAGTATAAAGGCTTCCAAAGATCTATCATAGGCTATGGGGTTAATCTGGAGACTGAACTTGCGTACTTATTTGTCTATTGTCTGTCCTCATTCTCATGTATAATTCCTCCTTCTGGAGTTAATGGGAGTTATGCACCTGCTTCCAAGGGTGAAAAAATACTTTCTTTTAGCTTTCATGCTTCAAATACCAATGAAATAATAGCTCAGAGAATGAAGTCTCTGAATGTTTAAACTTGAATCCCTCAAATGTCGTATTCAATCATGTGTTCATCATCATTAAAATTGTTCAGAAACAAGATCCTGGCAAATTTCATTTTAATTTAGATTCTTCGTGAAGCTGAAGTACACACAGGTACTAACTAGCTCTTACATCATCAGTGGTTTCATGTTTTTGTTTCGCATTTATTTAGGAGTGTGTATGAGAGAGAGAGCATAAAGGAGACAGAGTCAGAGATGGAGAGAGAAGGCAAGAGTACCATGCAGTCTTCTGCCAACATTCTAAAATTAAATATCCTTAGTTAAGAGCTCACTCATGACTTGCCAAGAGTAGACACTCCCTGAAAAAGTCTAATCCCCTTAAAACTAAGCTACATAATGAAAACATTTGCATAGTTGTCACCATAGAGTTGCAAATATACATCATCAATGATCTTACTCTATATACATGAAAGAGATATTTTAATAATGAGCAAAAAAGATAGGTTCACAGTGAACCTATCTTTTCTGTACAAAAAGTCAAACAAGTGGCAAATTCGCTCTAGTCAAGTTGTTGACTTAAATAAGTGTGATTATTCATTGAGAATGTATATGTGCTTTTGCCCTGTCACTTCAGTCATGTCTGACTTTTTTTCACCCCATAGACTATAGCCCACCAGGTTCCTGTGTTCATGGGATTCTCCAGGCAAGAATACTGGAGCAGGTTGCCTTTGCCTCCTTCAGGGGATCTTGCTGACCTAGGGATAGAAATTGCATCTCTTGCATCTCCTGAATTGCAGGTGGATTCTTTATCACTGAGCCATTGGGGAAGCCATATATATATGAAATGACTTGTACAATATCCCAGAAGTCAGGAAAATATATGAAACCATTACCAGGGTTGCCTCCTCCCAGCATCACTCCAGGCAGAGGCATTATAAAGGAGCTCATAGATGCCCCACATAGACTCAAAATCATGGAATTGTGTGTTCAAATTTAATTTTTCATTTGCTTGATGAAGAGCCTGAGACTACAGAGGTCATAGCACTTGCCTGAATTCTTCTAAAATAAGCAAGTCATGAGGAAGAATGCACATCCCTGTTTCTCAACCATTTTCTGTTCCCTCTCACATCTCCTCTCACATATGATAGTCTGAAAGAAAAATGTCATCAATAGTTTCAGAGAGTCTCAAGACCAAAAAAAAAAAAAAAACAACTGCCTATTACTCCAATCCATGTCTATTGATTGAATAGGCATCCATGTCTGCCTATTGCTTCATCCATGTCTATTCTCTACTTTTAAAACTATACATATCATTATCATATGCTATTTAAAGCTAAGGATACCACTGTAGATACAATGTCTATTGAGTTTTAATAACCATACATAGATGCAGTCTTCCATCTATTTAATCTATACTAGAGCTTAGTGAGAGGCTTCCTGGATGGCTCAGTAGTAAAGAATCCCCCTGCCAATGCAGGAGATGCTGGTTAGATCCCTGGGTCGGGAAGATCCTGGAGGAGAAAATGGCAATCTACTCTGGTGTCCTTGCCTGAAAAAACCTCATGGGCAGAGGAGCCACAGTCCACGGGGCTGCAAATAACTGGATGCAACTGAGCATGAAAGCATGCAGAGTTTAGTGAACATCTAGAATATTCTGTAGGAACTGTTTCAGTATTCATTTCAGGTGTAAATCAGTAAGAATACACTAAAAATTCTCAATGATAGAGAGCACAGCAATATTCTACTGTTAAAAATGCCTTTAAAATGCTGTTCAATTCTCAGGATTTGTCAAATCCTCACTTCTTCAGGTCCAGCTTAAGATTCATCTTATCCATGAAGTCTTTCAGGACTTCTAACCCTGATCTGCCATCTCTGCCTTATAATTGTGCTTATAACCTTTGAGTCAATAGTGTGTACTTTATTTATTTAATTATTTTTAGTTTTTCCTAGAGGCTACCTTTGCTTTCAGGCTAGTTTAATCAGGAAGAAGAAAATGTTCTCTGGTATTCACAGTCTTCATTGTCACCATCTCTTTGACATTACTGGCTTCCCTGGTGGCTCAGATGGTAAAGTGTCTGCCTGCAATGCAGGAGACCTGGGTTCAATCCTTGGGTCAGGAAGATCCCCTGGAGAAGGAAATGGCAACTCACTTTAGTACTCTTGCCTGGAAAATTCCATGGATGGAGAAGCCTGGTAGGCTACAGTCCATGGGGTTGCAAAGAGTCGGACACGAGTGAGCAACTTCACTTTCTATGACATTACAGGAAAGGGCCAGCATATGAATTAAACCTGTGAGCTCAGCACTGGGATGAATACAACGGACATCCTCATTGATTCTTTATGAATCCAGGCATTCTATTTATTTTGACCAAAATCCCTGTTCTGTCTATAGACTAATAGGCCATGATTTTTATCACTCAAGCATGGGTTTTATTACTTGAACATGGAGGAAAGAAAAGCAAAAATGCAATCATTTTAACATCTCGCATTTTCACATCTGTATTCACTCTAGAGTTCAAAAGCTACATACATTCTTCATGTTTACAAGTCATAATCAACCCTTGCTATAGTTTATAAAATAGGTAGTATAAAATAATGGATAAAATTATGAGTTCCCTAATCAGACAGCCCCTTGTTTTAATCAAGCATTCTGTGTGATTTTAGTTTCCTCAGCTCTAAAGTTAGGATAATAATGTCCTTAGTTTTATTGCAAATATTAATGGAGATAATGCAAGTAAAGCAATTAACTCCTGGCAGAGAAAAGTGATCAGTAGATCTTAATTATTAATATTATTGCTTTTCCATATAATTATTGAATTATTATTATTGCAAAAGAATTACCTCTATGCCTTTCCCCCTTATTCATAAAGTTCCTGGGATGTGACTTAGAGTCTGCACTAACCAATTTCTGAAGTTATCTTGGGTGATTGTAATATCCACTCACATCTCTCTGTTTGCTAACTTCTTCATGCCCAAAGCCTTCTCCTCTGCTCACCTCAGCTACCTGCTCACACAGGCATAGTTGTGCATTTCCAGTATCCAAATCTCTCTGCCCCCAAACCACTCATTCAAGTCTCATATCTTAGATCACATAATGGCTCCTTTCTCTATTTCAGTCTCTTATGTGAGCACACACATGTGCAAATATACACATCCACACACATACACAGGCATGCACAGAGAAAGACAAAAACATATACAAAGACACACCTTCTGAAATACTCACGATCTTGAAGTTTGGCCCTAGATTTTCCTTCCCTACAATTCCCTTGTTCTGAACACCACACAATGGGTTTTCCCAAGATTGTCTCACCTATGCCCAAAACATCAGTTACTATTCATATATCATGGACTTCCTAATTTATATCCAGTTCAGACCTTTCTTTTGAGTTCCAAATCTATATGTCAGCTTGACTCCTTGCCATCTCTATTTGCATCCCTCAGTAGCATTTCAATTCCAACACACTGAGGACTCAGTTCACCTTCCCCTTCAAACTTATTAACGTTATCTTCCATTTCCACAAATGATAAGACCATCTAGCCATCCCAGTGCCTAAGTCAGGAATCTATAAATTATCCTCTCATTCCCCTCCTTCTTCAACAAGTATGTTACCTCAAATCTCTAAAATCCGTGTATTTCTCCTCCTTCTTTAATCACCACTGCCGCTGCCAACTCCTGTCTAGACCGCTGCCTTCTCTTGCTGTATCTCTTCACAGGCCATGTGCCTCCTCATTGTTCACTATCGAGCCTAGACTCCAAATTTACTTAAAAAATAAATCTGAGCATGCTACTCTTATGTTTAAAATATTTCCATTATTTAACAACCCTGTTAAAATAAAGAAAAAGTTCTGGAACCTATCTTGAACCATAGAATAATGCCCCTGCTTATCCTTCCAGCCTCATGGCATCTGGTTCCATCATTTCATAGCAAATAGATGGGGAAGCAATGGAAACAGTGACAGACATTTTTTTTAGGGTGGGGAGGGGGCGCTCCAAAATCACTGCAGATGGTGACTGCAGGCATGAAGTTAAAAGACACTTGCTCCTTGGAAGGAAAGTTATGGTCAACCTAGGCAGCCTATTAAAAAGCAGAGACATTACTTTGCCAACAAAGGTCTGTCTAGTCAAAGCTATGGATTTTCCAGTAGTCATGTATGGATGTGAGAGTTGGACTATAAAGAAAGCTGAGTGCCGAAGAATTGATGCTTTTGAACTGTGTTGTTGGAAAAGACTCTTGAGAGTCCCTTGCACTGCAAGGAGATCAAACCAATCAATCCTAAAGGAAATCAGTCCTAAACATCCATTGGAAGGACTGATGCAGAAGCTGAAACTCCAATACTTTTGCACCTGATGCAAAGAGCTGACTCATTTGAAAAGACCCTGACGTTGGGAAAGATTGAAGGCAGGAGGAGAAAGGGAGGACAGAGGAAGAGATGGTTGGATGGCATCACCTACTCAATAGACATGAGTTTGACTAGACTCCGGGAGTTGGTGATGGACAGGGAGGCCTGGTGTGCTGCAGTCTATGGGGTCACAAAGAGTCTGACAGACTGGGGGAATGAACTAAACTAAACTGAACTGAACTGAAGCAATTAATTAGCTAAGTAACTTGAACAAAGCTCTTAGTATGATCGGAAAAAAAAAAAAAAGACAAAAGTAAAAACCCAAAAAAACGTTCTAGAAGAGTCTAGACTCTTCTCGTCATTAACATATTAGGGATGAATTGAGTTGACTATGGGTCAGGAAAAAGCAAAGGACATGAATGGTATCTTTTCAGTAAGACGCATGCCCACAGTCCTTTTGATCATTAATATAATTAACCTTAAATAATTCATAGTTGTAAAATATCACCCAAAAAGAAGGAACAGGAGGAGGAAGAGGAGAAGAAATGAGGAGAAGGAGAAGAAGGAGGAGAAGAAAAGAAGCAAGAGAAGTCAAAAGGAGGAAGGGAAGAAAACAAGAGGAGGAAAAAGAAAGCAGCCATGGCTTTGTCAGATTCATATCCCACCTATCACTGTAAAGCTGTTCATTAAAAATGTAAGATAACTGTACAGAAGAGAGCTTAAGGAAAGCAAAACTGAAACTATTTGTTTTCATTTTTCTTCTTAAATTGCTTCTCTTTCATTTTACCTTTATTGAAGTGGGTCAAAAATCATCATTTTTAGCACTACAAACTAAACAAGCTCTTAGCATTTCTCATACAAAAGAGGTGCCATAATTTCATGCCTTTGCAAACACACACACTGAGCAATCAAGGGAAAAAGAAAATTAAAAACTAATTCTGCTGTTTATTCTCCTCATTTATGTCATCAGTCATCTCAGTCTTACACTGAATAATAATCAACAGGATTTGATAGACACACCTAGGGGAAGCTAGACATCTTCTCCCAAAATCTCCAGAAAGCTGGAAAGGAAAGTCAAATAACAATGCTTTGGGGAGGCATCTCTAATTATACAATCAAAACTATCTGCACCAACATTTCCAGGCTGTGGAAATGTTCTGAAATCAGAAATTACATGGGGTACCAATAATTTGAAAGCTGGAGTTTATCATGGACTCAAACATTTGACAGCCCCAAACCATGACCAAAAAAGACTGCAGAAAAGTATAGACAGAAGAATTGCGACCAATAACTAACCTTTATCTGTGCCTGCATCTCGATTCTTCCTCCTTGAATTTTGGTAGTTCAGAGTTCACCTTGAGGTCCCGATGATGTCTTTAGTATAAATTCCATTTACACCTCTCCAACATCATGGACACAATTCATAATGCATAAAACCAAATCAAAGAAAAGTGTGCCATTTCTGAAACTCTCAAGAGTTTGGCGTTAGAGCTATACAGGATGAGAGTCATTTACTTTATCTTTAAACATCAACATTACAAGTAATAGAGGAACCTGCAGAAAAAGTGAAAGTGACCATCGCACAGTCATGTCCAACTCTTTGTAAACCCATGAACTGTAGTCCACCAGGCTTCTCTGTTCATGGAATGCTCCAAGCAAGAATGCTGGAGTTGGTACCCCTTCCCTTTTCCAGGGGTTCTTCCTGACCCAGGGATCAAACTCAGGTCTCCTGATTGTAGGCAGATTCTTTACCATTTGAGACACCAAGGAAGTTTATTCAAAGCACAAAGAAAAGGTGCAACTGAGCACACTTTATAAATGAATGCTACTGAAACATATGGATCTCAGTCTTGAAAATGTTACCCCTCATATCTGTAGTTGTCAGTAATACTAATTAATATATGTTTTAATGCCCTTTTTATTCCTAAATAAATTTCAGTCAAGCAGACAATCAATAAGTATTTATTGAGGATTCATTGTACGTCAGTTTCCCTGGAAGCAAACTGTGATGGATAATTGCCTGCAGGAGTTTACTGAAGATCAACACTTCCAGGGGAGTAAAGGCCACGGGACTGAGCGGAGGGAGAAGCTGAATTGCCGTGAAGTCACAGCCAAGGCCTCAGCTCACCATAGATTCTAAGGCAGCTCTGAAACTGGACAGACCTTCAGAGCTTAGAGAAATCTTCAAATGGAGGTGAGAGAACTGGCCCTTTGGTACCTCCCTTGCCCCAGACTGACCAGTTACTGAATACAGGTTCTCTCTCATTATGGAGAGTGGAAGTGTTATTTGCTCAGTCGTGTCCGATTCTTTGCAACCCCAAGGACTGTAACCCTCCAGGCTTCTCTGTCCTTGGGATTCTCCAGGCACGAATACTGGAGTGGTTTGCCAGGCCCTTATCCAGGGAATCTTCCCAACCCAGAAATCAAACCCAGGTCTCCTGCATCGCAGGCAGGTTCTTTACCATCTGAGCCACCAGGGAACTCATTATGGAAGGAATTTCTAAAACAGTGACTCGTTTGAGTGGTATTGATAGTCTGGGTGACAGAGTACAGCATGTACTAAAAAGCATATTATGAATCTACCCCGTGAACCCTCTGGCATTTGCAATAATTTGTATGTAGCATGCTCCTACTTTACTTTGTGTCCCAGCCCAGATATTTATGAGGTCTGTTCAGATTTTCCAGAGCAGAGAGTTGTTCCCTCCTCTTTGTTCTCTTCATCACAGCACTCATAGATTTGTGGTACTACTTATCAAACTGAATCATATGTCATTAATCCCTGGTCTGTGTTCCACACCCAGCTATGTGTTCCTTGAGGGTAGGTTGCAATCATATGAAAATGAAAATGAAAGTCACTCAGTCGTGTCCAAATCTTTGCGACCCCATGTACTATACGGTCCATGGAATTTTCTAGGCCAGAATACTGGAGTGGGTAGCCTTTCCCTTCTCCAGGGGATCTTCCCAATCCAGGGATCGAACCTAGGTCTCCGTCATTACAGGCTGATTCTTTACCAGCTGAGCCACAAGGGAGGCCCATGGTGTATATGAAATATCATTAAAGGTATATCTGTTAATTGGTGTCATTGGATCATTCTTCATCTATCTTTATAATAACAAGTTGACTGAGGCAATGAGAATTCTGATAGAAGGCAGAAAGATAATAAAGAAAACCTGGAGTAATGTAAAGGGAAGCAGTGTCCATTCAGAAGTAAAAAAAAAGAAGAAAGGCATAAGGTGCCAGAAAGAAAAGTTGCCAGAAGAAGAAAGGTGCAGAGTGGGGTGTAGGAGAGTGTCAAAAAAGATTTAACGTGATAATTAAAATCTTGGCCATGATTGATGAAATTACATTAGAAACAAAGCAACCATTTCTTTCCTCTTCTACATTTTTCTTTCTTTCACACAAAATGGCTAATGGCTCTTAGAATTCAGAGGTAAATTTGGTGCCAAGGTCTTCAAAATCTTTTAAGCAGTCTAAGAACCAACTGTTTTTAGCACTGTTTCTATTGTAAGCCAAGTTGCAAATTCTAACTGTGACTCTGCAATGTAATGTTTCAATATCATCATTTACCAAGTCTCTTGCAAATACAAGCAGAAGCCTGAAAGAACAGCCTACATATGGCAGCTAAGGAATAGAAACACAGTGCAATACAGTGCTGATGACAATGGGTGATTACCGACCCCAAAATGGAAACATAGAAACCATCTGTTAAAAAGTGCTTCATGACTTGTAAGCTACTAGGACCTTTAAAAGGTTTTACAATGTTCATCATGTCTGGAATCACTCTGGTTACTGGGTACTCTGAAAAGGAAGCAGGCCCCAGCTTACCTGAGCGCTAGTCGTAGAACTAGACGTGGAACAACAGACTGGTTCCAAATCAGGCTGTATATTGTCACACTGCTTATTTAACTTATATGCAGAGTACATCATCAGAAACGCTGGGCTGGAAGAAGCACAAGCTGGAATCAAGATTGCTGGGAGAAATATCAATAACCTCAGATATGCAGATGACACCACCTTTATGGCAGAAAGTGAAGAAGAACTAAAGAGCTTCTTGACGAAAGTGAAAGAGGAGAATGAAAATGTTGGCTTAAAGCTCAACATTCAGAAAACTAAGATCATGGCATCTGGTTGCATCACTTCATGGTAATTAAATGGGGAAACATTGGAAACAGTGACAGGCTTTATTTTGGGGGGCTCCAAAATCACTGCAGATAGTGATTGCAGCCATGAAATTAAAAGACGCTTGCTCCTTGGAAGAAAAGGTATGACAAAACTAGACAGCATATTAAAAAGCAGAGACATTACTTTGTTGACAAAGGTCCAAATAGTCAAGCTACGGTTTTTCCAGTAGTCATGTATGGATGTGAGAGTTGGACCATAAAGAAGGCTGAGCACCAAAGAACTGATGCTTTTGAACTGTAGTGTTGGAGAAGATTTGAAAGTCGCTTGCACTGCAAGGAGATCAAACCAGTCCATACTAAAGGAAATCAGTCCTGAATATTCATTGGAAGGACTGATGCTGACTCCAATACTTTGACCGCCAGATGTGTGAAGAACTGACTCATTTGAAAAGACCCTGATGCTGGGAAAGATTGAAGGCGGGAGGAGAAGGGGATGACAGAGGATGAGATGGTTGGATGGCATCACCGACGCGATGGACATGAGTTTGAGTAAGCTCCAGGTGTTGGTGATGGACAGGGAGGCCTGGCATGCTGCAGTCCATGAGGTCACAAAGAGTCAGACACAACTGAGTGACTGAACTGAACTGAGTAGTCCAACAGAAGGAAAGAAGACCATTTGATAGCTCTCCTCAGGGAGCATCACAGGTGAAACAGGAAGGAGACTAGACAAGTCTATTGCCCTAAATCTGTGAATCATTATTTCAGATTCCGATATTTTTGATCAGTGCTTGATTTTTCAATAAGGAGAGCCACTTCAAAAAACATTATGTTAATGCAAGGTGAGAGAAATGCTTTTTCCAAAAATTATACAATTCAAGAAAAGTCCCTTTTCCAGGAATTATGTAATTTAAGCTTTTTAAAATACCTCTCGGGTCTTACGTTGAGCAATTATTTTGTGCCAAAATGAGGACAAATCACTCACAGGTAATAGTTAATTCTTTTTAAAAAATAATGTGATTGACTGATATTATTACTCCACTTTCCAGATAAGGGAACTGACAATCACAGTGAATAAGAGAGTAAGTCATTTCTATAAAGTCCCAAAACAAGTTGGTACTAAAACTTCAAATTTCTCAGTAGAATCTATAAAGCGATATGGTTTGCACTAATAAAGAGGTCATTCTGTAGAATACATTGCTCTCTATTTCCTAAACAAAGAAAGGGAGAGTTATAAAAATAATCCAGAATTTCACTAAAATCTTTAAACTTGCTTTAAACATAATAGGGTTTTGCAATTTCAGATGCAGATGATTCCTAGAGGCAAATAACTGCCTCTGGCACATATAATTTAGTGAATCATCTTTCCCAAGGAGATTGCATCACAAAGCCTTCTAACAGACCATAAAAGTTAGTAGACCTAAGAAGAAAGTACTTTTTTCTCTTTAAGAAAAATAAAACTAGTTGAAAACAAGTAACAGAGGCTTGTCTCCTTTTCCAATGTGCATGACTTCATAGGCAGACACATGCATCCTCTTACTTATTCCCATCTCCGCAAACAGAACTGAGAATATACTATAAACACACTGAATTAATTTAGTCCTGTCTTTTCTGTACCATTAATTTATTGCTTTATTCTCGCTGTCTATATGTCAGTGTACATCAACACAAGAGAAAAATTTGAATATCTGTTCCAAAGCTTAACTAGACTTTATCATAATTCTTCCTCCCCAATTTGGTCTTTTGACCCCTTTTTAATCTATGTCCCAAATTTCTAGTTAGAGAAAGAATGGAGAGAATGGTGTAAGTTTCCAGTAGCAAAGTAACTTCAGTAAAATCATAAAATCATATGATTTCATAAAATCCTAACTCCAGGAACCAGAATAAAATTTAAAATGCCATCTCTTCATATTATTTTAAAAAGATCTTTCAAGCCAACACAAAAAGAGGAATGATGGAAGCAGACTGGTGGAGGCACATCAGACTGTAATTAAAGCTACAGGTGTGCAGAGTACTGTCAGCCCAGACATGTACTGTCACTGATAAAGAAAAAAAGGAAAGAGCTACAGACTTAAAAAATCTGTTGCCAGTTAAATATACCAAAAACATTACGAGGCTTTGGAAATGTTGTTCAATATGTGTCAAAGAGAAGTCTCTTTCTCTTTGCAGCTCTGCTCAGTGTTTTACGTTCCCATCAGTTCTGTTCCTTCCTCTTTCGATGGCATACATGTCATGTGTCTATGGACCGAAGGGAAAACTCACAAAAACACAGTGTCTGCACTGACAAACTTAAAGTTCATACAGAGTAAAGACAGCATTTGTTGAGTGTGATACACTTTCGTTGTCAGTGTATCATCTACAGACTATGTGAAAGAGAAAGCCTAGATGCGAAGTGCCTATTCTACCTACCAGATAAATTATGTACATTACTTACTTTTTCCTAAAGTCAAACGCTCCAATTTGATCAAAAATTAGTAAGTTAAAAAAAAAGTCTTATTTTTTAATGCTATGGTTTCATTTCAAAGCAGGGAATAGTCACTCATTGATCTCAGATGAAATTCCTATTTGAGAACATTGGAAGCTGATTTCCACAACATTATGTACTATAAGAAGAGCTCATTAACTGAGATCTTATATATCTAGCATTTTTATGGAAGGCAATGATGATAGCAAATATTTGGCTAAACTAAATGAATAAGCAAGACTGATTTCTTAAAAGCTGCAACATGTCCAATGAGGTTAACTTAAATCATAATGATAAAAGCAGTAACAAATAGCAAATATCAAGAGCTTACTATATTCCAGACATTTAGCTCAGTATTTCATATACCTTAGCTCTTAATACTCAGAACAATCCATGAAGTTAGTACTAATTTCATCCTCTTTTTTTGACAGATGAAGACTTAAGTTTAGTGAACTCAATGCACTTGTCCACACCTATAGAGGGAGTAAGATGACTTGAAATTGAAAGTGAGACAGTTTGACACTGAAGCCCAAGCTTCTGATTATGCAGGCCACCAGGAAAGAAAGGAAATTTATAAAAGAAAACTAGGAGTGGCCACAAATCAAAGAAAGAACATATCAATGCCCCACAAGGTAGGAAAGGGAACAGGAAATGAACTCGAGAGTTCTCTTATACCATAGTCTTCCTACATTTTCTCTTGCACACTAGTGGTCTCCATGTGGCAGGGAGAGTGGTCTCCCAACTCTAGCAGAGTGGAAAGGACATAGCCCTACCATGACCAACACCCGAGACTGGAATATCCTGCAGAAGGCCTCTAATGAGAACCTTCTCTTCAACCTCACACTGTGCTGGGAAAAATGCTTCAAATGGACCACTTACATGTTTGAAGGCGGTGGGAAAGGTTTTTGAACCATTATGGGACCACATAGAGGGATGGGGGAGGTATAGTTACCCATAGAAGAAAGGTACTATTGACAGGAAAATTAAAGGCAGTTGTGTTTTGCAGTTGCTAAGTCACGGCTGTCTCTTTGTGATCCCATGGACTGCAGCATGCCATGCTCCCCTTCCTCCACTGTCTCCTGGAGTTTGCTGAAATTCATGTTCATTGCCCCAGTGAAGTTGTGTTAGATTGGAATGAACAGTATAGTCCATTTTGCTTGAGAAGTTTCTGAATTCCAGCCTTGGCTCAAGTATGGATGAATCAGAGGCATTTGTGAATGTGTTTCCATTCTAATGTGTCTTTCAAACTGTCTAAAAAGGATAACTATTCCTGTCCAACCTTCTTCACAATCCTTTCAAATAAGGTAATATTTTCAAAAAATTAAAAATTATCCATGGGGCTTATGACCATTCCAACAAGAGAATGCTTTGTACTATTTATGGGGATAAAAATGTTTATGAGCTAAGTAAATTGTGAGCAAGATTTTGGCTTGCTCAAGAGAAAAAAACTCTTTTCAAGTACTTTAACAGTACTGCAGAAGATACCAAACTGTAAGTGTGAAAAGTATACTAAATTCAAATTTTTCTAATTTACTTATTAAGGCATATATAAAAAGACTTTGGTTGATAGGAAATTCTATGAACAGTGTTCATGCTTCTGTAATGAAACAATTGTATCAACACTTTCTATAATACACTTTTTACTGAATTTGTATTTTTGCATTTCATTCCTTAACTCATCTCTTCATGTACTTACATGGTCATCTAAGCTGTATTAAATTCTTACTGCGATGAACCTATATTAAAAGGCTTGACTATCTATAAATTAGCAGCCACAAAGCTATAATGGGGCTTCCTTGGTGGCTCAGATGGTAAAGAATCTGCTTTCAATGTAGGAGACCTGGGTTCAATCCTTGGGTCAGGAAGATCACCTGGAGGAGGGCGTGGCAATCCCCTCCAGTATTCCTGCCTGAAGAATCCCATGGACTGAGAAGCCTGGTGGGCCACTGTCCATAGGGTCATACAGAGTTGGACACGACTGAAGTGACTGAGCACAGCACAACACAGTCTATAATGACTTCTCTCAACACATCCTACCAACGATAGTGATATCAAATTTGCCCACTTTACTATTCTAAGAAAGTCCTGTTCTGCTATAAAATATGACATTTTCCCCAGGACAATAAAAATTTTACAAAATATGAATGTTCTAGAATTATAGCTAACTCCTTCTGAATTTTTTTTCACATGCTATCTCACTATTATTTAGAATTTAGTCGCTCCCTATTGGGAACTCCTGGTGGCTCAGTCAGTATAGAATCCACCTGCAATGCAGGAGATGTCTGTAATGCAGGAGACCTGGGTTTGATCCCTGGGTCAGGGAGATTCTCTGCAAAAGGAAATGGCAACCCACTCCAGTATTCTTGCCTGGGAAACCCCATGGACAGAGGAGCCTGAGGGGCTACAATCCATGGGATTCCAAGAGTTGGACATGACTTAGAAGCTAAACCACGACCACATTGTTACATCAGACATAATACTCCTGGATGGCTTCACCCATATGTATCCACTGAAGAGTTAAAACACCTCTTAAGAGAAAGAACTCCTGTGTATCTGAGAAAGAGTTTCAAGAAATATTTTAACCAGAAAAATGCCTACCAGGATTTTGGAAACCCCTTTAACCATATTGATGTTGAAGCTGAAACTCCAATACTTTGGCCACCTCATGCGAAGAGTTGACTCATTGGAAAAGACCCTAATGCTGGGTAGGATTGGGGGCAGAGAAGGGGACGACAGAGGATGAGATGGTTGGATGGCATCACCGACTTGATGGATATGGGTTTGGGTAGACTCCGGGAGTTGGTGATGGACAGAGAGGCCTGGCGTGCTGCAATTTATGGGGTCGCAAAGAGTCGGACACGACTGAGCGACTGAACTGAACTTAACCATATTATTCTTCTGAGCGTCTAATTTAGTTTACAGTCTTAAGAGAAAATAGCTTCACAACATCTATTCAAAGAGTTAAGTGAGGAAAAAGCATTCTTTATTTATCCCAGCTAATAATACACAAACTAAGAATAGATATAAGAGCAAACATTCTTCCTACTTGTCTAATGCACTATCACTAAGCTTCCAAGATTATGTTTGCTCAGACACTTTCCATCAGATTAATAAATCCCTTCTTATATATGTATAATTCTGTTTCAGTCATGTCCAGCTCTTTGTGATCCTGTGGACTGTAGCCCACCAGGCTCCTCTATCCACGGGATTCTTTAGGTAAGAATACTGGAGTGGGTGCCATGCCCTCCTCCAGGGGATCTTCTCAACCCAGGGATCAAACACACATCTCATTGTATCTCCTGCATTGGCAACTGAGTTCTTTACCACTAGCACCACCTGGGAAGTCCCTTCTGATATTTAAATGCCCCACAAAAGATAGTCCTTCTCATATTCCTCAGTGGTTCTAAGAGAGATTTCATATTTACCACCAATCCTTGAATGTATGTCACCATATAAATAAGCAACTCCAGTGGGCCACTTTATATGTCACTAAGCAAGCCATGAATATTTTGAAAGAATGGATCAATATATTGAGGTCAACTGGGTCCATATTTCCAGAAAATCAAAATAAGACTAGAAAGAAATTTCTCATCAGAACACTCAGCATTGGTTTCTCCCATACTGATAGGAATCAGAGTAGCCAGTGCATCTTACCGTCTCTGAGATTTATTTTATTCAATGACTAGAAAGAAGTTACAAAAATACTTTAGAAGCCAAAATGATTCTGAGATAAAAAGACACCTCACGAATGGATTTGGACATGAAAGCTCTTGGCCCCCTTTGGCAGAATAGAAGCCAGAAGCTCAGATAATGGCTATCTCTAAGGCAAATCCCCTGGAATGATCCAACCCATGTCCCCAGGACATTTAAATTTAAAACATAATTTACACAGAAGTCCTCCAGATCTGACACATTCACAAGCTCTCACTGAGTGAAGTCATATTTGTATTCAGCACTGGATGACGCTGACTGCTGCTTGCTAAAAGTGGTGCAATTTGCTGAAATTGCTATTTTGTACCCAACATCCTGTGTTACCGTGCTTAGTCTGTGATGCTGCATTCTCAGTTCCATGCCAAAAGGCAACCCCCTTTTTCTGAAAGCAGTGAACAAGTGTTTCCTTCATGACTGAACCAGACTGCCCATCAGTCTGTTTTAAGGGGTGTCCTGTTGTGATCTGAACTTTCTCATCCGTTTTATGTGCTGGTAAAGAACTCTCCACAACATGGGAGAAATTGTAATGTAAAAAGAAGCTACAGAGAAGGGGGAGATCGTACTGTCTTCTGCTTGCCCTTGAAGACTCCTATGTTTGCTCCTGCAACACCCAATGGCAGCAGAAATCTAAAAAGAAAATGGGAGCAAGAGAGATTTGCCTTAAAAATGTTTCAAAAGAGTGACAAGCAAAGAGAAAAACCTCACTATTCAGAATTGCTCTTGTTGGGTTGCTAACTCGTGTCTGACTCTTTTGTGACCCCATGGGCTGTGGCCCACCAGGCTCCTCTGTCCATGGAATTTCCCAGGCAAGAATACTGGAGTATATTGCCATTTCCTTCTCCAGATGATCTTAAGGACTCTTTACAGCTGAGCCATCAGGGAAATCCATTATTCAGAATAGAATTTCCAAATGTCTGAGTACTATTTCCCTAAGAGTTTCCTGACAAGCTCTATCCCTGGCTGCTCAGCATCCAGTCTGATGTCCTATTCTCTTGAGTTCCAGGGTCGTGACGTGCAAGGCTAGTCTGCTTCTAGCAAAAAAAAGAGCAAAATTGTCACCCAGACTTTAGGTCTCAACTGAAGTGGCTCCTCCTCAGAGAAGGGTTCCCCAACACTCAGCTTGATAGAGTCCCCCCAATACAGATTTCATGGGAATCCTGAACTTTTCCTTCCTAGCACTCATTCCAATTGCATAAATGTATTTAAATGATTATTTATGATGTTACTTGGTTTATGTTGATGTTGGTTTAACTTGATGTATGCTGTTGTTTGGTTACTGTAGATTGCTTGGGGGAAATGAATAAACAGACGCCACTGAAATATGGGGAAATGCCTGGGTTAAAACCATGAAAAAAATAATTATTTAGGATCCTTTGCTCCAAAATATCTAATGAAAAAGGAAAAGAAGAAGAAGAAAGGAAGGAAGAATTGGTGGAAGAGAGAAGGAAGGAGAGAGAAAATGGTTCACTTGAGAAACTAGTCCACGATAATCACGGTTTAAGATGATGCTTCATCTGTAGTTCAAATGATATGGTCCAGTTTGCCTCTCTATTCTGAGTTCTGTTTCCATAGATTGGCCCCTTTCAACGGCCTTGCTTCCTGGCTGTGTGTTTACTGGCTCTTGCCTAGTGGAGAATAAGGGTAAATCTGCTTCCCAAACAGATCAACTGAAGTCACAGAATTGAGTCCACTTGGCCATGTCTTGACTTGGCCCATGTGCCCAACCCTGAGCCAATCAATGTGGCAGGGATTTGTGGAGACGCTAATTTGCTCACAACAATCACAACTCATTCTCAGAGCCAAGCACAGTTGTTACCTCCCAAATGTCAGTATTGGAAAATTCAGAGTACTATTCAAAAGGCAAAAAGTAAGAATGAATGCTCTGAGGAAAAGAAACAAATCTCCATATCAATGATCGATTAGATTTTTCACTGGAAGCCAACAAAGAAATTTTTAGTGAAGACATAGCTAATCCAGATTTAAGTTTGTAAATGGCATTAAGGTGGAATGGTTAGGTTTAAAGGGAATTTTTAAAGCAAAACAATAGGATTTGGTGACTGGATGAGAATGATACTAAAGAGTATAGAAAGGAAGATGAACATATAGATGATTTTGCCATAGGTTAAGATAAACTATACAGAAGAAAGAACAGGATTTTAGGACTCTTAAAATCTATTACATTTTACTTTCTGTAGGAATCCACTTTTATTCAAACAGAATTTGGGGAAATATTTGAGGAATTGGTTAACCACTACTGAGGTAGGCTTAAATCAGTTACCATGTCCCAAGAGTATATTAAACAGAATATTGACTTTCAATAAACTGAACACACAATGCCTAACCCCATTGCTCCATATTTTAGAAAAGACACCAAAAGAGGATATCATGTGCCTTGAGCAGACTTTTAATTATAAAACTTGAAGCTCCAGCTAATCTACTCTTGACTAAATGTTTATAATCTCCCAAATTCATGTATTGAAATGAATCTAGCCCCAAAGTGATGATATTGGAGGTGAAGCATTTGAGAGGTGATTGGGTAATGGGGTAAAGCCCTTGTGAATGAAATTAGTGCCCTTTTAAAAGAGTTTCCAGGGAGCTCCCTCCCTTTTCTGCCCTGTGAGGACATGGTGAGAAAACAGTTGTCTTTGAACGAGAAAGTGGGCCCTCACAGACACCAAATTTCCCATGGCTTGATCTGAGAATTCCCAGTATCCAGAAGTGTAACAAAAACTTTGTGGTTTAAGTCACTCAACCTACTTAATTTTTTAAATTGTCATCCTAACAGACTAAGACATAATTCCAGTATGCTATGCTATGCTTTAATTCCAGTATGATTTGTGCTAAATACAAGAAGCACACCAGCCATCTCATCTGAAGTCACACTAGCTAAAGAGTATGCCCATTATCTTTGCTGTATAAGAAACACACCAAAAGTTAGTGGTTAAACAGCAATCCAGTATTTAGCACATAACTCTGTCAATATCTGAGCTTGGCCAAGCTTATTTAGGCCTAGAAGTTGACATCAGCCAGGGCAGCTGCCAGGACAAACGGATCCCTAGCCTGGACCTGAACGTGGTCGGTCAACGCCTAGCAGGTTAGCCCATATTTACACCTGGAGTGTCAACATGGTTTCTACACAAAGCGGCAGAGGAGGAAGAAAGCAAGAACCAATGAGCAAGTGCTTTCCAAGCTCCCGCTTACATTTCATCTGTAAATGTGCACTTGCCAAATCAAGCCTCAAGGCCAATGCTAGAGTTAGTGTGGGAGCACTCCTGAGAGGCATGGAAAGGGGGCTGCATGAACAAATTGGCATGTTCTGACAATCAATTCCCCACAGTGACTAACAACAGCTTGACTAAACCAAGTATTAACCACAGGACCAATTCTTCCATTTAACTTGAAAAAAAAAATTCTAATTAAAGCTTCACAAATTCTTAGAGTTGAAAAAATTTTGAATAGTATCTCATATTGTTTTCAGCAAGCAATTACTCCAAGACTCTTGTACTATAAAATTGGGGTGATGAGCTTTCCCTTTACCATCTCAGTTAACATTACTGTGATTAACCCTCTCTGACACAGTCACAGCTACCTTGCTATTAAAATTCACAAGGCTTTTTTTTAACTAAGAAATTTAATACATAAATTCTAAAGAGTACCAATGTAATTTAATTCTGATCTTAATATTATCAGTGCTGTTCTCATTATTAATCTGCACTAACTAGTTTCCTGGAGTGCTGCAGTCCATGGAGTCGTAAAGAGCTGGACACAACTGACCGACTGAACTGAACTGAACTGAACTAGTTTCAATCAATCCCCAAAAGTGAATCTCATCTAAAGGTTCATGTTGAGTTTGTTGAAATAGCAAATCAGGTTTGCTTAAGTTCCTGACAGTAACATAGGCCTGCTAAACACTCTGTAGTTTGGATAAATGAATATCTACCTTAATTAAACTAAGAAAGTGCTAAATCAAGTCTAAAAATCCAACTTCTTCTTTTAGTTTTGAGGGAGTAACAAGGACCAAATTTACCTCCTCATCTGACATAACAAAAAATATACATATATATAAAATATATGAAAGAATAATTTTGAGACTTCAAATGACAAGCCGTTCAGGATAGTGATCTCTTACAAAAAAGGAAACTGTACAAAGTGAGCCTACTACTTTCTGCTTTCTGACTGGAAGCAAGAAAGAGAACAAGAGGATGGAAGATTCAAAGGCCTACAGAGTTCTCACATCTTCAGCTCAGCATTGATCATAGTGTGTGCCTGGGGCCAGGTAAAGAATCGCCAAAAAAAGACCAGGTAGGATAATCCCTGGGGCTCATACAGGGCTTGGAGTAGTTTGTGTTCTCATCAGCTGGATTGGAAAAAACCTTCTAATACATAGGGAGGATACTCATAAGGGTATTGCTTCAGTAGAGAGGAAAAAATTCCCAAGGTTAAAGGTTGCTTTGGTACTACCCAAAATGGCTTAAGAATAAGCCATGAAGGAATCAAAGAGTTTCCAAGTAACTTAACTGCATTCCAGAATAAAAATCAAGAGTATTCACAACAGTTAAAAAGTATCCAGCATGTAACAAGATAAAATCTACAATATCTTGATTCTAATAAAAATTATTTAGGCAAGTAAAGAAGCAAAAAAATACAACCCACAATGAAGGGAGAAATTATCAGTGAAAATATATACAAAATGACAGAGATGATAAACTTAGTACATAAAGACTTTAAAACAGTTGTTATAACTATAATTAATATAATTACCATTCATATGATAAAGAAGATAAAAGAAAGTATGACCCCACTGATATTTTTCATAGAAATTTATTTTTAAATTTCTATCATTGGATGAAGCACAAGCTTGAATCAAGATTGCCAGGAGAAATATCAATAACCTCAGATACACAGATGACACCACCCTTATGGCAGAAAGTGAAGAAGAACTAAAGAGCCTCTTGATGAAAGTGAAAGTGGAGAGTGAAAAAGTTGGCTTAAAGCTCAACATTCAGAAAACTAAGATCATGGCATCCGATCACATCACTTCATGGCAAATAGATGGGGAAGCAATGGAAACAGTGACAGACTTTTTTGGGGGGGCGCTCCAAAATCACTGCAGATGGTGACTGCAGCCATGAAATTAAAAGATGCTTACTCCTTGGAAGGAAAGTTATGACCGACCTAGATAGCATATTAAAAAGCAGAGACATTACTTTGCCAACAAAAGTCCATCTGGTTAAGGCTATGGTTTTTCCAGTGGTCATGTATGGATGTGAAAGTTGGACTATAAAGAAAACTGAGCGCCAAAGAATTGATGCTTTTGAACTGTGGTGTTGGAGTAGACGCTTAAGAGTCCCTTGGACTGCAAGGAGATCCAACCAGTCCATCCTAAAGGAGATCAGTCCTGGGTGTTCACTGGAAGGACTGATGTTGAAACTGAAACTTCAATATTTTGGCCACCTGATGCGAAGAGCTGACTTATTGGAAAAGACCCTGATGCTGGAAAAGATTGAGGGCAGGAGGAGAAGGGGACGACAGAGGATGAGATGGCTGGATGGCATCATTGACTCGATGGACATGGGTTTGGGTGGACTCAGGGAGTTGGTGATGGACAGGGAGGCCCTGGCATGCTGCAGTTCATGGGGTCGCAAAGAGTTGGACACGACTGAGTGACTGAACTGAACTGATCATTTAAGCAAAGGACCTACAGGAGCCAAAATGACTTCAGGGGGAACAAAAACAACAACTGTGTTGAAGGATTATACTATCTGATTTCAAGATTTTTTGTAAAGCTACAGTGATAGAACAGTATGGTATTGATATGAAAGTGTTAGTCACTCAGTCATATCTGACTCTTTGCAATCCCCTGGACTGTAGCTCACCAGCTCCTGTGTCCATGGGATCAGCCAGGCAAGAATACTTCCTGACCCAGGGATCAAATCTGGGTCTCTTGCACTGAAGGCAGATTCTTTACCATCTGAGCCATCAGGTTCAAGGCTGACAAATAGATAAAAGGAACAGAATTAAAATGTGCCTATATAGTCATTTGATCTTTGACAAGTTGCTGAGGCAATTAGATGGGGGAAATAAAATGTTATCAACAATGATACAAATACATATGAATATATAAAATAGAACAAATTTTAACCCTTACCTCATACCACATTCAGCAATTAACTAGAAATGAATCAGAGTCTTAAGCATGAGATAAAATTATATGAGAAAAGGATAAGGGACCTTTGTTTTGCAAAAGTTCCTTAATTAGGGAACAAAAAGCTTAAACTACAAAAGAAAAATAAATCAGTAAGTTAGATTTCAACAAAATTTTAAAACTTTTGCTTTTCAAAAGATATTTATGAAAGTGACTAAGCAGCCTAAAATTTATGGGAAATATTTTCAAGCATATATCATCAAAAGATTTGTACTTAAAGTCTATAATAAACTCCTACCACTCAATAATAAGACTTGGAAAAACCCTTAACCAAAGAAGTATGGATGGCAAATAAGAACATAAAATTCATTAGAGAAATATGAACTAAAACCACAGTAAGATACTAGGACACATACACAAGAAAGGCAAAAATTAAAAAGATTGATCACACAAAGTGTTGGTAAGGTTGTAGAGCACCTAGAATTCTCACACTGTTGATAGAAATATAAAACGACTAAGTAACTTAGGGAAATAGTTCAGCAGTTTAACACACCTTCCATATGATTTAGCATTCCATTTTTAGGTACTCATCAAAAGAAATAAAAGCTTGCACATACATTTTTACTGATAATATCTAAAAAGTGGAAACAGTCCAATGTCTAACCAACTGGTAAATGGATACACAATGGGTGATATACTCATTCAATGAAATATTGCTCTGTAAAACAAGAACAGACTATGGACCTGTATGTCAACATGGGTGAATCTCAAATAATTATGCTGAGTAAAAGAAAGTAGACCAAAAAGAAGAAATACATAAGATATGATTCCATCTATATAAAATTCTAGAAAATGCAAACTAATATATCAGAAAGGAAATAAGTCATTATCTGTGGATAGTGGTGTTGCAGAGAAGAAGATGGATTATGTAGAATAACAAGGAAGTTTTGGAGTTGATGAATATATCACTGTCTTGGTTGTAGTAATAATTTCACAATTTATACGTATGTCACAATTCATGAAATTTAAATTTATATAGCTTATCATACCTCAATCATAGTGCAAGAACACTGTAAGGGAAATAAATCTAAAAATCTAAGCAACAGCACTAATTTTGAAGTCAGTATTTTATTTGAGCTTGAATATGCTACTTATAGTTTCTGAACACAGGTAACATAGCTTAAGGTGACTGTTAACAGAAATTGGTATTTAGAAATGAGATGATGCAATAATATGTAAATTTATAAATATGTTGTACTGAATTAAGAATGTCAGGGAAATTGCTGTTGTAAGATAAAAAATGGTGATGCAAATTGTGCACATTTGGAAATATTTGGTAAAACTCAGTCGAGATAACTTTGAAGTAAATACTTTTACCTAATAAACTTTTGACATTAGCAAAAGAACTTGAAAAGCAGAATGTTAGTATTATTAGTAAAAATGAATTACAGTTGACTCTTGAACAATATGGGGGTAATCCTTGTATAATTTAGTGTTGTCACTCCATTTTATCTGTAGTACCTCCACATTCTCGGTTTCAACCAACCATGTAAAACACCAGCACATACTTGGACACATGTTGTTTAAGGGCCAACTGTACTTTCCTGCCAATTTTTCTATCTGACTGAAAACTCCATGAGGGCAGGGGGTACAAATCATTCATTTGAGAGGAAAGTGATGAGCTCAGGAAAAAAAAAAGTTTGTTTTCAAGCAGCACTTAAATATGAAAATTCTAGGATTTATAGAGTTGAGAAGATGGAACTAATCCTATTTCCAACCAGTAAATGATAAAATGAAGACCTGGAGCAATTAAGGGTGATCAAGATTCAGCCTCTAAACCATTACTATGTCAACCATGTGACCATAAATCAATTTTATCAGTGATTATTAAATTGTCATCAGTGTTCTTCTCATCATTAATATTTTACCTTCAAAAGAAAAGCCTGAAAGTGACTTACGTCCACTAAGGCCACAGCCATATGTGCCATGCCTGACCTATTGTTAGGTGTTTAATATGCATTAAGTGGAGAACTGTTGACTGGCTGACTCCCTGCATAAGACAGTACAACCCATGATCACATATTCTCAAACAGAAGACCCTTTCTACATTATTCTTCTGGCTTCTGGCACTTCTGCAGTCTTTCTTAATCAAGGGTTTCTGCTAACAGTACTATCATCATGATGTAAAGTGTATTACTTAGGACACTTATTTTGTGAAATGTTAATGCCTTAAGCAAAAATAGATTCTGTTATCAAATTAGTTTAGAAAGCACTTAATTAAACAAGGTTACAATTTTTATTGAGTGCAGTGCAGGACTTCTCAGAGACTTTAAAATGCCAGTGTAGATGGTAAATCTCCAAGAGGGAACGTGATACACATTTGCCAAACTTATCTGATCACAGAGCATTGTGTTTCCCTAGAGCATCCCACAGATTATATTCTAGGAAAACGCATACAGTTTAATATTTTACTGAAAAAATTCTAACACTGTTGGAAATATAGATATAATATCTTTGCTGCAGACCAATTTTATTCCTTTTTCCTCTGAAAGTATACTCCTTCTTGAGGAAAGAAGTGGTTAGGGACAATGATAACAAATATTAAATTTTTGCTTCCAGCCTTTTTCTCTGCATATTTACATGCCAAAAGGACTCAGATAATCAATGCATCCCTTGTTCCCCCATTCTGCCACGTTAATAGGTCAATTACATCTTCCTCTTCAGCTGAGAAACTACCTTGTGTGGCCCTCAACACAGCAACATGTGGCCCGAGTTCAATGGGAAAGAAGCCAATCATGTCTTGCTGCTGGCACTATACCTGTCACACCTCCTGAAAGCTATAAATGAGCAGAGAGCCCTAAAAAACGCCCTGAAAAAGTATGGGAACAGTGTCTATCTTTCTTATTCTCTCTTCCTTTTCTGTGCTTCCCCCTCCTTTTCTGTTCCTGTCACTTACCCAGTGACTTCAAACTATATCATTGTCTGTTTTCCATCAATCATTATTCCTCTTGATTCCCTGTTAGCTAACCTTCTCAATCTTCTCCAGAATCTTCTCCTTGATTTCACCTCTTCCTTAGCCTGTTCTTATTGCTTCTTCCTCCCAAATGTCCCTTATCTCTGCATATATCAGTTTAGTTCAGTCTGTCAGTCAAGTCCAAATCTTTGCGTCCCCATGGACTGTCGCACACCAGACTTCCCTGTCCATCACCAACTCCCGGAGCTTGCTCAAACTCATGTCCATCGAGTCAGTGATGGCATTCAACCATCTCATCCTCTGTCCTCCCCTTCTCCTCCTGCCTTCAATCTTTCCCAGCATCAGGGTCTTTTCAAATGAGTCAGCTCTTTGCATCAGGTGGCCAAAGTATTAGAGTTTCAGCTTTAGCATTAGTCCTTCCAATGAATACTCAGGACTGATCTCCTTTAGGATGGACTGGTTAGATCTTCTCACAGTCCAAGGGACTCTCAAGAGTCTTGTCCAACACCACAGTTCAAAAGTATCAGTTCTAAAAAACAAACAAACAAACAAAAAGTATCAGTTCTTTGGCACTCAGCTTTCTTCATAGTCCAACTCCCACATCCATACATGACTACTGGAAAAAGCATTACTTTGACTAGACAGGCCTTTATCAGCAAAGTAATGTCTCTGTGTATATAAGTCTGCTTATTCTTCAAGGTCCATTTCAAATGCTCTCTTCTTTTTGCTTATCTAACTTTATTGAGCTCTTTGCCCTGTGAATATCTATAGCACTTTATTTACACTCTAGTTTTTGACACACTGCACTTTCTTTCATATAGTACAGTTATTTAGGTCCATGTGGATTTCTTCTGGACTGTAAATTCCACAATGGTGAGTGATACAACTTGATCTTTGGCACCTCCTAACACCATTTCTTCACCTAGAATAAGTTTCTGAAAATACTGATGTATAAGAGACTCCTGATAAAAAATATAACCCTTACATTGAAACTGAATAGCTCTATCCTGATTGAGCAAGCAATAGTACATAGACTGAATACCTCTTTAACTTCCCCAGAAAGAATCTATTTAAAATAAATATAAATCCCACTGCTGGGCATACACACCAAGGAAACCAGAATTGAAAGAGACACGTGTACCTCAATGTTCATCGCAGCACTGTTTGTAATAGCCAGGACATGGAAGCAACCTAGATGTCCATCAGCAGATGAATGGATAAGAATGCTGTGTACATATACACAGTGGAATATTACTCAGCCATTAAAAAGAATACATTTGAATACGTTCTAATGAGGTGGATGAAACTGGAGCCTATTATACAGAGTGAAGTAAGCCAGAAATAAAAACACTAATATAATATACTAACCCATATATATGGAATTTAGAAAGATGGTAACGATAACCCTATATGCGAGACAGCAAAAGAGACACAGATGTATAGAACAGTCTTTTGGACTCTTTGGGAGAAGGTGAAGGTGGGATGATCTGAGAGAATAGCACTGAAACATGTATATTATCATATGTGAAACAGATCGCCAGTCCAAGTTCGATGCATGAGACAGGGTGCTCAGGGCTCATGCCCTGGGATGACCCTGAGGGAGGGGATGGGGAGGGAGGTGGGAGAGGGGTTCAGGATGGGGAACACATGTACACCCATGGCTGACTCATGTCAATGTATGGCAAAAACCACTACAATATTGTAAAGTAATTAGCCTCCAATTAAAATAAATAAATTAAAAAAATAAAATAAATATATTAGTATTAGGGTTTTCCTGGCTGCTCAGTGGTAAAGAATCCTCCTGCCAATTCAGGAGACATGAGTCCGATCCCTGGGTCAGGAAGATCCCCTGGAGAAGGAAATGGCAACCCACTCCAGTGTTCTTGCCTGGGAAATCCCATGGACAGAGGAGCCTGGAAGGCTACAGTCCAGGGGGTCACAAAGGGTTGGACAAAACTTAGTCACTAAGCAACAACATATCAGTAATCAATTTAGATTTTTTAAGGACTAATAGAAAATATTTATGTGACACATTTTTAGAGTCCCTGTCTACATACACATCACATAATCTCCTGTAGACATGCTGTATCTAAGAGCTCTTCATCAGTCCTTCTCTCAGAGCCAGGCATAATGGCCTTTATCTTTTTAATTTCAAGACCATCTTCTCAAACTTTAATTCTCTTGCTCTTTTTTTATACAGAACAAATTGTCTCTATTTCTTCTGTCTCAAAAGACTTAAAAGAGTTGGGCATAATGTCTATTTTCAAGTCTTCTCCTTCAATCCTCTCTTAAGTGCTAGCACAAGTATTAGTCGTTCAGTCGTATCCAACTCTTTGCAACCCCGTGGACTGTAGCCAGCCAGGCTCCTCTGTACACTGAATTCTCCAGGCAAGAATACTGGAGTCGGTTATCATTTCCTTCTCCAGGGAATCTTCCCGACCCAGAGATTGAACCTGGGTCTCCAGCATTGCAGGCAGATTCTATACACTTCCCAAATGGTACATTACAGCTTCCCAAATAGTACATTTTTATAGTATCCCTACTATTAATTCACGGCTTCTTCTCAGTCCCATTTGGTTATTTTATTTCTTCCCCCTGGCTCCTAAGGTTATGGCCACTAGGAATCAGTCACTGGATATTTTATCACCACTTTCTACATTTGTTAGTGACCTTGTCCAGACCAACAGCATAGATGACATATGTATCTTAACCATTCTCACATTTATATTTCAGCCCAAATTTTTCTCCAAAATCTAATTTTCTACATTCAACTTTCTAATCAACATCTCTGCTTGACTGGTTAATACATATCTGCAAACTGAATAAGTTTTTTTTAAACAGTATATAGATACTATTAATTTGCAATTTAAAGGGGAAATTATAAGGAGAAGTTTGACTAGCCTTACTATTCACTACTCTCATGCCTGGACTTTTTCAAATCATTGTTTTCTTGAGTTATAATTTACATACAGTAAAATATACATGTCTAGTCTATAATATTTGACTATTGTAAACATCAACCCGTTTCCAAGGATATGGACTATTTCTACCCCAATGGTAAGTTCTGTTATGTCATTGTCTATTGATGTCATTCATCTGCTCATGAGTCAATCACTGTCCTAATTTCTACTCTTATATTTGTTTTACCTATTCATATGCTTCTTATATATGGTATCACATGATATATATTTTTCTGAGTCTAGTATTTTCATTCAACATAATAGTTTTGAGATTCATCCTTTTTGTTGCAAGTATCAGTAGTTTGCTCTTTTTATTTGCTGAGAATATTCTATTTACAAATATACCACACTATTCTTATCAATTCACCTTTTGATGGAAGGCTATTTCCAGTTTGAAATTATTAAGAATAAAGGTGCTATAAACATTCTTAAACAAGTAATTCTGTAGAAAAATTGTTTTATTTCTCTCAGTAAAAGTCAAGAAATGAAATTTAAATTCACATTTCTCTGATGACTTATGATATTGACAACTTTTCATATGATTTTTTGTTATTCATATGTTATCTGTTGTGGAATGTCCAAGTCTTGCCCATTTTGATTGGATTGCTTGTTCTTTGATATTTTATTTGTAGAAATTCTCTTATATGTTCACAGTGTGAATCCTTTGTCAGAGGTGCAGGCTGAAGATAATTTATAGGCTTATTTGCTCTTTATTTCCTTAATGGTGTATTTTGATGACCAAATATTTATAACTTTTATGTTATCTGCTGTATCTTTTTTATAGCACTTTTTGTGAAGATCTAAATACATTGAGAAATAAACCATTTTCATGAAATGGAAGACTGAATATTGTTAAAGTGTCCATTCACTATTATTCTATAGATTCAAAGTAATACCAGTCCAAAGAATGGCAAATATTTTGAAGAAATCAACATTCTAATTCTAAAATTTTATAAGAAAATGCCACATATCTATAAGTGTTAGGTTAAGTGTGAGAAAAAAGGACTAGTTTCAATTACATGTACTATCTTTTTCAAAAGACTTTCTATAAAACTTCAGCAATCAAGTCAGTATGATATTTGCATAAGGGTAGAAAACAGGTCATGGAACATCACAGAGCCCATATCTATTAATAGACACACATGAATATGTCAGCTGCTTTAATTAGAATTCCAGTGTATTAAATGGAGAAAGGAAGAGAGGAACCATGAGGGATGGTGAACTTTCCATTTCTCTTGGATTAAATGTAGACCAATAACTTACCAAGAATGAAAAGTACCTGCAGAATGGCCACTATTAAAAAGTCTACATGTTACAAATACTGGAGAGGATGTGGAGAAAAGGGAACTCTCCTACACTGTTGGTGGGAATATAAATTGGTATAGCCACAATGGAGAACAGCATAGAGATTCCTTAAAAACTAAGAATAGAGTTGTCTTAAGATGCAGCAACCTCACTTCTGAGCATACAGCCAGACAAAACTATAACTTGAAAACATACATGCAGCCCTATATTCACAGCAGCACTATTTACAATAGCCAAGACAAAGAAACAACCTAAATTCCTATCAACAAATGAATGAATAAAGAAGATCTGATATACACACACACACACACACACACACACACACACACACACACACACAATGGAATATTACTCAGTCATAAAAAGGAATATGGTGAAATGTGGTGTCGGAGAAGACTCTTGAGAGTCCCTTGGACTGCAAGGAGATCAAACCTGTCAATCCTAAAGGAAATCAATCCTGAATATTCATTGGAAAGACTGATGCTGCAGCTGAAGCTCCAGTACTTTGGCCTGATGCAAAGAGCTGAATCATAAGAAAAGGCCCTGATGCTGGGAAAGATTGAAGGTGGGAGGAGAAGGTGACAACAGAAGATGAGATGATTGGATGGCATCACCAACTCAATGGACATGAGTGTGAGCAAACTCTGGGAAATGGTGAAGGACAGGGAAGCCTGGCTTGCTGCAGTCCATGGGGTCACAAAACTGAGCAACTGAGCCAACAAAAATAAAAGAATGAAATAATGTCATGTGCTGCAACAAAGATGAACCTAGAGATTTTTGTTCTAAGCGAAATAAGTCAGAAAAAGAAGACAAATATCACACTATATCACTTATATGTCGAATCTAAAATACTACACAATTGAACTTATATATGACACAGGAATAGACTCATAAATATATAGAATAGACTTGCTGTTTGTTGCCAAAGGAGGAGGTGGGTGTGGATTGGGTGTTCAGTACTAGCAGATGATGCAAGCTATTATATATTGAATGGATAAACATCAAGGTCCTACCATATAGCACAGGGAACCATATTTAATATCCAGTAACAAATCATAATGAAAAACAAACCAAAAAAAGAATGGCTAGCACCTGGCACATGGTCCTTCATTTAAATCTTTGCAGCCTTTGGAGGACACAATTAATGTAACATGTACTCTTTCCCACTGAGCTCAGAGATGGATTCAGAAATTTTATCTCATACAATGACTCAAACAACCTATTTATTAAACTTGGCTCATAAGAAGAGTCAGGGACATCCCTGGTCTAAATGACTAGAAGAGGTATCCTAAGTGGTACTTTTTAAGATGATATTTGTTAGGTGAAGTCCATCTGGGAATAGGAAGAAAGACACATAGAGAAGATTTTGCTTCACTTTTGGGTTCCGCATGAATGGTACAAAGACTTCAAGCTCAGGAAAACATGCAGCTTACAACATGCAATGTCACATTTTCCAAATTTCTGACTCTGTGTTTTTTGGCTTTTCATTATCACCTAGATTTTTAAAATTTTGCATTTTGACTCCGCCTATGAGATATCCATCTCCCATCTTCCTTCTGCCTTCCTAAGAAAACCCTTTTTTCCAAGACCTGATCTGTTTCATACTGCCTTGTACATCTGGGAAGTTTCAGGGATTGAGTCCTGATCAGTCCAAGACAATTATGCAGGGTCCCATTTTCATTACCAGTGACTATCACACGACATATATATGCATGTGATGTGGTGCTAGCCAATGAGACACAGTGACAGTCTGGAAAGACTCCCCTGTTCTTTAAAAGGAACACATGAGAAAGGTAGTACTTCTATTCCTCTGGGCATCATGATGCCTGGAAATGACTTCCAAAATTGGGCAGTCATCTTGCAACTCTAAGTGGCACCAGGCTTCAGAGGATGGTGGAGCAAGAAGATTGAAACTCGATTTCATCATTGAATCCCTCATCAAGTGGTGCTGGATATCGTCCTTCCTCTGATTTATTGATATAGTCCCACAGAAGTATGTCAACTTGAGTAGAATGTTGTCATCATTTGCTATAAAAGGCTTTCTGTTGTTTAAAAAATTCCCAGCCCTTCCCCATTTTAACAGTTACACTATGAGTAACATATGAAAAGGGTTTTGGCCCTTGCTTAATCTGAGTTAAAAGTGGAGTAGAAAAGCTCCATGCCCTGCTGTACCCCTCTTCAATTTGCCCAGAGAGAGTGCCAACTCTGGAGAGTATTGAGTTTTATTTTATTTAAGGAAGACATTATTTCTGCTCAGACCTTCAAATCACACTAACGAGATTATTTTCTGGTAACCAAGCACTTCCACAAGGAACCATTCCACTCAGCGACACATAAGAGGAAGACACGAAGGCTATTTAGATGCCTGCTGACTTGGTGGGTACTTATGTAGAAATGGAGAGGCGACTTCATTGAACAACGATGACCACATCCCAGGAACTCATTTCTGTATTTGCTTTTCTATTTTAGAAGTTGGGACACATTTAGGAGGCAAGATGGCTTTGATTTTAAACTTTCTTTTTTGATGCTAATCACTTAATGACATTTTCTTCTTCTGGGCTGAGGTTTTCCACATTTGGTCTCTGTCTTCTTTTTGACTAAATTAATCAGCCAGAATCCATTTCCCATCTGTCCCGAGTTAACCACTGATTTTTCAGAGCAATCTCATGGAGATGGAACAAGAACAAGAATGTGGTCCTTGGTTGATGATGATGTAGCAGCCAAGGAACTGTAAACTTAGTGGCGGGAGAAACAGCTGGGTCGAGGCCATGTCATGAATATCCAGAGGACCCCAATGGACTCCCACACTGCTAGTCCTCTGCAAAACTCTGGCATCACAACTTCTGAACATGTCTGTACATGCTAAGGTTAGTCCCTTCACATACTGTATCACTGATTTTGGCCCTTTAGAGCCTTCAACTCAGAGTTTCACTGACAGTAATGGGCTCTTCTTTGGACACTGAGTATGTATCGGGCTCTATGCTACCTGCTTTGCAGATGACAGTCCTCACAGCTCTCATGTGTAGGAGGGATTATACTTATTTTTTCACATGAAGAAACTAAGAAAAGCAGTATTCCGTCCAGAGTCTCATATTACCTAAGTGACATAGATTGTATCTAGATTGTATCCTAGCTCTGACTCCTAAACCAATACTCTTAATCACCACACTTGTTTCTCTCTTTGTTCGGCATGCCTCTTCCAAGTACATGCTCCTCTAGTACTCGGATTCAGTAATTACCTCAGACCAGGTATACATACAAGTGTTCAACAAACTGCTATTGTTATTAGTGTGGAATAATAAAAACTTCAGAACCTGGGTTGGGTGGCCTCTGCTCTGTGAGGCGGGTACCTCCAGTTGAGGCCAGCAGTTCCCACCAGACTGAGAGGTTTCAGTTACACACACAGGAGATACCGTCTCCGGATTCCATGGCAGGAGTCAGGGCTCCTGGTCTTGTTCAAGTCAGCATCCCTGCTCCACTGTAACTCCTGAGCAACTTGGGTGCCACTCAGCTGCTCTGAGCCACAAGGGAAGCCCAAGAATACTGGAGTGGGTAGCCTATCCCTTCTGGATCTTCCCGACCCAGGAATCGAACCGGGGTATTCTGAATTGCAGGCGAACTCCTTACCAGCGGAGCTATCGGGGAAGCCCATGAATAATACAGGCAAAAGCAATTTTATTGATCCAGAAATAGGTATTAGCTGAGTGACTTTTATCTGTTAGGAAATTATCCTAAGTATGACATTGAACTCAGTTATTTAAACTACATTCTTAGTCCAGCTAGACCTAAGATTTGGTGACTGTAATAGCTGTTTAGTCAAACTGCCCCCGATAACAGGCAGACTGTATTTGTGCTTTGGCCAGAGAAAAGAACATGAATTGACCAGTTGAAATACATCACCTTATTATAGTGTTTCAAAAAAGTAGGATAACCTTGAGGCTCTATTGTTGGAAATCCAGGCACATTATTTTTATTCAGTTCAGTTCAGTTAAGTTCAGTCGCTCAGTTGTGTCCAATTCTTTGTGACCCCATGAATTGCAGCACACCAGGCCTCCCTGTCCATCACCAACTCCCAGAGTCTACCCAAACCCATGTCCATCGAGTCGGTGATGCCATCCAACCATCTCATCCTCTGTTGTCCCCTTCTCCTCCTGCTCCCAATCCTACCCAGCATTAGAGTCTTTTCCAATGAGTCAGCTCTTTGCATCAGGTGGCCAAAGTATTGGAGTTTCAGCTTCAACATCAGTCCTTCCAATGAACACCCAGGATTGATCTCTTTTAGGATGGACTGGTTGGATCTTCTTACAGTCCAAGGGACTCTCAAGAGTCTTCTCCAACACCACAGTTCAAAAACATCAATTCTTCAGCGCTAGCTTTCTTCACCGTCCAACTCTCACATCCATACATGACCACTGGAAAAACCATAGCCTTGACTAGACGGACTTTTGTTGGCAAAGTAATGTCTCTGCTTTTAACATATGCTATCTAGGTTGGCCATAACCTTCCTTCCAAGGAGTAAGCGTTTTTTAATTTCATGGCTGCAATCACCATCAGCAGTGATTCTGGAGCCCCCCAAAATAAAGTCTGACACTGTTTCCACTGTTTCCCCATCTATTTCCCACGAAGTGATGGGACCAGATGCCATGATCTTAGTTTTCTGAATGTTGAGCTTTAAGCCAACTTTTTCACTCTCCTCTTTCACCTTCATCAAGAGGCTCTTTCATTCTTCTTCACTTTCTACCATAAGGGTGGTGTCATCCGCATATCTGAGGTTATTGATATTTCTCCCGGCAATCTTGATTCCAGCTTGTGTTATTTTTATTAGTGTATACCAACAACTAGATTCTTAGGTTTATGTCAGAGTATGAGATAGTCCTACATGACGAGATTTTTGGTGGCAAAACCCGTATTTGATTTGTCTCAGTTTCTGCAGGAATTGACACAATGACTGGAAAATAGCAAATATTCAATCAATATTCGTTAAATTGAAGGGAGGAGGGATAAATTAGGAGTTTAAGATTAACAGATACAAACTACTATATATAAAACAGATAAGCAAGGACCGACTGTACAGCACAGGAAACTATATGCAATGTTTGTCATAACCTATAATGGGAAAGAATCTGCAAAAGAATGCATACATGTGTGCATAGATATGTGTGTGTGTGTGTGTGTGTGTGTGTATGAAACTGAATTACTTTGTTGTCCACCTGAAACTGACAGAATATTGTAAATCAACTACACTTCAAGTAAAAATATAGATTTGTTAAATTAAAATGCATTAAATAAATGGAAAGAAAATATATTTTAGTTCTGCATGAAAATAAACGTAATAAAAGAATGAAGGGGATTTTAATTGAATCTCTATTATAATGTATTCGTATGAGCTTGATATTATGAGAAAATGGAGGCTGGAAAGTCAGAGGGGCATGTGCTTAAGTTCCACTTCTTCATTAAGAATTGCATGATTCTGGAAAAAATACCTAACTTTCTATCCTCAGTTTTCTCTTCTATGAAATACAAATAATACCTCATAGAGTTATGATTAGGAATATATATATATATTCAATATACAACCATTAGAAGATTAGATATATATCTAACATATGTACCTAGGTCATATATGATCATATTAAAATTGACATGGAAGACACTATACTTCCTCATTTTCTTTTTATAACTTTTAGTCTAAATATTATTCATAAAATAGATTTTCAATTTAATTTCTTAAGGAAAATACATTGTTTAAAAAAGCCAGAAGGCTGACAGAACTCTGCTGTTAATTGGAAATTTGGTCAGAGTTTTTGTGAAGTGATTTTCTAAAAGCAGAGCTTAGCTGGGAAGCTCACATAGGTACTTACACACACATGCAAAAACTTTTAGCAAAAAAAAAAGTTTTAGGCAGGTCTGGCATCAAATTACCTCATTTTATGGGTTGCTGTGGAAACATATTAGCCCTCTGGAAGTGCAAAACCACGTTTGAGTCTTACACGAAGAACCCTCCATCCCATGAAAGTGAAGAACAGCTGGGGATTGAGGAAGTGTAAGCTGACATGTCAGACAGTAGCCAAACAAAGTGAGCCAGGCCTTGTCTGGAGGCAAAAACAAGGAGTGGGTGCTGGGAAAAACAACAGAACACTGTCAACAGAGTTCAGAAAATGGACCAGTTGTTTACTCTCATTATAACAAGGAAACAGAATTCCAGGGATGAGGATTAAATTTGCTGAGAGTGAAACTTTAACAAATCAAATGAAAAAACAGGATTGCCCTAAGTAGTCCCCACTTGGAAGCTTTTTGACTGGAAAGTGCAATGCGAAACTGCATGATTCAATGCACTCACTGTTGACTGGTTTGGGATATAAAAGCTGATAATAATTTCTTCCTCTGTGGGATATCACCTTCTTGTTTCCTGGCTATTTGGAAAATGCCTACTTCCAGAAAGTACAGATATAGCACTGCTCTCCTTAAACTGTCCCAAAGAGGAGGAGATTTATCTGGACTGATATAGAGGCATCTCGTGAGCATAATATTGGTAGCTCAATACGGTAGAATTTTCTGGTGGCCCAGGGATAGTTGTCTAAGTCACTAGCTTTCTCTAGGTTGCAGTTTCCTTGCTGGACAAAGGTGAGGGAAGTACTTATCCAAAGTTCTGGTGTCAGAGGAAAATATTTTGAAGTAAAATGGGTTGAAAGATACCATCTTCTTGAATCCTAAAAATTCACAATACCCTCTTGTATACTCACTGCTTTAAGAAACATCAGTATGGGGAAAGAGAGATTCCATCATGTTTAATCCTCTGTTTCCCTCATCTGGTCCCAGAAGGCTTTTATCACTGAGCACCTATTAATCTCCCAACATGATGCTGTGCCTTAGAGTTCATGCTGGGAAACACTGCAGTAGCTAATCCCAGGACATTTTCAGCCATAAAATCCACATTCTATTTTTTTTTATTCTAATTTTATTTTATTTTTTATTATTTTAAAATATTATTTTTATTTTTTTAATTGGAGGATAATTGCTTTGCATGTGTGCATGCATGCTCAGTTGCTTCAGTTGCATCTGACTCTTTGAGATCCCATGGACTGTAGCCCACCAGGCTCCTCTGTCCATGGAATTCTCCAGGCAAGTATACTGGAGTGGGTTGCCATTCTCTGGGGGATCTTCCCGACCTGGTGATCAAACCCACATCTGCTGCATCTCCTGCTTTGCAGGCAGATTCTTTACCCACTGAGCTACCTGGGAAGCCCAATACTTGTTTTGCAATGTTGTATGGTTTCTGCTATAAACAATGTGAATCTGCTATAGGTATACATATATGTCCTCCCTTGTGAGCCTCCCTCTCACACACCCCCTGGCCCATCCCACTCCTCTGGATCATCACAGAGCACTGAGCTCAGCTCCCTGCATTCTATTTTATATTTTTCAACTTTTTTTGTTGACATGGACCAATTCCAGAAGTTCAACCTAGAACCTAGGACCTAGAAGGAAAATACCCAATACTTTTAAAGTGGTTTGGTTTCACACGTAAAGTGCAGGCAGGTAGTAACTAACTACAGGTAGATTATTTTAAGGAGTAGGTGATCCCCCAGCCTCTGGAGTATAATTGAAATGCAAGTCAAGTTCTTATCCACAGGCAGCATCAAGATAATGTAGTTTAAAAATAGCCTTAAGAGCAAATGCTCTATAGTTCCCCAATTTAAAACTCAGCTTTATTACTAATTAACTGTGTGACTTTGGGCAAGTTGCTTAACCTCTCTAAAGAGCCATCCCTATTTCTGTTAAATACAAATAACCATAGTGTCCCCCAATACAACATCTGACATATGTGTCTGATGAAAGTTCAAAAACAAAATTTGATAGAAAGAAATTGGGATGGATCTCAAAAAGATCAGCATGTGTGCATGCTAATTCACTAAGTCATGTAGGACTCTTTGCAACTCTGTGGACTGTAAGCCACCAGGCTCCTCTGTCCATGGGATTCTGCAGGCAAGAACACTGGAGTGGGTTGCCATGTCCTCCTCCAAGGGATCTTCCCAACCCAGGGATCGAACCTGCATCTCTTTTATCTCCTGCATCAGCAGATGGGTTCTTTACCACTAGCACTATTTGGAACACCCTCAGAAAGACCAGATAACTGCTCTAAAAAAAGTTATTAGTTCAGGCCTTTGGGTGGCATTCTGATCAGTTTGAATTAAAGAGGAATGAATCTAAAGTTAGCAAACAATAATGCAGCAACAAAACTGGTTTCTTTGGTTGTCTTTGCCCTCCCCCCCCCCCCCAATCTATTCTCTCTGTGATACCTATTCTAAAATAGAAACCTAATTATGTCATCTGCCTATTTTGAACTGACTGTCTAAAAGATGAGAGTTAATGCATGTCACACAGCCTTGTCTTTCCCAATGACTGTTGTCTCCTGGACATCACACCCAGCCCTCCATGCTGCAGCTCACTCCTAACCACGAGGAGATCCTAAACATACTGTGCTGTGTCCTAAGTTGATGCCTTTAACACTCGCTCCCTGCTTTGCTTGAAATACCCTTGCTCTCACTTGCCTATTTCTTTCTTCATTCCAGCTTCACCTCATGTCACCTCCTCCATCAACCCTTAGCTCCCTCCTACCCCAATCCTCCAACAGAGTCCGCTGAATCCTTTGTGTGTCCTCACTGAAGCTTCACATTCCACTGCAGCATCCTTGGGCTGCACTGAATGTTCGAACATGTCAGCTCCCCAGCTCCTTAGTGCTTCCTCCTAGGGATTCCATTCCCCTCTGCATCCTCAGAGTCTCACAGAGAAGGCCCTAGACAAATATCTGCTAAATGAAGACAGAAGAAAATAGGGAAGTGTTTCTGGAAACCGTTTTACTAAACAAATACCTTTGTGCCATGAAAAAATGTTTTCTTCCAACAAATGCTTCTATTGTAGTAATAATATCCATAGCAGAATGTGAGGCTCTGGAAGTGCCTAGGTTTAAATCTAGTTTCCACTTATTTCCAGCTCTGAAAATTAGAGTGAGCTTATTCATGTCTCTAAGCCTGTTTCCAGTTCTGTAAATAATCACACCCACTCTGTTCTTTGTATATGGCTGAGCCTAGAGTAACTTCTTATTGATTATTAGCTGTCCTGTTTTTACTGTGATTTGTAGCATTACCATTTTATTACTATACTATCTAAAGATTAAATAGAATAAGCTCAACGGGAAAGTGTTTGTAAACTGTAAAGAGATATTGAACTATTAGTTGTTAGAACTCTTGATCTTATTTAAACTCAATAGAGAACTTCCCTGGTGGTCCAGTAGTTAAGAATTCACCTGCCAATATAGGGGACACAGGTTCCATCCCTGGTCCAGAAAGATTCCTTATGCTGCAGGGCAACTAAGCCCATGTGCCACAGCTCCTGAGCCTGCACCCTAGAGCCGGGGCCCCGCACAAGCGAAGCCACCACAGTAAGTAACCCGCGTATCCCAACCGGAGAGTGGCCCTCACTTGCCACAGCTAGAGAAAGCCCATGCACAGCAATGAGGACCCAGTGCAGCCATAATAAAGAAATAAAATGATATTAAGAAAAATAAAGCCCACTCTTTCCTTCCCTTAATGTGTCCACAAATCTGTTTTTTGTATCTGCATATCCATTTCTTCCCTGCAAATAGCTTTATCAATACCATTTTTCTAGATTCCATATATGTTCGTTAATACATTGTATTTGTTTTTCCTTACTTCATTCTGTGTAACAGGCTCTAGGTTCATCTATTTCACTAGAATTGACTCGAATTCGTTTTTCTTTTTTTTTTTATGGCTGAGTAATATTTCATTGTACAGATGGCACAAAAGGGAGGTGCTACAGGTATAATTATGGCTGATCTGTGTTGTTGTATGGCAAAAACCAATGCAACATTATAAAGCAATTTCCGTCCAATTAAAAAATTTTTAAAATGAAAAACAAAACCCATAGTTCTTTCAATAAATAAATAAATTCATAGAAAATTCAGTCAGTCGTGAACAGCTGCTAGGTGTGGTAGTTTGGTTTGGGAGTGTCAGTAATACAAAATGGTGTGGGCTACCTGGAAATTAATTTTGTATAAGAAGTTCTGAAACATTTTGCCAGCCCAGTTGTAAATAAATTCATAGAAAATTCAGTCAGTCGTGAACAGCTGCTAGGTGTGGTAGTTTGGTTTGGGAGTGTCAGTAATACAAAATGGTGTGGGCTACCTGGAAATTAATTTTGTATAAGAAGTTCTGAAACATTTTGCCAGCCCAGTTATACAGTGTTGGGAGCTCTCGCCAGTTCTAGGGTCTCAGGACTACAATTTTTCCCAAATGACAACCCAGATTTACCCAGAGCCTTTCAAATGCCATCTTCTCTAAAATGATGGGTAATTAAGTGAAGAATGAAACTGATACTGAAGCTATCTGGTTAATGCATGCACTCGGCTTCTTGGGAATTCAGTAATTTAACAGGGAGCAGCAGCAGGTTGAAGAGCCAAATCCTGAAGCTTCATTCATTCAGCAAACAGCTGTGACCTTGCAAGAACAGCACATGGGAGCCCAGATATAACAAGCCCGATTTTGGTTAGTTTGTTTTTATTTTCTCTTTTAGTAATGACATGGCTCTGGAGAGATTCTCATGAGGGAGAATCGGGCTAAATGGCTAGCAGGATGATTGATTAACAAGATGTTTTGTTTCCATTGTCTCATAGATAAGCAGGACCATTCTGTCCTCTAATCTGCTGACTCCTACTTCAATACAGTATCTTATAAATCATGAATAAACATAAAATACACAAGGATGGAAACAGAACATTTCTTTCAGAGACCACAATTAACGGACTGATTTGATTATTTACACTGAATTATAAGCACAATTATTTCCTTCCTTCAACTAGAACCATAGAGAACATTCTAAATTAAGATGCTTTGGCTGAACAGCCCAGAAAACCAACTAGCAAGAAAGTGGATGAGCCTATACAAGGAGCCCTAAGCCATGCTCCAAGTTCACACTCCCTGCAGGGGTCAGCCTGGGCAGCCAGTAGGTTTTGAGGTCCCTGACCCTTAGCTTTTTCAGCTGACCTTTAGATTTAGGCCAGGGTGGGTGGTTAGCAGTTACACTTAGGGATGCTAGGTGAAGTACAGGACATCTGGTCGAACATGAATTTCATATAAACAATGTATAATCTTTTAGAATAATTTAGGACATGCTGCTGCTGCTGCTAAGTCACTTCAGTCGTGTCTGACCCTGTGCGACCCCATAGACGGCAGCCCACCAGGCTCCGCCGTCCCTGGGATTCTCCAGGCAAGAACACTGGAGTAGGTTGCCATTTCCTTCTCCAATGCATGAAAGTGAATTCGCTCAGTCGTGTCCGACTCTTCGCGACCCCATGGGCTGCAGCCTACCAGGCTCCTCCGTCCATGGGATTCTCCAGGCAAGAGTACTGGAGTGGGGTGCCATTGCCTTCTCTGAATTTAGGACATACTTAGAATGAAAATATACCAAAAAAGTTTTATTCAAAAAAAGTTTTATTCATTTTTTTATCTGAAATTCAAATTTAACTCAGCCAACTCTATTTTTACTTGCTAAATTGACAACCTTGGTTACAACTGTAGACTAAAAAAGTATAGTCACAACCTGAGAGTAAAGTTATTTTATTTGATGGGAATTTTTAGGTCTCCAAGCCTGGGAGACAGCATCTCAGTAGCCCTGAGAACACTGCTCCAAGGAGCTGGGAAGGGGAGTCAGGCTATATACAAGTCTGCACAAAGGGAGCAGGCAGTCTGAACATCAAACATTATTGTGAGGTAAGAAAAATCAGATATCAAGTTAAGGAATTTAGCATTCACATATGGGAAGATTCAAGCCTTTGGGCCCACTGAATTCATTCCTTTCATATGCACCTCAGCTATCTGGGGCCAAATCCTGTCCCTTCTTCACCTTAAGGAGTGGCAGATGTCTGCTTCTTTCATTCCTCCCCCCAACCCCCAGCTCCTCAGCAATCCCTGTATGGAGTGGCGGCATCTGCTGGATCACAGGCATTGTGTTCCATTTGAGGAGCCCTCGTTCACCTTTGGAGGCCAGAAATCATCGCTGATGGCTGTGACGTTTCTTGCCCACCAATAGGACAGGAAATATCTTCATTTCACACTATCAACCTGTGAGCGTGCCAAGTCGCTTCAGTTGTATTCAATTCTTTTGCGACCCCATGGACTGTAGCCCACCAGGCTCCTCTGTCCATGGAATTCTCCAGGCAAGAATACTGGAGAGGGTTGCCATGCCCTCCTCCAGGAGATCTTCCTGACCCAGAGATCAAACCCAGGTCTCCTGTGGCTCCTGCATTGCAGGCAGATTCTTTACCACAAGTGCCACCTGGGAAGCCCCAACATGTGAGAGCCTTATCAATCTCCCCGAAAAAATTGCCACTAAAGGAAAACAAAAGATGAGTCTCCCCAGGGCAGGAGGTCTTTACCACTGACCACACTGGCCACCTCCATCTGCCTTGTCCTCCTCTCAAGCCCAGAAAGTGGTCCCTTTATTGCTGAGAAGGTACAAGTTACTTCTCTCATCTGACTGAACTTTCCCCCTATCTTTTCCTTAACTCTTACTTAGGAGACAATGGGAAGGGGACTGAGTGTTTCAGTCAATGCCAAAATGTGCGCATCACAAAGCAAACATTGACAACAGAGTGGCTTGTGACAGACAGAAATGGTTCATAAATTTTCTTACTTTCCTCATGAGCAATTTACTTTGGCAGGCAGGGAGGCCTGGCGTGCTGTGATTCATGGAGTCGCAAAGAGTCGGACAGGACTGAGCGACTGAACTGAACTGAACTGAACTGAGAAGAAGATACTTCCCTTAATTTCAATGTTACCTTGGTGGGGAGGGAAGTACAAGAATCTGAGAGTCATGCAAAGTTGTTTCAAATACAGCTTTCAGGACATGAAAGTTGCCTCAGCTTTGTCTCTCTGTACTTTGGTCTGTAAAATGGGACAATAATACATTTCCAGTCCAACAGCATTCTTGTGAGTGTTAAATGGTATGACATAGGGGGAAAAAATTTAAATGTTGGGGTTTGGTTCTCTTTCTCCTTCTGAATTCTTAACACTCTTCAAAAGGTTTATTCATCCTTTCATCTTTTTTATTTTTTAATATCGAGTTAAGACCCTGCTTCCCCCACTTTGCCCACAAGGCTTTCTCCTTGGGGAGTTGTTTGTGGTCCAGGATTAGCTGTTTGGATATCCTCTTTCTGCTCTCTAGCTGCAATCATTCTGACCTTATAATCCCCAACTTGGGGTAGGAATCATTATATTTTCAAATCTATAGATATTAAAATAGCCTGGTTTATATGTACCTAATATTTTGGAAAAGATGCCTAAAATTATCAACAATTGCCCTCTGAGTTCAAAAATAATGGTTTGTTATTGTATTACTCTTGTTAGTGGCTAGGTCATGTCTATCTTTGTGACCCCATGCACTATAGCTCACCAGACTCCTCTATCCAAGGGATTCTCCAGGCAAGAATACTGAAATGGGTTGTCATTTCCTCTTCCAGAGGCTCTTCCTGACCAAGGGATTAAACCCACATCTCTTATGTCTCCTGCATTTGCAGCCAAGTTCCTTACCACTAACGCCACCTGGGAAGCCCTATCTTTGGGTAGGAATCATTATATTTTCAAATCTGTAGTTACTAAAATAGTCTGGCTTATATATGCCTAATATTCTGGAAGATAATGCCTAAATTATTAACACTTGCTCTCTAAGTTTAAAAGTAACAGTTAATGGTCATTAAATGTTGTAGAGTTGTTAATACTTCCAAATTTTAAGCTCTAAGTATGCATTAAATTTGTGAACAGTACATGAACCGAGAACCAAACTGGATTTAGAAAAGGCAGAGGAATCAGAGATCAAATTGTCAACATACCTTGGATCATTGAAAAAGTAAGAGATGTCCAGAAAAACATCCACTTCTGCTTCAATGACAATGCTAAAGTCTTTGACTGTGTGGATCACAACAAACTGTGGAAAATTCTTCAGGAGATGGGAATACCATACTACCTTACCTGCCTCTGGAGAAATCTGTATGCAGGTCAAGAAGCAACAGTTAGAACCAGACATGGAACAACAAACTGGTTCAAAATTGGGAAAGGAGTATGTCAAGGTTGTATAGTCACCCTGTTTATTTAACTTACACGCAGAGTACATCATGAGAAATGCTAGACTGGATGAAACACAAGCTGGAATCAAGATTTCTGGGAGAAATATCAATAACCTCAGATATGCAGATGACACCACCCTCATGGCAGAAAGTAAAGAAGAACTAAAGAGCCTCTTGATGAAAGTGAAAGAGAAGAGTGAAAAAGTTGGCTTAAAACTCAACATTCAAAAACCCTAGATCATGGCATCAAGTCCCATCACTTCATGACAAATAGATGGGGAAACAATGGATACAGTGACAGATTTTATTTTCTTTGGCTCCAAAATCACTGCAGATGGTGACTGCAGCCATGAAATTAAAAGATGCTTACTTCTTGGAAGAAAAGCTATGACCAACCTAGACAGCATATTAAAAAGCAGAGACATTACTTTACCAACAAAGGTGCATATAGTCAAAGCTATGGTTTTTCCAGTAGTCATGTATGGATGTGAGAGTTGGACCATAAAGAAAGCTCAGCACTGAAGAACTGATGCTTTTGAATTGTGGTGCTGGTGCTGGAGAAGACTCTTGAGAGTCCCTTAGACAGCAAGGAGACCAAACCAGTCCATCCTAGAGGAAATCAGTCCTGAATATTCATTGGAAGGACTGATGCTGAAGCTGAGGGTCCAATACTTTGGCCACCTGATGTAAAGAAGTGATTCCCTGGAAAAAACCCTAATGCTGGGAAAGATTGAAGGCAGGAGAGAAGGGGACGACAGAGGATGAGATGGTTGGATGGCACCACCAAATCGATGGACATGAGTTTGAGCAAGCTCTGGAGACTGGTGATGGCCGGGAAGCCTGGTGTGCTGCAGTCCATGAGGTCACAGAGTCGAACACGACTGAACAACTGAACTGAACTGAAGGCATTAAGTTTATAATAAAAAAAAAAATTTAAACTTAGTATCAGAAAGATTAATTACTAAAATTTTCATAGCCAATAAGAGGCAGAAATGGACCTTGAATCTAGCTCTTCTGACTCTAAATGTTGAGTTTATTTCCCTCTAGTATGATGTCTTTCTGGCTTGTTTCACTTGCCCTGGTGACCTTGTAGTATATAATTTTGAATATTCAAAAGTAAACATATCCTTTCTTCCCTAATAGATCATAACATCCTTGAGAACAGCAATCATGCCCTGTACTTACATAAGATGGTGTCAGATACACACAAAGTGCTCAATAAATGTGTATTGACTGAGCAATTCCATGATAACATTAATTTTTCATTGTCTTTTCCAACCCCATCTATTGGAGAAAATGTGAAACTCTTCATTTCCCTTGCTTGCCTATCAGCATATGGCTGTACAGAAGATTTTGGTCTTTGTTGTCAGGACCACCTCACTTCTAACATCTGTTTCCACCATAGATAAATGCCACTTACACATGCAGAGTAACCTCATGTGGACATTCTGAGAGGAGTGTTGCCTTTTGAGATAATCTGCTGTGCTCCCTGCCTGAAGCCCGAGTGCCTTTAGATGCTCATCCAACTTCTGCTGAAAGAAGGTTAGTGACAGGGAGTTGCTATTTGGCAAGGCCATCCAGAATACAGCAAAGAATTAAGAATGTGTTTAGTAAATTAGCCTGAAATCAGCTTCTCCTGCTTCCACATGCTGTTCATAGGTAAACCCTGTGGACTCACAGAAATTTCCATCCTTTCTATCTTAGGACTGGATTTCAGATGTCTTCAGACATAGCAGTACTTCTTCAGTGTTCCTCTTTCTTTTGGCTCAACACCATACAATATTAAGCTTCTTCTTCAATACCCATTTCCTCTAACTTTTAATTTCATATCTTGCATTTAGTATCTTGAAGCAATGTGAGTGTATCAGGGTAATGACAGCTGCTGTAACAAATAGATCCATATATATATATACACATATATACATACACATTTATATATATACACATATATATATATATACACACACACACATATATATATGTGTATATATATATATATACACACACACACACACATATATATATATATACACACACACATACACATACAATATCTCAAATATAGAAGTTTATTTCTCCCTCATGTAACAGTCCAAGACAGGTGTTCCTGACTAGCAGGTAGCTATTCTCTACCTGGTGTTTCAGATACCCAGGATCGTCATGTCACTTGGCTGTCTGATCTCCTAGAGCTTTATTATCCATTGCTTGCATCCAACGGATAAAAGGAAAAAAGAGGGATGTGAAGAAGACACACCTGCTTCTTAAAAACTATTTTCTGGATGAAATTACTGTCACTTCTCCTTGTATTCTAAGGGGAAAAAATCACATGGTCACCTCTGAATGCAAGGAGGAAGTGGACATGACATTGGGAGGTATGATCTCCTGCTGGGTTGTCACCTCTCTGCAACAACACTAGGTTATTGAAAGAGAAGATGTTTCCGTGGACAGTACCATCTCTGCTATGGTGTAAGGGAAGATCAGACTCAGCAACAGAGTAGTATAGCGCTGCATAGACCTGCTTTCTTAACTCAGTAAGGCCACCACTCCTCTTACCATCACTCTGGTCCAGGGTTTTCTACTCTGTTCCTTTGAAAGACTCATCCATACTTTTATGTACCCATAAGAAAGCAAAGCTGCTGTTAATTATTCTAATGCAGTGATCTTAGGACATATCCCAATTTCTGAGACTTTAAAATCTGAAAAGAAATGCATCTGAATGGTATCTATCATCATACACACACACACACACACACACACACACACACACACACACACACACACACACAAAGCTACAGCAATGAGTGCCTTGTGTTGTCTTTCTTCCTTCTATTTAAGAACTTCCATGTATTATTCCTTTTATCCAATATACCCACAGCACATAGGGAAGTGGTTTAGCAATTTGAGAATCTGTCAATCACAGGACACTCATCAATCTATTCTGCCAACCTTACATTATAAGGAATCTGATTGGAGACTTGGATTTAGTGCTTAGTGTGATGAAGTTTCATTTCTTTATCACTGGAGAATGGTAGTGGGTACAGCTGAAGAAAGTGTCCTGAGGGTTTGATACAAAGCTGTATGAACAATATTTTATCTCATATTTAGTTCATTAAAATCAAATCACACAAGTAGTCAGGTCACAAACTTTGAACTTTGATGATAAAGATAATAGTGAATTCCACAAAATAGAACGATGCTTTGGCAGAAAAAGAATTGGAAGCTTTGTTTCTGCATCATTTTACAGACCATTAAAAGACCTCTTCAAGCCTCAAAGATTCTCCCAGTGGCCTCTCGTGGGCCATAAATGTTTCACTATAAATCACTCCATGAGACCAAGGTGTGGAAAGATCCAATAAAGTACAGATATGTTATCTGTGAGGAGTAAGTTTCTATGAAACTAACTCTTTTATCACCCAAGTCAGTAAATATCTATTGTGTGCTGTGTGTGTGTTCAGTCGCTCAGTCATGTCTGAATCTTGGTGGCCCCATGGACTGTAGCCCATCAGTCTCCTCCGTCCGTGGAATTTTCCAGGCAAGAATATTGCAGCGGGTGGCCATTTCCTACTCCTGGGGTTCTTCCTGACACAGGGATCAAACCTACATCTCTTGTGTCTCCTGCACTGGCAGACAGAGAAAGGTTTATGTGAAAAGGCACTCTTTCAGGCACTGTTGTGAGTCATGGGAGGGGGTGGTTCAAGCCAAGAATATTGTAGAGAGAAGGCAGGGCTGCAGTAGGGCTCTCTGGCAGTGATAGGAAAATGGTAGCCCCTGTGTGCCCAGATGAGCAGTGGATTTCACTCCAGTGTCAACGGTACTATTTTTTTAATTTGAAGCACAGTTGATTTATAATGCTTCACATGTACAATGAAGTGATTGTCATACATATACATCTACATACATATGTACATGTACATACATGCATACCTAGATGTATACGTATAACTGAATCACTTTGTTGTACATGTGAAATATTAGAAATCATACGTACATATACATATACATCTATGCTATTCTTTCTCAGATTTTTTTCTATATGTTATGACAAGATATTGAGCATGGTTCCCTGTGCTATACAGTAGGTCTTTGTTGTGTATCTACTTTATATAGAGTAGTGTGGATCTTTAAATCCAAAATTCCCAATTTAATCCCTCTCCGCCCCTTCCCCCTTTGGTAACCATAAGTTTATTTTCTTCCAAAAACTCCAACAGCAAGATCTTCAGACTTTCTTTTAATTAGTTTAAACAACTGGAGATATCAAAGCATCCTTGGATTCATTAGTAGAAATTTATGACCCAGGATGTCTCCTATGTTCAAATAAGTCAGCAAATCGATGGGAGAAGAGAGGAAACAAGCAATGTAGATCTCTAAGATGATAATCACACCCATGAAAACAGAAACAGTGAACAAACAAAAAACGTTTTCTTTAAATTATCCATAGTTCCCAACTTCATGGATGTGAGTTGAACCTTTAAACTGGAAAAGCCCCCCCTTCTCCTTTTTAGAGAAGAGAGAAATGAACACTGTTAACCTCTGATTTTCCCTCCTGCAAGTCACCATTTGTTCAGCCACCTATATTTTCTCAAAGCCTACTCTCTTCAGTGGAAGCCAAAGGCTTCCAAATGAACTCTGGAAATGTCTGTACAGCCATGACAAGTGACCAGAATGCCTTATTTCTGACAAGAAGACAACTCAGGAGCTGCCTGCAATTTCTACCGAGGTCTTTGTAAAGTTTCCCTTTGGAAGGGCTTAGTCGAGGGGGCCAAGGAGATCTCAAGAGGCTTGTGGAACATGAGCCCTTGTTTTTGAAGTTACCTTTTCCTGTGGACTGATTTTTCAGAGTTTGACTTTCCTTTTAAGAGAGGAAATAAGGAGCCCGGTGCACTCACACTTTAACTCGTTTACCAGAAGCAAGTCAAATCAGAAAGGCATAGAAAGGCTTCAAAGGCCCCGGGTCGCGTGAGGGTGGGGGCCATGGGGCAGTGAGGGGGGGGGGGAGGCAAGGAGAGAAAATGCTCAGGAAAGAGGAGACGCACACTCCAGGTGGCAAGCAGAGCCTCTAAATGTCTAGTCCCTTAAGCACCGCAAGTGATTAAGCTCACCTATTTCATACTGCCTTGCAAAGAATGCAAATACGTGGAAGAAGAGAAAATTTGGAAACTCACAAAATTGCACTGTGGACATCATGAAACATTCATCTGGGATTCAGAGGGCTGATCCCACTTAGTATGTTAAACATAATGGGTTTTGGCTGTAGAATTGGAGAGGAAGGGTCTGAGCAGTTATAAAGCAGAACCTTCTCTCGTGTTTTTCCATAGGGAGGGGTCTAAGAACAATTCAAAGTAGTGGATGGTTTGTGGAAGGACAAGTCTGCAAAAGGAGCATTAAAGGGGTTCCTCAGAGTAGCTGAGGATTTCCCTGGACTGTATTCTGGTGATATGTGCTCAAGGCAGTTTTCACAGATGTGTGGGGAAGCTCCAGAGACATTTCTTAAACAAATTCACCTGATTTCAGGGATGGCTCTCCCCTCCCCACCATTTCACTGTCATTATGGTGGGGCGGATTAAAAAGGATAGCATAAGGGATCCATGCATCTTTATGAGACCACTCACCCAGCACCAAAGGAGATGAGTTCACTGTCCTGCTTCCGTTTTGTGAGGGTTTTAGTTTGTCCTCTAACAATTTCAATATGCATTTCCCCCCAAATTTGAAGATACCACTCATTATAGTCTTATCACTCTTCTTTCACTTTGAAAACATTTTTCTTATGTTTTTTAATTGATAGCAAGTTTAATGTAATTATTTCAATAGATAATTAGGCACAGAGTAGAATAAGCATCTGGAAACTCAGCACACCAGTGACAAAAGAAAATGGTGCAGGAAAACTAAACACCTGCCTGGCCAATTGAAATATGCAGTAAAATTATCATTATTAAACAGCCTTTTGTAAGAAAAACAGTCTGAAGACTGCATTTCTATAGCATCATTATCATCATTATTACAATTTTTATTAGTGGGCCTGATCCTATGAAGAGCCAAGGAAAATAAACTACTATCTGGGAGTAATTTGTTCCCCCATATGATGTGAATTAAATTTTCTTGGAGAACAAGGTCCCAATCAGAGAACTGAGAAGAGATCATCTCTGGGGAGTCTGTTCTAATGTGAGTTCAACAGCAGAGGCAGCCGCCAAGAAAACAGGAAATTGTGAGGCCAGCCCTTAACCAAAGGGAGTCCCAGTCTCCTGCAGCTCACAGAAGCTCTGCTGACTTGCAGCACATTCCCAAGGTATTGCAATCTCTCCAGGCCACCTGATGGGCTAGATTAGTTCAATATTTACTGCAGAGATTGTGGAAAATCCAGTTTTTCCAAGAGTGGCACAGTAAAAAAAATCAGGGACTTGTTATCCTATGTAAGCTTCTAGTGTGTTATCTGAGCACATAGTAGGGGAGGAGAATGTGGAAAGCAGTTTCTTTCTTTCTTTCAGCCAGCTTTCCACCTCTCTTATCTCCCTTAGGAAGTTCTCAGGACTGCCTTTATCCGATTTATGCCTTATACATGCCCACCAAGCCAAAATGACCACATCAAACCCTGTCACTGGCACAAACCCCACCAATTCATGACTGAGATGGTCTAAAGGTCAAAAGCAGAAGGTTTATAAAGAAACCAACTCCTCCTCTTATTAGCTGTGACATCTTGGGCAGATCATACAACAATCTCAATGCCTTCATTTTCTCCTCTGTAAATTGTATGTTACTGAAATTAAACAGCATGGAGAATAACATACAACTCAATGTAAATATCCAATATATGGTAGCTTTAATATTATTTAATGCAATATTAAGGCATGGCATGTAAACTCTTTAGCCCTGGTAAATTGCTTCATTAGATAAAATCTTCCCAACAGACAAAGAACTTGAAATTGGCATGCTGAAAGGGCTGATTGTTTTGTTAAGGATCTTTTGCTTGCATCAACAAAAATCAACTTAGTCTAGCTTCAGCAAAAAAAAAAAAAAAAAAAAATGATGAGGTGAAGGAATGGAATTTTTAAGAAGCAGTATTTCTTAGAGTCAAAGTAGCTGGAGTCACTCAGTCCTGTCTGACTCTTTGCGACCCCATGGACTACAGCCTGCCAGGCTCCTCTGTCCATGGGATTCTCTAGGCAAGAATACTGGAGTGGGTTGCCATGCCCTTCTCCAGGGGATCTTCCCGACCCAAGGACTGAAACTACATCTCCTGCATCTCTGGTGTTACAAGCAGATTCTTAAATTGAGTCACCTGGGAAGCCCAGTTGGCTGCTAACTATAATCCAAATCTAATCCATGAGGAAAAAGAGTCTGATTGACATAACTTGTCACTTGCTCACCCCAGTTCCTATCACATATGGGGAACAGAGGCCAGGAAGAAGTATAAGCATCATGGTTATCAGAGTTTGAAATAGGTAGCTTCAGCTTTCCATGAATTACTAATTGATGATTCTCTGAGGGTCCTTCCACAGCTAAAGTGTCATGCAGCAGGCATTTCTCCTTCAATAATAATGGTTAAACTAAGTTGGTGCTTGATCTTTATTAAAAATAATCGAAGACATTGGGAAGAGTCTATGAAATTAATATCATGCATCAGGGGTGACCAAATTTTTTTTAATTTATTTAAAGCAAGACTGTACATATTTTAGGCTTTATGAATCAAGAAACAGAATTGATAATATTAATACTATAGAGACACTTGTATAATTAATTTAAAATGTTAAAAAACACTTTTACTCACCAGCTGTGCAATAAGAGTTGGCAGGCCAGATTTGCTATACAGGCCATAGTGTGGAGATCCTGTCTTACATAATTTTTCCCTGTTATACAGTGCATCGTCATAGTCTCCAGGTTTAAGTCTGGTTCTTTGATTGCTCATGGCAACCTATAACAGCCCTTAACATTAGTAGCATGATGAAATTCAGCTTGGCTGTTCAGACATTAAGAAGAAAGAGATTGTGCTCTGATGAAGTCAAACGATCCCCATCACTGGGTGGGCCATGCTTCTTCCTGCTGCCTTCAGGTTCCCTGCACTTTGGGCCTTTGAAACGACCTTGTCTGGTACAGTTGTTGAGGAAACTCATGTCCTAAGAGAGCAGACCTGGGCACACAGATCCCGGCTCACCCCCAGGAGAGCTATTGTGCCACCTTTCTCACTGGCAATTATTCTCACAAGAGTCAAGCTACTTTTCAGGACAAATAGGACTTTAAGAGTATGTTCTATAGTTACTTCTTTATCTTGGGCATATAACTTAATCTCTCTAAATCCATATTCCATTATTAAAAATTAGAGTTGTGTGCTTCTCTATTCCTGCTCTGCAAATAGGTTCATCAGCACCATTTTTCTAGATTCCATATATATGCATTAATATATGATATAAGTAAAGTAAGTCAAAAATAGAAAAATAAATATCATATATTAATGCATATATATGGAATCTAGAAAAATGGTGCTGATGAACCTATTTGTAGATCAGGAATAGAGATGAATACAACTCTAATTTTTATATAATGGAATACAGATTTAGAGAGACTAAGTTATGATGATACCACCCTTATGGCAGAAAGCAAAGGGGAACTAAAGAGCCTCTTGATGAAAGTGAAAGAGGAGAGTGAAAAAGTTGGCTTAAAACTCAACATTAAAAAACAAAGATCATAGCATCCGGTCCCATCACTTCATGGCAAATAGATGGGAAAACAATGGAAACAGTGGCAGACTTTATTTTCTTGGGCTCCAAAATCACTGCAGATGGTGACTGCAGCCATGAATTTAAAAGATGTTTGCTCCTTGGAAGAAAAGCTATGACAAACCTACACAGAGTATTAAAAAGCAGAGACATTACTTTGCTGAAAAAGTTCATCTAGTCAAAGCTATGGTTTCTCCAGTAGTCATGTATGGATGTGAGAGTTGGACCATAAAGAAAGCTAAGTGCTGAAGAATTGATGCCTTTGAATTGTGGTGCTGGAGAAGACTCTTGAGAGTCCCTTGCACAGCAAGGAGATCAAACCAGTCAATCCTAAAAGAAATCAACACTGAATATTCATTGGAAGGACTGATGCTGAAGCTGAAGCTAAAGCTAAAATATTTTGGCCATCTGATGCAAAGAACTGACTCATAGGAAAAGACCCTGATGCTGGGAAAGATTGAAGGCAGGAGAAGGAGATGACAGAGGATGAGATGGTTGAATGGAACCAACTCAATGGGCATGAGTTTGAGCAAACTCTGGGAGTTGGTGATGGACAGAGAAGCCTGGCGTGCTGCAGTCCATGGTGTTGCCAAGAGTCAAATACGACTGAGTGACTGAACTGAACTGAACTGAACTGACTCTGTATGACAAACTCTAGGTTCATCCACCTCACTACAAATTACCCAACCCCATTCCTTTTTGTGGCTGAGTAGTATTCCATTGTATATATGTACCACATCTTCTTTATCCATTCATCTGTCAAGGGACATTTAGGTTGCTTCCATGCCCTGGCTACTGTAAATAGTACTTCAGTGAACATTGGGGTACATGTGTCTTCTGTAAAATATCTAGTAGGAAGCTGACTGTATAACACAGGGAGCTCAGCTCAGTGCTCTGTGATGACCTGAAGAGGTAGGATGGGGGCAGGGGTGGGAGGGAGGCTCAAGAGAGCAGGGATGTATGTATACAGATGACTGGTTCACATTGCTGTACAGCATAAATTAACACATAGTAAAGCAATTATACTCCAATTTAAAAATAAATAAACTGGGGAAAAATTTAATCATAAAAGGTATAAAGAGATGGGGGATATTTCAAGAGAAAACTCATGCTTGCTACGGCCTATTAATATTATTTAGTGTCATTGGTATGAGAAGTATAGTAGAAGCCCTAATTTCTAAAATAACCTGGTTTTGCATATGTATTTCAGTATTTTTATAGAACTATTTTTAAAAGTGAACTGCATTCTGTTACACTGAATGGAATGTGCTGAATATAAACTAAAAAAAAAAATAGAGTTGTGATACCTAACTAATAGCACAACTGTAAGAACAAAATGACTAATGCAAATAAATCACTTAATACCATGACTGAAATATATTAAACCACTGAATATATGTTGGTAGTGATGAGGAAATGATGATGATAATGATGATAAGATGGTGGTGATGATGGTTGTAATGATTAAACTTTAGAGGGTCAAACCCATGCGTTTCTTCTAGTAACACTTGAAGTTACCTTCAGAAGACCTAGGTTTCAAGTTCCTTTGCCCAGTCAGCCAGCATGCTAATATTTGATTCTAACTGATATACTTTAGGTCTGGAATTGTCACAGCAGTCTGCACTCCATGCATTTCCTCTCACTTTCATTTCAAATATTTGGTGAGAGGCAGCATATCCTAGCAATGTGGCAGTACATTTCATGAAAACTAGTTCCATAAGACAGATGTTTAACCACACAAACACACACGCATACACACAAGTATGTGCGAACACACACACAAATGCACACATAATACCTACACAACTTTTACAGGCAAACAAATTTGGGAAACATTGAGCTAAATAAAGCTGAATCTGTTTCCAAAAGAAGACTTTTAGGATGCTTTTACTCTGACAATGTCCATTATGACATTCTGTAATGGAACTGAAGAATTTGTTGTGCTGCGCTGTGCTTAGTCGCTCAGTCGCGTCTGACTCTTTGCAACCGCATGGACTGTAGCCTGCCAGGCTCCTCTGTCCATGGGGATTCTCCAGGCAAGAATATGGAGTGGGTTGCCATGCCCTCCTCCAGGGAATCTTCCCAATCCAGGGATTGAACCCAAGTCTCCCGCATTGCAGGCAGATTCTTTATTGTCTGAGCCAGCAGGGAAGGAACTAAAGAATATCATTCCCCACATTTATTTCACAGTGATCTTGTTTTCCCTGAGCTGTTTGTGGTGCCAGCTTTCTATGAAGTACATTTTCAAAATGGCAATAATCTTGACAAACATTTATTGATCGATTAATAAACACCGTGCTCTCTGCTAAGAAGTATTACTATTTCATTTGACTCTCAAAATAATTCCTGTACCAATTCACAAATGAGGAAACCTCTCAGACAATGTACATTTCCCAAACCAAGACAATAGAACACATGTTTTAAGGAAGTAACGTGAATTCAGAGCCTGTGCTTTTTATCCATAGTAAGTATCAAAACATTGAGAAAACCAGTATGTGGTGTTCTATGGTCCAGATTAGGAGCTGGATGGAGAATCAGAGAGTGAAAATAGATGCTTCACTCTCATAATAATAACTTCCAAAATTTGCTCTCTTTCTTTTCAAGTAGAAAGTTCCTCAGAGTCCATTTTTTTACCAGTATGAGGATCATCCAACTTTTGTTCTGAGCCACTAGACTAAATCTGTTGGATTCAGATTCTGAGTACCTGGCTCCTCCTCTGATTGCTGGCTGTCTACTGGAGTACTTATGGCATCAGATTATATTCTTAGAGGCATGCATCCCTCTCTTCAGATATTGACTCTATCACTCAATATCTGTGAGACCTTGAGCAAATTATAAAACATCTCAAAGACTCAGTTTTCTCATCTATAAATTGAGGTTAACACTAGTTTTGAGAAGTGAATGAGTATACACACCTAGATTTTAATGGCATTCAATAAGTTAATATTTGCATATAGCATAGAATCATTGATCTATAAATAAGCTTTATGTAAGCATTAGCTAGATAAAATAAATAGATAAAGTTTTTAAAGGCACATGGTAATCATTTACTAATGTTAAATATCATCATTATTATTGTTATTATTATTTAGGAAAATTCATAAAATTTTATTGATGACAGAAAATCAGGAAATTGATAATTGCATTTCTTAACACAGAATACTTATACCCCCAAATTTTGATAACTTAGTTCCTTATATACCAGGAAATTATAATTTCCTGGTATCATCAATCATTATTAGTGCGACTGAGAATCAGGAAATAAAGAAAAGAAACCCTTAAATCCTTAAATCCTACAATAACTGCCCAAATCCCTTGGACTAAAAATTGAACATTTTGAGGAACAGGAGGATATTCCCTTCACTTATACACAAGACTAAGTTTCTTAGTCATCTGAATTCTCAGCTGATTAGAAACAGTAATTTAAAAGACAGAAGGATACTTATAGATGCCAAGGAGGAAGGTGACGGGGAGGAGCTGGGAGACTGGGACTGATGCACACACTACTGATGCCATGCACAGAATAGATAACTAACAAGAACCTACCGTATCGCTCAGGGACCTCTGCTCTGCGCTCAGTGGTGACCTAAATGCAGAGGAAGTCCAAAAAAGAGAGGGTACGTGTACGTGCATAGCTGACTCACTTTGCTGTACAGTGAAATTAACACAACATTGTAAAGCAGAGATTTGCTGATGTTTAGTCACTAAGTCATGTCCAACTTTTTTGCTACCCCATGGACTGTGGCCCACCAGGTTCCTCTGTCCATGGGATTCTCCAGGCAAGAACACTGGAGTGAGTTGCCATTTCCTTCTCCAGTGGATCTTCCTGACCCAGGGATCAAACTTGGGTCTCCTGCTTTAGCAGGCAGATTCTTTACCACAGAGCATCAGGAAAGCCCCTGTAAAGCAACTATACTCCAATAAAATTAAAAAAAAAGATTACAGCTCGTAAGTGATGGAGACTTTGCCCTGGATCTTTTGATTTCAAGTCAGATGTTTGATTTTTTTTTATTATACTGTATCTGCTTCTTTATCAAATTTATAAAAAAATTATCAAATTTGTAAGCCTCAATATTATACTGTCTATAGTAGGTTGAAACTCACCATAAAAATATTCGAAAATGGAATAATATGTTACTGGTAGATGGTTGGTCACAATAAGAAAAATAAATTTCAGAGTTCCCAACTTGATTCCAAAAAAAAAAAAAAAAGGCAGATAGATGTAAGAAGCAAGCACACTGACCCTAGCAGTGACTATTGACAGACAATAAAATAAAGCAAAGCAAAAAACAAAACTTTCTTTATTAGAACTTAATGCAATTACTAATTGCTGTTGCTCATTTTGAGTCATTGAAAAATAAAATCACATTTTAATCTATACTTTTCAGAAAACATAAAGCTATACAGTATAGAAAGATTTCTTCCAAAAGCAGTTGAAAATTTTGGTTAAACTTGTTGCAGAGAAACTTAACCTATATTACTTCAACTTGCCATGTAATGAGGGCTCACTGTGTTTGATTTAGGTGATTAAATCTCCACTTTGAGGACATTGGTTTACAGTTTAAGTTGTATTTGCTTATCAAATAAAAAATGATTGAGCACTTTCCCTGTATAAAATCCTATTGGGGAAATAGCAAGATTTCATTAAGAATAAACCAAATACCTAGAAACGGCGCTTTTATAGAAATAAGCGTTTATAAAATGAGTAAGTAAAATATACTCCTAGCAATCCTGGGAGTGTGGAATGAAGCTTGGAAGCCCATCCATTGACAACTGGAATTTCACCTTTTTTTTTTCATTTATTATGTTTTATTGGCGTGCAATTGCTTGACAATGTTGAGTTAGTTTCTGCTGTACAACAACGTGAATCAGCCACATGTATACCTACATCCCCTCCTTATACCTCCCTTACACCTCACCCTCCGTCCCACCATCTAGGTTATCACAAACCTAGCTGAGCTTCCTGTGCTCTACAGCAGCTTCCCACTAGCAAGTTGATCCATCAAATCATGATAGGTTAAACTGTCCTGTAAATGTCAAATTGCTATGAAGTAATTATTATATGTATGCAGGTCAGGAAGCAACAGTTAGAACTGGACATGGAACAACAGACTGGTTCCAAATAGGAAAAGGAATACGTCAAGGCTGTATATTGTCACCCTGCTTATTTAACTTACATGCAGAGTACATCATGAGAAATGCTGGGCTGGAAGAAACACAAGCTGGAGTCAAGATTGCCAGGAGAAATATCAATAGCCTCAGATATGCAAATGACACCACCCTTATGGCAGAAAGTGAAGAAGAACTAAAGAGCCTCTTGATGAAAGTGAAAGAGGAGAGAGAAAAGGTTGGCTTAAAGCTCAACGTTCAGAAAACTAAGATCATGGTATCTGGTCCCATCACTTCTTGGGAAATAGATGGGGAAACAGGGGAAACAGTGGAAACAGTGTCAGACTTTATTATTTTGGGCTCCAAAATCACTGCTGATGGTGATTGCAGCCATGAAATTAAAAGACGCTTACTCCTTGGAAGGAAGGTTATGACCAACCTAGACAGCATATTTAAAAGCAGAGACATTACTTTGCCAACAAAAGTCCGTCTAGTCAAGGCTATGGTTTTTCCAGTGGTCATGTATGGATGTGAGAGTTGGACGGTGAAGAAGCTGAGCGCCGCAGAATTGATGCTTTTGAACTGTGGTGTTGGAGAAGACTCCTGAGAGTCCCTTGGACTGCAAGGAGATCCAATCAATCCATCCTAAAGGAGATCAATCCTGGGTGTTCATTGGAAGGACTGATGTTGAAGCTGAAACTCCAGTACTTTGGCCACCTCATGCGAAGAGTTGACTCAATGGAAAAGACCCTAATTCTGGGTAGGACTGGGGGCAGGAGGAGAAGGGGACGACAGAGGCTGAGATGGTTGGATGGCATCACTAACTCAATGGCCATGGGTTTGGGTGGACTCTGGAAGCTGGTGATGGACAGGGAGGCCTGGTGTGCTGCAATTCATGGGGTCACAAAGAGTCGGACACGACTGAGCGACTGAACTGAACTGAACTGAAGGCCTCTCTGTCCATCACCAACTCCCGGAGTCTACCCAAACCCATGTCCATCGAGTCAGTGATGCCATTCAACCATCTCATCCTCTGTCGTCCCCTTCTCCTCCTGCCCCCAATCCTACCCAGCATTAGGATCTTTTCCAATGAGTCAACTCTTCGCATGAGGTGGCCAAAGTATTGGAGTTTCAGCTTCAACATCAGTCCTTCCAGTGAATACCCAGGATTGATCTCCTTTAGGATGGATTGATTGGATCTCCTTGCAGTCCAAGGGACTCTCAGGAGTCTTCTCCAACACCACAGTTCAAAAGCATCAATTCTGCGGCGCTCAGCTTCTTCACCGTCCAACTCTCACATCCATACATGACCACTGGAAAAACCATAGCCTTGACTAGACAGACTTTTTTTGGCAAAGTAATGTCTCTGCTTTTAAATATGCTATCTAGGTTGGCCATAACCTTCCTTCCAAGGAGTAAGCGTCTTTTAATTTCATGGCTGCAATCACCATCAGCAGTGATTTTGGAGCCCCCAAAAATAAAGTTTGACACTGTTTCTACTGTTTCCCCATCTATTTCCCATGAAGTGATGGGACCAGAGAGGCCTGGCGTGCTGCAATTCATGGGGTCGCAAAGAGTTGGACACGATTGAGTGACTGAACTGAACTGAATTATTATATGTATAGAAATTCAGAGTTTTGCAGGACATATTTTAGACATTAATTCATTTGACTTACACATAATAACATTTGTGACAATAATAATTGTAAGAACATAAATGGCTCTACGTGGAACACTATCTTAAAATTTTACATGGACTATCTCATTCATTACTTACAAAATCCTAAAGGATTTTTAAAATCTTTTTATTTTACCTAAGAAGCAACTAAGGTTTAGAGAGATAGGTAACCAGTCACACAGCTAGTTATTTGCAAAGAATGCCATTTCAACATAAGGACTCTGTTCTAAATTACAATGCACTATCCCTTCCAAAAACTCTAAGTGCTGGAAGCTTTTACTAAAATCATTTATAAGAAATCAATCTCAGAGAAGTCAAAAAGTTGCCAAGATTACTCAGCAAATAAGTCTAGGGTGAAACTCAAGCCTTTTTGACTATTGATTCCACATTTTGTTACCATTCCACTCTGTCCTTTTCACTTCCTATTTCAAGGAGGCACATTATGGTTCAAAATTTTTGAGTTTAAAAAAAAAAAAAAGCACAGGAATAAATTCCCACAGTCTAGCTGCAAAGTGCCAAAAAAAGTGATTTCTAGGGCTTATGGGTGAGAACCTCCTAAAACAATCCAAAAATTGGCAAGTAACTTGGTCTACGCAGCTGATAAGTCCAGAATTTTCCAGCTAAAAGCCCTGACTCACAAACTTGGAGGCTTTTGTTCTAACTGGAGAAACACACTCCTCTACACCTGATCCAGATCATCTTTCATGAGCAGACAGTTAACATCAAAGCATCATTTACATAAGAGTGGGAGGAAGCAGCACTTAGTATCTGGGCCTGTTCCTCCTGCTACAAATACTTCAGAAGAAATGTCACTTTCTGGGAGGAAATGTATAGTCTGAAAATCTAGTTTGAAAGTAGTAGGAAAAAAACGTTAATATAAAACATAGCCCTCCGCTTTCCCTTTGTAGAAACCAACATCTGCTCTGAAGGCATTGGTTGACTTACTGCCCAGTGAAGAGGCTGGAGGAGCCACTGGTGGTCATTAAGGCTGCCCACGCTTTGGAATCATTCACAGCTCGTATTCCAACTGCCCAGAAATCCTTAGCAAAAACCACAGACTGCAAAAAGCTGGAAGTAGGTTACCGTTTCTAAAGAGGTATTCCCTCGCCATCCTATGTAATTAAGACAAAAAACTAGGTTGTTCATTGAAAAGTTCACTGTGACAGGCTTCAGTGTTTAATTATGACATTCATCATCATTTGCCTTTGACAAAGAGAAATCCTGCCGTATTTCTTGAGGCAAGTAAACCCCGAGGTTACATTAAACAATGCTTCTGGACTAGCTAAAAACAGCGCGGACCCGGCTAGGTAGGTTTCTTAAAGAGGTCTTCCTGCAGCTCCGCAGCAGGGGCCTTTCTGCGGTGGCGGCTGGAAGGGGGCTGGCCCTGCTGTGTGTCCTCGAGATGAAGGGATCAATGGGGAATCCTGCTTCTGCTAAAGTCACAAAGGAAAGAAAAGAGCCTTCCAAACATAAACTGCTCTCATTTCTTCCTCTCCTCGGCTCTTCGCAGGAATTAAGTGGAGAGAGAAAGACAAAAAATTAAATTTCTCCAATATAATAACCGTCTGCAAATTAACATCTTAAAATGTCTTTGATGATTTTCTGCAAAAAAAGAACACTTCTTTTATTTAAATTAAATCTGTTATATGCTTATCATACTAGAATGCCTTACTGTAAATTCACCCATGCTTTATTTTAGCTTTGGTCATTTCATTTTTTAAGCCTTTAAAATATGTTTATTTATTTATTTTTGGCTGCATTGGGTCTTAGCTGTGGCATGCGAGATCCTTCCTTGCAGTGCACAGACTTCTCTCTAGTAGTAACACATGGGCTCAGTAGCCCTGAGGCACATTGGATCTTAGGTCCTCAAGCAGGGTTAGAACCTAAGTCCCCTGCACTGGGGGCTAATGGTGGCTCAGTGGTTAAAGAATCCACCTGCAATGCTAGAGACTCGGGTTTGATCCCTGGGTCAGGAGGATCACTTGGAGAAGGGTATCGCAACCCATTCCAGTAATGTTGCCTGGGAAATCCCATGAACAGAGGAGCCAGGTGGGCTATCTTCTATAGAGTCTTAAGAATCAAACATGACTTAGCAACTAAACCACCACCACCCCGCCTACATTGGAAAGCAGACTCTTAACCACTGGACCCACCAGGGAAGTCTTTGTTATTTCGTTATTTTATCACTTGTTTTGATGTCAATGAAAAAGAATTCTTACATAAACATTACACTTCAAATTGTGATTATTCCTTTTCAGACAAGTTTTGAAGATAAGGATACTTGTTTGTTTCCCAAAGCACTTTCGGGATCTTGTGTTCAGATTATGCACATTTGCAGACTTTGAGTTCTTCTCTGGGCACTGTTACATTAAGTGTATAAGTACTTTGGGGAGTTCTTTAGCTCATGGAATAATGCTTCCCCAAAACTTTCAGTCCAGATACAAATGCACAAGCTTTGGTTGTCTGACTCTCTCTTCCCCCCATACACACATGCAGAAAAAGTTGATACTTTTTCATCCACAGGGATCCTTGGAGCCACTATGGACCCTGCTTTTTCTGGCATCTACCTTTTTCAGCCTTTTCTTTATTTTTCAACTATGGGTTGGCCAAAGATTTCTCTCAGGGTTTTCTGTAAGATGTTACAGAAAACCCCTAACAAACTTAGTGACCAACCCAATACTTTCACATCCTTTTGATGACATTTTGTTGTTTAAATTAGCCAGAATTGGTAACTGTAGCTTGCATCAAGGAACCTATGGAAATATTAGTTTCATCTCAAACTGTCAGTCTCCTAACTCTATCCAGTAAATGAAACAACCCAGGACACTGTTGAAAGGAGGAATATGTGTGTGTGTGTGTGTGTGTGTGTGTGTTGGGGAAAGGGGGTGCTTTTCGGTTTTTTTGTTTGTTTGTTTCAGTTTTAACACCACTCAAATTGGACTACATTGCTTACAACCACCTGGATGGGAAATGAGCAGACTTACTGAATAATATCCAGTTCAGTTAGACTTAGAGATGTGCCATATGGCTGAACATTAATTGCTCATAATGATGCTTTAACTACAAATAATTGAAGTAACAGGGGCCTTGGAACACTCTTAATTTACCTTCCAGTCACTGCAGGCATTCTCCCTGCTTTCTCCTCAAACACACACACCCCCTCATCAGCCCATTCTTCCCGGCCAGAATTTCCGTGAGCCAAGGAAGAAAGCGAGCAACGGCCCAAACAACTGCCATTTTCCTGCTCATTCCCTTGTAAGGTAGTCATTCCCATCCTTAGAGGTCAGTTACACAGAAGTTTTCTGAAGCCAGCATACTTAAAAGGCCAGCATCTTTTTATGAGCAAAAAGTAAATGCAGAATAGCACGTGGGCTTGATCTTATGTTTTCGGATCACTGTGTGCCGCCCAGAGAGAATCAAAGGCTTTTTATACCAGGAAAGTAACTATAGAGCCTGCTGTGTCCACAGGGTTTTCCTTGAGGAATTGGATACCAGGACAGGGGAGTATCCAACGGGGGGTCAAGACCCATGAGTGGGACTTAAAATCGATTTCGTGGATTGAAGCTAACATTTTGTTTAATGTAATTTAAATGTTTAGAATTAGACTCTGCTACTCTGAAAGAAAAAAAAAAAAGAATCCTCATTTCAATTTAACCTCACAAAGTAGGCAAAGCTGAAACCAGGTATGTTGTGAGCAAACAACACATACAAAATGTGCCACAGCGTCAGTTTTGGAGCCGCTGACATGGCTCACATGCGTGTGTGCTCAGTCGTGTACGACTCTTTGTGACCCCGTGGACTGTAGCCACCAAGTCTCCTCTGTCCATGGGATTTTTGAGGCAAAAATACTGGAGTGGGTTGCCAGTTTCTTCTCCAGGGGATCTTCCTAACCCAAGGATCGAACCCACACCTCCTGAATCTCCTGCACTGGCAGGAGGATTCTTCAGCACTGAGCTACCTGGGAAGCCGCTGTGGCTCACAGACCTGGGTTAATACTACGGTGTACTCTCCAGGACCACCTTATTCTAAGGAAGATCTGGTTGACCAGGTGAGAGATTTCATTGTCCTGTGCTGCTAGAAGAGTGTGTGTGCTGGAAACATGTAAATCTGATATGAAATTGATAATCTTTTATATCATCATTTGTATTTTTGTGCCTTGGGGTAAGTACTGGATTGCTTTCACCGAGTATGGCTCTGGAGGTGAGTGTGACTATTGCCTTCATTTTACAGATGGAGAAACCTGAGGATCAAGTGGTTGGATAACCTGGCCAAGTTCACATGAGTAGTGAGCAACAGAGCTTAGAGACTTATCACCACAATGCTACACAGCTTTGTGAAGCCTCGGCATGAGTCCAGTCTGGATCCTTGAAGCAAAGCACCCGTTCTGCCCAGCTTTCCAAAATAGCTCCATCAATGGTCTCCATCAATACCTCCATCAATAGCTCATCAAGCACCATCAATAACTCTGGAGCAAATGGTCTCAGCTCAAGTGCAAAATGGGTGAAGGAATTGGGTCCCAGACATTTCAGTGCCCAGAGCCTCTTCCTCCTGAGCTCATTTCTTTCAATTTTGCCAGAAATAACTGCCCAGTGTTCAGTTCAGTTCAGTCACTCAGTTGTGTCTGACTCTTTGCAACCCTTCGGACTGCAGCACACCAGGCTTCCTTGTCCATCACCAACTCCCAGAGCTTGCTCAAACTCATGTCCATTGAGTCGGTGATGCCATCCAATCATCTCTGTCGTCCCCTTCTCCTCCTGATAATTTGATGTAGAGGTTTTGCTAAAATTCTACCACTTTTCTTCATTTCTTTGTCCTGACTCTATTGAAAGTCCCAATGTCTTTTGTGTAACTCCACCATCTAATACAAGATTATTTAATTCTCACGTTTAGTTTCATTGTTTTCACGTGTTAAATATTCTAATTTGCCTTCTGAAGGCATTTTTCTACCACAGCTTAAAAAAATGCCATGACTGAATGACACCTAATAGACTGAGGAAAATAAATAAATCTGAACTACTGAAAGCAGCCAGCTTTTAAAATATATTTATATATATCATAAAATCACTCTCTGAGAATGCCCTGGGGAACAAATTAGATAGATGGCTAGAGTTCAATAAAAACAACTTTGAAATGTATTGGGACTGGGTTATTACAGGCTTCTGCTGTTTAGAGCAGGCATATTTCCTCTTCACTGTAAATCATGAGTTCAAGCTACAAATACTTCCTATTGACCTGAACTGAGTTGCACTTGAGGGTCCTTCTGGCTTGACTGCCAGCTGCCTGCCATATCTGTTACAAGGATTTGGTAAGTTTTTATGATGACTTAGACTTATTTTTTCCCTAGTAAGCCGTGTTTTGCATTAAAGTGGATTTTATTTTATGATGTTTTTAAGATTCTAGAGGGGTAAGAAAACAGAAAACAAACAGAAAGGTGACATGGCACAAAGATAGTCAGTTGGGTCAGAAATGCAAGGAAAGTCGCATTCAGATGTTGCTCCATTCTGCCTCCCATCTGACCCTTGGTTCTCCCACAATTCTTGTCCCCTTCCCCCTTTTCTTCACCACAGTCTTCTGTATGCTTGCTCTCCTTTCTTCCCCAACTTCAACACTGAGATTGAAATGAATATGTCACTTGGGGTTAGCACTGAAAAATTAAGATGGAAGCAGAGGACAGCTCATTGAGTCACCATTTCAAAGCAAATATTCGTTTACTACTTGGTCCATCTTAGTTATGAGACCAAAACAGACTGCCAGACACAATGTGTGTACTAAGTCACTTCAGTCGTGTCTGACTCTCTGCGATCCTACAGATCGTAGCCCACCAGGCTCCTCTGTCCATGGAATTTCCCATGTAAGAATATTGGAGTGGGTTGCCATGCCCTCCTCCAGGGGATCTTCCTGACCCAGGGATCAAACCCACGTGACTTATGTCTCCTCCATTGGCAGGTGTGTTCTTTACCACTAGAGCAACCAAGGCACACTGTGCTAGGGTGTAAAATGTGGGGCCATCTGTATAGGAGGCAATACAGCATTGCAGGTAGGAGCTCCAACTCTGAAATCAGATGAACTGGGTTCAAATTATATTTTCAGTGTGATAGGTTACTTAACTTCCCTAAATCTCATTTACAAAATAAAGAAAGCAAAAGCATGTATTTCATGGAGTTGTGTGAAAGTTATAGATGTAAAATGGTGAACAAATGATCCATTGCAAGCACTTGATATATGTAATTTTATTACCATATTACTCTTACTACTACACTACTACTCTTGAGAGTCCCTTGGACAGCAAGGAGATCAAACCAGTCAATGCTAATGGAAATCAACCCTAAATAGTCATTGGAAGAACTGATGCTGAAGCTGAAACTCCAATACTTTGGCCACCTGATGTGAAGAACTGACTCGTTGGAAAAGACCCTGATGCTGGGAAGGATTGAGGGCAGGAGGAGAAGGGGATGACAGAGGATGAGATGGTTGGATGGCATTACCGATTCAAAGGACATGAGTTTGAGCAAACTCCAGGAGATAGTGAAGGACAAGGAAGCCTGGCATGCTGGAGTCCATGGGGTCGCAAAGAGTGACTGAGCAACTGAACAACAACAGTATTACTACTACGGCATCAAGTCCTAACTGAGAAGTCAGAAGAAGGTAAAGGTGGAGTTGATCATAACAGGGAATCCACTGATGGAATTAGAGGGCTTAGAGGAAAGAGCCCTGGGCTCTTCCAGGTCACAAGCTAACTGCATATATGACCTTAGGCAGGTCACAGGCTCTCCACCTCTTACTCAACACAGCAGATATAAAATGAAAGAGTTGGCTAAACATACCCCTAGGGCCCCTTCCAGCTTTTGGATATTGTGGCACACATTTGAGCACTAGAGTTAACAAAGGGATGGAGAACCCAGAGCCAGAGGAGAAAGGACCGCTGCAAGGTGGAAAGAGGAGGGGAAAGCAGCAAAATGCAGAGAGAGTGGGGAAAATGGGAAATAGAGACGAATCCAGGAAAAAATAGCGAAAATTGAGTGCAATTTTCCCCAACTTCCTTTTATGCCAGAGCATCTGTAGAAGGAATTATCCTACATGTGTATAAGCTCCTCAAATACCTGAAAGTGGAGAAAGAGTTTCTTTCACAGGACTGATTGCCCTCATAAAACATGAAAGAGTTCTGTTGGTGTTATATGTGGTATTACAGTGGCCTTAAGCTAGGCCAAGGACATGCACACACACACACACACACACACACACACACACATATACACATACATATTTCTTGTGAATACACTATCCCTACTCCAATCAACCCTCCTCATCTAACAATATTAGACTTAGTTATTTAAATTGAAATAATTGAAACTTCTAGTTAATTATATTTTCTATATAAATACAAATAGGATTTAATGCTTTTCAGCTTTCTGGTTCTAGATAAGAGGTTCCAGGAAAACATTTTAAAATATTAATCCACAAAAATAACACTGAATGTTTCTATATTTCTATAATATCTTATATAGATCTATCTTCCTGAGCAATCTTATTGCAATTTTAAAACATCAATGAGCTGGAGTATTTGTTGTTTCCCCCTTCTATTGTTCCTCTCACATACACAAATAAAATGACATCAGAAACACCTGGAAATTTTCTTTTCTGAGCTTGCATTGTATTTTTTTATATTTTATATATGTATATATAAACACTTATTATGTGTGCATATACGTATGTGCATGTGGTGTGTGTGTTAAAACCATTCAACCTTCATGCACACTTCTCCTGCTATTAGCTATTCGCAGATATACCCTTCTTGAATTTAGGGACAATACTGGACCCAAACCAAATCAAAGTGGAGCCCACGAATCAAGCTTAGGAAAATCAGCACTTTATATGACCTCTGGCCACTTAAAGTGGTTCCTTAATGGGCACATAATCCAATCAGATCCAGTGAGAATTTTGCTTGGACATTTTAACTTGAACGGAAAGCTGGGGCCACCTGTAATCATCTTGCCTCCAAGAAAGAAAGCCTGCCAGAGAAGTGAGCTAACCCAGAGGACGTAGCCTGAGGGATGGAGCAAGAGATTAACTGGATCCTGTTTCCATCATTTGAGCTCTTACACCTTTACATAAAGCTTGAATGAGGCCAGTCTTACCCCTGGACTTTAAGGCATATTTGCTTGTTGCTTTAAAAAGCTTCCAGCTTGTTTTTAATAGATTGATTCTTTAACCCTATATAAGTCTAGTAAAAATTAGAGACATTAACCTTTATTTATTTAAATAAAATCATTGTTTTCTAATAAGAGGATATACTGAAATCTGACATTAAATTTGTCACATACACACACATTGAACCAACTTTGAAGTTGGAGAAGCCCTGTGATGTTTTTTTTTATTTCAAGTGTTGATGACATTTTATTTTTTCTCACTAAAATCTTGAAGTTGTCTATTATTTTCAAAATTTTCAAACTAGATGGTCTGATTTCTTAGCGTACCAATGAAAATTACAGTATTCTGAGATATTCAAATCATGACACTTCCAGTACATAAAGACCTCAGATTTCAGGAACCCATATTTTCAGTTGACCTTTTTCTTCAACAAGACTTTATTTTACCAGTTACGTGCCCTTTAAAATAAAAAGCTCTGACTTCATTTTTCTACAGCTTTTTCAGCTAAATATTGTTCAGGTGGATCAGAGGAGTAGATTGCCTTCATTGGGAAAATTGTTCATTTTGAGGTTTATTACAGAGACATTTCCTATTTACAGATGATTTTATATCCAAAATTTAGTATCTCCAAAATGTCCTCTGGTGAATAACCCCAGCTGGTAGTTCCCAGTGTGTGTGCGTGCTTATGTGCATGTTCAGTTGCTTAGTCGTGTTCGAGTCTTTTGCGACCCCTTGGACTCCATGGATGCCAGGCTCCTCTGTCTGTGGGATTTTCCAGGTAAGAATACTGGAGTGGGTTATCCTGCTCTCCTCCAGGGGATCTTCCTGACCCAGGGATTGAGTCCACTTGTCCTGTGTATCCTGCTTTGACAGGAGGATTCTTTGTCACTGAGCAACCTGGGAAGCCCAGACAGTGCATCTGTGAGCAAACATGCACTTTTATTCAGATCTGTGGGCTGTCCCCAGGGATCCATCCTTGGCCTTCCATTTCTTACTCTATCCCTCTCTCTGGGTAATTTCATCTATTCTCATGGCTTCAACTATCACCTGAATACTGATGACGCAGATACATTTATCTGGCTCACTGCTATCTTCCTAATTCAATTCTGACATTTTTGGACTGTCCTAGAGAGTGAAGACTAAATTGATTCAACACTTAATTCATCACCTTTCCTACAAAACCCTTCCCTCTGGGACAGGCAACGCATTTGTTTGCTAGCACTGACATAACAAAATACTACAGACTGGACAGTTGAAATAACAGAAATGTATTTCTTCACAGTTCTGAAGGCTAAAAGTCCAAAGTCAAGGTGTCAGCAACTCTGGTTTCTTCTGAGGCCTCCTGGCTCGTAGATTGCTCTTTTCTTCTGGTGTCTTCACATCATCCTGAGTGTTTGTCTGTGTTCTAATCTCTTCTTACCAGGATACAAGTCATACTAGGTAAGGGTCTACCCCAATGACCTCCTTTAACTTACCTCTTAAAATACTCCATCTTCAAATGCAGTCATGTTCCGAAGTACTTAGAACTTCAATATATGTTTTTTTGAGAGGATGCAACTAGTCTATAACAGGCAACCCAAGCAGAATCTTTTTTTTTTTCCCCTTGAGCCCAAGGGCTGAGTGATATAGTGAAATAGGGGGAAGAACCACTCTCAAATATTGTCAATTATAATTATGAGGTATGTTGTATTCTATAGCAAATTTAAGCACACTAGTGAACATGACTAAAAGTTGACTAAAAGTTGATCTGTTTTTTTCCATCACCATGTGCCAGCATGGTGGCTGATAACAATGATAACATTTACTCCTCCTAAAATTAATAAAGAATCTGCCTGCAAGGCAGGAGAAATGGGTTCAATCCCTGGGTCAGGTAGATCCCCTGGAGAAGACAATGGCAACCCATTCCAGCATTCTTGCCTGGAGAATTCCATGGACAGGAGAGCCTGGTGGGCTACAGTCCATGGGGTCACAAAGAGTGGGACATGACTGAGTGACTAACATTTTCACTTTCAAAACTATTGTAAGTTGTAAATAATTGCTGTGGTTACTTTTTTTTTTACGTTTGCTTCTTTTTTAAAGAAGTTTTATTGGAGTATATTTGCTTCACAATGTGCGTTAGTTTCTATTGTGTCAGCTACATGTATACATATATCCCCTTTATTGGATTTCCTTCCCATTTAGGTAACGCTCTGGTTACTTCTGAGTTTTAATAGCATATATAAAAGTTTCAGATTAGCCTATTTTATAACATATTATAAGAATAATTATATTCTTCATGGAAGTTAATCCAGAGAATCTCCAATTATACACCTGACTCTCAATATCACATCATATCAATGGTACTGACATGCTTTTAATATAACGTATCACTGATACAAACTTTGATCACCTGGCTGAGATTGAGGAATGCTGTTTATATTACTAAAGGTTGGAAAAATCAAAAGAAGTATGAGCGTAGTACTTTGAGTATATAGTTCATGAAATTCATGCTCATAATTAAACTTTATTGGAACTCAGCGGTGTTGAATAGGTGCAAAACAGACCCATGGACTACAAAGCCAAAAATACATACCACCTGGGCCCCCAGTGTAATGTCAACTATGACATTACCACCTATGTGTCATGTGTACATTTGCTTAATATCTCTGAAGTGTGGTTTCCTCATCTATAAAAGGGGTATGTTAATGCTTGTATTAAGGTTGTCATGAGGACTATGTAAGGAGTATTATGTTTTTAAACTGTCAATAATTAGCATTTATTACTGATCAAGAGGGGCTTCCTCAGTGACTCAGAGGTAAAGAATTTGCCTGCAATGCAGGAGGCACTAGGAAATGGTGATTCGATCACTGGGTCGGGAAGATCCCCCAGAGTAGGTCATGGCAATGTATTCCAGTATTCTTGCCTGGACAGAGGAGCCTAGTGAGCTATAGTCCCTAGAATCACCAAGAGTTGGGCAGGACTGAAGCAATGGAGCACACATGCACTATTCAAGAGGATATAGTTATTCCCCATTAAATAAACAAAAACCAGACTCAGTGAAATGGAGTGACAGGCATGCCCACTGGGTAAGCCTCAAGTTGGAGTTTCAGCACATGTCCACAGGTGTTGCAGCATCAGGACCTCCACCAGCTTTAAAGCAGACATTGCAGGTTCAGCATCTGCCTGCCAATGCGGGGGACCATTTCTGTTTCGGGAAGATCACATATGCTGTGGAGCCACTCAGCCCATGTGCCACAACTACTGAAGCCCACACATCTAGAGCCCTCTCTCCACAGCAAGAGAAAGCACCACAGTGAGATGCCTCCGCTCTGCAGCTAGAGAGTAGTCCCCACTCACCATAACTCAAGAGAGCCGGCAAGAGGTAGCCCAGCGGAGCCAGAAATAAAATAGAAACAAATAAATAAATAAAAACTTAAAAAACAACAACAGCAGACATCACAATGTGGCTCTAGGCTCTCAGAGTTAACCGTATCCTCGGGCAAGTCATTCTTCCTAACGCTAAGTTTCTTCATCTACAAAAGGAAGCTAATAAAGACAATTTACTACAGAATACTGAATTGAAGACTAGCAGAGCTAAGGTATGTAACTTCACTGTCACATGGGAAGGAGTCAGGACATCTGAGTTCAATGTTTCACTACATCCAGCTGTATTTATGGGACTGGAAGCCTATCTGAACAGAGCTTTGAGAAAAATATAAAAAGGAAGGTAAAAACACCAAAAATCAAAAAAAGAAAAATCAACAACTCTCTGGTTATTTCTTGTTTTGATATGCTTTGCACCTTCTTCTATGAGCTCAGACATTAGGGTCACTACCAGATATAAAGTATGGTGGACAGAGAAATGAATGTGAGGCAGTCCGGACTGTAGAAGTTATGAACTTGAGTTGACTGCAGTATAAGATTGAAAATTTGCGCTTCCTCTGAATTAAGACATCCACAACTAAGATATGATAATGAATACATTTCTTCATGTGAGGCTCTTGCCTTCTTTGAGGCACCTCATAATTCCTATTGTCCCCACCTCCGCCAGGTTTGCCTCCAATATACCCAGCTAACTGGGTGTAAATTGCACATACCCATTCTCCTGCAGACTTCTTTTTTATTCCCTAAAGTCTTTGGAGAAAACATCATCGTGATTAAGAAGTTAAATTTTAGAGGTCCCGGAGAAACTTTTTATTTCCTTTCAGGATCCTCCCTTGGCATGAATATTGTTACCAAGACATGGCTGGGGTTTCTCTCAGATGAGGCAGGCATATTTGTAGATGCTTGTCAGGTATTAAAAATAATTTGAAAAAATAATATCCTACAATATTATAAGTCATCCATGAATAATCCTTACTTTGAACAACAAAATAGGAATTCAATTAACCTTTAGCTCTCTCTTTTAATATCTACGAGTGTGCTTTTTTAGGGCAAGGACTTGGGTGGTTTCAATCTCTGCTGTGTCCCAGTATCCAGAACAGCTTTTGCACACAGTAAAGATACCAAATCACTGCAGATGGTGACTGCAGCCAGGAAATTAAAAGACACTTGCTCCTTGGAAGAAATGTTATGACAAACCTAGACAGCACATTAAAAAGCAGCCACATCACTTTGCCAACAAAGGTGCATATAGTCAAAGCTATGGTTTTTCCAGTAGTCATGTACAGACGTGAGAGCTGGACCATAAAGAAGGCTGAGCGCCGAAGAAATGATGCTTTCAAACTGTGGTGTTGGAGAAGACCCTTGAGAGTCCCTTGGACTGCAAGGAGATCCAACCAGCCAATCCTAAAGGAAATCAACCCTGAATATTCACTGGAAGGACTGATGCTGAAGATGAAGCTCTAACACTTTGGACAGCTGATAAGAAGAGCTGACATTGGAAAATATCCTGATGCTGGGAAAGATTGAAGGCAGAAGGATGACAGGGTGACAGAGGTTAAGATGGTTAGATGGCATCACTGACTCAATAGACATGAGTTTGAGCAAACTCCAGGAGACAGTGAAGGACAGGGAAGCTTGGTGTGCTTCAGTCCATGGGGTTGCAAAGAGTCAGACATGACTTAGTGACTGAACAGCAACAAAAGATACTCTAAATATTTACTAACCTGTCACCTGTAAAGCAGCCAGAAAGAAAAGACTTTCAGTCCCAAGTGATAACTATCTGGCTAAATCATGACATATTCACTTTCTTTCCCTACTTTTTTTTTTTTAACTTCTGTAAATGTTCAGAGTGTGTATTTTATGTCATTCCAGCTACTAAGTGTTGGATACAATGATTAATAAAAAAGACAAGGAACCTAGCCTATATATGTATATATTACAGCATATCGGAGGAAACAGACAATTAAATGAACATTTACAATGTGTGTGTACATGCTAAGTCGCTTCAGTTGTGTTAGACTCTTTGTGACCCTATGGTCTGTAGTCCACCAGGCTCCTCTGTCCATGGGATTCTCCAGGCAAGAATACTGGAGTGGGTTGCCATTCCCTCCTCCAGGGGATTTTCCCTACCCAAGGATCGAACCCATGTCACTTATGTCTCCTGCATTCGCAGGCTGGTTCTTTACCACTAGAGCCACCTGGGAAGCCCAACATTTACCATTTATCTTGGTAAATGCTATGATAGGAAGCATGGGGTATAGGAGATGCACTTGATCTAGGTAAGGAAACTAAAGACATCAAGAAAAGCTTTCTAAAGAATGTGAATTAGCTGAAACATGAAAAACGCTTAAGAGTATAATCTGAGCATTAATTGAACGACAGTCCAGTTTTTTCACAGAAGCACAATCAGACTAATAACAGTACAGCCCTTCAACTAAAGCAATTAAAACGAGTTCCAATTCTTATTAACATCTCTCAAAGAACATTAACATGGTCTAATTTATTATGCACAGCTTACATCTCAAAATGCACATATATTCTTCTTCCCAGCTCTGCAACTTCACAGTAACTACAGAGCCATACAAACGTTAAAAAAAATTGCTTCCACATCAAACTTTCACTACATCTGTGTGTGTCTTAAGTTACACTCTCTTCTCCACATGACCTGAAAGTCCATGGCAGTTTCTGCTTCTATGACCAGCCATGCTGGGCTGCTCCAGTGGATACATGACTGGTCTAGTCTGGAAAAGTTTGTGTTAAACTCTGTGAAGTATGGTGCCTTTCTTCCTAAGTGAGATGGATTAATTAGCTCAATTCTAATTGATAAAATTAATTTCTGATTAAGAGAATTCCCATCATCATTATAGGAATTAGTCTTACAAATAGAAGATGATAGATATTGGAAGAGTAACCCAGACAGAGGGATCATTTTTAGGTCTATAAAGAAGAACAATAAACGCATTGCAAAGGGACAGGAGGTGAATGAGGGATTCAGGGAGGTTCCCTATACCATGAGCGCTATTATCTATACTAATATTTTGAACTTTAACCAACGAATAGTACTTGAGGAGATTACGATTATCCCATTATTCTCACTGGCAGCCATTAGCTGCCATTCCTTAAAGAATGTTTTAAAGAATTTAATGTTTTAAAGAATGTTTTAAAGAATTTCCTTAAAGAATGTTCCTTAAACATTCCTTAAAGAATGTTTTCCCTTATCCTCTAATTTATTCCCACATGTGAAATATTTCAAGGCAAGTGTATAAGAAATTAGAAAACACTTAAGCCAGTATTTCCTTATCAGCCACTGGGAGGAACAGTATCTCAGGCAGCCATGAGCAGCTGTGGCCCCTCTGGCCATCTCTCCTTGGTGCTTACATTCTTCTCGGTCACAGGTCCTCTACGCCAGCTTCTCCACCCACAGCAGTAGTACATGTTCCAAGTCTGTTCCAAATGGCCTGCAAGGAAATGTCATGGCAATTGACAGAATGAGAAAGAGTGTTTTACAAAGTTAGCTAGTTTTAGCAAACTTAAATATAAGCCACATCATTAAATAACTTGAAGATATATATATATACACATATATAAACAAGATATATATATATATATAAACAAGATATATATATAAACATGAATGTGCTTTTCACACCTTTTACTGTGTGCTCAGAGCCCAGAGATATCAGCATACATTATCCCTCTTACATGGTCTGTACATCATATGTGTCTCCCACTTTTGTTCCCTCTTCTGTGCGTAAGTGTATGTGTGTGTGTGTCTGTATGTGCGTGTGTGTCTGTATGTCTAAGTAGCCCTGTATGAATGTTGGCTCCATTCTTACTAAATGGCCAACCATAAGCAACTTTCCTAAACTTAGTTTCCTTACCTAGAAAACGCAGACAGCAACACCTACCTCGGTGGAAGGCTTGGTTGTAAGGGCAGAATGAAACTAGTGTTATGTAACAACAACAGTATATGAAAAACCCAGTTCAGAAGTGAACTAATGAATGCTCAGAATATGCTCATTTCCTTCCCTTTCCTTTTTTGACAGGTGGAGGAAGCAAATCTAGTTTTCTGTCTTTGCTTCATTCTTGGGAAAAAGAAAAAAGTCTGACATTGACCTTCACCTTGGGGTACTTCAAAAGGTCCAAACAGATATAGTGCTATGGAAATGGCAGCTCTTCTATGGGGTAAACTGTCACCAGTTTGAACAGCACAATTTAAAGGAAAGTAGCATTGTGAAATGCCACCGTTTCCCCTCCACTGTCAGTGCTTAACATCTGTTGCTCTCAGAAATGAAAACGTATCTGTGAAGGCATTCTCACCTTCCTGTTCATCTTATAAGTAATGGATTTATGAGAAAAAACTGGCTGGAGGTCACTGAAGGAAGAGCTTCACCTCAGCTCCTAAAAGACCCGGCAGAGAGATGAGGGGAGTGTTGGGCTGTTTGCTTCTGTCATCTACTCTTCACCACACTCTAATACAGGTCACCAGATGTTAACAGGTTAGGGGCAGATACAGGGGCAAAGACTTCATAGGATTTTGTCTAGTCTTAAAACAGGATGGAACTGTGACGGCAGATGGCAAGGAAGGTGGTTCTAGTAGAGGAGGTACCTTGAACAACGGCCCAGAAGCATAAGAGAACAGGACATTACTTTGAAACAAGGATTCAACTAATGATACTGCACAATATAGTACAAGGAAGTTGTAAGTTTATTTTAGGAGAAGGGTGTCTATAGGAAATAGAATCAATATTCTGAAAGACAAAAACAAAATTGGAGAAATCACACTACTGGATTTTAAGACTTACCATAAAGCTATATTAATCAAATCAAGAATAGACAGCAAAGCTTTTGTATGCACAAACAAATAGACACGCAGATCAACAGGAGAAAATGTAGAGTCCAGAAATATACCCATACAAATATAATCATCTGACTTTTGATAAAAGTGTAATGGGAATTCAGTTGAGAAAGGATAAGTTTTTTTCAGTAAATGATGTTGGAACAATTGGTCATCCATGCATTAAAAAACGAAACTTGACTAAACTTCACACAGTTTATAAAGGTTAACTCAAATCACAGTTTTAAATGTAAAGTATAAATCTGTACCACTGTTTAGGAAAAAGACATAGGAGAAAATATTTGACACCTGAGGCTAGGTAAAGAGTTCTTTAAAAATGACACTAAAATTACAGTCTATAAAATAAAAAAGTGATAAACTAGGCTTCACCAAAATTTAAAACTTTTGGTCTGCTGCAGATACAAAAGAATGAAAAGATACAGACTGGGTGAAAATATTTCCAAATCACATATCCAACAATGGACTTCATCCAGAATATAAAGAATTTTTAAAACTCAGTAATAAGAAAACAATCTAATCCAAAATAGGCAAAATTCACAAAAGAGAATATAAGGACAAATAAGCACTCAAAAAAATTCAACACCATTAGCAAATAGAGTAGTACAAACTAAAATCCACTGTGTTAATCATTATATCCTTATTAGAATGATCAAAGAAAAAACAGTGAAAAGTGCTGAAAAAGATGTAGAACATCCTTTTAGAACTTTCACACATTATTGGTGAGGATGCAAAATGACACTGCCAGAATGATGAGTGGTAGTGTGAAGGTTAATTTCATATTTCAACTTGACGGGGCCACAGTGCCTATATATTTGGTTAAACACTATTTGGATGTTTCTTTGAGGGGGTTATGTGAACAAGATTAATGTTTAAGTCAGTAGATTTTGAACAAAGCAGATTGCTCTCTATAGCGTAGGTGGTTCTCATCCAGTTGGTGAAAGACATTACTAGAACAATGACTAACTTCTCAGAGCCAAAACAAAACTCTTCAGGAGGCTGCCTCTGGAGTCAAACTGCATTTTCTTTCCTGAGTCTCTAATCTGCAGTCCTATCCTGTCAGATATTGTTTTCACCAAGCCTCTATAATCATGTGAGCCATAAGTCAATTCCTTAAAACAACAATAGATAGATAGATAGATAGATAGATAGATAGATAGATAGATAGATAGATAGATAGATAGACAGATAGATGAAAGTCATATACACATGTGCATACATACATAAATATACACGAATATGTGTACCTACACAAACATAGGTGTGTGAGTGTGTTTATACACACACCTCCTATTGGTACTGTTCTCTTGAGAACCCTAATTAATGCAGGCAATTTCGTACAAAGTTAAACATATATTCACCATATATCCTGGCATTTCCCCTCCTGAGTGTTTGCCCTTGTTAAATACAAACTGAAATTCACTCAAAGCCTATATGCCAATGTTCTTAGCAGATTTATTTGTAATAGCAAAAACCTTCAGACAAGCAAACTGTCTTGCAAATGAATGGGAAAATGAACTTTGGTAAATTCTTGCAATGGAATACTATTCAGCTGTAAAAAGGAACAAACTATTAATACAGGCAACAGCCTGGATGAATCTCAAAGACATTTTGCCTATGCTTAGGGATAGAAGCCAGTTTCAAAGAGTTAATATTCTATGATTTCATTTATTTGACACTATATGATTTCATTTATTTGCCGCTATTAAAAAGGTTAAAAAATAGTGATGGAAAACAGATCATTGATCGTCCCAAGTTAAGAGTAAGAGGGAGGTGTCACTAAATAGGGGTAATATAAGAGAATGTTAGAGCTATGATCACTTTTCTATATCTTGATTGTGGTGGTAGTTACATAAACACAGAAATGTTTCAAAACTCATAAAACTGAAAACCATTTGCATCAAAAAACTTAATAACATTGACGTGTAAAATCCTCCATTTAAAACTTTTAATTCAAAGTAGAAATAAAAACAAAATTATAGAATCTCTAAAAAAGAAAGTTAATGAAATTGATATATGTATCAGCCAGCATCTATGAGATAAAAGAACCACAGTTCTCAAGAAAGAAAGCAAGAGTGCCCATCATCTGTCTCATCTAGCGCTGAACTGGAGGAACTAGCCAAGACATTTAGGCAAGTAAAAGGAATTATAACCAAATTATATGACGGTGTACCTAAAAATAACCCAAGAAAATAATCTGAAAATTACAAATATTGAGAGTTTTCAGAAAGCTTAGAGAATAAAACAATATAATAATGATTACATACAGAAATCAATCAGTAGATGTCATATATACAAAAAAAAATCTGCTAGAAAAATAAAAAGAGAAAAATCCAACTCAGAATAGCAACAAAAACAACAAAATTAGAAGAAATAAAACAACAAGCAATGTACAAAATCTCTAAATAAAATTTTAAGTTACTGTTAAAGCACGCAAAAAAAGAAAAAGGCAAAGAATATTCTTGGAATGGGTTCATGATTAACATCATGAAGGTGTTCATTTCCCCCAAAGTATTAATATCTTATACATTTAACAAGATCTCAACAAAATTGTTCTTAGTTGTTATTATTATCACTGGGGTAGGGACAGAGAGGAATTAGATGAGTTGATGGGACAGCTTATTAAAATTTAATAAATAAACAAAAATGCTGGAACTGAAAAAGAAGAAAAATGTGAGGGTTATAGTCATTAACAATAAATCACATTGAGTTATCAAGCCACAATAATACAGCTACAGTTTTGGCACATAAATAGACAAATTGGAGAGAATTAAAAGAATAAAAATGAACTCAAATACAGAAGTGTATAAGATGTCTTCTCAAATCACATTGGTAAAGGAAGGACTATTCAATAAATGGTATGAAAAAAACTGAGTAGCCTTTGGAGAAAACAATAAGTTAAATACACTTATTCGTACAACAAAATAAATTCCAGTTGGATCAAAGATTTAAATGTAAAATTGAAATCCCAAAAGAACTGGGAAAAAAAGGAACCTTCGAGGAATTTGTGGATCTTGCAGAGGAAAATTATTCCTCATCATGATTAGAAATCCAGAGTTATTTTTAAAAATTACTACACAATATAACTTCTAAATGGCAAAAAAAAAAAAAATCACAAGGAAAGAACAGAGAGAGGGAAGGAGGAAAGAAGGAAGAAAAACTGGGCAAAGGTGTGTAACTTGTGTGATATTGTGAAGCACTAACATTGCCAATATACAAGGAGCTCCTAAAATCTTGTTGCTAAAAAGACCAATGACATCTAAAATGCAAAGGATATGAACAATTAGTTTACAGAGAAGGAAATAAAAATAGCTGTAAGTAATAAAAAGAGGCTCCTCACTCGAAATAAAAAAAGATACAAATGAAAGTTACATTGAGATCTAAATTTCACCTATCAAAATGGCAAGAATATGGACAAATTTTAATAATATAGGTTTTACTGAGGTAAAATTGGTATATGACATTATTGGTATATGACATTAAATTGGTATATTAATTTGACACCTGTATACCCTACAAAGTGATCACTTTCAAAGTTCTATTAATAGTTATCATTTGTCACCATTGACCCTCTTCGCCCATTGTGCCCCCCTCTAATCTTCCTCTCTGGTAAAAAATAATCTGCTCTCTATATGAGAGTTTGTGCTTGCTTTGCTTAGATCCCATATGCGGAGACGACAATGGCACCCCACTCCAGTACTCTTGCCTGGAAAATCCCATGGACGGAGGAGCCTGGTAGGCTGCAGTCCATGGGGCTGCTAAGAGTTGGACTCAACTGAGTGACTTCACTTTCCCTTTTCACTTTCATGCATTAGAGAAGGAAATGGCAACCGACTCCAGTGTTCTTGCCTGGAGAATCCCAGAGATGGGGGAGCCTGGTGGGCTGCTGTCTATGGGGTCGCACAGAGTTGGACACGACTGAAGCGACGCAGCAGCAGCAGCAGCAGATCCCATACGAGTGAAATCGTATGGTATTTGTCTTTTCCACTTTATACCCTCAGGTCCATCCATGTTGTTGCAAATGGCAAGATTTAATTCTTTTCTATGGCTAAGATTCCATTATATATATGTGTGTGTGTGTGTATATATATATATATATATATATATATATATATACACACATAATACATATACACAGTCTGCAATGAACTTTGGAATGGGAATGTCATTTCAAGTTAGTGCTTTTGTATCCTTCATATAAATACTCAGAAGTGGAATATCTGGATCATATGGTTATTCCATTTTTATTTTATTGAGAAATCTCCATACTGTTTTCAACCATGGTTGCAGCAAACTGCATTTCCATCAACAGTATGCAAGGGTTCTCTTGATCCAATATTTGTTATTTCTTGTCTTTTCGATGATAGTTATCTAACAGCTGTGAGGTGATATCTCACAATGGTTTTGATTTGCATTTTCCTAATAATTAGTGACACTGAACATCTTTTCATGTTCCTCCTGGCCATCTATATCTTCTTTAGAAAGATAACTATCCAGTGCTCTGTCCATTGTTTAAAGTGAGCTGTTTACTTTCCTGTTGTTGTTGATGAGCATGAATTTGTTGTATGAGTTCTTCATATATTTTAGATATTAATCTTTTATTGGAAATAATGATTTGCATAATCTTCCCCAACTCAGCAAGTTGCTTGCTTTATATTAATGACGGTTGCCTTCACTGTGCAGAAACTTTTAATTTTGGTGTTATCATATTTGTTTATTTTGTTTTTGTTTCCCTTGCCTTGGAGACAAATCCATCCAAAAAACTGCTAAGTCTGATGTTGATGAGCTTATGATCTATGTTTTCTTCTAAAATTTTTTATGGTTTCAGACCTTACATCCAAGCTTTTAATCATTCCTGAGGTAATTTTTGTATATGGTATAAAACAGTGACCTAGTGTCATTCTTTCACACGTGTCTGTCCAGTTTTCTCAATATCATTTATTAAAGAGACTATTCTTTACCCATTGTATATTTTTGGCTCCTTAGTCATAAATTAATTGTCCATATATGTGTGGATTTATATCTGGGCTCTCGGTTCTGTTCCACTGATCTGTGGGTCTCTTTTTATGCCAATACCATCTTGTTTTAATGGCTTTCCTGGTGGCTTAGGTGGTAAAGAATCTATCTACAATGCCGGAGACCCGAGTTCGGTCCCTGGATTAGAAAGATCCCCTGGAGAAGGAAATGTCTACCTACTCCAACATTCCTCCCTGGAAAATTCCATGGACAGAGGAGCCTGGAGGGCTACAGTCCATGGGGTAGCAAAGAGTCAGACACGACTGAGCCATTAACACTTTCACTTTCATATTGTTTTAATTAGTACAGCTTTTTAGAATAATTTGAATTCAAGGAGGACAATATCTTCAGTTCTGTTCTTCTTTCTCAAGGTTGCTTTGGGATCTTCTGTGATTCCATACAAAATTTTAGAATTATTTGTCCTAGCTCTGTGAGAAATGTCATTGAAATTTCAATAGAGATAGCACTGGGTCTGTAGATTGGTTAATAATATACTCTTGAAGATGCTGAAGGAAACAAGCACCCCTGTATATTGCTCGTGAGACCATTCATTGGTAAAATGCCTATGGGGGGCAACCTGAAAACAGCTCTCAGAACTTGATATAAATGGATCCTTTGATCTAACAATTTTACTTTTGCAAATATTCTGTACAGATATTCTGCCCATGTATGTACAAATTTGTAACATAACTTGCAATATCAAGAAATAAGCAGTCCTAGTGTCCATCAGCTGAGACTGGTTCAATACAGTATGAAATGCAAAGCAGGCATAATACAGAAGGAAGAGTTCTCCACACACTGGTGTAGAATTATTTTTAAGATATATTATTAAGATGAAGAAGAAAAGACAGAAATACAGAACAGTATGTACAACATACTATGTTTATAAGGTGAATAAAAGCAGAGAAAGATCTCTCTATATTTGTATAATCATAAAGCGATTCAAAGGTGCACAAAAATCTGAAGACAGAGGTTCCCTATGTGGCAGTGGTGGGAATTGGAAAGGCAAGTGACAGATTGGAGAGAGACTATTATATTCTTTCTTTCCATTTTGAAAATGCATGAGCTATATGAATGAACTGTCTATCGAAAGTTGATGTAAAGAAGTAAAAGTGGTAAGATTCTAGGAGTTTCCCTAAATGAGCTGAGTGGTTTAGACACTCATTTGCCAAAACCACAGATAGTTTTGAAGTGAGATATAGTACCTGCTCATATAGACCAGGGGAAATGAAATTGTCATAGGCATCAACCTATTTTTCTCAAATGCAGAATTTAAAGTCTTAAGCTGTGGGGAAAAAAATACCTAAAAATTATTGACATTTTCACTACTTCTTGACTAATAGCACTGAGAATCAATAAAAATGACTGGCCATTTAGCATACTATATCTTGGAATAATAGGAAGTTTCCCATTTGGTAACAGCTCGATGATGACACCCTGACTTTTCAGTCAGCTGGTTGAGATGTATCTTCGGAGCTGTCTCTTAGATGACCGAATCTGTCATGGGTCAGAGAGGCCAGGATTCATTTTAATCTTCTGGATACGTGATGATGTCTTGGCGCTGTGATCCATAGTGAACAGCTGTTAGCAGCAGCACTGTCTGCAGTGCTAACAGGTCTTTCATCATTTTCAGAGCTAACTGCTAAGTGGATATGGATAAATATGGATTTTGAAGCAGTATACTTTCATCTGCCTTTAAAACTTTCCCCCAAATCATCTATTCCTTATCTTTATCAAAACAGTGGACTCACAAATAAAAAGAGCTGATTCATTTTTGAACAGGGACAATGTTTTCCCAACATTCTGTTTCTAGGAGACACCCACTGCTGTCTACTTAACCAAATTTTTCCAGTCTCTACTCCATTATCAGCCTGCATTATGGGAAAACCCTAAGAAAGACCGCTTGGTGAAATGCAAAGAGCAAAGACTCTGGAATAAGAAACAGCTCTGGTTGAACTATGGCTCTGAGACTTACTATTAATATCACAAGAATCCATGAGCAAGCAACTTACCTCTGAGCTCAGCTTCTTCATATGAAGGAATAATGATGCTGCCTGATGGGGTAGTTTTGAGTATTAAAAATATGAACTAGCATATGATCCAGAAATCCCATCTCTTGGTGTATAGCCTAAGAAAACCATAATTTAAAAGGACACATGGACCCCAGTGTTCACTGAAGCACTATTTACAATAGCCAGGACATGAAAAAAACCTAAATGTTCAATGATAGATGAATGGATAAAAAAAGATGTACATGTACATAATGGGTATTACTCAGCCACTCAGAATGAAATAGGGTCATTTGTAGAAATGTGGCTGGACCCAGGGATGGTCTTACAGAGTGAAGTCAGTCAGAAAGGGAAAAACAAATATTGTATATTAATGTACATATATGGATCTAGAAAAATGATACAGATGAACCTATTTCCAAGACAGGAATAGAGACACAGGCATAGAGAACGAACATTCGACACAGAGTGGGGAAGGGGAGGGTAGGATGAAAAGGGAGAGTGGGACTGACATATATTCACTACCACGTGTGAGATAGACAGCTAGTGGGGTGGTGACTGCAGCCATGAAATTAAAAGAGGCTTACTCCTTGGAAGGAAAGCTATGACCAACCTAGACAGCATATTAAAAAGCAGAGACATTACTTTGTCAACAAAGGTCCATCTAGTCAAGGCTATGGTTTTTCCAGTAATCACGTATGGATGTGAGAGTTGAATTATAAAGAAAGCTGTGAAGTCGCTCAGTCATGTCCGACTCTTTGCGACCCCATGGACTGTAGCCCACCAGTCTCCTCCGTCCATGGGATTCTCCAGGCAAGAATACTGGAGTGGGTTGCCATTTCCTTCTCCAGGAGATCTTCTCAATCCAGGGATTGAACCCGGGTCTCCAGCATTGGAGGCAGACACTCTGAACTATAAAGAAAGCTGAGCGCTGAAGAATTGATGCTTTTGAACTGTGGTGTTGGAAAAGACTCTTGAGAGTCCCTTGGACTTCAAGGAAATCCAACCAGTCCATCCTAAAGGAGATCAGTCCTGAGTATTCATTGGAAGGGCTGATGCTAAAGCTGAAACTCCAATACTTTGGCCACCTGATGTGAAGAGCTGACTCATTTGAAAAGACTCTGATGCTGGGAAAGATTGAAGGTGGGAGCAGAACGGGACGACAGAGGATGAGATGGTTGGATAGCATCATCAACTCAATGGACATGAGTTTGAGTAAACTCTGGGAGTTGGTGATGGACAGGGAGGACTGGCGTGCTGCAGTCCAGGAGGTCGCAAAGAGTTGGACATGACTGAATGACTGAACTGAACTGAACTGAACTGATTGGGAAGCTGCTTTATGACACGGGAGCTCAGCCTAATGCTCACTGGTGACCTGGAAGGGTGGGATGGGGGTGGGGCAGAGGGCAGTTCAAGAGGGAGGGGACATATGTATACATATATCTGATTCACTTTGTTGTACAGCAAAAAGTAACACAACATTGTAAAGCAATTATATTCCAGTTTTAAAAAAATAAAAGAATTTGAGACAATAGTAAATAAATTATATGTCAAGAAAAAATATGTATTAAAAGCAGCTGTCACGTTGAAAGCACTCAACGAGTATAGATTATTATTCTTTCGTAAGGGTTGTAACTTGATAATCACAGCTCTTGTAAAGCAGGTCAGGCCCCAGAGTGGTCCCAGGAAACAGGTGAAACGTTCCTTTTTGAAAGGCATTTCCTCCTTCTCTTAGCCAGTTAAGTGAAGATACACAGACTCCAGAAGGGTCATTCCATTTTCTCTAAGTAACCTGTTTAGTGATATTAAATGAGAAAGTGCCATTCTTATTTAAGAACTTTTTATAGAATAAATGTCCTGTTAGTTTCCCTAAGGAGATTCCACTAAACTCAGTGCTCCAATTCCCCTGCTGTCTTATCTCAGACCCCTGTGTTATGTTGGTGAACTAGACCGGATGCTTGTCTTTTTACAAATCCTAAGTTTCATTGGGTTTAGATAAAATAAGCAGGCAATTAAAACTAGCATAAAACATGCCACAGCTGAGGATACATAGAATGCTACAGAAACAAAATCACAGACCAAGGCGGAAGGAGGCGTTTGGTCATATAAGAGAAAACTAAGAGCTAACCGGGGGATGGGACGCATGATGCTGGCATGTGGGGAGCATCATTCCATGCAGAAGGAACAGCAGAGGTGGGTTGAGTGGCAAGAAAATAGGTATATTTTCTCTGAAGAGTCGAGCTGTGAGGAGACGCTGCAGCGTCAAGTCAGAACGAGCCATCCGAGGGCTTTCAGCAGCAATGAGCACCATCAGATCTGTGTTTTAGAAAGATTGCTGTGACTGTGGGATGGAAAGTAGATTCCATATAAGCAGCAGGACTGAAGACAGCAGGATCACTGGGGGGCTGCTGCAGCCAGCCAAGGGAGAGATGTTACTGTACTAGGGAAACGGCAACACGGTCTTATAATAGCAAGGCCTTTCTGGGCAGTGTCCATCCCACACTGTGATACAGCTTAGCAAATTTTACTAAACAGTGAGATTAAATATGTTGATTCATGGCCAACATCTTTAGTGAGTTTCATTTTAACTGGCAAAAGACTGTTCATGTCGGGGAATCATTTATTCAAAAAATCTGTGCGAACTGGCATACACAAGGCACTCTGGATTTACAAAGCTAAAACTGCCACGATCAGCAAGGAAAAGTGAAAAAGTCACTCAGTGGTGTCTGACTCTTTGCGACCCCATGGACTAGCTACAGTCCATGGAGCTCTCCAGGCCAGAATACTGGAGTGGGTAGCCTTTCCCTTCTCCAGGGGATCTCCCACATTGGGGACGGATTCTTTACCAGCTGAGCCACCAGGGAAGCCTGTCAGTAAGGAAGGGCAATTACAACAACAAAAATAACAGGAGGAAGTGGTGTTAACTGTGCTAACAGAAAAAATTCTCAACAAATACATGAAAGAATGAATGGATAAATTATGTTAGCTTCTGTTTGGCCTTAAAGGGTGGAGCTGGGAGGGAAGTTCTGAGAGGAAGAAGTAATACTGAAAATCCATGTTGAGGTGATTCTGTGAGTGGGGATACCAAGGAAGGGAAACAGGGAATGTGAAAGATTTCTGCTGAGGGAAATATAAGCTGCATGCACAGGCCTAGACTGAGGTCGGAAATAATAACACAAAATTTAGATAACAGTTGGAATGCAGAATTTGAGAAGATGGAGAATTTGACAGTTTTTTAAATGGAGAAAGGTTGGAGGCTTCTGGGTATGAAAGTAAACAAATCAGAGTCAGATCCTTCATCCTTATTCGTTAACTTCTCTCTTCTCTCTCGTGTTCTCAGTGCTAGCGTGCACGTGTGTGTGTGTGTGTGTGTGTGTGCTTGTAGAGGGTCACCAGGTTTATAATATGAACATTTCTTTTAGGGATGTGTGGCCTTCCTTGAAAATTCTTATGCTAAGTTGCTTTCCACGTTGTACTCTTTCTTGTTCTTGCCTCTTTCACAAATGCTTCACTTTGAATCCTTCTATGCCATTTTTCCTATTGTGTGGTTTGCTCCTCTTTTACTGATGTTGCTGCCTTTATTGTCCATGACTCTATCACCGCACCCAGGCCAGCACACTCTCCAGGGCAAGTTTCCACTTCTGCTGCCTCTGAACACAGACCTCTCTACAGACCAGTGCCTTCCAGCACGAGCTTCATTCAGCCTCTGACTTCTAAAGCAAGAGCTGCACTCCACAGTAGTGCTGTGCTTAGTTGTTCAGTCATGTCTGACTCTGCAACCCCATGGACTGTAACCCACCAGGCTCCTCTGTCCATGGGTATTCTCCAGGCAAGAATACTGGAGTGGGTTTCCATGCCCTCTTCTAGGGGATCTTCCCAACCCAGGGATCGAATCCAGGTCTCTTTCACTGCAGGTGGATTCTGTACCATCTGAGCCACGAGGAAAGCCAGTGCTCCACAGTAGAGTTGGAATCTATCATTCTGTCCTAACTGGCAGTAAAAGAACTGGAAACCTACTCTTTGGGAAAGCTTGGCTTTAAAGCAAAAAGAGACTGGTTTCTTAAAAGAAAATAATTTCCTATTAGGGAATCATTCTTCCAAGGGACAAAACACCAATGCCATATGGTGCTTCTGATTTCCTTCAAATGTTTCAGAAGCATCCATGAGCAAGATTGTAGTGGGTCCTTCTTTGTGGGATCTACATAGCAGTAGAAGGAATTTAGACTCCACCAGTGGTGCTCATTGTATTCACAGGACCTGGTCTTGGAGTAATTCTTTCTTATGGAGATTACCAGCTTGCACCCACCCTCAGCCCACACACATCTCCAGTGTTTCCTTCAGGGAGAAGAAAATCCTTTTGTGATATGGAGATGGAGTAGAAGAGGGCCTTTGTGTTTCCTGACCTCATTCAAATTAAGAGATTCTCAGCAATGCTTTTTGGTCTGTGCCCTGCATCCTTTTATAGAGCTTAACAATTGCCAGTTCAGTTCAGTTCAGTTCAGTCACTCAGTCCTGTCCAACTCTTTGCGACCCCGTAGACTGCAGCATGCCAGGCTTCCCTGGCCATCACCAACCCCCAGAGCTTGCTCAAACTCATGGTCATTGAGTTGGTGATGCCATCCAATCATCTCATCCTCTGTCATCCCCTTCTCCTCCTGCCCTCAATCTTTCCCAGCATCAGGGTCTTTTCAAATGAGTCAGTTCTTCGCATCAGGTAGCCAAATTATCAGAACTTTAGCTTCAGCATCAGTCCTTCTGATGAATTATCATAGTTTGTAAATACTTATAACTCACTATGCCACGCCTGGGGCATCACTGGGGATTAGGAATCACGTTCTCTTCTCTTATAGACTTCATAGTCTAGTAGGAGAAACAAGTGGGCTTCTCTGGTGGCTCAGTGGTAAAGAATTCGCCTGCAAGGCAGGAGTTGCAGGTAGACGTGAGTTTGATCCCTGGGTTGGGAAGATCCTCTGGAGGAGGGCATGGCAACCTATTCCAATATTCTTGCCTGGAGAATCCCATGGACAGAGGAGCCTAGAGGTCTACAGTCCATAGGGTCGCAAAAAGTCAGACACGACTGAAGCAACTTCGCACTCATACAGGAGCAGAGAAAGCCCATCCTTTTATTTCTAAGTAGCAGATGACACAGAGGTTTAGTGCCTGGGCAGACAGACAAGCTCAGAATACTAGCTCAAATGCTTCTTAACTCTGGTACTGTGGGCATATGACTCAACCTGTTTTCCTGTTTCTTCATCTATAAAATGGAGATGAGAAAATCTGTCTCATGGGGTAGCTGTGGGGAATGAACGAGAAATTGCATGGAGAGCGCAGTACACAAGACATGGCATCTAGCAGTGTTCAATAAATGTCGGGTGTGCTGCTAAGTCGCTTCAGTCGTGTCCGACTCTGTGCGACCCCATAGACGGAAGCCCACCGGGCTCCCCAGTCCCTGGGATTCTCCAGGCAAGAACGCTGGAGTGGGTTGCCATTTCCTTCTCCAGTGCATGAAAGTGAAAAGTGAAAGTGAAGTCGCTCAGTCGTGTCTGACTCCTAGCGACCCCATGGACTGCAGCCTACCAGGCTCCTCCGTCCATGGGATTTTCCAGGCAAGAGTACTGGAGTGGGGTGCCATCGGGTGTAATTTACATTTATTTGTGCTCCAGACACACCAAGCCCTTCCTGGATTCCAGACTTTCTCTGTCTCTTTTTTGTTTGTTTGTTTACATTGTTCCTTCTGCCTTAGTTGCCCGTTTTCTCTAACCTGATAAAATGCTACATATTTGTACTGGTTTCCTATGGCTGTGTAATAAATTGCCACAAACTAGGTGGCTAAAACAACAGAATTTTATTCTGTCACAGTTCTGGAAGCCAAAGGTATAAACCCAACTGGCAGCAGGCCTGCAGCAGCCAGAGGGCGAGGGGGCCTCTCCTACCATCTGGTTCCCACGTCCCTGCTTATGTTTTATCACTCCGGTCTCCGCCACTGTGATCACATTGCCCCTTTCTTTTCTGTCTGTCGAATCTTTCTGTGCCTCATTCCTTTTTTTTTTTTATTTTACTGAAGTTCAGTTCAGTCTCTCAGTCATGTCCGACTCTCTGTGACCCCAGGGACTGCAGCACACCAGGCCTCCCTGTACATCACCAACTCCTGGATTTTACTCAAACTCATGTCCATCCACTCAGTGATGCCATCCAACCATCTCATCCTCTGTCGTCCTCTTCTCTTCATGCCTTCAATCTTTCCCAGCATCAGGGTCTTTTCCAAGGAGTCAGCTCTTCGCATCAAGTGGCCAAAGTATTGGAGTTTCAGCTTCAGCATCAGTCCTTTCAATGAATATTCAGGACTGATCTCCTTTAGGATGGACTGGTTGGATCTCCTTGCAGTCCAAGGGGCTCTCAAGAGTCTTCTCCATCACAACAGGTCAAAAGCTTAGTTCCTTCACAATGTTGTGTTAGTTTCTGCTGTACATCCAAGTGAGTCAGTTATATATACAAATAAATCCCTTCTTTTTTGAATTTCTTTTCCATTTACATCATCACAGAGCATTGAGTAGAGTTCCCTGTGCTATAGAGGTGTTGTTGTTGTTGTTGTCGTTGTTGTTCAGTCACTCAGCCGTACCTGACTCTTCACAACTCCATGGACTGCAGCACACCAGGCCTCCCTGTCCCTCACCATCTCCTGGAGTTTGCCCAAGCTCATGTCCATTGCATCAGTGATACCATCCAGCCATCTCATCATCTGACTCCCTCTTCTCCTTTTGTCCTCAATCTTTCCCAGAATCAGGTCTTTTCCAATGAGTCGGCTGTTCAAATCAGGTGGCCAAAACAGTAGGTTCTCCTTAGTTGTGTATTTTATACACAGTAGTGTATATATGTCATTTCCAATCTCCCAATTTATCCTAACCCTCCTTCCCCCCTTGATAACTGTAAGTTTGTTCTCTACAGCTGTGTCTCTTTTTTGCTTTGCAAATAAATTTATCTGCATCACTTTTCTAGATTCCACATGTATGAAATATTATACAATACCTATCTTTCTCTTTCTGACTTATGTAACTGTATATGACAATCTCTATGTTCTACCTCATTCTTAAAAGGATTCTTCTCATTGGGTTGAGAAGTATCTACCCTGATAATCCAGGATAAGCTCTTCCATGCAAAATCCTTCATGTAATCACATATAAGATGTTCTTTTTCTCCCATATAAGGAAATGTTTACTCTTTTAATATATGCTTTCCATATAAGGTTCTAGAGATTAGCAATGGACATATTTTGGGGCCAGCTTTCAGGGCACTAGACCATTTCTTAAGCACAAATAAATGCCACCTGCAGTGTGAAGTCTTTCCTGACAGCTCAAACAGTCTTTCCACAACCTGAGAATCCATAGCACTTTAGTTTTACATCTTTAACAGCTTATAGTGTTAGTATAGCTTCTTTGTCATTAAAAGTATTTTTCAGCAAATCAAATTTGCCCTACCAGACTTCTTGTGAAGATAGCTAAACTAAAAAATAAACATTGCATTTCCTTCCAGAATAAAGGGTAAATATTTTTTTAAGTTCTTTGACTTGAAGGATCACAATTTTTCAACTTTATGTAACTGTGATGACAACCAAACTCTTTAGCAAATAGTATACTAAAGTCTTTTTTGTATGTATAGATCACTGGATAGACCGGTGTGTGAATAACTGATGTTTTTTTCAGGTTTTGAAAGTAGTTTTGTTTCAGAAGCATTCAGAAGAAGATATAGCTTGGCCACAACATTTGAAAGAGTGGCCTTCTGAAAATGCAATCAAAGAGAATAGCTTTCTGACATTAGGCTGCAACCTTTGAATTCTGAATAATTTCTTCTCATACCTTCCAGAGCAGGAGATAATTCACCAAGATAGTATTCTCTCTTCACGTCATATAAAATGGAGGCTGGATGTTTTTTCTCTCAGTAGCTGGAGATTTCCTTCCTTCTTGGGCAACGCCAGTTAACACTCCAGGTATTGCATAAAACTCGGGAGGTCCACTTTGCAGTCGGCAGGACACATAATCGAATCACAGAATCTGCACATTGCCTTGCGAGTTTCTAATTATCTGTGAGAGTAAAGTATACAATAGTAATAAAGGTGTCTTTGGTTGAGCTATCACTTTGCAAAGTGCAAGCAGTGACTGATCTGACAGGCTAAACCAACAGGCCATCTGCAGCCTGTTCCAACTGGAACATCAGATTCAGGCTACTCTCCAACTTGACCTTTGGCCTGACCAGCTGGAAGGACCATGGGCTTACAGCGCTATAGTCCAGCTATATTTTCAGCTGCAAGCTACTCCGGCGAAAGGTAAGTATGCAGATCTGTGTCCAGGTCTGCTAAACCACATCTCAGCAATTGAGGGACAGTCTGATAGCTTCCCAGTCTTTGACCTTGTAGATTGTGTTAAGCATGTCAAGAGGGACTGTAGACATGTCAGTGATGGAGGCCTCACTACAGTTCTAGGAGGAGCTTCACGTGGATATTTGAGGCTCAAAGCTTGAGGGTCGCCTCTGGGCACCCAGGCGCCTGACTGCTGGCCTCAGAGAGCCACATGCTGAGCTCGAGCACTGCCTCTCCTTCATACAATGGCTTTGACATGTGATTGCCTATCCCCTCTCTCTCTCTCTTTTTGGATTAGTGTTTTCCAGTATCTGTTAAGTGATGGTCTATCTATAGTTTATGGCTTTTTATGAAACAATTTTTTGGAACTGAGAAGCATTTAGAAACATAAATAAATACAAATAGAAATAACACAAGCCACTTTTCATAGATTAAAATGTGGACAAATGGCATTTTTAAAAGCAGAAAGATAGATTGCTCTACTAGGAAAAGAAATAGCCTTGGTTGGAAAGAGGTGGCCCATAGTTCAGTTCAGTTTATGAGTCTGAGCAAACTCCAGGAGACAGTGAAGGACAGGGAAGCCTAGTGTGCTGCAGTCCATGGGGTTGCAAAGAATCAGACACCACTTAGCTACTGAAAAATAACACTTCAGTTTTGCCCCAAAATGTGGTTCCTTAATTAAGTTAGTCATTTTCCCCATGACTTGTGTCTTCTTCTGCCATTTAGCAGACAAATTCAAGTATCTGCTTTGTAACAAGAACTGTGCTAGAAAACATCGTAATAACTAACATTTCCTGGAGATTTCTCTGTTTACCAGGAATAAAACTCAGCCTTCTACAAGCATTATCTCATTTGATGCCACTCCAAGTCAATGAGATCAGTGCTATCATCACCCCATTTTACAAATGAGAAGACTGGTATTAAAAAGTTTGCATAACTTTTGGTAAAGTATGGAGCCACAATTGAAACAAGGCTTAAGGCCTCAAATTTCTGAGCTAATACAATTGAACAGCTTCAAAAGATCCCAGGACAGATAACTGCAACTTTTTCCAGAGGGCTTCCCAGGTGGTGCTAGTGGTAAAGAATCTGCCTGCCAATGCAGGAGACGCAAGAGTTGTAGGTTCAATCCCTGTGTTGGGAAGATCCCCTGGAGGAGGGAATGGCAATCCATTCTAGTTTTCTTCCTGGGAAATTTCATGGGCAGAGGAGCCTGGCATGCTATAGTTCATGGGGTCACAAAAAGTCAGACAAAACTGAGCACTGCACCACACCAGGGAAATAATAAGAAAAAAACAAAAAGCAAAAAAATGAAAAACTCTAAGAAAAGAAGCAAAAGGAGTGGATTTTTGAAAGCATGTTTTGGTTACTTAGAAGAAGAAGACAGATTAGTAAAAAGATATAATGAAAAGAAAAGGGAAATAAAACTTATAAAGATGGTGCTATCTAAAGAGTAGATCTTCCCTGGTGGCTCAGACAGTAAAGCATCTGCTTACAATGCGGGAGGCCCAAGTTCAATCCCTGGGTCAAAAAAATCTCCTGGAGAAGGAAATGGAAACCCACTCCAGTATTCTTGCCTGGAAAATCCCATGGATGGAGGAGCCTGATAGGCTCCAGTCCATGGGGTCACAAAGAGTCGGACATGACTGAGCAACTTCACTTCAACCTCACTTCTCTTCATCTAAAGAGTCAATTTTAAATTTTACCCTAGGATATTGAATGTTCCTTTCATATGTGTAAGAATTGCCAATTCCAACACAAGCAGGGAATCTCTTGAAATATTCTTGATTACAGCACAGCCCTGAATGAGCAACACAGACACACGAACATGTTGCTAAAAATGTACTTTGGTCTTTGGAAGAGAAGATGTTTGACAGCTCTGCCTTAATGATGTGACAGATCTACATTCAAGGTTTGCATAAGAATATTTGTTCTTTTCACTGGGAACTGTTGGACCATCAGTTTAACCATGAACATGAACCCAGGGGGCACAGCCACCAGTAATGGGTAGAAAAAGGCAATCCCAAGGGAGCGCAGGAGATGATGGACACCAGGGCAAAGGGAGGCTGCATACACGAACACATTTTTCCATTCCACCTGTTTGTTGGTTGAAATTTAAAGTGATTTAAACACACGAGGCAGAAGAGCAATTTTTAAAAAGCTATTCCCCATTTAAGACTCAGTTTGAATGCCCCGTCCATACTTCCACCTTCTCCAACTAAAGAACTGATCAGCCCCACAGTGTTTTATAACATCTATTAAAGCACTTTTGTGTATTTACAATCTACCTCCCCAAATGAACCCCTGATCCATGCATGAGGTAATACAAAGGAGAAGGGAGCTGAAGTCAGAAAGAATCATCCAAGGTCAGAATTTGAAAGTAGCAGAGCTACGTTGGGCTTCCCAGGCAGTAGTGGTAAAGAACCCACCTTTCAAGGAGGGAGATGCCGGAGACAAGGGTTTGATCCCTGGGTCAGGAAGATCCCCTGGAGGAGAGCACGGCAACCCACTCCAGGATTCTTGCCTGGAGAATCCCATAGACAGTGTGGCCTGGGTGGGCTATGGTCCATAGGGTTGCAAAGAGTTGGACACAACTGAAGCAACTTAGCACGCATACAGACCTAAGTTGGTTAGCCTTTAGAGCCTGTTTTCTTCATCTGCCAATTTCAGCTGAGAGTAATACCCACTTTGTAGAGTTCACATGAGGAGGAATTAGAAGAACGCTTGGGAAGTGTTAGCATAGTTCCAGTTACTCAACAAAGGGTAAGGATATTTTTTATTGTATTTGTGTCTCTAGAACCAAGTGTTGCATAATATGTGTTCCCTCAAATTTCCGGTTATAACCATTTTCCTATGGCAGATAACTAGCTTAATCAATATAATAAAACTACACAGAAGCCATGGGGAACACCCAGAATTATTAGTAAGAAACAAATTAGGATTGATGAAATCCTCCCTAGAAAGTACTTCATGTCTTGGGGGTCATATTGTGTGTATGAGAGGCACTGAAGGGAAATTGGAGACCAGACTCCCTCCCCTCAGGCATTCAATGTGTACATAATTTCCATGTTCTATCCTCAGGACCGAAGTTAAGGTAAGCACTCACCAGTGAGTAACACCGACTCCAGACTGCCCTGGAGTACCACTGTGATCTTAAACAAATCACTCCGTTTCCACATCTTTGATGGGGCAATAATAACTCTGTTTTACAGGAATCGTTTAAGGTTTAAATTTGAAGATATAAATAAAGTAACTGCAAGAATATGTTGTCATTGTAAACTTTTTCTTCCTCCTTCCCACCTTCATCACTCTCTGATAAGCTAAGTTGATAAAGAAAAAACAAAAACAGAATCATAGATTCAGCCACACTAAGGTGTCAGTGACGAATGTCTAGTTGTTCAGTGTTTCCTCTTTTGGTCCCCACCTCTTTGGTACGGCTTTTCCCACAACTGGATCATTTAATTCCCACAGGCACATTCAAACTTTCTTCAACTCCCAGGAAGGCCCTGTTTTCCTGCTGTGCTCAGTCGCTTCAGTTGTGTTCAACTCTTTGAGACACTATGGACTGCCCGCCAGGCTCTTCTGTCCATGTAGGACAAGAACAGTGTCCCAGGCAAGAACAATGGAGTGGGTTGCCATTTCCTTCTCCAGGGGATCTTCCCAACCCAGGGATCGAACCTGCATCTCCTGCATGGTAGGTGTATTCTTTACTCACTGAGCCACCTGGGAAGCCCTTTTACCCTGCTAGAGGGATGGAAACACCTCTCTCCTAACAGGGAGGTGGGAAAGGGAAGGAAAATAAGTCATTCACAAATCCACCCAGCCACCCACTTATTCCATGATTCAGAAAGCAGGTATCATTGGCCAAGCTCTGAGATAAGTACTATGGACATGAAGACAAATAAACAACAACAACAATACATGCACGGCCAGTACTCTCAAGCTGATCACTATATAGTGAGGGAGGCAGAAATACAAACAGATCACTGCAGTACAGTGTGATGACTGCTATGCAAGAGGCAGAAGCAAGTACAGTGGGGAGATGCCTGAGCTGTGTCTGTGCCATAAAGAAAAGGATACGGACATCAGACCCCATCTCAAGAGCCAGTTCTTGTTTCTGAACCTGACTTAGCAATGTCTCCGGCAGCACCGCGCCTCTGCAACAGGAGTCCTACTTAGCTCCAGTCAATCCATCTTCCAGAGACCCAATCTCTCCCTCATGTTCAAGCCAGTGATTAGGGACCACATCACATTTCAAGGCTGCCTGGTGATTTTCCCCCTGCGTGGATTCTCAGAGTGTCTCTCCCTCAGTGCCCCATCATCAGCCTGCTGGACCCACATCCAAGTTCTGCAGCTGTTGGAGTTGCCCTGGAATAGCACGCATGCTGTCCTGCTGAAATAAGGTTTCTATCAGCACTTACACAGTGAGTCCCCTGCATATAATCCATTCTGGGAGTCCGTTTGTTAAATCCAATTCGTTGGTAAGTCCAACTAGGTACCCAACTAACACAATCAGCTATCTAGTACAGTACTGTAAAAGGTTAATACTACTTTTCACACAAATGATACATAAAAAACAAACCCAAAAAATAAAGAAAACATTTTTAATCTTTCAGTACAGTACCTTGAAAAGTACTGTATTACAGTACAACAGCTGGCATGGAGGGGCACACTCACATCTTTGGAAGTTCACAAATTCAAAGTTTGCATGTGTGTGCATGCTCAGTCACTTCAGTCGTATACAACGACCTCATGGACAATAGCCCTCCAGACTCCTCTGCCCATGGGATTCTCCAGGCAAGAATACTGGAGTGAGTTTCCATGTCCTCCTCTAGGGTATCTTCCCATCCCAGAAAGTGAACCCACGTCTCTTTGGTCTCCTGCATTGGCTGGCAGATTTCTTTCCCACTAGTGCATGCAGGGGACTTACTGTAGTTGTCTCCTCCATCCTTACCAGCACCTTCAACTGCATCTTACCACCTTTTCCAGGTAACTCCCAGGCATTCTGAAGTCAGAATAACCTATAGAGGAGGTAAGTGTCACACCTACCTATAGTTCTTTCTACAGGGGATCTTCCAGACCCAGGGATCTAACATGCATCTCCTGCATTGGCAGGCAGATTCTTTACCACCAAGCCACCAGGAAAGCCCAAAACATAATTGCATTTAAAAAATATTCAAGGATAGTTGTGATAAATGTTAAAAATAAAATTTATCAACTGTATGCCAGGCATTATACTATGTCCAAATCCCAAGGAAAGGTGAATTTGAGACAACTTCCGCCTTAAGTAACTCACAGTACAGAAAAAAATCATGATATAAAAATTGCCATAAAATATAAGTTATAAAATGCAGTATGTGCAAGTGACTGAATTTACTAAAAGAATGTCATGTGGAAGTAGGTTTGCTTATGCCATGAATTCAACGTGAAAAAATTACTTCCACACTTTATATACTACTGATGTGAAATCATGGACACCTAGTCACCCCCACCTACATACCAGATTAACATTTTTTTCAAGAAAAGTAACTCTCAACATCTTCATAGATCTGTTGCAAAGGGTGAAATACGCAGCCACATTTATTAGTGCAAACATGATGCTGAGCTTTGTGCTAAGGTTCTTATAGGTAGTATTATAAATAATTCCCTCAATAGATCTTTAATGTTGGCATTATTATTATCTACAATTTTTTAGATAGAGAAACTGACTTTAGTGACTTAATTCCTAGATCAAGTGCCAGGTAGATAGAGCTAGGATTTAAACTCAGGTCTCTCTTACACCAGAGTCCCAAATTGTTCCTACTGTGTTTGGATATCTTGAATGGCCTTCATCATTCCCTCTTGAGCTTGGTCTTTTTTTTTTTAGTTGAGTATATTTTTGGTAGGACTTTCTGAGTCTTTTACAGTCAACTAAATCAACTATGCACACTCAGTCATGTCTGACTCTTTGCGACCACATGGACTACAGCCCATGAGGCTCCTCACCATGAGATTTTCCTGGCAAAAATACTGAAGCAGGTTGTTACTTCCTTCTCCAGGGCATCTTCCCAACCCAGGGATTAAACTAGCATCTCTCACATCTCTTGAATTGCGGTGGATTCTTTACCACTGAACCACCAGGGAAGCCCCACATTCACTTCATGCATATCTACTCCAGCCAGGTACTCTCCTGGGGATACTGCTGAAAGCAAGGAGGAAGGTACACTTTAAAACCACCTCCCACCATCTTGTGATTGGAAAAATGCTACTACTAATTTTCAGGTGTTCTAGAGTCTTATCTTTCATATAATAAATGAAATCTAGAAAGAAAACCAACTTAAGCCTGGCACTGGGGACACAGGCTCAATAAGTAATGGCTATTGACCTCAAATGGTTCTATGAAGACCTATGAGACCTTCTAGAACTAACACCCAAAAAAGATGTCCTTTCCATTATAGGGGACTGGAATGCAAAAGTAGGAAGTCAAGAAACACCTGGAGTAACAGGCAAATTTGCCCTTGGAGTACAGAAAGAAGGGGGGCAAAGGCTAATAGAGTTCTGCTAAGAGAATGCACTGGTCATAGCAAACACCCACTTCCAACAACACAAGAGAAGACTCTACACATGGACATCACCAGAAGGCCAACACCAAAATCAGACTGATTATATTCTTTGGAGCCAAAGATGGAGAAGCTCTATACAGTCAGCAAAAACAAGACTGGGAGCTGACTGTGGCTCAGATCATGAACTCCTTATTGCCAAATTCAGACTGAAATTGAAGAAAGTGGGGGAAATCACTAGACCATTCAGGTATGAGCTAAATAAAATCCCTTATGATTATACAGTGGAAGTGAGAAATACATTTAAGGGACTAGATCTGATAGACAGAGTGCCTGATGAACTATGGACGGAGGTTCATGACATTGTATAGGAGACAGGAATCAAGACCATCCCCAAGAAAAAGAAATGCAAACAAGAAAAATGGCTGTCTGAGAAGACCTTACAAATAGCTGGGAAAAGAAGAAGCAAAAAGCAAAGGAGAAAAGGAAAGTTATTCCCATCTGAATGCAGAGTTCCAAAGAATAGCAAGGAGAGATAAGAAAGCCTTCCTCAGAAATCAATGCAAAGAAATAGAGGAAAACAATAGAATTGGAAAGACTAGAGATCTCTTCAAGAAAATTAGAGCTACCAAGGGAACATTTCATGCAAAGATGGGCTCAATAAAGGACAGAAATGGTAGGGACCTAACAGGAGCAGAAGATATTAAGAAGAGGTGTCAAGAATACACAGAAGAACTGTACAAAAAGTATCTTCACAACCCAGATAATCACGATGATGTGATCACTCACACTCACCTAGAGCCAGACATCCTGGAATGTGAAGTCAAGTGGGCCTTAGGAAGCATCACTATGAACAAAGCTAGTGGAGGTGATGGAATTCCAGTTGAGCTAATTCAAATACTCAAAGATGATGCTGTGAAAGTGCTGCACTCAATATGTCAGCAAATTTGGAAAACTCAACAGTGGCCACAGGACAGGAAAACATCAGTTTTCATTCCAATCCCAAAGAAAGGTAATGCCAAAGAATGCTCAAACTACCACATAATTGCAGTCATCTCACTCTTGCCTGGAAAATCCCATGGATGGAGGAACCTGGTAGGTAGTAGTCTAAGGGCTCGCTAAAAGTCCGACACAACTGAGTGACTTCACTTTCACTTTTGACTTTCATGCATAGGTGAAGGAAATGGCAACCCACTCCAGTGTTCTTTCCTGGAGAATCCCAGGGATGGGGGAGCCTGGTGAGCTGCCGTCTATGGGATCTCACAGAGTCGGACACGACTGAAGTGACTTAGCAGCAGCAGCACATGCTAGTAAAGTAATGCTCAAAATTCTCCAAGCCAGGCTTCAGCAATACATGAACTGAGAACTTCCAGATGTTCAAGCTGGTTTTAGAAAAAGTAGAGGAACCAGAGATCAAATTGCCACCATCTGCTGGATCATCGAAAAAGCAAGAGAGTTCCAGAAAAACATCTATTTCTGCTTTATTGACTATTCCAAAGTCTTTGACTGTGTGGATCACAATAAACTGTGGAAAATTCTTCAAGAGATGGGAATACCAGACCACCTGACCTGCCTCTTGAGAAACCTGGATGCAGGTCAGGAAGCAACAGTTAGAACTGGACATGGAACAACAGACTGGTTCCAAATAGGAAAAGGAGTACGTCAAGGCTGTATATTGTCACCTTGCTGATTTAACTTATATGCAGAGTACATTGTGAGAAACGTTGGGCTGGATGAAGCACAAGCCGGAATCAAGATTGCTGGGAGAAATATCAATAACCTCAGATATGTGGATGAGACCACCCTTATGGCAGAAAGTAAAGAAGAACTAAAGAGCCTCTTGACGAAAGTGAAAGAGGAGAGTGAAAAAGTTGGCTTAAAGCTCAACGTTCAGAAAACTAAGATCATGGCATCTGGTCCCATCACTTCATGTGAAATAGACGGGGAAACAGTGGCTGACTTTATTTTTCTGGGCTCCAAGATCACTGCAGATGGTGACTGCAGCCATGAAATTAAAAGACGCTTACTCCTTGGAAGGAAAGTTATTATCAACCTAGATAGCATATTAAAAAGCAGAGACATTACTTTGTCAACAAAGGTCCGTCTAGTCAAGGCTATGGTTTTTCCAGTAGTCATGTATGGATGTGAGAGTTGGACTGTGAAGAAAGCTGAGCGCCGAAGAATTGATGCTTTTGAACTGTGGTGTTGAAGAAGACTCTTGAGAGTCCCTTGGACTGCAAGGAGATCCAACCAGTCCATGCTAAAGGAGAACAGTCCTGGGTGTTCATTGGAAGGACTGATGCTGAAGGTGAAACTCCAATATTTTGGCCACCTGATGCAAAGAGCTGACTCATTGGAAAAGACCCTGATGCTGGGCAAGATTGAGGGCAGGAGGAGAAGGGGACAACATAGGATGAGATGGTTGGATGGCATCACCTACTCAATGGACATGGCTTTTGGGGACTCAGGGAGTTGGTGATGGATAGGGAGGCCTGGTGTGCTGCAATTCATGGGGTCACAGAGTCAGACACGACTGAGCGACTGAACTGAACTGAACTAACTGACCTCAAGTGGTCCACAGTCTACGCAGTGGGGAAACAGAATCATTAGTTTTATGCCAGAACTGTGATGGTGGGGAGAGGTAAAGTCAGATGAGAAGGAGGGGCCAAAGAGAACTTCTTAGAAGTAGGGGTACCTGCATGGAATCCAGCAAGATGTGTAGAAGCAGGGTACTAGGTGGCTCAGTGGTAAAGAACCTGCCTACCAATGCAGGAGACACAGATTGCAGGATCAGGAAAATCCCTTGGAGTAGGAAATGGCAACACACTCCAGTGTTTTTGCCTGGGAAATCCCATGGACAGAGAAGCCTAGCAGGCTACAGTTCATGGGGTCTCAAAGCCAGACTTGACTGAGTTCACGCACACACACACAAAGTTGGAGCAGAGGGATTGTAAAGACACTCAAAGCAGAAAGCAATATGTTAAAGCCCAGAAGAGAAAATTTCTGCCTAAAACAAGAGATCCACAACTAGGTTAACAGCTGTTTTCCCAGCACACTATGCAAGCACAGAGCACAGGGTTAAGAACACTGACTCTAGAGTTAGGGAGACATGATTTCAAAATTGGCACTCCCAGAACCTCGATTCCCTCACCTATAAAATGGGGGGGCAATTGCTGCTGTTAGGAGTGAATGAAGTCATGCCAAGCCATAGAGCCTCAGACGGGCAGGCATCACTCAGGCTGTTATTGGCACTTGTGTAGCTCAGGATAACAGAGTGGACCATTACCGTCAGATTAGGGGCTTACATTATACATTGTTTCAAGTCGTAAAACACTAATGCAGAATCCCCCTCATAGTCTCAGAGGGAGGTTACAGATCAGTGCTGTTTATGGTATGATAGCCATCATTCTCCTGCGATCAGGCCAGACACATCTATGAACAGCATCTACAGAGGAAAGCAGCAACTGACATCCAGACTTGCTTTGTTTGCTAAGAACACTAATGGCCTTGGCTTCCTCCCTTCCCCTCGGTGAGCCAGAGCAGAACAAAAACAGAATTTATGTCATGGTGCTGCCAACACTTCATTTCATTTCCCTGGAATAATTCTCTAGGTATATCCCAAGCGGTTTTTTATTTGTCAGTCCTTTCCCAGTACAGCTGAGGAGATCTTAGAGTAGAGATGCTAAATCAATATTTGAGCTTTATGCAGGCCCTGGAAAAGCCCTGAATACACAGCCGGGGCCCAAAGCTGCCTTGATCACAGCCCTGTCCCACTGAGTTAGCTCCTGACCTGGAAGGGATGCCTGGGCCACAAAGGCTACCTCCCTGTGCTTTGCCCAGGATCCCAGCAGAGCCCAAGGTGCCTGGCATTCAGAGGTTGCAAATGCTTGTCTCATGCCCACTGCCACCACCACCATACCCTATTGAGACCTGGGGTGGCCCTTTCACTCATTGGCTCTGAAGTGGGAATCAATGGGCCAGAGTTCTGCTCTTAGCATTGATGTGTGACCTTAAGCAAATAATTGACTTCTCTGGTCAGTTTTCCTTCCTGAAAATGGGCTAATGGGGATATTGCATCTCCAAAAGTTACCTCTAGTTCACTGTTTTGGTGGGGGGTGGGGGTTGTCTTTTTATTTTATTTCATTTTTTGATAAAAAAAAAATGATGGTGAAGGACAGGGAAGCCTGACGTGCTGCAGTCCATGGGGTTGTGAAGAGTTGGACCCAACTGGGCAACTGAACAATAGCCATCTTGACAGATGTAAGGTGATATCTCATTGTGATTTTGACTTGCACTTTCCTGATTGGTTAGTGACAATGAGCATTTTTTTCATATATCTATTGGCCATTTGTAATCTACTAGTTCACTGTAATTTAGAAATCCAGCATGCTCTTTTTGGTGTCTTAATAGCAGTGAACCATTCATTCAGTTAGTCATTCATTCATTTTGCAAACATTCGCAACACATTTATTCATGCCAGGCACTGTGCTGTAGATATTACTGAAAACAAAACTGGTTCATGATCTTTGCCCCTCTCGCTCTCTTGCATGGGATGCAGACACCAAAACAAGGACATAATTACAAATGTTATGAGTTAAGGCAAGGCAATGCGAAGTGAGGGAAAACTGCTCTCTACCCTTCTTAGAAGAGAGAAGGCTTGGAGACTTGCCAGAGTGCTGGGTGCTGTGTGGAAGAGCTCATGTAGATAAAGTGGGATGTGTTTAGATATGAACAACCTGAGGACAGTAATTAAGATGCTAAGGAAATTTGAAACTGAGCCACATAAAGTATGAAGGATGTAGAGCCAAGAAAGAGAAGACTTGGTGGAATGGAGTGAAAATTTACCCAAAGAAAAAGGTCCTTCAATTAAAAGAGTTGTTCCACGGCAAAAAGATTACAATTACTCTGCTGCTGCTGCTATTGCTAAGTCGCTTCAGTCGTGTCCGACTCTGTGCGACCCTATAGACGGCAGCCCACCAGGCTCCCCCGTCCCTGGGATTCTCCAGGCAACAATACTGGAGTGGGTTGCCATTTCTCAAAGGATAAAATTATGATCAGTGATTGCAACTTGGATGGAAATAGGTCTGGGCTCAATATAAGAAATCTCACAGACAATATGTAAGACCACATTCTTTTTTCTTTTTGGCCACACAGTTTGCTGGATCTCAGTTCCCTGACCAGGGATTGAACCCAGGCCACTGAGAAACTAAATATACAACAGAATAGGCTGCTTCAGGAAGGCAGTGAATTCCCTGTCACTAAAAGTGCTGAAACCAAGCATAGAAGGATGACAGGACAGGCAGAGTACTTTTAACACCAGTGGTCATCTAGACAAAGAATCAGCAGTCCATACAGGAGAAGAAGGGGATGACAGAGGATGAGAAGGCTGGATGACATCACCAACTCAATGGACATGAGTTTGAGTAGGCTCCAGGAGTTGGCTATGGACAGAGAGGCCTGGCGTGCTGCAGTACATGGGGTCGCAAAGAGTCGGACATGACTGAGAGACTGAACTGAACTGAACTGATGGGCAATGAGGGAATGACTAAAGGAATGAATGTACTCTAGGTTCAGAACACAGATAGGAACTTTGCCTGTGGGGCTGGAAAAAGTACCTACAAAATTCCTCTCATTCTGAGAATGTAGAATCCTATTTATTGATGAAGTTGATAGAAGTTTGTTGTCTGTCGAGTGATTTGAGGACCATAAAGAAGGTTATCATCAGAAAAGATGTTTCCCATATGCTTGAAACTGAGAAGGACCTCAATTTCCAAATCTATAAAATGAGAACAAGAATATTTATACCATAAGATGAGGTTTTTAATGATTAAAAGAGGTTGTATGTTTGAAGTACCTAACATTGTGGGCTTAAATGACTTAATTCATGCAAAGCATTTAGATCTGTACCTGATAGATATGTATTATACCTTTAACAGAGTAATAGAACTTGTTCCTTTTACATTATAAAGAATTCTTTAGGTGAAGATTACATTAACATGATCTTCATAGAAACCTTAGAGGAGAAAGTTGTTTGGGGAGGGAAAAAAGCTGGAATTCTTGAATTGATATCCAGAGAAAACTCTAATTCAAAAAGATACACTCACCCTAATTCTCATAGCAGCAGTATCTACAATAGCTAACGAATGGAAGCAATCTAAGTGTCCACTGACAGATGAATGGATCAAGAATATACATTCAGGATATATGCATATATATATATATATATATATATGATACTTATAATGCAATATACATATATATATGTAAGAAATATACAATAGAATATTATTCAGCCATAAAAAAGAAAGAAATAATGCTATTAGCAGAAACATGGATGAACCTAGAGGTTATCATACTAAGTGAAGTAAGATGGGGAAAGACAAATATCATATGATATCATTTATATGTGGAATCTAAAAATATGATGCAAATGAACTTATTTGTAAAATGGGAACAGACTCATAGACATAGAAAACAAGCATACAGTTACCAAAGGGGAAAAGAGGAGAGGGCTAAATTAGGAGTTGGGGATTAACAAATACTACTATACATAAAATAGAAAACCAACAAAGACCTACTGCATATACAGCACTAATATAGGGAACTAAATATCTTGTAATAGCCTATAATGGAAAACAATCTGAAAAAGAATATATATATATATGAATCACTTTACTGTACACTTAAAACTAACACAACATTATAAATCAACTATATTTTTTTTAAAATTGTAAGAAGAAATAGGAAAGAAAAATTAAAGGCAGTTTACCAAAGCAATTTTCAAATGTTAGTCAGTGTGTGGACTGGGTCGACTGAAGTGATAAACACACAGACTGTGTCTCCGGGATGTCTCTCAAACGTCGCTCTCCTCTCTGCTTGCATCGCCACCTAGGACAGAGAGCAACGCCAGGTGAAAGCGCTGAAGCAGGCGCCAGGGAGAGCAAGCAGGGTCGAAACTGAAGCCAGAGCCTGGAACAATCTCCTTAGAGTGTGTAACTGCAGCCCTCCATTGCTCAGCGCAGAAGGAACGGCAAAAAGCGTCCAGGGCCTCAAACTGTCGTAAAAGCTCCCCTCTGGGGCAGCTCACTGGCTGCGGCCTGTTGCCCCTGCTGCTCACGGACAGAACGGCCTGGCAGGAAAGCAGAGCTGACTGCGGCTGTGCAGATACTTCAGTGCGCTCCAAGGCTGGGACCCAGTCCCGGGCCTTGGCTAGGGCAGGCCCGCTCCTGAGCTCGTCTCCCCACCTTCCCCGCGTGTGGTCGCGAGCTCCGGTCACCAGGTGCTGCCCACCACCAAGCTTCCGCCCCCACTGTGTCCCTCCGTCGCCCACACCAGACCGCCCTCTTGTGTATCTTCGTCTTTGCCCAAGACCTCGCTACGCCGCTCAGAAAGCCTTTCTCCAGTATCCCCAGCGCCTGAGCCTGAGCCCCAGCCTCGACCAAGACTCTTTGCTCCCCTGACTACTCTCCTCCACACCTTCAGAGTTTCTAGAGTGAAGCCAGAGTCTCACTCCCCCAACAGAAATTGGTGTCTACGCAAACAGGGAGTCTATCATCATGTCCTACATGCCTAGTGAGTGCCAGGTGCATTGTAAGGACGCCAGGCATATTTATTAAATAAATGCCTAATCAAACATTCAGCTTAAACTCCCTGGAAGCAAGACTCTTTATAGAGACAATATGATTGCCTACATATCTGCTGTAAATCCTCGTCTCTCTTTTATTTGTCCCTTTTCTATTTTGCTTCCACCTTTTAATGTGTTTTATACATGTGTACACTTATTTCAGGCTCACCAGACACTTATCCATCTCTCTTGATTGAATGTTTCCCTCTGTAAATATCTGCTGGATGGTTTTACTGCTCGGATGCCTTCAACACGTTAATGGATAATGTTTAAGAATCTGTCTCCATCAGCTGCATCTTTGGCTCACACTCAAACAGGACTGAGATGTGTCCATCAATAACAGCTCCCATGGCATTCCAAGACAGATTAAAACACATAAAAGTAAAATAAACTTCATTTAGACTTAATAAAATTTAATGCCTCTCTCAAGAGTGCAAAATGTTTTCAAAGGTGGACACTTCGAGAAAGAGCTTCCTGACAGGAAAATGTCCCTCCAGAGATTCGTTGTTGGGAGACAGGATCCGTGAGTGGCTTTGCTCTCATCATTTCTTGATTTAACGTGCTTACACTGACAGCTTTATTTCTGGACTTTTCAGATGGGCAGGAGCATTTTCACACAGGGAGGAAAAGGCACAGACATCCTCGGCATGAAGGAACACTTGCGTCTTGAGAGCATCGTGTCTTAATTGCAAGCTCACGTTAATGAGAGAAGCAGGGCAGGTGGGTGGGAGTCCGTCTGGGTGGAAGGAAGAGGTGCTTGTACACCCTTCAGACCAAACTCACTCTCACCTAATTGAGAAGCGGAGCTGTTCTGGCTTCCGGTAGACACAGCCCGGAGGAGCTGACATGTGGATCTGCTATGAACTGCTGCTGCCTGTGATGTCTGTGATTTAGGAGAGGAGCTGACTGTGGTTTTCACCACATTCCTAGCAATGAAATGGATGATGGAGTGCCACACTCTTCCCCAGGACCAGCTGTGCTTCCAGCCAGACTGTGGGTGGACAGCCCTGTTTGACTTCGTGTGACGCGGTGTCTCCCCGGAGACAGTGAGCGTCACATGGCGGGCAGAGTTGACGGGGGCCATCACAGTCAGGACCACACCGGTGACTAGGCAGAGAGAGAGATGCCAGCTTCACAAGCCACTGGGTGGACAGAAGAAGGTAGAAGAACTATTGGAATTCTTAGCCTCACCGACTTTTTTTTTTCCCCCTTAATGTTAGGCTGTACAGGAAGCTTCTTCGAATCACTCCTAAAGCTTTATGAAAGTGAGATTGCAGCTCCAAGGAGCATCTGATACTAGTATGTCCAACCATAACAGCATTAGTCCAGTGAAAAAAGGAGAGACATTAAAGGAGACAGGGAGAGATTGATTGCATGTGTTCTCGGTAGTTTTCTCATTCTTCCTCGCTTCTGATGAATAATAGCTCCTCATGACTCCTGGATGTTTCACTGAGTGAGGCTTGTGTGAGTTGGTTTTGTTTCCTTAAAGATGTGGACATCTGTGTATAATTGTGTGTGTATGTGTGTGTGAATGTATACACACATGCACTTGTGTGTACACGCATGTCTTTATCAGTAACAGCAAAGTCAAGGATGTGTCCAAACAGCTGTGTCGTATTTCCCGAGCATGTTTCTGTGGGTTGGGATTACACTGTAGCCTCATCTTGCAGACTATAGCCTGGCACTAACCAGGAGGATCAGTTAGGTATTTAACACGTGTCGCCTACAGACAACTTGGCTGCTTTTGCAAGCTTGTTACTATAAATAAATACAGAGGGAGGGACTCTCAGCCCTACTCTTCATATTTCTTGAACTTTGAGTTCCATATAATATGAAAGATCAGGCTGAAGATTCTAGAGCAAGGCAAGTGTACTCATTTGCTACCTTAACAAAATACTGCAGACTGAGTGGCAACAACAACAGAAATCTATTTTCTCATAGTTCCGAAGGTTAGAAGTTCAAGATCAAGGTGTCAGCAGTTTAGTTTTGTTCAGAGGCCTCTCTCCCAGCCCTGAAGGTGACCACCTTTAGGCTGTGTCCTTGCGTGGCCTTTTCTCAGTGTCTCTACCTCTTCTTAAGAACACCAGTCATACTGGACTATAGGCATGCATTCTTTCTCAGTCTCTTCAGTCGTGTCCGACTCTTTACAATACTATAGACCGTAGCCCGCCAGGATCCTCTGTCCATGTGATTTCCAGGCAAGAATACTGGAGTGTGTTGCTATGCCTTCCTCCAGGGGATCTTCCTGAACCAGAGATCAAACCCATGTCTCTTATGTCTCCTGCATTGGTAGGCAGGCTCCTTACCACTAGTGACACCTGGGAAGCCCATGAAACTAGAGGACCTCAACCCTAAACATCTCATTTTAACCTAGTCACCTGCTTAAAGACCTTATCTCCACATGTGGTTGCATGCTGAGATTCTGAAGGTTGCATGCTGAGGGCCTTCTATATATAAAGCCATAGAGAGATCACAGTTCAACTATTAACAGCAGGCCTCTTAAGTGAACATCATTACAGACATCACCATCAAGGTTTTATTCAACCTGAGGCTGTTGGCTTCTGGAAGCTCTGCATTTTGACAATGATATGCTTATTTAAGTCATTCTACAGAAAGCCAGTTTAGAGCAACAGTCTCTGTCTCTTGTACAGGAAGAAAACAAAGCAAAAGGCCAGATTTGAAACTTAACTCAGTTCACATTTTGTAAGGAGAAGATGCCAAGTGGCATCATTTTAATGAGACTGTTTGGAGAACATTGCATGTGACTAAAATAATAATTTGAGAAGAAATGCAGGTCATCCTTGGTATAAAATTGGAGACACTTTCAGAACTGCATTTTTCTATCTCACTGAAATTTCTTCATCTGTTATCCTGTCTGCTTCTTCACTCCCAATTCACGTGTGGTGCTGTAGAAAATAAAATTTTTAAAAATTCTTCTGGCCTTTGCCCAAGTCTCTCTTAGACATTCAAGGTTAGATATATATGATTCTTAAATAAGTTACAAAAGAATTACTGGAGCATTTCATATATATATTTCATATATATATATATATATATATATATATATATATATATATATATATATATATATGAGAAAATTGCAACTCCAGTTATGGCCAGATTCTTGACTAGTTCTCCCCTCAGTCTTGTATCTCTCTAATTCCTAGTGGTCTATCTATTAAATCCTCCACCCCACTTGATTAGGTAGGTCTAGTGCTGATCCTCAACATGGTCTAGGCTATGTTTGCTCAAAATCTCTGACTCCACTTATGCAATCAAGCCCAAAGTCTGGGCTATTTCTCCCAGCTGGCCTGTTAATAACCTTCCCCATCTTCATGCTCAAGGATGTGTGAAGACTTGAGACTTATTAAGGCTATGTTTTTAAGTCCTTCACTAGCTGACTTCACAAAGAATTCTAATAAATCAAGACATTTTTCACCATATAGCAGCAGAGATGATCAACTGAAAGTGAAAGTGAAAGTGTTAGTCACTCGTTCATGTTCGAAATTTTGTGACCCCATGAACTGTAGCCCGCCAGGCTCCTCTGTCCATGGGATTCTCAAGTGATTAAATTTTATATAATTCTCTTTTTTTCAAAAGCAGCCAATTGCACTTACCCAAATGGAGCAAATTCTCACATTAATGCTACCCTTCCCCCAAAATACTATAGAATCTTCTATGAAGCAGAATATCATCAATAAAATAGAAACATTATCTATAATCTTAAGAGGTAAGCATGGCCTTTTTGTTTAAAGCTTTTCCTAAAGGAATTGCAGTTGGTATCCAAACCCTCAACAACTCTGATATTGTCATTCCTTGAAGATATCACCACTCTGCTATCCCATCAGAACTGGACAGTCCCTACTGAGCCTTAAGATCACTTTCTTTCAGGAAAACTTTGTTGACACTTTGAACTCCTGGTTTTTTGTTTGCTTTATTGTTAATTTGTCTGTTTTCTTTCCAACAGAAGTGATGCCATCATTAATTCTGGATCCATCCCCTTGAATTGGGACAAAGATTGAGATTCTCTTAATTAGACAGAGGTGTACAAAGGGGAATCCTCTGTTCCTATTCACATTGTCCAGTTTTTAAAAAACTAGATAAAAAAATATGTGAGAATTCACTGGAACACTGGATAAGTTTCAAAGTTTAAGACTTTATGTTTGCTAGTTGGTTGCACTCAGTATCATCATCTCAATACTGACCCAAAGTCCAGCAGGAGAACTAATGAGAATTTATTTACAAGTAAACAGATATTTATTAGAACAGTGGGAGGAGACCATAAAAATCCTGTCAAGTAGGAACACTGTTTTACACATAGAGATGATTTACATATAGGGTTGTGTAACTTTATGCAAATTTATACAGTGACTTAACCATATGTAATGCAACAAGGTTTAGGAAAGCTCAGCCAATACCAGATGCATGGCACATGGGAAAATATTCTATAATGTGAATAAATTCAAGTGTATGCCCACAGTGGAAAAAGTGAAAATGCAGGCATCATTATTATTAATAGAATTACTTTATGCCTCACATCAAAATATATATATATATTTTTTGCATTCTCCCAGAGCTGATAACTTTGGCATACACATTTAATCTCATTTCAGTAGATTCTCTTGTCATCTCCCACATCTGTGAAATGCCCACTCACTTAGAGTTCAGTTATTAAAATACATTTGTCAGGGCTCCAGGGCAATATATCAATGCTGAGTACTTCAAACAAATATATTTTTGATCCAATGTATGCTGCTCAAATCTTTCTCTGCACACATAACAAAGGGAGGAAAAGGATAGAAAGAAGCATGCTGGAATTCCAGGTGATTACAAACACTTTCACACTAGAAAATCAGTACACTATATCCCAGACACTTTTCTAGGGGCTTATGTTAATTTCTTCAGTCCTTGCAACATTCCAACAGGAGAAAAGTTACAGTTACACCACATTATAGATGAAGAATCCAAGGCACAGAGTAAGCTAGTAATTTACCAGAAAGGGAAAGAAGTGAAAGTGTTAGTCATTCAGTCTTCTCTGACTTTTTATGACCCCAAGGACTGTAATCTTCTAGGTTCCTCTGTCCAGGGGATTCTCCAGGCAAGAATATTGAAGTGGGTATCCATTACCTTCTGCAGAGAATCTTCCTGACCCAGGGATCAAACCTAGGTCTCCTGCATTGCAGGTAGATTCTTTACCACCTGAGCCACCAGGGAAGCCCTAACGACTTCAGAATGGGGGCTGAGCCCGGGAAGTCCATCCTGGGAACTTAATGCTCCCATTCAGGAGAAATGGACATGCACACTCACGGTTTATCTCCATGTGGAGCGCCATGCTAAGTACAATACGGGAGAACTATTCTCACACAAGAACCCCTGAGCCGCGTTCCTGAATTTATCACCAACTGATCCAGGACCCTGGACAACGCCTTTTAAGCTCTCTGGACCATAGCGTTGTGAGAGCGCATTGGTTGATGTTTAGTTGCTAAGTTATGTCTGACTTGTTTTCGACCCCATGGACTATACCCTGCCAGGCTCCTCTGTCCATGGGATCATCCAGGCAAAAATACTGAAGTGGCCTGCCATTTCTTCCTCCAGGGAATCGTCCAGACACAGGGACTGAACCATCTGAGCCAGCAGGGAAGCCAGAGACATCACTTTGCCAACAAAGTTCCACATAGTCTAAGCTATGATTTTTCCAGTAGTCATGTACAAATGTGAGAGTTGGACCATAAAGAAGGCTGAGCACTGAAGAATTGATTCTTTTGAACTATAGTGCTGGAGAAGACTCTTAAAAGTCCTTTGGACAGCATGGAAGTCAAATCAGTTTATCCTAAAGGAAATCAATCCTGAATATTCACTAGACAGACTGGTGCTGAAGCTGAAGCTCCAATATTTTGGCCACCTGATGCAAAGCGCCAACTCATTGCTAAAGACCCTGATGCTGAGAAAGATTGAGGGCAGGAGGAAAAGAGGTCATCAGAAAATGAGATGGTTGGATGGCATCATCGACTCAATGGACATGAGTTAGAGCGAACTCTGGGAGATGGTGAAGGACAGGAGGCCAGGTAGTGTGCTGCCGTCCATGGGGTCACAAAGAGGGGGACATGACTAAGAAACTGAACAACAAAACGTTATGAAGATACGAAGAGTTGTGCTTGCTATTGTTGCTTATAAAAACATGAAGTTAAGCAAATTGTTGTTATTATTGCTTATAAAAACATTGAGTTATATGAATATGAAAAAGAATGCATATATACATATACGTGAATCACTTTGCTGTACAGAAGAAATTAAAACAACATTGTAATTCAAGTATATTTTGATAAAATAAATTTTAAAAATAAAAAGATTTTAAAAAATAAAAACATGAAGTTTTGAGGAACATTTCACTCTATCTTTTCCCCAAACTTCATTTACTTACATACCATTGTTTACTTTTAACAAAACATATCTAATGTTTTTCCATAACTTTGCTTCTTATATTTAAATACCTACTCAAGACCCATGATAGGGAAAAATATCATCTAATAATCATTAAAATAGATACATGGTAATTAAATTAAAAGTAGTTATTCACATACCACCTAAAATCACTTCACATACCACTGGGAAAAGGAAAACAGATTTTCCTGAGCATCTGCTTAAGTGTAAATTTTCTTATTTTCTTTATGTTTTTTTCTTTTTTTTAACCTTTCTTTTTTGTTTATTCCTTCCTTTTCTCCTTTACTTCACAAATACTTAATGAGTGCATACTCTGTGTCCAGAAGCATTCTAGAAAACTCCAGAGAATCCAAAATAAATCCCCTGTTTCCATAAAACTTCCCTCCTACCACAAAAATAACCAACAAGCAAAGTATAGCATTATGCATAACCTCAAAGGCTCTGGGAAGAATAAAATGAGGTAAAATGGCAGAGAGTGTAGTCAATATGGGGAGATCTCCTCTCTTCCCTCCAGATCCACTCTGAACTTTTGCTACATGCTTCGTCCAGTTTGGGTTCCACCGATGGGAGCACTCTGGCTGAAAAGGGAAAGTGGAAGAAGAGGGGGAAGGGGCATTGGGGCTTCTCTTCCCTTCTCACTTCCTGTAAGATCAGGGCCTGGGCACTCTCCACTCAACTTGGGGTCTGGGCCTTGTGACTCACCACTCAACTTTCTCTCTCTATGTGTTGGTCACTTTGTTGCTGTTCAGTCGCTCAGTCACGTCCGACTGTTTGTGACTCCATGGACTGCAGCACGCCAGGCATCCCTGTCCATCACCAACTCCTGGAGCTTGCTCAAACTCATGTCCTTTGAGTCAGTGATGCCATCCAACCATCTCGTCCTCTGTTGTCCCCTTCTCCTCCTGCCTTCAACCATTCCCAGCATCAGGCTCTTTTCCAATGAGTTGGCTCTTCCCATCAGGTGGCCAAAGTATTGGAGTTTCAGCTTCAGCATCAGTCCTTCCAATGAATATTCAGAACTAATTTCCTTTAGGATGGACTGTTTGGATCTCCTTGCAGTCCAAGGGATTCTCAAGAGTCTTTTCCAACACCACAGTTCTGATTATAGGGGGAATGGGGACTATTTTAGGCATGGTGGCCAGAAATGTTGTCAGTGTCTGAGGCACTGACAGTTTCCCCTTGGAACAAAGAACATTAAAAGACAGAAAATAAGATGAATACAGATTTTTGTAATCTATAATCTAAGTCAGTTTTGTTTGTTTGTTTGTTTTTTACTTCTGTATCTCTTGGATACAAAAACCAGAGAAGAGTCAACAGAGAGCCAAGACAGTGAGCTGGGCTTTGTGGATAAAAAGAAGAGGGACCCTGAGGGTGGCAGAGATGGTCAGAAGGGAAAGCAGCTCAGGGTGGAGGGAGAAATCAGAAAAAGATGGAGCTGTTCTGAGAAGTGCCTGCCTCTTTGTGGCCCACACCTGTATCCTCAGCTCCAAAATGTATGAAGGCCAAGGATGCCCACGATTTGATGATCTGGTTAATCTGCACAGATAGCTACTATTTCATCATCTCACATGAAGCTGTACTCTTTTTTCCAATTTTCCAAGAAATGCTGCTTGAAACTAAAAGCATAGTGTAAATATTTTGAGCTAAATGTGCTCTCTTCTTAATTCCCTTTGCTTTAGTTTCTCTCTTTCTTTAATTTTTTATGGCTGGAAGAATGTAATTAATTCAAGATGGTTGCTCAGAAAGACACTTTCCAGGTCCTCCTGGGCATCCTGAAGACATTTACTTGAAATTGGACCAAGGGAAGAGAACCTCTAGTAAGTAATTTATTATAGTTGATATTAATTCATCTATATTGTTTTACTTTTTTGAAAACTGCATGCTAATGTTCTTAAACAGTGTGAATTATCTGTAGCATCTGGTATTTCTGGAATATCTTTATCACCCCACAACTCTGTTTAGACAAGCACAAATTGGAGTTCAAAATCCCAGTGTATTCTGAAAATGTGGTCTTTTTGCAAGACTTTTTTAAAGCCTTGTGGACTTTACCCAGAATATAGTAAATTGAACTTTGTAGGATGAGAGAAAAATATATTTTTCATATTACTGTTATCAGAAAACTGCCTTTTGGGGACCTCTTCACTCTAAAATTGGTCCTCACTCATTTGACCCATCTTCTATGGTTTATCTGAAATTTTAAAATGTATATTTTTCTGAATTTTGATATGGTAAGGGCCCCTTATATTCCTTAAATAACCACTTTGAAAGAATGACTGGTAATTTAAAAACTAGTACTTATTATTTCAGAGCTTTCTAACATATGACTCATAGGCTGAAAGCTTGCCACTCACTCACTTTTGGCTAGAATCAACATTACCTCCTGAAACTCTACAGAAATGTTTATACATGTTATGTTAACTGTGGGCTCTTCTGAGGATTGACTGGAAATTAAATAATTTATGCTTTTTTTCTTTTTTGTTTGGATTCCTACAAATTAAAGCAAAAATAGAAATTGTGGTTTTAGAATAAGCTAGACTTTACTTTAAAAATGTACAATGACCCAAAAACTCTTTGCCACATTTCACAACAAATGAAATATTGTTAACAAATGTGCCAGCATTTCTCTGGGCAGTTTATTTGGGGGTTTTCATGTAAGTAAGTAAATCAGAGAATATGGGTCTTTGCTTAGCTCAGACTTTGGAGCTGGAAGAGGCCTTAAAACTTATGTGTGTAAACTCTTCATTTTATTGACAAGAATACCCAGAGCTTGAAAAGAGAAGTGAGTCTGCCAAGAATGGCATAATCTCTTCAAAATTTACAGAGAGGCACCAAGAACCTCTCCATGTCCTCCTTGAAACTTTGCTGAGGATAACAGAACTGGATAAGGCCAAGGAGAATCCTGGCAGGAACACTGGAAATGCTCAGTGACCCGTAAAAAGGCAGAAAATATCCTCTCTAGGGTGACAGGCTAAAGAGTCAGAATCAGGCATTTCAGCTGTACCTTGTCCCTCTTATCCTTCACCAGGCCCCATGGCTGCAGTCACCTTTTATGATAATCTGACTCTCTGTCCGGTGCTTAGATACATAAATTAGTGTGTGCTTTGCCCTCTATAGGATTTCCACACAGATATGTTGCAAGGTCACTTCATGGGAGTGTCTTTCCCATGGGGACCCCCGGGCCTGAAGACTACCATCCTCACCTCCACTCCCCAAGCCATGCTGTGGGCCTAGGGACTTTCTGAACTGCTCAATGGAAACCCCAAGTATGCACCTCCCCAAAAGGGTTCCCTAGTTCACTATAAGAGGTCATATGAGCTGGTGGAGTCCTGGAGAGTCTACCATTTAGAATGTCTTTTGGGAAATCCACTTTTCAAGTAAATAGCTTGACTGAATGAACTTTATTAACAAAAACTCTGACTTTTTTACTTACAGAAGTGAGAAGGAGGGCATCTATACCTGCTCATTAATGCCAATTCTTCATAAAATTGCTAAAGGAAGATTTGGCTAATTGTTAGGATATACAGGGCCTCTAGTACCATTATAAATAGTATCCTTTGAATTTATAACCAGGGGCCATTTTTCGTATTCCAATAACAATTAGTTCTCGGAGATATATATACCGTGGCATTTTCTTAAAGAAGGCACTTTTACAAATCCATGCCCTTGGATATGTTTTAATGCTTCAGTTGTGTTTTGACATTTTCATGTCTTCATTAGTGAATTCCTGCAAATCTCTTCTCCTTGAAACCATAGCCTGACCCCACCACCTCCCTCTGAGAACCATTTGCTCACTGAAGGATTAGGGCAATTTTTATTACTCCCAACAATAAAATAATGTGATGTCTTTCTTTGCCTGGACTATGAGGGCATCCATTATTCTTCTCTACCCTCCCATCATGCTGAAAATTCAAGCTGGTTTAATTTCATTCAATCCATTGAGTCACAGAATGTTAACCCCAGAGCAGTTAAGTATTTGCAAAGTACCAACATTCTGGCCATCATGTACATCAACAATTTTTCCTACCTCTCCTCTCTACTGAGCATTTTTTCTGTTGAATATCAGAATTAGTGTATAAAATAATTACTTCTAAAAAATAAATGGTACCTTCAAGAGCCCTAGGATAAAACTGCTCCAGGAGTACTTGGTCCAATAACACACAGCCCGAACAGGGAAGACCAGGAAGGATTCTTAGAGCCACATTATGTCATTCCCAAGCTTCTAAACCCTTTATCTTTCTGCACACCATTTCTGCAACCAGACTATGGAGCCCCAGGGTCTCCTTTTAATGTCTGCCCCTAATCCTGGGTATCCAAAACTCTCTACTTTCCATCTACCATTACAGCCTTTCCCCTCAATCTAACAAGCCTCATGAGTGGTCACTAATACTACTTTTTTCCAATTTAACCTCTAACAAGGTCTCCCAAATCTTTGCCATCCAGGTTCTATTTTCAATAAAGTAGAAGAAAATATACAAAAGAGCTAAAAAAGCACAGATCTCAACTAGGTGAGTGAAAGTGTTGGTAAAGAATGAGATGAGGGAGAAGAAGACAATAAGATAAAATTAATGCCAGATTACCATCAAGGAGTCTTTGAATGTCTTCTTTAGCAAGAATGTGAGGGACCTTCCCTGACGGTCCAGTGGTTGGGACTTCGCCTCTCAGTGCCGGGGTCACAGGTTCGTTCCCTCATCAGGGAGTTACGTGCCTCCTGGCACAAATTCAATAGACACTTAAAAATTATTTAAAATGAATGTGCAATTCAGTAACACTAAAGTTCTAAGCCAGTTCTTCACCACAGCTACTAGAGTCATTACAAGTAACCAGTGCCCTGTGGGCCTGAAGGAGTCAGCACGGCTGCCATGTTTGTCACCGGAAGTACCGCAGGCTTTCCGAGGGGCTTGTCAGCTCAGCCATTTTATTGATGATTATCATGATTACCTGTTCTTAATTCTCCCCGGACATATATAAGCCCTTAAGGGTATCTGCGGAGAAACAGTCACACAGGGTTCTTTGGTAATCCCTTCCTCTGGTCAGGCACCCAACGCAGTCAGGAACTTTTCCACACATCTGAGATAAACCCACTTGTGGCAGGCTCAGCGCCATCTAGAAAGTCTATCTTGAGTGGAAATAAAGACCACATGTGCTCTGTCCTCCTCCATTTTCCCTCTTCCAATCAACTTCATAATCTGATTTATTACATTGTTACTTTCATGTGAGGACGGGGCTTCCATGCAAGCCAGGATAATTAATGACCTTCTTCCTTACCTCCTGAGCAAACTGAGAAATGAGTGAAAGAAGGCGGTCAAATATCCCTAATGACTCATCATGGCTAAGGTAGAAGATATCAGCTAGCATGAGAGTTTAGACTAACTACAAATTCAGACTAGATCAGACTTACTCCTCTCTACACCACCCCCTCCAAGTCCGAGGCCCAGGCAGGTGAGGTTTGCAGAACTGAGGGGCACTGAAGAAGCCCTCTTCCCTGGGCACCAGTTGCCAACAGTAGTTGACCTGAGCAGTTATTCTTCACAAATCTACTAATCAGTTAGGCTCTTGTCCTCCCCACGGTGCTGAGTGAATAAAGGGCGGGGAGAACAGCCAGAAAGAATTAGAGAAAAGCCTCTTGTAATGTAAACCAGAGGTTGGAAGAGGCAACATTTACCTAAAAATGGACCAACCCTACAGAGAGAAATTTAACTCTTTCTTACTTTAAATTCTCATCTAGAGTTACTAGCCCAGCATTTTTTGGTCTACTTGGTTATTCCAGGAGCAGTTTTGGCCATTTCTGATGGGTAACTGTCTTATTTCTCATTCAACAATATTTACTTCTGAACATTCCTGGCTAATTATATGGCTTGGTCAACCAAGGCAGGCTGGCCAAATCTCCCACAGGAGACACTGCAAGAACTGAACTGCCTAGAGACTATTCACTTTCAGGAGAGTCATGGCTCAGCCTAGTCCTTCTGGTTCACTGTACAGAAGCCTGTTCGGTCTGAACAGTTAACTCTTTCAGAGCCATGGTATTGCCTCAGTTGCTCCAGTGGCACTGATTTTACTCCTCAGTTGAGACAGGCAGTACACAATGCACTTGTGGGAATACCTCACACCTCCTTTGTCTTGTTAAAAAAAAAAAAACTGGACAGATGGCAAGGTCTTAGTGTTAAGTTTGTAGGAATAAATCAGGATAAGGAAAAGTTAGACTGATATCCTGGTCAACAGGATCAGCCTGTGTCAGGTGACACACAGCAACTATAAATGTATTGCTATTTGTGTGTTATACTATATTATGCATTTCCTAAGGGCAGGGAGGAATATTACCTTCCTTTGCCACAGTTTCCTTTCTGTGCCTGGTATATTTCTTACAAGGGAAAGGCCACAGTGTGTCCTGGAAGAAATAGGACTTTAGAGCTTGATCAGCTTATGTGGGGTTCAGCTCTCTCAATGGTTTTGGGAACACATCCTTCCACACCTCTGAGCCTCAGCTTTCTCATCTATAAAATGAACATGTAATAATTGCCTCGTGTTTATGGCGAAGATTGAATGAGTTCACTTATGTAAAGTACTTAGCACACTACCTTTAAGATAGTGGCATAAAGTTGATTAAATAATTCCTGTTATGACAATCTACCAAACACAGAAAAGGTAGCATTCAGATACACTCTTTTAGTGTTCTCTGAGGCAAAAATTTTGACCAAAGAGTTTGTTTTTCAAAGAACCGTAACTCTAAATGTCTGAGTTATAATTCATTCTTGGCTCTCGTATTGTAGTCTTGACCTTTTTTAATGGCACTAGCCTACAAGAGCAGTAATTTACAATGAAAACAGAAATGGAAGCCATGTCAAGGTGAGATTTTCAGAGTGAAATAAAAAAGAATAGGATTTCATATCTTAAAAACCTACATGAGACAGGTCCTAACATCACTCAACTAAGAAGCAGCAGAGCTGTAATTTGAACCCATATTTATCTGTTTCCAAAGCACTTATCCTTCTCGCTTACCTGGCTAGTTATCCAATCATTTTCCAAGCTAGTTAGTGAATGTCCCTTAAATAAACAAACATGGTGGAAAAAGCCTAAGCTAATGGTAAGTCTAGGTGTACTGAATGATAAGCTCTTATTCAATGATTTTTCTGTAGGTGGTAATTAGAGGGGAAATATTAGTGGAATGGACTGACTATAAATAAATCTCACTGCTTTTGTTTCTAACTCCTCAGTATTTATTCCAACAACCTCTTTCTCTGGTGATCCTGCCTCCACCATGCTACTTCTCCAGTTCATCCAAGTATTGAATATTACTGTGTTTTGACACATACTAAGTACTGTATAAGTACTTATGGAATGAAAAATCTGTCTATTGCTTGTAGTCCGCATATTCTAAATTTAAATTAGTCCAAAATTTACAAACAGCTCATGTGGCTTGAAACATTAAAACAACAACAAACAAACAAACAAACAAACAAAAACCTCAATCAAAAAATGGGCAGAAGACCAAAGTGGACATTCCTCCAGAGAAAATATATGGATGGCCAAAGGCACATGCAAAAATGCTCAACATCACTAATTATTAGAGAAATGCAAATCAAAACTGCAGTGAGTAAAATGAGATATCACCTTACACCTGTCAGAATAGCCATCATCAACAAACCTATAAACAGTAAATGTTGGAGAGGGTGTGGAAGAAATGAAATCCTCCTACACTCTTGGTGGGAATCTAAATCAGTACAGCCACTGAAGAATAGTATGGGAGTAAATTTAAAATTGAAAATAGAGCTGCCATATGATCCAAGAGATTAGATTCAAGGAATTAGGTTTGTAAACAGACTGCTTGAAGAACAATGTATGGAGGTTTGTAACATTCTAGAGGAGGCGGTGACCAACACTATCCCCAAGAAAAAGAAATGCAAGAAGCCAAACTGGTTGGCTGAGGAGGCCTAACTGATAGCTGAGGAAAAGAAGAGAAGTGAAAGGCAAGGGAGAAAGGGAAAGATATACCCAACTGAATGCAGAGTTCCAGAGAATAGCAAAGAGAGAAAAGAAAGCCTCCCTCAGTGATTAGTGTGAAGAAATAGAGGAAAACAATAGAATGGGAAAGACTAGAGATCTCTTCAAGAAAATTAGAGATATCCAGGGAGCATTTCATGCAAAGATAGGCTAAATATAGGACAGAAATGGTATGGACTTAACAAAAGCAGAAGATATTAAGAAGAGGTGGCAAGAATACACAGAAGAACTATATAATGCCGGTCGTAATGATGCAGATAACCATGATGGTGTGGTCACTCACCTAGAGCCAGATAACCTGTAGTGTGAAGTAAAGTGGGCCTTAGTTAGCATTACTATGAAAAAACCTAGTGGAATTGATGGAATTCCAGCTGAGATATTTAAAGTCCTAAAAAATGATACTGTTAAAGTGCTTCACTCAATATACCAGCAAAATTGGAAAACTCGGCACTGGCCACAGGACTGGAAAAGGTCAGTTTTCATTCTAATTCCAAAGGGCAATGCCAAAGAATATTCATACTACCATACAATTGTACTTATTTCACATTCTAGCAAGGTAATGCTCAAAATCCTTCAAACTAGGCTTCAACAGTAAGTGAACCAAGAACTTCCAGATGTGCAAGCTGAATTTTAAAAAGGCAGAGATCAAATTGCTACCATCCATTGGATCATAGAAAAAGGAAAGGAATTCCTAAAATGCATCTATTTCTGCTTCATTGACTATGCTAAAGCCTTTGGCTGTGTGATCACAACAAACTGTGGAAAGATCTTAGAGATGGGAATTCAAGACCATCTTACCTGTCTCCTGAGAAACCTATATGCAGGTCAAGAAGTAACAGAACTAGACATGGAACAACAGACTGGTTCAAAATTTGGGTTAGGAGTATGCCAAGACTGTATATTGTCACCCTGCTTATTTAACTTATATGTAGTGTACATCATGTGAAATGGCATGCTGGATGAATCACAAGCTGGAGTCAAGATTTCCAGGAGAAATATCAACAACCTCACGTATGTAGGTGATACCACTCCAATGGCAGAAAATGAAGAGGAGCTTAAAATCCTCTTGTTGAGTGTGAAAGAGGAGAGTGAAAAAGCTGGCTTAAAGCTCAACATTCAAAAACAAAGATTAAGGCAAGAAGTCCCATCACTTCGTTGCAAATAGAAGGGGAAAAAGTGGAAACAGTGGCAGACTTTATTTTGTTGGGTTCTAAAATCACTGTGGACAGTAACTGTAGCCATGAAATTAAAAGGTGCTTGCTCCTTGGAAAGAACGCTCTGACAAACCTAGACAGCATATTACAAAGCAGAGACATCACTTTGCGACAAAGGTCTGTATAGTCAAGGCAATTGTTTTTCCAGGAGTCAAGTATGAATGTGAGAATTGGACCATAAATGGTGAGTGCTGAAGAATTGATGCTTTTGAATTGTGGTGCTGGAGAAGAGTCTTGGGAGTCCCTTGGACAGCAAAGGGATCAAACTAATCAATCCTAAAGGAAATCAACCCTGAATAGTCATTTGAAGGGCTGAAGCTGAAGCTTCAGTACTTTGTCCACTTGATGTGAAGAGCCAACTCATTGGAAAAGGCCCTGAGGCTGGGAAAGATTGAAGGCAAAAGAAAAAATGGATGACAGAGGATGAGATGGTTGGATGGCATCACTGACTCAATGGACGAGTTTGAGCAAGCTCCAAGAAATAGTGAAGGACAGGGAAGTCTGGCCTGCTGCAGTCCATGGGGTCACAACCATATGATCCAGCAATACTATATCTGGGCATATATCCAGAGATAAACGTGGTTCAAAAGGATATGTGCACCCCAGTGTTCATTGCAGCACTGTTTATAACAGTCAAGAGATGGAAGCAACCTAAATGTCCATCAACAAGTGAATTGATTTGATAAAGAAGATTTGGTACATATATTCAATGGGCTCTTATTCGGCAATTAAAAAAGAATGAAATAATGTCATTTGCAGAAATGTGGATGGACCTGGAGATTATCATATTAAGTAAAGTCAGACAGAGTAAAACAAATATTATATGCTATCACTTATGTGTGGAATCTAAAAAAAAAAAAAAGATACAAATGAACCTATTTACAAAACAGAAACAGACTCACAGACTTAACTTATGATTATCAGTGAAGAAGGGTGGTGCAGAGGAATAGATTGATAGTTTGGGACTGACATGTATGCACTGCTATATTTAAAATAGATAACTCACAAAGACCTAATGTATACTACACACCACTCTGCTCGATATTTTGTAATAACCTACATGCAAAAATAATTTTAAAAGAATAGATGCAAGTATATGTAAAACCATAAATAAATAAAAAATAAAGTGAAAATTAGGAAACCATGTGATAAAACACCTTGCTTTTGCTCTCTCCTTACAACATTTTGATATATCTTCTTTGCCTTTAGGTTGTTGAAACTCAAATGCGTGACATTTAAGAGGCTTCTGATTTGGCCTCTATTTCTGTCTGTATCCTCATCTGTAATCATGCTGTGTATGCAAGTCATACTGAATGGTCTGCATATTCCCAAATATGTTCCTCCTTGAGATCTTTGTACATGCTTATTCCTGGAATACTCTCCCTACACTCTCTTTGCTTCTTTTCCACTTACTTTTCAAGTCTTAATCTAGAAAGAAGTGTTCTCTGAAATCTCATAAGATAATAATAGGTATCTTCTTTGTGCTTCTTTGTGATGTGTCTGATGGTATCTGTTTACTTCTATCCTGTCCTTATCAACCTATCACCATTAAACCATAAGCATTCTGAGAGCTGCTCTTCTTTCGTTATATTTACTTTTGTATCTTAGGGTCTAGTGTTAATGGTTTTCTGAATGAATAAATCAAACAATCAATGAGCAGACGTGAATATGAAAATGATTGGGGTAAATTGGGGGACAGTATACATGCATTAGAGTCCAATGCCTTGAAACAGTTGACCTTGATAGTACCCCTAATGTCACTACCACTTCACACATGCATCTCCTTGGAAACTTTCAGACCAACTCTGACAACAAGAAGCAAAACCAACCAGTATGGAAATGAAAAGTGTTTGTTGAATTAAATTTGAATTGAACAAGCAGGAGGGAACATTTCTAAATCATGGTACTTATATTCAACCTTAAAGATCATTTTATAACTAAACAATAAACTGATAGAGATTATCTAGAAAGACACTCATTCTATAAGGATCAAGTGCCTGCTCTGTGCCAAGAGTGTTAAGCAAGGAGGTCATAAAAGTGAATAACACTGAATAAAACCCCCTGAGTCTCAGTTCCCTTACCCTAAGATGAGGATTTTTAAAGTACCTATCTCACAGAATCATTAGGAGAATGAAATATGCTAATTCATATAGTTGATTTGCATAATAGCTGGTTCCTAACACTCAAAAATGTTAGCTATGGTAAGGTGATAATGAAGGTGAAATGATGATGATGGATGATGGTGGTGGTGGTGAGGATACCACAATATGGAGTTTGAAATCTCATAGATACAGAACTGAATTATTGTTCAATGGTGTGAAAAAGCACCACAAAAAAGAATCAAAAAGAGACAACAGTATAACAAAGAGAGTGATCAACTCTGCCTAGGAGTGGCAAAAATGATGGAACCAATCATTAAAGCATTGGGAAGAAGAGACAGATATGAGGCTTAAAGAAGTAGCAGGAGTTGCAGGCAATTGAAAGCTCTGTCTTAAAGCTCTGAAGGATCTCAATCCTCTTTTTACTTCTTCTTATGATAAGAAGTACCTTTCCTATACACAAAGGTGTTAACAACAGAGCCATCTCATCAGGAGAAAATAAATATAGAGGTACAAAAAATATCTTCTTCTTCACTAAGGCTTATTTGTCTATTCCAATTTTCCAGAAAAGAATTTTAAGGTATTTCAATAAAATATGTTAACCAAGTTGAAGTCTGGATATATTTTAAATTTTAATTTTTTTGAAAATGGCTCACCTATCAAAGGGGGATTATCTATGTAATTATTTTCATGGCATCTATCACAGGTATCTTCTTGCTTTGACAAATGCATTCACTTTTAGGCAAAACGTATGAGCCAAGAAAATTATAGTGTCTGTCAACCATGGAGGAATCTGGAACTCATGCATTGCTATGAAAATCATAGACTGTGGAGTTGTAAGATTGTGGCCACTATCCTAAGCTGGAATTGTAGGTCCTTGTGGAAATTATTTTGAAAGGACTCTTTTAACCTGTTATTCACTGGTATTAAGGGCTTCCGAGGTGCCACTAGTGGTAAAGAATCTGCCTGCCAATCTTGTTCAGTCTCTCACTCATGTCAGACTCTTTGCAACCTCATGGACTGCAGGATTCCAGGCCTCCCTGTCCTTCACCATCTCCCACAACTTGCTCAAACTCATGTCCATTGAGTCAGTGATGCCATCCAACAATCTCTTCCTCTGTCGTCTGCTTCTCCTCCTGCCTTCAATCTTCTTAGCATCAGGGTCTTCTCTATTGAGTCAGCTCTTTGCATCAGGTGGCCAAAGTGTTGGAGTTTCAGCTTCAGCATCGGTCCTTCCAATGAATATTCAGGATTGATTTCCTTTAATATGGACTGGTTTGATATCTTTGCAGTCCAAGGGATTCTCAAGAGTCTTCTCCAACATTACAGTTCAGTTCAGTTCAGTTCGGCTGGTCAGTCATGTCCAACTCATTGTGACCCCGTGTGCTACAGCACGGCAGGCCTCCCTATCCATCACCAACTCCCAAAGTTTCATGTCCATTGAGTCAGTGATGCCATCCAACCATCTCATCCTCTGTCATCTGCTTCTCCTCCTTCCCTCAATCTTTCCCAGCATCAGGGTCCTACCAAATGAGTCAAATCTTCGCATCAGGTGGCCAGAGTATTGGAGTTTCAGCTTTAACATCAGTCCTCCCAATGAACTCTCAGAACTGATCTCCTTTAGATTGGACTGGTTGGATCTCCTTGCAGTCCAAGGGACTCTCAAGAGTCTTTTCCAACACCACAGTTCAAAAGCATCAATTCTTTAGCACTCAGCTTTCTTCACCGTCCAACTCTCACATCCACACATGACCACTGGAAAAACCATAGCCTTGACTAGACAGACCTTTGTTGGCAAAGTAATGTCTCTGCTTTTTAATATGCTGTCTATGTTGGTCATAACTTTCATTCCAAGGAGTAAGCATCTTTTAATTTCATGGCTGCAGTCACCATCTGCAGTGATTTTGGAGCCCCCCAAAAATAAAGTCAGTCACTGTTTCCCCTGTTTCCCCATCTATTTCCCATGAAGTGATGGGACCAGATGCCATGACCTTGACTTTATGAATGTTGAGCTTTAAGCCAACTTTTTCACTCTCCTCTTTCACTTTCATCAAGAGGCTCTTTAGTTCTTCTTCATTTTCTGCCATAAGAGTGGTGTCATCTGCATATCTGAGGTTATTGATATTTCTCCCGGCAATCTTGATTCCAGCTTGAGCTTCATCCAGTCTGGCGGTTCTCAGGATGTACTATGCATATAAGTTAAATCAGCAAGGTGACAATATATAGCCTTGACCTACTCCTTTTCCTATTTGGAACCAGTCTGTTGTTCCATGTCCAGTTCTAATTGTTGCTTCCTGGCCTGCATCCAGGTTTATCAAGAGGCAGGCCAGGTGGTCTGGTATTCCCATCTTTTTCAGAATTTTCCACAGTTTATTGTGATCCACACAGTCAAAGGCTTTAGTATAGTCAGTGAAGCAGAAATAGATGTTTTTCTGGAACTCTCTTGCTTTTTTGATGATCCAGTGGATGTTGGCAATTTGATCGCTGGTTCCTTTGCCTTTTCTAAAACCAGCTTAAACATCTGGAAGTTCACGGTTCACGTATTGCCTTGTTTGGAGAATTTTGAGCATTATTTTACTAGCATGTGAGATGAGTGCAATTGTGTGATAGTTTTAGCATTATTTGACATTGCCTTTCTTAGGGATTAGAATGAAAACTGACTTTTTCTAGTCCTGTGGCCACTGCTGAGTTTTCCAATTTTGCTGGCATATTGAGTGCATCACTTTCACAGCATCATCTCTGAGGATTTGAAATAGCTCAACTGGAGTTCCATTGCCTCCACTAGCTTTGTTTGTAGTGATGCTTCCTAAGGCCTACTTGATTTCACATTCCAGGATGTCTGGTTCTAGGTGAGTGATAACACCATTGTGTTTATCTGGGTCATGAAGATCTTTTTTGTATCATTCTTCTGTGTATTCTTGCCACCTCGTCTTAACATCTTCTGCTTCTAAGAAAGGACATCTTTCTGTCCTTTATCAAGCCCATCTTTGAATGAAATGTTCCCTTGATATCTCTAATTTTCCTGAAGAGATCTCTAGTCTTTCCCATTCTATTATTTTCCTCTATTTCTTTGCACTGATTACAGAGGAAGGCGTTTTTATCTCTCCTTGCTATTCTTTGGAACTCTGCATTCAAATGGGAATATCTTTCCTTTTCTCCTTTGCTTTTCACTTCTCTTCTTTTCCCAGCTATTTGTAAGGCCTCCTCAGACAGCCATTTTGCTTTTTTGTATTTCTTTTTCTTGGGGATGGTCCTGATTCCTGTCTCCTGTACAATGTCACGAACCTCCGTCCATAGTGCAGCAGGCACTCTGTCTATCCGATCTAGTCCCTTAAATCTATTCCTCACTTCCACTGTATAATCATAAGGGATTTGATCAAGTTCATACCTGAATGGTCTAGTGGTTTTCCCCACTCTCTTCAATTTAAGCTTGAAATTGGCAATAAGGAGTTCATGATCTGAGCCACAGTCAGCTCCTGGTCTTGTTTTTGCTGACTGTATAGAGCTTCTCCATCTTTGCCTGCAAAGAATGTAATCAGTCTGATTTTGGTGTTGGCCATCTGGTGATGTCCATGTATAAAGTCTTCTGTTGTGTTGTTGGAAGAAGGTGTTTGCTATGACCAGTACATTCTCTTGGCAAAACTCAATTAACCTTTGCCCTGCTTCATTCTGTGCTGGGAGCAGCGGCTGCGCAGTGCTGGGGCTGAGAGGAGCTACCCCACGTCCAAGGTAAGGAGCAGCGGCTGCACTCTCCTGGAGCAGCCATGAAGAGATACCCCACGTCCAAGGTAAGAGAAATGCCACTAAGATGGTAGGCGCAGAGAGAGGGCATCAGAGGGCAGACAGACTGAAACCACAATTGCAGAGAACTAGCCAATCTGATCACACAGACCACAGCCTTGTCTGACTCAATGAAACTAAGCCATGCCCTGTGGGGCCACCCAAGATGGATGGGTCGTGCTGGAGAGGTCTGACAGAATGTGGTCCACTGGAGAAGGGCATGGCAAACCACTTCAGTATTCTTGCCTTGAGAACCCCATGAATAGTATGAAAAGGCAAAAAGATAGGACACTGAAAGATGAACTCCCCAGGTCAGTAGGTGCCCAATATGCTACTGGAGATCACTGGAGAAATAACTCCAGAAAGAATGATGGGATGGAGCCAAAGCAAAAACAACACCCAGCTGTGGAGGTGACTGGTGATAGAAGCAAAGTCCGATGCTGTAAGAGCAATATTGCATAGGAACCTGGAATGTTAGCTCCACGAATAAAGGAAATTGGAAGCGGTCAAATAGGAGATGGATGGCAAGAGTGAACGTCGACATTCTAGGAATCAGCGAACTAAGATGGACTGGAATGGGTGAATTTAACTCAGATGACCATTATATCTACTACTGTGGGCAGGAATCTCTTAGAAGAAATGGAGTAGCCATCATAGTCAACTAAAGAGTCCAAAATGCAGTACTTGGATGCAATCTCAAAAATGACAGAATGATCTCTGTTCGTTTCCAAGGCAAACCATTCAATATCACAGTAATCCAAGCCTATGCCCCAACCAGTGATGCTGAAGAAGCTGAATTTGAACGGTTCTATGAAGGCTTACAAGACCTTTTAGAACTAACACCAGAAAAAGATGTATTTTTCATTATAGGGGACTGGAATGCAAAAGTAGGAAGTCAAGAAATACCTGGAGTAACAGGCAAATTTGGCCTTGGAGTACAGAATGAAGCAGGGCAAAGGCTAATAGAGTTTTGCCAAAGGAACGCACTGGTCATAGCAAACATTACAGTTCAAAAGCACCAGTTCTTTGGTGCTCAACCTTCTTTATGGTCCTACTCTCACATCCATACATGATTGCCGGAAAAAAAATAGCTTTGACTAGACAGACCTTTGCTAGCAAAGTAATATCTCTGCCTTTTAACATGCTGTGTAGGTTTGTCATTGCTTTTCTTCCAAGGAATGCTGGAGACATAAGAGATGTGTGTTCCATCCCGGGGTCGGGAAGATCTCCTGGAAAAGGGCATGGTAACCCGCTCCGGTTTTCTTGCCTGGAGAATCCCATGGACAGAGGACCCTAGCAGGCTACAGTCCATAGATTCACAAAGAGCTGGATGTGACTGAAGCGACTTCACATCATTGGTATTAAAAATCAAATAGATCCTCAGCCAAAGAGGGCCCCTCACTCCATATTGTTTTCTGTTTTTCTCTGAGTGTTAGGATTACTGTAATAGGATTCATACACCAGCAATGAGCCTTTCTGCTGCTACGGTGAAACCTTATTTCATTTTCAACAAGTATGGAAAAATGTTACAATCCAAACATGGCTCCGTTTCCCCAGGAACACAACTGCCTGCAAGCTAGACTTGTCAAGCTATGTGAATCTTCTTAGCCTCAAGTATCTTCTCCTTTTCACTTGGGTCTCCTCACTATCTAAAGTTCATTCAATTGCTTTCCCTCTTTTTATGTTTAAGATGTAAAGTCATTATAAATCCACAGCCAATAAACTAACCAGAAATTAATACTAATGGCAATGATATAACAACAGCAGACATAAAAAAATACAGCTGGAATCCATCATAAACAGGCAAAACTAAGCTCTAAAGAGTCCTTCACTCTTCAGTTCATAAAAGGCAGAATGCTGTCAGCCCAGCCACAGGAGGGCAATCAAACTGGTTTTCCTGGACAGGCACAGCAACTCATTGATCAACTCTGTCACTTCAGCCAAAGCTAGCAAAAGGAAATGGTTCTCTCTCCTTCTGCTCTGGCAGTAGGAAACCAGGGGTGGCAGGGAAAGAGAAGGAAGGAGGGCGTGATGTGTAGATGTTAAGGCGAACGGCCAGGCTTGGGGAACCACAGGGGAATCTCAGATGAAACTGTTCTGGGACCCTCAACACAATCCATCACTCATTAAGTGAAGCTATGCAGCACTCTTAAAGCCTGTATAAGGGATGACTAAGTGATGCAGCTTAGAGACCATGAAAGAGAGGACCATGTAAGAAAAATGGAAAACTTCCTAAAATAGGATTGTCTCAGAAAATCTGGATGCTATGGTTGGGAAACCCATGAGATGACCAATTTTCCAGTCAAACAGATTATGGTATGTATAAACTTTGCTGATTATAGAAGTTCATTGATTTTCTTCATGGATATATTTAATTACTAAAAACAACACATGCACACCCATATGCTAAGCCTTTTTCTAGGTGCTAAGATTTACTTTGGCCACCTGATGTGAAGTAGTGACTCATTTGAAAAGACCCTGATGCTGGGAAAGATTGAAGGCTGGAAGGGAAGGGGACGACAGAGGATGAGATGGTTGGATGGCATCAGTGACTCGATGGACATGAGTTTGAGCAAACTCTGAGAGTTGGTGATGGACAGGGAGGCCTGGTGTGTGCAGTCCATGGGGTCGCAAAGAATCGGACATGACAGCAACTGAAGTGAACTGACTGAGGATTTAGTTTGGAGATTTTTTCTTTTCTTTTGTTAGTTTGTTACCATGATTTAGTCTTCACACGAAGAATAGTGAAAGTGTGGCAGAATGGAGATGACCGATGTGTTTTGAGATTATTTCAAGCAAGGAGCTTGAGTTAACCTTTGGAAGACAAGACATTTAGGCTGGATCTTAGAGCTGAGACTTTGACAGGCAAAGTAGAGGGCAACAGGATGTTTCAGAAGAAATAGCGTAAATGATGGTGCAGTGGTGTGCATGTGTACTAGGATTAAGAGTGGACCAGGAAGGATGGAGCAGCAGTACGTGGAAGTGGGCAGTAGAAGGTAAAAACAGAAAACTAGGGAGTGAGTGCCTTTTTGTGTGCACACTCAGGTGCATCAGTTTCTCACTCTTTGTGTCCCCTGCCAGACTCCTCTGTCCATGGAATTCTCCAGGCAAGAAAACTGGAGTGTGTTGCCCTTTCCTACTCCAAGGAATCTTCTCGACCCAGGGATCAAGCCCACTTCTCTTGCACCTCCTGCACCACTGTGCCATCTGGGAAGCCCCATGAGTACAATCTTAGGACTTCGGAATTTACCCTATAGGCAATGAAAGTCATTAATAGTTTGTCCAAGAAGGCATGATATGTCTTAGAATGATGAGTATACATCAGTGCATGCATTTTCAGTCACTCAATCATGTGCAATTCCTTGTGCCCCCATGAAATATATGCCAGACTCCTCTATCCAAGGAATTTTTCAGGCAAGAGTGCTGCAGTGGGTTCCTATTTCCTCCTTCAGGGCATCTTCCTGACCCAGGGATTGAACCTGTATTTCCTGCATCTCCTGCATTGCAGGCAGATTCTTTACCACTGAACCATGGGAGAAGCTCTATACATCAGTGTGAAGGCTCAATTAAAAGATAGAAATTGAGGGTAGTAAATAAGAAGTTACTTAGTAACTTCTAAGTATCACACTTGCTCCTTGGAGGAAAAGTTATGACCAACCTAGACAGCTTATTAAAAAGCAGAGACATTACTTTGCCAACAAAGGTCCATCTAGTCAAGGCTATGGTTTTTCCAGTAGTCATGTATGGATGTGAGAGTTGAACTATAAAGAAAGCTGAGCACTGAAGAATTGATGCATTTGAGCTGTGGTGTTGGAGAAGACTCTTGAAAGTCCCTTGGACTGCAAGGAGATCCAACAAGTCCATCCTAAAGGAGATCAGTCCTGGGTGTTCACTGGAAGGACTGATGTTGAAGCTGAAACTCCAATACTTTGACACCTGATGCGAAGAACCGACTCATTTGAAAAGACCCTGATGCTGGGAAAGATTGAAGGTGGGAGGAGAAGGGGGCGATTGATAGAGGATGAGATGGTTGGATGGCATCACTGACTCAATGGGCATGAGTTTGTGCAAACTCCGGGAGTTGGTGATGGACAGGGAAGCCTGGCATGCTGTAGTGCATGGGGTCGCAAAGAGTCGGACACGCCTGAGCAACTGAACTGAACTGAAGTATCACGTAGAAGGTTCTTGTGCAATCCTTGATGAATTAAAAGACAAAATGAATTGGTTATTCACTGGATATAGAGTTTGAGGAGAAAGAAAGTTCTAGATCTGTGCCTCCCAAATTTTGATGTTCTTAGAAATCATTGATCTTGTTAAAAGTGAAGACTCAACTCATTAGATCTGTGTGGAGACTAAGACTTTGTATTTCTAGCAAACTGCTGGTCCATGAGTCATATTTTGAGTATCAAGACTTGGGACACCTCCAATCTATATCATCCTTGTGAGGTTGGCTATATGTTTCATTAACTGTGATCTGTTTGGATCAGAGGAAAATAATGATTCCATTTCTGGACACATGCTGTTTGAGACCCTCCAGTCAAGAGTTAGAAATTGGATTGTTGTTCTAAAACAGGCTAACACTTGACCTAAAGAGCTGGAAATCACTAGATGTGAAGAAAAAGGCAAAAATTTGAGTGGATAAGATTTCCCCAGGAAGATAAATGGTGAAAAGGGGATTAAAATACCATATTATGGAAAATCTGGAATAAATGAACAATTAATAATTACTTATGGATGAAACTAATGGTGAATCCATATTCAAAAAGAAAAATGGGGGAGAAAAAAGGAAAAAGAACCAGAGTAGAGACTGGGAAAGAACAATCAAGAGGGCAAAAGATACCTGGGTCACAGAAGGCCAAAGACAAAAGCCTCTTGCTGAACAGGGAATGTTCATGATGCCAAATGTCACTGAGAGCTTGCGTGGTCTCATAGGACACTGTAGTGGATGATGTGGTGTGCCACTCAGACCCTGTCAGGATTGAAGCCCTCTTCCTCCCAGCTGCTAGGAAAGTTTGCTATGATGACTCTCAGCCAAGTCCTTTGTCAGGAACCACCTTCCTCACCCAGGTGAATCCTCCCTTTCTATGCACACATGCGTGACAAATCACTCAGCTGTGTCCGACTCTTTATGACCTTGTGGACTGTAGCCCACCAGATTCCTCTCCCCATGGAATTCTCCAGGTGACAATACTGGAGTTGATCGCCATGTCCTCCTCCAGGAGATCTTCCCAACCCAGGGATTGAACCCATGTCTCTTACGTCTTCTGCATTGGCAGGCGTGTTCTTTACCACTAGTGCCACCTGGGAGACCTGTTCTCCCTGTCTAGAGGCAGCCCGACTACAAGGTCTGGCCTCATGTTGATATAAAGCACAGACTCCCAGCTTCGAAGCACAGCTACTCTTCAGGGGCCCCAGCTCGAGAGAACCCCCATAGAAACCAGCTGAGCTCCTTGTTGAGACTGCAGGGCAGTTCAGCTCCTCTCTCTGCCCATTCCTGCCTCCTTCACTCCCTCGAAAGCATTGCTTCTGAGAGAGCCCCCAGTCAAATTACCTCTCATATAGTTTGTTTCCTAGAAACCTGATCTAAGACAGATGTGAGGTTTATTCTTAGAGACTGTGTTGCAAAAATCATTCAGAGTGGCATCCCCCTAAGGCCCTTTTCTGAACCGAGATCTCTCTGTCTCACCTTGCTCACCCTTTGCATTTTTGCCTCTGAAATTGCACAAGTAGGTGCTGCCACACCATCTGTGTGGAAGAGCCTGGCAAACTGGGGGGCAGGGGAGGCATTTGCTACAAGACGATCACATTCCCAGCTGTTTGGTCATTTAACCCACATCTTCTCTCACTCCCCCCCCCCCCTCCTTATTTTGCAGAGAGCTGTTTCTGGTGCACCTCCCTCCTTCCTTCTTTCTACTATCCACCTGCTGCTGCAGAGAATTGCCATGATCTTATGTGTTCTTTAAAATGGAAGGACACGAAGCTCACTAATTAAATCTGCAGATCAAGCTGAAACACAAAGCATAGCAAAACCACGAAGGACAGGCAAGTAACATAAAGGGGCTGCAGAGCTCAGAAATATGGGCAGGAAATTACCAAATGAGCCTCAGCATGAAGGCCTGAAAGCTAATACAGCTGGAGGAAGGGAACCTGAAACACAGCTATTTCAATTTCTAGGGAGAAGGCTGGAAAGAACAAGTCGAGGAAGAAAAAAGGAAAAAAAAAAAAAGAACAGGAAGGTGATATTAGATACTTCAACATAAGCTTATGGTGCAAGGGAGTGTAATAAAAAACAGAATGCATTGCTTGGCTGCATTTTAAGTTCATGGCTACAGATGGCTGCAAGGTGACCCCTAGGTGGGGCTGCTATGGCTTAGACCAAGTTTGGTTTCCAGGCGGTTGGGTGATAGAGTGAAATAGGCAAACAGTGGGGCCACTGGAAGTCAGCGATAAAAACAATCAATGGCTGGGAGGGACTGAACACCCAGAGAGGGACATACACTGATGTAGGTTATCTCACCTAGTGGCAGAGGACAGTGAAGATGACGATAAGCGTGGGAACGATGTGGGCTCTAGTGAGAAAATGCCTGTGCTGTGGTGTGTGCTGTGCTAAGTCATTTCAGCTGTGTCCGACTCTGCAACCCTACGGCCCATAGCCTGCCAAGCTCCTCTGTCCATAGGATTCTCCAGGCAAGACTACTGGAGTGGGTTGCCATGTCCTTCTCCAGGGGATCTTTCTGACCCAGGGATCGAACCCAGGTCTCTTAAGTTTCCAGCATTAGCAGGGACATTCTTTACAACAAGCACCACTGGGGAAGCTGGGGTCAGTTCAGTTCAGTTCAGTCGCTCAGTCGTGTCCAACTCTTTGCGACCCCACGAACTGCAGCACGCCAGGCCTCCCTGTCCATCACCAACTCCTGGAGTTTACCCAAACCCATGTCCATCGAGTCAGTGATGCTATCCAAACATCTCATCCTCTGTCATCCCATTCTCCTCCCGCCCCCAATCCTTCCCAGCATTAGGGTCTTTTCCAATGAGTCAACTCTTTGCATGAGGTGGCCAAAGTATTGGAGTTTCAGCTTCAACATCAGTCCTTCCAATGAATACCCAGGACTGACCTCCTTTAGGATGGATTGGTTGGCTCTCCTTGCAGTCCAAGGGAGTCTCAAAAGTTTTCTCCAACACCACAGTTCGAAAGCATCAATTCTTCAGTACTCAGCTTCCTTCACCGTGCAACTCTCACATCCATACATGACTACTGGAAAAACCATAGCCTTGACTAGATGGACCTTTGTTGGCAAAGTAATGTCTCTGCTTTTAAATATGCAATCTAGTTTGGTCATAACCTTCCTTCCAAGGAGTAAGCGTGTTTTAATTTCATGGCTATAATCACCATCAGTGCGGTGGCTGCCACAGACAGCGCAGAAGTGCAGTGGCTGCGATGGACCGCGCAGAAGCGTGGCCGAGAGGAGCTACCCCACAGCAGAGGCCGGGGGCAGCCGACAGGAGTTACCCCAGGTCCGAGGAGCAGCAGCTGCGTGGGCACAGGAGGGCCGAGAGGAGTTACTCCACATTCAAGGTCAGGAAGGGCCATCGTGAGTACATACCCCTTGTCCAAGGTAACAAGCAGCGGCTGCACTTTGCTGGAGCAGCCGTGAAGAGATACCCCACACCCAAGGTAAGAGAAACCCAAGTAAGACGGTAGGTGTTGCGAGAGGGCATCAGAGGGCAGACACACTGAAACTATAATCACAGAAAACTAACCAATCTGATCACACAGACCACAGCCTTGTCTATCTCAATGAAACTAAGCCATGTTGTGTGGGGCCACCCAAGACAGATGGGTCATGGTGGAGAGGTCTGACAGAATGTGGTCCACTGGAGAAGGGCATGGCAAACCACTTCAGTATTCTTGCCTTGAGAACCCCATGAACAGTATGAAAAGGCAAAAAGATAGGACACTGAAAGATGAACTCCCCAGGTTGCTAAGTGTCCAATATTCTACTGGAGATCAGTGGAGAAATAACTCCAGAAAGAATGATGGGATGGAGCCAAAGCAAAAACAACACCCAGCTGTGGATGTGACTGGTGATAGGAGCAAAGTCTGATGCTGTAAAGAGCAATATTACATAGGAACCTGGAATGTTAGGTCCATGAATAAAAGAAATTGGAAGTGGTCAAACAGGAGATGGCAAGAGTGAACGTCAACATCCTAGGAATCAGCGAACTAAGATGGACTGGAATGGGTGAATTTAACTCAGATGACCATTATATCTACTACTGTGGGCAAGAATCCCTTAGAAGAAATGGAGTAGCCATCATGGTCAACAAAGAGTCCAAAATGCAGTACTTGGATGCAATCTCAAAAACGACAGAATGATCTCTGTTTGTTTCCAAGGGAAACCATTCAATATCACGGTAATCCAAGTCTACGCCCTGACCAGTATTGCTGAAGAAGCTGAACTTCAACGGTTCTATGAAGACCTACAAGACCTTTTAGAACTAACACCCAAAAAAGATGTCCTTTTCATTATAGGGGATTGGAATGCAAAAGTAGGAAGTCAGGAAACACCTGGTGTAACAGGCAAATTTGGCCTTGGAGTACACAATGAAGCAGGGCAAAGGCCAAGGGAAGCTGGGTTACTACTTGTCAAAAATGGACTAAGCCTCAGAAAAGAAAAGGTGGTTTTGAAAAGCTGGCAAGTACTTCCAAATGGACAGCAACCTTGACACGGCCATCCAGAGACCTGTGAAAGCGACACTGCCACAGACAAAAAGGAGAATGCACACGCAGCTCTTTGGAAAGTGAGTTTGAACCCGAGACAGATTTCGACCTTCTGACAAGGTTGCATCTTCAAACCAGGCACAGAGTCAGTTTAGATAATATCTGGTCTATTGTCCCATTTTTAATTGATCAAGATAAAATAGTTGAACAAGTAGAATGTGTGTTCCAAATTAGAGTTGGTATTTCACTAGCCTATAAACTCATAGAGAACGGGGATCTTGTCTTGTTCATCTCTGAATCCCAAGCGTTGAGTACAATCAGTTCAGTTCAGTTCAGTCACTCAGTCGTGTTCAACTCTTTGCAAACCCATGAATCGCAGCACACCAGGCCTCCCTGTCCATCACCAACTCCCGGAGTCCACCCAATCCCATGTCCATCGAGTCGGTGAGGCCATCCAGCCATCTCATCCTCTGTTGTCCCCTTCTCCTCCTGCCTCCAATCCTTCCCAGCATTAGGGTCTTTTCCAATGAATCAACACTTCGCATGAGGTGGCCAAAGTATTGGAGTTTCAGCTTCAACATCAGTCCTTCCAATGAACACCCAGGACTGATCTCCTTTAGGATGGATTGATTGGATCTCCTTGCAGTCCAAGGGACTCTCAAGAGTCTTCTCCAACACCACAGTTCAAAAGCATCAATTCTTTGGCACTCAGCTTTCTTCACCGTCCAACTCTCACATCCCTACATGACTACTGGAAAAACCACAGCTTTGACTAGACGGACCTTGGTTGGCAAAGTAATGTCTCTGCTTTTAAATATGCTATCTAGGTTGGTCATAACCTTCCTTCCAAGGAGCAAGCGTCTCTTAATTTCATGGCTGCAATCACCATCTGCAGTGATTTTGGAGCCCTCCAAAATAAAGTCTGACACTGTTTCCACTGTTTCCCCATCTATTTCCCATGAAGTGATGGGACCGGATGCCATGACCTTAGTTTTCTGAATGTTGAGCTTTAAGCCAACTTTTTCACTCTCCTCTTTCACTTTCATCAAGAGGCTCTTTAGTTCTTCTTCACTTTCTGCCATAAGGGTGGTGTCATCTGCATATCTGAGGTTATTGATATTTCTCCCGGCAATCTTGATTCCAGCTTGTGTTTCTTCCAGCCCAGCGTTTCTCACAATGTACTCTGCATATAAGTTAAATCAGCAGGGTGACAATATACAGCCTTGACCTACTCCTTTTCCTATTTGGAACAAGTCTGTTTTTCCATGTCGAGTTCTAACTGTTGCTTCCTGACCTGCATACAGGTTTCTCAAGAGACAGGTCAGGTGGTCTGGTATTCCCATCTCTTTCAGAATTTTCCACAGTTTATTGTGATCCACACAGTCAAAGGCTTTGACATAGTCAATAAAGCAGAAATAGATGTTTTTCTGGAACTCTCTTGCTTTTTTGATGATCCAGCGGATGTTGGCAATTTGATCTCTGATTCCTCTCCCTTTTCTAAAACCAGCTTGAACATCTGGAAGTTCACGGTTCAAGTATTGCTGAAGCCTGGCTTGGAGAATTTTGAGCGTTACTTTACTAGCGTGTGAGATGAGTGCAATTGTGCGGTAGTTTGAGCATTCTTTGGCATTGCCTTTCTTTGGGAATGAAAATCGAACTTTTCCAGTCCTGTGGCCACTGCTGAGTTTTCCAGATTTGCTGGCATGTCGAGTGCAGCACTTTCATAGCATCATCTTTCAGGATTTGAAATAGCTCAACTGGAATTCCATCACCTCCACTAGCTTTGTTCATAGTGATGCTTTCTAAGGCCCACTTGACTTCGCATTCCAGAATGTCTGGCTCTAGGTGACTGATCACACCATTGTGATTATCTGGGTCGTGAAGATCATTTTTGTACAGTTCTTCTGTGTATTCTTGCCACCTCATCTTAATATCTTCTGCTTCTGTTAGAACCATACCATTTCTGTCCTTTATCGAGCCCATCTTTGCATGAAATGTAATAGATGTGCTTATTCAGTGTTTTCGGTATTAATTAATGATGGAAACTGAAAAAAATATTCTTTGCAGTGATGTTAAAGAGCACACTTTTTTAAAGTATAAATTTATTTTTGATTGGACGATAATTGCTTTACAGTATTGTGTTGGTTTCTGCCATATAGCAACATGAATCAGTCATCAGGGTACTTATGTTCCCTCCCTTTTGAACCTCCCTCCCATTTCCCAGCCCATCCCACCCCTCTAGGTTGTCACAGAGCACCAGAAGGAGCTCCCTGTGTTATACAGCAGCTCCCCACTAGCTGTCTATTTAACATATGGTAATGGATATATTTCAATGCTACTCTCTCGATTTGTCCCACCCTCTCCTTTCCCCACTGTGTCCACAAGTCTGTTCTCTATGTCTGCTTCTCCACTGCTGCTGCCCTGCAAATAAGTTCATCAGTACCATCTTTATAGACTCCATATATATGTGTTAATATACTGTTTGTTTTTCTCTTTCTGACTTACTTCACTCTGTATAACCGATCACACTTTTGGCAGTCCAGAGGCTCATCCCTTTTGAGGCTCCTTGGGAACTTTCCCCAAAGTTTTGATATTCAAGAAAGGTTTGTGCTTCTTTGTCTGCCTGGGGCTAAGCACAACCTTTATCAGGTGTAGAAAACCCTTCCACACGGGGTTGGGTCGGCTCTCACATTTAAAAATTAGATAGTTTCTTTCTTTCTAAAGTCTGAGTGATAAACAGAGGAAGTTGATGGGAACTGTTCATTAATTTATTGAACAAATGTTAAGATGCTGTATAGTTTAATGGTTAAGAACATAGTCTAAGAGCCAGATGGCCAGACTTCAAATTCTGTCTCCACTACTTCCTAATTGAGTATATCTTTTGGCGAGTTATCTAACTGAACTCTGTTTCAGCTTCTTCATTTGTGAAACAAGGATGATAATAGTTCCTGATGAATGAGATTGTTTGAGGATTAAATTGAATAATCCATGGAAAGCATTTAAAAGGATGCTGACCAATAATCTTCCCTTTCTGGGTGTTTGTGTATGTGTGTGTGTGTGCAGATAAATTGAGTGCATGCCATGGGCTGGGTACTTTTGCACACTGAGAGGACAGAGATAAGTAAGACAGGCAAGGTATGAGATCATCAATTCTTGTTAGAGTCAGGCTCTAAGCCAGGAGGTGAGTAAAGAAAAACCGTAACTTCAGATGCAGATGAGTTACACGGAAAAATAAAATGACATGATGTGCAACAATAAGCTGGGGGAGACTGAGGCACTCTGTTAGAGAGGCCGGAGGGAGACCCTTGAGAAAGTCGGGGCTAAAATCTGAGTGACCAGAAAGAGTCAACCAGGCGAGGGCCTAGGCGGGAGAAAGACCATGTGCAGAGGCTGCCTCAAGGGAAGCACGTTTGTCACGTTCAGGGAAGACAGAGCGACAAGGGGCTGGTGACCAAAGAGAGCAGAGACAGGTAGACTTTAGGAGGTGAGCAAGGGCCAGACAGTGTAGAGCTTTGTTTTCCAAGAGAACAACTGTGGGTTTTGTTTTAACACAATGGGAAGCCGTCAGAGACTTTTGAACAGAAAGGGACATGATCTGGCTTTGAATTTTTCAAGGATCACTCTGGTTTTGACGTAGCAAGCAGACAATCTGGTCCAAGAAAGAAAGCAAAGGGACTAGGTGGCGGCTTTTGTCAATTGCAGAATCCAGAGAAGTTAACAACCCTTGGACTAGAGTATAGCATTAGAAATGAGAAGGAAAAAACGTAATGGGTTTAAATTGCATTTTAGAATAGAACCAACTGGATTTCCTGATAGGTTGGATATGGCAGGAAGTTGAAAATGGAAGAAACTATCTGCATCTTCAGTGTCTAGCACTTTATTAAGCTCTGAAAGAAAAAGTTAGTTTCAAAACATTGATTATACACAGTGCCTGCCTTTAAACGACTTCCAAACTATGTTTTTCAGGGTCCTAATAGAAAACAGAATCCCTCTCAAACTTTAAAAAAGGGATAATCTACACAGGCAGGAGCAAAACAAGAGGAATCAGTAGGCAGGTGAGGAACACAGTAACCAGCAAGAATGAGAAGTGAGGAGCCACCACCATGCCTCCATGTGAAAAGATGAGAAAAGGGGCGTGTGGACACAGCAAGCGAAGGGGAGGCTGGGGTGAGCTGGTAGAGCAGCACCGGCATACGCATCCCCATGTGTAAGACAGACAGCTAGTGGGAAGCTCCTGTGTAACACAGGGAGCTCAGCTCAGCGCTCTGCGATGACCTAGAGGGGCGGAATGGAGGGGTGGGTGGGTGGCAGGGAAGAGACACACACATATATATATAACTGGTTCATGTTGCTATACAGCAGAAAGTAACACAACATTGTAGAGAAAGTGAAAGTCACTCAGTCATGTCTGAGTCTTTGTGGCCCCATGGACTATACAGTCCATGGAATTCTCCAGGCCAGAATACTGGAGTGGGTAGCTGTTCCCTTCTCCAAGGGATCTTCCCAATCCAGGGATCGAACCCAGGTCTCCCACATTGCAGGCGGATTCTTTACCAGCTGAGCTACAAGGGAAGCCCAAGAACTTATACTCCGATTTAAAAAAGAAGAAGAAAAGGCAAGAGGAAGAAATCTTACTAAGGAGGCTCCATGAAACGTGAAGCCTTGGCACAGAGCCATCTGGCAGGAGCTGCATGGCACCTAGAGGTGCATGTCACTCCCACAAGCTGTGGCCCAGAGCACGAAGGAAGTGGAACTAGGGACGAAATACCCTGACCTCTCTCCTCTCACACCCCAGTATCTCTCTAGAGCTTCCCATGACTCCCACTGGAATCCAGACAGCAGAGGAGGCTATGTGATGATCTAAACTGTTGGTCTTCCCAGGGCACAGAAGAGGATGGAGAAAAACACAGGATAGATATGGTGTGTTGACAGCATTGAGCAAAAGTTAGGGCACACAAATAAGCAAGATCGTTAAAGAAGAAAATACAATCTGGATCCAGTCTAACACCAACTTCAGGGTTTTCATACAGGCTCAGCCGAGTCAGCATTCAATTTAAATTCCTTCAAACAAAAGACACAAGGATACAACACAATTGCCCTTCTTCTCCATGTGGGTGGTTTCCAGTCCATTCTTTTTCACCCTCCCAAAGATTGAGGTGTTGGGCTGCACCCTGCAGGCCTACAAACCCTGTACTTGCCCAGCTTCAAGATCCAAGAAAGAGCCAAGAGTCAGCACAAGAGAAATCAATTTTTTTTTTAACTGGTGGATAATTTGTTTACAATGTTGTGTTGGTTTCTGCCATAGAGCAGCACAAATCAGTCATAACTATATACATATACATATACCCCCTCCCTCTTGGGGGCTTCCCAGTGACACAGTGATAAAGAATCTGCCTGCCAATGCAAGAGAAGCAGGAGATTCGAGTTGGACCCCTAGGTAGGGAAGATCCCCTAGAGGAGGAAATGGCCACGCACTCCAGCATTCTTGCCTGGAACGTCCGGCGGACAGAGGAGCCGGGTGAGCTGCATGCGTCACCAAGGGTCAGACATGACTGAGTGAGCGCACGCCTCCCTCTGGAACCTCCATCCCACCTCCCCATCGCCACCTCCTCACCCACCCCTCTAGGTAGGGTGGTCTCCCTGTGTTACACGGCAGCTTCCTACTGCCTGTCTGTTTACACATGGTAGTGAACATATGTCAATGCTCCTTTCTCAATTCACCCCACCCTCTCCTTCCCCAACTGTGTCCACAAGTCCGTCCTCTATGTCTGCGTAGGCAGTGGCTTAACGAGTGGGGAAGTGTCTGAAGCGAGGTGCTGGAGCCACACCTTACCGTGTGCAGGACAGGGGGCAGTCTCTGCCCCCGGAAGGGAAGGAGAGTAGATTCATTAGTTACCAGGGAAACCAACAGAGGGGTGCCTCACCTCTCCTTTGATGAGAACAATCAGCAGCTGGGGCCTGGGGCAAGTATGCAGGGAGTAAATGAAGCACATGCTGGCTGGGCAGGGGATGTGCTGAGAGCCGGAGGGGAGCCATCATGAGTGGCCTGACCACACTGAGGGTGAGCACGGTTGCAGGGGGTGATTTAAAATCTTCGTGGCCTCTGAAGCAAAATATACACTTCTTCGTTTTAAGAGTTTTACCATTGCTTACACAGAGTAGGGAAAGGAGAGGGTGGGACAAATTGAACAGCGCTGAAACATATACATCACCATATGTAAAACAGAGAGCCTGTCGGAATTTGCTGTATGACAAAGGGAGCCCAAACCCAGCGCTCTGTGACAGCCTAGAGGGGTGGGATGGTGAGGGATGGGGTGGGATGGGGGGCAGGTGGGAGGGAGGTTCAAAAGCGAGGGTACATATGTACATCTATGGCTGATTCATGTTGATGTATAGCAGAAACCAACACAATAATGTAAAGCAATTATTCTCCAGTTAAAAATAAATAAATTTTAAAAAGAACTAAAGAAAAATAGACACAAGAACTAGCACCGGGAAGTTATAAAGCTCACTGCCACGCCCTGGGACCCACAGCACCTGCATCTCTCTGAGACAGTGTGTAATGCCATATTTTAATAAAACAGTTTGACCGAGAAACATCCAGCTCACCTGATCTGTAGCTTTTCAGCTACAGAAACCTGTGTCAGGCTTCCTCCACACAACTGCTGATCGGAAAGAGTTCTTAGGACTCCCTCTGGGTCCTTATGCCCCTCCCTGTCTCACTGCCCATATTTGCACCCGCAATTCCCCTAACAGCCAGACAGCAAGCCACTGTGCAAGGGCCTATCCTGGCTCTGAGGAGCTCCTGGGATCTCACAGAATGCCATGTGCTCATCATCAGAGCCTGCCTCCACTTTGCTCTCCTATTATATCTGAGGCTTAGGAAGCCTGTGTGAACAACACATCAGTGGCATTTTAAGCTTTCCCTGTGGCCTTCATCACAATGCCTCCTGGTGCAGCTTGCTGTGTGGATCATGTTTATGACTCAACCTAAATTCTTAATGCTCCATTTCAGTGCAAAGAAATGACATTCTTATGGAAATGTAACTCTTACCTTAGCCCACCAGACAATTGTCAATATTCCATGAGTTGTAGATTATAAACTCAATCAGGACACAGACCCCGTCTGCCTTGAAAATTACGGTTTTCCCTGAAGCCTATCTTCATATCTGATATACAGATAATGCTTAATAAATGTCTGCTAAATGTTGTTGTTGTTACTTAATCTCTAAGTCGTGTCTGACTCTTTTGCGAACCCATGGACTGGGGCCCGCCAGGCTCCTCTGTCCATGGGGTTTCCCAGGCAAAAATACTGAAGTGGGTTGCCATTTCCTTCTCCAGGGGATCTTCCTGACCCAGGGATCGAACCCATGTCTCCTGAATTAGCAGGCAGTTTCTTTACCACTGGCCAACAGGGAAGCCCATCTGCTAAATACTGAGTAGAAAATTGTTTTGCAGTTTTTAAGTGTCATTCTCGCCTGTGCCATCCTAAGCCTGTGCCCTCCGCACACACACAGACATACACACACACACACTTTCTCCATATAAGACAGAAGACACACATAAGACATTCTTGGTGATACTTAAAGCCATGTTTGGCTCAAGGCACCAAGAGAGGTATCAGTGAGGGAAAGCAGAGAACATTTCTCTAGAAGGACAAGACAAGAAATCTCTCCGTTGGCTTTGTCCCAGGAAGGGCACAGCCCCCATCCCACTCCAGCTCTGTCCCTGACTGTCCTGAGAACCCTCGTCTATTCGCTTCCTCTCCACAATTAAAGGGAGGGATTGAATTCAGTCTCATCTTTCACTATTACCTTTGCTCCATCAAGTTTTCCATAGAGTAGTGCATCTCATCCCAAGGAATTTTTGGCCATTCCAGACTAAGCATCTGTATGCCTTTATTCCAATCTTCCTCTCCCATAAAGCCTTGCCTGTTTCTCTTCCCTAACCAGTCAGTCTCCTTTTGTATTTCTTATAACTAACCCCACCTCTAGCCCCATCTTCACCCCACACATGGTCCCTAGGGCCCCTCCATAATGATTATACTTTTGCTTTGTTTAATTACATATTTGTTTCACAACTAGACTATAAAAGTCTTGAGGTAACACCCTGTCTTTTCATCTTCATATTCCCTCCCATATATGCTATCTCCAATCAGAAATATAGTCTTTTATTTGGTCCCAGAGCTGCTGTTTCTTTCCAGCTTTGATCTGTCGAAATAAATATTATTTGGAAGAAAAATCTAAAAATAGAAAAACAAATGAAACTAGGTTAACCCCATGAAGGTAAAATGCTCTCTGAGAAGTGCAATTTGAAAGCTCTGGGTTAAATGCTACTCGAATCCTGTGAACTAGAATCCCTCTGAGAGTTCCTTCTCTCCTCCCTCAGGCATGGCACCTCTTGGTCCCACACCTCGGTTTTGCAGAAGCAGCAGAAACCTGTCCACGAGCAGCAGAAGCACAGCAGGTTCATGAATGGGCAGAGATGGCAAAAATATATTAACAGCATCCTCACGTTGTAGCCCATGGATATAAGGTGGCTCAGTGGTAAAGAACCTGCCTGCCAATGCCAGAGACTCAAGAGATGCAGGTTTGATCCCTGGGTTGGGAAGATCCCCTGTAGTAAGAAATGGCAACCCACTCCAGTGTTCTTGCCTGGGGAATTCCATGGACAGAGGAGCCTGGCGGGCTAGAGTACTGGGTGTGGCAAAGAGTCAGACACGACTGAGTAACTGGGCACACACATATCATTGTACACATTGGGTTATGAAGAAGCTGTTTGATAGTATTCAGGAAAGAAAAAAAAAATGGAAGAAAGGAAAGAAGGAAGGAAAAAAAGAAAAGACAAACCTTACATGTGCATATGGCTTAATATCTAAGAGTAATTCACATCCATTCTTATAGCTGACCTTCACAATAGCTCTGTGCTGTAGTGTGGTTAATTATAATTCCCCATTTCACAGATGAGGACACTGAGGATCAGTATTTGAATTACTTGCCTGAGGTTACATAGCTCTAAATGGCAGAGCCAAGCCTCAAAACTCGGTCTCCTGACCCCTAGATCCAACACTACCAGACAAGCTTCACATCTTTAGGGAAGACCTGAGGAAATGAGATTTCTCTAAAAAAAATAACCCAAATACCGCAAGTAGGCAAGGAGGGTGGAGATCATGGAAATGGTCCTCTGAGGGAGAGAAAACTACGAAATCGCTTATTATGAATTCCAAGGTGATGTCTCAGAGACCCATAGTTAAGTGTGGAGTGCCACTGAAAACCAGAAGCATTTTTACTTGATTGTTCCAAATTTTACCTGAACAGGGAGTCTCCTAATAAACAAAATCTGCCCTGGAGCAGTGGAAGTCTGTTCTGCCAGCAGCACTAACTGAAGGGGAGAAACTGTTTTATCTCAGACCTTAACAGTAGGGCCAATTAACCACTCTTTTATCTATCATGCCCTTGTGGCTTCACTCGTCACTTCTACAAAGCAACTGATAATTTATGCGGTTTCCTTATGTAAGATCTTAAAGAATTTCCAATGTAAACCTGCAAGTTTCCAGGCTCTGCTACTTAGGAATGTAAATTATTTACTTGTTTGCCTTTGATATGTTGTTATTTTATCTTGTTACCAACAATTGGGATTTCCTGGAAGAGAAAATTGTACGTCTCTCCTATGAAGATACATTTTAATAAAGCATAAAAATTTTCAACCCTCAATTATTCATAGTTGTACAGGGAATACTTAAGATTCCATTCACCAGCAAGAATCTATGCAAAGTTGCATGCGTGTATTTTGTTGCCCAGGGGAATAGCACACACAGCCTTCAGATTTGCACAGCCAGAAAGGTTGCTAGGTCTGAGACTACAATGCTCTTCAAATCATCTGACACTTCCAGCGTTTAAAAACAGTTGTTACATGTATGGATCTGAGATGAGAATGACAAAATTCCTTATGGTGTCAGAAGAATGCTATTTGCTAATCTGAAAAACAAAACAACTGGCAGTTACTTGGACAGAATTCATATCTGTTCAGGTGACACATGGTAAGAAAAAGGAAACAAGAAGAGACTTTGAATTTAAAGCATTGTGGGAAAATTGGTAGAGATTTGGGAGCTTGACTAGGACACCTTAAATTAATAATTAAACCAATTTCTGAATACCAACAAGCCTAAGAGCAAATCCACCATAATTCAAAAGTCTAAGGATGCAGATAGCCTAGGATCTGAAATAGGTTATCTCGTGATGCTTCTGCCTTCACTCACTGACTGATAAGCATCAGGTGGGTTCTATGGCAAGGAAACAAGACAAACAAACTTGGGCATCAGAGAGCCTGGAGCAAGGGTGATGGAAAGGAAACTATTTCATTTGGGTGAGAAGCTGAGTATCTAGAAGCAGGTGTGAGAGTCAAGGCTGGAAAGACAGTTGGGGATTGTGTCTTGGATCCCCAAGCCACCTCAGGTTCAGTGGTTTTCTAGTAAGACTAGAAGAACTCAGAAAAGTGATTATACTCATGATTTCAGTTTATTACAGCAAAAGAGTACAGAGTAAAATCAGCAAAGGTACCAAGTGCACAGGGCAGAGCCCGGGAGAGACTCGGTTTAAGCTCCTCTTGCACTCCCATCCTAGATGTCTTCTCCCAGTGGAGTTCCCGGGAAGGCAGTCAATCCTCCCAGCAAGTGTGTGACAAGAGATGTGAAATATTACCCATCAGGAAAGCTCACTCAAGCCTTGATATCCATGGCTTATACCAGGAGTGAGTTGCAGAGGCCTGGAGCATTTATGACCTACCTGAGTTACTCTGTCTGCAGCCCTTCCAGAGGTCAAACTGCTACAGAACATCACAAAGCCCCCACCAAAAATCACATGGTTTGCCTAACTCTCTGTCCTGTCCCAAGGCCCCCAGGAATACAAACACTCCCTTGTTGGGTAGGATATTCCGAAGGCTTAGGGGCAGCTCCTAGACCTGTGAAGGGCCAGCTCCTTACTTAGAATGTATAAGGTTTGACCACCTCAGGGCTCCTTGTTGGTGTTGTTTACTTGCGAACTTGTGCCCAACTCTTTGCAACCCCATGTAGCCTACTAGACACTTCTGCCCAGGGATTTCCCAGGCAAGAAAACTGAGTCAGTTGCCTTTTCCATCTCCAGGAAATCTTTCTGACCCAGGGATCAAACCCACATCTCCTGCATTAGAAGACAGATTCTTTACCAGTGAGCCCAGACTGTAGCTCTCAGAGCTGCTGAGGTAAACTTTTATCACATAGGAACTAAATCATGGAGGGTGTCATGGGAAGCATTAAATATGAGATAGAGTACAGACAACTTAACCCAGCAGCAGAGTTTACAAGAGTTAGCAGAGACAGGGGTGGGAACTAGGGCAGAAACTCCAAATCAGCTGTATTCATCCAAGTAAGATAATGAGATGCCAAAAAGCATGAGGACTGAAAGGGGCATTTTAAAATAGAGGGATTATATGATAAGATCCATGTAGAGTTCAATTGGGTAGCAGTGTGTAGAACCACATCAACTCATCGTAAACAGGAAAGCCTCAATTCCAACATAAAAACTTCCCAGCCAAGAAATCAAACAAATTCCTGCTACAGCCCACTACACATGCATAGAAAAGATCCCAGTATTTAGAGAGAAGCTGTAGTGTTAATAGTTGAGCCACTGAGATGATTTTAAATTAATGTGTCTAAAATGATCTTCTACTAAAAATAAACATTGAAGTAATAGAATAAAATTAAAATTTTTTATGAATTTTTTCTTTTTTTTTTTTTGCATTTTGCCATTCTGTGCATTCTACCAGTCAGATTTTTGTGCTCAAGGACTTAGGAAACAGAAATGGCAGTCCCTGGAAGAAAGAGAGAGAGAGAGCAAGAGAGAGAGGCAGTCTCTCTTTCTATTTTTGTGCATTAAAACCTTACACACTTGGGAAAATATAAAGAACATACATCTAAGACAACAAACCAGGCAGAAAATAATCATAAGGACTAGTCAGCCTGCCCCAACCTTTACTCTCAGGGATAATCTATTGAAAGGAGAGGGAAGGCAGAAACCACAGGGGTGTTTTCATGTATTCCAGTGGGTAGACTCCAGCATGAGCTCTAGGAGGTGGCCTGTGCTGCAGAGAACAGGGCCCTGTATCTTAGGCTCATCTCCAGGAAGGAAATATCAAACACACACACCCTTACACACACATTTCATTGCAGCCAGAGTATGCAGATAGGCACGTTATCGAATACACATTCATCAAAAAAGACTCTAGAAGAGAAATGACTCCATGGCACACAGACAAGTTCTGAGAGATGGGGCCTTAGAGAACCTCATAAATTTTGCAATACCTAGCACATGATACAGGAGAATGACCTGCATGTTCCTAAGAATGGCTGAGATGTGTCCCATCTGATGGCTAGACATGAAGGCTCATGCAGATAGAAACAAGAGATGTCTCCAAGGGACTCTTGAATGTACTTCTGACCCAACCCTGGTTGGAATAATAGGAGTCTTAGAGGATGCCTGTATTATTACATGACAAGAGGACCAACCTTCTAATGCTTTATTACAAAATAAACTCTCTAGGATGTAAGGAAATCCAGGGAAAATATTGAAACATGATTCCCAAATTGAGAAATAAATTTCCCATACCCTCTAAAAGAGCAGTACATTAAAAAAAAAATTGTTATAGAAAAAGAGTTACGCCCTAGTTCTCACATATGTTGTGGGTCTAGACCTATTTCAACTAAGAGATTATTTTCCATCATGTAAAATGTGTCTCAGCTAACACGGTGTGCCCACTGGTCTGCATCTCATTGTGTATAATAATCATTTATGCATCAGTCTCACTAAGATGAACTTCCTGTAAGAAGTATTTACGTCTTACATATCTTCACATTTCCCATGGTACTAGCAGAGTTATTGGACACCCAAACACCTTAGTGGATTTGATAAATGAATAAATGTTATCTTAGAAAAATGGCAAGTATGAGAAACTAAAGTTGGTGAAAAAACAAACCACAATGCTACCCATTATGTAAAGTGATCCAGCCTGGTTTCTGCCAAAATACCAGCTGGAATTTTTCAGTGCAATTTGACAGGCTTGGTTAGTGATTCTATGAATCAATGAGTTGTCCTAGATTTGTGTGGACATGCTCAGGGAGCCTAAGATAAAATGAGCCTGACCAAGGAGGAATTTGTATTTTTATGATGTGGGAAATACATGCTGGGAAGAAAAGACCTTATTTCCACTAGAGTGTATGGAAAATATCCTCTGGGCTGCCAGGAATCTCACTCTCATCTCACCTTGCTCTCTTATATAACCTGATCTCTCACAGGCTCCTAGTATGAAAGACTTCAAACACACACACACACACACACACACACACACACTCTTCATTTGAACCAGAGTATGCAGATAGGAGCCTTACAGAATATCCATTCATCAAAAAAATAAACATGGAAGAGGTCAAAGGAAGAGAATAAATGACCCAAATTGGTCAAAACAAAGCAGTGTACAACCTACTTCTGAGAGCAACTCTGTCTGATGCACTGGATAGGATGTAAAGCTCCTATGCTATTTTTCAGATTGCTGAAAGACAAATGTAACCTTCCAAAGTTAAATATTGCACTTATATTCCCTTTGAGTCTATATTTAACTTTAATTTCTGATCAAACTAACTGCTTGTGGGATGACAGAAATTCATTATCATGTGAAAAGCATTTCTCTTGGTGGCATGTACTTGGAAGAAGGAAAAAATAGAATGAGCCACCAGGGAAGCCGTGGAAATGATACTCCAGCCAAGAGAAGGTGTAGTTGTGCCTGCATTGAAATCTGGATGTAGAAAAACATTTTTATCGCCAGAGATAAGGAATTCAGAGCAGAAAAGCCTGTCTAACCACATCCTGTTACTTCTTTAATTTACTGCCCAAAGACCAAAATCTGTTTAGAGTCTTCACTAATTCAGCACCCAGAATCTAAATCTCTTTGTTCTGTCAATTCATCACAAGTATACTGTTTGTCTAAAAAGTGTAAAATCTGCCCACTTTGGCCACTTCTTGAATCCTACTTTTATGAAATCTCCATGTGCATAAATTAAAATGTCTCTTTTTCTCCTGTTAATTTGTCTTATATTAATTTTATTATTAGTCCAGCCACAAGAACCCCAAAAAAGAAATTTCAAGTACACTTCCTTGACAGTGTGCTGGCAGAATACCCCTAAGGTGAATAGAATCTCTTCTACCTTTTATTAGTGACCACTTTTTTGAACTCCTAAGTTAAAACACAAACATCCACTTCACAGACTGTTATATTTGGGGAAATCAACGTCTGATGATGTTATAGCAACAGCAACCACGGTATTCATTCAGTGCTTTCAATGAGCCAGGCACAATGTTTTCACAAATCCAAAATTATGTACAAACTGAATATTTATTTTAGAATGCAAAGTTAAATCATGATAAATTGCAAATTTCTAAGAATGTACAAGTACCAAGGATATGACAAAATCCAGAAAACATACTATTTTTCTTAAATAACTTCATCATATATCTCTGTCACACCTTTATCCTTCATGTTTTGGCTATATGCTCTTTTATCACCTATTCAAGTGACAATTTTGTAGTGTCATTTTTGACGGTGACATTAGAATGATGTTAGCTATTCCTCTAACATGGTTGATTAAAATTTGTTTTTATTATTAATGATTTAGGAAACCATTTTTTTTTTACAACTCCACGACTCATCAATGGTACTGTCAGCAAAATTTTAGAACTGCTTTCACATTTGGGAAAATCTGGATCAAGTTTGTTACCAACCTTGTAAAGTATTTACAAGTATTTACATTGCCAGTATATGAAGGTGTTTATAACTCTTTTCCTTTGAGCTAAGTTAGGATTTCAGTCTAACTTCTGGTTCCATGCATTTCAAGCACTGTTTCTTCTCTGCAACAGATGAAAAGTGATAGTGAAAGTCGCTATCTTGTCCAACTCTGCAACCACATGGACTGTATAGTCCATGGAATTCTCCAGACCAGAATACTGGAGTGGGTAGCCTTTCCCTTCTCCAGGGGATCTTCCCAATCCAGGGATCGAACCTAGGTCTCCCACAATGCAGGCAGATTCTTTACCAGCTGAGCCACAAGAGAAGCCCCTGATGAAATGTAGACACTTGTATATATATATTGCTCAAGTCCCTCTCAGGGTAGAGGCCTTGCAAGGGACCCTTGTAAACGAGTTTAATTAACTTCTGTGTGGCCTCCCATGTAGCCCTAGTGTTAAAGAATCCTCTTGCCAATGCAGGAGACATAAGAGATGCCAGTTTGATTTCTGGGTCAGGAAGATCCCCCAGAGGTTGGCATGACAATCCACTCCAGTATTCTTGCCTGGAGAATTCCATGGAGACAGGAGCCCGGTGGGCTACAGTCCATACGGTGGCAAAGATTTAGACAGGACTGAAGCGACTCAGCAAGCACACAGACCTAAAATGTCTTGGCCTATGCCAGCTCCTCCTAAGTGCTCAAGAAGAAGAAGAAGCTTCTGTGTAAATCCACACTGCCTGTGAAATAAATGCTACAATAGTTGATAACCCCATCTATGTTTCAGATGAAAAAAGTCTGACTTAGCAAAACTGAATATCTTATACAGCCAGAATATTAACATTCACCTAGGAAAACCCAGGGACTGTTCCTAACCTCTGTGATGTATTCCTTTAAGGTAGTTTCCTAAACACTGAAGCTCTCAGATAACTTTGCAGCCATCCTTGCATTCTATTCCCCTACCTCAAATTCCTACCCCTAGTTTTTTACACACACACACACAAATACACAAACATGCATGCACATGTGTATTTCTTCACCTGGAAAACTCTCCTAGTTATTTTTTCAAGTCGCAGCTTAAACGTTTCTTCTAACTTGAAGATTTTCCTATTTTATCTCCTGGGAATAAATATGGAATTTTAACATATGCTTTTTTTTACCTCTTTTGAGATTTTTATAAGATTTGTGACTTATACTCCATTAATATAATGTCTTAAATTGATTTGGTTTTTCTCCCTCCTAAGTTTATTGAGATATTCATTGACAGATTGCAGCAAGGAAATTTAAGATGTACAACATAATTATTTGACTTACATACATCACAAAATTATTTAAATTGATTTGTTTCTAAATGTTACCAACCTTGCTGTCCTGGAGTAAATTCATATTAGCCTTGAGGAATCTTCTTTTTATGTAAAGCTAAATTCAGTCTGCTAGTACTTTATTTATAATTTTTATATCTAAGTTTGTGAGACCCGTTAGTTATTTTTGTTTCTTATTGTGACTTTGAATTGGGTATTGCTAAGGTCTGAATACTTTGGCCATGTGATGCAAAGAACTGACTCATTTGCAAAGACCCTGATGTTGGGAAAGTTGAAGGCAGGAGGAGAAGGGGACGACAGAGGATGAGATGGTTGGATGGCATCACCAACTCAATGGGCATGAGTTTGAGTGGACGCCGGGATTTGGTGATAGACGGGGGGCCTGGCATGCTGAAGTCCATGGGGTCGCAAAGAGTCGGACATGACTGACCGACTGAACTGAACTGAACTGAAGTTCTGAATGATTGTGTTTCCCCAAAACCTTAACACCCAGTGTGATGTGTCCAACTTGATCTTAGTGCCTAATGCCTAATATTTAGTAGTTGGGCCTTTGGGAGACAATTAGATCATTAGGTGTCTCATGAGTGAGAGTAATGCACTGAGGAAAGAGACTCCAAAGAACTCCCTTGCTCCCATTGAGCATGTAAGGATTCAACTAAAAGTCTGTGATCCAGAAGAGGACCCTCAACCAACAAAGCTGACACCCTGATCTCAGAATTTCAGTCTCTAGAACCGTGAGAAATACATTTCTCTTGTTTATAAGCTATCCAGTCTGTCTTGTTTTGTTATAGCAGCCTAAACAGACTAAGACAGGTTTTAAGAGCATGGTGGTGGTTTAGTTGCTAAGTCATGTTCAACTCTTTGTGACCTCATGAACTATAGCCCGCTAGGCTCCTCAGTCCATAGGATATCCTGGGAGAAAATACTGGTACACTTCTTTAATCTGAGGATTACTCTCTCTATCATCTACATTGGAAAGTTCTTAGCTAAAATCTTTCTGAATATTGCTTCTTCTTCATTTTCCCTCTTTCCTCCTTCTAGGATTCTTATTAGAGTCTCATATGAGACTTAATCATCCTACTCTATCTTTCTATAATATTCACATCAACTCTACACAAATTTTGGCTCTACCTTAAAATATATCCAACATCTAGTTACTTATATTTCCTTCTTCTTCTCTACGCTGGCACTGATCATCATCTCTCCCTTCAGTTCAGTTCAGTCGCTCAGTCGTGTCCGACTCTTTGTGAACCCATGAACTGCAGCACATCAGGCCTCCCTGTCCATCACCAACTTCCAGAGTTTACCCAAACTCGTGTCCATTGAGTCAGTGTTGCCATCCAACCATCTCATTCTCTGTTGTCCCCTTCTCCTCTTGCCTTCAATCTTTCTCAACATCAGGGTCTTTTCAAATAAGTCAGCTCTTCACATCAGGTGGCCAAAATATTGAAGTTCAGCTTCAACATCAGTCCTTCCAATGAACACCCAGGACTGATCTCCTTTAGGATGGAGTGGTTGGATCTCCTTGCAGTCCAAGGGACTCTCAAGAGTCTTCTCCAACACCACAGTTCAAAAGCATCAAGTCTTCTGTGCTCAGCTTTCTCTATAGTCCAACTCTAGGATCCATACATGACCACTGGAAAAACCATAGTCTTGACTAGGCGGACCTTTGTTGGCAAAGTAATGTCTCTGCTTTTTAATAAGCTTTCTAGGTTGGTCATAACTTTCCTTCCAAGGAGTAAGCGTCTTTTAATTTCATGGCTGCAATCACCATCTGCAGTGATTTTGGAGCCCAAAAAAATAAAGTCAGCCACTGTTTCCACTGTTTCCCCATCTATTTCCCATGAAGTGATGGGACCAGATGCCATGATCTTAGTTTTCTGAATGTTGAGCTTTAAGCCAACTTTTTCACTTTCCTCTTTCACTTTCATCAAGAGGCTCTTTAGTTCTTCTTCACTTTCTGCCATAAGAGTGGTGTCATCTGCATATCTGAGGTTATTGATATTTCTCCTGGCAATCTTGATTCCAGCTTGTGCTTCCTCCAGCCCAGCGTTTCTCATGATGTACTCTACATACGAGTTAAATAAGCAGGGTGACAATATACAGCCTTGACCTACTCCTTTTCCTATTTGGAACCAGTCTGTTGTTCCATGTCCAGTTCTAACTGTTGCTTCCTGGCCTGCATCCAGGTTTCTCAAGAGGCAGGTCAGATGGTCTGGTATTCCCATCTCTTTCAGAATTTTCCACAGTTTATTGTGATCCACACAGTCAAAGCTTTGGCACAGTCAATAAAGCAGAAATAGATGTTTTTCTGGAACTCTCTTGCTTTTTTGATGATCCAGCGAAAGTTGGCAATTTGATCGCTGGTTCCTCTGCCTTTTCTAAAACCAGCTTGAACATCTGGAAGTTCACGGTTCATGTATTGCTGAAGCCTGGCTTGGAGAATTTTGAGCATTACTTTACTAGGATGTGAGATGAGTGCAATTGTGCAGTAGTCTGAACATTGTTTGGCATTGCCTTTCTTTGAGATTGGAATGAAAACTGACCTTTTTGAGTCCTGTGGCCACTGCTGAGTTTTCCAAATTTGTTGACATACTGGGTGCAGTGCTTTCACAGCATCATCTTTGAGGATTTGAAATTGCTCATCTGGAATTCCATCACCTCCACTAGCTTTGTTTGTAATGATGCTTCCTAAGGCCCACTTAACTTCACATTCCAGGATGTTTGGCTCTAGGTGAATGTGAATGATCACATCATTGTGATTATCTGGGTTGTGAAGATCTTTTTTGTATAGTTCTATTTATTCTTGCCACCTCTTCTTAATATCTTCTGCTTCTGTTAGGTCCATACCATTTCTGACCTTTATTGAGCCCATCTTTGCATGAAATGTTCCCTTGATATCTCTAATTTTCTTGAAGAGATCTCTAGTCTTCCCTATTCTATTTTTTTCCTCTCTTTCTTTGCATTGATCACTGAGGAAGGCTTTCTTATCTCTCCTTGCTATTCTTTGGAACTCTACATTCAAATGGGTATATCTTTCCTTTTGTCCTTTGCTTTTCACTTCTCTTCTTTTCCCAGCTATTTGTAAGGCCTCCTCAGACACCCATTTTGCTTTTTTGCATTTCCTTTTCTTGAGGATCGTGTTGATCCCTGTCTCCTGTACAATGTCACGAACCTCCGTCCATAGTTCATCAGGTACTCTGTCTATCAGATCTAGTCCTTTAAATCTATTTCTCTATTCCACTGTATAATCATGAGGGATTTGATTTCGGTCATACCTGAGTGGTTTAGTGGTTTTCCCCACTTTCTTCAATTTAAGTCTGAATTTGACAATAAGGAGTTCATGATCTGAACCACAGTTAGCTCCCAGTCTTGTTTTTGCTCCCTGAGATTTCTGCAATTGCCTTCTAATTGATCTCTCTATTTCCCCAGTTTTCCCTTACAGGTTACTCTCAAAACAGTGGCCAGAAGGGTTCTGGTAGAAATATTTTTCAGATCATGCAATGCCTACACAAAACCCTCCAGTGGCTTCTCATTCCCCTGCAAGCAAAATTTGGCTTTACATTGGCTGATAGAAGGTGTTTTTCTCATCTTTTTTTTAATAAAGGCAGCCATTCCAGGGCCTCACTCTGCCCTGTCTTAGGCTCTTCCACAGTTCTCACCTGTCCAACTTTAGAACGTTGTTTTAAATTCCCTTTGTGTTTCTAGCATGTGCAAATTTTCACTTCTTTAACTTAGATGCTTATTTGTTTGTTTCTTTCTTTTTTGATCATGCTGTATTTAGTATTTCTTTTTATCTGTAATGAGGCACTTTCTCTTAGCTTTACCCACCATATTGTGGTTAAAAGATACCCATGAAAGAGTTTTAGTTAAAAAAAATAGTAGAAATAAATTCTAAAAGAATTTTAAACCTAAACCTTATCATATTGAAACAAGTATCAATTTAAAATACAGGTTATGGAGCTTGTGGTATGGAATCCCAGTGGTTCTATTTGTCTACTCAACTTGAGTCAATTATTTAAGTATCTGTGCCTTTATTTCACTAAATATAAAATAAGGATAGCAGTAGCACCCCATATTTTAGAGTTTTCTGAACATTAAATCGTTTTGATACTCTTAGAGATTTTTGAACAGCATCAGGGACAACCATTCAGTGCTTGTGAGACTTCATCTTCTTCAGTAACACTGTATTAAGTACTGTATATGGGATCCATTCCAATTGTTTTGTGAACCACCCACAGTTAGATTCTTTTTGCATTCTTAAAGTCCACAAGGTTTCGCAAATAATTCGTATTCCTAAAATACTTGTTGATTAAAAGCTGTTAAATATATATATTATTATTACCCATGTTAAATATTAAAAGCTGCTTTATATATATATATATATATATATATATATAATCAGTTGCTCAAGTCATACTATTCTAGTTTCCTGGCTTAATAATTTTATTTTAATAAAATAATAATTTTTGTTCTTGCTGTTGTTGTTGTTCAGTTGCTAAGTTGTATCCAGCTCTGTGACCCTATGGACGGTGGCACACCAAGCTTCTCTGTCCTCCACTATGTCCCAGAGTTTGTTCAATTTCATGTCTGTTGAGTCCGTGATAACCATCTCATCCTCTGCTTCCCACTTCTCCTTTTGCCTTCAATCATTCCCAACAACAGGGTCTTTTCCTACGAGCCGGCTCTTCTCATCAGGTGGTCAAAGTATTGGAGTTTCAGCTTCAGTATCAGTCCACCCAATGAATATTCAGGACTGATTTCCTTTAGGATTGACTGGTTTGATCTCCTTGCAGTCCAAGGGACTCTCAAGAGTCTTATCTAGTATCACAATTTGAAAGCATCAATTCTTCAGCACTCCGCTTTCTTAAAGGTCCAACTTTTACATCCATACATGACTATTCTGGAAAAACCTTAATAAAATAATAATAAATAAAATTAAAAAATAATGAATATAATAAGTAATAATACCTTCCTCAACAAATTACTCTGTGAGGTTCTAGAGCAAACCTGAATAAGAACCAAATTTTAAAATTCAGTAACTATGTTCTTATGGGAATAATAATATTCTGATAAACATTTAAATCAATTAAATATAACAAAAATATACTTTTGATATATACTTTCTACAATTAGAAAAACAGATTTTTAAAAATTGGAAGATGCATCAGATACAATAAGTGTTAATAATAATCACTGTATTTGTGGCTGTGTTCCAAAGCTGGATGAGGGATGATTGCATGAATTTGGAAATGTACTGAAATGACTTAAGGATCACTTTAAGGATGACCCTTAAAATGGTGGATTTTATGGTATATAAATTGTACCTCAATAAAGCTATTTTCGGAAAAGGAAAAAATAAAATCCTGTTACTAACAATAAAAATTAGGAAGTATGTAGGGGAATGGTGACAAAAATGAGACACATCAACTTTTGCATTTTTATAGATAAATGTTGAATATACAAGACTGATATATTTTTTTAAATTGTTCTGAACATAATCCACAATAACATGCATGTTTTTCATTATTATCCAGCAAAAACATGCATCTTTCTTATTCAGCATCTTGCTATATTTGATTGCGAGGTAAAATGAGTCTTTATTTAATGTGGGCCACAGCTAAAGACTTGAAATACAGTGCACTAAATTGGGTTTATGACCCACTAATATGTTGTGCACCACATTTTAAAGATCAGTGACTTTGACCTTGTGTTTTCTTGGTTTTTATAATTGAGATATTGGTTCAATTATTACTTTATAAACACATCTTGGAAATAAAAATTTTTATACAGATGTGTAAGATCTACAGTCTAAAAAATACACTTAAAAAAGAAATATACATATGTATATATGTAAGAGAAATGTATCAGCAAGGCAACACACAGAAAAAAAAAGCAAAACATAAATCAGAATTTAACAATATAAACAATTCGTTCAAAATAGGTGAAAACAGGTTAAACATTATAATTATAATGCAAATAATCTGGAACTAGGTCTAAGCAATCTGACCATGTGCTGTTAAAAATAACAAAAATCAATGTTTACAATGATAAGTTCTGGTAAAGACATAATAGAAAAATAAAAATATGGTTTAATATATCAAAATCTGCTAGAATTCCAGAGAAAATTCAGCTTAAAAGGCAAAAGATACTTTGTTTAAAGAGTATAATTCAATGAGAAACTGATAAAATATTTACAAGGCATTTGATTAGTATTTTTAATACCTTTATAACTATTTATATGAGATGCTTCTATAGACCAATATTGTATTATTTATCTATTGCTCTGCAAATTATTCAAAATGTAGCTGTGGAATCAACCAACATTTATTATCTCAGTTTCTGTGGGTCAGGAATTCAGTAACAGCTTAGCTGGTGGCTCTGGCTCACAGTCTCCAGATTACAGTCAAGATGGTGACTCGGGAGGGCTGCCGTCACTTGAATCCATGACTGGTGGTGAGGATTCATTGCCCAAATTGCCGTTCACATGCTTATTGACAGAAGACCTCAGTGCTCTCCCAGATGAGCCTCTCCATGGGACTGCTTACGGGTCTGCACAACAACAGCAGCTGATTTCCCCCAGACAGAGCAATCTAACAGAGACAGCATGTTCACCTGTTCTACAACAAATCTTTGGGGATCATATGCAATCACTTCTGCCACATTCTACCACACAGAAAGACCCTGAAACAAGGTAGAAGGAGACTACATAAAGGCATGGAGATTTGGAAGCAGAGATTATTGTAGCTCAACTTGGAGGCAGGCAATCATAAATTTAAAGACAAAATACACTGCCCAAAATGCACAAAGGCTACAAGCTTCAAAACACAAAGAGATACAAAAATTAAACAAACAAAAACTCCCTAACAATTTTTAAAAGTAAATACTATAAATAATATCTGCCAGATGGTAAAAAAATTATGTCTGAAAAACCAAGTGTTGAGAATTAGGAGCAATAGAACCTTCCTGTGCTTCTGTGTTTTGCTTAGTTGCTCAGTCGTGTCCAACTCTTTGTGACCCCATGTACTGTAGCCCTCCAGGCTCCTTTGTCCATGGAGATTCTCCAGGCAAGAATACTGGAGTGGGTTGCCGTGCCCTTCTCCAGGGGATCTTCCCAATCCAGGGATCAAACCCAGGTCTCTAGCATTGCAGACAGATTCTTTACCATCTGAGCCACCAGGGAAACCCCTTACATATCTGGGGAGTGGTGTATAAATAATGTCAGTCACAGTGGAATCCAGTGAGTGTGAAAGTCACTCAGATGTGTCTGACCCTTTGTGACCCCATGGACTGTCCATGGCATTCACCAAGCCACCGCTCTAAACAGGGATCAAACCCAGGTTTACCATCTGATACCCACCAGGAAAGCCCCTTACATTTCTGGGGTGGAGGAGGGGGGAAGTGTATAAATGATTTCAGTCACAGTGGAATCCAGTGAAAGTGAAAGTCACTCAGCTGCATCCGACTCTTTGAAACCCCATGGACTCTTTACCAGCGAAGCCACAAGGTAGCCACTCTCCAGCGGGAATCTTTCCAACCCAGGAATTATGCATTGTTGGCGGGATTCTTTACCAATTGGTGAAAGTTCTTCTCCTAATATTCCAGTAATACTGCTTTAGAATTTCTTTTCTATTTCTCGCATATACACAACAGAGGATATGTCCAAGAATGTTTTTAGCCACATGATTTATAATGTACTAGTGATATGCAGTTAGTCACTTCTCTGTATATTGAATGGTGAAATTTCAAAATTTTCTTTTTCTATTTCTTTATTTCTCAAATGTACTGTTATGAGTTATATGGCTAAAATAATACAAGCCTAAAAGTAAATTAATAAAAATAAAATAATATGAGCCTAGAAATAAAGTGAGTGAAAGGAAGAAAGGACTGGAAATAAGTGTTTAACATGAAGCGTTTCAGAGACAGTGCAGACAATGCTATCCCTTAGCCTTCTGATCCCACGCTAAAATGTAATAAAGAAGGACCACATTTAAATCCAGTTTCTCAGAGCTTGGGTGGCAACCATGACCCTTGTCAGTGTCAGTTCTGGGGATTAAAAGGGCGAAATTGAAATGCAGTTTTCTGATGGCCCTGCACCTAATGATGGAGTCAAAACTAAACAATATAACTTTTCCAGAAGGTGCATTATTTCCAAAGCCTGTGATTCTCTGGAGCTACTTTGACTCAGACTTCCTGGAATTTAGAATACACACAGCCATTATTCCAAAAATAATTTTCAAAAGCCTTAGTGGCTTATAAAGTGTAGTACCTTTCAGGCATCACCCGTCTGTTGCTGCCATTGTGAACTGACTGGATGGGAAGCAGTGGCCGGAGATGGAGGGGACAGAGGCTGTGAGATATGTTCGTCAGTGTCCTCCTTTCTCAGCAGCCTCACTTCCCAGGCCTTCTTCCATGGTCTCTGCCCCGTCCCACCTTTCCCTGGCAAGGCCCCAAGGAGGTTCAGCCAATAGAGCGCCTGCTCTGTGTAACGCTGCCCTGGCCCCCCAGATGCTCTTGGCATGGACACACTGGCTCACGAGCTAACATCAGGCTCTGGCATGACTTGGCATTAGAGGATGCCAGGCTCAGGTCCTCTCTGGGTCATGGCCACCTGCATCCAACACCGGGATTGCTTCTGTCTTTTGAAGGACAATGGGCCTTCTCCACTACTTGGCAGAGCGAACCCTGAGTTTTCACTTTTCTATAGTTTCTCTAGGGATGTATATCTTGCTTTAGACATGTTCTTCAAAATAGATCAGTTTGGAAGTCTAACAGTGGATATAAACAGTCAGCCTCATGATTATAGTACATGGTAGTGATCATCTAAAATAATAACTAACACTTGTATAGCATCTGTTCTAGTCATTGCTATAAGGGCTTACATAAATCAGATCAGTTAAGCCATACAAAAGTATCCTGTTTTATAGATGAGAAACAGAAGGCATAGAAAGACCTAACCTCTGAGTTTCTGCCCTTACATACTACTTGACATTACACTGAGTGCTGGGGAAGCACAGAGGAGGTACATTAACTCCTGCTTCAGAAGCTGGAAGAAGGAATACAAATAGCAGCATTTGAACAGCATCATTCAGTCATTCAGCTCTTCTGATTGGCTGGACAGAGACCCTCTCCTTTCTCAATCATTACTCCCACTGATGGTCTCTCAAAAAAAATAATCTCCTTGTAGATAAAAAAGCTGCTTTTATATCACAAAGGTAGGATGACCTGATACTCTCCAAATTAGCCCTTATTGTCCATTTACAGAAAAATAGGGCAGGAAGTTCTCAATACAAGGATGTTGTACATGATAGAAGCTCAAAAACCTCAGTCTCAGTTAATACTAAGTTCACTGTGTCTAGACTCAGCTCTCTCTCCATGCTGAACTCCTATGCTAATCTCCTATTAGATTAACCACAACACATCAACAACATCAAAAATTATACTCTTCACTTACTGAGCACTTACTGTGTGCCAAGTGCCAAGCACTTTATATGTGTGATATCTTTAAATCCTCAAAACAATAGAGTCAATAGGGTTCTGTTATTATAATTTTACAGATAAAGAGTCTTAAATAAGAGAACAAGTGATTTGCTTTAAATCACACAGAGAGGAAACAGTACCTCTCCTCTGTGTTGCAAGTCCGATCTCTGAAGACTTTACTCATGACCATTTCATGTCCTCCCTCCTCTCGCCCCTTCCACCGACCCCAGCACGCCTTGTTTGAAGGCGTCATGCCTGGGGCCAGCCTTCTACTTCAAGGAAGCCGTCATTCTTGCATACATGGATCCTTTGAGCCTTAGGGCAGCCAATTAGGATAAACTGCAATCCCAATGGAAGGCACAAATGTATTTTGTGCAAATTGGCTCCCACACATATCCCAAGTAGATGATTACACTAATTTTACCATGTTTTATTTCTTGTGGCTTTTCATTTGAAGTTTTCCAAGAAAACAAATCTTTCAAATGACTAAATAAATACCTCAAAGGAAAAGAGTTATAAACACCTTCAAATACCGGCAATGGGTATGTCTGAATGTCTACAAGCTGAAGTCTCACATCCTCAGCATCAAGTTTTTTCCATCAACTCCATGACCTGCAAGTCCAAGTTCCAGGAGTGCTGATGTATTTCACACTCACCTCAAATAATGGGAATTTTCTCTCTTGTGTAAGTTTTTCTTGCTGTGCCCTCTATATAGAGTGCCTTTCTCCATTTTTGTACATCTTCTGTCTGTCTGAACCAACTCATTTTTAAAGACCAGCTTAAATTCATCCCTCTCTATGGTGCCTGTATCAATAGTCCCATTTTGAAGCTGATTGCTTTCTATTTCACAGAGCCATTGCATTTTGTGTAAGCCTCTTTTTTACCCTTATAACATTGTGATATGTGTACTGGTCTAGAGTTATTGATAAGTATGCCTGTAAGTCTCACTGGATTTTAATGTCCTTATATGAATTTCTATGTGTGTATGTGTCTTTACATTTATGATCTCACTCCAGGACCCTCCCCTTCTACAGTTTCTAGAACACAGTAAAGGCTTCAAATAGATTCGTTGAATCAACGAAGAATGAATGAATGAAATTTTCTCCCCAGTGACCCTTATTAAGGTTAAGAATATAAATCTTGCTTAACAAATTGGCTAAAAGATGAAAAATTTCACACACACACACACACACACACACATACACACAGAAGGAAAGAAGGGAAGTAGGGAAGGAAGAGTGATATAGATATGAATGCATGCAGCTGCTCTTTAAATCACTAATATGTGATGATTAGCAGATATTGTGCACTGCGCTAAATACTTTACCCATATTAGCTCATTTAATCCTTACAAAACCCTAAAAGATAGATACTATTAATATTCACAGTGTACAGATGAGAAAATTGAGTTGCAAAGAGGTTTGTAGTTTGTTCAAGATCTCAAAGCTAGAAAATGGTGGAGTGAGCGGAACCCTGCGTGTTACAGTCACCATTGATCCCTAGTATATGGAATGTATAAACATTTAGCTAAAACACTGATAAACAGAAAAGAAGTACTATTTACAATACATTTGATTTCTCATTCTTGCCACAGGAAGCCTGCTTGAGGCCTTTGACTCTCTTGTTAATCTCTGTCATCCACCATCACCCAAAATAAAATATTATAAAGATGCATTATAATACTATAACAGAGAAAAAAATAACAACAAAGGTAATAAGGAAGACACTTCAAGACACCTCTAGGTAAAGCAAACTTGTGGACTGCCTACCATATATGATTTAGCTTCAATGGACTATGATTGAACTCACTCAATGGATGCTTATATTTGTCTAAAGGTATCAATTCTCTCTTTTCTAGACTGAACTGAGTTTAAAAAAAAAATTATCAGGCTTTCCTTTTGGATAGTTTACGAAATGTTACTTTTTAAGCCAGAAAAAAAAAAAAAAAAAACACCTGATTATTTAGGTCCTGACTTGAGCTCCCTAGAGAGAACAAGGAAATTTTAATTACATTCTTAATTCAGAACAAAAGAATTATGAAGGCTTAATTCCACCAGTACTTAGGAGAAGTCTTCTTTTCCCTGCATCTTTCTTTGAGTCCCTCTTTATCACACACACAGTAGCCCTCAGACTTTCTTTCAGTGTTCGGAGCTGAGGGACATTCTGCTTTAGGGACATTCTGAATACACTATACAAATAGCTTCTTACTTTTACCATATGTGGTAGCCTGTCTCAAAGATGATAGCCAGTGACCTCTGCCTCAAAGTATTTTTGCTCTTGTATAGCCATTCTCCTACACACTTACTAGGGCTGATTTTGTAAGCATTAGGGTATCATGGAAATGCTAGCTGGTGACTTCTAAGGCTAGGTCATCAAAGACACAGTGGCTAACATCTTGTTCTCTTTTGATCCCTTGTTCTGGCAGAAGCCAGCTGCCATGTGGTGAGGACTCTCAAGCAGCTCTCTGGAGAGGCCAATGTGGCAACAAACTGAGGCTGCCTGCCATCAGCCGGTAAAGCAGCCAAAGCTTCATGCCAATAGCCATGTGAGTGAGCTATCTTGGAACTGGATTTTCCCATCCCAATCAAGTCTTCAGATGCCTGCATCCCTGGCCAACATCATAGCTGTAATCTCATTGAAGATCCAAGTCAAAACCATCCAGAGGAGCTGTTCCTGAATTCCTGATCTATGGAAACTGCAATAATAAATGTTTATTTTTAAGTCACTAAATTTTGAAATACTTTATTACACAGCAATAGGTAACTAATTTGAGAATTGATGATACATTTTTTCCTATGTCTTTTTATCCATTATCACATGTTTTTGTCTTCCCAAGAAGTCTTGATGAAAGTGCTATTATAGTATTGATATATCAAGGTTAAAAATAATCACATAGCTATGAAGTGCCTGAATTTTCCTTGAACTCAGATCTGTCTGCTTTCAAATTCCAGTTTCTCAAACAGTATACTGAAGCATCTCCCAGTGCCTTGTGGGTGCAACTGTTGTTATTGTTGTTGTTCAGTCACTAAGCCGTGTCCACCTCTCTGTGACCCCATGGACTGCAGCACACCAGGCTTCCCTTGTCCTTCACTATCTCCCGGAGCTTGCTCAAACTCACGTCCATTGAGACGGTGATACGATCTAACCATCTCATCCTCTGTCGACCCCTTCTCTTGCCCTCAATCTTTCCCAGCATCAAGGTCTTTTCCAATGAGTTGGCTCTTCACATCAGGTGGCCAATGCCTTATTTTTGTTAAATCATCAAAGTAATTGCCAGGACAGATGCTTATCGGTCCAGCTACTGGTCTACAAGAGTTTCCCATACCAGGAAATAAAACCTCTCAGCCAGAGTGTTCAGTGTTTCAAAAGATTGCCTTTGGTTTTTACTAGCTTATTAACTACTGTGGGGAAAAAAAAAGTACTTAAAACAGCCAGCATAAAATTCATACAATCTGTGTTATGTGGTAGGTTACCCTAAACCTTCTCTCCTGATAGTCACTATGAGGCTGCTATTTAAGGAAGTCATTATTTAAATGCTTTACAGTAAACTGGACTAGATTTATGAATTGATATTCAGCTGCCGATAGAAGGATTCTTTTTTTCCCCACATTTTTTCTTATTTAGGCCAAAAGCAACACCAACTGGTAATCTTCTCAAGCAATGTACAATCATCATGGGTGAGAGAGACAGAACTATCCAGCAAAATGACAAGACTTCCAAAAAGAACACATTTAGGTTCTGCATTTCTAGCTCACTGCCATCTGTGGATAGGGTTGAGAAGTCCCAGGAAGGGCGGACTGATAGAGAAGCAACCTGTCAAATAGCACATGAGATGAGATGAAGGTGGTTTCAAAATAGCAATGATAATGAGTAGCCTTATATAGCGCTTTTAATTTTATAAAATCTCTTTACATGCATTTGCTTTCAGAATTCTTAACATTCTATAAGAAATCATGATGATGGCAAAGATGATGACAGTGTCAACTATTATTATCTCTATCTTACAGATCAGGAAATTGAGGTTCAGAGAAATCAGGTAAATCACTCAAAGTCATGAAGCTGGTAATAGGATCTAGAATTTAAACCCCAGGCTTGATTTCATCCCCAGTGGCCTTTTGTGAACCTGGCTTATGGATCAATCATCTTTGATCATGTCATTCAGGGGAGCACCTTGACTCAGCAATAGTAGATCCTCAATATATTTTATTTAGGCCACTAAAAATCGGATGGAGCTTGTATTGCAAGTGGAGGAGGAAGGGAAAAACTGAGTTTGCAGGGAGCCAGTCCTATTGTTGCTTTCCTTTCCTTCTTCTGTGAATATTGAGCAAGCAAACAAAAGATGAGATGCAAATGAACTATATTGCAGAATGACACCCTAAATGGAGACATTCTCTCATCTGTCTTGTTTCATTCCCCCTCCTGACAAATGGTGTGAATATTCTCTGGAAAACAGCATGCAGTCACTTCTAGGCATGAGGGTCATCTAGATACCCTTTCCCCCCTCACCTCCCGCACATTATCATTTGAATAATCAGAGTGAAACATGGGTGGTGGTAACCTGGTTTTCCCCAGAAGGCCTGGCTCTGTTGTGCCTTCTTGACTATTCTCATTTCAGTTCAGTACAGTTTAGGTGATAAACAGCTCACAAAAAAGGTTGCTTTCATGAGATTCAGCCAGGGACATCCAGGCCCATTAATTAAAGCCAGATTCCCAGATAATCTTAGGATACTTATGTGTGGTCTAGGTGAGGATTCTATTTTAAGAGGTAAATAGCAATTTCAGGGCCTCTTTGAGTCCCTGGTTCTTCCCTCCCCCTCCCTCCCGGACTCTCTCTCTCTCTCTCCCTTCCTCTCCCTCTCTCTCTCTCCAGAAGCAGCTCAATTGTTGTTCAACGCCTCCCTGCAAACAGTAAAACCATTCCATCCAGGGTGCTTGCTCAGTGACTTGCTTGTCCTGGTTGATCTGTTTATCCTGATAAAAGGCTTTATGAGGAGTTAATAAACACTTTATCTGTGTGCTTTTCATAGAAAAATAACATCTGAGCCTAAACACAGTGGATGTCTCAGGAGTTTCATTTGTGTGAGTCTGTGTGTATCTGTGTGTGTATTGTTGTGTTCCTTTGAGACTTCATCAAATTTTGTATCCATTTCATTAAATAAATTACTTATAGAGAGAGTGTTATGGTTGATCTTTTTATTCTTTTCCTTACTTTAGAAGGTAAAATTTAAATGCATTCTTTTTCTTAAAAAGAAAAGTCACACTGTGAGAGACCATTGATTTACATTACTTTGTGTGGATGGGAACATATGCTGATGAAGAAAAAGAAAAGCCAAATCACATCTCCATGAAAATATAAGCCTAGATGTGAGCTGATTTGCCCAGCTTTACAGCTTCAGTATTATTTCTCATTGATCAATGTGCTTTAGTTTTCTTTCACACTAAAACTAAACTATGCCTTTTCTCCCAGGGATTTAGAGTTTTAGAACTATGTGTTCACACAATTAATATCCGAGGGACTCTGCAACAGGCGGCTCTGATGTAAATTGTACTCTCCATGTAAAAATACAGTCTTCAGCTATTAAGCACAATGGATATCGTTTCTGAGCACCTGTCTAAAATGATTCAAATGCTTTATATGTCCAAATGCAAATGAATACACTTAAAGTACTGCAAGCACATTCATTAATTAGATTAACCTTTAAACTTCTATTGTTAACTAGAACACCATTCTGAAATTTGGACTGAATTTTCCATGGTTTAATATAGTCATTACAGCTTATCACTAAGATGTGATTTGCCAGAATTCCATAAGCATATACCAATCATACGTCCCTAATTTTCTCAATGAATGCCAGCCTCGCTTAGTATTTTCATATATTTTTATATAGCCATTATAAAAGCATAGGATTATTCTGAAATTGACAAATGGCTACTTTCTAACTATAGGACTAAAACAAGATTCTAATAAATGTGTTCTGTTTGCACATGCTAGTGTACATTCTGCCCTACTGGTTAATGGTGTCAGATTATCACCACTAAAGTTAACTAGCACTTTTAATTGCACCAAATGATGTGATAATTGTGGGATAGTCTCCCATTAAAAATGCTACTTTCCTGACTTTCATTGTGTGTCAACCAATGGATATTTGAAGAGATTCTTGCAGAATTAGAATTGATCATGAGGGATCGGTAGAAAATAGGACTAGAGTCTGTGGCAGGGTGACTGGCTCTGTGATTTCAGGCCTCGGCTATTCTCACCAAAGAATAGTAAAAATGAAATTCACAAAGACAAGTCATCCTGGGCTTCAAAACAAGATTTCAAATGATCAGGGTTCATTTGCAATACTTGACTTGAGTTGATCGACTTAAAATCAATGCAAAAACTTAAAAACTCATCTTTTTAAATCTTTGCACTATTTTTTTTAAAGTAAGACAACTTTATAGCTTTAATAAATTGCCTATCACTAGAATGTTCTGTGAGGATTTTGCTTCCTTAGTTACTAGGCATCTGGCCTTTGGAATTAGCCAGATCCCGCTCACACTGTAACCCTTCTGCACAAGCGCAGTAAACTTGGAGCAAGCTGCTTATCCTTTCTCAGCCTTCATTTCTTGGTCAGTCACGTGTGGATACAGTGAACTTCACAAGGTCGTTGTAAAGCTTAAATGAGGCTGGATGTACAAAGGCTTCAAACAGACTTCTTAGCACATAGTAAAATCCAAAATGATAAAAATTACTGTAATGGCAGTGAGTCTACTTACCAATTTGCAACTGGCCCAAATCACTAACAAATATTTTTTTTTTCAATGCTCCAACTTTATAAACAAAAATTCAGGTTAATATTAAAGCAGAGACAAAAATAACAAATATTTAAATATGGACATTTTGATTTTATTTCGTAACTAGCATTACTTCATGTATCACAGTATCTGTCACAGAACTGTGAAAAGGTACTATATGATTCATTAAGAAGATACCCAAAATATAAATCCAAGAGCTCTCTTTTTAAGAATAATACATCAGACACACATACACACACCGCCTCTGGAAAAGAGTAATTCCTAATTTCCTGTAAGTGCACAGTTCTCCACAGAGGAGACTCTGAGGACCACAGCCCTGTCCTGGAGAGGGGGTTATAACTGCAGATCCCCTCCTCTCACTCTTCTTTCCTACCTGCTCAAAACACAGCTTAGCTAAGGCCCAACCAGTACGGGTTTCTCCTCTACCACAAGTTCCATCACAACTTAAGAGGTAGTTTGAGGTGACTTCCTACTGCTTTTAAATATGTAGTCTTCAGGGTCAGCTCTGACTTCTAATTGTAGTTATCATACTAGTTTGATTTGTGACTGGGGCTAGTTATTTAAACCACTGGAGCCTCTGTTTTCTCACTCATAAAATGGCAATAATATTTCTAGGACTATTGTGAGAGTTTTTGCTTTTCTTTTCCATAGGGATTGTCTTGATCCCTGTCTCCTGTACAATGTCACAAACCTCTGTCCATAGTTCATCAGGCACTCTGTCTATCAGATCTAGTCCCTTAAATCTATTTGTCACTTCTACTGTATACTTATAAGGGATTTGATCTAGGTCACACCTGAATGGATTAGTGGTTTTCCCTACTTTCTTCAATTTAACTCTGAATTTGGCAATTTGTGTCTGCCCTCTGATGCCCTCTCGCAACACTTACCGTCTTACTTGAGTTTCTCTTACCTTGGACGTGGGGTATTTCTTCACGGCTGCTCCAGCAAAGTGCAGCCGTTGCTCCTTACCTTGGACAAGGGGTATCTACTCACGACGGCCCCTCCTGACCTTGAATGTGGAGTGATTCCTCTCGGCCCTCCTGTGCCCAAGCAGCTGCTGCTCTTGGGCCTGGGGTAACTCCTCTCGCCGCCGCCCCCGGCCCCCGGCCCAGCCTAGCTCCTCTCGGCCACGCTTCTTCGCGGAGCCGTCGCAGCCACCTCACTTCTGCGCAGAGCCGTCGCAGCTGCCTTGCTTCTACGCAGAGAATTTTGACTTTGACTGTGTGGATCACAATTAATTGTGGAAAATTCTGAAATAGATGGGAATACCAGACCATCTGACCTGTCTCTTGAGAAACCTGTATGCAGGTCAGGAAGCAACAGTTAGAACTGGACACGGAACAACAGACTGGTTCCAAATAGGAAAAGGAGTACATCAAGGCTGTATATTGTCACCCTGCTTATTTAAATTATATGCAGAGTACATCATGAGAAACGCTGGGCTGGAAGAAACACAAGCTGGAATCAAGATTGCCAGGAGAAATATCAGTAACTTCAGATATGCAGATGACACCACCCTTATGGCAGAAAGTGAAGAAGAACTAAAGAGCCTCTTGATGAAAGTGAAAGAGGAGAGTGAAAAAGTTGGCTTAAAGCTCAACATTCAGAAAACTAAGATCATGGCATCTGGTCCCATCACTTCATGGGAAATAGATGGGGAAACAGTGGAAACAGTGTCAGACTTTAATTTTTTGGGCTCCAAAATCACTGCAGATGGTGATTGCAGCCATGAAATTAAAAGATGCTTACTCCTTGGAAGGAAGGTTATGACCAACCTAGACAGCATATTAAAAAGCAGAGACATTACTTTGCCAATAAAGGTCTGGCTAGTCAAGGCTATGGTTTTTCCAGTGGTCATGTATGGATGTGAGAGTTGGACGGTGAAGAAAGCTGAGCGCTGAAGAATTGATGCTTTTGAACTGTGGTGCTGGAGAAGACTCTTGAGTGTCCCTTGGACTGCAAGAAGATCCAGCCAGTCCATCCTAAAGGAGATCAGTCCTGGGTGTTCATTGGAAGGACTGATGTTGAAGCTGAAACTCCAATACTTTGGCCACCTCATGCAAATAGTAGACTCATTGGAAAAGACCCTAATGCTGGGTAGGATTGGGGGCAGGAGGAGAAGGGGATGACAGAGGATGAGATTGTTGGATGGCATCACTGACTCGATGGACATGGGTTTGGGTGGACTCCGGGAGTTGGTGATGGACAGAGAGGCCTGGCGTGCTGCAATTCATGGGGTCGCAAAGAGTCGGACATGACTGAGCGACTGAACTGAACTCTGAGAGTTAAATATTTAATAAAAAGAAGCTCATATTAAAATGTGCCCCAGTTCCAGGTATAGTAAAGGCAGTCTTTATTTTTAAAATATCCCCAATGACCTTGAGGTGTCTCAAGTTGACTAAGCTAAACTACATTCCTTGGAATGTCCCCTTCCAGTATATTTTCTATAGGGTGAGCCACAGGAGATGGTTTTTCAGGAGAGTGAGGCAATGGAATATAGCAGCCACTTTGTAGCATACCTTCTCTTGACTGTTTAATTAAATTCCAGTTGCTGTTGTGAAGATATTACATATTACATATTGCTGATGTAATTAAAGTCCTAACTGACTTTAAATGAGACAGATTGTCTTAGTGGGCCTCACTTAATCACTTGGAAGCCTTTAAAGAGTGCATTGCTCTCTGAGAGAGAGAGAGAGAGAGATAGACAGATAATCCTACCTGTGGATAACAAACTCTATCTTGTGTCCATGGGATTTTAGTCTATTCGTGAATGCCATGAGGACCTTAGATTTGCTTAGTCCTCAAAATTAATTACATAAAATAGTGTATTGTTAGATGATGGATAGAAAGATTCACGATATATCTATATGTAGGCATATAGGTATGTGAATGTATGCACACATAACTGGTTCTGCTTCTCTAGTTGAACTTTGATTGATACAATATTTAATTTGATGGCTATCTTTTCCATTTTATTTAGATCCTAATCATATTTATTTAGATTTTGTTGCTATATATGAGCATGTTGAATAAAATTAAAAAAACGGTAGATTAAGACTTAAGATAAAAGAATGCTCCAAGCTCACTTTTTAGCAGCTTGTAAACATGGGCAAAAATTTAATCTCCCATGTGCATATGTGAGCGAAACTGTCACAAAATTGTCTACTCCATAATAAAGACTCAGTAAAGGTTATATTCCTTACCCTCTATCTCTCTCTAGCTTATAAGATTTAAGAGGAATAAAATGAAATAAGATATGACTCTCTTTTATTAATTTAAGAAATAACATTTTAAAACTTACTATGTGCTGAGCACTGTTAAAATAATTTAAAACATTAGCTAACTTAATTCAGAGAGTAATCCTATGGAATGGGCTTCCTTGATAGCTCAGCTGGTAAAGAATCCACCTGCAATGCAGGAGACCCCAGTTTGATCCTGGGTCAGGAAGATCCTCTGGAGAAGCGATAGGCTACCCACTCCAGTATTCTTGGGCTTCCCTTGTGGCTCAGCTGGTTAAAGAGTAATCCTATGGAGTAGATAATTTTATAATCATTTCCATTCTATAGATGAAGAAACTGAACAAAGGGGTTAGGTAACTTGCCTAAGGCCACACAAGTGATAGATTTGAACCCAGAAAATCTAGTTTCAGAGTCAATGCCTTTGGCAATTGTGCTATATACTACGAATGTGAAGACAACATGAAAGTTACAGAATTATAAATGTAATACAAATTTAAAATAGTACTCTATTAGTTTGCTAAGGCTACTATAACAAAACACCATGGACTGATGGGGAGCGTAAATAAGAGGAATATGTTTTATCAGTTTGAAGTAAGATCTAGGTGTCAGCAGGTGGTCTCTACGGAGGTCTCTGTCCATGCCTTGCAGACAGCCACCTCCTCACTGTGTCTTCACATGGTCATTTTCTCTATGTCAGTACCCCACTGTCTCTCCATGTTACCAGATTTTCCCTTCTTATAAAGACACCAGTCAGACTGTATTAAGGCCCATGAGAACAGCCTCATTTTCATTCAGTTACCTCTTTAAAGGCTATATCTCCAAATACAGTCAAATTCTGAAGCACTGAGTTCATTCAACAAGTGGATATTTGGAGAGCACAATTGAACCCATAACAATTACTGTTCTAAACAGTTATTGTACAGTATTATGGCTCTAACAATATCCTACCTACAGTAGGTAGCTAGTAAATGTACAGTGAGAGATTGAGCAGATGAGTAGATAAATGTGGAATGGTTCATCCTGAACTGTGCTAGGATCTCTGCTCTATCTTCTACATTCTGACTTCTGGAAAATTGTAAAGCATTTTGTTATTTCCTACCTTATTTATGTCATATCTTATTTATAGAGGGTTTCAGGTGGTAAAGAATCTGCCTGCCATGCGGGAGATCCAGGTTCGATCCCTGGGTCAGAAAGATCCCCTGGAGAAGGGAATGGCTACCCACTCCAGTATTCTTGCCTGGAGAATTCCATGGACAGAGGAGCCTGACATGCTACATAGTCCATGGAGTCGCAAAGAGTTGGACACGACTGAGTGGCTAACACTAGGAAACTGCAGAACTGATTATTTATTTCTTTGACATTACATTCTGCTACATTACTAGCCAAAGTGCTTTAAACCCAAAGAAAATGGACTCTACCGAAACCTACAAATTTCAGAGTTGTCATAAGAGAAATCAGTGCCTAGAGGAACTGATAAATTTTCTCATAAGAAAGGGGGAAGTGAGGCAAAGGATAACTAAAAAGAAAGATAGCACCTGGAGAGTTTTTTAAAAATATCTTGCAAGCTAGGACAATAGATGGAGGATGGCCAGAGTAACTTAAAATTTCAGTAATAGAAGACTGCACACATTCATAGCTGCTTTAAAGAAAGCAGACTTTTCTTCAGCTCAGAGTTCCCAATCCTTATATTTAAAACAAGTCAGTAGCTAAAATCAACAAATGATCTTCTCTTTTGTAAATTAACAGCACAAATGTAAGGATTTTTTTCCTCCAATATTCTAAAAGTTGTTTTGCTTAATATATGGAAGAGAAATCATGAAAGATTGTTAAGGAGGAAAATGAGAGTAGCTTCTATTTACTGAGCCCCTACTATGTACTAATTGAAATAGCTATTAACAACATTTACTGGGCATTTAATATTATCCAATCACCATGTTCTCCACAGTTTTGCTCATTCACCATCATAAGAAGCTTATAAAATAGGCATTACTATAATCCTCATTTTATGGATGAGGAAAGGACTTTAAAGATGTAAAATATCTTGACCAGAGTATAATCAGATTTGGGCCCATGGAATAAAACTAGAACCTCAAGGCTTAGTCTTCCCTGGTGGCACAGCAGTAAAGAATCTGCCTGCAATACAGGAGATGCAAGAGAGGCAGTTTCGATCCCTGGGTCGGGAATATCCCCTGCACCAGGAAATGGAAAACTGCTTCAGTATTCTCGACTGAAAAATCCCATGAACAGAGATGACTGGTGGGCTCTCCAGTCTATGGGGCCACAAAGAGGTGGACACAATTGACAGAACATACACACACACAGGGCTTAAAGACCTTAGGACAAATGTTATCATTATTCTGCTTGATCCTATCAACAACACTCATATGTCCAGGTTTTAACCAGGTTTTAACTGATGTGATCATCAGTGAAAAAACAAAAACCAGGAAACACTGGGTGATCATTTGCCTTGCACACAGCTAGTAAATCACAAAGTCAGAATGGAATCTAGGTTTCTGTACCTCCAAAATCCTTCCAAGTATGTCATTCTGCCTTTCTCTGTGGTGTCTCTCAGGATGGTTGATAGAGGGAAATAACAGGAATATTAAAACATTATTTCATTCTTTAGCTAAGAAAGCACTGTATCCTAAATAGAAGGGTATTTCCGACTAGAATATTTATAAAGGTTAATGAGAAACAAAATGAACCAAAAACCAGCAGGGAAATAGTCCCAGCTATAAATATCAAACTTAGACATTTCTAATTATATAAGAAAATATCCCAGGCAGAAAGTCAAATTTTTCCATCAGATGCAGGTGAATCATCTGAGCAACACTCTTACCATTTTTCTATCTCTATTTTGAGGTTAACTCTGACTGAACATTGGCAGCATCACTCTACTCAGTCAAATGTTGCTGAATTACAATGTAGGTGCTTAAAAGGGGAATTGAGGATTCAACTGTCTCAGTGAGGAACTTCTCACAAAGTCAAAGATTATCTGTGATTGCTCTTGTCTTTATCTATGGAAATTATGAAGGTGTTTTATATTTTTACCAAAAGTTGAGAAAGGGGTACAAAGTGCAGTGAATTGGACCTTTTTTTTTTTTAATGGAAGTAGACTTTTGCAAATTTGACAGCATGCATCTTGTGAAGGCCTCCTTTTCACCAACAAGATTCATGATTCATAAGGCAGAGGCCCTGGTAGTATCTATGAGCATTAATTTGGACAGCTTTGATGGCTTCAGTGACAGCAAATCTCCAAGTCTGGGGAGGAACTATAGAGGGATAACAGCCATGATTCAAAGTGAGTAGAGAATCCAGGGCAAATTCCCTTGGCCCACAAGGAATCTCTTAACAGTTTCCCAATCACTTTGTACTTGCCAGGAATTCATCATATGTTAAGCTAGCTTTTACTAAAGCCAGTTCTTTCTGATACTAACAAGGAAAATGAAAAATAGAGGGGGTCAGATGACAACTTGTCTTAGGTCACAGAGCTGGCAACTAACAAGATGCCTTATCCATCAGACTAATGGCATCTTCTTCGTTAGCCTTACCCACCCTAATATATCACAACTTGCTAGACATAGGAGGTTTCACAGTGTCCGAAACACCTAAAACACTGACATCCAAAATCACCATCTTTTTCTGATTGCTTCCTATGACATTCATCATCCTGCCTTCCCTATTTCTTTTAATGTCATCAATTCTTCTTTCCAAGTCAGTTCAGTTCAGTTCAGTCAGTCATTCAGTCATGTCCAACTCTTTGCGACCCCATGAACCGCAGCACACCAAGCCTCCCTGTCTATCACCAACTCCTGGAGTCCACCCAAATCCATGTCCATTGAGTCAGTGATGCCATCCAACCATCTCATCCTCTGTCGTCCCCTTCTTCTCCTGCCCTCAATCTTTCCCAGCATCAGGGTCTTTTCCAAGGAGTCAGCTCTTCGCATCAGGTGGCCAAAGTATTGGAGTTTCAGTTTCAACATCAGTCCTTCCAATGAATATTCAGGACTGATCTCCTTTAGGATGGACTGGTTGGATCTTCTTGCAGTCCAAGGTACTCTCAAGAGTCTTCTCCAACATCACAGTTCAAAAGCATCAATTCTTCGGCGCTCAGCTTTCTTTATAGTCCAACTCTTACATCCATACATGACCACTGGAAAAACCATAGCCTTGACTAGACAGACCTTTGTTGGCAAAGTAATGTCTCTGCTTTTTAATATGCTGTCTAGGTTGGCCATAACTTTCCTTCCAAGGAGTAAACGTCTTTTAATTTCATGGCTGCAATCACCATCTGCAGTGATACAGGCTCAAAACCAGAGTCATGTTAAACTCCTCTATTTACCAAGTTCTGCAAATTCCACTTCCACAGCATCTCTAGAAAGATACCATCACCTTGTGTTCAGTCTTTCACATGTGTCTGACTCTGCGACCCCATGGACCATAGCACGCCAGGCTTCCTTGTCCTTCACCATCTCCTCGAGTTTGTTCATACTCATGTCCATTGAGTTCATGATGTCATCCAACCATCTCATCTTCTGTCTCCCCCTTCTTCTCCTGCCCTCAAACTTTCTCGGCATCAGGCTATTTTCCAGTGAATCAACTCTTTACATTAGGTAGCCAAAGTATTGGAGCTTCAGCTTCAACATCATTCCTTCCAATGAATGTTCAGGGTTGATTACTTTTAGGATTGACTATCTCCTTGCTGTCCAAGGACTCTCAAGAGTCTTCTCCAACACCACAGTTTGAAAAAATCAATTCTTCAGTGCTCAGCCTTTTTTATGGTGCAACTCTCACATCCATACATGACTACTAGAAAAACCATAGCTTTGACTATATGGACCTTTGTCGGCAGAGTGATGTCTCTGCTTTTTAATATGCTGTCTAGTTTTGTCATAACTTTTCTTCATCCAAATTAAGCTTCCTAACAATTTATGTCACTCCCCTAATCAAGAAATGTTTCTCCCAAGTTATCCTGTGTGAGTTTTACTATTTCCTGCTTCATTTTGAAAGTCTTATATCAAATATTCCATGTCATACAAGTTTGGTATGATACTTTTAAATTCATTAGTTTTTTTTTAATAACTTTTAGGTGGCACATCTTATTTCTCTTAGGCTTCTTAACTTCCACTCTATTATTTGGAATTTTTCAAAGGACAGAAACCACATCACATTTTCCATCTTTTGTAATTGCCAAGTAGGTAATCCATAAATGTTCATTTCATCAGGGTCCAACCCAATAAAATAAACTGGAATTAAAGTGTCAAGGCTTGCCTAGAGCTAAACTTTCAGTTTAAGTGAAATAAAACAAATCCATAAGAACATTAACCTATTACACATCATGGTGCATCTATTAACTGTTAGGCACCGGCTTAGATGCTGAGGACAAAGAGGAAAAGACGACCCCTGAATGGGTCCTGCTCTCGGCAGCATCCACTCTCAGGGAAAATGAGTGAAAAAATGACTGTTAGACAACATAGAAGTGCTAGCTCACACTTGAGGAAAGAAAACCAAGATGCACCAGAGAGTGAAACAAACCGATGTCATGGTAAGTCCAACTTGATTTCCTTTAAGCCAGCTCCCTGGTGACCACCTGGTCCATTATTTTTAAGAACCTGAGAATAAATAGTACCAGATTTCTGTCTGATGTTCACTTGTGATGAAGTACATGCAGCTTATATCTTCCCCTATTTGTTTCTTTCACGTCAGCAGTATAAAAACGGCCTTCCCACTATCATTGTAAGCAACATGCCTTTATCACATGGGCTTACTTGAAGAAGTCACGAGCCTGGGGCGGGGGGCAGGGGGGGCGAGCACCAGTTTTTTAAAGTAGGGAATACCAGCCTTTCCTGGTGAGAATTGTAGGGGCAGGATAGGAAAGGGAACACATTACAAAGGCTAGAGTATTGCAAAAAATTCAAATGGCTGTGTTAAAATGGAAATCACATAAATATTAGAAGCGTGCTTTTCTGGCTAGAGGCTCTGCAGACCCAATTGCCAACAGGAATGAATTTTAATGACTGGTTTATAACCTCTGAGATGCTTGAAAATCTACCACAGTTGTAGTTAAAATGTAATACTATTATAGCACTCGTGCAATTAACAATTCTGCAGGGAATGTACCCTGCTGGAAAATTTAAGTTGGCCTCGCATTGGGAAATGAAGCTATTTCTGATCATTTAAGGTGGAATGTGTCTAATTTATTGATCTGTAAATGTTACCAAAATATCTGACCCCAAAATATTGAATCACATTACTACACAATTCAGTCTCTCCATGGGATAAATGTAAATATCAACATAAAAACTGACATTTATGTTGGTTTATAGTTTCCTATTTTTATGAACACAGTCACTTCTTTTTAAATCACTTGGGTCTTGAAAGCACAGTGAGGAAAACATTACAGACTCCAAATGCAGGTGCCAATAGAAGCGTTATGTCATGGAGCCGCTGCTTTGTGGCCTAAGTAAGCTTCGTTTTCCACGTTCTAATGTGTTGCTCTGAACTCCCTGGGAAGCATCTCCATTAAAAAGCATGATTTGGGTAACGGTTGCTTATTAGGAGGAGAGCAGCTCCTAATATTATAAAGACTTAGTCACACTTACTCGTAGCTTTCACTAAGATCTAAAACTTTATCTCATAAACCCTCGGATGACAGGGAGTAAAAAGGAAATGACATTTAAATCCATACCTCAAAATATTTTTTTTCCTTTTCAGGGAACACAAAAACCAATGCTTCATATAAAATCAAACTAAATCTATCCCTGAGATCCAGGGCTCACCATGCATAGACCAAACATATAGAGTTGTATATATAGTCTTGAAATTACAAATTCCCACCATTCAGATGATTCCTTAGCTAAAGCATGTCTTCACAAGGTCTCTCTTAAAATTTTATGTTCTCTGATGAGCCACCCTTCTATACATTAACATATTTTAATTTCCATTTGTTTCTCAGTGACCCTTTACAAGTGAGAAGAGTTCTAAGAGATTGGCCACAGAATGGGTAAATTTGTTTCAGGACAAAGAAGGAAAAGAAATGAGCTGAATGTGGCATGGGGGCAGGCCAAGAAAATGGGCATTCAAAGATCAGATTAGAGCCATTAAAATGTAAGTCTTGAATGTGGAACTTTGCCCAGGAAAAGAGGTTTCCACAGGAAGATAGGGGGTACAAACAAAATGGATCCGAATTATAATAGTGCCCAGAGGCAACTCTGTTAAAAGGAGTAAAGACATACATAGAACATTAGCTACATAGTGATCTACCAGAAAGCATTGCCCCAATTAAAGTAATTGGCATTGTTCCTAGAACCAGTGTTGAGAAAGGCAATCTGCCTTGAGTCCCAACCCTGCACCTCTTGCTGGATGTACCAAGAATGCAAAGCCCAAATGGTTTTTGCCCAAACATTTCTCAGTTGTATTTGCAGGGAGCAACTTTGAAGGATGAAGAACTGTCTCACCCTGGGTCTAAGAGAATGCTGTTTACTGTTAGCTGCAAAATGATGAGGTCCCCAAATGTAATATTCCTCAGCTGCGATGAAATCTGATGATGCACAGAGCATCCACGGGACCTTTAGTGCATCATCTCTGTGAGACTCGGCAAAGCGCGAGGAGAACCACTGCATTTGCTGATGCTCATGATGCTTGCTGTACCACAAGCAATAAAAAGTCCTTTATGCTTGATCTAGGAGTCTGTGTCTTCTCAGCATCCATAACACACACTAATCCATTAGCTAACAAGTAGGGCTAAATCGCTGACCTGACACCTAGGAACTGCTCAACAAAAGTAGCCATTATTATCAGTAAAAAGTACATATCTGAACAACTCTGCCAGAAGAAGATATAACATGGAACAACTAGGGATACATTCAAAGATTTTAAATCAAGGATGAAGGTTTTAAAATAAAATCATTGAACTGTAGTGAAGTACAAAGCAATAAAGTAATCAATGACTAAGTATCAATCCTTTATCTGATCAGCCTAAAAATACAAGATCAGGTTTATCTTAAAATTTACCTTCATGTGAAGTCCTTATGCAAGTCAAGACTCTCTATTACTCCACCTTTATTAACTTACATAGGATTTCTCACAGTTCTTAGAAATATCAATAACAGCGCATAGTAATAAGGCTTCCCATTCTGTTCTAAGCAACTTATATAGATATTAATATTTCAAATCGTAAAGTAGCTCTATGAGGTAGGTGCTATTATCATCCCTATTTTTACAGACAAAAAATAACTAGAGACAAGAGGTTAAATAACTTGCTCTAAGCACCCAGCTTGTAAATGGTAGATCAGGGATTTAAACTCTGGTATCCAAGTCCCAAAGAGTGTGCTCTTAACTAGTACGTTGTAAGTCTTCCTAGAAAATAATGGTCATTTGTGGGCTGAAAAAAATGGAAACTAGCATTTTTGAACCCTCTTGTTGCCAGATGCTTTCAGACCTTCACAAGATTATTTCATATATTAATAATCTTCTCCTTACAGGGAAAATAATGTCACCATTTTTATAGGCAAAGAAACTAGGGTTCAGAGAAGATACACAATTCTGCTAAGATCATACAAATAGACTATTTGGAGAAACCAGAAATTTTGATGTAAGGTTTGACTTAATCCAAATCCCATGTTCTTTCTATTATACAATATGCTTAGAGGACATTTAAAGAAAACCCTATGGATACATAGCACATTTTTCCAAATAAGTAATCTTGTCTATGATAAGTCCTTTTTAATTTAATCAAAAATGGAAACAAATAAAAACTGTTCAAATAACAAGTTTCTCTCATCACTAGATACTTCCCATATTATTTGAAAGTCTTTGTTTGTTTAATATGACTAAGATGGTATAGGACTTTCCTGGTAGTTTAGCTGGTAAAGAATCCGCCTGCAATGCAGGAGACCCCAGTTCAAGTCTTGGGTCGGGAAGATCCTCTAAGAAGTGATAGGCTACCCACTCCAGTATTCTTGGGCTTGCTCAGTGGCTCTGATGGTAAAGAATCAGCCTGCAATGATGGAGACCTGGGTTCGATCTCTGGGTTAGGAAGATCCCCTGAAGAAGGAAATAGCTACCCACTCCAGTATTCTGGGCTGGAGAATTCCATGGACAGAAGAGCTTGACGTGCTACATAGTCCATGGGGTCACAGAGAGTCCGACACGACTGAGCGACTTCCACTTTCATTTTGTATAGAGGAGCTCCTTCCCTCGGATATTTGCCAATCAAGTTACCATTGTTCTTTCATTTTATGGGTGACTTTTTTTTAACTCTATACTTAAGTATCATATAACTAACACTGGACTGGATTCTAGGACTAAATCTCTACTAAATATCTAAATCAAATGGCTCCTGTCTGGGGTTAATTTAAAACGACACAATAGCAGAGCTGGAAGAGGTTCTTAAGGCAACGTAATCTCCCTTATTTGAGGAAATTAAGGCCCAGAGAGGCTGGTGGCCAGTTTTCAAATCTAAAAACAGTTTGGTAAGTAGAGTACAATGAACAGTCATATATCTAGTATCCAAATCCACCAGCTGCTAACATTACGTTTATGCTCACTAGCTTTTGTTTTATGCATTTGTATATGGGTATGTGTGTGTATACCTATGCAAGTGTGTATATATGTATGTGTATATACACATCACATACATGTTCGTGTACAGTTGAAAAGGAGAAGAGGGTGGCAGGAGATGAGATGGTAGGATGGCATCACAGACTCAGTGGACATGAATCTCAGCAAACTCTGGCAGATAGTGAAGGACAGAGAAGCCTGGCGTGCTGCAGTCCATGGGATCACAAAGAGTCAGACACAATTTAGCAACTGAACAACAGCAACAGTTGACTCACATTACTCAAGATGATTATGTTCCAAAAAGTCACCTCAAATGCTGAATTAGTAAATACTGAACCATTACTCCAAGGGAAAACACAAGATTCAGTGTCTGAGAGTCTCTGGTCACAATGTTTTTGATCAACCAATCAATATATACCCTTGTTTCATGTGTATTTCTGTTTAAGGACACCTTATTAAATATTCCTGTTAAGAGATTTCCTGCCTTCATTTCTGTGGGCACCAGTTTGATCTCTGGTCAGGGAACTAAGATCCCACAGCCTCACAGCACCCCCTCCCCCCAAAAAAGTAAAAAATATTCTTGCTAATTCAGTAACAGTGAACTCACAGCCAATGGCACTATAACTCTTGCCTGAAGGAAGTTTACCAATGCAAGCATTTTTCCCATAAGGTGTATCACAACCTTCTTGCATTCAGAACACTAGACAGCATGTCAGTATTATGTTTGGGGGTCATTTTAAATAGGGAAATCACCAACACAAAGCACAAAAAAATATGAAAAAGTACCACTAACGCGACTGCAGAAAGAATACTTGTTTACAGTATGAGAAATGAAAAAAGAAGGCAGAGATGCCTTGTCGGACTTCAACTGGGAGCACGCATGTCAGGCAACTGAAATTTTTCATCACTCTGCACTTGGTTTCGAATGACCATGAAAGCACCATGAGTATTGATCTGAGGATTACAAATAAATTATCTAGAAGGCAAATTTTCAAATACAGAATCCATCAATAATGAGGCTTGGCTGCATATCTTTAAATTGAACCATTTAAATTAAGAAGCCAACCTCATGACATTTCACATTAAATACATCAAAGCTGGTGGATTTTGAGTACTGTGGACCTGAATCAAAAGTGAAAATCAATACACAAAAACATTTTGGAAATTTTTATAGCCTGAGGGCCCACAGGCTTCCCATTTTGGGGAATCATATCTATCCTTTTTAGGCCTCCCTGACCTACCCAGGCTCCAGCACACCAATCTCAAGTTCATGATCAGTTCAAAACAAGTAAGGCCAACTGTAGAGCTTACCTCATATAGTGCTGGAGTTACCAACAAAACAGTCAAATATCTCAATTATCTCTATGTGCATGCAGCAGAGTTATCTGTCAACATCCTTTTTTTTTGAGGTTATTTAATAAATTTATTTATTTTAGTTGGGGGCTAATTACTTTACAATATTGTAGTAGTTTTTGCCATACATTGACATGAATCAGCCATGGGTTTACATGTCAACATCCTTTTTATGTCAATTATGGATTTCACTCTCTGACATACAGTATTTCCCTGAGCAATCCCCAGTGACCATGGACCTGACATTTTTCATAACACCCTAAGCATATTGCAGACATAGCAGCAATGCTGTGCGACTGCAGTGAAGCAGAAAGAAAGCACACTCTGTGCCTCAGTCTTGAGCACTGTGTTCCTATTTGTGTGGAATTGCCTCAGTGACCACATGTCTCAGAAGCCAGAGCCAAAAGCAGGCACACAGGTGTCAACTTTAGCTTCCGAACAAGACCATCCTTTCATTGCACAAGGACCATCCTCATCCCTGAACTCACCAAGCTTCTGTATTTTTCCCCAGCCATTATTGTTGGAAAACAGGGCTGCTGCTGAAAGAATGGAAATAAAACGAGGAGATGAAGGCTTGATCTTAAATGAGTAGCACACATATTACTAAGAGAGGAAAAAAGACTGTGGGATTTGAGGTGAGCTGGATATACTGTCGACTGTAACAAAAGTCTCATGATTCCTAAATGCTGTGTACTTGGTTTAGCTGGTTTGGAGGAAGTTTCTGATGGTGGCTGCACCATTAATAAAAGCTATCTTTCGCCAAAGATTTTAGTGAGAGAAACTTCACCTAGCTGCTGCCTCTGCCAACAGCATCTGTTGTAGTTTTCCCATCACACCCTTGGAGGCAGACACATGGCGGTTGCCTTCAGTTCCGTGGTCCTGATGGTGCTGAGTGCTTGCACATGGCTTTTCCAATCCCCTGGAAGTCCTTCTTCACCCTCTATCAACCGTCTACCCCATCTTCCTCTTTCCAGTCCTAGTTCCTCTACCACTTTCTCATAGAAGACCCTCTGAACGATTCCTTGGAATTGTTTAACTTTCCTTCCCCTACTGTTCACTAGGGCCCCCCGGCTCCCCTCAGTCATATCACCCTTCACTCTAGAGTTCATTGCTTTCCCTCAGTCCTGGCACCCACACTAGACTGTGAGGCTTTTGACTCCTGGTAAAGACTCTCCTGTGTCTTGTTTGTCATTTCATCTGCTGTGGCTTGTGTAGTGCCTACTAGGATAAGAGTTCAAGGAATATTTGTTGCCTTAAAAATTGAATAAATGAATGCACGAGTTTCAGTTTTCACTTTCTCTCATTAGGAATACTATTTGTCCCTTTAAAAGGCTTAACCCTTCTTTTATACATTTAGAATTCCTATAATGAATTCATAAATGTGGTTTTCTTTAAATGCCTCCATACGTCCCCTGTCTTCCTCATTCAGGAAGGAGTTGTTCAATTGCTAAGTTGTGTCCGACTCTTTGCGACCCCATGGACTGCAGCACACCAGGTTCCTCTGTCCTTCACTGTCTCCTGGAGTTTGCTTAAATTCATGTCCATTGAGTTAGTGACACTATCTAACCATCTCATCCTCTGCCACCCCCTTCTCCTTTTGCCTTCATCTTTCCTAACATCAGAGTCTATTCCAGTGAGCTGGCTCTTGACATCAGTTGGCCAAAGTATTGCACTTTCACTTCAGCATCAGTCCTTCACATGAATATTGAGGGTTGATTTTCTTTAGGATTTACTAGTTTGATCTCTTTGAGGATGGATACTAGGTATTAATTTAAACCGATGTATTTTTAATTATCTGCCAAGTGCAATTTCTCCACAGTGCCATACTCTCCCTGCAGGGGAGAGATGCTGCTACCAGGCACAGCCCCTGGGATGCACAGGAAAGAAGTGTAAGAAAATGGCTGCTAGGCAATGCATGCAACCTCATCACTTCTTTCCCAACTCAAACGACAATGCTCCAAGCTGACTCCTCCTCCTGGGAGATCACATATGTCCTCTCCATCCTCTGAGCATCTGAACGCATGTGTACTTCTTGGGAGAAGTTGACACAGGTCCTAATGAATCAGTGTGACTGAGCAAGGTCTGGGTCCCATCATTTGACTTCAGCCACACTTCGTCTTTCATGTAGCACAAGTGAGCAACATCAGGCTAATTTTTTTCCAAAGGAATGAAATGCCTTTAACTATTCTGAACAAATCAGTCTCACTAGGCTCCAAAATGTTCAAACAGTTAGCTCATTTCTCATAATCCATAATTAAACCCAAGACCTACTTGGAATGATAAAGAATGATATTTTCACATGCTCAGCAACATTAGTATGGGAAGAGTAAACAAGGAAATTGGGTACAGCAAACTGGGCTTCTCAAGGTGAATAAACACATGGAATGAGTTTTTAAGACCAAGCCTTTGGAGCCAAGGCAGTTAAAATTAAAAAAAACAAAAAAATCACTTCTGGTTACATTTGCCTGCTTTCCAGAAACACTGAGGTAAGAATTAGACAGACTAAATAAAAATAATACTAAAAAATAAGCAAATTAGACCCAGCAAATATCTTCTCCATTATAGCTTACGCCATATATATTTTCAGAGTATGGGTTTCAATAAGTAATTGATAATAGTCATCATCCACTTAAACTAACATTTATTTGGAGGCCTCCAAGCACCTGGTGCTATGGAAGGAAACTGTGTAAATGCTATTTTGTGTGATCCTTAAAATAACTCCTTGAAGTGTTGTTATTATTCTCATTTTACAGATGATGAAACAAGCTCAGAAAGGTGATTGACTTGCCCCTGATTAAAACTATCTGGATTGCTCTGTCCTTTGTATTGCATGTCCTTTATCAACTTGGGTTGCAAACTCTCTTATAATTTCTAAGGATCAGAAAAGATTATTTCATGATGGGCTACACCAAAACAAAGCGAGAATTTCTGAGAGATATGGACACCTGAATGCATTAACACATACTGAGCTCAGCCAATCCTAAACACCCACCAACACCTATAAACTGACCTCTTCTTGCCACCAGCTACATCTCCAGCTGAGTTCTAACTGCTCATAAAACATCTCTGCTGCTGCTGCTGCTAAATCGCTTCAGTCGTGTCCGACTCTGCGTGACCCCATAGACGGCAGCCCACCAGGCTCCCCCGTCCCTGGGATTCTCCAGGCAAGAACACTGGAGTGGGTTGCCATTTCCTTCTCCAATGCATGAAAGTGAAAAGTGAAAGTGAAGTCACTCAGTCGTGTCTAACTTTTAGGGACCCCATGGACGGCAGCCTACCAGGCTCCTCCGTCTATGGGATTTTCCAGGCAAGAGTACTGGAGTGGGTTGCCATCACCCTCTCCAAAACATCTCTACTTGTGTTGTTTGTCCATTGCCTGGAGTTTGACATCCTCATTGTGGTGACCTTCTTAACCTCCTCATCTTGAAGAAATATGTAATCTGTGTATATGAGGATCAACCCATAAACCAGGGAAGACAAAGAGAAGCAGAGCATGGGGAAACAGGCATTTAAAATGTAAAGCCTACTTCCTGGGCTAGAGAAATTCCACTTCAAACTTGATCTGTTTCTGCCATATATCTTGAAAAAGCAACAAACTACCTGTATTTCCAGTCTGACCTGTGCTGCTTCTGACGTCAGAAATGACTCTGCCATTTCATGTGTTCCAACCTCATTTCCATCTGCAGTATTTCCTCCTACTCTAACATGATGACTTGATGTCCTGATTGTCCCCTCCCCAGACAGTTTTGAAGTTCTCAGTTTGGACTTCAACTCCCTCCAATTAAACCCATAAAAGTATTAATAGATTGTTGTTGTTTAAGGCTTCTTCTCTGTCTCTCCCAGTCAAGCAACAACATATATATATATATATATATATAATATTTATATATCATTATATATAATATTTACCATAATATTATGTTTTATAGGTGATAAAATCAAGATACTCATATGCCAAGTAATTTGCCCAGTGTCATATAACATAAGTGTTAAATCCAGAATTTGAATCTCCCCAGTCATTCTGTCACTAAGAATTCATGCTCTTAAATACTATACAAGACACCCATGGTGGATTCATGTCAGTGTATGGCAAAACCAATACAATATTGTAAAGTAAAAAATAGATAAATAAACTAATTTAATAAAATTTAAAAAAAAGCAGATGAAAACTCAAAAAAAAAAAGACACCTTTTGCTAAGAAAAAAAATGCCAAACCTTCCTCTCAAAAATTGATGGTACAAAAGAATCATTCTTCCAGTATCCCAGGCCAGAGCTATGAAATATCTTTGAATCACATCTTTTCTTTATCTCCAATGGCCACTTGTCCCCTACTCATCAATCCTTCCATCTAAAACTTTATTCTTCATTTCCTGTCCACTTTTCTCTAACTGCTATCATTGTAATAGTATTCCAACTAGTCTCCCCAAAGGTAGTTTTCTTCCTGATCTAACATGTCTTACACAGGTTTGCCAAACTAATGTTAAACATCATACTCACCAGAAAAGACTGAAGCCTGAAGATGCTTAGTCTTTAAGGGGAATACTTAAGTGGAATATGTTTAAGCAGCTGTAGGACTGTCAAGCAAAAAAAAGGAAAAGCTTTGTTTTATGTTCCCAGAGAACCAAAATCATGATGATATACATGGGATGGGAAGGTGCAAGCTTTTTAAAATTCATCTTGATATGAGGAAGCAATTTTTATCAATTAGAGCCATTTAACAATGGAATAGTTTGCATATCCCATTGTGATTCACCCACTAATATGTTCAAGCACAACCTAAATGACCACTTGCCAAGGTTTGGGGGTGTCTAGAGGTTGGACTCAATCAGCTCAAATATTTGTTTGGGTTTTTTTAAATTCTCTAATGAGTCCCTGTACAAAGGCCAACAACGACCCTCAAATTCCTATCTCATTATCCATCTAACCTTGCATCTCAATGCTTTCAATTTTGAATCTTCATCCCAGGCTGGTGACTTAGTACCCACACACCAAGCTTACTGACCAACTCTCTGCTTTTGTTCAAGCAAGTTGACCCAGCCAGAATCCCTGTCTCTTAAGTCTCCCCCCAGTCAAATCTTCTTACTTTAGAAATGTGAAAACTCCTCTAGAATTTCACCAAAAATACAAAAGCTATCTCATTTTTTATTCTCTCACCTTCCGTTTCTTCATGTCCTAATTCATCCGCACAGCCTACCTTAGCAAAAGCATTTTATATGAAATAGGCTTATATGGACACCTATTGGGATTCCCTGGTGGCTCAGCTGGTAAAGAATCTGCCTGCAATGCAGGAGGCATGGGTTAGATCCCTGGGTTGGAAAGATCCCCTGGAGAAGGGAAAGGCTACCAACTCCAGTATCCTGGCCTGGAGAATTCCACGAACTGTATAGTCCGTGGGGTTGCAAAGATTCGGACACCTATTACATGAGCTCCTAATTTTGGTGTCATCAATGTGTTTGTTTCCCTGAAGCTGTATTCAAATTTTTATGTGTGAGTGCTCGTGTTCTGTTTTCCAGTAAATACAATTATCTTTGTGTTTTATTGGAAACAAAGAGATCTTTGTACCCAAAAAATGTTTAAGAAAAATTCTATTTGTATTTTTAATCACCCATATGACTTAACTATTCTCTCTGTTTCATATTTTTCCACTTATTTTCTCTCTTAGATTGTAAATTCTGTAAGGGTAGAGACTATGTTTTTTGCTTATTCATTTTTTTTGTTTATTATTTTTTGTGAATTCCTTTATGAGAGGATAGCACCATGTCTATATCTCAAGTCCTTGGGTTGTAGTGGGAATTTTAGAAATGTTTGTGAATAAAGGCCTGAAAGAATAAGTGCCACATCTTCTCCTATAGCAGTGTTCAGTTACCTTTGGAAGTTCTCTGGATAGTTTAGATTTGGGTAATCAATAAGAAGGCAGCTTCTTTATTCCTAACACACACCTGAGATATGTAAATATCTTATCATGTTTTGTCAAATTTCTGCCACAGATTAGCTGAGACTTTTTGCCATTTTAGGGGTAACTGCATTCATTGAATTTCCTATTTCTGGAGTTCACAAAGAAATATCTTAGCTATACTACTGATCATTATTACATGCCTGTCCTGTTCCCAGTCTGCAGTGAAAGACCTGAATGCCAAAGGGGGTAAAGGCGCTGCAAAGGGGTCTCCAGTGGTTGCTCACCAAGGCCACAGGAAGGCTGCCATAAGCACAGCCCTAGGAGAAAGGCTGATGGAACCAGGACTGCCTTCCATTTACCCTGGATCTGTTTCACCCTCTCATTTACCGGTTAAAAATAATCACAACGAAAAGTAATGTATTTCTCCATTCTTACATACATGCTCAGTGGAAGATCAATTACTTAGTTGCCCTGACAGCAACTGAGAGAGTTCTGGGCAGCTTCGTTTTTAAGATGAGTAATGAACTGAATGAAATTGGGTTCCTTAACATTATCAGTGAAACTCTGTGCTAAGTACCCCACGCAAGGTTTTAAAGGGTGCTCACTCTTCACAGAGAACATGCAAGGTACTGAACTCACTTTAGTAGCGATTCTCTGTCTGTGTGTTAACAGTAGAGAGAATGGCTGACTTGTGTTAAATGCTTTCTCTCCTTACCCTAGGGGTTGCTCTATTTTAGGTCTCTAATACTAGCATTCATGGAACACCGACAGTGAGCTTGAAACTGTGTTGCATAGAGACACATTTTCCTTCTCCGTTGCTGCACTATATTGGTCAACAATGGAATAATTAAGCATGTGGCAGACTTGCAAACTGTATTATATAAAAAGACACAGACATGGTTATGCCTGGGAATTCTCTAAAGAGAAAGCAAACTCTCTAGCATCAAAACGCACATGTTTGAGCACTGAATCTACGCCTGGGAACCTCCTGAGATTTTTTCCTTTCTTTTCATCTGATTTCTAGCATCTGTTACTGGCTTTGTAGGGACCAGATGCCTCAATGCAATATATGTTTATTGATGATGAACTCAAGTCTTGTCTGTTATTTTGGAGTGGTAACAAAAAAAAAACAAACTATCATTACCATTAATAAACTTTGAATTATGCTCTCTATATATCATTATATTGAGCTTAAGAAGTTAAGTTCAGATGCACTAGGCTAAAGGGGACAGAAGCTGATTGGCTAGAGCTTAACACTTCAGAGAACAAGAAATCTTCATTTTCTACATAGAAATTTAAATATAGTTGATCCTTCCAACTCTCACTTGAGCTAAGGATTATTATGCATGAGGAATCTGAGGTCCGTTAAAAGAAGTAACTTGAAGGAATCACACAATAGCAGAGATGGAAATTCAGCTTGGGTCTCATGAGTCCAAATTCTATCCAGTTTCCCCAACTTTAAGGAGTCTCAAGAAGCATATATTTGGTTTGAGCCTTGTATGAGCAAAGCACTGATTTTGTTTGGAACAGAAAAGCATAAAATTGAATAATAAATAATGGCTCCTCTCAAGAACCTTAGAACTGAGTAGGAGTAGTAAGAAAAATAAGGCATGATCATAAATATCTGTGACTCAAGGTGGTGTGGAGCAAGTGAAACATGAGCTCTTTAGACCAGGTATCAGGTGTGTTCAGAAGAAGGCAGGGCTGTCAGAGGCTTCTGGGAGAAGGTGCTAGGCAAACTGAATGATGTTCAGTAAATATGCAGACAAACAGGATGGAAATATAAAACAAAACTTAACAGATGTCAGAGAGTAATGAAAACTTTTTGCTGGCTAATACGGACAGATGTGAAAAAAAAAAAAACATAATGTATTATCTCTGTGCTCAAGGACCTAACAAGTAAGTTGAGTAGAAAAGAATCTCACATTCAAAATAATGAAGAACAATCTAGAGTAGCACATCCCACGTAGTAATTGAATGGTGAATTTCGTAGCACAGGCAACAGAATACTGACAGTGCTCAGAGAAAGAGCTTTGCGGGTCTTAAGTCAAGTTTGTTCACAAAGAAGAAAGAAATGGAGCAAATATTGCCAAAGGCAAAGAGAAAAGAGCAAGAGAATAAGGACTAAAATGCTCTGGGGATTATTTATCTGAATATTTATCAAATTTCTGTGTACTCAATTCACATAGGGCTAAGTATTCACTTAAAAGTCACAGAGGGAAAGCGTGACTAAAGAAAAAAAATTGCCAAGAAACCATGGTGGCTGGTAAACCTAGAGAAGGGGGTGCACATCTGAGCTGAATAGGGGAGCCCTCAGGAGGAGGTAGCACTCTACCACTAGTTATGTGGCCTTGAGTAATTCATGTAATCTCTAGTTCTGCTTTCTCATCTATCAGATGGATCTAGTAATACCTCCCTTGCCTCAATCACAAGCTTGTAGTGAGAATGTTATAAGCCTTATCGATTTCATTGACCAAGTGTCAAAGAAATGTGAAGCCCTACCTACAGCACAAGTGCAATGCCAGATGCTGGGTTAAAAATGCAGAGATAGTAAAACATTGCAACCCATGCCCACACAGTCTGGCCAGCCATTCCAATGGGCCCAATATTAGTGCAACCAAAATTTTGAGAATCTATTAGGTTCCAGATAGCATGCTTTTCATTAAGGATCCTAAGTCAAAAGAGGCAAAGTTTGAAGAACACATAAGTATAATAAATCTTCATAACCTTGGACTGGCAATGGTTTCTTAGGTATAACACCTAAACTACAAGACATGACATAAAAGTACAAGGTAGATAGATAAAGTGAACTTCCTCAAAGTTTAAAACTTTTGTTTTTCAAAGAACTCTATCTAAAGTGATAAGGCAATGCAAAGAATGTAATAAAATATTTGCAAATCATATATCTGACTAACCATAATACTGAAATACACAATGAACTATTGCAACTCTGCAATAAAATGGCAAATAATGCAATTAAAAATGAGCAAATGAGTTGAATGGACATGTCTACATAGAATACATATAAATAGTCAATAGCATAAGGAAAGATTCTCAACATTATTAGTTGTTATGGAATGCAAATCAAAATCTCAATGAGATACTGCTTCATAACCACTAGGTTAACTGTGTTGATGCATGGTAGAAACTAACACAATACTGTGAGACAATTATCATCAAATTAAAAATTAAAACACACAAACAAAGATGGACAATAAAGATTGTTGGCAAGGATGTGGAGAAATTGGAATCATTATATTTAACAGTGGGAATATAAAATGATATAGCCATTTTGGAAAACTATTAAACAGTTCCTCAAAAAGTTAAATATAAACTTATTATGCTGTGTACTGTGCTTAGCTGCTCAGTTATATTCAACTCTTTGTGACCCTATGGACCGTATTTAGCTTGCCAGGCTCCTCTGTCCCTGGAATTCTCCAGGCAAAATTACTGGAGTCAGTTGCCATGCCCTTCTCCAGGGGATCGTCCCAACCCAGGGATCAAATCTGAGTCTTCCACATTGCAGGCAGATTCTTTACCTTCTGAGCCATCAGGGAAGCCCAAGAATACTGGAGTGGGTAGCCTGTCGCTTCTCCAGAGGATCTTCCTGACCCAGGAATCAAAAGAGGGTCTCTCACATTGCAAGCAGATTTCTTATCAACTGAGCTACCAGGGAAGTCCGCAAAGTTATCATATGACCCAATAATTCCATTTCTGGGCAAATAGCCAATAGAACTGGAAACATATATTCACACAAAAACATGCACTCAGGTGGTTCTTAGCAGCATTGTTTATAATAGACAAAAAGTGGAGGAAAAAGTCCACCAACTAGTGGATATATAAACAAAACATGGAACACTATTCAGCTGTTAAAATGAATGAAGTCCTGATACATGTTATAATATGAATGAACCTTAAGAATATTACGATAAATGTCTGTCACAAAAGACCACTTATTATGTTTCCATTTATACAAAATATCTGGAACAGTCAAATCCATAGATATAGAAGGTGGATTAGCTGTTGCCAGGGGATTGAAGGACAGGGCAATGTGAAGTGACTATTAACAGGCTTAAGTTCTGTTTAGGGTGGAAAAAATATTAAGGAATTATATAGTAGAGAGGGTTGCATGCCCTTGTGAATATCTTAAAAGTCACAGAAGGGTACAATTCAAAAGATTAAATTTTATGGTATGTAAATTATATCTAAATTTTCTTACAAAGTCAGAGTTCCTTCCAATCAAGGAATTTACAATATGGTAAAAAGGCATCACTGACTCAGTGGACATGAGTTTGAGCAAACTCAGAGGGATAGTGAAGGACAGGGAAGTCTGGCGTCCTGCAGTCCACAGGGTCACAATGAGTAGGACACAACTTAGCAGCTGAACAGCAACAACAAAGAAGGAAAAAGAAAAATCACTTACAATACAAACCAAACATATTCATTATTCAATACAGCAAGCATTGGTGAGTTTTTTCACACATACAGAGAGCTGTAAAGCAACAGCTAATATTTTTGAGCACCTATTATATGCCACTTATTTTTCTAAGCATTTCCCATGTCAGCAGCTTATTTAATCCCCATGATAGGTACAACTGTATCTTCATTTTTCAAATAAGGAAACTAAGGCACAGAGTGGTAAAGAAATTTGCCCAAGGTTATATTAAACATAAATAATAGAGTTAGGATTTGAATCCAAGAAGTGAGAGTATAGTATTTATATTTTTAACCATGAGGCAATACTGTTTCTATGAAAAATATAAGGCACAAACACATATAAAAGTCATCACCATCAAATGTCAACTCATGGAAAGACTGAATCTTGGAGTTAAAATTCATGTAGCACCCCCTCCTACTTCATGCCTGAAGTGCTTACACAATGCCCTGTCCAGATCTTGGACCCAGGCAGTGCTGTATCCTTCCTAATAAACGGAGCTTAGCATTGACCAGGACCACTTATTCCATCTTTAAATGGCACTATTTTGAAAGTTCTTTCTTGTATTTAAGGTTGCATGACTCTTCATTGATCAGGTTGCCTAGAAGCAGAGCCTGTGATGAGGATTTAGCTAGACAAGCTTCATTAACAAAGTGCTATTAAGGATGAGTTTGCAAGGGAGAGAACAGGGGCTAGGAAAGTGGTAAGTGGTCCAGTTGAGTACATTCTTGGTCCTGTGCATAGGGGTAAGACTCTCTAGGACAGAAACAATGGCAGAGATGCCTGCCTTGAAACATCGATGTGCAGCAAGCCGCAGTGGTGGGAAAGAAGGAGCAAACCCATGGAGGGAACTCAGGAGGGGCTGGGGCATCTGCAACCCACGAGCATCTTGTCCAGCAGCTGGGGCAGGATGCACAGGCCCGATACAACAGACTTTGTGGACACCACTGCATCTCCCGCCTTCCCAGGGTGCCTAGCCAAGGGGTTGAGGGTGAGAACAGAGCCAGTTTTAAAAGCTAAATTGACACTTAAGTCTCTGCTCTTTACACCTACTAGGTATTTATACCTATGTGTAAACAGCACCAGGTGGTGCCAGTAGTAAAGAACCCACCTGCCCATGCAGGAGACATAAGTGATTCGGGTTCGATCCCTGGGTCAGGAAGATTCTCTGGAGGAGGAAATGGCAAGCCACTCTAGGATTCTTGCCTGGGAAATCTCATGGACAGCAGAGCCTGGCGGGCTACACTCATGGAGTTGCAAAAGAGTTGGACATGACTTAGCAACTAAACAACAGTAAAAACAGCAATGCCTATACCAACATCATAGGGTTATAATGAGAATAAAGAGAAATGACCAATAAAAAACATTTAGCACTATGGTTAGCACATAAGTAATGGTCAAGTAATTATTACCATAGCAAGTATATACCAAATACTTGTTAATATGAAGTTTTTCCCATTTCCTTATAAAGTGAAAGAAGTTGAATTATTTGTTTAACCCACCAACAATTTCAAATCTTAAAATTTCCAGTTCTTATGACAGAATATTTTAGCATTTTCTCACCATTGTTTGAATTTGCACAGTGAAATTTTAAATTTTGTCCTGTTGCTATTCACTGAAGCCATCACCTCCAGAACAGTCTTTCTTTCAGCTTTACCTTACCATCCTATTGGATTAAGCTTTCCTTCTGGACTATCATAAATTCATCAGCATCTGATGTTTCCCTTTGTGGTGGTGACTACTGAAGCCTGACTATGAATCCAAGTCCTGCTCTAATGATTTCAAATGCATTTATCCTTGTTAAACATACTTTTATTAGAATCTGATATTTTGCCAGGAAAAGACTTGTGGCCCAACTGCCAAAACTTGAGGGCAAGCATCAGACAGAAATTCGGTGATGGGTTTGTTGACTGCCAGAATGGCAGTTCCATCAATGACAGTAGAACTGGACAGACGGCACTTTGATCCTGGGCTGGGTAAAAAAAATGATGCTATACCATGGTCAGTACAGAGCATCCTGCAGAAAGCCTTCTCATCTGCTGAGGGTTGAAAGGACCTTCCCAATGAGGAAGCAGCTGTTTGCACACAGCATTGAGGGGTACATATGTCATGCATAAAGCTGCACTCAGTAACTCCACAGAGATGGTAACAGGAAGCTCTTTTTACCAAAATATGCCCTGGAATTTCACGGTATTTCAGGTAGTAAACTAACGACATTTTTAACATCCTCCCACCCCAAGCCTCTCTGCTCCATACATATACTGAGGGACACATTCTTCACCAGTGCTCTTTCGATGGAGGCCGGTCATATTCTTTTGTTCATGCATTCAGTCATTCAATTACTCACTCAGTGAGTAGTCATTGAGTGCTTAGCAGGTACTAGGGATACCTAGGTGAAGATGGAGATAAGGTAAAGGAAACCAAAGGCTGGCTCTCAGTTTTAATCCTTGCACACTATAAACTGTGTTCCACCCATGTAACATATGAAGACTTCAAAGAGAAACTCTGGAGACAAAGTTCCTACTTCAGATCCCAGATCAGTAATGGTGGAAATGCAGGCACTGCTGCACAGAGAGACAGTAGGGGACTCTCCTGGCCCTTCTTGAACCGCACCACAAAAGCAGCTGGCTATTCAACTACAGAAAGTCGGAGCTTGTCTCTGCTCAGACAAGGTAGAAAGCAGCTTGAGATCCCAGTGCCTTCAAAAAACACTTGCCGGTGTCCATCTACATCCAAGTGGCCCCGTGGAATCAGTATCCGATGGCTCCATCTCCCATTTTGTGAAATGGGAATGCTGTCACACACGAGGCTGGCAGGCACCTGGACAGCACAAAATACTATTTGCATATATAAAGGATTCTTTTCAAATTGTTCATTTTTCTTTGTGTGTTTGAAATATCCAGTTAATAATAATGAAATGGGATGTGACGATGAAAACTCTTTCATTTAGCAAGATTCATTCTGCAAAATCATCCCAGAGCATCTGAATCACTGCCGAGCAGAGGAGAACAGCAGCTGGCAAACAAGTGGTGATGTATTACAATGTTTTTAGCACCATATGGCAATATGTCTTCAAAGTCACCTGCTAGTTGGAATGAAAACCCATTTTACAACTATCCCAGGAGAATAGGGGGTCGAGGAATCAAGAGGTGCTTTGGAGTAATACTGTCTAGTCATCAAAAGCATGTGTTGCTAAATATTAAAGTAAATATTGAAGCACTAACATGTTATTAAGAAGCTAAAATGACAAGTTGTCTAAAGCCTTTAACTGACATAAAGTGTAGCAAAACAAAGCCTCATCTATTGAAGCACAAGACGGTTTTATCTAAGCTCAATTAAAAGTGATTAATAGTTTTTGCAGTAGGCCTTAATTAGGATCCTCGCCCTTTAATATGAGAAATGAAATCAAGAAGTTGGTGTCAAATAGGATATAAGTGTTAGTTGAAGGTTTTTTTTCTTTCTTTCTTTCTTTTTTTTTACAGAAATAGACCTAGTGGATCTAACATTTTCTTTCCTTCTGACAATGAACTGTCTTGCCCACATTCTTGGGAGGAGAGTCCAGCTTGAACCAGGAATCTCTCTGCTCCAATGTCTCCCCAGTCTCTTCCCCTGCACCCTGCTATCCTCCCAAACCTTGTTCTGTTTCTCCCACCTCAATGTAACCGATGTTACCCTACATCACATCAACTTGGGGCAATAGCCAGGGTTGGGGGTCAGGGATGAAGGTACAGAGGAAAAAGAGGCCCAGAGTAGTCACTAAATAATAACTGACTGCCTCCTAGCCTAGCTTCCTCAAACTTCTCCCTGCAGTTCCCAAAGTCCTCAGAGAGATGATGGACATACCATCTCTCAGATTCTCCCCTAAGCAATAGGCTCCCTTCCACCCTTTTACTTTCCTGCTTTTCTGGATCTCTGAAACGCTGCTGCTGTAGGAGCCATCTATGGCCATCACAGAGGGGCCTCTGCACTGTATCGTGCTCTTCGTTCTAAACGGAGTGTGTGTGCTCAGGGGCTTTGACGGCTGGTTGCCAGGTTGAGTGGGCTCCAACAGCCTTCACCCATTAGCATCCCATCAGTCTGCCTCTTGGGCTGCTATGCCGTGCTACCTCGTGCACCTCTCAGATTTACTTTTCTCGTATTCACCCACTGCACTATTGTCACATCTCTCCCTAGATCTCAGGCGTCACATCTCTCCCTAGATCTCCCTAGATCCATGGCACTGTATTAGCAGAAAGCACAGCTGACCGATACCTCTGCACCCTGACCCTGCCAGTATCCTGAAACCAAGCATAAAAATAATGATAACACTAAAAGCAATAATGATGGTCATAATTTGTTGAACTTGTGATAGCTGCCAGGCAGCATTTTAAGTACATTAATCATTACAGCATTTACACCAATCACTATCTCCATCACTGAGAGAAACTGCATAGCTTATCAGCACTAAGAAGTCAAAATTCAAGCCCAGGTTTGACTTCAGAGTGTATACTCTTATCCACAGCGTCTACTGCCTTTCATTCCTCAACCTTTATTCCTTTAGAACATGTCGTTTTCCAGATAACTCTTTAGGGCCCTCAGAAATACATTTCAGGAACCAAAGTATGGCAAGAAACACATGACTGAATTCTGGTTGAAAAACACAGGTTCGTTTCTCCAGCTGAGACCCTCCCAACAATACAATCATTTTTATGCGTGTGTTTCCTTATCCTTTACATTTGCTCCTAACACCAACTCTCTGCTCTGCTTATTCCTTCTTTCTGGAATGCTTCCTGCCCCACTGCAGACCCCAAACCCCAGTGGCCATGAAGGAAGTCTCAACTTGACCCTCCATGAGGTCCCCCAATTCTACTTTTTAGGACATTGTGTATACCCTTCAGGAAATAATTCTGAATTTTTGGTCACTGCAGTTATTTGAATAGTTGTCTTCTTACCACCATTTTGGATTGTAAATTCCCTTAAAGGAAAGACTTGGCCTTATATCCTATATGCTTTGCAGTAACTGAGAGAGCTTTCCATATTCTGAGGGGGCACTTAATAACCATTTGTTGAATTAAAATAACTTTAATTTTTACTCCTTTATTAACATATCATATTTATGATCAACTATCCTACATTCCATTTACGGTTGTGGGTCTCCATATTCTCCCGTGAAACAAGGGCACTTTGAAGTCATTCTGAGCTTTTAATTTAATCTTCTTTTAATGGAGTTTGCCTCCCAGTTGGTTCAATATATTCTCCAGCAGTCTATTTCCTTATGGATTTATAGCCTTGAAAAGCTTATTTTTCTACCTTAAAAATCTCCTGGATTATTTATTGGGGCTGATTCATATCGAGTGCATTTGTATTGTTTTCTTATCAAAAGAGAATGTCCTATTACATTTCAGCCAAAATATCTCAGTTTTCCTCAAGCTTCAAGTGATTTATGATATATAATCTACATTGGGGAAAATTAAAATTTTTTATAGATCAAAAAATACATTGGGCATGGCTCTTTTGTAAGCCTTGAATGTGAGAAATTTTCTGGAGAAGGTTTGGTTTTCTATGCTACATCCAGTAGCAGCAGATTGTGGTTCACAGCCAGTGCTACTGAGTGAGCTGTTTAGCTCACTGTACAATACCAGTTGCTCCACTGGATGAGATGGTTGAATGGCATCATTGACACGATGGACATGGGTTTGAGCAACTCCGGGAGTTGGTGATGGACAGGGAGGCCAGGTGTGCCTGCTGTCACAAAGAGTCAGACAAGACTGAGTCACTGAACTGAAGTGAATGCTAAATGAATCTACTCTCCTATTTAGGAGATTCCTGTTCCTGCACCGATGTTTTGCCAATGGATCCATCAGTGCTTCTGTTGAGAGCTCTTGGTTTGCCAACAGATAGAAAGAGTTTATTTAAAGACAACAGGTGGAAAAGTGCAGCCTTTCAAAATCATCTGGCCAAAGGTTTTGTTTGTTTGTTTGTTTTAAATACTTCTTGTCTTTATTTACAATTTTATTCCTGCACATAGTAAATTATTTACACCAAAGGTATACAAAGGAAAACTTGCTCCCCTCCCACCTGGTTTCCATTCCCCAACTCCAGAGATCACCACTGTTAGTGTTCTTTGCATATTCTAGACTGGGGGTTTGAAGGGAGACCAGAGAAATTACAATCAGACTCAATCACAGTTGGGCTTCGCTGGTGGCTCAGAGGTAAAGAATCCACCTGCCTATGAAGTAGAAGCAGGTTTGATCTCTGGGTTGGGAAGATCCCTTGGAGAAGGAAGTGGCAACCCACTCCAGTATTCTTGCCTGAGAAATCCTATTAACCGTGGAGCCTGGTGAGCTACAGTCCATGGGGTCGCAAAGGACGGGACTTAGTGATCGAGCACGTATTCACGCATGCAACCACAGCCAATCAGTGGTCTGCTCTGAGCACTTATTAGGCTCCAGGCACTCTGTTGGGTGCTACAAGTAACCCCTCCCTTCTTCACAAGGTTTACAGCTCTGGATAGTACAGTGAGCAGGGCTTTAGGATGCATGTAATTAGCACTATAACTGTAGAAGTGCCAGGCGCTAAGGGAAATTGCAGACTTCGCAGAGGTGGTTAAAACTTTTCTGATGGCTCCAATAGGGAGAACTTTATCATGCACTGAGAAAGGAAATAGTGATCTCTAATAACAACCTGTGCGAAGCCAGGAGGTGTGAGAGAAGGCATGATAAATTTAACAAACTGGAAAATGGTCAGTGTAGTTAAAACTCATATTTGAAAGAAAACAGGCAAACCAAAAGCCATAGAAAGGGAAAAGTCACTCAGAGGCCACTGACTGCTTTTCCCAGTGTCCTTCCCGTCATTTTATAAAAAGAATACTGCACGTGAACGAATAAGAAAACCTGATTTCAAATACTGGCTAATTACCTGAACACCTCACTTGCCTCATGTGTAAAAGAAGAGAAATCAAAGCTACTTCACTACTTCACAGGGTTACTGAGAGAATTAAAGTCAATTATCTAATTCATGCCAAGCTGCCTTAGCAGAGTACCAAGCATATACAAATAACAGAGCCCCAAAATTGTCAAAAGCAAAAAAAAAAAAAAAGAAATTATTCTAGGCCATTGGAATTTCTTCTGGGCATTATCATTATCATCTGGGCAAGATTCTGAATTGCCATGGAACGAATTAAGAGGGATAATTTTTTAAACTATTTTATGCACTTGGAGGATAATAACACCCCCTCCCATCCCAGATCATGGGAGATCCTAGGGTTCACACTCTCCTCCACCACCCTAGCTCCACTTGGAAGACTGGAACACTTTGAAGAATTTCCAAAGCATATTGTAAGATACACATTTCTTGCTTCCTAAGGCCTGATATTCCTTAAGATGTCATTAATACTAATTACATCCTGCCTCCTGAGAAATCTGTATGCAGGTCAAGAAGCAACAGTTAGAACCAGACATGGAACAATGGTCTGGTTCCAAATTGGGAAAGGAGTATGTCAAGGCTGAATATTGTCACCCTGCTTATTTAACTTATGTGCAGAGTACATCATGCGAAATTCTGGGCTCAGTGAAGCACAAGCTGAAATCAAGATTGCCTGGAGAAATATCACTAACCTCAGATATGCAGATGACACCAACCTTAAGTCAGAAAGTGAAGAAGAACTAAAGAGCCTCTAGATGAAAGTGACAGAGGAGACTGAAAAAGCTGGCTTAAAACTCAACTTTCAGAAAACTAAGATGATGGCATCTGGTCCCATCACTTCATGCCAAGTAGATGGGAAACAATGAAAATAGTGAAAGACTTTACTTTCTTGGGCTCCAAAATCACTGCAGATGGTGACTGCAGCCATGAAAGTAAAAGACGCTTGCTCCTTGGAAGAAAAGCTATGACCAACCTAGACAGCATATTAAAAAGCAGAGACATTACTTTGCCAACAAAGGTCTGTCTAGTCAAGGCTATGGTTTTTCCAGTAGTCATGTATGGATGTGAGAGTTGGACTATAAAGAAAGCTGAGAGCAGAAGAATTGATGCTTTTGAACTGTGGTGTTGGAGAAGACTCTTGAGAGTCCCTTGGACTGCAAGGAGATCCAACCAGTCCATCCTAAAGGAGATCAGTCCTGAATACTCTTTGAAAGGACTGATGCTGGAGCTTAAACTCCAATACTTTAGCCACCAGATGGGAAGAACTGACTCATTGGAAAAGACCTCGATGCTGGGAAGATTGAGGTCAGGAGGAGAAGAGGATGACAGAGGATGAGATGGCTGAATGGCATCATTGACACGATGGACATGGGTTTGAGCAACTCCAGGAGTTGGTGATGGACAGGGAGGCCAGGTGTGCCTGCTGTCACAAAGAGTCAGACAAGACTGAGTCACTGAACTGAAGTGAATGCTAATTGGATAAATGAATCTACTCTTATATTTGTGGGGTGGAAAATTATCTCGATCGTTTGAGAAGCAAATTCAGATCTTAGCCATTGACATAACTCTCCTGTTTTTCATGGTTAAGTTGTGAAATTGGCAAAGGAGTTACTTGTTAAAGATTGTTAGTATTCTTGCTTATGTACTTGCTTTTGTAGCCGTGGACAAACAGAAATTGTGGCAGAAAGATTATTTTTAAATGGATCACCTTGAGAGTGACAGAGAATTCAAATTCTTTGAATGGTGGTGCTTGCTTTAGCATCTTTACTGAGAATTCCAGTGGAGCAACTGGTATTGTACAGAAGATTGAAGAATTGTGTAGTTGTATATTATTACCCCCTAATTACTATTTAATTTGTACTTCAGTGCTTGTGAAATGAGTGTGAAAAATTAAAATTGAGTAACAATTAGAGGGTAAGAGACATAATTGTGTGATTTTTGACATCCACCACAGACTTTCAATAGTAAGAGCAAATTAACTATGACAGTTCAGGCATCTGACCCACTTTGGGCCTATAGCTCAAGAACTTGAAATGCCAGGAGTTATGCTTTTGAAAGAGTTGAAGAGATCATACTTGACATGGGAATATATGAACCTATTGTCAAGTCCATAGGCTTTGTCTGGTAGAACTATATAACTCCTTTAAAGAATTCTCTAGGTATTGCCTAAGCATACCAGGGAAAATGCAGACCTCTGTCTAATGCAATGTATCATCTCTAGCATGCTAAAAGTCACTTAGTAATCAATCCTGGCTATGCTACACAGAATTATCCATTTATTCATTTATCCACTCTATTCACAAGCAATTCTGGAGCACCTACTAAAAAGTCAGGTAGAATACTAGACCTTGAAGATTTAAAGGGGCTTCCCAAGTGGCTCAGTGGTAAAATATCCACCTGCCAATGCAGGAGCCACAGGAGATGCAGGTTCAATGCTGGGGTCACGAAGATCCTTTGGAGGAGGAAATGGCAACTCACTCCAGTATTCAAAGATAAATAAGTCGTAATATCTGACTTCAAGGAATTCATAATGTAGTATACTGAGTACCACAGAAAATAATAATCATTACAGAAAATAATTTTGTGTACAGAGGCGAGGAGGGTTTAAGACTGTTCTGCGTTAAGTGTCGAATACTCTAATATGGTCTTGGTAGAGATAAAAAACTAAACAAAGAAAGATACATGCAGAATGAAAGTGAAAGTGTCAGTCGCTCAGTCGTGTCCAATTCTTTGCCACCCCATGGACTACAGCCCGCCAGGCTCCTCTGTCCATGGAATTCTCCAGGCAAGAGTACTGGAGTGGGTTGCCGTTTCCTCCTCTGGGGGATCATCCATACCCAGGGATTGAATCCAGGTCTCCTACACTGTAGGCAGATTCTTTACCACCTGAGCCACCACAGAAGCCCAATAAATGTGTAGTTACTGTCACTGTGATTCCTTTAATTAGAACATCAAGGCCATTTCCCACCTACTCTGACCAACAGAAAAGAAACAGATGATTGAGGTGGATTAAATGTCTAGTGATTGTTGCAATTTCAACAACAGAGTTGACCTGAATTAGTCAAGGAAAAACTGTATTTACTCTTTAAAAGACAGTGTTTGGTGCTTAGGATCCAATATTCAGCTCTGCAGCATTGCTCCCACAGCAGGTCTTTGATCTCTGCAGCCCAAGCTTGTGACCTCTATATATATGGCCAGTGCTGGGGAAGAAGGCTCCTGATTTTCAAAAGCTAAGATGAAAGACAATGAAGAGCCCCTGTGCTGGATAAACACAGAGTTTTCTTTTTTAAAGCCAGTATGACTGCAATAAATATCATCACTTATGACTGAGGCCGCTCACCTTTGGTCTTTCCCTGGAATCAGAAAAAATGTCTCTGACCACCAGTCAGAAAGCTGTAGTCTGGGGAAACTCTAAATTAGACTCTGTATCTCAGCACATCTTCCCTTAGATTAAGAAGAAAAAAATCAACTGTGCTTTTTTTCTGATTTATTTTTTCTTAATTTTCTTGCCATAGTTTGGATTCCAAAAATTCCTTTGAAGCTCTTTCAGGGTCTCTTAGAGCTCTTTTTCCCACTTTGAATCAGAATACATCTTTTCCCAAGATGGAAGGACATTCCCACTTCAAAAAGAAGGTTTGAAGATTCAATCTGGCCTTCTTTCTAAAGGGTAGACTAGTTATAGGGATGAATCCATGAGATTCATTAACCACACATAACTCATGGTGTAATCTAGAGATCTGAAGTTGTAAAAAAAAAAAAAAGATTATGTTAACCCTTTGTTACATCATTCTTTCACACAATCTCTGGAGGTGATGCTTAGAGTTTACTAAGTTTATTAAGCACTCATTTTACATAGATATAAAGATGTGTAGTCAGTGACCCACAGACAAAAGGGATTGCAGCACAAAATATCTCCTGCATGCAAAAAATTCAGTGTGATTTTAAAAGTGAAATATATGAGATATGATAAGGAAAAGAATTAAAGACATCAATGGCATGTAGTCTTTTAACAGGCAGGTACCTTAAAGATTATACAGATCCTTCATTTTCAAAATAAGAAAATTTAAACCAAGAGGGAAAAAGAAATCAATATTTTGCCTAGGGCCACACATTTAGTTCATAGCAGAGTAAAACTAAAAGAAGCTCTCCTGACTCTTTTTCCAGCGTATTATATCCTGCATTGGATTTTATATTTAAAGCATAACAATGATTGAGGCATGATATATTTCAAAGCCACCTCTAAATTAACATACAATGCTAAAAACACACACTAGCAACAAAGAAATTCAAGCAGAAGACCATTCATGATGATGGAGATAATAAAGCAAGATTATATAGATTGTCTTTGAGAGTAACCTTAAGAGAATAATAAGATATGTTAGAGAGAAGAGTATTCTAGACAAGAACACTTCAATTTAATTCAGCAAGCATTTTATCTAGTATTTCTTATATGCCACAGTAACGTGTTTTAAGCTGCAAATATACAGTCAATTAAGACAAGATCTCTGCCTTCAAATTTTCCAACAAGTAAACACACAAAGTATTAAAACTCTATTGAGGGAAGGTGGGATAGAAGACTATTGAATCTATTCTCGAACCACAAGACAGGAATCAATAGATGAAGAATCAGAGAAGACTTCATCAGGGTAGTAATATTTGAACTAAGTTTTGAAGGACAAGTTGTCTTTAGCTGGACAAAGACAGCAAGAAGGAATTCCCAGCAGAGGAGACACAAAGTTTGAAGGCATGAAGGCACAAAAGAAGCCACCCATCGATGAAGAACTCCCAAATATCTGCATGACTGGAGCTCAACCTCTGTGTGAGGAATGGCAGGGAGGAAGGCTTGAAGAGGGACCACAAATGTGGTCCAAAAGGGTGGCAGGGCTGAGCTTCAGGAGCAAATAATCATTTGGTTGCAAATCTTTACCTACAAATTTTTGCTTCCTCAAATTCGTACATGAGTTCAAGACCTAAAAAGGACCCATCCTTGTAGGGAAAGGGATAGGTGGGGCCAGATCATGGTGAGATTTGTTTGCTGCTGTGCTGTGTTTGAACTTAATTCTAAAAAGTGTAAGTGTTACTGAAGCATCCAAAGCAGGGAAACGGAGTGATCAGATTTGTGTGTTAGAATCCTCCGTTTGGCAGTAGAGTGAAAGATATATCGGCAGGAATACAGAGTGAAAATAGGGAATCTGATCAGTAAACTGTGACAATAATCCAAATTATCAGAGATATGAGCCCAGAGGAAAACAGTGGCAACAGTAGAGATTCAGGAGAGAGAGGCGATAGGAACCGATGTCTAAGGAAATGTGGAGGATGAGAGAAAGGATGAAGGAAAGGGAGAGATTCCCTCTTGTCTAACTTCCTGTAGTGGGGTGGTGTTGTCACTAAATGTGAAGTGAGAAGAGCTTATCAGCCTGTAGATGCTAGCTGAGGCCACAGGAGGAGATGCTGCCTTCCAAGGACTGCTCTAAATAAGAAGGGAGCTGAGTGGGGAGGCTTACAGAGCTAGCTTTCAGACAGGGTGGGGCTGTGAAGAGAACTGAAAAAGAGTTAGGAGGAAAGTTAGAAACAAAATACAGACAATGCGTACACAGGGATGAACAAAATGTGGTGTGGAAAGAAATGTCATGGGAATAGCTTAGCTTATCAATCCCAGGCAAGGGATTGATAACAGTTCCTCTTAAAGTCAAGTCCAGTTGAAAGAAGGATTCAGAAGCCTGGATGAGAAATTTGTGTTTGGTAGAGAGAATATTCTGTTGCTAGTGAATCAGTTGATAATACTGTCTTTTTCTTTTGCTTTATAAAGCTTTCAAAATTCTTCCGCATTCATTAATGTTCTCAGTTGGTACTTGTCATAATCTCTTTGAGGGAGATAGGGCAGGACTAATTATCCCTACTTCACAGATAAGGAAACCAACTCCCACAGAAGGCTGAATGATTAGACCTCACTTACATAGCAATTAAGGCAAAGCTAGGACTGGAATCTTGATTTCATGTTCCTCCATAAAGGACTCTTTTGAACTTGCAATCTTGCCCAAGTTCAGGCCTTCGGAAGCTCAGCAGAACGCATGTAACTGTCTCGGACCGCAGGCAGAAGCACTTTCTCTCTGTCACTGTCCTAATGCTTATGTGGTTGTCCTAACCCCGCCCGGTGTCCTGAGAGAAATCCTATGGATTCTTCCTCATCTCTGTGCTTTCCCCCACCTCCCCACCCTCTGAAGCTGCTCTGGGCATCCTTCAGAAGAGTTGAGTTGAGTTCAGTTCAGTTCAGTCTCTCAGTTGTGTCCGACTCTTTGCAACCCCATGGACTGCAGCATGCCAGGCCTCCCTGTCCATCACCAACTCCCAGAGTTTACTCAAACTCATGCCCATTGAATCGGTGATACCATCCAACCATCTCATCCTCTATCATCCCCTTCTCCTCATGCCCTCGATCTTTCCCAGTATCAGGGTCTTTTCAAATGAGTCAGCTCTTCGCATCAGGTGACCAAAATTTTGGAGTTTCAGCTTCAGCATCAGTCCTTCCAATGAATATTCAGGATTGATCTCCTTTAGGATGGACTGGTTGGATCTCCTCACAGTCCCAGGGACTCTCAAGAGTCTTCTCCAACACCACAGTTCAGAAACATCAGTTCTTTGGCCCTCAGCTTTCTTTATAGTCCAACTCACAAATCCATACATGACTACTGGAAAAACCATAGCCTTGACTAGACGGAACTTTGTTGGCAAAGTAACGTCTCTGCTTTTTAATATGCTGTCTAGGTTGGTCATAACTTTTCTTCCCAGCAGGAAGCATAGGCAGCCACTGCTGCTGGTTTTCACATTCTGCCTTACAAATGGCAAATAGCCACTAGACTAGATGGGTGATGAGCAGGTCTGCTTTTAAGATCACTTCAGGCAGACTCACAATTCTTCCTAGTCTAATTCATAAGGTGAAACAAAGCTCAGTTCTTCCTCCACTGGCCAGTTATCACAGCTGTACCATGCGACCACACTCTCAGATCAACCCATTTCACTGGAAGGTACACCATTGGTCAGAAAGACTGACAGCTGAAGGACTGAGGGAAAGTCATTGTGTGTGTGTGTGTGCGCGCACATGCTCACCTGTGTTGGACTCTTCTGCAACTCAATGGACTGTTGCCTGCCAAGCTCTTCTATCCTTGGAAATTTCCAAGCAAGAATAATGGTGTGGGTAGCCATTTCCTTCTCCAGGGGATGTTCCTGTCCCAGGGATCGAACCAGAGTCTCTTGCATCTCCTGCATTGGCAGGCGGGTCCTTCATGACTGCACCACCAGGAAAGTCGTTATGTGCCTGGAAATCCATTCCCTCCTCTATAGAAGAAAAGTGCATTTTTTTTTCAAGTGTCAGAACTTTTGGACAAAATCCAGAGCTCTACACAATCAAGTGTGCGAATCTGGAGCTAAAAGCTCTGAACCGTGTCTTCTCTATGTTGAAGCCACATTGAAGTAACTCAAATCTGGATGAGAACACCCCAACTTTCTGGTTTCTGCTGTGTGTGATTCAGAGGCTAATAAATCTGGAAATCCAAATGGATTTCACTCCTGAATCTCCAGTTAAAGCTTTTAATGGCTTAAAAGTATAGGCACCAAGTCCAAGTCCATTTTTAAAATAACCAATAATATAAAACCAAAGCTTTAGCTATAAGAGTAAATTAAAAAATATATACAGGTATGCAAGCTGGAAATGAAGTGATTTTAATCTATGTTCTGCCTAACAAGCACTGGTCAGATTAAAAAAAAAAAAAACTAGCATCTGGAGAGCAAGCCTACTCACTGGACAAGGTAACGACAGGTCTGTTCTGAGACCCAAGAATAAGCAGTAGATTGAAATTCAGAGCAATGAGTGAAGCCTAAGTACAAGAATGTACAGGGAAGAGTCTGGTAGGAAAGGGAGGCTCATGCAGGGGTCTTGGAAGCCCATTGGAACAGGGTAGTTTACATCTTTATGTTTCTGAAAAGTCAAGAGTGCCTCTTATCTAGATCCTTGGTTCCACTGGGTTCCTGAACCAAACTTAACTAGAAAAACAGCATTTTAGCAGCATCAACCTTATAGTCAGGGAGATCAGAAATTAATCTTGTGATCATAGACTCACTGCTTTGAGTCATTTTAATGAGGGTAAAACCTGAGCATGTAATTGTTGACTAATTCACATCATTCACCAATTATTGTTGGGTGAGTCCAGTCTATATAACGAGCCTCTAATTCAATTTCCTGTTCCTGATTCCAGCTTCTACATAGAGTAGGGGTCTGGAAACCATGGCCCCTGAGCCAAATCCTGTTCTCAATCTAATTTGTAAATAAGGTTTTATAAGAACCTGGTCACATGCATTTGCTTAGGTATTGCCTATGGCTGCTTTTTAGCTATACTGAGAGTTAAGCAGTTGTGATAAAGACCATCTGACCTGCAAAATCTAAAATATTTATTATGTAGCATTTTGCATAAAGTTTGCCAGCCCCTGCTGTAATGGCTAAAATCCTGTCCTCAATATCAGAACATAGAGTAAGTGCCCTAGCTCACCAGAGATTGTCCTTGGAGGCACTCCCCCAGGAGCTTGCCCCGTTCCCTGTCCCTCCAGCCTCTCTCTAGGTGACAGCACTAAGTGAAGAGATGGTTGAAGTCAAGTCCTAGATTTCAACCCTTTTAGAGAGCAAGTCCAGCCCAATCAAGCTAGAATGTATAACAAGATGAAAACTTAGCCTTTCCATATCCACAGCCCACTCGAGAGAAGTCCCCTGTGCTCCAGAAGGCTGATTTATAAGAATTATAGCAATGAGTTCCTTTGTCTTTTAGTTAAGTTTAATCCATGAGGAACCCCTATAGGGGATCAAAATAAGGGATAAAAATGAGATAAGGGTGTTTATTTTCCTGCTCTTACTAACACCACTGGCAGCTGGCTCTGTCCCACAGCCAAAGGTCCCAGATTCTGTTAAATAATCCTTTTCCAGAGCTTTTTGACTCCAGGTTCTGCTAACTGTTTCCACTCCTTACCCTTTCGGAGTTAGAAACGGTAACCGCCTCCACTATTACTAGCCTTGTGAACTGCTTTATCCTTTGTCATTTTTCTACAGTAGGCACTTATTTTTATAAATAGTTTATTAAATTTTCATCTAATTATCCAATTTTAAATAATTTATTTCAGGATGCCATTTTAAGGTGCTAACTTTGGTTTGTCATTTATTTCCTGCCCTTGTGGCTCAGCTGGTAAAGAATCCGCCTGCAATGCAGGAGACCTGGTTTTGATCCCTGGATTGGGAATATCCCCTGGAGAAGGGAAAGGCTACTCACTCCAGTATTCTGGCCTGGAGAATTCCATGAACTGTATAGTCCATGGGGTCACAAAGAGTCGGACACAACTGACTGACTTTCACTTTCAGACTCGTAACTGGCATAGTAATTGGGATCAGAATCCCATGTATGTTTTGTGTTTTTTGATGCTTTGACATCTTAGAGTCTTGTAGGCCTAGGGAGAAATTGCCCTTCTGAGGGTTAAGTCATTCCTAGAAACAGCAAAAAATTTGACTTTGTGCATATTTGATATGCAAACCAACCAATACAGAAGCCATAGACTCCCAACCACCTCCTTTTATCAAATTCTCATACATGAAACCAATATTCCCCCTGCCCCAAATCACCCCAGAGCTAGGTACCTGACACCTAGAAACCATCCCAAAAGCCCAGAGCCTCAGAAAATATGCAAACCCTCCAAACCTAAGTTTACTCAGCATACCTACCCTACCTCGTCTACCTTCTTCCCTCAAAAATCTATCATAAAGCCTTGGGCCCAAGCTTCCCTTTGGTCCCTTTGCCTCCTGACTGATTCAGGTGCTTCTTTGTATGGACTCATACGGCACGACCTGCCCATCCTCTCAGGAGCCATGAGCCCTGAGAGGAGCTCAGGAGCCTCTCAGGAGCCCTTCTTTCAAGGTAGCTGTCTCATGTCTGTCATCTTCTCATATTTGATTAAAACAAAATCCCAGGTATGTTTTGAGTGAAGACAGAAGGCTTCAGGAAAGGGAAGCAGTGGAATCAATCAACTTTGTTCTCCCCAATCCCCTAAACTATATCTCACTTGAAAATTCAGAAACCACTTCTTTCTTATTATGAAAAATAATGTTAATGTTAGGGAAAACTGAGTGCCAGTTTTCCTGAAGAGCTCTGTGTAGTAGACTGGAGAGAATGGTGGTGACTGCCACACTGAACAGTCCCTGACCTCAAAGGGACTAATGAGATGCCGGTGCAGTAAACCGAATGACTGTGAATATGAGTGTTAGTGGCTCAGTCATGTCTGACTCTTTCAGACCCCATGGGCTGTAGCACCAGGCTCCTCTGTCCATGAAATTCTCCAGGCAAGAATATGGAATGAGTAGCCATTCCCTTCTCCAGGGCATCTTCCTGACCCAGGGATTGAACGTAGGTCTCTCACATTGCAGACAGATTCTTTACCATCTGAACCACCAGGGAAGCCCAAATAGTGGCACTTAACTCTCAGAGTAAAGGTGCATGCAGTTGCTACAATAAGATATGGAGAATTGGTAATCAGTCTTTTTGATTCTGATTAACTGCCATAGGGTTCTATGGCAATAGTTAACTAATCACAAGTTTCCTAGAAATAAAATAGATACACAGTCCACAATGATATAGCTTGGCATATAGAGGTCTGGTAGACAGAAATATAATTTAAGCATCAGTAGTGAGAATCTGTGGGCTCTTCTGCCAATGTGGACGTGAGACACAGATTCAATTCCTGAAGATTCCCTGAAGAAAAGCATGGCAACCCTCTTCAGTATTCTTGCCTGGAGAACCCAGGGACAGAAGAGCCTGGCAGGCTGAAGTCCAGAGTCACAAAGAGTCGGACACGATTTAAGCAACTCAGCAGGCAGGTAGGCAGTTAGGATCTATAACCTATAAAGCACAGTCTAAAGATTTAAGCCAGTTCATACACTTGGGTCTGTTCAACTAAGGGAAAACTGGATACTTTATTCAAAAGGGACTAACAGCTTTTGACTTCAGGTTCTTTGAGGAGGTTTGATTGATTGCAAGAGAAAGGATCAACTTTATCAGATAACTGGTCTGATTTTCTTTGAGTCAGATTTTTATAATCAAGTTTTGATAACAAAATCTTACCATGACTTTAATAATTTAAAAAAGAAAGAAAAAAGAGGAGATGCCAGTGACAAGTGTGTGCTTAAATGTAAAACTTTTAGCAAATAAATCAACACAGTCTCTGGAATTTTCTGTGTAACTTTTAAGTTAATAAACACATTTTTCCTCATTCCCATCAGTTTTATGAAACAGTCAGAAACACTTTTCCATCACATGACAAGGATAACAGTATATGCTTGCTATCTTGCTTTAGGGCTCACCAACTTCCCTGTTTTCCATCATGTAAGGTGAAAGGAAGTTTATCTTAAAATTCCTGAAACAGTAAGTGAGCCAATCAAGCAAAGACACTATGCTAACTGGACCTCTGGAAATCACTACATACTTTCTAGAGTGCAACTTGGCAATGATATATACCAGAGCTAAAATACTGTAGTTACCTTACCTTGTGATCCAAGAATCCTAATTCTAGGATTTTATCTTTGAATTTATGCTAATATAATAATTGATTGCATGCAATTAGATATCTGACAAGAAGCTTTATTGTATTATTGCTCCTAAATGTGATAATTTGAAAGAACTTAAATATCCTAAAGCAGAAAATCATTTAAATAAACTGTGGAATATTCATATTTTGGAATGCTATACAGGCATGATAAAAAGATTGTATAAATATATATTTATTAACCTAGAAAGGATTTCTTAGTATTTCATATGGAAAAGTATGTTATAAAATAGTTTTTATACTGTGATATTTTGCCATAAAATGCTTGTTTTTTAAGTCTGAAAGAGGTATATATACATATATATATAAGCTAAAATGTTAATAGGTCATATTTAGGTTTATTATGGCTGATTTTGCATTATCTTTGTTTTATCTGATTTTTTATAATAAATATAATTGACATTTATAGTTTAATAAAACTAATTCCAATTTGGAAAAACAATAGTCACCTTCCAGAATATCTGATAAAGGCTTTACATCAACTGAGCATGCTGAACCTATGGAGAATTTCACCAAGCTTTCTATAATCTTCTGAATAACAGACTTAGGCCATCACTGGGGTTGCATTGCACCTGTACATAATGACTAAGTGGGCCCCCAGGGATGATTGGAGGCTACATGAGCAAAGAGGGAACAAGGTCATCATAAATCTTCTCATTAGAGTCCCTAAGGTGTATGCATTGGCCAAAGCACTCCCATGATGAACAGAACCATGAGAACTGGAAACCAAATACAAATTAAGAAAACAGTAGTTGTGCCTCTATGATTCAATGACCCCTGATTCTCAAAGAAATTAGATATCAAATTATTTAAACCTTTGTACCTACCTTATTAAGCTTAATTTGATCTTATTATGTACTAAATGCTGTACTAGACACCAGGTATAAAAAGATGGGCAAGATAAAAGGATGAGGGGATGGATAAATTAGAAGTTTGGTTAAGAGACACCAATACTATGTATAAAGTAGATAAACAAGTTCTTACTGCATAGCACAGGGAATTATATTCAATATCTTATAATAACCTATAGATAGATATAGATACATATTTGAATCACTTTGCTGTATACCTGAAACTAACACAACATTGTAAATCAATTACACTTCAGTTTAAAAAAAAGAAGATAAAAGGATAGAACTACTCCCTGTCTCCATAAAACTTGCATCCTAGTGGAGGACAGTCAGGTAAAAGGAAAATTAAAGTGCACTCTAAGTGACATGGAGAGAAAAGTGAGACAGCTGTAACAGGCATAAACAAAAACCAGTGTTCGATGAGTAGTGTTCTAGAGAGAAGTAACATTAGAATGGCATCTGAAAAGTAAGAAGGAGTAACTCACATTGAAAGGAGAGAAGGTGTAGATGGTGATATTGGGGAGGATGGGGAGGTGAGCCTGCTTAGCAGAGAAAATCTGCACCTAAACCTAGTCAGGGCCTTATTCTGCATTATGGATCTTTCTATAATTACTTTTGCTTGAATATTTTAAGCCATAGTGAGTTGCTTATTCCCAAGGGAGTCAAATCCATTTTGGATAGCTAGAGTTGTTTCAAAGTAGTTCTTTAAATAGAGCCTGAACATTTGCTTTCTATAAATTACATCCATAGATCTATTTCTTCACTTAGAAGATGTACAGAATGAGTAAAATCACTCTTCCCATGTTTGAAGAGTCCTTCCCATGTTTGAAGCCAGTTATCAGATCCTTTGCTGGCTGTTCCTCCAAGGGTTCTTCTATCTTGCTTTTTCATGACATAATTTCAAATTCCTCAACATTCTAGTCACTCTTCTCTAGACACACTTTAAGGTGCCAAGGTCCTTGATAAATAAAAATTGATATCCACCATTCAACAAATATTTATTGACTACATACTACAAGATTGCTGGGAGAAATATAAATAACCTCAGATATGCAGATGACACCACCCTTGAGGCAGAAAGTGAAGAAAAACTAAAGAACCTTTTGGTGAAGGTAAAAGAGGAGAGTGAAAAAGCTGTCTTAAAACTCAATATTCAAAACAAAGATCATGGCATCTGGTCTCATCACTTCATGGCAAATAGATGGGGAAACAATGAATACAGTGACAAAGTTTATATTCTTGGGCTCCAAAATCACTAGAGATGGTGACTGTAGCCATGAAATTAAAAGATGCTTGCTTCTTGGAAGAAAATCCTTAACAAACTTGGTGAGCCTATTAAAAAGCAGAGACATTACTTTGTTGACAAAGGTCCATATAGTCAAGCTATGTTTTTTCCAGGAGTCATGTATGGATGTGAGGGTTGGACCATGCAGAAGGCTGAGTGCCGAAGAATTGTTGCTTTTGAACTGTGGGGTGTTGGAGGAGACTCTTGAGAGTCCCTTGGATGGCAAAGAGATCCAACCAGTCAATCGTAAAGGAAATCAACCCTGAATATCCACTGGAAGGACTGATGCTGAAGCTGAAACTCCGATACTTTGACCACCTGATGAGAAGAGCCGACTCATTAGGAAAGACCCTGATGCTGGGAAAGATTGAAGGCGGGAGGAGAAGGGGATGACAGAGGATGAGGTGGTTGGATGGCATCACTGACTCGATAGGCATGAGTTTGAGCAAGCTCTAGGAGGTGGTGATGGACAGGGAGGCCTGGCATGCTGCAGTCCATGGATCACAAAGAGTCAGACATGACCGAGTGACTGAACAATAGCAACACTATATGACAGACAGTTTTCTAGGTTCAAGCAAAAGCTGCTGCTGCTGCTAAGTCGCTTCAGTCGTGTCCGACTCTTTGCGACCCCATAGACGGCAGCCCACCAGGCTCCGCTGTCCCCGGGATTCTCCAGGCAAGAATACTAGAGTGGGTTGCCATTTCCTTTTCCAGTGCATGAAAGGGCATAGGGAATTAAATAGGTGAAAGTCGCTCAGTCGTCTCCACGACCCCATGGATGTAGCCTGCCAGGCTCTATGGTACATGGATTTCTGCAGGCAAGAATACCTGAGTGGGTAGCCATTTTCTTCTCCAGGGGATCTTCCCAGCCCAGGGATCGAACCCAGGTTTCTTGCATTGTAGGCAGGTTCTTTACCAGCTGAGCCACCAGGGAAGCCCAGGGAATTAAATTGACAAGCTTATATTCTAGTGGGTAAGAGAAAGGGAGAAGGAGAGAGAGAAGGAAAGATAGAGGCAATGCAAGGGAGAAAGAGATTGAAATAACATACATGGGTGGGGAGGGGCTTCCCAGGTGGCACTAGTGGTAAAGAGCCCACTTGCCAATGCAGGAATCACAAGACACCTGGGTTCAATTCCCTGGGTCAGGAAGATCCCCTGGAGGAGGAAATAGCAACCCGCTCCCAGTATTCTTGCCTGGAAAATTCCACTTACAGAGGAGCCTGCCAGTTTTACTTGCAAAAATGTCAGACATAACTGACCATTCTTAGGGTAGATTCTGAAAAGCAAAAAAGCAAAATTCTTGAGTCAAACAGCAAGCAGGCTTTCAAGTCTGTCAATACATCTTACCAAATTATCTTCTGAAATTTTTTCTCAAACTGATTCCCCACCAACAAGGATGTGATTTGTAATTTCCCACTGCCTCAGCCTTCTACTTGCCATTTATTTGTTTTTGTTTTTTTAATTCATTTATTTTTAATTGGAGGATAATTGCTTTGCAATATTGTGTTGGTTTCTGCCATACATCAACATGAACCAGCCATAGGTGTACATATGTCCCTTCCCTCTTGAACCTCCCTCCACCCTCTCCCCCATCCCACCCCATCCCAGTGCTCTAGGCTGTCACAGAGCATTCTGTTTGTCCTGCGTCATACAGCAAATTCCCACAGGCTCTCTATTTTACATAGGTGACGTGTATGTTCCAGTGCTGTTCTCTCTATTCCTCCCACCCTCTCCTTCCCCCACTGCTACTTATCATTTTAAAATATTTCCAATTTAGTTGGTAAATAATTACATTACATTTTAATTTGAAAGTTATATTACCAGTGAGCCTAAACATTTTTGCATTTTCCTGAACCGCTTCCTTATATCCTTTCCCCATTATTATGAAAGTGTTTTTCTTTAGGTAAAATAGTTGTAAATGTTTTACCATGTAATAAGAATATTAACCTGTTCTCTCTTATATGTCTAAAATAGTTTACCATCATTTCATGACTGTCTTAAAGTTATATCTTTGCCGAAAGCTGTTTTTAAGCTTTAGATTTTTAGTAGTCAAATTTATCCATCATTTTCTTCATGCTTTCTGATTTTTGGCTTTGATACAGTTCTTGGAGATTTCTTTTCCTTTGGGTCATATAAATCTTCATCTATAGTGATTTCTTGTCTTTCTATGAATTTTAAAACGTAATAGTATTTAGGTATGTATAATTTATTTTGGTGAATGAAGTAATCTAGAGATCTTTATTGTTTTCACTTACAAAAGAATCCAATCATTTCACTAACATTATACCCTCATTCATGTTTTTAAAAATTTTTTATTTTGTATTGGGGTAATCAGTTTGAACCAGAGATCTAATTGCCAGCATTCACTGGAGCATAGAGAAAGCTAGGGAATTCCAGCAAAACATCCACCTCTGATTGACTGCGCCAAAGCCTTTGACTGTGTGGATCATAATAAACTGTAGAATGCTCTTAAAGAGATGGGAATACCAGATCCTTTTACCTGTCTCCTGAGAAACCTGTATGTGGGTCAAGAAGCAAGTTAGAATCCTGTATGGAACCAGCTGATTGGTTTAAGATTGAGAAAGGAGTACAACAGGACTGTTTGATCCTTTGTTTAATCTATACACTGTGCACATCATGAGAAATGCCAGGCTGGATGAGCTACAAGCTGTAATCAAGATATGTGGGAGAAACACCAACAACCTCAAATATGCGGATGATACCACTCTAATGGCAGAAAGTGAAGAGGAAATAAACAGCCTCTTAATGAGGGTGAAGGAGGAAAGTGAAAGAGATGGCTTAAAAATAAATATTAAAAAAACAAGATCATGGCATCCATCCCCATTACTTCATGGCTAATAGAGGAGGGAAAGGTGGAGGTAGTGACAGATTTTTTCTTCTTGGGCTCGAAAATCACTGCTGATGGTGACTGCAGGCATGAAATCAGAAGACCTTTGCTCCTTGGCAGGAAAGCTATGACAAACCTAGACAGTGTGTTGAAAAGCAGAAACATTACTTTATCGACAAAGGTCAAGGCTATGGTCTTCCAAGGGGTCATGTATGGTTGTGAGATCTGGACTGTAAAGAAGGCAGAGTGCCAAAGAATTGGTGCCTTCAAACTGTGGTGCTGGAGAAGACTCCTGAGAGTCCCTTGGACTGCAAGGAGATCAAACTAGCAATCTTAAGGGAAATCAACCCTGAATACTCATTGGAAGGACTGATGCTGAAGCTGAAACTCCAAAGATTGAAGGCAGAAGAACAGTGCATCAGAGGATGAGATGGCTGGATGGCATCACCCACACAATGGACATGAACTTGGGCAAACTTTGGGAGATAGTGAGTGACAGGGAAGCCTGGTGTGCTGCAGTCATTGGGGTTGCAAAGAGTCAGACATAACTGGGCAGCTGAACAACAACAACAATAATTGGGATAATCAGCTATATCCCATTAAAAAAAAAAACTTTTATTTTGTATTGGGGTAATCGGCTATACCCCAATACAAAACAAATTTTAAAAAATGAATGAGGATACAATGTTAGTGAAATTATTGGATTTTTTTAATAAGATAAAGCAATAAATATCTCCACGCACACATGCACGCACATAGCCGATTAACAATGTTGTGATAGTTTCAGGTGAACAGCGAAGGGACTCAACCGTACATATGCATATATCCGTTCTCCCCTAAACTCCCCTCCCATTCAGGCTGCCACTAAACATTCAACAGAGTTCCATATGCTATAGAGTAAGTCCTTGTTGGTTATCCACTTTAAATATAGCACCGTATACATGTCATCCCAAACTCCCTAACTATCCCTTCCTCCCAGACAACCCTAATTTCATCCTTTAAGTCTGTGAGTCTCTATCTAAATAGTGACTGACTCCATTAGAGGAAGCATGAGCTCTCCAACTTGCCAAGTTCTTCTCTCACTGTACTCATCTACTTACCATTCTGGCTTCATATAAGCATATGAGTTTGGAATCCTGTCACAGTTGGACATTCTCCTAATAGTCAATGCTTATAACTCTGTTAAACATTCATTTAGCCTCCCAAACATATCTCACAGATATTAGCAAAAATGCCAAAACCTCTGGCAGCATCAGCAACATCTATAAATCTGGGGAAGAACACCTCACGCCTCAGGTTGTACAGTTGGTCCCATATGGAAGTAGATATGCCCAGTGTTTAATAGGCTTCCAAACAGAAGGGAAGGAGTCCAGGCCGCCACACAATACGTGTGTCTAATTCAGTCTTACAGAATAAATTGGAGAATACACATAGATAAGAATTGCAAGTGGGTGATTTTTTTTCTCTTATTTGTTTGTGTCTTTCCTGTATGTATGCACCTGGAAGCTACTGCTGTGAGGCACTCTTTATCAGCTCAGTCACAAAAGTGGCTCACTCAATAATTTCTAACGCTCTTGAAATGCATTATTTAGGGATACTGGCCCAGATATGGAAAGTTTTTTGGACATCAGAGAAAGTTAGTGGCCTACACAATTCTGCAAGAGGGACTGACTGCCTTCAGAATAAATTACTTTCCTCATCTATATATGATAACTGTAAAATAATTTCAAGTCAAGTAAATAAGTACTATGAACTACATAAATTTATTTAACACTTTAGACTTGCAACAGACATCAAATTCCTTGTTTTTGATCCTAATGTTAAAATGGATATCATGATATTTTCCTTCTGGAAATAGCTGGGAGTAATTCTGAACTCATTTTATCCTCACATATTCCTCACGTAAGATCAAGTCCATTTTGAGCCTTTCAGTAATCCAATGACTGTCCCATCATAATCTTTCTTGGTGAGTAGCCTGCTGTATCCACAAGCCATATCAACTCGAGGGTACAAATACAAATAGCTGGTAGAGTTTAGTTTTTAACTATGAGTCAGTCTTATCTCTCCAGTTCCCTAGGTTTAAAAGCCCAAGAAGACTGATGGTATCTGGCCCTGACGTGTCCTCTGTATTTTGTTGCCAACTAAGTCATATGAACGTTGCCTCCACAGAGGTGCCCGCAGCTGTCCCCTTTCTTTACTTCATTCCTAAACCATTTCAGGCTTTCCCTATCTTTTCTCTTGACTACGACTTCACACTTAGCTCCAAGATGTTGTTTTTCAGTCGCTCATTTGTGTCCAACCCTTTGCAACTCCATGGACTGCAGCACGCCAGGCTTCCCTGTCCTTCAACAACTCCCAGAGCTTGCTCAAACTCATGTCCATTGAGTCAGTGATGCCATCCAACCACCTCATCCTCTGTCATCCCCTTCTCCTCTTGCCTTCAATCTTTCCCAGCATCAGGGTCTTTTCTAATGAGTCAGCTCTTCTCATCAGGTGGCTAAAGTATTGGAGCTTCAGCTTCAGCATCAGTCCTTCCAATGAATATTCAGGATTGATTTCCTCTAGTATTGACTGGCTCCCAGATAAACCTTTCTAAGACACTGGTCAAATAGAGTCACCCTGTTGCTCAGTCTCCCCTTTAAAATGGAGTGCTTATCTCATGGAGCTTTTGTGAGGATTGATTGAGTTTTTGTTGTTGTTTTTTTTTTTCAGCTGTGCTGGGTCTTCACTATTGTGTGTGGACTTTCTCTAGGTGCAGTGAGTGGGACTACCCTTTGTTGCCATGTGCTGGGTTCTCGTCGTGTTGACTTCTCTTGCTGCGGAGCGTGGGTTCTAGGCCACGCAGGCTTCAGTAGTTGTGGCTCCAGGGCTCTAAAATGTAAGCTCAGGAGTAGTGGTGCGTGGGCTTAGCTGAATTCACACACTGATTTATTTACTGAGCTACCTTTTGCCAACTACAAACTGAAATGACTACACTGTGTTTGGCATTATTCAAAAACAAAGGAAGGTGTATGACATATAACGATCTTACATCATAAGAGTCTGCCAAGGCCCCCTCAAAATACATAAATTCTATGGAAAGAGTTATTCTAGGGAAAATAAAGAAAAAAAATTAGGACAGATTTTTGGGTCAGGTGACAATAAAAAGCCAGATTTGTGAAAGTTCTGTGATGTCTCCCTTTTTTCTCAATTTCTCACCAGGATTATCACCTATCATTTGACATTTCCTCTTGGGAGCCTCAAATATATTTCAGACTAATGTGTCCAAAACCCTATCATTACCAGATAGAATCCTGACCCCAGCTTTGGGTGCTGACTGATGTTTCTTACCTCAAGGGGTGGTACCAACACTGTCAGTATTGATGCAAGCAAAACAGTAGTTATCTTCTTTGAGTCTCCTCTCCATCAACCCCACATCTACTTCATCACCAAGCTCATCGCTCTTTATTGAAGTATATTTAAGTTACAATGTTGTGTTAGTTTCATGCATGAGGAAAAGCAATTCAAACATATTCTTTTTCAGATGTTCTTCCATTATAGATTATTACAGGCTATTGAATATGGTTTCCTATGCTGTACAGTAGATCTTTACTGTTTATCTGTTTTATCCATAGCAATGTGCATATTTTAATACCAATGTCTTCATTTATCCCTCCCTCCCACTTTTCCCTTTGGTAACCAAAGTTTGTTTTCTATACCTATGCAACTATTCCTGCTTTGTAAATAAGTTCATTTGTATCATATTTTAGATTCCACATACAAATGACATCATACATTTGTCTCTCTCTGACTTACTTCATTTAGTATGATAATCTGTAGGTTCATCCATGTTGCTGCAAATGGCAATATTTCATTCTTTTTATGGCTGAGTAATATTCCTTTGTATATATGTACCACATCTTCTTTATCCATTCCTCTGTCAATGAACATTTTTGTTGCTTCCATATTCTAACTATTATAAAAAGTGCTGCTATGAACATTGAGGTGCCTGTATTTTTCCAAATTAGAGTTTTTATTATTTCTGGATACATGCCCAGGAGTAGTGTTGTTGGATCATGTTTTAGCTCTGTTTTTAGGTTTTTAATGAACCTCCATACTAAATTAACTTCTCAAATAACATTCAAATGGAATTCCCTTTCTCCCTCTCCACTGCCATCACAATGTGGTTCAAGGCAAGCTCCTCTCCTACCTCTCTACTTCCTCTTATTTTTATAACATTATAATTTTTATATCTGTATCCATTCAGGCCTTTCTCTGCTGTGTCTTCCACAAGAGTCAGAATTACCTTTTCAAAAGGCAATTACTCACATCTACACCTGAAAGCACTGAAAGCTTTCCGTTGTTCTAAGGAGGGTACTGGGAGGGAAGAAATTTACCTGTATCCTTCTAGGTTACTCTGGTTGGTGTAGAATTAATTTGACATGAGACAGATTAACAGAAGAAAATCAAGCAAAAGTTTAATAACATGTGTACATAGGAGAGATCCAGTAGAACTAAGTAACTTGTCGAATGGCAGAAAACCTCACCTTAATACCACCTTCAGCTAAAGTATTTCGAAGAGGACAAAGGTAATGCACAGGGAGATGGAGAAGCAGACATCTGGCAAATGAGCATTTGCTGGGCCAGTCAGAGACAATGAGGCACGGAGAGGAAATTCTGATCCTAAGCACTGCCTAGAATCTCCCCACCACACAAGGCCAATGTTCCTTGCAGATATGCTGGTTATAGCTCTATTAGTGAACAGGCCCTCTGTCTAAATTCTTTTAGGCAGTTAGGGCAGTGTCAAAGTTTCTTCCTGAGTATTTTGGACTCTGGTTGTTTTCAGTCTGAAATAGTCCACATGCCAAAGAGACAATATGAGGTGGCAAAATTTGCTCCCCTACAAGGGATTAAGGCGAAAGTTAAAATGGACTTCAAGGACCTATACTATCCATTCCCCTTACCCATCTGCGGACCCACACCTGGCATAATAGCCCCTCATTTGCTGCAATTTATCTACTCTCCCTTCCCTCTCCTCTCCCTCCAGTTGCCTTCTGCACCCATCCTAATTCTCTCTGATGGGCTCACTCTCTCTCTTATATATACTTGCCATGGTGGCAATTTTTTGTATGGGTAATTACAAGATTGTTCATCTCCCTATGTCAACTGTAAGCTTCACTAAGGCAGGACCTACATTTTTTCCCAGCTTTACTGAGATATACTTGATGTATAATATTATGTAAGTTTAAGGCCTAAAACATGTTGATTTGATACACTTATATTCTGATAAATGATTAGTACCATAATGTTAGCTAACACCTCCGTCATATCACATAATTATTATTTTTTGTGGTGAGAACACTTAAAATTAACTCTCTTAGCAACTTTCAAGTATACAATACAGTATTAATAGCTATAATCATTATGCTGTGCATCAAGTTCCTAGAAGGGAATATATTCCTTTTCACCGTTGTATATTTAGTGTCTACCCCATAGTAGGTGCTCAGAATATATTACTAGAAAACAGATAAGTGAATAAATGAGTAAATCATTAAAAGGAGATTGTTCTAAATTATGCTGCACCATTTTCTATAATTTTTAAACTGGAACATGCTCGTATAGACTGATGGCTCAGTGGTAAAAGAATCCACCTGCAATGCAGAAAGCACTGAAGACTTGGCATTTGATCCCTGGATTGGGAAGATCCTCTGGAGAAGGAAATGGCAACCCATTCTAGCATTCTTGCCTTGGAGATCCCATGGACAGGGTAGCCTGGTGGACTACAGTCTATGGGGTCACAGAGTCAGGCGTGAGTAAGCAACTGAGCATGCGTGCTCATACAACTGGTCTGTCTTTCTTTCTAATGCTTTCCTTATAAAATACATAGAATTCACTGACAAATTTTTACCATTACTTGAACTTTTATTCCATGTTAACACATAAGTATTATCTGTTTTGTCAAAAAGGAAAATAATTTTTAAAAAAGCATTGAAAATATAAAAACCAGTCAAATCCAGTACTCAAAGATTATTAGTAGTATTCTGATATATATTTTTCAATTTTCTATGTGTTTTTTTGAAGGCCAAAGAGGAGGGTGAAAAAGCTGGCTTGAAACTCAACACTCAAAAAACGATGATCATGGCATCCTGTCTCACCACTTCATGGCAAATAGATGGGGGGAAAAGAAAACAGTGACAGACTTTATTTTCTTGGGCTCCAAAATCACTGTGTATGATGGCTGCAGCCATGAAATTAAAAGGCTCTTGCTCCTTGGAAGAAAAGCTATAACAAACCTAGACATCATATTGAAAAGCAGAGATATCACTGGTGACACAGGTCCATCTAGTCAAAGCTATGGTTCTTCCAGTAGTCATGTATGGATGTGAGAGTTGAACCATATAGAAGGCTGAGCACCGAAGAATTGATGCTTTCATATTGTGATGCTGGAGAAGACTTTCGAGATTCCCTTTGACAGCAATAAGATCAAACCAGTCTATCCTAAAGGAAATCAATCCTGAATATTCATTGGAAGGACTGATGATGAAGCTGAAACTCCAATACGTTGGCCACCTGATGCGAAGAGCTGACTCATTGGAATAGACCCTGATGCTGGGAAAGATTGAAGGTGGGAGGAGAAGGGGATGACAGAGGATGAGATTGTTGGATGGCATCACCGACTCAATGGACATGAGTTTGAGCAAACTCTGGGAGATTGTGAAGGACAGGGAAGCCTGGCATGTTGCAGTTCATGGGGTCACAAAGAGTCAGATATGACTGAGCGACTGAACAATAACAAAGTAGAACTTGAGCTATACTAGTAAATTTCTTGTGACTTGTTTGTTTTTTCCACTTAATTATCAGGAAAATCTTTCCATATCAATAAATAATTTCTCTTTCATATTTAGTAGTGACTTTGCATTATTTTACTTGGCTAGATCATAACTGGTTTTTGGAATTTAGAATATTTTTCTTTTGCAACAATAAATTCTCTGCTAACAATCTTTGAAGTCAAATTTTCATGTTTTAATTTTGCTGCTAAATCAACATTTGTTAAGAGGAGAATAGGCTCTGAATGGTGAGCTGGGGTTCCGCAAAAGATCACAGGAGAAATTGAAACTAAGAAGATTATTACTCACAGATCCTGGTGGAAATTCAGGCACACCTAAAGGGTCCCACAGGGAAACCAAGGCAGAGTGCACACATAGAGAGGGGCAGGACTGGGGCACCTGCTTTTACTGGGGTCCACAGATGAAGTGCCTCAGGGTTCTCAAACTAAGGCAGCAACCAATCTAAAAAGAAGGGGATTTTGGTGAGCTCCACAGGAGGTCTTACCTAAGGGGTGCACCCAACCCTGGGAAGTGCGTAAGCTATGGATCACAAGGGCTGTTGGGAAGGTCAGATCAGGGCTCGTGGCTCTGTGGACTGTGTGATCTAGGGTACCAGCTTGCCCAAGCAGGCTAGAGTCATTTGAATACCCCCAGGGGTCACTTGGCCAACTAAATGGATGCTGAGGCAGCAATACAATGACGTAGCTCAGCTGAATTCCTGACACATTATGAACACACTAATGTTTGGGGGAATGAAATCTTACATTTACTGGGTCAAAGGATTACACATTTTAAAGGTTTTTCCATCCGGTGCCAAAGTGCCCACTAGGAAGCTTGTACCAATTCACTTCTGTGTCCAAGACAGCTGAGATGCTTCTTTGACCCTTGGGCAACCTTGGCTGTCATCTGTGTTTTAGAGTTTTGTCCATTTGACAGATAAATAAATATGGTTTCCAGAGTTAATTTGCATTTCTTTGGTTACCTGTGGCAAACATCTCTTTGTTGGCCATTTGGGAATTCTTTTGTGAACTAAACTGATTCTGTTCTTGATGATACAAGGCTATGGTTCAGAATGTGGAGTATTTTCTGCTGAGGTCTCTGAGGGGGAGGGCAAGTGCGGCTTTCTGTCTCCATGTTCTCAGTGGTTGAGCCGCGGCTTTCAGACCTGCTGCTGTGTCTGTTTCTTCTCATCTCTCTTAACCTGGTGTCAGCGAGCCCTTCTGACTCCTGTCTTTACACCTCTCTAGCAATTGCACTGTACTTACCATCTTCACATTTTCTAATCTTCCCTGGGCTCAAAAGAGTAAATAAACAGCTTGGGAAAAAAAAAATAGAAAAATTAACCAGTTAGAACTTTGCCAAATAAATGCAAAATTAACTTGGAAATTTGCTCTGGGGAGATCATTTAGCTCCTCAGAGAACTTTGTGTTCCGCTTCCCGGTGTTGACTGTGCTGCAGAGAATGGACTGTTGTTATTGTTTAGTCTCTAAAATCCTAAGACTCTTTTGCGACCCCATGGACTGTAGTCCACCAGCTCCCCCATCCATGGAATTCTCCAGGCAAGAATACTAGAGTGAGTTGCCATCTCCTTCTCCAGGGGATCTTCCTGACCCAGAGATGGAACCCACACCTTCTGCTTTGGCTGGTGAATATTTTACCTACTGAGCCACCAGGGAAGCCCATGGAGAATGGATATTTCCAAGTAAATTCATCTGAATGATTAAGAATCCGCTGCACTGGTGTTTTATTTATTTTTGTCTTTTCAATGGGAACTATCTGAGCTCTTGAGCACCATGAGACTCTGGGAAGTTTTGAGTTAATAATTATTGGGGAAAAGGCCCAGTTAGAGCCAAGAAGTCCTGGGAATCCCCTGACAGCTTGTCCACAAGAACCATCTGGCCAAAACAGGGGAAATCAAAATAACTACTCTCTGCCTTCACCAAGGGCCCAGATTAGCAAAGAAGAAAAAAAAATTTTTTTTAGTCCCTGACTTTCAGACACCTTCAGCGCATTAAGTAGGCTAAGACAGATTGTTCAGAGAGCTTCCCAAAAAGAAAGTCAGATAAACTGCAACAAATTTGAAAAGAAGCCAAAATAATTAATAGAAACTGTTTTATTGCTGTCTTGTTTCTCTTCCTAATTAATATTTATGCAGACACATTCCAGAGACATTGCTGTTTGCTTAAGAATACACTGTTGCAATATTGTTGGCTACAGCTGTTTTTGCAATAGGAATTCACTGAAGAGCCTGAAATTGACAGATTAATACTGGGGTAATTAAATTTCCTAAAGAGGAGGAGCTATATCTTTCTAAAAAATAAACAAAATGATTATAGAAACAATGATAGAGGTAGAGAACTATCACAGACTCTAAAATGGCAGAAGGAGTTTTGAGAATCAAAAGTGTGTTGCTTTTTTCTCTTCAAAGAGCTGTCACGGGGGAAGAATGACCAGACTGTGAGCTCTTGTTCCTAGGGGAAAGGATAGATGTCTACGGAAAGCCACAGCCTTTTGCAAAAAGAGGCAGGGCTTGTGTTCGCAGTAAATGCTAGATGTCTTTACAGTGAACTTATTATGACAGCTCTACGTGGATAAATCACAGCCAGTGCAGCCTCTAATGGGAAAGTTTCTTTCGAACCAACACAACACGTGAGCTTGTCCCTGGAGCAGGCCAGTTTGAATGCAGTGACAAAGAATCCAGGAGAGTAATAGTGCCCCCTGGAGTGCAATACCCCTAATTAAACCACAGTCAATTTGCCCCCGAACTCTTCAACACCACCTTCAGCTGCAAGCATAAGGAAACCAGTTGTGATTTATACAGTGAGAGTCCTAGAGTCATACACACCCTTCCCAAAGCAAATAACCTTCCTAGCTTTCCCTGGCAGGCTAGATTTGGCTGCAGTTCTGAACCCAATTCCAGCATTTTTTGTTATTTAGCATTTGTAGAAAACTTACTACTTCCTAAGGGCTTTGCAATCATTGATTAGTTATTAGCCAGCCTGTGATGGGTGAGTGTGCTGTTCCTAAATTATACTCTGTACCAAATGCAGCATGTATCTTTCCCAGCACCTCCTTTCTCCCGCACTCCCCTCTCCTCTCTCTGTCTGTCTCTCTCCCCAGGGTGGGATTGATTAGGTCTACCCTGAGCAATCCAGATCACACTCCCATGAGCAAGCTCTCCATTCCAGCAAAGCTAGGGCTCCCAGAGCTCTAACCACCTCCCTTCAGCTGCTCCTTGAAGCTGCACAGTCGTGCCTCTTTCCATCATCAGCCTGTCACTCATACGGAATCAGTGAATCATTTCTCTCATCAGAGGTTTAAGCTTGGCCTCTCCTGCCCTCCCAGACTCAGATAGTTGGGAACAAATAATGCTCTAACCACCCGTTTATTAATAAAACATTTGCCTCCCCTAATGCAAGCAGTAAGTAATTTGAAGTGACATTGCTGTTATGTTCACAGTTCTTTTTCGGTGCCACTGAGAAATGCATATATTTATCTCTGTTTGGAGAAGCCCACATCTACACCCTGGGTTTTTCGTTAAAGGCATACCATCTCCCCTTTCTAGTTTGCCTGCCTTGCTCAGCTGCCTGTTTGGGTTGTGTGACGTCCATAGGTACCTGTCGCTAGGGAGACCAGAGGCAGGCCAAAGAGGGACACTGGGCATTCTGGAAGCCTGCCACAGGCACCATGCCATCATTCACAGGATGTTTAAACAGAATTCTTTAATCACATAAAGATGCTGAATCCTAGTCAAGGTGTTATTTTGTTATGTACCCTGATGATCCGTGATCTAATTTCACACTTTGTCTAAAAATTGATTTAGCACCGATTGCAGTTGTTTGTAGCAGTATCCAGGGAGCATACTGGCTGCAAGCCCATCCCCAAATCTCAGCATTCAGATTGGTCTCTGCGATGTGCCAGGTAGCCCACCTTAGTTCAGTCATCATCTCCTCCAGATGAGGAGGAGATAAATCCCCTGCCCAGTGAAGCTTAATACCAGAAACACTACTTTTTATCAAATTGCCAGACTTTCATTTCTCCCCCTCTCCTGCTAGATAATCCTGTGTGTTTAATTCAGGGAAGCATCACTGCAGTATTCCCACTGACTCCAATTAATGTACATCCATAAGGGGCTTATTTTCTGGCTTCCTGACTAATTGCTTATACCTAGTTTCCACTTGAACCAGGCAAAGAGAAAAAAAAAAACATATTTCGAAAGCTTTATCAATGCTTTCTGTTTGAATTTTTAGCTTCCTTGAAATTTCTGAATACTCTTTTCCCAGAAGGATTCAGACCAAAGAGATCACCCTTGAAGCAGAGATGGGTTGCATCCGTAATATTCCCAATAATGCATGCGTTAGCAGTGCTGTCAACTAATTAGCCAGGGCTGCACGGCAAGAGCACATCCTGTTGCTTCACCTGCACACCAAGAAAGCAGCTCAGCTCTGCTAGGAAAACTGATTAACCTTTATCCTCCGATTTAGAAGTCCAAAATGTTACAAACAATTACCCCTTGAATCAATCATTATTAGTCCATTTGTGTACAGGGAAATACCACTCTAAATTCTGGTATTCTAGTACCTTTATGCTTGTATGTACTCACTCAGTCATGTGCAACTCTTTGTGACCCATGGACTGTAGCCCACCAGGGTCCTCTGTCCATGGGATTTTCCACAGAGGAATACTAGAGTGCATTGCCATTTCCTTCTCCAGGGGATCTTCCCTACCCAGGGATCGAACCTGCATCTTCTGTGTTACAAGTGGAGTCTTTACCTCGGAGCCACCTGGAGCCCTTAGTGTCTTTATACATTTGCTCAAAAATATTTATAGAGTATTCACCATCTGTCAGGAATAGGTCAGATGCTAGAAATGTCACAGAATTTATGAAGTAAGGCTAGTCTGGAACAATAAGTTTATGGAAATAGGATCAAAAGGAGGGGTGCTATGCAGAGTAATGTCCCACATATGTTTATGTTCCAATCCCAGGAACTAGTTATTATATGTTACATGGCAAAGGGTCTCTGCAGATGTGGTTAAGTTAAGAAGCTTGAGATGCAGAGATTCCCTTAGACCCAATTCTCCCTAAAATCTGAGAGCCTTTCCTAGCTATGGAGAGAAAGAGGTGCTATAATGGAAACAGAGTCAGAGAGGTTCAGAGTTGCTAGCCTGAAGATAGTTAAAGAGGGCCACAAGTCAAGGAATGTGGGGGCTCTCTAGAAGCTAAAAAAGGCAGGGAAACGAATTTTCCCAAAGAGCCTTCAGAAAGTAAAGTTTTATGGATACCTTGATTTTAGCCCAGTGGGGACAATGTTGGATTTCTGACTTACAGTACTGTATGACGGTAAATATTGCTTTCTTAAGTGATTCAGTTCAGTACAGTTCCGTTGCTCAGTCTCGTCCAACTCTTTGAAACCACATGAACCACAGCATGCCAGGCCTCTGTGTCCATCACCAACTCCTGAAGTTTAACCAAACCCAAGTCCACTGAATCGGTGATGCCAACCAACCATCTCATCCTCTGTCGCCCCCTTCTCCTCCTGCCCTCAATCATTCCCAGAATCAGGGTCTTTTCAAATGAGTCAGCCCTTTGCATCAGGTGGCCAAAGTATTGGAGATTCAGCTTCAGCATCACTCCTTCCAATGAACATTCAGGACTGATCTCCTGTAGGATGGACTGGCTGGATCTCCTTGCTGTCCAAGGGACTCTCAAGAGTCTGCTCCAACACCACAGTTCAAAAGCATCAATTCTTTGGCGCTCAGCTTTCTTTATAGTCCAACTCTCACATCCATACATGACCACTGGATAAACCATAGCTTTGACTACAGAGACCATTGTTGGCAAAGAATGTCTCTGCTTTTTAATATGCTGTCTAGGTTGGTCATAACTTTCCTTCCAAGGAGTAAGCGTCTTTTAATTTCATGGCTGCAATCACCATCTGCAGTGATTTTGGAGCCCCCCAAAATAAAGTCACCACTGTTCCACTGTTTCCCCATCTATTTGCCATGAAGTGATGGGACCAGATGCCATGATCTTAGTTTTCTGAATGTTGAGTTTTAAGCCAACTTTTTCACTCTCCTCTTTCACCTTCATCAAGAGTCTCTTTAGTTCTTCTTCACTTTCTGCCATAAGGGTGGTGTCATCTGCATATCTGAGGTTATTGATATTTCTCCCGGCAATCTTGATTCCAGCTTGTGCTTCATCCAGCCCAGAGTTTCTCATGATGTACTCTGCATATAAGTTAAATAAGCAGGGTGACAATATACAGCCTTGATGTACTCCTTTTCCTATTTGGAACCAGTCTGTTGTTCCATGTCCAGTTCTAACTGTTGCTTCCTGACCTGCATACAGGTTTCTCAGGAGGCAGGTAAGGTGGTCTGGTATCTCCCATCTCTTTCAGAATTTCCACAGTTTATTGTGATCCACACAGTCAAAGGCTTTGGCATAGTCAATAAAGCAGAAATAGATGTTTTTCTGGAACTCTCTTGCTTTTTCGATGATCCAGCAGATGTTGGCAATTTGATCTCTGGTTCCTCTGCCTTTTCTAAAAAAAAAAAAAAAAAAAAACCAGCTTTGAACATCTGGAAGTTACACAGGATCATGTAATGCTGAAGCCTGGCTTTGGAGAATTTTGAACATTACATTACTAGCTTGTGAGCTGAGTGCAATTGATGCAGTAGTTGAGTAATCTTTGGCATTGCCTTTCTTTGGGATTGGAATGAAAACTGACCTTTTTCCAGTCCAGGGGGGGGGGGGTGGGGTGGGTGGACCGCTGCTGAAGCTTTCCAAATTTGCTGACATATTGAGTGCAGCACTTTCACAGCATCATCTTTCAGGATTTGAAATAGCTCAACTGGAATTCCATCACCTCCACTAGCTTTGTTTCAGTAGTGATGCTTTCTAAGGCCCACTTGACTTCACATTCCAGGATGTCTGGCTCTAGGTGAGTGATCACACCATCATGATTATCTGGGTCATGAAGATCTTTTTTGTACAGTTCTGTGTGTTTTTAAATTTAATGTTATCCCCCCCCCCCCTTTGCTCACCTCTTCTTAATATCTTCTGCTCTGTTTATGTGTCCATAATCAACCATTTTTTTGCTCATGAAATGTTCCCTTGTATCTCTAATTTTCTTGAAGAGATCTCTAGTCTTTCCCATTCTGTTGTTTTCCTCTATTTCTTTGCATTGATCACTGAGGAAGGCTTTCTTATCTCTCCTTGCTATTCTTTGGAACTCTGCATTCAAATGGAATATCTTTCCTTTTCTTTCTCCTTTGCTTTTTGCTTCTTCTTTTCACAGCTATTTGTAAGGCCTCCTCAGACAGCCATTTTGCTTTTTTGCATTTCTTTTTCTTGGGATGGTCTTGATTCCTGTCTCCTGTACAATGTCACGAACCTCCGTCCATAGTTCATCAGGCACTCTGTCTATCAGATCTAGTCCCTTTTTTTTTTTTTTGTAGGCAAAAGTAGTTCTTTTTTTTTTTTTAATTTATTTTAGTTGGGGGCTAATTACTTTACAATATTGTAGTAGTTTTTGCCATACATCGACATGAATCAGCCATGGGTTCACATGTGCCCCCTCCCCCACTCCTCCTCCCACCTCCCTCCCCCTCCATCCCTCTGTGTCATCCCAACGCTCCATCCCTCGACATCCATCCATGCATAGAACATGGGAACGGTGTTCTCTTCACAAATGACGACAATAAACCTGTACAATGTTATTGTCCCGACGTCAACCCTCACCTTTTCCCTCAGAGTCCCACAGGACTGTTCTAGGCATCTGTTTGTCTCTTATTCCCTTAAATCTTCTCTCACTTCCACTGTATATAACATACAGGGATTTTATTAAGGTCTACCTTAATGGTCTAGTGTGTTTTTTTTTTCCCTACTTTACTTTAATTTAAATCTGAATTGGCAATTAAGAGTTCATGATCTGAGCCACACTCAAGCTCCCCACTTGTTTTTGCTGGGACTATATAAGGCTTCTCTCCATCTTTAGCTGCAAAGAATATAATCAATCTGATTTCAGTATTGACCATCTGGTGATGTCCATGTGTAGAGTCATCTCTTGTGTTGTTGAAGAGGGTGTTTGCTATGACCAGTGCATTCTCTTGGCAGAACTCTATTAGCCTTTGCCCTGCTTCATTCTGTACTCCAAGGCCAAATTTGCCTGTTACTCCAGGTGTTTCTTGACTTCCTACTTTTGCATTCCAGTCCCCTATAATGAAAAGGACATCTTTTTGGTGTTAGTTCTAAAAGGTCTTGTAGGTCTTCATAGAACTGTTCAACTTCAGCTTCTTTAGACGTTACTGGTTGGGGCATAGACTTGGATTACCGTGATATTGAATGGTTTGCCTTGGAAACGAACAGAGATCATTCTGTCGTTTTTGAGATTGCATCCAAGTACTGCATTTCAGACTCTTTTGTTGACTATGATGCTACTCCATTTCTTCTACTGGGATTCCTGCTGACAGTAAGTACTAATACATCATCATCAGGGTTAAGTTCACCCATTCCATCCATCTTAGTTCGCTGAATCCTAGAATGGTCGACATTACTCTTGCCATCTCCTTGATTGACCACTTCCAATTTTGCTTTGGTTCATGGACCTAACAGTCCAAGGTTCCTATCAATATTACTCTTAAAGCCACTAAAGTTTTGTTGTAATTTTTATACAAGCCCTAGAATCTAATATAGGAGTTTTGTGTTCAAGAATAAATGTCACTCATTAGCAGTTTATTTGAGCCCATTGCTTAAACCTTCACAGTGCCTCAGTTTTTTTATTCTGTAAACTGAAGGTAATAATGCTTACTTTAACCAGTTACTAAAATGAAAAAACAATAAAATGAAGCTGATGAAGCTGTTGGCATTTATGCCAGAAGACAGCATTATTCAGTGAATAGTTACTTGAACATACTGTTGACACACAACTCTGAAAGTCATCCCTACCAGTCGTCCAAGGGTTTTACTATCACATTCTGCTTAGAAGACTAAAAACCCACCAACCTACCAAGTAAGTGCATACATGTGGAGATACTACATGGATAGGAGAAGAGGACCCAACCACAAGTCCAATATTTTCAACATTCTGCCTGATATAAATCACTGTTTGTAACTTCCCTCATTTTACAGAAGGTCCTAACATGGCCTGTTGGCTGTGTCAGGAGCACTACTATTCATCAGAGCTTGCAGTTCATATTTAGCTGCCATGCCTAGCACTTAAAACCATGTGTATAAGCTAAATTGTGGTTATGGTTTCTCTCCATTCATATTTCATCAATTTCTGACCGATCACCGAGAGGAGCAAGAAGCGTCCCAAACAGAAGAACCCATAAGGAAAGAAAGAGCTCTGGATCTCTCAATAATGAATGAGGATCTCCCAACCTTGGTTGAGAGCTGCCACACAGCTAGAGCAGAGGTCTGGTGACCATCAAAATTCAGCATACTCCCAAAACATAGCTTCCAAATAATCCAGAGAGCTTTAGATTAGGCAGTGATTTTAAAGTCATTGAGCTTAAACCCCTTTTCCTGTTGAAAAAAAAAAAAGGAGGGAAATTCCTAACTGTTTCAGAGGAGACTGCTAAAGGGGCAAAGGTGGTTTGTACAAGTTCATCAGGGTCTTCTCTGTGTGTAATTGGAAGATAAATAGGTTAAACTGCAGAAAGTTCATAACTTTTCAGTTCAGTTCAGTCACTCTCAGTCATGTCCAACTCTTTGCAACCCCATGGACTGCAGCACACCAGGCCTCCCTGTCCATCACCAACTCCCAGAGTTTACTCAAACTCATGTCCATTGAGTTGGTGATGCCCTCCAACCATCTCATCCTCTGTTGTCCCCTTCTCCTCCTGCCCTCAATCTTTCCCAGCATCAGGGTCTTTTCAAATGAGTCAGCTCTTTGCATCAGGTGGCCAAAGTATTGGAGTTTCAGCTTCATCATCAGTCCTTCCAATGAATATTCAGGACTGATTTCCTTTAGGATGGACTGGTTGGATCTCCTTGCAGTCCAAAGGACTCTCAAGAGTCTTCTTCAACACCACAGTTCAAAAGCATCAATTCTTTTCTTCGGCGCTCAGCTTTCTTTATAGTCCAACTCTCACATCCATACATGACTACTGGAAAAACCATAGCTTTGACTAAAGAACCTTTGTCGGCAAAGTAATGTCTCTGCTTTTTAATATGCTATCTAGGTTGGTCATAACTTTTCTTCCAAGGAGCAAGTGTCTTTTAATTTCATGGCTGCAGTCACCATCTGCAGTGATTTTGGAGCCCCCAAAAATAAAGTCAGCCACTGTTTCCACTGTTTCCCCATCTATTTGCCATGAAGTGATGGGACCAGATGCCATGATCTTAGTTTTCTGAATGTTGAGTTTTAAGCCAACTTTTTCACTCTCCTCTTTCACTTTCATCAAGAGGCTCTTTAGTTCTTCTTTGCTTTCTGCCATAAGGGTGGTGTCATCTGCATATCTGAGGTTATTGATATTTCTCCCGGCAATCTTGATCCCAGCTTGTGCTTCATCCAGCCCAGTGTTTCTCATAATGTACTCTGCATATAAGTTAAATAAGCAGGGTGACAATATACAGCCTTGACGTACTCCTTTCCCTATTTGGAAGTCAAATGTATCTAGAATTGTCCCTCAATAGTGTTACCTTACAAGAATAAGTAGATCATTTAAACAGAAGCATAGATATAACTGCAAGAAAATATTCCTGATTGGTTAAAGGATCAGACAAGAATGTCATCTAAGAGAATTCCAAAGCGAAAATTTTATTTTACCTTAAAATTCTTCAGCCATTTGAGATCATTGTACCTAAAGAGAGCCAATAAAATAAGAGGTTTTAACCCTACTAGAGATATTTTCTTAAGAGACAATATGGAAACTTTAAGCAGTCTTGTAATTCTCTTTGCTTAATGTTAAACCCTAAAAGTAAAAGGTGACTAACTTTTCCTGATGCTTAGTGCTAGTTAAGTCACTCATCATGTCTCGACTCTGCCACCACATGGTCTGCAGCCCCAGTAGGCTCCTCTGTCCATGGGATTTTCAAGGCAATAATACTGGAGGATTGTCATTTCTTTCTCCAAGGATCTTCCCAACCCTGGGATTGAATCTACATCTCTTGCATTACAGACAGACTCTTTTACCACTACACACAAGGGATAAGCCCAACCAAAGTACCAGATACATTTTTTTGGTCATAAGACTGTGTACATTGGTTTCTAAATTCCAGGAAATCTTTCAAGTTGTGTATTCAGTAACATAGATCAGGGAAGAAAAAAGTGGAAAGGCCAGTCAATATAAGATTGACAATCAAGGGTAAACATTTACTAGGCACCTCATTTAATCATGATAAACAACCTGAAAGGTAGGTGATGTTATTCCTATTTTTAACGAGGTGAGGAAAGATGAAATTCATAAAGAATAGGTGACTTGAGCAATGGCATGCAGCTAGGAAAGTAGAAACATGGAATTTTATTCAGTTTTCCCTCTGGCTTTAGAGCCTGTGTCTGTCATTTAAATGCTTTAAAAATCCTACTAAAAATGTGACTTTTGAATGAGACCTACAGCAGAGTAAAGAATTCAGAACGTTTGAGATAAGCATAAGATGGCGGCAGGAATAGGACGAGAGAACCACTTCTCTCCCCCGCAAAATTTAACAAAAGACATCGAACGCTGAGCAAAACCTTCAAAAAACTACTTCTGAACGCTGTCAGAGGACCACAGGCATCCGAAATACAGCGCATTATTCTTCAGAAGGAGGTAGGGCGAAATAATAAAAAGATAAAAAGAGAGACAAAAAGATTTAGGGCGGAAACCCTCCCCGGGCGGGTGTCGTAAAAATAGGAGAAATTCCAAGCACCCAGAAACCCTCACACCGCGGGTTTGGGGGAAGATTTTGAATCTCAAGGGCAACATAACGGGAGAAAAAAATAAATAAAACCCACAGATTTTGTGCCTAAGCAACTTCAGCAAAGAACCCCAGACCTCGCATCCGCCACCAGCAAGTGGGGCTGAACGTAAAAGAACGAGAGGAGCAAGGCGGCTACGCTTAGGGTAAGACCCGGGCTGAATGCACCAGAGGGCAATCGTAGGGAAGCTAACGTGAGACAGTAACACCAAACAGTGGGACAAGCCACAGAGAGAGAACTATCCCCGCGAAAAGCCCCAAAGCTAAGGCACTGCCGGCCCCTCACAGAACAAAGACTGAGCGATACAGGGAAGAGCTAGCCCGGCTGCGGAACTGCTCCATCCCCCGCTGGACCAATTGGCAGGCGAGACCATCCAAGCTGGAAAGGGGCAAACTCGGCCCCAGAGCGGGCACCCCCTACCAACTGCAAACAGGAGGCTCCCAGTTTCTAAGCAAAGACTGCTGAATCCCAGGAGGGTCGACATTTCCGCCGGGAGGGGTCGCAGCCAGAGACCAGCTCCCCATGAATTGACAAAAAGCACACTGGAGCCGGGCGCCACCCGTAAACCGATGGCGGGGGCCAGGGAAGGGTGATAAGCCGCACCGCCCCAACATGGGAGAGTCGCCTCGCCAAACTCCTGCCGCACTGAGCTGCTGCCCGACCGGGAACGGTGCAAAAACCGCCGGGCCCAACAGGGTCTGCACCTTTGTGAGTACCCGGGAACCTGAACCTGAGCGACTTAGACCTGGGAAGTGCGTGCATCTTCAGGGCCAACTCCCCGCCGAGTAACGTGAAGCCTGAGCAGGGTAGAACGGGAAAAGCACCTATGCTGTGAGTGGGGCGAACCCAGTAGCGGCCAAAGACACTGCGAGCTCTCCACAACACACGCCAGTGATATTGGTTGGCAGTGGACCTCCCTCCCCACAGCACGACTGAAACAAGTGAACCTAATGAGACCACCTCCCGCCCCTTTGTGGCAGGGCGGAAACTAGACACTGAAGAGACCTCCAAACAGAAGCCAAATCAAACAGAGGGAAGCGCGCTGGTAAGGGACGCCAACAGATTAAAATCCCTGTAGTTAACACTGACTGCATTGAAAGGGGCCTATAAGATCTGGAAAAGTATAAAGCAGGAACAAGGATCATATCTGAAACTGAACAGACCCCACACTGCTCACAACAGCTCCAGAGAAAGTCTGGGATTATAATATTTTTACTATATCAAATTTTATTTAATTTTTTTTCTTTCTTTTTTCTTTCAGTCCTCTATAACACCCTTTAATTATCATTTTCATAACCCACTAATTACCTTGCAAAAAAAAAAACAAACCTTATTTTTAAAGCAAACTGTGTATATAATATCCATATACTTTTTTGTTTTCCTTTTTTTACTGTTTTTTTTCCTGTTTTACTTTTTTTTACTGTTTCTTTTTTTACTGTTTAACTGTTTTACTCGTCTTTTTTTCTTTTTATACTCTTTTTCTTTATTTTATACTGTACGTTTCAAATAAGGAGTCTAACCTCTATTGTAGATTTTTTAAATCCTTTGTTTTACATAGTTGATATCAATTTGTACATTTACGAATACAATCTTTATGTACCCATTTTTACCCATTATTTACTCATGAGTTGATTAATGGCTATTGAATACTTTCTCCCCTCTATTGATGCTCTTTTCTTCATCGCCCCGGGGAAACCTCTATCTTCCCACCAATCTCCTCACTTCTCTTCTCAACCCAATTCTGGGAATCTCTGATGGTGTTCTGGGTACCCGAAGAACCACTTTTGGGAACAAATACTTCCCAGATCTCTCTCTTCCCCTCTTGGATTCCTCCATTCTACCCATCCCTCACTCTATTGCCTTCTCCCCCCTCTCTAATGTATCTCTGTGAACCTCTCTGAGGGTTTCCAACTGTGGAGAGCACAGAGGGAATCTTACTGGCTAGACTTCGCTCACCACCGTTGAAGTCCCCCTCCTTCTCCTCCCTGGTCACCTCAAACCTCCCACACCCCCTTCACCTCTCCATGTAACTCATGAACCTCTCTGGGTATCCCCTCACTGTGGAGTAAAAACAAAATCTTTTCCACCATTAACCCTAAAAGTTTTATTATTCGATGCTGTATGGATGGAGAAGTCTTGAGGCAACGCAAGAATAAGACTGAAAGCCAGAGGAAAACATTAATTAAAAGAGATTCATCCAATAGCCTCCACATATACACTGAAACCAAGCTCCACCCAAAGACCCAATAAGTTTCCAGAGCAAGACAAACCACGCAAATTCTCCACAACCAGGAATATATAGCCCTGATCAATCAATCTACAGGCCTTGCCCAGAGGCACACCAAATCCATAGACAACTCAAAACTCAATACTGGACACTCCCACTGCACTCTATAGAGAAGAGATCCAGCTCCACCCACCAGAACACCACACAAGCTCCCCCAACCGGGAAACCTTGACAAGCCACCCGTCCAAACCCCACCCACAGTGAGGAACCTCCAACAATAAAGATGAACTTCAAACTACCAGAATACAGAAAGGCCACGCCTAACAACAGCAATCTAAACAGATGAAAAGGCAGAGAATACTCACAAGAAAAGGACAATGAGAAATGCCCACCAAACCAAACAAAAGAGGAGGAGATAGGGAGTCCTATCTAAAAAGAATTAGAATAATGATAACAAAAATGATCCAAATCTTGAAAACAAAATGGAGTTACAGATAAATAGCCTTGGAGACCAAGGATTGAAGAAGATGCAAGACATGTTTATCAAGGACCTAGAAGAAATAAAAAGGAGTCAATATAAATGAATATGAAATAAAGGAGATAAAAGACACGCTGAGGATACCTAACAGTAAATTAACGGAGGCAGAAGATAAGGAAAGTGAGGTAGAAGATAGAAGGTGGAAATAAACGAAGCAGAGTAGGAAAATAGAAAAAAGACTCAAAAGAATGAGGAAAACCTCAGGACCTCCCTGGGACAATATGAAAACGCCCAAACATTCGAATCATAGTGAGTCCCAAAGAAAAGAAGGTAAAAGGAAAGGCCATGAAAAAATACTCGAGGAGATTAATAGTTGAAAATTTCCCTAAAATGAGGAAGGGAAAGAGTACAAGAAGTCGAAGAAACCCAGAGAGTCCCAAACAAGAGCAAACCCAAGGCTAATCACCCCAAGACACATATTAATCAAATTAACAAAGATCAAACACAAAGAACAAATATTAAAAGCGCAAGGGAAAAACAACAAATAACACAAAACAATGGATCCCCAAAGGATAACACTGATCTTTCAATAGAAACTCTTCAGCTAGAATCGAATGGCAAGGACATGACTTAAAGTAAATGAAAGAGAATAATCTAACCACCCAGATTACTGTACCTGGCAAGAGATCTCATTCCACATATGAAGAAATTCAAAAGCGATTACTGACCAACAAGAGCTGAGGGAATTCCCAGCACCACCAAACACCAAGCTCTCCAACAAATGCTAAACGGTCTTCTCATAAACAGGAAACACAAAAAGGATGTTTAAGACATGAACTCACAACAACAAAGTAAATGGCAATGGGACCAAACTTATCAATAATTTACCTTAAATGTAAATGGGTTTAAATGCCCCCCCCAAAAAAAGACAAAGATTGGGCTGATGGATACAAAAACAATGAACCCTATATATGCTGTCTACAAGAGACCCACCTCAAAAACTAGGACACATACAAGACCTGAAAGTAAGGATGGAAAAACATATTTCATGCAAACGAAGACCCAAAAGAAAGCAGGAGTCGCATAACTCATTTCAGATAAAAATACTTTAAAATAAAGGCTGTGAAAAAGGACAAAGAAGGACACATACATAATGATCAACAGGATCAATCCAAGAAGAAGATGTAACAATTATAAATATATATGCCCCAACATAGGAAGCACCACAATATATAAGGCTAATACTAACAAGTATGAAAGTGGAAATTAACAATAACACAAAAATAGTGTGGGAGACTTTTAATACTCCACTCACACTCTATGGTAGATCAACTAACAGAAATTAACAAGAAACACAAACTATAAGTGATACTATAGACAAATAGGTTTTAATCAATATTTACAGGACTTTCCACCCCAAAAACATCAATTCACCTTTTTTCTCAAGTGCACACGGAAACTTTCTTCTCCAGGATAGAATCATATCCTAGGCCATAAAATCTAGCCTTGGTAAATTCCAAAAAATTGAAATCAACGCAGCCATCTTCTCTGACCACAATGCAGTAAAGAATAGACCTCAATAACAGGAAAAAAAACTATTAAAAATTCCAACCTTGGAGGCTAAACAACAACGCTTCTGGATTTAACCAACAATCATAGAAGAAATCATAAAAGAAATCAAACTATGCATAGAAACGAATGAAAATGAAAACACAACAACCCAAAACCTATGGGACACTGCAAAAGCAATGCTAAGGGGAAGGTTCATAGCAATACAGGCGTACCTCAAGAAACAAGAAAAAAATCAAATAAATAAACTAACTCTACACCTAAAGCAACTAGAGAAGGAAGAAATGAAGAACCCCAGGGTTAGTAGAAGGAAAGAAATCTTAAAAATTAAGGGCAGAAATAAATGCAAAAGAAACAAAAGAGACCATAGCAAAAATCAACAAAACTAAAAGCTGTTTTTGAGAAGATAAACAAAAATGGACAAGCCAGTAGCCGAGACTCATCAAGAAACAAAGGGAGAAGAAATCAATCAACAAAAGTTAAGAAATGAAAATGGAGAGATCACAACTGACTACCACAGAAATACAAAGATCATAAGAAGACTACTACCAACCAGCTATATGCCTATTAAAATTGACAACTTTGGAAAAATGATAAAAATTCTTAGAAAAGAATAACTTTCCAAAACTGAACCAGGAAGAAATAGAAGATCTTAACAGACCCATCACAAGCACGGAAATCGAAACTGTAATCAGAAATCTTCCAGCAAACAAAAGCCCAGGACCAGACAGCTTCACAGCGGAATTCCTAAACCAAAATTTAAGGTAGACTAACACCTATCCTACTCAATACTCTTCCAGAAAATAGCAGAAGGATGGTAAACTGTCCAAACTCAATTCTAGAGGCCAACCATCACCCTAATTCCAAAACCCAACAAAGATGCCACCAAAAAAGGGGAAAATATGGGCCACTATCACTGAATGAACATGATGCAAAACTTTATAAAATATTCTAGCAAACGAGAAATCCAACATCATAATAAAAAAGATCATACATCATGACCAAGTGGCTTTATCCCAGGATGTGCAAGGTTTCTTACACATCCGCAAATCAATCAAAGTAATTTCCCACATTAACAATTGAACAGATAAAAACCATATGATTACTCAAAGATGCAGAAAAATCCTTTGACAAAATACAACATCCATTATGATAAAAACCCTCCAGAACGCAGGAATAGAAGGAACATACCTCAACCATAAAAAGTAGGATATAATGACAAAACCCACAGCAAACATATCCTCAATGGTGAAAAATTGAAAGCATTCCCCTAAAGTCAGAAACAAGGCAAGATGCCCACTTTTCACCACTACATTCAACATAGTTATGAAGTTTTGGCCACAGCAATCAGAGCGAAAAAGAAATAAAAGGAATAACAGATAGGAAAAGAAGATAAAACTCTCACTGTTTGCAGATGACATGATTCTCTACATAAAAACCCCTAAATATTCTACCGGAAAATTACTAGAGCTAATCAATAATATAGGAAAGTTGCAGGATATAAAATTAACACACAGAAACCCTTTGCATCCTATACACCAATTAATGAGAAAACAAAAGAGAAATTAAGGAAACAATACCATTCACCCATTGCAACAAAAAGAATAAAATACTTAGGAATATATCTACCTAAAGAAACAAAAGACTTATATATAGAAAACTATAAAACACTGATGAAAGAAATCAAAGAGGACACAAACAGATGGAGAAATCAACCGAGTGTTCCCATGGATGGAATAATTAATATAGTGAAAAGAGTATACTACCCAAAAGCAATCTAATAATTCATCAATCCCTACAAGCTAACCAATGTATTTTTCACCAGAACTAGAACAAATCAATTTCACACAATTTTGTATGGACAATATAAAGCAAACCTCGAATAGCCAAAGCAATCTTGAGAAAGAAGAATGGAACTGGAGGAATCAACCTGCCTGACTTCAGGCTCTACTACAAAGCCACAGTCATCAAGACAGTGTGGTACTGGCACAAAGATAGAAATATAGATCAATGGAACAAAATAGAAAGCCCAAAGATAAACCCACGCACCTATGGACACCTTATCTTCGACAAAGGAGGCAAGAGTATACAATGGAGAAAAGACAATCTCTTTAACAAGTGGTGCTGGGAAAACTGGTCAACCACTTGTAAAAGAATGAAACTAGAACACTTCCTAACACCATACACAAAAATAAACTCAAAATGGATTAAAGATCTAAACGTAAGACCAGAAACTATAAAACTCCTAGAGGAAAACATAGGCAAAACACTCTCCGACATAAATCACAGCAGGATCCTCCATGACCCACCTCCCAGAATAATGAAATTAAAAGGCAAAAATAACAAAATGGGAAACCTAATTAAAATTAAAAGCTTTTGCACAACAATGAAAACTATAAAGCAAGGTGAAAAAGACCAATCCTTCAGAATGAGAAAATCATAAGCAAACGAAGCAACAAGACAAACATTAATCGCAAAAATATACAACAACTCCTGCAACTGAAATTCAGAAAAATAAACGACCCAATCAAAAAATGGCCAAAGAACTAAAACAGAATGTTCTCCCAAAGACGACATACAGATGGCTAACAAACACTGAAAAGATGCTCACATCACTCAATATTAGAGAACATGCAAATCAAAACCACAATGATGGTACCATTATATACACCATCAGAATGCTGCTATCCAAAAGTACTACAATCAATAAATGCTGGAGAGGGTGTGGAGAAAAGGGAACCCTCTTACACTGTTGGTGGGAATGCAAACTAGTACAGCCACTATGGAGAACAGTGTGGAGATTCCTTAAAAAACTGGGAATAGAACTGCCCATATGAACCCAGCCAATCCCACTGCTGGGCTATACACACCGAGAAACCAGAATTGAAAAGACCGTGTACCCCAATGTCATCGCAAGCACTGTTTTAACAATAGCAGACATGGAAGCAACCTAGAGGTCCATCAGCAGACGAATGGAAATAAGAAGCGTGGTACATAACACAATGGATTATTACTCACAGGCCATTAAAAAAAAATTAACATTTGGAATCAGTTCTATTGAGATGGATGAAACTGGGAGCCCATAATACAGAGTGAATAAGCCAGAAAGAAAGAACCACCAATAACAGTAATACTAATGCATATATATGGAATTATGAAAGTGGGTAACTAACCTACCCTATATGCGGGACAGAATAATAGACACAGATGCATAAACAGTCCTATGGCTCTTAGGGAGAAGGTGAGGGTTGGTGGACTTCTGGACAATAACATTGAAACATGTATATTATCATATGTGGAATCAGAATACCATTCCATGTTCTATGCATGAGACAAATAGCTCAGGGCTGGGGCACTGGGATGACCCAGAGGGATGGGATGGGGAAGCAGGTGGGAGGGGGGTTCAGGATGGGGAATACATGCAAACCCATGGCTGATTCATGTCAATGTATGGCAAAAACTACTACAATATTGTAAAGTAATTAGCCCCCAACTAAAATAAAAATAAACTTATTAAAAAAAAAAAAAGAATTCAGACGTTTGCAAAACAAACGTCTGTTTTCCCTTTGAGAATGTCCCATGCCACTACCACATGACATGGTTTAATATGAGATAGCCCACTGGCTCCAACTACCTAAAGGGGGTGAGGGCTCTCTCTCAATGACAACATTTATTATTGTCAAAAAAGAAGAGTTTGTTTGATAATCCCCCTCCAGTGAAGAAGAGAATCTATTTAACTTCCAGGTATTCCTGAAAAATTCAAATGACTAGATTTTATAAAGAATTACAAATTATTCATACACTTACTAAGACTCCTTCCTTGGGTCAAAAATACCTTCAAGGTAACCTGTGAAGGACATATGAATGATATATATGATTTGAATCTTACTAGTGAGAAATCAATGGAATAGATGGTCTACAGAGCTTACAAGCCATGAAGCCAAGAACCCAATCTAAGGTTTAATCTGATTCCATGTTCTTGCACTTTCCACTGTTTCTTTCTGTATCAGAAGTTTCATGGCACCATTTAAAATGTATATGACTGAGTATAGGACTGTGTTAAATGTGTATCTGAGGAGAAGAATTTGTCGTGAAGCAGAATGATTAATGGTGTGGCATTGAGATAATGTCCCATGAAAAGATCTTTCCAGGAATATTTCAGATAGGAAGGCTCACCACTGGCATGTCAGTTGACAGACCCTAGGGTTATTTTTCTGCCTCAAATGGGGAAAATCCCAAAACGGGTAGTATGCAGAGAAACTAAAGGCAAAAGAATTGTATTAAAATTAGTAACTCAAACTTTTGTATTTTGATGCCCCATTGCCAGGAGACTGATGGGCAAATATCTGAAATATTATAATGTGAAACAATAAGTATAAAAATTCAAAAAGAGCAAAATTCTCTATAAATTTATGAAAGTGTTCCACAACAATAACAAATAGATATATTGTGTTATGAAAATCATACTGAAAATCAATGGCATAGGTAAGAATTGTTTGATTTAACATTTTAAAATAAACAGACATCTTCCTTTTTACAGGCTTTGCTCTTCCAGATCTGACTTAGAGGCTTAAATAGATCGATGCTTCCTATAACTTGTCAAAAGGAAGACCATTTCACTGTTGATTTAGAAACTGATTTAGATGTTTTAAAATGTCTATAGTTATATCCCTGATCTAGTGGTTAAAGGTCGAATAGAGTATATAAAGCAAGGAGAAATAGAGCAAAGACTAGATGTATAACCAATGATTAACATTAAAGACAAAAGAAAAAAAACACACACATAAAATGAAGGAAAGAATTAGAGGGAAAGAGGGAGAGGGGATAAGAAAAGGATTATTTGGTTCATATAGATGGGCAGTTTAAAAGGCTTACTACAACATTTCTCTTTTATTTTTTCCTTACCATTCCCAGTGAACACAATAAAATCAATTTTCCTGTTATAGGGACAACACAGGCTGGCCATTTCCTGCCATGATCCTGAACTGTCCACGTGAAAATCTCTGCCACACTGTGAAGATAATTTTATAATCTTGGAATAACAGAGAAAGAATCTGAATTCAGAAACAAAATTCATATCAATGTAAAAAAATTGTCAATGCTGCAGACCCATATCTCTGAACTAATACTGAATTCTCCACCTTGCAACTCAAGCCTCTCCAATAACAAAGTGGCATATGCAATAAATTTTAATAAAGCTTGCGTAGATTTCTGTTGTCAAAAATGGTACCCAACTGAGAAATGCAAATCAAAACTAAATAAGATATCACCTCACACCAATCAGAATGGCCATCATTTAAAAAAGTGACAAATAATAAATGTTGGAGAGGATGTGGAGAAAAGGGAACCCTTCTACATTGTTAGTGGGATTGTAAATTAATGCAGCCACTATGGAAAATAGTATCTCGGAGGTTCCTCAGAAAACTAAAACTAAAGTTGCCATATGATCCAGCAACCCCACTCCTGGGCCTATATCAGGACAAAGCTATAATTCAAAAAGATACATAGCATTGAAACATGTATAATACCATATGTGAAACAGATCACCAGTCCAGGTTCGATGCATGAGACGGGGTGCTCAGGGCTGCTGTACTGGGGTGATCCTCAGGGATGGGATGGAGAGGGAGGTGGGAAGGGGGTTCAGGATGGGGAACACATGTACACCCATGGCTGATTCATGTCAATGTATGGCAAAACCCACTACAATATTTTAAAGTAATTAGCCTACAATTAAAATAAATTAATTCATTTAAAAAAAAATACAAGCACCCAAATATTCATAGTAGCACTATTCATAATAGGTAGACATGGAAGCAACCTATATGTCCATCGACAAATGAATGGACAAAGAAGATGTGGTATATACACACACACACAATAGAATACTACTCAGCTATAAAAATAAATGAAATAATGCCATTTGCAACAACATAGATGGACAGAGAAATTATCATACTAAGTGAAGTAAGTCAGAAAAGAAAAGACAAATGCCATATGCTATCACTTACATGTGGGATCTAAAATATTACACAAATGAATTTATTTACAAAACATAAACAGATTCACAGATATAGAGAAGAGACTTGTGATTACCAAGGGTGAAGAGGGTGAGGGAGGAATGGAGTGGTATTCAGGATTAGCAGATGTCAACTATCATATATAGAATGCTAAACAACAAGGTCCTACTGCATAGCACAGGGAACTATATTCAATGTTCTTAGATAAATCATAATGGAAAAGAATATGAAAAAGAGTATTTGTGTGTGTATGTGTGTGTGTGTGTATCTCTTCATTAAATAGCAAAAATTAACCCACCATTGCAAATTAACCATACTTCAATAAAAAAAATTTCTAAAAGAAATACTTAATTGAAAAATTCCTCCTTCCTGCATGTTAGATTAACAGGTACCAGATTTATCTCCCTGCATTAAATAAAAACTGGACAAAATATATAAGGCTACTACTTTTAGGCACTGGATAACAAGCCATATGTGTGCATGCTCAGTCACTTCAGTCCTGTCTGAATCTTTGCTACGTTATAGACTGTAGCCCTCCAGGCTCCTCTGTCCATGGGATTCTCCATGAAAGAATAGTGGAGTGGATTGCTGTGCCCTCCTCCAGGGGATCTTCCCAACCCAGGGATCAAACCTGCATCTCTTCTGTCTCCTGCAGTGGCAGGCGGGTTCTTTACCACTAGCGCCACCTGGGAAGCCTATAATAGGCCACAGGCTACTGAAATTCTTGACAGAGAGGGAAAAAAGAGGTAAGCCCCAAGATTTACAGTGCTCTCTGCAAAGCATGGTCTGTAAACTGTTCAATATCACAGTAATACAAGTCTATGCCCCAATCACTAATGTTGAAGAAGCTGAAGTTGAACAGTTCTATGAAGACCTACAAGACCTTCTAGAACTAACACCAAAAATGTTGTCCTATTCATCATAGGGGACTGGAATGCAAAAGTAGGAAGTTAAGAGATACCTGGAGTAACAGGCAAGTTTGAGCTTGGAGTACAAAATGAACCAGGGAAAAGGCTAACAGAATTTTGCCAAAAGAACTCACTGGTCATAACAAACACCCTCTTCCAACAACACAAGAAAAGACTCTACACATGGATATAGCCTGGCGTACTGCAGTCCATGGGGTGGCAAATAGTCAGACACGACTGAGCAACAGAACTGAACTGACAGATAGATATATATACATAAAGCTTCTTTCAAAACCAGAGCATGAAAATTAGAACCCAAGCCCAGTTCAGTGGTCCCTCTAAGCTGAGGAGGCAAAGGTCCAAGTGCAGGGCTGCAGAAGCACCTGAATTGTAGCAAAGAAGAGCAGAGAGGAAGAGGTAACAGAGTACCATATGTAGGTGATTAAGTACTAGTCACTCAGTCGTGTCCAACTCTTTGTGACACCATGGACTATAGCCGACCAGGCTCTTTTGTCCATGGAATCCTCCAAGCAAGAATACTGGAGTGGGTTGCCATTTCCTTCTCCAGGGAATCTTCCTGATCCTGGGATTGAACCCAGGTCTCCTGCATTCGGGTAGATTCTTTACAGTCTGAGCCACCAGGGAAATCCCAGACCCCTGGACAAGTCCCAGACTATGTATATTCAGTGTGAGATTCTGTAATGTCTATCCAAGTGACTGCTACTGGTTTGATAGTGTTATGGAGATTTTTTAGAATAATATGAAACATTGGCCCAGTGAGAGCAAAAAGGCATTGTTAATATACTGAACACATAGCTGAAACCACAGGGTGGCAACATTTCAGGAGTTTCTTAAGAACCATGTCTTAGTTTAAAGCTACTCTGGACACACCTTTACAAACACTAAGCAGAGCTTCAGTAAGATGAATGAAACCTTCCAGTAATCAATTGTCTGTCAGAAAAAACTCAATGTTCTATTAAGGAAGACAACATAGTCCAAACTCTACAATATATACTCCAGAATGTCCAGCTTACAATTTAAAATTTTTTTATGCATACAAAATGCAGGAAAAATATTGTCCATGATCATGAAAAATGTCAATCCAAGAGAAATGACCCAGCATTAAAATTGGCAGACAATGACTTTAAAGCAGCTATTAGATATGTTGAAGGATTTAACCAAAAATAGCTCTTAATAAGTGACCTGGAGAAAAATTGCAGCCAAGAAATGGAAATTATTTTTTTAAGGTGAATAGAAATAAATACTAATGGAAAATTATAGCTTCTGAAATTTTAAAATAGTCACTATTTGACATTAATAAAAGATTAGAAATAGCATTAGGAAAAGCCAATAAACTTTAAGTCATTCGTAGAAATAAACCACTGGAAAAAGCAGAGAAGTAGGGTAGGAAAAAAAAAAAAAAGATCTTCACCGACCTATGGACATAGAGTCTCATAACAAGAGGAGAGAGAAAATGGGGCAGGAAAAATAAGGAGCTGTGACCAAATTTTTCCCAAATTTGGTGAAAAACATCAAAGTACAGGCCCTACAAGTTTAGTAACTTCCAGGAGAATAAGTAAAAATGAAACCAAATCTATTCACATCACAGTCATGCTCCTAAAAATCAATCAAAGTAAAAGAAAAACCTTAGAAGCCCCCAGAGGTAAATGGCATGTCACATACAAAAGGAAAAAAACATAGCAACAATTGACTCTTCGTTAGAAACAATGGAGGTCAGAAGACAAAAAGAGTGTCCATATTCAAAGAACTGGAATTTGGGGGAGGGGAAAGGGAACAGAGGGAAAGATTGCCCACAGAGAATTTTAAATCTAGTGAACATATTTCAGGGGCTTTACAGGAGGCTCAGTGGTAAAGAATCTGCCTGCCAATGCGGGAGACACGGGTTCAATCCCTGGGTAGGGAAGACCCCCGGAGGAGGAAACGGCAACCCACTCCAGTATTCTTGCCTAGAAAATCCCATGGACGGAGGAGCCTGGAGGATACAGTCCATAGGGTCCCAAAGAGTCAGACAGGACTTGATAACACATCAAACGAACATATTCTACAAAGTGAGAACAAAACAATTCATTTTTAAATGAGTGAAACCTGAAGGATGTGCTGCCAACATATCTTTTTCATATGAATGTTAAAGGAATATTTTTTTCCAGGGTGAAAGAAAATAATACAGGATGGGGAACTGATTACATAAAGAATAGAAAAGCCCAGCAAAGAGTAATCTGTGCCTAAATAAATAAAAAAAAAATAGTATTTTTCTTATTTTAATTTCTTTAAAAGGAAAATGAAGGTTTGAAACAAAAATAATAGCACTGTAATATCCATCTATAATCTATAAAGAATTAAAATATATGGAAGCCACAGCATAAAGAATGGAGCAAATGAATTTAAACTATTATAAGAGTTATAGCATTTATACATTTGTGAAACAAGATTGTTGAAGAGTGATGTGTAACAGGTTTCAGTATAATTTTGACTGTAATAATTTAAAATGTCATATATTAATAGTAATCTCTAGAAGAACTAATTTAAATGGATTTAAAACACTATTTAACAATCAGATATCCTTTAATAGGTGAATAAATGAACTATAGAGTTGAAAACGAGCTAGAAACTTTTAAAATAGAATTTCTGATGCACAAAACAACATGAATAAATTTCATAGACATTGTTTTGCCCCAAAGAAGCCAAACAAATTCTGTGAAGTTTATGGTGCTAGAAATCACATCAATGTTTGAGGCAGAAGGTATATTTCAAATTCAAAGGCACACACGCAAATACTGTATGACATTAATAAGGGTGATGTTTCTATGGCTTTATACATTTGTAAAAACTGATTGAACTGTGTACCTAAAATCTCTGCCTTTCATTATATGTAAATCATATTTTGATAGAATTGATTTTAAAATGATACCTTTTAAATGTATAGGAAGCTAAAAGAATCACAGAGGAAAAAATACTCATAATGCCGTCACCCACAGGTCATGATTTAAACTTTGATGTATACATTTTCGTACTGTTTGTTTCCACAAATTTTTCATGCTATAGAAAATATTCCATGGCCTCCTTTTCATTATAAACTTAAAAGGTGACAAAGTGTTTTATATCAGTGTGCTCTGTTCCAGCATTTTAAAATGATTACATAATATAAATGCAGCTGGATTAAAGGTTTACACAGATAAACAAAAATATTAAATATAGCAATAAAGGCCACAAATTTTCTTTTCCTTCACAGATTCCTATGTTTTGTTGAGCTCTCATGCCCACTGAGGATTAAGCATTAAATTTTCCAAGTGAAGGTATCCCTAGGGCTCCTTGTTTAGAACATGCATGCATGCTAAGCCGCTTCGATCATGTCCAATTCTTGTGACCCTATAGACTGTACCATCCTCCTGTCTCCATGGGATTCTCAAGGCAAGAATACTGGAGTGGGTTGCCATGCCCTCCTCCAGGGGATCTTCCTGACCCAAGGGTCAAAGCCAAGACTCTTATGTCTACCTGTGTTTTAAAAAGGAAGCCACCATGACATTTGGGTCCCTGGTTTTTATCTCATCTTCTTCTCTCTCTTGGTTTTATCCTCAGTTCAGTTCAGTTCAGTTCAGTCGCTCAGTCATGTCCGACTCTTTGCGACCCCATTAATTGCAGCACGCCAGGCCTCTCTGTCCATCACCAACTCCCGGAGTCTACCCAAACCCATGTCCATTGAGTCGGTGATGCCATCCAACCATCTCATCCTCTGTCATCCCCTTCTCCTCCCGCCCCCAATCCTACCCAGCATTAGGGTCTTTTCCAATGAGTCAACCCTTCGCATGAGGTGTCCAAAGTATTGGAGTTTCAGCTTCAACATCAGACCTTCCAATGAACACCCAGGATTGATCTCTTTTAGGATGGATTGATTGGATCTCCTTGCAGTCCAAGGGACTCTCAAGAGTCTTCTCCAACACCACAGTTCAAAAGCATCAATTCTTCAGCGCTCAGCCTTCTTCACCATCCAACTCTCACATCCATACATGACCACTGGAAAAACCATAGCCTTGACTAGACGGACTTTTGTTGGCAAAGTAATGTCTCTGCTTTTAAATGTGCTATCTAGGTTGGCCACAACCTTCCTTCCAAGGAGTAAGTTTTATCCTACCCACTCACAATTTTACAAAGCAATTTCCCCTTTAATAAATAGCAAAAATCTTTTTATCACTTCCTCCTCTTGGCTTTTCTTTGACTTTCTGTAAAATCAAGTCTCTACATAATTGATTTTGTATGTAAAATCCTACCTATCTGAGTTGAAACTCTACCTACTAACTTTAAAATAGAATTGTTTGAAACTCAAATAAATGATGTCTGATGTCTCTGTTGTCTTTTAAAGAGACATAACCTCAACCTGAAAGCCCAGTTGTAATGAAGTAGGGCAGGGGCAGACACAAGGAAAGAAAATGCGTTTGGTTCCATGTCAAACAGCGTTTACTTTCAGTAGCAGCATTTCACTACCTTCATGTGCCAATGTGTTCACATATCCCATGCTGCTGAACACAGGTTGCTACTATTTTTTCATTATTTTTCTTAAGTTCATAAAGGGGATTTTTAAGAAGACTAGGGAATGGGGCTAAGTAAGAGGAGATACAGAGATTTGGATAGAAGAAAAACCCTGTTACTGCTCAACCTCCTTTCTCTTCCAAACCACTTGCTATCCTTGTTGTAGGAGCCTGATTTGCTACACAATTAAGAGTTCAGTGTAGAAATATGTTCATCCAGAGTCCATCATAACTTCCTTTAATGAGCGCATCCGTCCATGCTCCAGATGTGTGCCTCCACATCTTCAGATCAAGTGCCTGAAGTATCTTGACAGCTTTAACCAGCATTTGTCTACCTGGGGAAAAAATAGACCCACTATCCATGATAATTTACTATTTTTAATAAACTAAACGTCAGGCATGGAACCTACAGGCATTTTTGAAGGCATTTCAATCATTTACACTTCTTTTATTGAAAACAATTCTATTGAACATCCTCAACCTCGCATCCCCACAGCTAATCCATCATTGAGTCCTACCAGCACTGTGTTCAAAAGCCTTCTCAAGTCTTGTCCACTGCTCTCTGTACCCTGTTCCAGTATGCTAATGTCAGTCACATCCTTTTCTTCCCTGAACCTTTGCAAAGCCTGATGATAGCTTTTCTCTTACTCCTTACATCCTTTCACGTAGCAACCAATCCTCTTTTAAAATGTAAAGTAGGGACTTCCTAGGGGTCCAATGGTTGAAATTTCACCTTCTAATGCAGCGGGTGAGGGTTGATCCCTGGTCAAAGAGCTAAGATACCACATGCCTACAGCCAAAAAACCAAAACATAAAATAGAAGCAATATTGTAACAATCCAATAAAGACTTTACAAAACGATCCACATCAAAAATACCTAAAATTTAAAAAAACTTATAAATAATAAATGTAAAGTAGATGACACCCCTCTTCCACTCCAGTGTTCTTGCCTGGAGAATTCCATGGACAGAGGAGCCTAGGGAGCTACACTCCATGGGGTCACAAAGAGTTGGACTTGACTGAAGCAACTTAGTATATACACGCACTTGCAATAAAATGCAAACAGCTTACCATCGGTAAGTCAGTAGGTGATCTGGCTCCTGTCTACTGACTTCAGACCATCTTCCCTTTGCACATACTGTCCCTTAGCAAGATGGGTTCTTTTCTGTTCCTTGAACAAGCCAGGCTCTTTCCTGCTCTGAAATTTTATACTTACTTTCCCCTCTGCCTACAAACCTCGTTGCCATGTTATCAGCAGACCGGATTCTTTCCTATCCTCAAGCCTCAAATCAAATATCGCTTCCTCAGAGAGGACTTTCCTCACCAATCTAATTAAAAACTCTTCACAAAGCTATCTTCTCACCCTCACATTGATCATCTGAAGTTATTTTGGTTGGTTTTATTGTTTATTTATTGTTATTTTCCATTTGTTTCCAACAGAGATTTTTATGGTCTCTAAGAAAATAAACTGACTGACTTACTATTGCATCCCTAACATCAATCTGGAATCTGACTTATAAAGATACTTTAAAAATATGTGTTAAATGAATATATGAGTCACTTTGTTGTGAATTTCAGACTGCCGTGATTAACTCACAGTGGATCCCTTGACCATCAGCATAGTGCTGACTGGGAACTTGTGAGAAATGTTAATTCCTGAGCTCCACTTAATTCTGATGTGGTCCAGCCATCTGTGTTTTAACACATCCTCCAGTCACAATTAATCTTGTTATCATCCCCATTTTATAGATGAAGAAACTAAGGAAGGTTGAGTACTTTGTGTGAGTTCTTGGTCAGCTGCTCAGTCATGTCTGACTCTTTGTGACCCCATGGACTGCAGCACACGAGGCTTCTGCTTTCCTGTTCTTCACTGTCTCCCAGAATTTGCTCAAACTCAGGTTCATTGAGCTGATGATCCCACCATCCCATCCTCTGCTGCCTCCTGCTCTGAGTTAGTCTTTATTTATGTGGCTGCTCCATGTCTCAGTTGTGGCACTTGGGATCTTCAGCCATGGCATGCAAAATCCTGTGAGCTTGTGAGCTCTGAGCTGGGGCATGCCAGATCTAGTTCCTCGAGCAAGGACTGAACCCAAGCCTTCTGCACTGGGACTGTGGAGTCTTAGCCCCTGGCCCACTAGGGAAGCCCTTTGTCCAAGTTCATCAGTGAGAGATCTATGGCTGTTGAGACTGAACTCCTAGACCTTGACCCCTGAACCATGGTTCCCTAGGAGTCCAGAGAATTTAAATACCAATAGAATGGTATGGACCTAATAGAATAAGAAGATATTAAGAAAAGGTGGCAAGAATACACAGAAGAACTGTACAAAAAGGATCTTCACGACCCAGATAATCATGATGATGTGATCACTCTCCTAGAGCCAGACATCCTGGAATGTGAAGTCAAGTGGGCCTTAGGAAGCATCACTATGAACAAAGCTAGTGGAGGTGATGGAATTCCAGTTGAGCTATTTCAAATCCTGAAAGATGATGCTGTGAAAGTGCTGCACTCAATATGCCGGCAAATTTGGAAACTCAGCAGTGGCCACAGTACTGGAAATGGTCAATTTTCATTCCAATCGCAAAGAAAGGCAATGCCAAAGAACGTTCAAACTACTGCACAATTGCTCTCATCTCACATGCTAGCAAAGTAATGCTCAAAGTTCTCCAAGCAAGGTTTCAATAGTACGTGAACAGGGAACTTTCAGATGTTCAAGCTGGATTCAGAAAAGGCAGAGGAACCAGAGATCAAATTGCCAACATCTGTTTGATCATAGAAAAAGCAAGACAGTTCCAGAAAAACATGTACTTCTGCCTTATTGACTATGCCAAAGCCTTTGATTGTGTGGATCACAATAAACAGTGGAAAATTCTGAAAGAGATGGGAATACCAGACCACCTTACCTCTCTCCTGAGAAATCTGTAGCAGGTCAGGAAGCAACAGTTAGAACTGGACATGGAACAATAGACTGGTTCCAAATCGGGAAAGGAGTACATCAAGGCTGTATATTGTCATCCTGCTTATTTAACATATATGCAGAGCACATCATGAGAAACTCTGGGCTGGATGAAGAACAAGCTGGAATCAAGATGGCCGGGAGAAGTATCAATAACCTTAGATATGCAGATGACACCACTCTTATGGCAGAAAGCAAAGAGGAACTAAAGAGTCTCTTGATGAAAGTGAAAAAGCAGAGTGAAAAGGCTGGATAAAAACTCAACATTCAAAAACAAAAATCATGGCATACTGTCCCATCACTTCATGGCAAGTAGATGGGGAAACAACAGCAACAGTGACAGATTTTATTTTCTTGGGCTTCAAAATCACTGCAGATAGTGACTGCAGCCATGAAATTAAAAGACACTTGCTTTTGGAAAAAAAACCTATGACCAATCTTGACAGTGTATTAAAAAGCAGAGACATTACCTTGTTGACAAAGGTCCATCTAGTCAAAGTTATGGTTTTTCCAGTAGTCATGTATGGATGTGAGAGTTGGACGGTGAAGAAAGCTAGCACCGAAGAATTGATGTTTTTGAACTGTGATGTTGGAGAAGACACTTGAGAGTCCCTTGGACTGTAAGAAGATCCAACCAGTCCATCCTAAAGGAAATCAGTCCTGAGTGTTCATTGGAAGGACTGATGTTGAAGCTGAAACTCCAATACTTTGGCCACCTGATGCAAAGAGCTGATTCATTGGAAAAGACCCTGGAAAGGATTGGGGGCAGGAGGAGAAGGGGATGACAGAGGATGAGATGGTTGGATGGCATCACCGATTCAATTGACATGGGTTTGGGTGGACTCAGGGAGTTGGTGATGGACAGGGAGGCCTGGTGTGCTGCGGTTCATGGGGTCACAAAGAGTCGTACATGACTGAGTGACTGAACTGAACTGAACTGAACTGATGCTAAAGCTGAAGCTCCAATACTTTGGCCCCCTAATGGGAAGAACTGACTCATTGGAAAAGACAGTGATGCTGGGAAAGATTGAAGGCAGGAGGAGAAGGGGACTACAGAGAATGAGATGGTTGGATGGCATCACCGACTCAATGGACATGAGTTTGAGTAAACTCCGGGAGTTGGTGATGCACAGGAAGGCCTGACGTGCTGCAGTCCAGGGGGTCGCAAAGAGTCGGACATGACTGAGCAACTGAACTGAACTGAACTGAGAATCAAGTTTTACCTTCTTAATCAGTATAGTGAGTCAAATACTTGAATCAATAATTGTATAACTGTGTGAAAAATGACTATCATCTGAGTTGTGTGTAAAGCTCGAAGGGAACATGAAGGCGTGATACAAGTCTTCTGTCTGGAGTGATGAAGGAAATCTGCTACAAGTCACATGTCAGATGTGCCTCCCATGACTGGTGAGAATGAACTAAAATAGAAAAGAAATAGCATGGATAAATCCGGCTTCCTGGAGGGGGCTTTAAATGTGAAAGGGTGAGGGGGGGCAGGATACGTTTGAGAGACTACGAATGTAGCCAGGTCCCGAATGGTCCTAATCCATATTACTCAGAAACAACTGCCATACAGAATACCGCATCTGGGGTGGCCTAAACAACAGAAGCTTGTTTTCTCACATTTCTAGAAGCTGGAATTCCAAGACCAGGGTGCCAGTGAGGTCAGGTTATTTTAACTGACTCACCAATGTCCACCTTCTCTGTTTGCCAACAGAGCCATTCCTCAGTATGTGAGCATGCAGAGTGAACTCGCATCTCTTTTTCCCTTCTTATAAGGACAGCGATTCTGTCAGAATAAAATCCCACTCATTGAGGTATAGGACTTCAATGTATAAACGTATATGGGACACAATTAGGTCCATAGCATTCTGTCCCTGACCCCCAGAATTTATACCCTTGCTGCAAAATTCATTCATTCTATCCCTACAACCCCCAAAGTCTTAACTCATTTCAGAATAAAGCATTTCAGTCTAAAGCCTTATCTAAATATGGTCTACACAACATTGAAAAGTAATCTTCCTCCAAATAAAAAAATAAATATGATCTAAATCAAGGGCTTCCATTATAGCTCAGTCGATAAAGAATCAGCCTGCAATGCAGGAGACCTGAGTTCAATTCCTGGGTCGGGAAGATCCCTGGAGAAGGGAATGGCAACCCACTCCAGTATTCTTGCCTGGAGAATCCCATGGACAGAGGAACCTTGAAGGATACAGTCCATGGGGTTGCAAGAGTTGGACACAACTTAGTGACTAAATTAGCACCACCTATGATCTAAATCAGGATGGATGAGACTCAAAGTACAATTCATCCTCAGGTATAATTCCTCTCCACTGGTGAACCTGTGAAAACAAGCAAGTTCTATGCTTTCAACGTACAGCGTTGGGACAGACACAGGATAGACATTCCAACTCCAAAAGAGAGAAAGAAGAAACAGGTGACAGGTCCCAAGCAAACCCAAAACCCAGCAAGACAAATTCCAGTAGATCTTAAGGTTTTGGAATAACATTCTTTGGCCCAGCACCCCTCCTCCCTGGCCCAGGGCGGCAGCGTCACCCTGCAGCTCTCAGTGATGGCCGTATCCTCTGAAACCAAGCTGGAGACCCTCTGGTCTCAGGGACATAGTAGACATGGCAGCTTTGATGATCTCTGAATTAACTTTGGGGTCCTTCTTCCCTTTTCCTGGAGAACAGTGCATGTTCACAGTGGACTAGGCAGATGACTGGGTCCTGTACAATCCAAGAAGTCTGACAGTTTTCTTTCATTCTGTCCCACTTTCTCTGTCCCCTGTGGTCCATACTGGCAGTTTCTCTGCTGGCATCATCCCATCTTTATCCCTGGCTTCTGCTGAGAAGGCTGATGAACATCATGCGTAACCTCTCTATGGAGCGATTAGCCAGCTCCATCATTGCTGCTCTCTCCAGAACAAAATGCTCTCTCTCTCTCTTCATTTTTTTCACAATAAGTATCAGCTGATAATTTTGTAAATATTTCATCCCAGTTCCTTTTTGCTTAACAATTCTTTCTTCAATCCATTTCTCTCCTCTACATTTTCCTAATCAGGAGAAACCAAATTGCTCCTTCAACACTTTGCTTAGAAATTTCTTCAGCTAAATATTTCATTTCATGGCTTGCAAGTTCTATTTTCCACAAACTACTAGACCACAATTTAACCAAGTCCTTTGCCACTTTGTGGCAAGAATCGCTTTTTCTCCAGTTTCTAATAGGCTGCCCCTCATTTCTATCTGAAATCTCTCCAGAAAAGCCTTTAATATTGTATTTATATCAACATTCGGTTCTAGGATTTTTCCAGCATGCATCTCAAAACTCCTCCAGCCTCTACCCATTACCCAGGCCAAAAGCCCTTTCTACCTTTTTAGTTACTTACTACAACAGTACCCAGACTTTCCTGGTGGCTCACACGGTAAAGTGTCTGCCTACAATGCAGGAGACCCAGGTTCAGTCCCTGTATTGGGAAGATCTCCTGGAGAAGGAAATGGCAACCCCCTCCAGTACTATTGCCTGGAAAATCCCATGGATGGAGGAGCCTGGTGGGCTACAGTCCACGGGGTCCCAAAGAGTTGGACATGACTGAGTGACTTCACTTTCACTTTCACAATACCCAACTTCTTGATTTTAGTATTAGTCAGCTAGAGCTGTCACAACAAACATGCACCAAAGACTGGGTAGCTTAAATAACTAAAATTTACTTCTAATAGTCTGGAAGCTGTAAAGTCTAAGATCAAACTGTAGGTAAAGTAGGTGTCTCCTCTTATAAGGATATCAGTCTTATTAGGTGAGAGCCCAACCTGTATGACATCATTTGATTTTAATTACCTCCCAAAGTCCCTCTATCCAAATGCAGGCACATTGAGTGTTAGGGCTTTCACAAAGGAATTCTAGGAATTCCACAAATCCACCATTTGGCCCATAGCACCTTGCTATAGAGTTTGCCTTTACCCTAAGGAATATAAAAAGTAGTTTAAAAAAATTTTAATAAAAGCATGAGACCAAGAAATTTCTTTGTACTCTTTTATGCCAAGCACATAACATTTACATATTTTAAAGAGGGGTTCAGAATAATTTTTAAAAAGTGATGTCAGCAATGCAATCAAAGGCACTTTTATCCAACCATACTGTGAAGTAAAGTTTGCTCCATGACACCTGTCAGTGGCACCTTCAGACACTGGATTTCACTCTGGCTCCTCTATTAATTTTTTATCGTGCCCCGCTCCTAATTGGGATTTGTGTGCTATTTGAGCCTTAAGCTTGAATTAAATATTATTTCACACACACACACACAAACGAACAAAAACTTGACAACTGATAATAAAGGGAGAGGAACCGCTCTAAATTACCTGTGACAAAGGCAGATGCTGGAGGCTGACTTTTCCAAGTGAGTTGGGTAGAAGATTCAGCATTTTTGCCTTGTGGCCATGGGATGCTATTTTGAAACAGATTTGCATAAAGAATTACATGTCATTTGCAAATAATTTGACAGACACTTAAGTTTGCATGGATAGCTAAAGCTTTCGATGTTTATTCCTAGTGTTTAATATTCAATCTATGTTTAATATTCTATCTATGTTCAATCTATTTAGAACATGTTGTACGTGTTCCAAATTAAAGAAATAGAAAACTATTATATATAGGATGGATAAACAGCAAGGTCCCACTGTACAGCATAGGGAACTATGTTCAGCATCCTATGATAAACCATAATGGAAAAGAATATGAAAAAGGAGATATATATATATATATATATATATATATATATATATATATATATATATATATATATATATATTTGTATATATAACTGAATAGCATTGTTGTACAGCAGAAATTAACAACATTGTAAATCAGCTATACTTCAATAAATCTTTTTCAATTGAAGAAATATCACACTATCCCGAAAAAGTCTTGAAAAGAATCTGAAAAATCACTATACACACAAAGGTGTTTTAATATCAGGTTTTCCTGGACTGAATGTTGTATTCTTAGATCACAGATCTCTTTGATGCATGGTGATTATGGGTCTGTGCAAGTTGAGAAAATGAGTCACATCATTGGATGGGAGTATGAACATCTAATTTATGGAGATTCAATTCAGATGTGAAGAGAAAGCAATGAAAGACGTTAATGAGCTCTGGTTCTCATACTGCATTGCAAACTGGAACACAACTGTGCAACTCCTTAAAAGTTAAAGCAAGTTTAACCTTCACATGCTGCAAAATGTATGGTTCATCATGGGGCCCTTCTCTCCTAAGACCCTCCTTTCATTCATTCCGAGGTACAGTGAAGCATGCTCTCAAACCTAGTATTGCAGACTTAGAATCAATTTGCACATGGACATTCTTGGGGATTTGCTGTGAGCAATTGCTGGTCCCTTGCATTATTTTTCCATGCTATCTAGACAACTTTGTATGTTGAGCAAATATAGAGTTACTAAAAAAGATTGTATAGTCAAATCGCTAATTTTCAAATGTTTACACATAGTTGAGCAGGGATATACTAACTGAAGAAAATTATGTTTTCTCCCCTAAAGTTAAAATCAATGTAGTATTGATTCTTTGGAAAAGACCCTGATGCTGGTCAAGATTGAAGGTAGGAGGAGAAGGGGGTAACAGAGGATGAGATGGTTGGAAAGTATCACCGACTCAACAGACATGAGTTTGAGCAAGCACCAGGAGTTGGTGATGGACAGGGAGGCCTGGCATGCTGCAGTCCATGGGGTCGCAAAGAGTCAGATACATCAGAGTGACTGAACTGAACTGAGTATTGGTTTAAAGAATCTTTTAAAAACCTGTTAAGACAGGCCTGAAAAGCTCTGACTACATCCAGGGCAGGTAATAAAGATGGTACCAGTTGAAGAACAAAGAGTCTAACCTTTGCTTTCCTGTCAAATTTTTTTCATCAGTCCTAAAGCTTTATTTTTCCCTATCACCTTACCTTAAACTTTTCTATCTCTATAGGTTTTTGAGAATAAGAATCATAACCTTAGTAACATAAATTAAAATTTAATAAGAACTTGCTATTTGTCAGACTCAGTGTTAAGCTCATTTAGTCTTTAACCCTAAGAAGTTGGTGCTAATATTAAGGCATTTAAATCCATCTGAGATACCGTCTTAGCTTGTTTGTGTCTCTATACTGGGTCCAGTTGTATTCTTCATCAGGTCTACTCAGTCTCACCAGCCTTCACAACAAATAGAGTGATAAACACACAACGAATAGAGTGACAAATGAACACACTGTAAATATGCCTAAAAAATATAGTAAGAGGGAAGAAGGGCTTCCCAGGTGGCAGAGTGTTCAAGAATCTGCCGGCCAATGCAGGAGATACAAGAGACGTGAATTCAACCCCACAGCCTGGGAAGATCCCTGGAAGAGGAAGTGGTAACCCATTCTAATAGTCTTGCCTGGGACATTTCATGGACAGAGGAGCCTGGCAGACTATATAGTCCATGAGGTCACAAAGAGTCGGACATGACCGAGCAACAGAACACACATGCAAGAGGGAAGAAAAGTTATTTTACTGCGGTGGTGTTTTTCCTACTTACATATTTTTTCTGGGGCTTTATTTTTTTCATCTTCTAAACTTGACCTCTCTGGTCACTTTTCCTGCATAAATAGAAATTCTTGGAAAGATTCAGTATGTAACTATTTCATTATTTTTTACCCTCTTATGGAAACTTTGTTCAGAATTCTTACACTTAGATATAGCAGCCAGTCCCTCAGACTGTGGAGAATAATTTCCACATTTACTATAGTGCATAAACACTAAAACGGACTCAATAAAGAAACATTTATAAGTAATTCATTATCAAAACCAGTCTATGGATGTCAAGGCACAGCTGACGAATGAATTACTTGGATTTTTAAAATCAAACCAGAATCTGGACTCTCAATCTTTTAAATCCAATCATAATTCCTTCAGACACTAGACCAACCGTTTTCAGATCTCTTGATCTTGGCCACATACACAATACCCTAAATCTACTTTAATCGCCAGCTGGCCTTCAGATGTATGCGCAACGCTGGTGGGCTCACATTGAGCTTCTCCTACAGAAATTGATCTGTTTTTATACAGAATAAGTTTATTTCTTTGCCTCTAATCACTAGGAAAATGCAAGTTACTTACTCCAGAAAAGATTAATTAATTTTTTTCTCTTTCATTTTTGTTAACTACCAAGTCATTTCCAACCCATTAAATGATACATATAGATGTGGAATGAGACGCCCCAGAGATAAAATTGCAAGTTCTGCAGGCCTGTTTCCCACCAAACTGGCAGCTTCTCCAACACTACAGAAAAATCTGGGGGAGGTGGGCTGCATAAATTGACAAAAAGGGAATAGCAGTAGATGAAAAAGAATAATAATATATTTTTTTAAGATCCTAGATTATATCTCAAATAATGTGGCACTTAAGCTAATCTCCTTAGCCAAAAATAGCATGAGCTTATTTTGCTTGCCCATTACAAATCCAAACCTAATTTATCTTCTACTAGCAAGACTGCAAGGTTTTTTTTTTTTTGGCCATCAATGCTTCCTGGGTTTTTCTAACCCATTTAATATCTGCATTTCACTTGATTTTTGCACCATCTCTATCAGGTTGCATTTACCAAGACTGAATCTCATTCTATCAGTTCCTACTCCTGTTACAGATTTTTCAGGGTCTTTTACGTGACTTTCCCTACTGCACTTCAGCACAAAGCCTCTGTCCTTTTTCATACACAGCAATGTCCTTGGTGAAGAGTGACACTGGATGATAGTAAGTATAATAGCCATTCAGCCTCCATACCGGCCCTGAAATAATTCAGGTCCCTGGGCACATATCAGACATAAAGAAATTCATGCCAAGTGATTTTCTTCTGAAGGTATGCATGGGTATGCACCCTGGAGTGAATTCTCTGCCAAACCATGGGGATTATCAGACATTGCAGTGTTCAGTAACAATCATTGACCTTGCAGACATGTTAAGCTGAAGACATAAAATGACTTTACTATAAATTCCCAACTCTTAAAATTAAATATTTTACAAGCTTTCCAATTTAGTTCTCAAGTATTAGTCAAGTTCTAAGCATTAGCTTAAATATTTTCTTCTCAACTCAAATCAAATATTATATAACTTTGATACAAGCCAAATGATACAGCAATCACAATAATGTGTAAGTGTAGCAGAAGGATTCACGTAACCTGAAAGACTGATATTCCATTAGTGCTCTAAACAAAGGGATTGATGCTGAATCTTTCCTTTGTTTAAATGTGTATGCCTGCTATGAGTTGAGTTAATTTTCTAGCTGCTAATTATAGTATTAAGTCCAGTAGTCATGTATGGATGTGAGAGTTGTATCATAACAAAGGCTGAGTGCCAAAGAATTGATAGTTTTGAACTGTGATCCTGGAGAAGACTCTTGAGAGTCCCTTGGACAGCAAGGAGATCAAACCAGTCAATCCTAAAGGAAATCAACCCTGAATATTCATTGGAAGGACTGATGCTAAAGCTGAAGCTCCAATACTTTGGCCACCTGATGTGAAGAGCTGACTCATTGGAAAAGACCCGGATGCAGGGAAAGACTGAGGGCAGGAGGAGAAGGGGACGACAGAGGATGGGATGGTTGGATGGCATCACCGACTCAATGGACATGAGTATGAGTAAACTCCAGGAGATAATGAAAGACAGAGAAGCCTGGTGTGCTGCAATCCATGGGGTCACAAAGAGTCTGACATGACTCAGCAACTGAATAATAACAACAAGGTTCAGAACATTTCATGATTAGCAGTTACCTTGATGGATGGAGACTAAACACCATCATTTAGACAAAAAAGAACACTACTGGAATCCTAAATCTAGCATACATTCCCACCCCGAACATGAACCCACTACCTTGTTAACACTTCTCTGGGCTGTATTTTCACCACTAAGTACAGAGAGGGGCTAGACCATCATAAAAACAGACAATAGTGTAGCATTATACAAAGTATTTTCAATCTACTACTTTCCACATAACTCAATAATACTGGATAATTAATTTTTCATATACTTGACCAATGAGAAGCAAAAGTACTTCAGAAATGTGGGTTTATTATCTGCTTCCTAAATGTTTTTGGTTTTTTGAATTAATCATATTTTATAATGGTAAATAATATTCATCTTATAACCAGAGAGTAATGAGCCCTCATTATATAGAAATAAATCTTAATTTTTAAATGTCTCCACTGGGAAAATTTTCATGTAAAACTCTGAGCAATGTTGATCTTATAGGTGGGGGCAGGTAAAACAGCAAACAATATACTGTGTGTCTGATTTATTTTAGTTAATGACAATAAAAATTCTCTAATTATCAATTCAGTTCAGTCACTCAGTCGTGTCCGACTCTTTGCGACCCCATGAGCTGCTGCATGCCCGGCCTCCCTGCCCAATACCAACTCCTGGAGCCCACCCAAACTCATGTCCATTAAGTCAGTGATGCCATCCAGCCATCCCATCCTCTGTCGTCCCCTTCTCCTCCTGCCCTCAGTCTTTCCCAGCATCAGGGTCTTTTCAAATGAGTCAGCTCTTTGCATCAGGTGGCCAAAATATTGGAATTTCAGCTTTAACATCAGTCCTTCCAATGAACACCCAGGACTGATCTCCTTTAGGATGGACTGGTTGGAACTCCTTGCAGTCCAAAGGACTCTCAAGAGTCTTCTCCAACACCACAGTTCAAAAGCATCAATTCTTCTGCGCTCAGCTTTCTTTATAGTCCAACTCTCACATCCATACATGACTACTGGAAAAACCATAGCCTTGACTAGACGGACCTTTGTCAGCAAAGTAATGTCTCTGCTTTTTAATGTGCTGTCTAGGTTTGTCATAACTTTCCTTCCAAGGAGTAAGCGTCTTTTAATTTCATGGCTGCAATCACCATCTTCAGTGATTTTGGAGCCCAGAAAAATAAAACCAGCCACTGTTTCCACTGTTTTCCCCATCTATTTGCCATGAAGTGATGGGACCAGATGCCATGACCTTAGCTTTCTGAATGTTGAGCTTTAAGCCAACATTGTCACATTCCTCTTTCACTTTCATCAAGAGGCTCTTTAGTTCCTCTTCACTTTCTGCCACAAGGGTGGTGTCATCTGCATATCTTATCTGTGAATTACATAAAATGAAATCAATTGATCTATATATATATTCTACAGCTCTAATTATACAGATTCCAATAACTATAACCCATCTTGTTTCGAATTGAGTCATTGCATAGTCTCAGTAAAATAATACTTTAAATAAACAAAAGACTATCTAGTTGTTGTTGTTCAGTCGCTAAGTTGTGTCCGACACTTTGCATCCCTATGAACTACAGCACGCCAGGCTTCCCTGTCCTTCACTATCTCCCAGAGTTTGCTCAAGTTCATGTCCATTGAGTTGGTGACACCATTGTTAGAGAGATACAAAAAGCCTCTTGCTGTTGTTCTATATCTTCAAAATATACTTAGTAAAAGGCAGATCACATTGGCTGTCAGGTTGTGTATTAGGTTGTGTGTTTCGGAAGCAGACCTGTGGTTGCTGTTGCAATGTTCCTTCTTGCCAGTGGAAGGAAGTGCTGGGCTGGGGATGACTCTTGTGAAGAGGCCTCTTGGAGATCTTCATCTTCCCTTGCCAGAACAGACGAGAGGGTAGGGTGTTCTCCACCCAGGACCTTCCTCCTGTTGTCCTCTCCAGTATCTGACTGCTGATGGGAGGATACTGTGGGGGACAAGCGTTCACGTCAGCTCCTCCTCTATCACACGGGAGAGTTAAATCAAACAGATTGCTGCATGAGGATCCTCAAGACAAGCTCTGTCTCATGGGGACCTGCCAACCAAGGATGAAGTCGGTCAGACTGGAGGGACTCTGGGGAACAGCCCACTTCCCTATCTTCAGCAAGACTCACCTAGAAGTTTGATCTGGCTTTCTTTATTATGAGGAACTCACCTCAAAGACAGGTTAGGGTGTTCTGAACCTTTATCCCCCACTTTAATAAATTTGCCCACTCTTTCCTTCCATTTTTTAGATTCTTGTGAAAGTAACTTTCTCCTTCTCTGAAGATTGAAACTTTCTTCCCAAGCCCCTGTTAGTGATGTCCAAACCAGGTCTCCATTCTTCTGATTGGTTTTTAAACATATTTTCATGCGAATAGTGAGTCCCCAAGGGATAAGTCTCACCTGTATCGTTAGTCACCAGCCAAACTTAAATATTAGATTTCTCTTATTTCTATAAGAATTGAATTTAAGGCCAAGTAAAGAGGTTTCACTTTCAAGCACTTTATTAACAGTCTTTATGTTTCCTAGGTCTGAGAGAATTTTCAGTCTAACTCCTAGAACAGCGGATTTAAGGTCTCTCTAAATCCTCTTTAATGTGGCTGTGTGTGTGTGTGCGTGTGTGTGTATGCATGCGCACTCAGTTGTGCCTGACTCTTTGTGACCCCTTGGACTGCAGCCCGCCAGGCTCCTCTGTCCATGGGATTTCCTAAGCAAGAATACTGGAGTGGGGTGCCATTTCCTTCTCCAGGGGATCTTCCTGACCCAAGGATCAAACCCATGTCTCCTACGTCTCCTGCTTTGCCTGTGGATTCTTTACCACTGAACCACCAGGGAAGCCCTTAAACATGCCTAAGCATATCAAAATGTTAAGTTTTCCTTTACAAGGGCAGAGACTCCAGTGTCCAATTCTTTGTCTCTCCTTGCATAGCAATATAAAGCTTTAAGCGCAAACCCCTCGTTGTGACTATAAAATCACTGCCTTCCCCAGCACTCTTTGAGGATCAGTCACTGGGCTAAGCTACCTAGCAACACTGCCAACACCAGCTCAGATTCTCCAGGGTCAGCACCAAAGGAAGCTCTCAGCCCTCAGTGGACCCTCGGGGTCTCCCAAAGCCACTGCGAAGTCATCTTATATTGCCAGGATCCTGTGGCCACAACAGACAAGAGAGCGTTATGGTAAATATTCTTTTCAGAGCCTCCCTGGTGGTTGACGGGCTTCCCAGGTGGTGTTAGTGGTAAAGAACCCATCTGCCAATGCTGGAGACATAAGAGACCAGGATTCGATTCCTGGGTCCGAAAGATCCCCTGGAGGAGGACATAACAACCCACTCTTGTATTCTTGTCTGGAGAATCCCATGGACAGAAGAGCCTGGCAGGCTACACTCCATAGGGTCGCAAAGAGTCGGACACGAATGAAGTGATTTAGCACAGGTGCACGCTCAGTGCCTGACGACCAGGAGAAAACGCAGCGGAGGGGAGGGAGGGAGGAAGAGGAACAAAAGCAGCATCTCTCGTAGCTTTTTCACAGTTTGATCTGCAAAGGCGGGGATCATATCCCATGACCCTAGAGTATGGACTCGGCTCTGAGGGCCAAGGAGGATGCCTGTGGCTCTGGCCGTCCTCAGCGCATCCTGGCTGCTGTGAGAATAGAGAAAGTCAAGGTGTGTCCATGCCTGTAATTAACCCAGGTCACCAGTTGGGAAGCTCTAGGGTGGAGACTTTGCAGGCTCCCAACACTGACGATTGTGTTTCTTTCTCTTCAGTAAACTTTTTTATTCTACAACCTTGGTGACCTAACCCAGACCGTGATGGTCAGAAAAGACTCTGCCTTTCTGTGCCTCCTTGGTTTGTATCTGACTTGCCTGGAGTTTGTTTGGGAGAGGGATGGGTTATGAGGAGTCTTGCAAGAGGTTCAACGCTCTTTGCCAACTCTACCATAAAAAAATAAATCATCAGAATTTTCAAGTCACTTTTTTTCTTTAATTGACTTCATTTTTTAGAACAGTTTCAAATTCACAGAAATACTGAGCAGTGGGAGGAAGGTCCAAGATGGAAGGGATACATGTATACATGGAGCTGATTCACTTCTCTGTACAGTGGAAACTAACACAATATTGTAAATCAATTTTGCTCCAATAAAAAAGAGATATTGAGCAGAAGGTACAGAGATTTCTCGTATTCCTCCTGCTCCTATACATACATAGCCTACCCCCACTACCAACATCCCCACTAGAGCGGTATCTTTGCTACAACTGAAGAACCTACATTAATAATTCCTTATCATCCAGAGTCCATAGTCTACCTCAGGTTCACTCTTGGTGGTGTCTATTCTATGGGTTTGGACAAATGTATAATGACATATATTCACCATTACAACGCCATACAAAGTAATTTCATCGCTCTGTCCTTTGTTTCTCATTCCTCCTTGCCCTCCAATCCTTGATAACTACTGATATTTTTACTGTCTCCATAACTGTGCCTTTTTCAGAAAGGCATCTAGCTGGAATCATACAGTATGAAGCCTATTCAGATTAGTTCATTTGCTTAGTAATATGCATTTAAGTTTCTTCCAAGTTTTATCATAGCTTGATAGTTCATTTCTTTTTAACGTGAAATGATATGCCATTGTCTGAATGTACCACAATTTATTTACCTATTCACTTACTAAAGGACATCTTGGTTGCTTTCAAGTTTTGACAATTATAAATAAACACCATTGTGAAAGATTTTCTGTGGGCCTCTTCTATTGTCGTTTTATAGCTGAGGAGTGGAAGGCTCAGTTAAGCAACCTGTCTACAACCATCCAGGTCATACATAATAGGAGAAGAATCTGTGCTGACATCTGACTCCCAGGCCTCTTCTGAGTCAAATAACCACCCGCTGTCAGCTGTAATCTCCTCTTAGCTGTGTGATAATGGGGGGAGGAGGGGAAGCAAATACTGTATAATGCTCACCTGCTTCCTTCCTGCAGGGCTTAATCCAAAATTTAACAAGTTGAGCAAATTCTGAAAGAATCCAAATACCAGTCCATAAGACTAGCCTAAAAATAGTATGGGGACCACCTGCAGCAGAAACTGCATTGATTGACATTTAGTGGCCCTGCATTAGCATTCTAGCTCCATAACATACTGCTTTAACACCCTGAACCCTCAGTTTGCTCACCCATAAAATGGGAATATTGTGAGAAGCACCAGGCATGATTGGTCTTAAGTATAATTTATCTTCTTTCCATCATTCATTTTTTCCAGATATAATCTGCACAAGATGAAATTTTATGGGCTAATAATAGATTTTAACAGTAGTTCTCATCCTTGGCCACACATTAGAATCACCAAGGGACATGTTAAAAATTACTGATATCCAACACTAGACATTCAAATTTAATTGATTTGGGGTGTGGCCTGGGCACTGGGATTTTTAAAAGCTCCCCAGGTAATTCTAATGTGTAGCCAATGTTGAGACTATATTATGCTAAATGCTAGTAAGAATGAATGCTTATGGATGCTAAGTAAACATGGTCACATCATTAAGCATTTAATCCTCTCAGCTGTACATGGCAAGCACTATTTTTCACTCATGAAGAAACTGAGAGTCAAATAGCTGAATAATTCCCCAAAGTCCTACAGCTATAAAATGGGAATGTAGAGATTTGAATTTGGGTCTCTGTCTTTGAAGCCCAAGCTGGTAGCCCCCAGCTAAGGCTGGGAAGACACAACTTCCACGGTCATTCCTGTTGTTGTCTTTGCACTGGGTCTTCGTTGCTGTGGGCAGGCTTTCTCTAGTTTTGAGGAGCAGGAGCTACTCTTCATTGCAGAGCACAGGCTTCTTGCAGTGCCTTCTCTTGTTGCAGAGCACAGGCTCTAGGTGCTTGGGCTCAGTAGCTGTGGCTCTCAAGCCTTAGAACTCAGAAGTTGTGACACATGGGCTTAGTTGTCCCAAATCATGTGGAATCTTCCCGGACCAGGGATCGAACCCATGTCCTGTGCATTGACAGGCAGATTCTTATCCCCTGTGCCACCAGGGAAGTCCCCATGGGTCATTTTTATTATAACATATGGCACATCCTTGCTCCTCTAGAGTTACATCTACTGTCTCTCTGAATTTTTAGCATCATAGTCACACTGTTCCAAGTAAGAAAAGGAGTATGGCAAGGCTGTATATTGTCACCCTGCTTATTTAACTTATATGCAGAGTGCATCATGAGAAACGCTAGGCTGCATGAAGCACAAGCTGGAATCAAGATTGCCAGGAGAAATATCAATAATCTCAGATATGCAGATGGCACCACCTTTATGGCAGAAAGTGAAGAAGAACTAAAGAGCCTCTTGACGAAAGTGAAAGAGGAGAGTGAAAAAGTTGGCTTAAAGCTCAACATTCAGAAAACGAAGATCATGGCATCTGGTCCCATCACTTCATGGCAAATAGATGGGAAAACAGTAGAAACAGTGGCTGACTTTATTTTGGAGGGCTCCACTGCAGATGGTAATTGCAGCCATGAAATTAGAAGATGCTTACTCCTTGGAAGGAAAGTTATGACCAACATAGACAGCATATTTAAAAGCAGAGACATAACTTTGTCAACAAAGGTCCATCTAGTCAAGGCTATGGTTTTTCCAGTAGTCATGTATAGATGTGAGAGTTGGACTATAAAGAAAGCTTAGCACTGAAGAATTGATACTTTTAAACTGTGGTGTTGGAGAAGACTCTTGAGAGTCCCTTGGACTGCAAGGAGATCCAACCAGTCCATCCTAAAGGAGATCAGTCCTGGGTGTTCATTGAAAGGAGTGATGTTAAAGCTGAAATTCCAATACTTTGGCCACCTGATGCAAAGAGCTGACTCATTTGATGCTGGGAAAGATTGAGGGCAGGAGGAGAAGGGGATGATAGAGGAAGAGATGGTTGGATGACATCACCGACTCAATGGACATAAGTTTGGGTAAACTCTGGGAGTTGGTGATGGACAGGGAGGCCTGCTGTGCTGCGATTCATGGGGTCTCAAAGAGTCAGACATGACTGAGCAACTGGACTGAACTGAACTATTCACACAGCACTGTTAACTGTCACCCTACTTTGTCTGGAAAAGGAGCTAAGCCAGCTAACAGAGATCAAAATTCCAGGCAAGCTAAAACTGGGAGGCAGCAAAAATCTTAGCTAATTCACTTGCAGAGACCCAGTTAGAGTAGACTTCCTTCTGGTCTTCTCACCTTTGCCCACCAGCCCATTTCTCTCCCAACCACATTAACAAAGGGATCGATGGGAAATCACCCTTTGGAATCTCTCATCATTCCTCCAAATGTACCTGGCAGGAGGGAGGGGGGGAGGGAATGCAACTGGTGGCAAATGAGTTTGGATGACTGTCGTCTTGTCAGAGAGATCAGAACCCGGAGGCAATTGACAAACGCCCAATCCTGGCAAGAGTGAGGTAGAAGACATGTTTCCTGATGGTAAGTGACAGGTCTCCTTATTTCTACCACCTGCCACTAAGTGTCTAAGTCCCCACTGGTTCCACTCTAATTCCTGTTCAATGTCTAAAACAGATATGGGCAGGGAAAAAAATTTAAGGACTCAACCACATTCAGAAAGCTTTCTCTTTGAGCTTTCTTTTGGAAGATTTTGAGTTTCTAACTGTGTCATTAGTCTCCCTCATAAGACTAAATTAAAAACTTAATAAGAGACAGAAACCTCATAGCAGTCAGGTAGGAGATTAAGCCCAGAGTTACTCAGGCTTCTGCCTCATTAACACGTGAACCCATCAATGGAGGGAGGAGCAAGACCAGGATTCATGACAACACTGAATCCATCCATCTGAAGACTGACATTGTTTAGCAACTTTTATTTGGGGAAGGGAAGGTGACACGGTGAAACAGTCTTTATCTTTGTCATTGGGAGATGGGGCTGTGCATTCCAGTTGACTGTTTGTTAGTTCTGCACCTGTGTGCTGAGTCACTTCAATCACGTCCAGCTCTTTGCAACCCTATGACCCCTAGCCCACGCCTAGGCATCTAAGTTAAATTCACCCATTCCAGTCCATTTTAGTTCACTGATTCCTAAAATGTCGATGTTCACTCTTGCCATCTCTTATTTGACCACTACCCATTTACCTTGATTCATGGACCTAACAGTTCAGGTTCCTATGCGATATTGCTCTTTACAGCATCAGACTTAACTTTGTCACCATTCACATCCACAACTGGGTGTTGTTTTTACTTTGGCTCCATCCCTTCATTCTTTCTGGTGCTATTTCTCTATCACATGGACCACATCCTTGTCTAACTCAATGAAACTTTGAGCCATACCCTGTAGGGCCACCCAAGATGGATGGGTCATGGTAGAGAGTTCTGACAAAACGTGGTCCTCTGGAGATGGCATTGGCAAACCACTTCAGTAGTCTTTCTCTGAGAACCCCATGAACAATATGAAAAGGCAAAAAGATACAACACTAAAAGATGAACTCCCTAGGTCAGTATGTGTCCAATATGCTATTAGAGATCAGTGGAGAAATAACTCCAGAAAGAATGAAGAGACAGAGCCAAGGCAAAAACATCAATCTCACTTAATAGCAAATAATTTACAACATTACTTTTTGTTTGTAAGAAAGCATAAAAATAATGTGGAGTAGAATACAAAATTCGCATAAATTTTATAGACAAAACATATTTTAAGGAACTTTATTACCCACTGAAGGCCATTTTAGATTCAGTCCCTGATTCTTTCATCCAGCTACTAGATAATGTTGATTCCTCACTGCTGTAAGATTTGAGAGTTTTTAAACATTGCCCTATAATAGCTTTATTTTTTTAATTTTGATTGGCATATAGTTTATTTATAACATTTTGTTAGTTTCAAGTGTACATCAAAGTGAATCAGTTAGACAAATACATACATCCACTCTTTTTTAGATATCTTTCCCACATAGGTCATTACAGAGTAGTAAGTAAAGTTCCCTGAGGTATACTGTAGGTCCTTATTAGTTATCTATTTTATATGTAATAGTATGTACGTGTCAATCCCAATTTGACTTCTGTTTTCAGTGCTTAGTCTCTAGACTTGAAGGATATTGTTCATGAAAAGAAGAGGTTTTGTGTTGTTTGACCTCTTCCCCTGAGGGCAGGAACACTCATTTCACCTCATTCTCCAGTTTCCCAGCTGTGCAGGAGTAAGATGACCAGGTAGTAGAGTGACGTTATGTTGGTCAGGTTAATGAGACTTGCAGTTTGGGACCACGCCTAGGCCTTCGTTAAAGGAACTCTACATGAATACACATTTTAATATTCTAGTCATAGCTTTGGTCTCCATGGATAGAAACTGACAAGTCAATGGCAAAAATGAAGGAATTATAACCCAGAAGATGAGTGCCAAACAAATGGTATATCTTTGCAAAATCTGATGATGTAGGATTAGCCTCCATGCTAACAAAGCAGAACAGAAGAATCATGGATAATGTGTTCAAACACCACCTCAGAAAACTCAAATACCTAATTTTGTTGTTCTTGATTCATCCCTTTTTTATTATTTTCTCATGCAATTCATCAGCAAATTCTGCTACATAGAAAAAAAAAGTATCCAGTCTCCAGCTACTTCTCACTGACACCATGAGAGGCAGCTGTCCTGGCTGATCACAGAGCCCCTGAACGAAACTTCCACTTCTGTCCTTCCTTTCTACAGCCTATTGTCAACACAGTCTTCTTTTAAAATGACAGTCAAATAATATTATTCTCCTGATGAAACTCTTCCAGTGGCTTTCCATAGCAGTCCCTAGTAAATGCCGAAAACCTTTAAAATGGCTTTCAAGGCCTTCAGTCAGTATTCCTCAATGGAGGTGTAAGGCAATGAAGCTGTCTTTTTTGTAAATTTCTCCAGGGTGTTTCTGCTATGACCATAAGTGGCATTCTCCTTCACCTAGGGAGCAGGGCATGGCTACTGAATGATCGGAAATGCATGGACAGCCCACACAATAAGTGTCTCCTTGCCTCCTGCCTGGCTTCCTGGCATTTTCTCTGGACATTATGCATCACTTCCTTAAGAATTTTACCAAGAATTGCTCTTTTCACAAAGCCATGTCATCAATGGCATTGCCATTCATGATATTTGAGTTACCATTATATCAGGTCTGTATCAATATACATTTTCATGTCATGTTTATAGATATTCTGACTAAAGGTGAAGCATCTGACTGCTTCATTATGTCTTGTTTTCTTAATATTCATTTTGATTTATTTTTTTGGCTACACTATTGGTTGCGGAACGTGGGATCTTCAGTCTTTATTGTGGCCTGCAGACTCTTTAGTTGTGGATGTGTGGAATCTTTTTTCAGTTGCAGGATGTGAACTCTTAGCTGTGACATGTGGGGTCTAGTTCCCCAACCAGGGATCGAACCTGAGCCCCCTGCATTGAGAGCATGGAGTCTTAGCCACTAGACCACCAGGGAATTACCTGTTATGTCTTATGATGTAATCATGCACTAGAATTTACATATATTTTTAGAAATTCTCACATATTTTCCTATCAGGGAATTGCAGAAGTTTTTTTGAAATTATGTATGAAGTCATGAATGTGAGTGTGTGATCAGTTATGTCCAACTCTTTATGACACCATGAGCTATAGCCCTCCAGGCTCTTCTGCCCATGGAATTTTCCAGGCAAGAATGCTGGAGTGTGTTGCCATTTCCTCCTCTGGGGAACCTTCCTGATTGAGGGGTCAAACCCAAGTCTCTTGTGTCCCCTGCATTGGCAGGCGGGTTCTTTACCACTGTTCCACATGGGAAGACCCCTGTTATCACATTATCTATGAATTTAGTTTCAAGAAAGTATAGGAGGCATTCCAAAACATTTGCTATGGTATGGGCCATTGAGTCTAATAGGTGCACTTTATATAATCTGGCCGATGTCACCTCTGAGGTCATCAAGGCCCAATCACATCCATCCCTACTTCACCTCCTCACCTAGCAATCCAAGCACAGTTGCACCTCAGGGCCTTTGCCTAGACTTTGCTTCTCCCTGACTATCTCCCCTCATATGTTCACATGACTCTCCATGAGAGTTTTGTGGGTTTTTTGATGGGGCTGTTTGTTTTTTTCTAACAATTCTGTTTAATTTGTTTTATTTTAATATTTTCTTGGCCACACCACATGGCGTACAGGATCTTAGTTTCTCAACTAGGAATTGAACCTGAGCCCCTTGCATAGGAATCTTATCCACTGGACCACCAGGGAACCCCCCCTTCCATCAGAGTTACTTCAGATCTCTGCACGTATGTCACCTGAGCAGTAAGGACTTCCCTGATCACCCTTTATAAAAGAGCAACCTTCCCCATTGCTGATGTTTTCTCCCTCGCCCTGTCTTACGTCTTCAACGCACTTCTTATCCAGCTGATCACCTCTGTGTTTTCTTGTATTTTCTTATCATCTGTCTCTGCCAATTGGAATGCAGGCTACTAGAGAACAAAGCCTTCTATCCAACTGTGCCTAGACCAGTGCCAGGCCCATAATAACCACTCCATACATGTTTGCTGAATAAATAAATGGCCTTTCATTTTAATTTAAAATGTTAATTTAAAATCTAAAAATTTTAATTTTCAGGAGTCCTTTTTTTGGTTTGTTAAATAATCTACTTAACGTCTCATTCTCGTTTTATGAATGTAGTATGTCTTCATGAATCTTCAAAGATATTAGTGGTAGTCTTGTTTGTTTGTCATATTTTATTCTTCCTGCATTTGCTCTCACTCCAACCTACCCTCTTATTACCTATCTATCTTTCTTTCTGGTTATTTATTTAGTTTTCTAATATCCTTGTTTCTTTCTAGAAACTGCCTCAAATGCCAATGACCCTTGCTAGTCTACATTTTTCTGAGTGGAACACAAAAATGCTGACCAGTGGTTTTGTGGAAGGAGGTGAAGTAATGCCGTCGGCCAGGGTTTGTCTACAAGAAGTGACCAGGTGACCAAGTCGAGTGGCCAGCAGCCCTTCTCAATGGTGTGGTCAAAAGCAAGTACACACTAGAATTTTCTTGGTGGTGGTGCCAGTTTTCCAGGGAAAGTCTCTCTCAACTCTCCCTGAGAAATATCAGGCTGGCTGCTAAGATCTGGAAAGGGGCACTGCTCAACAAGAAGAACTGTACTTAGTCTATCTACCAATAGATGCTGCCCCAGGCCTCAGTTCCTCATTTCTCCATGCACGCCATTCACTCTCATCTCTCTTGTTCTACTCTTCTGGGTAAAGAGTCAGCATCTAGGAATCTCAGTCAGTTCAGTCACTCAGTCGTATCCAAATGGACGGCAGCGTGCCAGGCCTCCCTGTCCATCACCAACTCTCGGAGTTTGCTCAAACTCATATCCATTGAGTCAGTGAAGCCATCCAACCACCTCATCCTCTGTCGTCCCTTTCTCCTCCTGCCTTCAATCTTTTCCAGCAGTAGAATGAGTCAGCTCTTCGCATCAGGTGGCCAAAGTATTGGAGTTTCAGCTTCAACATCAGTTCTTCCAATGAACATCCAGGACTGATCTCCTTTAGGATGGACTGATTGAATCTCCTTGCAGTCCAAGGGACGCTCAAGAGTCTTCTCCAACACCACAGTTCAAGAGCATCAATTCTTCTGCACTCAGCTTTCTTCACAGTCCAACTCTCACATCCATACACAACCACTGGAGAAACCATAGCTTTGACTATACAGACCTTTGTTGGCAAAGTAATGTCCCTGCTCTTTAATATGTTGTCTAGGTTGGTCATAGCTTTTCTTCTAAGGAGCAAGAATCTTTTAATGTCATGGCTGTAGTCAGCATCTACAGTGCTTTTGAAACCTAAAAAAAATTAAGTCTGTCACTGTTTCCACTGTTTCCCCATCTATTTGCCATGAAGTGATGGGACCAGATGCCATGATTTTCATTTTTTGAGTGTTGAGCTTTAAGCCAACTTTTTCACTCTCCTCTTTCACTTTCATCAACAGGCTCTTTAGTTCTTCTTCACTTTCTGTCATAAAGGTGGTGTCATCTGCATATCTGAGATTATTGATATTTCTCCTGGCAACCTTGATTCCAGCTTGTACTTCATCCAGGCCAGAATTTCTCTTGATGTACTCTGCATATAAATTAAATAAGCAGGATAACAATATACAACTTTGAAGTACTCCTTTCCCTATTTGCAACCAGTTTGTTGTTCCATGTCCAGTTTTAACTGTTGCTTCTTGACCTGCATACAGATATCTCAAGAGGCAGGTCAGAGAGATGGTATTCCCATCCTTTTAAGAATTTTCCACAGTTTGTTGTGATCCACACTGTCAAAGGCTTTAGCATAGCCAGTAAAGCAGAAATAGATGTTTTTCTGGAACTCTCTTGCTTTGTCGATGATCCAAAAGATGTTTGAAATTTGATCTCTGATTCCTCTGCCTTTTCTAAATCCAACTTGAACATCTGAAAGTTCACTGTTCATGTACTGTTGAAGCCTGACTTGGAGAATTTTGAGCATTATTTTACTAGCATGTGAGATGAGTGCAATTGTGCAGTAGTTTGAACATTCTTTGGCATTGCCTTTCTTTGGGACTGGAATGGAAACTGACCTTTTCCAGTCCTGTGGCCACTGCTGAGTTTTCCAAATTTTCTGGCATGTTGAGTGCAGCACTTTGAATGCACTAGGGATCTCATTGCTCCTTAAAAAGACTTCAAGCAAATCCTCTGTTCCCAGCAAGTCCCTCCTTAACCTCCCCCACCACACACATACACCCACATACACTCTCTTTATCCATAACTTATGCTTGGTTTCTTATTGATGTTTGTGGATTAAATCAGTTCCAGGCCTTATAACAAGTTCCAGGGCCTTATTAAATTTTGTGGATCAAGTCAGAATGTTTCCTGGACTTCCCTGGTGGGCCAGTGGTTAAGAACCCACCTGACAATGCAGGGAACACAGGTTCCATCCCTAGTCCAGGAAGATCCCACAAGCCACAACTAAGCCCGCACACCACGACTACTGAAGCCCATGCTCTGCCATGAGAGAGGCCCCCACAACGAGAATCGCACGCACTGCAGCAAAGAGTAGCCTCCACTGGCTGCAGCTAGAGAAAGCCCATGCACAGCAACAAAGACCCAGTTCAGCCAAAAATAAAGCACACACACACACAAAATCTGACAAAACAATCAGAATGTTTCTCATTGATGCCATAATCTGTAGGTATTTAACTTTCATTTTCCTCCATGCCATGGATTAACTTACCATTCTTCCATTTGTCAGAGTTTCATTGCAGATGGTATTTGTGTTTTGCCTTTAGTTCTTGTTTTGGGGGTGATTTATGAGTAGAGAAAAAACAATGGAAAGGTCTTTATCATTTGAAATTATTTTTCTTCTCCAATGATTTATAATGGCATGAAAGGTTTTCTTGTTTATTTTCATTTTTATCTAATCAAATCTCTGTTTGCCTTGGTTCCTTCCCTTGGTCTAGTTTTCAAGTGCCATCACATAACATCAAGCAATGGTTAGACTAAGGTAACAACAGCAGTGAGCCAGACCAACCTAGGCTCTGCTCTCGTGTAACTTTTAATTACACATATGAGGATCCTAAGAAAGGAAACATTCAGAATACTGCACAATCACACCTCCAAAGTGGTATTTAACACTATATAAAGTATAAGGTGTGATAACTAAGCTGACTGAAACAAGGTTTAGGGGCTGGGGAGTAGAGGTGAGGATAGCGAGGAGAAATAGAGCATTCAGACAAAGTAATCCCCAAGTTAGAATATTTGAGGGACTGAGAGAAATCCCCTGAGAAGGAGCACAGAGTCAGGTGGCAGAATGATTTTGATTAAGAGCGAAGTACCAGGTAGACCTGAAAGAGTCTCTCAAGCTGTATTAAAAAGTTTAGACTTTGGTCCAAGACCAGTAGGAAATCATCTCTCTAACCAAAGAGCAAGTATTTGTTCATATATGTTTTGTGAGTGTGTGTGTGTATTTCATATTTAGAACTTAATTCACAAGGGTTGCATTTTTATGTAGTCTTCGAAAAGAGGTATATGTTGATTTCACTTTTCAAATAGCCAACTGCCCAACACAATTTACGCAGTTCATTATTTATTAATTTTCAGTGCCCCCTTTGTCATATATAAAGTTGTATAAACTAAAGTTACGTCTGAATTGTCTATTCTATTTAGTCATCTGTTCAATTATTCTTTTACCAACATCATGAATTTAAATGGTTTTGGCTTTATAATATCTCTTCATGTTGACAGAGCAAGCTCTCCTTAATTACTCTTCCATACAGCTTGGAATTGAATTAGAACATACTGACTTGAAAAAAATTGTGAATTTTCATACTGTCATGAGAAAACCCTGAGTCTAAATATACAATTAAATTCTGTCAAAATCTGTCCCATTGCAAAAAAATGTAGGGGCCAATACACTTCAAAGAATTATCTCAGGTTTGGATACATACAGCAATAGGAAACACTTACTCAACATTATCACTGTGCCAAGTGTTCTGCAGGCATTGGATTATGTATCCACTTCTTTTGCTGCTTGGCATATGGTTGCAGTCAATTCCGTTCACAGAGACAAGTACTTTAATTATCCCCATTTTGCAGTTGAAGAACACAAGGTTTGGTGGTGGTGGTGGTTTAGTCGCTAAGTCGTGTCCAACTCTTGTGAACCCCTGGACTGTAGCCTGCCAGGTTCCTCTGTCCATGGGATTCTCCAGGCAAGAATACTGGAGTGGGTTGCCATCCCCATTGTTCAATTCAAGAACACAAGGTTTAGATGGGTTATTTCACCTACTCATGGCTACCTGGCCAAGAGGAGATAGAGCCGCATGATTTTTCTGTCTTAACTTTCATCTAATATACAACTACCAGCCGCCCTTACTCTATCCTTCCATATCTATCTGTACAAACTTCTGCCACCGCCCTCATAGCACTCCTAGTATTGCACATTTGTCCATCTCCCGTGCCACACAGGAGAGAACAGGCCCCTTCTTGTTCGTGTCTGTGCCCGAATGCCTAATGCAGTGACACCAATATCAATGGAATAAGTAAACACTTGGGGCTTTTTTTTCCACTTTATTTTGAATTGAAAAAAAAAAAATTACAGTAGGTTCTCATTAGTGATCTGTTTTATGTGTGTGCCCAGTCGCTCAGTCATGTCTGACTTTTTGTAACCCCATGGACTATAGCCCACCAGATTCCTCTATCCTTGGAATTTTTCAGGCAAGAATACTAGAGTAGGGTGCCATTTCCTCCTCCAGGTGATCTTCCTGACCCAGAGGTTGAACCCGCATTTCCTGCTTCTCTTGCATTAGCAGGCAGATTCTTTACTGCTATGCCGCCTGGGAAGTCCTTTCTATTTTATTCATAATATCAATAGTGTATATATGTCAATCCCAGTCTCCAAACCCATCTCACCTCTCTCCACCCCTTGGCATCCAAACATCTGTTCTCTGTATCTGTCTCTATTCCTGCTTTGCAAATAAGTTCATCTATACCATTTTTTCCCTAGATTACACACATATAACACATAAATGTATTAATATACATTGCTTTTCTTTTTCTAGATTCCAGACATATAACATATATGTACTAATACTGTATTTCTCTTTCTGACTTACTTCATTCTGTATAACAGTCTCTAGGTTTAGCCACGCTTCTGCAAATGTCACCATTTTGTTCCTTTTTATGGCTGAATATGCAGAGTACATCATGAGAAACGCTGGGCTGGATGAAGCACAAGCTGGAATCAAGATTGCCGGGAGAAATATCAATAACCTCAGATATGCAGAAGACACCACCTTTATGGCAGAGGTGAAGAAGAACTAAAGATCCTCTTGATGAAAGTGAAAGAGGAATGTGAAAAAGTTGGCTTAAAGCTCAACATTCAGAAATCTAAGATCATGGCACTTCATGGCAGATAGATGGGGAAACAGTGGCTGACTTTATTTTGGAGGGCTCCAAAATCACTGTAGATGGTGATTGCAGCCATGAAATTAAAAGACACTTGCTCCTTGGAAGAAAAGTTATGACAAACCTAGACAGCATATTAAAAAGCAGACATTACTTTGCCAACAAAGATCCGTCTAGTCAAGGCTATGGTTTTTCCAGTGGTCATGTATGGATCCTAGAGTTGGACTGTAAAGAAAGCTGAGCACTGAAAAATTGATGCTTTTGAACTGTGGTGTTGGAGAAGACTCTTGAGAGTCCCTTGGACTGCAAGGAGATTCAATCAGTCCATCCTAAAAGAGATCAGTCCTGGATGTTCTTTGGAAGGACTGATGTTGAAGCTGAAACTCCAATGCTTTGGCCACCTGATGCGAAGAGCTGATTCATTTGAAAAGACCCTGATGCTGGGAAAGATTGAAGGCAGGAGGAGAAAGGGACGACAGAGGATGAGATGGCTGGATGGCATCACTGACTCGATGGACATGGGTTTGGGTGGACTCAGGGAGTTGGTGATGGACAGGGAGGCCTGACGTGCCGTGGTTCATGGGATTGCAAAGAGTCGGACATGACTGAGCAACTGAACTGAACTGAACTGAACTGAATATTCCGGGGTATACATGTACCACATCTTCTTTACTGGTTCCTCCAATGATGGGCATCTAGTTTGCTTCCATGTCCTGGTTGTTGTAAATAGTGCTGCAATGAGCATTGGGGTGCATGGATCTTTTTGAGTTATAGCTTTTTGTTGATTGCACTGTTCATTAATACTTTCTCTTAAACTGTACAGGAAGACTGAGAAAATGGGGAAAAAAAGTCAAGAGCAGGTATAATGAACAGCAAAAAAACAAAAGTTAACATCTTCCACACAATCTGGCCACACATAAAACTGACTGAACTAGCACGAGCAATTATGACCTCAGCCCCATGGCCATGTTATCTGATAAAAGTAAAGGAATAGCGTTAGCCCCAGACAGGGAAGTTTCTTGGAGCCAAAACCGATGTGCCCTACAGGGCCAAACCCTAGAAGCAGGAGACTTGTGTGACAGCTCTGCTCTGGCCAGCACTCGGAATGATTGGCAGCTGCAGATTTGGAGTTTATCTAGGTTTAAATCCTGGGTAACTATACACCCTTCATGAACTAGCTGGTGCCCTACACAGCTGTGACCCATGATGGAAAAGGAACATATTATCTTCAGTTTAAATGTGTTGTTTACATTAGTTTCAGTGGCTTTTTACAAAGTTTCCATCACCTAACAATCATGAACACTTTATCCTCTCTTCGGGGCCCATAACTGTCATATTAAAACTGGTTATGAGTTTTAATATCTCAAGAAATCTCTATCAGCCCAATAAATGTTTGAGGGGAAACTCAAAGCTGACAGCATATCTATATCTAAGAACAGTTCAGAAAAGCAATCCATCAAGATTTCTTCTGGAAAAGATCTCAACCTCCTATGCTACAAAGAAATGGATATATTTACTTATTATATATTAAAAATGTACAGAGCACTTACTTCATACCAGTTAATGTGTGGTGCATCACGAAGGATCCCTGAATAAAGAGACAGTGTCCCTCCAATTGTGTGGGGACTTACAATCTGCAGGAAAATGAAAACACAAAAATCCTTATGTTATAATGTGATGAGGAATTTTAAAGGGATGAACTAACTTTTGTGAGAAAACAGAAGAAAAAGTTCCTATGGATTTGACTAAAAAGGAGGAAGGCTTCAAAGGGAGCCTCTGTGAGATGGGTGTCAAAGCATGACTAAAAGTTCAGCCATGAGACATGAGGAGGGATATATCTGCTGAATCTATTTTAATGTCTAGACAGGATCTTAGTAACAGTAATTGCTCATTTTTATTGAAGAGATTCCAGGTATCACACCCTGTGCTATGGTCTCATTCAACCTCAAACAACCCTCTATGAAAAGTACTTTCACTGTGCCAAGTAGTCTCATTATCATTATTATGTGTGAAGAGGAAGTTGAGGCTTGGAGAATCAATAAAGCTGGGATTTGAACCCACAGGATGCAGAGAACTATGTCACCTTGACAATGCAGTGGTCTAGATTTCAGCTGTCCAATAGAAAAGCCAGTAGCCACATGTGACTATTGAGCACTTGAAATCCCACTTGTCTGAATTGAAATGTACCACAAGTGTAAAATACATATAAGATGTCAAAGACCTTCATTTTTCTTTTTTTTAATGTGAGACATCTATAACAGTTTCTTATATTGATCTCAGGTGGGCTCAGCCTACAGTGACTTGAAGCAGTTTAGATTTCCAGCCAGAGATTGAAGTCAGATCATGGCAGAGAGGGAGCTGAATCCTAGCCCCTAGATCAGTGGTCAGTGACAAGGCCCTTGGTCCTTCAGTTTTGCAGAAAAGAATTCCTACAAAGATAGAAAGCAGTGAAAAAAGTAAAGTGTTTATTAACAGAAAAAGTACAGTATGTGTGGATAGATGGGTGGACTCAGAGAGAGTCGCACCCTTATGGTAGTTTGAATCACTTTAATGGGGCATTTCTTCCAGGTTTCCTCTGGCCAATCATCTTGTTTTGCCTGGTTCTAAGTCTGTATTTGGTGTATCTCAGGATCCTCCCATCTTATCTCAGGATCCTTCCATCTATGGGAGTGTCTCTCTCAGCCAAGGTGGATTCCAGCGAAGAGGCCAATGGGTAGACTTGACATCATCCCCCGTCTGACCTCCAAGGAGATTTGTAGTTAGAAAGGTTTCCTTGACTTCAAAAAGGAGAAATAAGTGGTCTCTTACCTCTTATCTGGGCAGGGCCCAGCCTCCTCTCTTTATTGCCCTGCTATTGATACTTTGGAGTTTCTGCCCACAAGGAATGAACTCCAGCTGCTTACCCTGGGGTAGGGGGGCAGGGTGGGGGGAGGCTCATCTACTTCCTGCCTCAATATTACTTACATGTTACAACGATAATAATTTGGATGTACTGGCTTAAGCAAATATATTATCAAAATTAATTTCATCTGTTTTTCTATTTTTATTTTAATTAATGTGACCACTAGGAAATATTAAATTACAAATGTGGCTGACTTGATAGTCTTACTGGAGATGATGAATACTAGATGCCATCAGGGTGCCGGCACTACAGTCCAGTGGGGGAGATGCACTGTGTACAAAACGGTATAATGCAGGGCATGTGGGAATTGCCAAAGGGAGACACACAAATATTTATTGCTAGTTGATAAGAGTACAGAGCAATCGGAAGCTTCTTCTGACTAAGATAATTGGTTATCTCTCCTGGTTGGGTTACAATTGAATTTTCACAAAACTCCAAATCTTAATATTTTCTCTAACCCATGGGCTATCGTGAAAATACAAAGATCCCAAAGGAAAACCTCTAATTGTGACTTCTAATGGCTCAATCAGTTACCTACATAGGGAGTGAGAAGAAAATGGATTAGTAAACTTCATGGCAACCCCACAATCTAATTAATTCAGAACTGCTCAGAAGTAGCAGATTTCCTTCATCTAGTATATATCTCATAAGTGCATACCTGCTGCTGAGACGAAGCTGTTAGATTATAATAATAGTTCATTTCCTAGGTCCCCTCTGCCTTCTCTACTCACACATTCCAGAAGATAGCGTTAGGCAGAGAACTGACGAATATGTAAACAATTGGATGTAAAAGGAAAAAGTAAGGGTCTTGGAAAATCTACAGATTAGTAAGTAGCCTCTGAATAAAGAGAATTAATTATATCATCATAACTCCATTGGGATGCCACTGGTTTTTCATTTTGATTAATTTAAGGAACACAATCTAATTTATGAACCAGCAGGATGTTTTGAAAGATAAACAAAGCTGTCTGCAGTTTGAATTTCTCCTGACTTTGTCCGGCTCGAATTTCACATTTACCTCATTTTCTCCACTGTTATGGACTACTTACTCTTTGACAACTCAAAGAACCAGATGTGCTTCAAACCGGGAGGCCAAATTCTTCTCCTGAGAATTCTCCTCCGCGGGAATTCCTATAAAAAGTGCTATAAAAAGTGAATCTTCCTGGCAGCGGTTTGAAGGCGAGCTTCTTGCTCCAAACAGCATCAAGTTACCTGGAGACCTTTCAGCATTTATGGATCCGAAGCTGTAACTTTCAAATGCAAATGTGATACAAGCAAGACTACTAGAGACATAAAAACATATTGAGATGTCATTGTAATTACAGAGGACTCAGTTCTGGCCAGCCAGACAGGACTCTGTGCGTGTGAGGGTGGTTTGCCTCAAGCCAGTTCCTCTCTGTCCTCAATTCCCAGAGGCTGAGTCAAAAATAGAGACAAACCAAAATGGAGTGAGCACCTTTCTGGAATCGTAAATAATGACCACAAATCTCCACTGTGTGATCCAGCCTTCAGTCTCCCCCAGATTCCATATACTAGACACAATATTGACTTCAGTTCTTAAAACAGTGCTAATTAGAAGTTATCCATGCCCAAATGAAAAACTAGGACACTGAGCTATAGAATGATGAGCAACTAGGATCAAAACCAGAAGAGCTGGGACTTTCCAGCAGTCCAGTGGCTAAGGCTTTGCCTTCCAATGCTAGAGGTGAAGGTTTGATCCCCAGTCAGGGAGCTGAGATCCCACAGACACACAGCCAAAAAACCAAAACATAATGCAGAAGCAGTGTTGTAACAAAGTCAATAAAGCCTTTAAAAATGATCCACAGAAAAAAAATTCTTAAAAAATAAAAAACAGAAGAGCTAAGTTCTCCTATAGGGGAATAAGGATTCAAAAAGACTTTTCACCCATGTCCATGCCCCCAAATCCATGACACACTTCCTTCCACAATCATTTTATTCTAACAGTGCACAAACATATCAGCTCCATCACTCTGAAAAGCATTTGATATAATTGGGCAAATTAAGGCAGGATTGTTAGCCATGTTTTCTCATCTGTAAAATGGGTTGATGGTAAGAATCCTACCGTAAATCTGGTTGTTAAGTGATCATATATGTTTCCTACTATTTAATGCATGTGTATTATTTTGCTTAGTTACTTCCTGTCTCATTCAGCAAAGTGCTTGGAATGGTTTGAAAAGTTACCCAACATCTTTAAGAGAATAACACCAGCCATGTGCTGATACATGCAGATACTGGAATGAAATAGTGGATCTGAAAACACCGTGTTTATTGCAAGGTGCTGCACAAAGACGACTTTGTAAATGGGCATTGAAGCCGAAAAGGCTTCCGAGGTGGTACTAGTGGTGAAGAACCCTCCTGCCAACGCAGGAGATATAAGAGACCTGAGTTCAATCCCTGGGTTCGGAAGATCCCCTCGAGGAGGGCATGGCAACCCACTCCAATATTCTCACCTGGAGAATCCCATGGACAGAGGAGCCTGGTGGGCTACAGTCCACGGGGTTGAAAAGAGTCAGACACAGGAGCCTGCATGCACATGCTGAGTCCCTTCAGTCACGTCCAACTCTTTGTGACCCCTGGACTGTACCCCACCGGGTCCTCTGTCCATGTGATTCTCCAGGCAAGAATACTAGAGTGAGTTGCCATTTCCTTCTCCAGGGTATGTTTCCAACCCAGTGATCAAACCTGCATCTCCTGCACTCCAGGCAGATTCTTTACTGACTGAGCTACCAGGGAAGCTATTGAAGCTGAAAAAGAGTTGAAGAGTCAAGAGGTTTGCTTTATTCTCTGATTCATAAGAGGATATAGTGAGGCAAATAAAACCCTCCATCCCCTTGTTTCTAACTTTCAGTTACCCACACACTTACGTGCTTCTTTGCGTTAATTAGTTCACCATGTGCCTAGTGTTCACAGCTCCAAGAGTCCAGGGGAAAATGGTGGCAGACTTTATTTCAGAGCCTCCTACCTGGAAGAATGTTTCCAGAAAGACAAGTGAATCCTGAGTGGTCAGCTTTGGGGTTACTTTTTAGCAATCCCCAAGGTGGCATCATCCAGACAGCTCCCATTCTGTGACTAAGGTCAGAGAGAAAAGTGAAGCCCTCACAGGTAAATATTGAACCAGGTGTTAAAACACCACCAGACACCATACATAAATAGCAGCTGCTGGAAAGAACATGGAGACCTCATTACCGGGCAACAGCTCCGATTAAGGCTTCCTCAAGAGAGATGGTGGGAGAAGGAAAATCTAACATCCCTGGCATGTGGCCAGGACTCTGTGTCCACACATCAAACTTTCCTCCAAAAGAACAAGAGGGATTACTCAGAAACTGTTAGAAAACAGAAAGCCCAGAGAAAGGAACATTGTGGGGCTTCTGGAACAGGAGGTGGGAATGGAGGTAGTCTAGACCCCTCTCTGCAACTCTGATCTTCCTGGAATTGTTTGGCGGTCCAGAGATATCACCTGGGGAATTTGGTACCGACGTGGCTCAGATTTTAACGTGCAAAGTTTGTGCCAGTGTCACACACATAGGAGAGAAGAGGAGGAAGCTGGCGCTCATAGAAGCAACCATGATCTGTGTCACGGGCTAGGTGGTTCCTTCCAGGGACCTTATTTCCTTCTCACACAAGCTTCACGGTCACTCGCAAAATACAGAGCAGGAAACTGAGATGCAGAACTGTGCTCAGGTTATACAACTAGTAATTGATCAAGTCAGGATTCAAATCCAGGTTATCTGTTATTCCATGCTCTTTCTACTGTACCACAATCTGACGCGGTCTCAACAGTAGATAATCCTAATTGAACGTTCCATTTCCACTTATCCACCATGAAGCCCATGGCACTCCAATTAGACTGGCTAGTTCCAACCCCATTAAGCCAGGAACTCTGCTCCCTAAAGTTTTTCCCTAGTGCTATTCAAGTCTATTGATTTAACTTTTTTGTCCTCAAGTATAATTTTAAGTGGAATAACTGTGTGGACACAGAGATTAGTATGTGAAAGGGTTATAGAAAGAAAATGGTCCAAATGCTCTAATATTACAGATTAGAAAACTGAGTCCCTGAAGGATTAAGCATATTTGTTTAATGTCACACAGTTAGTAGTGGGGACAGTTACAGAGTCCAGGCCGGTGTCTGTCTCAGGGTATCTTGAGACTGTGAGTACTTTAATCTAAGAATCAAAGTGCCATAGAAACAAATGGGGAAAAAATATATATATATATGTAATTATATGTATACATATATTTTCCCCATTTATTTCTATACATTATATATATATATGTATATATATATATGTGTGTGTGTGTGTGTGTGTGTGTGTGTGTGTGTGTATATAAATATATGTATGTATATAGGCTTCCCTGGTGGCTCAGTGGTAAAGAAACCACATGTCAATGCAGGAGATATGAGTTCAATCCCTGAGTCAGGAAGATCCCCTAGAGAAGGAAATGGCAACCCACTCAAGTATTCTTGCTTGAGAAATTCCATGGACAAAGAAGCCTGGCACGTTGGAGTTTATGGAGTTGCAAGAGTCAGGCATGACTTAGTGACTAAATATATATATATATATATATATATATATATATATTATGTATACATATATATATGTGTGTGTGTGTGTATTCTAAGTAGCCTATATTTAAAACTTATCTTCAGTTGCTTTGTGATCTTAAAAATCTTGTTCAACCCCTTGAAACTTTGGTTTCTTATCTATAAAATGGAAATGTTAATCTCTGCATTAATGATTTCGAGAATTTAATGAAACAACATGGGTAAAATACTGGGTACAACCTGGCACATAGCAGTTATGTAGTAAAAATTAAACTTCTCCCCATACCTTTTACAAACTTGAGAAAAGAATAGAAATAGTAATAGCACTGTTGCTTGTGTTTTTTTTTTCCTTTAGCACGCTTCAACTCTAGAACTGTAGGTCCAACTTGAGTGAAACAAAGACTCAAGGCATTAAACCTATTAACAAGAAAAAACACAGGCCAGTGACTTCTCTGGCATGAAACAGCCACAGTTATTCCATAGTTTATCCTTGCTGTCCTCTGCCTCTCACCACCACGTTTCTGCACGACTGAAACTGTCCGCTACCATAACTGCTCGTCTCACATTCACGGACCAGGTTGTCACGTAATCCAGTCAATGTTGCTCTTCTAGCAGCAGTCTGGCCTCACACTCTGCCTCTGCTTTCTTGCAGTAGACTGCTCTCATCCTATATGATATCCCCCCACTTCCTCAGACAGGCTATGTACTCAGTTGGAGCAAAGATCGATGTTCATGAACTAAAATGTGGCGCACACCTGTGAGAGCAACCCGGCCCACGCCCCTGAGCAGCCTGCTCCTGGCTCCGTCTGCGACTGGGCTCCACACAGACCATAAGTCTACGTCTGCTCTCCCATCCCATGGGCTCAGTCTGTGATTGGACTTCCAAACAGATCATAAGTCTACGTCTGCTCTCCCATCCTGAAATCCCCGAGTCATCTGAGTCCTACATATACAGGCTACATCCTAGGAAATGCAGCTCTTTCTCGCTTCCTACTTCCCTTCAAAGTGAACAAGGATTTGTTGGATAAATCAGTATTCCAAGAATGAAGCCTTTTCAGGACACATGTTAGGGATGAAGATTTAAGATTTTTTTTTTTTAATTTATGGATTATGTCTCTAATTTAGTTCTGTCTTCTTCAATCAGAATCACCGCATTTGACTTACAAAAAGTGGCAGGTCACTTTCCATTCTAGGATATTAGTTCAAATCTGTCAGTGCAGATAATGACAGACAATTGTCTTCATCCGTGTGTGCTCTGTCTATTGGTTTTAACTGAGTGTATATTGAACAAATATACATTGTCACTAAGTTAGCTTTACTAGATCTTTCTGGCATTTTCAGCTGGAAGAATGAAGATCAAAAAAGAAGGAAGAGGAGAGAGAAGGAGGGAGAAGGAAGGAAAGAAGGAAGGAAAGGAGGAGGAGGAGGAAGGGAGGGAGGGAGGAAGGGAAGGGGTAGAGAGCAGGGAAGGTGGGAGGGAAGGAGAGATGGAGGCAGGAGGAATCTCAGGTCCCAAGACCCACAAAGTGCTGTGTGTCAGGAGGAAAGACAGCAGAAACGCAGTGGAAAGCACAGCATCACACTTTATGCAGGTCCCTGCAGGTCACCCCAGAGGGGCACGATTTGCTCTCCAGTTCTGCATCATCTGCACATCTCCCACTTGGGGCCACTAGAGTCAGTCCATAGTAGCTTCAGTTCAGAGAGCTCAGCATCATGACTGGTCACAGGGAATCCTCTAGTCCTAGAACTTAGTTCAAATCACTGAGCTTCTTTACTTTCCCTGCAATGAAGCCTCACCCCTGCCTTCTAACTCTAGAATTTGGATTCATATCACTTTTCATGGTTATATTTCTGCCCCTTGCCTTGATTACCTCCCAATGTACTGTTTCCCTTTAGAACAAAACTGAATCATTGTTATGAATTAAACATCACGCGAGCTAAACCTTCACAGTCCAGATGGAGATGATGGAGCCTTACCGGGTCTGTTGTAGCCAGCAGTGGGGGGAACAATCAGAAGGGAAGATTTAAAGTTCTATAATCGGTGGGCAATTGGGTGCTGAGGATTGAGAGTAAAGATTAGTTTAAAATTCCAAAAATCTTATCATCCTCAACCTAAAAGACACACCTTGAAGGATTGAAAAGTGAAGTTAGAACAATGTGAGAGACATCACTTCTTGGCCTTTTGGCTGAGAGCAAGTATAGAACACTGTGACAAACTACCAAATTATGCAACGTGCTTATCAAATGTGTAAGATCAAGAGCAGGTAGTTTAAAAGAGAGCTTTTCAAATTTTAATATGCATAGAAATCATTCGGAAATTTTATTAAAATGCGGGCTCTGGCTGAGCAGGTCTGTTCTGAGTCCCAACATTTCAAACAAACTCCCTGTGATGCTGATTCTGGTCCACAGATCACACTTTGAGTATCAAGGTTGTAAAATACAAAAGGAGACTTTCAAGATTCTTCTATTCAGATGGGCATGATTTTTTATTAAATACAGATCAATAAAGAAAACTGACAGTAGAAGTTTTGGGGGTGAGCGAGGATGGGAAGAACAGGTCTTATCTTCTGAGAGTGCTGCATGATGGCCTCCCGTGTGGCCACAAAGGGTCCTAGTGTTGCTTGAGGCAGCCATGTGCACTGTGGATGTCTTGGCAGCTCTTCCTGAGAGGTCTTTTCAATGTATGAGAAGGAACTAAGGAGCCCCATGTAACTGCAGAGTTACCTCGATCACAGCCAAGAACATTCACCTTCTGCAGAGTAAAGATTCCCCTGGCTTCTTCCTTTGCCAAGCCTTAAGATTCATGCTGGAGCTGGAGAGGAAAACATTCAGCATCAGTTCCCTTAAAGAATGTCGGAAATACACACCAGGGATTTTCCTCCAAAAGTAAATAATTATTGTTTGGCAAATGTTTAGAACAGTGAATGGAATTGTACATAAATCCTGTTCTCTCCTTACCGACTACTTGCCTGCTTTAACTTGCAGGTGTGTTGTTACTTGTTTCTGTTTAAATCTGGTTCCATAATGAAAGTATTCAATAAGATTACCTTTTAAGAAAGGTGTGCTAACAACCACTCTGTAAATACATGGCAGTTTCTATAATATTAAAGACTCCAAACACTGAAAGGAAATTTGAAAGTTAGCTGAGACTACCAGTGATTTCATACTGGTTTCCAACTAAGCGATCAGCTACCTTCTACTTGAACACCTCCAGTGCCTGTCAGCTCACCACCACACACAGATTCCAATACACTTTCCAACAGCTCTGTTGGAAAATTTTAACTTATGCTATGCATGTTGGCTTCATGACACTTTAAATTATTAGTCCTAGTTCCATTCTGTGGAGTCACAGAGAAAAATGTATCCTCTCTTTCATATAATAGTTCTTCAAATGTTAAGCTACCATGGGCTCAGTTGTTCAATCAAAAATTCTTAGTTCTTTGGATCATTCCTCATGTAAAGTAATTTCAAATTTCTTCTTCAACCAATTACTTCAACCAAATTACTTCTTCAACCAATTACTCTAGAAGTCCAACTTTCCTCTTAAACTGCAGTGTTCTCAATCAAAGGGAAAACTCCAAATGGAACTCTAAATAGTTTAAATTAAAATGTGCCTATTATATCCTTTATTTTAATTATTTATTCTACCTTAACGCTTAGTTGTGTACAACTCTTTGTGATCCCGAGGAATGTAACCCACCAAGCTTCTCTGTCCATGAAATTCTGCAGGCAAGAATACTGGAGCAGGTAGTCATTTCCTTTTCCAGGGGATCTTCCCAAACCAGGGATTGAACCTGGGTCTTCTGCATTGCAAGCAGATTCTCTACCGTCTAAATTCTCACTTTAATATGGCATTTTTATGTGATGGTTCAGACGGTAAAGAATCTGCCTGCAATTCAGGAGACCCAGGTTCAATCCTGGATTGGGAAGATCCCCTGGAGAAGGGAATGACTACCACTCCAGTATTCTTGCCTGGAGAATTCCATGGACAGAGGAGCCTGGTGGGTTACAGTCCATGGGGTCACAAAGAGTCGGATATGACTGAGCAACTAACACATGCACACCTTAATGCATCCTGCAATCACAGTAATGAAGTGGACAGAGAAAAAGAATCTTGTGAAAAAAAAAATCTGCGATCAGTAATCTTAGTCCCTACTCTCATTAACTTTGTGAGCAACTTATTTCATCTCTCTGAACTTAATATCTTAATTTATAAAAAGGCAAAACTTAAAATTTAAAGATGGACATAAAATTGACAGACAAATGTATTCAAAATTGATCTAATAATGCTTGGCATATAATAGACATTCAATAAACTATAACTATTACTAAACTTTGGTATTTTGGAAAGGCATGTCAACGGTTAATTTGTATTCCATTTTCAATCACCTTAAAATCCTTAAGTATTTTTATATGTCACATTTCACTAGTAAAATAATTTCATTGTGAAACCAGTGGCATGAATTCACCTTTCCCTGTTTACTTTTGTTTTTTTCAAATGTTCACCTGTTATTTATGAGTCACTTGAATTTCTTATGGATAACAATTTCAGAACCAAATATTTTAACTATCCTTCTCAATTTTGAACCATATGAAATTCTGGTCAGCATGACCCTGAGCTTCCCTTGTGCCTCAGCTGGTAAAGAATCCGTCTGCAATGCAAGAGACCTGGGTTCAATCACTGGGTTGGGAAGATTCCCTGGAGAAGGGAATGGCTACCCACTCCAGTATTCTGGCCTAGAGAATTCCATGGACTGTATAGTCCATGGTGTCGCAAAGAGTTGGACACAACTGAATAACTTTCACTTCACTTTCACTTTGACATTATTTAAAATATATTTAAATAATAAGTCCTTGTTTAAAGTATTTTCTACAAATGGAAGAAATTGATTAAAAAAACAACATGACATTGTTTAAAATGCATAAAAACAAACAATAATTACACACACAAGGTTGAATGAAGGGTCCTATGTCTCTAGAAATATCCCCATTCAGATAAATATTGACCCTTGGACTTCCTATGAATTACTTTATTTATACTAAATCATCTTCTTACTGTTCCATCTATTCAAAGATGTCATAGGGGACTTCAACATCATGTTGAAATTTAAACAAGTACTGTATATACCTAACTCTCCAAAGAAGGAAATGATTCTACCATGGGTGATTAACTCTTGGTGTATCCCTGAATTCTAACAATAAGCACTGCTTCCTTTTCTAAATGCTTATAACATCTCCTTTTATTGAAATTTGTTCTTTCTTCATAATGATTTAACCTCTTAATCATTAGCAAAATTCCCTTATTATCATGGGTAATATTTGTTATTTTGGAGAACACTTGGCCTGATATGAAAATAGCTATTCCTACTTTCTTCTGATTCATGTTTACTTTGCATTAATTTACTTTTAATTTACTCGGAGTTTCATATTTAATGAGTTTTTTTTTTAACCCAGTCCAATCATCTCAGCTTTGAAATGCTATGTTTAGACAACATGTAATGCAGTTATCAATATGGCTGATTTCAATCTATCATTCTGTTATTTATCTTCAGTTATTTCATCTATTATTTTATATTTTCTGTCTTCTTTGGATTAAGTGAAATTTTAGTCTTAGGACTTCTTTTTAAAAAAAACTTTTTTGCCACGTTGTCTGTGGGATCTTAGTTCCCCGATCAGAGATTGAACCCTGGCCCTGAGCAGTGAAAGTCCACCAAGTCCTAATCAATCACTGAATCACCAGGGAATTCTTAAATTTTTAAATTCCATTTTATCTCTGCTTTAAGTTTATTAGCCGTTATATTCCCTTTTTTCCTTCAAGCAAGTGTTCTGGGGTATACATCCTAAGCAGATCAAATATTCTGCCACTTCACATATATGTAAAAATGTTTATTTTTCCCTGTCCTGTTCTGTGGCATATAATTTACTATGTTATAAACCGTATCTTATTTTATTAGAGGTAAGCAGTGAATTATTTTTTAAAGAAATAAAAAGAAAAATCTCTAATGCTTGCATTTCTACTTTTTATTTTCTACATAGATCTATGCTTCCATCTGGTATTGTTTTCCATCTGTCTGAAGAACTTCCTTTAATATCTTTCATAATGCAGATCTTCCAGCCACAGGTTCTCTTGGGTTTGATTGTCTGAAGAAGTTTTCATTTTGCCTTCATTTCTGAAATACAATTTCACTGGCTATAGTTTTCTAGGTTGAATTTTTTTTCTCTAATCATTTTCAATATGTTTTTCTATTGCTTCCTGCCTTCCCTGATTTTGGATAAAATCTGAAGACATTTTTATCTTTTTTTCTCCTCTATGTAATTTGTCTTTGGTTGGATTCTTGGAGTATACCTTGCTTGAAATTCATTGAAATTCATGGATTTGTGTATCAAAAACTATAGAAGTTTTCTTCAAATATGGAATTTTTTAAACTATTTTTTCCTACTCCCCTTCTCCTTAGAATTCAATTACATATTAGCAAAGTTAAATTCCTTGTTACTGTCCACCAGGGTACTGAATTGTTCTTAAAAGTTCTTCATTTTTTTTCCTCTCTATTCTGCATTGTCCAGGTCTTCTACTGCAATGGTTTCCAGCTCAGCAACCATTTCTTCAGTAGAATCTAATCTTCTACTAAATCCACCCAGTAAAGTTTTATTTCACAATTTACAGGACACCATGCTCGACCTGACTTCCTCTTTGCGCCATAACTGCTTCCAGGCAGAAAGCCAGAGCAATCACAGGACACTCCTCAGTACCCCTCTCTAGGCTGGGTGGGGGGTGGGTGGGCGGGGGGGGATGGGGGATGGAGGGGGTGGGGGTGGCAGGCGGTGGGGTGGCTGAGGAGTGCGGGGGTCACAGCCTGCACAGCCTCTCTCTGGCCCAGGGTCTGAATTTTGCCCAGTGTGCTAGTTCTTCACATTGGAATGGCAATTCCTGTATCAGTTTTTCCTTCATTTGTGTGTGTGTGCTCAGCCACTTAGTCGTATCCAACTCTGTGTGACCCCATGGACTGTAGCCCACCAGGCTCCTCTGTCCATGGATTGCCCAGGCAAGAATACTGGAGTGGGTTGTCATTTCCTCCTCCAGGAGATCTTCCCCATCCAGGGATCGAACCTGCATCTCTCAAGTCCCCTGCATTGGCTTGTGGATTCTTTACCACTGCGTCACTTGGGAAGTACTTCATAGCCTGCAGCAAAAATTTCATCCTGTGTAATTTGGGGAAATAAAAACTAGAGAATTTACCTAGATCCTTTAGACTTGTTTTTATATTTCTGTACTATTACTTTACTTACTAGCAATTAATTAAGAGAATGATAATTAATTCATAGGAATTTTAAAAATGAGAACTCTCTAATTCAAATTGGTATTTAATAGCCAGAAGACAAATTGCATGAGTATCATTTGAGAAGGAAATATCTTAAACATTTCTGAAGTCAGAATATTTTAAGTACCATTGATACAGGACACACAATAAGTAAGATTATATTGTGCTTAATTTATCAGGAATTCTTACTTGTATATTGAAGAAATGGTTCTTGCCTATTTCCCCAATTAAAGCATTAAAATCAGGCATCAAAAAGGCCATCCAATATTAGAAAGAAAGTATATTACCTTTTCCAACTTTCAAATTGTACAGCTTCGGAGAAGGAAGTCAGAGAAGTTAAGTAACTTTTTAATTTTCTCAATGCAACATAGCTTATAATTGGAAGGGCTGACGTTGTCTGATTCCCAGTTCCATGAGCCACACTCTTAATGTTCCCTCCTCCCTCAGAATTAAGAGTGTATTGAAATATACAGTGTTGTAAAACTAATCAATATAAACAAATAGGGTGTTATCTTTTGAAAATTAGAATCATTTTTTCAATTATTCTCAGGCAGCGTTATCTTTAAATTGTTAATTAAGCAAATACTAGATTAAATTCTACTATGACACGACTGAGCGACTAAGCATTAACTCACATAAGTGCATGGGTTTAAATTCTACTACATATCATCCTTTATAGCCATTTATTGCTTTTACAAAAATCAAGCAACCAAATTATGGTGCAAAGGAAGTGAGATCTTTAGCTTGTAGAATATTATATTGAGTTAAAGTTTTTGTTTTTTTTTAAATAGTTATTCTTTGAATTCATGGAAAAAAATTTAAATCACATTCTTTGTCAAGAATCCTGTTGTTGTTGCTGTTGTTTAGTTGCTAAGTTTTGTCTGCCTCTTTGCGACTCTGTTGACTGTAGCCTGCCAAGCTCCACTGTCTGTGGGATTTCCCAGGCAAGAATACTGGAGTGGGTTGCCATTTCCTTCTCCAAGAGATCTTCCCAGCACAGGGATTGAACCCATGTGTCCAGCATTGGCAGGCAGATTCTTTATCACTGAGCCACCAGAGAAGCCCAGTCAAGAATCCCAAGTCCTTGTAAAATATCTTATCCCCTCAGGAGTTCCCTTAAGGTTTTATTTTTACACTTGTACTTAACAAGCATTTAACCAAATAATTCATCTAAGTTTTCTACATATTGAATTTAGTCTTCAGCAAGCTTGTATTTGATTAAATAATGACCTGAATTATGTTCAAGCAATTCATAATTCCATTCACTTGTTAATACTATATTACCTCACTTGTTTGAAAAATCGACCTTAATTCAAAGAGAGGAGATGCCATAATAAAGTGAAAGCTAAAAGGTGACCCAAGGTTTCTGAACCCCAGCTTCAAACTGGCTCTACCAATGCTCCATTTCATTGTCGCCTTTGGGTTCAGTGTTAACCAAAATTATGCTGAAATACACATTTAGGACAATATACATTAGTTCAACTAAGTTATCTGTTAAAAAAAGCAGAGTGTTCAACTCTGAGGAAAAGAGTTTCTAGGTATGCATTTATACGTTTTGGTCAACAGATAATTATTGTACCTACTACATACCTACATCTGCTAAGGAATACATCAGTGTATGTAGGCCATAGTGATAATTAGTAATCTGTATTATCTCATCCATTTGTTTATTTAGTAGTTGACTGCTTCCCCCATTAACCACCACCAGCAAACACTGGAATGAAAACTCCTTCAGCACTCAATGTCACTTGACTGGTTCCTGCCATGTAGTTCAAGTTCAGTTCAGTCGCTCAATCATGTCTAACTCTTTGCGACCCCATTGACTGCAGAATGCCAGGCCTCCCTGACCATCACCAACTCCCAGAGTTTACCCAAACTCATGTCCATTGAGTCGGTGATGCCATCCAACCGTCTCATCCTCTGTCGTCCCCTTCTCCTCCTTCAGTCTTTCCCAGCATCAGGGTCTTTTCCAATGAGTCAGCTCTTCGCATGAGGTGGCCAAAGTATTGGAGTTTCAGCTTCAGCACCAGTCCTTCCAATGAACACCCAGGACTGATCTCCTTTAGGATGGACTAATTGGATATCCTTAAAGTCCAAGAAACTCTCAAGAGTCTTCTCCAATACCACAGTTCAAAATCATCAATTCTTCAGTGCTCAGCTTTCTTTCTAGTCCAAATCTCACATCCATATATGACCATTGGAAAAGCCATAGCCTTGACTAGATGGACCTTAGTTGGCAAAGTAATATCTCTGCTTTTTAATATGCTGTCTAGGTTGGTCATAACTTTTCTTCCAAGGAGTAAGCGTCTTTTAATTTCATGGCTGCAATCACCATCTGCAGTGATTTTGAAACCCGAAAATATAGTAGGCACTCAATTAATATTTGTTTATTGATTGAATGAATGACACGTCCCTACCCTTATGTTGTTATTGTTGTTCAGTTGCCCAGTTGGGTCCGATTATGCAACCCCATAGATTGCAGCATGCCAGGGCTCCCTGTCCCTCACCATTTCCCAAAGTTTGCCCAAGTTCGTGTTCATTGCATCAGTGATGCCATCCGGCCATCTCATCCTCTGACACCCTCTTCTCCTTCTGCTCTCAATCTTTCCCAGCATCAGGGATTTTTCCGATGAGTCAGCTGTTAACATCAGATGACCAAAATACTGGAGCTTTAGCTTCAGCATCAGTCCTTACTTCTCTTTCTCTCTCCCTCTCTTATGACTTTACTGTCTTCACTGTTCCACTGTTCACTTCTTCTCCTTGCCTTTCAAATATTTCCCCATCCAACAAACAAGCTTTGCTTAACTGTACTTCTGATCACCAGACAATAACACTGCATCCATTAATCACTTGTAAATAATCCTGTTTGATAGGCAATTTTTTTCTAAAATAATAGTGGAGGCAAAGAAAAAATATAATAATGAAGTGCATCACTGGCACTGAAAATTTGAGCATGACTAATGGGGGTGGATTTTGGCTCCATCTCGGTCAAGTTCTATGGTTCTCAATTCATCTGCCACTTCCCTGTGTTTCCAGAGCTTCTGCACAGGGATTCTGTTTCAGAGTTTACCCTATCTTGTCTTCTATTATACTCAGTTGTTGACTTGTCTGGAAATTTTCTTGAGGGAAGAGTTCACATTTTACTTATCTCTAACATAATGTTTTGTAAATCATAGGTATTTATCTTTATTAAAAGAAAAAGGGGTGAACTGGCTTTTTCCAGGCTCACTATAAATGTTAGCTTTTTAAAGATAAGTTTCAATATTTTTTTTCCTAAAAGGTTTTGAGGTTACTCTTTTCCTTGTTAAGCACAAAAAGTAAAGATAAAGAACACAGCCTGAAGACCTAGAGGACATGGAAAATCATACCTACAATTCATTTGATAATAGATTCTGCCTGCTGCCAAGGTAGGTCCTTGAGAGCGGGGTCCCACTTTGATGTATGTTTTGTACAGTGCCTAGGTCAGTGGGAATTCATGGTGAATAAACTGAGGGTGAAAGCTATGTGACTGATGGATACAGCAAGGAACAAGAGTCCCAGCGTCTATTTTCAGCTCTGGAATTACATAGATAGACTTTGGCCTCTAACACAAGCCTTTGAAAGTTAAATTCTTCAGCCTTGTAATCAGAAATAATACCCACACACCTAGATAGCTTCAAAAAGGTTTTGCTTAATAAAATGGCCACAAAAGAGAAAGTATTTCTCTTTACAGAGGAGAATGAATCAATAGCACAGCATTCCAGAGAGTTCTGCATTAATATGACAAAAACACATTCTAGCCATTCTCCTAGATTCTTTCCTTCCAAATAATTGTATTTGTGTCCCTCCTTAATTAGAGCTGCTGGGTTTTCATAGTTGCTTAATTAAATTGGGGGAATATCAATTTGGCGATGCCTTAAGGAAAGTGATTCCAATTATAGGGACAGTCTGTCAGTAAAAGTAAAGAGGCCAAAACATTTTCATAGCAAAATTATAGAGAACAAACAGTGAATATAATAAGGAGGCAACTTAATAATTAGTCTTTCTATTACTTAAGTTTTACTCTGAGCTCAGATAGCTCAAGTAGCTATTTGGTCTCTTTTAGGGACAAGATTGCGGATTTTCCTGGCAGTTCAGTGGTAATCCGACTGCCAATGCAGGAAATGCGGGTTTGATCCCTGGGTCTGGAAGATTCCCTGGAGAAGGAAATGGCAACCCACTCAAAGATTCTTGCCTGGGAAATCCCATGGACAAAGGAGCCTAGAAAGCTATGGCCATGGAGTCACGAAAGAGTCGAACACAACTAGGCAACTAAACAGCAGCAGGGACATATTGAAGAGTCAGCGCCACCTCTGCTGTGACAGGTCGCATATCCAGCAGCAGAAGTAGCCAGGTCAGCTACGGCAAGAGGGAACCCATGCTATGGAGCTCCTGCATAATCCCCGTCTGTGCCTCTCAGACTGCTCTGTCACTGATGTGCTATGCAATTCTGGGGGGTGGAGGACCGAACCTGACTGGAAATTACCTGGAGGAGTCACCAACTCACCTGGCTTTTCAATGCTTCTTCTGTCATACAGGCTCTCTGTATTAGTTGCTGAGCGTTGCATAACAAATTACCCCAAAGTTAGCAATTTAAAATCATACATGCTTATTACATCAGCTTCCAAGGGCTAGGTATCTGGGTGCTGATTTTGTGGGTCCTTTACTTCCAGTATCTCACAAAGTCGCAACAAGGTTTCTACTAGGGCTGGAATCCATCCCATGTGAAGGCTCAACTGGGAAAAGATCTGCTTCCAAACAAGGGGTTGTTGGCAGGGCTCAATTCCTTGCAGGATTTTACATTGAGAGACTCAGTTCCTTCCTGGCTATTGGTTAGAAACAGCCCTCAGCTCTTGCTAAGTGGGCCCCCTAACTATGGTTGTTTATTTCACCAAAGCCAGCAAGAAAGATAGACAGAGAGATAGAGATAAGTGTGGGGAGAGAAACTGCCAGCAAGGCAGAAATAACTATTTGATGTAACAAAATCTGGAAATAACATTACATTGTCTTTGCTACAATATATCAGATACAGTAGCTAGGTCAGTCCAAACAAAGAGGAGGGCGTTACACAGGGCATGGATAACAGGCAGACAAGGATCATTGGAGCCGTTCTAGCATCTGCTTGCCAGTCTGATGGGCACTGTCATGAGATGCAGAGACCCACACATCTGTGGATCCACACTCTCCCAGGCCCATCTACTTGCCTGTTCCCCAGGCCTGCCTGACTCTTGCCTTCCAATACTTCTCCTTCCAGGCTTCAGACCAACCAACTGAGCCACCTTCTGCTTCCCAGGAGTGTGTGTATCATCATCCTTACCTCTGACCACCCTTCACAGAAGGACAACTCTTCAGATCTCTGCCCACTAGGAAAATTTCCCTTCACCATATCTTTCCCCTCAGAGTTGGGAAGAACACTCTCTTTTAGTTCATACTAACATATTAAGTTAACATATTCATGAACTGGGCCCTAACTTTATTTGGGGCTTTGTGATTTTTGCTTGTTTTAATTTTAAAAGTGCATTTATTGCTTTATTCCTGATTGTAAAGAATTTGTCAGTTTTGAAAATGTGAAAAATAAGCCTGAAACAATGTTATTGCTTCTAGAGATAATTATGTTTGCTTATACAAATATATATAGGTATGTGCTTATTTTATTTATTTATTTATGTATATTTCATGTACATGCAAATATGTAGATACACATACATATATTACATATACATGTTACTGGATCTGGTATTTGATTTGATTGCTGCTGCTGTTTAATGAGCACAAGCAGGAGATACCTAATTCCTGGACCAGAGACCAAGAACTTTATCATTCAAGGCACAGCAAGCAACATGAGCATCAAAATCATTGCATTAGTTCCAATTGCCCCCAAACAATGTGAAGATAATGTGTAAAGACCAAGATTTCTACTTTTCCATCAGGCCATAGAGAGAGCACCATGGGACTTCAAGCATGAGCTGAAGGAAAGACATCAGTGCAACAGATATAGGTAACTTGGAATTCTTTGCTACCTATCCAGGTAAATCACCTTGCCCTTCTGCTCAGGTCTGATGTCTAATGACCACATCCATCATACAGACATCATTTAATGGGTTACTACTCTGCTTTCCCAAACTGATGACTCGTTTGTTCTGACAACACTCTTAACAGGCAACTCCAGCTGCTCAGTCACTGAAGGTCCCATGGTCAAGCATTTCAACTCTGTTAAGACTCAACATCACAGTAGGAACTGCTATGACTAGCTCTTGCTATTGACACCTTGCCCTCGCTCTATGACTTAGCAGTGTGTGTTATGATTTTGCCCTCTGGCGTTGCCAGAGATTCCACTCAACCTTCTCATCTAAGACAGATACCTTTAGCAACATTGCATCTACTAGGTTTTATGGTCCAAAAGGCAGAATTCCTCTTACTCTGTTGCTCTGAGTCTGACTCAAAACTGGTAGTCTTCTAAGAGTCACTTTAAAATAGGTTGGAATAATATTTTCAAGTATGGCATACACTATGTGTACAATCCAAAAGCATGCTCTAAGCTTCTGTATTTGTCTCTAGTGGTTAAAGGTGCATGTGTGCTCAGTCATTAAGTCATGCCTCCTTCTTTGGGACTACGTGGACTGTAGCCCACCAGGGTCCTCTGTCCATAGGAATTCCCAAGCAAGAACACTGGAGTGGGTCACCATTTCTTCTTCTGGGGGAACTTCCCAACTCAGGGATCGAACACACATCTCCTGTAGCTCTTGCATTGACAGGCAAATTCTTCACCACTGAACCGCTAGGAAGTACAATGGTAAAAGGTGTAGGACAAATAAGTTTTTCTTAAAAAGGAGCATCTAGACTTGCCCTAGACTACTTTACTAAAGCACAGACCCCTGAAACATTATAAGTTTTATCTTCCACACTTTAGTGCCTTACATAGGACTTTGTAGTGCTTGCCACTTCCTACTCATCAAGTCAGATTAACTTGATATCATCAACATAGTAGACCAGCACAATATTGGATTGGAATGAACAAGAATGGTGAATGCCAAAAGGGAGAGTTAAGGCACTGGAGACAGACTAGCCCTAAGCTACTTTATCTGAGAAGAAAAGAAGTATAAAAATCAAATAACAATAGATTTTATGCAGTATTTATCAACTTTGTGGTAGGGACAAAAAAAGTGCTGTAAAAGTTGTGTTGCTGTTCAGCTGAGTCCAACTCTTTCCAACCCCATGAAATGCAGCACAAGAGAGATAAAAGAATTGTAAGCCAGATGGTTACTATAGACCCATTGCACATGGGTTGAAACATGAATTAATGTATGTATATTTTTTCATGTATGCTCTGCATACTGTCCAAAATGTGTCTAAATCAGTTGGAGGACTTGTTACCAAAACAGCACTTGGAATCTAAACACATAGAGGCTTTGTCATCTTGAATACGTGCTTTCCTAAGGGCTTCCCTGACACAGCTGGTAAAGAATCCATCTGCAATGCAGGAGACCCCAGTTTGATCCCTGGGTTGGGAAGATCCCCTGAAGAAACAAAGGAACAGCTACCCATCCCAGCATTCTGGCCCGGAGAATTCCATAGACTGTATAGTCCTTGGGGTTGCAAAGAGTCAGGCCCAACTGAGGGACTTTCACTTTCAGGACACCTAGAACTTTGACATGCCATTCGCAGGTTCAGAGGGTCTCTCAAGTGGGAAAGGAAGAGTTTCATGTGTGCAATACAGTTTTATGAACTTGAAAGCAAAACCCATCCCTTTCTTTCATATTCTATTGGTGGGAACTCAGTCACAGAGCTATACCGAACTCCAGTCAAGATTGAAAAGTGGATTCTAGCCTATTCAAAATGAAAAGGTGGGGACCTGTTTTGAAAAAGCAGGAAAACATGCTGTAAAAGATACCAAAATATGAAGCTTTTACTTTTTTTCTGTTGTCTCTCTCTCTCTTTTTCATAATGTCTTTTTTTTTTTTTAATTTGGTTTCCTTTGACAGTTGTTCTCAGGAAAGAATATAAATTCTATATTAGTAGCATGAATTTTCCCTTCACCTCTGTATTGTACAATACCAGCTCTCTGTGCAAATATGAGTAGTTAGTTCATATGTAGAATCACTGAGATTCACAATCTGGTTTTGGTAGCTTGCACACATGTGCATGTATGCATATTTTGTTCTTACCAGAGCAGTGGAACCAGTGCACAAAACGAATTTAACTCTATTTATTTCACTTCCTGTTACGTTCTGCCAACACTCCCTACCTTTGACTTTGTGAGGAGTAAGGAAGAACTGCAAGGAAAAGGAACTATAGGTTACTCTATCTTCCCCTTTCTTTCTACGTTGTCATTTTCAGAGTAAGCAGTTGGCCAATAACAGGAAACAAGAAAGGATATGATAGTGTTTCTTGGTCATTTTTCTTACATCATCACTGGCTTCTGTTTTCAAAGCAAGGTCAGGTTCTAAAGGTCTCTCAAGGTGGTCTCATAAGGCTCTCAGTGACCTCTTTATGCATACATGTAACACAATGGCTGTGTACTTGCTTTGAGTCTCACTGAACTTCCACAAGTGGTCGGTACATCAGAATTCTGTGCTCATGAGGCACTGTAAAAACCATGTACGAATGGTACAGCAGAGAAGAGTGGACACGCATGTTACAAGGAGTGCCCCTCTTTGTGCACGTGCTCTGCTTTCCCAGTGCACTTGACTTACAAAACACAAGATCAAAAACAACATCACCAAGAATTTTTAGGCCAGCCACAGCAGAGAGCTAACTGAGCACATGGCCCTCTGAGCACGGTGTTCAATGAAACATCCCAGGCTACACACTCGTGAGGCCAGCCCTGTCTAACTGTGCCCCCAGAGAGAGGCAGAGAAGAACTCAGATTTATGAAAGGAAAGTTTTGTGAAAGAGTTAATTTTTAAGAAAATCTAAGTGTGTAAACAGTATGACTTCTGTGGTTTAGCTATTTAGCATTTAAATGTGTTAGTGATATGCCAATATAATATATGCCTAACATTTTTCACGGAGAAAGCAATGGCACCCCACTGCAATAATCTTGCCTGGAAAATCCCATGGAAGGAGGAGCCTGGTAGGCTGCGGTCCATGGGGTCGCTAAGAGTCGGACACAACTGAGCGATTTCACTTTCACTTTTCACTTTCATGCATTGGAGAAGGAAATGGCAACACACTCCAGTGTTCTTGCCTGGAGAATCCAAGGGATGGGGGAGCCTGGTGGGCTGCCATCTATGGGGTTGCATAGAGTTGGACACGACTGAAGCGACTTAGCAGCAGCAGCAGCAACATATGTCAGGAGCTTCCCTGGTGGTTCAGTGGTAAAGAATCAGCCTGCAAATGCAGGAAACATGGGTTCAATCCTTGGGTCGGGAAGATCCCCTAGAGAAGGAAATGGCTATCTACTCCAGTATCCTTGCCTAGAGAATCCCATGAACAGAGGAGCCTGGTAGGCTAGAGTTCATAGGACACAAAGAGTCAGACACGACTTAGCAACTAAGCAACAACAACAACAGCATATGCCAAGCATCAGACATTTGCAGGAATTATGTCTAACTAAACAATTATTCTGAAAGGGATATTAGTATTATTCCCAACTTGCAATCCCAATTAAGGCTCATAGAGGGTAAATGCTTCCTCAGGGCCACCAAAGTATGTCTACTTCACTCCAAAAATCATATTCTTTATGCTGATATATCCACTCCATATAGATTACCAGTGGCCAAATTAAATCATTTTTAAAAGATCTTTTTTACTACCTACAATGTATTCATTCTCCATATCGTTTTTTTCCTAATCTGTATGTAACTGGCCCAAGATCACCTCAGTAAAGCTTATGGAACCCAACTTCAGTCATGAAATACAACATTCTATAACATCACTAAGTGGATATCTATCCATGGTTTCAATGTTCCAAGTGTCATTTATTCCATTTGCAGTAAGTCCTCAGCAAAGTAACTGAATCAAATCAAATGCAATAAAAATACTAGACTGCACATTTCCATGACATCAAGCACTGTTGCATGATAAAATTAAACAAATATTATATTTAGGAAACCTCTGGGCAATGCTATTTGTTTGTGAGCATGAAAAATTTGTCTTCCATTCATTATTACGCATATACAATCTAATAATTTCCCAGTGAGAAAATATCCTGACTAGCAGACAGCTGGGGGACAGGTGAGGGAGGTTGCAAAGACTTCAGTCTCTGGTATGTCCTGTCTTGCATTTTGATGAGCTGATGGGAGACAATGTGAACAATAGGAAAAGACAGTGTGTAGAGTTTAAAAAACATCTGGATTCAAACCTCAGTTACACAACTTGTTCTAAGTCTCACCAGCTATGTGAAGATAAAGTGGAAGCTTAAGCTCTCTGAGTCTCTGTCTGCCTCATTTGGAAGCTGAGAACAATAACAACTACTTTGCAGAATTGTTAAGAGTATCAGACAAGTCACGTGAGCTGATATAGGTAAATGTTCTTTATAAAAAAGAACTATGTGCTATGCAAATAGAAGAGAGTGTTTGCTATGACCAGTGCATTCTCTTGGAAAAACTCTGTTAGCCTTTGCCCTGCTTCATTCTGTACTCCAAGGCCAAATTTGCCTGTTACTCCAGGTATCTCTCAAATTCCTACTTTTGCATTCCAGTCCCCTATAATGAAAAGGACATCTTTTGGGGGTGTTAGTTCTAGAAGGACTTGTAGGTCTTCATAGAACCATTCAACTTCAGCTTCTTCAGCATTGCTGGTTGGGGCATAGACTTGGATTACTGTGATATTGAATGCTTTGCCTGGGAAACGAACAGAGATCATTCTGTCATTTTTGAGATTGCATCCAAGTACTGCACTTCAGACTCTTTTGTTGACTATAATGGCTACTCCATTTCTTCTAAGGGATTCCTGCCCACAGTAGTAGATATAATGGTCATCTGAGTTAAATTCACTCATTCCAGTCTATCTTAGTTCGCTGATTCCTAAAATGTCAATGTTCACTCTTGCCATCTCCTGTTTGACCACTTCCAATTTGCCTTGATTCATGAATATAACATTCCAGATTCCTATAAAATATTGTTCTTTACAACATCAGACTTTAGTTCCATCACCAGTCACATCCACAACTAGGTGTTATTTTTGCTTTGGCTCCATCTCTTCATTCTTTCTGGAGTTAATTCTCCACTGATCTCCAGTAGCATATTGGGCACCTACAAACCTGGGGAGTTCATCTTTCAGTTACTGGAAAAGGTCAGTTTTCATTCTAATCCCAAAGAAAGGCAATGCCAAAGAATGTTCAAACTACTGCACAATGATCAAAATTCTCCAAGACTTCCAGATATTCAAGCTGGATTTAGGAAAGGCAGAGGAACCAGAGATCAAATTGCCAACATTGGTTGGATCATCGAAAGAGCAAGAGAGTTCCAGAAAAACATCTACTTCTTTATTGACTATGGCAAAGTCTTTGACTGTCTGGATCACAACAAACTGGAAAATTCATCAAGAGATGGGAATACCAGGCCACCTGACCTGACTCCTGAGAAATCTGTATGCAGGTCAAGAAGCAACATGTACATGGAACAACAGACTTGTTCCAAATCAGGAAAGCAGTACGTCAAGATTGTATATTGTCAACCTGCTTATTTAACTTTTATGCAGAGTACATCATGTGAAATGCCAGGCTGGATGAAGCACAGGCTGGAATCAAGATTTCCAGGAGAAATATCAATAACCTCAGATATGCATATGACACCACTTTTATGGCAGAAAGTGAAGAAGAAATAAAGAACCTCTTGATGAAAGTGAAAGAAGAGAGTGAAAAAATTGGCTTAAAATTCAACACTCATAAAACTAAGATCACAGCATCTGATCCCATCACTTCATGGCAAACAGATGGGGAAACAATGGAAAGAGGGACAGAATTTATTTTCTTGGGCTCCAAAATCACTGCAGATGGTGACTGCAGTTATGAAATTAAAAGATGCTTACTGCTTGGAAGAAAAGCTATGACCAACCTAGACATCATATTAAAAAGCAGAGACATTACTTCGCCAACAAAGGTCCATCTAGTCAAAGCTATGGTTTTTCCAGTAGTCATGTATGGATGTGAGAGTTGGACTAGAAAGAAAGCTGAGTGCTGAAGAATTGATGCTTTTGAACTGTGGTGTTGGAGAAGACTCTTGAGAGTCCCTTGGACTGCAAGGAGATCCAACCAGTCAATCCTAAAGGAAATCAGTCCTGAATATTCATTGGAAAGACTGATGCTGGAACTGAAATTCCAATACTTTGGCCACCTGATGCGAAGAACTGACTCCTTGGAAAAGACCCTGATGCTGGGAAAGATTGAAGGCAGGAGGAGAAGGGGACGACAGAGGATGAGATGGTTGGATGATTTCACTTACTCAATGAACATGAGTTTGAGTAAGCCCCAGGAGTTGGTGATGGACAGGGAAGCCTGGCATGCTGCAATCAGTGGGGTCGCAAAGAGTCAGACATAACTGAGCGACTGAACTGAACAGATGCAAATAGAGATATCATTATGCCCTCCAGTACTTAAAGGACATGAATGAATGTAAAATAAGCTGAAAATGAGAGAGAAATTGACTAAAAACAGAGCAAGATATAAAAAGAATGAAGGAAAAAGTGAATGAGAGAGAAAAAAAAAAAGATCACTGGGAGAGTATAAAATCTGTTCCTCCCTCTGTAGTTATTCAGAGTAACATCATTTTATCCAGCATCATGCTCCATGTAATCAGAAATTTTAAAAAGGAATAATTTAAGGCAGTAGAAAAGATGATCCTGACTTGAGCAAGTGTTGCCTATTACAATTTAGAAGCAAAAGATCTGGCCTTATCATTTACTTGACTTGTTCTCTGATTTTGGTTAAAAGTGAAAGTGAAAGTGAAGTCGCTCAGTCGTGTCAGACTCTTTGCAACCCCATGGACTGTAGCCCACCATGCTCCTCTGTCCATGGGATTTTCCAAGCAAGAGTACTGGAGTGGGTTGCCATTTCCTTCTCCAGAGGATCTTCCCAACCCAGGGATCGAACCCGGGTCTCCCGCATTGTAGGCAGACGCTTTACCGATTTTGGTTAAGAATATGGCCAATCTGAGCCTCATTTCCTCATCTGTAAGATGGGAATGGTAAATCTCTCTCTTCCCAGATTTTGTTTAATACTTTAATTTATTTATATTAGTTGGCGGATAATGACTTTACAGTATTGTGATGGCCTCTGCCATCCACATGAATTGGCCATAGGCACACTTGTGCCCCCTCCCTCCTGAAGCCCCCCTCCCCCTCCCCCATCCCTCCAGGCTGTCACAAAACACAGGCTTCAGGTTCCCTGCATCATACATCAAACTCCCCCTGGCTGTCGGTTTTATGTATAGTAATATACACGCCTCAATGCTATTCTCTCAAATCATCCCACCCTCTCCTCACACTGTGTCCAAAAGTCTTCTTTTTGTCTGTCTCCTTTGCTGCCCTGCACGTAGAATTTCCCAGATTTTTTATGAGAATTGTCTGAGAAAGCAACTGTTCATACACTGTGAACATGTGAGCTATTGGTGTGGTTCTGTTCATCAGCAAAAATGATAGGAGAGGATGATGATTATTGATAGGATAACAATTCACTAGACTTTGCAAGGGGCTGCAAAGCTGTGCTACTGCCTATGGAAATTTGAAGCATGAGCCAGGGAACAGCGGAACAATAATCAGGATGAAGAATCTTTAGGAAAGCCTATTTATTTTCCTTCTGAAATTATTATTAACACTTTAGATCAAGGAGAGAGAATAAGAGCTCCTGCCATCAGGCTATGATCCAGAGTTTCAGATCTCCATATATACTCGGAACTCAATATCTCTGTTTGATAAAAATGGCCATAAACCTGGAACAGGACAGTCTAACATAACTGAAGACTAAATGACTGTTCTGTAATGAGAAACAAGTTTTTTCTCTTTTAACTCTAACAGCCTCAAGTGTTGTGGCTGGGCTCAAGGAGACTAACATAGGAATACAATTCACATAAAGAACAGCAACTTCAAGGACATCTGTACCACTTTTTATGTTCCTTTTGGATCCAATTCTTGGATCTCAGATTGTCCCCAAGAAGAGGTGATAATTGCAAATTCACAGCATGTGGACTTGGGTTGGTTGGTTTGTTTGATGTGTTTGTGTGTTTGATGCATAGCGAGTTCCCTTTCTCTGGAAAGAGCACTTTCTTCCTTTTGATAGAATGAGATCTTGAACATTGGTCTTGAATTTTGGTCTTGGTAGATCCTAAATAAAGATGTTACTTCTTTCTTGAAGGGAAGACCGGGAGATGCACGATTCATTCTTGGCTGATACAACCTTGAGTGTAGAGACGAGGGACTCGAAAACGTGCCTGGAGCTGACTGGTCCTCAGTGTTTTCTGATGAGACAGGGGTTAACTCTTGCTACCTGATTTCCCAAGAGCTCCATTGTTTCCAAAACCTTTCCCACAGTGGATCCTCAAATGTTCTTTTGGTTCCGTGAGGCAACTCATATGCTTTTATTATTGCTTCCATTATCCAGAAACCAAGACCTAAGAACACTCGAAAACAACCAAACACAGAAAATGCAATGACACCCCAACCTTACAGGGCTGAGAGGGAATAGTTTCAATCAACTGTAAGACTTGTGAGAATGAGTGCTGTTCAGATGTATTTTTCCATTGTGCAATCAACACAGGAGATAGTGTTCTGAGTCCACCCATGCTTGCAAGGCACAAACCCCAGCTTAGTAATAGGAAAGAGGAACCCTTGGTAGTATTTAGACCTGCCACAAATAGTAATTTCGATGTAGTCCAATTTATTTATTTATTTTTTTGCTCTTTTATTGCCAGTGCTTTAGACGTCATACTCAAGAAACCATTGCAAAATCCAGCGTCATGAAGCTTTGTCCTTGTTTTCTTCTAAGAGTTTTGTAGTTTTGGGTCTTACATTTAGGTCTTTGGTTCATTTGGAGTTACTTTTTTATATGATGTAAGGTCACAAATAGAAATGTAAACATTATTGTTACTCGAGACATTCTGGCATCACTGAGTGGCTTCTTGAATTCGGATTCCTGAGTAGCGGGGGTACTGGCGATTCAGGTAGTGCTTCGGGCCCAGTGTAAGGAAAACTGCGCATCTGGTAAAGTGGGGTCCGGGTTTCTCCCCACATCCTTTACAACAGCTCTTTGCCCTTCGAGCACTCAAGGCCTGTCCTGCTCCATGTATTTCCAGATTCCACTCTCCTCAGAATTCAACCAAACCTCCACCAAGGTATGCGCCGGAAAGAGAGCTGGCCTCTGGGGAGCACCTGCCGTGTGCCAGAGATGTCTTCATTCCCTAGCACCTGAAACCATGTGTTCATATCTGCACCAGGAAAGACTCCATCTGCACTCTTATGAGGAATTCAAAGAGTCCAAACTTTTCAAATCCCTTTATTCCTTCAGTCACTAGTTCATTTATTCTTGTTTGGTTTTATTTTTTATAAATGTGTGTGTGTGCCAAATTGCTTCACTCGTGTCTAACTCTTTGTGATCCTATGGATTGTAGCCCACCAGGCTTCTCTATCAGTAGGATTCTCCAAGCAAGAATACTGGAGTGGGTTGCCATGTCCTTCTCTAGGGGATATTTCCAACCCAGGGATCATGTCTCTTGTCTCCTGCATTGGTAGTTGATTTCTTTATCACTACCTCCACTTGGGAAGTCCTCTTTTTCATACATAACTATTGACAAAAATAAATATAGATACATAAATAACTCTTAAGTACCTATTCAGCGTACACCATGCTTAGATCTGGAGACATAATTAACAAGCCCTGAAAGATTGTTAACAAGCTTTCCAAGTCTTCCAATTGTTAACAAGCCTTCCCAGCCTTCTACTGTGGAAGGCAAAGATAATGCAAGTGAGTCATTAAATGATTCCAAAGAAATTGTGAACAAGGGTAGGTTCCCAAATTTATATTTTGCTTCAGTCATGTCTGACACTTTGAGACACTATGGACTGCAGCCCACCAGGCAACTCTGTCCATGAGATTCTCCAGGCAAGAATACTGGAGTGGGTTGTCATGCCCACTCCAGTCATGCAAGAATATCTTCCCAACCCAGGGATCAAACCTGCATCTCTTATGTCTCCAGCATCAGCAGGTGGATTCTTTATCACTACTGCCAAACAAATCCTTAACCAGGAAATCTTGGACTCAAACCTCATAGAATCTGATTCATGAGGTCAGTGCACCTTCTGGTGAGATCATTTATGAAAGAATCAGATTTGAAGCCTCAGTTTTAGAATTTTGATCAAATGTGAGACTAGATGGTATAAGCATGAGCAGGCAGAATGACATAGCATTGTTCCCTGTGGTATCTAGTGACAATTCAGTAGTATCTCATTGTCACTCTTTCTCTCATCAAGAGATGACTGTTCATTAAAATTCAATGAAAAAAAATTACAGAAATCCATTTCTTTGCTAACAGAGTCATAGATACTACTTGCAAGAATGGCTGATAAATTGCTAATTTTCTGCAATTATGCTACCCTGACTGCCCAGACACTTTTCAGTTGCAATCTCAGACATTATAAGAATATTTCCTTATCCCCCTATTTTAAAGCAGAAGTAAATTTATGATATAGATTGCATAAGGTTTCATGAAGACTATTGTCTGAGATAGAGGATGAAAATCACCCTCTATAGGGGTTTTAATTATTTAATTGGGGTTTGTTTTTGTTCTTGTCCCTCCATTTTTTATTTTTGGGGTTTTGTTTTTTATTTGTTTGGTTGTTTATTTATTTATTTTTGTCTGGGGGTTTTGGTGAGCGTTTTTTTCTCAGAAATCTCATAGTCTAACTCCAGGAGGTGGTATCCGTGAGGATTTTCCTGTTAGAAAAGACAAAAAATTAAAGCTGAACCAGATACCTCACTTTCATCAGCTAATGAGCTACACTAAAAGCCTAACTGCTCTGTAACCACCAAGAAAGAAAGAAAGTGAAGTAGCTCAGTCATGTCTGACTTTTTGTGACCCCATGAACCATAGCCTGCCAAGCTCCTCCATCCATGGGATTTTCCAGGCTAGAGTACTGGAGTGGGTTGCCATTTCCTTCTCCAGGGGGTCTTCCTGACCCAGGAGTTGAACCCCGGTCTCCCAAATTGCAGGCAGACTCTTTAACATCTGAGCCACCAGGGAATCTGCAACCACTGAGAATAAGAAAGTAAAAGGTCTGTGATGAAAGGCTTTTTACAGACAATGGAAAGGTATCTAAAGTGGATCAAAGGGACAGACTCACTCAGACCTCGTGTTTTATGACACAGACAGTTTAGCAACACAATAGCTTGTATTCACAAGATGTCTGGCTATTGAAAGCTTTCTTTAGACTTTTTGAAATATCTCTGTAATGAGAAATTAAAGCTAAAAGAGTGATAGTATCAGAGAGATTTTCTCCCCTACTTTCTTTCTATTGAGAAACAAAATCCCTGAATACTCTTTTGTGACTGGACGTATTGACTATTTCTGGAGTCTTAGAGGAATGACTTTATGTGGGTATTTAGAAGACTCAATTCAGGTGGGAAAGGTTGGGACCTGTCAACTAACCCGTCCTCCCTTGGGGAGAGTTAAAAAGGAAGAGGAGAGTGAACGCAGTACTTAGGAAGTGCCATTCACCTGAGTTCAGAGGTCTCTTTACCTTGACAATATCCTATTTTCATTTATTGAGCAACTGCACTCCACTAGGCACCTGAGGAACCACTGACCCAACTAAGATTTCAGCTCCTAAGTTGTAAAAAAAAAAAAAGGCAGAAAGCAAAGGCGGAGAAAGATGAGACTTGCAAATTCAACCCATCTAATCACATAGGAATTCTGGGTAAGTCATGGAGAGCCAGGCTTTTGTCTGCTTCCTGAAGAAGCAAGAAGCATAAATGACCCAGAATGGAAGTACAGCCATTCAAAAATTCAAATTATGTTTCTTCCAACTAGGTAAGCTGATTCCCACATGGCAGCCCGATTGGTATACATCTAACACTTTAAAAGTCAAATTCACAGATACTTTCAGAATCTATGAGAGTATGAATGAGAGAAATGTATCAGAATACATTTAAGACTTGGAGGCCTCTTGTCTTTGAAGCAGTGCTATGACCTAGTGTCTGGGGCTTACTTTGTGCCCAGCAGAGATCCTGACTCACTCATTAATCATTGTGTCCCCAGGTCTGGCATTGTGCCTGAGACACAGCAAATGCTGAATAAACAGGTGATGAATGTTGGAAAGAAAAAAAAAGGAAAGTAAAAAAATTAAACCTCAAATTATCTATGTGTACTTGTTGGGAGAAATATCAATAATCACAGATATGCATATGACACCACCCTTATGGCAAAAAGTGAAGAGGAACTAAAACGTCTCTTGATGAAGGTGAAAGAGGAGAGTGAAAAAGCTGGCTTAAAATTCAACATTCAAAAAACCAAGATCATGGCATTCAGTCCCATCCCTTCATGGCAAATAGATGGGGAAACAATGGAAACAGTATTTTATTTTCTTGGGTTCCAAAGTCATCTCATGGTGACTGCAGCCATGAAATTAAGATATGCTTGCTTCTTGGAAGAAAAACTATAATGAAGGTAAACAGTATATTAAAAAGCAGAAATATTACTTTTCCAACAAAGATCTATCTAGTCAAAGTATGGTTTTTCCACTAGTCATGCATGCATGTGAGAATTGGACCATAAAGAAGGCTGAGCACCTCACAATTGATGCTTTTGAACTATGGTGCTGGAGAAGACTCTTGAGAGTTCCTTGGACAGCAAGGAGATCCAACTAGTCCATCCTAAAGGAAATCAACCCTGAATATCCATTGGAAGGACCGATGCTGAAACTGAAGCTCCAATACTTTGGCCACCAGATGCAAAGATCCGACTTATTGGAAAAGACCTTGATGGTGGGAAAGATTGAAGGCAGGAGGAGAAGAGGATGACAGAGGATGAGATGATTGGATGGCCTCACTGACTCAATGGACATGAGTCTGAGCAAGCTCTGGGAAATGGTTATGGACAGGGAAACCTGGTGTGCTGCTGTCCATGGGGTCACAAAGAGTCTGAGATGACTGGACGACTGGACTGAACAACTGTGAGGTATGCCACTTACTTCTATTTAATTAGGATTTTAGTTTGTTGTTTGTTTTGTTCTGAATTTCCATGTGTCTAATCTGATAAGCTGAAAGTTCTGAGGTTAAGTGTTCCTACTCTTTTTGAATTTTTAGATTAAGGCTCAGGACCAATGCCGTGAATGTGTTATTTTTGTCTTTCCTGCTGTTAGCTTCCAGCAGAATCCAGGCCTTCTCTTTATTTCTTCACCCATTTTATCTCCTCCCTCTGTTCTAATGATTTGGACAGACCCAGGTTTCCAGGGAAAGAATCTTGTAGAGTAACATAGCAATCAGCCTCTAATGGACAAACATATCCATGGGTCATGCTCTAGTCACCTCTTCTTCCCCTGCTTCTGCACCCTGGGGACTGTCCCACTCTTAGACCCAAGGGATGTAAGGCAAAGACCAGAGCCTGCTTCTCCTCCTTCCCATTCATGCTCCCTACCCTTCTCCTCCCCACTCCACCTCTTCAGTCTGTTTTTACTTTTTCTTGCTTTTCCTCCTGCCTAGATGAGTGTACTTTTCACCCTGTCCTCAGACACTCCTCTCCTCCCAGGAGGCAAGGAGGCACAGGCTGGTGCAGCTCCATCCCCAGCTCTCTCTTGCTGACATGCCCTCATTTGCTCAGCCTGTTCAGAGCTAACTCTGGTGAATTAGATGGCTGCCCTCAGGTGGCAGAGTGGTAAAGAATCCACCTGCCAATGAAGGACACCCAAGGGACTCAAGTTCGAACCCTGGGTCGAGAAGATCCTCTGGGAAGGAAATGACTACCCACTCCAGTATTCTTGCCTGTCTTGCCTGTCTTGCCATAGACAGAGAAGCCTGGAAGGCTACAGTCCATGAGATCTCAAAGAGTCAGACACGACTGAGTGCACATACACACATGCACACACCTCAAGATGAAAGATTCTCTTAAATCTCTTCTTCACAAAAAATCCCTTCCCATCAGGATGCCATATCAGGAACTTGCTTACCTCCCGACTAGTTTAATATTCTGTCACTCCTACACTTAAACAGCAATGTGGAAGATCATTATAGAAAGGTCCAGGTTACCTGTGATGAAACGGTGGACTACCTAACAGATGACTTCATTGTCAACCAGTACAGGAGAGTGATGACTCACATGGACTATGGTATCAGACTGCCTGAGACTGAACCCCAGGTCTTTATATAATAGCAGAAGACTTTGAGCACATTACTTCTCTTTGCTCCTTGATTTCATCATATATAAAATGGAAACAACTATAATACCTATCCCGGAGAGTTATTGTGATTATTAAATGAGCATGGATAGATGACTGAAAGATAGAGATAGATGACAGATTGATTGATTGATTGATTGATTGATAATAAAAAAGAACTGTCCTTAACATGTTGAATCTGGCCAGGCACTCACAACCAGGCCATGTTATTCTCCAGTTGGGCACTAAAAATTCTCACAGAATACCAACCTCAGCCAAAGTTACTTTGAGACCATGAGAGAGTAAGAGAAAGAAAAACCACTATATAATTTTGTCTGTGTTTTGCCACTTCAGTCATGCCCTACTCTTTGCGACCCTATGGACCCACCAATCTTCTCTGTCCAAAAGATTCCCCCGGCAAGAATAATGGAGTGGGTTGCCATTTCCTCCTCCAGGGAATCTTCCTGGCCTAGGGATCAGACCCACACCTCAAGTCTCCTGCTGCCTGCTTTGGCAAATGGGTTCTTTACCACTAGTTCCGCCTGGGAAGAACAGACAAAATCAAGGTCACTGAGCTGCCTAGAAAAGTGCTACACACCAAACCCTCTTGACTAAAATGAGTAACTGCTACTTCTTTACAACAACTTGATTCTGCCTCTAATCTCCCGACTATGTATAAGATTTAAAGATACTTAAATCTTTCATACTCCATCATAAGTATGACGTTTTTTGACAGTGTCCAATTTAGGAAAAATTCCCTCTTCTTTAGATCTTCCCCCTAAATCCCTCAATTAGATCTTCACTTCAGCCAGTTCAGTCTCTCAGTCGCATCCCACTCTTCGTGAGCCCATGGACACCAGGTTTCCTGTACTTTACCAATTCCTGGAGCTTGCCCTAACTCATGTCCTTTGAGTAGGTGATATCATCCAACAATCTCATCCTCTGTCGTCCCCTTCTCCTCCCACCTTCAATCTTTCCCAGCATCAGAGTTTTTTCCAGTGAGTCAATTCTTTCCATCAGGTGGCCAAAGTATTGGAGTTTCAGCTTCAGCATCAGTCCTTCCAATGAATATTCAGGACTGATTTCCTTTAGGATGGACTGGTTGGATCTCCTTGCAGTCCAAGGGACTCACAAGAGTCTTCTCCAGCACCACAGTTCAAAGCTTCAGTTCTTCGGTGCTCAGCTTTCTTTCTAGTCCAACTCTCACATCCATACATGACTACTGGAAAAACCATAGCTTTGACTGGACGGACCTTTGTTGGCAAAGTAATGTCTCTGCTTTTTAATAGGCTGTCTAGGTTGGTCATAGCTTTTCTTCCAAGGAGGAAATGTCTTTTAATTTCATGGCTGCAGTCACCATCTGCAGCGATTTGAAGCCCCAAAAATAAAGTCAGCCACTGTTTCCACTGTTTCCCCTTCTATTTCCCATGAAATGATGGGACTGGATGCCATGATCTTAGTTTTCTAAATGTTGAGTTTTAAGCCAACTTTTTCACTCTCTTCTTTCATTTTCATCAAGAAGTTCTTTAGTTCCTCTTCACTTTCTGCTATAAGGGTGGTGTCATCTGCATATCTGAGGTTATTGATATTTCTCCCAGCAATGTTGATTCCAGCTTGTCCTTCTTCCAGCCAGGCATTTCGCATGATGCACTCTGCATATAAGTTAAATAAACATGGTGACAATATACAGCCTTGACCTACTCCTTTTCCCATTTGGAACCAGTCTGTTGTTCCATGTCTGGTTCTAACTGTTGCTTCTTGACCTGCATACAGGTTTTTCAGGAGTCAGGTCAGGTGGCCTGGTATTCCCATCTCTTTCAGAATTTTCCACAGTTTGTTGTAATCTACACAGACAAAGGCTTTGATGTAGTCAACAAAGCAGATGTTTTTCTGAAACTCTCTCGCTCTTTCAATGATCATACAGATGTTTGCAATTTGATCTCTGATTCCTCTGCTTTTCCTAAATCCAGCTTGAACATCTGGAAGTTCACAGTTCATGTACTGTTGAAGCCTGGCTTGGAGAATTTTGAGCAATTAGACCCTAAATCCTTTATAAGTACTTTCTAACATCCTATTATTGAGATGCCCCACCATTACCTTCTCCTGTTTTCCTGTGTTCTCCATCTAGATAACTTCAGTAAACTCCACTTGGTCAATTTTTTGGGTTCATTAGGTTTTTGACTGAAGTACATTGATGATAGAGAGATTAGAAAGAGAGAATAGTAGAGAGAGAATAGTTCCCACTGGCATGTAGTAAGCATCTGAGACGTCTTTCCTATCAGGATTATTATACATACCTCGGAAGTATTAAGCACAGAACAGGGAAATCATATGAGAAATAACTGAGAAGGAGATCCAGAAGGTCAGACCTATCAACCAGATAATAAGAATAAAGTATGTGTCTAGGGCAGAAAGTCAGTCTGGAAATAATGAGATAAACATTGAAGAGCTCATGTGAATTTGAGGTCAGTAAACAAGGCATATTAAAATCCTTAGCACAATGCTTAGGAAACATGCAAAAATGTAGCTATATTTTTTGTCATCATCAAATGCTTCAGAAGCCACTTGCCAATAAGATGATGCCTGCTCTCTTTGTACAGTGTGCGTCCATGGTGGACAAGAACACTCCTACTCTGAAATAGCACATGACAAAGTACTCAGGTTCTACATCTTTGTCGAAAGCTCTTGGCATTCTGTCTGTAACTGGAAAGCACAGATATGTTTTTTCACAGCCATCATGTCAGCATCATTTGCAGCTCAGTACTATGGCCCTGTGACAGTCTTTTGCAGTGTAAATTTGAGTCACATCCCAACAATTTTGCCGTCACTCTTACTGCGAAGTCACCTTGCGGGTTTCTTCTAAGAGGCTGTGATTATTTTTCAACTTTATTGCTACATTGATTTCTTTTCCATTTGCTTATTGATGAATTTTGCTGTTAACCAGAAATATGTGTTCAGTGGCTAGTAGCATGCCCAGGGAAACTTACAGGACAAGGCTTACACGCTGGCAGGAATAATAGGGAAAACTAATGTGGATCTAGCTCACACAGTTCATTCTACAACCTGTGTTCCAGGCACTTATCAATTTATCCCACTGATAAGAATAGCATGCTCACAACAAAGTCACAGAGGGCCCAAATAGTATATCTGCATCCATTATTTATTCATGCCCAGGTCACATAGACAAAAAGTACTAACTGCTAAGACCAGAACTAACCAAATACTAACCACTAAGACCAAATACTAACTGCTAAGACCAGATATAAGGAGAAATATCAATAACCTCAGTTATGCAGCTGACACCACCTTTATGGCAGAAAGTGAAGAACAACTAAAGAGCCTCTTGATGAAAGTGAAAGAGGAGAGTGAAAAAGTTGGCTTAAAACTCAACATTCAGAAAACTAAGATCATGGCATCCAGTCCCATCACTTCATGGCAAATAGATGGGGAAATAGTGGAAACAGTAGCTGACTTTACTTTGGGGGGCTCCAAAATCACTGTAGGTAGTGATTGCAACCATGAAATTAAAAGACATTTCCTCCTTGGAAGAAAAGCTATGACCAACCTAGACAGCCTATTAAAAAGCAGAGACATTACTTTGCCAACAAAGGTCCGTCCAGTCAAAGCTATGGTTTTTCCAGTGGTCATGTATGTATGTGAGAGTTGGACTAGAAACAAAGCTGAGCATCGGAGAATTGATGCTTTTGAACTGTGGTGCTGGAGAAGACTCTTGCGAGTCCCTTGGACTGCAAGGAGATCCAACCAGTCCATCCTAAAGGAAATCAGTCCTGAATATTCACTGGAAGGACTGATGCTGAAATTGAAACTCCAATACTTTGGCCACCTGATGTTAAGAACTGACTCACTGGGAAAGACCCTGATGCTGGGAAAGATTGAAGGTGGGAGGAGAAGGGGTCGACAGAAGATGAGATAGTTGGATGGCATCACCCTCTAGATGGACATGAGTTTGGGTAAGTTCCATGAGTTTGTGATGGACTGCGAAGCCTGGCATACTACAGTCAATGGTGTAGCAAAGAATCAGACATGACTGAGCAACTGAACTGAACTGACTGAAGCCAGAAGAGCAATCCTTTATGTTATTTGTACTATTTCTTTCTTTACATTCACCCCTGTGCTGTGTTACATGCAGCTAAGGGGAGTTTGGTAATTAGTTCTGAGTGACCCCTCCTCCAGAGGGTGTGGGTATCAGAGCATATAGCACCAGACTTCCGATGTCCATCTTGTTGAACTTAATATGTACAGCGTACAGCTCAGTCCAAACATATTGCCGTGGCTTATATCCTAGGTTTTTAAAGTTTTGTGTAATTCTAATATGACATAGTATATTGAGAGAACAAAGTAGAAAAATATTAAATTTTCTATTGTTTCACATTGCTCCAAAAAAGAGTCATCATTAATATTTTAATGTATGTTGCCTTTTTTTGATGCCCAGGATTTGTTTTATACATGTACATAAACATACATATGTATATGTATGTTTGTATGTTTATGTATGTGTGGGAAATAGCAACCCACACCACTCTTCTTGCCTGGAGTACAGAGTCAGATATGACTGAAGTGACTTAACACAGTTGTCTTCATAAGTAACTACGTTAACTGTTAGTGGCCCATAGACTGTAGCCCACCAGGATCCTCCGTCCATGGGATTCTCCAGGCAAGAATACGAGACTGGGTAGCCATTCCTTTCTCCAGGGGATCTTCCAGACTCAGAGATTGATCGAACCTGGGTCTCCTGCATTGCAGGCAGATTATTTAGTATCTGAGCCACCAGGGAAGCCCAGTTGCCCTCATGTTGTTACCAAATTCAGGTTTGTGTGCCTGATGTACAGTAAGGCCAGACAATACACTGAGACGTCACAGTTTGGAGCAGAAAAAGGTTTATTGCCAGACCATGCAAGGAGATATCCTTCCAAATCCTGCACTCCCTAAAGGAGTGCCAAAGTGTTTTAAAGGCAAGGTTACGGAAGGATGTGGTTGGTTGCTGCGAACTCCCTGTTGTCAGAATCCTTGGTTCTTACAGCTGTCCATGGGAGTCAGATCATGATGTTCCTACAAACCTTCAATAAAAGAAATGTTAGTCTCTATTCTGCAACTTTTATCTCTATTGAATGGAAAAGTGTTATATCCTTAAAGATTAGAGCCTTGAGAATGGGCTATCTTGTATGTTTCAGGTTACAAGCAACATTCTTAACTCAAAGCAAAAGCCATAGAATACAAAAGTTAAAGTAAAAGAAACAGATCTAATATGGATTCAGATTTGTTTTTCCCTATTATGATATTATCTATATAATTTTAAGAAAAAAAAATATGGTCTGGCATATTCTGGTCATACCTTCCAAGTGTTTGACTGGAGATGTGGGGAGTATCAGTACTCCACCCAGATATTTTTTTATTTTTTTAAATAATTTCTTCATGTTTATTCTTATTATTATATAAGTGATGTAATAGAATTTTACTATGTCCCTTTAATATTATGTCTCCCAAACACATGTTGTTTTGTTTTTTAAAAAGCAGACATTATTCTCACATCGTTTATATGTCCTGTTTCTCAAAAAACATTAACAACATTTGTGGGGGTGGGGGGGCACGTGGATTATTCACATAATTTTCTACACAGCAGTGGTAATTTCAACACTGAAATTTTGCACTTCTGTGCGCCACTCTTGAAAGGCAGCGAGTGTTGTCTAAGTCTCTGCATGGATAGGCACTCCCAAGACTTCAGAGCTCCCATGACACACACGTGGAGAATCACTTGTATCACTAAGCTAGAGATCACAGTGGCAGATGACGCCCAAAGAACAGGAGAGAGTGCAAAGAAAAAGGTATAAGCAAAGAATCATTTCTCCGAAAGAAATCCATCCACCCAAAGGAGTGCTATAGCTTTTTACACAGCTTCCCAGGGCTGGAAAGGATTAGAAAAGTTTCTGTATAATGAGGGGGCAATTAGAGTGAGTTTAAAGCAGCGTTGTTATTTATGATGGAGCAAGGTCAATGTGATTAAGTCTCTTCCATTATTTATAAGTTTGTTTGTAAGTACTCTAAATTCTAGATGTTTCATATGATATAATAGAACTCATGGTAAGGTTATTTCAGATTCTCTTGATGCATGCATCTGTTTCCCCCAATTTCAGTCATTAAACCAAAAATGCACACAGTATGCTCTGACATTAATCAAGAGGAAAAGCAAAATAATTTTTGACACACTGAAATTCTTTTTTAAATAACCTAGAATCATGAAAAGCATAGTCATTTTATTCCGTAGCCTTTGCTTATGGAAAGCAATTTTAAAAAGAGTTTATATCACACTATTGGCTTAAATCATTTTTTAAAATGTCTTTTGGTAGCCACTTATAACTAAACACAGAACTCTTATGATTAATGTCAATGTTTGTGGTTAAATGAGTCAATTGTTAAATCAGCTATAGCCCTGAAATGTAGGAATGAACAATGAGGGAATGCTCTCCTCTAAATTTGCATGACTAACATTTCCACTTTGATGGGGGAGTTGGCTTATAGCATCTGTTTCAGACACATGAAAATTCAATTAAACTATCAGCTCTCAGAATTACCGTGGAGCAAGTATCAACATAGGAAACCATGACCTAATTATATTATGAATTTTAAGCTGGAGATAAAAGCTACATTCCAAGTTAGTCACGTTGACTGACTCATTCTCCAGAAAGCAAATAAATATTTTTTTAAATAAGATATAAAGGCAAAGGAGAGATCTTCTCTCATTTATTACTCATTTTTGTCAGATGCTTCTAAAATACATTTTAATGATAACTCAAAATACAAAGTTTTAGTAAAAGAAGATGTGACTTAGAATAAGAGACAAAAATTTACTTCAGAAGGTAGGACTGAAGTTTCCTCAGTTCTGTCCTAGGAAATAAGCAGGAAGTTGAATGAAAACTGTCACAGCCTTGGAACTCTATCCCCACTTTCTCTCTGATGACCAAGGAGAGATGTGCTCTGTGATTGGAACGACAGAGATCATCAGAGAAAAAGTAGGTTCTGCCGTGAGGGACTCTACCCATGAAGAGCTAAAGGTAGACAGCCTATAAGAAGTCACGCCACGATATCAGGAGCCTCTCTTGCTGGAAATGAACAAAGGTATATCTGAGTAGGACCTTGTGGGGCTCCTGGGTACAAAAACCTTTCTTGATTACAAGAAATAGCCTTCATTCAGCTTCCACAAACTTCTCTAAGTTCCAACAGGCAAGTTCAAAGAGTTGCTAATCAGGGAAGGGAGGGGATACAGAAATCAAGGAAGAATAATCAAGAAACACTAGTATAGCCTCGTGGCAAGGTCCTGGTTTCCCACCAAGGGATACACACAGCAAAGGTTTTGAGTTGTTTTGCAGATGCTGAAACCCCCACCAGGGAGGAGAAATTACCTGTACACTCCTCAGAAGCCTGCAGACCCCAAATCCCTTGAAAAAAAAAGGTTGATGTTGCTGACTCCCACTTACCTCACCACCAACCAATCAGAAGAGTGTCCACGAGCTGATCACACCCTCACTGAACCATTACTATAAGACTCTTCATTACCCATGCAGGTTAGGACCCCTAGTTTAGAGGGTATTAGCTTGCTCTGGCCCCCTTTGCCGGGCAATGGAACAAAGCTGTTCTTTTCTACTTCACCCAAAACTCTGTCTCTGAGATTTAATTCAATGTTGGAGTACAGAGGCTGGATTTGGCTTCAAAGGACATTAAAAAGAGGTCATCTGTCACTCTTCCTATTTAAGTATTAAACTTGTAGTCATGGTCACAGAGGCATGGAGAAACTCTGGGAGATGAAAGCATAATGTCAAGACAGAGCCCCAGAAGCCAGCTGCCAACTTTAGAGAATATGCCAAGGAGAATGTCTCCTCCCAGTCCCCAGGTACAATGTCCTCTCATTCTGCCTGACCCATAGAACTGAAGAATTCTATCTTCTTTACTAATTGATGCTCAGAGTTGATTAGCCTCTTATTAAATAAATGACCAAAACAGTTAAGACAAAACCTTTCATGAAGTGACAAGTCTCACGTGTCTTGGTTCAGTACTAATCCATTGATAAGATGATAAGCCTCACTGCTGTACACGTTCATCCCGCACACCCACTATCCCAGCACATATGTTCGGCGCCACCTCCAAGCCTCTGTTTGTGCTTGCTGATCGTCCCATCGCCACATGTGCTGTGACTCTTGTCCATCTGGTCAACTACTAGTCTTGCTTTAATATCTAGTTCAAATGTCTGACAGTATTTTGTTGCATTCCTTTATGGCCCCATAGCATTTTCGCATACCAACACAATCACAGTTTTTAACATAATATGTTCCAACTTACATATGCATCCCTGGGCTCTTTTGCTTATGAACTTGATGACAAAAAGACCTACATACAAAGATGAGTCAGTTAGCTGTAATAAAGTTCTCAACAGAGGTATCTTAACTGCTCTGGCCTTTAATTAGAGTAGGTGAATCTGAGAGAAGGAAAAGAACTTATTTCTATATCCTTGCTGAGATCCTTTGCTTGAGCATGAGTAGATCAAGCTGCCACTCTAACGTAGAATGGAAGTGAGCCCACAGGATAGTCCACTAAATGGACTAGACACACTTGGGGGCAATACTCACAGAGGTACTCGTGTGTTTAATTTACTTCCAAGGATCCTACACAGTAGAAATGGCGAATTGAAGACTAATACCAGACCGTTCACTATGGGCAGCTTCTTAGAGCTATAAGAGATTGATACTTATAACACTAATCTAAGGATGAAATCCCAGCCCTGGGTTAAGTAGAATCTGTTAACTTGTGACCATGGCACAAAGAACTGGCCAAGAAAAGTGTGCCTATTTCAGAACTGCCACAATAGCTAATGAAACTCTGGGCATTTTTCCATTCTTATACTAGTCCATAAGGTCCTCTCTAAGACCAATCAATAAGCATAAGAGGAGCCTTTTATTTAATGTAAAAGACATTAAAATAGCTGAACTGACACAGAACAAAGCAGTTAAATACCAGATTTCAGGGGAAATAGACTAGGAAAACCAAGAGACCCACAATCTTCATGAAGACACTTGATATATTTCTGCCAATATGTTCATGACAAATGCCATTTAAAATAAAATTCTTCTAACCAGCAAGCTTGTAGGTGGGTTGTAGTATTCTTAGCAATCATTAAAACCCATATGCTTCCTCACTGCTGTTCACGTACATTGTATTTTTGTTACTAGGGAATTGTTTTCGTTGAAAAAAGAATGACTCTAGTTCCATGGAACATTTAACATGTAAAAGCTCAGAAAAATGTCGTTTAGAATTGGGTCAAAAGTGTTTTTAAATATGTGCTACAAGGATTACAGAAAGTGGTCTACACTTCCAGTCTAAAATTCCCTTTTTCCCAGTCTCTCTTCAACCCACTCTACTCAGAGTCTTGTTCTGTCTTCCTTCATTCCTCCCAAACTCACCAGTGACTCCACACTGCTAATCTAATGGTCAGTTCTCAGCCTCCATCTCGTGGCTCTACCAACAATACACATATTTGCACAGAACATCACTTGCTGCTCCTCAATGCACTTTCTTCACTTGAATTCCGGGACACCACTCTCTCCTGGTGTTCCTACTCCCTCACTGGTCCTCCCATCTCATTCTCCTTGGCTGTTTCCTCCTCTCCTACCTTTAACATCAGAACATTCCCAACTCCAACCTTATTCTTCTCCCCTTCTCAATCTACCCTCACTTCCTTGGGTGATCTTACCTAGAGCTGTATGTATCATTTGTATGCCTATGAGTCTCAAACATGTACAAGACTGTAATCAAGGCACAGATTTCTTTCCCAAAATCCAGACCCATCTATCCCCTGCCTACTCAACATCTTCATTTGCATGTATCTTAGCATAACTGCAGCTGAATTTCTGATCGTCTCCCCCAAATCTGTTTTATCTTCAGCCTTTTTTCTCCCTTTGGTTAGAAATGCCATCTGTCCATTTGCTCAGGCCAGAACTTATAGGCATCTTTGACTGATTTTTTTTTCTCTGACACCCACATCCTATTAATCAGCCAATCCCTTTGGCTCTAATTTCAAAGTATTAAACCAGAGAACCAACCATTTCAAAAATACTGATAGACCAAAAAAAAAAAAAAAAAATACAGTTCAAGCTCCTGAAAAATAATTTAAGTATTACCCCATGCCAATCCTCACATGGATTTCTGTAAAATGTCACAAACCTACTAAACAATCTGCATATGTCATCTGAAACTATGTTTTTTAGTTTCTTATCTGAACATATTAAACAAAATAAAATTATGTTTTGGTTTAATCTCAGCTTTATTTTTTTTCTAAATCTCTTTCTCCACAGATGCTGATGTCTCACAGCTAGTTCATTATTAGAAAGTAGCTATTTTTTCTCCAGAAGCACATAAGACTTTATTTGGCCCTCCAGAGAGCCTATTAATACAATTCAAGGATGTACCATTTTTAGCTTACTGTGCCTATATGATAATTAGTGAAAAAAGAAATCATTCGTTTATTACCATCTCTTAATACTTACATATTTCTCTCTTCTTTTTTTGTTTCCTATTTTCTCTGTATGTATAAAATGCATTTACATGAGATAGGGTATAAAATTGAAAACAGTGCAAAGTAGCACATTCACCTTCATGTTCTATAGATAAAGAATGAAAGAGCCCAGTGGGCTTGCCTGGTGGCTCAGTGGTAAAGAATCTGCCTGCAAATGCAGGAGACATGGGTTCAGTCCCTAGTCTAAGAAGATCCCACATGCCCCAGAGCAGCACAGCCCCTTCACCACAACTATTGAGACTGTGCTCCAGAGCCCAGGAGCCCCCACAGGGCTTGACTACTGAGGCACATGCCCTCTAGAGCCTGCACTCTGGAGCGAAGAGCAGCCCCCAGTCACTGCAACAAAAGCAAAGCCTGCGCAGCCACAAAGACCCAGCATAGCCAAAAATTGATTAATCATTTTTTTTAAAAAAGAACTTAGCAACATCCTCTCCTCTACTGCACATATTAATATGTTTCACAAATATATATAATATGCAGGCACTTTGCTAGGAACTGGTGATTCCACAATGGTCAAGACAAATGTAGTTCCTATCCTTTGGTACAATTTACTGTCTAGGGATTGTTACAGATAAAGAAATGGGCTATTACCCTCCAATGTAAAGCCTGCTAAGATAGGTGAGGAAGAGAGGGCCATAAGAACACCAAATTCAGAACATCAGCAATGGTTTATTAGAGAAAACAAGTTGCAAAGGATGACCTAGGATGAGTAGGAAGAGTCAATTTGTCAGGGAAGAGAGACTAGCATTTTATAGAGAAAGAATGTTATATGAAAGAGGTGAAAGAACATCTGAAAATTTCACATGATCCTCATGCTCAGGGTGGGTCCTGAGCTGTGGCACGGGCTCTGGGGAGTGCAGGTTCAGTGGTTGTGGTGTAGGAGCTTAGTTATCCAGAGGCATGTGGTTTCTTGACCAAGGATTGAACTGTGTCCCCTGTATTGATATGTGGATTCTTAATCACTGGACTGCCAGAGAAGTCCCTGGAGCTAATTCTAAGTGATAGCAAAGTACCTGCCATTTTTAGTAAGGGAAACAGAGAAAGAAAGCCATAGACTGAATGACTTAAACACCAAACATCTATTTCTCACAGTTCTAGAGGCTGGAGCAGACTTTGTGTTTGGGGAGGGCCCAATTTCTGTTTCATAGATGACTCTCTTCCTTGTGTGACCTCACATGGCAGAAGAGGTGGAGGAGCTCCCTGGGTCCCTTTGATAAGGGCACTAACCCCATTCGTGAAGGTTCCATCCTCCTGCCCTATTCACCTCCTGGAGGCCCAGCTCCAAAATAATAAATATCACACTGGGTTTAGGACTTCAACATACAGAGGAGGGTGGGGATGGGAATGGGGAGGGGGAGGGGGAGAGAAATTCAGTCTATGGCAAAAACTTTAATCTTGAAAGACAATCAAATGTGTGTTTCAGAAAAATCACTCTTACTGTGCTGTGGAAAATACAAACAGAGGAGTAAGATCAGAAGTAGGAAAACAGGCAAGATGACATAATCTTGGAGGGTGATGATAGTGATCTGAACTAAAAGAATGAGAATAGAAATAGAGAGAACAGACAATTTTATTTGTATTGTTGTCAAATAAAATTTTGGCTGCACAGAGGATTTAACATTCTATTGCACTCATTCAACAGTACTTGCTGACCTTCTATTATCAAAGAATTTGAACCATCCTCTGAAAACTAAGACACAAAGAAGTTAATTTAATTAATTAAGGTCACAGGTAATTACAGATTTAACTGAGTCTTCCAGTCCAGCATTAGTTATAGTTCAATGTTTTACACAGAAGGACATTCTAGTTATCTCAGTAAAATGAATTCAGATTCATCCCTCTAAAATGCTACGAAAATAAGGTTATGAACTACAGTGTTTAAAATGAGCTTAATTCTGATCCTTAAAATTAACATTGTAGAAATGTAATTTGCTTGAGCACCTTCCCTCAAATAGTTTAGGTCCCTTTGAATTAGTCTGTACTTAAAATCTCATCACCAACCAAGAGCCTAATACTGTTTGACAGAGACAGCTCTAGCCATGCCAGTCAATTGTTAGAGCCATTGGCAGAGAAATTTACCATACACATTAACCTGAAGCCTTTGAGTGGAAGGTTACTGGAAATAATAACTAAGAGTATCAAAATCATGAATAAAATATGGGAATCAGGATTGCAAGTTATAAAGTTCTCTTATCAAGGCTGCAGACCAAATGTGCTCTCAGAGGCAGTTCTCCCACCTTGGGTGACATAGATGAATGATGATGCTGATTAAAAAAAGGAGAGAAGAGCAGATTAGCACCTGAGGATGAATTCTGTTGACGTTGATATCAGTTGGATCCAAATAAGATGTGTTAATTTTTCTGTGTTTTCTCAGAGTTCAGCTGTGAAAATAGAGGTGTCTTTTGGAGTAGAAGATATGAAAAAAGTAAAGATAAAGTAGGTCTTTTCAAGAGATAATAAGAAGTATGGCAAGAGCCAAAGGAGACAATATTTTGATTAAAATCAAATACTTCTTAGGAGTAAGATATATTCTCAGTTTGCTTATGGAGAGTGAGGAATGGAAATTACAAGGTACTTTGTTGGAATTATATGTGGTGGGTGGAGGAAAAGTTTAGCAAAGGCCTATAAAAAGGGCAGGGATTTGTGTCGAGTTTAACATATAGAATATGTGTTGAGACTCCTGGGATGAAAGATCTAGGCAATCTTTGATGAAGCCGTCAGTATTTTTGAGTGGTTCTGACAAATCTCTCCAAATTTAAGTGATTTATACACAGAGAAGCTAGCAATTTCAAAAAGGCACCAGGTATTACTGAAAAAGTTCCAAGTAGAAGGCACTGTCTAGGTTTCCCAGGTGGAGCTAGTGGTAAAGAACCCGCCTGCTAATGCAGGAGACATAAAAGATGCTGGTTCGATCCCTAGGTCGGGAAGACCCCCTGGAAAAGGGAATGGCACCCACTCCAGCACTCCTTGTTTGGAGAATCCCATGGACAGAGGAGCTTGGTGGACTGGGTCCACTGGGTCGCAGAGTCAGACACAACTGAAGTGAATGAGGATACTGTCATTCAGAGGGTACTGTCCAGGGGTCTCATATACCAGGAGTTTTACTTTAGATGAAAAAGTCACCAGAGGTCTGGCTTCCAAGAAACTCAGGTGATCCGTGGTTCTTCATCAGGCATCTAAGTGGACTTGTGTTTACACAGGGAGGAAAAATTCACTAATTCTTTACTTATTTTGAAAATGGGATTATTTGTCTTTGAATTAGTATGTTTTTACTTAGCAAGGAGAAGAAGCAGACAGGTAAAATAATCATGTGCATAAGATAATGAGAAAGAACTTTTCTATTTCTTTAGGGAACTAAGTACTTGAAAGCACTTTAAAAGCACCTATTATACATGAACATAAAACTATCAGAGTGGTCATAGTCAATCAAAGAGGACTACTCAGTCTTACTCCTCATTAGATTCCTGACAATAGACAGCAAAAGAACTTGTTCCTTCTGCCATGTACCTCAAAGTTATCAATTAAGAAAAAAATATCCTAGCAAGGCTTTTTTAATCAGTAAGAATTTATTTCAGCCCTTTAAGACTCTTCCTATACACCCACCTATCACTTATCTTTTATCTATCTATATCATTTAATCTTTACAGCAACCCTAAGAAGTAAGGATTACTTATTGTCAGGCTAGGAAACCAGTTAACTGCATTTGGGCTTTTTATTCATCTGCTTTGCTGGAAGTCAAGCAATGAATCATTGGTGGCACTGGAATTATTACCAAATCTGGTTTTAGAAGTTTGGAAGCCAGACAGACTTGTGGTAGAATCTCCATGGCTTACTGATTCTATGAATTGGGCAAATATCCCAAATTCATTGAACCTCAGCTTAATCATCTGTAAAATGGATCTAATAGTAGGACACTTGGACATACCTGGTGAGAAAATATATGAAAATGATTCTAGGAGTGGCCTTCAGAAGGAATTCTATGTGCCTTTCCCTTACTGGATCCCAAGAGGAAGGAGACCTGCAGTGGTTAGTTACATCAAGCTTTACAATACTGTTTATGACACTGAATCCTTAAACATTGTCACTTAGTAGAATTAAGTGTTCCTTGTTCCTAGTTGGAATTCATTCTCTTCTCTAGTTTTTCCATTGCATCTGAGTGGGGAGAATATCCAGGGCTTATTAGCTTTTGTTCTCTTTCTCTCTGTCTGTCCCTCTGTCTGTCTGTTTCTCTCTCCCCTGCATGGCAGGGTGGAGGAAACAGGCCTGGGCCACTTCAGCCCCACACACAACAGAAGCTACCTCGCGCCAGCTGTCCTAGCTCCACTTGCTGTCTCTGATTTTGGATGGCTTCTTTTCCCACTAAGAGGAAAGATGGAAAACTCCTCTTTGGACTTAAAAAGTAGCACGACTAGGTCTTACATTTCTCTTTCTGAGTACTTTTAATCCTAAATATCTTAGGAAAAAGAAATCCTCCTTATGGTTCCAGCTTAAGTTACTGGACCAAAATCTTAAGTAATAGAGTAGTGTCGCCTGCAAGAGGGGACATGGACCTTTGTACATGGACCTCCTCCAGAGACTTTCAACCAAGGATGCAAAGCTGAACCAAGACCGGAGTCATGCAATCCTTAGTGCTTGGCCTAAGACCACTGTAATAATTTCTTCCTATTATTTCGATATCTGTTATCACGATTAATCAACTATTTCTCCCTTATTTTTAATTTCTATGAAATGGGGGGAAACTCAGTAGTTTAGCTTAGGATTTTAGTGACTGCTCTCACTTATAGGATCAATGTATAAATCAATTTAATTCCAAGTCCCTCTGTCTTATTATCAAATAATTTGCTAAGTAGAACATATCAAGGAAGATTTTCTCTGCATAATTTTATGTCACTGGAAATAATAATCTTGTACTTTTGTAATACATATTCAGATTTCACTAATTTACACAGACCTTTCCCCCTCATTAATCCAAAATAATATTGCGTTGATGCCTGGGCTTCTCTTTAACCTATACTCATTTTAATCTCAGCCTCGTTTTTCTTTTACCCCTAAAATAGGAATAATGGAGCAATGTACATTTCCCCGTCCTTGGAATTCACTAAATTTTAAAAATTCTGTGTTTGAATAAGATGTTTTACAGTAAGGCTTTAATGTGATTGAATGAAGCCTGAAGAAATGGTCACACACTTAGACTTCAAGTAAACAAAACAATGTAGACATTTCAGTTCGAATCATCTTCTCATTAGAGAAACTCTGCTGACACAAGCTCTGTTCCAATTGTGGCAAACATGATTTTATAATCGAGTATGACCTGTATGAGTTTTCCCAGAAAGCTGCAGGCTTTCACAGTATCACTTTTGGCTGCATAATCAAATGGCTATAACCCAAGACAGTCAAGCAGTTTGAAATGACATTCTTAATACAAAGTCTTTCTAAATTATTGTTTTCTAAGAAGATAACAGCTCTGGAAATGAAAGAGACTCGGGAGATAAGATCTAATCTGATGGTGAAGAAATTCAAATGCCATCATAAAGATAAAGTCATTGAGGTGCTTGGCACATAGCAGTGGGGTTCTGAGATTGAGATGTCTTTTAACTTAACAAGCATTTAGGAAGTGCCTACAACATGGCAGGCCAGAACTGAGCTAAAGATGCAAGAATAAATTGACTATGACTCTAGCCCTCCAGGATTCCCAGTCTGGTGGACAGAGCTGGATAATCATTCACTCTCTCCTTGTGAGGGTGGAGGATAAACCGGGCCCAGTTCAGGAGGATATTTTATACCTCAAGTCAAATATTTCCAAACATGTTTTCCTGGGTAGCAAAAGAACTCATGTGAAACTAAATAATTGCTTGAGGTGTGGGAGATGAACATTTATTTCCTTTATCACATTAACCCTCCCACCTGACCTCAGGGGCAAAGTTTGCCACCCTACCCTTTTTTACAGAAGTAATCCCTGTGGCTGAGAGATTGTCCTTCATTGCTGACTAACATGTGGCAGGCCCAAGATGCATTCTCAGATATGTCTGTTTTCTGTCACATCACATTGCCTAATAGGGGTGTGAATATCCAACATCCCGTGATTCGATTACTTAATAAAGGACCCTGCAGTGTGAGGTATATGAAGGAGGTTGGCTGATAACAGATGGACCACATGTACTGAATTGTTATCCCTCCTTGCCCAGAGTGTTGTAACTTTGTGTGTGTCTGTGCTCGGCTGTGTCTGACTCATTGCGACCTCACAGACTGTAGCCCGCCAGGCTCCTCTGTCCATGGGATTCCCAGGCAAGAATACCGGAGTGGGTTGCCATGCCCTTCTCCAGGGTATCTTCCCAACCCATGAATGGAACCCACGTCTCTTGTGTTTCTTGCATCAGAAGGTGAATTCTTTACCACTGCGCCATCTGGGAAGCATAACACACTGAGGAACTGTAATTATACAAAGAGGTGGAGCAACAACGTCATTCTATGCCCAAGACTATCATCGTGTGAGTGAGGAGAGATGAAAAGGTGGTGATGCTTTGTGTCTCAACAGACACATCTGTATTCAACTCCTTCCCAGGTTTGTGTCTGTTTCACTGGTGTCAGCTCGCCACTTAACATAGACTCTCAATGCTTGTTAAAGAAATGAATGAATAGGGACTTCCCTAGCATTTCAGTGGTTAAGACTCTGCACTGCCGGTGCAGAGGGCCTGGGTTCAGTATCTGGTCAGGGAACTAGAGCCTTCATGCCACAGCACAAATAGTCTACTGGAAAAAGAGAAATGAATGAAAGACAAAATAAATAAGTGAATGACAGCAGCATACAAAACTCCATCTGCCTCAATGCAAGCTACAAGCCACCCTTTTCTCAATCTGATGATGTGAGGCTTGAAGCTAGGCCTGAGTGTGAGCCCTGGACACTGATGGAGAAACTCCTATTTACCACCTGGGACCCCCACAGGCTTCTGGGTGAATTCGGGGTCTTCTTGTAATTCCTCCAGGGCTCAGCTGAAGCACCTGTTCACAGGGCAGCCTGATGCTTACCTCAGAATTTAAATGCCCAGTGAAGTACACTCTGCAAGCTTAGCTGGGTTTTATTATAAGGAGTCCCCAGTTCCTCTCAATGCACATCTAGTCTAGAGATCTGCTGCTGCTAAGTCGCTTCAGTCATGTCCGACTCTGTGCGACCCTATAGACGGCAGCCCACCAGGCTCCCCTGTCCCTGGGATTCTCCAGGCAAGATCACTGGAGTGGGTTGCCATTTCCTTCTCCAATGCATGAAAGTGAAAAGTGAAAGTGAAGCTGCTCAGTCGTGTCCGACTCTTAGCGACCCCATGGACTGTCTAGAGATCAGTGTAGGTGAATCGATGGGGTAGTGCATTAGGGCAGTGATTCGGAACTTCCATCAGCATGTACTGATTCAGAATCTCCAGTTCATCCATTTCTAAGAATCAGTCTATCACAGTGAATAATCACAGGATAATTGTAGGACCCACCTGATGTGAAAGATGACGGGGGATGCAGACTGGGGGTGTTATATACAGGGTGTGTGCGGAGGAGAGTTGTGTGGGGGCATTAGTCTCTATGTGGTTAGAAGAGGTAACAATGTAAAAACAAACATGTCAAGAAGGTAGTGTGATAGGGGAAGAGCATGGATCTTGGTGATCAACAGACTTCAGTTTCAGTCTTACTCTCAGATTGAATTTGTCGTATGACCTTGGGCAAGTTATTTCACTTCTCTGTGCTTAAGTGAACTCCTCAGTGAAACAGAACAGTCCCAAATAGTTTCATGGCTGATGGTGAGATTTACCTGAGAGAACCATGCAAATCAAATGGCAAGGAACTTGACCTAAAGATGGCACCTCACAAACTTTAGTGTCTTTTTTCTTTCTCCCTTCTAAAGGGGGAAGCATCTCTTAGAAGTGTACTCCTTAGTTTGAGAGACCTCTCCCCATTCATCCAGGGCCACTTTGCCATTCAGTTCAGTCGCTCAGTCATGTCTGACTCTTTGAGACCCCATGAATTGCAGCACGCCAGGCCTCTCTGTCCATCACCAACTCCTGGAGTCTACCCAAACCCATGTCCATCGAGTTGATGATGCCATCCAACCATCTCATCCTCTGTTGTCCCCTTCTCCTCCCGCCCCCAATCCTACCCAGTATTAGGGTCTTTTCCAATGAGTCAACTCTTTGCATGAGGTGGCCAAAGTATTGGAGTTTCAGGTTCAACATCAGACCTTCCAATGTACACCCAGGATTGATCTCCTTTAAGATGGATTGATTGGATCTCCTTGCAGTCCAAGGGACTCTCAAGAGTCTTCTCCAACACCACACTTCAAAAGCATCAATTCTTCAGTGCTCAGCTTTCTTCACCGTCCAACTCTCACATCCATACATGACCACTGGAAAAACCATAGCCTTGACTAGACGGACTTTTGTTGGCAAAGTAATGTCTCTGCTTTTAAATATGCTAGCTAGGTTGGCCATAACCTTCCTTCCAAGGAGTAAGCGTCTTTTAATTTCATGGCTGCAATCACCATCTGCAGTGATTCTGGAGCCCAAAAAAATAAAGTCTGACACTGTTTCCACTGTTTCCCCATCTATTTCCCATGAAGTGATGGGACCAGATGCCATGATCTTAGTTTTCTGAACGTTGAGCTTTAAGCCAACTTTTTCACTCTCCTCTTTCACCTTCATCAAGAGGCTCTTTAGTTCTTCTTCACTTTCTGCCATAAGGGTGGTGTCATCTGTGTATCTGAGGTTATTGATATTTCTCCCGGCAATCTTGATTCCAGCTTGTGTTTCTTCCAGCCCAGCGTTTCTCATGATGTACTTTGCCATTACAGAGTCATTAAGAACCCAAACAGCCAAGGAAGCACCTCTGGTTAGTTATTAGGAACTTCACCATCTTGCTGAGATTGTTTCAAAGATACTGACAAAGCCCTTACCATAAAGCAATGTCATTATCATTTAGATTGTCAAATACCTTTGTGTGAATCTGGTCATGACAGTGTATCTTCCCTGTACAGAGCACCAATGACAGAGGAAGAATTTTAGAGCAATTGGGTGTGTGGATTTTGAAGTCAGAATTCTATAAAATTTCACTCCACTACCTTTTTCAATTATATACGACACTGGGAAATTTATTTTATCTTTTTAAGCTTTGGTTAGGATATCTATGACAGTATCAATTTTGCAGAGTTGTTGTGAAGATTAAATGAGGTACTTATATAAGTCAACATTAGAGTAACACTTGGACCATAGTAAGGGCCTGTAAGTGTCTGATTCTGTGATCCCATGGACTGTAGCCCACCAGATTCCTCTGTCCATGGGATTCTCCAGGCAAGAATGCTGCAGTGGGTTGCCATTCCCTCCTCAGGGGGTCTTCCGACCCAGGGATGGAGCCCTGGTTTCATGTCTCCCACGTTGGCAGACAGGTTCTTTAATACTAGTGCCACCTGGGAAGCCCAGTGAGGGCCCAAATTTTGCTAACTTTTATTGCTATGTAGTTGCCGTCATGAAGACATTTCTAATTGAATCTTTTCACCCCAGTGCAGTTGAGGCAGTGGAAATTCAGAGAGGTTAAGGAACTGTCATAGGTTCCCATACTATCTCATTTCTTCATGGATTGTGTGCCCCTCTAAGGAATTTCTTCAAAACTACCTGGAGGTGGGAGGTTCCCGCAGAGTGGAAGGGAGCAAGATTGGAGCTGTAAGAGCAAGTTTAAGCAGGGGCAGCTCCACTTATCAGCTGCATAAAAGGGCAACTCACCTCCCCACTCTGTGAAGGAGGAGGTTTGACAAGGTGTCTGCTAGGGTCACTCTGGGCTCTGACATTTGGATTCCGTGCCCCGCTCGGAGGCCTAGACCCACGCGTGCATCTCCTGGGACCTCTGTGGACCTAACTGATAATGCTGACATTACTGGGATCGTCACCCTGCTTCCTTCACTTTTCCATTCACAGGGATGGCCCTGTCACCTCTCTCCCCACAGGGAGCAGAATGAGGTTCTCTTTATAATTCAATGTCCTTATCTGGAAAAGTATATTCCCAAACAACAATCACGGTTCCATACATAAAAAGACCAGTTCATTTCCTCTTTTCCCTTCCTTTGATTTGTCATCTCCAGTCTGGGGTTGTCACAAGATAGACTTCCTCAGCTATTTTTCAGGCTGTTAAAAATGATCACAAGAGTCATGGGTATACATATTGAAATCATAAATATATTTCTTAAGTTCTCTTTGTTTCCTTTTTTCTTTTGTATTGACATATAGTTGATTTATAATGTTATGACAATTTATGCTGTACAGCCAGGTGATTCAGTTACACACATATATACATGTTTTATATTGTTTTCCATTGTGGTTTATCCCAGGATATTGGATGTATTTCCCTGCGCTGCCGAGTAGAAGCATGTTGTCTACACCCAGTGGTTTGCATTGCTCCTCCCAGACATCCAGGCCTCCCCTCGTCCACGCCTGTCTCAGCCTGCGCACCCGCACGTCTGTCCTTTATGTCTGTGAGGCTGTCTCTGTTTCCTGGATAGGCCGTTTGTGATAAATATCATATTGAATCCTCATTCTAAGGGCAGACTTTTGTTGCATTGATCCTGGGGAGAGAAGTTTTCCACTTTTATACTGAGATTACATGTATAAAGATAGTATTAAGAGTAGATAAATTCTATTTAAATTCAAAATGCTGATAATCTCATCACACTAGCACAACTATACTTATTGCCTTGCAATATTTAGTATGTATTGGTCTCTTGTTATGTGTCAGACACTGGGCTTAGACCCTTATAGGTCTTATCTCATTTAATCTTTAGAGAACCCTGAAGATATTAAAACTATAATTAACTCCATTTTACAAACTGGAAAACTGAGGCTTAGAATAGTTAAGGAAAACATCCTCGAGATCACATAGAGATGAGATGGGTCAAGTTTTGAACTCAGACATGTCAGACTTAAAGGGAAGGTCTATATGGCCAAACTATTCTGCCTCCATTTGCAGTCATTTTTGTGAATTTTCAACAGCAGTGGACATCACCTTTTTCTATTTTTGCTTAACAATTTTGTAAACCTCTTCTGGAATCACTTGAAACAGTTTTTAAAAATAAAAATAACAATCAACAGCAACACCACCAGGCACTGTGGCTAAGTGCATAACCATTATTCTTTTATTTGACCTTCAAAATAATCCTATAAGGTAAAGAACTACAAACATCTCCATTTTACACATAAAGGCACAAGTTCAGGAAGGTTAAACAACTTGCCATGGTCACAGAATCGAGACCTGGCAGAGCCACAGTTTAATCTCAGATCTGCCTGAATATAGAGGCCAAGCTGTTAACTAAAGAGATACACCAAGTACTAGCCTGATAAAACTAAAACATTCTCAGTTTTCTCAAAGAGATGGCAAGAAGTGGCAGGACTCTCTTTAGAAGTAGTGTTTCTTTCCATTTTCACCTCATTATTCAGAGACTCTGAGCTTTCAGTAAAAGCCCAGGATCTCTGCAAAACTGCAGATCAGATGTTGAGCAGCTATGGTTGGAAAGGGGGCTTCCCAGGTTGTGCAGTGGTAAAGAATCTGCCTGCCAACTCAGGAGACACAAAGACGTGGGTTCAATCCCTGGGTTAGGAAGATCCCCTGGAGAAGGAAATGGCAGCCCACTCCAGTATTCTTGCTTGGAAAATTCCATGGACAGAGGAATCTGGTGGGCTACAAACCACAGAGTCACAAAGAGTCAGACACGACTAAGTGACGGAACACAAACACACCGTTGGAAAGACATTTGTGATGAAACCACTTCCAGCAATGCTCCGAACAAGTCCACCACCAACCATCCACATGGAAGCCCCTGGTAGGTGGAGAAATGTGAGATTCCTCTAGTTTGGACCCCCAATAACATCATCTACCCCCAAGCCAGCAGCTACTCCATGAATTGCCATGCAGTCTTTTCACATGTACCAGTTCTCTCCACTGTGGACAAGGCTTTCCAATTCCTCTCTCTAGCAGATTGACAGAAGAAAAAGGTCAGCAGGGATCATCTCACACCTGTCAGAATGACTGTCATCAAAAACACAAATAGCAAATGTTGACAAAGATGTGGAGAAAAGGGAACCCTCATACACTATTGGTGTAAGTGTGAATTGGTACGATCACGGTGGAAAACAGTATAGAGGTTTCTCAGAAAAAGTAGAGCTACCATATGACCCAGTAGTTCCACTCCAAGTTATATGTCCAAAAAAGAAGAAAACACTAATTCAAAAATATAATGCACCCCGATGGTCATGCAACATTATTTACAATAGCAAGATATGGAAGAACCTAAATGTCCATCCACAGATATATGGATAAAGAAGTTGTTGTATATATATATATACACAATGGAATACTACTCAAGCATAAAAAAAAAAGAATGAACTATTTGTAGCAACATGGATAGAATTGAAGGGCATTTTGCTAAGTGAGATAAATCAGACAGAGAAGGACAAATACTGTATGATAATTTCACTTATATGTGAAATTCTAAAAATAACAATAGAGAATATAACAAAAAAGAAGCAGACTCACAGATATAGAGAATCATGTAGTGGACTAAAAAAAGTCAGCAAATGTCCATTGGTGGAGTCTTGAGTTCCACAAGCGATATGTAAAGGAAACTTATGAAGTTATAGAGGTGGTCTTCAATATCTGCCATAACACTTCCTAGGCATGTCATTTCATCCTTTGGCCATCAGTTTTGTCATCTATAAATTTGGGCAACAATGTCTCTCTCGAGGGTGGCTCAGACAGTAAAGAATCTGGCTGCAATGCGGGAGACCTGGGTTCGATCCCTAGGTTAGGAATATCCCCTGAAGGAGGATATGGCAACCCCCTTCAGTATTCTTGCCTGGAGCATCCCCCATGGACCGAAGAGCCTGGTGAGCTACCATCCCTTGGGGTCACAGAGTCAGACACAACTGAGCAACTAAGCACACATGCACACAAGACTCTGTAGGGATTAATTGAGATAACCTATGACAGACAACTGGACCACTCTGTGCCCATAATGCATAAGGAAAACAAATTCTAGACCTTTGTGTTATACCTGCCCTTCCTTATTGACACACACCCTTGTAATTAGAAGTCATTCTAATCCAAATGACCACAGAAGCTGACTCAGAGCCTTGAAAGCCACTGGGATATCCAGTGGTGCTAACCAGCCTATACAATATTATTGCAAGAAGCATGGCCACATTCTTTGTAAAATCAGCAGTCTAGGGTCTCTTGCCTAGCTCCTATTAATTTTCTTGTGCAGACAATAAAACTTCAAGGAAGAAAGCTCAGTAGTACCAGGGCTTCAGACAGTAAAAGCCAAAAGGCAAACTCCCTCTCAGCTGAATTCACTTACACACAGATTACACTTAAACGCTGGTCATTACACAGGCCTAGATAATATTTCCAGATGTGCACATTTAGGAGACCAATCCTGTGTGTGAGAAGATGGAAGTGAATTGTATTTTCACTGATGATGAATGGTCTGTTCGCCCATGGAATAACTTTCAGGAAAGATAAAGATGAGCATGTCTGGTCTTCCCACAGCTAATCCCCTGTTTTTAGCCACACATGAGGCTGCTACCCTGGCTAAGGCAAGACCCTCATCCATCAGTGAGGGAAAACCCTGTGCTCTTTAATACTTCAAGATACTTCCGAGGCTTGGAGTGCAGACCTCAGAGGTGGGACAGAATTCTGCATCAGACCCTAATATTCCCTTTTCTTGGGCAGACTCTGAATCAGTCCAGAAACAAAACCCTACCCTTTATCTCCTCTGCTACTTTTTAATCCCACTAATAAAACTGGAGTTGTAATAGTAATACCTGTGTCTAATTATAGCAAGGGAGAGGATTATGTAGCACAGTTCAGTGAAGATGGTAAAAACACTTTTCAAAATACAGCCTAGCCATTCTCTCAAGCTTCGTCCATTCTCATAAGCCAGCTCCTGAATGCTAAAATTATTCTAACAGGCACAGCGCATGATACATTAATAAATGATCAAAGGGTGTGCATTTGCTAATGTCCCTTTGGCCTCGATAAAGCAACCAGCAAATATTCCATTAACCACAACACACGAAGTCATTTTTTTAGACTTGAAATATATTTTCCCCATCTCATGCTGGAGGTGGGTCACCAGGATTGCTTAGTTTATGCACTTAAAACCTGAATCCTTAAAGAAAAATGTTGAGATGGATTATTTATGAACATGCGTAAATTATGTAGTGATTTCATTGAGATTTCTGGGGCTTGTATGAAGTAGAATGTCCCCTGAGGTGGCCACATCTCATTTAATCTGTCTGTTTCATCTTTTCCTCCACTTCAGAGACTTCCCATATTTTGAGGCTCACTTTGAAACAATAGCTCATTTTGAAATGTAATTTAGAAATATATTTATTATGTATTTCTGTGTAGCACAAAATATTGGCTTATAAAAAAAGCAAGCCACGGGACACACACAAACAGAAAATAAATTATACTTTAGAGTCATCATTCATTCAAAACATGAGAAGGGAAGCAAAAATACCAAAAAATTACAATATAAAAGAACAATGAGAAAAATTTTTTAAATCATAACCGTGAAAACTCTATGTGGCAACATACCCATCTGTGCTTTAATACACTCTCCTGTCTTCCACAAAGGTTGGAGACAAGTATATTATTAGCTCCATTTTATGAGTAAAACATTGAGAAACATAAAGTTATGTTCCTTACTAATCTTACATAAATGAATCACTTGCAAATCACCACCAGGAATCTGCAAGGAAGTATTATTTTCATCTGAGCTACAAAATTGGAAATATGAATCATTAGGGGCCCCTTTTGGTCAATGTTCCAAGATACTCATCAGTGTAAACAAGAGAAGATTTTAAACTGTACTTGCATGGTTAAACTCTGTTTTCATATGTGTATGTAAGTACCCCAGCACACAACGAATACCTAAATAGGTATAGCAAAAATATGTGCATAAAATTGGTATTACAATTTTTAGAAAAACTTCAGTGTTTAATAATAAAGTATATCCACACAATAAAATAGTTTTAAAAAGTAGAAATTTTAAAATAGCATTACATCCAAATCTCTATTGACATGGAAAAAATGTTTTTCTAATGTTGCTAAGAGAAAAATAAAACAGACTACAGAACAATTCTTAAATCATAGTACTTACACAGAGAAAAGTTATGGAAAAGCCTGACAGATCATGAAGCAAATTTTAACATTTCAATTATATTTGTGGTAGAATTGTAGCTAATTTTTGTTTTCTTTCTCTGTGAATTTCCATGCTTTCTATTGATAATATTACATATTGAGCTTTCCTATCATTGTAATTAGGGAAAAACGCAAACCACATTTTTTACAAGTAAAAATAAAAGATACTTTATAGTCTACACTTTATAGTACTTACTGGTAAATATAAGGATTCTATTCTAGAATCTGTTGAATTTTGAGCCAAGTACTTTGTTGTACGTACCTTGACGTCTTGTTCAAGTTGAAAATGGAAAGATCAGCATCTGAAAAGACATCCTCCTTAATTTTCAAAATACACATAGAATCCAACAGAAAGAAAATTTAATGGAAATTCATCTGTGGTTCTATAACTTAAAAGAGTTCAGTTCTGAAACATTCGAGGAGACACAGCACAAGGTTTTGAGGTTATCATTTAGTATTTAAATTGAATCAATAGTTTAATTTAACCAATATTTATTGTGTACACAATATATGCCAGGCCCTCCACTGAGTGAAATGCAAGCAAAGATGACTAAGACATAGTCCTTGAAACTCACAATCCAATGTAGAAGGCTGTGTGTGATACAAGACAGTTTGGGACACTGTGCTGAAACAGAGAATAAACATCCAAACCATTTTAAGGATTAGGAGACTGAAGATTCTTGAAGAACATGATGCTGAACTGAGTGTGAAGAATCAACAGAAAATGAAGCAGGTAAAGAAAGAAAGGAAGATGGCTCTAGGCATGGGGGCCTGCACAAGAAAAGAGAGAGAGAGAATTTTAAAATTCTCAAGTAAGTGAGTTCTGCTAGAACAAAATTCATGAAGCAGGGAATGGTGGGCGTGAAGGATGGGCAGGCAGGCAGAGGCCTGGTCTCACAGCTGTTGGGTTGGGGGAGAAAGAGAGGCCTGGGGAAGATGGGGAAACGTGTTGGCCTTGGATATTCAGGCTGGAGTATGTGGTCCAGTGATGCCACTAGCCAAAATAAGAATAGTAACACGATAAATCCCCTACACGCACACCCTCAAGTTTCAAACTTTCAAAGATGCGAACATGCATTACTGGATTGTTTTTTCAAGAGTCTAGGTAGAATTGAACCCAGCAAGCCCCCAGAACCTTGCCATTGTCAGGCGCGAGTGAAACTGCAGCTGGCCCTCCATCTCCTACCGCTGACTATCCTTCGGCTTCACCATCTCCCACCTCCTCTCCCCGCTCTAGGCAGTATCTCTTCTTGCCTGTTCGCTCAGTGTTAGCTGCTATACTGTAACTTTTTTTAATACTGTACTAGAAGATCTAAGACGTTTTCTTTATTTTGTGTGTTTGTTTTTTCTGTATTTTCTGTATGATAAGCCTACTAGGGTACACTACTATAGAACCAGTTGTGTTAGTTTGTACCTAGGCTAATTTTGCTGGGTACAAATAAATTGGACTTATGAACATCCTCTCAGAATAGAAACTGTTCGTAGGTAGGGGACTTACTTCCCTCATAGCTCAGTTGGTAAAGAATCCTCCTGCAATGCAGGAGACCTCGGTTCAATTCCTGGGTCGGGAGGATCTGCTGGAGAAGGGATAAGCTACCCACTGCAGTATTCTTCGGCTTCCCTTGTGGCTCAGCTGGTAAAGAATCACCTGTAATGCAGGAGACCTGGGTTCAATCTCTGGGTTAGGAAGGTCCCCTGGAGAAGGGAAAGGCTACCCACTCCAGTATTCTGACCTGGAGAATTCCATGGACTGTATGGTCCATGGGGTCGCAGAGTTGGACATGACTGAGTGACCTTCACTTTCACTTTCAGGGGACCTACTGTAGCAATAAGAGACCACATTTCTTGAGATGCAAATATATGCCAGGCCCTGTGATAAACACGATCACATATTGACTCACCTTACCCCCACTAGAAGCCTGTGAGCCAGAGAGTGACACTGAGAAGTTAGGAGATGGTGAATAAAGGGAGGTGAAGAGGCTGGGGTCAGAGGAACAGACAGTGAAATCAATTTTTTTAGTTAATCTATTAGTTTTTGGCTGTGCTGTGTTTTCGCTGTGAGCGCAGGCTCTCCCTAGCGGTGGGGAGCGGCAGCTCCTCTTCGTTTTGGAGGAGGAGTCCACTGCAGCGGCTACTCCTGTGGAGGAGAATGGGCTCTAGGTGCACAGGCTTAGCAGTTGTGGCGCAGGGGCCCAGCTGCTCTGTGACATGGGGGATCCTCCCAGACCGGGAATCAAACCAGGGTCCCCTGAATTACCAGGTGGACTCCCAACCAATGGACCACCAGGGAAGTCCCCTATCATTATTGCATCTTACACAGTAGTTAAAAATCCCCAATGAAAGAAAGGATGAGGAATTCTCAGAAACACATGGAGTTCAATATAGACAGTCACCACCAGACATGACTTAAGGAATGGCTGTAGAAAAAGGCAAAAAGCCTTCATGAACAGTGTTCTTAATAATAAGCTTAAGTTGTTTCCTCAAAATAATAAGATATTTTGAAGAATGTGTGCTTTAGAAACATTGTTTTGTTATAGAGAATAGAATGGAGGAAAACCTGGCACATAGGCCTTTGTGAATACTTAATGCAATAATCCAGTTGGTTAACAAAGCTTGATCTAGAGTAAGAAAGATGACCTAAGGTGGAGATGAGCAAAAATAGACAAATGGGATCTAAACAAACTTATAAGCTTTTGCACAGAAAAGGAAACCATAAACCAAATGAAAAGACAGTCTATGGAATGGGAGAATATATTTGCAAACAATGCAATCGAGAAGGTCTTAATTTCCAAAATATAAAAACAGCTCATACTACTCAATAACAAAAAAACCAAACACCCAATCAAAACCAAAAAGGGCAGAAAACCTAAATAGACATTTCTCCAAAGAAGACATACAGATGCCATCATCAAAAAGTCTACAAAATGAATGCTGGAGACGGTTTGGAATAAAGGGAGTACCTTTTCCATGAAGAAATGGGGTAAAAGGTAGATTAACTGAGATTGAACAATAAGTGAGGAAGAAAAGACAACTTAGAAGTCAAGGGAAAAATAAAAGGCAAGAGATAGAGATCTCTGTCATAAGGTGAAGAAAGGATTTTCTAATGATACTATTTTATATTCATGGAAGGACATGAGTATTTTTTAGGCAGAGAGACAGGCAGTGGCAGAGCTTGAAGAAACAGGACAGAGGAATAGCTGATGAATTGAGTCTCTGGGGAAATAAAAGTGCCGGAGCACAGATGGGCTTCACAGGTTAAGAAGCAGTAAAGAATCTCCCTGCCAATGCAAGAGATGCAAGTTCAGTCCCTGAGTCAGGAAGATCCCCTGGAGGAAGAAATGGCAACCTACTCCAGTACTCTTGACTGGAAAATTCCATGGACAGAGGAGCCTGGCGGGCTACAGTTCATGGGGTCACAGGGTCAAACACAACTGAGCACACGCAGATGGTAGGTTTAACCTCCACTTCTTGAAGCCATTGCTCATCTACCAAGATGAGAATGAGGTAAAGAAAGGGGAGGCGGCATGTGAGACTTTCCCCCCAGTTTACAGGTTAATCACCTCTACGTGCCACGTGGATTACGCCATGTTCACTAGACCCTGTGGGCTTTATAATTACTTTCAAATGAAAAGAGATCTCAGCATTATATTTCTTAAAGGCTCTTACATGTTTAAATGAATTTATTAAACTACTTCCCCACCGCAGTGTATTATTTTAATTGCTAATAGTCTAAGGGAAAAAAAAAAATCAACAAGTCAACATATCAACTCTCTCATGAACCCTGCTGTTCTTTATACAGACACTTTCTGAGGCCAAAACAATAATTAAAATCATAAATACGTATTGCTACATCAAGTGAAACAATTGGAAAATGCTAGCTCATTAAGAATATTTTAATCATCTCATTACTTCTGTGGCATGGTAGTAGATAAATAATTTTAATTGTCCTACAGTTTAAGTAAAACATCTGAAAAGACAAGTTATTTTTGTGTGTCTTCTTTCCCCAAGGCAAAATCAGAACTTGACTGAAACTGGGTTACTTCCTATGGGATAAACCTTTCAACAAGAAAATAAGATATGGAAAGGCATATGGATCTAGTGACATTTTGGTTTAATTATTGAGACGACTGTACAAACAAGTGTTGTGAATAACAAAACAAGTCTAATTCCAGGTTGCTGTAAACAGAGAAATGAAAAACCCCATCCACAGATGATACCTCTAATATGAGATGCTGAAAGTGGCTTCCTCAGAATTCACAATTAAACTGAGTAAGGAAGATTCCCTTACAGAATACTCACAAGCCTCCAGGAAAGGAGTGGAAAATAGACTCATTCATCCAAACTGCATCAGAACCAGGAGATGGATCAAGGCATATATACACACCCCAACTATCTCTCCTCTCCCTCCTCATCACACCTCTTTAAGTTGATCATCAGTCTTGCTTTCCACCCTCAGCCACAGGAAAAAGGAGCAGCTTTGCAAAATGCAAATAAATATTCATGTTAGAGTGTCAGTGTTTAACGTTGCAAGATCCTGGTTATTTTGCGTTATTGGCCTCCAGTCTGGTGCAACAAGAAGTATGTTCAGAGCTGATAGGCAGCATCAATACTGGAAACAAGAGACTTCTCTGGTGGTCCAGTGGTTAGGAGTCCGCCAGGCAATGCAGGGGTCACGACTTGGATCCCTGGTCCAGGAAGATCTCACGGGCTAGTAAGCCCAAGCACCACAACTGCTGGAGCGCATGCGCTCAGGCCCCTGCCCCGCAACAAGGGAAGCCGCCGCAGTGAGAAGCCTGCGTGATGCAGCTAGAGAGGAGCCCCCATTCTCCGCAACTAGAGATAGCCCACAGGCAGCAACAGAGACACAGCAAAGCTAAATAAATAGATAGAAGACTGGGAGCAAGGCCTTGCTTCACACCAAGCAAGACTCTTTGTGAACCCAACAGTGCCATTGACACAAAGCAGCAGACCTCTCAGTCAGGGCCAAGCGAGGCATCCACTCATAGGCGACGAGAGGTTACTATTTCACTGGACACATTGCAAACCCAGGTGAAGGCTGCTCGCTCTCATTTATGTAATCATAAAATTAAAAAAAAAGCTATTTGCCTCATTAGCCCAAGGACTGTTTAACAAATAAGCATGTTTAAAATTGGCAGATTATAGGCTTAGAGAATGGGCCCCCCAGGTGGCAATAGTGGTAAAGAACCCACCTGCCAATGCAGGAGACATAACAGGCACCAGTTCAGTCCCTTGTTCGGGAAGATCCCCTGGAGGAGGGCATGGCAACCCACTCCAGTATTCTTGCCTGGAGAAGCATAAGAACAGAGGAGCCTGGCGAGCCACAATCCATGGGCTCGCAAAGAGTTGGACACAACTGAGCAACTGAGTACAAGCCTAGAAAATGAATTCTTTGTACATTGAGAACATAGTTGACGATCCCAATGATCATACCTATTATTAATAAGCCAAAAGAAACACAAAGGCTAACATAATTTCTGACCAGACTATGGAAAGTTATTTGGCATAGAAAAATGTGTTCAAAAATGAACGATCTCTGTTTCCTAGGGCAAAAGAAAAAGAAAGAAAGATGGTGAAATAGGATTTTAGCTTCAAATGATGAAAAAAGAGTGCATGTGTCAGGTGGAGAGCAAAGGAAGGATTTTTTCCTATGGCTAAAGTCACGGCAGTGCTTTAGGTAAAGATGGCAGCTCTGCCCTGAAATGACTTCTAGTTCAGTTCAGTTCAGTCGCTCAGTCATGTCCAACTCTTTGCGACCCCATGGACTGCAGCATGCCAGGCCTCCCTGTCCATCTCCAACTCCCGGAGCCCACCCAAACTCATGTCCATTGAGTCAGTGATGCCATCCAAACATCCCGTCTTCTGTCGTCCCCTTCTCCCCTTGCCTTCAATCTTCCCCAGCATCAGGATCTTTTCTAATGAGTCAGACTTTAGGCCCAACTTTAATAGACTCCCGGGCCCTCCACCCGTCGCCTCCCAAGCCTGTCTCTCCCTCACTCCTACCATCAGAGGACACTCACTGGTCAGCCTTAGACAACCTGCCCAACAAGGGCTCATCACTCCTGAGACAGGTGACAGTCACCATCAAGTCCATCATTTTTTAAGAAAAGCCAGAGAAAACCTAGGCAGCGCCTAACACTTGTTCATTCATTCCATTAGCCAGTCAGCAGAAAATTGGTTTGAAAATATTTACTGAATACTTATGTGCTTGGCTCTGGGCTGAGAACCGATGAGAAAAATGGACACAACTGCCTCCTTGATAGGTCAGAGTTTAGTGGGATTCACAGGAACTCAAGCAATAAAATAATCCAGGGGTTTTGAGTGCTTACTCTGTGGGCTCTGCTCTAATCTGGGATGAAGTGGATGCAGGAAGTGTCAGTGAATGTAGCTTTGAAAATACTAAATTTGAACTGCAGTCTCAATAATAAACAGGAGTGAACTAGAATAAGTGTCCCAGACTGAGAACAGAAAATATGGAAGATCCTTGAGACAGGAGGGAGAAGGCAACAGTCAGAGAAATAACCCAGTGACTAGAGAGCAGAAGGGCAGAAAGGGATCCAGACCAGACAGTCAGTAAATATTTCTTATGAACAAATAATGGATGAGTGAACACATGAGTGAACAGGTGTCTGGTTCCATAACCATCCAGCATTCCAGCCATGCATTCACACAAGTCTACTCAGAAAAAGCCCGCTTCTTCATTCCTTAGGCTTTCTTCCAGTTTACCATTTTACAATTCAAGTTTAACAAAAGAGAAAACATGAGAGGAAAGTACAATCCCAGAGTCATCCTCTCCAGTATTTTCAGACTGAGATCCAAGCTTCCTGAATGGCCCTCATTACCTACGAGAGAAAAGTACACCCAACACTTCATGAGGGGGTTCTGTATGCATGATCTTGTTTAACCCATACAGTAGCCCTCTAAGGTAGCTATTATTAGTTCTATTTTTTGAAGATAAATATCAGAAAGATTTAGCTACCTCTCCAACATCCTGAAACTTGGATCCTTCCTAAGCCCTTGCTCTAAACTCTTGGCCAGTGAGTCTCAGCCAGGACTAATGTTGCTCCAGGGAAGTATTTCGCTGTATCTAAAGACACTTTTGGATGTCACAGTTGGAGGGATTCTCTTGATACATAGAGAACAGAAGCCAGGGATACTGATAAACATCCCGCAGTGCTTAGGAAAGCCACTCACAACATAGATTTATCAGACCCGGAATACCAATTGTTGAAGTTTAAAAGCTCTGCTTTATATCATTCTGTCTTTGAAAATATATATTCTTTTGTATATCTATTGAAGCACTTATCAGTGCCTATGGGGAATTGTGAAACCATTGAATGGTAGTTTGATGTCAGACCTCTTACTCTCTCCAGGAATAAATATATTACATGGCACAAAGTAGACACTCACTTATCATATGTTCTTATTGCTATTGAAATTAGGTAGTGTAAATGTGATAAAGAGAATTGGAGACTTCCAGTGAAGGAAGAATACGGGAAATAATTTCAAGGTTGAGTAGCACGCAGTAGCCCAAGGCCTTGTCTCACTCTCTGGCTTAGGTCTTTTCTCAATATAATCGGACTGCCTATAAATGTTTATGAGGGGGACTCTGCCAAGGCAGAAGGAATACAGCCAGAAAGGGTGAGGTTTAATACCCTCAGAATATGATGGATTTTTTTAAAAAGACATAGTTCTGGGACAACATGGTCTCCAGGGCAGAATAAACTTCTTCATCTACACGGGAGATTAAAAAGACATTATGTATTTATGTAAAATGGTGCAGTCACTTCGATGAAAACAGTTTGTCAGTTTCTCAAAAGGTTAAACATAGAGTTATCACATGACCCAATAATACCACTTCTAGATATATATATACCCAAGAGAATTGAAAACTTATGTCTGCACAAAAACTTATACATAAATGTCCACAGCAGCTCTACTCAAATAGCCAAAAAGTAGAAGGAACAAAACAAGGTTTCCATTAACTGGATGGATGGATTTTTTGAAATATCGTATATCCACATAACTAAATATTTTTAGCCATATAAAGGGAAAATGTACTATACATGCTACAACTTTGATGAACCTTGAAAATATTATGCTAATTGAAAAAAGCCAGACACAAAAGGCCAGGGATTGTATGAGTCCATTTATATGAAATGTCTAGAATAGGTATATCCACAAAGACAGAAAATAGGTTTATGGCTGCTGGGGGCTGGGAGCAGGCAAAATGAGGAGCAACTGAGCGTGGGTCTGCTCTTCTTTTGGGGGTGAGTGAAAGTGTTCTATAAGTAGGTAGTGCTGACGGTTGTGCAACTTTGTAAATACACCAAGACCCACTGAATTGTACACTTTAAAAGGGTAAATTTTGTTGTATGTGAATTATATATCATTAAAGCTGTTTTTTTTTAAAAAGACACTTTACAATGTTTTACTTTATTCAGTGGTATTACACATTATGAACCGGCCTGGGGATGCTCCAGGATCAGAGCAGACAGAACTGACAGCTACACGATGGAGGATCTTATGTTATTTGATCAAATATCATTGCATTTTGCCTGCTTGAGAGTACCTTTGCCTACAATGAGAGTTTCTGTTTTATTTTCTCATGACATCAGTGCTCAAATCTTTTCAGGATCACCAGAAAGATTGTATTTTGAGAAAAAGCCCATCTAGTCTCGATTTCAAACCAGCTCTAATTTCTTGATGTTCCCATCTTAGTTTTCAAGGAAGCTTTACGATCCTTTAAAGGAAGCTACGATCCTTCCAATCTTCACTCTTCCTCAGGAACCAGAGCTCTCCCTTCATTTCCCACCTCTTACATTTGTCAGCTGAAGCCTGCCGGGAAGCGTATAAAGAACAAATAGACTCTTCGATTTCCCCTAGGTCTTTATGTGGGCCCAGAAGGGTTGGTCCTTTTATCCATAGAGAAGTGGATTTTGACATTTCTGTAGCCAAGAGAGTGACCACGGATAGACATCATGGGCAGTGGGAGTTGCAGTCCCTTGGGCAGCTCCATGCTACCACCTGGAGCTCTGGAGTCCTTATCATACCTGTGGACTCACAGACATCTGTAGATGTAGGGGCTCATGAGAGTTGCGGTCATCTCTTCATGAAAATACAGACTCTCATAACTGAGAGAAAACTAATCGTGAGAGTTCATTGTCTCTCCTCCAAAAGCAGTTTCCATGTGCATGCCACCATTAATGAGGAGCTCACTACCTGGAAAACAGTGACTTGAATTTTATACCGTATTTCAGGATTAATGCAACCAAAATACAGAGACTGTTTCAGCATAGACTTTAATGGCATTTTTACCTTTTACAAACTGTGTCATTGACGTCACTGTTATTATTCTCTGCCCTCCCTCCCCATCTTTACCCCCATCCTGGCTCTCAGCAAAACGTCATGAACCAGATGGAAGAGACAGAAAGGCTGTGTTAGACTCACGGCTCACCTCCAGTGCAGGACACGTCAGCTCTCTGATATACAAACCTTCAAACATGTGAGCACACAGCTGGTTCAACACGGGGCCAGACCTATGCCATCAGCGTCAGGCGAGGGTGAAGCTGCAGCTCACCCCCGTCTCCTGTCACTGACGATCCCCCAGTTACATGAGCTCCCACCTCCTCACCCTCCTCCATCAGTCACTCTTCTCGCCTGTTCGCTTGATGCCCGCCCTTGTGTGCCAGCTGTTGTACTGGGCTACTGTACTTTTCAATGTCCTGCACTGTAAGAATAAAAATGTTTTCTTTACTTTTTGTGGATTTTTGTTTTTTATGCATTATTTGTGTAAAAATATTATCAGCCTATTATAGTACAATATAAGATAGCTGATTGTGTTAGTTGGGTACCTAGGCTAATTTTGTTGGGCTTATGAATGAACAGGGACTTCCAAACGCACTCTTGGAACAGAACTCATCTGTATGTAAGGGACTTACTGGAACAGAGCAGAGCAGCTGATTAGCAAACACTAGAGAGTACCACACAACCTGAAGAAAACCACGCAGGGAATTTTCTCCCACCTAAAACGTATCCAAGAAATTGAAGTCACCAGGCTGTTACTGCCTCGTAGCTTGCGTCCTACTCTTCAGAAGCCAGAATGTGATCCAGCCATTGACCTTGAGAAGGAGGCCGTGAGTGGGTTTGGAGCAGACGATGCTTGAGGCTGTAGAGCAGACCTGAACATGAGCACATTCCAAACACTGTTTCAAGATTTCATGTGGATTTTTGGAGATGGAGATTATTTCTTTAATTATATATTCTATTAATATAAAACCGGTTCTAAACTGGTTGAGTGGGGGGAAAGGAAAGAGAAATCAACCTCAGTTTTACTGAGAAACTATAATATTCCAGATGCGGTGCCAGACACATCACTATTTAGCGCTCACAAAGGCAATGACTGAACCTAGCATTTAAACCTAGAAATAGGAGCCTGGGCATGGAACCCAAAGCCAGGAGTCTGCTCAGGTCCTGAAGAGCTCTCCATGCTCACTGCCCCCAGAGGGACTGCCACCCCATGGCTCCCTCAGGGTTTCTGGTTTTAAAGCCCATTGCAAGCAAAGTGACTTATGCAAGCCACCTAACAAGAGCCCTAATTCTGAGATGAAGAAACCCAAGAGGAATTCATTCCACTTGCTCATAACACTGAAATGAGGCACAGAACCCCGAATGAGCCACTTCTTGAATCAGGAAAAAAAAAACACCACATTGAAAACCGCTCTTCTGTCCCCAGGACAGGCTGTGCTCGTGATGTCATTCAGTTAACATCTATTGAGCCCTAGTATGTGACAGGCACTGATGCAAATGGGTCATATAATGATAAATAAAAGTTACTCAGTGTCTTAAAGAATCCATATTCTTTGAAGCAAAGTAGGAACATACAGCTAGCTATGTGTGTTGAGAGGTCACCTAGTACTGTAATAGAACATAAATGAGGTGTTGGAAGGATGGATGAGATAAATTCTGTTGAGGCATTTCAGAAGGGCTCCACAGATCTGACCACTGAAAAGAACAAATATCTTGAAGCAGTGTGGAGCACTTCATGTGGAGGAGAGCGTGTGAGGCAAGCACGAAAGTGCATAGCTTGCTGGGGAAATCACATGGGTGACTCGGTTATAAAGGACCGCAGCCCACCAGGCTCCTCTGTCCATGGGGTTTCCCAGGCATGGATCCTACAGTGGGTTGCCATTCCCTTCTCCAGGGGATTTTCCTAATCCAGAGATAGAATCCAAGTCTTCGGCACTGCAGGCAGACTTTTTACCGTCTGAGCCACCAGGGAAGTCTGATTATAAAGGACATGTCCGGTAAAATGTTTAGACTTGATCCACCAGGGAAGGAAAGCCAACAAAGTTCTTGAGCAGTATTTTAACATGATCAATACTATATCCAAAAAAGAGTGATGAACCAGCAGAATCAGGGAGGGCTTACCAGAAGAGGTGACATTTCAGCTAGTTCTTGAATACTATTTTAGGAAATAAGAATACTATTCAAAGGAAAGGTAAAGATTGCTTTCCCTCAAAGATGTCTAAAGACACAAAGGCAGGAAACATTTACACAACATCCTGGAATATGGTTTATCCAGAAACTAGACAGTACAAATAATAAAATGGTTAGAAACAGATCATAATATACCTTGAATATAAAAGCATTTAGAGTTTCTCAAGAGATGCTGAAAAGCTAACAAATTTTTTCTTGGATTTTGTTGAGTAAAATTTTGCTTAATGAGATTGAAGCTGACAGCCAGAGATAAGAGAGCTTAGAAAAAGACAAAGAAAGAGAGGAGTTCAATGGAATTTTAAAATAACAATAGCTAACTTTTTTTGAGCACATAATTCCTTTTATGTGCATTATTTCATTCACTCTTCACCTACGAGCTCAAAACTTATTTTATCCGAGTTGAGGAAGCTGAGCATTTGAGAGATTAAATAATTTTCACTACAGCTCACAACCAGAAAATAGCAGAGCTGATATACAATCTCATTCCCTCTAAAACTATATCCCCAGGACTTAGGATAGCTCCTGATATCTGGTAAGGATATAATGGAAAACACTTGAACTACTTTTGTTGAATCATCTTAACTCTGTGGCCTGAACTCAGTACCATATTATCAAAGAATATTTTCCTGATACTTTCAGCTCAAAATTGATATATTTTTCTGCATCCCAAATTCTATGGAATATATTCATTTAGGAGTATTCTGCACTCCAAATTTTGGGAGGAAGCCAGGAAATGCATCTCATTTATCCTGTTATCTCTCATAAGATGTCCAGCAAAGCATCTACCACATGAGATGGATGAATGGATGAATAAATTAGTTATATTTTCTAAGCGGTCTCTTCTCCATTTCAGCCCAGGTAAATTTCAATGACTTCTCGTGAAACACCCAAGGCATATAATTGACTCAGAGTTCTCAATCAGATAACTCCTTCCATTTTCTTTTCTGATGAGAATCTTTATTGGCTGTGACTTAATTTAATCATTGCATTCATATTCTCTTTAGAGAAGCCCAGGGGCTCTAAGGTGGTGGGTTCTGTTTAATTAAATTTGATCAAATAATAATGATCTTTAATTTTCTAAAACTCAGAATCATTGAGGATATGAGAGGCACTATTTAATGCACTATTATGATAATGTTCTTATTTCTGTGTTAACAGAAACACAGATGGACTAGGTGTCCTCGCTGTGACATTTAGTGAAACTGGAGTGTCTCCTGACTTAAAAATAACTCTCACAATAATTCTCACTCCAGTCTTCCCTCCTCTCTAAAACTCCACTGTCAATATTTTATTCCTTTCGGTTTACAAGGGATCCCTTTTAAAATGCAAATAATTTGCATCAAGATAAGGGAAACATTGAATGATTCATTGCATCTCTTTCATACACAGAGAAGAGGTAATCAATATTTACTGAGCAACAGCTACACACTAGGCATTGTACTAGGAATTTTGCACTCATTATTTAATTTAACATTCACAGCTCTGTGAAATATTCCTTTTGGTGTGTATAATATATCTTTATCTGCAGATGAGAAACCCCAAAACTCAAAGGAGATAAGTAATTGAACAAAATCAAACAGGAAAGAGCAGAGTTGAGACTCAAGCTTTAGTTTCTTCGATTCAGTTGCTCCTTCTACGGTTTTATGTAGCAAATGGAGCTGGGAGGGTAGATGGGGTATCTAATGCTGGAATACAAGGAAGACGTTGCACACCTAAGTGAGTGTCAGGGGCAGTATGAGAGACTCTGACTGCACTGGACAAATGTGGGAATTAGTGGGATTCTATGAGAATGGGAAGTGGCTATAGGACTCACTGGCCTTAGACTTACTCCAGTGCAGCTGATTTTATAGGATGCCTAATGGACCGTTCATTTTTACATATGCAAAGAAAATAATAAATTGGAAAAATACATATAGTAAGGTACTATTTTTTCCATTTAATCTCTGTTTTTGAAGCCATATATTGAGATTTTCCAAAATTATTAACATGTTTGCACATCATCCATGATGAAATAAGTATATGGGGGGAGAAAAAAAACTTTAGAGATTTACAGTGTGGATTGTGAAGAGACACAACTGAAAACTCTCCAGCCATATGAAAAAGTCACCATGCTTTTGACTTGACTCAGAGTCATGGACCTCTTAACCTGTTTCTGAAAGATAAATGACATTTGGTCTGAGCCTTACAGATCAAACATGACCCCAAAAGACTGGCCTAGGTAAAGCTCATAAGATGTTATAACTCTGTGTTCACTTTAATGCCTTTAGAGCCATGAGTTAAATCAGTCTACATTTCTACCAATTGCAATTTCTTGGTGGCTTTTCACCTTTAATTTTAGAAAAAGTCACTTTTGGAGAAGCTGTGCTTTTATGTTTTTCAGTGTAAATTAATTCTTCACTCTTAATTTTTATGCTCACCAATAATTGTTGTAGAACTTTCAGGAGGGAGGGATTGTTAAGAAACCAGTGAAATCAGCAAATTTAAAAGAAAAGGAAAGCTTGGATAAAATGCAGTATAATTTCATCCTTGACTTACATTCTACATCCGAACGGATCGCCTCAGCCCAAGTCCTGCTACAAGCTAGCCCATTGAGTGGAAGAGGGCTCTGCTGAAAAAGCCTGTTCATCATCTGGTGGCAAGTGCACTATGAGGTCTTGCTTATAGAAGCACCGCAGGATCGATATAACAGGGCACCCCAGTGCACTGTAGTATTGTTAACATCCTGCTGGCTAGAATTCAGATTTCCATTTAATTGTGTTCTTATTTAAAATGTCTGCTGCACCTGCAGTCAACGCGATCAGTATTAGCTATTTGTCTGGTGTTAAGTACATTTATGAACAATGAAAACTTTAGAAAAAAATGTCAGCCGAGATGCATAGTTCACAAATAACAAGATGATACTATCTCACATGGCAAAAAAAGGCTCACATGAAAACAGCCCCAGTGATATAAATATTGAGTTTACCAGCAGCGCCATTTCCTTACAGAGGCCGGACAATAGGCCGTTTCTTAAATGGCAAAAGGGATGAGCTCTCTTCTTTATCTGTATTCACTTTTCCTTTTATTTCATTCCTGGGAAAGAGAAATGCCAGAGGAGAAGCTTAAAACAGATTAGACTGTGAGTACTGTATATAGGCTATTACATCATAACTGTCTTTGAAAACTCTCAAACAGCTGACCTGTTTATATTACAAGACAGGGTCAATTTCCATTCTAGCGACTCTTTTGATGTTTGTGAATACTAATGCTCTCCCCAGAATGCTGGCTTTAGGATAGCAGCAATTGAACCATTCAGCCTTCTCTGATGCAATCTTTCTGCAGCTAGATAGGATTCTATACATGGATTTCATTGAGCCACACAGCTTGGCATGATCAAAAGCTTTGCCGGAGCTGTCAGTAAATGATGTTTCAGATAATAGAGTCACGTTAACACCTACAGTTTCTACGCTAGTAACCGAGGCTGTGTGTATGAATGTGTGTATGTGTGTGTGTGTGTGTGTGTGTGTGTGTGTGTGTATAACACAAAGCCACAGTTTTGCTTCCATTGGAACTCAGAATGGTTAAACATCAAAATGAAATAACAGGGTCATTTTCAAGGCAAACGTCTGAGAAAACAAGAAAGGGTGCTACATCCACATGGAATACCAAAGAATCTGGAGGCTTTGGTATGAGAAAGACATAGTCAAACACTTTCGTTTCTACATCTTTCCAACTACAGGAACTTAAGCAGTTTACTTGATGTAGAGGCCTCTACTCCCTTATTTTTAAAAGGGTGATAACATCATTAAGCTCACAAGGTTATAAGGCAGAATAAATTTACATATAATAACAGCAACAATAATAATAGTTAGCACTTATAGGTGAATTATTACGTGCCAGGTTCTGAACACTTGACGTGTGTCATCTCAAACCAGCCTTCCCAATCACCTTTTGAAGTATGCACAGTAGTTTTCCCATTCTATGTATAAAGAATCTGAGACTTAGAAAGCAGATTTTAGAAAGGAGTAAAATGGCTTTAATGGGCTTCCCCAGTGGCTCAGCAGTAAAGAATCTGCCTGCAATGCAGGAGCCACAGGAAACATGGGTTCGATCCCTAGGTCGGGAAGATCCCCTGGAGGAAGAAATGGCAACCCACTCCACTATTTTTAATTGGAGAATCCCATGGAGACAGGAGCCTGGCGGGCTACAGTGCCCAGGGTTGCAAAGAGTCAGACACAACTGAAGCGACTTCGCACAGCACAGCACAAAAGATCTTTAATATATGCCAATTACTCTTGAGACAAGTTAAACGAGCAAGCCATTGTGTTCTGCTTAAATGGATTCAAGGCTGTATATTTTAAATGGAAAGACAATTCCTATCAACATGCTATCTTTGAATGTTAACAATAGAGGATACCTTAAATTGGGGCAGTCCAAGAAAGGGCACCCCACTCCAGTGTTCTTGCCCGGAGAACTCCACAGACAGAGGAGCCTGGCAGTTTGCAGTCCATGGGGTCGCAAAGAGTTGGACACAGCTGAGAGACTAATGCAACAATACAACACCACACGGCTGAAAGCAGGATTCAGACACCAGCACCACTGGTCTCCACCTTTAGCCCAAGGAGCCCCACATCACTAACCAGCCCGTTCCATGCCTGGATAATGCTCCTTGTTACAAGAGATTTTCAACCGCTTTCCTTTTATAGTCTACTCACGGTCCCTCTGGAGGTAAACAACTACCCTTCAGATATTGAAAAATCATTTCTTATTTCCTCTGAGCCTTCATCAGGCTGATCATCACCAGCTCCTCAGCTGTGGCTCTTACAACAGGGTCTTCACAATCCTAAAACGTTGCTCTGGTTTGTCAATATCATGCTGAAACTATGGTAACCAATTTCTAGTCTCAATACAAACTGCATTCTCTGCACACTTTAATTTTAAATTAAATCAGTTTGTAAGCCGTTAGTTTAGAGATTTAGAAAGGAAAGATATCAACTCCCCTTGTCTGCCAATCTACCTGGAAAATCAGATTCCAAATATTCTTCCTCTCCTAACTCAACCTTCTATTGAAAACTTTACTGCTACTTCTTGCACTAGAGAAGCTTTGCTATTCAGAGGGAGGCAAATTATGAATTATTTAAATTTTATTTAAATACCTTTCCGGAGTTTAATCTTCTTCAGCCAGCTGGGCACCAAATGTTTGATAGCTTCAGTTATGTACTGGCAGGTGAATCAGACACAGAGTCTTCCAATGGAGACACTGACTCTAAAAGCTTAATCACTGAAATTATAATTTGGTCCCTTTAGGGCAGTAAGGGGATTTGAATTAAAGACATTTCTTCCTGTAAGGTAAGGGATTCTTTTTAATGGCAATCGTTCCAGGGTTCAAATTGATTAAAATTTTATAATTTTTTCTTCCACTTTGCTATAGTAAAAGAATACTCCAACTTTATTGTTATCTGGAGATATTGTTTTGAACACCTCTGTGCGTCAATTCCTCATCTGTGAAATGGGTATAATATTTATATAACCAAGCATGTTCTGATGATTAAACAAAATATTGTCTATGAGAACACAAATGTTTTAGTATAATACCACTGAAAAAGAAAAGGAACCATGCAGTGGGAGAAAGAGGAGGAAGAGATTAACACTCAGGAAAGGGAAGAGCAGTTCTTTCTTTGGGAAAAGTCATGAAGTTCATTTCTTACTTAACAATAAGTTATATTTGTAGAGTTGTTTTGCATTCACCCACTTCTCTCACTGAACCTCAAAAGAGTCCAGGGGATGGATTTAAATCAAGAGTCATTGCTACCACACTTGACAGATGAGGAAAGGGAAAATGCAGGAAGCTGGTACCAAATCTCTAAGACCCCTTTACCCAATGGGACAAGGTTGGACTAAGGAGGCTTTCTGACTCCAGAAAGAGTCAGCGTTGCAGAGGAGAGAGCAAGATCTGTTCACCGACCTGGTCCAACACTTACCTCCTGGGTGTCCTGAGATCAGTCACTTGCTAACCTTATCTAAAATACTAGTGATTGCTACCTTTTCCAGTCAGCGTGCTCCAGAGAAATAGAACCAACAATATAATGTTACAGGGTGTGTGTGTGTGCACACTGAAAGGTAGAGATAAAGAAAGATTTATTTTAATGAACTGGCTCATAAAACTGTGGGGGCCAGCACGTCTTAAAGCCACAGGGCAGGTCAGTGGTCTGGAAACTCAGAATTTTTATACTACAGTCTTTTTATTTATTTTAACCATTTAAAAAATCAAAATCATAGTTAATTTACCATGTTCTGTTCATTTTAGGTATACGGCCAAGTGATTCAATTATATGTATATATATATCAGTTAGTTCAGTTCAGTCGCACAGTCATGTCTGACTCTTTGAGACCCCATGCACGCCAGGTTTCCTGTTCATCACCAACTCTCAGAGTTAACTCAAACTCATGTCCATCGAGTTGTTGATGCCATCCAACCATCTCATCCTCTGTTGTCCCTTCCCCTCCTGCCTTCAATCTTTTCCAGCATCAGGTATGTATGTATATATATGTATATAGATATATATGAATAGTGAAAAAGTTCATTGCTCAGTCATGTCCAGCTCTTTGTGATCCCATGGACTGTAAGTCACCAGGCTCCTCTATCCATGGAATTCTCCAGGCAAGAATACTGGAGTGAATAGCCCTTCCCTTCTTCAGGGGATCTTCCTGACCCAGAGATTAAACCCAGATCTTCTGCATTAAGGCAGATTCTTTACCATCTGAGCCACATGGAAGCCCAGATATATATATATTCTTTTTAAGATTCTTTTGCATTCTAGGTTATTCCAAGATATTGAATATAGTTCCCTGTGCTATACAGTAGTTTACATTACACTTGAGGCAGAATTCCTTCATAGCCAGAAAACCTTACTTTTGCCTTGAAAATGTTCAGCTGATTACATGAGGTCCACTTACATTAATCTCCTTTGCTTAAAGACAAGTGATCATAGATATTAATCACATTTACAATATACCTTCACAGTGACATTTAGGCTAACATTTGAACAAATGACTAGGCACCACATCCCAACGAAGCTGACACATAAAATTGTGTATCACACCACCTCGCAGAATTATTGTAAGCTTTAGGAGAAAAAGTATGCATCTGGTTTAGAGTCGTGAGCTCTAGAAATCATCTCAGGACAATCTGGGAATCAATAGTGCTTAACCTAGGCTTAAGATCTCCTCTTCCCCATGTCCAGACGTGAATGAATCCAGTTAGGAATGAGTCCTAAAGCTTCTATAGTTTGGATGTCCTTCTTTCTTTAATAAAAGGAAGCATTCAAAATTTAGGTATATTTTTATAATTTCAAGATACTATATTTTTTTAAAGATGAGTCGCATCACTAAGTTTCTGGCCCATTCTCCCAATGCACAAGCTGTGAGTGTGCTTCCTTGCTCGGCAGTTGAGGGGCGCTCTTTAGTAGCAGGTTTGAAAAGTGAGTGAAAATCCATATAAAACAAACATTCAAATAACCCTATCTCCTAGTCTTCCACATTGTTGCAAGTTCCACATTCCTGTTGCATCTTCCACATTCCCGTTGCATCTTCCACATTGTTGCCAACCCTACTCACATAGGCATCTCAAAACTCACAGTAATTAAGTGGTCTCCCCAAAACCCTACTGCTTTAAATAAAAGCATTCAAAATTAGGTATTTTTTTCTTGAGAAAAATATCATGATCATTAAAAATTTAAATCAAGTGAGAAATTACACACAGTATGGTCAACATGGAAGCATACCTTCTTTGTTGTCTTATATTTACTTATTAACGATTGGAAAAAAAATCAAATTAAAAGTTAATGAAATATGAAAGGAAAGCAAACAAGATAAGCATCGAAATCAATAGAAACTGTTTTGACATGAAGAGGAAAATTGTAAAAATAATTTTGTCACATCATACCCAAGGCAATAATTTATGAAAAGGATGAGATGAATTTTGAATAGCGTTAATAAATAGGCTTCAGTGTTGTTTGGTAATCCAGTTAATGAGAGGAGTGAATCATATAAAAACATTGGCAAATGAGCTTAATTTCTTGCTGACTAGATGCTTAAATAATAAAACAATCATGTTATTTTTCTGGATTTTGCAATGCTTGAGCTATTTGTCAACTTTTAATCATATGCATTTAGATTTGATACATTGTATTGAGAATTGAATATCCTCCTGATGGAAGAGTATTTCTCTTTTGACCAGGTATCAGTGAGAATGGAATCCCTGGTTTGAAATTCCATGTCTTAGGTTGAGAAGAATTTTCCACAGATCAGCTCCTGGCCTCATGCATATTAAACTTGCTTCTCTCAAACTGCTGTTGAACTTCAGTGCAAGCTATCTGCGGTGTACTCTACTCACAACTTCAAGTTCTGAACTTTTGTTTCACAACTTTGGTTGAATCAGCACAGTGAGCAGCAGGAGTATTCCTGGAAACCATTCCCACACCAGGGCAACTAGCAATAATTTAACTGGAATCCATGTTCACATGACCCACTAATGTCAAATCAAAAGCATCCTCAACTTAAGCTTCCTCTTAGAGGATACCATGAAGGTCATGATGTCTCCAACACCACCCAACAGGAGAGGAGGAACAATGAGAGAGAAACCGGAGCAGAAAGAATAATGAGCTGTGTGGGTGAAAAATGTCACCCACCATATCAATAAACAAAGGATGTTGCAGTCATCAAGCCAACCACCACTCTAGCCTCTGCCAACATTGAGCCCTGAGGGGACCCAGGACAGGAAACAAAGGGATACTGGACCTTGAAGGTTAAGGAGCATATCAAAAGAATGATTTCAACGAGCCCAAACTGTTTCCACACATAAAAATGTGCTAAAATCCTTAACTTGAGATATCTGGTTTTCCTTAATTAACAGTAATCTTTTGATGTTCCAACTAGCTGGTTTTTGTTGCAAAAACTGTGTATCCTAACTCCTTTCTTACTTCTTCAGAGCAGTCGCTCAGAGCTATCTGAAAGGCTGTCTTCCAGGCTTACATGCCCAGAAAGTCCATGGAATAAAGTACAATTCTCAGGTTTTAAGTTGTACATCTTTTTTTCAGTCAACAATTTCAAATGCTTTCAGTTAAAATATCTTACTTTTGTAAATTATACTGTATATATATATACACATAAATACATGCATATATACATAGTCATATATATAGTTTTCCCCAAAGGGAGAAGAACAGCTCTGTAAAGTGGTAGGGTGTCTTTGTACCACGTGCTTCTTCTTTATATACTTGTCAGCCTGTCCTCCCACATAGGCTCCAAGTGTCATGAAGTCAGGGACTATTTTGTTTCTTCATACCCCTTGCAGTTAAATCAGTTCAGGCAATGAGTAGGCATTCAATAAATATTTTATTTATTAACAAAATGATTAAGGCTAAACATTATAAGGAAAATGAAATAAAACACTTTTAAAACAGCCGCCATGATAGCCTTGTATCAGAGCAGCTGGGGCTCCACAGATATTCTAGTTTTTATAGCTGAAAACAAATTTCCCCCAAACTTAGCAGCATAAAGCAACAATAATCATTTCTTTTCATTCATGGTTACCGTGGGCTGGCAAGCTGTGCAGACCAGCTCCATACTTCTGTTCTCTCACAAGGCTGCAGTCAGCAGTGGTGGCTGGGAGTCATCTCAGAGTCTTCTTATCTCAAGTGTCTGGGGCCTGAAGTGGAAGATTCCCGTAACAGGGGTTGAAACAGCTGCAGTAACTCAGACTCTCTGAGGTCTCTCTACATCATCTCTCCAGTAGGCAGCTTCTGGAGGGCTAGACTTCTAATGTTAGATCAGATCCTCAAGATACATGTGCCGAGAGGGAGAGCCTGGAGGAGCTATTTTGCCTTTTATCACCCAGTCTGGGGGGAAAAAAATGCAGCATCACTTCCACTGTGCCCTATTGGGTGATGCAGTTACAAAATCCCTCCCCCAGTTTTAAAGGGTAAACTCTACCTCCTTATGGAAGAGTATCAAGGTTACACTGCAAGTAGGTCACCTGAGATAAGATATACATTAGTGTGGCCATCTTACTATAGGAGATAGGGGTTTCTAAATTTATAAGCATTTGTTTAAATAATGCACAATATTCTTGCTCTTGCTAGTAGTTTCCAGCTATGTCCTTCATGTGCCAGACCAGTAGGTGCCCCTGCTAAGTAAATGAATGTCACACTTGAATATCTGTAATGGCCTTGCCTTCAGAAACACATTGGTAGATGATTTTGTATCTCAGAGGATCCAATATATGTCAGCTTTTATGATTTTGAAAGTGCCTTCTAGAGTTCCACTCAGCAATCTTTCTTCCTGTTGCCACTATTATTCAACCCAGGATGGATGAAATTTAATAACTAGTATTAGTGCAGCCCACCTATAGATCGCACTGTACTTTTGTGTGTCCCCAAATTCATATGTTGAAATCCAGTCCCCAGTGTGATGCTGTTAGGATGTGGGCCATGGGGAGGTGATTAAGTCATGAGGCTGAGCTCTTATAAATGGGATTAGAGCCTGTTTAGAGACCCCAGAGATTTCCCTTGTCTCTTCTGCCTGTGAGCCAACAGGAAGACGACCATCATCTATGAAGCAGGAGATGAACCCTTACCAAACTGAATCTACTGAAGCTTTGATCTTGGGCTTCTCAACCTTAAAAAATAGCTGTGAACAGGTAACAAAACTGTCAACAGGTAACAGCCTATTCTGTTGGCAATAGGAATAGCAGCCCATACTAAGCAAACCCTGTCGGCCTCTGAGGGTATAACAGGTCCATCTTGAGGCCCTCCCCAGACCCCCGGACCCCCGGCTGCTTTGCCTTCACTTAGGATGGCCAGGGCAGAGACCGCTGTGCAGGCCTTGGAGGTGCCGCCTCCACAAACTGACGCTCCCCTTTCTGGTGGCTACTAGCTCTTCCACCACTTCTACTTCCAGATTCTGCTACACTGCCAGGCGAAAGAAAGTGAGCTCTGATTTTCTGAGCAGCTGTCAGCGGGATAAGTTGTGGCCAGCTGCAGACAAGCTATCCCGCTCCCTTCCTCTCACTGATGGCAGGTCTGGAAGCACAGTGCTGGAGACATCCTACAAGGCATACCTTCCAAGTGACTGGCTGGGCCTGTGCAGATCATGCCAGAGGGGCGGGCATACTACTGCACCCTGTTACCTGTTTTAATTTCACTTTCTTACCTGCTACACTTCTTTTTTCACTGGGAGTGCCCTGGGATGGCATCAAGCAGTTAATCCTTTACTCAGGCTCTGCATTTTAAAGCTCCGAGGCTAAAGCTGAAACCGTTCATATTATCATCATTGTCTTCATTTTAAACATGAGGAAACTAAGATTCACAGTTTTCCAACTTCTTACAGATTCCTGAAAAACTTAAAATTGGAAATAAGAATGTTCTTTTTTCCTCAGCTACAATGCCTACATTTTTTCCTTCTTTCCACACTACTTTCTCAAAAAATATAGGATTCAGGAAAGCTGGAAACAGGGTTTTAGCCTTACCATCACCAGTGGATTAAATAAACATTGAAAGTTAAGAAATATAATAACAGCTAATATTTGTTGATTCCTCACTATGTGCTAGGCTCTGTTCAAAGTAATCTATATGTAATTTCTTTAATTAATTACATAAATTCCTTTCTGATTTAATAGTATCCTCATCACTTCTTTATAAATAAGGAAACTGAGCCATAGGTTTATAGCCAAAAGTTCCACAGGTACTATGTGGTGGAGTCTATTTCCTTGTCTCTTTTTCTTAAGTTAAATATAATTAAATTAAATTTTTTCTTGGGAAGGTATTTTGAGTACAGCAGTGTGTACATATCAATCCCAAACTCCCAATCTATCCCTCCCTCCCCCACCTGCTAGTAACCGTATGTTCATTCTCTAAATCTCTGAGTCTGTTTCTGGCTTGTAAATTAAGTTCATTTGTATCATTTTTTTAGATTCCTCGTTTATAATAGCCAAGACACAGAGACAACCTAAATGTCCATCAAAGATGAATGGGCAAAGAAGATGTGGTACATATATTCAATGGAATATTATTCAGTCATTAAAACGAATGAAAAATGCCATTTGCAGCAATATGAATAGACCTGGAGATTATCATATTAAGAGAAGTAAGTCAGAGAAAGACAAATATCATATGCTGATTACATAAGAAAAGAAATTAACTAGAAATCATTGCTTAGCTGCATCTCTAAGTCCATGATCTGGCTTTGGTGTCAGTTAACTACAGTTTTCCATCCAAAAATTGAAAATATAACATTCTAATAACATGAAAATTGTTATTTACATTATTGTTACTGCTATTACATTGCAGAGACACTTTCTCTACTCTAATATCTACTTTAACTAATATTAGAACCTCTCTTGCTTTTGTTTTAAATCATGGCTTTCATAGTGTTAATTTTTCCATCCTTTCACTTTCAGTCTACCATTTTTGTTGTATTCGAAGAGAATTTCTTGTAGACCATATATTGTTGGATCTTGTTGTTGTTGTTGTTTGTCTACCTGGCAATTTTTATCTTGTATTTTAATTCAATCAGAACTCTTATGGTCATTATTAAAAAGCAAAGACATTACTTTACCAACAAAGGTCCATCTAGTCAAAGTTATGGTTTTTCCAGTAGTTATGTATGGATGTGAGAGTTGAACTATAAAGAGAACTGAGCACTGAAGAATGGATGCTTTTGAATTGTGGTGTTGGAGAAGACTCTTGAGAGTCACTTGGACTGCAAGGAGATCCAACCAGTCCATCCTAAAGGAGATCAGTCCTGAATATTCATTGGAAGGACTGATGCTGAAGATGAAACTCCAATACTTTGGCCACCTGATGCGAAGAACTGACTCGTTGGAAAAGACCCTGATGCTGGGAAAGATCAAAGGCAGGGGGAGAAGGGGATGACAGAGGATGAGATGGTTGAATGGCATTACCAACTCGGTGGACATGAGTTTGAGTAAACTCCAGGAGCTGGTGACGGACAGGGAAGCCTGGTGTGCTGCAGTCCATGGAGTCACAGAGAGTCGGACACAACTGAGCGACAGAACTGAAACTGAAACTGATAAACTGATGGTCATTATTGAGACAGCATGGTTTAAGTTTACCGTTTTATGTTGGATGGTTTGTTTTCTCTGTTTCCTCTGTTCCCCATTCCTGTTTCCTTTTTCTACCTTCCTACGGGTTATTTGAACATTTTTTCACTAAATTTTGATTTATTTATTGTGTTTTTGAGGATATTACTGTGTACAGTTTTCTTAGTGGTTGTTCTAGGTACTTCAATATACATACATAATATATTGCTGTTTGTGAGAGTGATAGCAATGCTTCACCACTTCAAGTAAAGTGTAGAAATCCGTTCCCATATAAGTCTCTTTACATTTCCTACTTTTAAAATATAATTATCCTAAATATTTCCTGTACATACATTGAAAGCCACAACAGATGTTTATAATTTTTGCTTCAATCATCAAATATTCATTTACGAAACTCTCACAAGAAGTATTTGTGATATAGATTGATCTATATGTATTTGTGATATACAAATGACTTGTTACATTTGGATCTCCTTGGACTGCAAGGAGATCCAACCAGTCCATCCTAAAGGAGATCAGTCCTGAATATTCATTGGAAGGACTGATGCTGAAGATGAAACTCCAATACTTTGGCCACCTGATGCGAAGAACTGACTCGTTGGAAAAGACCCTGATGCTGGGAAAGATCAAAGGCAGGGGGAGAAGGGGATGACAGAGGATGAGATGGTTGGATGGCATTACCAACTCGGTGGACATGAGTTTGAGTAAATGACTTGTTACATTTTTGCCTATGTGTACCTATTATGATGTTCTTTTTTTCTTTCTGAAATTTCAAGCCTCTTTCTGCTATCATTTTCTTTCTGTCTATAGAATTTTATTTATTCTTCAGAAAAGCTTTCCTAGAAACTAATTCTCTTTGTTTCTCTTCATCTGAAAGATGTCTTTTCCCTTCCCTTCATACCTGAAGGCTATTTTTGCTGAATACAAGACTCAGGCATGACAGTGCTTTTCTATCAGTCCTCAAAGAATGGTGCACCACTTCCTTCTGGCCATGATGGGTTGAGATAAGAAATGTACTTCCATTCTAATTGGTGTTCTACTAAAAAAGGAATGCACTACTCTCTGACTTTTTTTTTTTTTAGTTTCAGAAGCTTAACATTGATGTGCCTTTCAAGGATTCTGTGCTTTGACAAACTCGGAAAGTTTTCGGTCATTATTTCTTTACATACTTCTTAAGTATCACTCTTTCCTCTCCTTCAAGCTCTCCAGTGATGAATGTTAGCAATTTTGTTATGGTCTCACAGGTGCCTGAGACTGTTCATTTTTGTTTCAATCTATTTTCTCTCTCATGTATTCAGAATGGGTAAATTGTATTAATCTATCTTCAAGTTCACTGCTTCTATCCCTTTCATCTCCATTCTATTTTTTGAACTCATCCAGTGAGGTTTTATCTATTTTTTTCCTTCAAATATTGCATATTTCAATTAAATTATTTATATTTGGTTCTTTATAACATTCATTTCTTTGCTTAGATTTTCTAATTTTTATTATGTTCCAAGATCATCATTGAATCATTTTTATGATCACTGCTTTAGAATACTTGTCTGATAATTCTGACTTCTGATTCAGATTAGCATTTGTTTCTGTTTATTGTCTTTTATCATTCTTGTTGTGATTTCCCTCATCCTTAGTGTAATAAGTGACTTACCTGAACGTATTAGATACTATGAGACTGGACCTTAGTTAACCTTTTCCTTGTTTTATCAGTTTGCCCTTCTACTGCACTGTCACGTGAGGCCCAGGAGGCCCACAGTGCTGTCCAGCAACAGAGAAGAGCTGACTCACCCCGTCCATTTCAGGGTGGAGAAGACATTCAGCCCCCTCTTTGCTTCTCCTTTAAAAATGGGGCATCGATGATCACACTCCCTTGTTGTCTCCAAGGAGGAGTGAAATTTAGGTCCTGCCTCTGGGCTGTGTACGGGATAAGCAGAGGGCTGACTCCCAACACTTGGTTGCTGCAGGATGGGCATGGAGGCTCAGGTTCCCATGGGCCCCACTGACATGGGCTGGGGATGGGGAAATCAAGTGTTCCCTACTCTCCACTTGGACTGCTTTGTCAGCCTTGTGATGCCAGGTAGGGGTGGAGGCTCAGCTCACCAGCAGACAGCAATAACTCTAAGCTGGTGAGGGATTCAGGTACTGCCAGGTCTGCTGGAATGGGGATGGAGGGTCAGCTGCCCGCTCAGCCTGCCAGTGTCAGCTGGTGGGGAAGCTGGGCTGTTGCCACCAGCTTCTGGCAAGCAGGAAATGGAAAGGCAGGTCCCTGTCCCACCCGTGACATCAGCCAGTGGAGGATTGGGGCACACCTTCTGCTCCCAGAGGACAAGGGCTAAGAGGGAGCATGAAAGATCAGCTCTTGGCTGGCCAGCAGAAATGGAAGAAAGCATGACAGGATTTTTTTTGTTAATGTTTGACTGGGCTAAGGTAGATATTGCCACAAGGCTTTCTATTGTTAGGACACTTTTTCCCTAGTCCTTTGACTAAAGGGAATAAGACTTTCTTGGAGAATTTTATCTGTGCTTGTTGATGTATCTGGAATAGAGGCTTCTGAAAAACTCTGTTGGGGATATATTGAAGGCAATAAGGAAACCTTAGGAACTTATCACTGTGCTCCTTCCCAAGTCCCAGTGTTTGTATGCAGGTCACCTTCTTCTTTCAATCTTTCAGAGTCTCCCTTGTTTTGCTGTTTTATGACCTGGGAGGACTAGGCTTACTCCATCTCAACAGAGTCCAGGAAACTATTCACTATTCTGTAGGTTTTCCTATTTGTTATGGAAGTGCCTGGCACACATAGACAGTTTAATACTGTCCAAGGCAATCTGTAGATTCAATGCACCCCCTATAAAAATACCAACTACATTTTTTACATAACTAGAAAAAATAATCCTAAATTTTGTACAGAAGCACAAAAGACTCAGAATAGCCAAAGTAACCCTGAGAAGAACAGAGCTGAAGATATTACATTCCTTGATTTCAAACTGTACTACAAAGTTACAGTAATCAAAGCAATATTGTACTGGCACAAAAACAGACACATAGATCAATAAAACAGAATAGAGAATCCAGAAATAAACCCATGCTTATAGATCAATCTATATCACAAAGTAGGCCAAAATATACAGTGGAGAAAAGACAGCCTCTTCAATAAATGATGGTAATATTGAACAGCTTCACACAAAAGAATGAAACTGGACCACTTTCTCATATCACACACAAAAATAAATTCAGGATGGATAAATGCAAAACTTGAAACGATAAAACTTTTAGAAGAAAGCATAAGCTATACCCTCTTTGACATGAGAAACAATATTTTGGATATTTCTCCTCAGTCAAGGGAAACGAAAGCAAAAATAAGCAAATGGCACTACATCAAACTAAAAGGCTTTTCCACAGAGAAGGAGACTATCAGCAAAACAAAAATACAACCTGCTGAGTGGAGAAGATATCCAATGAAGTGCTAATATTCCAAATATACAAAGAACTCGTACAGCTCAATAGCATGATTGATGACTAGACTTATGATAGTACTTTCATACTTTATTTAAATGTTGAATCACTATGCTATATAATATTGTATATTAACTATACTTCAGTTTTTTATAAAATTCATGTAGTTATATTTTGTGTTTCTTGAATATCATTATGAATAACTGTCAACCCCAATCCAAATTAACTATACCTCTCAAAAATGTAGTAATATTTTGGTTATTTTCCATGGCCTCTCTTCTACTAAACAGTATATAGTTATTGCAATGTGTGCCTGTCTGATGTTCTGAAAATACATGCTTTGGGCAAAGGTATATGTGTTGTTTTTCTTTTTAATTTTATTTATTTCTTCATCCCCACTTGCTTTCAGAATGAGGATATCAAATGACACTAAAGTTCTTAGTAAATGACAAAGGAGTTGATAAGCAATCTTCAAATCTTCCATTTGTCTTCATGCTAACAGATCTAGAGTACCCAAAGATTGAGTATTTTAGTCAGAAGATAAAATATAGGGTCTTTTCAAATGAGTCAGTTTCGCATCAGGTAGCCAAAGTATTGGAGTTTCATCTTCAATCAGTCAAACAAAGAACACCTCCATCCTCACAGAAAGTGCTCTTGCACAGTGCTGGTTGAGAACACCTCCATCCTCACAGAAAGTGCTCTTGCACAGTGCTGGTTGAAAGGCCTCCTTCTGTCCCCACCTCCAAAGGCAGCAATTTCCTCTAAAGTCTGATTCAAGCTTCCTTCTGCATGCATCTATGTTTTAAACTACACCAACAGGAAGGCAGCAATGTTTTCAGAATAAGCTAGAGGCAGGCACGGAGCTGGTGGGAAATGTCCGGGATCTATTGTCAAAGGCGCAGACTGGTGAACGTGTCTGGAGTGTGACTGTGCTCCACATGAAAATTAGTTCTCTAGGACCTGTGTTATTGGAGCAATTACACGTCCAAGGTTAGATGATTTGCATTCTGATGGGGTTGAGAGGTCGGGTCAAAGAACAGTGCATCTCTCCATTCTTCTCCTAGATAAGAGGGATTTGTGTGTGAATCATCTATATATTCCCCATAAATATTCATGGAAGATTATATATGTGTATGGATGTGTATATATATTTATTCTATGCATACGGTTAAAATTCATCTACATTAGACTCAAAAGACCCAATGTTTGCCATCCTAGAACAACTGTTATGCAACTAGAAATCACTCTGAAGACAGGAGGGCAGGGAGGCTGCATTTGCTGAGGTAGAGCAGAGAGGGCTGGGCAGCTTGGGAGCGAGATGCCTTTTACCAGCCATTTTTTCCTATCCTGTCACTGCTGATATAAGGACTCGCTGCTATAACATTGTGAGTGTGGCTGACAATTCCATCAGGGGCTCTTTCTGATGATCAGGCTGCTCCCTCCCACTGTGGGAATGAACCACACCACTTCTTTCTATCCACTCATCTAAACATCTTAACTTTGATGAAAAAAAAATCTTTGTTAAAATGGATTGTTTTCAACATACTTTTATCTGTCTCCAATTGAAACTTCACTGCATTAGTATTAATGTATGAAATGATTGCTGTAACCTAGGCTTGTAAACCCATTAGTTTATTTGATCATAACAATATTCCATGAGGGCAGTATCAGTAAAAGACCCATTTTAGAGATGAGGATACTGAAGGTAAGTTCAGGTTTTTCCAAGAGCACGCAGCAGGAAAGTTTTAAGAATCTGATTCACCATGAAATCCATCATTTCAAAGAAACTGGGGAAATGAGTGAATTAGGATGGAGAGACGATCTACTGCTGTGTATCTTAGTGATGTATGTTTGCAACAGAATTGCCCCTGTCTAGGGACACTCACCTAATGTGGAAAGGCTATCCTTGCCTTAAACTTGACACTCAGTAGTGTGCATTCCTGCTGTGTTATTTCCCCCAAAGACATGTTCATTTTCCAACCATGGTCTTCCTTCTTTGCTCTAAAACTGGGACTACACAGTAGCAGAGCAGGACACCAGGTTTTTAGATTGGTGAATTCCCTGTGGGCATCCCTTAATTTCCTCAGCCTTCATTTTCAACATCCCTAGAAAGAGGTGCTGACAGATACCCAGACAGAGCAACTAAGAACAGGACCGTCTCTGGTTTCAGATAAGATTATTCACAAAGACAAAAGCCTGGAACATTTAACAAATGCAAGTGAAAGCAGGCAGTTCAGCCTACTAGGGGCAGAGAAAATAGCTTGCAGTGTCAACTTAATCAATGGTTCATTGCTGTACTTTTTCAGTGCTTGAACCTTATTAGGATTGAGGCTGTACTGCTCGGCTGAAAATCAATCTGGAATTTTTCAAACAGCTTCAAAATGCAGAAACACAATTGCAAATAATAAGATGAATCTTCCAACTGCCTTGGGAAAACCCATGCAGAGCTAAGTGGGGCTGGTATATGGATGTGCTTCTGGCTGGGGATCAGGGTCCAAAAAAGAGGGTGAGGAAGAGAGGCTAGGGCATAGGAGAGTTTCAAATCCAGGGTGAATTGACTGAACTCATGTCTCAGGTAGGTTTTGAAGATGCAATGACTGAATACAGCAATGTGAGAATTAGGCTCTCTTGATACCAAAACTAACTTCAGGCTAAAGTTGAAGTCCACACAAGATTCATTGAGTTTCTCTTTGGGACTTGACCTAGCTTTTAGAAATGGCTTCAGGGATGATGTGGATTACCAAGACAAAGGGAAGATGAGTAGAGACGCTGATGGATGAGCTGACCTGAAGAAGGAGCAAGATAGACTCTTAAAAAACCTAATCATGCAAAAGATGGCCTGTGCATCTGACCTCAGTTAGGTTGTTCCTGAATATATGATGAGATAATTCTCAAGGCAGACAATAGAAAAAAGAGTTCTTTAAGTTTTAAGACAAGGAATCCCAAAGTGGTTTATAGGGTATTTTTTTTAAAGAAGAAATGCTTGCATTTGTAGTTAAGACCTACAAATTAGTGAGGTCTTAGTTAAATTCTGGCTTTACCATTAGTATAGGGCCTCGTATGAGGTATTCAACAGCTTTAACAACGTTAACATTCCCCATCTCTCAGGTTTATTGAGAAGATGCATGTGTGTGTATGCATGTGTGTGTGTGTGTGCGCATGTGTGTGTGTGCGCGTGTGTGTGTCTGCGTGCGTGCATGCGCACTCTCAGTCATGTCTGATTCTTTGCCACCCTATGGACTGCAGTCCTCCAGGCTCTTCTGTCCATGGGATTCTCCAGGCAAGAATACTGGAGTGGGCTGCCATTTCCTCCTCCAGGAGATCTTCCTGACACAGGAAGTGAACCCACATCTCCTGTGTCTCCTGCATTGCAGGCAAATTCTTTACCATCAAGCGATCAGGGAAGCCCCTGATTTTCAGTATAGATATAATGCAAAAAATTATGATTTAGCATATTGTATTAATCAGTTCAGGCTGCTAAAACTAATACAGATTAGGTGGCCTAAAAAACCAAATTTATTTTGTCTCAATTTTGGAGGCTGGAAGTCTGAGATCAGGGTACCAATATGGTCAGGTCCTGGTGAAGACTCTGTGACTTTCATGTGTCTGCCTTCTTGTTGTGATTTCACATGGTCTTTTCTCAGTGCCATAGCGGGGGAGGAAAAGAAAAAGAAGAGAGAGAGCTCTGTGGTCTCTTCTTATAAGGGCACTAATCTCATCAGACTAGGGCTCCACCCTCATGATCTCATTTTACCTTAATTACCTTCCAGAGGTTCCATCTCCAAATGCCATCACACTGGGGATTAGGGCTTCAAAATTCGTGTCGGGGGGGATCAGAAAACATTCGGTCCATAACACATTGTATTAAACCAGCAAGATATATATAATTCACTTTCTCCCTGGAGTAGCAGATCAAATAACTTTTGGGACATGGAGGAAAGGGACAGGTTGCATCCAGTGATTAGTAAAGCATAGTCTGTGCCCTCAAGTGTCTTTCAGACTCACAAAAGGGATGGATGGTCAACAGGAAAGTACAGGGTAACGTGGCAATCATATTGCTGGAGGTGAGCCTAAAGCAGTAGAAGAGGTTCAGGGGAATCTCCCTACAGAAGACAGCAGAGTCAGGAGAACAGGCTGTGTTCTCCTTCCTTTTCATCCATGGGAAAGGCTGGCAAATTTCAACAGCTATGATGTGTACTTAATAAATTCTTGTTGAAGAATGAATGAATAGATGAAGCATATTGCCATTAATAAGAACACTCAAATTCCTTGTCATGGTCAAGGATTCGTTGTATTAAAACGCCATTATAAAACTCTAAAATGTAAGTTGAGGTATTGTAAAGGAAGAAACATTAAATTAGAAATCAAAAGAAAGAAAAGAATTTTAGAAACCTAAGATCTAACTGCTTTCAGCCCTAGGACCTTGGGTAAGAGAGGAAGAAGACATTTAAGAGTTAAGGGGGTTTGTCTGGCCCTTGTCAACTCTCAAACTATTATTCTGGGATTCCCTCCTTGGATTTCATCTAAGGAACATTATTAACAACATCTGGAGTGCTAAAAGGAACTCATTATACTGTGTAAGGTGGTAACCCCTGAAAAAAGCCTCAATAATCCAAATAATAGCCATGAAATGAACATATGTTTAAGGTGTAAGCAGTATAATGTAGCAGCTCTAAGTGGATTTTATTCATTCATTCAAAAGCATTTATTCAACTACTACTAAATGTCAGGCTAAGGGCAAGTTAATGATACATTCATCTATATCTCAAGAAGTGTATATATACATATATTTATATAAATTTTTAAACACTAAAATCTATTTCTCCCAAGTAACTTTCTAAAAGGCTCTCTAAACTTTTCAACCTGAGTGCTCTGTTGCCATAATCTCATGTTAGCAATGCTCTGTGGAAAGGAATTCCCCCTAATGCTTTTAGTGCTTGGCTCTTATATCTGAACCATGTGGTTATTGCCCTTGACAAAAGCCAAAAATAGCTTTATAAAGTGCAGTCTCTTTATTCCCCTTAGAATTTGAAAAGTATTAATAAAGTTCATACTTCACTTCCAGTTTGAGGGGGAAGTAAGTGTATTTTGTAACTCCTGGGAAGAGGTGAGATCCCAATAAATTAAAAAAGGAAATGCAATGACTAGAAAGGTAGTGAGCTCCTTGAACAAGGAAAGATTCAAATAACAGCGGGACAATAACTTCTGAGACCTTAATGCTGGAAAAAATTGAGGGCAGGAGAAGAAGGGGGCAGCAGAGGATGAGATGGCTGGATGGCATCACTGACTCAATGGACATGAGTTTGAACAAACTCCAGGAGACAGTGAAGGACAGGGAAGGCTGGTGTGCTACAGTCCATGGGGTGGCAAAGAGTTGGACAAGACTTAGTGGCTGAAAAACAACAACAATAGTTTCTTGAAAATTATAAAAAGGAAATTCAGATACAAGACAAGAGTATGGCCAGAAAGTCTCCAAGAGTCTTTCTGATTCTAAAATTCTGTGACCCTAGGAAATGTGAAAGGGATCTGTTTGCTTTTCTGTCAAGTGTAAAGGGAACCCCAAGGTCCTTCAACTTAAGCTCCTACTCTCTTAAAGCATCACAAAAAGCACCTAGCATAGCCTTTCTGCATTCTCAAAGGGGATATTCTTCCTTCCACAGAGCCTAGACATCCCCTCGAGTCATTTATTTGCTCAGCATCTGTGCAGAGACCTTGAATTCACTGCTTTTTGGGTAAGATAAACTGCTCGAGAGCTGCCCAGGTGGAACCATGAAGTTTACACCTCAGTGTTCCCTTGCCTTTGGGTCACAATCCCCCCAAACCTGAAAGACTATTTGGAGCTTTCCTCTAAGTAATCAGAACCCTCAGTGGGATAAACTGCCCCTAGAAGCTGTGGGCCTTTGCCATTGAAGCACAGAAGTTGGATTAAATAGCTTTTCATTTATTTAACAAATCATACTGTTGCACTTTCCACATGATAGGCACAGTGCAAGCCACTGAAAATACAGGAGCGACCTGTAATTTGCCTTTTCTACTCTTAGTTCCTGACACTAGCATTGTGAGAATATCTTGTATCTAGATCTCTGCAGACAATGCCAGCACCGATAGGCCGGTCCTGAGTGTGGCAGGGAGAAGCCTGACCGCCAGAGGCAAGTGCGATGCGATGACATGGGATGCAGCGCCAGCAATAAAAGCCCCAGAGATGACGTCTACTTTACAAGGTAATCTCTGTTTCTGACATTTTTATTAGTTTTGAGAGGCTTAGCAATAAATTGCCCAAGAACATCCATAACAAGGCTTTTGGCATGTCTTCATTAGACAACCGTGTCAGCTCTATTTTTGAGCTTGCTCATTCCTCTCTGCAGATCAGTCAACTATGTAACCACTCAGAATCCTCTAGGAAGGTTCTGGTGCTCACTTCCAATTATCATATCCTCTGACTTCCATCTCAGATTTCCCTTTACATGACTTCTAACACATTAGAGCTAGAAAAGCAATCATTATAAAAACACCACCAACAACAAGAAAAAAACTGTGGCATTTATTATCTACTGATCCTCAGCACCATCCATGCATTTCTAAGCACCCCTCTATTGCAAGGACTGATAGCTTAGAACCTATGATTTTTCATGATTCTTCCTTCAAGATTTATACTTTTCCAGTGAGGTACTTGCATAAGATTCATAAAACAGAAAAGAAGAAAAAGTCATTTTTTTCAGCTATATATAGGCATATGGGCATTGAGAAGTCGAGCACTTTTCCAGAAACTTCCTAGCAAACACCTGACAGTCACTATCACCAACTTCCTTGAGGCTGGCAGCTGAGACCACAGTCGCTGGCTTCTCTGTGATTCCTAAACATCAGTGTGTTCTGAAATTTAGCAGTAGCAGCTAAATCTTCTAGCCCTGGGTCTTTCAACGTTGTAAAAGCCTATTTCTCACTGTGTCAAATTTCTTTCTGCTTGAAATCCCTAAGGTGGCTTTTGTTTTCCTGACAGATCTGCATCATAGATTGTAACAACTAATTCACAAGAATAACTCCCATTATTGAGTGATACTAGGTTAGGCACCTTTCTAGAAGCTTTATGAATATTTTCGTTTTTATTCTTAATAAACTGTTAGTCCCACTTATTCATCAGATGAGGAATTAGGGAACTGAGATGTTGAGTAACATTCACAAGGTCATATGAAACTGAATGAAAAAGCTAAGGAGAAGCAAAGGGTTTCTGAAATCTAAGCAGAGCCCATAGGGATGAGTCAATCCTTGGAGAAGGTACCTGGAGGAAGTTCAGGCAGGCAGGTGGGACACAAGACCCAGAAAAATATGCTGTAACGATAGGATGGTCCAAGAAGTGGTACAAGGGCTAGTTTCAGAGGAGATGAAATGAGAGATCCAGGTACACAAGCAGTTAGCATCAGTGCAGTTGTGTGTCATTAAGTAAGACATCATAGCTCAAATAGGATGCAAAGCCAGAGCTGTGGATGCTAGCAGGACTCATCTAAACTAGGGCACTTCTCAGTCTTGAGGGAACTTAAGTACCAGGCAAGGTAGCAAAGCAGGAACTTAAATATGAGCGGTGAGACTGGGATACAGTGATTTGAAGTGGAAGGTGAAGAATCCTCAAAATATGAAATCTGATGGCATGCCTTAGTAGCTTCTTAACTATCCCTTTTTAAGCCACCCTAGAATTAAACCAGGTTGTTCTCAGAGACTAGTAAGGAAATGAGTTTTGAGGTGGGTGTCAAGAGGCCTCAGTTTGGGAGTTTATAAAAGTGAAAAGACAAATAATTCATTATTACCTTATCATGCTTTACTTTTCCCCTTATATTTTAGCACAAAGATTTCTCATTATTTTGTATTGGATTGGCCAAATATTTCCTTTGATTTTTAAGTAAAAATAAAAGACATATTTTTCATTCTTACCAAGAACTTTATTGAACAACGTATTCAGCATTTTGTTCCACTACTTTCTGCCATTTTCCAGGCAACTTCATAATTCCATCTTCCCAAAACTTTTTGTCTTTTTGAGCAAAGAATTGTTCCAGATGCCTTTTACAGTCTTTCAGGGAATTGAGTGTCTTTCCATTAAAAGAATTTTGTAAAGGCCAAAATAAATGGACATCCAAATGTGCAATGTCAGTCTGAAGGTACAGTATCTGGTGAATATGGCAGATGAATCAGAACTTCTCAGCCAGGCTGTAACAGTTTTTTCCTGGTAATCAAAGAAACGTGTGGTCTTGTCTTATCCTGATGGAAAACTATGGAAAACTATTCCTTTGATGAATTCTGGGTGCTTTTCATCGAATGCTGCCTTCAATTGGGAGCAATACTTGTTCGGATTAATTGTTTGGTTTTCCAGAATAAGCTCATAATAAGGGACTGCCTTCCAATTCAACCATATGCAGAATATCACTTTCTTAGGATGAAGACTGGACTTTGGTGTGATTGGTTATGATTAATTTTGCTTACCCCATAGTCTCTTCCATTCCACAGTATTGTACAGTATCCACTTTTCATCACCCATCACAGCTTGTTTTAAAAATGTAACATTTTCATTACATTTAAGTAGAGAATCATATGTAGAAATATGGTCAAGAAGATTTTTTTGCATAATTTATATGGAACCAAACATCAAAGTGATTAACATAACCAAGCTGATACAAATGATTTTCAATGCTTGATTTGGATATTTTGAGTATATCCACATGGCAGAACATTGACTGTTGTCAGTTAATGTCTTCATTTGATTGCTATCAACTCCAAAATGTCTACCCCATCATGGAGCATCATCCAAAGAAATCTCCAGCATGAAACTTTGCAAACCACTTTTGACATGTTCGATCAGTCATCACACCTTCTCCACTCTTCTGCACAAATCTGTCAGGTGAGGAGGGGGGGTTAGAGCTTCAGTTAAATTTTTACTTTTCTTAAAGTAAGAAAGTGTAATATGCCAAAAATGTTGCTTTTTTCTTCCATCTTCAATATTAAAATGGCTGCACAAAAGTTCACTGATTTTGATCAGTTTTTTTTTTAATGCATGCTGATATGAGAGCTGTCATAATACAATCTAACAAAATCGTGTCAAATGAAGTTAAAGGCAGCTAAGTGATACTAGAGCCACCTTATGGGAAAAAAACAAACAGACACACACTTTGGCCAACCCAATACAATGGACCATGGCTAAACAAGAAGTGAAAGCTATAGGATGTGTTAGGGTCCCCAAAAAATATATTCAAGTGATTTATTCAAGAAGTATTTTCAGGACAAGGACCTGACTGTGGCTCAGATCATGAACTCCTTATTGCAAAATTCAGACTTAAATTGAAGAAAGTAGGGAAAACCACTAGGCCATTCAAATATGACCTAAATCAAATCCCTTATGATTATACAGTGGAAATGACAAATAGATCCAAGGGATTAGATCTGATACACTGCCTGAAGAAATTTGGAAAGAGGTTAGTAACATTGCTGAGGTGGTGATCAAAACCATCCCCAAGAAAAAGAAATGCAAAAAGGCAAAATGGTTGTCTGAGAAGGCCTAACAATTAGCTGAGAAAATAATAGAAGTGAAGGGCAAAGGAGAAAAGGAAAGATATCACCATCTGAATGCAGATTACTACAGAACAGCAAGGAGAGATAAGAAAGCTTTTATATGAAAACAATGCAAAGAAATAGAGGAAAACAATAGAATGGGAAAGACTAGAGATCTCTTCAAGAAAATTAGAGATACCAAGGGAACATTTCATGCAAAGATGGGCTCGATAAAGGACAGAAATGGTATGGACCTAAAAGAAGCAGAAGATATTAAGAAGAGGTGGCAAGAATACACAGAAGAACTGTACAAAAAAGATCTTCATGACCCAGATAATCACGATATTGTGCTCACTCACCTAGACAGACATCCTGGAATGTGAAGTCAAGTGGGCCTTAGGAAGCATCACTGTGAATAAAGTTAGTGGAGTAAGAGAATTCCAGTTGAGCTATTTCAAATCCTGAAAGATGACACTGTGAAAGTGCTGTACTCGATACACAAACAAATTTGAAAACCTCAGCACTGGCCACAGGACTGGAAACGGACAGTTTTCATTCCAATCCTGCCACAGCGCTCGAGCAGGGCCGAGAGGCGCTACCCCGCATCCGAGGTAAGGGGCGGTGGCTGTGCTTTGCTGGAGCAGCCGTGAAGAGAGACCCGGCGTCCAAGGTAAGAAAAACCCAAGTAAGACGGTGGGCCTGAGAGAGGGGATCAGGGGGCAGACAGGCTGAAACTACAGTCATGGACAACTAGCCAATCTGATCCCACGGACCACAGCCTTGTCTATCTCAATGAAACTAAGCCATGCCGTATGGGGCCACCCAAGACAGATGAGTCATGGTGGAGAGGTCTGACAGAATGTGGTCCACTAGAAAAGGGAATGGCAAACCACTTCAGTATTCTTGTCTTGAGAACCCCATGAACAGTATGAAAAGGCAAAAAGATAGGACACTGAAAGATGAACTCCCCAGGTCGGTAAGTGCCCAATATGCTACTGGAGATCAGTGGAGAAATAACTACAGAAAGAATGAAGGGATGGAGCCAAAGCAAAAACAACACCCAATTGTGAATGGGACTGGTGATAGAAGTAACATTCAATGCTGTAAAGAGCAATATTGCATGGGAACCTGGAATGTTAAGTCCATGAATCAAGGCAAATTGGAAGTGGTCAAACAAGAGAAGACAAGACTGAACATTGACATTCTAGGAATCAGTGAACTAAGATGGACTGGAATGGGTGAATTTAACTCAGATGACCATTATATCTACTACTGTGGGCAGGAATCCCTTAGAAGAAATGGAGTAGCCATCACAGTCAAAAGAGTCCGAAATGCAGTACGTGGATGCAATCTCAAAAACGACAGAATGATCTCTGTTCGTTTCCAAGGCAAACCATTCAATATCACGGTAATTCAAGTCTATGCCCCAACCAGTAACACTGAAGAAGCTGAGGTTGAACAGTTCTATGAAGACCTAGAAGACCTTCTAGAACTAACACCCAAAAAAGATGTCCTTTTCATTATAGGGGACTGGAATGCAAAAGTAGGAAGTCAAGAAACAGGCAAATTTGGCCTTGGAGTACAGAATGAAGCAGGGCAAAGGCTAATAGAGTTTTGCAAAGAGAATGCACTGGTCATAGCAAACACCCTCTTCCAACAACACAACAGAAGACTATACACATGGTCATAACCAGATGGTCAACACTGAAAGCAGATTGATTATATTCTTTGCAGCCAAAGATGGAGAAGCTTTATACAGTCAGCAAAAACAAGACTGGGAGCTGACTGTGGCTCAGATCATGAATTCCTTATTGCCAAATTCAGGCTGAAATTGAGGAAAGCAGAGAAAACCACTAGACCATTCAGGTATAACCTAAATCAAATCCCTTATGACTACACAGTGGAAGTGAGAAATAGATTTAAAGGACTAGATCTGATAGACAGAGTGCCTGATGAACTATGGATGGAGGTTTGTGACATTGTACAGAAAACAGTAATCAAGACCATCCCCATGGAAAAGAAATGCAAAAAAGCAAAATGGCTGTCTGAGGAGGCCTTACAAATAGCTGTGAAAAGAAGAAGCAAAAAGCAAAGGAAAAAAGGTAAGATATTCCCATTTGAATGCAGAGTTCCAAAGAATAACAAGGAGAGATAAGAAAGCCTTTATATGTAAACAATGCAAAGAAATAGAGGAAAACAATAGAATGGGAAAGACTAGAGATCTCTTCAAGAAAATTAAAGATACCAAGGGAACATTTCATGCAAAGATGAGCTTTATAAAGGACAGAAATGGTATGGACCTAACAGAAGCAGAAGACATTAAGAAGAGGTGGCAAAAATACAGAGAAGAACTGTACAAAAAAGATCTTCATGACCCAGATAATCACGATGGTGTGATCACTCACCTAGAGCCAGACATCCTGAAATGTGAAGTCAAGTGGGCCTAAGGAAGCATCACTACAAACAAAGCTAGTCGAGGTGATGGAATTCCAGTTGAGCTATTTCAAATCCTGAAAGATGATGCTGTTAAAGTGCTGCACTCAATACTCTAGCAAATCTGGAAAACTCAGCTGTGGCCACAGGACTGGAAAAGGTCAGTTTTCATTCCAATCCCAAAGAAAAGCAATGCCAAAGGATGCTCAAACTTCCACACAATTGCACTCATCTCACACGTTAGTAAAGTAATACTTAAAATTCTCCAAGCCAGGCTTCAGCAATATGTGAACTGTGAATTTCCAGATGTTCAAGCTGGTTTTAGAAAAGGCAGAGGAACCAGAGATCAAATTGCCAACATCCGATGAATCATCGAAAAAGCAAGAGAGTTCCAGAAAAACTCTATTTCTGCTTTATTGACTATGCCAAAGCCTTTGACTGTGTGGATCACAATAAACTGTGGGAAATTCTGAAAGAGATGGGAATACCAGACACCTGACCTGCCTCTTGAGAAACCTGTATGCAGGTCAGGAAGCAACAGTGAGAACTGGACATGAAACAATGGACTGGTTCTAAATTAGGAAAGGAGTGTGTCAAGGCTGTTTTTGTCACCCTGCTTATTTAACTTACATGCAGGGTACATCATGCAAAATGCTGGGTTAGATGAAACATAAGCTGAAATCAAGATTGCTGGGAGAAATATCAATAACCTCAGATATGCAGATGACACCACCCTTATGGCAGAAAGTGAAGAAGATCTAAAGAGCCTCTTCATGAAGGTGAAACAGAAGAGTGAAAATGCTGGCTTAAAGCTCAACATTCAAAAAACAAAGATCATGGCATCTGATCCCATCACTTCATGGCAAGTAGATGGGGAAACAGTGAAAACAGCAGCAGACTTTATTTTTGGGGGGCTCCAAAATCACTGCCGATGTTGATTGTAGCCATGAAATTAAAACACACTTTCTCCTTGGAAGAAAATCTATGACAAACATAGACAGCACATTAAAAAGCAGAGATATTACTTTGCCAACAAAAGTCCATCTAGTCAAAGCTATGGTTTTTACATTAGTCATGTGAGAGCTGGACAATAAAAAGTGCTGTGTGCTGAGGAACTGATGCCTTCGAACTATGGTGCTGGAGAAGACTCTTGAGAGTCCCTTGGACATCAAGGGGATCAAACTAGTCAGTCCTAAATGATATCAAACCTGAATATTCATTGAAAGGACTGATGCTGAAGCTGAAGCTCCAATACTTTGGCCACCTGATGGGAAGAGCTGACTCATTGGAAAAGATCGTGATGCTTGGAAAGATTGAAACCAGGAGGAGAAGGGGAACAACAGAGGACAAGATGGTTGGATGGCGTCGCTGACTCGATGGACAAGAGTTTGAGCAAACTCTGGGAAATGGTGATCAACAGGGAAGCCTGGCATGCTGCTGTCCATGGGGTTGCAAAGAGTCAGACATGACTGAGCAACTGAAAAACAATACATTTTCAAGCAAAAAGAGTACATGACACCAGATGGGACAAGGAGACCAAATGGTTTTATCTTGATGTCTCATCATTCTGATGTCACAGGGAAGCTAAGGATAACAAATTGCATCATATGTTAGTCCCATCTTGAAGCAAATGGGCTGGCTGACCTTTTATAACACTATGCCAGTGAGTCTTTTGTCTCAGAAGAGGAAAGGAGAGATAGCTTCCAAGCTGAGGTGACCCTTCAGCAATTCTCCTAAAAAGAGAATATCTGTGAAGTATTCTCAGGCAGCCATGAGTGTACTGGTTGATTTTTTAAAATCTAGGCAAAGTACCAACAGTATCCAGTATATTTCACTCCTCGCACCACTTGTATTCATGTGATTCTTATGTTAAGATTATTCCTTCTGAGAGTAATTTCTCAGGATTCTTATTGGTGTCAATTTCTTGGAAAAATTTCCAAGATGAACTATATCCCCACCTGCCACTTAGGAATAACGAAAATGGTCATCTCCCCTACCTTCTAAAACTCATGTAGACTTCCCTCCCCTTGGGCCAATGCTTCTACTAGGAGCTTGTCTGATGAGTTGCCACAAATTCTTAACCCTATACAGTCCCTGGAATTCTCCAGGCCAGAATACTGGAGTGAGTAGCCTTTCCCTTGTCCAGGGGATCTTTCCAACCCAGGGATTGAACCCAGGTCTCGTGCATTGCAGGTGGATTCTTTACCAGCCGAGCACCAGGGAAGCTCATTCTTAACCCTAGAGGGCCTTAAATCTTGATTACTATGCTACTACTAGCATTACTTGATTACTATGCTACTAATTGTCAATTTGAATTTACAAATGGGCATGAAAGCAGCAAGAGATGGGATTGTCTCTATGTTAGGTGTATTCTCCTTACCTTAATTATCTACGAGCAATCCTACCACTTCATGATTCGCCATTATGGTTATTCCTTTATTTTGTTGATGGTCAGCTGGCTTGAGGATCCCGAAGTGAGCAGATGACCACCACAGCTTTAGATTAGAAGTCCTTTAGATTAGCAGTCTATGGATGGAAGCAGCCCCCTCAGCAATCTGAAACCTCTAAATCCACAGAGCTCAAATTTGCAGAAAAGATTTTCAAAAAAGTCCCTGGGTTATAGGGAGTCAGAATGAATGGTGCCTTTACCACTTCCATTTTTTTGGTTTTCAGAGCTGTGTATTCTGTAATAACTATTGGAAAGACAATATGTAATGCTTAACGGTATAAGTGCACACTATTAGCACTCCATCTTTGCATAAGGTCTTCTCAACACTTCTCATCCAGCTATAGTAACAACAGTTTATTTCCCTTGCTCTATTTAGGCTATAAGCTTCTGGATGGTATGGTATGAGGCAAGACCCATGAATGCCATAACCATGTGCTGCCAACCCCATCTCCTTTGCTGTAAAGTGGATCCAAGCAATGTCATAGGGGATTCCACGTTGGTAAGTCGGATACTCTATGAGGTCTTGGATAGTGGCACTGCCTAAGGCACGAAAGACAAGCAAAGGCAAAAATAGACTATTGTCAATCTGAGTAAACATGAATTACTGGCCTCATCAAGATGAAAATGGTCCAGTCTGTCAATTTGCCAACTTGTTCGTCTCTATTAAAGATGACACAGTCTCCAGTTCTCTGTTGCTGGAAGGCTGGACATTCAGTGGTAGTAGTAGCTACATCAGCCTTGGTGAATCCAAGAATTGCCTCCATCTCTTCCATCAGGACCAATCTGTTTACTGGGGTCCTTGATGATACAGGGTGCTTCACACCTACTGTCTGTATTAGCTCATCTGTTTGGAAGTCTAATCCTCTTCTACCATGTATGTTTTCTAATGGGCAATGACACGTGAAACATATTTTCCTCACTTTCTTGGGATTATCTATATTACTCTTTCTAGGACTCTGTCCCCAGGTGTCCAACCTTGCACTTTCAAACTTCACCTCTGACCAACTAAGATATTCACTGCATAAGTCTATGTATACCCTTGCTCCGAACTGCTTCTCTCTCCACACAAAATGAGTAATGAGGTTCAAAGCCCAAAGCTCTGCCCATTGTCCTTACAGAACAGCAGTCCCATTGCATATATAGGCCACTGGGAGATTTGTCTAACTCTTCAGTAACGTTTTAAGATGTTCGTGTGTTTTCAACGTGTGTGGGTATGTGTGTTTTTCTCTCTCTCTGCTTCTCCTTGTCCTTTCTCTCATTTCCTTCAAATACAGTACGTTGGAAAGATCTTTATGTAGCGTTCTCTTTTAAGGGCACTCCTGAGCGAGGCTGTAGTGAAGCAGCAGTCTCTGCACGGCTCATGCTTCATACACACAAAGCCAGTCCGTTCCTGAACTGAACTGGCTTTTTCTTCTGTCACCTGCTGATCCTGCGGAGCCCCCACCTTGCGGGTCTAGATGTGAAAGGTGACATATAACAAGTGACATTTGGCTCTGGACCTCCTGCCCTCCAGGTTACTTTGATCCCTCTAGGCCTTCTTGAACCTGATCCCGGGTGTACCACTTCTATGTACTGATGAATTGATGCTGGAATTTCTTTCTTACACCTTGGTGGGTTTGACAGGGCACATCACTGAACATACAGCTCGGGTCCCATGGTCAGTGGGTAACTCACAGTCAGGGGATCAGTTTCAATCAGGGCCCAGAAGCACATCAGAGAGATTTTAGAATGATATGTAGTGCTCTGCTGCAGATGGCAGAGCCTTGTTCCAGAACAAGACTCTGCTCTGTGACTCTCTTACTGGGTCCTGCCAGAGATTCCACATGAGTCTCAGGCTCCATCTCTAGTCAAAGCTAGAAGACTTCTGAGTCACCTGGTAAGTGGGTTGTGCCAGAATTCCCATGTGTGAAATGGACTGGCTCCAAAATCCAAAGAATGTTATTAAGTGCTGCACGTGTTTCTTAGTGGTAGAAGGAGCAAGGTGAAATAATTTGCCCTTTTCTGTGAAACAGACATCCTGGCATATTACTAGGGACTGAGAACACTCAGTCCCTAAAATCTCTAGTGTGGCAGGCGTTGAATCTCTGTAAGGCTTATCACCCACCTTCTGCACTGCCTGTGTCTTTTCAAGGCATCCAACGTACTTGCTACTTAATGATTATCAGGTCATATAACATGATGTCATCAATTTTGTAGACTAATGTGATGCTCTGAATTGTCCAGACAGACAAGGCCCCTTTGGAATATATTGTGACAGAGAACAGAAGAGTTCCCAGAGCTGTCACTAGACAGTAAATGTGTGTTTCTACTTGTCTCTTGTGAATGCGAACCATTCTTAACCATACTTCTTGATGAGTATGGAAAATTAATTAACAGCATCATACCATGTACCTAAGTCTGAGTATTTTTTTAATTAATTCAAGTATATTTGGTTTACAATGTTGTATTAATTTCTGCTGTACAGCAGTGACTCAGTTATACGTATATGTACATTCTTTCTTATACTGTTTTCCATCACAGTTTATCCCAGAACACTGACTACAGTTCCCTGTGCTATATAGCAGAACCTTGCCATCCATCTGTTCTATGTGTAACAGTTTGCCTTTGCTTACCCCAACTCCCAGTCCAACCGTGCCCCATCCCGTTTCCTCGGCAACCACAAATCCGTTCTCTACATCTGTGAGTATGCTTCTGCTTTATAATAGGTACATTTGTGTCATATTTTAGATTCCACATGTAAGTGATGTCATATTATATGTGTCTTTGTCTGACTTACTTCACTGATTATTTCTAGCTGCATCCATGTTGCTGGAAATGGCCTTATTTTGTTCTTTTTAATGGCTGAGTAGTATTCTGTGTTAGTTGGCTCTAGGACCACATCTGTATAGAGTTGCCATTGGCACTAATATTTGGTTATATCTGAATGATCCACCGTCATCCACCATAATCCACTTGGATTTGCAGGGTTCAGACTGGTGAAGCAAACGGGGATAGGGACCACCAATCGTGAGGGTGACATTACTAGCTAACATTACAACATGTGTAAGGACACATGTATGAACAACTTCATTTCTTCGAGGGGAAGCTTAGAGAGCTTCAGTTTGGCTTATTCCACTGTACAGAACTAGAAACCAATGCCTGAGTTCTGTTGAGTGCCAACCACATCTATCACAGCTACACGCTTGGAACCAGGATCTCAGCCCCAGTAATAACCCACCCCTTTGCCACCTGTATCTTGACTTTGATTATACTGAAAGGAAGTTCAAATTTGGGAAGAAAATTATAAGGAGAACAAGGAGGACTCACCTCAGAGGACAGAAAGGTCCTACTGTAGAGATGCCACATTTCTCTGGAACTCAGTAAACCTCAGCTTCACATCTCCAGCTCAGAAACAGAAGAAAAGGCACCCAGCCCCTGATACTCATGGACTGAATGGTGAGTGTGGGCCTGACCTGCAGGATATGCCCTGAGGTGATTTTTTATTCCAACAGCATTGATTCACTCTATTGGATAGACTCAAGGAAAGGGCCTTATGGTTTGTCTAAATGACTTCCTCATTTTTCCAGTTAACAAGCTGAGGGCCCAGGGCAGAGAAGTATCATGATTGGAGTGGCAAAGGTAAATGTAGCCTCAGTTAACACCGTACAGAACAGAAAGCAGAGATTTTTGAACCAGGTTGCCTGGGGCCAAATCCTGACTCTGCCACGTACCTGTTGACCTGCAGTTAGACAGGTAACCTCACAGTTTACTTGCACAGAAAATGGGGAGAGTGTTATTATGAACATAGTGAGCTGGTGATTGGAACAGCTTAGCACAGGACTAGTATATGGATAAGGTTCAGGTAATATTAACTCCACCATTGTCATGTGAACAAAAGTCACTCCAAATCTGGTGTTTTGTTCAATAAAGAACACAGCATTCAAAGTCTGAATCTTTCATCTACTGACGAGGTGGGGGCACCCCGGCCACGTGATTTACACTCTCTACAGGCTCTATGGAGTAGATAAAGATGACAGTACCTACTTCATGGATAAAACAAAATAATGAGTGTAAAGCATCCTACATTTTAAATCATCCCACCTTCCATGACCCTTTCCCTAAACGCCTGTGGTTTAGAACTTCATAAGAGTGTTGATGGTAGAGAACTCACTGAGCATCAGTGAAATGATTTTTTTTTTTTTTTTTTTTTTTTTTTACTATTTGTCTGCACAGTGTGGCCTGTGTGGTCTTACTTTCTGGACCAGGGATTGAACTCACACCCCTTACATTGGAAGGTGGATTCTTAACCACTGAACCACCAGAGAGGTCCCTGAAATAATTTTTCAGAAGTGCAGCAGCTGCAACGGACGGCGCAAAAGCACGGCCGAGGGGAGCTACCCGACATCCAAGGAGCAGTGGCTGCGCGGGTGCAGGAGGGCCTAGAGGAGCTACTCCATGTTCAAGGTCAGGAAGGGCGGCTATGAGGAGATACCCCTCGTCCAAGGTAAGGAGCAGTGACTGCCCTTTGCTGGAGCAGCCGTGAAGATATACTCCACGTCCAAGGTAAGAGAAACCCAAGTAACACGGTAGGTGTTGTGAGAGGGCATCAGAGGGCAGACACACTGAAACCATACTCACAGAAAAATAGCCAATCTGATGACACAGATCACAGCCTTGTCTAACTCAATGAAACTAAGCCATATCGTGTGGGGCCACTCAAGACAGACAGGTCATGGTGGAGAGGTCTGACAGAATGTGGTCTACTGGAGAAGGGCATGGCAAACCACTTCAGTATTCTTGTCTTGAGGACCCCATGAACAGTATGAAAAGGCAAAAAGATAGGACACTGAAAGATGAACTTCCCAGGTCGGTAGGTGCCCAATATGCTACTGGAGATCAGTGGAGAAATAACTCCAGAAAGAATGAAGGGATGGAGCCAAAGCAAAAACAACACCCAGTTGTGGATGTGACTGGTGATAGAAGCAAGGTCCAATGCTGTAAAGAGCAATATTGCATAGGAACCTGGACTGTTAGGTCCATGAATCAAGGTAAACTGGAAGTGGTCAAACAGGAGATGGCAAGAGTGAATGTCGACATTCTAGGATTCAGCGAACTAAGATGGACTGGAATGGGTGAACTTAACTCAGATGACGATCATATCTACTACTGTCGGCAGGAATCCCTTAGAAGAATGGAGTAGCTATCATAGTCAACAAAAGAGTCTGAAATGCAGTCCTTGGATGTGATCTCAAAAATGACAGGATTATCTCTGTTCGTTTCCAAGGCAAACCATTCACTATCACGGTAATCCAAGCCTATGCCCCAACCAGTAACGCCAAAGAAGCTGAACTTGAATAGTTCTATGAAGACCTACAAGACCTTTTAGAACTAACACCCAAAAAAGATGTCCTTTTCATAATAGGGGACTGGAATGCAAAAGTAGGAAGTCAAGAAACACCTGGAGTAACAGGCCAATTTGGCCTTGGAGTACAGAATGAAGCAGGGCAAAGGCTAATAGAGTTTTGCCAAGAGAACGCACTGGTCATAGCAAACACCCTCTTCCAACAACACGAGGAAAGACTCTACGCATGGACATCACCAGATGGTCAACACTGAAAGCAGATTGATTCTATTCTTTGCAGCCAAAGATGGAGAAGCTCTATACAGTCAGCAAAAACAAGATGGGGAGCTGACTGTGGCTCAGATCATGAACTCTTTATTGCCAAATACAGACTTAAATTGAAGAAAGTAGGGAAAACCACTAGTCCATTAAGGTATGACCTAGATCAAATTCCTTATGATTATACAGTGGAAGTGACAAATAGATTTAAGGGACTAGATCTGATAGACAGAGTGCCTGATAAACTATAGACAGAAGTTCGTGACATTGTACAAGAGACAGGGGTCAAGACCATCCCCATGGAAAACAAATGCAAAAAAGCAAAATGGCTGTCTGAGGAGGCCTTACAAATAGCTGGGAAGAGAAGAGAAATGAAAAGCAAAGGAGAAAAGAAAAGATATTCCCACCTGAATGCAGAGTTCCAAAGAATAGCAAGGAGAGATATAAGAAAGACTTCCTCAGCAATCAATGCAAAGAAATAGAAGAAAACAATGGAATGGGAAAGGCTAGAGATCTCTTCAAGAAAATTAGAGATACAAAGGGAACATTTCATGCAAAGATGAGCTTGATAAAGGACAGAAATGGTATGGACCTAACAGAAGCAGAAGATATTAAGAAGAGGTGGCAAGAATACACAGAAGAATTGTAAAAAAAGATCTTCACGGCCCAGATAATCACGATGGTGTGATCACTCACCTAGAGCCAGACATCCTGGGATGTGAAGTCAAGTGGGCCTTAGAAAGCATCACTATGAACAAAGCTAGTGGAGGTGATGGAATTCCAGTTGAGCTATTTCAAATCCTGGAAGATGAGGCTGTGAAAGTGCTGCATTCAATATGCCAGCAAATCTGGAAAACTTAGCAGTGGCCACAGGACTGGAAAAGGTCAGTTTTCATTCCAATCCCAAAGAAAAGCAATGCCAAAGAATGCTCAAACTGCCACACAATTGCACTCATCTCACACGCTAGTAAGGTAATGCTCAAAATTCTCCAAGCCAGGATTCAGCTATATGTGAACCGTGAACTTCCAGATGTTCAAGCTGGTTTTATTTTTTTATTCTATTTTTTTTTTTAATAAATGTATTTATTTTAGTTGGGGGCTAATTACTTTACAATATTGTAGTAGTTTTTGCCATACATTGACATGAATCAGCCATGGGTTCACATGTGCTCCCCCTCCTGAACCCTCCTCCCACCTGCCTCCCCATCCCATCCCTCTGGGTCATCCCATCGCTCCAGCCCTGAGCATCTGTCCCATGCATAGAACATGGAATGGTGTTCCGCTTCACATATGACAATATACATGTTTCAGTGTTATTGTCCCAGAACGTCCCACCCTCACCTTCTTCCTCTGAGTCCACAAGACAGTTCTATGCATCTGTGTCTCTTATTCTGTCTCGCATATAGGGTTACCGTTACCATCTTTCAAATTCCATATATATGCATTAGTATACTGTATTGGTGCTTTTCTTTCTGGCTTACTTCACTCTGTATAATGGGCTCCAGTTTCATCCATCTCAATAGAACCGATTCAAATGTATTTTTTTAATGGCTGAGTAATATTCCATTGTGTATGTGTACCACAGCTTCCTTATCCATTCGTCTGCTGATGGACATCTAGGTTGCTTCCATGTCCTGGCTATTGTAAACAGTGCTGCGATGAACATTGGGGTACACGCGTCTCTTTCAACTCTGGTTTCCTCAGTGTGTATGCCCAGCAGTGGGATTGCTGGGTCATATGGCAGTTCTATTCCCAGTTTTTTAAGGAATCTCCACACTGTTCTCCATAGTGGCTGTACTAGTTTGCATTCGCACCAACAGTGTAAGAGGGTTCCCTTTTCTCCACACCCTCTCCAGCATTTATTGCTTGTAGACTTTTGGATAGCAGCCATTCTGACTGGTGTGTAATGGTACCTCATTGTGGTTTTGATTTGCATTTCTCTAATAATGAGTGATATTGAGCATCTTTTCATGTGTTTGTTAGCCATCTGTATGTCTTCTTTGGAGAAATGTCTGTTTCGTTCTTTGGCCCATTTTTCGATTGGGTCGTTTATTTTTCTGGAATTCAGTTGCAGGAGTTGCTTGTATATTTTTGAGATTAATTGTTTGTCTGTTGCTTCGTTTGCTATTATTTTCTCCCATTCTGAAGGCTGTCTTTTCACCTTGCTCCTAGTTTCCTTTGTTGTGCAAAAGCTTTTAATTTTAATTAGGTCCCATTTGTTTATTTTTGCTTTTATTTCCAATATTCTGGGAGGTGGGTCATGGAGGATCCTGCTGTGATTTATGTCGGAGAGTGTTTTGCCTATGTTTTCCTCTAGAAGTTTTATAGTTTCTGGTCTTACATTTAGATCTTTAATCCATTTTGAGTTTATTTTTGTGTATGGTGTTAGGAAGTGTTCTAGTTTCATTCTTTTACACGTGGTTGACCAGTTTTCCCAGCACCACTTGTTAAAGAGATTGTCTTTTCTCCATTGTATACTCTTGCTTCCTTTGTTGAAGATAAGGTGTCCATAGGTGCATGGGTTTATCTCTGGGCTTTCTATTTTGTTCCATTGATCTATATTTCTATCTTTGTGCCAGTACCACACTGACTTGATGACTGTGGCTTTGTAGTAGAGCCTGAAGTCAGGCAGGTTGATTCCTCCAGTTCCATTCTTCTTTCTCAAGATTGCTTTGGCTATTCGAGGTTTCTTATATTTCCATACAAACTGTGAAATGATTTGTTCTAGTTCTGTGAAAAATACCATTGGTAGCTTGATAGGGATTGAATTGAATCTATAGATTGTTTTGGGTAGTATACTTATTTTCACTATATTAATTCATCCAATCCATGAACACGGTATATTTCTCCATCTGTTTGGGTCCTCTTTGATTTCTTTCATCAGTGTTTTATAGTTTTTTATATATAAGTTCAAGCTGGTTTTAGAAAAGGCAGAGGAACCAGAGATCAAATTGCCAACATCCGATGAATCATTGAAAAAGCAAGAGAGTTCCAGAAAACATCTATTTCTGCTTTATTGACTATGCCAAAGCCTTTGACTGTGTGGATCACAATAAACTGTGGAAAATTCTGAAAGAGATGGGAATACCCGACCATCTGACCTGCCTCTTGAGAAAACTGTATGAAGGTTAGGAAGCAACAGTTAGAACTGGACATGGAACAACAGGCTGGTTCCAAATAAGAAAAGGAATACGTCAAGGCTGTTATTGTCACCCTGCTTATTTAACTTATATTAAGAGTACATCATGAGAAATGCTGGGCTGGAAGAAACACAAGCTGGAATCAAGATTGCCGGGAGAAATATCAGTAACCTCAGATATGCAGATGACACCACCCTTATGGCAGAAAGTGAAGAAGAACTAAAGAGCCTCTTGATGAAATTGAAAGAGAAGAGTGAAAAAGGTGGCTTAAAGCTCAACATTCAGAAAACTAAGATCATGACATCTGGTCCCATCAATTCATGACAAATAGATGGGAAAACAGTGGAAATAGTGGCTTACTTTATTTTTCTGGGATCCCAAATCACTGCAGATACTGATTGCAGCCATGAAATTAAAATACGCTTACTCCTTGCAAGCAAAGTTATGAGCAACCTAGACAGCATATTAAAAAGCAGAGATATTACTTTGCGAACAAAGGTCCGTCTAGTCAAGGCTATGGTTTTTCCAGTAGTCACATATGGATGTGAGAATTGGACTGTGAAGAAAGCTGAGCACCGAAGAATTGATGCTTTTGAACTGTGGTGTTGGAGAAGACTCTTGAGAGTCCCTTGGACTGCAAGGAGATTCAATCAGTCCATCCTAAAGGAAATCAGTCCTGGGTGTTCATTGGAAGGACTGATATTAAAGCTGAAACTCCAATACTTTGGCCATCTCATGGGAAGTGCTGCCTCATTGGAAAAGACCCTGATGCTGGAAAACATTGAGGGCAGGAGGAGAAGGGGACAACAGAGGATGAGATGGTTGGATGGCATCACCGACTTGATGGACATGAGTTTGGGTGGATTTCGGGAGTTGGTGATGGACAGGGAGGCCTGGCGTGCTGCAATTCATGGGGTCACAAAGAGTCGGACACGAGTGAGCAACTGAACTGACCTGACTGATGCACTTTTACCTGTAGCATCTTCATTATCTTTAATCCAAAACTGTCTACTAATATCCCCATTTTACAGATGATGATAGGAGTCAGGAAACTCATCAAGATCAAGGCCGCAGTGCCCACAGAGTTGGGAGTCTCCGCAAGCTGCCCAGTAGAGGAACCCACATCATGCTTCTCCTCTGCACTCAGGCAGTGGGGGGCCACAGACAAGGAAGAGGAGAGGGATCTTTTACTGGATGTGCAGACCCCAGGCTCTACCGATGCTAACACATCTCAGAAGACATGGCAGCCTGCGAGCCTGGGGATGATCTTGAAGAAGATAGTCCAGTGGCTTGTAGTCTCCTCTTTCTATTCACCACTGTTTGATTTTTTTTCCTTAAACAGGAAGGTAAACAACACTGGTGAAGGGGCTCCCAGGTCTGTGCAGACGGATGTTTACTCAGACATCATTCCTCAAACAACTGCATTAAGTGGACTTCACGTTGAGGAATGAACAGCCAAAATCAATTGCAGTTGCTGATTCCCTGTGGGTTACCTGCACAAATATTAAAATGCCATTCATGAATTTAGAACTATTTCAATTCCAATAAAGAGTGACGTCCAGAATTTACCGGCCGTCAGTGCAGAAGCCCTGAGCTGGAAACGTCAGCGCCCACGCAGATCTGGCCTCGGACAATTAGGGCATTGAAAGGCAGATTACCTGAGCTATGCTAACACTGCTCATTTGGCCATTTCTTGAAGAAATCACAGTTGTTACAACCGCAGTGATACAGCTGTTGTGCTCCTAGGCAGCTCTTCTCATATCTGTGTCTATAGATGGCCAAAATAGAACTTGAAATGGGAAAAAGATAATTATACCCACACCATTGGTGGTCATTTTAGCTACGTATCTGTATAACTGACTTACTGCCGTATTTATAATAATTGGTACCTGTGTGTTATTTTTCCAAAGGACATTTGAAAGTCTTAATTTATCCTCACAACTCTGGGAAGTGGGTTTGGATTATTATTACCAATTTACAGACAAGGTAGCAAAAATATAAAGAAATTCCTCAAGATTACACACTGGAAAATTTGGATGTACTTAAAGTAGTCCTGAGTATTTTTATCTAAAATGTTAAGTGACTATGTTAAGAGACTAGATACTAATGTTTAAACGTCAGTTTGTTCGTCTGTACAATGGAGAAATAAGAGGACCTAAATCAAAGTATTGTAAGAATTAAATGAGATCATAGATGTCAATCACATGAAACAGTGCTTGGTGCATTGTAAGGACTCACTAAATTTTAAACATAATATAAATATTTCATACATGTATCAATGGACTAAGAAAGCACTGAACTTCAAGCCTGACCTAATATTTTCTAACTGCATGGTTTTGGGTAAGTGTCTAAATATAACATGTTAAGGGAGATTAAGTTATTCTTGCTCTATCAACCTCACAGGATGCATGATGTGATGAAAGTGGAAATGCTTTGAAATTTTCAAAATGCTATGAAAATATCAGAAGTTATTATGTTAGTGTCATACAAACTCTTCCAGCAGCAAAAATAATATTAGTCAATATAGCATTGATTCCTCACTTGCCTGCCAGACACAACCTGCTCAGAGATTTACATGCTGACCCCATGCTATTCTCACTGTCATCGGGGGCAAGGGTTAATATTCCCATCTTAAGGATGAATATGCCAAGGCTCAGAGCAATGAGGTAATGTGCACAAAGTCATTCAACTAATATAATGATGGATAGAATAGAACCCAAAAGAAAATCCAGTTTCAAGCTTAAGCTCTTAAGCACTATACGATAAATGTGAGCTAGTAAACTTTATGGCTTCCCTAGTGGCACAGTGGGTAAAGAATCCACCTGCCAGTGCAGGAGACGTGGGTTCCATCCCTGGGTCGAGAAGATCCCTTAGAAAAGGAGATGTATTCTTGCCTGAGAAATTCCATGGACAGAGGTGCCTGATGGGCTAAAGTCCATGGGGTCGCAAAAGAGTTGGACACAACTTTGCCACTAAACAACAACACCAGTACATTTATAGTGGTGAAGAAAGGACCAAAGATGAAAGAAGAGCATACTATTTAAATGAAGACTCATTGACTTTATATGAATGAGACTGAGAAGATAGGCTTTGCCCAGCCCTGAATACACTATCAGAAAATAATAAACTACACTGAGCTAATAGTTTCGCCATCTTCACATATGGACACTGCTCCCATCTCGGGCTGTTACTGGGAATTCCCAAAGTGATTTCTAACTTAATCTACCTAAGTATTGTATCTCTTGCAACTAGAGCCTACCACTTGGGGCGGAGGTGGGGGGAAGCAAAAGAAGAAACTACTGAAAGACAGTGACCCCTCCCCACCCTGGAGTAGTCTAGGAAAAGAAATTAAACTAAATTCAAAAATTAAATTTAAATGAAAAATTAATTTTAATAAAAAATTGAAATAAAATAAAATAGTTTCAAAAATCAAAAATAAAGATTTTGCAATTCAAAAGAAATTAAAATGGAAAAAATTTTTTTGAATTTTTAATCCTGAGTAATTCAATCTGTTCTTCTGGAACTTGGCAGTATTCAAATTTATTGGCATCTTTTTTAAGGAAAATACTGTTGGAAGTCCTATTGGATTTATTTTTACATAGCCATGCCCCTACTGACCCTATTAGGAGAGGCCAATCTTGAGAGATATTTACTTTTTGTAGCTTAAAAACAAATCAGATTAATTTTTCCTCCTATTTCAAAAAAAAGTTTTTCAATGTATTTTAATAAGGCTCAAACTGTCTTCCTGTGTGTGTTCCCTCAGTTTATCCATTCTTAATTGTCTTTGCATCTTGGCATCTTGACGCCCCGGGAAGGATCTGTGGTTCTCTTCTGCCAGTCTCTCCCACCCCCTTCCCTGTCTGCTCCCTGAAATAGGCTAGCCAGCCATCTGCATCTCCGGGTGGAGGCAAGCTGAATGTCAACCGTCCTGGGGGCTCCTCACAGAGCACAGCTCCAGAAGACCTGCTGGGCTCGCACCCAAAGTGTGTGCCCTTGCCTCACGGTCTTTTCCTGTTAATATTTCAGTACGTGGGCTGCATGGGCTTGGGGAGCCCTTTTGTCTCAGTGGGGAGCAGAAGACAAGCTCCATAAGGAGTCTTTTTCCCGCAGGCAGTTGAGAACTGGTATTTCAACCTAAAGAGCACAGTTTCCATCACCTGTGTTTTGTAGGCGAGAGGGACTAGGTGTTTAAATAAAACCTTTGGAAAGGCAGAGGAGCCAGGTACAGGGCGAGTTAAATGTTAAGTAGAAATGCAGAACAAAGGTGCTAAAGAGAGAGGCTAAGGGAGAAAAGGTTGAGAAAGAAGGAAGCATTTGCAGATGAGCACAGAAGAAAAGACTGTGGGGCCTGTGTTGAGTGCTGAGGTGCGATGGTAGGTAAATGGCCAGTAGGAGGGAGGGACCAAGACAGGGAAGGAAGGAGGAAGAGAAATACAGAGACCTACAGGGCCTACTATACACCAAGTGTGTGCCTGGGGCTTCGGTAGCCACTCTCTCATCTGACCTTGATGTTGTTGTTTAGTCAATGTCATGTCTGATTCTTTGTGACCCCATGGACTGTAGCCCGCTGGGCTCCTCCGTCCATGGGATTTCCCAGGCAAGAATATTGGAGTGGGCTGCCATTTCCTTCTCCACGGGATCTTCCCGACCCAGGGATCGAACCCACATCTCTTGCATTGGCAGGCAAGTTCTTTACCACCGAGCCATCAGGGAAGTCCTCATTTGATCTTTACCACAATCCTATATAGTAGGTGTCAAGAAAGTTAATTCAGTGTGATTTTCAAAGTTGCCTAAATCTCAAAGCTAATAACAGGGTCCAATCCTCACAAGCCATTACGTCATCAAGCAAATATTTGTTGGATCAGTTATAAGAGGTGCCTGTGCGGTGCCATTTGTTCAAATAAGTGATGAATAGTCTCAGCTCTCCAGAATCCCACTAGAAATTATGATTTATTTGACAATAGGGGGCCTCAGGGTGACCCGACAGGGCTGACAATCTGGAAAAGTCTATACAATACAACGTGCTCTTGAGTTTCAAAATCACATTAGGAGTTAGAGTTCATTCCAGCTTGGCTACAACTCTGTAGACTGTTGAGGGAAGTTGCTTGGATGTAGGGTTGTGTTGCTCATTTTTTCCTCAAGCTGGAAGGATGTTCCTGAGGTGAATGCTTCCAACAATAGTAGGGTCTATCTTTTCAAGACAGATCCTTTCAAAATCTTGGACAGACGTCAAAAAGACAGTGGGACAGGAGGTCCCAATGTTCATCTCCCTCACAAGATAGAAAATGAAAATAGCTCTCAGAAAGTTCTAGATTAAAATGAAGAAGCAGCAGAAACCCAGCTGAGCTCAAAAACTAAAGATGGCTACATGGAAGAGGCTAGGGAAGACTTTGCCTGCTTCGCCCCACCCCTAGTCTAGAGCAGCTGGGTACCAGGAGGGAGCCCTTCAGAGAGCTTCCGCCCTGCATGGGAAAGGAGAGTGGGAAAAACACAGCAAGCTTCGTCACCCCACGGGCGATCGGTACCTGCCTACAGAGGACCCTCCAATTCTCACCAACACTGCACCCAGTAAGCAGAGCTGCCCAGGGCCCCATTGCTGCGCCTCCTCCCTGGGGCTGAAGCTGCAGACCAGGAAGTGAGTAGGAGGCTCACAGATGAACAGGAAAAGGAAGAAGGACCGGGAAGGGTGATGAAGGGAAGATGAGAATAATACAGTCTAAAAGATGGCTGTCCTCTCCTGAAGGACCTTTCAGTGGAAAACTGGCATGTTCCCTTTGGGGACCTGTTTCTATTATAAAGCATGGAATTGCACTCCAAATATATTTACTGAGCACCTACTACGTGCTTGTCATGAATCTCAGGGTTGTATAGCATGATTTGCAAGCAGGCAATGAATGTCTGTCTGGACCTTCCTGCACTAAACTGTGTGATTTCCTTAATGGGCATGAACTTATATACAACACAAAAACAAAAATTAGAGAGCATTGAAAGGCTTTAATCGTGCCTTCCATATCCATGCAACAATGACATTTAACCTCAAGCCCTGAGTACTTACCTGGAGTTCAGCAGAAAGCCAGTTGTTTCTTTCTTTCTGTCTCTGACCTGAAATAAAGATTTTGCAATTCAAACTCTGATGACAATTTGGTTGTTGGCCTGAGATAATGGATTCTTCCCCTCCCACTGTTCTATTGATGGAAGAAGAATATAGCTAACACCCACAACTTGCAGGAAGACGCAAAAGAATTATGCAAGCCGATTTCATGTACCCACCCCACCAGCTCTAACACACATTCAGTCCCCAGCATCATCCGTTCTGCTTGGTGATGAGATTACAGAGATGAATAAGACACATCCCCTGCCTTTGAAAGCTGGACAAAATCCAAAGGTAACAGAGAAACATGTCGTACCAGCAAACATCAATTTATAATTATGTGAATCCAGCCTCATCTCTCTTCTATCCTAAGAGAATTGCTCATTAGCTTTTATGCGGAGCAAGATTGTGACAATAAAGAATCCTTACACTCACTTTGTGATATCTCCCTCCTTCTCCAAAGCCAGGACTGTCGATGTATTTTAAAACCTCATGTCCTTAAACAAGTTTTTCAAACTGACAATGCTAAAGCAGTGGCCATAAGCTCCAGAACAGCCCTAGCCTATCTTAAGCCCCAACTCCATAAATACCCTGGTTTCTAGGGCACCTCAGATTCAGGGTGTGCTGAGCATGTGCAGAGCCCTCTCTTTCTGTCAGTTTCCAGGCACAGCCTCAGGGTAGCTTCACTTGATGGGATATTTCATTGCAGTGAAGTGCATGGACATCATTAGAAGAAAGGACGGTCCACTGCCGTATAAACTGAATTGTTTCAGGGAGTAACCCGAGCCAGCATTGTTCAGAACTGTCACCTGAAGGCCCCTCATCCCACAGACAATGTGGAGTTCTGTGGCTAACACTGCCATGTTCAGGAAACGGGACCCCTTCCAGGGCCTGAAAGGGAGTTCTGGTCTAACACTCAGAAGCGAATTGTCCAAGGAGACACACATGCTGACAAAGCAAGAGGCTTTACTGGGAAGGGGTGGCTGGGTGGAGAGCAGGAGAGTAAAGGAGGTAGAACCCAGGGGGACTGCTCCTGCCACATGGAGCTCTCAGGTCCTGTGGTGACAGGATTCGTTTCTGGGTTGTCTTTGACCCATCATCCTGACTCAGGGTCCTTCCTGGCAGCCAGCGCATTGCTCAGCCAAGATGGAGTCCAGCAAGGAGGATTCTGGGAGGTGGTAGGAGACATGGTGCCTCCTTTTGACGTTTTCTGAACTCTCATGGTTGGTATTGGCTTGTTAGTTCCCTGTTCCTTACAGGACCTCTTGTTTTAAAATAACTAATGCACATGGTGACTCTGGTGCCCAGGGCAGGGGTTTCAGTCAGTGTACTCCCTCCAACATCCCCACTTCAGAACTCAGCCTCACCCAGCACAGCTCTCCAGAGCACTGACAGCTGTTAAGTTTCCCAAGGCCACTGTAACCAAGTGTCACAAACAAACTGGGCAGCTTAAACAACAGAAATTGACTGTTCCAAAGTTCTAGAGGCCAGAAGTCTAAACTGAAGATGTTAGCAAGCTGGGTTCCTTCTGAGGGTTGTGAGGGAAAATCTGGTCCATGTCTCTCTCCTGGACTCTGGTAAGCCTCAAGCATTCCATGGTTTGTAGATGGCATTCTGCCCGAGTCTTCACCTTATTTTCCCTCTGCATGTGTACCTCTGTGCTCAGTCCCTTCAGTCATGTCCGACTCTTTGCAACTCTCTGGACGGCAGCCCGCCAGGCTTCTCCGACCATGGGATTCTCCAGGTAAGAATACTGGAATGGGTTGCCATGCCCTTCTCCAGGGGATCTTTCCGACCGACAGATGGAACCCAGGTCTCACATCTCCTGCATCGGTGGGTGGATTCTTTGCCACTCAGTTCAGTTCACTCACTCAGTCATGTCCGACTCTTTGCAACCCCATGGACTGCAGCACACCAGGCCTCCCTGTCTATCACCAACTCCCGGAGCTTACTCAAACTCATGTCCATTGAGTCAGTGATGCCATCCAACCATCTCATCCTCTGTCGTCCCCTTCTTCCGCCTTAAATCTTTCCCAGCATCAGGGTCTTTTCCAATGCTCTTTGCATCAGGTGGCCAAATTATTAGAGTTTCAGCTTCAGCATCAGTCCTTCCAATGAATATTCAGGTCTGATTTCCTTTAGGATGGAATGGTTGGATCTCCTTGCAGTCCAAGGGACGGACTCTCAAGAGTCTTCTCCAACACCATAGTTTAAAAGCATAAATTCTTTGGCACTCAGCTTTCTTTATACCCCAACTCTCACATCCATACATGACTACTGGAAAAACCACAGCTTTGACTAGATGGACCTTTGTTGGATAAGTAATGTCTCTGCTTTTTAATATGCTGTCTAGGTTGGTCATAGCTTTCTTCCAAGGAGCAAGCATCTTTTAATTTCATGGCTGCAGTCACAATCTGCAGTAATTTTGGAGCCCAAGAAAATAATGTCTGTCACTGTTTCCACTGTTTCCCCATCTATTTGCCATGAAGTGATGGGACCAGATGCCATGATCTTAGTTCTGAATGTTGAGTTAAGCCAACTTTTTCACTCTCCTCTTTCACTTTCATCAAGAGGCTCTTTAGTTCTTTTTCACTTTCTGCCATAAGGGTGGTTTATCTGCATATCTGAGGTTATTGATATTTCTCCCGGCAATCTTGATTCCAGCTTGTGATTCCTCCAGCCCAGCATTTCTCATGATGTACTCTGCATATAAGTTAAATAAGCAGGGTGACAATATACAGCTTTGACGTATTCCTTTCCCTATTTGGAACCAGTCTGTTGTTCCATGTCCGGTTCTAACTGCTGCTTCCTGACTAGAGCCACCTGGGAAGCCCTATTTTCCCTCTACCTCTGTCTATTTCTGTCAAAACTTCCCCCTTTTGATAACATCATATTGGGTTATGACTCTTCCTAATGATTTCATCTAAACTTGATCATCTTGATCATCTGCAAAGACCCTTTTCCAAATAAGGTCACATTCACAGGTGCTGAGGGGTCAGGACTTCAACATCTTCTGGAGGGACAAAATTCTACCCATCCAAGCCACTGAGAGCTCACAGCTAAACCCCCTCCTGAGACTGTCCTCAGCTGAGGAGAGCCACCTCTCCCAAGTCACACACCCTCCCTGTAACAACCCACAATCGATGATGGGTCGATGAGGGGAGTGTAAAGGGTCTGAATCCTTTGCCGCAAGTCAGAACAACTTTTTAAAGTTATCCTAGGGATGAAACTCCCTGCAGTGTTGGCAGAGATCACTGCCTAGGCCTTCTTCCTTCACTTCCCTTGCAGGCACTAAACTGGAAAACACACCCTTATAAACTCCCGCATGCAAATAGTTAAATCAAAGGCTACTTTCCAAGTTGTACCACTTGCAGCAGTGCTGCCTGCCCTGGACCTCATGGTGGAGAATCAAAGGCAACAAGATATGTTGCCTACCCTCCAAGTTTCCTCAGTATCAGAAAATTTTGTAAGGTATAGAAAGAAAGGCTTCCCTCAAACACAACGTGCCTTTGGGACCTTCACTGTTTTATGATGTGCCTTTGGGACCTTCACTGTTTTATGATTTGCCCCCCCCCCTTAACCTGCTCTACCCCCAAATCTCAACCAGTGACCACACTCTTCTACTCCTCATGAACTGAACTTCTATGAGGAAAAAGTAAAGAGGAGAGATTATCGTTTATTAGGTAGGATTGTGAGCTAGACATTTTGTATATGTGGTCTTATTTAATTCTCTCAACAACTCTATCACCTTAACATTGTGTGTGTGCCTGCTAAGTCACTCAGTCGTATCCGACTCTTTGTGACCCTTTGGACTGAAGTCTGCCAGTCTCCTCTCTCCAGGGGGATTCTCCAGCAAGAATACTAGAGTGTGTCCCCATGCCCTCCTCCAGGGGCTCTTCCCAACCCAGGGATTGAACCTGTGTTCCCAGAGGCTCCTGCATTGCAGGTGGACTCTTTACCACTGAGCCACCAAGGAAGCCCTCATCTTTACATTACTGCTGGAGAAACTGGAATTCACAAAGAACCAGTAAGGACTCAGCTCATCTGGTCCTAGCAAATCCAATAAGGAAGGGAACACAGGGGCTTCTACTTTCAAAACCTATGCTCTTTTTAACACATTACTGATTTCCAGATTCTCATTATACAGGCCAGTAAGTTAACAATAACAACAAAAATGGCAAACAGAAATAGACAGAACAACTTTGGATACTGCCAAAAACATGAAAAGCAAAAACTTCAGTCTACTAATACTACCATTTCATTACAACGCAAAGTATTTTGCAAAATCAGTTCTCAAAATAGAGGTCAGCACTTTCACTGAATGTATTTAGCATCATGGAAAATCTGCCACATCACCCTTCTTTTTTATTTTTTTTCATTTTGCCAAAGATTTGTGAAAATTTGTCTAGGACTGGTACAGATATGGGGGTAAAAGAGATTGGCAATTACTTCTAATGGATCTGGATTTTATTCACACTAAATAAATGACCTCTCTAGGTTATTCAGCAAAATGTTTTGAGTGTTTCAAAAGATGTATCTAAGCCAGCTTTGATGTGATCAAACGTAACTGAGAACTACATGGGAATGTTACATTTGAAGAAACAAAGTGAAAGCAAACTGGAAATCATATTTTATATCTTGGCTATTTTTTCCCCCAGGTCTTAGATCTCTCTCAGAACTCAAGAGCTGGCAAGGGGCCAGTTTCCAATCAGAAGACTTTGCTCTGGTCCTATCCATTCGCATTTGAATGTTGAATTCAATGGTTTTTACTCTGCTATCAGCTACCTCCAGCAGGGAACAAGAGTTCAAATTCACATGTTAATAACTGAACGCTTGTAAAATGCTCGCTCAGGGTGTGAAATGGATGCATGCTATAACGTTAGCTGCACACATGCTCTCAGTATTCCAGGGAAACATGAAGAACTAATACATTCAGTATTAGTGGGAAGAGTAGTGGGAGCAAATTCATCTTGTGCAGAAATACTGACTTCCATTTGCAGCCATCCTTCCTCCAGAGAGCTCTCAGAGCACCTCATAGATGGTACAGAGAATCAGCCACCCACTCATGAAATGCAGCTGCCTCAGGGCAGGACCCCTCCTGTCTGAGGTTTCAGCAGTGCAGAGAGTACTCTGCAACACTACATGAGATGAAACTCTAATTACCCAAGTATTACAGATTTAGACCTGACGTGAGGGATTTCATGAAGAACAGAAGTATTTTAAGAAGGCTGAGTGCCATTCTGAAGTGGCAATCATTCCTTACAGGCAGCTTGTCATAGTGGCAAGAATGAAACCTCAGGACTTCATCAGAGCTAAGTCTGAATTCCCGCTCCACCACTCACCCATCTGGGTGACTACAAATACACCCTGGTTCCTCTTGGAGAAAGCGGAGGTGATCACCATGCCTCCCCACAAGCTTGCTGTAAAAATTCAACAAAAGATTGCACCCAATAAATGATAGTGGCTGGTGTTACTTTATCTGTAAAATGAAGGTAGCATGACTCTCAAAACATTGTGAGAATAGAAGTAATAATAAGAAGTGTTTTTTGAGGAGTTATTATGTACTGGGGTGTGTGTTCATGGCTTTATTCCCCGGAATCCTCACAATTAACATATTGTACAGATAAAGAAACTGAGTCACTGAGAAAGAAGGTAACTCAACCAAAATCGAGCATGTGTGCTTAGTCTTTCAGTCCTGTCCAAACTGATGGACTGTAGCCCACCAGGCTCCTCTGTCCATGGGATTCCCTAAGGAAGAATACTGGTGTGGGTTGCCACTTCCTTCTCCCGGGGATCTTCCTAACCCAGAGACTGAACCCATGTCTCCTGCATCTGCTGCATGGATTCTTTACCACTGTGCCACCTAGTAAGGGACAGCCAGTATATCCAAATTTGTATTCTTTAAGTGTATGGTCAGGACAAAAAATGGCATTTACTTGATGTCTTTATAGTTTCTTTTCTTTTTTTTTGGCCACACTATGCAGCATGGAGGATCCTCGGTTCCTTGGCCAGGATCAAAACCCATTCCCCCTGCAGTGGAATCAAAGTTTAAACCTCTGGACCACTAGGGAAAGCCCAGTTGACTTCTTTAGAGAATGACTTGGAAAACCCAACTCTTCTCCCTACACCTATTTACATCATTGTCAAGTTATTCTAAATGGACACAAAGTCAAGTTCACACTCTTTTAATTTGCCCTCTCTCAGAATAACTCCTTCAATTCCGTTCAGTGCAGCAAACCATTGTGGAGCTCCTGCAAAGACTGCTGTAGCCACTACTTGTGTTCAAATGTTTCCAAGATGCAAGTCCAGTGCTGTCCCATGGCAAGGCCACAATCACAACTGATTATCAAACAGGTGAGTCTATGATAAGCACTGGTATTAGCAGAAGTTTATGGACTCAAAGGAAAAAAAGTAACTAATTCTGCTTGGGAGGAAGAGGAAATCTGTAGAGTGGAAGGGACAGTGGAGTGACCATCAGAGACTGCACCCTCTCTCAGCCATCCTTGACAGGGGTCAGTCCTTTGGGCTCAGCTGTGCCCTCTTCAGGTTTTAGAGAAGACTCTTGAGAGTCCCTTGGACTGCAAGGAGATCCAACCAGTCCATCCTAGAAGAAATCAGTGCTGAATATTCACTGGAAGGACTGATACTGAAGGTGAAACTCCAATACTTTGGCCACCTGATGCGAAGAACTGACTCATTTGAAAAGACCCTGATGCTGGGAAATATTGAAGGCGGGAGGAGAAGGGGACGACAGAGGATGAGAGATGGTTGGATGGCATCACTGACTCGGTGGACATGAGTTTGAGCAAACTCCAGGAGTTGGTGATGGACAGGGAAGCCTGGCATGCTGTAGTTCATGGGATCGCAAAGAATCAGACACGACTGAGTGACTGAACTGAACTGAATTGTACCCTCTTCTAAAATGCAAAAAGTGGAAAAGAGAAATATCACATCTCTTACACAGTCATTTTTAAGATCATATTCTGTTGTGTCTGAAGGCTCTGGGAATGCCAGTACACTGGGTTGTCAGAGAAAAGAGAGGGTGGGATGGAAAGGAAACAGAAAATAGTAATCCCGAAAGCCAGCTTCTTACGCTGGTGACAAATCGAAGCCTGGAGACAGAGTTTTGAATGAAGTAGAAAAGAATAGCTTCATTACTTTGCCGGGCAAGGCAGGGTGCAGCAGTCTCCTGCCTCAAAAAACTGAGTGCCCCAACTTAAAGAGAGTAATGAGAAGTTTTATATTAATGGTCCAAAAAGGGTGTGATCATTTTGTGAACATTCTGATGGTCTGGAAGGGAGGTAAGTAGGAATCAGCATCATTGACCATCAGGTTCCAACTGGTCTGTGGTCTACATGCTTGTGGGCAGTTATTCATCAACTTCTCCCACCTGGAGGGTGTTTCAGCATCTGCAAAACAGCTCAAAGATATTGTTATGTGTATCCCTTGATGGGGAACCAAAACCTTGCCCCAGGGATGCACTATTGTTTCTCCTGACTGTTTATTCCTCCCTGGTCTTATATCCCTTCCCTTCCCTAATTAACAACTGCTTGAATCTGCCCTTTGGAACTCAGGGAAGGTCACGGAGGCTAAATGAAGGCTATTTCCTATAATCAAAGAAATAGAGGCACAGAAGGGCTTTGTCCTCAGGAGCCCCACAGGGCTCTGCTAGGTATCAGTAGCATGTGAGTGAGAGGTTGGGAGGATAACTTTTCAACTATTTGAACAACACGCACGACTCTTAACGTGGAGCAGGTTGGCTGCTTTACAGGCAGGTGTGCAAAACTCTTCCCAAAAGGAATGTCATGTCATGTCCCAAAAGGAATAACATGTCAGAGGCAGAAGTGTGTTTTAGATACTAGACATTTCCAAACACGATGTAAGTTTCCAGTTCAACTCGGTTTCTAAGAGATTAACTGGAGTCTTGATTTCGGCACAGGGTGCAAGAGACGGAGTGATCCATTGTTTGGCACCTTCTCAGTTCTTCACATTACCTAAAGGCAGTTTTTTAAGAAATTCACTTCAATTCCAAAGGGTGACCAACATACCCAGAGGAAAGAAGATAGCTTTTTTAAAAAAAATTGGCCTGAGGCTGTAAGGATGTCACAGAAAATATATGCGTTTGGAAGCCAAACAGATGTGGGAATCTCGTTTCCTACAGACTTCACAAATTCATAGCTGTCTGACCTCTGGCAAACTGACTTTTCCGAGCTCCAGTTCCTCATCTGTCAAATGGAGATTATTTGATAATGGATATTATCCACCTAGAGTTGACATAAAATAGCAGGCAGCACTAGAAGATAAGTTACGTGAGGGCAGGGATTTGTTTTCTTTTTTATTTCCTTCCTGCATCTCCTGGACCTGAAACGTTGCTTAGTGTGCATTGATTGATTAACTGAATGAGTCCGTCAACAACAGTCTTCAGTCAAGGACTTTGCTGGTGGTCTAGTGGCTAAGACTGCACTCCCAGTGCAGAAGGCCCAGGTTTGATCCCTGATGAGGGAACTAGATCCCACTTGCCATAACTAAAGATCCCACAGGCCACAACAAAAAAAAAATCCTGTATGCCAACTAAGACTCAGCAAAGCCAAATAAATAAAAAATAAAATAAATATTTTAAAATATTTATTCAAAGCTTACTATGTGCTAGGTATTATTCTAGCAATAAGATGATGTCTATACAGAATAAGAGACACAGATGCGTAGAACAGTCTTATGGACTCTGAGGGAGAAGGTGAGGGTGGGACGTTCTGGGACAATAGCATTGAAACATGTATATTATCATATGTGAAACAGAACACCATTCCATGTTCGATGCATGAGACAAATGCTCAGGGCTGGGGCATTGGGATGACCCAGAGGGTTGGGATGGGGAGGAAGGTGGGAGGGGGGTTCAGGATGGGGAACACATGTAAACCCATGGCTGATTCATGTCGATGTATGGCAAAAACTACTACAATATTGTAAAGTAATTAGCCCCCAACTAAAATAAATAAATTTATTTAAAAAAAAAAGATGATGTCTATAAAACATGGGATATGTTAAACTAGTGCTGTTTCTCTTTATGATATCTCAAACAAAACAAGACCAGTGAATAAGGGGAGAGAAAACTAATCCAAGCATTGCTAACTGGCTCTACCCACTCACTGAGGTTCTGAGTTAATCTGAAGGAGACTCTCTTACCCTGATCACTGCCATTTCATTTCACCAGCTGCTGTTCCTTTATCAACAGCCAAAATTTTTTAGATATTCCTGACTCAAGTCTTACCAAGCTTGCAAATCAAAGTCAGCCTTACTCAAAGCAAATGCTAAACAACTTTTCCATAAAAGGCTCACCCTGAAATAGCACTGATTTTCTGCCAATGCTTATTTGGAACAGAGACATATTTTAAGACCTTCAGGTATGTCTTTAAGCCTCCAGTGTCCGTGAAAAACATTCATCGGCATTCTGCACACAATAGGTGCTCAATGAGTGAAGTGTTTCTTAAATCAGAGAAGACAGAGGAAGAGGAGCAGAATTTGGAAAATGAAAAGGAAGAGACATCAAGAAGAGAAGGCAGGCAGAAAGCATCTTACCCGTAAACTCTGCATCTATCAGTCCATTTAAGCTTTCCCCAAGGCAGTGGTTCATGAATAATGGTGCACAAAAGAATCACTTAGGGAAATTGTTAAAAATCCAGAGTCCTGCTCCCACTCCCAAAGATTCTAATTCTGTAGAGCCCTCAGAAGATGCATTTTAACAAATCTCTCCAGTTACTTCTGATGCAAGAAGTCTTGTGAAGCTCTTTTTAGAAACTCTGCCCTAGGGAAAGCAGGCCGGAGACTGCTCTGAGGAAGGCAAGTAGTTCAGGAAGAGACTAGCCACAGGCTGAATTAAAAAACGTCAGAAATAAGGAAAGAAGTGGGAAGTTTCTTTGAAAACACCAATGCAAAGAACAAAATTGAAAATAGTGCTATTTTCAATAGCACTGTGCTAAGGGCTTCCCAAGTGGCTCAATGGGAAAGAACATGCCTGCCAAGCAGGAGATAGGTTCGATCCCCGGGTCAGGAAGAAGGAAATGGCAACCCACTCCAGTAGTGTTCCCTGGGAAATCTCATAGACAGAAAAGCCTGGAGGGCTACAATCCATGGGGTCACAAAAGAGTCAGACATGACTTAGCAACTAAACGATAACAACAACTCTTGCTAAACTTGCCAAACAGCTCCCCACTGTTAGTAAGATAATTTCAGGAAGGCATTCCACAATCTGGCTCTCACTTACTTTACCAACTTGATCTCTTTCCTTAAGAATCTGCCTAAAATGCAAGAGACCAGGTTCAATCCCTGGGCCAGGAAAATCCCTTGGGGAAGACAATGGCAACCCACTCCAGTATTCTTACCTGGAGGATCCCATGGACAGAGTGTTGCAGAAACTGGCTGTCTAGAAACCAAGCAATGCTGAGAGTTGGAGAACTCAGGTTTATTATACTGGTGGGCCCAGAGGAGTTAACACTGCAAGCTCTGAGCCCTGACCGTTGGGTGTACAGTTCCTTCATAGGGTCCCAATTCCGGGTGTGCGTTCTGTATCTTATATTGTATACTTTAGGTGCGCTGTATGGGGAGGGGGCGGGGAACTGCCTGCCCTTCACACAGACAAGCATGGCTAAGTAAGACTACAGAGGCTGGGTAATTGCAAGAAGCAGGGTGAGTGAGGTAAGTTTAAGTTCCTGGTATTGCTGTTTTTCCCCCAAACTACTTGATCTATAGTGATCATGCAAGAGACAAGCTGAGTTACACAGGCAGAAAGCATATATTAGACTCTGTTTTGTTTTTATAGGTCCTTCCACAAGAGGAGCCTGGTGGGGAACAGTCTATAGGGTTGCAAAGACTGAGCTCCTAACACTCTCCAAGCAAAAGGAACTCTGCCTCATTCCAAGTATACAAGCAACATCATTTCTATACCTCTGCCGGGACATAAAAATGTTGCAAATCATTTCTACCGCTTGGAGTGATCTAACACAGAATTCCTTCAAATCCCAGGGCTGACGACACCCTCAGATTTCTGGACGGCTCTTGCAAGCCTGCTTTCTAAGCCCTCCCAGGCTTGATGTCCCAGGCCTCCAAGCAAGACTCTCAAGACTTCCTGACAAGTCTGTGAGTTCCTTCTTGTTTTTCAGCTGCTCAGTCGTGTCCAATTCCTCAAATAAATTCTCTTCTGCTCAAGTAAAGAGCATTATTGTTGGTTTTAATCGAAGAATCTTGACTCATACCCCTTCTTCCCTGTAGCCTCTCTTCCCCTGCCTTTCACTGGGCACTTTCCAGACACTGCCTTACCCCATTCATTTTTCGTCCACTTCTGAATTTTTCTGCAAATAAATGCAAGCTCTTTGGCCACAGAGACTGTGTCTTATAATTCTTTAGGTGCCTCTCTAAAGGCCTAGGGTAGTGTCTTGAATAAAACAGGTGTGGTGTGGTTAGGTATTTGGCTACCCCCAGAGGTTCAAAGTCACCTTTCTGACCTCAGCATAAAGTGTTCCTAACACCCTAACACCAAATTCTGGAATTTCCCAAATCCTTAGTAATTCTTTGCCAAACCAATCTATATGATGTACAAGAAGCATTCCTATCTGTAACAATTCCCTGGTGCTGGTGTTTAACAAAGATTGTAGTCCTGTGAGCATCTCCTTAAAAATAAAAACAAAATTCTTCTAGGGTAACTTGATGTCTGAAATTCATCAAGAAATATCCTGGACTCCAGAATGCATCAGATCACTAGTGAGACCCAGGCTGTAATTACAAAATGAGATCCTACCCTTTTCCCTCTGTTTAGGAGGTGAATGGGCGGGCTTTGAGTGACACACGCCTCCAGAAGCTCACCAGGCTCCATCCCCTTGCTCCCTTCTGCCTAATTTTCCAAAATATCTGCTTTTCTGTCCAAGGCTGCTTTCCATGAGCAAAAGAACATTGCTAAATCAAATGAATTTACTGTGGATGTGTGTTAGTCACTCAGTCATGTCCAACTCTTTGCGAACCCATGGGATGTAGCTCACTAGGCTCCTCTGTCCATAGGATTTTCCAGGCAAGCATACTGGAGTGGGTTGCCATTTCCTTCTCCAAGGGATTTTCCTGACCCAGGGATCGGACTCCACTCCCCTGCATGGCAGGCAGTCTCTTTACCATCTGAGTCACCAGGGAAACCCTGTGAATGTTGCCTTTCTAATTTCCACAGGGAAAACACACAGAAAACATGCCATACAGAGAAAATACTCTTACTTTGCCCTTTGCAATAATGTCACATTACCCACAAAGTAATTCATGTGTAATTTCATATATACTTACAAAGTACCTGCTCCTAAAATAGACTGATATTTGGAGAGGAAATGGTAAAAGTACTTGCATATAAACAATTGTGGATCCTGTCTGCAAAGCTAAAAGCTTAGGACATTTCTTTGCAGTGACTCAGGGATACAGACTCAAGCAGGTATACAGACATTTTTCATGTACTCAGACTTGGAAAATGCTATCGGCCAATTTATTTATGATTTTTTCTTACAGTAAAAGTCACATAATATAAAACATACCTTTAAACCATATTTGACTGTACAGTTAAGTGGCACTAAGTACATTCACATTGTTGGACACCTCTTATCAACCGTCTCCTGAATTTTTCACTTTCCTAGAACAAAACTCTATCCCCACTAAATATATTCACCCCCATTCCCCTACCCCCCCGCCCCGGCATCTACCAATGTACTTCCTGACTCTACGAATTTGACTCTATCAACCAATTTTTAGTATTTTCAATGTAAGAATAATCTTTCCTTCCACTTCTACTCAGTCTTTCATGTCCCAGGGAACTGGAAAGAATAGGGGTATATATGCAAATACTGATAACCTTCAAGATTGGACTTAATTTTTTGACAAGAAATTTTGTGCTCAAGCCTGAAGTAGTCTCCGGGATATTTTCTGCTTGGGGTAACATTTCTTCTGTGATAACCTGAGAGATTTAAGCCTGAGGTTACATGAAGAATCAACAAATTATCTTCTAAAGATCTTAATGCAAAAACTCAGACAGTGAGTGACACAATTGAGACTTCCTGTGAAGTCTGTCTCCATCAAGAATTCCTCAGACAACCAAGCACCGCATTTACAGCTCTTATTCTCTCCACACAATTGAAAGTGTCATGTGCACAAGATTGCCAAAGTGTTTTTTTAATTCTAGGGAAACAATGTGACAATGTCTCGCCTTCAACTTCTTCAGCAAAATCCCTCACTGCTTATTACTATTATTATTGATAATAAGCATTTCTGTACCACTAAACTATTCACAGGACTCTGTACCATCATTTTCTCTCTAATCTGCTCTTTAACCCCTGCGTGAGGTGAAACAGTTATACTCCGATTTTATTAACAGTAAAAACTAAGACCTCAAGTAAATAAGGAGATTGCTCCTTCTGAAATTCTTTTACTTAAAGATAATCAACATGTATAATTTTTTATCATGCACCATATATGAAACACTATGTAGATAAAAGCAGACTTCCCTGATGGCTCATGAGGTAAAGAATCCGCCTGCAATGCAGGAGACAAGGGTTCAATCCCTCGGTCAGGAAGAGCCCTTGGTGGAGGAAATGGCAACCCACTCCAGTGTTCCTGCATGGAAAATCCCAGAGCCAGAGGAGCCTGGTAGGCTACAGCACATGGGGTCGCAAGAAGAGTCAGACACGACAGCATGTAATGGACGACAGACGGATGGATGTAGATAAAAGCACCAAAATTTCCTACCAATTATGGGGATAATGATAATTTTACAAATCCCCCAAGGTCATCCCGTGAGTCTACAGCTTTATTTTCTTTCCAATTTTATCAAAGAAAACATATTAACCTTGCACTGAGTCATAATTTAACCTGCTCCAAGCAACTGCCAAAAACTTCCTTGGAAATGCTGGTTCTTGTTCTAAGAATTATGATGTCTGAAGTCATGTGTGACAGAAACCTTGTTTTACTAAGATCAAGGGAGCAATCTAGCTGTGAAACCTACTGTCCTGCCAATGTATCACCAAAATACAGCCACTGGCCAGAGAGGGCAGGTCAGCGATATATAATGTGCAATAGCTGAGCTACAGTGTATTTGTAAATTGCATATTCCTAATGAATCCCCCAATGCTAACAGCAGAACTACTGAGTTATTTTTCCGTCTTTTATATATCAGCTGTATTTCCTTTAAATATAAAATGCTGAAAGAGAGAGAGAGGAAAAAGAAGGGAAGCAGCTTTGTTGTGGATCTCCCCTGCAAAGCTGGTGAGCAGCTTCCTCCAGCAAGACTGTATTAAGCATCTAAGACAGTCTATGGCTCACAGACAGAGATAAATAATTGATAGATAATTAAAACTAAGATGAAAAGATCAATGAGCCCCTCCTCCAACAGGCATTTGGCTGATGTAAATGAGATAGGCACTTACTCTTCTGGTCCTGTAAGTGGCTATTTCTATTGGAATCACAGAAAGGCTACTGTACCTAACTGAGTTGTTGTCCTATAAGTGGTTATTTCTAGCTGGAATCACAGAAAGGCTACTGTACCTAATTGAGTTGTTTGCAGACATTCTGTCTCTGTTTTCTCTAATTTACCTGTCTGTTTCAAACAAGGTAAGCAACGTGTTACGCTTATATTTAAAAAGGGAGGAAAGAGGCTTATTATTTGGAATTGGGAAAAAAGGGCAGAGTCACACCACCTCCACGATTGCCGTGTTTCTAGTCCTGTACCCCCCAGAGAAGATCAGGGCTACCCATGGCCACACTGCTCGCTGAGCCTCCAAGCAACCCTCCAGTGGTCAGCAATGGGAACGGCCCTCTCTGGAAGCTTGGCACGTGGTAATGCTATAGACCTTCACCATCAAGCATGAGACCCTCCGGGTAGACACAGGTCAAAGCAGACGCAGCTCTGACGACCTTTTCTGGACTAGGGTTCACTGTGCTGTCTGGCTTTTTCTGCCCTGGAAAGAAATGGAGATGGAGAGTTGGGTCTCAAGGGGCCATTTGAACAAACGTGATGACAATTGTGAATGTCAGTCCCAGGCTGTGACAAGTGCTTAGAGCTTTGTAGAGTGTTCAGTGACCACTTCCTGCCCAGCTCACTTAGCTGTCCCCTTCCCCCAAGCCTGTTACCTCAAATATGAGGGCTTCCTTTCTGCTTCTGTTGTCTCTTCTGAAACCTACAGCAAAGGGTTGGGGTCCTACTACTATTGGCTTAACTGCTCTGTCTTAACTAGAGAACTATGTTAAGCTGAAACACTTTTCTAGCTGGGTCATGCTGACTGATATGAATACATCTGGAGTGGAGGGGGGCGGTTGCTCTATTCATTTTAAGTCAAGATACATTCTCTATCAGAACCCTAAATATAGTGTTCATGACTTTTGCTACTCTTTGTTTCCAAGGGGAGATCACAAAAATATAAGAAAATTTCTGATATATAGACAGATACCTACCTTGTTTTTTGTTATCCTCCGAGTTTAAATACTTCCAAACAGAACTTTAAAATCTTATAAGAAAACTTTTAGATAACACTATCCAAGAAGTCTTTTTTTATTAAAAAATAGTGAACACTTTTGTAAGTACCAGGTAAATAAAACTGAACAAGAGATGGCCACTGTCCTCAATGAGCAATACAATGTCCCCAGGATCTTGAAAAGACAAAAAGATTTTGCCACCTGGAATTCCTTCTACAAGGAAAATTCATTTCAACCAGTGTTAATCCCATCTTAGGAGTCCGGCAGTGGTTAATTGATGAAGAACAATCAGTCCCTTGTGAAACTGACTCAGTACTCCAGAAATGAAAATTTAAATGTGGCTCACATTTTTCCTTCTCACAAAAGTGACACTTCGTCTGAGCATGTTGTCTGCAAGGTGCACACATTTACCTTCCTGAAAGTGTAGACGTGAACCCCTCAGCATGCTGAGGATGCAAAGGCTGACCTTTATTTTGCCTGTTCTTTCAGGGTAGCATTAGAGCCCCACAGACAAGGAGAAATGAGGTCTGGGTTGCATTGCAGACAGACATAAGCCTAAAAGTCATGAGCAATTGATCCTCCACCTACCGCATTAACCCAGGACTTGAAGTGACTTTAGGAAAAACTGGGTCCTTGGTGGTCTTCAGCTCAGGACCAACAGTCTTAGGACCGAGATGTTTCAGACTCAGATGTCTATTATCATTGAAGATATTGCTCAGTAAGTCTTAATCTTACACACTGGAAATTTTTTTGGCTTTCCAAGAGGGCTCCAGGAGCTGAAATTGACTGAGGTCCAACTGCCCAGCTAAAATGAACTAGGATGGGCCTCCGTCTCTGGCCCAACACTCAAGGCTTCAATAGCACTTTATCTTCTCAGTATGCCATTTCCTCTTGTACTCAGGACACAGTTGGGGGTTGTAAAAACCCATTCCCTTTCCAAATTCAGGAATACACACACCAATGACCCCTCCACACACACAGACACTTCTCTCCATATGGAAAATTTTTAATTACAATCAAACGCTCAGACTATTCATTTCTCCATGTCAGTGTCCTAGAGGCAGGGCTTCCATAGCACACTATTCATAATCGGAATGTGAAATTTAATACACTACATTGTAAGATATGTATTTACATTTACTACATTGTAAGATATATATAGTTACATTCTGCAATCACTCAGTGAATCCATCCTCAAGGATTGAAATTTCTTTATACTTTATCCACAAAACCTAACAGGGTGCTTAGAACACTCTAAGTGCTTAATAAATACCATAAGTGCTTACTAAATACTGAATGGTTAAAAGCCACGGTTGAATGGAGCAAACTCGCCCCATGGTTGATTATCCCATCACCCCACCACTGCCGAGTCACCTGTCAGGACAATTATTCTCAAGGAGAGCACTTTGGATCTAAAATGAATCCTTAGAAGGACACTCAGAACTTTTGACTTTCTGTGAGATATAGGATGTTAGCAGAAGCCGTTAGGGTTTTTTTTTTTTTTTTAAATAACAGCTGAAATATATATAAATATTAACAGATATTCCAAGAAGCTCTGGAGCTTTGGGGGAAAACATGTGGTTTTCAAGGAAAAGAAATATCCTATCTCTGGCACAACCTCAAGTACCAAGAGCCCCAACTCTTCTTAATGAAGTGTGAACGAAATGTCAGCACAGACCAGCCCGGTGTTGATGTGCATACTTCTTAGTTAACAGTGTGAAAATATCATTGTGTGGATGTTAAATCCTGTTTATGTTATAGAGCTAAAATGCCTGGTTAAGATTATTGACTCTTTTTTGGAGTCTTTTCATACATAGCAGTCTAGTAAGTTAAAAGAGGATTCATTTGATTACTCTGGAATGGTTACAATTTTCAAACAGAACACATTTCTTTGTTAGAAAATAAAAGGATGGGAGACCTGGAATTTTATAGACAACCCCTTTGTTCCTAAAATTTGAGGGTCTGTGAACTAGAGGAAGGGTTAATAACCACTGGGCCCCAAGTCATTGAGCCCAACCATTCACTCTTGGCTAAAGAAGTATTAGAAGTAAAGCATAGGGCCAAGGACCACATTGCATCACTGTTATGGGGGAATATAGAGTAATTACCTTCTAAAATATGCCCCATCAGCAGAGTAGCTTAAGTATAAATACAAAAATGTAAATATTAAATGTATATATATGAGTTTAACATACGAACATGAGCTTCCCTGGTGGCTCAGATGGTGAAAAATCTGCCTGCAGTGCAGGAGACCTGGGTTCAGTCCCTGGTTTGGGAGGATCCCCTGGAGAAGGGAATAGCAACCCACTGGAGTATTCTTGCCTGGAAAATTCCATGGACAGAGGAGCCTGGTGGGCTGCAGTCCATGGGGTCACAGACAGTTGGACATGACTGAGTGACTACTACAAAGACACATACAATATAAAAATATATATAATCCACAAATCCATATTGTATTATAATGTATTCATTTAGTACTGACATTATATGTGAATATATAAAAATTAATTCTTACATAAATATAGCAAATTATATAATATAGTATAATATGTAGATATTATAGTATACAAGTATCTAATATGTACAATATAAAACAATGTACAAGGTTGTTCTTCTGGTGATTTCAAACTGTATACTGATGGCATATACAAATATATATCTGTTTCCTTCATCACCTGTTAATATTACTCCCATATAGTCAGCAAAAACTTCAAACTTCTCTGTTCAAGAGCCACAAAACTACACTTACCCTCTTCTTTGTCCTCCTCCTGTGGTCCTCTCCCCGTTCACATCAACATCTACCCATGAAACCAGCAACAGTCATCCATACCTCTACTTTTCTCTCATCCCCACATTGCAGTGAATTATTAAATAATTCCAACTTGACCTCTGAAAGATTTCCCAGAAGATATCATTGTGTTCCATTCCTACAACTACTTCCCAGGCTTACCCCCTCATCATTTCTCTCTGGACCACTTGCACATCTCCTTATCTTCATTATTTTTTCTCTGGTATCCATCCTCCAGCCAGTCACCACCCCCAAATATGCTTATGTAACATCCACATATGTTTCTGTGGTTTAAAACGCTTCCATTCTCTGTGACTTACACTGTAGGTTCAAGATCCTAATATAATAACAAAGAAGTGACCCTGCTTGCCCTTCAATCTCATGTCCAATAACTCCATATCTTGATTCTTACTTTTCAAAACATTGGATGTCACGTTTTTTTCTCTCTCATCTCTCAAGATGCAGTGTTTCCCTTGTATGTACTATTTTACGCTTAAAGTAAAAAAGTGTTATTAGCCTTGCTTTACTATTTTCCTTCCTGATTTTGTTTTAGTTTTGTCTGTTCCTTACTAGACAATGCACTCCATGAAGGCTTATCTACTTTTTTTAAATCCCCCAAACCTAACACATTGCCTGGAAAATAGTTGTTGAATGAATGAATGAAGACATTATTCTTCACTTTAACTTCTCTTAAGAAGGGAATTTGTGAACCCCAAGAAGGAGTTTGTGAACTAACGTTCTCTGATCTGATCTTCCTTCGTTCTTTTTTGCACTGTTCACTGATTTTACCAGTTCCCATAAGGAAACCTTTCCCCTTTCTTTATGGTTTTTAAAACTAATTCCAGAAATTAACAATGTCAGGAGAGTCTCTATTTCTATTTCTGTAGCTCTAAGTATGGTGGTGGTGGTGGTTTAAGTCGTGCCCGACTCTTGTGACCCCATGGACTGTAGCCCGCCAGACTCTTCTGTCCATGGGATTTTCCTGGCAAGAACACTGGAGTGGGTGGTCATTTCCTTCTCTAGGGGATTTTTCCAACGCAGGGATCGAACCCTGCATTGCAAGTGGATTCTCTACCGCTGAGCCACTGGGAAGTATGGTTGTACTTAATTGTCTATGGTTGTACTTAATTTGATATGTCTGTGCAGTGCAAGAACCTGGGGGCAAGTTCTCCAGCACATACCTGGTGACACTGCCTGTTATAATTTTCTGTTTCTGCTTAGTTACAGAAAGAAAAGGACACATTCTTGGCTTCGTCATCTTCCTAATATAACTTCCAAGTTTAATACTACCTGAGAAATCTCCCATGCTGAGCAGAAATAATTACTTCTACGTTACTTCTTGTATTACACCAATGTATGAGGAGCTAAATCACAACAATGAGCAGGATACAATCATGGTTCAAGGGGTTTGTCGATTCATGAATAAGACAAGAAACCAGGCAATTATAAATCAGTTACAGGAAATATTGTTAACTCTCAGTGAAAACTTATTTTTTGAGAGGAGGTCCAAAGGACAGGCAGGTGAAGTGCAAAGGACCCGCCCGCCTCCCGCAGCTGCAGCACCCCCAGCACTCAAAGGCTGCATTCTCCCCTGTGCACATTACAGGGAATGCCCACCAGTGTCCAGGAAATGATCAGCAGGTATGATTTCTCTCTCCAACCTCAAAGCAAAATAAGCTAGGTTCTGGCCCTTCCTTAATAGCATTGCCCGTTAAGAGGGTATGTAGCTCTTGAGATAGAGTTTTAGGTGATGCAAATGGGAGGCACCCTCTTTAGTTCTTACATGTGTTTGTTTAGAAGGGTGTCAACTCAGTACATAGCTCAGAACAACAGCCCCCCTCTCTGAGAATCCTGAATGTGATAACAACTGAGACATGTCTCAGAAGACAGCAAGCTAGCCTTCTTAAGCATGTTTAGTGACCAGCGTTAACAGTTAACAAAATCCTGAAGCTAGAGCTTGGAAGCTATTGCTGAGGTTGGAAAATTTAGTAAACATTTATTCGTGTGTTTATATATTTATTTTCTTGGTAGACACTTATGGAGATACCACTGTGGGTGAAGAAATGTGTTAAGAGATGGGGAGACAATCATTAATAAGACAAAATCCTTACCTTCAGAGGGCTTACCACTTGGAAATTCAAGTAACCTGCAATGATAATAGAGTGTTCTCTGTGCACAGGATGCCATGGAAACTAGGAGATGCAGTTAATCCGGGCCTAAGGGATCATGGAAAACTCAGCCACAGCAGTCTCTACACTCAATCGTAAATGAATTACAATAGGATTTAGAGATCTTAGCTTGCATTTGTCCCTGATTAACTCAGACCTTCATCACACACCTCTGTGCTTTCTTTTTGTGCTGTAGGGGTCCTGCTGATCCTCTCCCGAGATAAATGGAGATGTTTTGCAAAGGCACAGAGCAGGGCTATATGTCATTAACTCACCTGTGGCTCAGTCTTGCTAAGTGAATGCCAGTCCCAGTTGAAACGTTTACAGAGTAGATAAAAATATGCAGATAATTCATTCACACAAGTTTATTCAGGAAGACATTCTTCACAAAGACCAGAAAACTATTCTCTAAATTTCTGAGGCACAAGTCTTGGTTTCAGCCCTCGAAAACTCCATCTACTTGTGCCTGATGGAGTGAACCTGGAAAAAGGAAGAATAAAATTCCTTTTCAATGACTTTACTGATTGGTTCTGGAATGGAGAGTTGTTGAAATGGAGATTCTTCATGTTTTACTATTGCAGGGTTTTCACATTATTTTTATTTGATATATTGGTTTTTAATCGGAGCTTAAAAATCAAACATGCACCCATAAAAATACTTCACTAACCAGCTATCATTGTTCCAAGCACAAAATATTTTATGATATTTTATGTAATCTATTGAGTGAATATATTTATGAACATATTCTTTTTGTGATAAATCCTTAAACTGAGACAAAGTATTAATCAAAAAATTTCAAGGGGATGGTATTGGGGTAAGAACTATTAATAGCTCCATATTTCACTTTGAACATTTCAGAACTTGGAGTTTCATTTTTGCAATAAAAAAGCATAAAGATGGAGGCAATAATTGCTAAATTTTAATTCTGTGATGAGACTCAGGAGAATATATTTCCCATGCCTGGGGAATTTTCTCTTACAAAAGACAGATAACAGTAAAGAAATACTTCATTAACTAGGAATCCAGGGGCAGCACTGGACAGAAAATTAAGCTCATGTGCTATTGCCATAATCCCACTTTGCATTGGATGTCACCATTAGCATATGGAAACTGCAACACCATCAGGAAAAGAATCTTACAAATAAGTGAGCAGATATTGTACAAACATCAGTTTATCCTTTCAAACAAATGCCACAGGCACTGACATAATTCCACTTGTGTGTCATATGTGTGAATGAAGTGGCCGCCTTTAAACTTCCAAAGCACATCCTGTCCTCCCAATCTTGGAATTACCATCTCTTGAAAGAGAAACTATAAAAATACGTGGAAATATGTATAAGAGTGGGCTTCCCTGACGACTAAGTGATAGAGAATCTGCCTGCAATGCAGGAGACGCAGGAGACGCGGGTTGGATCACCGGGTCAGGAAGATCCCCTGGAGGAGGGCATGGCAACCCACTCTAGTGTTCTTGCCTGGAGAATCCCATGGACAGAGGAGCCTGACAGACTATACTCCATAGGGTCGCAAAGGCTTGGGCACACTAGAGTGCGTGCGTGCATGTGCACACACACACACACACACACACACACACACACATTTATAAGAGCAACAGAAATGGTTTTTTTTTTTTTTTCAATTGGGTCCCATTCTACTGTCTTCTTCTATTTCCTTGCACTGATCACTGAAGAAGGCTTTCTTATCTCTCCTTGCTCTTCTTTGGAACTCTGCATTCAAATGGGTGTATCTTTCCTTTTCTCCTTTGCCTTTCACTTGTCTTCTTTTCTCAGCTATTTGTAAGGCCTCCTTGGACAACCATTTGCCTTTTTGCATTTCTTTTCATTGGGGATGGTCTTGATCACTGCCTCCTGTACAATGTCACAAACTTCCATCCAGAGTTCTTCACTCTGTATATCAGATCTGATCCCTTGAATCTATTTGTCACTTCCACTGTATAATAGTAAGGTATTTGATTTAGGTCATGTCTGAATGGTCTAGTGGTTTTCCCTACTTTCTTCAATTTAAGTCTGAATTTGGCAATAAGGAATTCATGATCTGCTGCTGCTGCTGCTAAGTCTCTTCAGTCGTGTCCAACTCTGTGCGACCCCGTAGATGGCAGCCCACCAGGCTCCATCATCCCTGGGATTCTCCAAGCAAGGATACTGGAGTGGGTTGCCATTTCCTTCTCCAGTGCATGAAGGGAAAAGTGAAAGTGAAGTTGCTTAGTCGTGTCCGATTCTTGGCGACCCCATGGACTGTAGCCTACCAGGCTCCGCTGTCCTTGGGATTTTCCAGGCAAGAGTACTGGAGTGGGGTGCCATTGCCTTCTCCGTTCATGATCTGAGCCACAGTCAAAAATATACCCATTGAAAGCAGAGTTACAAAGAATAGCAAGGAGAGATAAGAAAGCTTTCCTCAGTGATCAATGCAGACAAATAGAGGAAAACAATAGGATGGGAAAGACTAGAGATCTCTTCAAGAAAATTAGAGACACCAAGGGAACATTTCATGCAAAGATGGGCACAATAAAGGACAGAAATGGTATGGACTTAACTGAAGCAAAAGATATTAAGAAGAGGTGGCTAGAATACACAGAAGAATTATACAAAAAAGAACTTCATGATCCAGATAACCACGATGGTGTGATCACTCACCTAGAGTCAGCCATCCTGGAATGTGAAGTCAAGTGGGACTGAGGAAGCATCACTACGAACAAAGCTAGTGGAGGTGATGGAATTCCAGTTGAGCTATTTCAAATCCTAAAAGATGGTGATGCTGTTAAAGTACTGCACTCAATATGCCAGCACATTTGGAAAACTCAGCAGCAGCCACAGGACTGCAAAAGGTCAGTTTTCATCCCAATCCCAAAGAAGGGCAATGCCAAAGAATGTTCAAACTACCACACAATTGTGCTCATCTCACACGTGAGCAAATTAATGCTCAAAATTCTCCAAGCCAGGCTTCAACAGTATGTGAACCATGAAATTCCAGATGTTCAAGCTGGATTTAGAAAAGGCAGAGGAACCAGGGATCAAATTGCCAACATCTGTTGAATCATAGAAAAAGGCAAGAGAATTTCAGAAAAACATCTACTTCTGCTTTATTGATTAAGCCAAAGCCTTTGACTATGTGGATCACAACAAACTCTAGAAAATTCTTCAAGAGATGCAAATACCAGACCACCTTACCTGCCTCCTGAGAAATCTGTATGCAGGTCAAGAAGCAACAGTTAGAACCAGACATGGAACAACAGACTGGTTCCACATTGGGAAAGGAGTATGTCAGGCTGTATATTTTCACCCTGTTTATTTAACTTATAAGCAGAGTACATCATGTGAAATGCCTGGCTGGATGAAGCACAAGCTGGAATCAAGATTGTCGGGAGAAATATCAATAACCTCAGATATGCAGATGGCACCACCCTTATGGCAGAAAGTAAAGAAGAACTAAAGAGCTTCCTGATGAAAGTGAAAGAGGAAAGTGAAAAAGTTGACTGAAAATTCAACATTCAAACAACTAAGATCATGGCATCTGGTCCCATCACCCCATGGCAAATAGATGGGGAAAGAGTGGAAACAGTGACAGACTTTATTTTGGGGGGCTCCAAAATCACTGCAGATGGTGATTGCAGCCATGAAATTAAAAGATGCTTATTCTTTGGAAGAAAAGCTATGGCCAACCTAGATAGCACATTAAAAAGCAAAGACATTACTTTGCCAATAAAGGTCCTTCTAGTCAAAGCTATGGTTTTTCCAGTAGTCATGTATGGATGTGAGAGATGGACTATAAATAAAGCTGAGCGCCGAAGAATTGATGCTTTTGAACTGTGGTGTTGAAGACTCTTGAGAGTCCTTTGGACTACAAGGAGATCCAACCAGTCAATTCTAAAGGAAATCAGTCCTGAATGTTCATTGGAAGGACTGATGTTGAAGCCAAAACTCCAATACTTTGGCCACCTGATGCGAAGAACTGACTCCTTAGAAAAGACCCTGATGCTGGTAAAGTTTAAAGGCAGGAGGAGAAGGGGACAATAGAAGATGAGATGGTTAGATGGCATCACCAACTCAATGGACATGAGTTTGAGTAAGCTCCGGGAGTTGGTGATGGACGGGGAAGCCTGGTGTGCTGCAGCCATGGGCTCACAAAGAGTCGGACATAACTGAGCGACAGAATTGAATTGGGTCCACCTACATGACTGGACCAAAGTCCTTGAAAACATATATTGACACCAGGGTAACCAGCCAAGTATGAAAAATCTCATCTGTGGAAATGTACATCCCAAGCAAGCATTATTTTAGGACATGAAACAAGATGATTGAGAATTTGATCTGAAATGGTTTAAACCAGAGGGAATGGCAGAAGCAATAAGCTGAAGTCTTCATAACTGGGTTGTTTCCACAGCTTTAAGCAGTGTCTACTACAGTAAACCCCTCTGGTCCAGGGAATCAGAGAAGGAAAATTCTAGTAACAGGTATGCTGCTGCCCGCAGCGTTAGGAAAGGCACTTCCTAAGGTGCATGCAGGTGTATGCAGGTGTATGTCTGGTGTATGAAAATGATACTTGTCCTTCCTGCACTATAAGTCACAGAACTTGATGAATGCAAGCACACAGGGAAAAGTCAGTGCTTTCTCATAAGGGAAAGAGTAACCTTACCTACAAATACACCCACTTTCCAAGCAGCTAGTGAAATGGGTTGGTCCTCCAACTTGGCCAAAATATAAATAAAGCTCTTAACATTCATAACATAATGATAATGCTGGTGTCTAAAGCATGCAATTTTCACAAGCCAGTAGTGTAGAACAGCTGCATCACAGGCAGTTGTTCAGTCAGGATTTGTCTGTGAGCCAGTACCTGCCCAGGGCTTCCCAGGTGATGCCGTTGTCAAGAATCCACCAGCCAATGCAGGAGACGCAAGAGATGCGGGTTCGATCCCTGGGTTGGGAAGATCCCTTAGAGGAGGAAATGGCAACCCACTGCAGTACTCTTGTCTGGAGAATCCCATGGACAGAGGAGCCTGGGAGGCTACAGTCCATGGGGTCACAAAGAGTGGGATACAACTGAGCACCCACCCACAACACCTGCCCAGGGCTGACTTGAGGCATCTGATATTTGAAAGAGAAAGTGTAATGGGCATGCTAACTACCCTTCCTTCTAGACTGTCTAAATCTTGCTGGTTTTAAGTTAGATCATCAAGAAGTCACGTACTTGGACCAAATTATCTCAGTTCTCCATAGAAATGCCTTCACTGATTGATGATGGAAGGTTTTGCCCTGAGCTGTTGCAGAGGGTCGATAGGAAAGTTGTCTCATCTGTATTTCTGTTGTTTTTTCAAAGCTGGAGCCAAGCAATGTCCACTACACTTGCAAACATCAATTTTCAAAAGGCCCATGAAAATGCACTTCGTTTAACATAATTCAAGGAAAACTTTATTTCTCACGGTAAACGTGTGTGCTTTCTTCTTTCTGGAGAGAATGTTAGGTAACTAATGAGGTTCCTTTCAGATGTCAGGAAACTCAGAGCTAAATCCATACATACCTTAGGAATTAACTCCTCTTCAGTTGATGACACTATCTATTTTGGGTGGTGGGTTATTGGTTTGTTTTTTTTTTTAGATAGTGTTTCTTCTGTTTCAGTCATATCCATTTTACACAAGGTTTATCTTGGAAGCTGTTTTTTATCTTTTTTAAACTTGAGAGGCATATAGTTGAATAAGTAGAAAAGTCAAATTCGCTAAACATTAACTTTGTGTCGGGTAGTTCACATTCACAACCTTAGGTGTTAGTCATTAATACCATATTCTGTTTTAAAATGAGGTTCAGGTGTGTCAAACAGCATCATCAATACTACCAAACCAGTAAGAGTCAGGGTCAGTGCTTGAACCGAGATATTTTTTCTAATTTTGTCCAAAGTACATGCTCATATTTGTGACTCTACTATAGATCTGTTTAACAACATTAATTATATATAATACATATATGTTAATTTTTATACCAAGCTTATCTTGAGCTTGATTATTAAGTTCATTAATGAATTAAATACCTATTCCCCTTTGCAGTATTACTGTGAGAGTAAAATAAAATTAAAAACAGGAAAGTACATTGAAAGAATTCTAGATTAATGTGCAAATGTGAAGTGTTTTATTATATGCTACACCATCGTATCAGTCATTGGAAGGTTCGAATTACTATCTTAAAATTGAATGGTTGTATGTGAGTATCTAATTCTGAATCTTGAGTATCCCTCTATTCACCTATTAGTACTCAGCAATGATTTTTAATCAACTGGAAAACTGAAAAGGGCTTTGGTAAATGTCCCTTAGATGTAAAATATTTTACTGAAGTTCATCAACAAATGACATTCTAAATTAAATTTCTGCTCATAAAATTCCTGTTCTGGTAAACAAATTATTTCTATGCCATGTATATAGCATTTTTTGCAAGCTGTATGAAACCACCCATTTGAAAATCCTACAGTGGACCACTGACCTGAAGACATGTATTTCAGAAAAGAAAGAGAGAGAGACTGTACCTTCCCTGTGTCCTGAGAAACAGCCTCAGACTTTCTGAAATGATCCACTGTCTCTACACAAAGATATGAACAGTCCCTGCCTTGCTCATCCCAGCCCAAATCCTCAGCCAATATTAAAATGCAACCTCAGCACACACCTGATCCTACTTCCTTAATAAGTTTCTCTTTTTCTTCTCATTTCCCCTCTTTATCTTTTCAGAAAATAACTTTGTTTCAACTCTTGATGCTAATTATATTTTTCATTTTATGTGTTAGACCTACTGCTTCCTTTATTTTCTCAGTAAGAAAAAAAAGTAAACATACTGCATTAGAAACCATGAATATATTTCTAAGCATCAGCTGCAAGTAATCACGCATGGAAGACATCCCCATCATGGGAGGATTTCAGTGCTGCTTTGTTAGCATGAAGGCAGGCAACTCTGGAGGGAGACGGCAGGACTGACAATGAGATTCGGGTGCAACATGTGAGGGAGGAGAGGAAGCGGCACAGTAAAGGGGAGAACTGAACAAGGACAGGGGTGTCTGGTGGGGTCTGTGCTACTTACACAAAACTTCATTCTTTCTGTATGATGCTCAACAAATGGTAGACAAAATATTTTCTTCTTATTTTTAATATAATGAATTGCAACAATATCCTCACCTAATTCTTGCCCATACTTTATCACCGGACTTCCCTGGTGGCTCAGTGGTAAAGAACCTGCCTGCCAATGCCAGAGACATGGGTTCAGTCCCTAGGTCAGTCAGGAAGATGCCCTGGAGAAGGAAATGGAAACCCACTCCAGGATTCTTAGCTGGGAAATCCCATGGACAGAGGAGCCTGGCGGGCTATAGTCCATAGGGTCACAAAAGTCACACACGACTTAGTGACTAAACAACAACTTTATCATTACTGGCAGTTGGGGTGAGAAATTTATATTCCCAGAGGTCTTTGGACATGGGCTATAGCATGCATCCTATGATGATAAATACCATGGAGGCATCTGGTGATCTGAAAAATATTATAAATGCCAGTGAAGTAATAATAACCTGTGATTCTTGGAATTAGGGTAACAAAGATCATTCTGGGCAATGACGGTCACTCTATCAGAGAAGCTGTAGAAAGAAAAGTTGAACGTGCAGAAATGATGAGAACTTGCCCTTTCTGAGAAGAGCATCACTGATCCAGAAAACCAACTGGGAGGGAGCTGATTGCTGAGCAATGTCAGCACGTCAGTCTGGGCCACTCCCTTAGAGCCAGTGGACACAGAAAGAAAATAGCAGGAAAATGAAGTGTATGAGTACACTTGTTCGATCCCCTGGTCAAGAAGCAGAGCCTGACGACGAGATTTGGGTGCAAGCTGTGAGGGAGGAGAGGAAATGGCACAGTAAAGGGGAGAACCGAGCAAGGACAGGGGTGTCTGGTGGGGTCTGTGCTTGGGATTGAGGCTCTAGAACAGGAGTTAGCATGTGTCATCATATCCCAGCGGCTCAGCTCTGCCCCTGTAGCATATTAGTTAGTAGCCGTAGGAAGAAAATACAGGAGCCTTGCTTTGTTCCAATAGAACTTTGTTTACAAAAACAATCAGCAGGCCAGATTTGGCCAGGGGGCCGTGGTTTGCTGACTCCTTCTCTAAAGTATGAGTCACATCACAGAGTTGCTGCCTTCTCCCCACTGCAGAGGCAAGGAGTTCGGCCGTCTCTGCCCTGTATCAGTCAGTCATCAGTCAGTCATCAGCCTGGGCCCAGGCTGCGGTGGTGCCAGGACCTCTAAGACCAAGTGGTTTCTCGCAGCTAGGAGGAGTTCTCCAACTTCACTGTGAATCTGTGAATTCTGTGAAAAAATCCTAATTTGTGTTTTATGAAGCAAGTTCTCTGAGTCACCTATAGTGTGAAAGGAAAAAAATCACTGAGTCCTAAACTGTCTAAACCTCAATTTTATCTTTCTTAACATCCTTGAAGACTAAGAAGAGAAACATGGTTGGGAGTTGTGAATAGTTAATTACTTAAACCAGTTTCCAGAATGAAATTAAGTCTACCTAAAGGACAGTAATTGGTAGAGTTATTTCAACTTCATGAGTTTAGATGATAATACACACACGTGAACATGCACACATGCATGTCCCCCCCCCGCCACCAACACACACACAGTAGGCCAAGGGGTAAATACTTAGTCAGGATGCTGGCTCAGCTAACGAGAGCTGGAGATGGGGGATCAGGGCCTGAGTAAAATGAGGGCTATTATAATCTATAGCTGAACACATGTTAGCTATTTCAATGTTAGCAAATTCAAGCAAACATGAGCAAATGCAAGCAAAAATATGTTGTAAAAACCTAAGAGATAAAAATCAAGAAAATGAAATAATAGCAGTAATATGGGGACTTCCTGGTGGTCCAGTGGTTAAGAATCTGCCTTGCAATGCAGGGGACATGGTTTGACCCCTCGTCAGGGAACTGAGATCCCACACATGTGTATGAGTGCATACACCACAGAGCAGCTAAGTCCATGTGCTGCAGTGACTGAGCCTGCATGCTGCAACTAAGACTTGATGCAGGCAAATAAAAAAAATAGCATTAAGATGAAGTAAGAGCTGAATCCTAAGCTGCAGGAACCAAATAGGAAAACAGAAGGATTTAGAAATCAAGAGATCATAAGGAAAGGAAGGGAAGACATAGGTGATGACAAAAAAAAAAAAGGATATGTGTAAATGATGCAGGCAGGTTTTCTTTATTGTTCAGAAGGTGTGGTGCGGTAAATTTTTAAAAAACATTGTTTTGTAAGGTTGAACAAATAACTTACATACATGCATGTGTGAATAAATAACTTGCATGCATAATTTACAATCCAGTAGCACCCCTTATAGACATACAGGCTAGAGAAACTTACAAAGGTAGACCAACAAATATGACTAAGAGTGTTCAAAGCAATGTTGTTTATAAAAATAAATTACTAAAACAATTCAAATGCCTAATTACAGGAGAATGGGTAATTTGTAATATGTATACATAGTAGAATATTATACATCAGGGGAAATAAATGAACTGCAGCTACATGCACTAACATAAATCTTAAAACTTTAATATTGAGTGAAGAAAATAAGCTTTATAAACCCCACTTCCACATAAGCTATAGAAAGCTGCAAGAGAATGTTTCTCCCATCCTAATAACAATAAAAAAACAGATAATATGTATGAGCTGAGGTCACAAGGCAGCCATAAGAACTAAATATCAAAACCAGACAAGTCCCTTTAAAGAAAGACAAGACATGGAAATTATTTCACCTTTGCAGAGATCAAGAAAAATAGGAGGCCACTCCAGCAGAGGGTAAGACATCAGCTAAAATTTTAACAAGTTCCTAAAGTCCAAATGTGGACTAGGATGTAAGTTTAGAATAACTAGGAGCCCCAGACCCAGGGTAGTTCTTACTCACACACCAGCTCTTCTCCATGTTGCTCCAGTAATGCCCTCAAGATTAGGGGCAGGCAGGAAATCAGTGAGATCTCCCTTCAGGGGTGTACACAGATGGAGAGCAGCTTCTGCTTGCTGCTGCTGCTGCTGCTAAGTCACTTCAGTTGTGTCCGACTCTGTGCGACCCTGTGGACGGCAGCCCACCAGGCTCCCCCGTCCCTGGAATTCTCCAGGCAAGAACACTGGAGTGGGTTGCCATTGCCTTCTCTAATACATGAAAGAGAAAAGTGAAAGCAAGGACGCTCAGTCATGTCCAACTCTTAGGGACCCCACGGACTGCAGCCTACCAGGCTCCTCCATCCATGGGATTTTCCAGGCAAGAGTACTGGAGTGGGGTGCCATTGCCTTCTCTGAGCTTCCGCTTGATTCAGGGGCAAATCCATCTCTCATCAAAAACAAAAGCCGCTTTGGGAAGAACAGAAAGTTCTCGGGTGTCCAGGGTCACCAAAGAAGAGATGGCAGCAAAACCTATCAGCCTCTGGAGGAAGAGTATGACACTCCCGTTCCTGCCACCAGAAAGCTTCTTAGGGAAGGGTAGAAACAATGGAAAATCTCTATGTCCATGCCCTGCAGCTACACAGAGCAGAAGTCTGATCCCCAGGCCTGGACGGGAATTCTTCTGGATACCTGCTGCAGATCCAAGGCAGAGTTCTGTTGCCACAGGCCGAATTGATAGAAACGCTGAGCATGCCCTATTCCCAGGGCCCAGGCACAAAGGTGCTGTCTAAACCTGAGATGATCTTTTTAATCTTAATTTTTCATAGTTATTTCATTTATTTTATCTTTTAAGTTTTTATTGATGTATAGGTGATTTACAATAGCATAAGTTTCAGATGTACACCACAGGTATCTAGTTATATAATATATATTAGTTTGTATATGCGGTATATATACATCAGTTCAGTTCAGTTGCTCAGTCGTGTAATGCAGAAGACAAAGGTTTGATCCCTGGGTCAGGAAGAGCCCCTGGAGAAGGAAATGGCAACCCACTCCAGTATCCTTGCCTGGGAAATCCCAAGGACAGTGGAGACTGGTGGGCTACAGTCTATGGGGTCACAAAGAGTCAGACACAACTTAGAGACCAAACAACAACAACAACATAGATACTTTAAATTTCTCCTAATGAAAAGCAAATCTATTTTGTTTACAAAAATTATCTAGTTTGGTACTTTAAAAACTAGAATGGGGAACTGGTGAACTTTCTGATCAACAGTAAAAAAAAATAGATGTCAGTTTCACGATTTCAAGATTCTTAGTAAGCTAGTGCATGCATGCTCCATTGTGTCGGACTCTTTTCGATCCCACGGACTGAGGCCACCAGGATCCTCAGTTCAGGGGATCCTCCAGGCAAAAATATTGGAGTGGGGATCTTCCTGATCCAGGTATCCAAACTGTGTCTTCTGTATCGCCTGCATTGGCAGGCAGGTTCTTTACCCTTGAGCCACCCGGGAAGCCCACTTGACAGGTTAGAACAATGGGCTAAATCTATATAGATATAGATATGGATATGGATATGGATGGGCTTCCCTGATAGCTCAGCTGGTCAAGCATCCGCTTGCAATGAAAGAGACACTGGTTCGACTCCTGGGTCAGAAAGATCCCCTGGAGAAGGGATATGTTACCCACTCCAGCATTCTTGGGCTTCCCAGGTGGCTCAGTCAGTAAAGAATCCACCTGTAATGCAAGTAACCTAGGTTCAGTCCTGGGTTTGGAAAGTTCCCCTGGAGGAGGGCATGGCAACCCACTCCAGTATTCTTGCCTACAGAATCCCTATGGACAGAGGAGCCTGGTGGGCTGCAGTTCATGGGATCGCAAAGAGTCAGACATGACTGAGCAACTGAGCACAGCACAGCACATGGATATGGATATATAGATATATATTAATAGATGTATATTAATATATTATTATATATAGAGATATATATTTATATATATTAATAGATATATATACAGATAAAATAGAGATAAAATATATTTTATCTATATTTATAGAGATAAAATAGAGATGCAATAAAAAATAAAAGGCATAAAGACTGGAAAGAAAGACATAAAACTATCTCTATTTTCAAATGGCATAACTGTATAGAGATGATATAGAAAACTCAAAGACCTTTTAAAAAGCTGTTAAAACTAATTAGTGAGTACCATACTTGAAGAATACAATATCAATATAAAAATTTAATAGTATTTCTATATACTAGAAGTAAATAATCAGAAGTTTAAATTTTTTGAAGCACCATTTTCAATAGTACCAAAAACGAAATATTTGTATACAAATATAACAAAGTAAGTATAAGACCTGTATGTTAAAAACTATAAAATATTAATGAATGAAACAAAGAGGATCTAAATAAATGCAATGATATACTATCTCAAGGATAGGAAGATTCAAAATTGTTATATCAGTTCTCTCCAAATTGGTTTACAAAGTTAGTGGAGTCCTAATCAAAATCCCAAGAGGATTATTAAAAAAAAAAAAATTCCAAAATTTATATAGACAGGCAAAGAAATTAGAATAATCAAAAGTTGTTGGAAGTTGGAAGTTTCATATTACCTGATTTCCAAGCTTACTATAAAATTACAGAAGTCAAGACAGTCTGATGTTGGTGAGAAGAAATACATACAAATAAATGGAACAAAATAATGAGTCCAGAAATAGATGCACACATGTAGTATCACTTAATTTTTTACGAGGGTGCAAAGGCAAGTCAACGGAGAAAGGAAAGTAAGTTCAACAAATGGTGCTGGGACAATTAGGTAACAGTGGGGAATTCTGTTTGTTTGTTTTTAATGAACCCCAATCCATACCTCTCACTATACAAAAATTATCTCAAAGTGGATAATAGACCTAAATGTAAAACCTAAAGCTATAAAACTTCTAAAAGAAAATGTATGACAGAAATCAAACTGATCATCAATCAATTAAAAATAAACACATATTTTTTAAAAAGAAAAAAAGAATTATAATAAAAGACAACCAAATAGGAAAAAGAAAAGAAAATGTAAAAAATAATTGCTGTTTTCTTGAGCTAAACAATGATTTCTTAGATACAACACCTAAAGCACAATCCATAAAGAAAATACTCAATAAACTGGACATCATCAAAATTAAGAACATCTACTCTTTGGAAGCCAATATCAAAATGAGAAGACAAGCCTTAGAGAGGGAGAAAACATTTGTAAATCATATTTCTAATAAAGAATTTGTATCCAGCTTATAAATAGAACTCTCAAAATTCAATAATAGCCAATTTAAAATGAGGAGCTATTTGAGTAGATACTTCATATAAGAAGATACAAGTATGGCAACTAAATACATAAAAAGATGCTCAACATCAATAGTCACTAGAGAAGTGAAAATTAAGACCACAGTAAAGTACAACTATTAATATATACTTATTAGAATCAAATCTAATTTTTTAAAAATATCTGACAGCATCAGGTACTGATGAAGATGCAGAGAAAGTGGTACTTTCAAACATTTCTCAAAGGAATGCAAAATGATACTTCACTTTGGGGAAACATTTTGACAGTTCCTTACAAAGTTAAACATAGACTTACAATACAACTTAGAAATTCCACTACCAAATATCAACCCAAGTAAATAAAAACCTATATTTTAACAAAAAAATATGCACAGATGTTTAGAACAACTTTATCTGTAAATTACCAAAATCTAGAAACAGCTCAAGTGTCTCTCAGCTGAGGAACACATAAACTCCCAGTATATCTGTAAAATGGAATACTACTCAACAGCAAAAAAAGATGCACACACGACGCACACAACAATATAATTTAATGTTCAGTGAATTCTACTGTGTGATAAAAGCTACAGTCAAAAGCCTATATACTGTATGATTTCACTGAAAAAACATTCTTGCAAAGGCAAAATCGTAGGAACAGAAAATAGATCGGTGATTGCAGACATGAGAATGGGAGAATGCGTGGCTACAAAACTATACTGGGGAATATTTTGGAGCGATAAAACTCTTTATCTTGATCGTGGTAGTGGCTGCATGGTTGAATAAATTTGTCAAAACTCAAAGAATTGTACAGTAAAGGCAGTAAATTTTACTATATGCAAAATACACTGAAATTTTTAAATGAAAAATATTTCCCTTCCAAAATGTAACATGGGTAACCACGAACTATTTTATTTCATTTACAAAATTCATAAATACAAAAAGAAAGATATTATTTAATGTGCATACATGTAGCAGTATGAGAAATAATTATAAATTCAGTATGAATAAACTCTTTGGCATGAAGGACCAAAAGTCAATTCACTCTTAATAGATACACAGAATTCAAAAAAGGCAGGGAAGACTTCCCTGGTGCTCCAAGGGTTAAGAATCCACTTGCCAACGCAGAGGACATGGGTTCAATCCCTGGGCCGGGAAGATTCCACATGCCACGAGGCACCTAAACCAGGCACCACAACTGCTGAGTCTGAGTGCCCTGGAACCCAAGTGCTGCAACAAGACAAACCACCGGAGTGAGGGGCCTGCACACCATGATTAGAGAGTAGCCCCTGCTCTCTATGCACAGCAGTGAGAATCCAACACAGTCAAAAAATTTTTTAAATGCAAATAAATAAACTTTTTTTTTTTTTTTAAGGCAGGGAGCAGTGCCTTATTTTGTACTACAGAGGTTATCTAGGGCAGTGATTTGGATCTGGGCCCACAACATAGGAGGGGTAATGACTCATGTACCACTATCTACAAATAGGATCTCCTTTTTTCAGCTAGTGTGAATTCACTATCATTGAAGGTGCTCAGAGAACAGTGAGATCAATTCTGAAGTGAATTAATAAGTCAGAATTTCAGCATTTGTTTTCTCTTCCTAACACATTATTGATCAATCACTTGCTCTGAGCCAAGAACTGCATAGCCTGGAAACATGCTAGTAAATAGGTACATGTGTTTCCAGCCTGAAAAAGACCTGGTTAAAGTTATCAAATTAAGTGTTCTTTCCTCCAAAATGCAAAACATATAGTTGAGAGAGTAGAACTGCAGAGAGCAATGCTTCCTGACTTATTTTACTTAATTATGTCCAGAAAACACTCAGGTAGCCATGATCATGAGAAGACAGCCAAATTCTAATTGACTGCCTCTGCTTAGAATTCAGTTCTGTTCTTGTCTTGTTTTGTTTTTGTATCCTGGATACTAAATCTGGACTTCCTCAGCATAGTTGCTTATTACCTTACCTTAAACCTCTCTCCAATTAGTATCTGAAATGATGTGAGTACAAAGGGCAGAGACAAGTCATTCATCACATACCTCTGTTTTTACTGAGCCTTATATGCACTCAGTGATTTATAGAACACGAAGCTGATAATGGCCCTGTCCTATAGCTTCAGCATTCAGTGTGGGGGCTTTTTCCACTCTATGACCACATTTGTCATATGGTATGTTGATGTATTTTATATATCAAGCCTGGAGCAGGAAATGACAACCCACTCCAGTATTCTTGCCTGGAAAATTCCATGGACAGAGGAGCCTGGTGGACCACAGTCCACAGGGTCACAAAGAGTCGGACACGACTGAGCAACTGAGCACAGCACGTATATCAAGACATGACTTTGTTGCTGTATACTTGTACACTTTCCTAAAGTAATTCCTTAATCACAAGTGATTCATTCACTCATTTATTAATAATTGCCTCACCTGTACTTATCAAGCATCCACTGTGTGTCACTCAACTTGCTAGGTGTTAGAGGTTACAAAAATGGCTATTTTTAATTATTTCACTACAATTTAACGGCATTTGATTTTTACAGCTTTCTCTGACCAAAGGAAAACACATTGTTTATTTCATTCTCAAGGCAACAGTTTTTTGTTAGTGTAATTATTACATACACATCTCACTGTGTACACACCACACACTCCTCAAATGGCTTGATCCTAAATTTTTCTTCTCAAAAGAAAGAAATTACCTTGATTTAAAACTACTTACTTCGTGAAAGTTTCTCGAATTCTCTTAGCTCTGAATGACCTCTCCCTCTTTGATTTCTCAAGCATATTTTACTGTTTATCTCTCATTTTATAACATGTGTCTCATTGTATTTCTTTGTGTGTACCTTTCAAAGGTTTTTACTTTATTTTGTGTCAAGACAACATAACCATATAATACAAGCATATGATGATGATTTTAAAATAATACAAAAGGAGTCCTCAGGAAAAGCAACAGTGTTTGACCCTCCTTATCTTACTAGGCAATCCCCAAATCTTCCCAATGCCTAAAGGTAACCATTTTTCAGTATTTGTATACTAGTACTTCTAGATATTAGCTATCATATTTTTTGAGTTGTAAGCTTAGGGTATCATATGTTAGTTCCTGCCATGAAAGAATGAAGTGAAGTGAAGTGAAGTCGATCAGTTGTATCTGACTCTTGTAGACCCCATGGACTGTAGCCCACCAGGCTCCTCTGTACATGGGATTCTCCAGGCAAGAATACTGGGGTGGGTTGCCATTTCCTTTGCCAGAGGATCTTCCCAACCCAGACATCGAACCCAGGCCTCCCGCATTGTAGGCAGACGCTTTACCATCTGAGCCACGAGAATAAATTTCAACTTATTTACTTTGTTTTCGATATTCTTACTCTCTCCCAATTTTTGGATTTTTGCTAATCTTTTTTCATCAACTTTGGGAAGTACACCTTGACTCTCAGTTATGTGCAGTGAAAATAACAGTGTTCCTGACATTTGAGTCAGTTCTAATGAGGTGGATGAACCTAGAGCCTATTATACAGAGTGAAGTAAGTCAGAAAGAGAAAAACAAATATCATACATTAACCCTTGTATGTGGAATCTAGAAAAATGGTACCGATGAACCTATTTGCAGAGCAGCAACGGAGACACAGAGGTAGAGAACAGACTCACGGACACAGTGAGGAGGGGGAGGGGGAGGTGAGTGGAGAGAGCGCGGGGACGCGTCTTCACGGCCCCAGAGCCTGTGGATACTTGCTGTGTGCCTCGGGAACCCAGACTGGCACTCTGCACCAGCCTAAATGGGTGGGAAAGAGTGGGAGGTGGGGGGAGGTCGCGGGGAGGCTCAAGAGGGAAGGCACACACGTACACCTATGGCTAATTCATGTTGACACATGGCGGAAATGAAACCAAGATTGTAAAACAGTTATTCTTTAGCTAAAAATAAATACGTTTTTAAAAATATTAATGTTCCTACCTTTGATTCCACTTCACCTCCCTTCTGAGGAGAATGCTTCAACTATCCAGATCAAATTGATTTGCTCATGTTTACCCCATATGTTTGTAATTCATGTAATACCTTTTATTTCCTTCACCTTTGGACCATGACTTCCCACACAACTTGCTATTTAATTTTCCCATAAGTTTCTAATTGCCTGTCATTTTTCTTCTTGACAAAATAGTTCATAGTTTCACTAATATTGCCAATTTTCAGCCCCTTGATTATTCCCTCTACTGCTTATAATCCACTACAATTTTTTCATGAGAACTTTTTTCATGGAAACTTCTATCTTAGCCATTTACAACTTTGCTTTTTAGACCTCTGCATAAATGATCATTACAGGATAAATTTTAATCATACCCTGGTTTAGTCCCACAATATTTTGAATTCTTTATCTTCTTTCTTGGTTTTCACCTAGGTTTCCCTAGAGTCTCAATCTCTGCAAAGGGTGCATGGAGATATGATAGGAAAAGCTGATCACATGCAAGAGTCTATGAAACGTTTTTATTTTGCCCTCAAAATAGCTTGGCTGGGAACAGAATTCCAGATTTAAAATAGTTTTCCCTCAGAATAATATTTAAGACATCTTTCTGTTGTCACCGTTCAGCCAGTGTTGTTGAGGAGAATTTTGGCTAATTTGTCTCTCATTTCTTTGTAGATACCTACCGTAGGTTTTTTCCTTTCTGAAGCTTTCAGGTCCTTCACTTTTTCCTTGACATTTTGAAATTTCATGATGATTGACCTCAGCTTATCAGCCAGGATTCTCATAAGATCAGATGGCCGTTGTGTGTAACCTGAGGAGTTCCCCTGTACAAAGAGGGCAAGAAGAGACCAAAGAAAGAGGCTCACCCCTCCAGACTGGTAGGTGGTAGGTTTCATAAGCAAGGGAACTCACACACAAGGCTCATTTTGGGCAGCCACAAGACGCGTAGACTTCCCCTCCCACCCTCTGGAGTCTTACAAGTGTCCTTACCCTGGTTCAGTCACATACACTGTCCAGATGATCTGAACAACACGTGGCTCTCTCAAGTCTGCATTCTTGTCTTGAAAAGAGTCCAGAGATGTGGACGGTGGGGAGAACATACCCTTCAAGGACAAGGGAGGGGATGAAGAGCCTTAGACTGCCTGGGCCGAGCTCTCCGGTGACCTGCAGTCACGCCTTCTCAGTGACCTCCTCCAACAACGGCCCACTCAAGTTAATAAAGAAGAAGTATTGAGAAGGAGTAATCTGGAGGATGGGGCTTCCCAGGCAGTGCTAGTGGTAAAGAACCTGCCCACCAATGCAGGAGACATTAGAGACCCAGGTTAGATCCCTGGGTCAGGAAGATCCCCTGGAGAAGGGCAGGGTAACCCACTCCAGTATTCTTGCCTGGAGAATCCCATGGACAGAGGAGCCTGGTGGGCTGTGGTCCATGTGATCGCACAGAGTCGGACAGGACTGAAGCAGCTTGGCAAGCACGCACACAGTCTGGAGGAGATTTACGATGGTATTGGGTAAGGCAGATGCAGGAGAGTCACAGAGGAGGCTGCCGTGACTTAGGAGCATTACAGAGCTGCTACCACTCCTGAGCTCAACAGGAAAAGTAAAGACGGGTTGGCCAGGGAGTCACACACAGAAAAGCATCCTGATGGCAGGCTGACTGAGGGACACAATCAGCCTGAAGAGACTCCACACAGAGGGAGCCACAGATAACCACCCCGAGCTTACCTTCTTCCTCCCTCCATCTCTCACTGGGACTCCCATTGGCCTAACCCACCCACGAGCCCGAAGGCTGGGGACCAGATGGTATTATCCATCATGTTAGAAGGTGGTGAATAGTGGAGAGTGAATATAGAGAGATGAACAGGTAGCCAGCACGTCAATGTGGTGCTTTTCTTTTTTCTTCCTCTGTACTGATGGGCTTTTGATCAAAAGTCTTGTCCTAACTCAACTCTAAGAAGTTTAGTTTTACAAATAATTTATTTTACAACTTCCTCTTCTTATTATTTTCCCCCCTTACTTTCTGAACTCAACTTTCTTCTTCTGCAACACTTCACTTTTTGTTATCTTCACCAAATCATAAACTTCTTGAGGTCAGAGAATCCACAGATTATTTACTTTTTGTTCCTTACAGCACCTAGCACAGTGGCCTGAACATGAATGGCATAAGAAAATGAGTTCTAAATTAAGTATAAAAAATGTTCACTTTAAGTATTGGTTGCTATACAATGTTTAAATCATGAGACCTTAGATGAGAAAGGCTTTCAGTAACCTTTGCTTTTCTTTAACTGTGACTGCAGTTTTGCTTTGATATTCACCCTGATATAGAAAAGAACCTCAAGGGATTTTGTTACATTTTTGAATTAGGATGAGGATTGAATGTATATTCTATTTTGACTTAAAATGTAAAAAGCATGAAAATATTTAGCTCTTTAATAAAGAAGAGTTAAATGGCAATCATCAACAAATCATTTAATTTATGTAGGAAATGGCAACCAACTCCAGTACTCTAGCCTGGAAAATTCCAAACGCAGAGGAGCCGGGGCTACAGTTCATGGGGTCTCAAAAGAGATGGACATGACCAAGCAGGGAAAACATAACAATACCATAACCCTTGAATTTTTTTTTTGTTTTTATTTTTTAATTGGGGTATAATTGCTTTGCAATGCTATGTTAGTTTCTGCTGTACAACAATGTGAATCAGATACATATGTAAAGTCTAAGTATATATACCCTCTCCCTCTGGAAGCCCCCTCCCATCGCCCTCTCCTCCGCCTCTACATCATCACATAGCACCGAGCTGATGAATTTGTTAAAAGAATTTACTGGGATTCTGTATTACAGTTTGAGATAACATGATAATATTAATGGGTAGAATCCTTTATGGTTACTTCTATTGTTAAAATCTTCAGTTTTTCAATGCCAAGAGATGTTTAGACAGCAAAACGAGATATGCGAGAAAATGCCTCAACACTCTGACAGCTTTTCCACACAGTTTCTCTACTTTTCACCCTCAAAAGAGGTGTTTATTCAAGGACTATGAAACTGGACTTTGAAAACTTTTTAGTAAACCCTGCCTAGGTAGCTTGGTACCTCAATGTATTATAGAAGAGCATTTGTATAATATGGAAGAACAAGCCTGACTCCATATTGGATGTTTCCTTTAATTTAACCTCTATAGTCTATTGCTTTTGCTAAAGATAAGAATGTTGCCTATATTCTGGAATATACAGGTTAGCCCATTCTGAAGGCTCTGACCATTAAGGTATAACACTTATCCCATTCATACAGAGATAAAAATAAATTGCAGAACGGAGAATAACATTTGTCTCATTGGAGGTTTACAGGAACCTGAACACCGTGACCTGATCCTGGTGAACAGATGCAAGAACAAAGGATTCTGATACCAAGAAGTTCGAAATAACCAATCATATGCTCTCCTCTTTTAGTAAAAAGGTGCCTAAATTCTAATTCAAGGAGGCTTGTTATTTGCAACCCTACTCCATCATGTTCTTGGTCTGCTGGCTTCCCAATTAAAGCTGCTATTTCTTGCTCCAACAACTCATCTCTCAATTTATTGGACTGTCATCTGGCAGGCAGTCTGGGCTTGGACTCCGTAACACTCACACTTACTGATCTGGGGCCCCGGCTCAAACAGAGGCAGGAATGGTCCTTTTGAAACATCCTCTAACCCATAGTAGTAACTCAATAAGTTATAGTCTTGCAGCAATATGTGCAGAAGAAAATTCCAATACAAGATAAGCAGACATTATGGAATAAAGTGACAAAAAGATCAAACTCTAGTAATGCTCAGAAAATAAGGGTTTCAACAAATTCTTATTGAGAAAAACTTGAGATAAACAAAAGAATGACAGCATATACCTCAGTAAACAAAATAATAGTTACTAATTATTAAGAGTTTACTCTTTGCCAAGTATAGTGAGAAACACTTATAAACAACATCTCCTTTGATCCTCAAGTAACCTTATGAATTACACGTTACTGTCCATACAATTCATATAAGGATTGTCTGAGACAAGCCAAGCAACTCCTCAAGGAACATAGCTCTATGATATTATGTGTAGTTTCCTGAATACTTGTATATTTGTTTATATGTATTGGATGTCTTCCTGAAGTCCCCCATAAAAAAACATTTTAAGATATGGTTAGAGGGAAGACTTTGAATTTGTGGGACCCAAATAGCAATCACAGCCAAGGTTCTAGAGCCCAGAGTAGACAGATCAGCTTGGAAGTACCAGTAACCAGAGAGTAACCAACTCTAGCCTACTCACATTTGTGGTGTCACTTTGCAGAAGGGCTCTTATTTTTAGAAAAGAAACTGAAAGTATCCTTGCAATTTATTCAAAGTTCTTATAGCTCAGATCATCTAAGATATAACTTCAATATAGGCTAAATCACTTTTAAGGAGTTTTTCCCCTTTTATGACACTATGTAACCCCTAGCCTCTTTCATGGTTTAAGCAAATGCCAACTTTATTAAGTAGGAAAAATTACATGCAAGAAACTTATAAGCTTCCAATCACTGTGTGCCAATAACAAGCTAGTTCTTACAGAACTTCATAACACAGTATATTTCCAATGGTTCTTTGTGATTTGACAGAAACTTTTAAACTTTTTTCTTCTTTCTTCTCTCTAGTAGTTTTCTAGGCTCTTTTGCTTCTTGTATATCTTATTGCCTATAAGATGGATCCTTTAATTTGCTGAGAGTCTAAATTTACTTTATATGTTAGTCATCAGAAAAGAAAGCAGATAGAGAGATTAACCTCATCTTGCCAAAATTTGAAGTAGCAAATATGCTTAAATTAAAAACAAACAAACAACATGAATCCTTGACCCTCCACTGCCAATAATTCCCAGCCCCTGAAGTGTGATCCTACACTCCTCTGAATTCTGAATGGCTCTTTCCACATAGCTCCTCGAACCCCTCCATCACTTCACGTCCACATCCTATCAGTGCCAACCCCAGAGGTCACGTCAGTTAACTCCATCTCCTTCCAGCCTTGCCCCAAGCCACGAGCATCTCCCTAACCTCCAGAGTGATCCCTTCACTGACGGTCTTGCTCCCCTCCCATTCTCCAAATGACAGCCACAGGGAGCTTTCAAGATGTAAACTGCATTCCACCTAATCTCTATTAAAAACCTTCAAATAGAAGGTGAAAAATAAAGATGAGGAAGAGGAATATGAAGTATTAAAATATGTTTTTGTAAAGGCTTTTTAATGTTATGAAAGAACACTTGTGAACATTTATGTCTATATGTATACTTGCAAGTTAGACATACGGTTTATTCTTAATTATGTGAATCAATATTCAACAAAAAAAGACTAGAAGGAAATAAATCAAAACATTGAGTATTAAAAAAAAAAACCTTCAGAGACTTCCCATAACACGGGGAATAAATAAAATTTAATCTTCTTAAAAAATGGTCTACAACCCTACATGGTCTTGTTTCTGCTATTCCTTCCAATCATGTACTGAACTTTCCACTCAGCTTTCAGGTCAATTTCTAAGTAGTTGTGTGTTTGATACAATGTTTCTCTCCTCCACTAGACTGTGAGTTGCAGGAAGGGGGATCATGAGAGTTTTATGCATCATTCAAGATTTGCCTGCATCAGAAAACTTGGAACGTAGGTCCTCCATAAATTTTTTGTTAAATGAATAAGTGAGCTTAAGTTACTATAATCAGTAGGAAACATTCTATGTTATATACAGCCAGTAAAATGGAAATTGCAAACACAATAGGTAAATGTATACAATATATTATGTATGTAAGGCAAGCAAAATAGGAAATGTTATGTAAATTACTGTTGTATATTACATTTACAATGTGATTAACGTAATATTTACAATATGTATACCTTTAGACACACAGAACACTTACAGTGCAATTGAGTCCATTAGAACATAGAATTCTCTTGCGTATTTTTAAAGCCAATCCTGATTATAAAGAGAGGAAGTTCTATTTATAAAGTTATAAGCAGGGTCTGCCTTCTGAGGTGGAAGGAAAGTTTGCCTTTGGAGCAGATGATTCATTTGTCTGTGAAGGAATGTTTGGTGGACGTTTTAGTTACAGAGTGAAGCAAAAATCCTTCTGTGGAATGGGAAGATGTATGGAGGTTAATTGCTCTGTGTAATAATGGTCTGGTCTTTAATGCAAGTAGAGATGCATGTATCTCTGTAGATATTGTTTCCTTTTTAAATAACATCCTGAGCCTCCCATCCCTCTCCTCCTTTGGGTAGCTGTGGTAGAGAAGGTCTTTCAAAGAAGCTAGAGCTTAACCTCTGCATAGAAGCATAGGTTAGGGAATAATGCACTGAAGCCAGCTCGTGATGGCTCCAAAAACTCAATTGCTAAGTTCTCAGGAACTTTGTGAGATCATTGTTAAAAGCAGTCATTATTGGAAAGTCATGATATAATCATCCAATTAAATGTTGTCATACAATCTTACAATTTAATACAATTCAGTTCAGTTCAGTCGCTCAGTCGTGTCCGACTCTTTGCGACCCCATGAATTGCAGCAGGCCAGGCCTCTCTGTCCATCACCAACTCCCGGAGTCTACCCAAACCCAGGTCCATCGAGTTGGTGATGCCATCCAACCATCTCATCCTCTGTCGTCCCCTTCTCCTCCCGCCCCCAATCCTACCCAGCATTAGGGTCTTTTCCAATGAGTCAACTCGTCGCATGAGGTGGCCAAAGTATTGGAGTTTCAGCTTCAACATCAGTCCTTCCAATGAACACCCAGGATTGATCTCCTTTAGGATGGATTGATTGGATCTCCTTGCAGTCCAAGGGACTCTCAAGAGTCTTCTCCATGACTACACTTCAAAAGCATCAATTCTGTGGCACTCAGCTTTCTTCACCGTTCAACTCTCACATCCATACATGACCACTGGAAAAACCATAGCCTTGACTAGACGGACTTTTGTTGGCAAAGTAATGTCTCTGCTTTTAAATATGCTATCTAGGTTGTCCATAACCTTCCTTCCAAGGAGTAAGTGTCTTTTAATTTCATGGCTGCAATCACCATCAGCAGTGATTCCGGAGCCCAAAAAAATAAAGTCAGCCACTGTTTCCCCTGTTTCCCCATCTATTTCCCATGAAGTGATGGGACCAGATGCCATGATCTTAGTTTTCTGAACGTTGAGCTTTAAGCCAACTTTTTCACTCTCCTCTTTCACCTTCATCAAGAGGCTCTTTAGTTCTTCACTTTCTGCCATAAGGGTGGTGTCATCCGCATATTTGAGGTTATTGATATTTCTCCTGGCAATCTTGATTCCAGCTTGTGTTTCTTCCAGCCCAGCATTTCTCATGATGTACTCTGCATATAAGTTAAATAAGCAGAGTGACAATATACAGCCTTGACGTACTCCTTTTCCTATTTGGAACCAGTCTGTTGCTCCACGTCCAGTTCTAACTGTTGCTTCCTGACCTGCATACAGGTTTCTCAAGAGACAGGTCAGATGGTCTGGTATTCCCATCTCTTTCAGAATTTTCCACAGTTTATCGTGGTCCACACAGTCACAATTAAATTACATTATATACTCTTACAATTAAATAAATTTTATTAAAAATAAAGTTAGGAAATTCCCTGGCAATCCAGTGGTTAGTACTCCTCACTTCCACTGTCGAGGGACTGGGTTCAATCCCTGGTTGGGGAACTAGCATCTGGCAAGTTGCACGGTGCAGCCAAAAAAATGATTAAAAAATAAGCAAATAAAGTTAACAAATACTCAAAACTCATCACTTCCTATTTTGTTATATATATTTACATATATATGTTACATATGTAATGTATGACATGTTATAAATAACGTATATATAACATATACATATGTTATATATACGTTATATTTTTATAACAAAAATTTTGTTATATTTACTACCACCTGAGCTCTTGAAGTTACTTACACCCCCAGTATCTGTATGGTGGGAAATACTGTGTAATAGATAATGCTTTCCAGGTGGCGCTAGTGGTAAAGAATCTGCCTGCCAATGCAGGAGAGGGAAAAGAGCAGGGTTCAATCCATGGGTTGTGAAGATCCCCTGGAGGAGGGCATGGCAACCCACTCCAGTATCCTTGCCTGGAGAATCCCAAGGACAGAGGAGCCTGGCAGGCTACAGTCCATGGGGTCGCACAGAATCAGTCATGACTAAAGTGACTTAGCATGCACACTCACACTGCACACAGCTCTCTCCAACTCATGTTTGATGGTGTCATGTTAATAGTTTGAAATCAGCCACGGTGGCTCCATTTACACCACGAAATTGGCAACTTCTATAAAATAGGGTTTGATTTATTGTTTGTTGACTTTCCAGACCGAAGAAAGTGATACATAAAATATTATAAAATCCAGATTAACCTTTAAATTGTGTTATGTCTGTAGCCGTTACATTGTGAACAGCTTCAAACATTGCCAAAAATAAAATGATTGAAGCTCAGCCTATGTTTTCCTTGTTTCACTTTTGCTATATTCCTTAATATAACCCCAAATGTCAACCATTTATGTTAGAAGTACACTTGTAAATTGCAAGCATATGTTGTCTAGGGCACAACAGTTCTGCAAAAATCAATGAAATAATTCCTTGAGAACCAGTTGTGATATGGAATTTACTATAAAAATATTGCATATTTTATTGTAATTGTAAATTGTGTTACATACTTTATATCAGTCAAATTAATAATAAACTTATGTACACATGGGCTTCCCGCATAGCTCAGTTGGTAAATCATCTGCCTGCAATGTGGGAGACCTGAGTTCAATTTCTGGGTTGGGAAGTTCCCCTGGAGAAGGAAATGGCAACCCACTCCAGTATTCTTGCCTGGAGAATCCTACGGACAGAGGAGCCTGGCAGGCTACAGTCCATGGGGTCGCAAGAGTCAGACATGACTTAGTGCTATCTTTATGTACATATGTATGAATACATTATTTTTTTTCCAGCAACCCAGTTGTTGAAACAAAACATCACTGGGTCTGGGCCATTTTTGTAGCAGAATGGAATTGTGGAACAATAAACCTTCTTTGGGATTCCCAGGTGTGATAGTGGTAAAGAACCTGCCTGCCAATGCAGGAGACCTAAGATATGCAGGTTCCATCTCTGGGTCAAGAAAATCCCCTGGAGGAGGGCATGACAACCCACTCCAGTAGTCTTGCCTGCAGAATCCCATGGACAGAGGAGCCTGACAGCCTACAGCCCATAGGGTAGCACAGAGTCAGACATGACTGAGCATGCACATGCAAGCTTTCTTTGGGATATGTAGAAACTTTGGAGAAGGAGAACCTAAAAACAGACTGCTATTCCTGCAATACAGTAGGATGAGAACTCTGACTATTAGTATTTGGGAATTAAAAATGAGAGTAGTACCTAAAAGCTGGACTGTCAGATACACACGTATAAAATATTTATGCATGCAAGCAAGGACTAGCAAGTGATAACTGTCATTAAATATATAAAGTGATGTGTTTATTAGTCATTTTTTCCATTATATTAAATATTTTTCATTATCTTAAAAATATATAAAACATAAAAATACATGATTGTAAAGAGAAGCAATTGGCTCAAAGAAAAGAAATATACAAATTAGGTTTTACACCCAGCTCTCAACTTGTAACTGCTGCTGCTACTGCTGCTGCTAAGTCGCGTCAGTCGTGTCCGACTCTGTGTGACCCCATAGATGGCAGCCCACCAGGCTCCTCTGTCCCTGGGACTCTCCAGGCAAGAATACTGGAGTGGGTTGCCATTTCCTCCTCCAGTGCATGAAAGTGAAAAGTGAAAGTGAAGTCGCTCAGTCGTGTCTGACTCTTTGCGACCCCATGGGCTGCAGCCTACCAGGCTCCTCCGTCCATGGGGTTTCCCAGGCAAGAGTACTGGAGTGGGGTGCCATTGCCTTCTCCGCAACTTGTAACTAACATGAGTTAAATAGTTTGGCCTCACTGATTCTGTTTCTCACCTCCAAGGACTGAAATAGCAACCTGGCTCACCAGGTATCCATGAGAAATAAGCAGTTCTGTAGCTTGTCATCATAGTTTCTTAAAAGAGTGATAAATGGAACAAAATACATTCTGCATTATAGAACCGCTACAGAAAAAGCTAAACCATGCTTAAATAGATTACACTTCCTTGGGTGGTCAGCTGACATCCTTTATCAAATCTGATGTTTTGAAATAGTTATGGTCAGTCTCTGAACATTCCTTCTTTAATTCCCTTGAGTGTCATCTCTGTCATTAACTAGGAAAAGTGAAAAATACACATTCTAGCGAGGCTGTTAATTAAATAGAAAATGCTTTATTTCTAATTTTGGTATCCTTATAAATTAAATGTTTTTCCTTCTATAAGGACAAAGATAAACAGTTATTCTTTTTACAAGGCCAAAAGTAACAAGCAAAATTTCTGAAAATGTCACCGGGTGATAATGTGTCCTAAGACTGCCCCCATTAAACCTGGAAGAGCTCTCCTATTGTAATGACATGACTTCTCACATACCAATTTACATAAAATAAATTGATGGTAATATTTAAAGATAATTGCTGTGCTAGGTGAAGATAGTGTCAAATTGACATTCCTATAGGTAAAAGAAAGTTGCAATTTGTCAGGGGAAAATGTTATTTCCTTTAATAAGTAGCCTTTTATCCTCTCATTGTTTTTGTTACCTTTAATTGGTGTCAAAATGAGATCAGTATCCCATCCTTACTTATGAGGTCTCTTGTGAGAATTACATGATACATGCAGTGCTTAGTATAGGCACACAATACATGCTATAGACATGCACTATTTTTAAGTCATTTTTAAGGTTATTATTATATTCTTGAAAACGTGAATTCAGCTCTGTTCCTGCCTGGAGGTCCATTCCCCAGGTACCACTTCACCATCTCTTTGCTGCCTTTCTTGCCATCTCCCTGAGTCATATTCACATGACTGGCTTCTTTCCTGTTGCTTCACCCAGATTTCTCCAGGATTATCTGGCTGCCTTATAGAAATTAGAGAGAGATACTCAGCCCCACTGGATGTATCCACATAGCAGGTCTCCTATGATTTTGTGCAATTAGATGTTTATAATGCCCAAAAAGTAGATTGTGATAGTTTCTCAGGCTTTGGTCTCATGGTCCGGTTATCCCAGATAATTTATTTTTCCCTTTGCATTTTATTTTATTCATTCTTCTTAATACTGAATACACAATATTATTTCTACTTGGTGTGTTTTTAACACAAATGGCCAGTTGCTTTTGAATGATGACATTAAAGGAATGGGAAGAACCTTAAAGATTAGGAGGTCTAAGTGCTCATTGAAAGCTGGGTCTAGCCTTGCAAGGCTTCCATCCTGCATGTTGCCCATCTTTTTACCTGTTTTACATCATTTGCACTTGAATAAGGAGTAGGTTTTTTATCTGCCTACGCTTCCTACCACAGGAGTGGTCAAATGGCATAGGCTGCTCAAAGTATCTCATCACTCTAGTCACTGTCATGGTCTAAGGGTAGACACATGAGCAAAACAGGGCTGATCAGTGTTCTTTGAAGACTGATACTGATACCAAGAGATGGGTCACCCTCTTGTCTATGGGATCTCTAGCAGTGAGGAGAGTTCAAGTCCAGAGTCATCTTCCTCACCAAGTGGAGAAGGCCTTTCTAGAGAATTCAATTAAATTAACTAAATGTAACTTCTAATTAAATGGTTCACTCACGGGGTATGCTAGGCAATGTGCCTGGTGAAAAAAGTGAAAACCTTAGTCTCTCAGTCATGTCCAGCTCTTTGCACCTCCATGGACAGTAGCCCACCTGACTTCTCTGAACATGGAATTCTCCAGGCAAGGATACTGGAGTGGGTAGGCATCCCCTTCTCCAGAGGATCTTCCCAACCCAGGGATCCAACCCAAGTCACCCGTGTTGCAGGCAGATTCTTTACCGTCTGAAATGAAGTAATTAGCATTCATTGCATTCTCTGCATATGCCAGCCACTGTGCCTGGCACTTGAAACATACTATCTTATTCAGTCTTTGCAACAATTCTTTTAGGTGGGCATTGTTTTCCCACTTGTAGATGAGAAATTTAAGGCTCAGAAAAGTTAGGTAACTTGCCCCAAACCAAATCCTCTATACTTGGTGGAGCAGGGACAAAAAGAACTCTTTCCATCACACCACATGCGGATAAGCCTTCTTCATGGAACTGAAAACTGTCCAGTGGCTAGAACCAACATTCTTTGCTCCAACAGAAAAAAATGGGTATTCCTATGAAAAGGGCAGATTTGGGGAGAGGACATATCTAACCCTATTGCTACCTAGAAGAGACATATTCCTCTGAAATGCGCTGATGGTGAGAGATGCCACCAACTAATTACTAGGTCATGTCAGCAGATATACATGCAAGTAAAAGAGCCTGAACGTTGAAGACAGGATTTAAAGGAAATTGAGGCTGGTGGGTATTCCCTGTGTCTTTCATCCTGTACCTTCTAGAAGCTGCCGATTCAGACAAAGGTCAAGATGGTCTTGAGGATAAAACAGTAACGACAACATGAGGAAATGATGTAATTGAGTAACAACCTGCTGTGGGGTTTCCTGTGAAGCTGAGAACTCTACCTCCTTTTCTGATTTCTAATGTCATTCTTTTGAGTTAATTTTTCCTGACCTAGACTGACGGAATTCTCTTCCAGTGATTTCCTCAACACAATAAAACAGAACATCCTTCCCTTTAAACAAACACACACACACACACCAACTCTATTTCTCCAGTCTTTTGTTCCCCTTTCTTTTCTTGGTGATAGAAATTCTTCCCCGAGGTTGCTTTGTCTACAATGCCACTGACTGTGCTTCCTTGCCTGCCTCAGAGCGTTTACTGCAGACACACGACTGGAAGAGACGAGTCCCAGCCTCAGCCTTCAGGCAAGCCCTGCGTGCGGAGCCTGGCAGCGGTGTACGCCAAATTTTCCTTCCGAAGAGAAGGGAGGGGGTCATTTTTTCTCCCAGTTCAGAATGCTCTTTCCCCAGGGAGTTTCTCCAAGTGCTTTCTTACCCCCAACAACACTCCATTCCATCCCAACACAACTCATCAAAAGGGCTCTTCCTTGCTCCTCATTTTCTTCATCTGTTACCTTACAGTATTGAAGGCTTCTTTCTATGCCATGTGAGATTCAGGGTAGAATGTGCCAGCAAACAGTGTCCTCAATGGCAGTGCAATCTGCAGGGTGCCCCTGGGGGGTCTGGACGACTGCTGCCTCCCCTCGTGAGTATTTCCTAGAAACTCCTTACCACCTACAGCAATCACCCAACGTTGGACACAGGCCAGCCATGGTGTTGAGTAGAGCACAGCATCTCTGGTGACACTCAAAGTGATCCTATGAGATAGATATGATTACTATCATTTGCAGGTGAAGCATCCATGGTCATCAAAGAGAAGCAACGGAAGTTCGCAGAACAAGTGGCAGAGCTTAGACTCAAACTTCAGTCTGTACGACACTAAAGCCTGTGTGGTTGATTCTTTTTTTTCCTTTGTCGAGCTGGTATGTTTTATTCCTTCCCAAGTGAAAAACTGAAAATTTGACATCAGTGTGACTTGCAACAGAACACTTCAAGTCTGCCACACCCTTGCTGATTTTGTTTTTTCTGCCTGGAATGCCCTCCACCCTCTCTGTGCTTGGCTCAGAACTATCTGTCCTTCTGCCCTCAGCCTTGATTTCCTCTAGGCTGCATTGGGTGCATGCCTGCTAAGTCACTTCAGTCATGTCTGACTCTTCGCAATGCTATGGACTGTGGCCTGCTGGGCTCCTCTGTCCATGGGATTCTCCAGGCAAGAATACCAGAGTGGGTTGCCATGCCCTCCTCCAGGGAATCTTCCCAGCCCAGGGATTGAACTTGCATCTTCTGCACTGGTAGGTGGGTTCTTTACCACTAGTGCCACCTAGGAAACCCTCTAAGCTGGACTACTTCTCCTCGAAAAAGTTTCCCATGTGCCTCTGCACTCACCTATGTCAAGTGCCCCATCACCTGTGCACCATGAGCATCTCCTCCATAGTACGGTCTCCATCTTTACTTGATACCAGCCTACTATCAGTGAACCAACTTCAAGTAAAAACTTGTATATATGTATATGTGTTTGCAACACACTTGCAATACTATTTTTCTGAAAAATAGCATATATTGTAAATCTATATGTAATATAGATCCCTTACAATTATACAGTGGAAGTGAGAAATAGATTTAAGGGACTAGATCTGATAGACAGAGAGCCTGATGAACTATGGATGGAGGTTCGTGACATTGTACAGGAGACAGGGATCAAGACCATCCCCAAGAAAAAGAAATGCAAAAAAGCAAAATGGCTGTCTGAAGAGGCCTTACAAATAGCTGTAATAAGAAGAGAAGCAAAAAACAAAGGAGAAAACGAAAGATATACCCATTTGAATGCAGAGTCCCAAAGAATAGCAAGGAGAGATAAGAAAGCCTTCCTCAGTGATCAGTGCAAAGAAACAGAGGAAAACAATAAAATGGGAAAGACTAGAGATCTCTTCAAGAAAACTAGAGCTACCTAGGTAATATTTCATGCAAAGATGGGCTCAATAAAGGATAGAAATGGCATGGACTTAACAGAAGCAGAAGATATTAAGAAGAGATGGCAAGAATACACAAAAAAACTGTACAAAAAAGATCTCCAAAACCAGATAATCATGATGATGTGATCACTCACCTAGAGCCAGACATCCTGGGATGTGAAGTCAAGTGGGCCTAAGTAAGCATCACTATGAACAAAGCTAGTGGAGGTGATAGAATTCCAGCTGAACTATCTCAAATCCTAAAAGATGATCCTGTGAAAGTGCTGCACTCAATATGCCAGCAAATTTGGAAAACTCTGCAGTGGCCACAGGACTGGAAAAGGTCAGTTTTCATCCCAATCCCAAAGAAAGGCAATGCCAAAGAATGCTCAAACTACCGCACAATTGCACTCATCTCACATGCTAGTAAAGTAATGCTCAAAATTCTCCAAGCCAGGCTTCAACAATATGTGAACTGTGAACTACCATATGTTCAAGCTGGATTTAGGAAAGGCAGACGAACCAGAGATCAAATTGCCAACATTCGCTGGATCATCAAAAAAGCAAGAAAGTTCCAGAAAAACATCTGTTTCTGCTTTATTGACTATGCCAAAGCCTTTGACTGTGTGGATCACAACAAACTGTGGAAAATTCTGAAAGAGATGGGAATACCATACCATCTGACCTGCCTCCTGAGAAATCCGTATGCAGGTCAGGAAGCAACAGTTAGAACTGGACATAGAACAACAGACTGGTTCCCAACAGGAAAAGGAGTATGTCAAGGCTGTATATTGTCACCCTGCTTATTTAATTTACATACTGAGTACATCATGAGAAACACTGGACTGGATGAAGCACAAGCTGGAATCACGATTGCCGGGAGAAATATCAATAACCTCAGATATGCAGATGACACCATCCATATGGCAGAAAGTGAAGAGGAACTAAAGAGCCTCTTGATGAAAGTGAAAGAGGAGAGTGAAAAAGTTGGCTTAAAGCTCAACATTCAGAAAACAAAGATTATGGCATCCAGTCCCATCACATCATGGCAAATAGATGGAGAAACAGTGGCAGACTTTATTTTGGGGGGCTCCAAAATCACCGCAGATGGTGACTGCAGCCATAAAATTAAAAGATGCTTACTCCTTGGAAGAAAGGCTATGACCAGCCTAGACAGCATATTAAAAAGCAGAGACATTACTTTGCCAACAAAGATCCATCTAGTCAAAGCTACGGTTTTTCCAGTGGTCATATATGGATGTGAGATTTGGACTATAAAGAAAGCTGAGCACTGAAGAATTGATGCTTTTGAACTGTGGTGTTGGAGAAGACTCTTGAGAGTCCCTTGGACTGGCAGGAGAGCCATTCAGTGCATCCTAAAGGAAATCGGTCCTGAATATTCATTGGAAGGACTGATGCTGAAGCTAAAACTCCAAGACTTTGGCCACCTCATGTGAAGAACTGACTCATTTGAAAAGACCCTGATGCTGGAAACAGAAGAGTGAAAACGTTGGCTTAAAGCTCAATGTTCAGAAAACTAAGATCATGGCATCTGGTCCCATCACTTCATGGCAAACAGATGGGGAAACAGTGGAAACAGTGTCAGACTTTATTTTTTTGGGCTCCAAAATCACTGCAGATGGTGATTGCAGCCATGAAATTAAAAGACGCTTACTCCTTGGAAGGAAGGTTATGGCCAACCTAGATAGCATATTTAAAAGCAGAGACATTACTTTGCCAACAAAAGTCCGTCTAGTCAAGGCTATGGTTTTTCCAGTGGTCATGTATGGATGTGAGAGTTGGACTATAAAGAAAGCTGAGTGCCGCAGAATTGATGCTTTTGAAGTGTGGTCATGGAGAAGACTCTTGAGAGTCCCTTGGACTGCAAGGAGATCCAATCAATCCATCCTAAAAGAGATCAATCCTGGGTGTTCATTGGAAGGACTGATGTTGAAGCTGAAACTCCAATACTTTGGCCACCTCATGCGAAGAGTTGATTCATTGGAAAAGACCCTAATGCTGGGTAGGACTGGGGGTGGGAGGAGAAGGGGACGACAGAGGATGAGATGGTTGGATGGCATCACTGACTCGATGGACATGGGTTTGGGTAGACTCCGGGAGTTGGTGATGGACAAAGGCCTGGCGTGCTGCAATCCATGGGGTCGCAAAGAGTTGGACACGACTGAGCAACTGAACTGAACTGAACTGATGCTGGAAAGATTGAGACCAGGAGGAGGGATGACAGAGGATGAGATGGTTGGATGGCATCACAGACTCAATGGACATGAGTTTGAGTAAACTCCGGAAGTTGGTGATGGACAGGGAGGCCTTGTATGCTGTAGTCCATGGGGTTGCAAAGAGTTGGACGTGACTGAGCAATTGAACTGACCATGTAATACAAAAAATTTAATATAACATTCGCAATAGTTTTCTCAATATCTTGAAAATTACAATGGCTTCAAACTACCATAGTGGTAAATTTTCGGACACAATTTATACTTCATGTTCATCATTAACAGAATAGAAATAGATCAATATTTTAAGTCATCCTGATTTTTACATTTTTCTGTGGCTTCTCAGCAGATCCAGTTCGAATAAGCACTGCTTGTACCTCCTAATGTGATAATATGTCCTTCAGTTTTCATAACTATACAGCTATATAGGGGCTCTAGTCTAGAAAGCAGTTGACAATTCCTTTTCCACATCTTTTCACAGTGGGGGATGCCAGTGGGATTTCTCCTGCCCCTGCTCAAGTAGTGAGCCTGGCTCTGGTCCCCATCTCCTTAAAAAGCACTTTCAGTCCAGTTGTCCTGTATCGTCTGGCCTCCTAATGTTCTCTGCCTACTTGTGAACAGGCGGCCAGGAGCCCAACAGGACAGTCTCTCAGCCTTGCTCCTGGTCTTGCATTTACATTCATTTCTGGCCCATGGGGAGGATTGTCTGGTGTTTTAAAGATTTACTTTGCATGCAGATCATTTTTAAAGTCTTTATTGAGTTTGTTACAACATTGCTTCTGTTTTATGTTTTGGTTTTTTTGGGGTCTTAGTTCCCCAGCCACACAGGGATGGAGCCCATGCCCCCTGCATCGGAAGGCAGAGTCCTAATCACTGGACCGCCAGGCAGGTCCCTAATCATCTTGTTTTAAAACACAAAATCTCTTGTAAAAGTTCTCATTGGATGTTTTTTTTTCCCCCCATCTGAAAGAGAGAATGATACTTAAATGCACAATTCACAGCATTATCTCAAGGTAAGTTCTCTTATCTCTGTATTCCCAGTGATGAACACAGCTTATCGATGAGTCAATGCAGGCACGCAGGACTCCCTTCAAGGAGAAGGTAATTCCTGCTTATAGGACTATCTTGAGGCTTACAGTAGTTGGGGCTGACCCTTGCCTTTAGTGTTTGAATTTCTCAGCTAATTTTATACCATCTGAGTTAACACCCTGAGGAATATCTGATTGTTAGGAGTTCTTTGGAGGAAAAAGATTGCACAAAATCCTCCCAATCTGAGCTGGCTTCTGCCTGAGGACAGATTTTGGGAGACGAATCAAGTGACTTCATAATTGGAAAGGAGGCGTGAACACCAGATTTACAAAGGAAACCACTTGGCTGGGAGAAGGCAGGGTGGGAAGACTAAAGCCAGATCTTCTGGGTTAGAGTAAAATGAGATGCACTGTGTGAAAGAATTCGAAAAAGTGTAATCTTAAACTTGTAATATGGGGATTAGCAATCAGGAAACTCACTCAACCTCTCTATGGTCTGGTCACCTTACACACAAATCAGGAGAAATAAGTTCTGTGTTTTCCACACCCTGTAGCATGTGTTAAAGTTTGGCTAATAGTATCAGTGAAACAGTTTCAGCTTCCTGGAGGAAAAAGGGCAGCACTATGTAGGTATATTAATAGCAAAAGCTTCAAATACTATTTTTATGAGCCCTTCCGATTTAGAGGTGTTTATTATATATGCTCTGCAGTTCTGTTACTTACATTGCTTTTCTTTAATTTTATTTTTCTCAAATGTAATTTAAAGAATTTAATAGGAGATCCCAGTTAGGAAAGGCACTAAAACTCAGATTCTCTTTTTTATACACAGTAAAACTTAAACCTTCGGGGGTAAATATATTTTAAATATATTTGTAATCACTGTAAAGCAAAGCTTGGTCTCTACTCCCTCTTTGAGGCAGAGAGGAACCCTCGTGTGGAAGGTGCCTCTGGAGTGACCCTGTTGAGTAGAGGTTGACCCAAGGCTATAAGGACAGGCAAGCACCTGGCGTATCTGCCAACCTGTTGCTGAGTCTATATTTGACTGTCAGAAAATCTCTTCTAAATAAAAATAAATGAGCACATGAAGGAACCAGATGCTATGGAAATAATTTTGCTCAGTTTGAAAACAGGTTTCATGAACTGCAATTTTTAAGAACAAGATTTGCCCCTGAACAGGCTTTTATAATGGAAATGGAAACACTTCTAAAGACGAAAGGAAGGTTGGTGTGTTTGAGTACCCACAGAAAGATGTATTTCCTAATGTGAGGTGACAGGTATGAAATGAGACCACAAAATTGTTGGCATTTATAAATATATTATTTATACTCTTTCCTGAATCCAGGTACCGTACTGCGATTTTTTTATCCAGCAGTGAAAAACCTGTGAACCCTGATAAAATTTAACCAAGGGTTACTGTACTTATATCATTACAAAAAGAGACCCCTTTTATTACTTGAGTTAAAAGTCTGTCCATTTTCATTTTAACCTTGATTTCTGTAAGTTTTCATCTGTAAAAGTGTATCAAGGGTTGAACTTGATGCAAATTCTTCAGAATTATAAGGTTAGCACCCTTTTTTTTTTCTGTTCTCTAATCACTTTTCATATATTTTACTGTGAAAGGCACAGGATAAAGTAATGTGATCTAAAGATCAGAATGTTCTAGTTGCTTGTTCTTGTTGCCAAAGAGGCAAATTCCTGCTCCGGATTGAATTATTCATTGATTAGGCCTAAAACAGGCAAACTGGTGTTAAAGAATACCATCTATGCTCCCGTCTCTTTCAGACAATGTGTATACTTTGATCCTTACAATGGCTTTATGAAGCAGAAAGTAACATCTCCATTTTTATAAATAAGGAAACAGAGGCTCAGAGAGGTTAAAAGAAGTTGGTCAAAGTCACACAGAAGACAAGTGATACAAGAGAAATTCCAACTCCTGTCTTCCTGACTTCAAAGGCCCTGCTTGCTGTACATTCTTCCACAACAACTGTGTATTCTAATAGGAGACCTCCAAGAAGGGAGCATTCAGCCCCCTTCATTTTTTGTCTTCATTATAAACTTCCAGCAGCAACAATCAGGCGATAAGTGTACAGACTAGCACCAGAAGTGCCCTTTTACTCAAATTTTGCTGTGGGGAGAGTCAGACGCTCCCTTGAGAAAAAGCTTAAGCAGCCAGCCTGTATCTTCCTTTTTGTCCACCTCTCCAGCCCTGTGAAATGCCTTCTACCCATGGACACCAGGCTCCCTGGCCACCACGGAGGTGTCCCGTGGCCACCTCTTAAGCCTTTATTCCCAAAGGAAGCCTCCTTCTGTAAGACGTTGTGGTCAGTCAGCCAGTATGTAGCAAGGACTTGTGTCGTAAACTGTAGTAGAACTGGAGATGTAAGGAGAGAGGAATAATGCACAGGTCCTGCTCTCCAGGAGTTCAGTCTTCGTTGTTGTGGTTTGTAGCTAAGTTTTGTCCAACTTTTTTTGCAACCCTGTGGACTTAGGTAGTCCGCCAGGTTCTTCTGTCTGTGAGACTTCCCAGGCTTGAATACTGGAGTGGGTTGCCATTTCCTTCTCCAGGGGATCTTCCCTACGCAGGGGTCAAAACCCATGTCTCCTGCATAGGCAGGCAGATTCTCTACCACTGAGCCACCAGGGAAGCCCTGTTTATAGTCTTACAAGGGGGAGAAATTCATTCACAGATAATAAACTACAGTATGAGAAATATTACAAGACAGTTATGAAGCCAAAAATAAAATAGTAGACAGATTTTCCTGGTGGTCCAGAGGATAAGATTTCACCTTCCAATGCAGGGGGTATGGGTTAAATCCCTGGTCAGGGAGCTAAGACACTCCATGTCTCCTGACCAAAACACCAAAACGTAAACAATGTTGCAACACATTCAATAAAAGCTTTAAAAATGTTCCACATCAAAAAAAATAAATAAATGAAGAAGAACATAGGATGAGAAATGAACTCTCCCTGCAGTATTTAGATCAGGTTTCTAAGTGGAGGTGAGCTTTCTGTTGAGTTTGAAAGTTGAATAGGAAGTTAAATACCTGAGGAAGACAAAGAGTAAAATTCCAAAAGCAGAATTTTATGTATTCAACAAAAGGGCAGAGAGGAGTACATGGACACGGCAGTGGAGTCCATTGGTTTCCTGTGGCTGCCCTAAGAAAGTATCAAACCTTAGATGTCTTAAACAATAAAAATGTATTGTCTCACAGTTCTGGAGGCTAAAAGTCTGAAATCAAGGTGTTCCCAGGGCCTCACTCCGTCTGAGAGCCGTAGGAGAGAATCCTGCTTTGCGGTCTCCTAGTTTCTAGTGGTTGCTGGCAATTCTTAGTATGGTGACTCAGCTGGTGAAGAACCCGCCTGCCAATGCAGGAGATCCAAGAGAGATGGGTTTGACTCCCGGGTCGGGAAGATCCCTTGGAGAAGACAATGGCAACCTGCTCCAGTATTCTTACCTGGAAAATTCCATGGACAGAGCTGCCTGGCAGGCTACAGTCAACGGGGTTGCAAAGAGACGAACACAGCTGAGCACATGCACACACTTAGCTCGTAGATGCTTCAGTCTAGTCACCTGGCCATCTTTTTACCAGTGTCTTCATATCTCTTTTCTCTGTGTGTGTCTGTGTCTGTATCCAAATGTCCCCTGTTTATATAACATCAGTCATATGGGGTTAGGGTACACCCTTCTGATCTCACTTTAACTTGATTACACTATATAGACCCTATATCCAAATAAGTTTACATTCTAAGGTACCAGGGGCTATTACTTCAACATTTCTTTAGGGGATACTCAGTTTAACCTATAATATAAAGTTAAGGTTGAAAAGGTCAGTTGGGAACTATTGTGAACATTCATTCAACAGACTTTCATCAATTACGTAACAAGTGCCAAACACTGTGCTGGAGAAAAAAAAAAAAAAAGTTCCTGTCCACATGATGCTCAGTGTTATTTGAGCTAGGAGCCAGCGAACTTAGGATGTAAGGGAAAAAAAAGAGCACTGTATCACCCAGCTAGTGCTGTGTAATTGATCACTTCAAACTTGGTGGCTGAAAATGACAGTCGTTAATTACTGATCATCCCGCAGACAGAGGTGCCTGGCAGGCTACATTCCATCTGGTCGTAAAGAGCTGGACACAACTGGACACACCCCCATGCACGCTTGCAACTGTGGTTGGCTGGGGCACACTTGTCCAGGATGTGCTCCTCTGAACAGGCTCTGCGTCAGACAGCTCTCATCCTGGTTCCATCGGCCGGTTGCCGCATGCTCTTATCTTGACAATGGCAGAGGAGAAGGAGAGCAAGTGGAAATAGGAAGGGTTGCCATGTCTGTTCATACATACTTGGTCAAAACAAGATTTGTCACCTAGTTCAAAGTTTCAAAAGAGCAACTGTAAAGTCACATGGCAAAGGGAACAAATATAGAAATGGTGAAGATTTGGGGGCAATCTACCCTTTGGGGTTTACAGTCAGATAGGCATAAGTTTATGTGTGGATAGATTTATGACCCATAGATTTGTAGATAGATAGAGCGATGTAGAAATATGTGAAATTATTATTTTGGTAATATATAGCCCCTTGGGTCTCTTTACAGTAGGCAATAGCTTACTCCTATGCAGCAGCCCCCAACTTTTATGGCACCAGGGTCTGGTTTTGCAGAAGACAATTTTCCCGTGGACTGGGGTGGTGGGGGGATGGTTTTAGGATGATTAGAGAATATTACACTTATTGTGCCTTTTATTTCTATTATTATTACATCAGCTCCACCTCAGTTCACCAGCATGAGTTCACAAGCTGGAGACCCATACATAGAGTATGTGAAGTCAGACTCCCTCCTTTTTTCACTCTTTGTCCTTTTAATCTGCTCTTAATTTTCTGTCCCAGATGAAAAAAGCTGATATTCAGTATAAAATATGAACTGATAATGAGATAATATGTCTTCCGAGGACTACACTGAGGGACTCTGTCTAACCTGACTGTGGATATTGCTTACCCTCTCACAAAGAGGTAATAAGGGAGGAATTTGGCACTTGTGATGGACTTTGGGGTTAGGCACAACCCTGCCACTACCCTACACGCATGTGTGCATGCTAAGTCACTTCAGTTGTGCCCAACTCTTTGCGACCCTAGGGACTGTAGCCGGCCAGGCTCCTCTGTCCATGGGATTCTGCAGACAAGAATACTGGAGTGGGTTGCCATGTCCTCTTCCAGCGTATCTTCCCGACCAAGGGATCCAACCTGCGGCTCCTGCATTGCAGGCAGATTCTTCACCACGAGCCCCCAGGGAAGCACCACTCTCCGTGGGCAGCCACCTATTTTACCCATATGTAAAGGAATTAAGATGCTAAAGGCCCAGTAAAGTCTCTGTACCTATGTCTCCTCATCAATCTTCAGCAATCGAGGGTGACCCTCGGGGCTGTCAGGATGTCCTGTGTAAATGTAAATTAAACCTAGACCTCAGACAGTGTCCGCCTGTGCTCTGACCGCATCCTCAGGCCGTCCGCACTTGCTCGGCGCTTTTCTCCGCATCACTGTCATTAGCATCACCCTCCCACCCGCACACGTGCTATCCGCCTCCCTGCCGTGGAAGCCCCCACACGCCCCAAGGGTGATGCCATTTCTAGGCTTCCACTGAAGTATACCATAAGCCATATCAACTCCTGACCTGGAAAAAAAGAAGGCTCTGGAATGCTTCCAGTGGCAGAAACACACATTTGCTTTTATGTAGAAAAAATTTTAAATGAATCAATAAAGGATTCTTTAGGCTCACTTCTAATAACAAGATTTTTTTTTTTTCCTCTAATTTTAAAGGTAAAGGGAATTCTCTGGTGGTCCAGTGTTTGGGACTCAGCACTTTCACCGAGGAGGCCCGGGTTCCATCCCTGGTCAGGAAACTGAGATCCCACGAGCCCCGCGGGGCAGCCAAAAATAAATAAATTTAATAAATAAGAGTAGAGCACGATCATAAACAATAGGGAAAATTATAAAAAAAAGACCAAATAAATAGTCAGCCCTAATGCCATCACCCAGAGATAACCACAAGTAAAGCATTAGCATCCTTCTTTCATGTTACTCTGGCATATACATAAATGCATACTTTATAGAAAATTAGAACACAGAGAAGAGATGGCTTACTTTTTACTCATCTTTTTTAATTAATTTATTTATTTTAATTGGAGGCTAATTACTTTACAATATTGTAGTGTTTTTTGCCATACAGTGACACAAATCAGCCATGGGTGTACATGTGTCCCCATCCTAAAACCCCTCCCACCTCCCTCCCCATCCCATCCCTCAGGGTCCTCCCAGTGCACCAGCCCTGAGCACCCTGCCTCATGCATTGAACCTGGACTGGCGATCTGTTTCACATATGATAATACACATGTTTCAGTGCTATTCTCTCAAATCATCCCACCCTCGCCTTCTCTCACAGAGTCCAAACATCTGTTCTTTACATGTGTCTCTTTTGCTGTCTCGAATATAGGGTCATCATTACCATTTTTCTAAATTCCATATATATGCATTAGTATACTGTATTGGTGTTTTTCTTTCTGACTTACTTCACTCTGTATAATAGGCTCCAGTTTCATCCACCTCATTAGAACTGATTCAAATGCATTATTAATGGCTGAGTAATATTCCATTGTGTTTATGTACCACAGCTTTCTTATCTATTCGTCTGCTGATGGACATCTAGGTTGCTTCCATGTCCTGGCTATTGTAAACAGTGCTGCGATGAACATTGGGGTACACGTGTCTCTTTCAATCCTGGTTTCCTTGGTGTGTATGCCCAGCAGCGGGATTGCTGGGTCATATGGCAGTTCTGTTTCCAGTTTTTTAAGGAATCTCCACACTGTTCTCCATAGTGGCTGTACTGGTTTGCATTCCCACCAACAGTGTAAGAGAGTTCCCTTTTCCCCACACCCTCTCCAGCATTTATTGTTTGTAGACTTTTTGATAGCAGCCATCAAAAAGGTATGAGATGGTACCTCATTATGGTTTTGATTTGCATTTCTCTGATAATGAGTGACGTTGAGCATCTTTTCATGTGTTTGTTAGCCATCTGTATGTCTTCTTTGGAGAAATGTCTGTTTAGTTCTTTGGTCCATTTTTTTTTATTGGGTTGCTTACTTCTCTGGTATTGAGCTCCATTAGCTGCTTGTATATTTTTGATATTAATTCTTTGTCAGTTGCTTCATTTGCTATTATTTTCTCCCATCCTGAAGGCTGTCTTTTCACCTTGCCTAGAGTTTCCTTCATTGTGCAACAGCTTTTAGGTTTAATTAGGTCCCATTTGTTTATTTTTGTGTTTATTTCCATTACTCTGGGAGGTGGGTCATAGACGATCCTGCTGTGATTTATGTCAGAGAGTATTTTGCCTGTGTTTTGCTCTAGGAGTTTTATAGTTCCTGGTCTTATGTTTAGATCTTTAATCCATTTTGAGTTGACTTTTGTGTATGGTGTTAGAAAGTGTTCTAGTTTCATTCTTTTACAGGTGGTTGACCAGTTTTCCCAGCACCACTTGTTAAAGAGATTGTCTTTTCTCCATTGTATATTCTTGCCTCCTTTGTCAAAGATAAGGTGTCCATAGGTGTGTGGAATTATCTCTGGGCTTTCTATTTTGTTCCATTGATCTATATTTCTGTCTTTGTGCCAGTACCATACTGTCTTGATGACTATAGCTTTGTAGTATAGTCTGAAGTCAGGCAGGTTGATTCCTCCAGTTCCATTCTTTCTCAAGATTGCTTTGGCTATTCGAGATTTTTTGTATTTCCATACAAATTGTGAAATTATTTGTCCTAGTTCTCTGAAAAAAATGCCATTGGTAGATTGATAGAGATTGCATTGAATCTATAGATTGCTTTGGGTAGTATACTCATTTTCACTATATTGATTCTTCTGATCCATGAACATAGTATATTTCTCCATCTATTTGTGTCATCTTTGATTTCTTTCATCAGTGTTTTATAGTTTTCTATATATAGATCTTTTGTTTCTTTAGGTAGAAATATTCCTAAGTATTTTATTCTTTTTGTTGCAATGGTGAATGGTATTGTTTCCTTAATTTCTCTTTCTGTTTTCTCATTGTTGGTGTATCGGAATGCAAAGGATTTCTCTGTGTTAATTTTATATCCTGCAACTTTACTATATTCATTGATTAGCTCTAGTAATCTTCTGGTGGTGTCTTTAGGGTTTTCTATGTAGAGGATAATGTCATCTGAAAACAGTGAGAGTTTTGTTTCTTCTTTTCCAATCTGGATTCCTTTTACTTCTTTTTCTTCTCTGATTTCTGTGGCTAAAGCTTCCAAAACTACGTTGAATAGTAGTGATGAGAGTGGGCACCCTTGTCCTGTTCCTGACTTTAGGGGAAATGCTTTCAATTTTTCACCATTGAGGATAATGTTTGCTGTGGGTTTATCATATATGGCTTTTATTATGTTGAGGTATGTTCCTTCTATGCCTGCTTTCTGTAGGGTTTTTAACATAAATAGATGTTGAATTTTGTCAAAGGCTTTCTCTGCATCTATTGAGATAATCATATGGTTTTTATCTTTCAATTTGTTAATGTGGTGTATCACATTGATTGATATGCAAATACTGAAGACTTTTACTCATTTTTAATATTGTGGGTGTTAACCCAGGTCATTTTCACTAAATATTCTTGAAGGGGATGATTTTTATGCTTTTAGTTCAACAAACTAATGAATTCCTTTTCATGTCTACACCTCTCATGGTCACATTTGATATCCATAAGTCAAAAAAATAAAGATCTCATTGTAAGGATATTCATGGCTAAGATACTGACCTCCCATTCTTAATATTTGTTATAAACAGAGTCTCCCAGAAAGCAGAGTCAGTGACAGAGGATATGAATTCTCTCAGCTTACTGGAAGGGAGGGGAAGAGGAGGAGAAGTAGGGGAGGAAATAGACCCAACATGAGGATGCATTGTCAAGTTGGCCATCACAGGACAGTTCAGCAAGCTACATAACCAGAATCTCAAGGTCATCCATAGGACAGAGGAAGAGCCTTTATCCACGAGTACCCATCTCCCATTGGATGCGATTCAGTCATTGGAGCATTAATCCTGCACTTTGGGTTTGCACACACATGGACACCAGGTGAATACCTGGTCATCAGCCAAAGGCAAGGCATGGTCAGCTGGGACCACATGAGGTCCCAGTAGCTGGTGCTGAGTGGAAAAGGGACAGGGAAGTGGGGCAGTGTCTGATCTAATGCCTTGTCTACTCTGTCGGCAACTTTACTACCATTTAAAATACAAAAGAAGATAAAAAACCAGTAAATGTTTAAAAGACCTACCAGTTTTACAGTTAGTCTTAACAACGTTAGGAGGCCAAGAGAGGTATGAGTTAAGAAAACCAGGGGAGAGGGGTTTGTGTGTCATATCCTGAGCAGACAGTCATTCCTGCCATTCCAGCCTCCTGCCATTCCCTCAAAATCCTCCTAAAAATAACCACGCTGGGATGCCTTTCATCATTTATTCCCCCTGAATGATCATCACTTGCTTGGTTCTCCCCTGGCATTTTTGTGCTCTCTTCATACTGCAGTCATGACAGTCTCGTAAGGTGGATTCTCAGTTTGACAAGGTAAAAATTCCTAAGTGTGACAGCTTAGCCTTCTACAGATATGCATGTCCTCAAAATTGAGTAGTAATTTAAAACAGAATTTGAGAGCTAGGGACACTTCATTTCAGTATGTAAATGACATCCACTCTTCATTCTGTAAATAGCAACATTTGGGGCAGTTCGGTGGACATTGAGATTAACTTGATATGGCATTGGGGCTGGGAATAAGGTAACACAAGTATAGAAATGTTTTGTCCATCCAATACGCCTTGATCACCCACTGGTTCACACCAAGAATGGATAAAATACACACAGGAATCAGATACAACCTTGTCTTTCAAAGTTTTACAGTTGAAAAAAAAAACATTTTCTATACTAGTTACAAGCTCCAAGTACACTTTTATATATATTAACTGGCTAGATGTTTATAATAACCCTGGGGAATGAAGGTTAAGCCTCAGAGCTCTGGATTTAGAGGGACGTAGCTTCAACTTTGGTTTTTCCATTAGTGGTCGTGGGATCATGGGGGCAGGGGCGAGGTGTGCGTTCCAAGCCTCATGTCTCTTATGTATAAAAGAAGAATAATGATAATATGCACTCCATACAGTTTCTGTGAGAATAAGATAAGATAATATATGTAGAGCACTTAGTACTTCAAGCATATAGTAATTCAACCAATGTTAACTGTTTTTACATTGTTCAGATTTCACAGTGAATTTAAATGCATTGTTCAGGACCACATGCCATAGCCAGGGCTAGAACTCTTGTTTCTTTTTGCCTCCCAGTTTAGTGATACTTCCTTTGAAGTATAACAATGAGGAATCTGGACTTTTCCAGACTTTCAACCCTAACATCCAGCACAATATTCCGCATGTAATGGAGAGTGAGGAAATACTGTTTAATAACTCACTGGCAGCCAACTCCAAGTCAAATTATAGAGTTGCAAATGCAGGATAAAAATAAAGTGTGTTTCAGTGCTTCCCTTGGCATCGTTTTGGAGGATATCAAAGATATCAAACATAGCTGGTTCTTTTGGTCCACCAGCTGGTGAGGGAAAATATAGGTGCTCAGATCATGAACGGATCGTTTAAGGATACATCTTGCTTTAGCAGAGTTGGCCTGACCACAGGGATGTTGAGGAGATAATCCCAGTTCTCATCCTCTTCTCAGGTGAAATGCAGGAGGTGATGGGGTTGACCGAGGGAAGGAAAGGCTCTGGGCTTGGGGCTGAGAAAAGGCCTGTGGCTGATTCCACAGCCCAGGCATCCAGAGAGGGGAAACACTTCCTGGATCACCGGTCTCACTCAGTGAGTTTGCAACGAGCAAGATAAGTCCATGCAAGTGTGAGAGGTTCAAGCGGTTGGAGTCCAGCCCAGATGGAATAAAAGGATTGAGGCTTCCTTGAGAAAGAGCAAGTGCCGTGGAATCCAGACCCTGAAATGTATACACGTGTTTGTTCCCTGGCAACCAACGGCTCTAGAAAAGCACACTATTGAAATTTTCCTTCATTATCTGCCTTCAAGCACCAGGGAGTTTCTTGTCACCACTTATTGAGCATCTACTGTACCCCATGGACACCACATACATAACCTCGTATCATCCTCCCAGTTCTCCTACAGCTGTGGAAAGCTGGAGCTCAGGGCAGGGAATCTGTTCATTTTCCCTCCACTGTATTCCCAGCGTCCTGGGCTTCCCAGGTGGCACAGTGGTAAAGAATCTGCCTACCAATGCAGGAGACACAGGAGATGTGGGTTCGATCCCTGGGTCGGGAAGATCTCCTGGAGAAGGAAATGGCAACCCCCTCCAGTACTCTTGCCTGGAGAATCCCATGGACGGAGGAGCCTGGTGGGCTACAGTCCCTGGGGTCACAAAGAGTCGGACATGATTGAGCCCATACATACACATATCGCCAGTGCCCAGAAGAGTACTTGGCAGAGTAGGTTCTTAGGACTTTTCACTGAATGTATGAAGAGGACAGAGGTGATCACCCACCCAAACCTGAGTTTCAGAAGGGTGAAGTAACTAAGGCTGGAACCTAGATCCTCTGAATCCCAAAGCCCCCTCTCTTGGCCACTCCCCTCCTCTCGGTTGCTGGTTTCCCTGACTGTGGGCTCGTCCCTTCTCCAAGCAGATCACACATACCACCACTGGTGCCCTGAAACACTGTCTTCTTCTTGCCATTCCTTAACTAAAAATCCTCAGTGTCTCTCAGCTGCCTTAAGATGATGTTCAGGCTCCCTTGCCCACCTCCCCACGATCTTTAAAATCTGAACTTCACGCTATTATTTTCCACTAAAACTCCCACAGAAAAGCTCTAGCCCAATACTCTCACCACCCTCCATACTGATCCTTTTATCCAACTCATTTGAAATGATCCATTTGTTTTGCCCATCTCTCTGAATCCCCTCTCATCCTTTAGGATTTGCCCATGTTGCACCTCTTCAATGAAGCTTCTGACTGTCTCAGCATGCAGTTAATTTCTCATTTCCCAGAAAGGACAAATCTCTCCTTAGGTGCCCTACTCTCTAGGCAGCTAGTAAATGTTCCTTGTGATTGTTGGTCTTTGTTAGGAGTCTAACACTTGTCTCTACAACTAGAGTGTAAGCATATTAAGAGTCAGGAATACCACCAGCAACAAACAAAACAAACACTACTTCTACCTTCTAAGAATAATTGGTTAAATGGTTAATGCAACTAAATATTTTAAGTTAAGCTAGCTAGATGGTATATAGTAAAAACAGCTCTGAAGTTTTGATTAAGAACAAAAAAGGACTGTAAAAGGTCCCTCCCCTCCCCTCTTTCTCTGCCTCTTTGCTCTTTTTGGTTGGGTGGGCGCTTGTGTGTCTCTGTTGCAGGGCAGAGACTGCCAATGCTGGGAGACAGCCATTGTGAGACAAATGCAAGTTCACGGTAGCCTGGAGGCTGGTCTGGAGTTCAAAGACCCTGGGCAAGATTTCAAACTGGCTCCATTCAAGAGCTATGGACTTGTGAGTGGTAGACTCTGCTTCAAGGTCACTGCTGTTGCAGTTTCTCAGTGTCTTCACCAGTGATGTGACAGAGAACCACCCAAGAAGCTTGACCAAGTTAGGGAATGGTACTGAGAAAAGCAAGAACTGGGAAAGATTGTTATTCAGCAAGATTTGTTAATGCAAAACCACAATGATATGCTGTTTCTACTTAGGAGGAAAGGATCATTCAGACTAAACACTAGTCTTCCTTCCAAGTTAATCAGTTGTTGATTAGTCACTAAGTCATGTTTGACTCTTTGTGACTTTATGAACTGTAGCCCTCCAGGCTCCTCGGTCCATGGGATTTCCCAGGCAGGAATACTGGAGCCAGTTGCCATTTCCTTCTCCAGGGGATCTTCCTGACCCAGGGATCAAACCCAATTTTCCTATATTGGCAGCGGGTTCTTTACCACTGAGCCACCTGGAAAGCCCCAGTCAATTGTTAGGGAAATGTTAATGAAACTGACCAAGGAGGTGCCCTGTTGGCGTGGATGTAACCATATGTGCCACCTCAGTAAAGAAGAAGCTGCCAAGTCCATTCTCTGAAGAGCTGTTTCTAACCCTTTGGGGGCAAGACAATGGTTTGTGCTGAGCAGTCTCCCATCACTAGCTGTTTCTGTTTCAGGGAGAAATCACTACTGGGAATAATCCCCTGGGGACTGTTCAGGGCCCAGCCCTGGGGCTTCTAAACCACATGAAGTAGTGACACACATCTGAGATCCTAATAGCTGCTCTGGATGTTTTTTTAAAATAGTAAGCAAGTTAGGGACTTAGAGATACTCTGAAAGGGACAAGGACCCTGCAGAGGAAGCAAGCACACGCTTAATTAAAGTCCCTGTTAACATGTTCTGGGGCACAGAAAAGGTGAGCAGACACAGTCAGAGCAGGACTCAAGCTCCTTAAGGCAGGGACTGTCACATTAACCTTTGGGCTCCCTGCTTCTGAAACACAACAGACGCTCAGCGGTGTGTGTAGCATGCATTTGTGTTTGCAGAAGTGAATACATGGGCTAATAAACAAGTGGAAGTGGTAGTCTTTTTCCATCTCGGTTCTTATGGAGCTTATTAGTCCAGTCTTAACCTTCTTGTTGTTTAGTCACAAAGTCACATTTGACTCTTTCACTACCCTATGGACTATAGCCCACCGGGCTCCTCGTCCTTGGGATTTTCCAGGCAAGAATATCGGAGTGGGTTGCCATTTCCTTCTCCAGGGGATCTTCCTTGATCTAGGGATAGAATATGTGTCTCCTGCTTGGTAGGTAAATTCTTTACCTCTGAGCCACCTGGGAAGCTCCAACCTTAAACTTATCAGAATCCCCTATCAGAATTAACACTCAAATTTCCAGTAATTAATACCTGGTGTTTCATGAATTCTCTAGAGCTTCTAGATATTCTAACCATCATGGGCTAAGGCATGCATGTTCACTAAAGTTAAAACAAAAACAATACTCTGCCCCCACTTCAAAAAACAGTAAGCAAAAAATCTGACGTGATCTCTAAATGTTGTTTGTCAATAGCAAGACGGAGCCAGCTTCTGTGAAAATCACTCTGTGCCACCCTCGTGAGGACGTTCCTCAGATCCGCTGATTTCCACACCACTCCGGCCTGTCCTCCTGCTTCCAGGAGCAGCGCTTCAATACCTTGTAATGCCATTACTGTCACTCCCAAACAAGCTCAGAAATATGTCCTGAGAAATGAAATTTTCTTCAGACATTTCTTCACCTAAGCCTTCCAACTTGGAAAGATAGAAAGCTCTATAAAGCGAGTCAATTTTGTCTTAAAGGCAAATAAAAAGTTATTGGCACCAGGTTTCTAATATCTCAGGGAAAGTAATACCTGCAGCAGGGCTAAAAAAAAAAGTTACTGATTTTAGGCACAACTTGAAGAAAATGAAAATAGTTTCCATGTCACTCCTTAAACAGTCTTTTTTTTTTTTTTTCAGGTGCCTAATCCATGTAAGTAATCTGATTGCTTCTTAAAACCAACCAGGATCACTTGTAATTACCTGCCGCAAAATTGTCATCTCAAAATTTCACAAATCCTATGACCATTATGGCTATAGCGTTCATAAGGTGCAGAGACAAATTCAGGTTCATATCCATGCAAAACTGCACTTAACATTGACAGGAAAATCAAAGCTGTTGAGGCAGCAGCAATTTCCCCAGTCTAGTCCATTTTCCCTATTTTGATTCTAGTGATGGGGGAGATGCACCCTAATTGTATATGATTCCATACAGGAAAGCACTTCCTCCCATCACTCAAGTACCAGACCCTGGTAGCATCAACTCATATGAACTAGGGTGTAAAGGAGAGAAACGTGTAAACTGGGCTAAATAAAGGAAGACATGGGTTCTGTTCTCCCCCTAAACGGTGCATGCATGTCCCCTCCCAGCAGCTCTGTAGTTGGCTCCAACCTGAGGAGAATGTGCTAGAATATCTACATGGTTTCTCCACCAGTTCAGTTCAGTTGCTCAGTCATGTCCAGCTTTTTGCGACCCCATGGACTGCAGCACACCAGGCTTCCCAGTCCATCACCAACTCCCAAGGCTTGCTCAAACTCATGTCCATCGAGTCGGTGATGCCATCCAACCACCTCATCCTCTGTTGTCCCCTTCTCCTCCTGTCTTCAATCTTTCCAGGGTCTTTTCCAATGAGTCAGTTCTTCGCATCAGGTGGTGAAAGCCTTGGAGTTTCAGCGTCAACATCAATCCTTCCAATGAATATTCAGGACTGATTTCCTTCAGGATTGACTGGTTGGATCTCTTTGCAGTCCAAGGGACTCTCAAGAGTCTTCTTAAACATCATAGTTCAAAAGCATCAGTTCTTCCACACTCAGGTTTCTTTATGGTCCATCTCTCACATCCATACATGACTACTGGAAAAATCATAGCTTTGACTAGACAGACCTTTGTTGGCAAAGTAATGTCTCTGCTTTTTAATATGCTATCTAGTTTGTCATAATTTTTCTTCCAAGGAGCAATCATCTTTTAATTTCATGGCTACAGTCACCATCTGCAGTGATTTTGGAGCCCCCCAAAATAAAGTCTCTCACTGTTTCCATTGTTTCCCCATCTATTTGCCGTGAAGTGATGGGACTGGATGCCATGATCTTAGTTTTCTGAATGTTGAGTTTTAAGCCAACTTTTTCACTCTCCTCTTTCACCTTCATCAAGAGGCTCTTTAGTTCTTCTTTACTTTCTGCCATAAAGGTGGTGTCATCTGTATATCTGAGGTTATTGATATTTCTCCCAGCAATCGTGATTCCAGCTTGTGCTTCATCCAGTCCAGCATTTCTCATGATGTACTCTGCATATACGTTAAATAAGCAGGGTGACAATATACATCCTTGACGTACTCCTTGCCCAATGTGGAACCAGTCTGTTGTTCCATGTCTGGTTCTCACTGTTGCTTCTTGACTTGCACACAAATTTCTCAGGAGGCAGGTCAGGTGGTCTGGTATTCCCATCTCTTTAAGAATTTTCCACAATTTGTTGTGAATAACTTTAGAATACTGTAGATGGGTTCCCCACCAGCTGTGCCTGCCTAAGCAAGATGAATTGGTTAACTGAAGCAACTACCTGGCAATTCAAGCCCAAACACTGCCCCATCATTGGGAGCAGAGAGAATAATGTGGAGTTTTGCCAAATGAGTCAGACTAATTGACTGCAGACTGTGCCTTGATTTCCAGGTTGAGTTAAGGGGGCGTGACACTTCCATCCTTGAGGACACAAGATCAGTCTTCACATGGGCTTATTCTGAACCCTGAACACGTGTGCATGTGAAGAATAGTGGTTCTCAAGTTTTAAAAAGCACTGGAAGAGTGAAACAACAGGAGGGTTTGTTAAAAGTCAGATCCCTAGGCTCAACATCCAGAATTTCTGGTTCACTAGGTCTGGCATGATGGTGATGGACTGGGAAGCCTGGATGCACAGGAAAGCCTGGTGTGCTGCAGTCCACGAGGTCACAAAGACTCTGACATGACTGAGCAACTGAACTAAGCTGAGGTCTGGCGTGGGGCTTGAGAATGTGCATTTCTAATACATCCTCTTTCCAATTGATGGGAATGCTGCTGGTCCAGGGACCACATTTTGAGAACCACTGATTCAGGCCTCTCTCTCAGGGAAATGACAACTCCATGCTCTCCCACATCCTGGAAACCTGACAAGGATGAGATGATTCATTCGACTTGCAGACATTCTCATTGAGCACGCACCATGTGATGCCCATCTCAGTGATGCAGAGATAAATGCCAGTCTTTTCCTTAAGAGGCTCCCTTTCTGGTGAAGAGATGGAGACAAAACCAGAGGAAGATGAGGGTGAGGCAGCATGAGAAGTGGTTTCACAGAGGTAAAGACCAGTTGCTGCTGGTAACACAGACCACAGACACTCCACTGGGACTAAAGGTTCATTAGGAAAAGCTTTTGGGGTTGGTATGGTAGCAAACACCTGAGAATAAAGGTGCTAAAGTCTCAGTTGCTCAGTCATGTCCAACTGTTTTTGACCCTATGGACTGTAGCCCACCAGACTCCCTTGTCCATGGAATTCCACAGGCAGGAATACTGGAGTGGGTGGCCATTCCCTTCTCTAGGGGATCTTCCTGACACAGGTATTGAACCTGGGTCTCCTGCATTGAAGGCAGATTCTTTACCAGGGAAATTAAGAAACAGAGATTCCCATTTCTGTTGACATCCAAAAAAGTCAGCCTTACTGAATCCAAGAGCTGGTTGCCATGGGTAAGCTTCCTGATATCAGGAACCATTTATGCCACAAAGATCTCCAACATCTGCCCCTTGGCACATAGTAGGGTTTCAGTGTGTGAATGAGTTGCTGTCAGTACTTAATAAGTACTGTATACACCGAGGAAACCAGAATTGAAAGAGACACGTGTACCCCAATGTTCATCGAAGCACTGTTTATAATAGTCAGGACATGAAAGCAACCTAGATGTCCATCGGCAGACGAATGGATAAGAAATCTGTGGTACATAAACACAATGGAATATTACTCAGCCATTAAAAAGAATACATTTGAATCAGTTCTAATGAGGTGGATGAAACCAGAGCCTATTATACAGAGTGAAGTAAGTCAGAAAGAAAAACATCAATACAGTATACTAATGCATATATATGGAATCCAGAAAGATGGTAACGATGACCCTATATTCGAGACAGCAAAAGAGACACAGATGTATAGAACAGTCTTTTGGACTCTGTGGGAGAAGGTGAGGGTGGGATGATTTGAGAGAATAGCATTGAAACATATATATTATCATATGTGAAACAGATCGCCAGTCCAGATTTGATGCATGAGATAGGGTGCTCAGGGCTGGTGCAATGGGATGACCCTGAGGGATGGGATGAGGAGGGGGTTCAGGATGGGGGACACATATACACCCATGGCTGATTCATGTCAGTGTATGGCAAAAACCACTACAATATTGTAAAGTAATTAGCCACCAATTAAAATAAATAAATTTAAAAAAGTAAGTGCTGTATAATGACTCAATCTGCTCAGTGGAAAACGTATGGAGAGAAGCAGCTTCCTTCAAATTGATCTTTGAATCAGAGTCGAGGGAAAAGAACATTTAATCAGCACAAATCTGGTGTGAATTTGGACTGGCAGATTTTGAGATTTAAAAACAAAAACAAAACAGCTGGGACTTCCCTGGTGTCGCAATGAATAAGATTCCACCTGCTGATGCAGGGGACACAGGTTTGATCCCTAGTCCGGAAAGACTGCATATTCCACAGAGCAGCTAAGCCCTGGCACCACAACGGCTGAAGTCTGGGTGCTCTAGAGCCCATGGTCCACACCAAGCGGAGCCCACACTGTGAGAAGTTTGTGCATCACAACTAGAGAGAGCCTAGGCTCGTCATAGCTGGAGAAACGCCCACGCAGCAACAAAGACCCAGCACTGCCAAAAGTAAATTAATTAATTAATTAAAAAAATAAACAACCTAATCCTATGCTCAAATGCTTGAACCTGCTACTTCCTCAGAGTCAGTAGTTTTCTTTTTTTTCACTTTACTGAAAACCAACTGTATTTGACAAGCAGTTATTTGGGGATGAACAAAGTTATCAGGTATAAAAATAGATGATGCTCTTCCAGCTTCCTGTGACAATAGCCAGGGGCAGCAAGGTGCTGGTTCACAGTGACATTTTGTTATGCAAATAGTTTGATGCAGTCCATTTTTGAAAAATTATGCTAACATTCATGGCTAACATTCGGCCCACTGAAATGAAATAGGTATTAATTTGTTGAGCTAAAGTATTCCAAAAATAAGAGAAAGTAGATCTTTTCATGAATTCAAAATGAAAAGGGGGTCTATGTTCCTTAATTTAAGGCAGTATGCCAACATTTATTTTTAATAATACTGTGCTGATTCAATTAAGATCAGGTAATAAAATCAATTGCTATAATTTGTTCACCAACCTCTTGAAAAGGCTTTTTCCTTTTCTTTGGTTCAGGGGCCCCTGAGTTTAGATGGATTTCTTTTTCACATTCCTTTTTGCATTAGTCAATGAATGGGTAGAAGATGGTATATTTCTTCCTTTTAGCAAGTAGACAAAAGTCTTTGTTCTGCGCCTAGACTGCTTTTTTCTGAGATGCACTAGTGGCTGAAGCAATAAGCCGCTATGAATTACAGGTAAATTAAAAGACATTGAGAGAAAATTCTACTTTTCTAACTTTTAAGACTTTATGGAACTTGTAATAAATGATTACCTCACTTTTATGTTACATAGCAACTATGGGAATGGGACATCTTTTACAAACAAGCCATGTTGCCAAAGTTTGTAAACCAGTTGTTTTGAATGTGATATACTTTTCCCACAGAAAAATATTATAAATTGTGATCTGATTAGATTAGTGCACATAAGCATATTTTATTCATAATTAAATTATGTATTTTATTTAAATATAGGGGCAGACAATAAGGACCAATACTTTATAATTTGAAAGGTAGTGGTTTTGAGTAAGAAACCTCTGAAATTAAAAAAAAAACTCTAATATCTTAGTGCTTGGTGACATTTATCATGTATACTATTATCTCAAAACATAAATCAGATGTAGCACTGAATATCCTGTTTGCTTATTAGCCATGGTTAGTGTTGAACTTTAGTTTATAAATAAAGAAAAAGGATGAATGAGAAGTTCCCTCTGAGTGGCAGTGATCATTAAACAAACAACTTGAAGTATTCATTTGCAGTTTTTCTGACTGTTACATTTTTTTTGTATAATTATTTAATAAAGAGTGACTTCTCCACTGGCCCAAAGATCCAAGAAGGCAGATATTGCATCATTTTTTCTTAACTGTTAAAATCTTGGCACTTAGCAGACAGCCAACTGTGTAGGACTTTTTGAAATGAACTTTTTGAATAAATAAAAAAGAAAGAGGAGTGGTCTAAAGAATGTAGAATAGCAGATGTGTTAAAAATGAGTGTCTGATATTTCATTTATTATTACTCTCCACATAGCCAAAGAGGGGAGAGTTGTAGCCAAAGACAGATGTATAAAAAGAAATTTCCCAAAGGATAAGGACAGTAAGACAGTTTGCTTGGTGAAAGCCAAGTGGTTAGGACTGTCCAAGTTTTCTTCGGTTGTTGTTCCAAAATAAGGGAGATTGGGATTAGTCAGCTCTAGGATAGTTCAGTGGCAAAAAAAAGGACCCCTGCAAGAATTATCAGTGGCTTGTGTTCAAAAGGTGGGGCAATAGGAGTACTCTGACCCACGTGCAGGTGGTGGATTGAATGGAAGTGTAATTCTCTAGCTGTATGTAGAGAATTTAAAAAAAGAACTTGAAAAGAAAACTCAGCCTACTCTTTCCCTCCTCATGCATGTTCAGTTGTGTCCAACTCTTTGTAACCCTATGGACTATGGCCTGCCAGGCTCCTCTGTGCGTGGAATTTTCCAAGCAACAGCACTGGAGTGGGTTGCCATTTCCTCCTCCAGGTAATCTTCCTGACCTAGGAATCAAGCCTGAGTCTCCTGCATCTCCTGCATTGGCAGATGGATTCTTTACCTCTGTACTACCTGAGAAGTCCTGTCTGTTCTTTAGTATTACTATTTACATGCAACTCTAAAAACACCAGTGATAAAATATTCTTCTGTAACAATATCTCTTTTTTTAAGTTCTGAAAAAATCCTGCAGTTATATCATTGTAATTTAGTTACTGTTGAGTTTTAATTTGGAGTTTGTAAACTCTAAATTAGCACATTTTAATTCCTTGTCTTTTAATAAGCTTTTTTGTCTAAGTGGAAGTTAATTCAGATAACTTCTTGTTGCACAGGGGGTCCCCCAACACACGTGGCCTTGGATATACATGTTTATTTTAAGAGTAAGTTCTTAAGAGTTTAAAATAATCCAAGTTCATTTCAGGTACAGTTTATGCCTCCAAACCCTGGAGCTAAAGTGAAGTCACTCAGTCGTGTATGACTCTTTGCGACCCCGTGGACTGTAGCCTACCAGGCTCCTCTGTCCATGGAATTTTCCAGACAAGAATACTGATGTGGTTTTCCATTTCCAAACCCTGATATGTTACATATTTCTTCTAGTAAATCTGCAAAAGCAATGCTAGCTCAGTGACTAAAATCTTGAAGAAACAGAACTTGAATTTCAGGATAATTTTTTCATGCATAACCTTTTCCTTAATCTAGGTTCTTTGGAGGGACCTTAGAGGGACTCATAAACTACTGAAATAGAAAGCAAAATGTATATGTGTGCATATGTATATTTTTAAAAAGATGTTCTGTAAGTTTAATCAAAGCTGTCCATGACTCAAAAAGCATAAAATGTATCCAAAATCTCTTCTGTATTCTTTGATGTTTTATAATACGCATTGTCAAATGAAGAAACGTTTTTCTACAATAATATTTGAATTATAATTAGTCATATACATACTATATGGGGACTTCCAGGTGGCTCAGTGGTGAAGAATCCACTTGTCAATGCAAGAGACTCGGCTTCACCCCTGCTCGGGAAGATACCGTGGAGGAGGAAATGGCAACCCACTCCAGTACTTTTCCCTGGGAAATCCCATGAACAGAAGAGCCTGGTGGGCCACAGTCCATGGGGTCACAAAGAGTCAGACACAGCTGAGTAACTGAGCACTCATGCATGTACTGTATGACGTCATTGTTAATTATAATATATAATCTTGCGGAAGGTGAATTTGAAATCTAGGGAAGATGGCATGTCCCTGCTGGTCCAGTAGTTAAGAATTCACCTGGCAATGCAGGGGACATGGATTCGATCCCTGGTCTGGGAAGATCTCACATGCCATGGAGTAATTAAGCACAAGAACTACTGAGGGCCAGAACTACTGAGCCTGCATTCTAGCGCCCCGAGCTGGAACTACTGGAGTAATTCTGCATGTCCACAGAGCCCATGTTCTGAAACAAGGAAAGCCAGCACAGTGAGAAGCCCATGCACCGCAACTAGGGAGCAGCCCCTGCTTGCCAGAGGTAAGGACAGCCTGTGCAGCAGCAGAGACCCAGCCCGGCAAGCCCCTCCTACAGAAATCTGAGCAGGTCTGTTTACTAATGAGGTGCAAAAAAGGCTATAAAGAGATGTCCTCATCCACCAGTGATCCCCTTATCCATACACAGTTTATGGACTGCATGATACTGAATATCTAGAACATCACTTTGCTGTATTTAAATAAAAGTCTGGCCTTCACTGCCGAGGTGAATAGTAAGATGCCCTTCCAGGTCTGAAGTGAGTGTCACAGAATTTTAGCATGAAGGGATTGTAGTAAGTCTGAATTCTGTTCTGGCTTCTAGCACTGACTTTAAGCTCAGATGCTATAAAATTAGTTGCTTAATGATTTGTCTCTAAAAGAACAATAATAGCTAAGATTTGTTGGGTATTCATTACATACTGAGTACATGCTGTTATGAATTATCTTATTTATTCTTACAATAATTTTATCATTGTACTGCTCCGAGCTGTGTATGAAGGAACTAAAATCTAGGGAAATTAGGTAACTTATACAAGATAATACAGAAGATGAAGGTGGAAAGCGAGGATCCTAACTCCCTCCAGGGCCTGCTCATTTCGCACCTCCCTAAACTGACTCCCTGCCATCCTGTAACTTGACTTTATCTGTTTCCAAAACATCTCCTAGTACCACAGTTTCTGGACAGATCCACTCCTATCCCAAGTTGATAAACACCTATCCTTTGATTAAATATTTCCAGGGAAGAAATTCCATCATGTTTCTCAATAGTCCAATAGGCAAACTGTTCTGAAATGTTTATGGAAGGTTAGCAATGAGATAGACAAGTTCCTCCGCAATTTTTTATAAGCACAGAAACAGAGTGAATGGGATTATTAAGAAAAGATCTGTGTGGGATTTAATTGATCACAAAGAGGAGCCAGTGTAAGCAAGTGTGTGTGTGTGTGTGTGTGTGTGTGTGTGTGTGTGTGTACTATAGCACATTTTGAAAATCATTTGCTCCTAAATGTAAATATTTAGGATTGATGGTGAGTGATTCTCTGGGATCATGATAAACAAAGATCCTGATAACAAAGACTTACTTGAAGTACTTTATTGGGGTGTGTGACCTCAGGGAGCATGTGAGGGACAGAGAGAGGGACCCAGCTAAGGATGGAGAGCCAGTACAAGGATGAGCTATCAAGTTGGCCACTGCTTTGGGAGACTGGCTCTTCAGGAAGACCACAGGGGAAGCTCTATGGAACACATTTCAGGACCCTTTGTTGAGGATGGTAAAGGGAACATTTATCTATGGGCTCCCATTGGTCAAAGATTTATCTCAAGTGTTTAAGCTCTCGCACTTCTTTTTGGGCTTTAGTCTACACCAGAACTTCAACCAACAAGCCTCTGCGTGGGAGGAAAGATGTAAGAGAGGTTGAGGGTCAGACACTGTCAGACTGAAGCCAGCTGGAGCCTGTTTAGAACTCGGTTCCAGCAGTGGCTAAAAGACACGTATGGAGCCCAGAGGATAGGAAGTGGTAAATGGGAGATGTGATATAGCAAGTAACATAACATTATTTTCTTATAGGTTCGCATTTTTTTCAATTATATCCTATGTCTCATATTCGTTGGGTCTAACGGGAGAGTATCAAGCTTTCATTATCTGTTAACCCTTTGAATATTTATTGAGTATTTACTAATATTCATTGAGTGTGTTGGGCCTCATGTAGGAAACTGGGGATAGAAACATAATTATGATAAACAGATTCCCCGCTGTCATAAAGCTTACTATGTTATCAACACTGAGCCTATCACAGTACTAGCACACAGTAGGCACTTTTTAAAGAAATAAAATGGCCTTCTAAGAATGAGTATTAAATGTTATGCAGATCTTAAATGACCAGAGGGGTGTCCCATTAGATAAAACACTTTATCATTCTTGTAGGAAGTGTCTCACCCCCTGCTGTAATGGCTTATGTCTTCCAAGGGAGTGAAGACTATTTACTTTATTATCTATGTACTGCCTGGGGATAGGGGAGGCTGAAACCTAGACAGATTTCTGTACTTATCTGTAAGGTGCCTCTGAGGCATAAGAGAACATTCTGAGGAGCAGAAGTCCAGGAGGGGTAGCAGCTGTAGCAGCAGCCACACCTACATTCACCTGGCAGTATTCCCAGGCAGAAGGTAGAAGATGCTTTGTCTCCTTGCCAGCACTCTTTCCTTGAGCATCCTAGTGGCCAAACAACTGCTAGCTGACCAAAGTGCCTGGTTTCAAGGAGCCAAATTGTTTCAGCACTTCTATAGAAGTACCTGGGTGGGAGATGCACTGATTTGTTAAAACCTTTGATGCAGTTATCTGAATTCTGCTGGTCACAAGAAAAATGCCATGCCAGGGACATGTATACCCACTATATATATATATATATATATATATATATGTGTGTGTGTGTGTGTGTGTGTGTGTGTGTAGTTATTATTGTTGTTATTATAGTTGTTATTGTTGTTTAGTTGCCAAGTCATGTCCAACTCTTTGCAACCACATGGACCATAGCCTGCCAGGCTCCTCTGTCCATGGAATTTTCCAGGCAAGAATACTGGAGTGGGTTGCTCTTTCTTTCTCCAGGGCACCTTCCCCACTCAGGGATCAAACCTGGGTCTTCTGCATTGCAGGCAGATTCTTTACCATCTGAGCCACCAGGGAAGCCCCATATTTATACACACACTTATATATGTGTGTATATGTACATATGTATATGTTCATATATATACACACATATGTAATAAACTTCCCAACGCCTTAGAAAGCTAGTGAAATAAACATAAAATCAGAACTAAATTATTCTATTGATAGTATCTTGGAGGACTGGAAAGTCTTCCTAGCCCTGTTGGTGGTTTTCCCTCCCTCCAGACCCATCTTTCGGCTTTCCCGGACAAGAAAGCCCTAGGTAACATCATGCTGATGGTCTCTGAATTAGCTGATGTATGGCTTCAGTGTTCACATTAAACTCTCAGGGCGGTGACCAGAGCGTGCTAGTACTTTATGGGGCAGTCAAGGCGGCTAGGCTGCTGCAGGCCTTCGCCGGAAGCCCTCCACCTGCGGAGGGCAGTGGGGCCACTGCGCAGCTGCGACAAGGCAGAGGCCCCAGGCCGAGAGCTGGAAGGGCAGAAAGGCAGACTCAGCTGATTCTTCCAAGGGCTCGCTCTGGTGACTGAGCACAAAGTCCCCAGTAGCTACCTCTATCTCATTCCCCAAGGAGAATTTTATGGTTCAAAAAAAAAAAAAGGTAACGATTTCTTTTGGAGAATAGATCCGAAGGCCTTGGGCACCTCCCTGTGCATCACAGGGTAGAGTCGGGGCGGGGGGAAACTGCCTGGCAGAGAGCCTCCCAGGGAAGGCGCCAGCTTGTGCGCCTGCTTAAGGGACAGACGTGCGCTGCTGCGTTTGGGGAGTGGGAAAGGGGCCCGGGAGTGGGAAAGGGGTCCGGGGGTGGGGGGTGCTGAGATGGCGTCTCAGTTTTGAGGGGAAGAAAGGCCGGGATACACAGAGCGGGGGTGAGTGTAGGCCCCTCAGCAACAGGGCGTGCGTGGCAGTGGGGTGAGAGCGTGGTCTGCGAATCCGGGGAAGGGTGAGGGCGCAGAAGTTACTGGAACAGGCCTACTGACAGGCTGGCGTTGCAAATCACCAAGCCCCAAGGCACTCCCTCACTCCACGGATAGGACCTCTCCTCCATTTTCGACGAAAATGATTTAAACGATTTGGGGGAAGGGAAGAAGATGGGCCAAGGAAAGATACCCTTCCTCCACAGGGGACCCCCAGGATCCAAAAATGTGTGGGCAAGTACTAGGACCCCCGTCTGGGACGCAGATATAAAATAAAAATGCGCAACATCTGATGGTTTCCAGTTACAAAGTCACCTCAGGATCTTAGATAAGCCGTGTAAACCTCGACGTGACTCGGTTTCCTCACCGGTCCCGTGAGAGCAGCACGCGTGAGACCTCCGCGCGGGGCTGTGGCGGGGCTGAGACGGAGGGCGGCGAGGGCGAGCTTTCTGGAGCCAGCATCACCAACATCCCCCGGGCCAGGAAGACACGTTCGCGGTATCCTGGAGCCCCAGAGAGCGGCTGGGGAAGCCAAGCTCTAAAATTAGTCCGGCTTCCAGGCCGGGCGCCGAGAGCACCCTCCCGTTCGCCGCGCCGCCCGCGGCCCCCGCCCCCGTCCCCCCGCCCGCGGCGCTCCGAGCCCGCGAGTCATCCCGGCCGCGCGGCTTCTCCCCCCTCGCCCTTTGCGCCGGCGGTTTGGGAGGAGGAGACAGCGGGAGAGAAGCGCGAGGGGGGCGGCGAGGGAGAGGGGCTTGGCCGCGCGTCGGCGGTGATGGGGAGCGCGGAGCAGCCGGGCGGCGAGCACTAGCGGCAGCGGCGGCGGCTCGGAGCAAACGCGGGAGCCGGCGCTCCTCCCGGCAGCTGCGCCGCGAGCTGCGCGGCGGATCGGGGTCTGGCGCCGCCGGCCCCCTCCTTCCGGCTTCGCCCCTCCGCCCGCGAGCCCCCGCGGCGGCGGCGGCGTCCCGAGCGCCTCTGCTAGCGGCTCCAGCCCCGGCGGGCGCGCGGCGGGGGCACTGCGGCGGCCGCGGCCGGGTGGCCGGCTCGGCCCGGGCGGGAGCGCGCCGGCCGAGGAAGAGCCCCGCGGACAGCGCCTGGTGGAGCGGAGCGTCACCGGCGGAGGCAAGGGTGCGTGGGCATCTTGAACGCGATGCTTTGGCTGCCGGGTGCCCCGGCTGGAGGGCGCCGCCAGACGCACAGCTGCAGCTGCCTGATGGGAACCGGGGGCTCGGGGGGCTCGAGGAGGCGAGAGCCGGCGGGGCGCGCGGGGGAAACTTTTCACCTGGTAAAGTTCCTGCCTCGGCACGGCTCGGAACAGCCTTGGCTGCCGCCGCGAGGAGGAGGGGAAGGAGGCTCGGTCTGGAGGTGGCAGCTGGGAGGTTGGCATGGAGAGTTGGCCAAGTTTGGGGCTAAGGATTTGGAAAAGGGGGCGCGGGGCGGCTTGCAGAACGGTGCACCCAGCCCCCGACTCCCGGCCGCCCGCCGGCTGCAGGTGGATCGGAGGGTCCAGGCGGCGAGCCTGCTCGGCTGCCGATGCCGCTGGGGCGCTGTAGGGACGTTCAGAAGCCAAAGGATGCACTTGGGGACCCGAGGCTCAAGTTGGGTCGTCGCCTGGCGAGGCGCCGGCTGTAACAGAGCCCGGACTCCACTCTGACCAGGGAGGGGAACGGGTTACGAGACATTCTGCGGGTCCGCTCCGCTTGTGACTCTGGTGTGCGGTGGTCACGGGCGGAGTGAGGTGTACCGAGCGGCAGCGACTCTGGGACTGGGGCGACAGTTTTGTGTGTGTGTGTGTGTGTGTGTGTGTGTGTGTGTGTGTGTGTGTGTGTGTGTGTGTGTGTGTGGAATGGCGGGGAGGTGGGACTTTCCCTGCTCTCTTGGGGACAGACAAACGGAGTGCCTTGGGAGAGCACAGGTTTTGGCGGGCGTGAGTGAAGGTTGCTTGCCTTTGAAAAGAAAGCCTTGCGGGTCTGGGCGTCCTGGGGGGTGCGCTGCGGACCGCCCTGGGTTGCCAAGAGGGGTCGAATGCGAGCCTGCGCCAGCTCCACACTCAAGGCCTCTTCCCAGGAGGTGCCGGCTGGACCCCTGCGCCGGGACGAGTGTGGGTGCGGGGTCCGGGCGGGGTCTGCGGCGCGCGGGCTAGGCGGCGGCGGAGGTGGCCGGGAGCGTGTTCGCCCGGCGCGCTCGTGCGCCGCCAGTGGGGGTCGCTGAGCTAAAATGCATCGGACCCCCAGGCAGGCGTGGGGCGCAGGGCCCGGGTATTTTTAGCCTCGCCGTGGTCTGCACTCCTCTCTCCCCTCTCTCGCCGACTTGTGTCGCGTGTGCTTTCCAAGACGGTTAAATGGGGACCGCGATGAGGCTTCGCGGAAAGCAACTTTCATTGTTCGCTTTTACCAGCCCGGCTCTCGTGGGCTGGGGAGCGCTGGGGGCAAGGACGCGGGGGTGGCGGGAGTGTGGCTGCGGGCTTAGCGAGCCTCGGGGTAGCCTGCGACGAGAGGAGAGGAGGCCCCCCCCCCCCCGTGTGTGTGTGTGTGTGTGTGTGTGTGTGTGTGTGTGTGTGTGTGTGTGCACGCGCGCTGGCGGCATCCTGCGGCTGTAGCTCCACGTAATAATGGGGGCAGAGCTGGTAGTGGAAGGGGATCCCTGGAAGGCTGTGAGGACGGAGGGAGAGAGCCTGCAGGGACCTGGCATGGGGCTCTGGGAGGCTCCCGGGAGCGAGAGGCGCCGGCGGCCTGGAGAGCGGGCGCTCGGTAGCCTGGGCTCGCCCCGTCTGCCAGCCCAGCCCGCCCCGGCCCCGCGCCCCGCGCGCAGGTCCCGGCTCGGCCTTGGGGCCGGGTAACCTGCAGCCGCCGCGGCGGGAGGCGGCGGGGAACGCGGGGCGCGCCGCCGGGTGAAGAAGCTTTTCTCCTCCTCTCCCCCTTCTCCCGCTCCTCCCCGCCCCCAGACCCCGGCGCGTTTGTTTTCCAAGTTGGATCCCACTTTCATTTACAAGTGTCAGACAAACCCGCGCGAGCCTCCCCCGTTCACCCCGGGCCGCCAGACGGGCGGTGGGCGAGGGGCGAGTTGTCTGCGCAGCGCCTCGGGCGGTGCGGCTCCCGCGGGGCGCCCGACTCGCTCGGGCTCGCCTCCGTGGGTCCTGGGTGTTTAAGAGAGACACGTAAACAAACCACGACCCCCAAACCACTCCGGCCACTTATGTCCCGCCGCTTCCCTCCTCCTCGCCTCGGACGTATTCCTTTTCTGGCCCCTACGCCTGTCTTTTCAAAGGCAAGTCGGCGGGGTGGGAGGCAGGGGGCTAGGGGCAGGCCGACCCGTTCATCACGGCGGGTTTGCGCCCCCGGCTTTGTTGCTGGGGTACGATTCTCTGACTGCGCCCGGGCTGAGTTAAAATACAGGCAGAGAGGCTGAGAACCGCCCTGAAAGACTGCAGACGGCTTTGCCCCGGATCCGGGTGGCAGGGCTAGGGTGGTGGACCGGGCAAACCCGCCATCTAGGAACCGAGGACTGAGGTACCCGCTTCTCGGTGTCGATCAAAGGCAGCCCGGATTTCGCTTCCCCTGGCAGGCGCGGAACTTCTCTTAACGTTTTTGGAAGGCTTGAATGGCGTTCTGGTTTGTGACGTGGAGATTTGAATCTGAGAAGGAAAGAAAGGGAGGGGATGGAAGAGAGGGAAGGAAGGAGAGATGGAGAGACTGACTGAGATTCTGCAGAATCCTGGAAACAGCACCAAGCCAACTGCTCCTTTTTTTGAGTTCTTATTCCTAAATTGGAGCAGCTGAGCAGTGAGAGAATAAAGGACAGCCAAGAAAACCAGGGCGCCAAGAGACAAAGGCAAAAAAATGCATAGTAACTTTAGCGCTTTGATGTGCATTTTTTTCCTCTTGGATTGGAGTGGGGGAAGGGCATCTCACGTTTTACCAGGAGAAAAGTTGCCTCTCAGATATAGGCGAATGGTGATCTTTAATCATGAATCCCTGTTGCCTTTTTGGAACTCGGACAGTGAATGGTGCTGGGGGCAGTTTCTGTACACAGTGAACTGCGATGAGAAAGTTCCCAGCACTGCCCAGTTACAATGTCTTCATATCGGAGGCACACAGAGAACTTCACATCAAAGGCAGCTGGTTCGGAGATCAGAAATCGCTCAGCTGCTAGGCTGGCTTCGTGTCTTGGAGTCCCGAAATTTTCACAGCCAGTGTTTGTTGACCAGTGACTGGCTGGGAGTACCCTCCCCCACCCCCCCACCCCCAATTTCAAATTTGTTTATTCTGCCTCCTGGCAGAGTCATTTTGAGGATTTTTTTTTTTTTTGATAATCAGGACCCAGTCTATCTGTTAACTAGCAATTACAGTTGTGCTGAGCTACTCAAAAATGAAATGAGTAGCAATAAACAGACTGACTGCCCACTGACCTGTACGCTATATAACAATATTTATTATTGTTTTGCCTGCTCATAGCTTTTTGTAAACAACAGCTCTTCAGGCTGTTTTCAGAAGAATATTTTTGATGTGTCAGGTTATGTTATCAGCCTTGCTTTCTTCATATGCTGTGGAATGACCCGCTCTAATCTGGTTGATGAATTACGTTAAATAGAAAGCAGTAGGCAGTTACCAGTAAGGAGAAGATACTTAGGCATTAGCAGCTGATCTGAGGCCTGCTCCCCATGGCTCTTGTGTTGTGATGCTATCTTAATGGCTCAGGAGGCAAGGAGGACCAGGGTGGCTTTATTTTCCTGTTTGCAGAGGTGGGTGTGGCATTCCTTCTGTCCAGCTGACTGTAGGTTGGCTTTTTCCTGTCAGCACAGAAGCAAAGGGCCACATTGGAGGGTTTGGTTTCTTGCACTGGGGTCACTCCTATGTCCTTTCCTTCTGCAAGAGCACTGAGTGGGGATCATCTGACGGGATCAGGTGGGACCATACATTTGGGATTGGTTTCCTTTGATTGCTGGGAAAGGGCTATTGATGAACCCTTGTCTTTGCTGATTGTGACAGACATCAGGTAGAAATGATAATTAAACAGAAAGAGACCTGACAGACCTAGTGGGAGGACATGTCTGCCCCTCAGTTCCTTCCTGCGGAAAATAGAGCCCCTGGTTTCCTCAGATGCACAGGGCCTTAAAGAATTAAAGAAACACTACCCCAGTTGAACTGTTTTGCTTACTGATAAAATTTTCTGAAATACTTTTCAATCTCTAATTGTTGAGTGTATCTTTGTAAGCATCTTTCTACTCCATTGTGAGGACTGAGTCTCTTTTTATAGTCCGTCCTTTGAGGATGACCACAGTCCCTACTGCCTAATAGACTCTAAAGAAGCGTTTGTGGCTTGGGTGACTTCCTCTATGATGACCCCAACAGTACGTATCTTTCTGTGTTTCACTCAGTTTGATTCTGCATCCTTCTCAAACTTACTGATTTTTCTGTCAGTTGAAGAGTATCTACTTCTTTAATGAGCTTTTTTCTTCCCTTGTTTACACTGACCCTTTCCCCCAAATTTATTTCTAAGAATAACTTTAGGAAAGCTTACCTTTCCTTAAAGAAATAAAAACAAAAAGATTCAGTTTAATGCCACAGATTGAATTTATTGAGAACATATTTGACACTTGTCTAGTGGCTTTGAGCCAGTTCCTGGTCTACCAGAATAGGCCATCAGTTACATGTAACAGTGACAAATGACCATTCTAGTAGTTCTGGATTGGAATGATACTCCCCGGTTAGTCTTAATATGAGTCAATTTTAGGATTGAGATATTTTTGTATTAAAGTAGAAAGGATGAAAATTTGAGAATGGATTTCCTGCCATGATGATGGTTGGGGAAAATAGAGAACAGATTTCAAAACTTAATGATTATACTCTTCATACAACTAGCGTGTTATTTCCTTTGCTGGATAGATATGTGTGAATGTGGAGGCCTGGGAGGAGGTCTGGGAAGAGTTGTGAATTGTCCTTCTTTAGAAAACGCTTTATGAGAAGATTGCCTTGCCTGAACAGAAAAGTCGAGGTCCCTCACGGGACCCTGAAAGGGATCTGTGAGCAGATTTTAGTATTTCATCTTTCTCATCTTCCAGGTTCCAAGATTGTGGATTACAACCTCTATTTAATAAAGTCAAGTGAAAGTCACCTAGTCTTGTCTGACTCCTTGTGACCTCATGGACTGTAGTCTGCTAGGCCCCTCTGTCCATGGGATTTCCCAGGCAAGAATACTGGAGTGGGTTGTCATTCTCTTCTCCAGGGGATCTTCGCGACCCAGGGATCAAACCTGAGTCTCCTGCATTGCAGGTGGATTCTTAACTGTCTGAGCCACCAGGGAAGCCAGTATTTAATAAAGAAAATTCATTCAATTAATTCTTGCCCTTCTATGTCTTAAATTTATCCCTTAATTTTTATTCTGTTAAGTCATATTGAATTTAAAGTTGTTTCAGCTTTTTTTTTCTTAAAAAAAAAACTTTACATTTTTGATATTTGTTCAATTTTTATTTTCTTTCACGTGCTACGTTTTCTCTGAGCTCTAGCTACATATGTCTCTACCTGTCTTCAGAACCTCTCTCACTTAACTGCAGTGTAATCTTCTGAAACTTAACGTGTTCCAAACTGAAGTGAACATGAGACTACTCATATCCATTTAGTTCTCAAATCATAGAAATTAGTGGCAGTACATCATTTATGTTGAAAAGGGGTAGAAGCTAAGGTTGACAACCTTCCCTGGTGGCTCAGAGGTAAAGAATCTACCTGTCGATGCATGAGATGTGGGTTCGATCCCTGTGTTGAAACGATCCCCCCCTAGAAGGGAATGGCAACCCACTCCATTATTTTTGCCTGGGAAATCCCATGGACAGAGGAGCCTGGTGGGCTGCAGTACATGGATTTGCAAATAGTGGATGTGATTTAGGGACTGAGCACACACACATTAAGGTTGAGAAAGTAGGAGGTGAAGTTACGGAGAACTTAGGATGCCAGGCTGAATATAAACAATGGAGTCACTGGGAGGGTTGGGTTGAGACAGGATGAAACTGCTTTATTCTGATTAATTCTGGAGTAGAACTCACTGTGGAAATGTGGGAAGAAAAATAATGCAGGGAAACCAGTTAGGAGTTTCTGGCAGTAGTCTGAAAGTCAGTGATGGTGAAGGAAATAGAAAAAAGAACTGCAAAGCTTCACTTTTTTAAACATATTTTATTTTGTTTCTTTTATCTCTTTAAGGAATTTATTTCACTGAATTTCTTTTCAGTAATATTTACTGACCCTACGTCCCTTTGCAAAGCATCACACAGGATTCAGATATACCCTCTGTCAAAGTAAAATATATCCTTTGCTTCTTTGTGCTTACCGTGTTGTTGGGAAAATGGGAGATACCCATGTGTGCAAACCAGAAATCAACACAAGGACATATTAGCTGACAAAATAGTGTCGCTGAACAGGATCCTGGAGGAAGAGAGATTAATATGAGCTGGAGCAAAGTTTTAGGAGGAGTATTGTTGTTGCTGTTTAGTCACTCTGTAGTGTCCGACTCCTGCGACTGCATGGATGCCAGGCTTTCCTGTCCTTCACCATCTCCCAGAACTTGCTCAAACTCATGTCCGTTGAGAGGGCAATGCTATCGAACCATCTCGGTTAAGAGAAGGTCTCCTCCTGCCTTCAGTCTTTCCCGGCATCAGGGTCTTTCCTGATGAGTTAGCTCTTCGCATCAGGGGGCCAAAGTATTGGAGCTTCAGCTTCAGCATCAGTCCTTCCAATGAATATTCAAGATTGATTTGCTTTAGGGTGAACTGATTGAGGCCTATGAAGTGAATACAATCCAATTTAATAATTCTTAGTAAAACTCTAATGTAGTTAAGACAGTACAGAATTAATCAAGTCTTTCATTTCTTCAGGACAGTGCTCCTTTTGGGAAGAACATACTCATGGAACAGGCCAAATAGACTGTTGGGATGTTTTTCAGTATTTTGGTAAGACACCTGAATTATTCAGGCCCTTTTCTCCATTATCCTTTTGTGGTATTCTCACCCTCAGCTTCAGAGAACAGCTGCAGGTGTTTGAAGTGCGTCTGGGAGCCTGAACACCAGTGCCCACGCGGGCCCCTGCTTCCGCCCCTACCTGTACACACATTCTGGCTTCCTTGTGCTTCTGTCACCCATTCTGGGGTTGTTAAGTTTTTTCCCTGTTGATAGTGTTTAAAAAGTATGGGTGCAAATAAAGGACAAAAGGACTGCCCTTTAGGGGGTCCATTAAAGAATCATTGATTTTTGCTGTTTTGCATCAAATTTACTGGGTCCTTTATCACAGCCTGTTGCTGTTCAGCAGTTAACTGGGAGGCTTCTCCCACCACCCAAAGCTCCCCAGAGGGGTCCTAAAGTGAGAGTCCTCAACCTGGACTGCACTTTTGGAATCCCCCAGAGGCTTTTAAAACAGATGACTCACAAGTTGCATCCCGGCCATTTTTTTTAAATAACTGTTAATTGTATTTTATTTTTTATTTTTAACTGGAGGATAATTGCTTTGCAATGTGTTGGTTTCTGCCATACATCGACGTGAATCAGCCATGTGTCCCCACCCGCTTGAACCTCCCTCCCACCCCTGCTCCTTCCCACCCCTCTGTTGAAACATGTGTGTTAGCACAGTAAAACAGCCAGCCAGTGGGAATTTGCTGTGTGTCACAGGGAACTCAGCCTTGGCTACCCAGTGACATCCAAACCATTTAAACGAGACTCTCTGGGGGTAGGACCCAGGCACCAGTATTTTTTAAAGCCTCCCAGTGGATTTTGCTGGTAGCCAAGGTCAAGGACCACTGCTGTAAAGGCTGTGCCTCCTATTTGGAGTTAGAGTTCACTCTTTCAGGAAGCTCCCAGGCCCCGGGGAGTTTGAATGAAAATCAGAAACACATGCTCTGCCTTCTCCTACTGTGAATGTAACCCCTGGGACTCTGCACAGAGTTGAAGTTAAACTGGACTCAGGCTGAAGGAGGTGGCTGGGAAGGTCCCTGGCTTCTCCCTGCCGTGTTCTGTTGATTTTCTGCTGTGCCGGCGTTTAACGCTTTCTGCTGCCTAACGTGGCTTTGTCTTCAGTTTGTCTCTAGTTGGCCAAGATGCCTTCTCCAGCTGCTAGTCATGATATGGTCCAGGAGCTGGTAAATGATATTTGCAAAGTTTCAAACATCTTCAGGAACAGAAATTCTTCCCTTGTTTATATTGGACTTGTTGTATCTGGAGTCTTTATGTAAGTCTGAATTTGGAAAGTGACTGCAATGCAGTCCATTAATATATGCTCAGTTTTCTTTTTATTTGTAAGGATTACAAGAAATACACTGCACAGACAAAACGAATCATGCCTTCAAGAAGCTTACAGTCTAGTTAGAGCTCAAAATATGTACACGTAAGGAAAAAAAAAATCACAGCACTGTTTAATGTTGGAGGTTGAAGGCATGCATGCTTCTGGCATGTGTGGGGAAGAAACTTAATTCCTACGTACCTTGTAACTGGCATCTTCTGAGTTCCATTTCCCTCTGGCCCTTAGTCATCTCACAGTTACCTATAGCATAGAACACTTTGAGGTGATAGGTCCTTTAGGAATTCAGCATTCGGGTCTGTTGCTGGCTTTTTAACGTTCAAAAAAAAAAAAAAAGGTCAAATAAATGGTAAGCCTTGTAATGCTGCCTTTCAGAAGATGGGTGAAAAGGCCAGAACTTTTACCTTGGAGGTTCAGCATGAGTTGCTGATATTTGTACTTTGCAAAGCAGTTGCAAATACTGTTTCAGTTATTCTTTATTTCTTTTCTTTTTCAAGATGCCAGAGTTAAGCCCAGCTGTTGAGTGATGTGCAGATAGGAAAGGTTAACTAGAAGTTTAAATGTAACTTTAGGACTTCGACTAAATTAAATTCCCAACAATCTGATAAAAATTATAGCCTTTACAGTACCAGGAAAGGTTAAAAAGTGAGCACACTGGAGCAGCTATTACGTTTCACATTTTGAAATAAACTCAAAATTATTAATGCTACTAAATATCATTGAACAGTACTTAACACGGGTAAACATCTGAAAGCGTGCCCCATAATACAGATTACATCTAGTGACAAATGTGCTTAATGACAGTATAAATATCACTTTTTTCTATCAGATAAACACTGAGTGTGTACATTTTCTTCAAAAGCAGGAGGAGGCTGTATCTCGGGAGAAGAGGTAGCTCAGTCTTTTTTGAAACCTAGAGCATCTATTAAGAATGATGTTTTGTTGATTTTTCCAGAATCTGAGTGTGTGATTAATATTTTGGGGCATCTGAAGTATGTTTTAAAGACTGTGGCTTGAAATTCTCTGTTTGGCTCTACATGGTGGCTAAAAGATGGCCATTAGCACCATGATTGGCTGAGAAGGGCCTTGTGAAATGCGTGCATGCGTGCACCGGGCTGGAGCATGTGGCTACGGTTTCATTAGATTGGCCTGGCCGTGGAGAGCCTCTCCATAAAGAAATGTACACATGAAAGTGGACCAAATGCAGACGGCTTTAACATTGCTGAGTTAGGGAGAAAAATGTGAATCTTTCCCACATTTCAGAAAAGAAAGTTTCATACTAATCATTTCAATCAGATGAGCCAAAAGTCAGAAGTGTGTCGTAATCTCCCTTGAGAACTTGGTACCTATCTGATAGGACTGTAAAGGCATTTCAGGATGTCAATTAAATGGAAAGATATGCCTGGAATTGAATGTAATTAAGAAATGTTGAAGTCTGGTGTCTACATATTCAGACACTGTATTCGATGGTTCAATTAATGAACCAGGGCTTGGATTTATTGACAAAAGGTCTCTTTCTCATGGCATGCTTCACTCATTAAAAGCTCATAATGTCTTGGATCTTGTTAGCTGTTGGAACTTGACCATTTGCCATTTTGTGCTTCTTGACTTTATTATTTTTTTTTTTTAACTTTGCAACTGATTCAGATGATGCTGCTTCTCCCAATGGATGCACATTCCCGAGGAATGAACCTGTGATATTTCCTAACATTATAAAGTGTCACCAGAGCATCACACAGGGCCTTCATGCTGCTGAAAAACAAGGATTGGAAAGTGAAATTATTACAGTGAAATTTGTGCTCTAGCAGTTTTAAAGTAATTTGTGAATTTGTTGAGATGAATTTCTTCCCAGTACTGTTAGCTCTATATTATATTTATCTAATATTGAAATTCACATTTCTCTGTGTCCTTCTCAGTTTTATGGTGGATCAGTTAGTGGTGTAAATCCTTTCTACTCCAGATTGTGGCTGGCATTTCCCGCGTCATGTAGGAGAATGGGACATTTTTTCTGTTTTCATATCCTTGTTGTGGGATATATTTCTTTTTCAGCTGCATTTGATGATTCTAAATGCTTGAAAATCCTCCAAATAATAAAGAAATAACTTGGGAATGTTGACACCAAGTGAGGAAGAGGGCAAAACACAGTTCACCTGATCCTCGAGGATTTGTTGTTACCTGTTTACAGTTCAAATTTTAGCTGCCTCCTATAATGGTATGAATGTGAACAGCTAGTTTTATACGATTTCTTAATTCCTCGTCTTCATAGGTTATGTTCTCTAGGAGCAGTTTAATGTAATCTAGCATTCCATCTTTCTTGTAGACATAGCAGATCATTCACAGTCTGGGAGAACTAAGTACACATTCCATTGTTAGTCTTTCTGATGGCCTGTGCTGAGTTCTTCAAATTCATGTCGCTGTTGGCAAAAATGCATTGACGTGCTCTTATTACCTTGGACTGATTTTACATGGAGCATATTAAACAAATGTGGTGCCTGACCCTTTGAAAGTTAGCTTTTTCAGTTGACTCTTATTTACCTAGATAGGCCCAGAAAAGAGCAAAATGCATGTGCTACTCAAGTGAGAAAGATGGTACCAGCATCTTTTATTGAGATGAAGTGATGTCATCTACTTGAAAATGCCCGCATTGACAAGGGGACAGTATGCCTTCCATTTATATTTAGAAGATAGTGACTACAGTGAGGAAGTTACACAATCTAGGTGATTGATTAGGAAATGTAAGACAAAAACATACTACCTTGACAAATCAATTTCCTTGATCTCCTTGAATTATCCAATAATTAGATAATCTTTTACTTTGGAAGTACAGAATTTTTATGTGTAATTATTTGTCTTAATCACTGTGTTCCCAAGCTGTATTCAGTGGTAACACACAACCTGTTCAATTTATACTCTATTTCTATTAAGTAGATAGGATTAATAACATATTCCTCTCAAAAGAGAGAGAGAGGTACAGGTATTTTATAAGATTTGCCACTTACATAGAGCTCATCAGTGGTTATTATAATAATCAAAGTGAATAAACTTAGATTGCTCTTATACAATAGATATGTTTTTAAATGAGAGTGTAAAACCCATTTTTAAAAGCAAATCACATTTTAATTGCATCCAATTAGGGAAAACTCTTCCACTATTTGTTGAAGCTGAAACTCCAATACTTTGGCCACCTCAATGCGAAGAGTTGACTCATTGGAAAAGACCCTATTGCTGGGTAGGATTGGGGGCAGGAGGAGAAGGGGATGACAGATGATGAGATGGTTGGATGGCATCACTGACTCGATGGACATGGGTTTGGATAGACTCCGGGAGTTGGTGATGGACAGAGAGGCCTGACGTGCTGCAGTTCATGGGGTCGCAAAGAGCTGGACACGACTGAGCGACTGAACTGAACTGAACTCCACTATTTCAGCAGATCCTGTGGCAAAGTAAAGAATATTTTTTTTCTCCTTAATTTATGTGTGTTTCAACTTTAAATGTTTGTATATCAGAGTTCTTAGAGGCAAGAGCATATGCCTATGGGAAATATATTTCCTTTTAAACATGTGATGAACTGAGAGTTTGACCCTCTCCCTCTGCACTGCTTTGAAGAGAGGCATCAGAGGGGAAGCTAAATGGGGAAGACATGCCTGGAGTTAGGATAGGGAGGTCCATGTCATTCATGAAGGTCGAGGAAATGTTAGAAAGCTGAGAATTTCTGTGCCATAGAACCTGGCCAGTGCAACCCAGAATTACACCTCTGATGATATCTGCTCCTTTGTGACATTGGCTGAAACATAGAGAAAAAAGCACAACCTAAAATTTCAGAGGTATGTTTTATTTAGTGGACAAAACTGAGGACTTAAGCCTGGGACCCAGCATCTCAGGTAACTCTGAGAGACTGTTCCAAAAGGTAAAGGGGGATGTCAGGACATAAGGGGTGCTTGCAACAAAGCCCAAGTAGTTAGAACATCAAAAGATGACTATTTATAAAACAAAACCAGATATCTCACATTAAGGAACTTAGAGCTTTTCTCTGTGTGGGAAGATGCAAGAGGCTGGGCTCACTGAAATCATATCTTTGATATGGACCTCGGCTAGCTGGGGCTGGTATCCTGTACCTTCTCATCCTGAGTCTTCTCAGGGCACACATGCTGGGCTCAGGGGTGCAGCGTCTGATGGCCTGATGACTGGCATTCTTTTCCCAGCCTCAGCTCTCACCTTCGGGGGCAGCTGTGGCGTCTGATGGCTACAGCGTCCATCCCTGGCACAGTTAGGATGCCTAGTGGGACCAGTCCCCTTCCCAGCCTTTGGGGCATCCAGAGAAGGGTCCCTTGGCTCAGGGCTCCTCAACTTCCATGGTCCCTTCTCGTGGCTTTTGCTCTCCTTTGTGCTTGTTGGCGTCTTTGTCCCTCCCCAACTCCTGCAGCCACTGTTTAGAGCCCTGTGCCATCCTGAAGGTCTTGTTTCAATCTAACCTGCTGTACTGCTTTTTAATATTTCTGTACGCAGTTGCCCACTACAGTTGGTGTTACTGTCATGACACCTAATGCAGTCTGCCTTGTAATGTACTTACCTGTGTTGGTGTCTTTTGTCTTCCACGGGCTCAGTGACATAACATGAATCTTTGAACCACCACTCTTATCACTGCTGTATCTTATCAGTGTCTAATATTTTAAACTATATGACCATATTTGTTGATGTCCCAGCTTGACTAATGTATCATTGACTTTCACAGTGGAACATCTAAGACCAAATCTTGAAAAACATCCTTTGGATGTTAGGACTTCCTTATGATTCTAGTGCTGGTAGGATTTACAGTCGGCTATCCATATCCATTGGTGTTGTATCTGTGTATTCTACCATCCACAGATAGAAAATATTATAAAAAGTTCCAAATGATTTCAAGAAGCAAAATTTGAATTTGCTACACTGCATGCGTGCTAAGTTGCTTCAGGCATGTTCAACCCAGGGATCGAACCCATGTCTCCTGTGGCACCTGCATTGCAGGTGAATTCTTTACCACTGAACCACCTGGGAAGCCCATGCCATATGTGATCCGAGTTCTATCCTTGACTCAGGAAGATCCCCTGGAGGAGGGCATGGCAACCCTCTCCAGTGTTCTTGCCTGGAGAATCCCACGGACAGGGGAGCCTGGCGGACTACAGTCCATGGGGTCGTAAAGGGTTGGACATGACTGAAGAGACTTAGCACAACACAACCTAGCTTTTACATTGTATTAGGTATTATAAGTAATGTAGAGATGATTTAAAGTATTTGGGAGGATGGTATGTAGGTTACATAGAATCACTATGCTGTTTTATATAAGGGATTTGAGCACCCATGGATTTTGGTACCAAGGGGAACCCTGGAGGATATTTAGGGAAGACTGTAGTAGACTTGAGGTCCCTATTGTCTAGTTGAAGAAAAAACCCTCCAGGCATGTATACCCAGGTTCTTTATTGGCTTATCTGTCTACGCTGTGAATCTTCCCAGTAAGTTCTCAGCGAGTGTAGTAAAGACACTGAAAAGGCATGTATATCCAAATGTTTGTCACTTTTCAGGAGCACCACTTTGTTTTCCAGGAGGTTCTGATAGGCAGTTACTTAGCCTAATGGTATATACACGTAGATATTGATGTACACAGTCAAAGGTGAAATTTATGGGGAGGTGGAGAACATCTTGGTGCTGAGTCTTCTAAGGACAGCATAGAATACATATGTGAGATTGTTTTTATTGTAAGAACATTTGAAGACTTTTGCATTTATATTTAAAATGAAATTCTTTGTAAACATTTTTGCTGTAACTCTTGTTACAATAAATTACAATCAATGCACCATTCCAGTGAGTACCAAGATACAGAGCTTCTCCAAGGGTATCACTTACCCAGTTCTGACAATCCTGGGCAAGAGAATCCTGCTTTAAGTGCTGAGTTTACAGTGTCTGGGACATAATAAAGCTTGTGTGTGTATACATGAATGCACAAGGTTACCTGAGTTAGAATAGATTAAAAGCAAGTCTTGTAAAATTCCAAGTATTTTTCCTTTTTTAAACTACATTGCACTAGAAAGCATTCTTTGAGGAGCTGGCGGGTAAAATCAACATGTGACCAGATGTGCATCTCGGGAATGTCATATTACAAAAAATGTTCAATAACTATATCTTGAATGAATGGAAAAAAGGCTGTGTCTGTCTTTTAGACACTCCATCCTTCTGTGAGCTTAACAAAAAAATCTCATTAACACCGAATGCATGGGAGCATGAGAAATGTGTAATGCTCTTAATTTCTTATTAAGTGATTTGTGTTTGTTGAAAATTGGCTTGAAGGTACACTGAACATAATTCATAATATTGGATTTAGGTGAGTCTAGATATCTGAGTCTTTTCTGTACTTAGAATGTGCTTACAAGTCCACTATTGGAATAGGGGGTGGGAAGAGTGATAGCTTATTCCTGGAAGGATTTGCTGAAATGAGAAGATGAGTTAGACTTGGGGCATCCTTTTCTGATGCTCCTGTGCCTTTTAGGTCTGTGTGAATTGTGCAGGGCCCTTATTTGTGCAGGCACGCTTCATACGTGTCTACAAGCAGATGAGAGGCAGCGAGGGCACTCAGGGGCTGGTAGAGGCAAATGTGAATTCTGTTTTTTCGCTGTTAACTCATGAGGCCTGCTGGGTAGCAGCAGGCACTAGCAGACATTTAATTGTGTGCTAGGTAAAGCTGGCACAGCTCCAGCATCATGGTGGAGTAAGAATTACCCTAATCAGCTGGGATATACTGCATATATTGATTAGTTGGATTTTGTTATGCAAAAAAAAAAAAATCTTTATAAATAGTGGGAAAGTAATTGAGAGTAATTAAAAGGCAGAGAGTTAACTCACAGTTCTTTAGATGAAAAGGCATTTGATCCTTTGCTACCATGTAGATTTCCGGGCAGGCTGGAGCAATTGGTGAGTGCCATGTCTGAATGGTGGGATGATGGTCCCCGCTGCCCCGGAAAGAGACTAAATGGGCAGGCTGTGTAGTTGAGGCATGGGGGACCAAGTTCCGGCAGTTTCTTCTTGGTGGCTCTTTGCTGTGGGAAGGCTTCTTTATTTGGGTCTGGGGGCTTTTCCTTTCTTTTTCTTGGCCTCACTAATAGCTTTTGGTTATTATTAATATACCTGATAAGAACTGAATTGAGATTCCAGTATCCTAGTGAACACTGATGGGAACATTAACTACACTGGAACTACCTAGAATTTTAGCATGTTTTGTCATTGCTCCCCTCTTTCCTTAAACTGAGAAGGCTTTGTAGTCATTTGGTATCACGGAAGCTACTTCATCTCTGGAATGATGACCAGAGTAGTTATGTTCCTGGAGAAGTCCATGGACAGAGGAGCCTGGCAGGCTACCGTTCATAGTTTCGCACAGAGTCTCATATGACTGAAGCAACTTGGCATGCACACACACACATCCTTTGTTGCTTCCTAGTCCTTTCATTCATATGCAATGTCTGTCACAAAATATATGCACAAAATACCTGCTGGCTGGATGGGTGAATGGGATGCTGTATATGGGATGCCGGCATGATTTAGCATCTTTGTGAGAAGTTGTAGATCGTGTTTTGTGGGGTTCCAAGCATCATTATAATCAGAGATCATGAATAACAAGGAGGCGATGGGAATGGGGTATGGAAGAAGAAAGGGCTAAGATTTATTGAGCATTTACTATATCAGGCTCTTTGCATATGTACTTTTCTTCCAGCATCCATCATGTTCTGGGAGGTGGTTGTTAGCATCATCATTTCACAGGTGACAAATACATGATCAGGAATTGAACCAAGGTGACAGACCTTCATTGGCAGGGTCAGAATTTGAACCAACAGCTCTAGTTGATAATCAGGGTTCTCAAATGAAGCTGTACAAGTCCCCTTACCAGGAGAGGAGGATGGTCTCATACTGTCAGAGCTTGGTGGTAGAGCCCAGAGATAGGCCATTAGATCAGTCAGATTTCTTTGCAGGCTGAGTGTTTTTCTACAAACATTTATGGGAATTTTGAAGTCTGTTGCGTAATGTGTTTAGTTAAATGTGAAATCACATTTTAAATTACTTAGTTATTAAAGTACCAATACTTAATTTTTCTGTCCCAAATCTTTACTTACAAGGGACCCACCTAAGGTTGCTCCTCATGTGTCCTCCTATGGGCGTTCCATGAAGAGAGAATCAGAGGTAGCAGTTTGGTTGGAAGAGGGATTGAGGAAAGTATCTTGAAATTTTGTTCCATTAAAGTGTGGATTTTACTTAGATTGCATGTGTATTTGCAGTGACCTGGGGCTGTTAGTGAGGAGGAGGGTGCTAAAACTTCCCATGATTTTGTCTTGTTTATGCAAGAGCTTTAAGCATCCTAATGTAACTTCTATGCATCCAACTTTGAGAAGCAGGCACAGAACCATACTTCCCTGCATTATTTGAATGATAATTATGACACCAAAAACAATTGCTGTGCCTGTGATTAATTGGTTAGTTATAAATGGCATTTCATCCTAGTTTTACTGTATGGATGATAAAACTTACAGGAGACACTTGAGAAAAGGAGAATTTGGATTAACAATCCTTGAAAAACAGAATACTCCTGAAGTTCCACTGGTCAGTAGGCACTGAATTTATGAAAGATTCTTAGAAAGTAATTCTTGACAATATTAATAATAACTTGCATTTTTTTAGAACTTTACCATTTATAATTCGTCATTCATTTTTGCATTTGCTTGCAACAGCTAACATTGATAAGAGATTTATATATAGTATCTCATTTACCCACCAGCAATTCCTTGAGGCAGGTATCATAATTTTTTCTACAGATGAAGAAATCGGGGCACAGAGTTGACAAGTGACTTGCCCAGGGTGATACACTTTGGCACGTGTCAGGGTCAGGATTCAAATTCAGCTTTATCTAACTGTATAAACTGTGCTCTTCATCCCTCCACTGGGCTACTAACTGTTTCTTTCCTTGGTGGAGTTCTGAGTTGCTGGCCTGTCCTCAGCCTCAGTCATAGTTTATACTGACTCTCTAGTGATCCTGGGCTTCCCTGGTGGCTCAGATGGTAAAGAATCTGCCTGCAATGTGAGAGACCTGGGTTTGATCCCTGGGTCGAGAATACCCTCTGGAGAAGGGAATGGCATCCCACCCCAGTATTCTTGCCTGGAAAATCCCATGGACAGAGGAGCCTGGTGGGCTACAGTCCATGGGGTCACAGAGAGTCGGACACAACTGAGCAACTAACACACAGTGATCCTGTGGAAACATTCAGATGTCTCCAGACTACAGTATCCTTGAAAACATCTACCAGTGCATGCAAATCTAGTTTGATTTTCTAAAACTTGAGAATGCAACTCAGGACAGAGGAAGCAAATTGAGTCCCTCAATGGGGTCGCACAGAGTTGAACACGGCTGAAGCTACTTAGCAGCAGTAGCAGCAGGAGAGGGTCATAGGAAGAGTTGAGATGTTCCCTCTCGAAAATTAGTTTTCCCTTCTAGGATAATATGACAACACAAGAGGAAATAGAAAGGTTAACCAGTACCTGTACATGTGGGTTGTTGCAACCTTGCTGGAACTAACCAGAATTGCTGTGCTGATCTGAGTTGATCTGACTCCTGGGAGTTGGGCTATTAGATTCCCGGTGACCATCATGCAGTTATCCATGGCTGTTGCTTACACAGGACGGTTTGCATCAAGAAGCTGGAAATCTGTTATCTTCTGATTTTGATTTCTCAGCTGAATGTAAATAAAAAGATGGAAGATAAAAATGCAGAAAATTGCATTAGCTTGATTAGGGGCTTTATTTGCATAAAAGAGTCTTTGAATCACAATTACCCTCTGGCTTTGGACCCCGGCTCTTCTCGCCTTTTTATTATCCGGTCCAAGGTCATTACTAAAAGGCTTCCCGTTTCATGGACGAAGACTTACTGAAATATTAATTTCATTGCCCGAAGTAGATTCATATGGTCTGTTGAATAACTTGAGGTTCTGTCAAAATCACAAAGTGAAAGAGTTATTTTTATGCCTTTGGAAAGGTAGTTCAGGAATTTAACAGGCAGCTAAAACGCCACTCTCATTTTGCCTGTGTTGTTGACAGAAATGGGTAAAACTCTTTATGTTCTTTGGTAATTACAGCAGTGAAACAACCATCACTGGGTAAGTTGCATCTTTAAGGCATCATGCAGGAAATGTTTTTGTTTTATTTTCCTTTAATTGCCCTGTGACTGGATTTAGATTTGATGCTTAAGACTCTGAGAGGGAAATGAACTTGTGACATTTGAAGTTTGGAAGTGTTTTTTTTTTAAAGTACAGGTAGGGCTTGAATATTCATTATTTTAATGCATGCCTTTTCAGTTTGTATCTGTTTTAACACAAAAACTTGACTTCAGTACTGTTTTTTTTTTTTCTTTGTTCTTTTGCAGCTTTGGCTGTATATGTAATTTAATCCAATGTATTAAAAAGAAGTTGCATTCTTCAATGGTAAAGAGCCCTCCAGTCTCCCTTAGTGGTAGCTAATGATAATAATACTTGCAAGTACAATTCTTTAAAGCAAACTAAGGCAAAACAAAAACAAACCCCAAACTGCAATTGAAGGTTTTTGCATCATTACAGGCAACAGCCTAAGACTGTCACAGATAAGCTTAGTGAGAGTTTGGCTTATTTTATTAACATGTTGTTTTGTCTGTTGTGAGTAGACAGGCATTATTGTTGGCCCAAGTAACATACATCAGTTGACAGAAGCCAGCAACTTACTTACCTGGTCTCGCTTTGGAAATATGCTTGGAAGTTACTATTTTATTGTTCGTTTCAGCTGGTTTTGCTCACAGAGTGACTCAGTAGCTCTTTCCATAGCTGTTTTCCAGCCTATTTTATAATCCATACTTGTTCCCTCACTGCCCCCCCCACCCCCCATCCTTGCACTGCTGGAATCATTGCTGTTTTACTTTAAAAACCAGTGTGCTAAATGTCACAACAAAATAAAGCATGGATTAGAAACAGCATTGCAGTTGCAGACTTAATGCCTTTGTGACATCTCATTGCTATGTAAATGAGATTCAAGGAGGTCATCTCTTTAGCAGTCACTCTAGCCCTGGTATCTACTTGATATTCCTTGGCCAAACTTACTAAGCATTCATTACTGAACTGGCCTAGGTGTTTAACTGTTTGTTGACTCTGAACCTGCTGGTTGATGCTGCTGAGTTCAATAGCTCCTTCTTTAGTGGATGTTTTCATTTTAAGGACCTCTTTGCGTCTCCACGCTGCTCCTCAGACTGTGGGTACCTCAGGAAACCCATACTTCTATTCGCAAGATACACTTGTTTGTATGCCAAGACAGTATTGGGAAAGCTCATTTGTGATGTTTCCTTTGCTGTCTCAGGTATTTTCATCTTTGCTAACTGCTATGTATTTAGGTAGATGTTTTATTCACTTGCATCTGTCACAAATTCTTACAGATATTCTGTAGAAAAATGTGTGTCTGGGCAGATAACTGTTCACATAATACTTCCTTTAAAGTCAATTGTTCGCAGTTCAAACTTGATTTCATCTGATTTTGCAGATGAGTTAATAGTAAGTACACTTGTTACTGAAGATAGTGAAATCTGATTTTAATTCCGTAAGAAACTTTGATGAGTACAGATTATTGCTGGTGTTACAGTTGCTTGGTTAAAGGGAGTTTTTAATTCACTACTGTGATTTGTTCTTTTTAAAAAAATATGATTATAAAAGTATGATGAATTTATCTCATAATTCCAGTTTTGAAGGAGCCTTTTGCAGTTTGAGCAACTGGCCATATTTTAAATGGCTGATTCATTAAGTCATTATTCTCTCAGTGGTTATTTCAATATAGTAGGTTTTCTTTATACACAGGCAGGTGCTGAGCTGTGTAAACACCGAATCCTGAGATTTTGGCTAGAATAACTGCTAACTCAAAGCACACCTTACACTCGGTGTAAGAAGGCTTAGGCATCTGGAGAAGAGCATTCATTTGGCACCTCGCTCCCCTCCACATTAAAAATTGAAATGTTGACATTGATGAGAGGGGTGATTTGAGCAGCTCTGTGTTCACATGAGAATTCCAGAATGAGGATTTGACCCCTCTTATGGATTAACAGATGTCTTTGGATTAAGGTACTGAATCAACTACAATAATTGTTTAAAAGCTACTTTGGCCTTTTACAAACCAGTACCTTTCAAAGTGTCATATCTGACTGCCTACTGGCATGAAGGACTGCTCAGAAGTCTGATAATGACAGGTTATCTGGAATTCTGCTGAGAGTGGCATTAGGCCTTCATGATTTTGGTCAAGGGCAGTAGAAAACTACTAGTAGTTAAAATAGTGTAACAGGATTTCAAGGGCTGGTTCAGTGCAGGATTACAGTGAAAGCTCAGAACTACCCTTCTCTGTGCTTTTCCATCTCCTCTCCTGTTCTTTACTGCATCATAAACATTCATGGTGACCCTGTTACACTCTGCATCTTACTGGGTGCTGGGAGAGTTGAGGATGTAAACACAACACTGTTCTTGGCCTCTCGAAAGCTAAGATACAGGAGTGAGATAAGGCCTACCAGTAACCATCAAGGAATAAGTCATGGTTTTGCTACAGTGGCTGTGCTCTGCTGGTTTGGACACTGAAGTGTTTTCTCTGGACTTCCCCTGGGAGTTGATTTCTCTTCTGTCTCTTATGAACACCTCTGAAGGCAGCAGGAGACGGGGATGACAGAGGACGAGATGGTTGGAAGGCATCACCGACTCAATGGACATGAGTTTGGGTAAACTCTGGGAGTTGGTGATGGACAGGGAAGCCTGGATTGCTGCAGTCCATGGGGTCGCAAAGAGTCGGACACAACTGAGCGACTGAACTGAAATGAAGGCGGGACTCCCTGTTCAGTGCTGGAAGATCCTGATGCAGAGACCAGGGGTGGCCAGTTATCTAACTAATGCTTGAAGAGTCCAATTTCTCAGCTTGATGCTCCTGTTCTGTCCTGGCAATTGCTATTTATTCAAGGAACAATTAGAAGGAAATCTTATTTAGTAGGTATGTTATGAAAAGTGTTAGTTAGTTGCTTAGTCATGTCTTACTCTTTGCGACCCCATGGACTGTAACCCATCAGGTTCCTCTGTCCATGGAATTCTCCAGGTAAAAATACTGGAGTGGGTAGCCATTCCCTTCTCCAGGGAATTTTCCTGATTCAGGGATTGAACCCAGGTCTCCTGCATTGCAGGCAAATTCTTTACTGTCTGAACCACCAGGGAGGCTAGGAAACAGAATACGTCATTTTCAGAGATTTTTTTTTTTCAATTGTTGTGAAATCTTTTCATGTAAAGAGGCCCTCCAAGTTATTGTTTTTTCAAGAGACAGATATCATTTATGAGTTGTAAATTTGGATTTACCAAAACAGTGTTCGATATTTTAAAATCCGGGGATAACTTGAGTTGGTTTGCAGATTATCTTGCTGCTGGCAGCTGCCCCTTCTCCATGGACTTCATTTTTCCACCTCATCCAGGTGCTGAGTGTGGAACCTGTTGAATTGAAATCAGCCAATATTGATTAAAATGAAAAGAGGAGACAAAGCTAGAGAATGTAGAAGCTAAAATGAGATAAAGTCTGAATATCATTTGTCTCTGCTGTCATTGTTTCCATTAGCACAGATGATTCAATGGAATGCTTTCAGGCGTGGGTGAATTATCACAGTGGTAAGTTTTCTTCTGGGGCTTTTGAGGAAAGTTTTAAAAAGGAGTTCGCTCAGAGTTGAGTTAGACGGAAATGTTCTTTGCTGGAAGCCCTGGTTTTTTGTTGTTTGTTTGTTTTTTAAATTGCCTAGCTCTATGTTTTAGAAAACTGTCAGAAAATAATAAATTAGCAAGTCAAACATTTTGCATCCTCCCCAATCCATTGTTTCAGAAATCCGCTTTCTTTTTGCCAGAGATGCTGGTTGATAGACTGCTCTACATTCACTGTTGTCATCAGGATTCGTAAACCCAACGTTAAAGAGTTCTTCCGGGATCCTTGGCCTGCTACTAGGGTAAAATGCTACAAGATGAGCCACAAGGCTTCAGGCTGTGGTCTAAACCATAAGCCAAGGACTTTAATTTTAGATCCAGATTCCAAATCATGAATTTTTCACTGGGTGTGATTTTTTAAACTATGGATCCAATCTTTATTAAAATGCCTTAACATAGTAAATAACAACTCTGTTACTGTTCATTGTATATAACAATGGATAAAGATCAGAGTTTAAAGAAATGAGCACCCAAGTAAATTTAAGGCCTTTATCTTTCCATTGTGATTCATATGGCAACCCTTTTCTTACACACACACTTGATTAGAATGCTCCTATATGCCTTACAATTTTTCCCTCAATTCTAGGGTCAGAATCTCTTTTTGGGGGAAATTTAGAAGAGGCTTTTGAAGTACCTTAGCCCCAAAAGACCTTGGAATCGTTAACTGTCATAAGAAGAGGGGAAGGATATTTTTGAAATGTGAGAATTTGGGGGTAATTTTATTGTTTTATATTGTGCTTATGTCGTTGACTTCCTGATTGAACTCCGTACTACTCGAGTAAAAATTTACTCTTTTATGTTCACTTTATAGCTCTTGCTAGATGGAATAAATAAAAACACAAATCTCTAGTTGAATTTGAATTGAACAACCAGCAATTCTTTTGCATAAGTATATCCTCAATATTACATGAGACATGTTTTTATCTGTCCATTCAGCTCCTGCACAGATCACAGTTCATCCTATAGAGAGTATTGAGAAAGGGTTTGTTGAATTTCTGAATGAGCCTCCAAGGGGAAATATCCAGGAGTTAGTTCAAAATGCTAACTTAGAGCACAATAGAGCTTGATTTAAGAGTCACCATCACATGCAAGGGTGGTACTTGAAGCGCTGGAGACTGTCTAGGATCATTGTGTTGACCTAAGGTTCTTAAGGGGCTTCCCAGGGTGGCAGTAGTGGTAAGGAACCTGCCTGCCAATGCAGGAGACTTAAGAGACACGGGTTTGATCCCTGGGTCAGGAAGGTCCCCTCGAAGAGGGCATGGCAACCCACTCCAGTATTCTTGCCTGGAGAATCCCATGGACACAGGAGCCTGGAGGGCTACAGTCCATGGGGTCTCAAAGAGTTGGACACGACTGAAGTGACTTAGCACATACACACACAAGGTTCTTAAACTGCAGTTTGTATCCGAGTCACCGGGAGGGTTTGTAACGCATAGATTCCTGTGACCCACTCCGTAATTCACGATTTTGTAAACTTGCGTGGGGTTCAAAGACTGCTTATTCGGCAGGTTTCCAGTTTACATTCGTGCTCCTCATCTGGAACCACACGTCAGGAGCTACAGCCTAGACTCTTAGAGAGGGAACTGCAAATGTTTTAGGTAAAGGCCTGATAGTAAAGAGTTTAGGCTCTGTTGGCTGGACTGTCTCACCCTGACTCTGCCTCCTTCAGCTGCTGTAGGGGGTGTGTATATGAATGAATGGGGCATGGCTCTGTTTCAGGCAAACTTGATTTACCAGACTAGGATGCTGGCCTGATTGGGCCCTGGTCACCTCAGTTTGCAGCCCTTGTTCTGGGCCGCAAGAAAGGTAAGCACTGTGGATGTTCAGGTTTGAAAGCTAAGTGGAAGAAAAGGAACTGGAGGAGGAGTGATCTGAGCCGTGGTAGGGTACCCGGGGAAGTGGGGGAGCCCCAAAGCCAAGGAAGCAGAGGTTTTCAAGAATGGGCACCTGACCACCCTTGTCTGTTTTCTCCGGGCAGCTAAGAGTGTGGGGGGAGATGGACGCTGAGCAAGGCCTCTGGATGGGCGGTTAGGCTGCAGTGACCGCTGTTCACTGAGTAGTCTGAACAGAATGGTGGGAGGGATGCGCCAGACGGCGGCAGGAGGAAGTGGAGGAGGTGAAGGCAAGAAGTGCTGAATCCCCTTTCAGGAAATTTGGCCTTGAAGGACATGAGGGGCTCGAGGCAGAAGCTTTAGGAGAAAATTGAGTCCGAGAAGCTTTTTATGAGCATAAGAGAAAACCAAGTGTGTTTGTAGGCAGAGAGTAAGGGCCAGTGGAAGTGTCAACCTGGGCTGCAAACACAGGGTGTCCTCAGAAGGTGGAGCCCGCCAGGTGGAGCACAGGGAGTGAACAGGGAGCGGATGGAAATCCGGGAGAGGAGAGAGCCTTAATGGAGAGAAGTTCTCAAAGCCTCAGTGGGAAAGGATAAGAGCCCTCGGAGACTGCCCTGGACTGGAGAAGGGAAATGCCCGCTCCAGAACAGGAGTGCATGAGCTCGCTCCATTCCCAGGAAGGAAAGAGACTTCCCAACCCACAGCCTGGGTTTCCTTGGAAAGGCTGGAAGCTCGCCGAGAGTGAAGAGACTGTGGGAAGCAGGGATTTAAAGGAAACTGTGATGGTTTGGAGTAGGCAGTAAGGCAGAAAGTACCATGTTTACCTGCAGCGTGGAGACTCTGCTGGGCTGAAGCTTATTTGTGGGCATCCATATGTCACTCTGCATATAAGTTAAATAAGCAGGGTGACAATATACAGCCTTGACGTACTCCTTTTCCTATTTGGAACCAGTCTGTTCTTCCATGTCCAGTTCTAACTTGCTTCATGACCTGCATACAGGTTTCTCAAGAGACAGGTCAGATGGTCTGGTATTCCCATCTCTTTCAGAATTTTCCACAGTTTATTGTGATCCACATAGTCAAAGGCTTTGGCATAGGCAATAAAGCAGAAATAGATGTTTTTCTGGAACTCTCTTGCTTTTTCGATGATCCAGCGGATATTGGCAATTTGATCTCTGGTTCCTCTGCCTTTTTTAAAACCAGCTTGAACATCTGGAAGTTCACGGTTCACATATTGCTGAAGCCTGGCTTGGAGAATTTTGAGCATTACTTTACTAGCATGTGAGATGAGTGCAATTGTGTGGTAGTTTGAGCATTCTTTGGCATTGCCTTTCTTTGGGATTGGAACGAAAACTGACCTTTTCCAATCCTGTGGCCACTGCTGAGTTTTCCATATTTGCTGGCATATCGAGTGCAGCACTTTCACAGCATCACCTTTGAGGATTTGAAATAGCTCAACTGGAATTCCATCACCTCCACTAGCTTTGTTCGTAGTGATGCTTTCTAAGGCCCACTTGACTTCACATTCCAGGATGTCTGGCTCTAGGTGAGTGATCACACCATCGTGATTATCTGGGTCATGAAGATCTTTTTTTGTACAGTTCTTCTGTGTATTCTTGCCACCTCTTCTTAATATCTTCTGCTTCTGTTAGGTCCATACCATTTCTGTCCTTTATCGAGCCTATCTTTGCATGAAATGTTCCTTTGGTATCTCCAATTTTCTTGAAGAGATCTCTAGTCTTTCCCAATCTGTTGTTTTCCTCTATTTCTTTGCACTGATCGCTGAGGAAGGCTTTCTTATCTCTCCTTGCTATTCTTTGGAACTCTGCATTCAGATGGGAATATCTTTCCTTTTCTCCTTTTCTTTTTGCTTCTCTTCTCTTCCCAGCTATCTGTAAGGCCTCCTCAGACAGCCATTTTGCTTTTTTGCATTTATTTTCCATGGGGATGGTCTTGATCCCTGTCTCCTGTACAATATCACGAACCTCTGTCCATAGTTCATCAGGCACTCTGTCTATCAGGTCTAGTCCCTTAAATCTATTTGTCACTTCCACTGTATACTCATAAGGGATTTGATCTAGGTCATACCTGAATGGACTAGTGGTTTTTCCTACTTTCTTCAATTTAAGTCTGAATTTGGCAATAAGGAGTTCATGATCTGAGCCACAGTCTGCTCCCGGTCTTGTTTTTGCTGACTGTATAGAGCTTCTCCATCTTTGGCTGCAAAGAATATAATCAATCTGATTTCGGTGTTGACCATCTGGTGATGTCCACGTATAGAGTCTTCTCTTGTGTTGTTGGAATAGGGTGTTTGCTATTACCAGTTCGTTCTCATGGCAAAACTCTATTACTTTTGCCCTGCTTCATTCTGTACTCCAAGGCCAAACTTGCCTGTTACGCCAGGTGTTTCTTGACTTCCTACTTTTGCATTCCAGTCCCCTATAATGAAAAGGACATCTTTTTTGGGTGTTAGTTCTAGAAGGTCTTGTAGGTCTTCATAGAACTGTTCAACTTCAGCTTCTTCGGCGTTACTGGTCGGGGCATAGACTTGGATTACCATGAAACTGAATGGTTTGCCTTGGAAATGAACAGAGATCATTCTATCGTTTTTGAGATTGCATCCAAGTACTGCCTTTTGGACTCTTTTGTTGACCATGATGGCTACTCTGTTTCTTCTAAGGGATTCTTGCCCACAGTAGTAGATATAATGATCATCTGAGTTAAATTCACCCATTCCAGTCCATCTTAGTTCGCTGATTCCTAGAATGTCGATGTTCACTCTTGCCATCTCCTGTTTGACCACTTCCAATTTGCCTTATTTAACTTATGTGCAGAGTACATCATGAGAAATGCTGGGCTGGAAGAAACACAAGCTGGAATCAAGATTGCCGGGAGAAATATCAATAACCTCAGATATGTGATGACACCACCCTTATGGCAGAAAGTGAAGAAGAACTAAAGAGCCTCTTGATGAAGGTGAAAGAGGAGAGTGAAAAAGTTGGCTTAAAGCTCAACGTTCAGAAAACTAAGATCATGGCATCTGGTCCCATCACTTCATGGGAAATAGATGGGGAAACAGTGGAAACAGTGTCAGACTTTATTTTTTGGGGCTCCAGAATCACTGCAGATGGTGATTGCAGCCATGAAATTAAAAGATGGTTACTCCTTGGAAGGAAGGTTATGGCCAACCTAGATAGCATATTTAAAAGCAGTGACATTACTTTGCCAACAAAAGTCCATCTAGTCAAGGCTATGGTTTTTCCAGTGGTCATGTATGGATGTGAGAGTTGGACGGTGAAGAAAGCTGAGCGCCGAAGAATTGATGCTTTTGAACTGTGGTGTTGGAGAAGACTCTTGAGAGTCCCTTGGACTGCAAGGAGATCCAATCAATCCATCCTAAAAGAGATCAATCCTGGGTGTTCATTGGAAGGACTGATGTTGAAGCTGAAACTCCAATACTTTGGCCACCTCATGAGAGGGGTTAACTCATTGGAAAAGACCCTAATGCTGGGTAGGACTGGGGGCAGGAGGAGAAGGGGACGAGAGGATGAGATGGTTGGATGGCATCACCGACTCGATGGACCTGGGTTTGGGTAGACTCCGGGAGTTGGTGATGGACAGAGAGGCCTGGCCTGCTGCAATTCATGGGGTCGCAAAGAGTTGGACACTACTGAGCCACTGAACTGAACTGAAATGTCACTCAGGTACATGGAACTTTGCTGTAGTCCTAGCTGCCTGGAAAATGCAGAACATGTAACAGACGGAGGGTTATGCAGAAATTGCAGGTTGTCAAGGGATGTTGGTCAGAAAGGCATGAGCTGATAGAACTGGAGATGCTTGTGAATGGGAATATGAAGAGAAACGAAGAAGAAGTGGAAAAGGAAAGGAAACCTAGAGTGTCACAGGGTGAAATCTTGGTGAAGATGAAGAAGAGCAGGTGTGGAGGGAGATGTAAGGGGGTTGAGGTGGGTCGGAAGTTACTGGAGATGATGTGGTTTCTTAGTGATTTTGGAGGCGGACAGTCCCAAGGGTTTGGGGTGTGGCTGTGGCATTAGGCTCTGAAGCTGAGCTGAAGGGTGTATGTTCAGGGATTGAGGCAAGTATGCTGGGTAGGTTAGCACAGTGGATTTCTTTTTTAAGTGTTTGTTTATTTTAATATTTGTCTGGCTGGGCTGGGTCTCAGTTGCCTCATGCGGGATCTTTCACTGTGGCCTGTGGGCTCAGTGGTTGAAGGGCATGGGCACGTGGGATCTTAGTTCAGTGACCAGGGACCAAACCTGGGTCCCTGCACTGACCGGGGGACTGTTTAACCACTGGAGCACCAGAGAAGGCCCAGCAAGGTGGATCTTAAAGTCGCTCAAGGCCATGATGGGAGAGGATGAAGCTCTTGTTCCAGCAGGGGACCTGCCTCCTCTTCGACCTGAGGGAGCCTGGAAGTGGCCTTCTTCTGAACTTTGTGAGGCTCTGCAGCCCTTGCTCTGTTGGTCTGTTCCTGCCCCTGCTGGCTGTGACGTGTCTTTTCTGTGACCATTGAAGCACCTCACTGCACATTTTCACTCTGTTTCCTCGTTTCCCCCCAGCAGAAGTGTGAAGAAAGATGATAGACTAACACTGCACTACTGCTCGCGTACTTCTCTGTTGGTGACTTGAACTTCCATCACTGTTCTTTGGCAATCAGAAGAGAGCTGTTTTCCAGTGTCCTCTGTGAAAGAGAGAGCAGTCTTTCTCCCTAAGTTGTTGCTAAGTTGTTGGGCATTGTTGAACATTTACTGATACCTTCAAGTCTGTGTTGTGACTGACTTCTTTGAGGAAGCCTGTCTGTTGTAAAATATTTGGGCTCACTTATCTTTTTACCAGCTTTTGGTTGCAAATTACCCTCTAAAAGAAACTGAATCCTTTTCTACTAAAAAATGCAACTTCATGTATGATAACTTTAATAAACTAAATAAAAATAACACTCAAATGAAAATTTAAGAAGAACCTAAAATAAATAATTAAATAGTTTCTCTCTAGATAAGTTTCTCCCCATTGGCCCCAATCCTTCTTTTCTCCTCTTTTTCTATACAAACATTTGTTTTTCACCTACAGAAAAGAGGACTGTGTTTTAAATTTACCTTTGTTTCTGAAGTTTTTTTTTTTTTTTCTTCTGCAGGAATGGCTTGATGTATATCTCTTGCTCTCTCCTGTATCAGTTGAAAAATCAGAGAAAATGAATTGAAAGAGTGTATCACTTTTTAAATTTGAATCATCACATCTCACACTAGATTTCATATCTTATACAGATGGCATTATCCTTTGCATATTTTCCCTCCAGTCTGGAATTGCGAAAGGAAAGACTTGAATATGAAAGGTAATGAATGTTGGGGAAAGATTATTAGAATAGCTGTCAGATGTTATGAATGCCCTACCTGTTTGGCTGGAATGTATGAAAGTTTTCCCTTTGACAAAATCTGTGCAGAAAATTTTACCCTGCACTTGACATCCATCAGTATTTTCAGAACTAAAGCATTTAAAAGAAATTTAAAATTTTCTTTCAATACTCTATCCCAACTTTATTTATACTGTCATTGGGGGAAATAATAGATATTGGAAAAAAGAAAAACAACTGATGTTGATTATACTCAACAGACAAATAGGATCTCAGAAGTGACTACATGATGATGACATTTCTACACACATTTTGATAAGGCATAGAGTTTGTTTGGCGTTTGAATAATCTGTATTAGATAGGCAATTCCTAAGAGACAGAGTGAGTTCTAAAACCATAGTTCCATTAGCGATCCTGAAAAGATGTAATAACTATGGAGTCTTAGGGCGAAAGAAACTTTAGAGCGAGTCTGACCTAATCTCCTTTCTTTACAGATCAACTGAAGTTTTGAGGGCTAATAAATTTCCCAGGATTGTGAAACTAATTTGGAACCTAGTGAGGGGCTAGACTCGAATATTCTAAAATACAAATTCCACACTCCATCTAGGCCCTGTATTAATTCCATGATTGGTCATCTAGGTTTAAGCACTTTAGCATTTGCAGGCTGAATTTCAAGGTGTGGTAGGTATGTTAGAGGGCTTACTTGTGATTGGAAAATAAGTTAAAGTACCTGCATTTAGCTCACAAAATATGGGAACATTTTGACAGTTACATCACTCTGGAAACAAACACTATCCCCTCAGATGAACTTGCAGGGAGTAACTGAGATGAATGTGATGATCAAATGGGAACGGGAGACAATAACAAGGCAGCCTGTGTCTGTGACTACCGAGCCACCACCTGTGACTTGGAGGAAAACTGAAAACGCAGAGGCACATGTCATCCAAAATTTGTCTCTCACTCATCAATCCGTGTTTATCAGAATTGGAGGTCTTCGTAAGTGAACTGAATGCTTTCAATCCAGACATGTCAGTAATTGCGATCGACCAAGTGTTCTGTCACACCTGCCTGCTTTTCTTTCTCTTTCTCTTTACTTCATTACATATTGATTGACTTCTTGGGTTTTACAAGTTCATAAATCACCTTCTTTTAAAAGGCTTTTTGGCTTTTGTGTGTGCAGACTGAGAGTATTGGAAAAGATTGATACTCGAATCACAGTAACAAAGAACTTCATCTTTCCTCTTTCAGCTTCATATGCAAGATTGAAGCATCAAAAGACAGTGTCATTATGATGAAACTGATTTAAAAGCAGTGGAAACACCTTGTAAAAACCTAAAGTGGTAGCAACCAGCCCTCCTGAATTTAGTGGAAGCTCTTGCCTTATACTCTTGGATATATTAGATCTGGAGAGACTTCACAACCAAGAAAAGAATTCAATACTAATTATGTCATGAAGTGCCACCCTTGCAAATAATAGCAGATATTCTTGGGTACATACATGCTCAATCATGTCTGACTCTTTGCGACCCCATGGACTGTAACCCACCATTTCCCTCTGTCCATGGAGTTTTTCTGGGAAGGATACTGGCGTGGGTTGCCATGATGTCCTCCAGGGAATCTTCCCGACCCAGGGATTGAACCTGTGTCTCATGCATTGCAGGCGGACTCTACCATGGAGCCACCGGGGAAACCTGCAGATACTTCTACTTGATTGCAAATCCGTAATCCTGGTACAGGATAGAATAGATTTTTGTCTGTCATGGAGGGTTCCATTTTATGTGCCCGCAGTAGAATAATAAAAGGCTTGATACCTATGATCTCGTCTGCTCCTAAAATTTTTTCAAATTCATAAATCTTAGGAATCTAAGTTTGTTACTATACTGTTCATGGAAAAACAGTCCTTGTTCTCTTTGCTGTGAACATTTTAAATTCCTGTTTTATGGATGAATCCTAAAACATTCACTTCTTACTATTTCTGGATACAAACATATTTAAATTCTGTGAGAATTTTTTTTCCTGTTTTTAGCACCTAAGTGTTTTTCATTATAATATAAAGCAGTTACATGACATTTAAAATTCTTACTTTGCAGATGAATCCTAAAATACTCTTTTTTTTTTTTTTATTTACTGATACAAAGTAGGATGTTAACACCGAAGGTATAGTTTCCTATTTTTGGCATCTATGCGTTTTTTATTATAATATAAAACAGGCATGTGGGACTTTTATGGAAAGACCTATGAGGTTATATAATAATAATAATGTCTATTGTCCCCTTAAATAACAAGGAAGTCTACTTTGTAGGTTGGTCGTCTAGCAGTAGCAACAAAAAAATCACATTCCAGGCATTCTTTCATAGCTGATTTAATTTGGAGATATTCAGTCATTCCTTTCTGAATTAATTTAATTTCTGACAGCCAGTTTAATGCATCAAAAGGAAAAAAGAAAGCAAAAACTGCCATTGAGGTTGTCTGTAATTAATAGAGCTGACTTCTGAAGCACTCCAGCCCGCTAAGCCCTCACATGTGAGAAGTGGCTTATTCTGAACGGACCGTGCTTTGAAAGAGCAAAACAATTGAGGCTGGAGAAAAGGGGCTGGGAACCCGTGTATTCTTTGGTGATTCAGAGCCACGGTTTCTGTTTTCTCTGTGAGGGGGAGGCAGGAGGATGGGAAATGTTCTGGGAATAGCTGTCTTTTCTTCACAGCGTTTGCAAACAGAATTTACAGGCAGAAGTGTGCCTTTTGTGCTAGTTTAGTCAAATGACGTGAACTCTCAGAATGTTGCTGTGGAAAGTCCCATCCATGAAGTGAGGTGAAAAATGGTGGCCATATTTACTGTGGATCAGTCATGTCTGCAGTACGTGTGGTGATTTCTCGAGATGGTCTTCGTAAAGAAAGAGAGCCAGAGAAATTCCCTTGAAATCAGAATCTGAAAAACCAAAATGAAGTATGTTTCAAGACTTGAGTACAAGTAAGCATCATTATTAATTGAAAGACTGTACTGCGGTGGTACAGGTGTTCTCACGTAAGCTTCCTTACCTCTGGCCACTGGTGGTGATACTGTCCTTCATCTTTATAGATGAGGAAACTGAGCCTGAGGTAGGTGCCTGAGTTCCACATATGATGAGTAATGGAAACCAGGTACGTTGCGATCACAGTCTTCAAAATCTGTAGAGTAGGTACTTACCTGGTGGTCCCAGTGGTTAAGAATTCACCTTGCAATGCAGGGGTTGCAGGTTCACTCTCTGGCCCAGAAACTAAGATCCCATATCCTGTGAAGCGACTATGCCTGTGTACTGCAACTAGAGAGACTTGAGTGCCTCAGCCAAATAAATATTTTTTTAAAAAACTGTAGAATGTATCAGGTTATGCTAGTTGAATTCATCCAATTATTCATTTTAATATTTTAAGGAACTTTTAGACATTTAGGAATCTTTAACATTTGGGGAGTCATCAGAGGATGAGATGGCTAGATCGCATCACCGAGGCAATGGACATGAACTTGGGCAAACTTCAGGAGATGGTGAGGGACAGGGAGGCCTGGTGTGCTGCAGTCAAAGGGGTCACAAAGAGTTGGACACGACTGAGCAACTGAACAACAACAACAACATTTAGACATAAAAACAGGCATTCAGTTGTTAAAACAAGGAAAAAGAATTGATGAAGTAACTGAAATACAATGACTTCATGGTTTTCCATAACTAGATATTTTTTCTACCCTGGTTTTCTTACCACTTAATCTCCAGTAGCATGTTTAAGGAATTCACATTTATTTTAGTATTAATCAAAGTAGAAATTAATTTTAAAAGGTGAATCTGTGGGAAAAAGCCCGCAAATTATATTTCATAATTAAAAATTACCTTTTCAGTAATTCATTGAATGAACATGAAATTTGAGTGCCTACTTTGTTCCAGGCTTTCTGAAGCTGCCAGTGATACATGGGGATGGGACAGGCAAAGTCTTGTCCTCATGAAACTTACAGTTTTTCAAGAGAAAAGATAGCTAATAACTAGATTTGATTTCCTTTTATCCATTTGAATTAGCTATCTTTCAGAAAGACCCTAGGAGCAAGCAAACTGATGTGTTGTTAAGTATTATTAATTTACTTGGGAAAATCTTCCCTCCTGTTTTGCTTTAACAAACTTGAAATTTCCATATAAGTAATTCATTGGTTACTTTTTAAGATGTGATTAGATTATCTGAAGTTACATAGTACTCTTTTTTTTTTTTAATTGGAGTATAGTTGATTTAATGTTGTGTTAGTTTTAGGTGTATAGCAAAGTGATTCAGTGACATCTATGTGTGTGTATACACACACACACACAAATATATCTTCTTTTTCAGATTTGTTTTCTCCCTTATAGGTTATTACAAAATATTGAGTAGAGGACCTTGTGCTGTAGAGTAGGTCCTTGTTTAGTATCTATTTTATTTATTTTGAAAATTATTTATTTATTCATTTATCTGCAGCTCAGCAGTTGTGGTGTGCAGGCTCCACAGCATGTGGGATCTTACTTCTCCAACCAGGGATGGAACCCAAGTTGCCTGCATTGCAAGGTGGATTCTTTACCACTGGCCTACCAGGCAAGTCCTATAGAGTGTGTACATGTTAATCCCAAACTCTCGATTTTTCCCTCTTCCCTTTCAACAACTAACACTGGATGAATTAACAAGGCTTTGCGTGTTGATCATAAATGTGTAAAAGCATCAGAAGCCACTTGGTCAAGTGGTGCTTCTAGAAGGCCCTGGGGTGTCAGCGACCACATATCCAGGGAAAGAAATTGCCCGAGGAAAGAACGCAGAAAGTACATTTAGCGACTTTGCCAAAGACCAGCTTTTCACACAGTCTTTGGTACTGAGAGCTCTTTCTCCTAAGTTGTGGATCCATGTCAGGGCTGGGCAGAGACACAGGATGGACTGGAGGGGAATCCTTTGGATCCGCCGCCCTCTGTGACTGTGGCAGCTGCACTGTCCCAGAGGGACACAGGTACACAGCTGCCAGGCTGGGCCCGGAGCTTTCGGACCATTTCTCAGGGACCCTATGCTGTGGTTCTTCTTGGAGGGGACATCAAGGAGAGAAGAGTCTTCCTCTAAATCATGTCACTGAACACCTCAGTCTATTGGGCTGCAAGCGCAGCGTTGGAACCTTGGATCATCCCCTTTCCTTCTGTTTCTTGGCCCCACCCCCTTGGGTTTCTAACCATCTCTAACAGCGTGCCAGGGTCAAAGCTGTTTCCTAAGCCATGGTTCCCAAACTTGGCTGTGTGTTAGAATCAGGGGAGCCCTACAATTTAGATTCCTGGGTCCTGCTGTCTCAAGGCAATTTCCTTGGCAAAGAATAAGCAAGTAAGTACAGGTAATCTTTCCAATGTGTGCATGCCTGCCAAGTTGCTTCAGTTGTATCCAATTCTTTGTTACCCCATGGACTGTAGCCCGCCAAGCTCCTCTGTCCATTGGATTCTCCAGACAAGAATACTGGAGTGGGTTGCCATGCCTTCCTCCAGAGGATCTTCCCCACCCAGGGATCAAACCCACCATCTTTTATGTCTCCTGCATTGGCAGGCAGATTCTTTACCATCTGAGCCACCAGGAAAGCCCAGTCTTCCAATAGCAATAAGTAACTCTCTCTCGCTCTCAACTCCTACATCAAATTTGCTAGAAGGGCATCTTCTCTTCACCTCCCTCCTCTACTCCTGCCCTGTAAAATGTTGGATGTGGAGTAAGTTGTGTAAGTCACAAATACTCCACGTTGCTTTTCCCAGGGGATTTGACTGTCACTCTGAGATCAGTACTCAAGCCCAGGTACCTCCTGCTCTTTCTAAAATCATTGCGTACTTTCCTTGTGCTGCTGCCTTTTTGCAAGCAGTATTTTGCAGGCACCGGGGCCTGTTGCATAAATTCAGTCACTATCCCACCCCCTCCACCCACCTCACCTCCCCCAGCGCTGTTCCAGGGAGCAACCTGGAGGTGTGTCTTTCATTCCCTCTGGGCAGTTGCGAATGGCACTGAGCAGGACCTTCACACGTTTGCCCAAGGTTCTCACTATTATGCTCAAGGGCTCTCCCTGTCCCATGTTGCTGAGTGGATCTGGGTAATACATCCACAGAGAGGGAGGAAAATTGGTCCATCACACCAGAAAGGAGCTATCCCTTTTCTTCGCCTCCCTGTATCCTAGATGGCTTCTGCTTCTCTTTTCCCTACCAATGCATTTCAGATTTTGTCCTTCCTCTATTTGGGGAGTGCACTTTTCAACTGATATGTCAATTGGTATATTTAAACCTATGATGTAAAACACCAGCTTCATAGTTAAAAGCATTGCCCTTCATTCTTGCTTCCCTGGTAGCTCAGTTGGTAAAGAATCTGCCTGCAGTGTAGGAGACCTCAGTTCGATTCCTGGGTTGGGAAGATTCCCTGGAGAAGGGAAAGGCTACCCACTCCAGTATTCTGGCCTGGAGAATTCCATGGACTGTATATATATAGGTCACAGAGAGTCGGACACGACCGAGAGACTTTGGCTTCACTTCACTTCATTCTTGCTAGTTTTTCCTGCTTATTTCCTTGGTTTCTGCTCTGAGTTGGTTTTTTTTTTTTTTTTTTTTTTCCAGGTGACAAGACCTGGTGCTTTTGCTTGCTAAGGGCATCTAGGACATATTTATTGGCTCTTTGAAAAGGAAACCAACTGGAAAGTTTGAGGATAATTATTTAGTATTGGAATTTATAGAGAGCATTTTTTAATAGTAATTCAGTTTCTTTTAATGTGAAGTAATACTGTTCTCAGATGGTAAGAATCTTAAATTGCAACTGTGAGTTAGCCATATTTTTTCTTCCTAGTAGTTTTTTTAGAAGAAACTTTTAAGAAAGTCAGCCTTTGTGGGGATTTTTTTTTTTCTGTTTTAACTGCAGAAAAGTCCAAGGTAAGTGGTCCGGGCTGATAACAGAGTCGAGTCATGAAATCTCAAGTCCAAAGAGATTTAAGAAAGATTGTCCGCCTTCTGCTTGTTGAACTCTGGACTGAAAAGATCACATTGCAAATTTCTAGATCACTCTGAGAGTTAATTCATTTGGGTTCAGACACTTGAACTAATTCCAGTCAGGTATTACTAGTTTTCTAACCCCTGAAAGCAGTGGCTGCCTTTCTTGACATGGAAATTCTCCTTGGAAGCTCCAGATTTGAAATAGATGAAAGCAAAGTTCCCTAACTGCAGAGGAAGAGGGCTCTGAACTATAGATTCTTACATCATCCCCTGGTCCTGTCTGCCTTGTTTGTGTTCTTCTGACTGAAAGATGGAGGGCGGAGGAAAAGTCGAAATCCAGCAACTCTGCCTGCTCACTGTCATCTAGTAAAACTATACCATCTTTTCCATGTCAAAGGTCCTTTTCTGCACACCCAAATATGGTCAGTGAGACAAGATTTAAGAAATGTTAACATCCTGAGAAATCGCACAGAAGAATCCAAGATCCCAAGTTAATCACAGATCAGTTTTATTTTAGTCACCAGACTGTTACTAAGATACAGCACTGTATTAATACATTTTAGAAAGATCTTAAAGGGCAAAGTGTAAAAAGAAAGTTTCAAACAGTTAAGACCTTGATGGCTAGAAATATTAACCCTGTTTACAAAGCGTTTGAGAAAAATAGGGCATTGCAATATTTTAAAGCCATTATATATTGAAACTTCCAAATCCTTAGCTAGGGAGGAGCCTTAGATAAACTCCAACCTGGTGATGGATGCCAGGCTAGATGGTAGAGAGCTACTTGAAATTTTAGGGCAGGGGAAAGCATTTTATGGCACACTACTTTATCAGACTTTTAGAGGAAATTATCTAATCTCTAGGCATACATTGGCAGCCAGAGAGAGGGGGAAGAAGATTGGCATTTTGAAGTTTTATTCACAGCCATCCTGTATTGTTTAAAAAAATTAACAAATGGCTGAACAATTCTACTGGACTGGAATCAGGAATCCAGGTGTTCCAGAGACAAATCCAGTGCCACTTTGCTCTGTTGATGCTGTGGCTGAAGTTAGCCCTGACTAATGGCCCCATCAACAGCATCAGAAATCTGGGTTTCCTGGTCCTCCAGGCCAGGATGGTGCCCTCCATCCTAGGTGTATGCATCCTTTCTCAGGGTCCTCCCAAGCTTGTAGCAATGATGTTGACTGTATTTAATTAGTTGCTTACATAATTTTTAAGTTTAGGGCTTTCTTTGGTAAATTTTATTTAATTATTTGTTAAATTTTAATATTAGAGTTTTTGAATAAGACTTTCTCAGTAGTTGCCTTGAGGGCAGATATAGTGTTTTCTTCATTATTGGAACCTTGTTACTTTGCATAGCTCCTGCCATATAATAGAAACATAATTAAATGAGCATATTGAATGAATGAACATAGAGAGTGCTCAAGAGGAGTGGGGTAAAGATGAATGAATGGGCTCTTGACTAAGCAGGGAGAAACTTCACTGCTGTATGTGTTTCAGACTGTCACTAATTAGAAACAAGGCCTTTAATAGGACAGGGACGTCAGGAGTGGGTGAAACCAGAGACAGCGTTCATTGCCCAAGTAATGGAAATAAGGAGGTGACATCCACCCCATTACCACAGAGAAGATCAAGTGCAGTTGACCCTTGGACAATGTGGGGGTCAGGGGCACAGTGGAAAATTGGGATATAACTTATCCCTCTGTTTCAGCAGTTCCTCCCTATTTGAGGTTTTTCATCGGTGGATCCAACCAACTGCAGACCATGGGGTACTGTAGTATTTGCTGTTGAAAAAAGTAAGTGGACCCATGCAGTTCAAACCCACATTTGTTGTTCAAGTGAAAGTAAAACAGTGAACATATTAGTTGCTCAGTCGTGTCCAACTGTTTGCCACCCCAGGCTCCTCTGTCTGCCAGACTCCTCTGTCCATGGGATTTTCTAGACAAGAATACTGGAATGGGTAGCCATTCCCTTCTCTAGGGGATCTTCCCGATCCAGGGATCAAACCCAGGTCTCCTGCATTGCAGGCAGATTCTTTCTTTACTGCCTGAGCCACCAGGGAAGCCCCTTTGGGGTTGACTGTAAAACTAGAATGTTGAGTGCCTGTGCAAATACCCTTAACTTTTGTGAAAAACTGATGTACAGAATACAAAAACTCATAATTCTTATCTGGCTATTGAAGTGTGCTAATGGATACCTTTTTGTCCCTGAACCTAAGTGACACTGAGTGTCTGACTGTTTTGTCTCCTTGTTTCCCAGTTTCACTTTGAAAGAGTTTGGCATCCATTTGTTGGCACAGCAGTAGGTGCTTCGTGGAGCAGGGCACGTTTCTCTGGGAGGAAGATGGGCGTTCAGAGGAGACCACCTGGGAAAAGTGCACACTCAGTTCACACACACTGTTAAAATGCTCATGGTTTCCCTCAGTGACCCAGGAATGCTTTAAATGTTTAGAATTTATGATCAAGGGGTTTCCAGGTGAGCAAGGTTGTACATGACTCATCTGTAAAGGTTATAAAGCACTGTTGATCATAAGATAAAGAAGCCCTCCAAATTTAAGGTTGCAGATATTATGAACAAACAAGGAGACAACTAAATAAAAAGGAGATAGCAAATTAGAAAACCAAAGTACAAAACCAAAAGAAAATCCAGGCGTCATTTAACATGTGTGAATTAAGCCTTTTCTTCCTTTTTAAAAAAATAATCAGAAGTGTATTTGATTTACAATATTGTGTTAGTTTCAGGTGTATAGCAGAGTGACTCAGTTATATATGTTTGTATTTTTCAGATTATTTTCTATTAGATGTTATTAAAAGAATAATAGTTCCCTGTGTAATGTTTGTTGCTTATCTATTTCATATATAGTATGTATACCTATTAATCCCATGCACCTAATTTACCTCTTCTCTCCTCCCTTTCCTCTTTGGTAACTGTAAGTTTGTTTTCTGTCTGTGAATCTGTTTATGTTTTGTATATAGATTCATTTGTATAATTTTTTAGATTCCACATATAAGTGATACATAATATTTGTCTTTCTCTGTCTTACTTCACTAAGTATCTCTAGGTCCATCCATATTGCTGCAAATGCTGGTATTCCTTTCCATTTAAATTTTTAAAAATTAAATAAAAATTATTTATTTGGCTGCCCAGGGTCTTAGTTGTGGCACGTGGAACCTTCAGTCTTCCTCCAAGCATGGGATCTTTAGTTGTGCCGTGTGAACTCGTAACTGTGGCCTGTGGTAATTAGTTCCCTGACCAGGGAATGAACCCAGACCTCCTGCATTGGGAGCGTGGAGTCTTAGCTACAGGGGCCACCAAGGAAGTCCCATATTTCATTCTTTTTTATGATCAAACCTTTTCTAGGTGTAAGATACTATGATTCTTTGGGTTTAATAGTCATTTAAGTGTTTTTTTGTTTGTTTGTTTTCTACCATTTGCATTTACTGTGAATTTCCTCTGAGCCACAGGATGTTTTGTGTTTAACATTTACTTGTGTTGTGTCAGGATCATCATAGTTCTCTGAGGTCAGTGTTATTATACCCATCGTATAGTTGAGAAACAGAGGCTGAGGACATCATTTAGTGTGACTGAGATTATATAGTCAATCGGTTGTGGAGTCTGGATTGGAACCCAGGTCTCCCCTGATACCAGTGCTTCATATAATCTCCACCCTTAGGAAACATGGGCTTTTGGTAACAACAGCAGCAGATCTTAGATGGATGAGCAAATCTTGCTCCTCTCTTTTAGTAATTTTTTTTTTTTTTGAGTTTTAGAAGTCTGTAGCCTGCGTTTGACCATTCGGGTATTGACTTAGATGAATCCAAATGAAAACCGCATACTTTAGCTCAGGTTGTTGTTACTTCTTTTGAGAATGACAACACTGAAAAATAAATTTCCACATGTGGAACCTTGCTGGGGAGAACAGCTATGGTGAGATTAACTCAGAAATGCACGGAAACCTGACGTGGTCTTTTCCATTTGTGCCTAGGATTGTTTTGCCCCCTTGCGAAGAACAGAGGTCCTGGTTTTCATGGCTGTTTGCAATTTCAGCTCATGTCTCATTATGAAGTTTATATTTAAAGCTTTACAGGGGTACCAGGTTCAGTCTAAATTTGAAAGGAGCTGTGGGGGAGACAACTTGAGCATTTCCCCAGGGAAGTGGACTGGAAAATTGCTGGAGAGTGAACTGTAGGGAGCAAGCTTGAATTGGTCTCTTGGGTTGGCCATAATTACCTAATGGATTTTCCATTTCTTAAAATTTTAGGAAGGGAAAAATTGCCTTAAAAAACAGCGACAGAAGTGTGAAACTGGAACCACCTCGATTTCTTTTCAGGATTGTAACTGCTGCCCTCTGTCTCGCCTCTGAAGAATGGGTGTGTTCTCAGACAGAGACAAGCCAGGAGAGGCGCATGTAGAAGAAAGGAATGAAGTGTGATTGAAACTCACAAATTCTGTAGCTTCATTTCCCCCTTCTGAATCAGTGCTGAATGCTGAGATTTGGCGCCATTCAAAGTGGCTTTGGGTACAGCTGAAAGTATATTTTAATGACCAGTATAACCTAATTATGATGGAGCATTTTGTTTTTCCATGAAAGGAATATATGGATACTTGTTGAGTGGCTTAGCTGTTTGTATACTAGGGTTTCCTGCTCAAAGAGGCTCATTATGCAATCTGTTTTCACCTAGAACACCATCCAGCCCCCACTTCCATTTTGCTTTGAAATTGTATCTGAAGCCAGGAATGTTAAGCCCAGTCCCCTACCGTGATACATCCCAATAATTGTTCGATTTTAATGCATTTTGTTGTTATGCAGATTCTCCCAGGAGGATACAGTGTCTCTTGCTCTCCTCAGTTCAGTTCAGTTCAGTTCATTCGCTCAGTCGTGTCCGACTCTTTGAGACCCCATGGACTGCAGCATGCCAGGCCTCCCTGTCCATCACCAACTCCCGGAATCCACCCAAACCCATGTCCATTGAGTCGCTGATGCCATCCAACCGTCTCATCCTTTGTCATCCCCTTCTCCTCCCGCCTTCAATCTTTCCCAGCATCAGGGTCTTTTCAAATGAGTCAGCTCTTCACATCAGGTGGCCAAAGTATTGGAGTTAACTTTTATTATTGGCCAATGTGTGTAAAACTGTGCATGACTTTGGATATAAATAAGCTCCAATAGGGAAGCAGAGACATTACTTTACTGACAAAGGTCCATCTAGTCAAAGCTATAGCTTTTCCAGTAGTCATGTATGGATTTGAGAGTTGGACCATAAAGAAAGCTGAGCGCTGAAGAATTGATGCTTTTGAACTGTGATGTTGGAGAAGACTCTTGAGAGTCCCTTGGACTGCAAGGAGATCCAACCAGTCAATCCTGAAGGAAATCAGTCCTGAATATTCATTGGAAGGACTGACACTGAAGCTGGAGCTCCAGTACTTTGACCACCTGCTGCCAAGAAATGACTCGTTGGAAAAGACCCTGATGCTGGGAAAAATTGAAGGCAGGAGGAGAAGGGGAGGACAGAGGATGAGATGGTTGGATGGCATCACTGACTCGATGGACATGAGTTTGAGCAAACTCCAAGAGTTGGTGATGGACAGGGAGGCCTGGCATGCTGTAGTCTGTGGGGTTGCAAAGAGTTGGACACGAGTGAGTGACTGAACTGAACTGACTGAATAGGGGCTTTCCTGGTGGCTCAGTGGTAAAGAACCCGCCTGCAGTGCAGGGAACTGGGGCTCGGTTCCTGTGTCAGGAAGATTCCCTGGAGGAGGAAATGGCAACCCACTCCAAGTATTCTCACCTAGGAAATTCCTTGGACAGAGGAGCCTGGAGGGCTACAGTCCATGGGGTCACAACAGAGCCGGACACGACTGAGTGAGTAAACAACAATAGCGGGAGCTGGCTTCTGTGATTCCACATACGCTCCTCAGACCAACGTGTGAGTGTCTGCTGTGTGCCTTGTGTTGTGTTACAGCTGCAAGGGACCCACACTGGAAACAAACACTGAGTTGCTGCTTTTGTGAGTGGGAGAAGTAACTCATTTACAGAAGAAACAGAAATACCAGATATATAGCACAGTCAAATTCATAGAGTCAGAGAGTACATTGGTAGAGTGGAAGGGTCGGGAGGGGAAGGGGGATTTAGTGTTTAGTAGGGACAGAGTTTCAGTTGAAGAAAATGAAAAATTCTGGAGATAGATGATGGTGAGAGTTGCACAACAATGTGAGTGTACTTAGAGTGTGTATGTGTGTATTCTCAGTTATGTCTGGCTCTTTGCCATCCCATGGACTGTAGCCCACCAGGCTCCTCTGTCTATGGGATTTCCCAGGCAAGAATACTGGAGTGGGTTACCATTTGCACTTCCTGGGAATCTTCCTGACTCAGGGATCGAACTCGCGTCTCCTGCATTGGCAGGTGAATTCTTTACCACTGGGATACCTGTAGCTAGTGAATGTACTTAGTGCCACTGAAATGTACAGCTACGTGTGATTAAAATAGTAAGTTTTATAATATGTGATTTTAACACAATAAAAAAAAAACACATTTAAAAAATAGCCGGTATGTTATGGCAAGAGCTTTAAAGGATCCAAGTGCTGTGAAGTTCAGATGAGGGAGACTTCGCCTTGGCTTGAGGTATCATCATGGGAGAGATTGTTTGAATTAGCTACAGTCTTGCCTGTGCCAGGAAGTGAGGGTACAGCTGGTAGAGCCGTAGCAGAGTCCCAGGACTGGGGAGCACAGATGTGACTGGCAGGGCACTGTGCATGCTTTCCTTTGACTGGAGTGTTGGTTGTGTGGAGGATGGTAGCGGGCGAGAAAATCGGAGCCAGATTTTGAATAGTTGTGAATGTCAGGGAGGGGACTTGGGCTTGATTCCTCGGGCTTTGCTGAAAAGATGTGAGCATCTTGGCGTTGTTGTGAGAACCACAATTACTGTAGAGTTGTCTGGAGGCAGTGAGGTGTGCACCGTGGGTTGGAGGGACGTGAGGGCAGGAGAGAATGACACAGAAGAATCAGATGAATCAGGATGAAGATAATAGGGGATGGAGGCAGAGGAGGTACGATGGAGGTGGGGACCAGAGTCCAGGGTTGCTGAGGAAGTAGAACCTATAGTTGAGTCTCTGATTCTGTATGGTTAGGAGGGTGGTGGGGAGCAGTCTGGATGACAGAGAGAAAGGCATTGACAGAGTTAGGTGAGAAAGGAGATGTGTGTGCGCACACGTGTGTATGTAAGGGGGAGGTGGGTCTGTTGAAATGGAAAGAGTTGGGGCCAGGCAGGCCATCTTTCAGAACCTGATCTGATGCTTCCTTCGCTCTGTAATCTTGGGCTGGCAATTCCACCCCCCAGAACGTGCTTCTACATCTGCAAAAAGACATCTTAATTTTGACTACTTATTATTCCAAATGTTATTTGTTTAAAAAAACAGAGAATGGAATGGTTCCAGTAGTTCTCAGAAAGTTAAGAGGAGAGAGGAACAGGAAATGGAATATGGAAATCTTCTGAACTTTCTGCTGCTGCATAAGATTTAAGCTCTTGACATTTAAAGCGAAAAATACAATTTAAGTGAATGGTGGAAGAATATGTTAATTAGTGAAGAGGAAATTTCCACCTTTGACACTTATGATGGGAATAGTTTGGGGTGGTATCTACACTGGCCAGCTTTATTATCGAGGCTAATTGTGCATTGGGTAATAAATAGGAAATGGGTTGAAATTTGCAAAGAGACCCACACTAATGGACACGCAATGAATATTACAAGATTGAAAACGAATGGATTGTGCTTTCTTACGTACTGGAGAGCACCTAAACGACCTCCACAGATTTTAAAGGAGAAAGTTTTCAATCTGCTTTCATCTCTTCTTCCTCTGGGTATTTTTTCATGTAAGGGATGGAGAACAGAAGACTTGGTTGAAGTGTTTCTAAGCTGGGACTGGGGTTTGCCCTCCAGTCATTCAAGGATAAGACAGTGTTACTTACCAGGGATCGGATCTATTACACCCTGGGCAGCTGCTATTTTTGAGGCAGGAAAGTGAGGCTGAAGAGCTTTGTACAGCTGTCATGCAGAATTCTAAGCACCCCGTTTATAAAACCTGTCAGTGTGACCTGGTTTCTTGGGCATATGCAGCCCTTGGCAATCTGGCCTCTTTCCCCACTGGCCATGTTCCTTCCTCAATCTTGTTTTTGTTTCCTATTAGGAATGTTTCAGATTTAGCAGCTTATAAGAGGGATGTGTGTGAGTATGTGTATGTGTGTGTTTTTAAGAGTCTTCATTTGTGTGCTTGAACTCAGACTCCTATTTGTCTTCCAGGAGTTATAAAGAAAAGAAAAAAAAAAAAAAAAAACTTGATTCAGGTTTCTGAAAATTTTGCCCCATAGGGAAAAGGAAGAGCAGAAATCCTTATCAGCTTTCTTATTTGGTTATAAAAGTGGTAAGGCATGAAATTGGAACAGATGGCATAAAAATAGCTAGACTTATTTCCTTTAGTTGAATTTTGCTGAGAGTTTCTTTAAAATCTTTGTAAACTCCTGCTTACAACAGTTCTTTTAGGGCCTTAAAGACCCTGTGGGTAAATGCATCAGTGTGATAAGCTTCCATCCAGGTATGTTACAGGAAAGGACCATAAACTAATTCAGAACATGAAATCTAGACAAGGAAGCCTCTTTTATGTACCCCTAATAAATAGATCATCAAGTTAACTTATCTCTTCCTCTGTCATCCTGAGGTTGAGACAATGTAGTTACAACCTTAGGTTATAGTTGGAGGCATACGTACACTGGACAGCCTGTCTTTGATAAGTTAAAGTGGACATTAGAATGTCCTTTAATAGAAGAGTTGAGGAGATTTTGAGAATTGCAGGTTGAGTATGCCAACACATAGGACATCAGATAGACAGCAAAATAACTTAAGTAGTGGTTATCCTATTTCCTTTTTGTCTGGAGATATTAAGCAATATGAATAGCTGGGGGAAAAAAAAAAGTTATATCATTATCCATGGGTAGTGTGGTGCTAGCTTATTGTAGGGCAGAGTTACTAGAAAAGAAAGAACCATGTCATTATTCATATTAAAAAATGCTGTGACAATGTTCTACTTCAGATGAGTGTTGCTCCCATAAATCATCCCAAATCCCTGTACTCAGGGGATTTTTGAAAAGATAGTATTTTCAGAGGCAAAATTATTTCAGTTTCTTCATGGGAGGAATTTTAGAGTGTAAGGAAGAATTCATCCAAGCAAGAAAGCTGTTTACTGAGTTCCTATCATTAAATAGGGAAGGTAAGGAGGGATATACCCAGTTTAAAGATACCTTAACACAGCTCTCCCCAGCCTGGGGCCTCAGACCTCTGGGTTACTGCAGTTGTGTCAGACCTCCATCGCCTACAGACTTAATGAGTAAAAACTGAATCTTTTTCTGTTTGTGGAGGGGGAGTGTTAAAAGGACCTCATACTCACAAGGGTTGAGAATTGTGCTTTAAGGTGAGGAATTATAAGAACTGAGCATTAATTTGCTCTGTCTTTGTTTTTTGATTTGGCTGTTTTCTTATTTATGGACATTTTAGCCCAGCTCAGAATAGAACAGCAAAATTGCAGTCACCAGCTGAACCCGGTTCAGTTACAGCATTCAATCTAAAGGTTTTGTAACTTCCAAACCTTTGTATTATTCCGACTTCTTGGTGGCTACATATCTTATATATTGGTACTGCATTTGTCAAAAGATTTCTTTCTAAAAGCAGAATAGTGCCACAACTAAGAGTTAAGGGCAGTGTATTTTGAATCTCCAAAGCCCTGGTTCTTTGACCTACTCATGCTGGCTGGATGCCAAGGCATTTTAACCATTCCTTTCATTCAGGATTCTCCAAATTAATGCCTTCTAATTAATTTTCCAATTAAATTACATTATCCTCTTTCCCCTGAATTCCAGATTTTCTTAAGCCTATATTGCTTCCCTTTATTATACATTTGCTTTTTTCTTTACATTAAAAAAATGCATTAGTGTTTAGAAGGGTAAATAGACATTATTTTGCTTCCACGTGACTTAAAGAAAGTTGCACAAAGGCTACCATATTAGATGTGGCTTTTGCTTACCAGAAGCATCTGAAATGACAGAATTATGATAAGAATGTCCAGAGAAGGAGCATTTAATTGGAAATTCCATTCTTGAGCAATCACAAAATAGAAGGAGCCCTTTTTAGTTGCCTTCAATTGGTAATAACTGCTTGTGGGTGGTTTTAATATTTTTCAGAATTCTTTCCTTCTCCTATATGTTCTTGTGAGTAGATGTCAAGAAGTAGTTTTAGTGACTCTTTTGAAGATTGGATAGAAAGAGCAAATATATACCCACTTTTACTGAATTCTGAGGAGTCACTTGATGTATTAAGCTCTTTCCATCAACTGAGGAAACCTTAGCTCAGAATTTGGAGAGTCTAATCCTTGAACTATTAGGAGAGACTTTGAAGGCTTCCATGGCCTGGTAGACCTTTTAATGACACATTCACCATCTCAGGAAATTAAATCTATTTCCCCATCCAATGGGATTTTTGCTAGTCCATTATGAATGGGCAGAGCATGATATATTTCAAATAATTTAATGGAAGAACTGAATCAAGTTTTACTTTGATAATTATTTGGGAGTTTATCCATATCCCTCTTGAGGAAGTTAGAAGATGCCACATTGGAAATAATACCAGGGTTAGGAAACATTCCCAGAAGAAGGGATGAGGTGGCAGTGACTGTGTTTCCAAATCTATAACGCCTGGTCCCAAAGCAAATAATCATAAATGCTTCTGAAGGATGCTTGTCAGTTCTGTCCTGCAAAGAACAGGATAGTAGAAGTGCAGAGAAATTGAGACTCATTCTGGTCAAAGTAGCTTCTGAAATGCGGGTGCACCTGTTTGGGCCTGCAGTGCCCCTATAGCGTTATCGTTTATCTTCTTTCCTTTTTTAATTCCAGTTCACTCTGTAGCTGGTTGCTATAGCCCATGTTGTTTCTTCGAATAAATGGAATACTGGTCACATCCACCTGGGGATTTTTGGTGGCTCTGTTCGCAGTGTTTTAAGTACGGTGCTGGAGAGGTAATGGTTTGTGTGCTGTGCGGCATCTCCATGGAACCCCCTGACCCTTGGTGCACTCCGCAGTTCTTGAGGTTCTATCCATCATTTTCTTTTTCAATTTTTTAACCTAGTTTTCTTCAGGGTTTTTGTGTCAGATCACAGTCTGGAAATATATATACATATGTGTGTATATATATATCTATATCTATATATATATACACACATATATTTGTATATATGTATTTTATATATATATAAAAGTGTTAGCTGCTCAGTCATGTCTGACTATTTTGCGACACCATGGACTGTAGCCCGCCAGGCTTCACTGTCCATGGAATTCTCTAGGCAAGAATACTGGAGTGGGTAGCCATTCCCTTCTCTGGGGGATATTCTTGACGCAGTGATTGAACCTCAGTCTTCTGCATTGCAAACAGATACTTTACTTTCTGAGTCAACAGGTTCACTATATATACAGTGTTAACATTATGTACATTCAGTTCAGTTCAGTCGCTCAGTCGTGTCTGACTCCTTGTGACCCCATCAACCACAGCATGCCAGGCCTCCCTGTCCATCGCCAACTCCAGGAGTTTACTCAAACTCATGTCCATCAAGTCGGTGATGCCATCCAACCATCTCATCCTCTGTCCCCTTCTTCTCCTGCCTTCAATCTTTCCCAGCATCAGGGTCTTTTCAAATGAGTCAGCTCTTTGCATCAGGTGGCCAAAGTATTGGAGTTTCAGCTTCAACATCAGTCCTTCCAATGAATATTCAGCACTGATTTCCTTTAGGATGGACTGGTTGGATCTCCTTGCAGTCCAAGGGACTCTCAAAAGTCTTCTCCAACACCACAGTTCAAAAGCATCAATTCTTCAGTGCTCAGCTTTCTTTATAGTCCAACTCTCACATCCATACATGACTACTGGAAAAACCACAGCCTTGACTAGATGGACCTTTGTTGGCAAAGTAATGTCTCTGCTTTTTAATATACTGTCTAAGTTGGTCATATTAGACAATTGTAAATAGAAAATCGATTTCTTGAGAAAGATTTCATATTATCAAGTCTGTTGGAGTAATAAGCATATCACTGCTTTATAAAAAATTTTAATGGTTTGCAAAACACTGTTTATCCTCGGTCTCAAATTTCCTTTCTCATGTCTGCACAAAACGTGAAGATTGGATGTGTTAGGTAAAATTCCATTTATAATAAAGTGTAAGATGACAAGTGTGGCATTTAAATATAAGTATATTTGCATGTTATAATATTAATTCTAAATGATTTCCCATGAACAAATGATGAAATATTCCCCCAATTTATCATCTATTAGCGTTTGGCATATCCTACTTTGTATTTCTTTTAATCTTTTGACTCTCTTTTTCAACTTGACTTACTTTTCTAAGGCACCCAAGGGCAAGGAACTACAGTTGGTATTATTTCTTAGGAGGAAAGAATACTGACATATCCTGAACAACCACTGTGTTTCTAGGTTTTGTGCTAGAGAGACTGTGCTCAGAGAAGAGCTATGAGGTAAGTATTATTACTTCCACTGAGAAACATGGCTGCAGGGTAGTTAAGTACTTTAGGGCCATAGTTACCTTTGGGCTACAGACCAAGCACTGCCAAGCCCACGGTCTCTTTTCAATTTCACCATTTTCCCTTTTCTACCTTGTGTATTCTAAGGTGTCATTTTGTTGATCTTGGCTGATTTAACTATAGACCTGTCTGACTCTTTGTGACCTCCTGGACTGTAGCCTGCCAAGTTGCTCTGTCCATGGAGATTTCCAGGGAAGAATACTGGAGTGGGTTGCCATTTCCTTCTCTAGAGGATCTTTTGGACCCAGGAATCGAACCTGCGTCTTTTGTGTCTTGCAATGGCAGGCAGATTCTTTGCCATTGTGCCACCTGGGAAACCCCCAAGGGATGTTATCCTAATGCTAATACTAAATATTTATTTCATATTTGAATTGGAATGACTTGGAGCTTGAATTTTGAGCCTTGTTTTCTTCTGATACCCATTTCAGGATAGTGAGTCTTATTGCATTGATTTCCACATCTAAAGAACCGAGCCTGAAGTTAATTATCTGTAATGTAAATGAAATGTGTATTGAAATGGTTAAGTTGCAGACACCAAACTTGGGTTGTTCAAAGACGTTAAAGTCATCTGTGCCCCTTGTCCTGTAGAACACACAATGCATTTAGAGGGAGCTTAACCAGTAATTCAGGATGACCGCTGTCACATACCATATACGTACTGTGGGGGATCCAGGTTACTATGACAATGGATGTGTTTTCATTTTCTCCTTTTTAGAGTATAAACACACAAAACTGAAATACTGCTTAAGTTCACAGTTCATATTTATCTTTTCTAACTTCATATTACAAAGAAGTGAGAAAGACATTAGGCATATTTCTTCAGAGTTACACAATTATTTCTCTTTTTCACTCTCATCTCCTAGTGGAGGTCCTGGAACTCAGCTTGGATGTCATTCAGCTGTGCTGACAACTCATGTTAAGGACAGTTATGATGGGAGATTAGACATCTTTCCTCACTGTTCTCACTCAAAGATTAGCATGTATTTATTTCAACTTGGGTTTGAAATCTAAATCTCCTTTGGTAAAGAGGATTCAAAATCAGAGATACCCCAGACCCCTCTTAATAGATGGTAAGGACTTCATTCTGTGAATATTGTGTGTGTGTAGAGGGGAGATTCTTTGCATTCAGGAAAGAAAAGAAAAGTGGAAGAGAGGAGAAAGAAAACAGTTACTAAGCCAAGTATCTGGGAATTACCCCCAGATTCCTTGGGGCTTTTTCTCTTGGGACTCCTTCTTTGGGACCCACAGTATGAATTAAGGGGACTACTAAAGAATCAAATAGCTGTAGATGGTTCAGCAATTTTTGAGCCATTTAATGCTGAAACCCTATGTTTATATGAAAGACAGCATGCGCGCTGGCTTCTACTCCGCTTGGCTAACAATAAGTATTGCTTGTGTGACTGTGTGCTCAGTCGTGCCCGACTCTTTGTGACCCCATGGACTGTAGCCTACCAGATTCCTCTGTCCAAGGGATTTCCCAGGCAAGAACACTGGAGTAGGCAGCCGTTCCCTTTTCCAGGGGATCTTCCCGACACAGGGCTCGGACCTGTGTCTCCTGCATTAGCAGGAAGATGCTATGCCACTGTGCCACCTGGGAAGCCCAAACACTGCTTAGGAGATTCTCAGAAGTACAGCTCTGCTGCCCGATGCTTTCCTGCGCCCTCTCCCTGCAGCCCCTCTGTTCTCTTTTCTTCGCCTTCTCTCTCCATCCTCCGGTGAGGACTGAGTGCCAGGCACTGTGATAGGAGATGTGGACAGCATGGTTCCTGGGGCAGACCTGTCTTTCTGTCTTCATAAATCCCCGGTCTTAGGAGTAAGCCTGATGGGTAGACAGAAGAGACAACACGGTACTCAGCGTTCCCTGAGCGGGCAAGGGGAACCCCAAGGCCTCTGGTGCTGGAAAGACTTCCTGGAGGATGGCTCAGGGGGCAGAGCAGGAGACTCCAGGCTTCTTTCCCCTTCTTCTTTCTCCCTTCCCCTTTCCTTCCCTTGTTTCTTCCCGTTTTTGGAGATTATCTTGAATATTTGTCCCAACTGAAGTTATGGTTTCAATAACTATTTTTATTATTAAACATAAGGCATGATTTGTAATATTTTCCTCCCAGTCATTAACTTAGAAGGAGATTTATCTCAGGTTCTAAATGCTGCTTTTAGAGAAATACTGACTAGTTTTTCATTAAGAGAAAGGGGATAATAAATAAGCTACATTTCTTTTCAAAATTCATCAACATAGCTCTGTGAGCAATTCATGCTGTTCATTTCATTCTCTAGTTTGAGAAGCTGGCCTAACAGTGAAAAATTATGCTCAAAGATCCTTGAAACTGTATTTTCTCTTTAGTGTGGGCAGGAGCTAAAGGAGTGTCTTCAGAACCAAAATGCTATTTATTTCCATGTTTGACACATACAAATCCTCCTTGATAAAATGTCATTAGGGAGGCATATTGAGCTGTGTGGCCTCAGTTGATAGGTACGTTTCAGGTTTTATCACTGTCTGTGTTAGAAAATTAAGTGTAATCTTGGGTGCTTTCATTCCTTTATTGACTCTAGTGGGTATATTTTACTTTAGGAAATTTAGTACACATTTTGCCTTGGAGAAATGCATGTCCCTTTCCACTCTGACAACCTCAGCCTGCTCTGTCTAGGGGGTTGTGACTGAACACCCTTTTTGTCTACCCTCTGGTTGAAAGCCTTCTGCTGAGGGGTAGCAGGAATTGTTCGCAGAAACTCAGCTCATCTGCAGTTCTGTTTTGCAGAGAGAGTGTGTCTTCTTTTTGTAGGGTAACTATTTGCCCAAAATGTTATGGAAACACTGTCTGAAAATTTGGGTATGCTTTTTGAGTGCCCTTTCCTGATTTCATCTGATAATTTTCATACTCTGTAACTCATGCCCCAAGATTCTTAGTTAATTCTAGCATGTCACCCACAGAGTAATATTCATAAGCAAATGGTCCATTAGCGTGTGTCTGAGTGCTCCCCTGGGCTGATAGAAAACTTCTAGAAGAGCCTTGGAGTTGGCCACTGCTCCACTCTGGTGTGGAAAGGCATTGAAAGGGTGTCTGCCTGATAGCATCCTGCTTGTCACCAGCCAGAGCTCCTGAAACACACGCCACGCTGATGCTTTGTACCACCCCATTTATTGAAAACATTTACTGCAAAAGAAGCCTACTCAGCCTTTGTGAGTTCCTAATATTACTTGTTATTCAGGACAGAAGCAATGGGGCAGAAAACAATTTTTTGATATGTACCTACACTCCTCAACCAGTCAGTCCTAAAGGAAATCAAACCTGAGTACTCATTGGAAGGACTGATGCTGGAGCTGAAGCTTTAGTACTTTGGCCACCTGATGCGAAGAGCTGACTCATTGGAAAAGACCCTGATGCTGGGAAAGATTGAAGGCGGGAGGAGAAGAAAATGGCAGAGGGTGAAATGGTTAGATAGCATCAACCATCATGTCCACCGACTCCATGGACATGAGCTTAGCCAAACTCTGGTAGATAGTGAGGGACAGGAAGGCCTGGCGCGCTACAGTCCATGGGGGTTGCAAAGAGTTGGACATGACTGAACAACACTACCACTTCTCAAAGATGAACACAGTGTAGAGATTGCTCATTAGAGGTTATTCATTTAAGTTTGTAAAGAATTTCTAAATGAATGCTGAAACCTCTTACCAGAAATCTAATTAGTTAATCCATTCTGATTAGTTAACCTTATGTATAAAAATAATGTGATAGATATGTTTTTCTGGGGTTAGGGGAATAAGAGCACAGAAGCTAGAGGTCCCCTTCCAGCCTGAAGTGCATAGGAGTTGGGGAAGGGCCTTGGGCCGGAAGTGATACTTGGGAGCAGTTGCTTTTAGGAAGGAACAACTGAAGGGTTTTGCAAGTATGGAAAAAAGCAGTGATGTCACGTGATGGTAAGTGTGTGTGTGTGTGTGTGTGTGTGTGTGTGTGTGTGTGTGTGTTCAGTTGCTCAGTTGTGTCCGAGTCTTTCTGATCCTATGGATTGTAGCCTTCCAGGCTACAATGGACAGGATGTGAGTAGTCTAATTGGTAGATGTATTTAGGGGGTTCATTTACCATCACGGGCTTCCCAGGTGGCTCAGCAGCAAAGAATCTGCCTGCAATGCAGGAGACATGGCAGGAGATGCGGATTAGATCCTAGGGTTGGGAAGATGCCCTGGAGGAGGAAATGGCAACCCACTCCAGTACTCTTGCCTGGAAAATCCCATGGATGGAGGAGCCTGGTAGGCTGCAGTCCATGGGGTCTCGAAGAGTCGGACACGACTGAGCGACTTCACTTTCACTTTTCACTTTTATGCATTGTAGAAGGCAATGGCAACCCACTCCAGTGTTCTTGCCTGGAGAATCCCAGGGATGGCGGAGCCTGGTGGGCTGCCGTCTATGGGGTCACACAGAGTCGGCCATGACTGAAGCGACGCAGCAGCAGCAGCAGCAGCAGCAAAGGTGCCCTTAACCTCCTGTTGTCCAGGGGAATTGAATCCAACAGTACATTAAAAGAATCATACACTGTAATCAAGTGGGATTTATCCCAGGGATGCAAAGATCATTCAGTATCCACAAATCAATCAGTGTGATACACCATATGGACAAATTGAAGGAAAAAATATATGATCATCTTAATAGATGCAGAAAAGGCTTCTGATAAAATTCAGCATCTATATATGATAAAGACTTCCCAGAAAGTAGGCCTAGAGGGAACGTGCATGTGTGCTGAGTTGCTTCAGTCCTCTCCCACTCTTTGTGACCCTGTGGGCCGTAGTCCACCAGGCTGTGTCCTCCAGGCAAGAATACTGGAGTGGGTTGTCATGCTGTCCTGCAGGGGTCTTCCAGACCCGGTGATCGAACTGGCATCTCTTACATCTTGGCATTGGCAGGTGGGTTCTTTATCACTAGCACCACATTCTTCAACATAATAAACATGCCCTTAAATTCTTAAGTAATCGAGTCTGTGAAAATCTTTTTATGGGGCTGTGTAAGGGTACTTCCTTTGCATAATGACATACATAAACACTTATTTGTTAGGATTTGGGGAGCTAGTTCTTTAGATTAAATGAAATAGCACTTCCTCATGAGGTCCTTAAATAATTGGAAATTGAAGCTCCTCTTCAGTGTGTATTACTAACATAGGCTTTTAGAGTACAAAGGAAATTGAGTTATTTGCTCTAAGTCCCTCATTAATTAAAAAAGGAATAGTTAAAACAAGAAAAGGGAAGGAGAATAATTTCTGGTACCAGCTTTGTGCTAATTATTTTAGATCAGTAACTATTTTAACCTTGGCTTTGAGTGATAACTATTATCCCCATTTCACATACTGGGAAACTGATACTCCAAGAGGTTAAGGAGCTGGTCTAGAGAAACACAACACAAGGCAGAGATGAATTTTAAATTTAGATCCGTCTAGTGTCAGTGCCGGTGTTCCTTCCATGAAGACCCTGAAGTTAGTGATAAGAAGAATGGACTAGAACCCAGGTATCATACTCCCCTAAATGGTGATCTTTCCAATATATTATATATTACTTAACTTTGAAAAATTTGAACATATATGTCAGTTGTAAAAAAGATTAATACAGAATTCCTTCTCTTAATTTTTCAAAAATTAAAATAATTTTCCTCAAGACTATAATTTCACAATTCTCCTTCCCTTTTTTTAAGCTTTTTTTTTTTTGGATAAAAGCTAATTGAGCTTTCAGACGCTTCACTAACTTAATTTTAATCTCTGGTTGCCCTTCTGTATGTATTTCTTTTCCATTCAGATGATAAGCATGCAATTGTAGTTAGCCTGATTAATGTTTTACATATTTCCCCAGGCATTCATACAGAATTGACTAAAATATAAGTTACCCTTGGCTTCAGAAAACTTCTGGCATTTAGAAAACATGCACAAAATATACCCCTTGGTAAGCAGTGCTCCAACTTACAATTTTCTTCCTTTTAAGGAAGGGGGAAGAAAAAGAGACATTTTCAAGGGAGATTTTGGTTACAGTAAAGAGATTCTGGTTTGAAACCATTATTTTTTTCATTTCATTCCACTCCAGCCTTTTCCTTGGCATAGGAGAAATTAAAAAATGGATGTATTCAGGTGTTTTTAACACGATGAGCTGGAATGGAATGCAGAATCAGCTCTTTTCTCCTTTTCATCTCAGAGCAAAAATATCACCATATCTTAAATTGCTTTGGGTCAGAACACTGTTTGTTGAATTATTCAACAGTTTGAACTGGTAGAATTAGAGGATTCATTAGACTGAAGGTCAAAAGTTAAGTTTAAAACATTTCCTTACAGTTATGATATGACTCACAATGTTGACAGATTCCAGAAAGGCTGCAGGAGCTGAGAGATGTGTGGTCTTAATGAACTAAAAATACTCTTTTGCCTGGCCATTTAGCTGGTCGACCACTCAGAAGTACCCTGAATTCAGATCACTTGCGTGTGTGTTAGATCTGTAGGCAAGTGTGTGCTGGGTGAGATTCCCACTGGTTTTTTCCACAAGGTATTTTACATGAGAATGGATATTGTTCTGCTGGTTTATTTTCATTTTCCTGTTTTTATCCACATCCCATGAAAAAATAAATCTGGGTCATACCGGGTCATATAAATTGAACAAACAGAACTTTCTTCAGTTCATCTTTAAGTTAATTGTGCATGCATGCTATGTTGCTCCCATTGTGTCCGACTCTTTGCAACCCTACGGACTATAGCCTGCCAGGCTCCTCTGTCCTTGGGATTCTCCAGGCAAGAATACTGGAGTGGGTTGCCATGCCCTCCTCCAGGGAATCTTCCCCACCCAGGGATCGAACCCTCTCCTGTTATGTCTCCTGCATTGTCAGGTGGGTTCCATACCACTAATGCCACTTGGGAAACCCCTAAGTTTATTTGTCGAAAGAGCCTATGGCTTGAAGTCATAAGATGGAAACTATCTCTCATTAGAAATGATGTCAAAAGAAAGGATAATATGCTAATAGTGTTCGTATGCAGGTACCGAGTGCTCTCAGGCAGTGAAATATTTACCTAGCTTCTTCATTATCCATATGTGCATAGAGGGTACTTAATGCTGAGTATCACTGTTGTAGAAACAGGTAAGATGATTTGCAGAATCAAACCAAGAATGCTGTTCTCTCGACATCAGTCTGCCCACTATGACCCACTTCCCCTTCCCATTTGTCAGCTTTGGGAATTTGGAAAGTTGGGCTTTGGGAAGTGTTCTACCTGACATCCTCTAGTGCTCCCCAGTAATTGATTATCTTGATGTCTGTTGCAGCTCACTTTGTAACGTGCATTAAGTTTTTAGTTTGGACACTTCAGAAATAATTGATGATGAAGCCATCTGAAGAATAAAGATGTTCCCTTACTATTTTGGCTGTGGCCACTTTCCTCTCCATTAAGGCTCCTTCTCTCCAACTGATTGATGATGTCTGGTTGATATGTATTTTAAGGTTCTAAGCTGCCAGAGGTGGCAAGATTTCTCAGCACCTTTTGGTATAGACGACTACTTCCTTTGCCTTGAAACATCTTCATTTTTGGTCTTCAGTAATATTACCTTGTCCTGGTAATATGGAACATTACCCTTCCATCTTACTGGCCATTCATTCTTGGTCTCCTTTACTGACCTCCTGTGTGCTGTGCTTAGTTGCTCAGTCATATCTAACTCATTGTGACCCACTGCACTGTAGCCCACCAGGCTCCTCTGTCCATGGGACTTTTTCAGGCAAGAAGACTGGAGTGGGTTGTCATTTCCTCCTCCAGGTGTTCTTCCTGACCCAGGGACGGAACCCATGTCTCTTATGTCTCCTATATCGGCAGGTGGGTTCTTTACCTGCTGAGTCATCAGGGAAGCCCTTTACCACCTCAGTTCAGTTCAGTCGCTCAGTCGTGTCCGAATCTTTGTGACCCCATGAATTGCAGCACGCCAGGCCTCTCTGTCCATCACCAACTCCCGTAGTCCACCCAAACCCATGTCCATCGAGTCGGTGATGCCATCCAACCATCTCATCCTCTGTCGTCACCTTCTCCTCCCGCCCCCAATCCTACCCAGCATCAGAGTCTTTTCCAATGAGTCAACCCTTCGCATGAGGTGGCCAAAGTATTGGAGTTTCAGCTTCAACATCAGACCTTCCAATGAACACCCAGGATTGATCTCTTTTAGGATGGATTGATTGGATCTCCTTGCAGTCTGAGGGACTCTCAAGAGTCTTCTCCAACACCACAGTTCAAAAGCATCAATTCTTCGGCGCTCAGCTTTCTTCACCGTCCAACTCTCACATCCATACATGACTACTGGAAAAACCATAGCCTTGACTAGATGGACTTTTGTTGGCAAAGTAATGTCTCTACTTTTAATTGACCACCTACCAACCACTAAATATTGAGAGTGTTTGGATCTTGAACTTGGACCCTCTTCTCTCTTCATCTACATTCTCCTTCTTTACCTCTAGTGATATCATTTAGTCCACTGGTTTTAATACCATCTGTAGGTTAATTACATTTAAATTTACATATCGAGACTCTCATGTGGATGTCTGAAGGACTTTGTGTACATCTGTAGCTAAAGAGAACTCACATTCTCCAATCCCCATCCTGAAAGCTGATTTTACCCTAGCCTTTTCAACCTCCATGTATGGCACCATCATCCACCCATTTTTTTTCGGCTAAAAACCTAGGAGTCACCCTCAATTCTTCTCTTAACCTCATTTCCCCCATCCATACCATTATCAAATCCTATCTGTTTTACTTCCCAGGTATATCCTGAACCTGACCACTTCTCACCATTTCCATTGTTACAGCCCTTGTTCTGATGATTGGTATTTCATCCCTGGACCATTGCAGCAGCTCCCATCCAGTCTCCTACTTTTAAAATTCATCCTCCACACTGAACCAGAGGGCTATCAGGCACATCTCTGTCTTGCTTAAAGCCTCTCAGTGGCTTCCACTGATAGCGTATAAAATTTAGACTCCTTACCGCAGGCCCAAGACTCCTTGTGACCTGGCCCCTGTCCTCTCTGACCTCCCCTGCCTCCACTACGTGTCTCTGGGTGTCACACCGCGCTGGCCTTCTCTCTGTGTCATAGATGTCCTGCTCTGTCCCCTTTGTTTCCACTGCCCCATCTGCTTCCTTTTCCTCTGGGTCATCTCTCTTCTGCTTTCTATCATTTATATCTTGACTCACTCTCTCCAAGCACACATGCCTGACTGTCCTAGCTGAAATAATTCCTCTTCAATCCCCTCTCTTCGAATGAACCTATTTCATCTTCTTCACAGCACATTTTAATACTGAAATGTGTGTTTATATGTTCCGCTCTGTCATCCACCATAGGAACTTCTCGTCTTTGGGTGCCTGTCAGGTTCCCTGCTCTTCCGTCACTATTCGGAACAGTACATAGTACAGTACATAGTGCTGCTTCTTGGTACATAGTAGCAGCTGACTAAAGACTGCTCGATTATATTTGCCTCTTGGTTTCTGTAGCTCTTTTCATTTATTTTTTAAAAAGAGAGGTAACAATTCCCTTTGATATGTTGGACTAAGTTAGATTTGCCACATTCATCTAAAGACATTACCCTGCAGAGCCTATTAATCTTTTTAATGTAGCTACCCTTTTTCTGTCTTCAGCTTATACCCATTTTGGAAATGGATTTATTTTATGTTGCAAAACCATTGCCCCCTTTTTTAACCTGTATGTTACAACTTTTAGAAGCAGACTATACTGACTTCTCTCCCTTCTCTCCTGGATTGGGAGTGGCTTGCCTCAAGATTGCATCTTTTTCATCATGAAGTTGTGTAAGAATTTAGATCCCTTCTCTGAAGCCGTCATCATCCTTCAGCTCACTGCTCTGGGGTTGCAGAAGGGAAAATCCCTGGCTTATTCATCAAAGAGAGCTCTTTCATGATGTTGCTGTGAATTCCTGCTCGCATCAGATGTAGAGGTGATGATGGGAAGGAACAGGGAAGCCACAGAAAGGTGACAGAGGGGATACTGAGGAGGGGAATACCGAAATCAGATTGATTATATTATTTGCAGCCAATGATGGAGAAGATTTATACAGTCAGCAAAAACAAGACCGGGAGCTGACTGTAGCTCGGACCGTGAACTCCTTATTACCAAATTCAGACTTAACTTGAAGAAAGTAGGGAAAACCACTAGTCCATTCAGGTATAACTTAAATCAAATCCCTTATGATTATACAGTGGAAGTGAGAAATAGATTTAAGGGACTAGATCTGATAGACAGAGTGCCTGATGAACTATGGACAGAGGTTCGTCACATTGTACAGGAGACAGGGATCAAGACCATCCCCATGGAAAAGCAATGCAAAAAAGCAAAATGGCTGTCTGAGGAGACCTTACAAATAGCTGGGAAAAGAATAGAAGCGAAAAGCAAAGGAGAAAAGGAAAGATATTCCCATCTGAATGCAGAGTTCCAAAGAATAACAAGGAGAGATAAGAAAGCCTTCCTCAGCGATCAATGCAAAGATATAGAGGAAAACAACAGAATGGGAAAGACTAGAGATCTCTTCAAGAAAATTAGAGATACCAAGGGAACATTTCATGGGCTTGATAAAGGACAGAAATGGTATGAACTTAACAGAAGCAGAAGATATTAAGAAGAGGTGGCGAGAATACACAGAAGAACTGTACAAAAAAGATCTTCACGACCTGGATATTCATGATGCTATGATCACTCACCTAGAACCAGACATCCTGGAATGTGAAGTCAAGTGGGCCTTAGAAAGCATCACTACGAACAAAGCTAGTGGAGGTGATGGAATTCCTGTTGAGCTATTTCAAATCCTCAAAGATGATGCTGTGAAAGTGCTGCACTTGATACACCAGCAAATCTGGAAAACTCAGCAGTGGCCACAGGACTGGAAAAGGTCAGTTTTCATCCCAATCCCAAAGAAAGGCAATGCCAAAGAATGCTCAAACTACCGCACAATTGCACTCATCTCACACACTAGTAAAGTAATGCTCAAAATTCTCCAAACCAGGCTTCAGCAATACATGAACCGTGAACTTCCAGATGTTCAAGCTGAATTTAGAAAAGGCAGAGAAACCATAGATCAAATTGCCAACATCCACTGGATCATCGAAAAAGCAAGAGAGTTCCAGAAAAACATCTATTTCTGCTTTATTGACTATGCCAAAGCCTTTGACTGCGTGGATCACAATAAACTGTGGAAAATTCTGAAAGAGGTGGGAATACAAGACCATCTGACCTGCCTCTTGAGAAACCTGTATGCAGGTCATGAAGCAACAGTTAGAACTGGACATGGAACAACAGACTGGTTCCAAATAGGAAAAGGAGTACGTCAAGGCTGTATATGGTCACCCTGCTTATTTAACTTATATGCAGAGTACATCATGAGAAACGCTGGGCTGGAAGAAATATAAGCTGGAATCAAGATTGCTGGGAGAAATATTAATAACCTCAGATATGCAAATGATACCACCCTTATGGCAGAAAGTGAAGAACTAAAGAGCCTCTTGATGAACGTGAAAGAGGAGAGTGAAAAAGTTGGCTTAAAGCTCAACATTCAGTAAACTAGGATCATGGCATCTGGTCCTATCACTTCATGGGAAATAGATGAGGAAACAGTGGAAACAGTGTCAGACTTTACTTTTTTGGGCTCCAAAATCACTGCTGATGGTGATTGCAGCCATGAAATTAAAAGACACTTACTTCTTGGAAGTAAGGTTATGACCAACCTAGATAGCGTATTTAAAAGCAGAGACATTACATTCCCAACAAAGGTCCGTCTAGTCAAGGCTATGGTTTTTCCAGTGGTCATGTACGGATGTGAGAGTTTGACTATAAATAAAGCTGAGTGCTGAAGAATTGATGCTTTTGAAGTGTGGTGTTGGAGAAGACTCTTGAGAGTCCCTTGGACTGCAAGAAGATCCAGCCAGTCCATCCTAAAGGAGATCAGTCCTGGTTGTTCATTGGAAGGACTGATGTTGAAGCTGAAACTCCAATACTTTGGCCACCTCATGCGAAGAGTTGACTCATTGGAAAAGACCCTAATGCTGGATAGGATTGGGGGCAGGAGGAGAAAGGGACGACAGAGGATGAGATGGCTGGATGGCATCACCGACTCGATGGATATGGGTTTGGGTAAACTCCGGAAGTTGGTGATGGACAGGGAGGCCTGGCGTGCTGCAATTCATGGGGTCGCAAAGAGTCGGACACAACTGAGCAACTGAACTGAACTGAATTATAGTTCACTGTCCTCTGCATCTTTGCGAGTCCCGCCTGATTACAGATGACCAAGCAGGGTAGAAATCTAGCAAGTAAGGCTGAGTGTTCTCTGCCAACTTTCTGGCTAAGGTTTCTCTGTTCCAGGATAAGCTTTGTATTCCCATGGCACAATTAGACTACTCTGTGCATTGCTTATAAATGTGTGATATTTTGTGAGTTACTGAGGATGGATGGTGACAGTGGTTGGGAAGATGAAAAAGAGGTGGATCGTGTGCTCTGGGAGCTCTTAATAAATTTGAAGATAATCAACATAAAGGGTGTAATGTGTTTTAGGCCAGAAGAAAGAAGGGAGAAAAATGCAGTGGGTGTTTGAAAGGGGGAGAGCCCATGTAAGTTGGCGGAAGGATGAGTGTAGGGAGATGAAGAGGGAAGGTTTCGTGAAAGAGGGGCCATTTGAGGAGCTCGGGTGGTGTGGAGGTGGGGCAGCTGGGGAAAACGTGCCCCAAATGACTGAAGTTAGGGAAGGGTAACCCTCAGGTGTCCTTCTTGTTGTCCGTGACCTTGGACAGCCTCATTAAAGAATAGACTGCCAAGGAAGCCTGCTAGGCCTGTTGCAGAAGTAAGATCTGTTGAGCCCAATACACTCAAAATCTGCAAACCTGCTGTCCAGCTTCCGATGGAGATCTGACCCTGTGCCTTGTCAGTATTGTATTTTTGAGCAGGGAAACTGGGAGAAGCCTACCCCATGGACTCTGAGGTCTACTTCTTTTTTGCAGAAGATAGTCTTATTTATATTGATACAGAATCATTTTGCATTCTTAGATCCGACACTGGTAGATGCTTTATTTCAGTAAGTTATGAAGGCAAACAAAGAGGAAACCAAGTGTTCTCCATCAGCTTGTCTTACAACAGTGGGAGCATCTGGAAACAGTGGCACACCCTACAAGCCAAGGCTGGGGAAACTGTGTTTTGCTTTGGCTGGATGATGGAGAACCTTCAACTCCTGAGACTGTGCTTTCCTTTTCTGAACGAGCATTAATGAAGGAAAATATGCTTCTTAGCACTGAATAATTGAAACACACTTCTGAAAGCAGAGGTTAACAGTATGAGTGGTTTCCCAAGTCAGGTTTCAAGTATCACCTTCTAATGAAATGTCACTGATGGGTACCCTGTCCTCCTACTTATATCATAGTTTTCTATAAATTGATCCTCTGTTTTATTTAAGTAAACCAAATCTCATCCTAAAATAGTATTTGGAAATCATGAGTCTGATGTACCAGTTATAGGTTTTCACAAATTATAAACCACCTACCATTCATCTCTTTTATTTATATGTGATGCTGAGATGCTGAATCTGTTTATATGAAACTTATGTCTTCTGCCTTTAAAATCATTTCAGCTTTGGGGAAAAAATAAATGACTTCTTTACCATCTTTGTAGCAGTCCTATTAAGTCCAGCCCCTTAATCTCGCCCCTTCTCTGCCCTTGTCATCCTCCCCACCCCTCCAGATTCTGTAACATTCTAAGCCTGCAGGGATTGTAGAGGACATAATAAAAGATCTTGGGTATTTTAAGGATTTGAAGTGCAATGAAAGGAAATTACTGACACACCGAATCGCCTTTTAATGGGAGATGGTGATATCGATCTGGTAATGTTTCCTGCAGTCCTAGTTGTAATAAGTGTATAATATCAGACACTTTATCAAAATAATTTAAAAGCTGGCAAATGAAGTTGTTATGGAACCTATGTGTAAAATGAAATGAAAGTCACAGGGTCTAGAAGTTGGTGAAGGAGGAAGAACAGACTATATTTAGTCCTACAGGGCTAAATTAGGGGAGAAGTATAAAGTTCTGTAGCCAGAATAAATTTCTGAAAATCAAGTTCATGTCAACAAAGGTCTCTGAGTCTCTGGGCCCCTGTTATTCTATAGAGAGTAAACAATGATAGTCTCACCCCCGGATTTGTTTTAACCATTATTATTCTTACTCGCTGATGTAAGTTAGTATGCAAAGTTGCTTGATTTGTAGAATATGATTATGTTTATTAGAACATTTCTGGTATAATAAACTGACTTTATAAGGGCCTGCTATCAGCAGGTTTCAAGTTTAGTGTATAGCTCAATGCATTGATTTTTATAGCCCGTAATGTAATGTCTGCTGTTATCAAAAATTTAATGAAAATTATGATGGTATTTCTCAGCTTTCTTATTAAAAACCAGGTCTCAATATTTCTAAGACTCTCATTATTACTTTAATCAGTTTGTGCTCTCGTTATCTTTCTCGAGCACTACAATTCTTGAAGTTTCACATGTTCATCGTCGCTGTTTTGTCACTGTTTCCTTCACATGCGTAATCTAGAACGTGATTATAGAGGAAAGGTGGAGCATAATTAAGGGAGATTTCTCTTTCTTTTTTTTTTAAGAAAATAGGCACACATTGGAAAAAAACCACTTTCCTGTTATTTCCTTTACTCTCATATTACTACCACACTTCATGTCTGACACTGGATGTGTGGGTTTTCCACACAGCAGGCATTTCTGCAACACCAAATGTGTGTCCTACGATTTGGCTCAGTTCTGCCATTGTCTGCCTAGAGGTGGCATCACTTTCCGTGAAGGAAGGATTCAGTTTCACAAGACTATCTCAAGACACCAATGGCACATCTCAGGTTGTCTTCTGATGGAAAGAAAGTGAAAGTGAAAGTTGCTCAGTCATGTCCGACTCTTTGCGACCCCATGGACTATAGAGTCTGTGGAATTCTCCAGGCCAGAATACTGGAGTGGGTAGCCTTTCCATTCTCCAGGGGATCTTCCCAACCCAGGGATCGAACCCAGGTCTCCCACACTGCAGCTGATTCTTTACCAGCTGAGTCACAAGGGAAGTCCGTCTTCTGATGGACTGGGCTGTAAATCTGGGTTCCTATGACCCTCTCCTAGAGTTCAGAATTTGCTAGAACAGCTCATATAAGACAGGGGGACACTTACATCTGCTAGTTTATTATATAATCAAGGATACAGATGAACAGCGAGATGGAAGAAGTACACAGGTCAAGGTATGTGGGAAGAGGTGCTGGACTTCCATCTCCCCTCTGGGAACACCACTCTCCCAACACCTCCACATGTTCCAGTCTGGAAGCTTCCTGAAACCCGTTCTTTGCGTATTTTCATGGAGGCTTCATCATGTGGCCCTGCTCAGTCATTAACTCAGTCTCCTGTCTGTCTCTCTTCCCAAAGAATGAGGGTGGGGTGGAAAGTTCCAAGCTTCTAATCATAGCTTAGTTTTGATCATTTTAAGCTTCTAATCACTCCTTAGTCTTTTCTTGATGAAGCTATACAGGAGCTATACAGAAACTCACCAAGAGTCACCTAATTTGAGTAAAAGGCATCACCACTGATCAGGAAATTCCAAGGGATTTAGGAGCTATTTGTCAAGAATCAGTCAAAGACCAAAGATTAGAACAAAATGATTAGAACAAAATGATGCTCCTAGTGCTGTTAACACTTAGGAAATTAGAAGCATGTTAGGAACTCTCTGCCAGGAACTGGGGGCAGTGACCAGTGTGTATGTGTGTGTATGTGTGTGTGTGTGTGTGTGTGTGTGTGTGTGTGTGTGTGTGTGTGTGTGTGAATCTCCAATACTTTAGCCACCTGATTCAAAGAACTGACTCATTGGAAAAGACCCTGATGCAGGGAAAGATTGAAAGCAGGAGGAGAAGAGGGCTACAGAGGATGGGATGGTTGGAGGGCATCACTGACTCATTGGACATGAGTTTGAACAAGCTCTGGGAGATAGTGAGGGAAAGGGAAGGAAGCCTGGTGTGCTGCAGTCTATGAGGTTGCAAAGAGTCGGATACAACTTAGTGACTGAACAACAGAGACACACACATATATATATAACATCTAATATTTATGTGTATTTTCCCATTATTTCACAAAGTAACTTCTTTTTGTAACTATATTTGTAATCATACCACACATTTTCTTGATTTGCTCTTCAATTAAAAATACCTGATTACTTGAAGGGTCACTAATGTTTGATTCAGAATTATTGATAAGAGTGTTTTCTAAAAAATTAAATAATATTGCAGTTAATTGCCATTACACATTGCAAATTTTGATTTAAATTTAAAGTCCCAGAGTTTTGAGCACTTGTTTTATTACTTCTGGTTGATTTTCAAATCTCATTTCTGTGAATGTGATATGCCAGTTATAAAGCATTTTTAAATAATTAAATTGTACAGGACTTATCTTCTAGAAAACATTTTGGCCAGAGGTTTTTATATGCTTTTAAATCTCTAAAAATGTTTTACACTTATGTTATTTCATTGTATTTCTGTGCTTCCTTTATTAGCTTAGGGACATAACTATAGTATTTTGACCTTGCTATCATCTTAGAAGTCTCATTTTACCTGTTTTTATAAACCCAGAGGAAAATAGAACACTGAATTCCTGACCTTTCCTGTGACTTTGTAGGCACTCACATTTGTCTAACATTTCCTATATGTTTATTTTGCTGTGTTATGTGCTTTTATGAATGTTAATATAAAGAGCTTTTCACAGCTGTTGGAAACCAGTAGATCCATATGAAAGAATGACGACTTTGTAAATGGGCATTAGGAGACATTTTTCATAAAAAGATCTATTTGCGCACATACATGATGATCACTTCCGCATTTTAATAATGTGTATCAGATGTTTGATGCAATATAAATCAGTGTGGCAACAATAACAGGGGACTTCTACTGCAAGATGAACCCTGCATCCTAAGCCTTGACTCTCCAGTCTTCCCTGGCATCATACCAAAAGCAGGAGCCTTCTTCCCCTGCCCCCTCTGTCCCTGAGAGGCCCTGAAGCAGCCAGCCCCTCCTCTCCTGACCTCGAGCTGAATTAGGGGCTAGCCTCTTTTTCCTTTCTTCCTAGTTGTCCATCCGTGTTGCTACAGGAGCTTTTCCCTTTCGGCTGCTTTCAGCATTTAGCCCCCTCACCATAGTAAATCCAAACTCCGGGGCCTGGATTTCAAAAGCTGCCACCACTGGTCTCTGTATTCTTCCTAATTTCTCTGTAAATGCTGAGAGACCCTCTGTCAGTCTTTGGTTCTACTGATGGCAAACATACCATGCTTGTTCTCTTTTCTGAGACATCAATTATGGCTCCCTTCCCCCAGCCTTTCTGGACTATTTCCTAAGTCATCTTAATTTTACCAAAACTTACCTATCTTCTAAAGTCCATCTCGATTCTTACCTTCACCATGTACCAGAATCACTGCTCTTTCTCACTTGGCAGGCAGACTTGAGTCTCTGTCACTGATTTAACACTTCCGGCAGTCCCTTGGTTAGCACTCAGTGTTCTTACTGAATGGGGGTCCCAGGTCCCATCCCTGGTCTAGTCGGGGAGCCAAAATCCCATAAACCACTGCACGGCACAACCGACGAGCCAACCAACCAAACGAACAAAAAACTTACTGACATATACACACTGCTATGTACAAAACAGGTAACTAATAACTTACTGTATAGCAAAAGGGACTCTACTCAATACTGTGTAATGATCTATATGGGAAAATAGTCTAAATAAGAGTGGATATATGTATAAATGATTCACTTTACTGTCCAGCAGAAACCAACACACACTGTAAATCAACTATACTCTAATAATAATTAATTAAGAAAATAAATAAAAAATACATATAGAGCCATTAAAAAATTAACTACCAATTGAATGATTACTTTTTAGGAGCACTTGCACTTTGAAAAATAAGTAGCACCTTTTAAGTGTCCATTTTGATGATAATGATTCTCAAATTTGAGACTTATTTACACTTATGCTTATTAATCTCAATCTTTTAGTTTCAATAATTTAAGTTTTCCAGCAACTTTCCTAAGCTATAAAATGAAATATCTCATCTTTAGAATATTTTCACCATTAAAATTAGAGTCAAATTTGTGTACATAGTTTATCATATATTTATAATATTATATGTATGTGGTACATATAGGGTAAGATTTTTTGAAAGAACCTGATATCTCAAAAAGCTGGCTTAAAGATCAACATTCAGAAAACGAAGATCATGGCATCTGGTCCCATCACTTCATGGCGAATAGATGGGGAAACAGTGGCTGACTTTATTTTTCTGGGCTCCAAAGTCACTGCAGATGGTGACTGCAGCCATGAAATTAAAAGACGTTTACTCTTTGGAAGGAAAATTATGACCAATCTAGACAGCATATTAAAAAGCAGAGACATTACTTTGCCAACAAAGGTCCATCTAGTCAAGGCTATAGTTTTTCCAGTGGTCATGTATGGATATGAGAGTTGGACTATAAAGAAAGATGAGCCCCAAAGAATTGATGCTTTTGAGCTGTGGTGTTGGAGAAGACTCTTGAGAGTCCCTTGGACTGCAAGGAGATCCAACCAGTCCATCCTAAAGGAGATCAGTCCTGAGTGTTCATTGGAAGGACTGATGTTGAAGCTGAAACTCCAATACTTTGACCACCTGATGCAAAGAGCTGACTCATTGGAAAAGACCCTGATGCTTGGAAAGATTGAGGGCAGGAGGAGAAGGGGCCGACTAAGGATGAGATGGTTGGATGACATCACTGACTCGATGGACATGAGTTTGAGTAGACTCTGGCAGTTGGTGATGGACAGGGAGGCCTGGTGTGCTGCGGTTCATGGGGTCTCAGAGACGAATACGACTGAGCAACTAAACTGAACTGATATCTCACTACATCAAGTTTTGAATGTGAAAAGGAGTCTGCTTGGCTGTCATGATGGAACATTTTTTTCTGCTAAATTGCAGTTCTCTGTGCTTGAATCTGCATGGACAACTAGACCTGAATTAAAATGTCTTTAGCTCAAACTATTTAACAAAAACAGTGCCGAGAACACTAATTCTTTTTGTTTCTATTAACGTTATCAATCAGTCTAGCAATGCATTTTTACCTAAGTAGTCACAACATTGTGACGTCATAAAATAATAGAGCTAAAAGTGACTTTAAAAATCAATTTTAACCAGAATTTTGACATACTCAGGACCACAAATAAGCCTTTTACTTTGGTCTATGTGGTAGGTTAGATTATGGTTGAAAATATTCACTCCATTCTCTGTCCCTGTGGGAGAAATATATTTTCCCACTCTGGAATCTTGGACTGCCCATTTCACTGGATTTGTCCTCAAGGTTGGTGGAATCTGCTCCCTGTTCCTTGGTGATTTTCTCCCTTCAGCCAGTGGAATATTAACACTCATGACATGAAGAGAGGTTTGAAAGGTGTCTTGTGCTTTGGCTTTGCCATGAGAAAAACTTCCACCCCTCCCCGCCCTCCGTCAGGTAGCTGGGTGCCTGAGCGTATGTGTGTCAAGCAGACCCAGCTCCATCTGCAGTGGGGAATCAAGCTCAGCTGACCCACAGTTTGAAGCAGAGATGCTGACCTGCTGAGATCAGAGCTGGCTTATGGACCTGTGTGCATGAGAATGAAATGCTTATGATTGATTGTATTCCATTGAATTTGGTGTATTTGTTATATAGCATAATTGTGACATTATTTAATTGATGTAGATTCATAGGACAACCATATTTGTTATTAATTCATTTCTGTTTCTGGCAAAATCTTTCCTAACTAACTCACTTTCTGAGTTCCTTTCTGGGCTCACATACACTCCCTTCCCACTCTGATAAAACAGTCTGATGCTTGTGACTCACTGATCACAGCCAGCTGGTAGCTTATTCTTCAAGGTGCTCACATGCTTCTGCCCACAACAATCATTAGGTGCTTACAATAATAAGCTTTGGTTGCACTCAAACTTGTTGATACCAGTTGTACCTATTAGTGAAATACATTTGTGTAAAGATAGTTGTTTCTTTCCATATTAAATACTGTGGAAAAGCTAGTTTCCAAAATGTTTCTGTCAAATAAGGCAAGTGAGGTAGCTGTTTAAGAATGGAAAACAATTGTAAGCTCTTGAAGATTGCTTTGAAAGTATCCCTAACTTATTACTTTACTTTAAAGAGTGTTGTTGTTGTTTAGTCACAAAGCTGTGTCCAACTGTTTTGTGACCCCAAGGACTGTAGCCCGCCAGGCTCCTCTGTCCATGGGATTTCCCAGACAAGAATACTGGAGTGGGTTGCCATTTCCTTCTCCAGGGGATCTTCCTGACCCAGGGATCGAACCCGGGTCTCCTGCTTGGCAGATGAATTCTGCCTAACTAGAAATCATAGACAACAACCTGTGTGTGCCATTCATATAAAACAGAGCTGAGAGAAGCCTTGGTCTTCTCTAATGGTGGGTAAAGGAACCTTTGCCAACAAAGGTCTGTCTAGTCAAGGCTATAGTTTTTCCAGTAGTCACGTATGGATGTGAGAGTTGGACTATAAAGAAAGCTGAGCACCGAAAAATTGATGCTTTTGAACTGTGGTGTTGGAGAAGACTCTTGAGAGTCCCTTGGCCTGCAAGGACATCCAACCAGTCCATCCTAAAGGAAATCAGTCCTGAATATTTATTGGAAGGACTGATGTTGAAGCTGAAACTCCAATACTTTGGCCACCTGATGCAAAGAGCTGTCTCATTTGAAAAGATCCTGGTGCTGGGAAAGATTGAAGATAGGAGGAGAAGGGGATGACAGAGGATGAGATGGTTGGATGGCATCACCGACTCAATGGATATGAGTTTGGGTAAACTCCGGGAGTTGGTGATGGACAGGGAGGCCTGGCGTGCTGTGGTCCATGGGGTCACAAAGAATCAGACACGACTGAGTGACTGAACTGAATTGAACTGAAAGGAACTTATATCTCTGTATTTTATGTTAAAATTACATGTTTAAGACATGATTTCCTATTTTAATCACCTATCACCTTTTTTGATTCATTGACCAAGTATTAGATTGAAAAGAAGCTTTGTTAGGGATATTTAATTGGAGTTTGCTCCCTTGTAGAACATTTTTGGGCGATTTGTGAGGTTTAGCCTGTTGGAATAAGCATTCCTTCCTGTTTGTTCTTTGTGATAGCATCTCTCCCTGTAAGCAGGCCTTTATTCGGATGCTCTGCACAGTTAGAATTTGCAGGGCTCTTTGGACTTTCAGTGTACAATTTTAAAGGTCACATTTTTGGACTTACTAAATCTAGAAGTAATTTTAGGCAGTATATACTAATGGAAACTGAAGCTGAGGTGGGTGGACAGTTATATATATATACAAATATCTTACATATGTATTCTTTATGAAGTACATATAGATACACCCATATATATACTTCATAAATTTATAGTATGTGTATATATATATTCTGTCCCTATATAAGGAAGTCATAAGCACATGTCAAAATAAATGGATGAATAAAGACAGGTTGTGATTCAGCTCTTTAGGTTTGAATCCTGTTTGTACAAAGTTAATATGCCTCATGCAGTGATTCATGTTAGGTCCCCTTGCCATGAGTGCCAATTAGAAAAGATACGTGTTTTAGTAAGGGACATTTTTCTGGAGACCAGCCCATCCCAAGAGACAGTCTGTCTCAAGGATGATAAATACAGTGTTGGTTGATTGTGTGGCTAGTTAATGTTTTCATCGTGGGTGGCTTCCTGTCCTTTGTGGTGGACACTGCTGGATTCCAAGGATCGCAGGAACATCAGGAGAAGAGGTAAGGGAAACAAAAGCTCTGAATCAGGAAATGCTTCTCCCACGAGGATAGAATTCTAGCCTGAGCAGTACAGAGATGGGTGCAAAGAAAAATGGTATCATTTATAGTCACTACTATACATTTTATAGAAGAGGTTTTAAGCTTTTTTATACTGTCCATAAGATGACCTTAGGGTATGCAGATTTGTCTAAATACCATCAGGTACCACCTGTCTCCCTCCCTTGGTGTGACCCATCCCAACATATGGCTCAACCTCCCTTCACTGATGACTGCTGAGGCCTTCTATATAAGGGCAAGTATAGGTCAGTTTGGAGGCCAAGCTCTAAGGTGATGAGGACATATCTGTCAGAAGTAAGGAAGAATATTGAATAAATGTCTACAGAGGGAAGTTTCTGGAGAGAACTTGAACAGTGGATTTGGGAAGAGGGACATGGAGGTCCTTCTAGAACTTCATCAGTCCGTGCCACCCTCTCCCTCTCAAATGGGACAGGTCACCTACAGGTCTTCTTTTTAGCAGTGCTCTGTCTTTGAAATCTGTCTCCAAATCTTGCAGATTCTGTCAGCTTAATATGCTTTGTATGTACACCTTTTGTGCCTCATTGTTGCCTTGCTCCAGGGGATTCTTCGTTTGCTCCTGGAATATTAAAGCAGGTCTCCAAGGTGTCTTTTCCCTTTCAACATACCCCTCATCTATTATTTCCACAAGCGTGACCTCTAAATCACGAATACAAGCATGTTCATTATTTCCTTAAACTATTTCAGAGTTTCCGGTGAGTAGCTCTGTGACGGAGTTAAATCCCGGTACCTCAGCCCCCGAGACAATTTGTGTTTTTGAGTTGGTCCTTGGCTTCAGCTTCACCTCCATTCAGCTACGCCCTTCTCTCATCATACGTACCCCTTTGATTTAGCCTTGCCCAGTTATGACTTGAAGTTCCTGAAAGTTGTCAGGTTGTTTCATGACCATGTACTATTCCTTGTGTCAACATGGCCCTTCCATGTCGTACTGCATGTGATGTGTGCTCCGTTGCTTCAGTCGTGTCTGACTCTTTGTGACCGTATGGGCTGTAGCTGCCAGGTTCCTCAGTCCGTGGGATTCTCCAGGCAAGAAGACTGGAGTGGGTTGCGATGCCCTTCTCCAGGGGATCTTCCTGACCCAGGGATCGAATCCTCATCTCCTGAATTGCAGGCAGATTCTTTACTGACTGGGCCACCAGGGTAGTCTTTCTTTTCCTAGTACTTGTATTTCCCCTTCGAAACTCAAGCCTGGTTAAAATATGTGTATTCTATTTGACCTAATAATTCCACTTCTAAGAATTTATGTTAATGCAACAAATATTTATGTGCAAATATGTTTATTGCTACTGTTTATAATAGCAAAAGTACTATCTTTGAAACAACTTAACTATCCAGTAGTGGGGAAATGATTTAATAAACACCATCCAATACTGCATTTACCTTGCATTAGATTTACATTTACATAGATTTTTTGATAACAGAACATCTGTAATATTAAATTAGAAGAGTATGAAACACAAACACATGTATATTTATTCTCACTTATTAGTTTTAGTGTCTGTTCCTCTATTTAATGAGGAGGGGAAGAGAGAGATTGGAAAATATCATGAGAAGGAAATATCTTAAAAGTGATAGAAGCTCTTTGCGTGGTAGAATTGTAGGTGATTTTAATTTTTCTTTATATTTTATTTATGTATAAAATATTTATATTAATTTATTATGTTTTCCAAGTTTCCACGAGTGTATGTGTATTTTATAATCAAGAAAACAGTTCTAATTAAACACATGCAGATGAGCTCAAGGGTCCACCTGCCTGGGAAGCCTTTCTGGACCTCTGCTGCCCTTGGGGATCCCGCTCTTTCACATTTCCGCAGGCCCTGTGCTCAGCTTCAGCTGTGCATCTGTGCTACTGGATGCTAGTCACTCATCTGTTCATCTCTCCCAGTCCCAGACTGTGATATTCTTCAGGGCAGACAGGAGTCTTCAGTGACTTTCCCCCAGCATAGTAGCTTCCCTATGATGAGTGCCCAGTCAAAGGTTGTGAACCCCGAAACTAACGACGACACCTCCTCCAGAGCTAGGCCGCTACCTAATCGTTCACTGGCCAGCTGTGTGATAACAGCAGACCTGGAGAGCATGGGGGCCTGGGAGAAATGATGGTAGGTTTGGAAGGCTGCTCTTCTTGGAACTTAACCTGAAGTCTTCACATTTCAGGGTGGCCTACTATTCAAATCCCCACGCCCGCCATCTGACCTCTACAAACTACCCCCTCTTTCAGCTCCCTGAAGCTTTTCCTAATGTCTTTGGTCTTATCAGAGATTTGAAATTTCTTTATCAGGACTTCCTGTCTCTTGCCGTGTATTAGCTATTTTTGTTTACCTCGTTTATTCTGTGAAGGTGAGGAGACTTTAAGGATCCTCAAGGGTATGAGGCATGTCTTGTTTAGATTTCAGTCCTTAACAGTGAGTGCCTGTTATATTTTGTACATTATTATAATGTACTTATATTTTACATAATTATTATAATGACTAAAATTATAATTTTGTACATAGTTGGTGCTCTGTAAATGATTGTGTCCTTGTATCATCAATTCTGCCTTAGGAATTTTTCTTACCTGAGCCTTCCCCAACCAGTCAATCTAAAACTAAAAATTTTATTTGCCCAGGTCTCTTGCGTGCTAAGTCACTTCAGTCATGTCTGACTCTTTGCAACCCCATGGACTATATCCCACCAGGCTCCTCTGTCCATGGGATTCTCCAGACAAGAATACTGGAGTGGGTTGCCATGCCCTCTTCCAGGGGATCTTCCTGACCCAGGGATCAAACCTGTGCTTCTTATGTCTCCTGCATTGGCAGGCGAGTTCTTTACCACTGAGCAATCAGGGAAGCCCTATCTGATTTTTATTTTATTCTTCTGTATAGTCATTGTCACCAGCAGACATATATAGTTTACCTTATTTATGTCTCTCTAACCTCCAGTAGATGAAAAGATGAATGGTAGTTTTGTTCACAGCTGTTTCCCCGGAGCCTATGACTGCATCTGGTATGTATTAATAGAAGGCATTCTGTCCATATTTGTGGAAAACACATTGAAGGATAAATACATTCAGTTCCATTCAGTTTCATTCAGTTCAACAAGAAGGTACAAAATGCTTACCATTTGTAGTGCTATGAAAAGAGCTATAGCTAAGGATGAGAAAGCTTGACTCCTGGTCCACAGAATTATTTCTCAGTCTCATAGGAGATACTATGTATAGACAGGCTACAACATGAACTTTGATAAGTACAATGATAAACATACAGTGTCCGGGAGAATCTGAGGAACAGGTGTATCTTTGATTTCCACTAGGTGTATCTATAAGGGCTTCTTGGAGGAAATAACATAGCTGAATCTTGAAACATGGGTAAGATATGGAGAGTGGTATAGAAAATGGTAGGTGGTGGAGATGGCTGGAGGGAAAAACAAAAGTGGTAGATGACAAAATGAATTGGAGGACAGCAAAGAGGTCATTTGTCTTAGTTTAAAAGAAGAGGGTGGGAGGGGATGATGGAGGAAACAGTTTGGAATTATGTTTAAAGCTGTGAGCATCCCTGTGGATGCTGAGCAAGGCCGTGTTGTGAAGCCTGGGGAAGGAGGTTTGTGGTGAGGAAGACTGGGAGTCAAGGGGAGGCACGGAAGGAGAGGGACCCTCCGGGGGCCCACTGAACTCCACCTCTTGTGAGTGTGTAGGAGGCTAAGTGTGGGTGGCAGGAGGCGTTATGTCCATGGAGGTTGAGAGTTTACAATGTAAAATGGTGCAGGGATGTTTGGAAAATAGAATGAGTAGAGCTTAAGTTCTTCCTCTATTGTTTCATTTGTGCAACAAGAATAGTAATGTTCTTTGTTCTGTCCCTAGTCATTTCAGTGTGTGACCCTATGGACTGTGGCCCGCCAGGCTCCCCTGTCCAGGACATTCTCCAGGCAAGAAAACTGGAGTGGGCTGCCATGCCCTCCTCCAGAGGATCTTTCCGACCCAGGAATCGAACCTGTGTCTCTTATGTCTCCTGCATTGGCAGACAGGTTCTTTACCACTAATGCCACCTGGGAAGCCCCAGTAATACTCTTTGACCCCTCTGAAGAGGCTGCTTAGGAAGTGTGAATTAATTTTTGTTGAACATTAGCTTTGCTGTAAACGCAGGAAATTTTAGCACTGGTTGGGACCTCAGTAACCATCATTTCTATCTTTTCTGTTTGCTGTTACCCGAAATTTACAATCTGATTTAGCTTTTACAAAATAAGCCTTTGATGTAAGTATGCTTATCCTTGTTTTATAGGTGAGAAAACTAGGGTGTAGAGTTAGAATGATTTCTCCACAGTCACAATTAAATTACAGGGCTGGTATTGGAACATGATCTTCCGAATTCTACTCCTGTGCAAATCCTAGTTCAGTGCTCTGTCTACAGCTCAGACCAATTCTTTGGAAATTCTTCCTCTCTCATCTTGTCTTTATCTCCCCAGAAAAGATCACACCAGTAACCATTTTATCCCCATTAAAGCAAAACCAAATCTGAGGCTTACTTATCTGTGGCAAGTTTTGCCCCTGAGTTACGAGGGATTAGAAGTTTTTGTACTTGACAGGTAGGTTGGAGTATTATAAAATTCATCAGACAAAGTTTTTGACACCAAACTGCCACCTTAAGAATTAAACCTTAGATCACTTTCTGAGTCATCTTAGATACTGTGACATTCAATGCACTTTATTAAATCTTATATCCTATTGTATTGCATTTCTGTGTGTCTAGGTCTCTGAGTTTTGTAAGAACTTGGAACACATTCTGTTCATTCATCTCTACCTCCCTAGTAACCAGGCACAACACAGCACAGGTTTTTAATAAATGTATGATGAATATATAAACACATATGTGTGGGATGAAGTACAATTCCGTTGGGAAGATGGTGGAGGAGATGGCATCTGAGCTGGCTTGCAGGATGGACGTGAAGAAAAGGAGAGAGGGCATCACAGAAGTGGAAGCAGCATATTAAATATACAGAAATGGGAATGCATTCAAGCCTCTGTGAATGCAAGAGTGATTCCTTCTGGATGGAATGTGGGATTCCCCAAGGTAAGAAAATGGAAATCATGTTAGAAAAGGAGCTTGGGATCTGATATGGGCTTTGCAGAAAAGGCAACAAATAGGCAATAAATTTGCAGCTCGCTGACCTTTGCACCAGTTCTAAAGACTCCATCTCTTAGGTTTTAAGGTAAAGAAAGCTGAGGAATCAGAACGGGAATATCATGTTATGAGGATCAGAGCCTGGGAAATCCTTCAAGGAGTTCAGGACCGAGTAGGACTAGAATGGGAAGAAAGCCAGTGTGTTTGGAATGGGCTCATCCCACTGGAAAGTACTTGTGTGTTGTTTTCATTTGTCAACCTTGGGCCATGCTGTGTTTGAATAAACCTGAGCTGGATTTTTTTTTAGATGAACTTTGCAGAGACTGAGTGCTTGGAGGACTTGGTTACTCTGCCCCTTGGCTCTTTGCACTTGCTTCCAACACAGTACCTCAGATACCATTGTCCTGCGGATGCTTGCAGATCAGTCTTCGCCACAGATGACTGCAACTGGCTGAGACGACTTTGTTTCCCCAGCTTGAGTGCAGTGCTGGCACATGCAGGAGCCTCTGTCAATATCGTCTGAGTGGAATTAAGTTGCTGAAATATAGCCAAAGACAGTATTGCTCACCTCAGGGGCATCAGAAACAGAAGTTTCCATCCATATCGGAGTTGGATGCTCCTAGCTTATGGGTAGTAGCGTTTTCTCCTAGGAAAATGACACTGCAGGCATTCTCTTCCTGCAGCCCTCATGCTACGAGGACCGGGGGGAGAAGAAAGAGGAGGGCAGGGGGCGGTGGGCTGTCATCAGCTCAGTGACTCTCCCTGGGACACGAATGGGGGGCTTCAGGAAAGTGGAGACAGCGTGGAACCGATGTCTTCCCTTTGTCCCAGGAGAGGAGTGAGAGCCCAGAGCAGTGGAGACAGCTCAGCAGGCTCTGCTTGTGACTTGCGTGTGCGCAGCTCCACATGCAACTAGGTTCACGGAAAACCTACCCAGTCTGTTTGTTTTTCCAGTTAGACACATGGGTGTACACATCCAGTTTTTTACTGGGAACAAGCTGTTATCTATTAACGTGGTATTATTATTACCATTGTTTTGCCAAACAGACTTTAAGTGGACTATGCGACTGTATGCGGAGAAAGGGGAGAGTTAGCACACTGGGGCCGAAGTGATGGTGCACTTGTGAAGTGCTGGCCGTGTTCTGTTCTGAGGGGCTTCCCTTCCTTGCCACTCACTTGAAGCGTCTACTCAAGTGGCTCTTTGATCATCGGTGTGACATCTGGGCGCAGGCAGTTAGGTCTCTTCTGTTTTCATGAAGTAATCTCTTAGTCAAATTTGGAAATCTTTCCTTTATACTTGGGGAAAAGCAGGATCTTGCCAGAAGGGTCTTCGATCTGGCTCTGTTGTGCACGTCAGTGTTTTGTCTAAGAGGAGGCATCCCTGTATTTTTACTTCCATGCCAAAAGGAAGAAAACTTCCCTCTAGTCACTTATGTGTTTGCCTCTGTGTTGAGTTGAGGCAGTAAAGGGTGGATATGGCAGCATATTGAGGGGAGTCTGTGTTTTGTTTTCTAGAATATTCCACTTTGCGTGCCTGCCCCTCCTCAGAAGATAATGGGGCCTGGTGGGCAGAATGGCAGGCAGCGGGTGAACAGCTTGGCAGCATCTTGAATGCTGCTGCTCATGCTCTTCCCCAGGATGGGAGTGCTGGCAGAAGCTGCTCCTCAACAACAGCGGGACTCCCTCCTTTCCCTGGGGACTGACTGCCTCCCTTTCCTGCTGGCTCCAGGCTTTAGATCAGAGACATTTCCTAATGGGAAACTCTCCCCAGTTTTGGCAGTATGGATACACATCGCTGGTGATGCTTTGTCACTCCAGCAGATGATTTATTACAGAGATTCAGTGTGCGGTGTTGGTGGATTGGAAAAATTCAGGGTTCAAGTCTATTTCATCGACTTCTAGGCAGGCAATCACTGCCAGTGACAGCATCAGTCCAGGGTTTTTGATTATTCTAAATTTCATGTTGCAGAGCCTGGATAATCTAGTGGTGGGTGAAGGATGTGGATGCCCAAATTCTGGAAATAGCTTTGTGAAACCTTCCTTTTTACTCATGGGAGGGAACATACTGTGTTTGTTCTGTATGTAATCAACAAATAGTCACTGGAGTGGAATGGGTCCTGTTATTTAAATTTGGAACATGTTTTTGGTGTAGCTGTGTTCCTAAATGACCACATGTGCAGCAGCAATATTCTCTGACAACTAGTTTGTTTTGAAAAGCCTCACAGTTCCCTTGTCTTAATCACACATTAAACACTTAGGGGCCCGATTATGAGCATTTTATTGTAGTGATAGCATGAGAGAAAACCTCTAGCTGTTGCCAGCCATTTTTTTAGGTTATATACTAAGAGCTCACTTGCCTTTTCCTATTAAGGCTTGTGGCATGTATTCAAGAAAAGCTACTCCTGGTGGTTTGGGCTGTGTTAGGGGTGGAGCCTGAAGTATTCAATGAATCAATCTGTGACTTCATGTTGGCTTCTTACTTCCTCTTGAGCAAAAGACAATAGGTGAAGAATTCTGATTACAGCTCAGATCTTCAGCCTTGAGACATTGCCCTTTGAGCTTGCTCTGTAAATACTGATTAGTCACAAACCTTCAATTTTGGTCCTTCACCACCCAGAATGGTGCCTGGGTACAGACTAAAAGTGCTTTTCCCATTTCAGGAGCACTTGAAACACTAGGTTCTTTTGCAGGGAGACGAAAATAGGTTTCCTATTGTTCAAATGGGTGTTTTAAGTGCTTTGCAGGTGTATCTTAGAGAATGGAGATATTTATTTTTAATGAGAAGTGCTGAAGAATAACAATAATCAAAGCCTTGGAGAATTGCAGATCAAAGCTTTTCTTTCATTATAAAACAAATGAAGGCCTCTATCTAGGACCTAGTAAATTTATTAATTTTTAATAGAGGAATAGACTCTACATGGTAATTTGATTCTTTGGGGAGAAGTTCCTTTAAGTGGTGTTCAAAAATCTGCATCCTGAGGTGGTTTGGAGTGAGAACTTGCTATAACGGTATCACAAGATAGTCGATGTGCAGCGTGGCTGAGAAACTTACTCAGAAGTACCATGAGTCCTTTATAACTGTTCTTCTTCTGCCCAGTGTACAGTGTAGTATCTTATACTGTAGCCATATTTAGCTCTTACTTTGGACCTGGGTTTCCTATCTTGCTTTTTGAATCAGAAATGCCATTGTGAGGAAGTAGACTTTTGTGCAGAGTAATAGGCAAACCCCAAATCTTCCAAGTCTAATTTTTAAAAATTCTTTGTTGTTTATTCATTCATTTCCGGCTGCACTGGGCCTGCCTTGCTGTGTGCAGGCTAGGTGCGCAGGCGGGGACTACGCTGTAGTCGCAGCGTGCAAGCTTCTCACTGTGGGGCTTCTCCTGTTGCAGAGCACAGGCTCCAGAGCATGGGCTCAGCAGTGGTGGCACACGAGCTTAGTTGCTCCGTGGCATGTGGAATCTTCCTGGACCAGGGATCGAACCCGTGTCCCTTGCATGGGCAGGCGGATTCTTAACCACCACACCATCAGGGAAGTCCTGTTCCACATCTTCTATTTCACATTTTCTGCCGTGGTTAAGATCTCCCCTCACCCTTCCAAATATTTGTGCTCCCCTCTAAATGATCCCCATCATTTTTTCTCTTTTGGTTTGCGACTAACAGTCATAATACTTCCTGAAGAAGCCAGCTTCTTCATGCTTTCCACGAGTTGCTTTGTGGAGTTGGATTTTTAAGCCGCTGAGCTTAGTGATCACTGCCCTGAGCCCCTGCAGCCATCTTCAACATTGTGGTGCTGGCTTGGAAAGTGCCAGTCTGCTCCAGAGTGACACATGTACCAGGGGGCAGCTCTTCCAGAATGTGTCTGCTGTCAACTGGACACGTTGGACTGGCCATGGAACTGAGGGCTGTGGCATTTGTTAAATTGGCCTGAGTATGAAACCATTTGGCAGGTGCAGGAAAGTTGCAGAGCAAATGCATTGTCTCTGATCTTAAGTGTGTGGAGGCGTGCATTTGTTAAAGAGAAGTCACTCCTGGGCTGAGAAATACCTTTGGGGAAATAAGATGAATTGTGAAATCAAGAAAGCATTGAGGTAGGGACTTCCCTGGGGGTCCAGCGGTTAAGACTCTGTGCTCCCAATGCAGGGGACCTGGGTTCGATCCGTGGTCAGGGAACTAGATGTCACATGGTGCAACTAAGGCCTGCTGCAGTCAAATAAGTAGATAAATAAATATTTTTTAAAAGCATTGAGATAGAGAAGGCCCTGTTCGTCAGGTTCTGCCTGCTGCCTTAACAATGAGGAGACTGTGGCTCAGAGGGATAGAGAGAGAGCCTTAGAGCTGATCAGGACCTGAGTCTGCTTCTCGCCTGCCCTGTTTTTAGCTCTGCAGCCTGGCTTATTTATGCATTTCCTCATTTCAGATCTTGCCTGGAACAGGGCAGTATATCAGTAAGTGAATGAATTTATGCCTTTTGTGTTTTAATGTGCATGTTTATGTTCATTCTTATCATCTGTTTGTTTACACATATTGTAAATCTGCACGTGTTGGCCTTATCTTGCTTGTTTTCCCTCCTCCACCCCTCAGATTGGGGTTGCAGGAAGATAAGGACCTTGCTGCAACTAAAACAAAACCTATAGCATCTAAAATTCTGTTTTGTGCTATGTGTTTTCAAAAAGTATTGCTAGGGAATGAGCCTCATAAATCAGATATTTGCATTTTTTAAAAATCCTCCTGGTTTGCTGGGACCACATTTGGTTAGCTCTTTGGTGAAGGGTAGTTAAACCTGATCTCAGAAAAGAAAGCTTTCCCGCATCACTCCCTCCCTGTTCATTCCTTGTGAATGTACTGACAACTCCCCATTGGAGCTGCTAGAGCCTGAAGATAATCAGCTGTGAGGACCAGGCCCAGCTTCCTGGGCTCCAGAGTCAGGGCGAGAGGTCAGGCCTGGAGGGGAAGAGGGGCAGAGCTGTAAAATCAGTCATAGATAACCCGTGGGATCCGCACAAGACCAGGTGTTCTCTACGTGACCTCTCCTGTGATCTCAGTCACACAGGTTGGCTGGCGATTTGGAAACTTCCAGTGTTGGAAGGGTTAGTCCCCCAGGACTGGCTCTAGTGCTTGTCAAGGTGGGGACAGTTTTCTTTGCCTCTCACCTGTGTTTTAGTTCCAGGCTCAGGTATGGGGACCAAGATCTGGGTCGCCTGATTCTGAATGAAAATTCCTATTACACTGTCTCTTTCCTGCTTTCCTTTACTTTCTAATGGCGTGCATAGATGATGGAATTCTTATCGACTTTAAAAAAAAACAACCTTCATTTGATTTCACATCTCCCTCAGGACACCGCCCCATTTTCTGCTCCCCTTTCACTAAACCTCCTTGAAGATTTGCTTATTCTTTTTTATTTTTTTTTTTAAGCAGAGGGTCATTTTAAAAATTGTTTCATTTTATTTATTTTGGCCATCCTGCAAGGCATGTGGAATCTTAGTTCCCTGACCAGGGACTGAACCCAGAACCCAGGCTCCCTGCAGTGGAAACGCAGATTCCCAACCACTGGACTGCCAGAGAAGTCCCAGTAGTTGCTAATTCTTTTTTCTCTCATTTCCTTTCCATTTCATCCTTATCGTGCCCCTGAAAATACTCATCAGTGTTATCAGTGGCCCTGTGGTCACTAGATCCAGTGGTCAGCACTCAGCCCTCTTCTTCTCTAACCCATCAACAGTATTGGACACAATCCCTCATTTCTTGCCTCACCCTTGAGACTCATTCTTCATGGAAGGAGACACTGGCTTTCCTCTCACCACACTGCCCCTGCCTTCTCAGCCTCCCTTGCTGATTGATGTCTTGTAGGTTCCCTTGTTGTGAAACATAGAGATACCCTGGGGTCAGTTCACTTCTCTTCTGAAACAAGATGCATTCCTTAGTGATGTCTAGTCTCCTGGCTTTTAATGCCATCTATAGATCCTACCATGAAGTGATGGGACCGGATGCCATGATCTTAGTTTTCTGAATGTTGAGCTTTAAGCCAAATTTTTCACTCTCCTCTTTCACTTTCATCAAGAGGCTTTTTAGTTCCTCTTCACTTTCTGCCATAAGGATGGTGTCATCTGCATATCTGAGGTTATTGATATTTCTCCTGGCAATCTTGATTCCAGCTTGTGCTTCATCCAGCCCAGCGTTTCTCATGATGTACTCTGCATATAAGTTAAATAAGCAGGGTGACAATATACATCCTTGATGTACTCCTTTTCCTATTTGGAACCAGTCTGTTGTTCCATGTCCAGTTCTAACTGTTGCTTCCTGACATGCATGTATATACATGTGTGTGTATATATATATACATGTATATATAATAATAACTATAATTAATGTACTCCTTTTCCTATTTGGAACCAGTCTGTTCCATGTCCACTTCTAACTGTTGCTTCCTGACATGCATGTATATACATGTGTGTGTGTATATATATACAAGTATATATAATAATAACTATAATAAATATACTATGAAGTTATAAATTATATTTGTAAATTATACATTTCTATATTAAACATATTTGTTATATATTTTTAAATTAAATAGCTTCAGAATCTGACCACATTTTATTGTTCTCACCTTGGTTCAGGTCACCATTATCTCCCTTTTGGATTGTTGCAGAAGCCTCTTAACTGTGCTCCTCACTTGTACCCTTATGTGCTGTGGTCTTTTCAACACCTCAGCTCAGTAATATTGCTAAACCTTTGTCAGATCGTCTCTATTCTCTGCTCAGAATGCTAATGGATTCCTCTCTGACTTTGAGTCAACTTGGCAAAGACTGTAGATCTGGACCTGGTTTCTCTCCGACTTCATCTTCCCCTTTCTCTATCTCGTTGACTCCTGCCACAGTGCTCTCATTCCCGTCCCCCAGCAGAGTAGCCTGCTCCCACCCAGGGCCTTTGCTTGTGCTGCGTCATCAGCCTGGCACCCTCTCCCCTTCACTCCCACACAGATCCCTCTGTTGCACCCACTGTTCATTCAGGTGATGCCATGAAGACTCTTACCTGCCTGCAGAGCTGCCTGCCTCAATCTCCTGCCTTCTTTTTCTCCACAGTCCCTATCATCATATATTTTATTTTCCTCATTTCTTTTTTGTCTCTCTCCATCAGAATTTAAACTCCTCTGGGGCAAAGATTATCATCTGCTTTCTGTCTGGGCTTTTATCACTAGCTCCTTAATAGTGCCTGATCCATAATAAGGCATCAATGCCTTGAATAAATGAATGAATGCTTTCCAGCAAAACCTGCCTTTTCATGGCCCAAAGGTTCTGTTTTCGGAGGTGTTAATTTTTAATAAGAGACATTTCAAGCTCACCAGCAGAAGGAGTGGATTTGGTTTATGTAATGGTTTCTTAGCTGCACACTGGCCACCTTAGAACACCAATGTGACTTGTCTAACTAACCAGGGAATTTTCTCATAATTATAGTGGTGATATTATAAATATTAACTTGAAAAGCTTGGACTTGCAATGATATATGAGAAGCCAGATGCCCCCTAACTGTCCTTTAAAGAGACCAACCGTAACAAAAATAGCTAACACTTGGGACTTGCCTGGTGGTCCAGTGGTTAAGAATCTGCCTTCCAGTGCAGAGGTGTAGGGGACGCAGGTTTGATTCTTGGTTGGGGAACTAAGATCCCATATGCCACAGAGTGACTAAGCCTGAGTGCTGCAGTTAGAGAAAGCCCATGTGCACCACAAGGAGGACCCAATCGCAGCCAAGAAAACGAAAAAACAAAAAGCTAGCCTTTACTCTGTAGTTTACTCTGCTAAATGCTTTTTATTCTCTTTCTCTCACACACACCTACACACACAGTGAGGCAGGTGGGCATTTTTTTTTTTCTCATTTTGCAAATAAGGACCATAATGTGTAAAGAGCATAAGTAGCTTGTCACATTCAAAGGTGAGTAAGTGGCCAAGTCAGGAGATGTCTTAAGCACTCTGCTTTGCTGGAAGGACAAACTCCTCAGGGATCACTGGGCGGCTCATGCCTTTCTCATCATGTAGGTGCTTCCGCCCCTAGTGGGAGCCTGACACATTCATGACATCAGGTCCAGGCTGAGGCTGGTATCCACCCAAACCCTCAGCCTTGGGGCCCATCTCTGTGCTTCAGGCTGAGGAGGGAGCGCTTTAGAGGCTTAGCTGGGAAGAGAAGCCCAGTCTCTAACTTTGCTGGACTCAGATATAGCGCCTGCCTCCTACCTGTGTCTGGACAAAGCAGTTTGGTCTAAATGCATGTCCTGCTCTGGGGGCCCAAAATTATTTCTGCTTTCCTAGATCTGAGCCACAGAAAAGCCCAGATCTACTCTAATCACCCAAAGCAGTGGATTTCAGAGCTGAGATGGATTTTAAAGATCCTGCATCACTTCTTCTGAAAGGGGTCCCTTTCCAGGGCCTGAGAGTGAGCTATTTCTGAAAGTGAAAGTCGCTCAGTCGTGTCCGACTCTTTGCAACCCCTGGCCTATACAATCCATGGAATTCTCCGAGCCAGAATACTAGAGTGGGTAGCCTATCCCTTCTCCAGGGGATCTTCCCGACCTAGGAATTGAACCAGGGTCTCCTGCATTGCAGGCGGATTCTTTACCAGCTGAGCCACCAGGGAAGCCTGAGCTGTTATCTAACACTCAGAAATGTACTGTCCCAGAAGACATACGGGCTGACAAAGCAAGAGACTTCACTGGGAAGGGGCGGCTGGTGTAGGGGGAGCAGGAGGGTGAGGACACCTAGGGGAACTGCTTTGCCACGTGGCTGGCAGTCTTGGGATTTTTTGGTGATGGAATTAGTTTCGAGGTTGTCTCTGGCCGATCATTCTAACTTAGGGTCCTTTCTGGTGGCCACGCGTTGCTCATCCAAGATGGATTCCAACCAGGAGGATTCTGGGAGGCTGGTAGAACACATAGTGTGTCCTTTTGACTTTTCTTGAATTATTCTGGTTGGTGGTGCCTCGTTGGTTCTTCGTTCTTCACTAGGACCTCCTGTCCTAAAATAACTCATTCAAATGGTTACTATGGTGCCGGGCCCGGGGGGCCATTTCAGTTAGTGTTTCCCCGAACACTTCCTTATTGTGTGTGCTCCAGCCATCAGGGAAAACACACAAGTGCTCCCACATACTTCTCTCTTCTCACGCTGACCCTTGGCTTACTCTGCTCCCTCTCCTGTGACATATTCCCTCCATTGTCCTTCTGGCAGATGCTTTAGGGTTTAGCCTAGTATTGAGAACACAACTGAAGATTTGCAATTTTATTTTTTTTTTAATACAGAGTAAGGATGGTAAAGAATCTGCCTGCCAGTGCAGGAGCTGGAGCTGCAGGAGACTCAGGTTTGATTCCAGGGTTGGGAAGACCCCTGGAGAAGGAAATGGCAGCCCACTCCAGTATTATTGGCTGGAAAATCTCATGGACAGAGGAGCCTGGTGGCCTACAGTCCGGAAGGTCACAAAGAGTCAGACATGACTGAGTGACTGAGCACATGTGCGTGCAGACACACACACGGATGGTTAGCGGTATCATGATTTGCTTTCAGGTTTGCAGTTTATTTCCTGAAAAAAATACTGATTTATGTAGAAATTGCATATTTGTGTGCTGGCATCTGAAAGTTTGGTTAGTCTTTTAATCCCTTTTTTCTATTACAAGGCAAAATTTAGCCACAGATGTGAAACCCAAATAAGTGTATTAATTAATGGATATCGATGGTCTGTAACCAAGGCACAACCTGTTGGTTAAACATATTCTTAATGATAAACAGAAGAATATTTTTTAAAAAATATACTCAGGGTGTAGCATAAGAGTGTGACTACATTAAGGGTGGGTTTATCATTATTATCCTTAGGGAGAGAAGGGGCTAGGTTATTTTTTAATGAATCCAGATGTCCAGAACTGTATTTTCTCTCAAATTTAAACATACTTCCTGCAGTAGTTTCAAAGCTAGAGCTGTTGAACAGGACCAAGGGGATGGGAAGTGAGGTAAGACAGCTGCTTTTGTCTGTGAGGAAACTTAATTTGTGTGACAATCGCCTTCTGTCTTCCAGAAAATTAGCATGCATAGTTTTCAGCCACAGAATGGAGTGCTACCGTGTTTATTAAGCAGATCCAGTTTATGCTTCTGCATAGCTCTGGGACTATGTACAGCAAGTTTTAGCCTGTGCTGTGTATAGCAAATTTCTTTCTTTGGGGGGAGAAGGAGCAGGCTGTGTGGTATGCGGGATCTTAGTTCCCAGACAAGGGATGGAACCCGCGCTCCCTGCAGTGGAAGCTTCCAGTCTTGACCACTGGACTGCCAGGGAAGTCCTCTATAACAAATGTCTATGCACCAAAAATGATACTTTTATCTAAAAGGGAGCTTTCTGTGTGGGACCCAGTAAGAAGGGAAAACCGCATTGACTGAGTGCCTCTGTGTGCCTGGCAGGGGCTACACGTGTGCTTTGGGCATGAGCTGGGATTTCCTACTGGACTCTGAAAGCAGGGGTGTTTCAGGAAGGGCAGGGGGATGGGGTTGGACATCCTGGACATTTTGGAATGAAATCAGCTCTCAGTGACCTGAGCTGATGGAGAAGAGAGTCTGGGTGTGTGGCAAGTGCTGTCCCAGGACCTCTCTGGTTCGCTAAGGGAAGGCCACAGGGAGAGGGAGGTTCCTGGGGGAGGCGTGCGGTCATCCCTTAGCTCCAGGGCTGTTCTTTCCTCTGTTCTGCTCGAGGGAGCGGCTGTGGTGAGGTTGTTGGAACAGGGATATGGGTCTTCTCTTTAGAAGAATCAACAGCCGGCATCCTATGTGGGTTTTTCTTTCTCTTCATTCAAGAATGATTCATTGTTTGTTGAAGATTTAAAGAGTGTACACGAATATAAAAAAGAAAATTACACTCATGCCCATAACCACCTGACCCTGACATAACCATTTACCATTTTGAAGTGGCGCCTCAGGTGTTCTGTAGGTAGTTTTTCCCTTATCCACTTGGAATATACAGAACATACCGCTTTAGTTAACATATTAGCCATCAGCTTTCTTAATTAATCAATTAGAAAACAATGTGGTGTGTAGAGAGGGGCCTCCAGGGGAGGCTGGGGAGCCCGCCCAGTGCTCAGGCCACTGGAGCCTGGTCCTCGGGGTGCTCTGGAAAGGACCCTGGCTCTGCGTGTAATAACAATGCTGCACAGCCTTGCATTCATGAAGCTATTTAAGATGATTCAGAGGTTCTCTGATCCTGTAGTATCACTAAGAGTCGACAAAGTGGTCTAGATTTGTCCATATTGGAGATGAGGAAACAAATTATTGGGCTAAAGTCATTTACCTCCAAGTTGGATGGACTTCCGTGGTGGCTTAGTGGTAAAGAATCCACCTGCCACTGCAGGAGATTCAGGTTTGATCCCTGGGTCAGGAAGAGCCCCCGGAGGAGGAAATGTCAAAGCACTCTTGTATTCTTGCCTGGAAAACCCCATGGGCACAGGAGCTGGGCGAGCTGCAGTCCATGGAGTCACAAAGAGTCAGTTACGACTTAGCAACTGAACAACAACAACATCATTGGATAAAGATCCAAATTTCAAATGAAGTGATTTTTTTCATCATATCATTAAGTACATCAATTCATTGTTGTCTTATCTCAGGCTGCTGTAACAGAATACCATAGACTGGGTGGCTTAAGCAACAGAAATTTATTTTCTGAAAGTTCTGGAGGGTAGAAGTCCAAGATCTAGATTTTAGCCAATTCAGTTTTTAGTGAAGATCGTATTCCTGACTTCTCACATTTTTCTCACATGCCCCTCTTTAGTGAGTGACACATGAGGGGAGGGGGAGGGGAAGAGAGAGAGAGGAAGAAAGAAACAGGTATTGAGTGTTCTTTGGAGCTCTAGTGTCCCTTCCTATAAGGGCACTGAGTCTTATCAGTTTGAGGTCCAATCTTTAAGACCTCATTTAACCTAAATTATTTTTTAGAGGCCCTATCTCCAAATACAGCCACACTATGGGATGGGTCTTCAGTATACAAATTTAAAGGGATACAGTGTTCAGTCCATAACATTATCCAACGAATATTATTAGGTATCCACTGCTGTTGTACTGCTAAGGGATCTAAGGGGTGGAGACATATCCATATGAAATTGCCATGTGATGCTATAGTGTAATTGTAAACTCATATAGGACTGTAAGTTAGAGAGGACATCCATTGGGAGGTGACATATGAGTTACAACTTGAGAGACAAGTAGGTGTCAGGCAGAAGAGATAGCAAATAAATGTTGACTCTATATTGCTGCCTACCTCTAGCACAAAATATAGAACTTGTTTTTGCCTTTGCTTTCTTACTTTATTGTATTTAACATCATCTTGCTGGATTAATAAGATTTTGTGAGCCATGAAAATCCTTTACTCTCTCTCCTGCATTTTTTTATGGAAAGATGGGATATGAATAAATAAAATAAAATGCAGAGCCTAGAGTCAGGCAATTGTCATGATGTTAATTCCAGGCAGGTGCTCCTCTCTATTCCCTCTTCTATGTCTTGTCTGTTTAAAGAGATGGTTGGACGATTTCGTAGAGCTGCGCAATCTCTGTCAATCCCTATTGATCTTTCCTAGTGTAGTTTGCTTGCTTTATTCAGTGGCCGTAGGCATGTTTTTTTCTCTCAAGGTCTTTCTGATCACCTGGTCAGGAACAAACTTGAAATCTCAGTTTGCTAAGAAAAAGGCATCAGACTGCTGAAGATTTTCTATGAAATGCATTTCCCATGTTGCTGCCTCGTTTACTCATTCAACTCACATTTACTGAACATTTGCTTCTTGTCATAAACTCTTCTTGGTGGAACTAGTAGGTACAAGGCAGAATGAGATAATTCTTTACCTGGAGGTATGTGTGGGCTAGTACAAGGATGGAGAGTCTGCAGTTCATATACAAACTTGGTTCATAGCGTCTGCTGCTGCTGCTGCTAAGTCACATCAGTCATGTCTGACTCTGTGCTACCCCATAGACGGAAGCCCACCAGGCTCTGCCATCCCTGGGATTCTCCAGGCAAGAACACTGGAGTGGGTTGCCATTTCCTTCTCCAATGCATGAAAGTGAAAAGTGAAAACGAATTCGCTCAGTCATGTCCGACTCTTCTCGACCCCATGGATTGTAGCCTACCAGGCTCCTCTGTCCATGGAATTTCCCAGGCAAGAGTACTGGAGTGGGTTGCCATTGCCTTCTCCAAGGGTCTGCTAGGAACAGCTATTGATATGTTAAATGTTTCTGAAAACTGTGTCCAGACTTAACCAGGAGTTTCTGCTGGATCAGTGGGGCTGTGAGTGGAGAGAAGGCTTGTTCGATTCCTGCTTCAGGAAGATCCCCTGGAGGAGGGCATGGCAGCCCACTCCAGCATTCTTGCCTGGAGAATCCAATGGATAGAGGAGCCTGACAGGCTATGGTCCATAGTGTTGCAAAGAGGGGCTTCCCTGGTGGCTCAGATGGTAAAGCATCTGCCTGTAGTGCGGGAGACCCGGGTTCAATCCCTGGGTTGGGAAGATTCCCTGGAGAAGGAAATGGCAACTCACTTCAGTATTCTTTCCTGGAAAATTCCATGGATGGAGTCTGACACAACTGAAGCAACTTAGCACATACACACACATGCACATGTGTGTGGAGAAGAAGTGACTTGCAAAGTGCATATTTGTCATCCTGGGCTGGGTGATGTCTGAATACAATTTTTTCACAGAATTATGGATGCAAGGTCAAGAAATGCATCCTCTCAGTTGGAAAAAAATAGTTTCCCTACTGATCATTTATTTTATGTTTAATCTAAAAACATATGTTACTCTTCTGAAAAATTTTCCCTTTGTTGCTTTTCTTCTCCTTCTCCTTAAATTTTAGGTTACAGTCAGGAAATTGCTTTCTTCGTGCGAGAGTAGTCCCTCATCAGCCAGGGGTATATATATATATATATTCATGTGCTTCCACAATAGCAAGAGATGAAACTAGCTGCTCTGTTGACTGTGGAAGAAGGGGCTTCAGACTCTTGACTTTTTTCTTTTAACTCAATAATTCTGACTCTCGGATGCACAATGAAATCACCTTGGATGTTTCGAACACCCAGGACCTGCTCCAGATCAGTAGAGTCTCTGGGGTGGTACCCAGGCCTGAGGTTCCTGCGTGCAGCAAGGTGGGGAGCCACCATCTTACTAGGTCGCACTCAGTTTTCACCAGGTTTCGGTTGGTTGGATGATTGATCACATGCAGCTGCTCCTGGTAAATTGGAGGGAATGGGTGGGAGGAGTAGATGAAGGAAGTCACTGAGGGGTTCTTCCCGGTTCAGTGGTCACAGCCAAACACAGAGTGTCTAAATATAGTTGAAATCATTTGTCCATGCCTAGACCCACATTCTTTTTTTTTTTTGATGATGTATAGTTGATTTACAATGTTACATAAATCTCAGATGTACAACATAGTGATTCTCAATTTTTACAGGTTATACTCTACTTACGGTTATTATAAAATATGGCTATATTCCCTGTGATGTAAAATGTATCCTTGTACTTCCTTATGTTATGCTGGTAGTTTGTACCTCATAGTCCCCAGTTCCTGTCTTTCCCCTTCACTCTCCCCGCTCCCTGCTGGGAACCGCTAGTTGCTCTCTCTATCGGGTAGCCTATTTTCTTTTCTGTTATATTCATTTTGTTGTTTAGTTACTACGTCCTGTCTGACTCTTTGTGACCCCATGGACTGTAGCCTGCCAGGCTCCTCTGTTCATGGAATTTCCCAGGGAAGAATACTGGAGTGGGCTGCCATTTCCTTCTCCAGGGAATCTTCCCGACCCAAGGATTGAACCAGCATCTCTTATGTCTCCTGCATTGTCAGGCAAGTTCTTTATCACTAGGGCCACCTGGAAAGCCCATTATATTCATTAGTCTGTTGTATTTTTCTGATTCTACATATAAGTGATATTATACAGTGTTTGTCTCCCTTAGGCTTGGAGGGTATTATGCTTATTGAAATAAGACAGATTCAGACCCGCATTCTCAACAGTTTCCCTAGGTTAAAAGCTCAGAAATTACAGAGTTGTGGCTCAGAGCACAAGATCAAGGTCACAGGCTTTGAAGTTGGAAAGAACAGGATTCACATTTTGGATTTTACACTTACCAAGTTTGGATCTGGAGCAGCTACTTTCTGTTTTCGTGGCTTAGCCCCCCCTCTGGAAAAATGGTAGAATAAATGCAAGTAGCATCATAGGATTTTAATGGTTAAAACAGACTGCACAAAGAGTAAGCCCTTCATTCTGTCGGCTGCAGAGAGAAGCTCACTGGACATTGAATTTCAGGGCAGTAGTGTATCTAATATGAGGGTCAGCCAGAGGCCCTGGGCTCTGAGTGCCGGTCCCAGCACCAGCAATGCTGGGGGTGTGCATGCATGCGTGCATGCATGCTCAGTTGCTTCAGTTGTGTCCAGCTTTTTGCAACCCCCTGGACTGTAGCCCACCAGGCTTCTCTGTCCATGGGATTTTCCAGGCAAGAATACTTGTGTAAGAAACTAGAGGTATGAGTTGCCGTTTTCTCCTCCAGGAGATCTTCCCATCCAAGGGATAGAACCCGTGTCTCCTGCACTGGCAGGCAGATTCTTTACCACTGGACTGCTTGGGAAGTCAGTAATGCTGGCTACCACCATCTAACTGATGATCTAAGAGTGGAAAGCAAGTTCAGGATGCTGCTAGTGGCCAACTGCATATCAGGTCCAACTTGTCATGGCATGTCTGTTTCATGGGTTTTTGACAATCAGTGGAATAAATGGATGAAATATTTCATAGATGTTTTGAAGTCCAGAATGAAATGGAGCTGAACTAGGGTTAGCCTTTTCCATCTCACGACTGACCTCCCTATTTACCAGGATGGGGCGTGAAGGATGACTCCATTGTACCTGCTGCCTGAAAGCATAGCAGATCCTATGCCTTAGCACTCTCCAGGCTTGAACCTAAAAAACAGACTGACTCCTTTCCTGGATTTGAATGTGCCTCCTGCGTTATTTAGACCACTCAGTGACCCAGAGCAGTGAGTATGAAGTGATCCTTAGATTTCATTTTAGTAATAAAAACCTCTGTAGGCATCAGCATTACCCATGCTTCAAATAAGCAACAGCATATGAGCTTGAATTTTAGTTTCCTTGCTTTTGCCTTGTCCTCTAGAAATAAGCAAAGTCTGAAAGGAGAAAGAGGAGCAGCCCCAGAAGTAGATGGGACACAGCACTGGAATATTGTAGTTAACTGGATTTAGCCATCGTTGGTAAAGTCCTTCTCCTTCACGGTGCTGTCCTCAAATTCTTAACCTGCTCCATCCAGATACAAGGTCTTGCCTTTTCTGAATTCTCATATTTCAGTCACTTTTTAAGGACTAGTTTTCTGTTATTAAAATTATTTATGCACAGATTTCTACAAGTTTCTTAAGGGGAAGGACTTATATTAGTTATTTTCGTATCTCCCTTAACATCTAAGCCTTTTTACAAAGTAAGTACTCAGTGTCCATCAAGTGAATGGATACATGTTCTGGGCACAATTACAAGAGATGAATCTGTACTATCAAGACTCACCATTGTAATTCTGATGTCTGAATGACAGCTGTCATTTACTTTTCAGACCATTTAATCGCAATACTAATGTCAAGACCTTCTAGAGTCCTTTTAAGAATTTTTCAATACGTTAATTTTGATGTCCATCCTCCAGACAGAAACCCATGGCCAAAAGCAAGGAAGAGCTTCCACTGTTAATATTTTTCCTCCAAATCTGAAGTTATTATGTAAGAATACATTTGCAAACGTGCTGTTTTCTTTATTCTGTTGGTGTCTGAGTGTAGTTATCATGTAGAATTCTCCCACCTGCTTTAAGATGTCAAAGGTGGGGGAGGGATTGCTCTTGAGAGCTCATCAATTCTGCTTCACTGGACACTGGGAAGACGCGTGTGTAAATTCTCTTTTGAAATTTTAAATCGTTTGCAATCTGTGGCAGCTCTGGTTTTATTTGAATATGTTGGAATGATTGGGATAGCAGTCATTTGAGTCAGAAATTCTGTCCAGTAGAAGCTGGACATTAAAAAAAAACAGCATTTTCCTGCCTGGTGGTAAGCTCTTTGGGGAAGAATAAGCTTGTTTCTGTGTGCACAACAAGGAAATGGGGGTGGTGAAGACATCTAGGATGAGACAAGTGGTGATTGACAGCCCAGCTGGTGGAGATGGGTAATTGGAAATTCATGGCACATAAATCTCCCAGTACTTATCTTGAAGCCTGGGAAGAGAGGAGATCTGAGCAGGGGAACTTTTAACTCTTTCAAAGGGCTCTAATAATGTAGCAAATCTTTAAGTTCTTCATTTTAACTTTAATTAAATTATGGTTTTCTGTCTTAGAGAGATAAATGCATTCTGCTTAAGGAGATGATTCTGTGCATAGTACATGGAAATGTGCAGAACTGTTGAAGAAAAAGTTCTTCATGTGTTAGTTTACTTTGAGGATGTCTTGTTTTCCCAGGGGTCCCATTCCTTCCGAGAGCAGTTGTTTCCTTCTCTTTTGTTGGGTTTCTGCTTTCTCTTTGCACCGTGATGTCTCCTTTATGCATCTTAACTTCTAATTTCCAAACTAGTGTTTTGTAAAATGAGGTGATAGTAGATCATTAACAAGTAATTTGAATTAAAACTGCTAGCATAAGTGGAAGGGACATTCATCATACTTATTGAAGTTTCACGTTTTCTCTGATGATCTGAATTTTGGTTCAACATCTTTGATCTGGACAACTACCCTTCCATTATTTTGCTTGTGATTATCCATTATACTATTAAAAATTGTCACTAAGTTCCTTTTTAATTTTTATCTCTAAGCCAGGCATCTCCATGCAGACTAAATAGCTAAAGGTTTTCATCACAACAGAGTATTGAACTTGTCAGGGTATGAATGAGATTAAGAAACTTAGGGTGTCCTGTTTGAATCTGAACCTGATCAGTGGAACGCCCTGGTACCTTTGCATGATTGGGATGGGTCTCTTGGGGAAATGGATCTATTTTATCAGCTGGGCTTCGCCCATGTCTGCCTCATTTATATTGAACGTCAGACACTTATCTAATCTTAGTGCCTTGTATGCTTAAAGATGTGTGGCCACATTTGGGTTATTTCTGGTTGGCCAAATGTTGCTGTGTTGCCATGCCAGAGTTCCTGCTGATGAACAGAGTTATGCCATAGGGGGCCAGCTCTCTATGGCTTTAGGACTTTCATGAGCCTGATACCCTGACATCTGAAAAGGGAATAGAGATTGGAGATGTACGCTGGGCACAGACATGAGAGTTTTATAATGGTGGGACATAGGGTGTATTAGGGTGGGATATGGGGTTTCCCTGGTGACTCGGACAGTGAAGAATCCACTTGTAAGGCAGGGGACGTGTGTTTAATCCTTGGGTTGGGAAGATCCCCTGCAGAAGGGAACGGCAACCCACTCCAGTATTCTTGCCTGGGAAATCCCATGGACAGAGGAGAAACCTAGTAGGTTACAGTCCATGAGGTCGCAAAGAGTCAGACATGACTGAATGACTAAGCTCCTATAGGGTGTATTAATTAATCTGAGGAAATACACTGAGCTTTTAAGTTCTGAGCCCTTGTGTTAGGCAACCTTCAAAGTGCCTAAGAAGGACGAGGTATGATCTCTTAATGACATGAAGCCAGGAAACCCAAGTGGACATTTGAGCTCTTCCAGGAACCAACCAAGTAACCTGGGATGGACTAGATCTTTAAGGTGAGATGAAAGAGTTGGACTGATAATCAAGTACAGTAGGAGCAAAAATGCCATAAACTTTCTTCCTCTATTCAAAGGCCATTAAGGCTACTTTACAATTCTGACATGTGAAGGATGTTATCTCACATGATGCACAGCTCACATGATGCTCCTTGCTGTGCATAGAGGAGGAAGATGATAAATACACATGGGCTGACTGATTCAGTGTGGAGCCAGGTGATGGCAGAAGGGCGGCTCCCAGGGAAGGGGTGAAGACTTAAGTTTGACAATCACAGCAGGAAACCTTTAGTAGAAGAGATTATCAAGCTTTTAAAACCATGTTTCATGCCTTAAAAAGCACTGTAATTAATATATGTCTCTTCAGTAAAGGACACAAAAAGCCATATCTTCATTTAACCAACATTAGCAGCACTCTGTAAGCACTACCAGTATAGGCTTTATAAGGGCAGGTTTCTGAGTTCACTGGTAGGTTAAGCTCACTGTTGTCATCCTTGAGGTTTTCTTGTGAATTGCAAAACCTTTAATGGCCCACATACCTGCAGAAAGAAGTTCAACTCTCTCCAGCCTTCACCTTCCAACCTTCACAAACTGCCGTGAACCTATCTTTTTACTCTTCATCCAGTACAGAGTGCCAGAGGATAATGATTCTAAATGAGTAAGTTTGCTGTTGAAGAATGTGCATTCTAGCAAGTGGGGGAAGACATGGAACAAATCCATACTATCAAGTGCTTCCATGCCATAAGAGTAATCTCTGCAGGATACAGACGTCATTCATAGACATGTCATGCATTCCCAGGCCACTGCTCTTTCCCACATCATATTTCCTGGGCCCAGAATGTTCTTTCTAGCAGATGTGGTGGCAAAATCCATTTCTTCAGTCAAGGTCATTGTCGAAGGTTGCTTTTTAGAAATTTTCATGGACTTTTCCCATTGGGGTTCAGGTGGAAGTTTGAGGTACACTTATTATGTCTCTGGGTCTCCCCTACTGCACCATGCGGCCTTCAAAGGCAAGGGCTTTGTCGAGTCCACTTTGGTGAAGAGTAGGAGCTTAATGAAAATTCACAGGCATGCAGGCCCACCATGACGGCAGGCCTTTGTCCTTGTGTCCTTGCTGTCCATGATGTGTTTGGCCCAGATCTCTGAACTGATGACTCGGTCTCAGAGAGGCCTCTCCTGACCTTTTAGAGGCCCTCTTCTCTAAAATAGACCCTCCTTTCATCCAGGTTTCTCTTTATCACTTTGTCAAGGTGTGTTGTCTTTGTAGCAGGCATCACTGTGTGAAATTATTTTGCAATTGGCTTTTTAAAATTGAAGAATGGTTGATGTGTTAGTTTCAGGTGTGTAGCAAAGTGATTGTATACACACACACACACATACACGTATATGTTGTCAGTAGCTAAGTTGTGTCCGACTTTACGACCCTATGGACTGCAGCATACCAGGCTTCCCTGTCCTTCACCACCTCCCGGAGTTTGCACAAATTCACATTCATTGAGTTGGTGATGCTACCTAACCATCAGTTTCAGATTCTTTTCCATTACAGGTTGTTATAAGTTATTGAGTAGATTTCCCTGTGCTATACAGTAGGTTCTTGTCCTTGATTGCTTATGTCTGTTGCTGCTAACTGAAGCTAAGAGTGGGGATGTTGTGTGTCTTATTCACTGCCGGATCACTCTCACCTCGAACAGTGCCTGACCTGTCAAGAGCCTTCATTATGTATTTGTCTAATCCATGAAGGGCATTTGGTTCCCATTTTACTTAGTTTGCATTTTTGGTCCAACACACATTTTAATTATTTATCAATGAGCTCTTGATGGATTTTCATAGTGTTTTCTTCTTTCTCTGGGCTGGTTGGAATTTTCTGGCACCTCTAAGATAAACACAGCAGGATGGCATGTTATCCTTGACCACATTTGGCTCTAGGCTGCTGACTTTTCATGGCTTGTCTTCAGCAGGTGCTGCACAGACGTTCATGGGGTCCTGGATCCTCCACTCACGTGCTTTTGGGGCCTGGTATCCCAGGGTCAGGGTTTGGTCTGATCTCTTTTGTTTTTTTCAGCTGTCTGTCTCCATCAAGTCAGCTGCCCACCCTGATACATGAGTTACATTCGTGAGGGACAGCGGTAATTTTTTTTTTCTTCTTTCTTTAATGACTGTTCCAAAGGAAAATAAGATAATGGAGTTGAAGGAAGAGGAGAGGATGGCAAAGGAGAGAGCACCATGGGGGATAAATCTGTGACCGGGAAATCCTGGGGTTCCAGTCACTCAGGTGTCCTATATGCACAGAGCCTTGCTCACTTGGGTGGAGGTGGCTGTGTGCACACCCCTCTTCCTCCTCTCTGTAGAATCTGCTTTTTTTCCTGTAAGATAAAATCGGAATAGACAGAGAATTCCCCAGTTCTGGGCCAGCCAGTCACCCTTACCTTAACCACCTTCGTATACATAGTCTGAAGGCAGGCAGCGGGGTAAGGGTGTGGAACTAGCTTTGCTGGATGACCAGTCCATCATTCTTTCCAGTGGACACAGTTATACCTACTGTTCTCAGCCTTGGGACTTAGAGCAGCCAGTTAAGCTGTTATTTCTGTTCCTCTGCTCCAAGTGAGCTTGTAATTTCCTACAGTTATTACAGAGGAGCATGGGAATCAGAATGATTGAAGTGTCAGATGTCATAACTGGATCATCTTTGTATGCCTTATGTTAGGTCTAGAGTGTGTATGTGTGTGTGTTTTACATTAAACTACATCCCCCACCTCTTTCTAAAGGGCCCATAGAAGCCTTGAATAATTCAGGGTACAGCCTAACTCTGCAGAACCTTCTAGAATTCCACTGACATGTCTTAATGAAATGTCAGGGTATTAACTCCTGTAATCTCTGCTTTAGGGATGAACTGTACATGTGTGTGCACACACCCACATACACACACAAAAATATGTACAGTTGACTCTCTGGCCTTCCTAAAAAATCATGTATAAGTGGACCCATGCAGTTCAAGCCCATGTTTGTTCAAGGATCAACTGTATATATAACCATCTCCCCATAAGAGAGTGCACTTACCTTATTTCTCATTAATGATCATTAGTTTAAGAGGTAGAGACTAACAAAAGATGGAAATATTTTTCCATGAGTTTTAAAATACTATGGGATAAAAATTAAAGAAATAATTAAAAGAATTAAAAAGTGGGCAGAAGACCTAAACAGACATTTCTCCAAAGAATACATATAGATGGTAATAAACACATGAAAAGCTGCTCAACATCACTTATTATTAGAGAAATGTAAATCAAAACTACAATGAAGTATCACCTCACACCAGTCAGAATGGCCATCATCAAAAAATCTACAAACAGTAAATTCTGGAGAGAGTGCAAAGAAAAGGGAACCCTCTTGCACTGTGGCTGGGAATGTAAATTGATACAGCCACTATGGAGAACAGCACAGAAATTCCTTTAAAACTACCATATGACCCAACTATCCCACTACGGGCCTATACCCTAAGAAAACCATAATTGAAAAAGACACATGCCTCCCAATGTTCACTGCAGCACTGTTTACAATATCTAGAATAAGGAAGCAACCTAGCTGTCCCTAGACAGGTGAATAGATAAAGAAGTTGTGGTACATATATACAATGGAATATTACTCAGCCATAAAAAGGAACACATTTTAGTCAGTTCTAATGAGGTGGATGACCTAGAGCCTATTATACATAGTGAAGTAAGTCAGAAATAGAAAACCAAATATTGATACATTAATATATGGAATCTAGAAAGAAGGTACTAATGGACCTATTTGCAGGGCAGTAGTGGAGACACAGACATAAAGAACAGACTTGTGGACACAACAGGGGAAGGAGAGGGTAGGACGAATTGAGAGAGTAATACTGAAACATATATATTACCATATGTAAAATAGATAGCCAGGGGGAATTTGCTGTATGACGCAGGGAGCTCAAATCCTGGTGTTTGGTGAAAATCTAAAGGGGTGGGATGGGGTGAGAGTTGGGAGGGAGGTTCAAGAGGAGGAGGACCTATGACTGATTTATGTTGACGTATGGCAGAAACCATCACAATACAGTTAAGTAATTATCCTCTAATTATAAATAATTTAAAAAATACTATGGGATAATATTCAAACCTCCTGCTGGTTTCATGTCGCAGAAACTGAAATTCTAAGGAAAAAAATTGGCCTTTGTCTGCAGCATGGCTATATAATGAACTAGAGTAGCATTTAATCAGCTGAAAAACTCTGGCAGTTTATTGTGTAGATGTAAATTGTAATTATCTATCTAACCTTTTCTCATGTAAGGGTTGCTATTGAAAAGTTGTTTTATTTCCTTTTTTTTCTTTCAGGTTCAGTGCCATTTATATATATATTTAATTTAATTTAGGGAAAAGAAGAAAAATTTGCTAATACCAATTGGTAGAAATCACCACTTTGTAGACTGTTATCTAACTTCTATAGTAGCACAGAAGGCGCTGCATTAACAGTCTCTACATTGATAAACATTTTTTTTCTCAGGCTGGCAGGAAAATCCAAACAGAACTCACAGATTGATTCTGAATGAGAAATAGTCTCAAGTTAGAGAGTATTAGTATAATCACTATTTTTATTAATCATTTAACAGTTGTGTTGATTAATTTTCTGTCAGTGTTATGTTAATAAGATTTTGAAGAAAGGGAAGAAGTCATTTCGTGTATGTCGGTTTAGTTTAATTTTATTCACAAGAATGGTATTTACTTAATAACAAGGGTGGGGATAAGCAGAGATTCAGGGTTTGTCATCTTCTATTTTAGTGCAATGGCTAATAAATGGAGTGGGTGCTTGTGGAATCACAGGGGTGCTGACCTCTCTAGGATGTTTGCAATTTGGATCAGAGATGTTTAGCTTCTACTAGAGTGTCATTTATTCATGGATCCTTGGTCCATGCCAGTTACTGAGAAGGATTGAAATCCCCTGTATAATTTTAAGTTTGTGCTGATTCTTAATGTGTGAAAGTGTTAGTTGCTCAGTGGTGTCCGACTCTGTGACTTCATGGACTGTAATCCGCCAGACTCCTCTGCCCATGGAATTCTCCAGGCAAGAATACTGGGGTGGGTTGCCATTCCCTTCTCCAGGGGATTTTCCCAACTCAGGGATCGAGAACCCACTTCTGTTGTGTCAAGTGGGTTCTTTACCACTAGGGCCACCTGGCTTAATGCATGGATTTCCCTTAAATGAAAATCAGTTTCACAAGGAATTTATTTACTACTTTGTAGATAAAATTTATTTTAAAATTAGGATTGGCGATAGTTTTAAGATTATGCTGTGTTGTTTTCACTTCCATTTCCCCTCTTTTAACTGCGTGGTGATGTGGTTATTTACCCATTTGTTGAATAGAGATCTCTGTCTCATGCACCAGCCCACATGGTTGTATCTTGTGATTAACTTTCAAAGGTTCACATCTGAGAGTGCTTAGTTTTCCAACTGTTAAAAGTGCCATTGGAATATTTTACTAACATAGCTGGTTAAAGGGACTAACAGTCTGAATCACCTTAGGCACTGAAGAATTTGAACCAAGTGGTAGGCATTGCTTCCATAATTTGCTCTTATAGAGTCTAGATGGTCTTTGAGATTCTCACCATATAAATGGACTTAAGAACAATATTTGTATGGTTAGCTTAGAATTCCAGTAACAGAGCCTAGGTGCTGAACTAGCTCTTTAATTTTGTCCCCTTATGAAACATTTGTTTCTTAGATAAATAGTCAGAGAAACCATGGTATCATAGCAGGGGGTGGACTGGCTTCACCTCATCACATAATCATTTCATGTTGGATGAAAATTTAGCACCTGGTGTTGAAAACCTAGGGAAAGTTTTGACAGCCCATTAAAATGTAATTTAGAGGGTTTTCCATCCTATTAATATAATCCATATAGAAGCTTGTTTTAGCAGCCGCATGGTTATGTAGAGATTTTGATGGAGAGTCCATAGGGTTTGATGACATACTGCTTGGTGTTCCATTGATTTCAAAGGTTTGTAGAGTGTGTACCTAAAAAGTAAGGGAGCTATGTGATGTGGTTTTCAAGTCACTCTCTAACCTTTTCCTCATAAGACTTTTCGCTCCTTAATCTTCTCCAGTTGGCTTTCTGGTCCTTCAGCTTGAGGAGGGAGCCATAATACAGTTCTCCATGGGTGCTCAGAAGGGGGCTGGGTAACTTCTTTGTGGACCTCTACCTTTCCTTCTGCCTGATGAATCAGGGTTCCTCTTGGGTCTACGTGTCAATGACAGAGTAATTTCTCTAGAAAACAATTACTTCTCAGTCCCCTTCTTGGTCTTTCTGATGGGGTTTAGTGTAGGCCCAAACCTCAGGGCCTGTATGTCTCCTTCACAGGTGTTGGGAGAAAGAACTGGGAAGACGCATATACTGGGTAAGAGGGTGCCCCAGTTTTGGTCATAGTATGGTCACCTCTTTCTAGAATGACTGTCTACTCTTGCTCTCACAGAATTTCCTCTTGGCTGACTTTTCTTCTATGTGTGTATAGTTTGCATGACTGAAGTTTCAGTCTAAAAACCAGTAAAGTAAATCAGCGCTGTGGTTGTCTCTCAATTGTTTGTAGATGTGAAGGGGCAAAGAGGGCTAGTATCTGGGTCCTGTCTCTGACCAGGACACACCCGGGTCGAAAAGATGAGGTCTGTCGGGTTCTGCATAGGCATTATTTGAAGAATGAAAGGGGACAACTTCCGTCTTGGACTTAGAGAAGCCCGATTTTTCACAGAGCTGCAGGAGGTAGGTCGAGGCACATCCTGGATGTCGCACAGACATGGAGATCCATGGTGAGCGGGGAGCTGTGGTCAGGAGGCGTGATGTGCCACATGCAGGCCATTTTGCGGGTCTTTTCTGCAGGGTGGGCCCATAATCTTTTAAATGGATCAGGCCAACCCAGGCGTGACAACCAAATGCAGTGTGAGTTTCAGAATTCAACTCTGGACCGGAAAAAGGACATAAATGGAACGTATTGGCTAAGTTTGCTTACTTGATCTTTGTAGGAAAAGTTGTCCATTTGTTTCAAAGTTCTCTCATTATAAGCTTCCCTGATGGCTAAAGCATCTGCCTGCAATGTGGGAGACCCAGGTTCGATCCCTGGGTCGGGAAGATCCCCTGGAGAAGGAAATGGCAACCCATGCCAGCATTCTTGCCTGGAGAATCCCATGGACGGAGGAGCCTGGTAGGCTATAGTCCATGGGGTCGCAAAGAGTCGGACACGACTGAGCGACTTCACTTTTCTCTCATTATAAGCCTCAGCTGCTAATGGGAAACTGTTGGCATTTCTCTATCCTTTTCTTGCGTCTTCTACCCTCTCCTCTGCAGTGGAGCTGCTGAAAAATATTGAAATGCCAACAGAAAGTTGAAAGCGAAGGCTTCAGAGATTTCCCATCATCCAAAATTCAGATGGTCCAAAGAGGTGCTATTATGTGTGTGTGTCTGTGTGTGTGTGTGTGTGTGTGTGTGTAATATAAATCAACTAGGTTGTTTAGGGAGTAATTACATTTTTATAATTTTTTCTTTTAAAAGTCCCTGTTTTAGAAGGGACAGCTCCTTCATACTGTAGAATTCTAATTCATAAATGTAGAAGGAATAATATAAATAGAAAATCATCCTTTGGCAAATGTCACAGCAATAATCGTCACAGAAAATCACCAGTGGGGCTAAAAGTAGTGCATGAATGTATGATGAGAAACGAGATATTTGCATGTTCCTACAGTATCTCCCTATGAGAGACGTATACATTAAAAAGGGAAAATAGTAATTCTACAGTGGAGAAACCTAGCAACCACAACCTTAACCAGATGATCACAGTTATTTTTGCATGCCATATCAGTATCATGTAATGCTTGGTCTGATACAGGAGAAAGGAGAACATCCCTCTATGGTATTCTTTCCAAAAATACACACCCTGAGTTAGTCATGAGGAGGCACGATGTAAACTCAAATTGAGAGACATTCTACAAAATAAGTAACCAGTACTTTTCAAATGTCTAAGTGATGGTTGTTGAGGAAATGTCACAGGTTTAAGGACATAGGACACAGATTTAAGGAGTAAGGACACAGGACAACTAAATGCAGTGACAGCTGAATTGGATTCTGAACCAGCAAAGGGACATATCTATGACAATAGGCAAAAACTGAGTAGTCTGTTGATTTGTTAATAGTGTAGCATCAGTGTTAATTTCCTGTAATTGTTATATGGTTGTAGAAGATGTGAGATCTAGGAAAGCTGAGTGACAGGTATATGGGAACACTTTGTGCTAGTTTTTCAACTGTTTTATAAATTTGAAATTAAAAAAAACCAAAGTTTTTCTTTTTTTAGGAGACATTAAGCTTCATTGAGCTAATGAATTCATTGATTCCTTCATATCCTGTCTCTGCATATACCTAGTCCCTCTTCTAAGAAAATTAAAGCACATGCAGATGTCCCTTTGATGTTATAATTTTACTTGAATATTCAGACTACATTTTTTAGCTTCTCAGGGTTGCTCTCTCCTCTCATCATCACCAATAAGAGAGGATACTCAAAGTTCTACTGAAGAGAGGAGGGCTGGTCCAGGTTTTTCCACCCAGTTACCTGAGTCTTCCCACCCTTGGGCTGTTCTTAAGTGAGATCCCAATGATAATAGCGCATATTTACCATAAAGTCATTGAAGCTTCAGCTTTAGAACCCTTCACTCTCAAAGACCTCTTCGAAAAACCTCTGACTTAATTTTTTTTTATTAAGAATTTTTTTTGCATGATATCTTTAAATTTTTTTTTTAAATTGGGGGATAATTGCTTTACAGTGTTGTGTTGGTTTCTGCCATACAACAATTCAAATCAACCATAATTTTGTGTATATATCCCCTCCCTCTTGAGTGACAATTTTGAATTCATAGTTTTATATTTGTTTCTTAAAGAGGGTCCTGCACGTAGTGTAACAGGCCACACAATACCTGAAATATTCCTGCTTCCTGGGAATTATTTTGCCTGAGGCAGCCACACAGAAGATGACACAGTCCATTTACATCCTGACTCACATTTCAAAACAGCTGAAGAAAACAACATCAAGCGGAAGCTGGAATCAAGTATTTTAAAAGTTTTCCTTTGTTGGATTTGGTTCAGTATTTGACTAGGCAAAATTAGAATCAAATAAAAGCAAATGCAAATGAAAAGCACCCTTGTCAGCAGTCACGTTTGGTCAGAAGATCAGCTTTGCTGCATCTGAAAGGTCACTGCCCAGAGGAGTGCAGTTTGGACCCCGAGAAGCAACATGCCTTGAACTGACTTGGAGGTACAGCTGACACTTGTAAATTCCACCCCCAGCCCAGCCATCAGCTCATCCCACTTCATCATATCTCTCAGATAAGCTCACAGCCCAGATTTTCAAGTACCAGACCTCACAGGAAGAGGCCAATTATCCGTATGTAGATATCTGTGTTAAATGAAATATAGGATCAAGCCAAGGAGCCTGAATTTGGGACTGGTGTTAACAGCTCCTCATTCCTGCCACTTACTAATTTTATTTCCCTCCTCAGCTGGTGTCATTGCCTCAAAACTATTTAAACACAGGTTTTCATATTCTGTGATTTAACTCTTTAAGACCTTTTGTAGCACATGGGAACTAATGACCTCTTCTCTATGAACATTTTAAATTGAGCTTATTCTTACGGAAATTTGATCTTTAATGGTTTTATCAGAGTGATTTTTTTTTTAAAGCTGGGTATAAACCTAGGTATTCTAACCCCAAGTTTACCAAGGACATTTTATTTTTCTGGTCACACACTTCTGAAATCAGAAGATTAGAATTATAACACACGACATGAGGTACTTATTTCGAAGTAGCCTTCTCTCCTGAACTTTACAGTTGGGGGGTGTGTGTGTGTGTGTTTTTTCAGAAAGCTTTACTGCTATATCCTCTCTTTCTCTCATGAGTTGGTTAAATATCTGTGTTTTCAGAGTAAGCAGAGGACAGAAAGCAGAAAGAATTTGAAATTACAAATTAAACTAGTTGTGCTAGAAGTAAAATATTACTAAGTGAAGAGATGATGGGTTGGAACCTTCATTGACAATGGTTCCTATTTTTAATGAGATACTTATATCTAGCAATTTTTAATTGAAGTGTAGTTAGTTTGCAATGCTGTTCTAATTTCTGGTATATATATAGCAAAGTGATTCAGTTTTATCTATATATATATTTCTTTTCCATATTATTTTCCATTATGGTTTATTACAGGATATTGAATATAGTTCCCTCTGCTATACAGCAGGACCTTATTAACAATTTTATATATAGTAGTTTGTATCTTCTAATCCTATACTCCTAATTTACCCCTCCCCAACCCCATTCCCCTTTGGTAACCTGAAGTTTGTTTTCTATGACTGTTTAACTGTTACTTTTTCTTAAATAAGTTCATTTGTGTCATATTTTAGTTCCATAAATAAATGATATCATATGTTTGTCTTTCTCTTTCTGACCTTCTTCACTTAGTATGATAATCTCTAGGTCCATCCATGTTGCTGCAAATGGCATTTCATTCTTTTTTATGTCTGAGTAATATTCCACTGTATACATGTACCACATTTTCTTTATCTATTCATCTGTCAGTGGATATTTAGGTTGCTTCCATGTCTTGGCTATTACAAATAGTGCTGCAACGTATCTATTTGGGGTACTTGCATCTTTTCAAAGTATGGTTTTCTCCAGATACATGCCCCAGAGTGGGATTGTTGGATCATATGGTAGCTCTATTTTTAGTTTTCAAAGGAATTTTCACACTGTTCTCCATGGTGTCTGCACCAGTTTACATTCTCACCAGCAGTGTAGGGGAGTTGCCTTTAGCAATGTTGTTTTTGATGTTTTATCTTTGGGCTTTGGGAAAAAATCAGCTGTTTGATAATCAAATGAGTCAGAACCAGAAAGAATACCATTTCTAAGGAAGGCTTGCTATGAAGGGTATTGAGGGAACCAAGTCAGGTTCTCTAAAATCTATATGAATGAATCATTTGGGAAAACACCGGAATTCTGCCATGAAGAAGCTAGTAATCATGAGAGTCCTTTGTGAGCCCAAGTTCAGAAAACTTTGCATGTGTAACTGTCTGCTGGCCTTCAAAGTCATGAGGGTGCAGCAGAGGTGATTTCATTGGCTGAAAAGCTCTATTAGAGTTAAGGTTCTTAAATATGTCCAACCAAGTCATCACACCCTTTCTGTCTTTACTTACTGCCTGATACATGTGTGGCTCCCCCTCTGAACCCCCCTCCACTGCCCCCAATTTGGCTGTCACTCTATGGAGGAAATAAAAAAGCAGCAGACCCAGTTTCCGGGCTGTGTTACTTTATGGAGATGCTAAAAGGCAGCTTATTTCATATTGATCATACCAGGGAGCTAGCCAAGTGTGGTGTTAATTGGGTCCTCTGGAATTCTAAACCCTCGAGACTGGAAGCTTTCTAGTGAGAAGGGGAAATAACCCACAGGCTGCAGAAAAATGAAATCCAGGAGCCTGCCATGTCCCAGTTTGCTGGTGATTGGGACAGCACATTTTGTATCCAGTTGTTTATTTCAATTAGCTGGTTTGTGTTGTGTTTCCCCACACCCCCCTTTGCTGCAAAGCTGTGAAGCCTTGTTTTGAAAACTGCTGCCCCAGAGTGCACTGGTTTGGCTGGCCTGCTCTCATTGTTCTAAGGCTCATTCCATATGTGGGTCACATCCTAGCTCTCCCCCTCCCCTCCCCGCATCCCTTCAGTCATCTCCCCTTCCTTGTTCAGGCATCCAAGCACTGGCATGCACTTGTTAGTGTGCACACATGCACACACACACAGTCTCTCTCTCTCTCTCACACACACACACTTTTCTTCCCTTAAGAGGCAGAGGTAAGGGGCAGATTCTTTCAGGAAGTTGCAGGCAAAGCCATTCAAGCTTCGAAACCTGGTTGCTGTGCATTTAGTTTACGGCAAACACCTCTTCACCTTCATGAAAGTCATTATTCTGTTCATCTCCCTTTTCCCCTCTTCCCAGCCCTTGCTCTTTTCTCTTCTCTTTTTCCAGGACAAAGGTCCTTAAGAAACTCAGATTGCTGCTTAGTTCGACCCTTTCTTGTTACCGTGGTAGCGAGTGGGTATCTCAGACAGTGAAGGATGGAGCAGGCAGGCTGGAGATTTTATGCACAGTTCTTTGGGGGCTGCAGGAAAAGTCTGCTGAGAAATGTGTGCTGCAGGCATGCCTGCTGAGTCCATTCTGCTGGTTATCTGTCACTCTGACTAAAAGGTAAGGGCTTCTGTAATTTGCTGCTGCAAAGAATTCATTCATTGTTCTATTTCTAAGGCCTTCAACTAATTGACTCTTGAGGGAAGATTGGAATGAAGAGTTTTTGCTTGACTTCTTTAGCTTATCTATTAGATCTCTCTAATTTTTAAAAAATATCTGAAAGAAATATAATCTTGGCAATCTATAGCCACTAATGGAATATCTATTTATGTGTCTTCAAAGAAAAAAAAAAAACTTTGACTCTATGAAGTCTCTTTTCTTTTCATCTAAAACTTTTTATTTACCAGTGAAGAGTTGTGGGGTACATGCCATCACCATTTTTGATGATTTCTGTAAACTTTGGGAATAAGAGTTGTAGTCTTGTCCCAAAATAAGAGTATTTTATTCTGGCAGGCTGCATTTTCACCCAATGAAGAATTATAGTGCAGTGCATTTGAGTAGTAAGAATGAGGAAGGTTAGAGACTATTGAAACAAGATGTAACATTTACACTGATTGGTCAATTACTGTAGTGCGAGTTAATACATGTTGATAAATACAAATCACCAACTGTGCCTCTTGTTTTGTGTGTATATAGAGGAAACTTTCCATTTTTGTTCAGAAGTCAGATAGGAACTGAAATAACTTAGGATTCTCAAACTTGCCCACTTAAAGTAATAGGAACTATTAAATGCCTATTATCTTGGGAAAAAAGCTTAACTTTGGTTAAAGAAACATAATCTCAAAAACAGATTGTCCATCATTGTGGAATTTGTACAGTTGGAAACCAGCTGAGTTTTATTAAAAAAATATGATTACACCTTATTTTCTTAAGCTCTGGTGATTTATTGGGATTCTTTGGTAGGAATGTAGGATGTATTTTCTTGGGGATGGAGATCTCTTTAATGATATTTTCTTTTATAGCTACTGCTCAGGACATGTGATATGTGTTGCAATCTAAGTGTGTTTATCAATCTGTCTCATAAGCCATAAATGAAGGAAAGGTGTATATTTGGATAACCAATTTAAGTCAACTTATTTTATTTATTACTTTATAAAATTTGGGCCAAAGAGCCTTGGGAAATGTTTCCTCCAATATTGATGCATATTCCTCTAACATATTGATGTATCTGCTTTAACAACCTAGTGATAGTAGCAAAATAAACTGGATTTCTTTAGTGATTAGACTTTGAGAAGAAACAAGAAGTAATGTGTATACTAAAGGGAGGATTTGTGTTTAAAGGGGAAAAGCTTTATTTCCTTCATCCTAACTCATAGTTTCTTAGTAGGAGTTTTGGAGATTGAGTTGATGGGTAGGGCCCATTGAAGGGCTTCCCAGGTGGCTCAGTGGTAAAGAATCCACCTGCAATGCAGGAGACATGGGTTCGATCCCTGGGTCAGGAAGATCCTCTGGAGAAGGGAATGGCAACCCACTCCAGTATTTTTGCCTGGGAAACCCCATGGGCAGAGGAGCCGGGCAGGCTACAGTCGGTGGAGTCTCAAGAGGCAGACAAGACTTAGTGTCTGAACCACCACCACCAGACCACTACTCTTGTCCTACAGAACTGTGTGGAACTTCTCCAGGGAGTTGAAAGTGATGACCCCAGAGTTTGGAGCTGCACTTGGGGCCCATGAGTTGCTTCCCAGTGGCGGTGCCTGTCAGATCACGTGGCGGCTGTCTGTCCTGACCCGGGCAAGAGGGCTCGTCTCCCCCACTCCTTCACGAGGCTTCCATTTCAGGTGCTGCCATTGGAAGGTTTCCTGGGCACATGTGTAGGCCTCGTCAGATGATGGTGTTCAGAACTTACGCGCTTGACTACCGGGCAGATGCTTTGACCATTATATATACTTAACTTGTTTTTACTCTTCAGCATCCTGTTAGGGACTGAACATTTGTGTGCCCACCTCAAATTTATATGTTGAAGTCATAACCCCAGTGTGGCCGTTTGTGGAGATGGGCTCTGTAAAGAGGTGAGAAAGGTTAAATGAGGTTGTAAGAGTGAGACCCTAATCCCATAGGTTCTGGTGCCCTTCAAGAAGAGACACCAGAGCTTTCCCCCTATGAGGACACAGAGAGAGGGTGGCAGCTGTCTGCGGGCTAGGAAGAGAGTTCTCACAAGAATTGAAACCGCCTTAATTTTGATCTTGGTCTTGTCAGCCTCCAGAACAGTGAGAAATAAATTTCTGTGGTTTAAGACACTCATCCTGTGGTATTTTATTATTACAGCCATAGCTAACTAATACACATATATAGTTCAATTTTTAATCTTCATGAACTTCTGGTTGAAGAGAGGAAACAAGAAAATTGATGTTGAAATACAAATAAGCTGACCAGAAGCGTAAAAATGATAATCCTGCTAATAACCTTAAGATTGTTCTAAGCATATCTTCAAGCTGAGTTGATTGGGGTTCTTATATAGCATATTAGGTGCTAAAAATATAAGACCAATTTCCTGCTCCATCCGCTATAGCTCTTCATTTACTTAGATTAAAAATTATTTATATCCACTCTATGATTATTTATTGAGATGTGTGTGCTCATAAAAATTACCCAAAAAAGTAGGTTAATCATATGATGAAAACATTTCAACTATCAGATCACAAAGTTAATTTTTTAAAAAATTTTTGACACAATATGGTGCAATTAAGCCTCAATGTACATGTTAACATGTGTGTGATCCTTTAAATTTAAATTGTATACAGGTGACTATTTTTCTTACACTCAAGGTAAATGAAACAGCACTTCTTATTAACTGGAGGAAAAGGTGAAATTTGTTTTCACACATAATGAATGTAATTAAAATTGTATTAAATGAACTTTATGATAATATCTGTAATAATATATTGATCTCAAGTGAAATGCTTTATTTTAAATACTTCTTAATGTATTGTGCAAAAAGGATGAAATGATTTAAAGATTTCCTAAGGGGTTTCCAGTGATGATACATTACAGTGAATTGTGTTCCCAAGTAAAAACAAATGGACAGTGCTAGGCCGAGAGGTCCCCAAAGACCTCTGTGGAGTCTTCAGTTCTCTGATTTGCCTGGAACAGAGCAGAATTAGGAATATAAAGAAGGATAGGAAGAAGAGATCCCTTAAGAAGCATAGAGAAGACACTCCTCTTGGAGCTCTCTAAGTGTAGAAGGTTTCTTTGAGATGAAAAAGAGAGGTTTCAGTTCTCAGACATAGGCTGCAACCTAGGATAACATGCTTGTTGGCAGTAGTATAACTGTTGGTCATTGAAGAAGTATATAAAAATGCATATTTATTAGTTGCTTTGATTTATAAAAGCAATCTAAATGTCTGTTTTTCTATTTACAATGGTCCTTTTAATATGCTTTAAAAAAGCCTCTAGTTATCCATGCTTAATAAATTGAATTGATTTACCTCTTGACGTGGGCTTCCCGGGTGACACAAGTGGTTAGGAACCTGCCCACCAATGTAGGAGACATACGACATGCAGGTTTGATCCCTGGGTTGGGAAGATCCCCTGGAGGAGGGCATGGCAACCCACTCCAGTCTTCTTGCCTGGAAAACTTCATGAACAGAGGAGCCTGACTGGCTACAGTCCATGGGCTCACAAAGATTCAGACACAACTGAAGTGACTGAGCGCACACCTCTTGACTACTTCATAATTTAACTGCTTCAGTTAGTCTTGGCAAACGACACAACCAAATTGTTGATCTGTTTCTAGTATCACTGCAAAATTAAGCTGACAGCTGGAATTGCATGGTGCCCACCTTCTCTGTGTGCTGAAGAAAAAAATGATTAGATCACACTTTGGACTCATTGGGTTTTAGATCAGCTCTCCTTTTGGCCGTCGGTCTAGGTTAAGGAAGGCCTGAGGGACCCCCGTGCTGCCGTGTGCTGAGCTGAGCGCCCTGTTCAGTAGTGACCTCACTGTGGCTTGCAAGCAGTGATTTCTCACATGCTACCCTTTCTCCACTCTGGAGGCAGGTGCCTTGGGAAACGGGAAACCTGTGGCTTGATTTGAACAAAGAAGGGATTAACCAGACACCTTGCCAACTCTGGGACGTATGGAGCATATTGGCTGTGTCACTAAGGAGGTGGCCAAGGAGAAAGGGAGGAAAGAAGGAGAAAAGGAAGGAAGGAAGGAAAGAGGGATGTGGGGGGGTGGGGATGAAGGAAAAATGAAGGATGAAAAAACCAGAAACGTGCATTTTTAAAACGCATTCATCCACTCCCTCCAAACATGGACATGGAGATTCACAGGTACTCTTTCTGGATTTAGTTGTATTCTTTTGTTTGCAGGATATAAAGTTTAATTTTTTTTAGTTGCAGTTTTGTTATGCTTTTTTATTGCTGAGTGACCCCAGGTAGGCAATTTTGCTGGGAACTCAAAGGATTTGGTTGTTTGAACTGCATTAGCATTAGAAAGGAAAGTGGCCTGGTGTTGCAGACCAGGGTAGACTTGTAGGAAGAAGTGGAGCTGTTGGTAGGGAAAGAGATTGTTCTTTGGGATTTAGAGAGAAGTGGGAGTTTTTGTTGGGCAATCAGTCAATCAAGCTCTGCTCGCAGGTTTGCCAAATGTCATATTCTCTTTGCTGGGTTGGGTAAAGCCTATCCCAGTTGACCGTGGCTTCTCCCTGGTTGTTAGTAAGTATATACTTCAGACTAACTAGAGTGGCCTTAGGCTGCTTTAGTGCTCACAACTTTTTTGAAGGCTTTCCATGTCTTCAGACTGCTAGAATTAAAGCATACAGGGAACATGGTGGAAAGAAATACTCTGGTCGAAGTCAGGAATGCAGTCACTACTTGTAACCGGCTGCCCTTGGGGAGTTCTTTTACCTCAGTGGCCTCAGCCGTGTCGTTGTTTCGTGCTAAGTCATGTTCAACTCTTTTGCTGCCCCAAGGACCGTAGTCCTCTAGGCTCCTCTGTCCATAGGATTTTCTGGGCGAGAATAGTGGAGTGAGTTGCTATTTCCTTCTCTGGGGGTCTTCCTGACCCAGGGATTGAACCTGTGTTTCCTGCTTGGCAGGTGGATTCTTCACCACTGAGCCACCAGGGAAGCTTGATTCCAATAGTCTTTATTCTTCTCTTTGCATTTATTTAATACGAAAGCTCCCACCTGTGATCAAAGTTGGCCCAAAGTGACTGAAGGGAAAGAGTTATTCCAACTCATCTGCCACTGCTAGAAAGCTTTTTCTTTAACAGAATTTATGTACCTTTACTTTGAAAATATTTTGTAAAGTACTTTGCAAAGTTCAGCTCACGTAACTTCCAATGGGGGAGAGGAAATACCGTATTGGGCCTGGATTTCTAGAAATAGACAAATCACTACAGACAGGTAATGTGACAGCCTCGATATACCACCTTGGATTTGGAAGCATTATGGGAATCTTTTTCTGAAAGTCATTTAATAAATTCATATATATATATGTAAATGTATATAATGAGATTCTGAACATGTGAAGATTATGAAAACAGGGCATTTGCTTGTATCAGTGCTTTCTGAGTTTAATTCAATGGCAAAACGTGAATAGTTATGGGGGAGGGAGAGGGGGAAGACAGAAAGTTTTCCTGGTCAAAGGAGTTTAGCAAACATTGGGCTAAAGAAAATTAGCTGGGTTCCCTTACTCATGCTTTTTTGTAATCTTTAATTTTTTAAGATAATTGTGTTTATTTTTGGCTGTGCTGGGTCTTTGTTGCTGCCTGAGCTTCTCTCTGGTTGTGGTGCACCCTCTCATCGGCGGGGCTTCTCCCGTTGCAGAGCACGGTTCCAGGGCGCTGGGTCTTCAGCAGCTGAGGCACGTGGGCTCGGCAATCGCAGCTCTGAATCAGGGATCCAACCCAGGTCTCCTGCATTGACAGGTGAATTCTTTACCACTGAGCCACCAGGGAAGCCCTGTAACGTATCATTTTGACGTGCACTGTGGACCTGCAACCTGCGTTATAGCCGTAGTTCCCAAATCTGAAATCATAATCACAGATTCCTAGGCTCCAAAGACTCAGTGAATCAAAATTTGAGAAAGTGGGAACTACGGACTTTGATTGAAGACATCTTTGGGAGACCACCTTTAGGCAGCTAGCTCATCTGTTCCGTCAGGTCTCCAAGGCACCGCTGTCCTGCATAGTGCAGCTCTCCTTGCCCCAATTTATGTAGCTGCACAACGTCTTTTATCCAAGAAATGCATGTGGACATTTATGGAACTAACAGATTAGAAAATGCTGGTCAATGCATTTCTCATACTAAAGGCTTAAAGATAAAAAAAATGATCATCAAGTGTTGGTTTGGGACTTTCTTTTTAATTGTTTGTTTCATATGTGATGGTGGTTCAGATAGCACTAAAAATCACGCCTGTTTTTTGAGTCCTCATTGACATGTTATTTATTTTTTTTTTGTAGTGGTATTTATTTCATTTATATTATTATCCTTATACTTTTTTTCCTTTTTTGCAGCAGACATTCCCAAGAGGTTGAATGTAATATGCGTTAAACTGTTCTGTTCTCTCCTTTTGTTAGGGAATAATGCTTAAACTTACTTGATTTATAAAAATCCAAATCCCCAGAGATAGGAAATTTTGTAATGAAAATGAGTTTGATAAACTCTTGGCATAAAATAGATGTCTTCTAAGAGAGGAGAGAGCAAAGGATCTCATTTTTAAAAAATCCTGGTTGTTTCTAGGACTGGACTCTAGATTGTTAATTTATTGTGCCGAAGGGGGTTATGACAGTGGCTTAGTTAAAATGATGTGATTAGACAAATATAAAACAAAAAATACTGTTTCTGAAAAGGACATGATTTTTCAGAGGGTCAAGAAAACTTGGGGAACCCCTCTAAAGAGGTTTGACTTTCTCCTCACAACTGCTCTGATGGCACATCTCAGAGCCTCAGAGCTGGGCAGTAGAACTGGATCAGTTCACTGCAGGCTTTGTGTTTCTGTGTGGACAGCCTTGAAGGTGTTAGGGGTGCAGCTGTACTATGGATGGAGAAAATATGCTCTAATGGGTGACTCCTGTCGCAGCCATTAGAATCAGGTTAAACATAAATACAATCTTCTTTTCATTTTGAATATCCTTTTGTGTGGAAAGCTGTTTTTCATATACTCATACTTGAGTGTCTGTTCTTTTAATAAGATGTTGCAAACCAGATCACCATTTCTATGCAAGTGACTGTTGCTGAGTTTTAATACCATGGACCCTTGCAGTCATAAGTAAATGAAGGGGCTTTGAACATTTTTGTGCAGTCATTGTCAAAAATCTTAACTGCTGAAGTGAAGACTCAGGTTCAATGTGGGCCTTGTGTGAGAGTCCCAGGAAAGCACGTGCATGTAAGATAATAAAGCTCCAAAAACAGTATGTGCAATGTGGCCTCTAACTCCTCTCATGATGATATAAATTGATTTAAAGATTCTCTGAAGAAAAGACCAACTATTGCTGACATTCCACAAGCTAGAAATCCCTGTGAATTAGACAGAGGCCCTGACTGAAGACTACCACCAGGAATTTGAAGATAGTTCTTAACAGAGATCTTCCAGGAACTAGGGCCTTTAATCTGATCACATTTAAAACCTGTTTCAGGCATGTTAGGTAAATTATGTTGAGGCTCTGGGGAGATAGCTCTGGCATCTGAGCATTCTCTGGGGATTGTTGTTTGACATTTGGAGCAGGTGAGGGATCTACAGCTTGTGAAGTCATTAAGGTGCAATTATGACAAGCCTGACTTGATCCTTTCTGATGTGCCTTCCAGACTTGACAGCTCCAAACAGTTGGTGGGGACCCAAAGGCACTTCTCGGTTCCTTAGCACAGTGAAAACATTCTGTTCCCTGTGGCCAGAACAGCATGAAAGACATTTTTGCTGAGAAAAGGTGGAAGCTCTTGGGTTGGCGGTTGCTGTTAAGTTAGAAACTTGAGCCTATTATCGATGACTCCCTTGGTGTACAGAATGGGTATAATTCCCTTTTTTCTGTTTTTAATTGTGCTTTAATTGACAGTAGGTGTCTCCTTATTCTGACAGATAGCTCCTTGCTTAATGCTCCTTTGACATCCGGCTAAAATGGTGTCTGTGCTTTTGGAATGCAGCTTTGTGGCATGTCCATAGCAGCTCAAGTGACATAGATTAAGGGTCCTTCTTTATCTGTGGGGATGTGTGCATTTCTTTGATGCATGCCTAAGCCTTTGTAACCTAGGGTCTGGCTCCCATGCCATATCCAGATTGTTAAAGTAGTTCAAAGCAAGCGCATCTTGAGTAGGCAACATTATCTTACTAAGAACTGTGAGCTCTGAGCTCACCCAGGGTCCATCCTTTACTAGTTCTGTGCTTGAACACAAGATATTTACTTTCTAGGCCTCAGTTTTCCCAGATGACCACCTGTGAAATGTGGCTCACTTAATCTACCTCTAGGATCATCTTAAGGTGAAGTGAGACAGTGCACTGGAGACACTTAACTAGTGTCGCGTACATATTAAGTACTCTGTAAATGGTACTATGGAGCTTCCCAGCTGGTGCTAGTGGTACAGAACCCATCTGCCAATACGGGAGACATAGGAGTTGTGAGTTCAATTCCTGCGTCGGGAAGATCTCCTGGAGGAGGCCATGGCAACCCACTCCAGTATTCTTGTCTGGAGAATTTCATAGACAGGAGAGCCTGGCAGGCTACAGTCCACGGAGTGGCAAAGATTGGAGACAACTGAAACAGCTTGACGCATGCAAGTGTACTATAATTATTGTTTGGAGTTCATTTCACTAACATAAAATAAATGTATTTTTAACATATTTTTTCCTTGACAGCTCAAGTGATAAATGATACGGATATGAACATGGAATAGAATTTCTGAATTAATGCATCTGCTCTCAAGGAATTTTGTTGGTGGCTGTGATTGAAAACAAAATAATGAGATTGGCACTTGTCACATCAGCAAGCTTTAGATTACTGTTTGTAAGTCTTTGGTTTCCTTGGCTTCTCTTTTTTACTTTGGTTGTTTTCAGCGTATATTTCATCTTCGTTATGTATAAAAATATTTTATCTAATGTTTCATTTTGTAAGAAGATAGGGAATGTTTATATTCTTCAGAAATGCATTTGGCAGCAAATATTAATAATAAAATCCCACTATAACAGCTTACACAAATAGAAGTTTATCTTCCTAATTTAGCAACTTGTCTAGAGGTTGTTAACTTTGGTTAAGGACCTCAGCCATATTACAGTCAATGCTTCTGTGATTCTCGTAGACTTCCCTCTTTCCTTCCACATGGTTGCAAAATGGCTACTGAATTCTAGACATCACATCCCGTTTCAGGTAGAAAGAAAGAAAGGTCATGCTTCCCATCACATAATATCATCCCTATTTCTGCTAGTTTCATTGGCCTACACTGACTCACATCCTAGTTGCAAAGGAGATCAACTGTGATCCTCACCTGGAGTTGGACATATTTGCTCTTTAAATAAATATGGTGTTAGGTAACAGCAGGATGATGAATATTGGATAGACAAAAAAATAGACTTCAACAACATTGCATTCCTCATCTTAGTTTTGGTACGAACTGCCTTCTATACTAGAGGAATTAAATGCCCAAGGGAAACAGTTAATCCTAATCCCTCTAACCCTTCTCCATGTTGAACTGACCATGCTTAAAGTCTGTATTATTCATTCGGTACCATGGAAAAAGAAGGAAGCATTTGCATCAACCAGTTGCCTGCCCTAGTCTCCATCATATGGTTAAGGATGGCTTCCCTCCTCTTGGTTACATCCATCAGGATGGTTGTAGTTTATGATGAATATAATGCATGTGATGTGGGACTGTCTTTGACCATGACTGGTTCGCCATCCCAATAAGCATGAAGCCTGCTGGTCCTGACTCACTGTCTTGGGATGATGGACAGCTCCCTGGTGTATTCTCATTGCACAGTCTGTATTCACTGAAGTGGGGGCCCACCGTTCCTTACAACCATCCTCACTCTTACTTCTTCAAAACTGGGGGCCAATTTCCTATTGGATTATTAACTCCCAAGACTTACTTAGAAATAGGAAAGTACATTGACTCAGTTCTATTATCTAGATTAGTGAGTCAAAGCTGAATAATTCTGTAGTAGTTCTTGGAACTAAATCTTTCCTAAAATCAGTTCTCATTGGCCCAATACAAGGTAATTTACTTTCTTATCCTTAGTTTAGTCACTCATTCATGTCTGACTCTTTGCGACTCCATGGACTACAGCATGCCAGGCTTCCCTGTCCATCACCAACTCCCGGAGCTTACTCAAACTCATGTCCATTGAGTCGGTGATGCCATCCAACCATCTCATCCTCTGTCGTCCCCTTCTCCTTCAGCCTTCAATCTTGCTCAGCATCAGGGTCTTTTCTAATGAGTCAGTTCTTTGTATCAGGTGGCCAAAGTATTGGAGTTTCAGCATCAGCATCAGTCCTTTCAAGAATTTTCAGGGTTGATTTCCTTTAGGATGGACTGGTTGGATCTCCTTTCAGTCCAAGGGACTCTCAAGAGTCTTCTGCAACACCACAGTTCAAAAGCATCAATTCTTCGGCACTCAGCTTTCTTTATAGTCCAACTCTCACATCCATACATGACTACTGCAAAAACCAGAGCTTTGACCAGATGGACCTTTGTTGGCAAAGTAATGTCTCTGCTTTTTAATATGCTGTCTAGGTTGGTCATAACTTTCCTTCCAAGGAGTAAGTGTCTTTTAATTTCATGGCTGCAATCACCATCTGCAGTGATTTTGGAGCCCAAGAAAATAAAGTCTGTCACTGTTTCCATTGTTTCCCCATCTATTTGCCATGAAGTGATGGGACCAGATGCCATGATCTTCATTTTCTGAATGTTGAGTTTTAAGGCAACTTCTTCACTCTCCTCTTTCACTTTCATCAAGAGGCTCTTTAGTTCTTCTTCCCTTTCTGCTATAAGGGTGGTGTCATCTGCATATCTGAGGTTATTGATATTTCTCCCGGCTCTCTTGATTCCAGCTTGTGCTTTATCCAGCCTGGCATTTCTCATGATGTACTCTGCATATAACTTAAATAAGCAGGGTGACAATATACAGCCTTGACGTACTCTTTTCCCAATTTGCAACCAGTGTGTTGTTCCATGTCCATTTCTAACTGTTGCTTCTTGACCTGCATACAGGTTTCTCAGGAGGCAGGTAAGGTAGTCTGGTATTCCCATCTCTTGAAGAGTTTTCCAGAGTTTGTTGTAATCCACACAGTCAAAGGCTTTGGCCTAGTCAATAAAGCAGAAGTAGATTTTTTTCTGGAATTCTCTTGCTTTTTCAATGATTCAGCAGATGTTGGCAATTTCATCTCTTGTTCCTCTGCCTTTTCTAAATCCAGCTTGAACATTTGGAAGTTCACAGTTTACTGTTGAAGCCTGGCTTGGAGAATTTTGAGCATTACTTTACTAGTGTGTGAGATGAGTTCAATTGTGCAGTAGTTTGAGCATTCTTTGACATTGTCTTTCTTTGGGATTGGAAGAAAACTGACCTTTTCAAGTCCTGTGGCCACTGCTGAGTTTTCCAAATTTGCTGGCATATTGAGTGCAGCACTTTCACAGCATCACCTTTTAGGATTTGAAATAACTCAACTGTGTGGATCACAATAAACTGTGGAAAATTCTGAAAGAGATGGGAATAGCAGACCACCTGACCTGCCTCTTGAGAAACCTGTATGCAGGTCAGGAAGCAACAGTTAGAATTGGACATGAAACAACAGACTGATTCCAGATAGGAAAAGGAGTAGGTCAAGGCTGTATATTGTCATCCTGCTTATTCAACTTATATGCAGAGTACATCATGAGAAATGCTGGGCTGGAGGAAGCACAAGCTGGAATCAAGATTGCCAGGAGAAATATCAATAACCTCAGATATGCAGATGACACCACCCTTATGGCAGAAATGGAAGAACTAAAGAGCCTCTTGATGAAAGTGAAAGAGGAGAGAGAAAAAGTTGGCTTAAAGCTCAACATTCAGAAAACTAAGATCGTGGCATCCGGTCCCATCACTTCATGGCAGATAGATGGGGAAACAGGGGAAACAGTGGAAACAGTGTCTGACTTTATTTTTCTGGGCTCCAAAATCACTGCAGATGGTGATTGCAGCCATGAAATTAAAAGATGCTTACTCCTTGGAAGGAAAGTTATGACCAACCTAGACAGCATATTAAAAAGTGGACATTACTTTGCCAGCAAAGGTCCATCTAGTCAAGGCTATGGTTTTTCCAGTGGTCATATGTGGATGTGAGAGTTGGACTATAAAGAAAGCTGAGTGCCGAAGAATTGATGCTTTTGAACTGTGGTGTTGCAGAAGACTCTTGAGAGTCCCTTGAACTGCAAAAAGATCCAACCAATCCATCCTAAAGGAGATCAGTCCTGGGTGTTCATTGGAAGGACTGATGTTGAAGCCGAAACTCCAATACTTTGGCCACCCTATGCGAAGAGCTTACTCATTAGAAAAGACCCTAATTCTGGGAAAGATTGAGGGCAGGAGGAGAAGGGGACGACAGAGGATGAAATGGTTGGATGGCATCATCAACTCGATGGACATAGGTTTGGGTGGACTCTGGGAGTTGGTGATGGACAGGGAGGCCTGGCATGCTGTGGTTCATGGGCTTGCAAAGAGTCAGACACGACTGTGCAACTGAACTGAACTGAACGGGAATTCCATCACCTCCAGTAGCTTTGTTTGTAGTGATGCTTCCTAAGGCCCACTTGACTTTGTATTCCAGGATATCTGGCTCTAGGTGAGTGATCACACCATCGTGGTTATCTGTGTCATGAAGATCTTTCTTTGTATAGTTCTTCTGTGTATTCTTCCCACCTCTTCTAATATTTTCTGCTTCTGTTAGGTTCATACCATTTCTGTCCTTTATTGTGCCCATCTTTGCATGAAATATTTCCTTGGTATCTCTAATTTTCTTGAAGAGATATCTAGTCTTTCCGATTCTATTGTTTTCCTCTATTCTTTGCATTGATCACTGAGGAAGGCTTTCTTGTCTCTTATCATAGTATTGCATTTGAGAAGTAAACTTTAAGTTCCCTTTTCTTTTCTCTATCATTTTCTCAAAGTGAAACGAGCATAATCAGAGCTTTAAGATATTCCTTATATGGTCTAGATAGCTTTTTCATAGTATTTATGAAAAGATATGGAGCACTCTTTCTTATCTGCATGGAAAGAAAAATATTACTTCTGAAGGCTTCCTATAGAAAAGCACCTAGACTGAATGGATGACTTCCTTTCATTATTGTTGTTTTTTCTACTTGCAAAGCCAGGAGTCAGAACCGTTGAATCAGAGAATTCAGGTTTCTTTATAGTTCAAGCAGCGGGAGGCGGGGAATGGACAGAAATAGGTTGCCTTGTGTTCGAGAGACCAGGATGATGGAGAGATTCTTGGAGTGTTCAGACACTGATGGACTCTTATTTGGGGGCAGAGTGTTCCAGAAAAGTCAGAAGCCAAGGTTTATATTGTATGGTAGCCTGTTAAACATCAAAACACCATTTACTAGTCTGTTTTTTTCCTAGTAAAAGGAATTTGGCTATTTTCTTTCATCATTTGTCAATAAGAGACAAGAGGCTTTTCCCAAGCTAATTAGAACATGGGTTGAATGTGTCTTTTCTGTGGCATGTAGCCCTTGAATGATGTTTGGCCATCACCAAGTCCTCACCTGACTGGGTGACGGAGACAGCATCAGCCTCCTTAGCTGAGAGCCCTGGGTGCCAGCCATTGGTTTAGCCGGTCACAGTTCATGTGGCAGTAACTTTGAGAGAAGTCACTTAGCTTGAGGGAGTTCATATCAATGAAACCATGGGTGTGTTTGACCTGTTCAACTTCCAATGTTAGAGTCTTGCTCTCCCTTTGGGGTGTGCAGTTTTAAGGTAATATGGGAATGTTTGCGTTATTGCTCTGAGCCTGAGCAAGTATTAAAAATGGGGAAGGAAGTGATGGAAGCTTCCATGGACCCCTATCTCCAATTTTGTTTTCCTCTTTCCACAAGAGGACAGGGTGGTGCCCAGCAAGCCTGTGATGCTCAGTTTTCTAGACTAACTCAGAGTTGCATGGGCTCCCGTTCCTGTCTTGTTCTTGCGGCCCTCCATCTGGGATTTAGGGGCTTAGCCCCTTTCTATTTCTTCCTAGTTCTGCCCAGACATTATGTGCTTTGGATTTGCGTCCCTCCCTCCCACCGCCCCCGCTAGACATGGCCTCCCCCCACTTCAGAATGTCACTCCCCTCTCCACTCACCTTCTGCATTCTTTGAACATGAAGCCAGACTCAGCTAGTTGCCAGGTTATTTGATGACAGTGATGGACGTTAGGTTGCCCCATGGTGCTGAACTTCAGCAAGCTATTTGCATTTTTTACAAGCATCTCATTCTCCTGAAAAGGATCTCCAGTTTGTGAAATAACGTGGAGATAAGACTAACACGATATACAATGCTTTATTGACTGCAAAAGGCTTTCACGTTAATCATATTTACTGTAATTCTCCTACCAGACCAAGGAACAAAATAGGGATATCCCTCTTGGATTTTATTTATTTCATTTGAATAGCTAAGACTCAGAGAGATTAAGCAGGTAATACTCAAGGTCAACCAGCTAAAAAGTAAAAAAAACCCAAGACCTTGCATCTAAATCTTCCCATCCTGGGCTCTGGCTTCTGTAGGAGCCGCCTCTTCACAATTTCTACTTCCTGTTCCTCATCTTTTTCTCTGTTGAATCAAGTATCAGCCAAAGAGCCACCATGTGTTCAAGGGATGTATTGACTTTAGAAGATGACTTGCAAATTAGACGGAGCTCAAGTGTATGTAGGCTCAGCTTTGCAGCTGTAAAACATCTACCACAACCTGCTTTTTTTTTTTTTTTAGCTCTTCTCATCTTTTAAAAGTGGACTCAGTGAAGACAGGTGTTGCATTGTGTGGCGTAGAGAAATGGGGACATTTTATACCATGACGTGGGCAGTTGTCTACCTAGTAACAGCACTTCATCTGACCTATGGAGGACAGTCAGTGGGGATGGGACAGGCTGCCATCTGCTCTGATGCTTTAGAAGATTGCTTTTAAAGCACCAAATAAAAAATCACAGTTCTTCATTCCTCAAATGGTATGCTTTTAACAATTCTTCATTCTTTAAACAATAAGGAAGAATATGAAGCAAAGTGTAAAATCTCCTACACCATTCAAATCCTTCTTTTGGGTGAATTTTGAGTGCATAAGCTTCTAGACCTTTTTCTATACCATACAATGTATGTATGTATATACATTTTTAAAAAAATGAATCATAGTTGCTTTAAAAAATATCCTTCACTGTTAGTCAAAAAGACTTACTTGATTCTTCTTAATGAGTGCTTGACATTCTACTGGATGGGTCACTAGAGGTACTTCCCATTATGTGTGGAAGGGCATTTAGTCTTTATTTAGTATATCACTACTAAAAACAGTCTAGTGAAAAGTATTATAACAGTATTTCTGTAGATAGATTCAAAGAAGTGAAATTCCAGAGTCAAAGAATATGCAATATTAAAATTTTAATAAGGGCTGCTCACTGTCCTCCAAAGCTGTCATCCTAAATTACTCTTTTATTAATAGTTGCAATGTTTGAGTGTGCCCGATTCCCCACATATTCACCAACCTTGGGGGATATGACTCTGATTTGCCAATTTGATAAACAAAAACAGGCCCTCATTTGATTTTTATTTCCTTGGTCATGTGATGGTTGTACGTCTTTGTCATAGTTTTTTTTTTTGTTTTTTTTTTTTGCTACTGGCATGTCTTTTGCTGTGAAGGGCTAGCTTGTGTCCTTGTTCCAGACTTCTTTATCAATGCAGTCCTTTCTCCCCACTCTCTCCATGGGGGAGGGTTCAGCCCCCAGCTTCCCTCCTTGGAAACGAAAATCCCCTGATGCTTAAGACCCTTACATAAAATGGCATACTGTTTGCGCATAATCTAGGCACCCCCCCTCCTTCCGCTATATACTTTAAATCAGTCTCTAGGTTACCTGAAATACCTTACACATTGGAAATGTATGCAAATAGTTATTCAAATAGTTATAAATACAATGTGAATACTATGTAAATAGCAATCAGTAAATTCAAGTTTTGCTTTTTGAAATTTTCTTCAATTTTTTTGAGCATTTTTGATCCGTGGTTGGTGGAATCATGAATAGCACTCATGGATATGGAGGACTGACTGTATTTGTCTGCCTCTGAGTCCAAGCTGTCTCTGGTCTGTCATTAGTCTTTTGTTTCTGGCATCTTCTGCTGCTCAGATGCTTTTAATTTACATACAATCAAATCTGTTAGCTTTTTTCTTTATGCCTTTCTAAGCATTGTGTCTTCTCCCTGGCAAGATTGTGGAAATACTATAAATTTTTTTCTCCCAATCTAGGAACATGGTATATCTTTCCATCTGTTTGCGTGTCTTTGATTTTTTTCATCAGTGTCTTATATTTTTTGCAGTACAGGTCTTTTGTCTTCCTAGGTAGGTTTATTCCTAGGTATTTTATTCTTTTTGATGCAACGGTAAATATAATTATTTATTGAATTTCTCTTTCTGTTTGTGTATAGAAATGGAACAGATTTCTGTGTATTACTTTTTTTGTAACTTGCAACTTTAGCAACTTCATTGATGAGTTCTAAATGGTTTTCTAGTAGTATCTTTAGGATTTTCTATTTATAGTATCATGTTATCAGACCCAGGTTTCCTGCATTGTAGGCAGATTCTTTACCAGCTGAGCTGTGAGGGAAGCCCATGATCTGAAAAGCTAATAAACTATCCCCTGTCTGTACTTTAAGCCTATCAAGATGTGTTTTGGGACCAGTCCACCATGGTTTAGTGACTAATGAAAGATAATGAGTCAGTCATTTGAATTGGTTTCTTAGTAGACAATGCAAAAGAACATGCTTGATGACCAAGAAGATATTTGCTTAGAGGAAGCATCTTGAGATGAATAATGGAACTTAGTGGAGTGTGGCAAAGACCTGCATTTACACAGGGTTACAGAATTTAGTGTATTTCTTCTGGAGAAGAATCCCATCCACAAACAGATGCATTATTGTCAGTACAGAATGAGAAAATAGCAGAATTCATGAAAAATGTCTTCAAGTAATATAAGTACATGAATGACTAAGGGAGTATATATAGGTAACTGGCTTAGAGGATTGCTTATAGAGGAAATGAGGTCAGGACAGAAATGTAGGTAGAAGGTATTTATCCTCAGCAAGTCTTTCTTAGAAAAACAGAAACTGCATCTTAGGTTAGGAAGGTGGTAGGCTGCAAGGCAGTTGAAGATCACTGGTGAAGTGTTGATCTATTCTGAGCCCCCTTTTCTCTGAAGACACCTTTAAATTCATGAAAAGGAACAGAAACAGATCTCAGGGTGTGAAGGATGTGGTCATCCCAAGGTCAGAGCGGTGGGGGGACCAGACCCCACGCCTTGCTGTGTCTCCATCAGGAAGGGACAGACACGGGTCGATGCTTGCCCATCACAAAAGGGCATTCAAAATCTTTTGCAAGAGAAATCTTCCAAAATTAGATTTTCACTAAACCAGTTATAACTTAAGCTAAAATATACTAAAGAAAAATATATATATCCATGAATTAATACTTTTCTCCTCTAACTAAAAGCATGGCTGAAGTTATTTTGCTTGGGGGTCCGTAATAATCAAGGCCTCTGTGAATCAAAACCCTGGGATGTTAGTTCTTTTTGTGGGCCTTAAGAGCTGATTACTTTTCCCAAGTCACTTAGTCTCTCTTAGCCTCATCTTCCCTCCCTATAAAATGAGAAATAGTGCCTGCTTCAGAGAGATGCTATGAAGAAAATGCTAACTGGTACATATAAAAATTACCTGAGTAATTTGGAAAATCTTGTGCGGAGGGTGAGATTTTAAGATGTGTAACGCAGGTGCTGTAAATGACTGTGGACCGTTGTTTGGGTGTCTTTCTGATATAGATCAAGCTTCCTCTGATGCCAGTAAAGCTTGTATCTTGATTCTTTGTATCCTGAAACACCAGACATTATAGATACATTTTTAAGAACTGTGGCTTTAAAAGTGAAATTTTAATTGTATTTTTCACACTGTCAAGGTGGGTGGTGAGTTAAGCTCTCTGAAGTGATGACTGCATTGTCTACTTTTTTTTTAATCCCCTAGTGTCCAACTAGTATAGTGCTGTGTGCATTAAAGACACTAAGCAAGAGGTTCATATTATCTCTGAAATGTGCTCCAAATTTACCTGCAGCATGGAGAGTTAGGGCTTGTGGGTGTATTCTTATAATCTCATCATGCTTCTGTGTTGCGTCAGCTCCAGCTCAAATTAAAATACTGGAATTCCAGCTGAAATGTCAAAAAGTCCCCACCACCTCCCATTTGGGGGAGAGGAAGAGCTGCTCAGAGACAGGCACCAGAGCGTTCACCCACCTTTCGGCTATGTTCTCACCTACCTGCCGCAAAACCCATGACTTATTTACTTCAGAGCTCACATTTCCGCAAACTAGACCTTGGAGAACTCTATGGGAAATGGATCTTGGCAGGCAATTTCTGAACAGGCACTAGGCTTTCTGCTTTCTAATTTCATAGATCCTTAAGGGTTGTTTGCACCTAACACAGTCTTGTCAGTTAAAACCTCAAGCCAGCTGAGCCCTGAGCATCCAGGGAGTTGCTGGGGGAAAACTGCCTCTGTTTGCTAACTTGTTTTAACTGCGGCTTCTGAAAGATGGGGGCCAACTCAGATTCTTCCTGCTGTGCTTCCGTTGCTGGGCACCTATCTTTCTTTGTTTCTTGTCTCAGACAGTAAACAGAGGGTAATGGTTGCACAAGCATCCAGTTCTTTTGTGATAGCCTGGGAGCTTCACACAAGGAGATCTGAACAGGTTACGAAAAGGAGGCTGGTGCTAAATGCAAAAAAAAAAAAAAAAAGCCACCAAAACAAAACGCGCATACACACACACATACACACATACATACACACCCCAAAACCTCTCGCTTCCTAGCTTGTTACTCCAAAACTCTTGTGAGCCTTAGCTGTCAGTGAGTCAGTATCTTGACAGTTTCTGCAGTTGTAAGCTGTAGAGGAGGACTGAAACTTGTTCACTTGGTGATATCATAGGAAGTTCTTGTTGTTGTTGCTGTTTAGTTGCTTAATCGTGTCTAACTCTTTTTCAACCCCACGGACTGTCACCAAGCTCCCTCTGTCCATGGGATTCTCCAGGCAAGAATACTGGAGTGGGTTGCCATTTCCTTCTCCAGGGATCTTCCCAAACCAGGGATCAGTCCAGGGATTGAACCTTCATCTCCTGTGCTTAAGGCAGATTCTTTACCACTGAGACACCTGGTAAGCTCAGGAAGTTCTTACCTGGGCTTAATAAACTTCAGCTTCATTTGAATATATCTTTCCATAGTCATTGGGCTTCCCTAGTGTCTCAGTTGGTAAAGAATCTGCTTGCAATGCAGGAGACATGGGTTTGATCCCTGGATCGGGAAGATCCCTGAAGAAGGAAATAGCTACCCACTCCAGTACTCTTGCCTGGAGAATTCCATGGACAGAGGAGCCTGGCGGGCTATGGTGCATGGGATCACAAAGAGTCGGACACGACTGTGTGACTTTTTTTTCTTTCATAGTCATTAGAAATTGGGCATAGTCTTAAAGTCAAACATTAAAATGATTTTGGACTTTAAATGTTTTTTTTTCTATATCATTGCACTTGAAACTGATTGAATATTAATTGATTTATTTAGTACAGAAAATCACAAACTGGTTTTCCAACTCAAGTTACCTATAGGTTGGTAGATCGCTAACACTTTTATTTGAATAGCACTTTTGAATTTAACATTTTTTCCATGCATTAACTGATACTTTAAATATTTTAAAGTAAAGGTTGTAAATTCTTAGCAAAGAATTTTGCTAAGAAGAAAACTAACAGACAAACCCCAAAGCAATTGTAGGGTAGTGGACAGAAAACTGAAGGAAAAAGCAGAATTATTATCCTAGAGATCATATATAAATCAAAATAAAATACTATCTGGGGAGAAATATCACAGGCTTCATGAATGTTGAAATTAAAATAATACATTTCTTGACTGTATGATTGAAGAACTTGGCATGGACTTGGCAGCTATTCTCTTCTGCCTTCTGTGTTGCTGATGCCCCAGCAATCATGAGTCTGCTTATTGCGGAATCCACCCCAGCTGTGTTGGCTCTGTTGCCCTCTGGATTTTAGCTTTGCAATACATTTCCTCTCTTGTGGATGGCTTCCTCCTCAGTACACTAAGAAACAGTTCATAGGTTACTTTTCAGGTTACTTTCAAATACATAGTTTCATAGTAGCTCTGTGGACTAGGAGAGGTGGAACAGTTGAAACAGTTTGCCCAGAATCATAAGCAAGCAGGAGTTCACCTTGCATTCACTTCCCAAATCCAGTTTCTTCAGCTTCACTGCTTGGCTAGGGTTTATTATAAACCGTGAGAACCTGACATTGGGTAAAGGATAAGACTATACAAATAAATGGAGTACTTTATTGCTTCCTTGTTATTTATTTGAGTAAACATTTACATGTTGCTATTATGTCTCCAAAATTTGTAATTGTTTTATTATTGGGAGCATTAGCACTTTGGAAGGAAAGGCTTTACATATCTGACAAACATAGCAACTATTGAATAATGTGAAGCATTTTAATGAGTTTCCGTTGACTTTAGTTTGCAAATTATGGTAATGGAATAAAGGAAGGGATTTCTTGTTAGTGAAACTGACAGGAGTACAGTGTGTATGCTTGTGTGTGTCTGTGTGTGTGTGCGTATGTAAAACATCTACAACCACAGTTACAGCTTTTCAGATTCTTTTATTGAATCTGTACACAGTTGTGTAAATAAATGTTAAGAAAATGAAACCTGTAATAAAATCCTTTATCATGTCAAGTAAAATGTATACTTAGGAGTGCCATTTGAGATAAGTTTTCAGGCTATCTCTAGATGTAATAGATCAACAGTAATTTAACATTGTTGAGCACTCCTATTGCACAGTTAAACATTATCTATGGTTGAATGGATCATGAAATGCAATGTACATAAGATATGTTTTCTTTCTTCCCTTTTTTTCTAAATGTGGTTTCCATCGAAACCTCTCTATGATATCAAAAGTCCTTCTCTGATCTGAATAAATATTTTCTCTTCAGGCAGGTCATATATTATAGTTTGTTTGACCAAATAAAGGCCTGTGGTAGAGGCACATGAAATGCAGATCACAGTAAAATAGCACTGGACACAGCCCCCCAGGGCAGGTGCAGGCTGTAATTTCAGCAGAGAACCCCTCCTTATGAAAGTCTCTGTCACAGGGCTTCAGGAGCAGCTGGTGTCCTTTTGAACCATAGTGACTATAACACACATCCTCACTTCTTTGCCCTGATCATGGACTGAGACATTCCAGTAGTGAGGTACTAACATTCTTGTCTTTAGCTTGTGAAATTCATAACACAGTGAAACCTAATGTGAATGAAAAACGGCACTGGAACTTTGCTTTTAAAAAAGACTTTACTGTATTCTTGTGACTCAATCATTTTTTACTCTGTTGAGTAAAGTAGCACTGCTATGTAATTGAAAGTGAAAGTGAAAATCACTCAGTCGTGTCCGACTCTGTGCGACCCCATAGACGGCAGCCCACCAGGCTCCCTCGTCCCTGGGATTCTCCAGGCAAGAGCACTGGAGTGGATTGCCATTTCCTTCTCCAAGGCATGAAAGTGAAAAGTGAAAGTGAAGTCGCTCAGTCATGTCTGACTCCTCACGACCCCATGGACTGTAGCCCACCAGGCTCCTCTACCCATGGGATTTCTCAGGCAAGAGTACTGGAGTGGGGTGCCATTGCCTTCTCCATGGACTATACTATTCATGGAATTCTACAGGCCAGGATACTGGATTGGGTAGCCTTTCCCTTGACCCGGGGATCTTCCCAACCCAGGGATCAAACCCAGGTCTCCCACATTGCAGGCGGGTTCTTTACCAGCTGAGCCACCAGGGAAGCCCAAGATATGTAACTAGGGGGCTTTATAAATACAGAAATTATACATTAAATAAGAATGCATATACTAAAGCTGAGATGAATTAACTAGACTAAGGGCTATGTTTCTTAAGATCGCCTTCTCCTAGCTTAGCGTTTCTTATCGGACTCCCTTGGCTCTTATCTCGTCTTTTTTTTTTTTTTAACATTTTAAAAAGATTTAATTATTCATTTATTTTTTGTGTGTTTTTTTGTTTTTTTTTAATTAATTTATTTATTTTAATTGGAGGCTAATTACTTTACAACATTGTGGTGGTTTTTGCCGTACATTGACATGAATCAGCCATGGGTGTATATGTGTCCCCCATCCTGAACCCCCCTCCCTCCTCCCTCCCCATCCTATCCCTCAGGGTCATCCCAGTGTACCAGCCCTGAGCACCCTGTCTCATGCATCGAACCTGGACTGTTATATCCCACACACATTAGCTACAGAGCTATAATTTTCCTGAAGCAACTCTTCCATCATGATGCTTCCCTGATCAACAACAATAGGCAGGGAGAGGGTTCCAGAATTGCCTCTAAAGTTCATGGTCTTCAGTGTGATACTTACGGTTTGGAGGTCAGTCTCTTGAGCTTTATTCATCTCTTTCCTCATTGTGGCCTCTTACTTTCTCTAGTCCAGCTACCCTGGGACACTGGTTCTTTCAAGGTCTGCACTGTCCCACATGTGTGCTTTCACTTCCATGGAGTTGATCATTAGAATTCTGTCTGCCCTTTATGACCCCTGCACATGAGAGTGTAATCCTGTGGTGGGTGAGAGCCTGGACATTGCAGTCTGGCACACCCAGATGGAATTGTAGTTCTGTCATAGGTGAAAGAGAATATGGGCCCAGACCTTAAACTTATCAAGCCTCAGTTTCATCATCTATAAAATGGAGATAGTGATACCTTATGAATTTATTGTGAAAATGAAATAAAATGATACAGGCAAGGTGCATAGGAGAACAATGCCTGGCATTTAGTAGGCACTCAGTAAAATATTATTAAACACCACCTCCTCCATGGAGTTTCTCTGTTTTCCATCCTACAAAGAAATTAGCCTCCTATTTGAATTCTGGTAACATTTTGCATCTTTATAGTGTTGCCAAGTTCAGTTAGCATTTTCCTTCCTTTAAGCTCCTTGAAGTTTATCTCTGCTAGGTGTTTCACAAATGTTGGTTGAATCAAGTTGAGTTGCTGAACCACTGTACTTAATAAGAGTGGGGTTTAAATGATTTCATCATAAAATAAATGGGAATTTTAAACAATTAATGGTTTCTAAGTCATGTCAAAACTCAAGCATCATTTGTATAGTGTCATGATTGAAACTGAGCTGAAAATAAGCAGCACTGGAGGCCAGATCCTTAAATTATAAATAGCTGGGAAGAACAAAGAGGTCAGATAACTGATGCAAGGCCATTCAGCGTGGAATTATGTGTAGGGTGTTTGGACATTAGCACCGTGATTTGATCTGCACTCTTTGTAAAGTTACAAATATTTACTGTAATGGTGATTTCTCTGTATTTTAGATTCTCATTAAAGGGCCTCCCTGGCAGCTCAGTGGTAAAGATTCCACCTACAGTGCAAGAGTCATAGGAGACTAAGGTTCAATCCCTGGGTCAGGAAGATCCCTTGGAGAAGGAAATGGCAATCCACTCCAGTATTCTTGCTTAGGAAATCCCAAGGACAGAGGAGCCTGGTGGGCTACAATCCACGGGATCACGGAGTCTGAAGTGACTGAGCACAGGTCATATTAGCAGTGCTAGCTTTTCATTCATTCTGACTTACTTGAATCACTGCAGCTGTGGTATAAGAGAGTCAGGCAGTCAAGTCAAGCAGCAGCTGACACCCCCACCTGTGACCCGGAGGGAAGGAAAGTCAGCACTCTCTCTGGCCGTCCTGCCCCTCTCCTCCTCCTCTTCTCTATGCACCTGTGATTTCTCTCTGACTTTCCTTATCTGGTGGGGAGTTGGGAACCACAAGTCCTGGAACACATTCAGAATTCTCCAGATTCTCATCTTGAATTATCAAAGTCAAGAGAAACTGTGAAAGTTTTTTCCAACCTTAGATCATGTTCTAATTATCATCCTCCCTTCATCTACCTCTTAAATGTAGGCTTTAATTTAAAAGTATGTTTTTTCTCCATTAAGGCACCCTTCAGACATATTTGAAGAAAGGACAAGATGTTAGTGGCTCTCCCCAGTTTTAACCCACACATTTTGAGCTGCGAAGCCTTAATACTCTTCCTAAAACATCTCTTTAATCGTAACTCTCCCCTGATTCCCACCTTCTCTCCTCTAACCCCCAAATGAAAAGGGGAGAAAACTTTTTCACTTGGTTCCCAGTTAAGTAGATTATAATTGGTAAAGGACTGAGGGTGAAAATTGAATTGTTGAGCAAAGGATCTGACCCATACTCCAGTGTTTCCGTCTTGCCTTTCTTCTCTTTTAGAGTGACTTCATGAAACAAGAGTTCTGACTTAGAGAGCCAACGTCATTATCTTTGATAGGCTTTGCAAAATGCCTATCAAAATGGCTTATGACTGTTATCAGGCTTCATTTCACACTCTTACCTAAGAGGCTAATCTGTAGCTGATGGTTTTCCTTCTTTCTTCATTTCTAAACTTCACTGGTCTGTAGAGGGATTCCGGATTTCCCTGCTGGCTCAGAAGTGAAGAATCTGCCTGCAGTGCAGGAGACACAGGAGACACAGGTTCTATCCTTGCATTAGGAAGATCCCCTGGAGGAGGGCATGGCAACCCCCCCACCCCAGAGTTCTTGTCTAGGGAATCCCATGGACAGAGGCACCTGGCGGGCTACAGTCCATGGGGTCACAAAGAGTCGGACACGACTGAAGCGGCTGAACACATAGAGGGATTCCAGAGTGCAGCTGATAAAGGAGTGCTTCTTTCCGTGAGTTAGTAGGGCACGTCCCACATGCAGACAATGCCACTCATCTCGAGCTTATAATTCTCTCCCTGGTAAAATATGAAAACACCACCTTGAGGAGAAAAGATACCTGTATGTATTATGGGAAGACTTTGAGACAGCCCTGGGCTAGCATTTGTGAAACCTGTGCAGAGATGCTCTTTTCTGTCAGTGAAGAGCTGACTCGGATAAGAGCTGGTCACAATTAAATTAGGCTTCTGTGAGGGAAAGTCAGGCTGGAAGGACTGCCCTGTGTGCTCACCATTGATTAGACCTGTGGAAATTCTTACCCTGAAGGCACTCTGTGCCAGGATCTTGAGGAACCCTGCATGAATTAGAAAGGAGAAGCACCGACTGTGTTAAATGTCTTATGGTGCTGCACCGGGGAGATGAGACACGAGACGAACACCACCCTGTCATCGGCTCACTGTGAGACTCCCTAGGAGTTACTTTTATTAGCCCATTTCCTCCCAGCCTGTGTGTTGGATTCTTCTCCTGTTGATTTATGTGGTGAAACCTAAATACTTGTTTTTGTTTTAAAAAACAGCAAAAATTTCCCAACTGTCATTTACCCCGACTCAGACACTGAATGTATGTAAATTCCCAAATAACTTGAAATGGAAGGTTTCACTCCTTTGACTTTTTATTTGGGCTAAGTTGTTGATTATGGCTTTTTAGTCAGGAAGGGGAGTTTGTGATCCATTGGATGGGTGGTGGACAGAGATGATGTATTAGCATTATTGTATACTTCCTTGGTTTGAGTGTGGTGATTGTTTGCTATTATGTAATCTATAATAATCACTCCCTCTTTCCAAAAATATGTGGCTTGTCTGAGAATCTCAAAGGCTTTGCATTGTATGAAAGTGAAAGTCACTCAGTTGTGTTTAACTCTTTGCAACTCCATGGACTGTAATACGTGGAATTCTCCAGGCCAGAATATTGGAGTGTGTAGCCTTTCCCTTCTCCAGGGGATCTTCCCAACCCATGTCTCCTGCATTGCAGGTGGATTCTTTACCAGCTGAGCCACAGGGGAAGCATCAGTGTATAAACCTGATGCAAAAAAGGAAGTCTAATTTTATAAAAAACATATAATATTTACCATCATATTCATTTTTAAATATATCCTTCAGTAGTGTTAAGTGTATTCACATTGTTTTCTAACTGTAAGCTAATGATACTGAGGAGGTCTCAGTCCAGAAATAATGTGACAGAGATTGTAAACATGTTGTTCAAAAAAAAAAAAGATTCTGGAACTGAAACTAAAATTGAAACAGTGGAAAAGGAACTAGCTAGAGCAAGAAGGACAGTCCAAAATTTCCCTCAAAATAAAACAGAATAAAGTCCAACATTTCAAAGGCAGGTTGATATGCGGTGAATCATATGAGTATATATTCTATATAATCTATATGTGAACTGTGGAAGGGCAAAAACATATAAGTCATTTATGCATTGGCTTCACTCTTACTTAGTGAAGAGATCAACATTATGATAATCTGGAACAGAATTGACTTTTGGGAGCCATTTTTAAATAAAATAAAGTCACTAGTAGCTATTTTATTGTAAAACTAAATAACCTAAGCTACCAAATAATGTCTCTTGACTGTTTTGTAGTGACATGTTGAATCCAAATACACTCTGGAGTGGGAGAGGTAAGGTCATATACCATATGGCTTCCATTTGCAGTTCTATCAGAGTGTGGTAAATAAACATTCTCTTTGTACCTCTGCATATACATGGACATGCAATCCATGGGGTCGCAAAGAATTGGACATGACTCAAAAAAAGCAAGAGAGTTCCAGAAAACATCTATTTCTGCTTTATTGACTATGCCAAAGCCTTTGACTGTGTGGATCACAATAAACTGTGGAAAATTCTGAAAGAGATGGGAATACCAGACCATCTGACCTATCTCTTGAGAAACCTGTATGCAGGGCAGGAAGCAACAGTTAGAACTGGACATGGAACAACAGACTGGTTCCAGATAGGAAAAGGAGTACGTCAAAGCTGTATATTGTCACCCTGCTTATTTAACTTATATGCAGAGTACATCATGAGAAACGCTGGGCTGGAGGAAGCACAAGCTGGAATCAAGATTGCCGGGAGAAATATCAATAACCTCAGATATGCAGATGACACCACCCTTATGGCAGAAAGTGAAGAGGAACTAAAAAGCCTCTTGATGAAAGTGAAAGAGGAAAATGAAAAAGTTGGCTTAAAGCTCAACAGTCAGAAAACTAAGATCATGGCATCTGGTCCCATCAATTCATGGGAATTGGATAGGGAAACAGTGTCAGACTGTATGTTTTTGGGCTCCAAAATCACTGCTGATGGTGATTGCAGCCATGAAATTAAAAGACGTTTACTCCTTGGAAGGAAAGTTATGACCAACCTAGACAGCATATTAAAAAGCAGAGACATTACTTTGCCAACAAAGGTCCATCTAGTCAAGGTTACGGTTTTTCCAGTAGTCATGTATGGATGAGAGAGTTGGACTATAAAGAAAGCTGAGTGCCAAAGAATTGATGCTTTTGAACTGTGGTGTTGGAGAAGACTCTTGAGAGTCCCTTGGACTGCAAGGAGATTCAACTGGTCCCTGCTAAAGAGATCAGTCCTTCACTGGAAAGACTGATGTAGAAGCTGAAACTCTAATACTTTGGCCACCTCATGCGAAGAGTTGACTCATTGGGAAAGACCCTGATGCTGGGAAGGATTGTGGGCAGGAGGAGAAGGGGACGACAGGATGAAATGGTTGGATGGCATCACCGACTTGATGGACATGAGTTTGGGTAAACTCCAGGAGTTGGTGATGGACAGGGAGGCCTGATGTGCTGCGATTCATGGGGTCGCAAAGAGTTGGACACAGCTGAGCGACTGAACTGAACTGAACTGAACTGAGCAATTGAACTAAACTTGTACTTCTAGAAAATTATTTTAAAAGCTAATAGTATTATAACTGTTTATTTTTGGTTTAGAGTTTGACTTTTTCTGGCCCTGCCTTCAGCAAGCCCCTGTGATTAGTACTGAATTAGTACTGAGCATCGTCATTCAACCTCCATGCCATGATTGCTGCACCAAACTGTTACTGAGCACAAGTTCAAGGGCCTAATGCACAGTGAAGCCAAACAATACCAAAATGTCAGAGTCTGGAGCAGAGAAACGTTTATTGCAGGGTCATGCAATGAGATAGGTGGCTCACGCCCCCTAAACCTTGAGTCTCTCCAGAGGGTTTTAGCAAAGCATTTTTCAAGGCAAGATGAGCGAGGGGAGTGGTTAGTTATTGCAAACTTCTTGGTGTTGGAATCCTTTGTTCTTATAGCTGTCCAGGTAGGTCAGGTCATGATGTTCCTGTAAACCGACAATGAGATAAGTGTTCTTCTCTCAGTTCTGAAACTTTTTATCTCTGTACAAGTGGAAAAGTGGTATACCTTTAAAGGTCAGAGACCTGAGAATGGGTATCCTGTTTATTTCAGGCTATAGGCAACATTTGAAAAGACCCTGATGCTGGGAAAGATTGAGGGCAGGAGGAGAAGGGGACGACAGAGGATGAGATGGTTGGATGGCATCACCGACTCAATGGACATGGGTTTGGATGGACTCCGGGAGTTGGTGATGGACAGGGAGGCCTGGTGTGCTGCAGCCCATGGGGTTGCGAAGAGTTGGAGATGACTGAACAACTGAACTGAGCTGAACTGATAGGCAACATTCTTTAATTAAAGGTACAGAACCAGCACAACAGGGCACAAAGGTTAAAGACACTGAAGGACAGCTAATAAGGAGTCATATTTGTTCTTCACTATTATAAAACTGGGCTTCTCTGGTGGCCCAGTTGTAAAGAACCTGCCTGTCAATACTGGGAACATGGGTTCAATCCCTGGATCAGGAAGATTCCCTGGAAAAGGAGATGGTAACCCACTCCAGAATTTTTGCCTGGGAAGTCCCATGGACAGAGTAGCCTGGTGGGCTATATTCCATGGGGTCCCAAAGAGTTGGATAGGACTTAGCAAGTAAACAACAACAATAATTACAAAACTACTTCTAAAGTACCTTCTTTTTTTCATTTTTTTTTTAAGTTCTCTCTTTCTTAACCTTTTTAACTCTAGAAGCACCAGTTATAAAGTTACCTTAGATAACAAAACAACACACCAAGACTGGCCATGTGGTAGGCACTCATCCTGTGTTAGCTCTTGTTAGTCTTTCCCAAGTCAACAAATATTTATTGAATGCCTGGTATTTCTTCTTACAGCCTATATGGGAGGCAAAGGGTAGTGATGCCTATGATTCTAGTTAGGGACATTTAATCTAAGTAATTGCTCATTAATATCAGTTGTTCTTTCTCTTAGAAACATGTTTAAGTAGTGAAAGGGCAGTATTGTTTCCCTTGTAGGCTGAGAGCTGGCATCTTTCTTTTTGATGTGAAAGGCAAGAGATTTTTGAAAATAATAGTGTAGCCTAGTGGATTTTTGAAGCTCAGAACTTAGAGTGTTTAGTATACAGACTTTTCTGTTGCTAAATTTTTTATTAATAATGATTTTAGTCTGTTTGCATTTACTAATAACACATGGCCATTGAAAAGCAAACTTCTGGGCTTACATTTGTAATGGGTGGATGACATTTGCTCATAATGGCGAAACCACCAGGGCTTCTTTCTTTAGTTCAAAAAGGAAGTGGGAAAGGCATGTTAAACGTGAGAGAAATCTTTTCTCAAGGAAAATTCAAATCTGAACCCCTTAAGTAGAATGGTTTGGTAAAGGTTAAACAAACCTTCTCTCACTCTTGTGGGACTTTAAAGTAAATTTCATCTGAATTCTCATCAGCTCCTCTGTGCAGCTGTCCCTAAACATCTGTCCTGGCTGCTCAGAGTGGCGGCTTCCCCCTTGATGGTTTACATATGCTTGTGTAAACTGTTTATTTGTAATACATAATTAGTGGCAAAATGCTTACTTAGTTTTTAACTACATATACTCACGGGTAGATAAGAAGAAAGCTCTATTTAACTTCACGAATGGGAATAGTTGGTTTAAGGCTTCTAAGCATCTCAATCCCATTGACTTGCCAGCAGCTGTTGATGTAGTTCAGTTCAGTTCAGTCGCTCAGTCGTGTCCGACTCTTTGCAACCCCATGAACCACAACATGCCAGGCCTCCCTGTCCGTCACCAACTCCCGGAGTTTACCCAAACCCATGTCCATTGAGTCAGTAATGCCATCCAACCGTCTCATCCTCTGTTGTCCCCTTCTCCTCCTGCCCCCAATCTTTCCCAGCATCAGGGTCTTTTCAAACGAGTCAGCTCTTCGCATCAGGTGGCCAAAGTATTGGAGCTTCAGCTTCAGCATCAGTCCTTCCAATGAATATTCAGGACTTATCTCCTTTAGGACGGACTGGTTGAATCTTTTTGCAGTCCAAGGGACTCTCAAGAGTCTTCTCCAACACCACAGTTCAACAGCATCAAACCTTCAGCACTCAGCTTTCTTTATAATCTAACTCTCATATCCATACATGACCACTGGCAAAACCATAGCTTTGACTAGATGGACCTTTGTTGACAAAGTGATGTCTCTGGTTTTTAATATGCTGTCTAGGTTGGTCATAACTTTCCTTCCAAGGAGTAAACGTCTTTTAATTTCGTGGTTGCAGTCACCATCTGCAGTGATTTTGGAGCCCCCCAAAATAAAGTCAGCCACTGTTTCCACTGTTTCCCCATCTATTTGCCATGAAGTAATGGGACCAGAGGCCATGATCTTAGTGTTCTGAATGTTGAGCTTTAAGCCAACTTTTTCACTCTCCTCTTTCACTTTCATCAAGAGGCCCTTTAGTTCTTCTTCACTTTCTGCCATAAGGGTGGTGTCATCTGCATATCTGAGGTTATTGATATTTCTCCCGGCAATCTTGATTCCAGCTTGTGCTTCCTGCAGCTCAGTGTTTCTCATGATGTACTCTGCATATAAGTTAAATAAGCAGGGTGACAATATACAGCCTTGACGTACTCCTTTTCCTATCTGGAACCAGTCTGTTGTTTCATGTCCAGTTCTAACTATTGCTTCCTGCCCTGCATACAGGTTTCTCAAGAGGCAGGTCAAGTGGTCTGGTATGCCCATCCCTTTCAGAATTTTCCACAGTTTATTGTGATCCACACAGTCAAAGACTTTGGCATAGTCAATAAAGCAGAAATAGATGTTTTTCTGGAATTCTCTTGCTTTTTCAATGATCCAGCAAATGTTGGCAATTTCATCTCTGGTTCCTCTGTCTTTAATAAAACCAACTTGAACATCTGGAAGTTCACGGTTCACATTCATGTAGAGGGTGTTGAAAAATCTGTTTGGGCTCTTGAAGCTTGGGGTAATTTTTGAAGTTGTGCTTGGTCTCTCAATCCAGGACTGGGTTTGAGACCCCTGCCATGCTGCAGAGGAAAATGATTCCCTGGAAGCCATGGAAAAGTGAAGCTGCTCAAAGGCTGGGGAGTCTGTGGTCTTAGTAGGCATGCAGCAAAAAATTATGTAAACCTCAAGAGAAGTGGCCCTCTATTGACCTGGAAAGATCAACCTTCCAAGGTCTTGGTTTTGTTGGCAGAATAAACGCTTCTGTAAAGAGTGAGATCCAAGTCAGGTTGGTGGAAAACTGGAGTGGGGAGTCTGGCTGTCAGAGTGACTGATGGCCTGGCCACACATGACTGCTTCCTGGAGAAATCAGGTCAAATGGTCCTCCCCCTGAGAGGTAGATGGGGAGCTGAGAACACAGCCAGGCTCATATTCTAGGCATAAGAGTCATCCCATCCCTAACAGAAAGAAAGTGAAAGTGTTAGTTGGTCAGTTGTGTCTGACTCTGCAAGCTCATAAACTGTAGCCCACCAGGCTCCTCTGTCCATGGGATTCTCCAGGCAAGAACACTGGAGTGGATTGCCATTCTCTTTTCCAGGCGATTATCCTGACCCAGGGATTGAACCCAGGTCTCCCACAATGCAGGCAGATTCTTTACCAATTGAGCCACCAGGGAAGCTCCTAGCAGAGGAGAGTTCAATTCTTAGTATACCGGACACTAAGAGCTGGTCTCCCTGCATATACCCTGGGCATATCTCAAGGGCAGCAGAAGGCTTTGCACAGTGTCTCTGCTATGAACTATGCTTCTTGAGAGTTGTTTTATTCATATACATATTCTGTGCTTCTCAATGCGGGCTTCCCAGGTGGCACCAGTGGTAAAGAACGTGCCTGCCAGTGCAAGAGACATGGGAAATTCAGGTTCTATCCCTGGGTCGGGAAGATCCCCTGGAGGATGGCATGGCAAGACACTCCACTATTCTTACCTGGAGAGTCCCATGGACAGAGGAGCCTGGTGGGCTATAGTCCATGAGGTCAGAGAGAGTCAGACACGACTGAAATGACACATGCATGCTTCCCAATATAATTGCCCTGGTTCCCCTAGTGCATTCACAGCCTTAGCATTAATTGACCTTTTCTCCTGATAATTCTTTGTTTGAGAGGCATCTTGTGTCTTCTGAGATGTCTAGCAGCATCCCTGGCCCATGTCCACTAAATGTGAGTGGCACTTCTCTCCTCACTGTAACAGTGAAAAATGTACATAGACACTGCCAGACATGCTCTGCGGCCAGAATCAGCCCCAGCTGAGAACCACTGCTCTAATCCTGTATTCTCATCAGACATTTATAGTTTACCCAATGGTCGCAGATACTAGGCATCCGTTATGTCCCAAGCAGTAGGTTTGTTGTGGGACAGCAGTGATAACCCTAGGAGACAGTCCCGTCCTTCATGTAGTTTATAGTCCAGTTAAGAGAACAGATATAATTGATTAGTCTCACTAAAATATAATTAAAATAGTGATAACTGTTAGAAAGGAAATGTTCTGGGTGCTCTGAGGACCAATAACAGGAAGCCACAGCTAGACTTGGGGACCAGACAAATGTGCCTGGAGAGAGACAGAAGCTGAGGGGAAAGTGCCTGGGATTCCTGACGGGGAATCGGGGATAGGAGCTCAGCGCTGGGGTGGCCGCGTGTGCAGAGCACCGGGGTGGGAGGAGGTCTGCCAGGGGCTGGAAAGGGCCGGGTCCAGACAGGAGGCGAGGGCCGAGGGCCTGGGCACGGCATGGCTGGAGAAGAGTCCAGACAGGAGGTGAAGGCTGGGGGACTGGAGATGCCGTGTCTGGAGAAGAGTCCAGACAGGAGGTGAGGGCCAGGGGGCTGGGCATGCCGTGGCTGGAGACGAATCCAGATAGCAAATGACGGCTGGGTTCACTCTACATGCGTGATGTTGACACCACTTGTGAGGCGCGTTGACAGTTCGGGTCTTTATTATCCTGAAAGCCCAGGACACGTGCCCTCAGCAATACCCTCCTTCTTATCAGCCCTGAGTGACCTGTAATGTCTTCCAACTCCAGAGTCTTGGATTTGAACTTACAGCATTCCCGTAACATTCATTTTCTTTTTGAACTTACTACATTTGGCAGCTTTTCTGTTTCTGGTTCTCAGGTTCCAGAATGATACCAGGGTCCCTAGAAGGCGAGGGACAGGGTGGGGAGTGCTGAGGCAATGTCCCCCTACTTCATTAACCACGCCACCATGCCGGGTCTTCATTCTTCCAAAATTCGGATGTGCGGCAGGATGACAGAGATGGAGAAGCAGTAGTTTAGTGTCTCTCAGGGTGACTTCATCGAGCAGCACAGACTGTGTGCTTATGAGCTGGTCTCCAAAGGGAAGGTCTGCCCTTGGCCTTTTGGCTTCATTCTAGGCCCAGAGTCGTCCTCAGACCAGCTCTGAGGTGCTGAGTGTTCACACCTAGTTCACGTACAGCTGCTTTGGGACAGTCACCCTGTACTGCACCCAGCATGTCAGGATAAGGTTGGTTATGCTGAAAATTACTATCTAGGTGTTCAGAGGTTCTTTGGCAACTCCTTCAGTCTGGGTCTACAGAAATGTTCACAAATGTCTCAGCTCTCTCTGGAAACACGTTTTCTTTAGTGAACATGAGGACCCCACAGACACATGATTTTGCATCCCTGGGTGTCTCAAGATGAAGAGTAGTCGATGCTCAGCAATCCTTGCTGACCTGTTCTTAGGAACACTCTGGGTAATCCCATGTGGGGACTGAACTTGTGACCCTGGTCTCATTAGCACAGGATACTAATCCAAGCAACTTTGGCCTAAACCCGTGAGTCATAATAAATAACCTTAATGGGGAGTGTGGGAGAGCTGAAGGAACCCGATTTGCATTTGTGCCTTGTTTGCTAAGACCCAGTTGTCAGTGATGGCAACGTGAGGAGACGTGACTGACAAGATTTCTGGATTGTCAGCAAACTTCGAGTCGGCATTTCTTGACCTACGTGTGAGCCATTTTAAATACTGGACAATTTTTTTTCATTGCCTATTCCCACATTATCTGCTTTGCCTTTTCTTACATGTTTTTTCAGTCTCTCACCACAGTGTGTTCATCTTTCATAGGTTAACCTGGTTTGTCATTTCTTTGCCTTTTTGAGTTTATTGAGATTGCTACCTAAGATGCTGTTTTCTAAGAGTCTTACCAATTTCCCGATGTTGTTTTTTCATTTCTTGCTCACGTATTCTTTTTCCATCCTCATCTGCCTGTTCCCCAGCCTTCATGAGGAGACACATACAGTATCACGCCGTTGTAGGGAACTGTTCTCTTGCTACCTTCATTCAGCAATGCCCTATTGTGCATAATTTATAGGGCTCAGTACTGCTGCCTTCTGTCAGCTTGGCGGTGGGTGGGGAGGGGTGACAGGTATTTAGCCAGACACATAGGCCTTTCCAGAACTGCCTTCTGGAACTTGTGACCTGCTTTGTCCAGAGTAAGACCTAATCCTGTGATTTTGGAAAACTACGGAATTGAATTGAATTCTCCCAGAAGACTTCCAACAGTGTTTCAGATGTTCTCATTTTCTGCATCTTCCTTTGGAGATTCAGTGCTGTGAGAAGAGGGGAGCCTGGTGCTTCTCCTCACCTTGCTTTGGTCTGGGTCCCTCAGCCCTCCTCAGCTCTCCCAAGGATGCCCTTCCTAGTATTACCATCACTTATCACTGAGGGAAAATGGAGGTAGACAGAGATTCCCCATACTCTCTTTTCCTGATGCCTGATTTTACTGTTCACAATACCCTTTCCCTTAAACAAGACCACTTTTCAAGGGGAACAGTAATTGAGATGGTGGAAAGGATGTTAACCTTTAGAAATAGGACATACCACAAGGGCTTAACACAGCAGTAAGTATTTGTTGTTGTTTTTGAGTCGCTCAGTCGTGTCTGACTCTTTGCAACCCTGTGGACTGCGGCATGCCAGGCTTCCCTGTCCTTCTCCATGTACTGGAAGTTGCAGTAAGTATGGGTCGTGTCAAAAGGTAGTCAGCAAAGGGCTCTGGATTGCTTATAATACCTAGTGCAATGTAAAAGTTATGCTGTCTTGTGCTAAGTCTCTTCAGTTGTGTCCAACTCTTTGTGACCCCATAGACTGTAGCCCACCAGGCTTCTCTGTCCATGGAATTTTCCAGGCAAGAATACTGGAGTGAGTTGCTATGTCTTCCTCCAGGGGATCTTCCGGACCCGGGGCTCAAACCAGCCTCCCCTGCACTGCAGGTGGATTCTTTACCACCGAGCCACCAGGGAAGCTCGTAGAGAACTCATTTCCCTTCAAATGCATTTTTCCCCATAACTATTGGAATCAACACTGTTTAAAGGCATTCTTTCAACTAAACTATTTGGATTCTTTTTTCTTTTAGGCGATTATCCCAGTGTAAATGTTATTACTCGGACAGTCTCTCCCTCTCTCTCTCTTTTTTTCCTTCATTAAAAAAAAATCTTGAAAGTAAGCGAATACTAATGTATTTACTCTTTGGTTTCTGTCAGCGAAGCTCACCAGAGAAAATTGAAATCATGCATTTTTCTGGAACATTTTCTCAGACAGCCAAGCGTAGAAGCAAATTACATCCTCTCCTATTTTTTTTTTTCTCTTACTCCATGATGAATTTCTTTCTCCAGAGGGAGAAGTGATTTTTAAAAGGCTTGAACAACATGCTAATCTTTCCTTCTGATAGCCCCTGGTTGAATTACCCCTGAATTTGAAGCATTTACTGATGAAATGATACTTGACATTAACCACTGTTGTATGGAAATATTTCTAGCACCTGGGGAGAAAATAAAGGCGGTTGTTCATAATACTGCCGCTGTGTGGCTGAATCTTCCATTTTTCTCAGAACCAACTTGAATTACACTTGCTTCATGCTGACTGACTTTTCTCCTGAGAGACCACTTTTAGACAATAGAAAGATTTGCACCACTGGAAAAAAAATGAGAATTTACAGTATTATTATAAGGAAAAGGATTGAGTTTAGGTAATGGTCTGCTTGGCTAGTTGACGGAACCAGCTAGAGGCTTTGGTTTGGGACTTACTTAGTCCTTGTTCAGAATGATAGATATCTTATCCTTGTTGATGAAATACTCTTTTGCTTATAAAACCCTACTTAGACTTGGGGCTCAAGTAGACAAGCAGAATTTTCCAGTAAGGTGTGAAATACGAACTTGGTTTTAAGGTTTTGCATCTCAGAGTATTTTTGACTTGGCAAAGTGCTTTATGACTGTTGAATAAGTAAAAATAGACAATAAAAACTATGAAACGATTAATATAGAGTCTTTGTATTAGAACTGTGAAAATTCTTAATTTGCCTTTTTTTCAATGAGAAAAGAAAATGTACAGTACACTGTGGCACTTTCAGCTTTTCCTTCATTTAAACCATGGAGATGTGTTTATGTGATAAGCATTGAAGCAGTTTCTTCAGGGATAAGTCCCTGCTTAGTTGAAATGAGAATGCATACCTTGTGATATGGTGTAGCAAGAATAATGAACCAGTCTCAAGAATCCTGGGATTACCTCCTGCCTTCAAAGCTTTCCAGGCAGCTGTTTGACCTGTCTAGGCCACAATATCTAACTTGGACTTGATCAGTGTTTCCCCAACTGTATTCACAAAATATTCCTTCTTCTCTTGCCGGTGGCAGTGTGGGGAGAAGAATGGGGAGGAAATTCATGATCAAAAAGATTTTAGAAATTGTGTATATAATATCCCTTGGAATCACAATTTACATAGTATGCCTGTGCACACAGCAAGCATTTACTGATTCCTGACCAAATATCAGGGAACTTTATTTCTATAGTGGAAATGATAAATATAGATTGTGCTTTCCTACGGAGATTGCAAAGCAGGAAAAATTGTTGCAGGATGAAATTGTTAGAGATGACTAAGGAAGGGAGATGCGGGAAGTTTATTTTGGAGCATACTAAAACTCCAAAAAGTTCTAAATGAAGAAATCTGTTTACCTTTGTTTAACCAGTGTCTCCTAAAACGTTTCTTAGTTGCACACATATTCACATGTCTGTAGAGTGAAATGGGATACAGTTTGGGAAATGGTGGATCAGCTATTTTACCAAGGTCTCTAGTTTCGATGATTATAATTCCTGATTTGTCTAAGGCTCATTTTCATCCCCCCCGGAGCATTTTGTGGAGTTGCAATGTACACTGGCTAGACCCGAGTCACTCCATAAATTTGATTGAAGTTTTGCCTTTTCAAGGCACTTGTGAAATACTCTAAGAAGAAGAAACAAGGGAGATTGCAGTGCGCTATGTAATTTACAAACCCATGTAAGAAACTTTAATACAAGGAAGGCAGTGCTGTCGGGGGAGGTGCATGTAGATAAAATACAGACAAAATTTAGAGAAGTGGTCCTCAGAGCGCTGATCCCCCCGAGACCAGCATCTCCTGGGAACTTGTTAGAAATGAGATTCTTAGCCCCCACTGTAGACCAACTGATCCAGAAACTCTGGACGGGAGCCCAGCAATGTGAGCTCTAACAAGTCCTGCCATGTTTCAGATATTTGCTCAAGTTTAAGAATTGCAACCTTAGATGTGGAGCTCACTGTGGATTGAGTAGAGGGGTATCTCTGGGATTGCTTCATAGAGTATGTACAGTTTAGCTAAATCAAGGAAGATGAGTAAAACTTAAAGAACTTAAAGAGTCAAACAAGTGGAGGCCTATATTATAAAGGAAGCAATAGCAATGAGACAAATTCACAGTAGAAATCTGAGGTCTGGTTTTTAGCTTTTTTTTTTTTAAACTGGCAATCTGTGTGACCTTGTCCAAATCATCGAACCTTTCTTGGTCTGTTTCCTCAACTCTAAACCTGGGGTGTTGCATGAGACAATTTTATGATCCTCAGTGGGTTTACATGCCTCTGGTTTAGTATATCATGATATCTTCTGAGTAATAGCATGACAGGGGTTATTTGTGACCCAAACACCTAGTATATTATCCTGTAGACTCTCTAGCTACAATGACTTGTATTAAGAAAAACTACACAATAAACATTTTTTTTTCAACTTTTCAGGCAGCCATTAGCATCAGCCAGAGAGTAAAACTTTATTTCCAAGTGTGCTGCATAGACACTCTGAAACTGATTTCAGGAGCAGGGACCCAGAACATCAAGTAGTGTCATGAGGATGGTAATTTAAGCCATATTGGAATAAGCTGCTCTGGAAGATAGGGTTTAGTGGTATCTGGCTGTGCTGGGGGCTCATCGTTGCAAGGAGAAATCCTGCTAGAACTCTCCAGGACTTAAATGCCAAGTCTGAGGAGTAGCTCCCTAATGCAGCTCTGGTTTCCTAAGTTTGAAAGTATACACTCAGGAGTTGGGAATAAGTTACAGAACTGTGGCAAGAGTCCTTAGCCCATGTCACCATGCATGGAACCCCTCCCTAGCTCTGACCCCAACCCATGGCAGGGGCCTGGGTCTGTGGAAGAGTAGCTTTCCTATTAAAGATGGACTGCTCCCCACCTGCAATGCAGGAGCCAAAGGAGACACGGGTTTGATCCCTGGGTCAGGAAGATCCCCTGGAGGAGGGCATGGCAACCCACTCCAGTGTTCTTGCCTGGATAATCCCACGGACAGAGGAGCCTGGTGGGCTACAGTCCATAGAGTCACAAAGAGTCAGACATGACTGAAGTAACTTAGCATGCACACACTCCATGGATGGTCTTCTTCTTGACCCTTTATCCTTAGCCCAATTTTCAGTTACTTTCTGCTTCGTATCCCTTCTTATGAACACTTTAATAATTATACAGTAGTCCCCTACATACAAACCTTTGAGTTACAAATTTTCAAAGATGTGAACCTGTGTGCCAGTCACTGTATGCCAGCTGTTGTACTGTACTACTATACTTTTCAAGGTATTGTATTATAATATGAACTGTTGCTGCAGTTGCTGCCGTTAAGTCACTTCAGTCGTGTCCGACTGTGTGCGACCCCCATAGACGGAAGCCCACCAGGCTCCCCCATCCCTGGGATTCTCTAGGCAAGAACACTGGGGTGGGTTTCCATTTCCTTCTCCAAGGCATGAAAGGGAAAAGTGAAAGTGAAGTTGCTCAGTCGTGTCCGACCTTTAGCAACCCCATGGACAGAAAATCCTCCGTCCATGGGGTTTTCCAGGCAAGAGTACTGGAGTGGGGTGCCATTACCTTCTCCGATAATAAGAACTATGTTGTCTTTATTTTTTGCGTTTGTTTTTTATGTATGTATTATTTGTGTGAAAAGTATTAATAAACCTATTATATTACAGTACTGTATAGCTGATTGTGTTACTTGGGTACCTAAGATAACTTGGACTAATGAAAAAATTGGACTTATGAAGGTGCTTCAGAATGGAACTCGTTCATGTGTAGGGGACTTACTGTAATGCCAGTTCATATTTGTGGAACATTCACTGTGTGCCCAACACAGTTGTAAGCCTGTTTCATGAGAGTGGGAACTGGTGTTAGCCCTATTTTAAAGATAAGCCCTATTTGAAAAGCTTTAAGTGTTACCCCAAAGTCACCCAGCCAGTAAATGGCAAAGCCACCTTTGGGTCTCATGGAGTGGCCCTTTGCTGTTAGTAAAAAAGTCATCCTTTCCTTTACCTTTGATGTGGATTCTCTTTTTGAAAAAGAAAATGTCAGTGTAGGTTGTGAATTTCCTCCATTATCCTGCATCTGTGACTCACAGTTTTGTGTCCTCTATAAAAACTGCCTTAGTTAGTGATATTAATGGATAGCAGTTGTACTCTTACCATGTGCCATGGACAGTTTTAAGTGCTTTATATTTATTAACTCAAATCCAATTCAGTGGGCACTATCATTCTCATTGTATAGTTGAAGACGGTGAGGCACTGCCAGGTTAAATAACTTGCCCAAGGTCACACAGCTACTCAAGAGCAGTGCTGGGATTCAGACCCAGGCGGTCAGGCACCTGAGCTGTTCTGGAGCGACAGTACACAGCACTTGCAGAGGCTTCGGACTCAGTCACAGGTCTCACGTGAGCTTCCCTTTGCATTTCTCACATTAGGCATCTTAGTCAAGTATGCCTGTGAGGGGAAGCCCTTCAGATACTGACTTCGTCTCACAGGCTCTCAAAGCTCATTCCCCAAGCACCATCTCTATCTGGCTTATAAACCCCTTTCAAAAATCTGTAAGATAGGAAGAGATGGAGTAAAAATAGAACACTTTTCTAAAGCGCTGCTCTACTGTTCTGAAATCCTAGCTGTTTCAGGAGGCCAGTTTAACGGTGGCAAAACGGAGCTTCCCCAAGTTCCCCAAGCAAGCTGAGCCTCTCCGAGCCAAGGCTCACAGAGAGGTGGCTTTTGTAAGAGCTGTTCTCTGCCTTGGGGTCTGTGGTATTTTTTCATCCCTGGAAAGGAAACCCCCTGCCCTTCTGCAGCCCAGCCTGAGAACCTCCATCCAAGCGGACAGGGCCAGGCAGTGAGGCACGCTGCGCCGCCTCTGGAAAAGAAATGTCTCCAAGATTGATGACTCGATGATCTCTTCAGAGATTATATCAAAAGTTATTGATTATGTTACTAAGTCATAGAAAATATGCTCCAAGGTTGGGAACTAAGTGCTTTCTTTAAAATAATCCAGAAGCAGTGAAAATAAATCAATGTGCAGAGCTTCTCAAACACCATCACTCTTGTACTCGGGTTCCACAAATAGCTTGTCTCCAATGGGGAAAAGCAGGACTCTTTTTTTTTTCTTAAGAAAACATCTCAACAGTCATCTTTGCCTACTAAAAGAAGGAAGCCAAAGTCTTATTTTAATACTTACTTTACAGAATTTTAAAGAATTTCTCACTTCTCTCACGCCTTTATTTTCTAAATTGATGGAGAAAACTGCAAGGTTTTGAATTAGTTTGTGCCATATAGGGCGTTTTTTTTTTTTTACAAAAGTAAAAATACTAAAATCTCATGAGATATTTTCGTTTTAACAACTGAAGTTGACAAGTCAGTCCTGCTCAGGGTTTGAAGTTAAATCCAGATTTTAGAACACAAGAATACAACTCGATTTCAGTGTGGTTTGAAAGTCTTTTCATTTACATTTAAGATCATTAATTCTGCTTTATAAGAAAAATATTCCAGCAGTGTATCTTGCTAAAAAAAAGATAAACTCAATATGCAAAAATATCATTTTTGAATAGTTAAAATGAATGATGCTTTTTCATATTATGGCAACATTTTTTGTTTTGATGGATTCACCAGAAGGGTTTGTAAAAGTAACTCTCCCCCAGGGCACTTAAATGTTTATTTATAAACAGTTAACTACTTAGAGGAGGGAGTAACTCCAGGGGGAGTAATAAGATGTTAGAAAACAAAGATGACTGCAAAATGATGATAAACCACAGAGTGAAAATTGTAATAAAATTCAAAGGAAAACTAATTCAGTTGGCAAAATTTTCCATTTGGCATTGTCTAGAACCTGGGAGATCTGAGACCTTAGATCTCATCCTACTTTGGGGCAGCAGTTTCCTCACCTGTAAACTCAAGAGAGTGAAACATAATCTTTAAGCCTCCTTTGTATGTGTGTGTGCTCAGTCCCTCAGTGATGTCTGACTCTTTGCAAGCCCATGGGCTGTAGCCCACCAGGATCTTCTGTCCATGGGATTCTCCAGGCAAGAATACTGCAGTGGGGTACCATTCCCTTCTCCAGGGGTTCTTCCTGACCTAGGGATCGAACCTGCATCTCTTGTGTCTCCTGCATTTGCAGGCTGGTTCTTTACCACTAGCACCACCTAGGAAGCCCCTCAGCCTCCTTTGAGTTTGTATAATTTCTTGATTCTCTTTCCTGAAGTAAGATGTGCTTATTTGGAGGATTTGGGAGCTGAGCATACTACAGGCCTCTGGGCCTCTATTTACTTCCCTCCCTTAATGTTGTGTTTACTGGGGACTTCCCTGGCCATCCAGTTGTTAGGACTTTGCCTTGCAATGCACGAGGTGTGGTTTGATCCCTGCTTGGAGAGTAAGATCCTATATGCCTTACAGCCAAAAAACCAAAACATATCCAAAAGCAACACTGTAACACATTTGATAAAAACTTTAGAAAGAGTCTATTTCAGAAAGCATTGTGTTCAGTACACCAGTGTTGTACCCCTTCTTCGTGGTAGGTGGTTCTTGGTACACGCTGGTGTCGATGCCGGGAACAGGGTGCTGTACAGTTTTGGCTCATCCTGACAGGCTTCCTTCAGGCTGGGCTTAGGGTGGAAATGTGGGGACAGACCAAGAAAACTTTAGCTGAACTGAATTCACCATTGGAGTGGTTTTCTTTTCTGGTGACCAAAGAGTCCAGATTCCTTGGGCAATGTATTGGTAAAACCACAGGAAGTGCCCTGGACATAGACTCTGTAGAAAAAATGAAAGTCATATCTAACTCTTGGAAACCCCATGGACTATAGCCCACCAGGCTCCTCTGTCGATGGAATTCTCCAGGCAAGAATACTGGAGTGGGTTGCCATTCCTATTTCCAGGGATCTTCCCGACCAGGGATCGAAGTCGGGTCTCTTGCACTATAGGCAGATTCTTTACTGTCTGAGCCACCAGGGAAGACTGGTGAGTAGGTAACGAGGCAGAAACAGAATTTGCATTTCCCTGGAGATGCTGGGAGTAACCTCTTTTCTACCTTAAGTGAGTGTGCCTGCCTTCGATTATTCTCTTATAAACACCTGTCTCCTTCCACTGTGTTCATAGTGAATGTAAAAATGCCTCTTCCATTTTGGAGCATTCTCAGATGGTGAACTGAAAGAGTCTCTTAAGTCATGTGGGTTCTTATTGAAGCTTCTCCTGGTTTCTATGTGTAATCCCTAAGGATCCCATCTTTCAGCTGAGCGTGTTCCACAGAGAGGTACCCCCGGTTGCACTGGTCCCCCAGGGTTCATTCTCCTGGGAGGGATATTTGAACTTTCTGCCTCCAAGCTGCTGCTTCGCACATAACTTAGCACATGGAGCATTTCCCAAGGACAGACAGCCAGAGGAACTGCCTGTGAAATTAACTTCTTATATAAATGGTCATTACATCTTTCTGTGTTTTATTTTTAGTCTTTCTTTTGCTTATTAAATTCCTGTATTAAACTGTACTCTTTTTGCTCACCTGTTCTGTGTTTCCTAGGTGCTACATCTGATGATAGCAGCAAGGCGTATTTCCTTCTCAGGTAGAACTAAGTGAATGCAGGCCCAGAATTTCGCTTATGAGAGTTTCCTGGAAGGCAGAATTGGAGAAAAAAGGAGAAAGCATTGTGGAGTGTAGAGAGAGTCTGAGTTCTAATTCAGACTCTGCTATTAAGAAAGTGAGGTTTGACGTTCTTATCTACAAAAAATTATAATAATATGTGCCTTGCCAACCATGGATATTTTTATAAGCTACAAAAATACTTGGTAATATTTGAAGATGCTAAACTTCCCCAGGGGAGTTTTCAGCTTACAACCAGTGACTGTAACTAGTTTAAAACCAGAATGGAGGTAACCAAATAGAGAAGGTGGGTGGGTTTTATGTTTTTCCATCAGTGATAAATACTGACTAGTTCAGTAGAATTAAAGTCATATGTGCTTCTGGGAAGCCTTAATAATTTCATCCTTGCTTATATTGATAGAGAATTTAGGAAGAATGATGGTGTGATGGGAAAAACATGGCTTTTAGAGCAGGAAAGACCAGGGTTTGAGACTCTGCTCTGCTGCTGGGAGAAACTGGATGGGCCAGTGTTCCAACCAAATGGGTTAACAGTATTCTAACTTTCAGTTTTCTAACATGTAGTTGGGTGCTGTAGTACTTTAGGTTGTTGTGAGGATTAAATGTAACAAAGCAGCTAAGTCACAGAATGCCTGCAAAAGGATTCATTTCCTTTCTCCTCTTCTCTTCCATTCTGTTTCCCATAGAAGAGACAGAGAAAGGAAATGTGAGGGATGTGAGGGTCTGGTGAGTATGTCTTGGTGGAAGAACTCATACATTTGGTTGTTCTAAAAATTTCAGCCAAAGCATATAAATAGACAGCTCTTTTCTGTTAAATAGCATTCCCCTTCTCTGTTTTTAAAGCACTTGACAGATTTTACAGTTAAAATAGGAAAATGTTTTTAATCTTTTCTTCTATACAGTCATAGAGCTGTGGTGACTGTGGAAATTTAATAGTAGCTGATAAAAATAATTGGAAGTAATTCCTTCAGTTACTCATAAGAAAATAAATCTCTTGTCATTCTTAAAATTTTCCTTGCACAAAATCTTACCTCTCTTGTTCTGAGAGGCACAGCCCACTCGTGAACATCGCTTAGATCAGGAAACTCCTTAGGGACGGTCCTCCCTGCTCGGTTTGTTACGTGATATTTTGTTCATCTTCATCTTGTTGGATATGCCTAACTCTTGACCAGTTTAAAACTCAACACGGCAGAAGATGGTAATACTTTGAAAACATTTCTTTAAAGATCCTAATTATAAAAAGTAATTACACAATCATTGATGAACAATGTTGACTGAAGAAATATTAGAAGATGCAAGATGCTCCCCAAGCCCACAACATAATTAATTCATTTTAAAGGTAAAAATGCAGTTTATATATAAATGATTAAGTCATAATAGAATCATATCACATATACTGTTTATGGTCTTTTTTCCATGTAGTATTATATTCTTACTGCATCTGAAAATACACACATTTTTAGTCATTATTTTTAATGGCTGCATAGTATTTTGTTTTCTAAAATGTGCCACAAAGTATTTGCTTCTCAACTGATAAGCAATTAATATCTTTTCAAATTTTGTATTTTAAACTGTCCTGTAAATGGACACTTGTCTAATTATTTCCCTAGGATAATTTCCTAGAATTTAATATTATGTCAGAGGTAAATGAACTTTTTAAGTCTTGCAGTATGTATTTTTAAACTGACCTTCAGAATACAAGAAAGCTTATACCAGTGAACAGTCAACCCTATCAGCACTGTAAAAGTGTCACTCAAGAAAACCGAGCATGATAAGTTTAAATCCTAGTGATTTTGAATTCCTTGTCATCTAGTAGTGGGGAGTGTTCTACTTTTTTTCCTTGTATTGATGTTTTAGTAAAAAGATTTTATAATAAAGTTTCCAAAATGCACTTTCATAATAGTTACTTCTGTTCCCTTCTCTCATGTTCCTCTAGGTTAATTTATCTTTTCTCTCTCTCTTTTTTCCCCTCTAGGATGGAAGTATGATGTGATGGATATAACTATGGGATACTCTGTGGGCACACGGCCTCCCTCTTGCCTCATTCTCCTGCTTCTCAAGCTTTTGACTACACTCTCTCAGGGGCTGCCCGGGACCGGACCCCTTGGTTTCCACTTCACACATTCCATTTATAATGCTACCGTGTATGAGAACTCGGCAGCAAGGACTTACGTCAACAGCCAGAGTCGAATGGGCATAACCTTGATCGATCTGTCCTGGGACATCAAATACAGAATAGTGTCTGGAGACGAGGAAGGCTTTTTCAAAGCTGAGGAAGTCATCATTGCAGATTTCTGTTTTCTCAGAATAAGAACTAAAGGTGGCAATTCCGCCATATTGAACAGGGAAATTCAGGACAATTATTTATTGATAGTCAAAGGCTCTGTCCGAGGTGAGGATTTGGAAGCATGGACCAAAGTGAGCATACAGGTTTTAGATATGAATGACCTGAGACCCTTATTTTCACCCACAACCTACTCGGTTACAATCGCAGAAAACACACCATTAAGGACTAGTGTTGCCCAGGTGACGGCGACAGATGCAGACATCGGTTCCAATGGCGAATTCTACTACTACTTTAAGAACAAAGTTGAGCTCTTTTCAGTCCACCCCACGAGCGGGGTCATCTCCTTAAGCGGACGATTAAATTTTGATGAAAAGAGCAGATATGATCTGGAGATCTTGGCCGTGGACCGGGGGATGAAGCTGTATGGGAATAATGGAGTGAGCAGCACTGCCAAGCTTTATGTTCACGTTGAACGGGTAAACGAGCATGCCCCTGCTCTCCACGTGGTCGCTCACGTTCCTTTCTCATTGGACACAGAGCCCGTGTACGCGGTGGTGACGGCCGATGACCTCGATGAAGGGGCCAATGGAGAGATTGAGTCTGTTTCCATCGTGGCTGGGGACCCTTTAGACCAGTTCTTCCTGGCCAAGGAAGGAAAGTGGGTGAATGAGTACAGGATTAAGGAGAAGAAGCAGGTTGACTGGGAGAGCTTTCCCTATGGCTACAACCTCACTCTTCAAGCCAAAGACAAGGGGTCACCTCAGAAATTTTCAGCAGTCAAGATAGTCCACATCGCCAACCCCAAAAGAGACACTGTCCCAGTCAGATTTGAGAAAGAAGCGTACGAAGTGAGCATTAGTGAATTTTCCCCTCCTGGTGTCGTGGTTGCTATAGTAAAATTAAGTCCCGAACCACTAGATGTGGAGTACAGATTATCCCCTGGAGAGGATGCCCAGTACTTCAGAATTAACCCCCGGTCAGGTCTGATTGTCACCGCACAGCCACTGAACACCATTAAGAAGGAGGTTTATAAACTGGGGGTGACAAATAAGGAGGGAGATTTAAAAACACAAGTCACCATCAGCATAGAAGATGCCAATGACCACACCCCAGAATTTCAGCAGCCACTGTATGAGGCATTTGTGAATGAGAGTGTTCCCACGGGAACAAGCGTTCTGACAGTTTCAGCTTCTGATAAGGATAAAGGAGAAAATGGGTACATCACCTACAGTATTGCCAGCTTGAACTTGTTGCCATTTGCCATTAACCAGTTTACAGGTGTCATCAGCACCACTGAAGAACTGGATTTTGAATCCTCTCCAGAAACGTACAGGTTCATCGTCAGAGCCTCTGACTGGGGCTCGCCATACCGCCATGAAAGTGAGGTCAATGTGACTATTCGAGTTGGAAACGTCAATGACAACAGCCCCCTCTTTGAAAAAGTGGCTTGCCAGGGAGTGATTTCCTATGACTTTCCAGTTGGGGGTCATATCACAGCTGTCTCAGCAATCGATATTGACGAGCTGGAGCTTGTAAAGTACAAAATCATCTCTGGAAACGAACTTGGTTTCTTTTATTTAAACCCAGACTCTGGTGTTTTGCAGCTTAAAAAGTCACTGATGAATTCTGGCATTAAAAATGGAAATTTTGCCCTCAGGATTACAGCCACTGATGGAGAGAATCTTGCGGACCCCATGTCTGTTAACATTTCAGTCTTACATGGGAAGGTGTCTTCAAAGAGTTTCAGTTGCCGAGAAACTCGCGTAGCTCAGAAGCTGGCAGAGAAGCTCCTCATTAAGGCCAAAGCAAATGGGAAACTGAATCTAGAAGATGGATTTCTTGACTTTTATTCAGTTAACCGGCAGGGACCGCATTTTGACAAGTCATTTCCTTCTGATGTGGCTGTGAAGGAGAATCTGCCAGTTGGTGCTAATATCCTGAAGATTAAAGCCTATGATGCTGACTCTGGCTTCAATGGGAAGGTGCTATTTACAATATCCGATGGGAATATGGACAGCTGTTTTAATATTGACATGGAGACTGGGCAACTTCAAGTCCTTATGCCCATGGATCGAGAGTACAGAGACCTTTATCTCCTTAACATCACCATCTATGACTTAGGGAATCCACAAAAGTCCTCATGGAGGTTGCTTACCATCAATGTGGAGGATGCCAATGATAATAGCCCGATTTTTCTTCAAGACAGTTATTCAGTTAACATTCTTGAGAGTTCAAGTATTGGCACTGAGATTATTCAGGTGGAAGCCAGAGACAAAGACTTGGGTTCTAATGGTGAAGTGACTTACTCAGTCTTGACAGATACTCAGCAATTTGCCATCAATAGCTCCACTGGAATTGTATATATAGCAGACCAATTGGACCGGGAGTCCAAAGCAAACTATTCTTTAAAAATAGAAGCTAGAGACAAGGCAGAAAGTGGCCAGCAGCTCTTTTCAGTTGTCACCCTGAAGGTTTTCTTGGATGATGTCAATGACTGCTCCCCGGCTTTCATTCCCAGTAGCTACAGTGTGAAGGTCCTTGAAGACCTCCCTGTTGGCACTGTCATTGCTTGGCTGGAGACCCATGACCCAGATCTGGGACTGGGGGGTCAAGTGCGCTATTCTTTGGTCAATGATTACAATGGGAGATTTGAAATAGACAAAGCAAGTGGTGCCATCCGCCTGAGCAGGGAGCTCGACTATGAAAAGCAGCAGTTCTATAACCTCACAGTTCGGGCCAAGGACAAAGGGCGGCCTGTCTCTCTGTCATCCGTGTCCTTTGTGGAGGTGGAAGTGGTGGATGTCAATGAAAACCTCCATACTCCCTATTTCCCAGACTTTGCTGTCGTTGGCTCTGTAAAAGAAAACTCACGGATTGGAACCAGCGTGCTGCAGGTGACTGCCCACGACGAGGACTCGGGGAGGGATGGGGAGATCCAGTACTCCATCAGGGATGGCAGTGGTCTTGGAAGGTTCAATATTGATGACGAGAGTGGTAAGTTTCATGTTTTGTGCCAGAAGTGTTGTTTCACGTCTCTTCAGTTGTCAGCACGGGGAAAGTGAAGCGCTGTTCTTGAACTCAAACGGAATGACAAGTGGGGTTGCGTTGGTGCAGAGGTGATCAAGTCAAAGCTTTTCCTTAGAATGCACTAATTTGTAAGAAGACCTCTTTATACAGTGATAGCCGATGGTTTTCAGTGGGAATCCCTCATTTCTTTCTTGTTCAGCAATGCTATCACCTGGTTATCTTTTGATAAGCATAAATAATTCTCACCTCTGTTGAGTGTACTCATGACCTTCACTAAATTAAGAGTCCTGATAAAGTAAATTACATTTGAATTGGCTTTAAATTAGAAGTGAAATGAATTTTCAAATGGATCTTATATACCAGTATTTCCCTTTACAGACAGACTTTTCTGAAGTGATATGGTGTTAGTTGCTTGGTCTCTTGTGTTTCATAGGCTCATGTGGCCCTTGAATGACAGGCGTTTGCACTGTATTGGCCCCACTGATACATGGAGGCATCCTTCTAAAATATTTTCATGATAGACTATAGGAGGCATGCTGTGGATTTTATTTATTAGAAAGAAATGGTTTTAAGATTTTACCTGTAAGAATTTACATTTTATAGAAAAATTTTAAGATGTGGGACAAAATTGTCCTAATATTTTTGTTGTCCCCTACCTGTTGATTTACACATCATCATAGCTACAGATATGCATTTCATTTCTATTCTTATTGTCATTATTTGCCTTTAAATATGCAGGTGCTTGGCCATGTGTGTGTGTGTGTGTGCGCGCGCATGCCTTGATTAGCACAGTAACTTTTTCATTTTTAGTATTTATTTTTATTGATCTCCATGGCTGCGCCGGGCCTTAGTTGCGGCACTGGGCTCTTTAGTTGCATCATGTGAGCTCAGCTGCGGCATGTGGAGTCTAGTTCCCTGACCCACCTGGACCTCCAGCATAGGGAGGATGGAGTCTTAGCTGCTGGACCACTAGGGAAGTCCCCAAAGTATCTTTTTCTAGTCTTCTCTAGATTGTTGACATCGCAAGACAGGGGCTACCTCTCCTATACTCCTGTGTAAATGATGCTATTGGTGCTTTACATTTGGGGGACACATTTGGATCCAGTAAACTATTTTCTACAGCACTCACAGGGTGTTTTGTTCCCAGTAAGGAAGACGGTGATGATGATGATGATGATGAAAACAGGTTGCGGGAAGGGGTTGTCCTAAGAATCCTAGTTTTACATTAGTTATACTAGAAAAAGGATTTGAGAAACTGTTTCAAATATCGGATAGAAGTAACAAAACCGTACCATCACCGATTGAAACTTTAAATTGTAAATTTTTAATATGTGGTTTCTGATTATGACCAGTGTAAACTATAAAACTGACCCCACAGCCACAATGAAGGAAAAGGTAAATGTCAAGAAAACTGGGTTCTGATTTAATCATATACTCTCTATATAACTTGTCATTCAGCTAGAATGTATTTTTACCTTTGAAGTACAAAATGAGAAGGGAAAAGTAGCAACATTTACTGAGTGTCTATTCTGTACTACTAGTTTACTATGAACAGTAATGGCTTCATTGAGTACTTGCAATGGGCAACACACTCTATGAAGGGTTTTATAGTCGAGTCTTATTTAATTCTTCCAATAGTCCCATTAATCTTAATACTCAACTCATGAACCAGTGTTCAGAGCAGACACATAACTTGGAGCCTAGTCTCAAGCTTAGCTCTGAGTAGCTGTGGAATGCTCTGCAATCTCCAGTTAAAGACAAGCTCGGGCTTCTTTGCTTGTTTCTAGAGACACTTGAATTTGGTGCTGATCTAAAATCTGTAAGATAATAAAGTGTTAAATGTGGGTCAAAATCCTTAGAGTCCTGAGCTCAGAGATGGCTGGCACCAGCCATTAATCACCACCCTTTTTCCTTGCAATCGCATTGTTTGTGTGCTTCTCCAGCGTGAGAAGCTTACCTTTGGGACTCAGGTGGATATAGGTAGGTAGGTCAACAGTAAGGTATCAGACTGAATCAGTAACCACTGCAACCTAGATGGCTACATCAAGCCACAGTGAGTTGTTTTATTGGGAAGTTTCACCTTGGTGTAGCTTGATGCAGGCAAGAGCAGGAGCAGTTTGGTGAGAGTAGCCAGATTTTCCCAGTTTGTACTGTGCTATTTTGTTTTCATCTTGAGTATTACTGCAGAAAATGTGTGTATAGTCATTTGATGCTATAGCTGCTTTTATAATTCTTTATATAAATTATTTTTATTGAAGTATAGTTGATTTGCAATTATCTATATGTGTATATATATATATATATATATATATATATATATATATATTCCTATTCACATTCTTTTCCATCATTGGTTATTACAAGATATCAAGTATAGTTCCCTGTGTATACAGTGGGTCCTCGTTTATCTATTTTGTATATAGTCCATGGGGTTGCAAAAAGTCAGACGCAGCCAAGTGACTAAGCACAGCACAGCACATGTAGAGTAGTGTGTATCTGTTGAACCTAAATTCCCAGTTTATCGCTTACCTGCCTTCCCCTTTGGTAACCATAGATTTGTTTTCTATGTCTGTGAGTCTGGTTCTGTTTTATAAATGAGTTGATTTGTATTATTTTTTTAGATTCCGAGTGTAAGTGATATCATATGACATTTGTCTTAGTTCACTGAGTATGATAATCTCTAGGTCCATCCATGTTGCTGCAGATGGCATCATTTCATTCTTTTTATGACTTAGTAATACTCCGCTCACCTTTCTTTATCCATTCCTCTCACCTCTTCTTTACCTGTTCATCTGTCTGTGGGCATTTAGGTTCCTTCCCTGCTTTGGCTGCTGTGAATAGTGCTGCTGTGAGCATTGAGCTGCGTGTATCTTTTTGAATTAGTGTTTTTGACTTCAGGAGTTTGGTATCTTTTACCTCTTTTGAAAAGTCAACTTACTCTTTTGCATTTGTTCCCTTATATTCTGGATTGCATAAAATAAATTTTGCCATAAGTGATAATAATGTCACTTTCATTTTGACATTGCTTTGTGACTTAAAAATCTCTTTTCTTAGGACATTAACTCCTCTGGGGTAAAGAGTAGCTGAGTGCCTTATGTAAAGTCACATACCTGTTTGAGGATATATCTAGAACCATTTCCTCTCAGTCTTAACTCAGTACTCTGTTCTTTGCATTCATTACCCATGTTTCTGATTTAACTTCCTAGAGAATTACTCAGTTTTAAAACTATAGTGACTATTTCTTTTTCTCCTTTTTATTTCTTATGGTTTCCCTGTTTAAGGAAATAAAACTATATTTTTCTCTGGTTATTAAAAAAGAAGCTTGGACTTAATGTTGAAATTTGTTAATGAATATTAAAATTCCCATATGGTAATATTCTTAACCATCCTTCTTCCATCTCACTTCTTGTAGATTTTAACATCCCAGCCCAGGAAGCTGACGAGGAATGATTGCCTCGGCTTGTGCCAGGGGCTGCTAGGGTTGGGGAGAAGTTTGGCAAATGTACGAGCAACAAGAGAAGCCATCCCTTTGTACTGTTTGGCTTATGCTCCTATTGAATGATCTCTGCCTGCAAGCACTAAAAATCATGGCTTGAGCCGCTGGCAGAATGAATGAGTGGCTGTTTAGCCCTACAACTGCTACGGGGTCTGAAGTCTGGACTCTGCTCTTCGTTTGACTCCCAGGCATAAAACGGCCTAAACTTGTTTGGAATTTTGTCTTTCAAGAACCTTGAAGACTCCTGCCAAAGGTTGTGTCATGGCTTGCATTGTTTCATGGGTCTCAAACTTATGCACGCACATGAATCAGCTGGAAAGTTTGTTTGCAATGCAGATCCCCAGGCCTGATTCCCAAGGATTCTGATTCCATTGCTCTGGGCTGGGAGCCTAAGAATCTTCACGTGAGCTCTTCAAGCTGTTCTTCTGCATGTGGTTCAGAAACACTACCCTAAATTTACCTGGGCTCCTTAGAGTGTGTTTTGCAGATTCTATCTTTCCTATAAATTCCTTTTCCTTGTTCTTTGGAAAAGCAGGGAATTGAACTCATATTTTGGATGAATTTCTTTTTTAAGCAAGCTTTCCAACCCCAATAAATCTGCTATTACTCATTAGTAGTGATAGTTTTCTGAAAGCTTTCCTGATGAATCAAAAATCTATTTATATGCTTTAGTAACTGCAGTGCTCCTGTTTTGTGAATCAGCTTATGCTGGGATTAGTTGATCCACTTAGTAGTTTTAGGGGCTTCCCTGGTGACTCAAATTGTAAAGACTCTGCTACAATCAAGGAAACCCGGGTTCAGTTCCTGGGTCTGGAAGATCCCCTGGAGAGAGAATGACATCCCACTGCAGTATTCTTGCCTGGAGAATGCCATGGACAGAGGAAGCTGGTGGGCTACAGTTCATGGGGTTGCAAAGAGTTGGATACGACTGAGCGACTATCACTTATACTTTAGTAGTGTTATGTTCTTTGCTATTTTGGAACTCAGTGAACAAAACCATACCTTTGAAGTTCTTTACCATGTACAGGCACTTAATAAAGTTTAATAACATTCACAGTAAATGGATTAGTTGAGGGGCCTTCAACTACAGTGGATTCGATCACAATTTAAATGACCAGTGACCAGTCTGGAAGATGGAACATGCAATTTAATCATTTTTTTTCCCTTCACAAAGAACACATTCTTATTCTTTGACACAATAAAAATTCATATTATTGGCTACTCAGAAGTTTTAGAAGATTTAGATAGAGTACATTGTACATTTTAAACTAATTTTCTGTTAGATTCTTTTGTAAGCTGCAATGACTTCACTGTTTTATTTAGCTGGTATTAAAGAAATATTTAATCCAAATAAACAGTTTCCAGTTTAGAACATTAATCATGGATAATTTGGAAGATATTTTACCATTCATTATTACTAATTATATTATTGATCCATTTATCAAGTACCTGTTTTGTGCTAGGCACTGTGCTGGGTGCTTTGTAGCTACTTTCTAATTGTCACATTAATCCAGCAAGGTGGGGTTCAGTGAGCTTTACCTAACCAGGGTCAAGCATTTAGGAGTTGTCTGAGCTGGAATTGACAGTCTAGTGAAGTGGACTCCAAATCTCATGTTAGTCCCCCTATTTTCTACTCTAGTATGCCACCATAACCTTGCTAAGTGTATGTATTAGTCAGGGTTTCTGTATTATTGCTGTGTAACAAACAATCACAAAATTTCAGTGGCTCATAAAAGCAGATTTTTTTTTTCTTGCTCTTGAGTCTGGCAAAATAGTTGAGGTTGTTGCAGGCTATAGTTTGAGTTATGATCTGTTCTACATGTCTTTCCTACTCTAGGACCCAGGCTGAAGGGAGTACTCACTGTCTGGGCTGTAGTGGTCTTGAAGTCAGATCAGGAGGTCAAGAGGCTGATGGAAGCTTGCAGTGCCTCTTGAAGTCTTAACTCAAGACTGGTCTGCATTCCATTGACCAAAGACCATCTTGGGATTGAGTTGAATATCGATGTGGGGCAGAGAGGAATACTTCTCTTACAGAGAAAGGGAAGGAGAGGAATGAATAATTACTGAATAACAACACAGCCTGACATGGCATATGACAGCTGTCACTGTTGTCTTCACCATCTGTTGTTGTTTGGACACTGCCTTTGTGGAAGGCGCTGGGTCAGTTTGCAATGACACAGAGAGCCACAGGTGTCAGATTGGGCCTTCTCCAGGGCGACCAGGATCTTTCTAGCTCTCCAGTGTTGAGATGCTATACTTGGTCTTTTATAGGGAGAAGAATTCATTTCAACTGGTGGCCAGGGAAAGAATAAAGATACACAACTATGTAGCATTTATTTATTTAGTTCAAATGAAGAACTGTTTGCTAGCTGCCAGTGCTGAGTCTAATGCTCTATCTGCAGACTCCAATCAAGTGTCAAGAGTGGGTGAATCAAAACCAGGAAAAGAAACATTTGTATTGTTAGAAATTTGAGGAGCATTTTATCATTGCAGAAATCAGATATTTAAAGAGCTGGGTAATTTCCATAGGATCATGTTTCTTGCATAATATCATAAAATATAAGCTTCCCTTTTCTGATACTCAGAGGCATTGGAAATCATATTTTTTCTTATAGACGGCTGTTAACCTTTCCAGCTTCTTTTCCGAAAACTTGCCCTTTCAACTCCTTTCTGACAACTTGAGGAGTAAGACAGGTATTACTCGGAGACTTTGGTGCAGTTCACGATGATTCCAGACTAAATGGTGTTCCGCATCCTCATTCTTTTTCCACGTGATGTTTCCCCACCCATCTAGGCCAAAAAAGATTCATTGCGTTTAGCTCAAAATTTGCCCCTGGCACCAGAGCAAGTTAAGGAGAGGAATGAAGTCAAGATCAAGTGATAGCAGAAACTTTTCTTGGCTCTGGATTTTTAACCTTAGCTCTAGACTTTTTGATCATAATTATCTGAGAGAAATGTAATGTTCCCGGAGGAGCTCTGAACACTCCACAACATTCAGATGAATGTAGTAGTTGTCATGTAAATCAGACAGGAGAGAGGATTAGAAGCTTCTGGAAAATAATGAACAGCATGTTTTTATTACTCTTTTCAGCAGGTGCCTTCTTCTTGACCTTTTCTTAACAGTGGGCTGAAGGCAATTCAGGCTTTAATAGAGGACCGCTGGTTCAAATCTGTAATTATTTCTGCTTTGTGTATCAACTTTGCACTGCTGTTGTTCCCATGTAAGTAGTAAATGATAAATATAATGACCAGCATAAAGAGGAAATCCACACTGGGGGGCAAGCCAACAGTCTGGAAGCTTGTGTGGTCTTTTCTCTGAACCCATTCTTCCTTTTATGTTTTAATAATAGAGGTTTCCCATGGTTTACCTGGCCCTTCCTGTCAGCAGCATCATGATTTCCCCAGTGCTAGGTGATACTGACTGATACTTACTTTTTCAATTAGCAAAGAATGAAATTTCAGAGGCCTAGAAAACAGAGGTTACAAAAGCGATCATATGATTGCTTCATGTATCACTGGCTCTCTGGAAGAGGTAGTGGGATAAATTTATTGCCTTTTGTGACTTTGGGTAGCTTGTATCTCATTTCAGTCTTCTAAAAATTTTTTTTTGCAGGTGTTTTATATGCACGTTGAAGGATACGTTCATTTATTATTACATTTGGAAGAATTATAGAGTTTGATAAATATTTATGCGATGCCTCTATATTCACAGTGTTTCATTGAAAAGAAAATGAAATGAAAATGAAAATGGGCTGCAGTCTGTAGTTTTAGCTTGCCAGTTTTTATGAAAGCTTGTCTTATCGACAGACAGAATCTATGAAGAGTTGTGTGTAGGATTCAATTCAATTTATATTAAATTTTGGGCACTGATATGCAAATTATTGAATATACTAGGACTCTCCAAATTTTTCCATTGGACGTTTGATGATTTAGTGACTCCTCTAGGACAACTCTGCGTGATTAAATTCACCAATTTTCATTTGCATAATATAGGTAACATTTGAGTTGCTTTTAAAAAGCAGTATGCTGGTGAGAATAATGCCAAGTAAAATAATATATTGAATAAGAAATATTGTGAGTCTAAAAGTTTGAATAAGTTTGAATAAAAGTTGGAGGAATTAAGATAAAAATTTTAGGTGTATACAGGTCAGCACACACACACACATACACACACGGATGATATGGTAAAAACATAAAGGCTTTGTGATTTAGCTGCAAGATCTATGAAACAGAGCTTAAACCATTTTCAATCTTTTTCTACACTTGCTTCCTTAAAAGTCTACCTCTTCACTCTCGCTGCTTCTCTGCTCCCTTTTTTTCTTCATTTTCCTCCTCTTCCTTCTCTCCTTGCCACATTTATATAATACACAGGTTCCCTGCAGGCACAGTGCTTTTGGGCTGAAGAAGATGCATAGATGATTAAGTGAAGGATGAGTAGTAGAGACAGAGAAGCATGTAATTGCAAACTGTGGGATACATAGGTGACATAACATAAGTGAGAGCCTTGTGCTGGCCATTTATCATGTTCATTGTGGCCTTGGCATCACCCTTTGGCATTATGCGATGATTTTTACAAACTCCAATTGGAGACAGGACAGTCTGAGAGATAACCAGAGCGTTAAAGTCAGTTGATGATGACATATCAGCAAGGCTTAATTGTCAAGGAATGCATAACCCCAGAAATGGGGCCAGGTTTTATGAGGCTTGAAACTGATACAATTTGGGTGCCTTCTTTGAGAAAAAAGTATAAATAGTATGACTACAAAATTTTTATTCTTGTTTAGAATGAGGAAGAAATACCAGTAACTCATGAGTTTGAAAGTCAATAAACACATGTATCACAAATCTCAGAAAAAATATATTTTGTTTATATTTTTATATTTATTTTAGATATAAATATGATTTATAATTATTTTGTATAATATTTTGTTTGTATTTTGTAAAGTTTCTGACACACATTTCTAATACTTTTTTTTTTCCTGTATACTTTTTGGTTGCTTTTTTTCTTTGATTGCCTCTTATAAGATAATAATCTTGTAATTGTTTCTATAAAAAGTGCAGAAAGATTATTTTTCCTCCAGTGTGGTTGATTGAAATTTTTTTTTATTCAGAGTTTAGAAATGTTTTTCTAGAGCCACAGCTGTTACTGATAGTGCTGTATGTATCTTCTCCGTTGCTGTCAAAGTTGAAAAAACATCTCTGTCAAGTTTATTTCTCATATGAGCTGTTACAGATCTACTTGCTGTTAATAATAACTGACTGCTATAGGTCCGTGCTCTGTAAACAAAAAAAATTCTAGTAATTTCCATTTCTGAGACTCTAATCAACCAAAAGAAATAACTTATGGTGCACTTACAATTTGTATGCTGCTTTTCAGGAGAAAACTTTGAGAATGAAATCTTCCAATTATAAGCTTGCATGTCTAATGGTTGGGGAATTTTCCACAGGCTAGCTCCTGGCTCTGTACATCTGGTCCCTAGTTTCTTCTCCCCAGTGGCCGTAATTCTAGTACTGGCCACCCCAGGTTATGGTCGTGTAGTGATGCAAATTCTGTCCTGTCACTTCCATGCTACAGTGCTGGGTGTATCAGTGCAGCGGGTAGTAGAAGGCTTTTTGTAAGCCATTCCTACCCTGGACAGCTGGTAACAATTTGTCTATACATGGCATTGATGGTGAGCCGTTAAATGCAAGCGTAATGTATCTTCAACTCATTCTCAGTTAGATCCCCTACTTCCCTTTGCGTGTGTGCAAAGTTGCTTCAGTCGTTTCTAACTCTTTGAGACCCCATGGACTATAGCCCACTAGGCTCCTCTGTCCATGGAATTTCCCAGCAAGGATACTGGAGTGTGTTGCCATTTCCTACTTCAGAGGATCTTCCCAACTCAGGGATTGAACACGAATCTCTTATGTCTCCTGTGTTGGCAGGCGGATTCTTTACCACTAGTGTCAAATGTGTAATCTTGTGAACCATTACTTGCGTCCTCCCTGGGGCTTAGAAGCTTTGATGGCTTCATATTAAATGTGCATCTGCCATGAGTACTGGTAAATGAACATTTTTCTGACATTTTTAAGGTCATTGGAGGGAGGAACTGATCAGGGCCAGGCCACAAAGTCTAGTCTTGATTTGTAGTTTGCTGACACCTAGACCAGGTTTAAGGTTCTTGTCACTCTGATGTGTTATTGAACCAACAGACAAAACATCACAAAGGACATAAGATCAAGGTTGCAAGTGAGTAGATCCGGGTTCCCTGGTATCTCCAAGTATCTAAAGGAGGTGCCCTGAAGTTGTGTAGCCAAAGCAACACTCGAAGAATAAGTCTGAAAGTTCAAGAAAGACAGTTGAGCGCACTGCCTTTTTTGAGTGGTTGGCTGCTGAGGGAATTCCATTGTTCCTTGGGCCCAACTCTTTTTTAACTTCTATTTGGCAATTTACTAGGAAGAATATACCAGGATCTGGAAGCCAAGAAAAATGGTCTTTGAGAGCTGTCCTAATGATTGTCACAGAGTTCTTTTTCTTCAACTCATCTTATCCTAAAAGCATGACTTTGAAATTTCTCCTAAATCATTAGGGGTTTCATTTAACCATAATTACTGCAAAATACACACACACACACACACACACACACACACACACACACACACACACACATACACATACATACACATACATACGGGCTTCCCTGGGGCTCACACAGTAATGTATCTGCCTGCCATGCAGGGAGACCTAGGTTCCATCCCTGGGTTGGGAAGGTTCCCTGGAGAAGGGAATGACTACCCACTCCAGTATTCCTGCCAGGAGAATTCCATAGACAGAAAAACCTGGCAGGCTACAGTCCATGGGGTTGCAAAGAATCAGATATTACTGAGCAACTAACATGTCTTCACTTCATACATATATATACATAAATCACTAATTTATGCTGCATCAGGTCTTAGTTGCAGCATGCGAACTCTTAGCGGTAGCATGTAGGATCTAGATCCTTGATCAAGTATTGAACCTGGACCCCCTGCATTGGGAACATGGAGTTTAGCCCCTGGACCTCTAGGGAAGTCCTTCAGATTATTATTAAAATGTTTTTTGATAATCTAATATATTACTTTGGAGAAGGAAATGTCAACCCACTCCAGTGTTCTTGCCTGGAGAATCCCAGGGACAGAGGAGCCTGGTGGGCTGCTGCCTATGGGGTTGCACAGAGTTGGACACAACTGAAGCGACTTAGCAGCAGCAGTATATTACTATTCAATTGTACATGTCAGCTTCACATCTCACAATTGCTAATTTCCATCCCCATGGGCTGGTGGCATTGGTAGGATGTTTCTGATTTCCTTGACTACACTTTGATAAAGTCTTATTATTATTAAAAATAAACATTGATGAGATCAGCTTTGATAGAGAATTCTATACTTGGGATACTTGGGATCTCATGAGCCAGCATGAGATCCTGATCTTGAATGAGACTGTGGTGATGGAAAGCAAGGTTAAGGTCTTTTTTCATGTATACTCATCCTCTGCTCTCACATATATCAGTATCGCTCCCGAGCCAGGGTAGAGTTCTGTATTTCTTTCTCACACCTTGAGGATACCTCTAAAGAAATTTTTGCCACATGATTAGACTGGAATTGAAAACGTGATGATTAAGTTTTAGATAACAATTTCATAAAACATTCTAATTTCTAAAAGTGCAGCCATTGTCCATCTGTCTGTCTGGTAGTTTTATTCAAGAAGGCAAATTATCAGAATGAGCCAGACTTTCATTTATGGTCACTAAACTCCTGTGTTTCACAGCTTAGACAATGTAGGTACTCAATGGTGTTAATGCTAAGTCAGAATTCTTATTCCATAGTCATACCACCTGACTCAAAAATGTACAATTAGATAATTTGGAACTTGATAATTTGATACCAGAGTGTAAACAAAAATTGCTGTAGAGAGCCTTTTACAAAACCTTAAAAATAATTTGTGCTGATGTACATGAACTCTTGTATTTTTTTCTTGGATCTTATTTACTTTTACTTTGCACACAATTCTAGTAAGCTAGACTTCTCTTTATTTATTGGAATATAATTGCTTTACAATGTTTTGTTGGTTTCTGCTGTACAATATTGTGAATCAGCCATTTTTGTTCACTCGCTCAGTCATGTCTGACTCTTTGTGATCCCATGGACTGCAGCATGCCAGGCCTCCCTGTCCATCACCAACTCCCAGAGTTTACTCAAACTCATGTCCATTGAGTTGGTGATGCCATCCAGCCATCTCATCCTCTGTCGTCCCCTTCTCCTCCTGCCCTTAATCTTTCCCAGCATCAGGGTCTTTTCCAATGCATTGGCTCTTCATATTGGCCAAAGTATTGGAGCTTCAACTTCAGCATCAGTCCTTCCAATGAATATTCAGGGTTGATTTCCTTTAGGATGGACTGGTTTGATCTCCTTGCAGTCCAAGGGACTCTCAAGCGTCTTCTCCAGCGTCACAGTTCGAAAGCATCAATTCTTTGGTGCTCAGCCTCCCTTATGGTGCAGCTCTCCCATCCATACATGAACACTGGATCAGTCATGTGTATCCATATATCCCCTCCCTCCAACTTCATGTCCCACCCCTCTATGTCCTCCCAGAGTACCAAGATGAGCTCCCTGTGTTTACAGCGGCTTCCCACTAGCTATCTTATTTACATATATGGTAGTATGTATATATATATATGTCAGTGCTACTCTCTCAGTTTGTCCCTCCTTTCCTTCCTCCTGATGTGTCCACAAGTCTGTTCTCCCTTTCTGTGCCTCTGTTCCTGCCCTGCAAATAGGTTCATCAGCACCATTTTTCTAGACTCCATATATATGATCCTATAATATCTTAGAGATTGTACAGCATAGAGGATTGCTATATGGTGGCATAATGGCAGCACTAAGGACTAACCCTGTTAATCAGGCAGCAAGAGAACTCAGTGGCTAACCCCCATTGTGGGTTAATTGTGTGTCAGGCATTAAAAAGTGTTAAATCATTTACTTTTCACAAGGATTCCATGAGGTCATTACTTGCTTACCCATGTCTAAGGATGAAGAAACAAAAGCTTGGTTTTCAGTTACTTGTCCAGGTTTCCCAGCTTGTGATAAACCTGGGATTTGAATGAGACAGGCCAGCTCCTATCTGAGCTCTTAATCACTTCCCTACACTTCAAACACTTGCTGGATAAACAGCTAAGTGTCTCCTCGAGGGCTGACCCAAAGGAAACCCATTGCTTCATTACCAGATCGTATAAGAGCTGGTCATCATAATGAAGAGTCCCAGTCATCATAATGAAGAGTCCCAGTCATCACAGAGGCCCAGATTCGTCAGGAAACAGAGCCCAAGGCAAAAATTACAGCACATGTTAATGTTTTATTAAGGGTGCAGTCCCAGGGGAATGCATATGAGGGCAAAAAGGAAGTCAGACCTGCAGAAAGGGAGACCAAATATAAATTAATATGTTATTAAATTGGTCACAGCTTTACAAAAAGTGCCAGCCTGTTTCTCAGTCACCCTGCTTGTCTCTAGGGAGGTCGCATGGAACCTCTGCATCTTGGGCCAGTCAGCCTGGAGATGCAGGGAGAGACAAGCAGCTTTTCTCTTGATTCTTTCCCTCTTTGACCTTCTATTGATCAGATCTGCCAACTGGGGCATCAACTCCTCAATTCTGTTGGGGTGGGTAGTGGATCAGGCTGAGTTTAGTGGATCTTGGCAGTACACAGAAGCTGGGCAGAGAATTTCAATGTATTTGGGAAAGATCTTTGGTCAAAACAAAGTCTAAGCAGAAAGAAACACAACCCATAATACTGTGATGCCTACCTAGATGCTCAGCTACATAGAAAACTCCATTACCCAAAATGGCACTTTCCCCAGTGGCTCTGTTTTGTCAGGGTGTCATGATTCCTGTTTCTCTGATCCCTGGGTGCGAAGAATGGCACTGGAAGAACTGCCAGCATTCCATATCTTTGATCGATGTGGGCCAAACCTCTTTGCAACACCTCTCCTTTCTTGAAATCTGAGTGCTGTTTTATCAACTGTCTGTGTGTGCATGAGTCTGTGGGCTAGAAATGCAGGGGAGGTAGAAGACAGACTATGGTCTGAGGATGTTGTGAAAGTGTGTCTGCTTAACAACCTACGTGCCCATCTCATTCCTTGTCACAATGTAATCATCTCTGTTTTCCTCCTCGTTGGGACCACCGCCACCACCATCTAGCACTGTTTTGTCTGTTAGATTCTCTGCAGGGTGTGTCATGTACTGGAACTCATGCAGTCCTCACATTAAACTTATGGGCAGGGACTCATGACCCTAGATTTATGGGTGTGGAAACTGAGGTTTAGAGAGGTTGGATAACTTGCTTAATTTCAAAAAGCTACAAGTAGCAGAGCCAATGATCATCTCACTTCACAGTCCTTCCCTTGTCCTGACTACACACTGCACCTGGAGCCCCCATGTTGGGGCCTCTTAAAAAAATGCCTCCCCCACCTCCGCCCCACCCTGTGCACCCTGGCCCTGTGCACCCCTTTTCTCATGTGCCTTTGTTGCTAGGAGCTTAAAGGGAATATCTGCATTTTTCAGCAACCCATTATAATATGTGCTGCATATTATACATGTCATATTTAATATAATGAACATATAAGAGAAATATATTTACAGTGTGCTGTACTCATTTGTTTCAGTCAGGTTTGACTCTTTGTGACCCCATGGCTGTAGCTCGCCAGGTTCCTTTGTCCATGGGATTCTCCGGCAAGAATACTGGAGTGGGTTGCCATACCCTCCTCCAGGGGATCTTCCCAGGGATTGAACCCACATCTCCTGTGTCTACTTCATTGCTGGCAGATTCTTTAGCACTGAACTACCGGGAAAGCCCCCCAAAACATACTATATAACACATAATATACATCATATAGAATCATATGTTATAAAGGTATAATATGTTATATATTTGATAGTATCAGATAAGGTATGCCATTATATATTGTATATATTGAGGACCTACTATGTGCTGAGCTTTGTTCTAGGCACCAGGTTAGACCAGTGAATCAAGTGGACAAAAATCCTTATCCTTGTAACATTCTAATGGAGAAATGGATAGTAATCAAGATAAGTATAACATGCAATGTGTTAGAAGGGTTTAAGTGCTAAGCACCTAAAAAAATCCTCAACTAAGGAAGAAAGAATGTGTGTAGGTAGCGGAGGGTTTCAGAGAAGCCCTCACTAAGACAGCCTCTGGATTGAGTTGTGAAGGGGTTTTAGATGTGGAAGCTTGTTACTTCAGCTTGCAGGAAGGCAAGAAAGAAAGGGCACAAACTTGGCTGATGGTCATAGACAAACTCTGATAACTGCTCTTGGTGATTAACAAAACCACTATGAACTGTAGGAGGAGTGTAATTTAAAAGACACAATTGTAAATATAGATTTATTCAACCCGGAAGTATCCTGTTTTAAAGCATTTTCCGGTGAATCAAAAGTCTTAATATCAATGTGTATGTGTTAATTGCTCAGTCCTGTTTGACTCTTTGCAACCCCATGGACTGTAATTCACCAGGCTCCTCTGTCCTTGCGATTTTCCAGCCAAGAATACTGGAGTGGGTAGCCATTTCCTTCTCCATGGCATCTTCCCGACCCAGAGACTGAACCCAGGTTTACTGCATTGGCAGATGGATTCTTTACCACTCTGAGCCAGGGAAGTCAGATCCATCTCAAAATTTTTTTTAACTCCAACATGCCCACATCTTAAGAGAAAAATCTATTTCCCTTGGTAATGATATCATTATTTCCCATCCTCCTTCTAGAGTCTGTTTTTCTGAATACTGTTTTACAGCAACTCTACTTTGATTTTTATCAAATGTGTTGTCTTTAAGGGGCTTTAAGGGTTTTTCCCGGTGGCTCAATCAGGAAAGAATCCACCTGCAATGCAAGAGACCTAGGTTCGATCCCTGAGTCAGGAAGATCCCTGGGAGGAGAATCCACTCTAGTATTTTTGCCTAGAAAATTCCATGGGCAGAGGAACCCAGGAGGCTACAGTCCATGGGGCCACAATGAGTCAGACATGACTGAACAACTAAGCACTCACTCACTCATTGTCTTTAAACCTGTCAAACTGAGCAGATGCTGCATCAGGTGTGATGTCTTGGATGCTGGTTAAGGTGCTTGGTGCCTTGCTTGGAGAATTTCGATTCTAGTTGGGAGGTTAAGGCATGCATGTGGGAAAAGAGGAAGTGTGCTGTCCTATTTAATAAAAGAAACATGTATATACCCTGTACTTAAATTACTAATTTTCAAAGGATTTGAGTAATTTAATATCCCTTTTTTGGCCAAAATTATAATTGAACTGGATATTTAAACACTCTTTGATGATTCTTGGGAGCATATTTAGCCCAGTGCCCTGCTTTGAAATTTGAGGAAAATGAGACTTATTGAGATAAAGTGACTTTTCCACCATCCCAAAATGGTCAGTGGTACAACTGAGCCTAGAACCCAGGACTTGCAGTTATGTGCCACTGTTTTGCTGAGATCTATCTCCATGATTCAGAAGATGCTGTTGAGTCTTAGGTTGTCATTGTTAACCATATTTACTACCTAGACGTGGCGTTACCGACTTGGCCATAAGCAGACATCATCTTTTACTAGAATGGCTGACACCAGAGTTGACTGTGCACTTTATACTTGTGAGGATTCTGGGTACCATGCTTTATGATACTTTGCAATTTATTTTACATTCTGTTGTTTACTGACCTAAAAACATCACACCTACCATTTGAAGCAAAGAGCAGAGCACACTTTTCTTTTTAAATCGCACATGCTCAGGTCTTAGTCACAGAACTCTTGAAATCATTAGCATATGCAAATACTCCTTTTCCCAAAGTGGTTTTCTACTCTGCAATTACTGTGCTGTTTGGGGTAAGATAAATAAGCCCAACATTAGAACACTACACATTAAAATGGGAAACAGTAGCATTGTCGTTCTAAAATATTAGGGAGCTATGAAAAACATGAACACAACACATCCCCCTGTGGCTTCTGGCAGTGCCTGGTAAACCCAGTGATGTCCAGCCCTGTTCCTCTGGCTTCCCTGGGAGAACGCTGAGCTGCTGAAAATTCTCTGCTGAAATTGGCTTGCCAGGCCACCAGTGTGCGTTGGTGAAAGGGAGAGGTTTCTGCCTTCTTTGTGTGTTTCTTGTTATTGTTTTCTGTCTTTCAGTGTCAGTGAGTCGCTCAGATTTGGCAGATCTTGAATAGACATCAGTTCAGTTCAGTCACTCAGTCATGTCCGACTCTTTGCAACCCCATGAATCGCAGCACGCCAGGCCTCCCTGTCCATCATCAACTCCCGGAGTTTACCCAAACTCATATCCATCGAGTCAGTGATGCCATCCAGCCATCTCATCCTCTGTCATCCCCTTCTCCTCCTGCCCTCAATCTTTCCCAGCATCGGGGTCTTTTCCAATGAGTCAGCTTTTCGCATCAGGTGGCCAAAGTGTTAGAGTTTCAGCTTCAACATCAGACCTTCCAGTGAACACCCAGGACTGATCTCCTTTAGGATGGACTGGTTGTATCTCCTTGCAATCCAAGGGACTCTCGAGAGTCTTCTCCAACACCACAGTTCAAAAGCATCAATTCTTCAGCACTCAGCTTTATTTATAGTCCAACTCTCACATCCATACATGACCACTAGAAAAACCATAGCCTTGACTAGACAGACCTTTGTTGACAAAGTATATCTCTGCTTTTTAATATGCTGTCTAGGTTGGTCATAACTTTCCTTCCAAGGAGTAAGTGTCTTTTAATTTCATGGCTGCAATCACCATCTGCAGTGATTTTGGAGCCCCCCCCAAAATAAAGTCTGACACCATTTGCCCATCTATTTGCCATGAAGTGATGGGACCAGATGCCATGATCTTAGTTTTCTGAATGTTGAGCTTTAAGCCAACATTTTCACTCTCCTCTCTCACTTTCATCAAGTGGCTCTTTAGTTCCTCTTCACTTTCTGCCATGAGAGTGGTGTCATCTGCATATCTGAGGTTATTGATATATCTCCCGGCAATCTTGATCCCAGCTTGTGCTTCTTGCAGCCCATAGGAACCCCAAATAACTGTAGTAAGAAATGCAGAAAATACTGAACAGGAGGTTACCGGATTTCCTTTAGTAAGCAAATATATCCTAGAAGCTCATGGTTGAAAATTGCTTTTTATTTAATGAGTCATTTTTATTGGAAAGTAATGATTATGTCCAGGCCATAAATACAATGTAAATTCCCTTCAGCAAACATTAAAAAGATGATTTTCGATTGCAAGCAGCTTTAAAGGCTTAAGAATGTTGAGGTACAAATTTTCAAACCTGTGTATTCTGTACTGCTGCTGCTGTTAAGTCGCTTCAGTTCTGTCCGACTCTGTGTGACCCCATAGACAGCAGCCCACCAGGCTCCCCCGTCCCCGGGGTTCTCCAGGCAAGAACACTGGAGTGGGTTGCCATTGCCTTCTCCAGTGCATGAAAGCGAAAAGTGAAAGTGAAGTCGCTCAGTCGTGTCTTAGCGACCCCACGGACTGCAGCGACCCCACGGACTACCAGGCTCCTCTGTCCATGGGATTTTCCAGGCAAGAGTACTGGAGTGGGTTGCTATTCACATATGGATAAAAAAAAAAAAAAAAAAAACCAATACAGTATACTAATGCATATATAAGGAATTTGAAAGATGGTAATGATAACCCTATATGCAAGACAGAATAAGAGACACAGATGTATAGAACAGTCTTATGGACTCTGAGGGAGAAGGTGAGGGTGGGACGTTCTGAGAGAATAACACTGAAACATGTATATTATCATATATGAAACAGAACACCATTCCAGGTTCGATGCATGAGACAAATGCTCAGGGCTGGGGCTATGGGATGACCCAGAGGGATGGGATGGGGAGGGAGGAGGGAGGGGGGTTCAGGATGGGAAACACATGTAAACCCATGGCTGATTCATGTCAATGTATGGCAAAAACCACTACAATATTGTAAAGTAATTAGCCCCCAATTAAAATAAATAAATTTATTTAAACAAAAAGAAGAAGAAAAAAAAAAGAAATGAATTAAACCCAAGAAGAGTTCATGCACAGGAAAACATGTTTCTGACCACCATCTGTGGTTGAATATCACAAGTTGAATGAGAACATGTAACAGTGTAATGATAAAGGGTTTTAAAGGTGTTGCTGCATGTGGCATCTCATTTTGTTGTCGCAGTATCCTGTGAGTTATTATCCTCTCTCCATTTTACAAATGAGGCACAAGAAGGTTTGGTGACTTGCCCAAATACTTCATCTTTCCAACATGTTGCCTCTTCTTGTGTTTACGAATATGTAATTTTTAAGACTATCAGTTTGAACAATCCAGCTTCAAAGTTTAATTGTATTTTTCTTCCAGGAACACTCAGGCAGCAATCGGAGTTATTGCTAGTGGTTAAACTTAATAGTTTATGTAGGAATAATTTTTAAAAATCCAACTGCACTCCACATTTACCTAGGAAATAAAAACTGTTGTCTGGTCATATAAATTCATATCTAGTCTTTGTTCTGTATGTATGAAGATTCTGTTCAGCTTCCCAGAGGGCAGATGACAAAACTTTTTTATATTCATAATACTAAGATATTGAATGGACTGTTTCCAGCTAGCTCTGTGGATCAGGTGGTTTTGTTGGAATAGCCAAGCATGTGCAAGATTTTGGTATATAGGTCCAGCTTGCACTATATCCCTCATCTTAGTTCAGCATCAGCTGTGTATTTGTCTTATTCTTTCTGCTTAATTGTGAGCTCCTTTGGCAGGATTTATTTCTCTTTTTTTTCCTTTTTTAAAAAAAATTGAAATGTAGTTGATTTACAACATTGTGTTAGTTTCAGGTATACAGTAAAAAGATTCGGTTATATACATATATATATTTTTTTTTCTTTTTCAGATTTTCTGTTATATAATATTATAAGATACTGAATGTAGTTTCCTATGTTATACAGTAAATCCTTGTTGTTTATCTATTTTGTATATAGTAGTTTGTATCTGTTAATCCCATACTCCTAATCCTGAAATCCCACTCCTGGGCCTATGTCTGTAGAAGACTCTGATTGAAAAGATACATGCGTCACAGTGTTCGTAACAGTGCTGTTTACAGTGGTCAAGACATGGAAACAATGCAAGTATCTACCAACAGATGCTAGGTCTAGATGTAGGTGTATACACCACAAAGGATTTCCAAAGATTTATTTCTTGAGCACAGTTGTGTCCTGTGCTCACCCAGTCAGAGCTTGAGTGGGGGTTTTGGAAGAAAAGGAGAAGGAAAGGGCTGACTATGTATATCCAGCCACAGCTCCGTGTTTCTCTCTCATTTCTTTGCAAAGGTTGGGTTAGGTGAAGGAAACATGTTTTCTGGTAATCAGCTTCACCTCTGAGCATGTGGGGATTTGACCGAGGAGCTTTCTTGTTGTACTGTGGTTCAAAGTTTTGAATAACCAGTATGTAGATAAAGAAAATTGAGATACAAATGATCTCCTGAAGAGCTTCCTTGCCAGTGCTGGAGATCCATGACTTATTTTCTCCTAGTTATTGAAGGTAGAGACAAAAATAAAAATAGGTTATATTTAAAACTAATTTTACTTTGTAATAACTTTTCATTGGCCCACTGACCCCAGCAGGGTTTTTTAGCTTGTATTTAAATGTTCTTTCTTCCTACCCAAACACACCCAAAAGGAAAAAAAAAAAAAAAAAAAATGTCCACAGAGCTGCTCATCGCTTTTTGAAAATATTTTGGGCACATCAGAAGGCCTGTAAGATCTTAGTTCCCCGAGCAGAGGTTGAACCCAAACCCCCTGCATTGGCAGCGCAGAGTCCTCACCACTCAGCCAGCGGGGAAGCTCCTGCCCGCTGCTTCTGTGTAAGTGTCCTCTCTGATTCTCCGTGCTTTCTTGTCACCTGGCTTCTTCTCTTGTTTAATGTCTTCTTGGCCATTTCTTAGGCTGACTCTGTCATCTGAAGGACTTTATCATCCACATAATTCTTTTATCTTTCTTTTCTCCCCTCTGTTTTTCAGTAAGGCCCTATCAACTTATTATTGGCCACTTCAACTCACCAAGCCCCTCCACGTCCCTGTCTCCTTCAGCAGGTGCTGCCTCATACCATGGCTAGAACTTTGGGTTCCTTTCAGATAGTGATTGTTATCTAAGATATTCCTTACTATTTCCGCTGTGCCAAGGGCCTCTAATTTCACCACTGTCTTTAGGGCATTTTTTGAAATATATCTTCCTCCTCAGCTTCTACGTTATGTGCATTGCCTTCTTCTGCTATTTCTTTGCAAAAGTACTTTACTGTTTTTTAAAGTTAGGTTTTCGTCATCTACCAACCATCCTCCCATCCATGTACTTTCTATTGGCAAAAATTCTCTGACATCTTTGACAATTTTGCCTTCTCCTTCATTCCATCTTCTTCTTCAGTAGGAAATAATCTATTTTTCTTCTTAGAACAGCATAGTTTTAAGCTTGTTCCACAACTGATTTTTTGTATATACTAAATGAGTTATTTTATATACCACCCATGGCCAAGATTTCATATATATATGTATATATGTATATCTCATTCCAAAAGGAAGGTGATGGAAATTAATGGTGCTCAGTCATACCTGCCCCCAAAGGCCCAGTTCAGTTCAGTTTAGTTCAGTCGCTTAGTCGTGTCTGACTCTTTGCGACCCCATGAGCTGCAGCATGCCAGTCTTCCCTGTCCAATACCAACTCCCGGAGCCCACCCAAACTCATGTCCATCGAGTCAGTGATGCCATCCAACCATCTCATCCTCTGTTGTCCCCTTCTCCTCCCGCCCTCAATCTTTCCCAGCATCAGGGTCTTTTCAAATGAGTCAGCTCTTCACATCAGGTGGCCAAAGTATTGGAGTTTCAGCTTCAACATCAGACCTCCCAATGAACACCCAGGATTGATCTCCCTTAGGATGGACTGGTTGGATCTCCTTGCAGTCCAAGGGACTCTCAAGAGTCTTCTCCAACACCACAGTTCAAAAGCATCAATTCTTTGGCGCTCAGCTTTCTTTATAGTCCAACTCGAATTTTATAACAGGAATGACATGAGGGAAAGGTTGGGGTTGAAAACATGTGTGAGTATGTCTGTTACAAGGAGTGGCATCTCTTATCCTCACACTTCCTATCTGACCTTTGACACTTACTGTGCCTCTTGCTAATAGCTGAAATGCACAGTCTGTACCTGGGATGTGGACATTATACTTGCTTTGTGGCCTTCAGCATTTTGTGGCTCTTATCCAGTGCTCCCTGCTCCGTCATCCTTTTCCAGGCTGACTTGGCCGTCAAGAAACCATGTTGACCATGCCTCACCATGTGAGGTGGTGCCCGTGTGACCTCCAAAGCCAAAGGCATAATTATCCACACTTCAGGGTTAAGGATACTTGGCATAATTTAGCTGTCTTCATAGGGCTGACCTGGTGGCTCAGACCGTAAAGAGTCCACCTGCAATGCAGGAGACCTGGGTTCAGTCCCTGGGTTGGGAAGATCCCCTGGAGAAGGGAATGGCAACCCACTGCAGTATTCTCACCTGGAGAATCCCATGGACAGAGGAGCCTGGTGAGTTATAGTCCATGGGGTTGCAAAGAGTTGGACATGACTGAGCGACTAACACTTTCACAGAGCCGAGGCAAAACCCAGATCCCTTTCTTTTTAAGGCAGCACCCTTTTGAGAGAGAACTTCTTGGTAACACACCAGTCTTTGATTTAGCAGCTAGAATTCATTCATGGGTTGGGAGAGGTGGGGGGGTTCACATCTCCACATGCAGGTACCAGAATATAGACTCCCGCTCCATGCTCCCTACCCCAGCTTTCTCTTTCTGTCGATTCGTGGGATGATGTCCTTAGGGAAACATGGGCATTTTGATTTTGGCTTTTGTTGTACTGAGGTGAAACTCATATAATATGAAATTTACCATTTTAACGTGTTGGATCCTGTGGCATTCACATTGTGGTATGGCCAAGACCTCTTTATAGTTCCAAACCAGGCACCCACCAAGCAGTGACTCTCCAGTCCCCTCTCACCCCTGCGCCTGCAGACCACCAGTCTGGTTTCCATCTTCTGTTTCTATTTCTCATAAGTACAGAGTGTAGCCATGCAATTCAATGACCCCATGGTTAAAAGAGAAGGTGGAATCCTAGGGATTGGGATTTATGTTATCATAAATCCAGGAGGTGAGTTTCAAGAATAAAACCACATCTTGCTTTATCTTCCCTTTAGTGATAAAAGAGAGATGTTATATTTCTGAAGCACCTTTGATCTGACTTTGAAGGAATAAACCTATACATTTTGTTCAAGCAGATAGCCAGCTAGCTGAAAGATAATGAGTGGATGAACTGTTTTTTTTTTTTTTATTTTTATTTTTAAATTGTATATTTTGGTGAATCCTAGTAACAGTCTGAAAGTGTATGGATTAATTGCCCATTGTAAGTATCCCATTCTGTTTTTTTTTTTTTTTCTTAAAGGGAAATATTTTTGAAACACTAAGTATCCATTATGGGAAAATAAGCGTGCCAGGCCTAAAAAAGAGTATGAAAGAAACATGAGATGCTGTCTTTTTCTCAAACATTGGAGGGGAGTTTGTATGCTTGCAGCAGGATTTTTGTTTCATGAGTTTCTGTTGCTTCTTCATTGTAGTATTAGTTACTTTCAGAGGACCTGATCTCGTAAAATGCCGAAATATCCAGGAGAAAATTGAATGCTTTGGCTCAAATCAATTGCATATTATGTTAGAAGACAGTAGACTTCATGAAAACCCCTCCTGTTAAGGGGGCAGAAGCTGAATTTTCCTTTGATTCTAGATTTTAATGTCGACTTCCAGTATTTAATAATAAAAAACCCCCATGGTTTCACATGTATTTTTAATTTTCTCAAGTTTGAAAGCTGCATGAGTCTCACATTGACCCTTGGAAGTGGATTTCAGAGTTGCTATTTAAAATACAAGATTCACAGAGACCAAAATGGTGGGGTGGTCAACTGGAGCGTCATTTTCCAGAATAAGCAATATTTACATTATCCTTTTTCAATATTTTTCAGTTTTCTTCAGTTTTCATTTGGGTGAATCTGGTTGTTATTAAAGTGACAAAGTTAATGGAATTACCTGCTGAGGTGGCTTCTCCCAGAAAGGTACCCGGAACAAAACCTTTCACAGACTGAGGGGAGATTGGTATGAGGTTCTGCCTCACAAGAGGGTCCCCTGAAGGTTAAACAGGAGCATTCTTTAATTCTTCGAGAGTTTCCTTTTGTGTTAATCTTTCTGCCACCACCTAAATGCCTGTCAGCCTCCAAATTAAATCCATTTTGAGATAAGCCGTAGTCTTCCTGAATTAAACACAACAAGAATAAACAATACCCTGGAGGGTTTTATCTCCTTCAAGTTTTGCTCATCTTGAGATTGACATAGTTTGATGACCTTTTTCAAGTGTGTATCAGGAAAGATGTTCATGGACACACCAAACCATAAATCAAGACCTTCTATTTCAGGTGACTCTGTTCTTATTCAGTGTTGTTGTTGTTTAATTTATTTTTAATTGAATGAAAACATTTTAAAATTCCACAGTGCTTTACAGTTTTCAAAGTTTCATACACATGATTTTATATAAGCCCACAATAAGCCTTTTTAAAAAATCCTCTACCTTGGCACTTCCCTGGTGGTCCAGTAGTTAAGAATCCACCTTCCAATGTAGGGGACACAGGTTTGACCCCTGATTAGGGAACTGGGATCCCATCTGCCATGGGGCAACTACGCCAGCTCATTGCAACTAGAGATGCTCATGCTGAGCCCACAGGCTCTGGAGCCCATGCTCTATGACAGGAGAAGACCAAACACTGCATGGAGAACCCCGTGGGTGCTGTAGCTAGAGAAAAGCCAAAGGGCTGCAACAAAGCCCCAGTGCAGCAAAAAATAAAAGAGATCCAGGAGTAGAACCCTTACATTGCCATCTCATCCCTCTCCCTGCTGGTAACCACTCGTTTGTTGTCTGTATCTGTGAGTCTGCTTCATTTTGTTTTTTCTCACTAGCTCGTTTACTTTTTAGATTCCACATTTTTGTGATATCATACAGCGTCTGTCTTTCTCCGTGTGGCTTATTTCATCCAAGTCCATCCATGTTGCTGCAAATGGTGGCATTATTTCATTCTTTTTTATGTCTAAGTAATATTCCATTATATATATATGTACCACGTCTTTTTTATCCATTCATCTGTTGATGAACACTTAGGTTGCTTACATATCTTGTCGATTGCAAATAATGCTGCAATGAACATTGGTGTGCATGTGTTTCTTAAAGAGTGTCTGCCACAAGATAGCAGGTGTAGAGAGAACCAAACATCTGCATTTAAAAGTGGATGATTCACTCTAAATCAGATGATTCTAGGATAAGTGATGTGCAGACCACACTTGGAGGACCACCGTCCTAGCCTGTTGAAGCCACTGGGGGCCTTGCTTTATTATTCAGGACATTTGCTGTTCCTCCTGATGTTGAGTCATGAGAAAATTTGGTGAGATGTCCAGGACCTAATTCCAGTCATTAGAAAAATGTTGACAAATGCAAGTAGTCTAGATTCCGAGTCCAGAGACAAAGCACTGGAAACTCTTATTCTACATTGGCACTGCCTTACATATACTGAAATTGAGACACATTTATACCCCTTTCCCTGACTTGTCATTCAGCCCACATTTTCCCTGTCGTGTCCTCTGGGATCTCATGAGAGATTTTGTCAAATGCCTTGCTGACATCCAGCTATGCTAGATCTACAGAATTTCCCTGTAGATCAGCAAACACATTTTTTGAAAGGAAAGAAGAAAACAGATGGGCAAATAAATTTTTTTTAAAGGAAAAGAAAAATGAGATTAACTTGGCATGTTATCCCTTTGCCTGCTGATCCAAACATATAAATTTGAACCAACAAATTTCATCTGGAATGCTCAGATTGTAAGGTATACTTCCCTGTGGTCGCTGGAGCCTAACAAAGAAATTTACATGCGTTTTACAGGAGGTTTTGCCTCCCCACAGGAACATGTGCAGACACAAGTGTGATAACTCATTAATACCAGCCTCCCTTTCTGTGTGATTGGAAGCAGGGGGAGGAGGGGCTATCTTTTAACTCTGAAGCAGCAATTTTGGGGCAGCATGCAGAGATGGCATTTCCTTGTAAAAATCTCTGAGGGTTTCACACTGGTCACCCCTCACTTTCCTCCCATCTGCATGCTCCCTGCTAAATAGCCTTCACCCTTTCTCTGTCTGCTGTATGAGGGAGGAAACAGGGAAAGGATGGCTTCCCAAAGAAAAAGGGAAATTCCTGTAGTGCATTTGAATGACAAAACTGTATTTCTCAGAGGGTTTATTCTTAGAAAAAGGAAAGAGAATAGTAGGAATATGTGTGTCCCAGAATTCTGACCATGAAACCACAGAAAAGAACTTTGACTCACAACTCACTTAAGCTAATCCTTCCCCTAGAGCCTGTCTCCCCCCTCCCACCCAATATGGTGATTCATTGTGAAAATCTGAAGTGAAATGAATTTAAGCACGTGAAGAAGCCGGAGTACCAGGCATCTGGGGATCATGCACTGCCATCATCCCTCTCAAACTGACGGCTCAAAAGCACTGCCCTTCTGATGCACAGATTTTAAAAAGTGGGGGAAGCAAATTAATGATACTCAAAAGGAATTTAAAGTAGGCTAATCAGGGGAGCTGTTTGCAGATGTGCTGATGTAGAAAAATCAGTATTGGCTTTGTCTGGAAGAAGGAGTGGAGTTCGTCTTCTTGAGCTAATTAAAATGGGCTTATCTGTAAATTTAGTTATTCATAAATCTTGCTTCCACAGAGCTGCTGTTTTTCTAATAGGATGGGAAGCTGGGTTTCTGTAAATGTGGGTCAGCCATGTGATTGAGTGACCCAGATTTCTACAGACACCCAGAAGACAGAGCAGAGAGAGGATCTGCACAGCACAGCGTGGGCACCCCGAGTGCCTCTTCCGTGTGCTGACCACAGAGCTTGAACTGGAATGTTTTCACTTGGAAATCATGCTGTAGTTTTCTCCAAAGAAAACAGCACCAACCTCCAGGTCTTCCTGGTTTTTATTTCCCCTTGATCACATCTCTCCCTCTGAATTCATGAAGGGATCTTTTTTTAAGCAGTGAAATTAGGTAGCATCTTTCTTGGCTGTGGCTCCAGTTGGGATAGCTGGCAGCACAGGATGCGGGCTGGTGGCCCTGAGTGTCCATCAGTGGAGAGTCTGGAAATGGACTCATGCTGATTTTAGACAGCTCATCAAATTAGCATTTTATGATCTCTCTGCATATTTTCTTTATAATGTAGCAGCAACTGTTTTCACTATGTGGTCAGCCAAATCATTTTTTTCCCGTTATATATTATGCTCAAAATGACAGGGCTCAATGTAGAAAAAGTAGAAAACACAAAAAAAGCAATAAAAGGCAGGGGGCAGTGATTAGAAAGTGAGAGAAAATAACTGTTCTTATTCTTCTGGAGCCATGAGCAAGAGGTGGTTTTGTTTAGTGGCTTACAAAAAAACAAAAAAATGAGCTCTGGAACCAACTGTGCTGTGCTGTGCTTAGTCGCTCAGTCCTGTCCGACTCTTTGCAACCCCATGGACTGTAGCCCACCAGGCTCCTCTGTCCATGGGATTCTCCAGGCAAGAATACTGGAGTGGGTTGCCATCTCCTGCTCCAGGGGATGTTCCCAACCCAGAGATTGAACCCAGGTCTCCTGCATTGCAGGCGGATTCTTTACCATCTGAGCCACCAGGGAAGCCCATGAATACTGAAGTGGGTAACCTATCCTGTCTCCAGGGGATCTTCCCGACCCAGGAATTGAACCAGGGCCTCCTGAATTGCAGGCAGATTCTTTACCAGCTGAGTTACCAGGGAAGCCCCTGGAAACAGCTCCCTGCATTGAAGTCGAAGTTCTACCACTTCTCAGCTGTGGGATTCGGGACAGTTATCTCTCTATATCTCAGTTTCCTCTTTGATACAATAAGGATGCCTACTTCAAGAAAATGCCTTGATCCCCTTAAAAGACCTCGACATAGTAAACATTCAATACGTATTTGTGGGAAAAGACACTGAATGAATGCTTAGGAGTGTTTCCCATCGGATAGGAAGTTGTCTATCTGGTCCCTGGGCTTCCCAGGTGGCGCTAGTGGTAAGGAAGCCATCTGCTAATGCAGGAGATGTAAGAGATGCAGGTTCGATCCCTGCGTCAGGAGGATGCCCTGAAGGAGGACCCCAGGATTCTTATCTGGAGAATCCTCCGGACAGGGAACCTGGCGGGCTACAGCCCATGGGGTCACAGAGTTGGATGGGACTGAAGTGACTTAGTACAGCACATCTTGTTTGTAGTCCGTTACCTACAGCAACACAAAAACATAATGGAGCTTTCTTAGCCCAGTATGTATGCTGTTAAGTACTATATAAATGTCAGTTATCATTATTGTCTTGCACATTAGTATTTGTTAGATATTTCTTCAACAAATGGTTGTTAGTCACTGCCCTTGGGTTGTTTAAACTTGAGCGAGAAGGAGATAAGATTTATGAAATAATAAATTGAATAAGTAAGTTGTGATCTACTTGGTACCAATTTGAGTGGAGAGCTCCCTGGGAGCTGTTTTATTTGGCAGTTTTTCTTTTCTTTGGTGTGTTCATCTGATTAAATTACTCCCATTAAAGCCTGATTGTTAGTGGGTAGTAGACCCAGGCCCAGATCATTCCATTACAGAATAAGAAATATGATATGGCTCCATGGCATTCATTGTTTAAATTGCTTTTAAAAAAGCATTTCCTGAGTCCTTATTGAGTGGCAGGAGCCATGGCAGATTCTGGAGCTGCAAAGACATTTGCAGGGGACACAGTTAAGGAGACCTGTGACGCAAAGGGGAATTATAATGTACTGCGATATATGCTGAAAGTCAGCAATGCCCAGGGCCTGTAGGAGCTGGTGTGTGTTTGTGTTTGTGTATATGCTTATGTGTGTTGCAGAGAGAAGTTATCAGAACATCCTTCCCCCAAGGAGGTCCAGTTGGAACTACATCCCAGTAAAATGGAATTAGTTTCATACGGTGGATGGGGCTCATTGCAACCTAAAAGTAACAAGAGTGGCAATTGCAAAGGTTGAGAGAAGGAAGACAGCTGAGAAGCTGAACAGTCATCCTCAGTTCAGCATGGGTAGAGGTCTAGGGGGATAAAGGGTATGGGTCTCTATGGCGAATAGGGCTGGTTGTCATTTAATGGTTTTTAAGTAGAGAGTGATGTGGCCAACACAGCATTGTGGAAAGCTTGTCAATAACCATGTGTATTTGGAGTCAGGGGATGATTTGGCACCAGAAAAACTAGTTGTCGAAAATCCAGAATTAAGTGGCTGGAGTAAGGGTGGGGCAGCAGGAATGAAGGGAAGGAACCAATTCACGGGATATTAAGGAAGGAGAAGTCTCAGAATCTGGCAACCCATGGATGACTGTGTTAGGAGGAAGGGTGGTGATGATGGGGGAGTGGCTAATGACAGAATTAGTGACGGTCCTCAAGTTTCTAGCTTATGATGTGCGTGGGCTGGTGAGACCATTTGTCTAGATTAAGTATATAGGAGAAAGGTTACTGTTCAGGTGGAATGATGCCAACATACTGGTGGATTTTATGAACCTCGAACACATCAGAGGTGGCTTCCCGGGTGGCTCAGTGGTAAAAAGCCTGCCTGCCAGTGCAGGAGACACAGAGGTGTGGGTCTGACTCCCGGGTCAGGAAGATCCCCTAGAGAAGGAAATGGCAACCCACTCCAGTATTCTTGCTGGGAAAATCGCATGGACAGAGGAGCCTAGTGTGCTACCATCCATGGAATCACAAAGAGTCAGACATGACTGAGCACACAGGCTTGGATGTTGACACGTCAGATGAAGCTTCCATAGGAGTGGCACTGAGCAGGCGCTAAAGCGTGGATTTCTTCATGCAAGTGATCATCTTGGATCAATATACATCACCTGGCTTTTCCTTATTAAACGTTTTTGGGAGTGACTGGCTCATATTAAGTTCTGTCTTCTTAGAGAACCATGGTGTGCTCTGCTTGTTTTAAATACACCACAAGGATGTTTTCTGGTGAAGGGAATTAATCTGAACAACTAATTTCCATTTGGGGGCTTTTGCCAGGCTATTGGAGGCAGCACTTAGAAGCAGGGAGATGGAAATTGGCACTGCTGGTTTTTGATGCTTTTGCTGCAGACTGATAAAGTAATGAAACTTTTATGATTTCAGCATGGTTTTGTGGACGTGTCATTATTTCTGTGCTCTTTCAAAGTGAAGGAAATCCCAGCTCCTAGCAGAAAACATGCCCTCCCGTCATGGCCAAGTCTGGCCCTGTGCAGCCCTCCCCCACCAGGAGGAGTGGGCCAGGTCACTTTGGTGTGCTCCTCAAGAGAAAAAGGGACAGTCGTGTCCAACTCTAACAGGCTATGGACTATGGCCCGCCAGCCTCCTCTGTCCATGGCATTCTCCAGGCAAGAATACTGCGGTGGGTAGCTGTTCCCTTCTCCAGGGAATCTTCCCAACCCACAGATTGAACCCAGGTCTTCTGCATTGCAGGCAGATTCTTTACCAGCTGAGCCACGAGGGAAGCCTTAGAAGATGCTGTCTTATCTTCTGACCATCACCGATGGGGTGAAAAGTAGTAACTTGCCCATTTGCCTTATGGTGCTCAGTGTCTCAGGCCAAGATACTTCCTGGAAGAGACACGGTGGGGAAGAAAAATTAGGAGTGTGGAATTCACATAAACACACTGCTGTTTATCAAATAGATTACCAACAAGGACCTACTGTATAGCACAGGGAACTATACTGAGTATCTTGTAATAACTGATAAAGGAGAAGAATCTGAAAAAAAAAAAAAAGATATGTGTACCTGCATCTCTTTGCTGTACACCTGAAACTAACACAACATTGTAAATCAACTATACTTCAGTTAAAAAACAAAGAATTATTCAGAAAAATGAAGCTGTGACTATAATTTACTTCTACATTTTTCATATGTTACATATATAGAGGCAGGATAGAGAATTGTTCATGTTTCAATAGTGTTTATCTGGAACTTACTGGTGTGTATCAGATATTGTAGTGAGTTTCTTGCTGGGGTGGTGAAGGGGCTGCATGTATAAACTTCTTGGGGAAGATGGGTTTCCAAATAAATAAGAGCAAAGCAGTGAGTAAAGTACTCTAACAGAAGTATATCCAAAATAGCTTGGGGCTTCAGAGCACAACTGCCTAGCAAGTGCTAAGGAATTTTTTTTCTTAATTTGCTTACTTCTATTTATTTATTTTTATAGTTATATTGCATTTATTTTTTAATTAGTTTATTTATCTATTTTTTAACTTTACAGTATTGTATTTGTTTTGCCATACATTGACATGAATCCACCATGGGTGTAATTACGTTATTGTGTTGGTTTCTGCCATGCATCAGCATGGATCATACACGTGAAGCCTCCTTCTTGAGGCTGCCTCCCACCTCCCTCCACATCCCACCCCTCGAGGTTGTTTGAGTTCCCTGAGTTCCCTGAGTCATACAGCAACTTCCCACTGTCTGTCTATTTTGCGTATGTTAGTGTGTATGCTTCCATGTTACTCTCTCCATCAGTCCCACCCTCTCCTTCCTACCAGGAGTTCTTCAGAGAGGAGTCTCTCTGGGCAGCCTTGCTTACCTTGTTTAAACGAGATGGCAGGCTTGTTGAAGGTCATATCATTTTCCTGAATTGGACTTTCTTTACATTTTATCTGTGCTTCTTTGTATTGTAGTTTTCCAGGTCTGAGCCTTGTATTCTGCACTATTCTAGAGCCTCTTCGGGGTAAGACCTCTGTCTATTCAACTTTTGTATTCCCTGCTGTGCCCAGCAAATGCCACAGTAACACACAGAGTTTCTCATTTTATTCTCAGAATACCACTGTGGCACAGATGTTATTGTTAGCCCCATTTTTATATATAAGAAAAGTAAAATTCAGAGCGCTGAAAACTGTTGTTAAGGTATTTTAAACAGTTCCAGTTGCTTAAATGAAATGCAGTAAACGAAATGGATTGAACAAAAATTTATTCTTTGACAGTTATAGAAACTGAAAGTCCAAGATTGTGATGTTAGCATGGTCAGAAATGGCAAAGTTATTAGGATATCATGGAGGCCCTGACAGTATGTCTCCCATGCCTGCGTATTGTTCTGTTGGTCTCGGTCCTGGCACTGGACTAAATACACTTCTGCTAATGCTTATAACTTCACAAGGTAAGTTATTCTTATTTTTGTTTTACAGATGGGAAAATAGTGGACAAACTTAAATCTAGTCTGGGGAGAGAAAGGTTATGTTCAAGGAAAGTGAAATGAAAATAAATTTAAATAATAAAAACTAATAATGTTAGATATACCTTAAGGTAAAAGGTAAAGAATCTGCCTGCAATGCAGGAGACCTAGGTTTGATCCCTGGGTTGGGAAGATCCCCTGGAGAAGGTAATGGCTACCTACTCCAGTATTCTTACCTGGAGAATTCTATGAACAGAGGAGTCTGGCAGGCTAAGTCCATGGGATCACAAAGAGTTGGACATGATTTAGTGACTAACACTTTCACTTTCAAGGTGGATTGTCAAATACATGGTGCATAATAAAAGCTCTCATTTACTCAGTAGTATGGATGTGCCCATCTTGGTGAAATGCCTTATAATAATCTTCACAGTAGCAGTTAGAAATGGGTACTATTACTTTCCCCTATTACTGAGGATGAAATCAGACAGAGAAGTTAATGATCACATATTAGTAAGTGTCACAGTAAATGTCACGTCTGTTTGTTTCCAGGGCTTTTTCCTTAAACACTGTAATTACAGCAGTGTAACACCCTGACATATTAAACTGAATTGTTCTTTTCCTCCCTGGCTTACATATGATCACTCTAATCAGCTGGCTTACATATGATCACTCTAATCAGCTGGTAGTTTTCACTGCCTTGTGGAGAATTGGGGCATTCTAGACAGGGAGCAGAGTAAGAAGGAGGCATGTCCATAGAAAAGCAAAGAAAGCAAAAGTGGGGGAAAGAGCTATTTTTTAAGTTCCAAAATAGGCTTTTGAAGGCCACATCAAAAATAACACTTTTAAAAGCACAGGTTTTGATCCTAAGAGCTAAGTTTTGTTGAGAGAAGAAAAGGCTCCTGAGAATAAAAAATAAAGGTCTCTGGAAAAAGCTGGTCATAGGGTTTATGCCATAATAATAGATTGGAAAGAGACTAGAGGAAGATTTATAAGCTTCCCTCTCCCCACCTGATCGTCCCAAGCCTAGCTGAAGATCTTCGGGTAGGTAGAGGAGGAGAGTTAGTTAGGACTTGAGCAGGGATAAGGGGTCTGGGTTCTGCAGTGATGGGGCCAGACCTGGGCTATCCCCCAGGAAGACAAGCAAAGCCACCAAGTCTGGAGAGAGTGCCAGGGCCAGCCATGGCCATGTCTGGAGGCCCAGCCAAAGCCTGCTGGCCTTCACCTTTCGAATGGGCACCATACATCACCTCGAGGAGCCACGGTGGTGACTCACCACTGCTCATCAGGGCTTCCTCGATGGCTGCCTGCATGCTGGTTGTGCACCATCCAGTAGAACCCATGTTTCCTCCCTGCTCCCTGACATTCTGCTGAGCCTTAATGTGGGCCATCCAGTCCGTGAGGATGCCTCTTTTCATGACCCAGGATATTCAAAGCCTAGCAAAGGAGACCTAGATCTTACCTGGGTAGGACTGACTATATTTCCAAAGGAGAAGTGAAGATACTCTGCGATGGCTTCCAGGGGCAGGTGGGACCAAAGCTGGACCTTGAGGATGAGGAGGACCTCGGAAGTGAGGGGATAAGAGAAGCTTTCGAGGAGGGTGAGCAGAGTGCGTGGCTGTGGAAAAGCATAATTCGTGTTGTGAAAATACTTAAATCCTGAAGTTACAGTTTGGGGCTAGCATCTGCCCTGGGGGACCTTGAATGTGAGAATAGAGTTTCGATTTCAGCATGCGGGCACTGAGGAGTCACTGAAGCTCTTTTGTTTGTTTGGTGATCTTTACAATGAAGTCCTCTACTAAGCATTTTGCACACATGTAAGAATGACTCACTTAATATTCAAAAACAGCTCCAGAGAGGCTGAATAACTGACCTGAGGCTACACAACTGGGAAGAGATAGAACTACGCAGATTTGAATCCTGGATTTGTCTGCCTGAGACAGAATTTCATGTTCTTCCAACTCTACCAAGGTGTCCCTCAGCCTGTGAGTGCAGGTCAGGACTAGCATCCTTGGTAATGCTTGGCTCTAGAGCGGTCAGACTCCAGGCTCCCTCCAAGGGGGGAGTTGAAGATACCTTGGCAAACTTGGGGATGAATGTAACACCCCTGTCCCCCCAAAGGTTTGCCAGGCTAGTCATTCCCAAGTTGGCCCCTCATGCTCTTAATTTCTATTTTGACTGAGAAGTTAAATCACTGTCAGTCACCCATTAGTTTTGGTCCCAAGGCCATAGACAAATGGTTCTTTATCTTGACATCTTAGCTCCTGCATCTGTGCTTTGTAAAAGTGTGTGACGTTTTTCTTCTTGCTCTTCAGAGTGGCTTAGTTCCTCCGCCAGGGAGGACAATGAGTATGCTTTTACTCTGAGCTCTTCTTATCTATATAGTTTAGATCTGTGTTCTGTCAGCTCATTAATTGGTCTACTTTTCATCCAGTTAATGACAAATGTGGACCATGCGAATATTTGACATTCAAAACAGACAGTTCCATGCTTTTAGGTCAGTCACTCCCTCCAACTTGGAGGTTTATGTCAATGAGCCTGACAGTTGACCTCTTTGCAGGCACTTACTTCTACCTGTCCTTTCTGGAGTTTTTCTTGGCACCTCTAGTGAGGGATGGGGTTTGTTAACATCAACAATTCTTTGAGATAGACGGGACAAGCATCCTGGTGCTCTATTCATAGGTGAGGCGTCCACAGAACCGAGAAGTTACACTGCTGTCCCGTGGAGTGGTGCCGGTCGTCCGGGATGCTCAGCCTTGTCCATTCTATTGGCATTCCGCAGTTCAGCGCCAGGCTCAAGTTGGAATAACTCGGACACCTACCTTCAGATCATCAACCCAGTCTCTCTTCCTGCTTCTCTCCTCACGTCTTCTCTTTGTCTGTCACACATGTGTACACAAATATACATCATATTCCAGCCCAACTGAGCCATGTGAATTTCCCAGGATGTTCCGTTTGTTTTCTTACCTCCGAGCATCTGCCAGTGTTGCCCTTATTGTTAGCATTAACATAACCGTAATCACGACAGTGATGGCTACCCATTCCTGAGTCCCAGGTTCTTTCCTCACATTCTTCCATATAGCAGATGAAGAGTGAACGCTGGGAGCATTTGACGCTGCAGGACAAATGTCTGCCCGGCTCCAGGGCTGTTCCCTCTGCCTTGGCTGTGCTCCCCCCAGCCACCCGGCTGTCGTGGTTTCTCTCTGGGACTCAGGGCTCTGCCCTCCCTGCTGTGTCTCTACACCCCAACACCTTAGTGTACAGGGCAGTGGATCTAGCTCTCTCCTCTACTCGAGTCAGGGATCACAGCGTCTGTCTTGTTTGGAACTGGGTTTCCAGGTGGAGTCTAGGGCTAGACTGCTGCAGCTCGGTCAGGGTGGAATGAATTATGGAGAGTGTTGGGCAGGCATGAAAGGATATGTTGCCCAGCACCCCTCAGCTGTTTTGTGCTTGTGACTTTTGAAGCCCTCTCCCCTCCAAGCCCATAGCGATGATCAGTAAGGATTTGTTGACCAACTTAGTGAGCCTGAGGAAGATGAATCTGAAAAGTTTGTGACAACTTTCAGGACCTGACAGTGCCTTGGACTGCCCTGGAGACCAGAGGACTCTGACCTCATGTCTGAGCTGCTGGCAGGCCATCTTTTCCTTGACTATGGGTTGTGTGGAGAGCTAGAGTGACTGCTTGTTTCTGAATGGAACCTATATGTCAGTGTTATAGAAAGCAAAAGGGAAAGTGTTAGTCGCTCAGTTGTGTCTGACTCTTTGCAACCCCCTGGACTGTAGATTCTCCAGGCCAGGCTCCTCTGTCCATGAGATTCTCCAGGCAAGATACTGGAGTGGGAGGCCATTCCCTTCTCCAGGGGATCTTCCTGACCCAGGGATAGAACTCGGGTCTCCTGCATTGTGGGCAGATTCTTTACCATCTGAGCCAGCAAAAAACAAAATAGTTCTCTACATGCCATTCCCTTTCCAGGGGACTTTCCATTCTAGGCAGATGACAGGGACCTACGGAAGGCTGACCTCACCTGATTGTGTGTGCATGTGGCTCATGTGTGTTTGTTCTCTGTGTATCTGTCTTGGGGATTGCGAAGGGCGTCTGTTTTGCCCCCAGCCTCTTGAGGAAGGCATTGCTGTCATCGCAGTGAAATACGTGCATCACAGCAGCATTGGCAGTCACGCCACCGTTTGTATGTCTGCGCTCTGGCAGCATCTGCTGATGCTCGAGACTCTTCTGCCAGCATTTTGCCTGCCAAACCACCCGAACCATATGTTCTCATCAGCAGTAATACCCACATCCCCAGGTCTTTTAGGGGTGAGGCATCATAGTTCAATGACTGACATCTCAGCCGGGATAAGCACAGCCCGTGCTTGGCTTTCAGAATGGAGGGGAAGGAGTGGGGTACTCTGCATTTTTGATTTCAGAAACAATAGGTACTAAAATAGTGTTGAATTTACTTCTGATCCAGACAGTAATTGACAGTGTAATGAATGGATTAACTAATTACAAAGAGCTGCAGTATTTTTCCAAGGCCTGATCTACTGGCTTGTTGTTAGTGAGAAGCATCATTAAACATATAGCATGAAGCAGTTGTTTTCCTAAGTGGCAGAAAAGAGTGTCTAAACTTCTGGTTGAACAAGGTTCTACTTTCTATTGGCACTAGCACATGAATTTTATATACTATAAATTGCTCTTAATTGATTGTTTTCTAGTTGTTTCGAATGTATATTTTCTGCCCCTTCTTCCTCCTAAAGAAGTGATGAGTCAAAAATAGGGGCTATTTATGTTTTCCTTTTCTACTCCTAGGAACGCACTACAGCGTTGGGCCCTGAAGAGGTACTCAGTAAATCACTCATTGAAACAACACATTGGCAGATACGATTTATTTAGGGGGCGTTACAGTATGTTAAATTACCAACAGATTATAAAAAGTTAAATTTTTAGCAAATGAATTATACACAAGAATTAAAGCAGAAAACTTTTATCCCAAATTAGATTCAAAGTCTTTCCCAAGTTTCTTGGACAGTCCATAATTGATAGGAAAGTCATAGTTTCCTATATATATGCCATAAAGCATATATAAATGATGCTGAAGCTGAAGCTCCAATTCTTTGGCCACCTGGGATGAAGAACAGACTCATTGGAACAAACCCTGATGCTGCGAAAGATTGAAGGCAGGAGGAGAAGGGGATGACAGAGGATGAGGTGGTTGGATGGCATCACTGACTCAAGAGACATGAGTCTGAGTAAACTCTGGGAGAGTTGGTGATGGACAGGGAAGCCTGGCGTGCTACAGTCCATGGGGTTGCAAAGAGTCAGACGTGACTGAGCGACTGAACTGAACAGATGTCATAAAGCATTTGTATCTATCTACACACAGATGAAGGCTTTTGAAATCTTTAAAAGGGGTTAAAAGTTTTTAATATTTCCCTACTTCTCTCTAACTTTTTAAATGAGAACACATTAACTATATCCATAGAGTTCAGCTCCCATTAGGGCAGGGATGTGTGTCTGTTTTGTTTTTCTGCCTCTCCCATTAGCTGCAAGAATGCCTGGCACAGACTAGATGTTGAGTGTTTGCTGAGTGAATACCTGAATCCCAAATATTTTCTAACCTAGTGCTATAAATAACCTTTTTTTTTTCCAGTTTAAGACTATTAAATAATAAAGACTACTAAATAATAATAATAATAAAGACTACTAAATAGTAGTCTTTATTATTTAATAATAATAAAGACTACTAAATAATAATAATAAGACTACTAAATAATTTCAGCAGTTGTTGTTCAGTTCCTCAGTCATGTCTGACTCTTTGCAGCCCCATGGACTGCAGCATGCCAGGCCTCCCTGTCCATCACCGACTCCCCGAGCTTGCTCAAACTCATGTCCACTGAGTCGGTGATGCCATCCAGCCATCTCATCCTCTGTCGTCCCCTTCTTCTGCTGTCTTCTATCTTTCCCAGCATCAGGGCCTTTTCTAATGAATCAGTTCTTTGCATCAGGTGGCCAAAGTATTGGAGTTTCTGCTTCAGCATCACTCCTTCCGATAAATATTCAGGGTTGATTTCCTTTAGGATTGACTGGTTTGATCTCCATTCAGTCCAAGGGACTCTCAAGAGTCTTCTCCAGCACCACAGTTCAAGGGCATCAATTCTTCAGCACTCAGCTTTCTTCACCGTCCAACTCTCACATCCACACATGACTATGGAAAAACCATAGCTTTGACTAGATGGACCTTTGTCAGCAAAGTAATGTCTCTGCTTTTTAATATGCCATCTAGGTTGGTCATAGCTTTTCTTCCAAGGAGCAAGTGTCTTTTAATTTCATGGCTACAGTCACTGTCCACAGTGATTTTGGAACCCAAGAAAATAAAGTCTCTCACTGTTTCCATTGTTTCCCCATCTATTTTCACTAGTACTAAATACTTTGTCACTACAGTTTCCCTAGGTATATCCCCATTTTGATCTTTATCAATTTCTTTTGTCTTTCTGTAAAACAAAAAGACTTATGGTTGAAATAAATACTTGAAATGTTTGACGATATTGACATTATTCAACACCCATTACTTACTGGGTACTCAATAAATATTTGTTGAAATATTGCAGCCCATCTGATTGACTCTCAGTCCCCTTCTGTATATGGACAGCTTTTTGCTCATTCATATTTTACAAATGATACAGCATGCCAGGTCTTCCTTACTGTTTCATCTCTTAGACAATGTTGTCTAATAAAGAGTCCTATATTCCAGCTTCACCACATTTCACCATAATTCTTTCTATATTTTAAAAGATAGACTAATTTTTCATGCCTTCTTTTAGCTCCCTTTGGGCTTCCCAGGTGGCTTCATGGTAAAGAATCTACCTGGCAATGCAGGAAATGCAACAGACATGAGTTTGACCCCTTGTGTCAGAAAGATCTCCTGGAGGAGGAAATGGAAACCCACTCCAGTATTCTTTCCTGGGAAATCCCATGAGTAAAGGAGCCTGGTGGGTTACAGTCCGTGGGGTCACAAAGAGTTAGACACGACTGAGTGACTGAGCATACCACACATTTTTTCATGCTTTCTTTTTGCTCCTTACTCTGTATTCTTGTAACCTGGGTTCAGTGTCACCTGCTCTTGTCTTGGACATCCCTGACTCCTGGCAATATTTAATCAACAATGCTGTGGTCTACACTGGTCTAGATGTGTCTCTCTGTAGGTGTTGAGCCTGTCCAGCTCAGTGAAACTAGCTTTTTCACTCTCGTCTCCTTCTCCCTCTCCTTTACTGATAGCCATCCCATCCTGAAGCCTACTCAGTCCCCAGCCCATTACAGCACAACTGGGCGAGAGCTTCCCTTATATAGCTGGGTAGGTTTATCTCAAAGTTGCATGTGATAAATCTGAGCCCATCCCTGAGCCAGGCATTTTACAGTTACCATCTCATTTAGTTCTCAGAAACTTTGTGAAAAGAGTATGATCATAAATCCACCCTCTTCCCACAGAACCAGAGATGTGCAGCTACTGAGTAGAGTGTTACAGTGTGAATGATTTGTTTCCTTGTCTAAACCTTTGTCTTACTTGCTCTGCTGCCCCACTGTCTCACAGGCAGGCATTTTACAGGAGCCAGAGTGGCATAATTTAAAGGTTCTCTGCTTGCTCTCCTCTTGATACCAGTCATGGTTCTTGGCCTCCCTTAATCAACAGAAATTGATCTGAGGCCAGATACAAAATTCAGGTAGGTTTTTGGGGGCCCTGCTGCTAGAGTGGGAAGCACGAACAAATAACAGGTTACCTTGTTGGCTCAGTCCCCGAGGGAGACTGACTGTCCCTTCTGTGGGTGAGGGTGGTGGTGAGTCCGGGGACTGGGCCAGGTGGGTGCCGAGGTGTTTTGCCCACGCCTTTGGTGGGGCTGAGTGCAGGGTGCACGGGGCATACCCTGCTTTTGCTCCTAGCTCTTCGGAAATTCGGCAGTTGCTGTTTTGTCAGCAGTTCTAGGCTTGCTATTGTAATGCACACTGTGACACAATTTAAGTGCCACAAAGTCCCTATAATTAGCACCGGATTATCATTCATAGAGGAAAAGCTGCATTGTTACCAAATCTCAGTCATGCATAAATGTATGTAGCCAGTAAGGGTGTCAAAGTGACAACTAAAGAAATCCAGTGACTTACTCAGTAACCAGAACAGGTCGTGCGATGAGGCAGCCTGGCATGCTGTCATCCCAGGCTGCGCCTGCTCGTCTGATCGTTGTCCTTGCGCAGAGTCCTGGGTTGGGCCAAGTGGCTGATTCATGCACACCTCAGTGCCCGTTACCGTAACACTAGCCGCAAACCGCCCTATGAATCTATCACTATGTATAAACTAGGTCTCCCACTGCCGGGTCCGATTCAGACAGGCTGGGACCTGGGACCTGGGGCCCTTTGCTGCAGAGATTGTACTTAGACAAATATCTCCTCCAGCAACAAAATACAAAGAAACTATGAGGGATTAAAAATAGCTGAGTGCAGGTGCAAATTATGGGCAGCAAAATACAAAGTGACCAAAAAATCAACTGCCAAATTTCTGAACAGCTAGGAGCAAAAGCTGGGTAACTGTCAAATGCCTGGCCTCTGTTTAAAAAAAAAAAAAAAAAAGGACTGGAATTTGGGGGATTTGGGCACTAAGCAATACATTTGCCCAGATGTGAAAAGTTAATTTCTAAGGGATCGGGAGATCTTGTTTATGGTATGTGAATGCAGCTTAAAGGGAATTAGTTTAATTGTGTAAGAATATTAAGCAATCTTTTGCCGTCTGCTGTCAACGGCACATAGGTCCCTGAAGGTCTGCTTTTCCATTACTCTGGTCTTCTCCCTGTCTGGATGGAGTTCCCAACATCATTAACATGCCTCACACGGTTTTGTTTTGGTTTTTTTGAAGCTGGGGCTGGGTTAAATAGTTTTCACTTATGCAAAGTGGATTGGCGAAAACCTTTTCCCCAAATACCCGCAAAAACAGCCCTTTTGGTCTTCTCTTGCAGAGGACACACGGCCAGTTTCGTGCAGTATATTGCTCTGATCACCAGCTAGTCTGTTTAACCGTATTGCTCTCCCTGCCCATTTTCCCAGAAAAGCTCCTTCTGTGCTGGAACCACCCCCCATTCACCACCCTGCAAATGCTCCATCTCTTCTTCTTTTTTCCCCCAGAATTTTTTTTTTTTAAATCTCTGTCTTCAGGAGATTGCCTGATAGGTTTTTATTTGCCTGTGTTATGGAACACTGTTTCACAAACTGCTTTGGGTCACAGTCTACCGTAGGAATTAAATTTTACCTTGTGAACGCGAATATCCATCCACAACCACACAAGCACAGGCTCCAAAGGGACTCTGCAGAGGCTTTTGAGAAACAGTACCATGTCAGTTTCCTAGGTGCTGTAAGAGTGGACCCCAAATTGGGGAGCTTAAAATAACAGAAATGTATTGTCTTAGCTCTGGAGGCCAGAGGTCAAGGCTGGCTTAGGTGTGTTCTCGCTGATGACTCCAGGGAGAACCTCCTTTGCCTATTCGTCGCTTCGGGGGTTTGTGGCGATCTTTGGTGCCCTGGGCTCTCCCTGTGTGTCTTTGCATAGTCTTCCTTCTGTGTGTGTCGATCCCTGGTCAGATTTCCCTTTTTCATTAGGGCACTGGTCATATTGGACTAGGACTCACCCTAATAGTTTCATTTTAACCTGATTACCTCTGTAAAGACCTTCTATCCAAATAAGGTCACATTCTGAGGGACTGGAGTGAAGGGCACCCCCAGTTAGGATGTGACTGTATCTTTTTTTTGGGGGGGATGTGATTCAACCCATCGTGATCACCAATCCTTAAGTAATATCTTAATGTCTATTCTCTTCTTTTATGAAAAATGTTGCTTATTTCTCGTGAAATTAACTTCATATAAGTTTGAAATACCATTGACAACAGTGGTTCTGAGTTTGAACCTGGCTTCTCTGATCTACCGTTTCTTTCTATTAAAAAAATGGGGATTTTAATCCACAATTTACAGGATTGTAGTGAAAATTAAGAAGAAACTATGATAAGATACTTGGTAGATTAATTATTTGGCTTACCTGGTGGCTCAGCGGTAAAGAATTTGCCTGCCAATGCAGGATCCCTGGTGGGAAAGATCCCCTGGAGAAGGAAATGGCAATCCACTCCAGTCTTCTTACCTGAAAAATCCCATGGACAGAGGAGTCTGGCAGGCTACAGTCCATGGGGCTGCAAACAGACAATGCAAATTAGTGACTAAGTAACAAGTTAAATATAATAAAAAATGAAGTGAAAATGAGTAGGAAATTAGGATTGAAACTACACAGAATCCACTATATCTGATGTAATCTGGATCTGTAGTTGTTAATCAAAAAATTCATAACACCATTAATTATATACACGTATCATACAAGACAGAAATTATTCATTTATTCTCCAGTCTTTTAATGTTGGACCAAGAATTGTGTTTGTTGCTGTTGCTGTTGTTTTAATGCCATGGTTGACATTTTACATTATTTTTCTGCATAAAGCCCATATGCAGAATTTTTCTGCAAATATTTTCTGCATAAAGCCACATTTTTTCTGCATAAATCCACAGTTTCCTTTTGGAGGTTTTTTTTTTTTAAATAATGGATTACATACTAGAGTGAGAATTAAAAACACAAGGCAATTTGAGTGTAGAATTCTGAGCAGAGCTTTCTCTACTGATGTAGAAAATAGTTAAGTATTTTCCTGAAAAGTTTCACAATGATCTTGTGTGTTTGTGTGTGTGTGTATGTTAATTGCTCAGTCGTGCCCAACTCTTTGCAACCCCATGGACTGTAGCCTGCCAGGCTCCTCTGTCCATGGAATTCTCCAGGCAAGAGTTTTGGGTTCATTGCCTTCTCCAGGGAATCTTCCCGACCCAGGGATTGAACCTGGGTCTCCTGCATTGCAGGCAGATTCTTTACCATCTGAGCCACCAGGGACGCCCCCACAATAGTCTTGCTCATGTCTGATTTGATGGCTAATTTAACAAAAATCAACTCTCATTCAACTTAATTTTCTTTTTGTTAGCACTCATATTATATTAGCTTTTGCAATATTTAATTCAATTGCAGTTTTGTTACCAAGTAAAACTGGCATACATTGTTTAGGGCACAAACCCAGCTGATTCTCAGTGAGCTTAACAGCTCCATTGGTGGGGCAAAAGAGGAGGTATCATGGAGAACTGCCTCCTGGCTAAGGCCCTTCAGTCTAGCCATGGGTGTGGGTTCCTATTTTATGAAGAAATCCAAAGCAGTGGTTGATTTGGTGAGCTGGGTAAGTGCTAGTGGATTAAGGAGCTCTCACATTTTGAGGAGCGGTTACCTGAATCAGTTCTCCATTTAGGGCCTCTTGTCTAAACCTTCTGCAGCCCTCCCCATCTGTACATCTACCACAGGTACAGAATATATGGTTGGGAAAGCAGAACCCAACTGCTGGGATACATTCTTCAAGCCTATAGAGGCAACACTTGCCCAGTTTTAAGACTGAAGAAAGAGCCTAGAGGCAGCAGCAGAGACATCAGTGGAGAGGAGGAGCTTACAGGCTTGAAGCAAGGTCCCAGAGCAACACTCCACCATCTGCTGTGGATGGTGGCAGGACGTGGGTGCAGTGTTTGCTCCTGGGGTCGGGGGAAATGGCCAGTCAGAGCAGAAATTGGCCTCAGCTTGGCTCATCAGTCACCAGGGAAACTGACAGAGGAACATGCCCCCCCCCACCACCATCCTTTGGGGGTTGGGGTGAGTCGCTAGCTGGGGTGGGGTGGGTACGTAGGCAGGTGAGTAGGGTGTAGGTGAAGCAGTCTCTGGTTGAGCAGGAGAACAGCCACCTTGAGTGGCCTGACCATAAACCAGACAATAGGAGGTGCATTAAAAGTGAAACAACATGGAGAAATATAAGGAGCCTGATAGACGTGTTTCTTTGTGCCTGCTCTGCTTCAAGGATTCTCTTGGTGTGGACTTGGGGTGTCTGCTCTTATCTCAGTGCAGGGGTTATTGGCTCATCCTGGCTCTTCTTAGAATCTCCCAGATTGTTAGGAAGGGAACGCATCCCTCACCATGAAAGAGCTTTCTCTACTGATGTAGGTGACTTTTGCCTGTGTCAGTATTTTTATCGAGAAAAATGGGTTTAAGCTGAACTTTAAAAAAGGCAGATATGTATCTCCACTAGGTATTTACTAGGAAATGTCAAGTGGTGTTTTATTAACTTGGTGAGATAAAGCCAGAGAAATACACAGGAGGTCTGCAGCCTGGCTTGAAACAACTGAGAGCTGTTTTCTTTGTAACTGTCATAGCCTTGGATCGCTTATCGGCACAAGGAATATGCTTTGACTTTGATTGTGCTCTTTTAAGTGTTTTCTCTACAGATCACAGTGCTCAACAAACAGGCCTAATGCTCAGAAGATAAAGTTGGTCAGAAATGGTTAGCACTGTACATGAGCCAGATTATGGAGGAATTTAAAATAAAGATTATCTGAAAGTAAAAGTATTGTGGTGGCTTGGCAGTCAGTGGTCATATCATCTTCTATTTTTGCATTACTTATTCTTTGTCAAATGTGCATTTTCTTACCAACATCTTTATGAGAAAAGTACTCTCTGGGCAGTTTTATTCCCAAAGACACTGAAACTTGGAAATTTAAATGCTAGATAAATAACAATATGATGAAGGACTCAAAAGAGGGAAGATAAAACTACAAATTAAGTAAAATATGTGATAAAACAATGAAAATTGATATGCTCAACAAAGTAGAGGAACCACAAATCAGTGATATTCAAAATGCCTGTTTATAGGGTTACGCGCGTGCATGCTCAGTCACTTCAGGTGTGTATGACTCTGTGTGATCCTGTGGACTGTAGACCACTCCTCTGCCCATGGGATTTTCCAGGCAACAATCCTAGTGAGGGCTGCCATGCCCTCCTCCAGGGGATCTTCCTGACCCAGGGATCAGCCCAGGTCTCTGGCAGACAGGTTTTCACCACTAGCACCACCTGGAAAGCCACATTTAGAGGGTTAGTAGAAATTTAAAAAAATGTGTGTACAGAGAGTCACAAAGAGAATGCATCAGCAACTATGTGCCGATACTTTACAAAATCTAAATGAAATGCACAACATTCTAGGAAACAGATGGGTTACTTGGTTCAGTGCTGTTCAGGTGCTCAGTCATGTCTGGCTTTGTGAGACCCTATGGGCTGCAGCACACCAGGCCTCCCTGTCCATCACCAATGCCTGGAGCTTGCTCAAACTCATGTCCATCGAGTCGGTGATGCTATCCAACCTTCTCATCCTCTGTGGTCCCCTTCTCCTCCCACCTTCAATCTTTCCCAGCATCAGCGTCTTTTCTAATGAGTCAGTTCTTTGCATCAGGTGGCCAAAGTATTGGAGCTTCAGCTTCAACATCAGTCCTTCCAATGAATATTCAGGACTTACTTCCTTTAGGATGGACTGGTTGGATCTCCTTGCAGTCCAAGGGACTCTCAAGAGTCTTCTCCAACACTACAGTTCAAAAGCATCAATTCTTCATCACTAATTTTCTTTATATTCCAACTCTCACATCCATACATGACTACTGGAAAAACCATAGCTTTGACTAGACGGACCTCTGTTGGCAAAGTAACGTCTTGTTTCCCCATCTATTTACCATAAAGAGATGGGACCAAATGCCATGATCTTCATTTTCTGAATGTTGTGTTTTAAGCTTACTTTTTTCACTCTCCTCTTTCACTTTCATTAAGAGGCTCTTTAGTTCTTCGCTTTCTGCCATGAGGATGGTGTTATTGGAGTAACTGAGGTTATTGATATTTCTCCCGGCAATCTTGATTCCAGATTGTGCTTCATCCAGACCAGGATTTCACATGATGTATGTAAGTTAAATAAGCAGAGTGACAATATACAGCCTTGATAAACTTTTTTTTTCCCAATTTAGAACCAGTCTGTTGTTCCATGTCCACTCCAACTGTTGCTTCTTGACCTGCATACAGATTTCTCAGGAGGCAGGTCAGGTGGTCTTGTATTCCCATCTCTTTCAGAATTTTGCAGTTTGTTGTGATCCACATAGTCAAAGGCTTTGGCATAGTCAATAAAGCAGAAATAGATATTTTTCTGAAACTCTCTTGCTTTCCTGACCCAGTGGATTTTGGCAATTTGATCTCTGGCTCCTCTGCCTTTTCTAAATCCACCTTGAACATCTGGAAGTTTATGGTTCATGTACTGTTGAAGCATGGCTTGGAAGATTTTCAGCATTACTTTGCTATCATGTGAGACAAGTGCAATTGGGCGGTAGTGTGAACATTCTTTGACATTGCCTTTCTTTGGGATTGGAATGAAAACTGACCTTTTCTGGTCCTGTGGCCACTGCTGAGTATTCCAAATTTGCTGGCGTATTGAGAGCAGCGCTTTCACAGCATCATCTTTAAGGATTTGAAATGGCTCAACTGGAATTCCATCACCTCCACTAGCTTTGTTTGTAGTGATGCTTCCTAAGGCCCACTTGCCTTTGCATTCCAGGTTGTCTGGCTCTAGGTGATTGATCACACCATCATGGTTATCTGGATCATGAAGATATTTTTTGTATAGTTCTTCTGTGTATTCTTGCCACCTCTTCTTAATATCTTCTGCTTCTGTTAGGTCCATACCATTTCTATCCTTTATTGTGCCCATCTTTGTATGAAATGTTCCCTTGGTATCTCTAATTTTCTTGAAGAGATCTGTAGTCTCTAGTCTTTCCCATTCTGTTGTTTTCCTCTATTTATTTTCATTGACCACTGAGGAAGGCTTTCTTATCTCTCCTTGCTATTCTTTGGAACTCTGCATTCAAATGGATATATCTTTCCTTTCCTCCTTTGCTTTTCACTTCTCTTCTTTTCTCAGCTATTTGTGAGGCCTCCTCAGACAACCATTTTTCCCTTTTGCATTTCTTTTTTTCTCGGAGATGATCTTGATCACTGCCTCCTGTACAATGTCACAAACCTCCGTCCGTAGTTCTTCAGGTACTCTGTCTATCAGATCTAATCCCTTGAATCTATTTGTCACTTCTACTGTATAATCGTAATGGATTTGATTTAGATTATACCTCAATGGTCTGGTGGATTTCCCTGCTTTCTTCAATTTAAGTCTGAATTTAGCAAGAAGTTCATGATCCGAGCCACAATTAGTCCCCCAATCTTGTTTTTGCTGACTGTATAGAGCTTCTCCATCTTCGGCTGTAAAGAATATAATCGATCTGATTTTGGTATTGACCATCTGGTGATGTCCATACGTAGAGTCTTCTCTTGTGTTGTTGGAAGAGGTTGTTTGCTAAGACTAGTGCTTTGTTTAGGCAAAACTCTATTAGCCTTTGCCCTGCTTCATTCTGTAATCCAAGGCCAAATTTGCCTGTTACTCCAGGTATCTCTTGACTTCCTACTTTTGCATTCCAGCCCCCTGTAATGAAAAGGACATCTTTTTGGGGTGTTAGTTCTAAAAGGTCTTGTAGGCCTTCATAGAACCATTCAACTTCAGCTTTTTCAGCATTACTGGTTGGATGATAGACTTGGATTACTGTGATATTGAATGGTTTGCCTTGGAAACGAATAGAGATCATTCTGTCATTTTTTGAGATTGCATCCAAGTACTGCATTTTGGACTCTTTTGTTGACTATGAGGGCTACTCCATTTCTTCTAGGGGATTCTTGCCCACAGTAGTGAGTATAAAGGTCATCTGAGTTAAATTCACCCATTCCAGTCCATTTTAGTTCACTGATCCCTAAAATGTTGATGTTCACTCTTGCGGTTCCTGTTTGACCACTTCCAGTTTACCTTGATTCATGGACCTAACATTCCAGGTTCCTGTGCAACATTGCTCTTTACAGCATTGGACTTTCATTCCATCACCAGTTACATCCACAACTGGGTGTTGTTTTTGCTTTGGCTTCATCTCTTCCTTCTTCCTGGAGTTGTTTCTCCACTGATCTCCTGTAGCATATTGGGCACCTACCGACCTGGGGAGTTCATCTTTCAGTGTCCTGTCTTTTTGCCTTTTCATACTGTTCATGGAGTTCTCAAGGCAAGAATACTGAAGTGGTTTGCCATTCCCTTCTCCAGTGGACCACGTTTTGTCAGAACTTTCCACCATGACCCATCCGTCTTGGGCAGCCCTGCAGGGCATGGCTCATAGATTCATTGAGTTAGACAAGGCTGTGGTCCATGTGATCAGTTTGATTAGTTTTTCTTGATTGTGGTTTTCAGTCTGTCTGCCCTCTGATGAAGAAGGAAAAGAGGCTTATGGAAGCTTCCTGATGGGAGAGACTGACTGAGGGGGTAACTAGGTCTTGTTTTATGGGTGAAGCCAGGCTCAGTAACTCTTTAATCCAATTTTCTATTGATTTGGGGCTGTGTTCCCTCTCTGTTCTTTGACCTGAGGCCCACAGATCCAAAGCCCACAGGCAGTGAACTAGAAGCCAGGTCTCCCAACTGGCTTCCAGTGCCCTCATACTATCCAGGACTAAGCTCCCAAGAGCAGCACCAGTCACTTTCCACTCTGGGTATAGAAAACAGTTGGGTCTTTGATCAAACAGACTCTAATTTGAATAGATTACTTACATTGACCCCAAGAGAAATAGAAAACCCCAAAAGATTAAAAGCATGAAAAGGAGACTTCTAACTCCATCTCTGACATGTAGAGAGTTAGGATATTTTCACTCTCAACATTACAGTGTTGACTAAAAATTATATACAACCTAAAAGTTGAGAGTTATGTTTTTTACTTGGCAGACAAAACTGAGGGCTTAACCCTGGGATATAACCTATCAGATAACTTTAAGAGACTGCTCCAAAGAAGTAAGAGAGGGACTCAGGATATATAGGAGTTTTTGTAATAAAGATCAGGTTGTTGGAACATGGACATATTAGTGTTAATTAAAGAAAACAAGATACCTCAAGTTAAGGAATTTAGCACTTTTCTTTGTATGGGAAGATGCAGAAGTCTTTTCTCACTTCTTTAATATGGACCTCAGCTATCTGAGGCCAGTATCCTGTGCTTTCTCATCATGCATTTTCGCAGGGTACACCATGGTCAGGGATGGCTGCAGTATCTGATGGCTCAATGGAGGACATTCTCTTTCCATCCTGAGTTCCCTCAGGTCTTACCTTCTGGCTGCAGTATCCTTTGTTTACTGACCTGGCAAGCAGCATCCTTAGTCCACAACAACAACACTGGATCAAACTGGACATTGACTTTTCTTGGAATTTTGTTACCTGGGATGGAAACCAGCAGGTGCCATAAACTAGTAGGACATTTTAACAGAAATTTCGATGAATTTCTGATGGCTGAGAACAGACAAGTGGAAGAGTTGAAAAGCTCCTGGGAGCTGAGGTCTAAGTGGGTGAGCACTGTTCACAACCTTAACCTCTGGAACCTGGGTTTCTAAGGTGGCTCAGTGGATAAAGAATCCTCCTACAATGCAGGAGACCTGAGTTTGATCGCTATGTCAGGAAGATCCCCTGGAGGAGGGCTTAGCAACCCACTCCAGTATTCTTGCCTGGAGCATCCCACAGACAGAGGAGCCTGGCAGGCTACAGTCCATGGGGTCACAAAGAGTTAAGACACATCTGAAGTGACAGCACACACGCACACACCTTGGGAACCCACCTAGTGCTCCGGACGAGGACACCGGAAAGCGCCCCTCATGGCCTTGGGAAAGGGACTGGGTGAGATAAAGGGAATCCTCCCAGGCCCTGCTCCCTGACACACGTCTGCTCTTCAGGGCTGAGGACTTTTCCAGAGGGCAGTTCTGAAGCCTTATCCCAGATGAGGGATGGGAGCTGGCCCCGTTTCAGCTGCCCCAGGCCTCTCCCCTCACCTCAGAGAAGATAAATATTCGGCTGGCTAGAATGTTCCAGTGGCCCATTACAAGCTGTAGTCAACAGGGGAGGGAGATTTGAGGAAATAGACTGGAAATGTTACAGCCAGGAAGATGATTAAGAGAGAGGGGAGAGGGGAGAAATAGGCCACTGCTCCTGGAGAGGGACAGAAGGCACACCCCTGAGACACAGAAGAGCATGCGAGGCCCCTCCTCTCCCCCACACCCTGGCCCTGCACTAGCCAGCCTCCAGTGGCAATACTAGTGGGGCAGCACTGAAGAGACCGCGAAACACGGGCTCTCTCTGAGAAACAGTGAAAGGGAAGTCCAAACGCCCAGAGAGGAGGGACGGGGAAGCCCAGTGGAAGGATTTGAAGCCTTGGCTACCCAACAGCTACACCAAACATTGAACACAGCTTATCTCCTCGCCAGGTTAATACAGATTCTCGCACTAAAGTCCTGTTTCTTTCAGTAACTATTATTCCGTGTTACACGTCTTTCTTTCAGTAAGAAATTACCATTCCAAAAGGCAATAAAAAATTCTCTCTCTTACATGCACACACACACACACACACACACACACACACACACACGCACACATGCGCGCACACACATACGTACAGTCTAAAGAGGCAAAACAATCATTAGAACCAGACCTAGATATGACATGGATTTTGCAATGATCAAAAATTTTAAAATAATTCTGGTTAATATGTTATAAAGGCTCTAGTGAAAAAAATAGACAAGATACAAACCCACGTGGTTAATGTCAGCAGAGAATTGAAAGTCGCTCAGTCCTGTCTGACTCTTTGCAACCTCATGGACTATACAGTCCAAGGAATTCTCCAGACCAGAATACTGGAGTGGGTAGCTGTTCCCTTCTCCAGGGGATCTTCCCAACCCAGGGATCGAACTGGAGTCTCCTACATTGCAGGCACGTTCTTTACCAACTGAGCCACCAGGGAAGCCCAAGAATCCTAGAATACTGGAGTGGGTAGCTTATCCCTTCTCCCATAGATCTTCTCGACCCAGAAACTGAACTGGGGTCTCCTGCCTTGCAGGGAGATTGTTTACCAACTGAGCTATGAGGGAATTATACAAATAATAATAAAAAATAACAATAACAGAAACAAAAAATGCCTTTGATAGATTCATAGGTAGATTTAACATCACTAAAAGAAAAGAATACGTGAGTTTTGAAGTAAGTCAATAAAACTTCCAAGACTTAAAGGTAAAGAGAAAAAAGAGTGGGGAAAAAAAGACAAGTTGGCAACTCTCCCTTGCAAATATAAATGTGAAGATCCCAAATAAATTATTAGCAATTGAACCCAACAGTGTAACCGACAAAAATACATTATGTCTGTGAAGTATTTCTCCTAGGAGATAGTGCAACACTAAGATATCTGTCAACTAAAAAAACTGGTTTAACAGATTAAAGGGGTTGGGGTTGGTTAAGTAATTTGCTCAGTCATGTAGCTATTAATGGGTGAGTAAGATGCATAATTCAGAGCCTAAGCTCCCCATCCACTATTCTGTTTCTGAACAAAGACAAAAAGAGGTGAGGGTGGAGGGAAAAAGAACACCTTAATGGCAACAAGTAGAAACAGCCTGTGATAGCAAGCAAGATATTTCATTACACTGATCTCCTATTAGAGTTTTTGGTTCTTCTCTGTTTTACCCAATCTTCTAAGTCCCCACCCTCAATGTTGTCTTAAATTGTTCTGTTTCTAGGTTTCTCACTGACTATCTGTGTTTCCTTGAGCCACTCCTACTCCTGCTTATTCCATAAAAAGGGCTGCCTTTTGGAACATAGGCTCCCAGAAAAAGCAGGCTAATTACGATTCATTGCAACATGTGATTGTGGATATTACAGACCAGGAGTACAGTAGATGTTTAGAGATGAAAGCTGAGGATAACATCTAAGATGGCAAAATAAAAGAGTCAGATTTGAACTAGACTTTCAAATTTGGGTTGCCATTTTCAGAGGTAGAGTAGATCTGTAAGAATGTTCTAGTCCATTATTAAAGGTTTAGAGGTGGGAAGGTGTAGGTCCATGTAGGTCAGTCTGCTCCAGTGAAAAGAAAGAGTTTGCATTAAGGAGTGGTAGAAGATAAGTATGGGAAATATTGGTTATGGATTTTATCCTATAAAGAAAAACAGCTAAAGGTTTTGGAGCTTTTATCTATAAATTTATTCATTTGTTTCTCCATGTAGCAAATTGTTGTTCAGTTGCTAAGTGTTGTCCAAATCTTTGCAACCCCATGGACTGTAGCATTCCAGGCTTCCCTGTCCTTCACTGCTCCCCAGGGTTTACTCAGATTCATGTCCATTGAGTCATGATGCTATCTAACCATCTCATCAAGCACTGATTCTATATTAGTCTCTCTGCCATTATTCCAGTGTACAAGGGTTAAACGGATGCAACTCCTGCTTTCAAGGAGCTTTGCAACTGAAAAGACAGATGTGTCTGTACCTGAAATGCTCTGCAACAGGTGCTGTCCTGGTGGAATGTATGATGGGTATGGGAGGCCCAGAGCGGGGAGTGATTACTTTCGTCAGGCAGGAGAAAGAATAGCAAAGAGCCGAAGAATCTCATCCCAAGTAAACTATCCTAGATGGCTTAGAATAGATGATCCATCTTTGTCAGGTCCTCAGTTCCATTCCTCACTGACCACTGGTAGATTTGGAGGTCTTCGCTCTGTATTTGGTCCCAGCTTGACCCCACTGTGTGTGGGTCATGGCCTCTGAGCCCAGTGTGGCCAGTGGATGAAGCTGCCTTATTGGCAGTTGTCTTAAAACATCTCTTATTTACTGCTGCTTCCTGTGTTCCTCATGGCCATTTCTTCCCAAGCAGAACTCTCCTGTTTGACAGATCCTTCACTTCCAAGTGTAGAGATTGCTTCTGTTTTCCCCAAGTTTACATATATCATTCTGATCATGGAGGATTCCTTCCTAATGCCTTCCTGTGGTGCTTCAGAGAAGCAAAACGATCTTGAGGTACATTCGGGGGCAGTATGTGACATTCACGGCGGCAGGGCCTCTCAAACCCTGTTAAAAGACGTCATATTATTTGGGAAGAACTTTCTCTATATCATGATCTCATCCCATCTTCTTTTGAGTGGTAGCAAAGGATGGGCTTCCTAGGTAGCACTAGTGGTAAAGAACTGAGCTGCCAGTGCAGGAGACATAAGAGACTCAAGTTTGATCCCTGGGTCTGGAAGATCCCCTGGAGGAGGGCATGGCAATCCACTCCAGTATCCTTGCCTGGAAAATTCCACGGACTGAGGAGCCTGGCGGGCTATAGTCCACGGGGTCACAAAGAGGTGGACAAAAAAACTGAACCCACAAACACACACACACAAAGGGTGGCATGAGAATGAGGCTCCCATTTATTTATATATTGATATCTTTGAACTAATTAGAGAACTTTTCAAACAAGTATGTATTTAGTTGGGGAGAGAAGATAGGGAGTGGGAATAGCCACAAATTTTCTATTCTTAGGCAGTTTGCAAATATTTAAAATTTTTACGACCAGTAACATTTTGCTTTTTGCAAAATCAGTTTGAGCTTTTCCTAGTTTCTTAGTTAAAGTCATGAACATTTTGAAACTTTGGCTCTTTCAGGATATAATCTTGACACTTTAAATACGCCTAGTTATTGTAAAAGCGGTTAAAAGAAAAGCTTCATGCTTTGGTTCATGCATACATGGTGCTTGATTTATATATGGCTTCTTATATATCCTTCCCAGGCACCACTGAAAGTTCAATTTCTTCCCTTTAGTGTGGCAACAGCAGAATTTTTAAAAGGCCTCTCTTTTACCATTTGAGCCATACATTCTATGACTTTGTCTTAATGTTTCTTTAGAGATTGTCTTGTTCTTTGAGAAATTGTTTCAGGATTTAGTAATCTAGAGAACAAGAGCTATTTTATTTCTTTTCCTTGTGTTACCCCAGTCCCTGATAAAACCATATTTTTGTAGCAGTTTAAACACTTTCTTTCTAATTGTATATTTAGCACATAAGGGATCCTTAAAAATTCTTTTGTAGCTAATTTTTCCTTTTCTTAAATAAATACCTTAGTGCTTCCTAAATTAGAGTAACCAAGGAAATAGCATCTGATTTCCCCAAACATAATCTGATTTCTTTGCTTTATGCACATGATTAATTTGCTGGCTGGAAAGCTGTGCAGACTGCACGGACTTCTAGAATTTTTTCCAAAGGGAAAGATAACTTACGTCGAGTCTTTCCAGTCGTGGGCTCCATGAGCCTGGCCTGGAGGAACACTGGTTTCAGTCCCTTTCCAGGAACCAGGAACAGCACATCCTAGTAGCTCCCAGTGGGCGAATTCCAGGTGCCTCTGGGACCCTAGTAACTGAAGTTGCCAACGTGGATTAGACAGACACATCCTTCTAGGCAACAACAGATTCTCCAGGTCTACGCCCTTTTCCCGGCCAGCCAACGAATCCACCCTGCAGACCCAGGAGAGGCCTCTGTTTCTTCATGACATTGTCAAGTTAATGACTGAAGAAATTTTCCCTCACTATCTTAGAAGGCTTGACCTCTGGAGATAATTAGAAAAGGAGACCCTGGAAGACTGAACTTTTCTGAAGATGACAATTATTCTACCTGCCTCAAGGGAAGTCTCTCTGTTCAGGCTTAAACCAGATGATTTTATTTGCTGGAAAAATTAGTTAGGAGATATTGCAAGACAGTAAAAGGGGCAGCGTATGTTTAAGAGAGAAAGATAGGGAGATGGAGATTGACTGGTAACACTAAAAGGATTCTTTTTGAAAAAATGTGTTTATTCATTCATTGGATGATGGAACAAATACTAAGTGTTGGGTGCTGTTGAGGAGTTGAGGATACAGAGGTGAAAAGAAAGGCAGGCATGTGCTCCAGAGCTTCTCAGAATGATGCTCACGTGCTGTTTCTTCATCGTGCTCAGTCGTGTCCGACTCTCTGCGATCCCATGGACTGTAGCCTGCCAGGTTCCTCTGTCCATGGGATTTTCCAGGCAAGAATACTGGAGGGGGTTGCCATTTCCTCCTCCACTATTACTTCACATGTCTCCCAAATACCCAGAACACTGCGTAGTGCATAGTAGGTACTCGATAAATAGTTGTTGAGGGAAAGCATATATAAATAGTAAGAGTGAGTTTCTCTGCTGTCAGTAAAGTGTTACCTTCTGAGTTTTCAATACTCAGTACCTTAGCTTCTCTTCATGCTTGTAGTATAGTTTGCCTGCAAAACCCTGGGTTGATTTGAGAGGAAATGCCCTTGATTACAGACATGTAACTAGTCAGCACTGATCAGATTGAAATCTAATGTAGATCCTTAATTTAATGAGGAGAGAAAAAATTACCCAAACAAGAGCATGTGTAATTATGCTAAATTTCATGACTTCAGGGTCATAAATGGATTTTTCTTGATGTTCATCTGACATGAATTAATTCCAGTTGTGGCTGACTGTGAAGCAACGGCTTGTCGGGTCCTTTATAATAAGAGGGCATTAATTCCTGTTAAATTATGATGAGCCTCCTGCAGAATCATCTATTTCATTCATATGGATGTAGCTAATAAGGAGACAATGAAAGTCCAAGGGGATCAGAAGGAGGCTTCTGCTGTAGAAATTGAGGGAGAATGAACCTTTGCATCCCATGAGGCAACGTGGCAAAGGAGAGCTTTAAAGCAAGTGTCTCAGCCAGCGTGAGCTGCTGTAACAATATTCCACAGACTGGGGGCCTTAAAGAACAGAAATTTATTATCTTAGAGCCCTGGAGGCTGGGGTCCAAGATCAAGGTTCAGGCAGACTTCGGTCTCTGGTGAGAGGCCCTGACTTTCCCTCTGAGTGGTTGCCTCAGGGGCCACGTCTCATCTTCTAAGGACATCAACCCTGTCGGATCTGGGCACGGTGCTCATAACCTCATTGCGTCTTGATTACCCCCTGCAAGGCCCTGTCTCCAGTACACACACTTTGGTGGGTTGGGTCTTCAACTTATGAATTTGGGGGACACAGTTGAGCCCAGAGCAGTGGGACAACTTCCAGTGCTTCCTCTGCTTAGCTGTATTCACCCTGGCTGGTTGCTTAGGTTCTCTGAGTCTAATTCTCCTAACTCCATGTGCCAGGGGAGTAAGAATCACAGCCTGAGTCAAGAGATTGAGTTGAATCAATCAGTAGCTGAGAGATGTTGTCCAGGGCAGGGTGTGGAGGGGGCGCTCGCCAGAGGCCAGCCCTCCGCCGCCTCACCACTATGTCCACTGGGACTGTCTGCTCCTCTCCCTGACCAGGCTGGGCTCCAGCTTTACTGGCACACTTTTGGTGTGGATGCCCCTTTCGGTAATCAGTGGATCATATTGTAGGGGGGCAGAAAAATCTTCAGAACCAGGGATTCAACACAGAACGTGTGACAACCAGAAGAAGTGGTGATGTTGAGAAAATGAGAGGATTAGCAAATACATTAACACCAATGGAAACTGTGGGATCGCGAGGCTCAGGAAGGCATTTTTAATGACTTGGGTAAATGAGAGAGTGACTTTAATTATATTCTTTCAAATTATGGGATTAGGCTAAGGCCTTTCTTTGATGAGAAAATAAAATGGAATCATTTTCAGCAGGACTCTGTCTTAAAAGTATGCCCATCTTTAAATATTTTTCTTTAATAATTCTGTCAACTGTTAATGAATTAAACATTATGTATAAAAGTGTTGTTTTTATACCCTGCTCTGCAAATAAGTCTCCTGAGAAAAGAGTCTCTGTCTTTTCTGGGCTTTGTTCTTGTTGTGTTTGAAGTTAAATTCCTTTAGCCAAGTGTTACATATAATTCTTATTCCTGATTTTAGCACAGATGTTAATAAATGTCATCCCAGTATATTCACTTTCTTTATTAACCTGATTTAATGAAATTTTCATATATATATGGGGACATACAGTTGAGCCCAGAGCAGTGGGATATATATATATATATATATATGGATTTCCCAGTGGGCACTAGTGGTAAAAAAAAACTGCCTGCCAATGCAGGAGACATGAGATGCAGGTTCAATCCCCAGGTTGGGAAGATCACCTGGAGGAGAGCATGACAACCCACTCCACTGTTCTTGCCTGGAGAATCCCATGATGGAGAAGCCTGGCAGGATTCAGTCCATAGATCACAGTGAGTCAACATGACTGAAGCAGCTTAGCACGTCTGTAGGCATTCACACACACACACACACACACACACACATTTATAAACACAAATCTTACAGCCTGAACCTTGATATTCTTAAAGAGATAAGCATATTTTCCCCTTCCTTTCTTTGTACTAAAGAAAACAAAAAATGCATCTAGTGTTACGCGAGCTGCATTCCAGTACCTTTGTAGATTTTCATTAAACATGCTATTTGTGCCTGTGTATTAAGCCCTCTAATGAGCTAATATCAGTCCTCTGCTGTAGTTTATCAGTGGCATTTCCTCAGCTCAGCAAATGCATCTTCTTTCATTCATTCAGGCTGTGGAGTAGTTGTCAGTTGGTGCTATTTAGTGTGACAGGTGGAAGGAAAATAAGCTGTGCTTGAAAGTGCTGTCAAATTATTATCAATTTTTGGTCCCAGTCCTTGTATTTGATATTCAAAAGAAACCCTTTATTTTAGGGCACTGAGTACAAAATTAGATCAGCTCCATAAGATAATGACCATATTTCACAGTTATGAATGGGTGTGACTGCAGACTATCACATGCAGCCTAGCGTCCCTTCTTGCTGTGCTTCTTCATTGAAGCGGACTCGTGTTTTTAATTTTCTTTTGTGTTTTGCTCGTCTCAGACAGTGTTCTGTGCTGGCAGCTGGGATAATAGACCTTGAATTTTCCTAAATGAAGTCGAGTGGAATGGGCATCAACTTTTGACTGCTAAATTGTGCTGTTGCATTGGTTTATCTACTCAATGGTAAGAAGTAACAAAGAGCATGCATTCTAGGAAAAGAAAAAAAAATGCATGGAAGAAGCAAGGGTCAAAATATAGGGAATAAAAGGAAGTCCAATTTTTAGATTGTTTTTACCTGAGGATCTTTTTTAGGATTATGAGTCTTATCTGCTCTGTGTAAGGTGGTCTGTGAATTTTTGTTTGTTTGTTGTCATTAGATGTACTGCAGCTTAGAGATTCCATAAATTCAGAAATCCTTTTTACTGTGTTCTGTCCTGGCTTATTCACCTGCGTGCTTATCGCTTTTTGTGGCCATTTAAAAGTTCACTGTAGTTGAAATTTTTATAATGTGTGTGTGTGTGTGTGAATAATCATTGGGACTAATTTAAGGGAAGAGTGGAACTTTAACCATGCTTTTGAGACATCTGAGAGATTATGATATGATGACCCAGTTGCCGGGCATATAATCTGAGAAACACCTTTGTTGAATCAATTTGAGTTAACTTGAAGCCCAAGAGGCATATCCCCACTTCACTTTTTCCATTAATGTGGGGGGGGAGTCCTTATTTTTGCTGTTGTGTAAATTCTTGTATCATTTGTTTTGCATGTTATTCTTGGTCAGTAAGTGAGGTTGGTGGCTGATGGGCAGGAGGGGGAGTTTATTGAGTAACTTTCCAGATTGGTTTCTGACCTGTACTTCAGCTGCAGCCAGCGTTATTTCTGACATGCCAGGTCCTCATCTGTTCGTTGGCCTCCCTGGCCTTCCTGCCAGGACCAGGCAAATAAACAGTAAATTAAAAATACGGCTCCTTTCCTGCCGTTTTCTTGGAATATAGTTTTGGGGACATAAGCCAAAACTCTGAGGAAAAATAAACCTTATCAGAAGGAAATTTTCATACATCGCACTAGATTTTTTTTTTCTCGATGTTAAATATTAGATACAGTTGGTATATGTGACAATTTCATGTGCAGAGATTGGAAGCTCTTAAAACTGTGGAGTCACTTAGGCAAAGAAACAGGAAAAAATAATACACGAGAAATGATGAAGCCAGGAAAACCTCTAAGCAAGTTACAAAGTCAGAATGATCCACTTTTTAAATAAATTTGTTTTACTATAGTGGATTTACAATATTGTGTTAGCTTCAGGTTTACAGCTTCAGATTTTTTTCCATTATAGGTTTATTGCAGGATATTGAATATAGTTCCATGTGCTATACAGTAAATCCATGTTGCTTATCTATTTTATATATAGTAGTGTATATAAACTCCTAATTTATCCTTCCTCCTCCCCCTTCTCCTTGGGTAGCCATAACTTTGTTTTCTATGTCTGTGACTTTGTTTCTGTTTTGTAAGTTGATTTATATTAGGTTCTACATGTAAGTGATATCATATAATATTTGGCTTTCTCTGCCTGACTTAGTTCACTTATATGATAATTTCTAGGTCCATCCATGTTGCTGCCAATGACATTATTTCATAGAATGACCCACTTTTAAGGGAACAGTGAAGGATGGTATTACTTAGGGCATGCATGCTATTCACATTGTGCTAGGTACTGTAGAAAGTTCAAAGTTGAATCAGACCAAAGTTTAACAGAAAAGTGCACTAGCTGCCATGTGTGCATGTGCTAAGTTATATTCGACTCTTTGTGACCCTACAGACTGTAGCCCGCCAGGCTCCTCTGTCCATGGGATTCTTCAGACAAGAACACTGGAGTGGGGTGCCATGCCCTCCTCCAGGGGATCTTCCCAACCCAGGGATCAACCCAGGGATTGAACCCGCGTCTCTTAGGTCTGCTGCATTGGTAGGCGGGTTCTTTACCACTAATGCCACCTTGTATGAGAACCATGACAGATGCCCAGAGAAGTAGATGTAGTTTTATGAGACCTGAAGTAGGGAGAGACTGCATCCAGTTCGTTGCTTCTGGGAGTGTGTCTTCAGGTCTGCCGCTTGTTGGACGTGCAGTTTCTTGGCCCCACCTGAACCTATTCTGGGGATGGGGCCCAGGAATCTGTATTTTAATGATCCCTCTAGGGGATACTGATGTTTGCTAAAATTTGAGAAATATTCTGTGTATAAAGAGAGACTCGGGATTTCGTGGGGAAGGTGGTATTTAAATTGAGCAGACAGAACATGACTCGGCACTGCAGGAAGGCAAAATTTGCAAAGTCCTTAAGCCACCATCTATTTTACTGCCTCCAACTCTTAGAATGAAAGATTTATTTTATACTTACTCTATATTCATCATGTTTTTCCATAAGGCTGTTTCCTCTGTTTTTGTTCTCAGTGGAATTGTGAATCATGGTGATCATATTTTGTATAACAGCCTTTGCTATATTTCAAGGAGAATATTAAGTTCCCCACTGTCTTTTCTTCCCCAGGATAATTAATCCTCGTTCGTCAGCCTTTTCTCCTACCTTCCAGCCCTTTTATCATTTTCATTGCTCTTGTCTGGGCTTTCCCCAAATTTTCCATATTTCTCCAAAGTTACAAAGACCCAAATTATACCTGGTGCTGGTTGAGGTCTTTGCCTCGGCAGGCAAAGTGGATGAATATCTTGAGTCCATATATTATTTTTTCTTTGTGAGAATTTACCTACAGAAATAAGAGAGTGTGGGGCAGTGTTTTTAACACACTGTCCTTGGATTCATGGGGAACTTGGGGTTGATTACATGGAAACTTAGCTCCATCTATGTACTGGCCTTTGTCTGCAGACTCAATAGCTATTGTGATTTCTACATATGAATAAAAATGCAGTTCTTTTTTTCCTGACTTATTTAACTGTAATTCAGTCCGTTCAGGCGCTCAGTTGTGTCCGACTCTTTGCGACCCCATGGACTGCAGCACACCAGACTTCCCTGCCCATCACCAACTCCCAGAGCTTACGCAACCTCATGTGATTAGCAAAGTTCAAAACAATTTTTTTTAACTTCTTATGCTGGTCTTAACAAAGTAAAAGTTGAATTCCCACAGTGCAAACCTATGCAATTTTTAAAGTCAGCAAAGGAGCCCTTCTGGGTTTGAAAACACATTTACTGGGGCAAAAGTCCAGCCAGTCAGCCCAGTGGCCTATCTTCATTGGTACAACAGGAATAGAAGGATCCATCTTACATGATATCAGCATAAGCCATGTGGCGATCAAGTGGTTAGTGTGTGTAAAAGAACACAGGTGGTGATTAACAGATGACAGTTACTATTTCTGGGGATTGTCTCTTGTATCATATGTGCCTTTAAGCCACCACAATCATTTGCTCATCTAGTCCTAGAATACTGAGATCATGTCGGTCAATGGTGCCATGTTTGTCCATCTGCACCTCTGTTCTTATCTCTCTCTCCTGTTTAAGTTTCTGTGGGTAGAGGACAAGGAAAGATCCATTATGGAGAGCTCCTCGGTCCGAGCTGGCCTTCCCTGTGCTGTATCTTGCCATAAGAGGCCCCCTCACACGCGATTGGAGGTCTAGAATTTCAGCACTTCCTGTTTGAACTAAAAGCAATAAAAGAGGAAATAGTGTGGGTGGGTTTGCTGAACAGCACCGAGTTGAAAATTTAAGACACTTTTCTGTCTGATCATTTGAGTTTTCACCAAGAACATTATTTCTATATATGTTGACAGGCAGGAGAGGAAAATTTCTGACCCATGAGTCTGTAAAGCATTGAAGACTAAATAAATGTTTTTAGCAGAGCTGAGATGAAGGTGTGGCCAGTCTCAATGGAGCCTTTCATGGCAGAGAGGGCGTTCTCATGGCCCAGGCTCTCTGGAACTCTGAGACCTGTGTGTATTATTGGTGATGTTGGCATAGGGTGTCCTTTCATTTGTTGCTGTGGAAACAGGGGACGCCACACCCACCTTCTCCGTCTGCCTTGCATGTTATGCAAGGAGGTCTGAGAGGGCTCCTGGATGCATGCTTCTTTGAGAGGTCACTGCTCAGTGAGTAATGCTCCGTTCTCATAGTTTATTCTTGTGCTTCATGCTGGGATATCATCTCCTATCTTTCTCATTTCTATTCATCTTCTATCCTTAGGCTTTGTTTTGAGTTATTTTGCTGATAAGAAAATCACTTATCTAAAAACAGGGCTTCCCAGGTGGTGCTAATGGTACAGAATCTGCCTGCCAATGCAGGAGACATAAGAGACGCAGGTTTAATCCCTGGCTGGGGAAGAGCCCGTGGAGGAGGGCATGGCAACTCACTCTAGTATTCTTGACTGGAGAATCCCATGGACAGAGAAGCCTGGTGGGCTGCAGTCCATAGGGTCACAAAGAGTCGGACACGACTGAAGTGACTTAGCATGCACATCTAAGAACAAGCTGGCAGAGATCATCGCCTCCCAGGCTTCTAAATCTTATGCAAGGCACTAGGAGCTATAATGAAATCAGGACCTCCCCCAAATCTAGTGAACAAGTGAGAGTCTGCTGTGTTTTGAGCAAAGCAGAACAATGCTTCCTGGGTTGGTGTTCTGGCCAATACAGAGTACTTGATGTTGATTAGAAAGTTAGACCCCCTAGGTGATTTCTCTGGCACATGTGGTTTTCCACTGCAAAATAAAATGTAGTTGTGTTGATAGAATTTTAATTTTAGCCTGTTTTTTCATATTTTGCCTTTTTAAAGCATTGCATCAGTTTTGTATTTCTTCACTACCTCTTTGCCTACAAGAAATACAACACACGGGCTTAGATGATGCTCTTTCTTGGAAACATCTGACAAAGCTGCATATAGTAATGGCATAATTTTCTCAGCAGGAGAGCACCACGTACTACCCTCTTGCAACTGGGCTTTAAAAAAATCTAAAGAATACACTTCCTTGGATAAATGTGGCTTGTGTTTTAATATTTTTGCAGTGACATCTTTGATTCTGAACATTCCCATTAAAAAAAATATATATGAAACTTTCTTTTCCTGATGTGCAAGGGAAAAAATGGATCCCCCTGCCAATTTCAGCATGAGGAACCACGGTGCTTGTTTAACTTGTTCCCTTTGTAAAATTATAAGCCTAGAATAATGCTGCCATCTCCCAACTCTGAAATATGTTTTCATCTGATCTAATTTATTCAGCAGTGAGTGCTGACTGTGTTCCACAGATTGATCAGCCTCTCAGTTTGTTACTTGCCTTGTGTACTGCATTCCTGGATGTTTGTGTGTTCTTGGCATGTCTGAATCAGGATGGGCATAGAACCAGAAGCCCTGGAGTGAAAACAGATGCCCCAGGCCCTTAGCTCATCTGTCCTGCATCACTGGAATAGCAGAATTGTATTTTATTCCCCTTGTGCTGGCCACAGTTTCAGAAGAATGGAGTCTCACTGGAGCAAACTTGCTCCATACTTCATATATCCACGGCTGTGGTTTAGGAGGACACTGCATTGTCACGGTTGAACAAAAGAGCATCTGTAGTGTCAGAAACGAACAAAAATACCACTAGGCACAAGGCAGGTAGTTCAAAGCATCTGAAGTCTAGGACTAACTGTGGGAGTTTCCCTGGTACCATTGGCTTTGCAAGGTCCAAGTGACCCCCTGAAATATACTTTGTTATAACTGCTACCACTTTGCTTTTAATTTTAAAAAGTGTTATTTGTCTTTGGTTGCGCTGGGTCCTCGTTGCGGCCCGTGGGCTTTCACTGGTTGCGGCCGTCAGGGCTTCTCACTACAGTGAGTTCTCTTGTTGTGAAGCATGGACTCCAGGGCGCCCAGGCTTCAGTAGTTGCAGGGTGTGGGCTCAGTCGTTGTGGTTCCCGGGCTCTGGAGCACAGACTCAAAGAGCACACAAGCTTAGTTGCCCCAAGGCATGTGGAATCTTCCTGGGCCAGGGATCGAACCGGTATCCCCTGCACTGGCAGGCAGATTCTTAACTGCTGGACCACCAGGGAAGTCCAAGCCTCTACCACTTGAAAGGTGAAAAAGAGGGTGAATAACTATGTGGATCAATGTATTTGTCTTCCAGTATAAGATTTTTTTTTCTTTGCTGTGTTTTAAACAAACCATCATCCCACAGACAGAACTCCTTAAAACCTGTTTAACTTTTCATGTTAACATTTTGTGATAATTTTTATGACCCTTAAATTAGTTTCTTATACATTTTTCTTTCATTGGGAAAATGAACATGCTGTTTTGTTAAGTGTGTGTAAGAAACCACTGGCAGAGCCACCTGGATCAGACATTTCTAAGCTTCGTCAGTGCTTTATCCAGTACAGGACACTGACTTGGCTTGTGATATAAACAGCTCACATGGTTGCCACCAGTCCCTTGAAAGTGATTAGCATTTTAGCAACCCACCCCAGAAACTGCCGGATAGATGAGGTTTTCATGAGGCGCGAGATCACCTACGAGGCACTGTTGTCCAGTGGGTCCCGGTTCCGAGGCCAACACACAGAAACTGGAGAGATGATTTCTCAGTGGTTCTTCCACATCCTTCACACGTGTAGATCTGTCCACATCCTGCTGAGAAAGATGGACGTGTCTGAACTTTGGTTGGAGCAGAGGGTGGGTACCAGGACAGATGCTGGAGGTTAGGCAGTGGCCAGGGAAATTTGGCCAAGGCAGCTTGGATGTGTGCCTTAGATAATACCAACCATGCAGAATGATCCTGGAGATGGACCAAAGGAATAGAGGATAAAAAGGCTATTGAGACAATTGTTTGATTAATTTCCCTTTTCAAGTTTAGAAATGAATTCCTAGTCATCATTGCTTTTGTACAACCTGCTGTTTTGATAGTTCTTAGAAAATGGTGGTGACTTTGTTGTTGAGTTGAGTTTAGTTCCTACTTTAAAACTGTTTACTTTCATAATAATGAAGGTTATTTATAAATCACAGCTGTGGGGAACAGTTTGCTGTCAGCTGATAACAGGATTGTGTTTCTCATTACATAATTAAACCCATTCCAGGAACTCGATTTTGAAATGTACACTCTCAAATTCATCATTAAAATATATGTATTAGATACCACTTAGATACTTTGCTGGATTCTGGAAATAGCAAAATGAGAAGAATGGACTGTGTTCTTCTGGAAGATATCGTATGGAAGACAGATGTGTAAACCAATAACTACCAAAGGGTGTGATGGGTGAATGTAGCCGCAGAAATGCTAAGGTAAAAGCTGAGCATGAAAGAGATCATTACCAAATTTGCAGGAGGAATGTGTGACTTAGGGAAGACTTCAGAAAGGAAATGATACCTGAATCGAGTTATCAGAAGGATAGAAATTTACCAGAAAGGGAAAAGACATGAGAACATACTAAACAGAGCCATACAGCGTGAGCGGAGTTGCATAGATGGGGATTTTTATATAACTTAGTCTTTTTTCTTTTAAATTTATTTTTATTGAATTATAGTTGGATTATAGTGTTGTGTTGAAGTGCTGCTGTTCAGCATATTGACTCAGTTTTATATATATATATATATATATACACATACATATGTGTATATATATATATATATATATGTACTTTTTCATATTCTTTTCCATTAAGGTTTATCACAGAATATTGACTATAGTTCTCCTGTGTTATACTGTGGGACCTTGTTTATCCATTCTATATATAATAGTTTGCATCTGCTAATCCCACACTCCCACTCGTACCCTCTACCACCGCCTCCCTCTTGGCAATCACTAGAAAAATATGTAATGCATCATGAATTTGCATGTCATCGTTGTTCAGGGGCCATGCTAATCTTCTCTGTATCATTCCAATTTTTTAGTGTATGTGCTGCCAAAGCAAACACAGTTTTAAACCACTATGGATGGGAAAGAAGTGACTTACAGAATCTAAAAAAAATAAAATTGAAAAAAAAAAGCCCAACTAAAGTAATAGATTCTGGCTCTATTAATAATGGTGTGCAGTATCACTGGTGCTCCCTGAGGATATTTAAGCAATAGCTGTTCTTAAACTTAGGTGAGAACCATCTTCCTTAAATTTAGGAGAGGGAATAGTAGTAGATTTAGAAGCTGCTTTCCCCTAAACCAGCAGGTACCCCGTGCGTACCTGTTGAGTGGGTGTGCAGGGGGTTCTGAGGTGGGAATTCTAGCCTCCTTCCTACAGTCACCGATGGAGGGGTGTCGCCTTGGGCATGTCACTTAGTGGAGCCCCTTTCATCTTGATCAAAATGAGCTGTTTGTGTGTCTATCTAAATTCTTCTTCCAACTCTGATCCCATTACCTATCAAAACACTTTGTAATATACTTTGACACATGAAGGAGAATAATTCAGGTGTCTCAACAGTTCCCTCATACTGGATAACTGAGATAGTATTCCATATCTTTTAGCTTACTTAGTAAATGTATTTTATGTAGTGATAAGCTCATTCCCTGAGGAAGCCATTTATTAGGCTAGAGAAGAAATTACTTTAAAAAATAATATTTAGGGGCTTCCCTGGTGGCTCAGTGATAAAGAATCTGCCTGCCGATGCAGGAGACTTGGGTTCGATTCCTGATCCGGGAAGATCCCGTGTGCCTCGGAGCAACTAAGCTGGTGCGCCAGGACAGTTGAGCCTGAGCGCTAGAGCCCGGGAGCTGCAACTGCTGAAGCCCATGATCCCCGGAGCCTGCGCTCCACAAGAGAAGCCACTGCCCTGAGAAAACCACGCTGTGACTAGAGAGAAGCCCATGCAGCAGCCAAGACACAGCACAGCCACAAATAAATTATTGTAAAAATGATATTTAGGAATAACAATAGCAAGCTTCAGTGAAAGAGTTAAACAATCTTCCTCTCTCCCCAACAGAGAACACAAAATTGTCCATTATAACACCACCAAGCATCTCTCAGGCTTGTTACCTTGTAATTGGGTCGCCCTCCCCGTGTGACAGGGTGTGCCACGTCATCAGAAGGCGCCGTGCACCATGGCAAAGATGCAGCTTCAAGCAGCATCTGCCTCTTTGTGCCTGCAGGTCCCCAGGAAGCATCTGATTGGCTTCTCAACCCTGCTGCCCTGGGGACAACTCCAGCCAAGAGGGCTCATCCCCGCCTGCAATAACAGATGCATAATGTAGTTTGCTTAGGGAATGTGTTTGGGTTCTTTTCTGAATCAAAATTCCATTTGTTTGTTTGTTTTTATTGACATAACTTTGCTGGGAATTGTCTTTGTGGTATGTGTTACTAACAGAGCTGGAACCACCGCACATAGAGTGCTTTCAGTCTTTGCAAAACATAGGTGTGCCTGTTACAGCTTTTAGGAAATCACTCAGCCTGGAGAAGAAAACATTTGTTAACATTTGGACCTCCTGGCCAAATATCATTCTAGTTTTCAGAAATTATCAGCAAAGCAAAGGAGTGTTCAGAAGAGGCTCTGGCCTCTCCCTGGCCCCTTCCCCATGAGACTTCTGACTTACATTCACCAAATCTGAAAGCTCTGTAGTGCAGGCTTCCTGATCCCCTCCCTCAATCCATATTCTATATTAAATTATTAGTGTTTTCTATATAAACTCCTTGGGAAACCAGAACCTTTATTATGACTTCTGGATTTCATTTTCCCAACATAAGCATTTAATGATAAAACAGCTTTCATGAACACTTAACATTTCTGTTCCTGTTAAATGTTCTTAAATTTCATAGTAGTATGCTATGTTCATTTCCATGTAGCATTCTTAAAGCTAGCTGACTTAAGACAGCGAGTGGTCCCCAACCATTTTGGCACCAGGGACCAGCTTTGTGGAAGACAGTTTTTCCATGGACCAGGGGTGGGATGGTTTTGGGATGATTGAAGCGCATTACATTTATTGTGCACTTTATTTCTATTATTATTGTATCAGTTCCACTTCAGATTAAACCCCAGAAGTTGCGGACCTCTGGTTTAAGGGGCTTGCACATTGCTAAGTCAACCTGACTTCCAGGAAAACCTTGTATAGGTTGTATATTGACTTACAAAGATCCAGGAAGTTCATGGGGCCCTGGTTTGTGTTAATCCCACTATAAAGTGTGCCTAAAGCAGAGAGTTTGGGGCTTAAAAAAGCTGAAGATCCCCATGAAGATTAATAATCAGATATAAAGCGGAGATAGGAAGATTAGATGACATCTCTTTTAGACCTTGGATTTCTTTAATCCCTAGGTGTGTCCGGTTAGTGCTCATCTTCATGAATGGATTACCAAGGTGAATTTCACTCTCTGCCTTTCTAATGCTTTATTTTTATGACTGCTGTTACTGTTGTATATTTGTTCATCTCAACTGTGTACCCATCACTAAAGCCAAGGCCCCTGACCAGTCTTAAATGAGATAAGTAAGAGTCTGGAGCCAGCAATTCAATTTTAGGTGTACTCTTTTTAATTTATTTGAAGACTTTATGCCATCCCTCCGGCTAAAGGACAGAATCACAAATTGACTCAAGGGATAACTTGCCATCTTTCAAGGGTAGCCTCATAGAGTCTTTAAAGAATTTGGGGAACTTGTGTAATAAAAAAGATTGTTTCCTTGAGGATGTTGAAGGCAGAAAAATATGGAAAGCTCACTTAGATTTTAAGCCCATTTTTATGTCTTCAGTTGATTGTCAGAGCAGCGGTCAGCAAAGCCCAGCCTGTAAGCTGGCTGCCTGATTTTGCTGGTTTTTTAAAATTTATTTATTTATATTTATTTGGAGGATAATTCCTTTGCAATATTGTGTTGATTTCTGCCATACATCAACATGAATCAGCCACAGGTAAACATATGTCCCTTCCCTCTTGAGAAGGATGGCAGGGATGGGAGGAGGGAGGAAGGTTCTGATTTTGTTCAGTTTTAATGGGACACACCTTTCACCACACAAGGCAGAGTTCAGCAGCTGCCACAGAAACCCTCTGAATCACAAAGCTTAAAGTATTTACTGTCTGACTCTTTACAGAGAAAGTTTGCAGAACCCTGCCTTAGGATATTTTTGATGCTTAATATTTATGAGGACAATTTATTAATAACTATAGATTGTAAAAGGAAGAGTCTTAGATTAACATACACACACTACTACATATAAAATAGATAGCCAACAAGGACCTACCATATAGCACAGTGAACTATACTCAGTTTCTTACAAGAACCTGTAAGGGAAAAGAACCTGAAAAAGAATAGATGTATTTGTATGTATTGGAGAAGGAAATGGCCACCCACTCCATTCTCCAATATTCTTGTCTGGAGAATCCCATGCACAGAGGAGCCTGGTAGGCTACGTCCATGACGTTACAAGAATCAGATATGACTTTGTGATCAAACCACCACAACCAGCACCACTGTATGTATGCATAACTCAATCACTTTGCTGTATATCTGGAACTAACACCACATTGTAAATCCCCTATATTTCTTTTCTTTCTTTTTTAAAAAATACTTATTTCTTTGTTTAGCTGTGCCGAGTGTTAGTTGTAGCACACGAGATCTTCAGTCTTTAGCTGTGGCATGAAGGGTCTTTAGGTTGCAGCATGCAGAGTCTTTAGTTACAGCATGCAAACTCTTAGTTGCAGCATGTGGGATCTAGTTTGCTGACCAGAGGTTGAACCCAGGCCACTGGAACACAAAGGGAGTCCTCAAAATCAACTGTATTTCAATTAAAAAAAGGAAGTGGTCTTGTCAATAAGTCCATGCATTACGATTTCTGCTTTCCCCAAAGTGAACATTGTTTGACTCTCATAAAGGATGCAGTGGGGAAAAGCCAAACCAAGATTACCCGTGGATGGCTTCACTCAGCCTTAGTTCATGGAGATATTCTGGAGCCTCCATTCTCATTTTCCACCGTTTCATAGTGAGTGGGATTTCACATCCGAGTTCTGGTCCCAAAGGATTCAACAGTTCCAGAAGTCAAGGTTAGAGTGTGCGGTGATCAGCCTCTCAATTCCGATGGGGCTTGGAGGGCAGAGAGAATACCCATCGTAACCAAGTCCGTAATAATAATTTAAATTCTACAAATTCCAGGACTCGAGCAGTTTGATTTAGGAAATCTTTCCTGTCTTTTTTTTTAAAACAAGGGGGAAATACACAAACAGATTAAAGTGCACTTAGAAACCCAGCTGGCTTGTTTTTCACCTCCCAAAGGAGCACTTGACTCCCCGTTACTCTGCTCTCCTTTTTTATCAAATTGCTAAGAAACGGTAACTCAATTGATTTAAATGATTTCTATCACACATAGCCTTTAAGACAAGTAATCGGTTTATTATGTTCAGTCGTAACGATGGTATTTTACTTCTATGAATTGTATTTTCAGCAGCACTCATAAAATACCCAGTTTGACTTCGTTTATTAACTTTCTTATTTTTCCATTAACTGATGTTTTTCCGTCTCAGATAATTTGCCTGCCCATTGATATTGCATAACTCAATAGAAATATATTTTCCAAAAGAATGAACAGAACATTCTTTGAGGCTTAGATAAAACGATTTTATCTGAATACATCGTGAAGAATAATGCTTCGGTTTTTGTTTTAGTCAAATTTCACATTTAATGTTGTAATCTGAATATCACTTTGAATTTAATTACATTAATTTTGTAGTTTGCTATTTAGTAGTTTCTTATTGCTAGGAGCCTAGATATTTAAAAAAATCATTTTCTACTTTTTAGATAAGATATTCAGTTTTAATTTATTCAGCTCTTGTCTGCAAAATTAATTAGAAAAGATGCCTGCTTTTGTATTAATAGGTTTCAGTTTAGTGTTTTATTCTCTGTTGAGTCCCTTTCAGTCTGTTGCTGAAGCCATCTAGGCCTGCATAAGGCATTTGCATTATTTTTTTTTAGCTTCCTCCTGTTTTATTGGCAAGTGACCATGTGTATGGTAATTGAGCAATTGTCTGCTTACTTGGGTTTATGGAATTTACATCAGCAAGTTTTGGAGATCTTAAATTTTGGTCTCCAAACAGACTTGAAGAGGAAGCTTTCTGAAATACCGTCTTTTGGTTAAAAATGTGTTTGCATTTAACTGAGTGACAGTCAGTCTCAAAACACTGAAGCTGCATTTCCCTTTTCTCTTGGCCACGTCTTGTGCCTTTGTAATCTTGGAGACTGGAGACTGAGGCAGCTCTCCAGTCATGCGGGGATGCGTGACGGCCAGGGAGAGGGGACGGCTCTGGACTGGGCCCGCAGTCAGCCCGCTAGGCCTTCTCACGCGGCCCATCACCTCTGCTGCTCACCAAGTGCTGGTTTTCCTTCCTGTCTGACAGATGCAGATCCTGAAATTGAGATGTGGAAGTGACCTTTGTTGGAGTCCCCCAGCCAGTGTGGCAGAATAGAGCTTTGAGTTGTGCCCTGTGGCTTGATCACTTTGTGATAAACCTTCCTGTTCCCTTGTCCTTGGCCTTTCTTGTCATCTGTGATTGACTCTCCATCAGGAGCACCTAATCTCTGCCCTGGCTGCGTCCCAGCAGCGTGTCCTCCTCTGTCCCCACCCACTCATTCTTGAACCACCTGTGCCCTGCCCCCGTCACCTGACGCCTCCGGTGCATTCCTGCCTTGCGCTGCCCTGACCCCCTTCGCTTTTTCAGTTCCCGAGGGCAGCCTTAATTTTTTGTTCTAATTCTGTGACCAATGCCGCTGGTAATATGATAGGGATTGCATTGAGTCTGTAGATTGCCTTGGGAAGCATAGTGACTATGACAATGCTCATTCTTGCAATCCAAGAACACGATACATCTTCCCATTTGTGTGGTCTTCAGCTTCTTTCACCAGTGTCTTACAGTTTTTGGAGTACAGGTTTTTTGCCTGCTTAGGTGGATTTATTCCTAGGTATTTTATTCTTTTTGACAAGATGGCAAATGGGATTGTTCCCCTAATTTCTCATTCTTGTATTTTGTTGTCAATGTATAGAAATGCAACAGATTTCCATATATTAATTTTGTATTCAGCAACTTTACCGAATTCATCAATGAGCTCTAGTGGTTTTCTGGTAGCAATTTTAGGATTTTCTATGTGTAGCATCATGTCATCTGCAAACAGTGGCAGTTTTAAGAAGAAGGGATGCAGTCTTTGATAAGAAGAAACTTGGTAGGGCGCCTGGGGTTGGGGAGAAGAACACTTGACCTGAGGCTACGGCGAGATGCTGGGACCAGGGTGCACGTGTGGATGAGTGTGTTAGCGGCAGGCGTGGAAAGGTGTGTGGTGAAGGAGACAAAAGTTCGAAAGGACTCTGAAGATGGGCCAAGGAGTCTGGCATACAGACATGGGGTTATGGCAACTGAGAGCTGCTGTGACTTGGTGGCTAGGGATGAAGAGGAAAAGTTCAAGTTTTACCTAACCTCCTGCTCCTTCTGCCTCTGTAATGTGGCTTGCTCCTTATAAAGTCTGGATCATGTAGGTCACGTAGTCTCAGAAAGTGGGGACTCACAATACTAGGACCTGGAGCTTATCTCACTCGCCCTTGTCCTTCTCATTGCAGTCACCCAGCCCCTGCAATCCTGCTTACTCGTGCCTGTCCGTGTGAAGGTCAGGCATCCCTCTCCCTGTCTTGACTGCTATTCCCACGCACGTGAAACTGCTTAGTTTAAACCAGCCTACTAGCAGCTAGTGTTGCCCACTACAATCTGTCTATAAAAACTCTGTAACCCCTTTGTTCAGAGCTCAGAGCTTGGAGTGTTAACTCCTCTGGGCCCGCCGGCGTAATAAACCTGAGTTCTCCAACTCTCCGAGTGTGGTGCTTGGTTTCTTGAGTACTGGTTTCTGCAACAGGGAAATCTTGCCTTGCCCCGTGTCTGACAGGCAGTCCACAGATATTTATTGAATGGCCACAGATGGAATCTGGACTTTATAGGTCTTCCTGTAAGGGAAATTTACTGAGTTGGAGAAGAGTGAAGCTAGAGATAGCATAGCCAAATAGGATGCCAGTATTATTCATTTTGCCTCTTCTCTGTGTGTAAGATTCACAGGAACCTGGAGACGCACTAAAGGAAAACACTTCAGAGTCAGATTCTTCACTAATGTGTTTATACTTCGTTCGTTGTTCAGTTGTTAAGTCGTGTCTCACTTTGTGACCTTGTGAACTGCAGCACTCCAGGCTTCCCTGTCCTTCACCATTTCCTCAGGTTTGCTCAAACCCATGTCCATTGAGTCGGTGATGCCATCCAACCATCTCATCCTCTGCGGCCCCTTCTGCTTTTGCTTTCGATCTTTCCCAGCATCAGGGTCTTCTTCGATGAGTCGGCTCTTTGCATTAAGTGGCCAAAGTATTGGAGCTTCAGCATCAGTCCTTCCAGTGAATATTAAGGGTTGATTTCCTTTAGGATGGACTGGATTGATCTCCTTGCAGTCCAAGGGACTCTCAAGAGTCTTCTCCAGCACCACAGTTCGAGAGCATCAGTTCTGCAGTGTGAAGTCAAGTGGGCCTTAGGAAACGTTACTACCAACAAGGCTAGTGGAGGTGATGAAATTCCTGCTGAGCTATTTAAAATCCTAAAAGATGATGCCGTTAAAGTGTGTTTATATTTACTATTGCTGAGGACTTCCCTGGTGGCTTAGCTGGTAAAGAATCCGCCTGCAATGTGGGAGATCTGGGTTCGATCCCTCGGTTGGGAAGATCCCCTGGAGAAGGGAACGGCTACCGACTCCAGTATTCTGGCCTGGAGAATTCCATTGACTGTATAGCCCATGGGGTCCCAAAGAGTGGGACACAACTGAGTGATGTTCACTTTCACTTATTTGATATTTAGGAGAAGTGATATTGAAGACTGTATGGAGCGTAGACCAAGTGGAATCTCTGATACATGGGCCTTGCTCTTGCCTCTTCTCTGTCACCGTGTGTCCTGGGGCAGTTACAAACACTGCCTGCCAGCCAGCCCTGCATTCGTCTAAGTCAGAGCTTTTCAAACTGAGTTATGATCCCATCCATGGATCATGCTGTGAAGTCAGTGTGTTGCAGAGAGCATTTGAAATGACACATTATAAAATATAATAGAGATCATTGCATTGCACATCATGAGTGTCAGTTATGTTTTGTGACAGAAAATACATTTCTTATTGCGGGTCACCAAGAAGTTTGAAACACAACATTTTAAGTGAAAAGAGCTCATTACTTAGGAATGTCATAAATCTATCTTTAGCCCTGTGTGTAAAGAGATCATGTGATTTATTACGCCAGCCAGGACACATTTCAGAGGGAAAAGGGTAGCTCTTAATTAGACCACAACAGGTGTAAACTGGGCCTGCCTCAAGCTAATTAAGAATTATGGCCACTCTGCCTGTATTAGTCAGAGTTCTCCAGAGAAACAGAACCAGTGGGATATATAGATCTATATACATCTAGATCCATCTATCTCTGTATGGAGCAGAAGAGACAGAGGGGGAGAAGGGGAAGGGGGAATACTGAGATTTATTTTAAGGAATTGAGGTACATTCTTATGGGGGCTGGCAAGTTGAAAATGCATAAGACAGGCCAGCAGTAGGCTGGATACTCAGCTAAAAGCTGATGCTTCCATCTAAGTCTAAATTCTGCTGCAGGGCAGTAGGCAGGGTTTCCATAGCGCAGGCCTGGGTGAATTCCTTCTTCCTTGGGAAACCTTTTAAGATCTTGAAGCTGATTGAATGAGACCCACACACACTCTGGAGGGTAATCTGCTTTACTTGAGGTCTATTGATTTAATTATTTATCACATAAAGTAATACCTTGAGACTTCCCTGATGGTCCAGTGGTTAAGAATCTGCTTGTCAGTGCTGGGGACACACAGGTTTGATCCCTGGTCCAGGAAGACTGTACATGCCTTGGGGCAACTAAGCCTGCCTGCCCTAGAGCCCAAGCTTCCCAACAAGAGAAACTAGAGAGTAGCCTTGGCTCCCCACGACTAGAGAAAGCCGGTGCATAGCAGTGGAGCCCAGCATGGCCAAAAAAAAAAAAAAAAATTAAGAATGAAAATATACCTTCACAGCAACATTTAAACTGGTACTTGACCACACAGCTGGGCGTCATATAGCCCAGCTGAGTTGTCATAGGAAATTACGCAGCATACCACTTAAGAAGGAGAGGTGGTGGATGAACACAGCTCAAAGCTTTCCTTAATGCCCTAACGCTGTGCTGAGGCTGGACAATTTGTTAGGATATTTGTTGTGCTATTTAATTTTATTTGTAGTTATTGGCAATGGATGTATTAAGTATTGCCAATTTGACCTTGTGGCATCTTAAAATAATTTTTTAGAGAAAAAAATGGTTTAGATCACATTTTACTAAGCATGAATTATATGTAACTTTGTATTTAAAACTGTTTTAATATTTTATAAAACGTTTATAATGAAATATTTCATGAAATGTTTAGAGAAGAATGTTCCTAAATAGCTTTGCTGTTTGGGACACATTGTTTAAACTATAGAAACTGCTGTAAAAGTATCTTTGTAAGTAGTCAATAATTTGCCATGTCTCTTGCTGCAAGATAAAGTATGAGGGCTCTCAATTGCCCAGAAAATCCACAAAAACATTAATTTTCACCAAATGGCAGGAACTGACCCCTAGGCAGCTTTGCCCTGTAGTAAACTGCAACAGAGTAGCCAGTAAACCCTTAGCGGAAACCTGGCCTTGTTAGGATCTTGGGGAAGGAAAGAGAATTCTGCAAAGTTCTATATTGAAAAATATCCGAATGAATCGTTCATCCTTCATCTTTGCTGACCCAATAGTCAACTTAGTGCTTAATTCCTTAAGTTTTGCATTTTCCCTAGTTTTAGAAGGATTGTTTGCCAACTATAGATCATTCAGAAGCTGTTGAAGAAGTATGAAAAAGGAACAGAAATGAAAAATAGTAACTCTGATCAGAGTGATCAGAGTATAGTAGGATCATTAACATTTGAGCATTGCCCTTCCACCTCATTTTCTGTGAACTTTTAACAAATTAAAACTTGCATGGTTTACATACTTCTATGCTTTGTGTTTTTGTCAGGTGACTTTATAAGGGAACATTTTCCACCGACAATAAGTACCTTCCATAAGCCTTGTCTGTAGTCTTCATCATGTGAGATGTAGTCTTCATCATGTGAGAATGTCACATTTAAGTCATTTAGACTTCTTCCCTGCTGGACATTTAATATATTCACCAGTTCTCTTTTGTAATTGTAAAGAATGCTGCAGTGAACTGCTTTGTGAATGAAGCTTTTCTCGTTTGGATTTCTTTAAGAGCTTTCTAGTTGCTTCTGAACACTACCATCATGAGCTTCCTGCTGAGCCCTGCCTGTTCTGGGTCCTGAGGTTGGCTGGGAGTGACCCAACCCTCAGCATCCTTGGGGACCTTCAGGGAGGGCTGAGCTGCTCGCTAAGTGGCAACAGAGGCTACTTTTTCAGGGGAGCCATTAACTGGGGTTGAGAAGGATGAGACTCAGTGGATACTGATCAGGTGAGAGGCCCTATGGGTCTTGGAATGTTTCACCTCACAAGGGATTAAGGGAGCCTTGTGAGCTGAGGACTTGAACTCAAAGGCCAGGAGAACAAGGTAGGTCTGCAATGGAAATTCTTGATGAACCCATGGCTGATTCATGTCAATGTATGGCAAAAACTACTACAATATTGTAAAGTAATTAGCCCCCAACTAAAATAAATAAATTTATTGAAAAAAAAAAAAAAGAAATTCTTGATGGAGTTGCTCATAGTCCTCCCTGGCAGTGCGTCACAAATGTGAAATTTGGGAAAGAGGATGAAAAGAGACTGTCACTCTCTTAGAATTTCATGTTTACGTTTATTTACATCATTTCTGCTGACAGCAAAAGCACAATATGAGCTCGTGCCCAAGTGCTTATTTTGACTCTTGAAAATACATCTGTTGTAAGTAGGACCTTCATCAGTAATTAGTCTAAAGAGCTCTCATACTGCCTATGTCTCAGAACATTTGGTCAGGCAAGTTTGAGGTCACCGCTCTAGAAGCCCGTGATCATGATGCGATGCGGAGAGAACCCAAGCAGCATTTTGGGGCTTGGAATCGCTCCTGCATCACCTGCTGGATGTTGCATCTGCATCATCGTCTCGGGCAGCTGTTGTCAAAGCTTTGCCTCCTTCTGGAGTCTTTGATGTTGCTTCAGAGCACTGGTTCTCAAGCCAGGTAAATCTTGACCTAAAAATCAGTCTCCACTGCTGATTGGCTGTGTGACACAGACCATTTGACCTCCTGTGCATCTGTTCCTCTGTAGCATGAAATGTCACATCTGCTTCTGAGAATCGTTTTGGGGATTGGGTGAACAGAGCACTGCACACATTACTCAATACATCCGGTGTTCATTACATAAAGCTGTTTTTATATTTATTAATGGCTGTCCCAAATTCTCTCTAGATTTGTGTCCTTATGCATGAAATTTCAGTGCCCCGGTAGGTAGCTCTTCCCTGGTATCTATACTGGGACTGTTGCTAACTGACATTAGAGTCACAAGAAAGCCAAAACTGGTAACACAGCTCCTAAGGACTTTAGTCTTTGGGATTCTCTCTCCCTTCCTGTTTTCTTCGTATTTTCATTATTTACTGTGTCTAGTTCTCTGGTAAGTGCTGGGGATTTTAAGTTGAATAAAATGCCATTTCTGACCTCACAAAGTCTTTGTGACCTAGTGCTTCCCAGATTTCTAACATGAAGATGCGTAAATTAAAGTACTCTGAGGATGCTCTCATTCACTTATGAGACACCCTGGGAGTTCTCTGGTGTGAAAAGCTCTTTACACTCCCTTTAGTTTGATACCCAAAGTTATCTCTGCTTTGACAGGAATCTGTTCTGGAAGTAATGGGTTTCCACTTTCAGAGTTTAGACACTGTCTGTCAGCTGAGCAAAGCTTCAAGGACCTGGCTTTTCCTGGCGTGGTTCCTGGTTCTGTCAGCTGCCACTCTTCTTAGGGATGGAAATGCAAGTTCGCCTCTCAGATCCGGGAATAAGTCTGGATGGAACAGAGGGCCATGTGTTCCATTTTGGCCTCTGACTTCCAGTTTCTGATGGGTCCACTCTGCTATTCTGGTACCTGTTCTGTGTTGTTTTGCCTCCTGAGTACAAAGCCAGGAGAGGGTAGAGTGTTGCACAGCAGTCCTCAAATTAAAAAATTAAGAGAAGGCATATTTTTGCATTTGTCATGGAAGCTTCCAGAAATTTCAGTCTTGGATGGAAAGTAGTTTTATGACACTATTTTCTCAATGCTGTCTTGATTCCTGTCTTTGAATTTTGGGTTAGTCAATTAATCGATCACTGAGAAGTGTAGTAATAGCTATGACATTGATTCAGTGTCAGACTTCTCATTCCGGTCTCCTGGGAAACTTAGTGGATGGAATCTTAGAATGTCTGAGTAGGCAGTAAATAAACACTCATCCTCATTTTGAAGGATGCAAAGCCTTGTAAACTGAAATGTGAAATATTTAAGAAACTCTTAAAATCTCATAGCATATCAGAGTTGAAAATACTTTTATAGTTATCTAATTTACCTTTACGGAGAAGGCAATGGCAACCCACTCCAGTACTCTTGCCTGGAAAATCCCATGGACGGAGGAGCCTGGTAGGCTGCAGTCCATGGGGTCGCGAAGAGTTGGACACAACTGAGCGACTTCCCTTTCACTTTTCACTTTCATGCATTGGAGAAGGAAATGGCAACCCACTCCAGTGTTCTTGCCTGGAGAATCCCAGGGATGGCGGAGCCTGGCGGACTGCCATCTATGGGGTCGCACAGAGTTGGACACGACTGAAGCGACTTAGCAGCAGCAGCAGCAATTTACCTTTATGCATTTTAACAATGAGAAAACTTAAAGCCAACTTAAACTATTTCTCTGTGTTAATTACACAGTGATTAATTGGAGGCAGAGATACTGGGTTTGGAGCTAGCTCTCCCTCTTATTAGCTTTTTGACCTTGAGCAAGTTATTTAACCTGAGAGTCCTCATCTGCATGCAAAGGGGAAATAGTTTCAGTATAGCTCATAGGGCTGTTTTAAGTTAAATGAAATAAGCCACCAGGTTAGTTCATTTCAGTAAACTTTAGCTATTATTATGATGGAGTGTGGAGAATGGTGAAACAAATCCTCTCTGAGCTGATCTGCAAAATTACATTTTCAACAGGTGTTCATGGTGGGTGAGGATATTCCGGGAAGGAAGGAGGCAGAGACAGGGACTTGAGAGTCTTAATGGGAACATTAGGAGTAATCCAGCTTGGCTCTGCTGTGTAATACATGAATTCAAGAAGGGAGATTCAGATCCTAAAAGAGCAGTTGAAACATAATCATGGCTGGTCTTGGATGCCAGGACATGGAATTTAAATTCAATCGTGTGTGTGTGTGTGTGTGTGTGTGTGTGTGTGTGAGTGAGTGTGAGAGAGAGAAAGAGAGAGAGAGAGACACAGACAGACAGAGATATGATTATACTTGAACTAAAGGAGAGTAATTGACGAGGTTGTACAGGAAGGGAAGTTTTCTTTTGATAAAGTGGAATTATAGCTTGTAGTCTGACAGTGTATGTTAAAGACTTACGAATATGTCTCACTCTTGCCTGGTGATTTGATTTTAGAAAAGTATGCAGAAATAATAGGTTAAAACTAACAACCTAAATAATAATGGGGGCTTGGTTAAAGGATGGCAAGTTTATATAATTCAATATTATCTAGTGATAAAATGATATTTCTTTTTAATTGACATAGATCACCGAGATAATGCTAAAATGATTCAGAAGGTGTAAAATACTGTGTTTATGTGATCTCATAAAAATATATGTGTATGTATAATGATCCATGCCTTAATTCATAAAAGTCCAGCATGGATTTAAACCGAAATATCAATAATGGTTCCCTTTGGGTGACTTTTTAATTGAATTAAAAATGTATATAACATAACATTTACTATTTAACCATCTTTAAGAGAACAGCTCTGTGATGTTAAATACATTTACCATTTTTCTGCAGCCATCTCCATCTCTAGAATATAGGTGATTTTTCTTTATTCTTCATACTTTTATCTAGTGGTTGAATTTTTAAATTTTATAGCTGAAACAATTTGAGTTAAAAAATATAAAGTGAGGTTCCAGTGTTCACAAGTATAATATTGCTGGGGTGAGGGAAATCACGCCCTGGCTCAGTTCATGACTGATGGAGTGAAGAGGAAGCACAGGGGCTGAGGGAGGGCTGGCTTGTCCGCATGGTTTTATTACAGTGTGTGAGCCCCCTGGGTTGGATGATGCTTTTCTCTGAGATACATTTGGGACACCATATTTATGGGAACGGGACTTAGGAGCTGCTGGGGACCTGAAGGCATTTGGTGTGCACCATAGGTTGTACAGGAGCTAAGCCACCAGATCCACGATCACGCTGTCACACCAGCTTCAGGAAACCCGGGGACCCAGGGCTGGTTAAGGCCGCACACCTAAGGAAAATGTCCACAGAGGCACCAGTCCTAGCTTTGGCACGTGGCTGCTTGCGGGAGAGCCTTCCTCTGTTAGAGCATCAAGGATCTCCATATCAGTTTCATGCTGCATATAACTAGATTCTCTGATGCCCAGATTCCTTCACTTATAGGAACCTTTGTTGCGTCAGTATTAACAAAAGGTCGCAAAAGGTAGCAAACACTAAACTATTTAAATTTATTTTCTGCAGCTCATAGGCTCCAGTGCTCTGTTCTAGAACAGAATTGAGAATATTTTAGCACTTTTCTCTCATATACCCTGTCTTACTAGGTATGTTTATTATACAATGTAAAAGCCAGATTTCTCCATGAGGAATCGTCCTTCAAGAAAAAACACATGGTTTCACTTAGGGACATTTCTCAAAAGCTCACTTTGTCTTAGCAGACATGGAACAAAGCCTACTGCACAGAAGCACTGTTGCTCCAGTGGAAGTGAGAATGAACATGACAGGGGGTCTGACCCAAGGACCTCGTGATTTAATCTGTGGATTGCAGCTGAAGTCAGTACACATGTAAACATCTTCACTGGAGACCTGCGCTTCTGAGAGGTGCACAGCTCTTAGGATGGTGGCAGTCTCCCCGGGTGATGAGCTAAGGAGGATTGGGGGAGTGGAGCCTGGCCCAGAGCCTGGAAGGATAGGTGACAGACAAGGAAGTGATACATCAGAGGTATCTTCTGGATGGAAAGAAGAGCCCAGTAGAAGTGCAGAATTGGGGATAAACATTGTAATGTTTGGATAATGGGTTTCCCCAGAATAGAATTAGAGGCAAGGATTTGAATGCAAGCCTTTACTAGGGGGTGATCCCAGGAAACATTAGCAAGGGGTGAGGAAATGGGGACAAGCAGGGAGAGAAGCTGTTAAAGGGTGGTTCATGAAGACACTGAGCTCATAGGGCCAGAGGAGCTCAGCCCTGCTGGGGAGCTCTGGGAGACAGTGTGTGACACACCTCAGACTTATCCCAGCCATGGCCAAGGCAGCCCCTGTTCACAGCTCTTGGACCCCTGCTGCTTGAGGACGCTCCCAGGAGCGTGGATGTGGGCACTTCCAGAGTGCCCTGCACAGATGGAACACACTTCTGTGGCTGCAATAAAAAGCTCTCAGCTGTTAGGCAGAAATCTTAGTTTCTCCAACCTAACTCCTGGGACTAGAAACATAATATCACATAAATGGTAATGTTAAATTATATGGCTGCTGTGAACTGAAAGTTTCTGTCCTGTCAAATTCATATGTTGAAATCTAACACCCAATATGATGATATTTAAAGGTGAGACCTTTGGGAAATGATTAGATTTAGATGAAGTCATGAGGGTGAGGTCCTCAGGATTGAATTAGTGCCCTTGTAAGAAGAGATTAGTTAATGACCTCTTTTAGTCTCTCTCTGCCATGTACAGCAAGAAGGGGGATGTCTGCAAACTAGGAAAGGGGATCTGGTCAGACACCAGTTTTTCCTGTACCTTGATCTTGGTCCTCCCAGCCTTCCAAATTGTGAGAAATAAATTCTTTAATCTAGTCTATGATATTATGTTATAGCAGCCTGCACTGAGTAAGACAATGGCAAAAGAGGTTTTACATATATAATAAGGACATTCATCAACCAATATAGTTGTTTCTTAGTTAATAAACTAAACTATATTTGGGCCTAATGTAATTATGTGAGCTCTTTAAATGAGGGTGTTTTCTCTAGCTATTAGCAGAAAGAAACCAGATTCAAAGCACAGGAAGGACTCAGTATGCCATTGGTGTCTTTGACTGTGGAAAGGACCACATGGAAAGAGTTTGAGAGCAGTCTCTGCCTGCTGAGAGCAGCTGCAGCTGGGCAGCCGGCATGACACCAGGGATCTCAGTCCTGCAACCATAGGAACAGGCTCTTGCCAACAATCTGTGTGAGCTAGAAAAGCGATTCTTTCTCAGATCCTATAGTGGAAAGTCCAGTCCAGCTGATAGCTTGATTTTGGCCTTGTGAGACCCTAGGCACAGCAAGTCCTCTTGGACTCTTGAGACAGTAAATGGATGGAAACTAGGATAATAAACTTGTGTTGCTGGAAAAAAAGGCACTTGGACAGTGATGCTCAGAGGTGTTTGTAATTAGAACCTTTAGCACATAACAAAGAAAGAGATAAAACGTTGAGTTACATCCATAACATGAATGATCATGGTGGAGAGGTGTCAATGGGAGAAACTGAGAATAGAATGGAGCAGAACGGGCTTCCCTGGTGGCTCAGACAATAAAGAATCCGCCTGCAATGCTGGAGAACCAGGTTTGAACCCTGGGTTGTGGAGATCCCTGGAGAAGGGAATGACAACCCACTCCAGTATTCTTGCCTGGAGAATTCCTTGGACAGAGGAGCCTGGCAGATTATAGTCCATGGGGTCACAAAGAGTCAGACATGACTAGCAACTAACACACACACACACACACACACAGAGCAGATTGCCACGCAATGTCTTAGAAATTAATCACTGTGAAGGGAAATTTCAGTAAGGAGGGACAGTAGAAAGGAAAGTAGTATTTTACCAAAAAACATAGTCATGATTGTGCTTTCATGATTGGATAGCCCCAAATTATCCAAATACGTATTAATTGAGCAATCTGATGGAATAGGCTTGCTCTGAAAGTTGCTTCTAATTCTGGCTTTGCTGTTCGCTAGCTCTGTGACCTCAGGAACATCCCTCAATTTTTCCAGATCTCAGGCTCCTGTTGAGTAAAGTGAGGTGGTTCTTTCCAGTCTCTCCCAGCACCAAGAGGCAATTTATTTGGATGCAAAGATATGGTGCAGCTCCCGCCTCACTCCTTGTCGTCTATTAAGTTCATAAGTGTACTGTATGTTAGTCAGAGAAGTAATCTAATTTCACAGTTAAATAAAGAGCTAATTTAAATGACTATTGAAATTAAAATGTTCATCGAATTCATTTGCTGGCTCTAATAAATGCACTCTCCAGAGTTCCCCCAACCCCGCCCATTCTCCAAAGCCCACACCCTGTATCTTCTCTGCGCCTGTTCCTCTGTCTCCAGATGGATTCTAGAATTATACTATTACATGTTGTTTTACTTTTATCTATGGCCGTTTTGGCAGCGGGAATTATACATGTTTCCCTGACAGAGAGCTTTACGTGGAGCATGTGTTTGAAAGATTAATATAAGCAATTCCTTCTGAAACAATTAATCTTGTTTTCCCATAGTAATGAAAAATGAATAATCAAAAGCAATAAATTGTGCCTGGAAGGTAATAAAGGCTTCTTCAACCATTTTAGCACTGACTGTGAATTACAGCTGACCCCCAGATGGGGAAGGGTAAGCATGACCAATGGAAGCTCTACAGTGGGCACCGCCATGCTTTAATCACGGTCTTGAGCTGCTTGATTGATTTCATCGTTCCCTATCAGAACCCAGAGGACTGGCTGTCTGTCCTGCTGATTTAAATCTCGAAATGGCATCTTGTGCCTATTAGGGGAGTCTGTGTTTAAACCACTATAGAACGGTTGTCTCTTTCTGTTCCTTAACTAATGTGCGGATGCAAGTGGAGCTGTTAAGATTTAAAATATAAATAGTAACAACTGAATAATTCTAGATCCAGTCCCTGCAGACTGGGAACCCCGGAGGGATATGTCTTATCCAGAACTTCATCCGTTTCCTGGATGTGAAGCCACTTGAGTAAATTCGAGAAGGAATCCTCGGAGACTTACTTTTACTTTCAGCTGCCCATCTTCTGTAGATCCATTCATGAACCAGGGCTTACTTTAGACATAATAAGTTTTGGAAAAAACAGTGCGTCTCTTTCATGAGACATTCTGTGAGGTAATGAGCCCTGAAATAAGTGATTGGTTTTCTTTTGAGATGTAATACTTCAGAATCATATTTGAGCACATGTGGCATTCATATTGCTATGTGCAATGCCACCATACATACATACATACATACATACATACATACATACATACATATATATATGTGTGTGGACGACAAAGGATGAGATGGCTGGATGGCATCACCGACTCGATGGACATGGGCTTGGGTAGACTCCGGGAGTTGGTGATGGACAGGGAGGCCTGGCATGCTGCGATTCATGGAGTTGCAGAGTCGGACATGACTGAGCGACTGAACTGAACTGAACTGGGTGCATGCTCAGTCCTGTTCAACTTGTGACCCCATGGACTATAGCCCACCAGGTTCCTCTGTTCATGGAATTTCCCATGCAAGAATATTGGAGTGGGTTGCCATTTTCTACTTCAGGATATCTTTCTGACACAGGGACCAAACCCATGTCTCCTGCATCTCCTGCATTTGTGGGTGGATTCCTTACCACTGCATCACGTGGGAAATCACATACATACATACATGCATACATGCATACATACATACATACATATGTAAGATAGCTGTGTCCATACTTTCTCTGCATTGAAGAAGCAAAAATTACTTGGCAAGTGTAGACTCAGTGCACTTTACAAAGCAGCAGTCAGGTGCAGAGACCCCTGATATTTTCTGCAAAGCTGATGGCAAAGGGAATCAAGACAGGACCCCAGTCAAGCTCCTTTTCACTATGTGCAACTGCCTGCATTTAGTGTGTTTTAATGTTTTTGTATCTGCCTGCTGCTCTGGTACCCAGAGAGGCCATATTTTCACACTACTGAATCAAAAAGCTGCTGTGTCCTCCTTCTTTGATGAAGCTTGGCAGGTAACTGTGAATCGCAAACTACATCTCTGGACACTATATAGTGTAGTTTTTTTTTCCATACTACCTATTAGCTGAGATATTTGGGCTGATGTGTATGATCTTTATAATCCTCTGAAACAAACGTAATCCTTCCCTTCTATTTCCAAGAAATGTTACTGATCACAAATGTAACAGTGTGTGATACATGTAAGCCCTTTGAAAAGTCTATAGTTCAGTTCAGTCGCTCAGTCATGTCCGACTCTTTGCGACCCCATGAATTGCAGCATGCCAGGCCTCTCTGTCCATCACCAACTTCCAGAGTCTACCCAAACCCATGTCCATCGAGTCAGTGATGCCATCCAACCATCTCATCCTCTGTCGTCCCCTTCTCCTCCTGCCCCCAATCCTACCCAGCATTAGGGTCTTTTCCAATGACTCAACTCTTCGCATGAGGTGGCCAAAGTATTGGAGTTTCAGCTTCAACATGAGTCCTTCCAATGAACACCCAGGATTGATCTTCTTTAGAATGGATTGATTGGATCTCCTTGCAGTCCAAGGGACTCTTAAGAGTCTTCTCCAACACCACAGTTCAAAAGCATCAATTCTGTGGCGCTTAGCTTTCTTCACCATCCAACTCTCACATCCATACATGACCACTGGAAAAACCATAGCCTTGACTAGATGGACTTTTGTTGGCAAAGTAATGTCTCTGCTTTTAAATATGCTATCTAGGTTGGCCATAACCTTCCTTCCAAGGAGTAAAAGTCTACAGTGATAGGCAAACAAAAGTCAATGGTTGTCTTTTGATGGACTGGCCAAAAGTTGATCCCTCTTGCGTCTGTCTTGATTCTATTATAATTGTAAACATAACTATAGTAAAAGTTTTGTGAAGGAATAGTTTCATGTCTTGTACAATTTTCATGAGTTTGTACTTTCAAAGCTGGAACTATAATTCTGAAATCTAAATCAGGGAGAGAAAAATCAACTCAGCTGATCAGTCTTTTGAGAGTAGACAGGCTCTTCCTAGTTCATTGTTTCTAAAAATAAGCTTTCCAAATTTGGCGCCACTGTTGGGGAGCAGGGATGGGATGTCAGTAGCCAAAAGTCCCCAAGTGCACACCACACTGTATTGTCAGATGCTTACAGAGCTACTGAGAAAATTCCTGACATATGTGTTTTGTTTTAACAAATTAGCACAGCATGCTTTTTTAAAAAATTTGCTTTTATAGAAATATTCAGGTTCTCCTGGATTCTTTTGAACTGTTGCCAGCATGTGATTTAGGCCCCTGACTTGGCCCTGCGAAGAGAAGTTGAAAACCAAAGATGAATAGCCATGTGGTCTCTTACACTTGAGGATTGTCCAGTTAATATTTCAAGTCGCCAAGGCCAGCCTCGCAGAAAGCATGTATTTTATTTCTGTTCTAAAACATTAAGTTTTGAGCTATTTCCTAAAGGGCTTTTGCAAGAAACCAATTCATTCCGTGTGGGAAGAGGACTGTTTCTCAGTGAGTGAGTTCTCTTTCAGTTCCTTGTTCCAGATTGTCATGCTATTGGTGATAGGCTTATAATAATATTAATAAGGAAAAAGGGATAATGAGAAGGCAAATAAGAAATTAGGAAGAAGGGAAGGATGAGGAAGAAGAGAAAAAGATCCTTCCAGTAATTTGAAAGTGTGTTAGTTGTTCAGTCATGTCCGACTCTCTGTGACCCCGTGGAGTGTAGCCTGCCAGGCTCCTCTGTCCATGGAATTTTCCAGACAAGAATACTGGAGTGGGTTGCCATGCCCTCCTCCAGGGGATCTTCCCAACCCAGGGATCGAACCCAGGTCTCCCGCATTGCAGGCAGTTCTTTACCGTCTAAGCCACCAGGGAAGCCCTCAAGTCGTTTATTCTTTTGTAATTTACAAAGTGAGTTAGTGAGATAGTTGATGTCACAAGTGAAGAAACTGACTCTTTGGTGTGACATTGTTTTCTGTGAGTTAGATAGCTTAAGTAACAGAGCTAGAGCTTAAAGCTCTGATTCAAAGGCTGACATTTTTTCTATCCAACATTCTTAGCTCTATACGTACAGTGTGGTGTTTACAATATGAGCTAATCTGTTTGTAAAAAGACTTGAACTAGGGTTCTGCATAGAGTGAGTGATATAATGAAATATTTGATAAAGAAATATAATAAAAATTGTGTCATTCAAAGAATGAATGAAACATAGTTAATTGTTAGAGTTCAGGTCAGTCAAAGCAGAAAATATCCGCTAGGTTCTGAAGAAGAAAAATATTTTAATGATGTTAAAGGACTATTCTTGGGGAAAATAATGCAGAATATGGCTTATATTGCTTTCATAGAAGCACAGTGATCTTTAAGAATGGATGAGTCAGTTTCACAGACATCAGATAAGAATGCTCAGGACAGCTGATTATGGCAGATGTCAATGCACACACCCTTTCCTTTCTCAAAGGTACTTTGTGGGGAAATTAATGGTCACTGAAGAATTGAAGGGCTTCCCAGGTAGCTCAGTGGCTTCTGTCTTTCAAGAAAAATGTTCTGTCTCTTTGATAACACACAATAAAATTCAAAAGTCACAAACTGTTTGTTAGTAGCTGAATTGTATTTATATATTGAAGTTTTAACTTCTGGTATTTCAGAATGTGACTATGTTTGGAGATTGAGTTTTTAAAGGACTAATTAAATTAAAACAAGACCATTAGGATGGCCTCTAATGCAATCGGACTAGTGACTTTATAAAAAACGAGAAATTTATACATAGACCTATACTGCGGGAAGACAATGTGAAGACGCAAGGAGAATGTCATCTACAAGCCACGGAGAGGGGCTTCCAAAGAAACCAACAGTGCTGACACCTTAATCTTAGACTTCTTTGCCTCTGGAAATAAAATCTGTTGTGAGAAAATAGAATCCGATGTTTAAGCCCCCCAGCCTATGGTACTTTGTTACAGCAGCCCTAGTAACTAGTGTTGGAGAAGGCAATGGCAACCCACTCCAGTACTCTTGCCTGGAAAATCCCATGGACGGAGGAGCCTGGTAAGCTGCAGTCCACGGGCTCACAAAGAGTCGGACACAACTGAGTGACTCAGCACAGCACAGCACATGTGTGTATGTATATATGTATTATGCATGTATTGTCTTCAGCAAGGAAAAGGTACACATAATTCCACCACCAAAGGAACCTATTCAGGTTTCTGATCTGTGATTGTTTTCCCATGTCCTTTTCCATCATTAGACAGTTCAAAGATGAAAGTGTTAAGGACATTGGGAGTGATGCTTCCTAAAGCCCACTTGACTTCACATTCCAGGATGTCTGGTTCTAGGTGAGTGATCACACCATCATGGTTATCTGGGTCACGAAGTTCTTTTTTGTATAGTTATTCTGTGTATTCCTGCCACCTCTTAATATCTTCTGCTGCTGTTAGGTCCATACCATTTCTGTCCTTTTTTGTGCCAATCTTTGCACGAAATGTTCCCTTGGTATCTCTAATTTTCTTGAAGAGATCTCTAGTCTTCCCCATTCTATTGTTTTCCTCTGTTTCTTTGCATTGATCACTGAGGAAGGCTTCCTTATCTCTCCTTGCTATTCTTTGGAACTCTGCATTCAAATGGGTATATCTTTCCTTTTCTCCTTTGCCTTTTGCTTCTCTTCTTTTCTCTGCTATTAGTAAGGCCTCCTCAGACAACCATTTTGCCTTTTTGCACTTCTTTTTCTTGGAGTTGGTCTTGATCACTGCTTCTTGTACAATGTCACGAAACTTTGTCCATAGCTCATTAGGCACTCTGTCTATCAGATCGAATCCATTGAATCTATTTGTCTCTTCCACTGTATAATCGTAAGGGATTTGATTTAGGTCATACCTGAATGGAATTTTTCAGTTTGGTGTTTTGTGGTAATAACTTGAGTTTAATCAGTATTTTCCCTTTCTTAAACCTGCTGTTAGGGCAAAAGGTCTGATGCTAACAAATTATGTCTTTCACAATTGAAGTGTAAATTGAACTTCTAATCCATTTGTTTGCTAATCATCCCTCCTTATGCATAAACTAATCAACCTCTTTGGAAAATTTACCTGTTATGTATATTCATAGATGCATGCAACATTTCATTGACGCAAAGCTATTGCTCCCCAGCCAAAGAAGATCAGGTTGGAAGAAAAAAAGAAAAAGTCTATGGCAAGTGAGAGTCAGTGTCAAAATAATAACTGACATGTGTCTTAAATAATAAATGCTTATGTTCATCATCTCAAAACAACCTGTGTGATGTGCTTCTATACCCATTTTACAGGTGATGTCATTGAGGCTAGGAGAGAGGTGTTAGGTCTGCAGCTGGGAAGTGGCAGAGGCAATTCAGCTCCGGAGCCTATGTACACTCTTAACAGTTACACCCTCTACTGGCCCTAAGCTTAACCATTGACTCCTCCATGAGCCCTTTTCTCAGTCTGTTACTCTCTCTTATACATAATTTTAACTGATTTTGGGGGTTACGTTTCCTAACCAGTATCAGGTTTCAAACATGCTTCCCAATCAACGACCAGAAATTATGCAATAAATATTTTTAGAGTAAGGGGTGCCTCTACACAGTTCTCTTATTTTCACTTACAAAAAACTAATATACCATGATTTTCGTGACTATAATGTGTTTTTATAATAATTCTTCTTATGTATTAAATTATAAAGATATCTATATGCCCATAAGCTATATTCATAATCCCATCCTAATATGAAAACTATTTTTGTTTTGCCTACTATCTTTAGTCTTCAACCTGCTGATGTTTTTTTTTAATCATTGGAAATGGAGCATATTTTTTTATATTCAGTTTTTCACTTATGTAAAGATATTTTGTGTAGTTTTGAATAGTTCCAGGTAGTCATCAAAGTAAATATCAGAAACTAGTCCTTGGAGTGATGCATCTGGATTTGCAATCTTATGTCTTCACATTTTCAGCACCTCCTAACTTTTAAAATCACTGAGACTATAAACTTTTGAGGTTGACTATCCTCTCTAAAACCCATCTCTAAATTTACACAGGTTGACATACTGCAGAAGAAATTTGTAGCAAATAAATGTTGATTGAATGTAGCCTAATAATTGTTATTCACATATCCTTTAGCTAGAAATTCCATACACACACAAAATATGTATTTATATATAATACATATATATATAATATATGTATATATATAATGGTGGTTTAGAGCACATATTTCAGAGTCAGGCTGACTTAGACTAATACTCTTTTTCTTTTATTCACTCCCTGAGTCACTTTGGGGAACCCTTTGAACTCCCCCCAATCTTTGTTTTCTTTTCTGTAAAGTGAGGACAATATTTACTTGCAGGTGGAGATTAAATGACAAAATTAAGGTGGGGTTCTTCCAGATGTCCCAGCCTGGCCCACTAAATGCCCGGTAACAGCTAAACAATATTATAACAAAAATTCCTTTGAGCCCAGTCTGACATACAGTAATTGTACAGAGCAAGATAACACTTGTACTCCTAGGAGGACAAGGCACAGAGTGAAGTTTCCCTGGTCTTATTTGGAAATAGACAACACACTTCTTTTGCTGAGTCTGGGCAAGGTTTCCCTGTGTGCCTTGCCAGAGCAAGTGTCTTCATATAAGCATGTCCGTCCACTGTGAGCCAGGACCTATAGTCAGGGATGTGGAAACATTTCTGGAAGGAGGAGTGGAAAGAAAAGAACCAGAATGGCTCCTTTCATCCAAGGCTAATCTCTGAGCAGTGGGAGGGGAAGATAGGCCTGCCTAGAGCACTCGTACCTTTATAGAGGGTAGAAGCTGAATGTAATCTTGCAAACACACTGACAGGTAGGCAGGATTCAGAATGAGGTTCACATCTGCTTGGAGTTTTAAAAGCTCATTCTAGAGCCAGAGGGAGGGCTTGTGGGTGGCTGAACAAACTCATTCTGAGGCCATATGACCTGGGTTTGGCTTCTTGTCTCAGCTGCATACTAGTTATATGACCTTGAGCAAGTCTTTTTGCTTTACTATGGCCGATTCCCTTGATTGTAAAGTGGAGTAAAAATAGCACCTACCTTCAAAGTTTGTTGTGAAAATTAAGGAAATTAATTTATGAAAGTGCTTGGAGAATATATGGCAAAAAGCAAGCCTTCAGTAAATGTTAGCTTTTGTAATCTGCCTACCTGTAGAGAGCTGAATGGTCAGTTTTGCTCTTGCCAAGTTTTCCTTCCCTTCTTTTTTCCATGATTGCACCTGGATTTATTGCCTTTCCACTTTAGAGGTGACTCTCAGAGGTTTCTTGTTTTCTAGGGGCAGGAAAATGTATGGCATTATGAACGATAAGTCCTGAGCCTGTTCTGTTATTAAATTAAAGTCATGGAGACAGTTACTTTTTATATTAAGAATGGTTCATCTTTCTAACTAATCATTAAGATGTAAAGTCTGCAGTCCGATAGACCTGGGCAGTACAGAACATAATTGCAGGCAGAACAGAAATTACGGATCCACACATTTCTGAGATTAGAACATGAATTAGTTTTTAGCAGATGTGTTTCCTCAGGATTCCAATTTCTTTTCTCATTCTCCGTGATAAATTCCTTTAACCACAGCTGGAGTGTTTGGTGGGGCTGGACTCCCTCCCCACCCTTAATTTATTGTCCTTGTTGCCTGCTGAGAGCGTGCTGTGGAAACAGGGCTGTGCTTTCACACTTCCTCCTTCCCAGCTCTTTTCATTCAGTCTCTGGGATTTGACTTGTCACTAAGCCCACTTTGTGGGCTTCCCTGGTGGCTTAGACGGTAAAGAATCTGCCTGCAGTGTGAGAGACCCGGGTTTGATCCCTGGATCGGAAGATCCTCTGGAGAAGGGAATGGCTACCCACTCCAGTATTCTTGCCTGGAGAATTCCATGGACCAGGAGGCTGGCGGGCTGTAGTCAATGGGGTCACAGAGTCGGACATGACTGAGTGACTAACACTTTCACTTTCAAACTCAATTTAGAGCCACTGATCTCTGAATTCTGTTGTCAAGTTTTTTGTGCTCTTGCCCTAAGATACACTACAAAGATCAGATTTTGCTGCCCAGGTAGTTCCCAAGGGCAGCATGTATCTAGGCAGGTGCCAGCCTAGTGTTGAGTCTAGAGATCCTTGTGGCTGGCTGGCCTGTTGGCATGGAGGTGAACAGTTCAGCACAAGGGCACAAGGTTCTGATTCAGCCAACTTTTTGTGAAATCTGACTCTGTATGGGGCTTTGTGGTAGGTGGTTTCAGATGCCTCTTCATTTACTCCTCACACCATCCTGATCTCTAGCCTGCAGATTGGTGGGGATGCCTGAGACAGACCAGGAAAGAGCATTGCCCCTCTCAGCCTGAATTCTGAACAGTTTGGGAAATAAAAGAGCAAAGATGGAGGCCAGGATATTATCTTTATTGTAGAGATGCTAAGTTGGCTGATGTAGGTTCCTGTCAGAGCCAAATGAGCTTTCAAAGAATAAATCCCAGAATCAGTACTTGTACATGCTGGTCACAAGCACAGCAGAAGCATCTTCACCTGGTCCCCTGAGCCCAGCGGCATCTAAGGCCTGGGAGGGGCAGTTGCACTGGGCCTCTCTGTGGACAGCGCAGTTTCAGGAGGAAAAGTGTAGAGCTGAATGGAGTGTGTCTAGTTTTCTCCCCAGTGTGCTTTAACCACGAGTCACTCCAACTGGAGGTGAATGGAATGAGCCAAGTGTTGCAGAGAGGCCATAGGAGCGTGTTTTGGGAAAATATGTCCCCTTGAAAACAGTGTAGGATCAAGTTCAGATGACAAAACCGAGGCACAGAGAAACTCGGTAAATTGCAAGAGGCTTCAACCGCTCCTGAGCCGAAATTTCAATACAGTCCTTTCACTCTCCCACCTTAGGCTGAGTTAGAGATTTTCTCCACATGGAAAAATTGGAATCTTGATATAGGAAAGAGCTGTAAAAGGTCATTCATCCCTTAGAATCCAAAGCATAATTTTACATAAACTGTCCAAGAAGAATAGATTGGTCAATTCTCCTTTAATTTTGCTGCCTCTGCTTTTGTGGTTAACTCTCTGTTGCAAGTTCTAGTGGGCCTGTCTTCCATAATATGGGTCACTTTCTTCTCATGAAATTCCCCTGGCCACTAGACTTCTTTCCCTCCAAACTGACTGATCTGGTACACCAAAGCCCACGTGTGAGAAACTTGCTTTTAGACCACAGATTATCAGCTTTCTTCCCTATGGGCTTCCCTAGTGGCCAGACAGTAAAGAATCTGCCTGCAATGCAGGAGATGCAGGTTCGATCTCTGGGTTGAGAAGATCCCCTGGAGAAGAGAATGGCTGCCCACTCCAGTATTCTTGCTGGGTAAATTCCACGGACAGAGGAGCCTCATGGGTTGAGTCCGACACAACTGAGCAATTAACACTTTCACTTTTTTTTCCTTCCCCATGCCATCTCTTGCCCAGCAACACTAACTCCTTAGCCAGAGAGGAATGCTGCCCTAGCACCAATGGACTGTGACAACCATCTGTATACTTCCTGCCTGACCTGATGTTCTCAGCATTGACAGGCCAGCTGAGGACCCATTAAATGTTTTGAAACATTGTTTTGTTGTTGTTGTTTTAAATTCCCTTCTTTCACATGTGATTATAGTGGTGCTTACTATTTACATTGTGAATTGCATTTTTTAAACTTTTGGCATTAGATGGCTGAATGGCATCTTCTTTAAGGACAGCTTATACAATTTCAGAGAAGGCAATGGCACCCCACTCCAGTACTCTTGCCTGGAGAATCCCATGGACGGAGGAGCCTGGTAGGCTACTGTCCATGGGGTCGCTAGGAGTCAGCCACGACTGAGCGACTTCACTTTCACTTTTCACTTTCATGCATTGGAGAAGGCAATGGCACCCCACTCCAGTATTCTTGCCTGGAGAATCCCAGGGACGGCAGAGCCTGGTGGGCTGCCATCTATGGGGTCGCACAGAGTCGGACACGACTGAAGAGACTTAGCAGCAGCATACAATTTCCTGCAGCGGTGAGAACTTGCTCTCAAATTGTGTTCATGTTCAGAGCTCAGCTTCCTTGGGGCTTTGTGGGGAGGGGTGGGTGATGGTGGAGGGATTTATGGGTGCAATTTCCACTAGGAGGCTTCCTGGAAGAACTTTATGAATGAGCTAGATAAAGGCCCTAGAGGAAACATAGTATCACAGCCTCTGGGTACTGAAAGGCGTTATGAACCACTCAGGGCTGGAAGCAATTAGCAGCAGCAAAGACTTGGAAAATAGGAGGAAAAAGGTAAATCTTATAAACAGAGCTGGACATGGGAATTTAGAATCTACTTCCAGTGAATAAGAAGTTATATTCCAGAAGCCATGAAATCCCAGAGTTCTACTTACATGCATGTGAGCTAAGTTGCTTCAGATGTGTCCATCTCTTTGCAACCCCATGGATTGTAGCCCGCCAAGCTCCACTGTCCATGGGATTCTCCAGGTAAGAGTATTGGAGTGGGCTGCCATGCCCTCCTCCAGGGGGTCACCTGACTCAGAAATTGAACCCGCGTCTCTCGTATCTCCTGCATTGGCAGGCAGGTTCTTTACCACTAGTGCCACCTCTTAGTAATTTTAAGGAGCTTAAAATATCCTTTGCTAAACTGAGAGTGTGTTCATTTTTTATGTTATGTTCCCTTGAAATATTATTATCCAGATAGATGTGCATTGTTTAGAAACTCATCTTTTAATTACAATATTGAAAATCCTGTAATCTTGGGCTTCCAGTTAAGGATTCCTCAAGAAATCAGGACAATTTAAAACAGGATCCTGATTCTTGCTCCACCGTTGTGGAGAATTGTCCGAACAATTCTGACTCTTTATAGCACTATTTTCTGAGAAATTGTCTTTAAATGTATATAGATAGTTAGGCTGACGGATAGATGAGAGAGGGGGAAGCAGAACAGTCCATTAGGATGCAGTTCTGTCTGTCTAGGCAGACTGTAGGTGTGGTCTCAGCCGAAATTTACTCTGGAGTTACTTTTTCCCAGAAACTGTAGAACAGCTTTTATTTGAAATTGTGGGGAGCATTTCCTTTCTTCCTCTCTTTTCTGTCTTCATGGCTGAAACCTCAGTGGTTAAGCAAGAAGGTTTAAGTGGTTTTGCAAAGGTAAACTCTTGCCCGTCTGAAAGAAGTTGCAGCTTTGAAGGACCCTAGAAAGAAAACTGCCCTCCCCGCATGTTGCAAAGAAATGTTTCCTATTTATGGCCAGGGTCATTGGCAGGGCACTGGGGGGGGAGCTTGTCCTGAACAATTGAATTCAGGTTGGGAAGCAAGCGAACTCTCGCACTGCTCTGGGATAACGGTGGAACCAGCCTTCCATGGCAAGTCTTGCTTCTGATTCCCTTGAGCTCGATATTCTTTGGACTGTCAAACTGGCACCTTTGGATATTTCTATGACCTTGAAAATTAGAATAATTAAGTTTCCTCTGGCACAGCGGGAGTTGATATGCGTAATTAACAGCAGCCAGCCATCCCTGGAGAACAAATTTATGAACGACATTAAAGGAGGAAAGAAGCAGCTATTTTTGAATGAGGGGAAGTGAACATTAGTTATGTGAGTGTGGCAGTATTTGGATGTTCCTTATCATACACATGTAGATACTTCTCTGAAATTTAATAATGCATTTTCCTTTTATTTTTCTTAGTAGCATCCATCATGTGAAACAGAGGGATGTGAATGATTGGCAACTAAATTAATGAACAGGGGCGAGAACTTAAAAAAAACTTCTTTATAGGAGAAAAAGAATTAGTTGGAGGCTACATTAACTTTTTGCAACAAAAACTTTGAGACCCCAGTAATTGTTTATGTGTATTTTCTTTTCCTAAGCTGTGAAAGTGCCTACTATGAATTGATCACAAGTTCCTGCCTGAAAAATGGGCAAGGGATATTTTGCACATATGTCTTTTTAAACATTTCTCCGAACAATTCTGACTCTTTATAGCACTATTTTCTGAGAAATTGTCTTTAAATGTATATAGATAGTTAGGCTGACGGATAGATGAGAGAGGGGGAAGCAGAACAGTCCATTAGGATGCAGTTCTGTCTGTCTAGGCAGACTGTAGGTGTGGTCTCAGCCGATGCGCATTAGGGTTCTATCTGTACATACTCTCCATGGCTGAGCTCTTGTAAAGGGCATGTGCTTACTCTAGACTCATTCTGGTCTTTATTTCAGTGTTGGGACTGATGTCAAAAAGTATGCAAGTGATAGTATCTGTCAGTAGGATATCCTTCTAGCTGTAAGAACATGGATTTTACAGTGATAAGCACACCTTCAAGGAAATGATCAAGGCATCTAGTAGTCTGCTCCTACTGCTTAGTCACTCGGTCTGTCTGACTTGCTGCGCCCCCATGCACTGTAGCTCACCAGGTTCCTCTGTCCATGGAATTTTCTGGCAAAAACAGTGGAGCGGGTTGCCATTTCTGTCTCTGGGGGATATTCCCAGCCCAGGGATGACCATAGTCTCTTACGTCTCCTGCATTGGCAGGTGAGTTCTTTCCCGCTGGTGCCACCTGGAAAGCCCCCTGGGGGTCTCTACCACGAGGCAAATAGAGATCAGTGAAAGTCCTTAGTCTTTGTGAAGACCTTCATAGACATCTTTGCCGCTGAGGACGGGTTGATCAGTAACTCAGGAGCAGTGGTTGGTAAAGGTTACAGCTGAGGGTGGCCGTGGGGTGGGTGCACTCCGTGTGTGTGGTTGGTCAGTCTTAGTTCTCTGGTGAGTCTGTGATTGACGAAACTTCACTAAAAATGTCTAAGCAACAACCAACTCCATTCATAAATCCAGAAACGCCTGGATATGTTGAATTTGCAAATCCTCCCAAATCATGTTCATCGAAAATCAGTGAAAAAAAGGTTTTGAATTCACACTAGTGGTGGTCAGTGAATCAGGTCTCGGAAAATCGACACTCATAAACCTCATCTTGCTAACTGACCTCTACCCAGAAAGAGTCTTACCTGGAGCTGCAGAGAAAATTGCAAGAACTCTTCAAATTGAGGCTTCAACTGTTGAAATTGAAAAGCGAGGGGTCAAGCTGCGTCTGACCGTGGTGGACACACTGGATCTTGGGGACGCCATCCACGGCAGGGACTGCTTTAGAACAGTCATCTCCCACATTGATGGCAGTGTGAACGGCGCCTGCAGGATGGTCTGAACAGAGGCACATCATCGGTAACAAGACGCACTGCTGCTTTTACTTCATTTCCCCCTTCAGACACAGACTTCAGCCGTTGGATGTTGCGTTTGTGAAGGCGATACACAACACTGTGAATACTGTGCCTGTCATTGAGAAAGGCTACACGCTCACACTGAAGGAGTGGGGGCACCTGAAGAAAAGGATTCTGGATGAAATCGAGGAACATAACATCAAAACCTGTCACTTTCTTGATGCAGAGTCCAGTGAAGATGAAGATTTTAAAGAGCAGACTAGACTTCTCAAGGCCAGCATCCCTTTCTCTGTGGTTGGATCCAATCAGCTGATCAAAGCCAAAGGCAAGAAGGTCAGAGGCCGCCTCTACCCTTGGGGCATCCTGGAGGTGGAGAACCCGGAGCTCAATGACTTTCTGAAGCTGAGGATGACGCTCGTCACTCACATGCAGCATCTCCAAGAGGTGACCCAGGACCTTCACTATGAGAACTGCTGATCAGAGAGGCTCAGGAGAGGCGGTGGAAAAGTGGAAAGTGAGGACATGAATGAAGACCAGATTTTCCTGGAGAAGGAAGCTGAGCTCCAACGCATGCAGGTGATGATCACCCTGATGCAGGTGCAGCTGCAGCTGCAGGGCAGCGACAGTGATGGCAAGGTCCACGGGCACCACATGTGAGGAAACACTTTGCAAGATAAATATTCCCATGAGTAACACAGCTGCGTATTTGCAAGACTGTTGGAGGGGTGCCTGTCCATGTTTCACAGTGCTTATGCCCGAGAATTTAATTTTTTTAAAACACTTTTCATGTGTTGTTTTGTTATGAAGTACCTTAACATTTGCATTTCATTGTGATGTTATACTTTATATTTTGTGAGGTGAACTGTCAATTTTCGTTCTTCTTCCACTTTAAGTAACCACTAACACTAGAATCAGTTCCCAGGGACCAGTCAGCATGTATAGTTAGTAGGTGAATTTGCTTTGACTGGCCTAATCAACTAATCGTGATTTACTTTCAGAACATTCAGATTTCCGAGAATGTTCCTGAGCAGTAGAGACATGAACAGAGAAGGACGAGCGGCCTGGGTGCGAGGCCATTTCTCACCAAACCATGGCACCCGCTCTTCCCTGCCTTGCTTTTGTTTGACCACAGCACCTAAAGCCAGTTTCGCTGCTATAACTCCATATTGTTAATTCATCTGCACATTATCTGTTTACCAAACTAAAAGAAATCTAATTAGATACATGTTTATATTTAAATAGCTTTTCTACCAACAGGCTGTTAGGGGTGGGTGAGATTTTTAACAAGTCTTTGAATTCTGAGGTCATTTTTTTAAACCCCTATGCAGAGAACTCATCACAAGCCACATTCTATAGAGTTCGCCACGAAAACCCACGAGCTCTAGTTTTCATGTCACAGCTAAGATTCTCACCTACACGGTGAGAGTCAGTAAACTATTTGTACTCAACTAGATTTATAATGTCACTTTTTAAAGAAAATTAACAGTTGGTCTCTGCAGAAGCCGGCCTTTTATACTGCACTTGGCATGTTTTCTGTGACTGCAGTGTGGAAGATGCATCTTGGCAGGGCCATCTCAGGCCCCAGCGGGTTCTCCTGGTTTGGCTTCACTTGGACTGATCCTGTTCTCAGTGGCTTTCAGGCAGATAGCAGTGTGTGGCCTGTCCTGTGCATTTTTAGCCACCGTGGTTTCCTTCCTTACATGTTACGCAGACGTGTGCACAGGTGGCTTGAGAGTGGAGGCTCTTTCAGACTCGCTCCATGGGCTGGCTGAGGGCGCCACCGCACGGGCTGGTTTCCGGTGCTCTGAGGGAAATCGGTCCCCGGCACTGACACAGGGAAGGAGACTGGAGGGAGTGGGTGCCGACTCAGCGTTCTCATCTCACTAGAGCACGGAGCTGACGTGGAGAAGCGCTGTACTCCAGGGCTGAGGCCACACAGGATGGAAGGGGGCCAGGTGCACTGCAGGAGACCATCTGGTGTTCTCCCCACTGCCCTTTCACTGTTGCCTGATTGCGAGTGGTCAAGAGCTATAGGTTTAGGTGCATTGTACAGTTTTCTCCAAGAAGTGTTCCATGACCTTAGGGTACCTCCAGGCAAGGCCAGTTATTTGGGTTATTTTGGCATTTATCAACTATGCTAGTAAAAGCTGTTTTTTAAAAAGGGGGCGAGGTGGCAGTACTTGAAAGCGGTAGACGTAGTAAGCCCAATATAGTCTACTTAGTGCCAGCTGCCACCTAATGGATACATGGGTGTGGGTGGACCTACACTTTGAAATCCCCTTTTGCTTTGCTGCCCCAATCTAAATACCTTTGCTAATAGATAATTGCTCTTTTACTAAGAGATAAAACTTTACCTATAAAAATGTATTTTGAAAACTTATTTTACACAGCAATTTTGTGTCCATTGAAACTAACCTTTTACCAATAAAGCACTATTGTTTAGATATTTAAAAAAAATATCACAGCAAAGAAGAGATTTTCTAAAAAGCATGTAAAGGTTGCTATAGTACTATGATGGGAACAAGTACCCACAGGGCGGTGCTGTAATGACCTGTACACTGTGGTTCAGTTAATGCTAAAGGAGACAAGCACATATTAGTTCTTTGATGGAATTAACTAAAAAGAGGGCAGGTGATAACTTCCCTGTAAACATCCACTGTGGTAACCCTAAATTGATATCCTTGTTTTATTGTTGATCTCTACTCACTACCACTCACATCACTGCTCATTAGCTGTCTTCTCACCCAGAATCAATCAGCTTTGAGAAGATGTGAACATTAAGAAATTAATCAAAAGATATTCTTAGAGCCTGGGCTCAGTGAATCAGTCAGAGTAAGACAAATTATTGCTCAAATGCTGCTTTTCATACTGTTCACTAATAAAAACAAGTGCTATAAATTAATTTTTTATCATGTACCACAGTGTACTCTGTACATTAGGCCAGACAAAAGGTCGTTTCTACTTTCTTTGGATTTTTTAATTGTGCTAATCAAATTTCAGGTTCTCTCGTTCTAAATGGAAGATTCATCTTTTTTGTCTCTTTGCAGCCCAAATAAAGACGAGTCATTTCCCAAAACATTTTACAAAAAGGTCCCTTAAGGCACTCAAAAAAAAAAAAAAAAGGATAAAAATGACCTGTGATCGAATGAGTCTGAAAAACACTAGCCACATATCTTTTTTGAGAATCAAATTTCATATAAAGTTGAGTAGTGGCTCAGAGAAATCTTGGGCCAAAGAAATTTTTCTTATTTTAGCTTACACTTTCACTTTTCAACTTATTCAACTCACTTTTGCTTATTCAACATAAGAATTATATATAAATAGCTAACGTTTATTGACGGGGACTCTTGTCCAAGGTATTATTTTGTTGCCTATCCCAATTTTGTTTCACTGTAACACATATTAACTGTCTGATAAACCATCTAATGATCACCCATTTAAGGGAAGCAAAATGTTGTACACCATGTGTGACTTGTGAACCTCATGGTCTGAATCAGCATTATCCAATAGATGACAATAGATCCAACAGATAGACAACCACACTATGTTTTAGTTTTCTAGTTAAATGGGCCAAAAAAACCTCAGGTGAAAATAATTTTAATAATAGATTCTACTAACCCACTGGGCTTCCTTGGTGACTCAGACAGCAAAGAATCTGCCTGCAACTCAGGAGATCTGGGTTTGATCCCTGGGTTGGGAAGACCCCCTGGAAAAGGAAATGGCAACCTACTCCAGCATTTCTGTCTGGAGAATTCCATGGACAGTGGAGCCTGGTGGACTATAGTCCATGGCGTCACAACGAATCAGAGACCACTGAACGACTAACACTTTCACTTCACTTATTAACCTACTAGTTATATTAATATTAAAAATATCAAAGTTATATTAAAGTATCTTGTTAAAGATACCGTACATTTTTACCAGTTTTTCCTACTCAGTCTTCAACATCCAGAGCATATTTTACGCTTAACCATCCCGCAGTTCAGACAGCTCCATATGAAGAACTCAGCAGCCGCACATGACCAGTGCCACTATTCTGGTTGATGCCGGTCCTTTCCAAGATGGCCTCAGTGGCAAAGTCTTCCCTGAGCTTGTTTGCAGGAGTTCTGTGTGACCAGTTCTCCTTGACTCCCATCATCTCATCTGGAATGTGGATGAGTTGATAAGAGACCTGTAGACACACATTTTCTATTTCTTTGATTGTTTCAGCTGCATTCAGCTCTAGTATCAAGTTTTCCCAATGGAGAGGGAGCACGGTTGGTTAAATCTTCATGAGTTAATGAAAATCAGCAGGAAGACATCCATAAACCTCGTTTAACCTTGTCAGGATAGCATTTAATTTTACTTAGGGTAGTCCTTGAGTGTGTTGGAAGCCTGACAGAGAGTTGGATGTGTAATTTTAAAGAAAGGTATTTTGCTGGAACATTGTTCTGGTCTTCAAGGGCTAGAAAAATTTCAAATGCAGTATAATTTAAGCAAGTATGTGTACATGTATTTATTAGAAAATAGCTGATAATAGTCATAGACGACCTTTCTTTGTGTTTTCCATGGGCCAAGCCCTATTAATATTCATTATCTCTTTTAATTGTTACAATTCTATTAATTGCCTCGTTGTGTAGATAAGAAAACTAAGGCTTAGTCAGGTTAGGAAATTTTGACTGATCTTCCACCACTCTGAGTTTTGTTCAGTGCTGGAACCCACGCTGTTACAGAACATGGGATCCCTGTGTGCTCTTCATTCAAGAATTACAACCTTCTAGGATCTGAATGGAAGCTGACTTCGGATAGTCATGGTAGGATGGCTGTAGACCAACTACTACGTGAGAATGTGCTTCAAGGAACATCTCTGAATATCTTTGACACTGGGGTGTTAAAATACTTTCTTCCTTTCTGTAAATGTGACAGTTATAACATTTCTTTTCTAAAAATCAGGGAGTAGTTTGAACTTAGGCTGGGAGAGTCAAGATAATTCTCTGAGTCTAGTTTCAGTTTATCCAGGCCCTGCAATTTCAACATGATGACTCTCTCTGTTACCAGAAATTGTGGCTCTGACAAGCTCCTGCTGCAGTCACTTCATTAATCTTGCTCTACCAGGACACCTGTTCACTACTGTGCAGTGTCGGCTGATATCATATGGTAATTATGTTGTTAATTCATGGGCTGATGTTTTCCAGACTGAAGCATGGCTTCCTGTAGGCAGTGATCTGGGAAATCAAGTGGAGGAAAACATTGACAGTTGTCTGCTTCTGCCAGCTTGGGAATATGGCGTGAGTTTGGGTGGAAAGAATTTTGTTTTGTGAGTGTGGCGTTTTTCATTGGGGCTACTACTCAGCACAAATTCTGTTAACTGACTGGTGGTACAAAATATGAATTATTGAGTGAAATGACCTAAGCAGAGCTAGAATCTAAACCCTGGCTCCTTTCCTTAGTTTGGGATCTTGAAATTACTTATCCGGCATGATGGAGGATACTAGAGCTAGCATTGTAAAACACAAACTCCTATCCCAATAAATACTCAATAAGTGTTAACTTTTATTATTATTTAGCAAATATATATCAATGCTTACTCTTAATTAGCAACACGAAAAAGCTTCTTGAAGAATATAATGCTCTAGTTCAGCTACTTATAAATAAGTAGAGATAATATAGAGGCTTCCCTGGTGGCTCAGATGGTAAAGAATCTGCCCGCAGTGTGGGAGACCTGGGTTCTATCACTGGTTGGGAAGATCCTCTGGAGAAGGGAATGGCAACCCACTCCAATATTCTTGTGCGGAGAATTCCATGGAAAGAGGAGCCTGGTGAGTTACAGTCCATGGGGTCACAAAGAGTTGGCACTACTGAACAACTAACTTTACAAACACATGCACAGATAAGATAGAAGTGTATTACAGATGGGGAAACAAGGCTTTGTGTGGTCTTGTGTGGTTCGGACCCTTGGGCTGTGTTGTTGTTTAGTCCCTAAGTTGTGTCTGACTCTTTTGTAACCTCATGGACTGTAGCCCACCTGGCTCCTCTGTCCATGGGGTTTCCCAGGCAAAAATACTGGAGTGGGTTGCCATTCCTTTCTCCAGGGCATCTTCCAGACACAGGGATCAAACTCACACCTCCTGCATTGGCAGGTGGGTTCTTTACTACTGAGCCACCAGGAAAGCCCACTTGGGCTCTGAGAATCGCAGATGAGATTTTATCCTTTCAGTCCTATGTGATGTTGTAAGACTTGAACTAGACTCTTGCCTCTACTACTTCTTCACTGAGTGACCCTGGGCAAATTTCTCCAACACTTGGTTCCTTCATCTAAAAAGTGTAGAAATAAAAATATCTACTTCATAGGATCTCTGTGAGTATTAAATAAGTAGAACATATCAAGCACCTGAAATAGTACCTTTCTCTTGGTTCAGTTCAGTTCAGTTCAGTCACTCAGTTGTGTCCAACTCTTTGTGACTTCATGAACTGCAGCACGCCAGGCTTCCATGTCCATCACCAACTGCTGGAGTTACCCAAACCCACGTCCATTGAGTTGGTGATGGCATCCAACCATCTCATCCTCTGTCGTCCCCTTCTCCTCCTGCCCTCAATCTTTCCCAGCATCAGGGTCTTCTCAAATGAGTCAGCTCTTCGCATCAGGTGGCCAAAGTATTGGAGTTTCAGCTTTAGCATCAGTCCTTCCAATGAACACCCAGGACTGAGCTCCTTTAGGATGGACTGGTTGGATTTCCTTGCAGTCCAAGGGACTCCCAAGAGTCTTCTCCAACATCACAGTTCAAAAACATCAATTTCTCATGGTAAATAGGAGTAATTATTATTACTCCTGAGTAAATAATATTATTATTACTTGTGAAAATTATACTTTCTCTGGAGATGGGAACCTAGCATATGAAAGAATAAGTAAGCTATGATTCATTACCACATATGTGGTATAATTTGTAATCAAGAACAGTAATTTCCGACTTTTTCACCTCCTTATCATTCCCTCCTCTAATGACTGTTAAAATAAAGTCAAACAACAACACAAAAACTTTTATTTTTTTCTTACTGTAGAAGCCATAAGCACAGATAGTAAACAAATTATAAAAATAATAAGCAAAATGAACAAAGTGATGGGGAACATTGAAATCCATGATCACACTACTCAGAGGTAAGTACTTTGATGTATAGCTCTTCATGTCTTTGTCTTGGTGTGTGCATATATAAATTTTCTAAAAATGCAGTTATACTATCCATCCTGTTTACAACCTATTTTTATCATTAGTGGGTAAATTTTTATCTGTTAATAAATGTTTCTCAACAACAAATTATTCTTAATGACTACATACTATTCTGTGGTATGGATGCACTGTAATTCATCAGTCAGCCCGCACTTCTGAGCATTTGGTGCTTTTTCTGTGCGTGCACCTTGGCAAATAGCACTATGATGAAACTGTCTTATGCCTAAAGAGCATGCAGCTTTTCCCAATGTTTGTCTCGGACTAAAGCACAGAGGACAGGCATGGTCTGTAGCTAGGAGGTAAGGGCCAAGGTGGAACTGTCGTCCACTTCCTGGACAGAGGAGGAAGAAGAGCAAGCCTGTTCCAGGAAGCAAATCTAAGAGTGAGGGCAGACGGAGTATAGGATATGATATAGGCAACAGGCAAGGCAAGCTAAACCGGATATCCTGCAGATAAGGACTAGGAAGAACTTCTGTTAGCAGCACAGACTTTCTCTGTGTTGCCCGTTGCTGGAGCCCTTGTCTCTGTGAGGCTGTGGCCCTCTGCCCCAAGCCGTCAGAGTAGGTCCAAAAGCTGTGTGAGTGGGGGCATCCGGGAAACCTCCTTGAAGTAGTCACTGTAGGTGATAAATATGATATGTAAATACAAATAGGTCAGAGGAAATGTGAGAGTGTTTCATATGGGAACTTCACAGGGATGGTCTGGTATGGCTTTGACCTGTGAGCTTTGAGAAGCTAGCCGTGCGGTTGTGTAGTTGTAACTACTCTGCGGAGCTTCTGGTAGCTATATGTGAGTTCCTTTGCAGTGAGGACCCTGCCCAACTTGCTTGCTCAGAGAAATGGGAGAGAATGGCTGATAGACGGATATCAGTGTCCTTGCCTGCCGGAGTCCAGCTCCGGCAGCCAGGGAAACACCCTGAAGGGATGAACGGGGTCAGTGAATGAAAATGATGCAGTCTCTTGCTCAAAGCACTGGGCTGCATGTTTATTTTAAGCATCAGATTTTCTTTTATACTTTTACAAAAGCAGTAGGTCAGAGGTATGACGTCTTCAGTTTCCCCTCACCCATATTTACTGTCTCCATAAGTCATTGTTGTCCTTCAGAGTTCCCTCTTAAGTGTCCTTGTGATAACATTGTAACTCAAGTTTGTCTCTGGGCTGTATATCACATTCCTCAGTTTATTTCTTATCTCTCTAAATCCTGTTATCCCCTAGTAACTTAAGCTCATCATCTCCTAAAAAGGCTTTTAGCTATTAGTATCTCTAAAATACCTAGTTTCCATAAGCTATAGTAAAATACACCAACACTACAACATACCTTAAACTTTTAGCTTCTAACTATTTTTAATTATTCCTAACCCCTAAACTCAGCAAACTTCTTTTGCCATAAACATTCCCCTTACAGGCAGGTTTCAGGTAACAATGTTTCCCATGGTCTCAAGCTGCAGCCTATGTGCTCACCCTGGAGCATTCTTTGTAAAGATCCTTGAACAAATGTCAGTAGTTAACTTTATGGATTATAACATTCTTTCCAGCCAACTCAACCGGAGGAAGGAAAGGACAAGTCAGAATCACAAGACCTAACTCCTTCATCCTGGGACCATGCCTGCGGGATGAGGAGAGGGGGTTGGGGCCGTGCCTCCATTTTGTCAGTAATGCCTATCGTGGCTCCCGACACTTGCCTTAAAAAAAATCATCAAAAGGAGCTCACTTAGAGGGTTTCCTTGGGGGTCCAGTGGTTAAGACTCTTCACCCCCTATACAAGAGGCCCAGATTCGGTCACTGGTCAGGGAACTGGATCCTGCCTGGTCAACTGAGAGCTGACATGTGCTGCAGCCAAGACCCAGTGCAGCCAGCTGAGCCTGGCAGGCTAGAGTCCATGGGGTTGGAAAAGAGTGAGACATGACTTAGCAATTAAACAGCAACAGATAGTTGAATAACAAGGTTGTGATAATTTCAGGTGCACCTCAGAGGGACTCAGCAATACATAGACATACATCCTTTCTCCCCCAGACTCACCTCTCATCCAGGCTGCCACATAATATTGAGAACAGTTCCATGTGCTATACAGTAGGTCCTTGCTGGTTATCCATTTTAAATATTAGCAGTGTGTACCTGTCCATCCCAAACTCCCTAACTATTCCTTCTCCTCTGCAACTAAGTCTGTGAGTCTGTTTCTGATTTGTAAATAAGTTCATTTGTATGATTTTCTCTAAAGGAATAATTTTTTTTTAATTTCCAGAACCTGTAATGTATATTTTTTTTACACCACTTACTCAGTAGGGAAGAAAGTTCATATGAGTGAAGTCGAACTTGTTTTCTGTATTTTGCCATGAAAATTGAGAAACCCAGTACTGCCTCTGCACCCCCCCTTTTTTCTGCCATTGCCCTTCCCAGCCACAGCAGAGAGACTTTTCGTCTGTGTCCCTCACACCCTAAGTGGTGTGGGCCACTGTGACTGTCCTTTGAAAGACGGCTCATTTTCATTGGCCTTCTCAGGGGTGTTTTCCGGGTCGGGCTTTCATAAGGCGTGATGTCCTACCGGGGGAACTGACAAGTGGCAGCACCGCTTTGCACGGTCTGGGCTCCCGAGCAGGCTGCCGGACAGCTGAGCCCGGCCGAGGAGGACACAGGAGTCCTTGCACTGTGATTCCATTAGCCTTTAGCCCGTTGCTTTCATTCAGCAAAATTCATCAACCAGCATTGCACCTGCCTTCTGGGGGCCAAGCGCAGGCCCTTGATGACTGCTTGCTTCATTTGAATTGAAGCAGCATTTGCAACTATTTATCATAATATGTTGAGACAGTTGGTTACAGATCCCCATATTGAGATGACATTGGTTGACAACCTTGACATGCAGACTGTCCTCTGTTCCAGTCCTGTGACCCTCTTGTGCAGGGGGTCTGCTGGGGCGTGGCTCCACCTGTCCCGGAGCAGGGCACAGACCTGTTAGAGTGCAGCTGGGCAAGGACAGACGCCTGAATGGGGTGGCGCTGGTGCGTGATTGCGCCACAGGAGGCGTGCTCCGCCGGCCGACCCTGCGGCTTCAGAAACTGTTTCACACACGTGGAAGGTTCAGAGCACCCCCTCGCCCATGGGCTCTTCCAGTTGGTCCTGACAGCTGCTCCCGTAGTGCTGAGGAGGCAAGGAGCATTGAATGAGGGAACATGTGGGGGCTTGGGGATCTGGCTCCCCCCTGGCCGGCCCTGCAGCTTGGGGAAACCGCAGTGTGTCTCTGAGCCTGAATCGTCTTCAGTGTTACAGCCACAGGACACTATGGATGGCTGTCTTCTGGGCTGTTGTCAGGTTCCATTAAATAAGCTCCTCATGTTCTTGGAAATGGTCTCTAACTTCCCTGTCTGCTCCTGGAATAGAGGAGGGGCTTGGAAGTGTTTGATGATGGAGCGAACCGAAAGTGCTACATGGATCATTTTGGTCAAACGTGTTCAAATTCCAGCAGATGGGGTTTCAATGTCTTCCTGCTCATTTGAGGGGGGGTGGGGCGAGTGCCTCACTTGCTTAACTGGGGGAACAGCCAACACTGTTTGTGATGTCACCATGTGTTTCTCTGGCCAGACATCAAACACACGTTTCCCTGGGGGTCCAGAGGATCAGGAATGGGAAGCTGGCTGGTGTGGGGTGTGATGTGTTTTTGCTATTGCTTCAAATGCTGGTTGATCTTGAACTTTGCATGCCTGGTCTGCAAGCCTGGAGCTCCTTCAAAGTGTGATACTAAACAAGAAGAGCTATGGTAGTGCAAAACAAAGAAAAAATATGTTTTGCTTTGTTTTGTCTTTAGCCCAGGGTTTATTTCTGCCAGAGACCTACTTATCAGCCAACTTTGAAAAGCAGCTGTTCTCTGTCTTCGTTTTGCCTCCAGTGATGCCTGTCTTGGATACTTGGGCACAGTTTAATTTTAGCAGTGCTCTGTAAAGTGAGTCCTGGGAAATGGATTTTGAATCTCTTTCAGAGGTTCGAGAAATGGAAGTGTAAACATTGAATCCACACATTAAAGAGAGAATATATAACTAAGCTCTTGTCTGTTCCTGGCAGCTTGTTGATGTGTTTTTATTTTCTAGTGAATGAGTGATGTGTTTCAGAGGGAGGTGCCATTCGGGAAATCAGGTCTCTGCTGAATCACAGCACTGATCTGTTCACTGTCCTGTTCGGCAGGGGCCCGACTCTGACCCACAGGCAGGCGGCAGGACTGGACTAATTACACAGCTGTCAGATTCACACAAATGAATGGGCTGGGAGTTCTGCTGCCTTATCTATGTTTGTGGGTTTGGATCTCACTTTTTTAACAGCGATCTTTTAGTAGGTGAGAGAGCACTCATGTGAAATTGAAAACTGTCTGAAAGCAGTATTAGAAAGTATATCTGTCTGTGTTTAGGGTCCCATGATACAGAGTGTGCTTGCTACCAGTCCAAAGGAACCATCGCTAGTAAGACAAATAGATGAAACGTAGAATCACACTGTGAGGCAGTGACCTTTATACCCTGCAGAAACACACTCATTCACACACAGGACATGTGCACCCAGTATTTCTCCTCTTATTAGATACATGTTATGGATGTGGTAAAGGTAAAGCATTATATTATAGATACATAGGGCTTCCTGGCTGACGCTAGTGGTGAGGAACCCGCTTGCCAGTGCAGGAGACGTAAGAAACTTGGGTTCGATCCCGGAGTGGGGCAGATCCCCTACAGAAGGAAATGGCTACCCTCTACACTGTTCTTGCCTGGGGAATTCCATGGACAGAGGAGCCTGGTGGGCCACAGTCCATGGGGTTGCAAAGAGTCAGATACAACTGAAGCACCTTAGCATGTACACACCCATAGATGCATCATGGGAAACTTTATGATTTAGGGTGTTTCTCTGTGAATAAGGGAGGAAATGCCCCTCCTGAGAAGCTGTCACCGCTGCCCTGCAGATACACTTGTGAAGTTACCCAGAAACCAAATAGCAGGTTCTTTTTGTCCTGAGCTGTAAGGACTAGAAAAATGTTTCGAGCGCTGTGCCCTGCCTCACCATACTGCAGCCTGTTATTGAAGGAGCAATCCATAATACCAATCTTGTCTTTATTTCAAATTTTGATACTTTGTTTATCATTAAAAACGCTGCCTTAGGAGAGTGTCTTTCTAGATTATGGTGGTGTTTTGGGCACCCTCTTAAGTTTTATAACTGGGACAGGTCCCTTGCTGGTCTCACCCTAATCCTGGTCCCTTGGAGGGTCCTTTGCATCTTCCTAGAAGACAAGAGCACAGACATGGGAGCCTCCCTGGTGCTGGCCTGGCTGCCTGCCATATCTCCTCCCTCTCCAGTGGGCCTGGTTGTGAGATAGTAACGGAATCAGAGTGTAGTCCTTACGTCCATAGAGCTAATGGTCTGGAAGTAACGATAGACAAAATCAGATTAAACACATTTATAAAATCAAGTAAATACATTTATAAAAATTAGAGCAAACATATTTATAAAAATTAGAGTAAACACATTCATAATTTGTTTTTACAAAACACAAAGCACTGTTTTAAAAAAATGAGCATTGTGGTGTGAAAAAGAACAGGGTTTGTGAGGATACAGAATGTCTTTTGGAGCAGAGTTGGAAATGCCACGTGGGGCGGTGGGGCTGGCATTCAGATCAAGGCCTGAGGAGGGGGTGACTGAGTGGGGAGGGGACCCCGACCCGGGGTGCTGGTGGATGAAGACCTAGCTTTAAGGGGAAACAGAAGGTGGTCTTTTCAGAGACCTGAGAAGGGCCTGGAGTCTGAGGGATAGGCCAGATGAGCGAGGCCTTGGAGTCTAGGTAAGGGAGCACCACAGTATAAAGTCCCCTCCTCTGAGACGTAGGCGCCCTCCTCTTGGGGCGCCCACAGCTCTGCATCATGGCACTCATCACAGCCTTGTTCAGTAACCAAGTCGCTTCCAGCTCTTTGCTACCCTGTGGACTGCAGCATGCCAGGCTTCCCTGTCCTTCACAGTTTCCCAGAGCTTGCTCAAACTCATGTCCATTGAGTCGGTGATGCCATTCAGCTGTCTCATCCTCTGTCACCCCCTGCTCCTCATGACAGTGTGGTAGGTGCTTTTTCATGTACCTAGTCCAGAAACTCCACAAGGACAAGGAATGTGACTTAATTGTTCACTGATATTTCTTGTATCTACTCAGAGCTCATTAAGCATTGTGACATAACTAATCCTTAGTGCTCAGGAATACATGCTGGTAGCCACAGATTAACCTGGCTGAGAATAAGACCAGGAAGCCCTTGATATACTCCCTTTGGCACTGAGGGTAGCAGTCTGCCAAAAAAAGGTCTGGGACTCAGGAAAACTCTTAGCTGTATCCACTGAGAGCCTTAGGACAAGAATCCCATACTCCCAATTCATGAGTATTTTTACATTGCATACATTTTCTTTTTCATTCTTTTTCCCTTGGCTTATAAAGCAAATGCCCGCTCAGCTTAGCTTTAAGATTTTATCTGGGATATTAAGACAGATTCATCATCCTTCTCTGTTTAAAAATGGCAGAGGAAGGCAAAGCAGATGAACAAATAGCAAGAGGAAGAGAGAACCCAGGGAAGCATAGAGGACCATGTTGAGAAGTTCCGAAAAGTGCACCCTTCTCCCTCTTTATTCTCAGAGGAAATCTAGGATGCTTTGTGCATGTTTGACCTAGAGGACCAGATGGTTGGATGGCATGACTAACACAATGGACATGAGTTTGAGTAAACTCTGGGCAACAGTGAAGGACAGGGAAGCCTTGTATGCTGCATTTCCTGGGGTTGCAAAGAGTCAGACATGACTTAGTGACTGAACAGCAACAATAGTAAGCCCCCGGCAGGCCCCAACAATAATATCTGTCTCCAGATACAGTCAAGCGTTGGGCTCAGGTAAGAGGGACCAGCATCAGTGATTACAGCTGACAGTGCTATGAGGTGTACTTGAAAATTGCTAAGATGATCTTAAAAGCTCTAACTACACACACACATGCATCATCATTGTTCAGTGATCTCTCAGTCGTGAAAGACTTTTTGTGACCCCATGGACTGCAGCATGACAGGCTTCCATGTCCTTCACCATCTCGCAGAGCTTGCTCAAACTCATGTCCATCGAGTCGGTGATGCCATCCAATCATCTCATCCTCTGTCGTCCCCTTCTCCTCCTGCCTTCAATCTTTCCCAGCATCAGGGTCTTTTCTAACGAGTCAGCTCTTCCCATCAAGTGGCCAAAATACTGGAGCTTCAGCTTCAGCATCAGTCCTTCCGATGGATATTCAGGGTTGATTTCCTTTAGGATGGACTGGTTTGATCTCCTTGCAGTCCAAGGGACTGTTGGAGAGTCTTCTCCACTATCACAGTATAAAAGCATCGGTTCTTCAGTGCTCAGCCTTCTTAATGGTCCAACTCTCTCACATCCACACGTGAATACTGTAAAAACCATAGCTTTGACTATATGGACTTTTGTCGGCAAAGTAATGTCTCTGCTTTTTAATGTGCTGTGTAGGTTTGCCATAGCTTTTCTTGCAAGGAGCAAGCATCTTTTGATTTCATGGCTGCAGTCACCATCTACAGTGATTTTGGAGCCCCCCAAAATAAAGTCTGTCACTGTTTCCGTTGTTTCACTGTTCCATTGTTTCCCATTCTATTTGCCATGAAGTGGTGGGACCTGATGCCATCATCTTTTAAATGTTAAGTTTTAAGCTAGCTTTTTCAAAGTTTTTTTTGTGTGTGTGTACACACATACATGTTGTTGTTCAGTCTCCCAGTCATGTCCAACTCTTTGTGACCCCATGGACTGCAGCATGCCAGACCTCCCTGTCCCTCACTATTTCCCAAATTTTGCTCAAGTTCATATCCATTGCATCAGTGATGCCATCCAGCCTTCTCATCCTCTAATGGTCTCCTCTCCTGCCCTCAATTTTTCCTGGCATCAGGGACTTTTCCAATGAGTCAGCTGTTCACATCGACCAAATACTGGAGTTTCAGCTTTAGCATCAGTTGTTACAATGAGTATTCAGAGTTGATTTCCCATAAGATTGAATGGATTGATCTCCTTGCTGTCCAAGGGACTCTCAGGAGTCTTCTCCAACACCACAGTCCAAAGGCATCAATTCTTTGGTGTTCTGCCTTCTTTACAGTTCAGCTCTCACAACCATACATGACCACTGGGAAGACCATAGCCTTGACTATACTTTGACTTGATTATACTTGATATACTTTATACTATATATAACTTTATATATATGAATATATATACTTTATATAATTCATACTATACTTGACTATACTTTGTCAGCAGAGTAATGTCTCTGCTTTTTAACACACTGTCTAGGTTTGTGATAGTTTTCCTGCCAAGAAGCAATTGTCTTCTGATTTTATGGCTGTAGCCACCATCCACAGTAATTTTAGAGCCCAATTAGAGGAAATCTGTCACTACTTACACCTTTTCCCCTTTATTTGCCATGAAGTAATGGGGCCAGATGCCATGATCTTAGTTTTTTTTAATATTTAGTCTTAAGCCGGCTCTTTCACTTTCCCCCTTCACCCTCATAAAGAGGCTCTTTAGTTCCTCTTTGCTTTCTGCCATTAGAATGGTGTTATCTGCGTTTCTGAGGTTGTTGATGTTTCTCCTGCCTATCTTGATTCCAGCTTGTAACTCATGCAGCCCAGCATTTCTCATGATGTGCTCAGCATATAGGTTAAACAAACAGGGTGGCAGCAGACAGCCCTGTTGTACTCCTTTCTCAGTCAGTCAGTTCACCAGTTGGTGAACCAATCACACATACATACACACACACAAGACAGAACTATGTGAGGTGATGGTAATGGATTTGTTAACTAACCCTATTGTGGTAATCATGTCACAATATAAATATGTCAAATCAGCAGGTTGTATACCTTAAATCTACTTTTATCATATTCCAGTTGTACCTCAATAAAGGTGGAAGTGGGGAGAATTGTTTTAGAAATTGAAATTCCGATAAGATATATTAGGTTAAAAGATTGCTCGTTTTATTCCCTGGCCAGCAAAACTTCCAACACCTTATGCTCTGTTTTGTCTCAGAAAGAGATACAATTTCCCTACAACCAAATCTGTTGTCCATTTGGCATCTTTTATGCCCTTTATTTTTTCCTTTCACAGGCACACACTGGTGTCTTCTGAGAACTGTGCTGACTAAGCACCCAGATCCACAAGGCCCCTTGGACTATGGAGAGACCCTGGGGGCTGGGTGGGGGGGTGAGGACAGAGGGTGATTTGATGTGCTTCTGAAGCTCTGTAGTGTGAAAACTTTATTTTTCATGGGTATTTGGGGAAGCTTCACAGAAGAGCAAACATTTGTGCCAGCACTTAACAGGTGCCTAACAAATGTATACAAGTTTCTGTGTTGTTTAATCACTAAGTCGTGTCTGACTCTTTTGCAACCTCACAGACTGTAGCCCACCAGTCTCCTCTGTCTGTGGGATTCTCCAGGCAAGAACACTGGAGTGGGTCGCCACGCCCTCCTCCAGGGGATCTTCCCGGCCCAGGGATTGAAACTGCATCTCCTGTGTTGCAGGCAGATTCTTTACTGCTGAGCCATTCAATGAAGCCCTGAATAAGCAAATAAGTACTTCTAAATATTTCTCATACTATTCAAAGCCTTAATCTCAGGCTCCAATTTCTGTTTAAAGTTATTTCTTTGGAATGTTGAAATATCTGTAGCACATAAAGCTTGTCTGACTTCACTCTCCGCATAAGAAATAGAAATGCGCTTGGACCTGTTTGAGAAGACAATGCCATTTAAACCCTGAGAGCTAATGAGAAGGCTAAAGCACACATTTGATAAACTTTGTCATCTTTTTGTCTGTAGATCATAGACCTTGCATTTTAATTTACTGTACATAATGCTTTCTTAATGAGTTCCAGTGGATGGCCATTGAAAAACATGCTGGAGCAGCTGCAGACATGATTATGGGGGTAGGGGTGGGAGGAGGAAGCATTTATTTGATTTATGTGATATGCAGTTAAGGCAACTAATATTTGCAGCCAGGGTACAATAACGGCAAGGGAAAAAATCTTCAGTATTACTGTGGACAGGAGAAAGGTGCTAAATCAATTTACTTTTTCCTGTACGTGTGAAAACTACTAATTGCAAGCTAATTGAATTGCATTTTAAATGTTGTCTTGCTAGACTATGGTTTGCTTTATGCCAGAAAGTTCATATTAAGCCAGTGTAATTATCAGAATTATTTTTAAAGTGAAAATTGAATTGAGTCTTCCTAGTACTGATTTTGGCTTTGTTTTAAAGCTCTGCCTTCAAAACTAAATTGTGGCTCGGTGAAGAAAAGAGAAAGGACTGGGGATGTTTCCTAAGAGTAAGACGCGAAGAAAGTCACAGATGTAGTTGCCACAGATGCAAGCACCAGTTATAGGGCTTTATTGTTAGTAAATGTTGAAAATCACTTTCATGTGTATAACCTCATTGAAGTCTGCTAACTGTTCTGTACAAGAGGTATTATTGTTCTCATCTTCCAGATGAGGAAACCAAGGCTTTAATAGCTTAATTTATTTATCAAAGGTAGGAGTGCTAACTGTGATTTGAACTCTGACTGTCTTAACTTTGGTTTCATTTTTAAGGGTAATAATACTTGTGCTTGGAACATCATTGTCTCAAAAAATCATTTTTCGGAAATATTTACTAAATTACAGAGTATTGTGCAAGTAGACATACAGGGTGATTATTACTATTATCAACTGTACAGTTAAACCAGAGGGCGGGAGCACAAAATGGACAACAAGCAACCAGAAACCTAACACCGAGGGGTCTACAGGCATACCTCAGAGATGCTGCAGGTCCAGACCACTGCAATAAAACAAATGCTGCAGTAAAGTGACTCACAATTTTTTTGATGTCCCAGTGCATATGATACTTATGTTTTTACTATGCTACAGTCTATTAAGGGCTTCCCAGGTGACTCGGTGGGTAAAGGACCTACCCGCAATGCAGGAGACATGGGTTTGATTCCTGGGTCAGGAAGATCCCCTGGAGGAGGGCACGGCACTCCAGTGTCCTTGTCTAGAGAATCCCATGGACAGAGGAGACTGGTGGGCTACAGTGCATAGGGTCGCAAAGAGTCGGACACGACTGACCACACACATGCATAGTCTATTGAGTGTGCAATAACATTATGTCTAGGAAACAATGTACCTATCTCAGTTAAACAATATTTTATTTCTGGGACTTCCCTGGTCATGTAGTGGCTAGGACTCAATGCTCCCAAGGCAGGGGGCCTGGGTTCGATCCCTGGTCAGGGAACTAGACCCCACACGCCACAACTGAGAGTTTGCATGGTGCAGCTAAAGACTGAAGATCCTGTGTGCCACAGCTAAGACCTTGCACGATCAAATAAATAAATAAAAATACATTTTAAAAATCCTTTATTTCTCAAATATACCATCTGACAGAGCAGGGTTGCCGGAAAACATCAATTAGTAAAACGTGCAATAAAATGAAGTATGCTTATGTATAAATAAGAGGAAAATCATTCCTGGAAGTTGACTCATTAGATTTTATCTCTCGGTTCTGAAAATGTGATTCAAAGCTATCACTTGTGCACTCAGCATCCCTCACTTTGTCTCCATCATGCCTTCCACTTGGCATGGGCACGTCGCCACATCTGTGACTTGTTTCCTAACGTCTTTTGGCATGTATAATGACTCTCCTCTTCTCTTCTGTGAATGTACACATAGAGACTCGCACACACCTTGGGGACCCTGTGGTTATTATCTTGCTTTTTCTATTAATCCTTCCCTTCCTTGGGTTAATGAGAAGAGTCATGATCTCAGCTTCAATTTCTCTTCTGTGTAAAGAAGCCAACCCATGATGGCTTTGCTCATCAGTCCTCCGTGCCTTACCCCCTGGCCTCTGTATAATTTGGTTAATCACGTCTGCGTGTGTCCAGGGCTTGGCAGTCACAGGTTTGGTCCTTTTGTTGCTCGGTCGCCCATTGTCAGTTCTTTCAGGCTATGCCTGCATCCTGTGCCCCGGATGAACCTCAGACTTGATGATGAATGTTGTTGAGGGTGACCTGAACACGGTTCCCTCTAATATGGAGGCGAGTACACCACTGTTTTTGAACATTTGCTGAGGTTTCACTGTTTCTCCAACCCTAGGGCTGCAGCACTAACTTCCTTCTTCCCTATGAGAAGAAAAGAAAAATACAACTGGTAACACAGGTCTGTTATCCCATATCCAAACCCACAGGGCCAGCCAGGTGTGTTTCAGAATTCAGAATTTCCCATAATTTTTGAAAGGCAACGAGAGGGGATATGTACTGTAATGTTTACATAGCGTCTTCCACTGGGGGTAAGGTAGTAGCTTGTAATCAAATACTTGAATATTTCCGTGTCAAAAAAATACAGAGAGTGACATTGGTGGGCTGAATATAATAGCCTCACATTGGGCCAGATTGTGTTTAATCATGAAATGATTTCTGGTTTGCTAACATTTGCAGTTTAAAAGAGTTTTCGAACATTTTGAGATATTAGAATTGTGGGTATACTAGAGATTGTAGCCCTGCACTAACAGAGGGGTGACTGTATAAAGCACTCTCTATGCCACATGCCTTGTTATAGAAATTTGACTTTCTGTTCTTTAATTATAAAACGGTACATGTTTTCTCACAATAAAATGCACCAGATTAAAGTATGGCTGGCCTTCCTTGGTGCTTTATGAACTTTTACAGAGTGTATTTATTTGGCGGCACTGGGTCTTAATGGTGGCACTCTGGGTCCTTAGCTGCAACACATGGAACCGCGTTCCTTGGCCCAGACACCCTGCCTTGGGAGCGCCGAGTCTCAGCCACTGGATCACAGGAGAGTCCTGATGCCTTATAAAGATCGTAGAAGCCTTAGAAAGTTTTCCTGTCCTATACACTATTTCTTACAACATCTATAAGGTACCAGCTCTCAATATATTCAGAAGAGAGGCATAGCAAAATTCCCCATTTTCCCCTTTGAGAGATGGAGATAAGATCAGCAGAGAGGCAAACAGCATTCGGAGAGTGTGGGTAGAATTGGAAGCTTGTGTCAATCTTTATACATGATTTTTCTTTGTTCATCATTTCTTTTTCTTGGATGTGAGGCCATACCCAAACTACCAAGGTGTCTCATCATCCCAAAGTCATCTTCAAATGTACTGACCTTTAATGCTGAATAATAATTTCTCAGCATGGTTTCACTGTCTATTAGGGTCATAGCTTAATGAACCATAAGGCTGATCAAGGTCATTGTATACGTTAGAGATGATTAAAAGAGAAAAGGCGGGCATGTGGGATCTTGATTGTTTCATTCAAAGCCCCCAAATTGTTCAGGAACTCATAAATTAGCCCTGTTTAATGTTTATGAAGATAATTAGGGAAAGATTGCTTCAAAGTAATAACTGTTATAAAAACGAGACCTTTTTAAAACCTTGATTTATAAAGCACTTATTTGCCTTCAAGAATTTTGGGGGCTGATTTATAAGCTGATTCACCATCTGTCTCTTCTTGGCAAAACAAAGGAGAAATGGTTGGATACTATTTTAGGAGATAGATTAAAATATTAATTGTATATTTTACATGAACAAGAAACCAGGGGAGCTAGGATTTGCCTATGACCATGGGTGACTCCTTTTTATAAAGTATCTTAAATTGTTCTACCTTGTGATCATTTAAGATGAAAAATAAATATACTCTAAATAGAAAAAGTAAAGCTTGAAGCCAAACTGTGTTGCTAGTAAGCTTTTAATCAAAGCTTTTAGAGTTTTGTTTAGTTTACATGCTATGGTGTGCTGTGTTTAGCTGCTCAGTTGTGTCTGACTCTTGGTGACCCCTTGGACTGTAGCCCACCAGGCTCCTCTGTCCATGGGGATTCTCCAGGCAAGAATACTACAGTGGGTTGCCATGCCCTCCTCCAGGGGATCTTCCTGACCCTGGAATCAAACCCAGCCTCCTGCATTGCAGGCAGATTCTTTACCCTCTGAGCCGCCAGGAAAGCCCTTAGTTTACATCGTGTGGCAGTTAAATATCCAGGATATATTATCCAGTGATGCTCCAATTCTGTTTGCAGAAGAAACCACTATATTCCTGGGATTCATATATTCCCCTTTTTGAGTGCCTCCAACATGCTGCCTATGATACTTATTCTCATTATTTCTAAAGGTCCAATAGCCATGAATGGTTAATACTGTGTTGTTATCCCCTTTCTTATGATGAGTAAATTGAATCTAAAGAGGTTGAGAAACGTGCCCAAGGCTGATTCGAATCTGACCCTGAAGGATGTTCTCTCTCTTCCTTCCCATATTTGACTTTGATTCTTTCAAAATCCGGGTAATTATAAGCAAGTTTTTCATAAACTAAAGATGGTTATGTCAGTGGTTCACACCATCTGATTTCCGGTAGAGGTGTTTTACAGTCAGCCTTTTCATTCTGTATTGTTTGTTGACTTCTAGCATCAGCTGCATGAAGTGTACTTCTTATAACCCTCAAAACCTAGTTCTAGCTGTATTTGCTACTTAAACCTGGCTTGGCTCTCCTTAAACTGTTCTCAAATGTAAGCATAGACATAGAAACCATATGCCCATTCCATGACTGGGGTACACATTGCCTTTTTCATCCTTTGTCTGTTTGCTTTAATTGTCTCATCTGTCTTACTTAGATTGTAAATCTTTTGGGAAATACTCAGCCCATGGAACCACAGAATTTCTCGGGTTATTATTTTCCATTAGGTGAGACAGCAATAATCCAAAGGTGATCAGTTTCAGTGGGTTTGGCTGAAATGTCTGGCCTTAGGAACAGAAGTCTTGCATACATGTACAAACTGGTCTTATTTGTAGTTTCCAGTGGTCTTTGCAATCTGGTGCTTTTCAATAATTTTTCTCCTGATCATCCAGTTTTGAAAGAGGCTCTCCATTATATTTATATGCATAACTTTAAGAAACTATTTGATTACTATATCCTTTACAGAAATTTTGGAAAAAAGAAGACAGTGCAGTGATCGCATGGTCATATTTTTACTTGAGAATTTTTGCAACCTGCTTCTCCCATTTAATTTTAACTTTATTCTACACCTTAAATGTTCTTCTAAAAATGTCAGTTTTAATGTCTGTATGGTAGTCTGTTTTATGGATATGCCAATTCCTTTTTTGTTATGGGATAATTTTATATTTTTATGGCTATTACTTAAATACATTGCATGTAAGTTTTGTTATTACAGTGTTTTGGTGAGCATCTTTAAAGGCTAAATCTTTAAATATACTTTTGTTACTTTTTTACTTTTAAGCAATTAAGTGTAATTATTGGGTTAAAAGATATGAGCATGTTTAAAGGCCTTAAAATCCATACATAATAATAATTTGTTTTCTGTAAGATTTTTGAATGAAGGATTAGTATCAACATGTAACAAGAAACTGCAAAAAAATAGTCCAATGGAAAAATTGTCAAATGTATTGCTCAAGCATTATACAGAAGAATAAGTCAAATGGTCAGTGAACATGAAAAGATACTTACCATCCCTGGTAATCAGGAAAACAAATTAAAATTGCAAGAACCATTTCACACCTATCAGCTTGGCAAAAATTAAATTTGGCTCTAACCAAGTGATTTTGAGGCTGTGAAGTAGAGAGACACTCATGCACTGCTGGGGAGGGTGTAAATTGTTTCAACAACTTTGGACAACAATTCAACAATATCTTTAGTAAAGAAGAATTGAAAATCCACTGACACTTATCATTATTGGAGAAAACTCTCCTAAAAGTGCACGGAAGTTTAATATAGTGTTGCTTCTGGTTGCAAGAAAGTGGGAACATCTAAAAAGTCCATTTATGGAAGAATGGATCAACATAGTGCAGTGTACTTATACAGTAGAATACCATATAGATGTGAAATGAATAAAGCAAAGCTATATTTATCAGCACAAATAAATCTCAAAAAATGTACTGTTGGTAGAAAAAAGAGGATTCAAGAGAGCCAGCTTTTGGCATTTTACATATATCATTTAAATAATATTTAAAACAAACAGAGCATCAATTTATATTATTTTGGGAGATATTCACATGGAGTAACTATATTAAAAAGCATGCATGAAAATGAGATATAAAAGCAGTGACGTATGGAGGGAAATGGAGTGTAATTTTAATTATATCTGTAGAGTTTTAGCTCTTAAGCTAAATAAGCAGTATATAGTGTATATATTATTCCACGACACTTTTTAGTGTTCTGAAGTATAAATGAACGATTTTTATGTTCACCATTAGAATGGTGGTTATCCATTCCCCCTATATTTTCCGACAGTGATAACAGCTCCATTTCTGATGGCAGTTTGGGAATCTGGTCTCTGTAGTTTAATTTTGAAGATTAATTATACCAATCATGAAGGTTTGAACCCACACTCTCTAGTCTGTCTTGTGATAACCAATAAGTGATTGAAGACTCTGACAAGAGTCAGAGGTATTTTCAAAGGCAATGGAACAAATGTTTATCTGCAAAAAAATTACCTGGCCCTTGGTTAGACATCCACATTGTTTCCAGCTAAGCTAATAATGCAAGTCAACACTTGTTTTTGAATGTCTGTGATATACAACATACAATGATGTGAGCCTTCCTTGCAACTGAATTTTCTGCATAAAATGGAACTACTAACACCTTTTCAGAGTCTGAATCCACCCTTCAGTGGAAACGTAACATAACTGTTACGGCTTCCAGACTGCCTGCCACCCTCTTACTCAGCTGTCACTCTGCAGGCCGGATCATGCTTCTTAGAAGCTGCTAACTCTTCCATTCACTGGTGACTTCCAGATTGTTCTTTCTGCATGTTTGACACTTTCTTTACTCTCTATCTGCTTGGTAAACCCTACTTATCCCTTAAGATTTAGCATAGATGGAAATTCCTGGGACAGTCTTCCCTGATCCTCACCTCTCCTGAGTGCTCCTGGGTCCCTGAGAACCTCCGCATCTACAGGCTTTGGTCCTCAGGTGTGACTCTTGGTGTGTGTATCTGTCTCCCTAATTAGGTTGATAAGCTTCTTAGAGTCCGAGACTGTGTTCTTCATGACTGTAGACTTAGTTGATGCAGTGCTTACCATAAGGCAGGTGCTCAGTAAATGTTTGTTAACTTAATTGGAATTAGCAATCATCTCAATCATCTCAGTCATGTGTGTGTGTCTGTGTGTGTGGGTGAAGACGGCTATTCAGGAAGTAGGGTGGAAAGAGAAAAAAAGAGAGAGAAAGATGGAGTTAGTTAGCCACTGTCTTACATTTTCACCTCTTCTACCCCTCTCTGGTATTTCATCCTTTTCCACTGGGATCCCTTTTCCATTGATTGCAATTATTTTGAAGTTTTGTCCTGTCATGTATAGTATTGGAATATTATTGTTGTTGTTTAGTTGCTAAGTCATGTTTTACTCTTTTGTGACCCCATGGACTGGCTTCTCTGTCCATGGGATTCTCCAGGCAAGAATGCTGGAGTAGGTTGCCATTTCCTTCTCCAGTGGATCTTCCTGACCCAGAGATCAAACCTGTGTCTCCTGCATTACAGGCGGATTCTTTACCACTGAGCCACCCAGAAAGCCGCGAATATTGGAATAATTTAGTTTAACTTCACTACCATATTTAGTCAAGCACAGCTTTGATTCCTGCATTGTAGTCATCAGTACAGACAGACATAGATTGCATAGGGCTTATACTTGGGACAAAACATGGTAAGTCTCTCCAAGTGCTTGTGAGACAAATGCTTTCATTGGTTTTGCCCCAAAGTTATATACTAACTCCTAACCCCGAGTGTCCCAGGAAGAATGTATTTTATGCCTCATACAAGAGATAGGAGGACTTGGGTCAGCAAATCCTCTCACAGAGAAGACACTGTGTGAACATCAGAGCTGGCTAGAAACTTAGAACATTTTTTTTTTTTAGGTTAAAAAAATATGCCATTCCTATAGTCCTAGCCCAGAAAGATTTGGGCTCTTCATGGGCCTTTTGTGTAGAAAGACTGTTAAAGGAGCGATCTCCTTAGGTATCCATAGGGCTTTTTTAAAATCTATTGCTGTCACTTAAGGCTCTTGTCAAGACACTTTCGCTGCCAGCATGCTTATGGAGCTGCAAATCACAAACATCGCATGGGTACCTTGTTATTAGGTGATGTTAACTCAGACTAGAGGTCATGACGTTCGATTGTCAGGAGATAAAGGAGTGGTCTTCTTTCCCTTTGGGATGGAAGGCTCTTCTAGACTACCCCAGTGATCTCCAATAAATCCTACCCTGAGGCATACTCCTCTGATTTTTCCCACCACAAGTGCAGGGTATAACATTTTGTATAACAGGGGATCCTAAGCCAGCTAATGAGCTATCATAATTTCTCTTCTGACAACACATTTCTTTATCAGAAATATATTGCCAGGAGGAGATATAGTAGATATACAAATATGTTCCCTAAAAAGAGCATGCATAAAATACTGGGTGAGCCAAAAAGTCCTTTCAGGTTTATCTATTCATTTATAGAAAAACCCAAACAAAGTTTTTGGCTAACCCAATATAAAGATTAAGAACCTGCCTGCAATGCAGGAGATGCCAGAGATGTGGATTTGATTCCTGAGTTGGGAAGATCCCCTGGAGGAGGGCATGGCAACCTACTCCAGTGTTCTTGCCTGGAGAATCCCATGGACAGAGGAGCCTGGCGGGCTACAGTCCATAGGGTTGCAAAGAGTTGAGCATGACTGAAGTGACTGAGTACAGCACACAGCAATATAAAGATGGATGAAGAATAGGCTAACTCCTGTGACGGCCCCTACAGCCTAACTAGTTCTGAGAGTAGTGAGAATTTGATAATAGTGAAGTGGGCACAGATTCTGCCTTAACTGGTCAGAACCCGTAGACTGAGCGTGTGTTCTGCATGCTGGGAACCAGGAGTGAAGGATTCGATGTCATCCCTGCCCTCTAGGTGTTCAGCATGTGGCCAGGACAAGAGGCCTTAGGGGAGTGGTCAGAGGGTGGGCGGGCGTCTCAGTGGGATGAGGGCCTGCTGGATGCTTCGAGCGTGGCAACTGCTGTAAACTTGGGCTCCTTGGGAAGGCCACGTGAGACAGAGACCAGAAATCAAAGCTGAGCTCTGAAGTTACCAAGTGAAACGGGAAAGCAGAGCGTGTTTCTTTCCATTTAGGTCGTGAAGACTGATTTTAGGTTACTCCGAGGCTGGAGACACAAGAAGAAACCGGGAAGTGGGGGAAATACTGAAGATGCCTGCCTGTTCTTTGCTGCCTCTGTGTTCTCTTCTTACTCACTGACTCTATTATAAGCAGTAATGTCATTTCAATGGCCTATATATGGAAGGCCTCAGGGGTGTATCGCCTTTCTTAGATGTCCGATGATCTTCAGGAATTCTCCCTTCTCGATACCGCCCTCCCCCGCCCCCGGATATGGTTGGCTCTTGTTAGACCTTACCACTGTAGGTCTTGTTTAAAGGCTATTTTTTAATATCACCATTTTCATGGCATGGTCCTTGAATGTGGAAAGTGTGTCACCCTTTTAGTTCTGGGATACTGCTCTTCCTTAATTCACCTGTCTCTTTGGAGAGTCTGAGATTTTCTGCATCCTTTGTTTTTTTCAATCCTTGTGCTGTTTTTAGTGACCTCTCCCAAACTATGTCCTTCTCTCCTGGCTGAGAACTCCATGCGCCAGTAGCACTCTACTGGTGATTCTGTTCTGGACTATTTATTGTCTATGGGTCACTGATGAACAATAGCCATGAATGTGCCCTGAGATGCTGCCTTGAGCTGTTATTCATTGCGGGGAGCCCAGGGTCAGGGGGACGGGGAAACAGTTCAGAAAGAACCCAAATATACATGCGAAAAGCTGCCTGCGTGTTCCCCACAAAGACCAAGCCTGACAATTCTCACTCCTATGGGGGGAATTTTTCAGTTCTCAACTTCACCAAATAGTAAATTCTTTGTTCGTTTTTCAGCACTTACTCATTGACCAAAGGAAGGCAAAGCGAAGAAACAAGCAGAGTACTTCAGCAAAACAAGAAATATATGACAGTATTTCAAATCGTTAGTCTTGATTATCTTTCATTCACGTATTTATGTGTATGTGTTAGGAGCGTGATATTTTAAATCTACCATTATGGACTAGAATCATCATAGTCAGGTATAAGTTGAAATTTATTTTTAGGGAGTCACCTTCATACAAATCCTTATAAAATGGCTTTATTGAGAGAGCAGGTCATAAAATCAAGTGAAAAGGAAGAAATTAAAGACCGAAGGTTAATGTGGAGCAAAGGAAGAAGGTTAAATGATTTATGAGACAACTCTAGTGAGAGATCAACTCCCTTTCAAGGTTCACATTTCTAATGGAGGCATCACTGGCCAGCAGTGAGTTAGGGCCCGTGGGTGTACACGGGTGGGGGTCAGCCTGTGCAGGGGTGGGAGAGGTGAGTTAGTGACCATGGATGTACACGGGTGGGGGTCAGCCTGTGCAGGGGTGGGAGAGGTGAGTTAGTGACCATGGATGTACACGGGTGTGGGTCAGCCTGTGCAGGGGTGGGAGAGTTGAGTTAGGGACCATGGGTGTACATGGGTGTGGGTCAGCCTGTGCAGGGGATGGGAGAGGATTCCAGAACGGCGTGAGTGGGCAGTAAAGAGGTATCTGTGCATCCCTGAGAGTATGGCTGGAGGACACGTGTCAAGAGGGCAGCCTTTTGTTTTGGTTCAGCTTTGGCTCAGTTGCCACTGTCTTCCTGTTGATGCCACCTGAGCAGGTCCACTCAAAGAGTTGATCAAATGGCAGTGTTCCAGTGAGGATCTTTCTCATTTGTGTAACCCAATTTCAAAATCATTTGTAGAAGCCATCTAAATACATGGGGGACATAAAATTACATCAAAGTCTACTGTTTCCTCTGTCTCTTATTGCAGAGGCAGAACGGGAATTTGGAATTTTATGGGACTTCTTGGCAGAGTAGCACACGCCCCGTATGCTAGGTACACAGGAGCATGCAGAATGCGCAGAGTGATGCAGTGGCATCGAGACTGGAAAGTGCAGAGTGAATGACTGAGCAGCAGTGGCGCACATGCCAAATCACTTCAGTCTGACTCTTTGTGACCCCATGGACTGTAGCCTGCCAGGGTCCTCTGGCCAAGGGATTCTCCAGGCAAGAATACTGGAGTGGGTTTTCATGCCCTCCTCCAGGGGATCTTCCCTATCCAGGGATCAAACCCACATCTAGTACATCTCCTGCATTGGCAGGCGGGCACTTTACCACTAGTGATATCTAGAAAGCCCTGGAGTGGCGTCAAAGACATTGATTGCACTGAATTGATCAAACCAAATTGAGTGGGTGATCTGTTAATTACTAAGTGAGCTTTGTGAGAAGGAGAAGCTAACTCCTGCCCTCATGAGGCCCAAAAGCTTTAGCCCATAAGCTTATAAACTAGGACACCCAAAGAGTTTCGTGGGGGGAACATGAATGGAAAAGGGCAACATACGTTTACTAAAAGACACCAGGTATTATGAGTATTCTGCACCAGAGATGAAGACAGTGGTACAGAGGAGCTCAAAACTAATTAACTTTGTTCTGGAAAGCTGTAGAATATTGGCCATATCAAGTAAATTTGCTATGGCTTTCTTCACTGCTTGTTTATTTCTCCTATCACCTTTGACCATCATGTGAAGCCTCACTTTGTGTAACCAGTTATTTAATTCTGTTCAGACTGCCAGCAGCCAAAGATAGTAATGTAAAATGTAAATAGTGTGCTTTAATTACGTTGAAAATTCCTCCATATGCTAAAATTTTTGTTTCTGAATACCTGATGGAAAGTTCATTGATGAACTTTATTAGTGAATCCAGAGGGACCATGATTGGTCTTTCATTTATTATTTTTAATTGAGACTGTCTGACAGCTTTATTTAAAATACTTCCCCACAGAAAAGAGTTGGGATTTCTATGGTAACATGAGATTGCTTGTTCTGTATAGCAGATGACAGTGTAGGTTTCACTGGGGTTTTCTGGTATGAAGTGTATTTTGTGTGTGGCCTCATAATTTTTGTATATGGTGAATGCAGCATTCTACAAATACAAACTGTCAGACTCTTACTTCAGGGAATTGAATAAATTGGTACAAAATGAGATATGCAGCCTACCCTCCCATATTTAGTGTGTCTCCCCGCTTCCCTGGGCGATTCATATACCTATCATTTTATAAGCGCTTGTTCTTATAGACATGTCTTTAAATATTCCATCTTGTTCTTTCCCTGACCTTATTTATTATCTCACTGGAATCAATTACTCTTTCACAATATCTACATCTCCTCTAGCACTTAATTTGTGTTACTGTACTTATTTATTCTGTTGTCCATGTGCAGACTTGGATACGAGCTTCTTGAAGGCAGAAAATATGTTATCAGCTCTGTAGCTCTTACATTTAACACAGCTGGTGCCTGGCCCCAGAGCATACGCCCAGGATATGTATAGCGTTGAATCTGTTCAAGGTTCACTGAATCTTCTATGTCCATATGAGAACCTGAGATCGGTTAGACAGCTCTTGAGTATGCAAGTCATAATCAGCCTTGACCTTCGTTAACTTACAAGAGCATGCTTTGGGAGGTCTGTCCAAATGGCAGCTTGGCATGGGGTCTGTGAAGCCAGGTGGCTCATTGATAGTAACGCTGTCCTTGGTAACAGCCTGCAGAGTAGAAACCAGAAGGCCTGGTAGACTAGCACGGTGTCTTAATACTCTGAAGTGTTCTGAGGGGGAAATTACACTGTAGAAAAGTTATTTAAGGCCTCTAGCTATTGGTTAAGCACTGGCTATGTGAGGCCAGACAAACATTTTCAAAATAAAATGCTTTCCTAGGCCTGGAAAACACTAATTTCAATATTTATGTCACAGAGAATATCATGAGCTGGACATTCATCACCTTAGCTCTCTCTGAAACCAGTTGACTCTCAAGTTTCTACAGATGCTACATCAGTTTCTCAAGTCACCCTAATTTGACATCCTGAAAGCCATTTTTTCCTCCTCTTTAAAAATTTCTTCCTAGACTTCCCTATTGGGTCACACGCCAAATTCTGTAGGTTTAATTTCAGCGTGATGCTTGCTGTCTGTTTCTTCCAGTTTTTCCATCATTGTCCTTGAGCTCATTTAGTGAATTCTTTTGATCGCCTCCACCATGGATCTCAGACTCCTTGCTTAGAAGGGAGCATGTACGTCTCGTACTTTTCCATTGGCCAGCAGATGCCTCAAGGGGATAGCTCCCAACTCCTCTGAACATCAGATTTTTTTCCAATGGGAAATAAGGTCAATAATAATGTCTAATTCTTAAAAATATTGGGAGTATTAATTGAGATGATGCTGAGAAAGCAATGGAAACAGGACTGGCTCAAGTTTAATAGATAAAAGTCACTAGAATTGAGTCAACCCTGTCATTAAGAGCCAGGAAATGGTGACTTAATAGGGGTAGTGGAAAACAGTTGTTCAAAGAGTAAGCGATTTGTATTTATACCCCATTACAATGTAGACTCAAACAGTAGTTGCATAACAGTGTTGCACAGTTTAGTCCCAGCCTTCTCCTGCTCTGGGTTGTTACTTTTCTTTTTTATAGCTCTTTTACTTTTATTTCCAAGAAGTTATAAACTTCTTGAGGGCAGAAACTGGATACTCTAGTTCCACTTGTAGGTAACATATGAACGGGTTGACCCTGATAATATCAGATTATTTTAGATAATTCAGCTTAATTATAGACAACCAGTGTATGTCAGTGCTTAATTGATAATCAAAATTAGTATGTTTTAAATCTTTCCCACTCATTCACTTTCCGAGGTAGAACTTCCCTTGAGAAAAAGGTTTTACCCCTTATGGTGGCAAAAATACCTGCAGATATTTATAAGCATGCATATATATTTTTAACTCACATCAGTAGAGCTTGGAGGAAATCTGTTGCTTTGCTTCTGTTTATTTTCTTGTATGTCAGTATGGGAATCCGCTGTCTTCAATATTGTCTCTCAAACACACACACGTGCGCATGCACAAACAGAAAGGACATTGTGGAAAATGCAGGAAATAGTATATAAGCCTAGAGACCTGAATTTCACTCTAGTTTAGTTGCTGGCTACTGGTGTAAATTTGGGCAGGTCAATTCTGGGCCCGTATTTCTTCATCTTATGAACCGAATGATGAGGTCAGATGCCGTCCACAGCTTTTTCCACCAGTAAAATTATTCAATTTGTGTAGAACTCTCTAAAAAATTAAGAATTTTTCATGATAATCTGTTACCTATGACATTTGGGAGAACTGGTTTCTTCCAGACTTTTCTGGTTGCGCCAAATTCCATTTACACTGTAAAAAAAAAAAATGTAGTCATCTATTAATGCTGAACATTCTGCTCTTACTTAATGGCTGGTTGGTGGTTGCTGTGGCAGAATCCCAGCTCTTGGGCAGGGGAAGGTAGAAAGGTTTGCATGAACTGACCCACGAGCCCAGACCAGATCTCCCTACTCAGCAAGGCAGACAGCACCGCAGCTGTGAGACTCGGGGTGGGGAAGCGGAGTGGAGGGACATATAAGGGGACTCTCCCCACAACTGAAGGGCGAGACAAAAGTCGTAATAATCTTGCCCTTTTAATAATGTGTCAAACTTGTAACTTCTAAGTATGGCTTTATAGTTGTACACCATTATATTCATTTATTGTGCTCACCTTTTTTTTTTGGAAAATTTACTATTTTGTTGAACATTTACTATTGCCAGATATTCAGGAGACGTACATGAAACAGACAATTTCAGCTTGAGTTGTAGATGAAATTTGGGGTGTTTTGAAAGCATGTTAAACATTGTGTCTTCACTTTCCTCGCTAATAATGCATGATGGCTATGGAGCCATCTATGGAAGTTGACCCAGTGTGCCTAGAATGTGAGGAAGGAGGGTGTGGAGGGGAACAAGCCATCGATGGAGGACCTTGCAGGCCTTTTCAATGTTTGGGGATGTTGTCCACATATGTTAATGATTTTATTCCCACAAACAACCTCCTGTGATAAACAGAAAAGATACTATAATCTCCATTTTATAGACTTTATAAATGGCTGCAGGGAAGCTAAGATGTTCAGTGTCTTGCCCAAAGTCCCACTTTCAACACTCATTCACTCACTCATTTAACAAATATTTATGAGTAGTTACTATGTGCCTCTGGGGTAAAGCCTAAAATTAAGGTTCAGTATTATGCTAACAGCCTGTGGCCTACTCAGGAATGTCTTGAATGGCCCTACAGCAAGCTCCTCTCCCCACCCTGCTCCTGAAGATTAAGATTCCCTGGTCAAACACTCCCCTTTATCAAAGGGACGAGGTCCAATTCCTGCTCATTCCTGTCAGCCTGCACAGTTTTTCAAATAAGCCAATCACGTCATCTGGTAAGAAACGGGGGCACACGGTTGTCTTGGTGTTACAAAGCCTGCCTCCTACAGGCCCTTGCTTGTTCGCTTTGTTCGCAAGCACAGCCCCTGTGTGGTCCTGCCTGACACCCATTCTCCTCCCCTGACCTGTGAGTGTTTGGGACTAATAAACTGCAGTTGAACTCATCCATCCCGTGTTGAGTGTCCTGTGTCCCGCCATCCCCATGACTGTAACATGGGAACACTTCCCTTAATAATGGTGAATAGGCGGCCATTAAAACAGTACCAGAAAACACATTTTAAGTGGAATCAGTTCAAAGAGTTGATGTATTTTGGAGTTGGCTGCTTCTGCATACTTGAACTATGAAGCAAACTAATACTGGAGCTTTTACTATCAAATTAAGGAAAGTATTTGCATCAGAGGACTCGCTATACCAAAACTGCACTGGGGACTGTGTTTTTGGAATGCAACCCACAGGGTGAAAGGCAAGAGGAACAACCAACTTTGTGTTCTACTTTCTTGGTAAGTTTATACAAAATGGATTTTCCAGTGTCCTCAAACATTACCAGCAAAAGATACCTAACCCTCCATATGCCCCTTTCTGTAGCATTATATGATGTATGCAGATTTTCCTGGGAGATCGGAAAGGCTCCAGGATCATGTAAACGGAAGCAGTGCCCATTTTATTGTGACTGTAGGTGCATGTAAGTGCTCTGTTATAAGCACCAGAGGAGTCAACCAGCTGCTGACTGTGACTGTAATAAAATCCTTTCATTGAATGGTGCATAACCAAATAAAGAATTGCATAGATCATGTGGAATGAAATGATCTTTGTAGACTCAGCCATAAGAGATGTTGAAGGAAGTTCTTACAAATAAAGGAAGTTCTTACAAAGTTGTCTGAATGGAGCTTCGGGAAGCAACTGAGCTGCTGTTACTGTTGTCCAGTTCCTTTTGTTCATTCATATGAGCAAGAAAATATTATTGCAAACTTAGAAGTTTCTTCTTTAAACATGAGTAAGAGGGTTTCATTTAAAAGAACCTAAACAGGTAATGAGGAAGGAAAACTTGGATGGTCAATGTCATCTTTGCATCATTTAAGCATTTGTTGACTTGATGTCTATATGTGAGCATGCATTGCAGGAAAATATTCAGTTATTCCAATCAGTTAACTTGGAATCATACCATTTCTACCCCTTGCTCATCCTAATAAAAGTCTCTGGGCAATGATGATATTAAAATTTATATAGTTTGAAAAACCATGTTTGTATAGAATATTTACCTCTTTATATTATATATTGGGATCCTGGTGATATTTTAAGCTTTACATTATTGCTTCAGAAGTCAAATCTTAAATCTCTAGGGGGAAAAAAAGCAATCATAGCATGAATTATGAAGTTAGAGGAAACATAAATTCAAGGGAATAGTATATTACCAATTTTAGTGCATTCATCATGTTTATTTCCTTTTGAATCCTGTTTATTTTCCTTTTTTGAAGAATCTATTTAATTGAAGGTAGGCTTAGATTTGTTCCTTTAATATTATGCAAGGAAGACTACAGAGTAATATTGAATTGGTTCTGATCATTTCTCAGGATTTTAAGAAGCAAATTGACTAGTGAAATTAATTAAGTCAACATCTAAAATACAAATATTTCATGCTTGTATCTCTCATGCTATTAGTTACTGTACCTTTTGATTTCTCTCCTTTGTGAGATATCAGATATTAGTGGCTTTAAATTGCAGGCCAGAAAGTAGAAAAGCATCAGACATGTGATTCAGTGCCCACGGGGACACCAGGTAGCAAGCAGACTATTGAGAATAAGGCTATTAAGAAAAAGGTCAGCCATCTCAATATCTGCTCCTTAAAAAATAATAGTAAAAAATTATCTTTACGCAATGCATACATTTTTGTTAAAACACACAAATATGCCAAGTATACTTTAGAAAATTAAAGCCTCCTTTAATTTCACTCCACAGATATAACCATTTCTAATAACTTGATGCTTATACTTTTCAGATTTTTTAAAATGAATTTAACTTAGGGAAATGGGCCAATGCTATATTGCATATGTATCGTTGAGCTTGGTCTCTCTCTCTTATTTTTTTACTGAATTATCCATTTGGGCACCTGCCATGTCAGCGTACATAGGTAGATCTCATTCGTTTTAATATAGTAAGGATGTACTACACCATAAACCCTGCTTACGCTAGTGAACATTTGGATCGTGTTCCATTTTTCATCATTTCCAACATTATTACAATGGATAGTCTTTTCCACTTCCCAATGTGTAGATTCCACAGAGCATCTCTGTGAATTAAAATGCTTACAGTGGGGATCACAGGTTTAATCATAGCAGTCACTGTTGGTAACTCGGTGGTCTCTCCTGTGCACCAGGTCTTCTGCTGACAATGTGCAGCGTTCCTGTCTGATTCTTAGAACAGCTGTGGTGGGGAGGTTCCTTTATGTTTCCCCATTTTATAGCTAAGTTTTAAAGAATTTTAAAAACTCCCCTGAAGCCACTTAGCAAACAATAAACAGCCTCAGGACTTAAACCCTGCTCTCCCTGATTTTACAGCCCATCACTGTCCTCTGACCCCACTGCCAGGTCTGTAGCAACACCTGAGTTGCTTCATCCAATTGCATTCTTGTATCTCAGCTTGAGCTTCTTCTCCACCTTGCTGTGCTGCTAGCCTTGTACAAAACCCTTCAAGACCTTTGCTTCCATCCTCACATCTGGAGACAGGCCTGGGCATCCAGTCCGTCCCTCCTTTTTTGTTCCTGACCCTTCCCCAGCTCCATACTGGCCTCATTGCTGAGACCGCATTCCTGGTAGAAAGCGCAGCCTCCCTAGGTCCCAGAGAAAGAGAGGGAGCAATCCCTTTAGGTTTGCTGGATTTATAATGCCTTTGCTGTCAGCCGACAGATTTCAGCTGACCAGCAATCTCAGAAGCAGTCACAAAGAGCAGCTGTCATCATAAATCAGGGCGGGGAGAGAAGAAAGAAAAATTACTGTATGAACAATATGGAAAGAGTCATAGATGCTCTTTGGTGCTTTGAATTACATTGGCACAACCAGGTATTGGGAGCAGCCAAGTAAACAAACTGGGAGATGCTGCTGTGTCATTCGGTAAAACTCATATTGCAAAAATAACCACCAGCCTGTGCTGATGCTTAGACAAGCTGTGTGAACTACGGAGTACAAGTAGCAGTGTTTGAACGACCTCTGGGCATCTGTGGGAGGAGTACATTTTTCTGGAAATTTTCTGCATGTCCATCATAACCCAATTTCTTTCTTAAGCTTTCCCCACTTCACTTATCAAACGCTTTCCCCCATCTTTTATTTTCTTTAGTTATTTTTAAGCAGAGTTGTTTTCTAATATTTATTTATGTGGCTCTCAGACCGTGAGACTGTGCAGGTATGAATCCTATCCCATTTCTCTTTTATCGTCACCTCTATCTTCCTCTACCATTTTTTGCTTCCTTTCTTCCATCCAAGTGTATTAAGCACCTCTTCTATGTCAAGAACTGCGAAGCATATCACACCCTTAGAGGTTACAATGACCTGTGCGAAATATAGCCTTTTCTGTCACTGTGCTCATCATCTAATACAAAGGGCTGGGTAATCTAGACTCTTGCATAGTATCTGACACAGAGAAGAACCCCATGGGCTGTAGCTCACCAGGCTTCTCTCTCTATGGGAGTCTCCAGGCAAGAATACTGGAGTGGCTAGCCATTCCCTTCTCCAGGATGTCTTCTCGACCCAAAGATTGAACCGTGGTCTCCCGCATTGCAGGCAGATTCTTTACCGTCTGAGCTACCAGGGAAACCCCATTCTGTAAATACTGCCTACATTCATCTGTCAATGTCTTACAACAATAAAGTAACTGAATTTCAAGAGTATTAACTGACTTCCCCACTTACTTATAGAAATCAAGTTGCAGTTGCAGTTGCATATAGTCATGATGTAATCCCCAACTAGCCTGCCCGGTTTAGGTAGTTCTTGTTACTGTTACACACTAAGATAAGGGTGGTATGTCAGTGTCAAGGACCCTAAGAATAGCACGTGGGATAGAATAGGTGGCCAAGAGCTGTCACTACTTTGCTTTCGCAATGTGACCATTGTACAAATTTTCTAGAAGATCACCTTCTGTCTCAAGGTCTGCCTTCCTGGCATAGAACCCAACTTTGGCCCTCTGTCTATGCTACCTAAGTTATAAAAACAAATATTTGTTACATCCCAAGTTCCACTGTGATATTTCCCCACATTAGCAGTTTTATTTTCTGTTGTTTTTCTCTTATATTTTATTTCAGTTCAGTTCAGTCACTCAATCATTTCTGACTCTTTGTGAACCCATGGACTGCAGAACGCCAAGCTTTCCTGTCCATCACCAACTCCCGGAGTCCACCCAAACTCATGTCCATCGACTCAGTGATGCCATATAACCATCTCATCCTCTGTCATCCCCTTCTCCTCCTACCCTCAGTCTTTCCCAGCATCAGGGTCTTTTCCAAGGAGTCAGTTCTTAGCATCAGGGGGCCAAAGTATTGGAGCTCCAGCTTCAGCATCAGTCCTTCCAATGAATATTAAGGACTAATTTCCTTTAGGATGGACAGGTTGGATCTCCTTGCAGTGTGAGGGACTCTCAAGGGTCTTCTCTAACACCACAGTTCAAAAGCATCAATTCTTTGGTGCTCAGCTTTCTTTATAGTCCAGCTCTCACATCCATACATGACTACTGGAAAAACCATAGCTTTGACTAGGTGGACCTTTGTTGGCAAAGTAGTGTCTCTGCTTTTTAATGTGCTGTCTAGGTTGGTCGTAGCTTTTCTTCCAAGGAGCAAGTGTCTTTTAATTTCATGGCTGCGGTCAACATCTGCAGTGATTTTTGAGCCCAAGAAAATAAAGTCTCTCACTGTTTCCTTTAATTCCCCATCTATTTGCCATAAAATGATGGGACCGGATGCCATGATCTTAGTTTTCTGACATTGAGTTTTAAGCCAGCTTTTTAATGCTCCTCTTTCAGTTTCATCAAGAGGCTCTTTAGTTGTTTGCTTTCTGCCTCCCAGGGACAGAGGAGCCTGATGGGCTGCCGTCTATGGGGTCGCACAGAGTCGGACATGACTGACACGACTTAGCAGCAGCAGCAGCAGCATAGGGGTGGTGTCCTCTTCATATATGAGATTATTGATATTTCTCCCGGCAATCTTGATTCCAGCTTGTGCTTCATCCAGCCAGGAATTTCTCATAATGTACTCTGCCTATGAGTTAAATAAGCATGGTGATGATATACAGCCTTGGTCTAATCCTTACCCGATGTGGAACCAGTCTGTTATTCCATGTCCAGTTCTAACTGTTGCTTCTTGACTGGCATACAGATTTCTCAGGAGGCAGGTACGGTGGTCTGGTATTTCCATCTCTTGAATTTTCCACAGATTTTGTGATCCACACAGTCAAAGGCTTTGGCGTAGTCAATAAAGCAGACGTAGATGTTTATCTGGAACTCTCTTGCTTTTTCGATGATCTAGCGGATGTTGGCAGTTTGATCTCTGGTTCCTCTGCCTTTTCTAAATCCAACTTGAACATCTGGAAGCTCATGGTTCACATATTGTTGAAGCCTGGCTTGGAGGATTTTGAACATCACTTTACTAGCGTGTGAGATGAGTGCAATTGTGCGGCAGTGTGAACATTCTTTGACATTGCCTTTCTTTGGGATTGGAATGAAAACTGACCTTGTCCAGTCCTGTGGCCGCTGCTGAGTTTCCAAATTTGCTGGCATATTGAGTGCAGCACTTTCACAGCATCATCTTTTAGGATTTGAAATAGCTCACCTGGAATTCAATTACCTCCACTAGCTTTGTTTGTAGTGATGCTTCCTAAGGCCCACTTGCCTTTGCATTCCAGGATGTCTAGCTTTAGGTGAATGATCACACCTCGTGGTTATCTGGGTCATGAAGATCTTTTTTGTATAGTTCTTCTGTGTATTGTTGCCACCTCTTCTTAATATCTTCTGCTTCTGTTAGGGCCATACCATTTCTGTCCTTTATTGACCCCATCTTTGTATGAAATGTTCCCTTGGTATCTCTAATTTTCTTGAAGAGATCTCTAGACTCTAGTCTTTCCCATTCTATTGTTTTCCTCTGTTTCTTTGCACTGATCGCTGAGGAAGGCTTTCTTTTTTTTTTTTTTTTTTTAATATATTTATTTTAATTGGAGGCTAATAACTTTACAATATTGTAGTGGTTTTTGCCATACATTGACATGAATCAGCCATGGGTTTACATGTGTTCCCCGTCCTGAACCCCCCTCCCACATCCCTCCCCATCCCATCCCTCTGGGTCATCCCATTGCCCCAGCCCTGAGCATTTGTCTCATGCATCGGACCTGGAATGGTGTTCTGTTTCATATATGGTAATTTACATGTTTCAGTGCTATTCTCTCAGAGCGTCCCACCCTCACCTTCTCCCTCAGAGTCCATAAGACTGTTCTATGCATCTGTGTCTCTTATTCTGTCTCGCATATAGGGTTATTGTTACCATCTTTCAAATTCCATATATATGCATTAGTATACTGTATTGGTGTTTTTCTTTCTGGCTTACTTCACTCTGTATAATGGCCTCCAGTTTCATCCATCTCAATAGAACTGATTCAAATGTATTCTTTTTAATGGCTGAGTAATATTCCATTGTGTATATGTACCACAGCTTCCTTATCCATTCGTCTGCTGATGGACAACTAGGTTGCTTCCATGTCCTGGCTATTGTAAACAGTGCTGCGATGAACATTGGGGTACATGCATCTCTTTCAGTTCTGGTTTCCTCGGTGTGTATGCCCAGCAGTGGAATTGCTGGGTCATGTGGCAGTTCTATTCCAAGTTTTTTAAGGAATCGCCACACTGTTCTCCATAGTGGCTGTACTAGTTTGCATTCCCACCAACAGTGTAAGAGGGTTCCCTTTTCTCCACACCCTCTCCAGCATTTATTGCTTGTAGACTTTTGGATAGCAGCCATTCTGACTGGTGTGAAATGGTACCTCATTGTGGTTTTGATTTGCATTTCTCTAATAATGAGTGATGTTGAGCATCTTTTCATGTGTTTGTTAGCCATCTATATGTCTTCTTTGGAGAAATGTCTGTTTAGTTCTTTGGCCCATTTTTTGACTGGGTCGTTTATTTTTCTGGAATTCAGCTGCAGGAGTTTCTTGTATATTTTTGAGATTAATTGTTTGTCTGTTGCTTCATTTGCTATTATTTTCTCCCATTCTGAAGGCTGTCTTTTCACCTTGCTTATAGTTGAGGAAGGCTTTCTTATCTCTCCTTGCTAGTCTTTGGAACTCTGCATTCAAGTGGTTATATTTTTCCTTTCCTTCTTTGCCTTTTGCTTCTCTTCTTTTCTCAGCTATTTGTAAGGCCTCCTCAGACAGTCATTTTGCCCTTTTGCATTTCTTTTTGTTGGGGATGGTCTTGATCCCTGCCTCCTGTACAATGTCACAAATCTCTGTCCACCGTTCTTCAAGCACTCTGTCTATCAGATATAGTCCCTTGAATCTATTTGTCACTTCCATTGTATAATCAAAAGGGATTTGAATTAGGTCATGCCTGGATGGTCTAATGGTTTTCCCTACTTTCTTCAATTTAAGTCTGAATTTGGCAATAAGGAGTTCATGATCAGAGCCACAGTCAGCTCCTGATCTTTTTTTTGCTCACTGTGTAGAGCTTCTCCATCTTTGGCTGCAAAGAATATAATCAATATGATTTTGATGTTGGCCATCTGGTGATGTCCATGTGTAGAGTCTTCTCTTGTGTTGTTGGAAGAGAGTGTTTGCTATGACCAGTGCGTTCTCTTGGCAGAACTCTATTAGCCTTTGCCCTGCTTCATTCTGTACTCCAAGGCCAAATTTGCCTGTTACTCCAGGTGTTTCCTGACTTCCTACTTTTGCATTCCAGTCTCCTATAGTGAAAAGGCTATCTCTTTGGGGTATTAGTTCTAAAGGTCTTGTAGGTCTTCATAGAACGGTTCAAGTTCAGCTTCTTCAGTGTTGCTGGTCGGGGCAAAGACTTGGATTACTGTGATATTGAATGGTTTGCCTTGGAAACGAGCAGAGATCATTCTGTCATTTTTGAGACTGCACCCAAGTACTGCATTTTGAACTCTTTTGTTGACTATGATGGCTACTGCATTTCTTCTAAGGGATTCTTGCCCACAGCATTAGATATAATGGTCCTCTGAGTTAAATTCGCCCATTTCAGTCCATTTTAGTTCAGTGATTCTTAAAATATCAATGTTCACTGTTACCATCTCCTGTTTGACCACTTCCAGTTTACCTTGATTCATGCACCTAACATTCCAGGTTCCTATGCAATATTGCTCTTTACAGCATCGGAGTTTACTTCCATCACCCGTCACATCCACAACTGGGCGTTGTTTTTGCTTTGGCTCCATCTTTTCATTCTTTCTGGAGTTATTTCTCCACTGATCTCCAGTGGCATACTGGGTACCTACCGACCTGTGGAGCTCATCTTCCTGTGTCCTATCTTTTTGCCTTTTCCTTCTGTTCATGGGGTTCTCAAGGCAGGAATGCTGAAGTGGTTTGCCGCTCCCTTGTCCAGTGGTCCAGTTTTGTTACTCTTTTATAACACATTTTGTTACTTTCTTATATAACAATTGTTACCATAAGGTAGATTCTGAGGTTGGGCAAATTTTACACATTTTAGAATTTTCACCAATGTTGACTATTATCAGAAAGAAAGAAACCTCGGGAAAATAGTACTTAAATACTGTTGTTGATAAGGATTCCTCTGTACTGCGTGGGTAGATACAGGTATAGAGTGACACTCAAGATGATCTACCTGGGAAAGGGAGAAGATGAAAATTAGAACAATGAAATATTGCCTTCCTTAGGCATCTTCAGGGAAAGAAAAACAAAGATTTAAAATGTTGACATTGATAATGACGATGCATCGGTTTTATCATATATAAATTACTGAACCACAGGGAAAAAAATCATTTAATCTAAAACCCAATCTATTGTATGTAAATTAGATTAGAGGGACTGGGTGATTCTTACCATCTCTCTGCAGACAGTAACTGTAAATCCACTCTATATGTTCACCTCTCCTTTGTATCTTCAGCTAATAACCACCATTAATAATATTCTGAAATCCGACACCCGGTTGCTAGATTGTAACTGTAGCTCATCTGTAGGTGAAGAGAATTTATTTGTTCATAAAGAAGTTAATTGCACGAGTAATTTTTGAGAAGTGCCTTTGAAAATGTGTGTGATGAAAATGACTGAGGGGAGTGTTCATGTGTGTGTTTATACAGCCTCAGTGTGCAGTTCACTCAGTGTACAGTGTTTGGAAAACAAGATTCACAGATTAAAAAACACAGAAGTAAGTAATACAGAATTAAGCCTGTAGATAGGTTTGTCTAAGGGAAAAACAAGTCATATTTAATTTCAATTGACTGAAAATAGAACAATGCATCAAATTAAAGAGAAGCTCCCTGGCATCATGGAAGCCAATAATGTAATGAAAATATGCCATTTTAACTGCTTGGAATCCTACCATTAGATCATTTGTATGTTCTCTGGAAATGCTAGTGGATTTGTCACTTATAGTAAACATATACTGAAGACTGAAATATAGGTTGTTCATCTCTTCTCTACCCTGACTTCATTTTGGAAGACATAAGGGAGCTTGGAGTGACCCAGGTGTCCTAGGAAAGTCCAGAAAAGTGATCTCTTATGTCATGCTTCTCTTGCAACAGAAGAGGACCAGACTAAACCTGCGTTTGGACAGTTGAAATAATTGGACCACATATTGATAGACTGGCTTATTTTAATCATCTTAATGAGAGCACCAAATCCAATAGATTGCACATAAATGAAGGGCCCCAAACCCCAAATTAGTGTCTGAAAAGCTAATTCTATGGTCATGTATATATGATGAATGTAAACACCTGTGCTCATCCTGCCCTGGCCCCAACACAAGCACACAAGGTCACATGTGCTAAACAACCACAGGTCCTGTGGGAATGCTTCCCAGCCACTGAAGCACCAGAAAAGCATAGAATTCATTCTCAGGTGCAAAGAATAAAATACCAGCTTTTATGTACCCTAGGAGTTCTACTGTTTTAAAATAATCACTAATGATTTGATGAAAGGACTTCTGATTGGGTAACTGGCTCATTGCAACCTAATCAAAACTCTGACTCTGTTCCTAGATCAATACTGCTTGTAAATAGTTAATTCTGAAAATATTTTACATCTAAAAAAATAGTGTAGAGCCCTGAGCTCACATTTCATGCAGTGTAGCTGCACTTGAACAAAGGAGATTTTGGGTTGACGCTGTACACTGCAGGTAGGAGATATGGAAATATAGATAATTTCCATGAATCCCTCTAAGGACTCATATGAAATAGAGGAGAGTCTGCTGTTTTTTTGGTAGACTCATCTTTGTTTTGCTTTAATTTGCTCTCAGAATAAAACACTCCAGAATTGTCCTTTGGGGGGTTGTTACTACGGATTGGTTAGTTGCTTTATTGACTGTGGATTAACATTCTCTGAACTACGTGTTCTGCTTGTTTCTTTACTAAATTATACTTTCCAACCTAGGCAGATGGCGGTGCTTGTTTCAGATGGGCAGTTTTTGGTGCTTCTTTTACATTTCTGTCTGCTATTTACTGGGGCCATGTCCATTTCATATTTTAGTAGTCAATAAAGAGAGGTCAAATTACAAAGTACAGGGGAAAAATATAGGATTAGATTTCATTCATTTATTCATTCTTTAGTTTAAGGATTTTTAAGTACTGTCTTTGTGCTGGATAATATAATCATGTATAATTTAAAAATCCCAGGGATTCTGTCTTTCCTCTTTGCCTTCCTGAAGAACATTACCCAGAACTCTACACTGAGAGCTGTATGACTGGTGTCATCCAGAACTTTGCTCTTGTCTCCTCTAGGCATCCTCATCTCTCTCCTCTGAGTCTTTGTTTTACCTTGGCAACGTTAAAAGCCCATTCGAGTGGTTTTCCTAACTAAATAGCTTTCTTTGCACAAAGATGAACTCTGATCTTTACCTTTATGGGCACAGAGAACTAAAGGGGGGGTTTAAGTTAAGTTTTCCTTTATATTCTACCAAGCTCTTACCCCAGTGTCTGGCTCCCTTCTGACCCATACTGGCAGGCATTCTCTTAAGTGCAACAATTTTCCCAGTTACTGGGAAGTGTAACTTTGATTGGGGAAGACGGAGAGGACACAAGAGAACAGAACAGAGAGAAAGACAGTCAGAAAAGTCATCACCTTTTTCCAAGAGAAGCTTCTCCTTCCCCTTTTCCAGGACAGTGCAATGTGGTATCTACTTCCAAGGAGTTTTTAGTCAAGCAAGGGAGACAGAAAATAAGTCTGTAATTACAATGTTTTCTGATAAGTGCCCAAAGCACAAGTTCCCATGGAAGGGAATTCTCATTTAGTAATTGTTTAGGTACTTCCTTGAGGGTGTTTGTATGACTTGTTTTAATCTGTTTCAAATTATCTCTTTCAAAGGAGGCAAGTATAGGAGCTGAGTCCCTGGAGGGTAGACAAAGCATTCAGCAGGGCTACACAAAAAATATTTTCTAGCAAACAAAAGGAGGCTGGTAGGGCTTCATTCCAGTAACATAGGAGATTAGAAACTCATAGTTTGGGCGGTGCTATTACCATTATAGAAAGCAGAGGAAAAAAAAACACCCTTCTGTAAAGCGAGATCTTTCATCTATAATACTTGAATTCTAGAACCAGGAGACATATATTATGTGGTCTAATCTCATTTTTACAGAGGAAGGTGAATCCCACAGTTATTTTAAATAGTAGCCTGTGTTTGTTGAGTGTGTCTCTGTGTCAGACATCCAGACATACTTTACACTGATGACCAGTTCTCTCTCACCACAGCCCTAAATTCTCAGAAGCAGATTCCTTGGGAATGCCATAATATAAGATGAAGAAAGAAAAAAGAAACTGAAGCTACTTGAAGTTAAGTAACTTGCCTAGGGTCACATAATTCAGGAAGTGGCAGAGACTTGAACCTATATCTTGATGGCTCCAAGGCTCATGCTTATAACCACAGTGCTAAATAAATAATCTGTAGAGCTGCTGCAGCTCCTAGCTCTTTTGATTGAAACCTCTAAATGTCTCTAAAATCCATACTCTGGAGTAGCACTTCTTAACTCGGAGAGCGCATCATTGCTGTCTGGGAGACATCTTATAATACAGAGAATGGGGTCTATGGTGGACAGGGTCTGAGGTGGTGCCCCACAGCTTCTGCCTCCCGGTGCTCGTGCCTTGGTGTGTGCAAGGGATCTGTGACTTGCATCTAACCAATAGCATCTGGCAAAGGCAATGAGTGTCACCCCCATGATTATGGTACATTATAGAAGGTTCTTATGGCTTCCCTGAGAGCTCAGTTCGCAAAGACTCCGTCTGCAATGCAGTAGATCCTGGTTCAATTCCTGGGTCAGGAGATCCACTGAAGAAGGGATAGGTTACCCACTCCAGTATTCTTGGGCTTCCCTTGTGGCTCAGCTTGTAAAGAATCTGCCTGCAATGCAGGAGACCTGGGTTCGATCCCGGGGTTGGGAAGATAACCTTCAGAAGGGAAAGGCTACCTACTCCAGTATTCTGGCCTGGAGAATTCCATGAAATACAGTCCACAGGGTCGCAAAGACTTAGACATGACTGAGCGACTAAGCACACACACACACACACACACACACACACACACACACACACACACACACACACACACACACACACAGAGCAGCTTTTCAGCAACTTGCCACTGCTTCTGGATGCAGATTCTGCTTTACTGGCACTTGTGCTGCAACACAAGGGGATGAAAATGAGTAACAGGTCCCCTGTTAGCTGGCAGGCTGGGCAGGTGGTAAGCTGGTTCCTTCCCAGGGTGAGGGCGGGGGCTGACCCCCAGCTCGGGTGGAGGGCGGCCTTAGTGGTGCTGGGCGCAGTCCCCCTGCCCAGGACCCTGCTTTTGTGCCGTCATCTCAGAAGTGGCAGTTGAGTCTTTCATCTTTTTGTATCTTGTCCATAATATGCCCCCAGTGCCAGTTATTTTTAGTCTCGTATACTTTCTTCTATTCTGTTGCTCCAGGAGACGTTTGCCCAGGTGTGAGCATTGGAGCAAAGGTTCCGGTCCCGGCTTGTCTCACATGTTCTGCTGCTGCAGTGACTTAAGCACCCCCTGCCCCATTTCCCTCCTCTGCCTAGAGCGACCCCCTCCCCCGGATTACTTCTGATCTCTCTTTAGATGAACCCATACTCACCTTCCAGCTCAAAGGTCACCTCCTCAGCAGAGCTTTCGCTGACCTCAGCCCGGACGAGGAGCCCTTGTTATACACCACCTTGGAGGTTAGAAGTACGGGCTCTGCATTCCATCTGTCCAGGTTTTAATCTCAGCCTCGCCATTTACTATCTGTGGAACGAACCTTGAATAAAGGTGTTAGCCTTTCTGTGTCTCCATTTCTTCAACACTAAAGCAATGAGGATCAGTTGCCTGTGTGTGTGGGTGTTAAGTTGCTTCAGTCGCGTCTGACTCTGTGTGACCTTATGGACCATAGCCCACCAGGCTCCTCTCTCCATGGGATTTTCCAGGCAAGAACACTAGACTTGGCTGCCATGCCCTCTTCCAGGGGATCTTTCTGGCCCAGAGATGGAACCTGCGTCTCCTGAAACTCCTGCATTGGAGGCAGATTCTTTACTGCCGAGCCACCGGGGAAGCCCTGAGGATCAGTTACATCATCAAATTAGGAACACATCATCATCCTCATTAAAGAGGGGGCGATGGTGACATGGGGTCACTCCATCAGGCTAGAAAAATCAAGTGAGTTAAATGGTACTTGGCCTGCTCTTAGTCAGTGGCTCTGCTGCTTTCTGTGCTGGGACTGCTGTGATCTCACATGGACCCATACTTCTTTACTTCACTGCTTGAAATTTTCCATTTGTTAATGCTCATGTCTGTCTTCCCTTCTAGATTGTAAGCTTCAAGAGAATAGGAAATATGACCATTCTTACTTCTCATTTCAGCCCCTGTGCTCCCTGCAGTACATGGCATGATGTGGACAGTCAAGCAATACAGTAACAGGTCCAGAACCCCGACCCAGAGGGCCTGTTCCCAGATCCATGTGTGTTCTCTCCACTTGGGTGGAATGCAGTTTCCTCTATATTTCAGTCTCTCATTGCACTGGCCCATGAGCCCCATGCTTCACGCACTGGGTTGTGTTGAGATCACATGGAGAATCTGTTAGGTTTGTTCTTGATCATGGGTTCCAGTGAACTCTGTACCATCGTCTATAATTTGTTGTTGCTGTGGAACAGAGAGGAGAGGGAGTCTTGAATGATTGTATGAGGTCAAACACTTGAGCGTCTTTGCTCCTTAGTACTTTCCTTTTTCCTAATGTATTCCCAAAGCTGTAGCATCCACCAGATGTTAATAGGACTTTACTGCTCTAAACCAGACTATATTGTCCTCTCTCTGAGATGCAGTGCTGTGTGTCTGGAATTCGGCTCCTCTTCACCAGGGCTGGTCAGAGTGCTGGAGAACACATCACAACATAGTACTCTTTGCAATGTGCTGGAGAAGAGCTTAGTTCCAGTCTTGATTCCAAAAAGGGAAATGCATTTTGTAGATTTTTTATTTTTTTTTACTTACCCTGAGAGCAACAAAAGAGCTGGCCTGGAAAACTAGAGTCTGCAAGGTTCTCTGGAGATGTTTCCCTCCCTACCCTATCTCATTAACCTTTCTTCTGAAAATACTTTTGAATGTCTGGGTTTAATTAAGAGTTTTTGCATGTAGTTATGGCAGGAGCCCATCTCTCCCCTTGGTTTATTCCTTCATCTAATTTAGGTTGAACATATACATATTGTGAGAATGAATTATAATTGCTTTTGACAAAAGAAATAGCTCTTTTTTATGTCTGCAAATCCTTAATGCTGGCTTATGTGCAACTAATGATGATAGCCATTGACATAATCAGTGCTAATGGTCTCTGCTATCTACCTAGTTTTGCATATAGGGATGTAATTCAAATTTCAGAAAGACTGGGCTGAATGGCTCTTTGTTCTGTATTTAAAATATTACTTCAGCGCTCACTGGAAAGAGGTCACAAACTGGATTTGAGTGTTCGCTTTCCAACTCTGAGAACATGGGGTGTTTCTTTTGTTCTTTAAGGTCATCTCCTCACTTTGCAGACAATGCCATCCTAAGCAAAGAGGCCATCAAAAGAGACCATGTGTGTGAAAGGAGGTCATTATTATTGCTAATTTGTAGGACAGGGAGTTTAAAAAATTCGTTTGAATGCTACATTGAGAAAAGAAAGCTCAAATTTCACTGCTGATTTTTAAAAATCAGATAGTAACACTTCACAAGTGTTTAGCACTTGTGATTTATAAAGCATTCTGTCACACATCAACCCATTCCTAACCTTCTGGGGCACAGGGAGATATGATCTTGCTAGGCAGCTTTATGTGAGTATTTTACTTAACCCAACAAACTTAGGAAGCAAAAATTAGTTCCACTTTTAGGATAAGTAAATTTAGAACAAGGTCTGAGGTCCAAGCTTGAATTCATCATTCTCTTGTCCTCAAACATAGGCAGGGATCTTGAGTTTGCAGAGTGGACCACTTGGCAAATTCTTCTTTTTAAATCTCAACCTTCAGTTAGCATAGAAACATGGACCTAGAAGGGACTTCAATGATTCAATCATTTGCTTAGATCCAGGGCTCAGCCAGTATGACCAAGGCATAGACCTAACACCCAATTACTCTAGCTCAGTGGTTCTGAACTAGCCCAACATTTACCCCAGCCCAACATTTGCCTATATCTGGAGACATCTATTATGTTGCAGCTGGTCAGGTACTATTGACATCTAAATGGTTAGCAACTAGGGAGACTGCCAAACATCCTGCAATGTGCAGGACAGCCCTATTTCTCACAACAAAGAATTACAAAGCCTCAAATGTTAATAGTGCCAAGGTTGAGAAACCTTACTCAAGCTGGAGGAGTCAGGGAAGGCTTCCTGGAGGCAGTGACACCAGAACTGGAATTTAAAAAATAACAAAAAATTTGTCCGGGCAGACAGAGGAAGGAGGGAGCATTCCTGACAACAAATGTGGCATTTGCAAAAGTACAGAGGCCTAGAATTGTGCCTCACATGTAAGAAATCCTGATCTCTTTGGCACTGTTGTAGCATTTCTGAGAGAAGTAGTGTTGTGTTAAGTTCCTTTTCTCCAGCAGTAATTCACATTGAGGGTTGGATTGTAAATTCATTTTGTTCCTGAGAATAAATACTTCTTCCTGCCAGACAGCCCGTGAATATCATCACAGTTCTTAAGATGTGCATGCGGTTAGTACTCTGTAGTGATAACACAGGTGGATAATCAAACCCAGCCTGAGGACTTCACAGACCCGGTCTCATTTCCTCTCGATGAGTGTTTCTAAGAATTAGACCCCATGAAGGTGAACATCTGAACATGTGAGCCAAACACTTCTTTCCTGGCTTTGGCACCTGGTACAATGTCTCCTGCATAGTCTGTGCTGCGGAGAAGCTTGATGCACCAGCATGTGGAAGTGGTACCCAGGGTGCTCTTCAGCAGTAATGCAGGGCTGTGGATCTCAGCTGATGCAATTTGCCAGCCCTTTGTGCTTCTAACTGTTATTTTTGTTCAGTCTCTAAGTTGTGTCTGACTCATTGCAACCCCATGGACTGCAGCACGCCAGATTCCTCTGTCTCCACTATCTCCCAGAATTTGCTCAAACTCATGTCCATTGAGTCAATGATGCCATCCAACCATCTCATTCTCTGCTATCCCCTTCTCCTTCTGCCTACAGTCTTTCCCAGTCTTTGGGCAAATGCTTTCAACCTCTCTAAGCTTTGGTTTCCACATCTCTAAAATGGAGCTCATAATACTTAAAAGAGCAAGATTGGATTCAGGATGAGAGATAGTATGCAAAGGATCTAAAACATGGGCTTCCCTGGTGGCCCAGATGGTAAACAATCTGTCTGCAATGCATGAGACCCAGGTTTGAACCCTGAGTTGGGAAGATCCCCTAGAGAAGGGAATGGCAACCCACTCCAGTATTTTTGCCTGGAGAATTCCATGGACAGGAGAGCATGGTGGGCTACAGTCCTTGGGGTCATAAAGAGTGGGACACAACTGAGCGACTAGTACTTTACTTTTCAACTGCAGACATGCTAATCGATATTAGCTTTAGTTTTACTGCTGTTACAACAGGGATGATGATGGTGTGCAGAGCACTGTGATTGGTGCTTTGGAGAAAAGTAGGGTTGATAAGATGACTTCCTGTTTTTTGGAACTCACACTGAGAGCTCCCCTCTCCATCCCGCCACAACAGTTGCTACTATGTAGTCCTGCCATCCCAATCTGGTACCAGCTCTGCAGAAGCAGCGGTAAGTCAGAGCTTTGTGACCTTGGGTAAGTCATTTAAGTTTTCCAAGCATCACTGGGTGATCTGCAAGAACTAAATGAAATAAAACATTTAAAATTCTTGGCACACGGTAGATACTGAACAAATGCTGGTTCCCTTCTCCCTGAGGCAGTCACCATCAAGATGTTCTCTGGATTTTACTGCTGGTGAAAACAAATGAGGTTAAATAAAAGTCATGGGTGAAAATAAGGGGAATTACAGAGCTTTTGTTTTGTTTGGCCTTGTTTTCTTTAACTTTTGCAAAAGATAGAGAGATTCTTCTCTCCCTCAAACTTCAGTGAATTTCAGAGGACTTGTCATTCTCCAAGGTGAAATATTTCTGCTTTGATCTCTAGACATCTCTAGACATTTCTTATGGATGGTTTTGACCTTGGATGGAGGGCTCATCCCTGTCTACATCAATCTCCTGGTTACACACCCTTCCAGTCCTAGTTTGAACTCCAGAATTTCTTCTCTGGCTAAGTCATTTCTTCTGTGACCTCTGGGGGTCTCCTTCAACTAGACCACCCAGGAGGTGGACAATTTCCTCTTTACACCCTGAGCTGCTGTCATTTGACTTCTAGCCTTCCTCTGAGCTGCAGATACTACTCTGGCACTTTAGTGATGGTGTGTAGCCTCCCATCTAAAACCCTATGAGCTCCCCTGGTCCAAACTGAACTCCATGTGGAGTTCAGGTAACTTAAGTAAGCTTTGGCCCAATCTTCTGTTATTTCCTCAGACACCTTCCTCTGCCTGGTGTTCTTGAATATGCTAATGCTCCTTTCACTCTGGTTGAACTGAACTTCCACCCTCAAGGACAGACATGGCTGTCATTTCTCAGGCTCAACCCAGAGGGAGAACTTTTCTCTCTCATGTAATCACATGACATATGTGATCATATTTATTATACTACTTACCATGCTTGTTAGTTTCCTGTGTGTCCCCAGGAAGACTTTGAGTTCATATGGCCAAGGGGCTATGAAAAAGGAATCTTCATTGAATTCACAGGCCTGCTATGATGTAAACATGGAGTAGTTGTACCTCAATGCATATAAAAAAGGAGACAGAGAAGGAAGCAAAAAGTATTTACAGACATGCTGAAGGATAATGGCAGAAATGGAACTATATGTAGATCCTTCAAACTTCATTCTCTTGGTGCCCCTGGGAACTGACCATATATGAAGTCCAGGAGTTTCAGAGACTTAGCTAGAGTCAGCAGTGGACTGGGAGAATGGCCTCCTGGAATCTGCAGGAGCCTCTCAGACCTGCAGGGAAGTCTTCATTCTGTCAACTAGTAACTCTACAATCTCATGCAAATTGTATAAGTTCTCTGATGGTGACTTGCATTTTTGGTAAAAATGTGGTTAGTATCACCTACTTAGAGGTAATGCATTTGACCCATAGTTGGCACTTAGTGAAAAGTGTTTTTATGGCTAGCATCCCCAGTGTGTGAGAGACTTTAGGGTGTCCCTTGTGTGTGTCTGCTGCATGGTCTGAGTTTACTGTGTCTACACTCTGGTTGCCATCATCATGATCATTAATAAACATTAGTGTGCCAGGCACTGTGGTGGACACTGTTTGTACATTTTCTTGATTTTTCACCCCAGTAATCCTGTAAAATAAGAGGTTCTATGGTCATAAGTGTTTCACAGATGAGGAAACTGAGGATTACAGAATGCGGGTGATTTGCCCAATATTTTCCATAATAAGTAATTGAGATTTAAAGTCAGGCAGTCCTACTACAGGACCTCCTTCCCACCATCCCTTATGTTACCTCTGGTGTTGTCAGGACATACCCATGTGAAGCTGTCCTGGGTTAGTATCTGTGCATTTAAATCAAAGTTAATATCTGTGCATTTTAAATGCCACCACAGGTGCCAAGTGCAGAACTTTTGGTTGGGGACATATCATTTTAGCAAGGAAAATTTCATACAAATAAAAACAAAGTTGATGCAGCTCTGGCATATAGACTTCTACTGTGGGAACCTTAACAAAACCTGTGGAAATTACAATTGCTACCTTAATGAAACACTGTATTTCAGGTTCCCAAATCTACCCAAGAATGGGCCAGAGGGTCAAATAATCCTAACACATTAATAATCCTAAAACATAAATTATAAGCATAAATCAGGAGACCACTGAGCATCATTTAGGGGCAGCCTGAAAACTGCTCTGGGAGATTAAATTTAATGTTGTTTTTCTTTTAATTTTTTTAAGTGCTCAGGTTACTAGAAATATTCAGTCTAGTTTGCAGTCTAGTTTGCTTTTTTCTTCCTTGCTGGTCTGTAACCTCCTCGAAGATAGGAAAGTGTCTTCTGTTAAATGATGGATCATTGTATTTGTCTAGCAAATCGTACTTTCCGAAGTGCTTTTGTAAACTCATCTCGTTTGCTACTCACAGTAACCTGGTGAGGTAGGCAGGGCAAAAGACATCCTTCTTTGTGAACAGATGAGGTGGCTGAGTCTTATTAGCAAGGGTGAGTTATCAGAGATTGCATAAGTAGTTAGTGACAAGTCTCTGGGCTCAGCATGTATCTTTTCCTGAATGCCTGTTTCTGTGTGATGGCACTGGACAGTTGCAACAATTTGAACACAATGGAATCTTCAGTAAATGTTGACTGGCTGATTTGACTCAAAACAATTGGAGATAAATATCAATTGTCACTGTTTTCCACTGTTTCTCCTAAAGTAACTTAGAAGCACATTGTTTGCAATTTGCCCACACACAGGAAAGAAGCAGAAAGTAAACCACCCATCATCCTTGAAAGTCTTTTCTTCAGACACCTAAAACTTCTCAGAGCAGAGAAGTTCACATTTTGAGTCAATGGCTAACACACACTCTCTTCTCATTAGTCATCACTGGGAATAATCTCCTTGCAGCTGGTAAATGGGATCCAGCTTCATGTTGGAGAGGTCATCCAACCAACTCCAGTGACTTCTGAGACATAACATTCACAGGAAGGTCTTTAGAGAGTAATAAAGCTATGTACACAGTATGCTCTTTTTTCAGGCCCTTGGTAGGCCAGTTTAATAGAGTTCTTTGTAGTGTGAGCCACATGGGATGGAGATGATTTTGGTCATTAGCTCTTAGCTATTTGAATCCACATCAGCTGGTTTAAATCAGAGTTGAAGAGACACTTCCAAGTTTTAACTCATTTTGGTAATCTGTAAAATCTTCCTTAGACCTGCATTTGCTCTGCTGTGGATCCATCCAAAAGATGAGCAGTGACAATTTTCAGTGCAAAAATTGGGGCACGGGGAGGAACTGTGGATCGATTAAATCTATTGTGCAGAGTATTGGGTGAAGGCTTGGATTAGGATTACTCTGCCAGCCCAACCCACTGAGCGGATATGTATTAAAAGACAATGGATCTTACAGCATATGTAACCTCTTAGAGAATATTCCAGCTGAACTGAGATTTTGTTCCTGATTCTGTGTCCAGTGTCTGGCACAGAGTGGTCAGTGAACATTTGTTGCATGAGTGTAACGTCACGGACCTTCGCCATCTGCTCACCCCAGGCTGCCTCCCCACCGCACCCCTGCCCCCTCCCGCCCCACTTCTAACCCAGGTGGTCTCTGTTACCAGGGCCAGACTTCCTGCTGCCTCTTGGAAAATCTCTACTCCTATAACCCCTCTCTTGCCTAGAGATCTTATTTACCCTGTTAGCCGAGATCACACGCTCTTCCTCTGTGGGAACTTCTCTGACATCTGCTGGAGTTGGAGTCCACCGCATCCTCACGTGTGCTGCTTCCCCTTGCACAGAATTCCCAGGCCATATCTCTCATACTCCATGGCCACGTGTCAGAGGCCCCTAGGCTGTGCCCACGAGTGCAGGGCCTCTGCTCTGCTCATGCGGGTGCTCCTCTCTCTAGAGTGGGGACAGGCACACAGCAGACACTTGCCAATCCCTTGTTGAGTGTAAGGAATGAAAGAGGGCCGCATCTAGCCCAAAGGTATTACGTTTGCAAACTGCTTTAGGAAAAGAGGGTGGGGGTTAAGTTTTACTTTTCGAGAGCAGGGTTTGAAGAAGACCTTCTGTGCTCTTGGAGAGAGCCAGAGAGGCTGAAGGCAACACTCCAGAGCTAGGAAGTGCTAATATTTGCAGAGTGGTAGGTGATTCGCACATGCGCACTTCATCCTCCACCCCTTCCCTGGGATTACTTAAATACATGCCACAGGACGGCCTCTGTTTGGCCTCTTTACTTGGGGAAAGTGTTTTTTTTTTTTTTTTTAATTTACTTATTTTTAATTGGAGGATAGTTGCTTTATGATAGAGTGTCGGTTTCTACCGTGGTCAGCATGAATCAGCCACAGGTATACATCTGTCCCCCCCTCTTGCACCTCCCTCCCACCTCCCACCCCACCCCACCCCTCTAGGTGGACACAGAGCACCAGATTTGAGCTCCCTGTGCTGGCTGTTTTACGTGTGGCCATGTACATGTTCCCACGCTGCTCTCTCAGTTCCCTCCACCCTCTCCTGGCCCCACTATGTCCACAAGTCTGAGTTGCATTTGTCTAGAGTTTCTGGAATTCTGTAGCCCAGTCTGCATCTCCGCTGTTTCCTTAGGTCCCTGGGATTCCCTTTCCTTTCGAACTTAATTTGTGTCCAGTGACACACTTCATCACACTTCTCCATCGTGGTGGGTTTGGTTTCTATCCCCGTTAGTCTTTTTACTCCATCAGAGAAGTGACCATAGCTGTCTTCCTGCTGCCTGGCACTTAATCAAGGCCTGAGCAGATTTTTTTTTTTTTTTTTTTGATAAGTGAAACTCTCTCAGGAGGATTATTTTTTAAAGTATTTTTTTAAATTTTGTTTATTTATTTGAGTGGTGCTGGGTCTTCGTTGCTGCCTGGGCTCTTCTCCAGGCAGCAGGGCTGCTCTGTCACAGGGCGCAGACTTCTTGCAATGGCCTCTCTCTCTGCAGAGTACGGGCTCCAGATGCTCGGGCTTCCGTGGTTGTGGCGCACAGGCTTAGTGCCCCAAGGCATGTGGGGTCTTCCCAGACTAGAGATGGAACCCATGTCCCCTGCGTTGGCAGGTGGATTCTTAGCCACTGGACCACCAGGGAAGTGCCCCCGGAGGGTTGTTTTTAGTAAAAGGATTCAAATCAAGGTTAATATCTAGGCATTTTAAAATACCACCAGCAGGTGCCTAGTGCAGAGCTCTTGGTTGGGGACATATTTTAGAATGGAAAACTTGGTACAAATAGAAACTAAAGTCGGTGCAACTCTGCCACATACATTTCATGCTTACCTCCCCTGTGAAGTAGGTGCCATACTCAGCTCGATTTTACGAAGGAGGAAGCCAAGGCTCTTGAGAAGTTTAATCATTGGTGCGAGGTCACACAGCTGGTTCATGACAGAGTCAGACCTTGACCCAGGTCTGTCTCCAAGACTTCATGATATGACATCATCTAGCAATTATCAAGGTGACACAGTTTAAGTTGGTCAGAAGCCTTTGATCAACAAGACAAGGATAATGTATAAAGGAATGCAGTTTTTGGTCTTTTTGTAAGGTCTTGCTTATAAGCCAAGGTGGACTGAAGGGTTTCTCAGAATTTCCCCTTTCTCTACTCTTCTGCTGTTCCGTGCCACTTTGCGTGACTGCTCATCTTTAGTGCAGGCATACTTACAGAGGCTATTTTGGTGTCATTCATTTAGTAAACATTGTTGAAGACCTATTCTCTTTTTGATACAGAAGTGACTACTACGTGTCCTAGGGCCTTGAATAGATACATTAAAAGGGATAATTGATGTATAGCATGTGAGTGCTTCATTGCTGCTGCTGTTTAGTTGCCAAGTCATGTCTGACCCTTTGCCACTCCATGGATCTGGGAAGACTTGAGTGCTTTATTAGTGATACAGAAAATTTATTTTGGAAATCTAGTAGATGGAGTGACTGATTCTGCTGGTGGAGGGGGTAAGGGAGGGAGGCAGGTAAGGAACTGGCCAAGTCTCCATTTGGTATGAGCTGATCCAGTCACTTAAGATGATTTTCTGAGTGGCAGCTCAGGACCACGTATTTTATCGCATTTTATGTGCAACTGTCATCTACCATCCAAATGTTAACTATAAGTGACAACCAAATGAAATTTTGCTACACAGTACTCAGCAGAGTATACCTTTAATAATCAAAGATACAACACCAGCGGTTTTGATTATTCAAGAACTGCTTTGAGAGTACCTGATACGAGCAGTTCCTAATTTTGCTGAGAATCCAGTTGGAATCTCCTGGCTTTGGAGTGCTAATGGAAGCAAGGGATTTGCAGGGTGAGTGAGCCTGCCTGACTCCCCAGTAGTCACATCTGAACTTGGCTTTGCTATTCTTCATGACACTTTGAGTCACCTCGTACATGAGCAAAGCTTTGATTGCCTTGTTGGAAATGACCGTCATGTGAAATCAGTTCAGTTCAGTTGCTCAGTTGTGTCTGACTCTTTGTGACCCCATGAATTGCAGCACGCCAGGCCTCCCTGTCCATCACCAACTCCCGGAGTCTACCCAAACCCATGTCCATCAAGTCGGTGATGCCATCCAACCATCTCATCCTCTGTTGTCCCCTTCTCCTCCTGCCCTCAATCTTTCCCAGCATCAGGGTCTTTTCCAGTGAGTCAACTCTTCACATCAGGTGGCCAAAGTATTGGAGTTTCAGCTTTAGCATCAGTCCTTCCAATGAATATTCAGGACTGATTTCCTTTAGGATGGACTGGTTTGATCTCCTTGCAGTCCAAGGGACTCTCAAGAGTCTTCTCCAACACCACAGTTCAAAAGCATCAATTCTTTGGTGCTCAGCTTTCTTTATAGTCCAACTCTCACATCCATACACGACCACTGGGAAAACCATAGTCTTGACTAGATGGACCTTTGTTGACAAAGTAATGTCTCTGCTTTTCAATATGCTGTCTAGGTTGACCATAACTTTCCTTCCAAGGAGTAAGCGTCTTTTAATTTCATGGCTACAGTCACCATCTGCAGTGATTTTGGAGCCCAGAAAAATAAAGTCAGCCACTGTTTCCTCTGTTTCCCCATCTATTTGCCATGAAGTGATGGGACTAGATGCCATGATCTTAGTTTTCTGAATGTTGAGTTTTAAGTCAACTTTTTCACTCTCCTCTTTCACTTTCATCAAGAGGCTTTTTAGTTCCTCTTCACTTTCTGCCATAAGAGTGGTGTCATCTGCATATCTGAGGTTATTGATATTTCTCCCGGCAATCTTGATTCCAGCTTGTGCTTCCTCCAGCCCAGTGTCATGTGAAATACTAAATCTTAAAAAACTTAGAAAGCAGTTATTTACTCATGTTGGAAGGGAATGCATCAGAAATGTGAACTTTCTCAAAAAAAGTGATAGCATAGATGTCAAGGAACCTATAATAACATCTGAGATTTGGAGTGTTAATGCAGAATATCCATTCCCTTTACATATGTCAAGCATCTGATAGGTGTAGAAATTTTTGAAATTCAGATTGGAATTGTACTGAGGCCTACATATTATGTTAGAGGAAGCTTAAAGAATATTGTGAAATGGAAAGTGCTTTTAATTCTCTTTGGGCTTTCACATTCCATGCTGTATCCACAGATTGAGAAAAATGCATGAAGCATAGTAGATGTTCAATAAATACTTCTTAGCTAGAATTTTAAGGGCCTCTTGACACTAAAATGCTAAGACTCATCACACACATTACATATTGATTTTTTTTCCTTTAAGGATCAATTCTCAAAGATTTGTATTGGCTCATAGAGCATTGGTTTAGATTAAATTATTGCATTTAATTTTAAATATCTTCTTATCAGAAGGTATTTTTTTTCTTCTAAGAAGAGATTTATGTTGGAGATGAAAAATAACCTGCACCTACCGCAATGGCACTGATGCTTTAAAATGCTGGCCAACATGATTAAGCTGACTGTAAAAGGAATTTGAAGAAGGAAAAACAAGATGAAATGTTTTCAAATAATTACATCTGGTAATTCACATTAAGTGCCTAATGTGCATTTTTCTTTTGTGTTTTGCTTTCCCTCCCAGAAAGCATCCTTCTTGCAAGATTCCCCCTTATCAGAACAAAGTAGTAAAAGGTATTTTTTTTCAAGCCAAATGTGACAGAACACGCATCAGCATTCAGAAATGAGGTTTTTGCAGTAGGTAATAGTGTAATCGGTTTTGCCAGAAGCAGAATGTACAATCCTATTAGAGATGGGGAAATGGAAAAGGATCACCTTAATTTACCTTCAGGCGATAGAGCAATAATTCGGGGTGCCTTGGGCTGCCTGTGTAAAGATACTTTAATCATATAGTAAAAACAGGTTTAGTCTGCTGCCTGTTTTAGATGAGGGAAGACTCCCCTAAGTTAATAAAGGAAACTCATCCACCACACAGTCTGACAATGGTGATATGCTATTCTTAATCTTTGTCAACATTAAATCTGTTTAAGAAATTTAGCAGGCTACAATGCGATCCATTTCCCCCCTACATTCCCTGTGTTTACTGTAGAAAAAGAAATGGACTGTGGGGCTTTGGATGAAGTTGATACTACACAAGAAAAGAATTGCTCTAAAATTAAGGGATGTCCGAGTTTCATGCCACAACCTTCAGACAGAAGCTGCTTTCTATCGTCTTGTCCCTTTGGTACTGAACTCATTATAGTAACCATCAAACTAGAAAGTCTTCAGCTGAGGGGTTGTGTGTGTGTGAGTTTGTGTATGTGTGTGTGTATATGTAGGCACATGGATATGTGTGTTTTCTTCCTGTCTCTCTCTTGTCTTTCTGCCGGATTCCTTTCTCATCTGGATTTCCATTTTCTGTCACGTCTCTGACTGATTGGGTTCAGAGAGGCAACACGTGCCAGTCCTTGCCTTTGAACCCCCACTTCAGACGTGTGGTGTTTTATTTCCTCTCCTACCTCTTGGCTTACCATCAATTCTAGCAGTGAGTTTTGACATGTGCAAATTAATAATAATTCAGTCAAAATGAATATGGTGACCTTTGTTCCCACACAATGTAGTGAAAGGAGAGGACGCAGGGCTCAGGAGCACGTGAGCTCAAGATTTAATGAGAGGAGCAAAAATGGGTGCTTTTGTGGGTGTATATATACATTCCCATCTGCTCGCATCAGCTGTCAACTTACAGCAGTTTAATGTAACCACATACTTTTTACATTTACATGTGATGTACTCCTGAGAATGAGTCAATTTTATGAAAGACAGAATTAAGAATTGAAATGACCTCTCTAGGCTGAAAAGCTGGGCCAAAAGCAAGGCAAGGAAATATTATAGGGATGAAAATAAAACTTTCATTGAGGTTCAGAAGTGTGGTTGTAGAAATGAAGGGTGGAAACATGGTCTGGAAATTCATTTGAAAACTACCTTGATTCTTTAGGTGACCAAAACCTGGAGATGAAACAGTGATGTAGTTTGTTTCTATTTAGCTTAAGACGGCCTCCAAGTACAGTGATGCCCAAGTGTGGTTTTAAATGAACCAGTTTTCCAGTACTCTGGGCAGGCTTCACGCCTTGGGAATAATGCATTACGGGGTGTTTTCAGATTGAGTATCATCTAGGGGTAGATGAACAGCATGTGAACAATGGGTAAAAGCCATCGTATAAGAGTGAAATCCAAAGACAACTAGGAATGTTGACTCCAGAGGAGAAAAGACAGAGAGGAGATAGATTCATTCGTTGTACTCAGTTATGTTAAATAGAAGAGACTGAATACATATTCTGTAGTGTTCCAGTGGGTGCAAAGTGTAGGCAGGCAAATATGCAGGTCAGATATGAAAAGGAGCTTTCTATCAGTTACATCTGCCTATCGATAGAGCAGAAAGGCTCGGGAAGTAGGGAGCTCAAGAATAGAGTGGGCCTTCACCTGCCACCGGGGATGTGTGAATTTGATGATTGTAATGTTCTTTCTGTGTTGAGATTCTCAAGATGCGCCAAACAGACATGAAAGCAAAGCATGCTTCTCTCACTTGTAATGATATGACCTTGCAAACATCACTGCAACTTTCAAACCTGTTTTCTCATCTCTAAAATGGGTTTAATACAGCGCCTGTGAATAACTGCCCCAGTACAGTAAGCACTCTATCAAAGGCAACCGGCATCGCTCTAACCTTATATACCTACTCTTCTTTGCTTTAGTCTGACCAGTGAGTTTAAGTTCAGCTGATGAAATGCTAATATAATGTTCAGTTCTCAGTTTCTTGCTGTTGTTAGCCAGGGTTAAATAATGAGTTATTAGCTAATTTTTCAGCTGAATGTCAAGACATTTGAATCAGAAAGTGTGGCAATGACAAGAGTGCCAGTCTAGTTTGCTTAGTTATATCCATTGAGCTTGGAATGTAATAATTGATTCTTGCATTTTAGGCAAGTTTTGTTGTTGTTCAGTCACGAAGTCATGCCTGACTCTGCGACCCCCTGGACTGCAGCATGCCAGGCTCCTTTACCCTCCCATCTCCCATAGTTTACTCAAATTCATGTACATTGAGCTGGTGATGCTATTTTAGGCAATACATGATCATAATGCACATATTGCCTTATAAAACAATAGTAATTCTTGAAAAATATAATATAAAAACAACAATTACTAGCATTTAAAGTGTATTTATTATGTACCCTGGTGGCTCAGATTGTAAAGAGTCTGCCTGCAATGCAGAAGACCCAGGTTCAATCCCTGGGTCGTGAAGATCCTCTGGAGAAGGGAACGGCTGGCTACACATTCCAGTATTCTTGCCTGGAGAATTCCATGGACAGAGGCGCGTAGCAGGCTATAGTCCATCAGGTTGCAAAGATTAGGACATGACTGAGTGACTAACACTGTCACACTTTCTGTTATGTACCAGGCACTGTGCTAGGCATTTTAAAGAGTAAGCAACCTGTGTTTCCTACCATTATCATAACAGTGAATTAAACACATTTATATTCTTTAAACCTCAAGTAACTTTATGAAGTGCCAATCCCTATTTTATAGGCAGGGAAACAAGCAGAGAAGTTGTTATTTGCACAAGCGCACATCACTAACAAATGACAGAGATAAAACCAAGACTTTTTACCTGAATTTTCACTATGCTTCCTGACTTCAAAATTAGGGTCATTTACAGTCAATTTATGGGGCTTCCCTTGTGGCTCAACTGGTAAAGAATCCACCTGCAATGTGGGAGACGTGGGTTTGATACCTAGGTTGGGAAGATTCCCCTGGAGAAGGGAAAGGCTACCCACTCCAGTATTCTGGCCTGGAGAATTCCATGGACTGTATAATTCATGGGGTCGCAAAGAGTCGGACATGACTGAGCGACTTTCACTCACCGTCAATTTATCAGCCATTTTTTGCCTTTTTTTGGTCATCACCCTCAGTAAAAAAATGCATTTAAATGCATTTTGCATCATAGCCCACTGTACTTTCTCTGTCATTCTCACACATAAAAGTTTTACAAAGCACTATTTATCCTTATTATACACAACACTGATTTTTCCCTCCTATTTATTTCATTTAAAAAATACACAGGTTGGACTTACTGAATTGATCTTAACTTAGTGACCATTACCAATTAAAATAAAAAAAAAATAATACATACTTGTTATTCCTGTAGGAATAAAAAATTCTATACATTGGATAAGTAATAAGACTCATATATGTAAAAGGATTTGCTTCTTACTCTTTCGAGGTGGTCTCATGAAATGGTGTCATTTCATAACAGCAAAGGTTACAGTGAAGGAGAAGCACATTATATGAGTCATGTTGTCCAAATGAATTACTGCTGTCATCTGAATTAAAACAGATACATTGTTCCAAATCAGAGTCCTAAGTGACTTGAACATTTCCATCAGAGATTGTGAATTATATGTAATGGAAGCTAAATAGTTGTAGTTTTTCATTTTAGAATAGCCATAGCTGTCAGGTTCCGATCATACCCAGAAGCCAGTTGTGCCATGAAAAATACGATGTAAGAGCCAAAAGACCGCCCAGACTCCAGGAAGCAGCCAGACTTCTTGGGAGGTCAGTGCTCAGACTTGGGCATGGAGGGAGGAGGTCTAACTCATTTTAGTGATTTTTTTTTCCCACCCATCTCTTCTGGATGCTTCCCAGCGAATATGACCATTTATTTAATGGGCATTTGAAACCTTCTGGTCTCTGCTCAGGGCTTTGGTTTGATAGCAAAAACAGAAGTTAGGTATTCCAAAGATCAACTGGTTGTGAACAACTGTTCCTTAGGAATTTAATATTGGTTCTCTGCAAGAAACCGAGCGAAGGACTGATCAGCTCCACTCACTAAAAATAAAGCATTTTTATAGCTGATTTAAAAATCCTGTGTCGGCATGTCTTTGAAGCATTCCTTGAACTGGTTATGAATACATATATTACACATTTGCCTCCCCTTCCTTGGTATAATTTCTCTTTGCACAAGAACAGTTATCCCCTTATCCTGGACTTTACGATCTTCCTGACAAGATTTACCTATTGGCACATTCCCCACTAGGACCTTTCTGCGAATGGCTGCAGCTCAGGAATGGGTTTCCCTTTCATCCAGGTTCGCATTGGCTGAGTGATTCTGTGTGTCAGGCCCCGAGCGGGCAGAAGATGAATAAGACACTGGCCCCCTTTAAGACACTCGTTGAGGTGTCAGACCTACAAAGACAACTGCAGAATGGTGTCTTCAATGCCGTAGTAATGGCGGGTATAAATACAGTGGAGAATAAGTGGCCAAGTCTGGGTTGGGAGTTACTGACTTCACAAAGCAAGAAGCACCGAGGCTGTGTCTTCAAGGTGGGAGGCTGGTTCTTCCAGGCAGAGGGGCTAACGTGGGCCGTTTTGAGGTGTCTGTAGTGAGCAGGTGGGTGGGGCGCAGGGGAAGGAGACGGGGCGGCAGAGATGCCCACGGTGCCTCGCTGCGACAGCGGACCGACTTCGGGTGCTGGAGGGCCCGCCTGCTCCTGTCCTCACCGGGTCTTCCCGGGCCAAGGCTCTCAGCCCTCTGCGCGAGAGGATGACTCTGGCTGCTCCGCCCTCTGCAGCTGCTCTTGAACTTGCCGAGACTTTCCGTGGGAGGCTGAGCAGACGCTACACGTGTCTCAGGACTTCGGGAGTCTGTTTACACCGCTGGTCTCAGCTCCTGGTCACACACAGGCTGCCCTTGGAAGGAGCTGAAGCAGAGTCCAGTGTGGTGCCAGCACGGTCACTGCCCTCTTTGGGCAGTCTCCGCAGTGGGGCAAGCTCACCCACCTACCCCTCCTGCAGCCTCACGTAGGTTATGGAAGACTGTGCCAACCGGGGAAGACTAGACCTTCTCAGTGGGGCCTCCTGCTATGTTAATTAAACTTTGCTTTCAGCAGCTCTTCCTGTTTCCGGTCTCCTGGGGCTAACTAGGTTGCCTTTTTTTCTCCCCCTTTTAGCGCGTTGCCATATGTTGGACGCTGCTAATGGAATTATAATAATTCTCGGCTGGAATCTTTCTGCGCAGCCGTCAAAACTCCATGGGAAATAGAAACACCGTTCACTCGTTCAACACGTATTTAACGTTCAAATATTTTGTGCACAAAGCGTCAGGGGCTCTGAAGGTGCTGGGGTCTGTGTTGAGTAAGACAGGAAGGATCCTCTCTGCCCTGGGGGATATGATAGTCTAATGCGGAGATGGGCACTAGAAGGTCACCTGCCATGAAATCTCCTCCTCAAAAAGGCAAGTGCCTCTGTAACTACAGAGCATGCCTAAGACTTTGAGCAAATAACAGGCTGGTATGGACCCCAACACAAAAATTCTGTAGGCAACCTGCAGTCCAGGACCATCTCCTGAAAATCCAGGGTTATTCCTGCATTCTATTTTAGTTTGTTTTTTTGTTTAATTTATTTTATTGACAGTTGATTTACAATGTTGTGTTAGTTTCTGTTGTACAGGAAAGTGATTCCGTTCTACATATACATAAATTCTTTGTTATATTAATCCCCCAATTAGGACCTTGCTGTTTATCCATTCTCTACATAATACTTTGCATCTGCTAATCCCAAATTCCCAATCCGCCTCTCCCCCCACCCCAACTCTCCCCCTTGGTAATCACAGGTCTGTTCTCTGTGTCTGTGTGTCAGTTTGTGTTTCATAGATAAGTGTATTTGTGTCACATGTTAAATTCCACATATAAGTAATACCATATGGTATTTCTTTTCCCCTGCATTCTCTTTATTTTGTTAGCTGTTCTCCTTTTATTCCTGCATCCTCTTTAATATGACATTTCCCATGAGGTCCTTTGCTGTTGCAGCCTTCCTTAGGGACCTGGGATTTCACCTCTGTTGGACTATGCAGTGTAGATGCGTGAAAGGAGGAAGGGTGTGCAGTGAAGGCCGTGACAGTCCAGAGGCCTCCTTTCTGAACTCCCCTCCTCTCTGCTCTTTGATCCTCCTGTGTCCATAGTATCTGACAAAGAACTACCCTAGGTTTAACCTGGAGCCACATTTGTTGAGGGATACCTCCCAAATACCAGTCTTACACATTTTAATGTCAGTGACTCAACTTTCTTCGGATACTGGAAATTTATCAGTAATGTACATACACTGTCTATACCTAACGTCAGAACCGTTCTTGGGAGCCATTCACATACATGTCTTAATCAGTATGTTAACAGAATATAATGAAATAATTTTCAAATTATCTTGAATTTTCACAGTAATGCAGAGGTCACATTATTACTGCTTTATTTTTAGAGTTTCTAAAATAGTTGTTTCTAATTCCCTGCATATTACTTGCGTCACATTATGGGCAGTATCTAAATTAATGTTCTTGCAAAGGGGAGAAAATTCAACATGATTTTTCATCTCCATGTTGAGAAAACGGTATAACAATTTGTTCACAAATCTCAATAATTTGTCCTAAAACTAACATTTACCTATATTGCTACTTGCATAGCTTAGAATCACTAAGCACTTTTAAATATAGAAATTTTGGAAAAGAGTTCCTATCTGAGACATAAAATCAGCATGGTAACAACACACTAGGCTTATTAGCAGCATTTTTTCTTCTTCTTTTCACTTCTTCCTGCAAGTCAACAGCTACATATTTATAAAAAATGCAAGCCTTATGCCTGCACACCCTGATGTTAAGGACTCCAGCTAGAGGAGGAGTCTGCTTCTGTTTTCTTCTCAGAAGCTGGTCTAACAGCCTGAGTATTTATCTCTGTCTTGTCAGTGCCTCTGGTACTGTTGACAGAGCAAGTGGGCATATTTCATCCCAGTTATGAATAGAAGACGAATCCGGGGTGGCGTGCATGCGTCAGAGGTTAGAACCGTTTAATGGGATGAAATTCGAATGGAAATTGGAAAACAATCCAAGGAATCTGTAGAAGATGAGAATGGGAGGAACTCAATTAGCTGAAACCAGACACTTCGCTCCTCTGGGCCCTGGTTTCTCTGGGCTATTGTAGGTGCTTATTTGGTTATAAATAGGAAAGCAAAGAGTTTATTGTTTCCACTGTAAAGAAAAGTAAGGTGGTTTCAAGGATTTTATTCATGTGCATGTATAGTCCCTATAACCTAATCAGCCTAACTTAATTACTTAAGTATGGCATTGTCTGCGTGATTTCAGCAACACTGGTTAAAGGAAAAAGCAATCTAGTGAGATTTAACCTGAAAGGATGAAAGAAGACACAAGTTCTGGAGGGTGTTTTTCTCCTAGATAAGCTTTTATAAACTTGCCGTAATAAACATAGTTATAAGTTTTTCAATCACATACGGGAAAAGCAACCACGATACTAAACTTAGACTCCAGTCCAGCTTCCTTTGTTTACTCTGTGCTTCACTTCCATCACCTAGAGTGTGTTTTTGCCAAGGGAATCATTTCAACTTTTGGGGTATCATATATGCAGTTATCTGTACAACCTCAGTAAAAATATTTTCTTGGTAAATATCCACTCAGCTGTGAAGGTCAGAGTGCATTCACTTGAGAAAAATAATAAATGAACTGTATGCTTTCATTATTTTATTAGGAAGTTTCTGAAGGCTGTTGCTCCTTATGGAATGGTATTGTTGCAGGAAGGGGGACCCCTTCCAGGGCCCGAAACTGGGCTCTTGTCCTAACACCTCAGAAATTGTCCGAGGAGACACATTGCTCAAGCAAGAGGGGAGACACCCGGCTGTGGCTTGGCTTGCAGTTAAGTAGCAGGACCTCCTGTGTAAAACAACTCATGCAAATAGTTACTATGGTGCGTGGCCAGGGTGGGCGGTTTCAATCAGTGTGCTTCCCCTAACAGTATAACTTAAGTGCTTAGTCGTGTCCAGCTCTGCAACTCTATAGACTGTAGCCCACTGGGTTCCTCTGTCCTGACCTAGGGATTGAACCTGTATCTCCTGCATTGACAAGTGGATTCTTTACCACTAGTACCACCTGGGAAGCTCCCTGTGGAATGGTAGATAAGAGCTTTGTATCTGGGTGGATACGGTGTGACTTATAGTTGCCATATTCTGATATAGGAGAAATAAAAAGGAAAAGGAAAAAGTGTTCCCTTTAACTTGGAGAAAAAGTTTTCCAAAAGTGAAAATTTCCATAAAGTTCAAGTGGTGCAGTCCCATTTTTAAGAGTGAACTTTGTACCACCCTGCATTGCTTGCAAAGTAAACACGAGAGCTTTTGTGAATGTGTCTGTAGTACACACTCTAAAGCATTAGCCCAGAAGTTTTGGTTCAGGAGATCTTTCTTCAAGTCTAGTCTAACTGTTTGGAACTGAAAAGGTTTTTCTAAGCAAAACTTAAATTTCCAGTCCCAGATTTTATTTTATTTTTTTATATCTACAATATGAGATCGTGGATGCTAACTAAATTTATTGTGGTAAACATTTCACAGTATATGTGAGTAAAACCGTTATGCCATACAATACAGTAAAGTACAACCTTAAACTTATACTGTGATGTATGTCAATTGTATCACAATGAAACTGGGAGAAAAAAATAATCCAGTCCAAATGAAGACTCTTAGAGAGCCAGTCTGCTCAGAGAACCCAGGTGCCCTTTGTCCTTTGTGCTAAGTTAAGTTGGTAGTAGATAAACCTAAATATTGGATTAAAGTGTGACTAATATCTAATGTTCTTACTCAAAGAGCTAAAGGTTATGCTCTGACATTTCATTTGAAATTACTACAGCACTTTTCAAGGCTGAAGAATTTGTTTTTGTGGACAGAGGTTAATTTCATTAAAGCTGTGCCTCATATGAAGTCTTTCTTTTCAACAAAATTTTCAGCACCATCTCGCTGTCAACAGTGTTTTGTCTCACCACAAAAACATGGCATTTGGTTATTGAGTCAAATGGTTAAAATACAGTGAAGAATGATTTAAAGGGTTTTATAAGGTCAGCTGTTAGCTCTATAGAAGATTGAGCTGTTAGCTAAATCTAAATTGCAGATTGTTATTTTTTTTTTCCATTAACAATAATACAGATTTTGAAGATTTAGTAAAAAACGTGGTCAGAAGCTGCTGGTGCGATTATAAGTAGTGTAGACTTTTTGGAAGATAGTTGACTCAAGTGCATTTAAAAATATAAGACCCTTTGACTCATTAGTTCTCTCTAGAAATTTATCCTAAGAAATAATTGAAAAAAGATGTAGATGCAAGGTTATTCATGTAAGTATGAGTTATGTTAATAATAGCAAAAAATAAAATGTGACCTAATAAATGACTTAGCAAGAGGGACTTCATTAAATAAATGATAACCATTGTGTGAGTATTTCAACAGGTATATATTGAACATCTAGTGTGTACTACGGAGAAGGCAATGGCACCCCACTCCAGTATTCTTGCCTGGAAAATCCCATGGACAGAGGAGCCTGGTAGGCTACAGTCCATGGGATTGCACAGAGTCGGACACGACTGAAGTGACTTAGCAGCAGCAGCAGCAGCAGTGTGTACTAGCCATTTCTCTAGGGTAGACAACAGTGATGCCACAGAGAAAACTCTTACACAGAGGGAGCTTATATTTTTTGTTAGTTGGCTAGTGGGCAAGTGGGCATTACCACACAACCATTAAAAGCAAAATGTATAGAACTACAGGTGTTGATATGGAAAGCTGTTCAGTAGATGATAGTAAGTGAGGATACACAATTCCAGAGAAATATCTGCTTTGGGGTGAAAATAATCTAGAGCAAAGGCAATACATCAAGGACATTAACAGTTACTATCTTTGGGTCATGAAATAATGAGTGTTTTTAAAGCGTATTTATTTTGCATATTTTCTTCTACAATGAAGTCTTTTTATTTTTAACACAAAGACTTTGCTAATAACCAATTTGAATGCTCCAAAAGTTTCTGCTGGGCAAAAGATTGCCTCTTTCTTTTTCTTCCTTCTTTTTCTCTTGCTATTTCTTCTTTCCTTCCTTCCTTCTTCCCTCCTCCCCCTTACTTTTCTTCCTTTCTCCCTGTCCTTCTCTCTTGCTCTGTCTCCTATCACTGAAACACAGGAATAGACAGGAACTTCAGCTTCCCTCATAGACCTATTTCTTTGTTCCTCTCCACTGCTATCAGAAAGTATTTCTGTGTATCTAACTGAAATGCTTTGTGCTGAGGTATATGCTCATTTCTTCTAAAGAATCCAGCTAATTACTGCTCTTTGTGAAATAACCTCTATGCATTTAGACACTTAACAAAACTACTTCTTGACTTTATTTCATATGTTTCCTGAAATCATTTTCTCCATTGGTTTAAATTTCAACCTTCCTTTCTACTTGACTGTGTGAATCCAGTCATTGTGCTTAGGGATGGTATGCAAATTAGCATGGGCCACAAAAAGGATCTGAGGCCGGGAACAATCTGGGATACAGAAAAGAAAAGAAAAACCAAACAATGAGAGCTGGATGTGTTGCTACAGATTGGTCCTCTGTCCACTTCCTGTTTTTAGGCTGTTGGCATCTGGTGCTAGCTACACAGACCAGATCTACTGTAGAGAGAGAACAGGTATACATTTTGTGTTTGTTCAAAACTGGTCCTGAAAAGTTTGTCTTTAAAACAAAAATCAAATACCAAGCGAATATTTACTGAGTTCATAGAACTTCCTGGGAGGCTTTTGAGCAGGCAGCTAAGTTTTAAAATTCCTGGGTCCCAAACAGACGAGGAGAGCTGTCCATTTTCATTAACTCCAAACAAAAGCTTGAAATCAGCCTGCAGTCTTTTGCCTTAATTTAATGTGCTGCTCTCCAGCCTTGAGCCTTGTGAAATAACATGAAATGAAGGCGGCTTGCATTTGAGGACATAATTGTTTCCTGCAACTGTGCTGTGTCTTTTTCTTCTTCTGCAAAGATGAAAGATATCTCATCAACAGGAGTTGGTATGAAGAGGAGGGAACAGAGCAGAACAAAAGTGTCAGGGGTGGATGAGAATCAGTGGATGAGCGGTCAGAGAGAGAGTGCGCCTTGCATGCCATTTGGGGGCCCGGGGCTTTAATTCCGGCTGTCTGTGGTGTGTACCTGTGAACAGTGCAGCGTGTAAACGAGTGATAAAATCAACTGATGTCTTCATCAAGCTGCATCTTGGCTTCAAGTCTTGAAGATAATACCATGACACCATCCACATTCTTGGTAGTAAAGGGCCAACTCAAAACTGCACATGTTTTTTAAGAAAACTGTCTTATCCTCAGGGCATCTGGAGCCAGGGCTCTGTGACAACCTGAAGGGGTGGGTGGGGTGGGAAGGAAGGTGGGAGGGGGTTCAGGATGGGGGGGACATGTGTATATATATGGCTGATTCATGTTAATGTATGGCAAAAGCCATCATAATATTGTAAAGAAACTATCCTCCAATTAAAATAAAAAAAAAGAAAACTGTTTTATCAAACAGCATAGTTCACAGATGGAGAGTTGACTTCCAGAGCTAGGTAACTCTGCATGTACACTAGAGAAATCTAAAACCAATGACAAGTTCAGTCTATCCCATTTTACTTTGCCTAGTGATCACAGGATGGCTAGATGACTTAGTTTTGTTTTTTTTTCAAAGGAAGCTATTCCTCAGAGTGCTTGTCTGTAAAGAGCCAGACATCCCAACTTGCCTGCATTTACCAAATGTTACGATGTTATCCTTCATTTATTTATTCAACATTTACAGTGTTCCAAATTTCTAGCCATCATCCTAATGTGCACAAGGAAACAGGTAAATCTCTATTAGAAGTATCTACAAAGAATATACTGCCAGGGTGTTTTTAAAGGTTTTTTTTTTTTGTCTTTTTTTTTAACTGCCTCAGAATCTATAATACTTTTCCAGGCAGAGGGATTTTCATCGTTATGTAGGCACAATGCCGCCAAAGCATTCCCTAAACCATTTGTTGACAGTTTTTTTTAGAGTAGTTGTGGATGTTTGGGTGTCATTTTTCTGGGGCAAGATATCATTTGACACCTTGGTTGCTCCATATGGAGATATGGCTGGAAAACAGATGAGTTGAGTAACCCAGCCTGTGATAGTCATCTGCTTCGAACAGCTCCATACATTTTCCCTCTCATCTCCAATATTCAGAGCTTAATCGATGAGAGTATATGTAGGTATATGCAGTTTTGTTCTTTTTTTAATAATCTGTTTGTGAAAGAGAACAATTATAGCTGGCATCTGATTCATGCTGGGATTAACTTATTCCATTTCAAACTGTGCACAGTTCTAATAAATAAATAAAGTTTATGTGCCTGCTTATACTATTAAATATTGTTACCCAAATAATTCCAGTCTGCCTTTATTATACAGTAAGAAGAAATAGAAGGAGAAAAATTTTATAAACCTAAGCATATCTCAAAGAGTATGAAGAATCCCAATTGTATTTCTAAAGAACTTTTTAACAAACATCTTCGTAAATATCAGCATAAAGTTGGGCATCCCAATAGAGTCTATGTTGTGCATTTCTGTGAAACATGAGGGGAAGGATGTATCTGCATCTGGGATTGTCCACTTGAGTCCTCTCTACTGAGCAGCACCCCCAGAAACTTGCTTTTAGAAGCTCACTATAGATGGTTTATTTTTGTTGTTGTTGAGTCACTAAGTTGTGTCCAACTCTTTGCAACCCCATAGACTGCAGCATGCCAGGCTCCCCTGTCCTTCACTATCTCCTAGAGTTTGCTCAGACTCATGTCCATTGAGTTGGTGATGCTATCTAACCATCTTATCTTCTGCTACCTCCTTCTCTGTTTGCCTTCAGCCTTTCTGAGCTTCAGGGTCTTTTCCAATGAGTAGGCTCTTTTTATCAGGTGGCCAAAGTATGGGAGCTTCAGCTTCAGCATCAGTTCTTCCAATGAATATTCAGCGTTGATTTCTTTTAGGATTGACTGGTTTGATTTCCTTACAATCCAAGGGACTCTCAAGAGTCTTCTCCAACACCACAGTTCAAAAGCATCCATTCTTTGGTCCTCGGCCTTCTTTATGGTCCAACTCTCACATCCATACATGACTACTGGAAAAACCATAGCTTTGACTATATGGACCTTTGTAAGGAAAGTGATGTCTCTGCTTTGTAATAAGCTGTCTAGGTTTGTCATAGCTTTCCTCTCAAGGAGGAAATTCATGGCTGCAGTCACTGTCCATAGTGATTTTGGAGCCCAAGAAAATAAAATCTGTTACTGCTTCCACTTTTCCCCCTCTTTTTCCATGAGTTGATGGGACCAGATGCTAATCTGTTACATGGTGGTGGGAGGGAGGGGAGGCAAAATTAAGAGCATTTTAATTAGATTAGAAATGGGACGAAGAATACTTTTAGAAATAATGATTGTATTTGTTGTCTTGATGGTGGTGATGGTTCACGGGTATCAAAACTTACAGTTTGTTTTTTTTGAATGTGTACAGTTATTGTATGTCAATTATACCTCAATTGAAAAAAAGTAAAAAGGAATGCATGGTAGTAATAAGAAAAGCAATGGGCTTATATGATTTTGGCAGTCTTTGGAAACCTCAGAAGTAAGTTTTTGCTTGATAGAAAAGCTCATGTGGATTTCCTTTTTTTAATTGTGACCATGTGGATCATAATTAGCTGTGAAACACTGAAGAAAGTGAGGAAATGCTATCACTGGGCATTAGTTGCTTAATACGGTTAATATGGAGCCTTGGATGAATCTTAAAATAATTGTCAACACATTTCACAGTCATTCTTTTCTTTTTGTCCTCAGATTTTTGGATCAGGATTGATGCCTGAACACTGTGTTCCAAGATACTCATTTGCACTTCTTAATGAGTAAATAGCCATAAACATATTTCATATTAATGAGAGAGAATTCTAACTTCTAGAGGACATGTCTGATGTTTCATTAAAAAATAGAGTAAAATTTCACCCATCTATTTTAATTTACATTAGTGGGTGCGTTTCATCCAAGGACTTTTCAAAATCACCTAAATGTCCAAAGCCAGTAATTCACCATCTCCCAGTTTGACAGGTGAAAGAAAAGAGACTTAAGTGACTTCCAGGGATCACAGAACAATTCTGTGACTACAAATGTGTGTGTGTGAGTGTGTGTGTGTGTGTGTATGCAGATGCATACTTGCTGTCTATGCAGGTGAGTGCATGCATGGTGGGTGATCAGGCAAGGTACAGACAAAGCTGACCTAACTTCTTTGATTTTGTTCCTTGTTGAATTAAGTTTTCTTTTCAATGGACTAACTTCGCTGTTCTGCAAACAGGCCAGATATTTTCATGAAAAGGTATCATGGCCAATCATAAAGACCAAGAAACAATATGCCACATGACTGGAGAAGAAAATAACATCTAACAAGACTTTCCATCCCAAATGTCTCTCTGTCTCTTCTCGCCCTTACTTTGGGATGTGGTTACTATTTACAAGGCTTTGGGGAATTTCTTCTGATTCATCTTGATTTAACATATACTCAGCATCTATTAACACTGTACTATATTGCAAACTTTGTGCCAAACACTCGACATGCATTTAATTACATGACCACCATGGCACTGAGATATGGGTGATAAAACTAGGTTTGCAGGGTTTAAACACATTGTACAGGGTCAAAGAGGTGGCAAGTAGTGGAGTCTGGATTTCAAAGTGGAATATTCAAGGCAGGCAGACCTGGGTTTTCCAGTTAGCCAAGCAACCTGGAACAAGTTACATACTCACATTTGAGATTTAATGTCCTTATTTGTGAGAGAATTATAAAGTTTGCAGGGTTCTTTGGTGGATAACTTTAGAGCTAAAACTTCAACATCAGTTGTATGGTCTCCCTTTGAATCACTTAGCTGTTCTGAAATTTAGGCAACTCCATTCTGGCCTAACTGTTTCTGGACGGATGCTCTCTCCCTCCCAGATGATACACTTGGCAGTTTGCTTATTCAAAATCTATAGGCCAGATTATGCGCCTAAAATGGTCAAAACTCTGACAAGAGAACCAAGGATAGAGGATTCAGTCCAGAATTGGAGAACTGCTTCTTCACCCCATCCATGGATGTTTTTTTACAGTATAATAGTTTACAGGAATTCCATGCTTTTCATGAGTATCCTAATTACTTTTAGAGATTTTATAAGCTGAGCCCCAGAGTTTTCCCATCACACTGGTAAGTCCTTAAGAGTTCTTGTAGCAAGTTTCTGTAGCTTTGGTGCTTTGGGTGAGGGCTGTAATGATATTCAAGAACACTGTGTTTTCCTTTGACTTTTCTGGCATATGTTTGATTTCCTGTTTGGCGCTTGTTTCAACCCTGAAATGAGAAAGGTGGGAAGGAGCAGACTGGGCATTTTTCTGCTCCTAATTTAAAATGCTTGTCCATGAATATCCCTTAAAGTGGCTCAGAGTTTATTTAGGGCCCTCTGTAGAGTTCTTGAGAGACCTAGAGCTCATGCAGAAAGTATGTTGGTATGGATTATTATGTCTTCTCTGATTCTTTTGGAATAACTGTGACATTTGATTTGTAGGGAAATTGTATCAAGGAAGCTTATATTTTTGCATGCAAAGCATTTTCCATCCCAATAGGTTAAAGAATACTTGAAAGGTCTTTTGCACTTTTGTGAATGAACAGATAAAATACTGTATCCTGGGAAAGCTTTTGGTTACATAAGAAATCAATGCAACCTCAGATTAAATGGAAATATTGGTATGACTGTGCACTGATTTCCCATGCATCATGGGAAGTGTTTTGACCTCTGGCCCACTCTCTTCCCATTGCTCCTCGTTGTCTCATGTGTGTGTGTGTGTTTTGTCCATGCCAGAAATTCAAATAAAATATTTGTGAATGTGATTATACATCTCAATGGTGGACGAAGTAGTTAGTATAGTTTTGGGGAAAATAATGTTCTGATGTAAAGAGAAACATCTTGATTTTGTATTTTTGTTTTTTCATTTGCCATCATTACTTAGCACAGCCCTTCTCTATTGGAGATGATCTTCCCGGTTTGCTCTCTCAGTCACTCTTTCCCTACTTTCTCGTAGGAGTCATCTCTACTGCAGACATTCTTGATCGAGAGACAACGGGGTCATACTGGCTGACTGTGTATGCCACAGATAGGGGTGTTGTTCCACTCTATTCCACTATTGAGGTCTACATTGAAATTGAAGACGTGAATGACAACGCCCCGCTGACCTCGGAACCTATTTATTATCCTGTTGTCATGGAAAACTCTCCAAAGGATGTATCTGTCATTCAGATCCAGGCTGAGGACCCTGACTCTAGTTCCAATGAAAAACTGACCTACAGGATTACAAGCGGGAATCCTCAGAACTTTTTTGCCATCAACATCAAAACAGGTAAGGGAATGCTTGTGTGACTTTTTTTTTTTTTTTTTCAGTTGTTAGTCCACCTTTTAAATTCACAACTCTGGTACTTGCTGTGTCCTTTTATTTATTTCATTGTGTGGAGAAGAGCATGCTTCTTTCTGGGAACAGTTTCTGAAAAGGTGAACATTCTACCAGTCTGTTTCGGTATGTTTTAACTTCAGTTGAATGGAAGTGAAGTGATCTAACAGAAATTAAGACACTTTCTCAGGAAGCCTTAGGTTTGCTTTAGTCATAATTATAAAAAATATCTCCTAGACCATTCGAGAGCTGGCTGCTTGCTCTCTCTTTCTTAGGAGAAAGTAACCTAGGCTATGCTGAGTTCCTTGGCTATCTGGCTTTATGATGCCTCTCCTTCGAGAACGCCTCCCTCGCTTGGCCTTAATCCAGCTCATTATAAATAATCTCCTTAAAGCCTTAACTTTAAGCCCCAGATTGTTGTGATTTCTGTACTACCCATCAATGAAATGTTATGTTTAGAAGAACTTCCAATATCTAAATCTTTACATAAAACACATATTTTTAATTTTCTGGGTTTTAGCTTAAAAAGTTTCTAGAGATTGCTGAAAACTGTACTTGTTGGCTAAGGATCAGAAAGGGCAGGTATGGAGTTGGTTGAACGCATTCTGAAGCAAGTATTTAACACTGGAAAAAATGCTTTGTGGAGTAAATCTCAGAAGTTTGTTGCTTTCTTGTGATTTGCCTCTTTTTGATATGTACAAGTGGGTGAAATACTCAGTGAGAGCTGAGATGGATACCATTTTAATTAATTGAAATTTAGAAGAATGTAAAGATATTATTGCTGTTCCCCTCTGGGCAAGTTGATGTTGGTCAGAAGTTAGGCTGAGTCATGGAAATATGTTGGTGGGGACGTGTTCTGCTTTCCTGACAAAGTCCTGATGAAGTTGCTAGTTATTTTTCCTACCTGTGTTTGTTCAAGTAGAAACATACAGCTGACCCCAAGCATTTTATAAGTGCCAGATTCCCATTAGCATAATTTAAAGAGAATGCCAAGGGTTTTCTTTTTTTAACTATTGATTTTTTTTCTCACTATAATATGAGTAGGTTAGTCATTTTGTTAAGCAGAGTTCAGCATTTGAATAGCTTTGAGTCTGGATCCGACCCTCATTTCCTTAGAAGACAGAGAGTAGTCATCAGCCATCAGTGTCTGATTCAGGCCTCCCTGAACTTGAGGGAGGGCCCAGAGAACTGGAGCCCCGCCCATCCCTTCAGTATGCCCTTAGACCCATGCATGTGAGGACACCCTCCTGATTCACTTCTCACTGTAGCCAAGGACGCTGCAATACAGTGAAAGAGAAGTGAATTCAGATCTTGCAGCAACTTAAGAAGAAGAAAGGACAAAGACAAAAAAAGTCACAGAAAAGAAGTTGAGGACATGGTCCTCTTCACATTTCACAGCCCCTATGGAATCTGAAACACCCCAGCTAGATTCTGAGTCTTCTCTCTTGATTCCATTGGCATTTGAGTCAGTAAGGGTAAACCCAGTGCCCTCTTTTACAAAAGACACTGCACAAGGCCAATGCCAACTGGTCTCTTCCTGCACTCATAACTGAAATTAAGGAAAGAATACACGTCACAGGGAAGAATTTGGGTTGGAGGTGAAGACCATAGAATGAACATTATTGCAGAGAAGAACATGTAGACTCGTGTAACTAAAGATGTCTTTTATACAGCTTTGAAAAGTTTATGCATGAATTTTCAGAAAGTCCTGTATTATCAAAATTTGGACTCCATTACATGATGGAACCTTCGTTATAGTTATAATTTCCTTGTCCTTGTTGTAGATTTTTAAAAAGGATTTGTGCCAGGAATGACATTTTAGACCAACTTTTCTAATAGTCTAAAATGAATGCATGGCACACTTTGTAATTCTCAGACACATGGTAAGAAAACATTGGATTTTGTTTCTCCATTTAGTCATTCACCAAGAATGTATTGTGCCTTCTGGTTTACAAACAAGATCTAATATATAGCGTTATAAACTTAAGAGATAGTCCAAGCTTATCAGGGAAAGCTTATGAAGGTACATGAAATTCATAAAATGACAAACATTTATGGTAAAGTAGAGTGTAAGAGTGCAATAACTGATTACGGTAGGAGAATTTCAGTCAATATGGGGCAGGTGAGAGGGGTAGTCAGGGGTACTTCATGGAGTAGGTAACATTTGGGGTTAGAAGTCCTGGTTTTCAAAACATTGCTCTGTACATCTAACTGGGAAGCACCATCAACTGCAGAGAAAAACATAGACTAAATCAGACTCTCTGTGCTTTATGAGCTTGGGCAAGTTATTGAACCTCTCTGAACTTCATTTTTTTGTGAGAAAGGATTGTTGCAAGGGATAGAGAGGTTCTCATGTGAAATGATCACCACAGTGCCTGGCACACTGAAACTGTGCAAAGAAAGTTGATACCCCATCCTGACTGCTGTAACTGATTACAGCACATTATTTAATCTCCTAGGGCCTCAAGTTCTTACCTAGAGAAGGAAAATACCTTGCTTTCTTCATACGAATTGCTCATGAAGTTTCAATGTCATGATGTGTTTGAAGGCCATGTTTGAAGTCATGTTATTACTGTTTCTATTTCTGTTGAGGCTCATGGAACCATGAGCTTGGTGTAACTCTTTTTGAGTGTGTTGCTTTAATAATGCTGTCCATGGAGAAATTTGCATCCAATTCAAGAAACCCTCCAATGAGACGCTTTAATTTCGGGCATACTTCTTGTTTCTCTAAAGCCCTTTGTCTGCAATGGTTACATTAATGTAACCTTTTTTCAGGAATGCAGGGGGGATGTACCTAACTGGTACATTTAGGCAAGATTTATGCTTTAGATTTTTTCAACTAGATGTGGACTCTGGTAAACTGACCTTTCATTCTTCTGTGGTAGAGCTGAAATTTATAGAGTTTCGTTTTGCTTTGGCAATGTGCTCCATAATAAATAAGGATTAAAATGATTAATGCAAACTCAAATAATGTCAATGCTTAGGGTCCACAGCTTGCAGCAGATAGCAGATGTCCTGAACTCGAGAAGGAAGAGAGATTTCTCTGATGAACACTCTGTTCTCTACCTAAAAAACTGTTTTGTTTTGTTTTTCTCTACCAGACCTAAAATCACTTAAAGTCAGTAGTCTGTGGACTTTCTCCAATAATTCCTGTGGCTTAAGAAGGAAAACAAAAGCTGTAATGCTCCTAGATCCTTTCTGGCTTGTGCAGAGAACCCTAGATTGATTCCAGGCTGAGCAGTTGATTTCAATCAAAGGCAGCTTCCAGGTAGTCTCCTGCCTTAGCTTGTCAGTAACCGGAGCCCTGCCCACATGTTCTGAGCCAGAGACACCCAGCAGGCTGGCACTCACCTGTTTCTCTGGGTAAGCAAGAACTCAGATGCTTTCTTCCAGCATTTGTAGTGAAATCCAAGCTGGCCGCTGAGTGGTCGTCCAGGCTGATTTGGGGAACAGGTGTGGGAAGTTCCTCTAGGATTTCAGTGTTTATTGTAGCCTCGTCTACAGTATGGAAACCATTTAGCACAGTGCCAGCATGCTAGCATTTAGTAGAGCACTCAATAAATGTTGTTATTATGATTAGTCATCCTGTATTCCCCACTAGAGTTTTTTAAGTTGCAATCATACTGCTTCCCAACACCACTGTCTTTATATATGTGTATATATACACACACACACATATATATACATGTAGATATATATAAATACGTATAGATACATACATATATATATACACACATATATATTCTTTTTCTGATTCCTTTCCATGATAAGTTATTATAAGATATTGATGGGCTTCCCTGGTGGCTTGTTGAATATAGTTCCGTATGCTATACAGTAGGTCCTTGTTGTTTATCTATTTTGTATATAGTAGCATGTATCTGTTAATCCCAAACTCCTAATTTGTCCCCCCTTTTCCACTTTGGTAACCACAATTTTGGTTTCTGTGTCTGTGAGTCTGTTTCTGTTTTGTAAATAAATTCATTTGTATCTACTTTTTGGATTCCACCTGTAAGTGATATGATACAATATGATATGATGATCTCTGTCTGATTTACTTCACTTAGTGTGATAAGCTCTAGGTTCATCCATGTTGCTGCAAAAGAGACATAGTTGAAGTGATGTCTTCCCTTCCTTGTCAGTCTGTAGCACTGGAACCTTCCATCTGGTTTTATAAAGTGTTAAGTGGACTGCTGTGTGCCACTGCTATTCTAGACCTCAGGCATTGGGGGAATGGATGATAGAACAGAAATATAAGAAAGATATTACTGCATTTAGGGAATTTATTCTCTTGGGGAAAATAGGCCCATCATGCATACAATGCATTTTAGCAAGAGTGTAAGGCAGATTATTAAAAAAAATAAATAAATGGCCAAACTTTGTGGAATATAAGCTGTGAACAGACTAATACGTCAGGGTGGGGCAGAGTTCAATGTCAGCTGGAGTGGGAGAGGATGGTGTGAGGACTTGAAGATCCCTGAAGTGGGAGCCCTGAAGAATGGATCAGTCTGCAAAGAGAGAACTGAGAAAATTACTCAGGGACTATGGACACGTTAAGCTGACCTTGAAAGCCCATCCGTTGCTGCTTGATCTAGTTGGAGAGGCTTTATATCACTAGAGAAGGAATTTTAAAAGACATAAATGTCTGGAATGTTGGAAGATATTAGAAGTAGCCACTATGCACATCTCTTTTATTTCTGTTTGATAATATTTAGATTTTTAAAAGCCTTGGGTTTTATGTCTACCTTCTGAGAAGCCTAGTAAAATAAATTTTTGGAGAGGAAAAATCATGCCTAAGAGAGATCTCTTTATTCTTTGCTTTGCCTCTGTTAAACATCCAATCAGGATTAGCTTGTGCTGTGTTGAAACCTTGCATCTCTGGAAGTGAGCCTTACTTAATCCAGACCTTTTGATGGTTGACTATCCAGGGCACAGACTTTCTAAACTCCTTCCTGCAGTTGTGATGTCTCTTTTCGGCCCGTGTTCTGGCTGATGGCATTTCCAGCTACCTTTGAGTGGAGGTGGAGGCTCAGCTTTCTTTGTGTGAACCTCTTGACATTGACCTGACCAAAGAACCCTGATGTGTAGGAAGACTCGCTGTCATCTCCTCTTCTCAGGGGAGTTGAAAGAAAGAGATTCTCTTCAAAAGCATGTCTGCTGTAGGAATATATCAAAGCCTAACCTTACCTATTGATTCCCTTGGGCTTAGACTGTTTCCCTGTACAAATAGGAGGGATAAATTATTAAAACATTGGATGTCATTAGTTTCTGAACTAACTCTATCTAATCAGCTTGGGACTTCCCTATGGTTCATTTGTTAAGACACTACGCTTCCTGCTTCCACTGCTGGGGATGTAAGTTCGATCCCTGGTTGGGTAACTAAGATCCCATGTGCCCTGCAGCGTGGCCAAAATACATACATAAATAAAAAGCATTAGTGTGCCTTTTGGTATACGGTTTAAAACAAACCTGGAACATGTTACCCAGAGGGGTAACTGAGAGAGAAAACTCTAGACCATACTTCAGTATGATAATAATTGCTTAGTAAGCTTATCAGACTACAGAGTCCTTGGATGGAGCTCAATAATTTGCATTTCTAAGAAGGTCCTATGTGATGCTGACATTGCTCCCCTGAAAGCTTGGTTCCCAAGCTTCAGGACTTCAATATCCAAAGAGAAACCAAAGAGGGAGGTAACAGTGCTGAGGGACATACCTCAGGCAGGGCAGCCACCTTTCTCCTTTATGCACACATTCTCGCCTTCCAGAGCTGGGGTTCCGAGACTGGACCGCGAGTGCAGGGTGCTCTCTGCACCTACCCCTACAATCAACTCTCAGATCCGTCAGATACTCTCTGTTTTATGAAGTAGAGAAAAATGAAAATCCTATCTCTTTAATGGTCCATGAGCAAAAACGTTGCAATTCCTAAGACTTGTGGTTAATAAAAATCTGGGCTATATCAACGTTTGGATACACTTTTATTATTTCCAAATATATATAATTAAGAAGAAACTGTTGCTAAATGGAACTCAGAACTACTTTAATGAATCAACAGACCTTCGGTATTAGTTTATCATCATAAAAAGAATAAGTCAGAATACAGGGGTGCTCAAAAAATAATGTAACATCTTAAGTAAGCTAAGCCTTCTGTTGATGTCTAGCTCTCTTCAATGATAATCTGCTTAGGAAAATACTTTTTCCTGGAAAACAGAAGGGGACCTTGCTTTATAACATCAGAGATTAAAAAAAGAAAAACCACACAAGGTGAGGAGCAAGGGGACAAATATTGATGCTTTTTCTTTCGAGTGAACATTGCAGAAATCTCTTGTTACAGTCTCTTGTTCCTTATGCCTTCCTAGTGGAAAGCTAAATTCTCCTGAATGGGGAGAAATGACCGCTGGGTGATGAGTTGATATTCATAAGTCCGGGCACAAAGCAGATAATGCAGCAAATGAGTATGTATGAAACTGTAAATCACCCTCGCCCCTTCTTTCAGCCATGAAAGGAGGCCTTGTCCTATAGAACATTAAATTGTGTTCATTTAATCCAACAAGTCCAGTAGAACAAATCGGCCTCATGCAGATTTATCACAGGAGGTTATTTAAATTCAGCGGTGACCTTTGCATCCCTGTGAATGTGCTTCACATGAACAAGGACAAAGGGAACTTTTCTGCACTGTCATTGTGTCTCTGGGGAGACTGTGCGTTTCCCCATGTGATCAACTCATAAGTGTGGACTGGGGGCTCGGGGGCGGTTCTGAGGGTGCTGAGGGCTTGGTGAGGAAGGGGTGGGGTACATCACAAGGGGGGATGTGTTTTCACCTAGTGTGGACTCTGGCTGTGCCTTCCTGTGGCCTGATTTGTTAGAATGCTGGCTGTGAATTTAAGTACCGATTTCGGGGTTACTCAGCTTCAATCCTTTTGATATTCTGGACTGGGTAAGTCTTTGTTGTGGGGGGCTGTGCTATGTGTTATAAGATGTTTAGTGACATTTCTGGCCTCTCCAAAATGCCACTAGCATGCCTTCCCTGAGTTGTGACAGCCAAAATACCTCCAGACATTGTCAAACATCCCCTGGGGTAAAAACTCATGTGGAATATTTTGAACTCATTGAAAACCATTGAACTCATGTGGAATATTTTCTAAGACTCTGTTTCATATGCCCTTAACAAAAAAACCCTGTGCCAGATGAGTGATTAATTAGGGAAGTGTGATGGTGGTGTTAACATTTTCAAAAAGTGCTTGTGTGCATATATCAATATATAGATACAGGTGCATATATATTAATAATAATCAAATGAATAAAAATGAAAAAGGAAGAAATCCAAAGGTGCCTCTCTGACTCCAGGTTCCTTGTATGTTAAAGATTTTATGAATATTTGAAATCAAATTTATTGGCAAAAAAGGAACAAAACAATAACTTCTAGCAGAATGAAAGTGGATGAAACTATCGTTTTCTCAACTCTCAGTATTTGGAGAGGATTTGGCTGGTGACAAAATTCTCATCAAAGTCAGTTTTGTGCAGCGTTCTTCAGGAAACAGAGGGTCCCAGGGTTTATTCCCTTGAAATATTTAAGCAGCTCCATATCCTGTTTCTGCTTAATGTCAGCTTTCTAATGGATAAATGTGTGGATTGTTTTTTCCCTGGAACAAAAGTAGGTGAAAAAGAAAAAGACAAATCCATTTGCTCTCAGCCAGGGATTCTGCAGTCCTGTATCTAGATTAGGGCTCTCGGAGACCTTTGACATCTCTCATAAGTATGCAGTGCTCATTTATAAGCCCCAGAGAACTGGTAGATTTATGGGGACTCAAAACTAGTGTCTGAGATCATCATCCTAGGATACACCATAGAATGAAAAGACTCTGCTAGGTGAGAATTGGTGTCTCTGTAAGTAACAGGAAGGAAAACTTGGACCACCAAAGTAAGTCAAGTTTTCACGAATGAGGCTGCTAGTTAGGCAACAGCATTCATGAGAAACAGATTTGGTTCTTTGAGTTAATATGACTGTTACTTGGGAAAAGGATTTTCAGGTGCTAATTTCTATGGAACCAATTCCAGGCTGGTATGGGGATCTTGGGCAAAATGGGCAGAAGCCTGAACAAGCACAAACTGGAGGGAAGAGATGCCTGTCTGGGAACAGACCCTGGTCATGCAGGTGGCTCAGTGGCCCCTCCCCGAGGGGGTGCGTGCATGCTAAGTCCCTTCAGTGGAGTCCAGCTCTTTGAGACACCATGGACTGTATCCTCTATCCATGGGATTCTCCAGGCAAGAATCCTAGAGTGGGTTGCTATGTCCTCCTCCAGAGGATCTTCCCAATCCAAGGACCAAACCCTGGTCTCTTTTATCTCCTGCATTGGTAGGCAGGTTCTTTACCACTAGTGCCACCTGGGTTGGATGCTGCTTATTCTGCTTATTCTGGTTACTGCTTGTTCAGCAATGCTGGGGTATTGCTCATGTGTCAAAAGCTATGACCAACCTAGACAGCATATTAAAAAGCAGAGACATTAATTTGCCGACAAAGGTCTGTCTCGTCAAAGCTATGGTTTTTCCAGTAGTCATGTATGGATGTGAGAGTTGGACTATAAAGAAAGCTGAGTGCCAAAACATGGATGCTTTTGAACTGTGGTGTTGGAGAAGACTCTTGAGAGTCCCTTGGACTGCAAGGAGATCCAACCAGTCAATCCTAGATGAAATCAGTCCTGAATATTCATTGGAAGGACCGATGCTGAAGCTGAAACTCCAATACTTTGGCCACCTTATGGGAAGAGCTGACTCATTTGAAAAGACCCTGATGCTGGGAAAGATTGAGGGCAGGAGGAGAAGGGGACAACAGAGGTTGAGATGGTTAGATGGCATCACGAGCTGAATGGACATGCATTTGAGCAAGCTCCGGGAGATGGTGAAGGACAGGGAAGCCTGGCGTGCTGAAATCCACGGGGTCACAAAGAGTTGGACATGACTGAGTGACTGAACAGCAACGCCTGTGCTGCTGCTCTGCCGCTGTGTGTCCTCCAGCCTCCAGAGGAGGGCCGAGGGAGGGGCAGGCCCCAGACACCCAGTAGATGCCCATCCTGCTCCTGGGGCTCAGCTGCTGGCATAGCTGCTGTTGGAAATTACTGAGAATTATTTGGGAGGGGGATACAGTCACGTAAATAAAGCAGATGATGGAGTTATATATATATATATATAAAATGAAAAAAGATTGATTAAAGTCGTAAATTTCCCTTTTATATCTTTTATCTGGGCATTAACTCCACAGCAGTAATTTACTGCATTGGTTTATTACTTTCTTCTGAGAGAAACAGTGAATTTTAATTGAAATCACTGCTCGCTTCTCTTCATTCTTTCCGGACATTGTTAGGGTGACTCTTGCATATTCCCCGGCGTGTGCTTCCTTCCTCCTGAGGGTGACAGCAAGAAGAGGAACCTTAGCCAGGGAAGCCAAGTGCGGACCTGCTCTGTGCCCCAGCCATGCCTGTGTTTTCACAGATTAGCTAGTTCACCTCTCATTAGGGTCCTGAGAGGGCTCCCCTAGGGGCTCAGTTGTAAAAGAATCTGCCTGCAATGCAGGAGCCTCAGGAGCCATGGATTCCATCCCTGGGTCAGGAAGATCCCCTAGAGGAGAAAAGGGTAATCCACTCCCGTATTCTTGCCTGGGAAATCCCATGGACAGAGGAGCTTGGCAGGCGACAGTCCATGGGGTCGCAGAGTCAGACACGACTGAGCACACACACACACAGTCCTGGGAAGAAAATGGGCCTGTGGGCACCTTGGTGACCTGCCCAAGGTCACCCAACTGTTCGTGCAGAGCTAGGGTTGCTCTGATTAATGGTCCGCAGTGCTATAGACAAATGCCACAGGATGTGAAAATGTGAGCAACTCAGGGAATACGTTAAGGATCTGAGGACTCTGGTCCTCAGTGAATTCTTTCAGATGATTGTACACACACTTTATTTTGTATGTATTTACGAGTTGAATTGTTTTCCCCCCAAAAGACATAGTGACGTCTTAATCCCCCTCTATCCATGAATGTGACCTTATTTGGAAATAAGCCCTTTGAAGATATAATCTATTAAAATGAGATCTATTAGTGTGTGTGTGTGTGTGTGTGTGTGTGTGTGTGTGTGTGTGTGTGTGTGTGTGTACACGCTCAGTTGCTCAGTTATGTCTGACTTTGTGGTTCCAGGGACTGTAGCCCACCAGACGACTCTATTCACGGGATTTCCCAGGCAAGAATACTGGAGTGGGTTTCCATTTCCTTCTCCAAGGAATCTTCCTGACCCAGGGTTCGGACCTACATCTGTTGAGTCTGCTGCACCGGCAGGGAGACTCTTTACCACTAGCGTCACCTGTGCTTCCCTGGGGGCTCAGACGGTAAAGTGTCTGCCTGCAATGCAGAAGACCTAAGTTCGATCCCTGGGTCGGGAAGATCCCCTGGAGAAGGAAATGGCAACCCACTCCAGTATTCTTGCCTGGAGAATCTCAAGGACAAAGGAGCCTGGTGGGCTACAATCCATGGGGTCAAAAAGAGTCGGACATGACTGAGCGACTAACACACACACACAGCACCACCTGGGTAACCCCTTTTGCATGAGGGTGGACCCTAATTCAGTGACTGCTGTCCTTATTAGAATAGGGACATTTGGACACCGAGATCTGACTCAGAGAAAAGATGGCCGTGGGGCTGGAGACAGAGGCAGGAGTTGAAGACCTGTTGCCACAGGCCGAGGAGTGCCAGGGGTCCTCAGCATCCTCCAGAGGTCAGGAAAAGCATGGACAAGCCTCACCTAGAGCTTTCAGAGGAGCGCAACTCTGCTGCCCCCCCCCACCCCTGGTTTTTACCCTGTGACCTTCACTATGATGATACATGTCTGCTGTGCTCAGCCAGCCAGTCTGCAGTTCTTGGTTATGGCAGCCCTCAGAGACTCTACAGGACACCGCCCAAGGGCACAGATGGGAAGGCTGAGTTCTCCTAAGGGGGTGCAGGTAGTTGGCATAACCGAGGACTCCTAATATCATGTTTTTCTTATTACACCAAATGTTAACAAGCTAGCAGGGCTTTTTTTTCAATGTCTTTGTTCAGTTTTTTTTTTTTTTTCCTATTGTAGTATAGTTGGCTTACAACTTTGGGTTAGTTTCAGGTGTACAGCAAAGTGACTCAGTTGTGTGTGTGTGTGTGTGTGTGTGTGTATGTATATATATATATATATATATATACATACACACACTCACACTAAGCTAAGTCACTTCAGTTGTGTCTGACTCTGTGTGACCCTATGGATTGTAGCTCACCAGTCTCCTCTGTCCATGGGATTCTCCAGGTAAGAATAACTGGAGTGGGTTGCTGTGCCCTCCTCCAGGACATCTTTCTGACCCTGGGATCAAACCCTCATCTCTTCTGTCTACCTACATTGGCAGTGGGTTCTTTTATCACTAGCGCCACCTGGAAAATATATATACACACACACATATATGTATAGATATATATTTGAGATTCTTTCCCCTTAACAGTTATTAAAAATTTCTGAGTATAGTTCCCTCTGCTATACAGTAGGTCCTTGTTGTTTATCTATTTTACGTATGTATGTTAGTGTATTTGTGTTAATGGCAAACTCCTGATTTATCCCTTTCCCCCTGCTTTCCCGTCTGGTAACCTAAGTTTGTTTTCTATGTCTGTGTGTCTATTTCTATTTTGCATGTATGCTCATTTGCATTTTGTTTTTGATTCTACATATAAACAATACATGGATGGACCTAGAGATTATCACAGTAAGGGAAGCACACCAGACAGAGGAAGACAGGTATCGTGTGATATTGCTTATATGTGGAACCTAAGAATTTAGCAGTTTTTGAGATTGTCAATCCAGGCTTTAGTTAGATCTCTCATTCTTGTTGTTTGCTGTGCAGTACTTGTGATTTGGTTAAGTTTAATGATTGGGGGAGTTCTAACAGGTATAAGGGATTTGATGAGAGATTTGTGTGGCCTTAAGTTGTTATAATCATTTCAGGACTCCTGAAAGAGCATCCATGGATGGTGCTCTCATACCCATGGGACTGACTGTGGGAGAATTTTTATGTAAGTCACAAGGCCACGTGAAAGTTACTATTGAGCATCATTGGTGTGCTTCATAAATCAGAATCTCATCAGAATCTCATTTATTTGATCACTTTTGAGTCCTTTAAAATAGATTCTGAGGAAGCACTTTCCTTTCAAAGCACTGGAAATTTCTACCTGAAAAGCAGCTACAGGATGAGGTGTAGTTTCACCACTGACCTTGAGAACCCAAAGTCCAGTTTTATTATTGTTGCCACTTTACATTCTGGTCTTGATATTTGCTGTCATTTTTAAATGATTTTGTTCCTAGCTTCCCGACATTCTTATAAAAATGTTTTAAAAATCCATAAATTTTATTCACATTGAGGTAGATTATTCTAGGAAAGCATATGGAAATCTAACAATAAAATGACTAAACCAAACTGTGGTGAGTTACTGATAGCAGTTTCATGATTTAATAGCACAAGGACAAGTGTCTGTTTAGCTCTTTGCCATTTATTCTCATGATCATGGGAGGAGAAAAGCCAGGTGGAATAATGTCCAAGAACTTGGACACTAGCATCAGATATTTTTGCATTTAAATCCTAGCTCTACCACTTTCTTAGCTGTGTGATATTGGGCACATTACTTAACCTCGCTGAGCTTCAGTTTACTGCAAAAATGAGAGTACATACAATGAATAATGAATTAGCTTGCCACCAAGAATAGAAGAGTTAATATATGTAGAGTACTTTAGTAAACATTTAGCACATAGTAAATTCTCAATAAATGTAAAATGATGTTGTCTTCACATGCATGAAGTTTATTTTAGCTAATTTGACTTCCACATTGTATGATTAGTCTTTGAGTCTCTAAAACATAGTGATATTGAAGGGAGGGAAAGAAGGGGACTGACAGGAGAGAAAGCATAGAAATACAGCTAACCAGAACTTGGTGAACATGAGCGTTGAAAACCGTCCTTGTGATGTGGTGCAAAGTAGAATCAGACTTGAAATATCACAGAGAAGATATGTGCATGCGTGCTCAGTCGCTTAGTCATGTCCAACTATTTTGCAGCCCCAGGGACTTGGGGTTGCAAAGTCCCATTTTGTAACCCACCAGGCTCCTTTGTCCATGGATGTTCCAGGCAAGAGTACTGAAGTGCCATTTCCTCCTCCAGAGGATCTTCCCAACCCAGGGATCAAACCCGCATCTCCTGCATTGGCAGGTGGCATCTTTACCACTGAGTCACCTGGGATGCCCCACAGAGAAGATACCTTGTTGTAAATGGCTTTGGAGGTATATGCCTAGCCCAGAACATCATCCCTTTTCTCTGAGTACTGACCACCAGTCCTTCCCTCCTTGACCCTGAGACCAAGATTCTGTCTTCCCGAATTTATTATTGGGATTCACAGGTAATCTCTGGGTGTGGTGGAATTGAGGAGTTTTAAACCTGACAGCTGTGGGTGAATGTTTGTGTCCCCCTAGAATTCATATATTGAAACTTAATCCCTGATGTGGTAGTATGTGAAGGTGGGGCCTTTGGTAAATAATTCTTTTATGATGGTGGGGCCTTTATGAATAGGATTCATGCCCTTATAAGTGAAATCTCAGGAAGATCCCTCTCCCCTTCTGCAAAATGAGGATGCATCTAGAAGACACAGTCTGCCAACTGGGAAGTGGGACTTCACCAGACACCGAGTCTGCGGCATCTGGATCTTGGACTTCCAGCATCCAGATTGTGAGAAACAAATCTCTGTTGTTTATGAAACACCAAGCTGATGATATTTTGTTAGAGCTACCCCGATGGACTGAGACAGAGGCTGTGAGCATGGGGCAGCTGAGGGACAGACAGACAGGCTCTGATAGGCTTGATCCTGAAGGCTTTCCATTGGTTGGTCCAGAGGTTAGTGACACACAGCTGTACTCTTTGCCCTTAGATTCTCTAATGTACCCTACAGTGATAATACATACTTTTTCCATCAGAGTTTGAAGTGTCTCTTTTGTAAATGAAAGGACCATAACAGACCATTGCTGTGGAAACCAAATCAGGAGAGGGGCTCAGGACAGAAGACACGTTCTCCAATGTCACCAGCGCCCAAAGGTTAAAGACTAGAAGCGTTTAGGTTTGGTAATTTGGGGAGAAACTAGTGAAAGGCGTTTGTCTTTTTAAGTCACGTTATTGCTAGGATTGTTCATCTGCATTAGCTTGAATGTCAGCCACCACTTTGCATCTTTTATTTGTGGAATTCTGTGAGTCATGACCTAAAATATTTGTGGTCTCCAGCATGTGCTTGAATTAAGCCCTGTCTCTCTTTATTAATAGTTCTTAGAGGGATATTAGCTGGCTTAAATTTTATCTGTAGGAAAATTTGCCAACAATTTGGTTAAAAGCACATTATCCTGTTTTAGACAACCCTGTTAATCCTTAATATTTTGAACAAGATGTGCATGATAACCACCTGTTTTCTCAGAGTTTCATCCTGTGAAATTCGCTAAGTACATCCATGAGAAGCAAGGATTCTTCCTGAATTGGCACCCCACCTTGTTCACATGCTAAACTTACGGCAATATACAAGTTTCTTAACTTCTTATGACCAGGTTGTTCATCAGAAAAATGGGGATACCGAATTGTTGCTAAGATTTAACAGATTTATGTACTTTATAAAGCCTTAGCTTAGCCTTGTACAAATAAAATGCTCAAGAAATGTAGTATGAACTGCCATAGTCATTATTAAGGGGCTTCCCAGGGTCTACTGGTAAAGAATCCCACCTGCAAATGCAGGAGATGTTGGAGATGTGGATTCGATCCCTGGGTCAGGAAGATCCCCTGGAGGAGGAAAATGGCAACCTACTCCAGTATTTTTGCCTGGAAAATCCCATGGACAGAGAGGCTAGTGGGCTACAATCCATTGGGTCGCAAAGAGTAAGACACGACTGAGTGACTGAGCGTGCATGCATGCAGTCATTATTGAATGCATTCAACATTTTGCCTTTCATCAAGATGTGCCTATAAAGAATACTTTCTTGAAAACTGACAAGAATCAGTGTAAATAGAAGCCTTGAGGGAACTAGATATATACTAAGTGTTTCATTTTTTTATGAGTGTCTGCTGTATACCAGTGTCCAAGGATGATAAAACAAGAGCCCTGCTCTTCAGGATTTCAACGTGGAATTATTTCACCATCAGCTGCCACTCACTGCTGCTGTCACACAGCTTGAAAATGTAGAGATGAAGTAAATAATATTAAAGGCTTTTATGGGACTTTTTTTCCGGCAATAATAGATGGTTATAATATTTATAGGTTATTTTCGGAAGGAAAACATCTGAGAACATGAGTGAGGAAATGTAAAATAAATACATCACATTAGAAACAGACTATTACAGGCAGAAAACGCTGAGCTTTTGCCAATGCACCATTTTTAAATATGTTGCCATTACAGATACTACAGTTAAGGAAGACAAATCCAATTTTACCTCCTACCACTTTAGTTAATTTCTCTGTAAAATTTCCTATTTTATAAAGACATACTTCATTTTGGCTATGTACATACTAAATTGTCCATTTTTTACTTAGTTAAATTGTTTTCTGTCACAGTGAGAAATGCTTTTCTCTGAAGAAATGATGTTCATGCACGGGAAATAGGGTTATTTATTAAAATGGTTTATTATGAAACCAGATTTAGACATATTTCTCTCATTTTGTATTTAAGTGTTTTTAGTGCCCAATGAAATGACTTTCAGTGTAAAGTGGGCTTTCACAGTCCATCCCCAAAGTCTAACTTTTACAGTTAATCAAATACACTTGGTGGATTTATATTTACGTACATATGTTTAGAAATGTCAGAGATGGTTTCAGTTGATCACTATCAGTGCTTTGCTGGGTTATCATAATTAGTAAATGGCTTAAGTTATTCTGTGTTTTCATTCCTGTCTGATTTAATAAGGCTTTGTGGTTTGGGGACTCTGTACACAGGTATGAGAGGAACATAAAGAACTAGGAAACTTCTCAGCCCTAAGAGAATAAGCAGTGTGTTTTTACAAGATTGAAAACCACTTTTAACAAAAAGAAGGTGTAGGTTTGGGGTTGAATGCTGAGCTTGTTACTGAAGCTGCGTGTTGGAAGTTTAGTCACATCCAGCAACTTCCAGGACAGTGAAATTACCCAGAAGTGGTTTTCCAGATAACTGAAGTTTAGCCCTTTAACTCATCTGGAAAACAGAAGTAGGCTCACAGACATAGAAAGCAAACATATGGTTACCAAAAGGGATAGCAGGGTGGGAGGAGGGTGGAGATAAAGTAGGAGTTTGAAGTGAACATATACACACTCTACAATGTATAAAATAGGTAAATAACAAGGATGTGCTATATAGCACAGAGGACTATACTCAGTATCTTATAGTAAACTATAGTTCTTACTCAGTAAAAGAATCTGGATCACTTTGCTATATAGCTGAAACTAACATGATATTGTAAATTAAGTATGCTTCAGTAAAAAAAGAAAAAAACAAAAACTTTAAGTGCCAAAACAACAATAAAACATCTCCAGATTTCTGGTCCACTTTCCAAAGTGTGTTAAATATATTTTTCAACTTGCAAGCATAGTATCCTTATATTGAACATGATGATACCAGCAGCTCTGGTGTTAAGGGCCCACCTGGGGCTCATGTTCAGAAAGGTCACAAGTGTGGTTTAAGCTCTGCTGGCACTATCTGGAAATTCTTAATAAATTTTGAACAAGAGGCTTGGTGCTTTCAATTTACACCGGGCCCTGAAAATTACGTAGTCCACTGTGGATACGGGCTTTCCCTCTGGACTCCTGATGGTTGTCTAGGGCCATCAAATGCTCTACTGTTTGCGCCTCCTCATTCGGGCTTCCCAGGTGGCGCTTGTGATAAAGAACCCACCTACCAGTGCGGGAGACTTAAAAGATGCGGGTTCCATCCCTGGATTTGGAAGATCCCTTAGAGGAGGGCATGGAAACTGACTCCAGTATTCTTGCCTGGAGAATCCCATGGACAGAGGAACCTGGAGGTCTGCAGTCCATAGGGTGACAAACAGTCACACACGACTGAAGTGACTTAGCACGCACATGCCCATGTCTGAGCTCAGCTTGCCAGCACTGGCCTCTGTTATCAGCATGCCTTTCTCTCCCAGGGCTCTGTCTTCTAATTTGCTGCTTCTCATCTGCTGAGACATCATATAAATGAGGGATTCTAATAATAAGTAGGTTAAGAATCACCAGGCTTTGAAGGGTGACCTTGAAGACTCCTCCCCCAGAGTGAAAGTGCACAGCACAGTAAACAGGCTTCGTGGTGTCAGCTTCAGTGATCACAGGCCGTTTTTGCTCTTCCCTTGGACCGACTGCTGTGGTGAAGAGGCCACCTCTGTATAAACACTGGCTAAGACCATGCAATCCTGGTCCATTTCTATTAAAGGGAAATTTTTGGCAACAAGCTCTTTTCAAAACCCACTTAATTTTCAAAATTAATCATAGACAGAACATAAGTGAGGTTTCTTTCGTGAAACTTCTGTCACATAAATCTTGTGGGCTATGAAGTTTTCCCTGTTGACTTAAGACACTTTAGATTTCAAGATTTTAGATACTTTAAAACACTTCAGATTTTTAAAGTGAAAACACTTTAGATTCCAGTAATTTCTATCCTTTCAAATTGTTCATGTACCTTCAAACAATTGTTCTTGCTTGATGCCCCCTTGTCCTAAAGGAAACCATGTTATACTTTTTAAAAAAATTATAAGTACATTTGTATATCACAGCATTCTGCATGATTTTCTCTTTTTTTTTTTTTGACACAGGTCATAGTTGCTAGGTTTTCTCTACAATCATGCAACTTCATTTTTCACAGTCTACTTGGATTCCTACTAGCTCATGTTTGCAGTGATTTCTAGTTTTGTTCTGTAGTAAGTAGTTTTCTGCTTTCCAGCGCTCAAGCTCTGTCTGGCAAAAGTAAGCAAAACCATGTAAATATTGTTATTTCTTAGGTTGTTCATAGTAGAAGAAATGTGCTGACATTTGTATTATAAGAAAAGTCTTCAGTGTGGAAAGGGATGGTTCTTGTTCATCATTATTTTTTAATTTAGTTAATTGATTGATTTCTCTTTGGCTGTACTGGGTCTTCCTTGCTGCCGAGGTCTGTTTCTGGTTGCGGTGAGTGGAGGCTACACTCTAGTTGTGCTCATTGGCTTCTCGTTGCCGTGGCTTCTCTCGTTGCAGGGCACAGGCTCCAGGCCCTTGAGCTTCAGTGGTTGCAGCACGTGGGCTCCGTAGTTGTGACTCACAGGCTCCAGCATTCAGACTCTGCAGTTGTGGCAAATGGGCTTAGCTGCTCCCCTGCACGGGGTGTCTTCTCGGACGAGAGGTCAAACCCCTGTCCCCTGTGTTGGCTGGCGGATTCCTAGCCGCTGGACCCTCGGGGAAGTCTCTCATCATGTTTACTTTTCATTTATTCACCATCCTGTGTTATTTATCGAGCACTTACTGTGTGCCAGACACTGCAGTGGGCACCAGGGTACAATGGGAAATGGGAAGTTGTTTTCCATTCGGCGAACAGTGCTTTACACACAACAGAACTCTAAGGAAATGTGGAAAGATGGAAAAGAAATACATGCTTTGGATATGTGTCATTTGTTAATATTGCACAGGGATTTCTGAACTCCTTTTGTTGCAAAAAGCACTTAAATGTTTCTGAAATCCAACCATGATTGAAATTCTCCTGACTAATTGCTTTTGTTTAAACTTCCATTTGACATTTGAACTATATTCAAAATGTCATCTCTGGATTCACTTGCCTCTGAGACACTGAAAGAAATTTTATGTTGACATAGTCTTCAAGTCATCAATATGTGCAAAGTCCTGAAAATTTCATGTGTTCATAAAGGAAAACTAAGCAACTTAGTCTTTTTTTACAATCGGTTTATTCTAGGTTATCAAAGTGCTTTGGAAATTGCAGCTTCAATTTTGTGCCAGGTCTTAACATTAACTGGTGTGGGCATGGTTAAAACAGTGTCACAGTGACCTACCTCTATGATGCTGTCCTTCTATTATGTTGGATTTGACATGTGGAGGGGGGCAGCAGGTAATTATTTGGGATATACCTTTTACTTTCATAAATAGGGGGAAAATGGGAGTTGGTCTTTGCTGATAGATATCATAATAATAATTATGATCATAATTATAATTTATATGATGCTTCACAGATTTAAAACTTTCACACATTTTATCTATGATAGACTTAGAATAACCTGTTTCACAAGATGAAAGTCCACCTAGGTAACCTACAGAAAAGTTCTCTAGATTTAGAATTGTATACCTTAGAATCAAAAACAGTGGACAGATCTCAGTTACTAACCAATCCTACTTAGATCCTTTATTTTTGAGGAAGGCAACCATTGTATTGAGAGTTAAAATAAAGAAAGGGTTGGGGTGAAAGTAAGGCCAGTTGTCTATGGTTTTTATGGTTTGGTCTTTATCATAAACATCGTAAATAAATTCAGTATTCTCTGGCCTCCCATGAGTTGATATTGTGTTGTCTTGACTCATGTAATATTTGTTGATGTTGGTGGTGGTTTAGATGCTAAGCTGTGTCCAACTCCTTGTGACCCCATTCCCTGTAGCCCACCAGGCTTCTCTGTTCATGGGATTTCCCAGGCAAGAATACTGGAGTGGGTTGCCATTTCCTTCTCCAGGGGATCTTCCTGGACCAGGGATCAAACTCATGTCTCCTGCATTGGCAAACAGATTTTTTACCACTGAGCCACCAAGGAAACCCCCATTTAACAATTCTGAGTTAATTAATTCAGCAAACTTATAAGGAAAACCTGCATTGTGTCAGGCGTTGCAAAAGTACAAAAGCAAGAACATGTCATTCCTTAAGATAGGCAGGATCTTCAGACTTTTGTTACAATTTTTGCAGTACTTCATGTCATTTTTATTGATCCCTACTAAACAAATGCTCCCTTACCTATAAATAGCTTTAATTTCCTCTGCATTCTGGATTCTTTGTCAAGACAAGAATGATTGTAAACCAATACGTCCTTGCACTGGAGGAGCATGTGTGAATCCTGCTGTCAGCCCTCTTGGTAAAAAATACACTCAAATAGTTCTGTTTGGGGCATACAGTCCTCAGTTACATATTAAAAAAGAACGCATTTCCAAAAGGATGTTTGTGAAGAGAAACTGGTATCTTTCCAAAAGTAAATGCAGAGCCGAAATAGAACAGACTCAAGATGCATAACTTGTGGTTACCAAGGGTTTGGAAAGAGTTGAGGAGGAATGGATTGAGAGTTTGGGATTTGTACAGTGCAAACTATTGTATATATGATGGATAAACAACAACATCCTACTGTATGGTACAAGGAACTTTATTCAATATCCTATGATAAACCATAATGGATAAGAATATGAAAAATAATATATATATATATATATATATATATATATATAACTGAATCCCTTTGCTGTACAGCTGAAATCAACACTACATTGTAATTCAACTATACTTCAATAAAATTGAAAGCAACAACAGCAACAAGTAAATAGAGAACCAACAATCTGTTTTAAATTTTGAATTTTGAATATGGTTCCAAATTGGGGAAGGAGTACGACAAGGCTGTATATTGTCACCCTGCTTATTTAACTTATATGCAGAGTACATCATGTGAAATGCCAGGTTGGATGAAACACAAGCTGGAATCAAGATTGCAGGGAGAAATATCAATAACCTCAGATATGTAGATGGCACCACCCTTATGGCAAAAAGAGAAGAGGAACTAAAGAGCCACTTGATGAAAGTGAAAGAGGAGTGTGAAAAAGCTGACTTAAAACTCAACATTCAAAAAACTAAGATCATGGCATGCAGTCCCATCACTTCATGAGAAATAGATGGGGAAACAGTGGAAACAATGAGAGACTTTATTTTCTTGGGCTCCAAAATCACTGCAGATGGTGACTGCAGCCATGAAATTAAAAGATGCTTACTCCTTGGAAGAAAAGTTATGACCAACCTAGACAGCATATTAAAAAGCAGAGACATTACTTTGCCAAAAATGGTCCATCTAGTCAAACCTCTGGTTTTTCCAGTAGTCATGTGTGGATGTGAGAGTTGGACCATAAAGCAAGCTGAGCGCCAAAGAACTGATGATTTTGAACTGTGGTGTTGGGGAGGGCTCTTGAGAGTCCCTTGCGCTGAAAGGAGATCAAACCAGTCAATCCTAAAGGAAAATCAGTCCTAAATATTCATTGGAAGGACTGATGCTGAAGCAGAAACTCCAATACTTTGGCCACCTGATGCAAAGAACTGACTCATTGGAAAAGATCCTGATGCTGGGAAAGATTGAAGGCAGGAGGAGAAGGGGACGACAGAGGATGAAATGGTTGGATGGCATCACCGACTCAATGGACATGAGTCTGAGCAAACTCTGGGAGTTGGTGATGGACAGGGAGGCCTGGCATGTTGCAGTCCATGGGGTCGCAAAGAATTGGACATGATTGAGCGACTGATCTGAACTGAATCTGTTTTAACCACAATTGAAACACTCCCTGGTATAAACCAACTCTCATCACCTGCCCTGTCTCCTCCAGCTGAGGAAGTAAATCACACTGTGACAGCTGGACTTTTAGCAGAGTCACCCTTAGTTGAGGTTCCCAGAGTCCTGTCCCCAACCAGGAAAGCTCTGTGTGCATGCTAATTCTCTTCAGTCATGTCTGACTCTTTGCAACCCTATGGACAGTAGCCCTCCAGGCTCCTCTGTCCATGGGATTCTCCAGGCAAGAATACTGGAGCAGGTTGCCATGCCCTCCTCCAGGGGATCTTTCCGACCTGGGGATTGAACACACATCCCTTACGTCTCTGGCATTGGCAGGTGGATTCTTTACCACTAGTGCCACTAAGGAAGCTCTTAGGATCAACACAGACCCGTGGTGCTCTCAGCGGGCAGCCCCCTCTCCCAGGGCAGGAAGGAGTGGCCAGCCACCTGGGCCCTCGGGGAGCTCCTATGAGCAACAGTGGTCACTCTTGTGGCTGGACCCTGAGGCAGTGAAGTGACTAACTGTTCAGACCGGTTTGGAGGTGAGGTGAGCCCGTGACTTATTGAACTGTCAGAGGCACCTTCTGTAATTAATGTTCACTGCTCCACAGATGCTCAAAAAGTTCGGTTTTACTAGGTCACAGCACGAGTTCTTTTGGCCTCGAAGGACAGGTCTGCCGGGTCCCCCCCGCTCCCCATGCTGCTCCCCACGCCCGCTCCGCATGCCCCCCTCTGCCCACGGGCACCTGCACCTCTGCTCTGGGGCCGGGGGCGCGTCCCCTCAGCCTCCCGGGAACTGGCGCACTCTCTCCCAGGGTCCTGCCCCCGTGTCAGCCCTGGTGTGGCCTTCCATGACCACCCCAGCTAACCCTGCCGGTCCTGTTCTTCCTGAGCCCCTCCCCGCTGCATTTCTTCCAGGCGCACTTCCCGCTGTTAAACAGAGCATATCTGTAACCTGCTTCTTTGACTTCTTTATTTACCCACTAGGATAAAAGGTCCAGGAAGACGGGCCTTGTGTCTGTCTGTTGACTCCTGCACATTCTGTCTTAAATAGTGACTGGCAAGTAAGTAGATGTTTAATAAATAGTTTTTTCATTCCCCAGTCACTTTTTTTTTTTGGCTTTGATGTGCAGCATGCAGGATCTTAGTTCCCGGACCAGGTATGGAACCTGTGCCCCCTATAGTGGAAGCATGGAGTCCTAACCACTGGATATCCAGGGAATTCCCTAGTAAATATTTGTTGAATGAATAATTGAATAATCAGATAATTTAATGAGAGAATAAATTTGCTAGAATCCTTACTTGGAGGGATTACAAATAAGGAGGTCCAAATTTGTACCCTCTCTGTTGAGAGGCCATGCACTAATTTTCCAAACCAAAAGCCTAGGGAGTAGGCATGATATGAACTTGATCTTTTAAAATGCGCAGATATTGGCAAGTGGGCCAAAGAGAGAAAAGACAAGGTGTACATGAAGGTATGGAAGCAGAGGTGGCCAGGTATATTCTTTCCCTCTGTCCTGGGTTTTTATGGGAATTTGCTTTGCCAGGCATCTATTTAAAGACAGCATTTTCCCCTGTGCAGTCATGGATGTTTCATGCTTTATACCAAAGCCATTTCAGAGCCAGGTCTGGACATGTGGCTTACCAAATAGCCTTCCCATCCTGAGATGATAACTGATAGTAGAATGTGAGCATTTCTAAAATTAAGCTTTTGATCCTGGAAATGTTCACAACTGTACTTAGAGAAATTGTCATTTTTTTCCCTGCTTCTCTCTCCGTGTGCTTGTTAGATTGTCCATACGTTGTTTATAATAACTTTTCCCTGCGGTTGAAGATAACAGATTTTTGCTTTTAATTCAAGAAATGTCGTCTGCCGTAATGTTTTGCAACACGATACTTTCCAAGTTTCAAAGTGAGAGTGTGTTGTCTGATTGTGTTTTTGCATGTGAGACTGTAGAAATGGTGATAACAGCCCTAGAACTGCCATGTGCAACTCCCCTTCCCTTCATCCTTGTTGGTGTGCTTAAGTGCATGTAAAGGATTTATTTTTTGTCATTGTAATTTAAATTCAGAAGGAGTCTATTTGTATGGTAATCATAAACTAAGGGAAGCACTGTTTCATTTCTCTCTGGGATTTGTTTTCTGGCATCCTCACATTCTCTAGCACTTTAACCTGGCAACAGCATATTAACAGCAATTCGTACACCGTATTTTAACATGTAGAATAACCCCCAGAAGATTAATACATGATGAGGAGAAAAAAATTAAGAAGGGATGTTGAGGCCATCATTAATTTTGCTTTCATACATCATATCTTGGTTCCTTCTGATCTGAACTGAAATTAGAGTCATCCTAGAGTTTTCAACATCCAGAAAAAAATGTTATTGTCACAATGAAGCCCAAGCAGCACTGCCCTTCTTTTCAAGACTGAGATTCCACCATGAGGATACAAATGATACTCTCACTGTTTGGATTCATTATTTTTCGACAAGGCTTTTTAAGAGGGTTATTTTCTTTCTGTGAACACGATTAGGAAAGAACTCTTGAACCAACTGTTCATCTGGTGTGCCCTGAACCGAAGAAAGATGGATAGTTAAAGAGACTTCTCTCTCAATTCAAGTGATTACCCCACGTTCTTGTCTTAAGTGAGAGAGCCTTGAGGCCAGGGGTTATATCTTCAATCACATCAAATGACACTTATTTGTTCACAAAACAAGCTCGATTAGATTAATTTCCCCAGATGATCCTATTAGCTGAGGTGATTCAGCTAATGCCTTAAGATTTCTTCAGATCAGGGATGTCTGCTCAGATGCCTGCCAGGGCAGAGAGGGAACACTAGGGAGTGAGGTGGGCCTGGTCAGGTAGCTGCACAGAAAGCAGGACACTGGCTGCACAGATCCTGCTGGACAGGTTACCTGGAACCCTGGTGGCTCAGACAGTAAAGAGACCTGTGTTTGATACCCAAGTCAGGAAGATCCCCTGGAGAAGCGCATGGCTACCCACTCCAGTATTCTTGCCTGGAGGATTCCATAGACAGAGGAGCCTGGTGGGCTGCTGTCCATGGGGTTGCAGAGAGTCAGACACAACTGAATGACTCACACTTTCACTTTTCACTGAAGGTGGCCTAACAGCCAGTCCTGCTCTGCCCACATCTAACAGGGAGCTGCTGCTTTTTCATCCCTAAAGGTGATTGAATCCAGAATGTTGCATGGGAGTGGCTAGCTCTTTCTTCAAGGGATGCGATAAATCACTGTGTTCATGAAAAATCCCTTGATTTTTATATAATGTTAATTCAAACCTAAAAGAAGCAGACGTAGGCGCCAGCCTAACAAAAATGTGCCTACGGCCTTAACTCGAGCAGTCCTGAGGTCAAAGAGAGAACAGATAGAGGCCCACATACCACAAGTATAAATATTTAAAACTAATAAATCAAGCTAGCGCAGCTGTTAATAAAAATGTTCCATCATCCTCCTCTGACAGATATTCAAATCGGAAAGGCCGTGTTTGAAACGGGAGGTCTCCGCATCCTACGAGTGTCAGACCAAGTGGGGGGGAGCAGGCCCTGCCAACCCCTGCCCAGCTCCCCTCTCACCCCCGGCACGATGCTAAGCTCTGCTCCCTCACGCGCCAACACTTGCCCCCAGAAGCAGCTGCCGCTTAAGCAGCGCTCTGTCCCGGGCACTGGAGGGGCATGGCCTACCCAGGGAGAACGGATCTACTGAGGAGACCCACCCCAGCCTGGAAACAGGCTACAGGTGGTGACTGAGACAAGGAATCCCAGGATCCCTAAAGCCAGAGACTGGTCTAGAATCTAGACTTCAGTCCAAGTGTGCAAGGTTATACGCCGACACCCAGTGGGCCCAGCTCCATGGCTCTTCAAGCTCTTGGTCTTGTCAGGGTTGGCGAGGCTGAACGAGGGCCAGAGGCTCCCCTCCTGCCGTGTAGAGACAGCGGCCTCAGTGGCTGGAATCTCAGGGCATGTTTAAGCCTTCAATCCATAGAATATTATTTGTTCCCAGTGAGATCTTAGAGGTCATCTTATTAGTCTCAAGGCCTCAGTTTACAAAGGAAAGTGAAAGTGAAAGGCGCTCAGTCGTGCCCGACTCTTTGCAACCCATTGACTGTACAGTCCATGGAATTCTCCAGGCCAGAACACTGGAGTGGGTAGCGTTTCCCTTCTCCAGGGGATCTTCCCGACCCAGGGATTGAACCCAGGTCTCCCGCATTTCAGGCAGATTCTTTACCAGCTGACACCAGGGAAGCCTGTTTACAAAGGAGATTCTTGGCTAATGAGAGACCGTGTAGAGTCGAAGGCTTTTTAGTCAACTGAATCTGACGTATCTGAAAGTCCAATCACTTGCCAGATCAGTGACAATTTACTTAGCTTCCTGGAGGCTTGGTTTCCTCCTCAGGAAGATGGAGATGAGATGAAGTTTATTCTGGCTTATTAAGGTCCTTTCTAACCAGTTATGGATGAGACCTTTGGTTCCTCCGAGCAGAGCCTCCTTCCTAGGGAATGTGTGTTCCATGGAACTCTCTCAGCCACAATTGTTTGCTTTAGGCTTTTGCCGTTAAACACAAAGACCATCTGAGGCTACCTTTCTAGTCCTTGAAATCGTTCACTTTGGCATGAGAAAAGAGCAGCAGATGAAATCAGCATGATGGTGTTGTTTAAATATGAAAATGTTCATGTCTTTCCTCTGAATCTGATAACTTTATGATTTTTAGGGCCCTTGTAACCATTCAAAGCTATGTGTGATTCCTAAAATTAATTTGTTCAAAGGACTTGGCGCTTATATTCTTGCCTAAGTTTCCCTGGAAACGTACACCCATGTAGCTTTTATGTAACAGTAAAGGGTCTTTTCAAAAACAGGCCACTGTTGATGCTTTCGTTTAGGAAGGCAAGTGAGAAGAGGGAAAGAGAGTTTCCTTACTAAGAGGAAGATATTTTAAACACAGGTTAAGCTAAAACATTTTGTAATTATAAGACTGGTTATTTGGTGTGGAATGTAGGATTTAATATTGAAGTCAGTTAACTTGGCATTTTCAGGTTTCCTTGGCCACCAGCAATGACCATTGAGTATTGGCGTCAGACTTATATGCTCTTCTATTTAGTGTATTAAATCAACTGTTTAAAAAAAGAAAGGCTGGCTAATTGGCCTGCCAAGATCATAATACTGTCTGGTTCTAAGGCTATATAAGCCTGAAAAGCCCATTATGGAATACTTCTTTTATGTGCAGAATCGTTTCTAATGCCTGAAAATGTCATAATTGCCTCTTCATATTAGAAAGGCAATAGATATTATTGGATACCCACTTCCTCACAGACTCATTCACATGTTTCCTATCTTAGGCATTGCCTCCGCTATTAGGACATTTTCATTTAGGACAGCAATAAGCCATGTTTTAGTGCAAGCAGATCTAGTTTTATATATACATATGAATATTTCAAATCAAGAAGCTCATTCAAAATCTTTCTGCTCTTTTAGTCATAATGCAGCTTGTATTATGTTGGAGATTAAGGTTGTTATTTTTCACCTGCTGTCAGTCTACCATTGGAATTTCTTTCTTTCTTCATTGGTTCCATGACCCAATGAGCTGGATTAAGTAGTGGATCCCAAATAATAGTAGAAGAATATAGAGGAGAATGTTGTGATTTGGGGCATTTAGTGAAGGCATAGGTGAATGATAATGATGACTTATATCTTGGTGTATATGCCAAGCATGCTTAATGATCAATGTGATCATACCTAGTTTATCATTTAAAAAATGAATTTCAGGAGTCTAACTTGGAAGGGTTACTCGTCTAGTAAGTACCAGGATCAGAACTCAAGAACAGATCCACTGACTTGAGAGCAAGTGCTTTTGTCTAATGCTCTGTGAATATCATGTCTGAGACAGACATGATAGCCAGCGTTTTTTAGTAATAGGAATGGCCTTACATATATACTGTGATTCCATTTCATTCCAGCAAGCCAGAGGAGAGTATTGTGATTAGCTGCATTGGACACTGAAGCTTGGAGAGCTTTTATAAATGTGCCCAAATCACACAGCTTGTAAACATAAGAGTTGGGGTTTACTCCAGAGCCTCTAGAGTGCTGGGCCTTTTGACCAGAAAGAGGAGAAACCTTCAAGAATTTAAAGCCAATTTTTGTTTTAAATCATTTTCTATAGTATTTAGCAGATAACACTGGGTAAATAAGCCATAAGAGAGATGCCACAGTGTCTATACTTACGTTTGCCAGGCAAAAATTTCCGAATGGATTCTTTCATCCAGTTGTGTGAGCTATTGTGTGGTGTATCACTACCCAGCTTAAATGAATAGACCACCAGCCAAGCGAGAAGAGCCAGCGGGCTGCAAGCTGTGGTTCTGTAACTGGTCAGTGATTAGAGTGGGTAATTTTTAATATTATTTTATGGTTTATTTTGCAGAGGGCATCATCCACCTACATATATGTGTATACAGATGGATATACATATACCTATACATATGAATATGTACATATATATTTATGTTTGGCCAAAGATTCAGGAAATCTTTCAGGGAGATTTTCATAGGTGTACTCTTTCTTATGTTGTTCTCCTGTGACTTCTCTACATTAGGCAGTGATGACCCCTGCAAGCATTGGCCAGATCCACTTCCCTGCTGTCTTGAGTAGCCTCTCTGCTGAGTTCCTGCTAAGACAGAAATTCACAAACAATAGGTGGCCATTGCCAGCAATTTGAACACAGCAGTGTTGGTCCTTGGCAGCAGTAACCAGCAATTGGCAGGCTATTACCCAAATCCCCTGCCAAGAGAAAGCTAGGACTTTGGAAATTACCTTGTTCCTTCCACCTGGTTGCCATATTTCCGTCTTTAAAAAAAATTAGGTTTTGTATGTGCAAGTATGTTTCTTGATAGCCTTCATGCTAAAACAGTCCTTGGCATGAATATCTTTAGGTCTTTGTGGGTGCTTAACAAAATGAGTGCCTTTCCATGTGGAAATGCAGTTCTTTTCCTTGATACAGGACTTGATTTGGGAGTCCTTTGCTTCTTTATATCCTATGGTACCTTAATTAAAAATTATAAGAGGAAAGATTGTATATGTGGGTCTGTGCTCTATATCAGCATGTTGACTGATAATTCACACCTGATTTTTCCTTTCAGTACACTCACAGAATCAAAGGTGTTCAGAGCTTATGTAGACATTTTACAGAGAAGGAAACTGAGATACATACAATTTAATTGATTTGCCAAAAGTTATGAACCTAATTTTAATTCATTGCATGCTTGTTGACCCCCTGCTATGTGTAGAAGTGGGTGGCATTGAGATAATAAAAAATTGAAATTTTTTGTTTGGGATATACCTGCATATGTGCAGGTATAAACCACAGCGTAAATCTGGGTATAACTAAGAAATATCATGGGTAATAGCTACCTTAGTTGAGGAAAGGACAGCTCAGTACTGTCTGAGAGATCACAGAGAATCTAGACCCTTACCTCATTCACTCGTTTATTTTTTCCTTTTGTTTGGAAAGGAAAAGTTGCTTTATTTAGGAGGTGGCCAACCTGGGGAGAAGCTAGTGTGTGCGTGCTCAGTCACTTCAGTCATATCTGACTCTTTGTGACCCCATGGAGCCTGCCAGGCTCCTCTGTCTATGGGATTATCTCGGCAAGAATATTAGAGTGGGTTACCATTTCCTCTTCCCGGAGCTCTTCCCAACCCAGGAATCGGACCCACATCTCTGGCAGCTCCTGAAATGGTAAGTGGATTCTTTACCACTAGTGCCACCTGCAAAGCCCGGGAAGAAGGGAGACTGGTGTCCAAAAACCAACTCTCTCATTTATTCATTTATGAACTTGGCAAAGTTAATGCTTCACTTCCTATGTGCCAGACACTTCTTTGAGCCTGGAGATAGCCCAGCAAATACAGTGCACATAGTTGCTGCCATTATGGAGCTCAGGTTTCAGTGGGACTCAGAGATAGAAGGGGAGGAGCAGCACAGGGTGGTGAGTCCTGATGAGACAAGATTCCGAGGAAGTTCAGGGTTGGGGGGCACACTGAACCCAAATTCCAGGAGTCTGGGGGTGGATTGTGTATAAACCTGTAGATGGGGGTGTGATAGAGGGCCTTCTGGGAGGGAGCCAGCATAAACAGAATGAGAACATGGGACGTCTGGGGAAAAGCCCAGTGCTGGGCACTGGACAAAATATTTTCTGTGCGGTACCTGTTCTGATTCTCTCAACAGTGTTAAGTGGTATGTATCTATTAACTGAGGTCAACTGGACTTTCCCAAGGTCACATAGCCAGAGATTAGCAAAGCAGGATTCTTATTTAGGTCTGTATCATGGAGAGCGGTACTCTTAAGAAACCACTTATGGAAAAGGATTTGAACATTTGAAACAGTTAAAATTAAAAGCCTGGTTTTAAACATGGCTTGATATGATGATGTGTGGATGTGTGTGCATACGTGGATCTTCAGGTTATCCAGGCTCCCGAATGATCCACTACATTATCTTTTGGCTCCACCTGGAGCTTGTCCTTGGTCTTCTGGTAGCTCGTTAACAGGTTTCTTTTCTGTCCAGCAGGCACCTTGCTTGTACCTCTGACCTTCCTCAGCAGCATTCCTGCTAAGCTGCCTCTTTGGCTCTGTCTCTCCCCATCCCCAGTTGCTGCATGTTACCTGCGCTGTGAACCAGCACGTGTTTTCTGCTCTTCTACCTGAGTTACCACTCGGATCTGACCTCAGTGCCCGCCCCCGCCTTGGAAACTGCACTAGCTTCAGTGTTAGAGTATGGCCCAGCTTCCAGATTCACAAATGCTGTGGCTCACATGAGGCTGAACCTCAAACAAAAGTTCATTTACCTTTCTACCCATCATCCTCTGTCTGTATCTTGTTCTCATCGCTGTGGGGCAGGGCTAAGCCCCAGTGGTTTCTGTAGACCAGCTGGAGGCCAGCAAATGTCCTCACCTTCAGCAGATGTCTAGGTGCAACCTGGGGCTCATTTTCTGAAAGAACCTGAAGTGGAAACATCAGGGTCAAATTTGCCTTCCTTGGGACTTTCTAAATCTCTCTCTGTGAGAACTATTCTGTCAATAGCAACCCTCTCAGCCAACTTTAAAACATGGGATCTTATTTTCTCTCTAAAACAGGGAGACATATTCCTTAGGCTTCCTCCCACCTGAACTGTTTCACTATTGCAACTTGCTCAGATAACCTTTGCCTTTTTTTCTGAGGTGTGTGTTTGTGGGTGTGTGTTCTTAGCAATTAAGTTTTACTCAACATCTCTACTAAAATTTGGATAAATATCATTTTCATGGACTCTGAAGTCCAGCCTTTCATATTTTTCCCCTAGTTTACAACAATGATAATGATTGAAGAAACAAAAGACAGCCCGGGAATTTTTTTGTCTCTTTTAATTTTCTATTATGTTAGAGCATGCAGGGAAATAATTTCTTACTGAAACTGCTACACCTGGTCATGTTATTGCAGGAAACACATCATGGACTTGTTGGTTTGACAGTGAAACATCTTTAGACTAAAATTTTAAATTGTTCATCCAGCTAAGGTGTTTCATATATATACATATATAGATGTATGTATATATATATATAAGGTAATATTTCTCAGGTATTGCTTGTTTCAAATTTTAGGATTTTTCTTAAAAGACTCTATCTAATGATAGAATGTGACAAATTCAGGGAGGTATAGGATCAGCCTCCTTTATGTTTCTCAGGGCAAATCGTATTTTGTCTTAGCACAGCCTTCTTGCCTTTGGTATGCTCAAGGAAGTTAATTTGGCTGTTTATGATGTTATGTAATTTTCAGTAAGCATTCAAGCGTATATAACCACAGACGTCTATGTAGTAGGCAGATGGATTAGCAATTGTGCATGTAATTAGAAATAACCCTTGAAATACAAAAGTAGATTTTAATATTCAGCATCTAAAGAATTGCTAACATTACAAATTGCCCATACCCTGGGGTTACAGCCAGTGATGTAAAAATTTAAATATAAGAATTCAAATGAAAATTTCAGTCTTCTCAGCACCAAGCAGTTATTGAATTGCAGTAGAAAATCATGACAAAATCACTTAAAGGGACATTCTCTCTTTCTTTAACATAAAAATAAAATGTGTTCGTAACTAATTATAACATGAATAATTAAATGTGAAATAATTTTGTTTTGAGTGTCTCTCTTTATAGCAAGTCACACACTTGAATAGAAAAAGTCATATTTAAGAATCGCATTAATAAATACCAGCTCACTTTAAGATTCTTACGGAGAGGAAAATGAAATACTCTATTTTCTACTTTTAAAGTGAAGGATAGCACTTGTATTTACTATTGTCAGTAAATATAAGGAATGTGCTTCATTGACTGTTGAGAGAGAGGGAGAGGCAGACTCTTATGCTGAAATGAATTCTAGTTTTAGATTAATGAGTTCTGGATTCAAGTCCTCTGTCTGCTATTTATAAGAAATAACTTACAGAAAGTTTCTTCAAGTCTCAGGATTTGTTGGTATTTTTGCTTGTAGTTGTTGTTGTTTAGTCGCTAAGTGGTGTCCGACTCTTTTGTGACCCCATGGACTGTAGCCCACCAGGCTCCTCTGTCTGCAGGATTGTATCAGGCAATACTACTGGAGTTGGTAGCCATTTCCTTCTTAGAGGACCTTTCTGACCCAGGGATCGAACCTAAGTCTCCTGCATTGCAGGTGGATTCTTACTACTGAACCACCTGCTTGTAGAAGCTATGCTTTTCTTTTAACGTGGTCTCTAACACCCTTGATAAAGTCTTAATAAGAAATTTATTCATGAAAGAAAAGAAAGAAGAAATTAGAAATGAGAGGGAGAATAAAAAAGAATAGAAACAGAAAAAGAAAGAAATCTCTAGTTTTTAAGGAATAGTATTACTCCTTTATGGTATTTGATAATATAGTGGCTAAAAATTAACATTCCAGCTGTACTTTTGTAACTTTAGGCATCACCTCTTTACAGTTAGTTCAAAGACTAAATTTCATCCAAATATCAAATACTTTCCACCTGTTCTTTTTGAAGTAATATAGTAATAATATTTGTGGAGTTTCTACGTGGTGCTAAGATTACAAGACGCTAGTACTGGCTTAAAAGAGCTTAGAGTTTGGAGAGGTTTTTTCCTTCCAGAAAGAAAGAATTGACAGTGGGGATGCTCTGTCCCTGAAGTTACCAGGCACTTTTCAGCTTTACATTGTGGGAAGACTGATATTTCCCATGAAAATCAGGAGTTTATATGCAAAATGGAGAATGAAGCTGAGCTTTTTGCCACACTAGGAGTAGATCTAAGTCCTAGAGAGGCACTGATGGGAAAACCGAGTCAGACATTCTAGAATTCATGATTTCTTTATCATCTGAGAGGCAAGGTGGGATAGGATTCAGTTTGGGAAAGAAAATGGAGGTCTTGGCAACAGTGGTTGCGTATTTCAAACCCATAACTATAGGATATTTAGCAGAAGTAAATGGCTTAGTGGATGATATGAATGCTTGTAACATCTACAATCTAATTCTAACCCCAATCTTTGATCTCATGTCCTCTGAACGTAATATACAATCCAGAGGTGTGTCCTCCTAAGCCCAGCTCTTGTGCCAGGCTTTATGTTACCTATGGCCCGTGGGTGCTGGTTACAAGGCAGACAAGCTCCCTTTCCTTAAGGGGAGCCGTGTGCTGTGTGCATCTCATGTCTTGATGCCAGTCCCTGAGTTGGCTGTGAGCACCTCTGTGGCTGGCACTGGGGAAGTATGACGCATCCTCTCTTCACGCTCTGATCCTCGTATGCTTGCTGCCCATAAGCTCGTGATTAAGGGGGATGATTCCACTGGGGATCACAGCACTGTTTGCACTTTTTATTCATGTGTCTGACTATGCTCATTCACTAGTATGTTAGCAGAGAATACCTATTATTACAGAGACATAGTATTCAATCCTTTGGTCATCACAGAAGCTTTGAGATCAAAAATTTTTTAAAAATCTCATTCCAAGTTTTTCCTGCATTATCTGGAACTAGTTGGTGCTTTACATTGAAAATCTGCAGCAATACCAGTAAGCCCAGATACACTTCTCTTCCTGGAAAACATGATGTGATATGATTCTGAGTTTCTGTGACTATTGCTGCCATGTGTAGTAGGTATTTACTGCAGTGGGAAGGAGGTGAGTGTGGAAAGGAAAAAGGTTTCCCTCGGTTGTGGTTAGGAATAATATACTTATATAACTTTACGTTGGAAATAACTTGAACTGCAGGCCATAAAATTAGTTTTAAATGAAAATGGTAAATTGTGGTTGTTTGAAGCTGTTATCCTTTGTTATGAAGCCAAGTGCCTTCTGGGATAACAGTTTGTGTACTCTCAACTCCCGGGACAAATTTGTTTTTTCTTTGAGGCCTGTATTGCTTTGTTCATTCAGGCACATCTAGGCCACCTTCTGGTCAGTTTGTTCTGAGCTGATGCCCACAGCCCAGCCAAGCAGGGAAGCTGCTCCTATCACTGCCCCTTTGCGCTTTGTGCTCCGAGCAGAAAGGGAGGGCAGCAGCCTGTGCTTACTGATCCTGGCAGCCACCCACCCCTTCACGGCTAGTCCACTGGAGACTCAGCGCAGGCCTTTGAGAGTTGGCAGAACTCATAGATTCATTTTGGGAAGTTGATGCCATTTTATGTTTTTAATCAGGAATATACAAACACATAAATTATCCCATTTACCCCAAATCTTACATTTTATCCTCCTTCTCTGTAACCTGTTGGTTAAGAGTAGAGAAGGAAATGGTGACTCACTCCAGCAGTCTTGCCTGGGAAATCCCATGGCCGGAGGAGCCTGGCAGGTGACAGTCCACAGAGTCATGAAGAGTCAGACACGACTGAGCAACTTAACAACAACAATTGGTTAAGAGAGAGCACTTTGTGTTGACATCCTGGTTCTGCTGCTATGGGCTTGTGATCAAGTAAGTTCAACAGAAATCCTGAAAGCTTCAGTCTGCTCATTTTTAAATGAAGCTAATAACGGTGCTATGCATTATTATGGACAGGAGGATTATGTGGGATAATGCACACACAGTGAATAAATAAGTGTTAAACTAATGTTGGCTATGACTCTCATTGTTTTTATGAGTGTACCCATGGCCAACTTACTGTAGAGGAATTTACTTTTCTGGAAGCCATCTCAAGTAGAGGCTCCTCTCTTATTCGGCATAACGTGGAGGAGGAGGACTGAATAACATGTTGTTTCTTGCCCTAAAGTCTATCTGTGCCTTTAGCTGTTATCTACCAGCCTCCCACACATTTTCCCACAAACTATGTGTTTCATACCTACCATACCATCATCTTCTCTATCTTTGCCTTCATCATTATCCTCAGAGACTACAGTGACTTCATGTGATTATCAAAAGTTCATGATTTCAAACAAAATCAACTTCTCTCTTCTCTAGGTCATTTACACGTGCAAAGCAGGAATGTTTTCATTGAGTCGTACCCCTGAAATTGAATTCTCACAATCCTTTGTCTTCTTTCTCTGTTCACATGCCTCCTGCTCAGTGCAGAGCCATGGTGATTTATTACTTAATTCACAGAATTGTCTTCTAATTCCTGCACCAAAGAGGGGGAAAAGTCAAAGCTCTTCTCTGAGCCTGGCACTCTCCAAGGTGCTGAAACACGATAAAGAGCACAGTGTTTCTGCACCCAGTTAATCAGCCCAAACCTCTGGGTCACTGAAATCCTCAGTCCTGGTGGTTTTAGGCTGCCAAGCCCCACCAGAGGAAGGAAAAAGAAAATCACAGCTCCAAGACAGATTGTTATTCACAAATGCCCTGTGTTTGGCGCAATCACAGCACTAACCACACACTGAATTGTAACTTCCTGTTTGCATACCTGTCCCAACTGAACTCTGAGTCTATACACTGCTTTGTATGTCTCTGTGCCCCTATTCAAGCTTAGTTTATAGTAGGAATTCAATTAAAATTTCAATTCATGTCAATTTATGCATTTTCACTTTCAGCTTTGTAAGTAGTACCTGACTGTTGGTTGGCAAGCCCATTTTTCATATTTTTAAAATCTTTCTTTTATTCTCCATCTCGGTCCTCCCTGTTTCTCTTTCAAACATCTCCACTGAATCTTCCACTCTGTTGTCTTCATTTTCTACAGAAAAATTTGGCTTATGTTTTATCAAGGGTGTTGATACTGACCTGTGTGAGTTCCCTTGCCTTCCCATAAGTTGCCTTCACTGTACCCCATTACTACATGTTCTGGGAGGCAGTGGGGTGGATCCCGGGGTCTCTCTTCCTCCCAGGATGCTCCTCCACCTATGTTTTCTACTGTTGTTAAGTTGATGACTTACAAAATAGTGCAGGCTCTAAAGAAGTTTAATTTTGACTATTAAATTCCTTCCCCCAAAGCTGTTCAAAGTACTGACCTTAAACCAATTAAAATTCTTCTTGGCACTGTGGTACACATTTTGTGCCTCTCTGCCTAACTGCCTGCTTTGGGCCATGTGGTCTTTGACCAGACCTCAAGCCACAAGTCAACTCTGACTTCTCTCCTATTTAACCCCATCCAGCTTATCTCTATGGGGCTTCCTAGATGGTGCTCATGGTAAAGGACCGGCCTGCCAGTGCAGGAGACTTAAGAGACACAGGTTCAATCCCTGGGTGGGGGAGAGCCTTTGGAGGAGGGCATGCAACCTACTCCAGTATCCTTACCTGGAGAATCCCAAGGACAGAGGAGGCTGGCATGCTATGGTCCATGGTGGCACAAAGAATTGGACATGACTAAAGCAACTTAGCACCCTTATCTCTGTAGCCCTGACCTTTCCAAGGTAGGGTTGCTTCATTGTTGATAAATTCTGTGTTTATGCAGGACCACCTTGAACTCAGCCATGGTCTGGTGACAGTTTGCAGCTCTCTGTCCCATTCAGACTGCAGGGAACCTTTGTAAATTCATGAGCAGGAGGCGGGGGGGTGATAAAATCTGTGCTTTAGTAAGGCCATCCTTGTTTAGAAGGGATGTCTTAAGAAATGTTCTGAATTTAATAAGGGAAATAAAAAAGTTCATTCTCTATTCCTGAGGGGTGACTTATTTGGGGGTAAAGATTCGCCAGGATTGCCTTTGACAAAATGTGAAAATTTCATAGGCCTGAAGGCTCTTGCCACATGTTTTATGGGCCTTATTTTGGAATGGCTTTTTTTATTTGGCCAAGGTAGATGTTTCATGCTGTCATAGCAGGCATTCGCTGCCAGCCTCTGGCTTGTGAGAAATGCTTTGAGATACAAAGCATCCCATCCCGGGCCATCATTCTCCAGGATGGGTCTGGGCTCGCTGGACGAGACGGTGAGTTTTCTGTCCTCTCAGAGGCGCTGGTTATCAGGGGCTCATTCCAGGGCACATAATTACTAACCACTGATAGGAATTTATTTGAATAACTCTAGAAAATGTTTGTTTAGGTAAAAGGGAATTTTCTTTTCCTAAAGATAAGCTCTTGCCTAACCAGCATTAAATTACATTTCGAATGGTCTCTCAGAAGTCAAAGCGTGAGTGCAGAGTGTGATGTATTTGTGTGTGCTACTGGTGCATGCGTGTGTGTGTGTGTGTGTGTGTGTGTGTGTGTGTGTGTGTGTGTGTGTGTGTGTTTTAAGCTGCTAAGTGCTTAAACCTGCTTTTGTATTTTGAGGGTTATTTCTAGTAGGAGATGAGTCTGTCCAATTTATCTCTGGCACCAAGCAAGCCCTATTTGTCTCTGGCATGAAACAGGCTTGGCTCGTCTGGTACCGTCTCTGGTTATCACGCTACTCAGCAGGGGTAATTTGTTTTGTTTTATTTCTGTCCTGAAAGGTAATTAATAATACAGGGACAAAATTGTTTTTGTGGGTTTTTTTTTTTAATATTTTTGATTACCCAGAGAAGAATTTTTCAGGAGCCTTTCCAAATAGCTACTCTGCACCTGGCTGGGGAGTTGCTTTCCTCGATGGCAAAGAGCTGACTTTGCGGAGACCTTCAAGGGTCTGTTCCTTCACCCTGACACTCCCCAAGCCCCATTAGTGTGGGTCAAGGAGAACTTCAGTTGGTATTAAAACTGATCAGTGAATAGTAACACTGAGCCAGAGCCTTTATTGTTTAGCACAATTTTCTGGCTTCTGCCAATGCTTTTAAAAAGTCATTCATAATGTTCTAACACACTAGGTGTTGTGTGTGTTCATATGTCTTAATTCATCTTCATAACAGCCAGTGAAGCCATTACTGTTATTCTCTACTCCAGAGGTGAGGACCTTGAGACTTAGTAACATAGTATTTAAAACTTGCTTTTTCACTTTAAGAGTAATTCTTCCCAATCCTAAAATCATAATGACTATTCCAAGACTGGCAAATTTGTTGATCTAGAGCAGTAGTCTCCAACCTTTTTGGCACCAGAAACCAGTTTCGCTGTAAACAGTTTTTGCACAGATGAGGTGAGGGGATGGTTTCAGGATGATTCAAGCACATTGCATTTATTGTGCATTTTATTTCTGTAGGTTGCAGTCATAACTCATTGGCAAGCACTTGTTCCTCTTATAGAAGCTGTTTGTATTTTACACTTGCTGGTGGTTGTCAGAGAATAAGGTGGGACATTGATACCAGATAATTCTGTTTTCAGTGCGAACTGGAAATATGGTGCTCATCATTATACTTCTGTACATTTGGTATAATTGTTACTTTCTTTTCAAATTGATAAACTGAGGTTTAGGGAGAATAAGTGACTTTTCCAAATTCATTTGGGCAAGAAGTATTTTAATTGGAATTCAAACCTATGCTTGTCAACCTCAAAAGTCCCATTTTGTACTGTATTCCTTCCATTTCTGTGATGCCATGTTTATTTTCACCTTCAGTCTCAGCCCCTGGGAAGCTCCAATAACTTTATTTTTGATAAGAACTTTATTGAGATATAATTCATATACCACACAATTTATGTATCTATTTAAGTACACGTTCACATATTTATGTACCATTTTTTGACATATTTACAGATTTGTGCAACTCCTACCATGATCGTTTTAGAACTTTTACAGACTTGCACCTTACAGCAGTCACCCCCCTTCCCCTTCTAACAACCCTAAGTAACAGCTAACTTATTTTCCGTTTCTGTGTCTTTGCTTATTCTAGACATTTCATACAAGTTGAATCATACAATGTGTAGCCTTTTGTTTTCAAGGTTATTAATACTGTCATATACATCAGTACTTAATTTCTTTTTATGGCTGGATATTATCTGCATATACCACATTTTGCTTATCTATTCATCAGCAGATGGACATTTGGGTTGTTTGGGCTGTTATGAACAATGCTACTATGAATGTCCATGTACACGTTTTTATCTATGTGGATATATACTTTCACTCTCTTAGGAATATACATGGGAGTGTAATTCCTAAGTCGTATGGTTATTGCTAGGTTATATTTTTAAAGTTTTGAGGAATTGCCTACGATTTTCCAAAGTGAATGCTTCATTTCACATTCCTAGCAGCAGTGTGAAGGTTCTGATTGCTCCATATTCTCTTCAACAATTGTGATCATCTGACTTTGTTTTCAGTCATCCAACAGGCTGTTCAGTGGTATTACGTGGTGGGTTTTTGTTTGTTTGACTGATTTTTATTTTTGACTGAAGTATAGTTGATTTACAGGGTTGGGTTAGTTTCTGGCATACAGCAATGTGATTCAGATATATATAGATATCTATATATATATATATATATATAGATATATAGATATATAGATATATAGATGTATATATAATTCATATTCCTTATGTTAAGTTTATGAAAGGGTATTGAGTCCTACCTGTTGTATGCAGTCGGACTTCGTTGTTTATCCACCTCATATACAATAGTCAGCATCTGCTAACCCCAAAATTTCACTCCTTCCCTCTGCCACCCCTCTCCACCTCAGCAACCACAAATTCTTTGCCATCTGGACAGAGGGGCCTGGTGGGCTACAGTCCATGGGGTCACAAAGAGTCGGACACAACTAACGACTAACACTTGCACTTTTCTCTTCGTATCTCTATGTCCATCCACGTTGCTGCAGATGGTATTATTTCATTCTTTTTATGGCTGTGTAGTATTCTATTATGTGAATTTACCATATCTTCTTTATTCATCTGTTGATGGATATTTAGGTTGCTTCCTTATCACATGGTGGTTTTGATTTATATTTGCCTAATTGCTAATAATGTGGAGTATCTTCTCATGTACTTGTTACCTATTCTTGTATCATCCTTATAGATATATGAATTCTTTCTGAAAGTATCTAATCAAGTCCTTTGACCACTTTTTAATTGTGTTTTCTTTTTATCATTGATTTGTAAGAGTTCTTTATATATTCTAGGTACAAATATCTTATCAGATATGTATGATGTGCAAATATTTTCTCTTCATTCTGATTGTCTTTCACTTTTTTGACAGTGTCCTTTGAAGAATGGAAATGTTTTGATTTTGATAACGTCCAGTTGATCTGTTCATTTCTTTTGTTTCTTGTGCTTTGATTATCACATGTCAGAACACGTTACCAAATCCAAAGTCACAAAATTTTATCCCATGCTTTGCTTCTTATTTTTATTGTTCTAAGACATACTTTCCTTTTTATGGTTATATTCCTTGGTTCAATAATACTGGAATTTTTGAAAAATATTGTTTCTACTGTGCATGATCATAGAAACTACTATCATCCAATTTTATCCTTGAGTTTTTCTAAAGATATCCTTCCCCCCCAACTGAGCATCATTTGTGTTCATTATAGGTGCTGGACTAAGTCTGGTTGGAGTTTTGATGATGTTTATTGGTCTATTTGTAACTGAGTTATATATTTCAGCTCCTGTGATTTGTATGTTGCTTATATTTTGTTGTTGTTATTATGCTACTGTTCTCACCAATTGGCCTTCTAAACATTTCTGCACAAATACCAGAATATCTACTGTAGAAACCTTTCATGCTTTAGAAATTCTAAGAGATCCTTTTAGAAAAGGAAGAATGCCTGTCAATGCTCTACCCTATTTATGTTATCAGCTTTTTTGACAGAATGTTTAAAAGGTGATTTAAGACTGGTTAGGCAGCACTTATCAGTAGGAAAGAAAATTTCTCTTTCAGTTACTTAATAGCCTATCTGAGGCACTTGCAAGGAAAATTCTCCAAATTTCATAGATGTTTTTGTCACTACAGTACCCTAGTGTATACAGCGTGGATGACATTGCTATAGTTCTTCTCCTTCAGTATTGACAGTCTTTCAGATTCTTCTACTGTGTGTGTGTATGTGTGTGTGTGTTTACCCAAAATGGTTCCATTATGACACTTTTATCTGCCCCATGTATTAATGTTATCTTCTTTATCTTTAATAATGTTCTGAGAGCTCTTTGAAGGTGAAAATACAGCATTTACATGGAGAAAATTCAGCTACTTTATTTCCTTAATTTTCATAAAATTTCCACCAAAATCCATGCAGTTAAAAGTACCTTAAAGAGCTAAGCTATGTTTTTTTACATGTGGAAATTTATCCAACTCCGTAAATATCTTGTCACTAAAGTTCCCATGTCTTTCTTCTTTTGTTTTCTCAGAGGGAATAGTAAACTTGCCATCAACCATTTGATAATGTTAAGTACCTCTTGCCCATGTGAAAGTAAGTGAAAGTTGCTCAGTCGGTCCGATTCTTCGAGACCCCATGGACTATACGGTCCATGGAATTCTCCCTGCAAGAATACTGGAGTGGGTAGCCTTTCCCTTCTCCAGGGGATCTTCCCCACCCAGGGATCAAACCCAGGTCTCCTGCATTGCAGGCAGATTCTTTACTTACTGAGCCGTGAGCAAAGCCCTGATATATTGCCCATGAAGAAGGGATATTTAGGAATTTGATCTTAATAGCATCTATATTCATTCACTTAGAGAAAGAAATGGCAACTCACCCCACTATTCTTGCCTGGAGAATTCCATGGACAGAGGAGCCTGGTGGGCTACAGTCCATGGGGTCGCACAGATTCGGCCATGACCGAGCAACTGAGCACACATTCGTTCACTAAGTTGAGTGATGAAAATCTCTGCCCGAGGTAACCTTTCCTTTTGCCCTATTATCTGGGTGCCCTCCCCTCCCAGCAGCCGTGTTAACTGACCTCTCACCTGGCTCTGTTTAACTCTGATGATCGCTTTCCAGCCTTTCACCATTTAACATGGAGTTTTTTCATACATAAGTCACTACTCAGATATTTGGGCTTCCCAGGTAGTGCTAGTGTTAAAGAACCTGCCTGCCTTTGCAGAGACATAAGAGACATGGGTTCGATCCCTGGGTTGGGAAGATCCCCTGGAGAAAGGAATGGCAACCTACACCAGTATTCTTGCCTGGAGAATCCCCACGGACAGAGGAGCCTGGCAGGAGTCCATGGGGTCACAAAGAGTCTGACACGACTGAGCAACTAAGTACACATGCACGCACTTGGATATTTATGTTTACATGTGATGTGTCAATGTGGTTGCCTCCTATATGAAGTCACCACATGAACTGTACAAAGCAGGGATTCCTTTATGGAAACCATCCTGTCTCTGTGGATCACAACAAACTGTGGATTATTCTTCAAGAGATGGGAATGCCAGACCATCTGACCTGTCTCTTGAGAAACCTGTATGCAGATCAGGAAGCAACAGTTAGAACTAGACTTGGAACAACAGACTGGTTCCAAATAGGAAAAGGAGTACGTCAAGGCTGTATATTGTCACCCTGCTTATTTCACTTATATGCAGAGTACAGCATGAGAAACGCTGGGCTGGAAGAAACACAAGCTGGAATCAAGATTGCAGGGAGAAATATCAATAACTTCAGATATGCAGATGACACCACCCTTATGGCAGAAAGCTAAGAAGAACTAAAGAGCCTCTTGATGAAAGTGAAAGATGAGAGTGAGAAAGTTGGCTTAAAGCTCAACATCAGAAAACTAAGATCATGGCATCTTGTTCCATCACGTCATCGGAAATCGATGGGGAAACAATGGAAACATTGTCAGACTTTATTTTTTGGGCTCCAAAATCACTGCAGATGGTGATTGCAGCCATGAAATTAAAAGATGCTTACTCCTTGGAAGGAAAGTTATGACCAACCTAGATAGCATATTTAAAAGCAGAGACATTACTTTGCCAACAAAGGTCCATCTAGTCAAGGCTATGGTTTTTCCAGTAGTCATGTATGGATGTGAGAGTTGGACCATAAAGAAAGCTGAGCACTGAGGAATTGATGCTTTTGAACTGTGGTGTTGGAGAAGACTCTTGAGAGTCCCTTGGACTGCAAGAAGATCCAACCAGTCCATCGTAAAGGAGATCAGTCCTGGGTGTTGTTTGGAAGGACTGATGTTGAAGCTGAAACTCCAATACTTTGGCCACCTCATGCGAAGAGTTGACCCATTGGAAAAGACCCTAATGCTGGGTAGGATTGGAGGCGGGAGGAGAAGGGGACGACAGAGGATGAGATGGTTGGATGGCATCACCGACTCGATGGACATGGGTTTGGGTAGACTGCGGGAGTTGGTGATGGACAGGAAGGCCTTGTGTGCTGCGATTCATGGGCTTGCAAAGAGTCGGACACAACTGAGTGACTGAACTGAACTGAACTGCAGAAAACTTTTATAAACAGCTTTGTTTTTTTGGACTATATTTGGAGAAATCTGGAGATGGAGTCTTCTGCCTCTTCTTTCTCTGCTTTCTTCTTCCCATAGATTCTTCTGCCCTGAGTTCAATGTCATCTGTGAAGTAATTGCTCAGAAATTTTTCTTACTGGTTTCTAGGTAACTACTTTATTCTCTGAATATAAAAAGTCTTCTCTGTCCATAATGTTGGCTCTGTAGAAGCAACAGATAATATGTGAGGAGAGGGAGGGACTGTAATTAATTTGGGGGGGGGTTACTAACTAAAACTGGAGAAGGAAACAGCAACCCACTCCAGTATTCTTGCCTGGGAAATCCCCTGGAGAGAGGGGCCTGGTGGACTACAGTCCATGGGGTTGCAGAGTTGGACATGACCAAACACACATGTACCATGACAGAAACTAAAACACTCATCTCCTACCTTTTTGATCATGCATTCCTATCAGTAAAACATTTTGGGGCTGTCACCTCAGTACTTTATGATCAACTGAAAAACATTTCTATGTCAACCATCTTCAAAAAATAAAGGGTTATCCAAATATATTTTTATTGTTATTGATAGTAATAGAAGTATCTTGGCACTCTTTAACTTTCAGCCAAGAGGTATGAACCCAGGATTGGTTTTATGATAGGTACTCATTTTTAACAGAGTAATTTGATGAATTCTTTTTTCTAATTTTGCCGTTGTGCCACAAGTGCTCCATGTTGCAGTGCACAGACTTTCTCTAGTTGCAGCACACAGGCTTCGTTACCCCGTGGCCTTTGGGATCTTAGTTCCCCAACCAGGGACTGAATCCATGTCCCTTGCATTGGAAGGCGGATTCTCAACCACTGGACCACAATAAATTCCCTCTATAAATTCTTGAGACTTACTGTCCCTCCACCTAACCTGCTTTAAATCCAGTTTAAAATTCATCCTTTTCACCAATGAGGAGGGGGTAAGAGCAGAATTATAGAATTGGGGGAGATGGAGATGGGTACAAGATAAGCTCAAGGATGTATTTTACAATATGGGGAATATGGCCAATATTTTACAATAACTATACGTGGAAAATAACCAATACAAAATTTATAATTTTTTAAAAATTAGGAACGAAAACATTCACTCCTTTCAGTCCGTACAGCAAACTATTGAAAATCTGCTTGGCCACGTGGGACTGGTCCAGGCCCTGAGAATATAGTGAGACACACCTCCCGCCGGCGTCCTGATGGCAGACTGCCTGTTAGTAGTAGAGCGGCAGTGTGGACGTGCACAGCACACATTGTGTAACTTCTAATATGTTTATCTGCACCCGCCAAGATCAGAAGAATTTAAATTTTATTGATATTTAATGTGCAGATAAACAGTGTCACTGCCCCTTCTCCACTTCTCCAGGGTAGGTGGTGACCTGCCAGTTGTAGTATTCACAGTGCCCTGAGGGCATCATCAGGTACTGGGGAAGCAGACAATTAAGCCCTTTTTATATTGTGCATTTGCTTTAGCGTGAACCAAAAACTGTAGGTGATGATGTTTTGTTGTGATTAATGCCAGCAATGCAAAGAAGAGAAAATGTGTTGCTATTAGGCCCAGATACACAAAAGTTTAACAAATCTTCAGGCAACCATTAGCTCACTGTGACTATACTGGTTATCATACAGCTCTTTAGTCCTTGAATATTTCCCCATTGCTAATGGGATAAAATCCATACTCCTTGGCCTGGCATTCAGGCACCTTCACTCTCTGGTTCTTACCTGCCTTTTGGTCTTGTTAACAATTTTTTTTTACATTTATACATGCCTTGAATATAATCCTCACCCTACTTACCCAGTGGTTTCCAACTTGTACTTCAAAACTGCTGAAAGATCATCCCCTTTATGAAGTCATCCCAGATGTTTCCAGACCGTTCCTCACCCCACACTCTGACCTCCAGTGGCCTTTCTACCCAGGTGCCTGTCAGCCCTCAGCTCACTGAATTTTAATTATCTTGACTTGTCTTTTTCCCTGACTAAACTGTGGACTAGTGGCACCACCTGGTCCTCATGAAAACTGGTGGTTTTGGCCAACACACACATGAAAAGATGCTCAACATCACTATCAGAGAAATGCAAATCAAAACTACAAGGAGATGCCACCTCACGCCAGTCAGCATGGCCATCATCCAAAAACTCTTCAAAGAATAAATTCCAGAGAGGACGTAGAGAGAACAGGCACCTCCTACAGTGTTGGTGGGAATGTTAATTGATGCAGCCACTTTGGAGAACAGCATGGAGATTCCTTAAAACCTAAAACTAGATCTACCATGTTGCTGTCGTTCAGTCTCTCAGTCATGTCTGACTCTTTGCAACCCCATGGACTGCATCATGCCAGACTTTCCTCTCCTTCACCATCTCCTGGAGCTTGCTCAAACTCGTGTCCATTGAGTCAGTGATGCCATCCAGCCATCTCATCCTCTGTTGTCCCCTTCTCCTTTCAATCTTTCCCACCATCAGGGTCTTTTTAAATGAGTCAGTTCTCCACATCAAGTGGCCAAAGTATTGGAGCTTTAGCTTCAGCATCAGTCCTTCCAATGAATATTCAGGACTGATTTCCTTTAGGATTGAATGATTTGGTCTCCTTGCAGTCCAAGGGTCTCTCAAGAGTCATCTCCAGCACCACAGTTGGAAAGCATCAATTCTTCAGTGCTCAGCCTTCTGTATCTACCATGTGATCCAGCAATCCCACTCCTGGGCATGAGTTCGAAAAAGACAACGACCCGACTTCAGAAAGATACATGCACCGCAGTGTTGACAGCAGCAGTATTTACAATAGCCAGGTCACAAAAGCAGCCTGAGTGTCCATCAGTGTATAAATGTACAAAGAAGATGTGCTAGGCAATGGGATGTTCCTCAGCCAGACAAAAGAATGAAATCATGCCATTTGCAGCAACATGGCTGGACCTCGAGGTTATCGTACTACGTGACATGTCAAACTGAGATAGACAAATATATGATATCACTTATATATGGAACCTAGAAAAATCATAAAAATGAACTTATTTACAAAGCAGAAACAGCCTCACAGATGCAGAAATCAAACTAGTAGTTACCAAAAGGGTTATATAAATTGGGAAATGGGGTTAACAGATGCACATACCATATATAAAATAGATAAACAATAAGAATTTACAATATAGCATGGGGAACTATATCCAATATCTTATAATAAACTACAATGGAAAAAATAGAATAAAAAATATATATGTATACACACACACATATACACACACACACGTATATGTATAACCAAATCACTTTTCAGTACACCTGAAACTAACACCATGTTAAAATCAACCGTACTCCAGTTTAACAAAAAGAAAGAAAACCAGTGGTTTTGCTTTGGAGGACTTTCTGGATATAGCTTGATTTTCTGGAGTATAGACCCCATTGCATCTATACCATTAGGTGTCACAGGTCTGTTCATTGAGCAGGTAGCCAAGCCCTCTGTTTGCACATAAACTAGAAGCTTCCACTGGACCTTCACCCATCTCTGGTGGCCTCATGCGAGAGCAGTCACTGCTCTCCCACATACTAACTCTGTGATCTGCTGTTACTTAACCTCTAAGTGCCTCAGTTTCCTTTCTTGTAAAATGAAGGTAACAAACATTGTTATGAGGTAGCAGAAATATGGTATTCGACACACCTCTTAGAATCAGTTTAGCTACCATGGTCAAAATGCAAAGTCTGTGCAAGTCCACATAAGTGTATGTAGCCTTCCATTAAAGTCTAAATGACACTGTCATTTATGGCATCGAGTTCTTGCTTGTTTTGAATATTTGATGTGACAAACGGAGGGAGGTGATGCCAACCACAGGAAGAAGGGGAGAGAAAGATGAGACGAGACTGGGATGCTAAAAACAGTATTACCCCTATTTTCCCTAGAGAAATTGGTAGGTTTTGTCGATTTCCGGCTGTACTGGTAGGAAATTGAGCAGAAACATGGTTGCTCATTTAATTTTTGTTGTTGTGGCTCTTATTGTTGATTTCCCCAAGAGAAATGGCTAACTGCCCTACATATCCTATTGTATTCATAAGAAGACTAGTGGACACATCCCCACTCAATTAAAGCCCCCCCCCTTTAATTTGATCATTTTGCATATTTAATAAAGCCTGCATGCTCACTGCCTCGTTAGGAGACTGGTGTCTGCTGTGGGAATTTCAAGCCTTTACCACCTCAGTGCCTCATTGCAATAATTGGTGGGAAAAGTGATTTCCAACAGCTCATGCTATCTGCAGCTAGAACTGAGCACTGCCTCTCACCACAGGCCTCCTTGTCAGCCTGTGAGGCATTATTGCTCGCTTTTGTCTGACTACGCATGTTCCTTTAATGTCTCTGACAGCAAGGTGTCTGAAATCCACAATTTCAGTTGGTGATGAGAACTGTGATCAGTGCGTCCTTAATAGTTGTGTTGGGACCATGTAGTAAAACTGGATTTTGGCTGGTGGGCAAAGGATAAAATGAGTGTGCAGTAGTTGGCGAGAATGAAAAATTATAATTGACTTAAGCTGAATTCACTCTTTTGCTGTATATTCTTCACTTGGCAACAGTCTTCAGCTCCTGCCATGGATAATAATAATAACAGCTGCACATGTTGTATCTTTTCTCTAGGGGTAAGCTCCCTAAGACAGCCTCGGTCACCCAGTGCTTGCATATAAAGCACCTTCAGCATGTATTACCCCTCAGAACATGGTTGATCAAGGACTGTGTGAGTGAGAATCTGAACATGTTGTTGGATAATCATTAGTGATGTTATCTTGGGGAATTTTCAAAATGTTTTGCTAATGAAAATTGGTAAACAAACACCACATGAAAGAGAATAATGTAACAAACTCCTATACACCCAGCATCCAGCTTCAACCACTACTGAAATGAAGTGAAGTGGTAGTCCCTCAGTCGTGTCTGACTCTTTGCAACCCCCTGGACTGTGGCCCACCAGGCTCCTCTGTCCATGGAATTCTCCAGGCAAGAATCCTGGAGTGGGTTGCCATTCCCTTCTCCAAGGGATCTTCCCAACCCAGGGATTGAACCTGGGTCTCTTGCACTGCAGGTTGGTTCTTTACTGTCTGAGCCACCAGGGAAGCTGTTAACCCTTGGCTAAGCTTATTTCATCTATACCCCTAGTGTTCCTTTCACCCATCAGACTAAATTGAAGAAAACATATAGGAAAGTTTGTGACATATATATGCCGATAATGCAGTAAATTAAATAAATATACAACTTACAATGCATTGTCTGCCTTCAAAGGATATTTTCTAAGAGCAAGCTCTGCTTGGCATTTTATTATTTTTTTAATATTATTATTTTTTAATAAATTTATTTATTTTAGTTGGGGGCTAATTACTTTACAATATTGTAGTGGTTTTTGCCATACATTGACATGAATCAGGCATGGGTTTATATGTGTTCCCCATCCTGAACCCTACTCACACCTCCCTCCCCATCCCATCCCTCTGGGTCATCCCAATGCTCCAGCCCTGAGCATTTGTCTCATGCATAGAACATGGAATGGTATTCTGTTTCACATATGATAATATACATGTTTCAGTGCTATTGTCCCAGAACGTCCCACCCTCACCTTCTTCCTCAGAGTCCATAAGACTGTTCTATGCATCTGTGTCTCTTATTCTGTCTCGCATATAGGGTTACCGTTACCATCTTTCAAATACCGTATATATTCATTAGTATACTGTATTGGTGTTTTTCTTTCTGGCTTACTTCACTCTGTATAATGGGCTCCAGTTTCATCCATCTCAATAGAACCGATTCAAATGTATTTTTTTTTAATGGTTGAGTAATATTCCATTGTGTATATGTACCACAGCTTCCTTATCCATTCGTCTGCTGATGGACATCTAGGTTGCTTCCATGTCCTGGCTATTGTAAACAGTGCTGTGATGAACATTGGGGTACACGCGTCTCTTTCATTTCTGGTTTCCTCGGTGTGTATGCCCAGCAGTGGGATTGCTGGGTCATATGGCAGTTCTATTCCCAGTTTTTTAAGGAATCTCCACACTGTTCTCCATAGTGGCTGTACTAGTTTGCATTCGCACCAACAGTGTAAGAGGGTTCCCTTTTCTCCACACCCTCTCCAGCATTTATTGCTTGTAGACTTTTGGATAGCAGCCATTCTGACTGGTGTGTAATGGTACCTCATTGTGGTTTTGATTTGCATTTCTCTAATAATGAGTGATGTTGAGCATCTTTTCATGTGTTTGTTAGCCATCTGTATGTCTTCTTTGGAGAAATGTCTGTTTAGTTCTTTGGCCCATTTTTTGATTGGGTCCTTTATTTTTCTGGAATTCAGCTGCAGGAGTTGCTTGTATATTTTTGAGATTAATTGTTTGTCTGTTGCTTCGTTTGTTATTAATTTCTCCCATTCTGAAGGCTGTCTTTTCACCTTGCTCATAGTTTCCTTTGTTGTGCAAAAGCTTTTAATTTGCCAATAAAATGGACAACTTGGAAGAAATGGACAAATTCTTAGAAAAGTATAACTTTCCAAAACTGAACCAGGAAGAAATAGAAGATCTTAACAGACCCATCACAAGCACGGAAATCGAAACTGTAATCAGAAATCTTCCAGCAAACAAAAGCCCAGGACCAGACGGCTTCACAGCGGAATTCTACCAAAAGTTTAGAGAAGAGCTAACACCTATCCTACTCAAACTCTTCCAGAAAATTGCAGAAAATGGTAAACTCCCAAACTCATTCTATGAGGCCACCATCACCCTAATTCCAAAACCAGACAAAGATGCCACAAAAAAAGAAAACTACAGGCCAATATCACTGATGAACATAGATGCAAAAATCCTTAATAAAATTCTAGCAAACAGAATCCAACATCATATTAAAAAGATCATACATCATTACCAAGTGGGCTTTATCCCAGGAATGCAAGGTTTCTTTAACATCTGCAAATCAATCAATGTAATTCACCACATTAACAAATTGAAAGATAAAAACCATATGATTATCTCAATAGATGCAGAAAAAGCCTTTGACAAAATTCAACATCCATTTATGATAAAAACTCTCCAGAAAGCAGGAATAGAAGGAACATACCTCAACATAATAAAAGCTATATATGACAAACCCACAGCAAACATTATCCTCAATGGTGAAAAATTGAAAGCATTTCCCCTAAAGTCAGGAACAAGGCAAAGGTGCCCACTTTCACCACTACTATTCAACATAGTTTTCGAAGTTTTGGCCACAGCAATCAGAGCGGAAAAAGAAATAAAAGGAATCCAGATAGGAAAAGAAGAAGGAAAACTCTCACTGTTTGCAGATGACATGATCCTCTACGTAGAAAACCCTAAAGATTCTACCAGAAAACTGCTAGAGCTAATCAATGAATATAGGAAAGTTGCAGGATATAAAATTAACACACAGAAATCCCTTGCATTCCTATACACCAATAATGAGAAAACAGAAAGAGAAATTAAGGAAACAATACCATTCACCATTGCAACAAAAAGAATAAAATACTTAGGAATATATCTACCTAAAGAAACAAAAGACTTATATATAGAAAACTATAAAACACTGATGAAAGAAATCAAAGAGGACACAAACAGATGGAGAAATATACCGTGTTCATGGATTGGAAGAATTAATATAGTGAAAATGAGTATACTACCCAAAGCAATCTATAGATTCAATGCAATCCCTATCAAGCTACCAATGGTATTTTTCACAGAACTAGAACAAATCATTTCACAATTTGTATGGAAATAAAAAAAACCTCGATTAGCCAAAGCAATTTTGAGAAAGAAGAATGGAACTGGAGGAATCAACCTGCCTGACTTCAGGCTCTACTACAAAGCCACAGTCATCAAGACAGTGTGGTACTGGCACAAAGATAGAAATATAGATCAATGGAACAAAATAGAAAGCCCAGAGATAAACCCACACACCTATGGACACCTTATCTTCGACAAAGGAGGCAAGAGAATACAATGGAGAAAAGACAATCTCTTTAACAAGTGGTGCTGGGAAAACTGGTCAACCACTTGTAAAAGAATGAAACTAGAACACTTCCTAACACCATACACAAAAATAAACTCAAAATGGATTAAAGATCTAAAAGTAAGACCAGAAACTATAAAACTCCTAGAGGAAAACATAGGCAAAACACTCTCCGACATAAATCACAGCAGGATCCTCCATGACCCACCTCCCAGAGTATTGGAAATAAAAGCAAAAATAAACAAATGGGACCTAATTAAAACTAAAAGCTTCTGCACAACAAAGGAAAGTATGAGCAAGGTGAAAAGACAGCCTTCAGAATGGGAGAAAATAATAGCAAACGAAGCAACAGACAAACAATTAATCTCAAAAATATACAAGCAACTCCTGCAGCTGAATTCCAGAAAAATAAAGGACCCAATCAAAAAATGGGCCAAAGAACTAAACAGACATTTCTCCAAAGAAGACATACAGATGGCTAACAAACACATGAAAAGATGCTCAACATCACTCATTGTTAGAGAAATGCAAATCAAAACCACAATGAGGTACCATTTCACACCAGTCAGAATGGCTGCTCTCCAAAAGTCTACAAGCAATAAATGCTGGAGAGGGTGTGGAGAAAAGGGAACCCTCTTACACTGTTGGTGCGAATGCAAACTAGTACAGCCACTATGGAGAACAGTGTGGAGATTCCTTAAAAAACTGGGAATAGAACTGCCATATGACCCAGCAATCCCACTGCTGGGCATACACACCGAGGAAACCAGAATTGAAAGAGACGCGTGTACCCCAATGTTCATCGCAGCACTGTTTACAATAGCCAGGACATGGAAGCAACCTAGATGTCCATCAGCAGACGAATGGATAAGGAAGCTGTGGTACATATACACAATGGAATATTACTCAGCCATTAAAAAAATACATTCGAATCGGTTCTATTGAGATGGATGAAACTGGAGCCCATTATACAGAGTGAAGTAAGCCAGAAAGAAAAACACCAATACAGTATACTAATGAATATATACGGCATTTGAAAGATGGTAACGGTAACCCTATATTCGAGACAGAATAAGAGACACAGATGCATAGAACAGTCTTATGGACTCTGAGGAAGAAGGTGAGGGTGGGACGTTCTGGGACAATAGCATTGAAACATGTATATTGTCATATGTGTAGCGGAACACCATTCCATGTTCTATGCATGGGACAAATGCTCAGGGCTGGAGCATTGGGATGACCCAGAGGGATGGGATGGGGAGGCAGGTGGGAGGAGGGTTCGGGAGGGGGAGCACATGTGAACCCATGGCTGATTCATGTCAATGTATGGCAAAAACTACTACAATACTGTAAAGTAATTAGCCCCCAACTAAAACAAATAAATTTACTAAAAAAAAAAAAAGAAAATAAAGAAAACACAAAAAGTATAAGATATATGTACGCAGTTTGCTTTAAAAATAGGGTTTTTTTTTTTGCAAGGTAATAGTGGGTTATGAAAATGAAAATTAAAGGTGTAATAGAGGACTTAAAGAAAAAAGAAAGAAAAAAATTAAAAAAAAAATTAAAAAAAAATTAAAAAAAAGATATGATAATAGTAAAAATATATATCCCGGACTTTCTCTGTAGGTGTTGTGAGCAGTGTAGGGTCTGTTCAATTTCAGATAGATCCTTGTTCCTGCTTATACTTTTCACGATCTATAGGCCCTCTTTCAATGCAGTCGGTGTTAACTACAGGGATTTTTATCTGTTGGCCTGTCCCTTCCAATGCGCTTCCCTGTTTATTTGGCTTCTGTTTGGAGGTCTCTTCAGTGTCTAATTTCCACCCTGCCACAAAGAGGCGGAGGTGGTCTCTTTAGGTTCACTTGTTCAGTCGTTCTGTGGGGAGGGAGGACCACTGCAAACCAATATCACTGGCGTGTGTGTGGAGAGCTTGCCGTGTCTCGGCCGCACTGGGTTCGCCCCCGCTCACGGCATGTGTGCTTTCCCCGTCTACCCTGCTCAGGCTTCAGGTTACTCGGCCGGGGTGTGGGCCCTGAGATGCGTGCACTTTCCAGGTCTAAGCCGCTCAGGTTCAGGTTCCCGGGTACTCCACAAAGGTGCAGACTCGGTTGGGCCCGTGGTTTGCGCCGTTCCCGGTCAGAGCAGCTCAGGCAGCCAGGAGTTTGGCGAGCGCACTCTCCCCTGTTGGGGCGGTGCGGCTTATCACCTCCCTGGTCCCCGCCTCGGTTTACGGTCGCGCCCGGCTCCGATGTGCTTTGTGTCGGTTCTGGGGAGCTGGTCTCTGGCTGCGACCCTCCTGGCGGCTGTCGACCCTCCGGGATCTCAGGCAGTCTTTGCTTAGAAACTGGGAACCTGTTTGTAGTTTGGTAGGGGGTGCCCTCTCTGGGGCCGAGTTTGCGCCTTTCCGGCTCTGGCTGGTCCTGCCTGCCCGCTGTGTCCGGCGGGGGATGGGGCGGTCCGCAGCCGGCTACCTCTTCCCCTGTATCGCTCAGTCCTTTGTTCTGTGAGCCGGCCGGCAGTGCCTTAGCTTTGGGCTTTTCGCGGGATAGTTCTCTCTCTCTGGCTGTCCCACAGTTTAGGTTACTATCTCACGTTAGCTCCCTCAGATTGCCCTCAGGGCATTCGGCCCGGTCCTTACCCTAAGCAGTGCCGCCCGCTCCTCTCCATTCAGCCCCCACTTGCTGGTGGCGGATGCGAGCGTCTGGGGTTCTTTACTGGAAGTTGCCTTTAGGCATGTAATCTGTGGGTTTTATTTATTTTTTCTTCTGGTTACGTTGCCCTCTGAGATTCGAAATGTTCCCCCAAACCCGCCGGTGAGAGGGTTTCCTGGTGCTTGGAAATTTCTCCTCTTTTACGACTCCCTCCCCGGGATGAGTCTCCATCCCTAACTCTTTTGTCTCTCTTTTTATCTTTTATAATTTCTCCTACCTCCTTCTGAAGATAATGCGCTGTTTTTCCGGATGCATGAGGTCCTCTGCCAGCGTTCAGAAGTAGTTTTGTGAAGTTTGCTCAGCGTTCAGATGTTCTCTCGATAAATTTGTGGGGGAGAGAGTGGTCTCCCCATCCTATTCCTCCCCCATCTTAGCCCCGCCTCCTCTGCTTGGCATTTTAATACCATTGATTCACAATGGCATAGTCCCTGTCTGTATGGACCCTGTTCTGATCACACAGAGCCAGTCTTTTCCAGAGTTTTTCAAGATCCTCATTTAATAGCTAGTGGAAGTGACAACCAGTAAGGTGTAATTTCCATGTCAGGAGCTTGTTAATTTGTTGGTTCATTTATCCTCTGAGAATGAAGTTCCTGTCCTCTATCGAGTGTTCAGTGAAGGTCACTAACTACCATTTTATATCTGTTCTTTGCCGGGGACTGTACTGGGTGTTTGGATTAAAAATAAAGAGCAAAATTCTTCTTAGCTCTTTCCAGAACTCTCTAGCTGGAATAGATTCCATCAAGGGGGCCTGGAAGTGAAGAATAAAAGAGGGAGGAGGGGAAGACCGAGGCATGACCCAGGGACTGGATGAGCAGGCTCAGTGCAAGGAGAGGAGGGCTCCCGGAGTCTTCCCCTCTCCTGAGGGACAGGTGTCCTGCTCCAGGCCTGTGCTGCTTGGTGCTAGGACGTGGGCAGCCGGGGATCAGAGTGGAAGACGGCCAGGGGCCGTCCTGGGAGCATCCACTGCTCATGGGATCTGCAGCCCAAACCACACCATCATTAGTCTGCTTCCTACTGTGATGAGCTCAGTGAAGCCCGTGTCACCCCAAGTTGAAGGCTGCTCTTTCAGCGTGACTGTCAACACCATCCCCACGCTACAGGGCCACCTCGCTTCTCTTTGCAGATTTACCCTGACTTAAGACACGTTTGTCATTGTTCCTTCTGACCTGAAATTTGAACGTGTGACAGTGTTTTCAGCTCACAGAGGTGTCTTCTGCAGAGGGCTAGTGAGACCAGGACAGCTGCTGTCATTTTTGCTTTTGCTCTATCTCTATTTTTCTCTGTCCCTGTCTCCTCTAGGACTTAGCTTCTCTTTGGGGACCTGGGTTCTCTTTCTCGGTCTAATTCTTGCCTCTCTTTTATTGCTCATTTTGAGTCACTTCCACATTTGATTTCTTCCTTTTCTCTCACCATCCTTCTTCCCATTTTCTCCTGACTTTCCTCGTAGGTAACCATGTGGAAGTTTTCAGGGAGGTAGCATTTTTGTATGTCTGAAAACGTTTGAACTTCAGCATTGGCTGTCACATATTTGGGGATGGAAGGAAGGCTTGAAGTCTCACCCTCATCCTGACACTTGGCTTTTACAGCCCTCATAGGTTCAGTTCAGTTCAGTCGCTCAGTCGTGTCCCGACTCTTTGTGACCCCATGAATCGCAGCATGCCGGGCCTCCCTGTCCATCACCAACTCCTGGAGTTTACCCAAACCCATGTCCATCGAGTCAGTGTTGCCATCCAACCATCTCATTCTCTATCGTCCCCTTCTCCTTCTGCCCCCAATCCTTCCCAGAATTGGTGTCTTTTCCAATGAGTCAACTCTTTGCATAATGTGGCCAAAGTATTGGAGTTTCAGCTTCAACATCAGTCCTTCCAATGAACATCCAGGATTGATCTCTTTTAGGATGGACTGGTTGGATCTCCTTGCAGTCCAAGGGACTCTCAAGAGTCTTCTCCAACACCACAGTTCAAAAGCATCAATTCTGCGACGTTCAGCTTTCTTCACCGTCCAACTCTCACATCTATACATGACCACTGGAAAAACCATAGCCTTGACTAGATGGACATTTGTTGGCAAAGTAATGTCTCTGCTTTTAAATATGCTACCTAGGTTGGTCATAACCTTCCTTCCAAGGAGTAAGCGTCTTTTAATTTCATGGTTGCATTCACCATCTGCTGTGATTTGGGAGCCCAAAAAATAAAGTCTGACACTGTTTCCACTATTTCCTCATCTATTTGTCATGAATTGATGGGACCAGATGCCATGATCTTAGTTTTCTGAACGTTGAGCTTTAAGCCAACTTTTTCACTCTCCTCTTACACTTTCATCAAGAGGCTCTTTGGTTCTTCTTCACTTTCTGCCATAAGGGTGGTGTCATCTGCATATCTGAGGTTGTTGATATTTCTCCCTGCAATCTTGATTCCAGCTTGTGTGTCTTCCAGCCCAGCGTTTCTCATGCTGTACTCTGCATATAAGTTAAATAAGCAGGGTGACAATATACAGCCTTGACGTACTCCTTTTCCTACTTGGAACCAGTCTGTTGTTCCATGTCCAGTTCCTCATAGGTACCTGGCCATAAATCCCCTTGTTCATTCAGACAATATTGGCTGAGTGTCACTTATGTCTCAGGCATAGAAGTTCATGTGGCATTAAGGAGACACAGCCTCTGCTTTCATGGGGCTCAGTACCCATCCCATTGTGATTTATGGTAACACATTGTGCCTCTAAAAGATGTCATTCACTGTACAATTTAAATTGAAAGATCTTAGAGGTCTGGGCTTCCCTTGTGTCTCAGCGGTAAAGAAACTGCCTGCAATGCAGGAGACATGGGTTTGATCCCTGGATTGGAAAGACCCCCTGGAGAAGGAAATGACAACCCCCTCCAGTGTTCTTGCCTGGGAAATTCCATGGATAGAGGAGCCCGGAGGGCTACAGTCCATGGGGTCACAAAGAGTCAGACACAACTTAGTGACTAAACAACATTAGAGGTCTGTAGTTTTAAAGATACCAAGTTGGCCAAAAATTTTGTTTGAGTTTTTCCAGAAGATAGTAGGAAAAACTAAATGAACTTTTTGGCCAACCCAATAATATTTAACTAAGTTACTATGTTATTCTACCAACAAGTTTCATGGGTAATTTTTATACTCAAAGCTGATAGATTCTCAGAGATTTAGCTTGAAGCCAGCCAGGATGAAATGGTAACCCTGAGCATCTGATCACAAAATAACATGAGATAAGTGCTACAGATAGTTCAGCATTTTCTCATCGATGCACTAAATGTCAGGGCACATTTTTTAAAATGCCACTCACTCTCTGCGCTATTTGAGCAAGAATATTAACAACTGACCATGGTTTTTTAAAAAGCTGTCAATATTGCCACCTTAATAATATAGTTAAATGAAAGGCAGTGTGTGGTGATGCATCGGTAGGACCTCTCACATGTCAGAAGTATAAAACTGAAATCTCTCCCCGGAGTGAAAGAATGAAAATGACTGTGTACAGTGAGGTGTTTTTAACTAGTTAACCACTCACTGACGTAGCTAATTGGTGAATGGGTGAGTTGTTCAGCCTGTTCAGTTACCATGGCAACACAACCCTTCATCTTCTGTAATATACATTGAATTTCCACTACTTACAACTTAAGCATTTGATTTCCTCATGGGTGAACTGATAAGCGTATGGTGTTTTGCTAACCTAATTAAGAAGCTGATGCTGTGAGAAAATGGTACCCAGCATGCCAGTGAAAAGAGAGAAGGTAGACTGAGTTATGTCAAAATTGAGAAATGCCATAGCTTGGTTTAGACCACAGTGATGAGTCATACAGAATTGGTGCTATTTTATCTTCTGTCTACTATTCCAGTTTCTTAATTTTCCCCCACCTTCCCCGTAGCTGAACTGTCTTAATTATTATGTCCTGGGACCTGTGCAGGTGCTAAGGCACAGAGATGAAGAGGGATGTTCTTGTTTTTCATGAGCCAACAGACTAGTGGGGAAGCATCAGCTGAATTACTATTTTGGGTCAAAAATGCTTAAATGTGCTGTTGGAGGATCCTGAAGAGGTGGCCACTTCAGCCTCTGCTCCCTGACACCCAGGTGACTATGCTGGTAGGGATAGGAGTAATTTCCCCAAAATATCAAACCCTACCCCTACAAGAAGTATCTCCATAACTCCTAGAAATACCCCTCTACTTTCCATTTTGTTGGAATTGTTGGAAGTGAACACAGATTGCATGCATGCTCAGCTTCAGTTGTCTCCAACTCTTTGCAACCCCATGGATTGTAGCCCAGTAGGCTCCTCTGTCCACGGGATTCTCCAGACAAGGATACTGGAGTGGGCTGCCATGCCCTCATCCAGGGAATCTTCCCGATCCAGGGATGGAACCTGGGTCTCCTGTGGCTCCTGCTGAATGCAGATTCCTTACCGCTGACCCAGCTGGTAAGCCTGAACACAGAAAACTACTGGTTATAGTGGTAACAATGGGTTACATAAGACCCCTAAAATATATGTCCAAGTCCTAATCCCAGCCCCTGTGAGCATGACCTTTTTTTGAGAACAGATGTAATTAAGTTAAGGATTTTGAGATGAGATCATCATGAATTTAAAGTGGGCTCGCAAATTAGATATTTGGGATTAACGTATACATACTACTATATATAAAATAGGTAAACAACAAGAACCTGCTATATAGCACAAGAACTGTACCCAATATCTCATAATAACTTATAATGGAAAAGAATCTGAGTAAGAATATATTTATATTTACATATATATATATATATATATATATGGAGGTAGTGGTTTAGTCACTAATTCGCAACCCCATGGACTGCAGCCCACCAGGCTCCTCTGTCTAGGGGATTTCCCAGGCAAGAATATTCGAGTGGGTTTCCATTTCCTTCTCTGGGGATCTTCCTGACCCAGGTGTTAAACCTGCATCTCCTGCACTGCAGACACAGTCTTTACCCCGGAGCCACTAGGGAAATCCATTTGCTGAATTACTTTGCTGTACACTTGAAACTAACACAACCATGTAAATTAACTACACTTCAATTTAAAAAATAAAATAAGCTTCTCATTGGAATAATTTGAAAATAAATAAATACAGTGAGCTTTAAGTCCCACAGTGAATCTTCTTACAAAGGGGACAGGAAAGGAGAAGACGCAGAGACAGCCAGGGGGAAGAAGGCATGTGAAGACAGAGGCAGAGATCACAGTGAAGGAGTCAGTGCTGCCCCGGCCAGTGACAGTCGAGGGTTGCTAGCAGCCACCAGAAGCTGGAGAGAGGCTCAGAATTCCAGACCCTCCAAAGGAAACCAGCTCTGCTGACACCTTGATTTTGACATTATCGCCTCTAGAACTATAGGAGAATATATTTCTGTTGCCTTAAGCCACTCAGCTTGTGGTACTTTGTTCTGGCAGTTCTAGGAAACTAACATACCGATCAACTAAAACAACTAATAAAGAAAACTGAAATCACCTACAATGAAGGGTCGCCATCCAGCCACAACATATAACTGACACATTCCACTCAAGGCAAATTTCATAAAAGAGCAAATGCTGGTTTTCACAATGCTGACGTGCCTCCAAACATTCCAAGGGCCTTTAGGGGAAAGAGACATTTGATTTATTTCTCCCTGCTGGTTGAAAATAGTGTAGCAGTGGATGAGGCTGGTTGCCGCAGAGCCGTGCCACACACCTGTTTTATGTGTTATGGTCTCTGGTGGCCAAAGTTAGGCACAAATGTTTGAGATGACACTGTAGCAGCAGAACGGCAGGAAATAAAAATCCCTCCCCAAACTCCCCCTTCCCACATCAGACTTAGAATTTGAAATGTGTTCATGGCACATGCCAGAGATGACAGAAGCGTCTGCTCCCTTGATGGTATGCCCCAAATCTCTTGTGGCTGCATGCATGCTCAGTCATTTCAGTCATGTCCCTATGAACTGTAGCCCGCCAGGCTCCTCTGTCCTTGGGATTTTTCAGGAAGTATACTGGAGTGGGTTGCCATTTCCTTCTCCAGGGGAACTTCCTGACCCAAGGATTGAGCCCACATCTCCTGCATTCTAGGTGGATTCTTTACCGTCTGAGCAAATCTCTCAGTGGAGTCCAAATGCCTTAGCCTGGCAGCAGAGTCATGTAGAAGGAGCCCTGCATCCTGCTTGGGCTCTCATTGTGGAGTTGGACTTTGCAGGGTTTTGTTTCTTTGTCAATAAAATGGGGATAATAATGCCATCACAGGAAGCATTCTCATCAGCCTCCTTAACAGGAAGGGAAAGCAGCTATCTATCTCTTCAGTGGTTGATTTGTTTTCTGCTAACACAACCTGTAGATCTTGAAGCAGATTTCTGTTCTTCCTATTTCAGTGTGTTTGAGATTGAGCCAAATGCCAGTGAGCTTCTAGTAAATGTACTGTGTTTTTGGCAAACTCGTAGAGCACTATATATTGTGCATTGTTTTTCGTATCGATGGCTAATGTGTGTAGTCACTGTGCGAAGCATTTAATATGTATTCTGACTGTTTGTCTTACCCCAGCTCTGCGTGGGGATAGTGATGCTCCCATTATTGTCTCCACTTTGCCGAGAAGGGGACTGAGGCTCTGAGTGGACCACAGTCACTGACTCAAGATCCCACCCCATTACAGAGTGGGGTTGTCGGCTGGCCTGGCCTTGGATTCAGACCTAGTAGCTCCAGAGCCCAGGCTCCTGCCCACACAAAATACATGATTAGTATAATGCCTGTGACTTGCTTTTTAAAAACTGCCCTATCATTGTTCTCTGTTTACCCTGATTTTCTCATTTATTATTTATACTGTTGTCTGGCATGGATAACGTTTAGCTACTTCAGAAATTTTGAGGGACAATATATAAAGCTAACACAGGTGATGTAAATATTACCTGAGAGAATATAGGTAAACTCTAACCTGGTTTCTGAAGCATTGAAGTGAAAGTATTAGTCGCTCAGTCGTGTCCAGTTCTTTGAGAAGCCCATAGACTGTAGCCCGCCAGGCTCTTCTGTCCATGGGATTTCCCAAGCAAGAATGCTAGAGTGGGTTGCCATTTCCTTCTCCAGGGAAACTTCCTGGCCCAGGGATTGAACTGTGGTCTCCTGAACCACAGGCGGATTCTTTACCTCTGAGCCAGTAAAGGAGCACAATGAACACCATCCCTCTGGCTCCCCATTCATGCCCCACACTAGAACCACCCTCAGTCTGGTTTCTTCTGCTGCCTCTTTCTATTTCCCAGGCAACACCATAAATTGATTGTAAATGATGCTGAAGACATAATAATAATAATAAAAATACACTACATATGAATCTGTAATGAGATTTCCTGAAATGAGTCCAATTTGAAATTAAACAATGTATATTTTGTCTTTAATACTTTCAACTTAATTATCTAAGTAGATAATACGTAAAACCCTTCTAAAGCTCTTGTAATAGAATTGGTTTATATTTTTTGTTGGTTTGTTTTATAGGGTAGGCAGAGGGGGAGGATCTCTCTTTGATAATATTAACACTTTGCTAAGTCTCGATTTCTTTAACCGTAAAGTGGGGCTGATAGTGGTTACTTCACCAAGTTGTCATTATATAATTCAGTGCTAAGAGCATGTGCTGACTCCATGCGTGGCACTTCTAAAAGGTGCAGTCTCAGCAATAACATGAATAAATTTAAAAATAAATTTTTAATTAAAAAAATCCAGATGTGTTAATAGGCAGAAGGAAGACTTTTCTTCAGGGCTGTTTTCAGTGTTTTGAGACTAGAAAAGGAAAGTCAGAGTTTGCAGTAAAGTAGAGATACTTAAAAGTATCAGAGATCCAGACTTCTAGGTTGTGCTCAAATTTACCACAACTAATTTCAGGTTCACATGCGAATTAAGAGGGCATCAGAGGATGAGATAGCTGGAGGGCATCACCGATGCAATGGAAATAAACTTGGGCAGATTCCAGAAGATGGTGAGGGATGGGGAGGACTGGCATGCTGCACTCCATGGGGTCGCAAAGGGTCAGACACGACTGGGCGGCTGAACAACAACAGCAACAATACTGAGCTGTCATAAAATGAATTACAACTTGAGAGCTTAAAAATGTGTGCTGATTCTCAGTATCATCTTTGCCAGCATAGGTAATTGCTTCGACCTGGGACAGGATTCTGCGGTATACGCAAATGATCAGAGTAGTTTTCAAAGGAAGAACCCTGGTAGCTCAGGCAGTAAAGAACCCGCCTGCAATGCAGGAGATCCAGGCTCAATCCCTGGATTAGGAGCGGTACTTGGAGAAGGGAATGACAACTCACTCCAGTATTCTTGCCCGGAGAATTCCATGGACAGAAGGGCTTGGTGGGCTACAGTCCATGGATCACAGAGAGTCGGACATGATCCAGTGACTGACAGTTTCATGTACTTACAGGGTGAAACTGAAGAAGCAGTACAGCCTCTGCAGGTGCCCACTTTGTCTCTCAGAGCTGTGTCCATTTCTCTGGAGGCTGGGGGCTTCTCAGAGCTGATTCCTAGAGAATACTAAATATTTTTGGTTTGGTTTCAATTACTTGTTGGTCTCAACCTCAACACAACCTTGCCTGTGTCATTAAATAGCATCTTGTGGTGAGGTCTTTGGGACATTTTGACAAACAGATGGATTGTATCACAAGTAAATTTATAAATTTTTAGCCTGAGAGTTCATATTTCTGTTTTGATCATGTATTCATTCACAAGCAAGATGTGTAAGCTGTTCTTATTTCAGTAACTACAGTCCAAGAAGTGCTTTTGTGCTATTGGGACATCCATTCAAATTCAGAAAACCTCGAATAGCCAAAGCAATCTTGAGAAAGAAGAATGGAACTGGAGGAATCAACCTACCTGACTTCAGGCTCTACTACAAAGCCACAGTTATCAAGACAATATAGTACTGGCACAAAGATAGAAATATAGATCAATGGAACAAAATAGAGAGCCCAGAGATAAATCCATGCACCTATGGACACCTTTTCTTTGACAAAGGAGGCAAGAATATACAATGGAGAAAAGACAATCTCTTTAACAAGTGGTGCTGGGAAACTGGTCAACCACTTGTAAAAGAATGAAACTAGAACAATTTCTAACACCATACACAAAAATAAACTTAAAATGGATTAAAGATCTAAACGTAAGACCAGAAACTATAAAACTCCTAGAGGAAAACTTAGGCAAAACACTCTCTGACGTAAATCACAGCAGGATCCTCTATCACCCACCTCCCAGAATATTGGAAATAAAAGCAAAAATAAACAAATGGGACCTAATTATACTTAAAAGCTTTTGCACAACAAAGGAAACTATAAGCAAGGTGAAAAGACAGCCTTCAGAATAGGAGAAAATAATAGCAAATGAAACAACTGACAAAAAATTAATCTCAAAAATATACAAGCAACTCCTGCAGCTCAATTCCATAAAAATAAACAACCCAATCAAAAAGTGGGCCAAAGAACTAAACAGACATTTCTCCAAAGAAGACATACAGATGGCTAACAAGATGCTCAACATCACTCATTATCAGAGAAATGCAAATCAAAACCACAATTAGGTACCATCTCACACCAGTAAAATGGCTGCTATCCAAAAGTCTACAAGCAATAAATACTGGAGAGGGTGTGGAGAAAAGGGAACCCTCTTACACTGTTGGTGGGAATGCAAACTAGTACAGCCACTATGGAGAACAGTGTGGAGATTCCTTAAAAAACTGGGAATAGAACTGCCATATGACCCAGCAATCCCACTGCTGGGCATACACACAGAGGAAACCAGAATTGAAAGAGACATGTGTACCCCAATGTTCATCGCAGCACTGTTTATAATAGCCAGGACATAGAGGCAACCTAGATGTCCATCAGAAGATGAATGAATAAGGAAGCTCTGGTACATATTCACAATGGACTATTACTCAACCATTAAAAAGAATGCATTCGTATCAATTCTAATGAGGTGGATGAAACTGGAGCCTATTATACAGTGTGAAGTAAGCCAGAAAGAAAAACACCAATGCACTATACTAATGCATATATATGGAATTTAGAAAAATGGTAACAATAACCCTGTATGCGAGACAGCAAAAGAGACACAGATGTATAGAACAGTCTTCTGGACTCTATGGGAGAGGGTGAGTGCAGGATGATATGGGAGAATGGCATGGAAGCATGTAAATTATCATATGTGAAACGAATCACCAGTCCAGGTTTGATGCATGATACAGGGTGCTCGGGGCTGGTGCACGGGATGACCCAGAGGGATGGGTTGGGGAGGGAGGTGGGAGGGGTGTTCTGGAAGGAGAACACATGTACACCCATGGCAGATTCATGTCAATGTATGGCAAAACCAATACAATATTGCAAACTGAAAAAAAAAAAACAATTATTTAATTAAAAAATACAAAACAAAACAAATTCTAGCCTCTGTTATCAAATGCTAAAAGTGGCAGATACGGGCAAAACATACCAAGTTGGCATCCTATGAGGAATACGCCTCTGAAAATCGGCATTAACTTCCAGGCCAAAGTTACAATAAGTTGAGTGTTTGTCACATGATGGAGGGATAAACATAGTTAGAATTATACCTTTCCTGTGAGTGATGAAGGAGCAGCTTAAATACCAAAAAAATAACCAAAAAATACCCCCTTCATCTCTAACTTAGGTTTTGCTTTTGATAACCGCCAAGAAGAGAAAGAAGCAGTACACTCATTCCACTAAAAGTTTTATAGTCCTCAAGAAAGGAAAGTGGCTTTGTGTGAAATAGATGACCAGTCCAAGTTTGATGCATGAAGCGGGGCACTCAAAGCTGGCACACTGGGACAACTCAGAGGGTTGGGGTGGGGAGGGAGGTGGGAGGAGGTTTTGGGACGGGGGGCCACAGGTACACCCGGGGCTGATTCATGTCAGTGTATGGCAAAAGCCATCACAATATTGTAAAGTAATTAGTCTTCAATTAAACTAAATAAATTTTAAAAAAAGAAAACAATTAATATGGTGGCACTGAAATTCCTGCATTCAGATTACTTGGAGCTCAACAGAGAATTTCCCAGGGTTCACAGAGCATCAGAATGCTGGGAGATAACATCCATTTCCAAAGGAAAATCCAGATCTGCTTATGCTTTTTGTGATATAAATTTTTATTGTTTTATTTCCTTCAGTTGTATCTTGTGGGAAACCTGGGAGAGAAAGATATTGAGTTTTAGAGAAAAAGAGAAGGGAGAGAAGAGGAGAGAACAGTGAACTAGAGAGTACACACACTGAGAAATAAATCATCTGCAAGTAATCCCTCTATTAGAAATGGTCTGGCACTTTCTTACGGCATACCTAAAGTATACACAGGGTAATGGGACACAGAGCTATTATGTAAATTCTAAGCTTCGCATTTAAAAATTATATGCAGGCTAATCAATTATGGACTCAAAGAGACAGTGAAATAGTTAACAGAAAAGAACTATTTGAGTACTAAATACTAAGAATAAGGAAAAAGAAAAAAATACTAATTTGACCAACACTGACTAGTAGTGTTCGCATGGTTACTTGGTTCTCTTTAATTGACAGATTGTGTGTGTGCCAAGTCATTTAAAATAATTATACAGTGCCTTGAAGAGTCAAAGGTTTGAAGGTGGTTTGCTCGTTTGCAGTGATAACGCCTATACCTAGCTTGGAAGTGCTGTTGTGTACCCTCTGATTTACCCTGTGGTCATTTTTTTATCAAGTTGTTGTTGTGTTGTTAGTCACTGAGTCATGTCTCACTCTTGTGTGACCCCCATGGACTGTAGCCCACCAGGCTCCTCTGTCCATGGGATTTCCCAGGTGAGAATACTGGAGTGGGTTGCCATTCCCTTCTCCAGGGGATCTTCCCGACCCAGAGGTCGAACCCACATCTCCTGCACTGCAGGTTGTTTATCTATTGCTGAGCCGCCACAAGACCACTTTACAAAACAAAAACCCAGAGTCTGAGTGATCAGCTGGAAGTCACACCTCTAAGAAGTCTTCTGATGACGGCAGACCTCAGGGGCCTTCCACCGGGCCATGTTGTTCCCTACAACACAGTTACATGGGGTTGGAGATATTTACTATTTTGATAATGGACTGCAAATTTGAGAGAGTTATTACCAAGGACAATCTTCTGGTTGCATTAGGCAGCAAAGAACCAGGGATACACAACCCAATTCTTACCTCTGTTCTAACCATCTGTCAAACCTTACTCATGTTCTCTTCTGAGGCCTCACTTTGCCTGTTTATAAAATAAGGAGTAATAAAAACTTCCATCTATCAGAGATGAGAGTTTTAGGGAACATTAGATCACTTATGAGAGAAGCTTTGTGTTCTTTAGAAGAAAAGTACATGGCAAAGTAACATTTTTCACTATAATCGTCTAATATGTCATAAAAAACCAATGCTGGAAAGATAATTAAATATGTGGCTTTGACAGAGGAGTTGAAAGGAATGAAAAACTGATGAAAATAAAAATAGTCCGTTATCTTGGTGACTGGATGGTATTACCTTATAAGGGCATTTCTGAGCCCATGGTTCTACTAAGACAGTTCTTTATTAAAAACCAGATGAGTATCTATAGCCCCATTAATTGTGTTGTAAGCTAAAATCCAGACTCCTCTGGGAGTAAAATTTGTAACATAAAGATCAGTGGTCTGTTCTTATTAAATTGCTATGTCAAGACCCTACGATAGATGAAATATTTGGAAAAGGTCAGGAATGGATCAGTGAAAATGACTCCGAATTAGGAAGCAGAACTTGTTAGGGAAAGGTTGGAGAGAGAGAATAAAATAGAAGACAAGCTATAGGTTGAGAGATATATGAGAGGTGGATGGTGACTGGAGGCCAGAATGAAAAGAAATTGCTTTAAATTATGACCAGAGGATTATAAGCAGTGCTCTAGGGAGACCGTGATGCGTCTGAGAGTTGTAAGCTGCTGGAATGCACTATTGATTGAATTTATAGAATCTCTCTTTTTTTCTGGAGATATATTTAATAATAGGCCACCTTTCCATCTCAGAAGATTGCTAGAGGCAGTAGATAAAAGGGCACATTCTATCATGGTGTGTGGTCATGTCCTGAGATAATTAAATCTGGGGATAGAGTACTTCAGTATGTAGAGTCTTTCACTTGAAGAGCTGCAGCCTTGCAGGACCCCATGAAATGCTACTTGGCATATTAAGTAAAGACCTTATGAGAAAACATAAGATTGTTTCTTTTTTTCATAGCTACAGAATTCGGACTACTTTAGCAGTAGCATCAGAAAAGCTGCCCCATTGTCAGTACCTGTTATGAAAAGATTTGGGAATTTAAAGGACTAGCCACATTCCATCACCTTATGAGGGCTTCCTCCATGGCGTGGTGGTAAAGAATCCGCCTGCCAATGCAGAAGTCTCCCCTGGAGTAGGAAATGGCAACCCACTCCAGTATTCTTGCCTGGAAAATTCCATGGATAGAAGAGCCTGGTGGGCTACAGTTCATGGGGTCGCAGAGTCAGACATGACTGAGCAACTGAGCATGCACACACTTTGGTACCCCAAATGGCAGAGTGTGGGATGCCTCCTTTGAAAATTATTAAATGCTTATAAAAAGCAGTTATTATGTAATCTCTGAATATTTCTATACAATTAATATGCTTTTAAAATGCCAGTAGTGAGGGTAAGCAAACAGTTTGGCATAGACTAGAATATTACATAAGGCTAGTTATCCAGGGTACATTAAATGCCCAATAGTTGCTTGAATTGCTTAAGGCAAGTAAAGCAGCCTCCAGTGTATCTTGTTTTTGTTATTTTTTGTTAAGTTGGCATGGAAAAAAATTTCAATGTAAGCTTTTTGTGTTAAGTAGAAGATTAGGTCAGGAAGAATAATGACTCCTATCTCTTACTGACATTCTCATTTTCAGTTTTAACTCAAGCTTTGTTTTTCCTGCAAATTCCAGAGCAACCTTATTTAGATGGCTCATTATGTCCTGACCCATTGTTCCATTTCATCCAGCAATGCTGCCATGATTGTTTTATATCACCTTTATTGGAAATACTCTTCCCCCAATAGTAGCGGCACCTGTTAAAACCCTACACATTCTTTAAGATTCAACTCAAAGGTCCTTTATCCAATTCCCCCCTTGTTCCCAATTTGGAAGGACAGTTTCTTGTCAGGGGCACATCCACAGCCTCCGACCTTCCCTGTCGTCTCAGACGGTAAAGAATCTTCTTGCAGTGTGGGAGACCTGGGTCGGGAAGATCCCTTGGAGGAGGGGATGGCAACCCACTCCAGTATTCTTGCCTGGAGAATCCCCATGGACAGAGGAGGCTGGAGGGCTATAGTCCATGGGATCACAGAGAGTCAGACAGGACTAAGCAACTAAGCACAACACAACACATGGTACCTAGGTCATGCCTTCTGTTGGCCTTATCAGAATCAGGCTGTTTATGCCTCTCTATCTTAATCTTAATCTTTCCCTCCTTAATCAGAAGCATTTTGAAGGCTTTGATATCTTATTTATCCTTGTCTTCTCTGCAAAATCTAGAACCCCATCATGCATATATTGGATATTAACTAAATATTTGTTGAAGCTGTTTCCCCTCTTGCCACCTCTTTACCCACCATCAATGGTCTTGTCTTTATGCCTTTGAAGTGGATGTCTTTTGCCCACTCTCACTTTTTCCCTCTTGCTCTGGACTTTTCTTGATGATTTATAGCTGAATTCCTGCCTCAGCTACCTCATCTGAGCTTGTTCAGATGCCTGTTCTTGGCAGTCTTGCCCTCTCCTTCTAAGCTTTGGGAAGCCAGCAAATCCCACAGGTACAATTTAGAGCTCAGGGAACTTTTCCAACCTTTGCCTTTTTTATTCCATTCCCTCTTCCTGTGTTTGGTTTGAGGTTCCTAGTTTCTAACTTGTTTCCATGTGCTTGAGTTTGGCCTCTGGATCATTCCATCATGTCATGACCCTCACTGGGCAGCTCTTGGCTTTGTTTTTTGTTCTCATTCTGCCAAGGAACTGACTCTTGGCTCTACTTTCCCTGTATTTTTTTCAGCCCAAATGCAAGTCACCATCCAACATATTGCACATCCTAGTAGGGACCCAGAGGTCTGCTGTTCTCCTTGTAGGAAAGGGAATTATGGCCCCTATGAAATTAACAAGTCAGAGTCTTATTGCTGCTACTGCTACTGCTAAGTCGCTTCAGTCGTGTCCAACTCTGTGCGACCCCATAGATGGCAGCCCACCAGGCTCCCCTGTCCCTGGGGTTCTCCAGGCAAGAACACTGAAGTGGGTTGCCATTTCCTTCTCCAATGCATGAAAGTGAAAAGTGAGAGTGAAGTCGCTCAGTCGTGTCCGACTCTTCGTGACCCCATGGACTGCAGCCCACCAGGCTCCTCCGTCCATGGGATTTTCCAGGCAAGAGTACTGGAGTAGGGTGCCATTGCCTTCTCCTAGAGAGTCTTGTATCAGCACCCCAAACCCTGTGTAATCTGCCCTCACCCTCTCTAGGCAAGCTTCTTTGCCCTCTCCTATCAAGTAGCCCCTCCTGTTGAGTGGCTCTTCTTGGTGACTCTTGAGGACCTCGGGCTCCTGCCCCCTTGGGGAATTTGCTTGTGCTGGGATGGCCCGTTATCTAAAACAGCCTCCTTTTTACTCTCATTTTTCCATCGCAATCCATTTAGAACCCAATCCAAGACCTATTCTCTCTACAATTTTATTGTCCCACAATTCAGGCCATCTGATTTTTCCCCATCCTCACCCACACAGTGCATTTATGGTTTTGGCCTTGACTGACTTGTTATCTTACAGTTGTTCCAGAAATGGGGATCTCATCTTACCATCTAGCTGATAGAGTCTCCTGGGGGTAGGAGTGGGGAGGAGATGCCATAGTCTTCTCTTTTGCCCACTGCACCTCCTTCAGGAAATATTGTGTATACATATGCACGTGGGTATGCACACACATACATATTGGTATGTACCAGGCTGTCCATGATTTATTTAACTTAATCTACACAAGTAGGGTTGCCAGGTAAAATGCAGAATGAAAATTCTGAGTCCTGTAACATACTAAAGAATTATCCTAAACTTTATTTATTGTTTATCTGATGTTCAAATTTAACTGAGCAGCTCATATTTTAATTTGCAATATGTAGCAACCTTTTACACAAAGCATTCATTACATTTGTTATTTTAGGAATGAGGAAACTAAGTGTCTGTGACATTCAGTCACTTGCTCAGAGCTAGATATCAGATGAAATCTTTGTCTGGAAAGGTTTTCTAAGCTTAGTAAGTGTGAGATAATGTGATGGCACATAGAATGACTTGACACCCTTCAAGATTACCTCAATCCACTTTGTCTTAAAGGAGTAAATCATATAAACTTCAGCTCATCTTCAGATCTTCTGTTGTGAAGATAAAGTCCTGTTCAATAGTTTCAAAATGCATTTCTCTAAATATTATCTTAACATGGAATTGGGCCTCTTATGAGCATGGAAGCAAACACTTAGATGTAAAACTTAGCCACAGTAGGTACCACAGAAAGCAGTGGAAGTGAAATATATTGTGCATGATAAAGCACCTATTAAATACTCCTAACAATTTTTGTGTTTCACTTCATATACTTCCCTGTAAATATTGGTTTCCTTTATTAGGCTGTGATTATGGTGAATCACATTAGCACTTTGCAGAATATTTTTTTTTAAACCGCCCATCTCCTACAATTATGTTAAATTAAATTTAATTCAGGCTCTCTTGTCTAAAAGAAAATATCTTTGCATTTAGCAAATCTAATTAACGTTACACAGACCTTTCCTATTAAGGGAGGTGTCTTGGACTATTCCCGTTGAATAGAGACACTCTTTTCTCTATTAATGAAGAAAAACATGGGAAAAGTTTAGGAAGCTTCACCAGATAGCCTTCCCCTTCTTTTGTATTTTCCTCCTTTCTGTTGAGTGAAGTCAGGTGTTTGGTGGAAAGCTTTGCTCTGGGTTGGTCTATGGAAATCACACTTAGAGGGAAAGAGAAATTGGTAACCTCTTAAACTAATATACTAATATATTAGCTCAGATATTACCTACCTAGGATAAAGTTCATCTGACATATAGTCTGCCCTTAGGATCCCAACAAAACTAAAGAGTATAAATAATATGTCTTTTTGGTCTTCTTGCTTCACATTCTGAGTCATTCTCCTTTCTCTGCCCCTCTTTTTTTTAATTGGGATATTCAGTTCAGTTCAGTTCAGTTCAGTTCTGTCACTTAGTCATGTCCAGCTCCTTGTGACCCCATAGACTGCAGCACACCAGTCTTCCCTGTCCATCACCAACTCCCAGAACTTACTCAAATTCATGTCCATCGACTTTGTGATCCCATCCAACCATCTCATCCTCTGTCGTCCCCTTCTCCTCCTACTTTCAATCTTTCCCAGCATCGGTCTTTTCCAATGAGTCAGTTCTCCACATCAGGTGGCCAAAGTATTGGAGTTTCAGCTTCAACATCAGTCCTTCCAATGAATATTCAGTACTGATTTCCTTTAGGATGGACTGGTTGGATCTCATTGTAGTCCAAGGGACTCTCAAGAGTCTTCTCCAACACCACAGTTCAAAAGCATCAATTCTTTGGCACTCGGCTTTCTTTATAGTCCAACTCTCACATCCATACATGACTACTGGAAAAACCATAGCCTTGACTAGATGGACCTTTGTCGTCAAAGTAATGTCTCTGCTTTTTAATATGTTGTCTATGTTGGTCATAGCTTTCTTTCCAAGGAGCAATCATCTTTTAAATTTCATGGCTGCAGTCACCATCTGCAGTGATCTTGGAGCCCCAAGAAAATAAAACCTGTCACTATTTCCATTGTTTCCCCATCTATTTGCCATGAAGTGATGGGACTGGATGCTTTTTTGAATGCAGAGTTTTAAGCCAGCTTTTTCACTCTCCTCTTTCACTTTCATCAAGAGGCTCTTTAGTTCTTTGCTTTCTGCCATAAGAGTGGTACCATATGCATATCTGAGGTTATTGATATTTCTCTCTGCAATCTTGATTCCAGCTTGTGCTTCATCCAGCCTGGCATTTCACATGATATACTTTGTATAAAAGTTAAATAAGCAGGGTGATAATACACAGCCTTGACGTACTCCTTTCCCGATTTGGAACCAGTCTCCTGCTCCATGTCCGGTTCTTAACTGTTGCTTCTTGACTTGCATACAGATTTCTCAGGAGGCAGGTAAGGTGGTCTGGTATTCCCAACTCTTTAAGAATTTTCCACAGTTTGTTGTGATCTACACAAAGGCTTTGGCATAATCAATAAAGCAGAAGTAGATGTTTTTCTGGTATTCTCTTGCTTTTTTGATCATCCAATGAATGTTGGCAATTTGATCTCTGATTCCTCTGCCTTTTCTAAATCCAGCTTGAACATCTGGAAATTCACAGTTCACATACTGTTGAAGCCTGGCTTGGAGAATTTTGAGCATTGCTTTGCTAGTGTGTGAGATGAGTGCAATTGGTGTGTAGTTGCTTTATAATGTTATGTTAGCTTCTGCTGTACATACAACAGCTAGGACATGGAAGCAACCTACATGTCCATTTATAGATGAATGGATAAAGAAGATGAGGTACATATATACAATGGAATATTACTCAGCCATGGAAAGGAATAAAATTTGGTCATTTGTAGAGACGTGATTGGAGCTAGACTCTGCCCCTCTTTTTGCCAACAGTTTATTTGTTGATGATCCTTGGTCTGGAAAGTTATCTGACTTACCCAGTCCCATCTCTAAAGCTCCAAAAAGACCTTCTGTACTCTTTGACCTCAGGCCACAACCCCACTGTCATTGTTATCAGCTCTCTCTGAAGTTGATGTTCTGCTTAATTTTGTCTAAAATTTTGATTTTAGGCAGCTCCCAGACAGCTCAGGAACTGAATAGTCTTCCTTCTTCCCTCCCTCCCTTCCATTCTTCCTTCCTTCTTTCATTTTTAACTGGAAGGAACTTTAGCATTGATGTTGTCTGATGCTCTATGCCTACAGAAAATGATTTCAAGCAGCATATTGAAAACCAGTAGACAGTAGATGAAGTATTTTAATTGAGTCATCAAGGTTAGAGGGAATTCTTATGGATATTGCAAAATGCAAATTCTTGTGGCAAGCAAGGATCACCCTTAGATAGAAAAGGGTTTGAATTCCAGCTCTTCCTGTTGCTCTCTTGGTGATGACCTCAGACAAGATTCAGAAACTCTGATTCTCCCTTTCCTTGTCTACAAAATTGTGATAAAATATAGCTGCCCCTCTGTATTTCTGAGAAGATTAAAGGACACTGTATGCCTTGGCTAGTTTTGAATAATCTCTGTAGACAATGGCTCTTACTGTCTTGATTGTTGTGCATGGTGGTGGGGATCAGGTGTGCCCTTTTCCCAGCAGCCGCTTGCCCTTTGCTTCCTCAGCCTCTTCCCAGGGCACAGAGACTTCATTTTTCAAAAGGATTCGACATTAGTGATCATAGTGGTGGGTCCTGAATTCTGCAAAGACCTAATCTTTGTATTTTCAATCATTTAAAAAAATGATTTAACTGTGATTCATGGCGTTCATTGAAGTGATTTTTATGGTACAGAAAGCCCTTTTTTTGTTGTTTCCATTTAACATTTAGCTAAGCCCTTTCCTGAAGGCTATGCAGTACATTTGGGGGAGCTTTTTTGCCTTGTTGCTCATATGTGCGTCTTAGTCTGTTCTGGCTGCTGTAACAAAATCTCATAGACTGGGTGATTTACAAGCAACAGCTATTTATTCCTCAAAGACTGGAGAACATAGATACGGAAAGTCCCAGACCATGGTGCCTGCAGTTGCAGGGTCTGGTGAGGGCCTGCTTCGTCATAGGTGACTGTCCTCACACTGTCGCTGCACATAGTGGAAAGGGCTCGGGGACCTGCTCCTGGCCCTGCTTGTTAGGTCACTAATGCCGTTCATGACATCATGACCTAATCACCGGCCAAAGGGCCCATCTCTGAACACCATCAGACTGAGGGTTAGGTTTCAACATACGGATTTGTGTGGACACAAACATTCAGTAAATAGCAGTTTCTGAACCCATTTATAGAGCCAAGGGTGAGAGCACAGGCTGAGTGAGTATTTCCGTTTGTGGCCATGTTAATGCCGTTAACTGGTGAAATAGCTATGTCCAGAAATATGGAATAGAGGTGGAAAAGGATCTTAGACAGGCTACTGACATGGGGAGGATGATAGTAAAAAGGCAAATATTACAAAAGAGTGGGAATGCATAGATTTTAATTTTTTGATAGTCTGTTATCCCTCCAGAGATGTGTGTGGTAATTATTTGTAAATTAGAATATTTCACTTCATTTTCTAAACATGCAGAAGAACATTTTCAGTAGATTGAAAAATGGCCAAAAAAAAGAAAAAAAAACCTGATTGGAAAATTAGTCATTATCTCAGCTGGAGGGCAGTATTTTACCTTGAGCTGTGTTTTGAATAGCCTGTGGAATGTACTTAGATTATTTGAGCTAGAGATTTAGAATTTAAAATGATACTGCTTTGTATTCATGTAGAGGCCTTCACTTTAGAAATTTTCACTGCTGAATAAATACCTTATCTATCATCCTGTGGGAAGGAAAATGATGAAAATGATAACAGCAGTCATTGACAATGAAGTTATTGGGACCATAATTAATATTTGCATGTCTTCAACAATCAAGATAACCCAGTCTCTGATCTTAGGATTTGGCCATTCTGTAGAAATGAGGGACTGGGGAATATGAAAGAGTTAGGACTGGATATGATTATGAGTTTTGTTTTCATTGTTTCAAATTCTGGTGACTGTAAATTTAATTTTGCATTGTCTTTCTGTAGTTTCCACAATCAGCATACTTTTCAGGACATCTTAAGGTAGAAAACTTGGCTGAATGCATTAAAAGAATTGCCTCATGTTCAGGAGAGAAATTATGCACTTCTATAGATAAGTAATAAAATAGTTAGCATTCAGTTATTCTTACAAAGTTCCAAGTGCTTTTCTATATGCTTTAAATATGTGAACATATTAGTCCTATATGATAGGCACATGATTTCTGTCCTAACCTTGGGGAAACAAGGCTCAAATTGGTAAAGCAAATTTCCTGAATTTTCACAACTACTAAGTAGCAGATTCAAGATTCCAACCCAAGTTTGCTTCCAGAGCCCAGAATCTTACTGATTATTCTCTGCCACCTCTTGTCTCGTCCTCCTTTTTCCAATTTTCCTTTTTTTTTTGTCCCTGAAATGTACCATACCTACTACTATCAAAAACTTTTTTTCTCCTTTCCTTTCTTTCTCCTTTCCTTTCCCTCCTTCCTTTTTTCCTTCTTCTTTTACCTCCTTTCTACTTCAGAATAAAGGTCAGGGGGAAAGGCCAAGTGAAGGGGGCGGCTGGTTAGAGTTGGCCCCACTGAGGTCAGAGACAGAGAGAGGAAAGTGCTGAGACCAATGGCTGGTCGTGTCAGTAGATGAGACTGGTGACGTATTGGCTAGTGAGCAAAGAAGCAGATAATGGAAGCCAGTTTTCTTACTGTCAGAGAAGAAGAATGTTACAAATAGTAGAAGAAGGCCAGAGTGACTCTGATGTTGGATTGGAATTAGAGGTATTGCTATAGTCAAGATATATAGGTAGCTATAGAAATAAATATAGATGCAAGGGCATGTGTGTGTATTTATATACAAATATTTCTTAGCTCTGTTCAGTAGGGACACCTCAGTATCAATAAGCACACCTGAGTCCAGCCTGCATCATCAGAAATGATAAGGTCATGAAGGTGAGGAGGGACTGAAGAGTGTCTTCCTGATTGAGGAAGACTAAAGAGTCATGACCATCAAGTGCCACATTTGGTCCTAGATTGGATCCTTTTCTGTAAAGGGAATTATTAGGACTACTAGTTAGATCTGAATAGTGTCTCTAAATGAGGGATGTATGAAGGTTCATTATGCTTTATTGTAGCTTTTCTGTAAATTTGAAATTATTTTGAGATAAAAATTAAAAGAAAGAAATAGTAATATTGGCCAGGATCACAGTTGTCTTGTTACTTTCTGGTTCTTTTTGTCAGTAAATTTAAAGTTTGGAATTTAATCAAATCCCCAGAATCAAGGATTATTGAATTCTACTAATTGTGGATTAAATAAGAGTTTCTTTTAATTGCAAATAGTAAGTCTGCATAATGGTAATATTTTTATATGCTTTCTTTTCAGAATGTACTCTGATTCACTAAAATACCCTGCTTTTAAGAAATGGGCTGCATTTCAGCAACCTCTCTTCCTAAATTGCTTTTGTAAAAATCATGTTTCTGAATGATACTAACTGGAGAGTGTTTTAGAACATTGGTTCCAGGTAATTAAGAGACAGATGTTTTCCTTGTCTTGGAATAATTTCAAATGTGAGAGGCATGGCAAAAATGAAATGTGCAAAGCTGTACAACTGATTTCCTGTTAGTATAAGTTTACCTGCGATCTCTGGGTAAGGAAGATCCCAGGCAGAAAGAACGGCAACCCACTCCAGTATTCTCACCTGGCAATCCCATGGACAGTGGAGCCAGCATGCTGCAGTCCATGAGTTTGCAAAAGAATTGACACGACTTAGCAATTGAACAATAACAATAAGGATGAGACTATTTATAGCTGATGTGTTCTTCCTTTTACTTAATTTTCTTCCAGACTTGAGAAGATATCAATGTGACATTTTTGAAGGATTTTTATTTGATGTTCAAGTGGGTCTACTTTTATAATCCTCTTAAATTCAAAAGAATTCATTACATTATATTCAGGATCTTCAAGACAGGAACCTATATCTGTAGAAAATGAAGTGTTTAATTATACTAACTTGGTTATTGTAATTTCATTTCAGCAGATCCCATGTACCGCCTTTTCTTTTGTCTCCAATATCCAGGATGGGACTGGTTTTAATTTTTTACTCTTATTAAAAAGGTGCTTTGGTCATTATCTTTGTAAATCTGTTTCTATTTTCCCTTTAGAAAAATATTCCTAGAGGCAGACTTGCAAGTCAAAGAGATGAGATTTTTGAATTGTTGCCAAAATGTTTGGAGGCACATGAACTAAAATGCCCCTCATCACTTTAACTGCTTAAGCTTTTTGTTAATAATTAAAAATGCTAAAGTATAGCATATTTAACTTAGCAAAATGAAACCTTGATCTTGAATGTGGCATCATAATAGTGAGTCTACTGACTCAGACCACATCATGGTATAAGAACATAGAACTTCTGATGCCTAGGGACCTTGGAGAAGGTGAAATTGCAAGCTCTGCCTAATGCCGGATCTCACCAAGGAAGAAATTTGTTCATTTTTTCTAATCAGTGGATTTGGAGCAAGGTTGGTCAGCAACACGAACAACTCTCCATGTATTTAAAGTCTGTTGTCAAGTCCTCACCACATCTCTGAGTCACTTAAAAACTTCTAGGACTTGAAGCAGTCAGTCTCCTACTTTGCTTTACCATCAAGAGGATGACCATACAAGGTGAAGGATTTTTTCCAATAGATTTGTGCTCAAGATTTAGAGAGCATACGTTTTCAACAGTGGCGTCCCTTTTCTGCAGTTCACCTTGAATTCTCTTGTAGAGTAACAGTGTTTCTAGCAATGGCCTCTGCTACTCTTCCTTTTTGGTGTTGTTTGGCATCATGCACAGATATTTCATTTGTGTTTTGCAGTGAGATGCTGTTCCAGGACAAAGATGGAATGCTTTCTTCTTCCAGTAACTTGCCAGTGTGGTACATCCATTAAATCCGGTTACACATGTAACAGAATGTACTATTGTCATTGGCAGTGACCTCATTGATTAATTACAGGCTGACCCTCTTGACAACTTCCTACTGATTTTACTTCCTGAGTGATTAGTTCTAATGTTGCTTATACAGTTGGAGTAAAGGAGGCTTACAGTAATAGTCCTGCTTTGGAACATTCTCTGCTCTACTGACATTAATTAACAAAATACTCCATAGAGGAAAATAGATATTTATGCTGTCACAGATGAAAAGAGTTAAGAGGCATGTTCCGGACCATTCAGCAAGTCACTAGTACTCACAGATCAGGTGAGAAAGAAGTCAACCATTTTTTTGGTAGCTGTCAGCCAGATGAGTTTGGAGCAAAAATAGACAAGGACACACAGAAGAGCAAATAGTATTTGACACATTTCCCACAAAAATAAGACAAGGGCCTGGCCCCCATTCTGACTCTATGCATGCTAGTCACTCAGTCATGTCTGACTCTTTGAGATCCCATGGACTGTAACCCAGCAGGCTCCTCTGTCCATGGGGATTCTCCATTCAAGAACACTGGAGTGGATTGCCATGTCCTTCTCGGGGGATCTTCCTGACCCAAGGATTGAACCCGAGTCTGTTCTGTCTCCTGCATTGGTGGGTGGGTTCTTTACCATTAGCACCACTTGGGAAGCCCCATTCTGACTCTAGGAAAGGCTAAATGCTAGGAAGGATGAAAATTAAGCTGTCATAAAGAAGAAACTTCTAAAGTGCAGTAGAATAATGAAGACAGTTTGCTTCCTTTTACTGTAATAGGAATGAGGTCCAGTTCAGGTGGGTGCGGTGAGTCTGTTCCATGTGACCAGTCAAGGACTAGGAATTGTCCATCACATGACCCCACTATCTCCTTGGGTATTATCTTTCTGTCTATGGTTGAAGCTGAGTACTAGGCACATCCACGTTTCAGCTCATGGGGAAAGGAAAGGAAGGAAGGGCATATGGCTTGATCTCTTAGTTGGAGATGACCTAGGAGTTGCATTCCATTGGCCAGAACTCTCCATACCCAGCCGTGAAGGAGGACAAGGAATATATGTGGTTTCTAGCTGAGTGGCCATGCTTTCCTATTACTGCCAAAGGAGAGAACAGACAGTGGTGGGCGAGAGGCAGTCTCCACCACAGATGTATTTGCTGTAGCACTCCCCCTTTCACTAGTGAAAGTTTTGTCAAACAGCATGTAACTAGCACTTGTGGGTGAAAGTCGCTCAGTCGTGTCCAACTCTTTGTGACTCCGTGGACTATACAGTCCATGGAATTCTCCAGGCCAGAATACTGGACTAGGTCACCTTTCCCTTCTCCAGGGGATCTTTCCGACCCAGGGATTGAACCCAGGTTTCCTGCATTGCACACAGATTCTTTACCAGCTGATCCACAAGGGAAATCCAACAATACTAGAGTAGGTAGCCTATCCCTTCTCCAGGGGATCTTCCCGACCCAGGAATCGAACTAGGGTCTCCTGCATTGCAGGCAGATTCTTACATTTATGGGTACTTAATATATTTTCATTGAATGAGTTGATTCAGGTATGAATTCAGGTATGAAGAAGTATAGCAAGTTCCAATCCACAGATCCCAATTCTGACTCTCTCTCCTCACACCCTCTCAGCACAATTTTCTCCTCCTTATTGAGTTGTGTTGCTTACTTAAGCTTAAACTTGCTCATGTGTTCAGCCAAGTGGATATATCATGCTTGCTTTATTTGAGTGAGCTTATCTTTTAGAATGACTTTGGATGGTCTCTCTCTCTCTCTAGCCAGGTAGACGACATTTCTTCCCCTCTGATCTCAATAACAAAGATGTGACACGTCTAACTGAGCCCTAATTGAGGCTATTCATACTGTGAAGCTGCTGTCTCCTTCCATGTCAAGCCCTGTTTGTCATAAAAGTATGCTTAAATACAGGAAATCAATCTTGTACCGTCAGTAAGCCCATGGAGCACCAGCCTGCTACTTCAGAGCAATACAAATAGGGGCCTAGTGTTCATGTTTATCCCCAGTTAAATCTCAGTGGAATTCTAAATTGGAACAAATTTCTCTCCATTTAGAAACTCACCTTTTCCTTCATTGTGTTCTTTTGGTATGATTTCAGTAAATATTCTTAAGCAGATGCTCAGATTCAAGATACTCAGATTCAAGTATATGATTCAAGTGCTTCGTACATGGAGGCTGACACATAGAGATTATTTTAGTCCAGGGAACTTACTCATGGGTGATACAATCAAAGTTTCAACAATATACTGTAGGAGGTTGGGGAGTGACAGATTAATACAAAATGAGGAAGTGTGGCAGAGGCTTCGTGGGAGAAGGAAGATTTAAACTTGGCGGGACGTGGGGTAGAAGGAAGATTCGGAGATAAAAGTTCTTGGCCTTTAAATCGGAGTTAGGGGGGACCACATCGTGGTAGGAAGGCTTTTCCAGATGGAGGAGGAGCTGAGCTCGGAGATGGAAAAGTTCAGTCACTACTTCTGGGCACTAGAGTATTTTGGAGAAAGAGAAGGCGGAGTGGTGAGGGGGTCTCATTTGATCAGGTAAACCACATGCGTTAGGTAGTCGATCGAAATCAAACTGTCCATTTCCTTCTCTGCTAGCATGCTGATGTACAGGTAAAAAACAAAGGAGATGTTTATTGTCTTTATTTTACATCCCTTCTTTTCTTTCATGTTTTACTAACAATCCCTCTATAATTTAATATGGTCAGAGGAGCTAGGATTTTGACACAGAGGCTAAACTGTGCCTAAAGCAGTCTTGGTTACAAGACTGGTAACCAGTCTTGACTTGGTTACAAGACTTGTAAGCAGTCTTAGTTATAAGACTGGCTCCTTCCCAATTTCTTTCCTTAAATCAGTCCAGTACAACCCATTTCTACTGCTGGAATTATCATTCAACCATAAACCCAAGGAGACTCACCTCTGTGTATCTTTAAATCAGATACAAAAGAAGGAAAGCTAAGGGCCTGGATGTTTTCAAATTCAAGCCCCTTTGAAAGAATTCTATTACCAAGCCAAATGTAAATTTACCTGCCCCAGGAACAAAACAAAAAAAACCCACTTAAAGTACTTAGGATGGCCTTCTGGCTTTGAAATATGGCTTTGGTGACCTCATATCCTCTAAGGCTGAAGTTTAATATTTTAATACCCCTCATCTCTGCAGTACATGCCAGAATAGCTATGGCTCTTAATAGACCTTGTGCCTCCCACAGCTGGTTTCTGCATTGAGTGTATCCACAGTGTAGGCCTCATATGGAAGGAGCCCTGTAAGAGAGCCACATTCTGGGAGAGGATTTTGGAAGGATTCTGGAATACTGTGGAATGTATTCATCTATTTCTGTCAGTTGCAAGAATGCACTCACTTAATGTAAACAACCACATCACAACAACAGAAGCATAGCAGCTAGGACTTGACTGTGTTAATTATATTACTCTCGGACTTCCCTGGCAGTCCAGTTGTTAAGACTTTGCCTTCTAAGGCAGGTAAGCTGTTAGTTCGATCCCTGCTCTGGGAGATAAGATCCCACATGCATCGCAGCCAAAATCCAAAACATTAAAAAAAAAGAAGCAATATTGTAGTAAATTCAATAAAGACTTTTTTAAAATGGTTAATATGAAAAATTGCATCCCTCTTAATTATCTTATTTCATGTAGAACGTTATCGTCTTCTAAAGAGTTTTGTTTTTTTAATGTCTAACACAGTATCTCTAATGCAGAGACTGCTAGGCATACCAAGTCAATTTTTGCTAAACTATAAGCATATCAGTTGTTTTACAAGCTCATGACAGGAACTTAAAATATTTTTGCTTCTAAAAAGGCATAGAATTTTATCAATTTAGCTGCAGGCAGAATAGCAAGCATCCAGCTTCTGACAGATGAATTGTTACAAAGGAAAATAAGCCTTTACTGTCAGTTTCTTTGGACCTATATCTTGTTTCCGCAGTAGTTAAACTGAGAGAATGCACTATTTGGTCATTTATTCAGTATTTCTTCTAAGGCTTTGGGGATGCAGAATAAATAAGACCACAGCCCCTGCCTTCACATCCTTCTTAGTCTTGTGATCAAGAAATATATGTCATTTTAAAACTTATCTAGACACTACTTCCGGAGAAGGCAATGGCACCCCACTCTAGTACTCTTGCCTGGAAAATCCCATGGACAGAGGAGCCTGATAGGCTGCAGTCCATGGGGTCGCTAAGAGTCGGACACGACTGAGCGACTTCACTTTCACTTTTCCCTTTCATGCATTGGAGAAGGAAATGGCAACCCACTCCAGTGTTCTTGCTTGGAGAATCCTAGGGACGGCGGAGCCTGGTGGGCTGCCCTCTATGGGGTCGCACAGTGTCGGACACAACTGAAGCGACTTAGCAGCAGCAGCAGCAGCAGCAGCAGACGCTACTTCTTTTATAGACCATAATATTGCCCAACAATAGATCAAGAATCTTCTAAATCTTCTAATTATTTTTTAAAAATAGTATGAACCGTTTTTTGGTACTGATTAAGGCAAACTATGTTTAAAAGATTTATTACATATATGGAACAATCGGACTGCTGATGGGTATTTGATGATATTAAAGAATTATTTCTCTTTAGTTATTGTGGGTATGTTTTTTGTTTCTGTGGACGTATTTTTTAACTGTGGCAAAACACAAAACATAAATGTTACCATCCTAACATTTTTTAGTGTATGTTTCAGCAGCCTTAAGTACATTCCTATTGTTTGGCAATCAATCTCCAGAACTCTTTTCATCTTGAAAAATTGAAACACAGCACTCATTAAGCAACTCTCCATTCCTCTCTCCAGTGGCTCTTGGCAACCACTATTCCCCTTTCTGTCTCTGTGAATTTGACTACTCTAGGTGCCTCATAGAAGTGAAATTACTGTACTGTTTATCTCTGTGACTGGCTTATTTTGTACAGCATAATGTCCTCAGAATCCAGTTATGTTGTAACATGTGTCAGAATGTCCTTCCTTTTTAAGGCTCAATAATATTCCTTTGTAGGTGCTCAGTCATGTTCAGCTCTTTGCGACCCCATGGACTGTAACCTCTATCCAAGGCATTCTGCAGGCAAGAATACTGGAGTGGGTAGTCAATCCCTTCTCCAGGGGATCTTCCCAACCCTGGAATTGAACCTGGGTCTCCTGAGTTACAGGCAGATTCTTCACCATCTGAGCCACCAGGGAAGTCCAAGGGTGAGAGGCATCCCTGGCTGGGCTACAAAGGAAAATGTATACATCACATTTTGTTTATCCATTTGTCTGTGGATAGACACCTGGGCTGCTTTCATCTTTTGGCTGTTGTGAATAATACCGCTATGAGCACAGGTGTGCAAATAGCTCTTTAAGGACTGTTTTCAATTATTTTAGATATATATCCAGAAGTGGGACTTCTGGAGCAGATAGTGATTTTATTTCCAATTTATTGAGGACCACCTTCCTGTTTTTATATCAGTTTCACCACTTACATTCCCACTAACAGTACTGCAAGGAGATCCAACCAGTCCATCCCAAAGGAAACCAGTCCTGAATATTCATTGGAAGGACTGATGCTGAAGCTGAACCTCCAATACTTTGGCCACCTGATGCAAAGAGCCGACTCATTAGAAAAGATCCTGATGCTGGGAAAGATTGAAGATGTGAGGAGAAGGGGATGACAGAGAATGAGATGGTTGGATGGCATCACCTACTCAATGGACATGAGTTTGAGCAAACTCTGGGAGATGGTGAAAGACAAGGAAACCAGGCATGCTGCAGTCCATGGGGTCGCAAAGAGTTGGACATGACTGAGCGACTGAACAACAACAACAGTATATGAGAGTTTCAGTTTCTCCACATCTTCACCAACAGTTGTTATTTTTCTATTTTTTTTTTCCTAGTAGCCATCCTCATGGGTGTGAAGTGGTCTACTTTGGTTTTAATTTGCCATTTATCAAATGTTTATGGAGCACTTGCTGGCTAAAGACCCTGGGCTGGGTTGTACTGAGCTGTACGAGTATTTCTCTTGTAGTTAGTTGGCTGATCCAAAGTTGCCGGGTGACCTCAGCTTACAGTCAGGTGCATTCTGTTCCCTCCACATTCTAGAAGGGTGACTACGCCAGGTTAAGGGTCTGCAACCCATACCCTGTTGCACGATGCAGCACCTTGTCTCATGACTTCATATGAAAGGAATCTTATGATTATGAGCAGATTGTATATTACATGTATTTACTAATGTCTTACTGGAACACATACCATTATAATATAGTATTTGATTCCCAAGCTAGGTCATGAAAGCCTATTGTGCAAAAAGTAGCAACTTGGTATGATAATTTTTATTATAAAGCTTTATCTTAGGTTGTGACTTCAGAGACACACCCTGAACAAAACTAGGAGGAGCAGGGACCCCTTCACCCTGTGTCACTTTCACCCACTGATAAGCAGTGGTGTGCATCACAGTGAGGGCTCAGCACTAGAAGCAGAAAGAATAAGAGGCAGGATTCAGGGAGCTGGGGATGGTGGGCACTGCAAGGACTTTGGATCCCAGTTATTTAGCTTGCACATCTGTGTAAGTGAATGTGAGAATGATTGAATAATCTTTCTCAGTCCTTAGGTGTTTAGAACCATGAAAACAAGACCATTTGTCACTTCTGTGTACCAGTTGCCCTCAAACCTTCATCAGCCTTCACTAAGTCAGTGGGCCACGCTTGTATGGAACTCATCCTTTAAATGCCTAGTGGGTCAGGCCCTCTGCTGGGCATGGGAATATAGTGTGGTGAAAAAGGTAACTGAGCTTATGGTGGACACTTAGGGTCAGTTGGTATTTATGGATTATTCATAAGGCAGGGGCTCTTAGTTGAAAGATTGCCTATACATTTTGCAATGATACCCCAGATTGCTTTACCGTAAAACCCAGCCCCCTTTCCCCACCCTTGATGTTTGCTGCCAGAATCCACAGCATGCTTCAGAACACTTTCTATTTTGGTAATGCTTCTGAAAATGTGTGAGGTGGATTGCTTGCAGGGGAAAAATATATTATATATAGTCAGCTTCACTTAAGATATAGTGTTAGAAAAAGCATACATCTTAAAGCACTCATTCAGATATATAGTATTTTTTTGGAGCTAGGAATAAGAATCATCTCGATGCCCATGTGTACTCTACATATACCATGCGAGCTCTTTAATTTCACCCCCCTCTTTTCCTTGGTAAGACGAATGCTGCTTTTTGGCAGGAAGGATGGGACTTGTCAGGGATGTGAACCTCGTGGTTGAATCTGTTTCAACAGCATGTGAGTTCAGGTGAGGGTTGTGGGCGCAGAGTGACTGGGGAAGCAAGTATTGAGGGGCCCACATCCCCACAGGCTCCTCTGGGCACTTCCCTTCCCCAGCTTGTGTGTCCTCTTTGGCTTCACCTTCGATTGCATTTCTGAGAAGCTCGAATCTGTTGAATTGAGTACAAGGATGTGGGCAGCAGAACAAAAAGTGTTTTATTTATTTCCTGACAGGCTTTTAACAGGCTGTGGTTATAATGGGAGAGAAATGCATTCTGTCCACAACACAAATTGCTTTTCTTCGCGAACATTATGGTGGTACTTCCTGGCGCAGGAGTTCCATGGTTGTTGAATTTGGTCTGTCTTTTGTTGGTTTGTGAGCTAAGAAAGAAAAGAACAAGAGCTTTGTAACCCTAATAACGAAGTAATAATTAAGTCTTTTATAAAGGCAAGCTTATTCCCACATCTTATTCCAAGGTACAAGACATACTTTCTCATTAGGAAGCATTGTAAGTACTAAATGGTAGTGTATCAGGCGTTAGATGGCATAAATAAATATGACCTCATTCATGTGGAGCTTCAGCCCCGAGACTGACACCTCGTGTGCTCACAGGCACCATCTTGAATGCCGTTAAGTGTTGTACAGTAACGATGCTGGGCAGACTCCGAAACCAGCTTCCCACCCCGCAACTAGCATGTTTTCATGCTTGACCTCCAGGTTCCTGGGGTCTGCAGGGGTAACTGACACCCACTTTTTATTGATTACCCTAAAACAAGAGAGAGCACTGGGTAATGTTTGTGTGGGGTCCAGAAAAGACTGGGGGCGGGGGACATTGGATGCTGGAGAGAGAGCTCGGTGGTGTGTGAAGCCCTGTGAGAGTGAGGTTTCCGAGGTCACCCTTGTCAATACACAAGCCCCACAGGGTAACCATTCTTTTAGTAAGAAATATACTACATTTTAACATTGGCTGTCATTTAGTTGCTTAGGTCGTGTCTGACTCTGCAACCTCATGGACTATAGCCCACCAAACTCCTCTGTCCATGGGCTTTCCCAGGCAAGAATACTGGAGTGGGGTGGCATGCCCTTCTCCAGGGGATCTTCCCCACCCAGGGATTGAACATGCATTTCTTGCATTGCAGGTGGATTCTTTACCACTGAGCCAGCTTGGAAGGCACATTTTAACATATATTCTTAAAAAAAAAAATCCTGGGGAGAGCCTAACCTTCTCAGGCCAGTACACAGCTGGTGAGGCCTCCCCACTGTGGAACCCAGCACCACCACCTTCTCCCCCTACCCACCCACCCCTTGTACCCTCCAAATCTTACTTTCTAAGATACACTAGCAGTGGCAGCTCTAGAATTTCTGTATGGGACAGGGTGGGGGTCAGTCAGAATGATGGGGACTTCAAGAACTTGCCTTGGACCACATTTGCAGAAACAACACAATCTTTTGTTCAGATTGCATGTATATTCCAGTCTATACCTGAGACTGATGGTGGTTTTGGACACCACGCTTTGGTGACATGCTCTTCTGAATTGAGTGGCCTGAGGATCCCATGTCCCAGTGTATGATGGCATCTGATGACAGACATAACCATCTTGCTATTGACCCTCACACGCACCATGCAGGGGAGTGAGCCGTGGGCACAATGAGATTGGGCTTCCTCCTCTATTTTCTTGAGTCAGATACTTGTTCCTTCATATCCAATTGCCAGAACAACAAACTTGCTTTCCTCCCAACTTCCTAGTGACCCTGATTGTCAAAATGTTTTGACTAAAAAGCCTACATTGGGCTTTAGTGCTGTCAGACGTCCCTCCTGTCTTAGTACCATCAGTTGCTGGGGCCCTGTCCACCCAATAAGGCCACAGGAGTTCTCATGAGCTTGACTGCAGTCACTGGGTAGTTCTCTCACACTGTGCCCACCCTGTAGAACTAAGATTTTGTGATTTTCTTTCCCCACATTCCTCCTCTTTATCACATGAAGACCAACCTTCACATATGTGTGGATTTTGTACCCTTCACTTTTTAGTTTAACTCTTTTCTTTTCCCTGTCCCTGTTCCTTACTTCACTCTGTCCCTTTCATCACCTCCAACATCTCTCCCTCAATATTCTTTCTCATTAAACCTATCTCATTGCAGCCTCTGGGATGTGCTAATGCTTTACAGAGTGTTTTCATAAGTTAGCCTGATTGGAAAGAACTTGTCTGATGTCACATTTAACTGTGTCATTTATGGACAGATGATCTGGTTAGAAATGATTCTTTGGAGGTCTTCCCTTCAGTTCAGTTCATGTCCGACTCTTTGCGACCTTTTGGACTGCAGCACACCAGCCTTCCCTGTACTTCAGTAACTCCCAGAGCTTGCTCAAACTCATGTCCATTGAGTCGATGATGCCATCCAACCATCTCATCCTCTGTCGCCCCCTTCTCCTCCCGCCTTCAATTTTTCCCAGCATCAGGGTCTTTTCAAATGAGTCAGTTCTCCACATCAGGTGGCCAAAGTATTGGAGTTTCAGCTTCAGCATCAGTCCTTCCAATGAATATTCAGTACTGATTTTCTTTAGGATGGACTGGTTGGATCTCCTTGCAGTCCAAGGGACTCTCAAGAGTCTTCTCCAACACCACAGTTCAAAAGCATCAATTCTTCAGTGCTCAGCTTTCTTTATAGTTCAACTCTCACATCCATACATGACTACTGGAAAAACCAAAGGACTAGATGGACCTTTGTTGGCAAAGTAATGTCTCAGCTTTTTAATATACTGTCTAGGATGGTCATAACTTTTCTTCCAAGGAGCAAGTGTCTTTTAATTTCATGGCTGCAGTCACCATTTGCAGTGATTTTGGAGCCCAAGAAAATGAAGTCTGTCACTGTTTCCATTGTTTCCCCATCTATTTGCCATGAAATGATGGGACCAGATGCCATGATCTTAGTTTTCTGAATGTTGAGTTTTAAGCCAACTTTTTCACTCTCCTCTTTCACTTTCATCAAGAGGCTCTTTAGTTCTTCTTAGCTTTCAGCCATAAGGGTGATGTCATATGCATATCTGAGGTTATTGATATTTCTCCTGGCAATCTTGATTCCAGCTTGTGCTTCATCCAGTCCAGCATTTCTCATGATGTACTCTGCATATAAGTTAAATAAGCAGGGTGACAATATACAGCCTTAATGTACTCCTTTTCCTATTTGGAACCAGTCTTTTTTTCCATGTTCAGTTCAAACTTTACTTCTTGTCCTGCATACGGATTTCTCGGGAGGCAGGTCACATGGTCTGATATTCCCATCTCTTTAAGCTATAGTTTAACTATAGCTTTAGACTGTGATTCATCCAATCTTTTCAGTGGAAATGAATGCATCCTCTTTTCTGGCTAACATTTTATTGAGTACCTACAAGTGACAGACAATTTATAGGATATCATTATTCTCATTTTATAGTTAAAGAAATTGAGACTCAGAGTTTAAGTCTTTTCCAAACATTCACATTGCTGATGAAAGGATGGAGCCATGATTTAAACTCTGGTCTCTGTGGCTTTAGCCAAGCCCTACTATTTGCATTATGGAGACTCCTTCATGGATTGAAAGTCCTTGGTTAGGGAAGCCCCTCTGATCATTTCTCAAGCAATTCTTCCTCAGCTGCATATTAGCCTGGAGAATAGGAGTAATTCTAAGAAATGTAGGCTTTTATTCTGAAGTAGGTCTCGTTATATAATATTGATAACAGGGTACAAAACTAAATGACCCAGGGATCCCAGGCTAGTAACAACTTTAAAACTAAGTTCAACATGTCAGACTGATATGGATCAAAGGGAGAAAAGCTTTTGGGAAAATGCTTGAAATATGGAAATAAAAAATGCGTAAGTAACCCATGGGAATGCAAATGGCCTCATTTATTTGAAAGATTTGTATTTTATTTGGAGTTTCCTAAGAGGATAGTCTCCACAGAATAGCTTTCTTAGAAGGTCATAGTTGGAAAACAATTTTGAAATCCATATTGAAGACTGATGAAGGGGGAAAAACATGTCAACTTGTGTAAAGTTGAGGTACACTTTCCTTGTTTAAATGGGCTTCTTAGGCTTGGGGAAAACACATTTTTGTGCTACATAGGTGTTTACGTAGAAATCATCTGTTTAATCTTATATATAGCACTTACTTTTGTATGTCATGTAAAATTTTCACAGGGGTTTGCAGGCATCATTTGAACTTCACACAAATCTGTGAGGGAGAGAATGTGGATTATTCCCAATTTATAGATGAGAAAACTGAAGCCCAGAAAGTTTATGTGATGTGTAAGACATCCAACTAGAAAGTGGTGGGACCAAGTCTATTTGATACCTGGCTTCTTCTGTTTACTAATCTCAGTCAGGCCTCACTCTCTGTTCCTCTGTTATTTTTCTGCATGATGATGATGGGGATCTGATGGGGATGATTATTGTGTTGGTGGTGGTAGTGACAGAAAAGGCCTGATGGAATTGTTCTTAATATGAAGTGAAAGTGAAAGTCACTCAGTCGTGTCCGACTCTTTGTGACCCTATGGAATATACAGTCCATGGAATTCTCCAGGCCAGAATACTGGAGTGGGTAGCCTTTCCTTTTTCCAGGGGATCTTCCCAACCCAGGGATCAAACTCAGGTCTCCCGTATTGCAGGCGGATTCTTTACCAACTGAGCTATGAGGGAAGCCCCAATATGAAGTGAAGTACTGGGGTGCTGGAGAAGACTCTTGAGAGTCCCTTGGACTGCAAGGAGATCCAATCAATCCATCCTAAAGGAGATCAATCCTGGGTGTTCATTGGAAGGACTGATGTTGAAGCTGAAACTCCAATACTTTGGCCACCTCATGCGAAGAGTTGACTCATTGGAAAAGACCCTAATGCTGGGTAGGATTGGGGGCAGGATGAGAAGGGGACGGCAGAGGATGAGATGGTTGGATGGCATCACTGACTCGATGGACATGGGTTTGGGTAGACTCCGGGAGTTGGTGATGGACAGAGAGGCCTGGTGTGCTGCAATTCATGGGGTCGCAAAGAGTCGGACACAACTAAGCGACTGAACTGAACTGAACTGAATGGTCTAAAAGCTCTCAGCACAGTTTTCCAGCACAAGAGAAATGACAGATGTCAGTTCCTCTGGAAATGGTTTTGCTTCCCAGCCCCATGCTCTTTCCTCCATGCCATCCTACCCCTGCTGGCTGCAGACAGAGCTCCTGTGAAGAGGACACCATCCAGAGTGCCTCCCGTCTGGAGAGGAGGACAGCCCTCTGTGTCTCCTCACCTCTCTGTTTGGTGTAAGTTGTCCAGGGAGTTCATTGCTTGCTCAAGGACATGGTCTCAACATGCCAGAAAGAAGCGTTAATGGAAAGTTCAGAAGTGCCAATCAACAAGCCCCATCACTCTCCCAGCAAATACCAGATCAAATAATTGTCCCTTAGCAAAGAGAATTAGTGATTACAGAGATTACATTTCACATTCTAGGCTGCTTCCCCAAGGAAATGGTTCTGTCAGTAAAAATTATGTGATGTGCTTAACCCTGTGCTAAGCTTAGAGCAAGGGGGCCTTATTTATTTGACCTCATTGGAAAATGATGTCCCACCCAAAGGGGAGAAGTCTTGACAACTGAAACCTATACCTCAAAGGACTTCTTTTTTATTTATCCCAATAATATCTTTTTTATTGAAGTACAGCTGATTTACAATATTATGCTGGCTTCATAACAATATATATGCATATTATTTTTCAGATATTTTTCCATTATAGATTATTATAGTATATTATAGTTCCCTGGGCTGTATGGTAGGTCCTAGCTGTTTATCTGTTTTATGTCTAGTAGTGTATATCTATTTATTCCAAATTTCTAAGTTTTCTCTCCCCTTGCTTTCCCCTTTGGTAACCATAAGTTGGTTTTCTATGTCTGTGAGTTCATTTCTGGCTTGTAAATAAGTTTATTTGTTTCATTTTCTTAGATTCTACACATAAGCTATATCATATGATATTTGCATTTCTCTGACTGAATTACTTCACTTAGTATAATAATTTCTAGAACCATCCACTTAAACCACCCATTGCTTTGAGTGGCATTATTTTATTTTTCTTTATGGCTGAGTGGTTTTCCATTGTATATATGTACTGTTGATTTGTCTTCATTACTGATGTACTGTGTGTCAGTGGACACTTAGGTTGCTTCTGTGTCTCGACTGTTGTAAATGACACTGCTGTGAACATCGGGGTCCATGTATCCTTTCGAATCAGACTTTTCTCCGGATGTACGCCCCAGAGTGGAATGGTTAGACTATATGGCAGCTTTGTTTTCAGTTTTTCGGGAAACGTCCATACTGTTTTCCCTAATGTCTGCACCAATTTTCATTCCTACCAACAGTATAAGAGGGTTCCCTTTTCTCAACACCTTCTCCAGGATTTATCAAAACACTTCTTTTGTTTGCAAGCTTTTCTATAGTACGCAACACTCTCCTGTGCCTTTCACAGTTGACCTTGACCCACAGCCCATCCGTGATCGCATTGGCTACCATGAAGCAGCTCTCATGATGCCTTTGTGATTGAGTGCTGACTCTTACCATGTGATGCAGACCCCCTGACACCTTTTGACCTCTTACACCTTTCTTCTTCCAGAGCTGTCTTCTTTACCTCTTATTCCTTACTGTTATTTCTTGTTGTCAGAATCTGTTGGGATGCTGAAATTGTGCCTAAACAGGAACATGTAGATAGACCCTTGTCTTAGGGGCCTTGTGGGTCAGAAGGTAAAGAACCTGCCTGAAATTCAGGAGACCTATGTTTGATCCCTGGGTTGGGAAGATCCCTTGGAGACAGGAATGGCTACCCACTCCAGTATTCTTGCCTAGAGAATTCCATAGACAAAGGAGTCTGGAGAGCTACAATCCCATGGTGGGAGTCCATGGGGTTGCAAAGAATTGAACATGACTGAGTGATTAACACTTTCACAGACCCTTAGTGTGGCCCAAGCATCCTCTCCTCCAATTTGTGTGCCTGAACTTCTGATAACTCCTGACCTGCAGCTGCATTTGAGATAGTCAAGGTTGCTGCTGTCAAGGTAGTTAGAAGCCAGTGGCGGAGAGAAAATGCACATTTATACAGATGAAACAGAACATGTATGTTCATGAGAAAGCACCTAGTCATGATAGTAGGTGCACTGGGAATTCAGATTAGATGAGAAACCTTAGAGAAGACTTCATAGAATAAGAGAAGCTTTAGTTATACTTCAAAGAACCACTTAGAGTTGGCATATCCCCTTCCTCATGCATCCACTCCTTCATGCACTTGTTCAGTAAATAATAATGGAGTGAGACTGTATACCAGGTTGTGTTACAGGAGCACAAGATACAGTATATAAGCCATACAAGGTTCTCACAGAACATGTGTGTGAGAGTGGAAAGACAATAAAAAAAAAGAAACAAGAGCACATCAGAGGGTAATAACTGTGGGAGACAAATAAGATGGAGAAATAGGAACTTTCTGATAGACATAGAGCGGGGAGGGTCTCAGGAGCTGTGTCGGAGAACGCCCAGCACGGGGGGTGGGGGTGCAGAAGCCCTGAGCGCGGGCCCTCTAGCAACACCACGGGCCAGAGGGGCGGCTGTGAGGTGGGACAGGGGCAGGTGGGGAGGGCGTCGGAGAAGGAGGTGGGCAGGGCACAGAGGAGTCTGGGTCTCATTACAAGGGCAACACAAAACCGGGAGGAGGTTTTTAGTGGTGAGTGATGGGAACCAACTGTTTTTGCAAGGCTGCCTGGATCCTGTGAGAAGAAGGTTGAGATGCGGCAGGAGGGGAGGTGCATGTAACACAGGCAAAAGCATTCCAAGCAGCGTCTGTGAAAGAAGAAGCATAGAGTGCAAGGGGTGTGTATGAGAGAGAGGGGAGGGGGAAAAGGTGTGGGGAGATGGTCTGAGAAGAGTAGCGGTGAAGGATGTAAAGCTGGAGGGAGGGGCACTCGTGTGTGGAATCTTCGAATGGAATCTATTACATATGGTATAAACTTCTGTAGCTGAGAAGGCTACACTTCTGTGTTTATCCTTCTGCAAAACAGCTTAGAGTTGGTATTCACACCATTAGTGCCAAGGCTTGATTGCCTCTGAGAGTTCACATAGAAGAAATTGCACTGAGCCCAGTTTCTTATTTCAAAATAACTCATCCTGAAACTCTGCTGGCATGTGCGCTCTGAGAACCTAGGGCTTTGCAAGACGAACATGGGCCAATTCCAGCCAGGTATTAAGAGCACACTTGGTTCTGCTTCTCTCTCCGTAAGAATAAGCAGAGCTGACATTTCCTGAGTGTATACCATGTGCAAGGCACAGTCCTCCTAGCTGATGTGTATTCCCTTATTTAAGATTCCCATACCTTTTTATCTCACTTTTGCACAGCACACTGGGGTGGTTCAATTGTTCAAGGTGGCAGATAATGAGAGATGGAGTCAGGATTTGAACTCCGGCCACTTGCCTTCTGAGTCCCTGCCTTTCACCACCCTGCCTCCCCCAGGCTTTATGTTCTGTCTCAGATGCTCAGGGACTCAAGTGCAGATGAAGCACATGCTACCTCTAAGAGGCACAGACCAACTGCCACTTGGTACTCCTGGTTTGCAATGCAGCCTGACCCTCATCTGTTTGTTTTCTTCTTAATTAAACAGCTTCTGGAATCTCCTCCAACCCCAAAGCAGCTTCTTCCTTGATAGAAGGATAGTAAATATCTAATACTTGACTTATTAAAAAGAAGAAGAACAGAGTACAATGTTTGTGAGCTCTTGAACAAAAGATCCAGTAGATCCAGGGTTGGTGGGAATTTTCATTTCATTTAATTGTTGGCTCTGCCAGGTGTCAGCCAAAAAATAAAAATAATCATCCTGGCAGCTTCGACATGCTTTTCAACAAAGATTTACTAGCCCTGTGCTGTAAGGAAGGTTCATATTGCAAAGACTTCATTACTTTCAGTGTGAATACTGTGAGACAATGTGATAAATCATTTACCTCAGACCTTACTAATCAGAATTAATGTACAGAAGTCTTGTTGTAATGGCTGATGCTTTCTCCATAACTCTTGAACTTTGGTAAGCTCCACTGGGCTTCCAGGCCATCAGTGAGAATGGCAGGCTCTCTCCAACTCTCTGCTGTTGCCCAATCCACCCCTGGTACCTGTGCCTGTCACATGCCGTCTTGGGAAAAGCATTTCCAGAATCACGCAGTTCCACAATGACTTTTGCTTTCCTTCCAAAGGACTATAATGTATATGAATGAGTTCAGCCAAGTTTGCAACTCATCAAAGTCTCCACGATAGGGGAATAATGTTTGCTCACCTAAATTCTTAAGGTTAATCATTTGGCCATTTCAGTTAAAAATTTTTGCTTTCTATCAGAGCCCCATAAAATAAACCTGCGCCTCAGTTTCAACAAGAAGTTGGGATTTCAGAAGTTTTACATTGCTCACAAAGGGATAAATCCCATTTAAATCTTTAGATATTTAGATTGCATTAAAAAGTTTTTTTTCCACTCAAAGTCCTTACTAGGGTCTGCCTCTGTCCCAGTAATTTCTGTGCCCTCAAGATCTCACCTTATCTTTGGATTTTCACAGCACCGAACACCAAGTTTTGTAGGTAATAGGTGTCTATGATATGTTTGTGAAATTGAACAGTTCACCAGCTTGCACTTAAATAACTAGCATTTCCTACCAAAAGGAAGCATAATGTATGCTTTTATGATATATTGTTTTTCCTGACTTTGGCCCATCGTGGAAGATCTTGGAAGATCTCTGCTTTCACATGTACCAGATTCTTATATTCTGCATCCTGATAACAAACAAAAAATACATATTTAACCTTGTCCTTAATGCTCAGTCTGAAATACCCTCCCTGGGACTGCCCTGGTGGTCCAGAGCTTAAGACTTCACCTCCCAGTGCATGGAGTGTGAGGGAAAATGCTGGTCAGGGGGCTAAGAGCCCCCATGACTCGAGGCCAGAATACCAAAATATGAACAACAGAAGTCATATTGTAACAGATTCAACGAAGACTTTAAAAGTGGCCCTTTAAAAGTCAAGTATCTTCCCAGCTACTTATATATAAAATGCTAATTTCCCCATGTAGAGGAGAAGAGTTTTCATTTGCAGGGAAATGGATGTCATATGTGTGTTTCCTTGAGGGTCCTCCCGGTATTTGTATGTGTTTTGTTCTGTAAATGTGACCGTCCACTGTGCTGATGAGTTTTCAGTATTCCCACCCAGAGGGGGAGATCCCTGAGAGTGTATCTCCCAGGGTAACATTGCTAAACGAATAGGGAAATATTAAAAAAAAATACATTATGTAAAAGCACATGTTAATATAGACAGACTAGTTTGCTGGTAAGGATTATTTTCTCCCTTTTTATTACGAATTTGTGCTTGAGGAGTGCAGAATAACCTTGTAAACTTAATTATATTCAATTATACTTTAATATCTTCTACATCTCCAGCACCAGGCTGGGAATCACAAAGAAATAAATGACACAAGCATTGACCTCTTTCAGAGGTGTTTAGTTTATAATCCTCCCTAGGTGTCCTCCAATCCCAGTCTTACCCTCAAACCAAACTGTGCTGTACCTCATGACCAATCACTGCTCCCAGAGGATTTCCTTCCACTGTTGAAGCTTAGAGATTTTGGCGTTCACTGCTCTTTAGTAATACTTGCTTACCCTGCATCATCTTCCTCTGTTCCCAGCAGCAGCGCTGGACTCCGGGGGCGGGTCTCTGGCTCCGGCCTCCTTCCCTGCATGGCACCCCCAGTCCTCAGAAAAGGCAGGGAGGTGGGGACTTGCAGGAATGCTTGGGGCACAGGGTTCCAGGTCAGCCAGGCCTGAGCTCAAATGTGGGCTCGGATATCCACCAGCTGAGAGTCCACGAGCAAAGCATTTCCACATTTTGAGCGTGTGATTCCTCATCTGTAAATATAATGCCTCCTGCAAGCTGTTTATAAAGAAGGCAATGAGGTCAACGTGCACAGCCTCAGACATGGCGCCTGGCCCGCAGCCTGCGCTCCGGGCCTGGAGCTCTGACAGGACCGGGCATGTCCTGTGAAACACATTAGCCCATTGCCTCCAGGATCGTAAATAAGTCCCCTTCCAACTGCCTTCTGCAGAATTCCCGAGGAGCAGAAGCCTACATCATGTCTCTTTTTGAAGTCTCACACCCACCTAGTCTGACAGACAAGAGGGGCTTGACAAAGAAATCGGCTCTTGTCTAGGTGACAGAAGCGGGCCGGCTTTCAGGTTTAGATCATCGACAGAGTGTGTGGCAAGGAAGGGTGTCCCGGTGCGCTGGGGGGCCATGCTTCTCTGACATGCAGAGTGGGCTGGGCAGTGACTGGGCGCGATGGGCCCTCATCTCGCGGTATTTGCCAAGTGCTGACTCTTACCCAGCTGTGGACACGGCCCTGCAGAGCAGTGATGGGCAAGAAAGCCTGATCTCCGCCCCCAGACAGGTATCAACTATGGGACAAGACGCTTTCATAAACGCGCATTAGCCCGGAGCACCCTGTATCAAGCATTGAACCTGGACTGGCGATTCGTTTCACATATGATAATTTACATGCTTCCATGCCAGTCTCCCATATCATTCCACCCTCGCCCTCTCCCATAGAGTCCATAATACTGTTCTATTTATCTGTGTCTCTTTTGATGTCTTGCATACAGGGTTATCTTTACCAATTGACTAAATACCATATATATGTGTTAGTATGGCTGGTGCACTGGGCTGACCTGGAGGGATGGGATGGGGAGGGAGGTGGAAGGGGGGTTCTGGAAGGACATGTACACCCATGGTGGATTCATGTCAATGTATAGCAAAACAAATACAATATTGTAAAGTTAAAAAATAGAAAATAAACTAATTTAAAAAAAAAAAGAACACTGAGGATCTTCCCCCCCCCCAAAAAAAAATAAATAAATGCTCATTAGTAAATACTGGGAAAGAAGAGGGCGCTGTGAAAAAAAATAAAGGGAGAGAGTTTTCTCCCGAAATTGCTCCCTGGAAACGCAAAGAAATCCCCTCTGGATCTACAAATGGCATAATAATAGTTGAAACGACTTACAGGTCACTACTTCGTGTCCTTTTAAAAATCACAAAAATTAAACCTTGCAAAAAATTAAACTTCACAGTAATACACTGAAATAGCTACTATTATCCCATTTTTACAAATGAGAAACTGAAACTCAGGAAGGGTCATTCTTACCCATGTCAACTCTAATGAAGGCCAGACCTGGACTGGCACCAAGATAGTCTGGTGATCTATGCAGTGCTTCTTGCCTGGGTCCCTTTACCCCATTGCCTAAAAGCATCAGCTTTCAGAAAGGGTGACCAGCCAGTAAATTCGGTGAACACAGATTATCATCTTTTCACCGAAAACTTATGTTGTCTCCTCATTTACAAGCTGGATGAGTTAGCTGTGTGGTGAAGTATCCGCTTTTTCCCTTCTTAGACTGTCAACAACTGGTGACTGAGTCCCAGGCCTCAGCCCCTCCAGTTTGCTACTTACTCTTTAAAGTCAAGACAGCCTCAGTGTTTTCTCATCCCAGCAAGTTATGAGGTTTCTGTGACTGCAGTGTTCAAGCATTGTAATTTTGTCCCAAGAGTTTCTTTTTTTTTTCCCAAAAGTTTCTTAATGAGGTCTTTTTTTTAAATTCAGTTCAGTTCAGTTCAATCGCTCAGTCGTGTCCGACTCTTTGTGACCCCATGAATCGCAGCACACCAGGCCTCCCTGTCCATCACCAACTCCCGGAGTTTACCCAAACCCATGTCGTTTAATTACTAAGCAGAAGATTCTGTTCCCATTCGGGATGAAGCGACATCCTCCCTTCCAAGCCCACCCAGCCTGCATCATCCCTCCTCCTCCCAGGACAAGAGGGCAGTCTGCATGTCCTCCCAAGAACATGCTCCTCTAGGTGAGGGGCCCGGCACACCAGAGACCCTGGGCACCGCCTGGGCCACCCGCCTGCAGGAGGGGTGGGCTGCTTCCACCCCCTGCCTGCTCTTCCCAGCTCACCAGGGGACGTGCATCTCCACGCACTGAAGATGATAACAGCAACAATGAAAGCACTTTTCATTTGTTGAGTAAAGCACTCTGTGCCCGTCACTCTAATGGCTTCATGTGCGTGGTTTCATTTAATCTTTACCAGTTTTCTGAGGTCTCCATTATTCAGTCACATTTGCAAGTTGAGGAAACTGAAACTCAAGATGGTCAACTGATTTGCTCATGACTCAAACCTGCTGCTGTTGCTGCTTAGTCACTCAGCCGTGTCAGACTCTGCGACCCCGTGGACCGTAGCCCGCCAGGCTCTTCTGCCCATGGGATTCTCCAGGCAGGAACACTGGAGAAGGCTGCCATTTCCTCCTCCAGACCCGGGGATCAAACATGCGTCTCCACGTCTCCTGCGTTGACAGGCAGATGCTTTACCACTAGCGCTACCTCAGAAGCCAGACCCAACCCTGGCTCTGTCTCATCCCCACCTGATTCTTAATGAGTTTCTGTGGACTTTGGAGCAGATGTGGGTGGGAAGTACCCATCTCTCCCTCCCCTTTCTTATTATTTGGTTCACTGTCGGTGCCGCTACCTAACAAAGACAGGGATGCGGGAAAATGGGGATGTCGCAGTAACTCGATTGCATTGTTGGATTACAGAGCAGCTGAGCAGCTTTCTACATCTTCATCCTCTGTTCTAAGCCACCTGCCATCAGCAGCGAAGACCTGTCACCTAACCACACCATCCCACTTGTGACCTCAGTTTTCGCCTGAGTAGTCTATTGTAGCATCTGTACCCTTGATTGGGAGCCCACTTGGTATTTTTGGTAGATGTGAATTTCTGTGATGCTTAGAAATTTTTGTTGGTGATCAGTATAAGTACTCACTGGGATTTACTTGATGAAAATTTTCCCCGTGGAGACACATCATTTCTCATATAAACTCTCACCTCTTTCTGTACCACCTTGGAAGCAGGGTAGGGTGGATGCTGACAGAGGAGACTAAGAGAGGGGGGAAAATGACCAGCTCCAGCAGCTAGCTGTCATCCATGTGATCAAAGGAACATGGCAGCAATTACACTGATTTTTAAAATTAACTTCTAGAGACATTTTCATACAACAGTTGGTTAGTAACAGGATATTGTGTCTCCTTGGGGAATTTTATCTGTTTTTCTTCACTGTTTTCAAACCAGCTTAGAAACAAATGTTTAGGAATTTCGTGCATATATGAAGAGATAATTATTGTTTTGCTGTTCAGTCTCTAAACAAATTAACCAGGCAGGACTATATTTTAAGCGTGGATTTAACAATTACAATGTTGTTAATTACAATTTAACAATTCAATGTTGATCATCCTCTTGAATGCCATGGGATTAAAATCAACCCCATATTTCATGTATTATCGTAAACTTTTCTTGGCATGTGAGTCACATTAGTAAAAAATTATTATCGATTCCTCATTTACGTTTTCTCACTTCTCAATTTTCCATTTTAAAGATGATTTACTTTATTTGCTGATTGATTTGTGAGTCACGTTCTATATATACCTGTGAGTAAATACAAGTATGTGTTTGGTCACCCTTAATATTACTGGTTTCCAGTCTCCATAGCCCTGTCCAATTTCCTTTATCCCGAGAAGACTCTGGACCAGCATCTCTCATATCTACCTAAATTCCCTTAGATATGTGGTCCAGTAAACAAAGAATGCCTTTCACTTTGGAACATTTATCTTTTTCACCTCAAAATGAAATACCATGACATCTAACTTTGTGGTTGAGGTTTTAAGTGTGTTCAGGAAATTAAACGCTGGGATGCCTGCAGGAGCCATAAGATAATGATACATGGATGATAAGTGTAACAAATTTCACATATATCTGAAGGAGCTGAGTCATCGCTGCCTTTTTGCTGTGAACAAATACCAATTCCCTGACCTTAAAAATCTTCAAACGTTAAGTTAATGCATTTTATTTCCATTTCCAGTGAGTTGTTTGAGGCAGTATTACACACATGACTTCTGATAGGTTTTACATTACCGGGATATTGATACTTGCCAACACTCAGTTAATTTACTTTTCATTTTCAGCTGCTTACAGAATGATATGCTGTTAGTTGTTACTTTTCAATCTGTGTTCACGCTTTCATATTGCAATTACTCAGCTTTTAATAGAAAACGAAATGGAAAAATCCTGCTTGGGTGTGAAATATGTGAATTTGCAGGTTACATATTTTCTGCCTGTGTCTTCTTTTTGCATCCTACCTCAAAACTTCCCCAGTCTACTTCTCTCTCCTGACAGCATCCTGAAAGTGGATATAGGTTTTCAATCAGGCTAGCTGATTGCATAGGAGCATTCCTGGGTAATTTTGCCTGCAAGAATCAGGGAATTAGCAACAACAACAAAAAAACACAACTTGATAGCGAGATAACGATCTTTGTGAAAATACAGTCCTGAGTTCATGAATTAAAAACAACTTGTATCTAACTGGGCAGTGTACTTGCTGCCTAGGGAACAGCATCTTAGCCAGGGAAGGTGGAAGTAACCACAGAGAGCCAGGAAGCCAGAGAACACTGGGAACCTCCCCTTTGCAGAAGCTTTGAAAAGTCTGGAAGTAAACGGTTGCATGGACCAGGCTTCCGGAGGCTACAACTTTGTGGCACAGAGCAAGGAAAGGAAAACATTAAATGGAAACCTTTCCCAGAGATATCTCCTAATTTTTTACTTTTGTGTCTGAGGTTTAGAAATGCCACTGTTTATAACATAGCTGTTTCGCTTTGCATATATTTTGAGCAGATGTATCCTTGTGCACTTACTGAGCACAAGGCCCTTGCTTCCTCACTGGTCCTTATTTATTTGTGATTACTGAATAATTAACTGTGGGTCCTTGGGTTCTCAGAACTGGAATGCACTGTGTACAGCACTTGTTTCTCTACAAGTGGCCTGTCTCTGCCACTTCCATAGCAGAAATGAACGTTTAAGTAACTACTTGGGCTTCCCTGGAGGTTCAGATGGTAAAGAATCTGCCTGCAGTGCAGGAGACCCAGGTTTGATGGCTAGGTAGGGAAGATCCCCTGGAAAAGGAAATGGCAACCCAGTCCATTATTCTGTTTGGAAAATTCTACAAACAGAGGAGTTTGGCAGGCTACAGTCCCTGGTGTCACAAAGAGACAAGACTAAGACACCAACATTTTGGTAATAAGAGCGAAGCATTTACAGAAGCATCAAGTGGATGCATGAAAGTTTCTGGTTCATATTTAGTATAAATATAGGTGAAAACCTGTTTGGAATTTGTAGGTTGCTCCATGTATATGCTTTGTGTGTATCTGAGGGTGTGTGTATATTTGAGGTGAAGCACACGATCCCTGATAGAACCTGAATCTGGATTTGCTTTGTGTGTTCATGAAAAAAAAGTGCACCAAAAACTCAAACTAGCTCAGATACTGTCTGAGTGACCTGGTGGCCAAAACAATATATTTTGGTATCAAAGATCGTTTGGGGATTATAAAACAAAGCTAGAGATCAGATACAAAAGTGAAAACCAGTGATTATGACAGTTGTAAATAAAAGTCCACTGGGAAGAGAGACCCTGCGTCCAAGGTCAGAGAAACCCAGGTAAGGTGGTAGGCACTGAGAGAGGGAATCAGAGGGCAAACAGATTGAAACCACAATCACAGACAACTAGCCAATCTGATCACACAGACCACAGCCTTGTCTAACTCAGTGAAACTAAGCCATGCCATGTGGGGCCACCCAAGACGGATGGGTCATGATGGAGAGGTCTGACAGAATGTGGTCCACTGGAGAAAGGAATGGCAAACCACTTCACTATTCTTGCCTTGAGAACCCCATGAACAGTATGAAAAGGCAAAAAGCTAGGACACTGAAAGATAAACTCCCCAGGTCAGTAGTTGCCCAATATGTTACTGCAGATCAGTGGAGAAATAACTCCAAAAAGAATGATGGGATGGAGCCAAAGCAAAAACAACACCCAGCTGTGGATGTGACTGGTGATATAAGCAAAGTTCAATGCTGTAAAGATCAATATTGCATGGGAACCTGGAATGCTAGGTCCATGAATCAAGGCAAATTGGAAGTGGTCAAACAGGAGATGGCAAGAGTGAACATCGACATTCTAGGAATCAGTGAACTAAGATGGACTGAAATTTAATTCACATGACCATTATATCTACTACTGTGGGCAAGAATCCCTTAGAAGAAATGGAGTAGCCATCATAGTCAACAAAAGAGTCTGAAATGCAGTACTTGGATGCAATCTCAAGAATTATCTGTTTGTTTCCAAGGCAAACCATTCAATATCACGGTAATTCAAGTTTATGCCCCAACCAAAAATGCTGAAGAAGCTGAAGTTCAGCAGTTCTATGAAGACCTACAAGACCTTCTAGAACTAACACCCAAAAAAGATATCCTTTTCATGATAGGGGACTGGAATGCAAAAGTAGGAAGTCAACACACACCTGGAGTAACAGGCAAATTTGGCCTTGGAGTACAGAATGAAGCAGGGCAAAGGCTAACAGAGTTCTGCCGAGAGAACACACTGGTCATAGCAAACACCCTCTTTCAACAACACAAGAGAAGACTCTACACATGGACATCACCAGATGGTCAACAACAAAATCAGATTGATTATATTCTTTGCAGCCAAAGATGGAGAAGCTCTATACAGTCAGCAAAAACAAGACTGGGAGCTGACTGTGGCTCGGATCACAAACTCCTTATTGCCAAATTCAGACTGAAATTGAAGAAGGTTGAGAAAACCACTAGACCAGTCAGGTATGGCCTAAATCAAATCACTTATGACTATACAGTAGAAGTGGGAAATAGATTTAAGGGACTAGATCTGATAGAGAGTGCCTGATGAACTATGGACGGAAGTTTGTGACATTATACAGGAGACAGGGATCAAGACCATCCCCAAGAGAAAGAAATGCAAAAAAGCAAAATGGCTGTCTGAGGAGGCCTTACAAATAGCTGGGAAAAGAAGGGAAGCGAAAAGCAAAGCAGAAAAGGAAAGATATACCCATCTGAATGCAGAGTTCCAAAGAATAGCAAGGAGAGACAAGAAAGCCTTCCTCATGGATCAATGCAAAGAAATAGAGGAAAACAATAGAATGGGAAAGACTGGAGATCTCTTCAAGAAAATTAGAGATACCAAGGGAACATTTCATGCAAAGATGGGCTCAATAAAGGACAGAAATGGTAGGGACCTAACAGAAGCAGAATATATTAAGAAGAGTTGGCAAGACTACACAGAAGAACTGTACAAAAAAGATCTTGATGACCCAGAAAATCATGATGGTGTGATCACTCACCTACAGCCAGACGTCCTGGAGTGTGAAGTCAAGTGGGCCTTAGGAAGCATCACTATGAACAAAGCTAGTGGAGATGATGGAATTCCAGTTGAGCTATTTCAAATCTTGAAAGATGACACTGTGAAAGTTCTGCACTCAATATGCCAGCAAATCTGGAAAACTCAGCAGTGGCCACAGGACTGGAAAAGTTCAGTTTTCATTCCAATCCCAAAGAAAGGCAATGCCAAAGAATGCTCAAACTACCACACAATTGCACTCATCTCACATGCTAGTAAAGTAATGCTCCAAATTCTCCAAGCCAGGCTTCAGCAATACATGAACCCTGAACTTCCAGATGTTCCAGCTGGTTTTAGAAAAGGCAGAGGAACCAGAGATCAAATTGCCAACATCAGCTGGATCATCGAAAAAGCAAGAGAGTTCCAGAAAAACATCTACCTCTGCTTTATTGACTATGCCAAAGCCTTTGACTCTGTGGATCACAATAAACTGTGGAAAATTCTTCAAGAAATGGGCATACCAGACCACCTGACTTGCCTCTTGAGAAACCTGTATGCAGGTCAGGAAGCAACAGTTAGAATTGGACATGGAACAACAGACTGGTTCCAAATAGGAAAAGGAGTACGTCGAGGCTGTATATTGTCACCCTGCTTGTTCAACTTATATGCAGAGTACATCATGAGAAACACTGGGCTGGAAGAAGCACAAGCTGGAATCAAGATTGCCCGGAGAAATATCAATAACCTCAGATATGCAGATGACACCACCCTTTATGGCAGAAAGTGAAGAGGAACTAAAGAGCCTCTTGATGAAAGTGAAAGAGGAGAGTGAAAAAGTTGGCTTAAGGCTCAACATTGAGAAAACTAAGATCATGGCCTCTGGTCCCATCAATTCATGGCAGATAGATGGGCAAACAATGGAAAGGGTGGCTGACTTTATTTTTCTGCGCTCCAAAATCACTGCAGATGGTGATTGCAGCCATGAAATTAAAAGATGCTTACTCCTTGAAAGGAAAATTATGACCAACCTAGACAGCATATTAAAAAGCAGAGACATCACTTTGTTAACAAGGGTCTAGTCAAGGCTATGGTTTTTCCAGTAATCATGTATGGATGTAGAGTTGGACTATAAAGGAAGCTGAAGAATTGATGCTTTTGAACTGAGGTGTTGGAGAAGACTCTTGAGAGTCCCTTGGACTGCAAGGAGATCCAACCAGTCCATCCTAAAGGAGATCAGTGCTGGGCGTTCATTGGAAGGACAGATGTTGAAGCTGAAACTCCAATGCTTTGGCCACCTGATGCGAAGAGCTGACTCATTGGAAAAGACCCTGATGCTGGGAAAGATTGAGGGCTGGCAGAGAAGAGGATGACAGAGGATGAGATGGCTGGATGTCATCATCGACTCGAGGGACATGGGTTTGGGTGGACTCCAGGAGTTGGTGATGGACAGGGAGGCCTGGTGTGCTGTGGTTCATGGGTCACAAAGAGTCAGACACGACTGAGCGACTGAACTGAACTGAACTGTCTTAAATAAACTTATGGTTATCAAAGGGGAAAGGGGATAAATTAGGATTTGGGATTAGCAGATGCAAACTACTATATATAAAATAAATAAATAAGTCCTACTGTAGAGGAACTATATTCAGTACCTTATAATAAATCATAATGGAAATGAATATGAAAAAGAATATATAATGTATATATAACTGAATCACTTTGCTATATGCCTGAAACTAACACAACATTGTAAATCAACTATACTTCAATAAAATTTTTTTAATATTTTTCAATCATCTTGTGGCTAAAAGAGTAGACTGGATGGATGTTGTGTGTTTGTGTGCATATCTACAATTTAAACACATCTTTTCCTATTGACACTATTTCAGTTCCATTGTACAAATGGACCTGGAAGATGTATCATTTCTCAATCTCTGGGTTCAGACATTGAATAATTGACATTGAACTACTTAAAATTTGCAGACTAAAGTTGTCTTTCTTTGTTAGTAACTGAAATGAAGAAATTTTTAGTAAGTTTGAAATGTCGATAATTCTAGAAATGATTTTCCATTCAGCCTTCACCTTTTTCTACATTAATAATGCGTCTTTAAGCAGATTCCTTTTGAAATTTTTCTTTACTTAATATAAACTTTAATAAGTCAATATTAAGTGAAATTTTGAGCTAATTTAATTTTGATTGAGCTCTCATTTACTATTGCATTGGTATAAAGGATTGGTAACTAAATTAAAATAGTACAGTAAATTAGCAGTAAAATCTATACTAGAAGGAATTTTTTAGTCATCCTTACATTAGACATTTACTGAGCATCTAGTCTATGCACAGGTTTTGTCAGATTATTGTTAAAGACACTGTCTTTTTTTTTTTTTTATTTTAGTTGGGGGCTAATTACTTTACAATATTGTAGTAGTTTTTGCCATACATCAACATGAATCAGCCATGGATTCACATGTGCTCCCCCTCCCAAACCCTCCTCCCACCTCCCTCCCCCTCCCATCCCTCTGTGTCATCCCAACGCTCCATCCCTGAGCATCCATCCCATGCATAGAACATGGAATGGTGTTCTGCTTCACATATGACAATATACATGTTTCAATGTTATTGTCCCAGAACGTCCAACCCTCACCTTCTCCCTCAGAGTCCACAGGACTGTTCTATGCATCTGTGTCTCTTATTCTGTCTCACATATAGGGTTACCATTACCATCTTTCAAATTCCATATACATGCATTAGTATACTGTATTGGTGCTTTTCTTTCTGGCTCACTTCACTCTGTATAATGGGCTCCAGTTTCATCCATCTCAATAGAACCGATTCAAATGTATTCTTTTTAATGGCTGAGTAATATTCCATTGTGTATATGTACCACAGCTTCCTTATCCATTCAAGACACTGTCTTTTTAACTTTTGTTTTTTAGATACTTATGGGGCTCTGCACAGTAATTCTAATGAGCTCTATACCTTGGTCCTTAAAACAAGTTTGTGTTAGCTCTGAAACACCCTGATAGCACTGATTTTTGCTGCATAATATATTTTAAAAGAACAAAGCTACGTGCCTTTAAAGATATTCTAAATTTCAATAATTGGTATATTTCAGACCAGTGTTTAGGCTCAACTTCTGTTTTTCAGACTTTTTAGTGTCTTTAAAACATTTTATCTTTTAAGTTACAAGCTTCAGATGTCACTCTCTTTAACTATAAAATCTTGATTTAAGTGTCTTTTCCTCAGGGAAACTCTGTTTGGCATCTCAGGTCAGGTGAGGTTCCCCTCTTTAAGATCTCAAACCATCCTACAGTGGTTTCAGAGAACTTACCATAATTGAAATCACACCATTAAATATATAATTTTTGTGCTTGCCTCTCCCCAACCTAAAAGCCTCACTAGATAAAGACTATATCTGTCTGACACCAAGAGAATGCCTGGCACACAGTAGGCACTTAATAGATATTCCCAGAGGAAGAGAGTGAATGTGCAAAGACTGTCACTGCTCCCAGTCCTTGGTTCTCTGCTGACCTCTCCCTTGCCTTCCTTCCTGGCCAATCAAATTTAATTGGAGAATATTTCAAAATTCAGGATTAAGGAGCGATTAAAACAAGGTTAGTTTCTTTCTTTGACTTTAAATCTCTAATATGTCGTATTTTGCTTTTGATCTTCAAAAGATTTTTTTTTCTTAATGAAGATTTAGCAAATGGCCACGTAAGATTATTGAATGACTGTCTTCTTTCTGAAGTTTCTTGATATACACTGGTAAAAGTGAAAGTGAAAGTCACTCAGTTGTGTCTGACTCTTTGCGACCCCATGGACTATAGAGTCCATGGAATTCTACAGGCTAGAGTACGGAGAAGGCAATGGCACCCCACTCCAGTATTCTTGCCTGGAAAATCCCATAGACGGAGGACCCTGGTAGGCTACAGTCCATGGGGTCGCTAAGAGTCGGACACGACTGAGCGACTTCACTTTCAATTTTCACTTGCATGCATTGGAGAAGGAAATGGCAACCCACTCCAGTGTTCTTGCCTGGAGAATCCCAGGGACGAGGGAGACTGGTGGGCTGCCATCTATGGGGTCGCACAGAGTCGGACACGACTAAAGCGACTTAGCAGCAGCAGCAGCAGCAGAGTACTGGAGTGGGTAGCCTTTCTCTTGTCCAGGGGATCTTCCCAACCCAGGGAGCAAACCCAGGTCTCCCGCATTGCAGGCGAATTCTTTACCAGCTGAGCCACCAGGGAAGCCCAAGAACACTACAGTGGGTAGCCTATCCTTTTTCCAGCGGATCTTCCTGACCCAGGAATGGAACCAGGGTCTCTGGCATTGCAGACATATTCTTTACCAACTGAGCCACAGGGTGGTACAGGAATAACTGGAGGAGGGAAGAGACCCATTTGCAATGGTATCAACAGAGATAATTCAGGAGGAGGCCCTAAGGGCCAAACATCCCTATACCTCAGAAGAAAGAAGACTAGAGGAGTTGAGACTGTGTGAGGAAACTTCACATCTGCTCTCACTGTGAGACCTCTAACAAGGCATCTTACCTTTTAGTGTCTCAGTTTTATCATCTTCAAAATGAGGGAAAATAGGACTTACTTCATAGGGCAGTTTGAAGGTTAGAAAAGATGATACATGAAAGTTGGTTAATTGACACAGTACTAGACACACTGGAGCCTTCCCAGGTGGCTCAGCGGTAAAGAAGCCGCCTGCCAAGCAGGAGACCCGAATCTGATCCCTGGGTTGTGAAGACCCCCTGGAGAAGGGCATGGCAGCCTGCTCCAGTATTCTGACCTGGAGAATCCCATGGTCAGAGGAGCCTGGCGGGATACCATCCATGGGGTCACAAAGAGTCGGACATGACTGAAGCGACTTAGCATGCACATGCATGCAGGCACATTGGGGACACTCAATATTAGCTATTTTATTGTTCTCCTATATTTAGAGTTAACCAAAAATAAGACCATCTCCACATTTTTCTTCCCTTGCTTTACTTGTTAAAGTGTTCGATACAAAAACAGTTTGATTTTATACTAAACCATTTTTTTCTCTTTGTCCCAGAATAGCCATAAAAATGACAACTGGTTACTTATGTCTCTATCCTACCCCCACAAAAGCCCCCATTTTGCAACTTGACTTTGCATCTGTACCTGATAATGAGAGTGATAAGAATCCATTTTATCACTTTCATGAATGGATTTTTTTTTCTCAATTAGAGGAATGGGAGAAAGCTGGATACTATAACAGGGCTTTGAGAGCAGGTTAATTAGGGAACATAGACACAGCAGGGGGAAAAAGAAGAAAAACAGAAAGAAATAAGAGCAGGGACTTCTTTCATCTGAATTAAGCCAGGATTTAGATGCAGTTCTGTCAGAAGGCTTGTCTTGATGTGGGGAATCGAATTGATAAAGACTGGCTGAAGAGAAGGGACATCAACTGAGTCACAGAGAAGTGATGGCATCCTTTCTCGTTTCATAAATGTATGAGCACCTGTCCGGAAGCAAACCCTCGCTCACTTAAATTCTAGTGAAGGGACAACTTAAGTACATACTTTCTGTGCCATGAAATTAAATAAGAGATGTTCTAAGGAAGTGTGGCGTGCAGCTCACAGGTAGGAGAGGTGGCACTGACGGGAGGAATCAGGAGATGCTGCCTGAAAGACAGTGGCATCGGAGATGGACCTGGAAGGAGGGCGGCAGGTTTTTTTGTTTTTATTTATTTACTTCTGACTGAAGTATGTAGCTGATTTACAGTGATGTGTTCATTTCTGCTGTAGAGCAAAGTGACTCAGTTTTACACATATACACGTTTTTCTTTATATTCTGTTCCATTAGATTTATCTCAGGATATCAACTATAGTTCTCTGTGCTATAGAGTAGGACCTTGTTGATCCCTTCCATACGTACTAGCTAGCATCTACTAAACCCAAACTCCCAATTCATCCCTCTCTCCCCCTTGGTAACCTCCTTGGCAACACCTCCTCTTGGTACCACAGGTCTGTTCTCTATGTCTGTGAGTCTGTTTCTGTTTTGTAGATAGATTCTTTTGTGGGTGTCTGTGGTTTTGATAGGTGAGGACAAAACCCTGAGAGGGCACTCTAGGCAGAAGGAAGCGTATGAGCAAAGGCACAAAGGTAGGTAGATAAGGGAGAAATAGTGATGCTTCGGTTAAATGTGAATGTGTGTTACGCAGGTGTTGGGAGGGAGAGACTAACAGCTTAAAAAGTAGCATGGGGTCATGGAGTAAACTGTACTTACCATACTGAGAACAGCTCCTATATTTGGAGTCTCTAAAGTTCTTTAGATGAAGATCATAGTTCTTATCAAACTCAAGGATCACTTTCTTAGGTTCTAAGGCAAGAGTTTCCTGCAGCTCATGTTTGAGTTTAATAGGTCTATATGTGCACCAGTTCTATGTTTTGGTCTTATTATATATATTTCTGGAATGATGTCTCTTGTACTTCTTCAGTTAGGAAGAGTTTTGAAGTCACTGGCCTGGCTCACTCACAGCTGTTTCTTCTTAACCTCTTCCTGTTTCCTCATTTGTGGAGTTTTCTAGCTTTTCTATTTCAGACTTAAGAAAACCAGAGAGTTCATTTAAAACACCTTTATTGAGGGTGAAAATATTGAGTTCAAAAGCAATTAAGTGTAAAAAAGTGAACTGTTCTAAAATAATACAGTTAACTTCTAAGCTAACTTTCAGTTCAGTTCAGTCGCTCGGTAGTGTCCGACTCCTTGCGACCCCATGAACTGCAGCACGCCAGGCCTCCCTGTCCATCACCAACTCCCGGAGTCTACCCAAACCCATGTCCATCGAGTCGGTGATGCCATCCAACCATCTCATCCTCTGTCGTCCCCTTCTCCTCCCGCCCCCAATCCTACCCAGCGTTAGGGTCTTTTCCAATGAGTCAACTCTTCGCATGAGGTGGCCAAAGTATTGGAGTTTCAGCTTCAACATCAGACCTTCCAATGAACACCCAGGATTGATCTCTTTTAGGATGGATTGATTGGATCTCCTTGCAGTCCAAGGGGCTCTCAAGAGTCTTCTCCAACAGCTTTCTTCACCTTCCAACTCTCTTGCTTTTTCGATGATCCAGCAGATATTGGCAATTTGATCTAACTTTAGATTGATTTAAAAAGCAATGGGAAGGGAAAAAATGCTTCTAACTCCTTTTTAAATCACTATCTTTCAGTATTCATTTTTAAAAATCTCATGAGCACATCACACACACACACACACACACACACACACACACATTCATATTTAAGGATCAACGAACTTTTCTCTCACTACTCCTCTAGGGTTACTCTCCAAACCCCATCATCTCTCAGCATCTATTTGGGAACTGGCAAAGGAGAATGAGGCAGCTTACTCCCCAAGAAGTTCCTTCATCAAAGTATCAGACAGCTTTACTGAGAAGCACATAGGAATCCAAAGTAATGAAATACTTGTTTGCTTATTTTTAAATTGTACAATTCTGTCATTTTTAGTGTATTGACAGTTGTACACCCATCAGCACAGCCAATTTTAAACCATTTTCATCAGCCCAGAAACAAACTCTGACCTGTTATCAGTCTTTTCCCACCACCCTCACAGCCTTCCACACTTCGACAACCACAGACCTACTTTTTGTCTTTATACGTTTCCCTACTCTAGACCTTTCATGTATCAATAAATAGTCACATCATATAATGCATGGTTTTTATGACTATCTTTCTTCACTTAGTATAATGTTTTCAAGGATCATCTGTGTTGCAGTTTGTAACAGTTTTTCATTTTTTGTTGCAGAATAATATTGCATCATGTGGAATGTTTTGTATGTCCTTTCATCAGATGACAGACATTTGGACTTTTCTACTCTCTGGTTATTATGAATAACTCATGTACAAGTTTTTATGTGACTATATATTGTCACTTCTTTCAGGAGCATATGTAGGAGTGGATGTGGTCGTATGGTTAATATATGTTCATCATTTTGAGTAAACACTAGATTGTCTTCTAAAGTTTCTCTGCCATCTGACCTCCCTACAAGCACTGTGTGAGCAGTCTCCTTACCTCCTCACTATAGCTTCTCTTTATCTGTTTATTGTGATTCTAGCCATCCTGCTGAGTTTGAAGCAGTGCCTCACTGTGGCTTTTACTTGCATTTCCCTATGGCTAATGATGTTAGCTATCTTTCTGTGCTCATTGAGGATATACATTTCTTTCTTGGGGAAATGTCCATTTGAATTCTTTGCCATTTTTAATTGTGTTGTTTCTTGTTTTACTGTTGAACTGTATGAGTTCTTTAGATAGTCTGGATGCAAGTTCTTTATCGGGTAGATGATTTGCAAATGTTTTCTCCTAATCAATGGATTATCTTTTCACCTCCTTGATGATAGTCTTTGAATAGCGAAAGTTTAAAATTTTTATGAACTTAAATTTATTTTTTTCTTTTGTCACATGTTCTTTGGATGTTGTATCCAGGAAGACTTTACCTAATCCAAGGTCATGAAGATTTAACCCTGTATTTTCTTCCAGGAGTTACATAGTTTTAGCTCCTGCATTTAGGTCTATGATTCATTTTGAGTCTTTTTGTTGTTGTTGTTGTTGTTATAATGGGAATAGAGATCCAACTTTCATCATTTTCATGTAGGTACTCAGTTGTCCCTTTTCATACTGTCCCTGGGATTCTCCCAGCAAGAATACTGAAGATAGCACCACCAACTCAGTGGATGTGAGTTTGAGCAGGCTCTGGGAGATGGTGGACAGAGGAGGCTGGCGTGCTATGGCCCGTGGGATCTCAGAGGGTTGAACATAACAACTGAACAACAACAACACATTCAGTTGTCCCAGAAGCATTTGTTGTATACAGTCTTCCTTTGAATTGTCTTGGTTTCTTTGTTGAAAATCAGTTGATCATTAATGGAAGGGTTTAGGTCTCTACTCTCAATTCTAGTCCATAGAATTATACACCTATCTTAAGGCTAGTACCACACTGTTTTGATTATTGTAGTTATATATAGCTTTGAAGTCAACAAGAGTGACTCATCCAAGGTTTTTCTTCTTTTTCAAGATAGCTTTGGCTATTTTGCCCCTTGCACTTCCATGTGAATTTCTAATATCAGTTTGTTAATTTCTTAAAAAAAAACAAACCAACAATAACTGGGATTTTGATGGATATTACGTGAATCCTTATGTGAGTTTGGGGAGTATTGCCATCTTTATAGCATTTAGTCTTGTGATCTATGTATTAAGAATATCTTTCCATTTATTTGTTTTCTTTAGTTTCCTTTAACAACATTGTTTAGTTTTCAGAATAGAAGTTATACACTTGTTAATTTATGAGGATTTCATTCTTTTTGATGCTGTTGCATATAGAATTATTTTCTTAATTTTGTATTGTTCATTGCTAGTGCATATAAATTCAATTGATATTTTTGTGTTTCATCTTGGATCCTATAGCCTTGCTGAACTCATTAGCTCTAATGTTTCTTTGTGTATTCCTTAGAGTTTTCTATATACAAGATCATGTCATCTACAAATAGAGGTAGTTTTCATTCTTCTTTTCCAAACTTGATGTCAGTTATTTCTTTTTCTTGGCTAATTGCCCCAGCTAGAAGCTTCAGTACAATGTTGAATTAAAGAGCATACATCCTTGTCTTGTTCCTGAACTTAGAAAGCATCCAATCTTTACGTATTTTGTTAGCCCTGGAAATTGTTTAGATGCCTTTTATCAATTTAGGAAGGGCCCTAATATTCCTAATTTGTTTATTGTTCTACTGATGAAAGGAGTATTGGATATGTCAAACACTTTTCTGAATCTTAGTACAGTCATGTGGTTTTTGTTCTTTAATCTATTGAAATAGCATATTATATTAATTGATTATCAGATCAAACCAACCTTTTATTCCTGGAATAAATCCCAGCTCGACATGACAATCCCTTTTAGACACTGCTTGATTCAATTTGCTAGTGTTTTGTTGAGAAGTTTTGCATATGTATTTATAAAAGATATGGGTCTGTTCTTTTCTTATTGTAGTTTTGGCATCAAGATAATACTCTATAATGAGTTGGGAAGTGTTCCCTCTTCCCATATTTTTTGGAAGAGTTTGTGAAGATTTGAAATTAGTTCATGTTTAAATGTTTGGTAGAATTCACCAATGAAGCCATCTGCACTTGGTCTTTTATTTCGGGGAAGATTTTTAAAAATTAATTATTATTAATTCAATCTCTCTATTTATTATAGGTTTATTTTTATGTCCTACTATCTTCTTTATTATTCCCTTCTTTCTACTTGCTTTCAGCTTAGATTTCTCTTCTTTTTCCAGCTAAAGTAGTTTAGGTTATTGATTTGAAATTTTTTATTCATTTTAACTATGGTCATGCACAACTATAAATTTCCCTTTAAGCACTAATTTAGCTGCATCTCATAAGTACCTGGGGTAAGGACACCTTTAGGCTTCCCTCGTGGCTCAGACAGTAAAGAATCCGCCCGTAATGCAGGAGACCAGAGTTTGATTCCTGAGTCAGGAAGATCCCCTGGAGAAGGGAATGGAAACCACCCCAGTATTCTTGCTTGGAGAATTTCATGAACAGAAGAGCCTGGTATGCTGCAGTTCATGGGTCACAAGAGTCGGACACAACTGAGCAACTAACCTTCATAAGTTTTGGTATGTTGTACTTTTGGTTTCATTTATCTTAAAGTATTTCTAATTTCCCTTGTGATTTCTACATTGACTCATGGGTCATTTAGGACTGTATTTAATTTCCACATACATTAGGAATTCCAAAGTATCTTTTCATTATTGGTTTCTAGCTTCATTTCATTGTGATCAGAGAATACATTTTGCGTGATTCTCATCTTTTTAAATGTATTGGGTCTTGGCTTATGGACTATCCTGTCCCATTTGTTCTTGAGAATACGTAATTTGTTGCCAAGTGATATATAGATGTCTCTTTGGTCTAGTTAGTTTATAGTGCTGTTCAAGTCTTCTGTCTCCTTGTTGATATTTTCCCAAGTTCTATGGAGTGTGTACTTCGACACAGAAATCTCAGTAGTATAAATTTTATATTGACTTAAGCCTCATTTTTTTTCATCTTTTTCTTCTATAGTTTTCTATAGCAAAATTAGCTTAGCTTTACTTTTTTAACCAAATTTCAATCATTTTACCTCCTCAGCTAATGAGGGGAAATTTTAGTTGATTTCTTTTATTTAGTACACTCTCAATGTACCATTACTTTTTAAAATTCTTCTTGAAGTTGACATTTTTAATTGAAGTTTTAAATCAATATGCTTATATCCTTAAAGGACGATTTTTAAAATTCGTGCGCTGTTTTTGTTTCCTTTGTCACTGCCTTAGTCTTTTTAGGCTGCTGTAACAAAGTACTGTCAACAGTGGACACTTATACTGGAAGTCCAAGCTCTGAAGGCTGGAAGACAAAGATGAATGTGCTAACTGATCCAGCGTCTAGTGAGAGCTCTCTTCTTAGTTTGCAGACAGCCATCCTCTCATTATGTCCTCACAGGATGAAGAGCAGAAAGAGGCTTTTTTTTTGCCATACCATGTGGCACGTGAGATCTTAGTTCCCTGATCAAGGATCGAACCTGTGCCCCCTACATTGGAAGTACAGAGTCTTAACCACTGGGCTGCCAGGGAAGTCCCAAGAGGCTTTTTTTCATAAGGACACTAATCCTGTCATGAGGACACTACCCTCATGACCTAATTGCCTCCTAAAGTCCTCATCTCCAAAAATCACGTTGGCCATTAGGGTTTCAACATATGAATTTGGAAGGAACACAAACATGTAGTCTATAACAAGCACCATCCTAAAGCAAGTCTTGACCTTGAAAACTAGTTCCTAATTTTACTACAAAATTTAGCTCTGCCTCTTATCCCTAAAAATCTCTTCCCAGTCAACCAGGGAATATATTTACAGATGCTCTGGGTTCATCAGGGAATCAAGAGTATCCAACCAGAAATGGAGGTAGCAGAAATTTTATCTTGGGTAAGAAGTCGGGGAAAAAGAAAAATTAATTTTAAGATGAACTTAAATAGAGTATATCACCAAAGCTTCTTGCTTATCCTTAAGGTTTACATTTCATTCCCTAACCTTCCTCCTTGAAATGTTGAACCTCCTCTAACCATATCAGTTCTTTGGGGGAGATGGAGAGAATCACCCACAAGACACTTGGCAAAAGCATCACTGTGTGATCTGGCTCTGTCCTCCAAATGCTGTTGCAGCATCATTAATTTCCACAGCACAGATAGATCATGACCATCCTGTTTCCTTTACCATCAATGATCATGATGGTTCTTCTACTCGTCCTTTTATCTTAAAGGCTTATCTTTGTATTTCCGTGCTGTTCTCTGAACATTCGTGGTTTCTAAAGTTTGTTCTTTGAATTGCTTGAATTCATATAAGAATGACATGAAAGTTATACGAGCCTATAGCCAAACCCACGCTGTATAAATATTCAGAGTTGTTTCTTATGACTGGATCAGCAGAACCCCTCTGTCAGAAACCCCTGGGATTTCTGTTTAAAAATCAGATTTGGGCATGGTGACTCTGAGTAGAGACTCAAGAGTCTGCATTTTAGCAACCACATAATTCTAATATATTCAAGTTTTAGGTCTACACTTAGTGGCTCATCATGTACGTACCCCATCGTAGGTAAGAATTCTGCTCTCACCGTTAGCATCCAGCACCTTAAATTTTTTGTGGAATATAATTATGGAAGAGTTCCTGAGATTGTTGTTGTTCAGTCACTAAGTTGTGCCTGACTCTTTGTGACCCCATAAACTGCAGCCTGCCAGGCTTCCCTGTCCTTCACTGTCCCCCTGAATTTGCTCAGACTCATGTCCAACTGAGTCAATGATGCCATCCAACCATCTCATCCTCTGTCATCCCCTTCTCCTTCTGCCCCCAGTCTTTCCCAGCATTAGGGTCTTTTCTAATGAGTCACCTCCTTTCATCATTTGGCCAAACTATTGGAGCTTCAACTTCAGCATCAGTCTTTCCAGTGAGTATTTAGGACTGATTTCCTTTAGGATTGACTGGTTGGATCTCCTTGGCAGTCCAAGGAACTCTTAAGAGTCTTCTCCACCACCACAGTTCAAAAGCATCAGTTCTTCAGTGCTTAGCCTTCTTTATGGTCCAACTCTCATATCGATTCATGATTACTGGAAAAACCATAGCTTTGGCTATATGGACCTTTGTTGGATCTTTGTCCTGAGATCGGTCTCTCTTATTAGTGCAGTTATTTTCATACTCTATGTTGGTTATTGATCCTAGACAATATTTCCAATAATCTCTTTCTGAGCAATTCTTTGGGGGCAGTAGAGTATGTACAGCAGCAAATGTTTGCACAAGCAGATAGAGAGACAGAGGGCGATACCATTGTTGAGTGATTCTGATTGTGAATCCATCATTGCTGCCTCCTCAGCCTTGACTTCTGGGGAGCATGCGAGGTTTTCCCTTGTGATAAGCAACAGACACGCTGTGTGTATTCCTATATCAACCTTTCAGTGGAAGCATCACACATCACAAGTCACGCATGACCTGTTTTCATGAGGTTTTAGGAAGAAGTAGTGAAAAATCAACTGAAAGGAAAGAAAGGAGGGCCTCTTGAGCGCAGAGTCATGCAGAGTTCTCCTCTGAGCCCTACTAGTTTCCAGTGAAGTCACAGAGGTTAATAAAAGGGAGTTTAAATCTTCTGCCTGAAATGATGCGCTTCTTCCCTGAGACTCCCTGTAAGAAACTTAGCTGCAGAAGCAACCTCATGCCCGCCTCTGCCATGTGAATGAGCTTCCGCTTAAAGGATGCTGGCCATGTTCCCTGTGGTTCTGTAAGGATGGATCAGTCACTGACCGAGAGCCCCCCACCCCCACCAGGGTGGCCTCCCAGCAAGTTTGGATTCAGGACACCACCTCCCATTACAAGGCTGACCCCAGGGATGTCTTTGAGTGCTGAGTGCCTTTGACGCTTTACTCTTGAAAGCCTTAAAGTTCAGCCCTGACTTTGTCTTAAAAACTTAGAAAAGAACGTGAAGACAGAATATTTGTTATGTCTGCCTTACCTTGTCCCATGTAACGGCTGATTGCAGAGAAGGACGTGTGCCTGCCCCAGTGATCTGTAAACTTACAACCGATGTGTGATCTTATACAGAAAACAGGGCCCTTGTGGCTCACTTTAGTATTTCTAGTCTTCCCTATCCCACCTGCCTTCCTCACTCCCACCTGCTTCCATCCCTTACTTGATGTGCAACATGTCAGCAGCACTCACAGCACATATGTACTTAGAGAATTGCTTTGAATTGACTTAACTAGGATTGGTCTTAATTAGTCGTAAATCAGATGGGTTAGCAGAGGATATGTGAACTCATGTTTCTGGAAACAACTAAAAGATTACTGTATCAATATTGTAGGAAGACAAGAGAATCTCTTGCTTGTTCACTGCTGTATAAAGGATGCTAAATTGTGGTGGGGGTGGATACTGTGATGGTTTTTTAAATTGTAGCACATACAGTGTTATAAAATTGGTATCATCTGCTTTTAAATAGTAAAACTTTTACCCCATGCAACAGATACATATGAAGTTCTAAGCAGGTGCCCACTAGGCTAGACACACAATAAACAAGGGTAGGAGAGCAAACAAGACATGGCCTCTGCTTCCTAGTTGCTCACAGGTCAGACGCAAAGGAGCAAAGCCCTCCTGGGATGAGAGAAGGCTTCCCAGAGAAGCCCCTGGAAGTGATAACAGCTGGCTGTGATTGGGCAGTCTTTTGCCAGGTAAAGAGTCAGGAGAGGGATGTTCCCTGCAGAGAGAAGAATGGCAACAAATGTGTAGAGAAGGGGAGCCTGGCACTTCTAGGAAATCAGGTGAGTCATGACTTTAAGGGAGGGGAAATTAGCAAGATAAAAATCTTGGAGAAGCTTACTGGGTGCAATCCCTAAGGGTCTGGCATGTATAGGCTAAGCATACTTTCTCTACCCTGATGCCATGAGGTGTGTGGTGAAGGTTTAGAAACCGTTTGCATTGAAGACTACCTTGGCAGCAAGGAGAACTGGAGGATGCTGAGGTTGGAGGCCTGCCAACCAGCTGGAAGCCTCTGGTGGGGACCCACATGAAGGATCATGGTGGTCCAAACTAAGGTCAAACAATAGTGTGGAAAAAAGTGAACAGATTCTGAAAATATTAAGAATTAGTGGACCAAGCACTATTGGGCTATAGGTCAAGAGAGAGAGACAGAGGAAATGTCAATGTCTGGCTTGGTGGGAGTTTTCCTTTGCTAGGGCTGCTATTAAAAGTACCACCAACTGGATGCCTTAAACAGATATGTATTGTCTAGGAATTCCAGAGGCTGAAAGTCTGAAATCAAGGAGTCAGCCAAGCTGTTAGGACAGAATCTGTTCAGAGCATCTCCCCTTGATTTGCAGATGGCATTGTCTCCCTCTGTCTCTCCACATCTTCGTTCCTCTGTGCATGTCTCAATGGACATAAGTTTGAGCAAATGCCGGGAGTTGGTGAAGGACAGGGAAGCCTGGCGTACTGCCGTCCATGGGGCTGCAAAGTGTCAGACACTACTGAGCGACTGAACAACAACATGCATGTCTCTCCCTATATCCAACTTTCACTCCCCTCCTTTCTGTCACATATATTTTCATATTTAATCCTAAGAACGACACTATACATTATGGTAAATGTCTCCATTTTACAAACCTATTAAGGTCCATCGCAAGAAAAGAAAATTATAGGTAAATCACTCTAGGATAATAATACAAAAATTCCAACAAACTATTAGCAAACTGGTCCAGCAATATAACGAAAAGATAATACATCATGATCAAACTGGACTCACATAGGGAATCAATGTTGGTTTAACGTTAGAAAATTAGTCAATGCAGTTTACTAAATCAACACAGTAATGGAGAAAAGTCATAAGTTCAGTAGGTGAAGTACAACATTTGACAAAGTTCAGTACCCATTCATGACCAAATGAGGAAAAAAAATTAAAAAAATCCTTGAATCACGTAGTTAACTAGCAGTAAAAGGAAACTTCCTTATTAAGATAACAATTTGCCAAAAATAACAAAAATCTACAGCGAGCACAATTAATGGTGAAATTTTGAAAGTTTTCCTGAAAGACTGGGAAAGAGACAATGATACCCCCAACACCAAGTCTCTCCTACATTGTACTAAAAGCCCCAGCCAGGGAAATAAATTGAGGGGGAAAAAAGGCAAAATGAATGGGAGAGGAAGAAATACAACCCCTACTATTCAGACGATATGATCATGTACACAAAGTTCAGAAGATTCCACAGATGTGGGATTTGAATTATTAGATGAAGTTGGCTCACACCCCTTTTCTAAGGATACTAGTCTTACTGGATTTGTTGTTGTTGTTTAGTTGCTAAGTCATGTCCAACTCTTTTGTGACCCCATGGACTGTAGCCCACCAGGCTCCTCTGTCCATGGGATTTTCCAGGGAAGAATACTGGAGTGGGTTGCCATTTCCTTCTCCAGGGGATCTTTCCTTCCCAACTGAGGGATCAAACCCACATCTCCTGCATTGGCAGGTGGATTCTTTTACCACTGAACCACCAGGGAAGACCCCTTATTTGGTTAGGACTCACCCTAATGACCTTGTTTTAACTTGAAAACCTCTGAAAAACCTCTCTCTTCCAATCAGATCACATTCTGAGACACTGGGGGAGGGGTTAGAAATTCAAGATATATTTTAGGGGGAAATACAATTCAGCCTGTAAGAGTGGATGTGGGGCCATCTGCTGAGAAGGGGATTTGGTAGGTGCAGGGGTGAGAAAATAAGATTGGTTTCACGCTATGTGGCTGCCCATGCCACATTTTGCTTAAACATAGTATTATGATCACATAAGCTGCTTGCTTTGATGGCTTTTACTTTATGCCTATTCAGCACCTTTGTTTCTGCGTTTATCTTCCTTTATTGGTTTAGTCTCTGACAGTGCCTAAAGGAGTGGTCCTATGGGGAAACCATGGGCTGTCCAGCTTATGCAGGGGCTGTCAGATGCTATGGCCTTGAAGGCATTCTTTTCGGATGACATTAATCTGTGTTTCAACTCCCCTCTTCTCAAGACAGTGGCTGTCATTACCAGGAATGACACCTGAGGCCAGCAAAACCAGCCTCTCAATGCTCTCTACAATCATATTGTCAGCTGGAGCCCCCACAAACTCATACGGATCGTCCAGAGAGCAAAGATGGCAAGTTCAGCAGCTGAATATGTTCAGACGCCATGCTGACTCTTTAGTTTCCCGAGTCTCATCGGCTATGGTCATCTGATGCTCCGTGGGAGTGAGGTAGAGTGGGTAGATTGTCAGCCCTGAAGTCAGTAAACCCAGGAGCTGTCCTTCACTTTTTTTTTTTTTTTTAAAGCAGATTAGTCATTTTTGCCCAAATCCTGAGACATACTTAGCTGACCCCAGGCCTGAGATTCCATGCCGCTTTAAAGCACTGGGTCCTGCTGAAGGCAGAGATAAACTGCGACCCAGAGAAGAGGATCACGTTGGGCACAGGGACTTCCTGGGTTTAATTAAAATACTGAAATTGATGAGTATTGTAAGTGACTTGCCAAATCGCCTGACAAAATCATTTCCACAGACAACTCCTTGTTTTCAGAAAAATGCAAGAAAGTAGCCAGCTCTTTGAAGTGAACCAAACAAATGACATCCTAATGGAGGGTTAGCTGGAGGATGCCTGAGGTTTGGAAAACGACCAAGTGTTACTCTGGAAAACTCCTTTTACTGTCACCCCTGGAGTAGCCCCAGAGTCTAACTTGGGATTTATCCAAGGTTGTTTTTCTTCCCAACTGAAGAAAGACACTGGTATTGTACTTGCCTACATTATTGTTATTGAAAGTTCAAAGAAAAAAGGCTGAGGTAATAGTATTGAAAGTTAATATTTCTTTTGGTAACCTGATATAATTCCCCCGATTTCATCAGGGAATTTAGAGAAATAATACGCTGGGCCCTTTTAGATTAGAGAGTTACAAGGAAAAGAATTTAGGTGCATCATTTTTTTGGCTAAGCAGAAAGATATTTTAGACCAAGGAAAAGAGAGTTTGACGTTGCCATAACATATCCCGATTTGGGGACTCTTCCAAAAGTAAACCTGATGCTTTCCTTAATGAGTTCATCTGTCAAAGACTCTGTGGCTTCTGTTTCTGATACTCACTTGGGTCCTTTTGGAGCCAAGGATTATATCCCAGAGGACTCTAAAGCCTCTCATACATGCCAACTCCAGAATGAATGACAAGTAGTTCTAGAACTTTGTCTTGACCGAGAAGTGATGAGGAACTAGGGTGATTGTAGAGAGGTTTGGGTTTTCTCCTCAGTCCAGCAAAGAGTCAAGGAGGGTGTGGAGTAAATGGGGTGGCTGCCCCAGGGCTGTCAGGGCAGATAGTCTCCACTCCATTGGGCCTGCAAGCTATTAAGGTTGCTTATTTTACTTCTCATGAACTATTCATGGTTCTCATTCTGATACGGGGGGAGCCCAGTGACTAAGGCTCTTCATCCCAGTAAAAGCCATCTGATACACTTTTAAGCCACTCAGTGAAACACAGTTAAGAAAAAAATGAGTGAATTTTACTAATGAAGCTGCAACTTTGTTGAAATAGACATAGACTGCCTCTCCCTGTGAATTTTAATCAGCCCGCAAATCCCCATTTATTAGCGATGGGTAATCTACAGCCATCTCACTTTTTAAAGGTCTTCAGAGGAAATTGAACGTTGTCAAGGAAATGGGGTCTTCTTTGATATGCATGTAACTCATGTTAACATTAATCATTGTTCCTGAAGATTAATGAAAGAGACCTCTTTATATAAAGGTTAGTAAGGAAGACAAGCAATGATCTCAGTGGCCCTGTATGAGCAAATAAGGTCAATGGCTTGATTCACAGGTGAAGGTTCTATTACATCAGAGATGATAAATACAACCTAAAGATGTATGAGTTTATGATGGGCTGGGGAGGGATGGAAAAAAGGCAGCTGGCTCTTCTGAAAGTCTCATTTATAGCAGTTAACAGAGAGAAAGGGAGTCCTTTGTGAAACAAGTCTCTGAGATTTAAGCTTTTATAGTACAAAATGTCTCCTAAATCTCCAGAAATTTATAGTTGGTAGAGGCAAAGCAAGGGAAAGGAAGAGGGGATAAAGAAGCACATTTAGGAAAATAATTTATCAACAATAACAAGGGTTAGGTTGGGGGGTGTAGTGGGGAGAAGCTGGGGTTCGAGAACCAGGCAAGACTGTGACTTGAGCCTCACTTCTATGGAAGGAACTGACGCTCTTTGGATTTTGGTTTCCTGAGCAGTGAAAAGAGATCCTTGGACAGAGTCTCTTGAAGTCTCCCTTTCCTCTAATAGTCGGTGATTGTAATGCAGAGAGCAAAATGTACACACCGTTGATAAGCAGGGTGATGGTATTACAAAGATGAGTTGACATTAATCATGAAAGGATTATAGGAAAAGGTAGGTGTGAACAGCTTTGCAAGTGAGTTGACAGAACCTCAAGAACAGAGCCAGGGCTTTGGAGTCAGGAGGTGGGTCTGAATCACAGCCTGACACCTACCGTGTCTTGGGAATGTTTGCTCCTACAGCCACCATTTCTCATGTGACACCCAGGATAATACAGTCTCCTTCATCTGGTCCTTGAATGGGTTAGCTCAGGTACTGATGCCCAGGGCATAGCAAGTGATTGTGCATAGTGGGCCATCAGCAAGCTGATGTTTACTGCTGCATAACGCATGTCAGCAGGGCTTCCCAGGTGGCTTAGTGGTAAAGAATCTGCCTGCCAAAGCAAGAGATGAAAGAGATATTGGTTCAGTCCCTAGGTCGAGAAGATCCCCTAGAGAAGGAAATGGTATCCCACTTCAGTATTCTTCCCTGAAAAATCTGATGTAGAGCCTGGCGGGCTACAGTCCATGGGGTTGCAAAAGAGTTGGACATGACTTAGTGATTAAACAGTAATGTGTATGTACCCAATGTCATTGGCAGTTGAGCAAATTATTCCCTAAAATGGTTTAAATAATTCTCAGAATATGCATTTTATCATCCATTCATGAGGGAGCATGATATTTCAAAGAAAACTAGCATGATTCTCTTCATAAGGAGATTTTTCTAATGCTTCTAATCTACTCAGACTATATCTGGCTTCTTAAGTTTGGCTTCTGTTCTTTGGTATTATCTTAAAGCGGGAGCAAACCTGAACTCTTAACTGTTATCTTGCTTCATTCCCATTTGCCCTCTTTTGTGAGCAGCTGTGATGATATGTGGTGACCAACTTCAAGAAAAATGCCTCTGCCCTCTTTCTCTGGAAGCATTAAACTAGGGGAAGCTTTTCTTCCAGTGATTATTCTCATAGGTTGAATGGTCTTTAAATTGCAATTGACAGAGTTCTTAGTGAAATGCTATATTTAGGAACTATTGTGTACCTATGTCTATTATCTGTTTCCTTTTCTCTTCCACGAGGTGGTGTTTCCATGGAAAAAGTGCATTTGTTGCTTAGGAGATTGCCCACTCCTGTCTTCTTGCTTATCTTTCCCATTTAGTCCCCGACAGGTTTGTAATATCATTCACAGTTGCTGTGGAGACTATTATGATGTCATGTGTGTGGAGCTATTATTTAAAGTGGTGACTTAGCAGCCGGATCTCCTGAAACAAGAAGAGCCCATAGGCATACAAACACACACACACACACTCACACTCACACACACACACACACACACACACACACACACACACACACACACACACTGCACTGCTGGAATTCTTCTCCTCGAAAGAATCCTGTTACAGATTTTTGAGGGAAAAAGTGCATCAGATTTTCTTTTCATAATTTAGTCAAACATACTTCTTCTCTCAAAAAGCTTGGCTTCTCAAACATTCAGGATTTAAATAGTGATAAGAAAAAGGGTGTACAACTTTTCTTACATAAGATACTACCTAGAATTGTAGCACTGCCTAGCAGAACCAATTAATGTGTATGGAGGATACACCCAGATCTTTTCCTACAAGGTGGTCATTCTTTATTAGTGTAACTGGAAATGAATCAAGATACAGTAGCAGAGAGAATTCAGTTACTTTTAACTATGCTGGAAATTTTGTTCTGCTAAATTATGTTCAAGATTGTTGGATGGCATCACGGACGCAGTGGACATGAGTTTGAGCAAGCTCCGAGGAAGGGTGAAGGACAGGGAAGCCTGGCGTGCTGCAGTCCATGGGGTCGCAGAGTCAGACATGAGTGGGCGACTGAACAACAGAAGGGAAAATGAAAGGAGAGGGGACTACCATTCTGTTGAATTCTCCCTGTGATGAGCAGTCAACATCACCAGGGTCTGCTTCCTGCCTCTTCTTGCCCTCACCTTGACCTCTGCTCTCCCAAACACCAAGCGGTGAGGATGCTCAGGTCTCCCTATCTTGACCCCTGCTTCCCTCTCCCATCTCGGTCAGACTCCTGCCCATGTCTCTCATCCCATCTTGTGCCTAGTGTCTTAAAAGAGTAGTCTCCTTGTCCCAACCAACCTATGTATCAGAATCATGAGGGGAGCTTGATAAAATACAGATTCCTTGGCTCCTCTTTAGAGGTTTGGATTCCGAAGATTCAGAATGTGGCTCAGCGACTGACTTTTCCGCACGCTCTCTGGGTGACTCTGGCGTGCTATCAAGCATGCAAGCGCTGATCCACACTCACCGCCACTTACGCCCTCTCTCCCTGCTCGCCCACCAGCCCTCCTCCGTCCGGCTTTCATCTCTCGCGCCAGTGGAGTCTCTTTCCAGGGCCACTGCCGTCCTCCCTAACTGCTGGGCGCTGGGGAGTGTGGGCCCACTGCTGAGCCTGGCACGCGGTGGTCACCCCCACTTTGGAGCTCTCTCCCGACTTGGCATATGTGATACTCTGCTGTCGCTCTTTGACCGTCCCTTCTTGGAATCCTTTGTATATTCTAATTTCTCATCCTTATCCCTAAGTGTTGGTTTTCCCCAGGATATGACACTCAACCTTCTAGTCGTATTTCCCTACAGACACTGGGTGGGCTTCCCAGGTGGCTCAGTGGGGAAGAATCTGCTTACCAAGCAGAAGACTCAGGTTTGATCCCTGGGTCAGGAAGATCCCCTGGAGAAGGAAATGGCAACCCACTGCAATATTCTTGCCTGGATCCCATGGACAGAGGAGGCTGGTGGACTGCAGTTCATGGGGTCACAGAGTCAGGCATGACTTAGTGACTCAACAACAACTGATTAAGAGAGAGCACTTTGTGTTGACATCCTGGTTCTGTTATTATGGGCTTATGATCAGGCAAGTTCAGCAACAATCCTGAAAGCCTCAATCTGCAACTAAACAACAGCAGACACTGAGCAATTTAATTTCACCCATTCTTATGGTATAACTACCACAGATACGGTGATGACACCCACATGTTCCTACAGCCCTGACCATCTCTTACCTAAGCTCCAGATTCTCACTGAAATTTCTGTGTGTAGACACATGTTCAGCCTTAGCCTCAGTTTGTCCAAAGATTTTCTTCCTCCCTAAATCATCTACAGCATGTTTTCTCCCAGGAGAGATCCCACTGTCAAGCAAGCCAAAACTTGAAGCCATTCTCATCTAATTTTTGTTTTTTACCCTGAACATTAAACATTGCCAAATCCTTCCAATTTTTCTCCTGAGTATTTGATCGTATTTACTTCTCTGCCAGCCTCAGCCCTTTATTACTACCCTTTGAGACAGACTTTGAACAGTCCTGCCGGGTACCTAGCCATAATTCATGCTCTTGCCACCCGTTGGGTGGTTAGAACCATGAACTTAGAAAATATAGCTGCTTCATGCTGTATCTCAGCATCTAGCTGAATGCCTGGCAGGTGATCAATAGCGTTAGATAAATGAAAGCGTGAATCATTCAACCCAGCGCTTCTTTGCAAATTTCTTATTTACAGATCAAATATGTGGAATGATGAGCTTTAGGGCTAGTGTTAAGCCTGAATCACCAGCCACCGATTGGTATTGGTATTAAGCTGAGAATTTCCGCCCCTCTTCATGTCCCCAACACCAAACTAGGTCAGCTGGAAGCTCTCCCTCACACTGCAAGAGCCAGCTATTTTATTTAAAAATGACCTTTCTCTAGTTTCATTGCCACAGATAGCAACTTGACACAATGAGTTACACAGACTTGTATTTTCTCTCCAGACCTATTCTGATTAGCAGTGAATTACAGGCATGATCAGTGGAACTTAAGTCTTCTATGTCCAAAGAATCACTACGCAGCCTCCTCGCTGAGTCTCTGATTTCTGGATTGGATCTGTCACAGAGTGGGAATACTTGCTGCAATAAAATATCATTGAAAAATTAAAGCCTGTCATCCCCTCACCCCCCAGGCACAGGCAGAAAGCATAGCTCAGGGCAGCAAGCCCTTGTTCAATCTGGTGATGACTCAGGAGAATTGAAAGTTTCCATCTTTTCCTTTGACATTATGGAAGCTTCCCTCTGACCCTACCCCTCCCTCTATGAAACCTGCTGGTTTTTCTGGCCCTTTGCTGGATAACTGCCTTTGGAGTTTCTTGGAGAAAATATGTCACCTTAAACAAGCGGTTATTAGTGTAGCCATGGGTAATAGGTGAAATTTGAGAGCCCATGTTTTCAGCTACTGTGTTTAGGATTACATCTGCAGTATTTTTCTTGGCTTCAGCCACTCTTTACAGAAAATTATCCACATAGAGTATCTGTGAAGACCTGTAGGCTCGTTTGTTGCATAACCTGCCATGTACTAAATATAGCCATTCTGGCAAGACCTCGACCATCCATGCTAATGAGGACAAGGAATGGTGTGGACAATTTAAATCTGCAGATAACATAAGAATCTTGAATCACTCATTATTATCTATCTTTTCTTACTGTCAGACCAGCAGTCTTTGAATTCTACAACCTCTCCCTTCCCAAGTTGCTTTCATGAAAAGTGCTAATGAGAGGCAAAATGGCCCAGAGGTAGGCAGGCTACAGGGGAGGGGACTGGAGCTGGAGGGTGAGCAGAGGCACCAGCTGGATGATCAGCTCCTGAAAGTGGTTTCCAAAAGCATCCTTCAGTTTGTCTGGCCTGCTCCCCAAGGCGAGGCAGTCACTTCTATTCTGCAGGCGTTAACTGAGGTCTCCTTCGGGCCAGCTTCTGCTCGTGGGGCTGCAAGAAAAGTCGAGAAGGTAAACAAGTCATTGAACACAAATGCCTGTAATAGAATCACAGCCCTGATCAGGGTCACCAGGGAAGTTGCATGGGCTGCAGGGTCAGAGGCCAAAGGTAGAGCAGCCGTGCCGGGTTTTACCTTCTGGCCTGTAAACATTTTCTTCCGGGTTTTGCTGTGGACGTGTGATCAGAGGTTAATTTCTATTCTGGGCCTGAGGTCATTCTTCTGTCTTTGGAGAAACATGGGTGTTAGAGCGCATGGATGTCATGGGCCGGGAGGTATATGCAGCTGTCCTCATGGCCTCTGCAACAGCATCTCATGTTTGAGGGGACGTTGCCGCCTATGATTGCTGCCTACACATTCTGCCTCATTTGGAACCTGCTGCCTTGACTGATGGTAGTTAACTGAAATCTCGGTAGTATAATAGACTGTATTTATTTGAGAAATTACTTGTCCATTCCTGGTTACTTTCCTCATTCTCTGATACTTTGTGACACATTTGAAAGTGAAAGTAAAGTCACTCAGTCGTGTCCAACTCTTTGCGACCCCATGGACTATAGCCTACCAGGTTCCTCCGTCCATGGGATTTTCCAGGCAAGAATACTGGAGTGGGTTGCCATTTCCTTCTCCAGGAGATCTTCCCAACACAGGGATTGAACCCAGGTCTCCCGCATTGTAGGCAGACACTTTACCGTCTGAGCCACCAGGGAAGTCATTTGACACATTTGGGGGTTGACTGAATATCACCAATTCTGTGCATAAGAAGGTCCACAAACATAAGGAGCTTTTCACTCACAAAATGACTACAGTTGAGGGTTTCTTGTTTTTTTGTTTTTTCCAGTTGAGGAGGTTTTAATCCCTCTTGGATTGATAGTTTCTAATATAAAACAAGTGTTCTCCCAAGTTTGAAGTAAGCGAGTGCTGGCTCTGCTCTGAGTGGGCTGAGAGAGCCATTTCTTGCCTGATATGTGTTCCTAGAGGACAATAAATTCTGTGGTTAAATTTTCTAAGCCAAAATAAGCCAGAGAAGTTGTCAGAGTCTAACTTTAAGAGCATTGTTGGTTGCCAACATCCCCCAAATCAGGATAATGCTCCTGTGAACTCTACAAATGTCAGCAGTTGCGTAGGGACTCAGCATAGTCCAGTAGGCTTCTGAATAACTCCGCAGTGTATTATTCATCCTCTGCCCTCAAATTCAGGAGACTGACTTGGTTTCACAAAGGAGAACAAAAAGTTCTGAACAAAAGACTGAAAGGCAATGAACTCTCCCTTTTAAACAATACATTGAGCAGCAAAGCATGTTCTATTGGGCCCTTGTTCATCTCGCTACTTATCAGTCTTGAAGGTGAAGGATGGAAGGCAATGGATCACTTGATAAACCTGAATCTGATCACTTCTGATCTCCGTTCCAATGACGTTTCTCCAGAGAGAGCTTCAATAGGTGAGGTTAAAGAGAAAGGATAAATGGAGCCGCCAGAGTTCCGCTGGGCTCCTCATCTGCCTGTAGGTGTCGCTATTTTTATTTTATTTATTTATTGCTATTATTTTTTTTATTTTAAAAAATTACTTGTCCTTGCCTGTGTGTACTGGGCACTGGACTAAGTGCTGTGAATGTAGGCATTCAGTGAAATGTTTCTTCTTTCTGGGGGCTTGGACTAAAGCAGAGTGGGTTCAGGAGCATATAAAGATCCTGGTATAACATAACTTTTTATTCCTTATGCCAAGGAATTGAGGCCCTCTGTCCTCTGCTTGATAGAATTTTGTGTCATAAACAGCTTTCTTCTTGAATGTAGCAGCCCTTCCCAGGCCAGGGCAGATTTGGAAAAGCAGAGCTTCCAACAGTGAAGTCTTAAGTGGATAGCGTTTCAGACACAATAGAACTCTAGACAAGGGTGGTATGAGTCTCAGTGCTTTGCTTCTGACCTACTACTACTTCTTCCTACCATTTTGGACCTCTGTTTCTTTCCTTTTTTTGTTTTAAATTGAAGTACAGTTAACTCACAATGTTGTCCTAGTTTCTGGTGTCCAGCAAAGTGACTCAGTTTTAAATATATACATACACATATATTGGAGAAGGAAATGGCAACCCACTCCAGTATTCTTGCCTGGAGAATCCCAGGGACAGAGGAGCCTGGTGGGCTGCCGTCTATGGGGTCGCATCGGACACAACTGAAGTGACTTAGCAGCAGCAGCATACATATATACGTATATAAACATACATACATACATACATATATATATATATATATATATATACACACACACACACACACATGTGGAAAAGAATCTGAAAAAGAAAATATATACATATGTGTGTGTATTCACGTATATATATGTTATTTTTCAGGTTCTTATATATATATATATATATTCCTTTTCAGATTCTTTTTCACTGTGGCTTATTACAGGAAACTAAATATAGCTCCATATGCTATACAGTAGGCCCTTGCTATTTATCTATTATATATATAGTAGTGTGTATTTGTTAATCCCAGACTCCTAATTTATCCCTCCCCCTGCTTTCCCCTTTGGTAATGGTAAGCTTGTTTTCTATGTCTGTGAGTCTATTTTGTAAATAAGTTCATTTATATCACATTTAAATTCTACATATAAATGATACCATATGAAGTTTGTCTTTTTCCGTCTGACTTGCTTCCCTTAGGATGATTATCCCTCCGTGCTGCTGTGAATGTCATCACTTTATTCTTTTTTATGACTGGTACCCCACTGTGTATGTGTACTGCATCTTTATCCATCCCTCTATCAGTGGACGTTTAGGTTGTCCCCATGCCCTGGCTACTGTAAATAATGCTGCAGTGAACATTGGGGTGGATGTACCCTTTCAGGTTAGATTTTTCTCTGGATATATGTCCAGGGGTGGGATTGTCGGATCATATGGTAGTTCTACTTTTAAATTTTTTAGGGACCCTCTATGCTGTTTTTCATAGTGACTACACTAATTTCCATTCGTACCAGCAGTGTAGAAAGGTTTCCTTTTCTCCACATCCTCTCCAGACTTTATTATTTGTAGATTTTTTTTTTTTTTTTTTTTTGCCGTGGACATTCTGACTGGAGTTAGGAGACGCTTCGTTGTGGTTTTGATTTATATTTCTGTGATAATTAGCAATGTTGAGCCTCTTTGCATGCATCTGTTGGCCACCTGCATGTCTTCTTTGGAGAAATTAGATCCCTGTTTCTTACAGCTCCTTGGAGCCCAAGACCCCCTTTGTTACCTATTTCCCTTGTCTCTCAGTCCTCCCACTCAGGCAACAGATTTGCGCCGTCCAAGAGTCTGTCCATTCTGTCTCACTCATATTTCCCCCAGGGCTGTAGCTGAGTCCTCTTTTCTCCTGATCAGCCCCCAGTAGCAGAAGAGAACAGCTGGTCAGAAGTCTGTGTGTCCTCTCTCCTGTATGAAACATTGTTAAGTCACCTGCGTCTTCTCTTCTCTCAGATATACAACTGGTGCTCCTCTCACATTTCCTCCTGAATTTCCTCTTCTAATCCTTGAACCACGCATAGCTCATGTCCTCCGGGGAGTGGCGTGTGGGCCTGCCTGTGGACTCCGCAGGCAGCAGTGGTGAGACAGCCCGGGCTGCCCTCAGCCGGTGGACAGTCCTACACAGGAGGGGCCCGGCCCTTCACTCGAGATGGGAATGGAGCAGAGGAAGGAGACAAACAGCGGTACAGGCCGTGTATTTGTGTCCCCCGGCCCCGAACTCCTGTGTTGAAGCCCTCATATCCAACGTGATCATGTTTGGGGAAGGGCCCTCCAAGGAAGTAACTAATGTTAAAGGAGGTCGTAGGCCAGGGCCTGATCTGATAGGCTTACTGAACTGTGTAGAAGAAAGTCCGCTTGCACTCACCTCCACACACGTGCGCCGAGGAAAGGCCATGCAAGGCCCGCAGCGGAAGACGAAGGTCTGCGAGCCAGGGAGGGGGTCCTTGCTGGAAACTGACGGCGCAGGCACCCCGACCGCGGACTCCCAGCTTCTCGAGCTGTGAGAAGATGGAGCTCTACTGTTTACGCCACCCAGCCTTTGGCCTGTTACTGTGGCAGCCTGAGCAGATATATGCAAGCTGTTCCTGGGCAATCCTTAACTGCTTCTCTCTGTGTCTCTGGATCCTCCCAAGGCTTGTTCCTGCGCGAGCCTGCTAGGATGCTGAGTTCCCTGCTTCCCCTGTGTTTCTGACCTACTTCTCCAGTAGAATATTTAAGACAGCATTTTCAACGGGGCATTTTCCTGTTACTGATATTGAGGAATCCATTATGCAGATGAGTTGGTTGAACCAGGCTTTTACTTGATGCTGTAGCTAGTTTTTTTTCCACTGGAATTGCTTTAGTCTGTATTATATTCAAATCTATTTAATAATAAGCTATACCATGAGGACATTGTACATTATTATTAAAATATCAGAAATCATTGTCTGATGAGGTCTTCAGCATTATGTTTTAATTATACATAGAGAAAAAATTCTTAGGCTTCAAGTCAGGGTGTAATTTTTTAAAAATTATTTAAATTGACTTTGAAGCACCTTCCAGTCATTTGTTCAACGGTTAAATTCCCCAGAATGCCTGCTGTTTTCTCGCTAATTTTTTGACATTATTATCTTTCTGGAAACAGAGCTGCTATTTAACTCAGCTAGTACTCAACAGAAACTGATTGTTCCCTTTTGATGTAACTGGAGTGACTTAAATACTTACAGTCTTTTGTGTTAAGGTAAGATTAAAGCAGAGGAGAGAAGTGTTCTGTCTTACAGCTCAAAGTAAATATTTCAATATGAAGTGGGTGTAATTTCTTTAGGAAAACAAACGTAAAGGACATGTCGTTGTGTGGTTAGTAGCACAGCCTGAGAGAGAGGGTTAAGCGGTGCCTACAGGGTTCTTTATTCTTAAATGATGCAAAGGCGTCCTGTGACGTTGGTCATGATACACGACTGAGCAGGAGAAGGCGAGGCTCAGTTATACCCTAGACTCTTCTTTCTGTAAATCAGAGACTTGCCATTACCTTATCCATAATCCATATTCTTGTCGGAGTTCCTTTTTTTTTTTTAACATTTTCTCCCTTTACAGTTTTTTAACATTTTCTCCTTTTTATACTTTATGTGTTTTTTTTTAAACATCTTTTCAAATTAGAGGATAATTGCTTTACAGTGGTGTGTTTGCTTCCGCTACTGCAGTGTGCGTCAACTATATGTGCGCATTTATCGCCTCCCTCTCGAGCCTTCCCCCGCTGAGCCCATCCCACTGCTCTCCGTCATCACAGAGCGCTGAGCTGCGCTCCCTGTGCTGTGCAGCAGCTTCTGGTGCTAAGTTGCTTCAGTCGTGTCCAACTGTTTACGACCCTGTGGGCTGTGGCTTGCCAGGCTCCTCTGCCCATGGAATTCTCCAGGCAAGAATACTGGAGTGGGTTGTTGTGCCCTCCTCCAGGGTATCTTCCTGACCCAGGGACTGAACCCCCATCTCTTGTGTCTCCTGCATTGGCAGGTGGGTTCTTTACCACTAGGCCCACCTGGGAAGCGGGCAGCAGCTTCCCACCTGCTATCTATTTTATACGCAGTAGTGTATATATGTCAACGCTACTCTCTCAATTTGTCCCTCCTTCTCATTTCCCTTCTGTATCCACAAGTCCATTCCCTACGTCTGCCTGGTGGGAGTTCTTTGTGAATAATAATCCATTTCAGTCACTGCAGCTTGTTAAAGGACTTAAGGCAGCAGAGACGAGTATAGCTTGAGAGGTTTAGGTAGAATTTAGACAAATTAGATCTTCCAAACTATTGGGCAGTGAGTTTTAGCAGCTCTCAAAAGCATCCCTGGGTATCCACTAGTTTCTGAAAAACAAAGCTCCAACAATAAAGGAGAGATCAATGTGCTATTAAAAAAATAATAAAGTCAGCAAGATTCATAACAGCTCTTGGGCTTCCTATTGACAGCGCCATTTGGAAGTCACTAAAGAATTTGCTCAAACTGGACTCCAGGCTTCAGGTGTCTTTACTTTTGTCCAGGCGAAGGTGCAGAGCAGATTGCTCAGTGAGCCCTTTTCCATCAAAAAGAACTGTGGTGACGATCCAGCTATGTCCTTTTTATTGTCAGCCTCAGCTAGTTTATTCAGCAAACAACTTAATGTCCAATCCTAAGTAAAACTAAGTCATCTTGGCTCCAAATACCAGTATCTCCCAGGACTTCAGTGCTAACCCTGTCCATCCTTTCTAACAGGACATCTGGCTGGCACTGCAGACTCAGCATTTCTTATTTCTGCCATTCACCTTTTCTTCTCAGAATGGGGGCTCCACCCTCCAACTTGCCTACTTCTGTCAGTGTTCAAAGGATCCCTCATGCAACTACAGCAGGCCTTTACTGGGTGAAGATGCAGTGCCGGCATTCACAGTTCAGAACCGGTGTTCTGCTGGGAGAGTCAGGACCAAAGTGAGAAAGGGGGCGAGCTCCAAAGGCTTATGAAAAGGAAAAGCCAGTCTCTGTCTTGGAGAAGCTGACAGTCTGTTGAGGAGGGTGGTGTAAGGCATAGAATGAATGACTGGGAAACCAGTGTTCCATCAAATATTGGTTTAAGGAAAGGTACTAAACTTCTTGCATATCCCTTCTCCTCAGAACCCCTCATGTTACCTTGGAACAGAGAATGGCTAACAGGGGATGGTCACTTAATAACAAAATTAAGATAGTGTAACATGCTACATATCTTGCTGAAAATAAGTAGTATGTTATTTGTTATTAATACTTTCTCTCACTTTTGCAATACGTCATTGCAAAGACTAAGAAAGGCTATATGGTATCCCCATCATTCTCCACGGCAAGGCTTGATAAATACCCACACAATGTTCATCTTCACTGCGTAGCCAAGTTACTTATGATTAGGCATTGCCTAGCCAAGTAACTTATGATTAGGCATCAACATACATTGTTAGGAGCTGAAAGAGCCACAGGTACTTTGCGTTCACTTCCATGTGGTTTAAGAAATTCTCCCAAGTAAACAAGAGCAAGGCAACTGTGAAGAAGGGTTATTTTTCATTGCTGAGCTTGTGAATATCCTCTGTACAGTGGAAATAATTCTGGCTGTCATGTCTCTGGATAATGATGCTTCTTCATCCTACCTGGGGCTTTTATTTTTAAGATAAATAAGCTAGTATATCAGGCATAGGAGGCAACTGGAAATAAAACTGACTCAGCAACCTGCATGTTGGGAGAATATCACCTTTTTACCTTCACAGAGTGCATATCCCTTCTGCAGGTAATGGGTACACTGATGTTTAAGGAACCCATGTGCTCCTTGTTATGTGTGGTGCATCTGCTGGCCTGGGTCATGGGAAAACATGAATCTCTTCACATGGATTTAGTTTGATTTGACATAACCAGAGCTTACTAAAATGCCTTTTTAAAAGTTTGAAAAGGATCTTCCCTGGCGGTCCAGTGGTTAAGACCACACTTCCAATGCAGGGATGCAGAAGACATGGGTTCAATCCCTAGTAGGAGAACTAAAATCCTGCATGCTGTGTGGCACAGCCAAGAAAAAATTTTTGATGTACTCATTGGAGTGGGTGATGACTATTTGCATTATTAAATTTAAGGTACATTAAATAATGTGGAAAACAAATAGGCATGTGTATGCAAATATGATATAAAAATAACCTTGAACACCTATGTCTTTTCATGATCTGTTGACCATGATATTGACCTATTGACCCAAGTGCAATAAAGTCATCAGAGTCCTACTTTAGGACTTTTTTTGAGTGTTCTTGACTCTTATTTCCATATCTGTTGCCTTAGCTGAGATCTCAAGTGTATCCCAATGTGATTGTCCATCTTGATAGCAGCTCTTTGATTCTTGACCTTTACCTCTAAGTGAACTGAGTAAGCTCCTTTGCATCATAAATTCGGACTTTATGGGGAAAGCTATGTTTGACACTGTGGGATATGTCTAAATGAATAGGAGTTCAAAAATGTGGTTTCTTCCAGAAACACGTTTGGACTCACTGTGGATTTTACAATTGTGCTGAAAACGTATCGGCATGCATCACAGCAAATGTCAGCATCAGTAATAGTTTTCATAAGTCATGAAGACATTCTGATGTGATTTTTGCTTCTCTGGATTGTATACATACATGAAGAAGAAGTGAGACTATAGGATCTAGACCTGGTTTCCAAGAGTCATTACTCCCTTCTTCTGAAAATGTTCAACCTGATACAGTAAAGGACCTCGATGATGATCGATCTGGTAGTGCTATTAGTCATGTTTCAGAGTGCGGTGGTACTTGTTCACTGATTTGTCATTTGCCTCTTAGAGCCCCTGCTAGGCTGACTTTAGCCCTGTCTAACCAAGAAGGTCCAGATCCCATACTCCCATGCACAGTCAGAGTATCTCTAGGAACCCACGTTTCTCCAGATTAATGCGTTAATTAGTTATTATAGTATGGTGAGTGTACTGATGCTCATAGCCTGAGGCACAGACACAGATGAGTTAACTTAGGCTGCCTTCCAGACTGAAGCCCCTCCTGTCCTGGAATCAACCCTCTAGCCCTTCCCTAATATGTGAACCAACACACGGTCGTGAGGGGGAGAAATAATAATGACAGTGTCATCCTAGGGTCCCGGGAGCTTCAGATTTAGTGTCTGCCCCTCTAGAGCAAGATTCCCTGGCACTCTCTTTAATGTTTTTCCACATTCTCCTCACTTTAAGGAGTAAACGAAACCTGATTCCTCTAGTCTAATCAATTATACTCTGAGGATTGTGACTATGCAGAGAGCAGGGTACCTGTTCCTGCAGCTTAGGGAGCGTTCCAGTGTCCTGTGGTTCTTAGCAAATAGCACTGAGATGTGGTTGTGAAAAATTCAGCGTCACTCCCTGATCTCCCCTCCCTCCCCACCTCCCTCTCCTTCTCTCTCTCTCTCCCTCTCTCTCTCTCTATGTCCCTAGCCCCGCTAACCTACCAAATCTGCTGGGAGCCACTTACTGTCTGATCATTGCACTCAACAATATACCTGCACAGTGACACTCCCCTACAACAGAATCACCCGACATGTGTGAACCTCCTCAGTCCCTGAGGAGCATGAGTTTGAGGCCTCCAGGGCCTTGGCTTCTGAATGTGCTGTGCTTTTCAGCCCTTACACACCAGCCGTGGGGCTTATTTGCAACTAGTTCCTGTTGCCATTGAGAATAACTGCTTTATCTTGTGAACTGCATGGATTTTACTCACTCTCAACCTCTTTACAAGTACATTTTCTAGATTGGAAACTCACTTAATCACCTGAAGGGAGGAAGCTCGGGCTGTGCTCAGGTGATGTGCTGGCGGTGGAGGCGCCCGTGGCCGGTGCCCGGCAGTGCCCCACGAGCCTGCATGCTCCTCCTGCCGAGCCCTCCTCGGAGTGCGTTCCCCTCCACTCTCCCAAACTCTCCGCATCTTTGCAATCCCTCCCAGTTCCCGGAAGTCTTCATTTCAGTCTCGCGGGCACTTGTTTGTTTGTTTAGTTTTTTCTGTCTTGAACTGAATTGGGGCAGGGAGTGTAGAGGTTCTATCAGGGTCTTGTCATCAATTATAAGTACACAGAGGATCTCACAAGAGAGGTTTTAGGTTCCACGTGGCCCAGGTCCACCATGTGCTTGTTAGGGTCAGGGGCTCTGGAGCCCAGCAACAGAAGGCCAAAGGCCTGTTAGCCCTGTTCATTATAGTGACCACCAGTGTGGTCACTTCTTTCGATGAACATGACATTTGCTTCTTTACCTGAAAAACAGATGTAATGATGCATTCCTCACTGGACTTCAATATGGATTCATTAAACTAGAAAATGCATGTAAGTAGTTTGGCCTGGTGCCTGAATCAAAGTAAATGGTCAGTAATCATTAATTAGAACCATTGTAACTACTGTTTTATTATTTATGGTGCTAGTTTAGTCTCTAAGTTGTGTCCAACTCTTTGAGACCCCGTGGACTGTAGCCTACTAGGCTCCTCTGTCCATGAGATTTCCCAAACAAGAATACTGAAGCTACTTCCTTCTCTGGGGATCTTCCTCACCCAGGGATTGAACCTGGGTCTTCTGAACTGCAGGAGTGCTTCCCTGGTGGCTCAGATGGTAATACGTCTGCCTGCAATGTGGGAGACCCAGGTTTGATCCCTGGGTCGGAAAGACCCCTGGAGAAGGATATGGCAACCCACTCCAGTACTCTTGTCTTGAAAATTCCAAGGATGGAGGAGCCTGGTAGGCTGCAGTTCATGGGGTCGCAAAGAGTCAGACACGACTGAGTGACTTCACTTTCACTTTCTTTCTCCTGAGTTGCAGGCATATTCTTTACCAACTGAGCCACCAGGAAAGCCCTTATCATTTATAGAGCAGGTTATAAACATACCAGGAGGTTTTACTCTAAATGCATACACATAAAAATAAGGACAAAATACTTTATATGAACTGTTACTCTAAGTTTCATGTTGTATAATCCTTTGAATGTTGAGCATACTCAACCTTTGCATTTGCATATGTATTATTAATGCATTTATCTTGAATTCTTTCAGGTACCCTAAGCTTGTTTAGTATTTAATGATTCTTTCTGAGTAAGAGATAACCCTGTATGATTTTCTTTCTAGTCAATTCCCATTTTAAGAGTCCTAGTGTCATTATTTATGTCCTCCACGTAAGCCACAGTTGTTGAATGCAATTGGTCAAGGGGTGACAATCTCTCTTGTTTTTTGTTCCATCATTCAACCTGAGATGATGAAGGAATTTAGATCCTGTGTGATCAACATATTCATTGTATAATACACAAACACACACTGGAGATATATATGTAGATATAGATACGTAGATATATAGATCACTTATATATGCATTATAAACATATTGTTTTAGTTTCCTAGGCTTGCTGTAACAAATTATCACAAACTTGATGACTTAAAATACCAAAAAATCTATTCGCTCACCATTTAGAGACCAGAAGTCCAAAATTAAGATGTAGCAGAGCAAAGCTCTTGCTGAAGACTCTAGGAAAGAATTTGTTCTTGCTTCCTCTAGCTTCTGTGGCTCCAGGAATCCCTTGGCTTGAGGCTGCATAACTCCATTTCTGCCCCTGGCTTCACATGGACTTCCCCTCTGGGTTTCAAATCTCTCTCTGCATTTTTCTTTTAAGAACTCTTTCATTAGATTTCCGGAGAAGGCAATGACACCCCACTCCAGTACTCTTGCCTGGAAAATCCCATGGACAGAGGAGCCTGGTAGGCTGCTGTCCTTTGGGTTGCTGAGAGTTGGACATGACTGAGCGACTTCACTTTCATTAGATTTAGGGTACACCCAGATAGGGCATCCCTTGTGGCTCAGATGTTAAAGAACCTGCTTGTCAGTGCAAGAGACACAGGTTCAATCCCTGGGCTGGGAAGATCCCCTGGAGAAGGAAATGGCAACCCATTCCAGTATTCTTGCTTGAGAAATCTCATGGACAGAGGAGCCTGGTGGGCTAGAGCCCATGGGGTCACTAAGAGTCAGACACAACTTCGTGCTAAATAATAACAACCCCTTTACAGAGTAGACAAAATCCACAGGGGATAATAGAAAGAGGAACACAGCTAGTTCTTACTCTGTGCATTATCCCAAGTGTCTTATCACTTGCTCTTTGTGAACTTGGAAGATGGTATGAATGAATAAATGAAGTATTATACGTGATGTCAGCCCCAGGATGCTTTTGATTTACTATTAATTGCAACAGGTATGATTACATGTGAGAAACAAACTCCCAAAGAGGTGAAGTTGCTTGTTCTGCTGTATCAGATTGCAAGCTAATTAAGGCAGTTGCTGTGGTCCTGCCCCGATTCAAGCTCCCTGGGCTTCTGGATATGCAACCTCAGAAGCCAGAGGAACACTTGAGATGCTGAGCAGCCTTGACACCAAGATTTCTGTTCAGAGGCTTCAGAAAAAGCCCCCTTAGACAGAGAAGTGTCTAGAAATCTAAGTTTATTTTGAGAAGATCTGGGTGTGAGTCCTACTTAGACTTCTTACTTGCTGTCCATTTCTTGGCAAGCCCTTTCATGCCTCTGATCTATCTGTGCGTCTGTAAAATTAGAACCTTAACACCTGTCTTGCTTCCTACAAGGATGATGATAGTCAAGAGACACTGTAAAAATAGCTGTACCAATGTTAAGATGTGATCACGAGGAGGTGTATGAACTCAGAGATAGACAGGCAGCTCCTTGCATGACAAGTTCCGCAACCCAAAGACTTCAGCACAGCTTGTCCACCCACCCACCAGGCCATCGGCTCTGCTCCATGCACTACGACTCTGCCACAGTGCTGGGCTGCAGCTCTAACTCCTTTTATGATGGGAAACTGATGACAGGATTTGCAAGGCCAGTGTCTTCACTGACACCTGAACTCACATAAATCGTCTCACACTGTGCATAGCCCTAAAAAGATGCCTAGTAAATATTTGTTGATTAAATGGAAGAGGGGATGCATGCCTTTGAGACTGTTTTCAGTGAGCTGTGAGATCAGGCTCCCCAGGTAGTGTTAGTGGTAAAGAACTGGCCTGCCTGTGCAGGGGACATAAGAGACAAGTGTTTAATGCCAAGATTGGGAAGATCCCCTGGGGGAGGGCATGGCAACCCACTCCAGTATTCTTGCCTGGAGAATCCCATGGAGAGAGGAGCCTCTCGGGCTATAGTCCATGGGGTTGTCCATGAATTGAACACGACTGAAGTGACTTAGCAGCAGCAACAGGAGGTTACTGCCATCCTATCAGGGACTATAGAGTCTGAACTTGCAGGCATCCTTGTCAATGACTGTGCCGCTGCCTTCCAGGGCAGCCCAGGGCAGGCTCAGGGGGCAGGACCCAGGTGGCAGGCCTGCAGCCCTCCTCTGTCGGGCAGGCCAGGGGCACCTCTGAAACCCGCATTGACATTCACCACCCTCCTTCAGCGGAAGTGCCTCCCCAGGGCCAGGCGTCCCCCTCAGTTCTGCTTCATCATCTGGCTTTTTCCCCTCTGTCAGCTATTTTTGGATGTTGCCCTCTGGACCAGTCATCATAATGCTGAATTTTGAGATGTCAGCCAGACATTCTGAGTATTCTTGACCCTTTTCCCCAGGAGGCGTGACAGGAGAGGCCGTGTTCCTCATCACTTGTCAATGTCCATGCTTTGCCCTGTCAAGGAAGACACACATGGCCCCGATCACCTCTAACCCTTGGCCTTGTGCCTGAAATGAAGCGGTTGCTTCTAGACAACGCCCCACCCCCCACTGCCATGTACTTCTCACTGGAGATAGATTTAGGTGCATTCTCTGTTATGAGTTCACTGGTGCACATGATTGCATCTCCCTCTACTTGCAGTCCAGAGAGGTCGTTACCATGTGACTTGACTGTCCCGAGGCCAAAAATCCGATAAAGATGACTTGCCAGCCTTGTTATGCCCGCTGTTCCTTTTCCATAGCTCTTTGCCAGCCCAGGTATCGCTCTTCGGGGGCAGAGTCACAAGTTAATTGAAATGGCTGCCACATTGCATCTCACAGAGAATCCTTTCTCTAACATGTGTGACTGCTTATGTCTCCATGTAGATATTCTTCTCGTCTGCTGTGCAAAGTGTAAGTAGAAATATAAAGTCACGGAGAACAGGGACTTTATTCTTGATTGGAATGAAAATGTGACAGAAACAGGACCCTGGTTGAGAAAGTGTTTCGGTGGTTGTCAGCACTTTCCTCTAACAGAGTGATGCAATTTTTTAAAATGTTTTCTGTTTTTTAAAATCATCCTCCTTCACTTTGTATACTTCAGTTCATGTTAAGAAGATGAAGTGAGTAGATGGCAAAGAACAATTCTTAAAATATGTGAATACCAAATGTAAGATAAAAAACATAATTGCAGTTTAGACTTCAGATTTATTTGAAAAGGGGATAATGATAGTAATTACCCAGTTTGAGTTTTGTAGAAGGCTAATTAGATCCCCAAAGCATTTGTATGCACAAGGAAAACCATAAATACAAAAGACCATCTGGTCTTTATCAGCTTACAACACTAACACTGTCTGTAATTATTTTTTTTATATTGTTTTGATGTTGACATTTCATGGAGTGATACATTCTACCCTGGTTAGGGAAACCTACATTTCTGAAGACCTGGGGGTTTGCCCACATGCTCCTAATAAAAGTTTTAGGGTTCCACAGGCAAAAGAGACACTGCTTTTGAGAAATAGGTAAACATCCATTCATTATACCTGTTGTTCCAGAAATGTGTTGTTTATAAACTTCTCTGGTTTATCTGATTTGTCTTGTTAATAACTTCATCTTCCAAATACTTATATTCAGTTAGGTTTTTTGGGTTTTGTTTTTACATACAATGGAGAGTGACATGTTGAGCTGTGTTGTAGGGCACAGATGAACAGCATCTCTTAGTCACTTTCTATAGTTAGCTCTATACCTGGCAATTTGGAGATTACCAATTAACATGATCTGTTTTCATGTTCATTGTCTATCTCCGTTACTGCAATGTCAGTTTAAAAAGGGCAGAGATTTTGTCCTATTTATTTTGTTGTATCTCTTAGCTTTTATAATAGTACCTGGTACATGGTAGATACTCCATAGCTATTTGTTGAAGTAAATTAAGAAATGAAGCAGAATGCATGATTTCAGCTTCAGGATGTTTATGTTTTGCTATCAGATGTTAAATAATAAACCACCCCCCAAGTTCCCTGGTGGCTCAGATGATAAAGAACCTGCCTGCAATATAGGGGACTCAGGAGATGCAGGTTTGATCCCTAGGTCAGGAAGATCCCCTGGAGAAGGGAACAGCTACCCACTCCAATATTCTTGCCTGAAAAATCCCATGAACAGAGGAGCCTGGCAGTCTACAGTCTATGGGGTCACGAAGAGTTGGACACAACAGCGATTAACAAACACACAAAGTTAAATGGCTTGAAACAACTAGTATTTCATTAGCTCTCAAGATTTGGTTAGCTTAGGATTTGTGCATGACGCCACTGGGAGTTCTTTTTTCTGCATGGTGTTGATGGAGGTCATTTGGTGGTACTTAGCCGGCAGATGAACTGGACTAGAAGGCTTTATCATATCTAGTCCTTGAGGGGATAGATGGAAAATTGTGAAGTGAAAGTGTTAGTTGCTCAGTTGTGTGCTCTTTGTGACCCTGTGGACAGCAGCCCTCCAGGCTCCTCTGTCCATGAGATTCTCCACACAAGAATACTGCAGTGGGTTGCCATTTCCTTCTCCAGGATGAATAGAAGGCTTGACCCAACTGGAACTATTGATCCTAGAATCTGCATGGATGTTCATGTGGTGTGGGCTTCCCACAGGGCTGTGACACTATGTTTCAAGAGGGCAAAACAAAAGGTGCTGATTGTCTAAGAGGATAGGCATGGGATGGACATAACACCCCTTTCACCATATGTAAATATTTAAGTGACTACATAAAGTCAGCCCAGATTCAGTAGGAGGATAGCCAATTACTCTCCCAGTAGCAAAAATAATTGCAGCCATCTTGAATCTGTCACACCATCCAGTTTGAAAGCATAGTTACTGAACAACCTAAAAGACATATTTAGGTGAGAGTGGTACGTGCTATATATGTGAATATCACATGAACACAGAGGAGGAAATCTGCAGTTTGAGGTTAGACTTCATAGAGCCCATGGGTGAGTTTTTTTTTTTTCTTTTAACTTTTTATTTTGTATTCGGGTAGAACCAATTGGAGTACAGAATGAAGCAAGGCAAAGGCTAATAGAGTTTTGCCAAGAGAACGCACTGGTCATAGCAAACACCCTCTTCCAACAACACAAGAGAAGACTCTACACATGGACATCACCAGATGGTCAACACTGAAATCAGATTGATTATATTCTTTGCAGCCAAAGACGGAGAAGCTCTATACAGTCAGCAAAAACAAGACTGGGAGCTGACTGTGGTTCAGATCATGAACTACTTATTGCCAAATTCAGACTGAAATTGAAGAAAGTGGAGAAAACCACTACACCATTCAGTATGACCTAAATCAAATCCATTTTGACTATACAGTGGAAGTGAGAAATAGATTTAAGGGACTAGATATGATAGACAGAGTGCCTCATGAACTATGGACAGAGGTTCATGACATTGTACAGGAGACAGGAATCCAGACCATCCCCAAGAGAAAGAAACGCAAAAAAGCAAAATGGCTGTCTGAGGAGGCCTTACAAATAGCTGGGAAAAGAAAGGAAGTGAAAAGCAAAGGAGAAAAGGAAAGATATACCCATTTGAATGCAGAGTTCCAAAGAATAGCAAGGAGAGATAAGAAAGCCTCCCTCAGCGATCAATGCAAAGAAATAGAGGAAAACAATGGAAAGGGGAAGACTAGAGATCTCTTCAAGAAAATTAGAGATACCAAGGGAACATTTCATGTAAAGATGGGCTCAATAAAGAACAGAAATGGTAGGGACCTAACAGAAGCAGAAGATATTAAGAAAAGGTGGCAAGAATACACAGAAGAACTGTACAAAAAAGATCTTGATGACCCAGATAATCACGATGGTGTGATCACTCACCTAGAGCCAGACATCCTGGAATGTGAAGTCAAGTGGGCCTTAGGAAGCATTACTACGAACAAAGCTAGTGGAGATGATGGAATTCCAGTTCCAGGACTGGAAGGTCCATTTTCATTCCAATCCCAAAGAAAGGGCAATGCGAATGCTCAACTACTGCACAATGCACTCATTCCACGCTCTAGTAAAGTGATGCTTAAATTTCTCCAAGCCAGGCTTCAGCAATACGTGAACCGTGAACTTCCAGATGTTCAAGCTGGTTTTAAAAAGGCAGAGAAACCAGAGATCAAATTGCCAACAACCGCTGGATCATTGAAAAAGCAAGAGAGTTCCAGAAAAACATCTACTTCTGCTTTATTGACTAGGCCAAAGCCTTTGACTTTGTGGATTACAATACACTGTGGAAAATTCTGAAAGAGATGGGCACACCAGACCACCTGACCTGCCTCTTGAGAAACATGTATGCAGGTCAGGAAGCAACAGTTAGAACTGAACATGGAACAACAACAGACTGGTTCCAAAAAGGAAAAGGAGTACGTCAAGGCTGTATATTGTCACCCTGCTTACTTAATTTATATGCGGAGTACATCATGAGAAATGCTTGGCTGGAGGAAGCACAAGCTGTAATCAAGATTGCGGGGAGAAATATCAATAACCTCAGATATGCAGATGACACCACCCTTATGGCAGAAAGGGAAGAAGAACTAAAGAGCCTCTTGATGAAAATGAAAGAAGAGAGTGAAAAAGTTGGCTTAAAGCTCAACATTCAGAAAACTAAGATCATGGCATCTGGTCCCACCACTTCATGGGAAATAGATGGGGAAACAGTGGGTGACTTTATTTTTTGGGGCTCCAAAATCACTGTAGATGGTGATTGCCATCATGAAATTAAGAGACGCTTACTCCTTAGAAGGAAAGTTATGACCAACCTAGACAGTATATTAAAAAGCAGAGACATTACTTTGCTGACAAAGGTCCATCTAGTCAAGGCTATGGTTTTTCCAGTAGTCATGTATGGATGGGAGAGCTGGACTAGCTAAAAAGATGAGCACCAAAGAATTGATGCTTTTGAACTGTGGTGTTGGAGAAGACTCTTGAGAGTCCCTTGGACTGCAAGGAGATTCAACCAGTCCATCCTAAAGGAGATCAGTCCTGGGTGTTCATTGGAAGGACTGATGTTGAAGCTGAAACTCCAATACTTTGGCCACCTGATGCGAAGAGCTAACTCATTGGGAAAGACCCTGATGCTGGGAAAGATTGAGGGCAGGAGGAGAAGGGGACGACAGGGGATGAGATGGTTAGATGACATCACCGACTTGAGTGACATGAGTTTGAGTAGACTCCGGGAGTTGGTGATGGACGGGGGGCCTGGCGTGCTGTGGTTCATGGGGTCGCAAAGACCCGGTCATGACTGAGCGACTGAACTGAACTGAACTGAACTGAACTGAGAACCGATTGACAGTTGTGATAGTTTCAGGTGAACAGTGAAGTGGCTCAGCCATTCATATACATCCAGCCATTCTCCCCCAATTCCCCTCCCATCCAGACTGCCACATAACATTGAGCAGAGTTTCATGTGCTATAGTGTAGGTCCTTGTGGGTTATATATTTTAAATATAGCATCCTATACTCCCTAACTACCCCTTACCCCACTCTGGCAACCATAAATTCATTCTCTAAGTCTGTGCGTCTCTTTCTATTTTGTAAGTAACTTCATTGGTGTTATTTCTTTTTAGATTCCACATATAAGGGATGTCATATGAGATTTCTCCTTCACTATCTGACTTTCTTCACTCAGTTTGACACTCTGTAAGTCCATCCATGTTGCTGCAAATGACATTATTGCATTCTTTTTAATGGCTGAGTAATATTCCATTGTATATGTGTGCTACATCTTCTTTACCCATTCCTTTATCAATGGACATTTAGGTTGCTTCCATGTCTTGGCTGTTGTAAACAGTGCTGCAGTGAACGTACATGCATCCTTTCAGATCATGTTTTTTTCTGGATATATGTCCAGGAGTGGGATTGCAGTGTCATATAGTACCTCTATTTTGAGTTTTTAAGGAACCTCCACTGTCCTCCATAGTGGCTGTACCAATTTATATTCCTATCAACATTGTAGGAGGATTTCCTTCTCTCCACACCCTCTCTAGCATTTACTGTTTGTAGATTTTTAATGATAGCCATTCTGGCTGGTGTGAGGTGAATCTCATTGCAGTTTTGATTAACATTTCTCTAATAATTAGCAATGTTGAACATCATTTTCATGTGCTTCTTGGCCATCTGTATGTCTTCTTTGGGAAATGTCTGTTTAGGTCTTCTGTCCATTTGTTGATTCGGTTGTTTATTTCGACATTGTTAAGCATCATGAGCTGTTTGTAAAATTCAGAGACTAATCCCTTGTCCATCACATCATTTGCAAATATTTTCTCCCAATCTGTGGGTTGTCATTTCATTTTGTTTATTATTTTCTTTGCTGTGCAAAAGCTTTTGAGTTTAAGTAGGTCCCATTGGTTTACTTTTGTTTTTATGTCCATTATTCTGGGAAACAGATCAAAAAAGATATTGCTGTGATTTCTATCAGAGTGTGTTCTGCCTATGTTTTCCTCTAGGGAGTTTTATAGTGTCTGGTCTCACATTTAGGCCCTTAATCCATTTTGAGTTTAGTTTTGTGTAGTGTTGAGAATGATCTAATTTCATTTTTTCACATGTAGCTGTCCAATCTTCCCAGCATCGTTTGTTGAAGAGACTCTCTTTCCAATATTATATAGCCTTGCCTCCTTTGTCATAGACTGACGACAGGTGCATAGCCCATGAGTGAGTTTTAACCTGAGCGTGAATGAAAGGAGAAAGTTTCAAAAGCTGAAGATGGTGAATGAAGGTGTTCCCAAAGAAAGAACCTTTGCTAAAACATGGGTGTAGAACCAGGATCGTCAACAGTAATAGTATTTTTTAATCTAGAAGCTGTTAGTTTACAGTGAATTAGAGATGAGAAGACATAACCAACACCGTTTTTGGAAAGACACTATTGGAAGCAATGTATGTAATTTTTTGAATCATTTTCTATGAAATACTGACTGCTACCTCTCCTTACAGAATCCCTTACTGAGAATTATCTCTCAGAATTATGGTAAAAAGAGACTTGTTCTGCTTTCTTCTTTCTGATGAGAACTAGGACAATTCCTATTTTCTTTGTCTTACTGGCTTCTGGAGGCTCAGGCCCTAAAGTGAAACTCTGGCAGCTATGTTCAGCCTTCCGTTAGCATTTTTGCACTATCTCCTTTTCTCTGATCCTTATGTTTTAATTCTCTTTCTGTTTTGCTTGTTTATTGTATGATGTCTTGCTTTAATCTACCTCTATGTCCACAAAATGAACTAAGCAGACAAGAGCTTAGTGCGTATGCAAATTGTTAGAGTCAGAAAAAGTTATAGAAATCATAATAAACAAATAACATATATCCTTATTTAAAGAGAATATATCATCTAGTTTAGGATCCAGTTACAGGAACATGTTAAGAAAAACAATAAATTTGAAGAATGGGCTTCAGATGAGATAATTGCTAGAAATAAGATGAACAAGGTGAGTTGTGATCACCTGATTGAGTCCTTGGATGCTAGAATAAAGAAGCCGGTCTCAGTTGGAAAATCGGAAAAGTCTGACACAACATGATAAAGTATTTCACACTGATACAGTGTGTACATTTCTCAAGGAGTTGAATTTTCACATGGAGTTTTTCTTCTAAACTATTTCCTCATTCAGAGAGTAACTCAGAATTCTTGTAACATTTTTCATTCCCCCGAGCTGAGCAGTAACCTCTGCTGGGAGGTCTGGGAGGTATCATGACCAATAAGATAACATTTTGTAACTTTCAACCAAGTGCAGAGTAGAGTTGGAGAAACAACACTTTGGTTTATCACCAACCAGCAGCCTATCAAATAAATTATATTACCTTTATCATATCTCTAGATCTTAATTTTTCTGGCTTTCTAAACAAGGAACACAGGAAATTGTAGACACCTGTCTCATGTTTGATGGGGCAAATAGACTGATCCAACGTGAGAAGGGTTTTTTAATAAATGTCAAATGTACAGAAAAAATCACTAAATGAGTTGATAGTGTGCTTGTTTCCCATCCTGTACATTCACCCTGTCTGTGGAATTCTCCTGGCAAGAATACTAGAGAAGGTAGTCATTCTCTTCTCCAGGAGATCTTCCCTATCCAGGGTTTGAAACCAGGTGTCCTGCACTGCAGGCAGATTCTTTACCATCTGAGCCACCAGGGAAGCCCTTCATAAAAAGTCTACTCAGACCCATTTCACTGGTACACCTGGATATCAAAAATCCCCTTCTCCCATGGTTAGAATAGCCTGAATGGAGATTTCAGTAAAAATCCACCTGGTAATATCCCAGGAAGAGGAAAGTGGTCAGGACACCAGGGATACTGGAGGCTGAGAAGGCACGTTTGTCTTCATTCTGATGGCCTTGTCTGCCAGGTCTGTTCTGATGAGTGGAGGGGTGAGTGGGGTAGGAAAATAGTAAAGTTCTTTCTGGGTTGGAGAGCAAATAGCAGATGAATCAAGTTGCCCTATTTTTGTTGGGAGAAATGAGACTTTCTGCAAAGAAGGGACATGAAGACAATGACTTGAAGGGTGACTACAGTTGTTGACACCACTGAAAACCATAGCAGACAGTGTCGTGTGTGCTCGGCCTCCTTGATTGCCCTTAACTGTAGTGGATGCTGTGGTTGCTGTGCAGGCCCCTTAGGGCCACGACCCCATCCCTTCTGCTTCTGGGAGTGCTGGCAGCCAATGACCCTCAGTTGATTCCATCTCTGGGAATGGTCTTAGCTGAAGAGAGCCACCTTGCTCTCCCAAACAGTTTGCCTCCAGGGATATGCCAAGACCCACTTCCCTCAAGGCCAAACAGCTCTGCAGGGTCATCCTGGCTCCAGAGCTGTCTCTGGATCCACTGAGGCTTTTGCTGCATATCAGTTCCTCCATCTGCTTGATCTACTCCTGTTACAGCCCTGTGACTGTTGATCCCAAGAGGCTCGCCAGTAAACTGTCTACACACAAATCTTCATCTCAGTCTGTTTCCTAGGAATTGTTGTCATTCATTTGTTCAGTCGAGTCCAACTCTACAACCCCACGGACTGCAGCACACAAGGCCTCCCTGTCCTTCACCATCTCCTGGAGTTTACTCAAACTCAAGTCCATTGAATCAGTGATGCCATCCAACCATCTCATCTCTGCTGTCCTCTTCTCCTTTTGCCTTCAGTCTTTCCCAGCATCAAGGTTTCTTTCCAATGAGTCAACTCTTCACATCAGGTGACCGAAGTATTGGAGTTTCAGCATCAGTCCTTCCAGTGAGTATTCATTATTCAATGAGCTTCCTGGGGAACCTACCCCAAAACGCAGGCTGTCTTCAAAATTGTTTTCCAGAACCAGGATCCGACATTAGGTTAGAGACATACTTTTGACCAGGGACCAATAGCAGGCATGAAGATGCACATTTAAGTGTACCCTGTGACGACTCCACAGTTGAAGGACGTCCCGAGACCGCAGGGACACCTAGGATTGCTGCAGATACCCCTGGGCGACCCCTTCCCTTCTGTCTACCATCCCTGCTCTCTTCAGTCCTGTTCTTAGTCCCTTTCCATCTATTCATCTTTCTAATTCAGCTTCATGTACCTGCCCAGCAAAGCACAAAAGGTGCTATTTGTCTTTCATAACCTGTGTGTGGAACAGTGTCTTGGCACGTGATGAAACAGGTCTCTCCCTGGATTGTGATGAAGACTGGCATTTCTCACTAATTATGAAGAATATAGGCTCACTGGGTCTATTGATTTCCATTAACTTGTAGAGAGTTATGAACCTCAAAATGGAAGTCCACAGCTACCGATACCTCAGGATGGTGTTTTATAGCAAGTAGGACTCTAGAGAGTACCATAAAAATCAGCCTCGGATGCTTGTCTGAGGCTTTATGACTTAAAAAAATTGCTTGTGCTTTATCTGCAAATGCCTCCCAGCCATCCTCGGGAAGACTGACCTGACGGAGGCAGAGGCTACACCTGAGTTGAATGCAGAGCTCAAGAACTCTTCTGGAATTGGCTATTTTCTTTCTCTGCTCCCCTTTTCTTGTACCTGTTGTTGGGGGCCTATCTCTTTGTCATGTTGCCAGCAAGTATCAAGTCTGGACATCCATCCTGCATATTTTGGAAAGATGCCCCCAAAGCTACAGAGCAAGCATCAACATCTTGGCTGAGTGCCTTGTTATTCAGACTCTGACCTCAGAGGGTTTCACAGATGTGCCGTGTGGTGCAAATGATACCAAATGAGGGAGAATGGACCTTGTATCCCCATGGAGCCAGGTCAGTCTGTCTTAGATAAGTTTTCATATCAGAGATCTAGATATGAGATACTTACAGATCAAATTAAAGTCCTAATTTCTTTTCTCATTACTTTTTCTTCTTTGTTCATCAAGCACTGATTGAACACCCACTTTGCACCATTGTGTGTATGACCTTTTCCTTTCTTGCCTTTTGCTTTCTCCCTTGTCACTTTATTTCTAGAGCAAATAAATGAAGAGGAAGTCAGGTCCTTTCGAGGAGACTACTGAGTGCTTATCTTTGTGTGGAGATGAGCGTTTTCATCAGACCCACCAGGAGGGTCAAGCGTGAGAGGAGTGAGCAGGTCCACAGAGAGCCCACAGAGTCATTTTCTGTCATCACCACTGAGTATATAACTTTCAACAACCAGAATGCTGGTGTCAGCTCTGCTCTCCAGGTATCAGAAGCCAGCTAGGAATCAGTGAAGGATCACTATATGATCTTGAGAGAGATTTGTTCCAGTCTGTGGCAGAAACTTATGAACTATTCCTCCTGCTTTACAAGAACGTTTTCTAGTGGCTTGGGCCTTCCAGCTACAGTGTTCATCTACTGTGGGGGCCTTCCTGGCAGATTTTAATGCTCCATGCTCCTTTTTTAGTCTCCGCACATACTCTGTCCTTCTGTCTGCACTCAGCATTGTCCCCAACCCTTGTCATGCCAACATGCAGGCACGGCCCTGCATGTTGTACAGGCACAGTCCATGACTATTGCTTATTGATTACACAGGGGTAGTGGTTCATTAGCCCAGAGACTTTGAAATCAGACAGCCCTAGATAGCGGATGTGCTGCTGGTAGGAATTAGCTGTCATACACTCAGACTCACACATACCTGAAAATCTGATTTATAGTGCTTGCTCATTTCCATGGTGTTAATACTCCCACCAATGGCAGGAGGAGAAGGGGATGACAGACTATGAGATGGTTGGATGGCATCACCGACTCAATGGACATGAGTTTGAGCAAGCTCCAGGAGTTGGTGAAGGACAGGGAGGCCTTGCGTGCTGCAGTCTATGGGGTCGTAAAGAGTTGGACACAACTGAGTGACTGAACTGAACTGAACTGAATACTCCCACCATGGCCAAGTTTAAGGTACCCAAGTGAAATCACTCAGTGCAGTTAGCAAAAGATGAGATTATAGTTGAGTCTCACTCTCTGGTACCAGACACCGTCAGTCCTAGGACTGAGCCCTTTTCAGCCCTGGGGGACATTTCTTACCCTCTCCATGCCCCATGTCCCTCACATGTGAAATGAGGTTAATATGAAAATAATTGCTTCAAAGGGCTGTTGTGAGAATTCAATGATATTTCACATACAGAATTTAGGTAAGCAGGATGATCATCATAACCTTTCAGTGAGGGATACCTAGTGAGCTAGGAGTGCTGCTACTGCTGCTGCTAAGTCGCTTCAGTCATGTCCAACCCTGTGTGACCCCATGGACAGCAGTGCACCAGGCTCCTCTGTCCACAGGACTTTCCAGGCAAGAATACTAGAGTGGGTTGCCATTTCCCTCTCCCAGCTAGGAGTACTAGGCACCTTTGTCTCATCAGTAATCCAACTCTCTCTCTCTGGAATAAGCATTACTTCTGGTGAACTCTGGGCTTCCCAGGTGGCTCAGTGGTAAAAGAATACACCTACAATGTAGGAGCCACAGGAGCCTTGGGTTTGATCCCAGGGTTAGGAAGATTCCCTGGAGAAGGGCATGGCAACCTAACTCCAGTGTTCTTGCCTGGAGAATCCCATGGACAGAGGAGCCTGGGGGGCTACAGTCCATGGGGTTGCAAATAGTTGGACACAACTGAAGCAACTTAGAATGCACACATGCACAATGGTGAACTTCAGTATAAACCAACCAACTCATAATGTTGGTTTCAGTTATGGAAAGAGACTGGCGTCCTTTGGTTCAGCGGACTCTCTTGAGAAGGAAAGTAGGGCTGGCAACTCTGACCATCTCCTGTAGTTCCATCATCCTGTTTGACCCCATGGACTGTAGCCCACCAGGCTACAGGGATTCTGTCCATGGGATTCTCCAGGCAAGAATACTGAAGTGGGTTGCTGTGCCCTCCTCCAGGGGATCTTCCCAACCCAGGGATCAAACCTGCGTCTCATGTCTCCTGCGTTGGCAGATAAGTTCTTTACCTCTAGCGCCATCTGAAAAGCCCTATTAAATGGCCACTGTTCTCAAATGAGACACACACTGTAGGGAGAATACGTGAGCAGTTCTGACCTCACTCAAGCAGCTTACTCTTCAGTGGAGGGAGACAGACGTGTGCACGGAGCACCAAACTGTGAGGCTGGCTGGGCTAAGGAAATCAGGGCGGCAGTCTTGGAGCTGCAGGATGAGTCCTCCCTAGAGGACTCCTCGGCTCAGTCGACACATCCAGCATCAGAGACAGGTCAAACGTGAAACGGGCTTTCCTGCATGTAAGCCAGTATGGAGTAAAGAAGATCTGCTCGCACTTCTGATCCTATCTAAGACTGTGTATTGCTTTAGGCTATAGTGTCAGTTGGTCATCCCTCATGGCTCAGTGGCAAAAAACCCGCCTGCCAGTGCAAGAGACGCAGGTTCGATCCCTGGGCCAGGGAGTTCCCCTGGAGAAGGAAATGGCAACCCATTCCAGTATTCTTCCCAGGGAAATCCCATGGAAGAGGAGCCTGGTGGGCTATAGTCCATGAGGTTGCAAAAGAGTTGGACTGAACATAGCAACTAAACGATGATAACAATAGAGTCACAGTAGGAGGGATCTGAGTCTTTTAATATGAATTAAGATGACAAAGGCCCCCTTTCCATTTGGTTAATCACAGAGGTCAGGAGGTGCCACTCAGTTTCTGGATTCTCAGAATCCAGTGACATGGCCCCTTTCCACAGAGTTCTACCTTGGTTAATCAGAGTCAGGAGAAATGGAAATGGACTTGATAATTTGCATACTATATTCATTTTAATTCTCTGTCTTCCTGTCAGGACTATAAGCACTTTGAATGTAAGGGACTTCCTCATGTATCCCCCAATATTGTGTAACACATAGCCTCGCTGTAGTCACATGAGCAATCTTAGGAGGGAGATGCTGTTATGATTCCTTTTACACATGTATTGAAATGCATTGTTTCTAACCCTCTGGAAACAGTGACAGACTTTATTTTCTTGGGCTCCAAAATCACTGCAGATGGTGACTGCAGCCATGAAATTAAAAGACACTTGCTCCCTGGAAGAAAAATTATGACCAACCTAGACAGCATATTAAAAAGCAGAGACATTGCTTTGCCATCAAATATTCATCTAGTCAAAGCTATGTTTTTTCCAGTAGTCATGTATGGATGTGAGAGTTGGACCATAAAGAAAGCCGAGCACTGAAGAATTGATGCTTTTGAAGTGTGGTTTTGGAGAAGACTCCTGAGAGTCACTTGGACTTCAAGGAGACCAAACCAGTCCATCCTAAAGGAAATCAGTCCTGAATATTCATTGGAAGGACTGATGTTGAAACTCCAATACTTTGGCCACCTTATGCAAAGAGCCGACTCATTAGAAAAGACCCTGATGCTGGGAAAGATTGAAGGCGGGAGGAGAAGGGGACGACAGAGGATGAGATGGCTGGATGGTATCACCAACTTGATGGACATGAGTTTGAGCAAGTTCTGGGAGATGGTGAAGGACAGGGAAGCCTGGCGTGCTGCAGTCCATGGGGTCACAAAGAGTCAGACACAACTGAGTGACTGAACTAACCCTCTCCACATGCCACAGTCCATCCTTGGTGAAACCTGGACAGCCTGATTCCAAAGCTCTGCTCCCAAGGCTGGTGTGCCAGTGACCACCTCTCGCTATTTGCCACTGACAGCAAGGCCCTGCCTCCAGCCCCTCCAATCCAGTCCGAAAGGGGCTTGGTTCTCACCAAAGCTGTAAGCCCTATCCAGATGTGTGCATGCTGAGTTAAGGAGGTCAGATATTGAAATTAACATAATTTTTAAATATTTAATTCCAATACCATTTTTAAGGCCATCAAACTGATTTTGCTTTTAAGAATTGACTAAGTCAGTTTGAAAAGATATACTTATGTAAAACTCTGGCCCACATTTTCTAATAAAACTGGCCCTGTGTTCCTCAGAGCTGCAAACAAGGCTTTGATTAAAATCAGAATACCACTAGCTTACCTGGGATAAAGAGCCGTGAATGCTATGCTTCTTGTGTCTCTCCCAGTTACCCAGAAGGCTGCCTTCATCACGTGAATGTTTCCCTTTGATTTAATTGCTCCTCAGAAACAGAGGGACAAAAAGAGTCTGGAGGCACTCTGCTGGGCAATGATAGTCATCCTTTTGTATGTATGTATATCACTGTAATGATTTTGCATCTTCCATTTAAATATGGAAGTTGGGGAGATGCTCCCTGAAGTATTACCGTGTCTCTGATCCTGGCGTCTGTCCAGTTCCTTTGCATTTGGGCTCACAGTCTGCTTAACATCCCTTCTCTACTTGTCATAAAGTGTGAGTGTGTGCGCATCTTTCGATAACGAACTAAAATATTCCTCCTCTATGAATCCTAAGCCAGAATTTACTGAAACCACTTATGTGTCCCAGTGGCTCTTTCTACCATCCCAGCGCCCCTCATCTCCTGTGGTGTTACAAATTGGGGTGTACCAGACTTCCTGAACCCCACTCTAAGCTGATAGATAAGCTCCTTGGAAACGGGAGACCTGAATCGTCTCTGCAGCCCACCTTCCCACCAATATGATGCTGTGTGTGTGTTAGTACCCAATAAAGGCTATCAAGACCCCATCTCTGTGTCCCAAAAATGTATTTAATATAAGTGTGTTGGGGAGCATCCAGAACTCTCTCAACTAACACAGTTGGCTGCTCAAGCAGTATTCAGAAGCGATGGAGTCTGGTTCACAATAAATCTTAAGTCATTGCATTGTTTACTGTTCCATAAATTGCACTTGGAAAGTCCAGTTCCTTGTTATACCTTCCTACTGTGAATCTAACAAATTACATCTTCTGTTCTTGCCTGCCAAAGTATGGCTCTAATTAGCATTAATTCCTCAGTGAATTTTAAATACATTCACTTTCCTTTTTTAAAAATTTTTCAATAGAGTAGATTATTTATGCTGCCTCTAAAAGGCCTCTCATGGTTCTAGAAAAAGGACTCCTCCACACATTGCCCACCACTTCTCAAAGCTCTCTGGAAGCCTCATGGTGATGTTGAAGTATTTCTAAGCCTTTTGATATTTTGTCTTAAAATTTGCTTATAAATTACTAAATCACTCCATTTTAAACTATTATTCCCTTATTTTCTTGTGTCATGTTTGCAAATTAGTTTGACTCTCTATCTTGGTCAATGTTGGCAGAAATCTGCTTACTTAAGGGACTTTACATATCCTACCCTCTGCAGGGTTCAAGAGATAAATTAATGAGGGGAATGCTTTATACATTCCCTTCAGAATTCCAACCCACTGGGAGGGCAACAACAGTATCAGTTTTGTAAAGCTCTGTATGCCCAGCACCTAGAACAGTTCTGGCACTTTGTAGCCACTTAATGAGTAGTAGGTGAATGAAGGGATCCTGGCTCTGTCACTTTGTGTCTCTGAATAGACTGCTTCATTCTTTCATATTTGTTTCTTTTTCTATACACAGGTTTGTTGTCAGGACAAAATGAAATAGTTATATAAGCTTCTTAGCAAAATAAGCAAGAATGTTTGTTATCACTGTTTTTCTTCTCCGAGCACGTGTGTCTCCTCCTTCCATCAGTCTCTTCAGATCATTCAGGCTCAGCTCTTAAGGCCCTGCACCAGCGTTCCTCCAGAGGGAAGTGCTCTCCCTCACGCTGGCCTGCCACTTGTGTGCTTTGAACATGGCGTTTACCCCTCTCTGTCTTGTGTGCAGCTATTCAACTTCCTTTAACTGCCCACAGGTACCGAGCTTTGTTCTGAGTGCAAATATATTTATTTCTGTAGGTTGCTATGGGCTTCCCAGATGGCACTAATAAAGAACCCACCTGGCAATGAAGGAGGCATAAGAGATGAGGGTTCATTCCCTGGGTTGGGAAGATCCCCTGGAGGAGGGCAGGGCAACCCACTCCAGTATTCTTGCCTGGAGAAACCCATGGACAGAGGAGCCTGGTGAGCTACAGCCCATAGGGTTGCAAAAAGTGAGACATGACTGAAGAGACTTAGCATGCATGCTTGGATTGGTTGATTTGTGAAGTTTGACAGTAAGCTCCTTGAGAGTACTTCTGTGTCAGGTTCAACTTTGTAACCTCACATTGTCCAGCAGTATACCTTGCATTTAGTCCTCATTGCATATATATTGAATGAGTGAATGAATGAATGAGTCATTCTAACTAAATCTTAAGCTCCTAGATGCACTAAATGTATCCCATCCTGTCCATCACTGCACTTATCAGTGGCAGTGAAGTCCCAGCATTTGTAACAATAAAGACAACTCCTTCCACAGTCCCATGGAAGGGGCTCTCTGTGCTCTGCATGTCAGTTTCATAGCCCTCGCCCAGAACTTGGCTAATCCAGACTCCAAGCTGTGCCCAGCCTGTGAAGTGCTTGAAATCTCTTCTGAACACTGGCCAAGACTCACGGACCTCTGGATTGGGGTTTATGAGTCCCTGGGATTGGGTTCCTTTACCTCATATTTGATTCAAACCATTGCCTCTGCTCGTTTGACAAATGTTCCTTCTGGGAAACTATGAATGTTTGGTCATCTTGGGTATAGAAGCAAAATTATGTAATGTTCAGTGATGTGAAGATGGGGTTTGGTTTTTAAAGTTCCCTTCATCTCCACTGTAAAATATAGATAGCCAGCTATGATGAATTTGCTTTGTTCCCTTAAAATCCACCCTATAGCTCTGGTCTAGTCACCTGGGGGCTCTAAAGTGATTAGTTGCCTTGGGCTAGGTTTATCAGTGTCCGATATATAGATGCCTTATTTTCTACTTTATTCTTCACACCTGCATGCATGCATTTTTGCTGCATATTTATTTTTATAACCCAAGCTACCTCCTCTTCACAGATAGCCCATCTTCTTGATGTAATGACACAACAAAACCACCACACATCGACATAAAATTCCCACTACGATGGCTTAGACCACCATTACTTCAGCTTTTTTTTTTGCCATCCCAGTAACAGATTCCCAAGTTTAAATTTATTTTCTAATTCACAGCATTAGTTTTGCTAATCACTTTAAAAGGTTTCTGTGAAAAAAAAAAAAAAACTAGCGAATACTTAGCATTAATGGCTTTCTTGGAATTTTTAAGGGTGAGTTATAGTCATTAATTAACCAATTAATACAGCATCCCTGGGTGGAAGACTTTATCAGCCTGGATCCTATTTTATAAATGGAGGAACTGAAACACATCAACTCAGGTGTGCCCCTTGGAGCTCTGTCTTTTCCTGTTTATTTCCCAGCCCCCTCCTCTGCTGCTCATTTTACCAGATTTTCTCCCCCAAACACCTACCTCACAGATTTCTATGTGTGCATATATCCAGGACAGGGAGAGGTGGGGAGTATCTGTGGCACAAAAGAAAATTTGATGACTACCAAGAATTAGGCTAGAGAAGACTCTGCTCTAGGAGAGAAGAGGGTGGGAGTGAATCAAGAGTATATTTCCACTGGAAAGTCACACTGCTAAGCATTTTCCAGATCTCTTTGTATAAAGCATGTCTTTTTTCTTAGTGACATCACCAAGGACTCACCCCCATCCCCAGAACAGGGATTAGGCTGATCCCCTGTTACACTGAGCGGTTGGTGGTCTACAAAGTGCATCTCCTGCAGTACATCCAGTCATGTGCCCAGTGAACTTAGAGTGAGCAAATTTTGCTCAACAAAAATAATCATGAAAGTGTAAAGATATGCATTTAATGTTTCTTGGGTAATAATTCTGATGGCAGAAGGCACCACTTGATTTTTATTTGCACTGTGGACACACAGAAAGGAAATAGTGGGTATAGCCCTGGAGTCTGAGTTAGCCAGGTTCTTGGTGAAATCAACATGTAGAGTGCAGAAGGGTCCCTTCTTTGGACTGTGGAAGGCAGTCTTCACTGCTGTAAATGATGGCAGAAAGCTGGAGTGTGCAGTGGAATTCACACATCTTTGAAGCCTTCCCAGATGAATTTTGCAACATTTTGTCATTCAGCCAAATAGTAGAAGGCATATTTATCAAATTTTCAGAGGACATAGAGATAAAAGGGAAAACAAATATTTTCAAATACTGCATCAGGGTTCAGAGAGACCTCAGACAGCAGTAAGAGGCTGATGATGTCTGTTATAAATTAGTAGAAGCAAGATTTAAATTCAGCATGTGTGTGCCTACTCAGTACTTAGGTCGTGTCCAACTCTTTGCGACCCTATGGACTATAGCCCACCAGGCTCCTCTGTCCATGGAATTCTCCAGGCAAGAAAGAATACTATTGTGGTTTGCCATTTCCTCCTCCAGGGAATCTTCTCCACCCAGGGATGGAAGCTGTGTTTTCTGAGTCTCCTGCATTGGCAGGCGGATTCTTTACCACTGAGCCACCTGGAAAGCCCTCAAATTCAGCTCTAGGCTCCAAAGCCCATGCCCTGTTAGACCCAACAAATCCATTACAAAAGATATGATATTTTCAGAGCATTTTTAGCAATCAATAATATTCGGAATCTTATCTCCACTTCTGAAATGGGTAGGCCAGTGCTGTTAAATGAAAATATAATATACACATGCAATTTAAATTTTTTTACTAGCCACATTAAAAAGATAAAAATAAACAGAGAAAACTAATGTTAATAATATATTTAATTTTCTATGTACAAAACATAATTTTGATATGTAATGAGTGTAAAAATACTAAAAAGATATGACATTGGTTTTCACACCAAATCTTCAAAATCCAATGTGCATTGTATACTAATGGCACATCTCAATTTGAATGCTGTTTGCATCAGAAATTCATCTGTATTTAGACTGACAGTAAAATTTACAGTTGAAAAGATAGATTCATATATCCAGGTGGTTCTAAACCTATTTAAAAGTTTTCCAACAATACCATCAGTGTCTAAATTTTAATTTGATCTATTTAAAATTAAGTGAAATTTAAAAGTTAGACCCTCAGTTGCACTGGCCATGTTTCATGTGGTCAGTAGTCACATGAGGATGATTGCTAGTGCATTGGGCAGCATGGGGCTAGATTCAGAATCATTCTCCATATGGGCATTGGGAAGAAGCAGGGTCTTAATCAAAAATAGGGGGCAGAGCAGAAGGACTTGCTTGGCATCCATTGGCAGCACAGTGGAAGAAGCCATACTGAATAATCACTGGCTTGCTCTGAGCTTATCCAGTTTTGCAAAGCTCCGGTCCACTGATCTTGCCACTCTGCCTTGCCACCTTCCCAGAGGCTGTTGACTCAGTGATTACTTGAAACACAAACCTGAGCATTTTTAGTCCTTGTAAAGTTATGCCACCTGTTTTGTCAAATTCTTCTCTACAAGTAGATATGCTTATAGCTCTTCAAGAACCCATTGCATTTTCTGAATAGATAAATGCCCTTTTGCGGAGATAGCTGGTTCAGCTTGCTTTATCAGCTTAGCCTACAGCTTGTTGAATGAATTACAAGTGCCTTCTGGTTAAAGGGGCTTCCCCGGAATACTAAAATTCACAGAGGTGAATTTGCTTGCCCAAGATCACCCATCAGACCTTAGATGTAAATCCAAGATAGCCTGTCTCCCAACTCCATCCTATTTCTGCTGTTCATCCTCATTAGACGACAGAGCCCAGGGAATGTAATAACACAAGTTCTCAGTGTAACACAGTTGTGTTGTACATTGAAGTTTCTACCGTCAAACGAGGGTGACATTTTCAGCACAGAGAGCTGGTACGAAAACTACCTTCCTACCCATCTGTTATGGGCTTCCCCAATGGCTCAGTGGGTAAAGAATCCACCTGCGATGCAGGAGAGACAGGAGATGCGGGTTTCATCCCTGGGTTGGGCAGATCCCCTGGAGAAGGGAAAGGCTACCCACTCCAGTATTCTTGCCTGGAGAATCTCATGGACAGAGGATCCTTGTGGGCTACAGTCCATAGGGTCACGCAGAGTCGGAGACGACTGAACCACTAAGCACTGGATGCACTCCCATCTGTTAGAAAGCTGTGCCCATTGCATCAGTGAAGCGTTCTCCTTTCACTTCACTTTCCCTTTCTAAGAATGCTCACAGATACTGTCTTACAGCTCCCCCCACAGTTTTCTCATCATCACCCCGATTTTGCCAATGAAAAGTTCTGAGAGGAAAGATAGTCAAGTGTTAGTGTAGAATCATCCTAGAGATATAATATCTTAGGAGGGCTGCTGCCTCGGCTGGACTCCCTATTGTAAAGCCCGGAGCCTAAAAGGGAAGAAAACAAAGGTGTGAGGCTGATGGTGGTGGACGGCCTTGTTCCCAAAATGTGAGTGATGACTGATGACTGGCAGAGAGGAGGATGCCTGTGGGGGCCGCTGAGTGGGGTCCGTGCAGCCCCTGCTGGGAGCATCTTAGGGCATGCGGATGGGAGCCCACTTTGTGTGGACACCAACCTCGTGCAGATGCTGCTCTTACATAGTGACTCCTTGAGGAATGTTGGGAAGGTGCTAGGAAAGCAAAAAAATTAAAAAAGCAGCAGCCAAGTTTAGAGCTCTTTCTTGGGCCTCTCAGAGCCACCTGTTGAGAATATGGTTGTATTTTCCAGGTGGCATATGGAAAACGTGAAAAGAGAATTAAGGAAGATTTAGTGCAGCAGTGGGAGCTTCCCTGGTGGCTTGGATGGTATGCGTACCACTTAGGATTTTTTCCCACTGTCTAATAAACGGTGGTGTGCTCCACATAAGTATGAGTAAAATATAATAAAGACCCAAAATGACTCATTTGATTTGTTATTTATTTATTTATTTCAAAGCGGTTTTAAAAAATTGAAATATATTTGATTTTCAATATTATGTTAGTTTGAGGTGTATAACAGAGTGATTAAAAATGTTTACAGATTATACTCCATTTAAAGTTGTTATAAAATATTGGCAGTATTTCCTGTGCTGTACAATGTATCATTGTAGCTTACTTATTTTACTGTATTATTTTTTAACACAAAAACAGTTTGTCTTTTTTTTATTGAGGTATAGCTGGTTTACAATATTATAGTAGTTTTAGGTGTGCAACAAAATAGTTCAAAACTTTTATAGATTATACTCCATTTAAAGTTATTATAAATTACTGCTGATGTTCCCTGTACTGTATATCTTCGTGATTGATTCTTTTCATACATACTAGTTTGTACTTCTTACTCCCTACTCCTATCTTGTCCCCCCCCCTTCCCTCTCCCCTCTGGTAAACCACTAGTTTGTTCTCTGTGTCTGGGAGTTTGTTTTTATTTTGTTATGTTCATTCTTTTGTTTTATATTTTAAACTCCACACTTAAGTGGTAACATTCAGTACTTTAGCATCTAACCTAAGAATAAATCAATTTGAAATATATGAACATTTGTGCTGGGAATCAGGGAAGCGGGGTTTATAATGGTTTCTTTAAATTCATGACAGAGATGATTTCCTCATTAACGTTAGAGTCTGGACTGAATAAAGATCTCAAGAGCATTTCATTTTCTTTGACATCTTCTCAAGTGGTGGGTGGGGGAGGCAGATGCCAGCAGGGCCTGGATAATGTGATAACCTTATCATTCCGAGTTTCTGAGCAGAGGTCTGTCCACGAAGATCCAAAAGTGATGACCAACCCTGCTGCTGCTGCTGCTAAATCGCTTCAGTCGTGTCCGACTCTGTGCGACCCCACAGACGGCAGCCCACCAGGCTCCCCTGTCCCTGGGATTCTCCATGCAAGAACACTGGAGTGGGTTGCCATTTCCTTCCCCAATGTATGAAAGTGAAAAGGGAAAGTGAAGTCGCTCAGTCGTTTCCGACTCTTAGCGACCCCGCAGCAGAGAGCAATCCTGCGTGCCCCAGACTGCATCCTGTTGGCTAATGAAATCTTGTTTTCAGCATGGTTGAGAGGTGTCTGTCTCATAGTGGTCCTTTTGTGAGAGCGATGGTAATTATTGTGAGAGTGAGTGTTATGCTAAGAGGAAAGCAGGGGATGAGCAGTCTGGGTCTCGTGCAGTGGTTTAAACTGTGGTCTTAACCTGGAGTTCTCTTTTCCTTGCTCTGGCTTTCACGGCTTTGAGACAAAGGTAAACAACAGCTTCAGCCTGCCATCAACCTCATGGGCTGAACGATTTTCATCATGTAGCTTTCACCAAAATTTTTCTCCAAAATCATAAGCACATAAAATATATCTTGTTCTAGATTATGTCTTAAACAGCAACAGCTGTCTTCACAGTGGGGCTTCTTCAGTATTTAGGTCCCATGGCAAAGAGAGTAGAATCAACAGACCTAGTAAAATTAAATCTTAAAAAAAATATTACATTACTCTATTTTGCTACCTACACACACACACACACACACACACACACACACACACACACACACACACACACATTAGTCTGGGCACTTCATTTTTGTAAGTACTTGATCAGTTGAGTTCAGTCACTCAGTCATGTCTGACTCTTTGTGACCCCATAGACTACAGCACGCCAGGCTTCCCTGTCCATCACCAACTTCCGGAGCTTACTCAAATTCATGTCCATTGAGTCGGTGATGCCATCCAACCATCTCATCCTCTATCATACCCTTCTCTTCCTGCCTTCAATCTTTCCCAGCATCAGGGTCTTCTCTAATGAGTCAGCTCTTCACATCAGTTGGCCAAAGTATTGGAGCTTCAGCTTCAGCATCAGTCCTTCCAATGAGTATTCAGGATTGATTTCCTTTAGAATGGACTGGTTTGATCTCCTTGCAGTTCAGCTTCATCATCAGTCCTTCTTGACTTCTGAGTCAAGGGTACGCAAAAAATATCCATGAGATAAACTTGATAAAATGTGGTCACATTGATGGGACTGAAAAGTGTGTGGTCTTTTGAACCCTGGCTGTGGTCCATGATGTATCTGGAACTGCCCTGCAGTTCTGAATAGGAAGTGCTGTTACCATTGGAGAAAGTCTTGAAGTGAATTCAATTGCAAGATCCACAGCCTGCCTCCAAGGACCCCCTAGAGTCATGCAAACAGTTTCACACATGGGTTCTGAGGCATAATGGATGGGCATTAGATTCTGGTTGGCATGCTCCTTGGAAGCAAGTGTGTCTTTTCTTCTTTCTACTTTTACAGCATGTTGACACATGTCCAGTTACATCAATAAATGTTCCCATAAGGAGCTTTATTTTATGAGCAGAATCTAAGGACACGATCTTTCCTATTGGCACCGAGAATCTCCTCTGCTAGTATCTTGTCAACTAATATGAAGCAAGAGCAGGTTTCTTATGCCAGAGAGCCATTATCAGGAGTAGCCTTGCAAACAGCAGAAGCGAGAGGCAGCTGTTGGGGAGTGGGAAGCATCTTTTGCTTGCTTTTGCCCCTCTAAACTCTTGGGTGATGAGAGAATTTACAAAGAAGAAGAGCCTGTCTGTAGTGAGGTCCACCCCTCATTAACCTGACTCCTTTCTAGAATAGTTCCTTGATAATTAGAGGTTAAGTTATGTGTTTTCTTGGAAAGATCTTAAACTGTTGACAGCTGAGGTTACAGCCTGAATTCAGCCACCGTCGGGTCACACGTGCTTATGTTTTCACACAAGTGCCAATAATCTTTCTTTTTTTTTCACAATATCTAATGGGTACATAAACATGAAAACCTCATGCTTAAATTTTCACAGAAAACACATTTTCCCTCTTCTTGGGCTCTGCACACAGAAGTCTTCATGCTCAGGCATGGCGGGAAAGGGGCATGACAAACAGAGAAGCCAGATGAACACCAGGAAAGAAGGAAGGTCTAATCTTTGCAATTTTGTCAGTCCGCTAAGTCATTTGTCATGTTTCATCACATCATCCTGAATTCTCTATTCCCCGCTGGGGCCTAAACGATCAGCCCTGAAGCTTTTAGCTTCCGCTGTGATAGCAAGACTCTGCATTTCCAGGAGCAGAGCAAAGGACGTTCTGTGCTTGAAGCCCGAGGAGCCTGCACGCCTTGATGTAGCACATCCTGTGGGGATGACCCTGCTCGGATAAGCTCCAGTCCAGTGTGGGAGAGTGACTTAGGGAGACAGTGACGGGCCAGGCTGGAGGAGGCAAGACATGCATGAGAGGTGTGAACTGCGGATTCCAGAAGCCCCGAGGAAGAGAAGACTGTTTATCATGGAGGAGTACCAAGATGGGGTTTGGGTTGAAGCCTGAAATGGGTCTGATTTCTACCAATGGAGTGAATGTGGGCAGGAAGTGAGCCCAAAGCCAGGGAAACTCAAACACCTGAGGGTGTGTTCAGGAAACAGATGGTGGTTTTCTTGGCTTGAGCATCTAGGTTGAGAGAGAGAAGGCTGGAAAGAGAGGCTGAGACAGAGGTCTCGGAAAGCTGGAGTAAGGAGTCTGTGCCTGATTCTGTGGGCAGTGGGGAGCTGAAGGAAGCCATTGCATAAGAGTGGCAGACCTACGGTTCAGGAGGAGGGCAGATGCTGACCGACTCCCGGAGATACTGCCCCCACCCTGTCTTCTGAGCTGGAGACCTAAGTACCCCCTGCTCTATCAGGATTTCTCACGTACAGTCTGGTATCCAGCGTGTCCAGAAGTTCGACCAATTGAAACTCATTACTTTTTTTGAGAAACAGCACATTCACCCACTCATTAGGTCAAACTTTAAAAAAAGGACTCTGACCATCCTTAAGTGCTCCATCTCTCCCTTCCCACACACCAGTCATCTCATCTGATAGACTCTCACTCCTGCTGGGTGAATCTGCTTCCTCCTACTCATTGTCATCCAACATCAGCTGATTCCATTCTATTGTTTTTCCACTCCCCAGTCCAGCCTCCTGGTTATGGTTCAAAAACAGATAAGCTCATATGACTTGGAGATTCTAAACTCACCGTTGGCTCTCTGTTACCAAAGTCCAAAGCCCTGCTTCTCACAATATCAAGAACTGTCACAGGAACTATTACAATTTGGCCTTCTCTGCCTTCTCTCCTTTTAATCCTAGCACCTCTGCCCCAAATTCCCAACCCCTAACACACCTCACACCATGTCTGGGCTTGTGTTTTCTGCTGTACATGCTTGTCCTCATCTCCATGCTTCTACTAAGTGTGCGTTCATCATGGCATGTCCTTTCCCTGCATGGCAAACTCCTATTCATCCTTCAAAGTCCCACTGGGTTCTTCTCTTTGTTTCCTCGTCACAATGATCAATCCATTCACTGCTCAGTGCTCCTGTAGTGCTAGTGTGTAGAGTGAGTAGTTTAGCACTTTTAGTCTGTTGCCTTTAAGTAATAACAAGCTATTTTCCCATATCTGACCCTCCCATCAGACTGTGAACAGTGTGAATGTAGTGACATAGTCTGTTTAGCATTAGTTCTCCTTCTGCTGCCTAATATACAGGAGACTCTAATCAATGTCTGTGAAATGAATGTGTGATGGATTACTGATGTGCCATTTCTTAACCCAACTCTCAAATCTTCTTTAAATTTACTTTGTATTCTTCTGTGAACTGAGTTAGCAGAGATAAAACATATTATCTGCACTTGGCAAATGTGTCTTTCCTACCCCACCCACCCCCACACAAAACACACACACATACACTTTTTAAGAGAAATTTTATATCTCTTTAAAGAATAATAATTACCATTCTAGCTTATGGATGAGAACATGAAATATATAACACATTTGATATATACTTTTCTCCCAGAATTTTGATCATTAGCTTAACTTGTGATCCTTCAGGAAAACACTTTCTTTACATAAAATATTCGAATATTAGATTATTTATCTGTCTGCCATTTGAGTGCCTTTATGAATTCCTCTTCCTCCATTTGGGTTTTTGTCCCCATCCGCATCCACCTTCATTCCCAACCAGAGTGGACTGGTTATTTGTTGGGGATTTTGTCTGCAGTGTTAGATCGAATGAAGGAACAGTTTTAATTTGGTCATGTCTTTGGTCTGAAATCTGTGTCCTGAAAACCCTCAGCAAGAAGTCATATTTGTCCCATTTGTCATCCAAGACAGTTGGTTGCTGATTGCTGCTCAGACTTCCCAAGAGCTTGTTGGGAGATTTTTATCCAATTATGTTCTATGGTCAAAATCATTTTATTACTGTGAGACAGGAAAGGTTAGAAGAGTCTCTGTTTGCCTCCAAAATAAATTGTTTCCTTGAGAACCTCCCACAAATGCATGTTGCTGTTTGGTTTGAATGCCACAGCCCCTCCCTCCTGACCTCAGGCCATCTCTGCTATGCTCTTGCCAGAGAGGAGTACTTGTCCAGATGCATCTCACAACGTGATGTTGTCAAGTACGGAAGAGAGACTCCAGAAAAAATAATAGATTTTTAAAAATGTAACTAGTACCAACTATAATTATGTTTATCTGGTTCTACCGACAGCAAGGTTTCTCTTTCTAATTAATTTAAAAAAAAAAAAAAAAAAAATACTCGAGCTAGGGAACACTAGTGATAGCAATGGATATAGTTCTCAAAGAAGCCCCAGGAGAGTTCTTCTAGGGTTTCTATGACTTTCCTCCACTTAACTGTGAAGGAAATGGTGTCACCTCAGTTGCTGGTCACTGAACCCCTAAAAACTAAGGGAATAACTAGAGATCAATCAAGCAGGAACTTGGTGTTCTCATTTCCTGATCACAGCTTCAAACTCTGGCAGGGAAACAAGCTATGTGCACGTGGTCTCCTTTCTGACCCATTGTGGTCTTTGCCTTCTCTTTCTTCTCCACTGGCCACCTTGAGAACCTTTTTCCATGTCTGCCTGAAGAGCCAAGCTCTTCTAAGGATGCTGACATTTTCTCTGAGGGAGAGAGGCAGATTTCTCAAAGTGGGTCTTTGTTCCACCTCAAAAATTGCTTGCACTCCAAGCTTATCTTTTCCCTTTTAGCACTCTGTTCTGAAACACCTTCTCTGCCTCATTTGATGCAAATTTTATGACATTGCCTGTTGGCAACCTCCTGCTAAAAAGAAGCTGAGAAAGGGATTGAGTTATGAATGTAGTAAAAGCAGTGAACTAAGAACCTCAAGCTTGAGAGGAGTCTGGGTAAAACATTTGTGTTTGATGATTTAACTGATCAAGATGTTAATTTGGCAGGAAAACAGATAATACTTGATAGATTAATTTATCCAGATTTTATTTTTTCTTTTTAAATTTTATTGAAGTGTAGTTGATATAAAGTGTTGTCTTAATTACCACTACACAGCAAAGTGATTCAGTTATACATGTATATATCCTTTTTCATATTCTTTTCCATTGTGATTTATCACAGGATATTGACTATAGCTCCCTGTGCTATATAGTAGGGCTTTGTTGGTTATCAATCCTAGTGGTAAAGAATGCACCTGCCAATGCAGGAGACATAAGAAACGTCAGTTCAGTCCCTGGGTCAGGAAGATCCCCTGGAGGAGGGCATGGCAACCCACTCCAGTATTCTTGCCTGGAGAATCCCATGGACAGAAGAGCCTGGCAGACTACAGTCCATGGGGTCGCAAAGAGTCAGACAGGACTGAAGTGACTTAGCACATATTGAATATCATTCCCTGTGCTATACTCTGGGACGACCTTTTTGGTTATCCATCCTATATATAATAGTTTGCCTATCCAGATTTTATTTTTCGTCCATAGTTAAGGAAGAATTTGAGGGGTATTGAAACTATATCCTTCAGGGACAGGTTGCTGGTGTAACTTGTTCTGAGAGGAGGAGGGGAAGGTAGGAGAATTGAACTTACTGTCCAGCCTTACTGTGGAGTGCAGTGGGCCAGCAGAGGGGGAAAGAGCCTAGGCCTGGAGTTAGCCTTGGGCCAGTCTCAAGAGACTTATATCCCATCTCCTCACACTCCATTGCCTGGCCACATCCAGCTGCAAGAGGAGCTGGGCAGTCTAGTCCATCTGTGCCCAGGAAGAAGAGGAGGCCAGTTCTGGTGAGCACTAGCTAACAGCACTGGAGGGTCAGGACCAAGCCAAGCCTCTCTGAGCCTGAGTTTGCTACTCACCCGGAAACAGAAAGGGTGACGCCTAAGATTCCACTGGTACCACTAACATCTGTGATTCCAAATGGACAGAGGATCTCTTATCTGACTGCTGCACCATTTGCAGTTAATTCTTTTTCTATTACTCTTTTAATTGAAGTGTGTGTGTTAGTTGCTCAGTCATGTCCGACTCTTTGCGACCCCATGGACAATTAGCCCGCCAGGCTCTTCTCTCCATGGAATTCTCCAGGCAAGAATACTAGAGTGGGTTGCCATTCCCTTCTTCAGGGGATCTTCCCAACCTAGGGATCAACCCCAGGTCTCCTGCATTGCAGGTGAATTCTTTATTGTCTGAGCCAGCAGGGAAGTATAGTTTATTTACTGTGCTGTGTTAGTTTCTGGTGTATAGCAAAGTGATTCAATTATACAAGTACACACACACACATGCATGCACACACACACACACGCACGTGCACACACACGCACATTATTTTTCAGATTTTTTTCCCATTATAGGTCATTACAAGATACTGAATATAGTTCCCTGTGCTATACAGTAGGACCTTGCTGTCTATTTTATATATATTAATCTTCATCTGTTGGCAGTCAATTCCTAAAGGAATTTTCCAGCAATTAAATTAAAAAAAAAAAAACAAACTGTGAAGTGAGCTTCAGCAGTTATGTCAGCAGTTATGTTAAAAGAAAGTATTTCATGGGACTTCTTTTTACTGAGTTACTGAATACAAGTTTGTCTGCCTGATGCACAGTGAAGCCAAGCAAACCAAAATGTGAATGTTTGAGGCAGAGAATAGTTTGTTGCATGGTCCTGCAAAGAAATGGGTGGCTCATGACCACCCCCCCTCCAGTGGAAAAGTGTTATACTCTTAAAGGTCAGAGCCTTGGGAACAGGCTATCCTATGTAGTCTATAGGCAACATTCTCTTACAAAAAGTGCAAAGTCAACATGACTAAGGACAGGCAACAAAGCACAGTGGTTAAAGGGAAAGGAACAAATCTAATATGGAGTCAGATTTGTTCTTCCCTATTACACTTTTTCCTGTTCCCATTACATGGGATGAGGTAAGTTTTTCTTGTTCTTCTTTTCAGCCCCTTATACCCTTTCCCCTTGCCTACTTAACCCCTGCAGGCTTGTAAACAAACAGAACAGAGACCAAAAAAAAACACAAAACTTAGAGATCATCCCACACCTCTTCCCTCCCCTCCGAGGCAACTTTGAATGCTGGCCAAATCCCCCTAAGATACAGGCCGGGCGTTTTGGCAGACCCTTGGGAATCCTGAAGCCGGAGTGCTGACAGTTGAGACCTTGGTGAATGGGGCTGTGGAGGAGCCAGTGCTGATTGATGACTTGCACTCAAGCCGCCCAAAGAATGCTGGCGCTTGCTGGGCTGGTGATGTCATTCCTAGCAGCAGGTGGCAGCCCCCTTTCTCCCAGCCCTCCTCTCGGGGGTCCTGGTGTTCTCCATCATGAAAGAAGAACAATAAGGCCACCACAGGGTTAACTGCCACTTTCACTCACTCTTTTGTGGAGTGGGCACCTTTCCCATAGAAATGTCATTGGCTCAAACTGATTTCTTTTTTTTTTTTTTTCGCTGCCCAAATGTCAGACTCTCATATAAAAATGGATCATGAGCGACTTTCACCACCAAGGCCGTTTCAAGAGCAGCTCGTGATGTGTGTGCTTTCCTTGTGCAAATATAACCTGTCTCGGGGACAGGTGGAGGGCGGGGAGGCTGCCTCAGGCTCCCTGTTGAACAGGTCACCAGAGAAGCAGGGAACCTGCACTGGCTGCTGGCTTGGCATTTTGCTTTTTTGTCTCCTCCATTTTGGGAGCACAGTGTGTCTTCAGGGCTGGGTGGCAGGACAACAGAGTTGTCAGAACTCACTAGGATTCTTACGGAAAGTTGCTCAGTAAATCTTTCCTTAGTCACCTGTCCCAGGATTGAGGTTGGCTCAATGTGACCTCAGCTGATCGATCTCCATCCTGCCAACCAGGAAGGGGGCCTTTTACAAATGCACAGCCTGAGTTCCTTCCAGGAACTCAGCACAGAAAGTGGAAAGCTCAAAGAGGAAGGTGTGATCCTTGCCTGAAAGAAGTGTTAGTCGCTCAGTTGTGTTCGACTCTGTGCAGCCCCATGGACTGTAGCCTGCCAGGCTCCTCTGTCCATGGGATTCTCCAGGCTAGAATATTGGAGTGTGTTGCCCTGCCCTCCTCCAGGGGTTCTTCCTGACCTGGGGATCGAACCCGGGTCTCCTGCATTGCAGGCAGATTCTTTACTATCTGAGCCACCAGGGCAGACCCAGGAAGATCCTTGCCCACAAGAGGTTAACTGTGTCTATTGGGGCAACCCTGGGAATCTACGGTGATCCAAGCAGTTCTGAAATACTCTGGCCTCATGCATTGGTTGGGGCCTTCCAGGGCAGAAAAAGAGATTGCAAGAGAGAGGGAGAGATAACATGGACTTCGGTTCTCACAATGTAACTTTGGAATCTGAACTCTACTGCCTGTAAGCTGCATGGCCTTGATCAAGTTATCTCACGTTCCTGTATCTCTCTCTCCAGTAATCTATAAAATGAGGGAAGCAATACCTTCTTCTCAGATCACTGTGGGGTTTAGAATAAATGTGTGTCAAGCTCCTAGTATGTGCCTGACATCAAATAAATTGCTTAGTAAACAGATCTGAGTTTCCTCAATCTCTTACCTGTAAAGTGTGAGAGTTGGACTAGATGACATAAGCATCTTCTAATATTCCACATTGCTGCTCTAGCATTGGGATCTGCTCCAGGAGTGGGTTGGGTCCAAGCTGAATGAAAAGGTCCTGCACTGGGGAAGAAGTCCCTTGACTGGGCTAAAATACAGAGCTCAGAAGGCAAGCAGGGTACTAGGGCAACAGTGCCAAGGGCTGCCTGGTGAGGACATGGCTGTCTTTAGTGATTTTAATTTACAGGATTTCAGGGGGTCCTGTAAAACATCCCTGGCTTTCTGAGACACCTTTAATGATGCCTTCAGCAATGATTCAGCTGGATCTTTTTTCAGTTTTTTGATGGTTTCGCACTATTCTATGGCCTAAGATAAAAGATCGAAGTTGACTCTTGTCATCTCAGGTAATCCTTTCTCTCGCTTGCTATAAACCAATTCCTTTACCCTGCAGAGCTTGAGCTTGGTTTCAGACCAACAGATCTTAGCTCCAAAGGTTCCTAGCTTTGTGATCTCACATAGTCAGTCAATGCTCCTGAGCCTCTAAAGCAGTGATCACAAAGTCTAAGCTGAACAATTGTGCTAATTAAATGAAACAATTCATGCCCTGCCAACAATCCCCTTCTGAATTTCATGGGCAAGGCTGTGTTCCTTATGTCCTTGGCTTTGTCAATATACAGATTTTTATCATATCCCTTCTCTTGTCTGTCCAACAGACCTGGTCTTTCCTACACAGAATCCCCACTTTGGACATGTCAATTACCAGTTCCTTAATCCTTGGCCTGTCTCTGTTATGGCCCATATGAGTAAATGGCTCAGTTTTCCTATCTGGGTTAGAAGCAACTGGCTAGCCTTTTTATCTGGAAGCTGTGTGGCAATAGAACAGCTTAAGAGCATATGCTTTGTGGAGAGGCCACCCTGGCTTCCAGTACTAGCCCCATCACTCACTGGCTACAGGCCATAGGCAAAGCATTACACTCTGTTCCTGATCCATATAGTGGGAATAACCATGCCAACTTTGCAGTTTGATGGTGGAGATTACATGAGAACATGTAAATGAATCCCAAAGCAGCTAGCTAATACTACTGTCTTTCCCAATGGGCAGCATGGGCTATAGGCAGGAAATGGACCAGAAGTTAAAACCTAGTGTCATCAACAATGGGCCATGTGACTATAGTGTGCTAAGTTGCTTCAGTCATGTCCGACTCTTTGTAACCCTTGGAATGTAGCCCTCTAGGCTCCTCTGTCCCTGGGATTCTCCAGGCAAGAATACTGGAGTGGATTGCCATTTCCTCCTCCAGGGGATCTTCCTGACCCAGGGATGGAACTTGTGTCTCTTATGTCTCCTGTGTTGGCAGGTGGGTTCTTTACCACCAGCACCACCTGGGAAGCCCATGTGACTATAGAGGAGCCTTTTAACTGCTCTGGGTGTATTTTCTCTGTTGTCAAAAGGCATAATAATTCTTCTCATATGGATTCCACAGTGGTGCTCTCTTACTAAAAGGAGAAAATAGAAGTTATGCCCCTATTTTTATTAATATTCTATCTCTTTTTCTTGATGCTGCCCAGAGATGGCTTTCATTCTTGATGACTTAGCATCTGCTTTCTAGACATCCTTTTAAATCATGGGCAACCTCTTGTTTATCTTCAGTGAACATGTTTGTGATAGGAGTGTCTCATTCCTTTGGGTTGAAATAACTGCTTTCCATTCTGGAGTGTTCCTTAAAAGCAGACTTCCCGTTTCACTAATATCACCCAAGCTGATCCTGAGCAGCACTAAAAGCAGTGCCTCTCCTTGCCCAAATCGACAAAACCACTGTGCAGCCTTTTCGAGATACAGATCTGCAACCACATTACATGTTCCTTTATTAATGAAACACAGCAGATCGCATGCTTTCAGAGGATGTTCGAATTCCCCCTGAAAGGAAGTACTTTGTTAATGATCTGACCTGCGTCATTTAAGGGATGAGTTGCGTTGACATATCAGGTGTCTTTTTGAGCCAGCGTGCCCGAAGTGCCTGAGAATTGGGACCAAACCGTGTTTCATGACACGGTTTCCTGAATTCCATTGTAGCAGAGTGGGTGCTAGATTATTTACACTGTGATCACATCTGCAGAAGAGATGGCTTGAATTTCAAAAGAGAAAAAAAGCGTTTTATAAATGGGTCACACCTGTGGCAGGGAAACGAGACAGGTTAGGGTAGACAAATTGTCTGGACACAAAACCACTCTGTGTCTAGCCAGAGCTTACTCATCGGACATGAGGAAGGCTCCGGAAGCCTCTGGTTCCCAAGCTGGTAATCAATCATGTCACTCCCTTCATCAAAGCCCTTAAGTAGGTTTCCATTGCTATATAAATAAATTCCGAAAGAACCTGAATACAGCGTACGACTCCCCTGCCTGCTCCTCCAGCCTCAGCCCACCCTGTTACTCCTTGGCCCACTTTTCTGCAGCTGCACTGACCTCCTCTCCATTTTCATTGATTCACCGAGTTCTTGTCCCATCTCAGGCTGGTAGTTTATGCCGGTTACTGCCCAGAATGTTTCTCCCCTGCTCAGGCTGACTAAATTTTGTCCATTCTCCAAGACTCATCTTTGAGCAGGGCCACATGCTAAGCAAGAAGAACAAAATATATAGCAAGCACCCTCTCCTCCTCGGACTCTCCATCCATCTAGTCATGCTCACTTGACCTGGCTTTCTGGCCGCATTATCCCATTTTGAAACACCCTTTCAGAGTCAGGCTGTCCTTCCATGTGGTCTGCAGGCTGCCCATTGGTGGATGGGCAGGAAAATCTAACAGAAGCATCTTTCGAGCAGAAATGGGTTTTTCAATGTTGCCAAAGACTGGAAACCTTCAACTACGTGTGGCTGAAGACTCTGCCCTCTGTTTCAAATGGTCCTGATTTATGGTGGAACATCTTTGGCAGCCATGGTGACTTTGAGATCAAACCAGATATACAGATTGGGTAGCTTGTTTTGAGGAGGGTGCCATGATGGAACACGATTGAAATTCTTGAATCAGAGGGAGGAACTGGGACATAATGATTATGCTTTAAAAAAAAAAACAAAAACAGTGCTGCGATGAACATTGGGGTACCCGTGTCTCTTTCAATTCTGGTTTCCTCAGTGTGTATGCCCAGCAGTGGGATTGCTGGGTCATATGGCAGTTCTATTTCCAGTTTTTTGAGGAATCTCCACACTGTTCTCCATAGTGGCTGTACAGTGTAAGAGGGTTCCCTTTTCTCCACACCCTCTCCAGCATTTATCGCTTATAGTCTTTTGGATAGCAGCCATTCTGACAGGTGTGAAATGGTTCCTCATTGTGGTTTTGATTTGCATTTCTCTGATAATGAGTGATGTTGAGCATCTTTTCATGTGTTTGTTAGCCATCTCTATGTCTTCTTTGGAGAAATGTCTGTTTAGTTCTCTGGCCCATTTTTTGATTGGGTTGTTTATCTTTCTGGAATTCAGCTGCAGGAGTTGCTTGTATATTTTTGAGATTAATTGTTTGTCTGTTGCTTCATTTGCTATTATTTTCTCCCATTCTGAAGGCTGTCTTTTCACCTTGCTTATAGCTTCCTTTGTTGTGCAAAAGCTTTTAATTTTAATTAGGTCCCATTTGTTTATTTTTTCTTTTATTTCCAATAATCTGGGAGGTGGGTCATAGAGGATCCTGCTGTGGTTTATGTCGGAGAGTGTTTTGCCTATGTTTTCCTCTAGGAGTTTTATAGTTTCTGGTCTTACATTTAGATCTTTAATCCATTTTGAGTTTATTTTTGTGTATGGTGTTAGAAAGTGTTCTAGTTTCATTCTTTTACAAGTGGTTGACCGGTTTTCCCAGCACCACTTGTTAAAGAGATTGTCTTTTCTCCATTGTATATTCTTGCCTCCTTTGTCGAAGATAAGGTGTCCATAGGTGCCTGGATTTATCTCTGGGCTTTCTATTTTGTTCCATTGATCTATATTTCTGTCCTTGTGCCAGTACCATACTGTCTTGGTGACTGTGGCTTTGTAGTAGAGCCTGAAGTCAGGCAGGTTGATTCCTCCAGTTCCATTCTTCTTTCTCAAGATTGCTTAGATAAATGGATAAGGAAGCTGTGGCACAGATACACAATGGAATATTACTCAGCCATTAAAAAGAATACATTCGAATCAGTTCTAATGAGGTGGATGAAACTGGAGTCTATTATACAGAGTGAAGTAAGCCAGAAAGAAAAACACCAATACAGTATACTAACACATATATATGGTATTTAGTCGATCGGTAAAGATAACCCTGTATGTGAGACAGCAAAAGAGACACAGATAAATAGAACAGTATTATGGACTCTATGGGAGAGGATGAGGGCGGGATGATATGGGAGAATGGCATGGAAGCATGTAAATTATGATATGTGAAACAAATCGCCAGTCCAGGTTCAATGCATGATACAGGGTGCTCGAGGCTGGTGCACTGGGATGACCCAGAGGAATGGGATGGGGAGGGAGGTGGAAGGGGGGTTCTGAAAGGGGAAAACATGTACACCCATGGTGGATTCATGTCAATGTATGGCAAAACAAATACAATATTGTAAAGTTAAAAAAATAGAAAATAAACTAATTTTAAAAAATAAATAAATAAAAGGAGAAATCCAATGTTTATCATGAAGTATTCAAATAAGTACCATGTAGAATTGGAGAGGACTTCCCAGGTGGCTCAGTGGTAAAGAACCCACCTGCCATTGCAGGAGACTCAGGAGATGTGGATTCTGTCTCTGGGTTGGGAAGATCCCCTGGAGGAGGAAATGGCAACCCACTCCAGTACTCTTGCCTGGAGAATCTCATGGGCAGAGGAGCCTGGCGTGCTGTAGTCCATGGGGTCACAAAATTGGTGGACACAACTGAGCAAATGAGCACGCATACGGAACAGGAGAACATTTGCCTGTGTTTGGCTGGAGGGCTGACGTGAGCATTATGGGGATTCATTTTTATCACCACAAGTAGGAGCTTGTGACCCCTTTTTGGATTCAGAGGTGGAGGGTAACCTGTGAGGAGAACTGACGTGATGCTGTGAGGAGAATCCAGGCAGATGTTGGTTGACGATCTGGTAGGAATATTGCAAAACATGTTCATGTACTGATTCTGAAATGAACTCTAAAACTTTTTCCAACTCTGGTAGTTAGTAATTCTTATTCTGCTTGGGGTTATTATTAAAAACCATTCATTAGTTTGATTTGGCTTTGGTTTTAGGCTGCTTTACTTCAGGCCTTGGGATCAGAAGGTCAGGCTACTATTCTACAGTGATTTAAAAGGGGAATTAAATTGAAATTAGATTATTTCCTCCATTTCACATGAACAGCTCATACCAGTACTTGGCAAAGAAGTCATCAACTATCAAGCTTTTTCCAAGTGTCCGTTTAATTTTAATTTTTACTGTTAAATATCCAATTATGTTCAATTCAACAAACACTAATGAATATCTATTGTGTGGTGATAAGTGTCATGATAGACATTCACATATGGTACTATGTGAGTGCAAAGAAGACTGTATAAGACATCCTCGGAGAGAAGAAGCGATTAGGGAGACTTCCAACAGAAGGTTAACTGGTAGGTCATGCTTAGTTGCTCAGTTGTGTCTGACTCTTTGCAACCCCATGCACTCTAGCCTGCCAGGCTCCTCTGTCCATAGGATTTTCCAGGTAAGAATACTGGAGTGGGTTGCCATTTCCTCCTCTAGGGGATCTCCCTGATCCAGGGATCAAACCCTAGTCTCCTGCATGGGCACTGAGGCACTTGGAAAGGCCTAACTGGTAGGTATCCAGACGCAAAAAAAATAAATAAAAAATTAAAAAAGATGAGATATGATTTCTCTCCTCCAAGAGTTTGCAGTTCAGTTGGTATTTTAGTGCCTGAGAGATGTTCACAAGGTGCTATGTTACTTCTTTATATATTGGTATGTTAACCTTATTTCGTTATCTTACTGCCTTTGCTAGAGTGTGCTCATCATGTATTAATTTTCAACTAGTCTAGAGTCTAGTCCTGCAATTGAAAAAAAAATGTCTTTGGAGTCTAGAATCGAAATGGTCTCACCTCTGAAGATTGGTGTAAAATCAGGTGAGGGAGGAGCCCTTCTTGACTTTTCCTGGCCTCTTCCTCATTTACCAAAAGGGACACTTACTGTGATCTGGATAAGGTGCTGGATGTGATGTGGGAAGCAATGAGGAATTTGGAGATGTAGAGGGCGAAGTACTGTGATGTTGGTACTTCCAAGGACTGAGAGCTCCTGAGGTCCAGGGCAAGGAGAGAAAGGAAGGGATTTCTGAGTGTGTGCTCTGGCACACAGAGAGGTGTGGATCTGAGTGCAGAAACGTTGAGAACCTGGCGTCAGTATGTTCTTCCTCTTCCTCCCCTCTCTACCCTCCCCAACCTGCCTCTTAATTCTGAATTGTGTTCCCTCATCACGCTTCTTAAAGGCAAAAAATGATCCAGGAAAAATATATATATAATTAGGGGTTTGGAAGGAACAGGATAAATAAGTTATGTTCATTAAGGTGTTTTCATAATTAGTACCTCCTCTGAGAACGAGATCTGCTAGGTTTTATTTCTTGTTCCTCCTCTAAAACTGATCTTCCTTGACTCAATTTCCTTATCATTTTAATGCTTTAATTTTAACGCTTGCTACAGTTTGAAGAGGTGTCCTGAGAATTCACTTCCTACAGCTTGAGTGGTTGAGAAATCTAATTCTTTAGCCAAAAACATGAGTGTTACTCTCTCTGTGATCCTTGAGAAACATTTATCATCCATTTGCTCTACTGAGAAGCCAAATGAGCAGCAAGAAAAAGTCATCTTTTTAGACTCAGGGAGAATCTCACCCCCTCCACTGCAGGAAGAAAATAGTTCCTAAGAGCACAGCTAAGGTCATTTGAGAATCTGCAGTTTGCGTTTGATAGCTGTGAACTTCTCAGGATGGAAACAGGACCTAAGTCCATCACAACAGCATTTAAACTTAGAACTCAATGGATAGCAATTAGAAAAAATTTAAAGCACACCCTGGAGGCTCCAAAAGTAAACATTTCTCTGGGCAGATGTATTATAGCTGAATTAACTGGGTGTTTGTGCAACTGCAATGAATCGGAGAGATAACAGTCTTTATTGCCTGTAGATGTAGCCTGTGATTTCAAAATAAAAGTGGTGTTAAATGTTCCCAGTAGAGGTTCAGGCAGTTTGCTGAGCAAACCATTATTGCTGCCAGGTTATAATCATACTGCCTTAGGTTATTTGTCCAATTCTAAGTAATGAGGTTCCCATCACCCTCCATTTGGGGTGTGTTTATCTTATGAGAACTTAGGTCAAATTGAACTTAAATTTCATTTGATTGTATTCTCTGCTAAGAATCATTCCTAGAGGAGTTAAACCCAAGATTGATTTCGCTCATATTATTCCTTGTTAAAAGTTTTCGCAGGAGAAAAACAAATGGTCTCCCCTTTTAGGTCGATGGGTTGATTTGGGATGATGCCTCCAGCCTCTGACTTTCTCAGGTGGGAAGGCTATAAGGAGGATACTGCTGCCTGGATGCCCAGGTCTTTTCTGTTTTCATCCTGAGACCATTTAACAGGTCTTTAAAGGAGCAGCCTTTTGTGACATCCCTTCTAGGATATAATTACAGGAGAGGGGACGATGAGCATAGAGGTAGGGGTTACAAAGGACAGAGAAAAGAAACAAGGAATGCCTGTAAAGCGCTGAGCAACAGCTATCTGTTCTGGCCTGTGATAATGGTTGTTACCTTTGCTGCAATATGATGCATTTCACCAAGATAAAGCCTCCACTACAAATGGGAGTGGTTTAATTTTGATGCAACCAAGGGCCAGGTATTCACATGGACTCATTCCTACTGTTCTCCAGCCCTCATCCTTCATGCTTTTATATGTATGACCATAATTTGTATTTACAGTAAGACATAAAATGTCGGTATTGTTCCCTACCTAACAGATGAGGAAAGAGAGGCTGTCTAATGGCACATGGAAAGTAAACAGTGAGGCTTGGACTGGAATCCACTCTGTTTGATTCTGGTCATCTTAAGCTAGATTTGGCTGTAGTTGGCATCTCTGCCACAGAGACCCTTCCCACCCACTCAGGCACAAGAAATGGCAGACGTTGGACCCAAATGGTCATACCTGGACATTTCCCGAAGGAGTCAAAGATCCCTGATGCATAGCCTGAAAGCATTCAGCACTTTCTTGTTGACTCAATAAATGAGATGAACATTAAACTGGGTTTTGAAATAGATAAGTTTAAGCAGAAGTGAATCTTAGTCAAAATATGACTGTTTAATTACAGAATGTCTGGAGAGTCTATGATTATACACCTTTTTTAGTCACATCTCTGTACTGAAGTCTGGAAAACAAGAGACTTTAATCACTGTCCTAATTTTGTTAAAGTAATACTTTTCGTTTGAAATAACTCTTGTAAAGTTGTCTTACTCAAAGCCTCTCATTTTCATTCATTCTCTCAACTGGTATTTATTAAAACCTATGTCTACACACTGCAGAGGAGATTTAGGGCTGGAAAGAAAGGCTGGGAGGGGATCACAAAAGGCGCTGGACATCAGGTGAGGTTGAGGCTTTGTACTTAAGAGGCTACAAGGATGTGGTGGTCGAAGATGACAAACGGATGAGCTACATGGCTGGGAGTTGTCATTATCCCTGTGAGAATGCAGACTCTGAGTCAGAGTGGCTGTGTGACTTGCATAAGATCAAAGATTATCTCAGGGGAGAAACTGAGATTTAGCTTAGCCCTGTTCTCTGGGCTCTGGAGTTTTCTCCACTATCCTCCACTGCAGTCTCTCTTACTAAAGGCCACCTAGCAAACAACAGGGGCAGGGTCAAAAAAAGAGAACTGAAAACGTTTACCTATTGTCAGGTCACAGAAGAGCCCATTTACTCAGGTAGAAGATTACAGCTGAAAGACTTTCCTCGTGATCCAGTGGTGACTACTTGGCACTTTCACTCCCAGGGCCCAGGTTCAATTCCTGGTCTGGGAACTAACACCCTGAAAGTCACATAGCACAGCCCCCTGCAACCCCCCTACTGCCCCCAACAAAGAGATTACAACTGAGCAAAGGGGATATAAAAATAAGAAGTGCTTGCCCAGAGGACCAGAGAACTGTTTTGACGATCTCATTTGCAGGAGACTATTAATATCAGTACATTGACTCCAATATGAGATTAGGTCTGTTAACCTTCACACTAACCTCTTTGGTCTCCTGGTAGAAGTTACATCCTCCCTGGAATTTTCTGCCAGCAGGGTGCTGACCTCCAGACATTGCTATAGAACTAAACTTGTAACAGACCTTTCTTGACAATTGTTACTCAAGGTTCCAGGGTTTTTGAAAAAAATTCTAAGGCTTTCCTGAACTTCCATATATTGCAAACTCTGTTTCCAAATTCATCCTTGACTTGTTCCATGTAGACAGTTAGGTAAAAGTTTGTTGTTCAGTCACTCAGTCATGTCCGACTGTTTGTAACACCATGGACTGCAGCACACCAGGCCTCTCTGTCCCCTCACCATCTCCCAAAGTTTGCCCAAGTTCATGTTCATTGCATCAGTGAGGCCATCCAGCCATCTCATTCTCTGACACCCTCTTCTCCGTCTTCCCTGAATCTTTCACAGCATCAGGGACTTTTCCGATGAGTCAGCTGTTCGAATCAGATGGTCAAAATACTGGAGTTTCAGCTTCAGCATCAGTCCTCCCAACAATTATTCAGGGTTGATTTCCCTTAAGATTGACTGGTTGGATCTCCTTGCAGTCCAAGGGACTCTCAAGAGTCTCCTCCAACACCACAATTCAAAAGCATCAATTTTTCGGCACTCAGCTTTCTTTATAGTCCAACTCTCACATCCATACATGACTACTGGAAAAACCATAGCTTTGACTAGACGGACCTTTGTCGGCAAAGTAATATCTATGCTTTTTAATATGCTGTCTAGGTTGGTCATAGCTTTTCTTCCAAGGAGCATGGGTCTTTTAATTTCATGGCTGCAGGCACCATCTGAGGTGATTTTGGAGCCCAAGAAAATAGTCTGTCACTGTTTCCATGGTTTCTCCATCTATTTGCCATGAAGTGATAGGACCGGATGCCATGATCTTAGTTTTCTGAATGTTGAGTTTTAAGCCAGCTTTTTCACTCTCCTCTTTCACTTTCATCAAGAGGCTCTTTAGTTCCTCTTCACTTTCTGCCGTTAGGGTTGTGTCATCTGCGTATATGAGGTTATTGATATTTCTCCTGGCAGTCTTGATTCCAGCTTGTGCTACATCCAGGCCAGCATTTTGCATGATGTATTCTGCATATAAGGTAAATAAGCAGGGTGACAAGATACAGCCTTGACATACTCCTTTCCCAGTTTGGAACCAGTCCATTGTTCAATGTCCAGTTCTAACTGTTGCTTCTTTTCCTGCATACAGGTTTCTCAGTAGGTAGGTACGGTGGTCTGGTATTCCCATCTTTTTAAGAATTTTCCACAGTTTGTTGTGATCCACACAGTCAAACATTTTAGCAAAGTTAATGAAGCAGAAGTAGTTTTTCTGGAATTCTCTCATTTTTTCTGATCCAGTGGATTTTGGAAATTTAATCTCTGGTTCCTCTGCCTTTTCTAAATCCAGATTGAACACCTGAAAGTTCTTGGTTCATGTACTATTGAAGCCTAGCTTGGAGAATTTTGAGCATTACTTTGGTAGCATGTCAAATGAGTACAATTGTGCAGTAGTTTGAACATTCTTTGGCATTGCCCTTCTTTGGGATTGGAATGAAAACTGACTTTTTCCAGTCCTGTGGCCACTGCTGAGTTCTTCAGATTTGCTGGCTCACTTTCACAGCATCATCTTTTAGGATATGAAATAGCTCAACTGGAATTGCAGTCACCTCCACTAGCTTTGTTCATAGTGATGCTTGTAAGGCCCACTTGACTTTGCACTCCAGGATGTCTGCCTCGAAGTGAGTGATCACACCATCATGGTTATCTGAGTCATGAAAATCTTTTTTTTGTATAGATCTTCTGTGTATTCTTGCCACCTCTTCTTAATATCTTCTGCTTCTGTTAGGTCCATACCATTTCTGTCCTTTATTGTGCCCATCTTTGCATGAAATGTTCCCTTGGTATCACTAATTTTCTTGAAGAGATCTCTAGTCTTTCCCACTCTATTGTTTTCCTCTATTTCTTTGCAATGTTCGCTTAGGAAGGCTTTCTTATCTCTCCTTGCTATTCTTTGGAACTCTGCATTCAAATAGGTGTATTTTTCCTTTTCTCCTTTTCCTTTTGCTTCTCTTCTTTTCTCAGCTATTTGTAAGGTCTCCTCAGACAACCATTTTGCCTTGTTGCATTTCCTTTTCTTAGGGATGGTCTTGATTCCTGTCTCCTGTACAGTGTCATGAACCTACATCCATAGTTCTTCAGACACTCTGTCTATCAGATCCAATCCCTTGAATCTATTTCTCACTTCCACTGTATAATCATAAGAGGTTTGATTTAGGTCATTCCTGAATGGCCTAGTGGTTTTCCCTACTTTCTTCAAGTCTGGATTTTGCAAGAAAGAGTTCATTATCTGAACCACAGTCATCTCCTGGTCATGTTTTTGCTGACTGTGTAGAGCTTCTCCATCTTCAGCTGCAAAGAATATAATCAGTTTGATTTCGGTATTGACCTTCTGGTAATGTCCAGGTTTAGAGTCATCTCTTGTGTTGTTGGAAAAGTGTGTTTGCCATGACCAGTGCGTTCTCTTGGCAAAACTCTTTTGGCCTCTGCTCTGCTTTACTTTGGACTCCAATGCCAAACTTGCCTGTTTCTCCAGGTATCTCTTGACTTCCTTCTTTTGCATTCTAGTCTTCTATGATGAAAAGGACATCTGATGTTGATGTTATTTCTAGAAGGTCTTATAGGTCTTCATAGAACCATTCAACTTTAGCTTCTTCAGCATTAGGGGTTGGGGCATAGACTTGGATTATTGTGATATTGAATGGTTTGTCTTGGAAATGAATAGAGGTCATTCTGTCATTTTTAAGATTGCACCCAACCACTGGATTTCAGAGTCGTTTCTTGACTATGAGGGCTACTCCATCTAAGGAATTCTTGCCCACAGTAGTAGATATAATGGTCATCTGAATTAAATTCACCCATTCCAGTCCATCTTAGTTCACTGATTCCTAAAGTGTCGATGTTCACTCTTGCCACCTCCTGTTTGACCACTTCCGATTTACCTTGATTCATGGACCTCACATTCCAGGTTCCTATGCAATATTGTTCTTTAACTCATCAGACTTTACTTTCACCACCAGACACATCCACAACTGGGCATTGTTTCCACTTTGGCTCAGCCTCTTCATTCCTTCTGGAGCTATTTCTCTACTATTCTCCAGTAGTATATTGGACACCTACCAACATGGGGAGTCCATCTTTCAGTGTCATGTCTTTTTGCCTTATAAAAGTTAGATATACTTAATAACTGTGTCAGGGACATATCAAGTCCTTCCTTGTTGCAGTGCAGGTAATTTATAAACCTCATCTCATTTTATATTCACAGTGGTCCCATGAAGTAGAGATGAACATTCCCATTAGGAAAGAAACCGAAGCTGAGAAAAGCAAGTTTGAGTCACTTGCTCAAGATCATTTAGCTGGGAAGTGGGGAAGCTTAGAAACAAACCTAGGTCTTTCTTGACTCCTGTCCGCTGTCCTTCAGGCTAGTTCTTGGATGGAGTACATCCAGAAACTTACTCATAGAGTCAAGACCCATACTGAAAACATTCACTGTGAAAATAAAAGTAGAACAAAAAGCTTATAGAATATTTAAATGTAAGGGCAAGAGGGCTTTGGCAATGTATGTAAGTATTTTGCATAGAGGCATTCCTTCTGAGACAAGAAGGGGCAGGGCACAACATTTAAAAGAATGACACAATTTGAAGATGTGACAGCAACATTCGAACCAACTAGGTCCAACATGGTGGATGAGTTGAGTTCCACTAGACCTTGAGCCTCAGTGTATACTCACTGTAACACATTAGCGTGCTAAATGGCACCCCACAGGCATCATGATAGTCCCAAGGCCAGCTATAAAGGTCAAAAAAGTGAACAGTGGCCCAATTCCTAGCAATTCTCCCTCCTTCCCCAAAATAGCTGTGACAAGGAAAATTCAACAAATCCTCCGTGTAATCCTCCATGTTCTGTTTGACATTTTTGCTTCTGTAACCCACCTTGCTTATTGCATCAGCCAACTGCCAGAGATAGTGCCAAAAGAAGGTAGTTTAAATTGTAGACCTGATTGAGAACAGAAGGCACATTGCGTGTTCTCATCCTTGATTGGCTCCCCTTAAGAAACACCTCATTTGCATGAAAGTTCTACCCTGCCCAATAGCTTGTGTGTATATAAGACCAGCAAAACCTGAGTTGGATGCTCAGCCTTTGTAGGTGACTCTGCTGGGCCAGCACCAGTTTGAAATAAACAGTCTTTTCCAGTACTCGGAGTGTGTGTGTATGAGCCAAATATCTGCTGTAACACTGCTGTTAACAATTGGAGTATCTCTCCTATGAGCCAAATATCTGCTGTAACACTGCTGTTAACAATTGGAGTATCTCTCCTACTCATTAGCCTATGAAATTGCTCACCCCTGTAAAAGCAGAGAACCCCATGTCCTTATACCTCTCTTGCCTTCCAAGATGGCTCACGCTGTCTGTGCAGTGTGTTTCCTCCCCAAATAAACCTTCTTTCACTTCACTGTGGCTCGCTCTTGAGCGAAGCCGGGAACCCACACTTGACGGCTGTCTCAGGGACTCGTCTGAGACCTGGGAGCTGACCATCTGTAGTGCCCCACTCTCTTTCCTGCAACACTTCTTTCCTTCAACAGTCACTTACTGGGGGGCTACTCTGTGCCAGGCACTCTTCTAGGTGCTTCAAGGGTAGCAGTTCATCAGGTGGAGTCAAAGCTCCTACCTTTCTTTGCAAGGCTTCCAATCTAGAGAAGGAGACAAACAATAGATAAGTAAACAAGTATGCAAACGGGATAAGTTAAGACAATAGGAGCAGAAGAAAATAAAGCAAGGATGAGGAGACTTTAGGTGTGGTGATCCAAGAAGGGACGTGTTCTCTTGAGAGATGATGTTTGAACTGAGGTCTGTGTGATGGAGCAGGAATCAGTCTTGTGGGTCTGGGGGGAGTGGAGGCAGGTAGGGAGATGGATCCTGGCCAAGAAAAGGGGAAGGACAAAGGCTTAAAGCAGAAACAAGTTTTACGTGTTCAAAGAAAAGGAAGAATTGCTGAGTAACTGGAATCTGGTGACAAATAATCAGTGTTTTGGAAAATAGAGTTGAATTTGTTAACTATTTGAATTTGTTAAGACTTTGCTTTCAAAAGATTAGCAAGGGGATACAAAAGAGGACAGAACCTCAGGAGAGAAACTCTCTGAAAGCATCCAGCAGAATCCAAATGCTACTGGTCTGGTCTTGGCAGAATTCTTAAGAGAAGCATGGATCCCTGTAGGTCCCCTTCAGGTAATGGGGGGGTCCCAATGACAATTTAATTGATCATACAGCAGCTCAGTGGCTTAACACAAAAACACTATCCATGCACCAGATTTGCACTTTTCTAAAGCAGTTTTGCAGTGGAAAGATTTAATGTGGCCCTGAACCCACTGGGAACTGAAAAGCACGTATAAACACTTATCTGAAGATGCTTTTCTAGTGAATGGAATAATGAACAGGAGACAGAATTAAAAGAATAAAATCATTCCTAAGCTTTTTCAAATATTTTGGTTAAATGATGAAGTCATTTTACTTGAAGTAGTGCAAAGTGAAAGTGAATAAGAAAAGAAGCGTTGTGTCTTTGTGGTTAAAAACGAGGATTCCTGAGTTAGAAAACTTGCTCAAGATTCAAATCTCTCACTAACTGTGTAACCTCTGCAAGTTGCTTTGTCTTTTTTGTCATTGTTGTTGCAGTAAAATTGCTTTACTGTGCTGCATTAGTTTTTTCCATACAAAAAGTAAATCAGCTATATGTGTAATGTGTATATATATCCCCTCCTTCCACCCTGCCCCCCAGAAGTTGCTTGGTCTTTCTGAGACTCCATCTCTTCATCTGCAAAATGGGGATGATAATAGTATTAACAATTTAGGAGCAATATTTTAGAATTGCCAGGATTAAATGAGATGTTGCAGGTAAAGTGCTCAGCATATCACCAGCCACATGGAGAATAACTCATGAAATGGTATCAGTTATTAGTATTTTAGAAAAACGTGTGACTGTGAGAAAGACAAAAAAAAAAAAAAAAGGCAAGAAAGTGGTTCTGAGTGGTTTTGAATACAGCCGTTGCCTAATCGTGGCTAAGCATTGTGCTCTCTGACAAGATGCTTCTTCTTTCTGGGCTTTAGTTTCCTCATCTGCAAACCCAAGGGATGTCAGGCCAGGTAGTAAAGGCCCTCAGATACATCCGGCCTTGAACATCTACTGTTTGAATAAGTTCGTCACAGAAACCTGGTGTTCAGTTGTGATCTAAAACTATGTGACCATTGATCCTGACTTGCCTAAGACTGAGAGGTTTCTTGGGATGTAGAACTGGGACTTTCAGTGCTAAAAAACAGGATATTATCAGGAAATGGTTGCTCACTCTCCAAAAGTGTTGCTTCCAAGAGGAGGCAAAGGCAGTGGAGAGGAAGCTCTGGTTAAATGATATTTGATTGGCATTCTCTTAGCATTACCTATTGGTCACTTTATTAGGCTCACGTACTTGCTTGCACCATGGGCATGGTCCCTTTTTTCTGATCCTGACAGGAGTGGAGAGAGGACTTTTCCCATTGTCACCTACCATGCTGTTTCATGACATGTAAAAATGCTTCCATGTTAAAAGTTAAGAGAGTGCCTTGCAGAGCTGACTGATTGAGTGCTTGTAAGCAGAAAGGTATTATTTTCTTTCCATTTCCAACAATAAATAATACAGAATTTCAAGGTTTCTCATAAGATGTTCTGAAATAACTTTGAAATAGGACTGGGGTCCTTCTTTCCTGTGTGCTTTTGCTACCAAGTCCAAACTTGTACTGATCTCTGCGTGACAGGACAATAAATCAAGAGGTGAGATGTTGGTGCTTTATGTGGAAAGCAGCAGACTGAGAAGATGGTGAACTAGTGTCCAAAAGAAGCCTCTTGTCTGAACTGGAATTCAAGCATCCCTTGTACTAATAGGAGAAGGGGTGTGGCTGGTTGTTGCAAACTTCTTTAGGAATCCTTTGTTCTTGCAGCTGTCCATGTAGGTCGGGTCATGTGTTCTTACAATTCTTCAGCAAGACAAATATTATTCTCTGTTCAACAGCTTTTTATCTCTATATGAATGGAAAATTCATACCTTTAAAGGTCAGAGCCTTTAGAATGGACTATCCTGTATCTTTCAGGCTATAGGCAACATTCGTAACATGCAGCAAAAGCAACAGAATACAATGTTTAAAGTAAAAGAAACGGATTTGATATGGAGTCAGATTTGTTCTTCCCTACTACACTCCCTGTCCCATCATAATACCATGAAAAGTCCTCTCTTCCTTGTCTAGCTGACAAACTGCTTGTTTCAACCAAGAGACTCCATGCTGAGATGGCTTCCCTTGCTTTCCCAGGTAGAGTTCAAGGCGGACTCCTCTGTGCCCCCATGTTGCCTTTCTTCATAATTCTACCTGCTTCTCCAACAGTTTAGTTATAATTATTTATCCACTGCCAGTACCATCAGCATTCTCAGAAGGCAAGTACCCTAGTTGCAAGCAGCCCTGGGGCAGGAATTGTAGTTCACGTAATGTTAAAAATTCAGAGCCCAGAATGGCTGATGAGATAGTGGAATATGTCCTTCCCTCTGTCCTGTCTGCTGCTCTGGTTTTTAAATACAGAACCTTTTAGCGATTTTCTTTTCCATGGGAAAAATGAAACTCATTACTATAATTTCAAACCTTAGTCTATCTAGCATGAGTTCCAGGTCTTCTAGGGCCAGGGTACCAATGTGACTCACAAGAATGAAAATTGCAGCAAAATTAAATAATCCTGTTGAATGGATACTAAGCCAGGCGCCAGTTCCATGACACATAGCATTGACATGTACAAGTACTAATTATCCACTAATTACAATCACAGCAGAATTGAGTTCGTTTTCACTGAGAAAGAAGGACTGACACAGTGTTGTGAATGGTTTAAAAATCCACTCTCAGAGTCTGTATGCACAGCCATTTGTTCAGAAGATACTGAATTTCTCAGTGTCAGCCAAGACAATGACATTTTCTTTTAACATGGATGGCATGTTTACTTGGCTTGCTGGTTTTTAAATCAGTGTCTCATGTTACTCACCCACTACAAACTGGTAGTCCCAAAGAGGGGATGCTAAATTGCTGAAAACGTAGAGGAAACATCTTAACGATTCTGCTTCTAGCCTCTTTGCTGGGTGGTGTGGGAGGGGAAGTCAACCTTGGGATTACAAGAGAAGCGGTAAGAAAGAGAGAGCTGAACATGGCTGTGCAGCTGACCCAGCACCCAAGGCGGCCCTGAATTTCCAGTTTACCCCATTTCAGGTTGGCCCTCACTGTTCCCATCCCTGAAATAGGAGGAAAGCCTAAACACGCTTCTGCCACCTCTTCCAAGGGCACCTGTAAAAGGAAAGCCTAGCAAATGACTACGGTATACCAGCTTCAGGGCACACATTTGAAAGTCATAAACAGCTAGATAGTAGTAATGTAACTCTTAATAAATGACATGCATTTACATTTATGTTGATTTTTTGATAAACATGGAATAATCAAGATTTAGAGACGGATGCTACAGTGATCTTCAAGGCTGCCCACCTCCCCACAGCTCCCCACACCAGTGCCACCCCTGTAGAACCAGTATTTACTGCTCTCTGATTTTACCCCAGCTTTTATTTCTTTCAGTGATTTACTTACTTGCCAGTTCTATCAGGGTTTTTTTTTTTTTCTTTCATTTTTTGAACAAGAAACTAAAATGGCACCTAAGTCACTCATTCACGAAGACGTGGCTGAGCTACCCCATTAGTACACTCCTCTTACTCGATTATCGGTTGCATTTTGGAAGGATTAGCATTAGCGTCCACCTGGGAGTGCAATCCTGCAAGGCCCTTTGACTCATCTCCCATTTTGCTCTTCACTTTGGAGCGCTTGGTGGATCCTGAGGAAACCTAGCTTGGCTCCTTTTTCCAGGCTCCCTGTCTCTGTTTGTTGCAGCCTCCCTGCCACTGTTTTATTGTTCTTTGGAAAGTGAAACATGGGCTGAACCCTCTATGGCAGGTTGGCAATTTCTGCTTATATGTGACAGATTCTTGGATAAATAACATAACTTAGTTAAACAAAAAGTAAAGGCAAAAGAGAAATAAAATACACTTTGGAAAGAGTCAAGAAAAACTCATTAGCATTGGCAATCTGCCATCTCCCCCCATTAACCTCAATTAACCACGCAGACTGCAGACTCTGACATACAATACCAAAAAATGTGGCTTTGTGAACTTGTAATATTGTATGTTGAAAACCCAAAATACTAATTATCACAGCACATAATTTCATTTTAAATTTATTTGGAAGCTTTTCCCCAAAGGCATAGAAGCTTTTGTAAGTCATAATATAAATGCCGAATGCTCCTTCTCAAGAGCATGGACCATTCTCAGCTTTGGGTGGTACTACATGTACCTGTGGTCACACACACTTCAGTACACACTTTCTGTCGGATAGTTCATATATATTGATCATCATCCATAGTCCTTTGAAAGCTATAAAGATTAGCATAGGCTCTTAAAAGCTGTTCCTTTAATGAACAATAAATGAATGAAAATATAGTGGCCCAGGAGAAGCCAAAGTCTGTCTAAGAAAACAAACACCCAAACAAAATACAAAGTGATGAGGCTATAATGGAATCGTTCATAAATTTCTCTACAAAAGAGCAGAGGGAATATTCAACTCCTCCCTGAATCCATAAGGCATTTTTTTTCTCAAGGAGTCATAAAGGATCCTAATTCCTCCTTTATTTCCACTTATATTTTTAAAGGAAAAAATAGCATGGAAAAAGTTAATTGAGTCCTCATTAAATCACTACTATGTTACAGAGGAAGAAACTGAGGCACGTAACATTTTTAAAGGCTCACACAAAGTTGCTGCAGTTATTGATAAATGATTAACTACAAATTTCATTATCCTTGCAAGAGATGGTACGGCTCCCCAGAAAAGAGGAGCACCATAAAATTCCATTAATTCAGACTCATTTTGAGGAAGATTTTACAGAGGTGGAAAATGCATATTCTAGAATATTTCAGGAAACACGGGTTTCCTGCTTTCAAACAAACATGTAAGGTTAATGCTACTATTAACAAAATGTTGCCAAACAAAAGACCTGCTTGGACAGACTCTAATGAATAGTTAACGTAGGCCATTTGCAATTAGAACATCAAAATGGGGATTGTTAAAATTAAAGTGCTTTGCAAATGGTTTGTCTGGAGTACATTAAATATTCTCCTGGGACCTTTCCACCCTATTAATTTACCTGGGTAGTACAAAGGTAAACTTCAACCAGCCACAGAACTATTACAGATTCTTAGATAGTGAGAATGAAAAATAATGAGGTTTTATCGTGTATAAAAATGTAGGACAAAAGGAAACGATTGAATTATGTGAAAATTAACTGGAAAATGTGTGATATTTTTTAAAAAGTGTTGTCAGTCTTCTGATAACTTTGAAAGCTCTCCATAACAAGTGATGCTTTTCCCAGATTTTTTTAATTGGGTTTCAAAACATGGCTCCTACCTAAGACCTCGTAGAGCAAAGATGATCTTAAAGGACTGCACGCCTGCAAAGGACTGTATGTTTTCAAGACTTTGCACATCCTCTGAGTAATTTGCACTTCACCCATCCTCCTGATTTTATCTGTCATGTGAAACCAGATGTAGAGAAAATTATTTGCAGTGAAATCATTTCTAAGGGGAGTGCAGTGGTTGTTTTTCACACCTCTGGAGTACGGCAGGAATGAAACAACTTTAGTGTTCATTTGAATAAGCATAAGGAAACTTCAGCTTTTAGTTGGTTGGCTATTATTACATTTTCAAACATGGTCAGAGGTGACCAATCTAGAGACAATAAGGTTTTCCTTTACAATGTAATCAGAAATAGCATCCCATTGCTGTTTGGGTTTTTAATAAAAGTAAAAAATAATGCACTGCTTTTATCGATGCTGTTACTATTTTTAAGAACAGCATCTGCTACGTGCAAGGCACTTTGCTAAACACTTCATCTGGATCACTTCTAACCAAAAGCCTATTAGGGAGTTATTACTATCACCACGTCAGACCTGACAAGACTGAGATCAGAGAAGTGATGTAATTTGTCCTTGGTCACACAGCTGAGAAATAGCAGAGCCAAGATTTAAACCTAGATTTCCCTTTTGCATTAACCTTCTGTCTCATGATTCTTAGCTACAGATAAGACATTTTAACTTCTTCCAATGTCTCTGTTAGAATCTGATTCACCATTAAGGGCCCAGGACAAATTCAACTTATTCCCTTATCTTTTCCAGTTGTACCATTCAGCAATCTTTCTTTCTTCAGGCTACTCACAGTTGTGCAAGGCATGTATTAGCTCACACCTAATGTCACAGTTATTTGCACACCTGTCTGTCTTGCTTATTAAATTGTTAGTTCCTTGAGGGCAAATATGGGAGCTTACTGTTGTAAGATGCTGTTGTATCCTCATGGCTCTTCCCACTGTAACTCCTAGAAAAATATGCTTTTCTGGGAAAGAGGTCACATCACATAGAGGTGGGGTTTAACACTCTGCTGTAAGGATCCTGGGGCTTGCCTGGTGGCTCAGCACTAAAGAATCCACCTGCCAATGAAGGAGACGTGGGTTTGATCCCTGGGTCAGGAAGATCCCCTGGAGGAGGGTGTGTCAACCCACTCCAGTATCATTGCCTGAGAAATCCCGTGGACAGGGGAGCCTGGTGGGCTACAGTCCCTGGGGTCACAGCGAGTCGGACGCGGCTGAGTGACTAAACTACAGCGAGGATCGTGAGGGCCAGGAGACGTCCGGCGAGGAGCAGCGCCGTGTGAGAGAGTGCACCAGGGTGGGGATGCCAGGCTGTGACTGGGATGGTCCAGTGTGCTAGGGGAACATGCCCGGCCTGCAGCAGAGCGGAAGGCAGAAGAGACCTGGCAGCCATCGTTCAGTCGTTTTCCAGAGTTCAGAACAGAGCCTTGCAGAGTTCAGAAGAAAACACGCTGGAGGCCATGTGCCGGGTGCCTCCCTTTACTGACCTTTCATTGTTTTGTATTATAAAGTCAAGTGTTGTTCATTTTGGGAAAATGAGACTATTTCGATAAGCCAGAAAACCTGACTACCACAACCCCAATACCCATTGAGGCTTTCCTGGTAGCTCAGATGGTAAAGGGTCTGCCTGCAATATGGAAGACGGAGGTTTGATCCCTCGGTTGGGAAGGTTCCCTGGAGAAGGAAATGGCAGCCCACTCTGGTACTCTTGCCTGGAGAATCCCCTGGACAGAAGAGCCTGGTGGGCTACAGTTCATGGGTCACAAAGAGTCGAACACAACTGAATGACTGACACTTTCACTTTCACAATACCCCTTGAGAATATCTGTATATACAGTGATTTTCACCTCTGGCTGACTATTGCAATCATCTGGAGCATCTTAAAAATCCCTAGGCCTCTACCCATACTAAATAATCCAGAATGTGTGGATATGGGACCCTGGCATCAGTATTTTTTAATGTTCTGCATGTGATTCTAGCGCACAGATTTGCATGGCAGTGGTCCAGAGTCAAGCTCCTCAGAATTCAGTGTGAGGTACATATCTTCATGGTCTGGGAGGGCCTGCATCTGTGCATTTCTAACTTAGCTCCCAGGTGACGCTGATGCTGCTCAGCCATGCCACACTTTGAGTAGTAAAGCTATTCACTCTCCTCTCAATAAAATTTAACAATGCTTGGATGAAGGATTTCTTATGAATAAGTCTTTGAACAAGTTGTTACTATTGAAAGTGCAAGGATCAGTTTCTCTATCAGATGACAGGGTAAGAAATAGAAATTTTACAGATTTTGTTGCCCCAATATTTAGACTCTAGTGAGGGGTATATCACGATGTCCAGGAAGCAAGATTAGACCATTGGACACATATGATACCCCAAGGATTATTCTTGGAGCTAATAATAAGAGTAACATTTTTAAGCATTTAATGTGCCAGGATTAACTTAAAACTCAGCATTCAAAAAACTAAGATCATGGCAACCAGTTCCATCACTTCTTGGCAAATAGATGGGGAAAAAATGAAAACAGTGACAGACTTTATTTTCTTGAGCTCCAAAGTTACTGAGGACGGTAACTGAAGTCTTAAAATTAAAAGACGCATGCTCCTTGGAAGAATGACAAACCTAGACAGTGTATTAAAAAACGGAGACATCACTTTGCCAACAAAGGTCCATCTAGTCAAAGCAAGGATTTTTCCAGTAGTCATGTACAGAAGTGAGAGTTGGACCATAAAGAAGGCTGAGCACCGAAGAATTGATGCTTTCAAATTGTGGTGCTGGAGAAGACTCTTGAGAGTCCCCTGGACAGCAACGAGATCAAAGCAGTCAATTCTAAAATAAATAAACCCTGAATATTCATTGGAAGGACTGATGCTGAAGCTGAAGCTCCAATACTTTGCCTACCTGATGTAAAGAACTGACTCATTGGAAAATACCCTGATACTGGGACAGACTGAGGGTGGGAGGATAAGGGGATGACAGAGGATAAGATAGTTGAATGGCATCACTGATTCGGTGGACATGAGTTTGAGTAAACTCCAGGAGATGGTGAAGGACGGGAAAGCCTGGCGTGCTGCAGACCATGCGGTCACAAAAAGTCAGATACGACTGAGTGACTAATCGACAACAAATGTGCCTGGAACTGAGCAAAGCGTTTTAAATTAACTATTAGGGCATGGAAACCCACTCCAGTACTCTTGCCTGGAGAATCCCATGGATGGAGGAGCCTGGTGGGCTACAGTCCATGGGGTCACAAAGAGTCAGACACAACTGAGTGACTAAGCACAGCACAGCATTTAATTTAATAAGTCTCATTTTACTTAAAGAAGCTAAATAACTTGTTAAAAATCAGAAAGCTGCCTTGGGCTGGTATTGAGTTGTGAAGCAAGGCAGTCTGATGCCAGAGCCTGAGCACTGGTTACTTGATGGTACATGATGTCTCTCAGGCTAGATAATCTTTAAAACCTATCCATATAATGTAATTTAGATTGCCAGTCGTTTCCTTATTTTGATCATCCAATATTCAGAATTCTGCAAAAGAAAATATCTTGGCAGAAAGAGAAAGGGGTAGCAGGCGCCATATTGCACATCTGAGCACACACGTCAGAGGCGTGTTAATGGCACCTAAAATGGCATCATTTCATGCAACATCCCTAATATTGGTTCACCATCTGCAGCTTAATTTCTTTGAAGAAATCCAACATGGCATTCAAGGTTTAGCTAAATCACCTAGAGACTTCCTCAGGTGCATAAATGCTTCTTCATCTAGGCTGAATCATGAGGCTGAGCCAAAGGGCTGTGTGAGCCCTGGAGGGAAAGAGCCATGAGGAATGGTAATTAGGCGAGGAACTGAGGGATGGACAGATGGGACTGGTAAGTATCCAGGTATTCTGACAAAATGGGACTCATATACAGCATCTCTCAGTTCAGTTTAGTTCAGTTGCTCAGTCATGTCCGACTCCTTGCGACCCCATGAACCACAGCACGCCAGGCCTCCCTGTCCATCATCAACTCCCAGAGTTCACCCAAACTCATGTCCATTGGTCCTAACTATATGTGTGTGTACACGTGTATGTATATGTGGGTATATGTGGCAGGACCACCTGGTCTAAGAATTATTCAGAGGAGGCAGCCTTTGGAAATATTCTTCACCGTACAGCCTCAACTTTACTCCTCCCTTGTTAGCTACTATCTTATCTTTCACCCTGATGACAAGTTGCCTTGACCCAGATCCCCTAATCGATTTTGTCTGTAATGAGTGGTACAGAGAGGGAACAGGGTTTGCTTGAATCTCAGAACTCTCCCTCCAGGCTGCAGACAAGTCCATCTGCCATCTAAGGCTGATGGAGGTGCAAGGTATGTACCAGCATCAACACTTTCCTTCACAAGCTGGCTTTCCCCCTTTGCTACCTGTGGCAGCTATGGAATCCAAAGGGGGAAGTGTTTCTGGCAGAAGAGCACTGCCCTCTATTTCCCTGCTACCCACTCCAGTGTCCTTGGGCTTCCCTTGTGGCTCAGCTGGTAAAGAATCCGCCTGCAATGCAGGAGACCTGGGTTCAATCCCTTGGTTGGGAAGATCCCCTGGAGAAGGAAAAGGCTACCCTCTCCAGTATTCTGGCCTGGAGAATTCCATGGACTGGGTAGTCCATGGGCTCATTAAGAGTCAGACACAACTGAGGGATTTTCACTTTAATTTTCACTTTTCAAGGCAGAATTGGGAAATGCTATCCATTGGCTTGCAAAGAAAAACAAGTGAAACTTACCTGTGACAGAAAACCAACAGCTGTGAACACGCAGGGTCTTCATATTTAGGTTTAAGATACACTCTCACGTATGCAGTTTAAAACTTCTATTAGCATTTTTGGAAATCATTATTTATAAAGAAACATCCAAGTTGCAGGCTTAAAGCGCCACCAGTGATTTTCCCAATCAGATTTTCTGACGGAAATTTAATATCGGTGCTGTGCACCTAATTGAGTAACTCCAAATCTTATATCAGATAAAACAACTCCTACTTAAGAAAAAAGCCTGATGGGACAGGTTCCCAGAATCCTTCTGTTAACCTCCCTCCTAACTGGTGTGGTATATGCTTTTGTCTTTCTGGTTATTCTTTTCTTTTCAAAGAAACATCATATGGTCCAAACACACATCATTTAGTCTTTTTTTAAGCAAACCTAATGCATGTCTTCACTTCAACTTTAATATTTTTCTACAATACTGAAATTTGCATTTACTGGGTCCCTTTCGGTCTCTCCAAATTCAGTGAATAGTCTTAGGTCTATGTGTAAATACTACAGGGAATAAGGCTTTCTAATGGGCTGAAATGAGATGTAGAAATAGTTTCTATTACAGAGTCCAAGTTCTTACTGCTCAATGCAGGACAGACCAGTAAATCAAAAGGTGAGTTGTTGCAACAAGGAATGGTGACTTTATTTGGATAGCCAGCCGAGTCAGAAGATGGTGGACTAATGTCCCAAACTACTATTTTACCTGAGTTAGAAATTGTGTTTATTTTAAAAGAGGAAGGGGTGTGGCTGGTTGGTGCAAACTACTTGGTGCTGGAATTCTTTGCTCTTGTACCTGTCCACAGAGGTCTAGTCACAATGTTCTTATAAACCTCCAACAAGACAATTGTTATTTTCTTTTATGCAACGTATTAATCTCTAGATGAATGTGAAAGTGTTATATCTTTAAGATTCAAAGCCTTGAGAATGGACTACCAGGTATATTTCAGGTTGTAGGCAACATTCTTTTACAAAGGTGCAGAGCCCTGGAGCTAAAGGCGTAGATCCAATACGGAGTCAGGTTTGTTCTCTGTTTCTAGAAGTTAGAATTTTGTAGAAGAGACAGCAAACATAAAAATAACTACAGTTTTTTTTCCCCTACTTAAAAACATGCATTCATAGATAACTGATGTTTTTACTTTGCTCCTTTTGAGAAATGTGCATGTGGGTATTAAGAATGTTAATTTTGTGAATAAATCAAAACCAGAACACAATCCCTCTTGCTCGTACCTGGGTGACCTTCCCATGTCCTGCACAGCTGGACTCAGTTTCATCAAGGAGAAAGTGGGGTCCAATGAGGGAGCAGGAAAGGAAGAATGATTGCTTTTTAATATTTCTGTATTACTGTAGACTCTTCACATTGAAAAGAGACTTTAGGACATTGCTAGATGAGGAAACAGTTCTAGAGGAGGAAAAAAAAAAAAACAGATGTGACTGCTCTAATCTCATAACCAGTCACTGGCAGTGCTGAAACTGGGTTGCAGGTCTCCTGGTTCCTGGGTGGGTGGCTTTGCCACAGCTCTGTATTCTTGTCTGCTAAGAAGACAGTGCAAAAGCTTCAGAGGTAGAGTCCCTAGGTTCAAGTCATGGCTCCATCTTGGCTAACCTTGGGCAAGTTATTTCTCCATTTCTTCCTCAGTTTCCAGGGGCAAAATAGTTTCTATCCCTTGGAACTCTGGTTAGTTTAAATGAGATCATGTATGCAAGCTGTTTAGTGCTGGCGGTTGGCACATATTACTCAATAAATGTTGTATACTACTGTATTATCATTTACCTACCTTTCTCCGAGAATTAGTTTGAAACCAGGATATGGGAGGACTATGAGATGAACACATAGATGCTGTGTCTAACATTAAACATTAAAAATCTTCAACCAACTGCTGAAAAATAGAAATAAATAAAGTCTATCAGGAATGGCTTTAATGACCTCCAACTACAGCATGGAAGAAAGTGTCCAAAAATTGGGAAAATGTTAAAATTATTCAAAGAATGGAAGAAAGCATTCAGATAACCAAACTTCTATGCTTAGGAGCTATGTGACCACTATGTATAAGGCAATATTGAGAGTCCTGGGGGACTGTATCCATGTTACCCTCATTCAAACAAGTTTTGCTTGATACCTTCAATGTACCAGGTTCTATATTAAATGTCAGACACACAGGATAAATAAGATCTATTAACTACCTTTTGCTTATATCCTGTTAGGGAAGACAGATTGTTTAACAAAAAAATTAGAGGCAAACATTGGTTTCTATACTGTATGTGTGTGTGTGTGTGTTAGTTGCTCAGTCGTGTCCAGCTCTTTACGACTCCATGGACTGTAGCTCACCAGGCTCCTCTGTCCATGGAATTCTCCAGGTAAGAATACTCCAGTGGGTTGCCATTCCCTTCTCCAGGGGTTCTTCCTGACCCAGGGATTGAACCTGGGTCTCCTGCATTGCAGGCAGATTCACCATCTGAGCCACCTGGGAAGACCTTCTATACTAGTAGTATTTATTTAAATTAATTTATTTTTCAATTGAAGGATAATTGCTTTACAGAATTTTTTTGTTTTCTGTCAAACCTCAACATGAATCAGTCATGAGTATACATATATCCCCTCCCTTTTGAACCTCCCTCCCATCTCCCTCCCCACCCCTCCCCTCTAGGCTGATACAGAGTCCCTGTTTGAGTTTCCTGAGCCATACAGCCAGTTCCCATTGGCTATCTATTTTACATATGGTAATGTAAGTTTCCATTTTACTTTTTCCATACATCTCACCTTCACCTCCTCTCTCCCCATGTCCGTAAGTCTCTTACATATGTCTGTTTCTCTATTGCTGCCTGCAAATAAATTCTTCAATACCATTTTTCTAGATTCTGTATATATGCATTAGTATACAGCATTTATCTTTCTCTTTCTGACTTACTTCACTCTATATAATAGGCTCTAGGTTCATCCACCTCATTAGAACTGACTCAAATGTGTTCCTTTTTATGGCTGAGTAATATTCCATTGTGTATGGCAACCCACTCCAGTATTCTTGCCTAGAGAATCCTGTGGATGGAGGAGCCTGGTGGACTGCTGTCCATAGGGTCGCACAGAGTTGGACACGACTGAGGCAACTTAGCATGCATGCATGCATTGGAGAAAGAAATGGCAACCCACTCCAGTATTCTTGCCTGGAGAATCCCAGGGATTGGGGAGCCTGGTGGGCTGCTGTCTATAGGGTCGCACAGAGTCAGACACGACTGAAGCGATTTAGCAGCAGCAGCATATGTACCAAAACTTATTTATCCATTCGTCTGTCAGTGGACATCTAGGTTGCTTCCATGTTCTAGCTATTGTAAGTAGTGCTGCAATGAACAATGGGATACATGTGTCTTTTTCAGTTTTGTTTCCCTCAGGGTATATGCCTAGGAGTGGGATTGCTAGGTCATATGGTGGTATACTAGTAGTTTTTTTTATATTCAACAAACATTGTGGCTCTGATCTAGGTTCCTGAGCTCAGCTGGTGACCCACCCAAACAAAGCCTTCCTACAACTGGGGTCTAGAGAGAGGTCCAGACAAAAGATGAGTTACATGCAGCATGCTGGAAGAGGGAAGGTCAGAAAATGCTTTGCAGAGAAGGTGACATTTGAACTTTCTGGAAGGATGATGAGAGGGTTTACCAGATAGTTGGAGGCATGGAGACATGGTAAGAAGAGTAAATGGAATATGGGAAAAAGAGAGTAAACACTAATTGTAGCTCACAGAGCTGTTATTCCAGTTGTACTTGTAATACCAATCTCAGCTTCCAACAGTTCTGGAAAATTATGCTGAGCAAAGACCTACACGGCTTCAAGTAGCACTTAAAGAAAATGTCAATGTCATGGCACTAGATTACACAGCTGCGACCCAGGACACCCACAGGGAGGAAAAGCAAGGAAAAGATGTCATCCTTTTAAGGATCACTTCTCTGACCATAACTATGTAGAACATTTTGAGTTCTTTTCTGAACAGGCAGCCCCATTTTCATGCTAAGACTATTTCTCAGAAAGGTTGTTAGATTCCCCCATTTTCACAACAACAAAAAAAATCAAAAGCAGTTCTTTTAAAGTAATTGCATGGTTCCAACCATATGCTCTCCCTTTCTCTTTACTTAGTATCATTCACTTAGGACTGGCGTAATCCCCTCCTAAATTGGAGGTTTGCATATATAATTATATCAAATGATGTGTTTGTTTATATCTCCAAACCACTTTCAAAAGCTTGCCTATGATTTATCTTTGAAATTCAATTTCATCATGTCAGTCCCCAATTTACTGCGCCCAATGGGTCTACAGTTTACATGTGTGATGTACATGCCTCTCTTTTGCAGAGATTACACAATGAGGGTGCCTTCCACAGTGATGAATCAGAGCAGCTGAAGAAGGAATTGCTCTGTTTCAGTCTCTGCCCTGTTCTAAGTCCCAACTGCATTCAGCTACAACAAAGCTGTTAGAAGGGAAGATGCAGCTTTGGCAATTTTGTCTAATTCCTCTGATCTGTGAGAGATGGTCCACCTCATTCCTGTGTGACTGCAAAACACAGTGTGCTGCTGAAGCTCCATAGCTCATCCTAAGTATGCACCTTTAGAGAGAAGAAATCTTTTTCCCCTCCTTGGTTTAGTTGACCCTGTCTCGAACAACAAAGTTTATTTTCAGTGCAAATTACCACCAATTGTGACTTTAACCGAAAATGTTCTTTTCATTGTATTAAAGTTCCAGATTCCCCATGGACAAACCTGATGGATCTATTCATTCCAATCCTTCTTCCTACCAGATTCATAGACTAACTCGCTCATTCATTCAATCTTAAAAATATAGTGAAATATAGTCATTCAATCATTTAAGGATTTTTAAAGATCTGTCTCCTCCAAAACTGAACGACTTATTAAAATCTAAAAGGCAGAGTTTATGATCTCCTGCAGATTTTTAAACAGCTTTTCTGATACATAATTTATGTACAATGACAATCACCCGTTTAAAAGATACAATTCACTGGCTTTCAGAATACTTAGGGGCAATGTGCAGCCATCACCATAATCTGTAATTTTACAGCATTTTCATCAGCACCAAAAGAAACTTTGTACCCCTTAGAAGTCACTCTGTCCCTCGCCACGCTTCATCCCATTTCCTACTAATTATCACTTTTTCAGTCAGTTCAGTCACTCAGACATGTCCGACTCTCTGCGACCCCATGAACCGCAGCATACCAGGCCTCCCTGTCCATCACCAACTCCCTGAGTCCACCCAAACCCATGTCCATCGAGTCGATGATGCCATCCAGCCAACTCATCCTCTGTCATCCCCTTCTCCTCCTGCCCCCAATCCTTCCCAGCATCAGGGTCTTTTCCAATGAGTCAGCTCTTTGCATCAGGTGGCCAAAGTTTTGGAGTTTCAGCTTCAACATCAGTCCTTCCAATGAACACCCAGCACTGATCTTTAGGATCGACTGGTTGGATCTTATTGCAGTCCAAGGGACGCTCAAGAGTCTTCTCCAGCACCAGAGTTCAAAAGCATCAATTCTTTGGCACTCAGCTTTCTTTATAGTTCAACTCTCACATCCATACATGACTACTGGAAAAACCATAGACTTGACTAGACGGACCTTTGTTGGCAAAGTAATGTCTCTGCTTTTTAATATGCTGTCTAGGTTGGTCATAACTTTCCTTCCAAGGAGTAAGCATTTTTTAATTTCATGGCTGCAATCACCATCAGCAGTGATTTTGGAGCCCAGAAAAATAAAGTCACCCACTGTTTCCACTGTTTCCCCATCTATTTCCCATGAAGTGATGGGACTGGATGCTGTGATCTTAGTTTTCTAAATGTTGAGCTTTAAGCCAGTTTTTTCACTCTCCTCTTTCACTTTCATCAAGAGGCTCTTTAGTTCTTCACTTTCTGCCGTAAGGGTGGTGTCATCTGCATATCTGTGGTTATCGCTATTTCTCCCGGCAATCTTGATTTCAGCTTGCACTTCATCCAGCCCAGCGTTTCTCATGATGTACTTTACATATAAGTTAAATAAGCAGGGTGACAATATACAACCTTGATGTACTCCTTTTCCTATTTGGAACCAGTCTGTTGTTCCATGTCCAGTTCTAAGTATTGCTTCCTGCCCTGCATACAGGTTTCTCAAGAGGCAGGTCAGGTGGTCTGGTATTCCCATCTCTTTCAGAATTTTCCACAGTGTATTGTGATCCACACAATCAAAGGCTTTGGCATAGTCAATAAAGCAGAAGTAGATGTTTTTCTGGAACTCTCTTGCTTTTTCGATGATCCATCGGATGTTGGCAATTTGATCTCTGGTTCCTCTGCGTTTTCTAAAACCAGCTTGAACATCTGGAAGTTCATGGTTCACTTATGGCTGAAGCCTGGCTTGGAGAATTTTGCACATTATTTTACTAGCGTGTGAGATGAGTGCAATTGTGCGGTAGTTTGAGCATTCTTTGGCATTGCCTTTCTTTGGGATTGAAATGAAAACTGCCCTTTTCCAGTCCTGTGGCCACTGCTGAGTTTTCCAGATTTGCTGGCATATTGAGTGCAACACTTTCACAGCATCATCTTTCAGGATTTGAAATAGCTCAACTGTAATTCCATCACCTCCACTAGCTTTGTTCATATTGATGCTTCCTATGGCCCACTTAACTTCACGTTCCAGGGTGTCTGGTTCTAGGAGAGTGATCACACCATCGTGGTTGTCTGGGTCATGAAGAACTTTTTTGTACAATTCTTCTGTGTATTCTTGCCACCTCTTCTTAATATCTTCTGCTTCTGTTAAGTCCCTACCATTTCTGTCCTTTATTGAGCCCATCTTTGCATGAAACGTTCCCTTGATATCTCTAATTTTCTTGAAAAGATCTGTAGTCTTTCCTATTCTATTGTTTTCCTCTGTTTCTCTGCATTGATCGCTGAGGAAGGCTTTCTTATCTCTCCTTGCTCTTCTTTGGAACTCTGCATTCAAATGGGTATATCTTCCTTTTTCTCCTTTGCTTTTCACTTCCCATCTTTTCACAGCTATTTCTAAGGCCTCCTCAGACAGCCATTTTGCTTTTTTGCATTTCTTTTTCTTGGGGATGGTCTGGATTCCTGTCTCCTGTACAATGTCAGGAACCTCCATCCATAGGTCATCAGGCATTCTGTCTATTAGATCTAGTCCCTTAAATCTATTTCTCACTTCTACTGTGTAGTCATAACGGATTTGATTTAGGTCATACCTGAATGGCCTAGTGGTTTTCTCCACTTTCTTCAATTTAAGTCTGAATTTGGCAATAAGGAGTTCATGATCTGAGCCACAGTCAGCTTCCGGTCTTGTTTTTGCTGACTGTATAGAGCTTCTCCATCTTTGGCTGCAAAGAATATAATCAGTCTGATTTCGGTGTCAACCATCTGGTGATGTGCATGTGCAGAGTCTTCTCTTGTGCTGTTTCACTTTTTAAAATTGATTGATTCATTTTTGGCTGTGCTGGACCTTTCTGCTGCGCTCAGGCCTTCCCTGGTTGTGGCCCGTGGGCTGCTTTTTGTTGCGGGCAGTGGGCTGCTCACCGCGTGGTTTCTCTTGCTGCAGAGCGTGGACTCTCGTGCACGGGCTTCAGTACTCATGGCACAGGGGCCCAGTTGCCCTGTGGAATCTTCCCAGAGCAGGGATCGAACACATGGCCTCTGCACTGACACGTGGATTCTTTACTACTGGGCCACCAGGGAAGTCCTGATTTTCACTTTGACTTAGATTTTTTTCCTATGTTTTACTTTAGATCTGTGAAAACAAAGGTGATGGAAACCCAGAGAACTGAGACCTACAGAGGTTTCCTTGCCTTTTCCTTCAGGAACGGAAACTCTTTGTCTTTCTCATAGCTCCGGGTTCATTGTCATGTGTTTTTTTCAGACTTTTCAGGAAGCGTCTTCTCTGTTGACTGATAAGTAACTGAAACACACACCCTGGGGAAGGAAGGCAGATGGGAGGGAGCCACCTGCCCCCCACCTGCACATGGGCGCTGTGAAGAGAAGGGGCTTTCCTCAGGAATTCCCCTCGGGAGAGTTGGGAGGGGAAGCTGACCTCCTTCCAGAGCTCCGTCACCGCAGTGGGCCGTGACTGCGTGACGTGGATGAGGAGGACCCGGAACGACACAGGAGCCCACAGGGGGGCAGAGGGGAAAGGGCTGCTAGGCTTCTGTGTCTGGAGAGAGGCAGGAGAACAGGAACAGAGGCTGTCAGCCCGCTCTCCCATTTATAGCCTCCATAAAACAAGCATTTCTCATTCCCACTGTGACCTCTCACAGAGGATGCTCCCTGATGAGGGGGTGAGGTCTGCGAAAGCCTCCTGACCCCTTTCAAGAACACAGTTACTTCTCACTTAGAAAAAGCTTCCGTGACAAATGAGCTTGTGGAACAGCCTGACCTGAAAGTGAAGGTGTCAGATTTGTGTGTTAGGCACTTGATGGTGTGACCACACTGACCCTGAGTCAGTATGACTCAGAGCAGGCTCCTCTCTGTTCCTCCTTGATCACCTCACCTACCAGTGCATTCACACATCTCCATCTCCCCTTTGCTCACCCATCACACACACACACACACACACACACACACACACACACACACACACACACACACACAATATGAGCCCAAGGTCTGATCCAGATGCTAAAGTTACTCAGTGTATTTCATTCTTGGATGGGCAGAAAAGCTCATGTCAATAAAAGGTCGTCGTGAAATTCAACAAAGGATAATGGCATTGCAGAGAGCCTTCTCTTAGAATCAGAGCACCATCTCAAGGCATCATCCCAAGAAATTCAAAGGCAGTTAATGAGAGATGGAGAGGGGGGAAAAAATCCGTGTGTGTTGAGTTTCCCAGGAGGTTCTGATAGGCAGCTAAGGAAGGGAAGTTACTGATTCTCTCCCTGGAAGTTTCTTTTTTTTTAATCTGTCTACCTCTCTGTTTCTTTGGCTGTGCCAGGTCTTTATAGCATGTGGGGTCTTCAATCTCCGTTGCAGCATGCAGGATCTGAGAGCTGCAGAATGCGGAACCCTCTGTTGCAGCATGTGGGATCTAGTTCTGTGATCAGGGATTGAACCCCAGGCCCCCTGCATTTGGAGCATAGAGTTGTAGCCACTGGACCAGCAGGGAAGCCCCCTACCTTGAAACTCTTGATAGCAGTCTTTCCCCATCATCTCTGACAGTAACTCGTTTTTATATGCAGAAGTGCCTAGCACTGCACCATTCACATAGAGGAACTCAGAAAATAGCTTTAACTGAACACTGAAGACACACACACACCCTCCCCACCCACAGATGCTCTCCCTACACACAAAACAGTGCCTCCTAAACAACCACGTTCTAAGCCTGTCTGTAGCAACACTGAAGATCAGAATATGAGTGAACTCTCTTTTCCATAGCAGCTTTTGTCAACTGATTGTTAATGAGTTTCCAGTTTTGTTTTAGGCCAGGTGCTTAGGTGGACACCAGGGCTTCTAATCAGAAGGCAGGTCTTTCCCATGAAGTCACTCTGTTGGTCTGTCTGGTGGGAAAATACAGACATGTGAGCAAAGAAGTGTAGTAAAAGGCCAAGAATGATAGTGTGGTGGAGTATACTTGTTCTGGTAGTATTTATCAGACCCCTAACCCTGGGAAAGAGGGTCACCTCTAACACCTGAGCTAAGTTTGAAGAATCTGTGGATGAAGCAGAAAGGTGGGGGCACATTCCAGGAAACTTTCATGGAAAGGCAGATCCTTGGTGCAAGAGGAGCGTGGGTTTCCCTCCCAGGGGGATGTGGACAGATGAGAGTAGGGTGAGTGGGGTTCAAACCACACCCCTCAGATTGGAGCACAAACCTAGTCACGCCTCATGAGACCTTAACCCTGTCGAACCTCAGACTGGAAATTGAACTTGCTGTCTTTTCATTAAAACCACTCATGTGGTGTCTGGACTTAACTAAAGTTCACGTTCTTTATGTCTCAGTGCAGAAGGAATTCAGCAAGAGACAAAGTGATAAGTAAGAAGTAGATTTAATTATTAATGCAGGATGTTTGTGAAGGATACAAGCAAGCAGGCAAGGGGACTCTGGCTCAAGAACTCAGTGAGAAAGTAGGTTTATGTAGAGAGAGACACAGTCCACAGAGAGAAGGCAGTCCATCTCAGAAGGCAGGAGAGACCTCGAAACATGCAGTGGTTAGTTTTTACAGGCCAAGTAGTTTCATGGGCTAACAAGTGGGAAGATTATTCCAACTATCTGGCGGGGATTTCCACAACTGGGCCACTGCCCACTTTTTGGCCTTTTATGGTCAGTCTTGCGACTGTCATGAGGCTGTGGGTGTGTCATTTAGCATGCTAATATGTTACAATGAGCATATAATGAGGCTCAAGTTCTACTGGAAGTCAAATCTTCCTAACCCTAACCCTAACAGCCATGTTACTTCCAGTAGGATTTTATTTTCAAGGCCATGGGGAGCCATCTAACCTCTTGTAGTCTTTCTATTGGCTTTCTCTAAAATCATGTACTGCATCCACTACTGGAAAATAAAAAGGTGAACGCCTCAGCAGATTTTGATGAAATACCTTTTCCATATTTCATGTACTTCACCAGCACTGAGAGTGAGCTTTTCAGTTCTCTCATTGATCAGCATAAGTTAGCAGCCCAATCAGAGGGTCTTATTTTCAGGGACAATGTGGAATCAAGAAATGGAAATGTAAAGTTTGACCAAGTAGTTAATGCAAAAATAACCTTCTTTGGTCAACAATTGTTCCTTAGTGAGGTTCTACATCTCCAAAGTGATTAAGATACCTCAACAGTGGAAAGCAGAACCCAGAAACAAATTTTTTGGGTTTTCTTTGTCAGTTTTATTTTGTTTGAAGAGTAATTCTGAGACCATCTGACTGTCGCTGAGGACTTGTGTGTTATACTGTTCCCCATTGCTTTTGCTTTTCCTTTAACTGGACTTGCTTGCCACACTCAGTAAGCTGCTTGCCCCAGATATTTACAAGTCAAATATTCTCATTTCTACACAGGTCTGATTACAACAACTTCAAGGAAATTGGATCGAGAACAGCAGGCAGAGCATTTTCTGGAGGTAAGCGCATAGAGGGAGCCAATATTCATTAAAACTGACTTTCCCTCAACTACTTTAACCTTCCACGTGAACTGGAGCTTGAATGTGTGTGAACAGTGGGTTGCAAAATGAAGCTCTTTCTCTTGGACTGGCTGGTTCTGAAGCTGGCTATTTCTGGTGCCTTCCTATGATGCACTCCTATATAGATGGTGGGACCTTTGCCCTTCCTGAAAGCAAGCAGATGTATCGACATCTCTGCCTTGACTTTGGGCTCCTTTGTCAATAATCAGAAAACAAAGTTCAGGAGCAGAACCTTGTAAGCCACCGCAGCCTCAGAGGTAAAAAGAGAGAGAGAGCGCGCGCCAAAGTTCAGCAGTTAGCGTGAAGCATGCCCTTTGTGAAGAAGGGCACTGCTAGGCTCCTCATTTCTTTTCTTGGGAGAGTCTGAGGAAGAGAAAGCTGCTGGCTGATTCACAGCCAGAGAGGACTATTTCTGAAACCACAAATTATACCCCTATAATTCATTAAGACAGAAGCCGCAATATAAACTGTAAAAGCATTATTTCTGGAGAAAAACACACAAAAACATAAGGCAAGGGATGAGAAAATAGATGTGAAAGAGTCTTTTGGAACATTCTTTCCATACATATCAAGTTTCTTTATTGGGAAGCTTGAAGCCTGGGTAATATGTATGATGCTGTGATTTAAGTGTGACAGTCTTGATACTGAGTGGATGACAATGCTTAGAAGGTAAAGCTTTGTTATACTATGTCCTTGCTGCTAAAATGATCTGTCAGTCCCAGGAACCACTCACTGGACTCCCCAATCCTATATATGCACATACACACACACCTCAAATCTCTTCTGATAGTCTCCTTTAAGTCAGTTCTCCAGCAATGATTTATTTAAAGAACACTGGACTAGGAATCAGTGCCTTGGGTCCTAGGACTTCCATGCCATGATTAGCTTGGACCCTTAGAAGCCATTCAGCTACCCTGGACCTCAGTTTCCCCTACTGTGAAATGTGGCAAATAACGGCTACTTCGTATACCTCAAAGGATCGTGATTAAGATCAAACCTGACCTTTTATGTCAAAGTATTTTTAAAACTCTTACAGCATTACACCTAATAAAGGATTATTATTATTACGCAGCACTATGATAACCCTTTTAAAACATTGCTATCATCACATAAAGATAAAAGACTCCAGGCTGCCAAAAAATAATTATTGTAATTCTTTTTTCAAAATCACCCTAATGGGCTCTAGTACGTACCTGGTCCAGAATTAGAGTAGGTTTGCCAGAATAATGGCCTCTTATATTATATTCATGGCCTTCTTTCCTCTGCAGCAGAGGCCAGCTCTCCTGGAGGGGCTGTGTTCTCAGATAGTTGAACCTATTACTTCCCAGCAAGGAAGAGGGACGGTGTCTCATTAGCTGGGAAATCTGCTGAGATCACTTGCTGCCTTGTCCCCAGAAAGGTGGTGTCCTGGGGCTGTGTGGGGTGGTGCAGAGTGTGACTCTAGGGAAAAGAGGCAAAAGTGTTTTCCAGGCATTCAGGTTCACTCCCAAAGGAATCCTTAACAGTTTCCCATCCTTTACAGACTTACATGAACACCGACCCAACACTTTGGGCCTTTGGACTAACACAGGTGCTCAGTAAGATGTAGTTAAAATTGTTGTGGTTTTAATTATTATCATATGGTGTCACAATGCCTGACCTTTCCTAAAGATTCAGCTTCATCTGCACGCTCCAGGGCAGAAGGAGCCAGAGGCAGCAGCCACTGTGCTGAGCCATTTCTCCAGGGCTGAGCTGCGTACCAGAGATACAGAATGTGTGATAAGGATGGGCAAGCATGCTGCGATGAGTAAATGCTGTCACTCCAGACACAAACTCTCTGGGCTGCTCAACGAAGGCTCCAGAACAGTGCCTGTAAAAGAGGAGGGGGTAGGCAACATGCGTGGAGCGATTGGGAGGGCCTTTTTGAGGAGGTGACATTTGGTGACAGGAAGCCAAGTTTCTGTTGGAGAAACAGAACCAAGCCAGTGTGATTGAGGGTATAAAGTTAGAAGGCTGTAGAGGTGGTAGGAAAGCAAACTGGAAAACACAAATAGGGCTGTGGCAAGGATTCTGAACTTTCTCCCAAGTTCTATGGCAAGCCATGAAGCAGGGAGAGTGGGTGGGATGTGATAGGATTGGCAGGGAGAGATGATGGGATGTCCTGCGGGTCAGATGGGGGCTGGGCAGGGCCTTTGTAACTGGCAGACTGGGGAAGAGGGTTCTTTCAGAAGGACCAGGTGAGAGATGATGGGGATGTGGATGAAGGTCTTATACAAATCCCATCATGGTTCTAGCCAACTAAAAGCATATGGCTTCTCCGAAGTTCCCAGGGTAGAACTTGCATGCCTGAAGGTCATCAGGCTTACACTACTCACCCTCCAGCTCTGCCCATATACCCATATTCCCCATCAGAGGCGCTCTTCAGCAAAAGCGCTTCCAAAGTTAGTGAAAAACCGCTTGAGTGCCTGTCTCCCTCTCTCTGTCTCTCTCTCTTCCTCTTCTTTCTCTTTCTCTCTTGCACATAACACTCTTCCTTTCACTTCCTAAATTATAAAATTCTTAGTCACATTGTTTTTTTTCTGTATAATATTTCTGTGACCATTTGAATGGCATTTCTTATTTTGTTCTGATTGGATCATGGAAAGAATATTGCTTTAACTCAGCCCTGCAAGAAAAATGAATAAAATAATATCATTCAGAGTGCAGAAGACCGTTCTCTGCTGTACACACATTTTTTTAACTGCCAATACATTGTGTGAGTTTTAAGTCCAGCCTGTGGGTAATTAACCTCCTAGAAAGTCGTTAATTGTCAAGATAACCCTATGCTCCTCTTTAAACTCATATTAACCTTGTGGCTCTGTTTCATCTTTCTCCTCTCCAATCAAGTAAATTGGACTCTTCTTGAAAGGATCCGTTTAGAAGCTGACTTGGGAGATACACTTCTGAATAGGTGACCAGGAGGACATTAATGATTTGTTTATAGTGTGCTAGCCCTATTATGGAAGGCACTTTAATTGTATACTGCTGGTACTATGTTGTACTTTAATTTCAGACATTTAGCTTGACCGTGTATACACTATAGGGCTTCCCAGGTGGCGCTAGTGATAAAGAACCTGCCTGTCAATGCAAGAGACTCAGGTTCAGTCCCAGGGTCTGAAAGATCCCCTGGAGAAGGAAATGGCAACCCACAGCAGTATTCTTGCCTGGAGAATCCCATGGACAGAGGAGCCTGGAGGGCTACAGTTGTCCACAAAGAGTTGGACATGACTGAAGCGACTTAGCATGCACACACACACACTGTAAGGGTTATGGAGTTTATAGAACATTTGCCTTAAATCTGTGACTATAAGAAGGGATTGTCATTATCAGAATCGAAGGGACTTGCTAAAGAAACAAGAGCAGCAAAGGACTATAGAAAAATTCACAAGTACAGCTTAAACTACCCTAGTGAGTTCTAAGTGTTACTTCTTAGTCACATATGAAAATATGTGAAAATATTGGTGTGATATTTTTTCCCTACCATGAAATGCAAAAGTCTGGAATTTTCAGCTCATTTATTCAAAGTCATATACATCCCTTGATAACCAGTTATGACTGTAGTGGAGGTAGAAGGCTAATTCCAGCAAATAGATGCACAAAGTTGAAAATGATGCATAAACTAAACTGTGAATTAATGTTTTAGCTTAATGGCTATGACTTTAGCCTTGTTTACCTCATTATCAAAAAGGCAGCTGTGAAATAAAGAAAGAAACACATTAATTCTTTCATATATTATAATTACTTGTATAGATTTTTTTCTTCACCTACCGTATTTAATCTCTTCATAGGCATGAAACTTGATTTATCAAGATAGTGAAGGGAAGTGGTGTGGAAAAGCATGGGTGACACATTCAGCCAGTCCTGAGATTATTGTGGGGACTGCTCACAGAGCCTAGGCAGGCTATCACACTTTCTGAATCCCCTTTCCTTCATCTGTAAGTGGGGATGATGGTTTCTACCATCAGTTCAGTTCAGTCACTCAGTCGTGCCCGACTCTTTGGATCCCATGGACTACAGCATGCCAGGCCTCCCTGTCTATCACCAACTCCCGGAGTTTACTCAAACCCATGTCCATTGAGTCAGTGATGCCATCCAACCATCTCATCCTCTGTCGTCCCCTTCTCCTCCCGCCTTCAATGTTTCCCAGCATCAGGGTCTTTTCTAATGAGTCAGTCCTTTGCATCATGTGGCCAAAGTATTGGAGCTTATGCTTAAGCATCAGTCCTTCCAATGAATGTTTAGGACTGATTTCCTTTAGAATTGACTGGTTTGATCTCCTTGCAGTCCAGGGGACTCTCAAGAGTCTTCTCTAACACCACAGTTCAAAAGCATCAATTCTTTGGCACTCAGTTTTCCTTATAGTCCAACTCTCACATCCATACATGACTATCGGAAAAACCAGAGCTTTGACTAGATGGACCTTTGTCAGCAAAGTGATGTCTCTGCTTTTTAATATGCTGTCTAGGTTTGTCATAGCTTTTCTTCCTATTAAAAGAGCAAGCATTTTTTAATTTTACTACTGCAGTCATCATCCACAGTGAATTTGGAGCCTCCAAAAATCAAGTCTGTCACTGTTTCCGTTGTTTCCCCATCTATTTGCCATGAAGTGATGGGAGACCACATGCCATCATCTTTATTTTTTGAATGTTGAGTTTTAAGGCAGCTTTTTCACTCTGCTCTTTCACCTTCATCAAGAGGCTCTTTAGTTCTTCTTGGCTTTCTGCCATTAAGGTGGTGTCATCTGCATATCTGAGATTATTGATATTTCTTCTGGCAATCTTGATTCCAGCTTGTGCTTCACCCAGTCTGGCATTTTGCTTGATGTTCTCTGCATATAAGTTAAATAAACAGGGTGACAAATACAGCCTTGATATGCTCCTTTTCCAATTTGGAACTACTCCATTGTTCCATGTCTGGTTCTAACTGTTGCTTCTTGACCTACATACATATTTCTCAGGAAGCAGGTCAGATGGTCTGGTATTCCCATCTCTTGAAGAATTTTCCAGTTTGTCGTGATCCACACAGTCAAAGGCTTTAGCATAGTTAGTAAAGCAGAAGTAGATGTTCTTCTGGAACTCTCTTGCTTTTTCTATGATCCAGTGGATGTTGACAATTTGATTTCTGGCTCCTCTGCCTTTTCTAAATCCAGCCTGAACATCTGGGAGTTCTCGGTTTCTACTAGAGGGTTGGTGTAAAGAGCATATAAAGTTGCATCACTGACTCGATGGACATGAGTTTGAGCAAGCTCCAGGAGTTGGTTATGGACTGGGAAGCCTAGCATGCTGCAGTCCATGGGGTCGCAAAGAGTCAGACACAACTGAGTGACTGAACAGCCAAGGTCATACTGCTCCCTCCATGATAGGCCAAAGAATCAAGGGATAACACGTGGCTGGGGCAAGGAATAGTGACTTTATTTGGAAAGCCAGCAGAGATAAGAGGACGGTAGACTAGTATCCCAAAGACCCACTTTACCCCAGTTAGAATTCAGATTTCTTTTGTACTGTGAGGGATGGGGGTATGGTTGGTTGCTGGTTGCTGCAAACCTGGTGTTAGAATCCTTGGTTTTTGTCATAGCTGTTCACATAGGTCAGGTCACAAGTTCCTGTAATCTTCCAACAAGACAAATGTTATTCTCTGTTCTGAAAATTTATCTCTATGTGAATGGGAATGTGTTATACTCTTAAAGGTCAGAGCCTTTGGAATGGGCTATCCTATCTATTTCAAGCTGTAGGCAACATTCTTAACTTATAGCAAGAGCAATGGAATACAAAGGTTAAAATAAAAGAAACAGCTCTCATATGGAGTCAGATTTGTTCTTCCAAATTACAGAATGACAAATGAAAGGTACCGAAGATGATGTCTGTTAGATAGTGTACTCCAGGGATGGTGGCAGGGAGTCAGTGTTGTCAGCACCAGTCAACTGTCTCATTTGTCTTTCTCTTCAGAGCATCTAGTTCAGTACCTGGGAACCATGGGACTCTCAATAAAGGGTGTGCGAATGAGTGATTACTCTAAGACACCTTTCTTTTCCCTCTCCATGAGATCACAGAGGTGGGTATTAGCACAGGGGAGAGCGCATAGGCTTGCAGACAGAAAGGACAGAGTATTCTGCCTCTCTCCATCTGCTTTGCCAAATTAAATTAACTCTGAACCTCCATTTCGTCATCTGTAAAATGTGTATACTAAGTTGCTTCAATCGTGTCGGACTCTTTGCAACCCTATGGACTGTAACCCACCAGGTTCCATGGGATTATCATTATTATTATTATTATTATTATTATTATTATTATTATTATCCTGTCCATGGCATTCTCCAGGCAACAATACTGGAGTGAGTTGCCATGCCCTTCTCCAGGGGATCTTCCTAACCCAACTATCTAAGCTTGATTTCCTGAATTGCAGGCAGATTGTTTACCCTTTGAGCCCCCAGGGAAGCCCATATAATGGGGACACTATTTAAAAAATAACTTTTGGCTGCTCTGGATCTTTGGTGCTGTTTGCAGCCTTTATCTAGTTACGGTGAGTGGGGGCTACTTTCTAGTTGTGGAGGATGGGCTTCTCATTGCGGTGACTTCTCTTGTTGCGGAGCAGGGTCTCTAGAGAGCATGGGTGTCAGTAGTCATGGTGCACAGGTTCAGTTGCTCCATAGCATGTGGAATCTTCCCAGCCCAGGGATCAGAGCAGTGTCCCCTGCATTGGTGGGCGGATTCAGAACCACTGGACCACCAGGGAAGCCCCTGCACAGACACTTTAAACCACTGTTCGCCCCTCCCTCTTCCCTTGCCTGCTCTCCTAGTCCTCGGTAAATGCCTTGTCAGTTCCCTGTCTTTTTTTAGTACTGGTTGCAGTATTTGAATAGCTTATAGCAGTTGATTATTCTTAAAAGATACAGCCATTTAAATAATCCTATTGTCTTGGCCTAATTATGTGTGAATCTTTATCTCACTTGCTAAGAGTGTGACTTTGCCTCTCTTTTGATCTTGAAATGCTCCTCTGTTCAGGGGTGGATGGTTCTGATAAAAGTCTCCAGAAGAAAACAGAGAGAGTATTTTATTCACAAATGAAAAAGATGACAAGGCCCAGTAACCAGCATAAAGACAGAGGGTGAGAAATTGCATTGTCTATGTGGGTATATCTTGAAGAAGCCAGAGAAGGTGGTGAGATTTTATAGTGCAGTTGGTATAAATAACACAACATATTAAAGAGGAATGTGCTAGATCTATAGGAATGTAAATTATTTAGTATCTGTCTCTTTAGCATACTCATCCATCGTCCTCAGTACGGTGCATCTCCTGTGACTATTTTTTCTTCCTGTCTGAAATTCTCATCCTTTTTTATAGTTGTATTTTCTGAGGGGAAAAAAAATACTGCTCTTCGGTAAGTTTTTATAACATTTCCTCTTGCCTTGGGATGCAAATTGATTTCTTTAGTGAGTGTACATCCTTAGTGGTTTCTTACTTTGGTAAGCAGCTGCTTTTGAGATGACAGTAATTTCTGGTGGTGAAGAGTTGCAGGTCTATTTCAACCCATTAAGCCATCCATATTTTGATAATTTAACTCCTAGTGAAATGGCCATTTTTCTCATTAGGCTCTTTGCCACTCTCAGAAAACTTTGCAGAAAGTACCTGTAGGCCATCACAAAAGCTGTGTGTCTGTGCATGCAGAGAGCGCCTGTAGCAGGCACGGGCCTCTAAAGGAGAGCTGGTTGTGACTTTTGTTTTCCAGAATTCCCAAAAGAGCCCTAGAACTCTCTCTTCCTGTTCTTTACTTCTTGAACTGTGCCTTCACTAGTCTTAGTTGTTCTTCGTATTTATCAACTTTGATGAAGTTAATGGAAACTCAATTTTGTGTTTTCTTTCTTTTTTAAATGCTTATCCTTAGGCTGGTATTGGCCTAGACACCAAGGCCCTGTTACTGGAGTTAACATGTTTTTCCCACAGCAGGTTTGTTTCTTTGCCTTTCACGCTGATCTCTGTTAGAGACTACACTGCCAGTCGTTCATGAACTACTACAATTAGCTTCTGTCTTGGAGTCGAGGGGCTGTGTTTCACTCACGTCATCCCAACTGCTTCTCTTCTGTTTGGAAACTGAGATGCAGAAACTGAGACCTGGAAAAGAGGAGATCCGAGGTCACATAATTACTCCGTGGTGATGTCCAGTATAGGTCTTCCTCGGTGTATAGGACATACACAGCCCTGCACATCCGTCAGCATGTCACAGTGTGGCAAGGCAAATCATCTTTCCCCTACTCTCATTTTATAACAGATTTATCCAACAGTCAGCTCAGTGCCCCCCTCAAGGATCAGGGCCCAGATGTAGGGGAAGAGGAGGTTTTCTGTTACACTCTTTGGTCATCTTTTCACCAGCCCCTCTGCTATTTGCTCCTCAGAGTGGCAGGCCCCGCATTGGACAGGGCTCACTCTGTCACTGGCCCTGCCCCAGCTCCAGGACAAAGTCCATCTGAGAGGATGCTGTGCCCCTGTAGCGAGTGCTGCCTGGACTCCAGCTGAAGAGTGACTGTACGCCAACTCTTTCGGACTGAATCGCATCCCCTTACAATTCTTATGTCGGGGGCTTCCCTGGTGGTCCAGTGGTTGAGACGCCATGCTTCCAAAGTAGGGGACTCCAGTTCGATCCCTGGCCAGGGAGCTAAGATCCCACTTGCCACACAATGTGGCCCAAAGATAAAAAAGAATAAATAAATGTTAAGAAGGTGTGAAGGAGAGAGCCAAAAGAAGAACTTACAAAAAAAAGATTTGTATGTTGAGGCCCAAATCCCCACTACCTCAGAACATGACTATTTGGAGTCTTTAAAGAAGTAATTACATAGAAGTTAGGCCTTTAGGGTAAGCCCTAATCCAGTGTGACTGGTGTCTTTACAAGAAGAGGACATTTGGACACAGATACATCCACAGGGAAGACCATGGGAAGACAGAGAGAAAATGACCAGCTACAAGCCCAGGATAGAGGCCTCAGAAGGAGCCAACCTGCTGACTCCTTCCCTGCAGACTCCAGACACCAAATCCCCCCAGAACTGAGCTCCTCTGCTGAGGTTACATATAACCTCTCTATCCAAACCTTCGTTTCCTCTCTTTTCCTGAACTTGTTCCCCACAACACTGAGGAGTATCAAAGACAAGAGGGCACTGAGACTATTTGAAAGACCCTGTGCACTTTTTCAAAAGTTATTTTTATTTGCTTATCACTTGTTTGTTTTTGGTTGGCCTGGGTTTTCACTGCTGCACGTGGACTGTCTCTAGTTGCGTCCAGTGGGCATCTCTCCATGGTGGCTGCTCTTGTTGCAGAGCGCAGGCTGTAGGGTGTGAGGGCTTTAGCGGCTGTGGTGAGCAGACTCCAAAGCACGGGCTCAGTACCTGTGGGCATGCGGGCGCAGCGCCTGTGGGCACGCAGGCTCAGCACCTGTGGGCGCACGGGCTCAGTTGCCCCATGGCTGTGGGATCTTCCCAGACCAGGGATCAACCCATGTTCCCTGTGCTGGCAGGTGGATTCTTAACCACTGGACTATCAGGGAAGCCCCACTGTATCTTTCCAAAGGAAAAGGCTTTTGCGTTAGTCTCCCAGGCCTCCCTTGGGTCTCCAAAGACTGGGTCAGTAGACAATGATTAGGAAATGTAAAGATGCACGATAGAAACAGAGATGGTTGGTGATGCTCGAAACTTCACCTCGATGCCAGCCAGTCCGAGGACTGTGCACCAGCTGACTACACACCCTGCAGTCCCTCCCTCACACTGCCTCACACACACACCTCTTCCCTGAAATCCATCAAAGATTACCACGTCTTTTGAGCATGAGCTGCCCGTTCTCCTTGCTTGGTGCCCTGCAGTAAAGGATGTACTTTCCTTCAACACCATCCAGTGTCAATAGATTGGCTTTACTGTGCACGGATGAGCAGACCCAAGGTTGGTTTGGTAACACTCCTAGCATCCAGAATTGTGAGAAAACAAATAAATTTCTTTTGTTCAAGACACCCAGCCTGTAGTCCTTTGTACTGGCAGCCCTCATAACTAATACAGCAGCCAGACTTCACTCACAGAACGTTTCTCCCCCACCCCCTTCTATTCTTACCCCACCACCTCACAGGCTGTGTACACACATCAGATACCAAGGGACTAGGGCAACTATGCTTACAGCCTAGAAGACTATAACTTCCATCAGAGACCAAGGGACCAGGGCAACCATGCTTCCAGCCTAGAAGGCTATAACCTCCATCTAAATATGAATATCTCCGTACTCCTTGCTCCAGAGTACAAGAGAGGGATACCACCGAGTTACAATTCTTCACTGAAGGCTCTTCCTGCTTCCCTAGACTGAAGCACGTGCCTTTCTGATTGCCTGCTTCCTCCACTCTCCTCAGGAAGGAATTCCAGTCCATCTTTCCCAGAAATCTTATCCCTTTACCCACAGGAATTATTCTCGCTCAGAAACAAACCCTTCCTTATCAGCTGTGTTACAGTTTAGTTCCCAAGTCATGTCTGACTCTTTTGCGACCCCATGGACTGCAGCCCACTAGGCTCCTCTGTCCATGGGATTTCCCAGGCAAGAATACTGGAGTGGGTGCCATTTCCTACTCCAGAGAATCTTTCCAATGCAGGGATCGAACCCAAGTCTCCTGCATTCCAGATGGATTCTTTACCACTGAGCCACCTGAGAAGCCCACTGCTCATCAGTAGATTTTCCTGACTTGGTGTCATTCCTATGTCTTAAGCAGTGCCCCGATAGGCCAGGCAGGGAGGGCCTTGGGCACTCCAGTCCAGTTAAAAAGGAGTATTAGTGGTGGTAGTGTATGTGTCTGTGTGTGCACACACATGTGTATGAGGTAGGAGTAAGAGTGATGTTCCGGTTCCTGCAGAGAGGTCCAGCTTCATCTGGATCCTTAAAAATCATCTTTTATGAAACCCCCCCAGCAATGTGAACTGCTGATAGACTGCTGTATTTTCCCAATTGACCAAAGAGTAAATATTGAATCAGACACACAAGCATATTTTTCAAAGCAGATATTAATTCTAAGATAGTATGTTCAAAACAGAGTTTCTGAGATGCCCACAGGGCTGGGGAGGTAGTTCAGAGGAGCAGTGTGTGGGCTGGTGGCGATGGAAGGGGGACTACAGTGGCTCTTACGTGTCCCCGACGCTTAGCCAGTGGCAGCTGTGGGAGCAGGCCGTTTCATCAGAAAGTCTTATTTTTAACAAAATCAAATTTACAGGACAAATCTCCCCATATTAAATTTGACACCTCCATTTTTTAATACTCTGTAAGCCAATGAGCCCCTGTTTGGCAACATTTGATATAAAAAAAGATTTCTTTCCTTACTTGCCTCATAATATGTAATCCTCTCACAAAGGAAGTAATTCACATGGATTGTAGACTGCAATTAATCTCTTGTCATCTCTTCACCTCACATTTTTTCACAATGTGCCCCTTTGGACCCATAAAAAAAATAAGAAATGAGCTCAGGGCTGAGTTTTAAGAGAGCCTGTTGAGGGTGAAAATGATAGCATGTAAGGAGTTGGGTTGGCAGCCCACTCCAGTACCCTTGCCTGGAGTGTGCCATGGACAGGGGAGCCTGGAGGGCCACAGTTCATGGGGTCGCAGAGTCGGACAGGACTGAAGCGACCTAGCACACAAACACATGCGCGGAGCTGGTTAGGATCTTGGCTGAGAGCTTTCTTCTCACTCAGCCTCCGTCTGAACTGAGGCCGGGAGGGCTCCTGTGGGTCCTTGAATGACAGAGCTGCTTGGGCGTCACGTCTGCTGTGTCCCCTGTCAGATCCCCGTCTCTCAGCCTTGCTCCTCTGAGCCCCTGGTTAGCCTCCAAGTTCACGATTGGAAGACAAACATGTACATATGCTCAGAGAGTTGTCTAAAAGCAATCTTTGATTCCATAAATTGTTCTTGTTGTTTCATCACTAAGTCATGTCTGACTCTCTGCGACCCCATGGACTGTTGCTCACCAGGCTCTTCTGCCCCTGGGATTTCCCAGGCAAGAATACTGGAGTGGGTTGCCATTTCCTACTCCAGAGGATCTTCCTGACCCAGGGATCGAACTTGAGTCTCTTGTATTGGCAGGCAGATTCTGTACCACTGAGCCACCAGGGAAGCCTCAATTCTATAATTAACAACCTCTAATTTACCTGTTTGTGAAATGTTGCATTTATTTCCTCTTAAATCTGAACACTGATTAGTAGAGCAGCAGTGAATGAGATCTGTTCCCTTGTACCTGGGAAAACCCTTCCGGCCAGTGGCTCGTTCTGGAAATGAGGGGGCTTTTGTGCTCTGCTCTATGTTGTGCGGGCAGCTAATTGCTCCAGCGGGGTTACAGCTTGTTGAGCTGGGCACACAGGTTTCAGGGAGCTGAGAATCTGCTTTCATTTCTCCATGGAGTGATGTGCTGCTGTTTCCTTCAAGCCTCTGGGGCAAGCCTGTGGCAGGGGTCCTGTCGGCAGGTGTCAGCTCTCACCCCACAAGGCTGGCATCACACAAATGGCTTCTCCCTTTTGAGAGAAGAGGTTCGGATTTCCCTGCATGGCTCTGAACAATCGTGAGAGCTCCCAACCCTATGGCCTGGCAGCCCAGACTGGCTTCTCCATAGTGCAGAAATGGTGAATTGACCCTCTGCCCTTGGCTTTCCCAGCTAATTTTCCCTCTTCTCCGACTGTGTTGCTTTTCTGATTTATTTGTGCAACACATTTGGTGAGCTGCAGAATGATCCATGCAGTCTGAATTCATCAGGCCCTTCAGAAAGTATCCACACTTGTACCTAAGACCATGTATGACCCAGTTGAGCACTTTAAGTCTGTCTGTGAGAAAATAAAAAATGAAATGGCAGCAGGTTCAGAACTTGAGATTTTAACTCAAGTACGTCTATGAATAAAAAGGAAAACTACTTTGGCTTGCCTTCTGCATGCTGCAGAGAGCTTTATTCGAATGAGCTATTGTTTTCAGACCTTTCAAGTGACTCACTTTTGTGGCAAATCGGGGGCTAACAACCTCATCTATTTTGCAACAGGACTGGCTTAGTGAGATGCTGAGAGTGGTGTCAGCAGGACTCAGATGACTGTAAGGAAGAGAAGTCAGAAGAGTCTGAGGTTTCAGAGCCAAAGAAAATAGGTCTGTGCGTTGGGGCAAATACAGTTCCTTTAAAATTGAGAAAACCTGTTATAAATTTGGTTGTTTCACATTTTGGAAATGTATTTTAGACAATTATTTAATCTTATTTAGTGAGAAATAAATAAACACACCCGCATGTATGGATGTGAGAGTTGGACTATAAAGAAAGCTGAGCGCCAAAGAATTGATGCTTTTGAACTGGGGTGTTGGAGAAGACTCTTGAGAGTCCATTGGACTGCAAGGAGATCCAACCAGTCCATCCTAATGGAGATCAGTCCTGAGTGTTCATTGGAAAGACTGATGTTGAAGCTGAAACTCCAATCCTTTGGCCACCTTATGCGAAGAGCTGACTCATTTGAAAAGACCCTGATGCTGGGAAAGATTGAAGGCAGGAGGAGAAGGGGATGATGACGAGATGGTTGGATGGCATCACTGACTCAATGGACAAGAGTTTGAGTAAACTCCAAGAGTTGGTGATGGACAGGGAGGCCTAGCGAGCTGCAGTTTATGGGGTTGCAAAGAGTTGGACATGACTGAGCGACTGAACTGAACTGAAGTGAGAAATAAAACATCTTTCACAACAGTGTCCTGATTATAATAGTCTTCTTAATAAAGTTTATGTTAAATTAATCATACGAAGTTCCAAAGAATAGCAAGGAGAGAAAAGAAAGCCTTCCTCAGTGATCAATGCAAAGAAATAGACGAAAACAAAAGAATGGGAAAGACTAGAGATCTCTTCAAGAAAATTAGGGATACAAGGGAATGTTTCATGCAAAGATGGGCACAATAAAGGACAGAAATGGTATGGACCTAGCAAAAGCAGACGATATTAAGAAGAGATGGCAAGAATACACAGAAGAACTGTACAAAAAAGATCTTCACAACCCAGAAAATCACGATGGTGTGATCACTCACCTAGAGCCAGACATCCTGGAATATGAAGTCAAGTGGGCCTTAGGAAGCATCACTATGAACAAAGCTAGTGGAGGTGATGGAATTCCAGTTGAGCTATTTCAAATCCTAAAAGATGATACTGTGAAAGTGCTGTACTCAATATGTCAGCAAATCTGGAAAACACAGCAGTGGCCACGGGACTGGAAAAGGGCAGTTTTCATTCCAATCCCAAAGAAAGGCAATGCCAAAGAATGCTCAAACTACCGCACAATTGCACTCATTTCACACTCTAGTAAAGTAATGCTGAAAATTCTCCAAACCAGGCTTCAGCAATACGTGAACCGTGAACTTCCAGATGTTCAAGCTGGTTTTAGAAAAGGCAGAGGCACCAGAGATCAAATTGCCAACATCTGATGGATCATCGAAAAAGCAAGAGAGTACAAGGAAAAACATCTATTTCTGCTTTATTGACTATGCCAAAGCCTTTGACTGTGTGGATCACAATACACTGTGGAAAATTCTGAAAGAGACAGGAATACCAGACCACCTGAACTGCCTCTTGAGAAACCTGTATGTGGGTCAGGAAGCAACAGTTAGAACTGGACATGGAACAACAGACTGGTTCCAAATAGGAAAAGGAGTACGTCAAGGCTGTGTACGGTCACCCTGCTTATTTAACTTATATGCAAAGTACATCATGAGAAACACTGGGCTGAAGGAAGCACAAGCTGGAATGAAGATTGCCGGGAGAAATATAAATAACCTCAGATATGCAGATGACACCACCCTTATGGCAGAAAGTGAAGAAGAATTAAAGAACTTCTTGATGAAAGTGAAAGAGGAGAGTGAAAAAAATTGGCTTAAAGCTCAACACTGAGAAAACTAAGATCATGGCATCTGGTCCCATCACTTCATGGCAAATAAAGGGGGAAACAGTGGAAACAGTGGCTAACTTTATATTTGGGGTCTCCAAAATCACTGCAGGTGGTGATTGTAGCCATGAAATTAAAAGAAACTTACTCCTTAGAAGGAAAGTTATGACCAACCTAAACAGCATATTAAAAAGCAGAGATATTACTTTGTCAACAAAGGTCCATCTAGTTAGTTCAGTTCAGTTGCTCAGTCATGTCCGACTCTCTGCGACCCCATGAATTGCAGCACGCCAGGCCTCTCTGTCCATCACCAACTCCCGGAGTCTACCCAAACCCATGTCCATCGAGTCGGTGATGCCATCCAACCATCTCATCCTCTGTCGTCCCCTTCTCCTCCCGCCCCCAATCCTACGCAGCATTAGGGTCTTTTCCAATGAGTCAGCTCTTCGCATGAGGTGGCCAAAGTATTGGAGTTTCAGCTTCAACATCAGACCTTCCAATGAACACCCAGGATTGATCTCCTTTAGGATGGACTGATTGGATCTCCTTGCAGTCCAAGGGACTCTCAAGAGTCTTCTCCAACACCACAGTTCAAAAGCATCAATTCTTTGGCACTCAGCTTTCTTCACTGTCCAACTCTCACATCCATACATGACTACTGGAAAAACCATAGACTTGACTAGACAGACTTTTGTTGGCAAAGTAATGTCTCTGTTTTTAAATATGCTATCTAGGTTGGCCATAACCTTCCTTCCATGGAGTAAGCGTCTTTTAATTTCATGGCTGCAATCACCATCAGCAGTGATTCTGGAGCCCAAAAAAATAAAGTCTGACACTGTTTCCACTGTTTCCCCATCTATTTCCCATCAAGTGATGGGACCAGATGCCATGATCTTAGTTTTCTGAACGTTGAGCTTTAAGCCAACTTTTTCACTCTCCTCTTTCACCTTCATCAAGAGGCTCTTAAGTTCTTCTTCACTTTCTGCCATAAGGGTGGTGTCATCCGCATATCTGAGGTTATTTATATTTCTCCTGGCAATCTTGATTCCAGCTTGTATTTCTTCCAGCCCAGCGTTTCTCATGATGTACTCTGCATATAAGTTAAATCCTTTTCTTTGGGAGCTCAGTCCCGTGGCCACTGCTGAGTTTTCCAGATTCCATCTAGTTAAGGCTATGGTTTTTCCAGTGGTCATTTATGGATGTGAGAGTTGGAATATAAAGAAAGCCGAGCCCCAGAGAACTGATGCTTTTGAACTGTGGTGTTGGAGAAGACTCTTGAGAGTCCCTTGGACTGCAAGGAGATCCAACCAGTCCATCCTAAAGGAGATCAGAGCTGGGTGTTCATTGGAAGGTCTGATGTTGAAGCTGAAACTCCAGTGCTTTGGCCACCTGATGCGAAGAGTTGACTCATTTGAAAAGACCCTGGTGCTGGGAAAGATTGAGGGCAGGAGGAGAAGGGGACAACAGAGGATGAGATGGCTGGATGGCATCACCGACTCGATGGACATGGGTTTGTGTGGACTCAGGGAGTTGGTGATGGACAGGGAGGCCTAGCGTGCTGCTGTTCATGGGGTCACAAAGAGTCAGACACGACTGTGCGACTGAACTGGAACTGAAATCATGTGAAACAAATTTTGACAGAGGTGGTTATAGCATAGCATTTGAAAACAGACATGCCTAGGCATGCACTAGCTGTATAACCTTTCTTTTTTTTTTTTTAATAAATTTATTTATTTTAGTTGGGGGCTAATTATTTTACAATATTGTAGTAGTTTTTGCCACACATTGACATGAATCAGCCATGGGTTCACATGTGCTTTCTTAATCTACCTAGTCTCTGTTTCCTATAAAATTGGGATAACAATAATTATAATCTCTTTTTCATAGAATTTTTTGAGGATTGGCCTGGTGCATGTGCATGGTGCATATGAAGTATTAGCCATATGATTAAAAGTTCTCTCTTTTGACTCTCGAAGCTGTCTTTTTGTGTCAGAATTCAGAACACTTAGTGCATTATATTATGCATTGTATTTATAGTTTGGCCCATGGTTGTTGAATATATTTGCAGTACTTTAACAAGATAGCATCTATAAGTGTACCTAGATCTTGGCATATGGTATGCACTCAAAAGAGCATCAATTTTTTCCTTCCTTTTCTTGAAGATGAGCCCAAAGTTTCAGAGATTTATCTTCTTCCATTTGCTAACATCCACCAAATGGACTATGACCATCTAAGTTGCAACAGCCCATTATCCCAAGATAGGCAGAGTAAGGAGTCAACCATGGATCCAGCCTGGTTATAAAGAAGGTCACAGGGCTCTGATGGAGGATCTGCAGTCCCCTGACTTTCTAAGTCAGAATCTGAGCTGGAGACAGAGGCATCCCAGCTCAAATAGTGGAGCTATACATTTTCCAACAATCCAGGGACTCAGTAATTATTCTTGAGACTTGTCTGGGAGAGATAGCTAATTTCTCCAGGTTAACCCTCTCTAGGCCTACCCAGCCTCATCACTAACTCCCAAGTCTTCTCCAGAATTATAACTACTTTAAGGCCTTAAGTTACGTTTGGTTGTTAATGCAATGTGTTTAAGACTTAAACACATAGTGGGAATTTTTTTTTCTGTCTCATTCAGATGTCAGCACCTCAGTTGTGTGGAAATAGTAAACTGATTGTGAATAATCAAAAGATTCTCAGTGGAGGTCATCCACAGCATAGCTAATGCTCAGCAACAGATACCTTAACTCACAGTTCCTTGCACTCAGTGGTTTCAAGCTTTGCCTGTCCTTCAGGCTGTCTCAGATCTGTTAGCAAGCTGCAGGATGGGCTTCCCCAGAGATTAAACAATGCCCCCTTCCTGGCCTTCTCTTTGGTGAAGGCCAGCAGTGGGATGCGGGCCAGAACTGAGGAGTGCCCCTCTTTATACTCCCAGCACCTGGGACGATACCTGGAACATCATGGGCACCCACTAAACGCTGGTTGAACTTTAGGTTTAGAGCTCCAGGTAATCCACAAACCAGACAATCTGTATTTCCCAGGATGCTGTGATCTGTACTGCCAGAAATCCACAAAAAGTAGGTGCCTAAGCAAAAGGTTGGCATGTTTCCTGTGGTGCTGGCTGACTTTTAGAAAGGGGAAAGGCTTCACCCCACTGCACCCCAGTCAGTACAGAGGCCTCTTGCAAACTCCAGTTTATGCTTGGAGCAAAAAGTAGTTCCTAAATCACATTTCTCTCCCTGAAATCTATCATCCTCAGAAGGTCATAAATACATAATTCAGAAGGAAGATTGTAGATTTTTCATGAGGTACCATGTTATAACTCTTGGCATGCCACTATACATTTTTAAATGCTGCTAAATCTTAAAATTGGACATGGGGCTCAGTTCCATTCTAAGGTATGCTAATGCTATGCTATGCTAAGTCACTTCAGTTGTGTCCGACTCTGTGCAACCTCACAGACAGCAGCCCGCCAGGCTCCGCCGGCCCTGGGATTCTCCAGGCAAGAATACTGGAGTGGGTTGCCATTTCCTTCTCCAGTGCATGAAAGGGAAAAGTGAAAGGGAAGTCGCCCAGCCATGTCTGACTCATAGCGACCCCATGGACTATAGCCTACCAGGCCCCTCCATCCATGGGATTTTCCAGGCAAGAGTACTGGAGTGGGGTGCCGTTGCCTTCTCCGAATTCTAAGATATACTTTGCTAATATGTAGTTGAGATAACTTAGGATACTATTTCAAATAAAATAGGAAAAGCTCATTTTTTAAAAAATGTATAGATACTCACTAATATCCCTCTTTAGAAGCTTCACAAAGATGTTTTTAAACTAAGAAACAAATGCCCACTGGTCAGGAGCCTCTGACCAATCAAACTCCATGTTCTAAAAAAGCAGAATGTCTTCCAACTTCTTCCATTTAGAGGGGACTTGATTTTCTCTTGTGTTGTTCTTAAATTGAGTATTTTCTAAGCAACTTTGGGTATCACATATACAAAATTACTAAATTTTTTCTCTTTACATTGTGGGGGCATCCTCTTTGCCATTGTTAATAAATTTGGATAAGTCTCACCTTTGCCTAAGGCTTCTCAGGTGTCGCTAGTGGTAAAGAACCCACCTGCCAACGCAGGAAACACAAGAGATGCAGGTTCAATCCCTGGGTCGGGAAGATCCCCTGGAGAGGTGCATGGCAACCCACTCCAGTGTTCTTGCCTGGAGAATCCCATGGGCAGAGAAGCCTAGTGAGCTACAATCCATGGGTCACAAAGAGTTGGACACAACTGATGCGACTTAGCACACGCACATACACTTTTACACTCTCCATCATTACCATCCAAAGGCCTTGGACCCCTTCTTATTAGATGAGGAAGTCAAAATGGCTGCAGTTAAATTTAAAGCACATTATACCATTGCCAGCAGGGAGACAGGGATATGGCAGACAGACTTGTGGTGTCTGGGAATTAGAGATGTGCTTTCAGCTAAAGAACACAAGGGGGGGTTTATTTAGCATTTTGACAATAGGAGACCTTGTTCTCTCTGTCAGTGGGAGCAGAACATGCTTGCTCCACTTCGGGATGAAGAATTACAAATCTCTCTGTGCAAGGCTATGACAGACCCATGATATGTGCTTTGATACATACATAAAACCATTTACCCGTCTTCAGAAATGATGCTTCCAGGAGCAATTCATTTAAAAGTTCCTGTCATATCACAAAGACATCCATATGTAGGAAAGAGTGAACTCAATTTCTTATGATCTAAAGCATGTATCTATATACTTCAATGAAACGGAGAAAATTCGAGTTTATTTTCAAAACTCTTCTTTTAGAAATTACTTAGTCCTATGGTAAGTTTTTTTTTTAAATACAGTTATTTCTAATTACAGAATAGGTAAAAATATGTAACTATGATGCACCAGAAACATATAGTATTATATAATATGTACTTGTTTGAAAACAGAGATAAAGATAAGCAAAAAAAGAAGAAAAATGTAATATTCATAATTTTCCAATGAAATAATGATTACTTTTTACATTTTGGAATATAAACTGTATGAACTTTTATTTTGCATTTATGTGTATAAGCTCATAAATGACATATAATCCAATTTATCAAAAAGATTGAAATCATACTATACCTATAGTTTTGTAACATCCTTTTTGCATTTATCAGTTTATTGTGGGAAATTTTTTACATTAAAAGATTCAGATTCAATATGGCCCTTTTTTAGGATTGCATACATGACAATCTATGTTAGGGTTTTTAATGACCTTAAGAAATGGACCATCCATCACTTATTCTGGAAGACTGTAATGGATACAGCCTAGACTCCCAGCTTTCCTATTCATACTTTTGTAGTGTTTGTTTGGTGCCTCCTTGAAAGCAGTCACAAGACCCTGGACATGGGTTGTTTCAGGCACTTATCTCTAAAACACTTGACCAGACTAGCGTTAGACTTCTGAACATTTTGCCCACAAATATAAACTACCCTCATCTCTTCCACTGTAGATTAATGTTCTCCTTTATAACATTTTCTCAGTGAAAGCAAAATGGCATATCACCAGCAGCTTTTCACAAAAGTGCCAATAAATCCCACAGAATTACAAAATTTCAATGCTAAGTAGTACCTTAGCATCTATTAGATGATGAGGGTTTCCTAGGTGGCTCAGTGATGAAGAACCTGCCTGCCAATGCAAGAGATGCAGGTTAGATCACTGAGTTGGGAGGATCCCCTGGAGAAGGAAATGGCAACCCACTCCAGTATTCTTTCCTGGGAAATCCCACCGACAGAGGAGCCGGGCAGGCTACAGTCCATGGGATTGCAATAGACTTGGACATGACTTTACAACTAAACAACAACAGCTAGATGATTAGCTGTTTAACTCTCAAAGTAAAGATCTGGGTAAATATTTGCCAAATGTGGGCAGGCAGGAGACATTCACATTTGGCATGGCTATCTGCATTCTCTACTGGTGACAAATTGTGATGTCAAAAGAGGGAAAGGATCCCAACCAAACTGTGTCTGAGTCTTGACATGTCATTTAGAGAGGGCATATGCCTTCCTGTGCTTCAAAACAAAATCCCATTGGAGGACACAAGGAGAGCTAGTAGGAACAAGGGCAGCCCTGACTCCCTTACACATGTCATATCAGCTCCAACTTGGCACTGGTAAGTAAAAGGGACTGTGGAAAGGCTGGTGTGCATGCCAAGAATAAGTCATCTTTGCACCCAGAGAGACTCCAATTTCAGACAACCTTGAAGTGTGGTTTTCAGTGAGGGAGGGCAAGAAAAATAATATGCTTCTATGAAATATCCCTTCTTAAGGTAAAAACGGAAAGAAATATATCATTCATGAGTATGTGTCTGTTATGAGACCATAGATTACAAAGTCTTTAATGACAATTTCTATTTTCCTCCTGGCACTAAGGTCATACTTATTAGACTCGACCAACCTAAAGATATGCAGAGACATAGTTTGCAAAAAGTTGGCATGGTTTTTTTTCCAGTAGTCATGTACTGATGTGAGAGTTGGACCATAAAAAAGGCTGAATGCAGAAGAATTAATGCTTTTAAATTGTGGTGATGGAGAATACTCCCGAGAGTCCCTTGGACAGCAAGGAGATCAAACCAGTCAATCATAAAGGAAATCAACCCTGAATATTTATTGAAAGGGCTAAAGCTGAAGCTGAATCTCCAGTACTTTGGCCGCCTGATGTGAAGAGCCTACTCTTTGGAAATAACCCTGATGCTGGGAAAGATTGAAGGCAGGAGAAGGGGACAACAGAGGATGAGATGGTTGGATCACATCAGTGACCCAATGGACGTGAGTTTGAGCAAACTCTGGGAGATGGTGAAAGACAGGGAAGCCTGGTGTGCTGCAGTTCATGGGATTGCAAAGAGTTGGACACAGCTTAGCAACTGAACCGCAATCCCCAGGACAGAATGGACTGGACTCCGTGTTTGTTAATAACTGGAGATACTAATTCCAAAGGCCAGACCTAGCCTACAAGGCTGGAGTCAACACTGACCCATTTACATGAGACATTACTCGCTTCTTTCCAAAGGTGTCCAGGTATAGGCCTGACAGCAGATGAAGGAGACAAGCTGGTGGAAAGGACAGCTGCTGAAAGTGGTAAGCAGGCCCAGATGGGGCTCACGTGAACAGGGATGACAGGAGAACCACTGAGCAGAGAGCTGCCCTTGATTGCCGCAACCAAGGTTTGGAGCAAGAGTTCAAAACCACAAAGAATTATAAGCAAAGAAAAGCATTGTTCTGCTGCTTTTCTGTTCTCTCCATGATTGTCATACATTTCAATGGCATCCAAGTGTTCCATTATTTTAGCTACCAACTTGAGAAATTACATTATAGTTACTTTCAAAGTTGTCAGAACATTAAACTCAACAATGACAGTTTATAACCCATTTTCTCTAAAGTGCTTAATTTTTTTTTTCTTCTAACCCTGATGGACTGGCATTTAAATAAAGAAGGTTAGGTTTCTGAAATTCAATTAGTTTCTGTATATGCAAAGTTATTCTTCTAGCTCATCCACATGCATATTTGCTTCTTGCACATACATATTGGGTATACTGTACTTGAACTTTTACTCTATTTGTGTCTAGATTTGTTAAAAAAAAAAAAAGAAGAAGAAATTTGCTTCATGCTTCAACTTTGAGTATTTTCACTCATTAATTTTTAAATTCTTTTGACATTCAAATGCATGCATCTTTTCAGAAAATTGAAGGCTAGTTAAAAAGAGCAACATTGTTAATTTTGAAAACTTCTATTTCCCCTGTTGGATAAAAAACACAATGGTATGTGTATCATATTTTACAATTGATTTATTTAAGATTTCCCAGAAAACTTCACTCATAATTTCCATTTGCAAGGGAATGAAGTTCTTCAGTTAAATGCCTGCAGCATTCTTATGGGAACTTTGCAGTTGGGAGACTTGGCCACATTCATAAATGGTAACTGTAGAAAATCGGCCACTTTCCAATCAAACAAAAGAATGGAAAACCTTAGGACACTTTTGAAAAGAGGAGACTGTTTCTAAAAAGTCTAGTTATACTGTCTGTTCCTCAAGCAGATGAATGGGAGACGGTTATAAGACTACTGCTGTTGCTTTTTTCTGTATAGGCTGCTTGTATTATCTGTCTGTACAGTACTTAGCATCCTGTTGAACTCAATAAATGTGCAGTGATAATAATATTATTGCCCAGAATTCAGTTAGCACTTCTACATCTTTTAAGTGTCACAATGTTCTGCCTACTAGGTGTAGGGAATTTTAATTTAATGCTCATTTTGAGGCTTAAAGCTTAGATGTGTAATGACCCATGTGAGATAATCCTCCACTGCAGCAGGACGTTTTTGGAACAAAGCCATTGGGTTGTCCAAGAATTCATTTAAACACAGGAGAACTTTACTTCCCACACTAAAATTTGGAGGCTCAGTATCCTGGCTTTTCCAATCTGTATCTTCCAAGCCATCTACATCATAAACCTCTAACACACACAAAAAAAGGGGAGAGACAGAAAATTCTAATAGATCTGTGACAGTTAAATAGCTCTGACCAGCCTCAATCTGTGTCAATGGAAGAGATTAAAGTAGAAATCAAATGGAGCTGGAATATGTTTTTTTTTTTCTTTTGTCAGGACCACCAAGTTTGTCTGTCAGCCTAATTTAGCTACCATTAGACTTTGGGATGGAGAAGGCAATGGCACCCCACTCCAGTACTCTTGCCTGGACAATCCCATGGATGGAGGAGCCTGGTAGGCTGCAGTCCATGAGGTCTCAAAGAGTCGGACACAACTGAGCGACTTCACTTTCACTTTTCACTTGCATGCATTGGAGAAGGAAAAGGCAACCCACTCCAGTGTTCTTGCCTGGAGAATCCCAGGGACGGGGGAGCCTGGTGGGCTGCTGTCTGTGGGGTTGCACCGAGTTGAACATGACTGAAGTGACTTAGCAGCAGACTTTGGGATATCTTGATGGTGTCTACATATTTTTCCTATGAAATTGCATTTTTCTTTTGGCTTAATAGAAACTACCTTCAGGTAGTTCTGATACGAATAAAGTCCTTGATACTTGATACAGTACCTGGCATCCAGTAAGCGTTCTGGAACTATTTAGTTGTGTGAATGAATGAATGAATGAATGAATCATCTATGAAGGGAAATTCGCAACTGTTCTAAGATCTCATTTAAAGGGAGAAAACTGTTGAGATTACCTTAAAAAAAATTCCTTAACTGTTTTCATATCTCATTTGAGATTTCTAGGGCAACTGCTGCTGCTGCTAAGTCCTTTCAGTCCTGTCCGACTCTGTGTGACCCCATAGATGGCAGCCCACTAGGCTCCTCTGTCCCTGGGATTCTCCAGGCAAGAACACTGGAGTGGGTTGCCATTTCCTTCTCCAACACATGCATGCATGCGAAGTCGCTTCAGTCGTCTCCGACTCTATGAGACCCTGTGGACAGCAGCCCACCAGGCTCCTCTGTCCGCAGGATTCTCTAGACAAGAAGACTGGAGTGGGTTGCCATTTCCTTCTCTACTAGGGCAACTAGCCTACTTCTTAGAAACTATTTTATCCATAAGTGTGATAAAATTAGTCTAGAAATATTTAAATTGACATTGAATCTATAAATTATCATTCATGAGAATATGCAAATATCTGGTGTGAAATTAGATTAAAAATAAGTGGTTAATACGGTAAATAAATAACAATAGACTCACATATTTGTAAACACACACACATGTGTGTGTCTCACATACATACATGTGAGATTTCCAACACATAAAACGTGTAATTACATACTAGTTTTCCCTGAAACACTTGGGGACACCAGATTAACCCAAGTGAAGCTATGATTAACTGTAGGACAGGATGTAATGCAATCACACACCCAACTCTGAGAACCAGTCTGTGTGTCCTGTAAAAGTTAAGGGCTGGACTCATCAGAGAAAGCCTAATGGAACACGAGAGACTTGACCTGAGCTCTGGCTGAGAGGAAGAGCAGTGTGAAAGAAGAGGATGTGCATACTCCAAGTACAGATAGAGAGAGAGGTGGGTGTGGCACCCCTAGACGTCTGTAACAAGAGTCTGCCAAGGGCAGTAGGACTTGGAGAGCAATGGAGTGGAAAAACTAAGGGAGTAGTTTGACTAGAAACATGAGGAAATACAGAGCAACGAAAGGTTTTTGTTTATTTGTTTTCATTTATTTTTGGCTCTGCTGGATCTCTGTTGCCGCACGGCTTTTCTCTAGCTGCGGTGCCCGGGGCTCCTCTCTAACTGCGGTGCGCGGGGCTCCTCTCTAGCTGCGGCGAGCTGGGGGCTCCTCTCCAGTTGTGGCACGCGGGGCTCTTCTCTAGTTGCGGTGCGCGGGTTTCTCATTTCAATGGGTCTCTTTTCGCAGCGCCTGGACTCTAGGGTGAGCGGGCTTCCGTGGTTGTGGCTTGCAGTCTCAGAGCACAGCCTCAATAGCTGTGGCGCGCGGGCTTAGCTGCTCTGCGGCAGGTGGGATCTTCCTGGACCAGGGGTCAAACCTGTGTCCTCTGCATTGCCAGGAGGATTCTTAACCACTGAGCCACCAGGGAAGCCCGGCAATGAAAAGGTTTTTGAGCAGAAGAGTGACATGATGGAAGTTGTATACAAAGAATTTATCTGGTAAAGGGGGACTTTGGTGTAAAAAAGAGACTGACATCATCCTGGCCAGTTCAGAGAAGGTATATTCAGATGTAGGGGGACTGCTACCCAATCCCAGGCGGGGCCATCAGTCACATGGGAATGCTACGGGGCTAAAGACACATGGAAATATGGGCAAAACTTGGGGATTAACTGGGAGACTTAAGGGAGGACTCGGGTAGTTATTTCCCACGGCTGTCAGAAGCTAGTATCAGTAGCAGACTTGGGTAGACGCCATTTGTGTTGGCTTCATTTGTGTTTCTTCCCTTTAGCTGAAGTTATGTGGTCATCATGATGGCTGCTACCTGCTTAATTAGCTCCTTCAGGGGCTTCCCAGGTGGCACTAGTGGTAAAGAACCTGCCTGCAATGGAAGAGACATAAGAGATGGATGTGGGTTCAGTCTCTGGGCTGGGAAGATCCCCTGGAGGAGGACCTGGCAACCCACTCCAGTATTCTGGCCAGGAGAATCCCATGGATAGAGGAGTCTGGTAGGCTACAGTCCATAGGGTCACAGAGTTGGACACTACTGAAGCAGCTTAGCATGCACGCACGCATCACCATCAAGGGGCTTCCCTGGCGGCAGGGAATGTGACAGACTTGAGTTCAATCCCTGAATCTCGGGAAGATCCCCTGGAGGAGGAAGTGGCAACCACTCCAGTATTTCTTGCCTGGAAAATGCCATGGATAGAGGAGCCTGGTGGGCTGCAGTCCATGGGGTCGAAAAGAGTTGGACACGACTGAACAACTGAGAATGCGTGCATCACCATCAGACTATGATTTCAAGATTTGTGTGATCTTATCTTGTGCAGAAAAAGAAGCCTTTCATAAGCATTTTCTGAAAGAAAATGAAAGGTGATTTTCCTTCTTTTTATTGTAAAGATATGTGTATTCTAGTTTTACTTCTTTTCATAAAATTCTTGATTTTGCATGTTGCAGCCACTCTGGAAACTGCACTGTTTCTAGCAGAGGTGAGTGTGACTTGGGGGTCCACGTATTTAATTTCTTTCTTTACTGTACGTGTCCTGAGGCGTGGGCGGTCCACTCACCAGGGCTACTTTGTTGGATGAACCCATCATCCCATTGAAGTCACAGTTGTATGCAGACGGAATCTAAAGAGAGGTTCATTGGGGGAAGGAAGGGAGGTGTTCCTTTAATTACCATATTTGCATAGCTGGAAGAAACATGTTGTTATAGGCTGGAAAGAGCCTGGGTGTATAGGTTGAAACTGACCAGGATTTGAATCAAGAGTCTGCCATATACTTGATGAATGACTTAGAACAAATTCATAATCTATATTAAAACCTCACTGGGTTGTTCTAAGTGCTGTGTAGAAAGGATATGCAGAGAGGCTAGCATAGAACAGTCTATGAACTACTATTAGTTTCCTTCTTCTTTAAGGCAGAAACCCCTGTAGGCTTCATTGTTCCTAAGGCTTAGCACAGTCCTAGCAAAGTCAGTAAGTATTTTGCCCAGTGGATACTGAAGTCAAAGGGCTTTGTGAGGACCAGAGAAGGGAGCAGCATGCATAGTCAAATACACATGTTTGCTTTCCAATAGAGGAAGCTTATGCAGCACTTCGGCCAGCATGCACCCATAGAACTGTGGGTGTGCTCATTGCCCTCCCCAGGGTGAGCCATTCTTCTCATCTCGCAGGTCTGTTGGGAGGTTCACGATGACTCACCCTCCTACAGATCTGGTGCCTCATTAAGCTATTAGAATGTCAGAATTATCTCCAATGCCTTTGCCACCCACCTGACAAGAGGCCTCGGTTTGACACTGCTGATTTCAAAATGACTGAAAAATGTGGAATGATGTATGAGATGATGTATGAACATATATGGAAGATTTTCCAAATGTTTTATGACAGGCTTTTTCCTCCTTTTACTCCTTATGCTTTAGCTATTACAGAGTTCTTAGCTTAAGATTGACTTTAGTTCATTTCTATAATAATTTTGTATACACACATACATGTGAATACTTGTAACACATAAAACATAACAATAGTGCCTAGGATATGCAAGTTCTGTGCTCAGTGTCCTAGAGATATAAGGAGGTAAGACTTGGCCCACTGGGACCCCAGCCCCACCTCTTGCAGCATGGAGAAGCCGTGCTGAGCCATCAAGAGACACAATTATCAGTAATGATATTTGTCAAAAGATTTTGCTCACATTGTAACAAAATGAATAAACTGGGTGTGACCAAACTGCTTTCAGCTTGATGGTCGTGATGGATGGCAAAGATGGAGACAGATTTTCACAGCTCCTCCTAGCAAGAGTGAAGAGTTGGCTTGGGGACTTCAGCTAGTAACCATCTAGCTGTTGTGACACTGCAGTTTCCCAGGCTACCTTCAAGAGACCTGGTTGCTTTTCTTACTGTGCTTGTAATCCTGGGGCTTTGCCTGTTTTCTGATAGGATCACTTCTCAGAGGAAGATGGGCCCTCCATCCAAACTTTGCTTCAAACGTCAAGACTCACGATGTCACACATTGACCAGGAGGGAATGAAAAGTTCACTGTTAGAATAAAGTGCTTTCTGGGGTGAGAAGGGTGAACACCTAAGCTGTTCCAAAAATGGCTTGAGAAAGTAGGGAAAGGAGATGAGCCTGGTGTTGCATATTTGGTGTTTGGGGTGGGGTTGGGGTGAGGGTTCCTGCCCTTGAGGAGGGGTTGCCATGGCTTGAACTTCTTTCCAACAACAAAGGTACACTTGAGCTTTCTCATCAGCTTACCAGATGTAGAATGTAAGAGCAAGATAATATGGTAGAGCCTGAGAGCCATCAGCAAACTGAAACAGGGAGTCAGACTCTCCGTTACTCTTTGTTGCAAGTGTCTTCAGAGCGCTGAGCATTTGAAATTATCTTTTTAAAAAATTTACTTGTTTATCATTTTATTTCTCTACCTTCTCTGCCCTCTGCAGACTGTAAACTCAGTTATGATTGGGACCAAGTCTGTATTGTTCTCCCCTGAATCTCAGCCTTTAGATTAGTGTTTAATACATAATAGGTACTCAGTAAATACACAAATGAACTTCTACTACTGAACATTAGCTTCTCTGTATTTTTCATGATGTTTATTGCCCCATCATAGAGCAGTCCGGAGAAGGCAATGGCAACCCTCTCCAGTACTCTTGCCTGGAAAATCCCATGGATGGAGGAGCCTGGTAGGCTACAGTCCGTGGGGTCGCTAAGAGTCGGACACAACTGAGCGACTTCACTTTCACTTTTCCCGTTCATGCACTGGAGAAGGAAATGGCAACCCACTCCAGTATTCTTGCCTGGAGAATCCCAGGGACGGCGGAGCCTGGTGGGCTGCCATCTACGGGGTCGCACAGAGTCAGACACGACTGAAGCGACTTAGCAGCGGCAGCAGCATAGAGCAGTCACACTGCAGGTAATTCTAATGATCTGAAGTTTGAGTGACCTGCTCTGCATATCTTGTAAACTGATACTCCCAAAGGAATGGCTAAGAAATGTTAGCCTCTGGTTCTTCTCTCAGCTCTGAGCTAAACCCTGTGGCAAGTCAGATCATCAGGACACCATCTACCTGGATTGGGTTATTCTGGCTACACTGTGTTCTTGATTTTTATTCTTATGTTCTTCTGCTACACAGCCATATCCAGAATCTCTGAATATTTTTTTAAAGTGCTGCTCAGAATGCTGTTCTGTGTTTTTCATTATCTCCTAGGAAGGATCCACACAGGAGGATCTGAGTTTGTATCAAGGGGCTAAGGGACATTTCCTTCTCTCTCAGATTAAAAGATGAGTCCTTTGTTATAGAAGGAACTGTTGTGCTAAACAGTAGTAGCTTCCCTTATTGTAGATTTTCTCATATTATTATCTCCTAGCCCTTTGCTTTTTCCTTTTTCATAAATATGTAAATATAATTTATTCTATTATTTTTAAATTTTTATTATAGTTGATTTACAGTACTGTGTTAGTGATTGTAAATATGTATATGCGTATATATGTGTATATATATATGCGTGTGTGCGCTCAATTGCTTTAGTTATGTTCTCCAGGCATCCTCCAGGCAAGAACACTGGAGTGGGTTGCCGTGCCCTCCTCCAGGGGATCTTCCCGAACTAGTGACTGAACCTGCATCTCTTATGTCTCCTGTTTTGGCAGGCAAGTTCCTTACCACTAGCGCCACCTCTTTTTCAGATTCTTTTCCATTATAGGGCTTCCCTGGAGAACCTCATGGACAGAGGACCCTGGTAGCTACAGTCCATAGAGTCGCAGAGAGTCAGACACGACTGCAGTGACTGAGCACACACACCTAGGGTATTACAGAATATTGAATGCAATTCCCTGTGCTGTAGGGTAGGCCCTTGTTGTTTACCTGTTTTGTGTATGTTAGTGTATATCTGTTAATCCCTAACCCCTAATTACTCCCTCTCCTCCTTCCACTTTTGGTGACTGGAAGTTTGTTTTCTGTGTCCCTGAGTGTGTTTCTGTTTTGTAAATGAGTTCATTTGTATCATTTTTTTGGATTCTGCATATAAATGATATCACATATTTGTCTTTCTCCCTGCAACTTACTTCACTTGGTATAATAATCCCTAGGCCCATCCATGTTGCTGCAAATGGGATTGTTTCATTGTGTATACACACCACATCTTCCTTACCCATTCATCTGTCCGTGGACCCTTCAGTTACTTTCGCATCTTTGCTGTTATAAATATGCTACTATGACTATTGCAGTGCATGTATCTTCGGGAATTAGAGCTTTCATCTTTTTCTGGATATACGCCCAGCAGTGGGATTACTTGCTCATATGTTACGTATATACATAATTTTAACAATTACATGTATACACATACTTTTCCTATTAAGTCTTCTCAAACCTTCTTTGGAAGTAGGTATAGTATTGGTGATTAATAAGTGGATGCTTACTCCCGAGACACACAGAGCAGTCCAAGGAAGACTTGACTTTCCCTTGTCCTCCCTCTGTTTGAGAGAAACCTGGCCCTTGGGGGAAGCTGAGTCATGCCTTCAGGTTATTCCGTGGGAGGCAAATTAGTCTTCACCCTGTGTTTGCCATAGCACGTTTGAAATGGTTGATAAATGTTGTTGCATGAGTCTCTCTTGAGGTTTCTTCTGTGCACTGGGGCTTAATTAATGTTCTTATTTATGACCAAAACCTGTATAATACTGGAATCTAGAATTTGAAATCCATGCACTTTGCAGAGAGATCCCAGGAGATAGCTCTTAAGTAGACTCAGAAGTTGATTGCCGTCTGTATCCTCCCACTGCATGTCATGACATCTAATTCTTAGACCCTAAAACCTATTGTGAATAATTACTAATTGATCTTCAGGAGCATTTTAATATCTTTGAAACTCTAGGATTGATTTTATTCTTTTACCCAGAGCTTGATATACTGCAAATGAATCAAGAAGTCACTGATAAGATAACTGTTTTAACCTATAATTTAAAGTGCTTTAAAAATGTGATCTTGTTAACCTTTCTTTAGGAAATAGGTACACCTAAGGTGAGCTATGGAGTTGACTCTATAAAATGAATCTATTTTCCTGCCATTTTTTTACCATGCAGACAGAGATATGTTTTCATTAAAACTGTCTTGAAATACTGAACTGTGAAATATTTGGTGAAGGAAGACTGTTAATTAGGCAGTATTGCACCCTGGGTAAGGGAGTGGCTGACATTTTCTAACACTTTTAGGAGTGTGCAACATATCTCAACTCTATTCTGCACCCATATTTCTAGATTCCATACTCCAGCTTCTGGAACTTAACTCTTCTTTGCCTTGTTAATCACAATTTGAAATGCGATCTAAATTTGTTTAATTTTTCTGCTCTAAAAATAATTTACTATAGGATTGAAACACACACATTGCCGTATATAAAATAGATTACCGGTGCAGGCTTAAGGTATGAAGCAGGGCACCCAGAGTGTCCTGTGCCAGCCTAGAAGGACAGGGTGGGAGGAGGGTGGGGGGTGAGGATGGAGCACACGTGTCTACCTCTGGCTGATTCATGTCGCTGTGTGGCAGAAACCATCACAGTGTTGTAAAATGATTATCCTCCAGTTAAAATAAATAAGTAAATTTTAAACAAGCAAACAAAAGCTTACTAAGCTTCAAATTCAAAATCTGCTGAATAAGTCCTTTTAAAGCAAATAGTATTTGAACTCAGCGGTTGTTATGCCCTTCAGATTCTGTGTGACAATCCAGGATTCTAAATTTTGGTTTTTAATAACAAGGCACACTGCATGTGTTGCAATATGGGTTAATTGGCTGATGCAGGTAACATGTTATCATGAATTAACTAGGATGCTAAAGGTTCTTTTTAGCTATCAGTAGTAAAATAATATGAAGCAAGAAGCTGTGTGACTTTTGGGGTGATGTAAATGTCCTACAAATTAGATTTTGGTAATGATTGCACAACTCTCTAAATACTAAAACCCATTTAATTGCATACTTTAAACAGGGGAGCTTTATGATATGTGAAGTATTAACAATCTCAATAAAACTTTTTTTTTAAAGCTGTATCCTAGTGCACTGAATCCTAGTGCAGGAATGAAATAATGGTTTAATTTACATATACTTATAAAGGCATCCATGATCCTAACAAACCTTGAGTTGAAACAAGTTAGCAACTGCAACATGAAAGGTGAAAACGTTAACTGCCTAAGGAATTTCCTGAAAGTTGAATCTTGTCTGTGGCTACGGCTGCATCTCATGAGATACAAATGCTGCATCCCTCATGCTCCTGCCAACCAGCAGGTATTTATTGAGTCCCGCTGTGGTGGGGCTGCTTACAGAGAGTAAAAGGTATAAAATATAAAGCACGTTTGCATCAGTTACCTATTGCCATGTAACAAAACTTAGTGGCTTAAAACAACTTTCATTTCGTTTAGCTCACATTTTCGTGGGTTGCTAGGTGGTTCTTATCTTGGTTGGTGTGGCTGATCCAGGGTTGGACTTTTTCAAGAGATTGCGTTCAGCAGATGAGAAGGCTGGTTGATCTGGGATAGATTCACTCACTCATGTAGCAGTCGGCAGGCTAGCATCCAGGGCTCTCGCTTCTCCTCCACGTGGTCTCTCAGCCTTTAGCTTCAGACTTTGGATTGGAGCTTGCACAGTGTTACTCTCACTGTGTGTTATTGGTCAAAGTAAGTCACCAAATATCTTAGTCAGTTTGAGCTGCTATAAAAAAATGCCACAGGATGGGATTCTAAGAACCCAGGATGGGATTAAAATTATGCTATAATTAGTACACATTGGCTAATTGAAAATCAACTTCATTTTACTTTATGTTCTGATTCTGGTTATTTACCAGTTAGAAGTTCTCTCACAGCAACAGGTCTCAAGAGTAGACCAAAGCATTCACAAGAATGCAACAAGAAACACATCAAGTCAAGACTGGGCAAAGCTATGGTTTTTCCAGTGGTCATGCGTGGATGTGAGAGTTGGACCATAAAGAAAGCTGAGCACTGAAGAATTGATGCTTTTGAACTGTGGTGTTGGAGAAGACTCTTGAGAGTCCCTTGGACTGCAAGGAGATCCAACCAGTCCATCCTAAAGGAAATCAGTCCTGAATATTCATTGGAAGGACTGATGCTGAAGATGAATCTCCAGTACTTTGGCCACCTGATGCCAACTCACTGGAAAAGACCCTGATGCTAGGAAAGATTGAAGCAGGAGGAGAAGGGGACAGCAGAGGATGAGATAGTTGGATGGCATCACAGACTCAATGGAATTGAGTTTGACTAAGCTCTGGGAGGTGATGAAGGACAGGGAGGCCTGGTGTGCTGCAGTCCATGGGGTCGCAAAGAGTTGGACACGACTGAGTGACTGAACTGTCTGAACTGATCCTACTGACTGATAGAAGAAAATAAATTGATGAAATCCACCATTTTTAAGCTACTTGTCAAAAGGAAAATCAGCAGCAGGTAGTCTAAAATTGCCAAAAATGTCACAACCTTGTTAAAACAGTCCCATCATCATCTCACTGTCAACTGTCCCTAAGAGAGGGCCCCCCTTATAGGTGGAGAGCAGCCTGCAGTGTCTAGCCAGGAAAACCACTCAGCTCCACAGATGCTCCACCTTACCTAAAAGAACCAAAAACCTTTGTCCACAGTCACTGGAAGTTTTACAATCAGATTTTGAATTTTCTCTTCAGGTTCAAGGTTGTGTCTCAAGTAGAAAAATACATCTCCCAGCTATCTGGGAGAGTGTTCAGTTTGATTTCCTATCCCTATGCCTTCATTCTCTATAAACACATCCCTCCATGCGATGGCATCAAATTAAATGCCTGCTTCTGAGATACCTGATAAAAGAGGAAGGGGAAAAAAGGGACTTCTTACTTTAGACTTCTTAATAGCTGAGTCTGTAGGTATAGAAGCCTAGTGTCTTAAATGGCATCTTAAGTGGCCATTTTCTTTCTACAATCTGTTGCCTCAGATATGATGGAGACTTTTCTAATAAAGTTACTAGGCAAATTTCTTAATAGCATGTTAGTTTAGGATTATAAAAAGCTCTTATTTTTTTCTTTGAAACACCACCCCTTTTCTTTGCTTTAATTCTCAGGTTTTATATAGAGATTCCTATTCAACATTTCTATCTATTGATTCAAGAGTGAAATAGTGGCAACAGTTTATCACGCTGCCACACTGGAGAGATATTCTATCTCTCCATTATCTCTCTACAAGTAGACAGTTTATTTTTTTAATTTTAAGAATTTTTTGAAATTTAGGGCTTCCCTGGTGGCTCAAGTGGTAAAGGATCTGCCTGGAATGCAGGACACCTAGGTTCAATCTCTGGGTCGGGAAGATCTCCGGGAGAAGAGAATGGCTACCCTCTTCATTAATCAATTACAAAAATCTTATGCTATCTAAAGCTTCAAGCCACTTCATCAAATTTATTATAATACCAGCAATAAGGGTTACAGAACCTCACACTGAATAGAATTACTTTAACAGCTTTAACAGTTTCTACAGAGTCCAAGTTTTTCTGTTTTATATCCAGCACTTTAAAGATACTTAATTTCTCTAAAACTAAGGGTCGCAGGTAGTCGATATGTTTAATTGTTAGAAAAAATATATTTTATTGCCAACAACTGTAATTTCAGGATAACACTCATTCCTATATATTCATCATAAATAAGAATTTGCTGAGGAAACATCCAGAGTGGCCAGGTCAATAGGATATGATGAGTTTGGTTACTCGTTGTCAGAATACAAATCTTAAGCTGAAACACCCTTTGTGTCATTGGTCAAAGAATGATTAAATGATAAAATCTGAAATATTTTTAATGGCAAAGGGTGGAGGATAATCATATGCCCAAAACAACCCTTTCACACACATGATATAGTAAAATTCAACAAGTTGTCAAAAGCATGAAGTGAAGACTGATAAATCATTATGGTAGAAAGTATGAAAAACAACTAATGAAATCTAGAAAGTCTAAAGCCATTCCATCTCAAATGATAAGCTCTTATGTTATTATCTAGCAACTAAGCTATAAGATAAACGGGATATGTCACCATGGTAGCAGTGGGCAGACAGATTCAGTGTGAAAAGTGAGAACTATTCAAAGCAGTAGAAAGGAAATAGGATGGGACAACTCAAAAGATCAGGGAACTATCAAATTTATCTTACCATTAAATCTATTCAGTGGAAATCTAAATCACTCTGATTCTTAACTCACAATAAAATGAACATTCACTAAAATGCAGCTCTTAAAATGGAAAAACAGTCATGTAATACTTCCTTAAGGCTGTCAAAAGCTAGTAAAACCACCCAATGTAATAGAATTTCCATTAACTTTGTAAACAGTTACAAGAAATAAGATGTTTTGGTAAATTTAGCACATTGATTTTTGGCAAATTTGCTTTGGCAAACTGGTCATTCTGTATATTGTTTATTTCAGTGTATTGATGTTTAGCAATTTGGCTTTCTTCTGATATCTTGTGCCCTCAAAGAACAGAGGTAATCAAAGACTCATTCTTGTAAAATAAATGCCGAGTGGCACAAGTCACTGGCTAGGAAAGTAGGTGTATAGAGGTGGCTGACACAGATATTGCCCCTCTTGGTAGTTACAGTCTGTAACAGGGAAGACAAACGCTAAACAAAAATTACTCAAATAATTGTTTAGCTTGAGTTTTAATGAGTGCTTTAAAAAAAAAAAAAAGGCATGGTGTGAAATGAGAGAGTTTGAGAGGAAGACCTGGTATCAGAAGTTTTTATTTTTAATTGACCAGAAATAGAAAATCAGGACTCCCTGGTCGTCCAGTGTAGGACACCCGTGCTCCCAGTTCAGGGAGCGTGGTTGGATCTGGGGTCGAGGAACTAAGGTCGTTCATGCCGCATGGCACGACCAAAACAGAAACAGACATGGAAAATGCAGTCTGCCTGTCAAAACAGCCCAGGGGGATCGAGCTGAACATCACCACAGCACTGTGCTGCTGTGCTGGCACGGCTGCGGGAGTGGGCGCCACTGGAGCGGGGCTGCCTGCCTTCCAGGCTCTGGCGTTCGCTTGTGCGCGTGCCCTTCTTGTTTCCTCACATGCCCTAAAGGTGGTCTCCGTGATATCCCGACCTCCCCACGCATTTCTGTCTTTTGTCTCACTCGCCCGAGGGCTCCTAGATGCTCTCTGCCTACTGCCTGCTCTTCTGTAACTGCTCCCCATTGCCCTCGCCGAGGTCGGTCTCCCCAGTCCCCTTTTCTTTTCTTCATTTTATGCTTGCGGTTCTGCCGCCTTTTGCTCTCCTCAGAGTTCTTAGTCTTTGAGAGAACATACTGACTGGTCACAGCATTCCCAGACCTCTACACTAGAGAATCGAACAGTTAAAATTCATTAGAAGTGGGATTTGGGTCTCTGAAACTTTCTAAAGGATATATTTTTATACTGTTGGAGTATTGTAGAATTTTTATCCTTGGGAAGACTGTTTTTTAAGAACTCTAATGATTGACAGAGTCTAGATCTGAGAACACTAAGGGTGTGTTGTTGTGGTCCTCTAATGGACCGGAACTTGAGGGTACAGAGTCGACCGATAAGAAAGTGAAAGAAGGAAGAAAAGAGGCTGATATTCCCTGGTTTACACAGTATGCCAATATAACTCTAGGACAAAGAGCTAGCACCATCTACGTAGGCTCAGGGCACCCTCTCGAAGAGGTCTTGAAACCCCTGGCAAGTAAGTAGACACCGCGGACACCTGTACTCCATGGAAGCAGCCTGAAAGGGAGAGGGGGAGAGAGAGAGAGAGAGCGAACAAAATGAGGAAAGACACGGGGACCAGTGTTCTGATGGAACAAAGGCGTTTATTCAACGTATTGTGGGCATATATATACTCTCTTACAAGATAGCCTTTTTAGCAGAGACAGGGATAAAAGAATCTTACAAGTTATTCAGGAAGCTTGAGGCTAGAATCATTTTCAAGGGAGGGGATTGTAAAAGTTACTTTCCATATCAGAAGGGAAGAGAGTTGTAAATGGCTGCTTTCCACCATATGGACAAGTTACTTTCCATACGAACGAGATGCATAAATTCCTATTATTCCGGGAGCCGCATATGGGTTCCTCCAGCACCTGCATTCAGGTGCTATCAGGAACAAAGGATTTATGCAAGACCAAAAACAGCATACGGGAAGCCTTCTGTTAAATGCTACCTTACAGTGGGTAACTAATTCTAGAAGACAATTTATTCGTATTAGTTTTTAAAAATTTTTTGACCATGCCATTTGGCATGCACGATCTTAGTTCCCTGACCATGGATAGAACCTGGGTCCCCTGCAGTGGAAATGCAATCTTAACCACTGGACTACCAGGGAAGTCCCAAGTTATCCATAGTATTAAGAGAGATCTTAATATTTAGAATTTCATAACAAAGGTAAATGAAAGACCATAGAGGAAACGGTATGTACAGTGTAACTAAGACATACTTATCTATATATAATACAGAAATAACTGTTAAAAAAATCTCATGATAAAAATCATTAAGAAAGGATAAATGTTTTATTGAATATAGGAAATGCATATGAAGAAACTAATTGATGGTTTACTTTTCAGTTCTCAGAGACACTTCCAAAGCACAGCATACATCACGGGTTCTCAACTAGGGACAATTTTGCACCTGGGAGACATTGAGTAATGTCTGGTGACATTTGTTTTTTTTTTTTTTTTTGGTTGTCATAATGGAGGGGGCTGGCATCTAGTGGGTTGAGTCCAGGAAAGCTGCTAAATATCCCCAAATGCACAGAGGAGCCTCCCACAACACAGAACTTGATCAACACTGCCCATGTTCACAAACGCTGGCATAGGTTAACAGCACCCATCTTTCAGCTCCAGCTCATAATTGGTCCCAGCTCTATTCCCGCTGAAAGGCACAGAGATGCAGGCTTTACAAAATGTGCATTTAAACCGAGGTCCAGCAACACTCAGGACATCCAGATTCACTCTTAACTTCTCCATAACCTTTGCATAGCAAACGGCTCTCACATCTCAACCCTATGGAATGAAAGTGGCTTGCTCTCTGGTGACTTGAGGATTCCTTGAGATCTCAGATTAATTTCTTTTGGTGGGGGAAGCATTTAGGACAGTACGAAGACCCTCAGGAGTACAGGTGGTTGCTCCTTTGTCTATATCCTCTCTTTAAAGCTCTAATAGAATAGGTTTGGATTTTTGGTTGTAATTTAAAGGTGATGTTTTGTTTTGGTCAGCCCTCAGTAAATTAAATTACAGCATAATGCCAGTACCTAGGGTAATGGTATTAACACATAAAAGCTGGGTAATAAATATTTATTGAATGAATGACTTTCATTGTATTGTTTAGACTTTTGAATTCAAGTTATAGGTCATAAAATTCAGTTGCCTGTGGTTTCCCATCGACTTCCTCAGAATGACCCTATCTTCCAACTTCAGTTTTATTTTTTCCATTGGTTTTATTTTTGCCAGGTGGTGATCTGTTTTTCACCCAGTTAATTCATTCATCAATTTACTATTATTTTTTATGCTAAGTGCTTATAACATGATCATAAAGGTGTAAGAAGCCTGCCTTTCAGTAATGAGGAAGCAAGACTTGAGTAAAGGCAATATGGCATTATATAATTCAATTAAAAAACAGAGAATGACTGAGTGCTATAGAAATCTATTCATAGAAAGATTAAAATAGAATTGAACTGTAGAGGAACTTGAGGAAGTGAATTGGCCCAACCTACCTTCCTGAAAATAGGAAGAACTTCAGACAGGTATTCTTTTTGTCTATCGGTCACATACTAAATAAGCATAATTTTGAGTGTCTGCTCTATGTCTAGAGATTATAAAGATCAGCAAGATATTGTTTCTTCCTTCAAAGAGGTCATAATATCGTGATAAAAAATAGACAGTAGGCAAACCTTCCTGGATACTTTGATAAATGCCATGCAAGCAGTCACTGAGCAGCTCTGCTGGAAAGGTGACAATGGACAGATTCCTGAGGAGAAAACCACTGAATCTGATGTTAAAAACAATAGAAGTTAATCCCAGGATGAAACTGAACAGGGTGTTCCAGACAGAAAGACAGCAGGTTTGTTAGAGGTAGGTAGTTGACTGAAATCTAGAAGAGACAGGAGACAGAGAGAAGAAAGGGAGAAGGGGAAGCAAAAACAAAAAACACACAGGGCTTCCCTGATAGTCCAGTGGCTGAGACTCTGCACTTTCAGTGGAGGGGCCCGGCTTCAGTCCCTGAGCAGAGCACTAGCCCACACACCACAGCTCAAAGGTCCTGCATGCCACAGTGAACGCCGGAGACCCCACACACCGCCACTAAGGCCTGGTCCAGCCAAATAAGCAAGGAAAAATGAATAAATGAATGCTTTCTAAAAAGAGAGAGAGAGGAAAGGGACATGGGTGGTGGACACAAGAGGAGCAAAGCTTGAGGAGCAAAGCTGGGAGTCAGGGGGCTTTGGGCTTATTAGAGAGTTTGGGTACAACTGGGAACTGGCCATTGGGAAAAACAGAGTACTTGGTAAGCGCGTAATAGATGAACAAAACAGTCCTATATTCTGGAAGGGTCAGGGTGCAGACTCAAGGAAACGTGGCACATTCTGGGGTTACTTACTCAGGGCTCATATTTGAAAGTTCAGGAAACCAATTTGAATAAGTAGGGTGAAACAAGACTATGATGGAATTTGGTCATCTCGGTGGTCTCTTATCTGCCAAGTGATACAACAAACATGATGCTTTAGCACCATGTAATCAGTGTCCTAGATGAGAAAGAGACTTGAGGCTTGATGCCAGATATGTAACAGTTATTCAGTTATCAAACTCTAGACCAGGTGTATGGGAGAGCAACAGAAACGGAGATGGAGAGATGGATGGAAGTCTTCTGGAAGGAAAAACCAGCAGTATGACAGGGGGAAGGGACAGCCTGCTATTAAATAAATTTCTAGCTGAGGAAAATGAGGGCTTGGTGGTTCCAGGATGAAACCAGGATGAAATAGGCAGATGTGGTTTGAGAGAGAAAATAGTCAGTTGAGTTTGACTCATTGTTTTAGATGCAAGAGAGTCAAAAAAGCGAAACTTCCCGTTTAGACCTCAGGTTTCTGTGAGGGAAACAAGAAATTGAAGCTGGAGGAACAGATTTGGGAATCATCAAAACATAGATGATTGTTCAAGAGTAAGTAGATGCTTCTTCATGTGCTTTGGACTTCCCTGGTGGCTCACATGGTAAAGCGTTTGCCTACAATGCAGGACACCTGGGTTTGACCCCTGGGTCAGGAAGATCCCCTGGAGAAGGAAATGGTAACCCACTCCAGTATTCTTGCCTGGAGAATCCCATGGATGGAGGAGCCTGGTGGGCTACAGTCCATGGGGTCGCAAAGAGTTGGACACGACTGAACGACTTAACTTTCACTTTCTTTCATGTGCTTTAGTTGCTTTACTCTGACACTTGATTAACAGAGAAGCACTTAAAAGTAAACTTTTCTTTGCTGGAAAGCATCTGCTTAACAAGTGCTTCTACTTAATAAGCCAGCATGTTCTGGGTCCTCAGTAACTCCCTTGTGATAAACTGGCACTTTTGGAAGCTGCATGAAGTTTTCCAGCCTCCAAAGCACTCTCTGAGTATCTAATCTTTTAATACATAGGGAAACATCACTAGTTTAATTATGGTGAGAGCTCTTTAATAACCAGACCCAGTGTACCTACTTCTTCTGAAAAAAAAATAAAATCTCTGGTAGAGAGAGAGAAGCAAGTTGAAATTCAGTTTGGTGATAGAGATGTCAGTAAGACCCCGCACATATTTGAGTGCCTACTATGTATTGGACACTAGGTCACATACTGGGGACACAGCAAATTCTTTGGAGAGCAAGTCAAGCAAATCATCACAGTGAACATGGATAAGGGCTCAACCAGAGGTCTGTACCAAAGGCATAGGTCTCCTTGCCCATAGAAGTCAGGTAGAAAAATTGATCATTTGAATTGAACCTCAAAAGTCTAAGTAATATTTGCAGTTAAATGAGACAATGTCAGCTGCCACCAAATGTATATACTGAGCATCTAGTCTGTTCCAGTCAATGTTTAGGCACTGAGCATAAAACAGAGATGAGATCATCATGGTGTCTGTCCTCATTTAGCTGGTGTTGAAGTGGGATGTGATGGACAAGAAATATGTTAATCAGTAAAGTAATATAGTTGAGTGAGTAGGGGAGTTGCTTTAGCAAATATATAGTCAGCAAATGATCTCTCTGAGGATATCTATTTGAGTTAAGACCTAAATGAAAAGAAGAAGGTGGGGACGGGAAAAGATTTATAAGCTGAAACAGCAGCAAGTGGAGAGCCTCTTTTCATACTGTTCTATCAAGGCAAGAACACTGAAGTGGTTACCATTCCCTTCTCCAGTGGACCACATTTTGTCAGAATTCTCCACCATGACCTGTCCATCTTGAGTGGCCCTGCATGGCATGGCTCACCGTTTCATTAACTTATACAAGATTGTGGTCCATGTGATCATTTTGGTTAGTTTTCTGTGCTTGTGTTTTTCATTTTGTCTGCCCTCTGATGGATGAGGATAAGAGGCTTGTGCAAGTTTTCTGATGGCTTAAAGCTCAACATTCAAAAAACTAAGATCAAGGCATCTCATTCCATCTCTTCATGGCAGATAGATGTGGAAAAAATGGAAAGTGACAGACTTTATTTTCTTGGGCTCCAAAATCACTGCAGATGGTGACTGCAGCCATGAAATCAAAAGATGCTTGCTCCTTGGAAGAAAAGCTATGATAAACCTAGACATCATTAAAAAGCAGAGACATCACTTTGCCAGCAAAGTGATGTTAAAGCTATGGTTTCTAGTTAAAGCTATGGTTTCTCCAGTAGTCATGTATGGATGTGAGATCTGGACCATAGAGAATACTGAGCACCACAGAATTGATGCTTTTGAATTGTGGTGTTGGAGAAGACTCTTGAGAGTCCCTTGGACTTCAAGGAGATCCAACAAGTCCTCCTAAAGGAAATCAGTCCTGAATATTCATTGGAAGGACTGATGCTAAAGCTGAAGCTCCAATACTTTGGCCACCTGATGCCAACTCATTGGAAAAGACATGGATGATGCGAGAGATTGAGGGCAGGAGGAGAGGGGGCAACAGAGGATGAGATGGTTGGATGGCATCACTGACTCAATGAACACGAGTTTGAGCAAACTGCAGGAGCTGGTGAAGGACAGGGAAGCCTGGTGTGCTGTAGTCGATGGGATCATAGAGTTGCACACAACTGAGCAACTAACATTTTCTCTCTCTCTCTCTCTCTCTCTCTCTCTCTCTCTCTCTCTCTCTCTCTCTCTCTCTCTCTCTCTCTCTCTCTCTCACACACACACACACACACACACACACACACACACACTGTATGTTACTCCAAATGTTATGGGAAAACTCTAAAGGATTTTACACTGAGAGTTAGAGCTCTAGGCAAAGATCCAAGTTTGGAGATCCACACCTGGGGGTCATCAGCATATGGATAGGTTTTGAAGACATGAGACAGAAAAAGTAGATAGACTAGAGGCAAGTGCTAAAAGCTTTGGGCAGCCCAACATCTTAGTGAGACTGCAAAAGGGGAGGCAGCGAAGGAAGAAGGGAAGCTGGCAAGCAGGGGTGGCTTGGAAGCTCAGAAAAGATAGGGTTTCAAAATGGCTATAATTGGAGGGTTCAGAACTAGTGAGGAGGTAAGTTAAACGAAGACAGAACACACCATCAGCTGTGGCTGGTGTAGGGTGTTGGTGACACTGATAAATCTGTTTCTGTGGAATTGGAGGCACAAACCCAGTTGACTGGGAGAGAGGGTCAGAAAGTGGAGGAAGTGAGTAGACCCACTTCTTCCGGGGGTTTGCTGTGAATGAGAGTGAAGAAATAAAACAGTAACAATAACAAAGCTTTGAGTTAAGGAAGGTTTTGTTTTGTTTGAAGATGATTATTGCTATTACTTATTCCTAAGTATATGATCCAGTACTGAGGGAATAGAAAATGGTGGCACAGCTGTTGGTGGGAATATAAACCAGTACAGGCAGTATGGAAAGAAGTTCCTCAAAGAACTAAAAAGAAAATTGCCATATGATCCAGCAATCCCACTCTGGGCATATATCCTGACAAGACTATAATTCAAAAATGTACATGCACCCCTGTGTTCATAGAAGCACTATTTACAATAGCCAAAACATGGAGGCAACCTAAATGTCAATTGACAGATGAATGAAAAAGATGTGATTACCAATGGAATACTACTCAACCATATAAAAGAATGAAAAGAAATGCCTTTTGCAGCAACATGAATGGGCCTGGAGATTATCATACTAAATGAGGTAAGTCAGAAAGAGAAAAACAAATATCACGATATCACTTACATGGAATCTTAACGTGACACAAATGAGCTTATTTACAAAAGAGAAACAAATTCATTAGACACAGAAGGCAAACTTATGGTTACCAAAGGGAAAGTGGAGCGGGGAGGGAAGGATTGGGAACTTGAGATTAGCAGCTAAAAACTATTATACATAGAATGAATAAAAACCAAGGTCCTATTTATAGTGCAGGGAACCATATTCAATGTCATATGATAAACCATAATGGAAAAGTATGAAAATTTTCATATGTATGTATAACTGAGTCACTTTGCTGTAAGCATAAATTAACACAACATTGTAAATCAACTATATTACAGCAAAATAAAAAAATGTAAATGGCGGTGCAGGGGAAAGCACAGAAAATTACAAGAGGAAAGCCCTTGCGTAGGCTAGAGTAGAATCCAAGTTGAGTAAGAAAGGGATGACTGAAGGTCATGGTGGTTAGTGAACCTATGAGAAGGTCAGTGGATCTGGGGTCTCATAAATAATAATGCTGTTTGAGCAGGAGTACTGGAGAAGGTGCTGGTAAAGAATCCTCCTGCCAACGCAGGTGATGTGGGTTTGATCCCTGAGTCGGGGAGATCCCCTGAAGAAGGACAAGGCAACCCACTCCAGTGTTCATGTCTGGGAAATCCCATGGACAGAGGAGCCTGGTGGGCTACAGTCCATGCTTTTGCGAAAGAGCCAGACAGGACTTAGTGACTAAACAACAATGGTAACTGGAGGAGGCAAGCTGGCAGAGTAGACGACATCACAGGGGATGTGTTTGAAATGGGGAGATTCAGGGCTATGATCAAATCTTGGGTATATTCATTATAAATCATATCTAGCTATAACTAAGTTGCAGGCTTCCCAGGTGGTTCAGTGGTAAAGAATTTGCCTGCCAGTGCAAAAGACACAGGTACAATCTCTGGGTCGGGAAGATCCCTTGGAGGATGACATGGCAACCCGCTACAGCATTCTTGCCTGGAAAACTCCATGAACAGAGGAGCCTGGTGGGCTACAGTCTATGGGGTCACAAAGAGTCGGACACAACTGAGTGACTAAGCACAGAACACAGCATAGCTAAGCTTATGCTTGTGTATCTGACTTAGTTGACAGTGTTATAGCTAACAAAGTATTCATTAAGCACGTAAATGGTAGCTGTGTGTGTGCAGATTTCTGAAAATCACAGTCACCATAAAGGTTCTAGTTCAAGAACATCAACACCTGAGATGAGAGCTCTTATAGGCACCGAGTTCATTACAAAGGTAGAGCCACCTGACCTGACTTTCAGAAAAAAAAGAGGAGGTAAACAGCAATGAGGTACATGCTACACATCTATCAGAATGGCTAAAATTCAAAACACAGAAGTATTTGCTGATGCAGATGTGGAGATAAAGGAACTCTAATTTGCTGCTGGGAATGTGAAATGGTACAGCCACTTTAGAAGTAGTTTGGATGTTTTTTACAAAACTAAACATAGGATCTAGCAATCGTGCAACTTAGTATTCACCCAAATGAGTTGAAAATTTGTGTTTACAAAAAAACCTACACACACAGATGTTCATAAGCAGCTTTATTCATAATTGCCAAAACTTTTAAGTAATTATTATGTCCTTCAATAGGTGAATGGATAAACAAATTATAGTATATTCATACAATGGAATATTACTCAATAATGAAAAAAGAAATGAACTATCAACACAAAAAGATATGGAGGAATCTTTTCTCAATTAACTAATTTTAGTTGGAGAATAATTACAATATTTTGATGGTTTTGCCATACATCAGCATGAATAGGCCACAAATATTCATGTGTCCCCCCGCATCCTGAGCACCCCCTCCCAGCTCCTTCCCCACCCCACCCCTCTGGGTTGTCCCAGAGCACCTGCTTTGGGTGTCCTGCTTCATGCATCGAATTTGCATTGGTCATCTATTTTACATATGGTAATGTACATGTTTCAATGCTATTCTCTCAAATCATCCCACCCTTACCTTCTCCTGCTGAACCCAAAAATTTGTTCTTTACATCTGTCTTCTTTGTTGACCTGCATGTAGGATCATTGGTACCATCTTTCTAAATCCCATACATGTGCATTGATATACAGTATTTGCCTTTCTCTTTCTGACTTACTTTACTCTCTATAATAGGCTCCGGGTTCATCCATCTCATCAGAACTGACTCAGATGTGTTCCTGTTTATAGCTGAGTAATATTCTATTGTGTATAGGTACCACAGGGAGAAGGCAATGGCACCCCACTCCAGTACTCTTGCCTGGAAAATCCTGTGGACAGAGGAGCCTGGTAGGCTGCAGCCCATGGGGTCGCTAGGAGTCAGACACGACTGAGCGACTTCACTTTCACTCATTGGAGAAGGAAATGGCAACCCACTCCAGTATTGTTGCCTGGAGAATCCCAGGGACGGTGGAGCCTGATGGGCTTCCATCTATGGGGTCGCACAGTCGGACACGACTGAAGCGACTTAGCAGCAGCAGCATAGGTACCACAACTTTCTTATCCATTCATCTGCTGATGGACACCTAGGTTGCTTTCATGTCCTAGCTATTGTAAATAGTGCTGCAGTGAACACTGGGGTACACGTGTCTCTTTCAATTCTGGTTTCCCCTGGGTGTGTGCCCAGTGGTGGGATTTCCGGGTCGTATGGCAGTTCTATTCCCAGTTTTTTAAGGAATCTCGACACTGTTCTCTGTAGTGACTGTACCAGTTTGCATTTCCACCAACAGTGTAAGAGGGTTCCCTTTTCTCTACACACTCTTTAGCATTGATTTTTTTGTAGACTTTTTGATAATGGCCATTGTGACCAATGCGAGATGATACCTCATTGTGGTTTTGATTTGCATTTCTCTAATACTAAGTGATCGTAACAGGCAAGTTTGGCCTTGGAGTACAGAATGAAGCAGGGCAAAGACTAATAGAGTTTTGCCACGAGAACGCACTGGTGATAGCAAACACCCTATTCCAAAAACATAAGAGGAGACTCTACACATGGACATTACCAGATGGTCAATACCGAAATCAGATTGACTATATTCTTTGCAGCCAAAGATGAAGAAGCTCTATACAGTCAGAAAAAACAAGACCGGGAGCAGACTGTGGCTCAGATCATGAACTGTTTATTGCCAAATTCATATTTAATTGAAGAAAGTAGGGAAAACCACTAGCCCATTCAGGTATGACCTAGATCAAATCCCTTATGAGTATACAGTGGAAGTGACAAATAGATTTAAGGGACTAGATCTGATAGACAGAGTGCCTGATAAACTATGGACAGAGGTTCGTGACATTGTACAGGAGATAGGGATCAAGAAAATTCCCATGGAAAATAAATGCAAAAAAGCAAAATGACTGTCTGAGGAGGCCTTACAGATAGCTGGGAAGAGAAGCGAAAAGCAAAGGAGAAAAGGAAAGATATTCCCATCTGAATGCAGAGTTCCAAAGAATAGCAAGGAGAGATAAGAAAGCCTTCCTCAGTGATCAGTGCAAAGAAATAGAGGAAAACAACAGATTGGGAAAGACTAGAGATCTCTTCAAGAGAATTGGAGATACCAAAGGAACATTTCATGCAAAGATAGGCTCGATAAAGGACAGAAATGGTATGGACCTAACAGAAGCAGAAGATATTAAAAAGAGGTGGCAAGAATACACAGAAGAACTGTACAAAAAAGATCTTCACGACCCAGATAATCACAATGCTGTGATCACTCACCTAGAGCCAGACATCCTGGAATGTGAAGTCAAGTGGGCCTTAGAAAGCATCACTATGAACAAAGTTAGTGGAGGTGATGGAATTCCAGTTGAGCTATTTCAAATCCTCAAAGGTGATGCTGTGAAAGTGCTGCACTCGATATGCCAGCAAATTTGGAAAACTCAGCAGTGGCCACAGGACTGGAAAAGGTCAGTTTTTGTTCCAATCCCAAAGAAAGGCAATGCCAAAGAATGCTCAAACTACCGCACAATTGCACTCATCTCACATGCTAGTAAAGTAATGCTCAAAATTCTCCAAGCCAGGCTTCAGCAATACGTGAACCGTGAACTTCCAGATGTTCAAGCTGGATTTAGAAAAGGCAGAGGAACCAGAGATCAAATTGCCAATATCCACTGGATCATCGAAAAAGCAAGAGAGTTCCAGAAAAATATCTATTTCTGCTTTATTGACTATGCCAAAGCTTTTGACTGTGTGGATCACAATAAACTGTGGAAAATTCTGAAAGAGATGGGAATACCAGACCATCTGACCTGTCTCTTGAGAAATCTGTATGAAGGTCAGGAAGCAACAGTTAGCACTGGACATGGAACAACAGACTGGGTCCAAATAGGAAAGGGAGTACATCAAGGCTGTATATTGTCACCCTGCTTATTTAACTTATATGCAGAGTACATCATGAGAAACGCTGGGCTGGAAGAAACACAAGCTGGAATCAAGATTGCCGGGAGAAATATCAATAACCTCAGATATGCAGAGGACACCACCCTTATGGCAGAAAGTGAAGAAGAACTAAAGAGCCTCTTGATGAAGGTGAAAGAGGAGAGTGAAAAAGTTGGCTTAAAGCTCAACGTTCAGAAAACTAAGATCATGGCATCTGGTCCCATCACTTCATGGGAAATAGATGGGGAAACAGTGGAAACAGTGTCAGACTTTATTTTTTGGGGCTCCAGAATCACTGCTGATGGTGATTGCAGCCATGAAATTAAAAGACGCTTACTCCTTGGAAGGAAGTTTATGGCCAACCTAGCTAGCATATTTAAAAGCAGAGACATTACTTTGCCAACAAAAGTCCATCTAGTCAAGGCTATGGTTTTTCCAGTGGTCATGTATGGATGTGAGTGTTGGACGGTGAAGAAAGCTGAGCACCGAAGAATTGATGCTTTTGAACTGTGGTGTTGGAGAAGACTCTTGAGAGTCCCTTGGACTGCAAGGAGATCCAATCAATCCATCCTAAAAGAGATCACTGCTGGGTGTTCATTGGAAGGACTGATGTTGAAGCTGAAACTCCAATACTTTGGCCACCTCATGCGAAGGGTTGACTCATTGGAAAAGACCCTAATGCTGGGTAGGATTGGGGGTGGGAGGAGAAGCAGACAACAGAGAATGAGATGGTTGGATGGCATCACCGACTCGATGGACATGGGTTTGGGTAGACTCCGGGAGTTGGTGATGGACAGAGAGGCCTGGCGTGCTGCAATTCATGGGGTCGCAAAGAGTTGGACATGACTGAGCGACTGAACTGAACTGAAACTGAACTAAATACTGAGTGATGTTGAGCATTTTTTCGTGTTTATTAGCTATCTGTATGTCTTTTTTCAAAAAGTGCCTGTTTAGGTCTTTTGCCCACTTTTTGATTGGGTTGTTCATTTTTCTGGTATTGAGTTGCATGAGCTGCTTGTATATTTTTGAGATTAATTCTTTGTCAGTTACTTCATTTACTATTATTTTCTCCCATTCTGAAGGCTATCTTTTCACCTTGTTTATAGTTTCCTTCATTGTGTAAAAGCTCTTAAGTTTAATTAAGTCCCATTTGTTTATTTTTGTTTTTTTAAAAATATGGAGGAATCTTGAATGTACATTGCTAAGTGAAAGAATCCAGTTTGAAAAGCCTATGAATGATTTCAACTCTATGACATTCTAGAAAAAGGCATACTTTGGAAGCAGTAAAAAATACAGTGCTTCTGTTATATTTAAAATAGATAATCAGCAAGGTCCTACTGTGTAGCACAGGGAACTCTATTCAATGTTAAGTGGCAGCCTGGATGGGAGGGGAGTGTGGGAGAGATTGGATAAACATATATGTATGGCCAGGTCCCTTTGCCGTCCACCTAAAACTATCCCAGCATTGCTAATTGGCTATGCTCGTGTGTGCTCAGTCATGTTCAACTCTTTGGGACACCATGGACTGTAGCCCACCAGGCTCCTCTGTCCACGGGATTGCCCAGGCAAGAATACTGGAGTGGGTTGCTATTTCCTTCTCCAGGGGATCCTTCAACCCAGGGATCGAACCCGCATGTCTTGCATCTTTTGCATTGGCAGGCAGATTATTTAGCACTGTGCCACTCCTGTACTTCAATATAAAATTAAAAGTTTTTAAAAATAAAGTAAATAAAAACTCAAAAAGTGATGACCTACAAGCAAAGGAAAATAAAAACCTTTCATATCCTCACCTTCCAAAAAAGTTCGGTGCTTGCCAGGATTTTTCAGGGAGTAAGAGAAGGATGAATAGGTAGAGCACAGGGGATTTTTAGGGCAATAAAACTAACCTGTATGATACTATAACACTGGAGGACACAGGTCATTATTCATTTGTCAACCCACAGAATATAAACACAAAGAATGAACTCGAATGTAAACCAGGGACATTCATTAATAATAACATATCAGTATTGGTTCACCAGTGATAACAAAGGCACCGCATATAATAGGAGAAACTTGGAAAAGGAGGCACTTTTTTACAGACCTAATTTAAAAACAAAAGCAACACACTGTTTCCCTGGAACATTATAAGTGCTCAAAAATGAAAAAATAAATGTTTGCCAGATAGGCAAGGAGAAAAAGGAATAAGGTGTGTTTATCCCAGAAATAAAGATTAAGGCATGCGTACAAAAATACAGAGAAAGGAAGAGTGGGCAAGGTGTACAGGTGTGCAGGAAGGTCGCGCTGAAAATGTTGTCAAGCAAATGATCAGATGTGCTGTACAAAATGATGCCTGAGCCTGCAACAGGGAGCATGGTTACAGTCGGACCAAGACTGGAAAAGAAGAGACAAGTCAGGAGATTATTGCCCTGGTCCAGAGGAGAATGGATGAGATATGAACTAACGTAGAGATGGAGAAGAGGAGATGGATTGTAAATAGATTTGGCTGCTAGAATTAAAGGAACTTGGTGGCTGGTCGAACAGGCCGGGGTTCTCAAAGCCACCATATGAGACTCCCAGTCGAGCCTGAGGGAGTCGTGCTGGACTTGGAACTTGCATATCTGACCGCACCTTGTGTTGAATGATGGGCCTGATTTTTGCAGCACCAAGGCTCTTCTCCCTGATTGGTTGGTTGGCACTTTGGGAAGTAGCATTAGCACTTTCGTGTCACTAGGGGGCTAATCATAGCCATTTTCATGATTGTAGAACTGAATTGCAGTTCAGAAAGAATAATCATAGCAGTTCACACAGGGGTCTTTCCTAGATTTCACTATCTTAGGACAAAGTCATTTGCATTAAGACCATTCCATGAGGCCAGTGTCATGAAAGTCATTATTTATACAGCATTTGCTCTCAAATTTTCAGGCACCTTACCAGAAGTCCACTGAATACTGAATCCTCTGCTCATTGCATATGTGTGTGTGTGTTAAACTGATGGACACAGGCAGTATATGAACGGTGATTAGGAAGACTAATAGATGGATGTAGATAAAGATAAATAGTAATAGATACATAGATAGACTGGCAAATAGATATTAATGATAGCAGTTACTGCCTTGTTTACATGAGCATGTTAACTATTTTTAAAGAAAATTGTAAAATTTTTAAACAATTTTAAAATAACTTTTAAAAAAATTTAAAAGAAAATGATTTCATAAAAGGCAAACTTAAATTTATTAACCATCAGCTCCATGCAAGACACTATTTTGGATACTTATGTACACTACCAGACTCAAAGGTCTTTGTTGTAAGTTTACATTCCCAATAACAGTGCACAAAGATTCTCTTTTCTCCACATCCTCACCAATACTTCTTATCTCTTATGTTTTTGATGGCAGCCATTCTAACCAGTGTAAGCTGATAGCTGATTCTGGCTTTGATTCTGATGATTAGTGGGCACATTTTCATGTACCTATTGGACATTTGTATGTCTTCTTGGGAAATACTGTATTATATACTTGAAAGTTGTTGAGAGAGCAAATCTTAAATGTTCTCACCACAAAAAAGAAGTGGTAATTACTTGATGCAATAGGAGTGGTAAGCTACAGCAGTAATCATGTTGCAATGAGGGGGAGAAAGCTCTTGGGAGACAGAGGTAGAGGATCTTTAATGTTGGTATTCCTAGAGCAGGAAGCTGGTGTTGTAAAAATATTTGCGGAATAATTAATATAACATTTCATTTAATTCTAGTAAAATCTCTGTAAGGTAAATATCTTTGTCCCTACATAACAGACATGGGCATTGAGATACAATTTAAATAAGTTTCTAATTTCCCTGGTGATCCAATGGTTAAGAATCTGCCTGCCAGTGCAGGGGACATGGGTTCCATCCCTGGTCCGGGAAGATTTCACATGTCGTGGAGCAAAACTAAGCCCATGCGCCACAACTGCTGAAGCCGTGCACTCTAGAGCCTGTGCTCTGCAGTAAGAGACGCTGCCCCAGCGAGAAGCCAATGCATCACAACTAGAGAGGAGCCTCCTCTTGCCACAACCAAAGAAAGGCCGCACGCAGCAAGGAAGATCCAGCGTAGCCAAAAATAAATAAATAAATAAAAATAATTAAAAACAAACAAAGTTTTAAATAATTTTGCCGAGGTTGTTAAGCTCAGAAGCAGTGAAAATACTGGACTCGAGCACAAACCTCTGTGACCCAGAAGCAGTGTTTTGTCATCAAGACGGCTCTTGGAACACATCGCGTGATCCTCCTTGAGTTTCTGCACAGTGCCCTACTTGGGAACTGAGTGATTCTCCCAGGTCGTGGAGAAGTCTCACAATTGGCAGCCAACTGGTTTGTGCCGCCTCAGACATTTTGCATTTCCATCTGGAACTGCCGTTTGAGAAGCCCGAGCAGAGCCCCTGAGCTGTGGTGGCCCCAGCGCCCTAGCTCTGTGAAATGAACATGATGATGACTTTTATGACCCTAGCCTTGCAGGATGCTCCCCAGGCCCAGACGTGCAGCTGTAATTCCTCACCCACAGGCCACCAGACTGTGTTCAGATAACCATGAAAACGATTCCCGTTGAGTCAGTAGAACCTGATGACACTGCAAGAGAGAGAAATGGAGAAGAAGAACGGCATGTGGAGGCAGAATTGCTAAGTGATAGGAAATAAATGATGCCAATTACCCTTTAGGTGTTTGGGCAGACCCACATGAGATTGCTAAAAAGAACAAATTCATTTTAAGACTGTACCTATACCTTCTCTGAATTCCTGATTCCAGAGGCCATTGGCATTGTCCAACCGAAAGTTTCAGAAAGTCCCCAGGCCTCATTTAGCTATTGAGATCATAAAAAGTTTGTCTTTGGGAAGAAAGTCATACAAAGAGCAACACCTATACCCTGTTGAAAAGGAATGATTCCTGGTGTTTGAGCTATTCAGTCAGAATCTGATCGATTTATTTAAGAAATCTGTTACTCAGATGCAATTTCACTCACTTGCAAGGTGGTCTTTCATTTTCTCCTTTCGTACGTGTGGAAGGCAATATGATCCTCCCACTCCACCCCCTGCTCATCTCACTGATGCCTTTAGAAAGCTGGAACCAGACTGATTACAGACCTTTGTTGCCATAAAGATACAACAGAATGTGGTTAACAGAGAAGAAAGAACCTTAACTATGAATTCGTTTCCTCTGATGGCTAATTTTTTTCTCTTATACCTTTCCAAAAAGGTGGCATCTACTTAGAGCATATTTAATTGCAACTTTCTGAAGACTGAAGCAGTAATACCTCACAGAATTCTCAGTCACCATTCAAAATGTTTGGAAAAGCACAAGATGAAGTGTACTGTCAGCAGAGGGGAAAGAAATTGGAATTTCAAGTAATCTGCCTGGTCTCCTGATTACACTCTGTAACAAAGAGGATATACCAGCCCTTGATTTCAGTCTCTGATTTCCATTCATCTGGGGTCCTTTCATTATGAACAGGGTTTCTCTCTGGGTAGCCACAGAACTTGTAATCTAAAGAACTGCAAAGAGCATTTTGTTCTATTATGATGTGGTGATGTCAGATGCAAGTAATTTGATCCTAATCCCTGCCTGCAACATCCAAAGGCAGGTTAAGGACCTCACCCAGAGCATCTTCCTAAACCACAGTTAAAGAGTGTGTGTGTCAGCATCACTGTGCATATGTGTGTGCATACGTGTGTGTAAATGAAAGTTGTCTATTCATAAAAGGAACACATGATAAAGTCATGTGAATAACTAAAATTGATGACCCAGCCATTAGATAAGAATTTACCTGGTTAGTTTAATTTTCCAATAGAATTGCTAAACGTGAGAAGTCAGAATTCTCAGTATATTTCAATGAAATATAAACATAAAAAATCAGATATTTGCTATTTTAACTTTTTATTTATTTAACTCAGTGGAATTAGTTACTGAAATTTGAGAAGAATAAACTGCTTTAAGTTAAAAAATGTATTGCTCACATAACTCCCAGAACAGGAGTCCAGAAGCCACGCACTGCTAGGATTTGCTCAGTTGTGTAAAGATGCTAAGAAACCTAATTCTCTGGCCCTACCGTCTGTGATGTCAGGTCATCCATAAGCTAGCGTCGCTCTTGGCCCTCTTGGTTCCGAGAAGGCTATGAAACAAGTGAACTACTTATTTCCTCACACAGGAGCTGAGAATCAGTGGTAAATGATCATGATATCCTACAAACCCATACAAAAGGGATATGGCAGGCTATGATCTTTTCTTCTGTAGCATTTCATGAGAAGTGCAACTCTTAAGGACAAGCAGGACCGCGAGGAAGCCTCTGGGCAGCTCTCCAAAACAACACAACTGTATCACTCCAGATATACTTAAAAACATCTCCCTTTATGAGGAAGAATTCCGTAGTAGCCTTAGAAGAAGAGACATCAATAATACAGATTTCTTTCCTGGGAATCTGATTTTCCAGAAGTAAAGGGCATTCCTCTGAAATACTGGGTTCCCTAGGAATACCCCAGGCGCCATTGCATTGATGATGCCGCTCGGAGGTTTCAGATGGACTATTCCACGCATAGTCCACATACAGAGCTTTTCTCTCTTCCATCATCCCTTCTTTATTTGTAAACGTACCTGTTGTCTCTTCCAGATGGTAAGTTCATGTAGGGGAGAGACTGTGTTCTTATTCGTCTTCATAATCTGCCTCCCAAACAGTGCTTTCTCATTGCAGGTCCCCAAAAAGTAATCATTGAGCACACGATACATATTTCAGATTGATAATAGTGAATACAAAGTATTCTAATATAAACGGTACACTTTCGTATATAAAGATATGATGGGTGGATGGATGGATAGATGGATGTGTGTGTGCTCAGTCGTGTCTGACTCTTTGTGACCCCATGGACTGTAGCCCACCAGGCTCCTCTGTTCGTGGAATTCCCCAGGCAAGAATACTGGAGTGGGCTGCCATTTCCTTCTCCAGGGGATTTTCCTGACCCAGGGATCGCATCCACATCTCTTGCATCTTCTGCATTGGTAGGCACATTGTTTACCACTGAGCCACCTGGGAAACCAAAATATATGATACTTCCCCACTTTTAGCTGATTTTCCCTAGGAGTGTATGTGAACTTGAACTGGTATCCTGTGAGCCTGAGAGGGTGTCGTATCATCAGCCTGGATTTCACACCATGCTGGGCTGGGTCTTCTGTCTGCTGTCAAATGGGATTAATATGGCTTGACCCACTTCCCTGGTCATTTCATCAGCAGAACAAATGAGGTCACAGATGTGAAAGTGCTCCAAAGGGGTGGCATGAATGAGGTGGCCTCAGTGTTGTTATTATAGTGCCTTAGGGACCTAGAATATGAGGGGTCCCTGTCACCCTGTAGTTTTCAATAATAAATCACCCTGACGACAGACCCACCAAACTCAAAAGCACTGAGGAGCCCTGAGACCTTATCTGACTCAAAGATCTAAAGCATGTGACGAGAGCATCTTTGTGAGCTCACAGGTCATCTCCCGCTCAGCCTGCCCTGGGCTGCAGTGGTGTGTCGTGGGCCCTGACCGTCAGATTTGAAAACCAAAAGGACCAGAACCAGGCAAACAGCCATACATCATTCATTGCCTTCCTCATTCATTGGCTTCAGGTAGTCTTCAGCTGCTGCCGACACAATGTCCTGATGCCTTGTGTGGTCTTTCCTTTGAATAATTTCTGGAGGTTTTCAGGAAAGGCTGTGAACCTATATATTATGGTAATGGACAGAGGAGCCTGGAGGGCTAAGGTCCATGCAGTCGCAAAGAGTCGGACATGACTGAGCACACAGTACGCCTATTCATTACAGCATGGATACTGATAACTTTTTAAAAAAATGTTTTATCTATTTACTTTATTTATTTATTCATCTGTTGATCTTTTTTGGCTGTGCCAGGGCTTAGTGTTGACACAGGATCTTTAGTTGTGGCATGCAAACTCTTAGTTGGGCATGTGGGATCCCACCAGAGGAACCTGGGTCGCATGCGTTGGGAGTGTGGAGCCTTAGCCACTGGACCACAAACTAAGTCCCAGAAACTGATAATATTTAATGATCAATAGATATTCGCACTGTTTTTGAGTCTATTCAAGAGTCAGTTTTATCATAAGCTCTCTGCTGAGCTTTTTTTTAAAATTAAAGGGTAGTTGATTTACAGAGTTGTGTTAATTTCTGCTGCACAGCAAAGTCACATACATTCTTTATATTCTTTTTCATTATGATTTGTCCAAGGATATTGAATACAGTTCCCTATGTAAGGCCTTATTGTTTATTCATTCTAAATGTAATAGTTTGCATCTACCAACCCTAAACTCCCAGTCTGTCTTCCTGCCCCTTGGCAACCACAAATCTATGTCTTTGTGTCTGTTTCTGCTTAGTTTTTTATTCTAGTAAAAGTCTAATCCATTTGGGAGCTTCGTAAGCCAGTTCTTCTCACTGTCAAGCTATAAGACTTTCTAGAACATTCTCCGTACATTTTAGTGAATTCTTTCTTCTTACCTTGGGCAAGTATTGGGATTCCTGAAACACTTCTTTAACAAAGCAACAAAGCCAGAAGGAAAAGATAGATACTCCTTCACAAAGTTCCATATTTATGTCCAGAATAAGATTTTTCAGGACAATTGGAGCAAAACAACTCAATCTTCCCTGAGTGTGCACTGTGGCGTTAAGTCTCACCCAATGCTTGGCAATCTCTGCTGCCTCTCACACATTTTGGAACATGGTTTTGGAATATTTCTCTGAGTGCCTTTGCCATAAAGTAAAAATAGTTTCAGCTCCCTGCTAAGTAGAGCTCTTGCAAAAAGCCATTCATTATTCATTACTCATTTTTCTCCAGTGCTGCCCACCAGGGATCTCAAAAGTTTTCACATGTAGGTACTTGTGGTCATGATCTTCTAAGAAGAAAGTTTGGGATAGAAATTGAGAAAGGAGAACTTCCCTGGCAGTGTCATGCCTTGGTTCACAAAGTAAAGTGGAAATGGTGTAGCAGTTAAAAGCAGACGGTGGCCTGTGTGAATATGGCACACTGTAGGGAGTTATATCTGATCATCATGTGCTCACTCTGAGAATAAAATTCAAGATTATAAAGTATCAACTGTGAAAACTACCATATTAGAGACACCGAGTACATCTTGGGAGTCTTTTGTTTCAAATGCCTTTGCAATAGTTTTGGCTAGGCAAAAAGGCTATTTCTAAAATTTACAGATGCAGGACTGAGTTGTACATTTTTAATTACCTCCAAGTGCAGTGTGACTTATTTATCCTCAATGATTTAACACATTTAACCTATTTTGCCTTTGACATGGGCAGAAAGTTCACCAGCCACTGTTTTTCATTGCTTAGGCCTGGTGGTAAGGGCTGCCTGGGGCACTGATGATGAGGACCTTTTTACTCAGCCCTTGGCCTCCACTGTTGGAAAGTGTGAAAAGTAAGGAATTAAGCTTTAAATGGAATTTCAATAGGTAGTGTTGACTAGGAACAATGTGGAAGTTTTAGGCATTTTTTTTTTAATTTAATTAAAAAAATTCACTCTCTTAAATTATTTGATTTCTCAGCCTTCTTTATGGTCCAACTCTCACATCCATACATGACTACTGAAAAAAAAAAAACATAGCTTTGACTATGTGGATAGATTTTATATTTCTTTATTTGTGATTGGCTTAATTTTCTTGGTACACTGTGGAATTATTTTTTGCTAATATTTTTCAAACAGACTGGTTCCAAATAGGAAAAGGAGTACGTCAAGGCTGTATATTGTCACCCTGCTTATTTAACTTGTATGCAGAGTACATCATGAGAAACGCTGGGCTGGAAGAAACACAAGCTGGAATCAAGATTGCCAGGAGAAATATCAATAACCACAGATATGCAGATGACACCACCCTTATGGCAGAAAGTGAAGAAGAACTAAAGAGCCTCTTGATGAAAGTGAAAGAGGAGAGTGAAAAAGTTGGCTTAAAGCTCAATGTTCAGAAAACTAAGATCATGGCATCTGGTCCCATCACTTCATGGCAAATAGATGGGGAAACAGTGGAAACAGTGTCAGACTTTATTTTTTGGGGCTCCAAAATCACTGCAGATGGTGATTGCAGCCATGAAATTAAAAGACGCTTACTCCTTGGAAGGAAGTTTATGGCCAACCTAGCTAGCATATTTAAAAGCAGAGACATTAGTTTGCCAACAAAAGTCCGTCTAGTCAAGGCTATGGTTTTTCCAGTGGTCATGTATGGATGTGAGTGTTGGACGGTGAAGAAAGCTGAGCACCGAAGAATTGATGCTTTTGAACTGTGGTGTTGGAGAAGACTCTTGAGAGTCCCTTGGACTGCAAGGAGATCCAATCAATCCATCCTAAAGGAGATCACTGCTGGGTGTTCATTGGAAGGACTGATGTTGAAGCTGAAACTCCAATACTTTGGCCACCTGTTGTGAAGAGCTGACTCATTGGAAAAGACCCTGATGCTGGGAAGGATTGGGGGCAGGAGGAAAAGCAGACAACAGAGGATGAGATGGTTGGATGGCATCACTGACTTGATGGACATGGGTTTGGGTAAACTCCAGGAGTTGGTGATGGACAGGGAGGCCTGGTGTACTGCAATTCATGGGGTCACAAAGAGTCTGAACTGAACTGAACTGAATATTTTTCATGGCTGAATTTTCATAACTTTCAGTTCAGTTCAGTCACTCAGTTGACCTCATGGACTGCAGCACACTGGGCTTCCCTGTCCATCACCAATTCCCAGAGCTTGCTTAAACTCATATCCTTCAAGTCGGTGATGCCATCCAACCATCTCATCCTCTGTCATCCCCTTCTCCTGACTTCAATCTTTCCCAGCATCAGGGTCTTTTCCAGCAAGTCAGTTCTTCACATCAGGTGGCCAAAGTGCTGGAGTTTCAGCTTCAACATTAGTCCTTCCAATGAATATTCTGGACTGATTTCCTTTAGGATGAACTGGTTGGATCTCCTTGCAGTCCAAGGAACTCTCAAGAGTCTTCTCTAACAGCACAGTTCAAAAGCATCAGTTCTTCGGTGCTCAGCTTTCTTTATAGTCCAACTCTCACATCCATATGTGCCTACTAGAAAAACCATACCTTTGACTAGATGAACATTTTTTGGCCAAGTGATGTCTCTGCTCTTTAATATGCTGTCTAGGTTGGCCATAGCTTTTCTTCCATGGTGCAAGCATCTTTTAATTTTATGGCTGTAGTCACCATCTGCAGTGATTTTGGAGCCCCCAAAATTAAAATCTCTCACTGTTTCCATTGTTTCCCCATCTGTTTGTCATGAAGTGATGGGACCAGATGCCATAATCTTCATTTTCTGAATGTTGAGTTTTAAGGCAGCTTTTCCACTCCCTTCTTTCACTTTCATCAAGAGGCTCTTTTAGTTCTTCTTCACTTTCTATCATAAGTGGTGTCATCTGCATATCTGAGGTTATTGATATTTCTTCCAGCAATCTTGATTCCAGCTTGTGTTTCATAACTTTGGCAGTTTACTTTTCCATACATTGTTTTCATTCTGCTCTAGGTACTGAAAATGGAAAAATGAAAGCCACATTTCCTGCCCTCAAGGAACTCACAGTTTTAATGCAGAATTTTAGGTGGCTTGATAGAAATGAGCATAAACTGAAGGCTCCCAGAAGATGGGACATAGTTTAAACCTAGAACTGAGTGTATGTGTCTTACATTCTCCTGGGAGGCAAAAGCTGGATGAATGCAAATATACATCTAATAAATTTGCTAAATACCAATACATGACAAATACTTCCTAAATATTATATCATGTGCTCGTGTACTCAGTCCTATATGACTCTTCACAACCCCAAGGACTGTAGCCCACCAGTCTCCTCTGTCCATGGAATTTTCTGGGCAAGAATAGTGGAGCAGGTTGCCTGGAGCCTACTCCCTTCCCTTTCCAAGCCAGGGATCGGAGTCCATCTCCTGCGTTGGCAAGCAAATTCTTTACCACTAGCGCCAACTAGGAGGCCCTAAATATTGCATGCTGCTGCTGCTGCTAAGTCGCTTCAGTCGTGTCCGACTCTGTGCGACCCCATAGACGGCAGCCCACCAGGCTCCCCCGTCCCTGGGGTTCTCCAGGCAAGAACACTGGAGTGGGTTGCCATTTCCTTTCCCAATGCATGAAAGTGAAAAGTGAAAGTGAAGTCGCTCAGCCGTGTCTGACTCTTAGCGACCCCATGGACTGCAGCCTACCAGGCTCCTCCGTCCATGGGATTTCCAGGCAAGAGTACTGGAGTGGGTTGCCATTGCCTATCGATCGTTATATTCACCCTTGAATTTAACTTTGTGAATCTATTTAAGTCTACTGAATTGATCTTTATTTAAAACTTGCATATACTCCCTTTTGTCTTGTGAAAGTAATTAAGATGCTTTAAGTATCTAAGATGAACCATCTTTCTCTTTTAGTAGCTATATCCTAAGACATGTTTCCCCAGGGATTTTTATATTTTCACATATAAAGAACAAACCCCACCTGTTCTGTGATGAATTCAAGAGAACACAGAGTTCTTAACAGCTGTGTTAATGGGATAATGAATAATGTTTGTTTCTAACCCACAGGATATCTACCTAATTTATCCTAATTTATTAGCAATCTAAGATCTCTGTTATGATTCAAAATAAAAATAACATCCATTAGAAGCAGAAAAAAGCGGGATAATTTTTTCCCCAATGCAGGGGCTTTTTCCGGTGCCTCTTATGAAAACCAAAAGAAATTGATGTTAGTTTAACCCTTATTATGTACCAGACATCATGCAGAATGCTACCCATATAGTGATTGATTGCCTTTATCTTCAGGGAACTTACAAAGCTAGTTTAATGCAAGGGTATAAAGGAGGACAGACACGTAATAATCGGATATGTGATCAGTAATGTATTAGTATATGAAATCAAGTCAAGTGAATCATGGAAGGAAGTAATACTACCTGAACATGATCTCTTGAGAAGAAATCATAAAATAATAGACATTTTCATGGGGCCTTGGAGGATTTTGTAAGAACTGCAAGAACAGGGAAGTAAAGGGGATTCTATACAGAGGGAACCCCAGTAAAGCTTTTGAGCAAGTTGAAGTACATGCTCCACGTTAGAAGAACAGGTCGATGGGGAGCCCCTGCAGGGAAGGGAGTCCATCTTGCTCATCACTGTTTACCCCATGTCTAAAACCTTACACATTGTAAGCACTGTATATATTTGCTGAATATGTGATCTGATTTTGTGATTAAAACTTTAGGTAGAGAGTGGGTGGAAACCAGAAGCTGAGAAGAGCCCAGTAGATAGGTTGTATCAGTACTAGAGAATCTTGTAATTTAATACTAAAGAGTATGGACTTTATCCTGTAATTCAGTACTTATCAAAGTATGTCCCTTAAAATGTCAGATCTGAAGGACAGTAATAAGCATCTCTCAACAAAAGCATTCTGTTGTCAAATAAGCCTGGGAAATGCTGGTTTAAACAGTAGCTTCTTTGCTTAGATTTCTTCTGAGCCATGTCTCTGCTCATGTGCAGTGTGAAGCTCCAAGAAAGATCTATAGAATTCAAACTTCTAGGATCCTAGACCCTCTCCACCCTGCAGGACTGGGGTTCTCCATGGCACATTTTATGGAAATCTGTCCTAACAGGGAGCCTTAAAGACCTTTCAGCAATGGGACTGATCTGAACTGCATTTTAGAAGATTTTCTGGTCTTCTAAAAACTCAGGGCTTACCAGGTACCCCTAGTGGTGAAGAACATGCCTGCCAATGCAGGAGACAAAAGAGCTGTGGGTTCATTCCCTAGGTCAGGAATATCCCCTGGAGAAGAAAATGGCAATTCACTTCAATGTTCTTGCCTGGAGAATCCCTTGGACAGAGGAGCCTGGCGGCTGCAGTCCGTGAGATTGCAGAGTTGGACATGACTGAAGCAACTTAGCATGCACTGGTCTTCTAAAGAATGGACTTAGAGGAGGCAAGGAGACCAGGTTGATGACAGGTGTGATAGTTTTGGCAGGAGAGAATGAGAGGCAAGGAGAAAGAACCATGAGCCACCAAGGACATTTCAGAGGTAGAATTTGTCAGAGCTGTCACTGGAGTCAGACACGTTGTACGCTGCCCAGAGCCTCCTGGCCAAGGTGATCCCCGGGCACTGAATCCGGTCTGTACTCTTTGTTACCAAGCTGTGCCTCCAGGAGTAGGGCTGTGTCCATCTAGAGGAAGGACAGGGTGTTTCACAGCTTCAGGGTCCCTAATTAATGACTGATGAGATGTGGGGGGAAAGCAAGAAGAGCATTCACGATGACTCATGTTTCTTGTTTAAATGATGGCATGGCCAAAGATGTCTTGATTTTTTTTTCTGCAAATTTCTAATACTTCTAAAACTATAATATCTGCAATCACTGTACCTAGAGAAGCAATGATGATGAAGATGCATTTCTATTTGCTCTGAACAGCCTCTACCAGGAGTTACATTTTTCTCTCCACCACACATGAAATTAAATATCCTATCATTAAGAAGAGATTTTTACCAACACCTTAAACCAAGGATTCCCAACCCAAATGTCTCCAGAGTCCACTCGGGCATGTTCAGTGCCTGAAGTATGGAGCATGCTGTGTTTGCATGTTAAACTTACAGAAATGTCCTTCACTTACCAAAAGACATGCCGCCTTCCACTTTTGCTTTTGAATATGCAGTCTCCACCATCTATATTTTATAACCATTTTTGACAGGAATGTAGATAGTGAGAAATGTTTCTCTACTCTAAGAAAAATGTCTGCACAGTATTGATGATGACTGACACCTGACATGGTGGCAGTTAAGAAATATAGAGAAGAGCGGGACAATTATTGTGATTTTTCAGGAGAGACTGGGTATTTGAATTTTTGTGTGATATCTCTCTAGTTTTTGATATAGACAGAAAACTTTCAATAGCCTGTATGGACCAAATAAAAGCATATCTCTGGGCCCCACAAGTCCATGATTCCTCTCTTAGTCCATATGTGCTTTGTACACACACATGGGCCCCTTTTTTTTAAGTTGATAAATTTAAAATTCATGTACTTTTAAGTGGGCTTCCCTGGTGGCTCAGAAGTGAAGCATCTGCCTGCAATGCGGGACACCTGGGTTTGGTCCCCGGGTCAGGAAGATCCCCTAGAGAAGGAAATGACAACCCACTCCAGTGCTTTTGCCTGGAAAATGCCATGGACGGAGGAGCCTGGTAGTCTGAAGTCAATGGGATCTACTTTTAGGTAGACAAGGTGTTAAATGACCTGCTAGGTTGCCCTGCAAACCTAGGCTGAATTGCCAGAAGGAGAAAAGCCGTATTTCCTGCGCTGATAATTAGAACAAGGTCCTTATTTTTGCATTAAGTCTTTACCATAGAAAGAAAGTCCCAAAATCTGGTGCCTGGAGAGTGTTAGAGAGCTTTCATTCAAATCGCATCACCAGTGGTGCTAAGGCATGAGAGTCTGCCAGGATAAAAGTAATATAAAGTGTGATGTCCGGTGCTGTGAAGGAGAGGTGAGGCTACTAATATACACTTCCCATTGTAATTCATACCTCGTGGATTCTGTTTCACAGAATGGGGAGTGTGGAATCATGCATTGACTAAGGCCTTGATGTCAGGGAGATTGTGAAGTGGTGCAAGGGGATTTAGTCCTGGGGCTAATGTGATGTCACCTCTTGGTTCCTGGCAGAGCTTTCTTAATGGCCCGCATGTGAGCACGCATATTGGACCCATCTGTTTGAAAGGGGGAGTTAGCACATGTGTGGTAATCACCATCGCTCTAAAGAAATTTTGAGGAGGTGTTTAGTTCCTGCTGATAGGGAAGATTAGAATCAAGCAAGTTTTATGAATAGAAAATGATGAGCAGATGAGCCTGGAAGGAAATGGAAATGTGATGAGATTAGTAGCTGATGTATACCTCTCTGCAGGGAAAAAAAAAAAAGCTCTAAGGGATGTCAGGCTGAGAAATACTTTATTTCCTGAAGTGCAAAGAAGAGATTTGGACAAAGCTGTAATATTAGCAGCCACTGCCAAAGTGAATTGGTCAAGGATCTTTCTAAAAAAAGTTGCCATTTAGCTTTTGCTGGGTCTCAACATGGTGAGGAAAAAGTGCCTTCTTGTCCTGAGATACAAGCTTCAACCGTGCATTCCGCCAACAAACATTTCCTGAGCACCAGCTCTGTGGTAGTGCTGCACCAGTCTCAAAGTGGCTTACAGACTCGTGGGAATCAACACGCTATACTCTCTGGGTGGATTGTGAGCAGACTTTCCTGGGGCTCCCTGATAATAGGCAACTTTGGGCAGAGAGAAATATCTCAAAAATAAAGAGTGTGATTCAGTGACCTGAAAACCTATGTTCCATGGTTCTATGGATCACAGAGCTCCTCTGGTTTGTGCCATTTGAAAAACAACTTTTTAGAAAAAAGAAACTTTCTGAAAGACAGTTCAGAGCAAACTCACATCAGATTTTTCTCAAAGGTTGGCAGTCACAGCATTTAGTGAATGGATTTTTTTTTAATTGAAGTATAGTTGATTTACAATACTGTGTTAGTTTCATGTACAGCAAAGTAGTGTAGCTATATGTGTGTGTGTGTATATATACACATGTATATGTATATATATATACACATATATATATCTTCAGATTCTTTTCCACTTTAGGTTGTTACAGAGTATTAGATATAGTTCCCATGCTATACAGTAAATCCTTGTTGCTTATCTATTGTATATACAGTAGCATGTATTTGTTTACTCATACTCATAATTTATCCTTTCTGCCCCTCCTTTTCCCCTGTGGTAACCATAAATTTGTTTTCTATGTCTGTAAGTTTATTTTGTAAATAAATTAATTTGTATCCTTTTTTTAAAAAATTCCATATGTAATTGATATCATGTGGTGTTTGTCTTTCTCTGAGTTACTTCACTTAGTATGGTAATCCCTAGGTTCATGTTGCAAATGTCAACATTTAAATTTTTTTATGACTAAGTAATATTCCATCGTGTATGTATAGCACATATTCTGTATCCAAGTGATTGGACTTTATTGTTTCTATGACTTTCTCAATGGCTTTCTCTGTATGGAAGGTAAAGTGAAAGTAAAAGTTGCTCAGTGGTGTCCGACTCTTTGCGACCCCATGGACTACACTGTCCATGGGATTCTCCAGACCAGAATACTGCAGTGGGTAGCCTTTCCCTTCTCCAGGGGTTCTTCCCAATGTAGGGATCAAACCCAGGTCTCCTGCATTGCAGGCAGATTCTTTACCAGCTGAGCCACAAGGGAAGCCCAAGAATACTGGAGAGGGTAGCCTATCCTTTCTCCAGCAAATCTTCCTGACCCAGGAATTGAACTGGGGTCTCCTGCATTGCAGGTAAATTCTTTACCAACTGAGCTATCAGGGAAGCCCATGGAAAGTAATACACCCCCATTCTCTTCAGAAAAGAATTCTGCTTATTCCTTCCATATTCACCTCTTCTGAAAGGTTACCTACCTACCCGACCTTGTTATTTCCTTCCTTCCCCTCTTTCCTTGCTTCCCTCACACCATACTTTAATGTTTTCTTCCTCCTCTCCTTCTCCTCCATTTCATCTCTTCCTCTCTTCTTTCCTTTCTTTCCTTTCATTCCGCATTCCTTCCTTTTTAAAAATTTCAGATAGAGACTTTTCCGTATAAAATAAACCACTCTGTAAATGTATGCAAACTACTGAGTATACATCTCCTGAAATGCCTGAGAATAGGTCCTGCAACATGCGATGGGGAAGACAGGGTGGGAAGGGACCAGAACACTTTCCCATCCCTGCTTGGCTTATTAAAGCCACAATGCCAAGTTAAAGGTCAGATAAGAGAAATCGCATGTAGTAAATCCAAGAGCAGATGGTTTAGGGCTGTTTTTTTTTGTTTGTTTGTTTTTTCCTCCATGGAAAATATGAATGATTGTGGGGGTTCCAGAAAGTTTATCTTCAGGTTGCTCCTCCTTTGAGATCTATCCTTTAATTTACTGTTTGCTCCTAGTTTCCTTTCTAGAAATGGCAGGAAACACTTGTCTTCCCAGCAGTGCAGTAGTCAGAACGCATAGGCAGACAAGTCTGAATTCCAGCGCTTGCCTTCATATCAGCCCCTGAGTATTCCTGAGAAGGTTGCTCCCCTTGTGAGGAAGAGATAAACTGGTTTTCAACCTCTCTGCTGTCTTAGAAGGATTAAGGATTTAATAGTTGTGGAACATTTTGAAGATAATAAGTAAACATGAAAAATAAACATGACATCTATTCTACACACACTTCTATTTTTTTTAAGAGTCTAGCATTTTGAAAAATACCTAAATTAATGCCTCTGCCATACTGAAATCATGCAGATATCTGTATCTGAGAATTTGTGAGTACATGCTTCATTTGAAGCTCACAGGGCAGCTTGAAGTCGTAGAACTAATCTCTTGGAAACATTGAGGTTATTGCCAGTAATATGGTTTGGGTTAAGAAACACATCAGTCTACATCTGCTTCCTCATCTGTAAAGTGAGCAGATGGAACCAGAACTCCAAGGACTCTTCAGTTCTCTTAAGGTCTAGTGACTATGCCTTCCTGAATATAATAGAAGTGAGGAAAGCCAGTCTCTCCTTAGCCTGAGGTTCTGAAGTCCATAAGACAACATGGCAGGGGTAAGAAAATACTCTGCAATGGGTCCCTTCATCTGTTTGCCTACATGGGTGGTGACTATGAATAGAGATACACAAGCGTACATAAGTGGTGAAAATTGTGCCATCCACATCGGGCCATAGAGTAAAACAGTGAAAACAGATAGGCATCCTCACTAGAATTTATTGTCAACAGCATCTAATATCTTACCCATGGAGCACATGTCTTTTGAATCCAGGGACCTCTAGACAAATTGTGTTGGAATATAATCAGATGCAAAAGAAGGGTGACATTATTAGTATTTGTAATTTACTACAAGGCTTCCTAACCTTTTTCCCCTTTATCGTGCACAAAGAAGATGATAACATGTGTACGAAATCTTTGGGTAAAGCTCAAGGCTAACCCAAGGTTCGAGGTGACTAGCCCTTAGATTGAGCTAGAGTAGGTCACACACATCTACCAAAAAGTTAGGAGGATGCATATTGCAGTACATCTGACACTGACTTGCCACATGTGGTTGGAAACTGCCTTAGTTTAAATGGCTTTGTCTTTAGATTTCTTCCTTGTGTAGACTCTATTAGCCAGACCTGAGACTTTAGATGATGAAATAAGGGGAGGGAAAAATAAATTTCTTTTAAGCTTTGTCTTCCACTTCAGAAGAATATCAGGTGCTGAAACAGCTCAGAGCAATCAGGAGACTCAGAAAAAGGGCACGGAGTACTTGGGAAGAAGAAAAGGTATTGCCAGACAGGCAGGAGGTGTGCAGCAGCCAAGGCAGGATGCCAAGATGTGGGGACTGGGGTGTGTTTAGCTGGGATGGAGGCAGACGGGTTGATGGGAACGACACTCAGGATAGCTGTACCCTGGCTGTGCGAGGCCCCACAGGCGGCGTGAAGAGTGACTTGTTGATGCCCACGGTGGCCTCAGGGTGCGGCTGCCAGAGTGGAGAACCCAGAGCCCTCATGCCATAGACTTGCCAGCTTTGCTCAAGGATGAACTATGGTGCCAAGGGCTGTGAGAGAGCATGTACCAACAGCGTCTGCAGGAAGGAGTTGGAGCAAGCATTTAGGTGAGAGGCAGCATAGGGTAGAGAGGTGAGGAGCTCAGACCCTGGTGCAGGCTGAGTCCACTTTACTTCACTGCGCTAAGCCTTTTCCTAATCTGCAGTGTGGGGTTGACTATCCCACCTGCCCCCAGGACTTATGTAAGGGTGTGTGTGTGTGGGTGTGTGTGTGTGCGCGTGCGCGTGCGCGCTCTATTGTGTCTGACTCTTTGTGACCCCATGAATGTAGCCCAAGCTTCCCACAGGTCGCTCAGTGGATAGAGAATCTGCCTACAATGCAGGAGACATAAGTTTGATCCCTGGGTCAGGAAGATCACCTAGAGGAGGAAATGGCAACCCACTCCTGTATCCTTGCCTGGAGAATCCAGTGGATAGAGGAGCCTGGAGGGTTACAGTCCATGGGGTAGCAAAGAGTCAGACACAGCTGAAGCCGCTGGGCATGCAGGCATGAACTGCAGCCCGCCAGGCTCCTCTGTCCACGGAGTTCTCCAGGCAGGAATACTGGAGAGTTGTCATTTCCTCCTTCAGGGGATCTTCCTGACTCAGGGATTGATTGAACCTGCATCTCTTGCATTGGCAAGCACATTCTTTACCACGTGAGCCATCTGGAAAACCGGATGTAAGGATAAATGAGTTAATATTATTAAAGATTTAGAAGAGTGTGTGCCCAGAATGAGCACTAAGTGCCTGATGAGTAGGAGAGAGCAGAAACTGGGGACCACTCAGGCTCACCCTCCTTCCCCCCATCGCCTTCACCAGGGAGAAGGTCCTGGTGAATTCTGTGAGAGGGGAGCCGAAGGTGTAGACACAGAGCGAAATAGGAGGAGAAGCTGGATCTCCACTATATAAGTCGTAGAGAGCTGAAACAAGTTCCAGCCATTGCCCATGGTCTGGTGGCAGTCTTTTAGCAATTGAGGACGACAGGAAGGGTGCCACAAGGCTGGAGATGGGGATGGTCCCAATTATTAAAGGAGGGAAAAGCTTGATTCTAGAAGCACAGCTACAAGCTTGATGCTGATCCAAAGCCACATTTGAGGAGGGAATTTTAAACAGATGGTTAACAGATGCTTCTACACGGGCTGTGCAGGGTAGCAAACGAACAGGAGCTGAGAAGCCAAGCTGACTTGGTGCAAACCTGAGTCCCGACACTTACTGGCTGAGTGGCCTTGCAAAACTTACATCACTTCTGAGTCTTACTGTCTCCAGCTATAGAATAGAAATGGCAGCGTCTCCAGGGTTCCTGTGAAAGATAGTGACAGTGTAAATGATCATGCCAAGGACTGAGCAAAACAAACACGCAGTCAGTGACTTCCATGAACCAAAGTGGCAGCAGAACATAAGATTTGGAACAGAGATTGGCAAAAGTTTTCTGCAAAGGACCAAATAATAAATACTTTAGGCTCTGTGGCCTATATAATCTCTGCTTCAAGTACTCAACTGTAACTTTAAAGCAGGAAAACGGTTGTTGATAATATGTTCTTATATGATGTGAATGGGCATGGCTGCATTCCAGTAAAATTTTATTTACAAAAACAAGTGGCCAGATTTGTCTTGTGCTAATCTCAGGGTGTAAAAAACAAACAGCCAGTATTAAAATAAAAGCCTTTCCACTATGAGCAGTGTGACCTTGGACAAGGTCATAAATTGAGCTCCTTTATCTATCAAATGGGTATAATAGTAGTGTATGTGTCCTGAGGTTTCGTTTCTTTTTTTTTTTTTAATAATGGATAGATCCTGACTTTTAAAAATTATTTATTTATTCATTCCTTTATTTATTTGCCTTCTCATGCTGTTCATGGGGTTCTCAAAGCAAGAATACTGAAGTGGTTTGCCATTCCCTTCTCCAGTGGAAGTCGCAAATAGATTCAAGGAATTAGATCTGATAGACAGAGTGCCTGAAGAACTATGGACCGAAGTTCATGACATTGTACAAGAGGCAGTGATCAAGACCATCCCCAAGAAAAAGAAATGCAAAAAGGCAAAATGGTTGTCTGATGAGGCCTTACAAATTAGCTAAGAAAAGAGAAGCTAAAGGCAAAGGAGAAACGGAAAGATATACCCATTTGAATGCAGAGTTCCAAAGAATAGCAAGGAGAGATAAGAAAGCCTACCTCGGGGATGAATGCAAAGAAATAGAAGAAAACAACAGAATGGGAAAGACTAGAGATCTCTTCAAGAAAATTGGAGATACCAAAGGAACATTTCATGCAAAGGTGGGCACAATAAAGGACAGAAATGGTATGGACCTAACAGAAGCAGAAGATATTAAGAAGAGGAGGCAAGAATAAGAAGAGGTGACAAGAATACACAGAAGAACTGTACAAAAAAGATCTTCATGACCCAGATAACCACGATGGTGTGATCACTCACCTAGAGCCGGACATCCTGGAATGTGAAGTCAAGTGGGCCTTAGGAAGCATCACTACGAACAAAGTTAGTGGAGGTGATGGAATTCCAATTGAGCTATTTCAGATCCTAAAAGATGACACTGTGAAAGTGCTGCACTCAATATGCAAGCAAATTTGGAAAACGCAGCAGTGGACACAGGACTGGAAAAGGTCAGTTTTCATTCCAATCACAAAGAAAGGCAATGCCAAAGAGTGTTCAAACTAACACAAAATTGCACTCATCTCACACACTAGTAAAGTAATGCTCAAAATTCTCCAAGCCAGGCTTCAACAGTACATGAACCATGAAATTCCAGATGTTCAAGCTGGAATTAGAAAAGGCAGAAGAATCAGAGATTAAGCTGCCAGCATCTGCTGGATCATCAAAAAGGCAAGAGAGTTCCAGAAAAACATCTACTTATGCTTTACTGACTATGCCAAAGCCTTTGACTGTGTGGATCACAATAAACTGTGGAAAATTCTGAAAGAGATGGGAATACCAGGCCACCTGACCTGCCTCCTGAGAAATCTGTATGCAGGTCAAGAAGCAAAAGTTAGAACTGGACATGGAGCAACAGACTGGTTCCAAATTGGGGAAGGAGTACGTCAAGGCTGTGTATTGTCACCCTGCTTATTTAACGTATATGCAGAGTACATCATGAGAAATGCTGGTCTGGATGAAGCACAAGCTGGAATGAAGATCGCCGGGAGAAATATCAATAACCTTAGATATGCAGATGACACCACCCTTATGGCAGAAAGTAAAGAAGAACTAAAGAGTCTCTTGATTGGTAAAAGAGGAAAGTGAAAAAGTTGGCTTAAAGCTCAACATTCAGAAAACTAAGATCATGGCTTCCAGTCCCATCACTTTATGGCTAATGGATGGGGAAACAATAAAAACAGTGTCAGACTTTATTTTTTGGGCTCCAAAATCACTGCAGACGGTGATTGCAGCCATGAAATAAAAGATGATTGCTCCTTGGAAGAAAAGCTATGACCAAACTAGACAGCATATTAAAAAGCAGAGACATTATTTTGCCAACAAAGATCCATCTAGTCAAAGCTATGGTTTTTCCAGTAGTCATGTATGGATATGAGAGTTGGACTGTGAAGAAAGCTGAGCACTGAAGAATTGATGCTTTTGAACTGTGCTGTTGGAGAGTCCCTTGGACTGCAAGGAGATCCAACCAGTCCATCCTAAAGGAAATCAGTCCTGAATATTCTTGGAAGGACTGATGCTGAGACTGAAACTCGAATACTTTGGCCACCTGATGCGAAGAACTGACTTGTTGGAAAAGACTGTGATGCTGGGAAAGACTGAAGGCAGGAGGAGAAGGGACAACAGAGGATGAGATGGTTAGATGGCATCACCGACTTGATTGACATGAGTTTGAGTAAACTCCAGGAGTTGGTCATGGACAGGGAGGCCTGGCATGCTGCAGTCCATGGGGTCACAAAGAGTCAGACACAACTGAGTGACTGAACTGACTAATTGACTTATTTATTTCTTTTTGTTTGTGCTAGGTCTTCGCTGCTACAGGGCTTTTTCTAGCTATGGTGAGCAGGAGCTACTCTCCATTGTGCTCACAGGCTTCTCATTGCGGTGGCTTTTCATATTGTGAAGCACGGGCTCTAGGCACTCGGGCTTCAGTACCTGCAGCAGGCTCGGTAGTTGTGGCATATGGGCTCAGTCGCTCCATGGCATGTGGAGTCTTCTAGGACCAGGGATTGAACCCATATTTCCCATATTGGCACGCCAATTCTCAACCACTGGACCACTAGGAAAGTCCTCATGAGATTGTTTTAACAGCAAAAGGAACAATTAAAGGAGCATGGACTATGCCTCTCAGAGTGAGCCCTCCAGGCACAGTAACCTTTTGATACCTGATCTTTGTCATCCTTTTGATTATCCTAGCAGCCTAGAATATGGAGCTAAAACCTTCAGTAAGATGAAGCTGAATAGTAAGGAATGTAAAATCCAGCACTTTAGCCTGCATAAGGAAACCACACACTTATTGCTTCTCTTAAGAAAAAGACTTAAATGGTTTAATTCACTCATGTCTTAGAGCTGTGTGACAGGACTGCCACTTAGCAGGAGTAGAATGACGAGCTGAATAAACAGACTTGAGATTGTCTCTAAGACTACAGCAGTTTGCACAAATCAGAGTAAGTTTGATGTGCTTTTTTGTCCTGTCCATCATATTGTAAGAATGAAGCTGATATATGAGAAAATATCCTGACAAAGGCAAGGACTATAATTAATAGAAATTCATTACATTTTAATGAATGACCTGAGAGATGATTATATGAATTTCAATTTTTTACATCTAGGGTGAGGATTCTCAAATATCCATAAGACTTTTATCAGTGTGGTGGGTTTTTTTTTAATTAATTAATTAATTTTAATTGGAGGCTAATTACTTTACAATATTGTAGTGGTTTTTGCCATACATTCACATGAATCAGCCATGGGTGTACATGTGTTCCCCATCCTGAACCCTCCTCCCACCTCCCTCCCCAGCCCATCCCTCTGGGTCATCCCAGTGTACCAGCCCTGAGTACCCTGTCTCATGCATCAAACCTGGACTGGCGATCTGCTTCACATATGATAATATACATGTTTCACTGTTATTCTCTCAGATCATCCCACCCTCGCCTTCTCCCACAGAATCCAAAAGTCTGTTCTTTACATCTGTGTCTCTTTTGCTTCTCTTATATAGGGTCATCATTACCATCTTTCTAAATTCTATATATATGTGTTAATATACTGTATTGGTGTTTTTCTTTCGGACTGACTTCACTCTGTATGATAGCCTCCAGTTTCATTTACCTGATTAGAACTGATTCAAACGCATTCTTTTTAATAGCTGAGTAATATTCCATTGTGTATATGTACCACAGCTTTCTTATCTATTCGTCTGCTGATGGATGCTTCCATGTCCTGGCTATTATAAAGAGTGCTGCAATGAACATTGGGGTACATGTGTCTCTTTCAATTCTGGTTTCCTCGGTGTGTATGCCCAGCAGTGGGATTGCTTGATCATATGGCAGTTCTATTTCCAGTTTTTTAAGGAATCTCCACACTGTTTTACATAGTAGCTGTAGTAGTTTGCATTCCCACCAACAGTATAAGAGGGTTCCCTCTTCTCCACACCCTCTCCAGCATTTATTGTTTGTAGACTTTTTGATAGAAGCCATTCTGACTGGCGTGAGATGGTACCTCATTGTGGTTTTGATTTGCATTTCTCTGATAATGAGAGTCATGAAATCAGATTGATTATATTCTTTGCAGCCAAAGATGGAGAAGCTCTATACAGTCAGCAAAAACAAGACTGGGAGCTGACTGTGGCTCAGATCATGAACTCCTTATTGCCAAATTCAGATTTAAATTGAAGAAAGTAGGGAAAACCACTAGACCATTCAGGTATGACCTAAATCAAATCCCTTATGACTATACAGTGGAAGTGAGAAATGCATTTAAGGGACTAGATCTGATAGACAGAGTGCCTGATGAACTATGGACGGAGGTTCCTGACATTGTACAGGAGACAGGGATCAAGACCATCCCCATGGAAAAGAAATGCAAAAAAGCAAAATGTCTGTCTGAGGAGGCCTTACAAATAGCTGTGAAAAGAAGAGAAACAAAAAGCAAAGGAGAAAAGGAAAGATTCCCATTTGAATGCAGAGTTCCAAAGAGTAGCAAGGAGAGATAAGAAAGCCTTCCTCAGTGATCAATGCAAAGAAATAGAGGAAAACAACAGAATGGGAAAGACTAGAGATCTCTTCAAGAAAATTAGAGATACTAAGAGAACATTTCTTGCAAAGATAGGCTCAATGAAGGACAGAAATGGTATGGACCTAACAGAAGCAGAAGGTATTAAGAAGAGGTGGCAACAATACACAGAAGAACTATACAAAAAAGATCTTCACGACCCAGATAATCATGATGGTGTGATCACTCACCTAGAGCCAGACATCCTGGAATGTGAAGTCAAGTGGGCCTTAGAAAGCATCACTATGAACAAAGCTAGTAGTGGAGGTGATGGAATTCCAGTTGAGCTATTTCAAATACTAAAAGATGATGCTGGGAAAGTGCTGTACTCAATGTGCAAGCAAATTTGGAAAACGCAGCAGTGGCCACAAGACTGGAAAAGGTCAGTTTTCATTCCAATCCCAAAGAAAGGCAATGACAAAGAATGGCAATGCCAAAGAATGCTCAAACTACCGCACAATTGCACTCATCTCACATGCTAGTAAAGTAATGCTCAAAATTCTCCAAGTCAGGCTTCAGCAATACATGAACCGTGAAGTTCCAGATGTACAAGCTGCTTTTAGAAAAGGCAGAGGAACCAGAGATCAAATAGCCAACATCTTCTGGATCATTGAAAAAGCAAGAGAGTTCCAGGAAAACATCTATTTCTTCTTTATTGACTACATCAAAGCCTTTGAATGTGTAGAGCAAAACAAACTGTGGAAAATTCTGAAAGAGATGGGAATACCAAACCACCTGACCTGCCTCTTGAGAAAGCTGTATGCGGGTCAGGAAGCAACAGTTAGAACTGGACATGGAACAACAGACTGGTTCCAAATAGGAAAAGGAGTACGTCAAGGCTGTGTATGGTCACCCTGCTTATTTAACTTCTATGCAGAGTACATCATGAGAAACCATGGGCTGGATGAAGCACAAGCAGGAATGAAGATTGCTGGGAGAAATATCAATAACCTCAGATATGCAGATGACACCACCCTTATGGCAGAAAGTGAAGAAGAACTAAAGAGCCTCTTGATGAAAATGAAAGAGGAGAGTGAAACTGTTGGCTTAAAACTCAACATTCAGAAAACTAAGGTCATGGCATCCAGTCCCATCACGTTATGGCTAATGGATGGGGAAACAATGGAAACAGTGTCAGATTTTATTTGGGGGGGCTCCAAAATCACTGCAGATGGTGATTGCAGCCATGAAATTAAAAGACGCTTACTCCTTGGAAGGAAAGTTATAACCAACCTAAATAGCATATTAAAAAGCAGAGACATTACTTTGCCAACAAGGGTCATAGTCAAGGCTATGGTTTTTCCAGTAGTCATGTATGGATGTGAGAGTTGGGCTATAAAGAAAGCCAAAGAACTGATGCTTTTGAACTGTGGTGTTGGAGAAGACTCTTGAGAGTCCCTTGGACTGCAAGGAGATCCAACCAGTCCATCCTAAAGGAGATCAGTCCTGGGTGTTCATTGGAAGGACTGATGTTGAAGCTGAAACTCCAATACTTTGGCCACCTGATGCGAAGAGCTCACTCATTGGAAAAGACCCTGATGCTGGGAAGGATTGGGGGCAGGAGGAGAAGGGGATGACAGAGGATGAGATGGATAGATGGCATCACCAACTTGATGGACCTGAGTTTGGGTAAACTCCTGGAGTTGGTGATAGACAGGGAGGTCTGGCGTGCTGCGATTCATGGGTCACAAAGAGTTGGGCATGACTGAGCGACTGAACTGAACTGAACTGAACTGATAATGAGAGTACGGTAGTTTTAAAACATGCCCCATTCCCCCCACCATGGGACCTTCCCTGGTAGTGCAGTTGTCAAGAACCTGCCTTGCAATGCAGGGGACATGAATTTGATCCTTGGGCTTACCAGGTTGCTCAGTGGTAAAGAATCCACCTGCCAATGCAGTAACCACAGGAGATGTGGGTTCAGTCCCTGGGTTGGGAAGATCCCCTGGAGGGGGAAATGGCAACCTCCTCCAGTATTCTTGCCCCAATAATCCCATGGACAGAGGAGCCTGGTAGGCTACAGTCCGTGAGGTCACAAAGAGTCAGACACAACTGTGGGACTGAGCACAGGAAACTAAGACCCCGCACGCTCTGGATGCCCCCCTCTCTGGAGCCTCTGTCCCAAAGTGAAGATCCCATGTATGACCTGATGCAGCCAACTAAATGAAATTTTTTTTAAAATGCCCTCCACACATTACTTAAACCTCCCTTATTTAGAGGTGGGATTTATGACCCCTCTGCTTGAATCTGGACTCTGGGACTCCTGCCCAGCAGAACATGGATCAAGTGATGCTATGCAAGTTCCTGGGTTCCAGCCTGAAGAAACTGGCACCTGCCACTTCCTGTCCCCAGGCCTCTTGCCTACAGGGCCCAGCCCCACACTGAGAGAAAGCACAGGCCACACCAAGCGGCCCCTTGCAGATACTGGGCCTGCTGACCTCAGCCCCAGCTGAGGTCCCAGCCAGTGTCTGCCATCAACCAACATCAACCAGTGACCAAAGCCGAGTAACGGATGACTTCAGCTGCATGAGAGACTCCAAGGAAGAAGTGCTCCATTCAAGCCCTAGAAGGAGGAGAGTTAATAAAAGAATTCTGGTTATCTTAAGCCACCTAGTTTGCGGTTACTCAGCAGTAGATAACTGGCACAATGTGGAAGAGGAATTTGAGTCTTTCTGTATAGTTACAAAGAGCAAAACAAAGGTACTCTGTAGGAAGCTATAGTCTTTCTAGGCTAAGAATAGATGGATAGATCCAGGTTCAATAAGAAGAAGAACTTTGGGAAGACTGAACATATCAAGCAGCACATGAATGGCATCATAAGGCATTAGTTCTTATTGAAAATATCTGAATAAGGCCCGATGACCAGAGGTAGGAACACCAAGAAGGATTTGCGGCATGGGGAAGGGGTGAATTTGATAGGAATCCATGCTTGTTGGTTGGTTGATTTCCCAGTTTGCCTAAAAAAAAAGTTTTGTACCTAGAAGGCACTGGATAAATATTTTGTTAATTAATTTAATAAGTATTTCAGTTCAGTTCAGTTCAGTTGCTCAGTCGTGTCCAACTCTTTGCAACCACATGAACCAGAGCACACCACAGGCCTCCCTGTCCAACACCAACTCCTAGAGTCTACCCAAACCCATGTCCACTGAGTTGGTGATGCCATCCAAAGATCTCATCCTCTGTTGTCCCCTTCTCCTCCTGCCCTCAATCTTTCCCAGCATCAGGGTCTTTTCAAATGAGTCAGCTCTTCACATCAGGTGACCAAAGCGTTGGAATTTCAGCTTCAATATCAGTCCTTCCAATGAACACCCAGGACTGATCTGCTTTACGATGGACTGGTTGGATCTCCTTGCAGTCCGAGGGACTCTCAAGAGTCTTCTCCAACACCACAGTTCCAGAGCATCAATTCTTTGGCGCTCAGCTTTCTTTACAGTCCAACTCTCACATCCATACATGACTACTGGAAAAACCATAGCCTTGACTAGACGGACCTTTGTTGGCAAAATAATGTCTCTGCTTTTTAATATGCTGTTTAGGTTGATCATAACTTTCCTTCCAAGGAGTAAGCGTCTTTTAATTTCATGGCTGCAATCACCATCTGCAGTGATTTTGGAGCCCAAAAAAATAAAGCCTGACACTGTTTCCACTGTTTCCCCAACTATTTGCCATTAAGTGATGGGACCGGAGGTCATGATCTTAATTTTCTGAATGTTGAGCTTTAAGCCAAATTTTTCACTCTCCTCTTTCACTTTCATCAAGAGGCTCTTTAGTTCTTCTTCACTTTCTGCCATAAGGGTGGTGTCATCTGCATATCTGAGGTTATTGATATTTCTCCTGGCAATCTTCATTCCAGCTTGTGCTTCTTCCAGCCCAGCGTTCCTCATGATGTACTCTGCATAGAAGTTAAATAAGCAGGGTGACAATATACAGCCTTGACATACTCCTTTTCCTATTTGGAACCAGTCTGTTGTTCCATGTCCAGTTCTAACTGTTGCTTCCTGATCTGCATACAGGTTTCTCAAGAGGCAGGTCAGGTGGTCTGCTATTCCCATCTCCTTCAGAATTTTCCACAGTGTATTGTGATCCACACAGTCAAAGGCTTTGGCATAGTCAATAAAGCAGAAATAGATGTTTTTCTGAAAGTTTCTTGCTTTTTCGATGATCGAACGGATGTTGGCAATTTGATCTCTGGTTCCTCTGCCTTTTCTAAAACCAGCTTGAACATCTGGAAGTTCACGGTTCACGTATTGCTGAAGCCTGGCTTAGAGAATTTTGAGCATTACTTTACTAGCGTGTGAGATGAGTACAATTGTGCGGTATTTTGAGCATTCTTTGGTATTGCCTTTCTTTGGGATTGGAATGAAAACCGACGTTTTCCAGTCCTGTGGCCACTGCTGAGTTTTCCAAATTTGCTAGCATATTGAGTACAGCACTTTCACAGCGTCATCTTTTAGGATTTGAAATAGCTCAACTGGAATTCCATCACCTCCACTAGCTTTGTTCATAGTGATGCTTCCTAAGGCCCACTTGACTTCACATTCCAGGATATCTGGCTCTAGGTGAGTGTGAGTGATCACACCATCGTGATTATCTGGGTTGTGAAGATCTTTTTTGTACAGTTCTTCTGTGTATTCTTGCCACCTCGTCTTAATATCTTCTGCTTCTGTTAGGTCCCTACCGTTTCTGTCCTTTATTGAGCCCATCTTTGCATGAAATCTTCCCTTGGTTTCTCTAATTTTCTTGAACAGATCTGTAGTCTTTCCCATTCTATTGTTTTCCTTTATTTCTTTGCATTGATCATTGAGGAAGGCTTTCTTATCTCTCCTTGCCATTCTTTGGAATTCTGCATTCAGATGGGAATATCTTTCCTTTTCTCCTCTGCTTTTTTCTTCTCTTCTTTCCACAGCTATTTGTAAGGCCTCCTCAGACAGACATTTTGCTTTTTTGCATTTCTTTTTCTTGAGGATGGTCTTGATTCCTGTCTCCTGTACAATGTCAGGAACCTCTGTCCATAGTTCATCAGGCACTCTATCAGATCTAGTCCCTTAAATCTATTTCTCACTTCCACTATATAGTCATAAGGGATTTGATTTAGGTCATACCTGAATGGTCTAGTGGTTTTTCCCACTTCCTTCAATTTAAGTCTGAATTAGGCATTAAGGAGTTCATGATCTGAGCCACAGTCAGCTCCTGGTCTTGTTTTGCTGACTGTATAGAGCTTCTCCATCTTTGGCTGCAAAAATATAATTAATCTGGTTTTAGTGTTGACCATCGGGTGATGTCCATGTGTAGAGTCTTCTCTTGTGTTGCTGGAAGAGAGTGTTAGCTATGACCAGTGCGTTCTCTTGGCAGAACTCTATTAGCCTTTGCCTTGCTTCATTCTGTACTCCAAGGCCAAATTTGCTTGTTACTCCATGTGTTTCTTGACTCCCTTCTTTTGCATTCCAGTTCCCTATAATGAAAAGGACATATTTTGGGGGTGTTAGTTCTAGAAGGGTCTTGTAGGTCTTTATCGAACCATTCTACTTCAGCTTCTTCAGCATTACTGGTCGGGGCATAGACTTGGATTACTATGATATTGAATGGTTTGCCTTGGAAATGAACAGAGATCATTCTGTTGTTTTTGAGATTGCATCCAAGTACTGCATTTTGGACTCTTTTGTTGACTATGATGGCTATTCCATTTCTTCTAAGGGATTCTTGCCCACAGTAGTAGATATAATGGTCATCTGAGTTAAATTCACCCATTCCAATCCATCTTAGTTCACTGATTCCTAGAATGTCAGTGTTCACTCTTGTCATCTCCTGTTTGACCACTTCCAATTTGCCTTGATTCATGGACCTAACATTCCAGGTTCCTATGCAATATTACTCTTTACAGCATCAGACCTTGCTTCTATCACCAGTCACATCCACAGCTGGGTGTTGTTTTTGCTTTGGCTCCATCCCTTCATTCTTTCTGGAGTAATTTCTCCACTCATCTCCAGTATCATATTGGGCACCTACCGACCTGGGGAGTTCATCTTTCAGTGTCCTATCTTTTTGCCTTTTCATACTGTTCATGGGGTTCTCAAGGCAAGAATACTAAAGTGGTTTGCCATTCCCTTCTCCAGTGGACCACATTCTGTCAGACCTCTCCACCATGACCCGTCCGTCTTAGGTGGCCCCACACGGCATGGCTTAGTTTCACTGAGTTAGACAAGGCTGTGGTCCGTGTGATCAGATTGGCTAGTTGTCTGTGATTGTGGTTTCAGTCTGTCTGCCCTCTGAATCCCTCTCTCAGCGCCTACCATCTTACCTGGGTTTCTCTTACCTTGGACGTGGGGTATCTCTTCACGGCTTCTCCAGCAAAGAGCAGCCGCTATGCCTATTACATCTTCCATTGTAGATGTTCAGGATGTATCTATGAACAAAAGAAAGATTAAAATTCATGCATTGTGGAGTTCATATTATTTTTTTAAAGAATATTCATTTATTATTTATTTGGCTGCACCTGGTCTTAATTGCAAAATGTGGGACCTAGTGTCCTGACCAGGGATGGAACCCAGGCCTTTTTCATTGGGAGCACAGAGCCTTAGCTACTGGACCACCAGGGAGGTTCCTGGAGCTTATATTCTTACAGAGCCAGACATGTAATAAACAAGCTTACATGTGAAGTGTATATAATATATCAGATGAAAATAAAGTGTCAAAGGCTTTATGTAAAGTGGAGCAGGAGAGATACATAGTCTCTGAAGAAAGGTTTACAATTTTAAATATAGGGGAATTCCCTAGCAGTTCAGTGGTTAGTGGCCTGGAAGTAGTCATTTTTGATAAATCAAGGGCTGAAAAGAATGACAGAATTAAACTCTTCATCTTAGAAATGTTGAATATATTCTCAGACACTCTTATAACCCCTGGGACAAGACAGCAGACAAGACACAACGTGTCAGCTCTCAGGCAGCTTACGTACTTATTTTCTGCTACGTGGAGAGATGAAACAAAAGTCAATACATCATGCGATTTAAATGGTTGAGAAGCATGGCCTCCTGGGACTCTCCTGCGGTCCAGTGGCTAAGACTCTGTGCTCCCAAGGTATGGGCCTGGGTGTGACCCCTGGTCACGTGCCGTAACTAAGAGTTCACGTGCCACAGTGAAGACCAGATCTGCGTGCCACGACTAAGACCCAGCGTGGCCAAATACATAAATAAAAATATTATTTAGAAAGAGAGTAGGACAAGTATGGCCTTCCCTTGGCTGCTGTAACTCCAGAATCCTCGGTGTTCGCCCACTTTTAGTCCTATGAAGCACTGGCATCTTCCATGGAGAGATGTAACAATAGACTCCTCTGTGTCATGTTGCCATCGCCATGTGCTGGGCCGTGCTGCCTGCCTTCTGTCTCTGCTGGGTCGTCCCAGATCACAAGGGTAGCATCGAAAATTGAAACAAGCAGTGCTGTCCTTCAGTGGTACTATGTTATTTCTGGTTCCTTGTTAGCTGGCAATAATGAAAGAAATTAACCTTTCAGGATGATGATTGATAGCTGAACCACTGATTACTGGTCGATTGTGAGAGTAGAAAATCTGGGTTAGGGTGGCAGAGCAAGCAGACATGTGGATAGTTTCTAAACAACGGCTAATTCCTTACACATCATTTATGAAAACTGAAGCAGAGGAGGAGGTGATGAGGATTTATCTCAGTTGGGCTCAGCCTCTAGGGTTGCTCCTTCCTCCATGTAGGCTAATTCCATGTGATGGACTGAGGTCTAAGGCAGCGTGAAGTGTGAAGTTTGAGGATCTGACAGAATTGTCAGTGATTGCTTCCCTGGTGGCTCAGACGGTAAAAGTGTCTGCCTCCAATGTGGGAGACCCGGATTCGATCCCTGGGTTGGGAAGATCCCCTGGAGAAGAAAATGGCAGCCCACTCCAGTACTCTTGCCTGGAAAATTCCATGGATGGAGGAGCCTCATAGGCTACAGTCCATGGGGCCGCAAAGAAGTCAGACACGACTGACTGACTTCACTTTCACTTTCAGTATTCCAGATACCAATGTGGCTGGAGACATGAGTGGGTCTAGAGAAATGATAATGGACATTAAGACTTTGAGGTTATAGGGGATGTAGTTCGATTCAGCAAACATTTATTAGCTGTATACTAGGTCCCAGGAAAGAGACGAAGAAGACAAGATTCTTGCCTTCAAGTAGCTCACACTGTTCTGAGGGAGCCCACACACAAAAAGATCACTGGAGTAAACTGTAGACAAGTGTCCACAGTGATCAGCACAGTTTTGGAAGTAGCTAGAAATTGTTATAAGTAATCTTGGGCTTAGCAGCAATGTAAGCAATGTAATGAACCCCAGTGTATGGTTAAAACTGTGTCTACCTGCTACTTCCCTGGTGGAGCAGTGGTTGACTCCACACTTTCAATGCAGGGGACCGGGGTTTGATCCCTGGTCAGGGAACTTAGATCCCACAAGCTATATGGTGCCAGCCAAAACAAAAAAAAATTAAAAAAACAAATTCTGTCTTCCTCTACCTGACCCCCTTCAGAGAATCATAGAGCACTTGGGAGATCTTATGATACCAGTCTCTTCATTTCCTACAGATAAAGAAGCAGACCCCTTAACTGTCTGAATGTTTTCTCCATTCATTATCATAGGGCAGAGTTGGGAGTGGGTCACTTCTTAATTTCATTTAACAACATTTATTTGGCACTTAGAGCTGTACAGGGTGTCAGAACACAACAATGAATGAGACAGTCCCTGACCTCAGCTTGCTCACCATCTGGAAGGATTGAGCACAGACCAACAAGGCAACAGACACTTAAAACTGCAATATGATAATTAATGTCCTGGGGTGGAACACCCAGTAGAGTGGGAACATGGTGAGGACATGTAGAGCTGTCTGCAGGGGGCAGGAATGGCTTTGCAGAAAAAAACAGTGCTTGAATCGAAGCTTCTAGAATGAGTCAAATGTATTCTCAAGAGAAAGGCTTCCATGGAAGCCACCAGATATGCAGAGGAACGGAGGTATAAGAGCACAGCCTACTCAGCACCACCCCAGGCTCACTGTGCAGCTGAGCGTGGAGGGTGGAGAGGAGCAGGTAGAGCACAGTGATGATCACACAGGCCAGATCCTCAGCTTCAAGAGTACCTGAAAAATGCTAGGCAGGTCAGTGATGTGATCAGATGGAAGGAAGAAATTATTTCTTTTGAGGAAGAAATAACGCTTTACAACCAAGGGGAAGGCCGAAGGCAGGGAGACCAGAATGCCACTGAGGGTCTCCAAGCAAGATGCAGATGAGGCCTGTCCCAGAAGAGACTGGTGTGAATGGTGCATGTGAGAAATGCTTCCTGGCCTCCACGTTTGCTTGTATGTGAATAGTTAGAGCAGGGACACTGCGTGAACACCCAGGGTCCTGGTGCAGACTGGTGTGTGAGTGGGTGAGGGGTGGGAGCTGTTATTCATTGATTTCTTGGTGCTCAACTCCTCCACCTCTCCTTCGGCCTTCCCCTTGGTTGTAAAGCGTTATTTCTTCCTCAAAAGAAATAATTTCTTCCTTCCATCTGATCACATCACTGACCTGCCTAGCATTTTTCAGGTACTCTTGAAGCTGAGGATCTGGCCTGTGTGATCATCACACAGGTGATGGGGTGAGGGGTGGGAGAGAGAGTAGCCCGGGGGGCGGGGGGGCGGTGAGGGCTGGCACTTGATCCATGTAGTCAGGGGGCATCCTTGAAGAAACGGCATTTCAGCTAGATCCAAAGGATGAGTTGGCAAGGTTAGTGAAGGGAGGGGCAGAGGATGGCATAGGCAAATGCCCTGAGATGGAAGCGACTATGCTGGAAGACCTGAAGGATGCCCGTGTGACTGGGGGAGCATGGGGGCTGGTACTCAGGGAGAGGTGGCAATGCAGGTGAGCCCAGAGGCTGTTCATGAGCCTGTGCAGCTGCTGCCCTTCCCTGCCTGTAAGCAGACACCTTGACGACTTGGGTTTGTAAACCCAGGCAGACTCCAAAAGGAGGCACCTTTATAGCAGCAGGATCCTCAGGTGAGTGGCCCCAGGAGGGCCTGTCTGTTCCTTGGCAGCCTCCTGGCCCTGAAGTAGCCCCAGAGCTCCACTTGGAGCCCTCTGCAGGGCACATGTTGACAAGCAATGAGGAGGTGATTCTGGGCACAGGGAAGACAGTGGGAGTTATCTGGATTTGGAAAGGGGCCGTTCAAGCAGAAAAGAGAGGTGGAGGAGTTGAGCACCAAGAAATCAATGCGTTTTGGTCAACACAGCTCACCTGGGAATGTACCAATTTAGTTCAGCAGCAGCAGCAGAACGTGCCTCTTCAGAACTCATCATGTCCAGGAATTAACTCGAGTCAAAATCCAGCCTTGGCACATAGTCACCCTAACGGTGTGTCTTTTGTGAAATGTAACAAGCCAGTTGGGACAAAAACCTTGGAAGGAAACTTGATTGGTTTTTCAAAGAAAACAAGAACTCCTATGAAAATTTACCTGAAGTCTATTAAAGCCATCCTCTCAAGCAGCTTGTAAGAGAAACTAGACTAGATTGGGGTCCCATTTTGCAAAAAGCCATTCATTTGTTTTTCCACGCTTCAGGCCTCTTTTCTCCTCATTTATCCCATCAGGTTGCTTCATTAAGTGAAAAACTGGATGATGAGGGGCTGTAACTCACATTTGTTTTTCTCCTGTTGATGCCAAGTGCATCTTTATGTTCCTTCCAGCCTCCAATTATGTATTTTGAAATAATAAACTATCTTATAGTTAGTCTTAAAGTTAGTTCAATCAAGATAGTGATTGAAAGATTGAATAGAGGTTCCTCCAGGTTTTGTGGTTAAACAGAATAGCAAGTTTTGCCAAAAGTTCAGTACCTGAGTTCAGACTTAGTAGTGATGGAACCTCAAGCCTCTGTTTTCTCATCTGTAAAATGGGAATAAATAAACGTGCTCCACTCACTGAGGAAAGATAGAAGAGTGCTTTATATGTCAACATCCACATGTTAAGTATTAAAAAGATAATAATCATCACTGTGACCAAGAAGATTATTCACCCTAAGACTCAAAGACAGTTTACATCTGTGGTGCAGATTCTTTATCTACAAGTTCCTCTTCTCTCTCCTCTCTCCATTTCCACAGATGTGCCATTCTTTTTCTAGATAAGAATAACATCTCAGAGTTATAGAAAACGGTGGTCATTCACTTCCACTTCCCAGAGAGGAAAAAAATATTTTGTGACTGTTAAAAACATACTTTAACTGTCAAAGGTACTTACAAGCAGCCATCAAAATTTATAATCAGAATTTTCCTTTTGTTCAGTGACAATGTGAAAAAAATCACAAATTTTACATGAAGATGGAAAAGAAAGAAAAGAGCATGAGTACTGAAAGAATTTGGATGGTGATGGCGTTGCCCAAAGATTAGACAAAACGCCCCCGGGTTAACACAGAATAGTGGCTATTGTGGTTTCGGTGTCTGTTAAGAAGGGCATTGGAGTAGGAAATAGCAAACCACTCCAATATTCTTGCCTGGAAAGTTCCATGGACGGAGGAGTCCGGTGGGCTACAGTCCATGGGGTCGCAAAAATTTGAATGCCACTAAGCGAATTTCAGCAGAGAGGGGCATTTTTCAGGTCTGCTGCATCTCAGTAACCTGGTACCTTTTGTAAAGTCAACTGTATTTCTTCTCCCTCTCCTCTCAACACCACAACAAGAGCCTCCTTCCTTCCTACCTTTTCATCAGTGATTTCCATTACCGGATTGAGGGTCTTCCCTGCTCTTATGCATGAACAATGAAGAGTTATGTGTTTGACATGAAATACAAGAAAAAGAGAAGCTGAGATGCCCTCCTGGCCAGAACAGACCTTTCAGGGGGTAGCAGGGGGAGGAGCAGCGAGAAAAGTTTTTCTCCTTTCTGATTGTAAAACACTTTCTCTTTCAAAACTCAGGTGACCGTGACAGATGGTGGCTTCTCCCCGAAACAGTCAACCGTCTGGGTGGTGGTTCAGGTTCTGGATGAAAATGACAACAAGCCCCAGTTCCCAGAGAAGGTCTACCAGATCAAGCTGCCAGAGCGTGATCGGAAGAAGCGGGGAGAGCCCATCTACAGGGCTTTTGCGTTTGATAGAGATGAGGGCCCCAACGCTGAGATCTCCTACAGCATCGTGGACGGAAATGATGATGGGAGGTTCTTCATTGATCCTAAAACCGGCATGGTCTCTTCCAGAAAGCAGTTTACAGCAGGGAGTTATGACATTCTCACGGTAAGATTTTTCTGAACCTCAACAACATTAATGAGGGGGAGGAAGTTATTTTCTTATTCATATATATGTTTTAAGCAAAAACAAAAAAATCTCTGGACCAAAAAGTGCATCCATATAACAATGGAAGGCTACTTTCTGTTGCAGTGACATTCTTAAATAATGAGGCCATTTTCTCCATTTCCAGTACACAGCCTGCTCATCATTTACTCAGTTACACTTCCTATAGCCCCAGATCATTTCAAGGTACTGAGCATAGATGTAAACTGAGGGGAACAGCAGAATAACATAACCTGCCTGCCTCTCAACATGTCCTGAAGACATCCCAATGAAAACAACTCTTGTAATGTTGACAAAGTGATAGAACATGAATTTAACTGTATAAATTGAGGGATATGAATCATAGCTAGGCTTATTCTGGAAAGAGTGAAAAATCTTAAGTAAAAAATGACATTTTTCATTATTAGAAAATCAAAAATAAAAACAAATATGAGCACCATCTCAAAGATTTAATCTATTAATACCATGCCTAAGGCACCAGCCTGCTCCCCCAACCCCAACCACTTTAGACACGTAGCACCTATGCCTAAAGGGAGACTGGTCGGCCTCACCAGTGATGGGCACTTTTCAGGGTCCCAACAGCTGTCAAGAGTTATCACCATCTGCCATCTTTCTCTCAGTCTTCAGTCATTTAAACTGTGTACGGTCAGTCCTTTGTTATTTTAAAGGACGGTCTGAGTCCATTTATTTTTTTGTGCCTATGGACTGGACTTGGGCTCCATTCCCTGCTCAGTAGCGTATTCAGAAGGGTGAACAGAGAAAAGAAACTAACTTAAAAAACCAGTCCTGTTTCTACCATCAACAGCTCTGATGTAACAGGTGCAGCTGCAGTTGTCTGAGACTTGCCAGTGGAAGTCTTTGAGGACCGGGTGGATTGCAGTGGATACTGTTGGTACCCTGCCCAGATCCCCTTTATCAGGCTGGTGCAGCCATCCCCCAACTGCTGTGAGTGTTGACTGCTAAGGGCTCAAAGCTGATTCCTTCTTCAGAGACTCATCCTTGGCTACACTTCTCAGCCAAGATGATCTATACTCCTACACTAGCCCAGCAGCCCACAGCCAATTCCTAACTGACACCAGATATAAAAGCCCAACCTCCTTGCCTCCAGGTGGATCCAACTCAGTAGTACAGTGAATGATTCAGAGCTCCCTTTGGGATCAGGCTGAGGTTAGACTTCAACCGAGACACATCCTTGCTTAGCATCCTCCTCTGTCTGTCCTGCTCTCTTCACTCCCTTTCTCATGGGAACACTTCCTCTTGAAATCATTTGTACTCACATCCCCGTCTCAGACTCTGCTCCTGGGAAACCCAACCTAAGACGTCTGTCTTCAAGGGCCCTTCCTCTCACAGAAACTGGGGCAAAGTGATCATGCATGAACACAGCACTAGGGAGCTATGAGTTGTCACTGTTTTTAAAGGCTATAACTATTAGCAATGCATCTGGAAATGGTATTATTAATGTAATAGTTTGCAGTCCTTTTTTATTTTGGTTTTTAACTTTTCTGTCACTGATGGTTTGCTTGCTAGATTTAATTGCAACCCCTCCCCCCACCCCACACACACGCATTTAAGTCCACAACAGCATAGCAGTTAACCCTGCATATCTGGGCAAGGAAACATGCTTTTCTCAGCCCTTATATCAGACCATAGAGAAGAGTCATTAACACCCCCTTCCTCATTCCACTGCCTTGAGGGGCCCATGTTTCCACCGAGAGAGATCTCCTTCACTCCTTCAGAGTTGGCTTAACCAAAGGGCCTCTGAGATGAGTTTTGCAAGGTTGATGCCTTTTCCCTGCCTCCTCCCATCTCCCTCTTGGAATCCCATGTGACAATTCTATGTGTCTATGTGACAATGACAATGAATTTGTTCCCTTTTCAACACTACCACCACAGCTATAAGAAATCAAATTAGCTCTTCTTACTCTTGTAGCTGTCATTCATGTCCATACAACACTAACATTTGCAAGTGCACCATTTGTTTTTCAAGTCTTCCACATCTGCAAGGTTGGCAGTGATTCAAAACACCTTCTGGAAAATGTGCTCTGGGACCCCATGTGCCCGAGTTACTTCCCGGAGTCCCTGAGCCCATTCTCCTCAGATTGCTCCCCGCGTCTTCCCCTTGCCAACCCCGCCGTGAGGATGGACTCTGAGCCCCACAGCTTATGAGGGACAGATGTAGGCTTCCACCAGGACCCAGGCTCTGAAGCAGCTCTCTGTCCTCTCCGTGTGTGAGTAGATCAAGGCTGTGGACAACGGGCGCCCTCAGAAGTCCTCCACTGCCCGCCTCCACATCGAATGGATTAAGAAACCGCCTCCTTCACCTGTACCACTGACCTTCGATGAGCCATTTTACAACTTCACAGTCATGGAGAATGACAAAGTCACCGAGATTGTCGGGGTGGTGTCTGTGCAGCCAGCTAACACCCTTCTGTGGTTTGACATCGTCGGTAAGTTTGAGTCCCCCAGGGCAGTATTGGCCAATGTAATCACTGACTGTTCAGAGCAACTAGCAAAAAAGAAAAGACAATAACAACAAAAACACTTAAAGATTACTGCTAAGATGAAAAGATGTATAGCGCTGGAATGCAAAAGAGCCAGTAAGATGAATAATCGACCTGTGCTTTCGTTCCGAGTTCTGTAGCTAAGCTGAACTGAAAGTGCTCTCTGGCTGGAGTTTCCATAGTACGTTATTTACTGCAATCCTAATGTCTTTCCGTGTGTCATTTAAATTCTATTGTCACACTTGGCTAATCTCATTTCTAAATGTATTGATGGTACTAGACTTGCTGTCCTTCATTTCTCTCTTTTTCTTCACCTTTTTTCTGCATTCTGTTCTTTTTTTTTTTTTTTTGCTCCCGACTGCCCTGCTTCAAGGTGGCAAGCATGCTCGAGAGATGTTCTATATTCTACAGACAGCTTGTGGGCAGAACTGTTCAACAGAAGGTACCCTTAGTGCAAACACATTTGCTAAAATACAGCTATCCAATCTGCCTTTTACGGGTTTTTTTTTTCTTTTTAAGCAAATTAAATTACATCTTTCATAACTGCCTGTGACAGGCTGAAGTGCAGCCCACAGATTTCATACATGCCTCTAACAGCGATTGCATTACTCATATCCAATGACTCCTTTGTTTGAGGTTCGATGGGGTTTGGATTTGGGGGTGGAGGGGGGGGGTGAATCCGGAGAGCTGGTCTCTCTGCTCCTCCATCTTCTCAGTCGTTTTCTCACACCCCAGGCACTGCCTGGCTGTCTGTGCCACATCACCTTTGGTAATTCCTTCACCCTGCCCCCCTAGTCAGGGTCACAGAAGATGCATCTCAGTTTCAGCACGTCTCCAGTGCAATCGTGACTTCTTGTCGGTAATTCGAGGGAGAGTGCAGTGGAAAGCTAAAGGCTGAGGCTCCTGCTGCGCTGTCCTGAGCCATGGGAGGACTTGCCCTCTGCCATCAGTGATCAGTTCGTCTCCATCCTTCTCTGACACTCCAGTTTGCAAGCGCCTGTACAGCCTGATGGCACTGCTTCTCTCCCTTTCATGAGGCACGCATACAACCTCTTGACATACGGCACATCCTACCCACCCCAGGATGCCCTTGCGCGTACTCCTCTTCAGAAATCTCACAAGCACACCTTTCTCTGATGCTCAGTCTGACCAGCCACCGGACCCCATTTATCCAAGTCATTTTTGCAACTCCTTAGCATGCCTGCATGTGTGTGTATGATTGTGTATAGGAAAGCATGCCTAATGATGCTGCGTGTAACCTGGCTTGCATGAATTCCATTCAGCTGTATTAGTGTTGGTGTACATGATCATGGTGTTTATCCTGGCTTCAATCTTAATCCTTAAGGTCAAGGTCTTTGTGTCCTCACCTCTTCCTCCTGCCATTGCTTTTGTTGATCTCCACCCAGGGTGAGTGGAATAATGATGCCAGCCGATGGAGATGCCCCAGGCAGCCCATGTGCTAACCCCACTGATGCCTCCTGAGATGCGTCCAGAGTCACTGTGACCTTCCACTGTATTCTCAGCCTCAGCAACCACAGCACCTTTGACCAAATAAGAACGGGTGCAAGAAGAGACAGGCAGTTGACAGACCAGAGTCCTCCCAGGAAGGAGTCCCTTTAGGCTGCTCCAAATAATATCTAGGAATCATGATCAAAAACATGGCTTCCATTTTCATGTTTATCCATCTTTATTCCTAAATCTATGTTCCTTTTATAGAATCTTTCCAGTTTTAGTGCTCAGATGCTTCTCTTAATGGGCTTCCCAGGTAGCTCAGTGGTTAAGAATCTGCCTGCCAATGCAGGAGACTTGGGAGACACAGGTTTGATCCCTGGGTCGGGAAGATCCCTGGAGTAGGAAATGGCAACCCACTCCGGTATTGTTGTCTGAAGAATTCCATAGACAGAGGAGCCTGGCAGGCTACAGTCCATGGGGTCGCAAAGAGTCAGACATGACTGAGCACGCATGCATATACTTCTCTTAATATAGACCTACTAGGTTGTCCCTCTAGTCTAGATGCTTCCATCACAGATTTCACTGTATATCTGGCAACATCTAGTCAAGCTTCTCCTGAAAATTAAATTTACTGGGCCAGATGCCCAAACAGAACTTGAATTTATTTCCATCCCTGCATCCAGCCAGCCTCTTGAAATGTCAACTCTTTAAGTCATGGAGAAAGTACAAACTTTTCTCCAGGTGCTGGCTGCGTTCAGAATAGATATGGTCCCTCTTCCACCAAATCCCCCCTTTGAAAATTTTTTCTGATCTCAGAGAGCCATATTTTTTCCAACCTGCTGACATCTTTTCCTCTTCTCTAAAAACCTATTGTTTCCTTTATCATATTCAGATGTTTCATTCTTTCAAGATTTCTTGCTTATTAATCCTTGGCCCCCAATACTCTCCTCTGTCTCTTTCATTCTTCCTTACCCAAGTATCTTTCCTGGCCAAGCTAACATCTAGGGGGGATAAGGGAAAGGGCTTCTCGATGCCTAAGCAAAGCTGGATAGATACCTATACACACACTCACAGTGACGGACCGTATCTCCTCCCAGCCTAACGCAGCTTACAGATGCTCTAACTAATGAATTCACATTAAATAAGCAGAAATAGTGTTCCAGCATGCCTATTCCCCTGAGAGTATTGTCTCCTTATTTCCATATTCCCAATCCCCCTGATTCTTGTTTAACTGCATTTCTTTTCCTCCTCCGATCATGTGGATTCACAAAAGCCGTGTAGAGAGCAAGATTTTGTTCCTAAGCCAGGAACCCCACATCAAGGACTTGCCAGATACTTTCTTTTGCCTCCAAAGAGACCACTGCTTACCGTGTTACAGAGCTAGACTCTCTTTAACTTGCAGAAACAGAAGCCCACTTCTAACCAAGTTAAGAAAGCTGTAATTAAAAGGAAACGTTATAAACTTCAGCTGTTCTGTGTTTAAACAGCCCATCTCACAGCATGTTCCTTCCCTGTGCTAAAAGGCAGAGAAGACAAAAGGAACAAAACTAAGCCACAATCCTTTGTGGCTTTATCACATATCTTCACACTTCTCAGGAGACTATGATTTCAACTCGGCAGCATCTTGATTTACATACTCTCTGATGTGCACGCAATCTGGTTCACAGTTCAGTCCCTGTCTCTTTATCCCACTGACAAATATTTTTATTGTAAAGATCACCATTACTACATACTCCAAACGATTCCTCTTTATTTCCAGTCTGATGGGAGATACTGCCACCCAATTTTCTAGCTTTTCCCCTGACTTAGACTAGGAAAACTGTTTTTCTGGAGGCAGTAAGCACTTAACCTATCTCTGTTTATTTGCCTCACCTAATGCATAGAGAAGAGAAAAGTTGCTCTTTGAAAATAATCCCCTGATGGAATAAAGTGGCATGTGAGTCCAGCCCAGCTGAAATACATTTCTTTGTTTCAGGGGCATGAAGACAGCCTGGGCCCTTAGTCTGTCATTGCTTCCTGAGGAATCTGGTTTCTTAACTGCTTCTGTCTTGCAAGCTTAGACCTGTCCTTCTAGAACCTCACCCCTGATGGGGCCATCCCCTATCAGGGTTCCATCAAGTGTGTGCGTGCTCAGTCATGTCCCAACTCTTCGCAACCCCATGGACTGTAGCCCACAAGGCTCCTCTGTCGATTGGATTTCCCAGGCAAGAATACTGGAGTGGGTTGCCATTTCCTCCTCCAGGGGATCTTCCCAACCAGGGATTGATCCTACCTCTCCTGCATTGGCAGGTGGATTCTGTACTACTGAGCCACCTGGGAAGCCCCAGGGTTAGGCAAGTCAAACTCTTTGATGGTACCCTGACGAGCACTTAACCTCTCTGGGTCTTCTCTAACCCAATGGCCACATTTCTTAATCATGGAACTCTCCCCTACCCCTCCCAAGAGGGCTGTCCCATTTCTCATACAGCTCTTCCTCTGTCAGGGCGACACTTGCTCAGAGTCATCAACGACATCATTTCTTCTCACTGGATCCCCAACAAGCCTCTCTTTCCTCCACAGCAACCATGTGGTCCATAGGAAAACACCCAAAGAAGCTTTAGGGAAATAATAAAAAGCTTAAAACTGCTCCAGATATTATCATAAGAAAATGACTTTTAAACCAGATTCTAGACGGGATTTTCCTTCCTACCACTGTTTCTAACCTCCAGCCTGCTTCTCCTGCCTTCCATGTAAATATCTATTTTAGCCCTGTACTGTGCTTTCTTCCTTCCAAGGCAGACAGTTATTCATGATCAAACCACAGAAACAGTGTGTAGTATTTTCCCTCAAGCTCAGTGTGCACGCTGAGCTTGAATGAACAGCTTGCAAATGACTCCTGTAATTCACTGAGAGTCTGTGGCTCAGTGTTTGGGGAGCTTCTCCCATAGCTCATCCCCCTTGATTGATTTTGAAATTTTGGTTGGTAGTTTTACCATTGCGAGTAGGGTGGATTGGAATCATAACGAGGGGAGGGGTCTGGAAGCTTTTCTAAAGGGAAAGTTGTGAGATAGTCATCCCTGGCTCTCGTAATGGGGAGGCAGAGATTCTTGAAAGGAAAACTTACCTGGTTCATGGCCCAACACCCTGCTGCCTGGCACATTCCAGCAGTAGCTGCTGGCTCCAAGTATTTTTCATTCCCATCCCATTTTTTGAAGCTTTTTTGGGACCCTCCAACTTTTGATGTTTAACTTTAGAATCCAGTAGAGATCCAACACACCTCCCGTAGCTCTCTGTTTACTCCTTTGCCCCTGTCTTGACCGAAAATGGGCAAAGAGAAACGTCCCCTGACATGAATTCTCTGTTACGTGGGCTGTTCACAACCTCGCTTATGACCATCTCTGCCGCACGCCCCGCAACAATGCTCAGGCTGTGACTTCTCTTGACCCCTATGTTGTTGATCAGCCCAGCTGGCGGTGTCTCCCCCTACCCACCCTGTGCTGAGCCCAGCGCTGCCACCCCAGCACACTCCGGCTTTGCATGCTGTTACTGGCTCTGAGGAAACACATCTTCTTTAAACGGTGCTGCTGGTGGAAGCAGACTCATTCCATCTGATAGGCTCACGCCAGATGAATTGGACGTGGGATCCGATGAAATGCAATCACCTTTCAGGCTAGAAGGGAGCCTGAGAAATGAGGCCTAGGGGAGAAAGACAGAGGCGTTCATGAAATGGGAGGCTTAAGTGGTAGGTTATGAAATCGTGGGAAGGTTGATGGTGAACTGCTGGTCTAAATTCTGTGTCCCTTGTCAGAAATTCATTGTAAAACTCAGGGACGATTTGGGGAACCTGGTTTTACATGGAATCTTGGTTTCACTAGGAGCGAAAGCCCTAGAAGTGAGCATCAGAGGCTACTAGCCTTATTGATGGATGGAGAGATACTCACAGTGTTTCTCCAGCTCACCGTGATCGGCTTTCTCCTTGTCTACCTCCCCTGCTCCTTTCAAGGTTTCTGGTCTATAGTATTTGAAACAACAAAGGTGAATGGGGGAGATACACACACACATGCACGCACACACAGGAAGAGAGAGAACTGTACAAAATCACCACCACATCGAGCAGAACTCCCTGTGGGCTCCTCAGTATTTGATAATAACCAAAATGGGAAAAGAATTTGAAGAAGAATAGACACATGTATATGTATAACTGAATCACTTGGCTGTACACCTGAAACTAACATAGCATTGTTAATCAGTTACACTCCAATATAAAATAAAATTTTTTAAACTACCATAAAAGTAATCAAAAATGTTTTTTGATACAAAATAAGACTAATAATGCATACAATCTATATGCTATGTGTAAAATATGTAAGTTTTATGCCACCAAGCATAATGATGATATATTTCTGCACAGGGAAAATGTGGGTCTTAGGCAGTGAGGGGAAGGGTGTAGAATTGTCCCACTGAAGCAGTAACTGCAGCTGGAAATCATTGCTTGCATATCCTCTAAATTTCATTTTTGTTTGTCTTTGGAGCAAGCCAAAGTTCTATCATTTGCAGAGCTTCCATTTTACATTGACCTACACACTTTCACCTTCTAAAATAACGGGCCCACTCTGAACCCCCACCCCGCAAAATCATGGTCCTCAGATTTAAAAAAGCAAGAATCTTGGTAAGGAGGCATTCTAAAGACGATTTTTAAATGTGATCTAAAATATAACTTAATACCCACCAGAAATAGCTTGAGAAGTTGCTTTCTCATCTTTCCTTCTACACACTCTGAGGTGATTTTTCATCTTTCTTTTGGAAGTTTCCATGGCAAAGTTTTTTTTCAGAATGTACCCCTTGATAGCAAATGACTTTTCTTTGCTCATTAGGATGGTTATTCAAGACACTTGAATCAGCCATACATTTCATTTCATGTGGTTATCAACATGAAACATTCCCTTTAAAGAGGCATGGTGACCTAAGGCTTGCTTCTCTTTCAGCCTAGATTTCCTCCCCTTTCTCTTTATCCTGTTCTTCAAAAGACATTTTTTTTTGGAGTTAACATTTAGTATTTCTCAGTAAATCAATTAAAGATATTAATTGGAAGATGAGTCTCTTTTTAAATGAAATTTTCGAAAAATATATCATCTCCAAGCAATTCTCTGGTACCCCATATCTTCATAGCTTTAATTAAATGTCAAGGGCAATTATGTTCTCTCTAGCAATTAAATAATCTTAAGTGTATATGACAGCTGCAAGCAATAAGTATTTGAAATATATATGACCAGTTTTTTTGTAAGTACACCACATTATTTATTTCATGTCATTAAACATCAAATTCTAGTAATTCACACAAAATTCTTCTTTCCCTTAACTCATCTGCCCATTTCTAATTGTAATATCATAGAAATTGTATATAACATTGTTCATTGATCAACAAAATGAAATGCAGAAAACAAAAGCCAAGATTTCCTTTCTAAAATATGAAATTCAGTAAATGCATTGCCCTATGTGCTATAGCTAAATAAAATTACTGCCCAGGAACAAAATTAATTGACATAGTGAAATTTCAAGCTAGAGTAAATAGAGCTTGTAAACATAGACTGATACTTAATTAAAATTGTTCCAGCATTTCTACCAATATCTTCCCTCCCCCTTAAAAAAGATCTTTCATTTTGAAAAAGATCATAAACCACATCCTGATTCACAGAGATGAAAACATCTATAGTAATTTCAATAAAGTCTATATTGTCTTAAGCACGTTTAGTCATAGATTAAGGATTACACCTGGTCCAGTGGTAGAAAGTAAAGTTTCCGAAACTTTCATATGAAATATTTTATCAATTGTTCCATAGCTGATGTTTCCCTCGCATTCTTTCCAGATTTCATTTTGTGAATCTCCTGTAAACTTTCTGCTTTGGGCAGAGAAAGATAACTCACACTGTCAAGATGGCAAAACAAATTTTTTTTTTCTATAAATATCCCAACTTACAGATAGAAAAATTTTAATATGAAATCCAATTTTGTTGCTTTTCATTATTTTCTAGTATTTATAACTTCATTTCTGACATCAAATTGAGGGAATCTGAACTCTAACAACCACATGTTTACCATCAATCCTGGTACAGATTTCAAAATGCCTACTCATTTTTGTTAATAATGATTGGACTGTTTGTTTACTTAGCATTTAATCTACTTTGGAAAAGTAAAGGGTCAACAAATTCCTAGCCCAGAAGCCACAGGGGTTGAATGGGACTTTAGCTTTCTAAATACTTTATGGGGTCAATTTTTGTTTTACTGCTCTAACATTAGTGCTGAGAGGAATTTTGGCAATACATTTTTTGTGTGTGTGACATTTGTTATGCATTGTAGAGGCTGTGTTTTGAAATATGAGTTAAGTTAGAAAATAAAGGGTTCATTTAAGAAGTACAGATTGAGCCATAGGGGTGTGTGTCCAGAAAAAGTGTTTCTATATATGAGCTCCCTTTAAGACTGTATGCTTCAGCACGTGTAATAACCTCTCAGATATGCTAATTTCATGTTATTTCTGTGAACTCGTCAGGGGGCAATTTTGACAGCTCTTTTGATGCAGAGAAAGGTGTTGGGACCATTGTCATTGCAAAACCTTTGGATGCAGAGCAGAGGTCCATCAAATATTAATCAGTGAGAATGTGCTAAAGTCAGACAAAAAATTATGACTGTTTATGCTTAAATGGACTTCCCTGGTGGCTAAGTCTCTAAAGAATCTGCCTGCTTACCCAGGTTTGATCCCTGAGTCTGGACAATCCCCTGGAGAAAGGAATGGCAACCCACTCTAGTATTCTTGCCTGGAGAAGTCCATGGACAGAGGAGCCTGGCGGGCTCGTCAGTGGGTCTGCACAGAGTCGGACAGGACTGAGCAAGTGACACACAAATGCATGAAAGAGTTATATGTGTTTGTTTCCTGATCATTTACTGCAAGATTTATCTGTTTGATCACAAAAGGAGCTTTCCTTGAATTTGCAAAGAGAAGGACATCTAGCATGGAGTTAACACACCATGATATTCTTCATCTTTTCATGTTTTAGTCACAGAAAGTTAAAGTTAGAAAATCCCTGAATCCAATTTCATTTTACAAACTAAGAAAAGTAATATGTCCAAGGCTACACAGCTTTTATAGAAACAAGGGCTGAGAGCAGGGGCCCCTGACCTCCCTCCCCGTTCTAGCCCCTCTGCCAGCGGGTCTTTGTCCTCCCTGCCTGGTGGAAGCTCCGGCGAAGCCTGGCCCGTTCCCAGCAATCCTGTGTGATCCTGACATGCGCCAGGGTTGCTGACTGTCACTTATACTCTGCCACTGGAGTGCTTATGGAAGGCCACTGAGAACAGGGAAAAGGACAAGAATCCCTGGGTGAGACCCACACTGTGTTAGATACCAGTATGAAGCAGATTTACCCTAAATCTGGGTTTGGTTTTTTGTTGCTTTTTATATTTTAGTACCAGAGACCCTCGGCTAGCCCTGGCAGAGAACAGGCGCACCCACATAGCTCGTAACCCCTCCTACCCTCTTTGCCTCTCTCTCATGTCCCCATGACCCCAGAAACCATCACTAACTGATTGAGGTTTGGTTTTTTTTTTTTTTCTCATGAGCCCAGGTGCAGCCTCAGAGTCCTTCTCAACATGATGCTTCAGGTGGTGTGGATGAGATGTTTGCCAACCCTGAAGTCAGCTTATTGATTACTTAAGCTGATTTATTTAAAATATGATGCAAGCTTTGGTAACAACATGGTTTTTAAAAGGGGCGAGTTTTTAAAAAGTGTTTTGTGTGCTTGTCTAGCCAGCTATCTCTGAATTTGAAGCTGTCTCAAAAACATGATGGAATTCTTCCCTTAGAGTCTATTTGTAATTGTAAAGTGGTAAAGTTTGAAGGAAGCATTGGGTTGGTTTTGTTGTTGTTCAGTTGCTAAATTGTGTCCAGCTCTTTGTAACCCCATGGACTGCAGCACTCCAGGCTCCCCTGTCCTTCACTATCTCCCTGAGTTTGCTCAAATTCACATCTAATGATTCAGTGATACTATCTAACCATGTCATCTTCTGCTGGTCCGTTTTAGTACAACGCTTTTCATTTTCATTCCAATAAACTGAAACCCAAAAAGGGGACGTGACAGGCACTGATAAGGCAGCCAGTGTGTACCAACTCCTGATCCTTCCACCAGTGTTCTTTCCTAAGGTAAACCCAAGACCCTGTTTGTCCAAGAGACTCCTGTTTATACCTATTGCACCGATGTAATCATCAACAGTACCCTATTCACACTCAAAGTTGCCCCAGTTGTAATAATAAATTATGTGGTCACCCTACCTAAATCAAGACTGATAGCAAGACCTGAAAGGGACCCCAGGATTCAGATCCTGCAGGAATCACACACTCTAAAGACTAATTAACAACCCACGTGTAGTATTGCTAAGTCTTTAGTGCTAATTCACTTTAAATGAGAATTTAGAGTTTTTAAATTAGCCATGTTTTAGCATATCCAACTTCAACTCCTTAGCACCACTGAAAAATGTAAGATACATTTGAATAAAATACAAATAAAGCATGGAACCCTATTCATTACATACTCTTCTCTAGAGTTTTGTAATGGTTGAATTAAATGGTGATTCATTGTGCCCAGAATATTATAGATACATGTTAAATATTTCAGAACAAATTAATGAATAATAGAAATTACATTTTCATCAGGGCCTGAATGGCAGGTATGCTGGATGTCCAGAGAACACAACTGATTCATGTTAACCAAAAACAAAAATTAGCTAGAAACTATTATTTCAAAATTTCAGTAGGACCAAATGATAAATCATTCAGTAGCATCTACTCCACGAATGTTTCTTGGGTCCATGCCATGTGTAGGGAGCTTACTACCTGCCTGAAGTCAGAGTGGTTCAGAGTTTTAAATCCAGATGACTGATGTGCACCTAGTTTTTTAAAAAATTAATTGAGAGCATGTGTTACAAGCCTTTGAATGTGCACATTGTTCACATCCTGCTTTTGTTGATCTTACTTCAGACCAGTGTGCAGTTAGATTTGTCTCTAGGGCAGTCCCTGGTGGTTCAGACAGTAAAGAATCCACCTGCAATGCAGGAGACCTGGGTTCGATCCCCGGGTCGGGAAGATCCCCTAGAGAAGGGAACGGCTACCCACTCGAGTATCCTGGCCTGAAGAATCCCATGGACAGAGGAGCCTGGCGAGCTACAGTCCACGGGGTTGCAAAGAATCAGACAGGATTGAGTGACTTGCACTTTCCCTTTTCACTAGGGCAGTTCAGAAATTAGAGAATTGGGGCAAACTTGGTGGTTCCCCTTGGCAAGGCCAAGCTCAGTAGGTTATTAAAGGCTATCAAGAGATTTTCTTATCAGAACTTTCCAAGTTACTCTGTGTCTCCAGGGCCATGAGCTTCTTTTTTAAAAGATTTATTTATTTATTTATTTGGCCACACCAGGTCTTAGTCATGGCATACAAACTCTTGGTTTGTTTGTTTGTTTTTTGAGGCAAACTCTTATCTGTGGCAAGTGAGGTCTCGTTCCCTGACCAGGGATTGAACCTGGGCCCTGCATTGAGAGCACAGAGTCTTAACCATTGGACCTCCAGGGAAGCCACGGGCTTCTTAAGAAGTGAGAACAGTTTTCAAGGTACAAATGTGCCATCATTCTTACCATCAGAAAATCAGTTCTCTGTCTCTCCAGCTGTATTTGGGTTGAAGACTCTCCAGCCTCTGCCGTTCAGGCCTCTGCCCACCTGAGCCACGGCTTCTGGTGCTGCCAACAGGGGCGGTTTCTGGCTTAGTCAGCCCTGATGTCAAGGACGTTTTTACAAGAAGGATATTCGGGGAAATGAAAACCATTCTAGATTTCTTTAAGCAACCGCTAAAACACACTCCAACCCATGACTCAAGGCAACTTAATGATTCACCATCAAATGGAGATTCTTCTCCTGGTAACTAAAATGTCCTGTAGCCCCAAAACACCTGTTCAGTTTTCTTTAGGGAACTTTTCTCTGCTTTGTTCCTTTGGAACCATAAAACGTGGTATGACAAGGGCTTCAAATCAGCCATAAACAACCTGTTGAGTTTCACTTCACAAAATCAGAGCCTCAGGGACCTCTGTGTCTACATGAAAACCCTCCCTTCATCTTCGGTTTTGTCCTGTTCTCCCAGGATTCTTGTGCCTCAGAGCTACAATATCTGGTGACGAATAAACACCTTTTTCTCTCTGAGATTCTCCAGAACAAGTACAGAATGTAAAAAGGTTCTGTGGACTTCAAGTTATAAAGACTCAGATACACTAAACAAAAGAACAAAGCTTCCTCTTTACAAAAACCTCCTGCCAAGATGGACAAGGGCCTCTGTATAAAAGAGGTGTTGATTTTATGTGTTAAGAAGTGCTGATATTATTGTGCTGTATATAATATAGCATGTGTGCTCAGAAGCTCAGTCGTGTCCGACTCTCTGTGACTCCATGGACTGTAGCCCGCCAGGCTCCTCTGTCCATGGCATTCTCCAGGCATGAATACTGGAGTGGGGTGACATTCCCTTCCCTTGTGGGATGGCTACCTTTGATGGCTCTTTGACAGTCTTCTCTTTGCCTAAAACTAGCTACCATTTTTTAGTGCTGTCTATATTCCAAAATTATCCCAAGTTTTAAGAGCTGACTTCGAATTTCTACACATATAGTATCATGGAATGGTAGCAAATAATTCATGACTGGCATCAGAAATAGCCTTCACTGCTATAGACCAGAGCATGAACAATGATGAACGGAGAAATTTAAACCCTCCACCCTAGTTCCAGCTGCGTTCCCTTCTATCCACACCCCCTCCCAGCTTCCACATCTGGCTGCCTCCAACAAGCCAATGCAAACCAGAACCTAGTTGTCAGGATGTCCCTGGGGGTCCAGGGGGTAAGACTTTGCCATCCAATGCAAGGGGTGCAGGTTTGATCTCCAGTCAGGGAGCTAAGCTCCTACATGCCTTGCAGCCAAAAAACAAAAGCAAAGAAACAAAAAGGAATCAAGATAACAAATTCAATAAAGATTTTAAAAATGGTCTACATTAAAAAAGAATCTAGTGCAAACAAACTAAACTCTCCAAGATAGTTTGAGTCCCTGAAAGGTCCTTGAAACTCATGAAAGTGTTGATAAATTTTGGTATGCATGTACATATTTTCAGAGAGTAGCTAGCTCCTCAGTATTAATCGGGTTTTTAAATGGGTAGTTGCCCTAAAAGTGGTTAAGGTAAATTAACTCCTCAACACTTTTATTACTGGGAAACTCTAGTTAAAAATTTCAACATGCAACCACCCATACTTCCTAGGAAACACAGATTGTGTGTGCAACCCCGTGGACTATACCATGCTGGGCTCCTCTGTTCATGGATTTTTTAGGCAAGAAATACTGGAGTGGGTTGCCATTCCTCCTCCAGGGGATCCTCCTGACCCAGGGATCAAAACTGCATCTCCTGTGTCTCCTGCATTGACAGGCAGATTCTTCACCACTGAGCCACCGGGGAAGCACACATACCTGAGGGAGTTATTGGTTTTGTAATACCTTCCTGCTCTGGTGACTGGGGGCTGGCTGTTGCCATACTATTTCAAAGCACTGTCATTCTGGGTTAAGAAAGAGAATCAGTTTGCTTACCAAAGCCCTAAATAGTGATAGCCTACGGTGAACAGTGTCAGATTCATGACCTCCAAAGAAGAACATTTAGCTTCGGGACCAGGGACCAGGCTTGATCACTCAAGAGCTTTTGTGTAGCAGAGTTTTATTAAAGTATAAAAAGGCACAGAGAAAGCTTCTGACATAGACACCAGAAGGGGGACAGAGAGTGCCCCCCTCGCTAGTCCAAGCAAGGGAGTTATACACTTTTTAATTAGTTATTACAGTAAATTAAAAGAATGTCTCAAGGTTGTAAAGATCTTACTAGACCCACTCCCATAATTTACATTTTGAGAGAACAGGATTAGCCAGAATGTTGGCAGGAAGGAGAAACTGTCCTCAAGCAGGATACATTGTTGTTATATAATCCTTAGTACAGAGTTTAAACTGAGTTGTTTTTTGTGTAGTCATCAGTTATGGGCTTAAAGAAAAAGTTTTATGTGACTAAGACTAAGGAATGTAGAGGAAAAAAAAAGACATTTGTCCTTTCCTCCTCCTTGAGAATTCCAAACCTCTGTCTTCTCCTGGGGAATTGACTCTCTCAGTAGAAAATAGGAAGTTAGCTCCCTTGAAGAAATTTTTTAAAAATAGAAACATTCTGTAAAAAAGGTGGGGTGCGGTATTCTTCCGCGTTATGGAAGTATTCCCCACTTTGATGTCATGCCAGGCCAGAAGTGAGCATCAGGTCTGGCCCAGCAGAGAATGATGAGAGGATTAGGAGAAGGGGGGCCTCCTGGCTGGTGGGAAGCTGAGGCATCACAGGAACACAGGCTGTTGTAAGAGGGGAAGGAGGAACATCAGGTGGAACTGGAGGCTTTTAAGGAGCAGAAATAATGAGCTGCTGAGAAGGATGAGGTTACTGTCCATACTTACAAGAACACTACAGATCCATGTGAAGACAGATTCTATTCTTAGCATCCAGACTGTGGTCTCTACACACCATTTTCCATGGGAAGAAACCAGAATTCCTTGTAGAACTAGTTGATTCCAGGTCTGGGACAGAAGCCTCGGCATCTTATCCTGCCAGAAAAGGCTAGTGGAATCTTGTTTGATGGTAACAAGAGACAATTCAAACTGCATAACACTAGTTAGAGATGGAAATGTTTGTGCATCAAAAAGAATAATGACTACAATGGACTGAAACATATGAAATAGATAAAACCTGTGTTTACACTATAATCAAAAACAAACAAACTCATTTAACTCTCACAATCCCTCCCTGAGGCAGGTGCTATTTGCAATGGGCAGAATGTACCCAAGGTGTCTGTGCCCTCCCAGCGTTTAGAATTTGTAAAAATGTCGTTACATGGCAAAGGGGGCCCTGCAGATGTAATTAAGGTTACATATCTTAACTTGTGAGACTCGCCTAGATGACTCCGATGGATCCAGTCTAATCACATGAGCCCTTAAGCAGATGACTCTGTCCAGCTGAAGCTGGAAGCGATGCAGCAAAATGAGAAACCGGAGATTTCCGAATGTGAGAAGACTTGAAATACCATTGCTAGTCTGAATAACCAGTGAAGTCGCTCAGTCATGTCCAACTCTTTGCGACCCCATGGACTGTAGCCTACCAGGCTCCTCCATCCATGGAATTTTCCAGGCAGGAGTACTGGAGTGTGTTGCCATTTCCTTCTCCAGGGGATCTTCCCGACCCAGGGATGGAACCCAGGCAGGTCTCCCGCCTTGCAGGCAGACGCTTTACCGTCTGAGCCACCAGGGGAGCCCCCGTCTGAATATGGAAGATGCAGTAGAGCCAGGACAGGAGGCAGCTTTTCTGATCCTGCTGAAAGCCAGCAAGGAGACCAGAACCTCAGGACTTGAACCTCAAGAAACTGAGTGCAGCCACCCGAGTGACCTTTGAACTGACTCATCCTCAGACCTTCCAGATGGGGACACATCTCTGAGGACCCCTTGATTTGGTGCTTGTGAGACTCTAAGCCCTACCATACCCCAACATCTGACCTGCAGAACTAGGAATAATAAACGAGTATTGTTTTAAACTGCTAAAACTGTGATGATTTATGTTGGAAATAGGAAAATAATCCCCTATTGTCCCCCCCACTTTACAGATAAGGAAACTGAAGCAAAACAGCTTTAAGTAACTTCAGTAGATGAGGGTTCAGACATAGGTAGTTGGATTCCAGAACCTGCTCTGTGTTCTCAACCACGATACTATGATGCCTCTCAAAAGGAAGATGACGTCTTTGCTAATTTTTCTAAGGCAGGAAGAGACACTCAACTGGCTCTGCTGTTATGAGGGGGGACACTTTTAAAGATGGCTGCCAGGTAAACATGGCGCTACCTTTGGCCATTAGACAGACTGTCTCATAGCCAGTCGTATATGCTAGGAAGAGAGAAAAATACGCCAACCACCTTAGAGCCCTGATCACTGAGAAAGGCTTTCTTATCTCTCCTTGCTCTTCTTTGGAACTCTGCATTCAAATGGGTATATCTTTCCTTTTCTCCTTTGCCTTTCGCTTTTCTTCTTTTCTCAGCTATTTTTAAGACCTCCTCAGACAACCATTTTGCCTTTTTGGATTTATTTTTCTTGGGGATGGTCTTGATCCCTGTCTCCTGTTCAATGTCATGAACCTCCATCCATAGTTCTTCAGGCACTCTCTCTATCAGATCTCACCCCTTGAATCTATTTCTCACCTCCACGGTACAATTGTAAGGGATTTGAGTTAGGTCACACCTTAATGTTCTAGTGGTTTTCCCTATTTTCTTCAATTTCAATCTGAATTTTGGAATAAGGAGCTCATGATCTGAGACACAGGCAGCTCCTGGTCTTCTTTTTGCTGACTGTATAGAGCTTCTCCATCTTTGGCTGCAAAGAATATAATCAATCTAAGTTCAGTATTCATGATCTGGTGATGACCATGTGTAGAGTCTTCTCTTGTGTTGTTGGAAGAGGGTGTTTGCTATGACCAGTGTGTTCTCTTGGCAAAACTCTATTAGCCTTTGCCCTGCTTCATTTTGTACTCCAAGGCCAAACTTGCCTGTTACTCCAGGTATCTCTTGACTTCCTACTTTTGCATTCCAGCCTCCTATAATAAAACGGACATCTCTTTTTGATGTTAGTTCTAGAAGGTCTTGTAGGTCTTCACAGAAACATTTAACTTCAGCTTCTTCAGCATTGGTGGTTGGGGCACAGACTTGGATTACTGTGATATTGAATGGTTTGCCTTGGAAACAAACAGATCATTTTGTCGTTTTTGAGATAGCACCAAGTACTGAATTTTGGACTCTTGTTGACTCTGATAGCTATTCCATTTCTTCTAAGAGATTCTTGCCCACAGTAGTAAATATAATGGTCATCTGAGTTAAATTCACCCATTCCAGTCCATTTTAGTTCACTGATTCCTAGAATGTCAACGTTCACTCTTGCCATCCTGTTTGACCACTTCCAATTTGCCTTGACTCATAGACCTAACATTCCAGGTTCCTATACAATATTGCTCTTTACAACATCGCACCTTGCTTCCATCACCAGTCACACCCACAAATGGGCATTGTTTTCTCTTTGGCTCCATCCCTTCATTCTTTCTGGAGTTATTTCTCCACCGATCTCCAGTAGCATATTGGGCACCTACCGACCTGGGGAGTTCATCTTTCAGTGTCATCTTTTTGCCTTTTCATACTGTTCATGGGGTTCTCAAGGCAAGAATACTGAAGTGGTTTGCCATTCCCTTCTCCAGTGGGCCACATTTTATCAGACCTCTCCACCATGACCCATGCATCTTGGATGGCTCTACACGGCATGGCTCATAGTTTCATTGAGTTAGAAAACGCTGTGATCCAAGTATTGTTTGGTTAGTTTTCTGTAATTGTGGTTTTCATTCTGTCTGCCCTCTGATGGATAAGGATAAGAGGCTTGTGGAAGCTTTCTGATGGGAGGGACTGGATGTAGGGGAATCTCAGTCTTGCTCTGATGGGCAGGGCCATGGTCAGTAAATCTTTAATCCAATTTTCTTTTGATGGATGGGGCTGTGTTCCCTACCTGTAGTTTGGCCTGAGGGGTAATGGCAGTAATAGTGACCTCCTTCAAAAGGACTTATGCCAGGACTATTGTATTCAGTGCCTCTGACCCCACCACAGGCCACTGTCGACCCACGCCTTTGCCAGAGACTCCTTGACACTCACAGGTAAGTCTGGCTCAGTCTCTGTGGGGCACAAGAAAGGACAGAAATGGTATGGACCTAATAGAAGCAGAAGATATTAAGAAGAGGTGGCAACAATACACAGAAGAACTATACAAGAAAGATCTTAATGACCCAGATAACCACGATGGTGTGATCACTGATCTAGAGCCAGACATCCTGGAATGTGAAGTCAAGGGGGCCTTAGGTAGCATCATTACAAACAAGGCTGGTGGAAGTGATGGAATTCCAGCTGAGCTATGTCAAATCCTGAAAGATGATGCTGTGAAAGTGCTGCACTCAATATGCCAGCAATTTTGGAAACTTCAGCAGCGGCCACAGGACTGGAAAAGATCAGTTTTCATTCCAATTGCAAGGAAAGGCAATGCCAAAGAGTGTTCAAACTACGACACAATTGCACTCATCTCACACACTAGCAAAGTAATGCTCAAAATTCTCCAAGCCAGGCTTCAGCAATACATGAACCGTGAACTTCCAGATGTTCAAGCTGGTTTTAGAAAAGCAGAGGAACCAGAGATCAAGTTGTCAACATCTGTTGGATCATAAAAAAATCAAGAGAGTTCCAGAAGAACATCTACCCCTGCTTCATTGACTATGCTAAAGCCTTTGACTGTGTGGATCACAACAAACTGGAAAATTCTTCAAGAGATAGAAATACCAGATCACCTGACCTGCCTCCTGAGAAGTCTGTATGCAGGTCAAGAAGCAACAATTAGAACTGGACATGAAAACAGACTGGTTCCAAATAGGAAAAAGGGTACGTCAAGGCTGTATATTGTCACCCTGCTTATTTAACTTATATCCAGAGTACATCATGAGAAATGCTGGGCTGGATGAAGAACATACTGAAATGAAGATTGCCGGGAGAAATATCAATAACCTCAGATATGCAGATGACACCACCCTTATAGCAGAAAGCCAAGAAGAACTAAAGAGCCTCTTGATGAAAGTGAAAGAGGAGAGTGAAAACGTTGGCTTAAAGCTCAACATTCAGAAAACTAAGATCATGGCATACAGTCCCATCACTTTATGGCAAATAGATGGGGAAACAGTGGAAACAGTGAAAGACTTTATTTTCTCGGACTCCAAAATCACTGCAGATGGTGATTGCAGTCATAAGATTAAAAAATATTTGCTTCTTGAAGAAAAGCTATGACCAACCTAGACAGTATATTAAGAAGCAGAGACATTACTTTGCCGACAAAGGTTCATCTATTCACTCAAAGGTATGTTGTTTCCAGTAGTTATATATGGATGTGAGAGATGGACCATAAAGGAGGCTGAGCACCAAAGAAATGATGCTTTTGAGCTGTGGTGTTGGAGAAGATTCTTGAGAGTCCCTTGGAATGCCAGGAGATCCAACCAGTCCATCCTAAAGGAGATCAGTCCTGAATATTCATTGGAAGGACTGATGCTGAAGCTGAAACTCCAATACTTTGGCCACCTGATGTGAAGAACTGACTCACTGGAAAAACCCTGATGCTGGGAAAGATTGAAGGTGGAAGGAGAAGGGGACGACAGAGGATGAGATGGTTGGATGGCATCTCCAACTCAATGGACATGAGTTTGAGTAAGCTCCGGGAGATAGTGAAGGACAGGGAAGCCTGGCTTGCTGCAGTCCATGGGGTCACAAAGAGTTGGGCACGAGTAAGTGACTGAACAGCAACGAACAACAAAATTTGATTTACGATGTTGTTATGTTTCTGCCATCCATCAACATGAATCAGCCACAGGTACACATATGCTCCCTCCCTCCTGAGCCTCCCTCCTACCTCCCACCCCATCCAGCCCCTCTAGGTCATTGCAGACCACCAGGTTGAGCTCCCTATGTTATATAGCAACTTCCTATTAGCTATCCATTTTACATGTGGTAATGCATGTATTTCAATGCGTCTCTCTCAATTCTTCCTGCCCTCTCCTGCTGCAGCTTGTGATCTTATAACCACTGTGTTGGTGATGGACAGAGAAGCCAGGCGTGCTACAATCCATAGGGTCGCAAAGAGTCAGACATGACTGAGGGACTGAACTGAACTGAACTGAGAGCCTGCCTCTCCTAAAAGACCAACAGATGAAAATTTATAGTAATATATAACACTTATTATTTGCACAATTAATTAGCATCATTCCAAGTTTCATTTGCCTGACATCCTTGGAGTAGTTAAATCAAGTTTTATCATGACATTGATTCTCCAGTGAGAAACTGAGGCACAGACAGGTTAGGCTACTGTCTTAGATGCACACAGGTAAAGAGATATCGTACAAACCCATTCCTTCCTACTCAAAATCGTGTACCATCTTAGGAACATTCCCCTACATACCTATGTATGCAAAGTATATTGGCTAATTCATTAGGGGAAGCATTTTGCCTAGTGGAAAGAGCATTGACCCTAAATCAGGTGACCCTAGTTCAAAGTCAACCCTAAACCAATTTCTTACCACAGTAGGGAGCCTCATCTCTCTGAGACTCAGTTTCTCTGGCATAATGGGAATAAGATCTTACATACTTCATGGGTTAATGTTAAGAATAAAATAAGATACTATGAGGTATCTTGAGATCTGTGACCTGCCAGACACTTGTAGGTTTTATTATTATAATCTTTTCTCAACTTAAAATTGAATGATATACCTACTAGCTATAAAATCCTATGTGTGGGGGCTTTTATTGTTATTTATGAAAGGCAGCAGAGATATGCATGCCCAAATAATAATCTCAAAATTACACTGATTTGATTCAGGGACTCGTGATATATGCTTTTGTGATTTTAATATGCTTTCCTTATTTGAGTCCTGCTTTGATTTATAGTGATATGAAAATCAGCTTGTATTTGTTTGCTCCACAGCCAAACCTGAGATTAAAAATCTCTTTCAGATCATCCCCACATTTCTTAAACCCCACAGAGTAGTTAATTGAGATTGACCACTAAGTCTTCCTGCCAGCGAGTCTGTGCTCTCTGGAGCTGGGAGGTCCATGATGTGCATTCCTAGGTTAGCCTTGCCCATGACAACCACAGGGATTCCATTCCTCTTTTATCTCTAGGTGATGTTGGGAGTTCCTGATTGGCCTCCTTCCTTAAAAAGAATGGCTCCGATGATAAAGAATCTGCCTGCAGTGCAGGAGATCTGGGTTCCATCCCTGGGTTGGGAAGATCCCCTGGCCAAGAGAATGTCTACCCAATCCAGTATTCTTGCCTGGGAAATCCTGTGGACAGAGAGCCTGACGGGCTACAGTTCATGGGGTCGCAAAGAGTCAGATGCGACTGAACGACTAACACTTTCACTTTTCACCTTGAAGATTCGAACTTTGTCTTAGCCTTTTCCTCCAACTTGCACCTGCTTAAAAGGGGGTGGAGGGTAGAAACAGATCACTTTTGTTAACGCTGCTTTAGGGCTTCCCCGGTAGCTCAGTTGTAAAGAATCTGCCTGCCAATGCTGGGGTCTTAGTTTCGATCCCTGGGTCAGGAAGATCCTCAAAAAGAAATGGCAACCTGCTCCAGTACTCTTGCCTGGGAAATCCCATGGACAGAGGAACCTGGTGGGCTACAGTCCGCGGGGTCACAAAAGAGTCACACACAACTGAGCAACCAAACAACAAAAATGACAACCACCAATGCTGCGCCCTGACCCCTGGATCGAGGGATGCTCTCTTTGGGTATATCTTCTGTTTCCTTTAACATCATCTCCTTCCTAGCAGATGAAAAGGGCAGGGGCCCAAAGCTTCCCTGTATATTTAGGTTAGGACAATGCTGGAACAAGTGCAATTAAATAGATGAAATAAGGCAGCAAGCCAACTCTACTGGAGACTTCATGTTAAAATAATAATAATAAAATCTCACTGTATGTAATAGATCCATGCCTGACAACTTATGAGCAAATCAATTCTTGAAAATGGATTCCAGTTTTAAAGGCGACAGGATACTTTCTGTTCAGAAGAATCTCATGATTAATATTCCTGAAATAAAAATGGTCATGTCAGCTAGCTCTTTTGTAAATTAGGATTTTCGCATAACGGAACATCATGTTTGTGCATTTATGATTAATGCATATATAATTTAAGTGTGGGCTTCCCTGGTGGCTCAGCAGTAGAATCCACCTGTTAATGCAGGAAACAGGGGTTTGATCCCTGGGTCAGGGAGATCCCCTGGTGGGTGGAATGGCAACCCACTCCAGTATTCTCGCCTGTGAAATCACACGGACAGAGAAGCCTGGCGGGCTACAGTCCATGAGGTCATAAAAAAGTCAGACACGGCTAAGCAACTAAACAACAACAATCTAAGTGCACATGGAAATCCTGTAATGGAATGCTACAGAATTTGGCTCCATGAGACCTAGCTTTGAGTGTGGCCTTGCCGTTATGACTTAGGCAAATCGCTTAACATCTCTGATTCTCATTTGTCACGTTGATAAGCTAAAGATAGTAAAGTTGAAGAAATGAATATGATATAAATTGATAAACCGGAAAACAAGCACATGCTAATGCGATTTTTCTCCTTAATGCATTCAAAAACAGGTCTTGCAAGCTTGGAGGGGATACAAGAGACATCATCCTTGAAATTACACCTGTGGAGTGTTTTAAATATTGTTCTGAATGCAAACAGAAGCAGAATTGTCAGTAATTCAGGATTTAATTGGTTCTAATACAAGGCAGAGGCCTAATTACTTTACAATATTGTAGTGGTTTTTGCCATACATTGACATGAATCAGCCATGGGTTTACATTAGCCCCCAACTAAAATAAATAAATTTATTAAAAAAAAAAAAAAGACAGAGGCCTTACCCTTCAGCTCACCCCATGCACACTTCACGGCATGAGTCTTTGTAAAGCGAGGCTCGGAGTCTACCCAGACTTAGCTCAGATGAGCCTGCACAGCCCAGAGTGTGGTGAGCAGCGCTGAAACCAGTGTCAAGGAGACTTCCCACATCCAGGGTCCCTCCTGCTTGGAGTCCACTGTGCTTCTTTAGGCCTTTCAGTTTGAACACAACATCTTTGAAAGTTACTTTGCTTTGTTTGGTTGTTCAGGAGCTCACAAATGGCCCCAACTGTGGGAAATAAAAAGCAAATGAGGAAAAGGAAGTCTTTTACAGAGAAACACTTGTTCTGACTGTAGATTAGGCTCAGGACAAAGCAAGCAGAAAGAGGCAAGCTTTTTAAGAGCACATCAACTTTGAAACGTCAGGAAGGTCAGGGCAGGCTTTCTGGCTGGAAAGGTTCTTTTATCTCATTAATATAACAGCTTCTGTGAACACAAATATTTTAGCATCTTGGCTAAGTTAACTGGAACTTTTTAAAGGAAATAAATGGCATTCAAAGACCTAGTATGGCTTTCCAAACACAGTGGAGATAAAACAATGCCCAAAATTCCTCCGTCACACTTCTCTGAAATTTTTCTACCATAAACTACAAGCAAAGATTGCCTGCATGTCAAGCTCACCCCCATGGCAAGTCATCCTGGCACATAAGACATGGTACCACCCTTTTCCTCTCACTCAAAAACGATCTCCACAAAAGTAATGTATAGTACAGGTATTTATAAGAACAACGATGGTCTGACTAAATTTATTTCTAAAAGTAAGTAATTTTTTTAGACTATAGCCAAAAGCCTGCCTATTATTTAATGGAGAACCAACTAAAGGCTTTCTTATTAGGGATAAGACAAGAATATCACTGTTTTCACTACTATTTAACAGTATGCTGTAAGTATCTACCAATGTAATTAGCTAAGATAAAGCAATTTGTATTACAAGAATTGTAAAGAAAAAGGTAAACTGATCTCTATTTGTATATAGTATAATTATATATCTGAAAAGTTCCAAAGAGTGAATGGAGCTACTTTAAAAGATAGGAAAATTAGTAAAGTAACAAGTTATAAATCTAACAAACAAACATTAATAGCCTACATATATATATAGTTTACCTCCTGGTCACCAAAAAAAACAGTGAACGTGTGTAATGAAAAAGAACCCATTTAGGTTAGCACATATATATATAAAGTTTAAAAGTGTTCAAAGCCTATTTGTGGAAAACTAAAACCCGAGTGAGAGAATAGTACATATAAATAAAGGAAGAAAGACAAAATATATTCTTAGATAGAAAGACTCTATCATTAAGAAATTTAGTTCTCCCTTAATTATCCTGTACTTTTAACATAATCTAAATTTAAAATGCTATCATTTTGTCAAGTGCAATAATTTTATTATAAATTAATTTAGAAGAACAGCAAGCAAGAATAGCCAGGAAAATCCTGAAAAAAAAACAACAAACCTTAGTGAGGGCTTAGCTTTTCCAAATAATTAAAATGTATATAAAGAAAATATTGAATCACTATTTACACACCAGGAAGTAACATAGTGCTGTAGGTCAATTATTTACGGTAAGTCATTTCAGTCGTGTCCGACTCTTTGTGACCCCATGGACTGTAGCCCTCCAGGCTCCTCTGTCCATGGGATTCTCCAGGCAAGAATGCTGCAGTGGGTTGCCATGCCCTCCTCCAGGGGATCTTCTCCACCCAGGGATCAAACCCGTGTCTCCTGTGGCTCCTACATTGCAGCCGGATTCTTTACCGCTGAGCCACTGGGGAAGCCCCATAGGTCAATTATACTTCAAAAACAAACAAACAAAGTCATAGTTGTGGTTACCAGAGGCAGGTGGTAGGAAGAGGGGGAACTGGATGAAGGTACAAAAAAAGGTCTCATCTTGTCTTGTGTGCGTGCTCAGTCACTCAGTCGTGTCCAGCTCTTTGCCACCCTATGGCCTGTAGCCCACCAGGCTCCTCTGTCCATGGGATTTTTCAGGCAAGAGTACTGGAGTGGGTTGCCATTTCCTCCTCCAGGGGATCTTCCTGACCCAGGGATCAAACCCACGTCTCCTGTGGCTCCTGCATTGGCAGGCGGATTCTTTGCCACTGAGCCACCGGGGAAGCCTAAGAAAAAGGTACAAACTTCCAATTATAAGATAAATAAGTACTAGGGAGGTAATGTTCAGCACAACAAATATAATTAATACTTCTATATGTTATACATGAAATTTGTTGAGAGTAAATCCTAAGAGTTCTTATCACAGAGAAGAATGTATTTCCTGTTTCTTTAGCTTCGTATCTATATGAGATGATAGATGTTCACTAAACTCATTCTGATAATCACTGCACAACTTACATGAAGTGCAATCATTATGCTGTACATCTTAAACTTACACTGTGCTTCATGTCAGTTATGTCTCCAGAAACTGGATGGAAAAAAATACTATGAAGGATCTATAATTAAAACATTTTGATGTTGATGCAAGAAGACAGATAAACCAATGGAACAAAATAGAAAAGCCAGAAATATACTATTTGCACATGTAAATTTAATATAGAGTAAAAGCGGCTACTAAATCTGTGGGGAAGTGGTAGTCTTCTAAAAATTATCATTGAAATAAATGGAGAGCCATGTGGAAAAAAAATAAAACTGGACTCATTCCTCACATAATATACTAGGAGAAATTCCAAATGGATTAGAGGTAAAAATGTAAGAGAAAGAAACATTTAAATTCTATTTTTAAAAAATGTGTGATCACCAAAACCTGGAAATGTAAAACTATGATTTAACATCCAGAAACAATCAGGGAAAAGATTGACGTATTCAACTACATGAAAATAAAATAAAAACTTTTGCATGTCGAAAAAAAAGGTTTCCATGAACAAACTAAAAATAAATGACAAAGTTGACAACATTGGAAATTTATATCGTGCTTCCAAAATAAACAGAAAAAGGACTATCTAACCCATAGAAGAATGAGCTGATAGTTTTAACAGGAAAAGAAGTGCATGTGTGCTGCTGAGGGTAAGGTGGGTGTGCTCCTGAGGGTAGGTTGGGGTCTTGTGGACAGGGCACTAGAACAGTGTGTGTGGGGGGCATCCGGCTAGATGTAGGGTCCTGCAAGCCAGGAATGAAAACCTCCGCCCCCTCATCCAGGCCCTCCCCCAGCGGCACCATCAGGGATGTCCCCTTAGCTTGGGATGGAAGAACTGAGTCTGGAAAGTGCTGTTGTGGCTTTGGCCTTTCTCAGTGGTGGAGCAAATGGTTCTTAAACATATGAAAAGACGCTCAACCTCACTTGTAATAAGAGAAAGGAAAATTCTAAATAACACTGAACCGCCATTTCTCATCTATTAGATTGGCCAAAAATCCAAAAATTTTATTGCATGCTCTGTTGGTAAGGCTGTGAGAGAGCAGTCACTCTTGTACATAACCACAGAAATGCCAAGTGATCAAACTTACGGGCGTGGAAATAGAGGAAGTGTTTCACAAAATCATAAGCACTTCTCCTTTGATATAGCAATCCCAATTTTAGGGACACAAATATATATGAGGAAAACTATGCAAATACACAGTCACAAGGCTCTTTATTGCATGCTCATTCTAAGGGCAAAAATAGGAAACATCTTAAATGAATGTCAGTAGAGGATTGGTTGGATTAATTATAATACATCTACCCTTGGAAGATTATTTCTGCACTGTTGTGGCATGGTCTTCATGATATAAAGCAGCGATGTTATTGACATTTTGAGTCAGATGGCTCTTTGTTGCAAGCGGCTGATAGCAGGTGGCCGCAGCCTGCAGCAGCTTGAGGTAGGGCTTCGGTCCCCGGCCAGGGATGAGGTCGGGCTGCGGCAGTCAGAAGGCTGCATCCTAGCTGCCAGACCAATGGTCAGTGACAAAGCCCTCACCCTTTGGCTTTGCAGAAAAAGAATTCCCACAAAGAAAGTGGTGAACAAGTATTTATTAGGAAGAAAAGGCATACAGTACATGTGGACAGACACGTGGGTGGACTCAGAGAGTCACGCCCTCGTGACGGTTTAAGTGACTTAATGGGGGATTTCTTCCAGGTTTCCCCTGGCCAGTCATTCTGACTTGCCTGGTTCAGAGTCTGTATCTGGTATGTCTCAGGGTCCTCCCACGTGTACACACGTATCTCATAACCAAGGTGGGTTCCACCGAAGAGGCCTGGCTTGACATCCATTAGCATCCCTCCCTTTGGACCTCCAAGGAGCCCTTCTGTGCCTGAGTAGCTGGGGAGGTTTCCTGGCTTTGAGAATGAGAAGTATATCAGTTCAGTTGAGTCGCTCAGTCGTGTCCGACTCTTTGCGACCCCATGAATCGCAGCACACCAGGCCTTCCTGTCCATCACCAGCTCTAGGAGTTTACCCAAACCTATGTCCATCGAGTCGGTGATGCCATCCAACCATCTCATCCACTGTCGTCCCCTCCTCCTCCTGCCCCCAATCCTTCCCAGCATTAGGGTCTTTTCCAATGAGTCAACTCTTCTCATGAGGTGGCCAAAGTATTGGAGTTTCAGCTCCAACATCAGTCCTTCCAATGAACACCCAGGACTGATCTCCTTTAGGATGGACTGGTTGGATCTCCTTGCAGTCCAAGGGACTCTCAAGAGTCTTATCCAACACCACAGTTCAAAAGAAGTATATCGGTCATTATATTCTGTCTGGGCAGCCTCCTCTCAGCTGTCCTGCTACTGCTATTTCGGGGTTTCAGTCCACAGGGAACCAGCCTCTAATCCCTTTACCCTGGTGCAGAGGGGCCCCATCTGCCTCCTGCCTCAGGGCCTAGCCTGTGCATTGGAGAATGTTGAGCAGCTTCCCTGCCCTCTACCCGCCAGGTTCTAGGAAAACTCCTCCCCCCAGGTTGTGACAACCAAAAGCATCTCCAGACATTGTGAAATGACCCTGGGAGACAAAGTCCTCTTTGGTTGAGAACTACTGATAAAATGTTAGGTGAAATAGCTTGTTGAGGGGAAGTGTATACAATATGTTTATACTGATAAAGTAGATGGATAAAATATAACATTACTGGAAAAAATGGTTGCTTGTAGAAGGGAATACAAGAAAAGGAAAAATAATGAAGCTAAGCTTGACTATAACTTTTCTGTAAATTTAACACTGGTAATCTTACATATAATATAAAATGAAATTAAACGTTAAAAAAGCAAGTCAAAAATTTGAAAGTAAATGGAAGCAAATAAATTTATATGTGTATCCAGTTGGAAGCATGTATGCACAAGGTAAACTATTCTACATGACTTTACACGTACTAATTTGACTATATATTCCTAGTGGAATAAATCCTTTAGGATTTGTCTTTTAGGACAAAAAGAACTGCAGAAGAATATTAGATCAATTTGAATGACCATAATTGTAATTATAATAATACTTGTGTTATTCAGAGACTTTGTGGCACGCATTTCAGACAGGTGAATAAGTATGATGATGTCATTGAGCATGAGAAATGTCATCATGAGAGAAAGAAGATACACATGTAAAAAGAACGAGATTATGTAAAAACCTTGATGGGCACCTTATTATTGTTTTTGTTTTGTTTTTATTGAAATATAGTTGACTTACAATGTTGTATTAACTTCACGTGTACAACATATTATCTCAGTATTTTTATGCATTGCAAATGATCACCACAATAGGTCTACTTCCAACTTGTCACCATGAAAAATTGCTATAATATTGTCAACTCTATTCCCTTTGCATTACATCACATTACACCCTTGTGACTTATTTTGTAACTGGAAGTCTGTACCTCTTAATCCCTTTAACTTATTTCACTTAAATCCTCACTTCTGTCCTCTCTGGCAACCACCAATTTATTCTCTGTTTCTATGAGTCTGTTTCTGTTTTGTTATGTTTGGTTTTTGTGTGTTTATATTTGTTATGTTTGTTTTTTCTGTTTTGTTGTTTGTTTTTCAGATTCCACATATAAATGAAGTTATATGATATTTGTCTTTTTCTGAGTTATTTCATTTAGCATAATACTCTTTACGGCTATCCATATTGTCACAAAGGGCAAGATTTGATTATGGGCTCCAGAATCACTGCTGATGGTGATTGCAGCCATGAAATTAAAAGACGCTTACTCCTTGGAAGGAAGGTTATGGCCAATCTAGATAGCATATTTAAAAGCAGAGACATTACTTTGCCAACAAAAGTCCGTCTAGTCAAGGCTATGGTTTTTCCAGTGATCATGTATGGATGTGAGAGTTGGACGGTGAAGAAAGCTGAGCGCCAAAGAATTGATGCTTTTGAACTGTGGTGTTGGAGAAGACTCTTGAGAGTCCCTTGGACTGCAAGGAGATCCAATCAATCCATCCTAAAGGAGATCAATCCTGGGTGTTCATTGGAAGGAATGATGTTGAAACTGAAACTCCAATACTTTGGCCACCTCATGCGAAGGGTTGACTCATTGGAAAAGACCCTAATGGTGGTTAGGACTGGGGGCGGGAGGAGAAGGGGACGACGGAGGATGAGATGGTTGGATGGCATCACCGACTCGATGGACATGGGTTTGGGTAGACTCCGGGAGTTGGTGATGGACAGAGAGGCCTGGCGCGCTGCAATTCATGGGGTCGCAAAGAGTCGGACACGACTGAGCGACTGAACTGAACTGAACTGAACTGAGTGTTCCATTGGAGAAGGCAATGGCACCCCACTCCAGTACTCTTGCCTGGAGAATCCCATGGATGGAGGAGCCTGATGGGCTGCAGTCCATGGAGTCGCTGAGGGTCAGACACGACTGAGCGGCTTCACTTTTTCACTTTTCCCTTTCATGCACTGGAGAAGGAAATGGCAACCCACTCCAGTGTTCTTGCCTGGAGAATCCCAGGGACAGCGGAGCCTGGTGGGCTGCTGTCTATGGGGTCGCACAGAGTCGGACATGACTGAAGTGACTTAACAGCAGTGTTCCATTAAAACAATCTGTATGTGTATATATATGTATGGTTGCTTCAATATCTTGGCTATAGTAAATAATGCTGCAATGAACATAAGAGAACATATGTCTTTTTAAATCAGTGTTCTTGTTTTCTTCAGAAAAATACCCAGAAGTGGAATTGTTGGATCATATGGCAGTTCTATTTTCAATTTTTTTAGGAGCCTGCATACTGTTTTCCATAGCAGCTGCACCAATTTATGTTCCTACTAATAGTGCATGAGGGTTGCATTTTCTCAGCCTCCTCACCAATGTTTGTTATTTGTGGTCTTTTTGATAAGTCATTCTGACAGGTGTGAGGTGATACCTCATTGTGGTTTATTTGCATTTTCCTGACGATTAGTGATGTTGAGCACCTTTTCAGGTGTCTGTTAGCCAACTGTATGTCTTCTTTGGAGCGTGTCTATTCAGGTATTCTGCTCATTTTTTAATCAGATTGGGTTTTTGATGTTGAGTTGTATGAGTTCTTTGTGTATTTTGCATATTAACCCCTTATCAAATATATCATTTGCAAATATCTTCTCCCATTCAGTAGGTTGTCTTTCGGTTTTGTTGATAGTTTCCATCACTACACAAGTGTTTTTCAGTTTGATGCAGTCCAATTTGTTTTTGTTAAGAGTTTTTTTTTTTCTTTCATTCCCATAGCCTGAGGAGACGTATACAAAAAAAATATTGCTAAGCCCAGTGTCAAAGGGTATTTTGCCTGTGTTTTCTTCTAAGAGTTTTATGGTTTCAGGTCTTACATTTAAGTCTTTAATCCTTCTGAGTTTATTTTTTATATGGTATAAGAAAGTATCAATAATCCAGTTTGATTCTTTTGCCTATAGCTGTCCAGTTTTGCCAACACCATTTATTGAAGAGGTTGACCTTTCCCGATTGTATAGTCCTGCCTCCTTTGTCACAGATTAATGGACCATATAAACATAGGTTTATTTCTGGGTTCTCTCTTCTGTTCCATTTATCTCTCTGTCTCTGGTTTGATGAGGTACCATACCTCATTGATTAGTATAGCTTTGTAGAATAGTTTGAAGGCAGAGAATATGATGCCTGCAGCTTTGTTCTTTCTTCTCAAGATTGTCTTGGCTATCTGTACAAATTTTAGAAGTATTTGGTTTAGTTCTGTGAAAATTGCCATTGATATAGGGATTGCATTTGAATTTGTAGATTTCCTTGAGTAATATGGTCATTTTGGCAATATTAATTCCTTCAATCCAAGAAAATGATTTGTTTTTCCATCTTTTTGTGTCATCTTCAACTTCGTTTGTCAGTGTCTTGTAGTTTTCTGAGTACAGGTCTTTTACCTCCTTAGTTAGATTTATTCCTAAGCATTTTATTCTTTTTGATACAATTGTAAATTGGGTTGTTTTCTTACATGCTTTTTCTGATAGTTTATTGTTTACAGAAATGCAGATTTATTTACATTAATTTTGTATCCTGAAACTTTACTGAATTTAGTATCATATCACCTATAAACAGTGACACTTATACTTCTTTTCCAATTTGAAGTATTTAATTTCTTGTCTGATTTCTGTGGCTAGGATTTCTAACACAGAAAAGGATTTCCAACTTTGAAAGTGACAAGGGTGGGCATCCTTGTCTTGTTCCTCATCTTAGAGGAAATCCTTTCACTTTTTCACCATTTATTATGATATTGGCTGTAGGTTTGTCCTACATAGTCTTTACTTTGTTGAGGTGTATTCCCTCTATACTCACTTTGTTGACCTTTTTATAATAAATTTATGTTTAATTTTGTCAGAAGCCTTTTCTGCATCTACTGAGATGATCATATGATTTTTATTCTTCAGTTTGCTAATGTGGTGAATCACACTGACTGATTTGTGGTTATTGAACCACCCATTCTTCCATTCCTGGGATAAATCTAACTTGATCATGGTGTATGATCTTTTTAATTTGTTGTTGAATTCATTTGCTCATATTTTGTTGAAGATTTTTGCATCCTTGTTCACAAGTGATACTGGCCTGTAATTTTCTTTTTGAGAGGTGTCTTTGTCTGGTTTTGGTACCAGGGTTCTGCCGGCCTCATAGAATGAATTCAGTAGCATTCCTTCCTTTTCAGTTTCTTGGAATATTTTGAGAAGCATAGATACTGATTCTTGAAATGTATTGTAGAGTTCTGTGATGCCATCTGGTCCTACACTTTTGTTTGTTGGCATTTTTTTTTAATACTGACTCAGTTGCAGTGCTAATAATTGATCTGTTCATATTTTCTATCTTCCTGATACAGTCTTAGAAGATTATAAGTTTCTAGGAATTTATTTATTTCCTCTACGTTGTCCATTTTACTGACACAAAATTTGTCATAATAATCTCTTATGATCCTTTGTATTTCTGTGGCATGAGTTGTAACATCCCTTTCATTTTTAATTTTGTTTATTTGGGCCCTCTCCCTTATTTTCTTGATGAGTCTGGCCAAAAGTTTTTTTATTGTTTCTTGAGGTAGACTTATATTATTATATACTTCCCTCTTAGAATTGCTTTGGCTGTGTCCCATAGATGCTGGATCATTGTATTTCCATTTTCATTTGTCTCCAGGCATTTTTTATTTCTTCTTTGATTTCTTCAGTGACCATTGGTTGTTTAGTAGCATACTGTTTCAACTCCACATATTTGTGTTTTTTTGCAGTGTTTTTTCTTGTGGTTGATTTCTAGGATCATATTGTAGTAGTTGTAAAGGATGCTTGATATCGTTTCAGTAATCTTAAACTTGCTGAGGCTTATTTTCTAGCCGAGCATGTGATCCCTCCTGGAGAATATTCCATGTGCATGTGCACATGAAAAGAATGTGTATTCTGCTGCTTTTGAATGGAATATTATATATATATATAGAGAGAGAGAGAGAGAGAGAGAGAGATTGATATAATATATATCAGTTAAGTTCATCTGGGTAATGTGTCATTTAAGGTCAATGTTTCCTTACTGGTTTTCTGTCTGTATGATCTATCTATTGATTTAAGTGGAGTGTTAAAGTCTCCTACTATTATTATATTACTGTCATTCTCTCCCTTAATGTCTGCTAATATTTGCTATATGTATTTATGTGCTTAATTCGCCTCCCTGGTGACTCAGTGGTGAAGAATCCATCTGAAAATTTGTGAGATGTGGATTCAATCCCTGGATTGAGAAGATTCCCTGGAAAAGGAAATGGCAACCCACTCCAATATTCTTGCTGGGAAATCCCATGGACAGAGGGACTATAGTTCATGGGGTTACAAAAGAGTCAGTCACAATTTAGCAGCTAAATGATAGCAACATCATGTTGGATAAATACCTATTTGCATTATTATCTTTTTGTTGGATTGATTCCCTTAACATCATGTAACGTCTTTCTTGTTGCAATCTTTGTTTTAAAGTTTATTTTATCTAAGTACTGCTGCTCCAGCTCTCTTTTGATTTCCATTTGCATGGTGTACCTTTTTCCATTCTGTCACTTTCATCGTGTATGTATTTTTAGATATGAAATGAGTCTCTTGTAGGCAGCATGTATGTAGGCCTTGTCTTATTTTATCCATTCAGTCACTCTATGTCTTTTGTAGGAGTGTTTAGTCTATTTTCATTTAATTATTGATAAACATGCACTTATTTCCATTTTGTTAATTGTTTTCTGATTGTTTTTGTAGTTCTCCTTTATTCCTTTTCTTCCCTTGCAATCTTCCCTTGTGATTTGATGACTATCTTTAGTGTTTGTTTGGATTCTTTTCTCTTTATTATTATTTTTGTGTGTGTGTTTATTTTAGGCTTTTGATTTGTGGTTACCATGAGATTTATATATAACATCTTTATGTATGGGTATTAATTTTAAGTTCATTATTTCTTAAGCTTGAATGCATTTTAACAGGCTTACATTTTTTACTCTTTTGCTCCCATGTTTTTGACAACACATTGTACATCTTTTTATTCTATGTATTACTTACCTACTTATTGTAGATAAAGATAATTTATTACTTTTGTCTTTTCACCTTACTACTGAGCTTTATAAGTGTTTTGATCCACTACCTTTCCTATATTATACCTTTTCCAGTGAGGTTTTTCCAGTCATAGCTTTTTTTTAAAAATTTCTATTTGTGGACTTTTCTTTTCCATTTAGAGAAATCCTTTCAACATTTCTTGTAAAGTTGTCTTAGTGGTGATGAACTCCTTTAGCTTATGATTATCTTTTAAAACTTCCCTTCAATTCTGAATGATACCTTACCAGATAGATTATTTTGGGTGGTAGATTTTTTCTCCATTTCAGCACTTGAATATATCATGCCATTTACTTCTGGCCTCCAGATTTTCTGCTGAAAAGTCAGCTGACAGTGTTATTAGAGTCTTCTTGTTTATAACTAGTTGCTTTTCTCTTGATGCTTTTAAGATTCCCTCTTTATATTTAATTTTGGTATTTTAATTATAGTATGTCTTGCTGTGGACTCTCTGTGCTTCCTGTACATAGATGTCTGTTTCCCTTCCCAGGTTAGGAAAGTTTTCAGCTAGTATATCTTCAAATATACTATCTTCCCCCTTTCTCTCTCTCTTCTCCTTCTGGGACCTTTAGTGTGTTTATTAGTGTGTTTTGTGTTGCCCCAGGGCTCTCTTAAATTATCCTTATTTTTTTAAATTCTTTTTTTGTGTATGTTTTTTCTGTTCAGCTTGGAATTTTCACTGCTCTATCTTCTAGTTCCCTGATCCTTTCCTCCACATCACCTAATCTACTGTTGATTCCTTCTGGAATATTTTTTCCTTCAGTTATTGTATTCCTCAGCTCTGTTTGGTTCTTCTTTATATTTTCTAAATCTTTGTTAAACTTCTCACTCTGCTCATCCATTTTTTTCCCCCAAGCTCATTAAACATCTTTATGATCATAGTCTTAAACTCAATGGGGGAAGATTGCTCATCTCCATTTTGCTTAGTTCTTCTGGGGTTTGGTCTTGTTCTTTCATTTAGGGCATATTCTCCATCTCCTCATCGTACCATATTTCCTATATTTGTTTTATGTATTAGGTAGTTCAGTTATGTTTCTCAATCTTGGAAAAGGAGCATTGTGTAGGAGACGGCCTTTGCAGCCCAGCAGCATACTAGCCTCTTGTTACAAGGGCTCTACGTTCTAGTGATGCCTCCTATGTGAGTTGCATGGGCTCTTTTTGTTGTGGCAGTCAACTACTGTGGATGTGCTTGCAGGCAGGCTGGCTGTCATCCCTGTTAGCTGCCACATGCAGTGGCCGATGGCCCACTGTGGACAAGGTCAGATCCCAGTGTAGTTGGCCACATGGCTCAGGACCAGGCTGGGGGGAATGGGCCCAGGGCTGTGCCAGTCCACTGATGGACAGAGTTGTTAACAACTTAGTTTTGAATTGGTACTATCAATATGAACTCATGATATAATCATTAAAAATGCTTTGCTGACTCTGCTAAAAAATACCAAAGCTGACAGCAATAAGCATTCCTAGCACCAGATCATGGTTTCTAAATGCCACTTCTAACTAAAAAGAAACCAACACTTCTTGAAGTTATAGGTAAATCAAGGGTGGAGCAAAGATATGTATAAAATGACTCTGAAAAAATTACCAGTAGCAATTACGGGAAAACAAGAAAACTATCAAAGACTGCTTGGGTTGTGTCAGAGCATCACAAGAGCCAACTAGAGAAGGCCAAGGAAGGACCATGCATGCATCAATAAATATAGTTCTTTTCTACATGAAGTGTGTATACATGTGTGCATGCCAAGTCGCTTTTGTCATGTCCTAACTCTTTGCAATTCCACGGACTATAGCCCACCAGGCTCCTCTGTCCATGGAATTCTCCAAGCAAGAATGCTGGAGTGGGTTGCCTTGCCATACTCCAGGGGATCTTCCCGACCCAGGGATCAAACCTGCATCTCCTGCATTGCAGACAGATTCCTTACTGCTGAGCCACCAAGAAAGCCCTTACATGAAGTATACTTCAAAGTAGCCAAATAATTAAAGGGAAGTTTCTTTTTAGAACTATTCTAGCTAAAAATTGAGGAAGAAATCATAGAATTAAAAATGGTGCTGTTTTGCACTTTAATGAATTAACATTGTGTCATGATCATCAGTGGCCAATATCACAAAATAAGATAGAGAACCAGATATTATGTATCTCCAGATGGAAATACACAGTTTCACCCATGAGGGGCTTTTGTCAAAAAGAAAGAAAAGGAAGAAGGAAATTGAATGGGAATTTTATTAAGTCTTCTACATAAAACTGCCAATATAAAAAATACAGGGGACAGAGGAACATGTAAAACAAAACTATAGGGATACAATAAGCAAAATTCAGACTGTGGGAACAAAAGAAGAAACGGCTCAGCTTTTTGATTAACAACAGCAGCAACATGAAAACTGCAAGGGAGAAGTGGGGGGAGAAGCTGCAGATTAAGAGATGACTGAGGGAGACATCAATCAAGTGCAGTGCATGTGCCTTATTTGCACATCTTGGTTAAAAGAAACTATGAAAATATATATTCACAAGTACACAAACATATATACCTCATTAAAAAACAATTACAGAAGTATGAACATCAACTGAATATTTAAAGACATTAAGAATTGTTGTTTTCTCTGTTTAGATGCAATAGTGGTATTGTGAGTGTGTATGAGTGTGTGTGATATGTGTGTGTTGACTTTGACTCCCTGTCTTTTAGAGATGTACACTGAAACTACAGGATGGCTAGGATGTGCTTCAAAATAATACAAGGGAGCAGATGGAAATGAACAGGCTTAAAGATAAGCGAGATTAGTCATGAATTGATCATTGCCAAAGCTGAGTGATGAATACTCAAGGGTTCATCAAACTATGACTTTTATCAAATTCTCCTGAAAAGTTTGGAAACAAAATACTTTCTAAAAAGAAACAACTTGGGACCTTCATGTTCTAGCTGCCATTGGCGTTAGCCTTGCGCTCTTCGGTACACACCCTTCTGAAGGAGAACCGCCTCTGGGCTCTCTCCTCCTTTTCCTTTGCCTCTTCCTAGTTGCTGATCTTGCCGTTGCCTCTGCGTCAAGGCCACTGTAGAGCAGTAAGAGCACATAACCAGAATGTACTGATAATGGGAACTTAACAAGCTGAGGTCACCTTGGGATGTCCTACATTGTGCCTCAGATAATCTTCCGGAATTATCATCCTCCTGGGGTCGTCTCATCTGTTCAATTAATAGTGAGAATATTGATCCTCACAGTTTATATTCCTGTTAATGTGAACTGCTGGTTTATTGTCAATGTCTAATTACAGCACACTTTCATAAGAATCTCCCTACCTATTAAAACAGCTGTTTGAAGCTGGGATGCAAGGACTCGGAGGGAAGAGAGAGGGAGGGGGCCTCTTTTATTATCAGTGAGCAGATTGGCATCGGTCATCACTCTTGTCTTCTAACTGTAGGTATTTATCAAAGTGCTGGATAATAATGATAACGGCCCAGAATTCTCTCAGCCAAATTACGATGTGACCATTTCTGAGGATGTGCTTCCAGATACAGAAATCCTGCAGATTGAAGCCACAGACAGAGACGAGAAGCACAAGCTAAGCTACACTGTCCACAGCAGCATCGACTCCGTCAGCCTGAGGAAGTTCCGCATAGATCCCAGCACTGGCATCCTCTACACGGCTGAGAGGCTGGACCACGAGGCTCAAGACAAGCACATCCTGCACATAATGGTAGGACCAGGCTGCTTAATGCTCTCCTAGCAGAAGCACCTACTTAAGGCACACACCTTAGCCGCCAGGCGGACAGGGCCCTTGAATTTTGTAAGTAATAGTAAATTTGATTGTTTCACAGTAGGGTTGCCTTCATTCTTGCCTTTTTACTTCAGCAAGGAATTACTATTGTTAGCTAGTGACTCCCTATTTTTGCCAAACTGAAATATTAGATAAACTGTACAGTAAAAGCTCATGAAAGCCTGACTTGAGAGGGAAGGAACAGGCCATGTTTCCATAAATCTCCGAGGCTGTGGTATTGATTTGCATCCAGAAGATTTGGTGGAAAAGTTTAAAAAAAGTTCCTTGAGAAGATAAACACAAGGGTAATCACTTATTTGACCTGTACAGTCCTTAGCCCTTAGAAGCATTTAGAGGACTGATTTATTACTTATTGCACTGGCATTGGACCTCGTGATAAGTACTGGCTCACAAAAGAGATCTCAGAACTCACCAAAGCCTGTAGAAATAAATCTAAATTTGGGTTCATAGGGTCTCCAAATTATGTAGAAGTCGCTTTCATTTTAAAACAACGTTTGATGAGTTTGCATAAATGAGAAGTAAAGATTAGTAAGAAAACACCCTTGTTTATGACCTAAAACCTGTCCCTTTAACTACCCAAGAGTTCTCTGGGCAGTTTCACCGCTACTGCCTATCAGAGACCCCTGAGTTCCTGAAGACTGGGTAGGAGAGCAGAGACTTAATCTTTGTACTGATTGACTCTAAGATGCTATCAATTCCCAAGTGGCTGAAGTAATGTTCCAGTAAGTGCTGCTCTTTCTTTCCAAGTCTGGAAACCTCTCTGGGCAAAAGGAAAGCTGAGTGCCGTGGTATTGGCTGTGGTTACCAGATGAGAGTGTGGGGAACAGAGGAGGGACTCAGGTTCGTCAGATGCATTCCTCTGGCTGCTCATTCATGCATTCATTGAACAGATATTTCTCCAGCACCCACTGTGTATTACATTCTGTTCTAGATAATGAGGATATAAAAGAGACAGAGTCCTTGCATCCTTGGACATTTGATTGGAAAGGACCTAGATTTCAGTAATCCCAAAACACAGAGTCCAGCTTGGTCCTTAGGTGGGGCAGGCTGGGCTATAGACAGGGGACTTAGCATGCTCACTGGCTAATGTTTACATGTATCTCTTCAGAAACAGAAATCCCCTCCAAGCACCATTCTTCAAGCCATGTCTGTTCATTCTTTCCTTAAATAACTCAGAGTTCAGTGTGCTCACCATGTATCATTTATCATTTATGTAACTGAGTGTTTAGACCAAACAACTCCTTTATGCTGCCTTTCTCCAAGCTAAGCCCTTTTAGTCATTTTGCTCAACTCCTTTCAGGTACTGTTTCTGAAAACCCCTTCCCCTTATATCTAAAGGTAGGGTAAGGGGTAGGGCTTTTCTTGGTAGATTTTCTAATTTCTTCAAATCTCTCTGAAGTTAGGGGATCTACACCTGAACAAGAAAAAAAAGCATGCATTGGATTAATGCTACATACAATTATAGCAAAATCATGTGTTATAGAATTGATTAGTTGCAAGCTTCTGCCACAGGACTGGAAAAGGTCAGTTTTCATTCCAATCCCAAAGAAAGGCAATGCCAAAGAGTGTTCAAACTACCGTACAATTGCACTCATCTCACACGCTAGCAAAGTAATACTCAAAATTCTCCAAGCCAGGCTTCAGTAATACGTGAACCGTGAACTTCCCAATGTTCAAGCTGGATTTAGAAAAAGTAGAGGAACCAGAGGTCAAATTGCCAACATCCATTGGATCATCAAAAAAGGAAGAGAGTTCCAGAAAAACATCTACTTCTGCTTTATTGACTACAACAAAGCCTTTGACTGTGTGGATCACAACAAACTGTGAAAAATTCTTAAAGAGATGAGAATACCAGACCTGCCTCCTGAGAAATCTGTATGCATGTCAGGAAGCAACAGTAAGAACTGGACATGGAACAACAGACTGGTTCCAAATAGGGAAAGGAGTACATCAAGGCTGTATATTGTCACCCTGCTTATTAAACTTATATGCAGAGTAAGTCATGTGAAATGCTCAGCTGGAAGCTGGAATCAAGGTTGCCGGGAGAAATATCAATAACCTCAGATATGCAGATGACATCACCCTTATGGCAGAAAGTGAAGAAGAACCAAAGTGCCTCTTGATGAAAGTGGAAAAGTTGGCTTAAATCTCAACATTCAGAAAACGAAGATCATGGCATCTGGTCCCATCACGTCATGGGAAATAGATGGGGAAACAGTGGAAACAGTAAGAGACTTTATTTTCTTGGGCTCCAGAATCACTGCAGATGGTGACTGCCGCCATGAAATTAAAAGACGCTTGCTCCTTGGAAGAAAAGCTCTGACCGACCTAGATAGCATATTAAAAAGCAGAGACATTACTTTGACATCAAAAGTCAGTCTAGTCAAAGCTATTGTTTTTCCAGTATTCATGTATGGATGTGAGAGTTGGGCTATAAAGAAAGCTGAGTGCCGAAGAATTGATACCTTTGAACTGTGGTGTTAGAGGAGACTCTTGAGAGTCTCTTGGACTGCAAGGAGATCCAACCAGTCCATCCTAAAGGAAATCAGTCCTGAATATTCATTGGAAGGACTGATGTTGAAGCTGAAACTCCAGTACTTTGGCCACCTGGTACGAAGAGCTAACTTGCTGCAAGAGACCCTGTTGCTGGGAAAGACTGAACGCAGGAGGAGAAAGGGACAACAGAGGATGAGATGGTTGGATGGCATCACTGATGCAATGGACATGAGTTTGACTAAGCTCCAGGAGTTGATGATGGACAGGGAAGCCTGGCGTGCTGGAGTCCATGGGGTCGCAAAGAGTCAGACATGACTGAGCAACTAAAATGAACTGAACTGAACTAAGTGCCTGCCATATGCAAACCAGGGAGAACCTGAAAGCAGTTAGGCAAGGTTCTTTGGTATTTCACAGTGTGGGGGTGTCACATTTTAGAAATTAAGATTTGGTTCATCTTCCCAGTGGTTAGGGTTCTCTTTTAGCTCTGGACCTTTACTTATGTTGGTTCGTCTTGCCTGAAATATACGCTACCTACCATCTCTCCCAGGATTTTACCACTTCTACTTGGTTTTGTAAGCTAGGCTACATTCTTCCTACTGCTTACTCATATTTTGGCATTTATCTCTTTGCCTTTTATCTGACTACTTACTTGTTTGCATTCCCTAGTCAACTACTGAGGGTGGGAACTGTATCTAATCAGTGCTAAAACACCTGGGGCCATCCTGGGGCTTAACAGATAATAGATGATAATAAATGTTTGTTGAATGAATGAATGAATGATAGTGACTACATTGCATTCATTACTTCTGCATTTCAGTTTCCCCTTTAGAAGAGCCTCCATCCACTATTCCCTTAGCAACTGTTCAGGCAAATTACAGAGGGCTGGGTGAGGGAAACCAGAGGAAAGTGCTGTGTTTGTGATATTCAGTCTTCAGTTCCACAAGCACGAACTGGACACAGGCCAGAGGCCAGGCATAATGCTGAGCAATACAGTGTGGCCCCAGCCCTCACCGTGTTTACCATCAGTGTCCCCTGGCTAGATGCACTGTTAGTTACTGAGAACCTCCTCAGCCTGAGAATGGGTCAAGCACTTTCCGTGCATGATTTCATTTTGATTTCACTATAGGCACAGTGAATTCTTTGCAACTAAAGATTTTAGTCCTATTGCTTCTTGTATTTTGCCTCAAGGTCAGAGATCAGGAGTTTCCTTATCGAAGAAACTTGGCCCGAGTCATTGTGAATGTGGAAGATGCTAACGATCACAGCCCTTATTTTACCAACCCACTCTATGAAGCGTCTGTGTTTGAATCGGCTGCTCTGGGATCAGCTGTACTGCAGGTGACGGCTCTGGACAAAGACAAAGGGGAAAATGCAGAACTCATGTATACCATAGAAGCAGGTGAGAGCTGGTGCAGACAGCAGCATCATGCATGGCACTAGACCCTCAGTAGTATTTATCACCATGTAAAATTCTCATAGTTACCACTGGCATGTCTCCAAATGGATTTTTTGGCCAAGCAACTGCCCTATTTGCTCAATGATGGTATATTAAGCTCTTGGCATTTCAGTAATATGTTTTCCATCATTGACAGCAAAGAGTTTCCTTTTATTGTGTTCAATCTCAGATTTTTCTGGAATGGAGAAGAGAGAAGACTGCGTAATAAACTCTGTGGCTTTTTCTGATGGGTCAACAAGCCCGTGACCTCAGACTGAAGTAACCAAAGCCTCCCATAATAGGAGGGCTGCCAGACAGTTCTGTGAATTGAATCTTAAAGATCATTGTTTACTTGTCAGTAGGTGGGCTGTGGGCTGTGGGCTTCAAAAATGCCTACACCCCTCACATCCTAGTTAGCACAAACTCCCTTCATTGAAGGTGATATGAGTAGCATAGTAGTGGGTAGGGACTGAACAGCCTGCTTAACCTGACAGATAAATAAATACAGGCTCTTGTGTTGTTAAAACTTGAGAGTATTTTAAAAATTCAATTTTAACATCTAGAAGGCAAGACCATAGTTTACTGATGGTCTGTAGATGGACACTTAGAAAACACTTAAGACAGAAAAGATGAATGTCCAAGCAAGGAGAGGACCGTAAGCCTAAAAATTACCAAGATCCTCTCTCTGCTCGATTTTCCCTTTCCCTATTCTCTCTTCTTTGAACATTCAGGCCACATATTTCCAAAATGTTCTGCAACATTATGTCTGTCGTGCATAATGCCAAATGCTGTCTCTTTTCATGCTAGTGCTGAAAAGGCTTCTTTCTCTTGATTTAAATAAGGAGCATTTTTGAAAGTGATTGAATTAAAATATCAATGCCAGAATGACAACTTTGGGCTAAAAATTTTTAGGAAAAAAAGCCAACAACCTTCTTTAAAAATAGCCCCTCTATTGAATGACAATATAAAACTATTTCCTGTATTAGACACTTATACCAAGAAAAAAAAAACCAGACATGGGTTCATAACAGCCAGGTGCCCCAAGAGAATTTGTCCATTTCTTTTCCAACTTTCCATAGAGTTTCCTTTCAGCCTAAAGCCTGACAGTGCGTGTGTGTGTAGATGTGTGCAGTCGCTTCAGTCGTGTCCAACTCTTTGTGCCCCTGTGGACTGTAGCCCGCCAGTCTCCTCTGTCCATGGGATTCTCCAGGCAGGAATACTGGAGTGGGGAGCCATGTCCTCTTCCAGGGGACCTTCCTGACCTAGGGATCAGGCCCATGTCTCCTCTGTCTCTTGCATTGGTAGGGGGTTCTTTACCACTAGCACTACCTGGGAAGGGCAAACCTGACAGTACTTTTTTTTAAACGCTATTTTTGCATTTCTTGTTTATCACAGGCCATTTTAATTATTTTGTTATTCAGTCCTTGTTCCTTTAGTTTCCCAAATAATATTGGGAAACTTTAAAAAATAAATGTTTAAATACTGCCACAGGAAACGTAGCAATTCAATAACTCTTCATATTCAGTCTATAGTTCTCCTCTAATCATATGTGTTTTTTCTTTTCTCCTCATTTATTTATGTGTATACCTTCTTTTATGTCATTGTAATCATTTAGGCATATGGCTTTATTTCTACTTTCCTTAACATCTTCTAAGCGTTTGTCTGTGTGTCTACTTGTTTTTCATATTTGTCATTAGGGCTACTACTTCTCCTCTCAGATAACCAGACAATTTCGAAACCAATTTGGGGGCTCTCAAAAAGTAATTTGAGGGTAATTTACCATCCAGCTGAAAGTTCTGCGTCGTTTATCTTTCAGCTTCCAAAGACTGTAGCCGAGTGCTAATCATGGAGAAAGACTTCAGTCATTTTTTCAATTAAAGCTAGAGAGAAAAGTTTTTTTTTCCTTCAAATTTCTTTCATACAGAAACTTGAATTTCCAGAAAACCCAAGGCATGCTTGGTTTCTCAAAAAATAACCTTTGATTAGATGTGTAAACAGCTAATGAAAATTATAGGACAGACAGTCCTATGCTTGACCTGGACTGGCTCTGGTTAAGCCCAGTTTCTTTGCAGATCATGGTAAGAGACAGGCAGATCCCAGCTAGTTCAGGACTTTGAAGCAAATAACAAGAGTTAGGTGTAAAGTATTGTTGTTTAGTTGCTAAGTCATACCCGACTCAACTCATTTAAATGCTCTCACAAACCTCAATAAGCAAGATCTCACATGTTCTGGTGGTCCACATTTAAGGCTTCCCGGTGGCTCATTAATAAAGAATCTGCCTACCAATGCAAGAGACACAGAGACTCGGGTTCCATGCCTGGGTCAGGAAGATCCCCCGGAGAAGGAAATGGCAGCCCACTCCAGTATTCTTGCCTGGGAGATGCCATGGACAGAGGAGCCTAGTGGGCCACAGTCCATGGGGTCACAAAGGGTTGGACCCAACTGAGTGACTAAACAACAGCAGTACGTTTCCTACCCCCTGCCTGGCCTGAAGTAACTACTGAAGCTTTTTTTTTTAAATTTATTTATTGATTTGGCTGCACCGAGTCTTGGTTGTGTCCTGAGGGATCTTTCGTTGTGGCACATGGGATCTAGTTCCCCAGCCAGGGATCAAACCTGGGCCCCTGTCTTGGGAGCTCGGAGTCCCAGCCACAGGATCTCCAAGGAAGTCCCTGAAGCTTTTTATTTTTACCCAAAAGACTGAGATAGAATGAAGTGCAGAACTTCAGGTCTGACATTTGATGCCAGCAGTGGTTCACAGGTAGCTTGGAGAGAGGGCAGTACAGAAGACACCAGGACTAGGAAAGAGCTAAGTTACAATGGGCGGGAGCTATTAGACCCCAAGATAGATACAGACGGAGAGTTAAACTTTTTGGGGTCTACCTCTGTCAATCATTCAACAAATATTTATTGAGCTCCTTTTTTTGTGCCAGGCACTGTGCTGTATCCCAGATTCATAATGGTAAGTAACGTCAGCACAGCTTTTGCCCAGTTGCCAAAAGTCTATGAGAAGCCATGCTGTTGTTATTGCTGAGTCGTTAAATCCTGTCTGACTCTTTGCAACCCCATGGATGTCGCCCACCAGGTTCCTCTGACCATGGGCTTTCCTAGAAGGAATAATGGTGTGGGTTGCCATTTCCTTGTCTAGGGGATCTCCCCGGTCCAGGAATAGAACCCACATCTCCTGCACTGGCATAGATTCCAAGAAAACAAGCAGAGATTAACTTCCAAAGATTCAAGTAGAGCAGAAGAGAATAAGCAGGGAGTGGATTCCATGTAAGCAGGACAGTGCATGAAAGAGAGACAAGGCGGCCACTGGACAGCATCTTGGGGTGGGATAGCAGGGAGATCAGCAGCCACAGACCGCAGAGTGGGGCAGTGCTGCTCAGGGTCAAAGGCTAGGCCTCTCTCATCCCTGCCATGTGTATCTTGCTGTTATGTCCTGAGCCTGGAGGAAGAAAGGTCTCACCTAAAAACTCCACGTGGGGCCCATGATGAGGATGTAGCATTCAGGCCTGCATGTCAGGTATCTCTATATTTGCCTCCCCTGAGACGCTGAAGTGAAATGATTCCTGCTGTCTTGTGAGGGTCTGTGAATCAAATATTGGAGCACACTCGATTCCACAGTACCATTTATTGAAAATTTGCAAGCTTATTTCTGAGCTCATTGGCCTTCTTGTTGTCATCATGAAATGGTCATGTTCAGGTGGCATGTCCACATTTGGGATCAGAATCAAATTCTTTACCTCTGTTAGATTTGCTCCTTCTCGAGAAATAAACAAACATGCAAATAGACTTCACAGGAACATGAAATTTTAGTTTTCAGACATGGAAAAGTTTAATTATAACAAGTATGTAGTAAGAAGTGTGTAAATAGCTGTATATATTGTATATTTTGACTCTTTTGTGACCCCATAGACTGTAGCCCACCAGGTTCCTCTGTTCATGGGATTTCCCAGGCAGGAAAACTGGAGTGGGTTGCCATTTCCTACTCCAGGGGATCTTCCTGAATCAGGGATCGAACCCATGTCTCCTACATTGGCTGGTATATTCCTTACCACTGAGCCACCAGGGAAGCTCCATATTTCAATAAGCACTGTACTTAACTGCCCCCTCAATCCTGGAGCCTATTGTAATGATAATGACATTTAAACTCTCTGTATGTTGCCATACTGTAGAACTTCAAAAAGTAAGAAAAACTCAGATATATTTGAATAACTGAGATTTTTACCTTATGATGTAAAAGAATGGAGACCCGGAAGTATGTGTGTTGTTTGAGAAGTAAGGGAAAGCCCCATATGGTGAAGGATGCTACTTCCCACTCTTTGTGACCTGTGAGCCGCATTCTTTGCACTCTTCACATTTTGTGTTCCCCACTCTCTCCTACTCTTTTCCTCACCCTCCATAGTCTCAGATTCCACACCCCCACCTGTTTCAGAGGCAGGGCTCTCAGCTTCCACAGTGTCAGGGTGCAGAGCAGCGTATAGTCTCTCAGTCTCCTAAAGTTTATGCCCCAAGTTCTTGGTTTTAATGCTGCTTCTGATGAACAGTTCTGTACTTCACCAGAAACCTCTCAAAAATTTAGTGAATAGAATGGCTACAGACTGAAACAACTGCCTTGTCATTTTTTATGTCCACTGTTACATCCATGTGTGCATGTGTGTGTATGTATGTGTTTTGGAGTGTAGGGGATTCAGAAAAAATTCTCACAGCTTACAAAGAAAATGATGGCTTGAGAAGAATTCTCCGTGCCTGAATAGCAAACCCCTTACCCTTCACCCAAGTAGTGCTTGGAATGAAGTTGATCCTGATGATATGAAACAATACCAATTCCATGCAGCAAAACTTATCTTTGGGATAATCTTAAACTAAATGATCATGTGATACTGTTTTGAAGTGCTTCCTATGACCTTCTTTCTTGCAACATAGAACATGGAATTGTGGCACTGGTTTGGGGATAAATGCCTTTCTACCAGTGTCACTGGCATGTGCCCGCCCAATCTGGCAATAATAAAGTCCTAAGCATTCTTACCAGAAAAGTCTTTCCTACAAACCCTCTTATTTCCCAGTTTGAAAGCACATAAGTGCTGTGTTGTTTTTCTTGTTCACCTGGAGTAAGAAGATACTAATCTGAAATTCACAATGTACTGGAAAATTCATTTCAAAGTCTTTTGAATATCCTTTTAGGGAAGTCTTTCCTTTTATTTCAGGATAAGGTGGAGTGAAAACAAATAATTGCTTCAATTTGCCATGCTGTGTAAAGTAGCCTCAAGATGAAGAGTTAATCTTCAGAAAATGACCCACTTGAACTCATTTTCTTGTTGATTTCTCTATTGCAGGGAACACTGGGAACACATTTAAGATTGAACCAGTCCTAGGCATCATCACGGTTTCCAAAGAGCCAGACATGACAACAATGGGTCAGTTTGTCCTGTCAGTCAAAGTCACGGATCAGGGTTCCCCACCGATGTCTGCCACCGCAATTGTACGCATTTCTGTCACCATGTCTGATAATTCTAACCCCAGGTTCACTCACAAAGACTACCAAGCAGAAGTGAATGAAAATGTTGATATTGGAACATCTGTCATTCTAATCTCTGCCATCAGTCAATCCACTCTCATTTATGAAGTGAAAGGTGGAGATGTTGATGGGATCTTCACCATAAACCCCTATTCTGGAGTCATCACCACTTGGAAGACACTGGATTACGAGCGGACTTCCTCTTATCAGCTCATTGTCCAGGCCACCAACATGGCAGGAATGGCTTCCAATGTTACAGTCAGTATTCAGATTGTTGATGAAAACGATAATGCACCAGTTTTTCTCTTTTCTCAATATTCTGGCAGCCTCAGCGAGGCAGCCCCCATCAATAGCATTGTCAGGAGCTTGGATAACAGCCCACTAGTGATTCGAGCCACTGATGCCGACAGCAACCGGAATGCTCTGCTTGTGTATCAGATCGTGGAGTCCACAGCCAAGAAGTTCTTCACAGTGGACTCCAGCACAGGGGCGATCAGAACAATCGCCAACCTGGACCATGAGACCATCGCCCACTTCCATTTTCATGTGCACGTGAGAGACAGTGGTAGCCCCCAGCTGACCGCGGAGAGTCCCGTTGAAGTCAATATAGAGGTGATGGATGTGAATGACAACCCACCTGTGTTCACTCAGGCTGTGTTTGAGACTGTCTTACTTCTACCGACCTATGTCGGAGTGGAGGTTCTGAAAGTTAGTGCCACGGATCCTGACTCCGAGGTACCCCCTGAACTGACATACAGCCTAATGGAAGGCAGCTTAGATCATTTTTTAATTGACTCAAATAGTGGAGTGCTCACCGTTAAAAACAACAACCTCTCCAAAGATCACTACATGCTGATAGTGAGGGTGTCTGATGGAAAGTTCTATAGTACATCTATGGTCACCATCTTGGTTAAAGAAGCCATGGACAGTGGCCTCCACTTTACTCAAAACTTTTACTCCACCTCCATCTTAGAGAACAACACTAACATAACCAAAGTTGCCGTTGTCAATGCAGTTGGAAATCGCCTTAATGAGCCCTTAAAATATAGCATCTTAAACCCAGGAAACAAGTTCAAGATAAAATCTACCTCAGGGGTCATTCAGACCACCGGAGTCCCCTTTGACCGTGAGGAGCAAGAGTTATATGAGCTAGTGGTGGAAGCTAGCCGAGAGCTTGACCATCTGCGGGTGGCGAGGGTGGTGGTCAGGGTTAGCATTGAAGACATAAACGACAACTCGCCAGTCTTCGTGGGTCTCCCTTACTACGCTGCCGTACAGGTTGATGCTGAGCCTGGCACTCTGATTTACCGAGTGATGGCCATTGACAAAGACAAAGGTGCAAATGGAGAAGTGACCTACGTCCTACAGGATGACTATGGCCACTTCGAAATTAACCCTAATTCAGGGAATGTTATTTTAAAAGAAGCATTCAACTCAGACTTGTCCAACATTGAGTATGGAGTCACCATCCTAGCTAGGGATGGTGGAAAACCCTCTTTGTCTACATCCGTGGAACTTCCCATTACTATTGTCAACAAAGCAATGCCTGTATTTGATAAGCCCTTTTACACAGCATCTGTAAATGAAGATATTGGCATGGACACCCCCATTCTAAGCATCAATGCCACCAGTCCAGAAGGCCAAGGCATCATATATATCATTATTGATGGGGATCTGTATAAACAATTTAACATTGACTTTGACACTGGGGTCCTGAAAGTCATTAGCCCTTTGGATTATGAAATGACATCAGTTTACAAGTTGACAGTAAGAGCCAGTGATGCCCTTACTGGGGCCAGGGCTGAAGTTACCATTGACCTGCTTGTTAATGATGTGAATGACAACCCCCCTATTTTCGGTCAACCCACATACAATACAACATTATCAGAAGCGTCCCTCATCGGGACACCTGTTTTACAAGTTGTGTCTACTGATGCAGACTCAGGAAACAATAAAATGGTCCATTATCAGATTGTCCAGGATACTTACAACAGCACAGATTATTTTCACATAGACAGTGCAAGTGGCTTAATCCTGACTGCACGGATGCTGGACCATGAGTCAGTGCAACACTGCACTTTGAAAGTCAGAGCCACAGATAATGGCTTCCCGTCATGGATCCCAGTGAAGCACTCCCTCATTCCTGTTTACATCCACGTCTTACCCCCTGAAACGTTCGTGCCCTCCTTTACCCAATCTCAGTATTCATTCACCGTGTCAGAAGATACAGCCATTGGGAGCACAGTGGATACCCTGAGGATTTTGCCCACTCAGAAGGTCAAATTCAGCACAGTTAATGGGGAGCGGCTGGAAAATAACAAAGGCAATGTCTTCATTATAGAACAGGAAACAGGCACGATCAAGCTGGACAAGCGTCTTGACCATGAGGTCAGCCCAGCTTTTCACTTCAAAGTAGCAGCCACTATACCCCTGGACAAAGTAGATGTTGTGTTCACGGTGGATGTAGACGTCAAGGTACTGGATCTGAATGACAACAAGCCAGTCTTTGAAACTGCAAACTATGAGACGATCATCATGGAAGGGATGCCTGTGGGCACGAAACTAACACAGGTGAGAGCCATCGATATGGACTGGGGAGCCAACGGGCAGGTCACCTACTCCCTCCACTCGGATTCCCAGCCTGAGAAGGTGATGGAAGCCTTCAGCATCGACAGCAACACAGGCTGGATCAGTACCCTGAAGGACCTGGATCACGAGACAGACCCCATGTTCACCTTCTCCGTGGTGGCCTCCGACCTTGGGGAAGCCTTCTCTCTTTCTTCCACGGCATTGGTGTCTGTCAAGGTGACAGATATAAATGACAACGCTCCAGTCTTTGCCCACGAGGTGTACCGAGGGAATGTGAAGGAGAGTGACCCTCCAGGAGAGGTGGTAGCCGTCCTCAGCACATGGGACAGAGACACTTCTGACATCAATCGCCAAGTGAGCTATCATATTACAGGTAAGGCTGCCACCCTCGGTGTTCACTCTGTGCTTTGCTTCCTAAAGAAAGATGGAAGATGACAGGGGGTGGGCTTCCCCAGTGGCTCAGCGGTAGAGAATCCACCTGCAGTGCAGGAGCCACAGAAAACACGGATTCGATCCCTGGGGCGGGAAGATCCGCTGGAGGAGGGCGTGGCAACCCACTCCAGTGTTCTTGCCTGGAGAGGCCCATGGACAGAGGAGCCTGGCTGAATACAGTCCAGGGGGTCCCAGAGAGTCAGACATGACTGAAGAGACTTAGCATGCACACATGCACGGCAGAGGGGTAAGAGTAGGGGAGAGAGAGATGAGATGAGGGTTTGAGGAGTTATCTTACCTCTCTGGGGCAGAGACGACTCAGTTCTTTAGCTGTTACTAACTCAGCCTTATTTTGCAGTTCATTGGTTTGCTTGTGACAGATGACCCAGATTGATACTCAGTCAGTTTTTATCATTTGAAAAAAAGTCCAACTTTGCTGGCGTCCGCTGGCTAAGACTCCTTGCTTCCACTGTAAGGGACATAGGTTCCGTCCCCAGTCAGGGAACTAAGATCCCACATGCCACACAGAGTAGCCAAAATAAAGAAATAAAATTTAAAAAGAGTCCAGCCAAATATCCCAGTTGAAGAAATAAAAATAACAGAATGCCTAAGAAACTTTTTGTCTGAGATGAATATACATAAATCAAAGTGATGCTTTACTCACCTTTCTTTCCTTACCATTATCACTCGTGTCTTTACTGCAGAAATATACACTTTAATGGAAAAAAAAAACCCAACACTTCCCTTCCACACTGCTCTTCTTTTTCTTTATGGAGCTGTTTTGTTAATGTTGTTTTCTGTTTAACGGTCTTAACGCATTTGTGCTTTGATAGAGGAATTTATTTTTAAGTATATTCCTTTTTCCTACTTTTTGTAATGGTAAGAAAATAAATAGGTTTATTTACGAGTTTTTCCTGGTAATAAAAACTCAGATGCATGCACACACACACACACACACACACGCACACACATACAAATCAGAGGGTGTGGTTGTACCTTTTGCTGAAAAATCTTAAATTATAACTCCCAAGTCAAAGGGTATGTCTCCTGACATGGCAATTTTCTTGGATCCCTTTTCTGTCTTTCCAAATAGTAACTAGTGGTTCAACAGAAAAGCCAAGATAGACAAGTGAGGTCACACAGAATGCACACACACACACACACACACACACACACACACACACACACACACGTCACCATTGCTCTGAGGATCTTGTGTCAGAATGAAGATGGGGTATCACTGATCAGGGGTAGCTTTCCAGGGGTGATGGCCTTCAACTTCTAAGAGGAGAGGTTGGTGGTGTGGGAGTAGTCTTTCTGTTTGGGGGTTCTAAAGCTAATATTTTGATGTTGTGCCATTTAAAGGCAGAACATAAGCCAAGTGCCAAAAGATTTCAAAGAATCCATCTATACTTGTAGTCAGGTGGCTTCCCTTTAGAAAAACAACATTATTCAAAGTGAAAAATGAATTAATTAGAATGCCCTTAGGATGCAGAAACTGCTTAAGTCCTTTAGTGAGAAAGTTAATTAATCACCGCAGAATAAGACCCACAGGAGAGCATCCATGCCTGTGCCTGAGACCTCACACCTCTCTCCACACTCCTCTTCTTTACGCAACTGCTATCTTGAGGCTGTTTTCTGTTTAAAGGTCTTAATGCATTTATGCTTTTTCTGATACCTTCCATTGTGTTTTTTTTTTCATTAAAATATATATTTCTGCATTAAAAACATGAGTGATCGTGGTGAGGAAAGAAAGGTAAGTAAAGTATCACTTTGATTTATTTGCATTCAGTTTCAGACAAAAAGCTTCTTAGGCATCCGAAGGAATACTTTTCTATTTGGAAGAATAGTTAAATACTCAGCTTTAATTATTTATACATTGTCTATGAATTCTCAGTGGATGGTGTAAGGGACCATCCCATCGACTTTGCTAAAGTAATGAGAACAGAATAGCTTCAAGCTACTGTTACTATTAGCTGTGCCAACCACCAATTGGTTTTAATTAGATTTAACTTTTGCTCTTGATGTAACACAACTTGGCTGTGCTGCCACAGATGAACAAAGGACCATTAATCATTTTATTTCACAAAAGAGCAGTGTGGGCCTGCACTGAAAGCGTTTAATAGAGAAGTTACATTTGGGCATGCTGAAATCATATTCGACCGAAGCCTAATTGAATCCTAGTCAGTGGTGGAGGAAAGTGATATCCCAGGGAGAACCCCGTGGCTCACCAGAGCATTTTTCTCAACCTCAGCAGAGTGACGTTGAGGGCAGGATAAGTCTCTGTTGTGGGTGGCTGTTCCTTGCTGCAGGGTGGCAGTGTGGGATGGTTACCAGCACCATTGGCTTCTATCCAGTAGATTCCAGTAGCCCTACCATCAGCATCACCTCTAATGAGGCATTCAGAAATGTCTCTTGACATTGACAAATGTCCCGGGGATATGGGACTAGCCACTCTCAGTTGAGAATCACTGCCTTGGAGGAATGTGCAGCCCTCAGCTTCTCTGCACTGTCTGTTCACTATGGTTCATTTAGTCCATAGTTGAGTCACCAAAATCCAGCCTCTGTGAACCAGTGCTACAGGGGAGGTGAAAAAGTTGGCTTAAAACTCAACTTTCAGAAAACTAAAATCATGGCATCCAGTCCCATCACTTCACTGCAAATAGATGGGGAAACAGTGGAAACAGTGGCTGACTTTATTTTTCTGGGCTCGAAAATCACTGCAGATGATGATTGCAGCCATGAAATTAAAAGACGCTTACTCCTTGGAAGGAAAGTTATGACCATCCTAGACAGCATATTAAAAAGCACACATTACTTTGCCAACAAAGGTCCATCTAGTCAAGGCTCTGATTTTTCCAGTAGTCATGTATGGATGTGAGAGTTGGACTATAAAGAAAGCTGAGAGCCAAAGAATTGATGCTTTTGAACTGTGGTGTTGGAGAAGACTCTTGAGAGTCCCTTGGACTGCAAGAAGATCCAACCAGTCCATCCTAAAGGAGATCAGTCCTGGGTGTTCATTGGAAGGACTGATGTTGAAGTTGAAACTCCAATACTTTGGCCACCTGATGCGAAGAGCTGACTCATTTGAAAAGACCCTGATGCTGGGAAAGACTGAGGGCAGGAGGAGAAGGGGACGACAGAGGATGAGATGGTTGGATGGCATCACCGACTCAATGGACATGAGTCTGAGTAAACTCTGGGAGTTGGTGATGGACAGGGAGGCCTGGCGTGCTGTGGTTCATGGGGTCACAAAGAGTCGGACACTACTGAGTGACTGAAATGAACTGAACTGTGCACCAGTGCCAGATTAAATCTCAAAGACAGTTTGGGACAAAGTAGAAAGAAACAACTTTATTGCTTTGCCAGGCAAAGGGGGCCACAGTGGGCTAATGCCCCCAAGACTGTGTGTTCCACCCTGGGGGGTGGGCAGTGAGGAGCCTTATAGTGTTCAAGGCGCAGGGTGTGATCAGCTTGTGGACATTCTTCCAGTTGGTTGAGATGGTGATGATGCATTAGCATCATCAACCTTCTGGTTCCAACTGGTTTGGGGTCTACGTGCTTGTGGTTAGCATAGTTAAATTTCTTCGACTGCCAACAACTGGGAGCTTCAGTCCCCACAAAGTACTCCTACAGAGAAAAGGCAGGCAGATTTGTAGGAGAGCAATGGAGAAACAGACATAGAGAATAGACTTATGGACATGGGGAGAGGGTGAAATGGATGGAAAGAGTAACATGGAAACTTACATTACCATATGTAAAATAGATAGTTAATAGGAATTTGCTGTATGGCTCAGGAAGCTCAAAGAGGGGCTCTGTATCAACCTAAAGCAGTGGGGTGGGGAGGGAGATGGGAGGGAGGTTCAAAAGGGAGGGGGTATATGTATACCTACGGCTGATTCATGTTGAGATTTGACAGAAAACAACAACATTCTGTAAAGCAATTATCCTTCAATAAAAAAATAAATTAACAAAAAAGCAGGTAGAGGACAGGACATGGGTGGGGTCTATTCTGGGAAGGCCTCGTGGGACACTGCTTGGTTACAGTCGCGTCCAGGCCAGGGCTTCCCAGGTAGTGCTGGTGATAAAGAACCCGCCTGCCAGTGCAGGAGACACAAAGAGACGCGGGTTTGATCCCTGGGTCAGGAAGATCCCCTGGCGGAGGGCACGGCAACCCACTCCAGTATTCTTGCCTGCGGAATCCAATGAACAGAGGAGCCTGGTGGGCTACAATCCATAGGGTCACAAAGAGTCAGGCACAACTGACTCTTAGCTCACACTCTTAAAGATTCATTGTAAGAAGGTGAGATGGCTCCACTTTTTCAATGCAGCAACAGCCAACAGGCAGTGGGCGCTCCTTATTTATTTGTTTATTGTCAATCTTTCCTACCAGAAAGTGAACTCCACCACAACAGCAGGGATTTTTGTCACTTTTGTCCACTCCTGTAACCCCACTGCCTGGCACCGTGCATGGCCCAAAGCAGGTGACAAATACGTGTTGAATGACCCCAAGCCAAAGAAACAGTGAACATCTAACTGGAGTCTGGGCTTCAGGCCAGTTGTCTCGTCCAGTCTTCCTCCATGTTTGAAGCGACGTTATCTCCCTCCAGGTTTAGAAGGTCACAGTGGTTTTCTTCTTCTTTCCTCCAAGCTGCTTTTGTCTCCGTGTAATTCAGTGATGTGGGAGAGGAATATTTCTGGGACCACTTTCATTGTTTCAGCCTCATCAAAAGTGGTTCCGCTCCAACTCTTCTCCTTTTCTTCCATTTTCACCAGCTTCCCCCTGATAAATTTGATCTAACTGCAGTGCTTATCTTTGAGCGGCTCCTTCAATAACCCCTCATTGTGGCTATTTAATCCAAATGGGTCTTCCTCTGTCACACAAAGTTTTCTCCCCCAGATTTTAGTCCCTAGAAGAAGAGTCATAGGTATGATAACACCTTCATTAAAACATTCCTTAATAGAGCTGACTGCCTTTCCTTGATTGCATAATCAACAGCTAATGAAATTGTCTGGGTAACAAGAGCTATAGTGTATTACATCCTCTCTTGAGACGAAGGAGAAAGACAATTGTATCATCTGAGAAGAAGATTGATTGTTCACAGTTTGAATTTGATTGTCCTTAAGGGGAGCCAAACAAGGGATCATCTCCTGCTTCTCTAAGTGCATTTTCTTCCCTTGGAAAGTTACTGTTTTACTTTCCACACAAGCCAAGCATATAAATATCATGCTTTGTTGCAGGAGAATCAAAAGGAAGTGTCAATTTTTTTTCCAGACTTGTAAAGGATGCAGTTTGCGAGGCACCTGGTTGACCTCGCACAGGCCTCTCACTGTAGGTGGAGATCAAAGCTTTTCATTGCTCATCTTCAGAAACTCTCTTTTCACTGCAGGAGGGAACCCCCGAGGAAGGTTTGCCCTGGGCCTAGTGCAGAATGAATGGAAGGTTTATGTGAAGAGGCATCTGGATAGAGAAGAACAGGACATTTACTTCCTCAATATCACTGCTACCGACGGGCTCTTCGTCACTCTGGCCACAGTGGAAGTGACTGTCAGTGATGTGAATGACAATAGTCCTGTGTGTGACCAGGTGAGATCTGTGGCCATGTCGGATATATTGCTCCTTTTCACTCTGCTTCTCTAAAATTAAGTAAAAACCCATTTCATTTTTCTCCTTAAGATCTGGCTACATTCTGTTCTTTTCACCTTAATTAGTGCAGTCCAATTTTATATAAGCACATAAGAGGAAGAAATACTATAAGCATGGAAAGAGTATAGGTAGCACAATTAGTACCTAATTCTGCCCATTAAAAAATACAAACAAAAAATAAAATCACGACTCTTAAAATAAAAAGCTTTTTAAGGAATCATAAAGAATATGGTGATTTTTCATATCTAAACTAATGATTTCATAAAAGAAAAATGGACCACTCAAAAGTATGAACTGCTTTTGTTGTGTAAGTTTACACAGCTGGCTGGCAGCAATGTTGGTAATGAAGCTGGGTCTCCAGGCTTCTCATGAAGTGTCATTTCCCCCATTGTTCAAAGCATGAGAGCCAATACAAGGTGTCAGTTATGGATTTTATATTCTTTCTTACCAAAATTAAATCACCCTTCATTTACCTTTTCCTTACATGTGGACTGCGAGACAATATTGGTGTTCTTTACCTTAGAAAATTGTTACAAATCATACTAATGCCAGATGTTAGCAGTGGCTCTTTCAAGTTGAAGGGTCCCAAGGACTCACTGGTGCTTGATCACTATCTGATGTGATCATTATCTGATGTGCATCACAGTTCCACAGGGGCGGGGATTTTTGTCTGTTTTCTTCTGCATTGTACCCCTAGCATCTCAGTAGTACCTAGCCGATAGTAGCTGCTCAATTAGCATTTGTTGAATGAATGAGCATGGGAGGAGCAGGGCAAGAGATATTCTATGTTTCATCCAATGGTGTAAGATGATTCTGCAATAAAGGAAAAACATAACTGAAGATAAATTATGTGAGTGCCTTTTTAAAGAAATCATCTTTAAGGCTAATATGGCAATCGCCCCACACATACTAATGATTTTGCCTTTGCCCAGGTTGCATATACAGCGTTACTTCCCGAAGACATTCCATCAAACAAAATCATCCTGAAGGTTGGTGCCAAGGATGCTGACATTGGACCCAACGGAGATATACGATACTCACTCTATGGACCTGGAAACAATGAATTTTTTCTAGATCCAGAAAGTGGTAAGGCAAAATTTATTCTCTGAAATGCCATTGTTAATCCACAAGAGAAGTTGAATTCTCATATGGTCTTATCACTAGGGGGTAGTTAGTATATAAGAGCCTTAATGTGACACTCTGTTATCTTGGACTCAAGAAATGCTAGTGGCACACTGTGTCTGGAAGACACAAACCTCATCTGACTTATAAACTTCCCCTGACTTTATGTACATGTAGTAGCACCAGGGAATCAGATGTCTCTGTTTGCTTCTCCTCTTTCTCATCTCCATGAGTTAAAGCAGCTGCCCTATAAAGTGTATATATAGAATTATATCATAAATGCAGGTTTCCATGCAAACCAGACAGCAGTGCACAGTAAGGAGAATTTCACCTTGTTGAAACCCTTTTTGGGTTCCTATGCTTATTAACATACTTGTCTGGTTTTTATTCATCATTTCTGCTTAGTTGTAAGACCTCAGATTTGCTTCCATGTTAAGGTAAAGTTTATAAGGTGAAAGATTATGTACACTGAAGGCAGATGCCCGCATTGAAGGCCAAAGCTTATTTTCTATGGAGGTAAATTGTTACAGTGCTGTGTACTGGATTGGCCCATCCATTGACAATTTTTAATTGAAGTGTAATGATTAAATAATTTGCATATTTCCAGCATTGTATTGGTTGCAGTGAATAATCACTAACTCCTGAGTTTCCAGAAGTTATTGGCTTCTCAATAACCCACTCCCATGTCAGCTATATCTTACTGGGAAGGGCTTAGTTGCATAACAATATGCTACATGGATATAGAGGCCTGGCACTTTTTTATTGAACAGCTAGCATTTATTAACTACTAGACCCAAAAACACTTTTTGGAATATTTGTGATAGACTCTGACATGACCCCCTCAAAGCATCTCCGAGCAATACTGTAACGCAGTGGAGAAGACAGAGCAGTGAATCAGTAATAATAACAGAAGTAATAATAGTAGTGAAAGACAGAATGCCATGAGTGCCTGCGAGAAATATCAAGAGAGTTATATCTGAGCACAGAGGAAAAAGCAGCTAATGTTCTGATGAGTGGGAAGAGGAAGCCTGCAAAGAAGAATCGGCATTTGGACTGCGCCAGGATTCTAGGAGCTAAAGCAGGACCCTGCCGGTGCCTCCACGAAATGCCGTGTACAGCACTGTCCCTGCTCAGAGGAGCCACAGGATGACTCGTGAGAAAAGTGGTGGGAAAAATAACTCTAGGTCAGATCTTGGAGGGTCCTAAATGCCCAACTGACAACTCACTGGATGTTTTTGAGGAGGGGGAAATGATCTAGCCTGTATTTGAGAACTGCCTGCCTTCAGGAAGCTGTAGGAGGAACATCTTTGTAAGTATTGATGTCTTGCTCCCTGTGATATCTGCTAATTTTACTGAGTACATAATAATATTTCATGAGTCTGACTTTTCACCAAATTGCATTTATTCAGGTCTGTCATTGTGCTCATTGCCTTTAAGTAACAATGAAATCCCCACAGGGACTGACACCCAGGACCGGTATAGCTATTCCAGTGATTAAAATAATAATCACTCCATGGTTATGAAAATCACCTTCCTGCATGTCTGCTCCAGGCTCCTCAGTTATCCCACACTTGGACCCCCCCAAAAACTGCCAGCCCCCCACTCTCCCAGCAAGTGGGGTTTACCTGGCACAATAGGACTCCTTTGTAACCTCTTTCTGCTGGAGCCAGCCTGTTTGGACTGTTTGTTTTCCTGTAAAAGATGGGGTAAAAAAAGATTAAGTGTCTGGAAGCAGAGAGACTAACGCTTCTGGTTCTAAAGACCATTGACCTGATTGACCATCAGAGAACTGAGCAGTTTTTGAGAGCTTTAAAGACGTGGAGCTTCTCCATCCTGACAAAAGAAGGAATCCCTGATACAAGAGGCTTCACGGTGGAATTAATTCCTTTGAAGGTCATGCCGTTGGTTCCTTATTGCATCCAGAATCCCATAAATTTTTCCCTGATGCTTAAAAAATTTGAACTTGCTCTATTTTTCAAACTATGAAGCTCTTGAGCCAAAAATCAGCAGTCCTTCTTATATTGGGATTCTGTATGTAATTGATTCTCTGCTCTTTGAAGAAAGACAGTTTTTGAAAAGCCAGGCCGTTTATTTTCACAGGTGAGTTAAAAACTTTGGCTCCGTTGGACCGGGAGAGGGTCCCTGAGTACAGCCTCATCGCCAGGGCCGCCGACGGGGGTGGCCGATTCTGCCAATCCGACATCCGTCTGATCCTGGAGGACGTGAATGATAACCCCCCGGTGTTTTCGTCCGACCACTATAATGCCTGTGTCTATGAGAACACGGCCACCAAGGCTCTGTTGACCAGAGTTCAAGCGGTGGATCCGGATGTTGGTAAGTCAGCCGCACCGATGGGGTGCCTCCCTGTCTGTGCATTTGACGCATTCAGGTGCTGCTTGTCCTTTAGCTCCATCAGCCCACCTGGGCTCCTTACCGTTAGGGCAAGTACAGTAAACTACATTTCGGCTCTTTGGCTGATGTACTTCACACACATGAAAGAAACCTGCAAGACATTTCCCCACCTTTTTGTAGGGTTTAAAAGAGCGATACTGTGAATTCCTTTAACTTTTAACAAAGGGTTTTGAGTTTGTGGGGGTTTTTTAGCCCTTAGAATAAAAATAATAGCTTTCCTACTTGCGCATTCCTCTTGAACATAGTTAAATGTTGTGTGGTAGAGAGAATTCATTTCTATTTCTATAAAGAATTGCAACCCATGCTTTAGCTGAAATATGACAGTCTCTATGGTGGTGCCCCATAGTGCAAAGACCAATTACTAAATGTGCTGCCAGTCCAGTGTGGATTTTTTCTAACTGCCATTTTCCAGAGTATTTTGGTCATATAAACTGACATTACTCAGAAGGGTGGGAGTGGCGGGGGGTGGGGGATAAGGAATTAGCATTGAAAGTTGCTAATAAAGTTTGTGTTCAGATCCACTTTACATAATGAGATGGTGAGTTAGAAAAGACTGGAGTTAATTGCTAGGTAGCCTTTCTGAGAATGCATAAGTTATTGAGGTGACTGCATGATGGAGTCTAAATACAAAAGGGCATATAGACAGCCTCTTGGCTGTGCATTTTAAGAGCTGTAAATCAGAGGACTGGGGAATGATGGGGTGTGTCTGTTATGCTAAACAGGCCTTTATATAATTCAGTGTCTTATTGCTTAATTCTGAATTGAAAGAAAAATTATTGGACTAATAGAAAAGTAAATACATGATAATTAGTTGAAAACAAACGTAGAGCCCAGGGTCTCTGCGTATTTCCCCTTAAAGAAATTAGTGGCTCTACTATGAATTATTGTTCTTACCTTATTAGCATAATTTTCGAGGCTGAGAACCAACCCTTTAAAAATCTGCATATTATAAAGCTTGGTAAAAAACATAATAAAGAGGAAAAAACTTTTTTTTCAGTTGCACTATGCAGCTTATGGAATCTTAGTTCTCTGACAGGGATTGAACCCAGGTCTTCAGCAGTGAAAACACGGAGTCCAAAACCCTGGACCACCAGGAAGTTCCGGAAAAGACTCTTATTGACCTATAGTCATGAATTATTTACAAATACTCCTTTTTAAAGGAGGATTAGAAAACATTCCCTGGACTCGTGATAGCTAGCTTTTAGTGAAAAGAGGACAGAAATTATACAGGTGAATCATTAATAACTTAACTTTGAGAATGTGTAATTGGGCCAGAGATGAAATTTTAAGATTGAATAATTTTTTAATTAAAATTTAAATGTAAAAAGTCTGGAGTTTTTCTATTCACCTCCTTCCTAAAGGAATTGGGTGTGCTCTGTCTACTAGAGAATGAAGATGGAGGGAGTCTGATCAGTACGTTATGCTTCAGACAGGAGGTGAGAGGTTATCGACTGACAGATGTGATTGCGGTAGAGGGTATGCAGCTAGTTTTGTGCTTCCAATTCTCCCGAGTCAGCTGTCCAGGTTGGCAGTTGGGGAAGAAGGGTTGACTAGACTCTGCGCATTAGCAGGGGCAGAGATGATGAAGCCTTTCAAACACTAAACCCGGAATAACCTATCAGCACCTCTCTCTGCTCTTTGCAGTAATTAGCAAAAGGCTTCAATTCATGGCTCCAGGCCAACACAGAGGTTATGAGTGCTGTTCGTATTGTGTGTTCATCAGGTTATTGTATTCACTTCCAGAAAACTCTAGCATAGGATACCAGATTCTAGGTCTTATTCTCAGTTTTCTTAGATCTCATTTAGCTTTAAAAATAATAACTAAGACAGCTGGGGAGTAACAAATGAGCTCCTCTAAAAAGGCAAATTGAGCACCTGCTATTTCTAGGCACTGTGCTGAGGAGGTGGGGGATGGAGGTCTTGATCAGAGCCTGCAGGGAGAACCAGAGTCAAACTCGTATTCTCCAGAGTCCCAGGTATCAGTGGCTGGGGAGTGCTTATGCCATTTTCATCAGTGGCCTGACCCCCACTTCTCAGTCTTCTGTAAGTCAGCACAGAGGAGCATGAGCTACATATTGAGATGAGCAGTTTGGGGTGGGCAGGACTGGGTGAATCATCTGGAGGCCAAACCTAACCTCTGGCCTAAAGCTGAGTTTGCTCCTGAATCATTAAGACTGAATCCAACCCTACTGAATCTAGCCATCCAGTGTCTTTAGCCTGGCTTATGTAGAGTGTTCCAAACAGTTTGAATTAATTGTCAATAAAAGTCAAGAGATATTTATTTGAATTTTCAATTTCTGGCATTTTCTAAAAACAGCACTCAGAAGACTCAGCAATTCCAGGCACACAGTCCCACCATGGTCGGAGCCTGATGGAAGCTTCCATCAGCCAGTTCTCACCCTCCCAGCCATCTCCCTTAGCTTACCACCTGACCTGCAAATGTCCCTTCTCCAAAGTGACAAGGAAATTCTGATGTTTAAGAACTTTTAACTTTGAAATAATCATAAGTTCACAGGAATTTGCCAAAAAAAATGTACAGGAGGTGGCATGTACATTTCACACAATCTTTTCTCCCAGTGATACCATCTTGCATAACTGTAGTACACTCAGATTTTGACACAGGTGTCTGTGTGTCTGTGTGTGTGGTGTGTGTGATTGTGTGTGCATGTAGTTCTGTGCAGTTTTATCACCTGTGTAGCTTCATGTAACCACCACCCCATTCATCTACTTGCTGCCCCTTCATAACGACACCCACCTTCTCCCCACACTTCCTTCCCAGTCTCTAACCCCTGGCAACCACTAATCTCCATATCTATAATTTAATTATTTCAAAAATGTTATTTAAATGGAGTCGTGCAGCTTGTAACCTTTTCCAAATGTCCTTTTTCACTCAGCATCATTCCCTTGAGATCCATCCAAGTTGTCTAATTGGTTTTTGATCCTAGTGAAGAACATTGCCTCCATTTGTATAAATGACAGGGCTACTTGGTTCATGAAACTTCTTTTGTCAAGCATATTCCTTTACCTAACGTTACAGACGATTTCATCAGTATTTGGCTATAGCATATACTAAGCCACTATAAATTGGAGAAAAAAGACAAAGATATATTAACCTGAAGTCCGATTCCATTACTTCATAAATTCAAAATTCTTACAATCTCTTGCTAACCTTTCATATCCTGGTTTTCTAATTAGCGTATATACACACACACACACACATATATATATATATATATATATATATATATATATATATGTATCTATATTATTATTTTTAGCCAAACAACTCTTTGCTATGTCAAATTCATTATTCATAATGAACCATGCTAATGTTAGCGTACCTAGATCAGGAAAAAAAATAAAAACAGGAAGACAAGACCACATTAGCACCCATTTTATGAGTTCTAAGCAATAGCATGGCAACTGTCTAGATTTTTAGCATTAAATTCTTAGTTTTCATGTAAAGTGGAAACATCCTCCACCCCATGAACTAATGACATTACTTTATGACCTAATATTTATAAAAATTTAATCCTTTCAGTAAACATTAGGAGACTTTTTGCTGTACCATCTTTTTGGGGTTCATATTTTGCTATTTACTCTACCTCTTAAGGTAAGGTTAGGTGTCCAGGTTCTCAGTATTGAGGGTTTTTTAAGCTAACAAAGGAAATATGTAGTGATAAAAATTAGAGCTAAAATCTGTGACCATTTTAGGCAAAGTGACATGAAAATCAACTGTAAACTTACACTGGAAAATGTGTCAGAGCCCATGATTTATTGAGAGGCCAATGTCCAGATATTTGAGATTCAAGAGGACATATTTTTCCTCTTATGGATCAGGGACATAAAGCAAGGAAATGTTCTAATGAACATCTTCACTCCTTTCCTGTAAAATATTTCCTACACAGTTTAGAACTGTTTTCAGGGATTATGGAGAAACTCAGAAGCTTGTAACACACATTAAAATTATTCTCCATTCAATATAGCTGGTATTTAATGAGTAGGCACATAGCAGCTATTATAGAAGGAACTGTACAAGGAATATGCAGTGACAGGCCCAGGGTCTATGCAGAAGTAAAGGGCATAAATCTGAAACACACAAACCTGGTGTAAAAGGAAGAGCTTCCAGAATCCATAATGAATGGGATTCAATAGGCAGAGGAAGGAAGGCCTTCAGGAAGACAGGAACCAGGAGGATAAAGTTGCAAAGTTGGAAACATGCTGTTTTTGTTGAGTCACTCAGTTGTGTCCGACTCTTTGTGACTCCATAGACTGTAGCATTCCAGGCTCCCCAGTCCTTCACTGTCTCCCTGAGTTTGCTCAGACTCACATCCGTTGAATCAGTAATGCCAACAAACCATTTCATCCTCTGTTGCCCCTTCTCCTCCTGCCCTCAATCTTTCCCAGCATCAGGGTCTTTTCCAATGAGTTGACTCTACATCAGGTGGTCAAAGTATTGGAGCTTCAACTTCAGCATCAGTTCTTCCAATGAGTATTCAAGGGTGATTTCCTTTCAAATTGACTGATTTGATCTCCTTGCTGTCCACAGGGCTCTTAAGAATTTTCTACAGCACCCCAATTCAAAAGCATCAATTCTTCAGTGCTCAACCTTATTTAGGTCCAGCTCTCATATCCATACATGACTACTGAAAAAAACCTTTGTTTCACTATATGGGCCTTTGTCTGCAAAGTGATGTTTCTTCTTTTTAGTATTAAAACTGTATAGGTTTGTCATAACTTTTCTTCCAAGGAGCAAACGTCTTTCATGGCTGCAGTCACCATTCACAATGATTTTGGAGCCCAAGAAAATAAAGTCTGTCACTGTTTCCATTGTTTCCCCATCTATTTGCCAAGAAGTGATAAGACTAGATGCCATGATCTTAGTTTTTTGAATGTTGAGTTCTAAGGCAGCTTTTTCACTCTCCTCTTTCACCTTCATCAAGAAACTCTTTAGTTCCTCTTCACTTTCTGCCTTTAGGGTGGTGTCATCTACATATCGGAGGTTATTGATATTTCTCCTGGCAATCTTGATTCTAGCTTGAGCTTCATCCAGCCTGACATTTCACATTATGTACTCTGCATATAATTTAAATAAGCAGGGTGACAATATACAGCCTTGACGTATTCCTTTCCCAATTTTGAACCAGTCCATTGTTTCATGTCTGGTTCTAACTGTTGCGTCTTGTCCTGCATACAGGCTTCTCAGGGTGTAGATAAGGTGGTCTGGTATTCCCATCTCTTTAGACCCAACTAAATAGTTGGAAGAGCATCAAATTGTCCAGGACAGAAAGCTGACAGTGAGATGAGAGAAGGCATCTGGGCCCAGTTGTGGGGGTTCACAAAAACCAGGAATTGTGTGCTTGAACCCAAAGATGGAAAAGAACCACTGCACACATAGGACAAAAGAAATTCATCAGTTCTGGGTTTTGGAACTGCTGATCTGATGGAAGCCTCTAACATGGATATGAAGAAAGCTTCTAGGAGATTATTGAGAAAGACCACAAGGACCAAAATTCAAGTGGTAGCTTGGGATTTAAAAGGAAGAAGCAGATGAGAGAGAGATTTTACATGTGAAATCTGTCAACCTTGGCAACTGACTGGACAGAAGGCACAATGGACAAGCCAGGCAAGAATTCAAATTTAGGTACAAGGTGGACAGAAATAGTCTAGGTGGCCTGAAGCAGGACCTCGTGTAAAAAAGATAAAAAATTGGAGACACCTCGAGAACTAAAGTACAGTCCTTCAGGAATGAAGACGGCAAGTTTGCTAATCATGACAGAGTAGGAAGGCCTTGCCTTCAAGGGGCTTCCAGTCATTATGGGAAATAGACAAGTGCAAATGAACACTCAGGGAAAATGGGATCAATGTTATAACAGAGTCACTTCATCTGTAAAAGTAGGGACTTCTTAAGGATTAGTCAGACACATGTAAAATGCTAGCTCAGGTCTCTATGGAAACATGAAAACATGAGCAGTGAATTTTCAAGTGGGACAACTCAGAAAGTATTCACAAAATGGTATTTGCATTCAAGTCAGGTTTTAAGGGTTGGGGCTTGATGTTGGGGCAAGAAGAGGGGAAAGATCTAGTAGCAAAAGAGGATTGTATTAGCTAAGATAGCCTTGGCTAGACTGAGGTAACTTTTCAAAAAATCTCAATGGCTTAGTGCAGCAAAAGTTTAATTCCTGCTCCTGTGGGGAGCAGGTCAGTGCAAGTTCATTCAGTGGTGTGGAAATCTGGTCCCTCCATTGGGTCAATACCACCTTCATGACCTTTGCTTCCCAAGATCACTGCAGCAGAAGAAGAGAGAGATGAAGAAGACATGTCAGCTCTTTCCTGCCTCAGCCTGGGAGAGACCCACGTCACTTTGTCACTGTCCGTTGACTAGAACTAGTCAGATGACACTGGGAGGTATAGGAGAAGCTACAGGGTATTTGGTGAACACTAATGTCTCTGCTACAGTAATGAAAGCAGGAAAGAGAAATTGCCCCATCACATTTCAAAGAAGTAGGAAAAGATGGCATTCCTCATGTGGTTAGGGAGGGTGAGCCTCAGCAACAAGGAAAGACCATGACCTCTTAATCCTAGACATGAAAGGAAGGAGAGAAGCAGAAAGAAAAAAGACTGACTTTCAAAGGAAGAAACTAAGAGGGAGAGGCTGAGGAAAACCCAGTTGGGAGGCACACGTCTGCCCTCAGACATCTCCATGTGGTAAGAGGGTCTGTCAACTCAAGAGACTAACATGGCAGCAGCCAGGCTGGGCACTCTGAGGCGAGTACAGGGAGTTAGTTTCATGGGCTGAAGGCAACATGAGAGGGAGTCACTGAAAAATGGGGAAGAAAAGTTCCTCCCCCACTGAGGGCTCTGTAGGTGCTGGGTTACAGAAGTGAACAGATCCAACCAGCAGAGTGAATTTAATGAATAGAAAAGATAGAAGTTCTCTCTCAGAGTCTTCCAGAATGATGCCTTTCCCTCTAACATCAATTGATTGTCTTATTAGCAGAGAACAGGAAAGAAACAGAGAAAATGTATCTCTTGACAGAACTTTTCCATTTTTACCCAAGAGTTTGTTTTCCAGCAGCCCTCAGCATCCTTAATTTTGCACTGCCATTCACTGTAGTGATGTAAGCTTGCAGTTCTTGTTGGGGATTCATTTTCTGCATATTTCATGAGGGAGACAGATGGCATCCTGACCCCATCTGAGCTCTCATGGGGCAAAAGCTGGAATGAACTTGGTTTTCCAGAGCACAGGTCTTGTCAGACAAAAAGGCTGGCCCAGTGTCTCAGAGCACCATTAGATCTGAGTATGTAGTGCTCCATGAAGGAGCAGGAAATTGTTTATCTGAGAGGAATGTTCACAAAAATAACTGCTGAGAGTTGTTAAAGAGAGGTCTTCCAAACCAAACCACTTTAAATGAGTCTCTCCAGTCATTTCTTGCCTCTTCTGACATGTCCTAGCCTTGTGTCCATCACTTGTGAAAACCATGAGAAGACTCAGGAGGAACGGCTAAGAGATGAGTTAAGTGCACCGCAAAGTGCTGGAAGGCTGACAGAAAAGCTTGTCAGTCCAACGCTCCAGGCTGGCTGTTTCCTATCCTGGGACGAAGTCTGAGGGAGGGTCATGTATACCAACCAATCTGTCAGAGTCAGAAACATTTGTCTACATTTGGAACTCTCCCTTACCTTCAGTGAGATGGCCAAAGTTTCAATTCCTGAGATGATGTTAGATTTTCAGTATTCCCTCATCACCTTTCTGGTCTCATGGAGGTCCCTGTAATGGGGTTTGATTTGAAATCTTTCATCATTACCTTCTAGTTTCACGGAGGAAAACAAGTATTCACTCAGCATGTACTCTTGGAAGGGCTTAGCTTACCTTTGCACTGAGCCCACCCCAAAAGCAAAAGAAAAATGTTACACCTGACCAAACAGGTAAATTCTGAAGCATCTCTTTTTCACCTGGTTGTGTGGGAGAGAGGGCCAGTGTGTGGAGTCTGTAAAGGAGGTTAGGTGTGCCCATGTACCCCACAATGGGGGTATGTGGGTGGATTGCCATTTTTCTCTTTTACGACTTCCCAAGGAGACAGCTTCTTGGTGACATCATACCCCAGCCGAGCCAGCAACACTTGACTCCTCTGGACCCTGAATATCATGATGATGATTCCCAAATATCCTTAAGGGACACATCTCATAACCAGAGGTCAAGATGCCACGTGGGTGGGGGGAAGCCTTGGGTGATTAGTACCCTGCACTATGCAGGCTGTGTGACCTTGGGCCAGTCACTAGTCTCCCTCAGACTGTTTGCTCTTCTATAGTGTTACGAGCACAGGAGTAATTTGCCAACCCAACCCTCTTTGCAGCTGGGTCTCCAGCAGCATCTCGAGATTTTCCTTATGTGGAACTGCTCACGTACCTCTTCTCTCCTACTCTTAAACCCTGCAAGGCAAAACTGGGGTTTGGTAAGAATTTTAAATGGTAATAAACATAATATGACTAATGACATTTGCTTTTTGAGCTTCTATTACATTCCAGGCACCGTGCCAAGTACTGCAGATATATTATTTCCAGTTCTCACAACAGCTTCTGCAAGTTGGCAGATATTTTTTGTTACTGTTCTAGTTAACATACGAATAAATTCTGAAGGGTTAACTTGACATGAACGATAGACTAGTTAGTGGCACCAAAGGAGACTTGGTTAACACATATCCAGCTAATAGTCAAGATGTTTTATGTTTTAGTCAAGAGCACTGCTCTCAAAAGTGGTCCCCAGACTAATTTCACCTGGGAGCTTATTGGAAATGCAAACTCTGAATGAAAGACTCTAGACCAGTGGGTCTCAGCCTTCAGCGTGCACCAGTCATCTAGAGGGCCTGATAACCTGGGGATTACTAGCCTCGCCCCCAGCATTTCTGATTGGGTCCGGGAGGAGGTTTGATCATTTGTGTGTCAGAGTAATTCCCAGGGCAAGTTAATGCTGCTGTTCCCAGGACCATACTTGCAGAGCCACTTGCTTAAGGATTCCTAAACTTTTTGTGCCACCAGTACTTTGACAGTTTGGTGACACCTACAGATTGTTTCTCAGAATAGTGTTTTACACCTCATAAAATAAAATGCAAAAGATCAGAAATGAAATGGTGCATCCAAGTATTTTTTGGTCTTAGTGTATAGTAAAATGAATGTCTGCTTTAGTAGATTAAATACGATATAACACAGGAGATCTCATAATTTCAATATTTTGGAGTGGTGGTAAACAGGGATATGTGCCACAACTGTAAAATAATATGAAAATAGCAGTGATTGGTTACCAGATCACAGGTGCTCCTCATCCTGTAGTGATTGGTTGCCTACATTTACAATTGAATGTGATGCCAAGTCCAGTTAGAGGTTAATGAAAGTAAAGATGTAAATTATTCCCAGTGTTGTAGGCAGCTTCTAAGATGACTCCCTGTGACCCCCCACCTCTTGGTAGTCCCATCTCTCTCCTTGAAAGTTGGCTGGACTTAAACTGACTCCAGACACACTTCTTTTTGTGTTTTTTAAATTTTTTTATTTATTTTTTTTTTTTTTTTTTAGCCAAGCCATGCAACATGTGGGATCTTAGTTCCCCAGCTAGGGACTGAACCCACACCCCATGCATTGGGAGCACAGAGTCTTCACCACTGGACCACCAGGAAAGCCCCCTGTCTCACTTCTGATGAATAGAATATGGTAGAAGTGCTGGCTGGTATCCCTCCTGAGATCAGGTCACAGAAAGACTGTTCCTTCCCTCTTGGTCATGCTCTCTGTTTTAGTCTGCTCGGGCTGCCATAACAAAATACCATAGACCGAGTGGCTTACCCAGCAGGAACTCACTTTCTCGGCTCTGGAGGCTGGCTGTCAGCTCAGGGTGCCAGCATGCTCAGTTCCTGGCCTGCAGGTGGCTACTGCCTTCTCACCGGGCGCTCACATGACCTTTCCTTGGTGTGTGCAGGGAGGAAAAGAGCTCTCTTTGTCCCCCTCTTCTTCTAGACCACTGATCTTCTTGGGGTAGGACCCCACCCTCTGACTTCCTTAACCTTAATACCTGAAGAGCCCTAGCTCTACATACAGCCACATAGGGGGTTAGCCAAACAAGAAATTTAGGCAAAATTTTACTGAGGCTCCTGTGCCGGCTGCGAGAGGGAACAAAAACAAGCAACAGTTTTTCTTGCTTGCTTCCCGAGGAGAGTGAGCTGTTTCCTTATATCGGGTTCCTCAACCCCCAGACTGAAGATGGGTACCAGTCTGTGGTACCCATTGGGGTCACAGCAGAAGGTGAGCAGCGGGTGAGCTGGCTGAAGCTTCATGTGTTGCTCCCCATCACTCCCATTGCTAACATGAGCCCACTTGAATCATCACCCACCCCATCCATGGAAAACTGGCTTCCACGAAACCCGTCCCTGGGGTCAAAAAGGTTGGGGACTGCTGCATTACATGGAGTGAGGGAAGGGGTGTGTCCAGGAGTTGGGCCAGAGGGGTGGCTTGCATAGCTTGCCCACCCCTTTGTGGTGCTAAGTACAGGGAGCAGGCACAGTACCCTCTTACATGCCTGCTCCCAGCTTCTCAGAAATGGAAATCGGGTTGTTCTTGTTTGTTTGGTTGGTTTTTGTCTTTTTGAATCTTTTTGGTCCAGAATTTGCCCCAATTACACATGGGCGCAGTTATTTTTAGTCACATATAGTTTCTTTGTATTTTTCAACTCAAACAGAGGCGTGTCCAGGTACAAGCTTTGCAGCACTGCAGCCAGGAATCCCAGGTCCTGGGTCTATCTGAGCGGAACACAGTTCAGGGCATAGTAGGCCCTCTGACTCTGGCTGGATCGCTTGCCTGGGGAAGAGAGCTAGGACATGGGAAGGCAGGCCTGTGAGGGGCCTACAGCTCGAGGGCCTGAGGCTCGCCAACAACTGCATGAGTGAACTCGAGAGAACCTGGCCTCCTCTGGGGCTTTCGGATGAAACCACAGCCCAGCCCAGCAGCTTGACTGAAGCCTTGTGAGAAGCCTTGAGCCACAGACAACCAGCTAAGCTATTCCTGCCCCATGGAAACCATAATTTACTAGATATGTATTGTTTATGCCGGTAAGTTCTGGGGCTGTTTGGCATGGAGCAGTAGAGAACTAACAGCCTAGTGCAAGTTTATGAGCCTCCTGAATTCTACCCACATATCCCTAAGAATTCTCCCATGGCCATTCTCTTCCAAGGGCTTTACCCTGAAGGAAGAAGGGCCCCTGTATGCGGGTCGGTGAGTCAGCACAGGGCCTTCCCTCCAGGCGGAGCGGCTCAGCCAGACTGAGCACATGGCTGCCACGGTACGGACGGCCTGAGAGATGACATAACAGCTGCTGGCTGCTCTCTGTGGCTGTTCTCATGGATCCACGCTTTCCCCCTGGGGCACCTGGCCCACTCCCCTTGTGAGTCATAGCCCCTGTAAATCTTGGGGTGCTATGCTTGGAAGGCTAGATCCAGTCAAACCCTTCTTTCTCTGAGAAGGAAGCTGGGGCTCAAAGATAAAGACACTTACCCAAGATGACTTCTTTAGTGGCAAAGCTGGATCTAAAAAAAGGGTCCCCTGACACCTCAGTACAAAGAGCTTTTCTATTCTCTAGTAATTTCTACCAGAAAATACTGGAGTTTTGTTTTCTATTTTAATAGCTTTTAATAGAATCATCAGTTTTTCTGACAGAGGTGAGAATTTTATTTTTATTAAAAACTTTTTTTTAATTGAAATATAGTTGATTTACAATGCTGTGTTAGTTTCAGGTGTGCAGCAAAGTGGTTCATTTATACGTATGTATTCAGTCACTCAGTCATGTCTGACTCTTTGTGACTCCATGGACTGTAGCCCACCAGGCTCCTCTGTCCATGGGATTCTCTAGGCAACAGTACTGGAGTGGGTTGCCATTTCCTTCTCCAGAGGATCTTTCTGACCCAGGGATCGAACCCATGTCTCCTTGTTGGCAGGCAGATTCTTTATCACTGAGCCATCTGGGAAGCCTCTCAGTTATAGATATATCCATATAAATATACATGTTCCTAAAGATGTTATGAGAAGGATTCAAATCTGATGTCAATCTGCCTGCTGTTAAGCATCGTACATTCTATGTCTTTCCTTAACACCTTAGAAATTATTACCTCTAAGCTGTACAAGTCAAGTGATTTAATATGGTTTTTTCCTTCCCCAAAGCTCTGTTATTTTCTGAAGTCTTAAATCTTTGAAGGCAGCTGAGAGACTATTAAAATGTTTGTAAAAGCTAAATAATTGCCCTGAAACACAGAGACATGAACCATTCTCTGGAGCACTTTGTGGGCAAAAGCCTTAGTCTGTTGTACAGCTATCAAAATGGATAATCTTAGGCTTGAAGCCTTGATCCGAAGAGCCCCAAACCCTCACACCCATCATCTTGCTACAGCTGGAACAGACCTTGATGTTCCTGCCAGCAGATGGAGAAAGTGAAGTTCGAAAAGGCATGGTGGCCCCTCTCAAGCATCTGTGAAATGAGTAGTAGTCCTGAGTAAATGACTCCTGGCCCATAAATCTCTCCCTGACTTCTCTACCTGCCAGCAGCATCAGCACATTTCTGCAGGACATCTGGCGACATCGCAGGCTGTGATGCCCCATCATCTCCGGGTCACATGTCCTAGCACTTTGAAAACTGACATCACACAGTAGCTTTGGGATGAGACCAGATTAAATATCCCAGTTCCAATCCTTACTAATTCTCTAGCCTTAAACAAGTCTCCCCACCCATCTGAATTCCTCTTCCTTCCTGGAAAAATGAGATATGAGCTCCTTGTGTTCTCTCCAGGCTGCGAGCTCCAGGAGGGCTGATGTGCCAGCCTCTCCACCTCTGTGTCCACAGCAGGGGCCGGGCCCCAGCCATCCAGGATGGGCTCAGTGCAGGTCTGCTGAGCTGCCCGGGGTGGGGAGAACCAATACGTACGTGCTCAGTCACTTCAGTCGTGTCTGACTCTTTTGTGACCCCAGGGACTGTAGCCCGCCAGGCTCCTCTGTCATGGGATTTTCCAGGCAAGAATACTGGAGTGGGTTGCCATTTCCTTCCCCAGTGAGAACTAAGACATTCCCGCTAAATTCCCTAATGTCATGTCTAGAACATAGGTGGATTCCTTCCTCAGGGTTTCTCATACATACGGCCTGGGCTCCCTTGTGTAGGAATCTCAGAGGCTGGAAATACCCCTCTCCAGTTCCATTGGAGATAATATTGGGTTGGTCAAAAAGTCCATTCAAGTTTTTCCATAAGATGTTATAGAAAAACGCCAACAAACTTTTTGGCCAATCACACAGGAGAATAGTGTAATGTGCCCAAGAAAATAGGATGCTTTCAGTTGACGAAGGCCTTAGGAACCACATGTTCCAAATCCAGGATCCAGCAGCAGAGATAAATAATGCACAAAAGCAAGACAAACTGGCTGTCAGCTCAGGCTCTGTATCAGAATCCCCATGGGAGCCTTTAAAAATAAACATACAGACCAGGGCTGCATCTCCAGAGTCTGTTCAGGAAAGTCTGGGATGGGGCTAGGCATGCATTTTTTTATGGAGTTGACTGGGATGTCTTGCCTGGTTTAGGAGTCTTTGCATTGGACACATACAAGCTATTATTATTACTCTTTTTAACATCTCCCAAGCAGGGGGTCAAAACAGTACTTATCAAATGAAACAGGACATTCCTTTCAGAGAGGAGTATCTTAATGAAGTGTTTCAGCAGCACCCAGGGGCAGGGAATTCTGATTTCTAAGAACTTATCGCAGTGACTCATTCCTGCGAGCTCCCCAGTCCACACGCTGCCTCATCCATAGACGCCACACACTGGGGACCAGCTTCTGAGCTGTATGGGTCAGTCCTGCTCCAACATGCAGCAGCACGCAGGACAGGACCAAGGGACTGCTAGAGTGTTGGGGGGAATTTTCATCTGCCCCTGAGTAATTTATGCAGAATCTGAGGACCCCAGCTTTGGCTTGGTGCCTCTGCAGGATGTACTGAGGCTCAGTGGGATGTGCTTATCAGCTTTGCCTCAGGATACATGGTGTCATTTCACCTTGTGAAGGCTCCTTGACAGGTGCAATTATGTTGTCCATTGTCTGTGAGGAGCTTTTGGAATAACTTCCCCTATCTTATATAGTGCTTCCCGCCTACACACTCACTCCATCTCACTCCTTCCAATCTTCCTTCTGTCTCTGCTGATTTATCCATTAACTTGTGCCCAGATTTTCATTTACTCTAGCTATAATTGTTAATAGCAGCTCTGGTAATTTCCTAGTGGCTCGAAAAACAAACAGCTTCAAAACCTGCCATTCTAAACTTAGAATTTTGAAATACTGATCCCTTAACCCTTCTCTGAGTACTCTGCTTACTATTACATCTTTCTTAACTTCACATATGTTCACACACCCAAAATGCTCTTTGTTCTTGTCAGTTTCCCACATTGGTACTCCTTTCAACTCCTGAATTTCCTTCATGGCTCAATTAAATTGTTTCATATTCTGGGAAACTTTCCTTGGCCACCCCTCTCCAACAATCTACTATATGCATGTTTGTCTCTTTAGAAATAGGAGACATTTGAGGGTCAAGATGCTGTGATCCAGTCTGCTTCATATCCTCATTGCCTACCTTACAGGAAAGTCCTGTGAATATTTATTGAATGGATAAATGGTCATAGTCAGTGGCTCACTCAGGAAACAGTTTTAATATTATTGTTGAGAAGCTGCTCAGTTTAGAAGTTCTGTGCCCCAGCAGGGATGGAGTTTTGAGTACTTGATTGATGGGTTAATTTTATTTATTTATTGACTATCCCAGTTGGCAAACTACCAAACCATAGATGCCTGGGTTTAGCCTAATGAGCTGAAGCCTTTGAGGGACCATGGAAAGCAATCTCAGACGGGGCCAGCTTTATCAGTGTGCAACCTTTGCAACTGTGCAGGACCTCCTGCTTAGAAAGGCTCCATGTTGGTTTAATGCTCTGCTCTGGCTGCCCTGATGTCTTGAGATTATTTGTAATTGAAGTATAGTTGATTTACAGTATTATGTTAGTTTCAGGTGTGTACAAAATAGTGACTCAGAGATATATATAGATATAGGTGTGTGTGTGTGTGTGTGTGTGTGTGTGTGTGTGTGTGTCTGAGTGTGTATGGGCTTCCCAGGTGGCTCAGTAGTAAAGAATCCACCTCCAATGCAGGTGATGTGAGTTCAGTCCCTGGGTCAGGAAGATCCCCTGGAGTAGGAAAGGGCAACCCTCTCCAGTTTGCCTGGGAAATCCCATGGACAGAGGAGTCTGGCAGGATACAGTCCATATGGTCTCAAACAGTTGGACACGGCTGAGCACACAGACATACAGATATATATATATAGATATATATATATATATATACATGTGTATGTGTATATATATTCTTTTTCAGATTCTTTTCCATTATTGGTTATTAGGAGATACTGAATACAATTTCCTGTGCTGTAAGAACAGTAGGTCCTTGTTGTTATCTATTTCATACAGTGTGTGTGTCTGTTAATCCTGAACTCCCTGTCTATCCCTCCCCTTCATTCTCCCTTTGATAACCATAAGTTTGTTTTCAATGTCTGTGAGTCTGTTTCTGTTTCATAAATAAGCTCGTTTGTTAGCATTTGTTTAACAAGGGCACCCGCGTTTTTATGCTCCGAGACCTCACATGGTGTGCCAGTCTTGCCCAGCAGAGCATGTGCCAGCCCAAGTGACAAGTCCCCAAGAGGTTTATGGTGCAGTCAGGATCTCCCTGATTCTGCATCTGGTGCTGCCTTCTGTCCTTTTTTTTTTTTTTTTTTTGATTATTCAAAACGACAGTAAAAAGGGACTACTGACCGCCAGAGTTGGTATTTTGCCTGTGGGAATGTGCCAGGGTTAGTTATCACCCAATGAAAAACTTTTAAAAGGCACTTAAAACAGACCTGATTAGAGAGTCCATTTAAAAGTCATTTCTTACTTCAGAAGTAATGGTAATTCCATGGACCTCCTCATGGCAACTTTCTATTTTATTTCCTATCATCTGAAAGCATACTTTAAAGACAGAAAAGAATGGTCAGCTTGAGTTCCTTCACTGTGATGGAATTTTATTTGCTTCCCACAAATGAGAGAAGAATTTTAGGCTAGCAATTTTATTCAACTGCTTAATTAAGTGTAAAAAATGGTTTTAAAAATGTACCCCTTGAAATAACTTTATAATGAGAACCTTGACCAAAAAATCTTTTTCTATAAAAGCTAAAATGAAGAATGGAAATATCCAGGAAAAGAAGCTTATAGAATAGATAAGCATCTATTTCTACAATTATTTCACATAGTGTGTATGTTGAGGATTAAACTGGTTTAAAAATAATGTGAAAATGTGACTAGTCTCTAAGATTGATATAAAGAACTATTTTCTATGTACATGAGTTTTATAGTAGTTCTTTTACCTATTGCAAGCATGGCCTGTGACCACTGCCTAAAGTCTGGAAGCATAGGCAAAAAGAAAAAATAAGTGAATTCTAATCACTGTTGCCATTTTGATAAAGGTCTCTTGCTCTTTCCTTTACACAAGTGCTCCTAAACTCAATGCTATTTTATAACTCACTTTTTTCAGTAGCTGAATGTATATAGTTTATTCGACCAGTTTTAGTTCTTGGAAAATTGAGTAGTTACCAGTTTTGTTTTGTTTTCACAAATGCAGATATCTATTTAGCAACAACCTTGTATATATCTATGGGTATTTTATGTTCATTTTTAGTATTAAATATCCCTGACTTCTCCACTTTGCACTTTTGTGAGGCTCTTCAGTTCTTTGGCACATGCATTTGCGGTGGACATGCAAGAGCAGTATGCACACCACCCCTGCCTTCGTCATGTTAGCAGGCTCATTGTGCACTTGCTATGGTCCTTTGGCTGTTTCCTCTGCAGTTCACCATTCATTCTCTCCTATTATGTGCCAAGCCCTGGGTTCAGTACAGGGGTACAAAGTCCTTTGGTCGTGGATGGGAGTGGGGAAAATTGATGAAGGCAGTGGAAAGCTAGAAACTCCCAGTTATAAGAAGATTAAGTACTAAGGTTATAATGTACATAACATATATAATTAACATCACTGTATGTAATATACGGGCCTCCCTGATGGCTCAGCAGGTAAAGAACCCACCTGCAACGCAGGAGACACTGGTTCGATCCCTGGGTCAGGAAGATCTGGAGTTGGGAATGACTATCCACTCCACTATTCTTGCCTGAAGGGTCCCATGGACAGAGGAGCCTAGCAGGCCACAGTCCAAAGTGTTGCAAAGAGTTGGACACAACTGAGCAGGCATGAAATGCCATGTCTTATGTAAAAGCTGTTAAAAGTGAATCTTACGTGAGTTCCCATCACAAAGAAAATATTTTTTTTTGTTTTTTAAAAATTTTATATCTATATGAGATGATGGATGTTCACTAAACCTACTGTGGTAATCATTTCATGATATATGTAAGTCAAATCATTATGTTTTATACCTTAAACTTCTACAGGCTGTGTGTCAATTTTATCTCAATAAAACTGGGGAAAAAATAAAATGTAAAGGAAAAAAAAAGACCCAGTCCCTCTGCCTAAATTATACGTTAATCTAGTAGTGGGAGAGAGGACATAAATATAGCTACTGAGAATGTGAAAATGATGTTAAGGAAGCAGAAAGAAGGGAAATTAAGGAGGCTATCCCAGAGGAGAACCTGCAAAGAACATGGAGGATTTTGACAAGGAGGGGAAGACAATGATCTGAGTAGAAGTGAAAGCATGAGCAGAAACCTGCAGTAGTAAATGCGTGTGTGTCCTCAGGAGAGGCTAGAATAGACCATCCACTGTGGAAATGGAGCTGGAAATGACATGGAGAGTGAGTTGAGACCAGACTGCAAAGGACTGGAAAGCCATTCTCAATCTTTTTTATTTCTTTTTTTTAAAAAATGATTGTTTGTATTTATTTGGCTGTGCCAGATTTTAGGTTGCAGCACGCAGGGTCTTCTATCTTCCTTTGTGGCACTCTGGATTTTAGTTGCAGCATGCAAAGTCAGTTGAGGCATACAAACTCTTAGTTGCAGCATGGCCTGTGAAACCTAGTTCCCTGACCAAGGATGGAACCTGGGCCCCCTGCATTGGGAGCATGGAATCTTTACCACTTGACCACTAGGGAAGTTCCTCATTTTTACTTCTTGCTGTAAGAAGTGATAAGTCAGTGACAACCTTGAGCAGCTGAGGCAGGACTGGACCCAGAGTTTTAGGAGCTTAACTCTGGTTAAGTTTAGCCAGGAGAGGATGGAGTCTGAGTTTGCAATTAGTAGTCTCTTGCAGCTGAGTAGGTGAGAGAGGGTGAAGCCTTACCTGACTCTAGGCCCTGGCCACAAACACTCAGGATATCTCTCAAAGGTAGAATCAAAAGAACTTGGCATTCTGCTGCTGCTGCTGCTAAGTCACTTCAGTCACATCCGACTCTGTGCAACCCCATAGACGGCAGCCCACCAGACTCCGTCGTCCCCGGGATTCTCCAGGCAAGAATACTGGAGTGGGTTGCCATTTCCTTCTCCAGTGCATGAAAGGGAAAAGTGAAAGTGACCCTAAGCAAATAGTTTAGGTATTACTTAAATACATAGTTAATAGTATGAGTAATTCCTTGTCAAGTTGCTAAGCTCCTAGAGTTAAGGAGGTGTCTTCTGGGCTCTACTTCTGTCAACATGGTGCCCGTGATAGTCAAACAAGTGGCACTTGACAAATCCTTATTAAACGGGAGGATCATAACCAGGGTCTCCAGTGAGACAGACAGAACTCTTGCCCCTCTCAAAAGTACTATATTTTAAGAATAAGGCTGTCACAAAGGAATGTAATGACATATTCAAGAACCAAAGCTTTGTTTAGCATTTTTCTTCGAAAGATAATCCTTATAGCTTAAATGAGAATGTGACTTAATCACCAAGCCTGGGTCATAAAGACTGAAATCTAAATGTACTTGTGGGATTTCAAGCACTGATGAATAGGCACTCATGCAGGTGGGAGAAAGTGTTGGTTCAAAAACAAGTTATTAGTTTGCCTAGGTCATGGAATTGGGGGCTGACAGCCACAGGACATGAAGGAACGTTAGGGGGCAATTGAAATGCTCTGAGGACACTGGTTCCATGGAGGTGTATGTTGGTCAGACAAATGTGTTCCTATTATTGTATATAAATTATGACATGTCAGTATATCAAGCTGATACAAAAATAAGTGATTAGAATCAAAATGTAAAGTGTTGCTAGAGTCTGATTGCTGAGATTATTTCAAATTATTTTCCCCCAGGTATCTATTCTGTATAAATTTGTGTCTTTTTATAAAAGCCAGTTTATAGCAATTTAGTACAGTCCACACTTTCTGTGTACCGCGGACAGATAAGATATTTGCAGCCACTGGAGGGCAGACTGTGCATGTCACAGACAAGGCCCCGCCCTGACAGAGTCAGAGCAGCTGCCACGTGAGACCCCAAAGGAAGAGCAACGCCCTTGTAGGTTCACGAAGCTCAGGGAGCTTGATCTCACAAGGAGAGGAGACGATCTTTTTTAAAGACCAGATTAAAAAAAATCTCAGCAATCTTGCTGTGTTGACTGCTCTGGCCATTTGGTTTTGGTGCTGGTTCTAACACCTTTAACAATCTCAACTATCAAGCTGAGTTATTCTGACACTAGGTGAGATCCTTGCAGATGATCCTGGCAGTGGACGTTATTTCTCGCTGAGATGTAAAAGCCTTGCTGTAAACTATATGTGTGAACTCTCAACACATAACTAAATGGCATGAATCTGCTGTGTTAAGTTTTCATCTCATCCAGAAGATTCCAGTAGCTCATCATCATCAGGTTTAATGTGGACTTTTCCTTTACTAACTCTGCCCAGTGATGCCAAGGTCCAGTGATTTAATGGCCAGTTGGAGGAGAGGATCAACCCTTTTGAAAATAGAAATGAAACCAACACCAATTAATTTAATTTGCAAATAAATTAAAAAATGGTGCTGGAAGATCATTTTAGACCTCAGTGGACCTATGTTCTATCATTTTAAAAATGAAGACACCTGAGACCCAACAAGATTAAGCTACACAAGTGTGCTTGGGTCACAAACAAGGTCTCCTGTCTCTCAGGACTGGACTACATTGCTCTCATTTTAAGCTTTGACTTTTATATACAGTCCATTTGTTTATTGTTTCATCACTAAGTCGTATACAACTCTTTTGTGACCTCATGGACTGCATGCAGCCTGCCAGGTTCTTCTGTCTGTGGAATTTTCCAGGCAAGAACACTGGAGTGGATTGCCATTTCCTTCGCCATACAATCCATGCCCCCCATCCAAATAATCCATTTCCATTTAGCCCAAATGGGAGGAACTAGCCTCTACTTAGAAACCTTCAAAGGAAGTAAATATAGAAGCCCTTGGCAACCCACTCATCCCAGGATTTCACAGCCTTCCCTCCTGGGAACTTGTATGTGCCATTTCTTTCCTTCCACCCCACTCCACAAAATGCCACTACCTATTACTTCCTCGAACAGATTGGGATTTTAGTCATTCTCTTTTTACTTGCTTTTAATCCTCTGAAGGCCTGCCTGCTCCATTTGCCACAGTTAATGTGCAGAAACTTCACATGCAATGAAAATCATGCTTGGTAGTCTGGCATTTCAGCATCTTAAGAAGAGAAATAGCTCCATCCTCATTAAATTAGGTGCAAATTGGAGAAGAGAATTACATACTTAAAAACATAGATGCAAAATGATGGGTTAATGTTATACCTTAATGTAACATGTCGTGACATGCAGTGAAAGCATGAGACCAGTTAGCAAGCAAGTCTTCTGCTTGAGTTCAGATTTTCTGCTGGGTACATGGGGAAAGGATCTTGATGTGAAGGAAGGCATTTATCAAATGCCCTTGGATAGAAAGTTTCCATTTTAGTGACAGGACCTGTTCATTTAACAAAGACCACCCCCATCGCATAGTAATACAGCAGAGACCCAAGGGCTCCACCAAAATTATTGCCTTCACATTGGCATTTATGCATCTGACTTCATTTATGGAAATGACTGAAATCTGTTTCAATTGTGTCTAAATTGGAGTTTTAATACATTCCAAAAATATATCCTGCTCTTTTTCTTCAGTTAACAGATCATAAGTGACCTCTGAGCAGGTTTGTGGCTTGGGTGCCCTACCCCCACCATTTCTAGTGCTGCTTTCATATCAGTCTGACTGGTACAGAAAGGAGAGGTCAACCATAAATCTCTCTGCTCCTCCTGGTGTGCATGCCCAGGAGGCTGTCAAAAACAATGTATGGAGAGAGGGGGCGACTTAGGGTCAGCAATGTGTGGGGGAGGGGGTGGTTTTCTGATGTGCTAAAGAGGAAAAACCGTGTCACCAAGTTTTAAATTAACAGAACCTGCCCGGAGGGGAGCCATGGTCTTTGCATCGGTGATTGATGTCAGCCTCGTAAATGCAGGGCTCCTGCCACAGAGCTGCCTGCCACAGGGCTGGACGCTCAGAGAACACCGCCTCTTCTGCATGGGTGTCTGTGCAGAGCCAAAGGTTGGGAGAGAAATCTGCAGGCTGGGAACACGGAAATATTTTTAGATTTCAGCTCTCAGTCCCAGTGAAGGAAACACAGGCAGCCATGAGAAGCACCTCGCCTTCGGCTCTTGCTGCTGCAGAGAGAGCCAGTGTGCAAACCCAGCCCTGCTTCTCGGAACTCAGCAGGTCGGAGCACTCTGGCTTTCAGAATAGAGTCAGAAATTGCTTTCTTCCTGCATGGTCTTCAAGCCTGAAGAGGAAGCTTATCCAGAAGCAGATCTCCTGGAAAGAGGACTTCGTCCCTCGTGCTTACCTAAAAATACTTGCGGCAGTGGGCGGATCGCTCAGCCCTCAGTTTGTGCGTCACTGAAGGGGGTGTTCTTGTTGGCCAATGCTCTGATGAAAGGTCCTTCGTGAATGTCCTGCCACACCTTATTGTTGGTGATAGTGGTGTTCCATATGCTGGCGGGGAATCAAATTCCCAGGGAATATGTGATTTGAAAGCCCATGTGGTATATTTGGACTTCCCTGGTGGCTCAGTTGGTAAAGAATCTACCTATAATGCAGGAAACCCAGGTTTGATCCGTGGGTGGGGAAGATCCCCTGGAAAAAAAAAATGGCAACCCACTCCAGTATTCTTGGTCTTCCCTGGTGGCTCAATCTGCCTGCAATTCAGAAGATCTGTGTTCTATCCCTGGGTCAGGAAGATCTCCTGGAGAAGAGAATGACAATCCACTCCAGTATTCTTCCCTGGAAAATCCCCTGGACAGTGGAGTGTAGTGGGCTGTGGTTTGGGTTTGCAGGTTTGCAAAAAGTCGGACACAAATAAGCGACTAACAAGGAAGGAAGTGATATATTTCTGTCAGTCGCTGGTGTGTTTCCATAAATGCATCTTTGTGCCCTTTGACAGGGGTCCCAAGGCCATCAGATCGGTCAGGGCAGCTCCCAGGACACACAATCACTCAGACACCCAGGCAGGGTTATTGTCTTTCAGGTGCAAGCTTGATCACCTCTGCCATCCTCCATGTATTCAGCCCAGGAGTTTATGGTGGAAAATTTAGTCTTGCAGCCACTTCTAAAAATAGCCAGAAAGCATCCCTAAACCTCTGCTTTGGGGCCTTATTTCAAGAGGCAGCAAGGAAATAGGAAAGACTTCTTGTTTTTAATCCCAGCACCAATAAAATCAGAGGTTGGTGTTTATTTATCACAGGGTGATGGTTTTGAAAGAGAAATAAAAGTAAATGATGAGACTTTGGTGAAAAAATGGGCTCTCTGGAATGGAACCAAGAGCAGGCTCTCAATGTTGACCTTTTGGTTAAAGCCACATAATGCAGTTTATGTCATTCCCTCCAGATACGTGATTTTATTGGTTTGCTGGGAATTTTGGCTTAAGGGAAATTGTACACTGAGGGAATAGAGTGTTTAACTCTTATTAATGCCAAAGGCCTGTCCCTGTGGTGAGATGCTATAATAGAAAACAGACGTACATAGGTCCTCCCTCTGAGAGCACATAGTCTAAGGATCTGTGATTCACAAAAGACATTTTCAGGTACCTGTCATACTGTCTTCATTAGAGCATTTAGGACAACATGATGCTTTTCCACCCATGAAGTTGTTCTATTTTGCTTATAAACTATAACTCCAATGGACTTGGAAGCTTATAATAAACCATTTTGAAGTGCTGAGATCCTAGATAAAAATAGTTCAATCAATCTTCAGAACCGAAAGTCGATCCAATCATCATTCACTGATTTTGTTGGTTGTTAATGGACATTTCCTAGTTTGTATGTTTTAGCTTTAGTATATATTAAGGTAAAATGACATTTTGATACGAAGTGCATTTCTTTGATTCATAGAACTGGAAACCACCCTCTTATGAAATCTCTCCCTTCTTTGATGGGATGCTCTAGGCTTACGGGCCACTGGATTTCTTTTTTTCTTTCTTTCTTTATATTCCCTTACAACCACATCTATTTTTATGGCTCTGCTGACTCTCTGAATGCTGATGCCCTTCCAAAATATAACTCCAGTTTGGACCTCTCCTCTGATCTCCAGTCTCCTGTAGAAACTCTCTACTTGAATCTCCACTTGAACATAAAATGTCCATCTCACACTCAGTCTGTCCCAATCAGGCCCATGATCTTTTGGTCAGATGTTAGTCTTCCTGCAGCCCTCTTCATGGCATGTGTGTCTGCTAAGTCACTTCAGTCGTGTCCAACTCTTTGCAATCCTATAGATTGTAGCCTGCCAGGCTCCTCTGTCCACAGGATTCTCCAGGCTGGAGTGGGTAACCATTTCCTCCTCCAGGGGAATCTTTCCAACCCAGGGATCAAATGCAAGTCTCTCATATCTCCTGCATTGGCAAGCGGATTCTTTACCACTGGTGCCACCTGAGAAGCCCTTCATGGCAGCTGCTGAAAACTCCCTCTTTTCAGTGGCTCAGTTAAAACCCAAGAGTCATTCTGGGATCTTCTCTCACATTTACATCCACACCCTGGCAGCTCCATGATGAGAAAGCCATCTGTTCTCCCCGTCTCTGAATTCTGAATTCATCTGGGCCCCTCCCTTCTCCCTCCTGCGTGTTCAGAGTACACCTGTAACCTGACCGCCTCTCATCCTCCCAGCACCGCCGTCTGGCCCAGCTGCCCTTACCGCTGCCTGCCTTCCTGCAGAGATGGCCAGCAGGTCTCTGCTTCCTGTCTTTCTGTTTGTTTCTACATTTTATTGGAGCATAGTTGCTTTACAAGGTTGTTCCTAGTTAATAATTAACATTAATAGCTTCTACTCTTCAGCAAAGTGAATCAGCTATGTATATACATGTATCCCCTCTTTTCTGAATTTCCTTCCCATTTCGGTTACCACAGAGCACTGAGTACGGTTCTCCAAGCTATCCAGTAGGTTTTTGTTAGTTATCTGTTTTGTACACAGCATCAGTAGTGTGTATATGTCCATCCTAGTCCCAGTTTATCCCACCCCCACCCCCTGTTTGTCCCCTTAGCATCCATACATTTGTTTTCTATGTCTGCATCTCTGTTTCTCTTTTGCAGATGAGATCATCTCTACCATAGTTTAGATTCCACATATATGCATTAATATGCAATATTTGTTTTTCTCTTTCTGACTCACTTCACTCTGTATGACAGTCTCTAGGTCCATCCACACCCCTACAAATGACCCAATCCCATTCCTTTTTACAGCTGAGTAATATTCCATTGTATATATGTGCTATATCTGTTTTATCCATTCGTCTCTTGATACCTATTTCAGTTGCCTGTGTGTCCTGGCTGTTGTACATAGTGCTGCTATGGACACTGGGAGGCCTGAGTCTGTTCACCACCAGCCTTCTGAGCACCTGTGAATATCTGAGTCACATCACCTGTCTGCTGCTCAGGCCCGTCCAGGCCTCCCACCTCACCCCCGGGACTACCGCCCGAGAAATCTGCCCCATGCTGTCAGCGCCCTGCTCTCGCCTCCCACATCTCCCTCCTCCCGTGTCTTTGTCCTCCCGCATCTCTCTCCTCCCGCATCTCCCTCCTCTTCCCGCATCTCCCTCCTCCTCCGGCGTCTCCCTCCTCCTCCCGCGTCTCCCTCCTCCCGCGTCTCAATCCTCCTCGCACGTCTCCTCCTCCTCTCGCATCTCTCTCCTCCCACATCTCCCTCCTCCTCCCCCCCACGTCTCCTTCCTCCCGCGTCTCCCTCCTCCTCCCGTGTCTCCCTCCTCCCGCGTCTCCCTCCTCCCGCATCTCCCTCCTCCTCCCATGTCTCCCTCCTCCTCCCACGTCTCCCTCTTCCCGCGTCTCCCTCCTCCCGCGTTTCCCTCCTCCTCCCGCGTCTCTCTCCTCCCGCATCTCCTCCTCCCACATCTCCCTCCTCCCGTGTCTTCCTCCTCCTCCCGCGTCTTGTCCTCCTGCGTCTCCCTCCTCCTTCCGCGTCTCCCTCCTCCTCCCGCGTCTCCCTCCTCCCGCGTCTCCCTCCTCCCGCATCTCCTCCTCCCACGTCTCCCTCCTCTCGCGTCTCCCTCCTCCCGCATCTCCCTCCTCCTCCCACGTCTCCTCCTCCTTCTCCCACGTTTCCTCCCCCTCCCACGTATCTCTCCTCCTCCCGCGTCTCCATCCTCCCACATGTCCCTCCTCCTCCCGCATCTCTGTCCTCCTGCGTCTCTCTCCTCCCGTGTCTCCCTCTATCGCTCTGGTTACGCCGGTCCACTCCCACATGCTCCTCAGTCACACCAGCCTGACTCTTGCACACCTCTGCTCCTGGCGGTCCCCGCCTGCAGTCTGCTTCCCCAGATGTCTGCGCTGCCTCATCATCCCCTCCTTCGCATCTTCACTCAAGTGCAAACTTCCCGCCACTGTATTGAAATAACCACCCCTTCCCTCTAGCTCCCCTGCTCCCTCTCCCCCAGCACTCATGATCCCCCACTCATGGCTTCATTTTTCTCCCTTTTTCCTCCCTCACATCCCATATATTGTACTGATTCATTGTGTTTGTTCTTGTCTTATTTACACTCACCAGAATGTAGTATTTTCCCTCATGAAATGGTAGACCCTTGTCCATTATGGGACTCTCTAACCCCTAGAATAGTGTCTGATAGATTCTAGATAAAAGTGTGAGAAACTAATTAATTAATTAATTTATACTTCTCTTTCTGTGGCACATCTTGACCCTTATACTTATTAGTATCTTATTGTTTTTCTTTAAATTCATGGGGTTCTTTAATATATTAAGAAGATTCAACTATTTCTTTTTTTTATTTTTTTTAGGCTCCTGGCTTGTTTATTAGGAGATATGTAGTAATCCTCAGTAGAATAGTTTCAGATGGGGATTATAAATATATAAAGAAATTGGTCAAGGGTGTGAATAATTATAGCCTATATATTCTTTCCTCTTTCCAAATCATTTTCATCTTATTTTGGCATAGGAAGGTAAGATAGATTGTGACTTCTGCACATGAGCCAAAAGAATTGAAGTCAGTCTCTCTAACATGATCAAGACAGCTAGTCAGTTATTTGAAAACTTAGCTAATGTAAAGACTTATAACAGCGTGATGCATGCAAGGCATCCTGCTTTAGATCCAGCTCTTTCTGATATTCATGGCCAATATTTTCCATTTCTTTACCATTTGGTTTGGTTGCATATATTTTACAAACTGAAGTTGTTGTAGGAACCATCCTACAGCTCCTGTGCTCCTTTGTGTGGCCCTTAGACAGTCAGCAGAGCCGTCATCTTCTGCAGAGAGCGTCCGGCCACGTCCCTTTTCACGCACGCCCTCTGTCTCCCACAGGCATCAACAGGAAGGTCGTGTACTCCCTGGCCGACTCGGCCAACGGGTTCTTCTCCGTTGACAGCTCGTCTGGCATCATTGTCCTGGAGCACCCGCTGGACCGAGAGCAGCAGTCCTCCTACAACATCAGCGTGCAGGCCACCGACCAGAGCCCCAGCGGGGCCCTGTCCTCTCTGGCCACCGTCACCATCACTGTCCTGGACATCAACGACAATCCCCCCGTGTTCGAGAGGAGGGACTACCTGGTGACGGTGCCAGAGGACACCTCCCCTGGCACCCAAGTCCTCGCTGTTTTTGCCACCAGCAAAGATATAGGCACAAATGCTGAGATTACGTATCTCATCCGGTCTGGAAATGAGCAGGGGAAATTTAGGATCAATCCAAAGACAGGTGGGTAAACGACAACTTACTTAGAATGCAAGGCTTTGCCGTGCCCTGGTTCTCCTCCTAACCCTCTAACCAATTGCCCTTCTTGGTGGACCAACAAATTTCCTAGCAGGACCTACACACAGACTCCAGAGTGCCCTCTGATGCTCTGTTCTAAGGATGAAGTGAAGTTGCTCAGTCTTGTCCAACTCTTTGCGACCCCATGAGCTATAGCCTGTCAGGCTCCTCTGTCCATGGGATTCTCCAGGCAAGAATACTGGAGTGGGTTGCCATTTCCTTCTCCGGGGTATCTTCCAATCCAGGGATCGAACCTGGGTCTCCTGAATTGCAGGCAGACTCCTTACTGGCTGAGCCACGAGGGAATTTCTAAGGATGCCCCCTGCTAAGTTTCAGCTCTATGCTGTGGGCTCATGGGGCAAATATTGGCCCCTAGGTTTGCTCTAGGATTTTTTAGATAGGAAAGCTCAAGAGGAGTAGTGTGGTTCAAGATGGGGAGATAGTATTTGCAGATGGAGCCTAAGAGTTTCTTTGGTTATCTCTCTTTCCTGTTGGCTTGTTGTTTTGTTTTAACTTGGGCTCTATGTTTCTCCATGTGGAAGTGCTCCTGGAGATTCGCCTCCACTTGCTCCTGTCCGCACTCAGGCAGTGGGTCTCTGGTCACCTCTCAAGGCAGACCTTAAAGAGTGATCAGCATGGTCACCTTGAGACCTTCTCAACTCAGCACCCAGCTGGCTGGAACAGGCACTGTGTTTGATTCTAGCTCCTGGAGAAGGAAATGGCAACCCACTCCAGTATTCTTTCCTGGAGAATCCCATGGACAGAGGAGCCTGACAGGCTATAGCTCATGACGTCGCAAAGAGCTGGACAAGACTGAGCAACTAACATGTTCACTTTCACTCCTCCTGGCCAGAGCACTCCCATTTCTCACCACACCCTTTTCAAACTTGGGATATGATGCAGCGTCTCCTGGGGAAAAGATGTCTAGAGAGAAACCAAGAGAACAAAAATAGAACCCCAGGGCTTTCTTTTCCTGAGGTAGTTAATAACCATTAAGGCTACTTTGAGTCAATGAAGATGGTAATTCAGAAAAAAAATTGGTTGATCTTTGAAAAGTAAACATGCTCATCCTTGTATTTTCATAGTGTTTATATTAATGTTTTCCAAGCTCTTTCATGGCTATTCTCATTTGTTTACCTCTCCCCATGAATGAGCAAGGCGGTCCCTTATTCACAGATAAGAAAGGTGAGTCTCTGACACCTTCTGGCCATTGGACCCAATTCCCTTATCACTCAAGGAATATGTGCTTCTTGAGCCAGAGGGTAAAGAAGGTCCATTTTCTGTTGGATAATCCAGTAAATATGAACAAAAAACTATCATAATTAGCACTGTCATCTAACATGGAAAATATGCCAGATTCCTGTTATTTACTTATTCCTGTTAGTTATCTCCCCCATTTTCCATATGAGAAAATCAGCTTCAGGGAAGTTAAATAATTTCTCCAGTGAGAGTAAGTGGGGATGGAAGTGGGGAATCCAGGATTTGAATTCAGATCTTCCTGACTCTGAGATACATTCTCTAACCTCTATATTACACAGCTATGCCATGAGGGTGAAAAAATTAGAGGAGATATAGTCCCTGCCCTGGAGATATAGTCCCTGCCCTTAGAATGGGAGGGTGAAAATTAATGAAAGGGTTGCAGTAGCTGCTTCTCCCAGCAGTAACCCTGTTTATTAAGGACATTATTTCAAATTAAAATGTATGAGGATTTTCCTCATTTAAATATGTGTTAGCCTTAGCTTGTCTAGTTATGGCCATTGTATACGAATACCATGAGGAAGTGATTAAGTACTGCTTAAATATGGCTCTAGATAATGAAACTGGGATGTAAAATAAAGCGCTAGAGGTGGTAATTGCTAAGAAAACTAAATTATGGTGAGAAATAGGCCCTTGTTATGAGTATGACTTCTGCTTCTCACCTTAAGTAGAGGGCAGCCTTCACTCCTAGAGAAGCTGCCTGTCTGGAAAGAGAACGAATGTAATGTACTCACCTAGATCTCAGTGACTGTTTTCCAGGTGAAAGTGTTAGTTGCTCAGCCGTGTCCAACTCTTCGACCCCATGGACTATAGCCCACCAAGCTCTTCTGTCCATGGAATTCTCCAGGAGAGAATACTGGAGAGGATAGCCGTTCCCTTCTTCAGGGGATCTTCCTAACCCAGGGATCGAACCCGGGTCTCCCGCATTGCAGGTAGACTCTTTACCATCTGAATCACCAGGGAAGCCCTTGAGAACTTCCCTGTAGATGGCAAAGTGATCAACTACCAACTGCTGAACTCAGGACTGGGTTGCCACCAGAAAGGACTAGGATGAGAGGAAAAGAGAACTCAGGGAGCACGCCGTGGGGGTGCCACCAAACTAGCTGCTTTTACCTGTTTTATCCGCTTAAATAACTCTGTACCATGAGTGTTGGGCTTCCCTGATAGCTCAGTTGGTAAAGAATCCACCTGCAATGCAGGAGACCCAGGTTCAATTCCTGGATCGGGAAGATCAACTGGAGAAGGGATAGGCTACCCACTCCAGTATTCTTGAGCTTCCCTTGTGGCTCTGCTGGTAAAGAATCTGCCTGAAATGCAGGATCCCTGGGTTGGGAAGAGCTCCTGGAGAAGGGAAAGGCTACCTACTCCAGTATTCTGGCCTGGAGAATTCCATGGACTGTATAGACCATGGGGTCACAAAGAGTCAGACACGACTGAGGGACTTTCACTTTCGTGAGTGTTAGCTCTTCTCTGTAGTTGTGGACACTAAACTCACACTTGTTTTGGTGACAGATTCCCAAGTGTTTCCTTCTACAGCATGTTACAGTATCCTCAACTTTCAGATGTCTTTGTCCTCTTTGTGACCTAAAAGTTTTAGATAAGCACATTGTAAGTAGGCAAGGCACCTTAGTGGGTAGTAAAATTGAAGACTCAGGTGAAGTTCGCAAGTATGTAGTAACTGGTCCTTCCCAGGTGGTGCTAGTGGTAAAGAACCTGTCTGTGAATGCAGGAGACATAGAGACATGGGTTCAGTCCCTGGGTGGGGAAGATCCCCTGGAGGAGGAAATGGTAACGCACTTCAGTGTTCTTTCCTGGGGAACCCCATGGACAGAGGAGCCTGGTGGGTTACCCATAGTGGCGTAAAGAGTCGGATGCAACAGAAGTGACTGAGCGTGCGCACACACATCCACTAACTGATGAAGGTTGAGTCACAGCATCACATCGATGCATCTTGGCTCAGGCTCCATCTGCCTGGGTCTTCCTGCAGAATCCTAGGGAGACATTTCTGGGGGCTGCTCGCTCCCGCCCCCCTTCCCACAAGGGTGAATAATGCCAGAGATTTTCAGGCTGCTTGAGGGGTTCTGACACTGTTGCAGAAATACACAAAGACTCAATTTCTTCAGTGTTGTGTCTGGTGGGTGGCTGTGTTTTAACTGTCAGCATTAATCAGACTCTGGGGTGCCTTCAGCAGGCATTAAGTAAACAAATTCCTGAATATCTCAGAGTCTTGGCTGGAGACGATGTCACAGATATTATCATGATTGTGGAGCTGCTGACCAGAGTGGTTTTATTTTTTCCTAATCAAATCTTAGACTCCCCATTTTTCTTCAAAGGAGGTATTTCTGTATCTGAGGCCCTGGACTATGAATTATGCAGCAAGTTTTACCTAGTGGTGGAAGCGAAAGACGGGGGGATGCCTGCCCTCACCGCTGTGACCACTGTCGGCATCAACCTCACAGACGTGAATGACAACCCTCCCGAGTTCAGCCAGGATGTGTACAGCGCTGTCATAAGTGAAGACGCCTTGGTCGGGGACTCAGTGATTTTGGTAGGTGCCAGTGGGAGGTCTAGGTATTTCGGATGAATGACCCTCAAGAGAGTGAAAAAGTGAGCAAAGTCCATCTTGGATTCTCTTCACACTTTCTCCTTTCAGGCTCCCTTTGGTGCCCAAGAACTCTACTCAGACACCAGTCTTTTAGCTGCTCCTCCCCTGTTTTGTCTGTTAGAGAGGGTCTGATAAGTTCATTTACAGCAAGGGGTAGGTGATCTTTAACCACTTTCCTCCCAGGAGTGTATGTTTTTCAAGGAACCAAAACAGACTGTGAAATTAATTCCTAATAGCTGCTATTAGTTTGTAACTTAGATGACAAGTCTAAGGATAGAAAAAATTATTTCCACACCCTCCCCCAACCAAAGACACACAGACACACACACACACACACACACACACACACACACACACACACACACACACACAGAGTAAGGCAGCTACAAATAGGATCAAGCTTAAGATCGATTGGCCACTCTTAGAGGAGCTCTTTCTGGAAGGAACTTTTTTCTAATAGCAGTAAGAACATGCATTAGGAGAGCACAGGTTCTGTTAGATATAAAAGTTACATCAGGAAACAGGGAGTCCTGTCCTCAGCATCCTCACCACCCCTAGGCTAGAGGAGTGCCTTCCTGGCTCCTGCAGCACCAGGTTGGGGGTGCTCCTTCTTTACACACCCCAGGTAAACCCCCCAGGCCCTCTCTCCTGGGGCCTGGAACTATATGATACTATTTCCATACATACAAATGCCAAATCAGCAATGTGGAGCAGAAGAGAGTGGGGTCTGCATGTTAGCCGTGTGGGAAAAGAAGTTCTCTTGGACTTCCTTAACATGAAAGTGCATAGGTTTACAAAACATCCAACTCAGTGGCAGAGATCATTGTTTTGCTGAATTGGGAAAGAATTACCGAAGTATCCCTATCAGTTAGTTTGGGGTCTGTCTTAACTGGCTCAAGGCCTGAGGGCAATCAGGCCTAACAAGCATCAGGCTGCATCCAGATGAAAATGAAGAGATATAAAATAACAGTTCCAGTAATGGTGCTTTCCTTCTTAGGCTAACCCAAAATCTCTCCCCCTGGGGCCTGATTGCTGGCACTGCTGAGCAGTGCGCCTAAGAAACTCGTCAGAGCAGCGCCCATCTGTATAGACCTGGACCCTAAGAATAAACTTTTTCTCAGTCTCCCCATCATATCTTTGTTTTGTTTGTATCCTGTGAAGCTAATAGCAGAAGATGCAGACAGCCAGCCCAATGGACAGATTCGTTTTTCCATTGTGAATGGAGATCGGGATAATGAATTTGCTGTGGATCCTGTCTTGGGACTTGTGAAAGTTAAGAAGAAATTGGACCGGGAACGGGTAAGCTAGTTCAGGCCTGCTCCCTTCCCATCTACACCCACCCCTTCACTGAAATCAGGCATAGATTCTGTGAGTATAAGTAGGAAGGTTCTCCATTCTAAATGGGCTTCCCAGGTAGCTGCTCAGTGGTAAAGAATCCACCTGTCAATGCAGGAGCTGCAGAGACACGAGTTTGATCCCTGGATTGGGACGATCCCCTGTAGAAGGAAATGGCAGCCCACTCCAGTATTCTTGCCTGGGAAATCCCATGGACAGAGGAGCCTGGCAGGCTATAGCTCATGGAGTGGCAAAAAGTTGGACACAGCTGAGCAACTGAGCATGAGAGCACTCTCCGTTCTAAATAATGGGAGTAAATATGTATGGGCTGAAATGCAGCAGCAAATATTTGCATTAAAACCTTTGAAAGAACTTGCTGCCAATAGATACTGATGGTTTCTTATTTAGGGAGGTTTTAAGGAAAAAAGTAAAAGTGTATATTTCTGAATGGTTTGAATTTCTGTCCTTCCAAAGCAAGAAGGCAGAAAAATACATTCAGCATTGGGATCCTGTGGTCCTGATTTCATGAGCAGCATTGGTCCTAAGAGAGCAGACACAAAAGGACTACCTGAAGGTATCTAGGTCAGAAAGAATGATCCAGAAGATTCCTCTGTCAAGGTGAAACCAAGTTTCTAAACATTGTCTTTTTTGACCAAAAATGTGTCTTCAAAGTGAAGTTAAAATATGGAAAAAGATGCCATAGACATGATGCTTAGAAATAGAAAGATCTCACTGTGTGATAGAGCCCCATAAGATACTCCCCAAGTATCAAAACTGATACATGAGACAGATCAGTGGTGACAACTGTTGTGATTTAAACAAGGGCCAAGAGCTGTGCTTCTCACCAGGGGCAATGTACCACCAGGGGACATCTGGCAGTATTTGGAGACATTTTTTTTCTGACAAATGGTCAGAGGCAATATTGACTTCTAGCGGGTAGAGACCAGGGGTGCTGCTAAACATACTACAATGCATAGATCACCCCCGGCAACAAAGAATGACCTGGATCCAAACGCCAGCTGGTGCCCAGGTTGAGAAACCTGGTCCAAAGACTCAAAGCGAAGACAGCTCATCTTCAGCAGAGCATAGCAGGCCCACAGCACCTCTGTGTGGGCCCAGAAGGAAGCAGGTGCGTGATTCTTTACTGTGGGCCTTTTGTGCTTTGGCAGGTGTCTGGATACTCCCTGCTTATTCAGGCAGTAGACAGCGGCATGCCTGTGATGTCCTCAACTGCCACTGTCAACATCGATATTTCCGACGTGAATGACAACAGCCCAGTCTTTACGCCTGCTAACGCTACCGCTGTGATTCAGGTAAACAAATCTGGCCTGCCAGGCACTTGTGCTGTTGCACTCAGCCTCCATCCTCTGCTGTGTTTTCCTTGTCATGGCTTACTCTTGTTTCTGCTTAATATCAACTCATCACATCATTTGTTGTTCTTGTTTGGTCCCTAAGTCGTGTCTGACTCTTTGTGACCCCGTGGAGTGCAGCATGCCAGGCTTTCCTGTCCTGCACCATCTCCCAGAATTTGATCAAACTCATATCCATTGAGTCGGTGATGCCATCCAACCATCTCATCCTCTTCATCCCCATCCTTTCTCCTCCAGCCTTCAATATTACTCAGAGTCTTTTCCAGGGAGTCAGCACTTCACACCTGGTGGCCATAGTATTGGAGTTTCAACTTCAGCATCAGTCCTTCCAATGAATATTCAGGACTGATTTCCTTTAGCATTGACTGGTTTGATCTACTTTCTGTCCAAGGAACACTCAAGAGTTTCCTTCAGAGTCACAGTTTGAAAGCATCAATTCTCTAGCGCTCAGCCTTCTTTATAGTCCAACTTTCAGATCCACACATGACTACTTGAAAAACCATAGCTTTAACTATGCAAACCTTTATCGGCAGAGTGATTTTAGGGCCCAAGAAAATCAAGTCACTCACTGTTTCCATTGTTTCCCCATCTATTTGCCATGAAGTGATGGGACCAGATGCCATGATCTTAGGTTTTTTAATGTTGAGGGTTTTTTTTTTAATTAATTTATTTATTTTAATTGGAGGCTAATTATTTTACAATATTGTGGTGGTTTTGCCATGCATTGACATGAATCAGCCATGGGTGTACATGTGTCCCCCATCCTGAAACCCCTCCCATCTCCCTCTCCATTCCATCCCTTTGGGTCATCCCAGTGCACCAGCCCTGAGCACCCTGTTTCATGCATCAAACCTGGACTGGCTATCTGTTTCACATATAATAATATACATGTTTCAATGCTATTCTCTCAAATCATCCCACCCTTGCCTTCTCCCACAGAGTGCAAAAGTCTGTTCTTTACATCTGTGTCTCTTTTGCTGTCTGGCATATAGGGTCATCATTATGATCTTTCTAAATTCCATGTATATGCGTTAATATACTGTATTGGTGTTTTTCTTTCTAACTTACTTCACTTTGTATAATAGGCTCTGGGTTCATCCACCTCATTAGGACTGATTCAAATGCATTCTTTTTAATAGCTGAGTAATATTCCATTGTGTTTATGTACCACAGCTTTCTTATCTGTTCATCTGCTGATGGACATCTAGGTTGCTTCCATGTCCTAGCTATTGTAAACAGTGCTGCGATGAACATTGGGGTACATGTGTCTCTTTCAATTCTGGTTTCCTTGGTGTGTATGCCCAGCAGTGGGATTGCTGGATCATATGGCAGTTCAATTTCCAGTTTTTTAAGGAATCTCCACACTGTTCTCCATAGTGGCTATACTAGTCTGCATTCCCACCAACAGTGTAAGAGGGTTCCTTTTCTCTGCAGCCTCTCCAGCATTTATTGTTTGTAGACTTTTTGATAGCAACCGTTCTGACCAGCGTGAAATGGTACCTCATTGTGGTTTTGATTTGCATTTCTCTGATAATGAGTGATGTTCAGCATCTTTTCATGTGTCTGTTAGTCATCTGTATGTCTTCTTTGGAGAAACGTCTGTTTAGTTCTTTGACCCATTTTTTGATTGGGTCATTTATTTTTCTGGAATTGAGCTACATGAGCTGCTTATATATTTTTGAGATTAATTCTTTGTCAGTTGCTTCATTTGCTATTATTTTCTCCCATTCTGAAGGCTGTCTTTTCACCTTGCTTATAGTTTCCTTCATTGTGCAAAAGATTTTAAGTTTAATTAGGTCCCATTTGTTTATTTTTTGCTTTAATTTCCATTACTCTGGGAGATGGGGCATAGAGAGTGTTCTACCTATGTTTTCCTCTAGGAGTTTTATAGTTTCTGGTCTTACATTTAGGTCTTTAAACCATTTTGAGCTTATATTTGTGTATGGTGTTAGGAAGTGTTCTAATTTCATTCTTTTACAGGTAGCTGTCCAGTTTTCCCAGCACCATTTATTGAAGAGGCTGTCTGTGCCCCATTGTATATTCTTGCCTCCTTTGTCAAAAATAAGGTACCCATAGGTGCATGGGTTTATTTCTGGGCTTTCTGTTTTGTTCCATTGATCTATATTTCTGTCTTTGTGCCAGTACCATACTGTCTTAATGACTGTAGCTCTGTAGTATAGTCTGAAGTCAGGTAGTTTGATTCCTCCAGTTCCATTCTTCTTTCTCAAGATTGCTTTGGCTATTCAAGGTTTTTTGTATTTCCATACAAATTGTGAAATTATTTGTTCTAGTTCTCTGAAAAATACCATTGGTAACTTGATAGGTATTGCATTGAATCTATAGATAGCTTTGGATAGTATACTCATTTTCACTACATTGATTCTTCCAATCCATGAACATGGTATATTTCTCCATCTATTTGTGTCATCTTTGATTTCTTTCATCAGTGTTTTATAGTTTTCTATATATATATGTCTTTTGCTTCTGTAGGTAGATTTATTCCTAAAGTATTTTATTCTTTTCGTTGCAATGGTGAATGGAATTGTTTCCTTAATTTCTCTTTCTGTTTTCTCATTTTTAGTGAATAGGAATGTAAGGGATTTCTGTGTGTTGATTTTATATCCTGCAACTTTACTATATTCATTGATTAGCTCTAGTAATTTTCTGGTAGGGTCTTTAGGGTTTTCTATGTAGAGGATCATGTCATCCGAAAACAGTGAGAGTTTGCTTCTTTTCCAATCTGGATTTCTTTTATTTCTTTTTCTTCTCTGATTGCCATGGCTAAAACTTCCAAAACTATGTTGAATAGTAGTGGTGAGAATGGGCACCCTTGTCTTGTTCCTGACTTTAGGGGAAATGCTTTCAATTTTTCACCATTGAGGATAATGTTTGTTGTGGGTTTATCACATATGGCTTTTATTATGTTGAAGTATGTTCCTTCTATGCCTGGAATGTTGAGTTTTAATCCAGCTTTTTCACTGTCCTCTTTCACCTTCATCAAAAGGCTCTTTAGTTCCTCTTCAATTTCTGCCATTTGGGTGGTGTCATCTGAATATCTGAGGTTGTTGGTATTTCTCCCAGCCAGTATGAAAAGAGCCTGATTCTTTCACCACAACTGATTAATAAACATTGATAAGAAAAGTATCGCCAATGGGATTCTCTCAAGTGTCAAGTGCTTTCTGTACATCTGTCCCCATTGTGGCCCAGCCCCTGGTTTAGAGTGAAGGAGGTTAGGATCTGGGAGATTCAGTAGCTCACCCAAGGTCAGGCAGCTGTTAAGCGCTAGAGTCAGCATTTGAATTCAGCTGTGTCTTCAGAGAAGACCATTCTCTGTCCACAATGACAGGCTGCCTTTAAGGATTTTGTGCTGTTCTAGCAGGGAAGGGAGATTGATACGGGCCATATCTTTTGTCAAAGAGGAATTGGCCATCAGGCTAGAACTGCTCCTCATTTAAATCAGTCTTCCATAAGCAGTTTGTTTAGCACTTTAAGCCCACCTGCTCTCTAAAATTAGACTGCAGGAGACAGTGACTTCCTGCTGCTATTCTACTCTCAGAGAGAACAACTTTTCATCCTACCTTTTTATTTTTATTCAAAAGATATCTCATGAACACAAGTCCTAAGCACTGAGCTACCTCCATTTCCTAGCATTTCTAGAAGCTGGAAGCCCAACTTCAGGAGGATCAGGAAACCTAGTCCAGGAATACTGTCAGCATGGAGGATTTATAGGAGACAGGGATGGACAGATGTGTACTGGGATGGCACAGATATTCTAGGAAATCAGCCTCAGAATCACCCCCACGCTTTCCCAGGGCTTTATGGGTAGAAGGTGAGATGAGCGTGAGCCAGGTCTCGAGGGACCCCCTTTGCAACAACGTTCAAGGCTTTGAGTCCATAGACTTCCCCCCTCTCCGGGCCCCCATCCCCTACCCTGCAGCACTGGGTCCCCCAGGATCAGGCTGAGCATCTCTGCTCCCTTGTCAGTGCTTCCTTGGCGAAACCAGACCCCTTCCCTGGGGGTGTTTTTTTTCCTCTCCTCTCTGATGCCTTTTCCAGCAGCTGTGTGTGCCTGCCCCTCCTCGGATCCACAGAGCTCACCCAGGCTCCGACACCCTCCCCTCACCCCAGCCCCCTGTCCCCTCGATGGTTTGGCTCCCCCGCCACCCCCGCCCCCTCGGGTCCACTGTCTCCCCCTCCCCCGCTTCACGCTAGCCCCACGCAAAACAGGCTCTGCCACCACAACCTGTGCTTTTATGACACGATCAATCAGCCTGACGGCCTGTCCTCATCCACTCTCCAGGAAGTCAGCCAGGGAGAAACAGAGACTCAACCCTTGAGCGGTGACCGTGGCTCCTGTCTGCAGCGCAGCCCGTCTGTGCCATATTTCACCCTCCTTCCTCACTGTGACCCCTTGGGCACACATCCTCTCTCCCTCTCTCTTCTGCAGAGGAAATGGCTTTTATAGAGACAGCAAACAAATCCATAAATCTGTTTGGTGTGGTGCTGAGGCTGCTGTCAGCGTGCACCGGTAAATCTGTGCGGGACTGGGGCGTTTCCATGACTGATCCCAGAGAGCGACGGGGTCTGGTTCCCAGTGACGCAAAGGCCACTTGAGAGGAGAAGCAAATGAGAGCTCTCTGAGGTTCTCCTCACCTCATTCTCTGCAAAAAAATTACACTCCTCCCAGTGTTCACCCCAGAATAATTTTCTTTTTCCAACGCATGGTTCTTAATAAGACGAATTCAGCACCTAAAACGTGAGTGCCCCCTCCGTGTGCGTGACTCCCATCATGCAGGGTGTCACTGTCTCCATCTCTGTGACCCAGACTCAGTTAATCTGAAGTCAGTCTCCTCAGAAAGCCTGAACTAATGAAGCAGACTTCAGGCCCACACTCTGGTAATGCTGAAGTCCGAACAGGGCCAAGCAAGGAGACCGGTGCCCAAGCCATTGAGGAATTTAATTTCGTGTTTTCAGAGGACAACTTTGGACCCAAGAAGGAGTGACTAAGAGTCTCTGTGTTTCCAGCTGGGATAGAAGGCAGAGTTTCTGCAATATAACGTTGGCATAAGGACATCCGGGCTTCCTAAACTTCTGATGAAGTTGTACATTTCTTTTCTCTTCGTTCTCTGATTGAGGAATATCCCATCCCCTTTCTCTTCCCTCAAGAAACAGAGGAACTGTGTTCTGATGGGTGGGATTTAAAGCCCTAGTTTCCACCCAACACATGCCTTTGTATTTCTACCAGGAAGTTGCCAGTTTGTCTCCCTAAAAGTCCAGTATTGTGACCCTGTGTCACCGTGTTGGACCTCAGCGTAATTGTGTTGTGACAAGTGTGAGGATGGATTTTCCATCCCAAAAGGTTGATGTTTTCTTGGCCCCAGAGGATTTCTGATGCCGTCGTGAAGTCTGATTAGCACCATGGATTTCCAGAGCCATCTGGGTGAACTCGGGGCGATTCTGGCCTTTCAAGGACAGATGGAGCCAGGCAGCATCCTTGGGACCTACAAAGCAGTTCAAGGCCAAGTCCTCGTGTTCTCACCTGCAGCTCATCGTCTCACGGGGCAGTCTGGGGAGGCAGCCAAGGGTAGGATGATGCTTAAAGACACCAGCATTTTTCAGAAGACGAGATAATATCATAGGGAATCCCTTCCATTAAAAGCTCTGTTTTCTAGCCCAGCACTCTCAGCCGGTAATGATGGGTTTTTTTTTAAATGTGCAGAGAGGTGTAATTTTATCTTCCCTTTTAATATACTCTCTTATGCAGGAAAATAAGCCAGCAGGCACCAGTGTTCTGCAGCTCATGGTGACAGACAAAGACTCCTTTCACAACGGGCCTCCCTTCTCCTTCTCTATTTTGTCGGGAAATGAAGAGGAGGCGTTCGTGTTGGACTCGGACGGGATCCTGAGGTCAGCTGTGGTCTTCCAGCACACGGAGTCTCCAGAGTACGTGCTGTGTGTCCAGGTAAGGCCTCATCTACCTGTTACAGGCCAGCTTCCTCTCCTACTATGGGCTCTGCCCCTCAGTTGGGTTTTTGTTTGTTTATTTTTTTTCTGTTGAGCAAGTCAACATAATTCATTACCATGTAGGAGTGTTCCCCTTTTAATCTCAAATTCAATTTCACACCAATAAAAGCGCCCCCTATGTGTGAAATTGAACAGGAAAGAAAGGAAGCATCATTGTTCAAAAGGGACTTTCCTGTAGGGTGCGTCAGACTGACGGTCTCTGGGCTTAAATCTGTATTCTGGACATTCCTGGGGTTCCAGATGAGCCCCAAAGACAACTCATTGGTCAAGGTTTACTGCTTGATGGTTGTTGTCATTTAGTTGCTAAGTCATGTCCCACTCATTGCAACCCTATGGACTGCATAGCCTGCCAGGCTCCTCTGTCCATGGGATTTTCCAGGCAAGAATACAGGAGTGGGTTGCCATCTCCTTCACCATTACTTCTTGGTACTGAGAAGTATTTACCAGATCACCCCAGTGGGAAACAACAAATCCTTGTCCTGGTGTGATGGAGCTATTAATATTTCATGGCCTCTGCTTTTTAAGAGACCTCTGCTTGAGCTTCCCAGGTGGCACTAGTGGTAAAGAACCTGCTTGCCAATGCAGGAGATGTAAGAGACACGGGTTGATCCCTGGGTCAGAAAGATCCCCTGGAGGAGGGCACAGCAACCCACTCCAGTGTTCTTGCCTGGAGAATCCCATGGACAGAGGAGCCTGGAGGGCTACAGCCCCTAGGATAACAGAGTTGGACATGACTAAAGAGACTTAGCACACCACACTTCTTGGTAAATTTCCCCACAGAGAGGAAACAGGAACAAGGACTCGGATGGCAGTGGCCTCCCAACATTTCAGCTTCATCAAGGCCATGATGTTGAATGAAGGGAGACCAAGAGGCAGAAGTGACAGTTACAGGAAGGATGTGAACAGAAGCAGGAAACAAGAGAGCGCCAAAAAGTCCCTGGTTGCCAATTTTGCCAGTCCCAAGATGTGGGTCCCATCAGTGAAACTGAGTGACTGTTTTTTAAGCTCATTTGGCACAGAGAACAACCTATTATTAATAGTGGCAATGATGAGAACAGTCAGTCTTTATATAGAGTTTAATCATGTACCTATCTCTTTGGATAAGTTATGGCTTACCTACCCCGTGAAACCTTTCAAATTAATGACTTTTGGCTCAAAGCACATTGATAAACTCTTCAATTGCCACCCACTCCTCCAACAATATTATGTGAATGACTTTATATCACAGGAGAGGTCCTCAAGGGCAAGGAGAGAGTTTTAGTACCTTCTCACAGAAGCTACTGGGGCTTCCCAGCTGGCACTAGTGGTGAAGAACCTGCCTGCCATTGCAGGAGATGCAAGAGACTTGTGTTCGATCCCTGCACAGGGAAGATCCCCTGCAGGAGGAAATGACAATCCACCCCAATATTCTTGCCTGAAAAATCCCACGGACAAAGGAGCCTGGAGAGCTATAGTCCATGTCGCAAAGAGTTGGACACAACTGAGTGACTTGAGCATGCAGAGAAGCTAATACAGTTCTTTGCGTACCTTCTCTGGCTGTTAGAGAGCATATTTCACATCTCAGACTTTGTAAACACCATGGAGAGCTTTCTGCTCCTGGTCCCTTTTATTAAACTTACCACCGAGGCCCACGTTCTGTCTTCAAAAGGTCTCAGCGTGCATCGGGTATATACCCTTTGCTATCTCCCCCCTTTATTCTAAATTGCCCCATACTGAGACTATTGCAGAACCCCCTAGGTGTTCCTCTGGCTTCAACTTTATTCCTTCTGATCTATCTCTGCACCCTTCCCAGGCTAATCATTCCACTTGGATTATCTCATTCCACTAAAACAGAGGTCAACAGACTATAACCCCTGAACCACATCCCGTCCTCAACCTGATTTTATAAATAAAGTTTTATGAGAACTCAGCCTCGCCAGTTCATTTACATATGCTCTAGGCTGCCTTCCTGCTGGAAGTTGAATAGTTGATAGAGATCATATTACCCCAAAGCCTAAAGTATTTCTTGTCTAGCCCTTTACAGAAAATGGGTGCCAACCCCTAAACTAAAAACATCCGAGCTCCCTAGTGCCAGAAACTTTGTGAATTCTGGCTTCTTCAAATGTTGAATTTTAGAGTTTTTAGGCAGACATGACTGTCCAGTCCTCCTTAGCCCACAGGCCCATGAGTCTGTTACCTTACACCCAATGGCTTCTTGCCTTTCTGGCCTCTGATCTTTGAGTGGGCCACCTCTGACCTATGGAGTCTGAACTCATCATTATTCATTATCCTTCAAAGCTCTACACAGTTTGACTTCAAGTTCAGTGCTATTTGCTAAATTGATCTGCCCCTACGTGAATTTTCCATTCTAGCATCTCTGGTTCATAAAGTCCATTTTAAAAAGCATGTGGCTATGGGAATAATAAAGATAACAACAATCACATTAACTCTCATGTGCCAGGTACTTCTATGGGTTAGGTCTGTCCAGTATGTTGCAATCATGTGAGTCTTAATCCCCACAGTACAAGAATCCTGTGAGGTAGATAGGACTGCTGCTGCTGCTGCTGAGTCGCTTCAGTCATGTCTGACTCTGTGCGACCCCATAGATGGCAGCCCACCAGGCTCCGCTGTCCCTGGGATTCTCCAGGCAAGAATACTGGAGTGGGTTGCCATTTCCTTCTCCAGTGCATGAAAGGGAAAAGTGAAAGTGAAGTCCCTCAGTCATGTCCGACTCTTCGCGACCCCATGGGCTGCAGCCTACCAGGCTCCTCTGTCCATGGGGTTTCTCAGGCAAGAGTACTGGATTGGGGTGCCATTGCCTCCTATTTCTCTCAAATAAGATACAGAAACTGAAGCTCAAAGAAGTTAAGTGACTTACTCCAGGCCAGACACATAGTAAGAGGCAGAGCAAAGATTTGAACTCAGGTCCATGTGACGACCAAGCTCCTGCTTTCACCCTGCCTTCCACATGCAAGGACATATCTCCTTGAGGTGTCACTTGGCCTGCGAGGTCCACTGCCGCCCCCCATCCTGAGATACCCACCCTGGGGACCCAGCCGCTGATCATCTGCCCTTCTCAGAAGTCCTCCGTTACTGACTACCTTCATGTTGTATGTGGCAGGTGCTTAGTTAAGATCTGTTTCAGGGTGGTGGTTCTGTCAATCCTTTCAGAAAGAAGGAGGACAAAATGGCTTTTTTCAGGCTTTTTTCATTGTACTACATTTTATTCTAAGCCTCGATATTGTGTACATCTCACTTGACATAACGTTGTTTCTTAAATGTACAGAAAAGTGCTGTCTGGTCCCATCCAAAGCAAAGAAGCCAAAGACAACCACGATTTCTCTTCCAAGTGGGAATGCCACTTTACGAAGCTCCCCTGTGGCTTCTGTCCAAAATTAAAACACGGCCAGCCTCTTTGGGGCACTGTGGATCTCAGAGCACCCTGTGGCCTCCGTCCCAGTTCACCCCTACTGGCTTTGTTATGTTGACACATTTTATTCTTATAGCAGAGCGCTCTTATAGACACCAAAAGTGATAAATCATTCCTCTTACTTATATGTACATCTTCAACATTTTGTAGAATAATGACAAGGGATGGAGGGAGCAGTGATGTGGTTAAAGGAGCAGACATTGTCTATCTGGGTTTTGCTGCTTTTTAAAAAATTATTATGGGCTGTTATCTTACTTCCTCATCTTCCCTCCCTGCTGGGTGATTTTAGGCAAAAGACTCTGGCAAACCTCAGCAAGTGTCTCACTCCTACATCCGAGTGCGGGTCATTGAGGAGAGTATCCACAAGCCCACAGCCATCCCCCTGGAGATTTTCATTGTCACCATGGAGGACGACTTTCCTGGTGGGGTCATCGGAAAGATCCATGCCACCGATCAAGACGTATATGACGTCCTCACCTTTGCGCTGAAATCGGAGCAGAAGAGCTTGTTCAAGGTGAACAGTCACGATGGGAAGATCATCGCCCTGGGAGGTTTGGACAGCGGCAAGTACGTCCTGAATGTGTCGGTGAGCGATGGCCGCTTCCAGGTGCCCATCGACGTGGTCGTGCACGTGGAACAGCTGGTGCAAGAGATGCTGCAGAATACCGTCACCATCCGCTTCGAGAACGTGTCCCCCGAGGACTTTGTGGGGCTCCACATGCACGGGTTCCGTCGCACCCTGCGCAACGCGGTCCTGACCCAGAAGCAGGACAGCCTGCACATCATTAGCATCCAGCCCGTGGCAGGCACCAGCGAGCTGGACATGCTGTTTGCGGTGGAGACGCACAGCAGCGAGTTCTACAAGCCAGCCTACCTCATCCAGAAGCTGTCCAATGCTAGGAGGCACCTGGAGAATGCCATGCGCATCTCAGCCATCCTGGAGAAGAACTGCTCTGGGCTGGACTGTCAGGAGCAGCACTGCGAGCAGGGCTTGTCGCTGGACTCGCACGCGCTCATGACCTACAGCACGGCTCGCATCAGTTTCGTGTGCCCGCGTTTCTACCGGAACGTGCGCTGCACCTGCGACGGTGAGTGCGGTTTAGAGCGTCCCCTCCCCTGCCCCGGCTGTGTGAGGCGGCTTGGGTAACCATCCGCGAACGCTCCTATCCATTCATTCACTCACTGGACCTCCCATGATGTGCCTCCTCACCGTGAGAGAGGCCGGGGCTGTGGGGTGAACAAGACAAGCTCAGTCCTGCTCCGGTGCAGCATGGAGCTTATGGGCAGCCAGACGTACAAGTGTGCGGGCATTGTCCATGCGATGAGCATCCTTAGGGGACCCAGTCAAGGGCAAAGTTTTCCTGAAGGCACTATTCTCTAGGTTGAGATGAAAGATAAGTAGGAATTAGTCTTTCTCTGTCTGACTTACTTCACTTAGTATGATAGTTTCTAGGTCTATCTGTGTTCTGCAAATGGCATTATTTCATTTTTTATGCCTGAGTAAAGTTCCGTTACACCCCCCCCCCACATCTTCTTTATCCATTCATCTGTTGATCATAGATTGCTTCTATGTCTTAGCTACTGTAAACAATGCTGCTGTGAACATTGGGGTGTGTGTATTTTTTTTTAAATTAGAGTTTTCACCTTTTCCAGATGTATGCCCAGAAGTGGAATTACTGGATCATATGGTGGCTGCTTTTAGTTTTAGATTTTTAGATTCTTTAGATCCTGTTTTTAGATTCTTTGCGGAATCTCCATACTGCTGTCCATAGTGGCTGTATCATATGTCATATGATATCACTTATATGTGGAATCTAAAAAAAATGACAGAAGTGAACTTGCAAAACAGAAATAGACTCACAGACATAGAAAACAAACTTATGGTTATGAAAGGGGAAAGGCAGGGGAGATAAATCAGGAGTTTGGGATTAACAGATACACACTGCTGCATATAAAACAGATAAACAACAAAAGGCCTACTGTGTAGCCCAGGGAACTGTATTCAATATCTTATAATAGCCTACAGTGGAAAGGAACCTGAAAAAGAATATATATTATATATATAAAACTGAATCACTTGGCGAAGGAAATGGCAACGCACTCCAGTATTCTTGCCTGGAAAAGTCCATGGACAGAGGAGCCTGGTGGGCTGCAGTCCATGGGGTTACATGACTGAGCACACGTGCATGAGGGTGGAGGGAGATGGGTTGGTAGCAATAAACTGGTAGAACTAAAAAAACAAAACAAAACAAAACAAAACACTGAATCACTTTGCTGTATACCCGAAGCTAACACATCATTGTAAATCAACTATATTTCCGTTTTTAAAAAAAGGAAAAGTAGGAATTAGATGTGTGAAAAAGGTAGCGGAGGGACAGCATTCCAGTGGAGAAGGTATTTGTATGAGACTTAAGGGCAAGATAGTAGCCTACACCAAGGGGATTGAAAGAGCTTTCTGGTGATGACAAAGGAGATTTATGAGCAGTGATCACACAAGAGCCATTAGGATGAAGTCCTAGAAATCATCCCAAAGCAGTGTGAGCCATTGGCTGATTTGAAGTGGAGAAGTCACTTCAGGAATCAGGTCTGTCTTTCACGGAGAGCTTGCTGACTGCTAAGGGGATGGGTTAGACGGGCCGCACCAGAGACAGGGAAACAAGTTCAGAAGCTATCACAGTGAGTAAGGGTAGCTGGGTTTGCTTGAGTGAAACCCAAGGGCCAGATGTTTGGGAGCACAATCGGGATGGGTTCAGCCCGCAGATTGGCGGAGATGGAATGGTTCCTGTTTGTCAATATAATTAGAGTCACTGAACTTTGACCTTCCCTACTCAGAGGTCATAGCTGCACAGAGTCAGCCACGGTGGTCAGCAAGAAGCATTGCTCACTCCCTCTTTTTCTCTCTCTGACACGTGGTGCTATAAATTCACTTCCCTCATCGAAGAAAATTGCACCCGGAGTTTTCCTAGCCTGTATGAACTTGGCCCAAAGGGACTGTGGCCGGAAGAGAAGCCATTCATAAAACACCCCTTTAGATCATTGAGGACAGACAGGGCCCTCTCCTTCTTCCCTTGTAGAGAGTTTCAACTTGCCCTTTGGAGAATGAGTTGATCAGAAGAAAGTCCCGGAGATCACAGCTCCCTCCGGGAGACCTTTTCATGACCTCCACGCAGCCTAGAAGCATGCGAGCCACTCCCTCTGTGGTCCCCAGTGAGTTCTGTTTGTGTTTCCATCAAGTAGAGATGCAGTGATGTCCAAACTGTTGAATATGTAAATTAGCTCCAAAGTAACTCCAAGCATACATGCTAGGGAAAATGTGTTTCTGGCAGATGCCACCAACATGCAAGATTTATGAATGCCAGCTGTCCAGACCTCACCTAGGTTCCCTTTGTAGGCAAATTGATTTATGCACCAAAGGTCTGCTAGAGCCTTCCTGAAGGGATTCACTGCACAGTTCAAAAGAGGTTCAAGACAGGACAGGGCAGACCCTGCAGGAGAAGCTAAACCAGCTAATTAATCCTTGTTCTCTGAGAGCTCGTTTTATTCGATAAAACTCTGTGGTGGCAGCAATGTCTTGTGTTAGTCACTCAGTCATGTCTGACTCTTTGCAACCCCCTGGACTGTAGCTCGCCAGGCTCCTCTGTCCATGGAATGCTCCAGGCAAGAATACTGCAATGGGTAGCCATGCCCTCCTCCAGAGGATCTTCCCAACCCAGGGATCAAACCTGGGTCTCCTGCATTGCAGGAAGTTTCTTTATCATCTAAGCCACCAGGGAAGCCCATCAGCAATGTCTTAGGTGCTGCAAATTCAAAGTGAATAAAAGACACAGTTCCTTCTCTCAGGAGCTGGCTGTTGTGAGCTCAGCTTTTGTGAGTCCCTGTTTGCCTTAATAGTGTTATAAGAGATGCTGGGGAGGAAAAAGGCACAGAGTCCCTGTCACAACCAGAGGAAAGCTTTCTGTGACATTGAGATGCCAGGGACCACTTGTGTTCTGGGTTTTGAAGGATGAGTATGAGTTCATCAAGCAGAGACGGGCAGAGGGAAGGCTTGGCAGATTTTCTTAACAGCAGGGATTTAGAGGTGATTTTGTTGGAAAGAGGGATCTTCCTCTGCATTTTTTATTTATTTATTTATTTATTTATTTTTATTTTTATTTTTTGGCCACACCATGCACAGTATGTGGGATCTTAGATCCCCAACCAGAGATCGAATCCATGAGCCCTGCAGTTGAAACATGGAGTCTTAACCACTGGACTGCCAGGGAAGTCCCCAGAGACACTGATGGTTTATTTTACTTTATTTTTTGGTTTAAAGCAACAAGATCTTGTTATCTCACAGTTCTGTAGGTCAGAAGTACAGGTGGTCACAGCTCATCATCTGGTTCCTCTGCTCAAGCGTTCACAAAGATAAAGTCAAGCTGTCAGACATCTGGGGCTCTCCGGCCAGAGGCTCAGGAGAAGAATCTTCTTCCAAGCTCACTTCAGAGTTGGCAGAATTCAGTTCCTTCTGGTTGTAGGGTTAAGGATACTACTTCCTTGTTTGCTGTTGGTGGGGACCTCTCCCTGGTGGCTCAGCAGTAAAAGAATCTGCCTGTAATGCAGGAGATTCAGGTTTGATCCCTGGGTCGGGAAGATCCCCTGGAGAAAGATATGGCAACCCACTCCTGTATTCTTGCCTGGGAAATCCCATGAACAGAGGAGCCTGTGGGCTACAGTCCATGGCGTCGCAAAGAGTCGGACATGACTTAGTGACTAAACCACCACCACTCTCAGACTTAAGGCACTCCTTAAAGAGACACTGATGTTTTAAATGCAGTGAGTTTCAAGGTGGTAGCCTCTCCCAGGACTCTTGTCCTCAAGTCCCCATAAACCCTTCTTCTCACAGGAAACCCAGAATTCTGGAAGTTTTTGTGATTCAGTCCCCAGACATCCCAGGAGGAGGCTTTCTCAGTCTAGGAGGGAGCATTTCCTGAGCGGTAACTCTGCAGACTCAGGCCCACCTCTCAGCCTCTTGCCACCTTTAAGTCACTTGTGTAATTAAGCTGTAAAATAAACTACTGAATTTTAGTGGTAAAAGGACCTCAAAACACCATCTGGTCCAGACCCCATGTTCGGCAGCTTTTTATGATTATCTCCATTTTATAAATGCAATAGCTCCCTGCCTTGAAGCCCAGGGCATACGGCTGATGAGAATGGCATACTGATTCAATGTAGGTTCATTTTGGGTCCTTGTTTTATTCCTTGCATCCTAAGAACAAGAGCTCTTCCATTTTTTATATGACTTACAACCCCAGTGTTATGTACACTATGAGAATATTCAGATAACCCATTTTTCCTGACAGACTGATTACCAGTCTCACAGACCCACGGCAGGAAAGCAGAGGGTCTTGGACTGCAGTAGGCCTGTGATTTACTAGAAAGGCCCACTACTGAGCCCTGCACTCAAATATAACGGGAGGCTTTGAGTGGAGCCCTGGAGTCAGTATACATGTAGCCTGGTGACCCTAATTCTGGTGGTTAGGAAACCAAACTCTAATAAATCTCACAGTAAAATTAGATGGAAAAAATTTTCTCTGGGTTCAAGGGGTGAGCTCCTCGTTATAATAGTTATAGTTCTCTCACTTTTCCTAAAGTACCATCTCAAATGAAAATACAGTGAAAAACTGTTAAGGAAAGCATTAAGCATTTTAGGCATTTTGTCATTTATTGGAAAGGAGAGATAATTGAAGTCAATAAATGCCCCTAGCCCACTCCCCCACACACACCCTAGTGTTGGCTGTTGTTTAGCCTGGAAGGTTGGCAGATACAGTAAATGGACTTTCCCACCACTTGGTGGAATAATTAGTAGACAAATAGAGGTAGCGATCCATTCTGGGCTGTGTAGGAATATTTATACAGATTTGGCCTCAGTAGTCTACCCTCCTCCCAACTTCCACCTCATCTTTCTCTCATGGACACTTTTTTTGGGTTGAATTAACATCGTTAAGCATCTTGAACTAAAATGCTGGGTTGCTTTGACACAGTGAAAGCAGGCTTGAAATTTAGTGCCAGAGAGGTTTATTACGTTCCAGCCCCCATCGAGCATCATGTCTGAACAGAAGTTTAAGGGTTCTGCTGTCCTGAGATGGCTCCTGGTAAACCTTGGATGTTCACTGGATGTTGGCACTTGAGTAAGAAAGCCTGGGGAATGATAAATGCCCTTGAGCTCCGATGTGGAAGTCAGAAGACAGAGTATCGGGAAAGCCACGGGGCAGTGGTCATGGTCCATTTGGGAAGATTTTCATTGAATTTTCAAAAATCTGATCTAGATACATATCGAAAAGGAGACACTTGTCCAAGAGAATGGACTTGCCATGAGACCATTAGCGTTTAAGACTGGTATGTTTATGAATGTTGGTGGAAGTGGGTGCCTGATTCGTCCAGTCTTGGTTCACATATAGAACCCTGACTTGAAACTGAAACTCCAGTCAAATGCGTGGAGCATCTGTCATGGGCGAGCTCAGTGCTGGCAGGTGAGGTGACAGGGCCGGGCCCTCAGCCGGGGGAAGCCCGCTGTCGGAAGGCTGTGCAGGGTGGTAGGAGAGACCCTGAGGCTGAGGCCGCCGCACTTGGTCTGAAAGGATGCCTAGAATCAGACAGGAGACAGGGAGGAGTCAGTCCAGGCTGGGGAGCTATAGAGCCAAGCAATGGAGGTGAGGAGCCATGTCCAACCTGTACACAGGTGGAGGCAGGGACAAGCGTAGCAACTCACATTTACTGAGCAGCGACCTGCTACCGTTTTGCTTTTTCACACATTTGTTATTGTAGTTAACCCTCACAATTACCCTAAAGGATAGGTATCATTAACTTTCCTCAGAAGCTAAGGAAGCTACAACTCAGGATGGTCAATTGACTTGCTCAGGGTCCCACAGAACTAGTGCCTGCTCAAGCCAGGATTCACACCTGGCCGTCCCAACCACTTCACTCTCCTACCTCCGTACAGGTTTGAGAAAGCTTGAAATTAACTGAATCCAGCTGCCCACATACCTCAGACATCCTATTTACTATATTCCTCCCACAATAATGCAGCCGAGGCTTGAGCCCAGTCCTAGCACTCGCTACCTCTTAAGAGGGGTCTAAGACAACTGGCTTGGCAGGCACCCAGTCTCCCAGCTGTGGGGTCACCCGCTCCACCCTTTGAAGCCACACGGAGCCTGACCTGTCTGACCTGCCTGTATGAACCACCCTCCAGACATCTGAGGATAGCTGCTAGGACCCCTTGAATCCTCTTTTTCGAGACAAACAGCAGAAGATCCTCTGTTCCTTGGCCATCAAGAATAGGAGCTAGAAAGAGTTGTAGGTGGTATAGTTGGAACAGAGAGCAAGCGTAAAGGAAGGAGTTCTCTGTCTTACTTGGAGGAGCCTGTGAAAAGCACTGGAAGCAGTGGATTGTCCTGGGAAGGCATTTCTGAGCAGAGAAAGTAGTAAAGGAATGTTTCTTTACTACTTTTATTTTCTCATTCGCTCATCAGTGAATCAAATACTTTTCCAAGCCCTGGGTGGGCTGCTGGAGTTAGAGCAGTGAGTGAGGCTGACATGGTCCCATCCTCATGGACCATGAACCAGCATCGTGCACTGGGTGAATGACAGGGAGCTCAGCTGGACTGGCTGGTGGAGAGACAGTCCCGAAAGGAATGTGCTAGTACAGGTCACAGGGCCTGTGATAGGCCGCCACGGTGAGGCACTTCTCACAAGCACAGTGAAGTAAAACAATGACAGCCTCTACGAGGCAGGAAGATACTTGAAACTCAGCCTTAATGAGTATTTAAAAAGCATAGGGAAATCTGAGACCGGATTTACACTTAGGCCAGGTTTGTTCATTCCAATTCTCCGAGGACAGAGCCCATAGTCCCACCCCCAGGAATTCTGAATAATTCAGTGTCTCTGAACTTTGACTGGATTTCCCTACAAACTGGGAAGTTTCTATTTCTCATTCATATTAGATGTCTGTCTGCAGATCCCTTATCTTTAGCATGCATAGAGTCCTGAAGGACCAGGAGAGGTCTGGGCATGTCCACTGTGGAAGAGATACCAACTTCTTATCGTGTAGATAATCCCTTATATTTTCCATCCACACACAGCTGCCCTAGAGAGGATGTCTTGAATGAAATGGCACTCAGCCTTTAGCAAGATCATCCCAGAAAATAGGGCTGAACAAAGCAAACACCAATCAAGATGATTCTGTGCTTTGGGGAGAACCACGGGAAGCCATTTCAAAGCCAAGGGACCTTGGGAAAATATGTTTTAAAATTTCATGCAGGCCAGGAGTTATGAAGGGAGTTTACTGACATATGTGGCATTGACTGAGACATGGCACCTTGGCAAAGCATGTGAATTCAAGGTATAGGATGTTTACAGCTAGTTATTAGATTCTCAGTATAATAAGACAGATCAAGAGGTTGAAAATCAAGAGGTTGAATAAGCTCAAAGTGGCTGAAGTAGTAATCGCAGCTGGAGACTGATACATTAGCTGAAGGTACAGACTTAACCCGGGGAGCCGTGGAAATTCTGGGGAGATAAGGCAAGGAGAGTCATACATGGGGCAGTGAGACCCTTCTAAAACCACGAGAGGATTGCCTTTCTCCTCCCTGCAGGTTCCAAAGCCCCGAGCTTCTGCTCGAGTGAATTATGTGTTTTCAGCTCTGTGGAGAGTGACTGAAATTTCCACCCGAGCGAAGCTTCAGGAGGTGGGGAGCCTTGTGATGAGCAGCCACATCGCGTGCACATCTCTCCTGGAGGAGAGTCTTTGTGAAAAGAATCCCTCTGCCTGGGACAGTTATGAAGGGGCTGACCCTGTGCACGCTCCCTGTGACACTGATTAATACACAGTTCTCCCAGGTGCACAGTATGTCATATCATCTGTCAGTTTACAAATCGTGAATCTGACCCAAAAAGGACAGCAAAGAAGGGATTATACTGGAGCTCAGATCTCTGCCATGTTTCCCAGTCAGGCCAGTGTCTCCAGTTTGGGGACCCTGTAGTAATTTGTTTTTACTCTCAGTTTTTTTTTTCTTTACAAGTTGCTTTCACATACATTAAACCATCTAATGCTCACAAGTTTCCAAGGGTAATTTTTCTCATTTTTCACGAAAGGGAAGGAAGACCCAGAGAAGTGAAGTGACCCCTTAAAAACTCTAACTGAAGGACACATAGAAAATGTATTAATGCATAATATATTTTAATAATATTAATATTAATGTAAATTTTAGACACATAATAAGGTATACTTCTATTCATTCCAGCAGCCATTGACTTTGATAGGTCCCACGCAAGAAACGCATTTAATAACTAGTCAGGAACAAAATTCAGGGCTGCCGCTTGTCAGTGTCACACCGTTTCCTATTACACTGCCCCGCCTTCCAGAGGGGACCTAGGAGTGGGGGACAGAGACCTCTCTGCCTGCTTCCTGCTCTGACAGTTGCTAAAAGCATCTGATCCTTCTCTCCTGCCCTGACTCGCCACAAATGACATCAGTTGCTCTGATAAAGAGGGCACTTCTCCCTTCATGCTCACTCTGGCCCCAAACTGATGGATGCCTGAAGATACAGAGCATGTAAAGCTAGAGCCTGCACCTCCAGTGGACCTTTGTTCAAAGAGGAGAAGGGGACGGCAGAGGATGAGATGGTTGGATGGCATCACCGACTCAATGGACATGTGTTTGAGCAAGCTCCAGGAGTTAGTGATGAACAGGGAAGCCTGGTGTGCTGTAGTCCATGGGGTCGCAGAGTCAGACACGACTGAGCGACTGAACTGAACAAGCGTAAGCTTTGCAAAACAAGTTAACCCCTCCTCATCCATTGAAATTGTGCTGCATTTTATGTTGCTAGAGATTTTAGGGCTTTGGCTGGTAAGAGGGTTGGTGTCCCCAGGACCCAGATCTAGAGACACGGGTTCAATCCCTGGGTTGGGAAGATATGACATCCATCTGAGGTCAAAGGACACATGGCATTGTTCAGGGTTGGTATATGAAGGTCAAGTCCCTCTCACATAAATATTTCAGAAAGGATCTAACTTCTTATCGTAGTTGATAGGAAAGAAATACAGTATTGTATATGGGGAGTATTTGGTTTGGGGAAAGCTGTTTTTCAGTAATCAGAACTCTTTCTCTGCTTGAAAGAGACTACGTTTTGTACACTTGCTCACATCTGTCCCCAGGTGAGGAGGATGTTACATTCACACTAACCTCCAGACTCTAATCTGCCTTCATGCCTCCTTGAGCCACAAGAGAGCAGACTGGGAGCAGAGCAAAGTGACAGCAGCAGCTGGGGAGCTAGTGTTTATGGCTCTTCCAGCCCCAGGCTGGGAGGCAGAGAGGAGGCCTCCTGGGATTTTTAAAGCATCAAGAAGCCGATCCCTTGCTGGAACTCTCCCTTCTGCCTTAAGAAACCTATTAAAAAGAAAGAGAAGGAGCACTAACCTATCAAAGTCAATGGCTGCTGGAATGAATAGAAATATGTATCATTATATTCTGATATTTACATTTATATTAATCTTAGAATGTACTTATTATAATGTATTAATATAGTTTCTATCTATCCACCAGCTGGAGTTTTTATAAGGAGGACTGGATCTAACATAATTCATTAATTTGATGGATTTAATTATCTAGATTCTGTTGTTATGACATGGGCTTCCCAGGTGGTACAGTGGTAAAGAATCTGCCTACCAGTGCAGAAGAAGCGGGAGACATGGATTTGATCCCTGGATTGGGAAGACCCCCTGGAGAAGGAAATGGCTACCCACTCCAGTATTCTTGCCCGGGAAATCCCATGCACAGAGGAGACTGGCAGGCTACAGTCCAAGGGTTACAAAGAGTCCGACCGTACTGAGCAACTGAGCACACACATGGTTATAATATAAGGAAAGAAGAAGAAGAAAAGAACTGTGAATTTGAACTCCAGTTGCTGGTCTAAGTGACTCTGCTGTAACCCAATATAAGTGATAAGGTTGATAAAGTGAGAAACCCAATGCGAATTAGCAGGGCAGGACTTGTGGCAAAAGAAAAGGTCAAAATATGTGAATAAAAGGGAGAAGTATTCAAATGCTGTGTTTATTCTGAAATATAGTGTGTAGCCTTTATTATATGCACTTACAGCTTTTTTTTAATGTTACCGTAACTCCTGGCAGAAGAAAATAGCTTTGCTATCACGGACCTGAAATTATCTTGTCCTCTTTTCCCCCTTTGAAGCAGAGGGTTTTAAACTGCATTTTTGATAATGTAAGTTTTCTAAGCAGTGAAGCCATTGCATTAGTGTAGAAAAGACTATGAATGTAGTATATGTTGCTATGTCTCAGAAACACAGAGTTTTATAGAAAGGATATCTTTTGGCTGGCTAAAATAGGACATAGGAAAAGACGCGTCCATGGAATAGAAAGGAACAGATTTCTTAAATGCATAAATTATTGTTTCTATGTCTAGTTGGAAGTTCAGTTCAGTTCAGTTCAGTCGCTCAGTCATGTCTGACTCTTTGCGACCCCATGAATCGCAGCACCCCAGGCCTCCCTGTCCATCACCAACTCCCAGAGTCTACCCAAACCCATGTCCACCAAGTCGGTGATGCCATCCAGCCACCTCATCCTCTGTCATCCCCTTCTCCTCCTGCCCCGAGTCGTTCCCAGCATTAGGGTCTTTTCCAGGAGTCAACTCTGTGCATGAGGTAGCCAAAGTATTGGAGTTGGAAGTTAATGTCCAGTAATCTTACAGTTTGATCTGTTTGAGGGAATGCATTTTGTGATTCATTTGTGCTCATTACCACTGCATCGCTGACATCAGCCCCTGGCTCAGTTGGCATTTTTGAGCGTATGCTAACTAGCCAACAGGTGAGAGCTACCTGGAGGTGTGCAGGCCTCAGAAACAGAAGTGAAGCCACTCATGGAGTCAGCACAGAGTGGGCAGGGAGAGTTGTAAATGTACCATGAGTAAGCATGCTTGCGGTTAAACCACTAACTACGGTTGATTAAGGGCTCCTGGGTGGCACTAGTAGTAAAACTCCTGCCTGCCAATGCAGGAGACATAAGAGACACAGGTTCAATCCCTGGGTTGGAAGATCCCCTGGAGGAGGGCTCCCCCGTCCCCGGGATTCTCCAGGCAAGGACACTGGAGTGGGTTGCCATTTCCTTCTCCAGCAAAGCAGTTACCTTACTGTATTCTAACCATGTGTTTGTGTGTTGTTTCCTAGGGTGGGGGGGAAGAGCTGGATAATTTTTGTTTTCATCTTTATATGCCCAGGCCTATCACCTCATTGGCCTGAATTATTTTTTCTTGTTAGATGAATGCATCAAAAATTCCAAAACTCCCTATCAAAAGCACCTTGAAACAGATCATAAGGTGGTTGAACACCTGTCTTAAAGTCCATAAATATTGATAAAAACACAGCAGGAATAAAGATTTTTTTTGGAACAAAGGAAGATATATTTCAAGACACTTAGGTCTTTCAGAACCATTTGTGAAGATCACTTCAAATTTCCAGTTAAAATTCCCTTCATCTTCTAAGACTTTGTAAGCTGGATCCTTGCCAGGAGTATCTTTTATGGCTGCACTCTCAACTGGTGGAAAACAGGATTTACGAATTCTGAGTCTGCTGGTGCTTCTTACATCACTCCCCTTCAGGATTAAAGTTCCTAAAATGTTTATGTTATTGGCATTAAGTGTCCACTTTCACCCGGACAAAGAAATGACTGTATAATAGAACAATATGCTTAAAGAGGAAGAAAGAATTGGGCTAGAAAGGAAGATGATAATGGACCAGATCTTTCTGAGGAAAGATGCTGCTAAGGTCCAGTGTGTTCTTGGTCCACAGAGAAGAGGGGCTTCTTTAGGCCACTGCCTAACCCAGCAGTGTAGGTTGCTTTCAATTTGTGTCTTCTTTTCTACAGTCTTTTACCATTTAAACTCTCACCTAATTACATTTGAAATATCCAAGACCTTTGGGAAGTGCATTTCCTTCAGGGAACCTGTGTTTGCCATCCTCACAGTTCTGAAAGTCTCCCTTGGGTCCTGAATTCTACTTTAATCAGCTAATCTGCTTTCCGGAATTTCCTTTCTGAGGAATTAACCTTTCATCTCACTGTGCTATGAACATCAAACAGGTGAAAAGGAAGCCTTCTTTTGCCAAGGGTAATTCTACCATGTTTGATAGCCAATGAGGCACATTTACAGCCAATCAATACAATAGCAGGGAGCAGAAGGGATTAGGAAACAATGGGAGTTGCGCTTTCACGATTTAGAGTGAGTCACTTTTCTTTAGAAAAGTCTTTTTTTCCTCCTTCTGAAAGCAACAGCTAACATCTACTGGAGTTGAGGAAGAAATCTAAACACAAGTGATGCATTCAGATGGCCCCCAGTATGCAGAAGCCCCAGGACTTCCTAGTGGCTCAGTGGTAGAGAATTCATCTGCCAACACAGGAGTTGTGGGTTCAATCCAAGGGTCTGGAATATCCCCTGGAGTAGGAAATGGCAACCCACTCCAGTATTCTTGCCTGAAAAATCCCATGGACAGAGGAGCGTGATGGGCTACAGTCCATGGGGTGGCAAGAACATCAGACCCAACTTAGCAACTAAACAGCAACATGCAGGAGCCCCAGCCAATAAAGACTATAAAGCCCCAGACGATAAGGAGCCTGTGTCATATGCTCTTTCTTCAGCTAAAGTTGCAACCAGTAACTTCACAACCTTAGTATATTTGATTTAGCCTTAAAAGAGGAGCTCCACTGATTCTTTGCCCTCATCCTACCTCAGTCTGGCAGTGAGCTTTGGGAGATGCAGAGACCCCCGATGGGCACCCACACCAGGTGAAGCCCACTCAGGACTTCCTGCTTCTGGGGCAGCACTTTGTCTCTCAGCTCAGAGCCTGTTAAGCCCAGCTCTCAAACCATCCTATGCTTCCTGGACTTTACAGAGTGTAGAGTGATTGCCTTTCTACTGATCATGTGTGTTCCCTCTGTCACAGGAGGACTGTGTCCAGGGGCCAACGATCCTTGCGTGGAGAAGCCGTGTCCGGGGGACATGCAGTGTGTTGGTTACGAAGCCAGCAGGAGACCGTTCCTCTGCCAGTGTCCACCAGGAAAGCTTGGAGAGTGCTCAGGTGCAGAGTGCGGTGGGATGATGAGGGTCTAAATTCATATTCTAGAAGCCCTTGCCCTTGAGTAAATTACACTGCCTTAGCCCTTCCAGAAGACATCTGTCTGCATGTAACATTTTCCTTCAGGATGAACCCCAGCTAGCATCCCCCTCAAGTACTTAGAATTTATTAGAGCTGCAGCCTGTGCTCAGGAGACATGCAATGCCTGTGGGTTCCTTATATAATGGGAGACCATAGCCTGTGTTTCTGTTGTGTCATGTGGATGCTAAGGGTGTGAAATTATAGAAAATAAAAGGCTGTTGGTTAGGCAGAGAAGTTGGCGTATCTGTGGCGTGGCCTTTCATGTTCTGAGCTTATACCTCTCAACAGAAAGTGAAGCTGAGCCAGTTCTGTTATCTTTGTAGGGCAAGCCCAGCCTAGACCAGGTAAGACTCCCCACTGCAAATGTACAACTAACTGCATGTTCCTGAAAGGTGAGGTGATCACCTCCCTTGTCTTAAAGAAAAAAAAAAAAAATCAGTATTTGTGTTAATTCCAATCCAGATGATCCTCCATTTCTGATCAATTTCAATACTTCTCTTGATTCATATATGTTCTACCATTTCTTTCCTCTAAAGAGAGTAATGTTCACTTTTGTTACAAATAGAACCCTTTTTAGTAGAGGATGTATTTCAGATATAAGCACACCGATACCAGTTTTAGAATCCAAGAAATATTTATTGAGTGATGATTATAATAGCAATTACAATGGGAATAAAAAATTATTATATCTAGTATGTGCAAGGCACTTGTGAAGCACTGAGTTCTAGAAACTCAGGCTTTGCAAAGATAAGCACTATTATTAAAAATGGAAGCCAAAGCTCTTTCAGAGTTGACTTCAAGAACAGAGCTGTCCCTGAATCCACATACTTGCTTTTGAAGTCTTCTAAGGCTCTAAGATACTTATGCTGGTCCACGCCCAACATGCCTGCTGTAGCAGGTGGGTCTGCAGGGTGATAATAGAGCACTTCTCCTAACTTCAGATGTGCCTTTTTGTCCATCTCCCTTCTCCTTTCTATATGGAAATTCTTCATTGTCCATGATAATCATCAATTTTGGTGTATTTCCACACTTTCACCCCAGTGAGACAGCTTTTCAGCCATTACTTTGCTTCTTAAAACATAAAGTGGAAGGCAGTAAAAAAAAAAAAAAAAAAAAAAAGGAGAGAGAGAACGAATTCAGAATGGGGTGATATGAGTAACTACTGAACATTCTAGGCAAGGGAGCCTGAAATTCATGGTCGAAGGTAGAGTTGTGACTGCATAAAACTTGAACTTCCTTTGTATCATTGCCTTTATCAACATTTGTGCAAATGACCTAAATTCGCTGTTCAGCATCAGGATACTTGGGGAATGTGGATATTCTTTGAAAATGGTTTTATCTTTCCCTTGTTTCATGGAAGTGAAAGTTTTCAAGTGTCTAAGTGGTGTGGGTGGGTGTGAAGGAATATCTTTTAAAAATGCTAATTTTAGAAAGCAGGAATTGGGAGTTTAGTGACTCTAGGAAAATTCAAGTTAGAGGACATACCAAGCTGCCCTCGACACGAGAGAACTCAGATTTGGGGCATCTGACTAGTTAAATATCTTATTTTTACTTTGAAATTGGAACGTGACCCAAGATGGAGAACCGGTCTTTAATCCAAAATTGTTTGTCCTCAGTGCCTTCGCCAACTTCCCACAGTCTTTAATCAACTTGATTGGTAGTTGTTCGGTGATTTCATGGGTCCCTTCTGGTTTCTGGATGTTCAAAGTATCTATGTCTCCCCATCATGGTCTTTTCAGGGCACACTTCTCTAAGCTTTGCTGGAAACAGTTACATCAAATACCGGCTTTCTGAAAACAGCAAAGAAGAAGACTTTAAACTGGCCCTGCGTCTGCGGACCCTGCAAAGCAACGGAATTATAATGTACACCAAAGCAAACCCCTGCATCATACTGAAGGTAATTAAAATGGGTTATCTTTTCCCGCAGTCAGTTCTCATGTTAGTATTTTGGCTCTTGGATTGGGGTCTGAAATCATTTTGTCTTTTAAGTTCAGAAACCAGAAGCTGACTTTAGGGCCAGGGGAGTAGCAGCAAAACTGGGAAGTATGCCAATACCCCATTTCCTTTTGTACATTCAGCTTCAAAATTGCCTCTTTGGAGACTGGGGTACCTCTCTCTAGAGTAGGTTCAAGGGCCGGCCTCCTTTGAGCTGTAATCACTCAACAGTTCATTAGAGTGTTTCCTAATCAATTCCACGGCAGGGGTGGTCCTTTCAAAAGACTGACTGTATATCTTTTTATACCACATGGGTCTATCCCCAGTGACCCCTGAAGGTCACTTCTATCCTTGCCCAGGAAGGACATTGGAGATCTGGGGTATAGAAGATTCCATATGCCCTCTTCTGGCCCAAGTAGCCTAATTTTTAAATCATTCCCAGCCTCACAAACTCTCCAAAGGCACTAGATTTCCTTTAGAGCAAGTCTGGCATTTGTATTCACATCAGAGCCTCTGATGCCTTCATAAAAACAACAGCAGCAATAATACTAACAGCTTTACATGCCTCATTTGGTTTGTGTTATGAAGTTAATATAATAAATGTGATTTATATATATACTCAGTCATATACAATTCTTTGCGACCCCATGGACTGTATAGCCCACCAGGCTCCTCTGTCCATGGGATTCTCCACACAAGAACACTGGAGTGGGCTGCCACTTCCAGGGGATCGTCCAGACCCAGGGATCGAACCCGCGTCTCTTGTGTCTCCTGCATTGGCAGGAGGGTTCTTTACCACTATCGCCACCTGGGATCCTATATGGAGACACAAGAGACCCAAGTCCCATCTCTGGGTCTCGAAGATCCCTTGAAGAAGGAAATGGCAACCCACTCCAGTATTCTTGTCTGGAACATCCCTGGACAGAGGAACCTGGTGGGCTACAGTCTATGGGGCTGCAAAGAGTCAGACACGAGCGGTTCAGAGAGGTTGAATTATTTACAAGGTTGTACGGCTAAAGCGTGCCAAGCCTGGCCCTGCCTCCAGTCTCACTCACACCACGCTTTCCATCCCCACGCTGTCCCCAGCTTTCAGTGTTGTTACTGCAACTCATTTTATCCAAAATCACACATGGGCTTCTGTAGAGAAGATTAAGCCTTCCTGGATGGGAGGGGAAGGGGACCTAGGAGGGAGACATGTTTAATGGAACACAGTTTTCCTCTGGACGTGCACTCAGAAGTGAGTGGCATCTGTCCAACAGGACCCGCTTATCCACGTGGAAATGGCGGGTGGTTTTCTCCTTCCTGCTACTCTTTCACTTGGGTTAACGGGGATCATGGTGGGCCGTGTTAGCTCCCGTGCTTTGGCTGTTTGTTAGGTCACATCCACGTTGATCAGATGACTCAGGCTTTAATCCTGGAGGGAGGAAAGTATGTAGAACAGTAGATGCCAATGGCCCCTCCCGCCACTTTTTATACCTGCTTCTGGTACTACCAGGCACTGTGCAGATGGGGTGAGCAGCGAACTGGAGTTTAAAGTTGGCCACTTTTCCAAAGAACTAAACAGACATTTCTCCAAAGAAGACATACATATGGCTAACAAACACATGAAAAGATGCTCAACATCACTCATTATTAGAGAAATGCAAATCAAAACCACAATGAGGTACCATTACACACCAGTCAGAATGGCTGCTATCCAAAAGTCTACAAGCAATAAATGCTGGAGAGGGTGTGGAGAAAAGGGAACCCTCTTACACTGTTGGTGGGAATGCAAACTAGTACAGCCACTATGGAGAACAGTGTGGAGATTCCTTAAAAAACTGGGAATAGAACTGCCATATGACCCAGCAATCCCACTGCTAGGCATACACACTGAGGAAACCAGAATTGAAAGAGACACGTGTACCCCAATGTTCATCGCAGCACTGTTTACAATAGCCAGGACATGGAAGCAACCTAGATGTCCATCGGCAGACGAATGGATAAGGAAGCTGTGGTACATATACACAATGGAATATTACTCAGCCATTAAAAAAAAATACATTTGAATCAGTTCTATTGAGATGGATGAAACTGGAGCCCATTATACAGAGTGAAGTGAGCCAGAAAGAAAAGCACCAATACAGTATACTAATGCATGTATATGGAATTTGAAAGATGGTAACGGTAACCCTATATGTGAGACAGAATAAGAGACACAGATGCATAGAACAGTCCTGCGGATTCTGAGGGAGAAGGTGAGGGTGGGACGTTCTGGGACAATAACATTGAAACATGTATATTGTCATGTGTGAAGCGGAACACCATTCCATGTTCTATGCATGGGACGGATGCTCAGGGATGGAGCGTTGGGATGACCCAGAGGGATGGGAAGGGGAGGGAGGTGGGAGGAGGGTTCGGGAGGGGGAGCACATGTGAACCCATGGCTGATTCATGTCAATGTATGGCAAAAACTACTACAATATTGTAAAGTAATTTGCCCCCAACTAAAATAAATTTAAAAAATGAATACATAAATAAATAAATAAATAAATAAAGTTGGCCACTTTTGTGAGGCATCTCCCGCTACCCTGGCTCATTCAACTCAGAGAATAACTTTAGCCCCGTTAGGAAAACAGTGTTTTCTAAAGAAAACGAGGGGCTTCCCTGGTGGCCCAGTGGTCAGGCTCCCACACTTACAGTGTAGACGTGGTTCAGTCTCTGGCTGGGAACTAAGATCCTGCATGCCACAGGGCCAAAAAATAAAAATAAGAAAAATAAAGTATACCACTTAGAAAAGTTTTGGACAGATTTATTAAAAAAAAAAAAAGAAACACTCAGGATGCAGTTTTAGAAAACAGTGAATTCAAATCAGATCTTCACAATGGAAGAAGATAAATTCAAAAACTAAAGTCCTGTCTTTAACCTCCTGGCTACTGAAGCAAGCTGCCTAGCATCCTGAGCTCAGTTTCTTTCTTTTTTTTTTTTAATTTTATTTTTTTAATTTATTTACTTATTTTAATGGGAGGATAGTTATTTTACAATATTGCGATGGTTTCTGCCATACATCGATATGAGTCGGCCATAGGTATACATGTGTCCCCTCAATACTAAACAGCCCTGAGAGGCAGGGTTGTATGATTACTGGGAAGGCACTCTGCTCATGCAGAGGTCACAGCTCCCAGGGGCCCTGCCCGGGTGTCACTGACCTTCCCCCTCTCTCCTTCCAGCTTTAACAGGATTGGCAGCTGCTGAACATCCTTAGGAAGCAAATACTTTCTATTAGCAATTCTTTTAAATAGTGTTAAATTTGAGAGAGAACAAAAATATGGGATATGAATGGCTTGATCCTAAAATGGAGCTTGTCATTTGACACTTCACTGGCAAATGTCTAAAATGTACAGAACCCTAGGGATGGGAAAGAAGAATAATTCAACCTTTTATGCGGCTCTAGCTCCTAAGGTATATTGTATTTCATGAAACAAGTGTGTTTCTGAGAGTTGTGTAAATTGAATCTCTATAAATGGAATTCTAATAAACCAGGGATGGTTGCTATTTGAAGGAACCCTTCCATTAATCCCTTTGTGATGTGAATAATCACCCCCACCCCAATCTGTCTGTTCAGTAAGTTTGCTTTTCATATGTTGGCTTTGCCCAAAGCAGGACACAGCTGTACTAAACTACTATGGATACTCCCCTGCAGTCACCAGGAATATCCACTTAGGGGATTTGAATCTGTTTGCTTAACATTTTCAGCCTCATGCAAGATTTACTTTCATTGGCTTTAGGTTCAGTATGTGCCTTGTACTTTGGTTCAATGACTACGCTGCAGTGCTTTGTTTAAATTGCACCTCTTGGTTGTTTATATTTTCCCAGCTAAAGCACATTCTCTAAAAAGTACTTAAGATGATCTTCAAGGTAGAGGGTACCCCTCGAAGATGTTGAAGAATTGCACGGACACCTCAGGAAATGAACATTCTCACGGACAAGGAGGCGCTCATCCTTCTGTTTACAATTGATACTTTGTCTCTTCCAAAAGAGATTCCAGGCTCACTGTAAAAACTGAAAACTGATAAAATCGAAGCACCATTAAGATGAAAACAGGGATAGGTGAATTAGGGGAAGGGGATCAGGAGGGACAGTAATAAATAAGCCGTGAGGATGTAATGTATGGCATAGGGAATGTGGTCAATAATACTGTAATAACTTCGTATGGCGACAGATAGTAGCTAGGCTCAACACTGATGATCATTTTGTAACGTATAAAAATATTGATTCACTATGTGGCACACCTGAAACTAATATAATAAGTTAATTATACCTGAACTTTTAAAAAGATAAAAAATAAAAGGCTAAGACTCAACTAGTGAAATAGGGATGGACAGAACATTGAAAAATCTAGACCAGGGATTCGTTGAACACAGACCATAGCCCTGAATTTCCTGGCAGCCAAAGTCATGATGAAAATGGTGGGATAGGTTCCGTGGCTCTCCTCAAACCTATAAAAGAAACATGTTGGATCACTAGGAGAGATTCCCTAGACACAAGTAATATTTTTCCCTATGTTAGTCTTTCAGGTCCAATATTATAGCAAAAGTACAAGAAGCACTTGCTTGTTAGTGTGTTTGCTAAGTCGCTTCCGTCGTGTCCAACTCTGCGACCCTGTAGACTGTAGCCCGCCAGGCTCCTCTATCCATGGGATTCTCCAAGCAAGAATACTGGAGTGGGTTGCCATTTCCTTCTCCAAAGGATCTTCCTAACCTAGGGATCCAACCCGAGTCTCCTAAGTCTCCTGCATTGGCAGGCAGGTTCTTTACCACTAGAACTACCTGGGAAGCCCAGTTTAACTGCTTTTCACTCAGTCATATCTGACTTTTTGCGATCCTGTGAACTGTAGCCCACCAGGCTCCTCTGTCCATGGGATTCTCCAGGCAAGAGTACTAGAATGGGTTGCCATTTCCTTCTCCAGAGGATCTTCCCTATCCAGGGATCAAACCTGAATCTCCTGCACTGCAGGAAGATTCTTTACGATCTCAGCCACCAGGGAAGCCCAGATAACTGCTTTATAATGTTGTGTTAGTTCTGCTGTACAATGTGAATAGTATATGTATACCTGTATCCTCATGCTTGAACCTCCCTCCCATGCCCCTATCCCTCTAGGTCATTACAGAGAACCAGGCTAAGCTCCCTGTGCTTTACAGCAGCTTCCACGTATTTTTATTCTCACTCTCTCGTGCACAGGTATGAGTGCCTACTTTTTCACCTCCAAGAAAACTGAGGTTCAGAGACCATCAATGACTTGCCTAAAAATCAATACTGGACCTGGCCTCTGGCAGTGGCAGGCAGGTCAGGAGTATGACTGTTTATCAAAAGAAGAGATTCAGAGACTGAGATTTATTCATTGTATATTCATTAAAACTATATTTTTTGAGCATCTACTGTATGTTGTTGTTGTCACTAAGTGATGTCCAACTTTTTGCAACCCCATGGACTGCAGCACGCCAGGCTTCCCTGGCCTTCACTGTCTCCTGGAGTTTGCTCAAATTCATGTCCATTGAGTCAGTGATGCTATCAAACCATCCCATCCTCTGTCTCCCTCTTCTTCTTTTGTCTTCAGTCTTTCCTGGCACCAGGGTCTTTTCCAGTGAGTCAGCTGTTTGCAAAGCATTGGAGCTTTAGCTTCAGCATCAGTCCTTCCAATGAATATTCAGGGTTGATATCCTTTAGGATTAACTGGTGTAATCTCCTTGCAGTCCAAGGGACTTTCAAGAGTCTTCTCAGGCAATACAATTCAAAAGCGTCAATTCTTCGGCACTCAACCTTCTTTATGGTCCAACTGTCACATCCATACGTGACTACTGGAAAAACCATAGCTTTGACTATACGAATGTTTGGCAGCAAAGTGATGTCTCTGCCTTTTAATACTCTAAGTTTTATAGCTTTTCTTCCAGGGAGCAAGCATCTTTTAAGCTCATGGCTGCAGTCACTGTCCACAGTGATTTTGGAGCCCAAGAAAATAAAATCTGTCACTGTTTCCACTTTTGCCACTTCTATTTGCCATGAAGTGATGGGACCAGATCCTAATGCTGGGAAGGATTGGGGGCAGGAGGAGAAGGGAACAACAGAGGATGAAATGGTTGGATGGCATTACTGACTCGATGGACATGGGTTTGGGGAAACTCCGGGAGTTGGTGATGGACAGGGAGGCCTGGCATGCTGTGATTCATGGGGTCGCAAAGAGTCGGACACAACTGAGCGACTGAACTGAACTGAACTGATGGGACCAGATGCCATGATTTTAGTTTTTTAAATGTCGAGTTTTAAGCCAACTTTTTCACTCTCCTCTTTTACCCTCATCAAGAGGCTCTTTAGTCCTCTTCGCTTTCTGCCACTAAAGTAGTATCACCTGTACATCTGAGGTTGTCGATATTTCTCCCAGCAATCTTGATTCCAGCTTGTGCTTCATCCAGCCTGGCATTTCGCATGATGTACTCTGTGTATAACAGGGTGACAATTTTGAACCAGTCTGTTTTTCCACATAAGGTTCTAATAGCTGCTTCTTGACCCGCATACAGGCTTCTCAGGATACAGGTAAGGTGGTCTGGTATTCCCATCTCTTTAAGAATTTCCCACAGTTTGTTGTGATCCACATAGTCAAAGGCTTTTGCATAGTCAATGAAGGAGATGTTTTTCTGGAACTCCCTTGCTTTCTTTGTGATTCAACGAATGTTGACAATTTGATCCTTGGTTCCTCTCCCTTTTCTAAACCCAGATTGTACATCTGGATATTCTCAGTTCACATCAGTTCAGTTCAGTTCAGTCGCTCAGTCGTGTCCGACTCTTTGCAACCCCATGAACTGCAGCACGCCAGGCCTCCCTGTCCATCACCAACTCCCAGAGTCTACCCAAACCCATGTCCATCAAGTCAGTGATGCCATCCAACCATCTCATCCTCTGTCGTCCTCTTCTCCTCCTGCCCCCAATCCTACCCAGCATTAGGGTCTTTTCCAATGAGTCAACCCTTCGCATGAGGTGGCCAAAGTATTGGAGTTTCAGCTTCAACATCAGTCCTTCCAATGAACACCCAGGATTGATCTCCTTTAGGATGTCAGTTCACATAGCTTGAAGGATTTTGAGCATAACCAGCTAGCATGCGAAATGAGTGCAATTGTTCAGTACTTTGAACATTCTTTGGAACTGCCCTTCTTTAGGATTGGAATGAAAACTGACATTTTCCAGTCCTCTGGGCACTGCTGAGTTTCCCATATTTGCTGGCATATTGAGTGCAGCACTTTCACAGCATCATCTTTTAGGATTTGAAATAGCTTAGCTGGAATTCCAGAGAAGGCAATGGCACCCCACTCCAGTACTCTTGCCTGGAAAATCCCACGGATAGAGAAGCCTGGTAGGCTGCAGTCCATGGGGTCGCTAAGAGTCGGACACGACTGAGCGACTTCACTTTCACTTTTCCCTTTCATGCACTGGAGAAGGAAATGGCAACCCACTCCAGTATTCCTGCCTGGAGAATCCCAGGGACGGTGGAGCCTGGTGGGCTGCCGTCTATGGGGTCGCACAGAGTCGGACACGACTGAAGTGACTTAGCAGCAGCTGGAATTCCATCACCTCCACTGGCTTTGTTCGTAGTGATGCTTCCTAAGGCCCACTTGACTTCGCATTCCAGGATGTCTGGCTCTAGGTGAGTGATCACACCATCATGTTATCCATGTCATTAAGACCTTTTTGTACAGTTCTGTGTATTCTTGCCACCTCTTCTTAATCTCTTCTGCCTCTACTAGGTCCTTACATTTATTGTGTCCATCCTACTATATGCCAGATAGGTATTAACGGCCATCTTAAACATAGGTTTTTGAAACATTCCCTTTCAAAGAGTATTTAGTAACCTTCTTACAAGTTTATGATGATGTGCACTTGCCAAAGCCACATGTCAACAATCTGAAGCAGTCAGATTTTGCACTATAATTCATACTTTCTTACTCAAAATCCTACTTTCTTACAAGGTGACTTATTGCTCTGATAATGTGTCTCCCTAACTGCAAGCCACTGAAGATCCAGGTTAAAGCACATCACTGATTTCAGACAACCCTGAATACTTACACCTTTTGTGACATTGCGCTTTAATTGAACACGTTGCTTACCTTTCTCCACTTCTCCACCCCGACAAACACACACCATTTCAGATCCTTGCTGCAGACTTTTCTTACAGTTTCACGTACACTTCAGTTTCTGTTAAACTAGCTTGCCCTCTGTTTTGAAGAAGCTTTGTCTTCTTAAAAGAGAGATTCTTTAAAACTGGATAAACCCCATTCTGAAGACAGAAAAACTACATATGATCAGAGTATAATTTTCCAAGGTGAGAGGACTCAGGTATGAAAGCATTCTCTCCTCCTCCTGGCATAATATACTTGTAAAATAGCCAGATACTGACTTTTTACAAGGTAGCTTTTGGTATCAGCATTCTAGTTTGTCATCTAGACAAGGCTTATAATTCTAAACTCCTAGAATTTAGAAGGTATGAGTCACTTTTGTTTTCAAAAGCTGGGGGTCATGTAGGTGTCTGGCTTTCGATTCACTCAGCTGTGTTGTTGCTGTTATTTTTTTCAACAGGAAAAACAAAAAAGAAAGTTTAACCGTACACTGTATTACCATGGGATAATTTTATCTTCCTTAGTGATAGAACATCTATGTATGTGACTACATCAGAGCCACATCAGTTCTCCTGGATGAATTATAACTTGATTATTATCCCAAGAGATGGGGCTTAGGGTTAGGGAGGGGAATGGACCAAGTAATATATTAATTAAATACATCCTTTTACAAAACCTTAGATGAATTGCACCCTCACCTCAAGATTTTCCTTGATAGACTGGGGACCACATAGACTCTACAGCCACTGAGCACAACAACAGATGGACTGTGCCAGAGGCAGTTAGTCCCCAAAGTCACACTTGATCGTTTCATTACTGACATTGACGCAAAAATATGGATATTATGCAGGAGTTGTCACTGAGCAAGTGTTCTGGCATGATTTACAATATTCGTTCAGTGCAGTTTGTTGAACAACAACAACAAAAATGACAAAACCAATAGCATAGATTACACATGAATGATCTCTGAAAATAAAAATTGGTCTCCAGTCTTTTTGCCTGCATACATTTGTGTTACCAAGCATAGGATGTATGTACCGTTCGAGGTGGCTGACAATTCTGTAGTGGACTCATTCTCCTTGTAAAATAAGCCACAGCAGTTCTCTTTGCTTTCCCTCTAAGGGGTCTTAAGCCCAGAGCTTCCCTGGTGGCTCAGACAGTAAAGAATCTGCCTACAGTGTGGGAGACCTGGGTTTAATCCCTGGGTTGGGAAGATCCCCGGTGAGGGGAATGGCAACCCACTCCAGTATTCTGGCCTGGAGAATCCCACAGACAGAGGAGCCTGGTGGGCTACAGTGCATGGGGTCGCAAAGAGTCAGACATGGCTCAGAAATGAACACTTGCACTTTTCAAACCCAGAGGCCAGCCAGTTCTTTCTAGGGAACCTGTGTGATCCATGACAAAGCTGGAATTTGATTTCTCATTCCTAAAGTCACAAGGCTCTCCCTGGTTCACAGAGCCTCCTGCCTTTCATAAACACATATTTATGTGGCATAAACTTTATATGTAGGAAGAGAGGGTGCCAATGAATTCATGGAGTCATGGTGGCAGAAGTGAGAGTCCCTAGGAATTGGTTGTCTGCAAAAAATGCTGAGGCATAGAAAAGTATCCCATTTGTGAGGGTGAGTGGTGTTGTGACCATCCCTAACAGGTCTGTCAGGAGCCAAATGCATCTCAGAAAGATGGATTCAGTTTATTTCTGTGACATTGGTACCTCCTTGGCATCAATGCCCTGAGTGCCTTCGTGCCTTCCCCTTCTGCCCCTTTCCCTCTCTCTCTCTACAAGCTCCTGCTCTCTACCCAGGTCCTGGCACAGGACTGCACGTGCCGGCAGATCTTAGATGAACGCTGGCTGCCCTGGCCTGACTCAGCTGCTGGCCTCCACAAGGTTCTTCTGCTGCTTCACAAAGGACAGAACCGTAGCTTCTGTTTCATACTTTCTGGCCGTGGATTCTTTCATGGCCCAACACTGACTTGCTGACGAGACAGTGCTCTGGCCTTCATTCCCTGGATCCTCACACCATCGCGCATCTCTGAGAAATGCACATGAGGGTGGACAACAGAGGATTCGAAGGCCAGCCCGTCTCCTCAGCAGCAGGGGATCCTGGGTCTCCCTGGAGGACTGGTACCTGTCCAGCAGCGTTTAGTCTGCCAGCATCCTCCGGTAGCACATGTACCTGAGTTTGCTGTCCTTTTGGAGTTAGCCTGCTTGGGGCTGGGGAGACCTGGGTGCCTTTGTGGCACCAGGGCAACAAAAACAGCAGGCAGCTCTCTGTTGTAGCTGACCGCAGACCAGGGGCTGGGAGTATCTACAAGGTGTACACAGTTAGCCAGATCCTTCTCGAGCTCCCGAGGTCATACATTCTTTTTGTCTTAAATATTTTATTTTTGTATTGGGATATAGCTGATTAACAATGTTATAGTTTCAGCTGAACAGCAAAGAGACTCAGCCATATAGTCTCCCCCAAACCCCCTTCCCATCCAGGCTGCCACATAACACTGAGCAGAGTTTCCTGTGCTGTAGAGTAGGTCCTTGTTGGTTAGCCATTTTAAATACAGCAGTAAATATACATATGTGCCTAGCAACAGGCCTAGGCCTGAGTATTTTATAAGATAATCTTAACCTAAATGATGAACAGCAACCCTGAAGAACTGTTGTAAGCAGATGGCTAGCATTTAATAAGAGAGTTTTTAAATCTTACACATGCATGAAGCTGGGAAGTAAGAAGTATATGTAGCCTCCTTCTCTCCCCTACAGCACAGTCACACAGACTTTCTTGGGGCATATACATAGATTTCTGGGCTTATTTGATTCATGGCCATGTCCCCTGCTCAGACAAAAGCCCCAGGAGGACAGAGGTGACAACTCTCTGCTCAATGGTCCTCACAGTCCCTACCACACTGCTTGGCACATAGTAGATGTTCAATCAGTTCAGTTCAGTTCAGTCACTCAGTCGTGTGCGACTCTATGCAACCCCATGAATCGCAGCACGCCAGGCCTCCCTGTCCATCACCAACTCCCGGAGTCTACCCAAACCCATGTCCATAGAGTCAGTGATGCCATCCAACCATCTCATCCTCTGTCGTCCCCTTCTCCTCCTGCCCCCAATCCTTCCCAGCATTAGGGTCTTTTCCAATGAGTCAACCCTTCGCATGAGGTGGTCAAAGTATTGGAGTTTCAGCTTCAACATGTCATTCCAATGAACACCCAGGACTGATCTCCTTTAGGATGGACTGGTTAGATCTTCTTGCAGTCCAAGGGACTATCAAGAGTCTTCTCCAACACCACAGTTCAAAAGCATCAATTCTTCGGTGCTCAGCTTTCTTCACCGTCCAACTCTCACATCCATACATGACCACTGGAAAAACCATAGCCTTGACTAGACGGACTTTTGTTGGCAAAGTAGTGTCTCCGCTTTTAAATATGCTATCTAGGTTGGTCATAAACTTCCCTCCAAGGAGTAAGCGTCTTTTAATTTCATGGCTGCAATCACCATCAGCAGTGATTTTGGAGCCCCCAAAAATAAAGTCAGACACTGTTTCCCCATCTATTTCCCATGAAGTGATGGGACCAGATGCCATGATCTTAGTTTTCTGAACTTTGAACTTTAAGCCAACTTTTTCACTCTCCTCTTTCACTTTCATCAAGAGCCTCTTCAGTTCTTCACTTTCTGCCATAAGGGTGGTGTCATCTGAATATCGGAGGTTATTGATATTTCTCCCAGCAATCTTGATTCCAGCTTGTGCTTCCTCCAGCCCAGCATTTCTCATGATGTACTCTGCATATAAGTTAAATAAGCAGGGTGACAATATACAGCCTTGACGTACTCTTTTTCCTATTTGGAACCAGTCTGTTGTTCCATGTCCAGTGCTAACTGTTGCTTCCTGACCTGCATACAGGTTTCTCGAGAGATAGGTCAGATGGTCTGGTATTCCCATCTCTTTCAGAATTTTCCACAGTTTATTGGGATCCACACAGTCAAAGGCTTTGGCATAGTCAATAAAGAAGAAATAGATGTTCTTCTGGAACTCTCTTGCTTTTTCGATGATACAGTGGATGTTGGCAATTTGATCTCTGGTTCCTCTGCCTTTTCTAAAACCAGCTTGAACATCTGGAAGTTCACGGTTCACGTATTACTAAAGCCTGGCTTGGAGAATCTTGAGCATTACTTTACTAGCGTGTGAGATGAGTGCAATTGTGCGGTAGTTTGAGCATTCTTTGGCATTGCCTTGCTTTGGGATTGAAACGAAAACTGACCTTTTCCAGTCCTGTGGCCACTGCTGAGTTTTCCAGATTTGCTGGCATATTGAGTGCAGCACTTTCACAGCCTCATCTTTCAGGATTTGAAATAGCTCAACTGGAATTCCATCACCTCCACTAGCTTTGTTCATAGTGATGCTTTCTAAGGCCCACTTGACTTCACATTCCAGGATTTTTGGCTCTAGGTGAGTGATCACACCATCGTGATTATCTGGGTCATGAAGATATTTTTTGTACAGTTCTTCCGTGTATTCTTGCCACCTCTTCTTAATATCTTCTGCTTCTGTTAGGTCCATACCATTTCTGTCCTTTATCGAGATCATCTTTGCATGAAATGTTCCCTTGGTATCTCTAATTTTCTTGAAGAGATCTCTAGTCTTTTCCATTCTTTTGTTTTCCTCTATTTCTTTGCACTGATCACTGAGGAAGGCTTTCTTATCTCTCCATTCTATTCTTTGGAACTCTGCATTCAGATGGGAATATCTTTCCTTTTCTCCTTTGCTTTTCGCTTCTCTTCTTTTCCCAGCTATTTGTAAGGCCTCCTCAGACAGCCATTTTGCTTTTTTGCATTTCTTTTCTATGGGGATAGTCTTGATCCCTGTCTCTTGTACAATGTCACGAACCTCTGTCCATAGTTCATGAGGCACTCTGTCTATCAGATCTAGTCCCTTAAATCTATTTGTCACTTCCACTGTATAATCATAAGGGATTTGATTTAGGTCATACCTGAATGGTCTAGTGGTTTTCCCTACTTTCTTCAATTTAAGTCTGAATTTGGCAATAAGGAGTTCATGATCTGAGCCACAGTCTGCTCCCGGTCTTGTGTTTGTTGACTGTATAGAGCTTCTCCATCTTTGGCTGCAAAGAATATAATCAGTCTGATTTCGGTGTTGACCATCTGGTGATGTCCATCGGTAGAGTCTTCTCTTGTGTTGTTGGAAGAGGGTGTTTGCTATGACCAGTGCGTTCTCTTGGCAAAATTCTATTAGCCTTTTTCCTGCTTCATTCTGTACTCCACGGCCAATTTTGCCTGTTACGCCAGGTGTTTCCTGACTTCCTACTTTTGCATTCCAGTCCCCTATAATGAAAAGGACATCTTTTTTGGGTGTTAGTTCTAAAAGGTCTTGTAGGTCTTCATAGAACCGTTCAAGTTAAGCTTCTTCACCATTACTGGTCGGGGCATAGACTTGGATTATCATGATATTTAATGGTTTGCCTTGGAAACGAACAGAGATCATTCTGTCGTTTTTGAGATTGCATCCAAGTACTGCATTTTGCACTCTTTTGTTGACCATGATGGCTACTCCATTTCTTCTAAGGGATTCTTGCCCACAGTAGTAGATATAATGGTCATCTGAGTTAAATTCACCTATTCCAGTCCATCTTAGTTCGCTGACTCCTAGAATGTCGACGTTCACTCTTGCAATCTCCTGTTTGACCACTTCCAATTTGCCTTGATTCATGGACCTAACATTCCAGGTTCCTATGCAATATTGCTCTTTACAGCATCGGACTTTGCTTCTATCACCAGTCACATCCACAGCTGGGTAGTGTTTTTGTTTTGGCTCCATCCCATCATTCTTTCTGGATTTATTTCTCCACTGATCTCCAATAGCATATTGGGCACCTACCAACCTGGGGAGTTCATCTTTCAGTGTTCTATCTTTTTGCCTTTTCATACTGTTCATGAGGTTCTCAAGGCAAGAATACTGAAGTGGTTTGCCATGCCCTTCTCCAGTGGACCACATTCTGTCAGACCTCTCCACCATGACCCATCTGTCTTGGGTGGCCCCACAAGGCATGGCTTAGTTTCATTGAGATAGACAAGGCTGTGGTCCGTGTGATCAGATTAGCTAGTTTTCTATGATTATAGTTTCAGTGTGTCTGCCCTCTGATGCCCTCTCGCAACACCTACCATCTTACTTGGGTTTCTCTTACCTTGGGTGTGGGGTATCTCTTCACGTCTGCTCCAACAACGTGCAGCTGTTGCTCCTTACCTTGGACAAGGGGTATCTACTCATGACGGCCCCTCCTGACCTTGAATGTAGAGTAACTATTTGTAAATTAATATTAATGAGTTCACAGAACTCACTCTGTGGTGGTAGTAGTTTGGCAGGGCGCACAGAGTAAACGAACCCCCTAAACAGAAAACTGCAGTGAATTTTTAAAGGATGAAGATGCAAACAATAGGAAATTCTTAAATATTAGTGTGGATTTCTGAGCCTGCACTCCTATTGCTAATTACAAGACAATCTGTGAAATCTCAGGTATACATCTGCATAGCATATAATGAGGAGAAAGTGCGATTATTAAAAATCATACCAGAGCAGATTTAGGACTGGATCAAAAGCCCAGGCTGGTTGGGGATGGGTGTCCAGGAGCGCACGGCCAGACGCATGTTGAAAAGCGCCCCGGTGTTGGTTCCCGCAGATCGCCGACGGCAGGCTGTGGTTTCAGCTGGACTGCGGCAGCGGCCCTGGCATCCTGGGCATCTCGGGCCGCGCGGTCAATGATGGGAGCTGGCACTCGGTCTTCCTGGAGCTCAATCGCAACTTCACCAGCCTGGCCCTGGACGACAGCTACGTGGAGCGCCGCCGGGCACCCCTCTACTTCCAGACGCTTGGCACCGAGAGCGCCATCTACTTCGGGGCCCTGGTGCAGGCGGACAGCATCCGCAGCCTGACCGATGCACGGGTCACACAGGTGCTGAGCGGCTTCCAGGGCTGCCTGGACTCGGTGGTGCTGAATAACAACGAGCTGCCGCTGCAGAACAAGCGCAGCAGCTTCGCCGAGGTGGTGGGCCTGACGGAGCTGAAGCTGGGCTGCGTGCTCTACCCCGACGCCTGCGAGCGTGGGCCCTGCCAGCACGGAGGCAGCTGCGCTGGACTGGCTTCTGGAGGTGAGCACCCTGGGCCCCCTCCCCGGGGGGGAGGGGTGTGGGGGAGGTGGGGGGACGGGAAGCAGACCTGCCCGACTGCTCTCACAAGCATCACCAACCGGAGTGCTCCCCCAGAGAGGTGGATTCCCTGCTGGCTCAGCCTCTTAATCCACTGATGGAAGTTGGCAATTACAGGAGACAGTTGTTTTGCAGAATCCCAGGGGCGCAGCAGGCCAGCTGCAGGGGCCTGGAAGGTGCTGTCTGGGCGCTCTCTCCCGCCCTCTCCACACCTTCCCAGGCCTCAGCAGCCGGGAGGAACAGGATGCCCTTTGAAGTATCTGCCCCCTTTGGACCACTTGCATGTCACTGCAGAAAGACTGGTAACAATCTGAGTTGTAATGACCATGCAGTACCCACTTGCAGGCAGACATGGAACTTTACTAGAAGCTAAAGGGCACCTGAGGGTGAATACGCCACCCTAGAAACAAAATGTAAAGGAGATGTTTTGGAGGAAGCTTTTAAAATGTGTGTATTACAAATAAGTCTAGTGCAACTAGGAGAAGGCAATTTACATGAACTATCAAGACAAACAGTCAATGAGAGCAATGATGCTTTACCCCAGTAAAATTTCCCCCAGAGATCATGAAGAGGAAAGTATGGGGTAGGCAAAAAAAGAGGGAGAGAGGCAGGGATGGTGTGCATTTATAGAGGGTTTCTATTGTTTGAGGGGAAAGCTAAGACTGTTTCAGTCTAGGAGTCTGAAGATGAAAGAATCCCTGACTTTACTCAGATGCAGGATCTGTGTTAACGTAAACTAGGTCAAGATCTCCTGGCTGAAGGCTTTGCCATCTGATTCCACTTCAGCCCCTCTGCGGAATCTCTCAGTGGGAGTGTGATTAGCAAATTTAAACCTTCCTCACAAATCACATAGAGATTCCGCTGTATACATTACCATCTACTGTTCATGAAGCCTAACTCCAAATTTAGACTCCATTTTATTATTAGAATGTTGCGAACTGCCCATGGAACGATGCGCTGCTGAACCACAGACACCGAAGTTATTTAGGCCTGCATACGTTACTGCTGCGATGAGGGCCACGTGCCCTGGGGGGGAATTTCTGCCATCTCAATTTAAGAAATCTAGTTGCTTTTTTTACTATCTCAGCAGTATATGTAAATAAAGGGTTGTTATGGTGGCATGATTCTTTAATGATGGGCAGTAACTATACTTCAGTGGTTCTATAAACCAGCCTATTATGACAAGTCATGGCCAGTTTTTCACCAGCCAAAACAATTCTGCTAGTGTGAGCTATCCACGATATATAAAGGGAGCATATAATTAAATTGGGTTGAAATAGAACACCACTCCATGTCAAATGCTGGGTCCAAAACCACAAATTGTAACATACTTTTAACGGTGGCAGGATGTCGTTTTGCTGGCAAAGCTATGGGCTTCCACAGTGTGTTAGCATGAAAATAATAATAATCACTGTGTTAAGGAAAAAGACTAAGGGAGCTAGTTTTTTCTTCAGTGTATATTTTAATTTTTTTTTGTTGTTCAGTTGCTAAGTCATGTCCGACTCTTTGCCAGCGCATGGACTGCAGCATGCCAGGCTTCCCTGTCCTTCACTATCTCCCAGAGTTTGCTCAGACTCATGCCCATTGAGCCGGTGATGCCATCCAATCATCTCACCCTCTGTTGTCCCCTTCTCCTCCTGCCTTCAGTCTTTCCCAGCAGCAGGGTCTTTTCAAACGAGTCAGTTCTTCACATCAGGTGCCCAAAGTATTGGAGTTTCAGCTTCAGCATCAGTCCTTCCAATGAATATTCAGGACTGATTTCCTTTAGAATTGACTGGTTGGATCTCCTTGCTGTCCAAGGGACTCTCAAGACTCTTCTCCAGCACCACAGTTGGAAAGCATCAGTTCTTCAGGGCTCATCCTTCTCTAATTACCATAAAAATCCCTGAGCTGTGTCTTAAGTGGAGGTATGTTCATTACATTTCTATGACCCCCATCAGAAACAGCAGTTTTCCTTTGTTTTTAAAAGCTCATTTGGCTTAACCAAAGTTCAGGACTGAGGACCCAGCTGCCATATATTGATACATTTTCACATGGTCTAAAGAACCTGCTTCCCCTTCCCCAGGGACCCAACTTTGCCCGTGGGTTGCATCCTCTATCAAACACCTCATTGTCCCTTGCTCCCCAGCTTCCCCCTATAATTGGACTTGGGATTGGGATTCTGTGGCAGGTATTCTTTCTTTCAAGGGAATAAAGTCTTTCTTTTATCAGCTCAAGTCTTTGCTTTCTACTGGGAGCTCATGTTTTCCTAAAACAAAGTATCCTTCCTCATCTCCATCTCCCTTCTCCCAAACCTACTACCTCTTATGAGAGAGGTAGTTGAGAGAACCCGGTGGTCCTTACCTTAGGACCTGCCCCACCGAGCCCGGGCATGGTCCAAAAGGGCAGTACCGTGCACAGCAGTGCTGAGCCTGGGGCCAGCAGACTCCTGGCAACTCACCAGGAAATCCAAGAGGAGGGTTTCCCTTGCTTCCACGGGGACCACAGAGCCCTCTTCTGAGGAGGTACCTAATTGCTGCCTGGCTATCGGGATTCGGGCCTTGGCTTCTGGAAAAGAGGAGAGAGAATCCATTTTCTTGCCCCACTGTCTGTTCACATGAGAGGACTTTTTGCTGGGTCCCCGTATCCCATCTGAAAATTCCCGTAATGAGGGGCCCTCAACCTCCAGGATCTAATGCCTGATCGTCTGAGCTGAAGCTGATGTAATAGTCATAGAAATAAAGTGCACAATAAATGTAATGTGCTTGAATCATCCCCAAACCGCCCCTGGTCCATGTTAAACTTTTCCACCAAACCCATCCCTGAGTGCCAAAAAGGTTTGGGGACCACTGCCCTAAATTGAGGAGAAGGAGACGGCAACCCACTCCAGTATTCTTGCCTAGAGAATCCTGCAAACGGAGGAGCCTGGTGGGCTGCTGTCCATAGGGTCGCACAGAGTTGGACACGACTGAAGCCACTTAGCATGCATGCGTGCATGCCCTAAATTGGTGCTAAATAGTAGGGAGGTGTGGGGGGAGCAAGAAAAGGCAGAACCAACAGTTTGGCCTTTAACTCATATCTGTGAACTATTTAGCTAATTACAAGGTTATTTAAAATAAGGGGGAAATCATTTCAGTTGTGAGTGATGATTTAAAAAGAATAAGAAAGAAAAAGAAAAAATAAAAAGATCAAGGAGACTGTCATTAATGAAAGAATATTCATGCCTGGAAGAATTCCCTCTGGCACAGGGAAAGAGTCTTCCTTCTCCAGATCAAAGGCTAGAATGCAAGGAGCAGTCAAAGAGGAAATTTGAGCTGGAGAAAGTAGAGCAAGGTTCTTAAGTGACTCCTTGCACATGAGAATGTTGGTAACACAGTTACCTGAGCATCTTGCCATTGCTGCAACCCTGAGTTATACATCACTCTAAACTTCCACGACACGTATCTTACTATATTCATTCTCTTAGACCTTAGAGGATGCTGGAGGATATTGGTCATTGGCTGTCCTGGTAATCCTCTACTCTCAAATCGCGACAATCTTAGCACCAGGCTCTTCTTCAGAGCATTCAGTTTTAAAAGTGGGCAACCCAGAGCATGAAGCAGATTTCTTTCAGAGAATCAGGATTCTGCTCGAACCACTTCCAAACCCACTCAAACCCTTGACAAGGCTGCCGAGTCTGCTAGCTCGGAACGGCGTGGTCAGCAGATTTGACCAGTATTATACCTCTGGCTATCCCACGAGCCGGCCACGAGGACCCCGGGGGAGTCAGAGCCCAGAACACTGACTTGTAGTAAGAGGGTAATTATGACTCTGAAAATCAACCACAGAGGGAAGGCTCTCTCTTGGTAAAGCCTTAAAATTATATGTATTTCATAAACATGAGCTGGAAATAGCAACCACCATGGAAAAGAACTAGCCTAGTCCCACTGTGACCCCTGTCCTTCCAGACCAGTGGGTTGGCAGCAGCCCAGGGAGCACCCACAGTCTGAATATGCAGGTCTCAGTCCTCAGAGTCTCATCCTGCTCGGCTCAAGCCTGTGACCAGAAAACACAGTTGCAGCTAAACTATAATTTGGCAAAGCAATGTGGCAACCAAGACTGTCAGGGTAGAAACAGTCATTCAGGCAGCTTTCATGAGACTGAAAACTTAGCTCTTTTTTAAAAAATATGTATCTATTTTTAATTGATTGATGATTGCTTTACAATATTGGTTTGATTTCTGTCATACATCAATGTGAATTAACCATAGGTGTACATATGTCCCCTCACTCTCGAATCTCTCTCCCACCTCCCACCCTTTCCCACCCCCCTAGGTTATTACAGCTTGATCTTAAATGAGAAGTTGATAACTTTCAGTGATAGCGTTCCATTTGTTAGCTGTCGCTCGTTACTATGTCCCTGATGTTGTGGTGAGCACCTTGTAGGTACTTATGCCTGTGACACAGTTCTCACCCAAGTACTCTTACTGTGGTTCAGTCGCTAAGTGGGTCTGACTCTTTGTGACCCCATGGACTGCAGCACGCCAGGCTTTCCTGTCCTTCACTGTCTCCCAGAGTTTGCTCAAACTCATGTCCATTGAGTCAGTGATGCCATCCAACCATCTCATCCTCCATTGTCCCCTTCTCCTCCCGCCTTCAATCTTTCCCAGCAGCAGGGTCTTTTCCGATGAGTCAGTTCTTCACATCAGGTGGCCAAAGTATTGGGGTTTCAGCTTCAGCATCAGTCCTTCCAATGAATATCCAGGGTTGATTTCCTTTAGGATGGACTGGTTTGATCTCCTTACTGTCCAAGGGACTCTCAAGACTTCTCCAGCACCACAGTTTGGAAGCATCAATTCTTTGGTGCTCAGTCTTCTTTATGGTCCAGCTCTCACACCTGTACATGCATCAGTGCTATTCTTTGCTCCTCTCAACTCCCATTTTTCTGATAAAGAAACAGACAAGAGAAGTCGAGTAACCAGCCCGCCATCACACAGCTAGTAAGATTGGGAAGCCAGGACTTGATCCAGGTTTGTGGAACTTCTGCCCTCCTGCCCCCAACCTACGTTCTTAAGCTTTGTTACTCAAAATGTGTTCCAAGCAACAGTAGCGGCAGCATCACTGGAAATGTTAAATATGTGGCATCTGAGAATAAGTCAGAATCTGTGTTTTTAACAAGATCCCTTGGTGATATGCTACTTTATCTCTCTGTCTCCAAACTGCCTTGAACACTGCCTCCTCCCCGCAAAAAAAAACCAAGTTCTATTCTGTTTGTGTGTGTTGTGTATAGTATTTCTCAAACTCCATGGTGCCTCTGCACCACCTGAGAACCTGATTAAAATGAGACCTTGTTCTAGAAGGGTATCTTGCTTGTTAAGGAGAAAGGAAAATCTGTTGACTTGCCCCTATCATTTTCTGTCCATGTCAGAACCTTCTGCTAGGTCACTGAGTTGTATTTTGCAAATTCCTGAACTTACCACCAAAAAAAAAAAAAAAAAAATTATCAGTGAAAAGTTTGGAGAAAGAAAAAGACCCAAACCTACAAATCAGAATCTCAGAATCTGCAAGAGTAGAATTGAGGCATCTCTATTTATAACAAGCCTCCAAAGTCTATGCAATTCTGAACTTGAGAACCACTGACATTTGAGAATCCCAATAAATTCTGTATTTGCCAGAATGTGAATCAGTGAATTCCAGGAGACACAAGACATTCAGAAATTGAATGTCAGATGCACAGCCTACATTTTGTAATAATTGCTTTAGTGTAAAGATTGAACTTTGTTCCTCAGAAGTTTGGGGTCACCCTGAGCTCCTTTTCAAAGGTAAAAGTAATAATGTGTACCTTCCCCCTCTAAGCAACGTGCATGAGGCAGCAAGTTCCCAGATGTTGTAAATAGCTGGGCACAGAAGCATCTTCCGTTACAGAGTGACCTGTGCTACTTTGGGTGATGTTTTGGACCCCTAACTTGTAAGTTTCTAGATTAATTCAGTCTATCAAGCTCTAATCAATTGCCTGACTTGTGTGAGGCTGTGTGTTAAGTTCCAGGGTCCTGTTGCTGTCTCTGTGACCAACGGATCCACTTATGTGGCCTCCCTCCCTTTATGGTTGGCTTAAAGGAATTGGACAGGTTTCCTGTATGTGCTCAGTCCACTGGCCCACTTAGCACTGGGGGACAGAAAAGCCAGGCTCCCAGATAATATACTGTGGACAAATTTGACTAAGATATGAAGCTTATGAGGCAAAAAAAATTTTGTTTTTTTTTCTGGGTGACTTTCTTCTAAATGCTGAATTAACTTTCTGGGGATTACTTTAGAAAAACCTCATGGTAATAGCATTAATAATATTTTATTGATCATAATAGAAAAACTCAAGACCCTAAAGCAGTCAAATTTTGTGCAGACACAAAAGAACATGCCAGAAAGTGAAATGTTACAGTGTGCTTAATGTTGTCAACACAGTAAGTGTTTCTGGATCCTCAGGGAAAGTATTAGAGACTCAGCCCAATGTACAGTATGGGAATTGTGAGTCAGCTTTCCTTGGGAAAGTTAGAGGTCTTGCTTTCAAAGTTTTCATCTCCTGAGGTCTGAGGTATTGCATGGGCCCTGCTTGGTGAAAGAGGAGAGTCTGAGAGACTTCACATCGAGGGGGTGAAGTAGTGACAGAGGCCATAAGCCACAGCTAAGCTCACTCCACTTATGAGTGGCATCCCACGTGATAATGTGGCCAGCAGTTTTCTCAAGCTCACTGAGACTCACATTGACTAGAAGTTTCCATATTTCCCAATAAATAGCCTACGTGCATGTTAAGTCACTTCAGTCATATCTGACTCTTTGTGACCCCATGGGCTGTAGCCTGCCAGGCTCCTCTGTCCATGGGATTCTCCAGGCAAGAGTACTAGAGTGGGCAGCCATTCCCTTCTCCAGATACTGCCTACAAGTCAGAGTTAAAAAAAACAAACAAAACTCATGGCTTTCCATTGTTTGATTTATGAGCAAGAGAAATGAAGCTGATTTCTGAATCCATACTAATTACAGTAATTACAACAATAATGCACCTAATGTTTGTGGGCTGCATTGTGGTTGGTGAATCCAGAAACCTCATTATCCTCTATGAGTGGGTATGAGTGAGGCTTAATTATCAGATAAAAACAGGGAGGTTCCTAGAGGTCAGGCAGTTCAGTTGATGGGAAACGGCCAGAACCCACATCACAGCCCTCTCCCCAAATCGTAAAGTTCCTGGAGTGTCTAAATGCAGTCCATAACTGAGCAAGCATAGTGGTTGATGCTGACTTCAGATCCCAAGTGCTAGTTGCACATTTGCCATTATTTCCCCCTTTGTGCAGAAGGCAGATGTTTCCTTATCAAGGAAGCAAAACCCAATCAAGATAATGTTCACTTACACCAAGCGAGTGGGGAAGAAGGTGGAAGTCATCACTTGGATGAATCAGGTTGGAAAACAACTACTAAGTCAAAGGAGTAAGATAGAAATGATCTTAATTATTTGCCTACACGGTCCAAATTCACTCTATAATTGCTCAAACCATTTCTATTTTTTGCATGTAGTAGGTTTTGCCACATTCTTCTTTGAGCAAGGAAAGAAGAGGGCATTTTAAGTTTTTCTGGGGGCAGATTTCAAAATCATCTGCATCAGCTGTAACTAGTATCACAAGCAAGAGCATACCTTTGAGGCAAGGCTTTAAAATACATTTCTCCTTTCACAAGAATTTGCGAGGTAATTGTTTATTCTTTTTTTTTTCATGTGTATCTCAGTGTAATGCATGATCCACAAGTTCTTAGCATTTTTCCTAGCATGTAAGAAGCTGTTGCAGAGTACATGCCCATCTTGCTAACCATTTCCCTATACAACCAGATGTTTTTTATATGTGGAACCCAAGAAAAAAGAATCCACTCTTTTTAATAAAACTTTGAGATTATCCTCTGAATTTTTTCTTTTAATTACACAAAAGTGTTAAAATATTATTTGTGATCAAATAATGCCTGGCCATCTTCTGAATTCTCTTCCCTCTATTTGTATTTTATATCAATATATGGTAATGCTTTAGAAAAGCAGAAGCTTTAATATGCTGTTATCTTTATTATGATTATTTGGCTCCCTGAAGGGTGCCTGATGCTGTCCATCTCCCTACATCTCATTGGCTCCCTGGAGAGCTGTGGGGAGCCTCGTAAGTGGCGAGTTCTGGTTTACTGACAAGTCCCAATGCCAATACAGTCTTGCAGAAATGTCTGAGAATATGAAAGTCTGGATTCAAGTTCAAATTCATCACTTACTAGCTGTACATACTTGAACAAGCCACTTATCTCTCCAACACTCCCAGGGAGTTAGGATGTTAATGGAGCCTCTTATTTTTCTTTCATGGAATTATTGTGATCCTTCATAGAACGACAAAGTGATTTTAAGCCACTAAAACATTACATCACTGAATATCATTATGGCAGACTTGCTGATTTTATAAAAATTATTATTAATAATAATAGGGCTCAGGCTGCGATAATGAGATCATAAATAATACTTTGTTAGAATGAGTTAATTTTATTAACAAGCTACTTTCACAAAGGCTTAATAGCAAATATAACTTTTCTTTCATTAAAAAATCTGACTACTTATTAAAATCCAATTGCTTTTCCCTTTCAGCATGTTAATGTAAAAATCTTTCCAAATTTAAAGTTCTAAAATCTTCCCTTGTGGCTCAGATGGTAAAGAATCTGCCTGCAAGGCAGGAGACCCAGGTTCCATCCCTGGGTCAGTAAGATCCCCTGAAGAAGGGACTGGCTCCCCACTCCAGTATTCTTGCCTGGAGAATCCCATGGACAGAGGAGCCTGGTAGGCTACAGTCCATGGGGTCGCAAAGAGTCCAGCATGACTGAGTGACAAACACTCACAAAAGCAAGATGCCTTCCAAAGGGCTCTGCCTCTCTTGTCCTAGGAGTTTGAGATCAGGAGAGCAGATCCTGGAGAGTTTGCTCCTCTCTTTAATAAGCAGAGAGATCCAGGTAGCAAGTGCAATGAAGTGTGATCGTTAGACATACAGTTCAGGAGAGAACTGAGCAACTCAGGACTCTGCAGCCAGACTGCTGAGGTTCAAGTCCACTCTGGTTTCACGACCACATAATCTACTTCTCTGTACCCCATCTATACAATTGGAATACTAATAATAGTCCCTTTATCGTGGGCTTATTTTGAGACCTAAATGAGTTAATACAAGTAAAGTGCTTAGAACTGTCCTTCGTTGTTGCTGTTGTTCAGTCGCTCAGTCGTGTCTGACTCTCTGCGACCCCATGGACTGCAGCACACCAGGCCTCCCTGTCCATCACCAATTCCCACAGTTTGCTCAAACTCATGTCCATTGAGCCTCTGATGCCATCCAACCATCTCATTGTCTGCCACCCACTTCTTCTCCTGCCTTCAATCTTTCCCAGCATCAGGGATCTTTCCCAATGAGTTGCCTCTTCACATCAGGTGGCCAAAGTATTGGAGCTTCAGCTTCAGCACCAGTCCTTCCAATGGGCATTCAGGGTTGATTTCCTTTAAGATTAACTGGTTTGATCTCCTTACTGTCCAAGGATTCTCAAGAGTCTTCTCCAGTACCACAGTTCGAAAGCAACTGTCCTTGGTCCATAATAAATGTCACTAAATGTTAGCTACCATCATCATCATCACCTTCAAAATAGACATCTAATTTTCTCAGATATAGAACAGGGCTTCTCCTTGTGCAGGATTGGTAGTGATCTCTGTGCTCGTAGGTGGTGTTTCTCTGTCTTTGTATCCCTATCCTCAGCTGTGCTGGTAAACCAATTTTCTAAAAACAAAAGCCCTGATCTGCAGTGTTTGCTGATTTCTGTGGTGTAAATATTCCCAGCCTGGCTGGCATCCGGCTCCCAGTGATTTAATAACTGTCTGCCAACTTCCTGAGCACTGAAAGTCAGTACCCCCAGCCTTAGCTGAGCCAGCTCCAGTGCAGCACTGCTGATGGCTTAGACACACAGTGGCAGTGAGGAGGTTAATCGGTCAGGCAGGCGGCCACATCAAATAGCTACATGACAAAGAGCAGGAGGAAAGGTGTGGGAGTACAGCGGTGCCCTGGAGGGCGGGCCTCACTTTAAAGTCTGATTGCCCAAGGTCAGAGACGCCAAATCAAAGCAATCACACCCATGACCCTCCTTAGAATCCAGTTTCCATGATAGTGAGTCAAATGCTCCTTAGTTTCAGACAGTCCCTCCTCGCCCCTCCCTGGCCCCCGCTTACTTCTGCTATAGTTTGAGAAACAGTCAGAAGCTTGTCAAACAGGAGCTGGAGAGGAGGAGTCTTACCTGGGCTGACCCCCCTTGCCTTGGATTCCCCTCCTGACCACCCTCCCTATCCTCATCATCACTGTGCTTTGCAGATTCCTGGTTCTCCCGCCCCTCCCTTTAGTCTAAAAAGGAACCTGAGTTCCTTCTCTCCCTGTAAACAGCATGCCACCCTCACCAAAGACTAGCCAGGTGACAAAAAGAAGCATTTTTTCCCAGTTACAACTGCTTTCAGCAATCCCCACTTCCATTTAGGTGAACAGTTTCCCAAACTGGAGAAAAAATTGCCCCACGTCAGCAGCATAATTTGAAGCGAGCATCTTGCCCACAGACTTCAGGCCAGCTGTCTCCGGACACAGCTTGCATCAACAGTGGTCTTTCTTTATAAATTAGTTCTCTGATGTTTCACCGGTGTTGCATTCAAGAGTCCATGTCTCTCTCTGAGCTTCAATCTCTGGTTCTCTGTGATTCTTAGTGTCAGGGAGGCTGGGTCTACACAGATTCCTTCTTCTGTGAATGTGAAAATGTCTCTCTTGCCTCTTCCTCTTGCCTCCTGAAGATGTCTTTCTCCAAATCTATGAGCACCCATACACAGTCATGATGTCCTCCTGTACATGAGAGTTCTCTGGAGTGTGGAGTCAGTAAAACATCCACAAGAGTATACACTATTTCAATCTACAGATTATTAATTATCTTACACCTGCAGAGACCAATCTACAATATCCCAATATCAATCACTGACCACTGGGGGAAGCAGAGATTAACCCAAGAGGCCTTCAAATAAGAGGGAGGATGGTTATTTATGGACTACAGTAAATATGATGTGCTCATTGCATGCTGAGACCCACACACACACTTCTTCTGCTACTGCCCAATCCCCCATGTGTTAGAAACCAGGTCTTCACCCTCCCTCTGAACAGGGGATAAGGGTCATTACTGTGGAAATTGACCCCCCAAGGATACTGACACAGTATCACAGTTGACAAGTCCCACTGATGTTCTTAGAGCTTCCTGTCAAATTTCTAGTTTTCTTCCACCCCATTCTTCAGCATGAACTGATAAGCCAGGATTATCAGACAAGGAAGGAAATCCTCTCATTTGGAAGACAGGGACTGTCTTAAGGTTCTCCAGAGAGACAGAAACTATAGGGTCAATGAATGGATAGATAGTTGATTGATAGATTATAGATAGATTATAGATGGGTATGGAGGGAGAGAAACAAACAGAGAAAGAGAGAGAATGATTGATTTTTAAGAAATTTGCTCATAGGATTGCGGGACTGGCAAGTCTGAAATTTATAGGGCAGGACAGCAGGCTAGAAATTCATGAAGAGTTGATTTTTCAGTCTTTGATTTGAAATCCTCAGAGCTAGAAATTCAGCCAAGATTTCTATGTTGCAGTCTTGAGGCAGAATTCCTTCTTCTTAAGGCTTTCTTTTGAATAGGTAAGATCCATCCACATTATTTTTCCAGTAGTCATGTATGGATATGAGAGTTGGACTATAAAGAAAGCTGAGCACTGAAGAATTGATGCTTTTGAACTGTGGTGTTGGAGAAGACTCTTGAGAGTCCTTTGGACTTCAAGGAGATCCAACCAGTCAATTCTAAAGGAAATCAGTCCTAAATATTCACTGGAAGGACTGATGTTGAAGCTGAAACTCCAATACTTTGGCCACCTGATGTGAAGAACTGACTCACTGGAAAAAACCCTGATGCTGGGAAACATTGAAGATGGGAGGAGAAGCAGACGACAGAGGATGAGATGGCTGGATGGCATAACTGACTCAATGGATATGAGTTTGAGTAAATGCCGGGAATTGGTGATGGACAGGGAGGCCTGGTGTGCTGCAGCCCATGGGGTCACAAAGAGTCTGACATGACTGAGCGACTGAACTGAACTGAACTGAACCCACATTATATAAGATAATCTGCTTTGTGCATGCATGCTAAGTTGCTTTGGTCATGTCTGACTCTTTGCGACCCTATAGACTACAGCCCACCAGGCTCCTCTCTCCATGGGGTTGTCCAAGCAAGAATACTGGAGTGGGTTGCTATGCCCTCCTCCAGGGGATCTTCACAACCCAGAAATCGAACCCATGTCTCATCATGTTTCCTGCATTGGCAAGTGGTTCTTTACCACTAGCACCCCCTGGGAAGCCCAATCTGTTCTACTTAAAGCCAACTCATAGTAAATATTAATCACACCCACAGATACCTTCAGAGCAACTTCTAGACTAGTGCTTGACCAATAACTGGGCACTAGAGCTGAGTCAACTGGACATAGGAAGTCTACCTTCACAGAGACCAAACTGCAGAAACAGATAAAAGCAACTTGGAAGAAACAATGCAGGGAGAATGCTTCATTAACATTTTATTAATATCTTTAGAGAAATAAGAGAAGATATTATAAGCACAAAACGGGAGCCGAATGTTATGGGTTTTAAGAAAATACAAGCTCAGCGAACAAAGTAAAAGCCTTTGGGAAAATTCAGCGTATATGAAGATGTCAATAAAAGTTCAAAAAATGATAAACTCAGGAAGTAAGGCAAAACCCCACAGAGGTGTAATATAAGAGAAAAATAAAACTAAAGAAAATCCAAATGACCTGACATCCAAACCATAAGCCTTCCCTAAAGATAGAGCAGAGAAAGTGAAGGAAAGGAAATCATCAATGAAATAAAGAAAACTTCCCAAAGTTGTTAACCATTGACAGCTTGTGAGAGCCCACTGAGTGCCCAGGACTGGTTGAAGTAAACCCACACGAAAGTGCACACCATGGGGAAAGCTCAGAAAACTGGGAGCAAGAGAAGGCCCTCCCTCCAAACTATTAAGAGAGGAAAAAAGACCAGGTCACACACAACTTTCAGGAACCAAAATGACTTTGGATTTCCCAAAAGTAACACAGAGAGAATTGCTTAGAATTCCATACATAACAATTATAAAAAAAAAAAAAGTATAATGATGGAGTAAAAATATGTTCAGCTGTGTGAGGTCTCACTTGACCTCATGCTCACCCCTTCTCAGGAAGCTGCTGGGAGAGTTCTAATGACATGAGCAAGGTACCTAGATAAACTCCTACATAGAGACATCCTGTCTTTAAAGTAGCAGTGTGGTGGGGAAAGCATCTTCCTTCGCATCCTGATCTCTGTTCTTGGGATCTGTTCCCTGGGTGTCTTTTTACCATTCTTACTATCATTCATGTATGTGGTTAATTAGATGAATTTTTGTGGACTAGCATGAGCTACAAACCATTACATGGCAATTTTGTGGCAAGATGTATTCCAAGTTCAAACTAACCAATTTGCTAATCATCTCTGGGATTTGGACCCTGCTCAGAGGAATTAGGAGGCCACGCTGTGGCAGAGTCTGTGCATGCTGAGCGTCACCAGCAGCGTCCGTGGCTCACGAGCTCCTCTGTTCCTCCAGGTTATCAGTGTACTTGTCTCTCCCAATTCACCGGGAGAAACTGTGAATCTGAGATCACAGCCTGCTTCCCAAACCCCTGCCGGAACGGAGGCTCCTGCGACCCCATAGGAAACACTTTCATCTGCAATTGCAAAGCTGGGCTTACTGGAGTCACGTAAGTGCAATTGTGCAGTTAGTCTTTTTCTACACGCCTCTTCTTGCTAAGAAAACAAAATTAACTGGGGTATAATATCCACTACTGATAGATGGGCAAAGGGTTAATACCTGTACATGAAGAGTGCTTACCAATGACTAAAATGTTATCAGGGATTATCTCTGGGGAGTGGGGTTATGGGTAAATTACATTTTTACTTTATTCTTCTCTATATTTTCAAAAAGTTATATAATTACTATCTTATATAATCTGGAAAACAGTTCTTTCAGAGAAAGTCATCTATGACCCTAATGTTTCCAGTATAATTCTGAGACAGATTTGCTATGCATTTCCCCAGAACTCATCAACTGGACTCTACTGCCTAGCGTTTTATGATCATCCTGAGAAACTAAAGACTTACCTTTCCTTTGAAAATCTTTTTTTCCCCCAAGAATGAGGGAAATTAAAGTGTTAGCCAAATGGAAAGGGAATGTTTTCAGTTCTGAGTAAGACACCAGTTTCAACCATCCTTGATGATTTTAGAAGTATATATATACATATATGTAATCTCAAGCAAAGTGATATTCTAATTACAGATCAGTCTTATGTATTCATTAAAGCAAATCTCCTGAGGACTTTACCAGGAAATACTTAGCTGACTTTGAATCATTGGATGTAATTTAAAGTAATAAAGCTGCATTTATTTTTAAATACTCTGTGATTCTGACTAATTTCCACCTGACCTGGCCTCAATCTGTTCACATTAGGGACGTTTGACTACATTTTAAAAGGTAAATTACCAGAGATATACGTGATCGGGCCTTTTAAAATGAACATGTGGGAACAACTGCAGCAGTAGAGGACAAGGAAGAGGAAAGACTATATTCTTAAATAACATTAAACTAAGAGGAAGACTTACATGTTTGCCTTTTTTAACTATACTCAAAGCAAGTCATGGATTGCTTTAAAGAGGATAAAACTGATTTATTTTTATTAGAATGCTTGAATCATTTTTCCCCTGGTAATCTGAGTTAGCATTAGCCTTTAACAGAAACACAGGGACTTCCCTGGTGGTCCAGTGACTGAGAGACCACACTCCCAATGCAGGGGCCCCAAGTTCCATCTCTGGTGAGTTAACTAGATCCCACATAAAATAAATAAAAATAAATGTAAAAAACCTAAGCATAGAATCTGGAAGATAAACACTGCTATGTATCCCTCCACCCACCGCCTACATATGCCCCGTTACCCTTGCTTCCCAGAGAGACCAAATATTACTGTGTTCCATTAGAGGGAAATGTCAGAATCAAAAACTTTCTCCTCCTGGGAAACTCTGTATAGGGTGTCTAGGTTCACAGTTCTTTATCTGCAATTCTACAATACCCAAAGCTCTAAGAAGTAAAAAGATTGAGAATATAATCGTGGCAAACATTTGCTGGCAAAACCAAGCAAACCATTCCGAGGCTATTCTAGTCTTTATTTCCCTCATTCAGTGTGACTATCCATATGTCTCACTGCAGAAACACTGGTATATTTGGTGATAGGTCCTGTGCCAGTTTGTGGGATGGGGTGGGTATTTTACATAATATGAAAGACACGTAGTGTATGTCATTTATAAAACTGCAGAATTTTGCATTCTGAGATCCATCTGGCCCCGAGCATTTGAAGACCAGTAGTCTTCAACAGCATCTCTGGCTTCTTTTTCCACTCCTTCTGTTCTCTCCCAGGACAGCCCTTTCCTCCCCACCCAGCAGCATAGGCTCAGAGCACGGGAGAGATGGCATTGGTTGGTTGGTAGGAAGCCCTTCATGCGTGATGAGGACGGGGGTCCTGGGTGGGCACATAAAAGCCCACGCATCTCCCGTGTACCCTGCATCACGTCGTTTCTGTCTTGCTTCAGGGGCCCCTCCAGGGGTTGTTATCTTTCTGAAACATGTCCGTGTAAGAGCGGATGCCCGCTGGCCCTGCTGGTTGAGAGGGGGCTTTTGTGTTCTGTCGCAAAGGTGTGAGGAGGACGTCAACGAGTGCGAGCGGGAGGAGTGTGAGAACGGCGGCGCCTGCGTCAACGTGTTCGGCTCCTTTGTGTGCAACTGCACGCCGGGCTATGTGGGCCAGTACTGCGGGCTGCGGCCGGTGGTGGTCCCCAACATCCAGGCCGGGCACGCCTACGTGGGCAGGGAGGAGCTGATCGGCATCGCCGCGGTGCTCCTGGTCATCGTCGCCCTCATCGTCCTCTTCGTCGTCTTCCGCAAGAAGGTCTTCCGCAAAAGCTACTCTCGCAACAACATCACGCTGGTGCAGGACCCCGCCACGGCCGCCCTGCTCCGCAAGAGCAACGGCGTGCCCTTCCGGAGCCTGCGCGCCGGGGATGGCCGCCACGTGTACCAGGAGGCCGGGCCACCCCAGGTGCCCGTGCGTCCCATGGCCTACACCCCGTGCTTCCAGGGCGACTCCAGGAGCAACCTGGACAAGATCGGGGATGGGCTGGGCGGCGAGCCCCAGGAGATGACCACCTTCCACCCCGAATCCCCGCGCATCCTGACGGCCCGGCGGGGTGTGGTGGTGTGCAGCGTGGCCCCCAACCTGCCCACCGTGTCCCCCTGCCGCTCCGACTGTGACTCCATCCGCAAGAACGGCTGGGACGCAGGCACTGAGAGTGAGTCCGCTGGAGGAATTCAGCAGCATTTCTTCCACTAGTGTTTAGCGCAACTTTGGGAATGGAGAGCGACCCCAGAGGCACAGAGCTCTCCTTAGGACAGGCCCCGACACTGAAGGTTCACACCAGCCCTGAAATCTTGCTCTGGTTCTAATCCCCATTTACAGATGGGGAAAATGAGGCTTCGAGAACATACATAAGGTGCCCACCGTCACGGAGTTCATTAAGAGGCGGTTGGTATTCCAACCCGGGGCTGCCAGCCTCAAAAACCCCATGCTCTTCTCATAACAACATACTGTTGGCAGTAAACCAAGCAGGGTAGCAACATATGCAATATACAGGAAGCGTGCTCTGGAAAATCAGAGGAGAGTATTTCCAGTCTTAGAAGACTTGAGAGGAACAGAGGGACATTGGAGTTGGACAATGGTGGATCTGGGAAAAAAAGGGGGTTCCACATAGAAGCACCCACAAACTCAGAAGAAGAGCAGGTCCTTCTGTTTGGCTGGAACGCAGGGTCCAAGAGATAAGCAGGAAATGTGGTCCAGGCCATATGCTAGTGTTTCCCTCTCCTCTTGGCCTCCTGGAGCAGAATTGTAGGCAAAAGGAAGACCCACAAGTGCAAAGGCCCTGGGGTGGGAAAGACTTTAGTATATTGAAGAACATAGACAAGGTCAATGTAGTTGGAGCTTGGTGAGCAACACTAATGCAGAATTTTAAGCAGGAAAGTAGCGCAATGTAATTTCCATTTTTAAAAGATGGCTCAGACCAATTCATGGAAAAGAGACCAAGCAGAAAGTAAGAGAGAAGGAAGCAATTAGTTGGCCTCTACGAACATCTAGGCGAGAGGTAGTGATTGCTTTCCCTGCTCTAGTATCAGTCAGGCAAGCTCTGTTATATCCTATGACTTTTCATTAGGCCTAGCGGCTTTATCTTCGAGCAGCAATAACACCCTGGGTAGCTGGAGTTTCCAAAGGCTTTGGATACAGTACTCTGATATATGTTGGAGTAGAAGCAGGGGGAGATGGGTTTTAAATTAAGCTGGAAATCACCTGTAGTCAAGGAGATAAAAGGTTCCTCCATGGAGGAAGGGGGCATGCCTCCTGGTGTCTTTAAGCAGGAGTAAGATTTGGGAGAAAACTATCTGAGAGGGCCTTCTAGAAACAGGACGCAGCTCAGTTCGTGTAGGGGACACAGAAGGGGTTTCCTGAGCAGTGTCTGGCTCTGTCATTTAGGAGGAAGGCAAGGCTAGAAATAAAAGTTCCGATGCCAAGTACACTCAAGATGATTGAATCTCTGAGAGTGTGAGCTCACCAAGGGAGCAGGAGCAGAGAATATGCTCAACCTGGGCCACTTGCAAATGCCTGCTTGTGGGAGGTAGGCAGGGGCTGGGGCCAGGAAGGGAAACACACACAGGCCACAGAGAGCAGGAAAAGTGGAATGGGCGGTGAGCAGAAGTTAAGACTATCAATAAGGTCAGCAAGGTTCAGTCCCACAAAACCATCCAGGAGGACACAGTCTTACACAGAAAAAATAGATATACTATGCTTACCACCTGGAAGTTTCTTAGTGATCTCAAGAATGTTTCAGTGAGTCTTCAAGACAGAGTCCAGTGTGCGAGGGTTAAGGACGAAGAGATTTGGTGAGAAAACAGAGGCAGCAAATGATCGTGAAAAGCCACCACTGCTGTGTGCTGAATCGTTTCCTTAAATCCCACGCTGCCCCACATGGGTACCAATGGGAGGAGGGATGAGTGAAATGACTTGCCTACATTCGATTCCTGGGTCAGGAAGATCCTCTGGAGAAGGGATAGGCTACCCACTCCAGTATTCTGGCCTGGAGAATTCCACAGACTGTATAGTCCGTCGGGTCGCAAAAAGTCAAACATGACTGAGTGACGTTCACTTCACTTCACGAGCAGTAACTAGGAAAGGGAGGGATAGGATCCGAACCTGGTGCATCAGGTGCTTTTCCCAAGACTACTCCTGGAGCTTTAGCAGGGAAGAGGAACAGGAACAGGAGAGGGAGGGTCTGCTGATGATGGCAGAGAGCCTCTACGCATGCCATTCTAGTGCGCCCCCACTGCTGAGACCTCCTTTGAGGAGACACACTTATACTTCAAGTAGTCGCCCTGGATGCTACCCATAAATATATTCCCTCTCAAATTATCTGTAGAGTTAGACTTCACTTCAGCCTTGCTAAACCCTCTGGTTAATGGAAAGTCTCCTTTTACTTAGCAATGAAAAGCAGGGGGCTTAAATAAATGGAGGAGTGCAGAGAGGAGCTTCTGCCCAGCACTGCGCTCACCAGGGTGGGCCACTTGGCCTCTCCTCTCTCGTGTTCACGGCTGAGCCTGGTGCCCACTTTGTGCTTTTCCAAGGCACATCTTGTTTTCTGCGGTGTGGCTGCTGACAGGTGAATTTCTCCCTGGCGTCTCTCTCCACTTAGATCAGCTGTTTATCAACTCATTGTTTCGCTGTGACTCCAGCACCTGGTGGCAGAGGCCAGGCCGCAGTGCCCGCACCCACCACCCCATGTGGGAGAAACGGTGATTGCTCTAGTCACCGAGAACAACCGTTCCTTAAGCACGAGGCCCCCTCTCTTGGTACCATCACACTCTGTAATGATTTGAAGTTTTCCCGGTGATCAGTTCCCTCCCCCTACTTGGGAATGTGACAGCTTTATTTCCAGAATCTACCTCAGGCCAAAACTCACACGGCCCCCCAAAGTATTGTTGAATTTTTATGGAATACATTTCCTCCTTTGTTAAGACAGTCTCTGGGCGACTAATTCATTTTTCAGTTGACAACCTGGAGATATGGGTTGTTTTCCATTGCTTCCTTTAGTCCATCAAATAAGAGAGGGGCCCTATAGTGTGTGTGTGGCCGTGTGGGTGTTTGTTGGTGTGTGTGCAGTCTGTCTTTGTGCGGCAAAGAAAGGGGAAGTGTGTGGCTATCAGCACGTCCACATCACCGACTGCCCTCTTGCCAGAGTGCCACGTGCTGTCATCCCAAAAAGTGGTGTGACACTGCCCTCTAGAAGGCAATGCGGAAAACTTCAGTCACTCCCCAGAGATGGAAGTTTGGAGACCTGTAATGATATTCTTGCCTATAAAATATTTATACCCCTATTTTAAAAATAATCTCACTTAACCTGGTGTTGACACCACGTCGGTCCATGCAAATGATTTAAATTAACTCTGAGTGGCAAACCCAGCCCACTCCATCCTCCCTTCACTCTTCTCAGTCGCTCCCCTTTGAAGACAGAACAGCACTTTCGGCTGTCAGCTATTTGGAAGCTCATTTGCTGCGGGTTAAGGGTTTCGAATCCATAATGTAAATCTCTTGATTGACAGACCTTTGCCCCCAATGGCACAATCAATTTTCTATTGTGTGGCTGAATTCTTTTCTCTAAGCAGATGAAAGCGTCCCAAGAAGTGAACTCTGGCAGGGGACAGGGCTGGAAATATGCACAAGGTAACCAGTGTCATTTCTGCTTTCTCTCTGGCTGTACGCGAAGACAAAGGGGTTGATGACCCAGGAGAAGTGACCTGCTTTGCAGGCAGTAATAAAGGCAGCAACTCGGAAGTTCAGTCCCTGAGCTCCTTCCAGTCGGATTCGGGCGACGACAATGGTAAGAAGTCCCGGGATTTGTTTCCCCGGTGGACTGTGTTCCCTGTGCTGGCAGCCGCTGGTTGAGGGGAGGGTGATGAGACCTGTTTCCTTTCCTGACCTGATCTTGGACTTCTGCCCATGCTCACAGCTTTTTGGTGAACTCCACTGTTGGGTATTGTCACAGAAAAAGCAAGCTCTCATTGAGCTGCCCCAGCTGTGAGCAGGCACAGAAGGAGACGAGGTTCTCCCAGACCTCCAGTAATGCGTCCTCTTTGATTTGGCTCATGATGGAACTACCTTATCCCAAAGAAAACTCTCTAGCAAACTGTGATTTATTTCCTTTTTTGTTTTAACTCATGATGATCTCTTCACTCTTCATTCTACATCCAATCTCCCTATGATTAGAAATTAATTCAGAGGCAAGACCTCCTTCCAGTAGAAACTGCTTCCCAGAGAGGCGGTATCTTCCTTCAGTTGAGAACCCCTTATAATCGCTTGGGGTCATGAGCTTTTGGAGACTCTAGTAGACATGATATATCAACTCCTTTGAAAAATGCACATGCACCCAAAATGGTGCACCCAGCTCCATGTGGCTCATGAACCCCACTGACACTCGAAAGCTGCTGCCTCCACCACTCATGAACCCATGTTTATGGAGAGGCATTAATTCTGGACTCGATTTTCTGACCTTGAGGAACCAGGCTTGGAGATTGGGTTATCTCCCCCAGGAAGGGGAGGGGAGCAGAAATGGTCATAAAACAGTGAGAATTTACCACATGGTGGCAAACCAAGAATTATTTCAAATAGTCATCAACAGACAGGCAACCTTATCTTAGCCTATACCTTAGGCCGTTTTCCCATTTGTCAACAATTGGTAAAAGTTGAATATGTATTAATTTATGTAATCATTCCACCCATAAGCCCTTGCAGTGTTTCTCTTGAGCACTAAATCCTACACTGGGCATTCTGTACCATGAAGTACAAAATGAAAACATAGTCTTTGCCACCCCTCCAACTCCCACCCCACAGGTAAAGATAGAAACGGGAGTCGCAAGACCGTAACGTCAATCACGGAAGTAAAACAGTCCGCTTTCCCCATCACTGCCCCCTAATCCCTTCCACCTCCTTCCCAAATCCCTGGCCCTCCTGAGAGGTGCAAAAACTGCTGGGGCAACAAGCCACACTGATAGCAGATTTCTTCCAGGCTGTCTCAGAAGGTCAGAGGCAGGTCTCCAGATCTGTTTGCCTTGGTGTTTACCCCCTTCTTCATCCCTAACCAAGAAGAAAAGCTGTCTCTGGTTTGTATTTTATCTAGAAGCACCCAAGAACATAGTGTTTCCATACTCCGGACAGCAACTCCAGTGATGATGTCTGGTTGACTACTTTCACAGTCTCTGCTTCATTACACACTGGGACTTTCATGCTTAGCATTCTAGGCTGGTCCATTCTAGCAGGCTTCCTAAAGTATTAGGAATTTTCTACCAAATAGTTTTTATTTTTCCACTTTCTTGTTTTTTAAATTATGAAAGTATGATAACACATTTACAGGATATTCGGAAAATACAGAACAAAATTACAGATAATTTCACTATATATTACAATTATTTTTTTAATTAAAATTTTTAGTTGTATTTTCAATATCAAACTCTCAAAAGTTAACTGAATAAATATACTGATAAGTAGAAGGATACAGTGGACCTGAAGGCTTCCTTGGTAGCTTGGATGATAAAGAATCTGCCTGCAGTGAAGGAGACCTGGATTGGATCCCTGGGTCAGGAAGATCCCCTGGAGTAGGAGATGGCAACCCACTCCAGTATTCTTGCCTGGAGAATTCCATGAACAGAGGAGCCTGGAAGGCTGCAGTCCATGGGGTCTCAAAGAGTCAAACACAACTGAGCAACTAACACACACATACAAAGTAGACCTGAAAAGCACCATGAACCAATTCAACATAGTTAAGATTTATACAGTCTTCACACAATAGTAGGATACAATTTCTATTCAAGTTCTCATGGACTATAAACTGGGAGACACTGGAATATATCCAGGTCATATATAAGGTACAAAAATTTGATGGTCTAAAGGTATTGACATCATAAAGAGTCTATTCTCTTAATCACTGTGGAATTATGTTAGAAATCAATATCAAAAGATATTTGAAAATAACCCATATATTTTCAAGAGTAATGTGACATTTACCAAAAGAGATCTTTGACTTAGCCTTCTACCGACTGGTTTTAAGCCTGATCACCTCTCCAAAACTTCTGGTATCAGATGCTAAGGCGACCCAGGTGGGCACAGAAATCTCCTCCCCATTTTCTGACTATTTCAGAGGCCAAGCTCCCATCTACAATTTGCGGGTGGGAGCCGGGTCATCCCAGGCTGCAGGTGGCACCCTCTGAGTGTGAAACCGTCAGTCCTGCAAAGGTGATCGTTCATCACTGGCATTTGGCTCGGAGAAGCATGGCTGACCAGCAAGTAATTATCCCTGGGAATAGTGAGATCTTCCTCGGAGCCTTTGGGAGTTACTAATGAGAAATTAGCATGAGCTTATGAGCCTCTGCCTTCCTAGATTGATTTCCCTGGGCCATGAGGTGTGAATTTATGACGTGGCAATTCCTGCCAACCATGCCTTTCAGGAGGACTGGCCCTAAATTTGCTACTATTTCCCCTCCTCCAAGAATCCCAGGGGATAAAAGGGTCCATTGTAGTCCAGTAGATGGACTATGGGAAACCTTGGGTATTTGCGTGCCGTACCTTTGTTGTTGTTGCTGTGTTGTTGTTAGAGTGTATGTTTAGAAGACATAACTAACCTGAAACTGTCCTTCTCCTCCCTCCTGTCTGCTTTCCTGGCCACAAGCATCCATAGTGACTGTCATTCAGCTTGTCAACAATGTAGTTGACACTATAGAGAATGAAGGTATTTACTGTTTTCTTCCATAGCATCTCTTTGTGCAATTACCTTTTTAGGAAAGACTGCTTCCTTGTTACTTTGAAAAAGGGATGATTTTATTTTATTTTTTTCAAGTATAGTTGTACAATATTATATATGTTTCAGATGTACAACATAGTGATTAATACTTTTTGAAAGTTATACTCCATTTACAGTTATTACAAAATATTGGCTATATTCCCTGGGCTGTATAATACATCCTTGTAGCTTCTTTATTTTATGAACTAAAGGTGATTTTAATCAGCTGGCAACAGTAAAAAGGTGGTTTCAAATGAGGCAATGAATGTCTCTCTCTGAATTAGAGCAAATTTTACAATTTTGAAAAAAAAATCCAGTTCAAAATGTTTTCAATGTGTGAGATACTCTTTTTACAAAATCCCTTCCCAGAGAAGAGTAGCCACTTAGTTGAAATCCAGATTAATACTGAATTCATTCTTACATTCAACGTGTATTGATTGAGCACCTACCATGAGCTAGGGATATTTAAGAAATCATTCAAAGCTACAATATTATGGGTATTGATTTCAATCAAGTAACTTTTATTAGTGATTTAAAACTATTAGGGTCTGCTATAGATGGGGTTTATTTTTTAGTTTTGTAAATAACAACGGGGAGAAATAGGAGCATTGTTAAAAGTCACCCAAAATGTCCTACTGTACTCTCTTCACATGCCTTGGACTGTCAGTTTTACTTCTCACTTTGTATTTAAACAGTGTCTGTCATGGATCAAGGGCAGAACTTCAACCGAGGTGATGCTGCCACGCCCCCAGCACCAGATGTTACTTATGCATTAGAAATTTCTGAGTTTGCTCTTAACCTGGCCATCTCCCTCCATGGTTTCTGAGTGTCTTTGACCTTACTTTTGCATGTTCCAGGTGTCTTGTGTGCTCGGCACTAGGGGTGAAAGCCCCACTCACATCTCCCTCCCCAAGCCTCTCCCTTGCCCCAGTCATTCATTTATTTGCACGGCGTGTCTCCCGCCCTCCTGCGGTCCACAGGAAGGCGGATGCATCTTTCTTCTTAGAGCATGTTGCCAGCCTGGCTCTGCACTTAGCCTGCGGCTAGAAAGAGGGAGTGGAGAGGAGAGCCTTCTAGAACTGTGTTTCCACAGCACGCCCTTGCTCACCAAGGCTTATGCCATGGCTGAGTGGGAGACGCGGCAGCAAGCAGGCCTCCTCCTCAGAGTTGCCACTGCCTTGTACCCCCCCAGGTGAGAGCACGGCTGGGCCTGAGATGGACCCTGTAAAAAGCATGGGGCTGTGCCTGGCTTTTTAGCTGTCTCCTGAGCATTGAGAGTTGCATGCCAGGCCCCCTGCCCGCGGCCTTCTGCACCCCGTCCCCAGCGCCGCCCTGGTGGAAACTAACTGCTCCGGCTTCCCTCTCGCAGCCTACCACTGGGACACGTCCGACTGGATGCCCGGGGCCCGCCTGTCTGACATAGAAGAGGTGCCCACCTACGAGAGCCAGGAGGGCACGGCACCGCAGGGCAGCGCGCGGGGGCTGGAGAGTGACTACTACCTGGGGGGTTACGACGTGGACAGCGAGTACCCACCACCACAGGACGACGAGTTCCTGGGGCAGGACCCGCTGCCGCCGCCATTGCCCGAGGACTTCTCGGACCAGTACGACGGCCTGCCACCCGCACGGCCCAGCTCGCTGGCTGGCACGCTGAGCCCGGACTGCCGGAGGCGGCCTCAGTTCCACCCCAGCCAGTACCTCCCTCCCCACCCCTTCCCCCACGAGACGGACTCGGGGGGCCCGCCCGCCGCCTGTGAGTTCAGTACTTTCACCGTGAGCGTGAACCCGGGCGCAGAGGCCGCGGCGGGCCCCGCAGACGGCGTGGCCCTCTCCTTGCACAACTCCCGGGGCCCCTCGTCCTCCGACGTGTCGGCCAGCTGTGGCTTCGACGACTCCGAAGCGGCAGTGAGTGACTATGAGAGCGTCGGGGAGCTCAGCCTCGCCAGCCTCCACATTCCCTTTCTGGAGACCCAGCACCAGACCCAGGTGTAGAGGCCTTGCGGAGCCCGCGGGCTGGTACAACGTGCAGAGACGGGTGGGGCTCGCCGCTCCGCGCAGCAGGCAACGCAGTATTTTCAGCTGGAAACCCGTTCCCCGAGTCATACTGTCACAAGCAAGCTCGACTCCCTTTGGGTGAAAAGGAAAGGCTCAGAAATTGTCTCTGAGAGGTGACCCATCGCCTGGGCAGCGCGTGCCTGCCTACATGACCCAGAAGGAGCACCGAGTTTTTAAAGCGGAAGCAAGCTCAGCCGTGAAGTTAGACGGCCCGTCTGCCTGCTTTGTGCAGTACTGTGCCCTGGGAACGGTTACAGCGTCGGTCTGGTCCTTGCAGTATTAATAACTGGCAGCAAGCCAAGAGGCTTTGTTGCATGTAATTTTGAGCCAATGGGGGGAAATGAAAATAGTAGTTATGACTGTTGGAAAAGTTAGTCTCTTAGGCAAAAGAAAAGAGGAACGACCATTATTTAATAATAAAATGGGCTGAAGCCTCTCAAATCAACTTTTTATTTTTTTTTAATAAGCTACCCAATTTTCAGCTATAAAGTTAGGTTTGAGTAACATGTTTAGTATGCTCAGTTATTTTTGTTTGTTTGTGTTAAGCATCCAAAATAATATAGTTGTATTTTATGATCATTGAGAAAGATATCAGTGAAGAGGAATACTTGAGATATCTGGGTTCCATTTTGTAGGTTGAGGGGAAGCTTAACATTGTGCAAACATTGGAAAGAATGTGATTATCTGTCTTTGTGTTTTCCAGTAAATATTCTTAGCTGTACCTACAATTTTAACATTGAAGCAGAAATTGGCCTTTGTTCTGAGAATCAGGGAATAAAGAGACAAAAAAAAGGAATATTTTAGTACATTGTTCCCTAGAATGAGAGATATTGAGAGGTTTAAGCAGAATTCACAAATTCAAGGAAAAAAAGAAAATTTAATACTTCCAAAGTTTTCAGCTAGATGATCACAGTTCTTGATAATGCATATAAAAGGTATGTGTTTTAAATTGGTAGCATCATCACTATAGATGCAATTTTGTTTTTTTAAAAAAAGGAGAAGAAAGATTAGTTATTGTGTATAAATTATAATAGTGTGTGTGTCTGGGCCTATGTACAGATATGTGCTTGCACTCAATAAGGCTGCTCTTGAGGAAAAGTGACAGGAAGGTTTTAGGATACAACCTATGTTAAAAATCCTGCCAGCAAGGCCAACCTTCCAATTTCTCTGATCTTGATGATATTAGAGAAACACCAAATGCCATATTTTATTCCGATTCAGTTAACTTAATTTTGGTATTGCCATTTATATTAACTTGCAACAAAACTGTGCTTTTTTAAGGAAGAAGACAAAACAGTATTTTGTTATAATTTTTCAGAACTAAACGCTTATTTGAAAAGAATATAAATTTTCATTACACCTTGCCTTTTGGTTCTCCCCTCTTCTGACATGCAGGCTTTGACCCTGAGTTTCCAAAATTGCCAGGAGAATCATCTGACTGAAAATACAGTAACTCGAAGCTTAAAGTTGATGAGCTGAGTAACTTTGCTCTTTTGCTTCCATTGGATCATGCGCACGTGCACAGAGGCCATGGTTAAATAAATGCATATTTGCACTCTCTGCATATGAGCGAATCTCTGCATCCACAGTTTCTGGTGACATGGCGTTGGTGTGTCTACTATACTGTCCTGAATCTGTGTATCATTCACTCAGACGTATTTTTCAGTTGTCTCAGTCATGTTCAATCCACTTCTTTGTAGGAGTCAGTGTTTCCAAAAGTTTGTGGTTAAAACAAACAAACAAAAAAAAATTCCTTTTCATTCTCAAGCTTCCTGAGTAAACTGTACACTCATACACTTCACAGATTTTTCAGCTTTTCTCCTCTTCCTATCTCTTAGTCAGACCTACTCACGGGAATATTATCTGCACCATGGTCTTGAAATAAATAAATTTCACTAAGGCTGCTTGGGAGAATGAAATCTTTGGTATTTTTCTTATGTAAGAAACCCATTTACAAGAGTCACAGAGAAAATGACAAACTAATGGTCTAGAATAGAATTGCTGCTACACTTTCTATAATGCAGTGGCATAAAAAACAATCAAAGTAAAACCAACAATTCATTTCTTGCCCTAGGAAATATTACAAGGAGATTAATGCCAATGAATCACTCCTGCTTGCACAGCATACCCTCCAGGCAGAGTGCCCTTGGAACCCAGTAATGAAGGAATAAATAGACCCTAATGCTGTTGTGAAGTCACCCAAGAAAATTGTGCCCACTCTTGGCTCTGACCTATATAAAATACTTTTTTCTTCAGACTGTCTTCCCCTGGATTTCTGCAGAGTAGCTCTGCAGCTAAATGTATACCAGACAAGCATGTGTTACGTTTTGATCAATTACCTTTAAATACATGATATCTTTTCCCTTTTTGGATAATTAGTTCTTTCTGTAGATTCTGAAATGGTTTGCAGCCAGGCCAAGATGGAACTAGGTGGGGTGACCAATGATTCAAGAGCTGGAAGGGTCCTTAAGATCTGCTTATCCAATCTCCTTATTTTATAAAAGAGGAATCATGCCCAGAGAGGGGAAGGGACTCACCCAAGCTCACACAGGAAGTTAAGTAGCTGAACAAGAACTAGAACTCATCGGTTTGACCAGTATTCTTTCTATTACTATTATTCACCACTAAACTGCCTGGGGCATGGTATCTGCCTGCTTCTGCTGGAGCTTTTGATTTCACCCCATTCCTGCTTTGGAATACACTAAAAGAGAGAACTCATGGAGAGTATTTCTCTGGAAGCCTCACGATCTTAGATTTTTTTGCAGCCCCCATAGGAAAGGTGCAGTTACAGAATTCATACATTTCTTTGGACATCTATCAATGCTTTCACCAAATGAATGTTTTTTAAAATGAGGATGGAATTATAAAATGGAACTCAAACTGATCAGTAAGTACAGTAAAACTCTGATTATATTACCTACTGGGGCCATTTGTTTTTCTTTCTTCTTTCCTCCCAGCTCTGGTATTTATTCCTACCCCATTCACCCTGGTGAACCACATGGGAAAGATTTAAGCCAATTAGTGTCTTTCCCATGCATGTTTTCCTAACATGTATGTGCTACCTCTAGAAGCCATTTTCCATAGCCTGTTGTAGGCACTTTACTTGTATCACACACATTCTGATTAGGTTGAGAGTAGCTGGACTAGTGATGTTTGTCATATAGTCAGCAGAAGCTATGGGGCTGTAAAAGATAAATAAGGTAGGTGTTTAATTTATTTGCTTTCTTCTATGAGGATTTTGTTACTGAGTTTCATTCCATGCCAACTTTACATGTATTCCTATCCTGCCAGTTCATAAAATGCCATTGTAGAAGACTTAGTGATATGAACAAGTCAAGTCCATGCATGTAAGATTTATCCTATCAGACAATCGGGGTGAAAACCTAGAAAGGGAATTGATACATTCCTGAAACTTACCTGGAACCACTCTTGGGAATCAGTAGCAGAGCCTGGGGAAAGAAAGCAAGGAAAACACTGTCAGCCAATTCCTGTTTACTTCCCACCTCCATCCCACCCGCTGCCCCTGCTGATGCTTGAGTCTACATGATCAGCATCAGGGAGACAAGAGATAAGCAAAATAAATCCTTTAGGACCCAGGGAACGCCTCCATGGGAGGTAATTCGGGGAGCTCTTGTGTTCCTTTGGCATGGGTTGTCCAGATAATTGTCTGGTCTCTCCTCTCTGCTGCCCTTCCAGTGCACAGATATTGCTGAAGTGGTTAGGTTTTATGTTTTTTGTTTTTAGCTTCCAATCATGAGAAATGGAGATGTGAAGAGGCATTTCTTTAGCGTCATCATTTTGTGTGGTCTGTGAGAAGGCGGGTTCTGTGTTTTTGCTGGGGTTTGTCCTGCAGCGTCAACTGCACATTATTCTGGTGGAAATCCACAATGTCTTTAAGCTTCTGGTTGTATAATTCTAGGGTTTAAAGTTGCCATATGTGGATTTGGCATCAGTTAATATTTAGCCAGCTGGCTAAGAGATAGGAAAAGAATAATATTTTCTTTCCTTATGTAATAATGAAAAGCAATAATTACAAGTATGTAATATTACACAAAGGCCATAATTAGTCTCTTCCAGTGTTTAGAATGCACTTGAGAATCGTAGAGTCGTTTGGAGTGTGTTTGGACCCACCAGTATGTACTGTAGTACCCTTCTGGCAAACGAATACCTGAATTGCTACTATTGAACAATTTTATGAGCCCATACTACTGCATTTCAGGAAGTGACAAATGTGTTCAGATGTGTTCAGAAATGGAAGCAGTTCTTTTTAAGCACTGTATCAGAGAGATTGTCATGTAAATTTACCTGTTACAAACAGGCTGGTTTGTAAAAGATGTATGTTTCAGTGTTAAAATGTTTATAAAATTGTATATAATGGTTTCAATTTTCCAGGCTTTTGTAGATATACTGTATTTGATGCCTATCAGGATTCTTTAATTTGGGGGGTCGAATATAATTCTAAGTCACCCATGCTGTTGGTCTGCAAACTATTGAGGTAACTGCACACACACACATAAAGCATTTTAGATTTGAAAATGATGTTTTTGAATCATTTCCAAATGTACTGTAGCCTTTCTTTGGTTCTACTGTTTTCATTTAACTTTCTCTGTTTCCAAGAAAATGTTTTTATTGACATTTTAAAAATCGAGTGTGTTTTGCCCAGTTACTAAGTACCTGAGTTGTATGCCATTTCAGATTCAGGATGAATTACATCATTTCTTCACACTCACATACACTCACCTCAACTTGCACACACATCACACACCAAACCTTATGCAAAGGGAAAGCTAACACTTAAAGTGGATCCTGTCCCTTATGGAAATGAATTGTTTCTGCATATAATGCTGTTGGCAGTATTTAATCTTGTGTTCTTTTTCTAAAAAATCAAAGAAAAACAAAAAAAAGATGACAAAAAATTCCCCCACAAAAACCCCAACAGTGTACAGGTTTGTAACTGCCAAAATTTGATGGTTAAAACAAATTTTCAAGTAAAAAGAAAAAAATGAAACTATAAATCGTGTTGACTTTTTTTAAGTGTTGCCTTTCATTTGTCTTCAGATAATTGCTCAGGTGGCAATTATATTTGTAGGGATAGTAGTTCTCTCAGAAACTTCTTTCTGCCGTAAAGACTTCCATGGGCTCTGGTGCGCACCTACATTGAAATTTGATGTAGCTTCTTACTGGGCACCATCGCCTGTAGGTTTTTTTGGAATGAAAGCAGTGCTGGATGGGAATGAAAGCAGTGCTGGATCATTGAGCCGCATCTCTGCAGAAATCTTTCGTAAATGCATCCCCATGCATTCTAGGCAGCTTTACCAGCAAACCTCTTCCTAAATAAATAAATAAATCCAAAAATTGGGGGCACAATTAGCACTTGAATTTTCCTCCGAAAAGCAGAGCTCTAGACAATTTTGTATACAGACTAAACGTCAAAATATATACAAGAGAAGTTGAGGAGGAGGGCCAAATTGATCTTCTGAAGAAGTGACATTACAGGAAGTTAACTTGAGACCAGAAGGGACTACAAAAGGGGAGGGACAGTCTCTACCCCGCCTCGGGGCGGAAGGGCCAGGCCTGCAGTGAGAGCATCCCTGTCTGAGTGGCAGCAGCAGGCTGGCCCTGCCCACACTGGCAGCCCAGCTCTGCCGGCCCCTCCCTGCCCAGGATGCTGGAGCCAGTGCCACTCTCCCCTGGCTGGGCTTTCAGTCTGCCCTGACCGAATGGGCAGAGTTAGGTGGACTGCGATCCTCTGGTTACTTGTCCATCCGTTGCAGGAAGGGGGACCCCTTCCAGGGCCCCAAAGTGGGTCTTGTCTAACACTCGGAAATGAATTGTCCGAGGAGACACACGTGCTGACGAAGCAAGAGGTTTTACTGGGAAGGGGCACCCCGGCGGAGAGCAGGAGGGTGAGGGAACCCGGGAGGACTGCTCTGCCACGTGGCTTGCAGTCTAGGATATTATTATTAGTTTCCGGGTTGTATTTGGCCAATGGTTCTGACTCAGAGTCTTTCCTGGTGGTGCAGGCATCACTCAGCCAAGATGGATGCCAATGAGAAGGATTCTGGGAGGTGGTTGGACACGTGGTACCTCCTTCTGACCTTTCCTGAACTCTTCTGTTTGGTGGTGGCTTATTAGTTCCGGGTTCCTTACCAGAACCTCCTGTTGTAAAACAACTCATGCAAATTGTTACTATGGTGCCGGCCAGGGTGGGCGGTTTCAGTCAGTGTGCTTCCCCTAACACATCCGTGTATTGGTAGCCAGATAAACAATCAGATAAAAGTGGGGGCACACCAATTTTCTAGCTTTGCCCACTTCCATCGTCAAAAACTTCTAGAGGCCAAAAACTTAGCCTCTGGGCACTGGTGCTGAATCAAAGACACAGTTTTGGGTGAAGTAGAAAAAAATAGCTTTATTGCTTTGCCAGGCAAAGATCGCAGAGGGTTTATGCCCTCAAAACTGTATGTCTGGGATTTGGTGATGAGTTTTACAGCAGTGGCTCAAAGATAGAGTTGCTGATAAGGATCAGAGTGTGTTCAGGTCCTGCCCTCCTTCAATCTGGTCTCAGGTGGTCTATTGATGAGCTTCTGTGATTCCCAAGTTATCCATCTGTGACCTTGTCTCTGGAATGAAGAATGCTTCATCAAGTAGTTAGCATCTTCCATTCCTTGGGGGTTTTAGTTTTATAGAAGTGCTCAGAGACAGTGTGTTCATCCCTTCAGGTGGAACCAGGATCCTGACTGCTACTCCTTTGTCTCTACATCCCTTCCCTTGCCAGATTAATAACTGAACCTGCCCTTTGGAACTCAGGGAAGGCCGTGGAGGCTAAAACCTATTCCCTACAAACTAGGAACAGGGGACACAGAGAGGCTTCCATGCCCAGGAGCCCGGCAGGGTCCTGCTCGGTTTCAATATAAACACTTGTATCATGGTGGTCTGGCTTCAGACCACCAGGATAATGTGAACCAGCTCACAAATTCCTGGGCTATGGAAACCCACTGTGAGCCAATATCAATAGAGCCCTGGCTCCCCCTCTAGACCAGAAGCTGCCTGAGGGAAGAGTTGAGTCTTTACTGTCTTTATTTCCTGGGTGCCCAGTACAATACTGGGCTTCCCAGATGGTGCTAGTGGTAAAGCAGCCACTTGCCATTGCAGAAGACATACTAGATGAGGGTTCGATCCCTGGAGGAGGAAGTGGGACCCACTGCAATATTCTTGCCTGGAGAATCCCGAGGACAGAGAAGCCATGGGGTTGTGAAGAGTCAGACACGACTGAAGCAACTTAGCATGCACACACAGTACAGTACTGACCCTCATTAGACATTTTTGATTGAAAAATTAATCAATGACATCTCCAACTAAATTCCCTTGATCTTAAATCCTTCCTCATTTTGGTGAATTTGGTAACTGCAGTAAGAAAGATGTCAAGAGAGGGAGGCACTGAGAATGCTCGAGTCTCCTGCCTTTCAATCCAACAACACAGAGATGTGCTCATGAATTGAGCACCAAGAAAATATTCATGTTCATGACTCTCCTGTGGCCACCATTAGGAGAAAGAGAATGTGTTTAAATCTCCATCCTTACCTCCAAAATGGTAGGGCCAGCCAGAGGTGTCAATTAAGAAATAACATTGGTCTGGCTGGGGAAAGAGGAAAAGAAAGAGATTTTTTAATGTCAATCTCCATTCTCTGCTGTTCCTTTGAAATAATGGGACTGGTTCTTAGCTTGGAAACAGATTTCTGTGGAAAGACCACTTTATTTGTCTGGGTCAGGGGTCCCCAAGGCACACCTGAGTTCAATGATTCCCTAAGATAACTGGAGACTCAGCACAGAGTTCTACTCATGGCTATAAAATAGTCAACCAGGGGGGAGCTCAACAGACATTCAGCATCCAGGGTTTCACTGAAGGCTGGTCTTATCAGCACCTCTGGCCTGGGATGTACCAAAAATCCAGACTCCCAGAAGAAATGTAAGTGTTCAGCATTAATGATGCTAAAGTGGTGGGAACTTCCCCTTAAATTCACTCTTCCAAACACAAGTCAAACGCTGACATGAGCAGGGCTCTCAGAGGATAGTGCCAGGCCTGCGAGTCTCTGCACAGACCCTCTGAGGTTTCTGTCAGATTGATGCCCTCCTGTTTGTCCAAGCTCCTACCAATTAACAGCTTCAATTTCCACTGGACCCTCCGTGTGGCCTGCAGCTCTTCAAACCTTTACCTGCCCTTCTCTGTGTGAACAGAAGATCCAAACAAAACACTTCTGCCAAAACACCTGGGTGAAACCAAGCTGGTCAGCAGATGATACTGTTCAGTGGTGATTTATGTAAACATTCTCATCTGTGGGCACTAGTTCTCTTGTGCTGCACAGCAGGGCAGTTTCCCAACCTAGATACTCATCTTGAAGCTCTTTGGCTCATTTCTCAAACTTCTTCCATTTTTCTCTCCATTCTTTTACTTTTCAATTACTTTTCAGCCACTTAGGCTTGTTCTGTACCATTCTTAATATAGAAGATTTGGAACAACCTAAATAATTAACAATAATGATGACTTGGAATAAGTTGGCCTCAAAATTAAAGCAGCCTAACAGATCAAGCAAGAATAAGGGGATTAAAAGTAGAAAACTCTATCTAAAACATTTTTTCATGTCCCTTTAATTTTTGTACTGCCTTTTCTTCTTCCTTCTTTCCTTTCCTGCTTCCTTTATTCTTCTCTTTATCTTTTCCTTTTTCTTACTTCCAAACCAGTGCAGGTTCATCACAAAAATGAGAAAAATGAAGCCAGGCAAAAGAAGGGCTCAGAGAATGCTTACATATGTCTCTAAAACTGATCATTTATTTGTGTATATGATTTTAGGACATTGTCTACATAGATTAATATTTTTAAAGGAGAATCTTTATGAATATACTTTTTGGAATTTTTAAAACTATTGCCCCAAGTAGTAGATAAGTGCTTTCCACACAAAGACAGACATAATATAAAGGCATCCAAAACAAAGCACATTTTTTCTTTTTTTAAATTTATTTATTTTTATTTGAAGGATAATTGCCTTACAATATTGTGTTGGTTTCTGCCATACATCAGCATGAATCAGCCATAGATATACACAGGTCCCCTTCCTCTTGAACCTCTCTATCCCCTGCACTTTTCAACTGATGGTCCCTCACCACCTTGACCTCCAAAATAAACAGGATCATTTCTTTAAAAATGTAGGGGACATTTTTTAAACTTTTTATATTCAAATTATTCTCTATTAAGTGCTTTTTTGGTGACCTTTTGTAATGATTTCCCTTTTAGATGTTTTCTGATCTTCAAGTCCCCCATTGGTCTACCGGATTCCACAAGAGTCAAATATCTCTCCTTCCATGTCACTTTCCCATGCTTTCTGAAATCCTTCCTTCCATCTATTTTTTCCAGATATGCCTTTTCATCTGGTAGCAAGTTGCATTGAACTGACACTCAGTATGCAGAGCCCTTGATCAGCTAGAGCCAGATAGGCACAGACCTTGACTCCAGGAGAAAGCAGGAAAAGATGCTGGAATAGACACTATTTTTACAAATTTTCAGTTCGTTGGTGAATATTTTCTTAGTGTGGATACTTGCTGCTTCCCCATTCAACCTCCTAACAGTGAGGGGTTCAGATAATGGCGACTTTCTATACAGGTGGCGCTAGTGGTAAAGAACCTGCCTGCCAATGCAGGATACAAAAGAGACACAAGTGTGATCCCTGGGTTGGGAAGATCCCCTGGAGGAGGGCATGGCAACCCACTCCAGAATTCTTGCCTGGAGAATCCCATGGACAGAGGAGTCTGGTGGGCTATAGCCATAGCATTTCAAAGAGTTGGACACGACTGAAGCGACTTAGCACACACAGCACAAATATAACATATGTAGATGAGAGTCTCATAATGAATGGGATTCTAAACTGTACTGAGACTTACTGTGTTCTCTTAACCCTCTGTCTTAGACATCTTCACAGCTCCATGCTATATTCTGCTTAATGACTTTGTTTCCCATGTCATGATTATTTCATAATTTTTGTAATCATGCCCTTCTTTTTAAATTGAAATTGGTTGATTTATAAAATTATATTAGTTTCAGGTGTGCAACATAGTGACTCAGTACTTTTAAGGATGATACTACATTTAAAGTTGCTCACAAAATAATGGCTATGTTTCCCTGTGCTGTCAATACACCCTCGTTGCTCATCTATTTTATGCAGAGTAGTTTTATCTCTTAACTCCACACCCCTACCTTGCCCCTTTCTCCCTCCCTCTCCCTACTAGTTTGTTCTCTATATCTGTGAATGTGTTTCTATTTTGTTATATTCATTCATTCCTTGTGTTTTTTAGATTTCACATATAAATCAATCATGCCCTTCTAGACTGACTGCTTTAATGTTTGGATATTACAGACAAGACTCCCATGAATATTCTTGTATAAATGTGCACACATGTTAGGATTCCTGAAGGATGGATTTCTGCAAGCAAATTTTTAAGTCAAAGAATACCTCCACTTTTAAGTCTGAACCTTTCTCCCATTTTAATTGCTTTCAAAATGGTTTCATCAAATAATAATCCCACCAATGCATCCATGCTAAGTTGCTTCAGTCATGTCTGACTCTTTGAGACCCTATGGACTGTAGCCTACCAGACTCCTCTGTCCATGGGATTTTCCAGGCCAGAATACTGGAGTGGGTTGCCATGGGATCTTCCAAACCCAGGGACTGAACCTGTGTCTCATGTCTCCTGCACTGGCAGGTGAGTTCTTTACCACTAGCGCCACCTGGGAAGCCCCATCCCACCAACAGTAACACCCAACATGCAGCAACTTATAACTTACTCTCTCCACCAAGTGCATAGAGCTGGCCTCTGTTCCAGAAGCCATACTACTGCTCTAGATCCTCAGGAGATCCAGGTTAGGCACTGCTATGGCAACTGCTGTTGCTGAAGCTGAAGCTCTAATACTTTGGCCACCTGATTCAAACAGCCAACTCATTGGAAAAGACCCTGATGCTGGGAAAGACTGAAGGCAGGAGGAGAAGGGGACGACAGAGGATGAGATGGTTGGATGGCATCACTGATGCAATGGACATCAACTTGGACAAACTCTGGGAGATGATGAGGGACAGGGAAGCCTGGCGTGCAGTCCATGGGGTCGCGAAGAGTCAGATACGACTTGGCAACTGAGCAAACAAACTTGCTGCCGCCATGAGAACCGACCCATCAAGTGTCGATATCATCTATAAATACTGTCACGTGTGCCACTCTTCTCTGCCTGTCCAGGGCAGGGCTCTCTGAGGACGGCCAGACAGCTGACTAGCATAACCACCAAGAACTCATTCTCACTGAAATGCTAAATGCCCGGCCCTCAGGTTGTATGTTCCAACAGGAGGGTCCAGGCAAGACAGATTTTAGCAAGAAAAATGCAAGCAGATTCTATAGAGTTTGAATGCTGAGGTTCTCATAACATTAGGCCACATCTGAGCCATTGTGATTCCACAAACTTTAACTTTGAGATTGTTTATATCTGCGATGTAGAAAAGCTCAAAGGAAGCCTTAAAACGTGGATTTTCATATGAGCTTTCATCAGTCAGAAACAAAAAAGTACCATTGACAGAAACTATGATAGTTTCCTTAGAGGCTGTGAAGTTAGGCTCTACCACCCTGCTCCTTGGGCTTCCCCAGTGGCTCAGCAGTAAAGAATCTGCCGGCAATACAGAAGACGCAGGTACGATCCCTGGGACAGGAAGATCCCCTGCAGGAGGGCATGGCAACTCATTCCAGTATTCCTGCCTGGAGAATCCCATGGACAGAGGAGCCTGGCGGGCTACAACCCATGGGGTCACGCAGAGTCGGTCATGACTGATGCGACTTAGCACGCATGCATCCTGTTCCTCAGACAGTGGTCCAGGGACCAGCAGGATTGACCTCACGAGGGAGTCTGCTAGAAACACAGAATCCAGGCCCCACTGAATCAGAATCTGCTTGTTAACAAGTTCTCCAGGTGATACATACATCTGTACACGAATGTCTGGGAAGCTTGGCTGGACCTTTGATTTAAACTCTGATACGTACCAGCTGTGTGAACTTGGGTGAGTTACTTAATCACTCTGCACTTCAGCTGCTTCATCTGTAAGACAGGTAGCTTACAGGAAGACAATGATATAATGCATACAAATAGTGACAAATACGAAGCACTCAAATCGTAGCCACATACGATTTTTCCTAAGTTTTCATCCAGGTCCCTTTGTATAGAAGCAGCTCTCATCATGTCCAAGAGCTCCAACTAGCGGCTGCTGGAGGAACAGTTCAGTTCATAATGACTAAAGCTATCAACAACAAAAGAAAAATCCTTTAAGTTTAAAGCTCAGGTGTTCTTTGGAGTCTAGCTTTGCGGGAAAATTCTTTGGAGCGTTATCCATCATCTTATTTAAATAAATGTGTTTTGCACAGATAGGAGGTACAGGGCTTTGAGGTGGTTGCCCATCTGTGTGGAGGCTCATCCTCTATCTTGACCAGTCACTTTCTGATGAAGCCAAGTCCCTGACCAATTTCAGGAGCTCCTTCTCCAGGCAGAGATTTTAAGGCTGTGTCATTCCTGTGACCCAGAAAAAAAAATTTCATTTAACTAGGTCACAAAGGAATTCAGTGACAGGTGACAAGATCTTGGTGTGTAGGGGGTGCTAACAGTCTGGATGCTTGTTCTAAATGGTAGGAAATTGACTCTGAGAGGAATGATATTAAAATGACCAAAAGGGCAGCAACTTCAGGCACAAAACTGAAGTACAGTGATAAGATTTACTGTGTAAATAATTCACCTAGCATGGAAAAAGGCTCAGGATGGGCTCTGAGCACAAAGGGACTTTTTCATGTCTCAGAATACAATTAATTAAGAATTCAGGATACAAGGTAATTAGAGAAACCATAACCTGGAGGCATTCTGCTGAATTATTCTGATCACTTTTAACAATGAGAAAATTTAATTTTCCTGTCTTGTGACAGAGATTTTGAATTTAGATAAGGTAAAGAGCAATGTTCATACAGTGCAGTCAGTAAATTAAATTATTTCTTTTGATTTTGATTTTCCAGCAAAAATTAGGATCAAGTGATTGAATCTAAATCATGGAAATGATTGTCAGAGCTGAAAAATACTTGAGAGAAAAATGTACAAATTACAATTGACTCTCATCTTCTCTAACACTAAGTTGCCCATGTTGCTCTCTTTGTAATTATTGTGTAAGTGTGTAAATCTATTTCATGATTTGCCCTGGGACAAAAGGGATGAATAAATTATTCTTATATATAATGGAGGTTATGTTTACTTACCACAAAATTAAACTTGCTTTCCTTAACAGGAAGATGTTGTCAACAGCTTTTAGTCATCAGTTTAGTACCAGTTAAAAATTAAATTCACTTTTTAAAAACTTCACTTTTTATGAACCCAGCATTCATAGAAGATGTGCTACAACCTACTGTGTTTAAACTGTCCATTTTTTACATTATTTTGGTCATTGCTTATTTAAATATTTCCTAGGCTATTTGTGATGCTTTTTATTTATACACCATTTATCCAGCATGCATTTTCAAGATGATTACAATGATACTCTGTTTTGTGTTGCCTCATTTTGTACCAATAAAAATCTCCAATTGTTCTATCAAGATTTCTGAGTGTCCCACCACAGAACATAGCTTTGGTTGCACAGAGACCTGGGTTTGACATCTATGGTTGTGGGTTGAATTTTGTCTCCTGGAAAGATGTTGCAATCCTAGCCCTTGGTGCCTATGAACATGAGCTTATTTGGAAAAAGGGTCACTGCAGATGTAAGCAAGTTAAAATGAGGTCACACGGGATTAGGGTGGCCTCTAGGCCAGTATGGCTATATTCCTCTTAAGAAGATAAGATACATGAAGACACACACACACATACACACACACACACACGGAGAATGCCATATAAATACAGGGACAGCAATTGAAGAGGCATGAATACAAGCCAGAGGACACCAAAGAATGTTGTCAACCACTAGAAACTAGGAGAAAGACTCAGTAGATTTGCCCTCAGAAACTCCAAAAGGAACCAACCCAGCTGACACATGGATTTTGAAATCTGGTGTTACAAAATGATATCTACCTTACAGAATTAGCATGCGTGTTCAGTCGATCAGTCCTGTCTGACTCTTTGTGACCCCATGCACTATAGCCTGCCAAACTCCTCTGTCCATGGGATTTTCCAGGCAAGAGTACTGGAGTGGTTGCCACTTCCTTCTCCATACAGAATTAGGGTGGTGGTTAAATGAGATGCTGCTTATAGGTACAAACATGACAGATGTTTGGCACATGCTAAGATTCTAGTTTCTGTTCCAGGAGATCTAGAGGTAAGAAACAAGCCCAGTAGAGATAACCAACCCTACCCTCCTCAAGCAAAACAACAGTTATTTCATTTTGACTGACAAGCAACAATAGCAATATGAAATAAGCTTTTATTGCAAGAGAGGATAACTCGCCACACTTTCACTTCCTTAACAATTTCTGTTTGTATTTTCTATGATACTTTACAGTCTTTCATTCATTTGCATAAATGTTTCATAATTGTAATCACAGTATAGACATCATTTCAGATTCTATTTTTTCACTCTGTATATTTAAGCATTTTTCTTGCTTCTACTTAATCATAATTAAGTGTTAATAATTTCCCCTCTTTATATTTGAGGGTCATGGATGAATTCGTGGAAGATGGAGCTCCCAAGCTGGGAAAGCTGAGGAGAGAGGGCCGTGAGAAGAGTCTCAAATCTTCTGAGGCTGGTGTCAGAAAGAAGGAAGCCTTCTTCCCTCTGGACATGGGGATTGTGGGCTTGTCCCCTGGGGCAGGAGGGTCTTGTGTTTGAGAATGAGCACCCTTGGTGACACGGATGCTTCCCTGAGGCCTTGGGAGACCTCAAGACACAAGCCTGGGGCCCTCATGGTCATGAGGAACAGGTGTGGTGCTTTCGAACGTGCCATGCCTTGTTTTCCAGAGGAAGTCACCACAATTCTGAAAGCTACTTTTGTAGGCCAAGCACACTCATAGATTTCACATTTATTTGGGGTGACTGACAATTATGGAGCTCTAGCCCCCGACCCAAGTTACCCCTTGGTATTCAGGCTGACTACATGTTTAGCCTCAATGACTGCCTGGAGGAACCAGCCCTCCCCATGGAGAGTCATTAATTCACTAAACCATATTCTCCTTGTATTAGGGTTATCCAGAAAACAAAACCACAGGAGGTATAGAGAGATTTATTTTAAGGAACTGACTCATGTGATCATGGTGATTTAGGTGATCCAAAATGTGATGGGGTAGACAAGCAGTCTGGAGACTCAAGGGTTAAAGTTCAAGTCCAGAGGCAGTCTGCTAGCAGAATTCCTTCTTGATCTGGGAGGGTCAGTCTTTGTTCTGTTAATGTTTTCACTTGGTTAGGCGTGCTAAGTCCCTTCAGTTGTGTCTGACTCTTTTGAAACTCCTTGGACAGAGTAGCCTGACAGGTTCTTCTGTCCATGGGTTTCTCCAGGGAAGAATACTGGAGTGGGTCACCACTTCCTCCTCCAGAGAATCTTCCTAACCCAGGGATCAAACCCACATCTCTTACATCTCCTGTGTTGATGGGCAGGTTCTTTATCACAAGGCCACCTGGGAAGATCGGTCTTGTCTCTTAATGTCTTCAACTGATTCGAGCACCCATATTATGGAGGATAATCTGCTTAACTCAAAGTCTACTGATTTAAATATTAATCTCATAAAAAAAGAACAGCTTCAGAGAATACCCTTTGACCAAAATAATGTTTAACCAAACATAATAAATAATATTTGACCAAATATTTGGGCACCATAGCCCAGCCAAGTTGACACATAATGTTAACCTCCTCCAGGGCAGAAATCCATACCCTCTTAGTCATCTCTGGTTATCCAGTGCTCAGAGCTGGGAAGATAATCCATATTCTTCATGTGTTTTTATTTTAACTAAAAAGTAATCTACACAGATTTTAAATCAGAAAACAAGTGAAGAAGAAAGGTAAAATCTTTCTTACTTTCAACTTACTCCCTAGAGGCACCTCCCTATAATAATTTGATTCATATCCTTCTGGTCTTTTAAATAATGAAATGTAAATGTGTGAAATTTGTTTTACAAATTCGGGACCCAACTGTACACACTGTTCTGAAACATGCCCTTTTCACTTCAAGGGAGTCCCTGGACATCTTCCTATAATCAGTACATTCTTTTAGCAGCTGCATAATATCCTGCTACATGGATGCACCATAATTTATTTAACAGTTCCTTTATTGATGGATATTTTTTATTGTTTTGTTAGGCAGTTAGAATAGGAAACAGGAGTCCAAAATGGCGGTGGCTAAAAGACAAGGAAGGGAAAAGCTCGCAAAAATGGAACAAAGGAAGGTCAAAGGAAGGTCCAAGGACCGGAGTGAGAACTTCAGGTAGAACAGCACTCCTGGGTAAGCCCAATTTGCATAGGGCAGGCCCAGGGGGAAGAAAAAAACATATAAAAAGAGGAGCCAAAGCGTTCTCTCGCGCGCTCTCTCTCTCCCTTGCGCTGGCATGCTCCCCCACTCTCTTCTCTTTGCGTCTTTGGGTCAGCATGCCCTCACGCTTTGAGGATGTATTCTCCTGCTATTATCTAAATAAAACAGAGCTGTAACACTGATTTGTCTAAGAGCTATAACATGGTCTGTCCAAGACCCGAGAGCTGTGACCCACCGAGGGCTTTAATGTCCATCGCTCCAAATCTTTGTTGTGACAAGACAGAACCGAGGAGTATACACTTGCCTGACAGTTTCCAGTTTGGAGCTGTCACAAACAACATGGCAATGTGTATCATTGAATATATTTTAGCATTCCTATGCAAGAATATTATATGATAAAGATCTAATAGTGAAATTATGAAATCAAAAGATAAATTCATTTTAAATATTGCTAGATCTTATCAAATTAACAGATGCTTAAGGAGTATTTGTTGAGTTGGTTTGAAAAGACTCAGAGCTCTGCAGCAAATTCAGCCTAGAAGGAAAGGACAGAGAAAATGAAGGGAAAGGAAAGAAAGGAGATTAGGAAAGAGGTGGAGAGTGTTTGACAACCAATCTACATTTGGTTCTGCCTGTGCTTCAGACAGTGTATTGTGTTCCCAAGGTTGTGCGAAATAACTCTCATGAGGTAAGCTCCAAGAAAGCAAGGTTCTGTTTTGTTACTGATGCAACCCAGGCTCTTAAAACAGATCTCAGTTAAAAAGAAGAGACTAGATAGAGAAACACTTGTTGAGTAAAGAACACAAAGAAAACCAAGAACCTCTGAGGTTAAGTTAAATAAGAAAAGATACATGGCAGTGTGTATCTGTTAATCCCAAACTCCTAATTTACCCCTTCTTCTCCCTTTGGTAACCATAAGTTTGTTTTCTATGTCTGTGAGTCTGTCTGTTTTATAAATAAGTTCATTTGTAATTTTTTTTTTAGATTCTACATATAAGCCATGTCATACCATATTTGTCTTTCTCTGTTTTACTTCATTTAGGATGATAATCTCCAGGTCCATATTGCTGCAAATGGCTTTATTTCATCCTTTTACATGGCTGAGTAATATTCCATTCTTCCATCAATGGACACTTAAATAGCTTCCATATCTTGGCTATTGTAAATAGTGCTGCTACAGATAAATAACAATGACCTACTGCATAACACAGAAAACTATATACTATATCTTATAATAACCTATAATGAAAAAGAAAAAAAAATATGAAAATGTGTGTGTCTATTTGTATGTGTGCGTGTGTGTATATATATTATATATATAATATATGTTTTATATATATTATATATATATATATATATATGTATTATATATATTATATATATAATATATGTATTATATATATATCACTTTGTTGCACAACTGAACTGAACACAGCATTGTAAATCAGCTTTACCTCAGTATAAATAAATAAAAGATGTGAGAAACATGTTGCACATTGTATATACTCAGTACCTGGTAGTTGCCTTTATAATGAAAGGGAAAGTGTTAATCACTCAGTCATGTCTGACTTTGGCCACCCATGAACTGTAGCCCACCAGGCTCCTCTGTCCATGGAATTTTTCGGCAAGAATACTGGAGTGAGTAGCCATCTTCTCTAGGGGTCTTCTAGACCCAGGGACCGAACCTGGGTCTCCTGCATTGCAGGCCAATTCTTTACTGTCTGAGCCAACTAAGCTGTGGTGTCAATAAGAATTGGGACAGGGAGTAAACCCCAGTTTGCTGCCTGAAAAACAAGTGACTCCCCACTGCTGCATATGGGGAGTCCTCAACTGAGGGATGTCATCTAGAAAGAGTGGAACACAGGTTCTATACTTGGATTGAAGTGCTAGGACGAGGTAGAGGGGCTGAGCGCTGCACGTTTTGGAGTAGGCAAGGCAAGGTGCCTGAAAGACTTGAGGGCGGCCTCTGTTCCATTTTCCACTTAGGCTCTGGTTGCCGCTCTACTGGGCACAAAAGGAGGGAATACAAATGTTTCCTTCCGGAGAATTTCCTCTTACAATAAACAAACCAGTCTTCATCATGGTATTAAAAGAAAGTGGCACGAACGCTGTGTAGGTTCTGCCACTCACCCTGTAGTTGTGGCAATTACACCATTTGGGATAATTGTCTTGTAATTGCCTCTGTGATTTAAAATCTAATGTTACCCTCCGATTGTTCTGATGTCTTTTCATGAATAATGCAATCGTCCTGTGAGCCCTCTGCCAGTTTCTCATTTAGATTGGCCCTGTGTTTGAATTAAGCACCATTGTCTTACCCACCATTGTCTCACAAAAGGAATGCGCCAGAAACAATACAGGGAATAATTAGGACTCAGCTAATTATGAGACATGGGAATGTGAGTGAGTAAGGTATGAAGTTTTTCTCTGGAAATATTCCCAATCCCCAGTTGTCCTATAGGTAAACAGAAGGGGGCAGATCTCTCTTTGAGGGTCTTCGTCTATCTGTGAATGCCGGACATGTCTGTTCTCTCCAATGTGGTGGGATTTTTCTTTTCAGAACAGAAGGAAAACAGATTTTTCCATAGGGTGACTTTTCTCAGTTGTGTTATGTTGTCGTCATTAAATGCAAGCAGCTAAGTAAACATGAGCTGGTGTGCCTTCCGACACGGCCAAAATACCAGTAGTGCATGTGAATGGGCAATGGCAGCTTAGGTTTCTGTTTCTGGAGTCTGGGACTTGGTTTAATATAACAAGAAGAAATCCATTGTATTGAGACAAATGACTAGAGAGTCTTTTCAGAATTCCAATTTCGCTTCCACCCTGAGAAGGGATCGTCTCAGTCTGGTAGAGTTGTATTTCTTTATTTCCATGCAGATGAGCTGGTTGCCCCCACTACCAGGGCCACTCAGGCTTGATGAAAGTGGGCAGGGGTGCCCTGACCACCCAGCAGTAGAGGGCAGTGTCAGGTCACATCTACTCTCCGTGTTCTCTTTGTGCTAGGGCTCAAGACAAGTTTCTGAGGCAGCCCGAAGCCTGCACCTCTCAATCAGAGAAAAACTATGCCCCTGAGCTTTGCTCCTCACCACCCAGTCCAGACACCCCAGCTTGACATCAAGGCTCTTCAAAGACCTGACCGTTCTTGGCATTCCCAGTCCACAGACCCACCATCCTACCCTCCCAGCTTCCACTCCCTTCTGGACTTTTGTGCTTTTTTTTTTAAGCATTTTTTTTTTGAAGTGGACCATTTCTAAAGTCTTTATTGAATTTGTCACAATATTGTTTCTGCTTTTTATACTTTGGTTTTTTGTCCACGAGGCATGTGGGACCTTAAGCACCCTGCCCAGGGATCGAACCCACACCCCCTACAGGGAAAGGCGAAGTCCCCTGGTTGCCAAGGAAGTCCCTTGTGTTACACAAGTGTTTTTTTAAGAGGTTAGTATTTCCAATAAGTTTTCTCTGATTCCTCAGGCTTTGTTGTTGGCCCTCCTGTGTTCTCCACAAGCTCTTGAGGTGAACCCTGTCACAGCCTTTCTTACACCTATTATAAGAAATAGTCACTTGTCTCCCTTGCCAGACAGGTAAGATCTAGGTGAGCAGGATGAAATGTTTAATCCAGTTCCATCCCATTTCCCATCAGTGAACATCTGGTGAAAGAGGGGATGATGAACGAAGCAATAAGTGACTTCATGTCCTCCTGGCCTCACTCAGTGAAGGAGGCCGGGTGTCCACAGAGAGTCTTCAGAATCAGGGGTTACCAGACACAGCCTGGAGTGTGGAGTGGCTGGGACCCAGTGAGAGCTGCGTGTCAGCCCAGAACAAGCTCCCTTCACGAAAGTGCAGACCACCCCAAGGAGGGCGTGCAGAGCAGCAGAGCCTCCTTCTTTGCCTGAGAAGATGGGCTTACAGGTGCCCTGGCAGGAAGCGTTTTAGAGCCCTGGATGCTGACGTAGGGCAGACTGACATCTTGAAGCCAGGGTAGGGGTGATTGGTTAATATTCAAAGTACCCTGAGACAACACACTCTAGAGATGTTTAAGAAGTATTTTAACCAGCAGAAACTAAGGAGTAGTTTCTTCTTAGTTAACATAGAGCATCTGGTTAAGATAGCATTGGAAAGAGTAATCAGAAGTTCTTCTGATGGATTCAGGGGTGGAGAGCACAGCATTTCGAGTCTCAACCGTATTTGTCTCCAATCAGCACGAGAGGGTATGCTGTTTGCTTTAATGGGTAATAGTAAAGTGTGTTTCACGGGTGAAGTGAGCAGAGTTGACACACCGGTTGACTGAAACTATTGCATAGTCAGTCATCTCCCTGGGTGAACAGTTGAACCCAGCAGCCTCCAAGGTGGCAGTCAGCGCCGAAGGACTCCATCTTTTTTTGAGTCATTTTAGGGGGTTCTGTTCTCCACGAGAAGGCCAGCTGAAATCTACTGCCAGAATGCTGTCATTTACATGCAGCAGAGACTGAAAGGTCTCTAGAAGCTCAGAGATTTCATCAAACTCTACAACAGACATGTGATTGTTTTATGCCTGCTAATAGAGGTATATGTGAAGGAACTGTCTGAGACCTGGTTCATTGTATAAACTGGTGGTGATATCTAAGTGAAAGCCTCTAACACCTGCCAGTCAAGAACCTAATCATTGTGACCAACCAAGGTGCCTTGGGCTTCCCTGGTGGCTCAGATGGTAAAAAAAAAAAAAAAATTCACCTACCAGGCAGGAGACCCAGGCTTAATTCCTGGGTCTGGAAGATCCCCTTGAAAAGGGAATGGCTACCCAATCCAATATTCTTGCCTGGAGAATTTCATGGACAGAGGATCTTGGCAGGCTACAGTCCATGGGGTTGCAAAGACTTGGACATGACTGAGTGACTCACGTACCATACTATAAGGTACCTTAGGTCCACTTACAACACTATGCTAAGGAGTAAAAGAGGGGGACTGGGCCAGCGGAAACTACCTCTTAGGTTAAATGTCAGAGCTCTCACTACTAGTCTGAACTGCTATATCCATAGTTTGGTGCCAAACTTTGGCCAATTCTGGTGGCTCTTTGCAAAGCTGTATAGAAAGACTCTTGGAGTTTCTAATGAGATGAGGTTCTGTTGCTTACAAGCAATGTTTTCTCCCACCCATTGTGGAATTACTGAGTAGAGAATATGGTACTTAGAGCATTAACCATGATACTTTTTCTTTTTTTTTTCAAATTAAAAAGACGTCTTTATGAAACACAGATCAAAACCATGATTGTTCTTAAAAATTAAGAGTAAATTAGCAGGACTTCCCTGATGGTCCAGTGGTTAACAATTTGCCTTCCAGTGCAGGGGGTATGAGTTTTATTCCTGGTCTGGAACTATGATCCCATGTATCTTGCTGCCAAAAAACCAAAATCATAAAACAGAAACAATGTTGTAGCAAATCCAATAAAGACTTTAAAACTAGTCTACATAAAAAAAAAAACTTTCAAAAACAATAAATTAGCATTCAAACATTCACTTCTCTCAATAAAAGCAGGTTGACATTCATTCACAAATCAACAAATGTTTATTAAGTACATAATAAGGACACACCTAAGTGGAAGTTTAATTCCCCAATCATTCTAAGCAAAGCTGTGGTTATGATTTAGAGAATTTTAAATAAAGTGTTCTGAGGACAAAAAGGACTAGCCGTTCTGCACAGGCCCCAGGAGGCATGAGGAATCCAACAGGTGAGCAATTTACATTCCATACCAACCACAGCCCCTGCACTGGTCTCAGTTTGGGTAGCCTTTGACGTTGACAAGCTTGAGATGCTCCAAGGCCAGTCCAGGTTCCTTTAGGCCGCTTCATACTGACAGCAGCTGAAATTTGACAAGCTTCCCAGCACTGGAGACAGGTGAGCTTTGATACCTGGCACGGTGACAGCTCTGACGTGTCATCCTGTTATTATTTCTAGATCTGTGCTAGGTGTGGGGTTTCCCTGGGGATTTGTAGATGAAAGGAAGCCAACTTGACAGGCAGGAACAGGTAATGTTATTGATCAGTGGGGAAAAAAAAAACAGGTCTCTGCCAACCTGGTCTAAATCTTGAACATCAAATTTCCATAGTAATTAGGAATATCACTTCCTGCTCATTCCCAACCTGGCTTCTGAAAGAGCTCCCACAGTCCTGTTAGGCTTTGATTCATTTTAATAGCACTCTCAATGTTTGAAGAGTAATGACTTTTCCAGTAGAGAACTGATAGCAATGGTTATGCAACTGATTAATTTACTTCCAGGAAGGGTAGGTGTGTATGTTTTACCACCTCCAAGCAGATACTTCTGGGCAAGGGATACACTTTCCATGTTTTAATTACTTCCCTGATTATCTCAGCCTGGACCTCTCTCCTCTCCAGACTAGCATTTCTTTTAGGTAGCAATCCACTCCCACCTCTCATGATAGAAGTTCAATCTTTCTAATTCCATAGGCCAAGAACCTAGATGTCACCTTCAACTCCCTTTCCTCATATCTCACATGCAATTTTTAAATATTTGTCAGTTTCTAAATATATTCAGAATTTCTCACCACTTATTTCCATCATAACTATCCTCCTGGTCCAAGTTGCCATCGTGCTGGGATGACTGGAAATTTTTACTGCTTTACAATTTTCATGATATACTTTCCACCTCTACCCTTCTTACTGCTCACTTGCTTTTATGCGTTTATCACCTGATAGTTACATGTCTCTACACTTTAGGTAAAGTCTAAGGGATTACACCACAGGCAGACCTGGAAGACTTGATTCCCAGTACATGATGACATATGATATAGCTTATAAAATTCCATGAGATATACTGCTGCATCCAAAAAATGGAAAACAAAAATTAGGGAACAAAGGCTACAAAGCTCCGTTCATTCTTCACCCTCTAGGCATAGTAACCTAACTTAATTGAACAGCTCAAGCCCAAACATCCATTTATAGCACCCCTTCTGCCTAAGAGAATTTGGCATTTTCTGTTTTAGGGCTCTGAATGCTAAAGCACCTAGCACCAGTATTCTGAGGACACAGTGCAGCTCAGTTCAGTTTCGTTCAGTCGCTCGGTCATATGCGACTCTTTCCGACCCCGTGGACTGCAGCACTCCAGGCCTCCCTATCCATCACCAACACCTGGAGCCTACTTAAACTCATGTCCATCAAGTTGGTGATGCCATACAACCATCTCATCCTCTATCATCTCCCTCTCCTCCTGCCTTCAACATTTCTCAGCATCAGGGTCTTTTCAAATGAGTCAGTTCTTCCTATCAGGTGACCAAAGTATTGGAGTTTCAGCTTCAACATCAGTCTTTCCAATGAACATTCAGGACTGATTTCCTTTAGGATGGACTGGTTGGATCTCCTTGCAGTCCAAGGGACTCTCAAGAGTCTTCTCCAACACCACACTTCAAAAGCATCAATTCTTCACTGCTCAGCTCTCTTTATACTCCAACTCTCGCATCCATACATGACTATTGAAAAGATCATAGCTTTGACTAGACAGACCTTTGTTAGCAAAGTAATGTCTCTGCTTTTTAATATGCTGTCTAGGTTGGTCATAGCTTTTTTCCCAAAGAGCAAGCATCTTTTAACTTCATGGCTGCAGTCATCATCTGCAGTGATTTTGGAGCCCAAGAAAATAAAATCTGTCACTGTATCCATCGTTTTCCCATTTATTTGCTATGAAGTGATGAGACTTGATGCCATAATCTTAGTTTTATGAATGTTGAGTTAAACCAACTTTTTCACTCTCCTCTTTCACTTTCATCAAGAGTTTCTTTAGTTCTTTTTCGCTTTCTGCCATTAGGATGGTGTCATCTGAATATCTGAGGTTATTGATATTTCTCCTGGCAATTTTGATTCCAGCCTGTGCTTCATCCAACCTTCATCCAGCCTGGCATTTCACATGATGTACTCTGCATATAAGTTAAATAAGCAGGGTGACAATATATAACCTTGACATACTCCTTTTCCTATTCAGAACCAGTCTGTTGTTCCACGTCCAGTTCTAACTGTCGCTTCTTGATCTGCATACAGATTTCTCAGGAGGCAGGTCAGGTGGTCTGGTACTCCCATCTCTTGCAGAATTTTCCAGTTTATTGGGATCCACACAGTCAAAGACTTTGGCATAGTCAATAAAGCAGAAGTAGATATTTTTCTGGAACTCTCTTGCTTTTTTGATGATCCAACAGATGTTGGCAATTTGATCTCTGGTTCCTCTGCCTTTTCTAAATCCAGCTTGAAAAGCTGGAAGTTCACGGTTCATGAACTGTTGAAGCTTGGCTTGGAGAATTTTGAGCATTACTTTGCTAGAGTGTGAGATGAGTGCAATTGTGCGGTAGTTTGAACATTCTTTGGCATTGCCTCTTAGGGATTGGAATGAAAACTGACCTTTTCCAGTCCTGTGGCCATTGCTGAATTTCCCAAGTTTGCTGACATATTGAGTGCAGCACTTTCACAGCATCATCTTTGAGGATTTGGGGTAGCTCTCAGCTGGAATTCCATCACCCCCCCAGTTTTGTTCATAGTGATGCTTTATAAGGCCCACTTGACTTCACATTCCAGGATGTCTGGCTCTAGGTGAGTGATAACACCATCGTGATTATCTGGGTCATGAAGATCTTTTTTGCACAGCTCTTCTGTGTATTGTTGCCACCTCTTCTTAATCTCTTCTGCTTCTGTTAGGTCCATATCATTTCTGTTCTTTATTGTGCCCATCTTTGCATGAAATATTCCCTTAGTATCTCTAATTTTCTTGGAGATCTCTAGTCTTTCCCATTCTATTGTTTTCCTCTATTTCTTTGCATTGATCACTGAAGAAGGCTTTCTTATCTCTCCTTTCTATTCTTTGGAACTCTGCATCCAAATGGGTATATCTTTCTGTTTCTGCTTTGCCTTTAGCTTCTCTTTTCTCAGCTATTTGTAAGGCCTCCTCAGACAACCATTTTGCCTTTTTGCATTTCTTTTTCTTGGGGATGGTCTTGATCACTGCCTCCTGTACAATGTTACGCACCTCTGTCCATAGTCTGTCTATCAGATCTAATCCCTTGAATCTATTTCTCACTTCCACTGTATAGTCATAAGGGATTTGATTTAGGTCATACCTGAATGGTCTAGTGATTTTCTCTACTTCAATTAAGTCTGAATTTGGCAATAAGGAGTTCATGATCTGAGTCACAGTCAGCTCCCAGTCTTGTTTTTGCTGACTGTATAGAGCTTCTCCATCTTTGGCTGCAAAGAATATAATCAATCTGATTTCAGTGTTGACCATCTGATGATGCCCATATGTAGAGTCTAATCTTGTGTTGTTGGAAGAGGGTGTTTGTTATGACCAGTGCATTCTCTTGGCGAAACTCAGCCTTTGGACATGGTAGTGTTGGACTTACTTACCTATTAGCCCTGGGATCTCACCCTATGCCATTGTGACTCTACTTCATCACATCCCCAAACAATCTTCCTTGTGGGGAACAGGAAAAGGCTGTTAAGACCTGAATGGTATGCTCACCACCCAGGGCATAAAACGCTTCCAAGTCTATGGTCCTTAAATTGATTCTTTACCCAGAATCTCCTCACTGAGCTCATGCTTTCCTTCTTGGAGGAAACCAAAATGGCTAGAGGTTTTACTACTAATTTTATTCAGTCAATAGAAGTGTCTCATACAGTGGAGGCTGCTGAGAAAATGGAACGGGAGAAGGACGCGCTTCATTTCTTGCTGGCCTTCACCGCTGACTTGATGACTTTGGCCGCAGCTGCTGTCTTCTTCTCCACAGCCTTGATGGACACCAACTGCCATGGTTTGCCTCATGTCCCTCACAGCAAAACAGCCTGGAGGACAGAAGGAAGGAAAACAGTGATATTTCTGAAAAGAGACACAGAAGGCACGGCTCCTTGACCTCAGTCAGAGGTGCTTTTCCTCCCAGGACTCAGCAGCCATCCGCCCCAGCTCACCTAGAGGTGGGTACTCAGAGAAGATCTCCACACACACGGCCTTGCCGGGGACCATCCTCACGATGGCCGCGTCACCCGACTTCAGGGCCTTGGGGTTGTCTTCCAGCTTCTTGCCTGAGTGCCGGTCAATCTTTTCCCTCAGTTCAGCAAACTTGCAGGAGATGTGGGCTGTGTGATAGTCCAGCACTGGAGAATACCCAGCTTGGATCTGTCCTGGATGATTCAGGACGATCACCTGGGGAGGAGAGGAGGAGGATGGGATTGATTAGAAGAGATCTGCTGGGACCTGTGATCCAGGGCCAAACCTGGAGCCTCCTGGGGCCTCCACTGAAGCCGGGACTGATTTCTAAGAGGCAGTTTCCATCACCACCATGCACCAAGGGCTCTGGCCTCCTGGGTGGCTCACCCGGGCCACAAAGCTGCCAGTCTCCATCGGGGGTCGTTCTTGCTATCTCCAGCCACGTTACCACGACGGATGTCCTTCACAAACACATTCTTCAGGTTGAAGCCCACGTTGTCCCCGGGCAGGGCCTCCGACAGGGCCTCGTGGTTCATCTCCATCACCTCAGTGGTGATGCCGCTGGGGGCAAATGTGACCACCATGCCAGCCTTCAGGAAGCCGGTCTCCACTCGGCCCACTGGCACCGTGCTGATGCCTGCGCAGGAGAAGGGCAGGCGATTAGTCAGGATCTGAAGCTCAGCAAGTCAGACGCCGGACTTCATCCTCCACTGGTGTCTCCCCTCAGCCCGCCCAGCCCTGGCCCCTCACCTCCGATCTTGTACACGTGCTGTAGCGGCAGCCTCAGGGGCTTGTTGATGGGGCGAGTGGAGGGGAGGATGGAGTCCAGAGCTTCCAGCAGGGTCACCCCTGCGGCGTTTCTCTCCTTCCGCTCAACCTTCCAGCCCTTGAACCAGGGCATCTGCGGAGACAGAGATGCCGTGAAGGGGGAGTCGAGTCCGGGCCGTGGCTCCCGGCGTGCCCACCCCAGGACCAAGACCCGTTCTGCCCACCCGCCCGGCCGCCCGTGGACCCCGCCTGCACTCACTTTGGTGCTGGGATCCAACATGTTGTCTCCGTGCCAGCCCAAGATGGGCACAAAGGCCACGGTGGCCGGGTTGTAGCTGATCTTCCTGATGTAGGCGCTCACTTCCTTGGTGATCTCTTGGAAGCGCGCGGTGCTGTAGGCAGGCTCAGTCGAGTCGATCTTGTTGACTTCCACGACCAGCTGCTTCACACCCAAGGTGTAGGCAAGCAGCGCATGCTCATGGGTCTGTCCGTTCTTAAAGATGTCCGCCTCGAACTCACACACACCCCCAGCCACAATGAGCAGGGCGCAGTCGGCCTGCGGGAGGCAGACATCGTGGGGGCAAGAGGTTAGTTAGGGCAGGGGGCGCCGAATGTGCTGGGAGGCTGGCTAGAGCTTCGGGCAATCCCCGGCCCCTTGCGGGCTGCTCTCCCCAGAAACTGACAAATGCCTTCATCCCCTGGATGCTGCTATGCGCAGAAGTCCTGCTTCCCACTTAAACTCTTACTCAGTCCATACAGGAGATTTTGGTTCCTTCCTCAGGAGCCCCACAAGGTGGTCTACTTGTCTGGGTGTCAGAAAACCTAGTCCCTGCCCCAGCCTGAAAGGAGGATGGTGTCTGGACCGCATTAGAGTCTGTCTTCTGATTGGTCAGAACTGAAGGTCGGCGTGGATAAGGAAAACCTTCTAAGGCTTAAGATGCCCTTCCTCCCGGAGGAAATAAAGCCTGAGTTTCCTCCCCTCCCTCTGCCAGCCTCCTCCCCTCCACCCTAGTTCAAAAGGGAGGGACCTGGGAACAAGGGCTGCTTTTCCTGGGAGGTGCGGGTGATCATGTTCTTGATGAAGTCCCTGTGGCCCAGGGCATCGATGATGGTGATGTGGTACTTGCGGTCTCAAACTTCCATAGGGAAATGTCGATGGTGATGCCACACTCTCTCTCTGCCTTCAGTTTGTCCAGCACCCAGGCGTATTTGAAAGAGCCCTTACCCATCTGGGAAGGGGTTAAGAGTGAGGAGCGCACTGATGGCGAGTAGCCGGATCTCTCCCGGGGAATTTAGCCGCCACTCCAAGACCTCACAGCGCATCCTGCTTCCACGCTCTGCCCCCAGACCCAGCCGGCAGCGGACCACCATCCCCAGCCTCCGGCACTCCTAGAGCCAACCCCGCGGGTGGGTGCCTCACCTCAGCTGCCTCCTTCTCGAACTTCTCAATGGTCCTCTTGTCAATCCCCCCACACTTGTAGATGAGGTGCCCGGTGGTGGTGGACTTGCCAGAGTCCACGTGGCCAATGACCACGACGTTGATGTGAGTCTTCTCTTTGCCCATGGCAGTGGTTGCTTCCTTCAGTCACTGCTCGACTGGAGCACTGGAGGAGAGGGTGGGGGAGAGGGTAAGGCCTGGACATCCAGGCAGGCAAGCCAGCCTCTCTCTATTCCTCCTGTCCTCCTGCTCTGCCCCAGCACCCCCTGCCCACATCGTGGCCTAGCCTAGAGCTTGGGACACGGTGGCACCAGCTGGAAAGTAAAGGACTTGCCAGGCTTGCACCCTAGCAAGGGTCACGGTCCCAGGTCTATAGCTGGGATTTCCAAGCGGTCCTGGCCCAGTCCTCATTCTCCTATGTGGGCCTTCCCTAGAACATGTGGGGGCTCAGCCATCCCCCCACATTCCTCCCATCCTTCTAATTCCCCCTAACTACCCCCCCAAGCCCACTCCATAAACATGAAACCCTGCCATCCCATAGCCTCAGGTAGTCCTCTGCCCCTTGCCTGCACCTACCTTCAGAGAAGAAGGACCAAAGGCGATCCAGGAGGAGCTGCAGTGACAGTACTGAATGGCTGTCTTACCTCCTGCTTTTATAAGCCTAGACCTGGGCCTGCCTCTGGTTCCACCCAAATCTGACACCAGAGCTGGGTAGGGAATTCCACTCCCTACCCCCAAACCCAATTTTACAGACTTCTTCTCTGACTGATTGGATCTAAATGGCTGTGGCCTTTCATTCATTCATTCATCGTGCAGTGCGCCAGGAAGTACAGTGCCCGATACCCCCAGGGGCTGAGGACTCGGAACAGGAAGCGGTCATAGTGAGACTTTGTTGGGGAGAGCTCTCAGGCTCTGTGAGAGTCCAGGACTGCTGGGGTGGGAGGCGCTTGCTTCAAGGCTGGACTGTGGCTACTTGGGGTTTCCCTGAGGCTGAGTATGTCCTCCTTCCCCTCCAGGAAGGTTCTTGGCAGTGCTCAGTCACTTGGCCAAGGCTGATAGTCTCCAGTCGCTCTCCACAGCCCTAGCCTGGGCCCAGGATGGCAAGAGGCCAATACTCTAGACTTTGGAGGTTCCCCATCCCATGGAGGCCCACCTTCTTGAGCATTACCTGTTTCTTGTTCTTTTTTTAAAAATATTTATTCTCTTTATATATCTGGCTGTGCCAGGTCTTCGCTGTGGCATGCAGGATCTTTAGTTGTGTCATGTGGGATCTAGTTCCCCCACCAGGGATTGAACTCAGACCCCTTGCATTGGGAGCACGGAGTCTTAGCCACTGGACCACCAGGAAAATCCCCCACTTCTTGCTCTTAAATCACTATTCTCACCTTTGCACCTAAGGAACCAAAAACCTGGAATGTCAGAGAAGATGGATCCTCAGAAAACGTCAGTCTCTTTTCTCTCCTGATTTTACAGAAGAATCAAGGTCTAAGATGGTTAAAGTGAAACTGAAAGGGTTAATCGCTCGGTCATGTCCAACTCTTTGTGACACCATGGACTGTAGCCCACCAGGCTCCTCTGTCCATAGAATTCTCTGGGCAAGAATACTGGAGTGGGTAGCCATTCCCTTCTCCAGGAGATCTTCCTGACCCATGGATCGAACCCATGTTTCCTGCATTACAGGCAGATTCTTTACTATTTCAGTGGAAGCCCAAGATGATCAAAGGGTTGTCCCAAGGTTCTGCAGCTCCTTGGTCCCCACCATTAGTGTATTTCCCTCATCCAGTCACCTTTCAGAAGAGAGAAGGCAGAGCCACTTATTCCACTAACATCCAGGAGGGTCTGCTGCCCAGCAGAGCCCTGGGAGCTGTGAATGCAGTGGGAGTGGTGCAGCCCCTGCCTCTGAGGGGTTCATGCTCTGGGAGGGAGACAAAGAAGCCATTTCAAAGTAACGAGTGAATTGTGAGGGCTATGAGTGAGGGTCTTTGAGGGGGGGTTCCCAAGTGTGTGGGGTGAGGAGGACTGCTTCACAGAAATGTTTCAGCAAGATCACAGGCTTGGGCATCAGGCAGAGGGGCTTGTCAGGCAGAATAATCCGTTAAGGACAGTTCTGGACTCAGTTTGCCTGGAGGGAATGGGTGGAAGGAAACAATGGCTAAAGAGATAAAAGGGGAAGATTATTATGCATTAATTCCTCAGAGTTTAATTTTCCTAAACTGTAAGTCTAATTATGTAATCCCCTTGCTTGAATCTCTTGATTACTCTTTATTGCCCTCAGGGGAAAAATTACTGTTCCTTCAGTGATGAGAAGCTCCAAGAGGCTGAGGCTGGAGTCAGGAAGCCCCTTAGGAGGCCACTGCAGGAGTCCTGGAAGAAGGAGATACGTCTCAGCCAGGGGGTGCAGCTGACGCGTGTTCCACATAAATAGAGGGGGATTCGGAAGCGGGCAGGACCAAAAGTGCCAGCGGAAGCACTTGCCATCAAGATGGGAAACACATGCCTTTGTCAGCATCTTCTCCCTCAAAGTCAACGTCAATCTCACGCCTTTGATACAGCACCAGAGGACCCTACAGTTAACTCTAATGCAGGGGTCCCCAGCCCCTGGGCCATGGACCAGCGCCAGTCCTCAGTCTGATAGGAATCGGGCTACACAGCAGGAGGTGAGCAGCAGGTGGCCAGCAGGTGACGCTTCACCCACCGCTCCCCGGTGCCTGTTGCTGCCTACCACTCGCAATGCCGCCCGAACCATCCCCCACTACAACCCCAGTTCCATTCATAGAAAAACTGCCTTCCACCAGATCAGTCCCTGGTGCCAAAAATGTTGGGGACCACAGCAAGGGTCGGAGTCTAGACCCCTTCTTGAGTCTCCAGCCCTTCCATGCAGTGCAATTGAGCTACTCACTCCCTGATCTGGATCTGAAGTTCCCTAGTCTTACTATGAGTCTGCTATGAGTCTTACTAGTTACGATGAGATTACAGCATCATCTTGTTTGAGCCTTTTTGAAATAGCACAAAGGCAAATCAGGTGTGTAAAGGAATTTCACCTCAGAATCAGGTAGACATGAGTCTACATTCTGCCTCCTCTACTTCCCAGCTGTGGGAATTGACTGTCTCTGAGCTTCCATCTCCTCATCTGTAACATGGGGGTAATTCTTACCTCCCGCTTTCTTGAGCAGTGAACTCAGTCATCCTGCGCAGTGCCTGGCATGTGGTAAGTGATCCATAACCAGTATCTCCTCTGGTCCTGTCTTCCTCTCCCTGCCTGGTGTTGCCAGACTCGCTCGCTGAGAGCCGAGGGCTTACATACAGACCAAACGATTTGCCCAAGGTCACAGAACACATTAGGGAAGAAATAGGAGGATACGCTTCCATCTCCAGGTTTCCAGGCTTCTGCTGAGCCAGACTGTCTCCTCATTAAGAATTATTATTGTTATACTTCTTCCATTTAAGCCATTTACATAGTGTCTCTGTGGTCTTGGCTGACTCTGAACTGAAGGAATAATCAGAATGAAGAGGTTTTCTGACATTGAAATCAGCTGAAGGGTAAGTGCTCCTGATAGAATGACTTTCCCAGCTAGTGTAATTGGCTGTTGCTAGGAAAATATTCCCATTATTTACAAATTTGAAGGGCCCTGGCAATTTATTATCATTTTATTAGAAATAGTATTTACAATGTATAAAGTCATCAGGGTTTCTGGAATGAGATGGTTAAGAGTTAGAATGAATCTATAGTGACTGTAATGCAGGCTTCAGATGAGTTAGGATGAAATAAAATCATTTAGAATGACAAGCTCAATGCAGTGAGACAAATGAAGTTATATGGTCAAGATGTGCTTATTGGGCAACTGCATAAATACAAGAAGGGGTGAGTTTGTAGTGAAAAGTTACTCCAGGGAGGGTTGATTCTTAAAAAAAGCTAGACTATGTGGCCAATGTTGGCATATGAACTAAATATGTCTATTAATTAATTTACCTATTAACCAAAACCTCTTGGTCTTTATAGTTAGTGAGCAGAAGTGTAGCTATGAGATCACCCCATTTTATTTGAGTTTCTAAAGACAGACTACATCGCAGACATAGACTGAGTCTTCACAACAATATCAGTATATGTATCTATTTTTTTTCATTTGTTTTATTGAAATTTAGTACTTGGGCCACCTGATGCGAAGAGCCAACTCAATGGAAAGACCCTGATGCTGGGAAAGATTGAAGGCAAAAGGAGAGGGGGTTGGCAGAGGATGAGATATTTAGATAGCATTACCAACTCAATGGACATGAATTTGAGCAAATTCTGGGAAATAGTGGAGAACAGAGGAGTCTGGCATGTTACAGTCCATGGGGTTGCAAAAAGTCAGACAGGACTTAGGGACTGAACAACAACAAAGTTGATTTACAATGTTGTGTTAATTTCTACTGTACAGCAAGGTAATTCAGAAATGCTTGTATACACATTATTTTTCATGTTCTTTTCCATTACAGTTTATCAAAGGATATTGAATATAATCCCCTGTGCTACACAGTAGGATCTTTTGTTTATCTGTTCTCTGTTATTATCAGTATACTTTAGAAGAAAGCCACAAAATGAAACAAACTGGAGTCAGTGATGGGGACCTTTGAAGGTAGTTTCAACACCTTAAAGTTAGTCACATAGAAAAAGACATGTATGACATCACTTAAATGTGGAATCTGAAATATGACACAGATGCACTTATCTACAAAACAAAAGCAGACACACAGAGGTAGAGAACAGACTTGAGGTTGCTGAGCTAGAGGAGAAGTGGGGAGGGGGATAAAGGGGGAATTTGGGGTTAGCAGATGCAAACTAGCATATATAGAATGGATAAGCTACACGGTCCTCCTCTATAGCGCAAGGAGCTATATACAACAGCCTATGATAAATCATAGTGAAAAGGAAGATAAAAGAGAATGTATGCATGTGTATCGGAGAAGGCAATGGCACCCCACGCCAGTACTCTTGCCTGGAAAATCCAGGCAAGATGGAGGAGCCTGGTAGGCTGCAGTCCATGGGGTTGCTAAGAGTCGGACACGACTGAAGCGACTTAGCAGCAGCAGCAGCAGCAGCATGCATGTGTATAACTGAATCACTCTGCTGTACAGCAGAAATTCACACAACATTGTAAGTCAAACTATACTTTGATTAAAAATTTTAAAAATTGAAAAAAAGAATTGTTTTGACTTAGTTTAGTCCCATTTCAAATGTATACATGAGAAGAAGCAGGGAAAGCTGAATTTCCCAGGGTCTGATCACCTGAATAAGGAAATGTCCAGTTTGCAGACCTGCAAACATAGGAAATCAAATCCTAAGTAGGATGGAGTTATTTCTTTGTGCAGATGCTTATAGAGCACCTTTTCTGTGATGGTCTTGAAGCATGTAGCAGACTAGGATGTCTGCTGTCCCTGCCTCAACAGCACAAGGGCGAAGCAACACCAGGCTCACCCACCCCACAACCCAGGAGCTGGAGTCCATGCACTGGAGGAGACAAAGGATGGAATATTGGAGTGACTCTAAATTAGTGATTTTCTACTCAAATAATGCTTGCTTAGATGGAGAATGGAGACAAGGGGAGAAGGTCCTTTTCTTTATGTTCCAGAGCTTGACAACTTTAGGGGAAAGGGACAGTGGGGGAAGCTCTGGTCATGCCCTATTGAAATGGAAAGCTTTCCCTCTGAACTCTCTGAGCATCAGTCATTCAACAAATATTTCTGGAGCACATTGTGTTACTGCATCTCCACCCCAAAGCTGCTTTTGCCTAACTCCCATTTCACAGATGGCTCAGACAGGTAAAATGAATTGTCCAAACCACACAACCAACATGTATGCAGGAGCAGGGGTGGAATTTTAATCCAGACATGTTCCTTTCTCTTTTTCCAGGACTTATTTCTTTTTATCTGTTTAGTTTTCACCGCACTGGGTCTTCGCTGCCGCGGACCTTCTCCAGTTGCCCTGAGCGGGTTTCTCATCGTGTTGGCTCCCCTCGTTGCAGAGCACAGGTTCCAGGTGCACTGGCTTCAGTAGTTGCAGCACACAGGCTTGGAAAGTGTGGCACATGGGATTAGTTTCCCTGTGGCATGTGGGATCTTTCCAAACCAGGGATGAAACCTGTGTCCCCTACGTTGGCAGACAGATTCTTAAGTACTGGAGCACCAGGGAAGCTCCCAAAACTGTTCCTTTCTAAAAACAACATACTTACGATAGCCAGGACATGTTACCTCCTGGAAATCCCCTAGGCATCATTCTGGTGCAGTTCCTCATCTTAGATGTGGAAACTGAGTCTCAGGCAAGTCCTTTTCCATCTGATTGGAATCCATAAACATTCACGTGTCAGACATGGTTCAAGAAGGATCTGCACCTCTAGGAATCCCCAGGCCAGCTGATCTGACACATTTCCAGTCTCGGGTGGCAAAAATGACACGCTCACACTCACACACAGTAGGCTCCCACGATACAGAGACCTGTGCACAAGCAGTGGAAACACAAGCCTTCAGTGCACCTTGCTCACTGACTTGATCACAGGCACCTCTACTGAACATCTGTCCAACAAAGGAAGACCCCAGTAATGTTTATTCATTAATTGCTTTTCTTTCCCACTGCTCTAGGGGTGACATTGCTCTTCCAAGACTGCAGTTAATTTGAAGGCTCCCAATCTTTCCTCACTTTGGATCATAAGCCAGATAGAGGTCTAAATCCAAACACATGTGAACTCTAAACTTCAGCCCAGAGGCAGGACAGGGCACAGGACTGCTGCTGTTGTTCAGTGGCTCAGTCGTGTCTGACTCTTTGCCACCCCATGGACTGCAGCACGCCAGGCTTCCCCGTCCATCACCATCTCACAGAGCTTGCTCAAATTCGTGCCCATCGAGTCAGTGAGGCCATCCAACCATCTCATTCTCTGACATCCCCTTCTCCTCCTGCCTTCAATCTTTCCCAGCATCAGGGTCTTTTCCAGTGACTCAGCTCTTCACAACAGGTGGCCAAAGTATTGGAGCTTCAGCTTCAGCTCAGTCCTTCCAATGAACATTCAGGATTTATTTCCTTTAGGATGGACTGGTTTGATCTCCTTGCAGTCCAAGGGACTCTCAAGAGTCTTCTCTTTTGAACACCACAGTTCAAAAACATCAATTCTTCAGTGCTCAGCTTTCTTTATACTCCAACTCTCACATCCATACATGACTACTGGAAAAACCATAGCTTTGACTAGATGGACCTTTGTCGACAAATTAACATCTCTGCTTTTTAATATGCTGTCTAGGTTTGTTATAACTTTTCTTCGAAGTAGCAAGCGTCTTTTAATTTCATGGCTGCAGTCACTGTCTGCAGGGATTTTGGAGCCCAAGAAAATAAAGTCTGTCACTGTTTCCACTGTTTCCCCATCTATTTGCCACAAAGTGATGGAACCGGATTCCTTGATCTTAGTTTTCTGAATGTTGAGTTTTAAGCCAACTTTTTCACTCTCCTCTTTCACTTTCATCAAGAGGCTCTTTAGTTCTTCTTCACTTTCTGCCATAAGGGTGGTGTCATCTGCATATCTCAGATTATTGATATTTCTCCCAGCAATCTTGATTCCAGCTTGTGCTTCTTCCAGCCCAGCATTTCCATGATGTACTCTGCATATAAGTTAAATAAGCAGGGTGACAATATACAGCCTTGCTGTACTCCTTTCCCAATTTTGAACCAGTCTGTTGTTCCATGTTTGGTTCTATCTGTTGCTCTTGACCTGCATACAGGTTTCTCAGGAGGCAGGTCAGGTGGCCTGGTATCCCCATCTCTGTAAGAATTTAAAGAGCACAGGATGGAGACTGAAACTGTCAAGGCAGCTCCTTCTCCAGGCCCACATCCAGCTCAGAGAAGTGTCCCAGCGGAATAACTGGGGCACAGGAAGGGCTTTTTTCATCTGTGGTTCAACAGGGATGGAGAAGCAAATAGGCTGATGTGAAATAGGTGGTGCTGGGGTGGTGGTTGGAAGAAGAATGCTGAGGGCACAAAGTTAAACATCCCAAATGGTTTCTTTTTGAAGACAGCAAGTGTCTGAAAAACCAGCTCCGGATATTAGCACAGAATTGCTGATTCATTCATGTAGCAATGCGAAAGTACATATTTCCAATTGTCACTTTTTTCACTGTGAAGTGTGTGTTGTTATTTAGTCCCTAAATCATGTCTGACTCTTTTGCAGCCCCAGGGACCTTTAGCCCACCAGGATCCCCTGTCCATGGGATTTCCCAGGCAAGAATACTGGAGCGGGTTGCCATTTCCTTCTCCAGGGGATCTTCGCAACCCAGAGATCAAATCGCGTCTCTGGAATTGCAGGCAGGTTCCTTACTGCTGAGCTACGAGGGAAGCCCGTGAAGCATATGATATAGGGGAAACTGTTTTGTGGATGTCCCATATTTGTAGCATCCTTCACTCCTTTGATTTTAGAATCTAAGTTCAGGTTCTGTCTCTCATGTATCCCTGTGTGAATTTGCATAAACCATTGATACTCTGAATCACACTTTTCTTTACCTGTAGAATAGGACCGATCACCATTCTGTCCTTTCCCTACACTGGTCCTTAGGAGAATCAGATAATGGGTTGAAAATGAAACTATAAGCTCAAAAAAGGATCCACAGAGTAACTATGCTCAGAGTGAGTAGAGACTGATAATTTTAAACTTAATTCTGCATTGCTGGAAAAAATAAATGTTACCTTCGAAGCACGGGAGGAGAAAAGTGATTATGTAAATATCATCAGGAGCTTCTGTGTTTTTTTGGATGGTTGCTCAGGGATCTTGAGGAACTTTTTCATTGCTGTCTCCAAGATGCCAAGATGTCATTCACAGTGACTTGCATTGAGTCCATTAATGAAGGATCAAAGGAAGCGTTCAGATGTCTATTGTGTCCATTCATCAGATAATATTGAAAACACCTTATATATCTGAACTCATGGTGTTAGCCCTTGAATACATACATGTTTTATGACTACCTAGGTTTGCTTTGGAAATCATTTCATGTGGTCCACTGAGGGTTAGTAAGATACATAAAGAAAATTAGAGGGTAAAAGAAGGTTCTCCTTCCTTTGGGATGCTCCTAAGGTAAGCGCACACTCTTCCTTACCTCTCCAGATACACATCTATCCTAATCCAGATGTTAATGCTCCCGAGTTGACAGTACGTCAGGTGAGCAACTGAAATATTATCCTGAGAAATGTCAGATTCCACTGCATAGTGTTTATAATTTAACTGTTATTTAGCATTTATGGATAACAGACATACTTGCAAATTGTTTTACAATCATTTTATAGTTGCTCTGTGAGAGATAATTAAAGCAAAACCACTTTAAGTGGAGCTACTCAGAGGGACAAATTTGTGCCAATAACGTGCTTATATAAATGCAAATTATCAGGAGTCTTAATACAGTGAAAACTACTTAAATCATTTTTCATGGGACCAATATGTAAATATTATAATAGTTCCCTGATTTATAGAGCACTTTTCTTCCTAAAAGATAAATATACCTACCTAGCCATGCATTACTTAACAGAGCTTCCCAAATCCCAGAGGAAGAAATCCATTCATTTACTGACCCTTGCAACCAGCCCATAGTAGTTCCTTAATTTTTAACAACTGAGTGAATGAATGAGGAGCTATTTTCACAAGGCCATAAGCATCTGTAGCCTTCATGCAGAGAATGAGAGTGCGGAGGGGGATGGTCATTAAAAGGTCAAGGTTATTGGTGAAGCACTGAAGTAGTCAAAAGACTTGGCAACAACAGAAGGAATGAAAACTGAAGGGAGGAGGGTAAGGTTTAGGCCGGTGAGTTGAGGCTATTGTCTGAATATCGAGGAAAGCTATTTTTCTAACCCTCAGAAAATGAAACTGAAAAAGAAGAAACAATGAGAAAATGCATCCGTAATTGGTGAAGTTCATGTCCTGGAGAAGTAGCCCCAGCTGAACAATAATCTGTACATTTTAAGTGCCCGAGAAGCCGATAATATTGTAATCTCGGGAGAAAGGTGTCTTCATTAGCAGAGGCTAAGGCAGCAGCCTCATTAGACGTAAGAGCAGAGCAGGGCATGCCTTAGATTCTATGGGAACTCTGTTTCCTGGGAGGGCAAAAACTCTTGGTAGAGTTCACTGCATGTATTTGATTGGGTAACCCTTTTTCAGAGGTACACTATTAACCACTCATGGAACTAATGTACTGAGGAATATAGTTTGGAAAATAATGGTTTAGAGCATAGAAAAATAGGGCAAAAGAGCAGTTCCCTGGAGGTCATATTTCTTATAAAGAAACAAATCACATTCCTGTTTATCTTTGGCACTGAACAATCACAAAAGATGACCCCAAACCTTAAATCCTCAGACTTCTGAATACTGCATATAACATATGTACATATAGTATATATATGCTTGTTATTAAAATATGTACATGTAGGATATAATATAGTATGACTATAAATGGGACATTGAAATGACCCCTTCAAAGTGGTTCTGTGGACTGTAGCTCACCAGGCTCCTCTGTCTATGGAATCTTCCAGGCAAGAATGCTGGAGTGGGTTGCTATTTCCCACTCTGGGGGATCTTCCTGACCCAGGCATCAAACTTGCATCTCCTAAGTCTCCTGCATTGGCAGGAGGATTCTATACCACTGAGCCACCTGGGAAGCCTAAGATCTCACATTCATTGTGGCCAAAAAAATATTGAAAAAAAAAAAGAGAGAGAGAGAGAGAAATGATGGTGATGATGGAAGAAACAGGAATTCATAAAAGAATATAAAAATAACATAAAGGAAGAAGAGGAGACTTAGCCAAAACTTTATACTGATGGTGGAAAATGATGAAATATACTTATGACTTTAACAATTCTGGGACAAAATTGTTACAAGGAAGAGGCTCAGGAGTCAGATCACTTAGGCAAAACCTCACTCTCCTACTTCCTAGATAAATGACTTTTAACCAGTTAAACTTTCTTAAGCCTCAGTTTGCTACATAAAATTGAAAATCATATTATCTGCCCTCTTATATTTGCATTGATCCTTTCATAGGAGAATCTGTAGAATGGCACCTGGTATGTATTAAACTCTCAATAACTGATGGTTTTATTATGCCTCCCTTCTCAACAAATCTTTTATACTTCCAAAGCTGGTTCCTACAAACCTCCCTTGGTTAAACAGGTCTTGAAAGAGAAAGAAGCCCATTTTGGTGATGGAGACATCAATGCTACTTTGAAATCATTTTATGAATGAGGTAGACTTGAAAGGAAATGGCAACCCACTCCAGTACTCTTGCCTGGAAAATCCTATGGACAGAGGAGCCTGGTAGGCTGCAGTCCATGGGTTTGCTAAGGGTCGGACACGACTGAACGACTTCACTTACGCTTTTCACTTTCATGCATTGGAGAAGGAAATGGCAACCCACTCCAGTGTTCTTGCCTGGAGAATCCCAGGGATAGGGGAGCCTGGTGGGCTGCCGTCTGTGGGGTTGCACAGAGTCGGACACGACTGAAGTGACTTAGCAGCAGCAGACTTGAAAAGTCCCATAGCGCAGAGCTGACTGAGGATACAGTAACGTGCTTCATTCCATGGGGCCCCACACGACTTAGTGACTCAACAACAACAACATGTTCAGTGAACAAAAGGAGTTATAATATAAACTATTGTAATTGCGCAATGAATAAGAAAGGATAGAGGCAAATTCACCCTAATTCTTAACTAAATTGCATGTCTAAAGAATATGCTCTGCGGATGTGGCAGAAGCTTGGCAGAGCTTCCCACTGCTGGGAAGATGATCTGTATACTGAAAATCAGTCCAGGCACCCCAGCAGCAGGAGGATCATAGATCATTTGAGAGGACATAGTGAAGGGAAGGCAGCTGATGAGACCTTCAGGTTGACAGGGCAGCAGGCGACAGAAGAAGCCTCCCTGCTGATGGTGGGGAGACACAGCCTGATGTCACATACTTGGTGGATCTCAGTATCTATTTACGTGAAAGGAGAGGCACCCATGGGCAGTCCCAGCATCACCTGTAAAAAGTCATATCTACTATTGCTTTGGGCTTCCTGGTGGCCCAGGGTTACAGCTGCCTGCAATGCAAGAGGCGCAGGTTCAATCTCTGGGTCAGGAAGATCCCCTGGAGAAGGAATGGCAACCCACTCCAGTATTTTTGCCTGGGAAATCCCCTGGACAGAGGAACATGGAGGGCTACAGTCCACGGGGTCACAAAGAGTTGGAAACGACTTACCAACTGAGCACACACCCTCTACAACTTCAGAGAAGGGTCTGGCAAACTAGGGCCTGTGAGCCAAATCTGGCCTGCATCAACTTTCTGTGTGCCCATGTGCAAAGAACGACTTTTACATTTTAAAATGATTAAGAAAAATGAAAGAAAAAATGATAATTCACGGTATGTGAAAATAAGATGACATTCAATTTCAGTGTCCATAAATAAAATTTAATAGTAACACAGCCACACCAGCTGAGTGAGTGATTGCAGTTCAGTCAGTTCAATTCAGTTGCTCAGTCATATCTGACTGTGCGACCCCATGGACTGCAGCACGCCAGGCCTCCCTGTCCGTCACCAACTCCCGGAGTTTACTCAAATTCATCTTCATCCAGTCAGTGATGCCATCCAACCATCTCATCCTCTGTCTTCCCCTCTCCTCCTGCCTTCAATCTTTCCCAGCATCAGGGTCTTTTCAAATGAGTCATTTCTTCGCGTCAGATGGCCAAAGTATCGGAGTTTCAGCTTCAGCATCAGTCTTTCCAGTGAATATTCAGGACTGATCTCCTTTAGGATGGACTGGTTGGATCTCCTTGCAGTCCAAGGGACTCTCAAGAGTCTTCTCTAACACCACAGATCAAAAGCATCAATTCTTTGGTGCTCAGCTTTCTTTATAGTCCAACTCTCACATCCATACATGACTACTGGAAAAACCATAGCTTTGACTAGATGGACCTTTTAATATGTCTAGGTTGGTCACAGCTTTTCTTCCAAGGAGCAAGTGTCTTTTAATTTCGTGGCTGCAGTCACCATCTGCAGTGATTTTGGAGCCCCCCAAAAATAAAGTCTGTCACTTTTTCCGCTGTTTCCCCATCTATTTGCCATGAAGTGATGGGACTGGATGCCATGATGTTAGTTTTATGAATGTTGAGTTTTAAGCCAGCTTTTTCACTCTCCTCTCTTACTTTCATCAAGAGGATTTTTAGTTCTTGTGGTATCAATGTGGTTGCAACAGGCCCACAAATCCTGAACTATTAACTATCTGGACTTCTATAGATAAGTTTGACTGCTTTCAAGCAATGTACTTTTTACTGTTTTCCCATTCTTTCGTTCATCAAACATTCTTGAGTATCACAGGCAAAAAGGAAATTCAGGTCCAGGCATGCGGGAAGAAAAGCTGAAACCAAGGCATCCATAGTGCTTTAACAGAGAGATAATACACAACTAGGGTAATGCTAACTGGAGGTGAGAGAGTAGGAGGGCTCAGTGAACATTTCAGGAAAGAGATTCTCAAGCATAACAATCACACAATGACCAGACTGTTACTTTTTTTTGGCAGCACTGTGCATGGCATGTGGCATGCGGGATCGTACTTCTCTGACCAGGAATCAAACTTATGCCCCTTGCAGTGGAAGAATGGAGTCTTAACCACTGGACGGCCAGGGAAGCCCCAGATCATTACTACTTTGAGAGCACAGAGAAGCCAATAGCTTGCTGAGGGTCAGTTGCATAAGCAGGATCAGGACAAGGCCACAATCTACTTTCAGGCTTCCCAAGTCCAGGCCCATGTGACCTACCTGCCAAAGAAAGCTATGTGAAACCAAAGGAAAAGGCATCTGTGCAGTAGGGTGGGAGGGCAAGCAGAGGGGAAACACGAGGTGACTGTTTCAAGGAGTAGAAAAGATTCAGTCACAGGGACAACCAGGGCTTGTGGTGCAGAACAAAGTGCCTTCTGAATGACCATTTGAGAAGGCAGCCAATTTCTGGACCAGAAGTGACTCTCCTCTGAGAACTGTGTGGAATTTATTTCAGGAGTACTGATGCCAAAGCCTGGATTTTGTTACCTGCTTTGAAATCACTGGGACTATCCCAAGTTTGCAGTCTGGTTTATTTCCGTTACTCTGATTTGGGACACATCCATAGAAGCTTGGAAAGGGGGAGCATTGTCCTTTTAGTTTAGCCATGTTCTAACCATTTTTGTTTTGCTTAGCAAATGTGTTAAACTTATACCGTGTGTTGGCAACTGTTACTTCATTTCAATAAATCGTGGTTACTAGTGAATGGCAGTTGTGTTGAGCAGAGAAGTGTTTGTTTCATTTTATTCTCAAAAGGACCCTGTGAAATACAGGTTTGTAAGTTTGGAAGTGAAGATCAGGATGAGAATGGAAGAGGAAAAGAGAATTGATATTCATCGAGCACCAGTTACAGAGTTCGAAAGGTGTTTTCATTTTTTTGCTGTTATGAATAATGCTGCAGAGAGTAAAAACTAAAATAAAAATATTTTTGTCATGCAAAAATATTTATTAATTGTTGATTAATATAGACACTACCTAAAACCTTCCTACAGCAGGGGCTTCTGAATGTCTCCTGGGATAGGGCATATATCAATTTGATACCGAGCATGACCTTAGTAATGGCCTCCCTTTCACCCCACCCACACACAGCAGAGAACGTGAGCATCTTTTGAAAACATGTAGCTAGGGACTTAATACTCTGGAGGCTCCCGACTCTGCATCCACATCCAGGCTTTCCTCCCTTCTGCCCCCTATCCTAGTTCTCACACTTCACCTCTGATGGTTAGACTGCCCCCGGGGGTCCCTGGAGCTACGACCAGTGAGCTTACTGCCTGAGAACAGGAAAGGACTTCTCTGCTTTCACTTTGGTACTTGGGTTTTTCCATTCTAACAATAAATCTCTACTCAGGCGGAGCAGAGCATTTTCAGGCAGTCAATATATTTGCTAATTAAAGTTTACAGCATGTAAAAAAATCAACTTTAGGGAAATTTGATCCCCACTCCCCCAATCTGGGTCCCTTGATGTCATTTATTATTAAGTGAAAATCCAATAACCTTCATTATTGAAAATAAATGAGATATTCTTTATCTTATCTCTGCCTTCCCATAAGGCTGCAGGAGGAGACTGAATGTAAAAATTGGATGGAATACTTCCCAGGGATAGGGGTATTAGTGGATATTAGTCATCTGGCTAACTAAACTCCAAATTTAATCCCCTATTGTTTCTCACCCATTGCAAAGGCAACTCAGCATTAGGGAGTGTGGGTTCAGACTTAAGACTCCAAGAGCTCCCAGAGATCGCTATTGAGGGTGGGGGCACAGGAGGACTTGGACTTCTGCACAAATCACATTGCAAAATATATAACCCAGAATGCTGGAAACTTAATTCTAGCTTTGCTGCTTTCTAGCTGTGTGACCTTAGGCAAGTCACTTAACTTTCCTGAATCTCACTTCATCTGTGAAGTGAGGATTATAACAGTACCTGTTTCATAGGATTATGACTATTAAATGAATCAATCCATGTAAAGGAGTTAAAACAGTGCTTGAACATAAGGGCCCAATAAATATTAGCTCTTGTGATTAATTGTACTTTTTATTGAATCATGGAAAGGACACATTCAAGTCAGAGCTGCCCCGAAAAAAATAGCTCACCCTTTGTAGACAGATTTCATTTGGCAGCTGGACCTTCCTTCTATTTAAATATTAAATGAATAAATAAAATGCATAAAATGCATTTGCTATTGAGGGAACTGATTTGCATGAACCATCCATACATTTTTTCATCCAATCACTCCATGTGGTAAATGCTGAGATCCAGGCATAAAATCTATTCATTTAACAAATCCTGTCATCAGCCTTTGGGCTAGAATACAAATTGAGATCCACATTGTTGTTGTTGCTCAGTGCTCAGTCCAGTGCTTTGCGACCCAAGGGACTGCAGCGTGCCAGGCCTCCCTCTCTTCCACTGTCCCCCAGAGTTTGCTCAAATTCATGCCCATTGAGTCAGTGATGATATCTAACCACCTCATCCTCTGCTTCCCTCTTCTCCTTTTACCTTCAACCTTTCCCAGCATCAGGGTCTTTTCCAATGGCCTGTGTCTATTTAATGATTATAAATCAAGTAACAAATCATTACATAAAATGGTTTATTTGCTTTCAAGTTGACCCAGAAATCCTGGTTTGAATTTAGAATTCTTGGAAGTCTCAGAGTTCTGTGCCCAAATGTGGCAGTGCCAGGACTGCTGAGCTTGACCCTGCCCCCGTGCTCTGACACCTTCTCTTCCCACCCCAGATCAGTTCTGCACCCTGTGTAGAAGCTCTAGCTTGCCTGTCCCAACTGCATTGTACAGTGTCACCCACCCCAGGCCTAGGGGTGCTCACTCTGATAGCATCATCCACACTCATAGCATGTCAGCAAACATTAAACAGCTACTTAAATGATTCCCTCCAATTGTGATGATGCCATGAAAAAAAAAAATCCAAGATGTTGTGAGGAGGTGGAGAGAGCAGTCTGACATCACTTAGGGTCTATAGCTTTGTGGGAGGTTTTCCTGGGAAAGCTACACAAGCTGAGACCTAGAGGATGTAGAAAGTGGAGGGTGACAGAGAATCTTCCAGACAAAAGACACATCATGTGGAAAGGCCCTGAGCTGGGAAGCAATAGAAGAAGGTTAACATGTCTGGAGTGCAGAGAAAGATGGAGAGGGTGTGGGGAAAGACTGGAGATGTAGAAAAGGGTGAGACACTTCAGGGTATGATTGGAATTTTGTTTTGTGAAGATTTTGCTTCCTAAGGATTTATCTAGGAGTCATGGGAAGTCATTTAAAGATTTTAAGCAGGGGTATGATCTGATGAGATCTGCATTTTTGAAACTTTTCTTTGCTTCAGCTTAGGGACGAAGTGGGGTTGGGACACACACTTAACAGATAACGGACAGATCATGGCTGAACGTGGCTGCTGACAGCAGTAATGGTGGGGCCGGCATGTGCTTGGTGGAGCCCTGATGAGGAAGGCTCCAGTTATGATGTAGATAGATCACAATAGGTATAGGAGTGTGCGTCAGGGCTCCAAATTCTGTGGGCCTTAGTTTTATTTTATATTTGGAGAAAACGATCTACCATTTTTTTCTGCTTTTACTTTTTGTAACTCTGTTGTGAAGAGCTGACTCATTTGAAAAGACCCTGATGCTGATGCTGGGAAAGATTGAAGGCAGGAGGAGAAGGGGAAGACAGAGGATAAGATGGTTGGATGCCATCACTGACTCGATGGACATGAGTTTGAGTAAACTCTGGGAGTTGGTGATGGGCAGGGAAGCCTGGTGTGCCGCGGTTCATGGGGTCACAAAGAGTCGGACACGACTGAGCGACTGAACTGAACTGAACTGAACTGAACTCTGTTGAGCCTGGGCAGGTATTAAGTATCAGAACAGTGATGCTGGCTCCCTATCATAGCTTCAGATAACTGAGAGGACTGCTTAGTCCCAGGGAGAAGTTCCATTAGACGGGGGCTTCTGTCTATCCACCAACCTCTCCAGGAAGCAATAATGCATTATTTCTTGAACCAGAAGTAATTAGCCTGAGAAGCTTTGATGATTATATATGGGAATACTGTGTGAGCACTGATCCTTGTGGGCCCAAGCCAGGGACTTGAGGAATTAATGTAAAATTCACAGCCCTCAGTCCCAGGAGACCTTATTGGAGAACAGTGAAAATATGACTGGATCTGGAATCATAATCTAGATTTAAATCCTGGGTATTCCACTTGGGGAAAGGAAGGCACGCTCATGGAGGGGACCCTCTCTGAGCCTCTGTTTCCCTATGGCCTGTCAAATACAAATACCTACTGGAATCCTAATGTTCCATGAGCCAACCAGTATTGTGCATGCTGTTGTAGTTGTTTAGGCTCTAAGTCGTGTCCGGCTCTTTACGACCCCATGGACTGTAGTCAGGCTCCTCTGGCCATGGGATTCTCCAGGCGAGAATACTGGAGTGGGTTGCCATGCCCTCCTCCAGGGGATCTTCCCAATCCAGGGATGGAACCCACATCTCTTCTGTCTTCTGCATTGGCAGGTGGGTTCTTTACCACTAGCACCACCTGGGAAGCCCCTCATGAAGGGGAGAGGCTAAGTTGCACTTAGTTATCCCAGTAACCTGAAATGTCATTATCCCGGGTCTTTCATTCATAACTTACCCCTTGGGAGCTCTTGGATACTCTCAGGGGTGAAGTCACTTGACTACAAGCACAGAGCCCCTTCAGGCACAAACTGAGGTTTCTAGCTCTCTTCCACATTAAGGTGCCCGAGTTCCTACATAAGGTAACTCATGGAATGCTTGGTAACTTGTAAAATACCGTGCAGGCAAAGATTTCACCATTCACGACAGTTCTGGCTCTCTCTCCAGAGCTCAGGGCTTCATGTTGCTCTTACAGATAAGAAAACTGGGTTTCAGAGCTGTGAGTTAATCTGCCAGTGTGAGATAGATGAAAAACAGGAGGGCTGGGGTTGGAACCAGAGGAGCCTGGCCCCAGGAGGTCACCAGGATCTCTTTGCCCTTGACACTAGGGACCCTTGGGCCCAAGAGTCATGGGGGATAAGATGCTTTGCATAAAGATGGTGAATCCTTCTACAGCATTCGCTTTATTCAGAGATTTGAGGTAAATATAATTTTTATGTTAAATATAGGGATATATTAGTGCATTAGAATGCAGCAGTCACCTGTGTTTTTATAATAAATCATGAAACTTCAAAAAATTTTGTCTTGGCTACTGCAGCTTAAGACCACTCTCCCCGCCGTTTCTCACACTGTCAGTGTAGGCTCCAGGACATAGTCACAGGGCATACTTTTCAATCTCCCACTCCATTGATTGTATTTTCCCTTCTCTACCACCAGGGGGTACAAGCGACCACAATAATGCTCCATCTCTTTCTAAGAAAGGAAGTTCAGCTCAGTTCAGTTGCTCAGTCATGTCCAACTCTCTGCAACCCGTGGACTGCAGGACGCCAGGCTTCCTTGTCCATCACCAACTCCCGGAGCTTACCCTAACTCATGTCCTCATCGGTGATGCCATCCAACAATCTCACCCTCTGTCGTCTCCTTCTTCTCCGCTTTCAATCTTTCCCAGCATCAGGGTCTTTTCCAAGGAGTCGGTTCTTCACATCAGGTGGCCAAAGTATTGGAGTTTCAGCTTCAGCATCAGTCCTTCCAATGAATATTCAGGACTGATTTCCTTTAGGATGGACTGGTTGGATCTCCTTGCAGTCCAAGGGACTCTCAAGAGTCTTCTCCAACACCACACTTCAAAAGGATCAATACTTTGGCATTCAGCTTTCTTTATAGTCCAACTCTCACATCCATACATGACCACTGGAAAAGCCATAGCTTTGACTAGATAGACCTTTATTGGCAAAGGAATGTCTCTGCTTTTTAATATGCTGTCTAGTTTGGTCATAACTTTTCTTCCAAGGAGCAAGTGTCTTTTAATTTCATGGCTGCAGTCACCATCTTCTGTGATTTTGGAGCCCAACAAAATAAAATCTGTCACTGTTGCCATTGTTTCCCCACCTATTTGCCATGAAGTGATGGGACTGGATGCCATGATGTTAGTTTTATGAATGTTGAGTTTAAAGCCAACTTTTTCACTCTCCTCTTTCACTTTTATCAAGAGGCTCTTTAGTTCTTCGCTTTAATAAGGGTGGTGTCATCTGCATATCTGAGGTTATTGATATTTCTCCCGGGAATCTTGATTCCAGCTTGTGATTCATCCAGCCTGGCATTTCACATGGTATACTCTGCATATAAGTTAAATAAGCAGGGTGACAGTATACAGCCTTGACCTACTCCTTTGCTGATTTGGAACCAGTCTGTTGTTACATGACCAGTTCTAACTGTTGCTTCTTGATCTGCATACAGATTTCTCAGGAGGCAGGTCAGGTGGTCTGGTATTCCCATCTCTTGGAGAATTTTCCACAGCTTGCTGTTATCCACACAGTCAAAGGTTTTAGCTTAGTCAACAAAGCATAAGTAGATGTTTTTCTGGAACTCTCTTGCTTTTTTGATGATCCAGTGGATGTTGGAAATTTAATTTCTGGTTCCTCTGCCTTTTCTAAATCCAGCTTGAACATCTGGAAGTTCACAGATCATGTGCTATTGAAGCCTGGCTTGGAGAATTTTGAGCATTACTTTGTTAGCATGTGAGATGAATGCAACTGTGCAGTAGTTTCAACATTCTTTGGCATTGCCTTTCTTTGTGATTGAAATGAAAACCGACCTTTTCCAGTCCTGTGGCCACTGATGAGTTTTCCAAATTTGCTGGCGTATTGAGTGTAGCACTTTCACAGCATCATCTTTTAGGATTTGAAATAGATCAACTGGAATTCCATCATATCCACTAGCTTTGCTCGTAGTGATGCTTTCTAAGGCCCACTTGACTTTACATTCCAAGATATCTGGCTCTAGGTGAGTGATCACACCATCATGGTTAATGTGATATTTTTTTGTACAGTTCTTCTGTGTATTCTTGCCACCTCTTCTTAATATCTTCTGCTTCTGTTAGGTCCATACCATTTCTGTCCTTTATTGAGTCCATCTTTGCATGAAGTGTTTCCTCAATATCTCTAATTCTCTTGAAGAGATCTCTAAGATATCCTTTTCCCACTCTATTGTTTCCTCTGTTTCTTTGCATTGATCACTGAGGAAGGCTTTCTTATCTCTCCTTGCTATTCTTTGGAACTGTGCATTCAAATGGGTATATCTTTTCTTTTCTCCTTTGTCTTTAGTGTCTCTTCTCAACTCTTTGTAAGGCCTCCTCAGACAACCATTTTGCCTTTTTGGGTTTCTTTTTCTCGGGGATGGTCTAGATCACTTCCTCCTGTACGATGTCATGAACCTACATCCATAGTTCTTCAGGCACTCTGTCTATCAGGTCTAATCCCTTGAATCTATTTGTCACTTTCACTGTACAATCGTAAGTGATTTGATTTAGGTCATACCTGAATGATCTAGTGGTTTTCCCTACTTTCTTCAATTTAAGTCTGAATTTGGCAATAAGGAGTTCATGTCTGAGCCACAGTCAGCTCCCGGTCTTGTTTTTGCTGACTGTATAGAGCTTCTTCATCTTTTGCTGCAATGAATATAATCAATCTGATTCTGGTATTGACCATCTGGTGATTGTCCATGTGTAGAGTCTTCTCTTGTGTTGTTGGAAGAGTGTGTTTGCTATGACCAGTGCATTCTCTTAGCAAAACTCTATTAGCCTTTGACCTGCTTCGTTTTGTACTCCAAGGCCAAATTTTCCTGTTACTCCAGGTGTTTCTTAGCTTCCTACTTTTTCATTCCACTCCCCTATGATGAAAAGGACATCTTTTTTGGCTGTTAGTTCTACAATGTCTTATAGGTCTTCATAGAACCGTTCAACTTCAGCTTCTTCAGCATTACTAGTTGGGGCATAGACTTGGATTACTGTGATATTCAATTGTTTGCCTTGGAAATGAACAGAGATCATTCTGTCGTTTTTGAGATTGCATCCAAGTACTGCACAGACTCTTGTTGACCATGATTGCTACTCCATTTCTCCTAAGGGATTCTTGCCCACAGTAGTAGAAATAATGATCATCTGAATTAAATTCACCCATTCCAGTCCATTTTAGTTCACTGATTCCTAAATGCCGATGTTCACTCTTACCATCTCCTTTTTGACCACTTCCAATTTGCCTTGATTCTTGGACCTAACATTTCAGGTTCCTATGCAATATTGCTCCTTACAGCATCAGACTTTACTTCCATCACCCATCACATCCACAAGTGGGTGTTCTTTTTGCTTTGGCTCCATCTCTTCAATCTTTCTGGAGTTATTTCTCCACTCTTCCTCAGTAGCATATTGGGCACCTACCGATCTGAGGAGTTCATCTTTTGGTGTCACATCTTTTTGCCTTTTCATACTGTTCATGGGGTTCTCAAGGCAAGAATACTGAAGTGGTTTGCCATTCCCTTCTCTATTGGACCACTTTTTGTAAGAACTCTCCACCATTACCTGTCCATCTTGGGTGGCCCTACATGGCATGGCTCATAGTCTCATTGAGTTAGACAAGGCTATGGTCCATGTGATCAGACTGACTAGTTTTCTGTGATTGTGGTTTTCATTCTGTCTACCCTCTGATGGAGAAGGATAAGTGGCTTATGGAAGCTTCTTTATGGGAAAGACTGACTGAGGGGGAAACTGGGTCTTGTTTTGATGGCCAGGGCCATGCTCAGTAAATCTTTAACCCAATTTTCTGTTGATGGGTGGGGCTGTGTTCCCTCCCTGTTGTTTGACCTGAGACCAAACTATGGTGGAGGTAATGAAGATAATGGCCACCTTCTTCAAAAGGTCCCTTACGTGCACTGCCATACTCAGTGCCCCTGACCCTGCAGCAGGCCACCACTGACCCACGCCTCCCCTGGAGACTCCTGGACACTCACTGGCAAGTCAGGGTCAGTCTCTTTTGGGATCACTGCTCTTTTCTCCTGGGTCCTGGTGCACATAAGCTTTTGTTTGGGCCCTCCAAGATTCTGTTTCTCCAGTCCTGTGTAAGTTCTGGCAGCTCTATGGTGGGGTTAAGGTGACCTTCTCCAAGAGGGCTTATGCCATACCCAGGTCTACTGCACCCAGAGCCCTGCTTCTGCAGCAATCCACTGCTGACCCATGTCTCCACAGGAGACACTCAAACACAGTTCTGGCTCAGGCTCTGTGGGGTCTCTGGGTCCTGGTGTGCACAGGTTTGTTTGAGTTCTCTGAGCACCTCTGGTGGGTATGGGGTTTGATTCTAAATGCAATTTCACCCCTCCTACCAACTTTCTGGGGCTTCTCCTTTGCCCTTGGATGTGGGGTATCTTTTTTTGGTGGGATCCAACATTCTCCTGTTGATGCTTGTTTGACATTATGAAAATATAAATATGCTTTTACTAATAAGGGGCCAGATTGGGGAACCAGACTCTTTCCAAGTAAAGCTTTCAACTTGCTTCTGAAAGAACTCTCTGATAACATTTAAAGTGTGCTCCAGGGAAGAGAAGAGCTGGAGTAGAGACCAGTTTGTGTTGTTCCAATGGTGGACATGAGCAGTTATAAAGGACACTGACATTGGGCATGGAGTAAAGGGCCCCCTGTGAGAGATGGGCTGTAGAGAAGGAGGGCACTGCTGACCTTGAAGTTGCAGTCTGAGTGACTGGGAAGATAAGCATGACATGATCTGAAATAGGTACTTTATGTGTTTAATAATGTTTAGTGAGTACTTTTTTTTCCCCGGGCATGGGTCTGGAGGCTTGGAGCACTTTCAGGAGCACCACATAAGGTCTCTGTGCTCATGGCTTACATCCTGGAAAGGCTCTATGGATCTCTGCCAGCTGCTAAAATGAGATAGGCATAGCCCAGTGCAAGGGCGAGCTTCAGTTGGCATGACCTGAAAGGCAGACAGTGTATCTCTGTCTTAATAAAAGAGATTTTTTGTCTAAAACAAGTCTCTGAAAATGTTGTGAGAATTTTTTTTTTTTGCTACTTTTTACTATGAAAAATTCTAAACATACACAAAAGTAGAAAGACTAGTATAATGAATACCCATGCATGCATTACTCATAATTATCAACTTATCCCAAATTCATCACTTGTGTGCCAAGCTATGTCTGACTCTTTGAGGTGCCTTGGATGGTAGCCCACCAGGCTCCTCTGTCCATGGAATTTTCCAGGTAAGAGTACTGGTGTGAGGTGCCATTCCCTTCTCCAAGGGATCTTCCCAACCCAGGGATCAAACCTGCATCTCTTATGTGTCCCTAAAAGATCAAGACCTTTTAGACATATGATCACAGTACCATTGTGATTCATTTAAAAAGTGAGCAATAATTCTTTAATCTTTTTGCTTACTAAAATGAACTATTCTGAGGTTGCTGATTTCATCATTAAAGAGCTTACAGATATAACTACAGTTTTAGGAATCGTCTCACCAAAGGAGAGAAAAGACCCAAACAATGTATTTGGAAATCTGTATACGGGTGGCTCAGTGTGGGAGACCTGGGTTCAATCCCTGTGCTGGGAAGATCCTCTAGAGGAGGAGATGGCAGCTCACTCCAGTATTCTTGCCTGGAGAATCCCCATGGACAGAGGAGCTGGGCAGGCTATAGTCCATGGAGTCACAAAGAGTTGGACATGACTGAGCAACTAAGCACACACACATGCTGTTTATATCTTGCCACGTGGAGAAAGCAGATAATAAACAAGTAGAGAAATAAGTTGAGTAGATCACTGCAGTTAATCCAAAGTGCCAGGTAGAAAATGAAGCAGGGTGGTGTGGCAGGCTTGGGGTGGCGGGGGGCTTCCTTTCTCAGGAAGGAGCTGCCAAAGACAGAGTGAAAGTGGATTGTTTCACAGAGAGAGGCTGTAGACAGAGCAGAGACCAGGAGGCCAGGAGGCTGGGATGAAGGAGGAGAAGGGGATGTTGGTAGCAAATGAGGTCCACTCTTGCAACCGTAGGAAGGAGCCTGGAGTGTTTATTCCAAGTGTGAAAGGAAATCATCGGAGAGTTCTGAGCTAGGAAATTAATTGATTTACATTTAAAAAACTAGTCTTGTCTACTTGGGAAAAGTGTCGGAGGCAGGCAAGGTAGGAGCAGAGAGGCTGACTCATCGGGGCTCTTGCAGTTGTCATCCTACCCTTGTGTCACCAACAGGGCTTCCCCTGCACAGACTGCCTCCATGTCCTCTATCTCCTTCTTGTTTGCAGAAAGGCTTTAGCCTCCTAGGCCTTTCCCGAGTACCAAAGAATAAATTTAGTCAGAGAAGGGAGAAAATGCAAAAACAAAGGAAAATAGTCAAACAAGACAAAATAATAATAGTTTAACCATTCAGTAAAGTCAAGGACCTTTGGTTGCTCAAGATAATATTCTGAGCCATATCCTTTGAGCTGTTTTGCAGATACTGAAACTCCCACAAAGTGGAAAAAGTTTACTGTATGCTGACCACAAGCCGGCAGACCCCAAACCAGTTAGAACCAGAGAGTTGATGATGTTGACTCCCAGTTGCCTCACCACCAACCAATCAGAAGAATGTCCATGACCCAGTCACACACCCCTCAACTCTCTCCTCAGTAAGTAGTCCTTTCCCCTTTTCCTTACATTATCTGTGAGCAAAATCTGGAAGTAAGGAGTTGGTTATTCGGGACATGAGTCTACCTTTTCCCCAAGAGTCACTCAGTCTTGACTGAGTCTTTGCGACCACATGGACTATACAGTCCATGGAATTCTCCAGGCCAGAATACTGGTGTTGATAGCATTTCCCTTCTCCAGGGGATCTTCCCAGGTCTCCCACATTGCAGGCAGATTCTTTACCAGCTGAGCTGAAAGGGAAGCCCAAGATTGGCAGCAGCTTCCTCAATAAAGCTCTCTTTCCTTTTACCTACCACTTATCTCTCAGTTCAGTAATACCTTATAGGATGGTGGCAGTGAATGAAAATTGATTGGATAAATATGGGAGTCTTCTTACAAAGAGATGAAAGAGAACCAGCAGGTTTGGGGATGGCTGTGGTAACTTCATTTTAAAGCATTAAGGATAAGCTGCCAGTGGACTGGTTTGAGGAAGGTATAAAGATATTTGATAGCATCCATTAAAATAGCTAGTCTTCCTAGGTGGCTCAGAAGTAAAGAATTTGCCTTCAGTGCAGGAGATGAAGGAGACGTGGGTTCAATCCCGGGGTTGGGGCAATCCCCTGGAAGAGGAAATGGCAATCCAATCTAGTATTCTTGCCAGGAAAATCCCATGGACAGAGGAGCTTGGCAGGTTACAGTCCATGAGGTTGCAAAGAGTCAGACATGACTGAGTGACTGAGCATGCATGTGTGCATACATTAAAATAGCTGGGTTGCTCCTAAATGGTGGACACACAGCATTGAGGGGCCTGGTGTCCAGCTGGCCACCCCTTCCTGGGAGCCCACACTCCCAGTTCACACCAGCATCACAATCATGATGGAATCATGCTCATCCATGTCTCACTTTCTTCTAAAGTGGGAAAAACTGGAGATGGGTTTGGTTCTGGCTTCTTCCTCCCAGTGTTCCCAGCCTACTCAGAGTCTCTCTCCATGTTGAGGAGGGAGCAGTGAGGCATAGCTGTGAGAGCGGACAGTGATGCAAAGTAGGAGAGTTTCTTAGTTTTTATGCTAAGTATGATGAAAGTGAAAGAAGAGAGTGGAAAAACTGGCTTAAAGCTCAACATTCAGAAAACTAAGGTTATGGTATCTGGCCCCATCACTTCATGGCAAATAGATGGGGAAACAACGGAAACAGTGAGAAACTTTATTTTCTTGGGCTCCAAAAAATCACTGCAGATGGTGACTGTAGCCATGAAATTAAGATGCTTGTTCTTTGGAAGAAAAGTTATGACAAACCTAGACAATGTATTAAAAAGCAGAGACATTACTTTGCCAACAAAGGTCCATCTAGTCAAAGCTATGGTTTTTCCAGTAGTCATGTATGGATGTGAGAGTTGGACGGTGAAGAAAGCTGAGCACCACAGAATTGATGCTTTTGAACTGTGGTGTTGGAGAAGACTCTTGAGAGTCCTTTGGACTTCAAGGAGATCCAACCAGTCCATCCTAAAGGAAATCAGTCCTGAATATTCATTGGAAGGACTGATACTGAAGCTGAAACTCCAACACTTTGGCCACCTGATGCGAAGAGCCAACCCATTGGGAAAGACCCTAATGCTGGGAAAGATTGAAAGCAGGAAGAGAAGGGGATAACAAAGGATGAGATAGTTGTATGGCATCACTGACTCAATGGATATGAATCTGAGCAAGCTCCGGTAGATGGTGAAGGACAGGGAAGCCTGGAGTGCTGCAGTCTATGGGGTTGAAAAGAGTCAGACATGATTACACAACTGAACAACAACAAAAAAGATATTTTCATTCATTCAAGAAAGCAATTTTCAGCTTATTGCATGTTGGGTACCATGTGAGGAACTAATGGGGCTAAAAAAGGAAAAAGAAGGTACACTCCCTCCTCAAACTATTCTGATATAATGAGGGGGAGGGTGTACATTTATTAGAAACCAGTAGGGAGCCAAATGGGATATAAAATAAAGGTGAAGTAGACTAGAGAGAGAGGTAGCACAAGTAAGAAATAAAATCAACATTTTCCCAAGGATACTTGAGAAATACATACCTTATTTTCCCAGTCCTAACATCACCCCATCACCTTAGCCTTAGGACTCTTTGGCTTTTTCCAAGAAGTACCAGTTTTGCTGGGAAAGGAATTATATATTTTTAACTATCATAGGAAATTTGGACTGATGGTGTCACAATGAATTTTCTCCCTAATGCTTAAAATTATTTCAATGAAAATTTATAAAAGCGTAAGAGTTAGATCACATTTGACTGTTCAATTAATGTTGTTCTTGTTGTTTAGTCGCTAAGTCGTGTCTGATTCTTTGTGACCCCATGGACTGCAGCAAACCAGGCTTCCCTGTCCTTTACCACCTCTTGGAGTTTGCCGAAACTCATGTCCATTGAGTCAGGGATGCTATCGAACCATCTCATTCAATTAATAAATTATCATTATTGAAAGTGTACAATTAGGTGTACTGAAAAATCTAGAGCAAATATCCTATAATATTGTTTGTTGTTTTTTTCAGTGCCTTCTTTGCTCTTCCCCACCCACACCCTGCCAGCCAGTTCTCCTTGAGTACAGGGGCTTTTAGCTGAGTGGTTTAAAAAATTATTAAATAGCTTCTGGACTAAATTGGCTGGCCCACAAAAGTGTGAGCTAGTTTTATCTAACTTAGACTTGGCTTATAACAATTTCGCAACTGGAAACTCTCTATCATGATCTACTGATATAGTGATGCTAAGATATTTTTGAGATATTCTCCTGCTTGCATAGTCATAAGTGTTTCGGAAGATTTGGGACCAACTGGCTCAAAAGGGCACTCGACGTTTTGTTGAAGGACTAAGGAGAGCCTACCTCTCCTGAGTGGCAGCAGTAAAGAAGGAGGGAGAATGCAGAAGAGCAGACATTAGGCAAGGCTTCCTGCCAGATTTAATTTAGTCATTCAGTTCATTGGGAATTGTGGAATGCTTGCCACACATTGACTTCCCTGGTGGCTCAGATGGTAGAGAATCTGCCTGCAATGCAAGAGACCTGGGTTTGAACCCTGGGTCAGGAAGATCCCCTAGAGAAGGAAATGGCTACCCACTCCAGTATTCTTGCCTGGAGAATCCCATGGACAGAGGAGCTTGGTGGGCTATGGTCCATGGGGTTGCAAAAGAGTTGGACGACATTAGCAACTAAACCACAACAAACTTTAAGTGCTTATTGGAACTAGGCAGGTGAGATTAATGAACTAGTGTGTAAGAGCAAGGAGCACATAGCACACACGGTCTTTTATCTACCTATGTTTGAATTTAATTGATGTCATGTTCAACTTCTTCCTCTCCTTCTCATTATGATGGTATTTTTCCCATGTCTTTCCTACTCCTTCCGAAGAAGGATGAATTCCCTTCCTCTAGTTGGAGAATGAAAGTGGGCAAAAAGACAAACACAGAGAGGCTGTTTTGGTAATGAGAGTGACAGGTAAGAGGCTAGTAGAAGGTTTCATTTCTCTGCTTAAAAATGAACTCACGGCCAGAGGATCTGGAGAATAGAAGAGAGGTTGGGCCAAGGGGGAAAAGCAGCAGCAGAGAGAGTCAGTCGATGAAGGGAAACAACTTCAGGAAAAGAGACGGCATAGCTTAAAGGGGCCTTAACATATTTTGCCACATGGTATGGATATAATCCCCTGCATACCCGAGACAATGAAACAGTAATCTACGGGACTTCCCTGGCAGCCCAGTGGTTAAGAATCTGCCTGCCAGTGGTGGAGGGACACAAGTTTGATCCCTGAACGCACGCGCTACGACTCCTGAGTCCACATCTAGAGCCTGTGCTCTGCAGCAGAGAAGCCACCATGGCAAAAAGCTGTGCAGCAAAGAGCAGCCCCAACTCACCCCAATGAGAGAAAGCCCCCACATGGCAGCGAAGACCCAGCGCAGCCAGAAATTAAATCATAAATTTATAAAAGGTTTTAAAGAATCTATGGTGCTTTTCACTGTGTTCATAGTCCTACTTGTGTTTTCTTTGAGATGAGAAGGAGACAGCCAGTACGGGTGACCTCAGACTGTGCCACAAAGAATAGTAATGTCTAAAGGGGACGAAGGTGTGCTGCCTGCATTTTCAACCAAGAATGGGAAGAACCCAAGGTCTGAAAATAGGAAGAGATATCTGACCATGGAGGAATGTCATGAAGAGTCTAGATTCTAGCACTGGCTAGTGTAGCAAATAAGAAGGCCCATTGAATAGAGGAGACATGAGGGCAGAGGGCAAAGGAGGTAAAGGGTGCCTCGTGCCTCGTGAGGATGGCAGGGGTGAGCAGAGGCTTCAGGCAGAGGTTATGTGTCCATTTTATGTTTGCAATGGGCCTGAGTCATCAAAAGCACTGGGTTAGTTTTATTTCAGTCAAGTCTCCAAACTTGCTCCCTCACCCTCTGGGTGTCAAAGAACTGTAGGTAAGATGCTCACTATCATATCCTTAGAGACCAGATGGTCAGATATAATCACTCCAGGGTTTGGAATTTAGAAACATTTGCATGTGTATGGTGGGCATTTGTGACTTCACTGGTTCTGCTTGTTCCTGCTTGTAGAATCTGGGTCTGGACATTCAGAGCTAGATGCAGCCGGTTCCACTGAGTCAATCATCTGTGTGTGCCTGGTACTCAGGACGCTCACCAGGTTAGATCCTGTGGACTTGGGTGCAGGTCCTCAGTCATATCCGACTTTCTACAGCCACATGGACTGTAGCCCACCAGGCTCTTCTGTCCACAGGATTCTCCAGGAAAGAATACTGGAGGGGGTTGCCATTTCCTTCTCCAGAGGGGTTCTTCCTGACCCAAAAATTGATCCCAGGTCTCCTGCAGGCGGTTTCCTGCATTGCAGACAGATTCTTTACCAACTGAGCCGCCTGGGACACCCAAAGACATTTTCACATCCAGAGTGGGCCACCTGCCTCAGGATTCTAACAGAATGAGAGGAGAGAGGTCTGAAAGTTGCTGCTGGCCTGGCTTTTCCACTGCTCACTAAGTCCTGGGCAGACCAATTGACCTCTGGGACCTCAGGGTCAAATGACGACATTTCTGGATCTGCATGTTAAGACTTTGCATTTTATATACTTAACATTTTTATCTTTTATACTCAAGGAAACTGAGGCACAGAGAGGTTAAACAGCTTGTCCAGGGTCACACAGCTAGTAGTCTGGCTCCAGAGTTAGCTATCATACATCTCAGAGATATTATCTAACCAGGAAGATAGTCATGGTCAAGAGGCTTTGGAACCAGACAAATCTGGACCTGTCAGTTCTTAGCTCTATGGCCTGGGAAAAATGAGTTAATGTCTCTGTGCTTCAGTTTCCTCATCTGTAAGATATGAACAGCAAACTTATCTACTTCAGAGAGTTGTTGTCATAATGCCTAGAAATGGGGTCGCCAAGAATCAGACACAACCAGGCAACTAACACTTTAACTTTCGATGCCTAGGGAGTGGTAACACAGTATCTAAATATGCTAAAAAAATGACTGTTAACATTAGATGCAGCCCAGGCCAGGGGATGTGGGTGTAGAAATAAAAAGAAAAGGTGTAAGAATAAACGATGACAGTGAGAAGTCTGTAGATACAGGCCCCGCAAGAGGACCAACCTTATTTTGCTAAGCACTGAAGAACTGATGCTTTCAAATGTGCAGTGCTGGAGAAGACTCTTGAGAGTCCCTTGGATTGCAAGGAGATCAAACCAGTCCATCCTAAAGGAAATAAGTCCTGAATATTCATTGGAAGGACTGATGCTGAAGCTGAAGCTCTAATACTTTGGCCACCTGATGTGACGAGCCGACTCATTGGAAAAGACCCTGATGCTGGGAAAGATTGAGGGCAGGAGGAAAAGGGGACGACAGAGGATGAGATGGTTGGATGGCATCACCCACTCAATGAACATGAATTTGAGCAAACTGGGAGATAGTGAAGGACAGGGAAGCCTGGTATGCGGCAGTCCACAGGATAAAAGAGTCAGACATGACTTAGCGACTGAACAACAACAGTGATGAAAGTACATCCTGCAAGCCAGAGGATTCTGTATATGAGCGGAGGTGGGGACCAACATAGGCATGTTCTGGATGAACAGTGGACAGTGAATTCTTAGGAACTTCAGTCAAGTGCCCATTCATCCCCACAATGCTCCTGGGCGCTGGATCAAGAATCCAATCTCCTCTTAGGACAGGCCACTTTCTGTATCAAACCGTCCCTGCCCTCAACAACAGATCACAGCAAGTCAAGTAAGCAAGTGGTGGTTGGCAGTTCTCTGCCCCCTGACTAATAGTGCAGGTGATAACAGGCCCTTCCAAACAAACCAATTTTCCATGTGTCATCCATGTCTTCTTTAATGACTCACCAGGCTTGTCTGGCATAGGTGACTTTTGGGCCAAAGATACAGTTGCTCCCATGCATTATGAGCTGCTTCTGCAAGCACAAGCGCAGACTCAAATCTCCATAAATTCAAGAAGGCTTCAGCTGACTGTGGATATTAGTTTGAGGATAGGCCAGGCCTTGGCAAGTTAACTTGGTTGGACAAAAAATAGCTGTCACTAAGCAGTCACAGAGAAAACCTAAAGTGAGTCACTGGTGTTTAAAATTCTGCCCTGATGGAACCAACAAAATTGATTGATGAGCATTAATGGAGAGACACTAAGTGGTAGAAATTTCCAAAGTAGCATATAGATACCTGAAAAAGTTTGTGGGGGGTGTGCATTCATGAGACAGTTGGCATGTGTATTCTGAATATCTTTAAAGGGGCTGGGAGAGGGTGAAAACTTTCTTCTGAGACCTGTACTTCTATGTACCTAGAAGGATATATTTGAATAAAAATTTATGCAATTTAAAGAGTAATGACAATAAAGTTCTGCCCCAGGTTGAGTGTCCCACTCACTGGCCTTGGAGGCAAACTCACAACACTGAGGCCCTTGGGGGCCGATAACAGCCAGTCTCTGGGGAAGATGCCTGGTCCGCCAACAGCACACCCAGAGACACTGGGTGTTCTCCTAAAACAGACAAGCCCCCAAGAGACAGGACGCTGGTTACAGACCCCACCAAGCTGAGGCTCCAGCCCTCTGTCCCCAGAGATGAAATTCACATTGGCTCCTGGACCATACTTCCCTCATAGCTTGGGGACCTCAATTCCCTAATAGCTTGTCCCTTAACTGATTTCCCTGTGAACGAGTCCCCTTGTCCTCAGGTTTCAAAACCTTTGGGAATTTTTTTGACTGCATCCCATGGCATGTGGAACTTCCCCAACCAGGGATTGAACCTGTGCCCGTTGCATTGGAAGCTCGATGTCTTAACAACTGCATCACAAGGGAAGTCTTTCCCCAGGTTTTAAAAGAAAGCATTAAGATTCCAAAATAAATTTCCTTCCATAGAAATCAAAATCATCCCAACTATAGTGTAATACTTTCACTTGAATCTTTCTGCTTATGATTTTCTGCTTCAATTTATTTTTACTAGGAAAATATCCTGTTCTGGTAAATTGTAAACTATAAAAATTTTTTTTCCAATAAATAAAAATTTAAACAATTTAAATTGTACTTATGAATTATATATGTGTGTGTGTGTGTGTGTGTGTGTGTACATGTTAGTTGCTCAGTCATGTCTGCCTTTTTGTGATCCCTTGGACTGTAACCTACCAGGCTTCTCTGGGGATTTCCCAGGCAAGAAAGGAGTGGGTAGCCTTTCCCTTCTCCAGGGGATCTTCCCAACCCAGGGATTGAACTCAGGTCTCCCGCATTGCAAGCAAATTCTTTACCATCTGAGCCACCAGGGAAGCCCAAATAACCCACTAAATAACCCATTCCACACTAAATAACCCATTCCAGACAGGGTAGGATCATAAAGAAACACTGACCTGGAGTTCACTGGATTCTGAGGCAAGGGTCAGCCCCTTCTGCTTGAACACTGAGCTGTTAATTTGATTCAAATCTGAAATAACGAGGACAACAAGTCTCATGCGGATGTTTCCCCTGAAGGAAAGAAAAAGTCAGAGCAGGTACAGATCAGGTAGCCAGCAGTGAGAGGAGCCCTGGCAGGCTACAGTCCATGGGGTCCCCAAAGAGTTGGACATGACTTAGCAACTAAACAACAACAAACATTTATTTATTTGTGCTCTGCTGGGTCTTCCTTGCTGCATGCAGGCTTTCTCTAGTTGCAGGGGGCAGGGGCTACTCTCTAGATGCAATGCGTGGGATTCTCATTGCAGTGGGTTCTCTTATTGCAGAGCAAGGCTCTAGGGCACACAGGGTCTACAGTGCTGGCTCTGTAGTAGTTGTGGCTCACGGGCTTACTTGCTTCTAGGCATATAGAATCTTCCTGTACCAGGGATCGAATCCGTGTCCCCTGCATTGGCAGGTGAATTCTTTACTACTGGACCACCAGGGAAGAACCAGAGATTTTAATATTCCCTGACGCAAGAACCAAACTGCCAGAGTTTGGAATCATCCTAGTTCTGAGATCCATTAGACGAATCTCAGTTTCTTCAAAGTATACAGTAACCATATCCATCTCATGGAGATGTGAGGATTAAATGAAAGCATCCAGATGCCTTCTAGCACATAGAAGGCACTCACTATTAGTTGTGGCTGCTACGATTATTTCTTGCTCTATCAGTAAATGGGCAAGTGGCTTTTTCAACCATGTTGAAAACTGTTTACGCAAAGAAATTTTGATTATATACTTTACATATTTCATACTAGGGGAGTAAAAGCATTATACATTCAATAAAAGAATTGAATTCTGTCAGACATCTGGGTTACAGACTCCTCTTGGCCATTAATCAGCCACAAATCTTGGCGTGTTATTTGTCTCTGAGAGTCTGTTCCTTTCTTTTCCAGCTGGACCAATCACGCCTGCCTCTCAGGCCTCACAGAGCTGTTGAAAGGAAGTACAAGATGGCCTGGGTAAAAGCGATTTGGGAAGGCTTCAAGTATTATCCGAGTGTAAGGTATTATTGTTGGGGTGTGGGAAGATGACCTTCTGTGGGCACATTTGTATCTGCATTTGGACTTGGGGGCTGGTGTAAGAATGCCTGTTCCACTCATTTTTGGAACCCTAGGATCCTCCACAGGTATTCAAAATGTCGATTTACTTTTTTTTTAATAAATTTATTTATTTTAGTTGGGGGCTAATTACTTTACAATATTGTAGTGGTTTTTGCCATACATTGACATGAATCAGCCATGGGTTTACATGTGTTCCCCATCCTGAATCCCCTGCCCACCTCCCTCCTCATCCCATCCCTCTGGGTCATCCCATTGCCCCAGTCCTGAGCATTTGTCTTATGCATCGAACCTGGAATGGTGTTCTAGAAACCAGCCAAGAATGTTGAACTCTCTCCCCTGTGTCTCTCCCTTCCCATCTCCGGGATTTGAATTTTCCTCTTACAGAATTCTGTTTTCACTGTGGGCAACCACTATCAGTCTCAGCTCTTGGGGTAGAGCCCTCTTCTGTCCACCATCAGTCTCACCTCTTGGGGAAGAGCCCTCTTCTGTCCATCAACAGTCTCAGCTCTTGGGGAAGAGCCCTCTTCTGTTCACCATCAGTCTCACCTCTAGGGGAAGAGCCCTTTTCTGTTAAAAGGCCTCGGCCTGGGGCACCAGAAGCCATCACCGCTGTTCACACTTGGTGGTCAGTGTGGGAACTACTCTCCGGGGCAGACATCCTCTCTGCTATGGAAAGGAAGTCTGCAAAAGCGGGGCAGGATGCAGATGTCTGCAAACCCCTCAGCAGATTCCACTACGCATGGCATCAAGTCCAGAGCTGAGATGACTCTAAAGTCCAGTTCCTGTCACTTCTCTTGCCCAGTATCTCAGACTGAGCTTACTTCTTCTAGAATGTCTTCTCAATTCTTTGAATGTGATACTCTCTTAAATCCCCATCACCTTCAGCCTCCCCGTCATCATAACTTTTCCCCCTAGGTTTGCTTTAGTGTGCCTTGTTGATAGTAGGGTGGATTCTTGTTTCTTTCTGTTGTCAGCGCCTGAAATGTCGTGCGATTTCATTATATGCATGCCCATGCATGGTAGTTTCCCTTTTGAAAAATTATGAGTAAAGTTTCTATAAACATCCATGTTCAAGTTTTTGTCCAAAAGTCAACTTGAGATACTATCAATGTTGGATGGATATCTGCATGATCCCAGTCCAGGGCAACCAGGGGCAGATACCATGTGTTTCATACACAATCAACCGATTGTGTGTTATGTTTCTGAGCTGGAGTGAGGTACTTATATTTAACTCACCTATTGCCCTGGGGGCCACTAACAGTCAAAGAAATGTTACTTTTTGTTTGTTACATGTGCACTTGCAAGAACAGGGAAAGCATGGTTGTCCCTTCTATGAAAATGCTGTTGGGGACTTCCTGGTGGTCCAGTAGCTAAGACTGCAACTCCCAATGCAGAGAGTGCCCTTGGTCAGGAGACAGATCCCACATGATGCAACTTAAAGAGTTCGTGTACCGCAGAGAATATCAAAGATCCCGTGTGTTGAAACTAAGATCTGGAACATCCAAACAAGCAAATTTTTTTTTTTAAAGAGAACTTCATTTCTTTCATGCTCCTGGACACTCTTACATCCAGTTGTGTCTTCCCCTCATCCCTGTCACTCTGCTACTGACTGGCTGCTCATTCCTCCTCATTTATTGGGGATTCACGCCAAAATCTTGGGTTTCCTTTTCTCTCATCGCCATAATATTCAGCCTGTGGCTCCTCAAGTCCTTGACCTTCTCAGTTTCAACAAGCTTCCTCCAGCGACTCACCCCTATCATCACTCTCAGAGCCCTCACATGGATAGAATCCACAATTCTCAGAAACCTCAGTGTCAAGCAAGTCACTTTCCCAGTATCACAAACTATATTTTTTTCAAATTCACCCACCGCAACTCGTTAAATTCAACCCCTCCCATCCTTGAATCCCACCTCTTTCCGATGGCCCACCAGTCCCCTTTGTTTTTTTATCCTCTCTCATTTAATGTCTTCCTGGGGTCTACCTTCCCACCATGCCCTCGAACTTCCTTCTGTGAGCTACTCCTCACCGGCAAATTGAAATTCTGAGTGAACTTCATTCTGCCTTCTCTTTATCTTGAGCAGCCCCAGGTTGTTGCTAAATAACCACCAACAAGGCTGATTAGCTTCATTTCAAGCCATCATCTTAAGCTGCACCAGGACATTTCCGTCTCCCGACATACCTGCTGTGTTTTCTTAAAGTTCCTATTTTCTGCAATGACATTTCAGGCCTCCTGTCTTCATCTCCCACACTCTTTGCCCCTGAATCCCAGTTAATGAGGTAGCCTGGAGCTCCCTGAGAAGACGGCAGCCAGAGAGGAACTCCCCCATCTCATGCTGATCTAGAAACCCATCCAAATTTGCACTGGCTTATGTTCCATTTCCCCTGTAGGGGGGAAAGCCTCTCTCTCCTAACAATAATCTGCCTTCCTTGGGCTCGGATGGGCTTACCTCTCAAGGCATTTGTTGCTTTAGCTATCATCTTCTGCATCATCACACCGCTAGAGTCCCTCTCTCCATTCTTCTTTTGTTTCTGTTTTGGATTTTTTTGTGTGTGCAGAGTGGGAGAGTAAAACGTACATTAATAACACACGGACAAATAACATCCCAGAAATTTATTTCATGCTCTGTTCCAGTCAATCTTTACCCTGCATTGGGCAACCATTGTTCTGATAAATATCACCGTAGTTATGAATTTCTAAAACATGAATTTCCCTGTTTTTGGACATCATACAATTGGAATCATAAAGAATGTATACTTTCATATCCTGCTTCTTTTGCTTGATATAATACTGTTTAGATTAACCCATGTTGTTTTGTATCAGTAATTTTTACTGATGATTCGTATTGACAATTAACACAATTGTTTTATCCAATCCTCTCTTGAGGGACCTTTGGGGTATTTCCAGGTCTGGACTACTATAAGTAATCCTGCTCTGGACAATTCTTGCACAAATCTTTTTGTGGACATATGTTTCATCTTCATTTCATTGCTGGTCAAAAAATGGAATATGTTTAATTGTATAAGAAACTACCAAACAGCACTTTAAAGTGACTGTACCATTTTTCATTCTCATCAAAGCAGGTACTTTACTTCTTTGCCAAATAGATTATCAGTCATTTTGATTCTAGTGATGCAAAAAGTGGGTAAGACAGTGGTTGGCATAAAATTACGCTGGAGAGGGACGAGCAACTGTTATTATAAGATTAAGCGCTCAAACACTAAATAAAGGGCATCTGTGTTTCTTCTTTCCTATAACCATACTGCACTCCTCTTTTTGTTCTAATCCCTTCAAAAAACACCTTATAATAACCTCCACTATTGACCATACATCTCTTTAAGTATTATTATGTTTAAAAAGATGTTCGTAAGTATTGTCGCGGTTTTATAAAGTGGACAGGGCAGAGGCACTGCCAATACTTCTCAGGTAAATAGCAGATAAACAGCACAGGGTCTTCTTTCTTCTGCAGCTGCCTGCCTGATCTCTCCGCAGCGCCTGGAGTTATGTATTCGCTTTGGAGGGGCAGTGCCCTTCTGACAGCCAATCAGCAAGTCCTGACGAGCAGCACCTTTTCCAGTCTGAAAATCCGGGTGTCCCTGAACACCCAGCTTCTTGAGCGGTCGCTCAGGCGCTGAGGCCGGAACCGGGCCAGACACGTGCTGGGCTCCGGGCGGCGCGCCTTCGCACCTGCTTCTGAGCGAGCCAAGCGGAGACGCGCTTCTTTCAGCAGAGCCTGCACCCCAAATGCTCCTCTCAGTTTTCTCCGCCCCCTGCCCACGTTTAATTAATTCTCTCTTCCAGGTGCCTCCGCACTGGCCTCCTCGCTGGCAGGGAAAGGGGCGCGGGGCGCGCGGGGCTCGGCAAGGGGAGCCCCGCCTGAGGAGAGACGGGGTGCGCGGTGGCTGGCGCCAGAGAGTCCAGGATGCCGGAGAACAGCTCCTTCGCCAACTGCTGCGAGGAGGGCGGCCGCGCCGAGAGCCCCCGCTGGACTGGCGCGGGCGGCGCGCGGCCCTCTGGGGCGCCCCGGCCTCCCTGGGTTGCGCCCGCGCTGTCCGCGGTGCTCGTCGTCACCACCGCCGTGGACATCGTTGGCAACCTCCTGGTCATCCTCTCGGTGCTCTGCAACCGCAAGCTCCGCAACGCAGGTGAGCGCCGCGCCCGCTGCCACGTCGGGCGGCTCCCTGGTGCCCGGTCTCTGATCTGACCCTGACCGCGCAGTCGGCTGCCTGGTCTGTCCTCCGCTCCCCGCGCCGCCTTCCCTTCTCTCACCAAGTCCCCAGGTTTGGTCTTGAACTCAAAATTAGGTTGAGTTTGCTGCCTTTCCCCGACGTGTGGCTCTTGCAAACGCACCGGGAAGCACTTGGCGCATCAGTGCCGGCGTGAATCGGGTAAAGTTTTTCTCGCGCACTTTTTGGCAGAGCAGGGCGCTGTGAAAATCCAAGCGTCTGGAAGTCAAAGCTCTCCAAGGCGCTCCAATTTTTGCCGGTCTGGATGGTGCCCCTCCCTGGCCACAGGAATCTCATCTTCAACACCTCCCTCCCCAGCCGAGCACTATGGTTCACGCAGCACGTGCTTAGGAAATATTTACTGAGACAATGAGTAAATTAGTGGAAACGCTCTAGACAGTTTTGGTCTAATACTTAGCTCCTCATCTTGGTTCCAAACAAAAGAGTGCAAAGGCAGCCGTCAACAGCCTCTACTTGGTGGAAACTGCATTGTTTTCAAATAACTCCCGTCTTTAATGAAGACAGGGAATTTGTAGGACTAAATGAAGATTAAAATAATAATTTGGCAAATAGTGTTGCAGTCCTGAGACTATTTACCCCTTTCAATACACTCTCATTTCAACTTTCTCATATGTAGGTATGTCAGGGAACAAAATCAGAGGGAGGGAGTCTCTGAACTCTGACCCTGAGGATCATCAGAGCATGCTGACCCTTCTAGCTTTCGGAGAAGCTCAGTGACCCGTTTGTCCATTTGTCGTTTCCCTGTTTGGGCCTTAGGGGCAACTCAAATGTTAGAGTAAATTAAATGAAAGATAGCAGAAAGCCAAATAGGTAACTTAATCATGCTTTTCTAAGAAGGCAGACCATTCAGAAAAGCTATTTTAAGTACATTGTTATAAACACTTTATGTGACCCTGCGACTCCAAGATTGTTTATCTAAAGAACAAGCAAAATAAAAATGTGAGCTTCTATCTATAATATTGGAAACCACATTTGAAGTAATTGTATGGTGACAGATGGTAACTAGACTTACAGGGATCATTTTGAAATGTATAAAAGTAGTGAATCCCTGTGTTGTGCACTAGGAACTAACATATTATTATAGGTTAGTTATACTTCAAAAACAAACTCAGAAAAAGAGGTCAGATTTGTAGAGCCAGAGGCAAGAGTTGAGGGCAGAGGAAACTGAATGAAGGCAGTCTAAAGGCACAGATGACTTCTAAGATAAATAAGTTCTCGGGATGCAGTGTACAGCATGATAAATATAACACTGCTGTATGTCATATGAAAATTGTTGAGAGTAAATCCTAAGAGTTCTCATCACAAGGAAATATTTTTTTTCTATTTCTTTTTGCATCTATTTGGGATGATGGATGTTCACTAAACTTAAACTGTGGTAATCATTTCATGGTGTATGTAAATCAAATCACCTTGCTTTACTCCTTAAAGATACAGTGCTGGGTCTCAATTACATCTCGATAAAACTGGAAGGAAAGGAAAAGTTAAGCTTTCTAACCCCGTCATTTCAGTAGTGGTGACTTTTATTATCTGCAATAACTTTTTCAAGATATTGTTGTGTCCTTGGAATAGAGGAAAAGCAGGTTAAGATCATTTTGATCATATTGTCTTTTGTAGCAGCCACAGGGATTCATTTCCTGCCGAGGGAAGCAGGACTTCTCTCCCAGATTAACCAGGTGTTTAGAGGAGACTTTGTGGGCTTTGCTCCCTTGGGTGGGGTGGCTGGGTGAGGAGGGTGCTATTTCTTTTGCCTGAAGGAGGCAAGCTTCTTCTCCCCTCCTCAGTTCACAGAAACCTTATTGATTTGAGAGCATGGCTGGGGTGGGTAATGAGCTTGTTAAAACACTGGCATGCCCTGTGTTCATCCTTCCTGTGTCTTGGCAAATCTGCTACAGCCCAGGACCAGAAAAAGAATTTAATACCATATCTGTGAGTGAAAGTGACAGTAGCTCAGTCGTGTCCGACTCTTTGCCACCCCACGGACTATACAGTCCATGGAATTCTCCAGGCCAGAATACTGGAGTGGGTAGCCGTTCCCTTCAGAAGATCTTCCCAATTTCTGACATTTTCCTGCCCCAGTCACAGAACTTAACCAGTTTTTATTTGACCCTTGGCTTTACTGATGATGGTCATGAAAAATCATTTGGCAGACTGAGATTTCAAAAGATGCCTGAACACGTACAGCACTTTGAATAGTTAGCACCCCTTCTACTATTCATCGGCTTCCCTGGTGGCTCAGCTGGTAAAGAATTCACCTGCAATGTGGGAGACCTGGGTTTTATCCCTGGGTTGGAAAAATCCTCTGGAGAAGGGAACGGCCACCCACTCCAGTATTCTTCCCTGCAGAATTCCATAGACAGAGGAGCCTGGCAGGTTAGGGTCCATGGGATCACAAAGAGTCAGACATCACTGAGCAACTAACATGCACGCACACACACAAACACACATATATATATAATTTATATATACAATTTAAAAGAGTCGACACGACTAAGTGACTTTGACTTTCACTACTATTCATCAGTTTTTCCTCTTACTGAAGAGTTTGGAATTACTTTAAGAAACATTTATATTGGACCTTTCTGTAATATGCCAAAGCCTTTGACTGTGTGTATCACAATAAACTGTGGAAAATTCTTAAAGAGATGGGACTACCAGACCATCTGACCTGCCTCTTGAGAAACCTGTGTGCAGGTCGGAAAGCAACAGTTAGAACTGGACAAGGAACAACAGACTGGTTCCAAATAGGAAAAGGAGTACGTCAAGGCTGTATATTGTCACCCTGCTTATTTAACTTATATGCAGAGTACATCATGAGAAATGCTGGGCTGGAGGAAGCACAAGCTGGAATCAAGATTGCCGGGAGAAATATCAATAACCTCATACATGCAGATGGCACCACCCTTATGGCAGAAAGCAAAGAAGAACTAAAGAGCCTCTTGACAAAAGTGAAAGAGGAGAGTGAAAAAGTTGGCTTAAAGCTCAACATTCAGAAAACTAAGATCATGGCATGCGATCCCATCACTTCATGGCAGCTAGATGGGGAAACAGTGGAGACAGTGGCTGACTTTATTTTTCTGGGCTCCAAGATCACTGCAGATGGTGATTGCAGCCATGAAATTAAAAGCCGCTTACTCCTTGGAAGCAAAGTTATGACCAACCTAGACAGCATATTAAAAAGCAGAGACATTACCAACAAAGGTTCATCTAGTCAAGGCTATGGTTTTTCTAGTGGTCATGTATGGATGTGAGAGTTGGACTATAAAGAAAGCTGAGTGCCAAAGAATTGATGCTTTTGAAGTGTGGTGTTGGAGAAGATTCTTGAGAGTCCCTTGGACTGCAAGGAGATCCAACCAGTCCATCCTAAAGGAGATCAGTCCTGGGTGTTCATTGGAAAGACTGATGTTGAAGCTGAAACTCCAATACTTTGGCCACCTGTTGTGAAGAGCTGACTCATTTGAAAAGCCCCTGATGCTGGGAAAGATTGAGGGCAGGAGGAGAAGGGGACGACAGAGGATGAGATGGTTGGATGGCATCACCGACTCAATGGACATGAGTTTGGGTGGACCCCGGGAGTTGGTGATGGACAGGGAGGCCTGGCGTGCTGCGGTTCATGGGGTCGCAAAGAGTGGGACATGACTGGGTGACTGAACTGACTGAACTGAACTTTCTGTAATTGAATCTAGTTCTTTAATTTGTCTGTATTAAGAAAATAGGGCTGTAATAATGCGAACATGTATATTTCCAATAACTCAGGCACATAGTGCACATTAAAGTCACAGCTGCATTCTTAGCAGGTGTCATTATCCTCTAATTGACTATTGTAAACTCAGTTTCTCTGTCTGGCAGATTCTTATTGTTAATAACAGGGATGTTCCATAGCAGTGTAGATGGTTAGATTGACTGTCCTTTTGTGGGCACGGGCGATTCCCCTGTCTGCAACTTCTGTGCTCATGCCTTGGTCTAACTTTCTCAGAGATGGCCCTAGAGCAAGGCAGACAGGAAGGGAGGGAGGGTGGGAGGCAGATGCAGAGCACTGCGCCACTTAGACGGTAAGGCCAGGAGTGTGTTTCGCTCCTTGCCACGTTTCCTGAGCCTTACGCTTGCTTGCATGGCGCAGGCTCTCCTGGCGAGTCTGGAGACTTCTCCCTGTGCCTGCCCCTGCCGTCCATCCCTTGTCCAGGCCTTGCCAACATCCACCCCTGTATTTTCTCCTTTCCTCTCCTGCTTTTACAGACCCTTCCTCCATCACGTTCCTTCTCTCTCTGCTGTGTTTTCAATTTCTGTCTCTTTCCCTTTAGCCCCTCTCCCCACCCCCACACAATGGGGATCCTTTGTTTAAAAGAAAAAATAATCTTTCCTTGGTCTTATGTGTTCTTCTAACTTCATGACTCCTTTCTCCTTTTCAGCAGACGTCTTACTGTAACAGTTTATATCCATTAATCACCCCATTGCTCCCCGTTTCCCCCGAGGCCCCCCCCACCCTGGTTCTGCCCTCCTGGGAAATGTCCTGTGCTGTGTGACGCTGGGGGCTGCTCCCTCCCTGGGACCTTCCATTCCTTCGGCTCACCTGATGCTAGTTTTTGAAACTCCTTCCTCTCTTCATCTTCGAGACCTCTGATCCCTGAGAGTCATCACTGGTTCCTTCATTCCCCAAGTCCTCCTGATTTTGGTCTCATAGTATCTCTACATGCCCCAATTCACACTCTTATCATCCCCTAAACAAGCCATGTCCGAGGTCCCCAGACAGCTTTCCCCGCCCCTCCGCCCTCCCTGTTACCATGGCCAGACGCACCCCTGCATCCAGGGACCACCTCCTGCATCTACAGAATGGGGCCCAGCCCCGGAACCCGGCCAGCACAAGCCTGTGAGCCGGCGGGACTCCCCAGGGTCACAGCCCCGGCTCTCTGCTCCCGCTCACGGAGACGGGAGCTGCTGCCACCCCCTCCCGGCCTGTGTTCTCTGATGCTCTCTCTTCATCTCGGGAAGCTCCCCTGCCTCTTTTTGGCTAGAGAATATCCCCCTCAAATCCCTTACTACCCTGGTGGTAAGTGGTTAAAACCCTAAACTCAGGTTCGATCCCTGGTCAGGGAAGATCCCATATGCTGTAAGGCTCAGCCAAAAAATGGAGGCTCCTTCAGGCTCTAAGAATTGCACACCAGTTGCAGACCTCAAGGGCTTCCCTGGTTGCTCAGCTGGTAATCCACCCGCAGTGCAGGAGAGCCTGGTTCTATTCCTAGGTCGGGAAGATCCACTAGAGAACAGAGAGGCTACCCATTCCATTGTTCTTGGGCTTCCCTGGTGGCTCAGATGGTAAAGAATCCGCCTGCAATGCAGAAGACCCTGGTTTGATCCCTGGGTTGGGAAGATCCCCTGGAGAAGGGAAAGAATAACCACTGCAGTATTCTGGCCTGGAGAATTCCATGGACTCTATAGGCCATGGGGTCACAAAGAGTTGGACATGACTGAGCCACTTTCACTTTCTTTTTGTAGACCTCGAAATCAAATTTGACTAGGAAAAGAAGTAGCCAACATAGAGGTAGACTGTCTTCTCCCAAGACACTAGCTCAACCCCCTTCCTCAGCTCTCCTGCTGGTTGTCGGCTTTATAATTAATATCATAAAAGATGTGGTTACTGTCTCCCCCCCATGACCCCGCCCAGTCCACACAGCACTTCCCTTACAGTACCACTCTGAGTTTTTTCTCTCCCCACAGGACTGTGAAATCATTGAGAGCAGAGACTTTTATTCCATTTCTGAAACTTAATCTAGGTCTGCTGAAACAAATTGAAATGGACAAAATACCAAGAAATCAGTGAGACAGAAGGTATTAATTTTGCTTCTTGAGGTGAGGTATACTCAGCACCACTCATGCCATCAGCACGAATCTCAGAGAAATTGAATGGCTATGAGCACTAAAAGCCCAAAGTATATCTCATTCTTGTCCTCAAAAGCTGATTGGTACCTTCTCTAGAGTTTACTGACCCCTGTTGTTCCTGTGTGGCCAGCGGGCTCCCTAAAACTGTGCCCCAGTGACTCCTTAGGGAGTTAGTTTTTAAATTTTTATTGGTGTATGTTGTTGTTGTTCAGTCGCTAAGGTGTGTCCTGCTCTTTGTGACCCCATGGACTGCAACACTCCAGGCTTCTCTGTTCTTCATTATCTCCCAGAGTTTGCTCAAACTCATGTCCATTGAGCCGGTGATGCCATCCAACCATCTCATCCTCTGTCGTCCCCTTCTTCTCCTGCCTTCAATCTTTCCCAGCATCAGGGTCTTCTCCAAAGTCAGCTCTTTGCATCAGGTGGCCAAAGTATTGGAGTTTCAGCTTCAGCATCAGTCCTTCCAATGAATATTCAGGACTGCTTTCCTTTAGAATGGACTGGTTAAATCTCCTTGCAGTCCAAGCGACTCTCAAGAGTCTTCTCCAACTATTTGAGTATAGTTAATTTACAACATTTTGTTAGTTTCAGGGGGACAGCAAAGTGAGTCAGTTATACATATACATGTATTCACTCTTTTATAGATTCTTTCCTATCTACGCCATTACAAAGTATTGAGTAGAGTCCCCTGTGCTCTACAGCAGGTTTTTATCTGTTTTATATATAGTAATGTTTATATGCCTCTTGCCCATTCTGGCTTGAGGCTACTCACTTTAAACTGCCTATAAAACCGAGCGTCCTGTCGTTACCCTGCAGTATCCAGACTGTCCGCCACACAGAAAAGAGCTGAGAGAAACGTGTCCTTACTATAATGCAGAGATAGTCTCCATCAGCTAGGGGAAGGCACCACAGCATACATGGCTCTTGGCCTACCGGCACAGGGACCCTAGTTTCCCAGGTGATGATCAGGAGCCACTACCTGACAATGGATTCTTGTTCTGCAGGAGGATTAAGAGGCTGTCGGGGAGGTGTTGTTAGTGAGCAGAGGTATGGCCATACCTAGGGCACTCCTGTGATTTGTAAGGAAGGATGTGGAATATTTGACGTTGGGATTATCTAGAAAGATGTGGAGTGCTTGGTGAACACTCAGGTCCTCATCTGGAATCCACTCTGTCGCCTGGGCGCCCAGCAGTGCACTGAGTCTGCATCATCTCTCACCCAGAACCACTGACCGCACTACAGACTTCCTGGGGGATCTCAGCCTGGCCCTGCATCTCAGCCTGGCCTCAGCATCCCCAGTTAGCTAAGAGCAGATCCTGAATTGAGGAGGTAAATGGTGATTGATTTACATGTCACAGGCTGACCCTGAGCTAAAGCTCTTGAAGGGCCTGGAGGAAATGTTTAATGGGCCCACAGTCCTCGCCCTCCAGGCATTACCAGGTAAGTGGCCCCACCTCAGCCAGGCTTTATCCACCATCAAGCACTCCTGGAGATGTCCCTTGGTGGCAAGCATCTTCTGAGCTTCTGAGCCTTCAGGCTTTGGAGGGCTTCAGCTGAAAACCAGACTGGGCTGCATTAGACCCCCTCTCTGATGTTGCCTGAGCCTTCCAACTTGACATTTTAGCTCTAAGTATTTTCTCTTTACTGAGCAAGAATGGAAGCATTTTAAATCTCTTAATTATGTCTTTTAGCCAAATAGCCAGAAAGCTCATAATCCTTGTTAACTCCCCCCTGGGAGTCCTCAGTATCCGAGTGTGAACATTTTCATGTTAGACTGCCTTTTTTTCCTCTCCACAAAGTTTAGAGTCTGTATTTAGCATGATTTGCTGCAAAACTCAGAAAATCCTGATGCCCCATTAGGTCTTACAGTTTAAGATACTGATGGCTGAGAGGAAAAATTAGGGCATTTGAGAAGTCAAGTCCTGGTTCTGAGGGAGTTTACACTTTAGAAGCAATGTCCTAACTTCACTGTTCTCATCCTATAAGACTTCTCATATCTTATGTCCCAAGGAGCCTAGTCCAACATATGAGCCTCTTTCTTGTTCTTTGTAATAATAATATCAAGTTGTCATAATTTTATGTAATTATAATAATATGACTGATAATAATATAAATTACAATAATGCAGTTGATAATAATATAAAAAATCCCAATAATAGGTAATAGCTAAGACTGGCTTAGCATATGCAAACTATTATATATATAATGGAGTAACAACAAGGCCCTCCTGTGTAACACAGGGAACTATATTCAATATCCTACAATTAAACCATAATGGAAAGGAATATAACAAAAGTAAGTGTATATATGTATAACTGAATCACTTCGCTGTACAGCAGAAATCAACACAACGTTGTAAATCAGCACATCAATGTAAATAAAAAGAAACCCTACTATGTGCTTATTATGAAAGCACATTCTTATTAAGAAACCCTACTATGTGCTGGTCGTGCTTGACCAGCCCCATCCCCACCCCACCGCCCACTGCCCTCAGCCCCAGAATGACTCAGCTCTTCCCCAGTGTTCTCACCCCCTCATGCCGGTCTCCCGCCCAGCTCTCCCTATATTGAGAAGGCAGTTTCTGTGTCTCTTTCCCCCACAGCGGTGTGGGCATCTCAATGGCAGGGGCATGTCTTTCAGCCATCACTGTGCCCTACACAAGCACAATAGGTGCTCAATGGACATAGCACACATTTGAGTAAGTGGAAGATGGAGGAAGACCTCAAGGCATGGGAAGTTTAACCTTGTTGGAAAGGATAACTTCCCGTTTCCAACACTCTTAGCATCTCACTAAAACATTTACTTCATTCATGTATGTGGCTGCACTGGGTCTTAGTTGCAGCATGCCTGATCTTCTGTCTTCGTTGAGGCATGTGGGTTCGTTTGTTGCTGCACGCAGGATTTTTTTATTCACAGCATGCAAGATCTAGTTCCTTAACCAGGATCAAACCTGGCCGCTCTGCATGGTGACCACTAGACCACCACGGAAGTCCCATCACATCTCACTTTCATTTAATTGTCCCCTGTATGAGGCCATGAGCTTTGTAAGAGAAGAAGATGCGTCATTCTTGCTTACCACACTACCCTCAGCCCCAGCATAGTCAGAGCATCCGGCTGAGCCACCAGGGAAGCCCATAGTCAGAGCCAGTACCCAGTAAATACTCAGCAGTATTTATTGAGCAGATGAGTCCATGACTATCTATTTCTGCATTGCTGCTTTTAGCTCAAAGAGCAGAGACAATTTAACACCAACACATTCTTCTTAGAAACTAGAATGGGCAAAGGAAAGAGGGGTGCAGAATTCTGATAAAGACCGGATAGCTCAACATCTGCTGGCTCTCTCCCGGGTTAATACAGCCCCACTATGGACTAGAGTTCCTGAAAAAGAGAAAGTAGGCCAAGAGGGAGGGGTGGCTGTGTATGTGGAGGGATGTGCTTTGTGTATGAATACTGGGAGGAGTTCCATCCATATTAGTACAAAACCTTGTTGTGGAGGTCTGTCTCCACTAACATGCCCTGTCTGATGGAGGCCGATGGAAAGAAGTAGCACCAAGATTCGTGAGATGAGTGCTCGTTCGAGGCCTGTGCCTGGGCTGATGAGCTGCACCGTGTGTTGGGCTCGATTTCTCAGCTGTCTGCAGGAAGTGGGACGGAGAACTCAGCCTCCCCTTGACTCTTACCGAGACAGGGCCTGGCTTCTTACAGATGGGAAACACGGCAAGAATTTTATTACTCTAATTTGGAATTTTGTCAAGAAAGTCTGGAGACGACAGGACGTGTGGGAAGATGGATCTACAGCAGGAATTGGTTGATTTCAGCCTTTTACGAACAGCCGGAATAATGGGGAAGAGTAATTCAATCACTTTCCACGTGGAGCTGAATGTGTTCTACCCACTGTTTACAAGCTGTTTGCTGCCTCTGGGGCATGATTCAGGGCTGCGCCACATTAACACCACAGAGCTTGACTTGCTTCCTGAGACGGGCTGAGCCACACCTGCTCCCAGCCACTCGTGGTTTCGTCCGCGTGCTTGCAAGGGCCGAGAGCTCCTTTGCCACCCCACCAGGAGGCGGTGGGCCCTGCGGAGGCCAGCATCCCCACGTTGGAAAGAAGGGATTTTCTTCACAGAAATAGCTATGCCATGTGTGTCTGAGGAGGGGGAAAGAGGGCTCCAAAAATAAAGAACGGAACTGACAAAGCAATCATCACAGAGAAAAGAAGTTCAGGGACTCAGTCAAGTTACAAAGTGACAGCATTGAGATGACCCCAGGTCACCCCAACTTCCAGTGCCCGCTTCCAAATGTCAAAACAACAGTTAATTTTTTTTTTTTGAGGAATCTCTACTGTGCCCCACAGTGGCGGCATCAGTTTACATTCCCACCAACAGTGCTTTAAGGTTCCGTTTCCTTGTCGCTACGTCCTCACCAACATCTGTTATTTGTGCTCTTTTTGGTCATAGCCATTCTGATCAGTCAGGTGATATCTCACTGTGGTTTTGATTTGCATTTCTCTGATGATTAGTGATGCTGAGCATCTTTTCATAAGCCTGTTGGCCATCTGCGCGTCTTCCTTGAAAAAACATCTATTTAGGTCTATCACTCATTTTTTGGTCAGGTTATTTTGTTTTTTTGATATTGAGTTTTATGAGCTATTTGCATTTCGGATATTAACTCCATATCAGACATACCATTTGCAAATATTTTCTTGCATTCAATAGACTGTCCATATGACCCATCAATTCCACTGCTCGTTATATGTCCAAACGAAAAAGAAAATACTAATTCAAAAAGATACATATACACCCCAATGTTCATAGCAGCATTATTTACAATTACCAAGGTATGGAGGCAATCTGTGTGTCTATCAACAGATGAATGGATAAAGAAGATGTGGTATACACACACACATGATGGAATATTACTCAGCCGTAACAATGAATGAAGTTTTGCCATGTGCAACCACATGGATGGACCTGGATGCCATTCTACTTGGTAGAATAAGTCAGACAGAGAACGACAAACACTGCATGTTATCATTTATATCTGGAATCTAAAAAATAGAACAAACTAGTCACTATAACAAAAAAGAAGCAAGAGTCACAGATACAGAGACAAACTCATGGTTATCTGTGGGGTGAGGGGATGGGGGAGGGGCCTCAGCAATAAGGAATTCAGAGAGAAAAATACTATGTACAAAATAAACTGTAAAAATTGCACAGATAATACAGACAATATTGTATAATAACCTTAAATGGAGTATAATCTATAAAAATACTGAATCACTATTTTGTACGCCTGAAACTAATACAATATTGTAAATCAACTATAATTATTCCTGAGTCATCTGACAACATGGTCTCACTCTCTGAGACTAAGTAACGTCTAAGTAGTAGAGTCAGAAGCGCTTCTCAAGTGGTGCTAGAGGTAAAGACCCTGCCTGCCAGTGCAGGAGACATAAGAGACACTGGTTTAATCCCTGAGTCAGGAAGATTCCCTGGGGGAGGGCATGGCAACCCATTCCAGAATTCTTGCCTGGGGAATCCCATGAACAAAGGAGCCTGGTGGGATACAGTCCATGGGTCACACAGAGTTGAACACGACTGAGGCGACTTAGCATGCATATATGCACAGTGGAATCAGAAACTGAAAGCTACCAGTGGAGACAGAGAACAAGGCTGAGAATTAAATGAAAAAGCAGGAGATTCCTCCACATCCCAAGCAGGTCCTGAGATGTGCATTTCTTGCCTATAGTACCAGCGAGAAAGAATTTGAGGGGGATTTTCTCCCATTAACTAAACAGATTCCTGAGATAGTAGAATAGGAAGGAATCTCACAGTTTACCCTAAGGCAGGGTTCTCCTCCACCATCCAACCTGTATTTTAAAGTCTCAAGAGACAGGGAATCTCACTGCCTGGAAAGCACTTCCAAATGTCCAAATGAGCTCTTCTATTCAGTTACACACTGTTTCCTTCAGACCCTTCTCTGGTGGCTCAGATGGTAAAGAGTCTGCCTGTAATGCAGGAGACCTTGGTTTGATTCCTAGGTCAGGAAAATCCCCTGGAGCAGAGCTTGGCAACCCACTCCAGTGTCCTTGCCTGGAGAATTCCATGGATAGAGGAGCCTGGCGGGCTACTAGTCCGTGGGGTCACAAAGAGTTGGACACAAATGAGTGACTGACACTTTTCCCTCAGATCCTAACATAGCTCTGGACTCAGGAACAGATGGGTCCTGAGAACTCTCAGGGAACTAACAAATGTCTTTTCAGTCCTTTCTGAGTGAGGTGACCTCAAGCATCTGAGGCTAAAATAGGCATTTTAAGAAGCCTGCTTGTGGGTCTTCCAGCTTCCCCAGGAGTCTTCCCTGAGGTGGGGTGACAATGTGTATCTGGATAGGGAGGACTTTCTCTACCTTCTGGGTCTGTTTGTAGCTACAGGTATAGAATCTGCTTTACCTGAGGGTCTGACTTGGGGGCACTCCCAATTGAGTGGCTCTGAGGCCCCCTTTTCCCAAACCCCCTTGGGATCAGACCATAGCCCAGCTTTTCTGATTACTGTGCCTTTTGGGTCCTTTCCATCGGCCAGGTGCTTTGGACCTCTGAAGTGGTCACCGCAGCCTCTGCAGGGTCCCCCCAGATGCGTGGTGGTGCATCGGTGTCCTGGGAGAGTCCCTCCTGGGAGGGACAGAGGCTAGAATATTCTAGAGGATGGAGATCACGGGGTATCGTCCTGACTCTGCCTGTTTCCTGCTCCAGGTAACCTGTTCTTGGTGAGTCTGGCGTTCGCTGACCTGGCCGTAGCCTTGTACCCCTACCCGCTGACCCTCGTGGCCATCTTCCACGATGGCTGGGCCCTGGGGGAGGCGCACTGCAAGGCCAGCGCCTTCGTGATGGGCCTGAGCGTAGTCGGCTCCGTCTTCAACATCACCGCCATCGCCATCGACCGCTACTTCTACGTCTGCCGCAGCGTGACCTACCACCGCCTCTGCCGCCGCCGGCACGCCGCCCTCTATGTCGGCCTCGTCTGGCTGCTCACCCTGCTGGTCCTGCTGCCCAACTTCTTCATGGGGTCCCTGGAGTATGACCCGCGCGTCTACTCGTGCACCTTCGCGCAGACGGCCAGCGCCGGGTACACGGCGGCCGTGGTGCTTGTGCACTTCCTGCTGCCTGTGGCCGTCGTGTGCTTCTGCTACCTGCACATCTGGGTGCTGGTGCTGCGCGTCCGCAGGAAGGTCAAGGCGGAGGGCAAGCCGCGCCCGTGGTCCAGTCGCTTGCGGAGCTTTCTGAGCATGTTCGTGGTCTTTGTGATCTTCGCCATCTGCTGGGCGCCGCTGAACTGCATTGGCCTCGCTGTGGCCATTGACCCAGAAGAAGTGGCTCCCCGGGTCCCAGAGGGGCTGTTTGTCTCTAGCTACTTCCTGGCCTATTTCAACAGCTGCCTGAATGCTATCGTCTATGGGCTGCTGAACCAGAACTTCCGCAGGGAATACAAGAGGATCGTCTCTGCCCTCTGGACCCCACGGCGCTGCCTGCAGGACTCTTCCAAGGGCAGCCAGGCTGAGGGGCCGGGCAGCCAGCCTACCCTCGCTGTTAGCGCCCGGGCCCCTGTCCAGGCAGATAATCTCCCACCTGATGCCAAGCCAGGCAACACACTCAGGAAATGATGAGAGTGAATCCACTCCTCGGGGGAGGTCAGCCGCCTGGGCCGTGCCAGCCAGTCACAGGGCAGCGAGCGGCTGGTGGCCCTTCACCCTGTTGATGAGAAACCCTCAGCACCCTGGGGTCAGGCAGTCAGGGACCTCTGCAGGTCCTGGAGGCCATGCCCCGGCAAACACATCGGGACCAGCCGGCCCACAGTCCGGGTGCTCCAGGGCCTGGTCCCTGCAGGGGCGAGGAAGGAGCAGAAGGCAGAGAGGCCTGGGGTGGAAGAGGCGGCCTCATCCCCACCGCTGCCCTCCTGCTTAGGCTTCCTGCAGCTTTCGCTCCTTCCCCCGAGGGGCTGCAGGAGTCCAGGTCTCCTCTGTGAGCAAGGCCGAAAGGGGAAGCTCTGCAGGGCTGGACGAGGTGCCCCTCTGCAGGAGCTGCTCAGAGGACAGTGTCCTGCACCCCACCCCTGCCATGATCTTCCCTACACACATGTGTGTGCGTGTGTGCAGACCCACACACACCACATCACATACACACACACCACATCACATACACACACACACCCTTGTATACACTGTGAACACCACTCACATCACACTACAGACACACTACACACCACCACATCACACACACACCCCTATATACACTGTACACCCCACTCACACCACCCTACAGACATACCACACACAAACACACACAGCCCTGTATACCCTATACACACAATTCACACCACACTATAGACATACCACACACACATACCCCTATATACACTGTATACACCACTCACACCACACTACAGACATACCACGCACACACAGCTCTATATACACTGTATATACCACTCACACCACACTACAGACATACTGCACACACACACACACAACCCTGATGCGTCTGGAGTACAGAGTCTGCCCAGCTTCCTTTCCTGGTCCCACCCTGTTCAAGCTGTGTGACTTGGTTGTATGACTTGGCAGACCCCTAACCTCTGTTTTCCCCAGTTACTCCCCTTAAAACAGAGACCGTGCCACCGCCTGCCCCCTCAGGACTGTGTGAGGAGCTGCTGGGATGACACAGCCCAAGAGTGAGGATGTGGCTGGCACTCGGTCATCATTCCCTCATCATTATTCTAACTACAAAGAGTGAAAGGTAACCTGGAAGGAGAGAAGCAGTGACCAGTGAAGACGGGGATGGAGGGAAGAGGACGGGAAGGTGGGTATGGAGGTGAGGGCATGGCCCTTCCCCAGCGCCCGCCTCAGCCTATGTATTCTCAGGGTTTTTCCCCAAAAACTTAGTAGCATTGGAATTTTATTACCAAAAATTTGGTAATCATATTTAAACATTTGACATTTCTAATGTTCAGGGACATTTAGTCGTCACTGTTGCTGCCAGAGGGCTTCCCAGGTGGTGCTGGTGGTAAAGAACCAGCTGCCAATGCAGGAGACACAGGAGGTGTGGGTTTGATCCTTGGGTCGGGAGGATCCGCTGGAGGGGGGCATGGCAACCCACTCCAGGATTCTTGTCTGGAGAATCCCATGGACAGAGGAGCCTGGCGGCTACAGTCCATGGGGTCGCAAGGAGTCGGACACTACTGAGTGACTGACACACTGTGCCTAGTCACTGGGTCACTTGGAAACTTGGGGGCTCCAAGTGCTGTATATGTGTTATCTTGTTTAATTCTTATAAAACTCCTTGAAAAAATGTTATCCATGTTTATACGAAGAAACTTAAAGAAGAGACTTTAAGAAGTGACATGGTTTCCCAAGCTCACAGAGCTTGTTGAGTTCAAAGCTAGGTGGGGAGCCTGGGGGCTCTTTTTTTTTTTTGATTGGTTGGTTTGTTTGATATGGGAGGTTGTTAAACAGATTTTGACTGTGGAGATCTTGGGAAGGGTCTGGGAATCTGATGCTGACCCTGGTGGTCTTTAACCAGACTGCTCAGGATGTAGGTGTTCCAGGTTTTATGACTGAAAGGTTGGGATTCAACTGCCCAGTGTGGAGAGTCCTGCCCAGGGAGGGCTCCCAATCCAGACAGAGACTCACAGGACCTCTGAGGCCTCTCCTGGGGCGGCAGACCTCAGACAGGGACTCACAGGACCTCTGAGGCCTCTCCCGGGGCTGCAGACCTCAGGCAGAGACTCACAGGGACACTGAGGCCTCTCCCGGGGCTGCAGACCTCAGACAGAGACTCACAGGAAGTCTAAGGCCTCCCAGTCCAGACCTCAGACAGTGACACACAGGAACTCTAAGGCCTCTTCTGGGGCTGCAGCTACTTTTCCCGGCTCGGCAGAGCCTGCGCTGACTGGGCCTGGCTTGTGCTTGCTTTCTGCGCCCCCTGCCTCCTGCCCCCAGGCACTGACTACAGGGGTTGTCTAGTCACTGCTGACATGAAGGCAATGGGGTGTTCCCCACCTTCTCCTCTTATCCTGTATCTTTTCACTCTGGGGTGAGTGTGTGACACAGGCTCAGACTCAATAAATATGATTGAAGGAATGAAAGCTCGCTTCAGTTTGCTGGGCCCACAGACGTCACCTGGCTTGCCAGGGTTCAGCACTGACAGTCCACTAACTGGGACCTTTTTTGTTTTCCCACAGGTTTGGGTGATGATCCAGGAGCTGAGAGAATGGAGGGATAAAGGAAAACCCAGGGCATCAGGCATATACATGCTCACATGGGATGGCTTCTCGCTGTGGACTCTGATTTTAAATAAAGATCATTATGATTTTGCTGCAATAGTGTGGGAACTTTGTTCACCCTCTGCCTCTTTGATGCTGGACAACCTGGTCAAAGATACCACTTTGATACCCTCGTTCCTATCTGTGTTAGTTTGCTGAGGCTGGCATGAGAAGGTACCACAGAGCAGGTGTCTTAATCCCAAGAAAACCCTGGTCCTACCTTCAAAATATTTGAGGCTAGTGTTGAACAGAATCTAACGAAAGATGCAAGACTAGACTTGGGTAACTAGAGGTTCGATTGAGGCAGGACCACTCCCACCCCATCCCCCGCCACCACCACATGCACATGTGTACTAGAAGCCTGACAGAACAGATAGGCCCTTTTCTGAGCATCAGTGGTTTTTATTTCGGTTTTAACTGCTCTTTTCACAAAATAGCTAGCATACCAAGAAATAAAAAATATGAGACACTCAAAAAGGAAAGGAGATTCAACCCCTGGACAAGAACAGAGTCATCATAGAAGGAGAACTAGAGATGGTGCAAATGTTGGAACTAGAAGATAAGGACTTTAACTGAAAAAATACAGATGTCATAGATTTAAGTAAGTCAGAAAGAGAAAAACCAATATGTATTAATGCATAGATGTGGAATCTAGAAAAATGGTATGCTGCTGCTAACTGCTAAATCGCTTCAGTCGTGTCCGACTATGTGCGATCCCATAAAAGGCAGCCCACCAGACTCCGCCATCCCTGGGATTCTCCAGGCAAGAATACTGGAGTGTGTTGCCATTTCCTTCTCCAATGCATGAAAGTGAAAAGTGAAAGTGAAGTCTCTCAGTCGTGTCTGACTCTCAGCGACCCCATGGACTGCAGCCTACCAGGCTCCTCCGTCCATGGGATTTTCCAGGCAAGAGTACTGGAGTGGGTTGCCATTGCCTTCTCCAAGAAAAATGGTATATATGAGTTTATTTTCTGAGCAGGAATAGAGACACAGACAAATGTATGGATACCAAGTGGGGAAGGGAGGTGCAATGAATTAGGAGATTGGGATTGGCATATATACACTGTGTGTGTGTGTGAGTGTGCTAAGTCGCTTCAGTGGTGTCTGACTCTTTGCGATCCTATGATCTGTAGCCCTCCAGGCTCCTCTGTCCATGGGGATTCTCCAGGCGAGAATGCTAGAGTGGGTTGCCATGCCTTCCTCCAGGGGATCTTCCTGACCCAAGGATTGAACCCATGTCTCTTACATCTCCTGCATTGGCAGGCAGGTTCTTTACCATCAGTGTTACCTGGGAAGCCTATATATACTATAGGCTATGTATAATATAGAAACTATTCATACTATGTAAAAAATAGAAGGCTAAAGAGAACTGACTGTATAGGATGGGGAATTCTACTTAATGCTCTGTGGTGACCTAAACGGGAAGGAAATCCAAGGAAGAGGAGATTTATGTATATGTGTGGCTGATTCATTTTATTATACAGAAGAAATTAACATAACAAAGCAACTATATCACAATAAAAAATAAAAACATGGGTCAGGATGTGGTAGAAAAGGTGGACAATGTATGTGAAAAGGAAATTTTAGCACATAAATGAAAATTGTGTTTAAAAATGGGAATGTTGAAATAAAAATGTGATAACAGAGATGAAAAGTTTATTTGAAAGGCTTAACAGGTACCTGGACAGAGTGGAGTAAAGGAAACAAAACAAAACTGGCATAGGAAAGTGGGGTGTGGAGGAAATCTGGAGAAAGACAAGTGCTATCTTCGAAGAGTCCTCTTCTAATGGAGCCACACAGGAAGCAATCACTGCAGCCACAAATGATTATCAGACTCGTGAAATGTTGCCTCCCAGGGAACTTTGCCTGAACCTAGGCGTTCAGGGTTTCTACTGGAGCTCAGGCATATAGGCTCCCTGTGCTCAGCATGGATCAAAATTCTGGATTCCACAAAAGGAAGCTGGTGTTCAGCATGAGAAACACTATTGGTATACATAATCTCGGTACAATGAGTCCCTCTTTCTGTTATCAAATGGTGAGAAAAATCCAAGTGTCCAGATGGGAGCCAAGGACCAACCTCGCAGATCTTTCTAAGGATGGTGGTCTCAGACCTGGTATATTAAACCTTTTTTACACATTCCTTAATGGCAAATTAGCTACATATGTCTTAAAATCCATGAATCAAAGAAAAATCACAAAGGAAATCAAATAATTTGTACTGAATCATTATGTAAAACTAAAGCATCAGAATTTGATTTAGTGCTGTTTTCGGTGCCACTTACATTTCAGTTGAAGATGCCAGCACTGGGCCTTGCACGTGACCGGGCACAACAACCTCATTGTAAAAGTGCTTTTAAATATTTCCAAAAGTTTTAAGGAGAACAAATCAAAGGGAATATAAAATCCTTATTTTTTTCACTTTAGGCAAAAATCTAAAAGTCAGATCTCCGTTAAAGTTCCAAATTGCATTTGGCTTTACAAAATCGACTTTTTCTGATTCTTTTCAAAGCCATTGATCTTTTTCTAGTCTCTTTTGTAATCTTTACATACAAATACACACTCAAGGTCCACACATCAAAACATATCAGCTTAGGTGTTCTGGGGTTGTTCTTTCCTGTTGTTAAGCTGTCCTTCTTATTTCTGTCTTTAGTACCTTTGGTTTGGTGTGTTGAGATATTTATCTATTTCTTCCCCTTACTATGGCTGAGATGGTCAAGAATCTGCCTGCAATGCGGGAGACTTAGTTTCAGTCCCTGGGTCAGGAAGGTCCCCTGGAGAAGATCATGGTAACCCACTCCAGTATTCCTGCCTGGAGAATCCCCATGGACCGAGGAGCCTAGTGGGGCTACAGTCCATAGGGTCACAAAGAATTGGACATGACTTAGGGACTAACAGTTTCACTTTCATTTTTCACTCCCCCTATTATAAATCCACCTAGAAATGTGGCCCAGGCACTGGTGGGTACCTATGGATGGGGTGGGCTCCTACCTGAGCAGAACTCAAGTTGGGATGAGCTGCTGGAGGAAAACAGGAGAGAGCACAGCATTGGCACCAGGACACGGCCCTTGCTGTGCATAGCTCCCCTGTGTCTCAGGAAAGATTGGGCTAAAGAGACGAGGCTGGATGGAGCTGACACAGTCATGATGGAAGCGAGACAGCATAGGAGGGGGTAGCAACCTTGAGAGAAAAATCATCAGAAGTGAGTGGGAGGAGTCAGACGCCGTGGGGCCTGCATGCTGGCGACAGGGACATAAAGGAGCTGCTTCCGGGGTTTCTTGGCCTCGTCATGTCCTCATCATGTCCTCAGCAGTCTATGGGCATCTCAGGACTTAAGCCAGGTTAAAGAAGTGGAAACAAACATGCCCCTCGCTCCTGCCACATTTCACGCTGCTGTCTGAGGGTGCCCTCTACTCCTTCTCCTCTCTGTGCTGTCGCCATAACAACCACATCCTATGACAAGGGGCAGCGCTGTCATCAGGAAAGAGAGAAGAAGCAAACCTGCCCAGTGACTCCCATTTAGCTTAGCCTCAGATTCCCAGTCTAATTCTCTTCCTGTCAGCTTTCAGTCTCTTGAGACAGATGATGTCTACTTGTGAGTTACCGAACTCTCCAGCTAGAGGTAAGGACCAGTTCAGGGGTGTTTCTTTCATTCTTTCCAAATATTAACTGATGAATTGATATTAAATGAATATGAAATACAAATTTGGGTAAAGACAAAGGCGAACATTTTTAAGACAAAAGGAAATGCATGTGTTCTTTCTCAGTCCATAAGGAAATGCAGAGGGACAGTGGGTTGTATCCTGGAGGCCAAGTGGCAACGAACTATTTTATAAGCATATTCCCTTCCAGACCCTTTTTGCTTAAGTGGGGACCACCTCCTACCCCCATCTGATAGGAGTCCTTTTCAAGAGCCCTTGATGGGTACTGCCTACCCCACTAATTATTCCCGTACCATAGCCAAGGTAATTGTTTAGAACTGGTTGGGCCTAAAGTTGTATTTTAGACCTCCAAAAGATGATGTCTCCTCTCAGAATTTCAGCCATGGAGAAGATTAGGTTGGTGGAATTTAAAATGTAGCCTGGAATTAAATCTCCTTTATTTTGGTGACTCAGAAAAATCTTCACGATTTATTTGTAGGCAACTTTTATTGCCCAGTTTCCTTTTTATGTGCATACTCTGTTGACTGCTTTATTTCATTACCAACAAAAATCAATATGCTAGCAGTGTATATGTGAGTTATTCTGCCTTTTTTTAAGTTTATTTTTGGCTGTGCTGGGTCTTTGTTGTTGCAAGGACTTTTCTCTGGTTTTGGGCCGTGGGGGCCACTCTCCAGTTGGGATATATGTGCTTCTCATTGTGGTGGCCCCTCTTGTTGCAGAACAGGGGCTCTAGAGAACTTGAGCTTCAGTAGTTGTGGCACAAGGGCTCAGTATCTTGGCTCTGAGGCTCCAGTGCACAGGCTCAATACCTGTGGCGCAGGGGTTCAGTAGCTACACAGCTTGTGGGATCTTCCTGAATCAAGGATAGAACTGGTGTCTCCTGCACTGGCAGGCAGATTCTTTACCACTGAGCCACTAGGGAAGCCCTAGACTGTGTTTTAAAATGATGAATCTTTTATATTAATGTAGCTTGAAGAGCTCTTTAACCTATTGCATGGTATGTGAACAACCCATCCCCCATGTATACACTTACCACAATAGCCTAGATGTTAACAACAACCTTCTAAATATTGCTGTGGCTCTAATCTCGCTCTCTTCTCATCTCTCTTCCATAATCCAACCAAAGTGATTTTCAAAAATGTACAATGTTTACTTCATTCTTCTACGGAAATCACTCTTGTGTCTCTCCACATTTATGAAGATCACAAGCTCTACGTGATTCTTTCCCTCGCCTTTCTCTCCAACTGCCTCACCAGCTGCTCCATTGACTCTTTCTCACTTAAATGTACAGACCTAGCTGTGTAACTTGTGCAACTGTTTATAATATTTTGTATGAGAATGTAGCTCACCTCATTATTCGTAGTGCTGAAAAACTGTATTCAGTTTAAGTATGTGTCAACAGAACTATGGATAAATAGACAACAGGTCATATAAACTATGAAATATTATGCTGGTGTGCGAAGGTAAGTGTATATATCAACAGGGAATTGTATCTGTTATACCAATAGCAAGCTTAATGAAAAAAAAAATCAAATTGAAGATAATAGTGTACAGTATGGTATCATTTCCCCTTAAATTATATCTTCTTTTTGTGTGTTCTTCTCCTTATAATGTCACTGGAATGTATGTGTGGGGGTCTGGCTGCTCGCTGCTCAGAAGCCCATGAGCAGGCCCGGCTGGTGGAAAGAAACGTTTGCTTTATTTCAGATGCTGGCAACTGGGGGAGAGGGTGGCAAACATCTGTCCCAAGGCTGACTCCTCCACCCTGACAAGCAGGGGTGAGAGGTTTTGCAGACAGAGTTAGAGGGGGAGGTTACATGCAGAAACAGCACCTCCATCCCTAACAGTCACCTTCAACTGGCCTCGGTGGTCTGACTAGCATCATCTTGTTGATTTAGGTACTGTTCATCTTCAATTCCGGGGTGCACTTGTTCCCATTTCTTTGGGGTCCATTCTCAGAATTGTGGCAGCTCATGTCCTGCGTACAGTCTGATCATCAGGTAGTTAACTTTTCCATCTGGTATTTTGGTATCTATAAGACAGCTCACAGGATGTGGCTCAGAATATTATCTATAACCCTTGAGAAAGAACTAAAGTCCTTGACTGTGCTTAATGACTGCGCTATTATTATTTAGTCTCCTTTGGCTGTTTTCCTTTATTTCTACATTTCTCACTTCTCTGATTAAACTTATTCTTTGACTAAAGTTTTCCACAGGCAAAAGGCATGTGGAGGACACGGTGGGAGGCAAGGACCATATGGAGCTGCTCTGTTTCAGTAAGATGTATGTACACAATAGAAGTCTGCAGGTGAATTGTCCAAATTTTCACCTTTGGGAAAAGAGATGGACTGTGGTTGAAGGAGAGAATCACTAATTTTTCACTTTATTTCTTTATTGTTTCTTCTTTCTTGGCTGTACCACATCTTAGTTGTGGCATGCAGGATCTCTAGTTGCAGCACGTGGACTCTTAATGGCAGCATGTGGGATCTGGTTTCCTGACCAGGGATTCAGCAGGTCCCGCTGCATTAGGAGCATGGAGTCCCAGCCGCTGGACCACCAGGGAAGCCCCCTTATATTGTTCTTGTTCATGGGAAGATGTCTTACTTAATGACCATTAAAGATTAAAACATGTTTTTAAGTGTACTACATCACTAAGACTCTTGCCATCTGTCATGAGTTCACTGGGCGAGGATGGCTTGGCCACAGCAAAAGAGGATGGAGAGCAGGGTCTGGGTGAGCTCTTGGGGCCTACCTTTGCTAATGAAGGGCTGGGATGAGGCCGGTGTGGTTGCACTGATAGGGCTGGGAAGAAGCATTAAGACATCCAACACCTAGAGTCAGCTATTCAGGGACAACAGTGAACGGTGACAGTTCAAGGCAAGCATCCACTGTCCATGGTCCCCAGAGAGATGCAGGGTATCCTCACCCCCAGGTGTCTGGCTAGGAGTGTGGACCAGAATGTGCTTGGCAGCAGGATCAGAGGTTTAACCACAAGCCTTAGGGGCGAGGGATGGGCCTCAGCCCTTAGGGTGGAGTGAAGGGAGATGACAAGAGCACATGAGAATCTTGGGAGGACACACAGACCTGAGTCAGGGGGAATGACAGGGCCACAGCCATGGACCTATGAAGGAAGAGGCAGACCTAGCTTTAGAACAGAGATGAGTGATCTGCTCACTTAGACCATGGCTGCTGAGCAGTGATGGGGAGAGGGGAGAACCAAGCCCACACGGAAGGACAAGGTGTGCTGAGCTCCGGATAAGAAGACTGGAGAGAGGGATCATGGGCAAGCATGACTGCTGTTCCAGCTAACTGGGAAAGTGCTGTGGACCGTAGCCTTGTGGTTGGCTCTTCAAAGAGGCACATCAGAATGTGTTTGATCTTTGTTGTGGCTCTAAAAAGGAATCCACAATAATGAAGAAATGCTGGAAATAGTATTGACTCAACATGAAGGCTGCTAGAATTTCTGATAGCATTCCTCAGAATAGACTTCTTATTGTGAGGGTCATTAGGAATCGAGAGTCTGGTCATGGTAACACATGCATCCACATTAAGTCCATCCATCTTGACAGCTCCGTTTCCTGAACTTTCCTGAAGCCAGTATCTACTTATGGTTGATGGAGTGGCAGGCAAAAGGATGAGACACCAGTGCTTAGATTTATGACCTCCTTCTTCACTCAAGGTAAAAACTTCAGAATTTAGAACACTACATTTTTATCTGATGCACGGGACTAGATTAAATGTTGAACTACATGACAGATGAAGGTGGAATTAATTAATGTCAGTTCTCATATAAATTGCTCATGATGAGAAACAAAGAAATTAAGGTAAGTAGATGTGATACATCATCATTTCTCTTCATTTAACCAGCGTAGAGGTAGACTAGGAGGATGACACATTGCATACATGAGAAAAATGGGCAGAGCTGATGATAAAGTCACATTCATTTTCTTTTCAGAGTAGTCAGGAGTGGTTCTCATGAACCTCAAATTCATATGTAATGTACAAACTAGCTCCATGCTTTCATTTCAGAGAAATCTGGCTTGTTTTATTTGGCAATAATATAACCTTTTATTTAAGCAATGAATATTTGCAAGGAAAGTTGGGAGAAGTTTTCCATGGCTGAAATAGTAAAGCTAACCCCTTTCTAGTTAAGTAGTGGATAGGATGCGTGCACGCGTGCTAAGTCACTTCAGTCGTGTCTGAATCTGTGTGACCCTATGGACTGTTGCCCTCCAGGCTCCTCTGTTCATGGGGATTCTCCAGGCAAGAATACTGGAGTGGGTTACCATACCCTCCTCCTGGGGATCTTCCTGCCCTAGGGATCAAACCTGCGGTTCTTACGTCTCCTGCCTGCGTTGGCAGGCAGGTTCTTTATCACCAGTGCCACCTTGGATCTGATGTGTTCCTGTTAAGTCTGAAACACATGGCAGCAGAAAACATTTAGCATTTTTCCAACTCTGCTTTCAGAAGTCAAACCAAGACCTTTTCCAGGAAGGATGGCGTCAGATCTGACGATGGAGTCTACAACTCTTTCCCAGTCACTATCTCCTTGATCTCTGCACAGAATGTGTTGTGTGTGCTTAGTCACTCAGTGGTGTCCGACTCTTTGTGACCCTATGGACTGTAGCCCGCCAGGCTTCTCTGTTCTTGGGGATTCTCCAGGTAGGAATACTGGAGTGGGTTGCCATGCTCTTCTCCAGGGGATCGTCCCAACCCAGATCTTCTGCATTGCAGGCAGATTCGTTACCATCTGAGACACCAGAGAAGCCCAAGAATAACAGAATGGGTAGCCTATCCCTTCTCCAGGGGATCTTCCCGACCCAAGAATCGAACCAGGGTCTCCTGCATCGCAGGCGGATTCTTAACCAGTTGAGCTACCAGGGAAGCCCACACAGAATGAATACTCAGGGGCAAAGCAGGGAAGGCTCCTGATGCAGAGTGGCTCCAGGGACAGAGCATCACGTGCATGAGAGAGGAGAAGTTAACTCAAACTACAAAAATCTGCTGCTGCTGCTGCTGCTAAGTCACTTCAGTCGTGTCCAACTCTGTGCAACCCCATAGACGGTAGCCCACCTGGCTCCCTCGTCCCTGGGATTCTCCAGGCAAGAACACTGGAGTGGGTTGCCATTTCCTTCTCCAATGCGTGAAAGTGGAAAGTGAAAGTGAAGTCGCTCAGTCGTGTCCGACTCTTAGCGACCCCATGGACTGCAGCCTATCAGGCTCCTCTGTCCATGGGATTTTCCAGGTAAGAGTACTGGAGTGCGGTGCCATTGCCTTCTCCAACAAAAATCTAGTGTGCTATTAATAATGGTGTCACCAACTCATATGCAATCAAAGTATTTTTAATATTCATTAAACAAGTATATATCTGAGAGGCCTGGTGTTGGGTGCTGAGGACATCGAGGTGATTGAGTCAAAGTTCCTGCCTTGGAGAAATTAATAGTCAGGGAGATAGATGTCTAACCAAGTAATGTGGGAGGTTCAATAACAGAAAGGACAACCAACTATAGGAGTTACATGCTTTTGGGAATTATAGAGACTGGCAGTGCTCAGAAAAGATAGGTCACAGGTCAGAGGGGACTGGGTGAGAGAGACAAAGGAAAGTACAAAAGTAAAGGCAAAGGCATGGATGCCTGAAATATACAGTCTGATTTTTTTTACTTATCAGATGGTCAAAGGTTGAAAAATGTATGTGATCCTGTGTGGGCAGGCAATAAGCCCTGCCATGCGCTGTTGGAGTGTAAACTGGCCTGAGCTCTACTGAGGACAACCTGGCAGATTGCTCATGATTGCAAATGCACCTCCGTGTAATCTACCAATTCCTCTCTTAGGAAGTTGTGCTAGAGATACATTCATCCTTGTGCAAAACACACTAGGTTAATCGTTGCAACATACCTTGGGGTAGTCAAATATTGGAAACACCTTAAATGTATGTCACAGGGCACTGGGAAAAGAAACATCAGTGCAATAGTATGGTGCCATAAAAAGTGACGAGGCTCCTTATAACTCGACACAGAATGATCTCCAAGACATTTTACAAAAGAAAAGTACAAGGTACAGAATAGCAGGTAAGGAAGACGACTATTTGTGTGAATAAAATGGACAGAATAAAATAAAGAATAAATAGAAATAATTGAGGGTAACAGGCAGAAAGGCTAGTGGTCTCCAAACTGAGGAAATAGGCTGTAAGTGTCAGACATTTTTTCTCTCTCTCTTAAGCAGCAGGAGGAAACAAACTACAGGTGTTTTTTTCCCTTCCCTTCAGTACAAATTTAAAAGGAGGTTTCTCTATAAAACTCCTAGAGGAAAACATAGGCAAAACACTCTCCGACATAAATCACAGCAGGATCCTCCATGACCCACCCCCCAGAATATTGGAAATAAAAGCAAAAATAAACAAATGGGACCTAATCAAAATTAAAAGCTTTTGCACAACAAAGGAAAACTATATAAGCAAGGTGAAAAGACAGCCTTCAGAATAAATAATAGCAAACGAAGCAACAGACAAACAATTAATCTCAAAAAATATACAAGCAACTCCTGCAGCTGAATTCCAGAAAAATAAACGACCCAATCAAAAAATGGACCAAAGAACTAAACAGACATTTCTCCAAAGAAGACATACAGATGGCTAACAAACACATGAAAAGAAGATGCTCAACATCACTCATTATTAGAGAAATGCAAATCAAAACCACAATGAGGTACCATTTACACACCAGTCAGAATGGCCGCTATCCAAAAAGTCTACAAGCAATAAATGCTGGAGAGGGTGTGGAGAAAAGGGAACCCTCTTACACTGTTGGTGGGAATGCAAACTAGTAAGCCACTGGAGAACAGTGTGGAGATTCCTTAAAAAAACTGGGAATAGAACTGCCAGACCCAGCAATCCCAAATATACACCGAGGAAACCAGAATTGAAAGAGACGCGTGTATCGCAGAACAGCCAGGACAGGAAAACCTAGATGTCCATCGGCAGACGAATGGATAAGGAAGCTGTGGTACATATACACAATGGAATATTACTCAGCCATTAAAAAGAATACATTTGAATCCGTTCTATTGAGATGGATGAAACTGGAGCCCATTATACAATGTGAAGTGAGCCAGAAAAGAAAGCACCAATACAGTATACTAATGCATGTATATGGAAACAGAAATATGGCTAATGGTAACCCTATATGTGAGATAGGAATAAGTGTCAGACATTTTTTCAGTCCTGTGGACTCTGAAGCAGGTGAGGGTTTGGAACAATAACATACAGGTCATATGTTTCCATTTTCCCTTCAGGGATCAATACAAAATTTAAATGTATGGAGGTTTCTTTTAAATAAATAAATCTGTTTTCTTTTAAAATTCTGTGTTGCCATGACGACACCTGGTTCCACCTAAACTTCACTTTTCTCAAACCTTGAGTTAACCAGTGCATTTTTCTTTAGTTCACTTCAGTTCAGTCGCTCAGTTGTGCCTGACTCTTTGCCACCCCTTGGAGTGCAGCACACCAGGCCTCCCTGTCCATCACCAGCTCCCGGAGCTTACTCAAATGTCCATCGAGTCAGTAATGCCGTGCAACCATCTCATCCTCTGTCCTCACCTTCTTCTCCTGCCTTCAATCTTTCCCAGCATCAGGGTCTTTTCAAATGAGTCAGCTCTTCGCATCAGGTGACCAAAGTATTGGAGCTTCAGCTTCAGCATCAGCCCTTCCAATGAATATTCAGAACTGATTTCATTTAGGATGGACTGGTTGGATCTCCTTGCAGTCCAAGGGACTCTCAAGAGTCTTCTCCAACACCACAGTTCAAACGCATCAATTCTTCAGCGCTCAGCTTTCTTTATATTCCAACTCTCACATCCATACATGACTACTGGAAAAACCATAGCTTTGACTAGATGGACCTTTGTTGGCAAAGTAATGTCTCAGATTTTTAATATGCTGTCTAGGTTGGTCATAACTTTTCTTCCAATAAGCAAACGTCTTTTAATTTCATGGCTGCAGTCACCATCTGCAGTGATTTTGGAGCCCAAGAAAATAAAGTCTGTCACTGTTTCCATTGTTTCCCCATCTATTTGCCATGAAGTGATGGGACCAGATGCCATGATCTTAGTTTTCTGAATGTTGAGTTTTAAAACAACTTTTTCACTCTCCTCTTTCATTTTCATCAAGAGGCTCTTTAGTTCTTCTCATTTTCTGCCATAAGGGTGGTGTCACCTGCATATCTGAGGTTATTGATACTCCTCCTGGCAATATTGATTCCAGCTTGTGCTGAAGAAGAAAATAGACAGAACAGGCTCCATCTTGAAAGCAGGACTCCATCTTGGGCCGGACTGTGGACTTTGAGCTATGTGCCCAGTATCTATGGAAACAACATACCAACTGGAAAACCAGACTCCCCAGATGGAAGAGCCCAGGGCTTGCACCTAGACTCTCCACCTAAAAGAACACCCTAATTATCTGTGTAACTGAATAGAACCATGCATTCAATTGTGCTTATTGGGGTATGATCACAGGCCTATTGATAATGGTTCACTGTTAACTACCTAGGCTTAAGGCATATGAATCACGGGTTATCTTTGGTTGTATCTTTCTTTTCCTTTGTTCAGACTAGTTTCAGGGAATTTGGGGAGGTGGGTTTGGGCACGTGCACTTAGAATATAAAAGATTTTCACAAAAACTGGTCGGGGTCCTTGGCTAAGAGGAGACTCTGCCTTGGGCCCGCTGGTGTAATAAACTGCACTCCACTATCTGCATTGTCCTTCTGAGTGAGTTTGTTTCCCGGAACGCATGGCTACAACAGTTCTTCATCCAGCCAGGCATTTCACATGATGTACTCTGCATAGAAGTTAAATAAGCAGGGTGACAATATATAGCTTTGATGTACTCCTTTTTGGATTTGGACCATTCTGTCGTTTCATGTCCAGTTCTAACTGTTGCTTATTGACCTGCATACAGATTTCTCAGGAGGCAGGTCAGTGGTCTGGTATTCCCATCTCTTGAAGAATTTTCCACAGTTTGTTATGATACATGCAGTCAAAGTCAATAAAGCGGAAGTAGATGTTTTTCTGGAACTCTCTTGCTTTTTCAATGATACAATGCATGTTGGCAATTTGGTCTCTGGTTCCTCTGCCTTTTCTAAATCCAGCTTGAAAAGCTAGAAGTTCAATGGTTTACATTGAAGCCTGACTTGGAGAATTTTGAGCATTACTTTGCTAGCATGTGAGATGAGTGCAATTGTGCAGTAATTTGGGTATTCTTTGACATTGCCTTTCTTTGGGATTGGAATGAAAACTGACCTTTTCCAGTCCTGAGGCCACTGCTGAGTTTTCCAAATTTGCTGGCATATTGAGTGTAGCACTTTCCCAGCATCATCTTTTAGGATTTGAAACAGCTCAACTGGAATTCTGTCACCTCCAGTAGCTTTGTTTGTAGTGATGCTTTCTAAGGCCCACTGAACTTTGCATTCCAGGATCTCTGGCTCTAGGTGAGTGATCACACCATCATGGTTATCTGGGTCAAGAAGATCTTTTTTGTATAGTTCTTTTGTATAGTTTTTCTTAAGCTATGTTAATGAACTACCCTAGACTCTTTCTTCAAGTGTTCTGCCTAAGACTCAGAACTGACTTGACAAACCAATATGTTTTACTCATGCAAATGCTCTCCTAAGCTATGTTAATGAGACTATGTATTTGCTTGGAAACCTGCCTTTCTTCAAGATCCATGTCAATTGTTTTATGGTCTGGGATGACTCACCTTGTGCCAATGTTATCTCAAAATGCATGTTGTGGGTGAGGGGCCTGGTGCCACTCTAAGTTTTGAGACATTTCCTTTCTCTAATTAGCAGCCTGCTGATAGGAATATAACATATTGCCGAAGGCTAGCAGGGAGGCACTCTTTCTGTCCCCTTCTGATGTCTATGTCAGAAGCTGTTTCTATCTCTTTTATACTTTAATAAAACTTTATTATACAAAATCTCTGAGTGATCAAGCCTCATCATTGGCTCAGGATTGAATTCCTCTCCTTCAGAGGCCAAGAATCCCAGCATCTTTCATGGCTCAGCAACAACCTTTCTTAATCAGTAATGTATGCATAAGATATCTCTGAAAATGAATAAGACACATAAATGTATTGACTGAGAGGAGGGAAACTGGGAGGCATGATACAGAAGTGGATAAGAGGATGCTCATGGTACACTTTTTAAAAATAAGTTGTTCATTTGTTTTGGCTGCACTGGGTCATCATTGCTGTGCAAGGGCCTTCTCTAGCTGTGGCGAGTGGGGGCTACTCTCTAGTTGTGGCGTGCAGGCTTCTCACTGCGGTGGCTTCTTTTGTTGCAGAGCACAGGCTCTAGGGTGCACAGGCTCAGTAGTTGTGGTGCATGGGCTTAGTTGCTCTGCGCCACGTGGGATCTTCCCCGACTAGGTATTGAACCCATGTCCCTTGCATTGGCAGGCAGATTCTTAACCACTGGACCACCAGGGATGTCCATGTAAATTTTTTAAAAATTATTTATTTTAATTGGAGGATACTTGTTTTACAATATTGTGGTGGTTTTTGCCACATATCGACATGAATCAGCCGCAGGTGCACATGTGTCCTCCCAACCTGAACCTCCCTCCCACCTTCCTCTCCACCCCAGCCCTCTGGGTTGTCCCAGAGCACCGGCTTTGAGTGCCCTGCTTCATGCATGGAACTTGCACTGGTCATCTATTTCACATGATACATGTTTCAATGCTATTCTCTCATATCATCCCACCCTCGCCTTCTCCCACATAGTCCATATACTTTTTGAATGTAACCATACTAGCTGTCAAATATTATAAGATAAAATTTCTCTAGTTTTAATAAAATGTGGTTGGCAGATAAAATTGTATATATTTAAGGTTTACAACTTGATGTTTTGACATAGATAAAGTATAATATAATAAAAAGTCATCACAATCCTAAATAGCATACCTGTCATCTCACATAGTTACTATTTTTATTTTTGCAGTAAGAACACTTAAGATGTACTCTCCTAGCAAATCTCAAGTATACAATACAGTATTGTTAACTATTGTCCCATGCTGTACCTTAAAACTCCAGAACTTAGTCATCTTGCATAACTGAAATTTTGCACCCTTAGGCCAACATCTCCCCATTCCTTCTTCTATGCAGTCCCTGGTAACCACCATTCTGCTCTCTGGTCTATGAATCTGGTATTTAGGTTAATCACATGTGAGTGAAATCATGAAATATTGCCTTTCCATGTCTGGCTTATTTCACTTAGGATAATGCCTTCTGAATTTATCCCTTCTGTTGCAAATGGCAGGACTTCCTTCTTTTAAATGATAGATAATATTCCATTGTACATATATATCACATATTCTTTATCCATTCATCAGTCAACAGACATTTAGCTTGTTTCCATATCTTGGTTATTGTGAATAATGCTGTAATGAACATGGGAATCCAGATATCTCTTTGGGAGCCTCATTTCATTTCCTTTGGGTATGTTCACCCTTTGATAACTTTAAAGTACATGATGTGTTTAAGGATCGTCTAGTAAGACTCGAATTTAGGGTGTGTATGACTGTTGGGTGGGTGGAGGTATGGAAGATAAGCCAAAAAATGTTGGAGGTGAAAGGCTTTTTATCCTAAGTTATGAAAAAAGGCATAATAGTGTGTTGGTGTGATGTTCAGGGCACTGGCCTTGGCAGCAGAGAGACCTTAGCTTTGGAATTCCACCTGACAATTCCTGCCTACCTGAGACCCTGAGCAATTCATGAATGCCCTTTAGCCCACATCTCTCATGTGAGGCAGTTTGTGTGACAGTGCCTGGCTGTGGAAGGCAAGATCCACCCCCTCCCTCCCTCCTTCATTCCTTTTTCCTTTCTTCTTTCTGCTGTGTTGTGGCTTCTCAGTTCTTGCACTTATATGAATGGGTCAGAGGAAGAACATGTTTGAGAAGGTCATTTTCCACTGATCCAGCTTAGCCGAGTAATAGAGCATGGACTGAGGTAGGCTTGAAGAGGGGGCATTTAACTCCATGGTACCTGGTGCTTTTCCACATTCTTTCTCTATAATAGAAAAAAGGTAGTTACAAACTGAAACCTATTGTTTTAATTATTTTTTTCACGGTGGGACACCTTACTACACTTTTATGCAGCTCAGGGGGAGGTCTCATAAATGCAGCCCGCCCCTCCCTGTCCAGCCCCTGCTTGCTAGTGGGGGATGCACACGTCTGTGCTGCTGCTCCCCTGGGAGTTGCTGTTAGGTGCATGATCTGTGGGTTTTAATTATTTATTTATTTTTCCTCACGGTTATTTTGCCCTTTGAGATTCCAAGGCTCACCACAGACCCGCAGGAGAGAGTGTTTCCTGGTGTTTGGAAACTTCTCCCTTTTTTAAGACTCCCTTCCGGGGACAGATCTCCGTCCCTATCTCTTTTGTCTCTCTTTTTATCTTTTATATTTTGTCCTACCTCCTTTTGAAGACAATGGGCTGCCTTTCTAGGTGCCTGATGTCCTCTGCCAGCATTCAGAGGTTGTTTTGTGGAATTTGCTTGGTGTCTAAATGTTCTTTTGATGAATTTGTGGGGGAGAAAGTGGTCTCCCAGTCCTATTCCTCTGCCATCTTAGGACCACCTCTGGATCTAATTTTGTATATTTTTGTAGGGCTCCTGTTAATCTAGCTAGAAATTGTGCTAGCTTTTCATCTGGTCTTTGAGTTATTTCTCTGAGTTTATCAAAATAAACAGCTTTATGTTCTGCTTTTCAGAGGCCTGCAATAAGGCAAGTCACCATGTGATTATGGGCTGTTTGTCCTGGTAGTCCCAATTAGGGTCATCCCTGGGAGTGGCTGCTGAGCCTACAGGCATAGTATCATCAGTTTGATGTATTTCATGTGCATCAGCCTAAGAGGCTTGCCAGACTCATTCTTTCTCTTCTGCGAGGAGGGCAGAGGAGAGTAGAATGCAAATATCATGCCAGATCAAGTCATAAGACTGGTGAGGTATTTAAATTCTTTTAAATAAGTGTCAGGGTCAGAGGAAAAACGCCAAGATGTTTTTCAGTTTGAGATAAATCAGAGAAGGAGAATGGGACGTGTACCCAAACAATGCCTTCTGTACCAGCCACCTCTCGTAAGAGAAGGAAGGGAGCGGGGAGGGATTCAAGGTCCTGTTTCTTTAAGGCCATAAGGAGGATGTTTAGGGAGGTCAGGATTGATGCTTTTGACTTGTGGTGTTGCAGAAGACTCTTGAGAGTCCCATCAACTGCAAGGAGATCCAACCAGTCCATCCTAAAGGAAATCAGTCCTGAATATTCATTGGAAGAACTTATACTGAAGCTGAAGCTCCAATACTCTGGCCACCTGATGGGAAGAACTGACTCATTGGAAAATGAGTTTTTCCCAGACCCTGATGCTGGGAAAGATTGAAGGTGGGAGGAGATGGGGGTGACAGAGGATGAGATGGTTGGGTGGCATCACCAACTTGATGGACATGAGTTTGAGTAAACTCTGGAGATTGGTGGTGAACAGGGAGGCTTGGCGTGCTGCAGTCCATGGGGCCACAAAGAGTAGGACACGACTGAGTGACTGAACTAACTGACTGACTGGATAGGGACTTGAGACTCTCGGTAGTAGAGGGTGGAGCTGAAGGCCCAGAGCCTGTTTTGGAAACAGGCCTGGGGGAGGATCGGAAGCAGCGGCAGCCTGGGGGTAGGGCAGGGGGGATGTAAGGTGGAGGTTGTGGGACCAGGTCTACTATCAAAGGATTAGAGGTGCTTGGAGGTGCACTGTGGTCAGAAGGGCCAAAAGAAGAGGTGGAAACATCCAAACAGGGATCAGGAGATACCGTATTGGGGGGATGTGGCCCAGAGTGGGCTCAAAGTATTTCAGAAATGGAACAGGATGTGCAGAGAGAGGGCAGGGAGTGGAGAGCAAAGAAAGCCTGAACAGAAGGCACCTCTGACCACCTACATTGTGGCAGCAGAAGTTACTGAGCTCTGGTAAAGTGCTATGATCAAAATCTCCGTTGTCTGGCTCCGGAACCTATTATCAGCCAACATTGTGGCCAGACTGGGTTAGAGTTGTTAGGTAGTTAGAATAGGAAACAGGAGTCCAGAATGGCAGTGGCTAAAAGACAAGGGAGGGAAAAGCCCGTGAAATAGAACAAAGGAAGTTCCGAGGACGGGAGTGAGGGCCTCAGGTAGAACAAACAGCACTCCTGGCTAGCCCAATTCACATAGGGCAGGCCCAGGGGGAGGAAGAAAACATATAAAAAGAAGAGCCAAAGGGCCGGGACTCTCTCTTCTCTTCTTGTCTTTGGGTCAGCACGCTTCACGCCTTGAGGATGTATTTCCTGCTCTTTTCTAAATAAAATTGAGCTGTAACATGGAGCTGTAACACTGATCTGTCTTAGAGCTATAATACAGTCTGTTCAAGACCCGAGAGCTATAACACGGTCTGTCTGAGAGCTGTGACATGCCAAGGGCTTTAATGTCCATCGCTTCAAATTTTTGTTAAGACGAGACAGACCTGAGGAGATTACACTCACCTGACAGAGTGATGGGTGAGTCACTTTGGCCTTATTCCTCCTCAAAATCCCAAGGTTTTTAGGTTTTGGAGAAGGCAGCCTAAAGGGGTAGATTTTGTAGGTTGGGACAGAGAATTTCCCATGATAGCTGAATAGGGAGGGAGGACGAACCAGGGCGAGTGAAAAACCAGGAGAAAGGCCTGAGAGAAAAGGTGTCCCCATCGTCACAGCCTTCTCAGACAGCGACAGGGTCCGCCTTGAAACAGGCGCCCCCCCCCCCCATCTCAAAGTGAGGCCAGGGCCCAAGGGTCACACAGATCCACCTCATGCCAGGGCCTCCAACCCCAGACCAGAGAAAGAGGACCCCAGGGAGCAGGGCCTCCAACACCAGATGGGAGAAAGAAGACCCCAGGGAGCAGGGCTTCACTCTCCCCTGCAGCCGGGAAGTGAGAGCCGAAGTGTGGACATCAATCCAGCAAGGCCAACGTAGGGTCCTGCCCGGGGGCCTGCCGCAGATCCTCGGCGAGGTCCAAGGGAGGGGACCGCCAAAGGTGGGCTCAGGAGAAGAGCCCCCCTAGCCGCAGTGGGTCTTCCCTCCCAGGTTTCGGCTCAAGAAATGTAATGCAAGCAGGAGAAAAAGAGAGCGAGCCAGGCAGTCAGTCAGAGAAAGCTTTATTATAGGAAGAAAGAAAGAAGGTGACTGGCTTTAGAGAGAAACCACTGCTCTTTCTACAGCCAGCCCTTCTTATGCGCTATGGATGGGAAATTGTGCCCCGGAGGGAGGGGGCCTCTGTTTATCTTTAGCCGGCAGCTGGTGTCTTGTGGTCACATAGTCGAAGGAGTCTCAGTCGGGTGGTCACGTAGTCTTGAGAAACCGGCACCAGCAGGGAAAAACAGGATATCAAGGAAAAAACAGGATGCCCACCAGGGTAATGTGGCCACTGAGACTTCATCCCCGGTTTATCAGGTCACCACAGTGGGCCATATTTTAACTATACACTATGAGCCCCTTGTGAGCCCTAATGGTGCTTATTGGCCATAGCCTTCTGGAAGCAATGCCTCTTTGAAGGGGGTGCCAGCATGTTCAAAGCCTAATCCAGGCAATTGCTTTACAAAAGGAAAAGCCAAGTGTCAGGGCTTACACTACAGAAACCTCCACAGCTATACTGGGCGGACCTTGGGCTAGGAGTAGGTATCTATCTTAAAACTGCATTTTCAAAGCAAGAACAATGTTTACATTTAGATTGCTTGTATATCTGGATGATTTGAAAGGGTGAACTAATGGAGATTATGCATCTTCCCATCCCCTCATTTATCTATCCATTCAATTATTTACTAATACAAAAATATTATTGAGTGTTTAATATGTGCCAGACTCTGATAGATAAGTGAACAGAACAAGTGATTGCCTGAAAGTTGATCATAAATTAATACATAATATAAGGACAAATGGTGATTGTTGTAAGTAAAAATAAATCAAGGTAAGGAGATAGCTAGTAAAGAGAATTTCAGGAAACATTAAAATAGGATAAATTAAGTAGGGGTCCTCTGAGATGTGACATTTGAAAATAGAACAAAGTAAGGAAGCAAATCACATGAAGAGAGGGAAGGGAATTCCAGGCAGAGGGAACTACCACCCATGCGGAGACCCTGAGGTAGGAACTGTTAGGGGAAACACTGACCAAAACCACCAGGCACCATAATAACCATTTGCATGACTTGTTTTATGACAGGAGGTCCTGGTAAGGAACATAGAACTAACAAGCCAAAAACCAAGAGAAGAATTCAGGAGAGGTCAAAAGGAGACACCATGTGTCTTACCAACCTCCCAGAATCCTCCTCACCTGTATGTGTGCACCACCAGGAAGGACTCTGAGTCAGAATGATTGGCCAGAAACAACCTGGAAACTAATCTCATCACCATAAACCTGAGACTGTGAGCCAGGTTGCAGAGCATTCCTCCTGGGTTCCTTTACCCTACTGGCACCCTCCCCAGTAAAATCTCTTAGTCAGTGGATGTGTCTCCTCAGATAATTCATTTCCGAGTGTTAGACAAGGCCCACTCATGGACCCCAGAAGGGATCCCGCTTCCCGGAACAGAACCATGCTGACATATCTGAGAACCAACAAGAAGTGAGTGCAGCTGGAGCAGAGCAAACAAGGAGGGGAGTATAAGAGATGAGGCAGGGGAACAAGCAAGAGCCAATCTTGTAGGATCTTCTGAGGAAAGAAAGGCAGTTACATTTAATTCCTAACTGTTGTGGGCAACCACTGAGAGTGTTTGAACAGGCGAAGGACATGAGCTCATTTAAGCTTTCAGATGAATCAACACAGCTGAATCTCAAAAACCTAAGGTTGAAAAATGAAGTAATTCACAGAATGATTAAGTCCAAAACAAACAATACTAACTCTTTGATCTATTAGCTAGGGATACTTTTTTTTAACAAAATAAAAAGCAAAGATGATTAACACAAAATTCAGGATGCAGGTTACCTCTGAAGGGAGACAGGGAAATGCAATTTGGGAAGAAATATAGGGGATGTCTAGAGTGCTGGTAAATTCTATTTCTTAAGCTGGATGGTGACTAGGGGTGTTCATTTCATGATTATTCTTTAAATCATATATGCTGTCTTAAATATGATAAAAACCTATATGATAAGTTTCATAATAATACATGTTTTTAATGTTTTGGCTATGTAGCCAAATGATCAGGTCCCATTGCTCACATTTTACAAAATCAATTACATACTCACAAATGGCAGAAGGGAAAATGACCTTAATCAGAATGCTGGCACCTGGGGAGATGGTGGAGTGGACTCACTGCTTCCCAAAAGCCACCTGTGAAGGCTCTGTTCAGGCATGAAAGTTTTTAAAGGGAAACAGGGAAGGTAATCATTGGGATTGGAGGGGGGTCAGAGTCATCACCACCCACTGTGTGCAGGACTGTCCACTCCTCGTGGTCATCCTTTAGACGTTATCTTGTTCACCCAGTTTGTTGGAGAGATTATTGGAGGGGAAGCCAGAGAAAAGATCTGGTCATCTGTTAACTACTAATTCTTCATTTCTACTCCGTTGATCTTACAGAAAGAACCAGCAAGTTAGACAAGGTATTGTGTGATTAAAAGCTTTGAAAACTGTGCTTGGGCCAGAGAAGAGTAGAGCATGGTTTACAAGTTAGTTCCAATGTAGCTTCATGCTAATGTGACAAGAAAAGGGGCTTCCTGCTGAGGGTGGTTTCTTGCAAAGAGCTGCTTACAGCTTCTGAGGGTGATTGACTCTAGGAAAGCAAGCTTGATGCAACTGTTGACCTCACACAAATAGATTGCTGGATATTTCTCTAGCAGAGATGGGTTTATTCAGACTCAGTAGGCAATTTCAATTCAGGGTCTACAACCATGGAGGGCCATGTGCAAACCCCCTTACAGCCAGGGAAGAAGTCTTTTAGAGAGAGGAAAAAGAAGTCAGAAGGGCTCTAGTAAACCTTGGTTTAGTCCATAGCTTGGTGGAGTCATTGCCAAGAAAGAGTCTTTCTTCCTCCTGTAGGGCTCTAATATGGTCACAGGGCAAGATAGCTCCCCCTTCTAGTCGCCTAGCTCTATTTAATTATTGAGGTTTCAGCTTACAAATTTTTTACACAGAAAGATTCATGATAAGGCTGTTTTAAAAATCCAAACGAGAATTGGTGGTGTGAAATGGAGCATTTCCTGCCATATCAATAAACAAGGAATCACAGCCATCTGTGATTCCAGCCCTCCAAATGTGAATTTCTGAGCCCGGGAAGAACAGTGCCTGCTATTCGGCAGCCCTCAAGCTGCCACCACAAGCTGCCACCACTCCCTACAGTGAGCAAGGCACTAAGGATGTGAAAAATCAAATCGCAAGAGGCTGGCCCCAGGTAGCTGAGATGCTTATGAAAGGAATGATTTCAGTAATCCCAGACTCTTGCATCTTCCCTTAATTTCTTAACTTGAGATATCTGGTTTTCCTTAATTAACAATAATCTTTTGATGTTCAAACTACTTGCCCCTTGCTGCAGACTTAACTATATAACCTGACTGCTCCCGCCTCCCCGCCTCCTCGGAGCGGTTTTCTCAGGGTCTCTTGAGAAGTTGTCTCCCAGGCTTGAATCCTAAAAATTTCCACCAAATAAAACATAACTCTCAACTTCTAGGTTTTGACTACTTTTTAAGTTGACAGTGGTATGGACTAGTGTGATTGCAGTTAGTGAAAAGGGAGCAGATGTGAGCTGAGCAGATTTTGAGAGTTGAAACTATTAAGAATTGCATATACATTGGATATATGGTGTGAACCCCCCCGAAAGTGGGGGAATGGGGCAAGACTTACATAAGAGCAGATGGAGGCAGGACTGATGGGAAGGCAGGAAAGCTGATCTCTCCAGACCCTTCTGGCCCTGAAGTACCTGTACTTTCTTCAAGGGAAGCCTTGGTAATGCATATCAGGAGCTAGAAAAGGTTAGAATCTCTAAGTCCCATATCTACAGGAGCATCTCAGGACATTGCCCTCCAGGATTCTTAGCAACAGTGTGACTGCTCCCTTTGGAAGAAGAGTTTGGTTCTTACAGCTCCTTCCAGAGGCATTGGAGTGAAAACAGAGGAGAGAAATGAAGATTTGGGAGCCAGAGATCAAAAAAGAACCTCTTGCGGTTTCTCTAACAAGTAATTCATGAGGGAACTGGGATTTCAGGCAAAAAAGCAGAGAAAATGAAGGGAGAGGTAAAAACTAAAGCAAATCCCTCCAAACCACAACTAAACCACATCAGGAGGAGTAGGGAGGCAACATCAGGAGAGAGTCCACCTCATCTTGGAGAGCTACTCAGTCAAGTTCAAAGCCACTCTGAGCAGGTCTACCCAAGGGCACCCTGAATTCCCCATGGTCTGCAGAGCAGTTCTACTGGTCTTTCTGGTGCAGAGGGAGCCAGACGAGATCAGGGAGGGTCCCTGTCAGCCCTTCATCTCGCTGCTCCTGTCTAGCACCTCTTAGGACAGGAAGCACCTTCAGCGCTTAAGCTCCTTCGCCCTGCCTGAAGCAGCCAGGAAGAACCATAGACCACTACCCTGAGGGCTGGATGATGCTGGAGCCCTAATTTAAAACCAAAGACAACCTAGGTTCTTTGCTGATTTTAAAAATCATGTTCAGGGCTGGTGCAATGGGATGACCCAGAGGGATGGGATGGGAAGGGAAATGGGAGGGGGGTTCAGGATAGGGAACACATGTAAACCCATGGCTGCTTCATATCAATGTATGGCAAAAACCACTACAATATTGTAAAGTAATTAGCCTCCAACTAAAATAAATAGATTAATTTAAAAAAATAAAAATAAAAATATAAAAATTGTGTGTGCATGTGAGGACTGAGATTTTCAAATTCTTTCCCCATCCTTCCGCCTTCCAAGTCCTGAATCACACTAAAATCATAACAGCAACAATCCCAATGATAACCTCCGCTCCCTATCTACCATTTATTGATCACTGTTGATGTTCCAGGCACAGTGTTAGGTAATTTCATCACATTAACTCATTTTGGGATCAGAGCAACCTTGTGAGATCTGTATTATTATCTTCATTTCCCTGATAATAGTGCTAGCCTATATTTACCCAAATCTTTCCACCTTCCAGGCATTGTAAATAACATGTATTCTGTTATCATAGGGACAGTATTATCCTCATCCCCAGATCACAAAGGAGAAAACACACTCAGAGAAGTGAAGTAACTCATCTTAGATTTTACAACCAGCAGAGTTGCCTGCTATCATGGATAGGGTTCCCCAGAAAGGCTCACATCCTGGGACTCCTCAGCTACTGCAGGCCAAAATTAAGGTACCTGGAAGGCCTCTCCACTGGCATTTTTACCAACAGCTTTGTTGAGATATAATTCACATACCATCCAATTCACCCATTTAAAGTGTAGGATTCAAAGGCTATCAGTAGATCCACAGAGTTGTGCAACCATTACTACAGTCATCTTTAGAACATTTGCACACACAAAAAATTTGCATTACCCCAAAAAGAAAACCCTAAACTTTCATCATTATCCATTCCCCAACACTTGAATCCCCACAGGTGTAGGCAACAGTTAATCAACTTCCTTTTTCTGCGAATTTGCGTTTTCTGGACATTTCATATAAATGAAATCATAGAATATGTGAATTTTGGTGAATGACTTCTTTTACTTAGCACACTTATTTTCAAGGTTCATCCTTGTAAGTATCACACTTCAGTAATTCATTCTTTTTTATTTCTAAGTAATATTCTATATCATAGGGTTATACAGTTGTCACTGGGTATCTGCAGGGGATTGGCTCCAGGAGCCCCCACAAAAATCCATGGATGTTCAACTCCCTTAGCTAGCCCTCTAAGGGGTCACATCCAAGAATACAGAGAACCAGCTGTATCACATCTTATTTACCCATTCATCAGTTGATAGACATGTGGATTGTTTCCTTCTTGGGGCTCTTATGAATAATGCTGCTATGGACACCCATGTAAAAGATTTTGTGTGGGTGTAAGTTTTCATTTCTTCTTGGTACTCTTCACAGGCCCTTGAGATCATGTTAAAGACAGACATTTGAAAATAAACTTTAAATGGTGTCCAGGAAAAAAGAGAGAGTTGTCATGCTTACAGCTCTCTTTGCCACTAAAGCTCATTACATCATGCACCAGGGTGCTGCCCTGTCACCCACCCAAGAGAGGAATCCAAACCCATGGCCATTGGCCCAAAGTCAGCTCCTGATTGACACTGTCCCTAATCAACAGAGAAGATGCCTACTGGCCATAAGCACAGGGAGACAAGGATTGACACAGAGGAACCAAGTGAAGGCGGGGCTGCAGAACCCCAGCCTTTCTGACCCAGGCACCCAGAACTAGTCACAGGCTCCTGATAAAAGAAACTACTGTCAGAAGACCTGTTACCTTAAGCAACAAATGGTTTCAGTTTGTTCAAAAGGCAACTATATTGGAGGATTTCTCTGGTGGTCCAGTGGCTAAGACTCTGAGCTCCCAATGCAGGGGGCCTGGGTATGATCCCTAGTCAGAGAACTAGATCCCACATGCAACAACTAAGATCCTGCATGCCACAATGAAGACTGGAACAGGCAAACCAAAAAAAAGGTGGGGGGCAACTATATTCATAAGTGAGCAAACAGGGAACAAAGAAGAGCTCATCTAAGACCCACACTGGAGCTGTGCACGCCCTCCCAGTGCTGCAAGAGTGGTGAAGAGACAGTTTCCACCCCAATCCCAGGGAGAATACTTGGAGGCTCGTGAGAGCTGCAGTCCAGGCAAGCTCTTCCTTCTGGCAGCAATTAGGGGAGAACCTAAAGGTCCAGGGAAATTTCTCCACCCTCCTCTAGTTTCCACCTCACCTATCTTATTTCCCTTCCCAGCCAGCTTCCGTGAAGGACGCCCCTAGATGCAGTAACACTGTTTTACTCTTCACTCACTTTCATCCTCACTATGCTCAAAGCACTATGCTTCCTAATGAGTAACAATCAGGTGCTAAAGCCAGCGGCCTCTGCTCAACCTTCATCGCACTTGACCTCCTATAATGTTAGACTGCTGGCCACTTTCTTCTAGAAATTCTCCACTGTCCAAATGGAGCTTTCAGCTCTGTCTGTTTGAGCCCCTTTTTGTTTTTTGATTGCCTCTCTGATGTGCCCAAAGACCTGTCCCTGGCTCTGTTACATCTACCACTCCTTGCATGATCTCTTGTGCTTTCATGATGGCCATTTGCTGCTATTCACAGACCATAAAGGAGAAGCATTAGGAATTCCGACTGCTTCCAGGAGAGGCCCCAAAGTGCCAGGCCTGCCAGGTGTCTCCAGGGGCACCCACCTTCACGAGGGTCAGGCTCTCTCTGGATGGGGTCTGAGAGCTGACTAATCTTGAGATGCTGATACATGCTAGTATCAGGGAAGAAGAAATTTACCTCTACCATTGTAAGTTCTTCTGACTGGCCTAAGAATTAAGTTGACATGAGACAGGTTAACAGGAGAAAATCACCCAAAAGTTTAATAATATGTATACCTGGAAGAGACCGAGGAAAACTGAATAACTTACCAAAATCACTGAAGATCTCACCTTAAATACCATCTTCAGCTAAAGGCCAAAGAGAATGGTGGGGATTGTGGTTTGGGACCTCAAAGAAGAGGAAGGCAATTAACATGGAGGTGGAAAAGTAAATGTTTGGCAGATAAATGTTTGCTGGGCCAGGCAAAGACAATGGGGCACTGTCAGAACCATATCTGATCCGATCCAGCTGTGGCTTCATGCAGATGGTAGCCCGGCCTCCTGCCCTCCTTTCCCTCAGCCCATGGAGTGACTCACAGTTGGGGGTGAGAGAGGCTCTTAAAATAATATTTCAATCCCCTGCCTTCCTGTTTTCAGTTTGATTCAGATCTTGAGCCGCTTCATAGAACCGTGTATTTTTTTAGTTTTTATTTTTAAACACTTATTTTATTTCTGGATGCTCTGGGTCTTCACTGCTGCACGTGGGCTTTCTCTAGCTGCAGTGAGAAGGGGATCCTCTTCATTAGGGTCGAGGACCGGCTTCTCACTGTGGCAGCTTCTCTTTCTGGGGAGCACAACTCTGGAGCACAGGCTCAGGAGATCTGGTGCACAGGCTTAGTTGCCTCACAGCATATGGAATCTTCCAAGAGCAGGGAGCCAAACTGTGTCCCTTGCATAGACAGGTGGGTTCTTAACCACTGGATGACTAGGGAAGTTCCAACTGAATTTACTTTTGATGACAGACTCCTATCTGTCAGACACCTGATCATTTCACTGGTGGCTAAAAGACTTGAAAAAACCTTTTGCTCTTACAGGGAAAATGAGAACCTAAATTCAATGACTGATTTAAAAAAGGGGGAGAGGCAAAGCTTCCCCCACCACAACTGGCCCATATTCTTTTCAGGTGCTGAAACAGGCCCTCTCTCTAAATTCTTTTAGACATTTAGGGAGAAGGATAAAGTTTCATCTTGAGTCTTTTAGGCCTTGATTGTTTTTAACTGAAAATAATCCACATGCCAAAGAGATATTTTTGGATGATAAGTTTTGCTCCATTACACTAACAAAGCTGTATTATAAATACTGGCATGTAAATGCAGGGCATAGTATATCAATTTATGGCAAGGAAGATCATCTAGGAAGATGTTTTTTTGACCAGCCTAATTAGGTTTTATCTCCCTGTGGACAGACCGTCTGAGGCTGCTGCTGCTGTGTGGTTGCTAAGCTGTGTCTGACTCTTGTGACTCCATGGACTGTGGCCCACCAGGCTCCTCTGTCCATGGGATTTCCCAGGCAAGAATGCTGGAGTGGGTTGCCGTTTCCTTCTGCAGGGGATCTTCCCAACCCAGAGGTGGAACCCATGTCTCCTGCATTGGCAGGGAAGTTTTTTACCACTGGGCCACCTAGGAAGTCCTGCTAATATAATTCTAGTACCCAGCTCCAAAACATACGTGTGTTGGGGTGGGGGGGAGTGTTCCCACACACTCAACAATTCCTAGATGCCAACAGGGTGTCCCATAATTCAATCCAGGTCTGACACTATCAAGAGAAGGCATCAGATCCCACAGGTTTTTTGATAACTCGGAAAAATCTCTAATTGTTTCTGTTTTTTCTTCAACTTATTATTTGTTCATGTTTTTAACCTGTCCACAAACCTTTCATGTACCTACTCTATGCTAGCCACTCTAGGTGCTAAGAACATGCATGTGGTGCCTACATAAGTACAAGACACATATTTTGTCCTCAAAAGGACTCAGTCTAGTAGGGAAGGAGGGGCTAGGGATGAGATTCAGGTAGTGGAAATTAATGTGACAAGGTTTGGAATTCTGTTTTGGCACAATTATAGAAAAGTGAATGAGCATCACATTTGTGTGAACTCTACAGAGAATTCTGTGAGGCTTGTGAATCTGTATTGGGGTGTAAATGTGCCTCAGGAGAGGATACTGCTTAGCTCTTGATGTCTTTGGAAATCCAAGTGCAAGCTGTGACTATTTTCCAGTGCTGTCTTATCCCCTTCGCTTTCCTACCAGTTCAGTTCAGCAGTTTTGCTTTGATCTTAACTTTTCACTTATGGTTGAAGTCTAAGGAAGGTCTGATTACAATTTGATTTAATTATAGTATTTTTCATAGTGTTGGATGATAGAAGATAAAACTACTTAGTGTGGTTTTAGGCACTTAGTAAGGGGCTGCCCTGGTGGCTCAGATGGTAAAGAATCTGCCTGCACTTCAGGAGACGCAAGAGACACGGTTTCTATCCCAGAGTTGGGAAGATCCCCTGGAGAAGGGAATGGCTACCCACTCCAGTATTCTTGCTTGGAGAGTTCTGTGGACAGAGGAACCTGGCTGGCTGTAGTTCATGGAGTTTCAAAGAGTTGGACATAACTGAACAACAATTTTCTTTAAGAATATATAATTAAAGCTTGCTAAACAAGCTATTGTTTGAAAATTAAAATGCATCAAACCTGTAGACAAGAGAATAAATTAATCTTAAATCAAATAAGTCAACCAAATGTCAATAGTTCAAGGAAATTTCTTTCAGACACCTTTGGATGTGACATATAGGCTGTTTACATTAAAGAACAAACCATGTTCCCACTTCATCTTCCTAGACTTCTGTGGCTTGACTTACTAACATGGGCATACATGTTCTTTCATTAAAGAGAAAAAGAATTGATTGGAATAATTTCACATCTTTAAAAAAAAAATCTCTATTTTCATTTGATGGAGCTTATGCACTTTGTCCATAAGCAAAGCACATGAGTTTCTATTTTGCATTTAGTTACTAGCTATTGCATTTTTTTAATTTGTATTTTGGATAACTAAAGTGAAGTTAGTATTAACATTTACAACTTCTTCCTCACAGTTATTGATATTTTTGTTTGCTTTATTACTTTTTATTTGTTAAAAACACTAAGCACAAGACATAAAAGAGATGTAATTTCTTCCTCTTTTTCATCAGCAAATATGTTCTTTAGTCTGCCTTCCTTAAGTGTCCTAAGGCTAAACTGTAGATTTTATCATTAAAGAGAAAAATCTAAGACTTTGAAATGGGCAAGAGGTAACTGGATACCCTCTCAATAAAAGGTTGAAGGCCCAGTTCAGTTCAGTTCAGTTGCTCAGTCGTGTCCAGCTCTTTGAGACCCCATGAACTGCAGCACACCAGGCCTCACCTGGCCTGTCCATCACCAACACACGGAATCCACCCAAACTCATGTCCATTGAGTCGGTAATGCCATCCAACCATCTCATCCTCTGTTGTCCCCTTCTCCCCTTCTCCTCCTGCCCTCAATCTTTCCCAGCATCAGGGTCTTTTCCAACGAGTCAGCTCTTCGCATCAGGTGGCCAAAGTATTGGAGTTTCACCTTCAACATCAGTCCTTCCAATGAACACCCAGGACTAATTTCCTTTAGGATGGACTGGTTGGATCTCCTTGCAGTCCAAGGGACTCTCAAGAGTCTTCTCCAACACCACAGTTCAAAAGCATCAACTCTTCAGCGCTCAGCTTTCTTCATGATCCAACTCTCACATCCATACATGACTACTGGAAAAACCATAGCCTTGACTAGATGGACCTTTGTTGGCAAAGTAATGTCTCTGCTTTTCAATATGCTGTCTAGGTTAGTCATAACTTTCCTTCCAAGGAGTAAGCGTCTTTTAATTTCATGGCTGCAATCACCATCTGCAGTGATTTGGGAGCCCAGAAGAATAAAGTCAGCCACTGTTTCCACTGTTTCCCCATCCATCTGCCATGAAGTGTTGGGACCGGATGCCATGATCTTAGTTTTCTGAATGTTGAGCTTTAAGCCAAATTTTTCACTCTCCTTTTACACTTTCATCAAGAGGCTCTTTAGTTCTTCTTCACTTTCTGCCATAAGAGTGGTGTCATCTGCGTATCTGAGGTTATCGGTATTTCTCCCGGCAATCTTGATTCCAGCTTGTGCTTCATCCAGCCCAGCGTTTCTCTTGATGTACTCTACATATAAGTTAAATAAGCAGGGTGACAATATACATCCTTGACATACTCCTTTCCCGATTTGGAACCAGTCTGTTGTTCCATGTCCAGTTCTAACTGTTGCTTTTTGACCTGCGTACAGATTTCTCAGAAGGCAGGTCAGGTGGTCTGGTATTACCATCTCTTGAAGAATTTTCTGGTTTGTTGTGATCCACACAGTCAAAGGCTTTGGCATAGTCAATAAAGCAGAAGTAGATGTTTTTCTGAAACTCTCTTGTTTTTTCGATGATCCAACAGATGTTGGCAATTTGACCTCTAGTGCCTCTGCCTTTTCTAAATCCAGCTTGAACATCTGGAAGTTCAGGGTTCACGTACTGTTGAAGCCTGGCTTGGAGAATTGTGGGCATTATTTGCTGCCAAGAGAAATGAGTGCAATTGTGCAGTAGTCTGAGCATTGTTTGGCATTGCCTTTCTTTGGGATTGGAATGAAAACTGACCTGTTCCAGTCCTGTGGCCACTGCTGAGTTTTCCATATTTGCTGGGATATTGAATGCAGCAGTTTCACAGCATCATCTTTTAGGATTTGGGATAGCTCAGCTGGAATTCCATCACCTCCACTAGTTTTGTTCATAGTGATGCTTCCTAAGGCCAACTTCACTTCACAGTCCAAGATGTCTGGCTCTAGGTAAGTGATCACACCATTGTGATTATCTGTGTCTTGAAGAACTTTTTTGTAGAGTTCTTCTGTGTATTCTTTCCATCTCTTCTTAATATCTTCTGCTTCTGTTAGGTTAATACCACTTCTGTCTTTTATTGTGCCCATCTTTGCATGAAAAGTTCCCTTGGTATCTCTAATTTTCTTGACAAGATCTCTAGTCTTTCCCATTCTATTGTTTTCCTCTATTTCTTTGCATTGATCGCTGAGGAAGGCTTTCTTATCTGTCCTTGCTATTCTTTGGAACTCTGCATTCAGATGGGTATATCTTTCCATTTCTCCTTTGCCTTTTGCTTCTCTTCTTTTCATAGCTATTTGTAAGGGCTCCTCAGACAGCCATTTTGCTTTTTTGCATTTCTTTTCCATGGGGATGGTCTTGATTCCTGTCTCCTGTACAGTGTCATGAACCTCCATCCATAGTTCATCAGACACTCTGTCTATCAGATCTAGTCCTTTAAATCTATTTCTCACTTCCACTGCATAATCATAAGGGATTTGATTTAGGTCATACCTGAATGGTCTAGTGGTTTTCCCTACTTTCTTCAATTAAATCTGAATTTGGCAATAAGGAGTTCATGATCTGAGCCACAGTCACCTCCTGGTCTTGTTTTTGCTGACTGTATAGAACTTTCTCCATCTTTGGCTGCAAAGAATATAATCAATCTGATTTCTGTATTGGTAAGTGTCAAAAAATCTATGAAAGATAAATGCTAGAGAGGATGTGGAAAAACGGATACCCTCTTACACTGTTGGTGGGAATGTATGGACAGAAAGGAGGTTCCTGAAAAACTAAGAACTACCATATGATTCAGCAGTCCCACTCTTGGGCATATATCTGGAGAATACAAGAATCCTAAAGGATATATGCACCTCAGTGTTCATTGTAGCACAATTTACAATAGCCAAGATATGGAAGAAACCTAAATGTCCAATGACAGAGGAATAGATAAAGAAGATGTGGTGTACATATATATATATGTATATATATATATATATATATATATATATATATATATATAGAGAGAGAGAGAGAGAGAGAGAGAGAGAGAGAGAGAGAGAGGAATATTACTTAGCCTGTATAAGATAATAAAATAATACCATTTGCAGCAATATAGATGGACCTAGAGATTATCATACCAAGTGAAGTAAGTCACACAGAGAAGGACAAATATCATAATATCACCCATATATGGAATCTAATATTAAAAATAAACAAATGGACTTATTTACAAAACAGAAGCAGGCTTTCAAATATCAAAAACAAGCTTATTCTTACTAAAGGGACAATATGGAGGGAGGGATAAACTAGGAGCTTGGAATAAACACTTGTATACTAGTATATATAAGAACCTAGAGTCAGAAACAGAGACATCAGTGGTTTAACATATGGTGGATTTTACACATCTGAAGCAAGGCCCTGGAGTTCAAGAATCTTTCATTTGTTGATGACTCTCCTGCAGTTCTCTTTACTACAATGCCTTTATTCCCTTTGTATCTCTTGACTGTTATTTCAAAGGGGTCTGATGGCAGAGGACAGCCCAGTGTATGCTTGGTCCAACATCATGAAATGAAGTTCTTGTGCTTAACATAAGATCAACACTTGGGAGATGCTCCCTCAATGTCTGTGAAATTGAATTCAGTTAAATCCATAGTGTTGGGATTTCAGCAATTATAGCATGTTGTTTATTGTACAACTTTTGAGGGTTTTTTGTGTTTATATTTGGGTGTCAGATGGTTTGCTTTTATATCTCTAAACATGCAACTTATATAATAAATTTATTCTTTAGAAGTTTTCATTTAATTTTTTAAATGAAATTTGTTTAAATAAACTTTTCAGAATAATTTTATGACATATGAGTAACACACATGCATCTGCAATTCATGTATGCATGGTGTGTGTATGTGTGTGTCCAACATACTTCAGCTATATCGAATTAACATGGCAATTCTCATTGCAAAGCCAACTATTTTTTGGAGGTCTTAATCAGCAATATAATTTGAATTGTCAATATTAACCTAAGTTAATTTACTAAATTTATACCAAAATCTTAATTTTCTAAGTAATCCTCAAATTCAGAGAGATTTGGAATTGTTTGGTCTTGCTTTATTAAAACCAAACAGATTTTAGACATATGTCTTTAAGGATGTGATTTTTGATTCAGAATTTCCTTAATAATGAAAACTCCTGAAGACTTCCCGAGTAATTTAATCAATTTCTCTTGCTACAGGCTGAAATCTAAACCTTTTTGCAGATGTATCAAGGTAATCCACTCCATCTTTCAGTAAAACATTTCTATGCTTATTACACTCTTGGGAACATCTTCTTTATATCTGATCTGCTCCAATTTGAGCTTGTCTCCTTTCTTGTGTCTCTTGACATTTTTAAGAAGAGTGGAACAACCTGGAAGCATTCACATAATCACCTAAAGAAGTTACCGCTTCATTGTCTGACTTTTGAAAAATGCCAAGAGCTATTCCCATTAAAGCTGAATAATGTCATAGGATGATAATTAATTTGATCCCTAACTGTTCAGTGTCATTGCCCTCCACAAAGAAGTGATGAAATATAATATATCCAGTTGTCCCTTCTTATCCGTGAGGGATTGGTTCCAGGTCTCCCCCAACTCTAATACCCAAATTTGGAGATGCTCAAGGCCCTTACATAAAATAGTCTAAGTGCCATTTATGAAGTCAAGTGCCCCAAAGTCTTGCTGAGCCCTATTGTGACCAATCTTTAGATGGTGATCTTTGGGTGGCAGCTCTCAGCTATCATTGGCAAAGTGGCTGTCAAAAGTGGTTAGAATAATTCCTAGATTATTTTATTCTCTGCACTGGACTTCCATTAGTGGAGTCTAATAGTACCACAGAGCAGCAGGTTAGAAGTAAGGAGCAAGATGCCAAACCAAGGGGTTAAATAGCACTATACTCAAGATACCAAGTGAGGCAAATTCTTGTGGGTGACAAGCTGGTGGAAGGGAACATGAGAACTTCCATCTCTTTCTGATAGTGTCATTCTGTGCCCCCCAAAGATGATGTTTACATTAAATAATAACAGCTACCAAGCTTGAAAACCACAGGCTGAAAACCAGAACCCTCCAGAACATAATTGAGGTGAACATAAAATGGTCACACAATGACTTCTCACATTTGTTGTTTTTAAAGTTGTAAGCAAATAACTAAGCTAAAAAACCTACTAAAAGGTTTTTAATGGATACAGATAAGATGATTCTAAAATTTATATAGAAAAGTAAAGGAACTATAATAGCTAAAACAATTTTGAAAATGAAGAATAAAGTAGTAGAAATCAGTCTACCAAATGTCAACACTTATTCTATAGTTACAATAATCAGAACAGAGTGATATTAATGGAGGAATAAACCCATGGATTAGTGGAATAGGTTAAAGAACTCAGACCCACAAATATCCCCAAGCAAAGTACAAATTCAGTGAAGGAAAGATAGCCTTTTCATTATATGATGCTGGAGCAATGGTCATCTACAGAGGAAAATGAATCTTGACCTAAGTGTCATACCTTCAACAAAAATTTTCTCAAAATAGATCATGAACTTAAATGTAAAAGGCAAAGATGTAAAATTTGTTTTAAACAAAAAAGAAAATACTTAGGATCTGAATCGAGGCAAAGAGTCCTTAGACTTGAAACCAAAATTGTGATCTATAAAATCAAAAGTATATCAATAAGACTTTATCAAAATTAAAATCTTTGTTTTGCAAAATACCCTGTGAAAAGGACAAAAAGGCAAGCTACACTCTGGGAGAAAATAATTGCAAATCACACAGGGTTAATCTGTGACTGGGTGGGTTTTGCACTCTATTGTAAAAGTTTGATTCATTTCATTGCTGTTATCTCCAGATGTGTGCATTCTAACTACATTAAATCACGCTTTTTACTTAACAACATGAAACTTATAACTATTTACTTAGAGTCATGTAATGATTACATGTTTAATGTTATTGAAATTCTGGAAAATTAATTCTCAAAACACTAAGTCTAATTACTGACTTTATCTTTTTAATGAAAAAATGATAGGGTGCTATATTCAGGAGCTGTCAGTACTTCAATACCATTTTTTGCCTGTTTGAGAATTCATCAAATGTTTATTGACACTTTGCTGTGTTCAGAAGGGACTGTTCTGTTTTGCTTTTTGCTGGAAAATGCAATCTTTATCATGGTTGCTCAAATGCTCTGCCAATACGCATATAAGTTCAGGAGAAAGGGAACGTGGATTTCTTTGGAATAACTTGGTTTTTTGTTTATTTTTTCTAGAGATATTGCTCATAGCTTTGTGAATATCATTTTTATTGCCATATAATTGCTTTACAATGCTGTGTTAGTTTCTGCCATACAACAAAGTGAATCAGCTGTATGTGTACGTATATCCCCTCCCTCTGGAACCCCCACCCCACCCCTCTAGGTTATCAGAGAGCACCGAGCTGAGCTCCCTGTGCTATGTATCAGCTCCCCACTAGCTGGCCGTTTTACACACAGTGGTGTAGGTATGTTCGTGCTGTTCTCCCAGTTCATCCTGCCCTACCCTTCTCCCCACGCCCACATGTCTGTTCTCTGCGTCTGTGCCTCTCTTCCTGTCCTTCAAACAGGTTCATCTGCAGAAGGGACTTTTAAACTTTTTTCATGACTGCATTCCTTGTACAATGCCTGTTTAGTTCTAACCATTATTTTGGGGCTTCCTAATGGCTCAGATGGTAAAGAATCTGCCTGCAATGAGAAAGACTTGGGTTCAATCCTTGGGTCGAGAAGATCCTCTGGCAAAGGGAATGCCTACCCACTCCAGTATTCTTTCCAGGAGAACCCCATGGACAGAGGAGCTAGGATAGCTACAGTCCATGGGGTCACAAAGAGTTGGACACAACTGAGAAACTTTGAGAGAGAGAGAGCAATTATTTTGAAGAGAAAATCACATGCAAATTTCTGAAGTGGACACACATGAAACACCATTCCATATCCCTCTCCATTGTGAAGTTTCTCCTTTTTGATTTTTAATCTTAAAATCTGAACAGACTAGATTCCTTCCACCCTTTTTACAACAGCAACTAATCCTCAATCATCTCCTTTCAGCTTCCCATGTTGAGGACTCTTGGCTCAGATCACAGTGCTAATAAGATCAGCACCTCAATTGTTTCCATCTTTCCTTCCCTTAATGGTTATCTCCATTAAGAGAGTGGCTGGGGGGAATACTCCAATACTTTGGCCACCTGATGCAAAGAACTGACTCATTTGAAAAGACTCTGATGCTGGGAAAGATTGAAGGTGGGAGGAGAAAGGGACAACAGAGGATGAGATGGTTGGATGGTGTCACCAACTCAATGGACAGGAGTTTGAGTAAACTCCGGGAGTCGGTGATGGACAGGGAGGCCTGGCATGCTGCAGTCCATGGGGTCATGAAGAGTCAGACATGACTGAGCGACTGAACTGAACTGAACTGAACTGGAAGGAAGATGTGAGAGGGAGCTTTGTGCTAAGTGTGCAGATTGTGTACTTGATCCTGGCTCTCTGATGCCAGTCACCAAGATGAAGATGAAGAAGTGTGGCTAGCTCAGTCTGAGGGCATTGCTACCAGCTTTTCAAACCTCTTTACTGAGATATCTCGTGTGTGTTTGAGATATCAGTGTGTGAATGTGTTTTCTCAGGGGTCCATAGTTGAACTCCATCAAAACCCTTCAGCTCAAAATTTCTTTGGAGTATTGTGCTTTATGTTTAAAATGTATATGCTTTTTGGATCTTAATAGCGTGATTATCTTTGGTGTAAAGTAGTATTTCTTATTACCATCTCCACCTGAGACTTCCCACATGATTGCCAATCCCACTCCCTCTTCCTGGGCGTACAGGATGACTCTTTCCCTGCCCCTCTTGGAACTGATAACCCAGGCTGTGCGGTGAGGGTTCAGGCACTGGGAGGCAGGCAGAAGTTTTGTAATGCTCTTCCAGGTCTGGCCACAGAACACCACAAAAGGTCTCCTGGGCTGGCTCTTTCTCTTCCATGGCAACCTTGTAGCAGTGACAGAAGACGCAGACAGGTGGCTATCACTGAATCCCCACATGGAAGAGGCAGCCTCAATATATAGCACACTGTGACCTGGTCAAGAAGGAAAGTTTTGCTGTGATACGTGACTAGTGAGGTAGGAGACAGATGGGCCCCTGGGCTGGACAGCTGGTGTTTGTTAAGTTGAGTAAAATTGAGATTTGTTCTCACCCAGACACTCTGAGGACAAAGCTTGTGGCAAAAGCTGAGCTTGGCTGAGGTGAAGCGATCAAGTGCCCACTCCAGGAAAACTTCCCAATCTGCAAGTGTGCAGGAAGGTTCCTTGGGGGTCAAAAGAGAGGGGGTGCCAGCCCATAATACACATGGACATACCCCAACAGGGTATGTCCAGGCCTCAGGGCTGGAAACCGTCTTAGCAAAACGTGGTGAGCACATCTTGGGGAAAGTCCTAGGACCAGTCAGGTGAGAGGAAAGAAGCAGGGCCAAAAATAAACACAGACCTCAAAGAACTGTCCTAGTGAGTGACTAAGTCATCTCAGGATGCCCACACTCCTCATGGGTGCGAATTTCTGCCTTGTTTCAATTTTATTTTATTTTTTTTTACTTTTTTTAAAATTTTAAATTAGTTTATTTATCTATTTTTTAACTTTACAATATTGCATTTGTTTTGCCATACATTGCCATGAATCCACCATGGGTGTACATGTTTTCCCCTTCCAGAACTCCCCTCCCACCTCCCTTCCCATCCCATCCCTCCGGGTCATCCCGGTGCACCAGCCTCAAGCACCCTGTATCATGCATCGAACCTGGACTGGCGATTCGTTTCACATATGATAATATATATGCTTCAGTGCCATTCTCCCATATCCTCCTGCCCTCGCCCTCTCCCATAGAGTCCATAATACTGTTATATTTATCTGTGTCTCTTTTGATGTCTTGCATACAGAGTTATCTTTACCGATTAACTAAATACCATATATATGTGTTAGTATACTGTATTGGTGTTTTTCTTTCTGGCTTACTTCACTCTGTATAATAGGCTCCAGTTTTATCCACCTCATTAGAACTGATTCGAATGTATTCTTCTTAATGGCTGAGTAATATTCCATTGTGTATATGTACCACAGCTTCCTTATCCATTCGTCTGATGATGGGCATCTAGGCTGCTTCCATGTCCTGGCTATTATAAACAGTGCTGCGATGAACATTGGGATACACGTGTCTCTTTCAATTCTGGTTTCCTCAGTGTGTATGCCCAGCAGTGGGTGTTTCTCTGTGTACTCACCCGCGTGTTTTGCTGTGTGTCTCTAAAGCCTCTAAAATTTGTAGTTGTTTTCACAGACTTTGCCTCCTTGAAACATTCTTCGAAGAATGTTCAAGGCTACTTAGCTTCTAGCCTCTAGCCCTTGGCGGTTTTGTGGCTAGGATTCTTGGCTTTTATCCAGGTTACCCACATTCAATTCCTGTGTAGAGAACGAAAATCCCTCTTCAGGACCATTCAACTACTGTCTCCACAAGATTGCTAAGACTATAGGGGTTATTTGTTACAGCAGCTATATTATTTGTCTGACATATTTAGAGCAATTTTTTCCTACCAGCTACACCTATTATGATGTGATTTCATTGAGTTCATAAAATTTGAAAATGGGGCTAAATTGAAGGATGATAATGAGATTTGGATCTAGGCAGTTTCTCTCCTCTTTCTTCTTGCTGTGACAATGTTTCTAGACATAAGACTAATACAATGTGTGGATACCAGAAATATTTGTTCTTTTGCCTTTCTTTGTTCCCAAAGCTCAATGAGCTTTATTGCAATAATCACAGAGAGAAGATGTCCAGAATATTGCACAAGATGCAAGGGCCTATTCTATACTGCACAGAATACCGTACAAGGGGCTAGTTGGGTTGAAATTTTGGCAAATGAATCTTCTTGTCAGGAGGAAAAATTGTTTGCATCACTTGGCAGATTTAAAGGGTTTCTGATCTACTGTCATTCTATTAGTGTATATCAATTTTTATTGAAAAATGGTGACTAATGATGCAATCAGTTTACACTAATGTGATCATTTCTATCACTTGTATTTTAAGAATTTCAAAAGATTCCATTATTCCCGTATTAACTGTCTTCATCAAATGCAAATCTCAGGATTCGCACAAGTTTTCAGTTGTGCTATGCTGTACTAAGTCGCTTCAGATGTGTCCGACTCTTTGCAACCCCATGGACCACAGCCTGCCAGGCGCCTCTGTCCATGGGATTTTCCAGGCAAGAATACCGGAGTGGGTTGCCATTTCTTTCTCCACCAGTTTTCAGCACTTATTCCCATTTTTCCATGGCCACAACTAGGATAAGTCACTTGGGGGTGTACTTTCATTACCATCAGCTCTTGAGTAGCCTACAGAATTCCCTCAGCCATTCCTTCCATCAGCTATCTCTCACCAGCATTTCTCAGATGTTTGTTATTCCCAAACCACCCTATGGTTTACTCTTTGTTCTCATGGGCCATTAATTTTAAGTGAATAGAAAGAGACACGATAAGTACTTAAGTTATAAAAGGAACATAATATTAATGGCAAAAATAATTGTTTCATGTCTGTGGAAGAGACATGATCTCATTGCTAACCTTTTTCACTTTTGACTCAATAATTCAAGCATTAGGTTCTACAAGCATTGTGCTTCTTTCCTGTCTCTTACTGCTACTAAATTAGAGGCTAAAATGACAGTTATAGATGATTGGGAATTTAAGTGCTTGATGACTCCATCTGATACTCGAGTCAAATGTTGTTTGTTGTTTAGTCACTCAGTTGTGTCTGACTCTTTTGCGACACCATGGACTATAGCCCTCCAGGCTCCTCTCTCTATGGGATTTCCCAGGCGAGAATACTGAAGTGGATTTCCATTTCCTTCTCTAGGGCAACTTCCCTACCCAGGGATAGAACCCGTGTCTCCTGAATTGGCAGGCAGATTCTCTACTGCTGAGCTGCTGGGGAAGCCCATTCAAGTCAACCATGGACCTGAAATTAATGGCGAGATTTAATAAGTAGTACCTTGAAAACTCTGTGTCCACAATTAAATCGAAACGTGGCAGTTTGAGTTTACTTGAGGATAGTGACAAACGAATTCTCAATCTACCCTGGTTACATTTCATTCTGTCAAGCAGTTGTTTCCATTTTATTGCTGCATCTTGATGTGGCTTTTAAGCACACTCAAGATTTCACTGTGCTATTTTCTCTAATGAGAAAGAAAATCATCAAATATTGGGAATAAATCAATTTCCTAGTGACTGGAGCATTTTTACCCTCACTGGTTTTGTTTTGTCTTGTCTTGTTTTAATTCTGACACCTTATCCTCACCATGGAAAACTGACAAAAGTTTGTTTCTCCTGTGGTGAGTTCAGGATTGTTAAGATAATTGAAGATATTGCCGAGATGCAGTGTGCATTTGAAATGATAGGAATGGTGTTTATTGACATTATTAATTTCACGAAGGAATGTCCCATCCCTGATTTTACAGCTTCTAGGAGCACATTTCTCTCTGCCAGCCAGCATTCCTCAGCGATGAAAAGCAGTGTTTTACATTCACTGCCCATTTCTTGGCAGAATGTGCTCGAAAAGTGGATATTCAATAGCTGCAATTTGATGATAGTTATAATTTTCACTATTTCCTTAAACATAAAATTGCAATAAGGAGTCTCTCTTACCATAGATTGTTAATTAACCCCTGAAAACCAAGTAGTACATAGGTTTGCATTTAGGGACCAGTAATCTATTCTTGTGAGAATCTGGGCCCTTGTGAGAATTGAGCACAACATCACTAGTCTGCACAATGGCTCCAAAATAAACTTTAAATTAAAACATCTCTTCTCCTGTGGTTTGGATTTTCTGTATCACAGTATCCTTAAGTCATCAAGTACTTCCTTCATGTACATACTCCACTGAAGTGGCTGAAAAGTGAACTGCTGAGGCACACTGCCAGCAGTGGTCTTTTTGTAAATTTGTTAATTTGTAATTTTATTAAAGTATAGTTGATGAACAATATTGTATACGTTAAAGATATACAGTATAGTGACTCACAATTTTTAGAGCTTATATTCCATTTACAGTTGATTACAAAATATTGGCTATATTCCCCCATGTTGCACACTATATCCTTGTAGCTTATTTTATACCTAATAGTTTGTCCCTCTTACTCCCCTATCCCCATATTGCCCCTGACTCCTTCCCTCTCCCCACTGGGAACCACTAGTTTGGTCTCCAGTTGCTGCAAGTGGCAGAATTTCCTTCTTTTTTAAGGCTGAACAATATTCCATTGTATATATATACACCACGTCTTTTTCTATTCATCTGTTGATGGACACTTAGGTTCACAGCAGCACTGTAAATAATGGTGCTATGAACAATGCGGTACATGTGTCTTTTTGAATTAGTGTTTTCATATTTTTCAGATATAGATCCAGGAGTAGAATTGCTGGGTCATAATGGTAGTTCAGTTTTGAGTTTTTGTGCAGAAACCTCCATACTGTTTTCCGGCAGTGTTTTTTGACATAGGTATTGACTGGTCATTAACATTGGGTGGCCAGAGTTAGAAATATATAGTAAAAAGATGACCCACATCCATTTTTTTCCAAGAGGAGTATAATTTGACGTTTCTTGTATTTTTCCAGTGGCAAAATTCGTATGTTTTATACTGAAAGGTATGACTATGGTCACTCATTTCCACAGAGCACTCTCTGCTTTATGTGCTAATAATACACTTGGGCAAAGCCTCATTAAACACAATGTACTGGAGCAAGTGAATTTTCAGTTAAACTAATTCTAATTTCCAGATATAATTTCTATTCTTCTTAATTTCACTTCATTTCTAGCTATTCTTACACAATAATCATCTTGGCAGTCACTTTTCCCACACAGATAGGTTCTCCTTCTTGCCGTGCACTGAGGTCCATCTCTGTCGTATAGGGTGATGCACTTTGACAAGAGGTAGCTTCTCAGAAACGACTTCCCAGGGGACGCTAGTGGTAAAGAATCCACCTACCAATGCAGGAGATGCAAGAGATGCAGGTTTGATCCCTGGGTTGGGAAGTTCATCTAGAGTATGGAAGTGGCAATCCTCTCCAGTGTTCTTGACTGAAAAATTCTATGACAGAGGAGCCCGGCGGGCTACAACTCATGAGATCGCAGAGTCAGGTGTGACTGAACCCAGAGAGAGCTTCTCAGAACAGCCAGAGAGTCTTTACCTCTGTGAGAAGATTCCAAACACCTACATGTGTGACTCTTACCAGCAGGGATCCCTCGAGCATCAAAAGTTCAGGAAAATACCCTCAGATATCAGGACTAGACATTACACTTTAGACACATACTTCTTTTTAGGCAGAAATGTACACTTGCATTCTAGGTCATATATATATTTTTTTATATGATAAATAGAAGGTATAACTTTTGATTTTTTTTCTACAAAACAATCTGCTTATATAAAGCATGAAGACATAAAGGTTTGCAAAGGAGGGTTTTCAGTCTTTTCCTTCTTAAGGACTTTACATCAATTACCAGAAGTTCCTGAATATGTGTTTAAGGCCTGACTCATTCAGAGGATGTTCTGTAAGATACTTGCTGAGCTCACATACAAAGTGAAAAAGAGAGTTGGCCACAGTCATTCAATAAATATGCACAGGGCTGGATGAGTCAGTACAAAAATATGACTTGGCTCCCCTGTACTCAAAGATTTTATTAAACGCCAGAACTCTAATATGGGCTTTTCTTTTTTATTCTGTTAAGTGAATGATTTTCCTTATCATTTATTCAACAAATATTTTTTGAGCATCTCCAATGTGCCTGGTGATAGGCTTCTAGTACTGAACACAATTGACAAAATCATCTACACACACACACACACACACACACACACACACACACACACATATGGCATGCTCATAGAACTCCCAATTTAATGGAGAGACAGACCCAGAAACTGAATTACCCCAGTGTGCAAAATGGGATAGTAAACCTAAGATCATTTTCTAGCGTGAAGGAAAGAGTGCACAGCTCGTCTGGGTGGAGGAGAGGATAAATGGGAAGGCTTCCTGGTAGAAGACACGCCAACATTGAATCTTAAGAATAACCAGGGCTTGGTTAGGAAACAGTGGGGGAGGCACCAACATTGAATCTTAAGAATAACCAGGGCTTGGTTAGGAAACAGTGGGGGAGGCAGCAGAAAGTATTTCAGCATGCAGGCACGATGGTCATGCTGGTGAAAACCAGCTGGTGTGTGGTGCGCTGCTGCTGCCGTGGTGCTGCTAGAACCTGGAGCTGAGATAGGGACGGAGGCCGTGGTCTTCACACAGCTGAGGCTGGGGAAGGAGGAAAGATTTACCACAGGGGAGTCACAGCTCAGTGTTTTGAGCACCTACTCTGTGCCCTAGTGGAGTGTTATGAGCTGCTGAAGCTACAAAAATATGTACGGCACCATAGGCCCACGATCCGAAGAAGCTTGCTTCTGCACTACTCATTTTTTCCAGCGCTGTCTTGTTCTACTCAAGACCTGCTCAGCCTTGACCCACACTCAGCACCTTTCCTCTCCACACAGTGCTGGTTGGATGGTCAGCATCCAATCGTCGTCCTGTAGGCCAGATCTAGATCTAGGACTGGGGATGGGGAAATTACTCCCAAATTCCTTGGCAAGATTAATATGTTAGGTCTCATTTGAGAAGCATTGTATTGTCTCCTACTGTGTCCTCCTGTACTTCATGGCTTTAGGAAATGGTGACGACCAAGACCTCCATACCATTTCAAACAAATCCACTCCATGGGGAAACTTGGAACCAAACCCATTCTTCAAAACCGGATGTACCTCTTCCAAGAATTCTTTCCCCTTGGGTCTGTGGACCCTTGAAATGTGAGCTCCATCAATCTGGATGTAAAATTTTGAGAGAATGTGCTTATCTGTTATGAACAAACACTACATTTTTATATTTTAAAAAATACTCCTAAAGTTAATTTTACAAAGTGATCATATATTTTTTTTTCCTTCAACAAGTATTCTATAGGGCTTTTCATTGAATTTACATCTCTTTTATGTACCCACTCCTATCCACACCCTGTAATTTTTGTTTGGTTCATTTTTTTTTTTTTTGGTCTTTACGTTCTGTTTTAACAAAAGCATGTACTACTACTAAAGCTTTATAAACTCCCTGTTTCTCTCTCAAAATCCTGTTTCTCTCACTGCCTTCTTTTAACTACTCACTTACAAGCAGTAAAATGTAAAACCCATCTCTTTCTCTCAGCACCATGGTTTACTTCCTGCTTATCTTCCTGTCTTGGTCCAAAAGCATATTTTTATAGAGCTATAGTTAAAAAATTAACTCTTTGTATTTATTCTTTACCAAATTACTAATCTTCAGTACAAATTAGTAGATGTAATCTCTATTTTACTGTAGACTAAAATATCACAATTTATGATTTCCTTAGTGTTGAATATTTAGGTTGTTTTCAGCTGTTTACTATTACACATGAGGCTGCCAATGCACCTTTAGGTATAGAGTCTTTCTCTTCTGATGAACTGTGGGATGCCCTTTTCTTAAGTTCACAAGAGCAGAATTATTGCTGTCAAGGTATAAATACCTTTATGGTCTTTGATTTGAGGTTGGCATCCTGCAAGGAAAACGTATTAGTGTGACTGTACAGTCTTGACCTTAAGAGAATGGTAAATGATGGCATGGCTGCAGCACTGGCAGACTGCCCTTCCAGCATTTACTCTGCAGGAAGTTCAGGTCACTGTTTTGAGTATGACCTTTCATTTTCAGTCAACTTTGGTTTTTATATCTCAGAGGGGCGTAACAGCAGCTTCCAGTGTAGAAGGTCACATGACAAGGAATTAACCTCAAAGACTGATTAAAATGTTACAGTAGAATATACTAGTGCCCTTTGCAGTTTATGACATTTGTGTCATTTAACCTTCTAGAAGACAAATTTATTTTAAAAAGGCAATATTTTGCAAGCAAAATAATATTTTATTGAAAATTCAGAAGTTACAGTACTTTTTAAGACTTTTTTTATATTATAAAGAAAAATAAGTTAAAAGAAATATAATTGACTCAAGTGCACTGATAGGAAGTTTTCACTCAAACAAACAACATCATTTTGAGAAACAAAACTCCACAGCTTACTTTATTCACGGTACAGCATGTGTTTTCCTATTTGTTATCAATAAAACTCTATAGGAATCATTTTCAGGGTGATCTTCCAACACACATCTTTCTGGATCCAATTTAAATGGCAAATTTATATTAGTATAAAACACAGACTACAGTTATGTATATATGTGGATATATCAGAACTAGGTAACCTTGATATATAATTTTAAGAATGAGAGTGATTTGTCATTTCATTTTATCATAGGGCAATAAATAACATTTCTAAAGCATGTTTTCTTATCTTGTAGGTCAGAACCAACAACTTTGAGAACGGTGTTTAGCCTAGTGAGCACCAGTGGCATGAATAAGATTAATTATGATTAACCATACTGCCAAAGTGTTAATTATTACAGTCAGCCATTTAATGTTAGGAAGTATCTTGTTATATCTTTTAGATCAAAGTCTCTCAAATTGTTTTATGAAGGGGAGCTAACTGAGGCAAAAAGATTAAAATACTCATTTTAAAAAACTCATTTTATAGCATTGCCTTTGTTTTTACCAAGTTATTTTCTCAACAGAAAATATTCATTGAGCCACTGGAATCAGTTAAATAATTTTATTTATTACTTCTATTAGCTCTGTTATGTATCTTCTCCCTTTCAAATAAAGAAATGAGAGGATACATATTATCAGTAAGCAAATTCACTTCTCAGTTGCTGTTCTGACCTCTCTGGCATGCCAGTCCCAGAGGAGATGTTACAGGTAAGCTAGGGTAAAGCATGCCCACAGCTGGACATGTCACTGATGCAGAACTTCAGTTAATATCCCAATTAATATTTGTACAGCACTTTACAGTTAGAGAGCTTTTCTACAACTACTACAAAAATACTGAATGAAATTAGGCCACGTTAGGACATTTACAACATGCATATTGCATAAAACACAAAAACGTTAAGTGCATCATACAGACAAGAGGCATAAATCATTTCGACAGAGAAGAACCCAGAGGACAGAATTAAAACATAATGTGGCACTTGCTAACATAGTATGTTTTCTAATTGTAACACTATACAAACTGGTCTTTAAGAAAAACTAGGTCTTATTTCTTCACTTGTGGAGAAATCATGCCATTTGGGAAAAAGCAGATCCTTTGATAAAAAAAAAAAGACAGGTCTGAGAGCCAGTGTTTTTGTAAGCTGACGCTGAACTGGAGAAATCCTTTTGGCTGGAAAGGAACAGAGGTGACCGGCTTAGCTCTGAGGTTTTCAGAGGTGAATAAAGTTTTCCTTTCTCTTCCCCATTCCAGTAGTAAAGTTCATAAGACACCTGGTTGGCTTTCTGAAGGTGTTTTACTGTGGTGGCAGATGAAATGCTGAAGTCATTTTAGCCAGAATGCAATGGACCAAAGATACTGGTTAAAAAATTTGACAGGTGCAATCACTCTCATTTTTCCAGGTCCCCAAATAAAATCAATAGCTGGTTTGATCAAAGTATCTTCTCTAATAACATTCAGAAAATGTTATGACTCATTAAAAATAATTTTCAAAGGAAAAATATTGCCTGATTTTTTTTTGCAAATGAAATAAATCATCAAAAATCCTTATATAGAGTGCATTTACATCTATATAGTGTTTCTTGTTAGGAACTAAAACTATTCTCTCCCTCTTCCTTTCTGCATTTCAACTTGACTCTGAAAATATACTGAACATTTGTTCTCTGAAATTAAAACTTATATCTTGCTATGATCAACCATTTGATATTTCACTTAAGTAGATAAATTTTATAAAGAAAATAAACAAAGGCAAAACTACAAAAATAAAATTTCACACAGACTAGAAATATTATCTGAGACAACTGACAAAAAATCTAATAGTGCTTTGTATTAAATAATAGTTTTCAAGTCACTTTATACCAAGTTACATATCTTAAAAAAAAAATACCTAATTTACGCTTATGTTCAAGATTATATAACATTAGCTTCAATGGCAATTACTTTTCCTACAATTTCTTCCACATTTTCCCAACATGACTAAAGGTTCAACACAACAGATTTGACATAAAAGTGTCATAAACAATTATTGGTGATTCCTGATGCAAATGTTTTTTTAAATGTTTTGATGCTGATGAATTTGTACCAAAACAAAGTTTCTGATATACTTTTAGGATTATGCTTGACTCTATGATGTAAGCAAAAAATACTTGTACTGACATTTACATACAAAAATAGAGAATATACACGCTGCAGTGACCTTGGTGATATCTTCTGGTATTAAAAGTTAGAGGATCACCAACCTGACTAAAAAATTCAATGAGTTTTAAATTACGATTTTTTTTTTAAAAAATCAAGATTCTCAATTTTAAATTTAACAATTTTCATCTTCCATGCCCACTGAGATTCTTTGTTTTGGTTAATAACTGGGCTTGAAAAATATGGAGGAATAGAACAGAATGCATTTCTCTGGAAGAAGCCTGGAGCTCTCAGAATTTAACAGTTTATTATTGTCTCGATTTTTCCTAGGCTTGAATCTTTCTCTTATTTTGCCCATGCAGAGCAATAGAAGGCTCTGATGAGGAAGGCCATAAGGCCAGAAAGAGGGCACAGGTCCTGTATCATGCCAGGTATCTATTTTTTTTGTCATTAGGAAAGATGGTATCTACAAACCCAGAAAGGAAGAAACGATATGGAGAGCTAAAGCCACCCACAGGACAGCTGGGTGCTGTCCACCCACCAGAAGCTGGACCAGCAAGGCGTTTCCATTGCTTCACTAAAGCGCTGCTTCTGTCCCAGGGCTGCGTGCAGGCTTTTGAGAGTTCCCTGACTTTCTGCTCAGGTCACATGCACTTGGCAAAAATCACATTAAACCGACTTAACACTAAAGTTGAACTGAACATAATTTCTTTTTCTAGGATGTGATGTGAAAGATAAAAAATCATGGACCAGGGATCCAAAGATCAGGTTCTCTTGATCTCAAGCTGAGGGGTCTCAATCAAGTTAACTTTAACCATCCTGGGTATCTATTTCTGCAGGTAAAATAATACAAGGGAATTTGTACTACACAACCTTTAAAGTCTCTTTCAAATCTGGCTGAAACACTAAGTCAGACTCTTCTTGCACAGGCCCTCTTGATTTTCATTATGAAGACCAGCTAAAAATAATTCTGTTTGGAGGATTTTCTGATGCTTATATCATGGCCAATGAGGGTTTTCTAAACTTCCAGAGGTAAACCTAAGTATCTGGCTCTCTAATAAAAACACAATTGAGATATTTCTATACTAACATGAAGTATACTTTGAAATTCATTAGGGTGGTCAGATTTTAGTTACCTATACTTTCTTCTTTAATTCCCTTAATGTTGAAACCCTGTTCTCTCCTCAACTGGGTGACAAAAGAGTAGCATGGAGGTAAAAGACAGAATCTTGGTTGAATCATTTCTGACTGAAAGACAAGTAACAGAGTATTTCTTTAATTCTTTAACATTTTTTTTTTCAATTTTCAAAACTAAAATTTTTGAAATTGCTGCTAATACTTAAAACCAAGAAATATGTTGTAGCTTATCAGTACTGCCAACGTGTCCTAGTGGTTCTTAAATCATTTCCAAACTGGAGACTCATATCTCTGCTTCTACTATTTCAAACCCAGTGTAAAGCATGTCGAATTCAAATTTAAAGAGGGACCGTGTGGAGTGCTAGCAATAGCTTTGGGAGTAGGATAAATAATTTCTTCAACAGTTACATATGTACCTAACAAGAAACCAACAATTCCAGTGAACACGATGGAAACATTCTTCAGGATCATCCATATACTGTAGTGCTCCTTAGAGAACGTGAGAATTTCAACGAGGGGCGGTAGGATCAGGGCCAGCGTGCTGCTGCTCACAGCTCCGACGAAGGAGATCACAATGTCTAAACGAGGAATGAGGATCGCGCCGGCACCTAGAAAATTGAAAATACAAATTTTCCTTATGTAAATATCTAATACCTACGTAAACACTAACCGTAGATACTTTCAATACATTAACATCAATTGATGCAAGTAGGCACAATGAAACTATTGTTTGTGGAAGCATCTGTCATGTTTTGTTCTGAGCTAAAAATGAAAACAAAGAAAGAAACCAAAACATTGAGCGATGTTTCTGACTTTGACTTATCAATAGGGTTTCTTACATAAACAACTTTAAATTTTTGCTATGAAGTTTTGGGTAAAGAATGCATTTTCATTATTCTGTCATATAGCTCATTCTACAAAGCACAAAATCTGGGCTGGTATGGTATAAACAAATGGTTAAATCAAAGAGAAGAGATAACTATTTCTTACACTTGAATTCCAATTAACCAAAATAGAAGAAACTATGGAAACAGAAAATCATTATTAAGTAAACACCACAGTAATAACCGTTGCAGGAAAAGTCAATGAAGGATCCTAAAATTAATGGGCAAAAGGCTCAGATGACAAAGAATTTGCCTGCAATGCAGGAGACCTGGGATGGATCCCTGGGTCAGAAAATCCCCTGGAGAAGGAAATGGCAACTCACTCCAGTATTCTTGCCTGGAAAATCCAATGGATGGAGGAGTCTGGCAGGCTACAGTCCATGGGGTTGCAAAGAGTTGGAGACGACTGAGCGACTAACACTTTACACTTTTTAACACTAACTGTATAAGAACAGGAAATATCCCTATAAAAAACTCATTAATTATAAAGGGAAAAAAAGAGTACCTCTACTGTAGAGACATCTGATGGACACCACCTTAACCAAGTGATCAAAGTTAATATCACCAGGCATGAGCCGTGATGTGATGTACTGAGAAGCGCAAAGCATCACCTGTGGAATTTTTGTTAAAGATGCTTAACTTCAACCTAATCATAAGAAAGCATCACACAAATCTACACTGAAGGAAATTCTACAAAATTACTGACACTTCAAAGATATCAAGGTAAATGAAGGCAAAAAAAGATAACTGTCTCTTGACAGTTGGGGGAAACTAAGTAGACTTGACAACTAAATTCAAGTGGGACCTTGAATTGGTTCCTGGATCAGAAAAAGGTAACAGTGGGAAAACCGGTGAAATCAAAATGAGGTCTATAGATGAATTAGCAGCATTTTATCGATGTTAATTTCCTAGCTTTAATAGTTGTATTGTGGTATGTAAGCTGTTAACATTAGAGGAAACTGAGTAAAGGGTTTATGGTAATTCTACTTTCTTGTACAGCTTTTCTAAGCTATTTCAAAATGACAAGTTAAAAAAAAAATTATGCAACATTATCATCAGCAGGATTTTATGCCAAGCTATTGACAAGTTTTCTGCAAGTTTTGATCCAGCACTTTTTTGATCTTATCTTTATCTTACCAAAAGGTATCAACAGAAGGTTTGCAAAAATCGAGACATATTCTTTCTCTGAATTGTCCTTAAGTGTTTCATTGAATGATGTGTGAAGGGCTGGAGTTGCCACCAGAAATAACAGCTAAGTTTGCTGGCATGCAAGCTGTGACAGCTCTATCATCACCACCACCAAAGAGGACTACGCAACCACAGTTACCACTGTGAGGACTCTAATCATGTATGTGTTGGTGTTCCTTCCCTTGTCTTCAAAAGCTATCAGTTTTCTCACTAATCTTTGCTATCCTTCTATTTCTAAGGTTACTTTCTTTTGCTTTTCTTTTTACTGCATGTTTGTCTCTTACTGAACTTAACTCATGCTCTTTGTAATTAAGTTTCAAGTTTCCAGTCTACTGGTTTCTTTACTTCTTAATTGTTAGTTTATGGTTTTTTCCCTTCCCATATTCTTTGTGGCTCTCGATATTTTCCAGGAGGATGTGGCATTAATTTGGAACCACCACATTTCTTAGAACCACACCTACCACTTAACACTTTTTATTTACATTATTATGAAAGATAAAATCCTAAAAAAATTATTTTGAAATCATAAACATAGCTGCACTTCTACAAGACTGAAGTACAATAAATCTTCTAAGTAAAATAACTGAATGTGAAGTTGGAACTCTAAACTAGAAATACTTTATAAAGTGAGTCCTTGTTTAATGGATGTGTGCTATACCGTTTTAACATTTCTCTCAAAGGAAGTATAAAGCATAACTCAATCACAACAGAATGTTTCAAAATCCATTGGCTTTTATCCATTTTGTGACAAAATACTTATAGAAGATGGCAGTATTTAAAAGGACAACCAGACCAACATGACTACCACCTTATCATCTAAAGAGCCTTTCATTTTGGAGTCTATTTTTTGTTATTAATGTTTTCCAATAGGCCAAGTTGTTATGAGTAAATCAAGTGAAGTATTGTTGGAAAAGCATCTGGAGAAACACTATAGTATTTTAGAATTTATTCATTCAGACTAAAATTCCATTTACCAAATGGTTTTAAATCATGAAATTTATCAATTAGATAAAGTCATTCTTTAAATGTTATATAACCAATATATATTTGCTAGTAAAAATGGCTTGAGATGTTATTGATAATGTTAGTAGAGAAGAAAGTGAAATATATATACTTTAGGCAAATCTAACATAGAAGAACTCAAAAATCACAAAAATAGTAAGTCAAAGGATAGCTTGGATAAGCATAGTTTATTCATTACAAATTACAAATATTCACTACAGGATTACTATAAATATGGTGCCCTTTGTCATTTACAGACAGTTATTATGAATATACCTAGTAAGTACTAATTAATCATATTCAGTATTTCCAAAAACTGTATTATAGAGGAAAAGAATAAGTTGCCTCTGACATGGAAAAAAAAAGAAATGGCAAAAAAGGTCCATTTTCTTGCATCTTAATGGTAAAAGCAGCTATATCAGAGAAAAAAAATAAAATGCTTGATATTATAACATCAACAACACTCTAGCATGTAAATCTTTTTTAAAATTTATTTATTTTTAGTTTTGGTTGCACTGGGTCTTCATTGCTGCACGCAGGCTTTCTCTAGTTGCAGCACATAAATTTAAATTGCACAAACATTGAATGATCCTCTCCATATATCTACTGACTCTAAGATAGAATATTAGGGCACAGAATGGTACTTATTTTCATCTACTGTGACAACTAACTTACATGATTCTGGTACATTTTCTTAATATTCTACAAACTACCAAAGATTTATGCTTTATGTAGTCCTAGTTTACTAAAAGAAGAAAGCATACTCTCAAATCCAAGGGCTTTTCAAGTTAGAAACAGTAAAAGAATCAATGAATTGGACACTAACAGAAATAAGTAGTATTTAACATATTTTGCAGGTTCAATTCAAACAGGGAATCAAAATACTGGTTTGAAATCAAAATTTAGCAGCTTTTTCTACAGGTTCGTCTTTAAAATAAAAGGCATTTATTGTAGTCCAAGGTGGCCCTGGCCAGTCTGTAGTCAACTCTTCTCTCTTACCTGTGGAATGCCTACCTAGCAGGTAAGGGTCTATGGGGAACATGCAGGAAGAGCCTGACCCATCCTCTCAAGCTTTTGATTCCATGAAGAAGATGCTGTGAAATGGCAATTCAAATACTAAATGGAGACCTGGACATAACTAATATAACCCAGCTGATGAGCCCCATACTTTGAAGATCTGTCCTACAGACGTGGACTCAGCACCTGGAAAGGACTATGGGGCCTGAAACGCACAAACCCAGCTGGGCCTCCACTCCCCCTGCTGGTGCTGCACAGCTCGCTCTACAGAGAGGACAAGGTCCCACCAGCTCTCCACACGTCTATCAGTAAAGAGTCCACCCCAGGACATTTTCAAGTGCTTTGGATAAGAAACAATACAAAACAGGCTTGTCATGAACATTGGTTGACTTTAATTTGGAAGGACCTGCCAAAGACTTAAAGGAAGGTCAGTGTCCAGCGATGTGTCTCAATGAAGTAGAAGGCATATAACACGGTCTGTTTCTGTGTCCAAAGCATGCTGTAAATATAGCCCTCACATATGGTTAAACAGGCTTCTCTGTTTTTAACTAAAAGAAAGCAGCAACAAAGAAAAGGCTGCAACTCGCGGTGCTATGTCCTCAGCCCTTGAGGAAAAGCCCTGGCTTGTGGGAATAAACTCCTGGGGGCAGAAGTGCCATCTGCTCTGGACCGCAGCAGACAGGGAGCTCAACATAATAGCAGCCAATGTGCGGAAATGGGTGAAGTTATTAAAATTCAGTAGCTAACCTTAAAAGGAGATATGCTTTCAGAATAGAACTGCCTTACATCTCCTGATAAAAGGGCTTTACCTGAAATACGTCTTTTTATTTAGTACAGCTGTCAAAATGTCAATAAAAGTAATGTGTAAAGAATATTCTAAAATGTTTTAAAATAATTTTTTCCTCCTGGATGTTTCATTAGTAATTGGAATATGGCTTTACTGACTTCATTCCTCAATGTCATTTCCCTTATTAGTTGACATATTTCATTTAAATAATTGCTTTGAAAAGTATGTCTTATCTACTTTATCTACTTTGCCCAGCTTTGCTGTTTCTTTGAACAAAATATAATACACCCAATTCTTTAAATCTAGGCATAAGCTCCACCCTAAGGTGCTCAATGCAATTTACAGAGTTGCCCAGAATTTCTAGTTCTACCCTTCTCTAACCTCGAATGGGCCAAGATAGTTACTCAAATCTTCTATAGAGTTTCCAAAGCTGCTTGTCCCCCAGTCACCAGTCATCTCGTCCTTGGTGTCATCCTAGGCAATCCCATTAGATAGGTCAGTGTGGCAATCATCTTTCTCTTTGCAATTATAATAAAAGTGGTGACTATAATGATAGTATTAACAGCAATTTCTAACTACTTTGTTCATATTTTTTAATGTCTTATCTTCATTTCATAGTTGAAGAAAGAAGGGCTCAAAGATGGTTTGTAACTTAACTAAAGACCCAGCAAGGAAGTGGGAGGCCTGAGTTTTGAACTGTCAGGTCACATACCAAACTAAAGGCCCCTCTACATGAGTTTCCATGATTCATTCTACCTTGTGGGGGCATTTTATAATATGAAACTATAATAAGAGAGTATACACACTCCTTCAAATAATAAGTAAAATAAGCCACTGAAATCATTAAAGAACAAAACCCATTTGTATAGGTAGTCATGGAGAGCTGAACTGTTAAATACACACAAGTTAGCAGATATAAAAAACCTCAGGAAAACTAGAAAGCCAAAGTAAAACGTTATCAACGATATAAAGGGTCACTTATGCATCTGATTTAAAGGTACTTATATTTCAATTATGAGTGATATTATTTTGAAAATAATAATTTGGTTACTTGTTTTAAGTGTGATAGGATCTGATTTATGATTTTCTTCTATATCAGTAGAATAACAGAATTTTAAACCAAAATGTATCCAGTTAGGTGAACAAAATTATTTCAAAAATATAAAAAACACACTTTAAGTAGCTTCATTAGAAGAAATTCAACAATAAAAATCATTATGATATAAGTATGCAGTGATACTTACAAGTAATAGTAACCAAGAAGGACCTTATTACAAATTCATAGATTTGCTTCCATTTAGCATGAAATCTGGATGTGATCACAGGGATAATTATCTCTGCTGGAACATAGAACTGAATTGAATATGTCACAAAGATGCCGAAGGAATACAGAATTTTCACTGATTGATATAACCTGTTAAAAATTTTCAAAATTTAGTCATTCTTTTATTTCCAGCTTTACCGACATTTAACTAACCAATGAAATTATAAGACATTTAAAGTCTACAACATGATGATCTGATATATGTATACATTGTGAAAGAATTCCCACAAACGGAATTAATTAACAAACACAACCATCACCTCATGTATTTGCCTATTTTTTCTGTTTTGGTGAGAGCACTGACTCTACTCTCTTAGCACATCTCAATCATACAATACAGTAACATCAACCACAGTCACCACATTATACGCTAGATGCTCAGACCTTACTCATCTTTTAACCAAAAGCTTGTATCCTTTTACCAAACTCTTCTCTTTTCCCCCATCTACCAGCCCCTGACAAACACCAATCTATTCTCTGTTTATCTAAGTCATAATAAAAATAAAAGAAATAAAATGAAAATAACCAAAATAAAAAGAAAGTTAGATTCATATTAAGACAACGTGCATGAGCAAAAGCAAGACAATGTGCATGAACCTGGCAGGCATTATGCTAAGTGAATAAGCCAGGTAGAAAAAGACAAATACTGCATGATATCACTAATACGTCAAGATTATAAACAGTTTTCCTAAACAGCTGCCAAGCAAGAAGGAATTCGATTAAGTCTCCTTCTATAATGTATTCATCCTAGGAGTGAAGGAGGAAGGAAGAAAGCTGAGTAGAAACAGATTTGAAAATACTACAAACAGCAAAATTTAGGGAAGAAGGAAGCCCTTAGGGCTAGGAACAACACAAAGTTACTATTAAAAAGACCTCAAGATGTATTTCTCACCTTGATGTTTAAAGTTTAAACATAAATGGTCAAGCTATTGAAATGTACAAAATAACCAAAAGACTCCTACTTCATATACTTTGATACACAGTTGTGGAGAACTAACTATTCTTATCAGTTTATTACTACAGTTCTTTTTTCTAATTATCTTTTAACTGACATGTTTTTAAAATATGATTAACAATATATCTAAAAATATATCATTATGCATATAGGTATAATAACTTTTCTATTGGTATAAAACAAATTACATAGGTTAAGAATCTGGTTATTATTAACACCACTCAGTAATATTAATTATATGTAATTACTATCATTTGATGTTACCCAGAGTAAAAATGTGAAATAAAATGGTCACTATCTTTTCAGAAGCTGGTATATTTACGAAGGATCCACCAGAGAGTAATACAGAAATCAGAGTGTTAAAGAGAAGCACCACAGTCTTTTAAAATCAACTATTTCATTTTTATTTTTGTTTCAAGAACCCCCTAATTTCTCTGTTTCATATCTATAATTTTAAGCACTCTATTTTTCAATACTCAACTTTCCTACATGTTTATCAACCTTTGTTCTCATTTTGATTTTAAGCATGTATCTGTGGTGATTGTCCATATGTACTAATATTGGCCATATATACTAATAGTTTTAGAAATGAACAGTAAACTATCCCTCAAAAGGATAAAAAACTTGCTTAAAGCGACAGGGATTTGTCTTGAGGATATATAAAAACATAAAACTTTTATTTTTCATTTATTTTTAATTGAAGGATAATTGCTTTACAGACTTTTTTCTGCTTTCTGTTAAATATCAACATGAATCAGCCATAGGTGTACATATGTCCCCTCCCTCTTATCTCCCTCCCCTCTCCCTTCCCATCCCACCCCTCTAGATTGATACAGAGCCCCTGTTTGAGTTCCCTGAGACACACAGAAAATTCCCATTGGCTATCTATTTTACATACAGTCATGTAAGTTTCCATGTTACTCTTTCCATACATCTCACCCTCTCCTCCCCTCTCCCCATGTACTTAAGTCTATTCTCTATGTCTGTTTCTCCACTGCTGCCTTGCAAATAAATCCACTGGTACCATCTTTCTAGATTCCATATACATGTGTTAGTATACGATATTTATCTTTCTCTGACTTACTTCACTCTGTATAATAGGCTCTAGGTTCATCCACCTCAATAGAACTGACTCATATGTGCTCCTTTTTATGGCTGAGTAATATTCCATTGTGTATATGTACCACAACTTCTTTATCCATTCATCTGTCGATGGACATCTAGGTTGCTTCCATTTTCTAGCTATTGTAAATACTGCTGTAGTGAACAATGGGATACATGTGTCTTTCTCAATTTTGGTTTCCTCAGGGTATATGCCTAGGAGTGGGAATGCTGGGTCATAAGGTGGTTTTATTCCTAGTTTTTTAAGGAATCTTCATACCATCTTCCATAGTGGCTTATCAACTTACATTCTCATCAATAGTGCAAGAGGGTTCCCTTTTCTCCACACCCTCTCCAGAATTTATTGTTTGTAGAATTTTTGATGAGGGCCATTCTGACTGGTGTGAGGTGACACCTCATTGTAGTTTTGATTTGCATTTCTCTTATAATGAGCAATGTTGAGCATCTTTTCATGTGTTTGTTAGCTATCTGTATGTCTTCTTTAGAGAAATGTCTGTTTAGGTCTTTTTCCCACTTTTTGATTGGGTTGTTTGTTTTTCTGGTATTGAGTTGTATGAGCTGCTTGTATATTTTGGAAATTAATCCTTTGTCAGTTGTTTCATTTGCTATTATTTTCTCCCATTCTGAGGGCTGTCTTTTCACCTTGTTTATATTTTCCTATGCTGTGAAAAACCTTTTAAGTTTAATCAGGTCCCACTTGTTTACTTTTGTTTTTATTTCTGTTACTCTAGGAGGTGGGTCATAGAGGGTCTTGCTTTGATTTATGTCATTGAGTGTTCTGCCTATGTTTTCCTCTAAGAGTTTTATTGTTTCTGGTTTTACATTTACGTCTTTAATCCATTTTGAGTTTATCTTTGTGTATGGTGTTAAGAAGTGTTCTAATTTCATTCTTTTGCATGGAGCTGTCCAGTTTTCCCAGCACCACTTATTGAAGAGGCTGTCTTTGCCCCAGTGTATATTCTTGCCTCCTTTGTCAAAAATAAGGTACCCACAGGTGCATGGGTTTATTTCTGGGCTTTCTATCTTGTTCCAATGGTCTATATTTCTTTTATTGTGCCAGTACCATACTGTCTTGATGACTGTAGCTTTGTAGTATAATCTGAAGTCAGGAAGGTTGATTCCTCCAGCTCAATTCTTCTTTCTCAAGACTGCTTTAGCTATTCAGGGTCTTTCGTGTTTCCATATGAATTGTGAAATTTTTTGTTCTAGTTCTGTGAAAAATGCCATTGGTAATTTGATAGGGATTGCATCAAATCTGTAGATTGCATTTGGCAGTATAGTCATTTTCACAATATTGATTCTTGCTACCCAGGAATGTGGAATATCTGTTTGTCATCTTTGATTTCTTTCATTAGTGTCTTATAATTCTGTGTACAGTTCTTTTGTCTCCTTAGGTAATTCCTAGATATTTTATTCTTTTTGTTGCAATGGTGAATGAATGGGATTGATTCCTTAATTTCTCTTTCTGGTTTTTCATTGTTAGTATATAGAAATGCAAGTGATTTCTGTGTATTGATTTTGTATCCTGTAACTTTGCTAAATTCACTGATTAGCTCTAGCAATTTTCTGATAGTATCTTTAGGGTTTTCTATGGACATTATCATGTCATCTGCAAACTGTGAGAGCTTTACTTCTTCTTTTCTGATCTGGATTCCTTTTATTTCTTTTTCTTTTCTGATTGCTATAGCTAGGACTTCCAGAACTATGTTGAGTAATGGTGAAAGTGAGCACCGTTGTCTTGTTCCTGATCTTATGGGCAATGATTTCAGTTTTTCACCACTGAGAATGTTTGCTGTAGGCTTATCATATATGCCCTTTACTATGTTGAGGTACGTTCCTTCCATGCCCATTTTTTGAAGAGTTTTAATCATAAATGGGTGCTGAATTTTGTCAAAGGATTTTTCTGCATTTATTGAGATTATCATATGGTTTTTATCTTTCAATTTGTTAATATGGTGTATCACATTGATTTGCGTATACTGAAGAATTTTTGCATCCCTGAAATAAACCCAACTTGATCATGGTGTATGAGCTTTTTAACATGTTTTCAACAACATAAAACAACTTTTAAATAACATATGGAACAACTTAAAAGATATTTTAAAACTCAGTGTCAAAGTTCTTGAAAGTTAGAACATGGGTTCTATTCTCTGTATAACCACTCATGCACTTAGGAGGGGATAGACACTTACTAAATATTAGTTAAATTAATATTAATGATCAAAAATGGGTGTGATAATTCTTTGAAACTACATTTAATCAATATCACAAATAAAAATACTTCAAAAATAAGATGACTCTTGCTTGAAAACAAAGTCGGTGATACTGATAGCTAAGAAATGTAATATCTTGGTAAAGACCAGAAATATATGTATATATTTTAAATAACTACTTTGCAGTCAATATATAGAATCAGATGATGGGGGAGAAAAGCAACTAAATGTTCCAGTGAAAATATAAGTTTTGAAAAATAAGAGTTCAAAAATTACAAGGTTTCTCTTTTCTCCATATTGGCTAACAAATCAATAATTAACCTAATTTTACAGATACGAATACCTTAATTTTTTTTAAGTTAATCTGGGAAATAAGGGGCTGACTAATTCTCTCAAGGTTGAAAACAGAAGCTACTCTTGGAAATAATCTAACAATTCACTTCCCTCTTGGACTTTTCATGATCCTCAAGAATCTTGAGGTTAAGCTCTGTCAAGAAGTCTTTTTGACAACTAGCTACAGTCCTTACCAAGAACCTCACCTCATTCTAAGCTAAAAATAAATAAATAGGACAACTAACTATTTATTTATTTAGTGATGCCATGGTTGGATTTGGTATCACTGACTCAATGGACATGAGTTTGTGCAAGCTCCAGGAGATGGTGAAGGACAGGGAAGCCTGGCACGCTGCAGTCCATGGCGTCACAAAAAGTCAGACATGACTGAGTGGCTGAACAACAAAGACAACTAACAAGTGCTATCTAGTATTCATCACTAGACTGAATGCTTTAAACAACTGAATGTTTGAGGAATGTTCCCTAGAACGTAAGCATTATGCTTCTGCTGCTAAGTCGCTTCAGTCGTGTCCAACTCTGTGTGACCCCATAGACGGCAGCCCACCAGGCTCCGCCATCCCTGGGATTCTCCAGGCAAGAATACTGGAGTGGGTTGCCATTTTGTTCTCCAGTGCATGAATGGGAAAAGTGAAAGTGAAGTTGCTCAGTGTGTCCGACTCTTAGCAACCCCATGGCCTGTAGCCTACCAGGCTCCTCCGTCCATGGGATTTTCCAGGCAAGAGTACTGGAGTGGGATACCATTGCCTTCTCCAAGCATTATGAGGAGAACTTTATTATCTGTTCACTGCTGTATCTCTAATGCTTGGGAATAGTTCCAAATACATAAAACACACACGGTAAATATCCGTTAGATGACAGATGAATTTGATAGATGCCCTTCATTTTTAATTTAATAATATTTACTGTGATGAAAAAAGAAGACAGGCAGAGGAAAGGAAAGGCAGAGGTCATTTCAACCAAGATTCCTAGATAATAGGCAACTTTAATATTGGAAGAATATCATTAAGAATTTCTGAGGGCGAGAATGGAAGAAATAGTTCAGAATATACAAATCTTCTTTATCCTGTTTCCTTATATTTCTCTACATCTTTATGTACTGTGCCTCTTGGTGAGTCCATGCTTGCCTAAATATTTTCATCTTAGGTAACAAATTCCTCAGAGGTCAACTCCCAGATTTCCTGGTAGGATCAATTAAAACAGCTTGATTATCTGTCACTATTTGTCAGCTGTATTTCCCAGAATATTCAACCTCCTAATTCCTGTATGCTACAAACAGGAGCTCAGGCTTAAGATTTTTTCTGTTTTGTGGGGAACGTGAAGTCCCAGATCACTTATCTAAATAAAATATCTATCCCACATCTTCCCTGTTTTTACATGCTTCTCTCCTGTTTGAATTTTCCCTATCCAATGTGTGCTTCAAAAGGATTCCATGCGTGAGATGGAAGAAGTCACTTTACTGCTTCTCAATGTTCATCTGAAAACTTAATATACCCTTGATATCTCTTAGGAGAAGAATGTCTGCTATTTGGGTTACTCTAGTGGAAATCCTGGAAAAACAGTGCCAAAACATCATTCAATTAAGACTAGCAGTTACAAGGGAAATACTTTTATACCTAGAATACTACTTAATGAACATTTACTAAGTGCTGAGTAATGTGCTATACTATGGAGATGCATCACAAACCCAGAGATGCAGGGTTTCTGCCTCAAGGTGCTCATATTCTAGCTCAGAACTGTGAATTTACTTGATTGCTTAGTCCCTCAGTCGTGTCTGACTCTGCGAGGCTCCATGGACTGTAGCCTGCCAGGCTCCAAGAACACTGGAGTTGGTTGCCATTTCCTCCTCCAAAGGATCTTCCCAACCCAAGGATCAAACCCATGTCTCCTGTGTCTTCTGCACTGCAGGAGGTTCGTTAACACCTGAGCCATCGGGGAAGCCCAATTTACTTTAAAATAAAATATACCCTTTATCTTTAAAATATACCCTTACTTCAAAAGCTAAATGCACTACTTTGAACAATATCACTCATAACTAGTTTTAAAAGGTGATGCCTCACTAAGATTGAAGGTAATAAGTATTAATAACGTGGAGCCGCTCTAATCTACACTTGCTTGATTCTGGGGCTGCTCTCTAACTCAATCTTTTCTTGTAGGAATATCCCACATGAACTCTGAGACTTTAAGTCAACATGGCATCAAAAGCCCTTTACAGCTTCTCATGGCTGGTAGCTGGGTTCCATAGGCTCCTGTGACAGTCACTGGCTTTCATATCTGAGGCAGGTATTAGGTGAGCTCCTGCTTACATTTCTTGGGACAAAAAAAAAAAAAAAAGGGGGAGCTTCAGGCTGGACACTCTACAGCTAGCCTCCTGTTTGCATTTCCTGAGACAGGAGATAGGGGGGCTCCAGATTATGTATTTATAACCAGCCTCCTCTTTGCACTTTGAAATAGAAATAACAACAGAAACAGGGAAAATAGCCAGGCTATGTCTTCTGTGGACACCTTACAATAACAGTCATGGCAGAAACAGAGAGGGGCTAAACCCTGTTTGAGTAAAGGATCAAGAGGTCATACATTTCCCATCCTTGGGGCAAGGGAGACATTGAACATGTGCACAAAGGCTCCTTTGGGTCAAAGGAGGGGGCACCCCCCATAGTATGTGATGCCAAGGCTGCCTTATAGTAAGTACTCTGGGCTGGAATCCACACTGGAAAATGGATTCCAGCCCAGGACCGGCGGGCTACAGTTCATGGTGTTGCACATGCATATGGCGGAGGGTCCTAGGGTAGGTCAGGTGTGGAGAAAGAAACCAGATAGTTGGCCCAACGTAAACAAAGACCCAGAAGAACTGCCCCATATGAATGACTTAACGGCCCCCTCAGTGAGGACACCCCACCCTCTCCCTCCAGGGTGCATCCCTGCCTCGCTTCTGTCTCAGCTACACAGACTTTCTCTGCTGGGCTCTTGCATTTGTGATTGTGTTGTGTGTCTAATAATAAACTTTGTATCTCTTTTCACAGTTTTTGCCTCCTTGAGAAATGCACTTCAATGGGGGCAAGAGCTTCTAGCCTCTAACCCTTGCTGATCGAGTGGCTAGTTTCATCCAGGCTACCCAGGTTCAGTTTCTGGGCAGGGAACTAAGATCTCGCTTCACATCACTGTTGCCTCCCAAGATCAATACCCAGCCAATAAAGAGTACGTTACACATTCTCTAAACTGCTCAGCCTATTGCCTGAAGCATAGGAAGGGCAGGGAAGAAGGGACGTATACATAGCAATTCAAGAAACGAATCTCTGAGATAACCCCATGATTATTCTAAACTTCTCATTTTGGAAGATTATCATAAAAGACAAGTATCTTCTCTCCAGTATCCCTCAGCCATGGCTAGTATTTTAACTGTCCTATTTGCAGAGAACTCGCTTCCCAATGCAGGAGATGTAAGAGACAGGGGTTTGATCACTAGGTTGGGAAGATCCCCTGGAGAAGGGTATGACAACCCACTCCAGTATTCTTTCCTGGAGAATTCCACGAACAGAGAAGCCTGGTGGGCTACAGTCTGTGGGGTTACTAAGAGTTAGACACAGCTGAAGCAACTGAACATGCACTCACAGTTGCAGCCCATAAAGAAATAGACTCTAGGCCACAAAAGGCGTTATCAACAGCAGTTCTCTAGATCTTTTTCACAGATTTTTGTTTCCAAGGATACAAGGCTCCCCTCTTTTAAATAAAAAGCAGATGTCTAACTAGGGTTTCCTAAATAGAAACTATGATCTTGTCAACTAAAGAAACAGTCACAACCTGAAAGTGGAGAATTGTTTTATTTGATAGTCTGTTTTTAATTAAGGCTTATAATGAGTTCCCTTCTAACTGGGGAGCCATAGCAATTAGGGAATAAGGCAAAGGTGGGAAATGGATGCAGAAAAAGGGAAGGATTAATTAGAGCTACCGCAGGGACAGTACCACCCCCTTGAGGTTGAGCTGTGAAAACCAAAAGCATTCCCTCCACCTCCGTGTCCACTGCTACTTCCCTACGTTCCTAGCTCCCTGGGGAGAGGAGCATCTCAACTTGACACACAGGCACTCCCACCTCCGTATCTTCTCCCTTAAGACTCTTTAAATACGTTCGTGAATAAGGATAGGGGAGAATTCTGAGATCGTTTCCCCACCTACATCTTATAGTTGATACTAAAAGTACTTGTCAAATTTACTTTCAAATTCGTTTTTAGGATTTAGTCTAATATTAGTCCAAGTGGAGAAATGTATCATTCTGTTTTCTAGACACTGTAGTATCTTTGAAAGAGAAACTAAACTACCATAATTCTTAGCCTATTCTCCATATTAAACTATTACATAAAAGAAAAAAGGAGCACTTTTGAAGGAAACAAAATTATATGATCAAATATAAAATAGGTTAATGAAATAAATGCCAAACAATCATATGTCTTGTTTGTAGTCATGTCTCTAGCTTGAAACAAATGTACAACACTGAAATGGGTTCCAACTTGGAATTCCTTCCTAAATATATCATAGCTAAAGTAAAACTGTAATTAAAAAAAAAAAAATAAACACACTGCAACCTGTAAACAACTCTAGGTACCTTCTCCCTAATCATAAATGGTTCCCACATGCATTTGTTCTAATAACATTTTGGACTCCAATGAGGACCCAGGATTCAAACGACTACTGAATAGCAATCAAACTCTCATCAGGAAGCCAGTCAAAATATTTAAATTTAAGGTTTCACAGACTTCCATCCAAACAGCTAAAGGAGCAGCATGATATTAGGTCAGCAATTATTCTTTGCATTTATCAAAACGAAGGAGTTACTTTCCATTTCATAAATAAGGAGCGAGTCTACATCATAATCACTGCCAATATCTTTATTAAATCTCCAAAGATCAATCTCTGGAAGAAGATAAAGACTCTATATATTGCTTCATTTAGCAGAATATGGTTCTAATATTAAAGAGAATATTAAGATGCACCACACTATTTACAGTTGACCCTTGATCAATGCAGGGGTTGGGGTCTGACCCTGCATATAACTTCTGATTCCCCCCAAACGTAGCTACTAATAGCCTACTACTGACTAGAAGCCTTACTGACAGTCAGTTAACTCATATCTTGTATGTTACAGATATAGCTACATATAGTCTATAGATTCATGACATACCTTTTTTATATTTCTAGGCTATATAGTTTGTGAGTTCTTTTCAAATTGTCATGAATCTCAAAAATTTTTCTAACATGTTAATTAAAAAAAATCCATATAAGTGTACCCATGCAGTACAAACCCCTGTTGTTCAAGGGTCAACTGTATAATGTGTCCTGTGTTCAGAAAGGACTGAGGCACATACAGCGTTAAAGCTGACCACTAAAGCCATGAGGGCCATAAGTGATGGTTTATATGAGTTTATCAGAAACCCAGAATGTTAAGATTTTTGGCAGCAAGGATAAGTATTAAATTTTTTATTAAAGTGAGTCCGTATTAAAAGAGTTCATGTTTCACCTGTTATTCAAATTTGGAATATCCTATAATTTTTAATCTTTTAAAAATATGCCACAAAAATCTGTAAAGTCAGATGATCTCCTTTGAAGGTTATGAAAAAATTTAGATTATACAAATAAAGAAACCACAGTAAAGATTTTAAATGTTTAAATCATAAAACTAAAAATACACCTTTATCATGAAACACTGGTAAATTATATTTATAAAATATACAAATTAGGTTAACAAACTCTTGTCTACCTACCATACATCTTGGGGAAGATTTAAAGTTATGCTGCCTTTGATATCATCGTGGAAACACATATATCCTAAAGTAGCTAATGTTACATACAGCGCTGTGACAATCCCCATGCCAATATTCAATGCTTGGGGGAAGCGTTTTGATTCTTTCATTTGATTTTCCAGTGGAAGGACCTAAGAAGAGAATGCAAGTAAATGAAAACAGTATAGCACCCGCCTGATAGGTGCCCAAATTAATCTTTCTATAGTTTATATGCAACACATAATCACTGATGTATTTTTCTAAGTATTATATATTTTTTCACACTACAAATTTTTAAATTCCTAAAATAAAAATATTTGAAATCACCTCTTAATATGCAAAACTGTCAGGTTTTTTAAAAAATAAGCTTTCTACTTTTGAATAACTTTAGATTTACAGAAAAGATGCAGAGATAAACAGAAGACTCCCATATACTCCTGACCAATTTATCTTTTTATTAACATTTTACACAACCAAAGTACATGTGTTACAACTAAAAACCAATATTGGGGCATTACAATTAAACTCCAAACTTATATTTGGATTTCACCAGTTTTCCCACAAATGTCCTTTTTCTGCTCCAGAGTCCTGGCCAGAACAACATCTTTCATTTTGCCATCATGTGTCCTGAGTCTCTTCTGGTCTGGGGCAGTTTCTTGATCCTTCCTTATTGTTTACTACCTTGACAGTTTTGAGGAGCACTGGTTATGTATTTGGCACACTGCCCCTCTATTAACTGCCTGATGTTTTCCTCATGACTAGATTGGGATTATAGGTTTCAGAAAAGTACACCATGGAAGTGCGATGCCCTTCCTATCACACATGCTATCAACATGATTTATCACTGGTGAAGTTCATTTTGATCACCTGGTTAAGGCAGTGTTTGCCAGTAAAGCTCCGCTTATAAAGTTCTTTCCTTCCTCCTTCTCATACTCTATTCATTGGAAGTAAATCACTATAGGCAGCCCATACTCCAGTGACTGGGGGGATTAAGTTACAACTCCTTGAGGATAGTATCTACATAAGTTATTTGGAAATCTTCCCTATGTGCTTATTTATTTAATCACAGAAATTACAAGATGCTTACTCCTTGGAAGGAAAGTTATAACCAACCTAGACAGCATATTAAAAAGCAGAGACATTACTTTGCCAACAAAGGTCCGTCTAGTCAAGGCTATGGTTTTTCCAGTAGTCATGTATGGATGTGAGAGTTGGGCTATAAAGAAAGCTGAGCGCCAAAGCATTGATGCTTTTGAACTGTGGTGCTGGAGAAGATTCTTGAGAGTCCCTTGGACTGCAAGGAGATCCAACCAGTCCATCCTAAAGGAGATCGATCAGTCCTGGGTGTTCGTTGGAAGGACTGACGTTGAAGCCGAAATGCCAATACTTTGGCCACCTCATGTGAAGTGTTGACTCATTGGAAAAGACCCTGATGCTGGGAAGGATTGGGGGCAGGAGGAGAAGGGGACGACAGAGGATGAGATGGTTGGATGGCATCACTGACTCGATGGACATGAGTTTGAGTGGACTCCGGGAGTTGGTGATGGACAGGGAGGCCTGGCGTGCTGCGATTCACGGGGTCGCAAAGAGTCGGACACGACTGAGCAACTGAACTGAACTTGTATTCATAGGGATTCATATATATTTGTTTTATAGTTCACTACTGCTTATTTTGTTACTACTACCATTCCAGGGTTGGTCATAATGAATTCTATCAGGCAAGGTCCTTCGTCCTTTTGATATGCATCTATTCTTTTGTGTTTTGATCACTTCCGTACTTTCTGGCAGGGCTTCCCAGCTGGCACTAGTGGGTAAAGAACCTGCTTGCCAATGCAGGAGATGTAAGAGACGTGGGTTCAATGCCTGGGTCAGGAAGATCCCCTGGAGAAGGAAATGGTAACCCACTCCAATATGCTTGCCTGGAAAACTCCATGGACAGGAACCTGGCGGGGGGTTGCAGAGTCAGACACAACTGTGCAACTAACACACACACACACACACACACACACACACACACACACACACTCTGTGGCACTACACTATGCTCCAGACACACCTTGAATTTCCTTGCTTCCATCCTGTAATCAGCCATTTCTCCAAAGCACTTTGTTTCCTTTGCTGGAGAATCAGATCTAGACAGGGTCTGGGCACTGAGTGTGCTCAGCGCTCCTGGATGCCGCTGCTCTCAGCTCTCTCAGCAAACGCACGCTAACCCAAGCACACACATGCCTACAACTGTTTCTCTCTCTATCCATCTGTATTTGTTGTCTGTCAATTTAATAAGATGAACGTGTGAAAGGTGAAAGTCGCTCAGTCGTGTCCGACTCTTTGCAACCCTGTGGACTCCTCTGTCCATGGAATTCTTCAGGCCAGAATACTGGAGTGGGTAGCTGTTCCCTTCTCCAGGAGATCTTCCCAACCCAGGGATTGAACCCAGGTCTCCCGCATTGCAGATGGATTCCCTACCATCTGAGCCACCAGGGAAGCCCCAATGAGATGAATAAGTATTTACGTTATGGGGGAAAAAAAGAAATCTTTAGAAAAAAAAGGCTAATTTAAAAGTTAAATTTGTAGGCAAATCTTTGGAGGTTTTGGGCATACAAATTTGACCATACAGTAAAAGACATTAAGTAATAATAAGTATTTACTGAGTGCTTACAATGCGCCAGGGATTTTTCTAAAAGCTTTGCATGTAGTAACTTACATAGTCTTTACAATAACTTCATGAGATAATAACTAATATTATCTCCACTTTTCAGGTGGTTTAGGTAGGTCCATATGAAACCTGTGAGTGATTAACAGAAAACAGAAGAGTACACAAGTTGTATGGTCCAGAGAAAACCCAGACTGAAATGAGAAGCTAAAGTCAAGCATGGTGCCAGTGCAGCTAGGAAAGGAGGAAGGAAAGGAAATGGACATTACAGAGGCTCCATCTGCGTTAAGCAGCGTTACCTGTTTCACACATAACCTCATTTATGGAGCTGATTTGGGGAAATACAAAAAGAAGACTCAACACATCTTAATTGCTGACTGGAATGGGGAAACCAGGGACACAGTGAAAAGAAATACTCCAGTGTTTCAAGTTTGAGCAACCAAAAGTAAAACCAAAAGAAACAGAGAAATGAGAAAGTGAAATTGCTTTTACACAAAAAGAAAAAGTATGTGTCAGACTTTGGAGCTGTTGAATCTGAGACATCAGAGGAACAACACTTAACTGGAAATGTCCAATAGCTTAACTGTGGCTTACTAGTTAAAGCAGAAATGAAAATCTACAATTATGTCTCTAACAGGGATAAATGGAGCTTCTAAGAATTAGTAAGAATTCTGTAAAGGAGAATTCAGAGAGAGCTGAAACCAAACTAAAATCGCATAGAATTGTCTCAGGTGTATTTTGTCTGTGGTTCATACAAACAGATGTTTATCAGTGGTTCTGCTCCCACACCAAACCATCAGACTATGAAACACAAGCTATGGCCTTTTGCTGTTCAGTTCCTAAGTCATGTCTGACTCTTTGCAATACCACGGACTGTAGCATGCCAGGCTTTTCTGTCCTTCACTGTCTCCCTGAGTTTGCTCAAACTCACATCCATTGAGTCAGTGATGCCATCCAACCATCTCATCCTCTGTTGTCCCCTTCTCCTCTTGCCCTCAATCTTTCCCAGCATCAGGGTCTAGATTCATGGAGAAGGACCCAGTGGTCCAGGGAGAAGGGAATGGCAAACCACTTCAGTATTCTTGCCCTGAGAACCCCATGAACAGTATGAAAAGACAAAAAGACATGGTCTTTTGATCAAGATCAAATGTAGTATCGGGGCTTCCCAGGTGGCACAGTGCCAAAGAATCCACCTGCCAACACAGCAAACACAAGAGATGCAGGTTTGATTTCTGGGTTGAGAAGATCCCCTGGAGTAGGAAATGGCAACCCACTCCAGTATTCTTGCCCAAAAAATTCCAAGGACAGAGGAGCCTGGCAGGTTACAGTCCATGGGGTCACAAAGAGTTGGACATGACCGACTGACTGAGCACACAAACAGCAATATTCTATTTTGCCCAAATCTATACATTCTAGGCTTTCAATGAAAGGGAAGCATCTTTTTTCATTTTTTGGGCACACCGCATGGCATTTGGCATCTTATCTCCCCAACAAGGGACCGAATCCACACCCCCTAAACTGGAAGTTGGAAGTCTTAACCACTAGGCCACAAGGATGTCCCTGAACTGGAAGCATCTTGAATGGAAATATTTAGGATCTCAGAATCCTCACGATGTTTGTAATCTCTTGGTATTAGCTTCATGATAACATCATTTCACAAAACAAACATGATATGCATAAATCTAAAACGAATTTGTGTTTAACTCTTATGTAATAGTAAACTTTATAACAATTTCAATTCATTGCTAATCATCTAGTCTATAAGATACGATGTTTGGGATCTGTCTAAATATAACCCAGATTTGACAGAGTAGAGAGAATATAGATCAGACAAAATTAACCATGAGTTAATGGTTTTTGAAGCTGGGTGACGCTTACAGAGGAGTTCATCACACTATAAAAGTTTGAAAATTTTCACAACAAAATATTAAAACTCATCTATTCTAATGCTCTCATTTTATATACTAAGAAAATGATCCAAGATAAAACGTGGATGAAACTCCTGGTTAGTAGAGGAACTAAACTGTAATTCAAAATTATCATACCAAAACGCAAATCATTTTCTAGGAATAAAAAAATAGAAACAAAAAAAACACAGGAAAGAAAACCATGTATTTTTAAATGTAAGTAAGTCTCTGTGTTGACTTAAGATTTTAAAAAATAATAATAAAAACTAAACCCTTACCACTCCTATGCCTTCAAAAGCAAATACAGCAGTACCAAAAAAGAGGGGGTATTTTTTCCAACCAGCCACTATTGGAAGGTTGTGGGGATCTGGCATATTCTGGAGAAAGAAAGAAAAAATAAGATAAGTTACTTACTTGTTTGAAACAATTTAAAGCAGAAAAGTGAAATCATACACTTATGAGCTTCACGCTAGCAAATGTGGATTATAAATGTGAAAAATTCTTTCAATAAAAAATTAGGGCATCCTATGTTAAATGAGGCCAAGCTGTTAGGATTTTACTGCCAGAAGCAATTGTCTCCCTCGAGCCCACACATTCCAGATGAGCTAAATGCTCCTGATTACCTGTTTCCACCTGTAAGTCCCAGGCTGTTCTCACTGGGCATGGCTCCTGCCACAACAGGAAATATGCAAGCATATTCAACATCTGAGCTGAGAGCCATATAATCAGTTATCAACCACTGCTGACAGTGTCCCCTGAAATTCATTCCCACTCTACTTTCATTGGTCTTTTGGTTTCTAAGATTGCCCAACTCTGCCTTTCTACCTCATAACCCTGTGTGGCTCCCTAGCTCCCGGTTTCAGAGTTTTACCCTTTGACCTGATGGTTGCCACTACCCTTATTATTTGTGCATAAGCCTTGACTCTGGCTTTGATGACTTGGTCCTGACTCATACAGCCTTGTTCCAACCCTCACTATCTGGAAACTTACAATCTGCACATCTTGTTCAAGATGTCTGGGTTCAAAGTGGCTACTTCTTCCAGCCACCCCAAGTCTCCTCACCATGCTGTGTTCTCTGCCTTACCAGACTGGAAGTGGAATTCGAGGCTGGTGAAAGGGATGAACAAAGACACTAAAGTGTGTCAGCACAGGGATAATTGGGGAAGTAAGAGAGGTCTAGAAAACCTTTATTTTCTTGGGCTCCAAAATCACTGCAGATGGTGACTGCAGTCATGAAATTAAAAGATGCTTGCTCCTTGGAAGGAAAGTTATGACCAACCTAGATAGCATATTATAAAGCAGAGACATTACTTTGCCGACAAAGTTCCGCCACCTAGTTAAAGCTGTGGTTTATCCAGTAGTCATGTGCAGATGTGAGAGTTGGACCACAAAGAAAGCTGAGCACCGAAGAATTGGTGCTTTTGAACTGTGGTGTTGGAGAAGACTCTTGAGAGTCCCTTGGACTGCAAGAAGATCCAACCAGTCAATTCTAAAGAAGATCAGTCCTGAATATTCATTGGAAGGACTGATGCTGAAGCTGAAACTCCAATACTTTGGCCACCTGATGTGAAGAACTGACTCATTGGAAAAGACCCTGAAGCAGGGAAAGATTGAAGGCAGGAGGAGAAGGGGACGACAGAGGACGAGATGGCTGGATGGCATCACCAACTAGATGGACATGAGTGTGAGCAAGCTCCAGGAAGTGGTGATGGACAGGGAAGCCTGGCATGCTGTAGTCCATGGGGTCGCAAAGAGAAGGACACGACTGAGCTACTAAACTGAGAAAACCTGAAACATAGGTAGCATTGTGTGACATGATGGTGATACATGACTAAAAACATGTTAGGATCAAAATGGAAAATTAAAATGTTTAGATTGCTGGATAAACACTAAACTGTCCTTCAAGGCTCACAAGTTTCCTTCTACCTAAGGAACGTACTTTTCTGCTCCACTAACTCCTAGATGTCCAACTAAGGGGTCAGGAACTCTAGAAAACCTTATGCAGTCTTCCTGCTTCTCCTCTTCCACTCACATGTGCTATAACAGAGAGTCCACAGGCTCTGGAATTCAGACAAGGCAAAAAGGAAACAGGGACTCATCATAAGAGAATTTGTCATGGACTGCTAATGGAGATTTTAGGACACCTGCTTTGGCAGCAATGTCTAAAAAGTCTAATTTCATCAGAAAAGAATAAAACAAGGATTTTCTATACCTTTTTTGAGTCATTGACCCCAATGAGAGATGAAAGCTATACAGCTGCTCAGTGGAAAATGCATATATACATACAGAAATACTAAATCTTATAAATAATTTTAAGGTATTTGCAGATCCCCTGGGTCCCCTCAACAGATTATTTTAAGGAAACTGAGTTCAGTATCTCCAGACTACTGATGATGAACTCAGTTGCAGTTACTGCACAAAGAGATCACAGCCCAGGGTAGTGGTTGTGAGCTGAAATGGTGGCGGCAAATAAAACTTCAGGCGTGAAAGAAAATTATAGCATCACATCTAGACTCCCATCTCTTGTGATTGGTTTGAGTCTTAAAGGAATAAACAAGACACTAATGAGTTCTTTGTTCCATGTTAGGCAGTGTACTAAGGCAAGGTCTCACAACTCTAGTAGGGCAGGCATTCCTACCTTCTGAGGCAATGCCATATGGCTCAGAAGCATACTGACCAAGATTCACAACCAGATCTGACTACAAAGCCTATGCTTTCATCCCCCATGCCATACACTTCTTCAGCTAAGCAGTATCCCCCAAAAGGAAACCTGACTATCTCCTAGGTGACACATATGAAGTAGGGTCTTTACTTATCATCACTTTTACCTCTAGAGTAAAAAAAAAAAAAAAAAAAAAAAGTTTACTTGTTAAAAAACATACGACACAGTTAAAAACATGTTATACTTACCCTAACAACATACTGATAAATTATCACAAGACTGACAGCCATGGATATGTTGGCAAGGAATGAAAGCACAAACAGATTCTTGAGCTCACGAATGAAGACCAAAAGAATTAAAAATGGAAGAAAGCAAAGCATATATATCCTTAGGTCAATACTTCTTCTCTCACATGGACTTGATGAATTGGTACTATTCAAAACAAACACTTTACTCTCCAGGAACCCTTCATGAACCTATACAGGATTACCAGAATAAGGAAGAAGGGAGACAAAAACTTCCATTAACTTATAAGCATGAAGGAGAAATATAAAGAAAACTATGATCTATATAAACTCTATGATAAATTACTTTGCAATAAATAAAATACATAGTTTCAAGACACTCGAGCAACCTAGAAATATACATACATATATATAAAATTTAAGGATAATTAAAATAGAATAGTCTTCTTTGTAAAATAACTTTATCATACTGTGAAAACAAAGTTCACTAGAAACTTATGAGGACAGACTTGCTAATCCATTTTGAAGCTTTGTGACTGTGATGCTCGTGATGCCTGCAAAGGCTCAATCTGCTTCTGAGATAATCAAAAGTAGAAGTATGCTTGTCTAGAATGGCCATTGAGTAGTCTATTAACACAGTTTTTTCAAAGCAGAAAACAATCTCCAAGTGCCTTTTAGAAACGTGCAGTAGTCAAAATGCAACTCAGAAATGACAACCCAACTTTAAAGGTCTTGTATAAAGCAACTGTTGATGAATTAGCATCACTGTCAATCAACATTTATAAAAAATCAGCTATCTTCTGCGTGCTAGACGATAAATTTTTGTCAGAGCAAAAAGTTTCTATAAGGTAAACCAACTGTACCTCAAAATTTATTCAGCTACTTCTATAAACCAATATTTAGCTTCCAAAAGAGATTCCATAATTTATAGGCTCCATATATTAAAAGTTGTCCCTGATTCAATTAATCAAATAGTCTAACTTACAAAAATAGAAATGAAATTATAGAGGACTTTAAAAATAATCTTAAAAATTCACAGCAGCAGCAGCTCATACTAAAGCAAAAATATCAGTGAAAATCTGTTTGCCCCAAACACTGCACATTCCTTTTAATATAATGACATTATCATGTCTCTGGATACATAAATTAAGAACCAAAACTTATAGTAATAACAGCAAGCATTTTCTGAGTGCTTTCTATGCGTCAGGTACTGAACTTGACTCTCCAGGAACCCTTCATGAACCTATATAGGATTACCAGCAGAATAAAGAAGAGCGGAAGGAAAAAACTTCCATCAACTTATACTCACGAAGGAGAAATATAAAGAAAACTATGATTTATATACACTGTGTCAAGTACTGAACTTTATATATAACATCTCATTTAATCCTCAAAACAACTCTCTGAGGTGGGTGGTAATATTAATTTTCATTTTATACTTGAGGAAACTGAGGTTTAAGGAAAGTAAAAAAGAAAAATCTATATAATATCAAGCCAGTAAGTGGTGGTTCTAGGATTCAAACCCCCAAGTCTGAGACCCAAGAATCTAGCATGTGACAAGTACACATTCACCTGATCGAAACGCTACGAGCCTTAAAGAGGGGCCTGCCCAAGGAGGCCCTGGTCCCCTCCTGACATCTCTCTCTCCCTCCCGAAATACAGGAAGAGGGGGCCAAAAGTCAGAATTACAGAACAAAATCCTGACATGATTAATAATTCAGGGGGTTAATTTTACCCTTACCCACAATAAGTAATGTTTAGTGTCACTACAAATGTACATATCATCTTAAATTGCAGGGAATATACCTACTAGTTTTAAGTTATGTTGGCAACTTATAACTCATACTGGACTAACAGACTCCCAGGTTATGCCACATGCCATTTAAGAAAAGCACAGCTCTCATTTATCTTATAATTGGCCATTAAAACTTTCTATGTTATCTTCTATAACTTGAAATAGAAGCAAAATTGATCGTTTACATCACTCGGCTTTTAAGAAGATATCGTACTTGTTGACCTGATTTTCTCTGTCATCAAATTATTTACAGCCAAATACTTCTGAAGTACAGGTATTCAAAGAAGTACCTCCCATAATCAAGATGAGGTAATGGTAGAGTTAAGCTCTATCAAGGATTCCTGGCAAGAGAAAAGTAGTCACATAACCAATTTTAAAAAGGGCTGTTTGAGTTGTTAGGTGCTTAGGAATTTCAAATCAATTCTATCACAAACCTCTCGTAATAATTTAGTATTCTTTGGCAGAAAGACGGTTATAAGAAATTCTCAAGATTGAAAAATAAAGTAAAATAAAAATATCGATACATACCCAGAGCAAGATTCAGGTAAACATTTGAGTCCTTCGGTGCCCTCTAGAGACAGAGATTGGCTATCTAATAGGACTTCCTACGCTCTCACATGTTTACCAAAATGCAAAACACTGAAATAAATATTATAAGATAAAATTACTAAATTCAGTTGCTTCCATGTAGAGCTCAAATTTACTAAATTCTACAACTTATTAACTTTTCAATTCAGTGATTTAATGGTTAAAATTCCAAAGGCAGATGATGTTCTTCAGCAAAGCTAAAATGCAGAATTAAAGCTATAATATGCTACATTTGCATACTGCATATAAAATGCATAATGCATTGTATAAAGGCTTTCACAAACCTTTCATTAGCTGATGCTCACAATAAGGTTATGAGGAACATGGGGAGATTTTGCTATCGTTCCCATTTTACAAATAAGGAAATCAAGGCTTGACCAGGAATAAGGGGGTCTTACCCAAGTGTAAGTTAAAACTGAGAGCATGCATCTGAATTCAGATCTTCTGACTCTGAAGTTCATGGTCTTTGGTATCACAACAGTTTTTTTTCTCTGAATGTAATAGCCCTTCCCTTTTCTTCATACCCACATACACTATTTTGTTTGACATTTTCTTGAGCATTTTAAGATCAGCAAGAAGCTAACATAACCATGATGGACTAGCATCACTGGAAGCACCACAGTACTTTACCCCCAGCCAACTGTTCACAGTGGCTTAATAGGGCCAAGAACAGCCATGCAGCAGCTACACAGCAAGAGATGCACAACTCTGTATGGGAACTAAACTCTTAATTCTTTGGTTCAATGTGATACTGAACCTTCAGTTTTAGGCAGATCAAGGTGGTAATAAACTTACAGGTTTGAACTGTAAAAGTAGTAGCAATTAGTACGGTTTAATCAACCTGTGTGTCTTTTATTGGAGACTGCTCTCAAATGTCAGGGCACTTCTGCAGAGAGGGGCAATCTCTGATGATGCTGTTTCAGTGATCATCTGTCTGCTCTGCTAAGGTGAGGTGCTTAGCATTGCTTTCAACTTTTCTCACATCTACCTCAATGTTGCTCTTTGAGCTGCAAACAGCATCTTTCTATCAACTGCAAGCTTCTCCTTACCTTCCAAAGAGTCACTTTTTCTACCCGGTCTTATGTGCAAATGAGTTAAATTCTTCCATTCAACTTTGGGGGCAACTGATAACATTTCATAGGAGAAAGTCACCAATCCTGAGCTTGCAGATATTTATTTTATGTACTTATATAGTCTGTGTCATACACATACAACTAAAGTCAGACAATGTCCTGCCCTAGGAAGAACAGTACTGTGGCAGCTGTGTGAGGCATTTAGGTTTCTGCCTAATTCACATGACCTGAGGCACATTGCTCATGCTCTGTGAGACTCTGTATCCTCATTCATAAAATAAGCATAATACTTATATTACAGTGCAGTTGCAAAAATTAAAGGATATGTATCACAGTTTATAAATATAGGATTATAAAGCATTATGAACATTATCTATAACTTTAACTCAAGCTTGTTGGTAGCTCTCTTAGGAGACGACAGAAAAGATACAATACGACCATGTTGCACAATCCTAGAAAGGCACCATTTCCATTATATTCTATGTAAATGACTGCTAAAATGGTATATCCTATCTTGACATCAAATAGCCTCTTAACTGAGTCAGTAATCCTAAAACTATATGACTTGAAGAATTAAATACTTGTAAAATCAAAAGCACATCATCTATGATGAATAATGCTGATAAAAGCATCAACTCTCTTATTCATAAAAGAATGACTCAGTGACCCTTTCCACCATTAAAAATATAAGAGGAAGGCTTTATCAAACTATGGCCCCCAGACCAAAACCTCCCATCTATTTTTGCAAATAGAATTTTATAGGAATACAGCCACATATAATGTATTATTGTCTACGGCTGAGTTGAGACAGAGATCATATGGCCTGCAAAACTGAAAATACTTACTATCTAGCCCTTGACAAAAAATGGCTGCCAAATCTTGGTCTAAATATAAAATGAAGTTATCTTATACTTAGAAAAGTGAGTCAAATATATACTTGAAAGTGAAAGTCGCTCAGTCATGTCTGACTCTTTGCGACCTCATGGACTATACCGTCCATGGAATTCTCCAGGCCAGAATACTGGAGTGGGTAGCCTTTCCCTTCTCCAGGGGATCTTCTCAACCCAGGATCGAACCCAGATCTTCTGCACTGCAGACAGATTCTTTACCAGCTGAGCCACAAGGGAAGCCCAAATATATACTAGATATATACATATAGATTCTTTAGAACACATATTCACATGATTTTACATTAAAATGCCTACAAGAGAAGTACTCTAGATTACTATGAGTAATGCCTACTATTGCACCACACACATGTGGATAATTAATAAAAGTTATTGATTAAAATAACTAAATAAAAACAGAGGGTAAAGTAAGAATAATACAGGCCAACTATCAGTTAAAGCACATAAAGAAATGTACTTTGGCATTGTGCTAAAAGGAGAGCTTTTTATTTCAGTGCTTTGCATGTTTGCTCAAACTGACAGTCCCTACCAAGACTACAAACTATCTATGTTTGATGCCATATCTAAATATGATGCCATAACTGTGGCATCAGAAGAAAATGATTTTAAAAACTGGAGAAAAACACTTACTTGTTTCACATTTTCAGCTAAGAAGACAATATACACACTACAGAATCCCAGCTGTGTTATCACCAGAAAAAAGTCAACCACATTCCTGAAAAGGGATACCCACAAATAAGTATCAGTAAGAGCTGAAGAAATGTCAATATATTTTTTCCCTTTTAACTATTTTAAAACATTTCATAATGTTGTTGTTGTTCAATCGCTAAGTCACATCCAATGCTTTGAAACACCATGGACTGCAGCATGCTAGGCTCCCCTGACCTTCACTATCTTCCTGAGTTTGCTCAAATTCATGACCATTGAGTTGGTGATGCTATCTAACCATCTCATCCTCTGCCACCCCCTTCTCCTTTTGCCTTCAATCTTTCCCAGTATCAGGGTTTTTTCCAAAGAATTGGCTCTTCACATCAGATGGTCAAAGTATTACAGCTTCAGCATCAATCCTTCCAATGAACATTCAGGACTGATTTCCTTTAGGATTGACTGGTTTGATATCCCTGCAGTCCAAGGGACTCTCAAGAGTCTTCTCCAACACCACAATTAGAAAGCATCAATTCTTTGGTCCAACTCTCACATCCAGACACAACTACTAGAAAAACCATAGCTTTGACTATATGGACCTTGTCAGCAAAGTGATGTCTCTGCTTTTCAATATGCTGTCTAGGTTTGTCATAGCTTTTCTTCCAAGGAGCAAGTATCTTTTAATTTCATGGCTGCAGTCACCATCTGCAGTGATTCTGGAGCCCAGGAAAATAAAATCTGTCGCTGCTTCCACTTCTTTCTATTTGCTTAAAATATTTATTTTCTAGAAAGAGCACATATTTATCTGCATATCACTAGACATATTACTGAGCAACAAAAGTTATAATACTTAAAATTTCCCAATTTTCCCATTATTTACTTCTGAAATTCAACAGATTCATAAGAGTATCTATCTATAAAGTGACTTCATGAAAACATTTCATCAATTAGATTAAGCCCATCTCTCCTGTTTCTCAAGATCTTTTTCAGATCAACCTAGTGTATTTGCCACCAAATAGGATGAGCATATTCCCTATCATCCAAATTACTAATAAGAATATAAAATGGGAGAGGACTGGGGACATGGCCCTTATCATTCTAAACCAGAGACCTCTCCAGGCACTTAGCTCTGTGCACAGTTTTTTAGGTACTCTAAATAATTCCAGCCACATAACATAAAGGTAATGGAAGTGAGGAAGGGAAATCACTGGCCAAATTAGCGTTATTTGGGTATGATTATAATCAAGTTAAAAGTCTGCCTACATATTATTAGTATATAGTCCACACCTCTGCCTGTTGTTCTGGGAACAATGAGCTTGCACTTACTAATTCATTATAGTTTCTTATTTGATCATTAATGTCAAGCTATCAAGCAGTCTAATCTAAAAGTCAACAAAGCCTCCTCCTCCTCCCGTTTGAAGTTGGAAGGGCCCTTGCCTATTTTCACTCTTGCCATAACTCTCTCTTTCTTCGTGATTCTTCAGGGATCTCATGTGTAAATAATGTTGGTACCTTGAAACGAATTCAAATTTCTTCTCTCTGATGAATTACATTTACGTATTTCTTTAAGATCTCTTCATTCACCTTTAATTTTAGTACCCTTTACCAACAATCACCCCAGTCGCTTCTGTCTGAAAGCCATTCTTTTAGACAGGAAAAGCAGACAAAGCTGCCTTTAGACTGGCAGGAGTAGCAGGAAGGCAGGGTCCTGGAGGCAACCCCCAGGGCACTGGGCTCTGTCTCCTTCCTTCTCCCGCACAGTCTATCAGGCCGGAAACTCTGAGCAGCTCATCCTTTTCCTTCTTTTAACTTCCACACACATTATTTGTGCCCTGGTTAGCATGCTGTAAACTGCCTATGCTTATTTTCCAGTCCTGTATTCACCTGATTTTGATTAGCCATGTCTGCCAACATAAAGTTACAATTAAACTATACAATAATAAAAACATTATATTAAAATACATACTTCAGATGTCTTATAAGTATGGGTTAAACACTACAATTTTACTTGAAATAGAGATTGCAACACTTTTCTTGCTTTTTTTCCTTTACTTAAAAATTATTGAACATGATTATGTCATAGGTTAGCTAGATGCTTTATAAATATCATTTTATTTAAACTATCATTATAATTCTGTGAAATATTATTATACACTCACTTGATAGTGAAAAAACTCAAATAAAATAAAAATTCTTTGACCCAGATCATAAATTTGTAAAATGATAGAGCTGAAATTTGAACCCAAGTCCATTTAACTCTAAAACTTATGTCTCCCCTCAACTTTATTATACTTCTATTAATGTACTTTATCAGATTAAAACACTTATATTGATAACTAGATATTAATTACATAGCAAGTCCTTACCGTCCCCATGCTGTTTGCTTCTGCAGACAACTCCAAGGACTTACTTCCATAGCAAAACTCACAGTGTCACTATACCCTAATGTTGACTTTTTAAACCTGAAATTTAATAACATACATGCATATGAAAAAGAAAAATTTTAAATTGTTCCATAAATCTATTTCTTGAAAAGAACATCAATAAAGGGACTATATACTGACAAAGGAGTTTTTGAAATTTAGAGATTTGCATATTTCTAAAGTCATCTTGTGAAATTTAAAGTTTTTATATATCTTTTTACCAATATATTAGTTTTCAACCCACTGTTAAAGCTTTTATATTTGTTGAATTCATATAATATTTGTGTTGCACTGATTTAAATATTTCAATTATCTAAAAACATCAACTACACTGTTCATGCCTAAATTATTCCATTCTTATAACAGCATTATTTTAAAAAAACCATACAGGGCTTTATACTATATTGTCACATAAATTACCCTATTTAATCATCATAATAGCCACATTCTCTCTTCTATTTTTCTCAAGTATACAGTGTTATTTAAAGATCATAAATGACCTGCCTAAAGTTTTACGAACATTTAGCAACAACAAAAGTGAGTTAAAGTTAGAATATTAGTTTGCCAGAATTGACAATGTTTGTTTAAACGTTGGTTCACTATCCAATAGAAACATTTTGATACAAAAATAAAACAGAATATTATTTTACTATCTACCAACCCACATATCAGCAAAGAGCATAAAAGATCTTATACCCAAAATGAAATCCGTAACAAAATGACCATTATTTTTTAACTAAAAGTAGCCCTGCTGCCTCCTTTTGCCCCACATAGCTTCCCTGATTTTTTTTATTTACACTATATTAAAAAAAATTTGATTTCACTACTTTTAAAAGAAATATATTTATGTTGACCAGATTTCAATGGTATGAAATGCTACTTTTTTCCATAATCATTCTCTTAGAATTGTTTATATAACAGATTATAGGCAATACAATGTCTAGTTCCAAAGCACAGTAGAAATATAAGACTATCTTATCCTTTAAAAACTATATAGCTTTAAAATAAATTAAACAGATTTAACAAATCCACATTTACCTCTGACATAGAAAGTGACTGCAACGTACCAAAATGTGCATACAGTGAACAGAAATAATTCCTATAAACACAAGGCTGATTGGTCCAAGCTGTGGGGAAAACATAAGTTTTAAATATTTAAGTTTAATAAAAATTAAATTACCTTATAAACAATGAAACAACAGACTATTGTCACTGACAAATTTTCAGTAACAAATAAATATTTGTTAGACAAAACGATTAAAGAATCATTTGCATAATAGAAATTAATGAACTTGATACAGAAAGAATTTAGTAATATTTAAGACAACCACATATAATACCTCTTATCAACCTGACTATCCAAACCTATGAATGTAGAGTATAGACATGCAACACAACAGGATAGAATACAGCATGATATTTAACATCAGATGGCAAGTCTTCGACAACTGGTATCCCACCACTAAAAGCATACGCAACCATAAAACATTATCTAAGTTACTAAAAAACACTGTATCATCTGGGATTGTAGGCAATCTACTTCTTCTGTATATTGCTTGTTGAGAATCACACCTGAGGAACTGTGCCTAGAAAATAATTATTTGAAAAAGTGGTACATAAAAATTTCAAGTATTCATTTACTAAAATTAAAGTGATGCATAGATTACTGACAGACAAAATATTGCCAAAGTTATTTTTATAATCAGAAAATTTTCAGTTTCTCTAAATTAGGATGGACAAAGTCCAATCTGATAGTTAAAACTCTTAAGAAAATTCATCAGTTAAAAAATGTTAAATACAATTTCATTAGTTCATAACTGAATTCTCCCCTCTCAGGATTCTCTATAATTACAATAATTGGTTTCCACAAACTCTTCGAATATTTGTTTTCAAGATATTGTTATTCTTTTTCTTAACTATTATTCTTAAAACCTGAAAACTATGTATTTTATTTGGAATCTAAAAAACTATAAAATTACACCAATACTAATACTCTATAAATATATCTGTTGCTATGAATGTATCACTTAATTTCCTGAAAATCCAAAAGACTAATAAGATCTAAACATATCTGGAAAAATCAGATATTGATTTAGGATCTGTCAAATATTGTAAACAAGTAATTAGGTAGAAATGAAAAGAGTAATTAATTCTCATTTTTAGTTAGATATTATCATAGTTCATATAATTTTAACAACAATAGCTAAATGATTATCTAGTTGTCACCTGACCAGGTTATATTTGACTAGGTTAGATGTTAACTTGCTCTAATTTTTGCTGTAAATTAAGACTGGTAACTGTATTTCAACTAGAGATTACAAAGATGAGTCTTACCACTATGCCTGCATTTTTTATTGCCAGTGGAAGTCCTAAAAGACCAGTTCCAATATTTCCTTTAAGAAGATGAATAAGAGTTTGTACAAATCTGTAAAGTAGAAGTTGTAAGAATTAAACATTTTAGAACAAAAGCTATTAAAATTACATGACCATGGTTTTAGCATCAGAAGGGAACTAAAAATTAATCTAGGCAAGGACTCAAACTAACATTTCCATTCAACCAGAAGCTGAAGGAGTCAGAAGTTATATATGGTTCAAGTCCTACCTTTGCACTTTAAAAGCAGAATACAGCGGGTTATTATGGAGATTAAGTGAGTTAAATGAAAGTATTTTTGTACATATTAAAGTAATAAGGGAAAGGCAATTTTCTCATAAGATTCTTTGCTGCTATGTTGAATATTATATACAGCTAAGCTGGTTAGACAGCAATTTATTGTACTATGCAATCATAACATTAAACATAGTTTATCTATGATTATCAACCTCAGAGGAAGTTAATTAAAAGAAAAAAATACAATTTCTAAAACTGTGTATATCATCAAGTAAGATAAATACTAATCAGCTTTTACAATCATGAACTCCCAAGGGATTTCACCTAAGAAAGCATTCCAAGAGGCATTTGGAGAATCTCTTGGCGAAGAAAACACAAATCAAACTAGGAAGAAGGGCACAAATTTTTAATTTTGAAAAAAAATGCTTATCTAAAATTTTTATTAGTTTATACTATTCTTCTTTGGTCAATAAAAATGTTAATTTGCTTAACTGTCAAATTATCATTAGAATAATAACTTACTCAAATCTATTAATGATGACAAAATAACAAAAAAGATTTTAAAAATATTCCACTGCCTTCCTGAGGCCATGACTTTGTTTGACACCATTCACTCGACATAAAGAACTGTTTACTGCCTACTTCCAAGAGTCGAACTCCTAAACATTGCAGAAGCCCCTTCTCTGAAAATTCTATTCTCAATCCAGTCCCCCTTCTTTCAAGATTCACAGCATTTGATACTTATTATCATGTAGTGAGAGGGCTTCCCTGATAGCTCAGTTGGCAAAGAATCCACCTGCAATGCAGGAGACCCTAGTTCAATTCCTGGGCTGGGAAGATCCCCTGGAGAAGGGATAGGCTACCCACTCCAGTATTCTTGGGCTTCCCTTGTGGCTCAGCTGGTAAAGAATCCACTTGCAATGAGGGAGACCTGGGTTCAATCCCTGGGTTGGGAAGATCCCCTGGAGAAGGGAAAGGCTACCACTCCAGTATTCTGGCCTGGAGAATTCCACAGACTGTATAGTCCATGGGGTTGTGAAGAGCCAGACACAACTGAGTGGCTTTCACTTTCATCATGTAGTGATTCCTATACACTGCTCTGTAATTTAGATGTTTTTCTTCTTTCCCAAATAGACTATAAATGTCTTGAGGGTGGGGACTATGTATTACTCATCTTTGTGACTTTTGCAGTACCCACTGCCTGGTCTATAGAAGATGATTACAAAATATACAGTGAATGGAAAGAGCAAAAGACATTTAAACCCTAATTACTCACGAAATACCCTCTTGATCATCAAGCTGGTGATGCTTCTGAACAGGCAGAAGCTCCTGCTCCTGTTCTTCATCCGACGTCCCATCAAAATTCTGCTCGTTTATTAAGGGCCTCATTACATCCATATCTTAAAAAAGAAAAAAAAAGTGCTTCACCACCATTTTAAAAATTGAGTTAAAGCTAGTGTAAATGAAGTTTTTAATAGAAGTACATGCAATGCTACTCATCTTTACTATTTCTACCCTAAGTTAATGCACATTAACACTTTTGAGTTTTACCATATTTAGAAAGAAACTAGACTTAACTGCTTGACATTTTGTTTGGACTAAGCAACGCAAAGTGAAAAGCATAAGTATTCATTGCAAAACATTTTCTATTTTGCCTCCATGAGGTTTATAGTAAACGATGACAGAATTATGGTATGGAAAATGTGAAGAAATAATCCAATGAACTTTTATCTCTTGTTAGCGTTAAATCACAGTGAGTACATAGTGAGTACATAAATCATAGCGAGTACAATCATACTTTTATCTTTTAATTAAAAATCTTTTTAATATTGTACAATATTACATAAGTTACAGGTATACATATAATGGTTCACAATTTTTAGAAGTTATACTCCATTTATAGTTACTATAAAATATTGGCTATATTCCCCATGGTGCATTTATACATGTAGCTTCTATATCTAATAATTTGTACCACTTAATCCTCTGACCCTATATTGCCCCTCCCTGCTTCCCTTTCCCCACTGGTATCTACTATTTTGTCCTCTATGAGTCAGCCTTTTTGTTATATTCACTAGTTTGGTATATCTTTTAGATTCCACATATAAGTGATATCATACAGTATTTGTCTGACTTATTTCACTTAGCATAATGTCCTCCAAGTCCATACATGTTGTTGCAAATGGCAGGACTTCTTTCTTTTTTATGGCTGAGTAGTACTCCATTATAAATATATACCATGCTTTACACTTTCCCTTTCTGAAGGAGATTTTCACTGCGCTTCTTCCAAGCCTCTTGCTCCCTCTCCTCTTTTCCACAGAGATCCCTCCACTCTCCATGTTTGCAGCAGCAAGAGGATCTCTGTTGGAAATTTTCTGTTTATTTTTCTATCTACAGATTATTTGAAGTTTGTGGTATCCTTGGTCTCCTATACTAAAAGAATAATTTCATAAATGTGTTTTCTTGTGATCTTGTTGAATTAACAGGTTTCAGGCGAGGATATGTGGAGAGATTAAGATTTAGGCAGCTGCCATTCTCCTAGTGCTAACTGGAACTCAGTAAAACAGGTCTTTATAAAAGTAAAGCTATGCTTTAAGATACTGGAAGATTCTTTAGCTTTGTTTTTATGCTCTTTTCAATCTCAATTTCCTAACCTAAAATCAACCTGAAATTTCCAGTTATCATCAGAATAAAGAACAATCACATTCATTCAGCAATATGCATTGAAATATTTAAAATATTTATCCTTTTCACTGAGTAATGCCACGTCTGCAAATGTAGTATATGAAGAACAGGATTTCTGCACAAAGATGTTAATCAAAACAAAATTTTGCTGAAAATTTGGCAACAACCTAAATGTGTAACAATCAGGAAATCGATCAATTCACTAGAGTACATCCCCTTTGTAAACTATGACACTGACACTAAATTATGGCTTTCAAAGTCTGAACAAAACAGAGACAATATGTCAACTGCTGAGGAAGAAAAAGCTAGATAATCACAGCATAAGTGCAATGATGGCTTAAAAGTTAAATAAAAATTAAAGAAAGGAAATATATCAAAATGTGAATAAGTTAACAAGGATATATACAGACAATGAAAGCTTGAGTACCTTTTTCTGTCTTTCTCTGGAAAGTGTAAAAAATAAGAAGAAAGTAATAAACTTGCATTACTTTTATAATAGCAAAAGAAGCCACTTATATTTTGACAATGGATAAACTAAAGTAGAAAGTTTCCTTTTTAAAAAATAACATAATGTTGCCACCTAAATCTATATACTACCATATATCAGATAGGAACAGTAACTATTTTATTCATTTCTGAGGCAGAGAACATATGTACAGCACGAAACCTTCCAGAGGTTCCTATTTGCTCTGAAATAAAGTATGGACCTTAAGCTCAAGGAAACCTGTATCTTAACAACTCTACTAATGCTTTTCACACAGACATCCAATTTTTTAAATTCTTTTTTAAATCAAATAATATTTGGTCATTGTAGAAAATTAGAAAATATAAAGATAAGCAAATTTTTTTAATTAAAATGACCTCGTTACCTAGAAACTACCACTGGCAACATTTAAGAGTATACACAAACATCTTAATTCACTTCAGTTTATTTTTATTCAGCCCTACGGCTTTAAATACTATCTACATGTTGATGACTTCCAAATATTTATCTCCAGATCGGGCTTCTCACTAACTCTAGACATACATCCCATTGCCTACTCAACATCTGCATTTTCATGTCTAACAGACATCTCAAACTTAGTAAGCCTCAAACTAAACTCCTGATCTTCACCACCAAGCCTGCTCTGCCCAGCTTTAACCATCTGTACTTGCTATCTATCACCATATAACAACTTATGGCTGCCGTCAAGAGGCCTCAGTTCCATGAAACATGGGTTCTTCCTTATGGCTGCTTGAGTATCCCCACAACACGGGAGCTGGCTCCCCTGCAAGGAACTGATCCAAAAGAGAGAGCAAGGCACAATGCCTTTCGGGACCCAGCTTTGAGGTCATTTCCACCATTTCCATGATTCCATCATCATTTCCACCATAATCTATTCATTAGAAACAAGTCACTAAATTCAGCCCGCATTCAAAGGGAAGGAAATTAAGTTCCTCCTCTCAAAGAGAGAAACATCAAAGAATTTGTAGACATACTATAAAACCACCACAACATCTCAGATGATGGCAATTTCATTCTTCCAGACACACAGGTCCCTGCAGTTACCCTTGTCTCCTCTGTTGCACCATCACTCCACATCTAACCTGTCAGGAAATCATTCTGGTTCTGCTTTATATATCCAGAGTCTAACCATTTCTCTCCATTCTCCACGCTGCTACTGCACCGCTGTGAAGGACAAGTCCATCTGTTTCCTGAACTGCTGAAATAACCTGCTTCTACTTTTGCCCCCTTACGTCTATTCTTCACACAGCAGCCAGAGTGATCCTTTAGAATTAAAGTCAGATCATGTCTCTCCTCTCCTGAAACTCTGCGTTGGCTCCCTATTCTCTCAGAGTAAAAGCCAAAGGATTTACATGGACGTCCACACCACTACATAATCTGGCTTTATCACCACCTTGACCATTCTGCTTCAGCTTCCTGGCCCTTCTTGCTATTTCTGTCATTACTCCAGCTGTTCTTTCTGCCTGTAATAGTCTGTCTTCAGATATCCACTTGACTAATCCCCAACCTCTTTCAAGTCTTTGTTCAAATCCCACTGTTTCAATCAAGTCCATTTAGACCACTTTATAAAATACTATAAACTGCCGAGCCCAACTCTCATTCCTGATTTCCCTTACTCTGTTCTTTTTTTCCATAGCACTTTTAGCCTAACGTAATCATTATGGTGCAGAGGTAAAGAATCCACCTGCCAATGCTGGAGACACAAGAGACTCAGGTTCGATCCCCGGGTTGGGAAGATCCCCCAGGATATTGGCAACCCACTCCAGGATTCTTGCCTGGAAAATTTCATGGAGAGAAGCCTAGTGGTCTAAAGTCCATGGAGTCTCAGAGAGTCCAATACAACTGAGAACACACATACACATTAACTGATAATAGTCTTACTGTTTACTGTCTGCTTCCTCTTACTAGAATATAAGTTCCATGAGAGCAAGAATCTTGATCTGATCTGTGTTGTTCACAGATGTATCCCAAATGCCTAAAGCAGTGCCTAGCACATGGGAGAAGCTCAATGACCATCAATGACCATGTGTTGACTTAATGAACAGACATAACTTAAAAAAAAAAATTTAGAAAATTTTTTCAGTTAGTAAAAATATATATGGCAAATATCTTCCCATGTGACTTTAAATTAAATGGCTATTCAGCATATGACCATATAGCTATATCACAATTTACCTGAACAATTTCCTTTAACTGAACATTTAAATAGTCACCAGCTTTTCTCTTTTATAAATGATGTAGTGAACATCTGTTGATATGTTTCATGACTTATTTCCTTGGGAAATATTTCTAGAAGTAGAAATGCTGGGTCAAACAATATGTGCATTTTTAAGGATAAATATGTTACACTCCTTTTACCAGTAATGCATGAGAATACACATTTCCCGACATCCTCACTGGGTTGGGTTATTAACGAATTTACAACAGGTAAACCTGGGTTCCTATCTGGGTAGTACCATTAATCAGCTTAACATTACTGTAACTATAAAATAGGGATAATAATTACACCTACTTCACCCATCATTGTGAGAATTAAAAGAGACAAAACGTAGGAAAAACACTTACACTATTTGACACACAGTAACATTCAATATCGCTATGTTTATTTCTACCATTACTGTGACTTGAAAGAAACCAACTGCAAAGTGCAGACTATTACAGGACGTCTACTTGTTACTATAATAAAGTATTTCTTTAAAGGCGCAAGCAGGATTTTAGCTCCCGGACCCAGGGTTGGAACCCGTGCCCTCTTCAATGGAAGGGAGGAGCCCTAACCACTCAACCTCCAGGGAATTCCCTCAACTTCTTTTTTAATCATTTAATGATTTAGCAACTAATTACAAATATTCCTAATACGATGATTATAACTGGGAGGAACAATATTACTACTACTCCGATCTCTACTTTTGTTTTCTTTTGGACAGCGGGAAACCATAAACAATGTTGTGTATTCCCTGTCGCCAAGATAAGATAAGACACCAACTCCCACCCCCCCCCCCCCCCCCCCCCCCCCCCCCCCCCCCCCCCCCCCCCCCCCCCCCCCCCCCCCCCCCCCCCCCCCCCCCCCCCCCCCCCCCCCCCCCCCCCCCACCCATGCCCCCCCCCCCCCCCCCCCCCCCCCCCCCCCCCCCCCCCCCCCCCCCCCCCCCCCCCCCCCCCCCCCCCCCCCCCCCCCCCCCCCACCCCCCCCCACCCCCCCCCCCCCCCCCCCCCCCCCCCCCCCCCCCCCCCCCCCCCCCCCCCCCCCCCCCCCCCCCCCCCCCCCCCCCCCCCCCCCCCCCCCCCCCCCCCCCCCCCCCCCCCCCCCCCCCCCCCCCCCCCCCCCCCCCCCCCCCCCCCCCCCCCCCCCCCCCCCCCCCCCCCCCCCCCCCCCCCCCCCCCCCCCCCCCCCCCCCCCCCCCACCCCCCCCCCCCCCCCCCCCCCCCCCCCCCCGGACTTGGCTGCTCTCACGTTCGAACCCACGCCCCCAAGAGCCTCGCCCCGCAAGAAGCCCACTGACGACCCTGCCGAGGCTCGAGCGCCGCGCACCCCGACCCGCGGGCAGGGCGGCAGGGCGCCCGCTCCCGCGCCGCACTCACCGAGCTCCTCGCGCCCCGCCGCCTCAGCCGCCGCCGGCGCCGCCGCTTCCATCGCTCTGGGGTCTCCAGGACGCCGCCACCCCGGGGCGCGCGCTCCCGCCGCTGCGTAGCCGGCTGCAGGCCGAGGGCGCCGGCGGAGCGAGCCCGCCTCCCGCCGCCGAGCATGCGCACTGCGGGGCTGGGCCTGCCGAGCCCGCGCCGAGCGCCCCGGGCCGGGAGCCCGAGCTGAGGACGGGCGGGGGGCACCGGGACGAAGGCGCCTCGGGGACAGCTGGGGACGGCTCAGAGCCAGCGGAGACCCGGGCCTTACGGCGCGGGGGCGGGAAAGGGAGAGACGCTCAGTCCTGTCCGACTCTGCGACCACGTGCACTGTGCAGGCTACAGAATTCCCCAGGCCACAAACTGGAGTGGGGAGCCTTTCCCTTCTCCAGGAGGCATTCCCAACCCAGGGATCGAACCTAGGTCTCCCGCATTGCAGGAGGAGTCTTTACCAGCTGGGCCACCAGGCCGGGGCGGGGAGGGTGCCTTTAGACATAACCACGAGCTTAACTTTGAGGAGCCCATGTATTTGCAAGGCTTTAGCATTCTGAATTCTTGTCTGGAAAATTCCATGGACAGAAGAGCCTGGCGGACTACAGTCCACGGGATCGCAAAGAGTCGGACACGACTGAAAGACTAACACACACACACGCAGCATTCTGAATTCTGTGGCTTAATGGTAAACAATACGCCTGCCAAGACAGATTTGATCCCTGCGTGGGGAAGATCCCCTGGAGGAGGAAATGGCAACGGACTCCATATTCTTGCCACGAAAATCGCATGGACAGAAGAGCCTGATGGGCGAAAGCCCATAGGGTCGCAGAGAATTGGACAGGACAGTACTGAGCAAGAACGCAAGCAATCTTTCTATAAAGCACCTTGAAGAATGCAAAGTAGGAGGGCATTTGCCCCATCCGTGTTGAAGTTCTGACCACTCCTTGGCTGTTAATCTCTCTGTGCCTCTATTTAGAGCTGTTGTGCCCCCTCAAGAAGCACTTCATTTAGTCAGTCTCACTTTAAGGACTTTTTCTCAGTGCCCTTCACAGATGCTTACTTTTATTACCACAGTAATGAAAGGAAATTAAGGTTAAGACTAATACTGATGCAGTGTCAATAAAGCAGAAATAGATGTTTATCTGGAACTCTCTTGCTTTTTTGATGATCCAGCAGATATTGGCAATTTGATCTCTGGTTCCTCTGCCTTTTCTAAAACCAGCTTGAACATCTGGAAGTTCACGGTTCACATATTGCTGAAGCTTGGCTTGGAGAATTTTGAGCATTACTTTACTAGCATGTGAGATGAGTGCACTTGTGCGGTAGTTTGAGCATTTTTTGGCATTGCCTTTCTTTGGGATTGGAACGAAAACTGCCCTTTTCCAGTCCTGTGGCCACTGCTGAGTTTTCCAAATATGCTGGCATATCGAGTGCAGCACTTTCACAGCATCACCTTTGAGGATTTGAAATAGCTCAATTGGAATTCCATCACCTCCACTAGCTTTGTTCGTAGTGATGCTTTCTAAGGCCCACTTGACTTCACATTCCAGGATGTCTGGCTCTAGGTGAGTGATCACACCATCGTGATTATCTGGGTCGTGAAGATCTTTTTTGTACAGTTCTTCTGTGTATTCTTGCCACCTCTTCTTACTATGCCAAAGCCTTTGACTGTGTGGATCACAATAAACTGTGGAAAATTCTGAAAGAGATGGGAATACCAGACCATCTGACCTGTCTCTTGAGAAACCTGTATGCAGGTCAGGAAGCAACAGTTAGAACTGGACATGGAACAACAGACTGGTTCCAAATAGGAAAAGGAGTACGTCAAGGCTGTATATTGTCACTCTGCTTATTTAACTTATATGCAGAGTACATCATGAGAAACGCTGGGCTGGAAGAAACACAAACTGGAATCAAGATTGCCGGGAGAAATATCAATAACCTCAGATATGCAGATGACACCACCCTTATGGCAGAAAGTGAAGAAGAACTAAAGAGCCTCTTGATGAAGGTGAAAGAGGAGAGTGAAAAAGTTGGCTTAAAGCTCAAGGTTCAGAAAACTAAGATCATGGCATCTGGTCCCATCACTTCATGGGAAATAAATGGGGAAACAGTGTCAGACTTTATTTTTTTGGGCTCCAGAATCACTGCTGATGGTGATTGCAGCCATGAAATTAAAAGACGCTTACTCCTTGGAAGGAAGGTTATGGCCAACCTAGATAGCATATTTAAAAGCAGAGACATTACTTTGCCAACAAAGATCCGTCTAGTCAAGGCTATGGTTTTTCCAGTGGTCATGTATAGATGTGAGAGTTGGACGGTAAAGAAAGCTGAGCACTGAAGAATTGATGCTTTTGAACTGTGGTGTTGGAGAAGACTCTTGAGAGTCCCTTGGACTGCAAGGAGATCCAACCAGTCCATCCTAAAGGAGATCAGTCCTGGGTGTTCACTGGAAGGACTGATGTTGAAGCTGAAACTCCAATACTTTGGCCACCTCATGCGAAGAGTTGACTCATTGGAAAAGACCCTAATGCTGGGTAGGATTGGGGGCGGGAGGAGAAGGGGATGACAGAGGATGAGATGGTTGGATGGCATCACCAACTCGATGGACATGGGTTTGGGGAGACTCCGGGAGTTGGTGATGGACAGAGAGACCTGGCGTGCTGCAATTCATGGGGTTGCAAAGAGTCGAACACGACTGAGCAACTGAACTGAACTGATGCAGTGTCAAATATTCTTAAGCACTATGCATAGATTGTCTTATTTTATTCAGATGATAAGCCTCTGCAATAATTCTAATGAGTTTGTCCATTTTCATGCAGGAACTAAGCACAGAGCTAAGTAACACTTGTTCAAGGATAGTGAATGTTGGGCGAGTGCATGCTCCTCGGTTCTGTCTCGTCACAACAAAGATTTGGAATGACGGACATTAGAGCCCTCGGCGAGTCTCAGCTCTCGGGTCTTGGACAGACCGCATTATAGCTCTCAGTTCTCAAACAGACCGTGTTGTAGCTCTTAGACCAATCAGTGTTAACAGCTCAGTGTTACTGTTGCAGGAAGGGGGACCCCCTCCAGGGCCCAAAACTGGGCTCTTGTCTAACACTCGGAAATGAATTGTCTGAGGAGACACATGTGCTGACAAGGCAAGAGATTTTATTGGGAAAGGGCACCCGGGTGGAGAGCAGTAGGGTAAGGGAACCCAGGAGAACAGCTCTGCCGTGTGGCTCACAGTCTCGGGTTTTATGGTGATGGGATTAGTTTCCGGGTGGTCTTTGGCCAATCATTCTAATTCAAAGTCTTTCCTGGTGGCGCACGCATCGCTCAGCCAAGATGGATGCTAGCGAGAGGGATTCTGGGAAGTGCTTCCCCTAACATTACAGCTCATTTATTTAAATAATAGCAGGAAAATCCATCCTCGAAGCATGAGGGCATGCTGACTGTGGACCCAAAGACACGAAGAGAAGAACGCCCCAGAGTGCGGGAGAGAGAGAGAGAACGCTTTGGCTCCTCTTTTTATGTTTTTTCTTCCCCCTGGGCCTGCCCTATGCAAATTTGGCTTAGCCAGGAGTGCTGTTCTACCTGAAGTTCTCACTCCGGTCCTCGGACCTTCCTTTGACCCTCCTTTGTTCTATTTTTGCGGGCTTTTCCCTTCCTTGTCTTTTAGCCACCGCCATTTTGGACTTCTGTTTCCTATTCTAACTACCTAACAGTGAGGTAGTAAATGGCAAATATGGACTTCTAACTGCAGCTGGAGCTAGGGCTTACGTATGCAAAGCTGGTCCCTCTCTCGACTACATCAGTGGATGAATGAGGTTTTTGGATAAAATGAAAATAATTTTGCAGTTGTTCTCTTTGTTTTTGTTTTGGCATGGTTTTTTAAAACCAGGACTAAGACTTTTTTTCTTTTTGTCCATTCTATTTCCCTAGGGTCTTCTGAGGAAAATTGATTTGCTGTTGTTGTTTTGGTGGGTGGGGTGGGGTGGGGGTGGGGTCTAATTTCTAGGATCACTGAGCCAGTGATCTCTAAGGGCACTCAGGAAGGAGAAGAATACCTGCTATCTAGCAACCATCAGCCACTCCATATCCTGGGCCCTGAGGGAAGGAAACTCAGGATGTGAAAGCAAAGGAAATTAGCCCCAGGTAGGTGGGGGCATATCAAAGGAATGATTTTAGTGAGCCCAGACTCTTGCATCCTTCCTTACACAGAAAAGCACTAAAAGCACTAAATTTGGCCTTGGAGTACAGAATGAAGCAAGGCAAAGGCTAACAGAGTTTTGCCAAGAGAATGCACTGGTCATAGCAAACACCCTCTTCCAACAACATAAGAGAAGACTCTACAGGACATCACCAGATGGTCTATACCAAAATCATATTGGTTATATTCTTTGCAGCTAAAGATGGAGAAGCTTTATACAGTCAGCAAAAGCAAGACTGGGAGCTGACTGTGGCTCTGCCAGGAGGGTGGTGTCATCTGCATATCTGAGGTTATTGATATTTCTCCTGGCAATCTTGATTCCAGCTTGTGTTTCATCCAGCCCAGCATTTCGTTTGATGTCCTCTGCATATAAGTTAAATAAGCAGGGTGACAATATACAGCCTTGACGTCCTCCTTCCCCAATTTGGAACCAGTCTATTGTTCCAAGTCCAGTTCTAACTGTTGCTTCTTGACCTACATACAGGATTTGCAGGAGGCAGGTAGGGTGGTCTGATATTCCCATCTCTTGAAGAATTTTCCACAGTTGGTTGTGATCCACACAGTCAAAGGCTTTAGCATAGTCAGTGAAGCAGAAGTAAATGTTTTCTGGAATTCTCTTGCTTTTTCTATGATCCAATGGAATTTGGCAATTTGATCTCTGGTTCCTCTGCCTTTTCTAAATCCCGCTTGAACATCTGGAAGCTCTTGTTTCACCTACTGTTGAGGCCTGGCTTGGAGAATTTTGAGCATTACTTTGCTAGCCTGTGAAATGAGTGTAAGTGTGTGGTAGTTTGAACATTCTTTGGCATTGCCCTTCTTTGGGATTAGAATGAAAACTGACCTTTTCCAGTCCTGTGACCACTGCTGAGTTTTCCATATTTGCTGGTATATTGAATGCAACAGTTTCACAGCATTATCTTTTAGGATTTGGGATAGCTCAGCTGGAATTCCATCACCTCCACTAGCTTTGTTCGTAGTAATGCTTCTTAAGGCCCGCTTGACTTCACAGTCCAAGATGTCTGGCTCTAGGTGAGTGATCACACCATCGTGGTTATCTGGGTCATTAAGACCTTTTTTGCATAGCTCTTCTGTGTATTCTTGCCACCTGCTCTTAATCTCTTCTGCTTCTGTTAGCTCCATACCATTTCTGTCCTTTATTGTGCCCATCTTTGCATGAAATGTTCCCTTGGTATCTCATTTATAATCTTTCCCATTCTATAATTTTCCTCTATTTCTTTGCATTGTTCACTTAGGAAGGCTTTCTTTGAGTGTTATATGGGATCAAAAGCCATTGTCATCAATCTCAGCATCAGGATAAGCAGATCTGGCAGTGTGAGAGGACAAACCTGACCTGTAATGGAGTTCTGGGCTGAAGCAAGAAGCCTGTCTCAATATCTTTACAGGTTGATATGGAGATAAGGGATAAGGGTGATCATAAAATTCAAGAGAATATACAGTTTCACCTTTCACTACTTGAGAAACTACTGTGACTTCTGCTTCAGATCTTGTAAACTGGAAGAAGAGGTAGGGAAAAGCTTTATTAGAAAAACGATATTATAAAGAATCTGACTGTTTGAACCCTAGCAATTCCTTTCTTGCTTTTCCTCACTTTAACACCTTGGATCATATCTCAATTGCTTCCTCATTTGTAACAACCACACTTTGTTCATATCTCTGTTATAACACCTTGCTCCTTATAATTATTTCCCTGTCTGTGTCTTATGCGTGTCAACTTAAAAAAATATTCACAACCTAAAAGTTGAGAGTTGTTTTACTTTGTGGGAATTTTTAGAACTTCAATCCTGGGAGACAGCATCTTGAGTAACCCTGAGAGAGCTGCTCTGAGGAGGTGAGTGGGAGAGCCAGGTTATATATAGAAGTTTTGCAACAAAGGGCAGGTAGTCTGAACATCAAAAGATTATTGTTAACTAAAGAATACCAAGTTAAGGGATTTAGCGCTTTTCTGTATATGGGAAGATGCAAGAGGCTGTGCTCCCTGAAACCATTTCTTTCATTTGCACCTCAGCTGTCCCAGCCAGTGTCCTGTGTTTTCACATCCTGAGCTCTCTTGGGAGTGGCTGCAGTGGGATGGCTGCTAGAGGGCAGGTATTCTTCTCCTTCCTGAGTACCCTTAGGGCTAACCAGCTTATTTTTGAGGGCTACAATCAGTGATGATTGTGACATCCTTATTTACTGATATGGCAGGAAATATATCATTTCTCATATACTGTGACTGTTTGCACAGAGAAGCTGTATCTTTGTCTCTGTCTTTGTCTCAATAAAGCCTTACAGAGTGCCCTGCATGTATCAGTGGTTCAATAAATAGGTGTTGAAAGTTGTTGAATATGGCCTTTCTTAGAAAGCTTTAATTTAGCCAAACACATTTATGAAGCATCTTCCCTGTGCCAGGGACTGTGCTAGATGTAGGGTCTGTAATGGCAAAGAACACTGGTATGAACTGGAGTTCAAAGTACAATACAGGAACTTGCAAAAGAAAAGAACTAAGCAAAATATTTATTATGTGATTACAATGTTAGTGAAGAAAATACTAATAGGTTGCTACTGGAGAACCTACTTTAGATTGAGTAGGCAGGACAGCTTTCTCAGATGATATTTAAGCTGACAACTCTGGGTTAGAAGAAATTGGTTCAGTTCAGTCGCTCAGTCATGTCCAACACTTTGTGACCCCATGGACTGCAGCATGCCAGGCCTCCCTGTCCATCACCAACTCCCAGAGCTTGCTCAAACTCATGTCCATCCAGTCAGTGATGCCATCCAACCATCTCATCCTCTGTCGTCAGCTTCTCCTCCTGCCTTCAATCTTTTCCAGCATCACGGTCTTTTCCAAGGAGTCAGTTCTTTGCATTAGGTGGCCAAAGCATTGGAGCTTCAGCTCCAGCATCAGTCCTTCCAATGAATAGTCAGGATGGATTTCCTTTAGGATGGATGGGTTGGATCTCCTTGCTGACCAAGGGACTCTCAAGAGTCTTCTCCAACACCACAGTTCAAAAGCATCAATTCTTCAGCACTCAGCTTTCTTTGGATCCAACTCTCACATCCACATATGACTATTGGAAAAACATAACTGACTATATAGACCTCTGTTGGCAAAGTAATGGCTCTGCTTTTTAATATGCTGACTACGTTTCTCATAGCTTTTCTTCCAAGGAGCAAGCATCTTTTAATTTCATGGCTGCAGTCACCATCTGCAGTGATTTGGGAGCCCAAGAAAATAAAGCCTGTCACTGTTTCCATTGTTTCCCCATCTATTTGCCATGAAGTGATGGGACCTGATGCCATGATCTTAGTTTTCTCAATGTTGAGTTTTAAGCCAACTTTTTCACTTTCCTCTTTCACTTTCATCAAGATGCTCTTTAGTCTTCTCTTTCTGCCATAAGCATGGTGTCATCTGCATATCTGGGTATTTCTCCTGGTAATCTTGATTCCAGCTTGTGCTTCATCCAGCCCAGCATTTCGCTTGATGTCCTCTGCATATAAGTTAAATAAGCAGGGTGAAAATATACAGCCTTGATGTACTCCTTCCCCAATTTGGAATCAGTCCGTTGTTCCACGTCCGATTCTAACTGTTGCTTCTTCTTGACTTGCATACAGGATTCGCAGGAGGCAGGTCAGGTGCTCTGGTATTCCCATCTCTTGAAGAATTTTCCAGTTTGTTGTAATCCACACAGTCAGAGGCTTTAGCATAGTCAGTGAAGCAGAAGTAAATGTTTTTCTGGAATTCTCTTGCATTTTCTATGATCCAACAGAATTTGGCAATTTTATCTCTGGTATCTCTGCCTTTTCTAAATCCAGCTTGAACATCTGGAAGTTCTTGGTTCATGTACTATTAAAACGTAGCTTGGAGAATTTTGAGCATTACTTTGCCAGCATGTGAGATGAGTGCAATTGTTCGATAGTTTGAATATTCTTTGGCATTGGAATAAAAACTGACCTTTTTCAGTTGAGCTATTTCAAATCCTAAAAGATGATGTTATTAAAGTGCTGTACTCAATATGCCAGCAAATTTTGAAAACTCATCAGTGGACACAGGACTGGAAAATGTTAGAAGGAATTGGTTAGATGTATGTAAGGAGAAGACCAGCCAAGGCTATGAGAATAGCCTTCCCCATTTTACAGCGGGAGAAAGGGTTGTGTTTTATACATGTTGATTTGAGACACCTATGGAACATTTGAATAGCATTATGTTTTATACAGTAGTTAGATCTCAAAAGTTTCTTCATGTGTGAAATAATATTACCAACCTCACAGGTTGTTGTGACGATTTAATGAGGTAAAGTATTTAGAGCATTAGCCCATTACCAAGTTCACAGTGTCAACTAAAAAATACAGTCACAACTGAAGTTGAGAGTTATATTTATTTGGTGGGCATTTTTAAGACTTCAAGCCCCAGAGGCAGCATCCCAAGTAGCCCTGACAAATTTCTCCAATGAGGTGGGGGAAGGAGTCCGATTATATAAAAGTTGGCAACACAAAGGGCAGGTCATCTGAACATCGAGGATTATTGTTAATTAAGGAAAACCAGATATCTCAAGTTAAGGAATTTAGTGCTCTTCTGTGTATGTAAAGAGGCAGGCATCTGGGCTCACTGAATTCATTTGTTTCATAGGCATCCCAGCTATCTGGGGCCACATTCTGCTTCCTGATTGTTGGCATCCTTAGTTCCTGGTTCAGCACGGGGAGCGGCAGATGGGGCTCATGGCCTGTGCTTTCTCACATCCTCCCAGCTCCTCAGTGCTCACTCTGGCTGCTTACAAGGAAGTGACTGTGCCTGTCCAGCATCCTGCATTGTTCTTCCTAGGCTCACGAATTTACATTCGTAAGGCTGGAACCCCTGATGGCTGTAATATCCTTGCTTACCTCTGTGGCCGGAAATACTCCATTTCACAGCAGAAAGCATCACATAAACCAAGCATATTAGTTAGAAGTGTTTTGTTTTGTTTTGTTTTGTTTTTAATAACACTAGAGAGAGAGGCCAACTTAAATTAAGACAAAGATAGACTTTAATGAGAATATTGAGATCCCAGAACAGAGATGTGCCTAGATTTGGGATAAGCTGATTTTGATGTCTCTGAGACTATCTCCTTCTCTGGCCATTGCTTTTCACCGTGTACCTGCTTGTGTATCTGTGAAGGTTTTTGCTAAATTCATCTGCTTCTCAGGTTTGCCCGGCAGGAAACATGGTTCCTAGAACTTGCAGTTTCTGTGTTCAGGTGTCCAGAAAGATACTAGTGTCCCTCTTTTTTTTAAGTTTTTAAATTTCCCAGGAAAAATATGTGATTAGATTAGGTTCTAATTGGACTAGATCAAGTTCTCACCCAAGACTAGTCAAATGAGGTGTGATCAAAGTCATATGTATTGTAGGTACTGATGAAACTGGGCTTGGTGGATCAGATAGTAAAGATTCTGCCTGCAATGCAGGAGATTAGAGTTCAATCCATGACTCAGGAAGATCCCCTGGAGAAGGAAATGGCAACCACTCCAGTATTCTTGCTGGGAGAATTCCATGGACAGAGGACCCATGGGGTTGCAAAGAGTCAGACATGACCAAGCAATTAACATACATACACACTGATGAAATTATGTAGATGACAGTGTGGCGAAGGGAATAGTTTCCAAAAAGAGAAATTTAACAGACCAAATTTTAGGTGTTTACTTTACTTTGATTCTCCTCTGTGTGTAATATTACCTTATTATGTGTCTCGTGCTCAGTTGTGTCCAACTCTTTGTGACCCCATAAACTGTAGCCCACCAGGCTCCTCCGTCCATGGGATTCTCCAGGCAAGAATACTGGAATGGGTTGCCATTTCCTTCCCCAGGGGATCTTCCTGACCCAAGGATCAAACCCGGGTTTCTCCATTGCAGGCAGATTCTTTACCATCTGAGCCACTACGGAAGCCCAATTGTATATCTTAAGTACATTTCATCTTCTTATGTTTTCAATGAATATAGAGATAATTTTTTTACCATCTTCTAATTAATATCCACCTTAATGACTTCTGTATTCTGTTGAGAATTTAGGAATCATGTTAACCAGCACTGATTCTCTTAAGAGTTTCTTTGAAGTAATTGTTACTGATAACCTTACTTTTATCACCAATAAGTTTGTTTTATTTAACTCTTTGTGACTGATTTAGTGATTAAAATTAACTGAAAACTGTGACTAGAAATAAAAGAATGCAAGTAGAAAAAGGTAACTAAAATACTGATATTCTCAAATAAATTTTTAAAAGATAGTGCATCCATCAAATAAGAATATAATGCCATAGGAAAAAGAATGTTCAGAGAATGAAAAGAAGAACAGAAAGACACAAAGAAAGAAAAATAGAAAAAAAATAATTAATTTAATGGTTCATCTAGCAGGTTCAAGAGGAAGTAAAAATCAAAGCAATAATACAACAGAATTTCTCATAATTGCAGGGTATTTGTTTCCAAATTAAAAGGATTGCCCAATACAATTCTGAATGCCCAATACCACAGATGAAAACAGACTTAAGCCAAGATAAAATTGTAAAATTTTAGAACATTTTATTATTAGAAAATAATAGAGAGATCCTAACAGCTTCTTGAGATTAAAAAAAAAAGATGAAGAGGGAATCATATCAAATTACAGTTGCATCTAACTGCCCAGTAGCAACATGAAAAGCAAGAGGACAGGATATGTTCCAGTGTCTCCCCGTTTATAGTCTATGAGAACTTGAATAGAATTTGTATGATAAAATTATGTGAAAAATTATATAAATCTCAATTACGTTGAATTGGTTCATAATGCTTTTCAGGTCTACTATATCCTTCTACTTCACTATATTTTCATTCTATTAATTTTTGAGAGTTTTATATTGAAACTCCAACTAAAATCTTAATTTATCTCCTTAAAGAAATAAGTATAATATATAGTGGAACTGTGTGTAACCTTGTTCTATATTTTCCAAGTCACCTATAAATGTGTTATATTTTCATAATTTAAAAAATAAAAAATTATAAACAGATAACAGCATAGTATGTAGCTCATAGTAAGTATTTAATAAACACCACTGAACATCTCATTTTCCTCAAAATAAATATCACAAGGAAAGAAGGAAACTAGAGGACAGTGGAGAATTGAAATGCAACTTCTGAAGTAAAACACATCCAACTTAGAATCTGATACCTAGCCAAACTATCAGTAAAATGACAGTATAAAACACACACATTTTAAGATATATGAGAGTTCAAAAAAATACACCTCCTATATTCCTTTTCCTAGAAAGCATAGGAAGAATGCTCCATCAAAGTCAAGTGTCCATGCTCAGTCTTGTTCAGCTCTATGAACTATAGCCCACCAGGCTCCTCTGTCCATGGGATTTCCCAGGCAAGCATACTGGAGTGGGTTGCCATTTCCTTCTCCAGGGGATCTTCCCATCCCAGGGATTGAGCCTCCATCTCCTGCATGGGCAGGCATATTCTTTGCCACTGAGCCACCAGGGAAGCTCCATCAAAATTAAAGAGTATGCCTAGGAAGAAGTAGACATGAGAGTCAGGAAAGCAGGAATTCAGCATGGGAGAGGTGAAGCCCAAGAGGATCCAAAGGGGAGTTGCAGTATCCCAGTTGTGCAGCAGGCCTAGAGAGCAGCAAGTTCCAGTTAGGGCAGGAGAACAGAAGATACCCAGAAGGGATGCCTTCAAGAATAAATCATTGATAAAAGAAATATAAGTATAATGTGCCACTTTGCTTGGCAGTGAATAATACATGGAAAGTAATAATAATAAAAACACAAAATATAACTAACAGAGAATATATTACAATTCTGTTTGAAGATGTGGGAGGGGTGGGGAGAAATGTGCTCAATGAAGCCTGTGGGAAAGAGCTAAATTCTCCTTTTTCATAGTTGTGAGAATATAGAGAATATCTAAAGCTGAAACATTAATATTACTGTAGGTATGTTATTTAGAAATATGGAAGTAAAAATATCAAATACAACTATCAAGAGTTCAAAGTGGTTGCCTCTTGAGAAAGGGAGTTGTAGGAAGAGTGATACAAGAACTTGTTTTTCATGATGTCTTATCTGATTCTTTGAGTACATGATAAAAAAACAAGCACTAAATTTACAAAGAAAGAAAGTTGTGGTCCCTGCCAATTACTAATTTTTGTTAAGAGAAATATTCAAGAAAGTCATGTGAAGCTTATTTTTTTAAAAAATTTACATGTTCTCCTGTTCAGTAGTTGTTTTCAAATTCTCTGTTTTTGTCAGTTATCTCTGTGGGGACACAGCAGTTTCAGAATTTACACTTGAATGACTAGCTTAGACTGAAGAGAGTGGATTTTCTGAAAAGCCCTTTGAAATTTTATAGTCAAAATGAGAGGGAATCTTCTTGTGAAAGACTGCTGACCTACAAGAACTAAAGTTTTTAAATATCAATTTACGCAACTACTGCTACGTCCCATTCTTAAATTGCTTATATTCAAAACTGTATAACCAGTTATAAGTTACATCTTTTTGTCATTTGGATTGGGAAAAGATAAATTCTCCTCACAATGTAGCATTTATTGAAAACTTGAATTACTTGTTTCATCAACAGTCCTAAGAAGCACTCCCTAGAAAAATATGACAGTTCAAAGGACAAAGGAAAGCCAAATGGAAGAAATGGTTAACAGTAGAATTACCATTTATTTCCAGATTGACCACACTAAGTGTCTTTTCCCAGAAAATTGGAGCAATACATTTAAACTTGTACTCATGAGAAACGCTGGGCTGGAAGAAACACAAGCTGGAATCAAGATTGCTGGGAGAAATATCAATAACCTCAGATCTGTAGATGACACCACCCTTATGGCAGAAAGCAAAGAAGAACTAAAGAGCCTCTTGATGAAAGTGAAAGAGGACAGTGAAAAAGTTGGCTTAAAGCTCAACATTCAGAAAACTAAGATCATGGCATCTGGTCCCATCGCTTCATGGTAAATAGATGGGGAAACAGTGGAAACAGTGACAGACTTTATTTTAGGGGGCTCCAAAATCACTGCAGATGGTGATTGCAGCCATGAAATTAGAAGACGCTTACTCCTTGGAAGGAAGGTTATGACCAACCTAGATATCATATTTTAAAGCAGAGATATTACTTTGCCAACAAAGGTCCGTCTAGTCAAGGCTATGGTTTTTCCATTGGTCATGTATGGATGTAAGAGTTGGACGGTGAAGAAAGCTGAGTGCCGAAGAATTGATGCTTTTGAACTGTGGTGTTGGAGAAGACTCTTGAGAGTCCCTTGGACTGGAAGAAGATCCAATCAATCCATCCTAAAGGAGATCAATCCTGGTTTTTCATTGGAAGGACCGATGTTGAAGCTGAAACTCCAATACTTTGGCCACCTCATGTGAAGAGTTGACTCATTGGAAAAGACCCTAATGCTAGGAAGGATTGGGGGCAGGCGGAGAAGGGGATGACAGAGGGTGAGGAGGTTGGATGGCATCACCCACTCTATGGACATGGGTTTGGGTAAACTCCAGGAGTTGATGATGGACAGGGAGGCCTGACGTGCTGCGATTCATGGGGTCGCAAAGAGTCGGACACGACTGAGCGACTGAACTGAACTGAACTGAACTGAAACATGTACCACTAAGCATGTAAGACCATATATGGGAAAAATCCTCTTGACAATAAGCAGATGACTGAAACACAGCTCTGAAAATGTTCAGAAAGTCTACATTTATAGAGCTTTGAACATTTCTGAAAATTTCTGGAATAATTTTCCAGTCACCCCCAAAAAGTGGAGCTAGAATCTGAAACCTGGTCTTTGCTATAATAATTATAACTACATACCATCTATGTGCGACAGGCAAAATACTGTGTGACTGATGGTAATCTCCACTTGCCTTCCATTTCCTCCTTGGATCCTCTCTCCTTCCTTTTCATCCCTGCTTGGACAGGAAGGGCTGTCCTGTAGAGAACGCTTCAGTGGGCTTCCAGTTAGGTTAGAAGTTTGGAGGTGTTGGAAGGAGATGGAACGTAGGACAGATGTGCAATCAGTGGGGATTCATTTTTCTGGTTCCTAAGTGGTGCAGGTTGACCGCATCCCTCTAAGGAAGCCACAGCTTCTGTTGGGCAGCCCTCTCCAGGGTCCCTGTAAGCATCCCTTCCTGTCCAGGCCTAGAGGTGTGAATGCTCCTCCTTACAACCTGTCCTCAGATACTACATCACTCGCTGCTGCTGCTTCTGAAAACCCACCCGTATAATTGCAAACAGTTTCTCTCCTCATCTCTCCTCATTAGCAGCTCGTATGAGTGTGTATGAGTCTGTTTCCTGGTGAAACCTTTATAAATGCACACATATAGTCTCATTTATTTCCATAAGAAGACTTCGAATGTTATATCCATTTTACAATGAAGAAACTGAGAGTAAGAGAAGTTAAACAATTTGTTCAAAATCCAGTAGTAGGGTCAAGATTCAACTACACTGCCTCTGCTGCTGCTGCTGCATCGCTTCAATCGTGTCCGACTCTGTGCGACCCCATAGACGGCAGCCCACCAGGCTCCCCCGTCCCTGGGATTCTCCAGGCAAGAACATTGAAGTGGGTTGCCATTTCCTTCTCCAATGCATGAAAGTGAAAGTGAAGTTGCTCAGTCGTGTCCAACTCTTAGAGACCCCATGGACTGCAGCCTACCAGGCTCCCCTGTCCCTGGGATTTTCCAGGCAAGAGTACTGGGTTGCCATTGCCTCCTCCGACACTGCCTCTAGAAACATTTATTCAGGCGATGAGAAATCATGTCTGCACCCCAGAAAGTTCTTTTTTCTTTTTAAATTTGGCTGCCTGAGGTCTTCATTGTGACACGCAGGGTCTTCCTTGCGTCATGCGGGATCTTTCTTTGTGGAACAGGAACTCGGGCTGCAGCCCGAGGGCTTCTGCAGCTGCAGCACATGGACTTAGTTGCTCCGTGACAGGATCTTCATTCCCCAACCAAGGACTGAGCCCACCTCCCCTGCACTGCAAGGCAGATTCTTTACCACCGGACCACCAGGTCATGTCTCCTAGAAAGTTCTTAAAATTTGGAATCCTGTGGACTTTCATTACCATCTCAATAACTTTGTTGAGGATGCTTAGTGATTCAACTCAATTATTGTCAGGGAAGAAGACAGCAGTTATTGAAGAAACTGTTACTTTGATTTTGCCAAACACCCAAGCTTCTGACCAAAAAATAAAATAAAATAAAGCATGCTGGATAGAGTGCTACAGGGTACCAAGTGTGGGCCCCTGTTGCCTGTCAGTCACTCTGCTCATTCATTTGTCATCTCCAGCCACTCCTCCCCTTTCTTCAAGCTGTTAAATGGAGAACAGAATTTTCTGCAGTCCCCTCCTTTCATTTTCCCTCCCCCTTGTCCAGTTTGTGGAGGTCCTTACTGGGATTATACTGTCCTAGAGCTGAGCCATCAGACCGTAAATCATCCTGGAAAAAATGTCCACCGAAACTCCATTTTTCTGCCATTTGGCAGTGGGGCGAATAGGTTAAAAAGAGAAGGTAAAATGATAAGACCTGGCTTAGTTTAGTTCTGTTTGGTCCCTTTACCTTTTCTTCTGAGTCATATTAAAAAGGTAAGAAAGTAAGAGTTCTTGTATCAGAATGTTCTAGTTAAAAATAGTAACAATAATAAATCTAACAACAAGGGAATGGACTGCCATAGAGGCAGTTCCAGTGCTAAGTGAGTCTCACCCAGAGATGCCCTCACTTATCTTGTACTACAACCCGATGAGGCAGGTATTGTATTACTCCAATTTTTAGCCAAAAAAAAAAAAAATCCTGAGGCTTAGGCAGATAAGCAGTTTGCCCTAGTTTCACAGCTGAAAGCTAAGTTCAGTTGCAACATTAGAATGTGTGGTCCAAACTACTGGGCCTTCCAGCTACTGGAGGAAGGGCCTGACTCCTGAGCTGGTGGATCATGGGTGCAGTTTCATACTGCAGGCCACTGGTTGGTGGTGTGATTGAGTCACTAGAGCTTTGTTTGTGTCTGTCTGTCCATTCTCAGAGAGCTAATGAAGTGTTGGGTAAATCATCAGGAAATCAGGTAAACAAGCTTCGCTATTGGAGCTTACCTCTGATGTAAATGTCACCACTGACTTGATGGGCATGAGTTTGAGCAAGCTCCGGGAGTTGGTTATGGACAGCGAAGCCTGGTGTGGAGTCCATGGAGTCACAAAGAGTCGGACATGACTGAGCGACTGAACTGAACTGAACTCACATATTCAACATTGTCCTCTGAAAATATTACTCTGTGAAGGGCAGTAGAAAAAGTGATTATGGCAAGTGCTAGGAAGCCCACACTTATTTTCCCACATGTTATTTACTCCTCATGGTATTTAATATAAATGGTTGTTGTTGTTTAGTTGCTAAGTCATGTCCGACTCTGCGACCCCATGGACTGTAGCCTGCCAGGCTCCTCTGTCCATGGGATTTTCCAGGCAAGAATACTGGAGTGGGTTGCCATTTCCTCCTCCAGAGCATCTTCCCTACCCAGAGATTGAGCCTGTATCTCCTGCATTGGCAGGTGGATTCTTTACTGCTGAGCCATCAGGGAAGCCCAATATAAATGGTAAGAAGGTTTCAAAGCTTGAAATAAATTCCAGGTGTCCTTCCAAAAGGCTCAAAAGGAAAAAAAGTGTTTTCAAAAATGTGCCTCTTTCCATTTTACGTATTTTGTATTGATTAAACATTAATCTACAAGAAAGTAATTTAATCTGTGTTGTCTTCTAATGAAACTATCGTCATGCTGAGTACAGAAGTCTGGGTTTTCTCTGGACACTAAGAATTCATTATTCTCACATGTAAAATCTAACTTGATTGTCCCCTCTGTTTCACGATTTTAACATCAGGCTCTGGTTAGGGATTTGATTTGATATGCTGTCCCTGTCAGCTCTTGTGCAGCCCACTTTTTATCACAGTTCAAAGGGAGAATGTGAAAGACTTGCTTATGGTAAGTAGATCACCAGAGACATATATCAGACCTGAGGAATCCTAGAATTCCTGCTACTTAGAACGCTCTCCATGGTGATCTGAGGAACTGGCTCACAACTTAAAACGTTGTTGGGTGATACCAGCTGCCTTGGGAAGGAGTAGAACCAGCCATACCTCACTAGGGAAATCTGTTTAAGATGTTCCAATCCCAGTGGACCTCATTAGAGAAAATTCATACATGAACATAACCTGTTTTTTCTAGTAGAAAGAACTGGCATGAAGTTAGAAAGCTTCCACTTAGGAGACAAGAAATGTTCCAGTCAGAAACTTGCATTCCAGCTCACGTCCTCAGAAGTTTATAAGACAAGTGTGTTAGTTGCTCAGTCATGTCCAACTCTTTGTGACCCCATGGACTGTAGCCCTCCAGGCTCCCCTATCCATGGGAATTCTCCAGGCCAGGATACTGGAGTGGGTTGCCTTTCCCTTCTCCAGGGTATCTTCCCGACCCAGGGATCAAACCTGGGTCTCCTGCGTTGCAGGCAAATTCTTTACCATCTGAGCCACCAGGGAAGCCCTATAAGAAAAGAAGTCCTTACAAAAAGATATCCTTAAAAAAAAGTCACCAACCTGTTTCCTTTAAGGCCAGGCTATAACGAACCACATTAGACTCCATTTATATGGTTCTGTTCCTATCAATATTGTTTCTCAGTGATAATAACACATCATTGTTCATTGTTTGGTTTTTCCTTCATAAAATGGCTAAGTACTTTGACTTGATTTTCTCAATAGACTGCATCCATTTTGTAATAGATTAGATCAGTGATGGACTTCTTAAAGCTGGGCCATTGTATTAAGTCAGAGAAGTGAGAAATCAGCCAAGGAACAGTTCATTGTGCATAATCTAAATGTTTTCTAACTTATAGTCTAATTGGCTCTTTGAATCTACATTAATTGTGTCAAGAAATTCTTGCCTTCTAAAAGTTTGACTTTAATCTTCATTGGCCATCATTCAAATGTGGCTCTTGAAGGAAATAAAAGACAAAGTTATTTATATCACAACATTTAGGTGTTTAAAAATAAGGCTCTTAATTATAATCTTTATTTACATGTCAATTACCCCAACTTGATTCTGACATAGAAAATAAACTTATGGTTATCAAAGGGGAAAAGGGGTGGGGATGGATAAATCAGGAGTTTGGGATTAACAGATGCACAGTACTATGTATAAAATGGATAAACAACAAGGACCTATTGCATAGTACAGGGAACATTAATATCTTGTAATAACCTATTACAAGATGGTGGGAAAGATTGAAGGCAGGAGAAGGGTATGACAGAGAATGAGATGGTTGAATGGCATCACCAACTCAATGGACATGAGTTTGAGTAAGCTCCGGGAGTTAGTGATAGACAGGGAAGCCTGGCATGCTACAGTCCATGGGGTCGCAAAGAGTTGGACATGACTGAGTGACTGAACTGAACTGAATAACCGATAATAGAAAATAATCTGAAAAAGAATATATATATGTATATATGAAACTGAGTCTCTATGCTATACACCTGAAACATTATAAATCAACTCCACTTCAATTTTTAAAAGTGTAAAAACAAACAAACAAAAAACTCTTGATTCTGAAATCTAGATCTCCATGCATAAAATTCGCTTGGTCTCCTATCTTCTGGACTTGAACTAGTACAGTAGAGATGGGTCAGAGTAGACTTTCCACTCATGGCAGTTAGGTTTCCCAAGCATAAGAGGGTATCTTTTGGAGTTGACCACAAATTATAGCGTTATATTGTACAAAATAGTGCCTCTCAATTGCTATACAGCTTGATTTCTTTAGCCATTTCCTGGCTTCCCTGGTGGCTCAGAGGTTAAAGCGTCTACCTGCAATGTGGGAGACCTGGGTTCGATCTCTGCATCAGGAAGATCCCCTGGAGATGGAAATGGCAACCCACTCCAGTATTCTTGCCTGGAGAATCCCATGGACGGAGGAGCCTGGTAGGCTGCAGTCCACGGAGTCACAAAGAGTCGGACACGACTGAGCAACTTCACTTTCACTTTTCATCCTGGAGAAATGAAGCCATTAGCCCAGACGGGGCTGAATTCCAGGTTGTTACAACAGAGTGGTCAAAGAATCCCCCCGCCCCTAAAAGCTGCTCTCCTGTGTACTATCCAAACCAATAGAAGAATGTGTTGTTAACTGCTGATATTCACAGGAATTGGTTCCTTGCCAGACTCTTGAAACACATTTAATGGGTTTATAAAGATTTGCCACTAAAGCATCTGCTGTCTTTATAATTATCTTCTTTTACGATTGAGAAAGAAATATAAAGCAGGAAACATTTAAAAAGTGTGCTTTAAAAAAAATAGAGCTACCATATGATCCAGCCACCTCACAACTGGGCATATATACCAGAGAAAAACATAATTCAAAAGATGCATGTACCCCAATGTTCACTGAAGCACTATTCACAGCAGCCAGGACATGGAAGCAACCTAGATGCCCATCAGCAGAGGGATGATAAAGAAGATGTGGTACATATATACAATGGACTATTACTCAGCCATGAAAAGGAACGAAATTAGGTCATTTGTAGAGTGTGGATGGACCCAGAAACTATCATACAGAGTGAAGTAAGTCAGAAAGAGAAAAACAAATATCGTACAATAATGGATATATGTAAAATCTAGAAAAAAAAGGTACAGATGAACCTGTTTGCAAAGCACAAATTGAGACACAGATGTAGAGAACAAACATATGGGCACCAAGAGGGGAAGGCAAGAGTGAGATGGTTGGGAGATTGGGATTGACATATATACACTGTAGATACTGTGTGTAACTGACAAGAACCTACTGTACAGCTTGGGCAACTCTACTGAGTGCTCTGTGGTGACCTAAATGGGAAGGAAATCCAAAAGAGGGGACATATGTATACATATAGCTGATTCACTTTGCTGTACAGTAGAAGCTAACACAACATTATAAAGCAACTGAACTCCAGTAAAAACTAATTTTAAAAAAGGCTGCTTTACAACAGAACTTTGTCTCAAGTCTAGAGTAACCCACAGGCATATCTTAATACCATAAGCGAATATGCCTCAAGCAAATTGCTATTTCCTTGCCTCCACATACCCACTTCCACATTTTATTAATATCTTTGCTATAGCAGAGATTATTTCTCTGATTGTTTCTTCTTTTCCTTTCATTGAAATACAGCATTTGCACATGGAAACCTAGCCATCTCTGCTATATGACTGGACTCGGGGTAATGAGATCTGAGCAGAAAGAATATATGCAGCATATCATTCTTGCCCCTGAATCACACAAATAAGGGCAACACTGTAGGGATGATGAGTACAAATCCTATGTGGTAATTCATGAAAAATGATTCTGATGTCAAATGTGTTTGCATTTTATACCACCCTCTTGGATATAGCCATGCATATTAACATATTAAAGGCTACAAAACACTTCTTTTTAAATACAACTGTTGAGTTTTGTTTAATCTGGTGTTTCTCAAACTTATTTGACCATGGAACCCTTTTCACATAACATCTATTTATAGAGACTTGACTAGCCCGAAGATCAAATTTTAGGAAACTGCTTTAAAACTATGGCTCTCAAACTTTAACATGCATTAGAGTCACTCTGGTGGGCTTGTTAAAATGCAAATAGCTGGGACACAACCTCAGTATTTCTGAGTCAGTAGGTCATTGGTGGGGGCCAAGAATTCCTAGGTCTAAAAGCCCCAGGTGGTGATGATGATGTCGCTGTCTGTGGACCACACTTTGAGAACTATTGTTAAAGAGTACAGAAATTCCATCAGGCTCTCTCATGTTATTTCCTACAATGATGCTTCTCAAACTTGAAAGTGCACACCATTCACGTGTTCTTTTAAAAATATAGATTCTGGTTTATAGTAGATCTGCAGTAGGGCCTAAGATTCTGCGTTTTAAAAAGACAAGGGTGCTGTTGGTTCCTGGGCCCAACTTTGTGAAGTAAGTCAACAGAACATGATACTGCCCAAGCTCTTTTGCTCTCTAAGTAATGAGACATCCATCTGTTAAAATTTCTGGTAAGTATCTCTATGTAATCCAAGTTAACCAGAAAAGTAAACTAGCTCCCTTTATGTATCTAGATAAGCACAGAAAATTTTTCACATAGTATTTGTGCTCACCATCCTTAGAGTAACATTTCCACTGCAAACCTTAGGCTGCCAGCATCACTCTGCAAGCTAAAACACTGACTCCATGCCCCTATGCCTCTAAGAATTCTGATTATCAATACCAGATTAGGGTAGGTTTTTTCAGTAATGTGTTGAGAAGTACGAAGAGAGCTCAGAAAATTTTTACTAAAGTTAATAGCTCTTCTATTTGGGAAAAAACCCAGAATGGTTCCACATACATAATATGCTTCTCAAAATCAACCACTGTTCATAGATAACTGAATCATTTAGATGGAAGAGGGACAATAATATATAGTTCATTTGCCCAATCCACTTGGGAAGAAAGAACAGTCCATATACAAGAGAAGTTACCCACACATAGCTTATATGCCATGGGCCAACTGGACTGAAGAATTTCTCAATGCTACAGGGGTTAAAAATGAGTAGAGACACCTTCTGTTTGGGCTGGTGATACATTTCCCCTTAAATCTCAAAATCTGTAGTAGACAAGGCATAGCAGTTCTCAGGAAAGGGATAGCTATGGGATTTGAAGGACAGCAAGAATACTTCCCAGAGCAGCTCACCTCTGACTGAACCCTGAGGATAAGATCAGGATTTGGGGAGGCCCTGGAATGACCACTTGACTGGAGAAGCCAGAAAACAGTAGATGCAGTCAGTGCGATGACCCACCCCCGACCTACACACACATACACACACACACACACACACACACACCCAGTTCAAGTGTTAGCTTTGGTGTACAGGCCGAGTCCACACTGAGCCTGACTTTCCTTGGCCGACCCAATGCCTGACTTGCTCTTTCAACTGCAAAGCCTGCTGTTACATTAGGTCACAGTACAGAGAGTTACTGAATAGCTCCGTCACTACAAGATTAATTCAGCACGTCCAGAGGATCATTGTACTTGCTCTCAGAATTCACACCTTCTCTTCTAACACTAAACTGCAGTTGAAAAGAATGGCCTCCTATGACTGCATCTCCAGTGGGATGACCTATACTCTGATAGCTAAGGTCCCAGTTTGCCTGGGATAGCCCCAATTTACTCTGTTGTTTGGAATGTCCCAGTTTGAGTAGTAAGACACCACCATCTGCACAGTGCTAGTCACCTTCCAATATGGGAGCATGCGCCCAGAGAGCCACTCTGGCCCCTTGCCCCAGCAAACTGGATCTACATTTCTGCTACTGTTCACGGAGACATAATGATGGGCCAGTACTGTCACCCCCGCCACGAGTATGGATTTGGGGAAGGCCACTGCTCTTTGAAGGGCTTTCCAGGTGACTCAGTGGTAAAAGAATCTACCTGCCAATGCAAGAAACACAGGAGATGCCAGTTTGATCCCTGAGTAGGGAAGACCCCCTGGCGAAGTAAATGGCAACACATTCCAATATTGCCTGGAAAATCCCATGGACAGAGGAGCCTGCTGAGCTATAGGGGATCGCAAAGAGTCAGGCACAACTGAGTGACTGAGCAGACATGCACTGCTCTTTGAAATTCATCCTTCAAAAACAATTTAAATAGCCGCCTGACTGACAATAACAACAAATCTATGTATTTTGACTCTTAACAGTGTTATGCTTTTCAAAGAGCCCAGCTAACACCATCACAAATTCTGCCCTTGCTCAGCAGCTCTGGTCTTGAATTCTCAGAGGGAAATTTGAGTACCTGGAGCTGCCACCCAGTGACCTGTTTCCTCCTTACAAGGCTCAGAAACAACTGGAGAGGTGCGCTAACCAAATGTCAGACATAAAAGTGACATGAAGCAAACAACAGCAAGGAAGAAGACAAGACAGGTCAGAGGCAGCCCCACGCTACACACCTGCTCCAAGGGCAGACAGACCGTGGTGTCCTGGCAGACTGCATGGGCTCTACTTATGTTAATGTCTCCTTCTCCCAGCTCTCACTGAAAACCTCTCACCACTTTAAAGTTAAAGGGCTCTGAGTCAGGCTTCTCCTTTGCTCAGTTCTGAGACAAAAACATGCTGGGCAAGAAGGCTGGAAATGCCCTTTAACATCTGGGTCTGGATGGGTTGGCAATTAATATAAATCATTTAGAACTCAACTTAAAGCAGTAAAATGTGAGAAAATACTGTGAGCAAGACTAAGTAGGGACTCTAGGGTTTTGAATATAATGTGTTCTTGACCAACACGGAGTTCGCCAATAAGATTGCACTTACCAGGAGAGGTGAGGGAAGGGTAAAAATAAGTAGAAAATGAAATAGAATCTGACAAGGACCCTAAAGGAGTAGAAACAAGTGCAATTGAAACAAAAAAAAAGGAGAGAGTAGTTTTGACTTAGGGGAAGGTAAAGATTCATGGAGGTAGAAATTTTTAATTTATATTTTCATAATAAAAACTTCCACTAGCATTTATGGAGGGTTTATTAACACTCAAGAACTACTCTAAGTACTTTAAATGTATTTTTATCTAAATCAGTCTCATTTAAACTTGCCCTTGAAGAAAAGGCATAATTGAGAAACAGAAATGAAGAAGAAAGGGTATTCCTGATAGCAGGAACAGACTAATGAAAGGTGTAACATTGGGAGGCATTCAGGAAACAGTGACTGTCATCATCAGTTGGGGCAGACTTTGGGGTATGTAAAGAATAAGGGAGGTAATGCTCAAAGCAAAAAATTGGTGCCTAGAGTATCACGATAAAAAAGCTGAGGTTTATTCACTAGGCGTTGAGGTCCCGTTGCGACAGTGACTCAGTCATCAGAATCGCTTGAGGGGCTTTCCCAAAACACACATACCCTTGTCCTACTCCCAGAGACTAAGTCTCATTCGCAGTTCAGTATTTCAAAACTCCTGGGTGATTCTGGGGGACATCCTAGTCGAGAACCACTGATCTTCCAGGAACTGCTATGATAGGATCTCAGTTCTAAGGATACATAAGCAGCAATCAGAGGGTAATCAGGTGGGGCCCAGCCTGAGTGCAGGGTGCTGAGCTAATAAACCCTGCGATACGAAGGCCATGTGAGGAGGCCTGATGTCAGGTGAATAGCAGGGGGGCTCTGCTGAGGTGATCAAAGCACAATGCTAGAATCTGCTGAATTTGTACACTGGCCAGAGGGGAGGAGGGAGTGATATAACACTGATATTTAAGCCCAAGCTGGGGGGATGGTACTGGTCTTGGCAGAGATGGGAAAGATAGAAAAATTCATATCTGAAAGCTACAATGTTGAGTCTGGTTTTGAACATGCTGAATTTGAGGTGAGCATGAGGGACCTTATGTGGAAAACGGCAGCAGACGATAAGAAATGCACATCTAGCCCTCCTCCCTGGAAACCCCTCAATCCTGGGCAATGCAGGACGATGGTCACCCTACCACCCTTGAAGAAAAGAGTACATCACTGCTATGTGGCAGCCTGGATGGGAGGGGAGCTTGGGGGAGAATGGATACATGTATATGTATGGCTGAGTCCCTTTGTTGTCCACCTGAAACTATCACAACACTGTTTGTTAATTGGCTATACCCCCAAAACAAAAAAAAAAAAAAATTGTAAAAATAATAATAGTTTTATCTTTCAGTTAGAAAGTTTAAAAGAAATGATGTACCTGACATGGAGTAGCTACTAAATAAATGGCTCTTGCAGTCAGAAAAGAAAAAAGTGCACAGTGGCCTTAGAATGTTTATTAGATAGCCTTAGATTTAATACTTTCCCCCCAAAGCTTATTTATTTTTAATTGAAGGAAAATTGCTTCCCAACATTGTATTGGCCTCTGCTATACATCAACATGTCACCCATAGGTATACATGTGTCCCCTCCCTCTTGAACCTCCCTCCCACCTTCCACCCCTTCCTACCTCTTCAGGTTGTTACAGATCCTTGGTTTGAGTCCCCTGAGTCATACAGCAAATTCCCACTGGTTCTATTTTACACATGATAGTGTATATGCTTCCATGTTACTCTCTCCATTTGTCCCAGCCTCTCCTTCCTCCCCCAACAACAACGGAGTTATGAACTTTCAAAGATGTGAATGTGCCCCTGTATGCCAGCTGTCGTACTGGACTACTATGCTTTCCAAGGTACTGTACTGTAAGATTAAAAATATTTTCTTTCTTTGTTTTTATGTATTATTTGTGTGAAAAATACTATTACAGTATAGTACTGTATAGCTGATTGTGTTTGTTGGGTACCTAGGCTAACTTTGTTGGACTTATGAACAAATTGGTACTTAATGAGCATGCTCTCAGAATGGAATTCATTCATATGTAGGGGACTTACTGTATTGGCATTTGGGACAACCAATCTTAGAAGGAGGGTAAGGGGTTTTATTGACTGGACTAGAGATAGAATTAGCCTTTTTATGTTCAAGGACCCCAGAAATTGGGAACTGTTAGATCCAAAAGAGGCCCCAGGAGAGAAAGTGTTTGCAGCTTTGGGTCTGTAAGCTGCTAGACCCCTGAGCCTGCCCTCAGAGGTCCATAATCACTGGGCTATGCTGGGAAAGATGAAACACAGAAGAACTGTATTTAATGTGATCCTATAATTTATTGATGGGCTTCCCTGGTGGCTCAGCAGTAAAGAATCCACCTGCCAAATAGAGACACAGGTTTGATCCCTGGGTTGGAAGGTCCCCTGGAGGAGGAAATGGCAACCCACTCCAGTATTCTTGTCTGGGAAATCCCACGGACAGAGAAACCTGGTAGGTCCATGGGGTTGCAAAGAGTCAGATATGACTTAGTGACTAAAAAACAACAAAATAATTTACTGACAAACTTGAGACATTTTTTGAGGCTCAAACAGGACTCTGTAATTATGCTAGGAGTCAACTACGTGGTCCACCATCAAATGTGCTCACTGGGGTGTGCGTGCCCAGCCTGGCTGCCACTCTGCAGTGGCTGCTCCTTCTCGTGGTTCCAGCCGACCTTCTGGGATCAGGCTCCTGGTGAACTTAGGAATCTTAGCTTTTCTCTCCTGGAGATATTGCTAATTCTTGAGTTCACACTATAGGGAAGAACTGCATCAAATATATATTAACAAATACATATTTGTATTTTGGCTTCCCCGATGGCTCAGCAGGTTAAGAATACACCTGCAATGCAGGAGACACAGGAAACATGGGTTTGATTTCTAGGTCAGGAACATCTCCTGGAGAAGGGAATGGCTACTCAGTCTAGTATTCTTGCCTGGAGAATCCCATGGACTGAGGAGACTGGCGCGTTATAATGCAAAGGGTCTCAAACAGTCAGTCATAACTGAATGACTAAGCACACGTACACGTGTGCACTTATGTATGTGTTTGCATGTATTTACAGAGAAGACATACTTACCTGTAACCTTCATCTGAAAACATGTCATTTCCATAGGAATAGTACACTGAATTTTCCCAAGGCACATCAGTCTATGTGTACTAATAAGGCTATCTTCTCATTAACTGCCAGTTTTCTCTGGCTCATTTTCCCACATTCCACGATCCACTGGCCTCTAAGAACCAACAGGAGATGTTCATGTGTTAACAGACTCTGCTATCTAAGCTACCTCTAGCTGATTTGTCAGGAGCTGGCTTCTCTTCTGTGAGCATAGTGGTTCTCTCTGGGTGCCAAAGCTGCACAGCATTGGAAACTGATAACTGTAGTTACAGTGGGTACCTGTGGGGGACAAGTGTGGGAGGGAAAACTTACTTTTTTAACTGTGTGCCCTATTGTGCCTTTTGAAACTTTGTCTATACTTACAGCATTCTTTCAAATAGAGAAAAATTCCAAAAAATTAAATAGCTGTGCAGGTAGCTGTGTAGGAGCCAGCTAGAATGGCTCTCTGGTTCCTGATAGAAAAAAACCAAAGAAAGTCTGCTTGTGCATCAGTGCACAGAACAGCCCTGGCATTTTACTTCTCTGTCCTTGCTCTGCCCGTGCCCAAGACCAGCATGTAGGAGTCATTTAAGGGACAGAGTCAAAGGGCAGCCACTCACTCTAATTCCCTCTTCCTGACGATGCTTAAGGCTTTGTGCTGAGGTGAGTCAAACTCATTCTGTCTGACTCCACTGAGTCACTTAGAAATTGACTTCCACTCCCCAGATGAGTGAACCACCAGCAGGGGACCCAGCCAAGGGTTAACAATCCAACCAAGGGAAAAAAGGTTTATAAAAAAGAAGACAAATGCTCTGAGAAACACCAGTTATAATTGAAATTGTTTATACAACCTTGTAAAGCGCTCTTGACTAAGCTGTAAAATGCTTAACCAAACTCCTCCTCTCCCAGGCTGGGTACTTAAACTGTGAGGGCATGTTTATGTAGTTAGTGCTATGGTTACAGGAGCAGCTTGGGAAAGGCTTAGCTCTTCGTTAAAGGAGGGACTTTCTGTCCCTGAGAAGCCTCAAAGAAGTAGAGTTGTCTCAAGGGCTCTGAAGCCTTGTAACAATGCTAGACCTGTAGCAAATGCTTAATAAATGTTAGCTTTTAAAATTATCGTTGTAGTTGTTTCCATAAATTCAAGTGACTTAGAGTGTCAAAAACTAAAATTCATTTTTTAAAAATCTGGAGTTTAGCTCTCTCAAGAGACCAACTGTGACATCTCAAAGCCATGTATCATCATTTTAACAGTAATTACTCCCTCCAGAATGGCCGGATCTTCTTCCAGAAGATTCTCAAAACTAGTTGTTGGGGGAAACAACGATTAAGGTAATACCATGGGCTCTGCTGTCACCTAGTGGAAAATTAGATTATTATAAGCTGTTCTCAATTGCAACCTCATTGTGATAATAGCCAATGAGCTCCCATTGACTTGCACTATATAGTTCTTCACAGTTCCAAACCACGAACAGGGTCCATGTCTGTGTTGACATGTCTTTTTCCTTATCCTCCCTGAAAATTGGAATATTTCCTGCCATATCAGGAAACAAGGATGTCACAGTGATTGCAACTCTCCATTATGAGCCGGTGAGCCTGAGGGAATTCATAAAGGAAAGGAATACCTACCATCTAGCAGTTGCAGGTCTGATCCCTGGATTGGGAAAATCCTCTGCGGAAGGAACTGGCAACCCACCTCAGTATTCTTGCCTGAGAAATCCCATGGACAGAGGAGCCTGGTGGCCTACCGCCCATAGGGTCGCACAGAGTCGGACACAACTTAGCAATTCCCTACAGCCAATTCCCTACAGTGAGCCCTGAGGAAACTCAGGATGTGAAAACACAGGAAACTGGCCCCAGATAGCTGCGGTGCATATCAGAGAAATGGTTTTAGTGAGTTTTTTCCATCTCCCCACACATTTTGTGCTTCTTGTTGTTGAGTTGCTAAGTTGTGTCGTCCAACTCTTTGCGACCCCATGGACTGTAGTACTCCAGGCTCCTCTGTTAAAAGCGCTGAATTCCTTAACTTGGGATACTTGGTTTTCTTTAACAATCATCTCCTGATATTCAGACTACCTTCCCTTTGCTGCAAAACTTCTATATAACCTAGCCCCTCCCCCCTTGCCTCCTCAGAGCAGTTCTCTCAGGGTTACTTGAGATGCTGCCTCCTGGGCTTAAGTTCTAAAAATTCCCACTGAATAAAATGTAACTCTGAACTTTTAGGCTGTGAATATTTTTTAATATTTTAAGTATATTTTTCATATTTTAAGTTTACACCCCAAAAAAGCAAAGGCACATGATCCTGTGTGAAGCTACCCAGTCAGAAACCAGTGGCTGTAGAGAATGTTCCTGACAACTTCAGGTCTCCTGGTCACTGGAACACTGCTGGATCCTGAGAGAAGAGGGTCCAGCACAAGGTGAGCGTTTGATAAATAACTGCAGGATGAATCTTTGCCACAATAACAACAAATAGACCAAAACAAGCAAACACATGTACACACAACACAAAATGAAAAATGGAAGCTACTTAATCACATTTCCTTTAGAATTTTTAAAGTGTCTTCGTATATTAAGTTATTCTCAGAAAAACCTATGAAATAGAGTATATTTTCCCATTTTAAAGATGAGGAAATTGCTGCTTGGAAAGGATAACACAGTATGTCAAGCCAAAAAAACAAAAATAAAGCTGTCTTCTGCCTCCAAATTCTGAGTCCTACCCGTATCAGTCCTCTGCTTTGTGGGATCCTGTGGGGCTGTGGGTGGCTCATCAGGGGAGATATTAGGGCAGAAGGGAATGCTCTGGTTTGCTTTTGAGAGAGGAGAGGAAAACCCAATAGAGGAGAAAGAACACCCAGGACAGGAGGCAAGACTCTGAGGACCACAGGCAACTGCTAGGAAAAGATACCCTTCTCACCTCGTCAGGGCTGGCTCTGCAACCATGCTGAGATCCCCTGCCTGTGGGTTCCTCTGTGTGAGCGACCCTGTGCACTGTAGCCCGCCAGGCTCCTCTGTCCATGGGATTCTCCAGGCAGGAACACTGGAGTGGGTTGCCATGCCCTCCTCCAGGGGATCTTCCTGACCCAGGGATCGAACCCGAGTCTCCTGGTCTCCTGCACTGGAAAGTGGGTTGGTTCTTTACTGCTAGAGCCACTTGGGAAGCCCGCGGATTCCTCTGGGCTGTTGTTAATCTAGGAATCCCTCTGTGTCAGTTCTCCAACCCTCCACTCTCCATAGGCAAATCCCTTCCAGCTTTCAAAACCAACAATATCAATCTGCCTTTACCCAACAGTCACTAAGATTCTCTAGCATTGCTCTCCTAGTCTTCAAAGTAGGCTTAGCAGAATTCTAGACTCAGTAATTTCATCCCTACAATGACTCTTCATGGCACCCAACTATGGTTTCGACATCAATCCCACTGTCTCCCCTGTCTGGAAACTGCTTTGCCCAGATCCCCCGGGACAACCTACTTGTCAAATCTGGTCAACTTTTCAGATGTCTACTTTACTCCTCGGAGCATTGCCACTGTTTGCCATGGCCTCCATAACTGAAATTCTATCCTTCCAAAGTTCCTGAGACATGACGTTCCTGGGTTCTCCCTTCATTGGGTGCCACTTCTTAGTCTTCTCCATTGTGATACTCTTATTCTCCAAGCTCCCCCAAGAAAAACTCCCAAAGGAGTGTCACCACCTGACACTTGATTCATGTCTCAGCCTAAACATCTCCTCTGAGTCTCATTGGATATCCCAGAGATGCTGTAAGTGCACTAAATCAAAATTGTGCCCCTCACCTTCTCTCCACCTGTTGTACAAGCTGGAGGAAAAAGAGTTATCAACAGAAAAGTGTAATAGTAAAAAGGATTAGGGGAAGACCTCTGGGCTTAAAGGGAAAATGATTTTCTATTTCATCTAGTTGGGGAGAGAACTTCATCTAAAAACAACAACAAAAAAATTGTTTCACCTTTTTCTTTTGCCAAAGTTTCAAGTTTAGAGAAAAATTGCAAAATCACACAATAAATTATCATAAATCTTTCACTAAAATTCCCCAATTGCTAATACATTGCCACATTTTCTTTCTCTCTCTCCATATATTTGGATGTATATTGTTACTTTATTGATGAACCATTTGAGAGCAAGTTGCAGACACCACAATTGTCTACTCCTAAATACTTTAGAATCTATCTTTTGAGAAAAGAGACATTCTTTTACATGGACCAATGATGATTTAGAAACTGTAAGGATGATATAATACTACGTACTAGGCACTCAGATAAAAATGTTTAGCAGTTATTCCAATAATTTGGAGATCTTTATAACAATGTAGAGATGTTTTCCTGATTGTTCATCCATCAGAGAATCATGCCTTGTGTTTAGTTGTCATAGTTCTTTTAATTTCCTCTCATCTGGAATGGTTCCCCAGCCTTTCTTTGTCTCTTCTGACACTGATATTTTTGAAAAGCACAAACTGGTTGCCTTGTGGCTTTTCCTTGCATTTAGGTTTGGCTGATAGTTTTCTCATGATTAAATTCTGGTTATACACTTTTGGCAGGAATGTTACCTAAATGACATTGTGTCCTTCAGCTCATCTTATCAGGAAACATGTGATACCAGCTTGTCCCATTGACTATGATTATTTAGCTATAGTGTTGCCTACTGTTAAAGCACATTTTTTTTTCTTATAGTTGATAAGCTCTGAGGAGAAATTTACTCAGCAAACTTCCACCTAATGGTTTTAACATTCCTTAATAATTCTTATCTAAACAAAATATTAGTACGATGATTTAAAAATGGTGATTTTCTATTATGCCTTCCACATTTACTAGTTAATGTTCTATACTACTATAAATAAAAGGCTTCTTGTTATCCTTATTATTTATTTCTTTGTTTCTTTCTATTTTTTTTTAGTATCATTAAGGACTCATGGATTCTTGGTTGATTTTTTCCCCAATGTATTATAATCCATTACTATCATTATTCTTTATTATTTTGCTCAAATTGTCAATGATTTGACCAGTAGAAATCCATTCATGCTTCTTCCTCTTCTTTTTTACATGTCCCATTTTGAGGTATGTTTTAAAACTGAAGTATAGTTCAGGTGAACAGTGAAGTGATTCAGTCTATGTATGTATCCTTTTCAGGTTCTTTTCCTTTTAACTTATTACAAGATTATGAATATATTTCCCCGTGCTATACAGTAGGTCTCGTTATTTATCTGTTTTATAGGTAGTAGTATGTATCTGTTAACCCCAAACTCCTAATTTACCCCTCCCACCTATCCCCCTATTAAGCCATAAGATTGTTTGCTATGTCTGTGAACCTTTCTGTTTTGTAAATAAGTTCATTTGTATCATTTTCTTAAAAATTCTACATGAGTGATTATCATATATTTGTCTTTCTCTGTTTGACTTACTTCACCTAGTATGATAATCTCTAGGTCCATCCATGTTGCTGCAAATGGCATTCAGTTCAGTTCAGTTCAGTCGCTCAGTCGTGTCCAACTCTGTGCGACCCCATGGACCGCAGCACGCCAGGCTTCCCTGTCCATCACCAACTCCTGGAGTTTAACCAAACTCATGTCCATCGAGTCGGTGATGCCATCCAACCATCTCATCCTCTGTCATCCCCTTCTCCTCCCACCTTCAATCTTTCCCAGTATAAGGGTCTTTTCATATGAGTTGGTTCTTCATATCAAGTGGCCAAAGTATTGGAGTTTCAGCTTCAACATCAATCCTTCCAATGAATATACAGGATTGATCTCCTTTAGGATGGGCTGGTTGGATCTCCTTGCTGTCCAAGACACTCTCAAGAGTCTTCTCCAACACCACAGTTCAAAAGCATCAATTCTTGTGTGTTCAGCTTTCTTTATAGTCCAACTTTCACATCCATACATGACCACTGGAAAAATCATAGCCTTGACTAGATGGACCTTTGTTGACAAAGTAATGTCTCTGCTATCTAGGTTGGTCATAACTTTCCTTCCAAGGGGAAGCGTCTTTTAATTTCAGGACTGCAGTCACCATCTGCAGTGATTTTGGAGCCCCCAAAAAATAAAGTCTGTCACTGTTTCCACTGTTTTCCCATTATTTGCCATGAAGTAATGGGACCAGATGCCATGATCTTAGTTTTCTGAATGTTGAGTTTTAAACCAACTTTTTCACTGTCCTCTTTCACTTTCATCAAGAGGCTCTTTAGTTCTTCTTCACTTTCAGCCATAAGGGTGGTGTCATCTGCATATCTGAGGTTATTGATATTTCTCCTGACAATCTTGGTTCCAGGTTGTGCTTCTTCCAGCCCAGCATTTCTCATGATATAGTCTGCATATAAGTTAAATAAGCAGGGTGACAATATACAGCCTTGACGTACTCCTTTTCCTATTTGGAACCAGTCTCTTTTTCCATGTCCAGTTCTAACTGTTGCTTCCTGCCCTGCATACAGTTTTCTCAAGAGGCAGGTCAGGTGGCCTGGTATTCCCATCTCTTTCAGAATTTCCACAGAATTTTCCACAGAATTTTTCAACTAATGGCATTAGTTTGTCCTTTTGTTACGGCTGAGTAATATTCCATTGTATATATACACCACAATTTCTTCATCCATTCATCTGTCGATGGACACTTAGGTTCCTTCCATGTCTTGGCTATGGAAATAATGCTGCTATGAACACTGAGGTACATGTGTCTTTTCAAACTAAAGTTTTTGTCTTTTCCTGATGTTTTCCCAGAAATGGAATTGCTGAGCCATATGGTAACTCTATTTTTAGTTTTTTAAGTGACCTCCATACCGTTGTCCATAGTCAAGTCTCACAGTTTTAAAAGTCAAGTCTCACATTTGTTTTCTGCACAACAATATGTTCTAGTCTAATCTGTTACTCTTGACTCAGCTATTTTTAATGGGGAATGATATTTAAATACCAAGATCTATGTGCTAGTGTTGTTGCCGTTGTTGTTGTTCAGTCACTGAGTTGTGTCTGACCCTCTGCAACCAAAGAGAAGCATGCCAGGCTTCTCTGTCCATCACACCTCCCTGAGTTTCCTCAAACTCAAGTTCATTGAGCCAGTGATGCCCTCCAACCATCTCATCCTCTGTTGCCCCCTTCTCTTCTTGCCTTCCATGTTTCCCAGTATCATGGTCTTTTCCAATGAGTCTGCTCTTCACATCAGGTGACTGAAGTATTGGAGCTTCAGCTTCAGCATCAGTCCTTTCAATGAAAATTCAGAGTTGATTTCCTTTAGGGTTGACTGGTTGGATCTCCCTGCAGTCCAAGGGACTGTCAACAGTCTTTTCCAGCACCACAGTTTGAAAGCATCAGTTCTCTGGCATTCAGCCTTCTTTATGACCCAACTCTCACATCCATACATGACTGCTGGAAAAACTGTAGCTTTGATTATGTGGTGATGTCTCTGCTTTTTAAAACACTGTCTAGGTTTGTCATAGCTATTCTTCCAAGAAGCAAGGATCTTTTCTTTCAATTTCATGACTGCAGTCACCATCTGTACTGATTTTGGAACCCAATTGCTAGTGTTAGGTCTGTTCATTACCACTAGGGCAGCATTACTTCTTAGCTTTTTCAGCAAACTCGGCTGAAAATGTGTGTATATCTATCTATCTATCTATCTATCTCCTTTTCCCTATGTGGAAAATCTGGCTCTCCAATAGCATCACTATACTTATCATTTGCTGAGTCCTAAACTTCACACAAAATAGTTTCAGAATTGCTATACCTACATCACTATCAAAACAATGTACATTTGTATTTCTGTTTTTCTTTTGACTGAGGGTATATATCTAAGTACGATGTTCCAAGTGATTTGGATTCATTTTCTTTTTGCCCTCTTCCATATAGCTCTGTCATCCATTTATTCTTAATAATTTAATCTGTCTAGCCATACTGTTGGAGAAGGCAATGGCACCCCACTCCAGTACTCTTGCCTGGAAAATCCCATGGACAGAGGAGCTTGGTAGGCTACAACCCATGGGTCGCTAAGAGTTGGACATGAGTGAGCGACTTCATTTTCACTTTTCCCTTTCATGCACTGGAGAAGGAAATGGCAACCCACTCCAGTATTCTTGCCTGGAGAATCCCAGGGATGGCGGAGCCTGGTTGGCTGCCGTCTATGGGGTCGCACAGAGTCGGACACGACTGAAGCGACTTAGCAGAAGCCATACTGTTAATTTAATTTATTTCTCTTTTTATTAAATTCTAGGATCCTCTCCACAAACTTTTAAATTTAATTTTAAATATGAAAAATAGCATGCTTCCAAAAATGAAAGCTATACACACACACACACACACAAATAGTATGCCCAGAGAAGAGTGACACTATCTCCTGTCCTTTCTACCTGACTCTAGGTAAACAATTCTCTTTGTTAGTTTCTGGTTTGCCTCTCCTAAGTTTCTTTTTGGCAATAAATGAAGTTACATGTATATATTATTTCCTCTTCTTTCTTACAGAACAGGCAATATATTAAATATATTGTTATCTGCCTGTGGAATTAGACCAAGGAAGGCTCTGTAAAAAGTACAATTTGAAGCGTCTACATTTTCTTAAGAATGGGAAGCCAAGATCAATGGTTTTCACGTTAAGGAAAAAAAAAAAACCTTAATGATACTTTCTTAAATAGAAAAAAAAATGGTCTAGACCAATGATTCTTAGAGTATGATCCTTGGGGCAGCTTCATGGCAACACCTGGTAATTTGTTAGAAGTGTGACTTCTCCAGCTCTGTTCCAGACCTACTGAATCAGAAACTCTGGAGTCAGGCCCACCAGATAATTCTGTTGTATTCTAAAGGTTAAGAACTGAAGTTCTGGGAATCATCTAAGAAGGAGGAAGTTGAGAAAATAACCACTATCTTTCTCTGAGTGCTTGCTTGGTACCAAGCACAGGTATAAGCATCTGACTATGCATTCCTTGTATGGGCTTCCCTGTTGGCTCAGATGGTAAAGAACCTGCCCGCAATGCGGGAGACCCAGGTTTGAACCCCGGGTCAGAAAGATTCCCTGGAGAAGGGAATGGCTACTCACTCCAGTGTTCTTGCCTAGAGAATTCCGTGGACTGAGAAGCCTGGCAGGCTATAGTCCACAGTCTGACATGACTGAGTGAATTTTGCAGCTGAAACAGAGGGATGGGAGGACAGTCTGAAAAGCTGAGCATTTTCCTGGTGATTCTGAGCATTGCCTGATGGAGAATCATTCAAACTACTGGGCTGAAAGGAGTTTTAAAATATTGGACATTTAGTTAATGTTCCCAGCAATGAGAATTGGGGGTTTATAAGGCCAAGATAGAAACTAGACAATATGAAGCATTTCCCTTCTTTTCTGTATACTTAACGTGAGTTAAGTTTTGTATAACTGTTTAAATCCCACTTCCCTCTCTAGACTGTAAGCTCCTGAGGGCAGGGACCATCTGTTTCACCCCCTTGCTCGAGCCCACATGTATGAGGGCAGGAACCTGTTTGCTTTCATCTCTAGTATCTCCAGCAGCTGGAACCATTCCTGGCACATCATAGGCACTAAATAAATATTTTTTGTTGCTAGACTTTGTTCATAACGATTGTTTCAATGATCTGATTATAAGGAAATGAAAGAAAGAAGGAAAAGGGCACAGGTTTGTCATTCCTCGGGTTTTGTGGGTGACAAGCAGAGACAGCAAGGATTCCAAAACATGAAAGCACATTTTTAAATTGCCGTTTCATAGACATGTAGGACTTAATGAGACTAATACTTTGTATGTGTATAGTGCATTAAAGTTTACAAAGGACAGTCAATATATATACCATATGATTCTTTCAGCACTCCTGTTAGACAGGTGGGATAATTTCATGTTTTTCACAGATGAGTTAACTAAGGTTCAAAGACATTAATCAACTGACCTGAGGTTAGATGCATGGAATGACCTGAGCTGGGTTTAGAACCCAGGTGTCCTGGCTCCCAGCGCCTCGGCCACCCAGCGGTGGTCTGGGGGACTGGCCAGGAGACTTGTGAGGAAGAAGCTGGCACATTATTCCTTCCAGGGATGCTGGTAAGAGCGTAACCACATTTAAAGCCCCCTGCAGGGGAGAGAGGTCTCCCCTGGTGGTTCAGTGGTTAAAGAATCAGCCTGCAATGCAAAAGCCATAGGAGATGCGGGTTCTAGATACCTGGGTTGGGAAGATTCCCTGGAGGAGGGTATGGCAACGCATTCCAGTAATCTTGCCTGGCCAATCCCATGGACAGAGGAGTCTGGCAGGCTACAGTCCATGGGGTCACAAGGAGTGGGACACACCTGAGCATGCATGCCCAGGTCCTGTGATAGGGCTTTCCTGGTGGCTCCGTGGTAAAGACTCTGCCTGCCAATGCAGGAGATGAGGGTTTGATCCCTGGGTCAGGAAGATCCCCTGGAGAAGGGAATGGCAACCCACTCCCGTATTCTTGCCTGGGAAATCCCGTGGACAGAGGAGCCGGTGGGCTGCAGTCCATGGAGTTGCAAAAAGGTCAGACACGACTTAGTGTATACACAACAACAGGCCCTGCAATGGGACAATGCACTAGCGCCACCTTAACCCAAGATGGCTGTGTTCCTCCTCAGTCCGTGTGCTGGGGTCCTAATGCCGGCTGTGATGATCTTTGGAGGTGGGGCCTTCGGAGATGATTCCGTCATGTGGCTGGAGCCCTCAGGAGAGGCGTCCGTGCTCTTAGAAGAGGAGACCTAAAAGAGGTCATGTCTCTCTCCATGCGAGGACACAGCAGGAAGGCAGCCAGCTGCAAACCAGGAAGAGGGCTCTCACCAGACTCTGATTGTCGTGGTTCCCTGATTTCAGATCTCCAGGCTCGGGAACCGTGAGAAACACATTTCTATTATTTAAGCGACCCTATGCTTGACTTCTGGTCAAAGCAAATTGAACTAAGTCAGCGATCCACAAGGGGCTCTTCTGGGCCGTGGAAGGGGCGGGACGTACATATGAGGAGGGATGCCACTGCTTCTCTGTGAAGCCGAAGCTGCGCTGTGAGAACGCAGCTCCACGTGCTCACCCCGCCTGCCGGCCTCCCGGGACTGCGCGCCCGCGCCCTGCGAGAGGGCTGGTGGCTGCCCTCGGGGAGGGCCCCAGGACGGGCCTTCCTGACCCCACCGGCCGATCCGCCCCGCCCGCGCTCACAGCCGGGCCGAGGGCCGAGCCGCGCTCCATGCCCTGCTCGCCCGGGCGCTGCACGCGCCGGCCGCACAGCGGCAGCACAGCCTTAGTTAGCGGACGCTTCGCACCCGCTGCAGGAAGAGGCCTCTCCGGGCACTTAGCTAGGACGCCGCATCCGCCTGGACCCTTTCCAGATAAACACGAGCATTTCTGTTATATAGTGTGATTAATACTCCAGCCATTCTTTATTCACTCATTCATTTAAATCATCGATTTATTCCTTTTTCTTTTTTTCGTGTGACTGTCATGCATTGAAATCCTACTATTTGGGCTTCCTTGGTGGCTCAGTGGATTAGAATCCGCCTGCCAATGCAGGAGGCTTAGGTTCAGTTCCTGGACTGGGAAGATCCCATGTGCTGGGGAGCAGCTAAGCCCAAGCGCGGCAGCTGTTGAGCTTGTCTCCAGAGCCCGCGAACCGCAGCGAGGGAAGCCCCGGTGCCCCAGCCTGTGCTTCACAACAAGCGAAGTCCCCAGAGTGAGAAGCCTGAGCACCACGGCTGCAGACAGCATCTGTGCAGCAGGGAGGACCCAGCACGGCTGAAAATAAACGCATACACAAAATCATATATATACATATATAATGTTTACTATTTGCAAGGGCTCTGTAAGAGGTACTGGGAACGCAAATATTTCTTTTAAAAAGTTTACATCATGCTCCAAGACCTGTAGGAGTTCAATATTGAGTGAGAGATTTGAAAATGACGAATACCCTGTAACTGCAGTGAGTGCTTAATATGGTAATGGTAGAATGAAGCATTGTGTAATGTAGGTCAGAACCCTTCAGGCCTCTGCTTCAATGTGGCTTTTGCAGGCATGCCTTCCCAGGAACCCAGACCAGGTTAAGGAGCCCCAGTCTGTGGTGTCTCGGAGCCTATATTTGCTCTATTTTAACACTCAGCACACCGCAGTGTTATTCCTTGTTTGTCTGTCTTCCCTGACTGATGGAACCAGCTTCTCAGAGACAGGGACCATTGCTGTTTTGTTTCTCACTACAGCCCCAATGTAGTGAGAAACAAGTGCTTTCGTATCCTAAAGCATGTTCACATTCACAGTAGGTGCTCAATAAATGCTTATTTTTTTTTTTACTTTTTTAAAAATTTATTTATCAATTTTTTTACTTTATAATATTGTATTGGTTTCCCCATACATTGACATGAATCCGCCATGGGGGTACATGGGTTCCCCTTCCAGAATCCCCCTCTCACCTCCCTCCCCATCCCATCCCTCTGGGTCATCCTGGTGCACCAGCTCCGAGCACCCTGTATCATGCATCGAACCTAGACTGGCAATTCGTTTCACATATGATAATTTACATGCTTCAATGCCATTCTCCCATATCATCCCACCCTCGCCCTCTCCCATAGCGTCCAAAATACAGTTCTGTACATCTGTGTCTCTTTTGCTATCTTGCATACAGGGTTATCTTTACCGATTTACTAAATTCCATATATATGTGTTAGTATACTGTATTGGTGTTTTTCTTTCTGGCTTACTTCATTCTGTATAATGGGCTCCAGTTTCATCCACCTCATTAGAACTGATTCAAATGTGTTCTTTTTAATAGCTGAGTAATATTCCATTGTGTATATGTACCGCAGCTTCCTTATCCATTTGTCTGCTGATGGACATCTAGGTTGCTTCCATGTCCTGGCTATTATAAACAGTGCTGCGATGAACGTTGGGGTACAAGTGTCTCTTTCAATTCTGGTTTCCTCAGTGTGTATGCCCAGCCCTCGGTGTGTATGCCCAGCAATGGGATTGCTTGGTCATATGGCAGTTCTATTTCCAGTTTTTTGAGGAATCTCCACACTGTTCTCCATAATGGCTGTACTAGTTTGCATTCCCACCAACAATGTAAGAGGGTTCCGTTTTCTCTGCACCCTCTCCAGCATTTATTGCTTGTAGACTTTTGGATAGCAGCCATTCTGACTGGCGTGAAATGGTACCTCATTGTGGTTTTGATTTGCATTTCTCTGATAATGAGCGATGTTGAGCATCTTTTCATGTGTTTGTTAGCCATCTGTATGTCTTCTTTGGAGAAATGTCTGTTTAGTTCTTTGGCCCAACACTTTTTGATTGGGTTGCTTATTTTTCTGGAATTGAGCTGCTGGAGTTGCTTGTATATTTTTGAGATTAATTGTTTGTCTGTTGCTTCATTTGCTATTATTTTCTCCCATTCTGAAGGCTGTCTTTTCATCTTGCTTATTGTTTCCTTTGTTGTGCAGAAGCTTTTAATTTTAATTAGGTCCCATTTGTTTATTTTTGCTTTTATTTCCAATATTCTGGGAGGTGGGTCATAGAGGACCCTGCTGTGGTTTATGTCAGAGAGTGTTTTGCCTATGTTTTCCTCTAGGAGTTTTATAGTTTCTGGTTGAATGAAAACTTATCCAACCACAATTGTTCCATGACACTCAAATGCAAGAAACATTACATCTTTATAGTTCTTTGTTTAGTTTTTATTTTATATTGGAGTATAGTTGATTAAAATGTTGTGTTAGTTTCAGGTGTACAGCAAAGTGATTCATTTTTTTTTATGTATATATCTATTATTTTTCAAATCTTTTCAACCATTTAGGTTATTACAGAGTATTGAGCAGAGTTCCCTGGGCTATACAGTATGTCCTTGCTGGTTATATATTTTAAATACAGAGTGTGTACATGTCAATCCCAAACTCCCAACTTACCCCTCCCCACACTAGGTAATCATAGGTTCATTATCTAAGTATGTGAGTCTGTTTCTGCTTTGTAAATATTAATAAGTTCATTTGTATCATTTTTTTAGATTCCACATATAAATAGTGTCATATGATATTTGTCTTTCCCTATTTAACTTACTTTACTTAGTATGATAATCTCCAGGTCCATCCATGTTGCTGCAAATGATATTATTTCATTCTTTTTAGTGGCTGAGTAATATTCCACTACATATGAATCACATATATATTTCTAAATCAAATAGCAACTTTATATTTCTGAATCAAATCAAATACAATTTACCAAGGTTAGTAACAAGTCCAATATTAATTTATTGTTTTAAAAAAACGCCTTCTACCTCCTATGGTTCGTAGCAAAATCCCAGGCTTACAACATTATGCAGTTCAGGGAAATGGAGGCAAAGGGCCTTCTGCGCTAGATAATGCAGCTGTTGAGCTCTGGTCTTTTGCTACCAGAAGGCGCCCCTGCTCTGGAAGGGTTACACTAAACCCTTCACTCCCATCATTCTGACCCCTGCCAGAGGCATCCCCATCTGAGTCCTACCCTCCGCCAGCATTTCCTGTCAATGGTGCACAAGTACATGGTGAGGCCCAGGACACACGTACCCTCTGTGCGTCCCAGCCCCTGAGAGATCTTCTTGAGGGCGGGCCCACTCCCTAACTTTCCCTCCCCTCCCCGCTCAAATAAACAGCAAGAGCACCTTTATGGCTCTCCATGCTATGGTCTTGGGAGGGGAAGAGAAAAATACTTCCCAGGTGAATACTGATAAATTTACAGCTTCAACAAGACAAGGTACCAATTAACTCCAGCCCTCCCTGTTACCAAATAAATGAATGTATATTTTTGTGGAGCAGTGTTTTATAAAGATACTCCACATTTCTGTGTTCAGGCAACTGCACCCATGAGTCAACAAGCACCCATTTCTTCTGGGCTAGTAATTTCTTTTGACCTCAGGAAAGTATACTTACTCCTGGTGAGGATTAATGGAGATAATGTCTTTGAAAGCACTTTGGGAACCAAAAGTACTATACAAATGTAGAAGAGTGTTGGTATTAACTAATGATTTCTGTATTTTGCAGTCTGAGAAGAGATGACAGGATAAATTATCTCTTTGGGGTCCTTTTCAATTCTCCCATGATAGTTTTTTTTGCTAAAAACTGTCCTTCAGTGATCTATTATTCTAGAACAGCCTGTATTTCCTTAGAAAATAAAAATAAAAAACCTGTGCTTCAGTGTTTACTTCTTTTTCTTTCTTTCTCACTGGCTCTTGATGCAAACTTGAGATTCTGAGGTATTTTAGGTGAAACCACTTGTGAGGGGAATAGACAAAGGGACTTTTGGGGCGCATTTTAATTTTTTAAATTAATTTTTATTGGAATATAGTTGCTTTACAATGTTGTATTAGTTTCTACTCTACAGCAAGATGAATTAGCCACATATATACATATATCCCCTCCCTTTTGGACTTCCTTTCCATTCAGGTCAAGGCAATATTGGGGCTCATTTAATTCTAAGATTCCATGATTTATCAAAATGCCTATATGCAAATGATAGAAAAAGTCTGATTTTTCTTTACTTCTTTCCTTCATTCCTACATTCATTTGAATAATATTTATTTAGCACTTACTCTGTTTATAATACCATTCTAAGTATTTCTATTCTGATAACACTTGAAATTTAGCAACTGACTTCAGCTCTCAGTTCTTGCCCCACACTGCAATCCCCACACTGTGCATTCTTCATTCAGAGCCCAGCTCAGAGCTATGTCGTGCTTTTCTCTGCTCTATCTCGGCGACCTTGGATGCCTTGCTGTTAATGTGCCTCCACTTCTATATCAAGTTTCTTGACTGTTACACTGTTTACTGTGTTTATATTGGTTGTTGGAGAACATTCAGAAACTCTGAGATAAAACAGAAGCAGAGCATTGAAAGAAAAACCACAGGGGGAAAAAAAACCCAGTGAGATACAAAATAAAAGTATTGTTCTTGTGAAGTGGAATCTGTTGTTTTTTTTCCTAACCACAGAAATATAAGTTTCAACTTGGCTAAGCACACAGCTAAATCTGGGACAGATACTCTGGGACAGAAGGATGGTTTAATTTTGAGTAAAGGTGGCCCATCAATGGGCTATTTATAACATTATCTCCCAAGTTAATCCTTGCTTCTGTTGTTTTGGAAACTGACTTGCTCCCCTGATTTTCAATTATGACCCCTAATTTGCATAGTTTGGGTTTCCCTGGTGGCTCAGTGGTAAAGAATCTGCCCGCAATGCAGGAGACACAGGTTCCTTCCCTCGGTTGGGAAGATCCCCTGGAGAAGGAAATGGCAACCCACTCCAATATTCTTGCCTGGGAAATCCCATGGACAGAGGAGCCTAGAGTTCTACAGTCAATGGGGTTGCAAAGAGTCGGACACGACTGAGCAACCAAACAACAATTTATATAATTTGGTGTGAGTGACCATTTTTTACAATGTGACCTTGTTTTCTAGTCACAGTTTTCATGTCCAGGGAAGATGTTTCCTGTGGGAACTTCAGAGCTTGGATTGGGAGGGAGAGGTTGGTGTCTCCCTGCATTCCAGTAAAACTCGGGAGTGCTGGGCATATGGATTGTGAAAGCAAAACATGGTGCTGATGGAGTAGTAACTGTAACCAATGTGTGCTGACTTCCCTCCAGGGAACAGGCATGGATGGGAGTGCTTGACAAGTATCACACCGACTTTTTATGTGCATTTCCTGAATAAAGGTCCAAAAGCACAGAGAGATTCAGTAACCTGCCCAAGGTGAAGCAGCAACTAGCGGATCTGGGATATCAACCCCAGGATTCTGGCTCACAGATCCATGTGCAAACACTCACACACACACACACACACACACACACACACACACATAGTCTTGCAGCTACTTAGGAAAACAACACTTCCAGCCCAGCACTTTCCTGATAAGGAGCAGAAGTTGGATTCACACAAAATCTTGGCAATGCAGCAAATGTTCAACTTTTGTTAAGAAAAACTCTTTTAGTTAAAAAACAGTACACAAATCATAAATTTATAACTCAAAGAATTATCGCAAAATGAACCTAACTATGAAACTAGGTCACGGTATAGAATGTTACCAACACCTAAAAGTCCCCCCTGCCCTCCTTCAAATGCCGTCCTTCCCTCCTAAAGCAAACCACTTCTAAACTCTACGTTAGTTTGCCTAGTGCTGAACTTTATATAAAAAGAATCATACCATGTGCATTTTTGTGTCTCTGGCTGTTTTTGCTCATTATTAGCTTGTGAGATTCATTCAATTTGCTTTTATGTAGTTTGATTTGCTACTTTCAGGAATATAGAGAATCCCATTACATGAATAGACAACAATCTGTTTATCTGTCCTACTGCTGATGAACATTTGTGCTGTTTTTAGTTTGAAGCTATTATGAGTAGTGCCACTATAAACATCCTTCTACATGTCTTTTGGTTTAAAAAAGTGCATAATTTGTGTTGGGTAACGCCTAGCAGGTAAAAGGAGACTTTTTAACCCAAAGGGCAGGGATTTGATAGCTACAATAAATGAGATATATTCGATAATGAGATCATAGGAAAAACAATTTCTGGCCAATCAGGATATCTTCAATCCATAATTCCTAAAAAATATTCTTTTTTCATTTGAATTCAAGAAAGCTGATAAAAGCCCTCTTCTTGGAGAACAGGATATTTTGTAGAAAGTGTTCAGGTGCAGAGAGCACTTTTTTCAGACCGCATTCATACTTGAGAGACACTAAGCCTGCATTATGTGGGTTTCTACCATTGTGAAAAGGGACGGAACTGAAGGAATAAAACTATATGTGATGGAACATGTGTAGTTACAGTGCCAAAGTCTGAGGTTTCAGCCACCACAGGCACAAAGTCTGGGAACTCTTGAAAACGGACTGGATTTTAGGAAGGCAATTCCCTGCAAGCAGGCTGGTGTGGACTTGGATAGAGGAATGCTTAGAGTGGAAGGCAGGAACACAAAATCTACCAGCAGGATGTGAGAGAACAAACCCCGGACAGGGAGCCGTGCAGGCAGGCCGCTAGGCACCTGGTTGGGGCTTTCCCCGAGTTTCTCCCCTAGAGCGTGAGCTCCTTGAGGGCAGGGAGAAGAAAGCGCAGACAGGAGATGCGGAGAGGAGTGCTCAAGACATGCTGTGTGATATCCTGGGGAAAGCGGTGCTGGGATCCAGCCGTGTCTGAGCCAGATAGATCCTGATTTGGAACAATACAGTTCCAGCTAGGTTTTCTGATGCTTGCATCCAAGAGGCTCTTTACTAACATCGAGAAATCGTTGACTTGCCGAAGTCAGAGCAGAGAGTTAGCCCAGAGCCCATGCTCTGACTTCCCATGCTACACTGCAGGAAGGGGCCAATTTGGAGACGAATTGGGTAAAATACATAAGATTAGAATTAATGAAAATAAAACAGACTTAAGAAGCAGAGCAATGTTCAGTGTTTGTGATGAATCCTAGGCAAATAATGGCTGCAAGAGAAATAAAAGGGATAATAACCTGAAACAAATATACTAGATTTGTTCCTTCTGGGGATCTGTGTGCCTTTGCTTCAGATGCTTTGTATCTGGCATTGCAAGTTCTGTGTCACTTTAAATTTTTGTGTGTGACCAGTATAAAGACACTACTATGATGAAGCGATATAAATCAATAATTCTCACCCTGGATACCACAGATCTATGCAGACAGGACTTGGAAATATTGCCTGGAGTCCATGAACCCATAGTCATAGTGTCTGTTATTGTTTATTTTTGAAGTCATGGCCAACTCTTTTGCAACCCCATGGACTGTAGCCTGTCAGGCTCCTCTGTCTGTGGGATTTCCCAGACAAGAATATTGGACTGAGTTGCCAATTTCTTCTTCAAGGGATCTTTCCAACTCAAGGATTGAATCCACGTCTCCTGCATTGGCAGGCAGATTCTTTACCACTGAGCCACCCAGGAAGCCCAGTAACAGTCTCTAGCTAAAAATAGATCTCAATAAGGCTTTGTGAATGCATGAATATGCACATAAGGCATTACCAATGAAATTACGCATGAAATATTTGACTCATGCAAATATATTCAACTCTTTGACAAATAGATACATGCTGCTGTGATTAATAAAATAAAAATTTACTAAAAGGTTTTATTGATTTAATAAAAGCATCTTACCTCCCCTTAACAGATCTCTAAGTAACAGCTACTAAAATGCCTAATACCTGAGGTTGGAAATTTCTTTATATTAAAAATGTACCATTACACTTGGAAAGGTTGGAGACCCCTGTACAGATATAAATTTCTTGAAGATAGAAATCTGTCCGCTCATATGAGTACATGCAGAGTACTCAAAATTATGTAATGAATAGAATACAAAACTGATAATAAATCATATTCATGAGAATAGGAGAGTAAATAATACTCTCCTCACCATTTTAAATTTATGATTTAAAACCATTTTATTGTCAAATGTAATCTACACTCATACAAGTGCAAACATGTACATTTTCCCAAATATTTATAAAGTGAACACTCTGTATTCACTTGCAAAATAAGAAACAGGACATTGTCAGCCTTCCAGACCTCCTCTCCTAGGTGTCATGTCCTGATCACAACCACTCCTCTGTCCCCAAAGGTAAACTTGTGCAGGCTGTAATGATAATCACATCATCACTTTTAAAATAGCTCTTCCTTCTATTTGTGCATCCCCAAACTAGGTAATTTAATGTTGCCTATTTTTGAACTCTGTTTAAATGGAGTATATTGTATGCATTCTTTGTGTTTCAATTTCTTGCTCAATATTAAATTCCCATGATTCGTCCATGCTGTTGTATATAGCTGCAGGTTTCTAAAATAGTTTTTACCTTTATTTTTTGAAGTATAACAGGCAAATTTGTCCTTGGAGTACAGAATGAAGCAGGGCAAAGGCTAATAGAGTTTTGCCAAGAGAACACACTGGTCATAGCAAACACCCTCTTCCAACAACACAAGAGAAGACTCTACCGATGGACATCACCAGATGGTCAACACCGAAATCAGATTTATTCTATTCTTTGTAGCCAAAGATGGAGAAGCTCTATACAATCAGCAAAAACAAGACCCGGAGCAGACTGTGGCTCAGATCATGAACTGCTTATTGTCAAATTCATACTTAAAATGAAGAAAGTAGGGAAAACCACCAGCCCATTCAGGTATGACCTAGATCAAATCCCTTATGAGTATACAGTGGAAGTGACAAATAGATTTAAGGGACTAGATCTGATAGACAGAGTACCTGATGAACTATGGACAGAGGTTCGTGACATTGTACAGGAGACAGGAATCAAGACCATCCCCATGGAAAAGAAATGCAAAAGAGCAAAATGGCTGTCTGAGGAGGCCTTACCAATAGCTGGGAAAAGAAGAGAGGCAAAAAACAAAGGAGAAAAGGAAAGATATTCCCACCTGAATGCAGAGTTCCAAAGAATAGCAAGGAGAGATAAGAAAGCCTTCCTCAGCGATCAATGCAAAGAAATAGAGGAAGACAACAGAATGGGAAAGACTAGAGATCTCTTCAAGAAAATTAGGAATACCAAAGGAACATTTCATGCAAAGATAGGCTCAGTAAAGGACAGAAATGGTATGGACCTAACAGAAGCAGAAGATATTAAGAAGAGGTAGCAAGAACACACAGAAGAACTGTACAAAAAAGATCTTCATGACCCAGATAATCATGATGGTGTGATCCCTCACTTAGAGCCAGACATCCTGGAATGTGAAGTCAAGTGGGCCTTAGAAGGCATCACTACGAACAAAGCTAGTGGAGGTGATGGAATTCCAGTTGAGCTATTTCCAATCCTGAAAGATGGTGCTGTGAAAGTGCTGCACTCGATATGCCAGCAAATTTGGAAAACTCAGCAGTGGCCACAGGATTGGAAAAGGTCAGTTTTCATTGAAATCCCAAAGAAAGGCAATGCCAAAGAATGCTCAAACTACCGCACAATTGCACTCATCTCACATGCTAGTAAAGTAATGCTCAAAATTCTCCAAGCCAGGCTTCAGCAATATGTGAACCATGAACTTCCAGATGTTCAAGGTGGTTTTAGAAAAGGCAGAGGAACCAGAGATCAAATTGCCAATATCTGCTGGATCATCGAAAAAGCAAGAGAGTTCCACAAAAACATCTATTTCTGCTTTATTGACTATGCCAAAGCCTTTGACTGTGTGGATCACAATAAACTGTGGAAAATTCTGAAAGAGGTGGGAATACCAGACCATCTGACCTGTCTCTTGAGAAACCTTTATGCAGGTCAGGAAGCAAGAGTTAGAACTGGACATGGAACAACAGACTGGTTCCAAATAGGAAAAGGAGTCCGTCAAGGCTCTGTATTGTCACCCTGATTATTTAACTTATATGCAGAATACATCATGAGAAATGCTGGGCTGGAAGAAGCACAAGCTAGAATCAAGATTGCTGGGAAAAATATCAATAACCTCAGATATGCGGATGACACCACCCTTATGGCAGAAAGTGAAGAAGAACTAAAGAGCCTCTTGATGAAAGTGAAAGAGGACAGTGAAAAAGTTGGCTTAAATCTCAACATTCAGAAAACTAAGATCATGGCATCTGGTCCCATCACTTCATGGGAAATAGATGGGGAAACAGTGGAAACACTGTCAGACTTTATTTTGGGGGGCTCCAGAATCACTGCAGATGGTGATTGCAGCCATGAAATTAAAAGACGCTTACTCCTTGGAAGGAAGGTTATGGCCAACCTAGATAGCATATTTAAAAGCAGAGACATTACTTTGCCAACAAAGATCCGTCTAGTCAAGGCTATGGTTTTTCCAGTGGTCATGTATAGATGTGAGAGTTGGACGGTGAAGAAAGCTGAGCACCGAAGAATTGATGCTTTTGAACTGTGGTGTTGGAGAAGACTCTTGAGAGTCCCTTGGACTGCAAGGAGATCCAATCAATCCATCCTAAAGGAGATCAATCCTGGGTGTTCATTGGAATGACTGATGTTGAAGCTGAAACTCCAATACTTTGGCCACCTCATGCAAAGAGTTGACTCATTGGAAAAGACCCTGATGCTGGGTAGAATTGGGGGCAGGATGAGAAGGGGACGACAGAGGATGAGATGGTTGGATGGCATCACTGACTCGATGGACATGGGTTTGGGTGGACTCAGGGAGTTGGTGATGGACAGGGAGGCCTGGCGTGCTGCAATTCATGGGGTCGCAAAGAGTCAGACATGACTGAGCGACTGATCTGAGCTGAACTGAACACATGTATATATACATATATGCAATTTCTAGAAGTTCTATTTAGATCATTTTCAAATGTGTCAGGTCACTTTTCATAGTTTCTGTCTTTTATTTCTTTTAGAAAGGTCAGCTTACACATTGCTGTATATGAAATAGATAACTAATTAGAACCTACTGTGCAGCACAGAGCACTCGACCCAATACTCTGTAATGACCTATATGACCAAAGAATCTAAAAAAGAGTGGAGATATATATACATATATATCTGATTCACTTTGCTATACAGCAGAAACTAACATAACATTGTAAATCAAATACACTCCAAAAAAATTAATTAAAAAATAAATAAATAAATAAATAGAATGATCAATATAGTTGCTTAATTATCCCTGTTTGATAATTTCAGTATTTGAACTCCCTGTGGGTTTCTTCCCCCCTGCTCCAATCACAGTGTGTATATAGGTAAAATTTAGTTTAAATGAACTATATTGGTGTCATTTTTCAAAGGAATTAAATGGGAAACAGCAACCTGGAGTTAGAAATAATGTAGCCAGTGGTTATCACAGACGGACAACTGATAGACTGATAGGGTTAGCTGGAAAAGCAAGGAGATTTTCCTGCCTATAAAAGTTTCTGAATTTTTGATTCTGACCCTAATTACATTTTATCTTCTAGCCTCTCCATCTCCCTCCCTCCCCAAAAAGTGACATCTAGAACGATTCCTCTATTTTTTCTCTGCTCTGCAGAGCACTTGCTGCTACGGCTGTGAGATTAAGCCTGATCACAGTCCTGCAATTATCAATAGCTCTGAAAGTAGCCACTGTTAGGGGCTCAGGTTTCTTTCCTCTACCTTCCCATCCAGAGCTTTCTTGGCACAACTGTACTTCGGACCTGGTGGCCATTCCATAGCTGCTCTCTGATGACTTAAGGGGCTCCTGCTTCCTTTCCATCAGTGCAGGATACTCTCAGCATCAGTGACTTTAAGGTCTACAAAGGTCTAGTTAGGTTAATGGGAAGTCTTCATGGTGCTTAAGATAAAAGTACAAACAGCCTTTCTGGAACTTCCTTATGGGAGAAAGGGCACTTGAACAACATTTTCCTGATCCTAATATAAGCAGGAAATCACAGTGAGCCATGAGCCTTTGTAGGCAGCTATCTCTATAATGGCAACATCTATGTAACATCAAAACACTGCGTTACAGCACGATGTTGCCCACGTGATGTCAGGCAACTGTCTGAATGAGGAAGATAAAAGCTGTGCTTGTTTGTAAAGATTTCTGCATTTTAGATATTTCCAGGATTTATTAGCACCTATAATCTCAACAGTAGCATGTATTTTTGAAGGGCTTAACACTGGGAAAGAGACAAAGGTCATTTCCAAGGCTTATTTTCCTTGACACTATGGAGAGAATTATGGGGTACCTGACATAGGAAACTATTCTCAGTGTCATCCCTGAATTACAAAAATGCAGATTTTGCATTTACAAATTATATGTTAAATCCAGGCTTCCCAGGTGGTGCTAGTGGTTAGGAACCTGCCAGCCAATGCAGGAGACAAAAGATACTTGGGTTTGATCCCTGAGTTGGGAAGATCCCTTGGAAGAGGGCATGGCAACCCACTCCTGTATTCTTGCCTGAAGAATCCCATGGACAGAGGAGCCTGGCAGGTTATAGTCAAGAGGGTCGCAAAGAGTTGGACATGACCAAAGTGACTTGACCGAAGCGACTTAGCACATACACACATGTTAAATCTAGACTGATAGGGGCTTCTCTAGTGGCTTAGTAGTAAAGAACGTGCTTGCCAATGCAAGGGACTCAGGTTCGATCCCTGATCTGGGAAGATTCCCATACACCTCGGAGCAACTATATCTGTGCACCATAGCTAACATAGAGCCTGGGAGCTGCAACTACTGAGCCCACAGACTGCAAATACTGAAGACTGCGTGCCCTAGGGCTTCCACTCTGCAACAGGAGAAGCTGCTGCAAGGAGAAAACTGTGCGCTGCTACTAGAGACCGGCTCCCACTCGCCACAGCTAGAAAAAAGCCCACATGCAACAAAGACCCAGCACAGTCAAATAAAGAAAGAAAACTCTTTTCAAAAGTCTTGATGATCTCTTGAGGCCTGTTTTATGTGTGACTCATTTAAAGAACCAGTGCTGATCACATCAACCTCTTCATGGTGGCCTCAGTGAAGGCGGCCTCAGTGAAGGAAGCTAGTCAAGAACGTTGTTACCAGTCAGTAAGGCTCAAAGCATGAGCTGTGAAAACAGTTCTAGAGTCAGATATACTAGACCTCTCCCTCACCCCTACAACTGCTCCCCAGGATATTTTATATATTTCTCTTACAATATCACACAAACATTTCTCTCATAAAATCAGAAGCTCTGACAATACAAGACCTTAGTTTCCTTTGGCAACAACTGACCTGTGTGGAGGGGCAGTGCCCTCCTTAGACGGAACATGCACTTTCTAGCTGTCCTGGCCTCAAGCACTCTCTGCTGCCTTGCTTACTTGGAAGCGCAGCGTCTGAGGCTTCCCTTTTTTCGCTCTACCACGTGTCTCATCCTGCGGCCGCTGTGCTCGCGTTCCTTTGCGTCTTGGTCTCCAGGTTTAACCAGCACGAGGAGCCGTGGCCGGCGTTTGGCATCTGCAGCCCCTCACCCCTCAGGCTGCCTCTTGCCCGTTTGCACCCCTTTCCCTTCATTTTCCTCTCTAAAGCTAAAACTGTGTTCCTTTTATCCAATTTCGATGGCATGAATGTTTGGCTGCGGGAAGCCCACAAACAGTTATTTACCCTGAGACCTATTCCTTCAGGAGAGAGTGCCATAGTCTTTTGATGAATTTCAGGGATTTATATTATCCTTTTCACAGGCTAAGAAAGTTACATGGGTTTAGTAGTTACCTTCCTGCAATATAGGAAACTGAGGGAGTTTTATTTCTTTTATTGACCTTGGTGTCTATTTCATGGGATCTTTATTTGAAACATATCATTTGAAACAGGTAATTCTGTTCAAAAAAGTCTGACTTTGACCCCCTGCTTATTCCTTAACCACTGATAAATCAGAGGAGGCGGGTTCAGCTTGTAAGTGTTACTATTTTAGAACTGAGAGACAATTTATTAAGTCTCCATCTGGTATCTTGCTGGGCAAGGCAGCCAGTCATCACAAAACCGTCCTCTGACCTCCAGCTTTGAAACTGTGTGCACAACGCTGGGGAAGCCAGAGTTCTTTTCCTCTGCCTTGATGTATTCAAGTTAAATCAGGCTGTGATAGGCTATTTTAAGTACATGCTGTGGTTGATCTATTATTTCCCGGTTAATTCAAGTTGCTTCATCTATGCATGCTTTATTTCCCTCATGTGGCTAGTGGGCACTTATCGGAGAGTGCATTTCTAGGCCATTGATTTTACTTGGGTTTGCGTAAAAGATTGAAAGTAAGAGAAACTTAAGGGAAGGTCACTGGTGGAGACAATTGCAGTAGTCTAGCTGTGTGGGATCTTAATGACTTAGACCAGGCTGAGAGCCGTGGGAATGGAAAGAAAGGTATATGTTCTTTATGTGATTGAAGAGCAATCAATTAGAAAAATCCTTGAAAGCTGAGCATCGGCCAAAGTTTGTTCTCTGGAGTTCTAGTTGCATGGACCATTAAAAGAAGAAAAGCTTTAGGTACGCTGACATTAGGAAGTAATCTGTTATACTGTCAGTTATCTCAGAGACTTTAGTATGTTACTGCACTTTCTGAGCCTGCAAGAGCCACGTAAGGTAGGCCACATTTCATCAACTTGTTGGATTGTAGGATTCTTTCTGATGGACACCTCACAGTATTATTATTCTGTAGGACATGTTTTGAGAAAAGGAAAGCAGCCAAGATGCCCACTACATGCTAATAAGGTACTAGTGGGAGAAGCTAGCGTGAATGGGCCACAGGGCACAGGTGAGCTGAATGGCAGGGTCACGCAGACTCCTGTGCCACCCCCACTGTGGCGATGGCTCCTCTTCCTCAGCTATGCTGAGATGGGTCATGCCAGACCCATCTTAGGTCTGTTCTTACACAACAGGAGCAAGAAGGACTGTGTTTAGTATCTAGATACACCACTTCAGGGTCCCTTGTGACTATCTTCCCTAATTTTAACAGTAGTCATGGCCTAAGAATTGCATGGTGATTAGGGGCTCAGACCACCAGGTCATAACAGACCTGCTGACAAAAAAGGAGACGGAGTGAATTGGTTCGTTGGTGAGCCAGCTCAGTATGTCAGTGACACTGATACCAGGGTGCTACACACGGCAGCCCCAATCAAGGACGGCTGCAAAAGGCACCAGTGAAGGGGAATTCTCCCAAAGAGACAAGTTTCAGAAAACGTACCCGATCATACACTTCATGTGGAAAGACAAGGTCCTGAGATTAAAAGGTGTGTGTGTATGTGTCTGTACAAACTCATGGTCAGGGGCTTAGAAAGAGAAAGATTAAAAGGGCTCAGCCCAGGAGCACTGGGAAAGAGGCAGGCCTGTCCATGGACCTCGGGGAGGGGATGAAAAGCATGAAGGTTTTTGTATGACGTGTTAATCCACACTGGAGACTTCCACCGTGAAAGAGGCGCTGAACCACCACGCAGATAGAACAACTTGGCCAGCCCAGGACCGGCATAGTGAGTGCCTGCGAAGAGGAGCTGTGTCCTCAAGGATAAAGGCTATGCATGGGCCTTGTAACATGGGTTCCCAGTCTCCAAGACTAGCACAACTATGACTGCTGTGAAGCATCTAGCCTGTCAATAACAGAGACCAGGATTGAGCTCTTGATATTATACCATTCCTAGGAGAGACTAACCCGCCATTCGATGTCAAAATGATTAAATGAGACCACTTCAACCCTGGCACTTCATCTTGACTAGAATCGATGAATATTCTGGGTGTGGGTTTGCCTTTCCTACCTGCATGTCTTCAGCAAGCACTACTATCTGAAGGCTCATGGATTAACTGATCTGTTTGCATGGGATCCCGCACAAGATGGAGACCTGATTCACAGCACAGGGACTCATTCCATGAGATCCAATGGTCCTTTTCCACATTGCACCATCCAGAGGATGCTGGCCTGATAGAACAATGGAACAGCTCTTTGAAGGCACAGTTGAGACACCACATTGGTGATGATGCTTTCTGAGTATGGTGTACCATCCTTTAGGGCCCAATATATATGCTAGAGGTATTCACCAGTAGCTCAGCAATAAAGAATCCACCTATAACACAGGAGACACAGAGACACAGGTTCGTGGATTGGATCCCTGGGTCAGGAAGATCCCCGGGAGGAGTAAATGGCAAACCACTCCAGTATTCTTGCCTGGAGAATTCCAGGGACAGAAGACCCTGGCAGGCTACAGTCTATGGGGTCGCGAAAGAGTCAGACATGACTTAGTGACTAAACAGCAACAGCACATATGCTAAGCCAATGATTGTTATAAGGTACTGGACTCATTGTGTAGACTACACAGTTCCAGGAAGGAGTAGACATAGGAGTGGTTCCAATTATCATCACCCCCAGTGGCCTATTGGAGTAATTTATGCTTTTATCTTCACAGCTCTAGGTTCTACATGTCTAGAAGTTTGCATTCCCAGCTGTAGAATGCTTTCACCAGGTGATAAGTAGAGGTCCCACTGAATTTTAAGTTATGTGTATCATCCAATTTCTTTGGGCTTTTGCCAGGTACAGAAGACAAGGAAAGGAGTAACCAGCCTGCCAGGAATAATTGACCCTGTAGGAGAGAGGAGAGAGTGCTGTTCTTATGCAATAGGAGTGAGAAAGAATAGGTATAGTACCCAGATGGACCACTGCAGTGTCCCTTGTTATTGTCTTATCTAATTTTAATTAGTAGCCATGGCCTAAAAATTTCATGTTAACTAGGGGCTCACTTCCCATGGGAATAAGAGTCTGAATTGCCCCACTAGGCCAGACACCAGACCAGCAGAGGAGCTAGCTAGCTGGGGTGTGGGGAATTTGGAATGGGAAGTAGAGGAGGGAGCATCACTTGAACTATTATGACCATAAACTGCAGGGGCTTATAGTTTAGCCCAGTAACTTTCCTTTTGTGACTTTCCCCAAGGAAGCAGACCAACAAGAATCCTCAGGTTGTTGTTCCAAAATGGTGTAAATTTGTAAGAATTGAATAGATCCATATAGCCCCAGAGATGGACTCTTGTGGATGCAGTGATATTATCCACAGACCCCTTTTCAGGACTGAGTAGTTATCCTCTCAACTGCCAAGAGGCTCGCCTCATGAATCACCTCTGGTCAAAGGGAGCTGACTCACTCAAGCCTACACCCCTACCCAAGGGCAGCATGTATCCTGTAACTAGTCAATATGGAGGACAAAGGTCTTAGCCCCTTGCTGAGTTCAGGACACCTCTGAAGGTTCATCTCTGTCAGAGTTACCTAGGAATTCAGCTGAGGTCTCCCTTGTGACTGTACTGTGGTTCAACTTCTCTTGTTCACTTCTGCTTTCCTCACTCTGTGACTTATTAGTTATTGTAACTGAAAGTCCTCCCAGTAAAACACATGCATGTAAATCTTGGTATCAGAGTCTTTTTCCTATGACAGATATGAAATTCAAGGGTTCTCTCTAGAGCGTAGGCAGCCTGATGTAAATCAAAAGCCTGGTCACACTCTGATGATTATGTTACACTAAATCAACCTAGAATAAATGGACACTCTGTGTCCTTATCAATTTCCTACTAATGTGGTTGGAACTCCCAGATTTGCCTACAGTGTGGCAAAATAGCTTTGGGCTTTAGGATGGACTGGTTGGATCTCCTTGCAGTTTGGATCCAACCAGTCCATTCTAAAGGATATTAGTCCTGGGTGTTCACTGGAATGACTGATGTTGAAGCTTAAACTCCAATACTTTGGCTACCTGATGTGAAGAGCTGACTCATTTGAAAAGACCCTGATGCTGAAAGATTGAGGGCAGGAGGAGAAGGGGACGATGAGGATGAGATGGTTGGGTGGCATCACCGACTCAATGGACATGGGTTTGGGTGGACTCCAGGAGTTGGTGATGGACAGGGAGGCCTGCCATGCTGCGGTTCATGGGGTCACAAAGAGTCAGATGCAACTGAGCAACTGAACTGAACTGAATTGAACTCAGTGGCTAGGGGAATATACCATGAATAGGAAGAGGTTTTGGAGAAATGTAAGAGACAGATCATGGTCCTAAGGTTGTGATCTAAGAAGGATGATTGTTTATTGAGTATCAAGGAACCTCTATTAGTTGATCACTCTCAACTGAGAGTAGGAAAGGTGTGTTGGACCTCTGGGTAAAAAAGTATTTAAGAAGATGAGTAGGTACCAAAAAATACCAAAGCAAAAATGTTAATTGTTTCTTCCAATGGAATATAGGCTTTTTGAGGTAAAAAAAAGTCTTAAGTCTTTCATATTTTTTAATGATTATGTTGATTTGTTACTTTTAAACCAGACATGGCTGAAAATTATACTATATTTTGATGACCTTCAACATGTAGAACTTCAAACTAAAAAATTCCCATGACCCAGTAATTCCATCTTCAAGTAAATACTCCAGTAAACACTCTGGTGCATATAAAAGGATGTTTACAGCAGTACTGTTTGCAGCACCAAAATTTTGAAGCAGGGCTTCCCTGGTGATACTGTAGGTAAGAATCCGCCTGGCAATGCAGGTGAAATGAGTTCCATCCTTGGCCAAGGAAGAATCCACATGACACAGAGCAACTAAGCCCATGTACCACGACTACTGACTCCACACTCCAACGCCCCTGAACTGCAGCTACTGAGCCTGTGTATCACAACTACTGAAGACTGCATGCCTAGAGCCTGTGCTCTGCAACAAGAGCAGCCACCTCAATGAGAAGCCTGTGCTCCTCAACGAAGAACAGCTCCTGCTCACTGCAAGTAGAGAAAGCCTTGCACAGCAAGAAAGACCCAGCACAGTCAAAAATAAAATTTAAAACATTTCTGAAGCAGTCCAAATGTCCATTAAGAGAAAAATGGATGAATATTCACATAATGGATATTGTCATATTCAGCAATAGAATACAACAGTTGAAATGAACTACACTGAAATTTTAAAATATAGATGAATCTAGTAATGGAATATTCACTGAAAAAAGTAAGAATCAAATGTTGCATTGGGTTTGATTGTATTTTTATAGCAGTACAGAAATTACTAAAATTTCTAAAAAGGCATTTTGTAATCATGCATACAGATGCAATAAAATGTGAAATTCACGGTGAAGATTTCCTAGAATATGGGAGTGTCAGGGGATATTTGGTTACAAGTAGGTTATTGTCAAGGACCTAGCTTTTATTTTGGTGGTGAGTGGGTCCGTGATGTTTGTTATTCTATTAAGTAATTTGGGGTTCATACGTAGGTCACTGATATGAGAGTGTCATGAACCGAAGATTGTGATGAATACTATTACAGTCCTGAAAGGGGAGAAATAAACCCACAGATGGTCATATCTGATCTGCAAGTTCAATGTTACTCCAGTTTTCAATATTACACAACCACATACCCGTGGTTAGTACCCTAAATTGGCTCATTCAACCCCCATTTCAGTCCCCCTTTAACATGCAGAATACAGAAAGCTAAAAACCACACTTTTCATACTTCCTTGCTGCTAGGGCTTCATGTGAGTGTAGTCAAATGAGACTTGACTCATAACTAAGCCGTATGGGAAGAGAGACAAGTTGGCATACCACTTGGCTGGTATGGACAGTGGCGTTGGCAGAGAGGCAGTGTGTCCAGGGGCAGGCAACTAGGAAGTCAGCTTCCTGAAAATGCGGGAGTCTCTTGACCAATGCAGAAGCAGCCGTTCTGTTGACCCAGTTCCATATTTTCATCTTGGGAGCTGACCTTGGAAGTTCAGCCCTCAAAAAAGAGGGCAGCTGTTTTGGCCTCCCAATGGTACAGTAAACCACAAAACATCCTTTAATAAATTCCTTTCTCTTAAGCTTGTTGAAGAGATTCTGCTCTTCAAAACTTAATCATGGCTGATACAATATCCATTACAGAAACTTTCCTACTTCTAGAAGTAAGATTTTACTTACTTTTAGAAGTAAGATTTTATGAAATGAAAAAAAAAAACTGTCATTGATTGGTTCTTTGCTGCTCGAGGCTTTCTTCTTATCAAGAAGGACCATAAGCTTTCCTGTCCTTCAATTTAAATAGAAGTGACACATATAAATGGAAAATATGACAGATAAAAATTTTGTATCTCATAGTTGTTCATCTTATTTTAGATAGATAATATATGTCCTAGTAATACCAAATTGTTATGTACCTATCATACTTCTTTATAGTGAAACAATACTGTGCTTATTGAGTATTAAAATTCTACAAGGGTAGAAAGGTGTGTGACACTGTGATAATTAAATAAAGTTTAAATTTCTATTAAAGTTATATCTACTCAGATGTTCCTAATACATAACCATTAATGAAGAAGGCATTTTTACAATCCCAAAGTGACAGGAAGTGTATGTGACATGAATACTTACTCATATAGGTCACTCATCCAGCAAAAAATGGGACTTAGGATATCTGTAGATCTTCAGAGAATGGTTTAGTCTCAAGGCAGGAGTCCTGCTTGATTATGAAATGTGGCTTTTCATGGATGCCTAGATTGGACATAGTCGCTGCAAGTGGCCTTTCCTGGGGAGGAACCTTCTGTTCTCCATGTGCTGAGTAGGTGGCAAAATGACCATCAGGGCATGAGAATGTATAACAGCGTAATTATACTAGACCACTACTTACTACTAGGCTCATTTTTCCGGTAACTGTTTTCTGCTGTGAGTATAATCAAGTTATATTAAAACTGTACAGCAGAAGACATTTCATTAGATGCCCCAACACAGCTTGAAGGAGGGCCAGCCATACACATTATGGGGGTTGAAGAGCATGCAAGAGTATGGAGGGAAGAAGGAGAGGGCAAAAATTAGCTACACCTAATTGGATGTATGGTGAACACCTGATTAGAGGCTGCTGTATCAGAAAATTTGAACTCAGATCTACAAAAAACCAACATCAGTGGTATAGCTGATCCTGAGTTAGGGCTAGAGACTGTTGAGCTATGTGCAAGAGCTAAGCAAGTAAAAGAAGTTTGTGGAAAGAACTGTTTAGTCGCTCAGTTGTGTCTGACTCTTTGCGACTCCATGGACTGCAGCACACCAGGCCTCCCTGTCCATCACCAACTCCCGGAGTTTACTCAAACTCATGTCCATTGAGTCGGTGATGCCATCCAACCATCTCATCTTCTGTCGTCCCCTTCTCCTCCTGGCTTCAATCTTTCCCAGCATCAGGGTCTTTTCCAATGAGTCAGTTCTTCACATCAGGTGGCCAAAGTATTGGAACTTCAGCTTCAGCATCAGTTTTCCAATGAGTGGAAAGAGCTAGTTTGAAGCAAACAGGGAAAAGGAAGCACAGACGTAAAGAGGCTACACAGTCTCAATTTTCATTTTGCTAAGAGAATATAATTTAAGAAAAGCCTCAAAACCATTTATAAGCACACATCAAAAACCTTCACCAAGGCATCTCTTTAGATACTGGTCATTCATCATGTTGAGAAGATCATTAATCCCATGGCCCTGTTTTGATTTTCATGGGAAGTAGGCGCTTTGGCCTTTGTGGATCTTTTCTTCCATTAAAAAAAAAAAATGGGACCCATGATATAAATATATATGTGAGTATATTATAAATAATATCTATTTATGAATTATATTTATGACTACATTAGAATAAAGGCAAATATAATCCAGCCTGGATTCATTATTATATATACATTATTACTGTTATTGTATGTATAATATATGTATATAATATATTTTATTATGACATTTTTCTTCAGCTTTTAAACAAAATTAAAATTGAGATATTTTCATGGGCCCTGAAAGTATCATGCATAGAAGCTTTTGGATACATCAGCCCCGAAATTTCTAATGCTTCTAAGGATTAGGTATAGGGAATTTTGAAGAGCATAAGTCGTAATTTCAGTCATCACTGTTCCTCTTAAGACCTCTTCAATTTTTCTGTTAAGGTGGAGTTTAAATTCTTCGTGTACATTGTTTAAAAATTCACGACTTGCTTGTCAGCAGATACTTTGCTTCCATGTACAGCTGTAATTTGGTAATTTGGCTGTCGGGTTTTAAGTGGTTGTCATTCTCACTCTAGAAACTGATGCATTTACTTCTCTGCCTCACTTTAGGAAGTACATGACCTTGAACTGAGTCATCTTAAGGACATGATTAGCTTGAGAAATTGGAACTGTTTCCTCAGAGCACTGAGGAGGAGTATTAAAAAAAGAAATGAATTCATGAGTGGTGGTGGTAGTTTAGTCGTTGAGTCGTGTCTGACTTGCAGTCCCATGACTATAGCCCGCCAGGCCCTTCTGTCCATGGAATTTTCCAGGCAAGAACACTGGAGTGGATTGCCATTTCCTTCTCCAGGAAACTTCCATACCCAGGGATCAAACCCGTGTCTCCCGCATTACAGGAAATCTCCTGCATTGCAGGCAGATTCTTTACCACCAGAGTCATCAGGGAAGGCCTGAATTCATCACAGGAGATTGCAAAAAGACTGAATACAAACCTCACAGTCAAAATGGGATACATATGAACAACTTGTTTCAGAATAAGTTTTGATAAAGGGACTCAGCCTTTTTTCTGATGTCCTATAGAAGCCAAGTTTCCTTGTGAATCTCATTCAAGGGCCTGGAATAAAACAAGCAATGCCACTTAGCACTATTTATAGGAAGGATAAGTAGTAAATATCAATATCATTCTCAGGAATCCAGTATATTAATAGATAATTATATAACTTTTATTTTAATGTTGATTTTAAGTTATATTAACATTTAGTAATTTAGCTCTCCTTTCTTACTCTGACAGATCAAGATGGAAAAAACTTTCTTAATGTTTTGAGTGTCAGATCCCTTTGAGGACTTGAAAAACCCATGAGCTTTCTACTAAAAAAAGGTGCACACAGATCTCCTGAGGCTCATCCACGGATCATCCATTAAAAAAAAAATTGATACAGAGAAGAGAAATATTTTAATTGTGAGGTAATGAAATAAATGTATATGTAGAATTTTACACCTAAGAAAATTAAAATACTGTACTTTTCCTCTTCATGTGCTCAGAGGATTATTTACAGAAATTGATTATATAGGAAACCACAAAATAACTCTCTATAAGTAAACTGAGAATTTACCATTAATCTCCTGCAGTCAACGTGCAATAAAAATAGAAATTATTAATGGAAATATGAACCAAAAGAGTGCACATTCCTGAAAATAAACTCTCTCCACAAAACTTAGAGCAAAGGAGAAATCAAACTGTAATTATAGACTATTTAGAAAACAGCAATCATAACACTACATATCAAACACTTCTAATATGGCCAAATTTATGCTCAGAGGTAAATTTGTATTTTTAAATTCTTTCATTATTAAGTAATAATGAATGAGCACACTAACATTCACTTTATATGGGTCCCTGAAAGAGAAAAGAGTGAGAAAGGAATAAAAAATGTATTTGATGAAATTGTGTCTGAAAACTTTCTGAATCTGGAGAAGGAAATAGATATTCAAGTCCAGGAAGCACAGAGTTCCAAACAAGATGAACACAAAGAGACCCACACCAAGATAGAGCATAATAAATATTGGAAAGTCAGAGATAAAGAATTCTAAAGGTTAAAAGAGAAAAATGAAGAGTCATACAAGGGAACCCCCAAAAGCGTATCAGCTGACTTTTCAGCAGAAAAGTTGCAGGCCAGTAGGGAGTGGTATGATATATTTATGATGCTAAAAAGGCAAAAACCCTACAATCTAGGATACTTTACCCAGAAATGTTATTATTCTTAATTAAAGGAGAGATAAAGGACTTCTTAAATAAGCAAGAACAAAGAGTTCACCAATGCTAAACTGACACTAACAGACATGATAAAGGGTCTTCTCTGAGTGAAAAAAGTGAAAAAGAAGAGTCTATAATAAGAAATGAGAAATTATAGGAAGAAAAAACTCTGCCTGATAAAGGCAAGTATATACTAAAGACATTGGATCAAACACCTAAATAAGCTAGTACAAAGGTTAAAAGACAAAAATTGTAAACTTAACTAAAATAACAATAAACAGCTAAAGGACAGACATAAAGATATGAAATACGGTGACAAAACACAAAATGTGGGTGAGGAATAAAAAAAATGTAGAGCTATTAGAACTTGTTTGAACTTAAATAACTATCAGTTTTATACAAGTAGTAGATACAGTAATAGGTCAATTTGCATGAACTCCATCATAACCATAAATCAAAACCTACACTAGATATATAATCACTAGAGAGAAAGGAACACAAATATATTTGATATCACGTTTATCATCAAACCACAAGTTGTGGTTCAGTCGCTCAGTCGGGTCCGACTCTTTGCGACCCCATGAATTGCAGCACGCCAGGCCTCCCTGTCCATCACCAACTCCCGGAGTCCATCCAAACCCATGTCCATCGAGTCAGTGATGCCATCCAACCGTCTCATCCTCTGTCGTCCCCTTCTGCTCCTGCCCCCAATCCTTCCTAGCATTAGGGTCTTTTCCAATGAGTCAACTCTTCGCATAAGGTGGCCAAAGTATTGGAGTTTCAGCTTCAACATCAGTCCTTCCAATGAACACCCAGGACTGATCTCCTTTAGGATGGACTGATTGGATCTCCTTGCAGTCCAAGGGACTCTTGAGAGTCTTCTACAACATCACAGTTCAAAAGCATCAATTCTTCGGTGCTCAGCTTTCTTCACCGTCCAACTCTCACATCTATACATGACCACTGGAAAAACCATAGCCTTGACTAGACAGACCTTTGTTGGCAAAGTAATGTCTCTGCTTTTAAATATGCTATCTAGGTTGGCCATAACCTTCCTTCCAAGGAGTAAGCATCTTTTAATTTCATGGCTGCAATCACCATCAGCAGTGATTTTCGAGCCCCCCAAAACAAAGTCTGACAGTGTTTCCACTGTTTCCCCATCTATTTCCCTTGAAGTGATGGGACCAGATGCCATGATCTTAGTTTTCTGAACGTTGAGCTTTAAGCCAACTTTTTACTCTCCTCTTTCAATTTCATCAAGAGGCTCTTTAGTTCTTCTTCACTTTCTGCCATAAGGGTGGTGTCATCTGCATATCTGAGGTTATTGATATTTCTCTCGGCAATCTTGATTCCAGCTTGTGTTTCTTCCAGCCCAGCGTTTCTCATGATGTACTCTGCAAATAAGTTAAATAAGCAGGGTGACAATATACAGCCTTGACATACTCCTTTTCCTATTTGGAACCAGTCTGTTGCTCCACGTCCAGTTCTACCTGTTGCTTCCTGACCTGCATACAGGTTTCTCAAGAGACAGGTCAGGTGGTCTGGCATTCCCATCTCTTTCAGAACTTTCCACAGTTTATTGTGATCCACACAGTCAAAGGCTTTGGCATAGTCAATAAAGCAGAAATAGATGTTTTTCTGGAACTCTCTTGCTTTTTGATGATCCAGTGAATGTTGGAAATTTGATCTCTGGTTCCTCTGCCTTTTCTAAAACCAGCTTGAACATCTGGAAGTTCACGGTTCATGTATTTCTGAAGCCTGCCTTGGAGAATTTTGAGCATTATTTTACTAGCATGTGAGATAAGTGCAATTGTGCGGTAGTTCAAGCATTCTTTGGCATTGCCTTTCTTTGGGATTGGAACGAAAACTGACCTTTTCCAATCCTGTGGCCACTGCTGAGTTTTCCAGATTTGCTGGCATATCGAGTGCAGCACTTTCACAGCACCATCTTTCAGGATTGGAAATAGCTCAACTGGAATTCCATCACCTCCACTAGCTTTGTTCGTAGTGATGCTTTCTAAGGCCCACTTGACTTCACACTCCAGGATCTCTGGCTCTAGGTGAGTGATCACACCATCGTGATTATCTCGGTTTTGAAGATCTTTTTTGTACAGTTCTTCTGTGTATTCTCGCCACCTCTTCTTAATATCTTCTGCTTCTGTTAGGTCCATACCATTTCTGTCCTTTACCGAGCCTATCTTTGCATGAAATATTCCTTTGGTATCTCTAATTTTCCTGAAGAGATCTCTAGTCTTTCCCAATCTGTTGTCTTCCTCTATTTCTTTGCACTAATCGCTGAGGAATGCTTTCTTATCTCTCTTTGCTATTCTTTGGAACTCTGCATTCAGATGGGAATATCTTTCCTTTTCTCCTTTGCTTTTCACTTCTCTTCTCTTCCCAGCTATATGTAAGGCCTCCTCAGACAGCCATTTTGCTTTTTTGCATTTCTTTTCCATGGGGATTTTCTTGATCCCTGTCTCCTGTACAATGTCACGAACCTCTGTCTTTAGTTCATCAGGCACTCTGCCTATCAGGTCTAGTCCCTTAAATCTATTTGTCACTTCCACTGCATACTCATAAGGGATTTCATCTAGGAGGGCAGAAGCCAAAAGGAAGAAGGAATTCAAACTTCTTCAAGGAAAGAATTCAACTTTCCTGTAGCCTGGGAAAGGAGATCTCAAATAAAATAACATTGAAAACCAAAAAAAAAAAAAAAAAAGAAAGAAAAGGCAGAGAAATACTGCACAAATGAAGGAACAAACTAAAAACACAGATGTCCAAACAAATGAAGAGGAAATAGGCAAACTATCTGATAAAGAATTCAGAATAATGATAGTAAAGATGATCAAAAACCTTGCAAAACAAAATGGAGAAAGTGCAAGAATCAATTAACACAGACCTGGAAGAATTAAAGAATAAATATACAGAGAAAAACAACGCAATTACTGAAACTGAAAATACTCTAAAAGGAATCACTAGCAGAATATCTGAAGCAGAAAAACGAATCAGTGAGCCAGAAGATAAAATGATGAAAATTTCTTCTGAAGAGCAGAATAGAGAAAAAAGAAAAGAGCTGAGGAAAGTCTCAGAGACCTCTGGGACCATATCAAACACACCAACATTTGGATTATAGGGGTCCCAAAAGAAGAAGAGAAAAAGAAAGTGTATAAGAAAACTTTTAAAGAGATTATAGTTGAAAATTTCCCCAAGTCAATCAAGTCCAAGAGGTGCAAAGAGTCCCACACAGGATAAACCCAAGGAGAAACATGCCAAGACACATACTAATCAAACTAGCAAAGACTAAACACAAAGAAAGAATATTAAAAGCAGCAAGGGAGAAGCAACAAGTAACATGCAAGAGAAACCCCTTACACTTAACAGCTGATCTTTGAGCAGAAATTCCGCAGGTCAGAAGGGAATGGCAGGATATATTTAAAGCACTGAAAGGGAAAAATCTACAACCAAGATTTCTGTACCCAGAAAGGATCTCATTCAAAATCAATGGAGAAATAAAAAGTTTTTCAGACAAGCAAAAGTTAAGAGAATTCAGTATCACCAAATCAGCTTTACAACAAATTTTAAAGGGACTTATATAGTTAAGAAATACAAGAGAAGAAAAAAGATCTACAAAATCAACCCCAAACAATTAAGAAAATGGCAATAGGAACATATATATCAATAATTAGTTTAAATGTAAATAGATTAACTGCTCCAACCAAAAGACACAGACTGGTTGAATGGATACAAGACTTATATATATGCTGTCTATAAGAAACCCACTTCAGACCTCAAGACATATATAGACTGAAAGTGAGAGGATGGAAAAATATATTCCATGCAAATGAGAAGCAAAAGAAAGCTGGAGTAGCAATCCTCATATCAGACAAAATAGACCTTAAAAATAAAGATGATTACAAGAGATAAGGAAGGACATTACAAAATGATCAAGGGATCAATCCAGAAGGAAGATATAACAATTGTAAATGTGCACCCAACATAGGAACACTCTAACACCCCACTCACACCAATGGACAGATCATCAAAACAGAATATTAATAAGGAAACACAAGTCTTAAATGATATATTAGATGAGATGGATCTCATTGATATCTTCAGGACATTCCATCCAAATGCAGAAGACTATACCTTCTTCTCAAGTGCACATGGAACATTCTCCAGGATAGACCACATCTTGGGTCACAAATCAAACCTCAGTAAATTTAAGAAAATTGAAATTGTATCAAGCATCTTCTCCCACCACAATGCTATGAGACTAGATATCAATTACAAGGAAAAACTGTAAGAAACACAAACACATGAAGATTAAATAACATGTTTCTAAATAACCAACAGGTTACTGAAAATATCAAAAAGGAAATCAAAACATTTCTAGAAACAGATGACAATGAAAACACGGCAACTCAAAACCAATGGGATGCAGCAAAAGCAGTTCTAAGAGGGATGTTTATAACAATACCTCAAGAAACAAGAAAAACACCAAATAGACAACCTAATTTTACACCTAAAACAACTGGAAAAAGAAGAATAAAAAAAATCCCAAAATTAGCAGAAGGAAAGAAATCATACAGATCTGAGCAGAAATAAATGAAAAAGAAACAAAAGAAACAATAGTAAAGATTAATGAAACTAAAAGCTGATTCTTTGAGAAGATAAACAAAATTGACAAACCTTTAGCTAGACTCATCAAGAAAAAAAGAGAGAGGAATCAAATCAACAAAATTAGAAGTGCAAAAGGAGAGGTTACACCAGACAATGCAGAAATACAAAGGATTATAAGAGACTATTATGAACAACTATATGGCAATAAAATGGATAACCTGGAAGAAATGGACAGATTCTTAGAAAAGTTCAATCTTCTCAGACTGAACCAGGAAGAAACAGAAATTATGAACAACCCAGTTACAAGCACTGAAACTAAAGCTGTGATCAAAAATCTCCCAAAAAAAAAAAGCCCAGGACCAGATGGCTTCACAGGAGAATTCTGTCAAACATTTAGAGAAGAGCTAATGCCTATCCTTCTAAAACTCTTTCAAAAAATTGCAGAGGAAGAAACTTCCAAACTCATTCTACGAGGCCACCATCACCCTGATACCAAAACCAGACAAAGACAACACAAAAAAAGAAAACTACAGGCCAATATCACTGATGAACATAGATGCAAAAATCCTCAATAAAGTTTTAGCAAACAAAATTCAGCACCACATTAAAAAACTGATACACCATGATTAAGTTGGGTTTATTCCAGGGATGCAAGGATTCTTCAATTTGCAGAAATCAATGTGATACATCATATTAACAAATTGCAAGATAAAAACCATATGATCATCTCAATAGATGCAGAAAAAGCCTTTGATAAAATTCAGCACCTATTTATGATTAAAACTCTTCAAAAAATGGGCATAGAAGGAACCTACCTCAAAACAATAAAGGTCATATATGATAAGCATATAGCAAGGATTATTTTCAGTGGTGAAAAGCTGGAAGCATTCTCCCTAAGATCAGGAACAAGACGAGGGTGCCCACTTTCCCCACTATTATTCAACATAGTTCTGGAAGTCCTAGCTACAGTAATCAGAGAAGAAAAAGAAATAAAAGGAATCCAGACTGGAAAGGAAGAAGTAAATCTCTCACTGTTTGCAGATGACATGATGCTGTACATAGAAAACCCTAAAGATAGTAACAGAAAATTACTAGAGATGATCAGTAAATTTAGCAAACTTGCAGGATACAGAATCAATACATAGTAATAACTTGCATTTCTATATACTAACAGTGAAAAATCAGAAAGAGAAATTAAGGAATCAATCTCATTCACCATTGCAACAAAAAGAATTAAATATCTAGGAATAAACCTACCTAAGGAGACAAAAGAATTTTACACAGAAAATTATAAGACACTAATGAAAGAAATCAAAGATGACATAAATAGATGGAGGGATATTCCATGTTCCTGGGTAGGAAGGATCAATATTATGAAAATGACTATACTGCCAAATGCAATCTACAGATTTAATGCAATCCCTATCAAATTACCAGAAGAGAACTAGAACAAAAAATTTCACAATTTCACAGTTCATGTGGAAACACAAAAGACCCTGACTAGCCAAAGCACTCTTGAGAAAGAAGAATGGAGCTGGAGTAATCAAATTTCCTGGCTTCAGATTATACTACAAAGCTACAGTCATCAAGACAGTATGGTACCAGCACAAAAACAGAATTATAGACCAATGGAACAAGATAGAAAGCTCAGAAATAAACCCAGTGCACCTATGGGTACCTTATTTTTGACAAAGGAGGCAAGAATATACAATGAGGCAAAGATAGCCTCAAATAAATGGTGCTGGGAAAACTGGACAGCTACATGTAAAAGAATGAAATTAGAACACTTCCTAACACCATACACAAAGATAAACTCAAAATGGATTACAGACTTAAATGTGAGACCAGAAAATATAAAACTCTTAGTGGAAAACATAGGAAGAACACTCAATGATGTAAATCAAAGCAAGATCTTCTATGACCCACGCACCTCCTAGAGTAATGGAAATAAAAACAAAAGTAAACAAGTGGGACCTGATTACACTTAAAAGCTTTCCCACAGCAAAGGAAACTATAAGCAAGGTGAAAAGACAACCCTCAGAATGGGAGAAAATAATAGCAAATGAAACAACTGACAAATTAATTTCCAAAATATACAAGCAGCTCATACAACTCCATACCAGAAAAACAAACAACCTAGTCAAAAAGTGGGGAAAAGATCTAAACAGACATTTCTCCAAAGAAAACATACAGATGGCTAACAAACACGTGAAAAGATACTCAACATTGCTCATTATTAGAGAAATGCAAATCAAAACTGCAATGAGATATCACCTCACACCAGTCAGAATGGCCCTCATCGAAAAGTCTATGCTGGAGAGTGTGTGGAGAAAACGGAATGCTCTGGCACTGTTGTTGGGAATGTAAATTGATTCAGCCGCTATGGAAGACAGTATGGGGGTTCCTTTAAAAAACCAGGAATAAAACCACCATATGACCCAGCAATCCTGCTCCTAGGCACATACCCTGAGGAAACCAAAACTGAAAGAGACACATGTATCCCATTGTTCATTGCAGCACTATTTATAATAGCTAGAGCATGGAAGCAACCTAGATGTCCCATAGACAAATGAATGGATAAAGAAGTTGTGGTACATATATACAATGGAATATTCAGTTCAGTTCAGTTACTCAGTCGTGTCTGACTTTGCGACCCCATGAACCGCAGCATGCCAGGACTCCCTGTCCATCACCAACTCCAGGAGTTTACCCAAACTCATGTCCATTGAGTTGGTGATACCATCCAACCGGCTCATCCTCTGTCATCGCCTTCTCCTCCTGCCCTCAATCTTTCTCAGCATCAGGGTCTTTTCAAAAGAGTCAGCTCATCGCATCAGGTGGCCAAAGTATTGGAGTTTCAGCTTCAACATCAGTCCTTCCAATGAACACCCAGGACTGATCTCCTTTAGGATGGACTGGTTGGATCTCCTTGCAGTCCAAGGGACTCTCAAGAATCTCCTCCAACACCACAGCTCAAAAGCATCAATTCTTCTGTGCTCACCTTTCTTTATAGTCCAACTCTCACATCCATACATGACTACTGAAAAAACCATAGCCTTGACTAGACGGACCTTTGTTGGCAAAGTAATGTCTCTGCTTTTTAATATTTCTTAATGGAATATTACTCGGCCATAAAAAGAATGCATTTGAGTCAGTTCTGATGAGGTGGATGAACCTAGAACCTATTATACAGAGTGAAGTGAGTCAGAAAGAGAAAGATGAATACCGTATTCTAATGCATATATATAGAATCTAGAAAAATGCTACTGAAAAATTTATTTACAGGGCAACAATGGAGAAACAGTAATAGAGAATAGATTCATGGACATGGGGAGAAGGTGAGATGTATGGAAAGAGTAACAGGGAAACTTACACTACCATATATAAAATAAATAGCCAACAGGAATTTGCTGTATGGCTCAGGTAACTCAAAGAGGAGCTCTGTATCAACCAGAGGAGTGGGATGGGGAGGGAGATGGGAAGGAGGTTCAAAAGGGAGGGGTGTATGTATACCTATGGCTGATTTATGCTGAGGTTTGACAGAAAAACAGCAAAATTCTGTAAAGCAATTATCCTTCAGTAAAAAATAATTAAAAAAAAATAATCCAGCTCCAATCTTTTCCTTTAACTTACTTGTACGTATCCTTCCCTTCCTTCCTTCCTCCCTCCCTTCCTTCCTTTCTTCCTTCCTCCCTCCCTCCCTTCCTTCCTTCCTTCCTTCCTTCCTTCCCCCCTCCCTCTGGCTGGTATTTAAAAGGTCCTTCAAAGTCTGGACCCATCTTACCAGACCTCCCACTGGCCTCCCGTTTGAAAACTCTCCTCCAGTTAATTTATCCATCCACCCATATAAGCAGTGTTACAGACAGCTCATGCCTTGGCCCACAGCACAGAGTGGGAAAGCAGTCGGGTAAACAGCCCATTAGAGCATGGGGTGGTGAGTGCTGCTCAGCGCACCCACACCTGTACAGAGGGCCATGGGAGTGCAAAGGAAGGCATGGCTGACTCTTGCCCACGTGCCAAAGGAGATGGAGAAGGCTCCAGGGAAGGAAGTCAGCTTTGAAGTAGACCTTGAAGAGGGATTCAGCCAGGCAGAAAAGTAGGGGAAAAATATTCTAGGCAGTGTGAGCAGCCCATGAATAACTTCATGACGTCTGTAATTTCTTATATGTCACAGGAAGTACATGTGTGTATTTCACATGAGGTGGAATACTATGTGTCTGGATCCTGGGAGTCTGCAGGCAGGAGTGACCTCCAAAATGAGGCAATTTCAAGTCCTGTTCTGTCCATTAAGTCTTCCTGGTACCCGGTGATCCTTCCTTTCTTGTAAATCTATTTCCCAATTATTTGGCACTCAATTCAAGACTTCTTTCATTATTTCCTTATATGACCCAAACTGGCTTGCATCCTTCTTAAGAGCAAAAGATATGCCTTACCTTTGTTTCTCTAGCAGCTGTTCCCTAGTATTCATACCACTGGTGGCCCAGGATAAAGAATCAACCTGCCAAGCAAGAGACACAAGTTCGATCCCTGGGTCAGGAAGATCCTCTGGATAAGAAAATGACAACGCTCTCCAGTATTCTTGCCTTGAAAATTCCATGGACAGAGGAGCCTGACGGGCTACGATCTATGGGGTTGCAAAAGAGTCGGACATGAGTTAGCAACTAAAACAACAAGAAGAAATTATTAAAACTCCTTGCTGACTGATAGGTGGCCTTTAGCGTCTGTGTTTTTGGCTATAAGGCTGTATGAATAGCCACATGGAGATGGTTAATCCTGAAGGTGACTCCTGGCACATGTTTATATACCAATGAAGTAAGTACTGATGTGCAATCACCCTAGATCTCTTTTGAATCTTCTCTTACAGAAAGAAGGACAGATGCATCACTGGTGCAGAACCAGAGTTTCTATAAATAAGGTCTGCTGTGGCCCATCAGACCTTTCAGTACCGACTGGAGAGTTTGCCATGTTTACTAAACTCCTGAGATCACTAAAGTCTGAAGTAATCTCTCATGCCTCATTAATCTCCAATGTTTGAAGTAATCGCTGATGTATAATAAATCTCTAGTCTCTGAAGGTTTAAACCACACAGATGTGTTATTTCAGATGAATAATGACAGATATGATTTTGCCATTCAGCCAGCCATTCAGTGCACGTGTAGGGAATAGTTAAGCCCTGCATTGGACTCTTTCCCTGTGAGACCCATGCTTCCGTGTTCTCATTGCTATAAGTCATAGTGAAAAATGAACAATGTCTCACACAGAAACATATGATGGACTGGAAGGTCTATGCATGCAACGTGAGGAATTATATTAGTGCTCAAGTAGATTAAGGAAGTTTTTCCCATTAGTTTAAGGATAAGGGCTTAGAGGTTCCTTCCATCCTTCCTTCCCGACTCCCTCTCTCCTTTCCTTTCTTCCTATCTTCCACAAATGTTTATAAAGAACCTATGATGTATCAGATACTTACTTGAAATCACACATATGATGATAAAGAAGGGACATACGGAAGTATGAGTTGCCAGTTATATAAAATAAATGTCAAGGAGATGTAATGTACAGCATGGTGACTGTAGTTAATAAATACTGTACTTATATTTGAAAGTTGCTTAAAAAAGTAAATTTTCAAAGTTATCACAAGAAATAAGTTTTTTAGCTATGTGTGGTGACGAATGCTGACTAGACTTATGATGGCAAGGTGCTAGGTATATTCAGTATATACAAGTTTGACTCATTACATTGCATACCTGAAACTAATATAGTTGCATATCAATTATATCTCAATTTAACAAAAAGAGATGCCCATGTAGAGCAGAAATACCTGGTGTATAGTATGCAGAGTCATCTAGAGCTTTACAATTACCATCCATCACTGAATATTGATTGTATGCCAGCCATTAAATGGATAAAATATGCTGAGTGAATTATGTATGGCCATTAGCCTAAAATGTGTCTTTTATTTAGATAATAATGATGTGTGTTTAGAACAAAGGATTTGGAGTTAAATGACTTAAGTTCTATTCTGTCTTGTAGTAAGTTTGAGAGCTGAGAAAGTCATTTTCTTCTTTGTGATAGGTTTCCTTATCTATAAAATTTCAAGAGTGGCAAGTGCCTAATTCCTGGGGGTTTGGGAGAGCCTTGGAGATAACTCTCTGTACCTTTTTACTTGCTTTTCTCATTCCCTGCATTGTCTTTCCCATCTCCCCATTTCTTCTGCTCATAAAATTCTGCTTATCTTTGAAATCGTGGCTTAAATGCCACTTCATGTAAGAAGTCTTCTTCATTCCTTCCCTGGTGGTCTGAGCACTCTCCTCCCAGCCATCATTGTGCCCATTCAGGCTTTTTATACTGCAGTTACCACATGGCATCACCATGCTGAATGGGAGAGTCTACATCTTATTCTGTACTTAGCAAAGCGCCTTGCCCATAACCGGTGCTTTAAAGTCAGCTGAATAAATGAATAAAAAATGTGTTAAGAAAGTGCTTCATAAATTTCAAGGTATTAAACAAAAGGAAGATACTATATTACCATTATGCTTGCCATTCAACTAGGACTCCATTCACTTTTACAAAATACAAAATTTATTTTGGCTTAATTCTGCTGCGTAATGGAGGCGGGCACTATACTGCTAACACACCAAAGCACAGCTCTTTCTGGCCACGCAGGAGAGTTACAGTCACCTGTGTGCTCCACCCGCACCCTCCCTGGAACATAGGAATAAACGCGTGATTTGCTTCAGCCGGTGAAATGTGTGGCATGCGTCACTTCCGTGTGGAAGCATCTAGTGGCTCTGAAGAAGGAATTCATGGGGCCTGGACTCCATCTTAGGCCTGTTCGTGCTGATCATGTTCGGCCACCTCTCTAATGGACTCTGAACTCTGTGCTTAGTGCCTGTGGAAACGACAATAGAAGGACAAGACCCCCTCCAGACAGGGGAATCTTGAAGATTGTATTCAGGTTACTCATCACCTAAGAGAAAACATACACTAATCCCCCTACCTCCGGACAGGTCATAGATTTTTTTTCTGTCACCTCGGGCTTATTGATAATTGATTGTTTGATTATGGGGTTATTGTGATTGTATTTACCTTTCCTTTGTTTATGTAAGTCACAAGGAAATTGGGGTGGTGGGTTCAGACACGTACACAGGGGGTATAAAAGATTTTCACAAATGCTGGTCGGGGTCCTCGGCTAAGAGGACACTCTGCCTTGGGCCCGCTGGTGTAATAAACTGCACTTCACTATCTGCATCATCCTTCTGAGTGAGCTTGTTTCCCAGAGCGCGTGGCTATAACAGCTCTTGCTTGAGTGTCCAGGTCTTCTTTCCCCATGTGGTGGTCCCAGAGGTGCCTGCTGACATGGTAGTGCCCTGCGATTGATCCAGCCCAACAACCTAACCTGTACCATGTGGAGAACATCCATCTGCAGAGCTGTCCAGACCAAAAGGAGACTTGGCATGACTAAAAGATAAACATGCATTCCATTAATCCTCTGAGATTTTGCCATTTTTTTATTACCATGGCATAAGCAAGGAGAATAAACCAGCTAGTCCTTAAGGAAATTAACCTTAAATACTCACTGGAAGGGCTGATGCTGAAGCTGAATACTTTGGCCACCTGATGTGAGGAGCAGACTCGTTGGAGAAGACCCTAATGCTGGGAAAGATTGACGGCAGAAGAACAGGGCATCAGAGGATGAAATGGTTGGATGGCATCACTGATTCAATGGACATGAACTTGGGCAAACTCTGGGAGGTGGTGAGGGAAAGGGAGGCCTGACGTGCTGCAGTCCATAGGGTCGTAAAGAGTCAGACACGACTTGGCTACTGAACAACTGTTGCAGTCCTTTAATGGACCGGAACTTAGGGGTACAGAGTCGACCAATAAAAAAGTGAAAGAAAGAAAAAAAGAGGCTGAGCCGCATGAAGGGGACAGAGAGAGAGAGAGCGCGCGGAGCGAGAGCAAGAATGAGGAAAGACACAGGGACCAGTGCTCTGATGGAACAAAGGCGTTTATTCAACATATTGTGGGCATATATATACTCTCCTACAAGATAGCCCTTTTTAGCAGACAGGGATCAAAAATCTAACAAGTCATCCAGAAAGCCAGAGGCTAGAATCATTCTCAATAGAGGGGGTTGTAAAAGTTACTTTACATATAGGAAGGGAAGAGTTGTAAATGGCTGCTGTTCACCGTATGGAATTTCCATACGAATGAGATACATGAATTTCTATTATTCCCGAAAGCCATCTTGCCAGCTCTCTGGCACCTGTATTCAGGTGCTGTTAAGGAACATAGAATCATGCAAGACTGAAAACAGCACACAAGAAGCCTCCTGTTAAATGTATCCTGACAAACAACAACAACGATCTATAACTTATCCTGACTGATAAAATCACCAGCTCATTTCTGGGAAAAAATATGGCAATTACTGGGAATATAAACATGGTAATAATCAAAACCAAAACCGTGAACAATAGCAACACAAAAGTTATCTGAAAACTACACCTCTGAGAATCCAACCATGCTACAAAGAATCTAGTTTACTTCATAAGGGTGTTAAAACTGCCTTGTGTCTCCTTCTCAAAACCTAGAGAAATTTCTCTTGTACTTGGCACTGAAGCAGGGACCAAATCCTATACTTCTGTATTTACATTAGAGGGAAGTTACACCCAACAAAAATATTTTTTAAGCAAAGCATTTGCTATAAATCGTTTTAAATAGATGCGCTTAGGATCTTCCATCAACATGATCACTGTAACGTGTTCTGTTCACTGTACCGTTTACCTAACTGAATGGTAATGAGGATTGCCTCATGATTTTCCACTCCATGAGTGCAAAAGAAGGAAACACCTTTTCAAAATTAATTTAGTTATGTTTCATTTTTTGTTTTACTGTGAAATATATACATATACACACACAAAGTACAGGAAACATATATTTACAGTTTAACAACAACAACAAACAAACACTATATAAAGTGAAACTCATATAGCTACTACTCAGGTCAAGAAAAAGAACATTGCTAATATACTAGACATTTCCCTCCCCACCCACTGTATATTTATCCAGCTGGAGAAAACTACTGGCCTGACTTTGGGGATAATCCTTTTCTTACTTTTCCTTGTAGTTTTACCACTGTGTTTATTTTAATATTTGTTATACGAATGGTAGCATAATTTATGTGTAACAATATGTACCATTGGAGAAGGAAATGGCAACCCAGTCCAGTATTCTTGCCTGGAGAATCCCACGGACAAGCAGCCTGAGCTACAGTCCAGGGGGTCTCAAAGAGTCAGACATGACTGAAGCGACTTAACACATATGCACCATATAAAGAATACAGCTTGGTGAGTTTTGCACATATATGTACCTATGTTATCACCACCCCAATCAAGGCACAGAATTTCCATCACTTCAAGTTTTCTTGTGTCCTCTGCAATAAATTCCCCCAGTCTTAATCCCAGGCTGCCACAGATCTGCTTTCTATCTCGATAGAGTAGTTTGGCATCCGATAGACTTTTATGTAAGTGGAACCATACATTACATACTGGTTTCTTTCATTAATATAATCTATGTCTGATTTTGAACTGTATATGAATAGAATCATAATGTACGTTACGATTCTTTTGAATCTTGCTTTTGTTATGTTTGTAAAATACATCCATAAATGTGTATGCCTATAATTTATTCCTTTTTATTGCTGTATATAAACCATTACATGGCTATCGTACAATTTATCCATTCTTTTATTACTGACTGTTGTATAATTTATCCATTCTATAATTTCACTGCTGTCATGTGTTGACTTTTTTCATAATTTTTATTTATTTATTTATCTATTGCTGACTGTGCTGGGTCTTGGCTGCTGCTGGGGCTTTTCTCTAGCTCCACAAGTGGGAGCTGCTCCCTAGTTGCAGGGTGCAGGCTTCTCCTTGCCGTGACTTCTCTTGTGGAGCGTGGGCTCTAGGGCTTCCAGGCTTCAGGAGTTGTAGCTCCCAGGCTCTAGGGCGCAGGCTCAGTAGTTGTGGTACATGGACTTACCTACTCCTCGGCATGTGGGATTCTCCCAGATCAGAGGTCAAATCTGTGTCTCCTGCATTGGCAGGCAAATTCTTTACCACTGAGCCACCAGGAAGGCCCTGTCATGTATTGATTTTGTAAGTTGATTTTTACATTCAGCTATGTTGATAATGTTTCTTATTGATATTAACAACTCCTCTATAGATTCTTTTGGATTTTCAGTGCACGTATTCATATTATCTGTGAATGATGACAATTTTCAATCCGTAAACTCTCTATATAACTTATTCATTTTTTTAATTTGTTTAGCTGCTCTCACAAAGACCTCCAGTACAAAGTTAGACAGAAGTGTTGGTAGAAGCGTATTGTTTCTGATCTCAAAGGGAGATCTCTTTAACCATTTGTTGTTGTTGTTTTAGTCGCTCAGTCATATCCAACTCTTTTGACCCCATGGACTGTAGCCTGCCAGGCTCCTCTGTCCATGGGACTTCCCAGGCAAGAATATGGGAGTGGGCTGCTATTTCCCCCTCCAGGAGATCTTCTCAACCCAGGTATTAAGCTCATACGAGTCTCCTGAGTTGGCAGACAGATTCTTTACCCCTTGACCCACTGGGGAAGCCTTTACCCCTGAGCCACTGGGAAAGCCTTTTTTTTAACTATTAGGTCTGATTTCTAGGTATGATGTTTACTAAAAATTTTTGTGGGTTTTTTAAAATCAGAATATTTTTTTACCAGGATGAAGTTCTCTTTTAATCTCAGAAGTTTGGGGGGTGGATTATAAATGATGTAAATTGATTAAGAGTTTCAACATGACTGGTAAATGAATTTTATCATATGTTTTTTCTGCAACTGTTGAGATGATCATATGAACTGATATTCTATTATTAAATAGGTATTTAATAATATGTTTAGCAATATGAACTGAATGTTTTTAGCAATATGAAATTATCCCCTATCATTAAAGTCCATTCTTGATCTAAACCAATTGGTAATAATATCTTATTCATTATATATTTTGTTCACTTTTAATTATATCCAAGTTCATATGTGAATTGGCCTGTAATGTTCTTTTCTGATTCTCTCCTTGTCAAGTTTTGGTTTCAAAGTTTTGCTAATTTCATAAAAGCACAGGGGAGTGTACCCTCTTCTAAAATTTTAACCTTGCAAAAGATTGGACTTATCTTTTCTTTAAATGTTTGGTAGAAACATATCAGTTTTCATGGCTTCACTCACTAAAGAAACCATCTGGGACAGCAGTTTTCTTTGTGAAAAACTTTTGATCACACATCTAAATTCAGGCTTTTGATTTCTATTCTTTTTTGAGTAATGGTAACATTTTTTCCAAGAGTTGGTTCTAATTTTTAAAATCTATTGGTATGAAATTCTTCATTAAAATTCCTATATAAACAGTTAATATATGTGTTCTATATACTTGGTCTAGTTTGTTCATTTTATCTACTAATATTCTGTATTCTTACTTTTTCTGGGCTTTTTTTTGTTTATTTGCTTATTTACTGACAGAAATGGATTAAAATCAGCCACTCTGATAGTACTTTTGTGTTTCTCTCTTTGTAGTGCTCCAATGTTAGCTTTATGTCTTTAAATAATGTGCTGAATTAGTGCACATTAATTTATAATTATTATATACTCTAAAGAACTGAATGTTTTTAGCAATATGAAATTACCCCCTATCTTTGGTAGTTGTTTTGCCATAAAGTTTATTTTTTCTAATATTACTGCAGCTACACCAACTTTCTTCTGTGAATAATTTTGCAAGGTATATATTACCCCAAGCTTTTGCCTTCAGATATTCTATATTTACCTTCAAATGTTCTTGTCCATGGCAAGAATACTGGAGTGGATTGTCCTTGAATATTATAATTGCTACATTTTTTAATTCACTTGACAGTATTATTATAGTTTTATGCAGTCAATATTCTTAACATATGGGGCTTCCCTGATGGCTCAGCAGTAAAGAATTCGCCTGCAGTGCAGGAGATGCAGTTTTGATCCCTGGGTTGGGAAGATCCCAGGGAGAAGGGCATGGCAACCCACTCCAGTGTTCTTGCCTGGAGAATCCCATGGACAGAGGAGCCTGGCAAGCTACAGTCCATGGGGTCGCAAAGAGTTGGACATGACTGAACACACAACACATGTTGAGATACACAAAATATAAAAGTTGCATAGAAAAAGTGACTTACCATACATACATCTCTAGTATATGAGTACTCCTATAGCCTCAAGCCATATAAACAATGCAGCCAGTAAAAGCCCAAAATAAGAAGTTTGACAGAGGAGTAGGACTAAAAAGAGACAGCAATCTTACCTGTTTGCAGTTAAAATATCTTACTTTTGCAAATTTTACAAAAAACACATGATCATGTTGTCAAAGGATGAAACCACCACTCAACATTTGAAAGAGAGCCTGCACAGAGGCATGTATGTGCGCACATGTGTGCATGCATGCATGCGCGTGTGCGCGCGCACGCACACACACACACACACACACACAGGAATTATTGCTTACTATAACCAGGCATATCCTCTCCGAGCAGAGCAGACTGATGATCTATGTGGGGCTTTGATAAGGGTAGAGTTCTGGTATTGGTGATTTTCAGGGGGTAAGGGGACTGATATCATCTGTAGAGATGGTTACTGGATAAGATTCTTGCTGCTTAGTTGACATTCAGGCACTGCAGGGAGTCCCTGATAGGCTGACTTTCAAGAGTAAGTGACTGACACCAAGGACTGACTTTCACTGAGACAAGTGTCCTTGGTCTATGAGACAGGGGTTCAAAGCCAGTTCTGATGGCTTCTTGCTAAAAAACACTGCAGAAAAACCAGTTTTCAAGTAGGAGTATGGGAACCTTTCTTTGTTCTCAATTTGAAACATATCCAAGGCTCTCTTAGAAGAGGCTGATATTAAGGAGAGGCTTCCAAGCTTAAATTTCACTAGTCTCCAAGGCCAGGATCATGATGTTTTCACCTTGAGCCCGTGAGTGTAGCCCTTTTTGCTTATGTGTGTGGGGATAACCTTTAGGCTCCCTGCCTTGGGTAGAAGACATGGAATTTGGTCCCCACTGGAATGCAAAGCTATCAGAACTGAGGCTCATTTTTAAAGTCTTGTTTCTTCTGAATCAATAAAATAATCTGGGTGAAAGTGACTTGAAGTTCTCCCTGAGTTTAAACTTGTCTTAGATTGTGACTTAGTAAATACTTAGTAAATACTTGTTAAAAGTGATTGCTTTTTTATGCCTTTAAGAAGGTTATTTTTAATCTGGTATTTAAAATTCAAAGAGGAATAAGCTACAGCAGTCTTCTCTTATTCACAAGAAATACATTACAAGAGTGTCAGTGAATGCCTGAAACTGTGGATAGTACTGAATTTTCTAAATACTGTTTTTCCCTATACTTACATACCTATGACAGTTGAATTTATAAATTAGGTGCAGTAAGAGATTAACAACAGGACTTTCCTGATGGTCCAGTGCTTAACAATCTGTTTGCCAATGCAAGGGACACAAATTTGATCTCTGGTCTGGGAAGATTCTACATGCTATGGGGTAACTAAGCCCACCCACCACAGCTACTGAAGCCCGTGAGCCCTAGAGCTTGGGCTCCACAAGGAGAGAAGCTGCCACAATAAGAAACCTGCAAACTGCAGCTAGAGAGTAGTCTTTGCTCTCTGCAACTAGAGAAATTCCGCATATAGCAATCAAGACCCAGCACAGCCAAAAATAAATACATAATTACTGTTAAAGAAAGATGTTAACAGTAATTAATAATAAATAAAACAATTATAGCAATATAAACAATTATAACAATAAAAATTATGTAAATGTGGTCTCCCTCTCTCTCTCTCAATATCTTATTATTCAAAGTTAATGACTTTTCCATCTTAACCAGGCACTTATCACACACTCTGGCCATAACTTTTGCAGTATGAGTTGTAACAGAAAAACTAGCATGAATTTCTTTTTCCTTCTTCACAATTTCACAAATAGAATATGTGCCTTTGTCATAGATCATAGCAACCTCAGCATATAATTGCTTTTCTTTCCTTGTAAGTCAAAAATGTTCATCTTTTCACTTAAAAAAAGCACTTTGCAGCTTCTCTTTGGCATATCTGAATTGCGAGCACCACTACTTCAGCGCTTTGGAGCCACTGTTAAATAATGGAATACCTTGACTATTGATTTGAAAACCGAGACAACAGTTAAGTGACTAAGGGAGGAATACACTGGACAAAGAGATGATTCACATCCAGGGCGGGACTGAGAAGGACAGCACAAGATGTCATCATGCTCTTCAGAATAGCGTGAAATTTAAAATTTAGAAATTGTTTATTTCTGGAATTTTCCATTTTACATTTTCCAACCTGGTTGTCCTCAGGTAAATGAAGCCTCAGAAAGCAACACTGCACGTAAGGGGAGGGGACTACTGCACCATTTCATACCCATTAGAATGCCTACTATCAAAAAGCAAAATAACATGTTGGCAAGGATCTGAAGAAATTGGAACCCTTGGACACTGTTTAGTAGGAATGCAAAATTGTTCAGCTATTGGGTAAAAAATTATGGCTACTCTTCAAAAACCTAGAAATAGAACTATCACATGATCCAGAATTCTACTTCTGGTAAATATCCAAAATCACTGAAAGCAGGGTCTCGAAGAGATATTTGCATTTCTTAATGTCTAGCAGCATTATTCATGATAGCCAGAAGGTAGAAGCAACTCAGGTGCTCATTGACATAATGAATAGCTAAACAAAATGTGGTTTATACATAGAATGGAATGTTGTTCAGTTTTAAAGGGGAAGATATGGTGACATATGCTACAAAATGGATAAATCTTGAAGACATTGTGCCAAGTGAAATAAATCAGTCAAAAAGGACAAAAACTGTGTGATGCCATTTCTATGAAACACTGAGTATTCAGGTTCATACTTTCTACAGAAAGTAGAATGGTGATTGCCAGCAGCTAGGGGGAGAAGGGAATGGGGAGTTGATGTTCACTGTGCAAATAATTCTAGTTTTCCCAGACAAAAAAGTTCTGGAAAGCCCACACCCAACATATAAAACTCTCAGTAAACCAGGAATAGAGGGAAACCTCAAACTAACTGAGGCTATCTACAACTAACATCATGCTTGGTGATGAGAGACTTGAAGCTTTCCCACTAAGATTATATATAAGGTGAGGATATTCCCTCTCATTATTACTTTTCAACACCATACTGGAAGTAACTGCTAACTCATAAGGTAAGAAAAGGAAATAAAATGTACACAGATTGGAAAGGAAGATATAAAACTGTCCTCATTTGCAGATGACATGGTTGTCTATATGGGAATCCCAAAAGAATGAACAAACCTAGCAAACAAAAAACTCCTGGAACTAATAAGTGATTATAGTAATGTTGCAAGTTACAACGTTATGCTTTTCTACACACCAACAATGAACAAGTAGAGTTTGAAATTAAAAATATGATACTATGTACATTATTATCCCTAAAAGTTAAATACTTAAGTATAAACCTAACAAAATATTTTTAAGATCTATATGAGGAAATATGGTACTGTAGTTTTTTATGAAAAAATCAAAAACTAACTAAATAAATGGAGAAATATCCCATGTTCATGGATAAGAATACTTAATATTGTCAGGATGTCAGATCTTCCCAATTTGATTTATGGATTCAGTGTGATTTGCAATCAAAATCCCAGAAAATTATTTTATTGATATTGACAAACTAATTCTAAAGTTTATATGGAGAGGCAGAAGACCCAGAATAGCTAATACAAAACTGAAGGAGAAAAATTAAATTGGAGAACTCTCACTACCCTTGCAATAAAGCTACCGTTGAAAAAATAAAAAAGAATAATATTGATGAAATAATAGTCAAATAGATCAAAAGAACAGAGTAGAGGGCTCAGAAATGGACCCCCATAATAGTCAACTTATATTGGACCAAGGAGGAAAGGCAATACAATGGAGCCAAAATAGTCTCTTCAACAAATGGTGCTAAAACAATTGTACATCCACGTGCAAAAAAATGAATCTACATACACACCTTATACCCTTCAGAAAAATTAACTCAAAAATGGATAGCAGACAGACCTAAATGTAAAATGCAAAAATATAAATCTCCTAGAAAAAATATAGGAGAAAACCTATATGATTTGTGTATGGTGCTATCTTTTTAGATTCAACACCAAAGGCATGATCAATGGAATAATTGATAAGCTTAACTTAGTTAAATTTTAAAACTTCTGCTCTGTGAAGGACAATATCAAGAACAGAAGACAAGACACAATAGGGAGAAAATATTTGCAAAAGACACACCTGATAAATGCAGTTATCCAAAAAATTCTTAAAGCTCAACAATAAGAGAACAGACAATCCAACTTAAAAATGAATTAAACACCTTAACAAACACCTCAATGAAGAAGATGACAAATAAGCATATGAAAAGATGCTCCACACATGTCATCAGGGAAATGCAAATTACAGCTAGACACCACCACATACCTGTTAGAGTAGCTGAAATCCAGAACACTGACAACACCAAATGGCAAAGACTTGAAGAAAAAGGAACTCTCATTTATTGCTAATGGTACAGCCACTTGGGTGGAATGTTCAGAGGTTTCTTATAAAACTAAACATACTCTTACATATGGCCCGGCAATCATGTTCCTCGGTATTTACCTCAAGTAGCTGAAAACTTACACTCAGATAAAACTATGCACGTTGATATTTAGAGAAGTTTATTTATAATCGTGAAAACTGGGAAGCAACCAAGATATCCTTTGGTAGATAAACGGTAGATAAACTATAATGTGTCTAGATATTGGAATATTACTTAATGCTAAAAAGATACGAGTTAACTGAAACATAAAAAGACACAGAGAAATCTTAAATACATATTACTAAGTGAAAGAAGCCAATCTAAGAAAGGAACATGCCGTGTTATTCAAACTACATGACATTCTGGAAAAGGCAAAACACTAGAGACAGTGAAAAGGTCGGTGGCTGAAGAGGGTGGTGGGGGGTGAAGAGAAGAGATGATAAGCAGAGCACGGAGGACTTTTGGGGGCAGTGAAAACACTCTGTATAGTATAATGGTGGGTATATGTAATGATATACTTGTCCAAACCCTTAGAATATACAACACAAGGGTGAATCCTAAGGTAAACCCTAAGGGCTTTGGAGGTAATGTAGGTTCATACTTGGTAAGAAATGTACCATTCTGGTGAGTGATGCTGATAATGGGAGAGGCCACGCGTGTATGTGGGCAGGAAGTTTACAAGAAATCTCTGCAACTTCCTTTCAAGTTTATTATAAACCTAAAATTTATCTAAAATATAATGGTACTTTTTTACTGTGCCACATGCATGCAGGGTCTTAGTTCCCCAACCAGGGATTGAAACTGTGCCCCCTGCATTGGCAGTGCAGAGTCTTAACCACTGGACCACCAGGGACATCCCTAAAAAAAATAAAATTTTAAAGTTAGAAAAAGAGAATTCTGGAAATGGATGATGGTGATGATTACACAATGACGTGAATATACTTAATACACTGAAATGTATACACATTTAAAAATGCTTTAGGTGGTAAGTTTTACATTATATGTATTTTACCACATTGAAAAAAATTCTAGGATGAAGATGGCCCTAAGAAACTCATTGATTATTACTGGAAATGGAAGTCGTGAACTCAAATTTATACTTAATACCTGCTCTGTGCCAAGAATGATGTCATGTGTCTTGCATTATTACTTCACATAATTAGTAATGATTTAACAGCTGCTTGTCTATTTGGCTAGATTTAAGGGACTAGACCTGATAGACAGAGTGCCTGAAGAACTATGGACAGAGGTTCGTGACATTGTACAGGAAACAGGGATCAAGAAAATCCCCATGGAAAAGAAATGCAAGAAAGCAAAACGGCTGTCTGAGGAGGCCTTACAGATACCTGGGAAGAGAAGAGAAGTGAAAAGCAAAGCAGAAAAGGAAAGCTATTCCCATCTGAATGCAGAGTTCCAAAGAATAGCAAGGAGAGATAAGAAAGCCTTCCTCAGTGATCAATGCAAAGAAATAGAGGAAAACAACAGATTGGGAAAGACTAGAGATCTCTTCAAGAAAATTAGAGATACCAAAGCAACATTTCATGCAAAGATAGGCTCGATAAAGGACAGAAATGGTATGGACCTAACAGAAGCAGAAGATATTAAGAAGAGGTGGCGAGAATACACAGAAGAACTGTACAAAAAAGATCTTCATGACCCAGATAATCACGATGGTGTGATCACTCACCTAGAGCCAGACATCCTGGAATGTGAAGTCCAGTGGGCCTTAGAAAGCATCACTACGAACAAAGCTAGTGGAGGTGATGGAATTCCAGTGGAGCTATTTCCAATCCTCAAAGTGATGCTGTGAAAGTGCTGCACTCGATATGCCAGCAAATTTGGAAAACTCAGCAGTGGCCACAGGACTGGAAAAGGTCAGTTTTCGTTCCAATCCCAAAGAAAGGCAATGCCAAAGAATGCTCAAACTACCGCACAATTGCACTCATCTCACATGCTAGTAAAGTAATGCTCAAAATTCGCCAAGCCAGGCTTCAGCAATATGTGAACCATGAACTTCCAGATGTTCAAGCTGGTTTTAGAAAAGGCAGAGGAACCAGAGATCAAATGGCCAACATTCGCTGGATCATCAAAAAGCAAGAGAGTTCCAGAAAAACATCTATTTCTGCTTTATTGACTATGCCAAAGCCTTTGACTGTGTGGATCACAATAAACTGTGGAAAATTCTGAAAGAGATGGGAATACCAGACCACCTGACCTGTCTTTTGAGAAACCTGTATGCAGGTCAGGAAGCAACAGTTAGAACTGGACGTGGAACAACAGACTGGTTCCAAATAGGAAAAGGAGTACGTCAAGGCTGTATATGGTCACCCTGCTTATTTAACTTATATGCAGAGTACATCATGAGAAACGCTGGGCTGGAAGAAACACAAGCTGGAATCAAGATGGCTGGGAGAAATATCAATAACCTCAGATATGCGGATGACACCACCCTTATGGCAGAAAGTGAAGAAGAACTAAAGAGTCTCTTGATTAAGGTGAAAGAGGATAGTGAAAAAGTTGGCTTAAAGCTCAACATTCAGAAAACTAAGATCATGGCATCTGGTCCCATCACTTCAAGGGAAATAGATGGGGAAACAGTGGAAATAGTGTCAGACTTTATTTTTGGGGGCTCCAGAATCACTGCAGATGGTGATTGCAGCCATGAAATTAAAAGACGCTTATTCCTTGGAAGGAAGGTTATGGCCAACCTAGATAGCATATTTAAAAGCAGAGACATTACTTTCCCAACAAAAGTCCATCTAGTCAAGGCTATGGTTTTTCCAGTGTTCATGTATGGATGTGAGAGTTGGACAGTGAAAAAGCTGAGTGCCGCAGAATTGATGGTTTTGAACTGTGGTGTTGGGGAAGACTCTTGAGAGTCCCTTGGACTGCAAGGAGATCCAACCAGTCCATCCTAAAGGAAATCAGTCCTAGGTGTTCATTGGAAGGACTGATGTTGAAGCTGAAACTCCAGTCCTTTGGCCACCTGATGCAAAGAGCTGACTCATTGGAAAAGACCCTAATGCTGGGAAGGATTGGGGGCAGGAGGAGAAGGGGACAACAGAGGATGAGATGGATGGATGGCATCACTAACTCGATGGACATGGGTTTGGGTAGACTCTAGGAGTTGGTGATGGGCAGGGAGGCCTGGCATGCTGTGATTCATGGGGTTGCAAAGAGTCGGACATGACTGAGCGACTGAACTGAACTGAACTGAACTGATCCTTGGAAGAAAAGCTATGATCAGCCTAGACATCACATTAGAAAGAAGAGACATTACTTTGCCAACAAATGTCCATCTAGTCAAAGCCGTGGTTTTTCCAGTAGTCATGTATGGATGTGAGAGTTGGATTATAAAGAAAGTTGAGCACCGAAGAATTGATACTTTTGAACTGTGGTGTTGGAGAAGACTCTTGAGAGTCCCTTGGACTGCAAGGAGATCCAACCAGTCCATCCTAAAGGAGATCAATCATGAATATTCATTGAAGGACTGATGTTGAAGCTGAAACTTCAATCCTTTGGCCACCTGATGTGAAGAACTGACTCATTAGAAAAGACCCTGATGCTGGGCAAGATTGAAGGCAGGAGGAGAAGGGGACAAGAGGATGAGATGTTTGGATGGCATCACCGATTCAATGGACATGAGTTTGAGCAAGCTCTGGGAGTTGGTGATGCACAGGGAAGCCTGGTGTGCTGCCATCCATGGGATCACAAAGAGTTAGACACACCTGAGCGACTGAACTGAAATGAATGCAGGAGACCCAGGTTCAATCCCTGGGTTGGGAAAATTCCCTGGAGAAGAGAATGGCAACACACTCCAGTAATCTTACCTGGAGAAGTCAATGAACAGAGGAGCCTGGTGGATTATAGTCCATGGGATTGCACAGTCCATGGGATCACAAAGAGTCAGACGTGACTTAGCAATTAAACAACAACAATGATATGAAAGCAATAAGGACCATACTGTGACTTATCTATTAAAAAAACTTTATTCCATTCATAGGCTATTCTATATACTGTAATTTATCCCCTTTTACTTTTCAGAACTAAATGTTTGATTTTTCTCTTATGAAATGATGGGGATAATAAATGGCAGTTGTCACTCTCTTTAGGATCCTAATAACCAAACCTTATTCCTACATTTGGAAAATCCTGCACTTTACAGAGCTCAGCAGGAACCTCTTTCTACCTCCAGCCCTGGAAGCTCACTTTCCCATCTTCCTTGTAGTGAGGAAACAAGCCCCTGAACTTTGCTTCATGAATGGTAAGTTCACATCTGTCTTTGAACCGGAAGAGCATTAAGAAGCAAGGACTGCCCAGCATCAGCAGTGGCTGTGTCTGCTTCAAGCCGTGTGTCAGTTCTTGGACCTTCCAGCCGCAGCACAGGTGATCTTCGTGGTTAAGCTATGGTGTCTACTCCTTTAAAGGGCTGCAGGGGCTCTGGGGTCTTCGTCACACCAAAGATTTGAACAATGTTCTTGATAACTTGGCTCTAAGAATCCAGCCTCCTGGTGATTCTGTGAACCACACAGAACTCCATCATAAATTCTTTCTTCCTTAAGCCTGACAGAATTAGCTTCTATTGCTTGCAGCTAAGAACCCTTGCTGTGTGAGCAGTTATTCGTTTGTTCTAATACACATTCCTAACAACCTAAAAGGGAGCACATTAAGCAGTTCCCCCAATATTTGAAAAAAAAACCACATTGGTTTATGGCATAAAAAATATTTAGGGCTCACCCTTATATACTATAAAATTCTAAGTTGCACATTCAAAGCACTATCTATTGAACAGTAGAAACAACTGAAACAGAATTGATATCATCTCGGACTTACAGTGACTAAACAGAACCCTGGATAACCATATGGTCTATATTATTCAGTTGTTAATATGGCCAAAGTAACCAGACTGACTCTTAATAAACAAACCAGATTGACTATGTGTCTACATAATTGCTTTCTCAGCTGCTGCAAAATGTTTGATCCAGTTAACAATATAGATCAGTTTCTCTTCTTAAAAGGCTAAAACAGCATGTAATTAATTAACTAATTACTGTATTGATTTATTATATTTACTTACTGAGTAGAACTTCGGGTTTTTCACTAAGCCATATGCTTGGCATGCAGCAAAGACACAAAGCTTATGATCTCAGTTATCAACCATTCTTTCCATCTCCCCTGCAACCACCATTAGTGGCCAACCACTATGACTTCTCATCTGGGCTTTTGTAATTGCTCCCTAGCTAATTTCCTCTTTTTCTACTCTTGTTCTCCTGAAATCCATTTTCCATTGAGGAACAAGGGCATTCTTTTAAAACTTTAATTGGGTCATATTATCTCTCTGCTATAATCTCTTGCAAAAAGTTTCCAATATCCTTAGCTTTAAGTCCAGAGTTCCTAACACAACAAGGAAAGACCCATGTCATCAGATTATGCGTGCATGCATGCCAAGTCGCTTCAGTTGTGTCCAACTCTTTCGACCCCATGACTGTAGCCACCCAGACTCCTCTGTCCATGGAATTCTTCTGGCAAGAATACTGGTGGGTTGCCATGTCCTCCTCCAGGGGATCTTCCCTACCCAAGGATCAAATCCATGTCTCTTTCAGCTCCTGCATTGCAGGTAGATTCTTTACTGCTGAGCCACCAGGGAAGTCCAGTGATCAGATTATATTTCTAACATAAATTCACTTCTGACACCTGCACCCTGCCACAATGTCCCAAACATACTGTCCTCTCACTTCCTAAGGTGCTTTCATCTCTTCCTGACTCAAAGTCTTTAAACATATGGTTCCTTGTGCCTGGAATATTTTTTCTCCCCCTGTTCACCTGGCTAGCCCCTACTTAGACCTCTTATTTCAGATTTCACTTCCTCAGGGACACCTTCTTTGACCACTCAGCTTAAGACAGACCACTGATTTACTCTCTCAGTACATCTAAAATCTTTCTTTCATAGCTTTGATGGCAGCCTGTAATTCTATGTTTACACGTTGTTTACGAGTTTAATGTCGTTTCCTCCACAGTAGTCTGTAAGCTTTAAGAAGACAGGGACCATGCCTGTCTTGTTCACCACCTGGCATCCAACAAAGCACGTTGTATGGACTCCTTAAACATCTGTTGAATGAATGAATTAGCAAACGACTCTCAGGCTTATATAATAATACCATGTAAAAATGTTGTCCTGGACAGGAAGTGCTAGAAATTTACAGAAAAAGAGAGAACTCAGAGGAGCCTGGAAAGCTAAGGAAAGGCTCCTGGGAGAGGTGGCCTTCAGGGAGACCCCAGAGAATGGGTAAGATGTGAACAGTTTCTGAAGAGACCTGTGGGGAGAAGCTTCATTTCTCAAGGAAAAGAAAACTTCAGGAGAAGTGTGGCCACTTGGCAGGAGAGAGTGAGGGGTCTCACCTGGTGTCACCTGGCTCTGGAGCTCATTCTTGGATGGCAGTGAGCAGTTGGCTTCCGAGTGCAGGGTGAAGCCATGAAGCAATTTCTTATGAACCCTGTCTCTTGAGCAGACACATTCATGCAGTGAAACTACGCAGGACACAGACTACCAGGCATGTGGTGAGGGCACAGCGGCAGATCCTGTAGGCTGATTTCCTCGATTCCACGCCGACACTTGACAGGAGTGTGCTTGCCTAACGCTGGAGCCTAGGAAAGCTAAGACAACACACCCAGGCTCCCCTGATCTAGATACTCCCAGCAGATGGCCCCGGGCCGGATTTGGGAGGAAGTGACATGATGATGCATAAGAGGCCACACTTTGCTGCTTTTTGCGAGCACCGTTGTCAAAGCACTTGCTTTCTTGTGGCAGCTACAGCAAAGGTCCTAGAGTCCAGTCACTAGCTTCCTGGACATTGAAGGCATAGCGCAGAAGGTCCCTTTTGCTCATGCAGGTTGTGGCCAACATAAAGTGGTTCCAGGGTGAAAACGCTTGGAGAACATGATTTGGAGAATCTCCTGTAACTTAAACAAGGTTCGAAAAGTCACTTTAGAGTGCAAAGATGTGTCGATTCAGTCATTTAAAATATTCAGTAGGGACTTCCCTGGTGGTCCAGGTCCATTCACCTGCCAGTACAAGGGATACAGGTTTGATTCTTGCTCTGGGAAGATCCCACATGCCTCTGGGCAGCTAAACCTGTTCTGCACAACTATTGAGCCCACAGGCAAAAACTCCTGAAGCCAGTGTGTCCTAGCACCCGGGCTCTGCAACAAGAGAAGCCAGACAGTGAGAAGATCGCATGCCCCCACCCCAGACACAGCTAGAGAGACCCATGTGCAGCAGTGAAGTCCCAGGGCAGCCAAAATTAATTAATCCATTAATAAAAAATACAGTGTCCTCTAAAAGTGATTTAAAGTCAACAAAGCCAGGTCCTGTTGTGGGCTGGCCAATTGCAGGGGGTTCCGTGTATGGCCCTTCTTTCCTTCCTTGTTCTTCTTTATCCGGTTTGTTTTCCAGTGTACGATCTTTTTGGAGAATGGAGATTACAGAGGCTAGACAAGAAGGGAGAGGGGAGAGTTCTCATTTGACCAGCACTTTATAACACAGCTTCACACTTTCTGTGTCTGGCCGGTGTTTCAAGTGTATTCGCTGTTGGAGGTTCTTTACAGACCCTGACATCACAATAGTTGTTGACCTGCGGTTTCTCCTATCTGGACAAACATGTGCTATTTCTGCAACTCCTTCCTCTGCAAACTCTAGGGAATGGTGATCCACCTCAGTATCATTTCTGTTAAGGTCTCTTGGTTCCTCTGCTGATCTTAATGGAAAGCATCAGAGGTGGTTCTCCCCCTGACTCTCCAGTTCATACATCTCTTATCCCCCAAACTCTGTGAGCGCAGGTCTATCATAGCATAGCAGCAACCCTCCTTCTCTCTGCCACCAGAACAGTTTGCCAGCCCATCTCCAGCCTTTGGATTTCCAGGAGGAGTCAAGCAATGTCCATACTGATTCTCTAACTGCAGGGGAAACAGTAAGCTACCCAAACGATTCCCTTGAGGCCCTTCTTAGTCTGTGTTAGGTGTTGACAAAAAAAAGAAAAAATCCACACAACCTATTTATTCTGAGACCTTACTGAAGACTATACCCGGGGGATAAGCTTTCAGATAGATCTGAGGAACTATTCCAATGAGGTAAGGGAGAGAAGGTAGGCAATATAGGAGTTTTTGCAGGAAAAAAAAATGTAGTTGAACATCAAAAGAATACTTCTAACCACAAAAAACAGATATCTCAAGTTAATAATTTTAGTGCGTTTCTAAGTATAGAAAAATTCAAGAGCCTAGGCTCATTGAAATTATTCATTTGATATGCATCTTTACTATCTAGGGATAATATGCATTTTTCTCCATCAGAATTCCCTCCAGGGCACACCGTGGAGTGGGCTGGGTAGGGGGGTGGTATCCCAGCAAAGGCTGACAGCTTGATGGCAGGAAACATTCATTGTTAATTGAAGTGCAGGTGACTTTCTAACCATAGGAGAAGACACTCTTCCCCCTTTGGACGGGGGACTCATAACACACTCATAACACATAACTCATAACACTCATAACACATCTCTTAAAAAGTCCTTCACACTAAATCCCCTCTCAATATCAACCCTCTAACCATTTAAGTCCTTGATAGGAGTGACTCGTCTAATCAGTTCTCCGCCACCTCTGCCACCGACATTAACATTTCTGTAGAGTAATCAGTTTTGCGACTCATGATTGTATGGTTGCCTCGGTTGATAATGCATTTTTAACATCTTTTGCACCAGCATTCATCTCTCCCCTCCACCAAATTCTTCCACTCCTAGAACATAGCTTTCAGGAGTTTGAGGGGAGGCATTCATCCCTTCATCCCATCTCTAGTTCCTGACATGGATCCTGGTTAGTATAATCCAATCATAGTATTTTTACCCTCTTATCAATGATTGAATTAAGAATTAAGGTTTGAGCTAATCGGGAAAATATTCTGGTCTTATTATCTCAAGTTGAGCTTACGTCCTAAATTAGCCCAGTTATATCAAAAGACAAAGAGGTTCCCTCTCTATTTCACCTGCTTGGTATGAGAAAGGAAGTGTGTTGTGGTAGTTGCTACTGGCAGCTGTATTGTGATCATGAGGAAAAACATCCTGAGGACAATACCAACCTGTGGAGGAGGCAAAGCTGAGACTTGGAAACCTTATCATGATATGGCTGGGACTGCTCTCCTTTTAGACTTCTTGTTCCAACAGAAAATAATTGTCCTTATTATTGATATTTTAGCCAATTTGAGTTAGAGTTTTTGTTAACAACAAAAGCTAGCGATCTTCTACAGATTCCCTGTTTCAGATCATGAGTGCTAAACCATTCCCTGTGGAAATGGCAACATATGGTGATGGAAAACAACAATTAGAATAGCAAGGTCACTTGTTTCTTCCAAATGACTTTCAAGAGCTAAAGGACTGCTCCATACTTGGAGAAAAAGGAAGAGGTAAAAGAAATGCCAGAGAGGCAGACACTCCACAGAAACTAACAGACAAAAGCATTTGAAAGTAACTTCTAAAATAATTTTCCATTATACCTTCAATTTTAATGTCCCAATTGCCTGTGCCCTGTTAGCAGCACCTAGGCAATTAAAATTACTTGAGATAATTGCTTCAGATGTATTGCAGTAACCCACTATGCTTGATTATTTCCTTCCCAACAAAATAGTTAACCTATATTTTATTAATTTATGAGACAAGTATTTTGAAAAATGCAAATGTATTTTATAGAAAGATACCAAATCCACACATGAACTTATAAACTTCATTTTAAATTAAATAAATGTCTTTATGGGAAATTGCTGTTTCCAGCCAACAAGGCTCTTTAGTTAACCATCTTGTTTTTATTCTATTAGAGTATCCAGTTCTATCCTTTTGGTAAATTACCTATGCACTCTGTAATTCTGGGAAGCTCAAGATGTCTGTGTGAGTATTTTGATGTGCTCAATGTGAAGAAATATGATCATGCTATAAGCAATGCCACTTTGTATCTGGCTACCTATAGCAATAATGATAACAATAGACCGGAATGAGACACTTAGGATAGCATCATCTGTATTACAGTTGGAGAAATAATCAATAACCTCCTGAACGTTTCTTGTCTCTTCCCCCTCCACCACTTTAGTTCAGACTTTCATTATCTTGCTGGGTTGCTACAAAGCTGCTGAAGTGGTATCATTTTAATCTCCTGTCTTTCCTGTCTCCAGTCCAATCTTCACACTGTTTCCAGATACATCCTACAGGCACACAGCTCCCATCACATCACTGTCTCACTCAAGAGCCTTTAGGGACCCTTTACCACTGGCCAAAGTCAATGGTATTCAGGGCCCTGCTGTTTAATGGCTTAGTTCTGATGTGACCCAAATACAATTTCCAAACTTTTCTCCGTATCTTGTCTTCATGCACTGTATGACATAACCCACTGGTGTTTGCTGTTCCCCAGTTATCCTTCCTGCTTCCACATCCCTGAGCCTCAGCTGTGATCCTTCTCCTGTGATGACTGTTGTCTTAGTTCGTTTGGGATGCTGTAACAAAAGTATCACAGACTGGGTGGCTTCAACAACAAACTTTGATTTCTCACAGTTCTGAAGTCTGAGAAGTCCTCAATCAAGGCACTGGCAGACTTCGTGTCTGGTGAGACCCACTTCTTATTACAGACTGCTGTCTTCCTGCTCTGTTCTCACATGGGCTTCCCAGGGGGCACCAGTGCAGGAGGTGTAAGAGATGCTGTTTCAATCCCTGGGTTGGGAAGATCCCTGGAGGAGGAAATGGCAACCCACTCCAGTATTCTTCTTGGAGAATCCCATGGACAGAGAAGTCTGATGGGCTACACAGAGTCGGACTCAACTGAAGCCACTTAGCACAAACCCACATGGGTAGTACTTTAGCAAGATTGTGTGAGAAGTCCATTGGTGTTGGAGAAAGTTGAGAGTCTACAGTGTGTGAGTGGGGGGGGGGGGTGGATGATGAGGACAAGGGACCTCAGAGGAGAAGATGGTAGGAGAGGTGATAAGTCTCTGGGTCAGAGAGCTCCGAAGGGCCATAGCAGCTTGGGATCTTTTTTTTTTAGTGTATTTATTTTTAACTGGAGGATAATTGCTTTATCCCATTACTTCCCATCACTTCATGGCAAATAGATGGGGAAACAATGGAAATAGTGACAGACTTTATTTTCTTGGGCTCCAAAATCACTGCAGATGGTGTCTGCAGCCATCAATTAAAAGACAAGGCTTGCTCCTTGGACAAAAAGCTATGACAAACCTAGACAGTGCATTAAAAAGCAGAGACATCATTTTACCAACTAAGGTCCATAGAGTCAAAGCTATGGTTTTTCCAGTAGTCATGTGCAGACGTGAGAGTTGGACTATAATGAAGGCAGAGTGCCAAAGAATTGATGCTTTTGAACTGTGGTATGGAGAAGACTTTTGACAGTCTCTTGGACTACAATGAGATCAAATCAGTCAATCCTAAAGGGAATCTACCTTGAATATTCATTCGAAGGACTGTTGCTGAAGCTGAAGCTCCAATCCTTTGGCCACCTGATGCAAAGAGCTGACTTACTGGAAAAGACCCTGATGCTGGGAAAGATTGAAGATAGGAAGCGAAGGGGGTGACAGAAGATGAGATGGTTGGATGGCATCACCGACTTTATAATAGACCTGAGTTTGAGCAAACTCCAGGAGATAGTGAAGGACAGAGAGGCCTGGAGTGCTGCCGTCCATGGGGTCACAAAGAGTCGGACATGATTGAGTGACTGAACAAGGAACAACAAAAATTGCTTTACAATGTTGTATTGGTTGTATTGGTTTACATGTTGATTCATTGGTCGACATGAATCAGCCACAGGTATATATAGGCTCCCTCCCTCTTGAATCTCCCTCCTACCTCCCACCCCATCCTGCCCCTCTGGGTCATTGCAGACCACCAGGTTGAGCTCCCTATGTTATATAGCAACTTCCCTTTAGCTATCCATTTTACATGTGGTAATGCATGTATTTCAATGCTTATCTCGCAATTCTTCCTGCCCTTTCCTGCTGCAGCTTGTGATCTTCTAACCACTGGGCTCTAGCTTATCATGACAAAAAATATTGGGTAAGGTATCACAGGGTATACAAGCAATCAGGTTTTAAAAGGCTAAAAATCTGCTTGGTGGTGGTTTAGTCACTAAGTTGTGTCCAACTCTTGCAACCCCGTGGACTATATCCTGCCTCCTAGGCCCATGGGATTTTCCAGGCAAGAATACTGGAGTGGGTTGCCATTTCATTCTCCAGGGGATCTTCCCCACTCAGGGATCGAACCTGGGTCTCCTGAATTGAAGGTAGATTCTTTACTGACTGAGCTACAAGGGAAGCCCCAAAATCTGCTTACTGGGACTATTTTTTAAATAATTGGGTGTATAAAATTTTGAGCTTGATGCTAGTAGGCTTTTCAACTAATAGATCTTGACCTGCAGTGAAGTAATAACACCCCATGGGTCAATACACGAAGACCATCTTTTATAACATGTTTGTATAACTCATTTTCATTTGTATAACATATGCAGCAATAGCAAGCAGTCAGTGCCACAGCAACCATTTAAAAACTAAATTAAGTATTAAACATTCACGTTAGGAAGTATCCAGCAAATGACAATATGAAACCGATTTGATTAGCAATGACAGTAGTTGGGAATGGAGAAAGGAAGTCCCACTGTGTTTTTACTTAGAGGGAGCTCATCGCTTAGTTCTCTCCCTTTTCTCCCAAATAAACCCATGGGAACTCTACAGAGTTCAACCCAAGATACCCATATTAAGGTGTTGTTCAATATGATGGCGGACAGGTTTCCAATGCTATGACACACTAATGATGTCCTGTAGTGGCTGCTCTGTAAGTTGTTTTCATGAAAGGACTTCCCTTCCCAATGAAAGAGATGAAAATGTTAGATAAAATTCTTCCACGGGGTGATGTACTATTAGAATTGTCTATGTAATCACAATTCAAAATTTCCAACCACGATGTTATTTCCCAAAGAGTACATCTTTTTTGAGGAGGGTGTGTTTTAATACAGAAAGTGCCTACAATTTGGACTCATTTGCTACAATTTTGACTTGATAAATACTTCAGTTATCTGTTTGCATGTAAATCTACAAGCACAATTAAAGACTCCTGCTCCTTGAAGGACAGCTATGACAAAGCTAGACAGTGTATTAAAAAGCAGAGACATCACTTTGCCAACAAAGGTCCATATAGTGAAATCTATGGTTTTTCCAGTAGTCATATACGGATGTGAGAGTTGGACCATAATGAAGGCTGAGCACCAAAGAACTGATGCTTTCAAATTGTGGTGCTGGAGAAGACTCTTGAGAGTCCCTTGGACAGCAAGGAGATCAAATCAGTCCATCCTAAAGAAAATCAACCCTGAATATTCATTGGAAGGACTGATGCTGAAGTTCTAATACTTTGGCCGCCTGATTCAAAGAGCTGACTCATTGGAAAAGACCCTGATGCTGGGAAAGATTGAAGGCAGGAGGAGAAGGGGACAACAGAAGATGAGATGGTTGGATGGCATCACTGACTCAATGGACATGAACTTGAGCAAACTCCAGAGGAGGAGGAGGAGGAGTAGAGGAGGAGCCTGACATGCTACCGTCCATGGGGTCGCAAACAGTTGAACAGGACTTAAAGACTGAACAACAACAACAACCACAAGCACAAACAAAAATTATTTAAAAAATGAGAAGTTAGAATATTAGAATTTCACAAGTCCCTTAAGAAGTTTATGGGAAATGAGTCAAAAATATAAGATTATAATTACTGTTTAAAACTCCCTGTAATGTTTCCTAAGTTAGCTTGAAGAGATAGTTTTAATAATGTGACCTTTGAATTTCTTTTTTTATTCAACAAATATTTACTGAGTACTTGCTATGTGTCGGGCACTGAGACAGAAAATGGGGAGATGGCAGTAAACAGGTTCAATGTGATTGCTGCCCCAATGGTGTGGGAAGCGATGCAGTGGTCATAAAGCTGCCCAAAACATTTGCCCCTGAAAATGAAGATTCTGAAAAGGTAAGACAAAACTAAAGACTTCTGTTTTATTTCCTCCTGGTCTGGGCTTTCCTGAGGCTAGAACTGATTGACTGTGGTTGCAAATCTTGCCGGAGCGAAAGTGCTGGTTTTTTTTTTTTTTTTTTTTTTAAAAGGGAACTGATGGCTGTATTAGTGTGTCGGTGGTCTGGGGACTTGAGGTTAAGCTCCAGTTTGCTTCAAGTCCCTGATCAACCTCAAGAAGCCCAGTTCATAGAACCGACACTCTGGCTTATCAAAATATTCACTTGACCTTGAAACCATTCTTGTGGATGTCATGCAGCTAGCAAATAATAATGTATTTGAACAAAATGTTTGCATCAGTGACTCCAAATTGACACAAGCGCTGTAGGTTGCCAAAGATGAGAAACCTCTCAAAAGCTTATTTTATTTAGTGCCTGCAGGGTTTTGTGATTCTTTGTGCTAAAGATGACAAGCAGCGTGTTAATTAAAGAACTGACATCCTTCAATTTACTCTTTTCTCACTACTTGCAATATTTCTCTTTCTCCCCCAATTCCCATCCCCACTCCTGCCATCCCCCCCCCCACAAAAAAAAACTGCAAATGAAAGGTCTCACAGTCCTCATGTGAATAAGTTGGGGACCGATACAGTTCTCCTCATCAACCACTTTACAGCACAGTCAAATTGTATGCCGTTATGTTAAATTTTGATCTTTTTAACACAAGAAAAAATCATTTTGATAAAGGTTAATGCCTCCTTAATATTTATACACTTGAATCATATTGAAAATGCATTTTGAAATTCTGAAATCTTGAATTAATATGACAAGGTGCAGAGACTGCGTGACATCACTTGTAATTCATTAGCACATACTTTACAATGTATTAGCATCTAATGCAGAAGGCTGTCATGGTCCTGGCAAGCCTGTGAGTTTCATCCTGGTTTAGTCTCTAGCACTTTAAGGTTTTGACACGGAGGTCCAGAGACAATTCCAAATGATTCTTGCAGATAAGAAATAAATTAATTTATCCAGCAACCTGCTAGGTATAATATATGAGCCTGAGAAACATGAAGCCATCCAGCATACGTTTTTCCAGCTGGGAGCAGATTTTGAGTACCAGGCTGCCGTAATGGGAACGAGCTGTGACAGGAACCTGGTAAACTGGAGACTGCGTCTGCTGCCTTGCACCTGGCTTGTGTCTTCCTCACCAAGTGAGTCTGCAAATGATTAACAGCCCCAACAACTCATATCATTTTGAAACACAGCCTGGATAACCAAATGTGTCTCAGCGGTAAAGAGTCTGCTGCAATGCAGGAGATACAGGTTCGATCCCTGAGTGGGAGAAGATCCCCTGGAGAAGAAAATGGCAACCCCCTCCAGTGTTCTTGCCTGGGACATCTCATGGACAGAAGAACTGGGTGGGCTACAGTCCATGGAGTTGCAGAAAGAGTTGGACGCAACTTAAGGACTAAAAAACAGCAAAAAACCTCACGTGTATCATCAACAGCTCGTGGAGCAGATGGAAATTTAAGAGTGTCATAGATTTCATAAGTTTGTTCTTTGCTGATGCTATGAACCCACTGGCCTATTTATTTTAATGACTTGTTCTCTTGGGAATCTGAAGACCAGTCTCTGACTGACAGATACACACAGTGTCTTAAACAGTGATTTAATGGCTATCCTTAGTTGGCTATTACCTCAAATATTGAAATCTTAGCTCTTAAAAATTTCCAAATCCCTCAAAACCCTTTGGCATAGTAGAATATTCAGTGTTCCCTTGATCTTGAAAAGCTTTGTAAGGAATACAGTCTGGAGTTTATGCTAAAAAATATTTCTAAAGTTGTTTCTGGTTTTACTATATGAAAAAAAGCTGAATCATCTGGATTTTGGAATTGACAGGATTGCTTCATGTTTATTATTAATCTCTGTGACCAACCTACTTGGAACTCTGTACGATATTTTTGATCCATTGTGTAGCATGTGTGTGTAGGTACGTGTGTGTGCATGCATGTACACACGTGTGTACATGTACAGATCTTTATGGAGCAAAGCAATTGCACTAGTGAATGCACAAGTGCAGGCTTGTCCTTGTGATCACTGTTGCTTGCACAAGTCAACCTGTTCTTGCTTACTCCCTTTAGCAGTGACAGGAGGCTTTGCACTCAGCTCCATCCTGTCACATTGCTGCATCCCCTTGAGGCCTGGGTCAGCACTGCAAATCGCTTCCCAAAGTCCCTTTTATCCCATCCTAGGAGTATCATGCTGAATTTTAGCAAGATACACTGCTGCCACTCAAACATACATTTTACAGTCTGTTTTGCAGCTAGGTGTGGACAAATGAGGTTATTTTAGACAAGTCATAAATGGAACTGAGTGGAGTGCACACTCTACCCTCTGGGACCCCTCCCATCAACCTGCTGCCTAGAACATAACTCCATGATTCAGGCACCAGCGGTGTCACACCAAGTATCCAGTGAGGCCCACACAGTGAGGTGCGAGGAGCCTTGCACTCTGACTCCTGGGGAACCTCACCGGTCCTGGGCTGCCTATCTTCAGATTATTTTGTGAAAGTGAGATAAGCTCATATCTTATTTAAAGCACTGTTTTCCCACAATTGCGTGTGCAGGCAAACTGAATCCTAACAGGTACAAGTGTCTTGGTCATTTCTTCCATACCTGGCCTCGATGCCACCTGTCTCCTACTTTGAGCCCTGCCGTCCACGTTATCTGCTGTGCTCCCAGGAACCAGTTCCTGCCTGTCTAACATCCTCCACTGGTCCCACGAGGTCTATGCCATTAGGAAGTACTCTCCTCACTTTAAATACATGCTCAGACGTATCTGACTCTTTGCGACTCTGTGGACTGTAACTCGCCAGGCTCCTCTACCCATGAGATTTCCCAGGCAAGAATGCTGGAGTGGGTTGCCATTTCCCACTCCAGGGGATCTTCCTGACCCAGGGATTGAACCCTCATCTCCTACATCTCCTGCATTGACAGGTGTTTTGTTTACCACTAGTGCCACCTGGGAATCCCATTCCACTTTAAATAATCTAATTCCAATTTTTAGTTGTCTAGGTTACAGATCCTCAATGCTTTAAAAATAATATTAGAATTTTATAGTCTACTGTTTATTTTTCAATGCTTTATCTTCTTCATCTTGAGTATTTTGGGGGTAAAAATGGAGTATGGGTAAAAAGAAGTACACTTTGTATTTAACTACTTGTCATACTGGCTACTGAGTGTTTAGCATCTTATAGTGGCAACTTGGTCCTGCCAAGCACAGTGGTGTGTACTTTCCATGCTTTGATCTATTTAATTATTTTTTTTGTCATAACCCATTAGTTAGTATTGTGTTCAAACTCTTTTAGTTGTAAATGATAGGAACACAGTCAAACTAGTTTAAGCAAAAGAAATTTCCTGGCTCAATCAGCCAAGAGATCTGAAGGTAGTGGTTCAGCTGGATCTAGGGCTCTAACAGTGCCATCAAGGTGTATTCCCACCCCCATCTGTCACCTCACCTTTGTCCCTGTCCCTACCTCCGACTCTGTCTCTAACCCTACGTCTAACTGTGTTCCTATCCCCAATGCTACTCCTCTCCTCACTTGTGTCTCTATACTCACCTCTGTCTTAATACTTATCTATGTTCTTATCCTATCTCTGAGCTTCCCAGGTGACACTGTGGTAAAGAATCCACCTGCCAGTGCAGGAGACATGAATTCCCTGGGTTGGGCAACCCACTCCAGTATTCCTGCCTAGAAAATTCCATGGACAGAGAAGTATGGCAGGTTGCAGTCCATGGGGTCGCCAAGAGTTGGACAGGACTGAGCGTGCACACACTCACCATCCTTTTCTCTACCTCCCTCTCTTGCCAATAGCCTCTCTTTCTAGAGCAATCATGGTGGGCATTGATAGACTCAAACTTACATTCTATCTTTTTAGTAACCCACAAAGAAAGGAGGCATTTTCTCCACAGCTTTTTGGGTAAATTCCCAGGGAGTTTTCTGATTGGTTGCCTTGGATGTTATGCCTCTCCCTGATGTTGGGATTGGTTAGTGAGATGGGTAATGTGGTTGGCCACATCTAGGTCATATCCTCCCATGTGAATTGAACAGAATGGGTTCAGCCTTTACTGAACTAACCACATGGAGTGAGTGTTCCCTCAGAAAAGAGGGGCTCCAAAAGAAGGGAGGGAGATACCTGGTAGGCAAACACGGATGATTTCTGTTCTCTCCTTACAGATGAGCAAACTGAGCTCAGAGAGATTACTTCATTTTCCCAACGACACATGGGAAGTAATAGAACTTGGATTTAAATCTAGTTCTGTCTGACTCTAGAGTCTTTGTCTTCTGACCACTCTGCTGAATAATGTTCCTTTATACATTACTGAAACATAAACACTAAACCTTCAAAATTTAACAGATGATAAATCAGAAATGAAGAGAAATAGTTAGTTTGCCCAAATTTGTGAGATATAGCTAAGGCTTTGACTTGGCTGCACATACCCCATGCCCTACCAAATCAAGTCTCCTTATCAAAAAAGGAGACTATTCCTTTCTACGCACTGTCCCAAAACAACTAAAAACGTATATAAGTCACTTTCCGCCTTGAGGGAGTTTAGTTTTCATTTTTCTTGAAGCTTTTTTCTTTCTATAGATAATTCTAATAAAGATACTTTATACTCAGCCTCTTAACACCTTTTTCTCACTAAATGTAATCATAGCAATCTTAAAACTACTCAGAAGGATCCCTGTGTGAACTCTACTTGTCTTGGATTGCTCTTGACACTGGTCATACTCTTGGTTTCTGTAGGAGAATACAGGTTATGCTGTCTACATAGTTCTGTTTAACTCTCACCCATAGGAATCTTAAAAGATGAGAGATATGTCACAGCAATATTAAGGGATTTGAGTGCAGCGAAAGATATTAGAGGTGATTGAACCCACTCATCTTATTTCACAGATGACAAGAATGAAATTCAGAGGTTAAATGGATCACCCAAAGTCACTCTATTGCTTTGGCAGGATTTGGGGGCCCTAGTTTTTCTGATGCTTTGTGCCCTTACCCACATTGCCCCATATCCCACTTACCATACACTGCTGGGTCTTCCTCTCCAGAATGTGAGATGCAACCTCCTCTGAGACTTTGTGGGCCAGAACATTCAAGCTGTAAACATTTGCCCTTGTGTCCACCAGCCATGTGATTAAAATAAAGATGAAAGTAAGAGTGAAAGAAGCTCCATAGTGTCCAACTCTTTGGTACCCAAATTTACAACAACATATGGGGAAACTATTTCTCCCACCTTAAAAGACTTTCCCAATAATTTTTGGCAAAATCAGGGTCTTTTCAACAATGGAAAACACTACTCAGTAAAAAATTCTTTGCATAAAGTGGCCAAAGTATTGGTTCAGTTCAGTTCAGCTTCAACATCAGTCCCCTTCCAATGAATATTCCCGGATTGATTTCCTTTAGGAATAACTGGTTTTTTCCAAGATCTCCTTGCAGTCCACAGGACTCTCAAGGATTGAGTCTTCTCCTTGCCAACACCACAGTTCAAAAACACCACATCAATTCTTTTTGGCGCTCAGATTTCTTTATAGTCCAACTCTCACATCCACACATGACTACTAGAAAAACCATAGCTTTGACTAGGCAGGCCTTTTTTGGCAAAGATATATATATGTCGGCAGAAACTAACACCTGGCAAAAACTAAAAAAAGATGACCTTTTCATTATAGGGGACTGAAATATGAAAGTGGAAAGTCAAGAGATACCTGTAGTAACAGGCAAATTTGGCCTTGGAGTACAGAATGAAGCAGGGAAAAAGCTAACAGAGTTTTGCCTAGAGAACACACTGGTCATAGCAAACACCCTCTTCCAACAAAACAAGAGAAGACTTTGCACATAGATATCACCAGATGGTGAATATCGAAATCAGATTGATAGTTTCCTTTGAAGCCAAAGAGAAGTTCTATACAGTCACCAAAAGCAAGACCAAGAACAGGAGGCTGTATACAGGAAATCCCTAAGAAAAAGAAACGCAAAAAGGCATTTCAAATCTTAAAAAAGAAGAAAAGAAAGATGCTGGAAAAGTTCCAACTTAAGAAAGCCTCTCAATATGCCAACACATTTGGAAAACTCAAATGGACAGAAATGGTATGGACCTAACAGAAGCAGAAAATATATAAAGAAGAGTTGGCAAAATACACAGAAAAATTATCACAAAAGACTGGAAAAACTCAGTTTTCCCAAAGAAAGGCAACACCAAAGAATGTTCAAACTACCACACAGTTGCACTCATCTCACACACTAGCAAAGTAATGCTCAAAATTCTCCAAGCCAGGCTTCAACAGTATGTGAACCATGAACGTCCAGATGTTCAAGCTGGATTTAGAAAAGGCAGAGGAACCAGAGATCAAATTGCCAACATACGTTGGATCATCAAAATGCAAGAGAGTTCCAGAAAAGCATCTACTTCTGCTTTATCGACTATACCAAAGCCTTTGACTGTGTGGATCACAACAAACTGTGGAAAATTCTGAAAGAGATGTGAATACCAGACCACCTTACCTGCCTCCTAAGAAACCTGTATGCAGGTCAAGAAGCAATAGTTAGAACTGGACATGGAACAACAGACTGGTTCCAAATCAGGAAAGGAGTATGTCAAGGCTGTATATTGTCACCCTGCTTACTTAACCTATATGCAGAGTACATCATGAGAAATGCTGGGCTGGATGAAGCACAAGCTGGAATCAAGATCGCCAGGAGAAATATCGATATCCTCAGATATGCATATGACACCACCCTTATGGCAGAAAGTGAAGAAGAACTAAAGAGCCTCTTGATGAAAGTGAAAGAGGAGAGTGAAAAAGTTGGCTTAAAGCTCAACATTCAGAAAACTAAGATCATGGCATCCAGTCCCATCACTTCAAGGGAAATAGATGGGGAAATAGTGTCAGACTTTATTTTTTTGGGCTCCAAAATCACTGCAGATGGTGATTGCAGCCATGAAATTAAAAGACGTTTACTCCTTGGAAAGAAAGTTATGACCAACCTAGACAGCATATTAAAAAGCAGAGACATTACTTTGACAACAAAGGTCCATTTAGTCAAAGATATGGTTTTTCCAGCAGTCATGTATGGATGTGAGAGTTGGACTATAAAGAAAGCTGAGCACCGAAGAATTGATGCTTTTGAACTGTGGTGTTGGAGAAGACTATTGAGAGTCCCTTTGACTTCAAGGAGATCCAACCAGTCCATCCTAAAGGAAATCAATCCTAAATATTCATTGGAAGGACTGATGCTGATGCTGAAACTCCAATACTTTGACCACCTGATAGGAAGAACTGACTCATTTGAAAAGACCCTGATGCTGAGAAAGATTGAAGGTGGGAGGAGAAGGGAACGACAGAGGATGAGATGAACATGAGTTTGAGTAAGCTCCCTGAGTTGGTGATTGCCAGGGAAGCCTGGCATGCTTCAGTCTATGGGGCTGCAAAGAGTCAGACATGACTGAGCAACTGTACTGAACTGAACTGATATATATGAAAAGATTTATGCACTCCTGTATGTATTGCAGGGCTTCCCTGCAGTGGCTCAGTGGTAAAGAATCAGCCTGCCAATGCAGGAATCACAGGTTTGATCCCTGGGTCAGGAAAATCTCCTGCAGAAGGAAATGACAACCCACTCCAGTGTTCTTGCCTAGGAAATCCCATGGACAGAGAAGCCTGGTGGGCAGCAGTCCATGGGATCACAAAAGTGTCGGACATGACTCAGTGACTAAATGACAGTATTCACTGCAGCATGATTTACAAGAGCCAAGATATGGAAGCAACTGAAATGCCCATGGATAGATGAACAGACAAAGAAAACCTTATGCACACACATACATATACAAAAGACTATTTCTCAGGAGGAAGAAAAGAATAAAATTTTGCCATTTGTGACAACATAGAGGCAATTAGAGGTATTATGCTAAGTGTAGTGAGTCAGATAAAGACAAATATTTTATAATTTCATCTACATGTGGAGTCTAAAATGCAAAACAAATGAGCAAACCAAACAGAGATGGACATACGTATACAAAGAACAAATAGTCAGCTGCCAGTAGGAAGGGATTGGAGAGCTGTCCACCCTAAAGCTGTTTCGGAAGTGATTTTTTTTCATATATTTCTCTCTACATAAGGCAGTAGTACAAAGTGTAGAAACAGTAGGGAGGGCTATTAGATCTCTAATTAGTTCTAAATTGTTCTACATTGCCTGAAAAGGTTGGAAATAAATCCAGTTAAACATTTTCTTTAATGCCAGGAGATTTTAACAGATGCTGTGCTTGATGGATTTAAGTATGCTTCTTGAATCTTGTACCGAAACTCATTTTCATTATAGAGCAAAGAATTCTACCTCTGTAGTCATAGGAACGAAAGAAAGGAAGAAAGAAAACCATGATAGAAGAGGGACAATAAGTCCTTGCAAATGAAGGTTACAAACTGTCCAGCTAATTCCAGTATTCTCTTTTTCTATCACAAAGCATTTCTGTTCTCTTCCTTTTAATAATTCCTTTTCTGAAGGTGCTCAAATCTCATTAAATTTCCATGTTGTCATGGTAGCCTCATCTCCAAATGTGAATTAACTACATGTTGACTCAAAAGGCCATGGTTTTCTTATAAAATGCTATGCCAATAGTGCTAGTGAAGGGATTAAGCTCCTTGGAAAACTCTCAGGTAATAAAATTCTATTAATCATAGTGCTATAAAACTTCAAAGTTTATCTTCATGTTAATGTTCAGAAACCGAAATGACTTCTATCAACTGTAGCAATTTCACTGGAATAATAGAGTTCTATAGTGCTGACTTGTATTCTTTAATTAAGGTATTTGTCAAAATTAGGTATACCAGGATATAAGTTCTAAATCTGTGTACCATAAAACGTATTCTGGGTTTGCTTTCACTCAAGTTCAGAATGCAAAGTTAGGCCTATGCTAGATTGAGCATTTCCTCTTAGGACAAGAATGGCAAAGAGTTTTCAACTGAAGACCTAACTCCAATATACATGGAAATAGATATTGGGAAGGACTATGAATCTGTTTCCAGGCTCTAGAGGGAATGAGAGCTCTTATTACTTAGTGATGTCTCCTATAGACAGAAAAAGGAGAGGAAACACTCTGTGGTACAGTGCCTTATACTCTCCAAAAGATAGCTCTTTATTGTCTCTTTGCTCTCTTTTGTTTCAGTTTTAATTTTTATCAAACTTACATAGCTACGTAGCTAAAAAGTGAAATAGTCACGGTTAAAAAGCCCAAGAGAAAGACAAAGTCTTATAATGAAAAACAGTAGTTTCCTGATCAACCACTTGCCATGCTTGATTTTCACTCCCAGAGGGAACCATCTGAGGTTCTTTAGCTGTTCTTTAGCCTCTGTAGCTCTGAGTGTGGTTATGTAATTGCAAGCGGCAGACTGACTCCAGATGTTACTTAGCTCACGGGGGATGCTAAGCTTCCAGGAACAATGCTTAAACCACACAGCAGCCTCCCCTGAAGAAAGAAACACTTTCCTCTACCACACGCTCCACAGGTGCGAGTTCCGCCCTGGAACTAAGTCTTGGGGCCACCCTCGCAAGCTGGCTGACTCCGCTGCAGCCCTCATCAGCCAACCCTGCCTGTATGGGACCAGCTTCCTCAAGTCACTCACTTCTAAGTCAAAATCTCATATGAGTGAGTCGGCTGGCAGAGCCCAGGTCACATGTGTCTGTGCTAGCTGCAAAGGACACTGGAGAAGACTTTGAGAGTTTATTTTGGGGACACAGAGTTCATATGGAAGTAAATTCCCCAAATAAAAGAATATGCTGTCTAAAAGGACCTGCACAGCATGAAAAGAAATGGCAAATGTCGACCACAGCTGGTTTTCTTTCTTTTTTGGAAGACTAAGTCCGGAAAGATTATTTTTAGATTTATTTATTTTACTTTTTGGCTTTGATGGATCTCTGTTGCTGCATGCGGGCTTTCTCTACGCATGGTTAAGTAGGGGTTTCTCACTGCAGTGGCTTCTCTCTTTGCAGAGCACGGGCTCTAGGCGCATGAGCTTCATTTCCCCTTAACATGTGGAATCTTACTGCCATAGGGATCAAACCCGTGTCCTTGGCACTGGCTGGCAGTTTCTTAACCACTGAATCACCAAGGAAGCCCCTATCACAGCTTTCTAATGCACAAGTTTATTTTACTATTTATTCATTTTGTATTTTAGATAGTTTCTAGGCTTTCCCCACCTGTTGAAGATGCATCGTAATTCCCATGGACACCACTCAGACTCCTCCTTCATCTACCCATAAATTTAGCTGTATCATATTTTAAAATAGATCAGTATTTGGGTTTGCAAATACTGATTTGTCTACATGGACATTATTTTTAGCTTAGCCAAATACATTGTTATATTTCTCCTTATATAATGTTATGTTTTCCCTGGAATTAATAGTTAAACTTTTTCATTTGGTGTCTTTCTATATGTGTTCATGCATGCTAAGTCACTTCAGTCATGTCCGACAGTTTGTGACCCTATGGACTGTAGCCCTGCAGGCTCCTCTGTCCCTGGGATTCTCCAGGCAAGAACACTGGCGTGGGCTGCCATGCCCTCCTCCAGGGGGTCTTCGTGACCCACGGATCGAACCTCTGTCTCCTGTGTCTCCTGCATTGGAGTCAGTTCTTCACCACTGAGCCACCAGGGAGCCCCACCTTCCTATATGCCTACCATGAGGCATTCTAAACTTTACTCCAAAATTGTAATTTCCTTTTTTTTAATTAATTAATTTTTAAATTTTAATTGGAGGCTAATTACTTCACAATATTGTGGTGGTTTTTGGCACACAGTGACATGAATCAGCCATGGGTGTATATGTGGCCCCCATCCTGAACTCCCCGCCACCTCCCTCCTCATCCCACCCCTCAGGGTCATCCCAGTGCACTGGCTGTGAGTGCCCTGTTTCATGCATTGAACTTGGACTGGCGATCTATTTCACATATGGTAATATACATATTTCAATGCTATTCTCGCAAATCATCCCACACTTGCCTTCTCCCAGAGTCCAAAAGTCTGTTCTTTGTATCTGCATCTCTTTTGCCATCTTGCATATAGGGTCATCATTATCATCTGTCTAAATTCCATATATATGTGTTAATATACTGTACTGGTGTTTTTCTTTCTGACTTACTTCACTCGGTATAATAGGCTCCAGTTTCATCCACCTCATTAGAACTGACTCAAATGTGTTCTTTTTAATAGCTGAGTAATATTCCATTGTGTATGTGTACCAAAGTTTTCTTATCCATTCATCTGCCAATGGACATCTAGGTTGCTTCCATGTCCTAGCTATTGTAAACAGCGCTGCGATGAACATTGGGGTACATGTGTCTCTTTCAATTCTGTCTCCTCAGTGTGTATGCCCAGCAGTGGGATTACTGGGTCATATGGCAGTTCTATTTCCAGTTTTTTAAGGAATCTCCACACTGTTCTCCATAGTGGCTGTATTAGTTTGCATTCCCACCAACAGTGTAAGAGGGTTCCCTTTTCTCTGCACCTTCTCCAGCATTTATTGTTTGTAGACTTTTGGAGAGCAGCCATTCTGACCAGCGTGAGATGGTACCTTATTGTGGTTTTGATTTGCATTTCTCTGATAATGAGCGATGTTGAGCATCTTTTCATGTGTTTGTTAGCCATCTGTATGTCTTCTTTGGAATCGTAATTTCTTCTATCATATTTTAAAATTTCTAAGAGGTCTATTTTGTTTTCTAAACGTTCTTTTTATAATGTTTATGTGCATATGTCATGGATGTAATGCAAGGATGTATTCATCCCTGAAGATAATTGTAGTGCTTTTGTTTTTTCTGCTACCTATATTGTTTGTTTCATCTGTGCTACCTTTTTCTGTTTGTTTTAGTCTCTCTTATGTTAAAAGTTTTTCCCCAAATCTCTTGTCGTTTTTATTTTGCTCATATTTAAGAAAGAGGCTTTAAAATTGTGAGAGAAAGAGTCAGTTTATTAAAGATTGGATTTCACTGAAGGATAATTGAGTAGAATACAGCATTTCCTTAGGTATCTCCCAAGTGGAAATAGTTTATTTTTCTCATTTTCCTCTTTGGCTGATCACTTGTAATTATACATCTTTTTCAATGTAATATGTAAAACTCCTCTTCAGGCTCATTTCAAACCACCTACTATACCTCTGTATGCATTATCAACATTTTGATCTGTAGGATTCTACAAATCTTTATGTTATACATACATATGCAATATTAGTTTTACTTCTCCCCAAATAATCATGTTATACATATTGCTATGTGTGTGTACTAGGTGTCTTCAGTCGTGTCCAACTCTTTGTGACCCTATGGACTGTAGCCCACCAAGCTCTTCTGTCCATGGGATTATCCAGGCAAGAATACTGGAGTTACCATTTCCTCCTTCGGAGGATCTTCTTGGCCCAGGGATCAAACTCATGTCTCCTGTGTCTCTTGCATTGGCAGGTGGATTCTCTACCACTGAGCCACCTAGGAAACCCAGTCTCATGAGAGACCCTGAGTCAAAGCCACCCAGTAAGTTGCTTCCTGATTCTTGACCTGCAGCAACTGTGATGTAATAAATGGTTGTGATAAGCTGCTTATGTTAAGGAGTAATTTATTACACAGCAGTGAATAACTGATACCTGAAAGTAGGGTGCTACCATAATAAGTACCTACAAATGTGGAAATGACTTTGAAACTGGGTAGCGGGTAAAGGCTACAGGGGTTTTGAGGAAGAGTGTCAGAAAGTGTTAATAGAAGCTTGATTGCCATAGGGAGGCTGTGGTGAGATCTTAAAGACGAGTGAGGGAAAACTTTAGGGAAACTGGACAAAAGGAGATCCTTGATACACAGTGGCAGAAAGTTTATTGGTGCAGCCTCTGTGGTGATGTGGAAAGCAGAAATGGGGAAACTAACAGTCAGTGAGATTAAATACATCAGCTATGGTCATAAATGATATGGTCATTAAATGATAGAGTTGGGATTCAAACTGTAGTCTGTCTGAATTCAAAGTCCATCTTCTTTCTAAACGCTCAGCTGAATTTCTCAGATATAAAAGCATTTGTATAGTTGTATTCTCATATTGTATGTTCAAAGAAAAAGGAGGGTTCAAGAAAAAAATTCCACAATTTTAAATGATGAACATTGAAATTTTATTTTTCCCTTCCTGAAGGGAAAAATTCTCTTTTAAGAACAATGAATTTTTCTTTTCTTTATTGTTAACAAACTAATTCAGCCATTAATGCATAAGTAACTTAGACCCAGTTAAAGTGAGAAATACAATTGAAACATTTATAATGATGAAAGAGAAAAAAAGAAAATGTGCCTTCTTCTCACAAAGATCATCAGTCTCTACCATCTAAGGATTTATGGCAGGCTGAGAAAATTCTCCCAGTCAGTTCAGAAATAGAGAACTGCATAATGAATTTCAACACAACACCAAGATAATGGGATTGATGGCTTCTTTACAAGGCAATTCACAAACTTTCAGAGATAATTTGGGTTTCTGGGTGTTGAGCTTGGAGAAGGAAATGGCAACCACACCAGGCTGGGTTTTTCTTGCCCGAAAAATCTCATGGACAGAGGAAACTGGAGGGCTACAATCCAATGGGTCACAAAGAGTCAGACACGACTGAGTGATTAACCACACACGAAGGCGAGTATATTTTTCAGATAACATTCCAAAATGTTCCATCAGAATGATGCAAATGTATTTCTTAGAGATGGTCACTGCCCAAGTTGCCAAAAGTTGTTTTCTAACAAGCCTTCTGTAGAATCAAGTGCTGTAGAATGCAAGCAGGTGAGGGTAAGCGGCTCTGTATGTGGGGGCACTGGGAGCTAGATTTCATGGGACACATTTCTCTGCTGCCTTTCCTGAGACACATCTAAGAGGTTTCATCATTTTTGTCAGGAAAAAGAAAAGGAAAAATGTTTTAGTTTTCTTTTTTCCTATTGAATGTGGCAAACTCATGCTCCCTCAACACTGAACTCAGATGCCTCCTGGAATAGTGTTTTATTATAGGCATAACAACTCATATTCGGTGACAACAGTGGCAGAGCTAACATGCTTTATACCAGGAACAAAAAGAGGCATAATAGTGGCAACATGATGAGTAGTCCTGCAACACAAGCCTAAGAAATGAGGGCACTGGGAGTCATTTTTCTTCAACTCGCGTGTTGTTTCACATGCTCACTGAAGGGTGACACTAAAATGGATAAAACACTGGTATCTCTCTAAAACAGGTGCTGCAGTCTCTCATGGTAATGACAGCATGTTTATTCATTAAAATTTGTTTCTTCATTTTAACTCAGTTTAATTCAGCCAACTGCCCATTAACCACTGTTCATAGGATAACTAGGAAACATGACACTCAGAAATACACAGAAAGTCATTCTCAATTCATAGAAGTCATTTCAATACAATTAAATAAAAACAATTGAATTCCCTAATAGAAAATCCTGTGCTCTAAATATATTTTAAAGACAAATTCTCTTACTTTATAAATGGCTATCGTATTCTTTAATTTCTCACTCACAACACTCTTTATAGCAGATGTGGACTGATACTGAAGCATTATTTATTTAATCCATCCATAGTTTTTACCTTTCCTGTTTCTAAAATTAAGAGCTGAAGAAACTTAAATAACATTTATATATAATGGGATATGAGAAAACTTAAAATAATGTAAAAGTGACTTTCATTCCTGGCAGCATGTTTGATTAGGTATACTGAACAATACTCCTTATCAAAACAAAATATCACATAAAATATAAATATATTGTTGAATTGGAAAGACAGAATGCTATGAGTAGATTTATAAACCGAAGAGAAAGCAAGACCTCTAGCAAGGGAGTGGATGCTAAAAGCAGCTCTGCCCTGCCTGTTTCTTCTGCCAGTAGAACAGCTATGGGCAGAAGAACAAGGGGATATAAAGCCCAGGACCAGTCAAGGTAAAGATTCCATTAGAAGACCTCTGCATTAAACTGGGATCCCCAAAAGCTACTCTCACAACAGAAGTAAATGAGAGATAGAAAGTGAACCTTAATGCATATAAGTTTTTAAAAAGTGATTTAGAAGGTTAAAGGATCCCAGGATGGAATGCAGAATGTGACAAAAGCACACAACTATATTACAAATGTAGGAAGAAATAAGGGGAAAAGGCACTGATCTATCTTTGAATGTGAATAGAATCTGTAAAGACAAAGGTTAAAATTAACTGTCACAAGTCAAGTACACTAAGTACATAAAGTTAACTGTCATAAGTACTGTATCATAATTGATAAAATTGCTTTTCAGAGGCTTCAAGCTAACACCTTTAATACTGTCATACCTATATACTAATGCAGTTGGATAATTAAGCAAATATAAGTTGTATAGTGGCAGCCAGTTTTTTTCCTGTTGGAGTAGATGTTTACACATAAGCAAGGGGAGCAGGTCAGAATGATCCACCTAAGTAATAGATTAGAGCTGGTGATTACAATGGGAACTCACGTTTAGCCTAATAAAGAAACAAATGGTTACATATAGAAATATTTATAGATACTTGTAGATATAGATATTTATAGATACATATGAGCCTGGGACATCTCATAATGCCAGAAAGTAATGAAGTGCTCCAAAACAAAGTTAACTAAAACACACAATGATGAGGGTATATCAAAGAGACACAGAAGTTAACTGAAAGAATTCTCAATTTGAGAAATAAAATAAATAAACAAAATAGCTTTGGATTATAATTCAAAGCATAAAATAAATATCCATGAGTCCATACTGATACAAATAAGTGGGCAAGATGGGACTCAAACCTTCCATGCAGAAGAATTTCAAATAACTTATATAGCTACTCTGCCCTTAAGGAGGTGCTGGAGCAAAACTCCTTACTTCTTAAGTGTGGATTGTACATCATGACTTTCATGTAAAGAGAGCAGAATGGGAAAGGAGGGAAGAGTAGCTGTCAGTGGGGAAACCTGCCAAACACTGTCTTAACCAGATGACCAAAAGCAACTTCTGCAGCCATCAGCCGTGCTGATAGTATGTACCCTGATACCACGTGATGAACATGGCAGATTACTTCTGTGATCTTCCTTCAAACCCATGAACTCAGTCTAAGGCATGAGAAAAACACAAGGCAAATTCCAGCTGAAGGATATTCTACAAAATACCTGACCAGCACTTCTCAAAACTGTCTAGATCATCAAAAACAAGGAAATTCTTAGAAAGTGTCATAGCCAAGAGATGCCTAAGGAGACATGATAACTAAAGGCAATGTGTTATCCTGGATGAGATGTTGCAACAGGAAGAAAAAAGATGTTAGGTAAAAACTAAGGAAATCTGAGTAAAGAACAAACTGTAGTTAACAATAATATATCAGCATTTGTTTACTAACTGCAACATATGGACCATACTAATACAAGATGTCAATAATAAGGGCTACTGTGTGGGGGCTATATGGGAACTCTCCATATTATCTTCACAATTTTCATGTAAAGCTAAAACTATTATAAAATAAAAGACATTTATTTTTGAAGTCACAAAAATGGAACAGCAGAACGCATACCTATCTCAAGTTTGACCCTGGTTGAAGGAAAATTCTTTCTCTGGAAATTTGTATCATAAGTTATCCCTATACTTCTTTTTCATTCATTCATAGTACCTGTATTGTCTGGAAAATCTCCTGTCAAATATTTAATTTAATTTGGGATTGGTTATGCCCTAAGGCAACTCTCAAAAACAAATGCAAATCTTCTGGAAGAATTCAACCTCAATTCTACCCTTGGAAGAAAAGTTATGACCAACTTAGGCAACATATTAAAAAGCAGAGACATTACTTTGCTGACAAAGGTCCATCTAGTCAAAGCCATGGTTTTTCCAGTAGTCATGTATGGATGTGAGAGTTGGAGTATAAAGAAATGTGAGCAACAAAGAATTGATGCTTTTTTTTTTTTTAATAAATTCATTTATTTTAGTTGGGGGCAAATTACTTTACAATATTGTAGTAGTTTTTGCCATACATTGACATGAATCAGCCATGGGTTCACATGTGCTCCCCCTCCCGAACCCTCCTCCCACCTCCCTCCCCATCCCATCCCTCTGGGTCATCCCAATGCTCCATTCCTGAGCATCCATCCCATGCATAGAACATGGAATGGTGTTCCGCTTCACATATGACAATATACATGTTTCAATGTTATTGTCCCAGAACATCCCACCCTCACCTTCTCCCTCAGAGTCCACAGGACTGTTCTATGCATCTGTGTCTCTTATTCTGTCTCTCATATAGGGTTACCATTACCATCTTTCAAATTCCATATACATGCATTAGTATACTGTATTGGTGCTTTTCTTTCTGGCTCACTTCACTCTGTATAATGGGCTCCAGTTTCATCCATCTCAATAGAACCAATCCAAATAGAATTGATGCTTTTGAACTGTGGTGTTGGAGAAGACTCTTGAGAGTCCCTTGGACTGCAAGGAGATCCAACCAGTCCATCCTAAAGGAAATCAGTCCTGACTATTCATTGGAAGGACTGATGCTGAAGCTGAAACTCCAATCCTTTGGCCACCTGATGTGAAGAACTGACTCATTTGAAAAGACCCTGATGCTGGGAAAGATTGAAGGTGGGAGGAAAAGGGGACCACATAGGATGAGAGCTGGTGGTTGGATGGCCTCACCGAGTTGATGGACATGAGTTTGAGCAAGCTACGTGAGTTGGTGATCGACAGGGAAGCCTGGTGTGTATGGGGTTGCAAAGAGTCAGACACAACTGAATGACTGAACTGAACTGAACTACCCTCAAAGATGTCTCAGAAATAAATTCCCCCTCCAAATTATCTTATAGCAAAAAACCATAAAACACCCAAGAAAATAAGATAATATGATAAGAATAATAGTGCTCCCTACAGATTTTTTCAATCTTATTATTTCTTTAAACATATTATCCATATTTTTATCATCTCTGTCTGATTCCAATATATAAAGCTCCTGTGGTCCTATTCCTGTGGTCATTACTTTCCACTGGTTTTCCCTAACAGTATTTTGCTTCCTGATTCTAGATTATATTTGAGTGTGTTCTGATCACTGTATTTGAGAAATTATCCTCAGGAAGATTTTGAGGATTAAATGATTTTAATCTTCAGCAGAGAAAATTTTTGCTTCCTTCCTCCAGGTATCTTAATCTACCAGCCCAGCACTGCCTCATCTGTGCACAAAGACTGAGATGGTCCTGAATTACGTTGATGATCCAAAGATGGGCTGCAAGTTGGTGAGAGGACTGAATTATTTCCACATCATTATTTTCCTGAGAACAAAGCTCTATGGGGTTTCAGCTTAAGGCAGAGGTATTTATTGAATCCTTATCTAGCATGACACAGGCTTTGTATTTTGGCCCCTTTGCTTTGCAAGACTACCAGAACTGCTGCTCAGTTTTGTGGCTGTTTCTCCAGAGCGTTAAATGCCTTCCAAGCAAAAGCAGCATAGAGATCTGGGCTTGCTTCTGTAGGTTCTTGCCTTTCCTAGATTTTAACCCAGTCAGTTCAGTTTAGTCATTCAGTCATGTCTGACTCTTTTAGACCCCAAGGACTGCAGCACACCAGGCTTCCTTATCCATCACCAACTCCCGGGGATTGCTCAAACTCATGTCCATTGAGTCAGTGATGCCATCCAACCATCTAATCCTCTGCTGTCCCCTTCTCCTCTTGCCTTCAATCTTTCCCAGCATCAGGGGTTTTTCCAGTGAGTCAGGTCTTCGAATCAGTCAAAAGTATCAATTCTTCGGTGCTCAGATTTCTTTATGGTCCAACTCTCACATCCATACATGACTACTAGAAAAACCATAGCCTTGACTAGACCTTTGGCAAAGTAATGTCTCTGCTTTTTAATATGCTGCCTAGGTTGGTCATAACTTTTCTTCCAAGGAGTAAGCGTCTTTTAATCTCATGGCTGCAGTCACCATCTGCAGTGATTTTGGAGTCCAAGAGAATAAAGTCTGTCACTGTTCCCATTGTTTCCCCATCTATTTGCCAGGAAGTGATGGAACCGGAAGCCATGATCTTCGTTTTTTGAATATTCAGTTTTAAGCCAGCTTTTTCACTCTCCTCTTTCACTTTCATCAAGAGGTTCTTTAGTTCTTCTTCGTTTTCTGCCATAAGGGTGTCATTTGTATATCTGAGGTTACTGATATTTCTCCTGACAATCTTGATTCCAGCTTGTGCTTCCTCCAGCCCAGCATTTTGCATGATGTACTCTGAATATATGTTAAATGAGCAGGGTACAATATACAGCCTTGACATACTTCTTTCCCTATTTGGAACCAGTCTGTTTTTCCATGTCCAGTTCTAATTGTTGCTTCTTGACCTGCATACAAATTTCTCAAGAGGCAAGTCAGGTGGTCTGGCATTTCCATTTCTTTAAGAATTTTCCAGAGTTTGCTGGGGTCCACACAGTCAAAGGCTTTGGCATAGTCAATAAAACAGAAGTAGATGTTCTTCTGGAACTCTCTTGCTTTTTCAGTGATCCAGTGGATGTTGGCCATTTGATCTCTGGTTCCTCTGCCTTTTCTAAATCCAGCTTGAATATCTGGAAGTTCTTGGTTCACATACTGTTGAAGCCTGGCTTGGAGAATTTTGAGCATTACTTTGCTAGTGTGTGAGATGAGTGCAATTGTGCAGTAGTTTGAACATTCTTTGGCATTGCCTTTCTTTGGGACTGAAATGAGAACTGACATTTTCCAGTCCTGTGGCCACTGTTGAGTTTTCCAAATTTGCTGGCATATTCAGAGAAGCACTTTCATAGCATCACCTTTTAGGATTTGAAATAGCTCAACTGGAATTCCATCACCTCCACTAGCTTTGTTCGAAGTGATGCTTCCTAAGGCCCACTAGACTTTGCATTCCAGTATGTCTGGCTCTATCCAAGTGTTCACATCATTGTGGTTATCTGGTTCATTAAGGATCTTTTTTGTATAGTTCTTGTGTGTATTGTTGCCACCTCTTCTTAATATCTTCTGCTTCTGTTAGGTCCCTACCATTTCTGTCCTTTATTGTTGCCATCTTTGCATGAAATATTCCCTTGGTATCTCTAATTTAATTGAAGAGATCTTTAGTCTTTCCCATTCTATTGCTTTCCTCTATTTCTTTGCATTGATCTATTTCTATGCAAAGAAATAGAGGAAAACAATATTTAACCCAATAGCTTCTCACTATCGTATTAGTTCAGGCCCTGAAAGGCCATAACAGAGAGGAGCTCTTGGAAAGAGTTAGTCCCTGGTTCCAAATTTGTTTTTCCCACTGGGAACTTTTCACTTCAGTATGAACCCTGCCATGCTCGATTCTGGGAAATAAGCAATTCCATCCATGAAAATTTAATCCAAGACTATACAAAATCTTTGGTTCCCCTTAATATCCAAGATGGAGCTTCCCAGCTGGTGCAGTGGTAAATAATCTGCCTGCCAATGCAGGAGACACAAGAGACATGAGTTCGATCCTGGAGTTGGGACTATACCCTGGAGAAGGAAACGGCAACCTACGCCAGTATTCTTGCCTGGAGAATCCCATGGACAGAGGAGCCTGGTGGGCTACAGTCCATGGGGTCACAGAGAGTTGGACATGACTGAAGTGAGTGAGCACAGCACTTACAAATCCAAGAGAAGATGATGCTTTCACAACTACAAAGCAAGAAACTATGGACCTCTAAGAAGGAAAAGTATAAGAAAAAACATGATACCCATTTTCCAGAGAATTTACTTTCGTTTACTGAACCTAAAATGAGTTCTGGTGTTCCTAATTTCCATCAGGAGGATACGCGTCCATGGGCCCCTGGCCAGCTGAGAATCAGAAGTAAAGCCCTCCCCTCAAACCTGAATTTTCCAAATTGTCTTTGGAAAAGCAGCCCGAATGGAAGAATTGACAGGAGTGTGAGTCATGATGCAGTCAAATGCTTCACCTTGCCTGGGTATGGGGCCCAGTTATGCTTTTCTCTAACCCCTTTCTCAACAAAGAGAAGGTTAATAAGGATTTTGAGGGAGGAGACTCTCATAGTCCCTTTCAAATCACACTCAAATTACTTAGAATCCTTTTCATTGTATGACCCTTCACACTTAACAAAAGGCTTTATTACATTGACCAAGCACCCAAATCCCAGGCCTGTGCTGGCCAGTATGGTAGCCACCAGCCATGTGTCACTAATGAGCACTCGAATATGACTCTATGAACTAATTGTGCTGAAAGTATAAGCTACAGGCCAAATTTTGAAGACTTGGTATAGAAAAAGAGAATGTAAACTATCTCAATTTTTTATGCTAACTGTATGTTGAAAACATATTTTGGATATATTGGGTTAAATAAATAAACTATTAAAATTAACTTCACTTGTTTACTTTTTAAATTTGACTACTGGAATATTTTAAATTACATAGGTGGATAGGTGGTGAGTATTATATTTCTGTGGGATAATGCTATCTCTAGGGTGGTGTTGGTTCTAAAGATTGAATCTCCTTTCCTGAATGGCTATTTTCTCAACTGGAATATGCATTGAACCATCTCCAGAGAACTCCCTCAACCTGCTTCCACTTATAGAAGTGGAAACATACAATAAGGAAAAAACCTGAATTCCAATCTCTATTTTTGTCATTGGGCTTCCCAGATGGCATAATGGTAAAGAATCCACCTACCAATGCAGGAGACACAAGAAATGCGGATTCAATCCCAGGGTCAGGAAGATCCTCTAGAGAAGGAAATGGCAACCTACTCCAATATTCTTGCCTGGAGAATTCCATGGACAGAGGAGTCTGGCTAAGGTCCACAGGGTCACAAAGAGTCAGACGAGACTGAAGCAGCTGAGCACACACACCCACATTACACATTTTGGCATGAAAACTGTGTTAATGATGGATTTTCAATTTTTAAATTTCAGTCTATGGCAATTATTATTTTTTAGTCTATAGAATTCAGCCCTTAGCTTTTCTTCCATAAACTATCCCTTGATCCTCTCCTCATCTTTTTCAAAACAGTTTCACCTGAAAAGATCTAATAAAGGTACATTTCAGGGTAAATTTAAGTTTTTGAAGTTCTTACTTGATAGCAGGGAGTCATGGAATGGTGGGGAAGGAAGTGTGTAGGTCTTTGCACGTTAAGCCTTAAGTCTCACCTTAAAATGAAAACTTTATTCCTATTAAATTCAACCGGGTATTTCTAAACTATATTGAAATTTTCTTAGACTCTGTCACAGGATGTGAACTCTCATATACCTATGCTTTGCAAGTCGTGCTTGCATTCATTCTTTCTTGTGAAAATATGGCTTTAAACACATCTACAGTTACCTCTGCAGGATTCTGACTGCTAAAGAAACCCACTCAACCTTAATTTTTGGATAGAGTTTGAAGAGCACTGGGCTTGAAGTAAGATGATCTTCGTTCATAACTTAGCTGCACTTGAACTGAACCAGATGTATCTTCTTGGACATATTTTTTATTCTAAGCCTTAGGTTCATAATCTGCTAAAAGGAACTGTAATAACACCTGTTACACTTGCGTCACATGGTACACATGAGCAGATAAGGAAACAATGATCCTGAAAAAACTTACCGATAGTAAAAAATAATAGTGTGAGTGAAGTTAGGCATCCTGAAACTTCATTAAATTTCATTCCTAGTTTTATTTTTCCCTTCCTTGGGTCAAAATAAAACATTGACCAGTTTACACATGAATAGAGAATATGATAGGATTTACAGAATAATGGAAGGTTTTAAGTTAAGATAAAATGATCACTTTCTTCAGTTAATCATAATAAGAGCTATGAAACACTTATTAGAATTAACAACCTGAGTTACCTTACACAGTTCATTTATGAAGCTCAATTTGTCAAGAAACAGCAAATGGTTTTTTGAAATTCAGGCGGAATTGGATGGAGGAATTTGGGTCAGTATTAAATTGATGGCAATATTAAAGTATTGGGCTCAGTGGTAAAGAATCCACCTGCCAGTGCAGGAGATGCAGGTTTGATCCCTGAGTTGGGACGTTTCCTGGAGGAGGAACTGGCAATCCACTCCAGTATTCTTGCCTGGGAAATCCCATGGACAGAGGAGCCTGGCAGCCTACAATCCATGGGGTTGCAAAAGAGTGGGACACAACTTAGTGACTAAGCAACAACAACATTAGAGTAGCCAATTAATGTTAATATTATGAAAGTAGAGTGCAAATAAAAACTTTAAGGATTAATCAACTGAAAGAACTGGGAAGGAATTCTGTCCTTAAAATAGATGTTAGAATATTTTTTAAACATAAAATTTAAGTGCTTAAAATATCACTCATGGTAAATCAGTGGGAAAAAATGTATATATGTGTGTATATGTACATACAATATATATGTGTATATTCTTTCCTATCATTTCTTTGACATCAGAACCATGAGACAGAGCTTCTGGTGTCAACTTTAAAAACTAATCACAACCTAAAAGTTGACAGTTATGTTTTATTTGGTGATAATTTTGGGGACTTCAAGCCTGGGTGACAGCATCTTAAATGAACATCAAGAGATTTTGTTGTTGTTGTTTAGTAGCTAAGTCATGTCTGACTCTTTTGCGATTTCATGGACTATATAGCCTGTCAGGCTCCTCTGTCCATGGGATTTCCCAGGCAAGTATCCTGGAGTGGGTTGCCATTTCCTCCTCCAGGGGATCTTTGCCACCCAGGGATCGAATGAGTCTCTACATCTCCAGCATTGGCAGCTGGATTATTTACCACTGAGCCACCAGGGAAGCCCCCATCAAGAGATTATTGTTAATGAAAGGAAACCATATTTCCCAAGTTAAGGAATTTAGTGCTTTCCTATGTATGGGAAGGTGTAGGGCTCACTGAACTCATTCCTTTCATGTGCATCTCAGCTCTCTGGGCCCAGTATCCTGTGTTTTTGTTTTTTTGCTCAGTGCTCATCTTGAGGAGTGGCTGCAGCCTAAGGGCTGCAGTATTACATGTATTGTTTTCCTTCCTGGTGGCCTTTAGGGCTCAGAAATTAACATGTTCATGACTGTGACACCCTTGTTTACTAACATGGCAGGAATGCTCCATTTCTCAGTCATCAATTATTCTCAGAATTTAGCGAACAAAAGAATTTAGAATCAATCACTCAGAGTTCTGTCTGGGTTTCCCTACTTAGGTGCTATTCCTTCTCCCTAAAAGGGAGGCAACAGTGTCTGCTCCGGCTTACTTGAAGTTGTTGAAGGGACCAATGTGCTCCAATGGAAAGACAGATGCAGTTGCTTCTGTTAGAGCGACCAGAGTAGCTGAGCACTGAGCAATGCAGTTAAGGTAAATCCAGCTGGAGGACACTTCGGCGAATAGAAAGGCAACTCTCTTTGCCCTAAGTCTATTTCCTGTCATCTCAAAATTGGGGGGAGAGAAGTGAAGTGAAAGTCGCTCAGTCGTGTCTGACTCTATACAGTCCGTGGAATTCTCCAGGCGAGAACACTGGAGCGGGTAGCCAGTTCTTTCCTCCTGGGGATCTTCCCAACCCAGGGATGGAACCCGGGTCTATCGCACTGCAGGCGGATTCTTTACCAGCTGAGCCACAAGGGAAGCCCAAGGGGGTGAGGGGGCAGGGGAGCGGTCAGAGGGATTTAAGGAGCTTGGATGCAGAACGCCCCTGCCCGCCGCTGTTTAAACTTTGCTCCTCCGATCATTGGTTCATCCATTCATCCGACAAGCCCTCCCTGTGCTCCTGTCGGGCACCGGACACTTGGCTCGGCAATACGGGCCACGGAGACGAAAGGACCGAGAGGGCGGCCTCGGGGAGCCCCGCGGCTACTGAGCCGGCACCGAAAGCGGGACCGCGGGCGGCGCGGGCTCCCCCCGTCCGCCCCTCCCCCTCCCCCCAGCCTCCTCGCCCTCCTGCCCCCCTCCCCCACCTTCCTCGGGCTCCTCCCCTCTCCTCCCCGCCCCCCTTTCTCCTCCCGCCCCTCCTCCGCCCCGCCCCGCGCCCCGCCCACCCGCGGCGTTTCGCGGCCGCGTCTCCATGGCGACCGCGGGCGGCGGGCCGGAGGCGGGCCCGGCGGCGGGTGCGGGCTCTCGCGGCTGCCAGAGGCCCGGGCGCTGCTACTCGCGGGGCCTCGGACCCGGAGAGCGCGGCGCGGGGCAGGTAACCCGCCCGAAGCCCGGCCCTTCGCGTCTCGTCCCGGGGGCCTGGGCCTAGCCAGGCATGGGGTGGGGGCGCGGGCGCGGGGCGGGTGGAGACAGGCTCGGTCCGACCTTGCGAATTCAGGACAGATTCGCTCTAAATTGGAAGGTCTAGGTTCTAAGTGTGTGACTTGGGGTGAAACCTGGCTCGTCTGTCCCTGAGTTTCTTTGATATTAAAGTGAAGGACTTGAGAACCTGCAAAATCAACTCGTTCACCTGAACATACTGGGCAAGTTTCTGTTCCCATTTCTGCTCCTTGCTCTTCCGCTCCCTCGCAGTTTTGGGATCTCTCTTCATTTCCTTTCAGGGTGACTTAAGCCTGCCAGTTTTCTCTTTCTACCACCTTGAATGCGGTTTAACTTTCATTCAGAGAAGTTGAAGTGCCTTTTAATACTTGACTATTTATCCTCATAGATTATTTTTTAATTAAAACTTTGTTGCTGGGGAAAACTTTTTTACTTTAGGCAAGTACTAACATCCTTATTTTGTGAAAGGGGTGAGCAGTGCCTACAAAGCCACCGAGGAACTGGAATATTTCAGTCTATGGGCAGTTCTTAACCTTTTTGTGCTAAATCTCATAGTATACTCACTGTAACCAAACCCAGACAGGGGCAAAGAGTCTATTCAAACAAAGGCAAACCTTTAGAGGACCCACAAGGAAGGAAAGCTTGAGTACGTTCAGCTGAGAGTGGTCTGGAGCAGGAATTGATTTTACTCACCTCATGTGCTGGCACTTTGCAGAGTACTTGGCACCAAGCTATTGTTCAGTAGATAGTAAATGAATGTTCATCTCAATCAGTAGGATCTGTTTCAACTCATCACTAAGCCAGTGTCATAAATACATGTAACACACACACCCGCACACACGTGTGCAAGTTTCTACATTTTGTTGGAACCAAGAGCTACTATGCTCAGAAAAACTCATAGAACAACATGGTTTGCCAGTAACAAAATTTTCTTGTTTTAGAGGTTAATAAGGTAAGCATTTAAGGAATCTAGATCATTTTTCCCCCTCACAGGTTAAAAAATCAAGAAATACAAACCAGATGCAGCAGTTTCTTGACATGGAGAACCAAACCCATAATACGTTGGGGTAAGTGCTAAGACATTTCTTTTTAATAAGTTGGTGCTTAACAGAGCCAAGAATCTCCCTGCTGGCATGTGAATTTGGAAATTTAGTATTAATAGAGGATGTAGCAATTATTTTTGGTGAGGAAGTTGAGAGAAATTCAAATGACTTTGATTAAGAATCTATAGTTTGAGTCTTTCCAGTTTTGACTATCAATCAGTACTCAGAAGTCACTCTTTTCCGTCTTTTAGTGAATTTCTCCAGTGTTTTGGGGTGATGGGTACCCACAAGGGCCTCACGTGCCCTTGTGTTTCCACAGTGTAGCAGCTCCTGGCTGGCTTGCTCCTTTTCTGCTGTACTGAGTGTCCAGGCACCCTCTAGGCTTGCCCTTGACAAAGTGAAAGGGAGAGTTGCTCAGTCGTGTCTGACTCTTTGTGACTCCATGGAATTCTCCAGGTCAGAATGCTGGAGTGGGTAGCCTTTCCCTTCTCCAGGGGTTCTTTCCAACCCAGGTCTCCTGCATTGCAGGCGGATTTTCTACCAGCTGAGCCACAAGGGAAGTTTGCCTTTGAAGCTGGACTCAAAACTTAAGCACAGCTCCCAGACAGATTTGTGTGTGTGTTAGTCACCCAGTTGTGTCAGACTCTCTGTGATCTCATGGGGCAGGCTCCTCTGTCCATGGGATTCTCCAGGCAAGAATACTCAAGTGGGTTACCATGCTCTTCTCCAGGGGATCTTCCTGACCCAGGGACTGAACCTGGGTCTCTTGCATCACAGGCAAATTCTGTACCGACTAAGCCGCCAGGTAACTCCTCAAAACTGCAGCATGAACTGGGTGTTTTCAAGTTTCGGGAAGCAATAAGGAATAGGATTTGTATGACATCTGCCATTGTAAAAAAGTAAATTCTTTTTGACAAATGTCTGTCCTGACCCCTTCCCTGCCACCAGCATCATAAAGGTTCCTCTTTCTCCTGTTTCATTAGCCAGCTGACTCCTGGTTGACCCCCCAGAACTCGGAGGGTGGGGGGAGCAGAGAAAGTGAGAGTGGGATCGTGGTTATTATATGCTTGATATTGACTGTGACTGACTGCAGCACTAGTCAAACCACTCCGGGTGTCTCACTTTCAGTTATTCTGCTCAGACCGTGACTTTGACATCAGGCTAAAGCAAAGCTGCACAAGTCTGGGTAATAAAAGCTATGCCTTATGAACTTCTACAGCATACTCCTCCTCAGAACAGCCCTTATTCTACAACTAATAGAATTGAGTGTATTAGAGCTTGGCGTACTCTAAGTTCTTGTTGACAAAGAGACCCCCAAATACGGGTATTTAAAAAAGACTGAGGACTATTTCTGTTTCACATACAAAGTCAGAGATGAACAGACCAGGGCTGGTAGGGCAGCTCTGCTGACCTCACTACGTGATTTCCAGCTCTGGGCCCAAAATGATTGCTTCAGGTCCCACCATCATGACTGTGCTCCTGCCGGCGGGAAGGGGAAAGAGCAGGAGGAGAGAGGAAGCCCAGTCCTCCTAGAAGTGTGACTTGGAAGTGGCAAGCCTCGCTTCTGTTCACTTCCCGTTGGCCAGAACTTAGCCTTGGGCAAGACCTACCTGCAAGGAAGGCTGAGAAATGTGGTCTCTAACTGGGCAGCCAGGTAGTCAGTTAAAGTTTAGAGGAGCTATAATGAAAGGAGTGAGAGATGGCAACCTACTCCAGTATTCTTGCCTAGAAAATTCTATGCACAGAGGAACCTGGCAGGCTATAGTCCATGGGGCTGCAAAGAGTTGAACACTACTGAGCAACTGAGCACACCCACACACAATGAAAGGAAGAAGAATGGATATTAGTGGACAACTAGCAGCCTCTGTCACACTGAATTTAGAAAGGTAGAAAAAAAGAGAAATAAAACAGGAACTTGGCCTAGAATACACAGCTGGGTTACTGGAGGAGGTAGGATTTGATTTCAGATATGTCTGGCTCCAACCCCAGCATCCCTCGCTGCACTGTAAGTGGATAGCAGGAAGGCGTGGGGAGTGGCCTGCCTGGTGTCCATAGCACAGCCAGACCAGGATTCTGGATTGAGAGGGGGTAGACCCCTGGTATGACAATGGCACTGAAGACTAAGATGCAGATCGAAGGTCTTAAACCTCGGGCTGGGTACCAGATAGCACTTCACTCCTGGAAATCTGAGGCCGTGGAGACTGCTGCTTCTCATCATTCATTCTTTTGGAAAAAGGTATGGAAGACTGACCGTATGCCAGGCACAACACTAAGCTCTCTGACTCATACAAAGGCCTTTAAGGAACTTAAAACTTAGTAGGAAACCATAGAGCTTGTTTGGGTACAGTGTAATTGGAAACCAGAAGTGAATGAGAATTACTGCAGGTTTCCATTTGGAAGCCACAGCTCACAACAGACATGGGAGCAGACCTTCTTGCGCATGGTCTCCAAAGAATGGAGAACCAGGTTGGCTTTGCCTCTGTCCCGTGCACTATTGAGAAATATGTAAAAATTTAGATCATGAAAATAATGAAACCTCACTCATCAGGGATTTAGTATGTGCTTATCAAATGGTGTCACCTACATAACTTAGTAATGTTTCGTGGGACAACCTTCATTTGACAAACATTTATCTAAAGTCTATGATGAGCCAGTCACTAGTCTAAGTACCAGGAAGACAGTGGTGAACAAAGCAGAGAGCACTCCTTCAAGGGCTTAGTATGCTAGTGGGAGATATGAACATGTTTCATGTGGCGATAGGAGGAAGAATAAACAGGCTGAGGACGAGAGGAAGGGAATGTGAACGGGGTGGTCACACACGGATTCCCTGGTAGGGTGGTGTTCGAGCAGAGCTGTATGTCTGTGAGAAGAAAGTTCCCAACAGGAGGAACAGAAAATGCAAAGGCCTCAGGTGGGAGCTTTTACACAGAGCATTTATGACGTGAGTGAGCCATTATTCTCTGACCTCTGGCTTATAACAGGGTTTGGTTTTTGTTTATCTAAGATTTCCTCCCCAGGATAGGTATTTGTGCCATAATAATCAACTTGAACTCCTTCTAAATGAAACGATCACATTTAAGTGAGTTTGCCCTTTTCGTTTTTCGAGTGGTGTGCCCAGAACATAAATAATTATAGAATGAGTAAAAAAATCTGCTCTTTATAAGAGAACCATGTCTACATTCTTCTTTTTTTCTTTTATTATTCCTGAATTTCTACTCTTGTTAATTTGTCATTCTGTGTTTTATTTTACTTATCTTGCTCTGATTTCTGAGTTGAAAATATGATTCAGTTATTTTCATGATTTCTGAATTTCATGATTTCTTTGAATAATACAGCATTTAAAGCTGGAGTTCCTCTTGGGCTCAGCTTTGCTGCAGGCAATAGGATTAGTGTACCCACTTTCATTTTCTTAAATTGTCTATTATTTCAACTCTGACTTCCTCTTTGACTCAGTAGATATTTGGGAGATGAAATTTCTAGGTATAACTTCAGGTTTTAATTATTTTTTTATTCATTACTTTTTAATCCTCCAACATCTATGGTCATAGAATATGACCTGTATGATATTTTGGTTTCATAAAGATTATTCTTATGATCTGTTATGTGATCACCTTTCATAAATGTCCTCTAGGCATTGAAAGCAAATGTATATTCTCTTTTGCTTAAGAAAAAAGGTTTTAAACGTTTTATATATATAATCAAACTGTTTAATTATTATTATTATGTTCAAATTGTGTGCCTTTCAAATTCATTATTACCTTTTTGTCTATTTGAGCTGTCACATTTTAAGAAAGATCTTTATTATAATTGTGATTTTTGTCCAATTCTTCTTGTATTTCAGATAGTTTTTATTTTATTTATTTCCGTATTCTGTTGCTCAATATATTGAGGTTCACGGATGTTATATCTTCTTGGTATATTGTATGATTTAGCCATATAGAATATCTCACAAATATAAGTGAATGGTTTTATTTGAATTTTACTTTCTTGTTGCTGATATTGCCATCTCTGTTTTCTTTTTAACTTGCTTTAGCCTGTGATAGCCTTGTTCATCCCTTTTGTAAAGGAAAAATTTCAATCTTTTCCTCTCTTTGTAGGGAAAAACCTCAGTTCTTCCCTACTGTGTCTTTCTTCCCTGTGTGCCTCCTTTACCTTCCTAGAAACACTTCACGTCTGACACTTGTGGTCACCATATATGTGGAGGTTTCTCTGCCAGTCAAGCAATTCTCTGGAACACAAGCTGGGAGTCCTGCAATTCAACTCAATTCTGACACTTTCTATGCAGAAATAGCATTAGACCTAACAGGCTGAGGGCTTGATCCTACAAGACTTCCTGCCACCCTCTTCAAACTCCAGTTGCAAGTCCAGGTTGTCACCTGTGCTTCTGACCAAACAGTTATAGGTAACCCCCTCCATGGACTTGATTAATTTGCTAGAGTAGCTCACATAACTCGGGGAAACACTTAACCTTTAAACTCTTACTTTCATCCAGTTTATTAAAGGATACAGATGAGCATCCAGGAGCTCGCTAAACCCTATCAGTTCAGTTCACTTCAGTCGCTCAGTAGTGTCTGACTCTGTGAGTCAGTGGACCGCAGCACACCAGGCTTCCCTGTCCATCACCAACTCCTGGAGTTTGCTCAAACTCATGTCCATTGAATCGGTGATGCCATCTAACCATCTCATCCTCTCGTCCCCTTCTCCTCCTGTCTTCAATCTTTCCCAGCATCAGGGTCTTTCCCAAGGAGTTAGTTCTTCACATCAGGTGGCCAAAGGATTGGAGTTTCAGCTTCAGCATCAGTCCTTCCAGTGAATATTCAGGACTGATTTCCTTTAAGATGGACTGGTTGTATCTCCTTGCCGTCCAAGGGACTCTCAAGAGTCTTCTCCACCACCACATTCAAAAGCATCAATTCTTCAGTACTCAACCTTCTTTAAGTCCAACTCTCACATCCATACATGACCACTGGAAAAACCATAGCCTTGACTAGATGGACCGTTGTCAGCAAAGAAATGTCTCTGCTTTTTAATATACTGTCTAGGTTGGTCATAGCTTTTCTTCCAAGGAGCAAGCGTCTTTTAATTTCATGGCTGCAGTCACCATCTGCAGTAATTTTGGAGCCCCCCAAAATAAAGTCTGTCACTGTTTCCACTTTTCCCCCATCTATTTACCATGAAGTGATGGGATCGGATGCCATGATCTTCGGTTTTTTAATGTTGAGTTTTAAGCCAACATTTTCACACTCCTCTTTCACTTTTATCAAGAGCCTCTTTAGTTCTTCTTCACTTTCTGCCATAAGGATGGTGTCATCTGCATATCTGAGGTTATTGATATTTCTCCCAGCAATCTTAATTTCAGTCTGTGCTTCATCCAGCCTGGCATTTCTCATGATGTACCTTGCATATAAGTTAAATAAACCAGGTGGCAATATACATCCTTGACATACTCCTTTCCCAATTTGGAACCAGTCTGTTGTTCCATGTCGAATTCTAACTGTTGCTTCTAAACCCTATACTTTGGGGATTTTCATAGAGGCTTCATCATGTAGTCATGATCGATTATTAATTCCTTTTTCAGCCCATCTCCCTGTACAAGAGAATGGAGCGGGGAGAGGTGGGACTTAAAATTCCAAACTTCTCATAATGACTTGGTCTTTCAGGTGACCAGCCATAATCCAGGAATCATCTAGGAACCTGCCCAGAGTTGCTTCATCAGATCAAAAGAAACTCCTGTCACCGAGGAAATTACTCAGGTGTCAAGAACCGAGGTCTAAGACCAGTATTAGAACAAAAGATGCCCCTAGTGTTCTTATCACTTAGGAAACTGCAAGGGTTTTAGGAGCTCTGTGCCAGGAACTGGGTATAGAGACTAATATATATTTTCTATTATCTCATACCCTCATTTTCAGTCATTTTTTTTTAATATCGTATGTGTCTCTTATAAGTAGCATATAGTTAGGTTAATGCGTGTATACACCTCAGTTGGAAGGTCTTTGCAATTAAAGAGAGGATTTTTTTAATTTATTTATTTTAATTAGAGGCTAATTACTTTACACTATTGTAGTGGTTTTTGCCATACATTGACATGAATCAGCCATGGGTGTACATGTGTTCCCCATCCTGAACCCCTCCACCTCCCTCCCCATTAAAGATAGGATTTTATAATCATTAATATATTAACATTGGATCTGTTTTGCTTTCCCAATATTTACTAGTCCTATCTAGTTTTCTTCTTTTTCTCTTACAAGTTCTATATCCTATTTTACAAGTTGTTGATTTATATTTTTTACAAACATTTAAAATTGGATTCCTCTTCTGGCTTCCCGAATTTTAACTGTAACTTTGACCTCTCTCAACCCTGGTAAGACTTCACCTTTAGTACTGTTTTTAATTCTGCATTTGCTTATTCCACCTCCAAGAAATAATCTAAATTTCTAGTCCTGATGGCTATTAACTTATATATAAAAGATTACATATAGGATAATGTTAATTATTTTATTCCCCTTTTAAGAATTCTCTATAGCAGCTGTAAATTTGATTGCATTGATTATTACTGTTTTACAGAATCTTCCTTGTTCTTAATTTAAACTTTTTAAAATTCGTTTTTAATTTGACTCAAGTACTTCCTTGGGTAGTCTTTTAATAAAAATGACCAGAGGTGGTATACCTCTTAATTTTTTTCACGTCCAGATGTCTTCTTGTTCCTCTCATACAGGAACTCCGTAAGAGTTATTAGTCCCATGGTCTTGAAGTGTGAGGTGTTACATGGAAAGTACAATACTAGTCTCATTCTCTCTCGGGTTTTTTTTTTTCTTTCTTTCTTTTTTGCATCTTGAGAATTATTGGATTTCTGTTTATCCTTGGAATCTACAAATTTACCAGGATAACTTTCTAGGTATAGACCCTCTCTCAATCCCTTCAAAGCATTTGGTGAGCACTTTTATTATTAAAGATTCAAAGCTTTTCAGCACAGTGAATTTTTTCTTCTGTTTCTTTGGTTAATGATTCTCCCCATCTTGTTTCATTCTCATCTCCTAGAACACCTATATCTTTCTCCTTTTTTTCATAATTTCCATCATTTTCTCTTTTGCTCTATGTTCTGGAGGAATTTCTTCCATTTTCTCATTTTTATTTCAGCAATGATTGCATTTTTTTTTAATTGCTTCTCTTGAAATTTTTAGTATTGACAAGTGTTTTTATTTCCAATATTTCTTTTTTGTATGTTTATTTCGTCATTCCTTATACTTAGTAAATTGCTTTTCTTTATTAATATAATACACCACTGACTCATTAAAAATACAAGTAGAAGTGTTTGAAGTGATCTCTTGCTTCTTATATTAACTCCTTTACAGTCAGTCATTCTGTGAGTGTATCTCTGGAATATTTCTCTACATTCTTCAATTTGTCTCTTTCCAAACCCCAACTGCTCTACAGCCCAGCCTTTCTCCCAACCTCTGCTACTCTCAAAGAGAAATCAATGAGGTTTTCCGGAGAAATCAGTCCACCAATTACGGTGCAGCTACAACTTCCTGAGGGCCCAGCGTAACCACCATCCAATGTGCTGTGTAGTCTAATATATTTAAGATTATTAAATCTCATGTTTAATAAACTTATTTCTGAAGGTCATTTCTAGATAAGAATTCTACAAATGCATTGAGCCATGCTAAGGTCAATAAAAACACATACATAGAGTCTCCAAATGTCTGAATTCTGGAGTGACGTTTTGAAAAATGTCATTTCTTTGTATAAGTGAATGCACATATGTTGGATTTTTTCTTTAAAATACCTTTTCTAACTGAAAAACATTTATCTAGATTTTTCCTTTACTTAGTTATTCATGTATGTAATTTAAAAAATCATTTGGTTATCACTGTTACCAAAAAAATAAAAATGCAATCCCCTGTTCCTGCCCCAGTTTTCCACTCCCCAAAAGCAACCACTTTCAGTTCTTTTGGCTGATTCTTTTGGTATTTATTCCATATCTGTAAATAACAACCTTATATCACTATTTCTTGATTTTTCAGTTTCGATCATTATCTGTTGATGTCCACGATACTTATTTTTCATACTCTTACCTGCTGCGTGTGTGAACATGGGCACATGCGCACATACAGATACACACACACTTCCCATTCCTCCATTCTCACAATACACTGTCATTTTGCTTGGGTCAGTATTCTGTTTGCCTTGTTATGACTTTATAAATACCTCTAGCTTTATAAATACTCTTAACCTCTGAGCCATATATCACAGTATACCGTGATTGCTTTTCCTTTCTTGCACATTTTGTTTTTTCCTGGAGCTAATACTTCTAGTATCTTAATTATAATTTTTTTTGAAGTTTTCTCCTTTCTGGGTAATTTTCTTCAAATGATGTCTTTCTACTTGTATTAGACCTCATTGTGTGAACCGCTTTCATCAGATGTCTGTGATCTCGGACTGCTTGCTCCTATTTAAGAATAATGGCATCAAAAGCTGACAAGAAGCTCCAGTGTACACGAGCAGGGCTTGTTGACCAGGGTCTTTGCTGTCTGGTCATTAGGCTAGTCTCTTCTGTCTAAGGCTGCTCAGTTTCCAGAGAACATGATTCTAAATTGTTCTGTTTACAGGGTGTAAGTTGGGCAGCCAGCATTCACCCCTGACTTCCAGAAATACCTAATAGGTTGCTTCTTGGTTTTCTCCAGTACCAGCTCCTTTTTTTTGTTCTTGTAGGTCTAACCTCTTAAGTTAAAAATATTCCTTTGCTTTATTTTAGTAGGATTTGGGAAGGAAGCAAAATTTGTTTGTTCCTCCATCTTCAATCAAAAGTCTCATTTTCTCTACTGAATCATTTATTTCTACTTTTTATTCTGTGACTTATACCTTATTCATTGATCTTGTTCATAGAATCTTGTCAAATCCTTTCTAAAAGTCTAGGTGCTACACAATCTACCAGAATTTTTTATCTGCTATGAAAGTTGTATTTTCAGAGACCAAGGCAGATGAATATTAAAGCACGTTCTCACATCTGAATTCAGAAAAACCCTTCAAAGGATTGCTCTTCTACGTATACAACTTTCTGAACCTTCAGAGTGTCCTTTCCCTCTGAGAGATGTTCATAATCACAACTTTACTTGCCTATTTCCTATGAGTCAAATACAGTTTTAGTTATAGTTTGTAAAAATTCTAATATTAGTCAATATATACTTGTAGTTTAGTAAATTGTAATGTATTATTTTTGCACACTGAAAATTGTTTTTAATTTGATTGACTCTCATGGTATCTGAATGGCCTAGACTATACCCTGTTATTCTCCCTCCATCATACTTTATCTCCCACAAAATACACATATTCCTCTCCAGAATAATCGCATTTAACAAGTTCTCGTTTCTTATTTCTCTGAAGAAGCAAAGTAAAGGGGTGAAAAAGTGAAAGCATTAGTTAGTCAGTCATGTCTGACTCTTTGCGACTCCATGAACTGTAGCCCACCAGGCTCCTCTGTCCACGGGATTCTCCAGGCAAGAATACTGGAGTGGGGTGCCATCTCCTCCAGGGGATCTTCCTGACCCAGGGATCGAACCCTGATCTCCTGATTTCAGGCAGATTCTTACCGATCTGAGCCACCAGAGAAGGCCAACCTAGGGTAAAATTTTGATATCTCAGAATTTGAAGTTAGATCCTGAAATATTAGCACAGTGGTAAGTGATTGTAAGAATTAAATGAGTGATTTGGAAAGGAGAGGAAAACACTTAAGAAAGGAAGGGAAGGAAGGCAATAGAAGGAGGAAGGAAGGAGGGGAAGAGAAAGATTCCTCTGAAAGACTTGTTAAGCTCCTGTTAAGGCAAAGATTAAAAATTAGCTCTGTGTGAGATAGTACTTTTTATAGGATGGTGTTTACAAAAGGTTAGTTGTATTAGTTACAAGTTACATTTTGTTTTTGTTTTTAAAGGACAAAGCCATAATATGTGTAAACCTAGGCATATATATCAGGACCTAAGCACACTCAGTCTGACCTGACATTCCCGGCATTCAGTGGTATGGCACTTTGGAACCACTTGGAATGCTTGCGAACCTCTTGTCAGAGAATTGGTATAACAGAGAGGTGCCAAAACATGAAGGTGGCGGAAACAGAAGCTTGTTAGTTCTCTCCCCTGGCGGAGGGGTGTTGGGGGAGGAAGTGATTTCATTAGACAGCAGTTCATGTAAAAGCTATGTACAAAAAGAGCTTAACAGAGCCAGCTGCCTTATAGAATCATGCAGTGAAATGGCTTCCAGTTTTTCTCTATTAAAAGAGAAATAAATGCAATATCTTATGCTAATCTTATGGTTTTCAAGTCATATACTACTTTTAAAAATCTCAAGAATATGAAAAATGGATGGATCGGCAAAATAGCTGACTCATTAAGGACAGCCAGTCAGAGTCCAGATGTAGTCTGTCCCCATCATGTGAGAAGCTGCAGTGTGGAGTACGAGGCATAGTTGGTGCTGTGGCCCAGGACCCCTGGACGCCCACATTGGATCTCAGCTTGCGGACAGTCCCAAGGGACATCTGCACCGTCATACACACTCACAATGGCAAAGAAAAGCAGAACACTCTGAGGGGTGAATGATAACACACCTTCCACAGTGCCCCTGGGGCCATGGAGGCACCCCTGCCTGGTCCACTGTGGTGGTGTTGGCCCCTGGCCAGTGGGCCGCTGGAACCCCACCCCACACCCAGCAGTGATGCGAGTCCCGTCCCCAGGTAGCAGCAGAGGCGCAGGCACAGGCATAGGGTTCCCCGCCTGGCAGTGATGAGGCAGCACCCCCTCCTCTGCCGGAGCCTTCTCAGAAAAGGCGTTAAACACAGCATTTAAATAAGACCCAGAGTCTTATAACACAGTACCCAAACACAATAGGGGTTTTATTTTTCTGGAGGTTGGCAGTTCATAGCTACACTGTGGTGTACCATCAGGTATTTGTACAGCTAACAATGGAGCAGGGGGACAGATTATCACACATCAAAGAGGATATATTCCGTCAGAGGGTGGTGATGACTGCTTTGAGGAAAAGTTCCGCAGGTTATGGGGCTAGAGAGTTACAGAGTAAACCTGGTAAGGTGACATTTGAAGAGAATTGTCTTTGTACAGACATCCTGGGGGTGGCCTTCCAGACAGAGGGAACAGCAAAAGCAAAGGTTCTGGGGCAGGAGCATGCTTAGTATTTTGAAGGAACGAAAAAAAAGGCCAGTGTGTTTAGAGGAGGAAGCCGGGAGGAACAGAGAGGCAAATAGGGCTTTGCAGACCTGGTAAAGACTTTAGATTTCACTGTGTAGGATGGGAAGTCCCCGGAAGACTTTGAGTAAAGCAGTGACATTTTCTGACTTAATGTTTTGAAAGGCTCGTTCTGGTTGCTATGTGAAGACTAGGCCGTTGCAAGGCAAGGGCAGGAAAAAATGACAAGCTGGACTGATTCAGTGGGAGATGGCAGTGATTTCAATCAGGTTGGTAGAAATAGTGACAAATGGGGAGGTTGTGACAGAAGAGCTGATAATATTTAGAAATCATAGACTGGATATGGGATGAGCAGGACGGAAATGAGATAGTGGACTTCTGGCCCATCAATTGGAATAATAAGATTGTCATTTATTAAAATAACGGAGACTGGAGAAAATGCAAGCTTGGTTGGAGACGCCTGTTACATATCCAAGTGAAGCTCAGATAATTAGCTGTATGTGCAGGTCTAGATGAATCTTTCTGCTTTATTACCTCAGTGTGTGGCTTTATTGTTTGGCATCACCTTATGATTGCAAGATGGTTGAACCACCTCCAGCAGCACATCTGCCTCAGGGAAGGGAGCAGAGGAAGGGCAGTGAGTAAATGCAGAAGAGTGCTGCCAGATTTTATTTGGAACTCCTAGGAGGCCAAAGCTCTGAAGTAAAGATTTGGATACAAGTTGTTTATTTGGGAGATGAAAGTATGGACTATTAGTTTCCTATGACTGCTGTATCACAAACTTGGTGGTTTAAAACAATCAAAACTTATTCACTCACAGTTCTAGGGTCCAAAGATCTGAATTCAGTATCACTGGGCTAAAATCATGGTGTCAACAGGACTACATTCCGTCTGAGTGCTCTAGGGAGAATCTGTTCCTTGCTTCTTCAAGCTTCGGGTGACTGCCGGCATTCCTTGGCTTGTGGCTACATCACTCTGATCCTTAAGGCTGGCACCTTCACCTGTCTCTTTGGTTCATCTTCATATCCCCTTCTCTTGTGTGTGTCAGATTTCCCTCTGCCTCTTTCTTAGGGCCCGCTCAGATAATGTAGGATAATCTCTCCATCTCAAGACACTTAATTTAGACAAAGAACTTTCTTCCAAATAAAATAACATTTATAGGTTTCAGGGATTCAGATCTGATATCTTTGGGGACCATTTTTCAGCCTATCACCTACAGGAATGAGGAATTGAAACAAGGAAGGGCAGGTTATCAAACCAAGTTATGGCTGAGGGTGACTGGGGCAAAACCCTGATGGGAAATTATGAAACACTGTCTAAGTCACAGCCCTTAGAGTTAGTCCATCCAAGAAGCAAGTGAGAGTTTATACACCAGTAGCCAACAGTTACTGGTTGAAGGGCTTCAATTCCCCATCACTTCTGACCTATCACACAGGAGTCAAAGAGGAAGAGAGTCACTCAGGCAAAGAAACGCAGGTTCTGTCCACTGGAAATCAGGCGTAGTGCCCAGAAGTGGTGAGCATGAGAGGTGTGTGGACATCAGCAGCAACTGCTGTGGCCTTCCTTTCAACCGCTTCCTGATAACATCCACTACGTTTCATAGGCCGGCTTTCGTTACATGGCCAAGCACAGCTCCAGGGGAGACTGGGAAAGGTAGCCATGTCCTCAGCCAGACACAGTTCCATACTGAATAATACACCGGAGCTCTGTTAGCATGGGGGGAAGGGAGGAGGGATGTTGAGGAGACAGCCAGCCATGCAGGCGGTAAGGATGGAGGCAGATGAGCGGTAAGGATGACTCAGACTAGGGTTTCATCACTGGATATGGTGAGTAGTGGTCAGGATTTAGAATATTGGAGGCAGTGCCGATAAAACTATTGTTCTGAGGTTTGAGGAAAACACAAATCTAGGATCATGAAGGGTTTTTATCTGGAGCAACTGTAGCAGTAGTGCCAGTTAAAGAGATGGATGGACTGGAGTGGGAGCAGGTTTGTGGCACAGGGAGTCTCTCACTCTGTTCTGAACTTGTAAAGACTGAGATGCATATAGATATCCTGTGGGAATCTCAGTGCTGCCTAGGTAGTTGGATAGAGAAGTCCAGAGCCCAGCAGCTCAGGCTGCAGATAATGATTAGGAAGTTATCGGAACAAGCTGGCACTCAAGTTCCATTAAAAATTTCCACTATTTAGGAAACAGTGTATTTCTTAGTTTTCTAGCATTGGAAAAACAGATTTTTATCAGTGTTTGCCTAAGACTCGACTGTTAGGATCTAGTGAAATAGCTGGCTGTAGTTTTAAATAGAAAAAGAGTAAAATGACTGTCCTCATATGTACTAACTCTACGGTCTTTCATTAAATAGACCTTTTGGGCAGGAGGGAATTTTAATTACCTCAGAGATTGGCTTATGGAATCCAAGCTATGGTTATTGGTGGAAATCAATAATTAAATGTTTAAGTAATCAAAAAAAGTACCAAGGGTAATTTTAGATTTTGAAAATGGGATAACAGTATACATTAGATACAAATTAGATTTGGAGTTTATTCTTTTTCAGTGGCTTAATAAGATGTCCAGATATACTTTAATTTCAGCCTCTCCCATAGGCTTAAGAAAGGAAATAGAAAAAACAAAAAGGAATCTAAGCTAATGCATGTGTAAGCATTTATTTACTATTAATTACACTACATGTTTTTATGTATTAACATGAAATTATTTTTCAGAGAATTATTTAAACTTTTAGATTATTGTAGAAATCACTCTGAAGAAAGAGGGTTAGTGCTTGCTAACATTTCACTTTCTGTTTACCTCATTTGATCTGTGAACCAGGATGTTCCTTAGAATGTGAATAATCATAGAGAAATTTCGAGAAAAACTTCATCTGTAATGAAGGCTTTTTAACAGAACTTCCATTCTCTTTATAACTTAAAAATGAGAATTAGATTCTTAAAAACATTGATAGAGACTTCAAAGTTGTAACATTGCATTTTATTTCTATAAACTTCTTTCTTTGATTATTATGATGAATGCTTTAGGATAAGGCCATTATAGATACCTTTAAGCATGCTTTATTGGAATAGGGGATTTATACTTCCTCCACATCCTAACACTAAGCTTATCACAAATGAGAGTGAAGAATGGACTGAATATGAGCCACCACCTCGGATATACAGTAAAAACAGGCGTTGCAATGCCTCTATGTCAGCAAACCTCATGGTGACAATAAGTAACGTTTTTTGGACAACAAAAAAAGTGCTTGAGAAAAAGTTACTTTTAAATATAATTCAATAATTAATTTGGAACAAGGGCAACCATGAAGCTATGGCCTGAAAATCATGAAGTGATAAATTTTTCATTTACTGTTTCAGGAGAGACGATTGGCTAAAGAACAGACTGCTACCACAAACATGTCTATGAACGTGGGTTCTGGGAGTTCTCCTGGAGTCTCTCCCTTTTGGCTCTAATTATGTTTCTGTAGTATACAGTATGTGATGGGCACATGGGATCTGTGAGCCACCATAGAAAAGTTAAATTCTATTTGTTTATTATTATTTTTGAAACTGAAAAAAACAGCTTACCCATTTCTCCTAGCCTCTGGCAACCACCAATCTGTTATCTGTATCTATGAACCTGATTTTTTATATATATATCTACATTTCTGGGTCAGGAAGATCCACTGGAGAAGGGATAGGCTACCTACTGCAGTGTTCTTGGGCTTCCCTGGTGGCTCAGCTGGTAAAGAATCCACCTGTAATGCAGGAGACCTGGGTTTAATCCCTGGGTTGGGAAGATCTCCTGGAGAAGGGAATGGCTACCCACTCCAGTATTCTGGCCTGGAGAATTCCATGGACAGTGTAGTCCATGGGGTTGCAAAGAGTCGGACCTGATTGAGTCTTACACTTTCATTTTCATATCTATATCTTAGATTCCACATATAAGAGAGTATATATGGTATTTGTCTTCCAGTGTCTGACTTATTTCACTTAACATAATACCCTCAAGATTCATCCAGATTGTTGTAAGTGGCAGGATATCATTCTTTTTTGTGACTGAGTAATATTCCATTGTGTGTATGTATGTGAACACACACAATGTATACACATGCATACCTCATTTTCTTTATCCACCAGTGGACATTTAGGTTTTTCCATAACTAGGCTATTGTAAATAATGCTTTCATGAGGATTTGTGTATCTTTTCAAGTTGGTATTTTCATTTTCCTCAGATAAATGCCTAGAAATAGAATTTCTAGATTGTATGATAGTTCTATTTTTAACTTTTTGGGGAAACTTCATACTGTCTTCCATAGAAACTGTACCAATTTACATTTCCACCAACAGTGTAAAAGGGTTCTTTTTTCTATACCCTTGTCAATACTTTCTGTTTCTAGTCTTTTTGATAATAGCCATTCTAACACATATGAGGTGATAATCTCCTTGTTTTTAATTTGCATTATGTTTAATGATTAATGATGTAGAGCATCTTTTCATGTATCTTTTGGCCATCTGTATGTCTTTTTTGGAAAAGTGTCTATTCAGATCTTCTCATTTTTTAAATCACTTTTTGTGTATTAAGTTGTCTGAGTTCTTGGTTTATTTTGGATGTTTGCGAATGTTTTCTCCCTTTTCCTTTTGTTGATGATTTCCTTTGCTATACAGAAACTTTTTAGTTTGTTGTAGTCCCATTTGTTTATTTTTGCATTTGGTGTGAGATTCCAAAAATCACCATCAAGGCATATGTCAAGGAGCTTTACCACCTATGTTTTCTTTTAGGAATTTTATGGTTTCACATGTTACACTCAAGTCTTTAATTCATTTTAAGTTAATTTTTGTGCATGTTAAAGTATTGATCCAGTTTCAATCTTTTGCTTGTGGCTGTCCAATTTTCCCAACACCATTTATTGTAAAGACTGTTCTTTCCCCATTATTTGACCATACATATGTGGGTTTATTTCTGGGCTCTCTATTTTGTTCCATTGATCTATGTGTCTGCTTTTCTGTGACTATCATACTGTTTAAATTATTACAGCTTATAACATAGTTTGAAATTTGAGAGTGTGATGCCTTCAGCTTTATTCTTTCTCAAGACTGATTTAGCTATTTAAGGGGTCTCTTATGGTTCTATATAAATTTTAGGACTATTTGTCCTATTTATGTGAAAAATTCCATTGGGATAGGGATTTTTTATAGGGATTGCATTGCATCTGTAGATTGATTTGGATGGTATGGACATTTTAACAATATTAATCTTTCCAATTTGTGAGCATGGGATATCTGTCCATTTATTTGTATTGTTTTCAATTTCTTTAATGTTTTGTCATTTAAAATATACAGATCTTCCACCTCCTTGATAAATTTATTGCTAGGTATTTTATTCTTTTTGATGTAATCATAAATGGAATTGTTTACTTAACTTCTCTTTCTAATATTTCATTATTAGTTTATTTAAATAAGCAAGTTCTTGTGTATTGATGTTGTATCCTGCAACTTTACCAGATTTGTTAGTTTTTGATGAAGTCTTTAGGGTTTTATATATATATAATATATACACACACTTATACATATCATGTCATCTGAATATAGTAATAGTTGTACTTCTTCCTTTCCAATTTGGATGCCTTTTCTCTTTCTTGCCTAATTGCTCTGGCTAGGACTTCCAATATTATATTGAATGAAATTGGCAAAAATAGGTATCCTTATCCCTGATCTTAGAGGAAAAAATTTCAGTTTTTCACCATTGAGTATGATGTAGGGATATCATATGTGGCCTTTACTATGTTGAAGTACTTTTGTACGTTCCCTCTATACCTACTTTTTTGAGGGATTTTGTCATAAATGGATGTTGAATTTTGTCAAATGCTGTCAAATGCTTTTTCTGCATCTGTCTATTGAGATGATCACATGATTTTTGTCCTTTATTTTGTCTTTGTGACATGTCACAATGACTGGTCTGTGGCTGTTCAACCATCCTTTCATCTCATTTGATCACAGTGTATGCCTGTTGAATTCAGTTTGCAAATGTTTTGTTGAGGATTTTTGCATCTGCGTTCACCAGGTAATTTTCTTTTCTTGTGGCATTCTTTTTTTTTTTTTTTTTTTATAAATTTATTTAGTTTAGTTGGGGGCTAATTACTTTACAATATTGTATTAGTTTTTGCCATACATTGACATGAATCAGCCATGGGTTTACGTGTTCCCCATCCTGAACCCTCCTCCCACCTCCCTCCCCATCCCATCCCTCCGGGCCATCCCAATGCCCCAGCCCTGAGCATTTGTCTCATGCATAGACCATGGAATGGTGTTCCACTTCACATATGATAATATACATGTTTCAGTGCTATTGTCCCAGAACGTCCCAGCAATCCCACTGCTGGGCATACACACCGAGGAAACCAGAATTGAAAGAGACATGTGTACCCCAATGTTCATCGCAGCACTGTTTACAATAGCCAGGACATGGAAGCAACCTAGATGTCCATCAGCAGACGAATGGATAAGCAAGCTGTGGTACATATACACAATGGAATATTACTCAGCCATTAAAAAAATACATTTGAATCAGTTCTATTGAGATGGATGAAACTGGAGCCCATTATACAGAGTGAAGTAAGCCAGAAAGAAAAACACCAATACAGTATACTAATGCATATATATGGAATTTGAAAGTTGGTAACGGTAACCCTATATGCGAGACAGAATAAGAGACACAGATGCATAGAACAGTCTTGTGGACTCTTGTGGCATTCTTATCTGGTTTCAGTATCAGGGTAATGCTGGCATCATAGAAAGAGTTTGGAAGAGTTCTGTCCTTTTTTTTTTTTTTTTAAGAGTTTGAGAATGATGGTATTCTTTGACTGTTTGGCAAACGTCACCAGTGAAGCAATCTGGTTCTGGACTTTTGTTTGTTGGGAGGTTTTGGATTACTGATTCAATCTCCTTGTTAGCAGTCAGTCTGTTTAGCTTTTTTATTTCATTATGATTCAGTCTTGGTAGATTGTATGTTTCTGGGTTGGGAAGATCCCCTGGAGAAGGGAAAGGCTACCCACTCCAGTATTCTAGCCTGGAGAACTCCATGGACTGTATAGTCCATGGGGTCGCAAAGAATCGGACACGACTGAGTGACTTTCACTCACTTCACTTCACAATATCTGTTGTAATTCCTGTTGTAATAGCTCCTCTTTCATTTCTGATTTTATTTGAGTCCCTTCTCCTTTTTTTGTTGGTGAAGCTAGCTAGAGGTTTGTCAATTTTATCTTTTCAAAGAACCAGCTCTTAGTTTCATTGATCTTATTTACTGTCTTTTAACCTTTATTTTACTTATTTCTGCTCTAATCTTTTTATTTCTTCTACTAGTATTTCTTTCTCTAGTTCCTTGAGGTGTAAAGTTAGATTATTTATTTGAGCCTTTTTGTTTCTTGAGGCTATTTATCACAGTAAACTTCCCTCTTAAAACTACTTTTGCTGCATCCCATGAAGTTTGGTGTTACATATCCATTTTCGTTTGTCTCAAGGAATTTTTTTTTATTTTTCTTTTTCTGTCTTCTTTGAACCTTTGACTGTCCAGTGGCATCTTGTGTAATGTCCACATACTTGTGAATTTTCCAGTTTTCCTTGTGTAATAAATTTCGAGTTTTATACCGCTGTGGTCAGAAAAGCTGCTTGATGTGATTTCAGTCCCTTTAAATGTAGTAAGCTTGTTCTTCGGCCTAACATGTGATATAGCCTGGGAAATAGTGAGAAGAATTTCTGTTGCTTTTGAATCGAGTGTTTTGTAAATATTTGTGATCTCAAATGTTGTTAAAGGCTGATGTGTTCTAGTTGATTATCTGTCCTGTGTATCCACTGATGTAAGTGTGGAGTATTATAGTCTCCTGCTGTTATTGTATTGCTGTCAATTTCTCCTTTAGGTCTGTTGATATTTGCTTTAGTTAGATGCTTCTCTGTTGGCTGTGTAAATATTTACAAATGCTACATCTTCTTGTTGGATTGACTTCTTTATCATTATATAATGCCCTTCTTTGTCTCGTTACAGTCTTTGTTTTAAAGTCTATTTTGTCTGATAAAAATATAGCCATTCCAACTTATTTTTTGTAGTTTCCATTTGCATGAGATCTCTTTTTCCATCCCTTCACTTTCAGTCTATGTGTGTCCTTACATCCAAAGTGAGTCTCTTGTAGGCAGCATACAGATGGGTCTTATTTTCTTATCTATTCATCCACTCTGTGTCTTTGGATTAGAGAATTTAGTCCATTTGCATTTAAAGTAATTATTGGGCTAAGAAGGCAGAGGAATAGGACGGGGAGACCACTCTCTCCCCCACAAATTTATCGAAAGAACATCTGAACGCTGAGCAAACTTCACAAAACAACTTCTGAATGCTGGCAGAGGACATCAGGCATCCAGAAAAACAGCCCATTATCTTCGAAAGGAGGTAGGACAAAAGATAAAAGATAAAAAGAGAGACAAAAGAGTTAGGGACAAAGACCCATCCTGGGGAGAGAGTCGTAAAAGAGAAGTTTCCAAACACCAGGAAACCCTCTCACCAGAGGGTTTGGGGGAAGATTTTGAATCTCAGAGGGCAACATGACCAGGAGGAAAACTAAATAAATAAAACCCACAGATTACATGCCTAAAGGCAACTCCCAACAAAGCACCCCAGATGCTTGCATTCCGCCACCAGCAAGTGGGGGCTGAATGGAGAGGAGCGGGTGGCACTGCTTAGGGTAAGGACCGGGCCTGAATGCCCTGAGGGCAATCTGAGGGAGCTAACGTGAGCTAGCAACCTAAACTGTGGGACAGCCAGAGAGAGAGAACTATCCCGCAAAAAGCCCAAATCTAAGGCACTGCCGGCCCGCTCGCAGCACAAAGCACTGAACAAAACCAGAGGAGAGCTAGCCGGCTGTGGACCACCCCATCCCCCGCCAGATACAGCGGGCAGGCGGGGCCAGCCAGAGCCGATAAGGGGCAAACTCGGCCCCAGAGAGGGCACCCCCTACCAAACTGCAAACAGGCTTCCAGTTTCTAAGCAAAGACTGCCTGAGATCCCGGAGGGTTGACATCCGCCAGGATGGTCGCAGCCAGAGACCAGCTCTCTAGAACTGACACAAGGTGCACCAGAGCCAGGGGCGCCCAGAAACCGAGGCGGGGACCAGGGAGGTGATAAGTCGCACTGCCCCAACAGGGGAGAGTGCGCTCGCCACACACCTGGCTGCCTGAGCTGCTCCGACCAGGATCGGCACAAACCGCGGGCCCAACCGAGTCTGCGCCTTTGTAGAGTACCCGGGAACCTGAACCTGAGCGGCTTAGACCTGGGAAGTGCACGCATCTCAGGGACCACTCCCTGGCAGAGTAACCTGAAGCCTGAGCAGGGCAGACTGGGAAAGCACACACTCCATGAGCAGGGGCAAACCCAGTGCGGCCGAGAAACTGCGAGCTCTCCACACACATGCCAGTGATATTGGTTTGCAGTGTTCTTCCCTCCCCACAGCACGACTGAACAAGTGAACCTAAAGAGACCTCCTCCACCCCTTTATGTCAGGGCAGAAATTAGACACTGAAGACACCTGCAAACAGAGCCAAATAAACAGAAGGACCCGCTTTGGAAGTGACAGGTAAACAGATTAAAATCCTTGTAGTTAACACCGACTACATTGAAAGGGGCTTATAGATCTTGAAAAGTATAAGCAGGAACAAGGATCTATCTGAAACTGAACTGACCCCACACTGCTCACAACAGCTCCAGAGAAAGTCCTGGATATATTTTTACTATTATCTTTTTTTTTTAATTTTTTTCTTTTTTCTTTAAGTCCTCTATTACACCTTTAATTCTCATTTTTATAACCCACTATTACCTTGCAAAAAAAAAAAGACCCTATTTTTAAAGCAAACTGCATACATATATCTTATACTTTTTGTGATTTTTTTTATATTGTATTTTTTAAAGACTTTAACCTCTACTCTAGATTTTTAATCTTTGTTTTACATATTTGGTATCAATTTTGCACATTTAAGAACCCAATCTTTAGTACCCATTTTTACTCACGAGTGTGATTACTGGCTTGATTACTCTCTCTCCCTACTGACTCTCTTTCTTCTTCCCCAGGGAACTTCTGTCTCCCCCCCTTCTCCTTATCTTCTCAACCCAATTCTGTGAATCTCTGTGGGTGTTCTGGGCACCGGAGACCACTTCAGGAACAGAATACTGCCCAGATCTCTCTCTCCCCTCTTGATTCCCCCCTTTCTACTCATGTTCACCTCTATCTCCTTCCTCCCTCCTCTCTATGTATCTCTGTGAACCTCTCTGAGGGTTCCAGACTGTGGAGAGCACATAGGGAAGTGCTTACTGGCTAGACTGCTCACTCCACGTTTGAGTCCCCCTCTTCTCCTGGTCACCTCTATCTCCTTCCTCCCTCGTCACCTCTCCATGTAACTCAGTGAACCTCCCTGGGTATCTCTCACTGTGGAGAATCTTTTCACCACTAACCTAGAAGTTTTATTATCAGTGCTGTATGGATGGAGAAGTCTTGAGGCTACTGCAAGAACAAGACTGAAAACCAGAGGCAGGAGGCTTAAGCCCAAAACCTGAGAACACCAGAGAACTCCTGACTCCAGGAAACATTAATTAATAAGAGGTCATCCAAAAGCCTCCATACATACACTGAAACCAAGCTCCACCCAAGAGCCAATAAGTTCCAGAGCAAGACATACCACGCAAATTCTCCAGCAATGCAGGAACATAGCCCTGAGCATCAATATACAGGCTGCCCAGAGTCACACCAAACCCGTAGACATCTCAAAACCCAATACTGGACACTCCATTGCATGCCAGAGAAAAGAAAGCCAGCTCCACCCACCAGAACACTGACACAAGCTTCCCCAACCAGGAAACCTTGACAAGCCACCCGTCCAACCCCACCCACAGGGAGGAACCTCCACAATAAAGAGGAACTTCAGACTATCAGAATACAGAAAGGCCACCCTAAACACAGAAATATAAACAAGATGAAAAGGCAGAGAAATACTCAGCAAGTAAAGGAAAATGATAAATGCCCACCAAACCAAAGAGGAGGAGATAGGGAATCTATCTGAAAAAGAGTTTAGAATAATGATAATAAAAATGATCCAAAATCTTGAAAACAAAATGGAGTTACAGATAAATAGCCTGGAGACAAGGATTGAGAAGATGCAAGAAATGTTTAACAAGGACCTAGAAGAAATAAAAAAGAGTCAATATGTAATGAATAATGAAATAAAGGAGATAAAAAACACTCTGGAGGGAACCAACAGTAGAATAATGGAAGCAGAAGATAGGATAAGTGAGGTAGAAGATAGCATGGTGGAAGTAAACAAAGTAGAGAGGAAAAAAGAAAAAAGAATCAAAAGAAATGAGGAAAACCTCAGGGATCTCTGGGACAATATGAAACGCCCCAACATTCGAATCATAGGAGTCCCAGAAGAAGAAGATAAAAGGAGAGGCCATGAAAAAATACTCGAGGAGATAATAGTTGAAAATTTCCCTAAAATGGAGGAGGAAATAGTCACAGAAGTTCAAGAAACCCGGAGAGTCCCAAACAGGATAAACCCAAGGTGAAACACCCCAAGACACATATTAATCAAATTAACAAAGATGAAACACAAAGAACAAATATTAAAAGCAGCAAGGGAAAAACAACAAATAACACACAAGGGGATCCCCATAAGGATAACAGCTGATCTTTCAATAGAAACTCTTCAGGCTAGAAGCGAATGGCAGGACATACTTAAAGTAATGAAAGAGAATAATCTACAACCCAGATTACTGTACCCAGCAAGGATCTCATTCAGATATGAAGGAGAATTCAAAAGCTTTACAGACAAGCAAGAACTGAGGGAATTCAGCACCACCAAACCAGCTCTCCAACAAATGCTGAAGGATCTTCTCTAAACAGGAAACACAGAAAGGGTGTTTAAACACGACCTTAAAACTACAAAGTAAATGGCAACGGGACCATACTTATCAATAATTACCTTAAATGTAAATGGGTTGAATGCCCCAACCAAAAGACAAAGAGTGGCTGAGTGGATACAAAAACAAGACCCCTACATATGCTGTCTACAAGAGACCCACCTCAAAACTAGGGACACATACAGACTGAAAGTGAAGGGCTGGAAAAAGATATTTCGTGCAAACGGAGACCAAAAGAAAGCAGGAGTCGCAATACTCATTTCAGATAAAATAGACTTTAAAATAAAGGCTGTGAAAAGGGACAAAGAAGGACACTACATAATGATCAAAGGAGTAATCCAAGAAGAAGATATAAAAATTATAAATATATATGCACCCAACATAGGAGCACCACAATATGTAAGGCAAATACTAACAAGTATGAAAGGGGAGATTAACAATAACACAAAAATAGTGGGAGACTTTAAAACCCCACTCACACATATGGATAGATCAACTAAACAGAAAATTAACAAGGAAACACAAACTTTAAATGATACAATAGACTAGTTAGATTTAATTGATGTTTACAGGTCATTTCACCCCAAAACAATCAATTTCACCTTTTTCTCAAGTGCACATGGAACCTTCTCCAGGATAGATCACATCCTGGGCCATAAATCTAGCCTTGGTAAATTCAAAAAAATTGAAATCATCCCAGTCATCTTCTCTGACCAAAATGCAGTAAGATTAGACCTCAATTACAGGGGAAAAAACTATTAAAAATTCCAACATATGGAGGCTAAACAACACGCTTCTGAATAATCAACAAATCACAGATGGAATCAAAAAAGAAATCAAAATATGAATAGAAATGAATGAAAATGAAAACACAACAACCCAAAACCTATGGGACACTTGTAAAAGCAATGCTAAGGGGAAGGTTCATAGCAATACAGGCATACCTCAAGAAACAAGAAAAAAAATAAATAACCTAACTCTACACCTAAAGCAACTAGAGAAGGAAGAAATGAAGAACCCCAGGGTTAGTAGAAGGAAAGAAATCTTAAAAATTAGGGCAGAAATAAATGCAAAAGAAACAAAAGAGACCATAGCAAAAATCAACAAAACTAAAAGCTGGTTTTTCAAGAAGATAAACAAAGTTGACAAACCATTAGCCAGACTCATCAAGAAACAAAGGGAGAAGAATCAAATCAACAAAATTAGAAATGAAAATGGAGAGATCACAACAGACTACACAGAAATACAAAGGATCATAAGAGACTACTACCAACAACTATATGCCAATAAAATGGACAACTTGGAAAAAATGGACAAATTCTTTAGAAAAGTATAACTTTCCAAAACCGAACCAGAAAGAAATAGAAGATCTTAACAGACCCATCATAAGCACGGAAATCGAAACTGTAATTAGAAATCTTCCAGCAAACAAAAGCCCAGGACCAGACGGCTTCACAGCTGAATTCTACCAAAAATTCAGAGAAGAGCTAACACCTATCCTACTCAAACTCTTCCAGAAAATTGAAGAAGAAGGTAAACTTCCAAACTCATTCTATGAGGCCACCATCACCCTAATTCCAAAACCAGACAAAGATGCCACAAAAAAAGAAAACTACAGGCCAATATCACTGATGAACATAGATGCAAAAATCCTTAATAAAATTCTAGCAAACAGAATCCAACATCATATTAAAAAGATCATACATCATGACCAAGTGGGCTTTATCCTAGGAATGCAAGATTTCTTTAACATCCGCAAATCAATCAATGCAATACACCACATTAACAAATTGAAAGATAAAAACCATATGATTATCTCAATAGATGCAGAAAAAGCCTCTGACAAAATTCAACATCCATTTATGATAAAAACCCTCCAGAAAGCAGGAATAGAAGGAACATACCTCAACATAATAAAAGCTATATATGACAAACCCACAGCAAACATTATCCTCAATGGTGAAAAACTGACAGCATTTCCCCTAAAGTCAGGAACAAGGCAAGGGTGCCCACTTTCACCACTACTATTCAACATAGTTTTGGCCACAGCAATCAGAGCGGAAAAAGAAATAAAAGGAATCCAGATAGGAAAAGAAGAAGTAAAACTCTCACTGTTTGCAGATGACATGATCCTCTACATAGAAAACCCTAAAGATTCTACCAGAAAATTACTAGAGCTAATCAATGAATATAGTAAAGTTGCAGGATATAAAATTAACACACAGAAATCCCTTGCATTCCTATACACTAATACTGAGAAAACAGAAAGAGAAATTAAGGAAACAATACCATTCACCGTTGCAACAAAAAGAATAAAATACTTAGGAATATATCTACCTAAAGAAACAAAAGACTTATATATGGAAAACTATAAAACACTGATGAAAGTCATCAAAGAGGACACAAACAGACGGAGAAATATACTGTGTTCATGGATTGGAAGAATTAATATAGTGAAAATGAGTATACTACCCAAAGCAATCTATAGATTCAGTGCAATCCCTATCAAGCTACCAACGGTATTTTTCACGGAACTAGAACAAATAATTTCACAGTTTGTATGGAAATATAAAAAACCTCGAATAGCCAAAGCAATCTTGAGAAAGAAGAATGGAACTGGAGGAATCAACCTGCCTGACTTCAGGCTCTACTACAAAGCCACAGTCATCAAGACAGTATGGTACTGGCACAAAGATAGAAATATAGATCAATGGAACAAAATAGAAAGCCCAGAGATAAATCCACGCACCAATGGACACCTTATCTTTGACAAAGGAGGCAAGTATATACAATAGAGAAAAGACAATCTCTTTAACAAGTGGTGCTGGGAAAACTGGTCAACCACTTGTACAAGAATGAAAGTAGAACACTTTCTAACACCATACACAAAAATAAACTCAAAATGGATTAAAGATCTAAATGTAAGACCAAAAACTATAAAACTCCTAGAGGAAAACATAGGCAAAACACTCTCCGACATAAACCACAGCAGGATCCTCCATGACCCACCTCCCAGAATATTGTAAATAAAAGCAAAAATAAACAAATGGGACCTAATTAAAATTAAAAGCTTTTGCACAACAAAGGAAACTATAAGCAAGGTGAAAAGACAGCCTTCAGAATGGGAGAAAATAATAGCAAACGAAGCTACAGACAAAGAATTAATCTCAAAAATATACAAGCAACTCCTGCAGCTCAATCCCAGAAACATAAACGACCCAATCAAAAAGTGAGCCAAAGAACTAAACAGACATTTCTCCAAAGAAGACATAGAGATGGCTAACAAACACATGAAAAGATGCTCAACATCACTCATTATCAGAGAAATGTATATCAAAACCACAATGAGGTATCATTTCACGCCTGTCAGAATGGCTGCTATCCAAAAGTCTACAAGCAATAAATGCTGGAGAGGGTGTGGAGAAAAGGGAACCCTCTTACACTGTTGGTTGGAATGCAAACAAGTACAGCCACTATGGAGAACAGTGTGAAATTCCTTAAAAAACTGGAAATAGATCTGCCGTATGACCTAGCAATCCCACTGCTAGCCATACACACTGAGGAAATCAGGATTGAAAGAGACACGTGTACCCCAATGTTCATCACAGCACTGTTTATAATAGTCAGGACATGGAAGAAGCCTAGATGTCCATCAGCAGACGAATGGATAAGGAAGCTGTAGTACATATACACAATGGAATATTACTCAGCCATTAAAAAGAATACATTTGAATCAGTTCTATTGAGATGGATGGAACTGGAGCCCATTATACAGAGTGAAGTAAGCCAGAAAGAAAAACACCAATATAGTATACTAATGCATATATATGGAATTTGATAGATGGTTAACGATAACCCTATATGCGAGACAGAATAAGAGACACAGATGCATAGAACTGTCTTATGGACTCTGAGGGAGAAGGTAAGGGTGGGACGTTCTGAGAGAATAGCATCGAAACATGTATATTATCATATGTGAAACAGAACACCACTCCAGGTTCGAGGCATGAGACAAATGCTCAGGGCTGGGGCAATGGGATGACCCAGAGGGATGGGATGGGGAGGGAGGTGGGAGGGGGGTTCAGGATGGGGAACACATTTAAACCAGGGCTGATTCATGTCAAGGTATGACAAAAACCACTACAATATTGTAGAGTAATTAGCCCCCAACTAAAATAAATAAATTTATTAAAAAAAATAAAGCAATTATTGATAGCTGTGCACATACTGTCATTTTGTTAATAGATTTCTGGCTGTTTTTGTGTTTCCTGTCTGTTCCTTTCTTCTTCTTTTACTCTCTTCCTTTTTTGATTTGATGACTTGCTTTAGTGGTATGCTTATATTTCTTTACCTTTTGTGTATTTACTGTAGTTATTTTGCTTTGTGGCTAGCATGAGGTTCGCATATTAACAATTTATATCTATAACAGTTGATATAAAGTTGTAAATAACTTAAGTTTGATACCACTGTATACCACTGTAAAGCTTAACCTTCTTACTCTTTCCTCTGCTGCATTTCATGTTTTTGATGTCACATTTTAGAATTCTTCATCTTGTCTATCCCTTAATTATTGAAATGATATTTTTATGATTTGTGTCTTTAAATCTTCATGCTAGCTTTATAAGTGATTAACCCACTACCTTTACTATACATTTACCTTTCCAGTGGGATTTATTATTTAAAATGTGTTCTTGTTAGTGATCAGTGCCCTTTGTTTTCAACTTAAAGAATTTCCTTTAACATCTCTTGTCAGGTCAGTTTAGTGGTGATGAATTCCTTAGCTTTTCTGGAAAACGCTGTATCCTTTCTGAATGATAACTTTGCCAGTTAGTTTTCTTTATTAAAAATTTTTTTCTTCACCACTTTGAATATATTGTGCCATTATATATTTAGTACAGCTAAATAATAGTAACATACCTAAGACAAATAATATGTTAATACATTTAAAAAATGAGTTTTATTGAAACACTTTGGAAAAGTTAAAACCTGATAAGACTGCTCATCAGTGTTTTAGAAACTCGTTTTCTTAGGCTCATCCACGGTACATGAAGCAGTGTCCTCTTTATTCTTTCTCCATGCTTCCTTTCCCCTCTCCCCTTTCTCCGTGATGACTTCTATATTTGTCTTTTAAGCCATATCCCCGCTTCTCTCTCCCAAGCTAAAGATCCATTTCTGACAGATATCTCTCATGTCCTGAACTAAGCTCACTCTTTTTTAAAATAGACAACCTGATATCCACTTGTTTTCCCAGTTGTTGATGGATGGACTGACCCTACATTTCAGTTTGCCTAGAACTGTCATTGTTTGTATCTGTTGTCCTGAAATAATTAATAGTTAGCTTTTCACTTTTAAAATTATCCTGGGTTGGATAACAAATCATATGTCACCATAGCTGTCTGTCTGATTAAGTTCTACCTTTTAAGAACCAGCCCCTCAGTCCACTGTTAAAGGACTTTGGAGTGACAGGCATGTCCATGGGTCTTACCCCAACTCCTATTTCTCTGAGTGCCTCTCTCCACATCGATCCCCCTGCCATTCCTCCCCGACACATTTGCCCCTACTGCTTTCCATTTGTATCATCAGCTTTCTATTTTGCTCTCCATCTCCAAGTAATGATGTCCTGATTTTTTTAATTCTAGGATCCTCAGACTGGTATGTTACCCTACAAGTCTCAGTGTGCCCCTTCCTTTCTGCCTTAATGCGTTTAGACCTCTAGCCTTTCTCAGAATCTTGCACTTGTGAATTGCTCCCACGGATAAACCCAGTAGGTAGGGCAAGGGCTTACCTGTCTGATGTAGTGTATTAGACACAATCCACCCAGTCTCCAGTGCTGAACAGCTTAGAGAAATGTTTTTTTTTTTTTCTACTTCAGCTCCTCAATCAACTTTTATAAAGTTGGAATAAGATCTACTTTATGGGATATTGTGAGGATTCATGCGAGGAAGTACAACAGAGTAATTAGCATAGTGTTAGCATTTAGCTAAAGAAAGAAATGAAAGTATAAATAATGGGTGGGCTACAGTCCATGGGGTCACAAAGAGTCGAACACGACTGAGTGACTAACAGTGTCCAACTAATGAAGGAGGCTAAACTAAGTCTTTTGTCTTTTATTTTAAAGTTCACTAGATTTAGGAGCAAATATTGATACTGAGGGGCTTCCCTGGTGGCTTAATGTTAACAAATCCGCCTGCAATGCAGGAGACCTCCTGCAATGAGGGTGACGGGGTCTGATCCATGGGTGGAGAAGATACCCTAAAGAAGGAAATAGCAATCCACTCCAGTATTCTTGCCTGGGAAATCCTATGGACAGAGGAGCCTGGTGGGCTACAGTCCATGGGGTTGCCAGAGTCGGACACGACTTAGCGGCTAACCATCACCAAATGGCATGTACTTTATACCTTTGTTACCAATGCAGAACCTGGTGTCTGTCCTAGACTTGCTGAACCTGATCAGTGGGGGTGTGATAGATGATTCTCTCCAATCTGTGGAAGATATGCAAACACCAAGTGGGTAGTTGGACTAGATGACTTGTAAAAGTCCTCCCACCCTGAAGTCTCATATTCTTACTTTTGTATAGCACAGTCATGCCCAGGAAATAAACCCTTCATTCATTTATTTAACAGTATTGATTGAGTAGCTCATAGTAATGCCATGTTCTTCTTTAGGCCTATGTTTTAATTCCACAGGCATGGTACACTCCTAATTGCCCAGGAGATAGTAATGGAAAGCACTTGTTCGTTGACTCAAAGATTCACTGAGCATCTGCCATGTGCTGGGGCACTGTGCTTGGCCTTGGTGAGATGGTGATGAGCAATACTGACAGAGTCCTTTTCCTTTCAGGGTTTACACCAGCAGAAAAAATAAACAAATTGTGTTTACAGTAAAGGGGATACATGTTGTTACGAAAAAGAAAATGGTGTGAAAACCATTCTTTTCGTTCTGTTGTTTTTCCCCACATCAGAATTCCAATTAAAATCCAGTCAGGTTATTCATAGCTGCTGCTGCTGCTGCTGCTGCTGCTGCGGCTGCTAAGTCGCTTCAGTCGTGTCCGACTCTGTGCGGCCCCATAGACGGCAGCCCACCAGGCTCCTCTGTCCCTGGGATTCTCCAGGCAAGAATACTGGAGTGGGTTGCCATTTCCTCCTCCAGTGCATGAAAGTGAAAAGTGAAAGTGAAGTCGCTTAGTCGTATCTGACTCTTCGCGACCTCATGGACTGCAGCCTACCAGGCTCCTCCGTCCATGGGGTTTCCCAGGCAAGAGTACTGGAGTGGGGTGCCATTGCCTTCTCCAGTTATTCATAGAAGAATTAGTAATTCCTCTCCTCAGACTGGTTTTAGGTTTTATGCAAAAACTGAGAGCCTTTGGGCCTTAGCCCAGGAATACTGGAAGACTTCAGGATGCATTTTTGTACTTAAAACCACTCTGGTGTCACAACTGGTAAGACGGCTGTTGAATAAGCCAGCCAAAGGGACATCCCTTGTTCAGGTTGACTCTGGGTATTCTAGAAGTTCTGAGTCCTTTGACTTCATGTACCTATTTCGAACCTTATTGCAACAGAGCTCATTTGTACTACATTTTTCAAGGAAGTTCTTATTCAAAACATGAAGATGTTATTAATGTAGACCATGCAATAACTGCAGTAGTAACAAAACAAGTCCACCAGCTCTGCTGCCAGTGTTCCTTATCATCAGTGTCCTCAACACTTTAATAGAGAAAATGAAAATTTTCAACTTTGCATGTTGGAACAAACAAAGCCATAATGAAACAGAGAGAGGAAGAAGAAAAACACCCTGTCTTTTGCTGTGGATACAGGAAGGCACTTAATTTAGAAGCAGCTGTCTAGGATCTAGTTCTGGCTCTTTCATTAATCAGTGTGTGACCTTGATGTCTCTGGAATTCAGTTTTTTTAAAATGCTAAATGATCCTTAATTAGCCCTAAAATTCTCATTCAGTGAAACTAAATGGAGGGAATGGTGTCATTTTACACTTGCCTCTCCTGCCTTCCTCCCAGCTACACAAATACATCAGAAGCCCTATCACCACTGAACAGATGGCTACTGAAGCAACTTGCTTCTCTAACCTGGACGTTTGTGCGTGCCTTAAGCTGAAGCCTGAGACCTTAATATCTACCTGCTTATCTGGACTGAATGAGTGAACTGACACCAGGTCCTTGGGGAGCACTGCGTCTTCTCTGAAGGAGAACCCTGCCCCGAGAGCACTTAGGACCTCAGCAACTCTCAGTCTCCGTAATGCTAGTCGCACCAACTGTCCTGTTTCAAACACCGTAGGCCTTCCTAGGACCAACTATTGCTGCTTTTCTGATTAATAATATCTGCACTGTCTAAAATCTTACGTTACTCTGCCCACACCTGCCCAGTCAGCTTGCTTCAGCAGACACCACCCACCGGATGGCATCAAGCTTCTGTCCTGAAGGAGCAGCAGTATAGCCCGGGCACCTGTGAGCCTGGTCCTGCCTCGCCTGGGTCTGTGCCTCTGCCCTGGAAGACCCTGTGAAGCCCCAGTCAGCCTGCCATCAAACCTCCTCAGGTTATAAGCACATCAGTTCAGTTCAGTTCAGTCACTCAGTCGTGTCTGACTCTTTGCGACCCCATGAATCACAGCATGCCAGGCCTCCCTGCCCATCACCAACTCCTGGAGTCCACCCAAACCCATGTCCATCGAGTCAGTGATGCCATCCAGCCATCTCATCCTCTGTCGTCCCCTTCTCCTCCTGCCCCCAATCCTTCCCAGCATTAGGGTCTTTTCCAATGAGTCAACTCTTCGCATGAGGTGGCCAAAGTATTGGAGTTTCAGCGTCAACATCAGTCCTTCCAATGAACACCTAGGACTGATCTCCTTTAGGATGGACTGGCTGGATCTCCTTGCTGTCCAAGGGACTCTCAAGAGTCTTCTCCAACACCACAGTTCAAAAGCATCAATTCTTCAGCACTCAGCTTTCTTCACCGTCCAACTCTCACATCCATACATGACTACTGTAAAAACCATAGCCTTGACTAGACAGACCTTTGTTGGCAAAGTAATGTCTCTGCTTTTAAATATGCTATCTAGGTTGGTCATAGCCTTCCTTCCAAGTAGTAAGCATCCTTTAATTTCATGGCTGCAATCACCATCTGCAGTGATTTTGGAGCCCCAAAAAATAAAGTCTGACACTGTTTCCACTGTTTCCTCATCTATTTCCCAAGAAGTGATGGGACCAGATGCCATGATCTTAATTTTCTGAATGTTGAGCTTTAAGCTAACTTTTTCACTCTCCTCTTTCACTTTCATCAAGAGGCTCTTTAGTTCTTCTTCACTTTCTGCCATAAGGGTGGTTCATCTGCATATCTGAAGTTACTGATATTTCTCCCGGCGATCTTGATTCCAGCTCGTGTTTCTTCCAGCCCAGCATTTCTCATGATGTACTCTGCATATAAGTTAAATAAGCAGGATGACAATATACAGACTTAATATACTTTTCCTATTTGGAACCAGTCTGTTGTTCCATGTCCAGTTCTAACTGTTGCTTCCTGACCTGCATACAGGTTTCTCAAGAGACAGGTCAGATGGTCTGGTATTCCCATCTCTTGAAGAATTTTCCACAGTTTATTGTGATCCACACAGTCAAAGGGTTTGGCATAGTCAATAAAGCAGAAATAGATGTTTTTCTGGAACTCTCTTGCTTTTTTGATGATCCAGCAGATGTTAGCAATTTGATCTCCGGTTTCTCTGCCTTTTCTAAAACCAGCTTGAAAATCTGGAAGTTCACGGTTCACGTATAAGCACATAGGCGTATGTATATGTACATCTAAGAGGATGGAATTATTTTTTAAATATTTATGTATTTATTTGTTTTTGGCTGCATTAGTTGCAGCATGAGGTCTCAGTAGTTGTGATTCATGGGCTTAGTAGCCCTGCTGTATGTGAGATCTTAATTCCCAGACCAGGGATAGAACTCGCATCCCCTGCATTACAAGATGGATTCTTAACCCCTGGACCATGAACGAAGTCCCTGGGATTATTTTTTATAATTAGAATTTTCCTCCAGCTAGCCCACTCTAAAATTTATTATTTTTAAATTAACTTTATTTATTGTGGCCTAATTTCTGATGTATAATCTGCATGATACATAAGAAGAGAAATGCAGGATGTAACTATATCAATATATTAACTTTATCAATATATTGCATTATATTATGGCACAGCTATACTTTTTAAAATGCCACTGAGAAGTATATACTGTTAGCTCTGAAATTAGCCTTTAGTTTTAATTTAAAATGTTAGCCTATAGTTTTCAGAATTCTTTCTATTTAAATAATTGAAAATTTTGAGAAAATAATTATCAAGATATTCCAAGCAAAATCATAAGTTTTCTTGTTCTCACATTTCAGTCTTTTAAAATGTATTTTACTCTTCTGCAATTGCCAGGGCTTCTCCTTGTGAGGCTGAGCTTCAGGAATTAATGGAACAAATTGACATCATGGTAAACAACAAAAAATTGGATTGGGAAAGGAAGATGCGGGCTCTGGAGACACGATTAGATCTTCGGGATCAAGAGTTGGCAAATGCACAGACGTGTCTGGAACAGAAAGGTCAAGAGGTACTGTGTAGCTGTGTTAATAAATTGTTCATTCCTTAGACTGTTATAAATAGTGCTAGTTCTGTCAGAATGTATTTTTCATTACACATACTTAGTATAGGCATCAGCAATAACTTGAAATGCCCTGAAATTCTGTCACAATGTGCTGAATGTATGTGTTCTATCAAATAAGTGTCAAGCAGAGCCTAAACCTATAGTAATTTGCCGATGCAGACAGACAGAGTCTAGTCAGTGCCATCTAGGAAAGTAAACATTTGATATGTATGTGAAATACTGTTTTCAAGCAAGGATGTCAGTGCTTTTGCTGCTATAGAAACAAAGTAGTCATCAGAGCTGTGCCTTTGGAGCAGGCAGAGTTCAGGAGTATTTGCCTTTTCTCATCTGCTAGAAGAGTCTTTCCTAAAAGAAGTGAAAGACAAAGCCTTGATTGTAGGTCAAGAGAGAAAAGAGTTCGGTGAAGGGGGTGTATGTATACCTGGGTGCCCACATGGCTCAGTGATAAAGAATCCACCTGCCAATGCAAGAGACACAAGAGATGCAGGTTTGATCCCTAGGTTGTGAAGATCCCCTGGAGAAGGGCATGGCAACCCACTCCAGTATTCTTGCCTAGAGAATCCCATGGACAGAGGAGACTGGCGGGCTACATACAGTCCATAGAGTTGCAAAGAGTCAGACCTGACTGAGTGACTGAGCACGTGCACCACTTAAGAGGAGCGTCCTGGGCCTGGGGCCGCTGCTTGCGGCCAAGCTGGGGAAGCTAGAGGGAGGCCTGTGTGCTCTCGGGCCTGCTGCGGAGTTCTGCAAAGTCATACGCTTCACCTGATGTGGACTTGCATGTCTGTGAATTTTCTTTCGGACAAGGCATAAGACATGTTTACTGATCATATGCTAATAACTAAAACGTCAACGGTCAACTTGTTCCGCAGTTGTTGTTCTACCTCTGCTGGACTCTCAATGGAACTTGAGTTTTTGTCTCAGTTAACTATGGTATTGTTTGGCCTAGTTAAGGTAGTTATCAGTAGAGGCAGGTCATGAGATTGCACATGCAAAGGACTACTTTCTGACTTTTGGTCCTGTCACAACCCAGATGTACAAACAGAAGCCTCATGTGCTGTTTAAGCAGACAAATTCTGTAAGCCAAATCCCTATAAGCTCCTCTTAAACATTTTTTCTTTTTTACTCTGCTGGGTCTTCTTTGCTGCTCCTGGGCTTTTTCTAGCTGTGGCGAGCAGGGGCTACTCTTGGCTGCACCGGCTTCTCATTGAGGTGTCTGCTGCTGTTGCAGGGCACAGCCCCTAGGCCCACAGTGACTGCAGCAGGAGGCTTTGCAGTTGCTCACTGCGGTGTCTCCTCTGGTGCAGAGCACAGCCCCTAGGCCCACAGTGACTGCAGCAGGAGGCTCTGCAGTTGCTCATTGTGGTGTCTGCCCTGTTGCACAGCACAGCCCCTAGGCCCACAGGCTTCAGTAGCTGCAGCAGGAGGCTCTGCAGTTGCAGAGCCCGGGGTCTCGAGCTTGGGCTCGGTAGTTGTGGCGCAGGGGTTTAGTTGCTCTGCGGCACATGGAAGTTTTCCAGACCAGGAACTGAACTCATGTTCCCTGCATTGGCTGGTGGATTCTTACCCACTGCACCACCAGGGAAGTCCTATTTTTCTTTTCAATTTGTTAGTTTTTATTTAAAAAAAAAAAGGTAACAATTATTCCATAACACCACTAAGACAAGAGCCCCCGTTGAAGGCAGCAGAGCCTGAAATAAAGGCTGAAATGTGTTGGCAGGGGTCCTGCCGCAAGAGTGATGACGTAAGTCTCCCAAAAAGACAATGTGAAGTAAACTTTAAGTCTTGCTTTACTGCACCAATGAGAAGTCCCCACACCGATGCCACACTGTCCTAATGTGCGCCCAGTGGGGTAGCCCTAGCAGCGGCTGGTGTTTGTGAATTTAATTATTGATGACCATTCTAAGAACCATAGTACAGATATTTATTCTTGGTTTGGTATATTGGTTTTATTTGAATTGTACTCCTCTTTTGTACATTTTCTGATTTTGTCAGGCAAAATTTAGAAAAATTAAAATTAAACTTTATTCTTAATGCAGGTGGGGTTACTTCGACAGAAGTTGGACAGTTTGGAAAAATGTAACTTAGCAATGACTCAAAATTATGAAGGACAACTACAAACCCTAAAAGCTCAAGTAAGGAAACTTATTACAATTTAGTATCATGTTTTGATATATGTTTTGACCTATAAAATTGTGTTAATTTTGCTAAAATTAATTGTTTTAATATAAGCAAAAGCTGTTGTATTTTAAGTACATGTTGTATGTTTGGCCCTGTCTTTCGTTGTTTTATGTGTATTGTTTTTGTCTCTTGTATTAGATTGTAAGCTCTCTATCTTCTGTTAGCACAGTGCTAGACTAATGGCTTTCTATTTATCAAGTGACTAGCTGATTATATTATGATAATTAGCTACGTGAAAAACAACAAAATATCGTCTTATTAGTCACTACTCCCTAATAGGGGTGTCCTTTCTTCTATGGCAGTTTAAAATATGGAGGTCGGGAAGATCCCCTGGAGTAGGAAATGAAAACCCACTCCAGTATTCTTGCCTGAAGAATTCCCTGGAAAGAGGAGACTGGCGGGCTACAGTCCATGGGCTGTAAAGAGTTGAACATGACTGAGCGACTTTCACTGTTATAAAATAGATCATTGAAAGAACAAAACTGATCTTTATTGCTTTGTTACGCATAGGTGTTTCATAAATGAGAGGGCTTCTGCTTATGTGGTGAGAGGGATTTCTTTCTGATTTATACCTATGTCATGCTCCCCACTGTGCCGGCAAGCAAAAAGTCTCTTTCTTCACACAGATGGCACATAGGGCAATAAGCATCCGAGCATCTCAGGTCTGGTAGGCACTAACTGCATCCTTGCTTCACTTAGTAAATTAATCAATGGGGAAAAGGGTTTGATTATGAATTTTACTTTACAACCAAGTTTTATTGAAGTGCAGAGATTTCACAAATGGTAATATGGTTAAGGGAGCCCAAAGTAGTTAAAGCTCCTCCTAACATACCTTTTTAGGGAAGTGATCAGCCATTACGATAGGACTATGAAGCATCTGATGCAGTTAATGGATACGATCTTACAAGACTAGCTCTTAAATCTATCTGGATATTTTGCCTTCAATTTAAATAGCTGCTGCTAGATGGTAACTTGAATTATGAAACTTTATATGCTTATTTTCCTAACTAAGATTTGAAGCATTTAACACTTAAGCCAAATAACCTTGTTTTTTCTATTAATATAAAGATGAAGCTCTAATATAGCAACATAAGTATTGAATCACTATAATAATTCAGTGTAAACAACAAGAACATGATCTAGAATAAGTCTGAAAAAAATAGAGATCCAGATACAAGTTAAGTACCATCGCTAAATCCCACTTAACTAGTTCAGTCACAGCTTACCAAATCTTTAATTTCTGGGTTTTTTTTTTTTTCATGTCTGTTGTTAAAAAGTTTTGGGCTTGTTTACAGACACTGAGTGGTCATTTACTATATGAATACTTACCATCTGATGCTTTGCAGCTCTATTTTTTCACTTGGCTGCCAGCTAGCTAACAACTGTATTTACAGCAGTTTTCACAAAAATTTGTTCTGTACCCCAGCACTGAGAGCTTAGGAAATGCTGTTTACTCCTCTGCTGCTGGACGTTTACGGTACATAGTAGCATATTATAGGCTGTGAGAAGTCCTGCTTTAAAAACATCCATCTAGCCTTTTTAATCCACCATTTTTCAAACATATTTTACCATGGAACCCTTTTGTTTTTTAAACTAAACCCAGCAAACACTGTAGCACAGCTACAATGTAAATACCGTAAAGAGGTGTTTCATAGAATATACTTTGGAAACATTACACTGTTGTTAAGAGAACAGCCATCTGCTTCCACTGCAGTCTTCTGCATTTCTTTTCTTCTGTGGCTAAAAGAAAGGAGGGTGGAGGGGAAGCAGAAGAGAAGGAAGAGGAAAGAAGGGGTAAAAGGAAAAGAGAAAAGTACTGTGTATTTGCCTCAGTTTGCGTAATAGCTAGTAATATGTCATTTTTTCTAACCAGAAAATGATACCTTGTGGCAAACGTGCTTTTGTTGCTGCTAGTTCACTCTACTGCTTCCTTCTTTGAAATTCTTCATTTATTTACAATCTTATTTTCCTAAAATACCTTAAAGATATGTTTTACCACATTCTGCCTTAAAAAACTCTGACAAAACTTTCTTTTGAAATTGCTTCCTTTTTTAAAATGGTGTGTTTTATTTTCCTTCTAGAGTTATAAAGCTATAATTATATATATATATATATATATATATATATATATATATATATTATATGCATTTGAGATTTATTCTTCTGGAAAGGTGAAGTCAGTGTCCTTTCCCCTATTCCTCCTGCTGAATGCAACTAGAAATCCTGGACATTATTTATTTTTTTTTTGTTTTTGTTTTTTGTGTTTTGTTTTGTTTTTGTTTGTTTTTTTTGACATTATTTATAAAACAACATAAGACTGAGAAGTGGAGAGGAAAGACAGATCAACTAGGACCTTGGGCCCCAAGGCAAAACATGGTGTTGAGTTCCTGGAATTTCTTTTTGCCTCTTACATCATAGACTGGATAACAGAGAAGCCAGCAGGCCTGACTCTCCAGTGGGCACAAACAAACCAAAAGAGGGAGAAAGCCTCTTCCTTGCAACTGAAAGACCCGAAGAAAGACAGCCTACCAAGATTAAACGCTTTTAGATAATAACTGCTTGACTCTAGCCAAAGGGCACAGAAAAGGACTACAGCTGCAAACCCACTTCACCAGCAGAGACTGAGTAGACAGCCTTGGTTCCACCCTCACCTTCTGGAATGAGGTAGTCCAGGCCACAGCCTCGGTAGAGTCACAGAAGACTGAGTGGAAACCCAGTTGGTGTCAGGGGTGACCATGAGGAGAACTTGGGCTTCTCTGTGCCTCTGCGGGTGATGCGGCGCCCTTCTCTCTGCAGTGGCATCTGGGGGAGCCTAATGAGTAGTATGGACATTCACTGCCTCTGTGGTAACAGGGCTGCTTCCCTCACCACAGTACCGTTTAAGGCCACGTGAGAAGCAGTCATGAGGCATCTGTGCCCCTTCAGTCAACATGGTGCCAGTGAAAGATGTGTGGATCCTGAGCTCCCACTCCCACTCAGCAGTAATGAGAAACACCTACCTCCTCCCAGTTACCAACTGAGGCCAAATTAAGACCTGGACTTTCACTACCACAAGGCAGCAATGAGGCACCATTCCATTTTTCCCTGCTGGAATATTGTCAGAAGAGGACTGCTAAAACACAGTGTTTCTATAAAATCTGGAGTCACATAACAATACCCCAAAATGGTTTCAATTTAAAAAAAAATGACTCATCATAGAAAAAACAAGGCAGATCTCAACTTGAATGAGAAAAGTCAATTAAGAGACACCAACACTGAGTTGATATAGATGTTAGAATTATCTGACAAGGAGTTTAAAGTAGCTGTTATAAAAATGCTTCAATGAGCCATTACAGACATGCTTGAAACAAATTAAATTAGAATGTTTTAGCAAAGAAAACTATAAAGAACAAGCAGCTAGAAATTTTATAACTTAAAAATATAATAACCAAACTAAAAAATTCAATAGATGGGTTCAAAAGCAGAATAGAGAGGATAGAAGACATACATAATGAGTGAACTTGAACATAGCACAATAGAAATTACCCAATCTGAACAGCATATTAGAAAGCAACCAAGACAACCTAGACAGCATATTAAAAAGCAGAAATGTTACTTTACCAACAAAGGTCCGTCTAGTCAAACTATGGTTTTTCCAGTGGTCACGTATGGATGTGAGAGTTAGACGGTGAAGAAAGCGGAGCGCCGAAGAATTGATGCTTTTGAACTGTGGTTTTGGAGAAGACTCTTGAGAGTCCCTTGGACTGCAAGGAGATCCAATCAATCCATCCTAAAGGAGATCAGTCCTGGGTGTTCACTGGAAGGACTGATGTTGAAGCTGAAACTCCAATACTTTGGCCACTTAATGCAAAGAGCTGACTCTTTGGAGAAGACCCTGATGCTGGGAAAGATTGAGGGCAAGAAGAGAAGGGGGCAACAGAGGATGAGATGGTTGGATGACATCACTGACTCAATGGACATAAGTTTGAGCAAACTCAAGGAGATAATGAAGGACAGGGAAGCCTGGTGTGCTGCAGTTCATGGAGTTGCAAAGAGTCGGATATGACTTAGCGACTGGACAACAACAAAGAGGTTTTGTTACCAATAGATCTATCCTAAAAGAATAGCTAAAGGAATTTCTCCTTGGTAAAAAGGAAATGATAAGAAAAAATTGGAAAAGTGAAAGCATGGATAAATGCAGTAGATTTTAATTCTCTTGAGTTTTCTAAATTTTTGACAACTGAAGCAAAAATTATGATAATAGCTAAAATGGTTCTTAATGTATACTGAGAAAATAAGATAATAATGTCAGAAATGGGTCATGGCAAAGAGAACTAAGGTTCTAAACTTCACTTAACTGGTAAAATGTCAACACCAGTAGACTGTAATAAGTTATGTATGTATAATATTATACCTAGAGCAATAACTAAAAAAGCTAAACAAATAAGTACATTAAAAAATACTACAGATACATCAAAATGACATTCTAAAAAATGTTCAAAGAACCCAGAGGAAGACAGGAAAGCTAAAACAGATAAACCAAAAACTAGGCAATAAACGTGAAACAAAGTCAGGCTTAAACACTAATATATCAACAATTACATTAAATGACAGTGGCCTAAATATACTAGTGAAAAGAAATTTTCAGAGTAAATAAAAAATATATGACCCAACTGTATGCTTTGTTCCAGAAACTCACTTCAAATATAACTACATATGTAAGTTGAAAGTAAAAAGATAGAAAAAAATTGAAAAAATGTACCCTGCAAATACTAATCAAAAGAAAGCAGAAGTGGTGCAAAAATAATTCAATGGAAAAGGAGTAGTCTTTTCAACAAACAGTGACAGGACAGTTATATATCCACACGAAAAAGAACTAGATTGGACCCTTTCCTAAACCATAGACAAAAAATAACACAAAATGAATAAAAGACCTAAATTTAAAAACTAGATCTGTAAAACTCTTTAGAAGAAAGCATAGGAGTAAATCCTCATGGTTTTGGATTAGGCAACAGTTTCTTAGATTTGGTACCAAAAGTGCAAGAAAAATTAGATCAACTTGATTTCATAAAAATTTTAACAACCTTTGTGCTTCAAAGCACACCAAAAAACAACAACAAAAAGACAGCTCACAAAATGGGAGAAAACATTTGAAAATCATATATTTAATAAGTTACTCATATCCAGAATTTAAAAAAAAAACAACTCTTAGTAGTCAATAGTAAAAAGACAAATGACCAAATTTTAAAATGGGCATAGATATAAATAGACATTTCTCCAAAGGAGATATATAAATGGCCAAATAAGCATGTGGAAAAGTGCTCAATGTCCTTAGTCATTAGGGAAATGCAAATCAAAACCATAATGAGATATCCCTTCACACCTGCTAATTGCTATAATGAAATGATGGATAAAAGCAAGCATTGGTAAGGATATGGAGAAATTGGGGCCCTATACATTACCACTGAAAAGTGGAAAATGGTACAGCCACTTTGGAAAACTGTTTGGCAGTTCATTAAAAAATTAAACTTACAGTTTCTACATTTCAGTCTCTAGTTTCAGCTATTCTACTCCTCGGTATATATAACCAAGAGAAATAAAAACCTACATCCACACAAAATCTTCTACACAGATGTTCATAGCAGTATTTCCCCATAATATTGAAAAAGTGGAAACAATCCACATGGCCATCAACTGATGAATGAATAAACAAAATATGGTATATCCATGCAATGAAGTATTATTCAGCCATTAAAAGAAATGAAATATTGACCCATGCTTCAACATGGATGAACCTTAAAAGCATTATGCTGAATGAAAGAAACCAGACACAAAAGATTGCATATTGTATGATTCCATTAATATGAAATGATCAGAATAGGTAAATCTATAGAAACAGAGATTAGTTGTTGCTAGGGCCTTGAGGAAGGAGGAAATGTGTAGTCACTGTTAATAGATACAGGGTTTCTTTTGGAAATGATGAAAGTATTCTGAAATTAGATGGTGTGATGGTTACCCAACTGAATATACTAAAAACCAATAAAGTAATACTCTAAATTTTATGGTAGGTGAATTATATCTCAATTTTAAAAACTATGTGAGAAAGAAAAAGGAAGCAGAAATGACTGCATTACTTTCAGATATAAAATAGATATGATTGTTCATAGCTTTCTTTGTAATAGTCAAAAACTGGAAACAACCAAAAATATCTCAATATGTCAGTGGTCAAACAAACTGTGGTTACATCTATACCATGGTATAATCAGTTCAGTTCAGTTCAGTCGCTCAGCTGTGTCCGACTCTTTGCAACCCCATGAATTGCAGCACGCCAGGCCTCTCTGTCCACCACCAACTCCCGGAGTCTACCCAAACCCATGTACTGAGCAATAAAAAGAAGTGAACTATTGATAGATTGATCACATATTGTACTGACATCAATTTCCTGAGTTTGATACTGTACAAAATTCAATAAGATGTAAATATTGGGGGAAACTGGGTGGAGAGAACCCAGAATCTCTCTGTAATATCTTTGCAGCTTCTTGTGAATCTATAATTATTACAAAAGAAAAAAGAAAAACAAATTTTGTAAACAGTTATTTAGAAATTTCCTAACAGATGTTGATAGACCATGCTGCTTTTAGTCTATTATTTGAAGGTAGAACAAGAGAAAAAAATTACAGTCTAAGTTATAACAAGAATTAGTGATAAGAGAAAGATTATATCAAGCTTTATATTTAATTTTATTTAAACTTACATCGACATAAATGTGTTTATATTTTTTATATTAAGTCCTCCATTTCCTTAAAAGTAGTGTAAATTGGTCATTTTGTAGATCGAGGTATTGAAATTAAAATTGTCAGCACCAGATGGCACAAAATAAAAGTAAGAAGAAAAACTTGGTTGTTTTAAATTGTGAGCTTTGCTATGTATGGTTAAGATAAAACGGAACAGAACATTTCATCAAGTGAATTGTTGTTAAACTGTGCAGTCAATGAAGTTCCAAATTTACCTGAAAGCTGAATTGTGTTCAGGTTCAACAATTTAGTTTTAATAACTGGTTCTATCTTCACTAATTGGAACATTTAAGCTTTACTGCATTTCCTAATCCTGACTTAAATTTTGAAAGAGGTATGCAAGAGAACTATCATGAAATCAAGTTGGAAGTAACCAGTAGTAAAATATAAGCATTCTCCATTATTGACAGTTTTCCAAACTAACTAATAGCTTTGAAAAACTGAGATTACACCAGATGAAACAAAATAAATTTCGACGAAAAGAAGTACCACACCTCAGAGAAGAAATGCCCTTTGAACTGAACAATTTGAACCAGAAATTAGAGGTAAGCTGTATTGTTTAGTTTATCCCTGTATATATTAAGATTGGTTTTTGTTGTTGTTGTTGAGGGCTATTTGTCTCCAGAATGCACAGTAGCGTGTACCACTGTGGTAACAAAGCACCATTAGAAATCTGCTTCCCATTGAAGATCTTTTCTCAGTGCACCTTCCCTTCAGGCACTTAGTGAATTAAAACATCACTTTGATTTATGCATCTTTTATACATATCAGCATTTTGGAGAGCAAAAAATGTTCAAAGAAACTGCAGATGTTGAGTGAAATTGAAGGACATCCCTGGGGTCAGTTAAAGTGAGTGTCTAATAAATCTTTTAATAGCTATTTAACTATTAGGTACTTGTCCTGATGCAGCCTCATAGCAATTTTCAGAACAGAGCTTGAAGTTTCAGGGTCTTTTCTTTAAAGAGGTAGTTTCACTCCAATATAGCAACCCTGTGTCACCCAGAACTCCTAAAATCTCAGTCTCTAAAAAGGTTAACCATGTCATAGAAACACTTATTTCAATCCCCTTAACTTTCCAACCTTGGAAAAAATAAATAAGCTATTCTTCTTCCCTGTGCCCTTGTGCATTCCTGGTACTGGTCACGTAACAGGAGATAGAGTCTACTGTGAACTCCTTTTCTAACCTTACCTAAATTCCCTCTGTGGCTCAATTATTATTTTCTAATTGACCTCAAATTGACCCCATCATGTTATCCCACTCAGTTTTTTTTTTTCACTGTTCTCAAGCCCTAAACAATAGTTTCTCCCCACAGCCAGCCAATGATTTCAGTCTCTTCCACTTTGTTCATAGTTAATGGCTTTATATGTCTCTGATAGCTCAGCTGGTAAAGAATCTGCCTGAAGTGCAGGAGACCCTGGTTCAGTTCCTGGGTCAGGAAGATCCACTGGAGAAGGGATAGGCTACCCACTGCAACATTCTTGGCCTCCCTGGTGGCTCAGATGGTAAAGAATCCACCTGCAATGCAGGAGACCTGGGTTCAGTCCCTGGTTTGGGAAGATCCCCTGGAGAAGGGAAAGGCGACCCACTCCGGTATTCTGGCCTGGAGAATTCCATGGGCTCGCAGAGTCGGACACGACTGAGCGACTTTGGCTTCACTCACTGTGCGTCCCAATCACCCAGGTAGAAGCCTCTTAGGAACCTTTGATCTGTTCCTTTCTTACTCCTCCTATTCCAGCCCAGATTTGCCCCTTTTCTGTATCTAATGCCTCATCTCTGTCTTCCTCCTAACTGTCATTGTCCTGTTTTATACTTCTTCATCTTTGTCATCTAACTCTTCAATTAACAGTCCTTCTCAAAATTTTCCTCCAAAATATTTTTCAGAGCAGGAAAAAAAACTGGAACCACAGCCCTAAAACCAGCCTATTGCAAGAATTTTGTTGGGTGTTTGGTTTTAGTTTTTAAATTCCTGTAAATTTTATATTGTACTGCATAAGGAACATACATTTTTAAAAATATAAAATTACTACCACTAAGTAAGGATGACCCTCTAGGAAAATGCACTGTGTATAAATTCCTGCCTCTTGCAATGGTGTAACTAGACTGATTTTTAGAATATTCTGGTCTCATAGAAAATGCCCAAAGATTGTGATATAATCTACATGGGCTTTCACTGAAAATGCAGTTAAATCACTGACTCTTCATTTGATTAACTTCTCATAGGAATTAGTGGGAGAACTACATTCATATAAATTGTTCAAACAAATAAAAAGCCTTAAATTAATATCAAGTATTTTGTGCACATGTTACATTTAGAGATTTGTATACGGAAAATGTACCTCATGAAATTATACTGGAAATTAGTAGCAAATAGGTGATATATTTGTATTTATAGAAAATTTTTTGAGCATAATATGTAAACACAGTTTCATCTGTATGATAAAGGAAACACTTCATGTACCTGTCTTTGTTTAGCGGCAGCTGAAAAATTAATGTGTAGGAGATGGACTGTTCCAGTTTTAGCCTACATCTAAGCATGTTCCTCCTTTGGGACAAACATTTATACACTGATACAGTGATTGAACAGTGGGAAACAGCTTGCTCCAGTGGAAGAACTTGACGGTTTACAGCTTAAAATAAGGCCTGACTGTCTCGCTTATTTGCCCTGTGACCTTTGGACAAGCTGATGACCTCACAGAGATTACACTTTTCACCAATAAATGAGGGCTAAGATTATCTTATAAGTGACATGTGGTTATGGAAGAGGAAAATATGTGTGTGTGTGTGTGTGTGTGTTTAGATGCACTCTGAAGCATCTGGGGTAAAAACACATGAGGTCTGAAAGTTGCCTTAAAATACTCTAGTGAAAAAGGTAGAGAGATGAGATACAGATGGACTGACTTGACAGGAGTTAAACTGGGTGAAGGGTACATGGGAGTTTGTTTTACTGTCTATTTTTATGTAAGTACAAAACTTTTCATAAGAAAAAGTTAAAACTATCTTACAAATGAAGGTTCATAGAGTCCCTGACCTATAGTAATCACTAAAGAAATGTTCATTCTACCTCTCAAGATTTAGTAGAGGGATTAAAATATATATTTAACACTACAACTTCTGCTATAAACTGATTTTAATGCCTCTTATCCACCCTCAACCTTACAGACCCAGAAAAGGCTTCTAGCCATGGAGAACTTAATCTGGAGGGTTAGACAAGTATCCAGACGCTCCATAACTGGACCCTGGGCTGACATCTCCAGTCTCTACAAAATTCTTACAGTCTCTTTCTCAGTCTCTGCGTGGCCCCATAACTACTGGATAGTGTGTGCTTGAAACCAAAACATCTAAGACCAAGAAAGCCAGGACTATTATAAGTACCAGCTGACATGTTCATGACACACATTTTTAGCCTTGTTTGGCCTCATTCTTGGCCTCATTTCTACCTGTTGTAGAATTTGTAAGGGAGAGAGACTGATGTTTCCACAGTTTTGTAAATCTGTCACTATTTCTGAAGACCCCGTTTTCATGTACCTTATTTAAAACTGTCAAATGTCAGAATCAAAGTCAGTTACTGTAAATGAACTGTCTCCATTTATCTTAATAAATATAGTCTATTTATCAGGGCATTATTGTACATTTAAAACAGAGTCTATCTATATTTCTCCAACTTTATTACCACCACTCAATTTCAGGTCACTTAATTACTATAAAAGCCTACTAATTTAGTAGTGAAGTCTTCCCTCACTGATTATTTGGGGACTTGTGGATTTATAAAATGAAGATTTCCCCCCAAATTCTTTAAAATCATTACTCTGTAGAAAATGTGAAATGCCATATTCTCATTTTAAACAAGGTAAAGCTTTCATTCTCTAAATTAGTCTATTTATTTTCCTGCATAGCCAATCCAGTCATTTCAACCATCTTTGAAACACCACCAATCTCTCAAAATAGTTCAAATGAACTACAATTTTCCAGTTTGATGTATTATTGGAGATGGCTGAGATAATCGTGGCATCATCTGTATGACTTGTACGTGGCACTGTTATTGTACTAATACTGTAAACTCATTTGTTTACATATACATTTCCCTACTTTATTGTGTGCACGTGTGCTCAGTCGTGTCTGACTCTGCGACCCCATGGACTGTAGCCCGCCAGGCTCCTCTGTCCATGGGATTCTCCAGGCAAGACTCCTGGAGTAGGTTGCCAGTGCCCTCCTCCAGGGAATCTTCCTGACCCAGGGGTCAAACCCGAATCTCCTGGGTCTCCTGCATCGGCAGGCAGATGCTTGATCACTGAGCCACCTGGGAAGCCCTCAGTCCTTGTTTTTTTTTTCTTTCAAAAATTTGTTTCTTTTAAACATGTATTAATTTTAAATCCTCCTCTTTCCACAGTACCTGCTGGACACTAGATGCTTAATACTACTGAACTGATGATTGGAAACATCAATATGTTCATGCCATGTATCTACATTCAGTAATATCTCATATGGACTCAGTAGCTATAGAGTTTGTTTCCAGCCATGTTATTTTCTTTGCAAAATTTAGTGAGAAATGTTTACATTTCTGGAAATACTAATACTGTGCTTTTCTTTGTACATTCAAGAAATATAAGTGGTGCCTGGCACCTGGTCAGGCACTGTGAGCAATACAAAAGTAATGAAATCTGTAGTACTTAGTCTTAAGTTGCTTACCACCTGGACAAAAAGAGAAGATATAACGGCCAGCCCTAGGCAAAATAGAAAAAGTGGAAGTTGCTCAGTCGTCTCCGACTCTTTGCAACTGCATGGACTATACAGTCCATGGAATTCTCCAGACAAGAATCCTGGAGTGGGTAGCCGTTCCCTTCTCCAGGGGATCTTCCCAACCCAGGGCCTGAACCCACATCTCCCACATTGCAAGGGGATTCTTTACCAGCTGAGCTACCAGGGAAGCCCGAAGCTGTGAAGTTTTCCTCAGGGTCCCCAAAGCCACATCCTTTTGTCTTGTAAATCTGTGAACAGATAATCGTTCTCCACAAAGACACTGGGCATCGCTTCTTTCCCAGCTCAGCCCAGTTGGTTCCACTTAAGGGAGGCCTGAGATGGTCAAAAGCCACAGGGGACAAAGTCACTACATTAGCCCAAGCCCTACCCCTCACAAACAAGGTAGCAGGTTTGGTGACTGAGTGTAAAGAAGGGAAAAAAAAACTTCTAGTGTCAGCTTAGGAAGTAAAAAGGAAGTACTGGTTGATGCAAAGAGTTGTTTGAAACTCCATTATTAGTAATCAGTATTTGTTACAAGAAAATTTAACAAAATCCTTAGTTTAAAAAAAATGCAGATTAAGTTCCATACTTTTTTCTCAGAACAAAGATGCAAATGAAAGGTCTTAATTATTGTGCTTTAAAATGAATCATTTTTTTAGCTTCTATTTCTCTCTCTATTAAAGGAATTTAGAGCAAAGTCACGAGAATGGGACAAGCAAGAGATACTGTATCAGACTCATCTGGTTTCTTTAGATGCTCAACAAAAAATATTATCTGAGAAGTGTAATCAATTTCAGGTATGTTTTCTAATACTGTCTAATACTAAATTAGAATAAATCAGAGGTTAAACACTCTCTTTACCATTCAGCGTGTAATCTTTCTACAGATAGAAATGCCAAGCAACAGAAAATAACCAGAGTAGGTCCAGTACTAGGTAGAGTTACAAGTGCATGAAATATCGTTAACGACTTTGTATGTCCCAGAAGGTGGTGCTATTAAAAGCCTCCATTGTTATTATGTCATTAAATAGTATGTATTTGCATGCCTATGGGCAAGTCATTTACTTTTAAGAAGGATTGGTCCCTGCCCCATAGAACTTTACAGTCTAGACACAGAGATAATACAGGTACAGGTTGACAGATAATTAATGACAAGTGAATGGAAAGGATTCAAATCCTTTTAGAGGTCACAGGAATAAGAGAAAAATTTGAACTGAGATAGTCAGGAAACATCCTCCAGCAGGAGTGGAACGAGGCGTGGACCTTGAAGAAGGGATGTATTTTGAGACAGGAGAGCATGTATTCGGTGTAGTGGAAATAACAAGAGCAAAGTCACCGAGGCAAGGGAGCAGAAGGCGAGTTCGCGGAACGGGAAGCAGGCCGGTTGGGTGGAGGACGCGTGGGAGGCGGGGCGGCGGCGGGAGGAGGGGCCTGGGGACTGATGCAGGTGGTAAAGAGCCGGCAAGCTTACCTAGGGAGTCGGAAAGTTTATTCAAGCCAGTAAGAAGCTCTTTTGTTTGTTTCGTATACACTTCTTTTTCATTCTTTCTTTAAATTACTTGAATATGTTATAGTGTTCCCTGAATTCAACAGCACAAAATAATCTGACAAAATTGCTAACCTCATTCTCTGTTCTTATCCATTTAATACAAACACTGGAAACAATTAGGTGTTTATCTTCACATAATTTTTCTTTTGTTTGTACACATATGAAAATCTGTTTGGATGGAAATTATATATGTTTCTTTTTTAAATTTTGCTTTTTTAATTAATAAGCTATGGATAGCCTTTTGAGTCACTGCTTAATTATATTTCAGAGTATTTAGTATATATATGTGTGTATATTATATATATATATAATATAATAGTATATAGTAGATATACCATAATTCTTTCAAATATTTCTTTATTAATGAACACTCAGGTTGTTTCCAGTTTTCTGCTGTTACACAGTAGTGTAACAAATGTCCTTGTATAAACATCTTTAAATACCAATACTCCCATTTTGTTAAATAAAAATCTTAGAAATGTTTGTTGAGCCAAAGGGTATGCTCATTCAAATTTCTAATAAATATTAGCAGATTATTATTTTTTTCAAATTATAGCAATTTACAATTCATGAACAGTCAAAGACTACTCCTGTCTTGCCAACATGGAATATCAGTCTTTTGATTTTTACCAATTTGAGAAACTAATAGTAATGTTGGCTTGATTTGCTTTATGTTTCTCTGACTGCTTGTAAGGTTGAACATCTCTTCATGTCTTTCTTAGCATTTTTCATTTCCTGTCCTGTGAATTGCCTGTGCACAAACTTTGCCCACTTTTCTTTTGTGCTATTTGTCTTTTTCTTATGATGTATAGAAGTTTTTGTACTTCGGAAATTACATGTGTTATATGTGTTGACAACTTTTTTCTACAATCCAGATTTGTTTATTTTGTTTATTTTTGGTCATAGAGACATTTTCAACTATTGTGTAATTAAATCCATATTTTTTCCTCTTTTTCATATCTTCTATATTTTATTTTTTGCTGAATAAGAATTTCCTACCCAAAGCCCTCTACCCTACTCTGCATCTTTGCTCTGAGATTATAGAAATATGACTTCTCTTTATGCCATCTGAAATTGAGGTTTTAGAATAAATACAAGGTTGAATTATGAAGGATGGAGCTTCATCATCTAATAATATATTTAAATATTTTTTCCTAATTTTTTCTGTCATTCTTGAACTTTATATATAAAGCTTAGGTATTCCCCACTTAACTGACACAGTTTTCAAATTTCTCAGAAACAGGCACAAAGTTACCAGACTCAGCTAAATGGTAAAAAACAGGGCATAGAAGACAGCAGCCCTGAAATTCCTCGGTTAATATGTGAACCAGATTCCACTTGTGAAACCAGTGAAAGAGATGAATTCATTATTGAAAAATTAAAATCAGCTGTGAGTGAAATAGCATTAAGCAGGAATAAGTTACAAGATGAAAATCAGAAGCTCTTACAAGAACTGAAAATGTACCAAAGACAGTGCCAGGTAAAGATTTATTTATTTTTCAGCTGATACTGCCCTTGAGTTATACAAATGATGACTCAACAGGTATATGGATTGGAAAGCTAATTTTTTTTTATTACACATGTAAATTCAGTTCACATTTCCTCTTAATTCTTACTTGATGAATGAATTTAGTGATCCTGTGCATACTGTCCCCCACTAGGTGCTCTTGGGACCTCTGTTCCTAAACACTGTGGTTCTTAAGCCACTCCACACCCTCTGAACCCACTGTTCATTCTCTGACCCTGTGCCTTTGACTCTCAGGAAATCATTAAGGGTTTGACCCTCTAATCACCTCAGTGAAAGGCATGTGGATCACTCCCTGTGATTTATCACTGTTAGGTTTATCATAATGGTTTACCAAATAGTAGCCCAGAGTTTTGTTTTTTTAGGTGACTCCATATTAATAGATATGATTAATGGTTTTTCCAAGGATTAATTTTTTTAACTCAAACATCTTTCTTTCTTTTTTTTTCCCCTCTCTCTCTTGGAACCACTAAGAAGGTTATTATGTAGCATTCGTTAAAACTGGTCATCACCAACTTCTTGCCTAAATGTGTACTTCATATTCATGGCTGTCCCAGTCACTTGAGACATTCAATGGTTTTCTCTCCCATTCTCCATCAGACCTCCCGCCTGCAAACCCTCAGCCTCTTTCTACCGATTCCTCTGCGTCAGCCCATTTCTGAGTCCCACGCTCTTCCCCCCCAGGTGGAGATCAGGGCTCCAGGTCACCGTCTGAGCGCTTCTCTAAGATATTCCGCCTCAGGCTCTTCTTCTAGGGCCATTTCTCAGTGTTGGGTCGACTGCCTCCCTCCTCCTGCCACGTTGTCTGTGAGATGACACGTGGGCCTCATCCTTGCCCTGCTTTCTCTACATCCATCTTCTGTGTCCCCCGTCCCCAGGCTGGCAAGGGGTCAGAACACAGACTCCCAGCTTCTCCTGCCCTGCGGCATTTCTAAGAAAAGTACAGCTCCCCACCCCAAACTCCAGCTCCATTGGAGTAGGGGGTGTTATTCTAATGCACATGAGAAAGCAGATGTAAACAAACAAGCCAAGCTAAACCACAAATACTAAATGCTGAGGAGCTCATACAGTTTCTAGAAACAGAAAAGACGATGATGCTGTTTTCTCTGGCTTCTCTAGAAGGTTCACCTCGGGCTCGTCTGGTGTTCCGCTCACCATCAGCACAGCAGTGCCAGCAGAGCTGGGTCTGCGGTTCATGCGGTTCTCAGGCTCAGGGGCTCCCCTTCCCCGTTCATGCGGTTCTCAGGCTCAGGGGCTCCCCTTCCCCTTCATCTCTCGGGATAGGAGCCACCGGTCACGCCTCTGGCCCTGAGTTAAAGGCAACTTATGTTTACATTTTGGTAGCTGTCTTTGTACTGGTTGGATCCTGCATCAGGGTCACAGTCAATAAATGAAGTTGTTTTTCTGGGTATTACCAGAATATTCTCCCCATTGTTTCAGGCTATCCTGCTCAGACTGAGGACTTTTCTTTGTCCCTTCTTGAGGTCTTTGTGGCTCTGGTCCCTAGGAATCTGTTTTCTGCTCCAACCTATTTTGTTCTGTTTTCGTTGGTTTGCCTGAAACATTTCTTCCGCAGGTCTAGTTATGAAGCTTGGTTCTACCTTTTAGTGAGATCCTGATTCTTCAAGAACATTAATTCCGTTTCATCTCCCACAAAAGAGTTCTGTTTGGACTTATTACAGCCCGAGAACATTGTCTTTTCTAGACGGAGGTTCAGCTTTTGGTTCTTGGCTCACATGTGGAATAGAAATCTCTGTTCTTGTCCAGGATTCTAGGAAGAGGTTCTATTCCCCTTGCATGGCAGCGTGACTGACTTTCTCTGTAATGCTTTCCTTCATCAGCCCCACTTTTCTCCTTCTCAGAACTTCATCTTTTATACTTTTCCAAGAAGTACACTGGAGAATCTTGTTAAAAGAAAGAAGGCTGCAAATGGAGGAAGTGGGTGCATTGAGAAGCGTTAGTAAATGAACATTCCTGGTCCAGATTACAACCCCTGCTCTCTCTGTGAGCACTGTAAGCCTGTGCTGCTCACCTGTCACACTCTGGGCTCCTGTGGACAAGTGCAAAAGTGCAGCCTGAGGACGTGAACCTCTTGATGGCCAAGGCCATCGTACCCATCCTTTAGCACGATTGTCATATTTATTAACCCTTCTAACCCCCGATATGACTCATCCCTCACCCAAGATCTTTACAGACTTTCAGGATTGGAGTGGGGGGCTTACCTGTACTCCTGAGAAGGCTCTGTAGGTTGTCTGGGCTAAGGAAGGGCCACATTAGCAGGAATAGAGACACAGATGTAGAGAACGAACTCCTGGACCCCGCAGGGGAAAGGGAGGGTGGGACAGACTGGGAGAGGAATGTTGCTGTATGTACAGTACCATGTGTAAGACAGATAGCTGGTGGGAAGCCAGTGTGTAGCGCAGGGAGCTCAGCTCGGTGCTGTGAGGGTCTGGACGGGTGGGACGCAAGGTGGTTGGGAGAGAGGCTCAGGAGGGAGGGGCTCTATGTATACAGACAGCTGATTCACATTGTTATACAGCAGAAATTAAAACAGCATTGTAAAGCAGTTATATTCCAATAATAAAATTTTTAAAAAAATGAAAGTCCATGTCACCCACTTTGACTTTTCCTTATAAATATTTATTAATATACTTAATTAATTAACATTCCTAAATGTATACCAACAAAATAAAAACCCAGCTACTCACAGAAGTCAATATAATTATAAAATATTTTGATTGATATTTATTCTAAAGTTTATAAATGTAACTATCATAATTGCCTAATTGTTCTGAAAGAAAAGTGTTAGTTGCTCAGTCCTGTCTGGACTGTAGCTCCTCTGCCCATGGGATTCTCCAGGCAAGAATACTGGAGTGGGTTGCCATTCCCTTCTCCAGGGGATCTTCCTGACCTAGGGATTGAACCCAGGTCCCCTGCATTGCAAGCAGATTCTTAACCATCTCAGCCATGAGCCACCAGGGAAGCTAATGTTCCTTTAAATCAGTGATTCTCTACTGAGGTGATTTTGCTTCCCCAGTGACACTTGGCAATGCTTGAATACATTTTTGGTTATCACTACAGAGAAGAGGGGTGTTATTGGCATTTAGTGGGTAGAGGTCTGGGTTGCTGCTAAACATCTAAACAGTCTCACAATGCACAAGACAAACCCCACAACAAAGAATTATACAGACCAAATTGTAAATTTTTCTGAGGCTGAGAAACCTTGCTTCAAATTTTGACATGTTGTTTTTCTCATAGACTTCACCAGTAATTCTCTAACTGTACTTGTGATGTTTTCCAGAGTTAATGATAAATTTTACTGTGACTGGAATTTATTTGTTTATAATCCACCAATTTCTATGATAAAGTTTATCAAAATTAGTTTTACAAATTTTTGTTCATGTAAAAACTAATTTATTTATCTTTGGATCTAGTAAATTTAAACATCTCCGTTTTATACTTTACAAATGATTCACTTGTTTAAAAAAAGCAATTCAAATTATTCTGGATTAAGTTTCATACACCAAAAAGTGTTATAGTTCCAATGAAAAGACTTTTGAGAAATAATTTGCTTCAAAACCTTCAAGATGTCTAAAAATTTTATAACTAAACAGATGGGCCTTAAACTTGTTTTACAAAAATTATGTTTTACCAAATGGGAATAATTAGAGGTGAATAATCACTATAACCAGTGCATGTTTTTACAAAGAAGTTTTTGTCTCTTTTTGCAAAACTGTCATATGTTAGTGCTCCACATCTTGCACATACATTTAAAAAGACAACCATTTCAGTCTGAATTACTGTCACTTATTGTATATAAAATTCTCTTTAGTTTACAACACACTTGAATGCCAGCTGCATCTGAATTTTCACAGAATCGCATCTTCTCACTTGTCTTTCTACAACCGTGAAGTGTGTCATCAGACACACTGATCCCACTACATGTATTTATTTTCTGTGCTGCACTACACTCACATTTTGAAAGTGTGAAATATTTCCCACTGGTAGTCAATGGCAGAAATAAATTGTTCTGTATCTTTTCTAATATCTATGCCAAAAAATATGACCTTTTTTGTTTGCTCATTAATGTGTCATTAAGGTACTAGAGCCACACAGTCCTATAGAAATATTATACACAAATGTAATTTAAACTTTACTGGTAGTCACATTAAAAAATGTCATAAGAAATGGGTAAAATTAATATATAATAGTAATATATTTTATTCAGCACAACACATATCCAAAGGTTATCATTTCAACATACAATCAATGTCAAAAAATTATTAATGAGATATTTTACATTTCTTTTCATATTTAGCCTTCAAAATCCAGTGTATATGTTACACTTGCAACACATCTCAATTTGGATGTTAAGTATCACTGGGAATACCTGATCTGTATTTAGATTTTATAAAATTTAGAGTTAAAATTTTAAACTTACATATACACACAAGTTGTTCCAAATAAACTTGACAATGTTCCAATAACTGAATCAAGTACCAAAGAATCATTTTCCTGAATATTTGCATCCACATTGGCAAATAATTGATTTGACTTTTTATAAAAAAGCATGCTAATTTTAAAACTACATCTAAGTTAAATCTCCAATTCTTGTGTCAACCCAGTACTATTGAGTTTAAATTCAAAGGGATATTACGTAAGTCAAAAAAGCAACTCAGTTTATCAATATCAGTAAAGCTTTACATAATGCTGTCAATTAAAAACTTTCACATATTCCTACATGTTAGAAAAATGTGTCAAATCATTATTTATTGTAAGTTTCAGTTTTAACTTCTCTCATCTGTGTAGCTGGATCACAAATAAGCCTTTTATCCCTTAATGATATCTCCAAATGTCACGCTTTTAGGTATTATTGTCTAATGACAGTACATAAATAGACTCCATTAGTATCAGATTTTACAGAATTTTTGTCAGTTCTCACCCATGGTGATACTACATTTCCCTGGTCTGGAGTTAGAGCCCTCTTGTGACCCCTCTTCCTCAAGGAAGGCGGGTCCACTCCTCTACATGCAGTTTCACGTGCATGTGCTCTCTGGTAGCAAATTTGCAATGCAGGGAGCCCAGACAATACCTCCTTAAGCTGGGTGAAGTAATGCATGACATTCACATCAAGTTTATTTGTCTATTTGCTAATCTCTTGTTTCATATTTCTTTTATTTATTTTGGAATTGCAATCTCATCTGAAAAATCTTCAGTTTGAGACAGGAACTTTATTAAATCATCTATTTGAACATATTTTCCTACTTATTTCCAAATCAGCTAGGAATATCTGGGGCCAGAATATCTCTATGTCTCCTGGGAAACAATACATTATATTTAAGACTTTGGTTAAAAAAATGTTTATATGGGACCTCATATGTCCTATACTGTCTACACAATTATAATGCTAAGCTGTGAAATTTTGGATAAGAATTAATAAGAAAACATATATCCACATGAAAGCTTATACATGAATTTCATAACAGCATTATTCATACTAGCTAAAAAGATGAAATATCCCAATGTCTATCAACTGATGAATAAACAAAATGGTATATCTATACAGTTAAGTATTATCAGCCAATAAAACGGAATGAGGTACTGATACCTGCTACAACATGGGTGAGCCTTGAAAGCATTATATCAAGAGGAAGAAACCAGTCACAAAAAGGCTGCATATTGTATGATTCTATTTGTCTGAATTGTGCAGAATAGGTAATTCCATAGAGACAAAACATACATTAGTGGTTGCTGGGGGTGGGAAGGAAGGGAAAATGAGGCGTGGTTGCTGATGGGTTTGTGATGAAAATACTCTGGAATTAAGTTGTAGTAATACTTGCACAACTTTGTGAATATGCTCAAATCCACTGAACTATACACTTTAAGTGGGTGAATATTATGGTATATGGATTATATTTGAATGAATCTGTTATTGATGTATAAAGAATTATTAAACAAATGACTTTTTGAAAATATCAATAGTGTTTTTTATGGTCTTTATTAGCAGTGCCCTAAGAACAGCCCTGCCCCCATCTTTACCAATAAGCTAAAGGTCTGTTTTACTTATTTTTCATGAAACAATTATTTTTGAGTCTTAAATGTTCTAACTGGACTAGTAGACAAAAGATTTGGATTTTTCCGTTGCAGAATCTGCCACTTATGAGCTGTGTAACTTTGGGCCAAGCCTGGCCCTCAATTTGCTCATCTGTAAAAATGGCAATGGATTTGATGACCGATTCACTGCAGGCCATCTCGAACCTTCTCCACTCTCAGAAATTCCCTTCCCAAGACCCACTTCCACCTCTCCTTCCACTGGCATTGTCTTTGTCCTTCACAAGGAAAATGCAAGCCAACAGATAGTCCCTCTCCTACCCCCTCTTCCAAAGGCATAAGTGTGTCTCCATTCCATCTTCCTTCCTTCTTTCCTGTTGCAAGGGCAGCGGGACTCTCTTCTACTTTAGGCAATTCTTTCACTTGTGCTTTGGGACCCACCTCACCCACCTTCTCAGGACCGTGACACCATCAGTATTAACCCTTCTGTCTCCCAGCTGGATCCTTCCCAACAGCTTCAAAACTTGCTCAAGCCTCTGCTATTATCCAAATAAAACACAAGGCTCACAGGATTGCGGGTGTTTCTAGTTACCAGCTAAAGTAGGGCTACTCTCAGGCAATAATAGAACCATAGACCACAGTTTATAATTCACTTTGTTGGCCAGCTTTGAAATTAGGTTTTTCTTGGCCATTAGGTATTATTTGCATTAATCCAAATTTTATGCATTGGTACTCATGCTTTTATGTTTCCCTCTTTCATATAGTATGGCCGTATATGGATGATTCTTTGTCTTTATCACTGGACTGTGAGCTCATGAGGACAGACCCTGTGTCTGTATCCTCAGCGCTGAGCAGAGTTAAGAGCTCAGTAAATATTTGTTGAATAAATGAATGAAATTCTGTAAGACTGAGCCAGCAAAGGACTAGGTATCAGGTCATTTGAAATTAGGATGCTTCATAGATATTAAATATTTTAAAATGTATTGCATACATCATGATATCCAAATGTGAGCATTGAAATTTTTTGATGTTTTTATTTAGGCCATGGAAGCAGGACTCTCAGAAGTGAAAAGTGAGTTACAGTCACGTGATGATCTCTTGAGAATTATAGAAATGGAACGATTGCAGTTGCACAGAGAACTGTTAAAACTAGGAGAGTCCCAAAGTACTCAAGAAAATAAGAAAAGGTATATTTTTATATTCAGCAACCCTAGAAGAACTGTTCAAAACATGATGCTTAAATATTTTTAAGAGTTTTATGTTTGAAATTGGAATAAAAAGTCTGTTTTGTATTATTATGCTATTAATTATTAGGTAATATTAGGTATTAAAAATAAAGCTAGTGATTATTTTATCTTCAAAATCAATGTCTTTACTTACCTGGAAAATTATAGCACATTCTGATATTATGGATACTTATGAAGTCAAAGACTTTCTTAGAACTTTTATTCTTCAGAATATAGCTAATATTTAATTATCAGTGTTTATAAATAAGATTTACTCTATGTTTTTCAAATGTTTTTATGTTGATGGCCTTAAGCCTCAACTTTTCACTCATAAATGTTTTATTTGTTTTGGCCTCCAAACTCATCACCTTGTCAGTTCCATTAAGAGTTTTGTTAGAGCAGATGTTTTTTCCTCTTTTAAAATCAGGGATTGTGTACCGTATAACCACAAAGGAAATGGCACTGCTGAGGATTATTAAATGTTTATGTTTGTGAATAAGACTGTTCTAACTATTCCCTGTTGTTCCAGTTCTCAGTAGACCTTGAGTCCTTCTCACATCTGAAGGCTAATGCCAGATGAGGGATAAGACTTTAGAAACTGAATAGCCAAACGATGATGGATATTTATTGAAAGATGATTACATTGTTTTAAAGTGTTAGTTGCTCGGTCATGTCCAACTCCTTGTGACCCCATAGGCTGTAGCCCACCAGGCTCCTCTGACGATGGGATTCTCCAGGCAAGAGTACTGGAGTGGGTTGTCATGCCCTCCTTTAGGGGATCTTCCTGACCCAGGGATCAAACCGGGCTCTCCCGCATTGCAGGCAGGTTCTTTACTATCTGCGCCACCAAGGGAAGCATTATTTTTTCAAAGCTGTAGGACCTGCTAGCATTCCTTTGAGGTCTTCAAATAGCAAATTAATATTCCCCAAAATAACCTCTTGTCCATCTAACCAAGGGTGGTAGAATGCCTATTAGCCAGTATGCGTTTTAGAGTGGTCAGATATACAAGCTATATGTCATCACCACTGGTCATTAATAAATCCACTGGAAATATATTATGTGCAAGACACTGTTCCGGTGTGGTGAATTGGTGAAAAATGTCTTCACATATGGAATGTATATGCCTAAAAACATAAGATATTTCCTAGAAGAGCAAACCATTCAGCCCATGCCTAGTTTTGGTTTATGAAGAGCACCCATAGATATTTTCTCTGGAGCTGTATCTCACACAGTCAGTTTTTAATTCCAGACAGGGCCAGCTTTCCTTGAATATATGATTTAATCTAAAATCTTGCAGTTATTTGCATATTTGGCCAATAAAACTCTTCTGTTATGCCTGCTTACCATTTTCTATTTAAGCTGGTATATATTTTGGTCTCCAAACTACATCTTTCTCATTTGGAGGATAGTCTTCAGTTCTAGTATTCTGAGATTCGATGAAGAATAGGTATTTAACTTTTCACAGCTTCTATTGTATTTTAGACTTCGGGCATAGTCTTCTCAGCCTTCATTTTTCCCATTGAAAATTTCTAATCCTTTTAGTTTGTTATCATTTGAACATGATTCTTTCCTCTTTATTGTTTTTTTTTTTAGTTTGAATTCTGTTTCTTTTTTACAGTTGTATAGGGTGAAGCAGCCAAGGCTACTGAGTGTAAACACACAATAGTTTTATAACAGTAGAAACAGTAGTGTTTTCATTTATTTTCAAAACTTTTCTCCATAATGCCAAGATTTTGTTAGCTTTTTCTTTTCCTTACTTATAGAAGCATCTTGGGCTGACATGTTCTGAGAGTTATTAAAAATAATTCCTACATTCCCTTCTTACATGATAAATGATAGTTCCTTTATGTCTTTATGTTAACATGATTATTGTTTTCTTCTTGAACTTGTCCACATTAAAGCTTGATGTTTGTTCCACTCACTCACTGAAATTTATAAGATCATTATGAGATTTTTACCATTCAGTTCAGCATTCCACTCCCTGAATTGCTTAGGAAGAATTAAAAATAGAAAATTTCATTTTTCACCATTTTAAAATCATAGCAAAGAAGACAAATTTAAGATTGATCCTAAAATAATGTTTTAGGAGAATACTGGATAAAATGCTCACAGTATGTTCCTGAGGAGAAACAAAAGGGGCCTGAAAAGAAGTGTGTACAGTACATGCTAATTGTATGGGAAACGTGTGTATACACATATGCGTAGACAAAAAAGACAGTACACACAAAAATGCTGACAGTGGTTTTTCCTAGATGGCAACTTATAGCAGTATACTCTGATAAACTCTGTTTTCTACAGAGGTAACATGTATATTTGATGACCAAAAGTAGTCCAGTCCAGACACATGCACCTAAAGGATATCACTATTAATTTATACCTTTTATTTTTTTAAACTTTTTATTTTATATTGGAGTATAGCCAGTGAACAATATTGTGATAGTTTCAGGTGGACAGGAAAGGGACTCAGCCATACATAAACATGTATCCATATACACTCTGCTATATTAAAATGGATAGCCAACTCTGCTGAATGTTGTGTGGCAGCCTGAATGGGAGGAGAGTATGGGGGGAATGGATACATATATAATTTATACATTTTAAAAGAGCCCTTTATTTTCCATCTTTTCATTAGTTATTTCTCTCGTCTCTCAGATTTTGTTTTGTTTGTATGTGTGGCTTAAGTTTCTGATTTGTGGAGCTAGCTGAGTAATACTCTGTTGTGTATATGTACCACAGCTTTCTTATCCATTCGTCTGCTGATGGACATCTAGGTTGCTTCCATGTCCTGGCTATTATGAACAGTGCTGTGATGAACATTGGGGTACACGTGTCTCTTTCAATTCTGGTTTCCTCGGTGTGTATGCCCAGCAGTGGGATTGCTGGGTCATATGGCAGTTCTATTTCCAGTTTTTTAAGGAATCTCTACACTGTTGTCCATAGTGGCTGTACTAGTTTGCATTCCCACCAACAGTGTAAGAGGGTTCCTTTTCCTCCGCACCCTCTTCAGCATTTATTGTTTGTAGACTTTTTGATAGCAGCTATTCTGACTGGTGTGAGATGGTACCTCATTGTGGTTTTGATTTGCATTTCTCTGATAATGAGTGATGTTGAGCATCTTCTCATGTGTTTGCTAGCCATCTGTAGGTCTTCTTTGGAGAAATGTCTGTTTAGTTCTTTGGCAGCATGGTTATCTTTATTTTTCATGTTTCAATGATTTTTTCTTTTACCAATCTCCCTGATGTGGAAGTGAACATTACCTGTTTCTAGTTCTCCAAATTTCCTGTGGAAATTGTACTTTTCATACTAGTTCCTGCCTTTCCTCTCTAGTGCCCATATGTGGTTGCTATTCCATTTTATAAACTGAGCAGCCAAAAAATAGACTATTTGAGCTTTCTCTGGGTAGGCTGTCAGATGTAATCATTTTGGATCACTTTTATGGAGTAGTTGCTCCCCTCGGACATATCCTGACATAGTTCCTTTCCGCAATGTAGAAGCAGGTCAGGTGTATATCCTTTTTTAAACTGGCTCCCAAGCTATTTTATAATATGAAACAGTCTTTTTCTTCTTATCCAAAAATCTTATCTACATATGCAAATTAAGTATTCAGCCAATTTTTAATGTATAATTGAAATTCCATATTAATTACTGTGTTTTATTTTCACTAACACTATTATTTGCACTCAGTTAAATATGTAAATACTTATGGGACCTGAATGTATTAGAACTTGCCATATGTGTAACTAGAAATGTCTCCAGCAGACTAATCTATCTCTGCAGCCTACCATGGCCTAAATTAGCAATGTAATCATAACAATTTATCAAGTTTAATTTTTATTCATTTTAATTTGTAGACTTGAATCATCTTATTCACCGTCTATTAAAGAATCAGAAAAAAAAAGGAAAGAGCTATTTTCAGTGACCCCAGATCAACCAGATCATGAAAAAGAGTTGAACAAGGTATGGCAAATAAGGAGCTCCATTCCTCCACGCAGATCTGAAATCTTTGAATACAAAGGGGAAAAAAATCTTCCCTCTCACTCCCTTCTTCCTCCTGCTATTGATGTATTTTCTCCAAAGACAGTAACCTACGAAGATGCTAATTCTGACACTTCTCAGTGTGAAGCCATAGGGAACACAAACTTCAGGTCATCACTCTGCTGCTGGGACCCTGCTCATGACAGGTGCAGGGCCTAGGGCTCTGTGAAAGGCCACTGATGGCAAGAGCGAGAGCTCAGCCAGGCACTCGGCCACACGCCAGGTGCATAACCGAGGAAGTTACCTGTGCCGGTCACTCAAGTTCCTGTTTCTAGGAAGGGGCTGGGCTAATTAGTCCTACCTCATAAGGTCATGGGGCTTCCCTGTTGGCTCAGCTGTTAAACAATCTGCCTGCAATGCAGGAGACCTGTGTTCAATTCCTGGGTCTGGATCCCCTGGAGAAGGGAAAGGCTACCCACTCCAGTATTCTGGCTTGGAGAATTCCATGCACTGTATAGTCCATGGGGTCACAAAGAGTCAGACATGACTGAGTGACTCTGACTTCACTTCAGTTCACTTCATAAGGTCATGATGAGGAGTAAACGAGCTAATACTAGCTGCTACTTAAATAACTCTTGGGCTTCCCTGGTGGCTCAGATGGTAAAGAACCTGCCTGCACTGCAGGCAACCCCAGTTCGATCCCTGGGTCAGGAAGATCACCTGATAAAGGGAATGGCTATCCACTCCAGGATTCTTGCCTGAAGAATTCCACGGAGTGAGGAGCCTGGGGAGCCCCAGTCCATGGAGTTGCAAAGAGCTGGACACAACTGAGCAACTAACGTTAAACTGCTCTTGCCATGTGCCAGAAGCTGTTCTAAGGGCTTAGCAAAACCTGATTCTTATATTCCTCACAACCGTCTGATAAAGTGAAATTCACTCAGTCGTGTCTGACTTTTTGTGAGCCCATGGACTATACAGTCCATGGAATTCTCCAGGCCAGAATACTGGAGTGGGTAGCCGTTCCCTTCTCCAGGGAATCTTCCCAACCCAGGAATCGAACTTGGGTCTTCTGCATTGCAGGCAGATTCTTTACCAACTGAGCTACCAGGGAAACGATCCCATCTGATAAAGTAGGTACTAATACTATCCTCTTTTATATTTAAGGAAACTAAACCACAGAGAAGGTCAGTAATTTCCACTGATATTATAACTAATAAGTGGCAGAGGCCAGATCTGAATCCAGGTGATCTGGCTCTAGAGTTCATACTCTTCCTTTAAGTTAAAATCCAGAAAATAATGCAAGTAAAGTGCTTAGAACAGGGCCTCCCTAGCTCAGGGGAAGCACCTAATAGATGTTCGCTGCCGTTACTGTTGGTTACACCAAACATGTGGCAAGTGCTTTGCCAGCAGCTGGGAACAGGAAGATGAATAAGACCTGGGCACTGCCCTGGAAGAATCTCCTACAAAAAAATACCTTCTCTTCTTCCTCTAGTAAAATTCCATAGTGGCTTTTTTTCCCATAAGTTTATCATGGCTGCTACTCACTTCCCTATTCTTTAGGTTTAAGGATTACACAGAATATTCATTACTGTATAGTCTAAACAATTGTTAAAAGTAGGAAAAACCTAGGCATGGCTTTGAATTATCATCCAGTGCACAGAACAGTGCCTGAACACGATGAGGGAAAAGAAATATTTAGCGACCAAATCAATATTAATGCTGAAGTCTCCCATAATTGTATAGGGTCATAAATTCTGTTGTTTGTATAAATTCAACAAACATTTATTGAGTATCTACTAGGATCCCTGGTGGCTCAGCTGGTAAAGAATCTGCCTGCAATGCGGGAGACCTGGGTTCAATCCCTGGGTTGGTAGGATACCCTGGAGAAGGGAAAGGCTGCCTACTCCAGTATTCTGACCTGGAGAATTCCATGGACTGTAGTCCATGGGTTCAGAAAGAGTCAGACATGACTGAGTGACTTTCACTTCACTTCAAGACTAGTGCTAATCTGCTTATTTCTGTAGGAAAATACAACAATGTAAAAGACAAGTCCCATCTCCTGAAAAATTGACTATGAGGCAACTGTTAAGTGTAGAAAAAGTTGTTATGAATTAATGAACATTTTTCTTATGTTTTTCACATAATCTCCTGGAACTACTTTTACTGATATTTTAAAATATAATTTGTAAAAATATTCTCTACTGGAGACCCCAGTGAATACCTTATGATAAAAGGTTGATTAAAGCCTCCCAAAGTATAGTTATACTGTTCTTAACATTATAGATTTAGGTAGAGTGATATAGCTTAGTGATAGACGGAACCTACTGGTTCTGCCTAGTTTTGATATGGAGGGAGAGAATGCCAGGCACAAATCTCTGCACAGGCTCTGGGAAGCTAGCAAATAAATTATGTATAAATAGCTATAGTTTCCAGGAAGTGTTTGGAGAGAGCATTTTCATTCTCCTGTAATAAAACCAACAAGAGCTATATATTATGAATCTTGCAAGTATTTTATTTTTCTCTTTTTTCAATATAGAATGATTTTTAATCACTAATTTTGTAATAAAGTTGCATTTTTAATAAAGCCAAAAGTCATTTAGAGCTAGGTAAATTAAGCTCATTTAAAGAGTTTTGAAGTATAGCATGCTCTAATATCTAAATGTTGTAAAAATAATAAAAAATAACTTACTCCTTCTTCACGATAGTATATTCATTTTTTCCCACATTTTAGAAGTACTATTTTAAGAGAACATGTTAAGCTACATCAGTTCAGTTCAGTCGCTCAGTCGTGTCTGACTTTGTGACCCCATGGACTGCAGGACGCCATGCTTCCCTGTCCATCACCATCTCCCAGAGTTTACTCAAGCTCATGTCCATGGAGTTGGTGATGCCATCCAACTGCTTCATCCTCTGTTGTCCCCTTCTCCTCCTGCCTTCAATCTTTCTCAGCCTCAGTCGTGTCCGACTTTGTGACCCCATGGACTGCAGGACGCCAGGCTTCCCTGTCCATCACCATCTCCCAGAGTTTACTCAAGCTCATATCCATGGAGTTGGTGATGCCATCCAACTGCTTCATCCTCTGTTGTCCCCTTCTCCTCCTGCCTTCAATCTTTCTCAGCATCAGAGGCTTCTCCAATGAGTCAGTTCTTCACATCAGGTAGTCAAAGTATTGGAGTTTCAGCTTCAACATCAGTCCTTCCAATGAATATTCAGGACTGATTTCCTTTAGGATAGACTGGTTGGATCTCCTTGCTGTCCAAGGGACTCTCAAGAGTCTTCACCAACACCACAGTTCCAAAGCATCAGTTCTTCAGTGCTTAGCTTTGTTTCTAGTCAAACTCTCACATCCATACATGACCACTGGAAAAACCATAGCTTTGACTAGATGGACCTTTGTCGGCAAAGTAATGTCTCTGCTTTTTAATACGCTGTCTAGGTTGGTCATCGCTTTTCTTCCAAGGAGCAAGCATCTTTTAGTTTCATGGCTGCAGTCACCATCTGCAGTGATCTGGAGCCCCAAAAATAAAGTCTCTCACTGTTTCCATTGTTTCCCCATCTATTTACCATGAAGTGATGGGACCAGATACCATAATCTTAGTTTTCTGAATGTTGAGTTTTAAGACAACTTTTTCACTCTCCTCATTCTCTTTCATCAAGACTTTAGTTCTTCTTCACTTTCTGCCATAAAGGTGGTGTCATCTGCGTATCTGAGATTATTAATATTTCTCCCAGCAATCTTGATTTCAGCTTGTGCTTCATCCAGCCTGACATTTCACATGATGTGCTCTGCATATAAGTTAAATAAACAGGGTGACAATATACAGCCTTGACGTACTCCTTTACCAATTTAAAACCAGGGTGTTGTTCTATGTCTGATTCTAACTGTTGCTTCTTGACCTGCATGCAGATTTCTCCGGAGGCAGGTAAGGTGGTCTGATATTCCCATCTCTTTAAGAATTTTCCACAGTTTGTTGTGATCCACACAGTCAAAGGCTTTGGCATAGTCAGTAAAGCAGAAGTAAATATTTTTCTGGAACTCTCTAGCTTTTTTGATGATCCAACGGATGTTGGCAATTTGATCTCTGGTTCCCCTGCCTTTTCTAAATCCAGCTTGAACATCTGGAAGTTCACAGTTCACATACTGTTGAAGCCTGGCTTGGAGAATTTTAAGCATTACTTTACTAGCGTGTGAGATGAGTGCAATTGTGCAATAGTTTGAGCATTCTTGCATTGCCTTTCTTTGGGATTGGAATGAAACCTGACCTTTTCCAGTCCTGTGGCCACTGCTGAGTTTTCCAGATTTGCGGGCATATTGAGTGCAGCATTTTAACAGCATCATCTTTTAGGATTTGAAATAGCTCAACTGGAATTCCATCACCTCCACTAGCTTTGTTTATAGTGATGCTTCCTAAGGCCCACGACTGGGTAATTTAGACCCAGCCAGTTCCTTCCCTGAGAGTCTTTTTTTTTTCATTTATTTTTTTAAATGATGGGGTTAGACCATGTGATTTCCAAGGGTACATCCGACTCTGAAATTCTAAAAATGTTAGTGTGAAGAATAGATCCAGGTGAGAGATTGGTGGTATGAAGCTTGAGGCTGGACCACCTGCCTTCCTGACCTGAGTACTTTCCATGTTAGGTCACCCGACTCGGGCTTTTTTCCAATGTGGGAACCACATTCCATGGCTCTGCTCAGACAGGTTACATAGCACAGTGTAATCAGACTGCCAGTTACCAGGAATGTGACTTATGAACAGTTACATATCTTGATTTTTTATCTAATCTGGAAAATAGAGATTGTGGGGATTAAGTCAGATGATGTATGTAGAGTATTTAGAAAACACACACATGCACGCAGGAACAAAGAGAGGCTTTAAAAATATAGGAGCTGGTCTCCATGCATGGACCACATTGAGATCTCTCTTCAAACAAATACATTTAAAAACATTCATCACACTGCTGATGCAGTTATAAATTCCATACTGCCTGGGTATTATATGATATTGAGGAATTGTTAATATTTTTAAGACATTATTCTGGTTATGTTTGAAGAGAGAGAGCACACTCTTAATCTTTTAGAGATTATGTCTTGAAATTTTTTAAGATGAAATGAAAAAAAGGTTTTGAAGTAAGTTCTCTGGTGTAAATTCATATAAATCTCTTTGTGTATAGCCCCTGCTTAACCTCCAGCCTTACTTCTCACAGCACGTTGAGTCCCAGCCACGTCAAGCTGCTTCTGGCTCACTGAGTGCACCCCTTTCCTTTGCTGCACTTGTTGCCTGGGAGCCCATCCCCATCTCTCTCTTCCCTCGGGCTTCCGTTCATCCTTCAGCATCAGTCCCAGGCCCCTTCCTCTGGGAACCCTATCCTGACCCCCACAGGCTGGAGTAAGCACTGTGATCGCTACACTGTTGTAACTGTTTATTTTCCTGTTTCCCCTGATGGACTGTGATTTTCTTTTTTTGAGAGCAGTAATTATGTACTTTATCTCAGAACCTCAAGAATCAGAGACAGTGAATTAGAAATGGTGAATGATTTCTAAGGGCCTCCTGGATGGCTCCATGGTAAAGAATCTGCCTGCAGTGCAGGAGATGCAAGAGACATGGATTTGATCCCTGGGTCGGGAAGACCCCCTGGAGAAGGAAATGGCAACCCGCTCCAGTATTCTTGCCTGGGAAATTCCATGGACAGAGGAGCCTGGTGGGCTGTGGTCCACAGGAATACAAATGATTTCTAGAAAGATGAGAGGAGGCTGAACTAAGACAGAGGTAGTAGGAATGGAGAGCAGAGGCAGGACTTAGGAGAGGCTGAAACAGAAGGACCATGATTTCCTACCTGACTTGATTTGGGAGGATGAGGGAGATCAGAAAAGGAGGGTAAGGTGGGGTCTGCCTAAGTTTAAGGTAGGATAGAAAGACAGCACATGGCCAGTGAACCCTTTCAGCTGCCTTCTGAAGGATTTGTTACTGTTTTCTGGAAAATATCTGCTGCAGATAAGAAGTCATCTCTATCAGGAGGAAGAGTACCACAGCTCTGAGCAGGAAAGAATGAGGAATGAAATCTCTGACCTAACACAGGAGCTTCATCAGAAGGAGATCACTATAGCAACTGTCATGAAGAAAGCTGCCCTTCTGGAAAGACAGTTAAAAATGGAGTTAGAGATAAAAGAGAAAATACTATCGAAGCAACAGGTATGCAAGGGGCAGGAGTGCCTGTCCAGGTCACTCTTGTTCAGTGCAGACAGTCACCTTCCTTATTGATTACTAAAAGCATTCTATTTCTTCTATGGTTTCTGAGTCTAACAGCACAGAAATGCTTTGTGGAGTCACATAACACCTTGGTGAGATAATGCGAAGTGTTATCAACCAGAAACCAGGGAAGCAAGTGACAGCACAAGACAATTTCTTTAAATCTCACGCTAACGTTTTCTTGTGACCCATATTCTGGTCACCCCCAACAGCGTCAGCACACAGTGGTCACAGATTGCTTCCTGAATTTGTTTTCCTTAGTTCTCGTCAATTAATATTTTTAACTTAAAAACAGCTTTTACTCCAGCTTTTCGTGGACACTTCTCACTCCCATTTCATATCTTTATTTTAGAATTTTGAAAAATGGATATTGAAAATGAAGATTAGCTCATATGCACTGAATATTCACTTAATGCATAGCATGGTTCATGGGATAAAACAGTGATTAATAACATTCTACTGTTCAGATACTGCAAGTGACTTCTAAGTCTTCCCTTCCTTCTTCCCTCCCCTCCTATTTATTTTGAAATTCCCTCAATCCTGTGGTGGTGGTGGTTTAGTCACTTAGTCATGTCCCACTCTTTGCGACCCCATGCACTGTAGCCCACCAGGCTCCTCTGTCCATGGAATTCTCCAGGCAAGAATACTGGGGTGGGTTGCCATTTCCTTCATCACCTCAATCCTGTACTCCTTATCAAATTGGTGACCTGCTACTGAAAGTGTAGGGTTTCTCTACATTACCCCAAATATAGTTTTTGAGAGCACCATTCAATAATTTTCTAGATCTATTATGGTTACCGGGGCTTCCCTGGTGGCTCAGATGGTAAAGAATCTGCCTGCAATGCAAGAGACCCAGGTTTGATCCCTGGGTTGGGAAGATGCCCTGGAGAAGGGAATGGCAACCCACTCCAGTATTCTTGCCTGGAAAATTCCAAGGACAGAGGAACCTGGTGGGCTACGGTCCATGCAAAATGTCAATAACAGGGCTATTTAAATCCTGTGTATTGTAAAATTAAGAAAAGATTCTGGCTTTGCCCAGTTATAAGCCTTACACTGTGATTAAGCTGTAAAATACACAGGAAGCTGTATAGGCAGGATGACAGCTTGGCTGCCCTGTACAGGAAGCAGTATTGTACAGACATTAACAGTGATCTCGGTAGTTGGACTATGAATGTTTTTTATTTTAACCTTTATACTCTTCTATATTTTTAGACTTTTGTCAAGGAGAATATATTTTGTAATTCACAAAAGTAAATTACCCACTTACTTAATTTTTTTTCCTTAAAAAGTAAATCTTTTTAAGGAAAGTGCTTTATGTAGAAATGAGCCCTAGATAAATAAAAGGGCAGATGCTATGTCTAAGTACTGTCAAGTAGAAGAAATTAGGGAGAAAATAAATTAGGAGACAAAATGAAGTAGTCACAAAAAAGAAGGAAATTTGGCAGGAGTATCAGGAAGAACAAAACTAAACGTGAAATCATATTTGCATGTTGTAAAAATTAATCAGGTAATGAAGAAACTTAATGGACAGTGTTATTCAAGCATGTTTTTAAAATTGTGATTTTTTTTCTGGTGATAATTTGCATACCATAAAAAAATAGAAGTGAGAAATGGAATTTGGGAATGGGAAAGGGTCATCAATCAGTACAGTTTGTTTTTAATTTGGCAGCAATCAGGAAAGGAGAGTCCAGTGGGGCCTACTGGAGATCAGAGAACTGAATGAGAATACCCGATTTATGACGAGCCTGCCTAAGTGTCTCCCTTTGCTACTCTTAGAAAATATTTATATTAACAAAATAAAATTAATTTTCATAGAATTGTGGGCTCTTATTACGAATTTTACATTCACTTTTAACCACTGATCTCCTTTCAGATGTTGGATATGAGATGCAAAGCTGCCGGGACTGAAAACAGACACCTGAAAGGCATGATGGGAGACTTGGACCCCGCGTGGTACATGGTAATGTGCTGACGCCACTCAGTAGCTTGAGCAGAGAGCTTGCCTCCCTGGCCAGATACTGTTCACTGAACGCCTCCCGCCTGTCAGGCGTGCAGGAGTCGGGGTGACAAAGTATTTCGCACTTGGATAGAATTTACTTTTATCTGCAGGCTGGAACATTTGAATTTCTGGTTTTCTCCTTGTTCTTTTCTTGACTTGGGCTCAATTCCAATTATTTCCTCAAACGTATATTACTGTCCTTGCCTTTGCGTCTGGACTCCAACACCCTGCATGGCCTGACTCCTGTCAGTTCTGCTTGATGACGTGCCCCTGAGACTCCAGTCAGAACAGATAGTCCAGCCGCACTTGGGCCCATTTGTTTCATAGCTTGTCAATTCCCCCTCAGATGGTGAACATGGACTGAGTGGTGCTTTATTAACGTATCACTGATACCTCCCAGCATCAGGGGTACAGACAGTCTTCAGTAAATGTTGGTTGAATAAAAGGAAAAGTGGCTCAGTGAACGAATGAGGTCTGACCTTGTGGTTTTTAACTGGTGTCTTTACAGGCTTACACAAGACAACTTAAACAGGTTATGTGCCTTTCTTTTCAGTTGTTTAACAGTTGAGTTTTGGTTGTTTACATGTAAAATAGAACGTTTATTTATTGAACTGATAAAATATCATAGTTACTTGTTTATCATTTATTTGTTTTGAGTAAAAATTCTGAGATAAAATAATTTTCTGCCAATGCAGGGAATACAGGGGATCCGAGTAAGGAAATTGGTTAACCTGGCCTCAGATTCCTCACCATAAAGTGATAAAGTTAGATTAGGCATTCTCCATGGTCCTCTCTTAAGTCAGGATACTGTATTTCTTTCTTTGTCAATATTTTTATTTTTGAATTTTTAATTGAAGTATAGTTGGCTTACAATATTATGTAAGTTACAGATATACTACTTCGTGATTCACAATTTTTAGGGTTAGTCTCTATTTATAGTTATTATAAAATATTAGCTATAGTCCCTGTGTTGTACAATATATCCTCATAATTTATTTTATACATAATAATCTGTACCTCTTAATTCCCTCCTGCTCTCTCTATATCTGTGCATCTTTCTTTTTTATTATATTCACTATTTGTTGTATTTTTTGTATTACACATAGAAGTGGTGTCATATAGTATTTGTTTTTCTCTGACTTATTTCACTTGGCCTAATACCCTTCAAGTCCATCCATGTTGTTGCACACGGCAAAATTTCATTCTTTTTATGGCTAAGTAGTATTCTATTGTGTGTATGTGTACCACATCATCTTTATCTATTCATCTGTTGGTGGACACTTAGGTTACTTCCATATCTTGGCAATTGTAAATAATGTTGCTATGAACATTGGGGTGTATGTATCTTTTTGATTTTCAGATAGTTATATGAGTGAAATTGCTGGGTCATAAGATAGTTCTATTTTTAGTTTTTTGAGAAACTTCTTTACTGTTTTCCACAATGGCTGCACCAATTTGCATTCCCATCAACAGTGTATGAGGTTTTCCTTTTCTCCAAGTTCTCGCCAGCATTTGTTATTTCTATTCTTTTTGATGATAGCCATTCTGACAGGTGTGAGGTGATAATCTCATTGTGGTTTTAATTTGCATTTCTCTGATGATTAAGAATGTTGAGCAATGTTTCATATGCCTGTTGGCTATCTGAATGTTCTTGAAAAAGTACCTATTCAGTTTTTCTATTTTTTAACTGGGTTGTTCGTTTTTTTGACCTTGAGTGTATGAGAGGTTTATTCACTTTTGATATTAACCCCTATTGATATATCATTTGCAAATATTTTCTTGTATTCAGTAAGTTGTCTTTTCAATTTGTCATTAGTTTCCTTTTAATTAGGTCCCATTTGTTTATTTTTGCTTTTATTTGCTTTGCTTCAGGAGATAGATTCAAAAAATATTGCTACAGTTTGCATCAAAGTGTTCTGTCTGTGATGATACTGTATTTCTGTGATAGTATGTCCTTAATTCTCCTAATAGTCCATAATCTAGCCTCAAAGAATAGAATCATTCTGGAAGCTTTCTGCATTCTTCTTTGCACCTTGTTATGGATCATGTGATTGGAATATGTGTTGTGCTATGCTTGGTCACTCAGTTGTGTCTGACTCTTTGGACCCCATGGACTGTAGCTCACCAGGCTCCTCTGTCCATGGGGATTCTCCAGGCAGGAATACTGGAGTGGGTTGCCATGCCCTCCTCCAGGGGATCTTCCCAACCCAGGGATCAAACCCAGGTCTCCCACATTGCAGGTAGATTCTTTACCGTCTGAGCCACCAGGGAAGCCCCATTGGAGTATAGATAAAAATAAGGTATGTGTGATTTCCCTGTCTGTTACAGAAAGTCTGTGTGACACAAGGACTGTTTTTCCTAAACTGTATACACAAAAAAGTTAAATTGGATCCTGCCTTCATCTATGCCTCTTTTCTCTCTCTCTCTCAAAACAGTGGTTTTTGTGTTATTTTTCAAAATTTCAGTCTGAATGTCTCTGGTTGTGCATTCTGTTTCATTACAGCCCCCACTAAGCCTGCTTCACTCTGACTCTTGTAGGCATTTGGCTCTGTTTATTTGTTGTCAATTTTTCAAGAAATAAAACACAGAAAGATGTGTAAAGAAGCAGCTAATTATCCCCATGTCCATCCTCAATCCCAGTTTGGACTCCAGAGATACTCAATGCTAACCAACTAGTGTATTGCATTCTATAAAATGTTTTCCTTGCTTGTGCAAACACTTAGATGGGATGAGTTGAGTGTTCTTTTACAGAAATACATGTATAATATTTACATTGGGCCTTCCCTGGTGGCTCAGTGGTAAAGAATCCACCTGCCAGTGCAGGAGATGTAAGAGACTCAGGTCTGATCTCTGGGTTGGGAAGATCCCCTGGAGGAGGGCATGGCACCCACTCCAGTATTCTTGCCTGGAGAATCCCATGGACAGAGGAGCCTCACAGGCTACAGTCCATGGGGTCACAAAAGAGATAGACCAAGTGATTAGATGATGACAGTAATGTTAGATGATGACAGTAACACACAACTAAGTGATTAGATGATTACAATAACAACAATATATACATTATTATAAACTGCCTTTTGACTATATATCATGGATATCTCTACAAGTCAGTAGAGAAACATCTTTCAATTTTTCTTAATTTCTCAGAAAAAACATATATACTCATGTAAAATACATATAAATTTTAATGAATTGAAGCATAACTTATATGCTGGTGATTTTAGTGTTGTCACTTTTTTTCTCTTGTTTCCCCCCTTCCCTCCATTTCTCTAGCCACCTCATAACCGATCCATTAGATAACATGTTAACTCCTTGGTATGCATCATTTTATGTTTTTTCGTGTATGTGTGTGTGTGTGTGTGTGTGTGTGTGTGTGTGTGTGTAGTCATATACCTATTCAGGGGTTTTAACTTATTTTAAAAATAGATTGCATTTTGTACACTTCTCTGTGTCTTTTATCCTTTGTTAATGCTTATAAGTCTGCAGGATTAGGTCTTATCTGTTAATATAGAAAAAAAGTCAAACTATCTTTCAATCCTAGTAGGCTTTTTACTAGAGGTTCTTAAGTGCTTTGAGATATGCAGTTGTATCAACAAAATTGGTTGTATCTCTTCTACTGTTCATGTCAGTAACTTTTGTCATATTGAACTTGCTGAAACTTCCAAGCGAATATTAAATAATCATAGTGATTACTTGCAAGTTTGTCTAATTTCTGATTTTAGGTGAAACTGTTTTAGAGTTTTACTATTTAGGATAATATTCTTGATTTATGGTCTTTATTATGTCTTTCTATTCCTGAATTGCTTAGAGTTTTTAAGATTTGCTTCTGTTTTATCAAATGCCCTTTCAACATATGTGACATCATGTAGTTTTTGTCCATTAGTTTTTTGATGTGTAAAAGGCAAAAAGATAGGACACTGAAAGATGAACTCCCCAGGTCGATAGGTACCCAATATGCTACTAGAGATCAGTGGAGAAATAACTCTAGAAAGAATGATGAGATGGAGCTAAAGTAAAAACAATACCCAGCTGTGGATGTGACTGGTGATAGAAGCAAAGTCCGATGCTGTAAAGAGCAGTTTTGCATAGGAACCTGGAGTGTTAGGTCCATGAATCAAGGCAAATTGGAAGTGGTCAAACAGGAGATGGCAAGAGTGAACGTCAACATTCTAGGAATCAGCGAACTAAGATGGACTGCAATGGGTGAATTGAACTCAGATGACCATTATATCTACTACTGTGGGCAGGAATCCCTTAGAAGTAATGGAGTAGCCATCATGGTCAACAAAAGAGTCCGAAATGCAGTACTTGGATGCAATCTCAAAAACTACAGAATGATCTCTGTTCGTTTCCAAGGCAAACCATTCACTATCACGGTAATCCAAGTCTATGCCCCGACCAGTAACACTGAAGAAGCTTAACTTGAACCGTTCTATGAAGACCTACAAGACCTTTTAGAACTAACACCCAAAAGAGATGTCCTTTTCATTATGGGGGACTGGAATGCAAAAGTAGGAAGTCAGGAAACACTTGATGTAACAGGCAAATTTGGCCTTGGAGTACAGAATGAAGCATGGCAAAGGCTAATAGAGTTTTGCCAAGAGAACGCACTGGTCATAGCAAACACCTTCTTCCAACAACACAAGAAAAGACTCTACCCATGGACATCACCAGATGGTCAACACCGAAATCAGATTGATTGTATTCTTTGCAGCCAAAGATGGAGAAGCTCTATACAGTCAGCAAAAACAAGACCGGGAGCAGACTGTGGCTCAGATCATGAACTCCTTATTGCCAAATACAGACTTAAATTGAAGAAAGTAGGGAAAACCACTGGACCATGCAGGTATGACCTAAATCAAATCCCTTATGATTATACAGTGGAAATGAGAATTAGATTTGTGGGACTAGATCTGATAGACAGAGGGCCTGATGAACTATGGACAGAGGTTTGTGACATTGTACAGGAGACAGGGATCAAGACCATCCCCATGGAAAAGAAATGCAAAAAAGCAAAATGTCTGTCTGAGGAGGCCTTACAAAAGGCTGGGAAAAGAAGAGAAGCAAAAAGCAAAGGAGAAAAGGAAAGATATTCCCATCTGAATGCAGAGTTCCAAAGAATAGCAAGGAGAGATAAGAAGGCCTTCCTCAGTGATCAATGCAAAGAAATAGAGGAAGTCAACAGATTGGGAAAGACTAGAGATCTCTTCAAGAAAATCAGAGATACCAAGGGAACATTTCATGCAAAGATGGGCTCAATAAAGGACAGGAATAGTATGGACCTAACAGAAGCAGAAGATATTAAGAAGAGGTGGCAAGAATACACAGAAGAACTATACAAAAAAGATCTTCACGACCCAGATAATCACGATGGTGTGATCACTCACCTAGAGCCAGACATCCTGGAGTGTGAAGTCAAGTGGGCCTTAGAAAGCATCACTATGAACAAAGCTAGTGGATGTGATGGAATTCCAGTTGAGCTATTTCAAATCCTCAAAGATGATGCTGTGAAAGTGCTGCACTCTATATGCCAGCAAATTTGGAAAACTCAGCAGTGGCCACAGGACTGGAAAAGGTCAGTTTTCATTCCAGTCCCAAAGAAAGGCAATGCCAAGGAATGCTCAATCTACCGCACAATTGCACTCATCTCACATGCTAGTAAAGTAATGCTCAAAATTCTCCAAGCCAGGCTTCAGCAATACGTGAACCATGAACTTCCATATGTTCAAGGTGGTTTTAGAAAAGGCAGAGGAACCAGAGATCAAATTGCCAACATCCACTGGATCATCAAATAAACAAGAGAGTTCCAGAAAAACATCTATTTCTGCTTTATTGACTATGCCAAAGCCTTTGACTGTGTGGATCACAATAAACTGTGGAAAATTCTGAAAGAGATGGGAATACCAGACCATGTGACCTGTCTCTTGAGAAACCTGTATGCAGGTCAGGAAGCAACAGTTAGAACTGGACATGGAACAACAGACTGGTTCCAAATAGGAAAAGGAGTACGTCAAGGCTGTATGTTGTCACCCTGATTATTTAACTTATATGCAGAGTACATCATGAGAAATGCTGGGCTGGAAGAAACACAAGCTGGAATCAAGATTGCCGGGAGAAATATCAATAACCTTAGATATGCATATGACACCACCCTTATGGCAGAAAGTGAAGAAGAACTAAAGAGCCTCTTGATGAAAGTGAAAGAGGAGAGTGAAAAAGTTGGCTTAAAGCTCAACGTTCGGAAAACTAAGATCATGGCATCTGGTCCCATCACTTCATGGGAAATAGATGGGGAAACAGTGGAAACAGTGTCAGACTTTATTGTGGGGGGGGCTCCAAAATCACTGCAGATGGTGATTGCAGCCATGAAATTAAAAGATGCTTACTACTTGGAAGGAAGGCTATGACCAACCTAGATAGCATATTTAAAAGCAGAGACATTACTTTGCCAACAAAGGTCCGTCTAGTCAAGGCTATGGTTTTTCCAGTAGTCATGTATGGATGTTAGAGTTGGATGGTGAAGAAAGCTGAGCGCCAAAGAATTGATGCTTTTGAAGTGTGGTGTTGGAGAAGATTCTTGAGAGTCCCTTGGACTGCAAGGAAATCCAACCAGTCCATCCTAAAGGAGATCAGTCCTAGGTGTTCATTGGAAGGACTGATGTTGAAGCTGAAACTCCAGTACTTTGGCCATCTCATGCAAAGAGTTGACTCATTGGAAATGACTGTAATGCTGGGAAGGATTGAGGGCAGGAGGAGAACGGGACGACAGAGGATGAGATGGCTGAATGGCATCACTGACTCGATGGACATGGGTTTGGGTAAACTCCGGGAGTTGGTGATGGACAGGGAGGCCTGGTGTGCTGCGATTCATGGGGTCGCAAAGAGTTGGACACGACTGAGCGACTGAACTGAACTGATCACTGTGATTGATAGATTTCCTGATATTGATCCACCTTTAAATTCCTGGAATAAACCTTTTTGATCATTATATTCATTTCGAGTCGTGTCATAACTAACTGCCACAAACTGAGTGTCTTAAGACAAAAGAAACTTACCGTTGTATAGTTCTGGAAGCTAGAAGTCTAAAATCAAGATGTCAGTAGGACTGTGAAAAGAAAAATAAAGTGAAGTAGCTTAGTTGTGTCCAACTCTTTGCAACCCCATGGACTGTAGTCTACCATGCTCCTCCGTCCATGGTATCTATGCTCCCTCTGAAATCTTTGGGGGAGAATTCACCCTTGCCTCTTTATAGCCTCTAGTGTTTTGCCAACAATCTTTGTCAGTCCTTGGCTTGTACATGCATTGTTCCAATGCCCTGTCTTCACATGGCCATCTTCTTTCTTTTTGTTTCTCCATACCATCTTCCTTCTGTGTATGTCTGTTCTGGTTTCCAAATTTCCCCCTTTTATAGAATCCTTGTCATATTGGATTAGAGTCCTCCTTAATGACCTCATTCTTCATTTGGTTACTTCTGTAAAGATCCTGTTTGCAAATAATATCACATTCTAAGGTATTAATGATGGCTGGGACTTCAACATATAACAGTAATACTCTTAACAGTTTTTATATATTACTGGCTTCTATGTGGTAATATTTTATTTAGAAATTAAGATTTGTGTGTATAAATGAGATTTGTATATAGTTTTCTTTTTTCCGGCTTGTTATACAGTTATGTTGGCTTTATAACATAAATAGGCAGTTTTCCATATTTATGAGTGGTCTGCCATAGTTTAAATAATATTGGAATTACAGGTCTTTAAAGGTTAGAACAACTTAGCTATGAAACTATCTTGATATTGAACCAGTAAAGATAAACCAAAATGGAAAAGAATATAAAGGAGAATGTGTATATATATAGATACACCATCTTGGAGTGGCGGAGTATAAGGACATGTGCTCATCTTCTCCTGCAAGACTCCAAAATTACAACTCACTTTTGAATAACCGTCGACAGGAGAATGTTGGATCCCACCAAAAAAAGATACCCCATGTCCAAGGGCAAAGGAGAAGTACCAGGAAGATGGTAGGAGGGGTGAAATCACGTATACAGTCAAACTCCAACTCATCAGAGATGCTCAGAAGGCTCAAGCAAAATCTTATGCACACCAGGAGACCCCACAGAGACTGAGCCAGACCTGCCTTTGAGTGTTTGAGTGTCTCCTGTGGAGGTATGGATCATCAGTGGCCTGCCGAAGGGGCAGGGGCTCTGCGTGCAGCAGACCTGGGTGTGGTATAAGCCCTCTTGGAGGAGGTCACCATTAACCCCACCACAGAGTCGCCAGAACTTACACAGGATTGGGGAAAGAGACTCTTGCAGGGAACAAACAAAACTTGGTGCAAACCAGGACCCAGGAGAAAGGAACAGTAACCCCACAAGATACTGACCCAAACTTGTCTGTGAGTGTCCAGGAGTCTCCGGCCTGCTGCAGGGTTGGGGCCACTGAGTGTGGCAGTGCATGTAAGGGACCATTTGAAGGAGGTTGCCATTTTCTTCATTACCTCCACCATAGTTTGGTCTCAGGTCAAACAACAGGGAGGGAACACAGCCCCGCCCATCAATGGAAAATTGGATTAAAGATTTACTGAGCATGGCCCTGCCCATCAGGACAAGACCAAGTTTCCCCCTCAGTCAGTCTCTCCCATCAGGAAGTTTCCATAAGCCTCTTATCCTTCTCCATCAGGGGGCAGACAGAATGAAAACCACAATCACAGAAAACTAATCAAACTGATCACATGGGCCACAGCCTTGTCCAACTCAATGAAACTATGAGCCATGCCGTGTAGGGCCACCCAAGATGGACGGGTCATGGTGGAGAGTTCTGACAAAGCATGGTCCACTGGAGAAGGGAATGGCAAACCACTTCAGTATTCTTGCCTTGAGAACCCCATGAACGATATGAAAAGGCAAAAAGATAGGACACTGAAACATGAGCTCCCCAGGTCAGAAGGTGCCCAGTAAGTTACTGGAGAAGAGTGGAGAAATAACTCCAGAAAGAATGAAGAGAAAGACCCAAAGCAAAAACAACACCCAGTTGTTGATGTGGAAGTTGGTGATGGAAGTAAAGTCCAATGCTATAAAGAGCAATATTGTGTGGGAACCTGAAATGTTAGTTTCCTGGATCAAGGTAAATTGGAAGAGGTCAAACCGGAGATGGCAAGAGTGAATATCGACATTTTAGGAATCAGTGAACTAAAATAGACTGGAATGGGTGCATTTAACTCAGATGACTGTTACATCTACTACTGTGGGCATGAATCCCTTAGAAGAAATGGAGTAGCCATCATAGTCAACAGAAGGGTCTGAAATGCGGTGCTTGGATGCAATCTCAAAAACAACAGAATGATCTCTGTTTGTTTCCAAGGCAAGCCATTGAATATCACAGTAACCAAGTCTACGCCCTGACCAGTAATGCTGAAGAAGCTGAAGTTGAACGGTTCTATGAAGACCTACAAGACCTTCTAGAACTAACACCCAAAAAAGATATCCTTTTCATTATAGGGGACTAGAATGCAAAAGTAGGAAGTCAAGAGATACCTGGAGTAACAGGCAAATTTGGCCTTGGAGTACAGAATGAAGCATGGTAAAGGCTAATAGAGTTTTGCCAAGAGAACGCACTGGTCATAGAAAACACCCTCTTCCAAAAACACAAGAGAAGACTCTACACATGGACATCACCAGATGGTCAATACTGAAATCAGATTGATGTATTCTTTGCAGCCAAAGGTGGAGAAGCTCTATACAGTCAGCAAAAACAAGACTGGGAGCTGACTGTGGCTCAGATCATGAACCAAATTCAGACTTAAATTGAAGAAAGTAGGGAAAACCACTAGACCATTCAGGTATGACCTAAATCAAATCCCTTACGATTATACAGTGGAAGTGATGAATAGATTCAATGGATTAGATCTTATAGAGTGCCTGAAGAACTATGGAAAAAGATTCATAACATTGTACAGGAGGTGGTGATCAAAACCATCCCCAAGAAGAAGAAATGCAAAAAGGTAAAATGGTTTTCTGAGGAGACCTTACAAATAGCTGAAAAAAGAAGAGAGGCAAAAGACAAAGGAGAACAGGACAGATATACCCATTTGAATGCAGAGTTCCAAAGAATAGCAAGGAGAGATAAGAGAGCTTTCCTCAGCGATCAGTGCACAAAATAGAGGAAAACAATAGAATGGGAAAGACTAAAGATCTTTTCAAGAAAATTAGAGATACGAAGGGAACATTTCATGCAAAGATGGGCTCAATAGAGGACGGAAACGGTATGGACCTAACAGAAGCAGAAGATATTAAGAAGAGGTGGCAACAATACACAGAAGAACTATACAAAAAGATCTTCATGACCCAGATAACCACAATGGTGTGATCACCTACCTAGAGCCAGACAACCTGGAATGCAAAGTCAGGTGGTCCTTAGGAAGCATCACTACAAACAAAGCTAGTGGTGGTGATGAAATTCCAATTGAGCTATTTCAAATCGTCAAAGATGAAGCTGTGAAAGTGCTGCACTCAATAAGCCAGCAAATTTGGAAAACTCAGCAGTGGCCACAGGACTGGAAAAGGTCTGTTTTCATTGAAATCCCAAAGAAAGGCAATGGCAAAGAATGTTCAAACTACTGCACAATTGCACTCATCTCACATGCTAGTAAAATAATGCTCAAAATTCTCTAAGCAAGGCTTCAACAGTACGTGAACCATGAACTTCCAGATGTTCAAGGTGGTTTTAGAAAAGGCAGAGGAACCAGAGATCAAATTGCCAACATCTACTGGATCATGGAAAAAGCTAGAGAGTTCCAGAAAAACATCTACTTCTGCTTTATTGTCTATGCCAAAGCTTTTGACTGCGTGGATCACAATAAACTGTGGAAAATTCTGAAAGAGATCGGAATACCAGACCATCTGACCTGTCTCTTGAGAAACCTGTATGCAGGTCAGAAAGCAACAGTTAGAACTGGACATGGAACAACAGACTGGTTCCAAATTCGGAAAGGAGTACGTCAAGACTGTAAATTGTCACTCTGTTTATTTAACTTATATGCAGAGTACATCATGAGAAACGCTGGGCTGGAAGAAACACAAGCTGGAATCAAGATTGCCGGGAGAAATATCAATAACCTTAGAAATGCAGATGACACCACCCTTATGGCAGGAAGTGAAGAAGAATTAAAGAGCCTCTTGATAGAAGTGAAAGCAGAGAGAATGAAAAAGTTGTCTTAAAACTCAACATTCAGAAAACTTAAGATCATGGCATCTGGTCCCATCACTTCGTGGCAAATAGATGTGGAAACTTGAAAACAGTGACAGACTTTATTTGAGGGGGTTCCAAAATCACTGCAGATGGTGACTGCAGCCATGAAACTAAAAGATGCTTGCTCCTTGGAAGAAAAGCTATGAGAAACCTAGACAGCATATTAAAAAGCAGAGACATTACTTTGCTGACAAAGGTCCATCTAGTCAAAGCTATGATTTTTCCAGTAGTCATGTATGGATGTGAGAGTTGGACTATAAAGAAGGCTGAGTACCAAAGAATTGATGCTTTTGAACTGTGGTGTTGGAGAAGAGTCTTGAGAGTCCCTTGGACTGCAAGGAGACACAGCCAGTCCATCCTAAAGGAAATCAGACCTGAATATTCACTGGAAGGACTGACGCTGAAGCTGAAACGCCAATAATTTGGCCACCTGATGCGAAGAGCTGACTCATTGGAAAAGACCCTGATGCTGGAAAAGATTGAAGGCAGGAGGAGAAGGGGACAACAGAGGATGAGATGGTTGGATGGCATCACTGACTCAATGGGCATGAGTTTGAGCAAACTGTGGGAGTTGGTGATTGACAGGGAGGCCTGGAGTGCTGCAGTCCATGGGATTGCAAAGAGTCAGACATGACTGAGCAACTGAACTGAACTGTGTACATGTATGTACAGCTGAAGTTTCAGTGAAGCAGATCTCAGTTACCTTTCCTTTCTCTTTTGCGGTACTTGGTATATTCAGATTTCACTTCTTCTTAGGTTGTTTTGGTGATTCTTATTTTGCTTGGGAAAAAACTTGACCCATTTCAATATGTTTCCTTGTTACCAAAGTTAGTAATATCCTAGAGTTCTTTGCATCTCTCCGAATTCTGTATTTATGTTTTTTTCTTATTTCTAAGCTTGTATAGTTTAGTTCTCTCTTTTTAAGTCTGGCACAAAAAGGCATTGCTTATTAGTATTTTAAAGTATTGACTTTATTATTTACTCTTTCTAATTTCATTATTACTATCTTTTATTAACTTCCTCTTCCTGGTTTATTTTGTTGCACTTTGTCTGATATCTTTTTTAAAAATTGTATGTGTGTTTATCTATTTTTTGGCTGCATTGGGTCTTTGTTGCTGTCTGTGGGCTTTCTCTAGTTGTGGCAAGTGGGGGCTATTCTCTAGTTGTAGTGCGTGGCTGTGGTGGCTTTTTTCACCTTACAAATGAAAGTTCGTATTCTTTTATTCCACATCTGCTCATTCCACTCCCCAACCCCCCTGCCAGACAGCCCCTGACAACCACCATTCTACCTTCTGCTTCTGTCAGGTTGGCTTTTTTTAAATTCCACATATAAGTGCGAACATGCAGTGTTTGCTTTTCTCTGTCCGGATTGTGTCACATAGCCTGATGTCCTCGGGTTCATCCATGGTGCCTTAATTGGCAGGATTTCCTCCTTTTATGGCTGAGTAGTATTATGTGGAATTTTGTCTATCCATTCATCCACTGATGGACACTTTCCATGTCTTGGCTGTTGTGAACAATACTGCAGTGAACATACTGGAGTGGAGATATGTCTTCGAAATATTGATTTCATTTCCTTTAGATATATACCCAGATGTGAGATTGCTAGGTCAGTATGGTAGTTCTAGTTTTAATTTTTTCAGCAACCCACATACTGTTTCCCGTAGTGGCTTCTCTAATTTATATTCCCATCAGTGGTGTGCAAGAGTTCTCTTTTCTCCAGATTCTCACCAACACTTGTTATCTTTTGCCATTTTGATACAAACCATCCTAACAGGTCTGAGGTGATACATCATTGTGGTTTGAATTTGCATTTCCTTGATGATTAGTGATGGTAATAGCTTTTTCATGTGTCTGTGGCCATTTGTATGTCTTCTTTAGAAAAATATCTATTTAGGCCGTTTAACCAATTTTTAATTGTATTGTTTGTATTTTTGCTGTTGAGTTGTATGTGTTTGTTATATAATATGGAAATTAACCCCTTATTAGGTATATAGTTGACAAATATCTTCTCCCATCCCATAGATTGCCTCTTCATTCTGCTAATTGGTTCCTTTGCTGTGAAAGGACCATTCTAGTCTGATGCAGCCCCACTTGTCTGCATTTGCTTTTGTTTCCTGTGCTTTTGGTGTTATATCCAAAAAATCATTGCAAGGGGCAATGCTAAGTAGCTATTTTGCCATGTTTTCTTCTAGGAGTTTTATAGTTTCAGGTCTTCCATTTAAGCCTTTAATCTATTTTGAGTTAGTTTTTGAGTAGTCTAGGCTAGAGGTCTAGTTTTACTTGTTTTCTTTTGAATATCTAGTTCTCCAACAACAATTATTAAAGACACCACCCATTCCTCATTGTGTGTTTTCAGTGCCCCTTTTAAAGATTAGTTGACCTACATACATGTGTGGGTTTACTTCTAGATTCTCTGTTCTGCGTTTATCACATGCCACAGGCACCACAGAATGTTTGCATTCACTCTATAAATATTTATTGAATGTCTGCTATATGTCTGGCAGAATGCTGGGATTATAAGTCAGACTAGATCCTTGAACTCATGGAGATTAACGTTAGTGGCTATAAATATAAATTTGTGGATATAAGCAATTAACTGGATGGTTATGCTAGAGTGATAGGAAATTGTGGAGTGCAGGGGCTGTGTAGGGGTTACCTGATGCTGTATTTGGGATCAGAAAAGGCTTCTGAGGAATAGTTATCCAGACAGACAGTGATGGAAAGGAGTCATGATAAGGTGATATAATGCAGGTGCTGCAGTGGTAAGGAATCCACTGCCAGTGCAGGAGACCCAAGAGATGTGGGTTCAGTTCCTGGGTTAGGAAGATGCCCTGGAGAAGGAAATGGCAACCCACTCCAGTATTCTTGCCTGGAAAATTCCATGGACAGAGGAGCCTGGCACATTACAGTTCATTGGGTCTCAAAGAGTCAGACATGACTGAGTGGTTGAACACACAAGGTAATATAATATACAGAGATGAGACAGAAAGTCAAGGAGACTGGTAGAATTTTGTAACAACAAAGAGCTGCTGGTCATTGGGTGTTTACTATACGCCTTGCTGTCTGCCAATACTTTCCGTACATTAATGACTACATCCTTATACTGTATGTGGGTGGGGTGGGGATAGGGACTATTGTCCCACAGAAAAAGAAATGAGATCTTGCAGTTTTAGAGCTTGTGACTGGTTTGGATAGCTCCAGATGCGTAGTGTCGACTGTCAGACCCTGTGGTCCTGCTCCTTCTGCTCTCATCAATGATCCCTGCCCTTCCATCGCTGCCCCTACTCAGCCCCCGCATTTCATCCTTGGTCCTCTACTCCTCTGGCTGTGTGCTTCCCCTTGAAGGATAGAGACACCTTCAGGTTCTCTATTCTGGATCATAGAATGGCTTCTAAGTTGTCCATTTTTCATGCCAGGCATGCTTTTCTTACATCCCCTTTCCTGGTGGAACATGTGCTCAGTTCCCCGCAGGAAGCCAGAATCCTTCACGTCCCAGGCTTCCTTAACCTGTGTCACCTGCTCTGCTTCTCTGTGGAGACCTACACAAAGCCTCCACTACAGCTGGAACAGCTTATTCTCAGTCTGTGTATGTGATTCTCATTTCTCACGCTCTTTCTTACTTCCTGACCCTGGCACATGCTTTTCCTTCTACCAAAAAAATCCCCTTTCCCTACTTCACATGGCCATGTCCTATTAATGGCTCAAGTTTCTCTGCATGAGTTTCACGTTATACAAAATCTTCTCTGATTTTCCTTTGTTAAGTGTCACTCCTCAAAGCCATCCCTCATAGCACCCTTTCCTTAGCATCTGTCATACCACAGTATTACAATTGCCTGTTTTTTGTAAGCCACCCATCCCCTTACCAGTAGGCTCATTGGTTATGGTCCGAGTTGACCTCTATACTGCAACACTTAGTGATGAGTAAATGAACAAATGAATGAGTGAATGATGAATGAATCAATCCATTATATGTTTTCCACCTGAGTGCTTTTCCTTTACCAAAGTAAAGAAATACCTTTTTCTTTACTAAACCCTCTACCAGTCCCTTAAGGGACTAGGTTAAATTTTATCTCCTCCTTGAGTTCATCTCCCATTACTCTAGGGCCCAGTTAGTTCTCCTTTCTTTACAGTGTTAGTTATAACACTGTTAGTTACAACACTATTAGTTAGTTATAATGTTAGTTATAACAATTCAGCACTCAGTTTTGAACTGTCTTCTTTTATTTTTTATTATGGGTATGTTTTGTCTCATTAGTCATACTTCTTGTGGGAGAAAGGGGTTATATTTCATGTTTTCTCTTCATATAAGATTTGGTATAGTATAAGACTCAATGAGGGCTTCCCTGGTGGCTCAGACAGTAAAGAATCTGCCTGCAATGCAGGAGACCTGGGTTCCATCCCTGGGTCGGGAAGATCCCCTGGAGTAGGAAACGGTAACCCTTTCCAGTGTTTTTGCCTGGAAAATTACATGGACAGAGAAGCCTAGCTGGCTAGAGTCCATGGAATTGCAAAAAGTCAGACATGACTGGGCAGCTGAGCACACACACACATACACAAGGCTCAATGAATACCTGTGGATTTATGGGACTCACCTGTTGTCTAAGAGACATGAATAAGTTATCAAGGAAACCACTGCTAATATCATTAAAAAGTTAACCAAAGCTTTGTCTTATCTCACTTCCTACATGATCTCAGTCCCAGTAGTTGTTGACATTGATTGATTGAAAAAACATTTGAGTTCCTACTTGGTGCAGTATAATTTAACACATAAATTATATCTATATTATTTACTATTTTTCATGCATGCTACTTCAGTCTACTCAGTTTTATTTTCAATAAAGGCAGAGTCACTTTTTGATATTTGATTATCTCTGTAGAACTTTTACATTAGCACACACATATACATACACAATATATATGTCTAAAGGTTGCTTAATGGGCTGTCATAAAATGGAATATCATTGGTTATAGCCTTCAACGTGATGCTTATTAAAATAGCACTTAATCATTTATATTTTATGAGGATTATCCTTCATATAGGAAGGTTTTTAAAAAAATTTTAATGTGGTTTTACTTATTTTGGCAGTGCTGGGTCTTTATTGCTGTGCAGGCTCTTTCTCTAGTTGTGGTGAGCAGACGTCTCACTGTGGCAGCCTCTGCTGCAGAGCATGGGCTCAGGGCTGAGAGCTCAGGGCTCGGTAGCGGTGGCTCCTGGGCTCTAGAGCACAGACTCCAGAGTGGTGGCTCCCAGGCTCTAGAGCACAGGCTCGGTAGCTGTGGCGCACAGGTTTAGTTGCCCTGTAGCCCATGGGATCTTCCCAGATCAGGGATCAAACCCAAGTCACCTGCATTGGCAGGTGGACTCTTTAACACTGAGCCACCAGAGAAGCCTAGGAAGGTTTTTTTTTTTAATTGAAATTTACTTGGCATAAAATATTATGTTGGTTTCAGGTGTACCTCATAGTGATTTAACATTTGCATGTATTATGAACTGATCACCACATTAGTTTAGTAACCATCTGTCCCATATAAAGTTATTTCAGTTTTATTGACCATATTCCATATGCTATATAGTACATATGATTGCTTATTTATTTTATACCTGTAGGTTTGTACCTCTAAATCCCCTTCACTCGTTTAACCTACCCCCAACACCCTCCCCTCTGGCAACTATCAGTTTGTTCTCTGTATCCTTGAGTCTATTTAGTTTTGTTTTTTATATTCCACATATAAGTGAGATTATATGATATTTGTCCTTCTCAGTCTGACTAATTTCACATAGAATAATAGCCTCTAGATTCATCCATGTTGTCCCAAATAGCAAGATTTCATTTTTTTATTGTGGCTGAGTAATATTCCATTGTATATGTACACCATATCATTTTTTATTCATTTGTCTATTGATGAACACTTAGGTTGCTTCCATATCTCGGCTGTTGAAAATAATGCTTCAGTGAACATTGGGATACACGTATCTTTTCAAGTTAGTCTTTTTGTGTTCTTTAGATAAATACACAGATGTAAAATTGCTAAATCATATGACAGTTCTATTTTTAATTTTTTAAGGAAACTGCATAGTTTTTTCCATAGAAACTGAACCACTTATAGTCCCACCAATAGGGCGCAAGCATTGGTTTTCCCCACATCTTCACCAACACTTTTAATTATTGTCTTTTTTATGATAGCCTTTCTAACAAGTATAAAATGGTCATATTGTGGTTTTGATTTACTTTTCTCTGATTAGTGTTGAGCATCTTTTCCTGTCTTTTGGTCATCTGTATGTATTCACCAAGACGGATGGCTCATGGTGGAGAGGTCTGACAGAATGTGGTCCACTGGAGAAGGGCATGGCAAACCACTACAGTATTTTTGCCATGAGAACCCCATGAACAGTATGAAAAGGCAAAAAGATAGGACACTGAAAGATGAACTCCCCAGGTCAGTAGGTGCCCAATATGCTACTGGAGATCAGTGGAGAAATAACTCCAGAAAGAATGATGGGATGGAGCCAAAGCAAAAACAATACTCAGCTGTGGATGTGACTGGTGATAGAAGCAAAGTCCAACGCTGTAAAGAGCAATATTGCATAGGGACCTGGAATGTTAGGTCCATGAATCAAGGCAAATTGGAAGTGGTCAAACAGGAGATGGCAAGAGTGACATAGACATTTCTAGGAATCAGCAAACTAAGATGGACTGGAATGGGTGAATTTAACTCAGATGACCATTATATATATTACTGTGGGCAAGAATCCGTTAGAAGAAGTGGAGTACCATCATGGTCAACAAAAGAATCCGAAATGCAGTACTTGGATGCAATCTCAAAAATGACAGATTGATATCTGTTCATTTCCAAGGCAAACCATTCAATATCACGGTAATCCAAGTCTATGCCCCGACCAGTAACGCTGAAGAAGCTTAACTTGAACCGTTCTATGAAGACCTACAAGACCTTTTAGAACTAACACCCAAAAGAGATGTCCTTTTCATTATAGGGGACTGGAATGCAAAAGTAGGAAGTCAGGAAACACTTGATGTAACAGGCAAATTTGGCCTTGGAGTACAGAATGAAGCAGGGCAAAGGCTAATAGAGTTTTGCCAAGAGAACGCACTGGTCATAGCAAACACCCTCTTCCAACAACACAAGAGAAGACTCTACCGATGGACATCACCAGATGGTCAACACCGAAATCAGATTGATTGTATTCTTTGCAGCCAAAGATGGAGAAGCTCTATACAGTCAGCAAACACAAGACCGGGAGCAGACTGTGGCTCAGATCATGAACTCCTTATTGCCAAATACAGACTTAAATTGAAGAAAGTAGGGAAAACCACTAGACCATTCAGGTATGACCTAAATCAAATCCCTTATGATTATACAGTGGAAGTGACAAATAGATTTAAGGGACTAGATCTGATAGACAGAGTGCCTGATGAACTACAGACCGAGGTTCGTGACATTGTACAGGACACAGGGATCAAGACCATCCCCATGGAAAAGAAATGCAAAAAAGCAAAATGTCTGTCTGAGGAGGCCTTACAAATAGCTGGGAAAAGAAGAGAAGCGAAAAGCAAAGGAGAAAAGGAAGGATATTCCCATCCGAATGCAGAGTTCCAAAGAATAGCAAGAAGAGATAAGAAAGCCTTCCTCAGCAATCAATGCAAAGAAATAGAGGAAAACAACAGAATGGGAAAGACTAGAGATCTCTTCAAGAAAATTAGAGCTACCAAGGGAACATTTCATGCAAAGATGGGCTCAATAAAGGACAGAAATGGTATGGACCTAACAGAAGCAGAGGATATTAAGAAGAGATGGCAAGAATACACAGAAGAACTGTACAAAAAAGATCTTCATGACCCAGATAATCACGATGGTGTGATCACTCACCTAGAGCCAGACATCCTGGAATGTGAAGTCAAGTGGGCCTTAGAAAGCATCACTATGAGCAAAGCTAGTGGAGGTGATGGAATTCCAGTTGAACTATTTCAAATCCTCAAAGATGATGCTGTGAAAGTGCTGCACTCTATATGCCAGCAAATTTGGAAAACTCAGCAGTGGCCACAGGACTGGAAAAGGTCAGTTTTCATTCCAGTCCCAAAGAAAGGCAATGCCAAGGAATGCTCAATCTACCGCACAATTGCACCCATCTCACATGCTAATAAAGTAATGCTCAAAATTCTCCAAGCCAGGCTTCAGCAATACGTGAACCGTGAACTTCCAGATATTCAAGCTGGTTTTCAAAAAGGCAGAGGAACCAGAGATCAAATTGCCAACATCCGCTGGATCATCGAAAAAGCAAGAGAGTTCCAGAAAAACATCTATTTATGCTTTATTGACTATGCCAAAGCCTTTGACTGTGTGGATCACAATAAACTGTGGAAAATTCTGAAAGAGATGGGAATGCCAGACCATCTGACCTGTCTCTTGAGAAACCTGTATGCAGGTCAGGTAGCGACAGTTAGAACTGAATATGGAACAACAGACTGGTTCCAAATAGGAAAAGGAGTACGTCAAGGCTGTATATTGCCACCCTGCTTATTTAACTTATATGCAGAGTACATCATGAGAAACGCTGGGCTGGAAGAAACACAAGCTGGAATCTAGATTGCTGGGAGAAATATCAATAACCTCAGATATGCAGATGACACCACCCTTATGGCAGAAAGTGAAGAAGAACTCAAGAGCCTCTTGATGAAAGTGAAAAGGAGAGTGAAAAAGTTGGCTTAAAGCTCAACGTTCAGAAAACTAAGTTCATGGCATCTGGTCCCATCACTTCTTGGGAAATAGATGGGGAAATAGTGGATGCAGTGTCAGACTTTATTTTTTTTTGGCTCCAAAATCACTGCTGATGGTGATTGCAGCCATGAAATTAAAAGACGCTTACTCCTTGGAAGGAAGGTTATGACCAACCTAGATAGCATATATAAAAGCAGAGACATTACTTTGCCAACAAATTTCGGTCTAGTGAAGGCTATGGTTTTTCCAGTAGTCATGTGTGGATGTGAGAGTTGGACGGTGAAGAAAGCTGAGTGCCGAAGAATTGATGCTTTTGAACTGTGGTGTTGGAGAAGACTCTTGAGAGTCCCTTGGACTGCAAGACGATCCAACCAGTCCATCCTAAAGGAGATCAGTCCTAGGTGTTCATTGGAAGGACTGATGTTGAAGCTGAAACTCCAATACTTTGGCCACCTCATGCGAAGAGTTGACTCATTGGAAAAGACCCTAATGCTGGGAAGGATTGGGCGCAGGAGGAGAAGGGGATGACAGAGGATGAGATGGTTGGATGGCATCACCGACTCAATGGACATGAGTTTGTGTAGACTCCGGGAGTTGGTGATGGACAGGGAGGCGTGGCGTGCTGCGATTCATGGGGTCGCAAAGAGTCAGACACGACTGAGCGACTGAACTGAACTGATGTCTTCACTGGAAAAATGCCTGTTAATATCCTCTATTCATTTTTAATGAGTTTTTTTTTATGTTGAGTTGTATCAGTTCTTTATATATTTTGGATATTAAGCCCTCATCAGAGGTATCATTTGCAAATATCTTCTCCCATTCGTTAAGCTGCCTTTTTTAGTTTATAGTTTCCTTCCCTGTGCAAACACTTTTTAGTTTGATGCAAACACATTTGTTTATTTTTGCTTTTGTATTCTTACCTGAGGAGACAGATCCAAAAAAATATTACTAAGACCAATGTTGATAAGTATACTGTGTTTTCTTCTAGGAGTTCTTTAGTTTCAGGTCTTACATTTAAGTCTTTTTAAGGTTTATTTATTTATTTTTGGCTATGCTGGGTCTTTATTACTGCACATGGGTTTTCTCTGGTTATGGCGGGCAGGGGCTACTCTTTAGTTGTGGCATGTGGGCTTATTTTGTTGCAGAGCATGGGCTCTAGGTGTGCAGGCTCAGTCATTGTGGCCCACGGGCTTTGTTGTCCCAAGATATGTGGAATCTTGTCCCAAGATATGTGGGGCGTCTGGGAATCTTCCCAGACCAGGGATCGAACCTGTGTCCCCTGCATCGGCAGGTGGACCTGCCATTTTTAACCACTGGACCACCAGGGAAGCCCTTACATATAAGTCTTTAATCTATCCCATGTTTATTTTGTCCATGGTGTGAGAGTAGTCCAATTTGATTCTTCTGCATGTAGCTGTCCATTTTCCCAACATTGTTTACTGAAGAGGCTATCTTTTTCCCATTGTATATTCTTGCCTCCTTTGTCATAAATTAATTGACCTTGTTAGTGTGGATTTATTTCTGGATGCTCTAGTCTGTCCCATTGGTCAATGTACTGTTTTTGCCCCAGTGCCATACTGTTTCAATTACAGTAGCTTTGTTCTTGTTGTCGTGTCTGACTCTTTGCAACCTCATGGACTGTTGCAAGCCAGGATCCTCTGTCCTCCACTGTCTCCTGGAGTTTGCTTAGTTTCATGTCCACTGGGTTGGTGGTACTATCTAACCATCTCATCCTCTGCTGCCCACTCTTCCTTTTGCTTTGTAGAACATGCTCCTTTCTCAATATTTTTTGGTTATTCAAGGTCTTTTGTGTTTTTGAAGAAATTTTAGAATTATTTCTGATAGTTTTGTGAAAAATACAGTTGATATTTTGATAAGGATTGCATTGAGTGTGCAGATTGCCTTGGGGAGTATGGTCAGTTTTAAAATATTAATTCTCCTAATTTATGAGTACAGCATATCTTTCCATTTGTTTGTGATATCTTCAATTTCTTTCATCAGTGTCTTACAATTTTCCAAGTATGTATCTTTTACCTCTTAGGTAGATTTATTCCTATGCATTTTATTATTTTAATGTGATTCTAAATAGGGTTGTTTTCCTAATTTCTCTTTCTTGTTCATTGTTAGTATATAGGAATGCAAAAGATTTCAGTATATTAATTTTGTATCCTGCAACTTTACTGAATTAATTTATTATGTCTAATAGTTTTTTGGTGGCATCTTGAGGATTTTCTGTATATAGTTTCATGTCACCTACAAACATTGATCGTTTTACTTCTTCCTTTCCAATTTGAAATCTCTTTATTTCTTTTTCTTTTCTCATTGCTGAGGCTAGGACTTCTAGTACTGTTAAATAAGTGGCAAGAGTGAGTATCCTTGTCTTGATCCTAATCTTAGAGAAACTGTTTTCAGCTTTTCACTGTTGAATATGATGTTGGCTATGTGTTTGTCATATAGAGTCTCTATTATGTTGAGATATGTTCCCTCTATGCCCACTTTCTGGAGAACTTTTATCATAAATGGATGTTAAATTTTGTCAAAACCTTTATCTATTGTGATGATCATATAACTTTTATTCTTCAGTTTTTTAATGTGGTATGTCACATTGATTTATTTGTGGTTATTGAACCATCCATATACTCCTGGAATAAATCCCACTTAATCATAGTGTATAATCTTTTTAATGTATTTGTTAAACTTGATTTGCTGACATTTTGTTGAGAACTTCTGCATCTATGTTCAGCAGTAATATTGACCTGTTACTATTTTTTGTGGTGTCTTTGTCTGGTTTCTGCATCATGCTGATACTGGTCTCCTAGAATGAATTCAGAAGCATTCCATCCTCTTCAGTATTTTGGAATAGTTTGAAAAGGATAAGCATTAACTCTTCTTGGGTAATTTCCACTACTCTATCTTATGGTTCACTGGTCTGTTCTTTTCTATCATGTAATCTACTGTTTATTCTTTGTAGTGTATTTTTTTTATTTCAGTTGTGTTATTAAGCTCTTTTTTGGTTCTTCTTTGTGTCTTCTCTTTGTTAAACTTACTGTTGTATTCATCCATTCTTCTCCTGAGTCCATTGAACATCTTTAACATAATTACCTCTAACTCTTTACTGGGTAGATTGCTTATCCTACATCTTCTTCATATGGATTTATACCTCTCTCATCTCATTTTGCCCAATTTTCTTTTTTATTTCTTCATACTAGGTAGGTTGGTTATGATTCCTGATTTTGGAGAAATGGCCTTATGTTGGAGATGTCCTATGGGGCCCAGCAGAACACTCCCTCTGTTCACTAGAGTTATATGCTCTTGGGATGCCTCATATGTGGGCTGTGTGAACCCTTCTCTTGTGGCATGGCCAGCTGCTGTGGGCATGCTGGTTGGCAGGGCTGGCCCCTTGCAAAGGTGGCTGCCAGCCACCGCCTCATGTACTGGCTGCTTTCCCACTCGTGGGTGGGGCCAAATCCCAGCATAGCCGATCATGGGGCCTGTGAAGCCCAAGGTTGGTGCCAACTCTTTAGTGGGTGGGGCCAGATCCTGGCACAGCTGAATATTCAGTCCATGAAGTCCTGGGACTGGTGCCAACCAGCTGGTGGGCAGGTATCCAAAATGGTGCTTGTCAGTGCTGGTGTCCATATGGTAGAATAAGCTCCCAAGAACGGTGGCCACTGGTACCTCCACCCTCAGGGGATTCCTAGTTGCCACTCCCCTCTCCAGGAGGCTCTCCAAGATGAGCAAGTAGATCTGACCCAGACTCCTTTCAAACTGCTGCCTCTGTGCTGAGACTCAGAGCATGAGAAATTTTGTGTGTGTTCTTTAGAGTCTCTGTTCCCTGTAGCCCTCTGGCTTTCTCAAAGGTAAGTCCTGCTGGTTTTCAAAGCCAGACATCCTAGAAGCTCATCTTCCCAGTACAACACCCCCAAGCTAGGGAGCCTGATGTGGGCTTCAGATCTGTTGCTGCTTGGGGAGGACCTCTGCAATTGTGATATTCTTTCAGTTTGAGAGTTGCTGGTCCAGCGATGTGATTCTGACTACACCCTTCTTAGTCCACCCCTTCTACTCATCTCGTTATGGTTCCTTCTTTATATCTTTAGACATGTAAAATCTTCTCTGCTAATCTTCAGGTTGTTCCCATAGGTAGTTGCTGTGTAAGGCATTTTTATGGTTTGCCCCTGGAACAGGTGAGTGCAGGGTCTTCCTACTATGCTATGCTCTGCCATCTTGAACACACTCCCCCCATTTAGGAAGCTGACTTTATAACTCTCTCCATTTTTTATATGTGAAGATTTGGAATTAACTTTGCTAACTGACATAGTCAAGCCATTGCCCAAAGAGAAAACTCTCAAGTGTCTAGTGAATAATAAAAAAGAGTTCAGTATGACTCTTGTCTTTTTTAAGCTTTTATAATCTGTTACGTCATTTATTTACCACTTATTAGTTTAAAGATTTCATAAAGAAAATTCATCTGTTATGTGTTAAACTCCTATAATTAGATAGTTAATTCTCTCTAAAATAATTGGAATGAATAAGTAAACATATAATTAAATAATTTGCTGAAATTTTACCTCAGGCAATAAAAACCATAATATTTACATCATTATTTTTAAGTCTTCTAAAATATATAGTATTTCTATAATATTAAAATAACAATTATTTTTTCCTTCCTAGACAAGTGGAATTACCGATGTAAAGGTAGGTCATTTCTGCATTACTAGAGCTTTGATAACTTTTCTGCTTAAGTGTGAAGCTCCCTGATTATTTACACTTAGGGAAAAAAGGTTGAAAGTTCATACCCACCCAATAGTAGAAACAGCTATCTTGCACTCAGTCCTTTACCTATTGCATACCTGGGGCTGTGACAACCCCCATTTTCCTTTGGAGAATTCACTAGTGGGACTAACCACCTGGCATGTAAGCTTTACTCTGGTCTCAGTGACATACTTAAGGTCAGAATTAGCAAGAGGTTTTTGGTTTATTTGGATATTTTTTGGTGTTTTGTTTGTTTGTTTGTTGCTTTGAGAAAGATGTTTTCCATGGATTTGTGCAAAAGCTTGACTATATAGAGAAAAGTGAGGGGTTTATCTTTATTCTGCTCCTGGGTAATTAACAAAGAATCAAGTTTATCATGATAGGCTTTTTTGTGATTCCATATTTACTTAGACTTATATTTGTATTTGTTAAATCTTCTTTCACTTAGGGAAGGTGTTATAAAATTAGAGTTAGTCAGAACTCAGAACTTACAGTAATTGTTAAGACTAATTGGCCTTTCACTATCCCTACAGTTCGCTGAATAAAATAACAGCATAAAAACTTAGTACCCTCATAAGCATCTAAAGGGCTTCCCTAGCAGCTCAGCTGGTAAAGACTCTGCCTGCAATGCAGGAGACCTGGGTTCGATCCCTGGGTCGGGAAGATCCCCTGGAGAAGGGCATGGCTATCCCCTCCAGTATTCTTGCCTGGAGAATCCCCATGGACAGAGGAGCCTGGTGGGCTACAGTGTTTGGGATCACAGAGTCGGACATGATTATGTGACTAACTTTAAGCATCTAAAACATTCATTTACATGCTATAAATTAATATACTAACCTTAAAACATGATTAAAGTCAGCCCTTCTGTAGAAATACTTTGTTAGTCTAACTATTATTTAAGAGAAAAAAAAAACTCTTATAAAATACTATCATTCAGACAGTTCAGTAACCCAACTGTGTGTTCAAGTAAACAGGCACCGTGAGGTTTCGCCATTTCAAGAAGAAAAGTCAGTTAAAACTATGAAACCTTAAAATTTGGGGCTGGGGGTAGGAGATAAGAAATTGATTGGGCCTGTAAAAAGAACCCATCAACAATACGTAGGTAAAGTTTAATCAGTGCCTGTTTTCACATGATAACCATCTACTGGAGGATATATTTTTGAAATCATTGGAAAAGTATTTAGGAAGAAATGAAATGAGAGAGCACCAAAAATGCTATCCAGGAAAATGGAAAATGTTTTTAAATACAAATTGTATAAATCCATTACCTGTGTATTTCTTTCAGGTCATACTTACAACACTTATTTAATTATGGTACATTTAGAAAATTGTGGGTTTTTTAAAAAAAATCATTACTATCATTCTTAAATACTTTAAACCAACACTGGGCCGAAAAGTCACAGGTGAAATCTAATTTTATAGAAAATTTTTGAATGAAATTGTAACAGAGCAGCAGACTATCAAGAGTTATATATTTTGATTAGGAGATGTCTTTTTAGGAGTAAAATTTTGAATCTTTTCCAAGATCGTTTTTCAAACAGATCTGCCCATGAGTGTTCTCCTTTGGAGAGGAAAATTGTATTAGGTCTACCTTCTTTATGTTTATCACAGATGGGCTCAAATTTTAGAATGAGCAGTCCTGTCTCCTTTAAAGCAGATTACAGATTACTTTCTTATCTGTGCTAGTATATCTCAAATGAGCGAAGTTAACATAGGCTAAAGGCAAGGGCCTAACAAGCAGAGAAATACCCTGAATAACCCTTCTCTCCCAAAGGTCACACTGGCCAATATTGTTCTGAGAACGTCTGACCTCCTGGAGCATTTTTTTTCCATTCAAAAGTAGACCTTTCTGAAGATTTATAAACTTCTATAAAAGGATAGTGTAGGTGGCTCAGATGGTAAAGAATCCGCCCACAGTGTGGGAGACCTAGTTTCGATCCCTGGGCTGTGAAGATCCCCTGGAGAAGGGAATGGCAACCCACTCCAGTATTCTTACCTGGAGAATTCCACGGACAGTGGAGCCTGGTGGGCTACAGTCCATGGGATCTCAAAGAGTTGGACACTACTGAGTGACTAACACACACACACATAATAATTAGGCAGTAAACAGAGGTTTTAATGAATGGATTTGGCCTTTGAAGCAAAACATAAAACAGGTAAGCATTTTTAATGCTTAATATATACATTTCTATTCTAATTTATCAATATTGATATTAATATAGTATATGAATACTTTTAAATGTGCAGTTAGTAAAAAATTTTTGAGTGACTTTATCACATGCCAGCCCATATGCAATGGCACTCAAAGCCTTGACTTTAGAAACTTAAAAATGACAGTTCTAAGCCATAATCATCTATAGTCTTACGAGCTTTTAAACATAGAAAATTGGAGCTTCAAAAAAATATTTTACTCATGTTATGCTTTTTGTACTAAAATATTACTCTTCTGAAAGCAGAGAACTATTGTTTAATCAGCAACTACATAATTCATGGGTATTCAAATCATAGTTCTATTATAAAAGACTTCATGGGGTTATTTAAAGCATTTTCATGAGTCTTCATATCAGAATATATCCTGTTTTTTAAAATTTTGTGAGAAGAAAAGTTTAGACTCTCCCTAAGAAACTTCTTACAGCATTTAATTAAAACAGCATCAGAAATCTTTAATCTTGCTCTAAATTTTTCATGTTGTGATTTAAATATGTTTCTTACTGTTGCCCATACCAGACAGTAGAACTTTTTCATGATGCTGCACTGCTCAAGACTGTGTGTTATTGGCACAGTCTCATCCAGGAGCTAGTGATCTTGGTATAGAATGGCCCAGAATCAGACTGCTATCATATGGATTTAATATATAATTTTTCATACCACCCAACAGTGAGGGGTTGATAGGTGATTTTCTATAATGACATATATTGTTTTAATGTGAAAAAAATCTTTTAAAATTAAAAGATATGTTAATTCTGGTTCCACTACTAATCAGCACTAGAAGGCATGCCCTATTAACACAACAAGTCTTAAAACTAGAAGTTTGTGCTAGCTACGGAGAACAGTAATGCGTGGAGTGCACCTTTTCTATACTGGAGCATGGGCATCCCTTTCACTGTGATGTGTTCAGTGGCAGCTGTCACTGAGGACCTGTGTTGTAAGAAGGTAGGGGGTGAAGAGAGACATTTAGGAGGTACACAGGAGTAAAGTCACATGACTTGACTTACATGAAAGGGTCTTTCTAACATGTGTCCAAATGCACAGAAAATGTGCATCACTTGTAAGTAACAATTTTTTCAATGGTATTTTATTCTCTAGAGTGTAGACTTCACTAACAGGGAACATTCAAGGCATACATCTATTAACAAACTGGAATACGAGAATGAAAGGCTCCGAAATGATCTTGCAAAACTTCATGCCAGTGGAAAATCAACATGGGCTAATCAAAATACCTATGAAGAAGCAGGAAGGTATGCCTATCAAAGCCAAATAAAAATGGGGTAAAAATGAAGATGGGTGTGCCGGCTCCACTTACATAAGGATATAAATGTACAAACATTCACGTGAAATTTGTTTTTAAATAATCAAATTGTATTTTTATACACTTTCCCTTCAGCTGCTTAAAATTTGTTTATGGGGACAATTCAATAGTCTAGATACACTGTTACATGAAATTCTATGGTCTCAGTAGCTTTCAAAGGATGATAGTGAAATGAGTAGACAGTTAAAATGAATTTTTGTCAGTTCAGAACTTTCTTAGAACCTGATGTGGCATACAGAATATACAAAAGTTAATGTTTTTTTTTATGTCAGAATACAGGAAGATAGCACGTCTGGCTTAACTTCGAATATATGTACACTTTATACTGACACTCCAGCAGTGGTGACAAACTGTTGTCTTTTCATAGGAAAGAACCTGTGGATGTGTAAGAGGGGTCTTCTCTGAGTAAAGAGAAGCATGTGGAAAATCAGTATCTGCTGCCTACATTATCCCCAGGCTCTTTAAAATGTCTTACTTCCAAATTTAAGTAAATATATCAGCCTTAACATTTGACTAATTTCTTCAACTTAAATAAAATATGTTTGGAGTCAGAACTGTCTCTGGAGTTCTTTCACCATTTTCCACTACTGGGAAAATGCTCAGCAAAACAAATAAGTTTCTTTTCTACAGGATTTTGCAAAGCCATTAATGTGCTAATTACTTTGTGAGTTTCCAGGAACAGGTATGGTGTGCAATATTCCCCAAACTTATTTGATATCAGGTTTACTAACATTCCATGGTGCTGAGAAATGGTGAATCAATAGGTTCAGACCTAACATCAATACAACTTTTGTTTAAAAGCTCATAATACTTCGCATGAAAACTTCACATACAAATAATTAATATTTGCAGCTTTGGGGAATTCAAATATTTAACCTTTATTTTCCCACCTGACAAATAGGGATAATAATTATAAGGGTTTTCTGAGGATTATAGGAGAAAACCTATTTCTTTGTAAAATGTATAATTCCCTAAATGTTAGACATTATCATGATATTATTATTCTAAAAACATTGTCAACATTTACAATAATATTAATACTTCTCCAACTCCCAGTACCTAAAAAGTATATTTTGGTGGATAAACAAATGGCTGAATCTGAGATTTCCTCTAAAGATAGTCCTGTTGGGGAAGGGTGATGCCCAGCTCACTAAGCAGCCCAGTTCTACGGGTAGACGTCCATAAGTCCAGGGGCCGTACTAGACACATCTGCTCAGCAGCCTTGTGCATGTAGTACATCGTCTCCCACTCTCACCACCCTAGCCCTGTATGTGCCAGAAGGATATGTTCTAACCCAGTGTAAGAAACAGCAAGCACTCAGAAGTGCTGAACTAATAACTCTTCAGGTGGTTAGTGGAGGGAATGAGAGAAGACTGCTGCTGCTCCAAAGGGGCGCTTCTTCGGTTGGTAGGGCGTTATGTACCGGGCGGTGCAGCAAGAGTCCAAAAGGAATGTGGGGAGGATGAGAGGGCGTGAGGCCCAGCCAGAGGCCAGCTCCCTGGTGAGTGTCCCCATGTTGACTGGCCAGTGAGACTGAAAATCTGTCCAGAAGAATCTAACCTTGATTTGTGGGTTAAGAATATAACTTCTAATATAGAATAAACCCTTTACAAAGTGCTCCTCTCCCCATGGATTCATTTCTCCAAGGGTCACATCACCACCCTCTGTATATAGTTTTCTCTCTGTAAGAGAAAAACAGGACACTGGTGATGTTATGGAGGGTCTTCGCCGTATCTTCCTCAGCCACTGGTCTGTATTGTGCTCCTATTAATGCAGAACACTGTTTCCTGTTCTTGTTTGTTGGGAATAACTTGGAAAGCCTTAGGTGAAGGTACTAGATGTTCTTGCTTAAACAAAAAGACAGTTCCTCTACCTTTTACTGTTTTTAAACAGTGTTTTTATTGTTTGGATTGCTTGGGCAGTACGGGATGTGTGAAGAGTGCCTAACAGAAACAAGACAGCAGGTGACACAGGGAGCAGTGTGAGAGGTAAAACACTCAGCAGGAGACTGTTAATAAGCAGCCTGGACGACTGTTCCTACTGCAGAGCCCTGTGTCCTGCCAGTCTCATTTGTTGAAAGTTTCATTAAATTTGTTTTAATGGCTTGTCTGATTTCAGTGTTCTCCATTGACCTAATTTTTAACAGAAACAGCATTTCAAATGTTCTGAATAAATTATTACCATGTAAAACCCACTATGGGGAAAGAATTGTTGAGAGGCAAGGACACTGTGAACTCACTGCTGGAGAACTGTAAAGCACATATCTATTAATTTTAGCAAGCAAAAAAGGCAATGTCCTTTCCTTCCCTCACAGCACAGCTCAGTGAAGTCAAATACTAAAAGCTGTATGTATTTATTAGGAAGAAAAAAATAAAAAAAATACACAGTCATATTTACATATCAATGGCTAATGCAATAAGGTCTTGTTAAAGTGTTTTAGAAAGAAAAAAGCTTTTAGATAAAGGTATATGAACATAATGTTCCACAACATTTTAAAGCCTGTAGTCTAATTTTTAACCCCTTCTTGCTTTTGACTGAGGAACACTTATATATTATTAAAATAATCTTCTGTCTACTTGGAAGTTAACTCGGTTTTTATTGTTTTTCACTCCTGTAGAAGTGATAAGATTTCTGTGCTCATCCATTTAAAATGTGAAGCATTTTAGGATATTTCAAAGGATTTCTTTTCCAATAAAAAAGTTATTCAGCACTTTAAAAAACTTAATGGAGTTCCTTGGTGGCCTAATGGTCAGGATTCCAGGCTTTCACTGCTGTGGCCCAGTTTCAGTCCCTGGTCAGGGAGCTGAGACCCTGCAGGCAGTGTGATGGGACCAGAAACACACAAACAGGACTAGTGAATGAGGTGAAACCGTATCTGACAATGATGTAATAAATGTTTTCAACGTTTTTAGAATTAAGTTAGAGTTTTGAAGTTTAAGGATCATTTACAAGCTAACTTAGAATAGTGGTATCCAGAACTATTAATATATAACTAATTTTAATGGCAAATCAGTTTTGTAGTATATGGAGTTTTATCTCTATATACAGTTCATACTTAAAACTGAATATATGGCTTTAAGAATTATATCAGGTACTGGAAAGATTTTGGTAATCACAAGCTAGTCAATAAAATTGCTTCAAATCTAGTCAGCAAATTAAAAGTCTCTAGTACTAAAACACCACAAAGTCAGGTTTGTCATAATCACTCTACAGAATCCCTTGTCAAGGAATGAATAGTTATTTATCTAGAAGCAAAAAAGTAAGCTGAGTCCATTTTGCACCATGGTCTTGCTCAGTTAGGAGAAAAACATAGTAGATGGCAGAGTTCCAGGCTAGAAAATAATGGGTAGTGTTAGAAGGGGAGGCCAGAAGTGGTAAATTAGCTTAGTTTGTGAAGGGATCCCATTTCATGCTGAAGACTTTACGCTGTATGTAGCCCAGGGAGGCTTGTAAACTTAATGGAGGGCCAGGATTGGATGTGTAGACAGACAGCTCTGCAAACTGTGCAGTTGATTCAGCTCTCAAGCCGGCTCCAGTTGGGTAGAGTTCTCTACAACAGAGACACCAGCTCCTGCCCTCCTGGCAAAGTAAGGAGAGGCCTTGGAATAGGGTCTATGGAAAAGCTAATTGAACAGACCAGCTTGTGAGATGGTAGTAAAAGCTTTCTGAAATAATTTTTAAGATAGCTTTTAAATTGATATACTTAGCATTTTTTTGCAAGGTGGTTTTATGAAGTATTTGAATAGCTGTATTCAAGAGGAAGAACTTTTCTGTCAGATATAAAGATGATTTAAAGCAAAAGTGCTTTGTTTCATAATGTAGTCTTTTCTTTCATTCTCTGCACTATTGATCTTACAATAAAGAAAATGTTCATATATAAATTTTAATAATTAAGACCATAAAGTTGTATCTATACATCCAAAGAAAAATGGATAATTGAGATAATTATTTAGATAATTTAGGGCAAATAATACTTTCCCTGAAATCTCTGTATAATTGAGATTACAGAGGGATGTATATTTCTTGAACCATTTCTATAATTATCTTATTTTTTTCGACTGTGCTTTGAAGTATAGATGGATTCATTCAGATTAAAAGGTTCAGCTGAAGATTCTATGCAGATGTACAAGGCAATTGTTATAATTCTATTTGAATTGTGGGATGTTTCATTTTATTTTGCACATCATAAACCATGTTATTGCAGTTCAATTTTCTGTTCTGTTTCCATGGTAATTATGGTTTGGAAGAATGGATTAAAAAAAAGATCTATTTCAAGATAAGTAAAAATGGAGAGCATGTTTTGTTTGTTTTTATGTACTAATTTACAGATGCCTCACTTAACTTTTATTGCTATTTGTATGCATAGCTTTGAAAATGTTTGCATAATAAAAGCAGTCTATATAGATAGATAGTCTTTGGATAAGAACAGAGAAAAATAATGTGAATTTTTTGAACTATGTGAAGTTAAAATATGAAGACTTTGAAAATGGTTAATCAATACCTGTAGAGAATTTGAATTGTTAGTAAAAATAAATAACTTTAAATTGAAAGGATTTTTATGTTTCCATGGTCTTTGATGATTTTGATTGAATTTAAACCCTATTTTCATGAATTAATGTTCAGAGAAGATACTTATTTAGTTCCAAACAGCCCATACTGTTAGGACCTTTTTGTGTAAAATTTTAGGGCAAGTTGGTTTGTTTATTTTATTATTCATTTGTTTAGTCAGAACACCAAAATTTAAAATCCCACTGGTATTTTATTCAGTCTAATCTTCTACCCTATATTTTGGCACAAACAACAAATTCTATACTGTGCTTTTCATCAAACTGTGGAGTTCAATTCTCATAACAACCCTTTTTTATAAGTGAAAAAATTAAAGTTACAGGTAGATATAGTTACCTGTTGCTCAAGGTCATACAACTAAGTGTGGAGGAGTTTAGGAGATGATGTAAATTGAAAACATACTATAAATTATTAAGCTCTATAGAAATTAGAATTATTGTTATTGTACAGAGACTTATTCTAGTGTCAAAAAAAAGACAAGAACGATTATGTTAAGAAAGCCAATGAGGTTAAGTGAAATGATAATAGAAAAAGAGTATCTATTCAGAATTGTCAAGGGCATCCGTGTTAGCTGTTTCAAAATTTTTCTCAAACTGGTTTAATGTTTTTAATTAAATAGCAAAGAGACAAAACAGTAAAACACAGAAAGAGAAACAATATAGGCAATAAAAATGGCAGAATATTTATAACAATTAGGAAAGTTTCCTGCTTCATTATTAATTGTTCTAAGACTTTTAAGTGGAATGGAAATTGTCAGCAAAATTATTTTCAAAGAAATACCCAGATAACAAGCCCAAATATTTTGTTGTGCTTTCCTCACAGTTAGAAATTGGAGAAATTTAAATTCTTAGCTCCATAAATAAGCAGGTGTCCTTGGTAGCAATAATGACAACCAGTCCTTCTCTTTTAGATTTAACCATGATCGTGAGCCAAACAGAAGTACAACACCTCCATTGCCATCTTTGCCATTTCAAGCCAAAGAAATAACAAGTCCTTTGGTTAGTGATGATGAAGTATTCCCAATGGTGAGCTGCTGATTATTGGTTACTATTTTTTCCTTTATGGAGTGAATACTCTTACACTAATACTGATATTACTGATGTGTACACAGTAGTTAAAAAAAAAAAAATGTTGCTCTTTGAATAGGACTCCAAGATGGGTCTGCGAGTAATTCAGCTGTGACTATCTATAGAAGGAAAAGCATCCATAATGTTTCGTGACGTATTTCACCTCAAGTACAGGCTGAAATTACTGGTGACTTTTAAATATGCAAGTCACTTCTGGACATTCCATGAGCCTCAAAGATCTGTATATTTTAAAGAGCTACAAGTGATCTTTTGTGACTGTTTAAAAAAAATCTCTTTTACTGACTCTGACATACATACAGAAAGATGCACAAATCAGAATTGGACAGCTTGATGAATTATTGAAAAGGCAGCAGAGCAGTGCAGCTACAGCCCAGGTAATAAACAGAGCATTAGGAGTATTCCAGAGGCCCCCTCCCCACGCCCTTCCAGTCACTCCAACCTGCTCCCAAGATAACCACTGTCCTGACATTTAAAGTCGTAACTTGGTTGTAGCCATTTGTAAATTTTAGATAAATGGTATCATGCTGCATGTGTTCTCTTGTATGGATTCTTTCTTCCACCAATGTTTAAACATTGTTTGATGAGAGTCATTATCCATATTGTTGGCTGTAGTTTATCCATTTTTGTTTCTCTATTAGAATTACATTATATATAAATACCATATACAATGATACCATTGTCCATAATGATAAAATTTATCCATTCCACTATTGACATACATTTGAATTATTTCCTGTTAAAAGGTGATTACAAATACTTTTCCTAAAAACATTCCTGTAAGTGACCTTTGGTGCACATGTGTACACATTTCCACTGGATCTGTACCTAAGAATGGAATTGCTAGGTCATTGTTGTTGTTTAGTTGCTAAGTTGTGTCTTTGCAAGTCCATGGACTGTACCCCGCCAGGCTCCTCTGTCCATGAGATTTCCCAATCAAGAATACTGGAGTGGGTTGCCATTTCCTTCTCCAGGGGATCTTCTGACCCAGGGATCAAACCCATGTCTCCTACATTGGCACCTGGATTCTTTACCACTGAGCCCCCTCATTCAGAGTTGCTAGGTCATAGAATATGCACAAGGTCAGCTTTAGCATGTACTGTCAAGCTCTCTTCCTGTTTGAGTCAGTTCAGAGCCCTACAAGTAGTGTATGAGTATTCTCATTTTCTGTACTCTTTCCAACAGTTTTTAACTGTTCAGTTCAGTTCAGTTCAGTCGCTCAGTCATGTCCTACTCTTTGTGACCCCATGAATCGCAGCATGCCAGGCCTCCCTGTCCGTCACCAACTCCTGGAGTCTACCCAAACCCATGTCCATTGAGTCAGCAATGCCATCCAGCCATCTCATCCTCTGTCATCCCCTTCTCCTCCTGCCCCCAATCCTACCCAGCATTAGGGTCTTTTCCAATGAGTCAACTCTTCGCATGAGGTGGCCAAAGTATTGGAGTTTCAGCTTCAACATCAGTCCTTCCAATGAACAACCAGGACTGATCTCCTTTAGGATAGACTGATTGGATCTCCTTGCAGCCCAAGGGACTCTCAAGAGTCTTCTCCAACACCACAGTTCCAAAGCATCATTTCTTCGGCACTCATCTTTCTTCACCGTCCAACTGTCACATCCATACATGACCACTGGAAAAACCATAGCCTTGACGAGACGGAACTTTGTTGGCAAAATAATGTCTCTGCTTTTCAATATGCTATCTAGGTTGGTCATAACTTTCCTTCCAAGGAGTAAGTGTCTTTTAATTTCATGGCTGCAATCACCATCTGCAGTGATTTTGGATCCCAAAAAAGTAAAGTCTGACACTGTTTCCACTGTTTCCCCATCTATTTCCCATGAAGTGATGGGACCAGATGCCATGATCTTAGTTTTCTGAATGTTGAGCTTTAAGCCAACTTTTTCACTCTCCTTTTCACTTTCATCAAGAGGCTCTTTAGTTCTTCTTCACTTTCTGCCATAAGAGTGGTGTCATCTGCATTTCTGAGGTTATTGATATTTCTCCTGGCAATCTTGATTCCAGTTTGTGCTTCTTCCAGCCCAGCGTTTCTCATGATGTACTCTGCATATAAGTTAAATAAGCAGGGTGACAATATATAGCCTTGAAGTATTCCTTTTCCTATTTGGAACCAGTCTGTTGTTCCATGTCCAGTTCTAACTGTTGCTTCCTGACCTGCATACAGGTTTCTCAAGAGGCAGGTTAGGTGGTCTGGTATTCCCATCTCTTGAAGAATTTTCCACAGTTTATTGTGATCCACACGGTCTTAATTTTAACTTTTATGGTCAGTGGGTGCATACGTGCATGCTAAGTCGCTTCAGTCATGTCCGAGTCTTTGCATTCCTATGGACTGTAACCCACCAGGCTCCTCTGTCCATGGGATTCTCCAGGCAAGAATACTGGAGTGGGTTGCCATGCCCTCCTCCAGGTGATCTTCCTGACCCAGGGATTGAACCCACGTCTCTTATATCTCCTGCATTTGACAGGCAGGTTCTTTACCACTAGCGCCATCTGGGAACCCCATGGTTAACATCTTACTGTGACTTTGATTCTTATTCCCTGGAGACTAATGAGGTGAGTGCCTTTTCATAAATTTATTGACTATTTTGATATTTGATACCTGTTTGATTTGCTTGTCTAATTTTCTATTGAATTGTCTTATTGATTTATAGGAGTTCTTTGTATACTCTAGATTTAAACCCTTTGGTAGTTACAGGTATTACAAATATCTTCTCCCATTCATACTTGCCTCCTCACTTAATAGAATGTTTTGATGATCAGAAGTTCCTAATTTTAATATGTTCATACTTATAAATATTTTTCTTTATGCTTGATATTTTTGGTGTCTTATTTACAACTTTTGCCTGCCACAACGTTATAAAAATATTATCTATGTTATCTTTTAGAAGCTTTGGCTATTTTTTTTTTTCACTTAAGTATAGACCTGGAATCAATATTTGCATATGGTGCAAGGAACAACCTTTGTCCCATTCCCATGGAAATATTCAGTTTGATTTATATATGCTTTCCAGTTGTATAGATTCCTTTGAATTTTCTATACTTAGAATCAAAATTCCCTGGTGGCTTGGATGGTAAAGAATCCACCTGTAATGGGGGAGACCTGGGTTCAATCCCTGGGTCAGGACGATACCCTGGAGGAGGGCATGGCAACCCACTCCAGTATTCTTGCCTGGAGAATCCCCATGGACAAAGGAGCCTGGCAGGCTACAGTCCATAGGAACGCAAAGAGTCGGCCACAACTGAGTGACTAAGCACACAATGTTTCCCAGTTCTATAGATTCTTCTGGATTTTCTATACTCAGAACCAAAATAATGATAGCTAGACTTCCTACTTTCAAATCTTTATACCTTTTTTTCTTTTTCTTGCCTTATTGTACACAAGGACCTCTAGTAAATGTAAGGCAGTAGAAGTGATATTGCCAGCATCCTTCTCTCATTTTCGATTGCAAAGGGAAAACATCAATATGCCACCATTGTGCATAATATTTGCTGTAAATACTTTGCAGTCTCCTTATTAAAAGATTAAGAAGTTCCTTTTATTCCTAGGTTGCTAAATTTGTTTTCACAAGTTGGTATTAAATTTATCAATTGCTTTTTCCCATGCTGTTGAAATGACCATATAATTTCTCCTTTGATCTATTAATAAGGCATTTTTTTTTCTTGATGTTAGATTGTTAACTCAACTTGGAATTCTTAGAATAAACCACACTTGATCACTGGATTTGATCTGTTCATGAGGGAAATTAGCCTGTGATGTTTCATTGTTATCCTTGTCAAGATTTGGTACCCGATTATGCTGTCCTCATAAAACAAGTGGGAGAGGTGTTAAATTTCTCATTCTCCTGTTCTCTTTCCTGCGTTGTGTTCTGTGCATGAAGAGCCACTGCTCCCAGCCTTGAGGAAGTGGCCTCATACTGTAGGTTAATTTTTTTTTTCTGTTCCTGAATTTTCATTTGATTTTTTTTTTTTTTTAGTTTCCAGTTCTTTGCTGAAATTTTCTACCTTGTGATTTGATTTATTGAACATCATCACATTTTTAAAAGATATGTAGGTTTTTTTACCTCAGAAGCTAGTAGTGCTCTTGCAGTCGCCTTCACTTGTGTATTATGTAATTTTCACTGCCTCTCCATGCTATGCCAATATTGGGTACAAATGATAAAAACACAACAACAACAAACGGAAAATGCTTGAGCTAGTCGAGGCACGCCACGAACGCTTCTCTGCCTTTCTGGAATCTGTCAGCTGCTTTGGGAAGGGCTGGTAGTAAGATTTAAGCTGTTGTGGAAGAGAAAGACTTAAAACCATCAACTCTGGAAGTTTTACAGATCTCAACCAGTCCATCCTAAAGGAGATCAGTCCTGGGTGTGCATTGGAAGGACTGATGTTGAAGCTGAAACTCCAATACTTTGGCCACCTGATGCCAAGAGCTGACTCATTGGAAAAGACCCTGAGGCTGGGAAAGATTGAGGGTGGGAGGAGAAGGGGACGACAGAGGATGAGATTGTTGGATGGCATCACTGACTCAATGGACATGAGTTTGGGTAAACTCCAGGAGTTGCTGACGGACAGGGAGGCCTGGTGTGCTGCAGTCCATGGGGTCGCAAAGAATCAGACATGACTGAGCGACTGAACTGAACTGAACTGAAAGCCCAGCAATGCTCTTTTGTTTCATCTCAACATAAAATGCCAAAATTATCTGTACAGAATAAAATTCCGTAACAATAAAATAAATAAACTTCCTCATTTAAGCTAAGGAAACCTCCAAGAGGACTTAGCAAGTTCTGCATCAACAAAACTTCTCTCTTTAAGGACTCCAAAGTAAACACATACTCCAACCCAGCAAGGGGGGAGGGGTGGGGGGAGTGATAAATTGCTAAAGGTTTCATTGCAACTCACTTCAGTATTCTTGCCTGAAAAATTCCCTGGACAGAAGAGCCAGGTGAGCTACAGACCGTGGGGTCACAAAGAGTCGGACATGACTGAGCATGCACGTGATGTGACTTCACTGTTCTAATATCTGGTGACTTTAGGATGATTAGTTTTTGCTTAAATAACATCTCATCAAAAACACCTGAGGAACTGCCTTATAGTACCACCTCCCTCATCATATTCTATTTTTTGTTTTATCCATAGCACTTTATTATAACATATTTTGTTTGCCTCGTTCCTCTAGAATTTAAGCTCCATTAAAGTAGGATTTAATCCCAAAGAAAGGCAATGCAAAAGAATGCTCAAACTACTGCACAATTGCACTCATCTCACACGCTAGTAAAGTAATGCTCAAAATTCTCCAAGCCAGGCTTCAGCAATATGTGAACCGTGAACTTCCAGATGTTCAAGCTGGTTTTAGAAAAGGCAGAGGAACCAGAGATCAAATTGCCAATATCCGCTGGATCATCACAAAAGCAAGAGAGTTCCAGAAAAACATCTACTTCTGCTTTATTGACTATGCCAAAGCCTTTGACTGTGTGGATCACAATAAACTGTCGAAAATTCTGAAAGAGATGGGAATACCAGACCATGTGACCTGTCTCTTGAGAAACCTGTATGCAGGTCAGGAAGCAACAGTTAGAACTGGACATGGAACAACAGACTGGTTCCAAATAGGAAAAGGAGTATGTCAAGGCTGTATATTGTCACCCTGCTTATTTAACTTATATGCAGAGTACATCATGAGAAACGCTGGGCTGGAAGAAACACAAGCTGGAATCAAGATTGCCAGGAGAAATATCAGTAACCTCAGATATGCAGATGACACCACCCTCATGGCAGAAAGTGAAGAAGAACTAAAGAGCCTCTTGATGAAGGTGAAAGAGGAGAGTGGGAAAGTTGGCTTAAAGCTCAACGTTCAGAAAACTAAGATCATGGCATCTGGTCCCATCACTTCATGGGAAATAGATGGGGAAACAGTGGAAACAGTGTCAGACTTTATTTTTGGGGGCTCCAGAATCACTGCAGATGGTGATTGCAGCCATGAAATTAAAAGACGCTTACTCCTTGGAAGGAAGGTTATGGCCAACCTAGATAGCATATTTAAAAGCAGAGACATTACTTTGCCAACAAAAGTCCGTTCGTCAAGGCTATGGTTTTTCCAGTGGTCATGTATGGATGTGAGAGTTGGACGGTGAAGAAAGCTGAGCACCGAAGAATTGATGCTTTTGAACTGTGGTGTTGGAGAAGACTCTTGAGAGTCCCTTGGACGGCAAGGAGATCCAATCAATCCATCCTAAAAGAGATCAGTCCTGGTTGTTCATTGGAAGGACTGATGTTGAAGCTGAAACTCCAATACTTTGGCCACCTCATGCGAAGAGTTGACTCATTGGAAAAGACCCTAATGCTGGGTAGGATTGGGGACAGAAGGAGAAGGGGATGACAGAGGATGAGATGGCTGGATGGCATTGCTGACTCGATGGACATGGGTTTGGGTAGACTACGGGAGTTGGTGATGGACAGAGAGGCCTGGCGTGCTGCAATTCATGGGGTTGCAAAGAGTCGGACACGACTGAGCAACTGAACTGAACTGAACTGAAAGTAGGATTTTTTTCTATTTTTGTTTACTGTTTTAATCCTAGCACCTAAAATAATGTCTGGCACTAGTAGGTACATAAAAGACATGCAAGAGTGTCTATTGTATAACTTAATGAACACTGGATTTCTTTCCACCTCTAAAATTCTACATTATTACTTGAGGAGCTCATAACTACAGAGTGATCCAGTAAAGAAAATTCTCTACCATTGTACGTCTGGGCACGGGGAACTTAGGCTGTAATGGCAGCCCTGGAGGCTCCTGAAAGACACGGCCCAGACTGCCCTTCTGAGTCCAGTGACTTCCATCCACTGTTGCATTCTTTATTCCGCATCAGTGCTGTTCCTGCTTGGTCCACCAGTGACATCCTCGTTGTTAATTAAATAGACAGTTTAAAGAACTCATCTTCCTTAATCTTCTTCTCTTGATATCATGTCTCCTCTTGCCTTTCTGATCCCTCTTTCCCAGTCTGCTTCCAAGGTTCTCCCTCCTATACCTGTCCCTTCACCACTAGTGTTTATCATTCACTCAGTCCCTGATGGAGTAAACATGTTTTGAGCACTCACTATATGGCAGGTTCTATTCTAAACACTCATTGATGAGATAGACAAGTCTACAGTCTGGTGAAAAAAGAGGGGAACTCCATCAGTGGGTAAATGGATAAACGAAGAGTAGTATGTATACACAGTGGAACACTATTCAGTCATGAAAAGGAGAGAAGTGCTGATACATGCTATAATGTGGATGAACCTGGATAATATCATGCTACCTGAAAGAAGCCAGACACAAAAGGTTATATATTGCATAAAAATGCCCATAATAGGTAAATCTGATTAAAACAGATTGCAGGTTGGTGGTTGCCAGGAGTACAAGGGGACAGGAAAGCCAGGGAGCAAGGCTTGATGGGTACAGCTTCCTTTGGGGATGAAAATGCTTTGAAACTAGATAGAGTTGTGGTTTTAATACACTGTGACTATACTAAATCCACACCAAATTGTTCATTTTGAGATGGTGAGTCTTATTTTATGTAAATTTTATCTCAAAAAAGAGGGAACAGTTAATGACTAGAAACAAATTAAAAAATCAAAGTTATAAATACTATAAAAATTGATGAAAAGATAGCAAATGATGTGATAAGAAGTGATGACAATGTGGGGGGATGACTTTAGGTTAAGTGGCTAGGAAAATGATTACTGAGAAGGGGACATTTAGGTTGAAACTTAAATAACAAAAAAGGATCCAGCCTTGCAAAAATCCGGAAGTAGAGAGTTTGGGGCAGATGGAATGACCAGGGCAAATCTGTTTGGGAAAACAAAGTTTGTTAAAATTGAGAACCAGAAAAGGGGAAGCGGATGGTCTGGAGCTAAGAAGTGTGTAATGAAATAGGGACAGAGAAATAGGCAGGAGAACTCCAGATCTGTATCAGTAGGCCATGGGAAGCAATTGGGAATTTATTTTAAAGCAATGGGAAGCCATGAGAAACTTGCAAATGGTAGAGAATATAATCTGTTTTTAAAATTTTTTGAAGATCCATTTGACTACCAAATAAATTATAGATGGGCAGAGGTAGAAGTGGAGAGAGCAACTGTCAGGCTATTTCAATAGTCGAAGCAGGAGATGATGCTGCTGGCTTGGGAACAGTGGAGGTGGAGTCAGGAAATATTTTGGAGAGCAAATGAAACTTGACAGTGGATGGGCTGTGGAGAATGAGGGAAAGAAAAGACTCAGAGATGACTCCTAGGATCTCTGCTTGAGCCTCAGGTACATAGTAGCACCACTCTCTGACGTGGAAGACTAGGAAGGAGCAGTGTTGGTGGAGAAAATTCATTATTTCCAGGTTAGACATTTAAGTATTTACTAAACATGCAAATTAAACAAGCAATAGGATATGTGAATCTGGTGTTCAAGGAATAGATCAGAGCTGGAAATAAAAAAGAGAAATTTTAATCAGCCTGAGGCTGATACTTAAATCTATCAGACTAGATGATAATACTTAGAAGAGTGTAAATGGAGAAGCTGTCCCAAGACAAAGCCTTAGACCATTATGTTTAGTCCTCCAATGGGAATCTTCAAAGAGAGGAGGAATGTCTGGTGCAGAAAGAGGTGGAGTGGGACCCAAGAAGCAAGGTCATTAAGAAGGTAAGATGGAATAGAATCCACAGTGTGGGAGAAGGAAGGGTCTCTGAAGCAGAGTGGCCTAAAATGTGGCTCTAAGTGCAAGTGGCACGGAGGGATGAAGGTCCTGAGAAAGAGGCAGGGCTGCGTGGCCGTGATTAAGGAAGTGAGCATACTAGGGAAGTGCAGGAGGACGGCCAGGCAGTGCTGACTAACAATGTAAATTTGTGCTCATGAATTTTAAGTGAAACTAGTCCCTGTGTAATGTAATTTCTCCTCCATTCACTTGCCCAGCATTCAACCGCTCAGGTACATGCTTGGTGCAAGCAGTTGTAATTAGGCCTGAGTTTTACCATGTATCTAGCATGGAGCTAGGATAAAGGGAGGGACAAGTTGCTGAATGGCTACCATAATGGATTGGAATGCGAGCAGAGTTAGAAAAGAGAGATATGAGAGAGTGGGAATGCTAGACTAAGTCAGTTGGAAACATAATAGGTGGGTTACATAAAATCTCTGTTAGTAAGTAATGCAGTTATCACTGATGACAGTGTCAAGAATGTAACCGTGGGAGTGGGTGCCTAAAATGAAGTGTTCCCCAGGATTCCACTTTTGCATTTCTTCTTCTTCTTTTATTTTCAAATCTTGGATGATTTCAGTCAAAGTCATAGCTTTAATTATTACCTATAACTTCCAGATAGACATCTCTGGTCCACACCTATCTTCTGAGATCAGGACTGATATATCCCACTGTCTACTTGACAATCTGTGTCCCAAGTCACCTCTCAGTTCAGTTCAGTTCAGTCGCTCAGTCGTGTCCGACTCTTTGCGACCCCATGAATCGCAGCACGTCAGACCTCCCTGTCCATCACCAACTCCCGGAGTTTACCCAAACCCATGTCCATCGAGTCAGTGATGCCATCCAACCATGTCATCCTCTGTCGTCCCCTTCTCCTCCTGCCCCCAATCCTTCCCAGCATTAGAGTCTTTTCCAATGAGTCAACTCTTCGCATGAGGTGGCCAAAGTATTGGAGTTTCAGCTTCAACATCAGTCCTTCCAATGAACACCCAGGACTGATCTCCTTTAGGATGGACTGGTTGGATCTCCTTGCAGCCCAAGGGACTCTCAAGAGTCTTCTCCAACACCACAGTTCAAAAGCATCAGTTCTTCGGTGCTCAGCTTTCTTCACCGTCCAACTCTCACATCCATACATGACCACTAACTCGGCATTATTCAGAGTTGAATATATTTCCTTCATTAATATATTAATTCAGAAAATTATTGAAAGCATACTTTGTGCAAGAACCTGTGCTAGAATCTGGAGAATCAAAAGTAACTAAGACATTACTCTTAACAGGCCTCTTTTACTGTCTTTCCTTTCTCCCTCCATACTAGCATTGATGTCATTGATGTCATCCAGCCACGCAAGCCAGAATCTAGGAAGCGATCAGTCTAGAGTCAGGTTTCCTAGAACCTGAGATGAAAATTCTTGGAAAAGTGGTTTACTCAGGGGTTATTCTCAGCAGAAGGAATGAGGGAAGTAGGCGAGGGGAAGGGAGGAAGGCTAGATAAGGATGAGGTCTTAGCTAGAGATTAGTCTAGTCTGGCCTCACCAGGGGCTTGGAACACGGATTGCACAAAAGAGTTGCTCCCCTGGAGATGAGAAGTTTGGCCCGTGTGGGTTTGTTTGTTTTCTATTAAAGTATATTGATTTACAACATTTCCAGTGAGCAGCAGAGTGACTCAGTTATACATGCATGTCTATTTTTTTAGATTCTTTTCCATTATAGGTTATTACAAGATATTGAATACAGTTCCCTGTGCTAAACAGTAGGTCCTTGTTGTTTGTTTTACACAAGTAGTCTGTATCTGTTAATCCCAAATTCCCAATTTATCCTCCCCCACTTTCCTCTTAGATAACCATCAGTTTGTTTTCTATGTCTGTGAGTCTATTTCTGCTCTGAATGAATTCATTTATGGCATTTTTTTTTTAGATTTCAGTTATAAGTGATATATGACATCTGTCTTTGTCTGACTTACATCATTTAGTATGATAATCTCTAGGTCCATCCATGTTGCTACAAATTGAATTATTTCATTCTTTTTTTATGCCTGAGTAATATTCTGTTGTGTGTGTTATGTGTATATGTATATAGATACATGACACACATTCTTTATCTATTCATTATTTAGGTTGCTTCCATGTCTTGACTATTGTAAACTGTGTTATAGTGCTGCTATAAATACTGGGGTGCATATATCTTTTTAAATTAGAGTTTTCATCTTTTCCAGATATATGCCCGAGAATGGGATTGCTGGATCAGATAGTAACCCTGTTTTTAGTTTTTTAAGGAACCTCGATACTGTTCTCCACAGTGGCTGCACCATTGCATTCCCACTCAACAGTGTAGGGGGGTTCCCTTTTCTCCATACCTCCTCCAGCATTTATTATTTGTAGACTTTTTGTTGATGGCCATTATGACTTGCGTGAGGTAGTACCTCATTGTAGTTTTGATTTGCATTTCTCTAATAATTAGCAATGCAGTCCATGGGGTCACAAAAAGATGGACATGACCTAGCAGCTAAACAACAACAAATAATTAGCTATATTGAGCATCTCTTCATGTGCTTGTTGACCATCTGTATGTCTTCTTTGGAGAAATGTCTATTTAGGTCTTCTACTCATTTTTTCCTTGGATTTTTTGTTTGTTTTGTCATTGAGCTGTATAAGTAGTTCAGATATTTTAGAAATTAGGCCTTTGTTGGTCACATTGCTTGCAAATATCTTCCCCCATTCTGTAGGTTTTATTTCCATTTTCTTTATTGTTTCCTTTCCTGTGAAGAAGCTTTTAAGGTTTATTAGGTCCCACTTATTTATTTTTTCTTTTGTTCCACTGCTTTAGGAGATGTATCCAAAAAGATATTGTTACAATTTATGTCATAGAGTATTCTGCCTATGTTTTCCTATAGGAGTTTTATAGTATCTGGTTTTACATTTATATCTTTAAACCAATTTTAATTTTTGTATATAGTAATAGAGAATCTTCTAATTTTGGTCTTTTACCTGTAGCTGTCTAGTTTTCCTAGCACCATTTATTGAAGAGGCTATCTTTTCTCCATTGTATATTATTGCCTCCTTTGTCATTGATTAACTGATCATAGATGTATGGATTTATTTCTGGGCTTTCTATCGTTCCATTGATTTATGTGTCTATTTTTGTACCAGTACCATACTGCTTTAATTACAGTAGCTTTGTAGGGAGCATGATTCCTCCAGCCCCATTCTTCTTTCTCAAGATTGTTTTGGCTATTTGGAGACTTTTATGTTTCCATGCTAATTTTAAAAATTCTTTGTTCTAGTTCTGTGAAAAATGCTATTAGTAACTTGATAGGAATTGCATTGAATTGGTAGATTGCCTCGGGTAGTATGGTAATTTTAACAATGTTCAATCTTCCAATCTAAGAGCATAGTATATCTCTCCATCTGTTTGTGTGATCCTCAATATCTTTCATTATTGTCTTATAATTTTTGGAGTATAGTTCTTTTGCCTCCATAGGTAGGTTTATTCCTAGGTATTTTATTCTTTTTGATGTGATAGTAAATATGATTGTTTCCTTAATTTTTTTCTTACATTTCATTGTTAGTGTATAGAAATGCAACAGATTTCTGTATATTAATTTCATATCCTGAAACTTTACCAAATTCATTGATGAGCTCTAGTTTACTGGTAGCATCTTTAGGATTTCCTATGTATAGTGTCATGTCATCTACAAACAGCGACAGTTTTACTTCTTTCCAATTTGGAATCTTTTATTTCTTTTTTTTCTCTGATTGCTGTGGCTAGGACTTCTAAAACTATGTTGAATAAATGTGACAAGAGTGAGCATCCTTGTCTTGTTCCTGATCCTAGAGGGAATGCTTTCAGCTTTCCACCATTTAATATGATGTTAGCTGGGGGGTTGTCATGTATGCCCTTTATTTATTTATTTTTTTAATTAGTTTATTTATCTATTTTTTAACTTTACAATATTGTCTTTGTTTTGCCATACATTGACATGAATCCACCATGGGTGTATATGTGTTCCCCTTCCAGAACCCCCCTCCCACCTCCCTCCCCATTCCATCCCTCTGGGTCATCCTGCTGCACCAGCCCCAAGCACCCTGTATCATGCATCGAACCTGGACTGGTGATTAGTTTCACATATGATAATTTACATGCTTCAGTGGCATTATCCCATATCATTCTGCCCTACCTTGTATGCCCTTTATTACATTGAGGTTTCTTCCACTTTCTGGAGAGTTTTTATCATAAATGAATGTTGAATTTTATCAAAAGCTCCTTCTGCATCTATTGGGATGATCATATGGTTTTTATTCTTCAATTTGTTAATGTGGTGTATCACAACGATTGATTTGAATGTATTGAAAAATTCTTGTATCCCTGGTATAAATCTTACTTGGTGGTGGAATATTGTTGGAGTTGGTTTGCTAGTATTTTGTTGAGGATTTTTGCATATAAGTTCATCAGTGATATTGGCCTGTAGTTTTCTTTTTTGTGTGATATCTTTGTCTGGTTTTGGTATCAGGGTGATGGTGGCCTCATAGAATGAGTTCAGAAGTGTTCCATCCTCTGTAATTTTTTGGAGCAGTTTCAGAAGGATAGGTCTTAACTCTTCCCTAAATGTTTGGTAGAATTCACTGGTGAAGCCATTTGGTCCTGGACTTTGGTTTATTGGAAGCTTTAAAATTACTGATTTAATTTCAGTACTTGTAATTGGTCTATTCATGTCTTCTATTTCTTCCTCATTCAGTCTTGAGAGATGGTACCTTTCTAAGAATTTTTTCGAAGTTTTCCATTTTATTGGCATATAATTGCTTGTAATAGTCTCTTATGGTTCTTTGTATTTTTGTGGTATTATGTGTATCTTTTTCTTTTTCATTTCTAAGATTTGGGCCCTCTCTCTCTTTCTATTGATGAGCCTGGCTATAAAGTTTATCAATTTGATCTTCGCGAAGAGCCAGATTTTAGCTTCATTGATCTTTTCTGTTGTTTTTTAGCCTCTATTTCATTTATTTCTGCTCTGATCTTGATGATTTCTCTCCTTATACTAACTTTTTACTTTGTTCTTCTTTCTATAGTTGCTTTTGGTATAAGGTTAGTTGTTTACTTGAGATTTCCCTTCTTTCCTGAGGCAAAGTTGTATTCCTGGAAACGTCCCTGTTAGGACTGTTTTCGCCGCATCCCGTAAGTTTTTAGACTGTCATGTTTTCATTTTCATTGTCTCTAGTTAATTTTCTGGTTTCCTCTGGTTTCTTCAGTGGTTGTCTGATAGCCTCTTGTTTAGCCTCTACATGTTTGTGTTCATTGCAATTTTTTTCTTGTAGTTATTTCTAGTCTTATAGTGTTGTGATCAGAAAAGATGCATGACATGATTTCAGTTTTCTTAAATTTATCAAGCTTGTTTTTTAGCCTAGCATGTGATCTGTCCCGGAGAATGTTCCATGTGCACTTGAAGAGAACGTGTATTCTTCTGCTTTTGGATGGACTGTCTATAAATATCAGTTGAGTCCAAGGGGTCTAATGTGGTATTCAAGACCTATGTTTATTGATTTCTGTCTGGACAATTTCTCCATTGAGGTAAGTGGGGTATTAAAGTCCCCCACTATTATTGTCAGTTCAGTTCAGTTCGGTCAATCAGTCGTGTCCGACTCTTTGCAACCCGATGAACCACAGCATGCTAGGCCTCCCTGTCCATCATGAACTGCCGGAGTTCACCCAAACCCATGTCCATCGAGTCGGTGATGCCATCCAGCCATCTCATCCTCTGTCATCCCCTTCTCCTCTTGCCCTCAATCCTTCCCAGCATCAGAGTCTTTTCAAATGAGTCAGCTCTTCGCATCAGGTGGGCAAAGTGTTGGAGTTTCAGCTTCAACATCAGTCCTTCCAATGAACACCTAGGACTGATCTCCTTTAGGATGAACTGGTTGGATCTTCTTGTAGTCCAAGGGACTCTCAAGAGTCTTCTCCAACACCACAGTTCCAAAGCATCATTTCTTCAGCACTCATCTTTCTTCACCGTCCAACTCTCACATCCATACGTGAAACTGGAAAAACCACAGCCTTGACTAGACGGAACTTTGGTGGCAAAGTAATGTCTTTGCTTTTTAATATGCTGTCTAGGTTGGTCATAACTTTCCTTCCAAGGAGTAAGCATCTTTTAATTTCATTGCTGCAGGCACCATCTGCAGTGATTTTGGAGCCCAGAAAACTAAAGTCACTGTTTCCCCATCTATCTGCCATGAAGTGATGGGACTGGATGCCATGATCTTAGTTTTCTGAATGTTGAGCTTTAAGCCAAATTTTTCTCTCTCCTCTTTCACTTTCATCAAGAAGCTCTTTAGTTCTTCTTCACTTTATACATATAAGTTAAATAAACAGGGTGACAATATACAGCCTTGATGTACTCCTTTTCCTATTTGGAACCAGTCTGTTGTTCCATGTCCAGTTCTAACTGTTGCATCCTGACGTGCATACACGTTTCTCAAGAGACAGGTCAGATGGTCTGGTATTCCCATCTCTTGAAGAATTTTCCACAGTTTATTGTGATCCACACAGTCAAAGGCTTTGGCATAGTCAAGAAAGCAGAAATAGATGTTTTTCTGGAACTCTCTTGCTTTTTTGATGATCCAGCGGATATTGGCAATTTGATCTCTGGTTCCTCTGCCTTTTCTAAAACCAGCTTGAACATCTGGAAGTTCACGGTTCATGTATTGCTGAAGCCTGGCTTGGAGAATTTTGAGCATTACTTTACTAGCGTGTGAGATGAGTGCAATTGTGCAGTAGTTTGGGCATTCTTTGGCATTGCCTTTCTTTGGGATTGGAATGAAAACTGACCTTTTCCAGTCCTGTGGCCACTGCTGAGTTTTCCAGATTTGCTGGTATATTGAGTGCAGCACTTTCACAGCATCATCTTTTAGGATTTGAAATAGGTCAACTGGAATTCCATCACCTCCACTAGCTTTGCTCATAGTGATGCTTCCTAGGCCCACTTGACTTCACATGCCAGGATGTCTGGCTCTAGGTGAGTGTGAGTGATCGCACCATCATGATTATCTGGGTCGTGAAGATCTTTTTTATACAGTTCTTCTGTGTATTCTTGCCACCTCTTCTTAGTATCTTATGCTTCTGTTAGGTCCATACCATTTCTGTCCTTTATTGAGCCCATCTTTGCATGAAATGTTCCCTTGGTATCTCTGATTTTCTTGAAGAGATCTCTAGTCTTTCCCATTCTGTTGTTTTCCTCTGTTTCTTTGCATTGATCACTGAGGAAGGCTTTCTCATCTCTCCTTGCTATTCTTTGAAACTCTGCATTCAAATGGGAATATCTTTCCTTTTCTCCTTTGCTTTTTGCTTTTCTTCTTTTCCCAGCTATTTGTAAGGCCTCCTCAGACAGCCATTTTGCTTTTTTGCATTTCTTTTACTTGGGGATGGTCTTAATCCCTGTCTCCTGTACAGTGTCACAAACCTCCATCCATAGTTCATCGGGCATTCTATCAGATCTAGTCCCTTAAATCTATTTCTCACTTCCACTGTATAGTCATAAGGGATTTGATTTAGGTCATACCTGAATGGTCTAGTGGTTTTCCCTACTTTCTTCAATTTAAGTCTGTATTTGGCAATAAGGAGTTCATGATCTGAGCCACAGTCTGCTCCCGGTCTTGTTTCTGCTGACTGTATAGAGCTTCTCCATCTTTGGCTGCAAAGAATATAATCAGTCTGATTTCGGTGTTGACCATCTGGTGATGTCCATGTGTAGAGTCTTCTCTTGTGTTGCTGGAAGATTGTATTACTGTCAATTTCTCCTTTTATGTCTGTTAACATCTGTTTTATATATTGAGATGCTTCTGTGTTGGGTGCCTATATATTGACAGTTGTTACATCTTCTTCTTGGATTGATCCTTTGATCATTATGTAGTGCCCTTTGTCTCTTGTAACATTCTTTATTTTAAAGTCTATTTTGTCTGATACAAGTGTTGCAACTCTGGCTTTCTTTTGAGTTCCTTTTGCATAGAATATCTTTTTCCATCCTCCCACTTTTAGTTTGTATGTGTCTCCAGATCTGAAATGGGTCTCTTATAGGCAGCAGTATGCTGGTCTTTTGATCTTGGATATTTTGATCCATTCAGACAGTCTGTGTGTTTTGGTTGGAGCATTTAGCTCATTTATATTTAAGGTGATTAGTGATATGTATGTACTCATTGCCATTTTGTTAATTGTTTTGGATTTGTTTTTGTAGGTCTTTTGTTTCCTTTATTTTTTGTGATTTGATGAGTATATTTACTGTTATGACTGGATTCCTTTTTCTTTTTTGTGTATATTATATATTTTTCATTTGTAGTTACAATGAGGTTTTAGTATAGCAGTCTATATATACATAGTTTTATATATATATATATATAGCAGTCCTTACATATAGTTATATATAAATGTTTTAAGTTGCTGATCTCTAATTTGAAACACATTTAAAATGCCTTGCATTTGTACTCTCCTTCCTTCACAGTTGCCATACTTTTAATATCATATTTATATCTAATTGTTTTGTGTATCTCTTAACTGATTATTGTGGAAATAGATGATTTTACTACTTTTGTCCTTTAACCTCACTGCTAGCTTTGTGTGTGGATGATTTCCTACCTTTACTTTATGTTTTCCTTTACTAGTGACATTTTTCCTTCCATAATTTTCTTGTTTCTAGTTGTGGCCTTTTTCACCTAAAGAAGTTCCCATAATATTTGTAAAGCTGCTTTGGTGGTGCTGAATTCTCTTAGCTTCTGTTTGTCTACAGAGTTTTTGATCTCTCCATCAAATCTGAATGAGAGCCTTGCTGGGCAGAGTATTCTTGGTTGTAGATTTTTCCCTTTCATCCCTTTAAATATATCTTGCCACTCCCTTGTGAACTGCAGAGTTTCTGCTGAAAAATCAGCTCATAACCTTTTGGCAATTCCCTTGCATTTTACTTGTTGCTTTTCCCTTACTGATTTTAGTATTCTCTCTTTAATTTTTTCATTTTGATTACTATGTGTCTTAGTGTGTTACTCTGTGAGTTAATCCTGTTTGGGAGTCTCTGTACTTCCTGGACATGGGTAACTATTTCCTTTCCCAGATTTGGGAGTTTTTCAGCTATTATCTCTTCAGATATCTTCTTGGGTCCCTTTTGTCTCTTCTCCTCCTGGGACTCCTTTAATGCAAATATTAGTGTACTTGATATTGTCCCAGAAGTCTCTTATACTGTCCTCATTTCTTTTAATTCTGTTTTCTATTCAACAGCAGTGATTTCCATTACTCTGTCTTCCAGCTCAGTGATCCATTCTTCTGAATCATTTATTCTGTTAATGATTCCTTGTAGTGTATTTTTTCATTTGAGTTATTGTATTACTCATCTCTGTTTGGTTGTTAATTATAGTTTCTAAGTCTTAATTTCTAATTTCTCGCTCTGTGCATCCATTCTTCTCCAGAGTTCTTTGATCATCTTTATGACCATTACTCTGAAGTCTTTCTTGGGTAGACTGCCTATCTCCACATCACTTAGTTCTCTTATAAAGATTTATCTTGTTCCTTCATTTGAAATACACTCCTCTGCCAGCTTGTTTTGTCTAAGATGCTATTTGTATTTTTATGCATACAGTAGGTTAGTTAACATTGCTTGACCTTGGAGAAGGCGTCGTATTGCGTCCAAGCAGCGCACTCCCCTGTTGTCACCCAAGCTAGAGTTTCCCTCTGAGAGCGCTGCCTGGGTCCTTCTCTTGTGGCAGGGTGTGTGGGTGGTCCAGGAAGCTTGGTTGGTCCCTTGTCTGGTTGGTTGCCAGACCCTGTCTTGTGCAGATTTTGCTGGCTGCTGTTTAGTGGGGCATGGTCATGAGTGCCTGGTTATGGAATCCTGGGGCCTGGGGCTAGTGCTGGCTCACTGGTGGGCAGAATCAGGGTCCCAAAGACTGAGGCTTTTGCCCACTCACTGGCAGGTAAAGCCAGATCTTGGTGTTAGTGCCTGACTACTGTCAGGCAGACCTGGTTCCTGGAGTCTGGCTGCAGGGCCCAGGGATCCCAGAGCTCATTTCAGATCATTGTGGGGGAGGCAGTTCGTGATATAGTTGAGTATGGGTACTAAGGTGTCTGGAGGTTCTGTTAGCCTGCTAGTGGTCAGGGCCAGGGCCAGCTAATCCCAGGAAGGTCTGGCGTACCTTGCAGGATTATAGTTTTCTTGCTTCTGGTGTCTGCTCCCTGGTGTCTGAGGCTGGTCTAGAGGTTTGTGCAGGCTCTCTAGAAAGAGAGGCTGATGCCTGCCCACTGGTAGGTAGAGTTGGTTCTTGGCCCTCTGGTGGTCCAGCCCCTGTCTAGGTGTATCCACAGGTGGCTGGGTGTCCTTTAGTCTTTAGGAAGCTTGTCTGCTAACAGGTAGGGCTGTGTTTCCCCCCAGTAAGTTGTTTGGCCTGAAGTGTCCCAGCACTGTCACATGGAGGCTGTTAGGTGGGGCCAGGTCTTGGCGCTAATGATCCAAGATGTCAGCTGCCAAGAGTGTTCGTGCAGTTGAATGTTCCCCAATGTGTCTGACACCAGTGTCTTTGTCCCCAGGGTGAGCTGCAGCCCTTTCCTGCCTCTCCAGGAGACCCTCCAAGGCCAACAGGTAGATCTGGCCCAGGCTCCTGTCAAATTACTGCTCTTGCCCTGGGTCCTCGTACATGTGAGATTTTGTGTGAGCCCTTTAAGAGTGAAGTCTTTTTCCCCTAGTCTTGTGGGGCTCCTGCAATTAAGCCCTAATGGCCTTCAAAGCCAAATGCTCTGGAGGCTTCTCTTCCCAGTGCTGTAACCTGGGCTGGGAAGCTCGGTGTGGTGCTCAGGACTCTCTCTGCTGTGGCAGAACCTCTGCAGTTTAATTATCCTCCCATGTGTGAGCCACCTCCCCAGGGAGTATGAGATTTCACTATATCATGGATTCACTCTTCCTACCTGTCTTGTTGTGGTTCCTTCTTTATGTCGTTCATTGTAGATCTTTTCTGATAGAGTCCAGTCTTTTTCTATGATAGTTGCTCTGCAGACAGTTGTGATTTTGATATGCCTGTGAGAGGAGGTGAGTGCAGGGCCTGTCTGCTCCACCATCTTCCTGGCTGGTGTGCTGTATCCCCACGTCAATCAGTCACTGCCCCTGAGAAGAGCGGGGATTGCAACTTCCCAGGTGAGGCAGGAGGCTCCAGTTCAGCCACGTGCAGATCTCCAGAAAAGGGGCCACCTGTGAGCTGTTAGCAGCCAAAACCCAGGGCAGCTGGAAGATAGACATGCCAGCCTGGTGACGGGGTCCACGTAGACCACTGGCAGCATCCATTATGGTCCCCTTCTTGAACCACTCAGATCCATGTTCTTTTCACATTGTTCATTCCATTCAGGCCTAGCTTCTCCAGGATTCTGACTGGTCATAATTTCTGGGAAAACTTACAGGAGGAGGGTCAGTGGAACAAACTGTAGCCCTTGATGCCGTCTCGAGGACCTAACTGACCCTCATAGTCTCCTCACCCACTCTAGATTCCCTTCCCCCAACTGACACTTGTGTTGGTTCAAGTGGCTGGCCTTGTGGGGTAAGCCCCTTGTTCCTGTGCCCTTACCAGGATGTGGTTTGGCATCTGTACTTAAAACTGGCATGAGAGCACCAAAAGACCCCCTCAGTGGATTACCTGAGTCCCAGACATATTCTTCACTGCCCCCGTATAGTAACGGTCTCACCTCTAATGATGATCAGGGTCAGGTACCTCTGCCGATATAGCACCTCTTTTCTGTGCCTCTGACCTGTCAGCATGAAGAGTCCTGTGACTAGATGTTGCCAAAGCTTTAAGTTTGTGGAGACTCTACGGTCTTACTTGGTGAGAGGCATTCCTTCTCTGACACGGAAGACCTGTAGACCAACAGAGCCTAAAGACAGAGAGAGAAGGTACAAATTCTCCAAGAGGGTGAACAGAGAGTGAATCCGTTCCTACATCCTCCCTTCTGTTCCCAGATCACTGTTACAAACACAGGAGCCTGTGACAGCCATTGGTTTAAAGTCCACACCATATCCTGAAGAAAGGATATGGTTGACAAGCTAACGCCTCAGCTATATCTTCAGGAAGCCTATCAGGTTAGCACCCTCTGAAGACAAATATGCCATATGTGGTAGAATCAATGGACACCTGATCATGCCCTCACTGCCATACTCCTCTGCTGTAAAGTAGGTTCACTTATTATTAATCAGGATCTCAGGTCAATCAATCAGTTACTCTGTGAGCCCTCAGATAGTGGTGCTGGCCAAGGCCCTGCAGGCAGGAGATGCAGACTGTAGGATACACGTCAGTTCTGGTAAGGATGACATATTGCCCTTTCTGCCCTTTCCAAGGTTTGAGGGACCTGATGTAATCTATTTGCCACCAAGAGTCTGGTTGATCTCCGATGAGGGATAGTGCCATATCAGGAGCTCAGCTTTGGTCTCCATTGCAAGCAGATCAGATATTCAACAGGAACAGTAGCTAGATGAACCTAGGTAAAGGGAGATAGTGTTGGTGGACCCATACATAATTCTATTGGAATAGCCAAGTCAGAGGCTAGATCAAGTCATCCTGTCTGCTTCTTAGATGCTCTGTCTCAACCAGGGCTCACGAGCATGACAGGAACTGTCTTGCTAATAGTATACAGTGTTCTGCTGCAGATGGCATGGCTTAAGGGATTGTAATACAGCTTTCCCTTTGCAACTTGCCAGAGGCTTCACAAAGAGCCTACCACAATTTTTCTCTACCACAACTTCTTCTAGTATGAAATCTGCTAAGTCATTTCATCCAAGTAGCAAGACGGCTTGTGCCCCACTCGTAACTGACTGCAGAGCACTTTCTTGCTCTGGGCCCTTCTTAAAAACAAACAAACAAAACAGCCTTCTGTATCACATAATAAATGATTCAGGTTATTCCTCCCCAGAGTGGACCATGCTGCCTCCAAAACTTGAAGAGACCTACCAAGCTATATGCTTCTTTCATAGTGATAAGAAATGCAAGGTACATTAATTTGTGCTTAAAAAGATGTCCTGACATGCTCCATATCTCCAGACACCTACAAACAGAGTATAAAGCCCTGAATTGCTTCTGGGGTTTCCCTCTTAACTCTCTGAAGTACCTCTGTCTTTCCAAGCCTTCAGCATGCTTACCAATTCTTGCTCATCATGTCTTAGCACGATGCTCATGGTACTATATCTGGAGTCTTTAGAATGTCCAGCTGATCCAGGCTCCTTAAGAGAGTGTATTATGACAGCATTGTTAACATAAAACGTCATGTTGGGATGAGAACATGGATGTGTACTGTTGTCTGTCCCAGAAGAATGCTAGCTACTTCTGATCTTCTTCCTTATTGAGTATTAAAAAGAATGTATTTGCCAGATCAACAGCAGCGTCTCACGCCCCCAGACTGCCATATTCTACTGGAGTGAAGATGTGGTACCTGGCCCAGCAGCTGTGCTGGGGCTGCCCCGTGAGCTGGCTGCACGCCACCGCCCTCCGCCCCAATCCATACGCCCCTGCCAGAGACCAGGCTTGTAGACTTGTTCCCCATAAGACTTCACCTGCATACAGATCGTTGACTCTTCTTAGGCTTTATAAAAATCCCATTCTCCCAATAAAACAAACGTTGAAGAAGAGCCTGGGGGTGCTGCAGAACTAAAAGACAAAAGTAAAAATTTCCCCAACTTATTTTTTTAATTAACCTAAAACATTAATTTTGAATGAAGCACTGTAAAATTATCTATCATTGCTCTTTATTCCTCAGTCATACATTTTGTGTGTGTGTGTGTGTATGTAAATAAGCACTAGACAGGTCACAGTTAACTGAGCACCTCCATACCACATGAAGGGTGCAACCCAGCACTCATCACTGAAGTGATCTCAACTGCAACTGGACAGACAATATTTACCCTCCTAGCAAACATCATGCTTTTATCCCGCCTCACCTGGCTAACTGCATGCAGCCATAAGCCCCCTTTTTAAGCCAATTTTTAAATTTCCTTGAGGACTTCATTAGCAGTAACTACATTACACTGGTGTAGAGAGTTCAGCTTAAGATATATTTTTCATTAAGAGCTGCAGTGTTTGACAGTTTGTCAGGGGTGAAGCATACCAAGAAATAACGAAGATTGTAAAAGGCCTCGTGTTCCTCATCTAACTTTTTCTTCCTCTTTCTTTAGTCTCCCCCAGATATATCCTTCCCGGCTTCTTTGGCCACACAGCATTTCCTTCTGGAGGAGGAGAAGAGAGCAAAAGAACTTGAAAAACTTCTAAATACACATATTGATGAACTGCAAAGACACACAGAATTTACTCTTAATAAATACACCAAGATAAAACAAAATAGACACATATGAGCTTTTAAACGTTTTTAATTGCTTCCCCCACCCCAGGAAAACAAAGCTCTGTCAAAATATTTACAAAGCTGATTAATGAAACTGAGAAATTTTGTTCTGTTTTCTTGAGTAAATCATTTCTGTAAGTCAGCTAGAAAATAGTAAGTATTTTGTTTGATAAAGCTCTTTGTATTTCTGTATTAACATAATAAATTGTTCAGCTACAGAGTTACTACAGAATAAACATGACTACTCCAAAAGCGATTTTTTTCCCTCATCTAAGGAATTGTTTGGAATTAAATATGCAGCTTTTTCCCACTTTAATCATGTGTACGGGAACCCCTTTCCTCTGTAACAACACATGATGAAGGAAAGGGCTGCACTATATTCTAAGTATAAACAGGTGAAGTGCAGCTCCATTGTACTAGGTTTGAAAATTCAAGGATTTTTTTTAAATGAAAAATTTAAGTATTTTAAACTATATAAATATCCTAAAATTTATTTTAGAAAAAACCATATAGCTTATTGTTTCTGCATTCATCTTTGTAATGTCTTTCTGTTTTAACACAAAAAGATGTGGAACATACTATCTGCACGCTTAAAACATGTGCCAAAGATTAATGCTTCATGTGCTAATTACTTCATGGACATAAGATAAAATAGAAAGCATCACTGTTACCTTCTCATTTGTAATACCTCTGTTTTAAATATAATAAAGGAATGAGAAATTCTTTGGACTTAAAACTCAAATGCCAAGTCTATATAGAAGAGTAATAGCATGGTAGTGAACAATAAAACTCAAGTTACAAATAAACAAGTGTGATAATCTGCTTTTCTTTCTTTAAAAATGACATTTATATAAAGATTATGAAAATCCCTGTGTCATTATTCCAGGTAAGCCCTACAGCTTTTACAGTGTTATTTTTCTCTTTGAAGAAACTGAATCTCCACATACAGAGAGATAAGTCACGATGTCCTTTAGATGAGTGCCATTGCCATGGGAAATGCAGAGCCCTGTTCACTTCAGTGACACAGCCACGTGGATTTGTAGAGCTCTTGATATTTGCAAAAAGGCTTCACATAGAATTATTTATTTCTACCCAGAACAAGCCTGGGAAGTCAGCAAGGCTAGTATCCTTGCTCCTGGGACTCAAGCTGTTAAGAACTTACTAGAATCATAGTGAGTAACAGAGAAATGCCAGCTTCTGACTCCCAGCTCTGGCTTTTACCACGTTCCAGCATTGCCTCTTGTGAGCACGCAGGTGGTGAGTAGCACTGTGGCCACAGTAACCACGTTTCATGACAGAACATCGGCGGGTACAAAGTTCCACATGAGGAAAACAACCCAAGTTATCATTCCTTAAACTTAGTGATTTTTATCCTGGACACAAAGAATATTTTTCAGTGTTATCTTTAGAAGATGGGAAATGTTATCTTTAGAAGATGCAAAGAAAATTTGTGTTTAGGAAAAGAACAGTCCATGGACAAATTCTAAAACTTTTATATCCCTAATGCAAATGCAAACAAGGCAAAAATTTAAAACATGCTACATCTGAATGCCACTTCATTCTCTTCAGGGTTAACACATGATTGGAAATTGCATGCAGAAACAAAGATCTAGATAACAATTATCTTAAAATTTAACCAAATCAAGGGGCTTCCAATGTGGCTCAGTGGTAAAAAATCTGCCTGCAATGCAGGAGTCTCAGGGTTTGATCCCTGGGTTGGAAAGATCCCTTGGAGAAGGAAATGGCAACCGGCTCCAGCATTCTTGCCTGGGAAATCCCATGGACAGAGAAGCCTACAGTCTAGGGGGTCGCAAGAGAGTTGGACACGACTGAGCGCACACACAACAGAGTCAAGAGAGCATGAGCGTGGAGTGTGTCCAGGACGGACAGTGCACTTGCCTCTCTGGATTATTGTGTCAAGTCCACAAGCAAACTTCTTTCTTTGCCTTTGTTTTTTATTTGTTTTTTATTGGAGTATAGTTGCTTTGCAAGGCAAGCTTCTTTTAAATCACTGTTTCAGCTTTCCTCTTCATACCCAGTTTCTTAACAGTAGTTTTCAATGGGTTTTGCTTAACAGCAGGATTCAACATTCAAAAGAAATCATAGGCTGAGGCCCAACACATATACAGTTGAGATAAAAAGCAAGCAGCTCTGGTTGAACATTGAAAGGAGGAGAGGAGTGAGGCCTGCTGCTTCTCTACCTCCCCCCCTCCCCTCCCCTTTCCCTCCCCCTCCCCTCCCCTTTCCCTCCCCCTCCCCTCCCCTCTCCTCCATCCCCACTCCGCCCGCCCCCCCCCTCCCCTTGGCCCTCCCCTCTCCCCTGTCCCCTCCCCTGTCCCCTCCCCTCCCCTCCCGTCCCCTCCCCCTTCCTCCTCTGCCCTCCCCGCCCCAGATCCAGGAGGCCACAAGCAATTGCCCCAGGTGTTGCTATGGGAGGGAGTAAACAAAAGGCAGAAGTCTTGTTATTACATCAGCAAAGAGTGGTTATAACCTCCTTTGTATGACACCAACAAAATTCTGTAAACCAATTATCCTTCAATTAATAAATAAATTTTAAAAAAAGGGAAAGGCTATACCAATACAAAAAAGAAGTCTATTTTTAGTTTTAGAAAAGGCAGAGGAACCAGAGATCAAATTGCCAATATCCGCTGGATCATCGAAAAAGCAAGAGAGTTCCAGAAAAACATCTATTTCTGCTTTATTGACTATGCCAAAGCCTTTGACTGTGTGGATCACAATAAACTGTCGAAAATTCTGAAAGAGATGGAAATACCAGACCATCTGACCTGCCTCTTGAGAAACGTGTATGCAGGTAAGGAAGCAACAGTTAGAACTGGACATAGAACAACAGACTGGTTCCAAATAGGAAAAGGAGTCCGTCAAGGCTGTATATTGTCACCCTGCTTATTTAACTTATATGCAGAGTACATCATGAGAAACACTGGGCTGGAGGAAGCACAGGCTAGAATCAAGATTGCCGGGAGAAATATCAATAACCTCAGATATGCAGATGACACCACCCTAATGGGAGAAAGTAAAGAAGAACTAAAGAGCCTCTTGATGAAAGTGAAAGAGGACAGTGAAAAAGTTGGCTTAAAGCTCAACATTTAGAAAACTAAGATCATGGCATCTGGTCCCATCACTTCATGGGAAATATATGGGGAAACAGTGGAAACAGTGTCAGACTTTATTTTTGGGGGCTCCAGAATCACTGCAGATGGTGATTGCAGCCATGAAATTAAAAGACGCTTACTCCTTGGAAGGAAAGTTATGACCAACCTAGATAGCATATATAAAAGCAGAGACATTACTTTGCCAACAAAGGTCCGTCTCGTCAAGGCTATGGTTTTTCCAGTAGTCATGTATGGATGTGAGAGTTGGACTGTGAAGAAAGCTGAGCACCGCAGAATTGATGCTTTTGAACTGTGGTGTTGGAGAAGACTCTTGAGAGTCCCTTGGACTGCAAGGAGATCCAACCAGTCCATCCTAAAGGAGATCAGTCCTGGGTGTTCATTGGAAGGACTGATGTTGAAGCTGAAACTCCAGTACTCTGGCCACCTGATGCGAAGAGTTGACTCATTCGAAAAGACCCTGATGCTGGGAAGGATTGAGGGCAGGAGGAGAAGGGAACGACAGAGGATGACATGGCTGGATGGCATCACCGACTCGATGGACATGAGTCTGGGTAAACTCAGGGAGTTGGTGATGGATAGGGAGGCCTGGCGTGCTGTGATTCATGGGGTAGCAAAGAGTCAGACAGAACTGAGCGACTGAACTGAACTGATTTAGCCCATGATTGAGCTACAACATGATGGAGGGAGGCGGAGGAGGGCCACAGGCCATCTGAGGAAGACCCGTCAGGCCGTCTAACGCTGGGAATCACTTCCAAGAGGAGGTGGGACTTAAGTTAACTTTGGCCTCGTAATGGCCCAGATATATATTTTTACTTCTTAACTGATTGTGCATACGTGTTCGCTCATGTCCAATTCTTTGTGACCCCATGGACTGTAGCCCATCAGGCTCCTCTGTCCATGGGATTCTCCAGGCAAGGATACTGGAGTGGGTTGCTATTTCCTTTTCCAGGGGATCTTCCCAACTCAGGACTCAAACCCATGTCTCCTGCATTGCAGGTGGATTCTTTACCACTGAGCCACCTGGGAAAGCCCTTACTTTTAATTATCCAGGAGCAAACTGGTTTGAGAATTGAGCACATTTGAGGAGTGAGGGCTGCTGGAAAAACACAGATAATGCCCACATTTCAGTTAACATGATAGCCAACTCTGGATCATGTCACCAGCGTTGCTCTGGCTCAGTGGAGGACATGGTCCTGAGACGGTGCCCTCTGCCATGGGAGTGCGTCTCTTGGCACCTCGGCTCCCTAAGTAGAGGCCTGCCCTGTGGTAGGTTTGTCTGGATCCCTGCACTGTCTCAGCCATGGTTAACCTGAGTCCATGCTGTGGGGTTATCCTCCCCCCATCCCATTCGCTCAGGGAATGTACATTTCCTCCTTACACATGCGCCTCTAGTCTCTCCAACTGGCCTGAAAGCTCCTGGAGAAGAGGAGTAAAGGGCTTCTCTGCCTCCTTTGTGCACCCAGCACAGGTCTTGGTCATGGAAGGTATTTGAGAAGTAGTGATTAATGAGTGCAATGAATCCAGATATGGGGAACACAAAAGCAAAAAGCAGAGGAAGTTTGAGGCAGTTTAGATAAAAGACAAACTCCTAGCCACATCAGTCGGTCAGCTGCAGAAAAGAACACAACACTGTGAATTTGTCTGAACGCTGGTGGGTGTGGGAGATTTGACGCATACCCAACTTCACGCAGACCAGCTGAGTGTCTACATACTCCTTTTACATGTGTTAACTAATGTGTACTGCTGCTGCTGCTGCTGCTGCTGCTAAGTCACGTCAGTTGTGTCTGACTCTGTGTGACCCCACAGATGGCAGCCCACCAGGCTCCTCTGTCTAATAGGAATCCAATAAAGAACAAAAGGAACCATTAGAATCCCAGGAATGCAGCAGTTAATGTGAGAGGGATTTGGGCCAAGCTAGCACCTGAAACTGTCTCACTCTCTAACCTGTAGCCTGGAGCATCACCCAGAGCTGAACACTAAAGGATAAAATATCCCAAACTGATGAAAGGCTCTTCCACAGAGAGGATGCACTGTGGCCTAAGGATGGTAATGGATGGATGAGGGAAAAGCCAGAGGAAACATGTTCGTGAACTTCAGGGACTCCCAAGGCAGGTGTGAGGCAGAAGCACTGGCCTGAGTCACAGAAACCTAGTGAGCAGTGTTGAGAGGCTCCCTGCCACGCATCACCATCCTCCAGCATGAGTCAAGAGGGGTCGCAGTGGTAATACAGCTCAGCAACAACAACAACAAACCACAAACAGCCCAATCAAAAGCAGAAGACCTAAATAGAGTTTCCCCAGAGAAGACATACAAATGACCAATAGGCACATGAAAAGATGCACAACATCACTCAGTATTAGAGAAAGGCAAATCAAAACCATGATGAGGTATCACCCCACACCTGTCAGAATGCCTGTCATTTAAAAATCTACGAATAATAAATGCTGGAGAAGCTGTGGAGAAACAGGAGAACTCCTATACTGTTAGTGGGAAGGTAAATCGGTGCAACCACTATACAGAAAAGTATGGAGGTTCCTTAAAAACTAAGTTATCATATGATTCAGCAATCTTACTTCTGGGCATATATACAGAAAAGGCAAGACAATAACTCTTAATTCAGAAAGATATAAGCACCCCAGTGTTCATAGCAGCACTGTAATAGCAAAGACATGGAAGGACCCTAAATGTTCATCAAAAATGAATGGACAAAAAGATGTGTTTTATACACACACACACACACACACACACACACACACACACACACAACAATGGAATACTACTCAGTCGTAAAAAAGAAATAATGCCATTTGCAGTAACATGATTGAACCTAGAGATTATCATACTCAGTGAAGTAAGTCAGACAGAGAAAGACAAATACCATATCATTTATATGAGGAACCTAAACATATGATACAGATGAACTTATTTACAAAACAAAAAAGACACACAGACGTGGAAAACAAACCCATGGTTACCAAAGGGGAAGGTGGTGGAGGGATACATTAGTTTGGGATTAACAGATACACACTACTATATATAAAATAAACAAGAACCGACTGTATATCATAGGGAACTGAATTCAATATCTCATAATAACCTAGAGAAGAATCTGAAACTAAGATAACATTGTAAATCAGCTATGTGTGTGCGTGTGTGCTCAGTCGCTCAGTTGGGTCTGACTCTGCAACCCTAGTGGCGGCAGCCCACCAAAATCAGCTATACTTCACTAAAAACAGAATTTGACACCTCGTAAAAAGAGAGGGGTCATAGTCACAGTCTTGTGCATGAGTCAGGGCCAGTCAGGCAATTACTGTTATGGTGGCCAGCAATCTCATTGCACAGCAGAACTGCCAGGTAATCTGGAGGAGCAGGCCTCAAACAGCAACGGTTTCAGTAGGACCAAGTATAGCACAAAGAAGATGCTCCGAACCACCTAGCCAGCCGCATGAGCAGACTAGGAATTCTTAGGTCTTAAAGGGTCCTGGGACATTTGGCCAGGTTAGATCTGTTGGACACAGGGGATTCGCCATGCTACAACCCCATGACCTTAACGAAGCTTCCATTTCCTTTCCTATAGAACAGGCATCATATTACCACCTGTGTCAGGGAACTGTTATGAGATTAATTCTTAAAGAAGGCGGGTAGCACAGAGTCTAGAAGAGTGAGTGTTAGTTGGTCAGTCATGTCCAACTCTCTGCGACCCCATGGACTGTAGCCCTCCAGGCTCCTCTGTCCATGGGATTCTCCAGGCTACAAGACTGAGTACTCAGTAAATGCTAGTTGTGACCATTTACCATCCTCGGCCTCTTGAGGCATCAGGTCTAAGCTCAGAAGATGAAAGAATAAGACTACCATTTATTGAGGACCATGTGCCAACCTCTATAATATAAGCTCATTTTAATCATTACGAGTTCTATTGATAATTAACATACCATAAAATCCATCCATTTCAAGGGTACAACTCAATGATTTTTACTAAATTTATGAAGTTGTGCAAACATCGCCACAACCCAAATTTAGAACATTTGCATCATCTCTCAAAAGATGCCTAATGCCCATTTGCCGTCACCCCCTCCCCACGCCCAGCCCCAGGCAGGCACTGAACTAATTTCTTTATGATTTACCTGGACATGTCGTATAAATGGACTCAGATACTCTGTGGGTTTTACATGTGGTTTCTTTCATCTGGTATATTTCTGTGGTTCATATGGTAGCATACATTGATATTTTGTTCTTTTTCGTTGTTGTTGAGGAGTTGTATTCTGTTGTATTAACAAACCACATTTTCTTTAACCACGTTTTCACTAGTTGATGGCCATTTGAGTTGTTTCCAGTTTGGGGCTGTCATGAATAAAGCTATTAAGAACACTTACATACAGGTCTGTGTGTGGATATGTCTTGTTTTTATTGAGTACATTCCTATGAATAGAATTTCTGATTCACATGGTAAATGTATATTTAACTTTCAAAAGAAACTATCAAACTATTTTCCTAAGTAGCTACACCATTTTCTTACCAGCAAGGTCTAAGGGTTCCAATTTCTCCATATCCTCTCTCATATCCTCTATCTTTTTGGTGACAGCCATTTCACAAGTGTGTGAAATGGTATTTCAGGCTAGTTTTAATTTGCATTTCCCTATGACTAACCATGTGAGCATCTTTTGTGGGCTTATTGAGCATTCATATATCTTTTTTGGGGACACATCTTTTCAAATCTTTTACCAAGTTATAATCAATTCTCCTTTTACTGAGCTATAAGGATTCTTTATATATTTTGGATGCAAGTCCTCTATCACAAGTATGATTTTCACATATTTTTTCCTAGTCTGTGGCTTCTGTTTTCATTTTCCTAATGGTGTTCTTTGAAGCATGTAAGTTCTTAATTTTGATGTAGTACAATTCATCAATTTTTTTCCATAAAGGATTGTGTTTTTGGTATCATATCTAAGAAATATATTTGCCCCACTCAACATCACAAATATTTTCTCCTACACTTTCTTCTAAAGGTTTTATAGTTTTAGGTTTTACACCAGGTTTATGATCCATTTTGATTTAACATTTTTGTATAGTGTAGGGTCTAGATTCACTTTTTTACATGCAGATGGATATTCCACTGTCTCAGCACCATTTGTTGAAAAGACTATTCTTTACCCTATTGAATTGTCTTGGTACGTTTTGCTGAAAAATCAACTGAAGATAAATATAAGGCCTTATTTCTAGACTCTTAATTCGTTTCCACTGATCTATGTGTTTATTCCAATGCCAGCACCACACAGTCTTAATTATTGCTTTGTAGTATGTTTTGATATTGGGAAGTGTAAATCCTCCAGCTTATAAGATTGCTTTTGCTATTCTGGGCCTTCTGTATTTCCAGGCAAGTTTTAGGATTAGTTTGTCAGTTTTTTAGTTTTTACCCCCTGCCTCCCCCCCAAAAAAATCCTGCTGGAATTTTTGACAGGGATTAAAATGACAGTTCTCTCCAAATTAACCAGTATTGAATCTCAATTTATGGAGAATTACCAGCTTAATAATTGAGTCATCCAATCAATCAGTGAACATAAAATATTTCTCCATTTATTTCCATGCGTACTCAGTTGTGTCCCACTCTTTGTGACACTATGGACTGTAGCCCACCAGGCTCCTCTATCCTTTGGATTTCCTAGGCAAAAATACTGAAGGAGGTTGCCACTTCCTCCTCCAGGGGAATCTTCCTGCCCAGGAATTGAACCTACTTCTCCTGCGTCTCCTGCATTGGCAGGTGGATTCTTAACCGCTATGTCAGATCTTCTTTAGTTTCTCTTAGAAATACTGTACAGTTTTCAAGGTGTAAGTCTTGAGTTCTTTTGTTAAGTTTATTCCTAAGCACTTTATTCTCTCTGATACTACTGTGAATGAAATTGTTTTAATTCTTTTATTGTATTATTCATTGCTATTACATAGAAATACAGTCGATTTCTGTGCATTAATTTTGCCATCTGTGATCCTGCTGAGGTTATTTACTCTGAGTGTGGTTTCTTAAAATTTTCTACATAAGGATCATATTGTCTTTAAATAAAGATAGCTTTTACTTCTTCCTTTCCATTCTGGGTGCATTTTCTTTCTTTTTTTTTACCTGATTGCACTCACTAAAAACTCCAGTACTCCAACTTGAAGCAGTGAAAGCAAATTGTATGCCTTGTTCCTGAGCTTATGAAAAACATTTCAGCCTTTTACTGTTAACCATGATGTTAGCTGTAGAGTTTTTTCTATTTTTTTGTATATGCTTTTTATTAGGTTAAGGATGTTCCCATCTATTCCTGGTTTGTTGAAAGCTTTTATGATTGGACATTAGATTTGGTCAAATGCTTTTTTTTTGTATCTATTGAGGTGATCACATGGTTTTCGTTCTTTATTGATATAGTATCCTGGGCTTCCCTGGTGGTTCAGTTGGTAAAGAATCTGCCTGCACTATAGGAGACCTAGGTTCGATCCTTGAGTCGGGAAGATCCCCTGGAGAAGGGAAAGGCTACCCACTCCAGTATTCCTGCCTGGAGAATTCCATGGACAGAGGAGCCCAGTGAGCTATAGTCCACAGGGTTATAAGAATCAGACACAGTTTAGCAACTAAACCACCACAATACAGTATACTGTATAAACTTGCTTTTAGGATGAACCAATCTTGCATTCTCAGGATAAATCCTACTTGATCATGAAGTACTGTTTCCACATGTTTGCTGGATTCAGTTTCCTAACCTTTTGTTGAGGATTTCTGTGTCTATATTCATAAGCAACAATGGTTTACAGTTTTCTCATCATATTTTTCCTGGCTTTGGTATCAGGGCAATTTTTTACATCACGAAACAAACTAGGAAGTTTCCCTTACTCTTCTCTTTTCCGGTAGAGTTTGTAAAGGACTAGCACTACTTCTTCAGTTATCTGAGTTACTAGTGATGCTATCTAGGCTGGGCTTTTTGTGGGAAAATTTTAATTATTAATTCAATGTTTTTCCTTTTTACAGATCTGTTCCAGTCTTCTATTTCTTCTTGAGTCAGTTTTGATGATTGTTGATTTTTATGTTCAATGTAATCTTTATAATCATCCTTCAAAGTAAGAATGCTGCTGCTGCTGCTAAGTCGCTTCAGTCGTGTCCAACTCTGTGCGACCCCAGAGATGGCAGCCCACCAGGCTCCCCCATCCCTGGGATTCTCCAGGCAAGAACACTGGAGTGGGTTGCCGTTTCCTTCTCCAATGCATGAAAATGAAAAGTGCAAGTGAAGTAGCTCAGTTGTGTCCGACTCTTAGCGACCCCATGGACTGTAGCCTACCAGGCACCTCCATCCATGGGATTTTTCAGGAAAGAGTACTGGAGTGGGTTGCCATTTCCTTCTCCACAAAGTAAGAATAAGGCCTGCTTTATTTTGAAACTTAAAAGACTGAGTGATTTCTCTTAAGGTCAGATATCTGGAAGGTGACCATTCAGTGAGACTGCAAAGTCCATGCTGCTTCTACCAGGCCACACTGCCTCAAAACAGGCATAGGGCTTCTTAAGGTTGCCCCCACCCACCAGGGTCACCATTAAAAACAACCTTATTTATTTGTGGAAGCCCTGGTCCATCCAAGTTTAGGGTTATTTTAGTCAAAGACTTGTGACTCCCTGGAGTTAGGTTGCTGGCAGTAGGGACACTGCCCACAGCCTAGGTTCTCTTTCTTCAAAAGCCCCGTCAAGGGTCTCCATCTCAGACGTTCTACCCAGTGTGACACTCTCAGGTAAACTCAAGGCTCCAATACTATGGCCACCTGACGTGAAGAGCAGAGCTGACTCCTTGGAAAAGACCCTGATGCTGAGAAAGACTGAAGGCAGGAGAAGGGGATGATGGAGGATGAGATGGTTGGATGCCATCACTGACTCAATGGACATGAATCTGAGCAAACTCCAGGAGATGGTGAGGGACAGGGAAGCCTGGTGTGCTGCAGTCCATGGGGTCACAAAGAGTCAGACACAACTTAGTGACTGAACAACAACAAAACTCTTTGGGGAAGACATCCAGTGACAGAGGCTCCACTTAACAATTTAAAGTGATACACCTTCCTCCTCTCCCTGCAAAGGACATAAATGGTTAGACTGAACCACACTTGTAGTGACAGTGATAGGTGACAATTGATAATCAAGACCCCTGCGAGATTAAGAGAGGCCTGATATGTGACTTCTTGAGCTTTGTTTTCTTGTGCAGAAACAAAGTGTTGCCCTCCTAATGGGAAGAACCATCAGGGATAAAATTTACTGGGTGCTGTGTGCTTCACGTAAAAAAGGATGAGGCTTCTGACTTATCTGGTCAACATGTCTTTTATCAGGTATGGTGAATTTCCTGAAAGATTATTATATAAGATGAGGCCAAAGGGCCCATGCTAAGTAGATGCTATGTTGTATTTAGGACTTCCCTGATAGCTCAGTTGGTAAAGAATCTGCCTGCAATGCAGGAGACCCTGGTTCAATCCTTGGGTTGGGAAGATACACTGGAGATGGGATAGGCTACCCACTCTACTATTCTTGGGCTTCACTGGTGGCTCAGCTGGTAAAGAATCCACCTGCAATGCGGGAGACCTGGGTTCGAACTCTGGATTGGGAAAAGCCCCTGGAGAAGGGAAAGGCTACCCACTCCAGTATTCTGGCCTGGAGAATTCCATGGACTGTATGGTGGTATTTAAGGTGCACACAACAGATCTCTAGCAGAAAATTTTATACATTAAAGCAATAAAACAGAAAAGAACTGAGCTAACATTCTTCCCATTTTGGTATGATTTCTTTGTTGCTGTTGTTTGTTTCTGAAAACAAGAACAGCTTTGAAATTCCTCATATTCATCAGCTTTAGGAAAATCTTCCAAAAGTCAGTACCGTTTGATTTCAAACCATTACAAATCCCAAACATCTCTTGACTGAGATAAATTATTTGATGAGTCATTCCCAAATGACTTGATGGATAAAAGTAACCAAACTAAAACAGCTCTTTGGCTTCAGTTGCTACATAAAAAGTTTAGTTTAGAACCAAAAGTTTTTATATTAACAAGTGTTGCACCCAAGAAAATCTTGGGAGAATAAACATGTATACATATATGTGTGTGTACATGTATGTATATGTAGGCAACATATACATACTTACATATACACACACATGAAGCTCTGAAAATAATTAATTAATAATAAATAGAGAGGGAGAAAACTTTTAGAGGTGACAGAAATATTAATGGCATAGGTGGTTTCACAGATGTATCACTGTTGTTGTTTGTTGCTGTTTAGTCACTAAGTCATGTCTGACTCTGCGACCCCATGGACCGTAGCCCACCAGGCTCCTCTGTCCATGGACTTTTAAAGGCAAGAATATTGGAGTGGGTTGCTGTTTCCTTCTCCAGGGGATCTTCCCGACCCAGGGATCAGACCCACATTTCCTGCACTGGCAGGAAGGCTTTTTACTACTGAGCCACTTGGGAAACTGAAAGGTTTGTTGCCGACCCACGAAAAGACGCCAGAATTCTTGGCCTCCGGAGGAGAAAAATTCAATCCAGGGCCAGAGATGAGGCTTGATCGCTCAGAGCTTTTGTGTAATAAAGCTTTATTAAAGTCTAAAGGAGATAGAGAAAGCTTCTGACATAGGCATCAGAAGGGGACAGAAAGAGTACCCTCTTGCTAGAGTTAGCAGTGTAGTTATATATCGAATCAAAAGAATGTCCGGAGGTTGGCACTCATTTCACACACTAGTAAAGTAATGCTCAAAATTCTCCAAGCCAGGCTTCAGCAATACGTGAACCGTGAACTTCCAGATGTTCAAGGTGGTTTTAGAAAAGACAGAGGAACCAGAGATCAAATTGCCAACATCCGCTGGATCATCGAAAAAAGCAAGAGAGTTCCAGAAAAACATCTATTTCTGCTTTATTGACTATGCCAAAGCCTTTGACTGTGTGGATCACAATAAACTGTCGAAAATTCTGAAAAAGATGGGAATACCAGACCACCTGACCTGTCTCTTGAGAAACCTGTATGCAGGTCAGGAAGCAACAGTTAGAAGTGGACATGGAACAACAGACTGGTTCCAAATAGGAAAAGGAGTACATCAAGGCTGTATATTGTCACCTTGCTTATTTAACTTATATGCAGAGTACATCATGAGAAACACTGGGCTGGAAGAAACACAAGCTAGAATCAAGATTGCTGGGAGAAATATCGATAACCTCAGATATGCAGATGACACTACCCTTATGGCAGAAAGCAAAGAAGAACTAAAGAGCCTCTTGATGAAGGTGAAAGAGGAGAGAGAAAAAGTTGGCTTAAAGCTCAACATTCAGAAAGCTAAGATTATGGCATCTGGTCCCATCACTTCATGGGAAATAGATGGGGAAACAGTGGAAACAGTGTCGGACTTTATTTTTTGGGGCTCCAAAATCACTGCAGATGGTGACTGCAGCCATGAAATTAAAAGACGCTTACTCCTTGGAAGGAAGGTTATGACCAACCTAGGTAGCATATTGAAAAGCAGAGACATTACTTTGCCAACAAAGGCCCATCTAGTCAAGGCTATGGTTTTTCCAGTGGTCATGTATGGACATGAGAGTTGGACTGTGAAGAAAGCTGAGCTCCAAAGAATTGATGCTTTTGAACTGTGGTGTTGGAGAAGACTCTTGAGAGTCCCTTGGACTGCAAGAAGATCCAACCAGTCCATCCTAAAGGAGATCAGTCCTGGGTTTTCATTGGAAGGACTGATGTTGAAGCTGAAACCTCATGCGAAGAGTTGACTCATTGGAAAAGACTCTAATGCTGGGAATGATTGGGGGCAGGAGGAGAAGGGGACGACAGAGGATGAGATGGTTGGATGGCATCACCGACTCTATGGACATGGGTTTGGGTAGACTCCGGGAGTTGGTGATGGACAGGGAGGCCTGGCGTGCTGCGATTCATGGGGTCACAAAGAGTTGGACAAGACTGAGCGACTGAACTGAACTGAACTGAGACCTACTCCAATAATTTACATTTTAAGGTAACAGAATTAGCCAGAAGGTTTAATCCAGAGATTGTCCTCAGGCAGGATACATTATTGTTATATAATCCTAAGGAATATAGAGAGAAAAGAAAAAAAAAAGTTTGCCCTTTCTTCCTCCTTGAGAATTCCAGACCCCTCTCTCCTTGGGGACCCCTAGACTTCTTATCAACCTGCCTAGGAAATGACTCTCTCAAAACCCTCATATACATATCTCCAAATGCATCTGGTTGTATACATTAAACATGTACAGTTTTTATATGTCAATCATATTTCAATACGGTGGTTTACAAAAATGAACGTGAGTCAGGAATAGTCTCAGAGCTTAGAAAATTTAGTTTTCGTCACTACTGTGAATATTAAAAATATGAGTACTTAAGGAAATAAAGGACTTAATGGCCAAACATAACAGCTTCATTTTGGAGAAAATGCACTTATTTCATTGAAGATGTTTAAGGCACTCCAAATTTTGGGTCTGCTGTTTAAGCCACCCAGTTTACAACACTTTGGTACAGGAGCCCAGGCGAACACTGACTTGGAGCTGAAAAAGCCGACAATTTTGAAAGAGTAAAGGGCCCCAAAAAAAAACAAACAAACAAAACAGCAGAGCCTGCTCTCTCTACACAGAAGACAAAGCAAAGTGCAGTAGAGCAAAGCAGAAACCTTTCAGACAACAACACTCATTCAGTCAAACACCACAAACTGTAGCCCCTCCCCAACCACACCAGCAAAGGTGGACAGAGCACCTAGATTTCCAGCCTCAACCCAAATCCTGCATCAAAGTGGGGTCCGGAAGGCTGAGTAGGGTAGCAAGACAGAAGCACTTTCATCACTACCAGGAGACGAGGAGGCATCACCCCAGCAGTCCCAGTGGAGAGTCTAACGTGCGGAGAGCAGAGGAGATGATAACAAGGCATCCCTTCCCCTCTCCACTGCAGGCGTCAGTGAGGTCTAGTAGAGAGGCAGGATATTAACCACAGCTGAGTGGTAATGAGGTCCTCCTCCTTTGCCCCACAATGGGGATCGAGTCTGTGGAGGAAGCAGTAATGAGGCACCCTGCCCCTCTCAGCCAGGGTGGTATCAATACAGACTACTGGGGGCCAGAACTCCCCCTGTCCAGCAGTAATGAGGAGCCCCTTCCCCAGGTGTCAGCAAAAGTTGAGTCAAGAACTGGGGTTTCCACTACCATCTGCAGGAATGCTGCTACACCCCATCTGACATTGTCAGAATAGGCCTTCCAAAACGTAAAATTTAGATAAGATCCAGAATCTCAGAATTCAGTTCAGTCCAGTTCAGTTGCTCAGTCATGTCCGACTCTTTGTGACCCCATGAACGGCAGCACGCCAGGCCTCCCTGTCCATCACCAACTCCCGGAGTTCACCCAAACCCATGTCCATCGAGTCAATGATGCCATCCAACCATATCATTCTCTGTTGTCCCCTTCTCCTGCCTTCAATCTTTCCCAGCATTCTGGTCTTTTCAAGATCCAGAATCCCAGAATATAATGCCCCAGATAGTCAAACTCACTTGTCATACCAACAACCAGGAAGACCTCAGCTTGAATGAGGCAAGACAGTCAGTGCAGGACATTGAGATGACATGGATGTCAGAATAAGCCCACAAAGGTTTCAAGCTGCCATCAATAAAATGATTCAGCAAGCAATCAGAAACATAACGGGGGGAAATGAAAATATGGAAAGTTTCAGCAAAGAAATAGAAGATGCAAAGTAAAACTGAGTGGAAATCTCAGAACTGAAAAATACAATATCAAATCAAAACTCAGGGGAGGACCTCAAGCAGAATGGAGATGGAAGAAACAATCAGTGAATAGTAGAAACTACCCAACTTGAACACCTGGGTTTCCCAGGTGGCACAGGGGTAAAGAATCCGACTGCCAATGCAAGAGACATAAGAGACGCAGGTTCAATCTCTGGGTCAGGAAGATCACCTGGAGAAGGAAATGGCACCCACTGCAGTGTTCTTGCTGGAGAATCCCATGGACAGAGGAGCCTGGTGGGCTATGTGACCATGGAGGTCACACAGAGTCACTGAGCACTACTATTACCATTAACCTGAACAATAGAAAAACCAGAATGATAATTAAAATCTACCAGCTAGGGCATACACACCAAGGAAACCAGAATTGAAAGAGACACGTGTACCCCAATGTTCATCGCAGCACTGTTTATAATAGCCAGGACATGGAAGCAGCCTAGATGTCCATCAGCAGACGAATGGATAAGCAAGCTGTGGTACATATACACAATGGAATATTACTCAGCCATTAAAAAGAATACATTTGAATCAGTTCTATTGAGATGGATGAAACTGGAGCCCATTATACAGAGTGAAGTAAGCCAGAAAGAAAAACACCAATACAGTATACTAATGCATATATATGGAATTTGATAGACGGTAACGATAACCGTATATGCAAGACAGAATAAGAGACACAGATGCATAGAACAGTCTTATGGACTCTGAGGGAGAAGGTGAGGGTGGGATGTTCTGAGAGAATAGCATCGACACATGTATATTATCATATGTGAAACGGAACACCATTCCAGGTTCGATGCATGAGACAAATGCTCAGGGCTGGGGCAATGGGATGACCCAGAGGGATGGGATGGGGAGGGAGGTGGGAGGGGGGTTCAGGATGGGGAACACATGTAAACCCAGGGCTGATTCATGTCAATGTATGGCAAAAACCACTAAAATATTGTAAAGTAATTAGCCCCCAACTAAAATAAATAAATTTATTAAAAAAAAAAAAATCTACCAGCTAAAATAAAAAAAATTTAAAATAAATAAATGAATGAAATAATTTAAAAAATGAAGGGTAATGTGGAAACTTACATTACCATATGTAAAATAGATAGCCAACAGGAATTTGCTGTGTGGCTCAGGAAACTCAAACAGGGGCTCTGTATCAACCTAGAGGGGTAGGATGGGGAGGGCGATGGGAGGGAGGGGATATATGTATACCTAGGGCTGATTCATATTGAAGTTTGACAGAAAACAACAAAATTCTGTAAAGCAATTATCCTCCCATTAAAAAAATAAATTAAAAAAAAACAAAAATAAACAAGTGAAACCTAAATAAATTCAAAAGCTTTTGCACAGCTAAGGAAACCATAAACAAAATGAAAAGACAACCCAGAGACTGGGAGAAAATATTTGCAAATGATTTGAACAACAAGGGATTAGTCTCCAAAATTTACAAACAGCCCATGTGGCTCTACAAATGAAAAAACAAACAACCCAATCAAAAAATCGGCAGAAGACCTAAGTAGACATATATTCAAGGAAGACATCAGATGGCCAAAAAGTACATGAAAAGATGCTTAGCAACACTAAAAATTAGAGGGATGCAAATCAAAACTACATTGAGATATTACCTCACACCAGCCAGAATGGCTGTCATCAAAAAATCTACACACAATAAATGCTGGAGAGGGTATAGAGAAAAGGAAACCCTCATACATTGCTGGTGGGAATGTATATTGCTGCAGCCACTATGAAAAAAAATATGGAAGTTCCTTAAGAAACTAAAAATAGAGCTGCTGTATAATCAGCAATCCCACTCCTGGGCATATATCTGGAGAAAAACATAGTTTGAAAGGATGCGTGCACCCCAATGTTTACTGCGGTGCTGTTTACAATGACCAAGACGTGCTGCTGCTGCTGCTAAGTCACTTCAGCCGTGTCCGACTCTGTGTGACCCCATAGACAGCAACCCACAAGGCTCCTCCGTCCCTGGGATCCTCCAGGCAAGAACACTGGAGTGGGTTGCCATTTCCTTCTCCAATGCATGACAGTGAAAAGTGAAAGTGAAGTCGCTCAGTCATGTCCGACTCCTAGTGACCCCATGGACTGAAGCCTACCAGGCTCCTCCATCCATGGGATTTTCCAGGCAAGAGTACTGGAGTGGGGTGCCATTGCCTTCTCCGACCAAGACATGGAAGCAACCTAAATGTCCATTGACAAATGAATGGGTAAAGAAGATGTGGTACATATGTACAATGGGATATTACTCAGCCATTGAAAAGAAAGAAATAATGCCTTTTCAGCAACATGGATGAACCTGGAGATGATCAGACAGAGAAAGACAAATATCATATGATACTGCTTATATGTGGAATCTAAAAAAATGATGCAAATGAACTTATTTACAAAGGGGAAACATGCTCACAGACTTAGAGAACAGACTTGTGGTTACCAGGAAGGAAGGGTAGGTTGGGGAAGGATAGATTGTGAGTCTGGGATTGGCTTGTACAAACTGCTATATTTAAAATAGACAACCAACAAGGACCTATTTTATAGCACAGGGAACTCCGCTTAATATCATGTAACAATTTAAATGGGAAAGAATTTGAAAAAGAATAGATACATGTATATGTATAGCTGAATCACTTTGCTGTACACCTAAAACAAATGCAACATTGTTAATTAACTATACTCCAATATAGAATCAAATTATAATAAAATAAAAGAAATCTACCAGGAACATGTGAAACTATAAGAAGGGACCTGAGAGCCACATCTTTGGACTCTGGGAAGGATGGAGAGAAAGGGCAGTACTGAGAAAGTTCTTAAAGAGGTCCTGCCTCTAAACCTCCCGAGGAGCTGAACAGGCCCAAACAGGGCAAACCCAAGAAATCTGCACACACAGGTTTTGCCTGCTTTTCAAAAGTTTGCTTTAAACCACTTCACTTCTACAGAAGACCTACATTAGTACCTGTTTTCACTAACTGAAAGCAATCTGAAGAAAATTTTTGCTTTTATGAAAAAAAAATTGCTTCTTTGCTTTACACTATTTCAGCATACAAAATGTTTCATAGGAACTCTCTACTTTTAGATAACAGAGAAAGCCTGTATTACAAACATCTGAAAACAAAACAGTCTTAAAAGCAGCAATAGAAAACACCTTAATTATAAAGAGAAAACAATTATAATTAAAGTGAATGTCTAATCAGAAACCATGGAGACCAGAAGTAAATGGCACAGTATTTTTGAGGGATGAAAGAAAAGAACTCTTAACCAAGGATCTCATACACGGTGAAAAGGTCCTTCAGAAAATGAAGTCAAGATATTCTTGGGTGAAGGAAAACTAAGAGAATTTGTCAGGCTTTATACAATAATTATTTTTTGGCAATTAAAAAAATCATAAAATTAATTATACAAAGATGGAGCATGGACTTAAATGTAAAGCTATAACATTTAAGAACAAAAACATAAGAAAAATCTATGAGGAAAACACCCTAGACCTAGGGCTAGGCCAGGAGTTCTTTGATGTGAAAGAAAAGAACGTTCTGTACAAGGGAAAACTGATAAGTTGGAAGTCATCAAAGATTAAAACCTTTTGATCTGTTAAGGGCCCTGTTTTGTTGTTGTTTAGTCGCAAAGTTGTGTCTGACTCTTTGGTGACCCCATGGACTGTAGCCCATCAGGGTCCTCTGTCCACGGGATTTCCCAGGCAAGAATACTGGAGTGGGTTGTTGTTTCCTTCTTTAAGAGATCTTCCCGATCCAGGGATTGAACCCAAGTCTCCTGAGTTGGGAGGCAGGTCTATACTGCTGTACCACCTGTGAAGCCCCATGGGCCCTTATAGGAGAATGAAAACAGTTACTACCAGGAGAAAATATTTGCAAACCACATATCCAAAGAAGAACTAGCATCTGGAATGTGTACAAATATCTCAAAACTCAATAGAAAACTAGGTTAAAAAATAAACAATCCAATTAGAATATGAGTAAAAGATATGAAGACACATTCACTGAAGGGAATATACAGGTTGCAAATAAACATATAAAAAGATGTTCAACATGATCAGTCATTAGGGAAATGCAAATTAAAATCACAGTAAGATATCACTGCAGATCTATAAGAATAGGTAAAATTTTAAAACAGCGACGACACAAAATGCTGGCAAGAACACACAGAAATTGGATCACATTGCTGGTAGGAATGTAAAGTGGTACTGCAGTTTGTCAGCCACCATATGATCCAGTGATTGCACTCTTTGGTGTTTATCCCAGAGAAGGATTTATGTTCACACACAAAAAGCTATACATGAATGTTCATAGCAACCTTATCCATAACAGTCCCAAACTGGAAGCAACACAGATGTCCTTCAACACGTGAATGATTTACAATGGGGAAGTGGGTGCAGGGTACATCTACCACTCAGCAATTAAATAACGAGCAAACAGTGGATTCAAATGCAACCTAGAGGACACTCCAAAGAATTATGCTGAGCAGAAAAGTTAACCACAAATGGCTACATTGTTGTTATATAAAAAAATAACAAATACATGTGACAAAATGATAGAAATGGAGATCCGGTTAGTGGTTACTGTGGGACAGTGGAGAGAATGAGGGAAAGAGGGAAGTGGGCATAGCTAAAAAGGGGACAGAGCATCCTTTTGTCTCTGCTCTGTATCTGGACCATGCCGATGTCAGTATCCCAGTTGAGCTAGGTCCTTGTCTACAGGTTTGAAGAAGTCAGTCCTGGGGAGAACGAGGTAGAGGGGACACAGGATCATTCTACATTACTTCTCACAACTGCATTTGAATCTGACATAATCTCAAAATAAAAGGCTTAATTTTTAAAAAGTAGCTATTCTTAGCTCTCCATCTGTTCAAAAACAGGTGGTAGGCTGAATTTGGCCCACAGGCTGTAGTAGTGTATAGAGCTTAATGCAAACAACAAGAAACATCGTACGTTCATTCAGTGGAGTCTTAGATGCTAAAGCTGTAAGGGAGGTCTGGACACAATTAGAGGTCTTAAAATGTGTCTTCATTAGTCCTTAAAATTACTGCAGTGCTTTTTTAGATGGCAAGTGTCCATTCCCAAAGCTAACCCGAAGGGGATAGGAGCAGCAGATACGTAACCCCTCTGGTTTTAGAATCTTCAAAATCCTCTTTCTCTTATCATTGCTCTCATATCAGTATCACGAGCTCACCTTCTCCAGGTATATGCTGCCCCCGTTCTCCTACCTCCTGGATTTTCACTGCATCACGGACACAAGTGTATGTGTTATTCAACTGTTGTGTGGATCATGTAAATATGATCATTCTTTGAACAGGAGTTGTGTTTGAATTTCATAGACTGGTGTTCACTTTCTCAGGCTTTCCATTTCAATCTGTTTTGTCCACTGTGCAGCACACACACCCAATTAACACCATTAAAGCATCTGTGAGGGCTTCCCAGGTAGCTCAGTGGTAAAGAATCAGCCTGCCAATGCAGGAGACACAAGTTCGATCCCTGGGTTGGGAAGATCCCCTAGAGGAGGAAATGACAACCCACTCCAGTAGGGTTCCTGGGACAATTCCATAGAAAGAGGAGCCTGGTAGGCTACAAACAGTCCATGGAGTTCCAAAGAGTCAGACGCAATTGGAACATGCATGCATGCACAAAGTATCTATATTCACATTCATATTAGAAAATCTTTGATCCAGTAATCATTATTCATTCACTGTGGTCTCAGTTTCCTTTGTATCACACTGTAATTATTTATTTTGGCTTCTCCTTAAAAAATTGTATTGTGGGGAATTCCCTGACAGTCCAGTGGTTGGCACTCGTGCTTTCACTGCGGTGGCCCAGGTTCAATCCCTGGTCAGGGAGCTAAGATTTCCTCAAGTCACGAGGCACAGCTGAAAAAAAAAAAAAAGAGAGATGCATTGCGATCCTTAGCTGATGGCATTTAAGGGTAGGGCACTAGGAAGCTCTGTGCTCACAGGTGAGGCTTCGGGGAGCTTACGACCAAGGGCTCTGCTTTGAAGGCTAATCCCAAGTAGATCACTCTTTGACAACATTCATGCCTTAGGTCTTTTCTCCTGGGCCTATTAAATTACCTGCAGAAGACACTTTACTTTTCCATCTTAAGGTTATGATCTTCCTTGACACATTCTTGGTGCTAGATATAGGGGGGAAAAGCTGCTCACTTTGTCTTCATCCTGGGATGAAGTTCTTTTTTTCCTTCACTGTTGTCTTATCATCAGGAGAGAGCATGTGTTTGACTCACCATCACTAGCCAGAGGTCTTCATTTAAATCATCATAATCTGAGCCAACACGAGGAATTAAAATGGCAGGAAGGGTTTAACATGACATCTGGGTTTGTCATCATTCTTTTGTTTTTTTTTTTCTGTTTCGGTTTGTCATCATTCTTGGCCCTCAGCCCCGTGGTTACGTCAAGCATATGGACTCAAATGACCATTCTAGATATAGCTGAGATGAGTTCTCTTCACCGGAGATGGTTAGGCTAGAAGGCTGGAAGTCAAATCCCAAGCCTAACTTGAAGGAGGAAGTATTTGGATGTGGCATCTTCTTCAAAATCCTTTTTCTCCTGCTTTTTGTTCTGTCAATATTATACCAGGATTGGGGGCCCATCCTCCCCAGCTGTATGCTCTACTAATCGCAGATACTTCATCAGAATGGATCAGGGTGTTATAGGAAGAGGCAGGAGATTAAACCAGTAATTTCTATAGATGGGTCTTTTGGCTCTTAAGTTTCTGAAATTCAAATGGTTTTTTGTGGGGTGTTATAGAAATCTAACCATAAAATACGCACCTTTATTGCTTTGTGAAAATGTGCTCTGAGTTCCATGTAGCAACCTGACGTGTCAGTAACAGGGTAAATGCCAGTGCGGGGGACACACTCCTTTGGGGCAGAGCTCCAGACTCGACGTGCTGGGTGAGGGCAGCTCAGCAGGGGGTTCCTGGGGGCTCTTCAGAAACAGGTGGTCCCCAGCAGTGGGCCTGGGCTTCCCCAGTGGCTCAGCAGGCAAAGAATCCACCTGCAATGCAGGAGATGCAGGAGACTCAAGTTCAGTCCCAGGGTTGGGAAGATCCCCTGCAGTAGGAAATGGCAACCTACTCCAGTGTTCTTGCCTGGAGAATTCCATGGACAGAGGAGCCGGGCGGGCTACAGGACATGGGGTCACAAAGAGTCGGACATGACAGCAGCTAAGCACACACACGCACAGCTGTGAGCCTACCAGGGGAACACGCCGTCCTGCCTGTGGCCCCTGATGAGGTAAAGGGGCAGTGAGAACAGGACCTAACGCAGCCAGTACGTTTCCGCAGGGGCAGGGCTCACCTTGGACGCTTGCATGGGAGGATCAGGAATGGAAAGAACCGTCCGTGTTATCTGTTCTGCTTGACATTTCACAGAGTTGACACAGTATCTGGGTATGCATTTATATATACAAAGCAAGGATTTAGAGCATGTTGTTTTTTGTGTTTTGCCAATCTGACAGGTAAAACGGTATTCTTTTATTATTTGAACAGGAATACCTGTTTACAAAGCTGTGCCTTTCCCCTGGTGGCCTTACTGACCATTTGTATTTTTCCCTTTTGTGCGCTGTGTTCTTTCACTTGTTCAAAACTGCTTATTGGGCACCTTCTCATCTCAGAGCTCATCATTTACAGGAAGTAGACAAACATACATAAATTTTGTAAATGTTTCTGGAACTTGAAAAGACAGCCTCTGTTTTTAGAGACAGAATTTGATATGTCAGATTTATTGATATTTTATTATGTGGTTTGGGTCTTCTAAATCCTTATTTTTTATTTACTTGCCCTGTCATGAGCTGAAAATGGTGAACTAAAGTCTCCACTTACTAACACTAATAGGCTTCTATCAGCCTTTGTAGTTCCTGTAATTTTTGATGAGAAAAATGTGATTTTATACATATCTATAACTTTTGTATCTTCATTGTGAATTATATACTTCATCATCATGTGTCCTTTCTCTCAGGTTTTTGCTACGATTCACCTGGAACAGTGAGGTTGTAAACACTGCCTCCCTTTTGTTTCTCTGACAATGTCATTTTTTCATGATTACAGATATAAGTATTTAAAGCTGTAAACGTTCCTCTCAGCACTCCTTGAATGGCATTATTTCCACATGTATCACTGATATATCATACTTTTTGCCCATCAGCTGTTCTGAATCACTTCAAGGTGTATCTTTTTTATATAGTGTATACTTGGATTTTCCTTATAATCCAGTTTGAGTCTTTTCTTTAAGTGTATCTGGACCATTTACATTTACAGACATGACAGCTGTTTGGTCTTATTTTTTTTCATCATATTTTACATGACACATGGTCTTTCCACTGATGTTTTAAAATAGCTTCCTATATATGACTGTTTTGTTTATATATGTGCTCTGATCATTCAAAAAAAATTTTATACTCTTACCTTTTGATGGTTACCTTATTTACAAATCTGACCTTGAGATGCCTAACTGTGGTCTTCTTGAAATTGTTATACATTCTTGAATCTCTGGGTTTATCTTTTTCATTAAATTTGAAATTTTTTAAGCTAATTTTTATTTCTGTCCCATGTGTGCTCTTAAAAACTGTTTATTCTCTCTTGAATGAAAAGATCTATATTTATCTATTAGATCAAGTTTGTTAATATTGTAATTCAAATCTGTCTTTGTTTTTTTCAGCTTTTGATCTAACCACTTAAAATCTCCAACTAAAACTGTTGACTTCTTTCTAGTCGATTGTAGTCACTTGCTTTATATATTTTGATGCTACATTGGCAGCAACATACATATCCATGATCATAATATCATTTGTTACTAATAATATATGACACCCTTTGCCCCTTACAGCATATTCATCTTGTAATTGTTTTGCTAATGTTAAAATTACCGCCATGGCTTTTGTTCAATCTGTTGACATGTATTTTTTCCATCTTTTTATTTGTCAGTCTTTACTATACTTTGGCTTTAAATATGTCTTTTGTAGATATTACTACATCTTTGAAAACCCAACCTGGCAGGGAATTTCAGTGTCTCTGGAGAATCTAGGTGAAGGAACTAGATGGAAAGACTTTCAAGGAAGCTCTAATACAGTTGGAGGTAGAAGTAACTCCAGGTGGAGGGCCTTGCAGGAGGAGCTCATCATGGACTTCTGAATTTGTTCCAGTCCAAAGAAGGTGATGCCTTGGGAGTTGGGCCTAACCCCAAAAAGCTCACTGTGCTCTCTGAAACAGTGGCTGTGATCCATGTAGCTAGCTGTGCTTTGTTCCAATCAGAAAAGGGAACAGTCACAGGCTGGAGAAGTTTCCTTCCTGGGAGGGTTCAAAGACAGACAGCCTTCTATACGATGGGGAAGTGAACAAAGGAAGCACAGACCCTTAACCATGGCATCACTGAGCACCCAAAGTTTCCGCTGGCCTACCTTCCTGAAGTTATTACTCAACAGCTCAAGAGATTAAAAGCTTTTTGAAAAGACTGGCTCCTTTCCACAGACCTGGCAGGTGGGGAGATAATATGGATGACCCAGCTGGAATACACTGAAGTTAGAAACATTTGCCTTGTAGAGTAATGAGCAAATACTCAGAACAACAGAGGACAGCCTGGCTACTGCAAGACACAAAGATGCCTAACAGAGTGGGTGAGGCAGGACACAGGTTCACAACTGTGCTTCACTGGTCTTTGAAGCACGGGGCAGGTAGGACAGGACTTCAGAGTACAGCAAGCGCCTACGCAATCCTAGTACAGATATTCTGGAAGGATCAGGAGGAAGCTACTCATATATTTCCTTGATCCAAAGATTCTGTATCTCATTTTTAATGTTGAAGCAAGTCTGTGGCAAATACTGTAGAGAACATAGAATTAAACTTGTTTTCTAAAATAAAAAGTATTCAAAGTAAAGCAGATAGGGACTTCCCTGGAGATCCAGAGGTTGTGACTCTGCCTTCCAGTGTAGGGTTGGGGGGTGGGGTTCAATCCCTGGTCGGGGAGCTGAGATCCCACAGGCCTCACAGCCAAAATGCCCAAAACACAAAAAACAGAAGCAATATTGTATCAAGTTCAATACAGACTTTAAAAACGGTCCGTATCAAAAAAATCTAGAAAAAAAGAGAAGCAAAACAGACTTCAGGTGACTGAGCATTGGGGGCATTTTCAATATGGAGCTATAAAAGATAAACATATTCATCTACACACACACATTCACATACATCCACACATGTGTGTGATGGCAGACTTCCAAAATTGATATCTAAGAGCTATAATTTCAAGAGATGTCCTTCTTTCTCTGCCTCTAGCAAGTAAATAATGACGTTAAGATCCTTTGGGGGAAAAGAGAAGGACAATCATCTCTTTCACAGTCCTAAACAACCCTGAAGCAGGTGTTAAAAACCATCTTCGTCTTACAGATCAGTCTGGCCTCCTGTTTCCCTCCTGGTGGCTCATGAAGGATGCAGGAGGGAAGAGGGCGTGTGCCGCTCTATCTTTGAACCAGCTGGGCAGGAATTAAAGGGGCGACTTTATAACCAGCAGATACACAGACACATCTTGGTACAACTTTCTTAAAACACATCAAGTAACACCTTTCAAACCAATGACAACGATTTTTGGGGGGTTTATTTTGGCTCACCATGTGGCATGTAGGATCTAAGTTCCCCGAAAAGGGATCAAATCCACAGCCCCTGCACTGGAAGCAAGGAGTCTGAACCACTGGACCACCGAAGAAGTCCCTAACAATGGCCTCTATTCCTGTTTCTAACCTGACTCCTCTTTCGGAATTTGCTCTTTGAGAAACCTTAGGCTCAGAAATGAGGATTCCGGAAACCAAAAGCCCCAGATCCTGCTGCAGAACCACAGCATGACTTTCTGTGAAACTCCTAATAAACCATTCTGCTTAGTTTTGAAGCTGTTGAATAACTGGGCATAATTTAGAAGCTGTGTTTCAAATCATTACCCAGTGCCTCCCCAGGAGAGTACCATTTACCCTGAGAACTGTTCAGTTTCACCCAGCAAGTCCCGAGTAAACTTCCAGGAGGGGGCTCACATCAAAGCTGTGTTCACTTTCAGGCGTCCATTCTCAGCCCGCTTTCACCAAGCCCGCCTGGTAACTGCCTTCACTTTAAACCCAGGACGAGTCCACCAGGCCTCCAGATGGACAATATAGAGGAAAGCACTGGGTGAACGGAAGAGCCAGAAGCACCTCAAGGCTCTGTTATCAGGGTGACACGTGGTGCCCGGGAGGCTGGCCTCCAGGCATGCCCTGAGGGGTTTGAGCACACTGACAAGAAGGAAAGAAAGGGCTGTTTACTGAGCATTCACGTGTCCAAGGCCCAGTGCCATACCCCTTTCTGTTCCCAGGCATCCCCTCAACACCCTCTGCATCAGTAGTAACATGACCCTGCCTGATGCAGTGGGCAGCTGCAGCTCATGTCATGGACGACCAAGGTCACCTGGCTAGCAAGGGGGTGGGGGAGGACTCAGTCCTTGCTTTCCAAACCCCACGTTCTTCTCACGTCACCCCCGAAATGTCCTAAGCACGAGCATGAAGACGCTTTCCTGAGGAGCCTGTGGAACAGGCTTTTCTCTTCCATCACCATGAGGGTGAGCGATTGAGCAGGTATCAGACACTTGGTGGATAAAGCTGAATCACAACAGCCTGTTGGTCCAAAGACGGTGTCTAAGACTGTCCACGTGTTTTGGGCAGGAAAGCTTGCTTTAGGCTGGGAGAGTGAACAGGAGGAAATTAGTGTTTATTAAGAGGTAATAGATCTTCACAGGGCTCCCCAGGTGACATAGTAGTAAAGAATCCACCTGCCAATGTGGGAGATGCAAGAGACGTGGGTTCAATCCTTGGATTGGAAGATCCCCTGGAAGAGGAAACGGCAACCACTCTAGTATTCTTGTCTAGAAAATCCCATGGACATAGGAGCCTGGCGAGATACAGTCCATAGGGCTGCAGAGTTGAACACAACCAATCAGCTAAGCGTGCGCGCGCGCGCACACACACACACACACACACACACACACACACTAGATCTTCACAATGAAGAGGATAGACTTTGGAGCCAGGTCACCTGGACGTTTTTTGCTTTTTTTTTTTGATGTGGACCATATTTGTCTTTATTGAGTTTGTTACAATATTGCTTCTGTTTTATGTTTTGGTTTTTTTTGGCCCCGAGGCATGTGTGAGCTTAGTTCCCCAACCAGGGATCAAACCAGCACCTCAATTTCCTCACCTATAAAATCAACCACTAACAGTACCTACCTATTAGGGCTGTATGAGAAATCAGTGAATACATGGAAAATAACACGTGCACACATACATGACCTGTATTACATGTATACATGTCAAATACTATCAATTACTACAAGTAACTACTGGGTCCCAGGCATTAAGACTTGGTATCACAAATATACTATTTCAATTGATTCTTTCCTCAGCAATCCTATGAGGCTAGATAAGCTCCACTTTTACAGGAGGAAGTAGACTCAGAAGGGTTCTGGTGGCAAAGCCTGTAAAAAAGACCCCGGCTGGCTCTAAAACCCTTGTTTCCCCCAGAGGTCCCTTCCCGGAGAGTGCCTGGATCTCCTCTTACAGACGGGGAGACCGAGCTCCGGGGGCTGGGAAGGCCGGGACCCAGCACAGCCCCGGCTTCCTTCAGGAGCAGAAGGGCTGCCCTCCGTGGGCTTCGCAGGACCACTTTGGGTGGCCATGGAGCCCAGCATGTCCTGGCCCAAGGCCGCCGTGGGGGGTGCCCTGCCCCTGCCTCCTGCCCCCATGAGTGTCCTGGGGGTGACCGCCTCCAGGCGTCCCCAGACCAACAAGCTCTGAGGCTCCTCTGAGAACCAGAGAAGGGAAGCAAAAGAGAAACCTAAGAGGAACTTGATGCCAGCAGCCTCTGCACTTGATAAAGGCTTTAGCAAATCTTTTTCCAGGGCCACGACACAGGTCTCCCTCAGAGGCACATGGAGCTTCAGCTGGAGCCCTTCCTTCCAGCAGCTGCTTCGTCTTCTGAGAGACTCGCTCCAAGAGGCTGCACGTCCCCAGAACACGCCTTCACAGTCAGGGAGCGAGCCATGCAGCCCGCGAGGTTAAACGAGTGCTTCTCTCCCCACAAACCTCCCCCAGTCAGCAGTGACCAGGGAACAGACACCCTTGGAACAGCTGCCATGCATCTGACTTTAGAAAGGGGCCCGCTGCATCCAGCAGGCAGGATGGCGGACGATGCCCGCGGAATACAATGAAGCAACCTGTCCAGCACAGCCAATCTGCACCCAGAACTCAGCTGGACTGTGCCCGGTGGCCCCTCTGCAGGAACAGAACAAAGCCTGACCTGGACCTCCAAGTCCAGGTCTGTGGTACTCTTTGCTCACCAATGTCTAAAGCGCTTGTGGACAACTCTTATTTTGCTGTAACAGACCCATTAATGCCTCCTTTCTGACCCTCTAGAGAATCTTTCAATCTTAAAATGAGCCAGTCAAATAGCATGATTTTATTGAAAGTGATTCACAGTAGGGAATGAAGGGCAAGGTGGACAAAGCCCAGGGGACTGGAGGCCAGAGGGACACTGCCCACCCAGGGGGAGGACCCCCACAGACAGACAACACCTTCTTGTGGTCCCCGGAGAGCAAAGACCACCTCCTGGCAAAACAAGACAAACGTCCAGTTTAAGGCTATTATCTCCTTTATTCAAAAAATAAATATTTCACTTTTGAATCGACATATATTTCAAATCACATGATGCACAGAGAAGAATTACAGTCCCTTCGGAAATCGTGAACACGTGTAGGAAAGAGTCATGTTCAAAGCAACAGGGATGGGTAAGAAGCTCTGATCCCAACTGATCTTGACCCAGAGACTCCTCCTCTCACCGGGTGAAGCTGTTGACATCGACTGGAGGAGAGAAACACACACACACACACACACACACACACACACACACACACACACACACACGCGGCTTTGAAGTCTGAAAGGCACATGAAGTGGACCATAAGGTGTATGGCACATTCACTGATAAAACGTTCCCTATTCCCTTCCCGAGAAAAGTGGAGAAACTTGAATCAAGTCACAGACCAGAGAAGACAGGGGGCCCCTGCTCAGAGCTCAGGAAACTCTCCGCACAGAGGCCGTTCTTCTGCGCCCTCACTCGGTGCTGGCGGGGCGTGTGGCCACGTACACGAACACCACGATGAGCAGCACCACCACGGCCAGCGTGGGCAGCACCACCGTGGTGATTTGCCGCCGCGCCTCCTGCATGGCCTGCTTCCGCTCCTTCTTGTCCCGGGACGTCTCCTTCTTGGGCTTCCCCTTGAGCTGCCGCATCTTCCCAGGCTGCTAGGAGGGCGGGTCTGAAGCTGGTTCAGATGGGAGGGCCACACCCCTCTGGTCAAGGCGCCGGATCTCTGTGAGAGAACCACGGTAAAGAACCCAATGTTCATCGCAGCACTGTTTATAATAGCCAGGACATGGAAGCAGCCTAGATGCCCATCAGCAGACGAATGGATAAGGAAGCTGTGGTACATATACACAATGGAATATTACTCAGCCATTAAAAAGAATACATTCGAATCAGTTGTAATGAGGTGGCTGAAACTGGAGCCTATTATACAGAGTGAAGTAAGCCAGAAAGAAAAACACCAGTACAGTATACTAACACATATATATGGTATTTTGTTAATTGGTAAAGATAACCCTGTATGCGAGACATCAAGAGACACAGATAAATAGAACAGTATTATGGACTGTATATGAGAGGGCGAGGGCGGGATGATATGGAAGAATGGCATTGAAGCATGTGAATTATCATATGTGAAAGGAATCGCCAGTCCAGGTTCGACGCATGATACAGGGTGCTCAGGGCTGGTGCACTGGGATGACCTGGAGGGATGGGATGGGGAGGGAGGTGGGAGAGGGGTTCTGGAAGGGGAACACATGTACAACTCATGGTGGATTCATGTCAATGTATGGCAAAACAAATACAATATTGTAAAGTTAAAAAATAGATAAATAAACTAATTAAAAAAAAAAGAACCAATGGAGGTTTTCAGTCTTTGGGTTATTTTTCTGACAAACCTCACACCTTTTGATAATGTTCTTTAAAGTTTTCATTACATTTTTACCTTCAAACAAATGAGAAGCCATCTGGTAACTACTCTCTACACCCAAATGAAAACTCTGCTGTAAACCTTTAAGAATTTTCCATTGAGCATTTTCAGGAATTATTAATCATCTATCCTCAGACTGTAACCACCCTTTATCAGGAATCTTTGCTCCTCTTTTCTCATATCTTTCTAATTCTTCCTCAGTACATTGCGGTTTTTCCTGTTCCACAGGACCTGTCCAGATCAAAGGCGTCTGCAGTGAAGGGGTTTCCTAAAGTGCCACTTTTCTGGCTTGACAGTCAGCCAGCTGATTACCTCAGGTTACTTTACTCCCATCCGTGTGCTGTGCCCTTTGCAATGCATAACAGCTACTTCTTTAGGACAATATATAGCAATTAAAAGTCTCTCGATCTCTTTGAAATGTTTAATAGATTCTCCTGTTGCTGTTTTAAACTGTCTTTCTTTCCATATTGCAGCATGAGCATGTAAAGTCAAATAAGCATACTTAGAATCAGTGTAGATATTTACCCGCTGCCCTTTGCTTAACTCTAGAGCTCGGGTCAGAGCCACAAGCTCCGCTAACTGAGCACTGGTTCCCTGGGGGAGAGATTTTGCTTCTAAAACCTGTTCAGCAGTCACCACTGTGTAACCTGCTTTACGCTTTCCATCCCGAACAAAAGAACTACCACCTGTAAATATTTCCATGTCAGGATTGTCTAATGGGGTATTCATTAGATCTTTCCGAGCTGCATAGTTTAAAGTTAGGAACTGGGAACAATCGTGATCAGGTGTTTCATTTTCCTTCTCAGGAAGGAAAGTGGCAGGATTTAAATTTCCACAAACTTTAAGCTTAGTTACTGGTCCTTCTATAACAACAATGACTGATATTTAAGAAGCCTACTGTCTGTCATCCAAATATTAACCTTAGAATTTAAGATTCCACTCACATCATGAGAAGTCAGTTCAGTAAGGTTTTGTCCATTAATTATTTTTTAAAGCTTCAGGTGCTAATAAAGCTCCTGCCCCAATTACTCTTAGGCAGTGGGGCCAGCCACGTGAAACTATATCTAATTCTCTGCTTAAATAAGCAATAGGTTGCTGGTGAGGGCCTCAGGGTTGTGTCAAAACTCCCAAGGCCATACCTTTTCTTTCAGTGACAAACAAATTAAATTCTGACCCTGTGGGCAAGCTCAGAGCAGGAGCTTGCAGGAGAGCAGTCTGAAGAACCTTAAAAGCCTTTTGAGTATCTGGAGACCAAACCAGTTTGTCGGTTTGGGCCTGCTGAGTTTCAGCTATAAGTTTATATAAAGACTGAAAAGCTAGCAAAATCTGGATTACAACGAAGTGGAAAGTATCCTGAACAGGACTGGAAAATTGATTTTACTCAAAAGCTAATGGGTAAGAAGAGGTGGCAAGAATACACAGAAGAACTGTACAAAAAAGATCTTCAAGACCCAGATAATCACGATGGTGTGATCACTCACCTAGAGCCAGACATCCTGGAATGCAAAGTCAAGTGGGCCTTAGAAATCATCACTACGAACAATTCTAGTGGAGGTGATGGAATTCCAGTTGAGCTATTTCAAATCCTTAAAGGTGATGCTGTGAAAGTGCTGCACTCGATATGCCAGCAAATTCGGAAAACTCAGCAATGGCCACAGGACTGGAAAAGGTCAGCTTTCGTTCCAATCCCAAAGAAAGGCAATGCCAAAGAATGCTCAAACTACTGCACAATTGCACTCATCTCACACGCTAGTAAAGTAATGCTCAAAATTCTCCAAGCCAGGCTTCAGCAATACGTGAACCGTGAACTTCCAGATGTTCAAGCTGGTTTTAGAAAAGGCAGAGGAACCAGAGATCAAATTGCCAATATCTGCTGGATCATCGAAAAAGCAAGAGAGTTCCAGAAAAACATCTATTTCTGCTTTATTGACTATGCCAAAGCCTTTGACTGTGTGGATCACAATAAACTGTGGAAAATTCTGAAAGAGATGGGAATACCAGACCACCTGACCTGTCTCTTGAGAAACCTGTATGCAGGTCAGGAAGCAACAGTTAGAACTGGACATGGAACAACAGACTGGTTCCAAATAGGAAAAGGAGTACGTCAAGGCTGTATATTGTCACCCTGCTTATTTAACTTATATGCAGAGTACATCATGAGAAAGGCCGGGCTGGAAGAAACACAAGCTGGAATCAAGATTGCCAGGAGAAATATCAATAACCTCAGATATGCGGATGACACCACCCTTATGGCAGAAAGTGAAGAAGAACTAAAGAGCCTCTTGATGAAAGTAAAAGAGGAGAGTGAAAAAGTTGGCTTAAAGCTCAACGTTCGGAAAACTAAGATCATGGCATCTGGTCCCATCACTTCATGGGAAATAGATGGGGAAACAGTGGAAACAGTGTCAGACTTTATTTTGGGGGGCTCCAAAATCACTGCTGATGGTGACTGCAGCCATGAAATTAACAGACGCTTACTCCTTGGAAGGAAGGTTATGGCCAACCTAGACAGTATATTTAAAAGCAGAGACATTACTTTGCCAACAAAAGTCCGTCTAGTCAAGGCCATGGTTTTTCCAGTGGTCATTATGGATGTGAGAGTTGGACAGTGAAGAAAGCTGAGCGCCGCAGAACTGATGCTTTTGAACTGTGGTGTTGGAGAAGACTCTTGACAGTCCCTTGGACTGCAAGGAGATCCAATCAATCCATCCTAAAAGAGATCAGTCCTGGGTGTTCATTGGAAGGACTGATGTTGAAGCTGAAACTCCAATACTTTGGCCACCTCATGCGAAGAGTTGACTCATTGGAAAAGACCCTAATGCTGGGTAGGATTGGGGGCGGGAGGAGAAGGGGACGACAGAGGATGAGATGGTTGGATGGCATCACCGACTCGATGGACATGGGTTTGGGTAGACTCTGGGAGTTGGTGATGGACAGAGAGGCCTGGCATGCTGCAGTTCATGGGGTCGCAAAGAGTCGGGCACGACTGAAGCGACTGAACTGAACTGATTCTTGCTTACAAGTTTGGGTGGATACTTTTACTGGATGGATTGAGGCATTTCATAATCCATGAAATTATCCCCATGTTTGGGCTGCCATGGAGCCTTCAGAGTGACAATAGCTCCACCTTTAAAGCTGCTGTAACTCAGGGGTATCTAAAGCTCTAGGAATAGAATATCACTTACACTGTTCCTGGAGACTCCAATCCTCAGGAAAGGTTGAAACACCTAATGACATTATCAAAAGACATCTGTGCAAATTAACTCAAGAGACGCAGGACAATTGTATTAAAGTCCTACCCACAGCTTTAATGAGGGCTCAAACAGCCCCAAAAAAGGAGGGACTGTCCCCCTTTGAATGTATTTATGGAAGGCCTTTCTTACGCACAGACATTGGTACAGACCCTGAAGCCTTGAAATTAACTAGTTATGTAACTCAGCTCTCAGCTTTTCAACAGGCATTAACAGAACTCCGGGAGATGACTCCTGATCCAGCCTCTGAGTCAAGCAAGCCTCTATTTCTGCCAGGAACCGAGGTCCTCATAAAAACACTGGGGTCTGGGCGCCCATCCCTTGAGCCCCTCTGGGAAGGCCCTTACCAGGTTATTCTTTCTTCTCCCACAGGTGTCAAAGTGCCAGGAATTGATTCGTGGATACATCACACTCAAGTTAAGAGGTGGCACCCTGACCATAACTAAGTGACTTCATTTTATGTCTTTGCTTTCTATGCTCTGACTTTGTACTTTTCTGATGGGCCTGATAATCTATGTGAGCCTACTTCTGCTGACTCCAAAAATCCCGAGTCTGCCATTTGATCCTCAAGACAATGTCTTCCTTTCCTGGGCTCACTCCTATGCTGCATTTCATAATCAGGTCTAACTGCTGGGTCTGCGGAGCGCTCCCCTCTTCATCAGTGGAAGGCTTCCCGTGGTGGACATCTCCACTTCAAGGAAAAGACTTTCTCCAAGTCTGCGAATACCTTCAACAACAATCACATGTGATGCCTCTTCTTAAACTGATGACATCTAACAACCTTAAGATGAACTGATGTAACTATGGACATAATGTGACTTTTCATTTTGATTTTAACTTGGTTTAATGACTATTTTGCCTTACGTCTGTAACTGTATAATGGGGTCTTCTAACCATCTAAAAGCTTTTAAGTTACAAATGGTTGTCCAAGCTCCTACAAGTGCCACAGCCTCCTCCAACTATTACTTGGGGCCCCTGGATCAGAGACCCTCAACATGAGGGTTAGGAGAATACGTTGCCTCAACAATTTAGGGACCACGCCCCTAAACAGCAGGAAGTAGTTAGGAATGAAAACGACGCCCCTTTCCCTTGGCAACATAATTCTTCTAAAAGAAAAGGGGGGAATGAGAGAGTCATTTCCTAGGCAGATTGATAAGAAGTCTAGGGGTCCCCAAGGAGACAGGGGTCTGGAATTCTCAAGGAGGAAGAAAGGACAAACTTTTTTTTCTTTTCTCTCTACATTCCTTAGGATTATATAACAATGTATCCTGCCTGAGGACGGTCTCTGGATTAAACCTTCTGGCTAATCCTGTTATTTTAAAATGTAAATCATGGGAGTAGGTCTGGTGAGGTCTTTTTACAACCTCCATACATTCTTTTGATTCATTAGAGAGTATACAACTCCACTGCTAACACTAGCAAGGGAGTTCTCTTTCTGCCCCCTTCTGATGCCTGTGTCAGAAGCTTTCTCTATCTCCTTTATACTTCAATAAAGCTTTATTACACACACACACACACAAAAGAACCAATGGAGGGAAAGGGAAAAGGAATCCAGAGTGAAAGGCAAATGCTAAACCAGGAGGAGGATCTGCGAGTCAAGGCCCAGGGGGAAAGGACAGAAGAGGCCTGGCCATGCCTCAGTGCGGTGGGCGGTGGGGACAGGCCAGGGATTTCCTGGGCGCTGAGACAGGGCTTCTCAGCCCCACGGGCGGCCGGCCAGGCCTGGGCACACATGGACACCACTGCCTTCATGGTATGATGAGAGCGCTGACTGCCGCCTCCACTCAGCGGGTGTGGGGCGGGGGGGCACTCTTCTCCCGCCCAAGGCTCCACATACTTACCTCGTTCTAAATCTGCCATCTCCCCAGCCAAGCCCAGCGCCAGACTGCCCACGGCTCCCCCGACCTGGGGCCTGACCACAGGCCAGGGCCGCCAAGCCCGGGCACCGCTGCCTCTGTCTCTCCGTGGGTTCCCTCGCCCACCCACCTACACCTCCTACATGCCAGGCTCTGCTAGCGGGGCTGAGGAAGGCGTGGCACCCTCGGTCTGTGCACACAGAGCAGGTGCTCTGGGGGTGCACCCTGGGCTGCAGGCGGAGTGGAGCTGGCGCAGACAGATGGATAATGCGGGACCAGCTGAGCCCAGGGCCCGCCGCCCACTCATCCCACGTCTGTCAAGTCTGTGCCCTGGGAAGGCGCTCCAGGGGTGCGGCGGTGCTGTCGGGGGCTTGAGAAGGAAGGAAATCCGGGGTAACTCCGTGCAAGTCCCATCCCGAGGTTGAAGCAACAGAAACAGGCTGTGGCCGACTTAAGTTGAGAAGGAGTTTAAGGCAGAGGCCTTGGGCACCGCATGGGATCAAGGAAACAGTGTGACAAGGGGCTTCCCTGGTGGCTCAGTGGTAAAGAACCTGCCTGCAATGCAGGAGACGGGGGTTCGATCCCTGGGTGGGGAAGATGCCCTGGAGGAGGGCACCGCAACCCACTCCAGTATTCTTGCCTGGGGAATCCCATGGACTGAGGAGCCTGGTGGGCTACAAAGTCGGACACGACTGAGCACTCCGGAGCCAGTGGTCATCCCTGGGGCCCACTGACACCTCGGGTCTCGAGGCGGCCTCGGGCTGGAGCGCAGCCTGGTCTGCCGCCTCTGGAGCCGGGCGGGGGTGGGGTGGGGGGCCTTGGAGGGGTAGGCGGACCAGACAGGCCACTGTCACTGCTCTGGAAGATCCCCCAGGGCCCAGCTTTCCTGCGTCACCATGTGCTTATGACCAGACAGGCGGAGGCCCAGTACACCCGCAGCCCAGCCATCCAACCTCCACAAGCCAGGCGAGCGTTTCCTAAGCACAGTGAAGGAGCAGAGGGTGAACACTGGGCAGGAAAATAAAAAAAACAAATGCCCATCGTAACATCTGGAGAAGGAAATGGCAACCCACTCCAGTATTCTTGCCTGGAGAATCCCAGGGACAGAGAAGCCTAGTGGGCTGCAATCTATGGGGTCGCATAGAGTCAGACACGACTGAAGCGACTTAGCAGCAGCAGCATTGTAACCTCCCGGGCCCTGGTAGGAGTCAGGCCCTTTCAGAGGCAGAGGAGCTGCAGGCACCAGTATTCCTCTAACAAAGAGACTTTTGCACCACAATACTGTGTGCTCAGTTTTCATCCAGGGCAGCTGGGGGCCTGTCACCATCCTGGTGAGGAAGACATCTACACCTAAAGGAACGTGTGAAGTGGCAGGGCATGGAATGTGAGTTCCCAGCTGGGAAAGGATGCCTTTCTTAAGAAAGGAATAATGGCTATTTTCCAAAGCCTGATGGAAATCATATGTTTGCCTAAATGGGGCTGCCCAGAACATTTATTATTTGCTGTTAGCTGGCATCATGTCATCCCGCTGCAGTAACATCAAGACAGCCCTCTTGCATTTTGAGAAACTCCACCTGTGGATAATACAAAAAAGATACTGGGGTCTGTCTGGCACAAGAGGAGTGGTAAGAGACTAGGAGCCCTCTACCACCAACAGGTCACTTTTTAGGACCTGACAGGTGTAGGAGCCCCTGGCTTTACAAACCCTCCTTTTACAAATCCTCCTCAAATCTTTCAGAGAACCGGCAGGCCAACCTGGGTTCAAACTCAGGACGGATCACTTGCTGGCTGAATGGTTTGGGGCTTCACGAAGCCTCAGTGTCAGAAGTTCCCCAAGGCTTAAAAAAGCCTCATTCCTGGGGACAGTGCAGGTCTGGCCAGGACTTAGAGGGCAAACACAGACTCAGTGGGGGGCCTCCCTGCTCTCAGTCACCTATGCCATGGGCCTGAAACACGCCCCAAGTGCTCCTTCAGCCGAAGAGGGGGTGGTGGGGAGGGAGGGGAAACACCCCTGAGCTGACAGCCGAGGGGAGGAGAAAGGGTCCAGCGGGACAAAGCCTGGGGAAGGGCAGCAGGCAGAGGAAGAGGACAGAGTCTGCAGGGTGACAGGAGGGGACGTGGAGACGGCGCCGAGGCCAGGCCACCCGGGGGTGGCTGGACCACGGCTAGGAGTCAGGCTTCACTCTCAGAGCAGCATGAGGGCTGCGCACAGGGAGGCACAAGCTTTCAAAAGCTCCTTCAGGCCAGTCCGTGGAGACTTGGGTACAGGGGGATGAAAAGGAAGGTGCTTAGAGCTGGCCAGGGACAGACAAGGGTGGCTCAGACCTGGTGGGGACAATCAGTAGTGATAAAGATGAGGGTAAAAGTGAAAGTTGCTCAGAAGTGTACAGCTCTTTGCAACCCCATGGACTGTAGCCTGCCAGGCTCCTCTGTCCATGGAATTCTCCAGGCAAAAATACTGGAGTAGGTAGCCATTCCCTTCTCCAGGGGATCTTCCTGACCCAGGGATCGAACCTAGGTCTCCTGCATTGCAGGCAGGTTCTTTACCATCTGAGCCACCAGGGAAGGCTTTTATTCAGGGGGTACAACAAATAAGACCCAATGACAGATTAGACATGGCATGAGAGGGAAGGAGAGTCATGGGGAAGACCTCGGGTTTGGAGCTTGAGCATTTGGGTGGATGGTGATCACCCTCGTGAGGTAAAGGGGAATCACGGGAAGTGAGGCTGGATTTGAGAAAGGCCATCAGTGCTCTGCTTGCACCAATCCACACGTGAGGAGGCCTGTCAGACATCAGCATGAAGACACTCAGGAAGGGGTGAGGACATGAGTCTAGAGCTTGGGCTGGGCTGAAGGTCTGTACTGGAAGTCACCAGCGATTGAGGACGTGAGCTCAGCAAGGACAAGGCAAATGCAGAAGAGGGCCCGGCCCGAGCATCTGACAGTCAGAGAGCACAGGGAGCATGTGTGTGTGTGTGTGTGTGTGTGTGTGTGTGTGTGTGTGTGTCTGTGTGTGTGTGTGTGTCTGTGGGAGTGGGGGGTTTGGGGGGTGGGGGAGCCTGTGGAGAAGAGGCGAGTGAAGAAGAGAAAAGACTGTGGAGCCCTGGGGACCAAGAGTCGAGAAGAACATGCTTCAAATGCCACCGGGACAAAGGGAAGGTAAAGCAGAAGCCTCTAATCTGGTGACTCGGGGAGCTGCCATGAGGAACTACATTTAGCAGGCGGGAGGGGAGCACCCAGGCTGGGCCTATTACAGGAGAGGCCACACACTGTCCCTGAGCAGACAGAAGCTGTGCCCGACTGTAAATGACACACTGCTTCCTTCATCAAGAAAGTTTCGCTATGAAAAAAATGTCAGCTTAACGAAAGTGTTCACAGTGCACAGCTGATCAACATGCCATCACAAACTCCTCAGTCCTGTGATGACTTGTGACCAGAGACTCACACCCCAGCACTCTGCCTTGTCCTTGGACAGACAGCTGGTCTGAAGCTCCATTGGAAGCCCCTGTGGGGCCCAGAGAGAAACGTGAGGATGTATGAGGGTTCCCAAAGTAGGGAGAAAACCTCAAGGCTGAAGGAAAGGTAGGGTGGGGTATCTTCAGGAGAAAGCTGAGAGCACAAAAGGACAGCTCCACCTTTGAGAGAAGTAGAGGCAGGAGTTGGAATCTAGTGGGAGGCAAAACAAAGAAGATGGGTTCAGGAGGGGGCAGGTCTGAATGGCCTGGCGGGGATGAGAGGCTTTCCCCTTCTCAGTGAAAGAGCAGAGGGCTTCGGGCAAACCTAGGGAGCTGGGAGGCAGGCTCGAGGGAAGAGGAGGCAGGAATAACCCTGGTGGAGACGGAGAAGTCAAGCCAAGCAGGGAAACACCAGCCCGAATGGGTGACACCCTGCATCCTCCGTGTCCATGCCCCCACCTCTGGCAGGCTGAGGACTGGCTCACCCACTCTGGCTGCAGCCACCTGGACCGGGTGGCCACCCAGCCCAGGGCTGGCTCCTCCAGGTCTGCTAGGACCTTTGAAACGTGTGGCTTTGCCTGGAAAGGAAGTCGGGCCAATCTGCCTCTATTTCAGAAATCTAAACTAAGAAACCTGAATGGACACTGAAGCTGGAAAACCCCGCAGGGGCGGGCACCAGGGAAGCAACCTGAGGCCATGAGCAGCAGATGGCAGCGGAGGCCGTGCTGCAGACAGGAGCTGGGGTGCGGGGGCTCCTGAGAGCTGGGGAGCAGGCCCACTCCTGTCTCTCCAGCACAGCCTGCAAGGGCCTGCTCAGTACAGGCTCCCAAGCCGACCTGTGTACACAAGCTTCTGAATCTTGGGATATCTCTGAATCTCTTTGAACTGGAGTTATTTCCAGTGGATCACTGTGGCCTCTGATGAAGGAGCCCAAGCTAAAATGATTGCTCCAGTTTGAGGGAGTGGCAGAGTCCTAAGTCAAACCCACAGAAGTCTGACCCTGAAGCCTGACTTCTCACTATCCTCCAGTGCCTTACCCATGGACCTTCCCAGCCCTTTACCCGCTTTGCAGCCACATCACTGCTCACCAGCCTCCGTCGGAGAGAAAGTCAAAGATGAAGCTCCCAAGGTGCAGTCTGGCTCTTTCCCAGCAAGCAGCCCAGGCTGGATCGAGGCCACGAGCTGAGTTCTAGCTTTACAGCCCAACTGTGACTGCCCCCTGACCACCCTGCTGTCTTGAGCTCCTCTACCAAGGAAATGGAAGACTTCACAAACACTTGAGTTCCACCGATGCCCCTCCCCCACCAACAGGCCCATAGCAACTGGTCAGCACTGGAACATTCCAACTGGTCCCCAGTGCGTGGTTAGAAGGGAGGGGAGTAGAGAAGAGGAGGAAACACACCCTTTAGTTTTGACTCATTTCATGGTTTTTTGCTAAGCTTTCCAGTCTTTTTACTATATTTTTGTTCAGTCACTAAGATTGAAGCTGTGACTAATCGTGTCTGACTCTTGCGACCCCAAGGACTGCAGCACAGCAGGGCTCCCTTTCCTTCACCATCTCCCAGAGTTTGCTCAAACTTATATCCATTGAGTCGGTGATGCCATCCAACCATCTCATCCTCTGTCATCCCCTTCTCCTCCTGCCTTCAGTCTTTCCCAGCATCAGGGTCTTTTCCAATGAGTCAGCTCTTTGCATCAGGTGGCCAAAGTATTGTAGCTTCAGGATCAGTCCTTCCAATGAATACTCAGGGTTGATTTCCTTTAGGATTGACTGGTTTGATCTTGCTGTCCAAGGGACTCTCAAGAGTCAAAAGCATCAATTCTTTGGCTTCAGCCTCCTTTATATTCCAACTTTCACTTCCGTACATGACTACCACAAAAACCACAGCCTTTTCTATATATGTGTGTGTGTGTATATATATGTGTGTATACACATGCTTATTAAAATCTTTATGTATATTTCTTCCAACTTAGAGATCAAAACGTACATAACAGCCTTAGAATTTATGAAAGAAATAGTCAGGAGCAGAGGTTAGAATGTGGATTTGATATCAGGTTTGAGCCTCAGCTGTGCCATGTCTAGTTATACAACCCTGGGCAATGTACTTAATCTCTCATGGGTTTTCCTCTGTAAAATGGGACAAGAAAACCTGTTTTGTGGAGTTACTGAAAAAAAAGAAAAAGACCGAAGTATTGATTACCAGGCCAAACTAGATGCTCAATAAACTAGTACAAAGTAACTCAGTCTCCAGGGATGTTTGTGCAGTGCAGATGCAGGTGAGGAGGGAGACACCAGGGAATTCTGCCCCTTTTTTGGTTTTGAACCATGTAACCCCTAGATGACAGAATCCCCCAGTTTTTCTCTCTTCCCTGCTGAAAACCACCAGTTACCAATCTGCTATCGGGCAGGTTTTCCCAGAGGTTTAATGGGAGAAGTAGGCTGGCATGGCAACTGCAGGAAGGTTCAGAATCACAGAGACCACACCCAGCTCCCATATCCCAGACGGGCTAAGCCTGAACTGCCCAGTATGGCAGCCAGAGTCATATGCGGCTATAAGCCCTGAGACGTAGTGCGATCCAAACTGAGCTGTACTGTAGTTTGAAATATTTGAAATACACACCAGAGATTGAAGACTCAGTACCAAAAGAAAGAATATAAAATAACTCATTTATATCTTCTATATTAATTACAAGAAATGACAGTATTTTGGAGATACTAGGTCCAATACAGTATATTATTAAAGTTATTTCACCTGTTTTCTTCTTATTGTCTTAATGTGGGCTACTCAAAAACATCAAATTCCATGAGTGGCTCACTTAAACTGAATTTTAACTGAACAGTCCTGTGCCTGCCCCATGCAAATAAGCACCAGGTTCAGCCCCTGATAAGTTTCCCACATTGCAGCCTTAACTCACAAAGGCGAGGACTTTAGAGCCCTCACAGCCCAGCCCCAATGGATCTCTCCAGCCTCCTCACACCTCAAACGACCCACAGCTACCAACACACCTGAGCGCGCACCCCACACACTCACACCCCATGTCCACATTCATGCCCACGCCAGAGCTCTGTCACACACCCTGCCCCTGTGTAATTCTCATGCCCTTCCCCATGCACTGGCATCCTCTCTGTGCAATCATCCGTGGTCACACCCTATGCCTAGCCTTCAGCGCTCCCTCCTTGGCACCAGCTCAGCACTCAGTTTATGCTTTTATTGCAGCACTGACCAGTGGCTGCCACCTAAGCAACTGGGCCTCTGGTATTCCCACAGGACCATGCACTTCCCCTAGGCTGGCAGGACGCCTCTCACATAACATGTGCTCAAACAAGCATCTCTGGATTGAACACCAAAGGTGGAAGAGTTTAATACAAGCAGTCATCTAACATACTAACCACAGAGTTACAGCAGAAAATGCCTCGGTAGAGGAGAAAAAGTTATAGCAGAAAATAACCAAGCAGCTAGCTACCACTTAGAAATGCTCATCTCATTCTCAACACAAGGTTGGTATCTTCACTCCCATTTTATATGAAGAAACTGAGATTCAGAAAGTATGGTGATTTGCCCACATCAAAGACTAACCAACACGGTCTCAATCCCAGTGTAAATCCCATAATTTGTATGTGTGTGTGTGTGTATGTGTTCAGTCACTAAGTTATGTCTGACTCTTTGCGACCCCACAGACTGCAGCACATGCCAGGCTTCCCTGTCCTTCACCATCTCCCGGAGCTTGCTCAAACTCATGTCCATTGAGTCAGTGATGCCATCTAACCATCTCACCCTCTTCTCCTCCTGCCCTCAATGGTTCCCAGCATCAGGGTCTTTTCCAGTGAGTAAGCTCTTTGCATCAGGTGGCCGAAGTAATGGAGCTTCAGCTTCAGGATCTGTCCTTCCAACCAATATTCAGGGTTGATTTCCTTTAGGACTGACCAGTTTGATCTCTTTGAAGTCCAAGGGACTCTCAACAGTCTTCTCTAGAACCACAATTCGAAAAGCATCATTAAATACTGAATAAATGAATGGACTGAGGATGTGAACTTGGACTTAATTCCAAGTCCATGCATGATGGACTTTGGATGATGCACTTTGCATGATCCCACAGTGCCTCTCAGTCACCCCACAATTAAGAACGTCACCTATCACATCCTGAAGCCTCACTTCCTGTTGGACTACTGCACTAAATTCCTATGCATGTGTGTGTGCTCAGTTGCTAAGTCAGGTCTGACTCTTTGCGACCCCATGGACTGTGACCCGCCAGGCTCCTCTGTCCATGGGATTCTCCAGGCAAGAATACTGGAGTGGGTTGCCATTTCCTATTCCAGGGGATTTTCCTGACCCAGGGATTGAACCCAGATCTCCTGCATTGCACACGGATTCTTTACCACTGAGCCACCCTGGAGGCCCTGCTAAATCCCTCTACAAATCCCACTTTGCAGACAAGGGAACTGAGGCTCAGAGAAGAGCCAGGTCAGAGTGCATCTGGGATTCAGCCCCACCTCTGTCTGCTCCAGTCCCACAGCTGCCTCCAGGCGGCCAGGCCGTCCCTTAGAAGCACACAGAGTGATGGGGCACAGGGCCAAGTGTCCACACAGGCTCCTGCCTGTCAGCTCCCGAGGGAGGCTGTGAGGAGCAGGCAGGGTGAGCGGGAGCCAGGCCACCATGGCCTGTCTCACCTGGCAGCAGGTAAAGCCTGTTCCCGACTCGCCCCAAGTCCTGGAAGGTATCCTGCACACCCACCCAGGCTGGGCCGCTGTCCTGGGTTTAAAGACACACTGCCTGCTGCTTGGACTCTCACCATGGGTTAGGCCGCCGTGCCCGCGATGTCCACGGCTGTTCAAGGGGCACCCGCTAAAAGCAGCTTGTCCGGGTGACCATGTTGAGGGGCTGTGGGCTGCAGCCCTCCTCCCCACACGGGCTACGGGAGGACAGAAGCCAGGCCCGGGCGGCAGCCCCCAGGAGACCACTCCCAGGGGTGACGGCCAGAGACTGCTGCCCACCTCTGTGCTGTTCACCTTCTCAAAGGCCCCAGACCTCCTGTCTCCAGAAAAGGCAGTGACTGTGAGGTGCTCGCTGCACGCTTCTCCTACTTTCAAATCAGGAATGCAAACAAATAAACAGCACAGAAGGGTGCTGGAGCTTTCCTGGTGGCTCGGTGGTAAAGAATCTGCCTGCAATGCAGGAGACTCCAGGTCGATCCCCGGGTCAGGCAGACGCCCTGGAGAAGGAAATAACAGCCCACTCCACTAATTCTTGCCTGGAGAATCCCATGGACAGAGGAGCCAAGAGTCAGACACAGCTGAGCGACTAACCCACCACCAAGAAGGGTGTGTGTGCAGGGGGCCCGGGACCTCACCAGCTCTTCTCCCGGCTGCGCCATCCTGACGTAAAGCATCAGAAAGCCGACCTGCTCCGGCCACGAGCCCGGGGGAGCTGCCCTGAGTGCAGGGAAACGTACGCGCAGCTCATCGGAGGAGCCTACTTCACTTTCTGTCCTCAGATTTAGCCACAAGGGGCCAGTGATCACCCCGCTCCCGTCCGGCGAGAAGGGGCAGGGGGCTAGCGGGTCGCCGGGAGAACTGAGCAGGCTGGGGGTCCCGACACTCGCCTGCACGTGCGGCTGACATCGGTGCCTCCCGGGGGCGCAGACGCAAGCGCACAGAGACAGCCCCCAGGCTGCAGCGCCCCGCCGCCCACGGCCTCAGGGGCCGGGAGCTCGACTGCCCGCGGGAGGAGCAGACAGACAGATGCTGACAGATGCCAACCCGCGCGCATGCTTCTCTCATCAAGACTGGAAGAAGAAGGAAATAGGTAATTACGTGGTAGCAGGGTCAGCTACTCCTAAATAAAAATCCGGGAACACTAAAAGAACCTTGGGGTGGGCTGCTGAATAACATAGACATAAAAAGCTAGGGTTCTCAATAAGCGGGATGAGGAGCCTTCCTGCCAAGTGCTTTCTGTGCAGAATCTGTTTCCTCCCGTGTTATCTCTGCATCTTATCTACTACTGCCCTTTTTAACAAGAAAGAGGAATGTACAGAGCAATTTCACGTCTGGGTTTTAATTCCCATCCTGGCACTTACAGGGTCTGGGCAAGGAACCTTTAATCTCTTGGACCTTCAATGATTGTATCTAAAACAGGGATAAAAATTCCTAGCATTCAAATATTTTTTGAGCATCTATGTCAAGAGACGGTGGGTAGTTTACAGGAACATGGGAGATGGACAACCAACGAATGAAAAGACTATGTGTCAGATGATGCTACATGCTTTAGAGAAAATAAAAATGAGGGAAACAGAGGCTGCAAATTTAGAGAAATCAATCAAGGAAGCTTCATGAGAAAGTGACACTGTGCCAGAGACTCCAGGAGGTGAGAAAATGACCTAGGCAAGACTGGAGTCACCAGATGGCTCTGCCTGTGTTGAGAAGAGCAACCCTGGACCACTGGCTGTGGGGGGGGGGGGGGGGGGCCCAGGGCCGAGGCCAGGAAAGGGGTGCAAATGCCAGTGAATCACTCAGGAGGAACGTGGTGGCTCGGTCCTGGGCAGGGGCAGGTGTGGTGAAAGCAGCCAGGCACTGGGGGCTTTCTGAAGGGAGTGCCAACACAACTCACCAGCAGACTAGAAATGGAGTGTGAAACAATACGATGACCCGAGGTTCTGTAGCCCAAGCAAGTACAGACATGGAGGCCCTGCCCAGGGACAGGGGAAAGATGAGGGGGTGGTCATGAGGCAGGCAAAGCAACGGATGCCCAGACGCTGTGGATCTCATCATTGAACCCCAACGGCCCACTGCCCTCCTTCGAAGACAAGTCAGAGTTAAATTTACAGTGATCAGCAACTGCAAGCACAGCAGTTTGTTTTAACTAGTTGACCTGAAGCAAACTCAACCACGGAAAGGGCAAAGGAGACGACTAAGCAGAAGCAAAGGAATGTGAAAGTCCTGTAAGAGGGTCCAAAACAGTAACTTTTGAAATGGTTAAGATGCCCAGAAAGAAATACAGTTAACAGTAGCACACATCACACAAATTAAAACCAAAGTTTTACAGATGATATTGGACATGACTTAGTGACTAAACACCAATGCAAGCTTATTATGTGCAGCATGCTCTGATATTTCCTATTTTCTTTCATTAGGGAAAATGCCACTTCAATCCATGGAAAATGACTTGCAGTCAAAACAACACCGGACAGAGACCAGGAAGGGCTGGTGAATGTTTCAATCGCATTCCCAGAAGAAGTCGCAGAAACAGCCTGACAGCCTTTTCCACCTTGATGAATAACAGGCTCTTATGAGAATGAAATGGAAGTAATACACGTGAAGTTACAAGCTCTTCTAGGTATTGTCATTCCTTAAGTGGCAATTCTTGATTCAAACCTGCAGGTTCCCTGAACCTCATCTGCTATTCAATCAGGTACTTTTAGACACTAGGTACTGAAAGTAAGCATCACTAATTTATCACTTTGGTAATGATAGCTCAACTCTGTGACAGGAGAAAACTAAGACAAGGTTGCAGGAAAATTCCTGAAGATAATCATACCAACCAATTACATGCACTGCACTGGAAGTCTATTTTTTTTTTTTAAGGCAGTGTTTCTCTAACTTTTCCATCTCAAACATGGCAGAGAGGAGTGGACAATCATTCCTGGAGGCAAAGCCAACACAAGACTAAAATTGTAATCGTCTCCTCTTTTATTTTAAAATGTCAAGGAATCATATATGACATTAGCCCTTGCTGTTCACTTGGGATGTGTATGGCACTGTGCTAAGGGGGCTCTCAGTGTCCCAGGCTCTCACCTCACAGGCAACGAATGTTTTTGTTTCTTTTTTTAATTTGGCTGTGCCAGGTCTTAGTTGTAGCACACGGGTTCTTCGATCTTTGATGTGGCATGCAGGATCCTTAGTTGTGGCATGTGAACTTACTTGCAGCATGAACTTACCTGTAGCAAGTGAACTTAGCTGTAGCATGTGAACTTACCTGTAGCATGTGAACTCTTAGTTGGGACCTGTAGGATCTAATTTCCGGACCAAGATCGAACCTGGGTCATTGGGAACCTGAGCATTGGGAGCTCAGAGTCATAGCCACTGGACCACCAGGGATGTCCTGAGAAATGAGGTCTTGAGAGTCAGTGTAACTTGCCCAGGACCATGAAGCAAGGAAGTGGTGGGACAGATTCAAATGCACCCAGTCTAGCTTCAGAACTCTGCTGTAACCACTAAGCTATTTGAACTCTCCTCTCTTCAGTTCAGTTCAGTCACTCAGTCACGTCCGACTCTTTGCAACCCCACAGAGTGCAGCAGGCCAGGCTTCCCTGTCCATCACCAACTCTGGGAGCGTGCTCAAACTCATGTTCATTGAGTCGGTGATGTCATCCAACCATCTCTTCCTCTGTCCTCCCCTTCTCCTCCTGCCTTCAATCTTTCCCAGCATCAGGGTCTTTTTCAAGGAGTCCATTCTTCTCATCACGTGGCCAAAGAAGTGGAGCTTCAGCTTCAGCATCAGTCCTTCCAATGAATATTCAGGACTGATTTCCTTTAGGATGGACTGGTTGGATCTCCTTGCAGTTCAAGGGACTTTCAAGAGTCTTCTCCAACACCACAGTTCAAGAGCATCGATTTTTCGGCACTCAACTTTCTTTGCAGTCCAAATCTCACATCCGTACATGACTACTGGAAAAACCATAGCTTTGACTGGACCAACCTTTGTCTGCAAGGTAATGTCTCTGCTTTTCAATATGCTGTCTAGGTTTGTCATACCTTTTCTTCCAAGGAGCAAGCATCTTTTAATTTCATGGCTGCAGTCACCATCTGCAGTGATTTTTGGAGCCCAAGAAAATAAAGTCTGTCACTGTTTCCATTGTTTCCCCCTCTACTTGCCCTGAAGTGATGGGACCAGATGGCTTGATCTTAGTTTTCTGAATGTTGAGCTTTAAGCCAACTTTTTCACTCTCCTCTTTCATTCTCATCAAGAGGCTCTTTAGTTCTTCTTCACTTTCTGCCATAAGAGTAGGGTCATCTGCATATCTGAGGTTATTGATATTTCTCCCAGCAATCTTGATTCCAGTTTGTGCTTCATCTAGCCCAGCATTTCACATGATGTACTCTGCATATAAGTTAAATAAGCAGGGTGACAATAAAACAGCCTTGATATACTCCTTTCCCGATTTGGAACCGGTCTGTTGTTGCATGTCCAGTTCTAACAGTTGCTTCTTGACGTGCATACAGATTTCTCAGGAGGCAGGTCAGGTGGTCTGGTATTCCCATCTCTTGAAGAACTTTCCACAGTTTATTGTGATCCACACAGTCAAAGGCTTTGGCATAGTCAATAAAGCAGATGTTTTTGGAACTCTCTTGCCTTTTCTATGATCCAATGGATGTTGGCAATTTGATCTCTGATTTCTCTGCCTTTTCTAAATCCAGCTTGAACATCTGAAAGTTCATGGTTCACATACTGTTGAAGCCTGGCTTGGAGAATTTTGAGCATTACTTTGCTAGTGTCTGAGATGAGTGCAATTGTGCAGTAGTTTGAACATTCTTTGGCATTGCCTTTCTTTGGGATTGGAATGAAAACTGACCTGTAACAGTCCTGTGGCCACTGCTGAGTTTTCCAAACTTGCTGACATATTGAGTGCAGCACTTTCACAGCATCATCTTTTAGGATTTGAAATAGGTCAACTGGAATTCTATCACCACCACTAGCTTTGTTCATAGTGATGCTTCCTAAGGCCCACTTGACTTCACATGCCAGGATGTCTGGCTCTAAGTGAGTGATCACACCATCATGATTATCTGGGTCATGAAGATCTTTTTTGTATCATTCTTCTGGCCACCTCTTCTTAATATCTTCTGCTTCTGTTAGGTCCATACCATTTCTGTCCTTTATTGTGCCCATCTTTGCATGAAATGTTCCCTTGGAATCTCAAATTTTCTTGAAGAGATCTCTAGTCTTTCCCATTCTATTGTTTTCCTCTATTTCTTTGCAGTGATCACTGAGGAAGGCTTTCCTATCTCTCCTTGCTATTCTTTGGAACTCTGCATTCAGATGGGTATATCTTTCCTTTTCTCCTTTGCTTTTCTCTTCTCTTCTTTTCACAGCTATTTGTAAGGCCTCCTCAGTCAACCATTTTGCCTTTGTGTATTTCTTTCTCTTGGGGATGGTCTTGATCCCTGCCTCCTGTACAATGTCATGAACCTCTGTCCATAGTTCATCAGGCACTCTGTCTATCAGATCTAATCCTTTGAATCTATTTGTCACTTCCACTGTATAATCGTAAGGGATTTGACTTAGGTCATAGCTGAATGGTCTAGTGGTTTTCCCTACTTTCTTCAATTTGAGTCTGAATTTGGCAATAAGGAGTTCATGATCTGAGCCACAGTCTGCTCCCAGTCTTGTTTTTGCTGACTGTATAGAGCTTCTCCATCTTTAGCTGCAAAGAATATAATCAATCTGATTTCGGTGTTGACCATCTGGTGATGTCCATGTGTAGAGTCTTCTCTTGTGTTGTTGGAAGAGGGTGTTTGCTATGACCAGTGCATTCTCTTGTCAAAACTGTTAGCCTTTGCCCTACTTCATTCTGTACTCCAAGGCCAAATTTGCCTATTATCCAGGTATCTCTTGACTTCCTACTTTTGCATTCCAGTCCCCTATAGTGAAAAGGATGTCTATTTTGGGTGTTAGTTCTAGAAGGTCTTGTAGATCTTCATAGAACTGTTCAACTTCAGCTTCTTCAGCATTACTGGTTGGGGCACAGACTTGGATTACTGTGGTACTGAATGGTTTGCCTTGGAAGCAAACAGAGATGATTCTCTTGTTTTTGAGATTGCATCCAAGTACTGCATTTCAGACCCTTTTGTTGACTATGATGGCTACTCCCTTTCTTCTAAGGGATTCTTGCCCACAGTAGTAGATATAATGGTCATCTGAGTTAAATTCACCCATTCCAGTCCATTTTAGTTCACTGATTCCTAAAATGTCGATGTTCACTCTTGTCATCTCCTGTTTGACCACTTCCAGTTTACCTTGATTCGTGGGCCTAACATTCCAGGTTCCTATGTAATATTGCTCTTTACAGCATCGGACTTTACTTCATCACCAGTCACATTAACAACTGGGCGTTGTTTTTGCTTTGGCTCCATTTCTTCATTCTTTCTGGAGTTATTTCTCCACTGATCTCCATTAGCATATTGGGCACTTACAGACCTGGGGAGCTCATCTTTCAGTGTCAAACCTTTCTGCCTTTTCATACTGTTCATGGGGTTCACAAGGCAGGAATACTGAAGTGGTTTGCCATTCCCTTCTCCAGTGGACCATTTTGTCAGAGCTCTCCACTTTGACCCGACTGTCTTGGGTGGCCCTAGACTCATGGCTCATGGTTTCATTGAATTAGACAAGGCTGTGGTCCATGTGATCAGTTTGATTAGTTTCCTGTGATTGTGGTTTTCATTCTGTCTGCCCTCTGATGGAGAAGGATAAGAGGCTTATGGAAGCTTCCTGATGGGAGAGACTGACTGAAGGGTAAACTGGATCTTGTTCTGATAGGTGGAGCCATGCTCAGTAAAACTGTAATCCAATTTCTGTTGATGGGCAGGGCTGTGTTCCCTCCCTGTTGTTTGACCTGAGGCCAAAGTATGGTGGAGAAAATGAAGATAATGACCTCCTTCAAATGGTCCTGTGCATGCACTGCTGCACTCCATGCCCCCGACCCTGTACCAGACTACCACCGACCCACGCCTCCTCTAGATTCCTGGACACTCATGGGCAAGTCTCGTTCAGTCTCTTGTGGGGTCACTGCTCCTTTCTCCTGGGTCCTGGTGTGTACAAGGTTTTGTTTGTGCCCGCCAAGAGGCTGTTTCCCCAGTCCTGTGTAAGTTCTGGAGGCTCTATGGTGGGGTTAATGGTGACCTCCTCCAAGAGGGCTTATGCTACAGGCTGTATGACCCAGGTCTGCTGCATGCAGAGCCCCTGTGGCAGGCCCCTGTGGCAGGCCACCTCCACAATAGATACTGAAACACAGTTCTGGCTCAGTCTCTGTGGAGTCTCTGGGTCCTGGTGCACACAAGGTTTTGTTTGTGCCCTCCAAGAGTCTGTTTCCCCAGTCCTGTGCAATATTCTTTAAATGTTGTTTCCCCCAAACCTTTGGGTAAAACAGGGCCCACACTCACCCCAAGGCTCTGTGCACATGCTGGAGAGCAGCCTGGGCGTGTGGAACCCCAAGTCTGCCAGAACTCCTCTGGCTTCCTCACACTCTGGCCAGGCACGGGCTAACAGCCCTTCTCTCCTAGACACGGGACACCGTCCACATGTTCTCTTAGGCATGACTTCATTAACAACCAACCTATCACAAGTGCCAGTTGTTTGTGGCATCTTTAAAATGAAAAATTCATCTCTATGCTAAATTAAGGCAAGTTAATTACAGCACCTGGCTGATGGCAGGCAGAGAGAGACAGGATGAGGGATTGACTGAAACATCAGATGCAAAGAACAACTGCAACCACATGCATGCAAGACTGCATGCCTGGGCCCTTCTCAAACACAGACACTGGGGCTGACCCCACCAAGGGCCAGCCTCAGAGAGAGATGGGCAAGCTCTCTAGACCACTTATCTTTTCAACAGACACTCACTGGGCACCTAAGTGCTGGGAATTAGCCAGTGACACACAGAGTTACTCACTCACCAGTTCATACCATCAAGCACTTAACAGGCACCTACTGCATGCCAGGCCCTGCTCGTCTGCACATACAGACAGATGAACTGACTGGTCCATCTCGTCAGTCACTGATTCACCTGGATGCATGAGGCACTGTCTTGGCAGTGGAAATGGAATCATGAACAACACAAAGTTCTAGCTCTGACGGAACACACATTCTAGGAAAGGCAGATAGACGAGAGACAAATCAATACATAGCGTATCAAGGAGTGAAGTGCTGTGAAGAAAGACAAAGCAGCATAAGGTGACAGCAGAGGGCACTCTGTAATACTAACAGCGTTACAGAGGCCTGTATCTGATTAGACAGCAGAGGCCTCAAGGAGAGACTTAAGCAGAACCAGGGCAGCGGGGCACCTGAAAATACAGCACCTTTGCAGCACCACAATGTGGGCCCACAGGCACCTGATGGCCAGGGGGCAAGAGGAGGAGCAGAGAGGGTGAGAAGATCACACCAAAGAGGATGCTACAGATGCACAACGAGGTCTCAAAGCCTGTTGTTTGTGCTTCACTGCAGGCCCTGACCACTGACAAAGTCCAAATATCCTGCAAAACGGCATCAGTAAACTAGGCTGCTGTGCAGAATCTACCCAACAGCAGCACAGCCCAGTGCCCCGTGTGGCATCCAGCAGCTGCACTCCTGACCCTCCGCTCGTGGAGACACAGAGAGCCCACAGGCCCTCATGCCCACAGATTCTCACCTTGGCCGGCTTTACTCACAGATGAGAAAGCCCATCTGAGCCCCTTAGTCAAAATCAGGTACCCTTTTGCCTACATCTACACCTTTAAAATAGCCTTTCTTTGCTCCACTCTTCTTTCTTTTTAAAGAGTTCATCATTTTTGTCCACCTTCCCCACCAGAAGATGCTCAGTAAGCATTTACTGAATGCTCTAAACCTGTTCCTCTTACTAATGTCACCCAAGGCAGAAGTTTGGGGGGTTTTTGGATGCCTCCCCTTCCCCTAATTCCTTGTATCAAATTATCCCCCAAGACCTATGTTAGGGAAATTAAAATGGAGGAAGTCTTGTTCAGGCTTCAAAGCAGGAGAGCAGGCCTCTGACCTGCCTGGACACTGCCCAGATTCCATGCCTGCCTTCAAACACAGCAAGTTAGGCAACACTTCAGATAAGAAAGGGAGTGGGTCTTGGAATTTTTGAGTCCCTGGAGGTCTGGCCATTCCTCCAGGGTCTAAGGAAATCCTATGACTCACAAACTGAAATGAACATTGTAAAATGGTTACAGTGTAAAACTAGAGCTGCGTTTTTGCATGCAAACTGATGATGACATCAGTTTGCGGCCTGGGATTACAAGCGGGAGCCCACAAAACTGCAATTTGAAATGTCACCCACAGGATGACACACCACCTGGGAATCCTTTCCCAATTGGGACCCCAGATTGCTGTTAATGAGGGCCTTTCCAGCACTGTTGAAGTCTGGATACAGGTGGGCCCAATTTGGTGATGTTTACGCTGTTATTTCTATTGTTTCTATTTCTTTTCTTTTAATGAATACATATTGAAATTAAGTCAAATAATCTTCTACAAAAAACTGAAATTGTTTATGTATGTAACAAGTGGTTTCTTTTGTTAATGAATCCTTTGAACCTAAAAGGAAAGTAAAACTTTTGGCAAAACAGATCTACTAATCCCTTTTCCTAAACATCTCTCAATACATTCTCCTGCTGCATCCCCACTACCAGTATGTCAGGCCCTTGTCTGGTTCATGCAGATTTTTGCAACAGCCTAACCTGTGTTTCCCTGCCTTGCCTTGCTGCTTTCTCAAGCCCTAAGTAGTACAAACATTACTGAATCTGTCTACAATCACTGCCCATGGATGGGTGTGGACCCACTCCACACACTTTCCCCTTCTGAGCAAAACATATGCAGTAGTAGTTGTGAAGAAAATCACTGTAGAAGCAAATGCAAGAGATGTACACATTTAAGGTATGGATGACTCATTCCCTGGTGGCTCAGACAGTAAAGAATCTGCCTGCAAGGCACATGACCCAGTTTGATCCCTTGGTTGGGAAGATCTCCTGGAGAAGGGAATGGCTATCCACTCCAGTATTCTTGCCTAGAGAATTCCACGGACAGAGGAGCCTGGCAGGCTACAGGGTATGGAATCGCAAAAAGTTGGACATGACTGAGCAACTAACACTTTCACTTTTTCACATGGATGACTCGTTTAAGTCGCATACATGTTTTAAAGTCTATGGCATCACCAACTCAGTGGGCATGAGTCTGAGTAAATTCCAGGAGTTGGTGATGGACAGGGAGGCCTGGTGTGCTGCAGTCCATGGGGTCACAAAGAGTTGGACACGACTGAGTGACTGAACTGAACTGTTGGAAATTCATAAGCCAAAACACATTCCTGGTGTAAACAGGCACCACTTCACACTTTAAGGTAAACAATCAACCAACTAATAATGAGAAAGACAAGCTATCAGTTATTGATAATTAAACATTGAGATTCCTAGCAATTAAAAATTGTCACAAATTCAAGATGCTGGCAATAGTACACTCTTACTATGGTGCTGTTTGCAAAAATCTATGGGAAAGTCTATGGCATGTGTAAGTCCATGCTCTATGGGAACCTAAAACGCATGACTGCTCACATGGTGAGGAACTAGACTCCAAGTGAAGGACAAAACAGACTCATCTAGAAACTCCACCAGGCAGAACAGTCACCCCTCAGGATCTGCAGGGGGTTGGTTCCAGGACCCCCATCTTCAATGTGCACCCAAGTCCCTGGTGTAAAATGGCATAGTGTTTGCATGTAAACTATGGCACAGCCTCCCATATACTTTAAATCATCTCTAGATTCTTTGTAATACCTAACATAATGTAAATGATATGTAATTAGTTGCTGTATGTGGCAAATTCAACTTTTGCTTTTTGGAACTTTCTGGAATTTTTTTTTCTCAAATATTTTTGATCCAAGGCTGATTAGAGCCACCAATGGAGAACCCAAGGACACGGAGGTCAGACTGCAACTTAACACCAATCAAATTTCGGTAGCTTTTAATGACATCCTTGTGATCACAAGTAGATAGCCTGCAGTCATACCTTCAACTTGGAAGTCTGTGGAATTTTGAGACCCACACCCTTAGGAACCACTGAAAGAAACTGCATGTCTGAATCAGATCACTGCCATCCAGGAGAAGACTTGTAAGTAGAGACCCAGACTATAGAATCCCTACTGTAAAATCAAACCTCCAGGATCTCCCTTGTGTAAAGTCCCATGGGGGCATTCTATAGCATGACCTGCCCACCTTTCAGCACCAAGCCCAGTCCATGCCTCTAACGACAGTGGCTATGCATCCTCCTTGAGCCCTCCAGGCAGGCCACACCCTTGCTGACCTCCCAGGCCTCCACTCATGCAGTTATCTGAAATGCTCTCATACACCTCTTTTCCCCCAGCCACCCTTCCACTTGGCAAATTCCTCCTTCAAGACCCAGCTCAAGGGTCACACACTCCTGAAAGCATTTCATGACTCCCTAGTCCCTGAGATACATGGGGGGCTCATCTCTGTGCTCCCATGACATCTGGGGTCAAACTCCACCCCAGCACTCACCACGCTGCACTGAGCCCTCATCCACTATTCCCATTATGTTATATCTTTGCTTGCAGCTCATCACAGTGATTCATCCAACTGGTAGTAGAAAAAATTCCAAACTCAAGGTCACAGAAAAGTTGTCCTAATTTGAGGCCAAAGTGCACCAAACATAAAGCTGGAATTTCAGTAATTCCCATTACCTTGATTGAAAGGCTTGAGGAGAATGGAGAGTGTCACTGGACTCAGAACCCACTTTTCAGGTGCTGTTTGTGTGTGCATGGCTACACACACACACACACAAGCAAAGTTCAAGTGAAAGGGAAGGAAACAAGTAGGGATCATAATAGGAGAAATGTGTATAAAAAGAAAAGCCGTGTACTGGTATTTTGTCTGTCTCTTTTTTCTCTTGTAGAAAGTCAGTCTTTTCTTCTACTGGCCTGGAACCAAGTTTCATTTATGATTTCCTGAGCTAAAACGTTGTGTACATTTTTATGTCAAAATATTTGGGGGAGGAGCACTTGGAGAATAGCACAATATTAGGTTTTAGAATTTTTGTTAACTACATATTGATTATTTACTTATCAAGGCTTCAAATGAAATAGTGGTCCACTTCTGTGTTCTAAGCATTGATAGGGTTGATATTCTGGGGTTTGAGGAACAAAGCACTCCCTGTACCACTTCCCAGAATTCTGAATCCACCCTAAGTGTACCTTAGCTGGCCTGCAGTTATTTTATTGCACTAGGGAAATCAGAGTCACTTCAATCTGCCCAGAAAGTCAAAAGTGAAAGGGTAAAGCATCTCACAAGCTACTTCAATGCAAGGGAAACAATGCTGTGGGATCTCCAGCCAGGCCCAGGGGCCCAGACTTCGCAGTCCCCTCCATGGGCCCTGCTGGGCACATGGGCTCCATCCCAGTGCGGGAGGAGGTCACTGAAGCTTTGAGAAAGAAGTGAATGATGAGACAAGCATTGCTAAAGATCCCCTGGCTCCAACATGGTGAGCAAAATGGAGGAAAAGTAAAAGCAGGGCAACCAGTTCAAGGGCCTTTGCAGTGACCTAGGCAAACAATGATGTCACCAGACCTGGGAGACACATGAGGAAAGGTAGCAGATGAATTCAAGACCTGCTTCGGGAGCACCACTAGGACTTGCAATTTGGAGGAAGAGAAAGGTAAGGGATAACAGACGACTCCCCAATGTCTGGACTGAAAAAGTGAACTAACAGTTGTGCTCCTTAATGAGACGGGGGGAAGGGAAAGCTGGAAAGGGGCTGTGGCAGAAGGAGACCAAGAGTTAAAATTGGGACCCATTAAGCTTGAGGTGCCCATGAGACAGCCAAGTTCACTAACTCCTATCAAAGGTATAAACAGAGGAGAGAACAAGATGGCAGAGGAGTAGGTGGATGTGGAGTGCATCTCTCTCCATGGATACATCAGGAATACACCTTCAGACACAAAAGTGCATGCAGAACACCAGCTGAGACAGGCAGGAGTACCTGACCAGCGGAAAAGAATATATAGAACCATGCAAAACTCAGTAGGACGAAGGAACTAAGGGAAAAAACAGGAGTCTTGGTAGGACTGGACCTGCCCTAGGTGTGTGGGGGAACTGAAGCAGGGGTCCAATCCCCACACTGGGGCAACTGTTTGAGTCAGAGGAGAAACATTTAAGGCTGAGAGTGAAACAGCTGACCTGTGGCAGCCTAAATGGAATGAGAATCAGACAGTCCTTGCCACAGCCATGCATACCCTGGCCAGGAAAGCAGGTCCCCTGGAAGGCGCAGCATCTGGGCACTGGAGTTTAGAGATTGTGGAGCAATCCCAGGGCGAGGGCTGCTGTTGACCATGGAGAGATCGACAAAGGGGATGTGAGGGAGGAGACTGTGCTGGGAAATGCCTGTGGAGGAAAGCCAGGCACCATGGAAGCAAGGCAATACTGGTGAGTCACGCGTAGGGGGTGGAGCCATCACCATAGCCTCTCTCCCCACACGCCAGCATCAGCAGCTGAACAATAGAGAGGCTGGCCCATCAAATGCCTGATGCGCTGATCTACAGAGTAGGACCCCACCCAGGGGGCCCCTCTATGTGCCTGATGCACTGAACTACAGTGAAGGACCCCAGGCAAGAGGGCCCTCTAAGTGCCTGAACAGGCAGAGCTACAGAGAAAGATGGGCCAAAGAGGCCTTCTTATCACCAGCTATAAATGAGGCTCGAAAAAAAAGACTCTGATCTGGCCATAACACCTGCAGTGGAGGCAGCTGGTGTTCCTGCACACATGGCACTGCCAGGGTCCCCGCAAGCCAAGCAGCTGAGCCACCCTCATGCTCAACCCTCACCGGGGCAGAGCTGCCACAGGCAAAAAAAGTCTTGTGGCTATGCGTGCAGGGTCACTTTGGTTAGGTCCAACTCTTTGTGACTCTGTAGACTGTGGCCTGCCAGGCTTCTCTGTCAGAGAGGGGGTTCTCCAGGCAAGAATACTGGAGCATATTGGCCACTACTGGTTGCCACACCCTTCTAGAGAACTATACTTCCTGCTGCCCTGGTCACCAACTCCCCAGAGTACCTGGTGCAGCCAGAACCCCTCTCTGTGTCTGTAGAATATATAAAAGGTCATTGAGAGCTCCCACAAAAGAAAATGCACTAGCTCTGCTAGCTGTGGACACTGGAGGCAAGAACACACAGGAGTAGGACCAGGTTAGAATCCGAGCTGCCCCCACAGCAGGTCCAAAGACCAGCACAGTGTTGGAGGGCATCCCAGGGAGGTGAGGTGGACTGTGACTCCCAGCGTGGGAAAGGACTCTGACAGCAGTGACTCAAGAAAAACATTTATCATTCTTATGTTTTGAATTGTTCTGTAGATTCTTTTGGATTTTTTTTTCTTTTTCTTTCCCCTCTGTTGAGCTGTCAATTTTATTGGCACTATGAAATCTAATTAAGCTTTTGAGCGCTTTCTTTTTTTTTCTCAGTCATATTTTTTATTGTTGGTATAAACCTCTGCCTCTACGTTGGGCTTTTGCAGTTCTGTGGAGTTTTTTTTTTTTTTTCAGTCATCTTCCTTTTTTTCCCGTCCTTTTTTAATTTTAATTTTTGATTTTTTAAATCTATTTTATTTTTTCTGCATTTATTCCTTTTTGTTTGCTTTTCCTACTGTTCTTCTACCCTTGCAGTAAATCTTTAATGTATATAAATCTTATCTACCTCTATTTAACTTTGTGTATCTATTTTTTCTTCCTTTTCTTTCTTTCCTTTCCTCTCAACATATTTGTTAGTTTTGTTTTCATTGCCTTATTCCCCACGTGGCACCTGGCTCCAGTTTTGTTTTCCAGTTTGTGATTTAGTTAGTTTTGTTCTTAACTGGTAGATACAATTTTTTATTTCCTTTGTTCACTGGGGCAATCTACTGTACTTTATTTTTGTTAGACTGTTTTGATTTTGTTTATGGGTGTATACATATATGTGTATATTCCATTACTTTTAATTATCATTTGCCTGATTTTTTGTAACTGCCATTTGTCTAGGGTTCATCTTTGGTTTCTCATTTTTGGGTATTTGTTTTAATCTCACTTAAGGCCATAACAAACCACTTGTGGAATCTTCATTCCTGACCAGAGATCAAGCCCTGAGCCTTTGGAGTGGGAGCACTGACTACAAGACTCTAGACTACCAGAGAACTAACCCTAGGGAGTATCAAATACTGAGAACTCTCACAAAGGAAACCACTTGAATACAAGATCTGGCATCACACAGCCAACAGTAGCACCCTGTGAAGGATGCCTCATCTAAACAACAAACAAAGCAAAAATACAAACCCACTCATCAGCAGACAGGATCACCACCTCACTCAGCCTTGCCCATCAGAGGAAAAACAAAACTAAACTAAAAAATCTCAGCACAGATCTCACCCTGTATGAAGCTTACACAAACCACTGGACCAACCTGAGGAGGGAAGAAACCAAAAGGAAGAAAGAATTGAATCTTGAAGCCTGGGAAAAGGAGACCTCAAACACAGTAAGTTTAGACAAAAAAAATACTAGTAATAATGAAAAGCAGAGAAATAGCACACAAATGAAAGAACAAACTAGAAACACAGAAGCCCAAATAAATGAAGAGGAAATAGGCAAACTATCTGAAAAAGAATTTAGAATAATGGTAATAAACATGATCAAAAACCTTGAAAACAGAATGGAGAAAATGCAAAAATCACTTAACAAAGACCTAGAAGAATTAAAGAATAAACATACAGAGACAAACAACACAATTACTGAAATTAAAAATACTCTAGAAGGAATCAATAGCAGAATACCTGAAGCAGAAGAACAAATCAGTGAGCTGAAAGTTAAATGGTGGAAATAACTTTTGAAGAGCAGAATAGAGTAAAAAGAATGAAAAGAACTGAGGATAGTCTGAGACCTCTGAGACAATATCAAACGCAGAATCATTTGAATCATAGGGGTCCCAGAAAAAGAAGAGAAAAAGGGTATGACCAAACTTTTAAAGAGATTATAATTGAAAATTTCCCCAACATGGAAAAGGAAATAGTCAATCAAGTCCAAGAGGTGCAAAGAGTCCCAAACAGGATAAATCCTAGGAGAAACATGCCAAGACACATACTAATTAAACTAACAAAGACTAAACACAAAGAAAGAATATTAAAAGCAGCAAGGGAGAAGCAACAAGTAACATACAAGGGAAACCCCATGTGCTTAACAGATGATCTTTCAGCAGAAACTCTGCAGGGCAGAAGGAAATGGCAGGATATATTTAAAGTACTGAAAGGGAAAAATCTACAACCAAGATTACAGTTCCTGACAAGGATCTCATTCAAAATTGATGGAGAAATAAAAAGCTTCTCAGACAAGCAACAGTTAAGAGAATTCAGTACCACCAAACTAGCTTTACAACAAATATTAAAGGAACTTATATTGTGAAGAAATACAAGAGAAGAAAAAAGATCTACAAAATCAACCCCAAACAATTAACAAAATGACAATAGGAACATGCTGCTGCTAAGATGCTTCAGTCGTGTCTGACTCTGTGCGACCCCATAGACAACAGCCTACCAGGCTCCCCCGTCCCTGGGATTCTCCATGCAAGAACACTGGAGTGGATATCAATAATTACTTTAAATGTAAATGGATTAAATGCTCCAACCAAAAGACACAGACTGGCTGAATGGATACAAAAACAAGACCCATATATATGCTGTCTACAAGAAACCAACTTCAGACCTCAAGACACATATAGACTGAAAGTGAGAGGATGGAAAAACATATTCCATGCAAATGGGAAGCAAAAGAAAGTTGGAGTAGCAATCCTCATATCTTAAAAAACAGAGCTTGAAATAAAGAATATTACAAGAGATAAGGAAGGACACTCATAATGATCAAGCGATCAATCAAAGAGAAAGAACAATTGTAAATATCTATGCACCCAACATAGGAGCACCTCAATACATTAGACAAACAGTAACAGACATAAAAGGAGAAATTGACAGTAACACAATAAAAGTAGACTTTAACACCAATGGACATGCATGGGTGACACTCACACCAATGGACAGATCATCAAAACAGAAAATTAATACGGAAATACAAGTCTTAAATGATACATTAAATGAGGTGGATCTCATTGATATTTTGGACATTCCATCCAAATGCAGAAGAATACACCTTCTTCTCAAGTGCACATGGAACATTCTTCAGGATAGACCACATCTTGGGTCACAAATCAAACCTCAGTAAATTTAAGAAAATTGAAATCATATCAAGCATCTTCTCCAGCCACAGTGTTATGAGACTAGATATCAATTACAAGAAAAAAGTGTAAGAAACACAAACACATGGAGATTAAACAACACATTTCTAAATAACCAACAGGTTACTGAAGAAATCAAAAGGGAAATAAAAAAATTTCTAGAAACAAATGACAATGAAAATACAACAACTCAAAACCAACAACTCAAAACCAACAACTCAAAATCTATGAGATGCAGCAAAAGCAGTACTAAGAGGGAAGTTTATAGCAATACAATTCTACCTCAAGAAACAAGAAAAACATCGAATAGACAACCTAACTTTACACCTAAAACAACTGGAAAAAGAAGAACAAAAAAACCCAAAATTATTAGAAGAAAAGAAATCAAAGATCAGAGCAGAAATGAATGAAAAAGAAATAAAAAAAATAGTAAAGATTAATAAAACTGAAAGCTGGTTCTTTGAGAAGATAAATAAAATTGACAAGCCTTTAGCCAGACTCATCAAGAAAATGAGAGAAGAATCAAATCAACAAAATTAGAAATAAAAAAGGGGAGGTTACAACAGACAATGCCGAAATATAAAGGATTCAGTTCAGTTCAGTCACTCAGTCGAACCTGATGACTGTCCAGTGAATAAAATTTCAATGACGTGTGTCAGTGAAAAAACATACAAGAACTAATGATCTAGTTCAGTTCGGTTCAGTCTCTCACTCATGTCCAATTCTTTGTGACCCCATGAACCGCAGCACACCAGGCCTCTCTGTCCATCACCAACTCCCAGAGTCCACTCAAACCCATGTCCATTGAGTCGGTGATGCCATCCAACCATCTCATCCTCTGTTGTCCCCATCTCCTCTCACCTTCAATCTTTTAGGATCTTTTCAAATGAGTCAGCTCTTCACTTCAGGTGGCCAAAATATTGGAGTTTCAGCTTCAACATCAGTGCTTCCAATGAACACTCAGGACTGATCTCCTTTAGGATGGACTGGTTGGATCTCCTTTGCAGTCCAAGGGACTCTCAAGAGTCTTCTCCAACACCACAGTTCAAAAGCATCAATTCTTTGGCACTCAGGTTTCTTTACAGTCCAACTCTCCCATCCATACATGACAACTGGAAAACCATAGCCTTGACTAGACAGACCATTGTTGGCAAAGTGATGCCTCTGCTATTTAATATGCTGTCTAGGTTGGTCATAACTTTTCTTCCAAGGAGTAAGCATCTTTTAATTTCATGGCTGCAATCACCATCTGCAGTGATTTTGGAGCCCCCCAAAATAAAGTCTGCCACTGTTATAATCCTTATAAAGGATTATAAGAGACTATTATGAACAAATATATGGCAGTAAAATGGATAACCTGGAAGAAATGGACAGATTCTTAGAAAAGTTCAATCTTCCAAGACTGAACCAGGAAGAAATAGAAATTATGAACAACCCAGTTACAAGCACTGCAATTGAAGCTGTGATCAAAAATCTCCCAAAAAACAAAAGTCCAGGACCAGATGGCTTCACAGGAGAATTCTATCAAACATTTAGAGAAGAGCTAATGCCTATCCTTCTAAAACTCTTTCAAAAAATTGCAGAGGAAGGAACACTTCCAAACTCATTCCACGGGGCCACCATCACCCTGATACCAAAACCAGACAAAGACAACACACAAAAAATAAAACTATAGGCCAATATCACTGATGAACATAGATGTAAAAATCTTCAACAAAATTTTAGCAAATAGAATTCAGCAACACATCAAAAAGCTCATATGCCATGACCAAGTTGGGTTTATTCCAGGGATGCAAGGATTCTTCAATATACACAAATCAATCAATCAGTGTGATACACCATATTAACAAACTGCCTACCCCAACTATCTGGTAAACCCTCTCATCATCCTTCCAGAAAGTTCAGATGTCACCTTCTCTGCAAGTCATTTTCTGACCTTCCCTCCTCCAGCATGCTGCCTGTAACTCATCTATTGTCTGGACCTCTCTCTAGACCCCAGTTGTAGGAAGGCTTTGTTTGGGTGGGTCACCAGCTGAGCTCAAGAACCTAGATCAGTGCCATTATGTTTGCTGAATACAAAAACACTACTAGTATACCAGCAATCCCACTCCTAGGCACATACCCTGAGGAAACCAAAACTGAAAAAGACACATGTATCCCAGTGTTCATTGCAGCACTATAACAATAGCTAGAACATGGAAGCAACCTAGATGTCCATTGACAGATGAATGGATAAAGGTGTGGTATATATCTACAATGGAATATTACTCAGCCATAAAAAGGAATGCATGTGAGTCAGTTCTGATGAGGTGGATGAACCTAGAACCTATCATACAGAGTGAAGTAAGTCAGAAAGAAAAGAAATACCGTATTCTAATGCATATATAAAATCTAGAAAAATGGTACTGAAGAATTTATTTGCAGGGCAGCAAAGGAGAAACAGACATAGAGAATAGACTTATGGACATGTGGAGAGGGGAGGAGAGGGTGAGAGGTATGGAAAGAGTAACATGGAAACTTACATTACCATATATAAAATAGATAGCCAACAGGAAATTTGCGTATGGCTCAGGAAACTAAAACAGGGGCTCTGTATCAACCTATAGGGGTGGGGTGGGGAGGGAGATGAGAGGCAGGTTCAAAAGGGAGGGGATATATGTATACCTATGGCTGATTCATGTTGAGGTTTGACAGAAAACAACAAAATTATGTAAAGCAATTATCCTTCAATTAAAAAATTAATAAATTTTTTAAAAAGATATAAAAAGAGCTGTGAACACAGACGGAGAAGGCAATGGCAACCCACTCCAGTACTCTTGCCTGGAAAATCTCATGGACGGAGGAGCCTGGTAGGCTGCAGTCCGTGGGGTCTCGAAGAGTCGGACATGACTGAGTGACTTCACTTTCACGTTTCACTTTCATGCATTGGAGAAGGAAATGGCAACCCACTCCAGTGTTCTTTACTGGAGAATCCCAGGGACGGCAGAGCCTGGTGGGCTGCCGTCTGTGGGGTCGCACAGAGTCAGACATGACTAAAGCGACTTAGCAGTAGCAGTGAACACAGAGCATGGAGTAGTGGAAGCCTGAGGCAGATCTCATAAATGATCATTCCCGCCCTTCTCTCGGGGTGCTCATATGTCCACCTCTGTGCCAGCTCAAGGTGGGGTGTACCTCACAGGGAGCTCATATGGCTAAACTCAGCCAGGACACGTGCAAGCTGCTTCTAAGATGACCTTCAGTAAAGCAGACCAGTTTTGGGGCTAAGAAAAAAACAGTCTTGTTAATGATAAAATGGGATTTGCATCATACAACAATGCGAAGTAAAGCATGTATGTGTGCATGCATGTTAAGTCACTCCAGTTGTGTCCAACTCTTTGTGACCCTATAGACTGTAGCCTGCCAGGTTTCTCTGTCCATGGGATTCTCCAGGCAAGAATACTGGAGTGAGTTGCCATGCCCTTCTCCAGGGGATCTTCCTGACCCACAGATCAAACCCAGGTCTCCCACACTGCGGGCAAATTCTTTACCGTCTGAGCCACCAGGGAAGCCCAAAGTGAAGTATACAACCTGGTATTTTTTTCAATTACAATCATTGTAACAGTTGTGCTGATTTCCTGACACTGATATTTTCAAGGCATCCAGGCTGAAGGGTCTCAGTATCTAGCCATGTGTCCTGACAGTTACATCACCGGGGGTACTGCCCTGTTTGGGGGATTCTAAATAGAACCTCGCCAGGGAAATGTCCATCTATGGTGGTACAGATGCAGAGGAAGGTCTCACAAGAAAAAGCCGAGAGTAGATGGCCTGTTTTAGGGAAATGATGACTCTGAATTTGGCCTGTTTTAGGGAAACGATGACTCTGAGTTCACATCCTGCTCTGAAGTTAATATGCTTCTTCAGGACCAGCACCTGGTTTCCTATCAGGATGGATCTATTTTTCCAGTTTTGCCACCAAAGGACAAATCAAAATGCCATTCAACATTCTGCTTTCCAATTAAAAGTTGAGCCATTAAAAAAAAACACACATTTAACTAAACAGTCGAACATGGCAATAAAGCACTGTGCTCTGCCGCCTTGATGCATGGCCCCATTTGCAATTATTTAGACGGGAGGCAGGAAGATCGTTACAGCCAGCCAGATTAAGGTGCCCCAATCCCTGTTAGCGTCTTCCTGCTTCCGAGAATAAGACAGCGCAGCATTCATGTAAACTAAGTCAATTTCCTGCGTTTAAATAAGCCCAAACAGAAAATAAAGCTCACGAGACTGACTGAAAGCTCTCAGGAAGAAGAGATCTACTTTTTTAAGAAAGTGGCCTGGCTGTGGGTAGAGGAAACGCCAGGATCAGACCGCATCTCTGGTCAACAGGTCAAGGCTCCCACCCCTGCGAGGACACTAGAGTGGGTGAAAAGGGCCCCCCGGCTCTGTGACAGAAGCGGCTTCCAAGGAGAACGAGCAAGATGGTGCCAGGGAGAGGAAAATCAGGCGCTGTCCACACTGGCTACGGGCCTCACGTGGAATATCTAGCACTCTTGAGTTTCCGGGAATGGGAAGCCGCCATTTGCCCCTGCCTGTTTCCTAGGACTGGTGGGAGAAGGACTCTGGTGGTGCGCACAGAAGCACTTTTTGAAAGGGGAAGAACTCATCAAATGTAGCAGACAACTGCTGGTTACTGCCAGGTGGGAACGGCTGGAATGAGTCCTCTTATAAGAGGATGGTGACCAACAAAACAGATAAAATAAGTAAGGAACATCTTTGGGATATTCAGCAGGTTCAGTAAAAGCAGATGAGAAAAGGAATCTACTGACAATGATTTTAAACAAAGGTTTGGAGCAGAGAGGTGGATTCAGATGCACCTCGCTGTTGACTGAGGCAGTCTGGAAGATCATATGGATGACTAGATGGGTTAGGTGGAGGAAGAGGGGTCTGCCATCAGGAGACAAGAGGGCCACAGACACAGGCGTGAGAAACCCCACCTCGTGCAGTCCCATTCAACACCACCCTCAGCGAGGCAGAGTGCGGTGGGGAGCCATGCTTCCAAGGTCACTGGTTCCCTGACCTGCCTGTCACCTCCCTTCCCCTCAAGCTTCTGGATCACAGCTCTTAACATGGAACCAAACTGTCTATGAAAAATAAAAACTAGATATGAAAGCTTTGCTTCATTTCCCCAACAGCCAAAACACAAAAAGTAGCTAGAGATTAAAAATCTCTGATGAACGCTCCAAGAATAAAATCGATTTATAGTATAGGCCCTATACGGGTGGAATGGTGGAGGTACGTAGTGAATCCACACATGAGGTGACCACTGCTCATTCAATAAACATTTATGGAGGCAGCTTCTATGTTCGAGGCACAGTTCAGATACATCTTAAGGGAGTGACTGGGGGAAACATGCAAACAGGTAACTATAATCCAGTACGGAAGTGCTACAATGGGGTGAGGGTCACAGAGAAGGAGCCCCACATTCCACATGGCTATGGGAGGACAGAGAGGAGGGGCACAAGGTCTCCCCTGGGATACAGGTCAGTGAGAAGAACACAGTACAGTAGGGGTTCAAAAGCAGGAGATATCACATCAGCCAGAGGGGAGAGCCCTCCTTTCCAAGGAGGCAGCCATTGATAAAGGCCTTGAGGGACGACTAGGAAGGGAAACTAGGGCTTGGCCAGGCAGAGGAGGGCTGGGTATGCCTGAAAAACAATAGGGACGGTTATCCCTCCAAAGGTGGGTTTCCCTCTTGAGAGGACTTTAGCAGACAGGAATTTGCTTCTATTTACCTTTTCTTCAACTTCAAGTACTGCTGCTTCAGTAGTTTCAGCAAACTGACTTCCAGGAAAGGTGACTTGGATTATTCCTGTTGAGACACCAGAAGAAGAGGTATAACAGGTTTGGTGGGATTGCTCTCTGCAGACCTCCTGTGACACCTCCACCAAGTCCCTGCTGAGAGGGCAGTCCAGTGGCTCCCCTCCCCCAGCTGACTCCTCACCAGCACTCACACTGCCCCGCCCCCGCCCTAACTCACACTAGGCAGGACCACAGGCCCAAAACCAGAGGAGCATGCCTGCTCCAGCCCCCAGCACACTGGTCAGGCTGTTCCCTGCATTCCTGAGGTTCCTGCAACAGACCCTCCACTGACTTAAACTGGAAAGAGAGCATTTCTTTTCCTTGCAACCAAAAGTTACTTATTTAAAACTATGAGATCCAGGGTTGGGACTAAAAAAAAAACCACACACAAGTAGAGGGTGATGCAATAAAGACTTCTGAAACAAAGCTTCAGGAAAAATAAAAGAGGAGAGACAGTGATCTGGGCCTCTCAACTACCATCCCATAGTATCTGAGAGGAGAGGAAGAGAGAGGTGGGAAACCCAGAGAGGAGACCCAGCAAATAAGTCATAAAATCTGAGGTATTCAGTACTAAGATAGAGACCCAGATGTTGGGGAAAGAGGGCTCCTAATATGGGTACTACCCATAACAAAATAAAAAAGAATTTCAATAAAAATATAAAGGTGAGAGACTCTGAAAGTGTCTACAGCACATGAGGAATAATTGAGTAACTATCATACAATGTGAAAGTGCTGCACTCGATATGCCAGCAAATTTGGAAAACTCAGCAGTGGCCACAGGACTGGAAAAGGTCAGTTTTCATTCCATTACCAAAGAAAGGCAATGCCAAAGAATGTTCAAACTACCGCACAATTGCACTCATCTCACATGCTAGTAAAGTAATGCTCAAAATTCTCCAAGCCAGGCTTCAGCAATACGTGAACCGTGAACTTCCAGATGTTCAAGCTGGTTTTAGAAAAGGCAGGGGAACCAGAGATCAAATTGCCAATATCCGCTGGATCATCAAAAAAGCAAGAGAGTTCCAGAAAAACATCTATTTCTGCTTTATTGACTATGCCAAAGCCTTTGACTGTGTGGATCACAATAAACTGTGGAAAATTCTGAAAGAGACGGGAATACCAGACCACCTGACCTGTCTCTTGAGAAACCTGTATGCAGGTCAGGAAGCGACAGTTAGAACTGGACATGGAACAACAGACTGGTTCCAAATAGGAAAAGGAGTACGTCAAGGCTGTATATTGTCACCCTGCTTATTTAACTTATATGCAGAGTACATCATGAGAAACGCTGGGCTGGAAGAAACACAAGCTGGAATCAAGATTGCCAGGAGAAATATCAATAACCTCAGATATGCAGATGACACCACCCTTATGGCAGAAAGTGAAGAAGAACTAAAGAGCCTCTTGATGAAGGTGAAAGAGGAGAGTGAAAAAGTTGGATTAAAGCTCAACGTTCAGAAAACTAAGATCATGGCATCTGGTCCCATCACTTCATGGGAAATAGATGGGGAAACAGTGGAAACAGTGTCAGACTTTATTTTTTTGGGCTCCAGAATCACTGCGGATGGTGATTGCAGCCATGAAATTAAAAGACGCTTACTCCTTGGAAGGAAGGTTATGGCCAACCTAGATAGCATCTATAAAAGCAGAGACATTACTTTGCCAACAAAAGTCCATCTAGTCAAGGCTATGGTTTGTCCAGTAGTCATGTATGGATGTGAGAGTTGGACGGTGATGAAAGCTGAGCGCCGAAGAATTGATGCTTTTGAACTGTGGTGTTGGAGAAGACTCTTGAGAGTCCCTTGGACTGCAAGGAGATCAAATCAATCCATCCTAAAGGAGATCAATCCTGAGTGTTCATTGGAAGGTCTGATGTTGAAGCTGAAACTCCAATATTTTGGCCACCTTATGTGAAGGGTTGACTCATTGGAAAAGACCCTGATGCTGGGTAGGATTGGGGGCGGGAGGAGAAGGGGACGACAGAGGATGAGATGGTTGGATGGCATTACCGACTCTATGCACATGGGTTTGGGCAGACTCCGGGAGTTGGTGATGGACAGAGAGGCCCGGCGTGCTGCAATTCATGGGGTCGCAAAGAGTCGGACACGACTGAGTGACTGAACTGAACTGACAATGCCTATCAATACTACAATGAGAAGTGAAATAACAAAGGTAAGTCTTGATTTACTGTGCTGTCCTTTTGTGGTCTTAATAAACATTTTATTTACTCATGGTTGGTGGGTCAGCAATTAGTGCTGGGCTCAGTGGGGTGGTTTTTCTTCTGGTCTTGCCTGGTCTGCTCATGTGGCTACAGGCATCTGTGGCTCAGTTGAGCCAGATGTAGACCAGCTGACTCAGTTCACATACTAGTGACTGGTGCTAGTTATTTGTGCTGTCTTTAGAGTCTATTTTAGTAAATGCAAACATTTTTTTCCCTAAGATCTTGAACGATTTATGCCAACTATCCCCTCGACCTAATTTTCCATTGGTTTCTCAGTGGGTCAACCATGAAATCACCTACTGTAGGGCTTCAAGACTCTAACCCCTTCTAATCCCTCTACTAGGGAGTAAGATTTCCATGAAGTTTAAAGATAAGGGCTATGAAAGGGAGGGCTGGGAGGCAGAACTAGAAAGTAGATGGCTTTTCAGGAGGTCTGAATGCCAAGTTAAATTGCATACATGCTCAGTCACTCAGTCATATCTGACTCTTTGCAACCCGATGAACTGTAACCCACCAGGCTCCTCTGTCCATGAGATTTCCCAGGCAAGAATACTGGAGTGAGTTGCCAATTCTTACTCCAGGGGATATTCCTAACCCAAGGATTGAACCAGCATCTCCTGCAGTGAGATTCTTTACCACAGTACCACTTGGGAAGCCCCAAGTTAAGTTGGATGGACTTTATTCAAGCAGCTTAAGAGTCAAGATGACTGTAGGCTAATCCCATATTCTCTAAGAGATAATTACCACTCTGAAAATGTAGAATGTTAAAATTGGGCTACGGAGGGAAAATATGACCCAAAGCACAAAGACGAAAGCAGTCAGCTGGAAATTAAGTCAACAGTAGCCATGATCTTTACCCTTGACAGGGTACTTTGCCTGCTTCTGTTGGCTCATTAGCTGCAGCAAGGGCTTCATGAGCATCTCCTGGCTTCTGGGCCTTCTAGGCAGCTCGGAGCTCCAGGGGTTCCCTGGAGCATCAGTGTTCACTCTGTGGGGTACAGAACAGCGACAGGGACACCAGCTGGCCTGCAAAGCAGGCTGAAGGGCAGTGATCCTGTCTGCTCATCCCAGACCTGGCCCCCAGAAGGCCGGCGTCCATCCCTGTTCCAAGCAGCAGGGGCACCTGCTCTAATCTCAGCCCCACCTTCTCCTCTCTGGGCTTGTTTCCTTGTCCACAAAACTGGGGAGGGAGACAGGACTCATGGCCCTCAGAGGGTGGTGTGCAGACTAGACCTCTCTGCTGCTGGTTCACAACAAGCCAAGTACAGAAATTAAGAGCAGTTCAAAAGCTTTTAGTGCTGATGACAATGCTACCCAGCCAAGCACATGATCAGGGGGACTGTCTTGCTGAACAGAGCACAGACTTTTGTATGAGTTTCCTGCAAATGCCATAAAAAATTTATCACAAACTGAGCAGCGTAGCACAACAAAAATTTATTCTCTCACAGTTCTGGGGGCCAGAAGCCTGAAATCAGGTGTTGGCGAGGCCACATCCCCTCCAGACTCTAGAGGAGAGTCCATTCCTTGCCTTTTTCAGCTGCTGGTGACTGCTGGCATTCCTCGGCTTGTGGCCGCATCACTCTTTCATTTCCGTGCCTTCTCGTGTGTGCACGTGTGTGTGTGTGTGTGTGTGCATGTGTGTCAAATCGCTCTCTTCCTCTCTAAGGACACTTCTGGTCACATTTAGGACCCATCTAGATATAACCCAATATTCCCAGGTGTTGCAGTGGTAAAGAACCCATCTGTCAATGCAGGAGACACAAGAGACACAGGTTCAATTCCTGGGTAAGGAAGAGCCTCTGGAAAAGAAAATGGCAACCCACTCCAGTATTCTTGCCTGGAAAATTCCACTGACAGAGAAGCCTGGCGGGCTACAGTCCATGGGGTTGCAAAGAATCAGACACGACTGAGCACACAGTCACACACCTAGATAACCCAAGATATTTGTGCGTGTGTATTAGTTGATCAGTCATGTCTACCTCTGCAAGCCCATGAACTGTAGTCCACCAGCCTCCTCAGTCCATGGAATTCTCCAGGCAAGAATACTGGAGTGGGTTGCCACGCCCTTCTCCAGGGGATCTTCCCAACCCAGGGATCAAACCTGGGTCTCCTGCACTGGCAGGCAGATTCTTTACCATCTGACCCACCAGGGAAGCCTCAACCCAAGATGACCTCGTCTCCAATCCTTATCTGAATTACATCTACAAAGATCTTTTTTCCAAATAAAGTCACGTTACTCAGACACATCTTTGGGGCCACCATACAGCCCACCCACCTCAACTGGTTCAGATACTGCGGAATGCGTGTGCGACCAGCTGTTACATGGTGTGCACTGTGCACTCACACCAGCTCACAGCTGGGAGAGAAATCCACTGCCCTGCCTTCTGCTCTGCTGGGACTCTGGCTCCTCTGCTGCAGCCCAGGGGCCCCGGTGAGATCAGCCTGGAGCCACCAGGAAAGGAAAGGGGCTGACAGGAGGCTGGGGGGGTGGGGGCAAGCCCCCCTTACCGGCAGGCAGTGCAGGGGCCACTCCTCTCTACCCTCCTCCTGCCCTCAAATGGCTTTAGCTGCAAAGGGATTAAATTCATCATCTGTTGCTGTTCTTGTTGTTCAAGGGTGCCTCCCTCATACTATCAATGCTCAGAATTTTCAATGTCCAAGTTTGAGAACAGAAACAAAACTGTTTGATTAGAATCCTTGTGTCTGTAGCACTGTCCTACTACTAACATTTCCTCCCCAGGAACATCCTGCCCTATAACTTTTAAAACACTCAGATCCAGGCTTCATAACAGGATGGAAGAGGCACCTGGAAATCTGACAAAGCAAGGATTTCATTTCTCATTAGAAGTTTGCTTGCCTTGCAGGAGCATCCTTGTCAAAGAAACTACAATTCTGAGTCCTTTTCCATGTTACATTTCAGCCTTAAAGGGCAGACCATGTCAAAATACCCGAGGATGTTTAAATGACAACACTCAGTCCCAGTATGGCCATAGCAAAGTGGCTATCCTCATCATTCAACAAGTGGCAGGAGGTATTAAAGACAGAATCTTTCTGGAAGTAATTTGACAAATTCTTATTAAAAGGTTTAAAACTGTATATACCCTCTGATATTATAATTCCATTTTCAGAACTCAACCCTAGGAAATGAATCCGAAATGGGGACAAAACTTAATGCTCAAAGGTATCCATGGCAATGTTTTACATGAGATTTAAAAAAACTGAAAATCAAGTTAATAGTCAACGAAAGAAAATGACTAGACAAGTTATGATAGGTTTGTGAATAACGTTTTATGCAGCCATGAAAAGGACATTTTACAAAAAGTTTCTAATAAAAATACCAACTACAATAGCAACAGCTAATCCTTACATGGGTCAAACACTGTCCTAAGCTTATCAGGTGCTTTACAAACATTAACCCTGTTAATCCTCAGGTTGCTAATGTTATTATTCCCGCTTTACAGATCAGAAAATGGAGGCACCAATAGTTAGAGACACTTGCTCAAGATCACTCTGCTAGTAAGAGACCGCACGGGGTTTTGAGCCCACCCAGTCCGGCTCAAAAGTCTATGCTCTTAAATCCTCTGACAGTCTGAATAATGGCCCCCAAGGATAACAGGTCCTAACTCTGGAACCTGTAAATGCTACCTTGGGTAGATACGGCACCTCTGCCAGTGAAGAATCTTAAGATGGAGAGACATCCTTGATTGTCGGGTTGTGAGAGCCGACACAAATGCTCTCACAAGAGCAGCAGAGGGCGATTTCTCACACACACACACGTGCGTGCGCGCGCGCGCGCACACACACACACACACACACACAGGAAAGGCATGTGAAAACAGAGGCAGACGTTGGAAAGACGGGGCCACACGCTGGGAACGCCAGGGAACGCCAGGCTTTGTAAGCAGAGGACAATCTGAGTAGGTGCCTGTTTTCCTCTCTACCTACGCACACGTCACCAGAAACTGAGGGTCGAGGGGCGCACTCCCCAAAACAGCCTCCAGGGGGCGCACACTCCTCAGGCCTGGCTCAGACTTCTGGCCTCCAGAACTGAGGGAATCCATTTCCATGGTTTTAAGCCATCCAGTTTGTTGAAATCTGCAGCCAGAGGAAACTAATACAAGTTCCCATGCTGTAGTGCTCTCAATGCAAGATAAAATATGCTAAATGGGAAAAGGAGAAATCAAAATTTATACACAATGATCTTAATTATGCATATAAAATGCACGCAAATACAACAAAACGTTTTGTAGTGATTATCTCTGAATACTAGAAATTATGGGTAATTTTCAGCATTATGCCTTTTGATATTTTTCCAAATTTCTACAATTAACGTGAATTTCTTTTACAAAGAAATGGAAAAAAACACTTCTTTAATTAGCAACTCATGATACTTCTGCAACTCTAACTCAATCACAAAAATGAAAAATCAAGAAAACTCCCTGAGGATTTTCCTAATTCAGTCTCAGAGCAACACCTGAAGAAACCAACCACCCGAATGCATTCATCTCCTAAGAGACTCTAGCCGACCCTCAGCCTCTCTAAAGCCTACCAGTTTTCAGACTCTGGCAGGACCATGACGTGGCTGAAGAAGTTTCAGGCTTTGAAAGAAGAGGGCAGTCTGAGTAAGTGCATGTTTTCCTCTCTACCCATCCACACGAGGTGGTGGGGAGGGGACAGCACTGGGAGAAGTCCGCACGTTTCCAGAGCCCATCCAGCACAAAGTGTTGTGGGCCACACGCCAAGAACCAAGAGGACTAGTTACTAAACATGGAATGTTTGCCTTCTCTGTGGGTGACTTCACAGAGCGAAACATCACACTAAACACGGGCTTAATCTTACTAAAGTCCAGACTCCGAGACCATTCTGTTGCAAAACCCTCCTGCTATCGCCTGTCCAGGAAGTCAGAGGACCAAAGGCCAATTTTACTGTATCAACATCATATCCTTTGATTAAATACTTTTATATAGAGTGTATTAACATTTTCTCCCAGTGTATAGACAGAACTGGATCAACACAGAAAGGAGGGCGTGCTTCATGTTTTGTTTTGCGGGGCAGAGAAGATTGAAGAGTCACTGGTTCCCTACCACACAGGCCAGGTCAGAGCCGAGGGGCATGAAAAGCAGCTACTGGCTTTATTCAGCCCACCCTGTATGGCAGAGCAAGCTCAGGCACGGGGTTGATGGGATCACAGTGTGGAGTTTATCCTTTAGTCTCTGAGCACACTTATCCACTCACTGTTCAGCCAATCAACATACACGGGCACCTACTACATGCCAGGCACTAACAGGAAGTTGGCTCACATTTCTAAAGGCCCAGTCTCCAACACGCCATCCCCTCCGATGACACAGCCAGGTGAGGCCCCATCATTATGGAGCCTCTTCATCAGCCTTCTGGATCACAAGAATGCAGCAGCAGCAAAATGCTGACAGGGTGCCTGAATAGGCCCAGTGGAGGTTTGAGAAGGAGAAGAACAAAAAGCAAACGCTTTTAGCACTACAGACTGTCCACCCTCTGTCTCTGCAGGTTCCACATCCAAGGATTCAACCAACCGCAGATGGAAAATATTCGAAAAAAGAAATTTCCAAAATGTCCCCCAAAGCAAAACAAATTTGCCACACATTGGCAACTATTTACATAGCATTTATATTGTATTTATGACTATTTGGGCTTCCCTGATGGCTCAGATGGTAAAGAATCCGCCTGCAATGAAGGAGACCTGGGTTCGATCCCTGGGTTGGGAAGATCCTCTGGAGGAGGGCATAGCAACCCACTCCAGTATTCTTACTTGCGGAATTCCATGGACAGAGGAGCCTGGCGGGCCACAGTCCATGGGGTCACAAAGAGTCAGACACGACTGAGCGACCAAGCACACATATGACTACTTACACAGGATCTACAGATGATTTAGAGTATACGGGAAGGTGCTATAAATAATCTATAGATTTAAAGTATATGAGAAGACGTGCACAGGTTTTATGCAAATACTAAGTCATTTTATGCAAGAAACTTGAGCATCTGAGGATATGGTATCTGCAGGAGTCCTGGGACCAATCTCCCAGGGGTACCAAGAGATAACTGTACCTTCCAACATACCATCAACATAACACTTGTAATTTGCAGGGATCAGTTGATGATAGTTGAATCTCCCATTTGACCATCTTCTCCACACAAGTAGTATATTAATATTTTCTCAAAGAATTTTTTTGTTTTGCTAGCCATTGAATGCCTCAATCTACCAGTGTCTAGTCTTAAAAAGTACTAACTAAATACAAGGTATAAATTAATGCATGAATAAACATGTGTAATCAATTCACTAATCTGTAAAAACTGGACAAGGCAGTTTACACAATTATTTCCTAAAGAAAATTCCAACTAATCCTGTGAGACATGCCAAGAAAAGAAGGTTCATGTGTTATTCAACTGGTGAGAAATAGTACGTTCTGTAGCCTCCCATCCCGCTTAAAAATTCACAGTGCACATCATACAATGAAGAATATGGGAAAGCCTTCAATTAAACACTTTTTGAACCTACCAAATCAACTTAACCACAGATGCCCTTGCATGCTTAACACCTGCTGACATAAGAAAACAAACATTCTAAGAAAACCGTGGGAAAATACTAACCTAATTCTTCGTTTGTTCAAAAAACATTTATTGAGCCCTGCAAACAATAATAATACAAGGGTGATGAAGACAGGCAACATTAAACAAGTTAATATTTAATAGGCATGGTACTTGGTGCTATCACCACCTAAGATAAATGTGAAACCTGGCTCACAGTCTACTGTCTACTGGAAGAGACCCATGAACACGTGATGAGTAGAACCAATATTAACTGAAGTGACAGAGACATGCACATATATGCACATATAGCTACATACACATATATATGTATAAGTGTGTGTATTTGTACACACATATAGGAAGGGAGAGAGTTTTCCAGGCAGATGAGAAGCAAGAGTGTCCAATGTGTGCAGAGGTTTTATGCACACATTGGTCTTATCCAGTGGTTTCCAAAATGTGGTCCAAGACCCTCTCTGGGGGTGCTACCAGGTCAAAACTATCTTCGGTTGTGTGACATTTGCACTGACGGTGCAAAAACAATGGTGGGGGAAATGGCTGGAGCCTCAGCCAGTAATAAGGCAGTGGCATCTGACTGTGATAGCCGTCACTGTAATCTCCACCAACACACTCTCACAGTTTAAAAAAAAAGGTCAATTTCATCTAAGAATATACTAATGGAAGCAGTAAAAGTTATGAATTCCATTAAATATTAACCTTGAGTACACATCTTTTACTATCCCGTGACAAAACGAGCAGCACACACACAGCACTTCTGCTACAAGCCCAGTGTGGTGGTTCTCAGCAGGAAAATCCACTCATACAACTCAGTGGCAAGCCGAATGGGCCACTTTTTTCCACTGAACACCATTTTAACTTGAAAGAATGACTGACAGAAAAGCTATGGTGACTCAGATCTGTGTGTTTTTAGAATGAATAAAGGGAGCCTGTTAGTTCAAGGAAAACTGACAGTATTTGTTAGTAAAGAAAAATTTGAGCTTTCAAGCAAAAATTAAAATTTGGAAAAACTCTATTGGCTACTATGACCTTTAGAGTCTTTCAATACTTTAAGGCTTTTCAGAGGAGAGCAGTAGTGACAGTAACTAATGTGATGTTATTCAAATGACTCATGCATGATGTTACAAAATGCATAAAAGATCCTTTCAAAGTGCAAGACAAACCAAAAGATTTTAATGTAACAGAATATGAGAGACTCTTTGATATAAGATTTCAGATTCTAAGCTGCAACAAACCTTGAAGAAACTACCGCTTGTCAAACTCTGATGTAGTTACAAAGACTATCCACAATTAACTGAATAGGTTGTTAAAACATTCCTCCCTTTTCCAACTATACCCAGGGAAGGCTGTATTTTCTTCATACATAAAACACAACAGGGCATCCGTGGTGGCTGAGTGGAGAGGAATCCACCTGCCAATGCAGGAGACATGGGTTGGATCCCTGATCCGGGAAGATCCCACCTGCTGCAGAGCAACAAAGCCCGTGTGCCACAGCGACCGAGCCTGTGCTCCAGAGGGCCGGAGCCTCAGCTGCTGGGCCACCACGCCCTGGAGCCTGTGCACGGCAACGAAGTGAGGCCCCCACAACTAGAGAAAAGCCCATAGAGCAATGAAGACCCAACATAGCCAAAAATAAATTAATTTGTTTTAATTCTTAAACACACACACACACACAAGACACTGCAACAGAATGAAGGCAAAACCATTGATGAGAATCCAGCTGTCTTCCATTAAGGCAGGCAATAAAGTTATCTGGAAAGAAGCAAAACAATGTTGCCCTTCATTTTCTGCTTTGGAAATAGTTATTTTTCATTAAAAGTGTTATCTGTATTATGTAATGGGTTTATTACTGCTATATTTAAACTAATTTAATAAACACTTAAAAATCTTTTCAACTTCAATTTCTAATATTGTAAGTACTGCTACATATAATCCACATAATTGAAAGCTCTTTGAAGATCTCACTAGCTTTAATAATTTTAAAAGGGGTCCTGAAATGAAAAGTTAGAGAGCTTCTGATTGTGGGGGGAGGAGAGGGGAGGGTGAAGAGGTGGCCAGAGGGCCAGCAGCGGCCCCCGCTGTGGTAAGGGATCAGGGCTGATCCGACAAAAGCCAGCAAAGGGGTGGGGAGCACCAAGATGATGCAACAGATGTGCCTGCCAAAGAAAGAGCAAGGACACTGTAAGGCTGACCCCTACTCGATGGACATGCAATTCTAAACGCCAGTCAGTCTGATGGGAAGTCAGACTGTAGGACACTGAAGGTCCATTACTACAATCTAAAAAAAATGAAATACAAATTCCTATTAAAAGAATAGGAATAGAAAAGTATTAAAATTTAACAACAGAAGGGAAAGAAGCAGGGTCTCACAAAATAGACTTGCAACCAACTAGAATTCTGCAAAATGAAGGAAATCATCAGTAACAGAGTACAGGGCTTTAAAGATCTAAAGATACCAAAATTAAGGCGCATTTTGGGCAAGTTTGAAAATTAAAAATAAAGGAGCCAGTAGTGGCTGACTTTATTTTGGGGGGCTCCAAAATCACTGCAGATGGTGACTGCAGCCATGAAATTAAAAGACGCTTACTCCTTGGAAGGAAAGCTATGACCAACCTAGATAGCATATTAAAAAGCAGAGACATTACTTTGCCAACAAAGGCCCATCTAGTCAAGGCTATGGTTTTTCCAGTGGTCATGTATGGATGTGAGAGTTGGACTATAAAGAAAGCTGAGAGCCAAAGAATTGATGCTTTTGAACTGTGGTGTTGGAGAAGACTCAAGAGTCCCTTGGACTGCAAGGAGATCCAACCAGTCCATCCTAAAGGAGATCAGTCCTAGGTGTTCATTGGAAAGACATGTTGAAGCTGAAACTCCAATACTTTGGCCACCTGATGCGAAGAGCTGACTCATCTGAAAAGACCCTGATTCTGGGAAAGACTGAAGGCAGGAGGAGAAGGGGACGATAGAGGATGAGATGGTTGGATGGCATCACCGACTCAATAGACATGAGTTTGAGTAGGCTCTGGGAGTTGGTGATGGACAGGGAGGCCTGGTGTGTTGCAGTCCATGGGGTCGCAAAGAGTCAGACACGACTGAGCAACTGAACTGAACTGAACTGAAAGAGCAATAAACTGCAGCAGTAAAGAGGGGAAATGAATGCAGCCCAGAGAAGACAAACAGAAGTCTTTAGAAGTACAAAGCTGGGAGGAAATCAGCTCCTATTTCCAGAGCATAGGCTCCATCCACTCCAGGGTGGGGCAGGGGCCGGGGAGCTGCTTGGGGGAGGGGGCATAAAGTACCTGCCGAGGAAGGAGACCCCTGCAGAGTCCAGCACAGGCAGAGGCCGGGCATCCTGACCTGGACAACCAGAGTCTCGCCCAGGAAAAGATGGATCACGCCAATCAAATACCCAGACCACCGAGAACAGACAACTATTAGAATTTGCTCTCAAGGAGCTTATAATCATTATTTTCTAAATCAAAAACAAAAACCAAGGGACTTCCCAGGCAGTCCAGTGAAGTCCAGTGATTAAGACAGGGCCAAGGAGACCCAAGAAGGGAGAAAACGTCAAACCACCACCTTCCGGAACAGCCAACACCACGGTCATCTAATTTCCACACACAATTTATCTCCTTTGATGTCCTGATGAGCTAGGATGCGGGTGGGTGCACTGTCATCACCCTGTTTATGTTTCGTGGCTGAGCTGCCAAGATGCAGTGCAGCCAAAGCCCCCATTGCTTGACATGAGGCCAAGACTCCTGCACCCGACCACCCTGCCTGTCCACACAGGGCCCTGAAAGCCCACCCAACAGACATGGGCTGACAGCCCCTCATCCAAGCCAAGCAGAAAACCTACCCTTCTTCACCATCCACAGCTAACAGAACACCCAGTGCGCACTCACTGACTGATGTGCCAAACACTGTCCTCTGGGCTGGGGATGCACGTCAGTCTCCGAGCCCCTGGCCCCTTTGGCAAGTTTCTCAAGCAAGCCCCTGGCCCCCAGATGGACGTCAAGTGAACAAGGAGCTGATTCTCTACAGATGGAGTAGGTGCTGGGATGGCTTCCCAGGTGGCTCAGCAGTGAAGACTCTGCCTGCCATGCAGGAGAGGTGGGCTCCATCCCTGAGTCAGGAAGATCCCCTGGAGAAGGGCATGGCAACCCACTCCAGTATTCTTGCTGGAAATCCCACAGAAAGAGGAGCCTGACGGGCTACAGTCCATGGGGGTCACATAGAATCGGACACAACTCAGCGACTGAACAACAGCAACATGTGCTGGGACCCTGCAGTCCAGGGAGCCACATGGGCAGGCCATGGAGCCCTAAGTCTGGGTGCTCTCAGGAGCACAGGCAGGTGCCCGGGGGCTCTCAAAGCCTCCGAGCCGAGGAGGTCAGCAGGACAAGGCTTCACAGGCCCTGTGAGCACACAGACTGCACACCCTCCCAAAAGTGCCAGACCCTGAGAGAGAGCAGGAGCATCCAGGCTGCAAGGATGCAGCTCAGAGGGGGAGAGGACAAGAGAACAGGCACAGACGTCTGTCAGACAGAAACCGTTCAAATTCTGTTTTCACCACAACCTGCAGACTGAGAAAGACACTTTACTTGGCAACCCAGCACACGCACGTGCGCGACGCGCGCGCACACACACACACACACACACATCCACACACACACCCAGCCCAGCGCACACACACACACACACACACACACACACACACACACACACGTGCGCGCAGCGTCTCTGAGACGCAGGCTTCCAGTTTGACCCTGATCAGTTTCTCCACTTGCGGCAGTCCAGTTCCTCCCCTGTGAGTCAAGGACAGGAACAATGACACCACGACTTCAGTTGTTGTGGAGAAATCAGTCAATGTGTGTAAAGCGCTTCACAGCATCAACCTTTCTCTGTAAAACTCTTACTATACACAACACAACTTTCACAAAACTCAACCAGACTATGTGTATTCCACTCTCATGCCTTCCTCCCATTCTATTCCTTCTTCTTTTTTAATACTGGCAGAGACCCTCTAGATTAACTTCGGAACCCCATTACCGGGGTCCTGACCTCCATCTGGAGACAAGGGCTTGGACCTGCGTGATGGCAACGGAGGGGACAGAGCTGACAGTTTGGGGGTGATTGGTTACAGGGCAGGGGTGTCAGGTGACTCAGTCCTCTGGGATGATGACATTGTTGCAGGAACAACTGACTGAGACCACCCACCCTGGCCAGGCACCGCCGTAGTGACCACTTATAGGAGTTATCTTAAACAGGAGGTCCTAGTAAGGAATGAGGAACTAACAAGCTACCACCAAACAAAAGAATGTGAGGAAGTCAAAAGGAGAGAGGAGACGCCAGGCCCTACGTCCTACCAACTGCCCAGAATCCTCCTCGCTGGCGTCCACCTGGGCTCAACGCCGCGTGTGGCAGGAGGAAGCACCCTGAGTCAGAGGGCTGGCCAGAGACAGGCGGAAACTAACCAGCACCATCAAGCCCGAGACTGCGCGCCATGTGGCAGAGCAGTCCTCCTGGCTCCCCGGGTGCCCCTTCCCAATGAAGCCTCCTGCCTTGTCGGCACGTGTGTCTCCTGGGAAAATTCATTTCCAAGTGTTAGACAAGAGCCCACTCTCAGCCCCAGAGGGGTCCCCATTCCTACCGCGATGCTGCCGTTTGAGATGGGGAGCCCCAGGGTGGGGAACAGGTGTGGGTCTGTGGGAGGCGAGAGAGAGATAAGACTCTAGGGTCTAAACCTCCTGCCAGGACAGGGTGAGGGGACAAAGGGACCCTTCACGGTCCACCAAGCAGGGAATCAGGCAGAGAGATCTCACATCACAACCATAGCTACAGATATAGCATGCATTTTTCCAGACTGTGCTGGGGAGGTGGACAGCCTGTGAACTCGCTCACAAAGAGTGAGTGATGGAGGACCTGGGGACTCAGGGTCCCCGCCAAATGTCTTTCCTCATCTGCCCAGCATCAAGCACTAATCACATTTAATTAGAGTCCATCTGCCCATCTGTTTCTTCCACTAAGCAAGCTGCTTCGGGGCAGGGACCACCCTGGGAAATGCATCTTTCTACTCTTCAGGCCTCCCCAGCACATGGCCCTGCCCACTGCCTCTGGTAGGTGCTCAATTCAATGATTTAACGTGATAAAAAAAAACCCAAAAGGCCACTTACAGTTCAGGACACTAAGATTGGGTACAGGAGATGGGATGGGCAAACAACTTGCCAGGAGAATTCATGGGCACTTGAGGATATGGGAAAACAAATCCACAGACAAAAGGAACCTGCAAAAAACTATGAAAACTCTGCAACACGAGACGGGTGTGGATCTTCATCATAATGATGGGAGGTATTAAGCAGGTCTGGGAGGGAATCAGGAAGACAAAGGAAAAATAAAACTGTAAAGATGGGGTGTAACGTGTGTATGTCATTTGACCTCTTTCAAGGTCACCCTGGATGTTGGATTCTTCTCATCACTCCCCTTGCTATATTTTTCCATCAGCTCAAGGCCTTCTCAGGCATGCCTCTGTTTCCAATCCTCTGCCATCTTCCAAAGCCCAGCTCCTTGAAGGTTACCTATTTTTCCTACATGTATGTGACTCATTCCCCCAACCAACTGGAATGGTAATACATACCTTCTTATGCAAACACCCCCATCCTTTGCACAGATAAGGCACACAATAGTCATTGATTAATTTGTTTTTATAATGACTATGTTTGCATTAAATATCAAATTCAGATTCACATTTCCTAGTCTTACCCCCTTTAGTTGCAACTGTTACTAAAGCTGTCACTTTTAATAGTAACAGCTATATTTATTAAGGAACCAGAGATCAAATTGCCAACAACTGTCAGATCAACGAAAAAGCAAGAGAGCTCCAGAAAAACATCTACTTCTGCTTTGTTGACTACGCCAAAGCCTTTGACTGTGTGGATCACAACAAACTGGAAAATCCTTCAAGAGATGGGAATACCAGACCACCTGACCTGCCTCCTGAGAAACCTGTACGCAGGTCAAGAAACAACAGAACTGGACATGGAACAACAGACTGGTTTCAAATCAGGAAAGGAGTACATCAAGGATGTATATTGTCACCCTGCTTATTTAACTTATATGCACAGTACATAATAAGAAATGCTGGGCTGGATGAAGCACAAGCAGGAATCAAGATTGCCGGGAGAAATATCAATAACCTCAGATATGCAGATGACACCACCCTTATGGCAGAAAGCAAAGAAGAACTAAAGAGCCTCTTGATGAAACTGAAAGAGGAGAGTGAAAAAGTTGGCTTAAAACTCAACATTCAGAAAACTAAGATCATGGCATCTGTTTGCCCATCCCATCACTTCATGGCAAAAAGATGGGGAAACAATGGAAACAGTGACAGACTTTATTTGGGGGGGCTCCAAAATCACTGCAGATGGTGACTGAAGCCATGAAATTAAAAGACGCTTGCTCCTTGGAAGAAAAGCTATGACAAAACTATACAGCATATTAAAAAGCAGAGACATCACTTTGCCAACAAAGGTCCGTCTAGTCAAAGCTGTGGTTTTTCCAGTAGTCATGTATGGATGGGAGAGTTGGACTATAAAGAAAGCTGATTGCCGAAGAGTTGATGCTTTTGAACTGTGGTGTTGGAGAAGACTCTTGAGAGTTCCTTGGACTGCAAGGAGATCCAACCTGTCCATCCTAAAGGAAATCAGTCCTGAATATTCACTGGAAGGACTGATGCTGAAGCTGAAGCTGAAGCTGCAATAATTGGGCCACCTGATGTGAAGAATAGAGTCATTGGAAAAGCCCCTGATGCTGGGAAAGATTGAAGGCGGGAGGAGAAGGGGATGACAGAGGATGAGATGGTTGCATGGCATCACCGACTCAATGGACATAAGTTTGAACAAGCTCCAGGAGCTGGTGACGGACAGGGAGGCCTGGCATGGTGCAGTCCACGGGGTCACAGAGTCGGACATAACTGAGCGACTGAACTGACCACATACAATGTACAACTAAGGACCTTAAATGCAGCATCTCCTGCAATCCTCAATCTGCAGGGTAGGAATTATTATTTCTATTTTATGGATGACATGATTGAGGCTCAAAGAGACAACACAGTTGAGTAAGTGGCAACAGTGGAATTCAGACCTAAAGCTACTTAACTCCGAAGACAAATAAATACACAATCACTCTAAAGTTTCTGCCTTCTTTTTCCCTGGCACAGAGGCCAGAGAACAGCCCATCTGATATGGAGTCCACAGTCAACACTCACCAAAGACCTCAGCAGGGCTCAACTCACAGAAAGCTTTCTTAGGCTTGAGAAAGCCACCGTTTATCAAGACTCATTCATTCATCTCCTACAAGCACATAGGTCAAGTCAAGCTTATTTTAACTCCATGGTTAGTAAAACAGTCACAAAACGCGGAGCAGCTTCCATATTTCCTGTGTTTCAGCCTCCCCAACTCCCCCACATACATGACTTCATCTGAGCATCTCAGTAACTGTGGGGTAAGAACAAAACAAGACCAAGAGACGTTCAGTGAGTCCCCGACGGTCACAGTTCCTGTGACTCAGGACCTGGTTATAAGCTACAAAAGAAAGCGGTCTGAGCAGCAGGGTGGCAGGAAGAAGAAGGAGGGCCTCGGGAAGCAGGCCTCCCAGTGCGCCTGCTTTCCCCTTGTAATTTCCACACAGGAGGCTGCCTCAAGCTTGCAATGGTACAAGACAGTCCTGCACTGGCAGCTCCAGATAACAGAGGCAGGGGAAAAAAACCATTTAACATCCTACTGTTAGTGTGCTAGTCACTCAGTCACGTCCAACTCTTTGCAACCCCATGGACTGTAGCCCACCAGGCTCCTCTGTCCATGGGGATTCTCCAGACAAGGATACTGGAGTGGGTTGCCAGGCCCTCCTCCAGGGGATCTTTCCAACCCAGGGATCAAACCCAGGTCACCCACATCACAGGCATATTCTTTACCATCTGAGCTACCAGGGAAGCCCACATGACTGCAATTACTGCCTTGGAGTGAGACACCTGGAGCTTCATAATAAATTCTTCCCTTTTACTAAAAAAAAAAAAGGTTCAAGGGGAGCCCTGCCTGGCCCAAGTAGGTCAAGGGTCTACTTACAGCACAGGGACCAATCAAGAACCATTCCTGGCAGGTCCCAAGTTCAGACTGAGGAAAGGTGCTTCCCCAGAAAAACAGGAAGGGTGCACCAGTCTCCAACAAAGGAAGAAGGCTTATTTAAGGCAGATGAAATAATACCATAAACATAAGTATTTAGAAACCCTACACACACAACTGCTAAGCCACTGCTCTTCAGATCCCAAGTCCAGTAACGTCACTCATTCTACACCACAGCTGACATTATTTGGGCACTAAATTGTGAAGCGATAACAGTAAAGAACAGCCAGTGTAGAATAAGGTGCTAATTGTGCAGTAAAGATGCTTAGTGCAAACAGAATTAGAAAAGAGAGAAATCAATGCACCGATTTACATCCATGGAATATTCTAAAACTAGAGATCTCTGAAGAATTGATGCTTTTGAACTGTGGTGTTGTAGAAGACTTTTGAGAGTCCCTTGGGCTGCAAGGAGATCCAACCAGTCCATCCTAAAGGAGATCAGTCCTGAGTGTTCACTGGAAGGACTGATGTTGAAGCTGAAACTCCAATACTTGGGCCACCTGATGTGAAGAACTGACTCATCTGAAACGACCCTGATGCTGGGAAAGGTTGAAGGCAGGAGGAGAAGGGGATGACAGAGGATGAGATGGTTGGATGGCATCACTGACTTAATGGACATGAGTTTGGGTAAACTCCAGGAGTTGGTGATGGACAGGGAGGCCTGGCGTGCTGCAGTCCATGGGGTCAAACAGTCGAACACGACTGAGCGACTGAACTGAACTGAACTGAGAGAGCTCCACACAACAGTTTTGTGCTAGGATGAAACAGAAACCGTGTTTCTTCATCAACGAGAGCCAGACCTGCTTCCCAGCTCCCTTCGGACTCCCTACAGCTGAGTGCAAGGTCTCTCCTTGGGGCCAAGTCTTTTACTCCTCTCTGCCCAGGTGACAACTAAAGGCGCTGCTTCTGAGGAAGGAAGCAGAAATCAGAAACACAAACCCAAGTCAACCAAGATGAAGGCAAGAGCCCAACTCTCTGAAGAGACTAAAGGGCCAACACAGGAGGCAGGGTCCGTGGGAGGGAAGGAAGTGGGTGGGGGGGAGGTAGGGCTCCGCCGCTCTGCAACCTGCTGGGGGGGTTTCCTTCTTCTTTATCAAACAAAGCTCTCACCCCCGCGACTGCTTCACAAATGTTCTTTGCTGTTGCTGGTTCCACTGGCTGCACGTGGTTATGGTGACTTCTAAAAGGAATCCAAGAAGTGGGAGCTTTTGACCCTTTTCTCAATGGTCTAACCTAAACCTAGATCACTAGAATCACCCCCATTTCTCTGCTTCCAGCATCTTGCTTCTCTTCCTGAGCTGTGGCCACTTCATTGTCTCCGTCCACAGACCAGAGACAAACGCTGGTATTCACTGGGCACTTCCCTGGTGGCTCAGATGAGAAAGAATCCGCCTGCAATGCAGGAGATGCAAGCTTGATCCCTGGGTCAAGAAGATCCCCTGGAGAAGGAAATGACAACCCATTCCAGTACTCTTGCCTGGAGAATCCCATGGACAGAGGAGCCTGGCAGACTACAGTCCGTGGGGTCACAAAGAGTCAGACACAAATGAGTGACTAAACAACAACAAACAACATGGTAATGCTATGTTTAACTTTTTAAGGAACCCTTTAACATATCTCGAAAAAAGGAAATGCTACAACGCAAAGCCAGAAGGACACTGAAAGCAAAATGCAAAACCTCAGTGAGATCAAAGAAGTTAAAAAAAAACAACGCTTTTCTAGTCTCACCCCTTCTTTCAATAAGCTCAAGTCTGGGCAGAAGGAACCCAAACAGTACACTTCTTTTTAAAAGACTGAGAACACTAGCAGGAGAAAGCTAAGATATGTAATTCTTATTGTTGAGTCACTCAGTCGTGTCCGACTCTTTGTGACCCCATGGACTATAGCACGTCAGGCTTCCCCGTCCTTCACTATCTTCCGGAGTTTGCCCAAACTCATGTTCATTGAATTAGTGATGCCATCCAACCATCTCATCCTCTGTTGTCCCCTTCTCCTCCTGCCCTCAATCTTTCCCAGCATCAGGGTCTTTTCCAATGAGTTGGTTCTTCACATCATGTGGCCAAAGTATTGGAGCTTCAGCTTCAGCATCAGTCCTTCTAATGAATATTCAGGACTGATTTCTTTCGGATGGACTGGTTTGATCATCTTGCTGTCCAAGGGACTCTCACACAACTCTACCAAATAATTAACAAGGGTTGCTATATTTCCACAGTATTTTTAACAACAAAAATCACTCCTAAGCCAGGAGTCCACTCAAAACCAGGAGGCGGGCTCTGAGACTTCTGAACCAAAGGAAATAGCTGGGAGGGCCCAGCACAGGTCCTAAGTGGGGTGGGCTTTCTGTTATCAAGGAAGACTGGATTCTCTGCTCTGGCTCTCATTTTTAGTGCAACCATTTTTCTCCTTGAAAAGACAGAAGTCCCTGGTGTAAAAGAAAAAAAAAAAAAAACTGCACTCCTTAAAAAATAATCTTGCCACATGATTTGTCATCAGAAAAGTGCAAATTAAGACAAGAATGAGATTCCACTATACACCTATTAAAATGGCCAAAATCCAGATGATACTAACACCAAATGCTAATGAAGATGTGGAGCAAAGAACTCTCATTCACTGCTGGTGGGAACGTAAAACAGGCACTGGAAGACTGAAGACATCTTAGCAGCTTCTACAAAACTAAAAATACTCTTATCATCAATCCAGAAATCACACTCCTTGGGGTTCACCCAAAAGACGTGAAAATGTATGTCCATGTAAAACCTGCACTTGGATGTTTATAACAGCTGTTTTCATGGCTGCCAAAACTTGGAGGCAACCAAGGTATCCTTCGTATCCAACCAAGGTAAGTGAGTGGATAAGCTGTAGTGCACTCCTAAGTGAAAGAGGCCAATCTGAGAGGGCTCCACACTGTGCATTCCAACCATAGGTCGTAGTGCAAAAGGTAAACGGGGGGGACCCTAAACAGAGAGGAAGGAGGACCGGGCAGAGCACAGAGGGTTTCAGGGCAGTGAGACCCTGTGTGACACCAGGAAGATGGATACACGCCATCATGCATGTGTCCAAACCTGGACAACGGAGAGCCCCAAGAATAAACCCCAAAGTAAAGGATGGACTCTGGGTGATCAGGATGTGTCTATGCGGGTCTGTCCGTTTCAACAACTGTGCCACTCAGGTGGGGGAGGCTGATGACGGGGCGGTTATCTACAGGGTGGGGGCAAGCAGGAGGAATGTGGAAATCTCTACCTTCCGCTCAAGACTGCTGTGAACTAGAAACTGCTCTAAAATGTAAAGTCTTAATTTAAAAAAAAAAAAGCATGTCCCATCCCTTAAAGTAACATTTCGCATCAGCTCTAAGCCAGGAGCACCACTTGCAAAACAACTCGCTGAGACTCTGTCTGGGCCGAGGGGGGATGTGCACACCAAGAGCAGCCCAGGATGCAGACGCAGCCTCTCTGCACCTGCCTCATGGGCTTTATGCAGCTGATCACCGCCGATGCTTTAGCAGGAAGGCCAGTGGCAAGACAGAAACATGGAGGGACTGCCCCAGGAGAGGCCACATCAACACCTTGAAATTAAGTGAAGAAGAAAATAGCTCGCTGAAGGCAGAGTGAGCTAACCACAAATGACAAAACCGACTCTTCTGACACAAGCAAGACACCGGCGTGACGGAGGCGGCAGGAGACAGGCAGGACCACCGGCGGCGCGTGGTGGGGACAGGGGTTCCAGTAGACAGAAACTCAGTCAGCTCGCTGTGCGTGGCTCTCCACAAAGACACACCTGAAACACCAGCGGTGGCCTCAGATTAAGTCCATAGCCCCACTTTGGGCCAAAGCAGAGTCAAGCAAAGATGCATGTGCAAAAGGCAAAATTACTCCCAGATTAGCTCTAGCAAGCCCTTTAAAGTTCAAACTAAAACCAAGGCCAGGAAGGAAACAAAGCAAAAGGTAGCTTATTATGAATCAAAAAAAGTCATTCCTTTCTTGTGTGTGGCTCTTCCTGGTCACTTCAGATACAGGCAGACCTGGTGCTTGGACTGGGGAACGTGATAAAGACAAACATAGACATGATTTAAAAACCAACAACAAAGTGGGCTTCCCAGGTGGCGCTAGTGGTAAAGAATCCTCCTGCCAATGCAGGAGAAGCAAGATACAAGGGTTTGATTCTTGCCTGGAAAATTCCATGGACAGAGGAGCCTTGTGGCTACAGTCCTTAGGGTCCCAAAGTGTTGGACATGACTGAGCGTGCGTGCCCACACACACACATACACACCCTTACTTGTAACATCCCTATGTGTGAGCTTCTACAAAGTCAAGACTTAACTCCTGCCTACCAGGCAGACCAATGGGAAAGAGTATAGAAAAGCACAAGGACTCATTTGACGGAGGCGAGGGAAAGGGACATATTCTGAGAATAATATAAAATCTAGGAGAAGGCAGTGGCACCCCACTCCAGTACTCTTGCCTGGAAAATCCCATGGATGGAGGAGCCTGGTAGGCTACAGTCCATGGGGTCTCTAAGAGTCGGACACGACTGAGCGACTTCACTTTCACTTTTCCCTTTCATGCACTGGAGAAGGAAATGGCAACCCACTCCAGTATTCTTGCCTGGAGAATCCCAGGGACAGTGGAGCCTGGTGGGCTGCCGTCTATGGGGTCACACAGAGTTGGACACGACTGAAGCGACTTAGCAGCAGCAGCAGCAGGTGAAAAAAAAACAAAGGTTATCAGGACAGAGAGCTACAGGTCCTTAATAAAGTGGGATTCTCCTGGCACTCAGCATCACGTCACTCAGGCCCGAGAAAAAACGGAATGCCTGGCTGCAAAGCGGAGTATTAGAGAGAGGAGTGTGTGACGTCCGTGCCCCTCCTTTGTTTTAGAGAAAACAATACTGAGGATCGGAGAGATTCAGCAACATATCCAGGACCGACTGTTAACAATGGCAAAGCCAGGTCTATAACCCTGGTCCCCTGGAAGGCCTTCCACTAAACAGCATTGATGGTGGTGGTGCTGGTGCTGGTGACAGCACCCTTGTGCTGAAGAATTTACGAGCACACATTACAATGAGGGCTTTACAGGTATTATCCCATTCAATCCTCAACAAACTGTAAGGCAGTAGTTAAGTACTATTATTGGGCTTCCCAGGTGGTGCTAGTGGTAAAGAACACGCTTGCCAATGCAGGAGACATAAAAGACCCCGGTGCAATCCCTGGATCGTGAAGATTCCCTGGAGGAGGAAAAGGCCACCCACTCCAGTATTCTTGCCTGGAGAATCCCATGGACAGAGGGACCTGGGGGGCTATGGTCCATAGGGCCGCAAAGAGTTGGACACAGCTGAAGTGACTTAGCACACGTGCAGTACTATTATTAGCCCATTTCACAGATGAGGTGCAGAGAGGTTAAGCTACTGGCCCAAAGTCACACAGCTTGGTAGAAGCACAGGGAAATGTGCAACAGCATGGATGAACCTGGAAAGCATTATGCTAAGTGAAAGAAACCTGACACAGAAAAACACATAAAACACGGCATAATCTCACTGATACGTGGCATCTAAAAAAGTCAAAACCCATAGAGAAGCACAGGACAGAATAGTGGTAGCTGGGGTGGGGAGATGATGGCCAGAGAGCACAAACTTTCAGTTATGATATGAATACATTCTAGGGTGTAAGGTGCACCATGGAGACTAGGTTAATAATACTGAATGCCTAATTTGCTACAAGCGGAGATCCTCAGTGTTCTCACCACACACAACAGAAGTGGTGACTATGTGAGGTGATGCATGTGTTAATTTACTTGATTACAATAATCATTTCACAATGTGTATGTACATCAAATCATCTTGTGGTACTCCTTAAAAACATACACTTTTTATTTCTTAATTATGCCTCAGAACAGCTAGGAAAAATAAATAAGAGGGGAAAAAAAGCAGCACATGAAGGATGGAAACCTAGGTCTAGCTGAAATCCGTGCTCTTGACCCTTATATTAATATTCGATTGCCTCCAAACAAGGGAGGAAGTCACATTTTTAACTAAAATGTACACCAGAAACTTCTTACCACTGGATAGTTTTTATTGTCTATCACCTTGCCCTTCAAGATTAAAAAAAAAAAAAACTCAGCACTAAGGGATATAAAGAACAAAAATATTTTAACTTTGGTGAGAAAGAAGGCTTAAGACTCTCCAGCCCAGACAACAGAACTGATTAGACTCAGACCTGAAAAATTAGAGGCTGGAGCCAAAACACGTCCCTTTGGGATTTTGTCTGGCATCTCTCACTTTCAACAAGTTCCCTATTTATTTTCACATAGTTAATTCTAACTGGATAGTGGTACTGCCAGGCCCAGTTGGTGATTTCAGAAATCAGTGTTTACCAGATCTTGGTGCTTCCACTAAAAACATCACAGAATCACCAGTTTTAATCATAAGTGTGGCGACATTCAATTTCAGAAAACAGTTATTTTTGAAAATTGTCAAAATGTAAAAAATGACATTAAATTGAAAGTGATGCTTTTTGATTAAATAAAAAGCATCTGACTTTTGTAAGAAATGCCATTAATCTTCTCAGATACCGCAGTGACAGTGCCATCTCATCGTACACGGAGGATGCTTCGCTCTGTAAGCTGCAGAACCAGAACGTCTCCCTGCAGACACCTGCCCCAGCGCAACACCACGACGTTTCCCTGCACAACCAACCCACAGGCTCGGGCTTCTGGTCTGTTCACAATCTACACCCGCCACAGAACTGCAGCTCCACGAGGGGCACCTGCCGCAGGCCCAGCACAAGTCACAATTTCTCAATGTGAATCACAAAGACAAGGGCAGCGGAGAAGACCTCCTGCCCACGGATCGGATGCCCAGCGCTGTGTGAAGGCCCTTCGCTCGAGCTCTCTTTTCATGCCCGCCACACTCGGCAGGAGATGCCCCTCTTACCGTCAGCTTTAAAGACAGAGAAAGTGAAGCTCAGCAGGACTGAGAGAGTTACCCAGGGCCACACACCCGGATGCTGTAGTGCGAACCCGGGCCCCTCAGACGTGAGCGCCAAGCCCTCGGCCACCTCCCTCCGCACGGCCCTCCGCTCCCCTCAGACGTGAGCGCCAAGCCCTCAGACACCTCACTCTGCTCCCCTCAGACATGAGCGCCAAGCCCTCGGCCACCTCACTCCTCGGGGCTCTCCGCTCTCATCACGCACAAAGCCCAGGAAGGCCCCCTGCCGTCTCCTCAGACAGAGCAGGGCAGGTTCTCCCTTCTTCCAGTCTGAAGGGAAAACGCTAGCGGTTCTCCCAGACAAACCAGCTGGATAAAGGAAGCATAAAAGGGAAGAGAAAACAGATCTCTGCCCCTAAGAACTCAACCCTCTAAGCCAGACGGGTCTAAACAAATCCCTGTATCTCTAGGGCATTTCTGGCCGTGAAATGTATTTCCGGTCAGCAAGGTATTTCCATCGTGATCTGGGACACATGCACACACGGAGCCTGACCGTGTGTGACGAGCTGACACTTCCTAACCTCTTTCCTTCTTTTTTAATTCGAGTATAGTCAGTTTACAATATTACAGTCGTTTCAGGTGTACAACATAATGATTCAATATTTTTATACATTATATTCCACTGAAAATTATCATAAAATATTGGGTAAATTTTCTGTGCTGTACAATACATCCTTGTGTGCTCAGTCGCTCAGCTGTGTGCGACTCTTTGCAACCCTATGGACTGTAGCCCGCCAGGCTCCTCTGTCCATGGGATTCTCCAGGCAAGAATACTGGAGTGGGTTGCCATGCCCTCCTCCAGAGGGTCTTCCCGACCCCAGGATCTAACCCCAGTCTCCTGTGTCTCCTGCATTGCAGGTGGATTCTTTACCGCTAAGCTATCAGGGAGACTCCACAATATATCCTTGTTGCTTATTAATTTTATACATAGTAGCCTGTATCTCTTAATCCCATACTCTTAGGGCCCTTTCCTTTTTTTTTTTTTTTTTTTGGCTGAACCACACACACGGTTTATGCGGGATCTTAGTTCCCTAACCAGGGATCAAACCTGTGCCCCCTGCATTGGGAGTGCAGTCTTAACCGCTGTATTGCCAGGGAAGCCCTTTCCATTTTTTTCAATGTGTCAACCTACTAAATTGACTCTGTGACTGAAGATTCTGGATGATACCTTGAAATGCCCTGCTCCAGAATGCCCTCTTTTAGCTCTAATTTTAAAAAATAAATAAATAAAAAGGCAAAAAACAATCAGGAAGCTGGCCCTTACATCTAGCTTAACTTTCTTAGGCTGCCAGGTCACTTCAATGCGTACGGCTACACATGTCCCGGGGCAGACACAGCAGTGACCAGGGTAGCCAAGGGCCTGCACCTGGAGTCCGCTGACCTGCACCCAAGCGCTGCCTGAGTCCTCTGGATTCTGGCCTGTAAACTAGGGGCCAATGTCACTCACCCCCGAGCCTGTCGCAGGCCAGGCGGGAGCCAAGCCTCGCCTGCAGGACAGACCTGGACATCTGGACCCCCGGCCTCCGCCCCGCAGCGCCTGACGCCCCCCAGTGGTCGCGGGCAGCCTGTGGCCCCTCCATCACGCCGAGGGCCGCCTTCAGACCTCTCAGGCGGGGAAAGGTCTGTTTTCTACAGGAAGCTGGAGAAGGCAACGGCACCCCACTCCAGTACTCTTGCCTGGAAAATCCCATGGACGGAGGAGCCTGGTGGACTGTGGTCCATGGGGTCGCTAACAGTCGGACACGACAGAGCGACTTCACTTTCACTTTTCCCTTTCATGCACTGGAGAAGGAAATGGCAACCCACTCCAGTGTTCTTGCCTGGAGAATCCCAGGGACGGCGGAGCCTGGTGGGCTGCCATCTACAGGGTCGCACAGAGTCGGACACAACTGAAGCGACTTAGCAGCAGCAGCAGCAGCTACAGGAAGCATGACATGTGAGGTGCCTAAGCTACAATGGGGCCTCAGCCAAGCGCCTGCCCTCGGAGCGTGCCCTCCAACTGGGCAGATGGACAGGTAACAGGTGACTGTATAACCCACTGTGCCAAGTGGTGTGACGGAAACCCAGGCGTCCAGGGAGAGCACAGCTCATGCTGGAAGGCCCACTCCTTAATCCTAGCTGACTTTTCTTAGTAGAAAAAAACTACAAGCTCACAAAATGCTAATGTACTAAGAATCAGAAACTACCACCTCCAAGCCAGGTCTCAAGCCCGGAAGAAAAGCATCCTTGTCTGCTCTTGTTGTTGTTGTCATTCAGCTGTGTGCAGCTCTTTGCAACCCCATGGACTGTAGCCCGCCAGGCTCCTCTGTCCATGGGATTTCCCAGGCAAGAATACTGGAGTGGATAACCATTTCCTGTTCCAGGGGATCTTCCCGACCCAGGGATCAAACCTGCATCTCTGGCATTGCAGGCAGATTTTTTACTGAGCCACCGGGGAAGCCTATCCTTGGATATACCCACAGCAACAGCAGGACTGTTACAACTCCAGCGCTCCCTCCCTGATGTGACTGTAAGCTCCCTGAGGCTGGAAGTAAGGTCACCTGTTTAAGATCACATGACAAATATCACAAGACTGGAATCTCCAAAGATGGAAAATCACTTATTGCCTTTCCGGTTCCTATGGAACTTGCTCTATATTTTTCCAGAATCAAAATTACAAGAGGAAGGAAGGGTGGCTAGGATGAAAGCCCTCCCATGAGGCAGTCAAAAATAAGACTGAATCTGCTGGATGCTTAAGTAGGTCTTCTGAAAGGTGAGGCCAGAGGCCTCAAAGTTAGAATTTAAAAGTCATCTTAAGATTATAAAGTCACTGTATATGTGTGTACTAAAAGTATTCATGTGTCCAATGTGTATATTTGAAATACCTGTTTCTCAGTATGAAGATTCGTTAAAAATCTAAAAAGAGGGTTATCACATGCCGCAGCAATCCCACTGCTGGGCATATATCCAGAAAAGATGGAAACTGTAACTCATCTAAGATACATGCACCCCACTATTCCTAGTGGCACTGTTTACAACAGCCAAGACATGGAAGCAACATGACAGATGAAGGGATAAGAAGATGCAGCATATACACACAATGGAATATTACTCAGTCATAAAAAAAGAATGAAGAAATGGCATTTGCAGCAACATGGATGAACCTAGAGATTACCCTAAGTGAAGTAAGTATACAAAGAAGGACAAATACCATATGATAGCATTTTCATGCAGAATCTAAAAAAATCACACGAATAAATTTATTTACAAAACAGAAACAGACACTGAAAATAAAACTTATGGTTTCCAAAGAGGAAAGGGGCGGAGGAAGAGACAAATTAGGAACTTGTGATGAAGACATATAGACTACTATATATAAAATAGATAACCAACAAGGACTGTATATCACAGGGAGCTATATTCAGTATCTTAAGCTATATATATATATAACTGAATCACTTGGCTGCACACCTGAAACTAACACAACATTGTAAATCTACCATGTGTGTGTGATGTGCTTAGTTGCTTAGTTGTGTCTGACTCTGCAACCCCATGGACTGTAGCCGCCAGGCTCCTCTGTCCACAGGGATTCCCCAGGCAAGAATACTGGAGTGTGTTGCCATGCCCTTCTTTAGGAGATCTTCCCGACCCAGGGATCGAAACCAGGTCTCCCACACTGCAGGCAGATTCTTTACCATCTGAGCCACGAGGTCTTTATCATCTGAGCCACGAGGGATGCCCAAAATATCATACTTAAATTAAAAATAAAAAAAATCTGTTTCTAACATCCTATTTTGGCATCTCTTCATTTTTTAAACTACTGGGCCTGGGCACTTGAGAGTGACCATGTGGCTAACAAGGACACCCTTAGCGCTCTGGTCCCAGCGAATGAAGCAAATGTCAGCTACCCAACTCCCAGACCAAAAGTCTTAGAAAACACCTGGCTAAAATAGGACTCTTTATGCTCCGTCCTCTCTCTTGCTCTGGAGGAGAGAGTGTACCAGGGAGGTCAGTCACTAAGGCTCTCGGGGCAGTGGGAGTGCCTCAGGCCTCTGCACCCGAGTTAAAGGTCTGTGATCTCTCCAAGTCATGCTGGCTTAAAATAAAGACAGAAAATAGTAACCTGGTCATTAAGTTCCGGGTGATTTCATGTACGCTGTCTCGTTTACATCTACTCAGCTCCTTCAGATATTATTATTATGCCTGGCTTAGGGGACACAGATGCACTCAGCTCCTTGAGATATTATTATTATGCCTGGCTTAGGGGACACAGATGCAGAGGTTGGGTAAAGAGCTGGGAGGTGACTGGGAGGGACACCAGGATGGGCCCAGACGCGGCCCCCAGGCCCCACGGCGTCCTTGCCAGTGGGGGCAGTGTGTGAAGGGGGCACACGTTCATGCTCAGAAGACAACTGAGTTTCAGTTAATACCCCCACTGATGTTTTGTCTGAAACATCAGAGGAGCCTATGCAGTATGTTACCCTAAAGTCTCAGGTTTGTGATGTCCCTTGAGCAACCATCCAGGGACGTCCCTGGTGATCCAGTGGTTAAGAATCTGCCTGCCAATACAGGGGACACGGGGATCCCCAGTCTGGGAAGATTCTTCATGCTGCAGAGCAACTAAGCCGTGTGCTTCAACTACTGAGCCTGTGCTCTGCAACCAGAGAAGAGAAGCCACTGCCGCTGCAACTGGAGAGCAGCCCAGAGCTCTGCAGCTCGAGGAAACCCGCAGGCAGCAACAGAGGCCGAGTGCAGTCAGTAAACAAACAAATAAAATTTGCAAAAAAAGAAAAGAAAAAGAACCCATCTGTGAGCTGGGGTGACGGCGGCTCACTGGGAGCACTGTGAGGCAAGCCTGTGCACAGTGCCTGAGCGGTGTGACACGCCAGCGACCCAGACACCACGAGCAGCAGGCTGACTGCCGGGGCTCTGCAAGAGGCTCACGGGGAAGAAAGAGCTGCAGAGAAAGATAGGCAAACACACACCCGAAAGCTTGTGTCTACTCCTCAGAAACGCAGGGAAAGCAGAGTCCTGAGGACAGAGGGATGTCCAGGCGGACAGGCCCTGCATCCCGAGGAGTGAGTGGAGATGACTCCATCACCACCTGCATCTCTTCACGGACCTCACCGCCCCACTGCACTCACCCAAGGCCTTAGGCAAGAACACCTAGAGAAAAAAGAGGAAACGCCAACAAAGAGCAAAATTCCGACGATTCTGTGGTCCATCAGATCAGAGAGGTAGCATGAAACATGGCTCCACTGGTGCACAGAAGCCTCTGAGTTGGGAGGCCGGCGTCCCTTCGGGGGGAGGTCACTCCTCGCCTCAGAACAGGCCCAGGAGCTGCTACCCGACTCCCTGCTCCCAGATGGGCTCCCAGGAGCATGCAGAGTGAAGCAAGAGGCCAGACTGGGCAGAGGGACCTGGGTTCCTCTGCTCAATGTTATGCGGCAGCGGGAATGGGAGGGAGTCTGGGGGAGAATGGATACATGTATAACTGTGGCTGAGCTGCTGTGCACCTGAAACCATCACAGCACTGCTAATCAGCTATGCTCCAATACAAAACTAAAGGTTTTGACAAAATTAAAAACAAAGACCTGGGTTCAAATCTCTGGCCCTGCTACTTACACTCCGGGTCTGCTGGCATCACCTGATTCTGTTTCTTGCCTTACAAAACAGGGGCAGTCACTCCCCACTTCCAAAGTTGTTGTGAGGATTAAATGAAACAACACACCTAAAAGACTTGATCAGCAACCAGCTGCTATTCCTAACATAAGCAGAAGCCACCCAGCGCTGGGTAATAACTAGATCTCATTCTTTAAAAGAAAAAGATTTCAGGAAGTTAATGAGGACTGACCATTTTCAGAAAAATCAAGGCCGTGGGGTGGGGAAAACTACACTCCCCCGCCTTCTGGGAGGATTCTGAAACCTCTCCACCACCGTGCCCCTGCCAGACGGAGAAGTGGCTGGCAGTCTCCTTACCTCCAGACTCTTCACACTTTATAAATATACCACACGACCCACCAGAGAGTGCTCGCTGCCAACCTCGTGGACAAACAAGCCCAACAATATTTGATCCGGAAATTAAACGTCCAGGCAGCCTGGCCACACTCAGTTCAAAATAGATCTCTGTGACCTACTTAGTCTTCCAGTACCATTCTCAACACCAGACCCAACGGGGCGGGCAGGTCTGCTGACTTCCGCAGGGCCCTGCACAGCACCCCAGCTCTCCTGTCATTCAAAACATGCAGAGAAACAGTGATGGCTCAAGAAATTTTCTTGGGAGGGGCCAGACAGAAACCTTAGCTTAAAAACAGCTGATTCAAGCAGTTGTTAAAAAGCAAAGAGTCTCAAAGTCATGACAACAGTGTACCCCCGACCAGCTCCCATGATGTATTCTCAGTCATTCAAACAAAAGGCTACCACTTCTCTTGACAGTCCATTTTCAAGCTACCTATCCCTCATCCTCATAGTTGTTTCTGGAGTATCTATACCTTCTCCGGGACACAGTGGGCTCTTTGAGACTTTGTCTTCTTTACCGTGATATTTCACAGCATCTTGGTGCAGCAAGAAGCAAGCACTGCGTTCACCACCACTGCTGCGTTCACCACCACCGCCTCACCAGCAAGTCTTCCAGGTTCCACCCACTCCCACGCTTGGTTCCTCAAGATTAGGGAATAGAAACAGACAGACTTTGCTGGCTATAAAGATGAAGAAGGCACAGGAGACCAGGGAAAGCTGCTACATAGTTTCAACCACCAGGTAGCTACAAAACAGACCTCCTCTATCATAATTCATTTCACTAGGTCGGTGTGAGCCATGGGGCAGGAGATGGGGGAAGGAGGGAAGTGAATCCAAGGGCCTTGGCAGAGTCAAAGCCAGTAAAATCCCAGAGCATTCCAACACACAGTACGAGGCAGACAATGGAACACTGTCTTTCACCAACTAAGCAATGGTGGAGGAAGCAAGCTGACGGCCAAAACCAAAGAGAACAAGTCGAAGCAAAGCTGCTAGTCTTCACATCCAAATCCACCCTCCCCAGGTCTCCAGCATCAGCAGTATAGACTCCTCTCCCCAGACTGAGCTCTCAAATACCTATCCCAGAAATTTACTCGGTAGGCCTTTAGTTTATTTAGCACTTTGACCCCATCATGACATTTAATCCTCTGCAGTCATGGGAGGCAAGCAGAACAAGTACTTTCATCGCCCGCTTAGAAATGAGGAAATTGAGGCCACAGCATGTCTACTCCATGGTAAAAATCAGGTCGGCTGCACAGACCTCCTAACTCCAACGTCAATGCCTTTTCTCTAAAATCACCCGCACAGTGCGCCCGGGCCTGGGAAAGCCAGGTATCTGAGCTCTAGCCCGCTGGTCTTCCCACTGGCCCCTACAGCTGAGCACCTTCTGGAGACAGAACTCTAACACACAGGCCACATACACACACACACAATGCTTCCACCTGCTTAACAAATACGTGCAGAGAAATCATCAACCGTGGTGTCACTTACGTCAGCCACTCATGCCCCAAGCCAGGTGAGCACCCACCTCCCTGTAAACACACTAAACCCAACTCCAGAGAGACACACACCAGACATACACTGCTTTCTGCGATCAAATGGTAATCCCAGGGCAGGGTAGGTAATCACAGACCCCAGCAGCCACAAACCAGAGATCCTAGACCTCTGAGACCTCTGAATTTCACCACAATAAAATAGGCTAGCATTTATATTGTTAGAGAACCTCACAGATTCATAACAAGGATTAAGTAAGAGTGTAATGGCAATTCTTATGTGTGTAGCACATACAAAATCGTAATAAATAGCTATTTATTATTTATAGTAATTTTAATATTAATAGCTTTTATTATCTAGGCAATACCAGCACTCTGGGTCTACATCAGTCGGACACACCCGGGCACGCACACACTTGGAGGCATCAGCAGAGAGACAACGGCACCTGGCACAGGACAGGGAGCCTGTTTCACCGGGACCTTGGGGCTCTGCCTGCCTCCCCGCCTTGGGCAAGGCCCCTCTGCCTCTAATGCAGAAATGAGGCCAGACTCCACTGACTCCCGGGGACGCCACATGAGTCAAAACTTCCCAAACGCCCGGCAAGGAAGGAAGCTCTTCTGCTGGGCTGGGGAAACAGCCCCAGGAACAACTCGGGAGAAGGAACCATGATCCCACAAAACGCGCTTTAAGGTTCTGTTCCCGGCGAGGCATGGCCTTCCCCCAGTTTCATTTTGGAGGGATGAGTCTTCTGTTGGAAAGCTGGGGCAGGGAGCGGGGGCACCCCCAAGGCAGTTCCTGAAATCCGACAGAGGAGCAGCTGCTCCGGGCGCTGGGGAGTTCTATTTCCATCTCTGCTTACACCTAATTATCTCCTAAAGCGGCGCTCCCCGGAGGGCTGGCAGTGCCAGCGGCCCCAGGTCACCTCCTGGACCGGCTGCTCCTGCACCAGCCTCGCAGGGGGAAACCTGGAAGCCGGCCCAAAGCAGGGACACCCGCAGCCACTCCTCCCAGGCCCGGATCGCAAATGTGCCAGGCCCTTTCCTCTGGAGACGCCGAGAGGAAATCAAACGGGAGCCAGAGAAGGAGCTCCAACGCCGAGCAATCCGCAGTTATTAGTCCTCGGGGGCCACGTGGGCCAAACCAGCCCAGGTCGGGCCAGCCATTCCCAGGGCGCCTTCCTTCCATCGACTACGAGGGCGGGCCCAAGTATTTTCATAGCAAACAGGAACGACAGCGCACAGCTCTGCCGCCCGCGCGCCCCGGCCCCTGTGCCGCGCCCCTCCCGGCCCTGCGCTCTGCAGGCCAAGGGAGGCAGCCGAGGCACTGACTGCACTCTTCTAACGGCGACTGGATCCGCGGAAGGATGCGGGCGCTGAGCGCCCTGGTCGCGCGGGCCTCAGTCGGCCTATTGTACACCTGCCGGGGCGCGGGCACCGTCCCAGGCGGCAGCTCCCGCGCGGAGCTGGCGGCAAGATGTGGCCCCGGCGCCCCGGCCTCTCTGCTTTCTCTTCTTGCTTGTGATTTCCGCGTGGGGAGCGGGTGGTGCACAGGCATCTATGAGGACGCAGAACAGACAGGAGAGGGCGGTGGGTCGAGGGTCAATAGAGCAGAGAGAGACAATTGCTGCAAAATACCCAGGCGCCCAAACACGGCGCTGCAGCGGCATCTAAACCCGGAAAAAGCCTCAACCGGCTGCCCATCTGCTAGTGATGCTCTCGCTGTGCTTGCAGCTTGACACTGGCTCCCATCCCACGGGGGCAAAAGGCCTCCCACCCCAAACACACACACACACACACGCACACACACACAGACATGCACACACACACACATGCAGGCACACGACTTCCACCTCTGCACCCCCACACCAGCCCAGCAGGCGCACACGTCCACCTTGCAGCCTCCGTGGCAGCTGCCCTCAGTGGGGACCCAGTCCCCTCCACGCTACAACTCCCTTCAGACACAACTGCTCAGCAAGGCCTGCCTAGACCCACTTTCAGCACCTCACCACCCCCTGCCCCAGGCGCTCCCCTGACGTTTCAGCGGCCATCCCCACCTCACACACTGTTCTGGGTCCACCAGTGTCCTCACAAGCCCACAGCCACCTGGAACCTCAGAACGTGACCCCTTCTAGAGAGAGGGCCTTCAGATGTACACTGTTAGGGCGAGGTCATGTGGAGGAGGGGGCCCGCACACAGAGAGGGGCCACAGACACCGGGAAGATGCCGTGCAGTGATGGAGGCAGGGAGCAGAAGACACAGGCACCCCCAGAAATGGGGGGAGCAAGGGACAGGTGCACCCTGGGACCCCAGGACAGTGAGGGAAGAAGGCCCTGGTGTTTAAGCCATCTGGTTTACTGTCCTTTGTTACAGAGCACTAGGAAACTGGGACATGTACCATGAATTGCGATCAGCTATTTATGGTCTGTTGCCCCTCACGAGAAAATAAGCCCCAACAGAAAAGGATTCTGATGTCTTTCACTCGATGCAAAATGCCCAACGTATAGAATAGCATCCACCTGAAAAAATGTATTTGCTGGACAGATTCTGAGTGAATGAAGATGAGCCTAGAAGGGAGGTGGGGCGCTGCCCCCACCCTACAGAGGGCACAACTGAAGGGCCGGTGTCCCAGCTCCACTCAGAGACAGAAGAGCCAGGACCAGAACTGAATCGAGAACTCGTTCCTTCCTTTGAAAAGCAACCTTGAGCGCCTCTGGGCGCCAAGCGAGCCACTGCCATGCAAGCCCTCGGTGAGCACACGTGTGGAGTGGAGAGCAGGAAGCGCAGGCTCCAGGCGCCCCCTTGGCGGGGCCGCGACCTGAACCAGGCCACCCCAGGGCAGTGTCCTATCCTACAGACCAAGGGCAACCGGCCGGCCTACTGGTGAAGATGCAAGCGAGGCCCATCTTCCTGGGCTTGCTTCCACGAGGCCCTCTCAGGCCTGGGAGCCGGGGGACAGCCGTCCAGCGTCTGACGCTGAGGGCGACACCTCTGGCGCTCTCTGAGCACTGCCCTAAAGTTCAGCTCGCACCGCAGGGCACTCATGCTTGCATGCCCCGCAATCACACCCTGGCACACACATGCACCTGGACTCACGGCACCCAGGGCTCTGCACGCCCCACAGTCACACCCTGGCACACACGCGCGCCTGGACTCACGGCACTCAGGGCTCTGCATGCCCCACAGTCACACCCTGGCACACACATGCCTGGACTCATGGCACCCAGGGCTCTGCACACCCTACAGTCACACCCTGGCACACACACGTGCCTGGACTCACTGCACCCAGGGCTCTGCACGCCCTTCAGTCACACCCTGGCACACATTCCCCACGGTCTGCATGCCTCCCCTGTGTCCCCACCAGGCGGCTCTGTTCCTCCCGGGCCTGCACACACCGGGCTCCCCCACCACGCTCTGCTCCCAGGACCAGGATTCCTTTCTGCCCCCTGGACCCAGGCGGCCTTGGTCCTCTGGAACCCTGGGCACAGCCCTACTCACACTTAGCCAGCAGGCCTCTCCGGTTTGCAGAAACCATCAGAAAACGTACCAGGGACTTCAGAAGAGTGTGCCGTTGCACCCGCATGCACTGCACACACACGTGGTCAGGGCAGGAGACTGGCGCCATCGGCACCCCAGGGCCGGCGCTGTTGGAGCACAACCAGGCAGGGGTGAAGCGAAAGCCCCCCACCCGCGGGCTGCACTCCCCGGCCCTCCCTGCAGCGACCTCAGCTCACAAGGCCCGGAGCAGCAGACGGCAGACTCTGCAGGGCACCCTGAACACTGCGTGGTTCTCTTTTCCCGCAGCTACAAGAGGCAGCATGTAGCCCACTTACCTGGCGTGCAGAACAGGATAAAGAGCCCCGAGCCCCGATCCTAGAGCCCCGTCCCACCTCCATGCTGAGCCACCAGGCTCACAGCCGCACAGCCCCTCTTACGGCCTGGCTCGGCCTCGGAAACAAAGCGGACAGGCTGTTAGAGGATCCGCAGGACCCAGTCACCCTGAGCAAACGGGGGCCTCTGCTCTGACAGCCCACAGCAGGGCTGGTGCAGGAAGAGAACCCCGAACCCTTCACCCTGGGGCACTCCCACAGCCCCGCTTGACCCGGGTCTGCCTGTACCCTCCTCGAAGTTACCAGACAATCTGCACTGCTGCATTCACCGAAGGCAACACTCATTCGTGCATTTAGAAACACCCACTAAGGAAAGTGGCTTCCCAGGTGGCTCAGTGGTAAAGAATCCACCTGCAATGCAGGAGACCTGGGTTGATCCCTGGGTTGGGAAGTGCATGGCAACCCACTCCAGTATTCTTGACTGGAGAATCCCCACAGACAGAGAAGGCTGGTGGGCTACAGTTCATGGGGTTGCAAAGAGTCGGGCACAACCTAGCAATTAAACCACCACTAAGGAGAGAAGAAAATAAATGAAAGCAGTAGTTGCTTACTGTTGCTGAGTGCATGCTAGTAGTGTGCTGATCTTTACAAACATGACTCCCTGACTCCCCTCAACAGCCCTGTGTGGCGGGTGCTGATATTATTCCTGGTTTACAGATGAGGAAACCGAGGCCGAGAGAAAAGACAACTGTACTTACATCACACAGCCACGAACGACAGAGCAAGAGCTGGAAGTGGAGTCTCCTCCCATCCCAGCCGCGCCTCCATCACTCCTGCCTCCTGGCCTTCTTTGACCAGCAGGTGCAGGATGCTGTCATTAAGTCAGAGCCTCCCAAAGCCCACTGTGCGGCTCAGCACGCAGGGAAAGGCCAGGTGAGGCCTCCGGACGTGCCCTCTGCCCACCCAGGCTGCTCAGGTACTGCCCGTCACGGTCTTCCCAAGCGAGCCAGGAGGGGCGGAGGGGCACCACGCTGCTGCAGGGACAGCCCTGCCGCAGGGTACTGCTTCACGCCGAGAACAGAGGCTACTCCCAAAGCCAGAGCATCTGACATTCTGGCATGCGTGCCCCTAGCTCAGCTCCCCGGCCTGGCACCTCTGCCTTAGCTACACAGAACAGAACTGCTATCAATGTGCTGCTTACAAGCACTTGCCTCCTTGGGGAGAGGCTCACAGAAAGACTCTGGCAGGTCACGCCAGAATTAAAATGATCCATTATAGTGCCCAGCCTCCGGGAAAAGTGGAGAGAACGTGAAACGAGGAGCACTTGCTTCCACTGCCATGTTCCCACCCCTGTCTGCAGGACACCCTGAGCAGAGCTGTGGTCCTGGGGGCTCAGAGTCCTCATCCTCCAGGGCTATGATGCCTCCACCACAACTAAGATCTGAAAGCCAAGTGAGTCTCATAGCCACACCAGCAATGGTGAAATGCCTATAAACACTATCCACTTCTATCATCTAGCAGAATGGCAGCCCACGGGGAAGAGGCGGCCTCATTATCTACTGGTAGTTTAAACCAGTCCAGCCCTCAAGAGCGCAGCATGGGGATTTGCTGTAACAGGTCAAACATGAAGAACCTGTGGCATACTGATTCCACTCCTAGAGAAATACACACAGTATGTCTGTATGAAGATGTAATAGCAAAACTAACGCATGAGATTATGTCTATCAATGGGGGACTGACTCATAAATTATGATATATCTATACTATAAAATATTTTGTAGACAAAGTAAGAGAAGAATGCATGAAAAGATCTGTAAGATCCATTATTTGAAAAGATAAAATAGTGAAACAATATATATGATGCAATCCAGTTTATGCTTACAGAAGAAACAAAACTGTATGTTTCTGTGTCTGGACAGGCTGATGGAAGGTACAATCGGTCAGGCTAAGGAGTCAGCACGGAGGGGCCTCTTGAGGGAGGGGTTCCAGGGAAGAAGAACTCTATTTGCTGCTGCGGACTTCACTACCTAGATGGGAGGGTGGGGTGCAAGGGCGTAACAGATTCATGTATCGCTTAGAAAAAAGGCAACAAACTGATTGAAAAATACCACTGCCACCAAAGCAGGGTTGTTTGTGTTCTGGCATGAACCTGCCACAGCGATTTAAACAAGTTTGGGGCCATACTCCAAGGTCTTTGCAAGAATGAATAAGGAAGTTCAAGTGCAATCTGTAACCCACAGACAGACGGGATCAGGGTGGACAGGGAGGAAGGGCAAGGTGGATGGAGCGAGAGTTCAGGGCAGCGCTGTGGGAGCTGCAGCTGCCCCCCTGAAGCCGCTGGGCTCCAGGAGCCACTGTTCCGAGACTCGCCTCCCTCTCACCCCACAGGATGAAAAGAAAGTGAGAACCCGGGTGAAGGAGAATTCCCTTTCCCACAGCAAAGGGGCAGTCACCCTGTCACTAGCAAAGCTGCTCCCAAGTGAAGCTGGAGAAAAAGGGAAAGGAGGGCACGTATCAGTCATTGAGTCGTGTCACACTCTGCGGCCCCACGGAGTGCAGCCAGCCAGGCTCCTGTCCAGGGGATTCTCCAGGCCAGAACACTGGGGTGGGTTGCCGTTTCCTTTCCCAGGGGATCTGGCCAACCCAGGGATCAAACCCCAGTCTCCTGCACTGCTGGTGGATTCTTTACCATCTGAGCCATCTCCTGCCAGGCTCCTGAGGCTCCAAGGACATCCCGGCTGGCAGCCCAGCGTCCACCCATTCAGCTCCCTCCAAACAACCAATCAAGCCTCCCTCCACGTTCCACACTGAAACAGAACTGGTACACACATCAGAGGGTTCTGTCCACAGAGCAAGAACAACGTGGAACAAGGAGAGATCCATCAGTGATATCCTGGGTAAACACTTACTCTTTCTGCTTGCCCATAGAAACATGTCTGTAAATTTAAAGATTTGATAAGGACCTTGTTTGCTTCCTAATAATAACTAAAACACACACACAAATACACAGCTAAACACAGAGCAAAAAGAAAAAAAGAGGGGCTTTGTTAGGACACGATGTTCAGGAGGCAGGCTGACGGCTGAGAGGGCAGGGGCTTTCTTCCCATGAGAACAGGTGCCCCGTCAGTGCCCCAAACACATGGGGCACTGGAACAGCCCACGGCTAGGGGACCACCCTCAGGACAAGGAACAGAACCCCCGTCTTGGGAGGACAGGGTGCCCCCCACACAGCGGGGCCGCGGAGTCCACGTGTGTGGCTCACCGGGGCAAGGCCATGCCTGCAGAAGCCAGGAGCAGGCAGGCCCAGCGAGGACCCTCGGCCCCCTCGCAGTGAGGATGCGGCCCAAGAAAAGCCAGCACCTGGCCAACGGGCGGGAGCTCAGCAGGAGCTACCCGAAGAGTCTGAGTGTTTATGCAAGCTGGAAGATGGGAAGCCTGGGCAAGTTTGCACGGACGCCAGCACTGGTGAAGGGAGAGGGCCCGGGACCAGCGTCCTCCTTACGTGGCGGCGGGACCCACAGGCCCCAGCGAGCACGGGCACCGCACGCGCCCCTGGGCTTCAACGCTGCTTCTCCCAAGCACGGCCCAGCTCCCCACTGCGCTGCACTCCCTGGGGGGTGGGCTCACCTCCCGGCAGGGCCGGCCACCCCGAGAACTCGCCCACCGCCACCGCCCACCAACCAGCCACCCCCGTCCAGAGGCGGGTCAGCCCTGGGGGACCCGTCAGAGGCGAGGCCCACAGCCAGCACCGTGGGTCCCCCGGAGCAAGAGGGTGTGGACTCCACCCAGGGAGGCAGCCTCCAAGGGGCTCTTCCCCTCCAATCCTTTCATCTGAAGTGTGAACATTCAAGCCAGCACGTCCCTCATGGACTGGGGTATGAGAACCTGAATTCCATCCTGAGCTGCCCCAGGAAAGGTGGCAACAAAGGCCAGGTGGGCGGGCAAAGACAGGGGAGGGCTTCGGGGTTTTAGTCCAGCACCTTCCTCCAGCTTGAGAGACCACAGCAGGCTGCCGTGGTTTCTATAGAGGCTCTCAGTCTGCACATGGCATCAATACCCCGCCTGTGAGCACGAGACTGGCCATGAGGGGCAGGGAGGAGAGCGGAGGCTTGACCCCCTGTCTCTCAAGTCCAGCTCTAAGGTGTGAACACCATCCATGGCCAGCCCTCCCCTGTGCCCACCACCTGCTGGCCTCAACGGCGTGACACCAACACTCACACTCTCTTGGGCCAGCTACCCTGATGGCCTCATTCCTCTTTGGGCCCCTTGCGGACTCCACGCAGCCCCCAGGGCCACCCGTCTAACCGCAGCCCCGATCCAGCCCCGTCTCTGGGACGGAGTCCAGCCCCGGCAGGGCAGCCTGACCCCCGCCTCCCCAGGCTCTGGACTCACAGACATCAGGGCTGCCACGCGGGCGAACACCCCGCAACGGCTCTGGGGACACAGGCACTCCTGAGCCCGTCTCCTCATCTGAGCAAGGGGAATAACACAGTTGGCCTCCAGAGCCTTTGTGAATCCAGCAGAGGACACCCTGGCTCTCCAAGAAGGACCACAACTGTCCCTAGCCCCAACCTGGCCCCAGAGTCTCTGCTCTTCACGACCTCACTGTGCTGCTGCTGCTGCTGCTAAGTCGCTTCAGTCATGTCCAACTCTGTGAGATCCCAGAGACGGCAGCCCACCAGGCTCCGCCATCCTTGGGCATCTCCAGGCAAGAACACTGGAGTGGGTTGCCATTTCCTTCTCCAATGCATGAAAGTGAAAAGTGACAGTGAAGTCGCTTAGTCGTGTCCGACTCTTCACGACCCCATGGACCACAGCCTACCAGGCTCCTCCGTCCATGGGATTTTCCAGGCAAGAGTACTGGAGTGGGTCACCAGTGCCTTCTCTACTCACTGTGCTACTTCCTCACAATGAATGAACACAAGTAAGCTCAGGAAAAAGGCACGTTCGAGATATAAAAATGAAGGGTCATAAGCATAGAAACTAGGCTTCCAAGACGTGAAAGACACCAAAATTAACTCATTATCAAAATAATGTGAGAGGAGGGAAGAGATGGGAAGAGAAAAACATCGCTTTGGAGGAACTGCTTTTAAAATATATCGCTTTGCAACTTTTTCTTAGACTTCATTTTTTCCAAAGATTTAGGAAGATTACATTTCAAAAGCTCACAAAGGAGACATTTCTGGTTTTTAAATTGTTTCTTAATTAATATCTTCAGAGAACTAAGAACTACTTTTATAGACTGACTGAATCTTAATAAAATTCTCAGAGAAATTCTGGCATCAGTCACAACAAACACCCTCTTGGAATTTAATTTCATTTTCCGCATACAACTTACTATGGAAACTCATTTATGATGATACCACCACCAGTCAAAATCTGCCTGGAGCCCAAAAACTTCAAAGTGCCACAAGAGATCCTATAGGACTTGATGGAAATTGGTCCCATATTTAGCCAAATCCTCATCTAATGGAGAATTCTCCCATGACAAACTGTCCAGATTTTACCGTCAAAATCACCTCTTCCATCCCCTTCGAAGCCCATAGCTTCCCTGCCCTCCCACCGTATACTACAGCTCTAACAACGCCTCCTTCCAACCAGAAGTCCCCAAATTCAGTCTCTTTCCCTTTTTGCACAAAATGGGCAAAAGGTAACTAGCCACATCCATCTTTAGCCCCTACCAAAGACCTGTTCCTTCTGGCTTCTAGTTTGCTTCAAGCCCCATCTTTCTTTTAATTCTCACTTGAAGTATAGTTGATTCACAAGGCTGAGCCAGTCCCAGCAATCCCTTCCTTTCAGATGATGCTAAGACCCAGAATATTCACTGTGTGTGTTGAGGGTGCAGTGGGAAGCCAAAAGCTAAAAGAATTATTTATAAGTACAAAAACACACTTTAAAGCCTTTTTCCCTGGAGGACAATTCCTACTGGAAGACTTAAATCAATCCCATTATTCCAAGCACCCATGGGCAAGGGGAGAGGAAGGGGTGAATGCTAACCACCACTGAGGACCTGCTGCAACTCACAAGTGCATCTCATTTACTGCAAGGCAGATACTATCATCCTAATTTTACATACACAGAAATCAGGCTCAGAGGGATTAGGCGATAGGCTCAGCATGTACACCAGGCCCACCAGACACTGGGCTCATGAGTCATGGACTCATAAGCTTCCAGAGTCCTCGGGTGCTTAGGGTAAAACCTGTCCTGGGTTGGAGGGCACTTTACAGTTTACACATTGCTTTTCACATATAAGATCTCATTTAATATCTCAACCCTGTAAGAAACAATTAAGAATTACTTTTCCATGGGAGAGGAGTTTGGGGGAGAAGGGTTACATGCATACGCATGGCTGAGTGCCTCTGCTGTTCACCTGACACTACACAATCAGCTACATCCCAAAACAAAATGAAAAGTTAAAATTACTCTTCCACTATCATAAAACATTACATGCGTGCATGCTGTCGTGTAGACTCTTTGTGACCCCATGGACGGTAGCCTGACAGGCCCCTCTGTCCATGGATTCTCCAGGCAGGAACACTGGAGTGGGTGCCATTCCCTCCTCCAGGGCATCTTCCCCACCAGGGATCAAATCCACGACCCCTGCTGCATCTGCTGCATCACAGGCAGATTCTTTACTGCTGAGTCACCGTATCTTGTCCTGCCTGACACATGGTAGGGGTTCAAATGACAACTATTATTAGCACCAGGATTTTTATTAATTTAATAGCTCTCAGTTAAAGTAAAAATTTACACAAGAAACTGACAGAAAAGGATTACTGAAAATGATGTGGTCAAACCCAATATGGATTTGAAAGCTACTAATGGAAGAGAACAGAAAAACAGGAGCATTCAGTTATGATAAAATACACACACATACACACACACAGAACCTTCCCCACCCAGCAGCACCAGGGCTTGATCATGAATGTGACCCAGCCATGGCATTTCAACTTCTCAGTATCCAAAACAAGATGGGCAGGAAGTGCCTCTGAAATTCTACTGAGAGGTTGCCCAGGGGGTCTAGGGAATAGAGGTGGAGCAGACACATTATCACCTTGAGCTATTTTTAATGTGCTGTATCTAATGCACTATTTGCCTATTAATTTCACTCACTAGAAACCTGGGAGGTGCAGAAATGCCACATGCAACAGGAATCAGCACCCCACTTCTCAAGTCAGAACGGAGAGGCTGGTGGGGTCCTCTGGTACAGTCCATGGGGTCACAGAGTTGGGCATGACTGAGCACTCACCCACGGCAAGGAGAGATCCTGGGGGTATTCTTCAAGTAAGGCTGCTCCAAGTGGATCCACTGCGCATCCACTCCAGGCTTGAAGGTACAAACAAAAGAAAAAATTCAGGTCCACAGATGAGACATACATAACTTTTTAAAGCACAGTTAACAACTTTATGGTAATGACAGCTAACAGGCAATACACTAATTGTCTGCATAAGAACAGTATCCCGACTGCAAATCCAGTACCAATTATTATTAGTTTTTGGTTGTTTTACCTTATGCAGCCTCTCTTGCTTCTGAGCTGTGTTAAGTCCACCCTAATTTCTTTATAATAGGCTGAGGTGGACTTTGTGTGGCTGATCTAGGTTCACAAGGAAAAAGATTTCAGGTTCCCTCAAACACCTAGTCCTGCCACCTAAGACTGTCTAGCTCATTCTGTATACCGAATTCCCCAGATAAAGAAATTGAGTTCCAAAGAGGGGAAGTGATGCATTGGAGGCCATCAGTTCAGTCGCTCAGTCGTGTCCGACTCTTTGCAACCCCATGGACTGCAGCACGCCAGGCTTCCCTGTCCATCACCAACTTCCAGAGCTTACTCAAACTCATGTCCATCAAGTCGGTGATGCCATTATTAGAGACCATAACACTTGCTAATACATCTAGGACTAGCACAAGGTCTCAAGGCCCGCAGTGTGGGTCTCCAGCTCTATCACTGTTGCAAATGACCTGGAGCACTTGTGTCTTGAATACAAAGTTTATTTGAAGGGGGAAAAAAAAAAGCTAACATGAGTCATCTCCACTGTCAAGGGGCACCACACAGATTATTCCAATAAAGCATCTCCAGAACCACTTGTTTCTGAAATAGCCAGCCTCAGCCAGAGAATCAAAGGCCATGTCTCACGCCCCTTCAGCATGACCACGACTCTGCGAACAGAGGGGCTGCTAGGCTTTGCGGATCTGTAGCCGAACCCAGGGAATACCTACGTGGCTGGTGCTGGAGAGGGGAATGGGGGTGGCTGCGTGGGTGTCAGAGGGGGTCAGAGCTGCGTTTTCTCCTGGCAACGGTTATGATTGCATGCAGCCCAATCCTACTGCCCACGGGACCCCTAAATATCCCATCCTCTCAGGGGTCCCTCCCTCGTCAACTTTCCAGACAGCAGCGCCGCAGTCGGTGAGGCGAGTCTGGCAGACGGGGATGGGAAGTACTTGGCCCAGGCGGTAGAGGAAGCGCGGCTCCGCCGCCTCCTCCAGCAGTTCCAGGAACTCCCCACCGGGTCTCTGGCCGCCCAGAGGCGTCCCCAACTCTGAGCCCGAACCCCACCCCCACCGGCGTCCGCCCCGGCAGGGGGGAGGGGGCAAGCCCACCGCCGCTCCACTCCGCCCCCAGCCCCCCCGGTCCCCCCTGCGGGCCTGCCTTCCCCCCGCTCACCGCGAGCCCCGCCGGGCACCTGCGGGCTCCAGCCGGGGACACCGAGCGCGCCCCTTCCTCTCCGCGCGCCGAGCACCCGCGCCCCCCCGCCTCCAGCGACCCCCCGTGCCCCCGTCCACCGGGGCCGCCGCGCGCCCGCACTTCCTGCCCGGCCCGCGGGGCTCGCGGTCCGCCCCAACTTTCCCGGGCGCGGCCCTGGCCCGCAGCGCGGGGACCCCGGCCCGCGCAGAGACGCGCGGCCCCGCGGCCCCCGCCCACGGCCGGCACGAGTTGCGCTCGGGACGCGCTCGGGGCTCGGGCCTCGGCGGCCGGCCGCCCGGCTCTGCGCGGAGCTGGCGCGGCGGGAACCGCGGGGCCGCCGCCCCCCGCCCGGCCTGGCCTGGCCCGCGCCGCCGCTCACCTCCGCCCGCGCCGCCGCCGCCGCTGCCGGGAAGACGTGGCGGTGGCCGCCGCTCGCGCTCCCCGCCTCGCCTCCCGGCGCCCGGGCGCGCGGCTCCGGCCCGCAGCGCCAGGCGCCCTCTGCCGCCGGGAAGCCGAATCCTCCCGCCCTAACCCTAACGCGCCCGCCCGGCCCGGCCCGGCCCGCCCGCCCGCGCTCCGCGCTCCCTCTCCCCGCTCTCCACCGCCGCTGCTCCGAGACCCTCCGCCGGAGGCCGCGGGCCCACCTCGGGGAGCCCTCCTCAGGGAGCCCGCCTCCGGGCGCCCGCCCTGGCCAGCCGCCGCTCGCCACCCCCGCCGCGCCCCGCCGCCGGTGTGGGTCGCGCCCCAGCCGGCTCCATACCGTTTCTGCTTCCCTGAACCCTAACCCTTGCCCCGGAGAAAGTCAAGTCAGGCTGGGGAGCAGCCGGCTCGCCGTCCCCTCTCCTAGCTTAGCGCCCCGCCCGGAATACCCAAGTGCGCCACAAACACTTCTTACGGGATCCAAGGAGCGAATGAATGAGGACAGACTTTGGCAGCTCTCCACCACGCAGGCTTCTAAACTTCCAGAGAACAGATACCCGGACCTCGATTTGTTTTTTCGTTTGTGAATTACACACACAGACGCGTGCTCAGCGTTGCATAAATAAGTAAGATTCACAGTTCCCGACCTCAGACCGGCACGGAGCGGCACAGGGCCCACCGCCCAGTTACTCGGGGCTTTTAGTCGAACAGACAGGATTTAGATCTTCCACTTGAAAGCTGGGAGCTCTTGGGAAAGCTAATCTCTCTGAGTGGTTACCTCGTCTATACACTGAGAATAGTAAAACCTACTTCCCAGGGCTGTCGTGAGCATTGAGACCTTGCATTATATGTGAAGTGCCTTGCTCGGCCCCTCCACCCACCTATGCTGCAGAACTAAGTGGTAGAAGCCGTTATTATGATCACTAACAGGTAGCTACTGTTACTATTATTACTGATCTAATAGGTAATAAAAACTATACGCAAAATGTAAACTAATGGCCACCTTTTGGTCTGAGGACACCCCTTGTGAGTGTAGAATTTTCACCTACCCAACAGGGCCTTTCCAGTCTCTCCTCTTCCCCACCCCCAAGAATTAACTAATTGGTACTGGGTTTTTTCAAGAGCTGTAGAACCGGCTTTCCTACTGGGTTTCCACCTGGGTTTTGGTGGCCAGTCTCTTAATGAGCAGTGTTTATTTTCTTGCAAAGGCAGTGAATGCTTAAGGGCTTCTGCAATCTACAGCCTCTACTGTTTCCTCCTTGACCCTCTCTCAACACCTGGAGGCCTCTTTTCACTTTTGACAGTCTCCTTCTGCTCTGCATGGAAAACAGCAGCGGGTGCAATGAAGTTGTTGTAATACAGGACGGGGCTGGAATCCCAGCCTGTCCACCTTGGGCTTTCTGTGCTTCAGTCCCTTCAGTTGTAAACTGTGGAGAATGACACATCTGTGGCATTGAGAGATTGGTGATCCAATCTGTGAGTGAAGTGCCTGGAACATAAAGGTGTTTACTAAAAGGCAACTGTCGATTTGTTTATTTAACCAGCATTTAGGGAGCATCCCAGGTGGTGCTAGTGGTAAAGAATCCACCTGCCAATGCAGGAGACGCAGGTTCAATCCCTGGGTCAGGATGATCCCCTGGAAGAGGAAATGGCAACCCACTCCAGTATTCTTACCTGGAGAATCCCATGGACAGAGGAGCCTGGGGGGCTACAGTCCATGGGGTTGCAGAGAGTTGGACATGACTCAGCATCTGAGCCTAGCATAGCACAGCTCAGGGAGCATCCACTGAGTGTCATACATGCTGGGAGAGTGAGGGAAAGAAATATGGGTGAGGTAGGATTCCTGCCCTCAAAAGAGATTGAGGTCTACTCGACAAGAAGGGCACCCACATCCTTGGGCCGAGGTGTTGGGAGGACATAGACGCAGCTAATATGAAATTAGAAAGCCTTAGTTCCAAACTGAGGCAGTGGTACTGCAGTAAAGATTGCTTTAATTCATTATAATTGTAAATGGTATTTTCCTCTAAATATGTACATAACTTTCCAAGGCCACTGCAAAACTTATGAATAATTTTATGAGGCAAGGAGAACCACCTGATGTAGGATTCAATCCCTTAATAAGGTGACTCCCAATGCTTCCTTATACTAGTAATAACATGAACATTGTGTCTTTGTGAAAGCACCATAATGTATAGGTTAAAGTTGCATGTCTGCAATGCATATCTAAGAGGGAAAGTTCACATTGTTACCCTAATGGCCTCTGATGACTCTCAACTCCTATGCGTGTCCTTGGTCTCGCTCGAGCCTCCTCTGTTAACCCTGGGCTTGGCCGCTGGGACATCCGCAAACATGGCACAAGAGGAGCTGTTTGACGAGCACTTGTGCCCCACTCCTTGCCTTCTTGAAATGCTGTGAAGAATGTGAAAAAACCTGGTCCAACCTCCTCAAAAATGAAAGACTGAGGCAGAGAGAGGCTTGTCATCCCAGCTGTAGCAGTTCCCCAGCCAACCCACCAGCTGAATGCAGCCGCATGAGTGAGCCCCGGCAAGTCTAGCCAAAATGACCCAGCCGTCCCAAGAGTTGTGAGAAATAAAATGGTGGTTGCTTTAAGCCACTGAGTGTTGGCAGCAATAGATAACTGACAGACACAGGGGAAAGACTGAGGGCAGGAGGAGGAAGGGGGCAACAGAGGACAAGATGGTTGGATGGCATCACTGACTCAACGGACATGAGTTTGAGCAAGCTCCAGGAGTTGGTGAAATCAGGGAAGCCTGGAGTGCTGCAGTCCATGGGGTCGCAGAGTTGGACAGGACTTAGTTACGGAGCAGCAGCAGACATACCACAGGCAGCCATTTCCACAGTTCCAAGGTCTTGGTGAAATTCAGCCAAGAGTCAATACTCTATCTCATGTTTTCTGTCATGGAGCACTCAGTTTAAGTTAATATGTCTCAGCTTAACAGAGTATCACACTTCCAGTAATGCCTTCTCTCAAAGTTCTTCATTGAATGACTACTGAGCCTGGTTAAAATCCTTTTGCAGCCAACAAGACAATGAGCTGGCAAAACCAGCTTAAAAACCACTTTAAACATAGCTCCTTGGAACACAGCAGGGGTTATAGAGTTTGGGTATTCCTACCTCCCATTTGATTATAAACTTCTTGATGATGAGCACTTTGTTCTATTTGACAGGGTTTCTCTGTAGATCAAGGAAGGGAAATTAAAGGATCAGCTAATCTCCTACCTCATTTTGCAGATGAAGGCACGGGGCTCGGAGAGATTTGAAGAGCCTGACAAATGCTGAGGGTCCTGGAGCGAGCTCAGGGCAGAACTGAGGAGACCAGAGATCTTCACACTGTTCATTGGATTGGAGTGTTTGTTGCATTGTTTTTCCTCTGTGACATTGGTTGCTACCAAAAATATCCTCCTCATGCTCAAAATAGCTTTACAACTTTCCTTTGCATTTAGGATAAAATCCAAAGCCTTCATCTGGCCCCAGGAAGCCTGGTGCAGCCAGTCCTTGGGAGCATCGTTTCAGCTCCTGCTGTCACTTGGCACGCCCTGCCCTCTCCGGTTTTCTTCTGTCCTGTGTCACTCCACTCAGAGTGCAAGCCCTGAATGAAAGCCAGCTTGACCTGGCTTGGTCACATGACCTAGCTTGATCACAACGCCAACCGAAGAAGAATGGGACTCCCATAAAGAAAGCCCCCAAAGACAATCATCATGTGTTGTCGTCAAAAGAAGAGAAAGTGAACCAAAGGTGACCAAAACCAGTGGACATCTACTACATTATCTCAGGCCTCAGCTCAGCTGTTGCTTTCTCAGGAGAGCTTCTCTTACCTTCTGCATCTCTCTCTGTCATGACTCTCCTGACATTTCACTGTTCTCATCACATTTTATAATTACGTATTTGTTTGTTTGTCATGTTCTCCCCCCATGAGAGAAGGGACTGAGCTGTCTGCCCACTGCTGTATCCTTGTAACCTGATGTAGAGCCTGTTGCATAATCGGCTCTCAAAATTTATTAAATGAACAAGTCAATGAATGAATCATATAGGCCTTTGACTCTTCTGACTCATTCCATATGACATTAGCTTTATAGGAATGGTGAAAAAAAACAAAGAGAATGTGGTGGGTATAGATTTCTGGAAGACACCCCGTGCTGGGTCTGTCCATGATACTGCAAGGAGGACACGTACTCACACTCAGGGTGAAGGAGGAAACTTGCACATCTAAGATAGGCCGTGTTGTGCTGGACTATGCTGGTCTTTATTTTTTTAGTTGTATTTCTTTATTTTTGGCTGTGCTGGGTCTTGGCTGCTGTGGATGGACTTTCTCTAGTTGCATCAAGCAGGGGCCCCTCTGTTGCGCTATGCAGGCTCCTCAGCAGAGGCCTCCTCTGGTTTCAGAGCGTGGGCCCTGGGTGTGCGGGCCTCGGGAGCTGGGGCTCACAGGCTTAGCTGTCCTCAGCATGTGGGGTCTTCCCAGACCAGGGATTGAATCCATACCCCATGAACTGGCAGGCGAATCCCTAACTCCCGGACCTCCAGGGAAGTCCTGTGCCAGTCTTGGGGAATGAGTTCTAAAAGCCACGAAGTAAGAAAGGGGAGGTCTGAGATGGGGAAGGCAGCAGGCCTGGGTGTTTGCAGACAGGAATCCTCCAAACTGAAACTGGGTCCGTGGCCTGGCTGCAGCTGCCAGGAGCACAGGTCAGCTATCTGCGGTCATGAAACTGCTCCCTGGGCCCTGGCCCTGTGTTGTCTCTACCGCAGGGTCCCAGGCTCATCGCTGACGCTGCAGACCCGTGGAGTTTTTGCTGCTCAGAAGCAAAACGAGGTCTTGTTAGAGTAATGTAAAGCTAAATGCATTCCATTTTTATATCAATGAATATTATACTCGTGATGGCTTAAGGTTTTTTTTTCAGCAAAATAGAACATTGACACTCTCAGTTTCCCCCTTAAATGTTTTTGTAATGTTACAGGGCCACACCATCTGAAAGCCTTCGATGTGACTGCCTTACAATCTCAGAGATCTGGGTGACCCCTGCAGAGGCTCAGCAGAATCAATACACCATTACTCATTCAACTGCTACTGTTTGAATCACGCTTCTGCTTCCTTTTCTCTCACCTATGTGGCAGACACATTAGCAGGTTAGAATATGGAGCCTAAAGAGGCATCACTCCAGGGACTGTGTCTGTGGCTGTGGGTCGAGAAGAAACTGGGGTTGACTCAGGACTGAGACTTTGGGCTTGGGGTTTGGTCAATGACAGAGTATGTGTGTGTATGTGTGTGTGCACATGCATATGCGTACATGCTCACAGGTGTGTGCTTGTGGCAGAGGGAGTCCTTCTTAGGTCACCAACACTGCTCACTAGAGGGAGGCTACTTGACCCTAAGAGGAGATGTTGTTTTAATCTTACAAAGCGGGACTTCCCAGGCGTCTCATCAGTAAAGAATCCACCTGCGATGCAGGAGCCAAAAGAGATGCAGGTTCGATCACTGGGTTGAGAAGATCCCTTGGAGGAAGGCATGGCAACCCAATCCAGTTTTCTTGCCAGGATAATCCCTTGGACAGGGAGCCTGGTAGGTTACTGTCCATAGGTCACAAAGAGTGGGACATGATTGAAGTGACTTAAAACCCACACATACAAAGGGGAAAACTGAGACCTAGTACATTATAGACCAAAGCCCAGCTGAATACAGAGGTCAAACGTTTAACTCCTTTGACAATGCTTCCTTCTGCAGGTACTCAACTGGTGTTAAAATTAAATCCGATATGAATTCCCAGAAGCTGACATTACAGAAAGACTCTTCTAGAACTAAAAAAGGGGTGAAATTTATCTTCCCTAAGCTGCGAGAGGAAAATATCCAACTTCTTGTGTTTTCAAGGGTAGCATAAAGTCCCATACATTCACATTCCCACCAGGAGCAAGCCTACCCATGTCATACACTTAGCTGGAATTTGAATCCCTCAGAAAAGACTGCTGCATAAGTATCAAGTATTACAATAAAAATGTCTTTTTTCTCACTGACAGTAATATCAGACATACGTAGTTTTTTTTAATTAAAAAAAAAAGACTTTGAGCCAAATTTTACATACTCAACTCCACAGTAAAGGGAGGCTTGCTCATTTTTATAAAGCTGTAAAATCCCGTATAAGGAAAGTTTCAGCATCTCTGCTTTCATTAGTATAAAGACATTGGGCCTCCCTGGTGGCTCAGACAGTAAAGAATCTGCCTGCAATGCAGGAGATCCAGCTGGGTCGGAAAGATCCCCTGGAAGAGAAAATGGCAACCCACTACAGTATCCTTGCCTGGAGAATCCCCATGGACAGAGGAGCCTGGCAGGCTACAGCGCACGGGGTAGCAAAGAGTAAGACAACACACACATTGGAGCAGTAATGAAAAGTTCAACCAACACCTTTATGCTCACTGCCTCTGATTTTTAAAATTTAAGTCTTCAGCTAAAAATGGAAAGGAATCCCTGCTCCACCCCACTGCCAACAACCAAAGCAAACTCTCAAGCAAGGAATGCTAGTGGATTCTTTCAACTTCATTTCTTCACAACTTTCTCCCTGCTGGCAAATGTTAAGTTTCTGTTTGAAGAGAAATAAAAGTTTCATTAACTTGCCTGTGTTTGTAGTCATCTAATTCCTTTCAGGGTTTCATGGTTTTTTGTTTTTTGTTTTTTGTTTTTTTGCTTGGGAAAATAAGACCACAGTAACACACAACTCCCCAGAGTCCCATTAAAAGCAGAACAGTTGAAACAGTTGGCATGGATGCAACAGAGCAGGAGCCTCTCCACTTTATTCCATAGGTTGTATTTCACTACAGGTTTTCAATTCCAAACCAAAAAGCAATGTTTCTTAATTACCTTAACTCTCAGATTCATAACCCTTAAGATCTGCATCAGTGACACATATACCAACTGTCCCTTTGGTCTGGCACAATTTTAACATCAAACGGTGTTTCCTGTCAACGATGTCCTTGTCCTCAACAGAACCTCATCATTATCAGAAAACACTGACGTGGTTTCTGAAGTGTAAGTCACTCAGTCATGTCCAATTCTTTGTGACCTTGTGGATTGCAGCCTTCTGTGTCCATGGAATTCTCCAGGCAAGAATACTGGCATAGGTTGCCATTCCCTTCTCTGGGGGATCTTTCCAACCAAGGGGTTGAACCAAGCAGTTGAACCTGCATTGCAGGTGGATTCTTTACCACTTGAGCCACCAGGGAGGCCTGTTGCTGCTGCTGCTGCTAAGTTGCTTCAGTCGTGTCCGACTCTGTGTGACCCCATAGACGGCAGCCCACCAGACTCACCCGTCCCTGGGATTCTCCAGGCAGGAACACTGGAGTGGGTTGCCATTTCCTTCTCCAATGCGTGAAAGGGAAGTCGTTCAGTCGTGTCCGACTCTTAGTGACCCCACGGACTGCAGCCTACCAGGCTCCTCCGTCCATGGGATTTTCCAGGCAAGAGAACTGGAGTGGGGTGCCATTGCCTTCTCCAGGGGGGGCCTGTAGCCTATACTTAAATCTCTAATCGCTCCACACATATTTCCTGGGCACTGCACGGAGTTTTGTGAATGCAGAGGCCAGCAAAAAAGACACAGTCCTTGCCTATCTAGAAGACCTCGCAGACCAGTGGAGAAAAGAATAAACATGTAATTACAAACGATCTTAAGTGTTTTGAAGACAAAGAACAAGGTACTATGAGAAGGTACTGTGAGAAACTTTCATAACAGGATTTAGTTCTAAATTGAGAGGTTGGAGAGGAGCTTTCTGGAAGTGACCTTAAAGCAGAGACCTGGAAGTTGAGTGGGGGTTGGCCCTGTGAGGGGCCCAGGGGCCACATGGTCCTCCTCACTAAAAGATTCTGTATTTCTTGGATCATGACCAAGATAAGGAGTGAGACTTCTCAAAGGCTCGTTGCTTTCAGGGAGACATCCAGAGAGCGCCGTGTCCACACAGGCACAGAGCCAGGTCAGGATGCCCAGGGTCTTGCTTTGCTGCTCAACCCATACCCTGCTCTCTCGATTCCTGGCTCCCAGGGATGGCTCGTAAAGGCTCACCTAACTATAAAGAAAGCTGAGTGCCAAAGAATTGACGCTTTCAAACTGTGGTGCTGGAAAAGACTCTTGAGAGTCCCTTGGACTGCAAGGAGATCCAACCAGTCCATCCTAAAGGAAATCAGCCCTGAATATTCATTGGAAGGACTGACGCTCAAGCTGAAGCTACAATACTTTGGCCACCTGATGCGAAGAACTGACTCATTAGAACAGACTTTGATACTGGGAAAGATTGAGGGCAGGAGGAGAAGAGGATGACAGAGGATGAGATGGGTGGATGGCATCACCGACTCACCGACTCACCACCAATGACCTGAATTTGAGTAAGTTCCAGGAGATGGTGAAGGACAGGGGAGCCTGGTGTGCTGCAGTCCATGGGGTCGCAAAGCGACATGGGGACACGACAAATTGTGCATCACTTAGGCTAGCAGTCCAGATGAGTGCTGTACCTGGTCCCTGTGTGTGTGCAGCCTCTACACGTACACTGTAAGCTCTTGGAGAGCAGGTGACTCTGCTTTATTCTCCCTTTGTGATGCTCACAATGCCCAGAAAAGAGCTTGACTCGTAGCTGCTCTTCAGAGGACACCTGCTTAATTGAATCAGGCTTCATCTCGGCGTTTAGTCATATGGTAAACATCTGATATGAAAAAGGAGCCAAATAAGACAAATAAAGTATGCTTTAGAAGAGCTGAGATTAAAAGAAAATGGCATGAAGAGCATAGGAATGGAAGCACTATCTGAAGCTTCTGGAAATGTGGCTTGTATGACTTTGTGAGGCCACAGTTCTAAGACTCAGCTGTAAGACACAGTGCTGATTTGATATAACAGCAGTTTACTTGTCTGGGCGTGGGGAGGAGAATTGGGCTGCTTTCAATGTGTGTGTATATTGAAAGTTATATCCTGATAGCAGAAATATTAAAATGTTCCCAGAAAGTATCTTATAATAATAATAATAATAATAATAATAATAATAATAATAAAACAATACCTGTCTATGGTTTTCGTGGAACTTAAAAAAATTATTTTCTCTTTTTTCTGCCTCATATCCACAGCAATTTTTTTCTGTTCTTTTTTTTAAGCTGTGCCTCAATTTCCTTCTGAGAAATACTTCTTCCTCATCAGAGACAGCCTGCTGAGGTGCCCAGTTCTCCTCTAGTGCAGGAATGGGCATCTGACCCAGCAGAGGACACTCAGACATTGGAATGATGATCGAGGGTCAAAAGCCTGGCTCCAGATGGGACCTCCTTATTCTAGATGTGGAATGCAGATAAGACTGTCTAGAAGCTTCTGCTGCAGCCACCCTCTAGAACTGCCTGGCTCCAGGCAGTTTCTGTTATCTACAGCCAAGAAATGCTAAGTCATACAGTGCCCTTGACTACTGGTGCACGCAAAATTGGAGATCTTAATCTGGGGTCATGGAGATCTTAACCTTGGACATGGTCCATGGACGGGTGTCAGGAGGTCCACAGACATGATGTAAAATTTTTGTACATGTACTTGTACATGATGTAAATTTTGTACTAATAAATGCATTTGCAGGAGGGTGAGATGGCCTACAGATAGCTTTTGTTAGATTCTCAAAGACATCCATGGCTGAAAATAGATTAGAAACCATTGACTCCAGAATAAGGATTCTTAAGCAACATCAGTGGATGAACTTGGTTGGGGAAAAATGATAACTTTGTTTCCCCTAGCTTCCATGCATGTTCCTTTCCATTATGAATATAAGTGACAAATCACAGTAATATTAGCAATATCTGTGACTTCACCACCAACAGAAGTCAGATATTTTCATAGCACTTTATAGTGTTACAGATATCTCCAAATATAATTTATATCTCTCACTAGTTTAACATTACAGTATTGCTCGACCCACAAGTAGGTCTCCTTATTCAATATGTTAATACAGAAGTATTAAATAAAACACGATCACCAAATACTTCAATATTTTATAACTGAATCTCAATATAATTAGCTTCCTTTGTAATCCTGTATGCTCTATTTTATCCAAATCACCATCCTAAGAGGAAGTCCAAGAGCTTCATCAGACTGCCAAGGGGCTAGTCATAGCAAAAGGTTAATAGCCTCGCTTGGGAAAAATTTGGTAGGACTGTCTCCTGTCTTACCTGTACTGGTTTCTACAGCGTTACCTGTGTAGCATCCTCCCTGCATTCCCTCTCCTTTCAACAACTTGACGTCTTGGCTCCCATTTTGCAATCTCTGAATCCCTCCAAAACAGTAGGCATTATTGCCTGTGGTCCAGAGAAACACACAAACACTTCTATGAATCATAAGACAGAAACAAAAGCCAAAATTAATAACAAATTTTAAAAATAGAAGGGTCTGGAATAGGTAAATCCATGGAGACAGAAAGCAGATGAGTAATTGGTTGCCAGGAGCTGAAGGGAGCAGGAGAGGAGGAGTGACTGCTTAATGGATGCAGGGCTTCCTTCTGGGTGATGAAAATGTTACAGAGCTAGAAACAGATGATGATTGGAGAGCACAGCTCTGTGTGTGCAGTAAATGCCATTGTATTACCCACCGTAAAAGGGCTAATTTTATGTTATATGAATTCTCTCTCAATAAAACATGAGATAAAATAATCAATAAGTATGAGGAAACTCCATTATAAAGTCACCTGGGAATTCAAGGCCCTACTTAGGGGGATAAAGGAAAAAGCTCCCAAAGTTGTATGCTCCTTTGCTCCCTCTCCTCCTCCGTCTGCCCCTTGAGTGGCCCATGGACACTACGATTGTAGATCACTCATGAAATTGCTAATGTGTACCTTAGGCTACATGTGAAATTCTGGTTTGCACTTATGCACATTGAAACACACCACTAAATACTCATCTGACAAGCTATATTTTAAACCTCAAACAAGGTTTTATTGTGCCTGGATGCATTTTAATATACCTGCTAAATTTTCGCTGGAGTGAAAAACAGCTGACAGTGATGACTGATAAGGGAGAAGAGAATCTCTCCCATCCTACCCACACATTCTGCTTTCGCTTAGAGGAACTGCGGATTGGCAGCCCCTACCTCCTGAGAGCTAGAGAGAGTTTTGGGGGAAGGCTTCCAACATGATCTGATAACCTCAAGCAGGGTATGAGAGTTCGCTGGAAGGTTTCCCATCCTGGTAACTCTAGGACTTCAGCGTCTTCCATCAGGGTTCTCAGTCCTTGCTGGCCTCCATCAGAGAAGACTAGGATTAACCTTCCACAAGCCCCTCTCACATCCTTCATAATTCCCCTTCTGCCTGGGCTTTGAAATCCTTTTCCTGTTCACCAGCTCTTGTGACTCCACACAGCCTGTGGGATAATGCCCAAGTATCTCGGGTTGAAACTGTTTACCTCAGATTGGGACTCGAACTCACAAGACCAAGACACAAGCCCAGTGCAAATCCATGGTCCTCCAGCCGAGATCACAGACCTGGTTTCAGGACCCAGTGAAGCTCAGGTTCTTACTGCCTCGTGGCAGAAAAATTCAGTGAGAGACAAAATGATAGGTTAAGAAGTGGTTTTATTCAGAGAGAAACACACTCCACGGAATATGGGCTGTCACAGAGGGCGAGTGCAGCCTCAGAAGGTGGTGTGGTTAGTCTTCACGTTACTGTTGTTGTTGTTTTGTCGTTAAGTCGCGTCTGACTCTTTTGGAACCCCATGGGCTGGAGTCCAGCAGGCTCCTCTGTCCATGGGATTTCCCAGGCAAGAATACTGGAGTGGGATGCCATTTCCTACTCCATGGGATCTTCCTGGGCCAGGGATTGAACTCACTCCTCCTGGATCTCTTGCATTGCAGGCGGATTCTTTACCACTGTGCCATATTGGCTGGGTAATTTCATTGGTTCATGAGTGGGAAAATTGTTCCAACTATTTTGGGGAAGGGACAGATATTACCAGGAACTGGGCCACCGCCCATGTTTTGGTCTTCGATGGTCGGCCTTGGAACTGTCATGGCGCCTCTGGTGTCAAGGCATTTAGCTTGCTGATGTGTTACAATGAGTGTATACTGAGGATCAAGGTCTAGTTGAAGTTGACTTGTCTGCCATTCTGGACCCATTTGATTCTAACTAGTGTACACTGTGTCCTCAGGCTTGCAAAGCTTGTGCCCTGTCTCCTCTCCTCCAGTTTCAAGCCCAGAACTGTTGTTTCATGAGGGCGCAGACAGTGGTGGTTGCTGGGTTAGGTTTCCAATCCAGTGTCTTCAGCGATGCTTGTGAACATCACAGTTTTCTCATGGCCGTTCGGAGATGCAGAGACTAGGCTGGGATCGCATTCGTCAAGCCCTCCCTGTGTCCCGCCCCCTCCCGCTGCCCTTCCATCTTCCCACTGCCGTTCCTGTGCTCAGCTTCAGCCGGGCTTCCCCTCCCTGTCCCCTGACCATGTCACAGGGCCCTCACCCAGAATGCCTCTCCCCTCTGCATCCTGAACCCCATCATCCCTCATGGTGTGGCTCCCCTTCTCCAGGAAGCTTTCTCAGCCCCCAGGGTTCCAGCCTCCTCTGAATCCGCTTCTTACACCAGCACACACCAAGCACAGCAGGGGTCACCAGCATCGATGCTGGGTCTTGCATCCCCACCCTGCCCCACACCACCCCTCAGAGCAAAATCCTCACTCAGGACAGGACCTGTGTCTTTTTCTTCTGTCTTTACCGCAGTACCTGATAGGATTGAGAGGTGGAAACCACTTGCTTCTCTCCACCAGCAAGAGATGGATTTTTCTTTCAGGCTGAAGCTTTGGGCCTGTTTTCCAGGCCCCTTTCCCTCCTCCGGGAGGACTGACAGGGCTCCGCGTCCGTCTACACCGCCCCGCAAAGGTGAGCTGGCCACGCTCGGGGCTTTTCCCTGCTGCACCGCCTCTCCCAGATGCAGCCTGTTCCCTTTGCAGCTGGAAGAGGAAAAGGGCTCTTTCTCCCTTTACGTGTCTAATGACATCGTCCCTCTCAGGCAGGGACACTGGGAGATTCACTGCAAGTGAAGGATGGCTGCTTATTCGGAGAAGGAGCAGGTTGAGCCCTGTGTCCTGGCAACTGCAGGCTGCCAAGGGGGTGGGATGTGTGAGGCAGGAGATAGAGGGGCTCCAGGTTGAGCAGCTGGAGTTTGTCGTCTAAGGATAGACGCTCTCAAAGGAAGATAGCAGGAGGATAACAGGAGGGGCTGAGCCCTGCCAAATAGTAACAGAGACAAGATACTGCTCATTCTTAAGGTCACGGAGATTACCCCAACTACGCATGCATGATAAAGCTCCTTGGAGGTCAAAAGGTGAGTGATGCCAAACCCATAAGACTCTTTGCTGGAATCCACCTTGGCTAAGAGATGCGAAAGCACACATAAGAGGATCCTGAGATCAACCAAGTACAGACTCAGAACCAGACAAGGGAAGATGATTGGCCAAAGGGAATCTGGAAGAAATGCCCCATATAAGTGATTTAAACTACCACGAGGGCGCGATCCTCTCTCTAAGTCTTCCTGTGTGTCTATAGACACATACTATACTCTTCTTCTTTGTAACAAACACTTTTCATGTTTCATTACTTTCCGTCTTTGTGGGAGTTCATTTCTGCAAGGTTGAAGGGCCAGAGCCTTGTCATTGGCCACTGGTCCCTGGTGTGGTCTAGCAGTTAGGATTCAGAACTCTCACTCCCATAGCCTGACTTCAGTCTCTGGGCGGGAACCAAAATCCTGCTTCAAGCCACTTGAGGCCACTCAAGATCGTGTGGATCGTGCTGGCAAGAAGAAAGGGTTCAGTGGCGTTAGGCACCCTCAGGAGAGGACCGGACCCTGGGTGGGGCTGCTGCATTGCGAGATTTCAGTGAGGCTGGCAGACCCTACAGGTGTCCTACTACGTTCCTCTGAGCTTGTGGTGATCTCTTCTTCTTTCTTTCTGGGCTCAAATTTCCTACATGTTCAGTTTTTCTCTATTTTATATCATGTAGCTTCTGCCCTTCTACACTATCTTGCCTTAGAGGGGCATGTTGGGAAGGGTAATTAGGGGCAGGGTGGGTATGATGACACGTGTTTTCTGGGAAGATGGGTCCAGCTGGGAAAGGGCAAGAAAGCCCAGAATGAGTAGGCTTCACCCAGTTTCCACGCAGGACTGATCATCACGTTGGGGACACTGTGACAGGGCCAGCAGTCAGAGGAGCAGAACGGGCAGTCAGGGGTACGGTAGGAGGGGAAGGCAGCATCTGTAGGGGAAAGGGCATGAGACGAGGGAGAGGGGGACAGAGGAAGCATCTGACTTAGGTCAGCCTGAGCAGCTCCCTGGGACAGGCAGCACCCACCACGGAAACTCTGGCCCTGCAAGGACAGGCTGAAGATGAGTGCTTAGAAGGGGAGCAGGTTTCGGGTGGGATCGCAGAGCGATGGAGGTGCAGCCAGCCTACAAGTAGGCAGGAAGTCGGAATGAGTGACATCGTGGCCCACCCACCCCCTGCCCCTGTTTGGAGGACAAAGCTCCAACCCAGCCCCTGTGGGGAGGGGCGAGGCCTGGAGGGGAGAGACGTGGGGGACTGGCATTAAAGAGCTCAGCCTGTGCTGCAGGGGGACTGGAAGGCTGAGCAGCTTTTCCACAGAGAAATCGCTGTGAATCAGGGACACAGCAGAAGCACTGTTGTATGAGAGAAATAAAGTGCGCAGATTTTTTAATTATGGCAGGATACACATACCATAAAACTTATCAGTTTAACTGACTTAAAGTGTACAATTCAATAGTATTTGTTACATTCACAGTGCCACGCAACCATCACTACTGTCTAGCTGCAGAACATTTTCATCACCCTGAGCAGAAACCCCAGGCATCCCATGTGGCGCTAGAGGTAAAGAACCTGCCTGCCAGTGCAAAGAGATGTAAGACACGCGAGTTCGATCTCTGGGTCGGAAAGATCCCCCGGAGTAGGAAATGGCAACTCACTCCAGTATTCTTGCCTGGAGAATCCCGTGGACAGAGGAGGCTGGCGGGCTACAGTCCATGGGGTTGCACAGAGTCAGACACGACTGAAGTGACTCAGCACAAAACAGAAACCCCATACCCATGAATTAGTCACTGGCATTCCACATCCCCACCAGTTCCTGGGCTGCCACTAATCGGCTTTTTGTGTCTCTGGATTTGCCTGTTCCGGACAGTTCATTTAGATGGATTCACACAACAGGTGACCTTCTCTGTCTGGCTTCTTTCGCTTAGCATACGGTTTCAAGGTTGGTCCGTGGAGCAGTCCGTCATGTTTAATTTAGTATGTCAACTTGACTGGGCCATGAGAGGCCCAGATATTTGGTTAAACATTATTTCTGGGTGTGTCTGTGAAAGTGTTTCTGGATGAGATGAACATTTGAATTGCTGAACTGAGTGATGCCCATTTCCCTGCAGAGTGTGGGTGGGCCTCATCCAATCCACTGAAGGATTGAATAGAACAAAAAGGCTGAGTAAGGGAAAATTTGTCCTCTGTCTCTCTCTCTGCCTGACTGTTTTCAAGCAGGGATGCTGGTCTTTGAACTTGGACTTAGACTGGAACTTACACCTTTGATTGTCCGAGTTCTCATGCCTTTGGACTTGGACTTAAAACCGTACCATTTTAGTTCCATTGAGTATCAGCTTGCAGGTTGCAGATCTTGAGTCTCGTTAACTTCCATCACTATGTGAGTTATTTCCCCATTTTTTAGGGATAACATAGTAGGAATACATAATATATTAATATATTTTATATATTTATATATTTTCCCAAAACCTCTTATTTTGGATTGGGATATAGCCAATTAATAATGTTGTGGTAGTTTCAGATGAACAGCAAAGGGACTCAGCCATCCATACACATGTATCCATTCACTCCCAAACACACCTCCCATCCAGGCTGGCATATAATATTGACCAGAGTTCCATGTGCTATACCATAGATCCTTGTTGGTTATTCATTTTAAATACAGCACTGTGTACATGACCTTTTCAAAGTCACTAACTATCCCTTCCCCTTGGCAAGCATAAGCTCATTCTCTAAGTCTGTGAGTCTGTTTCTGTTCTGTAAATTACTTCATTGCTATCACTTCTTTTTAGATTGCACATATAAGGGATGTCATATGATATTTCTCCTTCTCTGTCTGACCTAAGTATATATTGATATATTAATATATCTTATATATCTCCTAGTGGTAGATGATATATAGGTACATAGGTATACCAATATTAATATAATTAATTATATAATGTATATTTTATACATATCCTATTGGTCCCATTTCTTTGGAGAATCCTGACTAATACATAACATGGATCAGTACTTCATTTATTTAAATGACTGAGTACTATCACATTGCATGGATATACCATGTTTTGTTTATCCATTCACCAGTGGATGGGTATTTGGGTTGTTTCCACTATGAACCAGGTTTTGAATCCTGGTTAAGTCGAGTCACTTAATAGCTCTAGGCACCTGTTTCATCACACATGACACGTGATTTTTTTTTTATGAAGAGTAAACTGGATGAAGCACGTAGAAGCCTGACATAGATAGGGCAATCAGCAAGTTGCAGAACCCGTATCAGAGTCCAACAGCAGAGCTAACTTGCAATGGACCTGGGTTCCTTAACTTCCCGCTCAAATCAGACTGGGCCTAGAGCCAGGGCAGGGTGGACACCTCCAGGTGGAGGACAAGCGGTCTTAGCTGTGAGTGTCAGAAATCGAACTCTTCCTTGACCTCCTTCTGCTCCCAGCGCACATCCTTGAGGACTGAAGGTTCCAAATCAGGGCTCCAGATACGAGTATGGCTCTGTTTCACAGCATCTCAGGCCAATAAATGCTGTGAGGAAATATCTCACACTTGCACTGTTAGAAATACCACACATTTTGCCAGCATTTGAAAGATAAAGTACACACTGCCATCACACCTTATCCTAGAAATAAGTACTCTTCAGGCTTATTTACAACTTTTGTTCAGATTATTCCAGAGCATGCATTCACATTACATAAAACTTGAGAAAAAATAACACCTATCATTCCCTAAATCACAGTAATTTCAGAAGTTTACACTTACATTCACTTTTTTTTTTTACGTGTTCTGTAACTGCAAATGCTGCTCTATAGATATCATAAAAGGAAATCTGAAAAGTGAGTTTAAACGCACTGAGCCTTCTTTGCTCCAGGTACACAGAGAGAAGAGCTTGCCGCCTACTTCACCTCCACGAGTGACCAGGTCGATACCAGCCTAAGAGCACTCAAGGCCTGTATGGCGCTCCGGGGCGTGCACATGTCCCCTCACGGCGTGGGCCGGCTTCCTCTCCTGGGCAGGCTTTCACTCAGCAGCACCCGTGGAGGATCACAGGGAGCCTCCCACTCGGCCAGGCTCTGGGTTACAGAAGAAAGGAAGATCTACACCTCCTGCGTTCACAGACTCAGTCAAACAGGGATTTAGCTAGCACACTCAAGGTCTTACTATGTGCCAGGGTTTGTTCTTGCATTTCATACATATTAACTCGTAAGATCCTTCCCACATCCCTACAAGTGGATAACATTATTCGTACTATTATTACCTTCATTTCACAAACGAGCAAACTAAAGCACAGGGTGGTTCAGTAACTTACCGGGCTAGTAAGAGACCACTGTGCGGGCACTATGGAAAACAGTATAGAGGTTCCTCAAGAAATGAAAAACAGAACTACCACATGATCCACTGATTCCACTCCTGGGTATAGATCCAGAAAAAATAAAAACACTAATTCAAGAAAATTCATGCAGCATTGTTTACAATAGCCAAGATATGGAAGCAACCCAAGAACCCATCAACAGATGACTGGGTTAAGAAAATGTGCTATATTATTGTTGTTGTTGTTATTCCGTTGCTAAGTCATGCCTGACTCTTTGCAACCCCATGGACTGCAGCAAACCAGGCCTCCCTGTCCCTCACCATCTCCCGGAATTCACCCAAATTCATGTTCATTGAATCGGTGATGCCATCCAACCATTTCATCCTCTGTTGTCCTCTTCTCCTTTTGCCTTCAACCTTTCCCACGAGCAGGATCTTTTCCAATGAGTCGGCTCTTTGCATCAGGTGGTCAAAATATTGAAGATTCAGCTTCAACATCAGTCTTTCCAATGAGTATTCAGGGTTTATTTCCCTTAAGATTGACTACATATATATGTGTGTATATGTATACACACATTATGTGTATGTATGTATACATACAATGTATGTATACATACATACATACATACATACATATGTATATATATACTCACTTTGTAAGCAAAGAGTATATATATATATGTGTATATACATATATATATATATATGCTGCTGCTGCTAAGTCGCTGCAGTCGTGTCCAACTCTGTGTGACCCCAAAGACGGCAGCCCACCAGGCTCCCTCGTCCCTGGGATTCTCCAGGCAAGAACACTGGAGCGCGTTGCCATTTCCTTCTCCAAAGCGTGAAAGTGAAAAGTGAAAGTGAAGTCACTCAGTCGTATCCGACTCTGAGCGACTCCATGGACTGCAGCCTACCAGGCTCCTCCGTCCATGGGATTTTCCAGGCAAGAGTACTGGAATGGGGTGCCATCGCCTTCTCCGATATATATATATATATACTACATATATGTGTATATATATATATTATATATTATATACTACATATATATATATATATATATATATATATATATATATATATATATATATATATATATATATATATATCTGGAGAAGGAAATGGCAACCCACTCCAGTATTCTTGCCTGGAGAATCCCATGGACAGAGGAGCCTGGCGGGCTATAGTCCGTGGGGTCACAAAGAGTTGGACACGACTTAGTGACTAAACCACCACCACCATATATATATATATATATATATATATATATATATATATATATATATATATATACACACACACACATATATATATAGTGGCATATTACTCAGCCATATAAAAGAATGATTTAATGCCATTTGCAGCAATGTGGATGTAGATGGACCTAGAGAATATTATCCTTAGTGAAATAAGTCAGAGAAAGACAAATACTGTAGTTTTTTTTTATATGTGAAATCTAAAAAATAATACAAAGGAATGTATATGCAAAACAGACTCACAAACATAGAAAACAAATTTCTGGTTACCAAAGGGGAAAAGGAAGGGTGGGGGGCAAATTAGGGACATGGGAGCAATAGATACAAACTATTATGTATAAAATAGGTAGGCAATAACAGTTTATTGTATAGCACAGGGAATTATACCCCTTATGTTGTAATAACCTATAATGAAATATAATCTGCAAAAATACTGAATCACTATGCTATGCATCTAAAAGTAACATAAAATTGTAAGAAATCAACTAAACTTCAATTTTAACAAAGAGTCCACCCTGTTACTCAATGCAGATAGTGCCCCAGTATTCACATAATAGACCTCAATGCCAATGATACAGAAACAAAGAACTGAGCTATAGATTTTACCTGAATGAAGGTAAGGAGGGCATCAGACGTGACTCTGTATCTTGGCCAAAAAAAAAAAAATGAGTAGGGTCTCAGCCAGCAGGGACAGGGGAACGAAACCATCAAGAGCAGAACTCTGGAGGTGGTGCACATGTGACATAGTCAGGGAATGTTAAGAAAGCCCTGGTGGAAGCAGCAAGGCCGCACAGGTGAAAACGAGGAATAGGACACAGGCTGACTCTGAAGGCCCTTCTGGTTCTTAATCCTGTGCCTTACTCACAAATTGCATCTACGATCCTTCATGCAAGGACATGCAATGCTTGTCTATCGTGCTGGCCTTAAGGAAGTACATATCTCTCTATCCCAGCACCCAGATTTCCTTTAACCAGTTCATATGATGTGGTGTATATTCCATCATGCATATTTTTAACATCTGCTGTTTTCTGAGCAAACACATTGAGTGCTAACTCAGTGCCCAGATCCTCTCCATTCCTACTGCACTGTGGGCCTCACATCTTGCCCGCAGGCTCCGCTTTCTCCAGTCCGTGTCCTCTCTCCTACGCGGCATGAATCTGATCATTCTCATTCCCTAAGCTCTTCCCACTTCCACAGCCAACCACAGCTTCCAGTGCAAAGTCCGTCCTCTTCAGCATGGTAGTCAGCACTTCTCCCTACCGTCTGTGGTCTAACCTTCAACCTTGTCTCCTGCCTCTCCTCACCCCTCTGTCCCCACTCCATCCAACCCAAGGCCCGCCCACACCAAACCACCCCCATCCAAAGAGCAAACCCTGCCTGCCTTCCTGATGGCCTAGATGGCTGTCACTGATCCATCCCACAGCTCTGCTCCTAGTGCACGGCAGTGCCCGCCTGACCTCAGTTACCTCTGAAACACTGAGATGTGTTTCCCCAAGGCTCTCCTAACCTGCTTTGTGCCTGGTTACTCAGGTAACAAATGTATGCCCATCAAGCGACCATACTAAAACAAGTCATGTTAATTTATAAATATTAACATGGTTAAGTGGTCACTACTTACAAAGAAATGTTTAGGATATTTTTAGAATGTATTACTTAATATTCTTAAGACATCATTTACCAAATACATATTAAGCTTACCAGAGGGGAAGTGGGGAAGAATAAACGGAAGATCCAGACTGACATATACACACTATATATATAAGATATATACATAAGATAAAATAACTAATAAGGATCTACTGTATGGCATCACCGACTCGATGGACATAGGTTTGGGTAAACTCCGGGAGTTGGTGATGGACAGGGAGGCCTGGCGTGCTGCGATTCATGGGGTCGCAAAGAGTCGGACACAACTGAGTGACTGAACTGAACTGTATAGCACAGGGAACTCTACTCAATACTCTGTAATAGCCTATATGGGAATAAAATTTAAAAAAGAGTGGATATATGTCTAACTGATTCACTTGTTGACAGCAGGAAGTAACAACGCTGTAAATCAACAATCAGTTCAGTTCAGTTGCTCAGTCGTGTCTAACTCTTTGTGATCCCATGAACCGCAGCACACCAGGCAGGGGAGCCATCACCAACTCCCGGAGTTTACTTAAACTCATGTCCATTGAGTCAGTGATGCCATCCAACATCTCATCCTCTGTCGTCCCCTTCTCCTCCTGCCTTCAATCTTTCCCAGCATCAGGGTCTTTTCCAATGAGTCAGTTCTTCATATCAGGTGGCCAAAGTATTGGAGTTTCAGCTTCAGCATCAGTCCTTCCAATGAATATTCAGGACTGATTTCCTTTAGGATGGACTGGATGGATCTCCTTGCTGTCCAAGGGACGCTCAAGCGTCTTCTCCAACACCACAGTTCAAAAGCATCAATTCTTCAGCAATCAGCTTTGTTTATAGTCCAACTCTCCCATCCTTCCATGACTACTGGAAAAACCATAGCTTTGACTAGATGGACCTTTGTTGGCAAAGTGATGTCTCTGCTTTTTAATATGCTGTCTAGGTTGGTCATAGTTTTTCTTCCAAAGAGCAAGCATCTTTTAATTTCATGGCTGCAGTTACCATCAGCAGTGATTTTGAAGCCCCCCACAATTAAGTCTCTCACTGTTTCCATTGTTTCTCCATCTATTTGCCATGAAGTGATGGGACCAGATGCCATGGTCTTAGTTTTCTGAATGTTGAGTTTTAAGCCAACTTTTTCACTCTCCTCTTACACTTTCATCAAGAGGCTCTTTAGTTCTTCTTCGCTTTCTGCCATAAGGATGGTGTCATCAGCACATCTGAGATTATTGATATTTCTCCTGGCAATCTTGATTCCTGTTTGTCTTTCATCCAGCCCAGCATTTCTCATGATGTACTCTGCATATAAGTTAAATAAGCAGAGTGACAATATACAACCTTGATGTACTCCTTTCCTGTCTGTTGTTCCATGTCCAGTTCTAACTGTTGCTTCCTGTCCTTCATACAGATTTCTCAAGAGGCAGGTCAGGTAGTCTGGTATTCCCATCTCTTGAAGGATTTTCCACAGTCTGTTGTGATCCACACAGTTAAAAGCTTTGGCATAGTCAACAAAACATAAGCAGATGATTTTCTGGAACTCTCTTGCTTTTTTGATGTCCAATGGATGTTGGCAATTTGATCTCTGGTTCCTCTGCCTTTTCAAAATCCAGCTTGAACAGTTCACGTACTGTTGAAGCCTGGCTTGGAGAATTTTGAGCATTACTTTGCTAATGTGTGAGATGAGTGCAATTGTGCAGTAGTTTGAACATTCTTTGGCATTGCCTTTCTTTGGGATTGGAATGAAAACTGATCTTTTCCAGTTCTGTGGCCACTGCTAAGTTTTCAAAATTTGCTGGCATATTGAGTGTAGCACTTTCCCAGCATCATCTTTTAGGATTTGAAATAGCTCAACTGGAATTCCATCACATCCACTAGCTTTGTTCATAGTGATGCTTCCTAAGGCCCACTTAACTTCACATTCCTGGATGTCTGGCTCTAGGTGAGTGATCACACTATTGTGATATCTGGGTCATGAAGATCTTTTTTGTATAGTTCTTCTGTGTATTCTTGCCACCTCTTCTTAATCAACTATACTCCAATAAAAATTTTTAAAAATGCATATTGAGCGTCTCCTCTGTTCCTTGAGCACACTAGGTGCTGGTGACAGAGTAGTGGGCAAGACTAATAAGAAAACCACCATGAAGAGCTTACAAAGTGTTCTAGGTGGAAAAGCAGATGAACGCAAGAAAAGAAATAAACATGAGCACGGCAGGCCCCAATAAGTCTTCATCAGCAAGAAACAACGGGATGAGCTGCTTACACCGTCAGAACGGCCTCTAGGAAGAGGTGACGTTTGCACAGACTCCTGACTGGGTGCACACAAGCCAGTCGTGAGAATTGGAATAGAGCATCTGGGGCCTGGAGGGCAGCAAATGCCAAGGTCCAGAGACCGGAAAGGGTTCTGTGGGTATTAGTAATAAAAAGGAGAAGAGTGCGTGTGTACATTCAAGGGCAGGAGAGCTAGAGCTGTTGAAACGATTCGGTGAGAGAAAGCGTGTAGAGTGCATCATGGATACTCAAAAAGTGCTATCTGTCTATCAATTATCATCATACGAGTTTGTAGAGTTAGGAGATAGATCAAGCAGGTCACTGCAGCCCATGGTGGAAATCTGAGTTTTAATCTAAAAACAACTGCAAGTCATTGATGAGGAGTTTGCAGGTAAGTGACATAGTCTGATTTGTTTTAAAAAGATCCAGGGCTGCTCAGTGGAGAGAGATTAGAGTAGAACAAGAGTGGAAGCAGGGAGAGGAGTTAGGAGGCATTTATAAGAATCTGGACACAAGGTTATACAACATAAAATGTCCAAACACCCATCTCTTATTTTGATCTTTACACAGTTCATAAAGATAAAATTGTATGTGCTTCTGAGGTGGCTGCCCACATTTGACAGAAATGTTTGTATCTTCTGACATTCTTCATGTTTAATGATGGACAACTTTACATTGTTCTCCCAAGAATGCCACCGGGATGTTTTCCAACACCAGTTACCCATTCCGACTGGGGATCCTACAGGTCAATTCTGACACTACCAACCTGGAGTTAGCATCAGATCCCTGGTGGCTCAGTTGGTAAAGAATCTGCCTACCACACAGAAGACCCAGGTTAGATCCCTGGAGAAGGAAATGGCAACCCACTCCAGTATTCTTGCCTGGGCAATCCCACAGACAGAAGAGCCTGGCAGGCTATCGTCCATGGGGTCACAAGAGTCGGACACGACTTAGCAACTAAACCACCACCACTCACAATGCAGCAAGCTCAGTTCCCCAACACTGCCTCACTTCAGATGTCCATCACAAGTCCTGGGGCACCTTCTGAGTGACAGGCTTTAAGATGGGAGTTCCCACCACTCCCTAGTTGGTTTGATAATTTGCTAAAATGGCTCATGGAACTCCTAAGACACTTCAGTTATGATTATCAATTTAATATAAAGGCTAGAGGTCAGGAAGACTCCAAACAGAAGGAACACAGGAGGCTGGCCAGTGCAGGGCAGGGCATGCAGCTTTCACGTCCTCTCCGCGATGCCTAGCTCGAGCTGTTTGCTCGCTGAACTAGAAGCTTTCCAAATCTTGTTGTTTAGGGTTTTCTCTGGAGTTTTCATCATGTAGGCCTGATGGGTTAGTAACTCAATCTCTAGCCCCTTCACCTCTCCAGAGGCTGGGGAATGAGCTGAAATTTCTAGACTTCTAATCAAGATTCAGTCTTTCTGGCAACACGCCCCCATCCTGAAGCTATCCGGGGGCCCATGGAGAGTACGTCATTAAAACAAAGAACATTCCTTGCATCCTTATCACTCAGGAAATTCCAAAAGATTTAGGAGCTCTGTGTCCAGAACTGGAAATAAAGGCCAAATAGATATTTCTGATTATGCTACACCCATCATTGGACTAATTTAAGTATTTTACCTGAGAATAACACTCTTGCTCATTGTATCTAAGATAAAATATCTTAATAGTCTATAAATAACTGCCCAGATCTGGCAGCATGGCATGTGTCATGCCAGGCATTCTTGGTTATTCTGTAAAGTCATCGATGTCCCTGGATGTTACCCTCATAGGACTGTTAGCTGCTCCCAAAGAGCAGACCTGGTGATCTTTTTGTCTTTCTCTTGGCAAATACTTAGCACAGTTCCTAGTACATAATAGGTCCTCAATAAATGTTTCCCAAATGCACCAATGAATATTATGTATTATGGACTGAATGCCTGAGTCCCCTTCCCAATTTGTATGTAAGAAAAATATTGATGACATCCCTTGTATGTGGAATCTAAAAAGAAATGATGCAAATGAACTTACCTACAATGTAGAAAGAGACTCACAGACTTAGAGGATGAACTTATGGTTGCCAGGGGAAGGGATAGTTATGGAGTTTGGGATGGACATGTACACACTTCTGTATTTAAAATGAATAACAAATAAGGACCTATTGTATAGCACAGGGAACTCTTCTCAACATCATGTGGCAGCCTGGATGGGAGCAGGGTCTGGGGAAGAATGGATACATGTCTATATATGGCTGAGTCCCTTGCTTTTCACTTGAAACTATCACAACATTGTTACAGTTATACCCCAATACAAAATAAAAAGTGTTGAAGTAAAGAACTCCTAACCTCCCACATGATAGAATGAGGAGGTCCTGAGATGAGAAGTCGTCATCAGGTCTCACCTCTCATGGATGGGATCCATGCCCCTATAAGAAGGGAGAAAGGCCTCTCTCTGCCTGCACCCACCAAGGAAGAGGGCCCTCAGTAAGGATCTGACTAGGCTGGCACCCCGATCTGCAGCCTCCAACCTGAGAAATAAATGTCTGTTATTTAAACCACCCAGACTGTGGTACTTGTTACAGCAATCCAAGATGAAAGACACATTATGGAAGCACCTTGGTAAAAAATGGTCCCTTCCCTCGGGGAGGAGACAGAGGCCTGAGCTCTTATATAACAATTATGGGAGCACCTTGGTAAGAAATGGTCCCTTCCCTCGGGGAGGAGACAGAGGCCTGAGCCCTTATATAACAATTATGGGAGCACCTTAGTAAGAAATGGCCCCTTCAGGGAAGAGACAGAGGCCTGAGCCCTTATACAACAATTCTTTCTGTGACCCTCATGCAAGAGAGGTGCTGATGTGTGGTCAGAGCTTTCAGACTCTGGCACTGACTTGGGTGCTGTGCACTCACTGTGCGCCCCTTGGTGAGTTACTCCACCTCTCTCTGCTTTCCTGTCATAGTCTGCAGAGCTAGCTGGGAGAAGTAGATAATCCACAGAAAGTGCTTAGATTAGTGCCTGGAACACAGAAAATGCTGTTAATTTAAACCCCAAAGAGGGGATAATTTTTATGCTGAGTAGCACAGATGTCAAGGCTAAAGTGTTTGTTTGGGTTAATAAGAAACAAGATTGATAATGAGATGATGGAAATCATGTTTGACTTGGCATCCTGTGAACCCCTCAGGCGTAACCCCAACCCACACAGAGGTCTCCGGTTGTCAGAAGAGCAACTGGCGCTGGCAGCCCCTCCAGGTCGCCGGGACCTTGGCTGGAACCTCCGCGGGTCCCTGGGGCAGAGCATCCGCTGGAGAACAATCCAGGCACGGCTGTGGCTGAACCGTCTCCAAGAAGTCAGTCACTCCACTTTTGGCTGGAGGGAGGTTTGGGTGGCCACGACTGCCAATTTTAGCTGGATGCTGGCCACGTGCTGTCAGTGAGGCTGTGGGAAAGTGTGACCTCTTGCTTCATTCTGTTCTGCACGGGCGTGTCTCCAGAGCTAGCTTTCTGCTCTGGCCATGGAGCTGGTGCAGAGCGATGGAGTAGTGGCTGCTCCTCAGGAAAATTGATTCACCACCCTGTGTTCCACGTGGGTGATCAGTGTCAATGAGGCTCCTCCTGCCCATCTGATCTCTCTTCCAGACCCTAGCTGGAATATGCTGCCCTCCCAGAACTCCCCCCAGCTGTCATGGCAATACAGAGAATTTGAAACACCTCAACAAGACTCGGAGCCAAACAGACATGCTTCTCCTTCACTCTCACCCCTAACCCCTTCCAACTATCACTATCAGAGGTATGTCACACTTGAGAAAACACATGTGGGGAAGCCCGCAGAAGACAAAGGAGATGAGCCAAGACACTCAGCCTATCAGATTCTTCAACTGCACTGAAAATGGTACCTGACACATTTCCAGAGCAGGACATTTTTACATAAAACTTGGTATGATTACAAGGCAACATGCCCATCTTCTAAAGCTTTTCTTCCTGCCCAAAATCTAATTCAATGACACAGTCTGCTATTCTTCCTTTGAATCGTCTTTCACTTCTTTTCTCTACTTTTATATCATTTAAATTGAAATTTATCCTATATCTTATGTTTATTATGTGCTAAGTCACTTCAGTCATGCCCAGCTCTTTGCAATCCTGTGGACTGAAGCCCACCAGGCTCCTCTGTCCATGGGATTCTCCAGGCAAGAATACTGGAGTGGGTGGTCATGCCTATCTCCAGGGGATCTTCCCAGCCTAGGGATCAAACCCATGTCTCTTCCATTTCCTGCTTTTGCAGGCAGGTTCTTTACCCCTAGTGCCACCTGGGAAGCCCCTATGTTTACTAGAGGGAGGTGAAAAATCATGGTGATGGAGTCTGTGTGGGTTGGAATCTCAGCCTCACCACTTACTAACCAGTGAATGGATCAAGTCCTAACCTCTCTGCTGCCTTGTCTGTAAAAACAGGCTTTTATAAGGTACAAATGAGATCATACGTTTAAATTCCTTAAGAGGAGCACCTAACATAGAAAGCCCTCAATGAATATTTATCAGTAATACTCTTCTTCCTAAAGCTTTTGGTCAGTCATTCATATCATTTCCTCTTTTCCTTCTTTACCTCCACTGACCACTAGCTTAACAGATATTTAGTTCATTCATTTATCATGCTTTTTAATGGATGAGTTATGTACTTTGATTTATGGAGATAAAATGATATTAAACAGCAGCAGTTAAATTTATTTAGTGTTTCCCAGGTGCTTGGCTCTATGCTCAGCTATTTACATGTATCATCTTATTTAATCCTTATAATGAATGGCTTCCAAAGGCTGGACGTGGACTAGTGCTGGCACGAGACTAAAGTTGTCATCAGTCTAAAAATAAAGCATTGGAGAACACTGTTCTTTAAAGCTATATTCATTTAAATAAATTAACTCTTCCTACTGTCTTGGTGTTAAAATACTCTTATGGTGAGGATAGATGATAGTCTATTTTTTGGAATATTCCTATCTGAAAAAAATAAAAGATTGGCAACCATGCATGAGTCACTAGACTGTTTTTGGCCCATTGAATCCGATAGTCTAAAACCCGTTCTTCACAACTCTAATGAGTAGATATTACTCCTATTTTACAAAGCAGAAGACAAGGCTCAGAGAGGTTATGGGACTGCCCAAGGTCACACAGCTAGCAAAAGGCAGAGCCCAGCATCCTAGCTCTTAAGTCCTTAATAATAACACTTATTGTTATAATAATAACACTTAATAATAACTGCATGCAAGACATACATCTTGTTTTATTCTCATAGCCACTCTGTGAGGAGGTATGATTCCTCATTTTACAGAATAATGCAACTTGGGGAGTTTAAGAATTTGCCAAGGTCATAGAGTCTGAAAATAACGAGAACAGGGTTGGAGCACAGAATTCTTTGATTCCAATTCCTGTTCTCTTGACACCTACAATGTGCCAGACACCCTGAAGCGCGGCCTGTCACAAAGAGCTGAAAGATGTTATCTGGCCTCAGGGGCTCACAGTCTCCACAACACACTCCAACAGCCATCATGGTGCCCTGAGAAGCATTGGGAAGGTGTGTATGCAATACTTGGAGAGCATGATGAGGGGGAACTTATTCTGAGGCCTCTGGAAACATTTCTGACAATATTGTGGCATCTTAGTATATTGTATTTTAAAGAAGAGTTGACAGGATTTTTTTTTTCATTACAAGCATCTTTCTTGTACTATTGGATTGGCCAATAAGTAAGGAAAACCCCAAACAAAATTTATGGCCAACCCAATATAATATGCTATTCTGATTAGTCATTTGGTGTGAATTTTCTGGGATCCCGTAGGCTAATCCATTTTATTTTGAAGGTTAGAAAAGATTTGCTTTAATAATAATAAAAAAAGCCACCAAACACTTTAGATCCCGCAGCCCCTGTCATATCCTAAAATGACAAAACATTTCTCCTGTACCTTTAACGGTGCAGGTTGGAACTTTGGGAAAAGACTAGAAAGAACTTGATTCTGCTCCCCTCTGCCAGCCCCAGCACCACATTCAGAGTTTTATTTAATAGTTTGTAAATGATGAAATAGGAAATACAAACAGTAACTGAAGGTTAAATTATACCAGGCCAAAAAGAAAAATATAAAAGCTAAATTTCACTCTAAGTCCCAAAGAGGTAGCAGATGAAATATCTTCAGGCCAAATCCTTTGCTCCAAACTGCACTCCAGAGGCCGAGTCAGATGCTCTGGGCCCAAGGAACTCCCGCTGACGTCACCGTATACTTGGTGACAGGCTGTGAAAGCTACAGGCGGGCAGGCGGACAGCCCTGACGGCAAAGCCGTGCCCTTGGACTTTGCTGTTGAGGGTTAATGTATCACCATGCTTTCAAAAGTGTAGACAGCCAGCTGGCTTCTGACAGGGTATCAGGAATTGCTAAATCCCAACCTTTGAAGAGAAATATATTTTCTGACCTAACAGGGTAGATGCTTCCACAACTTACAGTGTCCTTGAATCTTGTTTTTTCAAAGTTAAAGATTCTTTGACCCAAGACTTAGAAGCTAAGCTTGCATCATCCTATTTCACTTTATTTTATCCATTTCCAGGAATCTACTCATAATGCTCTTTAACAAATATTTGTTGAAGGACTTGCTATGACACATGGAAAAGCCAACAGAGAGAAGCATGTCTAAGCTGCATGAAGCTGAGAGTCTAGTTAAAAGCCAGACATTAAATCAATCAAGTCAATCACACTGGTGAACGTGTGCTACTGAATCCATGGACTCAGGAGTGCAATGACATCTTTAAGAGGGAGCAATCAGGGAACCTGGCCTAGAATGAGGAGTTAGGAGTGGAGAGGGTGAGGAAGAGGTGTCCAAGCAAAGGCCAGGGTGCAGGGGGGCCCGAGAGACCGGAGAGAAGGCAGCTGATGGGAGGGGAGCTGAGAACCGGGCAGGGTTAGACCAAGTGGGGCCGTCGGGCTCTGTGGTTTATCTGGTCCTCGTCCTAAGAATAGCAGACACCTTCGAAGCATTCTAAGGTCAGGTTCATGTCTGATCAGAGAGGCCTCTTGGCAAGATACCCTGGCAGCTATGCGGAGAAGAGGAGGAGAGAGGTGATCAGATCGTGATGTAGGAGATCAGTCAGGAGACTCTAGTGGCGGTCCAGCCAAGACCTGACGATGCCTTGGCTGGGAAGATGGTAAAGAGGATAGAGAGGAGAAAGAGGTCTTTAAGTTAAATGTGACAGGGCTGAAGACAGTTGGATATAAGCCTGAGGGAGAAGGAATCTTAAGAATGGTGCCTGGCGGTCTAGTTTTTGGAACTGGGTAGATGCTGGTGCCATTTGGTGAGATGGGACCCCTCTAGAAGGACCAGTGCTTAGGTGGAAGGTCATTCCATCTCAGCCACAGGGCGTCTGCAATGTCTTGAGACAGCCTGCTCAGGATGGCTATCTGAGCTCGGGACTGGGGACAGACATGCCAGAGCTGGAGGTAGAAACACGGGCGTCACCAGGCAGTCGTGGACGTGTAAGATGTGAATGAAATCCTCCAAGCCAGGAAAGTACACCGCAATAGGAGAGAAAAGGGCTTGGTGTGTCTTCAGGGATTTGACCATGCAGCTTGGAAGAAGCAGATGAGTGTAAAAAGGCCTGAGGTGGTTTTGCCGGGAAATAATTCTCCCACTGGGATGAGCCCCATCCAAGGCCTTTTATTCATAGTTTTGTATTCTTTTCAAGAAAGACCCCTAAATTGAAACTGTTTCCAGCTCCACAAAATCTGGTTGCACCTCTGACATTCTTAGAGGTAGGGGGAAATTTAGAAAAACAAACGATACACAAAACCAGCAGAAGATAGTGTCTTGTGCAGGAAGACTGGTTCCAAGCATTCAAGGCTGCTGAGTGATTAAGTAAGGCGATGGCCACCCAGGGAGGAGGCAGGCGTGAGGCAGGGGATAGGACCCTGGGCGGGCTTCTGGCTTTGGGGCCGGGTGGGTGGCGGTGCACAGGCAGGAATTCAGAAAGAGGAGCAAGTGTGAGGCAGGGGAGAGGACCCTGGGCGGGCTTCCGGCTGTGCGGCCAGGTGGGTGGTGGCACACAGGTAGGAATTCAGAAAGAGGAGGAAGACTGGTTCAGCCCTCTCTCGAGGCCACAGTGGAGAAGGCAATGGCAACCCACTCCAGTACTCTTGCCTGATAAATCCCATGGATGGAAGAGCCTGGTAGGCTGCAGTCCTTGGGATCGCGAAGAGTCGGACACAACTGAGCGACTTCACTTTCACTTTTCACTTTCATGCACTGGAGAAGGAAATGGCAACCCACTCCAGTGTTCTTGCCTGGAGAATCCCAGGGATGGCAGAGACTGGTGGGCTGCCGTCTATGGAGTCGCACAGAGTCGGACATGACTGAAGCAACTTAGCAGCAGCAGCAGCAGCGAGGCCACAGAGAACTTCCTTTCTGTCATGGAAATCAAATGTCAAGATCCCTATGGGCCTCGACCTCCTTTCTTGAAAACATCACTTTTCTTTCAAATATCCTCATTACTTTCTTCTGAACAAGCTTCACATCCAGAAACCGAAGCCTGCCTTCCTGTGTGGTCCAAGCAGCCCCAAGAAGCATACTCCATTACCAAACCTCCTCATTCCATACTTCATGTCAGTGATTCCTAGCTGGGGCTTCCTTTCACAGCCTTGCTTGCCTGTCAACTAAAAAGAAAATCCCATTTTCTGCTCATGTTTTGTTTCTAAGCCACATCTCCCCCTTATATTTGTGCCATTGGATTTCTTTTACCCCAATGCAGCATCTTCCATTTGTCTTCATTAAATTTCAAATCTGTAGATTTAGTCCATCTCTATAGTTTATGAAAGATGCTTTCCAGTTCTAATTCTTAATGTAATGTGTCTGCAGAGATATCTGTACTATACTGTGCCATGGTCTCCAGTACAGCAGACAACAGAATGCAAGTTAATGATGTCTCGTATTGTTGCAGGCAAATTAAGAGAATCATGACTGCACAGTATAAATCTGTTCTCTGCTTACAATGGGTTACACCTCATTGAACATTTATGCAGGCATATATATTTTACCTCATTTAAATTAGAGTTGCACGTAGCAACATGGATAAATCAAAATATCATGTTGAGACAAAACAAAAGAACAACTTACAGAATAATATGTGCAATATTATACTATTTGTATAAAGTTTTAAATATGCAAAAACACCATGCACTGTTTGTGAATTCACTCATACATGGTATAAAAATATACAAATAAACAATAAATACCACATTTAAGAGAGTGAGCACCTTTGAGAGGGAGGAAAGGGAAAGGCATTGGGAAGGGGTCCTATGGGACTTCAACTGTATCTATAAAATTATGTTCAATTTTTTAAAACCTCTGAAGCAAATAGAGCAAAAATGCTATGATTTGACAAGAATGGATACCTGGGAGTTTATTATTTGCTATACACTTTGTAAGGTACTTAGAATATTTCAAAACTTTAAAAAATTCACAATCAAGTGGAGAAATGAAAAGCAAGATAAAAGAGGCATTGGCAAAAGATTATAGGAGGACAGGAGAAGAAAAAATTAATTCTAACAGGAGTATTTATGATGTTAACTTCATCATCAAAAAAAATATGACCAATGTATGTGTCCGGTTCTTCTAATTCAAACAATATTTATTAAGCACCATCATGTTAGTTGTTAGAGGCACAGATATGGCTACGGCATCAAATCATACAGTCTAAAAAGGGAACAGTCATCATAGACAGTGAAATCATAACCGGGCAATGTTACATTAGGGGTAAGCAAAAGGTCTTGAGACACATATATCTGCCTGTAGATGGAGGAAAGCTTCACAGAGTGTGAATCTCTAAGAAATAGAAATCAACAAGAAGAGAGAGTGCACGCATACTCAGTTGTGACTCCCATGTCTCCTGCATTGGCAGGTGGACTCTTTAACTGAACCTAGGAAGCCCAAGTGAAAGGGCAAACAGGTGACAGGTAGAGTGAAAGGAGAGACTCATCTGAGGGAAATGTTTGAAGTCAAAGCAGGAGAATTGAATAACTGATTAGTTGGAGGAGGTGGCAAAAAGGAATAGAAGGAAGAGGTTGGATACTCCTTGAAAAGTTCTTACTGGCTGATTAAATTAACTCTACAAAGTTATGCTTTACATAAAGTTAAAATGTGTCAATTTTAATATATGTTTTTGATAAGTTTTGACAAATATATACATCCATGTAACCACAGCCAAGACATGAAATATTCTCATCATCCCAAAGGTTCTCTTATGCTCTCAGTCAGTAGACAGTTCCCCTACCTTGCTCAGACAGCCACTGATATATTTACTTTCTGTCCTTATAAATTAGTTTTTTTTCTTTTCTAGAATTCCATGTAGGTAGAATCTTACAGTATGCACTCTATTTTTGTATGTGCCTTCTTTCACTCAGCTTGATAGTTTTGAAATTCATATAGGATATTGTCTGTATCAGTAGTTTGTGCCCTTATTTCGCTGAATATTATTCTGTTGTCTTCATATACCACGTTTTATTTGCTCAGTCACCATCGATGGATGTTTGTGTTGGTTTCAATTTGAAGCTGTTACAACCGAAGCTGTTTCTTTGTGTGAAATATGTTTTTAATCTCTTATCAAGGAAATAGCTTGGAGTGAATTGCCAGAGTACAGAGTAAATCTGAAAGTAACTTTATAAAAAACTGCCAAATAGTTCTCCGAGGTGGTTGCACCATTTTGCATTTCCACCAGCAATAGATGTTGCTCCATGTCCTTGCCAACACTTATGTTGTTTGTCCTTTTAATTTTAGACATTCTTGTGCACAGAGTCTGATATGACTGAAGTGACTTAGCAAGTACACATGTGGGTATATAATGGTATTTTACAGTGGTTTTAATTTTCATTTATTTGATGACTTATGATGTTGAGCAATGTTTTCATGTGCTTGTCCATTTGTATGTATTCTTTTTAAAGCATCTGTTCTGGGGGCCTTCATGGTGGTCCAGTGGTTAAGAATCTACCTTGCAGTGCAAGGGACGCTGGTTTGACCCCTGGCCTAGGAAGATTTCATATGTTGTGGAGCAACTAAGCCTGTGGCTGCAACTATTGAGCCTGTGCTCTAGAGCCAGCGAGCTGCCACTGCTGAGCCCATGCACCACAGCTACAGAGGCCTGCACGCCTCCAGCCTGTGCTCCATGGCAAGAGAAGCCATAGCAACTAAAGAAAGCCCATGTGCGGCAACAAAGACCCACAACAGCCAGAAAATAAAATAAACAAATAAATAAACTTTTTTAAGTTAAAAAATATAAAGCACCTGTTCTGTCTTTTGATTATGAATTAGTTTTATACCTTGAGAGATTGGAAAAGTAGAGAAGGCATTAACTAAGATAAGGGAGCAGTGGACAAAGAGCAGGAAATAGCATTCTCAAGCCTGCAAGAGAGTGATCCCAAAACAGGGTGAATTTCAAGAAGTAAATGCTCATTTAACATTAAATATCACCAAGGGTTCAAGAAAAAAAAGACCGAAAAATGAATGGTTGGTTTTCAGCTGTGGTTTTGAAATTGTGGATGACAACCTGTCAAAAGTCAATTTGGTGGAGCTTCACCAGTATTTCTTTTAACTAAATAGATTGGAAAAGTACATTGCAGGTACTGAGTTTAAGTATAGTTTCATGAAACTTATTTTGTTATATATGTGATTAGGTAATGTGTAACAGTGTAAGATGTATTTTTTGCTTTGGATTATGGTGGAAGAAAATCTTGAAAGAAGAAGACCACAGAAGTTCTTCCCAATGTTATCCTTTGTACAGGGTACAAGGCTGAGGATATAAACTCATCGGTGTCTGTGTTTAAGCCCTGGTGTCTTTGTCTTTGTTAGATATTTGTATAATCTTGACTATTATGGCGACTCTCAAATTTTCCCTTTCCTTAAGTATAGATTGGAGAAGGAAATGGCAACCCACTCCAGTATTCTTGCCTGGGAAATCCCATGGACAGAGGAGCCTGGTGGGCTACAGTCCATGGGGGTCACAAAGAGTCAGACATAACTGAGCGACTAACACAACACACTTTAAGTATAGATTGGGAATAAGGATAGTTAGAAAAAAGAAAGTTAAGTTGCTCAGTCATGTCCAACTCTTTTCGACCCCATGGACTGTAGACTGCCAGGCTCCTCAGTCCATGGAATTTTTCCAGACAAGGTTATTGAAGTGGGTTTCCATTTCCTTCTCCAGGAATAAAGATAATATTTACCCAAAGTGCTGCTGACAGAGTTGCCTTTGTGCATGCTGGGGAGACCAGTGCCTCTCCCTCAGGACAGACACAGCCAACAGAACCTGGGCTGGGTGTCAGTTCCCAGTCCCTCTGCTGGGCTGTCTGGTGTAAGGCTAACCTGCACAAGCTTTTGCCCTATGAGGATTAAGTGGGGTTATACTTGTAAACCGCTGCACACAATACCCAGAACAGGGCAAGCTCTCCATCACCACTGGCTGTAGTCAATACTAGCTATTATTCTGGTTAAGGCCAAAGCCAGATTCCACTAGGTTAAGGAAGTGGAGATAATACATAGGGGCTAGCCTGAAAAGGTTTGGTTGGTGAACAGGGAATATAGCCAATATTTTATAAATAGAAAGCAAACTTTAAAAATTGTATAAAAATTTTAAATTTTTAAAAAGAAAAAAAAAGTTGGTTGATGGAAACAACCCAATGTTCATAAACTAAAGAACGAAGTGTGATGTAGTGGAATGCTATTCAGTCATAAAAAAGAGTGAGGGGTTAACACAGGCCACAAAGTGGATGCGTGTAGCTAAGTGAAGGCAGCTATTTGAAAAAGGTCACAGACTGAATAATAAATATTCAGAATAGGCAAACCCATAGTGATAACAAGCAGATTAGTGGTTTCCAGGGGACAGTGGCGACAGACTACTTAAGGTTGAGGGGGTTTCCTTTTGGGGAGATGAAAGTCTCCTGGACCTGGGTAGTAGTGATGTTTGCCCAGTATTGTGGGTGAACTAAGTGCCATTAAACTGTACACTTTAAAATGGTCAAAATGTTACATTTCATATGTATTTTACTATAATTTTTTAAAGAGTTATTCAACTTAAGGATGCTTCTTGGCTCTTTTATAACATATCGCCAAGCTATTTCCAAAAAAGAAAAAAAAAATCAGTTTGATTGGGAGCACAACAAGAAAGATTAGCTCAAGAAGGAAATTTCTGTGCAGCTCTAAAGCTTCTTATGGAGCTATGTTACCTGCTGAGTGGTCCTCAGTGCCAAGCCAGGACAGTCTCCCTGTGGAAAGGACCCTCAGACAGTGAGGGAGGCACGGATGGCGCCTTCCTGCCCTCATTAAATGTAGAGCGTACACTGTCCTCAGGGAGAGGGGCGGAATTGGGAGATAATTAACAGTGATCCCCTGTGACTGACTCTCTGGCAGGTGCTTGGCTGTGGCCTCAGGAGCTTAGAAGCTAAATAGCTCTTTATTATAAACTGATTTCTCAGTGAATGAGGCTATTGGTATTAATAATTAGACCTAATTTACCATTATGTACATTATCAAGTGGCGCAATACTGTGTATAATTTGGAGAACCTGATGATTTTTTTTAATGCTTTGCCATTGTGCTCCAGGTATTTAGGGGCTTCCCTTGTAGTTCAGCTGGTAAAGAATTCACCTGCAATGTGGGAGACCTGGGCTTGATATCTGGGTTGGGAAGATTCCCTGGAGAAGGGAAAGGCTACCCACTCCAGTATTCTGGCCTGGAGAATTCCATGGACTATATAGTCCTTAGGGTTACAAAGAGTTGGGGACGACTAAGCTACTTTCACTTCACTTCACTTTCAGGTATTCGACTCCCCTCTAAGACATTTACTTTTTTAAAGTTAATTCATTGACTTTTGGCTGCACTGAGTCTGTTGCTTTGCACAGGCTTTCTCCAGTTGCAGTGAGCAGGGACTGCTCTCCAGTAGCAGAGCGTGGGCCCCTCACTGTAGGGTCTTCTGCTGTTGCAGAGCGTTGGCCCCTCACTGTGGGGTCTTCTGTTGTTGCCGAGTATGGGCCCCTCACTGTGGGGTCTTCTCTGTTGCAGAGTATGGGCCCCTTGCTGTGGGGTCTTCTCTTGTTGCAGAGCGTAGGCCCCTCGCTGTGGGGTCTTCTCTTGCTGCAGAGTGTGGGCCCTTCACTGTGGGGTCTTCTGCTGTTGCAGACCATGGGCCCCTGGCTGTGGGGTCTTCTCTTGCTGCAGAGTGTGGGCCCCTCACTGTGGGGTCTTCTGTTGTTGCCAAGTATGGGCCCCTCACTGTGGGGTCTTCTCTTGCTGCAGAGTGTGGGCCTCTCACTGTGGGGTCTTCTGTTGTTGCCGAGTATGGGGCCCCTCACTGTGGTGTCTTCTCTTGTTGCAAAGCGTGGGCCCCTCACTGTGGGGTCTCTCTTCCTGCAGAGCGTGGGCCCCTCACTGTGGGATCTTCTCTTGTCGCAGAGCATGGGTCCCTCACTGTGGGGTCTTCTGCTGTTGCAGACCATGGGCCCCTCATTGTGGGGTCTCCTCTTGTTGCAGAGTGTGGGCCCCTCACTGTGGGGTCTTCTCTTGTCGCAGAGCGTGGGCCCCTCACTGTGGGGTCTTCTCTTTCTGCAGAGCATGGGCCCCTCACTGTGGGGTCTTCTCTTGTTGCAGAGCATGGATCCCTCACTGTGGGGTCTTCTGCTGTTGCAGAACGTGGTCCCCTCGCTGTGGGGTCTTCTCTTGCTGCAGAGCGTGGATTCTAGGGCGCACAGGCTTCAGCAGTTGCAGTGTGTATGCTCAGTAGTTGTGGCTCCCAGGCTCTAGAGCATGGGCCTCGGAGTTGTGGTGCTCAGTCGTAGTTGCCCTGCGTCATGTGGGGTCTTCCCAGGCCAGGGACTAAACCCATGTCCCCTGCATTGGCAGGCGGATTCTTAACCACTGGACTGCCAAGGAAGTCCCAATACACTTCCTATTCTGATTCTGTCTGATGTGGGATAATTTGAAAATCACTTTACATTCCCAGAGTTGGGCCATGCATCCATCTTTCTTCTGGCTTCCTTCCTCCCCCAAACATACATGGTACGGCCCATTCTAAGAAATTTTAGCCTTAGGTTAAAACCAGTGGGATTTTTTTTTAATTCTGTAAATAAAATTATTGAGAGTGGGCTATATTGGAATGATTATGACAGTAATTAATATGTCTCTGCCTAATCTGCCATAAAACATTTTGGCAGTACTTACTAGTCAATAATATTTAAATTTTCTTGTTAAATTATTCATTCAATATTTGAGACCAAGTAGCAGGTGGAGGAGAGGCAGAAATAAATAAGATGTGATTATTGTTCTCCAGGAACCACTGGTATAGAAGAGGAAACAGGCATAGAAATAAATATATGCTCACAAATTTAGTAAGTATAAGGAAAAAGCAATCAACTCAACCTGGGGTGAGGCCTTTGGTGAAAATACACACAAGCACTATCTAAAAGTATTGCTTCCCTGTAGCCCAAAGATATGATCCCGCTTTCGTGTATGTAGACCCAACCCAACCTGAGATTAAAATTCACCTGTCTTCAGTGAGCTGAGACTGTCTTCTTTAAACTATTGCTGATATATTTGTTTTTTCATTTATTATTAGTCTTCTTGCATTAATAGTGTTGCTTTTGTTGACATGTCCAGCATCTCCCCATCAGCCTCAAAGAATGACAGGCAATAAAAAGCTTAACTGAAAACTTTTCCTGGCAAATGTCTCAGGCCTGAAGTTTATAAAAAAAGAGCTTTTGGCCATCTGCGGGAAGACGGATGATCACATCCAGACGCCAATTGTGGGCCATGTGTGTTACCATCCCAAGGCTCTTGAAAACTCTTTAATCAGTAGATGTTAAGGAGGCCTTACTGGGGCTTGGGCTACAGCACAAGAGAATGAAAACAAGAAGCAGGTGTTCTTGCTCTCTATCCAACTGGGGCCAGAGGTGAGCTGGTTCCTTTGTATCTTTAACTTTTTATTTTGTATTGGAGTATAGCTGATTAACAACGTTGCGATAGTTTCAGGTGGACCACAAAGGGCCTCGACCATACACAGGTATGTATCCATTCTCCCCCAAACTCCCCTCCCATCTAGGCTGCCACATAACATGGAGCTGAGTTCCTTGTGCTATACCGTAGGATACCTTGTGATTATCCATTTTAAATGCAGAAGAGTTACATGTCAGTCCCAAACTTCCTGTCAGGTCCCTCTATTCTCCCCGCCAAGGCCCCAAGCAGCCATAAATTCCTTCTCCAAGTCGGTGAGTCTCTTTTCGTTTGTAGATAAGTCCGTTTGTATCATGTCTTTCTAGATTCCGCATATAAGGGGTGTCATATAATGTTTCTCCTCTCTTTGACTGACCTCTCTCAGCATGACAGTCTCTGGGTCCCGCTGTTTCCTTAACTGGGGCGAGGACAGGGGTGGGTCGGTGGCGGGGCAAGAGGTGAAGCTTAGGGGGTCTGCCCACCCCGCGGTGGTGTGTGCGCAGGGAGCATGCGCAGTACCCCACCTTTGCTCCCGGCGCCTCAGGAATGGCCGTTGGTTTGTGGCCGCCGGTGTCCTGTTGCTCCTAATTGCCACAACTGTGCATGCATGCAGTGATTTCTCGGTCCTTATGGTTTCTATGTGTTTGGTTGCTGGGGGAGACTTTGTCCAGGCGCGAGCACTTCTACTTGCAGAGCTGTCCCAGCCTCAGCCTGTCTCAGCCTCAAACTCCTGAGCCACGCGGGGCTTTTGACGAGTGGGTGGTGGGTGACGCTTGCTCTCTGCTGACGAGCTGCTCTCCTCCATCCCTGACCTGTCTCAGGGTCGCGCAGTCCAGGGACAATAGGTTCAGGGCACTGAATGGTGTCTGAGACGTTAGTAGGATGATAAGTGAGCCTAAATTTCACCTCTCCCAGGCCTTCTGAAGCTATCATGGTGGATAGCATTCCACAGATTTTATTGCCTCTGGCTGGGGAAAAGTCTCTTCAACATTGTCCAAGTGAAAGGATAAAGAAGACAAGGTGCTTCTGTGGTTGGACTGGACCTTAAGGTCTTCTCAACTCAGCTCAATTGTTCAGCCATTGATTCATGCATCAGTATTTAAAGAGTGCCTACTGTGTGCCAGGCACTGTGTGTGGTGCTAGGCTGATCCATGGAATTTACAGTCTAGCAGGGGAGAAAGACAGGAAATGAGGAAACAGCTAAATAAATCAATAATAGACCTCAAATCAGTGTAGGAGGATGGGGTGGCAGGCACCTTAGATGGGGTGGTAGCAGCAATTAGGGCCAGGAGATTAAGGCCCGATGTCATCAAAGTAGGATTGGGAGCTCTGGCCCAAGAAATGAAGAGACTATAAATATAGGAGTTTCGCTATTCCACTATCCTGCTACAAGAAGTCTCAAAAAGAAAGCTGAGGGAGTTACCTGCTAGTCCCTTTCCTGGCAGTCCAGTGGCTACTTCTCTGCCGTCCCAATGCAGGGGACCCAGGTTCAAACCCTGGTCAGGGAACTGGATCCCCATACCACAATTAAAGATCCCACATGCCGAAAAAAAGACCCAGCACAACCAAATAAACAAATAATAAACATTTTTTTTTAAATAAAGAAGCTGAGCCTGGAGAAAGATATGACCTAGCTTTCATCAGTCACAGAATTTTAGAGATTATCTAGCTGTTAGGGGCCAAATTGTTTCCCCCTACCCAAATTCATATGTTGCGTCCCTAGACACCAGAAAAAAGACCTTGTGAACAAATTACTAGAGCTAATCAATGAATATAGTAAAGTTGCAGGATGTAAAATTAACACACAGAAATCCCTTGCATTCCTATACACCAATAATGAGAAAATAGAAAGAGAAATTACGAAAACAATACCATTCACCATTGCAACAAAAAGAATAAAATACTTAGGAATATATCTACTTAAAGAAACAAAAGACTTATATATAGAAAACTATAAAACACTGATGAAAGAAATCAAAGAGGACACAAACAGATGGAGAAATATACTGTGTTCATGGATTGGAAGAATTAATATAGTGAAAAGGAGTATACTACCCAAAGCAATCTATACATTCAATGCAATCCCTATCAAGTATTTTTCACAGAATTAGAACAAACAATTTCACAGTTTGTATGGAAATGTAAAAAACCTCGAATAGCCAAAGCAATCTTGAGAAAGAAGAATGGAACTGGAGGAATCAACCTGCCTGACTTCAGGCTCTACTACAAAGCCACAGTCATCAAGACAGTATGGTACTGGCACAAAGGTAGAAATATAGATCAATGGAACAAAATAGAAAGCCCAGAGATAAATCCACCCTCCTATGGACACCTTATCTTTGACAAAGGAGGCAAGTATATACAATGGAGAAAAGACAATCTCTTTAACAAGTGGTGCTGGGAAAACTGATCAACCACTTGTACAAGAATGAAAGTAGAACACTTTCTAACACCATACACAAAAATAAACTCAAAATGGATTAAAGATCTAAACGTAAGACCAGAAACTATAAAACTCCTAGAGGAAAACATAGGCAAAACACTCTCTGACACAAATCACAGCAGGATCCTCCATGACCCACCTCCCAGAATATTGGAAATAAAAGCAAAAATAAACAAATGGGACCTAGTTAAAATTAAAAGCTTTTGCACAACAAAGGAAACTATATGCAAGGTGAAAAGACAGCCTTCAGAATGGGAGAAAATAATAACAAACGAAGCAACAGACAAACAATTAATCTCAAAAATATACAAGCAACTTCTGCAGCTGAATTCCAGAAAAATAGATGACCCAATCAAAAAGTAGGCCAAAGAACTAAACAGACATGTCTCCAAAGAAGACATACAGATGGCTAACAAACACATGAAAAGATGCTCAACATCACTCATTATTAGAGAAATGCAAATCAAAACTACAATGAGGTACCATTTCACGCCAGTCAGAATAGCTGCTATCCAAAAGTCTACAAGCAATAAATGCTGGAGAGGGTGTGGAGAAAAGGGAACCCTCTTACACTGTTGGTGGGAATGCAAACTAGTACAGCCACTATGGAGAACAGTGTGGAGATTCCTTAAAAAACTGGGAATAGAACTGCCATATGACCCAGCAATCCCACTGCTGGGCATACACACTGAGGAAACCAGAATTGAAAGAGACACGTGTACCCCAACGTTCATCGCAGCACTGTTTATAATAGCCAGGACATGGAAGCAACCTAGATGTCCATCAGCAGATGAATGGATAAGGAAGCTGTGGTACATATACACAATGGAATATTACTCAGCCATTAAAAAGAATACATTTGAATCAATTCTACTGAGATGGATGAAACCGGAGCCCATGATACAGAGTGAGGTAAGCCAGAAGGAAAAACACCAATACAGTATACTAATGCATACATATGGAATTTGAAAGATGTTAACAATAACCCTGTATGTGAGACAGAATAAGAGACACAGATGCATAGAACAGTCTTATAGACTCTGAGGGAGAAGGTGAGGGTGGGACGTTCTGAGAGAATAGCACTGAAATATGTATATTATCATATGTGAAACAGAACACCATTCCAGGTTCGATGCATGAGACAAATGCTCAGGGCTGGGGCAATGGGATGACCCAGAGGGATGGGATGGGGAGGGAGGTGGGAGTTGGGTTCAGGTGGGGAACAGATGTACACCCATGGCTGATTCATGTCAATGTATGGCAAAAACCACTACAATATTGTCAAGTAATCAGCCCCCAACTAAAATAAATAAATTTATTTTAAAAAAAAAAAAAAGAAGAAGAAGCTGCCATTTGCAAGCCAAGGGAAGAGGTTTCTGGAGAAGCCAAGCCTATCAATCACTTATCTTGGACTTCTACCCTGCAGAACTGCAAAAAACTAATTTCTGTTGCTTAAGCCACCTAGTCTGTGGTATTTTGTTATGGCAGCCCTCCCAAACTAATACACTAACCCAAGGGTTATTCATATCAGGTGTTTATTAATAAACATAACTTTGGGTCCTGTGCTCCACTCCAGATTAACTAAATAAAATTTTACATGGGGAATCAGAGGTGTGTGTGTGCTCAGTCACATCTAACTCTTTGTCGGACCCCATGGACTGTAGTCCATCAGGTTCCTCTGTCCATGTCGTTTCCCAGGCAAGAATACTGGAGTGGATTGCCATTTCCTCCTCCAGGGGATCTTCCCGACCTAGGGATCAAACCCAATCTTCTGCATTGGCAGGTGTATTGTTTACCACTGCACCACCTGGGAAGCCAGGGAAGGGGCTAGAAAGCTGGAATTTAAGCAAGCACCCACTCAAAAATGAATAAATAATCCAATAATTGTAAAAATTTTCATCTACACTGAACTTTGAAAACTACTACAATTAAGATCAACTTGCTCATTTGACAGATCCAAGGAGGGCAAGCAGGTTGGGGAGCAGGGCCTGCCAGCCAGATCTCCTGATGCTGAGCTTGCTGCCCTGTGCTCTGCCCCAGCCGGGGCCCGGGAGGTGCACTGTTGGGAGTTAAATCCCAAACTCAGCAGAGACCACCTAGCAGTGCTGATCAGGCAGTTGGCAGGAGCAGTTCCAACAGTCTGTCCCCCTGGAACTGAGACAGCGGTGGGTAATGAGATCAACAGAAAGCAACGTGAGCAGGTCCTTGTCTCATAGCCACGCCCTGTGCTAACACTGCGGTCACATGGACGCTTAGTAATTCTGGAATGAGGTTCCATTATAGCCTCTCAACATTACTTGCTGTAGCTAAAACCTACTCCCTTTTTCCCCTTTGCAAAGAAAAATGACTGACCACTATTGTTTATAATAACCTGCCCTATAACAAAAGGTACTGACTGGTAAATTTCCATTTTTTCCCCCTGAACAAATAGTCATCTTTAACCTTTCAGCAGAGCTCATTTTTTACAAGAATCTTTTATCAATTTGTTTGTCTTTCAAATGCTTCCCATACTTGGAAACCCCAAACTAGCCAAAATAAAAATGTAACCCATGACGACTGAATAATTATGTCAATAATGAAGAAACGATTCTCCTTTTTATTCCTCCTTTCTTCTAGGCCATGTTTGTGGTTTTTAAAAACAAAAAATCTATAAGAACAAAAAAGAACCCATGCATTTACTCACAGAAGATTCATCATGCAAAATGTTAACTTGTGAGAAATAAATGCTTCAGTCTTAACACATAATTACCAGCTTGCACTGACCTGGTCTCTCACGGCTTTATGCAGTTCTTTAGATGCCATGTTTGTTGCCTACCTTCTGATCGCCTTGTCTTTCACCTCAATCTTGTTTTGATCACCTTTCATTATAAAGCACTTTTTCTTTCTTTTAAATAATGAGAAAGTTGTTGTCATGGGAAACCAGAGTTCTGCTATTTACTTAGCTGGAGCAGGGGCTCCCAGACAGGAAGGAAGGGATCTTTGGGGATGGGAGTAGATCCCAGACATGTTAAAGCAGCTATACAAACAAGCAAGGGCCTGAATGTCATCAGACTGGACCTATAGTTAAGAATTTATCAAAACACAATTAGTTCCTGTCACTCTCCTGCTCCAACATGTGTGTATGTAGGTGTGTGCGTATATTACACATACATGTGTGAAGTTTAACATGGATCTTGGTATAGATAAGTATTAAATACATGATAGTAATTAATTATGACCAGAGAAGGAGGAGGAGGAAGAGGAGGGGGAACGGATAACATTTTCCAGGCAGGCAGAGTATACTTTCGAAGATACTGGAAAATTTTGTTAATGGACATGTCTGTAAGGGAGAAAATGGTGCTGAGCTGGGTGAGACTTGAGGGGTACATTCATCTAAATGCCTGACCCCTAGGATCAGGAAAACTGAGACTTAATATAATCAGGCAGTCCCTCAAGCATCAGCTCTAGTCACAAAGAGCTGGCTGGCTGGATCTGTTATTAGCATCACCGTGACAGGATCTGGGTCATAGACTCTCAGAGTTGGAAAGGACTTTAGAAATCACTGCATGCAGTATTCCACCCAGGTATAATAAAGAGTACTACCTCATAAGACTGTCCTGAGAACTAGTGGGTTAATATTTGCAAAGCAAGTGGAATAGAGTCTGACACATAGTAAGGCCTCTATGAGTGTCAGTTAAGTAAATAACCCCCCTTTGTTGAGTGCCAAGTGCGGCACCAGTCAAGGTGCTGTTCACATATCCTGTCATTTGACCCTCTCCCCAGCCCCTAGTCCATGTCATACAGAAGGATACCCAGCAAGATTAAGTGACTCTTCAATGCACAAGGAAGTGGTGTTGCTGGGATTCCAACTGTGTGATTTCAAAGTCCCAGGTGACACTAGTGGTAAAGAACCCGCCTGTCAATGCAGGATGTGGGTTCATTCCCTGGGTTAGGAAGATTCCCTGGAGAAGGGAATGGTAACCCACTCCAGTATTCTTGCCTGGAGAATCCCGTGGACAGAGGAGCCTGGCAGGCTACAGTCCATGCGGTCACAAAGAGTCAGACTGAACGACTAACACTTTCACTTTTCGCCTACATGAGGACAGCTATCAGGAGAGAAAACAAACCAAAGCCTGAAAATCACTCATCAAATCAGTTTTGCTGCATTGTTTAGGTGACTAATCTGGGGGTTGGGTCAAAACTGGAAGAGAAGGATCTGAATGCCAGACCCCATGAACTTTGGTGTTTGCTTTCCAGAGACTCAGAGTTTCTTCAGCTGGTGAGACCTATGGGCAGATACTGCTGGATAGTTGCGGGTGTGATGCAATAGGGCAGGGGGAGGGGCTCCTAAGGAGCTGGTTCCCACCCAGTCTCTTCCCTCACAGGCTTTATGAAAGCACATCCTCAACTGCCCAAGCGACGACTGGCGCTGTTGTGTGGTGTCCAGTAGGGGTCTGCAGAGAGGACTAGTAGACAAGCAGTGTGTGTGTGTGTGTGTGTGTGTGTGTGTGTGTGTGTGTGTGTGAGACAGGACTCAGTCGTTCAGTCCTGTCCGACTCTGCAACCCCATGGACTATAGCCCACCAGGCTCCTCTATCCATGGGATTCTCCAGGCAAGAATACTGCAGTGGTTGCCATGTCCTCCTCCAGAGAATCTTTCCGACCCAGGGAACGAACCTGTGTCTCCTGCACTAGAAGGCAAATTCTTTACCACTGAGTCACCAGGGAAGCCCTAGGCAAGATTGAGGACACTCAAAAAATGAGAGAAAATGTGGTTGGGCTGGCTGCCAGTAAGATAGAAGTTACAAACCAGAGCTCTGGAGCCTGACAGAGTGAGTCCCAAACAGCTCTAGCACCTAAATAACCATATTTAGGTTCTCTCCCTTCTCTCCCCTCCTCTATAAAAGTAGAACAAGAATGATTTCTACTTACAGTCTTGTTTTAATGATTTACTGAGATAAAGATACTTCAGTTATTTAGAAAAGTGCCTGCTATTCCATAAATATTCAAAAAATATTAGTTGTTAGTAACCAAGAGTTTCTCAATACATAAAATTCTCACAGAGACTTTGGGCAGCTGTTATTAGCCCTCTTTTATAGCTGGTAAAGTAGTGCTCAAAATTCTCCAAGCTAGGCTTCAAGAATATGTGAACTGAGAACTTCCAGATGTTCAAGTTAGATTTAGAAGACAGAGGAACCAGAGATCAAATTGCCAATATCTGTTGGATCATAGAAACAGCAAGAGAGTTCAAAAAAGCATCTACTTCTGCTTGATTGACTACGATAAAGCCTTTGACTGTGTGGATCACAACAAACTGTGGAAAATTCTTCAAAAGATGGCAACACCAGACCACCTGACCTGCCTCCTGAGAAATCTGCATGCAGGTCAGGAAGCAACAGTTAGAATTGGACATGGGACAAGACTGGTTCTAAGTTGGGAAAGGAGTTATGTTAAGGCTGTAAATTGTCACCCTGCTTATTTAACTTATATGCAGAGTACATCATGTAAAATGCCGGGCTGGATGAAGCACAAGCTGGAATCAAGATTGCCGGGAGAAATATCAATAACCTCAGATATGCAGATGGCACCACCCTTATGGCAGAAAGTGAAGAAGAACTAAAGAGCCTCTTGATGAAGGTGAAAGAGGAGAGTGAAACGGCTGACTTAAAACTCAACATTCAAAAAGCTAAGATCATGGCATTGGGTCCCATCCATCACTTCATGGCAAATAGATGGGGAAACAATGGAAACAGTGAGAGACTTTATTTTCTTGGGCTCCAAAATCATGGCAGACGATGACTACAGCCACGAAATTAAAAGATGCTTGCTCCTTGGAAGAAAAGCTATGACAAACCTAGAAGCATATTAAAAAGCAGAGACATTACTTTGTCAACAAAGGTCTGTCTAGTCAAAGCTATGGTTTTCCCAGTAGTCATGTATGGATGTGAGAGTTGGACCATAAAGAAGGCTGAGCAGTGAAGAATTGATGCTTTTGAACTGTAGTATTGGAGAAGGCTGTTGAGAGTCCCTTGGACTGCAAGGAGATCAAACCAATCAATCCTAAAAAAATCAGTCCTGAATATTCATTGGAAGGGTTGATGCTGAAGCTGAAACTCCAATACTTTGGCCACCGGATGCAAAGAGCTGACTCACTGGAAAAGACTGATGCTGGGAAAGACTGAGGGCAGGAGGAGAATGGGAGACAGAGGATGAGATGTTGGATGGCATCACCGACTCAATGGACATGAGTTTGAGCAAGCTCTGGGAGTTGGTGATGGACAGGGAGGCCTGGCGTGCTGCAGTCCACAGGGTCACAAACAGTCGGACACAACTGAGCAACCAAACAACAACAAGGGAGCTGAGGAAACAGCGGTTTAGAAAATTATGTAACTTGCCCAAGGTCACTGAGGTATGGACTGAGGAGTGCAGATTTGATGTCTCCAAGGCCGTCTTTTCACCTACATTTATAATCAACAGGAAAGCTCACAGCCCAGGGAAATCAGTTCCAGCAGGTCAGGGGGTTGAGGGGTAAGGAAGACAGAGAAACAGAAAGGAACGAGCATAACATGGGGATGAAGTCAGGGATTTCAATGACTAGAAGCCCAAATTAAAGCCTAATTAACAGAAGGCAAGTTCAATGGCTTAGATGAAACCAATGCAAAAGGGTTGACTGGAGAGTATGCTGTGCAGATGACCAATACCTTGATCCAGAAAGAAAGCCCTTCAAGCCTCCACCTTCCCTCCTTCATCCAGATGGGATGTGGTCCCCAGGGATTCTGTCTCTGGGCCCCAGTACCCTCACCCCTTTAATATAAAGGTCCTTTAATAAGGTACTGAAAGGGATCAGAATATGATACCCTAAAATGTGCCACTTTGGCATAGAGATTATTCCTGAGCTAAGCAAGTTAAGTAGAGGCAAATTCAGAAACAGCTCTTTGCCCTCACCATACCTGTCTGAAAGCTGACTAAAAAGTTTCTTTTTGAACATTTTCTCCTTCCTCTCTTCCACCCCAGGAGAACAGCCAGGAGGAGACAGAAATTCACCCCCAAGATGGGTCTGCACAAACAAGTCTTGCTAAAATAACACCCATCTTCCATTAGTTTTCCCCAGCTTCCCTTGTGGCTCAGCTGGTAAAGAATCTGCCTGCAATGCAGGAGGCCTCAGTTTGATTCCTGGGTTGGGAAGATCCCCTGGAGAAGGGAAAGGCTACCCACTCCAGTATTCTGGCCTGGAAAATTCCATGGACTGTATAGTCCATGCAGTCACAAACAGTCAAATATGACTGAGCAATTTTCACTTTCAAATATTTATCTTTCCAAGATTTATTGCCCTTGCCTTTTCATTTTTCTATAAATATATTGCCCTTTGATACAATAGTATATAAGCCCCCAGGTTTAACTGCCTCTTTGAGTCTTCATTTTTCTGTGACGATCTCTGTGTGTGTAAAAAATAAAATATTACTATCAAATAAAATTTGTGTGTGCAAACGAGCTTCTCCTGCCCTTACCAAGGGGAGAGGAATTCATTCAACACCCGGCTGCTGTGCAGGAGCCAGTAAGGCATCAGGGGCCACACCGCGAAGGGAAAGGATATAAGGCAGGTGTTTGTTTGTTTGTTTGCCTTTCCTTAAACTCCCTTATTCACTGGCTAACATTACCAGGAATAGCCAATTCAAGGCGCATACATACAGATCATTACCCCTCACTCTCATGACCAGGATCAAGATCCATAATCAGCTGTTGCACTCTACACACTAAGCCCAGATCGTTGCCTCAGAATCTTTTTTAACACAGTGCTCTAGGAAATCACTACAAATAAGATAAACTTGCCACTTGAGATGAAACTTACTTGCCCTATGAGGCAGAAGCTGCTTATTGCCTACCCAATATATATCTTCTTCCTTACTGAGACAGCCTTGTTTTTATTCAATAAAAGCAATATTTTTTCACTTTCTCTTCTCTCTAATATTGGTCAGTGAGACATAATGGGAGATATTGGTTGGAGGATGCCTCATAAGAAGGACAATTAGCTGGAATATGCTATTTTGCCATCATTCCTGCTTTCTGGAATGAAACTGTGATGGCTGGAACTTTAGCAGCCATTATGACTTATGAGTTGACAATGAGGATAGACGCTAACACTAAGAATAAAGGAAAAGAGATAAAAAGAATCTTTTCTCATGATGATTATACCAGCATTTGATTGCCTACATCCAGACTCTTATGTGTTTAAACTATCATTTTGATTTTCTCAATGCATGCTGCCAGTCTTAAAATTTGACCTGAAACAGTAGTATTTTGGAGGCATTGTAGAAATGTTTATTCAGCACCAATTATCAACTTCTTCTCATACACATCATTACATCTATTACATTCTATTTTAGAGGCTGGAAAGCAAAAAATATAAAGATCTATGTTCCTTCCTTGTAGCTGGGGTGGCCATATGAAATGTCAGCCAGTTCTGACCATGAAAATCTAAGTGGAAGTCTGCTGGTGATTTTTGGAAAAGGTGCTTCCTTTTTCCTCCCTCCTCTTTCTGTCCAGAGTGCAAATATGTGGCTGAAGGCTCAGAAGCCAACTTCAACCATGAAGCAATAAGCATGAGGACAAAAGATGCCAACAAGTTAGAGATGGTAGGATGGAAATATAGGAAGGGCCTGGGTCCCCTATAGCATGGGCGAATTACACAGGCCCTGGACTGCTTGTCTCTGAACTTCTTGTCATGTGGAAACAAAGGAGCCTTATTTGTTTAAGCCACTTTGGATGGAATTGTTTTTATTTATGGCTGAACATGTTCCTGACACCATCTCTACTATAGCCCTTCCGTTCTCAGTTGAGACATCACCTCCACTGGAATCACCCCAAACCTTAGGCTATATTTATTTCCTAGGGCAGCCAGAGCAAATTATCACAAACTGAGTGGCTTAAACCAACATTAATTTATTCTCTCATTGTTCAAGAGGCCAGAAAATCAGGGTGTCAATGGGGCTGATTGATTCCCATTGACTCTCCTAGAAGCTCTGAAGGAGACACCATCCCCCAGGCCTCTCTTCCAGCTTCTGGGTGCTCTGGAAATCCTGATGGTCCTTGGCTAGAGCTGTATCATGCCAATTTCTGCTTCTGTCTTCACACTCCCTTCTTTCCTGTACGTGTCTGTGTTCCTTCTCCTCTCCCTGTAAGGACACCAGCCATTGGATTTAGGGCTTACCCTAATCTAGTTTGACCTCATCTTAACTTGATCACATATGCAGAGACCCTATTTTCAAATAAGGTTGCAGTCACAAGTACTGGCATTTAGGACATATCTCTCAGGGGGACACAATTCAACCTACTACTGTGATGATAGTAATTGCTCCCTTGGGGACCCATGGTATTATAGTACCACACACCACACTCAACTCATTACATTGCAAACAGCCTTAAATTGGGGCTTTAGAACAGGTTCTAGGGCCAGTGACCTCACCAATCATTTTGATGCCCTAGCCCCATTTTAAAGCTCTCAATGACTCAATTTCTTTAATAGTAACAGGGGAATAAAAATACCTGCTCTGTCTATGGGCTTGATGTGAAAAGTCACTGAAATAATAGAGATGATGCAACTTTAAAAAATATAAAGATTTTTCAAAAAGTAAGGCCTTCTGGACTTCCTCTCCTTCTTCAATAGCATCATCATTATTTATCTCTGGTTTTCAAATGTCTAAGGATGAAAAGGAGAATAGGAATGAACTTGGGTAGCTGGCATTGATAAGTAAAAATAAGCAAAGGCTTAACTTGTTTTCCACTTGCAGAGGGTGTCCCCAAAGGCAGCTTGGAGAGTGGGTCAGAGGATAGCAGCAGAGGAAACAGGCTGGAGCTTTGGCTGGACCAGGGCTGAGTCTGACTGATGTGTTCCTGGGATGGAAGGCTGACGGGCCAACAGGCACTTCACAAGCTTCCCAGGCAGTCTACATCCTCCAAATTTTCTCTTTCATACCCACCTGGACCTCACAGCCTCTTCGTTAATACTTATCTATTTCTTCATTTTGCTGCAATTTGTCTTAGTTGTGGCATGTGGGATCTAGTTCCCTGACCAGGGATAAAACCCAGGGCCCCTGCATTGAGAACTCGGAGTCTTAGCCAGTGGACCACCAGGGAAGGCCCCTTGCTATCATTCTTTAGGGGCTCTAAAAACATTAACTTTTTAAAACATAAGAAAAATATAGTAATTTAATAAAAGCACGTTACCCTTATTTAGACTTAATGCATATTAATATTTCACCATATTTAGCCCCCTAAATATGATCACAGTTGATACAAATCATAAAAAAACATTTGAAGACCCCTATGTACAGCTCTATTTTCCTTCCTCTTTTCCATTGTTTTGAAGTTGGTCTGTTTCCTCCTGTGCACATTATGTTTATCTACATCGGGCTACAATTCAAGTGGTTGCAAAAGAGTTGGACAAGATTTAGCAACTAAACAAAAACAACAGAAACAATATATGTAGGTAGCTATATTTTTTAAAGTTCAAAATCATTTTCTATGTTTAAAATTTTTCATAAAAGCCATAATTCCATTGTATATATTAAATTATTATTTATTTATTTTTAGCTGCACTTGGACTTTGTTGCCATGTGTGGACTTTCTCTAGTTGCGGCAAGCAGGGGCCAGTCTCTAGCTGCAGTGTGAGGGCTATCTCTTCTCAATAAGAGGTGGCTTCTCTTACTGCGGAGCACAGGCTCTAGGGCACACAGGCTTCAGCAGCTGCCGCACACGGGTTCAGGAGCTGCAGCTCACAGACTTGGTTGCCCTGCAGCATGTGGGATCTTCCTAGATCAGGGGTAGAACCCATATCTCTTGCATTGGCAGGTGGATTCTTAACCACTGGACCACCAGGGAAGTCCTCCATACCTATTTTTTGCACTTGCTTTTTTCATTCACTATGATTTTGAGATTTATCTATGTTGCTAAATATAAATCTAGTTTATTCATTTTAACTGTTAATATGATGACATTATATGAATAAACCACAATTTATTTTGCTACTTCCCTGCTGAGGAGCAATTAGACTCTTTCTAATTTTTTACATCACACTGTTTCAATGAACAACCTTCTATTTCCTCTTATGCCTACATCAGTTTCTCTAGATCTACCAGTAACGCAAATAGTGGGGTTATAAGGTATGTAATTTCACAGACATTCTACACTTTAGTGTCATTTGAATTAACCATTTTCTTCAATATGGTTTGAACTTTTGTGTCTTTTTTAAGAAATCCTTTTCTACTCTTAATGTTCTGGAAATAGTCACATCTTTTTTCCCCACCTGCTTACAAATAGGCCTTTTATCCACTTAGAATTTATTTTTGTGTATGTTGTGAAGTAGGGATCGAATTTTGTACCTCTCCATATGAATGGCTGGTTATATAGAGTCATCCTTTGAAGGGTCCATTTCTTCTTCATTGACTCATACTCTACCCTGTTGATATAACCATTCTTCTACATGTGATTCTACATGTGGGTAGGGCTGAGCATCAGCTTTTTGCTCTGCCCGCTCTGTCTACTTTGGCACAAATACTACATTCTCAGGTTAATATAGCTTCATAATAAGTCTTAATAGTTATAGAGCAAGTACTTTCTAAGTTCTTCAAAAATCTCTTGACTCTTCTAAGTGCCTTTTTAAGGAAAAACTTAACTAGGTGATTGAAGGGTGACAACCTAAAGGAATAACATGTTTGATGGAACAAGCTTAACTAAAAACTCTTCAGCACCTTTTGTCACTGAGCAGAAAGCACATTTGGATAGAATCTCATCACACACCTTCAGACAAAGAGAGGAGTCAGGGTGTCTGAGTGGTGTGGCCCAGGCTGGCAAAGAGCTGAGGCGAGCCCTCCTGGATGATGAGAGGAGGGGAATGGGACACAGAGGCAGTGGCCCCATCTAGCATTTCCATGGCTTGCTGCAAGGAGCCCCCATTTACAGAGTCTCTAAGCCCCAGTTTTCTAATATGTAAGATGGATATAACAGTACCACTCAGAGTTGATTTCTAGAAGATAGAGATAATGCATCTAATGCCCTGTCTGGTATACATGAAAGGAAATGCTTAATGAATAGTAGTTTCACTTTTTATCATTATTAATTAGCATCAGTTTTCTAGCACCCATTCAGCAATACTGACAACCCTCAACTTCCCAGAATATGTTTTCAAGCATCAGTTCAGGGTGCATTTTACTACTGTGGTAGACTTCTCCAAAAGAAAGTTGCTTAGTCATGTCTGACTCTTTGCAACTCCATGGACTGTAGTCCTCCAGGCTCTTCTGTCCATGGGATTTCCCAGGCAAGAATACTGGAGTGGGTACCCATTTCCCTCTCCAAGGGATCTTCCCAACCCAGGGATCAAACCCGAGTCTCCTGCATTGCAGGCAGATTCTTTACCATCTGAGCCACTGAGGAAGACACCCTGTCCTAATTGTGCAATGATTCTTCTCCCACCAAGAGGTGGAGTCAGTTTCCCTTTACCTTGAATCTGGGCTGGCGTTGTCCCTTGCATTGACCAACAGAATATGGTGGAAGTGACACTGGGCCAGTGCTGGGCCTTTCCCTTAAGACTTTAAAAGTTCTGGCACTCTGCTTTCATTCTCTTGGAAGCCAGTAGCCACATTGTAAGGCAGTCCAGACTGTCTTTCTGGAGGATGAGCCTGTGTGAAGAGACAGACCACCAGGAGAACGGAGGTCTATCCGACTGACTGTCAGCACACCCTGACCCCAGACAGGAGAGACAGCAGCCTTCGTGGACCTTCGAGCAGCCCATCTACCAGCTGAATGCATTTGCTGAGTGACCCCATGTGGAGCTGAAGAACTGCCTGGTCAGCCCACAGAATTGAGGAAAATAAGAGATCTCGGTTGTTTTAAGTTTAAGTAAGTTTTAGGGTGCTTTGTTACCCAGCAACTTGTTGTTGTTCAGTCGCTCAGTTGTGTCCAACTCTTTGCAGTCCTACGACTGCAGCACACCAGTGTTCCCTGTCCTGTACCATCTCCCAGAGTTTGCTCAAACTCATGTCTGTTGAGTCAGTAATGCAGCAATAGATGACAAATAATTGTAGACACAACAGCTTAAATATGATGGTTATATTCCCCCAATACTAGTAGGAAAGGCTGCTTAATCCATCCGTGATACATCTGCACTGAGAAATGATAGAAAATTGGACAGCTGACTCCAGAATACCTAAAAAAATTCAAGAGGGCCCTGGGTATTGACATGCAAATGAAGATAAGAACTCCCCATCAGAATCAGACAAACTAGAAAAGGACTCACCATCTACCTGAATTCCTATTCTTTCCCCAGGGGCAATCTGTTTTTCAAAAAGGAAAGAAGAGAGAAAGAATCATTAAAAAAAAAAAAAAAAAAAACCTTCAGTTCCAATCACTCTTCAAACTTAGGCAGAACGACTTTCACAGCCTCAGTCAAGTTTGTCAAAAAGTAATTTTCTACCTAATTTACTTTCACAGGATGCGGAGCTTTTTGGAGGCCGGAGGAAAAATCCCTTTCTGACAAGGGTGAGAATGGAACTAGCTTTCATCCAAGGTTCCCCTCCTTCTGGCTACTTTGCACGTGTCAGGGGTACCAAGGAGAGGCTCCGCTGAACCCAGTAGGTACCCTGCTCCTAGGCCACCTGGAGAAACCCTCCGTGGCAGGACTGGGAATCTACTTTTGATTCCCTGCCATTGTTGGTCTGTTAGCCCCACGGTCACGATAGACTGGAACCAGAAATCCTGGTTTCTTGGGGGGCTGTTACATAGCTAAGAATATGAAGAAACTTGATGTGGTTTCTTGTTTACACAGGGGTCAAATAGAGGTGGAAGAAGCTGAAAACCAATTTTGACTTCAGCTTTACTAACTAATTTACAACAATACAGGCAGATTAAAATCTTCCCAGAAAAGGAAAGCAAGCAGGTAAATTACTGTGGCTTTCTAAGTGATCTGTCATTTTTTACTTATCTCCCCTCTCTGTCTTTTTTCTTTTTAAAAGCTGCTCCTTTGCCTGATTATTTCTGGATATAAACGAAAGACTTTTTGTTAGTAAATGGCCCTGAGTGAATGACACCATCTCCCAGCATGATATCTCTGTGTTTGGTGTCCCCTCCCCATACTTGCACACCCCCAACCTTTTCCTTTGTGTCCCAAATCCAATTGCAGGCTGTCATGAAGCATTAGTGATTTTTAATTACAGAGTCTAATTACCATGATAGAAACGATCATGCAGAGAATAAGTCAGGCATGCATCAACACTCTCCAACCATTCCACTGGACTTCTTTCTGTGTCTTCCTGGATTCCCTTATTTTCCATCAAGAAGATGGCTGAATCCCCTTGCAACTTCTGGAATTAAGATGCATAAACTATGGGTCCATACAGTCAAAGCTATGGTTTTTCCAGTAGTCATGTATGAGTGTGAGAGTTGGACCATAAAGAAGGCTGAGTGCCGTAGAACTGATGCTTTCAAATTGTGGTGTTGGAGAAGACTCTTGAGAGTCCCTTGGACTGCAAGGAGATCAAACCAATCAGTCCTAAATGAAATCAATCCTAAATATTCATTGGAAGGACTGATGCTGAAGCTGAAGCTCCAATACTTTGGCCACCTGATGTGAAGACCTGACTCATTGGAAAAGCCCCTGATGCTGGGAAAGATTGAAGGCAGGAAGAGAAGGGGATGATCGAGGATGAGATGGTTGGATGGCATCACCAACTCAATGGACATGAGTGTGAGCAAACTCCAGGAGATGGTGAAGGACAGGGAAGCCTGGTGTGCTACAGTCCATGGGGTTACAAAGAGTTGGACATGACTGCGGGACTGAACAACAACAAACTATGGGTAGCTTTGACATAACAGAGAAGAAATTATCTTTGGCAGCCTCTAAACTCAACCTGATCTTGGGAAGACTTGCTAAGTCCCAGGTTGGTTTTGCCACAGAAAGAAACAAGGGGAGAGAATACCAGAGTTGATAGGACAGAATGGGCCCCCTGAAGTGCCTTTGGTCAGCACCTGTCATGGACTGGGCTGGACACTTTATCCATGTATTTTTCACATCGATTCTCACAGTAGATCTCTGAGTTAGGTGGTTCTACCCCACGTAAGGGATGGGTTTTGCGCCTCCACCTGGAATCACCCCGCTGTAGCCATCTGGTCCTCTCCTCTTTCTCCTCTGGGATCACTCAGTCATCACCTTGAAGCTCTTTTCCCTGACCTCCCTCCCCTGGGCTACGAACTCCCACAGCAGCCAGCCAGTGGTTAAGGCTATTACAGCTGCTCTTCTATTCCGTATGCTAATCATTTGTTTACTTTCTCATCAACCTCAAATAGATCCCTGGAGGGAAGAATTTGATCTTATTCATCTTTGAGGCTCTCAAACTTAGCACCATACCTGGCATATGGTATGTGCTTAGTAAATGGTTGTGGAATGAGCTGAATAAATTACCCCCCTCCCTTCCCACACACACACTTAGTAGGGGCTTCCCCAGTGACTCCGTGGTAAAAAATCTGCCTGCCAATGCAGGAGACACAGGTTTGATCCTTGCGTTGGGAAGATCCGCTGGAGGAAGAAATAGCAACCCACTCCAGTGTTCTTGCAGTGAACAGAGGGTACTGGTGGGCTACAGTCCATGGGGTTGCAAAGCATTGGACAGAATTGAGCACACGGGCACTAGACTCTTTGCGGGGAGGGCGGCGTGGAGCTTCTGCAGGTCCTTTCGATTTCCAAAGTCTTATCACAATAGCTTCTGTTTAAGTCTCTTTATTAAGGAGTCAGAGTATGCAGAGCATTGTGTCCAGAAAAAGGAGAGAGAGGAAAACTCATTACCCAAGTTTGTATTGATGTTAAAGGTCACAGGGAATTTTCTGGCATGCTCGGAGGAGAGGCATCCAGTGATACGTTGCAGGTAAGAACAAGGGTTTGTCCTGCCGCTCTGTGTAGAGTGAATTAGCTGCTTGTGTAGACATCAGAGCAAGCCCATCCCTTTCCAACCCATCTGTGCCCCCAGGGGTCACTAGAACCAGGGGAACACAGCACCTCCTGCTGCCTTCCTTCAGAATGCCGAGATTTCAGAACATGCTGAAAAACACCCAGGCTGAAAATTGAATCTCATCCCATTTTGAGCAGAATTGTGTCTCTAATTTTCATGCAGACTGAGAGGCCCCACAAAATGTGGGACCTTAGTTTCCTGACCAGGATTCAAACCTGTGTCCTCTGCCTTGGAAGGCAGGTTCTTAACCATTGGACCACCAGAGTTAGGAAGATCCTCTGGAGGAAGGAATGGCAACCCACTCCAATATTCTTGCCTGAAGAATCCCATGGACAGAGGAGCCTGGCAGGCTGCAGCCCATGGGGTCACAAAGAGTAGGACACGACTGAGCAACAAAATACAGCACAGTGTCTCTAATGGATGCATGTACATGTACGGCTGAGGCCCTTTGTGGTCCATCTGAAACTGTCACAGCATTGTTAATTAGCTACACTCCAATACAAAATAAAAAGTTTCATTAAAAAAAAAATAAAGGCAGCATGGTAACTAAAATAATAAAATTAATGATAATAAAACAAACAAACAAAAAAACACAGCACAACCATATGACATCTGGAAAAAGGAAAACAATGGAGATGATAAAAAAATCAGAGGTTTCCAGGTGTTAGGGAGAGGGAAGGAGGACTAAATGGAGCACAAAGGGTTTTTAAGGCAACAGATGAAACATCTCCGTAGATACTGTAATGATGGATATATGTCATTATGCATTTGTCCAGACCCACAGAATGTACAATACTGAATGATCTCTAATGTAAGCTATGGACTTTGAGTAATATTGATGTGTCAGTGCAGGCTCATATATTATAATGAATGTGTCATTCTGGTGGGGGATGTTGATAACAAGGGATGCTATGTATGTACTGGGGCAGGTGATACATGGGAAATCACTGTATCTTTTACTCAATTTTGCTGGAACCTAAAACTGCTCCAAAAATAAAATCTATTAGAAGAGCAAAAAAATAGTATTGTGTCCCTACCTCCATCCCCCACTCCCTACCCCAGAATTCATATGTTGAAAACCTAACCTCCACTAGCCTCAGAATGTGACAGCATTTGGAGATTCTTCAAAGAACCAATTGAGTAAAAATGTGGTCCTATGAGTGTACCATGATCCAATATGGCCGGTGTCCTTGTAAGAAGAGATTTGGATGTTACAGAATCAACCCTGATGCTCACCATTTACAAAACCAACAATCACAAAGGGCAGAAAGGAAAGGTTCTTTCAATCAGAATGTTGGCAATCTGGGGTGGATTCAATGTCTCCCAAAAACCACTTCCGAAGATTCTGATCGAAGTGAAAGGTTTTGAAGGGGAATAGGGAAGTCATCTCAGTTAATGGGGGAGTCAGACTCATCACCATTCCCCACTGTGTGTAGGCTGGTGTGCAGGCTTGTTGACTCCTTGTAATCTTCGTCTAGATGTTATCTTGCTCACAGTTTGGTCACACATTTTGCTCGGGAGGTTACTGAAGGGGAAACTAGGAAAGAAATCTAGTCATCTGTTGATTACTTATTCTTCATTTCTTACAGAAAGAACCAACAAGTTAGGCAAGGTATTGTGGGATTAAAACATTTGAAAGGTGCACTTGGGCCAGAGAAGAGGAGAGCATGGAGGTGCCTTGTTTAAAAGTTGGTTACAATGTAGCTTTGCAAAAGTGACAAGAAAAAGGGGCTTCCTTGCCAAAGCTGATTTCCTGCAAAGAGTTTCCTATGTGTACACACAGAGAGAGGACAACGTGAAGACACAGAAAAAGACGGCAATCTATAAGCCAACGAAAGATACCTCAGAGGAAACCGATTCTGCTGACACCTTGATCTCGGGCTTCCAGGATTCAAATGGTGAGAAAATAAATTTCCACTGTTTACGCCACTCCGCCTGTGGTACTTTGTGATGGCTGTCCTTGCAAACTAACGTGTCCCCAAAAGGGAAAACTGAACGTGCATACTCAGTCACTCAGTTGTGTCTGACTCTTCGGGACTCCACAGACTGTAGCCCACCAGGCTCCTCTGATCATGGGATTTTTCCAGACAAGAATACTAGAGTGGGTTGCCATTTCTTACTTGAAGAGATATTTCTAACCTGGAGATCAAACCCACGTCTTCTGCATCTCCTGCATTGGCAGGCAGATTCTTTACCACTGCGCCACCTGGGAAGCCCCCAAAACTGGACAAACAACTTCAGTTTTCAAGCCCTGACAAGATGTTTCTAGTGGCCAAGTGATAGATGGTCCAAATGAGTCAGTTTCCTACACCAAGAAGGCGTGGGAAAGAAGCTTAGGAAGACTGACAGAACTCTGCATGATAGTATAATGTTCTACTTCTGTCATGGCCAGTGAAACATCAGTTAATAGGCCAAGACAGAAACAGAATTTTATTCAAGGCAACCGAAGGATTATAACCCGGGAGACAGAAAGCTCCAAGAACTGTTCCACCCACTAGAGGTCAAAGCACAGTCTTAATATGTATTCTTTTTTCTTTTTTTTAATATTTATTCTCTATTTTTTGGTTAGGCTGAGTCTTAGTTGCGGCAGGTAGTCTCTCTGTTGCAGCAGAAGGCTCTGGAGCACATGTAGTTGAGGCTCAGCGGCTTAGTTGCCCCGCTGCGTGCGGGATTTCAGCTCCCAGACCAGCGGTCAAGTCCGTATCCCTGCACTGGAAGGTGGACTCTTAACCACCGGACCACCAAGGAAGTCCCTCATACACATCCTTGAGACAAAGGATTATTCATCAGAATAACATACTGACAATTTGTATAGCCCAGACCTGCACGTACCAGGTGCGCAGTGGGTCACTGTGACCCCCTACAGCAGGGGTCCCCGACCTCCGGGCCTTGGATCAGCACCTCCTGTCAGATCAGCAGCGGAACGATCCCTGGTCTGAGATGATGCTGCTCACCGGGGAGCAACTAATCCCTGTGCCTCAGCTATTGAACCTGTGCCCTCGGGCCCAGGAGCTGCAACACTGAGCTCCTGTGCCACAACTAGAAAAGCCCACACAGCAGCAAAGACCCAGAGAATAAAATAATAATTTAAAACAAAGAAATAAAGTGCACAATAAATATAATGCGCTTGAATCATCCCCAAACCATCTCCTGCCCCCCTCCTCCAACCCCAGCCAGTCTATGGATAAATGTCTTCCACGAAACAGATCCCTGGTGCTAAAAAGGTTGGGCCTTACAGGATTGAGAAAAGGAATTAGCTTGCTGGCACCAGAAGAAAATTGCTCTTGTCAGTCAAGCAGGCATTCCTGCGGCCTCTAAGACGTCTGGTTAAGTGAACGCAGGTGCATGATGCGCACCAAAGAGGGATAGTGGTCCAAACGAGCAGAGAGAGAATTTTATGTTTAAAATCTTTCTAGTCCCGCCTTCAAACTAGTTTTATTTCATCGAGGGGCAAGAGTACTTCAGTGGACCATGTTGCAAGTTAGAAACATGTTTCCTTAATATGGATTTAGATTGTAACGTGTGTGTGCGTGTGTGTGTGTGTCTTGTTAGTGTGCCAGTGTGTCCAAGTGCCCTAATAGTTGTATCTAGGATCACTCAGAATGCTGAGGAGGCCCATGTGCACCTCGCCTCAGCTAAGAGACTTCAAAGGGGACTAGTTAAAGCCAATCCTGAACTATTCTGTTATGTCTGAGATTAGTTGGTACAACTCAGAGACTTTGTGAAATGTTATTAATGGGATTTCTGTGTTCCCAATGTTTAGGGCCAGAGAAATCCCTGCTAAAAAGAAACAACAGGAGCTTCATTGCTGGTCTAGTGGTTAAGAATCTGTCTTCCAGTTCACAGGATACAGGTTCAGTCCCTGGTTGGGGAACTAAGATCCCACGTGTCTCAAGGCACAAACAAAAAAAAGCCAACAGGCCCAAAATAAATGGAGTCTCTTTGACCCTGAGGGATGAGATGGGGAGGGAGGCTGGAGGGGCGTTCAGGTGGGGAACAGATGTACACCCATGGCTGATTCATGTCAATGTATGGCAAAAACCACTACAATATTGTAAAGTAGTTAGTCTCCAATTAAAATAAATAAATTTTTTAAAAATCAAAAATTCATGACACACACAAGAAAATAAAGTGCCACCTAACTTGCTAGTAATATAATAATAATAAAAATAAAGTAATTATTGATACGTGTAAAAAAAAAAAATGGAGTCTCTTGTGTTAAGGGCCCGAGTCAGCCAACCAAACCAAGACATGATACCCAACCTAACCACCGCTACAATCTTACCTTGAGATGTAACCTTTAACCAGTCTACTTGGAATTAACCTGGTTAGCACCAAATAGGCCCCTTCCATTTCCCTTCGGAGGGCAATTCTGCCTAAAACAATGCATTTTGGGCTAATAATTTCCCTTTTCTGCCCCTCTCCACTCTTAGAAAACTTTTATTTTCTACCATGCATTGGAGCTCCTTGTTATTGCTAGATGGGATGTTGCCTGGTTCATGAATTGCTGAATAAAACCAATTCAATCTTCAAATTTCCTCATTTGAACTTTTGTTATTAACACCCCCCGAGAGTGGGGAGCAGGATTTCCACTAAAAGGTGATGGTCTGGTACACTCTGAGCTTCGAGGGAAAATGTCTCCTCCCAAGGATGGCGATCCTGCCTGGGAATTGGGTGTGCCCCCTGGGGTTCCCCTACGAAGGGTGAGTTCTGCTCATGCTTCTCCATTGACTTTGAGGACTGACATGTGGAGAGTTATATTTAAGACCCTTTCCCTTCGCCTGACCCCCATCTCCATTCATTATCATTCCCTCTAGTTACTCTGGCTCTTTGGTGAAGTCTGATACACCCATTCATTGGCTCTTGGGTGATGATGTTGTAGAAAGGGAAGGGTTTGGACAGTAAAGGGCATGTGAACGCTGCCCACTTGTTCTCCTCAGTGATGCCCCACAAAAGGGCAACATCCTATGGGAGGCCTATACCCTGGGTAAACCCAGTGCAAGGTGACCCACCTCAGAGCTGGACGTGGTGAGGACAGATGGTGCTGTTGTTGTTCAGTCGCTAAGTCACATCTGACTCTTTGACACCCGGTAGGCTGCAGCACTCCAGGCTTCCCTGTCCCTTGCTATCTCCTGGGGTTTGCTCACACTCATGTCTATTGAATCTGTGATGCCATCCAACCATCTCCTCCTCTGCTGCTGTCTTCTCCTTCAGGAGGATGGGTGAGCAACCTGGAAATGATGATCCCGGTAACTTGGGGGACTTAGGGGGAGGATCTTGACTTTGGGCTTATAAGTATAGGTTGTGGGTGTGAGAGAAAAAAAGAATTGTCCTAACAAGCCTTTTCAAAAGTGGGCTAAAACTCCCTCCTAATCCTCAATCCCTGAATGAAAAAGCTAGATTTAAGGTGACTTGTTTCTCCCGCATGTCTGGCAGTCTGCCGCCTGGATGTTTTCAGAACAACTCTGTTCAGGAGAGGATGGAGGCCCCAGAGGCACATTGCTCCCCGGGACTTGTGCATAAACTCTCACTCAGTCACAGGTGGTCAATGGGGTCCACAAGGCTCCCTTCTCTGAGGCCTGTCTGGACTCACTAATGCAAGATCCAGGACAGCATCCACTCCACAGTCACCCAGCCATCGCCACAGCCCTGACCCTGACCATCAGGGAATTAGCAAAGATTTATGCTAGCTTGCACTGTCCCCCTATTCTTCTTTCCTCTTTCTACTGCAGTAAAACTTGGGTAATCTCATGTAATGCTGGCCCTCAATAAACCATGTGTCTTCCATTTTTAGGGAAAAGAGCCAAAGCACAGGTAAACAAGTTAAGATCAGAAATTTACTATTTCAATGATTTTTTTCAGGGCACAAAAGAGGGCAGAAATAATACCTTACTTTACAAAGCCTGTACTTAACAGAGTGCTTTCATATCTGTTAGCTCATGGTCTTTACAGTGTTCCAAGGTCAGATGTTGTCTCCATGTTATAATTAAGGAAACTGGGGTTCAGAGAAACTAATTGATTTGTGCAGGCCACGTGGTTGGAAAATGATAAACTGGGCCTCAAATCCAGCGTTGTAACTCCATGTTCCACACTCTTTAATTTTATACGAGCATTGGTTGACTGCCTACTATGTGCCAGGTTTCCCACTGAAAGTGTGGCTTATTATCTCATTAAATTGTACACACTTCTCCTTACAAACAGAACCTTAAGGTCACATCCAAGATCAGCAGCATTTGAAGAGTATGCCAGGGTAGCTCCCTGTTCAGAAGCTTCTTTCCTGATGGCTCAGGGGAAAGAAACAATGCTAATTATCATGACTCCTGGGCTTTGAAAATCTGCTCTGGGCATAGGATCTTGAAGTTGAACTTGAGTTTAGACTTCAAGAGTCCAGACCAGTGCTGTCCAATGGAACGTTTTATGATAGAAATGTCCTAAATCTGCAGTGTCCAATACAGTAGCCACTAGCTCCATGTAGCTGCTGAACACTTGAGGTGTGGCCAATGTGACTGAGGACTTAAATGCTTAGATTTCATCTGTGTGTATTGCAGATGAAATAATTTAAATAGCCACACCTGACTAGTGGCTGCCATATTGGATAGCATAGGATTCTAGACTATCAAATCGTGCCAACTTGGATTCAAATCTCAAATCTGTATGTAACCACTTCTCCAAGCATCTAAGTACCCTCAACTGAGCATAACAAGATCTGCTTAATAGATACAATGGATGTAAAGTGTCCAGGAGAAGACCTGGCCCCTAGGAGATGCTTTTAATTTGTAAAGAGTTGCAATCTCTTGGTTAATGTCTTTAATCCCTTCCAGGTGGTAAATTCTATGAGAGCAGTGACTCTTTCTTATTAACATATGCATCCCTAGCAATTAGCACAGCCTGAGATAATAAAAATATATTTTGGTGTTTCTTCCCTTAAAGCTCAACATTCAAAAAACTAAGATCATGGCATCCAGTCCCATCACTTCATGGCAAATAGATGGGGAAACAGTGGAAACAGTGGCTGACTTTAATTTTGGGGGTTCCAAAATCACTGCAGATGGTGACTGCAGCCATGAAATTAAAAGGCACTTACTCCTTGGAAGGAAAGTTATGACCAATCTAGACAGCATATTAAAAAGCAGAGACATTACTTTACCAACAAAGGTCCATCTCGCCAAGCCTATGGTTTTTCCAGTAGTCATTAATGGATGTGAGAGTTGGACCATAAAGAAAGCTGAGCACCAAAGAATTGATGCTTTTGAACTGTGGTGTTGGAGAAGACTCTTGAGAGTCCCTTGGACTGCAAGGAGATCCAACAAGTCTATCCTAAAGGAGATCAGTCCTGGGTGTTCATTGGAAGGACTGATGTTGAAGCTGAAACTCCAATACTTTGGCCACCTGATGCGAAGAGCTGACTCATTTGAAAAGACCCTGATGCTGGGAAAGATTAAGGGCAGGAGGAGAAGGGGACGACAGAGGATGAGATGGTTGGATGGCATCACCGACTCAATGGACATGAGTTTGAGTAAACTCTGGGAGTTGGTCATGGACAGGGAGGCCTGGTGTGCTGTGGTCCATGGGGCCTCAAAGGGTTGGACACAACTGAGCGACTGAACTGAGCTGAATTGAACTGAACCATGGCTGCAGACTCAGGGCTCCCGAAACCCTTGTAATTAATTTCCTAAGTGATAAGAACCCTGGGAGCATCTTTTGTTCAAGTATTTGGTGTTTGACCCTGTCCTGACGTAGAACCCCTAAATCCCAAGTGAATTCCTAAGGGAAAGGAGCAGAGTGCTGGGTCCATATTTTGCTCTAATGGGTGGGTTGACTCTGGGTGAGTTTCCAGATGGCTCCAGGTTGGGCACTGGTCACGAGAAAGATCAAGTCACAATTAGAAACTTGGAATTTTTAGCCCCTTCCCCTCTCTCCAGAGAGGGCAGAAGGGCTGGAAATGGAGGCAACAATAGATGGAGTTTCGTGCACAAGCTTCATTAAAATCCCAGTTGCATAGGGTGCAGGGGACTTCCAGGCTGGGAACAGATCCACATCAGGAGGGGAACAAACTCCAGCTCCATGGAGACAGAAGCATCTTTGCTCAAGGCCCTCCCAGACCTCACCCTTCCTACCTCTTCATCTGGTTGCTCAACTGTATCCTTTTTCACGGGCGTCTGCAAGCTACAGGCCACAGATCATGATCTCCTGTCAGATCAGCGGCAGCATTAGAATAGAAATGATGTGCACAATAAACGTAAGGCGCTTGAATCATCCCGAAACCATCTCTCCAACCCCAGTGGGTAGAAAAGTTGTTTTCCATGATATCGGTCCATGGTGCTAAAAAGGTTGGGGGACTGCTGCTTTTTCATATCCTTTAATAAGCTGATAACTGTGCTTCTCTGAGTTCTGTGAGCTGATGTAACAAATTAATTGAACCTGAGGAGAACAAGGGACACTCCAAATAGTAACCAAGACCGATGGAAGTTGTGGATAACCTGGGGACCTACTACTCGTAATCAGCATCTGAAGGAGGAGGGGAACGTTCTTGGGGGCCTGAGCCCTTAGGTTGTGGGATTTGACACCATCTCCAGATGGAGAGGATTAGATATGGAGTTAACTTGTAGGACACCCGGCTGGTGTCTCAGAGAATCACTTGTTGACAGGGAAACCCCACACAGTTGGTGACCTGAGGTGTCAGCTCGGAGAAGGAAGACTCACTGGGAGAAGGGAAAATTGTAGGTTTTTCCAATATATACAGTATACATAGTCGATTGGGCTTCCCAGGTGGCACTAGTGGTAAAGAATCTGCCTGCCAATGCAAGACATAAGAGATGCAGATTCAATCCCTGGGTCAGGAAGATCCCCTGGAGGACGGCATGGCAACCCACTCCAGTGTTCTTACCTGGAGAATCCCATGGACAGAGGAGCCTGGCGGGCTAGAGTCCATGGGGTTGCAAAGAGTCAGATATGACTGAAGCAACTTAGCGTGCCCCCCCCCACACACGCACACAGACCAATAAATATTTCTTGAAAATAATTGAACATAGGATGGTAAGCTGGGCTGAAGCAAGGCCACTAAGGTGTGATTGGTGTCCACTGTTTCCTTTGCTTTCAAAATGCATTTTTCCTGGGTTGCGCTCACAGGTAACACCATCTGCCATTGGAAGGTATTACAAGAAAGGATACTATAAAATTTGCATTCCGCTGTTGTAAAGATGGAGCTGAGGATGTTGTTCACTCAGTTATGGTAAACTGTGAGATTTTATGAGGATGTTCAGGATAAATCTCTGCTTAGTAGACTATCACCTCTTGAGTAGTTACATTCTCTTTTATCTCATGACTCTCAACTATATAATGATGAAGCCCAATGAAGTTCACATTGGCTACCACTGGGTGTCTGAAAAGTCCGGGAATCTAAGATAAACTTATTTTTAAACAGTATGTTAGTCATTTTTAACTGACTAATATGTTTACTAATATGGATATATGTCCAAAATAAACGCACCAAAAATTTTCAGATTGTTCATCTGAAGAAAAAAGGAGAATTAATACATTGTCTTCCCTATGTATTGAAACCTTTGTTTTTGACACTCTGTTTCATATTTATTGCACATTTTTCAGATTAACAATTGAACCCACTGCTTAAAATTTAGAGGTACTTCATTTACAAAGATATCTGGAGCTTAAGCATATTACTTGAAAAAGTAGTAGACTTACTGTATAAAAATAAGCTTACTCTACATTTCCTGACTTTGCATCTCCTATAGAAAGCTTGCCTCGGAACTGTGGGCCACCCATGCACTGCAAGTAGGATAGCCCCAGCTTGCAGAAACTGGAGAAAGCCCACAGGCAGCAACAAGACCCAACTGATTGATTAATTAATTAATTAAAAATTTTTAAACTGTGGTCTGGCTTATCAGGGATTTTGTCGTTGCTCTTATAAAGAACAGAAAACACTCAAAATCATTTTTATTGTAAAATGAAAGTATTTTATTATAAAATAAAAATAAAATGTATAAAAATTATAAAGAAAATATAATACCTACATAATTTATCATTTTATTATAAAATAAATAAATATCAACTCTGTGGATTGTAGCCCACCAGGCTCCTCTGTCCATGGGATTTCCCAGGCAAGAATACTGGAATGAGTTGCCATTTCCTTCTCCAGGGAATCTTCCTGATCCAGGTATTGAACCTGTGTCTCCTGCATTGCAGATGGATTCTTTACTGCTGAGCCACTAGGGAAATCCAAATAAATAAATTTATAAAAATAAAAATATAAATAAATAAATTATTATTTTATGATGAAATAAATATCCACAGAATCCACTCAAACTAACTAAACAAAGAAAGAAGAGTTTCTAGAAGGAAGTGCCATCACAATGACACTGAGAATTGTCTCAGGAGAGTCTGATTAACTCTGAACCCACAACACTCTGCCCAGCCCACTCCCCAATTCCTGGCCCAATCAGCAGGGGCAGCAGAACAGGATCCACCGAAGCACAAAGGTGGCTACAGCAGGAGAAAAGGGAAGAAGTAGCTGAGACTGATTTGTCCTTAAATGATTCTTCTCCAGTCTCTGTTTTAGGCGTCCTCGTAAGCTATCTTCAATATTTTGGGGAAAAGATGGAAAAGAGAGGTGGCAGGAGGGACTGAGGACTTGGGGAAGCAATGATGCAATTATCATTTATTTAACAAATATGTACTGAATGCCTACAATGTAAAACTGTATAAGACATGGTTCTAGCAAACCCAGGGAAAACTTACTCTCGATGCCGACTTTGAAACAAGTCAAAGGTTGCAGCACCTGCTCTTCAGTCTTTATTCTTTCAGGCCAGGATGATAAAAGCCAACATTTTCAGGAATAACTCAGGAAGCCCAAGAGCTTCTATCATCACAGAAAGATGAACTTCTATGTTCATAGAACTGTCTGCGGACAGAAAAATGAACTTGCTCATTTGGAAATATTTTCAACAAGATCTGGACGAAAGAGGCTTCATAGTTAATTTTAAGTTAACCTTCTAATAAGTAGAACATGCCACCCTCCATCTAAGCCCTTTCTGTAAAAGATTCATGTCAATGCGAGTAGATAGGTAAAGGGCTGGGGAAGAAAAACCACAAAGGGACTCCATGGAGGAACGTCATTTGAGGGTAGACACAATCTGAGAAAATGCTGCCTGCATGGTCTGTAGATCCCTGTAAAGTGTGTGACAGATAGGCCAAAATAGGGAAACACCAAACCGAGCCCACATCAGACTAAGAAACTTCAGGAAAATCTTACAGGGAGCTACTGTTTGGTAATTACCATGACAGATAACACACCAGACACTACTATGCTAGACACTCGGCATGCATGCAAACTAAGTCGCTTCAGGCATGCGACCCCATGGACTGTGGCCCACCAGGCTCCTCTGTCCATGGGATTCTCCAGGCAAGAATACAGGAGTGGGTTGCCATGCCCTTCTCCAGGGGATCTTCCTGACCCAGGGAGTGAACCTGAGTCTCTTAAGTCTCTTGCATTAGCACGTAGGTTCTTTACCGCTAGCGCCACCTGGGTACAAGATCTTATTTAAATAATATACATATATATATACATATACACACAGACATATACACGTATGCCTTGTATATAACTCTGGGACGTAAGAGTTATTATCACTCTCATTTTACAGATGAGGAAACAGTCTCAGAGTGAATACAACCTTTTGATTACCCAACCCAGTCTGTTTTTAAGAATTTTGTGGCCTAACTTAATGTCTAAAGAGCAGAACATAATGTTGAAAGTATTTTAAGTAATTAGTTAGTAATTGTCCAGAGACCCAATCCAGATAATTCTGCACTGGAAATAGATTTTGGCCCTAAATTAGTCATTTATCTAAGTGGGTTTTAATTCTATGATTTAAATCACCAACAACTTCCATCCCAACTCATGCAGACTAGTGATGACCACTTATAAAAATCCATAAGGAGTCTGACTCATGAGTTTAGTTGTGGAACTCAGCCAAGAGGCTTTTTAACTCCAGCACACATGTGGTGGGGTAGCATAATCACATTGAGTCAAGACCAAATCTGACAACACAGAGGTCCTCTGTTAAAGAAAATCATTCAAAGATCACAGCAGAATTGCGTGTTAAAAATGACCATAAACTGTGGTGCAAATATTGCTGCTTATTAATGTTTATATTATTGTCCTTTAAAGTGAATGACTTAGCAGACCATGTATTTGTTTATCTGGGGGCGCCCCAACTTGCCTCTAATAAGTTGACCTTATAAAATTGGTGAAATCAACTTTGAAATGGTAAATATTCATGGTAAATATTCACTCTTAATTACATAATAATGGATGCTTAGTTGTGTAAATACACAAATAAGACCTAGAAAGACACATCAAACAGTAAACTGTTTGTAATTATAGATGACTTTGTTTTTTGCTTTTTGTGTTGTTTGGTTTCCTATTGTGCACATGTTAACTTTTAAGAAATAAGTATTAAGAACGTTTAAAAAAATTAAATTAAATTAATGAAATCAGACTATGCTGTAAAAACCAGGGCTAAGCAGCCTGGTGAGGGCTTCTCAGCAAAATCAACAATCAACAACAAGGCTGTGTAATGGACCAGGACAATGTCACATGGGACCCAGAAGGAATGGAGTTGCCTTTGGCAAGAATGTAAGATGAGGTAGTTTGGGAGCAACAGGAGAGGAAAAAGCACTTGTGTTTTTAGTCTTGCAGTCACCAACATAGGTGACACTATCCCCATACCCTTTTACTTTCTTTTTATTAACTTTATTTTTTTAACACCAAAAACATTTTGTATGAGGGTATAGCCTATTAACAATGGTGTAATGGTTTCAGGTGAACAGTGAAGTGACTCAGCCACACATATACATGTATCCATTCGCCCCCCCCCAAACCCTGCTCCCATCCAGGCTGGCACATGACATTGAGTAGAGTTCCATGTGCTATAGAATAGGTTTTTGTTGGTTACCCTTCTACTTTCTAGTTAGGTATTTCCTCCTGGCCTTATAGGCCTTTACTCCAGACTCTTAAACAGAAGGAAAGATTCCTTCCATTTCTCTACTATTAGCTCTAGAGCGTGTTACGCTCTTCTCTGATTCTGCGTTACCTCGCTTCACCATGGTCCACCCACTAGTAGGCGCTCTGCCTCCCGCCTCCCCACCTGGCATCCTGTAGGTTCCTACTGCTCAAGTTCTCGCACTGGATGTGCCCCTACTTGTGAGCAGCTGGCAGACACAACATCCGACTCGCTGTGACAGTCCTGCAGGTTGTCCCAAAAACAGGATAAAAGACAATATATTCAGTTAGTTTTTAATTCAGGCTCAAAGGACAAGGGGTATTATGAAACGGGGTTTCATAGGCTAGAACATTTAGAATATATAAGAAAATGGTTATGGTGATGGCCCCTGGGGAGAGGAACCAAGACTGGGATAGAGATGTATAAATCCTCTCATACATTTTTGCTTTTGTATCATTTTTTTAAACTAGGGTGTTTTTTTAAAAGTGAAGTATAGTTGATTTACAATGGTGTGTTAGTTTCAGGTGTTCAGTACAGTTCAGTCACTCACTGTGTCCAACTCTTTGTGACCCCAGGGACTGCAGCATGCCAGGCTTCCCTGTCCATCACCAACTCCCAGAAGTGGAGGTGGAAGTCACTCAGTTGTGTCTAACTCTTTGTGATCCCATGGGTTGTCCATGGAATTCTCCTGGCCAGAATACTGGAGTTGGTAGCCTTTTTCTTCTCCAGGGGATCTTCCTAACCCAGGGATCAAACCCAGGTCTCCCACATTGCAGGTGGATTCGTTACTAGCTGGGCCACAAGGGAAGCCCACCCAGCATTAGGGTCTTTTCCAATGAGTCAACTCTTCGCATGAGGTGGCCAAAGTATTGGAGTTTCAGCTTCAACATCAGTCCTTCCAATGAATACCCAGGACTGATCTCCTTTAGGATGGATTGATTGGATCTCCTTGCAGTCCAAGGGACTCCCAAGAGTCTTCTCCAACACCACAGTTCAAAAGCATCAGTTCTGCATCACTCAGCTTTCTTCACCGTCCAACTCTCACATCCATACACGACCACTGCAAAAACCATAGCCTTGACTAGACGGACTTTTGTTGGCAAAGTAATGTCTCTGCTTTTAAAAATGTTATCTAGATTGGTCATAACCTTCCTTCCAAGGAGTAAGTGTCTTTTAATTTCATGGCTGCAATCACCATCAGCAGTGATTTTAGAGCCCCCCAAAATAAAGTCTGACACTCTTTCCACTGTTTCCCCATCTATTTCCCATGAAGTGATGGGACCAGATGCCATGATCTTAGTTTTCTGAATGTTGAGCTTTAAGTCAACTTTTTCACTCTCCTCTTTCACTTTCATCAAGAGGCTCTTTAGTTCTTCTTCACTTTCTGCCATAAGGGTGGTGTCGTCTGCATATCTGAGGTTATTGATATTTCTCCTGGCAATCTTGATTCCAGTTTGTGTTTCTTCCAGCCCAGCGTTTCTTATAATGTACTCTGCATATAGTTAAATAAGCAGGGTGACAATATACAGCCCTGACGTACTCCTTTTCCTATTTGGAACCAGTCTGTTGTTCCATGTCCAGTTCTAACTGTTGCTTCCTGACCTGCATACAGGTTTCTCAAGAGACAGGTCAGATGGTCTGGTATTCCCATCTCTTTCAGAATTTTCGACAGTTTGTTGTGATCCACACAGTCAAAGGCTTTGGCATAGTCAATAAAGCAGAAATAGATGTTTTTCTGGAACTCTCTTGCTTTTTCGATGATCCAGCAGATATTGGCAACTCGATCTCTGGTTCCTCTGCCTTTTCTAAAACCAGCTTGAACATCTGGAAGTTCACGGTTCACGTATTGCTGAAGCCTGCCTTGGAGAATTTTGAGCATTACTTTACTAGCATGTGAGATGAGTGCAATTGTGTGGTAGTTTGAGCATTCTTTGGCATTGCCTTCCTTTAGGATTGGAACGAAAACTGACCTTTTCCAGTCCTGTGGCCACTGCTGAGTTTTCCAAATTCGCTGGCATATTGAGTGCAGCACTTTCACAGCATCATCTTTCAGGATTTGAAATAGTTCAACTGGAATTCCATCACCTCCACTAGCTTTGTTCGTAGTGATGATTTCTAAGGCCCACTTGACTTCACATTCCAGGATGTCGGGCTCTAGGTGAGTGGTCACACCATCGTGATTATCTGGGTCGTGAAGATCTTTTTTGTACAGTTATTCTGTGTATTCTTGCCATCTCTTCTTAATATCTTCTGCTTCTGTTAGGTCCATACCATTTCTGTCCGTTATCAAGCCTATCTTTGCATGAAATGTTCCTTTTGTATCTCTAATTTTCTTGAAGAGATCTCTAGTCTTTCCCAATCTGTTGGTTTCCTCTATTTCTTTGCATTGATCACTGAGGAAGGCTTTCTTATCTCTCCTTGCTATTCTTTGGAACTCTGCATTCAGATGGGAATATCTTCCCTTTCCTCCTTTGCTTTTCGCTTCTCTTCTCTTCCCAGCTATCTGTAAGGCCTCCTCAGACAGCCATTTTGCTTTTTTGCATTTCTTTTCCATGGGGATTTTCTTGATCCCTGTCTCCTGTACAATGTCACGAACCTCTGTCCATAGTTCATCAGGCACTCTGTCTATCAGATCTAGTCCCTTAAATCTATTTGTCACTTCTACTGTATACTCATAAGGGATTTGATCTAGGTCATACCTGAATGGACTAGTGGTTTTCCCTACCTTCTTCAATTTAAGTCTGAATTTGGCAATAAGCAGTTCCTCCTCCCTGAGAGGATTATAAAAACCTGTCCTGTTGAACTCCACAGCAGCTATGGGCCCCCTTGGCCAACAGGAAGTGGGTAGAAGTGACACTAAGAACATTGTTTGCCATCTTTCTTTCCCTCTGTCTCCTTGACCTGAAACATTCCCTGGAGAGGCAACTTCAGAAAACGCCTTTTCCCTGGAGAATCTGGGTTCAGTATGGAGATATGGAACAAATTGGCAGCTGACTCATTTTGGGACATAGGAGTGAGAAATAAGTATTATCATAAACATTGAAATTTGGTAGTCTTATTTGTTACTGTGTGTAGCATGTGCTAAGTCACTTCAGTCATGTCCGATCTGTGCAACCCTATGGACCATGGTCCACCAGGCTCCTCTGTCCAAGGGATTCTTCAGGCAAAAATACTGAAGTGGGTTGCCATTTCCTCCTCCAGGGGATTCTCCCAACCTAGGGATCGAACCCGCATCTCTTATACCCCCTGCACTGGCAAGCAGGTTCTTTACTGCCAGTGCCACCTGGGAAGCCCAAAGTTATGGCTTTTCCTGTAGTCATGTACGATGTGACATGACTCACTGGAAAAGTGGTTGAATCCTTCCCAGGGTTTGAACCTGTGTCTCCTGCATTGGCAGGCAGATTCTGATTCACATATCCTTGGATTCCTACCACTTTCAACAACTTCAGACAGATAGACAGACTGACGGTGTGCTAAATTTAATGCTAGCCCCAACATACCGTGATGTTCAGAATGGGAGGATAGAACCACCAGCCAGGGTAACACAACATACTCACGTGTTCTATCACAACTCAGCCCCTGGAGAGAGATGTGTAGTCTTCTGAGTCCCTTGATTTTGTCAGTGTTTCTGGGCTTAAGGCTCTAACAAAATCTCATCCTAGAATCTAGCAGCATAGGGACTTCTCTGGTGATCCAGTGATTAAGACTCCACACTTACAATGCACGGGGCAAGGGTTTGATCCCTGATCATGGAACTCAGATTTCGCATGCTGCAGCCAAAAAGTAAAAATTAAAAACAACTCCCCCCAAAGAAAAACCCACAAAAAACCTCCCAAATCTATCATCCTACGTGATACCAGGGTCCCCTTTGGATAAACTAAGCATTAGCATTAGCAGCAGCAGCAGCATCTGAGAAGGCTGGAGTGGAATCTCTTTACAGGGTCTCTTTCAGGCCTTATAAAGAGGAATCACCCATCTAACCTTGCCCAGGCCATCTACGAACCTAGAAAGTTACTAAACTCTATCCAATATTATTCAATTGAATTTCTAAAACCCAAACAGTAATCATTAGAGGTGTTACTCTCTCTGTCAAACTTTCTTCACATATGGATTTTCTTTTCTCCTCTTTATCACCTTCTCAATGATGGAAATAAGATGGTAAGGTCAAGAGAGCCCTGCTCTCAGGTCTGATAAACTATTGATAGGTCCAGATTATGCCATGTTCCCCCAGTGTGACCTCAGGAACGCCTGCACCACCTTGGGGCTCCCTCCTTGTCTGTGTGTCTGGGATAGCCATGCAGAGATGGTACTGCTGCGAGGAGTGGCTGACACAAGTAAGTAGCCTTTCCCCAAATCACGGCTGCTCACAGTTACCACATTTTCTGAGACCTGGATTTCTTGCTTATTGATGACAGATATATTCCAGGAAGAAATATTAGGGAGAAGGATTTCCTTCATTAAGTGAATGTGTTGAAATTGTTTATTTTTGTTTTCCCTCGTATCCTCATCCCTCTCCCCCAGGAGATTGTGGTACCTTGAGGATGGAAGCCATGATATACTCAAATACCTACCAAATGGCCTGGTATGTGATAAATGCTCAATCAGTTCAGTTCAGTCGCTCAGTCGTATCTAACTCTTTGCCACCCCATGGACAGTGATGCTCAATACAGGCTATTAAATAAAATATAGGCTATTAAATAAAATAATGAATAATTAGATTCAAAATAGGGAGTCAGAGAAAGACAGACATTACATGATATCACTTATACATCAGCTCAGTCGCTCAGTCGTGTCCGGCTCTTTGCGACCCCACAGATTGCAGCATGCCAGGCTTCCCTGTTCATCACCATCTCCCAGAGCTTGCTCAAACTCATCTCCATCGAGTTGGTGATGCCATCCAACCATCTCATCCTCTGTTGTCCCCATCTCCTTCTGCCTTCAATCTTTCCCAGCATCAATGTCGTTTCTAATGAGTCACTTCTTCGCATCAGGTAGCCAAAGTTTTGGAGTTTCAGCTTTAGCATCAGTCCTTCCAATGAGAATTGAGGATTGATTTCCTTGAGGATTGATTGCTTGGATCTCCTTGCAGTCCAAGGGACTCTCAAGAGTCTTCTCCAACACCACAGTTCAAAGGCATCAATTCTTCGGCGCTCAGCTTTCTTTATAGTCCAACTATATCTCATATCCATTCATGACTACTGGAAAAACCACAGTTTTGACTAGATGGACCTTTGTTGGCAAAGTAATGTCTCTGCTTTTTAATATGCTGTCTAGGTTGGTCATAGCTTTTCTTCCAAGAATCAAGCATATTTTAATTTCATGGCTGCAGTTACCATCTGCAGTGATTTTGAAGCCCCCCAAAATAAAGTCTCTCACTCTTTCCATTGTTTCTCCATCTATTTGCCCTGAAGTGATGGGACTGGATGCCATGACCTTAGTTTTCTGAATGTTGAGTTTTAAGGCAACTTTTTCACTCTCCTCTTTCACTTTCATCAAGAGATTCATTCGTTCCCCTTAGCTTTCTGCCATAAGGGTGGTGTCATCTGTGTATCTGAGGTTACACAGATGAGGTTAAAGATTTCACTTATACATGGAATCTTTAAAAATGATACAAATGAGCTTATTTACAAATCAGACTCATAGACATTGAAAACAAACTTATGGTTATCAAAGGGGGGAGACAAATTAGGAGTTTGGGATTAACAGAAACAAAGTACTATCTCTAAAATAGATAAGCAACAATGTCCTACTGTATAGTTCAGGGAGCTCTATTCAGTATTCTGTAATAATGTATATGGGAAAGGAACCTGACAAAGAATGGCTATATGAGTATGTATAACTGAATCACTTTGCTGCATACATGAAACTAACACAATAAGTAAATCAACTATATTTTCATATAAAATAAAAATCAAATTAAGAAAAAATTTTCTGTTGATGGGTGGGACTGTGTTCCCTCCCTGTTGTTTTAGCTGAGACCAAACTATGGTGGAGGTAATGAAGATAATGGCGACCTCCTTTAAAAGATCCCATGCACACACTGCCACACTCAGTGCCCCAGACCCACAGCAGGCCACCGCCGACCCACGCCTCTGCCCGAGACTCCTGGACACTCACAGGCAAGTCTGGCTCAGTCTCTTGTGGGGTCACTGTTCCTTTCTCCTGGGTCCTGGTACCCACAAGGTTTTGTTTGTGTCTTCCAAGAGTCTGTTTCCCCCAGTCCTGTGTAAGTTCTGTAATCAAATCCCACTGGTCTCCAAAGTCAAATTCCTGGGGGTTCCCTGTCCCTTTGCCAGATCCCCAGGTTGGGAAACCTGTTGTTCATTCTAGAACTTTCTTAATAGTGTGAGGATTTATTTGGTATAATTATTTGCAGTTTGTGAGTCCAGCTGAGACCACCATAGTTTGGTCTCAGCTTAGACAACAGGGAGGAAACACAGCCCGACCCATCAACAGAAAATGGGATTAAAGATTAACTGGGCATGGCCCTGCCCATCAGAACAAGACCCAGTTTCCCTCTTAGTCAGTCTCTCCCATCAGGAAGCTTCCATAAGCTGCTTGTCCTTATCCATCAGAGGGCAGACAGAGGAAAACCACAATCACAAAAACTAATCAAACTGATCACATGGACCACAGCCTTGTTTAACTCAATAAAACTGTGAGCCATGCTGTGTAGGGCCACCCAAGACAGATGGGTCATGGTGGAGAGTTCTGACAAAACATGGTTCACTGGAGAGGGCAATGGCAAACCACTTCAGTATTCTTGCCTTGAGAACCCCATGAACCGTATGAAAAGGCAAAAAGATACAACACTGAAAGATGAACTCCCCAGGTCTGTGGGTGCCAAACATGTTACTGGAGATCAGTGGAGAAATAACTTCAGAAAGAATGAAGAGATGGAGCCAAAGTGAAAACAACAACCAGCTGTGGATATGACTGGTGACAGGAGTTAAAGTCTGATGCTGTAAAGAGCAATATTGCATAGGAATCTGGAATGTTAGGTCCATGAATCAAGGTAAATTGGAAGTGGTCAAACAGGAGATGGCAGAGTGAATATCTACATTTTAGGAATCAGTGAACTAAAATGTACTGGAATGGGTGAATTTAACTCAGATGAACATTATATCTACTACTGTGAGCAAGAATCTCTTAGAAGAAATGGAGTAGCCATCGTAATCAACAAAAGAGTCCAAAATGCAGTACTTGGGTGCAGTCTCAAAAATGACAGAATGATCTCTGTCAGTTGCCAAGGCAAATCATTGAATATAACAGTAATCCAAGTCTATGCCCCAACCAATAATGCCTAAGAAGCTGAAGTTGAACAGTTCTATGAAGACCTACAAGACCTTCTAGAACCAACACCCCAAAAAGATGTCCCTTTCATTATAGGGGACTGGAATGCAAAAGTAGGAAGTCAAGAGATACCTGGAGTAACAGGCAAATTTAGCCTTGGAGTACAGAATGAAGCAGGTCAAAGGCTAACAGAGTTTTGCCAAGAGAACTCATTCATCATAGCAAACCCCCTCTTCCAACAACACAAGAGAAGACTCTACACATGGACATCATCAGATGGTCGATACTGAAATCAGATTAATTATATTCTTTGCAGCCAAAGATGGAGAAGCTGTACACAGTCAGCAAAAACAAGACTGGTAGCTGACTGTGGCTTAGATATGAACTCCTTATTGCCAAATTCAGACTTAAATTGAAAAAAATAGGGAAAATCACTAGGCCATTCAGATATGACCTAAATCAAATCCCTTATGATTATACAATGGAAGTGACAAATAGATTCAAGGGTTTATATCTGATAGACAGAGTGCCAGAAGAACTATGGACAGAGATTCATGACATTGTACAGAGGCAGTGATCAAGACCATTCCCAAGAAAAAGAAATGCAAAATGGCAAACTGGTAGTCTGAGGAGGCCTTACAAATAGCTGAGGAAAGAAGAGAAGCAAAAGGAGAAAAGGAAAGATATACCCATATGAATGCAGAGTTCCAAAGAATAGCAAGGAGAGATAAGAAAGCCTTCCTCAGTGATCAATACAAAGAAATAGAGGAAAACAATAGAATGGGAAAGACTAGAGATCTTTTCAAGAAAATTATAGATACGAAGGGAACATTTCATGCAAAGATGGGCTCAATAGAGGATGGAAACGGTATGGACCTAACAGAAGCAGAAGATATTAAGAAGAGGTGGCAACAATACACAGAAGAACTATACAAAAAAGATCCCCATTACCCAGATAACCAAGAGGTGTGATCACTCACCTAGAGCCAGACATCCTGGAATGTGAAGTCAAGGAGGCCTTAGGAAGCCTCACTATGAACAAAGCTAGTGGAGGTGATGGAATTCCAGTGGAGCTATTTCAAATCCTAAAAGATGATGTTGTGAAAGTGCTGCACTCAATATGTCAGCAAATTTGGAAAACTCAGCAGTGGCCACAGAGCTGGAAAAGGTCAGTTTTCATTCCAATCCCAAAGAAAGGCAATGCCAAAGAATGCTCAAACTACTGCACAATTGCACTCATCTCATACACTAGCAAACTGATGCTCAAAATTCTCCAAGCCAGGCTTCAAGTGTACGTGAACCGTGAACTTCCAGATGTACAAGCTGGATTTAGAAAAGCCTAGGAAACAGAGATCAAATTGCCAACACCCACAGGATCACTGAAAAAGCAAGAGAGTTCCAGAAGAACATCTACTGCTTTATTGACTATGCCAAAGCCTTTGACTGTGTGGATCACAACAAACTATGGAAGATTCTTAAAGAGATGGGAATATCAGACCACCTTACCTGCTTCCTGAGAAATCTGTATGCAGATCAAGAAGCAACAGAACTAGACATGGAACAACAGACTGGTTCCAAATTGGGAAAGGAGTACGTCAATGTTGTATATTATAACCTGCTTATTTAACTTATATGCAGAGTGTATCATGTCAGATGCTGGGTTGAATGAAGAACAAGCTGGAATCAAAATTGCTGGGAGAAATATCAATAACCTCAGATACGCAGATGACACCATCCTTATGGCAGAAAGCGAAGAAGAACTAAAGAGCCTCTCGATAAAAGTGAAAGAGGAGAGTGAAAAAGGTGGCTTAAAGCTCAACATTCAGAAAACTAAGATCATGGCATCTGGTCCCATCACTTCATGGCAAATAGATGAGGAAACAATGGAAACAGCGAGATACTTTATTTTCTGGGCTCTAAAATCACTGCAGATGGTGACTGCAGCCATGAAATTAAAAGACGCTTGCTTCTTGGAAGAAAAGCTATGACCAACCTAGACAGTATATTAAAAAGCAGAGACATTACTTTGCGAACAAAGGTCCATCTAGTCAAAGCTATGGCTTTTCCAGTAGTCATGTATGCATGTGAGAGTTGGACTATAAAGAAAGCTGAAGCACAGAATTGATGCTTTTGAACTGTGGTGTTGGAGAAGACTCTTGAGAGTCCCTTGGACTGCAAGGAGATCCAAGCAATCAATCCTCAATTCTCATTGGAAGGATTGATGCTGAAGCTGAAACTCCAAAACTTTGGTCACCTGATGCGAAGAACTGACTCATTGGAAAAGGCCTTGATGCTGGGAAAGACTGATGATGGTAGGGAAGGGGACAACAGAGAATGAGAAGACTGGATGGCATCACTGAGTCGATGGACATGAGTTTGAGTAAGCTCCAGGAATTGGTGATGGATAGGGAAGCCTGGCATACAGTAGTTCATGGGGTCGCAAAGAGTCGGACACGACTGAGCAACTGAACTGAAGAAAAAATTTAATGGAGAGTGTTAAAAATAATTCACTACTATTTATTCTTTCCAGTTCCTTTCTCTTAGTTCCCTTTCTGTTCATACATCTATCCTAGGTTCACTTATGGTAGTGATCAAATAACAGGAATGTGAGTACGCATGCGTGTGTGTGTGTGTGTTACACCTTGAGCTTTGGGAAGAAGAGTGTATTTCAAAAACATACCTATGTTCAAAAATGAACCCTGTTGACATAAAATGGGAGGCGAGAGCTGCTGCATCTTGTGGCTGGTTATTTGTTCATCATTCTTTAACTCTGCCATGCCCCAAGGGGTTCAGCAATGAACAGACTGATTCTGCTGTGCTGGCTGATTTTTATAGTGTTCAGGGTGTACACAATTTATTAGCAATAGTTACAGCCATCCAGTGATTTAAATTATGCATGAAATCATAATAAAAATTCTAAAAGGTAACCAACATCCCTGCCTGCATTCAGTTTTGTAGACTGTGAAAAATAACAAGCTTTTGGGTTTGTGTTTAAATAGATTCTGGGTCTTTCCCCTACCTGGCCTCAGAATCTGTCTAGTACTCAATCAACCCTTATCCATCTGTGTTGGGACTCCTGCATGCTCTCTCTCAAAGCTCTGGAATGGGTTCCAGGGGCTTCCCAGGGGATCTAGGTCCAATGAGGTAGGGAAAGTCTTTATTATTATCAACCCAGTATGCATTTTGAAGTGCTTTGGAAATACAGGGTAGTTTCCTCCCCCAAAAGTACATTCAGAAAGCATAGTAAAATAAGTGAAAAATAAACAACCAAAAATAAATTAAATAAAGAAAGTATAGTAAAGTGCTAGTGCTTTGCTAATTGTGCTCTGTTATTACTTGCCTCAAAATCCCCCAGATGGGTGAGTTAAAATGTTGATTTCTGGACTCTGCCACAGAAGCGCTGCTGGTGGGGATGTAAATTGGTGCAGTCACTATGGAAAAGAGTATGGAGATTCCTCAAAAAGTTAAAAATAGAACTACCATACATTGTGTAAGTTATGGGTATTTACACAAAGAGAATGAAATACTAATTCAAAGAGATATAGGTACCCTTAAGGCCATTGCAGCAATATTTACAGTAGCTAAGATATGGAAGCAACCTAAGTGCCCATCAATAGATGAATGGCTAAGGAAGATGTGGTTTATGTATGTGTGTGTGTATATATATGTATATATATACACACACACACACATATATATATATGGAATATTAACCATAAAAAGAAAGAAATCTTGCCATTTGCAACAACATGGATGAACCAAGAGGGTATTATGCTAAGTGAAATAGGTCAGACAGAAAAAGACAAATACTGTATGATTTCATTTATATGTGGAATCTAAAAAACAAAACAAATGAACAAACATAACAAAACAGAAACAAAGTTATAAATACAGACAAATGGGTAGTTGCCGAAGGGGAGGGATAAAGGGAAAGGAAAGAAATAGGTGAGGGAGATTAAGATGTACAAACTTCCATTTGCAAAATAAATGAGCCACAGATATTAAATGCGTAGTGTGGGAAATACAGTCAATACCTGTGTAATATCTTTGTATAGTGACATATTGTAACTATATGTTGATACATATAACTATCACCACCAGACATCATGGTGATCATTTTGAAATGTACAGAAATATTAAATCACTATGTTGTGTAACAGGAAATAATGATACATCATTGTAGGTCAATTATACTTCAAAAACAAACAAACTCCGATTTTGTGGTTACTAGGGGTGAGGTACAGGGAAAGGAGGAATTGGGTGGAGGTAGTCAAAAGGCACAAACTTCCAGCTATAAGATAAGTAAGTACCAGGGATGTTATGTGCCATGTGATACATATAATTAACATTGCTGTATGTTATGTATGAAAATTGTCAAAAGAGCAAATCCTGTGTTCTCATCACAAAGGAGAATACATTTTTTTCTGTTTCTTTAATTTTGTATCTATATGAGTGTTCACCAAAATTATTGCGATATTCGGTAGGAATGTAAATTGATACAGCCACTATGGAACACAACATGGAGTCTCCTTAAAAGACTAAAAATAGAACTACCATATGACCCAGCAATCCCCCTATTGGATGTATACCTAGTGAAAACCATAATTCAAAAGGACACATGCTCCCCAATGACGTATACCCAGAGAAAACCATAGCATAAAAGGACACATGCTCCCCAATTTAGAATAGCCAGGACACGGAAGCAACCTAAGTGTCCATCACCGAGGAATGGGTGAAGAAGATTTGGGTGACTTCCCTGGTGCTCCTACGGTTAAGAATCTGCCTTGCAATGCAGAGGATGAAGGTTCGATCCCTGGTGGGGAAGCTAAGATCCCACATGCCATGGAGCAGCTAAGCCCACATGCTGCAACCAGTAAGCTCAGGCACCACAAGAACGTTGTGACATTGCACTTGCCACAATGAAGAGCCACCACAGCCAAATAATAAAAAAAATATTTTCTTTAAAAGGAAGATGTGGTACATATACACAATGAAATATTACTCAGCCACAAAAAAAAGAATGAAATGGAGTCATTTGTAGAGATGTGGATGAATCTAGAGAGTGTCACACAGAATGAGGTAAGTCAGAAAGAGAAAAACAAACATCATATATTAACATGTATATGTGGGATCTCATAAAAGGTATAGATGAACTTATTTGCAAAGCAGAAATAGAGACATAGGGAACGAATGTATGGATACCGAGGAGGAAACGGGTGGGTGTGAGGAATAGGGACACTGGGATTGACACAGATACTCTATTGATTGTTGTTGCTCAGTTTCTCAATCATGTTTGACTCTTTGCAGACCCCATGGACATGGATACTATATATAAAATAGATAACTGGTGGGAACATACTGTATAGCATAGGGAACTCTACTTATGCACAGTGGTGACTCAAGTGGGAGGGAAGTCCGAAAGGGATGGGATATATGTATATGTATTGCTGATTCATACATGCAGTAGAAGCTCACACAACATTGTAAAGCAACTATATACTAATAAAATCAATAATAAATAAATTTATTGTGATAATCGTTTCCTGATGTATGTAAGTCAAATCATTATACTGTACACCTTATACAGTGCTATAACTTATGCAGTGCTATATGTCAACTATATATCTCAGCAAAACTAGAAGAAAAAATTGGATTGGCAAGTGCAGAAAGATGCAGAGAGTAGTGTTTTTTTTAAATTCTGATCATCCATTATATTCACTTGTGGAAGCATGAAAGGGTTAGTTGCTCAGTCGTTTCTGACTCTTTGCAACCCCATGGTCTATAGCCCACCAGGCACCTCTGTCCATGGAATTCTCTAGGCAAGAGTACTGGAGTGGATAGCCATTTCCCTTCTCCAAGGGATCTTCCCGACCCAGAGAATGAACCCAAGTCTCCCACATTGCAGGCAGATTCTTTACCATCTGAACCATCCGGAAAGCCCCTTATAATCACCTCTGGTGCTTCAACAAATGCAGATGGTCTGGACTCCCATGTCCGAAGATCCTGACTTTAGTATCTGTAAGGTGGAGCCCAAGAATTTATGTTTTTAAAGTCCCAAAAGTGAGGCAGGGTTGAGAGCTGTTGCATCTAAAGTAATTAATATATTGGATGAAATTTATTTTATAGCCACTGAGAAAATGTCAAAATGTATCCCGAGTATAAAACTCTTAATCACCATTGATGGTAAATGAATGTTTATGTCTTCCTCAAATTCATAATCCCTGAGGTGAGGGTATTTGGAAATGGGCCTTTGGGAGATGATTGGCTCATGGGGGTGGAGCTCTCATAAAAGGGATTAGTGCCCTGAAAGAAGGGCCCCAGAGAGCTCCTTTGCCGCCCTTCCACAGTGTGAGGACACAGCAGAAAAACAGGCATCTGTGAGCAGAAGAGGAACTTCACCAGATAACAAATCTGCTGGCACCTTTATCTTGGACCCTCCAGCCTCCAGAACTGTGAGAAATAAATGTCTGTCACTTATAAGCCACCTAATCTATGGTTATTCAGAGCATCCTGAATGGACTGTAGTGTACTGCCATGGCCATGAAAAGAGAAAAGAGAAAACTTTGGTCTGAACCCAGAGACAGTTCTAACCATTCATTATGGGGCCAGTCTCCATTGCTCTTCTGTCTCTTACTGCACAAAGAAAGAAGGGTTTCAAGAGGTGAACACCATGGGGAACCCAACTCCATTACTTACTAGTGGTAGGATCTCAGGCATAATAGTTTAACTGCCTGCTCCTCAAATGCCTCAGCTATAAAATGGGGATGACATCTAGCCAAGGTATCTCATAAGGTTGTTATGAGAGTTAAATGAATACTCTAAAACCTTGATACTCAAAGTATGGTCCATGGACCAGCAGTATCAGAATCACCTGAAAGTTTCCTTGAAAAGTAGAATCTCAGAACCACTGAATAAGAATCTGCCTTTTGAGAAGACATCCCTCCCCACCATCCACCCAGTGATTCCTATACAAAGTTTGCAAAACACTGATTTATGGCACTAAAAAAATTGTAGGGAAGTGTTATAAGGTGAAATACTCCTCGTCCGTTAGAATCCTACAGTCTCATTGGAAAAGAGCAAGCCTTATGTTAAACATAAACAGTTAGAGATGGAGACAAAGCCAACAAAATCAGGTGTTAGGTCATGTCCGCAGCTTTCCATTCAAAAACAACAGCAGCAGTAACAACATTATTTGACATTCTTTCTAGCTCAGATTATAATAATCAGTGCTCTCCAAATGTCTTCACAATCAAAAAACAAATAGTGATAATCTTTATACATCACAGTTATTGTGATAAAGGATAAGGACTGTTCAAAACCAGAGTCCATTGTACACAGCCTCTGAGACTTAAATGAGCAGACAATCACTAGCGCAGCTTGTGAAAATGCAGATTCTGAGATGAAGGCTGAAATGCAGCAGCTCCCAAAAGATACTGCTTGTTCATGGACAATTATTTTTTGAGCATAAGAGTTGGGGGTTCAGTGCCCCCCCACCCAGGCCCCCCCATGTGCCAGCAGCCTGGAGGGCCAGGGAGGAATAATATCTTAGGACACCTCAACACATCTGCGCACAATGATTGTGAATTTCCATCCTCACTCACGTTGAGTGAACTCATTCGTTATATCGGACCAAATGTTGTTTCTGCACAGGACATCTTTGAGCCTGATGCACCAGGATGAGGGTAGATGGGAGACACTGCTTCTGTGTAATATAATAGCACACTTTGTGTTGGGCATTATGTCAGCCCAATACCACTTGCTGTCAAGCTGGTGATTATATACGTCCTGCAAGCAAGGACCTGTCAAAGTAAGCCTTTCTGAGTCTCCGGGATACTGGTTGTTGTTCTGGTTTCTTTGCATGTCTTTCCTTGGAGCTGAACGATGTGAGCTCACAGATTACAGGAGCTATTACAGTGTTCTCTCTATTGGACATGCTTTATGATAGATGTATAAGAGCTTAGTCAGCTCGTCTTTCCATGAACTTCCCAGAGAATTGAGTTTGTGGCATTTTTGCCTTGGTTATAACATTCCTACACCCAGATTATTGGAACTACATGTCTGATGGGCCAGGTAGTCCTAAACCACTTCTTCTACCTGGACCCCATGCTATAATACTTTGGTGGGGAATTTATCACAAGAAAAGAATATACTTAGATAGACATGTCCAAGAAAGCCTCTGAGCAAAGCTTAATATAACTGTATTTTTATTGGAGAAGAAATAAGAAATCACCAGGGGGTAGAAAATGAATAAATCTGACAGCATAATGCATTTTAAAATTTTCTTTGAGGTAAACACCAAAAACAAGGTTGAAAGACAAATGAATAACTGGGGAAAATATTGGCAATTTAAACAAAGGTTGAGGAGGGGCGGGGCTAAGATGCGAGGAATAGGACGGAGAGGACCTCTCTCCCCACAAATTTTATCGAAGGAACATCTGAACGCTGAGGCAAACTTCTAAGATTACTTCTGAACACTGGCAGAGGACGCTCAGGCATTCATAAAGGAAGCGCATTATCTTCTGAAGGAGGGTAGGAGAAATTTTAAAAGATAAAATGAGAGACAAAAGAGTTAGGGCGGAGAACTGTCCCCGGGTGAGGGAGTCATAAAAGAGGAGAAAGAAGAAATTTCCAAGCTCCAGGAAACCCTCTCACCGGCGGGTTAGGGGGAGATTTAGAATCTCGGAGGGCAAACATTACCGGGAGAAACAATAAATAAAAACCACTGATTAAGTGCCTAAGGCAACTTCCAGTAAAAGAACCCCTGACGCCTGCATCCGCCACCAGCAAGTGGGGGATGAACGGAGAGGAGGGGACGGCACTGCTGCGGGTAAGGACCGGGCCTCCGAATGCCTGAGGGCAATCGGAGGGCGTAACATGAGTAGTAACCTAAACTGTGGGACAGCCAGAGGAGAGAGAAAACTATCCCGCGAAAAGCCCAAGGCAAGGGGACACTGCCGGCCCGCCTCACTGAACAAGAAGAGCTAGCCTGTCTGTGGACCGCCCATCCCCCGCCGGACGCAGCCAGGCAGGCTGGGACCTGCCAGAGCCGGGAAAGGTGAAGGCAAACTCGGCCCCAGAGCGGGCACCCCCTACAAACTGCATACAGGCTCCCAGTTTTCTAAGCCAAAGACTGCTGAGATCCCGGAGGGCCGACAGCCGCCGGGAGGGTTGCAGCCAGAGACAAGTCCCCAGAACCGACACAAAGCAGCACCGGAGCCGGGAGCGGCACGCCGTAAACCGAGGCCCCCCCGGAGGAGACCAGGGAGGTGATTAGCCGCACCGCCCCGTCTGGGGAGAGTGCGCTCGCCAAACTCCTGGAATGCCTGAGCTGCCCCTACCGGGAAACGGCGCACAAACGGCGGCCCAACCGAGTCTGCGCCTTTGTGGAGTACCCGGTGAAGCGCTGACCGTGAACCGAGGCGGGGACCAGGGAGGTGATACAGCCGCACTGCCCCAACAAGGGGATGGTGTGCTCGCCAAAACTCCTGGATGCCATGAGCTGCTCGACCAGGAAACGGCGGAAACCGCCGGCCAACGAGTCTGCGCCTTTGTGGAGTACCCTGGAAACCTGAACCTGTGCAGCTTAGACCTGGGAAGTGGCGCGCATCTCAGGGCCCACCCCCCGGCAGTGTAACCTGAAGCTGAGCAGGGTAGAGCGGAGAAAAGCCCAACACGCCGTGAGCGGGCGCGAAACCAGTGTGGCAAGGACACTGCGGAGCTCTCCACACACAGCTGTGATATTGGTTGCAGTGGTCCTCCTCCCCCACAGCAGGACTGAACAAGTGAACCTAAAGGAGACCACATCCGACCCTCTTTGTGGCAGGGCGGAAAATTTGACACTGAAAGAGGACCTCCAAAAAAAAAGCCAAATAACAGAGGGAAGCGCATTGGAAGGGGACAGGGCCAACAGATTAAAATCCCTGTAGTTAACACGGACTCATGAAAGGGCATATAGATCTTGAAAAGTATAAGCAGGAACAAGACTATCTGAAACTGAACAGGACCCCATACGGCTCACAACCGCTCCAGTGAAAGTCCGGGGATATATATTTTTACTAGATTATCATATATAAAAAAAATTTTTTTTATATATATTTTTTCTATTAACTTTTTAATTTATATTTTTTATTTTTATTATTTTTATTTCTTTATTATTTTTTCTTTAAGAACCTTCTATTACACCTCTAATTTTCATTTTCATAACCCACTGAATTACCTTGCCATAAAAAAACAAAAAAAAACCCCCTATTTTTAAAGCAAAAAATGCTACATAATATCTTATTCTTTTTGTGTTTTTCTTTTTTTATTGTTTCTTGTTTTACTGTTTTACTGTCTTCCTCTTTTTTTTTTTTTACACTGTTTTCTTTTTTCTTTTTCTTTTTTAATTGTATGTTTTATAAGAGTTTAAACCTCTACTTAGTTTTTAATCTTTGTTTTACATATTTGATTTCAATTTTGTACATTTTAGTATACAATCTTTAGTAACCATTTATTAATCAGGAGTGTGATTACGGGCTGCTTGTTTACTCTCTCCCTCTATTGATGCTCTTTTTCACCATGGAACCTCTATCTCCCCACCCTCCCTCCTTCTCTTCTGTCAACACAATTCTGTGAATCTCTGAGGGTGTTTCTGGGTCGGAGAACATTCTGGGATCAGAATACTGCCCAGATTCTCTCTCCCCTCTTGATTCCTCCCTTTCTACTCTCCTCACCTCTATTGCCCTTCCTCCCCCTCCCTATTGTATCTACTGTGAACTCTCTGAGGGTTCCAGAACTGTGGAAGAAGCACAGAGGGGAAGTGTCTTACTGGCTAGACTGCTCTCCCCTCGTTTGAGCCCCCCTCTCTCCTCCTGGTCACCTCAACCTCCCCCCCCCCTTCACTCTTCCATGTACTCAGTGGGAACCTCTCTGGGTATCCCTCCGTGTTGGAGAATTCTTCTTTCACCATTAACCTAACTAAAAGGGGTTGTTATTTTTATTATTGATTGTGTATGGATGGATTAGTCTTGAGGCTACTGCAAGTATTAAGACTGAATGCCAGAGGGAAAATTAATTAATTAATAGCGTTCATCAATAGCCTCCAAATTTACACTGAACCAAGCTCCACCAAGAGCCACTAGTTTCCAGAGCAAGACATACCACGCAAATTCTCCAGCAATGCAGGAACTAGCCGGAGCAGCATCAATATACAGGCTGCCCAGAGGCCACACCAAATCCATAGGACATCTCAAAAGTCAATACTGGACACTCCATTGCACTCTAGAGAGAAGAAATCCAGCTTCCACCACCAGAAAACACCGACACAAGCTCCCCCAACAGGGAACCTTGACAAGCACCCGTCCAACCCCACCCACAGTGAGGAACCTCCAAAATAAAGAGGACTTCAAACTACCAGGAATACAGCAAAAGGCCACGCTTAACACAGCAATCTAACCCAAAAGGGATGAAAAGGCAGAGAAATACTCAGCAAGTAAAGGAAAATGAGAATGTGCCCCACCAAACCAAAACTAAAGGGAGTAGGAGTTAGGGAATCTATCTAAAAAGAATTTAGAATGATAATTAAAAAATGATCCAAAATCTTGAAAATAAAATGGAGAGTGAGGTTACAGATACAATAGCCTGGAGACAAGGATGAGAAGATGCAAGAGAAATGTTTATCAAGGGACCTAGAAGAAAATAAAAGGATTCAAAATATATAATGAATATGAAATAAAGGAGATAAAAGACACGCTGGAGGGAACCAACAGTAGAAATAACGGACGGCAGAAGATAGGATAGTGAGGTTAGAAAGATTAGGAATAGGTGGAAATAACGAAGCAGAGGGAAAAAAGAAAAAAAGAATCAAAAAGAAATGAGAAACCTCAGGGACATCTTGGGACAATATGAAACGCGCCCAAAATTCGAATCATAGGATGTCCCAGAAGAAGAACATTAAAAGGAAAGGCCATGAAAAACATACTCGGTCGAGGGAGATAATAGAATTGAAAATTTCCCTAAAATGAGGAGGAAAGTCACAGAAGTCCAAGAAACCAAGAGAGTCCAAAACAGGATTAACCCAGGCGAAACACCCTCAAGACCACATATATCTCAAATTAACAAAGATCAAACACAAAGAAACAAATATTAAAGCAGCAAGGGGAAAAACCAACAAATAACACACAAGTGGATCCATAAGGTTAACAGCTGATTCTTTCAATAGAAAAAACTCTTCAGGCTAGAAGAGATGGCAGGACATAATTAAAGTAATGAAGAGAAAAATCTAACAAACCCAGCTATTACTGTACCCAGCAAGGATCTCATTCAGAATGATGAAGGAGAATTCAAAAGCTTACAGACAGCAAGGAAAAACTGAGGGAATTCAGCACCACCAAAACCAGGCTCTCCAACAAATGCTAAAGGATCTTCTCTAAAAGGGAACACAGAAAAGGACGTTTAAACACGAACGCAAAAAACAAAGTAAATGCCAACGGAACCATATTATCAATAAATACCTTAAATGTCAATGGGTTGAATGCCCCAACCAAAAGACAAAGTTGTGGCTAAGTGGTACAAAAACAAGACCCACTACATATGCTGTCTTCAAGAGCCCCACCTCAAAACTAGGGACACATACAGACTGAAAGTGAAGGGATGGAAAATATATTTCATGCAAATGAGACCAAAAGTAAAGCCAGGAGTCACAATACTCATTTCAGATTTAAATAGACTTTAAATATGGCTGTGAAAAAGGGCAAAAAGAAGGACACTACATAATGATCAAAGGACGGATCAATCCAGAAGAAGATGGTAACAATTATAATTATATATGCACACAACATAGGAGCACCACAATATATAAAGCAAATACTAAACAAGTTTGAAGGGGAAAATTAACAATAACAAATAATAGTAGGAGACTTTAATACTCCCACTCACACATATGGATAGATTCAACTAAAACAGAAAATTAAAAAGGAAACACAAACTTTAATGATACAATAGACAAATTAGATTATTAATCTGATATTTAAATGACTTTCCACCCCAAAACAATCTATTTCACCTTTTCCTCAAGTGCACACGGAAAACTTTCTCCAGGAATAGATCACTTCTGGCCCATAAATCTGCCTGAGGTAAATTCCAAAAAAATTGAAATCATCCAGCCCATCTTCTCGAACCCAATGCAGTAAAGATGTCGACCTCAATTAAGGAAAAAAAAACTATTAAAATTCCAACATATGGAGGCGAAAACAAACACGGCTTCTGAATAACCAACAAATTCACAGAAGAATCAAAAAAAGAAAGAAATCAAAATATGATAGAAAACGATTGAAAATGAAAACACAACAACCAAAAACCTATGGAGACACTGTAAAAGCAATGCTAAGGGGAAAGGTTCATAAGCAATACCAGGAATACCACAAGAAACAAGAAAAAAATCAAATAAATTCCTAAACTCTACACCTAAAAGCAAACTAGAGAAGGAAGAAATGAGAACCAGGGTTAGTATAAGGATAAGAAAATCCTAAAAACTAGTGCAGAAATAAATGCAAAGAAACAAAAGAGGACACATTAGCAAAAAAAAAAAATCACAAAACTAAAAGCTGGTTTTTCGAGAAGATATAAACAAATTGACAAGCCATTAGCCGACTCATCAGAGGAAACAATAGGGAGAAGAATCCAGGATACAAAAATTAGAAATGAAAAATGCAGAGATCACAACAGACTACACAGAAGACAAAGGATCATAAGAGACTACTACAACAGCTATTATGCCATTAAAAATGGGGAAAAAACTTGGAAGAAATGGGGACAAATTCTTAGAAAAACTATAAAACATTCAAAAACTGAACCAGGAAGAAATAGAAGATCTTAACAGGACCCATCACAAGCACGGAAATCTAAATTGTAATCAGAAATCTTTTCATGCAAACAAAATGCCCAGGACCAGACGGCTTCACAGCGGAATTTCTACACAATAAATTTAGAGAAGAGCTAAACCTATCCTACTCAAATCTTCAGAGAATGCAGAAGATGGTAAAATTCCTAAAACTCATTCTATGAGGCCACCATCACCCTAATTCCAAAAACCAGAACAAAGATGTCACAAAAAAGAAAACTACACGGCAATATCACTGGATGAACATAGATGCAAAAAATTCCTTATAAAATTCTAGCAAACAAGAATCCAACATACATTTCTAAAGATCATACATCCAGTACCAAGTGGGCTTTATCCCAGGAATGCAAGGTTTCTTTAAACTCCGCAAACTATCAATGTAATTCTCCACATTAATAAATTGAAAGATAAAAAAACCCATAATGTTTATTCCATAGATGCAGAAGAAGAAAAAGCTTTTTGACAAAAATTCAACATCCATTTATGATAAAAAAACTCTCCAGAAAGCATGGATTAGAAGTAACATACCTCCAATATAATTAAAAGCTATATATGACAAACCACAGCAAACATTATCCTCGAATGGTGAAAAAATGAAGAAAGCATTTCCCCTAAAGTCAGAAAAAAGGCAAGGGTGGCCCACTTTCACCATACTATTCAACATAGTTTTGGAAGTTTTGGCCACAGCAATCAGGAGCGGGAAAAAGGAAATAAAAAGGATACAGATAGGAAAGAAGAAGTAAAAACTCTCACTGTTTGCAGATGACATGATCCTCTACTATAGAAACCCTGAGGATTCTACAGAAAATACTAGAGCTAATCAATGGAATATAGTAAGTTGCAGGATACAAAATTAACACACAGAAATCCCTGTGCATTCCTATACACCAATAATGAGAAACGAAAGAGAAATTAAGGGAAACCATACATTCACCATTGCAACAAAAAGAAATAAAATACTTAGGAAATATATCTTACCTAAAGAAACAATAAGAACTTATATATAGAAAACTATAAAAACACTGATGAAGAAATCAAAGAGGACACAAACAGATGGAGAAATAGACAGTTGTTTGCATGGATGGAAGAATTAATATAGTGGAAAATGAGTGATACTACCCAAAGCATTATAGATCCAATTGCAATCCCTATCAAGGCTTACCAATTGTATTTTTCACAGAACTAGAAAAAATCATTTCACATTTGTATGGAGAATATAAGAAACCTCGAATAGCCACGCAATCTTGAGAAAGAAGAATGGTATGGAGGAATCAACTGCCTGACGTCAAGCTCTAACTACAAAAGCAAACCGTCATCAAGACAGTTGTGGTACTGGCACAAAGATAGAATATATAATCATTTGGAACAATAATAGAAAGCCAGAGATAAACCCACGCACCTATGGGCACCTTATCTTCGACAAAGGAAGGCAAGAGTATACAACGGAAGTAAAGACAATCTTCTTTAACAAGTGGGTGCTGGGAAAACTGGTCTACCACTTGTAAAAGAATGAAACTAGAACATTCCTAACACCATACACAAAAATAAACTCAAAACATGGATTAAAGATCTAAATGTAAGACCAGAAAAACAAATAAAACTCCTAGAGGAAAACATAGGCAAAACACTCTCTGACATAAATTCACAGCAGGATTCCTCATGACCCACCTCCCCCTGATTATAGGAAATAAAAGCAAAAATAAACAAATGGGACCTAATTAAAATTAAAAGCTTTTGCACAACAAAGAAAACTAGGAGCAAGGTGAAAAGACAGCCTTCAGAATGGGAGAAAATAATAGCAAACGAAGCAACAGACAAACAATTAATCTCAAAAATATACAAGCAACTCCTGCAGCTGAATTCCAGAAAAATAAACGACCCAATCAAAAAAAGGGGCCAAAGAACTAAACAGACATTTCTCCAAAGAAGACATACAGATGGCTAACAAACACATGAAAAGATTTGCTCTACATCATCTTTATTAGAGAATGCAAATCAAAACCACAATGAGGTACCATTACACACCAGTCAGGAATGGCTGCTGATCCAAAAGTCTACAAAGCAATAAATGCTGGAGGGGTGTGAAGGAAAAGGGAACCCTCTTACACTGTTGGTGGGAATGCAAACTAGTACAGCCACTATGGAGAACAGTGTGGAGATTCTTAAAAAACTGGGAATAGAACTGCCCATATGACCCAGCAATCCCACAGCTGGGCATACACACTGAGGAAACCAGAATTGAAAGAGACGCGTGTACCCCAATGTTCATTGCAGCACTGTTTACAATAGCCAGGACATGGAAAGCAACCTAGATGTCCATCGGCAGATGAATGGATAAGGAAGCTGTGGTACATATACACAATAGAATATTACTCAGCCATTAAAAAAAAATACATTTGAATCGGTTCTATTGAGATGGATGAAACTGGAGCCCATTATACAGAGTGAAGTAAGCCAGAAAGAAAAGCACCAATACAGTATGCTAATGCATATATATGGAATTTGAAAGATGGTAATGGTAACCCTATATGCAAGACAGAATAACAGACACAGATGCATAGAACAGTCCTGTGGACTCTGAGGAAGAAGGTGAGGGTGGGACTTTCTGGGACAATAACATTGAAACATGTATATTGTCATATATGAAGCGGAACACCATTCCATGTTCTATGCATGGGACGGGTGCTCAGGGCTGGAGCATTGGGATGACCCAGAGGGATGGGATGGGGAGGGAGGTGGGTGGAGGGTTCGGGAGGGGGAGCACATGTGAACCCATGGCTGATTCATGTTAATGTATGGCAAAAACTACTACAATATTGTAAAGCAATTAGCCCCCAACTAAAATAAATAAATTTATTTAAAAAAAAGAAAAAAAATAAACAAAGGTTGGATACACAAGGAACAAATCAATAAGGGAAATAATCAAAACAGAAAGGTAAACAAAGAACTTAATCTGGGGATCCACGCAAATAATGTATGTAAAAATGGTCAATAAGTCTTTTCATGAAAACATGCAAATAACCCCAAAATGCAAACGAAAAGAAAATATTTTGCCTAAAATATTATTAAAGATGATAAGTATTGACAAAATCCCTTTTGTTGAGTGTTGGTCAATAGCGCTGTCATGTACTCTGCTGATGGGAATATAAATTGTCAAATGTGTCAAATATGTCTTTAAAATTCATAACCTGGTAGTCAGCAATCTCCCTGTTAGAAATCTACCTGGAGATCATTGCTCTGGACAATGAATATTCATTCATTCAACAGATTTGTATTGAGCCCTGATAGGTGCCAGGCATTAGATCAGAAGTTAGGGGTACACTGAGAACAAAACAAGTACAATGCTTGCCTTTACAGAAGATACATTATAGTCATGGGAGACAAGCGACACATAAGTTATGTGTGTGGGTGTGTGGGTGTGTGTGTGCAGGCATATGCATACGCAGTGATGATGGTAAGGACAATAAAGCAGAGTGAGGGCAATAGAAAACAGAATACGCTGTTCCCAACAGGGTGACTAGGAAAGCCTCACTCATAAAGAGACACTGAGCAGGGATTTGAAGGAAGCAGGAAAGCGGGGCCCAGGACACCTGCAGAAAGACGATTTCAGGCAGAGGGTGGGGTCTGGGAGGCAACCAGTGACACTGAGCTGAGTGTGGGGTGGGTAAAGTGGTGGAAGCCAAGGGGATTGTGTTCTGAGACCACACAGGACCTTGTCAATCACTATAAAGCCATTGCATTTGACCGTCAATGAAGCAGTCAGAATTGGAGGGCTTTGAGCGGAGCAGTGGTGGTGGACGACTGGAGTTTATAAAGATTCTCTGGGGGCTGGTGGAGAAAAGGCTGGAAGTGGGAACGAGCCTGAGCAGGAAGACTGCTTGGGGTGAGGTTACAGTAATCTAGGTGGGAACTAACGGGGGAGGGGGACATGAAGTGGTTGAGTGCTAGATATGTTTTGAAGGTAGAGCCAATAGGATTTCCCGAAGAGCAGATGTGAGTCATAAGTAAAATAAAGGAATCAAGGATGACTGAGATTTGGGGCTGAGAAGTTTGATATTTACTGAGGTGAGGAAGCTTGTAGGAGGAGGATGAAGTGAGGTCAGAGAAACCAAGGCTTTCAACTTGTCAGGTTTGAGATGTCTATTAAATGTCAAAGTAGAACTGTCAGGAAGGCACTTGGCTATGAATCTGGAGTTTAGGAGGAAGTCTGGGCATACATATAGTATTTAGTCCTGAGACCAAATGAGAGAGAAGAGGTTTAAGATCTGGATACTAGGGTGCTCCAAAATTTGGAGATCAGGAAGACGAGGAGAAACAAGCAAAGGGGACTACAGCCAATAAAATAGGAGAAAACCCAAGAAAGTGATTTCCTGGAAGGCAGGTGAAGAATTCTGTAAAAGAAAAGAATGGCCAATATGTCAAATGCTGCAAGAAAGATGAAGGATAACCATTGAATTTGACATCATGACAGTCATAGTGACCTTGACAAGAGCTGTTTGTGGAGGACTGTGAGTGAAAACCTGATTGGAGAGAAAGTGAGTCTGATGAGTCTAAACAATTCTTTCAAGAATTTTAGGTGTCTGGGGGGAACAAAGAAAATGGGCTACTTCTGGAGGTGGAGTGAAATTGAAGAAGATTTGTTTTTTTTAAGATGGGAGCGATTATCTGGTATGTTTGCTAAAGAAACAGTATAGCAGAAAGGAAAAAATGACAAAGGAATTTAGGAAGATGAGATTGGATCCAGTTAACAAAAAGAAGGGGGTGCTTTGGAGAGAAGCAAACACAAAGAATTTGCTACAAAATTGTTTTAATGGAAAAAACTGAAACTTAATGAAAAGTTTATCAGTAGGAACTGGATAAGTGATTTAAGGGGTCTAAGTACAATAAAATAAAACACAATCATTAAAATTGATAGTAAATATTCTGTATTTACATGATAATGTACACATGTAGCTGCACGGATCCATAAAAAAATTCATAAAACAAAATAAAAACAATACCATGGGACCCTAACTAAATATGGTTAAAAATGCTTTATCTAGACAATAAGATTTGAAGGCAGTTTCTGCTTTCTCCCTTAGATAGTCTCTTGATTTTTTTTTTTTTTACGGTGAATATACATAATTTGTTTAAAGGTATTTTCTCCACTTACAGTGGCTAGCAGAGGACAGTGCCCAGCCCTGAAGCCCTCTTAGAGGCTTTGAACGGTAATTTACCGCTTAATTTCAGGCCCTTTGGAGAACCCCCCCTTTTTCCCCATCGACCCGCTCCTTCACAAACATCAGTTCAAACTCGGTATCTGTCACTTATTATTTACTTGCTTTCGAGCAACATATTTAACAAGCACGTCTCTTCACTTGGTCTCTTCACTTGTCGTGATCTTAAAAATGTGCCTCAGAAGGCCGTTGTGAGGATCACAGAAGGTGTTGTAGGTAAAATGCCTAGTAAGGTTCCTGGTCTATAACAGGCACTAAACACCAAACTAGTATCACCCAGATGCTCCCTGTTTGCGGCCCTAGGGCAAGTCCAGCTCGCGGCACACACACCGAGAGGGGGGGAGGACAGGCTCTTACCAGCAGCAATGGCGCTGTCTTTGCTTTTTCCTATTTCTGGTGACCTTGGTCCCTCTTCTCTTGCCTTATGGGGTTTGGGGTGAGGATCGGAGGGTGGAGGGGATGTGAAACAAAAAAGTCCCCACAGCGTCTCAATGGCCCGCACGCATTTTAAATTTGACCAGTCTGCTCTCTAGCGGTAAACATGATAATTTCCACCCCTTTCCCCGCAAGTGGAGTTGACACAGGAAACACCCATAAAGGCATAAAGGACGCCATCTGAGGTGTCGCCTCACCTCTCACTACTGGTCCTGCCGCCGCCATGTAAAGAGAGAAAAGTGACTAAAAGTAGCCCCATCGCTCATTTCCTTGTGTTAAGACTTTGAATGTCCTTCTGAAAATGCACACCTGTGCCTTTGCCTGGGAGGAGTGGTCTGCCTGAGAATCCTTTAGCTTGAAAGAAGCCAGCCTGAGGAATGAGACTCAGAAGGATGAGGTTAGGAAATTCCATGGGAAGTAAGCCTGAAAGTGAGCCATGAAGGCGTACTCTGGCTGTTCCAAATGTAAAGAACAGAAGACAAGACATGTAATACAGGCACGAGCGTTCCCATCTGTAGCATGGGCATGATGCTGATAATTCTGCTGTCAGCAAAATGCTTGCTAAACCACAGATGATGTAATAGTTTTGTTATTTTAAGTCTCCCTGGACATGGCATGTTGGAACTGGTGTTGAAGGTGAAAATGGCGTATGTACGTAAAAAGACACCTTTCTTTTTACCTGGGCTAGATGACATCAGGGCATGAATTATGAAGTCATCAGGCTCTTTAGTAAAAGCTGCAGAGAGAACGCAGGATGCGTAGACATCTACTGGAAGGTTTGAGGGAAGTCCCAGCTGTGGAGTTCTAACAGTGAAGTCATAGGAACAAAGGTGGGAGGAGAGGGAGAGAAAAGGTGGGGGAAGAGCACAGATATTTGAAATCTGGGAAAGGCTGTTGGAGATGAGACAACTCACAGAAATAGGACAGAGGCTCTTCCTTTTTTTAAAGACTTTTTGATGTGGACCATTTAAAAAGTCTTTATTGAATTTGTTACAATACTGCTTCTGTTTTGTTTTGGCCCCAAAGAATGTGAGATCTTAGTTCCCCAACCAGAAATTGAACCCACACACCCTGCTGCTGCTGCTGCTGCTAAGTTGCTGCTGCTAAGTTGCCCATAGACGGCAGCCCACCAGGTTCCACCGTCCCTGAGATTCTCCAGGCAAGAATACTGGAGTGGGTTGCCAGTTCCTTCTCCAGTGCATGAAAGGGAAAAGTGAAAGTGAAGTTGCATCTTGTATTTCTTTATTCTCATGGTCTAAATCCCCTAGAGAAGGGCATGACAATCTACTCCAGTGTTCTTGCCTAGAGAACCCCATGGACAGAGGCACCTGGTGGGCTACAGTCCATAGGGTCGCAAAGAGTCAGACACGACTGAAGTGACTTACACAAACACAAGAAAGAACCTGGTCATAGCAGGTGTTCATTAAATGTTGAGTTAATGCATGTAACAGGGTAACACAATCGTCTCACGAAATAATAGTTAACCTGTGTGACATCACTCTAGGCATAATGTTTCACAGGTAGGAGAAAACCAGGGGAGAAGACTTCATGAATGAGATAGGACATGAGCTAGAACAGGAAGATATGGTCAAGTATGAAAAGCACTTGCTACAACAGTGCCGGGAGTGATGTGACGTGCCAAGCATGTTCTAAGGGCTTTACCCCAGGAGCCCATTTAATCCTCACTACAGCCTCAAGGGCAATTGCTGACCCAGACCCCAAGCAGTCTGGCCTCAGGGTCTGCTCTCCCCCCCACCATGCTGGGGACTTGCATAAGCCCCAACTCAGAGACAAGAAGGATCACAGCACATTGTGGTCCAGTGGAAGGATGACATGAAATAATGCTGGATGGATAAAAGCACCAACATCATAATAATCACATTTGCACAGTAACACTACATTGGTGGTTTGCAAAGTGCTGTCAGATGCATCATTTTGTTCAACACTGACACAGTCCTGTGAGTTTGACATGGTGGACATTATTATTCCTATTTTACAAGAAAAAAAAACAAGGCTCAAAGTGATTAGAAAATGTTTGTCTAAAAGAATGTCTGAGGAAAAAAACAAGTCCAAATATACAGAGACTAAAGCAAGCATAAATTTATTCTCTCATCTGTGCTTGGCAATATTATAGAAGTGCAGAATTCCCTTCAATATGTCTGTTTCACCACATTATAAGCATTTAAATAAAATATTTTACCCCATCAACACACAGTGACACCATATGCATTATATTATCATACACTGCTCCCTTTAAAATTGCTAGAATATCTTAGATTCCCACCTGTCTTCTTCCCAGTGCCAAAGATTTGTAGCTGGAGTTCCTCCTCTCTGGAAAGCATAGACTGCTTACTATATATGTTGGGTCTCTGGGGTAGCAGACATATCAATTGTATCCTCAAGAGTCAATGTTCTGCTAATTCTTTCTGCTAATTTGAGCCTCAAGAAACCCACAGACTTCTGATGGCTGCCTCACTAGTTCACCAGTTATGTGGCAGCCCCATTTTTGGCTCAGACAGAGCTCTGGCTGGGAATGAAAGCGTGTAAAGAACAAGCAGGCTGTTGCACTTAATGTGAAGTATTGTGAGAGCCTGTTCACACATCTGCACTGCCTTTTTGAGGGTAGGATGGCGTCTGTCTTGTGCATTTGTCATATCCTCAAGATCTGGTTTATCACTGTATCCTCAGACAAAGTGTTTGGTTGGCACTTAGTAATTGCTCAATGAATAGTCAATGAATAAATGAAAACAATGAAGCCAAAGTGGTTATAACTGAATGATTACTATCTTGGGGGGCATATGCCTCATGGCATATGGGATCTTAGTTTCCTGACCAGGGATTGAACCATGTCCCCTATGCTGGAAGGCAGAATCTTCATCACTGGACCACCAGGAAGTTCCCGGACTTCCCTGTCTTTTTAAGTATATAACTCACAGTCTACACCCTCATTGCTTAATAAATATCAGTGATATTAATAAAAATCATATTAGCTGAAACATTTAAAGATGAAACAAAATCAATTCATTTTCCTATTCTCTCCTCTCAATTTTCACTCTCCTTAAATAAATGGCCCAATTCCTCCCCACTTCCGGATCTACCCACACACATTTTTAAAAAATATTTATAGCTTTTAAAAGCCTTTCCCAGCCCATCTTTCCTCTTCTGCTGGGCACTCTTAATCTCACTTCTGTTAGCAGCTGTAAATTACCCTGAGAGCCTATCACTTGTTAAGCCCCTTTGGTGTTTATGCCAGAGAGAGAGGAAGGCCAGTTGGCAGATGGTCAGATGGAAATCTGATTACTTCTGTTCTTGCAATGATTCCCTTTCATCTAGACTTTATACATGAGAATTATTGAGGGTCCTCCCCTACCCCAACTTTAATGCCAATCTCTCATATCGAATATGGATAAAGATGAAGGGAACTCAGAGCAGTGAAATTGTTCCCCATCAGAGAAACATGCTAAACTGCTCCCATCCTGAATGGCTTCCATTGCACTTTGAGGGGCAGCATTGCATAGTGACCAGTCACACTAGTGTTGTTACTGCCTAGGGAAAATTCTTCTTCTTGGTCATTGCTTATTAATGTTCATTCCTTGTTGGGTAGCAACACTAGAAACTAAGCCTATACACCTAGCGCTAGGCCAAAAGAGTACAAAGGGACCCAATTAAAAACTAAAAACTGAACACCAATAAACACATTTACAAGGTGTTTTTTGTTTGATTTGGTTTTGTCTCCTGCAGTCTGAAATGAGTGTATTAAAATAAAAGCCACAAAAGATTCAGTTTAGAATATGTTCCTATCCTTGGGTCAATCTCAATAGCAAAGGAGATAGAGAACTGTGATTTGCCCGGTCTGGGTCACATGCCTGCCCCTGTGGCCTGGAGGCCTGGGTCTGTAATAAGAAGAGGAGACAAGGGTGCCTATATATATAATAGCAGCTAATGTATGCCAACAAAGGTCTGTCTAGTCAAGGCTATGGTTTTTCCAGTAGTCATTTATGGATGTGAGAGTTGGACTATAAAGAAGGCTGAGCGCCAAAGAATTGATGCTTTTGAACTGTGGTGTTGGAGAAGACTCTTGAGAGTCCCTTGGACTGCAAGGAGATCCAACCAGTCCATCCTACAGGAGATCATTCCTGAATATTCATTGGAAGGACTGATGTTGAAGTTGAAACTCCAATACTGTGGCCACCAGATGCGAAGAGCTGACTCATTTGAAAAGACCCTGATGCTGGGAAAGGTTGAAGGTGGGAGGAGAAGGGGACAACAGGGGATGAGATGGTTGGATGGCATCACCGACTCAATGGACATGAGTTTGAGTAAACTCCGGGAGTTGGTGATGAACAGGGAGGCTTGGCATGCTGCAGTCCATGGGGTCACAGAGTCAGACACGACTGAGTGACTGAACTGGATGATTCATGACTTTGAGTCTCACAAGAAGCCTGTGAAGAGAGCAGGTCAAATATTACTAAGGAAATGGTGGTGAATTAAAGATGGCTGCAAATTCTTTTGTCACTTCACTGGGAGATGACTTTTGTTTCCCCTTCACTTGAACTTGGGCTGGTCCTATGATACTTAATCAAGACAGTGTGGCAAAACTTACTATTTCTCAGCCTTGCCTTTAAAAGGATTTGCAGCTTTAATGTTCTCACTCTGGAAATACTCGTTCTTTGGACATTCTCTCTTGAATCTCAGCTAGTAAGAATTCCAACCCACATGGAGAGGCTGCTTGAAGGCACTGAGATGTGTCTGGGACCTGGGGCCCTTTGCTGCAGTGCTGCAATATTTGCCCCTAGACAAATACCTCCTTGAGCAACAAAATACAAAGAAACTGTATGGGACTAAAAATAACTGCATGTATACACCATTGGGGCAAAGTTATGAACTAATGCAAAGAGACCAAAAAACCAAACTGTGATTTTCTTTTTTATATCTATACATTTATCTTTATTTGTTTGGCTGTGCTGGGTCTTAGTTGTGGTACATGGAATCTTTGCTCTTTGTTGAGGCACGTGGGATCTAGTTCCTTAGCCAGGGATCGAACCCAGGCCCACCCTATTGTGAGTGCAGAGTCTTAGCCACTGCACCACCAGGGAAGTCCCTGAACTGCCACTTTTGAAGAGCCTGGAGCAAAAGCAGAGTACTGCGCATACCCCCTGCACACATGACTACAAAGTGCTGGGCAAACCACCTAATCCATGCTTCTAGCCTGACCCCCACATACAGCCCTACCCTCATCCCCACATAAGGAACAAGCTCACCCTCCTTGACGAGTGAGCAAGTAAGGGAACCAGTTGTTTGTTCTCACTTCCCCCTGCTGTAGAAGGGACCCCAGGAGAGCTTTGCCTGAATTTCTCGTCTGGCTTCTGATAATTTAAATTGATTGAGGAGGCCAAGAACCCTGGTTGGTAATAGCACTTCACTCAATAGTTCCAGCAAAGTTTCACCTGACAATCAGAATCAACTGCTAGTCATAATGAGTGAGCCATTCCGGACACTCTGAGGTGGTCTGGTTGGCAATAATAGAGAAACAAACCAGAAACCAAGGCTCATTGGCTTCATGTCCAACAGTTGGAAAGTCTCAGAGTTGTGACAGTAGACCAAATACTCTGGTTCTAAGCTCACTGGGTTTTCTTTGATTCCTCACTGCCTCCTATCAAAAAAAGATAACAAGCCTTAATTCAAAATCTTCAATTCTAAGATTTCTGGCCAGGATGCAGGTTGGGGAAGTGATGCATATAATTCATTTATTTATTTATTCATTCAACAAACATTTGAGAAGCTCAAAGTGGCAGGTGACCGAACAAAGTGCACTCCAGTTCTTGAGAATTCAGTCTAGTCAACAGAGAGCCTAATAAGCAGGTCATTTCAGTAAGAATTGATAAGTGCTATGATGGGGAATGTGCTTGGTGCTTTTGGAAAACACAGTGGGCATCAAAATTAGCCTAAAGCGTGAAATAATGGGCACATCTTTTGTTGAGTGTGGGATAGTACCTATGAGTCTGTGTTGAGGATGTTGAAGAGGTTTGCTTAGAATAAGTACAATTATTAAGATCAGTGTGATCATGGACAGGGAAGCATGAAGGAAGAACCCCAGTATTTGGGATAAATACATGAATTCTAGTCTTGGTTTCACCCTTCCCTTACATGTGCTCTTGGCCAAGTCACCGAATTTCTCTGTGATGCAGCTTCTTCGTCTGTAAAACCAAGGTTGTTGTTGTTCAGTCACTCAGTCGTGTCCACCTCTTTGTGACCCCATGGACTGCAGCGCACCAGACTTCCTTCACTATCTTCAGGTCCATTGAGTCAGTGATGCTATCTAACCATCTCATCCAAGGTTGGTCCCACTATTTCTTCTTTGTATACTTGACAATGCCTTTCTCCACTTCCTTTAAGTTTTGACGTTCCTCCAAGTTTGGTCCTTAGTTCATTGCTCTTCTCACTCTGTTAATTCTCCCTAAGTGATCTCATCCACTTTCATAGCTTTGGTTATAACCCATATGGAAATGAAACCCAACTCTATACGCTAGCCCAGTTCTGTGGGCTGTCTACCATTGTATTCTTCTGCTTACTGCACATCCTTCCACAGGCACGTGAAGCTGAACATGTTCAGAGCTGAGCTCATTGCCTTGCCCACTAAACTGATTCCCATTTCTATTTCTCCTTTGGTTATTGGCACTACCATCAACAGTGCTCCACAAGCCTGTGAAATTAATTTCATTCTCCCTTTTCCTTCAACCTTAAGAGCAATTGTTAACTACTGCTAATTTTGCCTCCTAAATATTTCTGGGTATTGTCAAGATATCCCAGAAACAGATCAAATTTAAAATATTCAAAGCTTAACTTTCGACTTCCCCCTCCCAAACCTGATTTTCTTTCTGTGAATTCTAGGAGAAAGTTATCCACATCCACTCAGTTGCCAAATATAGAACTTCAGCATCACCATTTATTTCTCCCTCTTTTTTTTTTTTTTTTTTTGCCTCCCATAAGCAGATAAACACCAATTTCGGATTTGCCTCTTAAATCTACCCACTTCTCTCCATTCTTGTTGTAATCATCTTTCATTTCCTGCAATCGAATTCTAATTGGTTTAACTTCCTCTGACTTCCTCTCTACAATGAAACCAGAGCTAATTGTATCAGTAACGTCCCTCTCACCCACTCCTCATTTTGCAATACTTTGATTCCTGGTATGTTTCACCCTTTAGACCAGCAGTTCCCGAACTTTTCAGTATCAGGGACTGGTTCCGTGGCAGACGTGTTTTCACAGACGGAAGAGAAACAGTGAATGGTTTCAGTAGGATTAAAGCCCTCCTATGAGGCTCTAACCCAGGGCTGACAGGAGCTCAGGCGGTACTGCCAGCGGTGAGGGGCTGCCATAAACGCTGATGCAGCTTGACTCCCTCACCGCCTGCCCACTTCCTGCTCTGCAGCCTGGTTCCTCACAGGCCACAAACCTGTTGGAGACCCCTGCTCTGGACTTCAAAATTTAGCATGGGGCCGGAAGCCATTCACCCTGGTTTGCCGCTACACCTAGCACACTGTGCTTGGCACATAATAGGGGCTCAGTAAACATGAACCAGCTCTCACTCGCTTTCTGATTGTAGGTTATCTACCGCGGATAAACCCTTGACATATTCTAGGTGGTGAGGCCCTCTGGAGGCACAACATTACGACACGGTCCCCTGTTGTGTGAGTTGAAAACTATCAGAAAATAACCGCAGCGTAAGGAAAGTACCGAACGAATTGTGTCCTCAAAGGCTGCACCTCCCAAGGCATCTTCATAAAGACGCTTGAGACTAAAGCCACCCGGGGGCCTGTGGTAAGTATCTCTCCCTTCCTGGCCTCTGTCGCGGATGTGTAAGACGAGCCTGTCAGGAGACGCGAAGCAAAAGCTCTGAGCCACGCCCGACACGAGAAATAATGGGGCCCCACGTAGGGCCGGCGCGCGCCCCGGGAGCGGCTTCGCCGCGGCCGTCCCGCGGCCCCCGGGGCGGGGCGGGGGGCTCGGCGCTTCCCGCGGCACGGCCGCGCCACTGGCGAGCGGTTTGAATGACGGAAGTGACGGCGGCTCGGAGATGGCTGCCCCGCTTACGCCCGAACGGCTGTTGGGAGGCTGCTGTGGGGCTGGCCGCCGGGCCTTCTGTGTCTGAGCCGCGATTCCTGAGGCCGGGCTCTCGTCTCCCGGGTGAGTGACGGAGGCGCTGGCTCTCCGAGGGCCCCGAGCGTGCACTTCTCCGCGAGGCGGGGAGCCGGGGAGCCGAGGATGTGCTACGGCGGTGGGCGCGCTCGCAGCGGCCCGCGGCTGTCCGCAGAGGCCGGGTGGGAGGCGGGCGGGGCGCGCGTCCCCTCACGGGCCCGAGGCCGGCGGGGCGCGCGTCCCCCTCACGGGCTCGCCTGCGCCGTGTGAGAGGGCGCCCCGGCGCCTTTGGCGCAGCCAGCCGTGCGCGTTCCCCTGGGGTCGGGGCTCGCGGGGACCCTGAGCTTCCAAGTCCGGGCGGCCGGAAGGGTCTTCGGGGTCGCTACTGCAGACCTCCTGGGTGCGTCCTGCCCCCAGGTCACCCGCGGAGCGGCCTCACTCCTTGTAGCCGTTTAAGAGCCCAGCTTGGAATCATTTCATGCACAGAGCATGCTCTCTTTTGGTGTCTCTCACCTTTAATTTCTTAGATACTAAGTTCTGCCACGAACGTCTGCTTTTTAAACAATGGGGAACGGTAGAGTCATTAAAATTTAGAAAGTATCTGGCAGTTTATATTTACAAGACACACAATCAGAACAACCTGTTGAAGAAATATTATGACTCCGCTTATATATTTAAAGGAAGTGAGACCAAAGTGATTTTAAGTGTCTTCCTGCTTTAAGTGGAATTGGGCCTTGAAGCCACATCTTCATAATATAGGGGATTAAGAGGTACCCGTTGTCATTTAATCCTCAGGACAGTCTTGTAAGATGAGTAGTATCACCTCTATTATTTGTCAGTAACAATACTTAGAATTTGGAAATCTGTATTGATATGAATAAATACTAAAGTGAGGGAATGGGTGAAACTTCCTTACAGTAGGATTCCAGTTGCGAAGTGTAGAAGGAATAATGTAAGTAGAAAATACAGTAATTGTTTGAGGCAGTCATCAGTGGATGCTAAATTTAGTTGGTAAATATGGTGGGGAACATGGTATTTACATAGCCTCAATTATCTCTCCACCAAATACTTAAAAGGAAATAGTGTCTACCTTGGAGGAACCTGTTAGGCACCTTCTTAATCAAGGGATCGAAATTCATTCTGGTGTGATGTGCTGAGAAGAGTACCTCATGATTTCTGTGGTGGTCTTGCCAAAAATGCATAACCTCAGTCTAACTATAGGAAGGGATTAAACACATCCAGATAGAGAGACATTGTGCAAGATGACTGGCTGGCATCTTTTTAAAATGTCAAGATGGGGGAGGGGTGACAGGACTGAGGAACATCTCAAATTAGAGGAGTTGAAGGAGACAAAACAGCCTAGCCATTAGAACATGATTCACCGACCCTCAGCCCGTGTTCTGAAATCTTTACCTGTATGCCTCCCATGAGCATGGGGTGGATGTGAAGGCAGGCCTGTTCCTGAGACACAAGGGATTTTGGCTTAAGGACTCCCCAGAAGTCTTCCTGAAGCTTCCTTAAACTGCACAGTTTAAGGGTCATCTACCCAACTTTGCCTTTCTCCTTCACTCAGTGGCAGATTTGCATGAAAGTCTGAAACACTTCTAGCTTTTACCAGCTCCCTCCCCATTTTCCCTCACACAGGCATTTCCCCTAATAAAATCCTCGTGGGTTTCATCCCATTTTGGCATCTACTTCTTTGAGGACCCAGAGTGCCGCAACAGTAAAAGGATATGTTTTCCTTGGCTTGGGACCTGGTCCAGAAAATGGACGTTAGTGGGACAATTGATGAAATTTGATTAAGTTCTGTAGGTTAGCTAAAAGTATTGTGCTAGTGTTAACTTCCTGGTTTTGCTTGTTGTACTGTGGTTGACATTTAGAGAAGCTCGGAATGTTAAATCAGATTATTTCCAAACAAGTTTAAAAATTAAGATAATGATATACAAGAGGAAACAGTTATTCTGTCACAACTTAGGTAAAAATAACAAATGTATGCTTGTTTTCCTGTAGTCCTCTAGGAAAGGAAATAGAGGATTACAGGATTACTTGTTTTCTCTTGCTTAGTTCTTGTCAATTCCCTCTTGCAAAAAATACTGGCTTAAACAAAATTTTCCTCACTCCCTATATTTTGGCATTTCAGAAAGTTAGGAGCCATATATAAGAAACACCAGATTCTTCTCATGGCTCTGCCAGTAGATATTGTCACTCAGGTCAAGTCCTTTCACCTAAGAGGCCCTTGATTCTTCTTGTCTAAAATAAAGAGAATGGTTGGTTGGCACTTTCACAGAGTACATTACCAAAGCCTTGTGAATATCAGCTGAGTGGATTGCAGCTGGAAAAGATTTTTCACATGTAAGCAGTTATTCCTTTTTGTCATCAGGTTGTAACAGTAACCACATATACCTATCTAGCACTTTATATGAATTAACTCATTGAATGAGTCATTCATTCTGTCAACACCCTGAAGGACCTACTTAGGAGCAAAGCAGTTTTTAGGCTCTGCATATATAACCATGAATAAGATCATTCCTGCCTTCTTTTTGATGGAGAGTTCACTGAAAAAGTTTTAGTTCCTGTTTTTGTTTGTTCAGTTGATAAGTCATGTACCAGCTCTTTTGCAACTCCATGGACTGTAGCCTGCTAAGCTCCTCTGTCCATGTGATTTTCTAGGCAAGAATCGCAAGAATACTGGAGTGGGTTGCCATTTCCTTCTCCAGGAGATCTTCCCAACCCAGGGATCAAACCCAGGTCTTTGCATTGAGAGGTAGATTCTTTACCACTGAGCCACCAGGGAAGCCCTTAGTTCCTATTAGATAACCCCAAATTCTTCTGGCCGCTATTTGTACACCTGAGTGAAAACAGTATCTATCCTTAGTATGTGAAATACTGCCTGATAGTTATTCAGTTCAGTTCAGTGGCTCAGTTGTGTCCAACTCTTTGCGACCCCATGAACTGCAGCACGCCAGGCCTCCCTGTCCGTCACCAACTCCCGGAGTTTACCCAAACCCATGCCCATCGAGTCAGTGATGCCATCCAACCATGTCATCCTAGTTATTATTTGTGGTTAATTTGGACATTAAAAAAAAAAAAAAAAACCCAGAGCCTCTGTCCTTATTAGGAATCTAACTAGAAAGGGCAAGTTATTGATGAAAAACTAGAGGAAGGTAATGTCAAGACAGCATAGGTTAGTCCCCATATGAATGTGAAGGTAATATTTCTTATGGACAGGCAAGTCAGGAATGAGTGGTAGGTGGGTGGAGCAAGAATCACTGGAAGGCAGTTTCACAGAGAAGTGGTGCTTAAACTGGCTTCAGAAGGGAATTCCTGGTGGTTTAGTGATAAGGACTCTGCACTTCCATTGCAAGGGGCCCAGGTTGATGCCTGCTCAGGGAACTAGGATTCTCACAAGCCAAGTGGGGCAACAACAACAAAAAAACTATCTTCAGAAAGATTTAAGTGTTCGTTTACCTTATTTGACTTCCTGGTCATTGTAAAGAGACTGATCTCAGATGAAATCATGGTTATGTACTGATTTGAAGTGTCTTAATTTTTGAAAATGGCAATAATGGGAACAAGGAGATACAGAATCACCGGGGGAGGGTTTTAAAATTTTATAAAAACTATAGATTCTTAAATTCTTTTTTCGTTTTCTCCTCACCAGATTTCCCCAAATTGGGGCATGTTATAATCTAGAGATGCGATTGAGAATACCTGAGTGTAAACAGGAGCAATAGAAGACTAGATGTAGGAATCTTTTTTTTTTTAATTTATTTTAGTTGGGGGCTAATTACTTTACAATATTGTAGTAGTTTTTGCCATACATTGACATGAATCAGCCATGGGTTCACATGTGCTCCCCCTCCCGAACCCTCCTCCCACCTCCCTCCCCATCCCATCCCTCGGGGTCATCCCAACGCTCCATCCCTGAGCATCCGTCCCATGCATAGAACATGGAATGGTGTTCCGCTTCACATATGACAATATACATGTTTCAATGTTATTGTCCCAGAACGTCCCACCCTCACCTTCTCCCTCAGAGTCCACAGGACTGTTCTATGCATCTGTGTCTCTTATTCTGTCTCACATATAGGGTTACCATTACCATCTTTCAAATTCCATATACATGCATTAGTATACTGTATTGGTGCTTTTCTTTCTGGCTCACTTCACTCTGTATAATGGGCTCCAGTTTCATCCATCTCAATAGAACCGATTCAAATGCATTTTTTTAATGGCTGAGTAATATTCCATTGTGTATATGTACCACAGCTTCCTTATCCATTCGTCTGCCGATGGACATCTAGGTTGCTTCCATGTGTCCTGGCTATTGTAAACAGTGCTGCGATGAACATTGGGGTACACGCGTCTCTTTCAATTCTGGTTTCCTCGTTGTGTATGCCTAGCAGTGGGATTGCTGGGTCATATGGCAGTTCTATTCCCAGTTTTTTAAGGAATCTCCACACTGTTCTCCATAGTTGCTGTACTAGTTTGCATTCCCACCAACAGTGTAAGAGGGTTCCCTTTTCTTCACACCCTCTCCAGCATTTATTGCTTGTAGACTTTTGGATAGCAGCCATTCTGACTGGTGTGTAATGGTACCTCATTGTGGTTTTGATTTGCATTTCTCTAATAATGAGTGATGTTGAGCATCTTTTCATGTGTTTGTTAGCCATCTGTATGTCTTCTTTGGAGAAATGTCTGTTTCGTTCTTTGGCCCATTTTTTGATTGGGTCGTTTATTTTTCTGGAATTCAGCTGCAGGAGTTGCTTGTATATTTTTGAGATTAATTGTTTGTCTGTTGCTTCGTTTGCTCTTATTTTCTCCCATTCTGAAGGCTGTCTTTTCACTTTGCTCCTAGTTTCCTTTGTTGTGCAAAAGCTTTTAATTTTAATTAGGTCCCATTTATTTATTGTTGCTTTTATTTCCAATATTCTGGGAGGTGGGTCATGGAGGATCCTGCTGTGATTTATGTCAGAGAGTGTTTTGCCTATGTTTTCCTCTAGGAGTTTTATAGTTTCTGGTCTTACATTTAGATCTTTAATCCATTTTGAGTTTATTTTTGTGTATGGTGTTAGGAAGTGTTCTAGTTTCATTCTTTTACAAGTGGTTGACCAGTTTTCCCAGCACCACTTGTTAAAGAGATTGTCTTTTCTCCATTGTATACTCTTGCCTCCTTTGTCGAAGATAAGGTGCCCATAGGTGCGTGGGTTTATCTCTGGGCTTTCTATTTTGTTCCATTGATCTATATTTCTGTCTTTGTGCCAGTACCACACTGTCTTGATGACTGTGGCTTTGTAGTAGAGCTTGAAGTCAGGCAGGTTGATTCCTCCAGTTCCATTCTTCTTTCTCAAGATTGCTTTGGCTATTCGAGGTTTCTTATACTTCCATACAAATTGTGAAATGATTTGTTATAGTTCTGTGAAAAATATCATTGGTAGCTTGATAGGGATTGCATTGAATCTATAGATTGCTTTGGGTAGTATACTCATTTTCACTATATTAATTCTTCCAATCCATGAACACGGTATATTTCTCCATTATGTTTGTGTCCTCTTTGATTTCTTTCATCAGTGTTTTATAGTTTTCTATATATAAGTCTTTTGTTTCTTTAGGTAGAAATATTCCTAAGTATTTTATTCTTTTTGTTGCAATGGTGAATGGTATTGTTTCCTTAATTTCTCTTTCTGTTTTCTCATTATTGGTGTATAGGAATGCAAGGGATTTCTGTGTGTTAATTTTGTATCCTGCAACTTTACTATATTCATTGATTAGCTCTAGTAGTTTTCTAGTAGAATCTTTAGGGTTTTCTATGTAGAGGATCATGTCTAGATGTAGGAATCTTAAACCCTGGACTGAACCTAAAAACAGAACTTTGTTCTAGGAGGAGTTTCCTTTAATGATTTCATTTAAAAATCACACCACCAATTACTGAAGAGTTGTTTTACTGTAGAGGGGTTAATGTGATTCCCTAAGATACAATGACACTTGGTGATCCTGTTACATATCACAGACTAGGAGCTGAAATATGAGCCAGGAGCCCTTGCAGTGTAGTAGTCTCGCTGGTTATGAACAAGTTATCAGAGTTCTAGCGTTAAACTATAATTGTGAAGCATTTATTCTGCACTGACACACCTTTTGAAATCTTTGTGGTTGTCTATATTTAAGCTGGGTAAACTCTGGCAATCTCAAATAGGAGTTAGTCAGGTCCCAGATACTACAGGTAAACAATAATCTGCCACAGATGAGGAAGCATTTTTTCAAGTAATGCTTGAAATGGTTTACTCACCACTAAACTACTTTCTCCCCATCTGAGAACCACCAATTTAAGTGCTGAATTAATAATTGCTGTTTATAAATAAGTTGAACTTAGTTTACCCAAATCATTTTATTTCATGTTTACAGCCCTTTAAAAAGTGTTCTAATATTTACTGCCTTATTTTAATAGATATATTTTTTTTTCGTGCAGAACCTTCATATTTAAAGTACTACATGAAAATGAAAAGAAAGGGAGTGAAGGCTGGCAAGCTGAGATTGAGTCCTAATGAGGAAGCCTTCATTTTAAAGGAAGATTATGAAAGACGACGAAAACTAAGGTTGCTGCAGGTGAGATTTATTTGGAACATAGTGTCAAATTCTTTGTGTCCCCCAAATTATTATTATTTTCTACATGGTAGTTATTGTTGTTAAGTCACTAAGTTGTGTCTGACTCTTTGAGGCCTCATGGACTGTAGCCTGCCAGGCTTCTCTGTCCATGAGGGGCTTTCCAGGTAAGAATGTTGGACTGGGTAGCTCTGTGTCCCACATCTCCTGCATTAGCAGGTGGATTCTTTACCACTGAGCCACCAGGGAAGCCCATTTTTTACATTCAGTTCAGTTCAGTTCGGTCACTCAGTTGTGTCCAACTCTTTGCGACCCCATGGACTGCAGCATATGAGGCTTCCCTGTCCATCACTAACTCTTGGAGCTTGCTCAAACTCGGATTCATAGCGTGGGTGATGCCATCCAACCATTTCATCCTCTGTTGTCTGCATCTCCTCCCGACTTCAATCTTTCCCAGCATCAGGGACTTTTTCAGTGAGTCAGTTCTTTGCATCAGGTGGCCCGAGTATTTAGCTTCATCTTCAGCATCAGTCCTTCCAGTGAATATTCAGGACTAATTTCCTTTAGGATACACTGGTTTGATCTCCTTGCAGTCCAGGGGATCCTCAAGAATCTGCTCCAACACCACAGTTCAGAAGCATCAATTCTTCAGTGCTCAGCTTTCTTTATGGTCCAACTCTCATATCCATATATGATTATCGGGAAAACCATACCTTTGACTATATGGACCTTTGTCGGCAAAGTAATGTCTCTGCTTTTTAATATGCTGTCTAGGTTTGCAAGGGTCATTTAATTTCATGGCTGCAGTCACCATCTACAGTGATTTTGGAGCCCCAAAAAATAAAGTCTCTCACTGTTTCCATTGTTTCCCCATCTATTTGCCATGAAGTGATGGGGCTGGATGCCATGATCTTAGTTTTTTGAATGTTGAGTTTTAAGCCAACTTTTTCACTCTCCTCTTCCACTTTCATTAAGAGGCTTTTTAGTTACTCTTCACTTTGTGCCATAAGGGTTGTAACATCTGCATATTTGAGGTTATTGGTATATCTCCTGGCAATCTTGATTCCAGCTTGTGCTTCATCCAGCCCAGCATTTCGCATGATGTACTCTGTATATAAGTTAAATAAGCAGGGTGACAGTATATGGCCTTGACTTACTCTTTTCCCAATTTTGAACCCATCCATTGTTCCATGTCCGGTTCTAACTGTTGCTTCTTGACCGTCATACAGATTTCTCAGGAGGCAGGTAAGGTGGTCTGGTATTCCCATCTCTTGAAGAATTTTCCACAGTTTATTGTGATCCACACAGTCAGAGGCTTTAGCATATTCAGTGAAGCAGAAGTAGATGTTGTTCTGAAACTCTCTTGCTTTCTCTGTGATCCAACAGATATTGGCAATTTTACCTCTGGTTCCTCTGCCTTTTCTAAATCCAGCTTGAATATCTGGAAGTTCACTGTTCACATAGTGTTGAAGCCTAGCTTGGAGAATTTTGAGCATTACTTTGCTAGCGTGTGAGATGAGTGCAATTGTGTGGTAGTTTGTACATTCTGTGGCATTGCCTTTCTTTGGGACTGGGATGGAAAATGACCTTTTCCAGTCCTGTGGCCACTGCTGAGTTTTCCAAATGTGCTGGCATATTGAGTGCAGCACTTTCACAGCCTCATCTTTTAGGATTTGAAAATGCTCAGCTGGAATTCCATCACCTCCACTAGCTTGAGCAACTTCACTTTCACTTTTCCCCTTCAATGCACTGGAGAAGGAAATGGCAACCCACTCCAGTATTCTTGCCTGGAGAATCCCAGGGACAGCGGAGCCTGGTGGGCTGCCATCTGTGAGGGTCGCACAGAGTCAGACATGACTGAAGCGACTTAGCAGCAGCAGCAGCAGCAGCAGCCACTAGCTTTGTTTGTAGTGATGCTAAGGCCCACTTGACTTCACCCTCTAGGATGTCTGGCACTAGCTGAGTGATCACACCATCATGGTTATCTGGGTCAGGAAGATCTTTTTTGTTTAATTCTGTGTATTCTTGCCACCTCTTCTTAATATCTTCTGCTTCTGTTAGGTTTTTTACATTAGAGTGTTCTAAATAAAATATCGCATTTAAAAATTTCTTCTGGCTCTATGGGAGCCCTAGTTCTTACATATTAACTAGTTTTGGAAAACTTGAGAAGTACACTGAAATGGTAAATAGATTGAAGAGTTTCAGGATAAGGATTATTTGAATCAGTAATTATTATAAAATAGTTCATTTTTGAGATTATTAAATATTTGACAGTATTTTTATTTATTCTCCCTATATATGATGTATGCAATTTTTATTTCCTAAGATCTCTCAAACAAATTTATAAAATGCATCATCTGGCATAAAGGCAAAAAAAAGAAGAAGTCCAAACGAAAAAAACCTACGAATCAGTACAAAAACATACGCAAACAACCCCTCCAACTCCATTGTTGAAAATATTTCATTTTTAAAATCACGTAATTGGTGAAGATTATTAGAATGATTTTGAAGAAGATTTATTGGAAAGCTACTGAAATAATTTATTCAGAAGTTATAGATTATTGTCTAGAAGTCTTTTTAGAGTAACATAGTTAAGTCCTTGTGAAATGTTTTAGGTGCCATTCTCTCTAGAATTGGGGGTGATGTATCACAGATATGTCATTCTCATCTAGATCTTTCTGTATTTATCTGGGCTATAAATTTCAGTGAATCATGCTTACCAATTTAGCTTCTTGTATGTTATCAGAATGATAATGGCAGTACCCTTAAGTCTGGGGGGGAAACATAATGGCTTATCAGGGAACTTTGTAAGTAGTCTTGAGATTTTTGGTTTTTCCTCCATCACCTGGATTTTCTGCTTTAAATAGGCCTTATCTAATATCTTGTGAATATTCTGGAGAATTGATATATCTAATACCTGAATCGAATTCATTTAGGATCCTGTTTCCAAAGAGCTTTTCCAAAAAGTTGAAATAAGCCTCTTTTCATATAATCTTAAATATTCATCCTTTAGGTTCGAGAACAAGAAAGAGATATTGCTTTACAGATAAGAGAAGATATAAAACAGAGGAGAAATCAGCAGTTCACTCGTCTGGCAGAGGAACTAAGGACAGAATGGGAGGAATCACAAACTCAGAAAATAAAGAACTTGGAAAAACTGTATTTGGCAAGTTTAAGAAATATGGGAGAGGGGCATCAACAAGCCAAAGAAAATGTAAGTGAGCACTTATTTGACTACCTGTCTGTGGTAATGGTAATGTGTTAAAAGTAGATTCGTGTTATTAGACACTGATAAAAATGTTTTCATGTATAGAATTTGTTATGGGCAGCCTGAATGTTTTTGTAAATTTAATATAACTTAAGAATCCTACTTGATGCATTTCCTGGTAAGAGTCATGTCAAGGAAAATCTGTTTTCTATGATGTTTAAGTTAACATTATTCTCTAACAAACTTAGGGTTACCACAGGTGGGTGGTGAGGGATAATACATTAGGAGAATGGGATTAGCACACACATTACTATATACTATATATAAAACAGATAACCAACAATGACCTATGTAGAGCACAGGAAACTATACTCAATATTTCATAATAATCTACAAGGGAAAAGAACCCAAAAAAGAATAGATGTATATGTGTATGTATAATGGAATCACTATACTGTATACTGAAACTAACACAGCATTGTAAATCAAACTATACTTCATTAAAAAAAAAAGCAAACATTATTCTTTTCCACTCCTTAACAACTGGGTAAATAAAATAGTAACCTTCAGAATTAGAAGTTGTTATTCATTTCAGTCATTTTGGACAAGTTTGGTGGGATGAGTTCAGATTTCTGATTTCATTTGCATTATCACTCCTTCCTCATACCTCCAAAATGTGTGTACACTTGAGTTCATCCTTTCACAAAGGCAAAGTAGTACTTAACTCAGTATTTAAGACTGTGACCTTATTTTGTTTCTTCTGATATATGGTTGGAAAATCCTAGATTGTGGTCCCAGAGATAGTCACACAAAATAAACAAGCTGGATTCCAAGAACGCATGTCTTTGTTACCAAACTTTTAGTCAGGAAGGACTCTTTAGAATGTGTCAATCAAAATATTCTTGGTCCCTGGTTTTAGTTTGTGTTTTTAGTATTAACAGCTTTAGGTTCTGACATCAGATTTTTGTAGCTTTATTTATGTCATTGTTAATTTTGTGCTATAGCGCAGTGTTTCATTTGAATACATATTCATGATTTTTGCCCTGACAGAGTACCACACATATTATTATATATTTGCCATTTTAGTCTTGTTTAACATGACATTTTAAGTAATATTTGTTTTTAGGAGCCTGATTTAAATGCTCTGGCACACCGGGCAGCAGAAAGGAAAAAAAAGGCAGAAATGAGACATAAAGAGGCCCTGAAAGTACAGAAAAATCAAAAAGAAATGTTAATGAAACAAAAAACCTGGTAAAGTAATAGTAATTTTTACCATATTCTCCACTGAAACTGATATGGCTGGAAGTAAAGGGTACATTGGATACTTTTTTAAAGTTATATAGTATATCCATGGTGTTTGTTAAACTTGGTTTAAAATAATGCAGTGTGGGCAGTATGTACTAACAAATGGAACTTTCTCTTCTGACTTTAGCAGCAGTTACTGAGTTTCTGAAGAAGTGTATTACTAGTTGGAATGCAAGTCAACCAAAATCTGTCTGCCTCTGATATAAAAAAAAAATCAGTGCAATTATGAACATTAAAAGAGGTTATAGACTCTGCAAGTCGTTGATGAGATTTTTGCATATTGTAAAAATGAAAGAACCTATTAGCTAGTCAGAAGTGGTCATTTTATACAGTGCCCCTCTTTATCATTTTTAGGTTTTTTTTAATTCCAAATTATTCTAAGCTAAAGAACATTAGATATTTGCTGAGTCAGTCCACATTGTGGAGCTTTATGTCTAGCTACACCTCTTTTACTTGGTGACATTTTCTCACATGTGTATGCACTCTTTATTAAATAGCATTTGAGCCTGTGGGATCAGGTTGTGGAGGATTTCTTAAGATTGTAATGGCTTTTATATTTTTAACTTTGATTTGTACTGTAACATTATTTGAGAGATTAACTTATGACATCTTTTATTTTTTAAGGCATATAAAAGCTCGAAAAGAAGCTCTGCTTGTGGAAAAGGAGAGATCTGCCAAAATTGCAAGTCTGCCACCCCCTCCTCCAGCGCTCTTTGAGGTGAATTACTCTGGGTATGGGAGGTCGGGTATAGTAATTCTTCTTTACTGTTAGAATTCAGTGCATGTCCAAATACCATTTGTTTGAACTTAGTTTTTAACTGTACAGGTAGTACATATCTAGAATATTTAAAAATAATTCTAAATAGCATTTTACCCACGAATGTTTAGTTTGTATCTCTGATGTTTAAGGACTTTAAAGCACAATACTAATATAATGTTGTTCCCAGTATAATCTGATACCCAGTCTGTGTTCAGTTTTCTCCAGTTGTCTCAAAAGATTTTTTTTGTTGTTTGGAAAACTGTAACCTTTTTTATTTTGGGGGGAAAGAAAAGGATTATTTTCCCTAAAGACTTTCCCACATTCAAGATTTGACTATTGTAAATAGTTACCATTTTATAGACACAGAAATTAGGTCCAGATAAGTTAATAAATTCACATAAGATTATGTGAAATGGTTAGAAAAGTCTGTTTCTTTGTGAGGGTAAAATGTGTGATTTTGTGATTTGAAGCTTTTAAAAAAAACATTTTTAACTTACTAAGCGGAAATTAATTTTGAAAGGTATTGCTTCTCCTGTTCAGATTATCTTGTTGTGGTTATTAAAATAGCTCATTTGGATGATTATTAAAATTACATAAGTGTGTTTATCAAAAAAGTTAAACAGAAATTTTAAAAAATACAAATACAGGATATATTATTTTGTTGTATAGACAAGTATATTTTATGTATGTGTGATCAGCCTCAGTACCAGATATTCTCGTCTTAAGCCTCTGGTTTTGTCAGCCTTCCTACTTTTATGTTAGCCATCTGCCATGTGACATTTGATCCAGTAAGATCCAAACAGAGAAGTCAGATTTCAGCCACTCCCCCAGTACCTTGTTAAAAGGCAGGCATTATTTTACTCATTTTTATTATTATTATTATTACTTTTGTCATAATTCTTAATGTTTCTAACAAGCCAAAAGTGAAAGTGGCTCAATCTTGTCCAACTCTTTCTGACCCCATGGTCTGTACAGCCCGTGGAATTCTCCAGGCAAGAATACTGGAGTGGGTAGCCATTCTCTTCTCCAGGGGATCTTCCCAACCCAGGGATTGAACCCAGGTCCCCTCCATTACAGGCGGATTCTTTACCATCTGAGCCAGCTGGGAAGCCCTAACAAGTCAAAGTCAAAACTTTAAACTGACCAAAACATTGTCTGTGTAAGTGATTTGGCAAATATGAATTATATGTTAAACTGGTGCTACTTTTTTCCCAACATTTTTATTATGAAAAAATTTAAAATACAGAGAAGAGTATAAGATTTAATAAGATTTATTATGTGTGTAGATTTCGTTTTGCATTGTGTAGATTTCAAATGGTTGTGTATACATTTGAATATATAAATGTATACATTTGAATATAGGTTTGTAGGTTACATTTCACCCTAAATACTTCAACATACCTCTGCTAAGAATAAGGACATTCTCTTTTTTTTTTATAATGAAGCTCTAGATTTGTCTTTATTTTTTAAATTTATTTACTTTTTGTTGTGTTGGGTCTTTGTTGCAGTGCGCGAGCTTGTCATTGTGGTGACTTCTCTTGTTGTGGAGCACAGGCTCTAGGTGCATGGGCTTCAGTAGTTACTGCTCATGGAGTCAGTAGTCGTGGCTGCAGGCTCTAGAGCACAGCCTCAGTAGTTGTGGTACACAGGCTTAGTTGCTCCATGACGTGTGAAATCTTCCCAGACCAGGAATTTTGAATGTATCTCTTGCATTAACAGGCAGATTTTTACCCACTGTACCACCAGGGTAGTCCAGGACATTCTCCTACATGACCGCAATATCACACTAAGAAAAGTAACCAGGATCCAGTCAAGGTTTACCTCTTGCTTCTCTTTGCTTTGTCTCTTGGTCTCTTTTAAAGTAAAACATTCTCTCCCCAACCCTGGCCAACTTTTTTATTTCAGAATTTTTGAATAGACTAGTTTCTTATATTCTGTATTTGTCTGATTTGGTTATGTGGCTACAAGAGATCTCAATTATATTGGGTGTTTGTTGTGGTAAATTTTTCTCTTTTCAATTGCCAAGTAATCTGGGAGATGATACTTAGCATCACAAGTATCTCTCATCCTTCTACATTTATTCATTGGCCTACTTCTGTTAGACAAAAGAGAACTTTCTCTTATCAGTGATTATGAAAAGACAAAAGAAAAGAGAACTTTCTCTTATCAGTGATTATGAAACATCATAACCAAATGAGCAGACTTAAAATCAGTAATAGAGGCACACCTTGCCATTATGTGCCTCCTGATGTCATACAGTAAACTAGGGAGCATCACCTAGTCATTCTTCTTACTGAAATATAATCTGACTTTTAACCTCAATTCTGGATTAGTAGAAATACAGTGCACGCTCTCATGAAGAAAAAAAAGAAAGAATAACTGATTAAAATACAAAATTACTTTTTTCATTGGATCCTGCTTCAAATGAAAAGGAGTACTTTCAACCTAACTATCTATTTTCTGTTTCATTTTTCAGAACGTTGAAGTAAAGAAAACTAATGTGAAGACGAACAGTTCTACCTACCATCATCTTTGTACTTTTGTGAATAGAGAGGTGGACGCAAAGCAGGTGACTGACTTTTTTCATGACTCTCACTTTATTATTTCTCTGTCCATTGAATTGAGTTATATATTGTTCTCAAATATCAAAATTTGAACATCTCTACCAACTGTCTTAGGGTAATAGTGATTAAAAAAATCTTTTAAATATGCTTTGAATTCCAATGTCATGTTGAATGTGAATGGAATGATGATATAATATGAATGAAAGGAATTGGCTACTTAAATGGATATATTTAATTTTCTTACCATAAAAGTTTTTTTGACATAAAAATAATACATACTCTAGAAATTTGAAACTAGATACTATTATACACTATGGGAAAAACACCTAAGTTTTCATCACCAAAAAGTAATCGGTTAATACATTAATGGATTCATTATAGTATTTTTAATTAATACATTTTCATTATTTGTATGTAAACATATACACGTGCTTTTTAAAACGATTTTTAATAGCTACTTAAATATTTCATTATAGAGTTTATTTAACCATTCTATTGTGGAGGGTTTTTTTTTTTTTGCTTCATAAATAATGCAAACATAATCATCTTGTACATTTTTTATAGCTTTTTTAAAAAAAAATTTATTTGTTTATTTTCAGCTGCGCTGGGTCTTCGGCGTTGCCCGTTGGCCTTCTCTAGTTGTGACGAATGGGGGCTCCCCTCAGGTTGCCGTGCACAGGCTTCTCATGGTGGTGGCCTCTGGTTGTGGAGCATGGGCTCTGTGGCCCATGTGCTTCAGTAGTTGTGGTGCATGGGCTTAGTTGCCTCACGGCATGTGGGATCTTCTGGACCAGGGGTCAGACTGGCGTCCCCTGCATTGCATGGTAGATTCTTAACCATAGGACCACCAATAAAGCCACATTATGTACATTTTGTCTACAGCTCTGATTGTATGTTTATAATAAATGTCTAAAAGAGAAATTATAGGTTCCACAGTATTTAACATTTTATCACAGATACTTGATACAGATCTTTAAATTTCCTTTTCAAAAGTGACTACAACATGTGAAAATGGCCGTCTTACCATACCCATGGGCTTTCCTGGTGGCTCAGTGGTAAAGAATCCACCTGCAATGCAGGAGACCCTGGTTCGATCCCTGGGTGGGGAAGATCCCCTGGAGACAGGAACGGCTACCCACTCCAGTATTCTGGCCTGGAGAATCCCATGGACAGAGGAGCCTGGCAGGCTATAGTTCATAGGGTCACAAAGGGTCAGACAGAGCTGAAGTGATCTAGCATACATGCACATCATACCCTTGTCTGTAGGAAATGATATGGCTTAAAAATTAATTGTCCATGTTAAGAGTGACAAACGATTGTTACTTCTTGTTATAATTGCTGTTTCTTTGTAACAGTGAATTTTCACCTTTTTCATGTTAGATATATTTATCTACTAGATGTAAGTACTGTTTCACAGTGAGCATTCATGTGGAGGTTAGAATGCAACAAATTCTGTAATAGCAAGTGTTAAAATCAATAGTTGATCAAGACGCAAGATGAGTATTACCATCATAAAGTTAGCTTCTAAGAAAGGAATAAATCTTGAAGCTTCTTTAAAATTGTAAAATATTATTATAACTTCAATACTTGATATTAGTATTAAATATATATTTTATACTAAGATTGATGAAAGACATTTCTGTTTTTAGCTGTCATATAGAGTATCACTGATGGTGTCACAGTAAGTTTTTAAACTTTTCTCTTTGACAGTAGCTAAAAGACCTATCTTCTCTTCAATTTCTGGACTTGAAGATGAATAGTTATAATGCAGTTTTATAAAAACTGTCACGCAAACTAAAGCATTCTGATATTTTCTTCCTTACACCATCACTTAGGAAAAATCTGTCCTTAAACCTTGGGTTTAAAATGTGACAGTGCAGTAATGTGCTTGATTTCCCAGATAACAAATCTCTGCATAACAAATTTTCATCTGCATCTAAGCTTATTTCACACGTGTAATAATTTAGAATCTTTCTTTGAATAGAATGATAGGATCTTTATAAGAGGTATCATATAAAAACTACTTGCATTCTTGGCATATATTTCAGTTATTCCTTCAGCTGCTTTCTCCAAATAAGCACTTTGATTTTGTTCAGTCAGTCTTTTAGCATGTAAGAGTTGCTATCATGTTTTATTTGAATATCTTGATAAAGTGGTTCTACTTTATAGAGTCTCTTATATGTTATAAAGTTTGTCTTTGACAGAATGATGACATTGACCTGCTATATTCCTATTTAGAGCCAGTTATTCTCTAAATTTTGTGCTACATTTACGTTCCATACACACAAACAGAACTTCATATGCTTGGAATTCCTAAATTACTCCTGCTCTTCATCCTTTATATTAGTATTAAAAAAGTTGTTTTATACTAAGGATGTTTTCATCTGATTTGTTCCTTGGTCAGTGACTGTTACACAGCACTTGTTAAAATGGATTTTTCATCCTAGAAATATTTTTCTAATCAATCCACAGTATTGTTTGCTGTAAGATCCAGAAATGTCAGCAGACAAGCAGAAAAGATTTCCGTCTGTAGGTCTCAGGTAGAAGATGTAGAAGTAGCATATTTAATCACTTATTTTTTTGTGCACTGCAGATGACAATTCATGGGAAAGATGTTTTCAGAAACATGTTTTCTAAAAAGTATTTTTGCTTGGGATTCGCACTTTTTGCAAATTTCACATATATCTTTTGAGTTCAGCTGGTAAAAATAGAATCTCGCGATTATTTCAACCAGATATTTGTTTAAATTTTTACTTGCATTGACATAAATTTTTAGCGGATTGTCTTCTTGAAGACAATTCCTTGTAAAACCTTGCTCTGACATTGAGTGGTCAGATTACATGGTAAAGAACCCACCTGCCAGTGCAGGACATGTGAGTTCGATCCTAGGTCGGGAAGATCCCTTGAAGAAAGAAATGACAACCCACTCTAGTATTCTTGCCTGGAAGATTCCACAGACAAAGGAGCCCAGCAGTCCATGAGATTGCAAAGAGTTGGACATGGCTTAGCAATTGAACAGCTTCAGCAGCAGTCAGATTAAAACTTGTTTGGCATGTCTGATGTTTCTCTGACCCTTTATTAATACTCTATGTATCTCATTGTATCTGGACTAGTCTGTTGTGTGTTTTGTGTTTTGTTGTGTGTTTTGTTGTGTGTTGTGTGTTTTGAAGTTTTTCCTTCTCTTCAAATTTTGGTTTATCACAGTTGACGTTCTGGATTTTAATTCACCATCACATGATGTGAAGAATTCCCAAATAACTTTTTTTCTTAAAAACCTCATGGCCTAAATGAAATGTTGCTCCTAAAATTTATTTTAATATTTTATGTGTTAATACACTGAATAATTTTATAGAGATTATGACTTTGATTTAATCTGACCTTTGTTACATAAGGATTTACATAAATATTTATTAGCTCAAAAGGAATATAATATTTTTCATACACTTATTTGGCCAGTACACTCTTTCTTTCTTTCTTATTTTTTGGCTGCACTGAGCAGCTTGCAGGATCTTAATTTGCTGACCAGGAATCCAACCACATCCCTTGCAGTGGGAGGGCAGAGTCTTAACCAGTGGACTGCCAGGGAAGTCCCTATTCTTTCTTAATTCATTAGCTATCTCTTTACCTATTTATCTCACTACTTGAGAGTTATCAATAATTTTAAATATGTGGTTAATAGCTTTTGTAGTTATTGTGTCATTGACTGATAATCACCATGAAAATATTTAAGATTTTTACTTAAAGTTATATCTGAAATGCTTACCTGTATTTGAAAGTGAATGTTAAGGTATAATAGTAAATCCAGGTTATGTTCCACGCCCCCCCAACACACATGCACACATTTAATATTGCTATGTTAATGAAATAATGGCTCACTGTACGACCACATGATCATTGATTATGCACAAGTTCTAGGAAGCCAGAAATTATGTTAAAGTAGGTGTTTTGGTGATTTGGCCTTCCGAGGTGCAAGCCAAGCAGCAAAGTTTGGCTGAAAAGCAAAGGCAAATCTTAGTGGTAATGGCTTTCATGACCTTTGATGTTTGTGGTTTCTTAGCTATTATTTGTTTATCTTTCAACACTGTTGTTTTAGTAGAATTTCTTAATAAAAATATGATGGAGGAATGTATTTGTATGAGTATAGTGGACTTTCCTTTAAAATGAACAAGTTGTAAAACTATTTATACTGACAATTTGACTTTTTTCATACATACATGCTGTTGATAATTGTGGGCATTTAAAAATATAACTTTAAAAAATATATATAGCTGGTTATCATTTAATTTGATATAAATAGAAAAGAAAAACATGATTTTAGGGTTGTTTTGCTTTTTAGTTACCACTTTGTTTCATACTTTATTTGTCTAAAATGTTATTGATTGACTGCTAGCCAGATCCTCATTTGGCTGCTGAAAAAGAAGCTAAAAGATTGGAAGAACTACAGAAGCAGGCAGCGCAAGAGAAAATGGACCAGAGTGAGAAGGCACATGCCCGGGGATTCCAAGCGATGAAAAAGGTCCATTTAGCTCAGGTAAGCAATTCACACTGAAACTATAATCACAGAAAACGAGCCAATCTGATCACACGGACCACAGCCATGTCTATCTCAATGAAACTAAGCCATGCTGTGTAGGGCCACCCAATACGGACGGGTCATGGTGGAGAGGTCTGACAGAATGTGATCCACTGGAGAAGGGCATGGCAAACCACTTCAGTGTTCTTGTCTTTAGAACCCCATGAACAGTATGAAAAGGCAAAAAGATAGGACACTGAAAGATGAACTCCCCAGGTCGGTAGGTGTCCCAATATGCTACTGGAGATCGGTGGAGAAATAACTCCAGAATGAATGATGGGATGGAGCCAAAGCAAAAACAGTACCCAGCTGTGGATATGACTGGTGATAGAAGCAAAGTCTGATGCTGTAAAGAGCAATATTGCATAGGAACCTGGAATGCTAGGTCCATGAATCAAGGCAAATTGGAAGTGGTCAAACAGGAGATTGCAAGAGTGAACGTCGACATTCTAGGAATCAGTGAACTAAGATGGACTGGAATGGGTGAATTTAACTCAGATGACCATTATATCTATTACAGTGGGCAAGAATCCATTAGAAGAAATGGAGTAGCCATCATGGTCAACAAAAGAGTCCGAAATGCAGTACGGATGCAATCTCAAAAACTACAGAACGATCTCTGTTCGTTTCCAAGGCAAACCATTCAATATCATGGTAATCCAAGTCTATGCCCCAACCAGTAATGCTAAAGAAGCTGAAGTTGAACAGTTCTATGAAGACCTACAAGACCTTTTAGAACTAACACCCAAAAAAGATGTCCTTTTCATTATAGGGGACTTGAATGCAAAAGTAGGAAGTCAGGAAACAGCTGGCATAACAGGCAAATTTGGCCTTGGAGTACAGAATGAAGCAGGGCAAAGGCTAATAGCGTTTTGCCAAGAAAACACATGGTCATAGCAAACACCCTCTTCCAACAACACAAGAGAAGACTCTACACATGGACATCACCAGATGGTCAACACCGAAATCAGATTGATTATATTCTTTGCAGCCAAAGATAGAGAAGCTCTATACGGTCAGCAAAAACAAGACTGGGAGCGGACTGTGGCTCCTTATTGCCAAATTCAGACTTAAATTGAAGAAACTAGGGAAAACCACTAGATCAATCGGGTATGACCTAAATCAAATCCCTTATGATTATACAGTGGAAGTGACAAATAGATTTAAGGGACTAGACCTGATAGACAGAGTGCCTGATGAACTATGGACAGAGGTTCGTGACATTGTACAAGAGACAGGGATCAAGACCATCCCCATGGAAAAGAAATGCAAAAAAGCAAAATGGCTGTCTGAGGAGGCCTTACAGATAGCTGGGAAGAGAAGAGAAGCGAAAAGCAAAGGAGGAAAGGGAAGATATTCCCATCTGAATGCAGAGTTCCAAAGAATAGCAAGGAGAGATAAGAAAGCCTTCCTCAGTGATCAATGCAAAGAAATAGAGGAAAATAACAGATTGGGAAAGACTAGAGATCTCTTCAAGAAAATTAGAGATACAAAAGGAACATTTCATGCAAAGATAGGCTTGATAAAGGACAGAAATGGGATGGACCTAACAGAAGCAGAAGATATTAAGAAGAGATGGCAAGAATACACAGAAGAACTATACAAAAAAGATCTTCACTACCCAGATAATCACAATGATGTGATCACTCACCTAAAGCCAGACATCCTGGAATGTGAAGTCAAGTGGGCCTTAGAAAGCATCACTACGAACAAAGCTAGTGGAGGTGATGGAATTCCAATTGACCTATTTCAAATCATGATGCTGTGAAAGTGCTGCACTCGATATGCCAGCAAATCTGGAAAACCCAGCAGTGGCCACAGGATTGGAAAAAGTCAGTTTTCATTCCAATCCCAAGGAAAGACAATGCCAAAGAATGCTCGAACTACTGCACAATTGCACTCATCTCACAAGCTAGTAAAGTAATGCTCAAAATTCTCCAAGCCAGGCTTCAGCAATACATGAACCATGAACTTCCAGATGTTCAAGCTGGTTTTAGAAAAGGCAGAGGAACCAGAGATCAAATTGCTAACATCTGCTGGATCATCGAAAAAGCAAGAGAGTTCCAGAAAAACATCTATTTCTGCTTTATTGACTAAGCCAAAGCCTTTGACTGTGTGGATCACAGTAAACTGTGGAAAATTCTTAAAGAGATGGGAATACCAGACCATCTGACCTGCCTCTTGAGAAACCTGTATGCAGGTCAGGAAGCAACAGTTAGAATTGGACATGGAACAACAGACTGGTTCCAAATAGGAAAAGGAGTACGTCGAGGCTGTATATTGTCACCTTGCTTATTTAACTTATATGCAGAGTACATCATGAGAAACACTGGGCTGGAAGAAACACAAGCTGGAATCAAGATTGCCAGGAGAAATATCAATAACCTCAGATATGCAGATGACATCACCCTTACGGCAGAAAGTGAAGAAGAACTAAAGAGCCTCTTGATGAAAGTGAAAGAGGAGAGTGAAAAAGTTGGCTTCAAGCTCAACATTCAGAAAACTAAGATCATGGCATCCGGTCCCATCACTTCATGGGAAATAGATGGGGAAACAGTGGAAACAGTGTCGGACTATTTTTGGGGGCTCCAAAATCATTTCAGATGGTGATTGCAGCCATGAAATTAAAAAATGCTTACTCCTTGGAAGGAAGGTTATGACCAACCTAGATAGCATATTAAAAAGCATAGACATTACTTTGCCAACAAAGGTCCGTTTAAGTCAAGGCTATGGTTTTTCCAGTAGTCATGTATGAATGTGAGAGTTGGACGGTGAAGAAAGCTGAGCGCCGAAGAATTGATGCTTTTGAACTTTGGTGTTGGAGAAGACTCGTGAGAGTCCCTTGGACTGCAAGAAGATCCAACCAGTCCATCCTAAAGGAGATCAGTCCTGGGTGTTCATTGGAAGGACTGATGTTGAAGCTGAAACTCCAATACTTTGGCCACCTCATGCGAAGAGTTGACTCATTGGAAAAGACTCTAATGGCTGGGAAGGATTTAGGGCAGGAGGAGAAGGGGACGACAGAGGATGAGATGTCTGGATGGCATCACTGACTCGATGGACATGGGTTTGGGTAAACTCCAGGAGTTGGTGATGGACAGGGAGGCCTGGCATGTTGCTGTTCATGGGGTCGCAAAGAGTCGGACATGACTGAGCGACTGAACTCAACTGAACTGAAGCAATTCAATTCTGGCTGTGCCACTACTGACGGCCTTAACCTATGTCACTGTAGGACTTACTGATAGTGAACGTTCTCAAAGGACAGAGTCGTGAAGAATGGGAAAATACTGTCTCTGATTCATGTCATTCCAAGTTTTCTGACTTGCTTAATGTATTAATCAGTTTAAAAATAGCCCAAGAAGAAATTAATCACTTTTCTAATTTAATTATTTGAATTACATTTGTGCTCTGTGGATTTTCAGATTCGATTCATTAAATATTTACCAAGCAAAGGACTTACTGGCTTTGCAGAAAAATAGTTACAATCCTTGCTGTCAAGGACCATTGAACTTTGTTGCAGAGCTGTAAAATATATATGGTGAAAACTGTCTTTGTATCTGTCATGCTTATTGTTCGGCATTTATTCTTGAAACATCATAGAAACGATTCCTCTTCTTAGAAGTCTGATTTTCTTTTCTGAATTTAATACATTTGGATTTTTAAACATTCATCTGAAGAATGAGTTTTTATGCACTTCTATGGTAATTAGATGCCACAGAATTAGATGCCTTAAGGTTTGTATAATTTGAACTGAATTATGACCTCCTCCCTTAAATTTTTAGTTTTTATCACTAGGACTTCCCCGTTGGCTCAGACAGTAAAGAATCTGTCTGCAGTGCCGAAGACCTTGGTTAGATCCTTGAGTCAGGAAGATCTCCTGGAGAAAGGATGTATACCCACTCCAGTAATCTTGCCTGGGAAATTCCCTGGAGAGAGACTCTAGTCAGGTTATGATTATCATGATAATCATAACTTACTCCTAGTTTATAAAAGCTAAAAGGTGAAATTTCATCTATGTTTTAAACCTACAGGGAAAAAAACATGAAAAGTAATATAAACTGAGCACATTCTTGCATAAATTAGTAGTGTTTAGTGGTTGAGAAAGTGGACTCCATGGTCAATCTTCCCAGAGTTTTCCTCCCTTCTTTACTACTTAGCTGTTTAGTCACAAGCATAGTGTGGAGTAACAGGAAATATTTGTTAAGCCACAGTCACCCTGAGTCTTGGTGCTCACTTGAGAATGGTATCTGCTGCTGGCAGTGTGGAGAACTGAAACAAAGTACATTGCAGGAGCGGTGGCACCTTAATTAGAATGTAGCTTTGTGACTGTCCTGAGGAAGGAGACCTGACAGACACGTTTGAAGCTTTGTGGCCTAACTAAAACCATCTTCTCGTATTACTTGCCAACATAATACAGCTTACACCTGCATATTTTTTCAATGGTAAATACTGTTGTGCTGCATGGTCCATATTTGGTTGAATCTGTGGATATGGAGGGCCAACTCATAGTGTCTTGTGGCATTTGATCAAATGGTAAAGGAGGGGCTGGAACCACAGCCACTGTCTTCGTGATTTCTCCACTTTTCCTCACTATTAATGTTACCATCCAGAGTGGGTGACTCAGTTAATTATTTCTCTTTATTCTTGAAGAATCAAGAGAAGCTAATGAAAGAACTCCAGCAGCTCCAGCAAGAGGACCTGGCACGCAGGAGACTGATGGTAGCACGGATGCCACCACAACTAGTGGAACTTCCATACAAACGCAGTGAAATGAAAGAAGATTGGCAGAGAGAGCTAGAATTTGCCTTTGAAGACGTGTACAATGCAGACAGGAGTAAGATATTTTCAGTAAACTTTCAAAGTGCTATTAAATGTTTTTGTGGGAAAATACATTTGTCTTGATGAAACAGTTTTTGTTTTGAAAGGAGTTCTCATTTGAAAGAGGTGTTTATATTTTAGACTTGAAACTGTGATGATCTTTAAAATTTTATGCTCAAGTTCTTTTTAGTCATTTTGGAATGGAAACATGTCTGTGTATTTCTTTATTGAGAGGTGAAAGGAAACCTGATTTTGCACCTTGAACCAGAGCCTCTGCCTGCTGTGATTGATCAGATCCAAGATGAAGAACTGGACCTCTCAATGGAACACGAAAGTTTAGGGGAGACTGAAAACATTCCAATGACAGAAGCTGAAACAGTACATTCTAGTGAAGCAGACGGTAAAAACTTCTGACCTGAATATTGCCGTATTTTGTAGGAAAAAATGTTAATCGTTTGCCAGCAGTTAGGAAAGGCTGGTCTAATTTAACTACAAACAGTGCCTACTACTAATGGGAGTGATGAGGAAAGGAAACTTCAGATTTTCATCACTAAAGATCCTTTTCATATACAGAGGAGGAATGTTTTATATAGATACATATGTAGTCTGAAGATTTTTAGGTTACTTAGGTTATTTGATCAGCTTTGAATTCATTTGAAAGGTCAGCATATTTCTGTTTTTTAGACTTTGGTTAAGTCACCAAAGAGATCCTACTGTGCTTCTAGGCATTTCATGTGTAATGATGAACAGCACAAAGTTAGGTTTCTTCTAAACTTCATCTCTGTCTCCCCCTTCTGAATTTTTTCACTTGACAGTGTTTAGCAGTACATTTTTCATCTTCTCTGGCCTTGTCCTTCTGTCTTCCTCATGTTAATAATGATACCACAGTCTGCAGTAATCCAGGCCAGAGCTATGAGAGGTATCAATACCTCTAAAAAGACAAAGCTGTCTCTTACTACACATCTCCTTAGAGACCAAGTCTTCTTTCTTTTGACTTCTTTTCTCGCCATTCCTATGAGTATTGCCTTTGTTCAAAACCATGCAGACTTTCTTTTCATATAGTCCTTGAGGGTTCCAGTTTTATGTGAATCTCCTCTAAGACTCCTTGGGGTAGGGCTCTAGGCATTATCCCTGTTTCCTGTGTTCACACTGCTGTCTGAACAAAGTATAAGGTTACTACGATTTGGCATAAATTTCAGAAAAATGGGTTCAGGGCTCAATGCCATGAATTCCCCTTTAAACTTCATTTCTGGCTTCTGCAGATTCTTTTTATCTTCTTGCAAACCTTATAGCACATATTTTGAATGCTAGTCTTACCCACGGATTAAGAGATACCCATTCTGTCATCATTTAGCAAGTGGAATAAACATCTTCCTGATACATTTTTAAGCTTGCTGCATGCCGATCATTGAAAAATACTGTTGACCCATGAACAAGGGGTTGGGGTGCCGACCCTCCATACAGTCCAAACTCTGCATGTAATTTGGGCCTCAGTATCCAGTGTTCTATATCTGCAGATTCAACCAACCCTGGATCATGTAGTTCTATGATAACATATTTATTTGAAAATAATCTGCAAATAAGTGGACCCCAGGTGGTTCTAGTGGTTAAAAATCTACCTGTCAATGCAGGAGATGAAACAGACGTGGGTTCGATCCCTGGGTTGGGAAGATCCCCTAGAACATGGTATCCCACTCCACTATTCTTGCCTGGAGAATCCCATGGACAGAGGAGCCTGGTGGGCTGTAGTCCATAAGGTTGCAAAGAGTCACGTGACTGCAATGACCTAGCATGCATGTACATGCAATTCAAATGCATGTTCCCAGGTCAGCTGTAATTGAATTTTGGTGTCCTTATTTAAATTTAAGTTGAAAAAAATTATACCTGGTTACAAAATTGTGTCAAATTGTAAATACTGAGGAAAATACAGCTGTTCTTTTAATCCAGTGGTGGTTGTGGTACCGAAGTGTAGAGATAGAATAATTTACTGTATTTGTAATAGGTGCTGAATAAATTTTATTTCCTTTTCTTTTCTTTTAGTTCCCTCAGCAGTGAAGACCCACCAGATTCCTTCAAAAATTCTTTTTAAAAAATTATTAAATAAGATCCGAAGCCAAAAATCTCTCTGGACAATTAAATCCATGTCTGAAGAGGAAAATGAAATGATTACAACTGTCAGTGAAGCTGAAAGTAAAGCCCTGACAGTTGAATCAGGAGCAACTGTGAGTGAAGACAGAACGTTATCCTTTGGGCAGGAACAAGGTAGTTCTCTCCAGTCTCATATTATAGCACATAAACCCTTTCTAAGTTGTTCAAAGATATGCTGATTTCTGAAAAATCAAAGAATAGAGGTCAAAAGGAAGAAAAATGCCACTTAGAGGCAGTGAGCATTAGAAACCTCACTGAATACCCATCCAGAACACTTTCAGTGTAGTGAATTATTCATTGATATGTTTCCAAAGACATTGATGAACCAGAACTAGCCTGTTCCTTACGTTGAGATGTACAGGCTGTTTCTAATGTTTCTTATTACTCTTTTGTGCTGTAATGAGTATCGTTTTAGCAAAGTCTTTGCCTACATCTTTAATTATTTCCATAGGAACAAAGGAAAAGAATTCCGGAATCAAAGGATATGAACACGTTAACAGCTTTTGAATGTACAGTATTGTGTGTTAATTTTACTTTCCCACCAGAGATTTGGTTTCTTGTTAATTTTTTAAAAAAAATTTGGTAGATAAATAGGCTATTTAAATATATTTCCAGAAGTTACAAAAGTCAACCCAGTAGTACTTCCTTGAATTATGTACTAGCAAACAAGAATCATGATATAACTCTTCTTTGATTTGCTTTTTTTCTTTGAGTTTTATCTTCTAGAATTTTTTTAAACAAAGTAATTGGATTTATGTGGAAATGTTTTGCTGCCAGCCTTCAGAAAGAAGTGGCTTGTAGTTCCTGTTTAAGTCTTAGATTTGATCCTAAGTACAACAGGAATCCTTCTGAAAATACTTTGTTCACTTGACCTTTTGACACCTCCCTTTCTTGGTTTTCCTACCTTGCTGACTCCTCCATCATGGTTTTCTTTGCTGCTTATTCTCATCTCAACAACCACTGGATATTGCCCCCAGAACTTGATTCTCACATCTCATCTCTTTGTATTGATACTCTCTAGTTGGTCTCTAATGTGAGGACTTTACATTACAATCTGTACACCAATGACTTCCAGGTACGTGTTTCCAGACTTGGCCTCTTCGTTGAACTCCACTTTTTTATTTAAACGTCTATTTCATATTTTCCTTTGGTGGCTCAGATGGTGAAGAATCCACCTACAATGCAGGAGACCCAGGTTTGATCCCTGCGTTGGGAGAATCCGCTGGAGAAGGAAATGGCAGCCCACTCTTGTATTCTAGCCTGGAGAATTCTATGGACAAAGGAGCCTGGCAGGCTACAGCCCGTAGGGTCACAAAGAGTCAGACATGACTAAACAGCTAACACACACACTCCTGTATCGAATCGCATCTTAAACTTCTCCAGAACTAAGTTTTTGATATCCCCTCCTGCCCTATACCTGCTTTTCCTATGATCTTATATGTTTCAGTAAGTGGCAAAAAATTCTCTTGCTTAAGCCAAAAAGCTTGTCATTCTGGTTTGTCTCTTCTATATTCTACATCCAAATCATTCTCAAACCTGTTGATCCTGTGCTCAAAATATATCCAGAGTCCAGCCATTTCTTACAGCTACCATCCTTGTGTAAGTAATGTTCATTCTCTAGTATAGATTCTTGCCTATACTAACTTCTCTAGTCTTCTATCCATAGCTTTTGCACCTTCCTACAGTAATCTTTTTCCAGAGTCATCCTGTTAAAACATGTCAGCTACGTCATTCCTTTAGGGGAAGCTCTCCAACAACTACCCATTTCCTGTTTCTCGTACAGTGGCATCAGATCTCCCCACACACCCCTCCCCACTACCTCCCTTACTCTCTCTTTCTCTGACTTCATTTTCTCCCCATCCACTGCACTGTAGGCACTGGCTTCCTGGATAATTTTCCAGTACAGCAAATATAAATCATATGGTCTTTGCAGATGCTGGTTTTGGGTGGGGAGGGGCATGCTCTTGGGTATTTTTATGGCTCACTGTGTCACTTCTTTCAAATACTTGCTCAGATATCACTTTCTCACTAAAGCCTTCTCAACCACTCTATATAAAATGTCAAACTTCTATGCCTTCCCCCAGCCCCATAATCCTCACTCCCTGTCACCTCTATTCCATGGCTCTTAGCATCTGATGGACCATAAATTTTCTTTCTTGCTCATTTGCTTGTCTTGACACCTACCCCTCTCCACCTTGCTCATCCTTCAGTTCTGGAATGTAGGACTTGATTTTGTTCATTGCTATATCCCCAGAGTTTAGACTAGTGCCTTGTACATAAAAGGTGCTCAGTTCATATTTATTGACTTAATTGACCTGCTTAAAGCAAAGAGAGATAAGTTTGGAAGTCAGACATAGGATATTCAAGCACATGGGCATGGAAGAACTCTTGGTGGAAAGAATTCGGTGAGAAAAGGGCTTATAAGACATCTGAGGATCTCGGGCATTTAGAAGATGGGTAGAGAAGGGGCAAGCAGTAAAAAGGAGTGAGAAGTAGGAGAGAGAATATGGCATTGGCATTTAATAAAAGGCGACACTTTTCATCTTGAACCCATAACCAAGTAATTCTGGAAAAGGCCCTGGGTAATAATCTTTCTCTAGCCTCATTTGACTGCGTTTTTCCCCTTGTCTGAACCAAGTTTTTTTTTTTTTTTTTTTAATCCTCACAGGGTCTTTAATGCCTGCTGATCTGTTTGGAAAGGTCTCCTGTCCATCCCCACATGCTTTACCTGGTTGATTCTTCCTTACCTTTCAAATGTCTACTTAAGTGCCATTTCCTAAGAGAAATCTCATCTGAGCTCCTAGTCTAATTCAGATTTGTCTGAAATACTCTCTTGTATAACCCCTCTTTTTTTTCCTTATATGGTACTTAGCACTGTTTCTAATTTTATAATTTTTTTCTAAGATGATTATATAACATTCTGCTCCCACCTGCCCCATAAAACCCACTTTGAGGCCTTTCCTTACTGACCGGGTACATATGCATGCAGCACATATGTAGGTGCTGCATGAATGAGTGGGTGATACTCCGTGCAGAGTTTCTGGCTACCCTGATATGATCAGCATATACTGCTTTAACTTTTTCTGCTTTGGTTTCATAAATAATAAAAATCCTAATATCTAAGTATGTTGAAGATACATTTAAATTTCTTTAGCTTTTCTTTTTATACTTACTTCTTCTATTCTTTTTATGCTTTCCCATTGTGTTTGAAACTGTGTAAGCCTATCTTTTAAGTCAGTTGTCTTTCATCTTTTCCCTTTTGTTTGCAAGTTTAGTCTTACATCTTCTTGTATCTTCTTTATTTTCTTTTTGTGTTAGACTCGAGTTTATCAGATTAAATATGTGATCATCTGGAACGTGGCTGGATCTTAGCTAAATAAGACATTCAGGTGGACCAGTGATAATCTGAATGTAGATTTTTTTACATTGTTCAGATTTAATTTTGACAGTGATAATATGTTAATAATATATCTATTACAGTTGTTGAAAGTGACATGCTAACAATCGACTCTGGACCACTTACTAGTGAAGATAAACCACTTTCATTTAGTACAGACTCTGAAAAGGAACAAGGTATTTCTTTTTTCACATTCTTAAATGAACTTAATTCATCACATCTTTTTCCTAATAAAATTACATGTAATAAATGAACAAAGGACATTACAGTTGTATTAAATTCTAAATTAGTGAAACTAATTTTTGCTTTGGGAATTCTCTTAGAAATGAAAACCACTCAGCCTGTCCCAGCTGTAGCTCCGAGTTCAGTTCTACCTCATCCTCAGGAAGAAGCAGTCAGAATTAGAATGGCAGTGAGGCAGAAACAGGTAATTTGAAATTTTTATTTTTAAAGGTTTCTTTCTGAGAGGCGGGGCTAAGATGGCGGAGGAATAGGACGGAGAGATCACTCTCTCCCCCACAAACTTATCGAAAGAACATCTGAAAGCTGAGCAAAGTTCATAAAGGTTTCTTTCTTCCTCTGGGTACTATAGTTTTGTTTGACCAATGAGATTTGTCTTAAAATCTGGCTACTTTTGATACCATTTCTTCTACCTTACACATTCATTTGATAAAGGCAGAGGTTGTCTTTTTTAAAAAGTCAATTTATCCTGCATAGTTTCTTGTACAATGCCTTATACATAGTAAGTACTCAATAAATATTTGTTGAATAAATGAGTCCCTGTCATAATATTAAACATTCGGACTTTGTGATCCCAACAGTTTTTTTGAAAGGCTGTATTTCAAAGAAAAATTTTAAATTCAGCTTCTATAACTATAATATTGGACCCTTCTACTTTAATGAAAAATTTTTCTTAATACAAATTAACTTGATAGAGGCTAATTGTTACTAAGCCAATCAGTTTATAGTCATAGCTTTTATAAAAATACATCTGAGGGTTGATAATCTTATGAGCCATTGTTTTTTCTCAGATAAATGCTTTCTAATCTGTGTTGTAAAGCTGCTGCTGCTGCTGCTGCTAAGTCACTTCAGTTGTGTCCAACTCTGTGCGACCCCATAGACGGCAGCCCACAGGCTCCTCCGTCCCTGGGATTCTCCAGGCAAGAATACTGGAGTGGGCTGCCATTTCCTTCTCCAGTGCATGAAAGGGAAAGTGAAAGTGAAGTCGCTCAGTCGTGTCCGACTCTTAGCGACCCCATAGACTAGCCTACCAGGCTCCTCTGTCCATGGGATTTTCCAGGCAAGAGTACTGGAGTGGGGTGCCATTGCCTTCTCTGTGTTGTAAAGCAGTATGGTCTAATAGATTTTTCTACAGTAATGGAAATATTCCATATCTGTGTCAAGTATGGTAATTGTTAGCTACGTGGGCTATTGAATATGAGTAGTGCAACTGAAAACTGAATTTTAAATTTTGTTTTGGATTGCTCTAAGTTTTAATAGTCACATGTAGCTAGTGATTACCATATTGAAGGAAAGTAAAGACAAGAACTCAGCTATAGTCACTCTTGCTTGATGAGGAATAGGTAGTATCAGATTGAGACATTTTTAATTTTGAAAATTAGATCATTATTTCTAGCAGAAGTGTGCCGCTTAATAAAGCTTCACATAGATTCCCTTTTCTGTTTATTCCTTGTTTCTTATGTATGTTTCAAGGACTAGAAGGTGTTGGATTTAGTGGGCAACCATTAGACTAGTCCTTGTCCTCATGAATCATAGTTAACTTTAACATAGATGTTTTTGTTTCTTGGATTTGTGTGTGTGTGTTGGTATAATTTTAGAGTTTATCATCCCTCTGCCATTGTCTTCCCGTCTGTTTCATGCCTGACAGTAAAGACCGAATGTTGCTCACTGTACTGTTACTTAGCTTCTAGATAACTGCACTCTTTTATGAGAATGCCTAAGAAATCAAAGTGTTGTGGGAGGTCTTGATATTTGATTTCTTAGGCATTATCCTTACCGAGAACAAGGTAGAGCTAAAGATGTGAAGACAGAATTTGCTACTTCTCTGGAGGTGGTGCTTCAGTGGTGATCAAGGTTTCCCTGTGCTCCCAGGAAACAGAAATAGTTAACGTTTATTTTTACTTCTCTCCCTTTCCCCTTTCCCCGTCTCACTCCCTTCCTCCCCTCTGGCAGTGGCAGTAACAGATAAAATATCACCACTTTCTTCTTGGAGAATTGGTACTCTTGGGGGTGAGACCTATTACTTTTCAGTGTAATGCATGTAAACTTTGGTATGAGTTTGTTGTTAACCGATCAGTAGTATTTTTGTTACTTAGATAATGGAAATAGAAGAACAGAAGCAAAAGCAGTTGGAATTACTTGAACAGATTGAACAACAGAAGTTAAGATTAGAAACTGATTGCTTCAGAGCTCAGCTGGAAGAAGAAAAAAGAAAAAAAACTCAACAGACTGGGGTAGGATGCAGGAAATCTCATCCCTACGTAAACTGTTGGAGGATAAGAACAATCAATCTTAGTGTTCAGGAAAGTAAAATGCCTTTCTAATTTGTGTTTGATTATCTTGTTTTAAATTATATATATATATATTTATATAAACCTGATTGATATATATATATATGTATATACATATAAGTAAGTTTATACAAACCTGATGACTGTCATCTTTCAGTTTCTAGACAGTGCTAATACAATGACCATGACTTGTATGCAATATGTATGTTGAGCTCTTGAACTTCCTTGACACTAAACAAGAGTGATCGATTACTTCATTTCTCAACAATGGAAATGCCAGTCTTTTTTATTAAAAAAAAAAAAAGGCTAAAAAAAAAGTTTACAATTATAGAGCTTCAGTTTATGTAAAATACTTTAGTACTTGTTCCTGTATTTGCCTTTTGACTAGTAGCTTTGTCTTTTACTAGGTCAGCACTGCTCCAGCATCATACACCATACATTCTGATGAAGATAGGCACAGACAGATGATTCGTATTTATCAACAACAGCTATTACAGCAAAACAGGTATTAATTAGAGTACAGTTTTTATGTGATACTGTGTGGCTACATTTTCAGGGTTTATTATTTGGTTTATATGAAGATCTTACCAGGATTCCCTTTAGAACTATGGCATGTAGATTTCTCAAAGGGCAATGTTAATAGTATTGTTCCATTTCTGCCTTGATTATGGCAACCCCTAGATTGAATGTAATGTATAAATACTTGAGAATGTAGGTTGTTTTTGTTTTCATCAAAAAAGAGTAACGTTTGTTTGTTTTGGGTAGGTTTCACAAGCAGTCTGTTGAAACAGCCAGGAAACGATTACTCGAGTATCAGACAATGTTAAGAGGAAAGTACCCATCCACGTCAGCTATACCAGTGAAACCTGGTTCTGTTACATCAGTGCCACCACCAAAATCTGAAAGACCCAGTGTTCCATCAGAACATGAGGATCAAGGTCAGAGACCCAGGCTGAGTCCTAACAAACAACCTGTACAACCTGTACAGATCTCCAAATTAGAGCAAGATTCTCAGGTTTCAAGACAGAATCGCTTTCCACAAAGACAGGTAGAAACAACTGAAGCATTAGTCACTTCAGATGTTTTAGCCAAGCAAGCTTTGGAATCACAAGAACACCAAAAGCAACTCTCACAGACTGAAGTACAACAGAGAGACTACAAATTGGTCGCTAAAGATTCTCAAACACTTTCAAGGGCTTTATCACACGATAAGCCACTGACAGTACAGGATGCTAGAGAAAGAGCTGAAACATCTGGGGCAACAGCTTTTCAAGCTTTAGACTCCCAGCAAGTGTTCTCAGAGAACAACGAAAGTGTATCTTCTAAGTTAATTGAACCATCTTCATTCCTACCATTGGTAGCTGAGCATTCTTTTAGTTCTCTGCCTACTAAAGTCAAGTCTGGAGAAATCCAGCAACCCTTTTCAACTGCGAGCAAAGGTGTAGTTTCTGTAAGCCATTCTGTAGCTGGCCAAGTGCAGGATAAGTCTTTGCCATTCTCAGAAAATATCATAGCCCAGCAAAGTAATTTGAAGGCTCTCCAAGAACAGTTAGACCTACAGAAGGAAGTTCTTCGGACAAGACAGGAAGCTCAGGAACAATTGCTTTTGTGTAAACAGAAAGAGTTGGAAGGGCAAACTGGCCTTTCTATATTCCTTCCATTTGTACCTCTGAATTCGTCTGCTTCACTGCCTTCAGCCCAAGTTGAGTCAAGGAGAATCCAGGAATCTTCTCCAACCAAGAAAGAGACTGGAGTTTTCTCAGGCCATCCTGGGGTCCCACAACTTCAGAATAGGCTTAATTTAAAATTTTTCCAAGAACAGTTAAATACGCAGAGGGACAGCCTTCAGGCTAGGCGGGAAGCCCAGGAAGTATTATGTGTGCATAAACAGAATGAGTTGGATGGGAGAGTACGGGCTGAACAGACTGGGTCCTCTTCTCTCCCACCTCAAGTAGCTCAGCATACATTTACTTCACTGCCTTCTGCTGGTCCTCGGTCTGGAAAAATCCAGCACCAGTATTCATCTAAGACTGAGAAGGAACATCTCTCAATCCAGACTGAAAGGCTCGCATCTCAGGATGGGTCTTTAGGTTTCCCACAACAGTTCCAACCTTTGCATGATTATTTGAAGTTGCCCCAAGAGCAGCTGATTACACAGAGGGATGCTCTCCAGGCTAGGCATGAAGCCCAAGCGGAATTACTTTCACGTAAACAAAGGGATTTGGAAGACACTAAGTCTGTGCAGATGAGTTCTTCATTCCCGTCAGTGATCGCTCAACGTTCATTTGCTTCACAAGTTTCAGCTAAAACTGAGCCTAGGAGAATTCAGAACTTTTATTTCTCTGAGAGGGATAGTGTTATTCCTTCAAGTTATTTGGTAATGCCAGCATTTCAGGATGCGTCTCTTAGTTTTTCACAGTATAGTCTGCCACAGCAGGAAAATTTAACAGCTCTCCACGATCAGTCACACCTTCAGAGGGTAATACTTGGCGATAAACAAGAAACTCAGGAATTTGTACATAAACAAAGTGAATTAGAAAAAATTTTCCCTTCTGAACAGACCGGCATCTCTTTATCTCTGTCTCAGGGAGCTGAATCTGAAAGAGGCCAGGAATACAGGTCATTCAGGAGTGACAGTACTGTTCCCTTGAGCCACTGGAAGATCCCGAGATCTCAGGAAAGACTTCTGGGATTTTCACGACATACACAACCTCTGCAAGGTAATTTGGAAGGACAGCAAGAACGGTTAGACAGAGAAGAGGAGGCCCTTCAGTTCAACCAGAGATCCCAAGGGAATGTGTCTTCCGAACAGACTTGCCCCTCATTCACACCCCAGTTAGGGCATCTCTCTCTCACTTCATTGCCTTCTGCTGAATCTCGGGAACCTCTTTCAGCAGAGAGTGAGAGTAGAACTCCTTCAAACCATTTTCAGATCCCAGCGTCGCAGGATAGACTTTGGAAGTTATCACAGCTTATCCAGCCTCAGCAAGATAACCTGAAGTCACTCCAAGAACAGTTAGCTACACAGAGAGGAGCCATCATTCAGTCTAGACAGGAAGCTCAGCAAGAACTTCTTTTGCACAAACAGGGTGAATGGAAGGGAAGAGTATCTCCCGAGCAGTTTGGCACCTCCTCTTCCCTACCCCAAGTCATACAGCCTCCTTTTGCTCCATTACCTCCTAGTGAAGCTGGTAGAATCCAAGAACCTTGTTCAACTAAGAGTGATAATACAGTCTCCTCAGGTCATTCTGAGATACCAAGGTTGCCTGATAGACTTTTAGGTTTACCACAGCCTGTTTTGCCTCAACAAGATTATCCAGTCACATTTCAACAAGAACATTTGTATGACCAGACAAACCCCCTTCCATGTAGCGAGAAAATCCAAAAAGAGTTGGTTTTGCCCAGACAGTATACACTTGAGGGGAAGTCACCTAAGCATTTTCTCCAACCTCGCCATGGTGATTTAAAGGCCTATCAACGGCAGTTAGATATACAGAGGGAAGTCCAAGAAGAATTCATTTTGCAAACACTAAGTAAATTGGAGAAAGGGGTCTCAGCTGAGCAGACCAGCGCCTCTTCATCCTTATCCCACGTAGCACTGCCTGTTGCTGACTCTGAAGGAATGCCAAAGTCTTTTCCAGCCAGAAATGACCTTGCTGTTTCCTCAAGTCATCCTGAGATTCTAAGATCTCGGGAGAGGCCTTTGCATTTATTACAGGCTGTTCTGCCTCAGCAAAACCATGTGTCCACACAGTTGGGCTTGCAGGGCAAAGTGCTGCGTTTTAGTGAAAAGGCCCAGGAAGAACTGCTCAGAGGCAATCAGACAAAGCTGATTGAAGGTGATGCTTTTGGGCAGCCTGTTCCCTCTTTGTTTCTACCCAAGGAAAGAGAACATTCGTTTATTCCACTACCTTTTGCTGAGGTAAAATCTCAAAACATTTGTGAGTTGTATTCAGCCAAGATTGAAGGTGCAGCTCCCTCTAGTGCTTCTGTGAGCCCAAGACTTCAAGATAGAATTTTGAGTTTTTCACAACCCATCTTTGCTCAGCAAGATAACTGGGGACTTCAGAAGCAGTTGGAGCTACAAAAAGAAGTTCTGCATTTTAGTCAGAAAGCCCAAGAAGTATTGCTTGCACAGAGACAGACAGCCTTGCAGCAGCAGACACAGAAACATCGGGAGACTCTGAAGGATTTCTTCAAAGACAGCCAGGTATATATTAAACTTGAATATCTAAGTCAGGTGTGTATTAAACTTGAATGTGTAAGAATTAAATATCACCAGTAACCCAGTGACTCAGGTAACTCAGCCAAACTAAATACTTGTTTTACTCCTAGGCTGAAATAAGTTCTTAGTTACTGAGAATAAGTGGTTTGAACTTAACTGTGCTTTAATTTTCTACCTTAAATAACATGAGAATTAAAACATAAAAATTCATCTGCCTTGCAAGGTGTTTATGAGGTTAATAGTTATTTGAAGCCCAGCTAATTTCAGCCAGTAGTTTGATACAACCAAAGGCAAACATCATTAAAAATGTAGGCTGTGTTTTGAAGTTTTGTTATAAAGAGTTTTGAGCTTACCACAAGATTAAATTGTAAAATAACTAGTTAACAGAATTTCTCTTGGGCAAATAACAGACTTTGTGCTTTCTCTATAGCACTTTGTTTACATTTGTATAGAATCAAAATGAGTACTGTCTTTTTCTTTAAGTGACAATACTAACACCTGGTATAAAGGTGGTGTGATTTTAGGCTGATGGACATTTGGACCTGCTGCTTGTGACTGAATTGTTGATAGGACTCTGGCTTCTATTCATAGTTTCTCTATATGGGAGGCAGTATATTCCCCTATATATGAATGTGTCTATTGTATTTTAAAAGACCGTTTCCTAAATTTATGAGTTAGCCTGAACAGAATTCTACAGATCCTTTGATGCTCAGGAGAAGTTTGAATTCATGAGAATGTGAAGTCTAGGGATACTCAAATCTAATCTCGAAAGGTGTAGTGGAGGCTGTTTTTGAGATTCAAGGCTGTGACTGGTTGTTCTTTTCAGTGGAATTACTACCCTTTCAATATTAGAAGTACTTCTCATTTTTTTTTAATCTAGATCTACAAATTTTTAGATCTATAATTTTTAATTTATCTACAAATAGATAAATTTGTAATAATGTGGTTGGAGCTGTTTGTTTGCTTGAGGTACTAATTGAAGAAAGGAGATACAAATCTAATAACTTCTTCACATGATCCTTCATCCTGTGTCATCCCCACCTTCATCTATCTACTTTTTCAGGAAAGTAAGCCGACAGTTGAAAATGGTTTTGAAATCCAGAAGCTCAGAGAATGGCTTCCTCATCTCCACGATCAAGAAAACATTGGTCCTGCAGACAGGAGCAACTGTGATGATCATCAGCTCCTTTCAGAAGGTAGTAATGCCAAGCAAAGTGGTAAGATACTAATAATTGCATTCTGTTGTAATCATTATCCTGATGATGATTCTTTGCTTTCACCTCCTGCACTTGCTAGTTGAAGAAGTTCATTGTGTTAACGGATCTTTATTGTGCCTGACTTTGTCTTTTGACTTGATAGGTGTGCATCAGGACAAAGAACTGGGTAGGAAATGCTCAAAACCACCTGTAGCAAAAGTAAGAGGTGGATTGGACTTGAACCAACATGAACTTAGTGCCATACAAGAGGTAGAATCACCAACAAGTGGTAGAACTTCTATACTAGGTAAAAAGATGGTTTGATAAAATATGATTTATTAACAGTTTGCTAGTTTTCTATAGTTATTTCAGGATGCTAAATATTTTGTGGCTGTTGAAGAAACTTAGACTGTGAGTACTCATGAAGGGAAAAAAGTGGTTTATATAAACAATATTTAAAATATGGACTTAAAGAAATACGTCATTAGGTAACTAAATTCTTTATATATGGGAGAAAGCAATTTCTTGTAGACAAAAATTCTTTGTTCTCCTTATTCTGACATTCTTGCTTCCCTCTGGTTCCTTCCTAAACCAGTTTCTTTAGGATATAACTCTTTTTTCTTTTTTTCCCTCTGTTTCTTTTCCCTTACTGCTCTTTCACCTCAGTACCTTCACTGCTCTTTTCCTGTATTTTTCACAGGATAATTATGGTGCTTAAAATCCTGGCTCTAAGGACGGTTAGAACATGTGTTTTTCTTTACTGTGCTTCTTCAGAGATCCAGTTAATCTAGAAAAATTTCTTCTGGTGAGCCTTAATAAAAGATTTTCATTTTACAGTTGTGGTTAGATTTTACACTCAACCAGATAGTTTTATTGATCAAATTTATCAAAGCAGGCTCTTTGAAGGGGGAAAATAAGCTTTGTTAATAGAAAGGTACATGGAAGTTTACTGTTGATACTAGCTATTTAGGTCTTGTGAAAGTCGCTCAGTCCTGTCCAACTCTTTGCAACCCCATAGAATGTATAGTCCCTGGAATTCTCCAGGCCAGAATACTGAAGTGGGTAGCCTTTCCCTTCTCCAGGGAATCTTCCCAACCCAGGGATCAAACCCAGGTCTCCCTCATTGCAGGCAGATTCTTTACCAGCTGAGCCACAAGGGAAGCCCATTTAGGTCTTAAAGCCATAAAATACTGTACTTTTGTTTCTGGCTAAAAGAGTCTAAGAAGGTAGAGATTCTGATTAACTCATAAGAGTCATTCCACATTTTGTTTTCTTATGTCTTACGGAAATTATAACATAAAGTAAGTATTCTGTTTATTACTAGGCTTTGGAAGCTTTGCTTCATTTTGCACTATTTGGTAAACACAACTATTCAGGAATAGAATGGTGATTTCCCTAATTCAGAATGAGTACTGGGAATTTGTCACCATTGATTCCTATAAATTAATGAGTTGTGTTTGAGATTGCAAAAATGTCATCTTGCTTAGAAAGGAAAGCTGTATATTCCCTCACCTACACCTCCTTATCCTTTAGCCCTTTTTCAATGAAAAGTACCTGGATGTAAGTCTTGACAGTTTCCTTGTCTATACCTCTCCAACACCCAACGGATTACCAGTTCTTTTCAGTTCTAGTTGATCAACTCTGTTTCCATTCCCACTACCATTTCTAGTTGATTCACTTGTTTCCATTCCCACTACTACCCTTTTAATTCAGGTTGTCATTTCTCTCTTGAAAGACTGCTGCAAACACCCATGTCTCCCTGTTTCTAGCTTAGCATTACTTTCATTCATTTTTCCATGGTGTACTCAGAGTAATTTGCCTCTTTTGCCCTGTGTTTAAAACTCTTTGGTAGTTTCCCCTTGACTGGAGGGTAAGTCTAAACTAAGTCTTAAGACCCTAGCTTCATCCACCAGGGCCTTCAGGACCTTGCTCCCTCCCTTCAGGGTTGAGTCTGGTGCCACTCTGTGGCATAAACTTTGCCTGACTATCATGTGTCCTCATGTGCTCTTTGGGAGCTTTCATCATGGCCTTTATCACACTTCTTTGGGCAATAATTTAATCACATAATTAAAGGCAAATAGTGCTAAAAGATTACAGCATGAAACAGCATTTCTTCTTGCCCCTACACACCCCTCACCCCTTAATCCTACTCACCAGACACAGTCACTTTTCAAGCCTCCTTGGTGCTGCTTCTTTATTTGCTTCTATAGTTGGCAGTGGATTTTAGTAAAAACTAAGCCAAATACTAAACACCACTAAAATAATTTGAGATCACATCATTTTCTCTATTTGTGGGAACACCTTTTAGTTGGAAATTGAATGATACACTTTTTTTTTTTAATTGAAGGATAATTGCTTTACAGAATTTTGTTGTTTTCTGTCAAACCTCAACCTGAATCAGCCATAGGCACACATATATCCCCTCCCCCCGAACTTCCCCCCGACCTTCCCCCACATCCCATGCCTCCAGGTTGACACAGAGCCCCTGTATGAGTTTCTTAGCCATACAGCAAATTCCTGTTGGCCATCCACCCCACATATGATAATATAAGTTTCCATATTACTCTTTGCATACATCTCACCCTCTCCTCCCCTCTCCCCACGTCCCTAAGTCTGTTCTCTATGTCTGTTTCTCCGTTGCTGCCCTGTAAGTAAATTCTTCAGTACCATTTTTCTAGATTCCATATATATGCATTAGAATACGATATTTCTCTTTCTCTTTCTGACTTACTTCACTCTGTATAATAGGTTCTAGGTTCATCCGTCTCATTAGAACTGACCCAAAGGCATTCCTTTTTATAGCTGAGTAATATTCCATTGTGTATATGTACCACAACTTCTTTATCCATTCATCTGTTGATGGACATCTAGGTTGCTTCCATGTTCTAGCTATTGTAAATCATGCTGCAATGAAAAATGGGATACACGTGTCTTTTTCGATTTTGGTTTCCTCATGGCATATGCCTAGGAGTGTGATTGCTGGGTCATTGGTGGTTTTATTCCTAGTTTTTTAAGGAATTTCCATAATGGCTGTATCAATTTAATCCCCACCAACAGTGCAAGAGCGTTCCCTTTTCTCCATACCCTCTCCAGCATTTATTGTTGGTAGACTTCTCGATGAGGGCCATTCTGACTGGTGTGAGGTGATATCTTCTTGTTGTTTTGATTTGCATTTCTCTAATAATGAGCAATGTTGAACATCTTTTCATGTGTTTGTTAGCCATCTGTATGTCTTCTTTGGAGAAATTTCTGTTTAGGTCCTTTTTCCACTTTTTGATTGAGTCATTTGTTTTTCTGGTATTGAGTTGTATGAGCTGCTTGTATATTTTGGAAATTAATCCTTTGTCAGTTGTTTCATTTGCTGTTATTTTCTCCCATTCTGAAGGTTGTCTTTTCACCTTGCCTATAGTTTCCTTTGCTGTGCAAAAGCTTTTAAGTTTAATCAGGTCCCACTTGTTTAATTTTGTTTTTATTTCCATTACTCTAGGAGATGGGTGGGTCATAGAGGATCTTGCTTTGATTTATGTCATCGAGTGTTCTGCCTATGTTTTCCTTTAAGAGTTTTACAGTTTCTGGTCTTACATTTAGGTCTTTAATACATTTTGAGTTTATCTTTGTGTATGGTGTTAGGAAGTGTTCTAATTTCATTCTTTTACATGTAGCTGTCCAGTTTTCCTGGCACCATTTATTGAGGAGGCTGTCTGCCCCATTGTATATTCTTGCCTCCTTTGTCAAATATAAGGTACCCATAGGTGCATGGGTTTATTTCTGGGCTTTCTATCTTGTTCCATTGGTCTGTATTTCTGTTTTTGGGCCAGTACCATACTGACTTGATGACTGTAGCATTGTAATATAACCTGAAGTCAAGAAGGTTGATTCCTCCAGCTTCATTCTTCTTTCTCAAGACTGCTTTGGCTCTTCGGGGACTTTTGTGTTTCCATATGAATTGTGACATTTTCTGTTCTAGTTCTGTGAAAAATGCCATTGGTAATTTGATAGGGATTGCATTGAATCTGTAGATTGTGTTTGGTAGTATAGTCACTTTCACAACATTGATTCTTCCTTCCCAGGAACATGGACTATCTCTCTCCATCTGTTTATGTCATCTTTGAAGTCTTTCATTAGTGTCTTATAATTTTCTGTGTACGGTTCTTTTGTCTCCTTAGGTAAGTTTATTCCTAGATATTTAATTCTTTTTGTTGTAGCGGTGAATGGGATTGATTCCTTAATTTCTCTTTCTGATTTTTCATTGTTAGTATATAGAAATTCAAGTGATTTCTGTGTATTGATTTTGTATCCTGCAACTTTGCTAAATTCACTGATTAGCTCTAGCAATTTTCAGATAATATCTTTAGGGTTTTCTATGTACAGTATCATGTCATCTGCAGACTGAGAACTTTACTTCTTCTTTTCTGATCTGGATTCGTGTTATTTCTTTTTCTTCTCGGATTGCTGTAGCTAGGACTTACAGAACTGTATTGAATAACAGTGGGGAAAGTGGGCACCCTTGTCTTGTCCCTGATCTTAGGGGGAATGCTTTCAGGTTTTCACCATTGAGATGAATGATACATTCTTGACAAGGCTATTATTGCCTCCAAAAGGGGTGAAAATTGGTTTTGGGGGAGATGAAAAAGTCTTTTTATGTATCAAAGCACAAATGTACATAAAATGATATACGGTATTATTATTTACTTAATCTTTTTTTTTGGTTAATATATTTCTACTTTTATCTGTAGATAATGCATGTATTTGTAAAAATAATTTCATTTAATATTTGTCACCTTCTGTAGTTTCATACTTTGTGAATACTATCCCTTGTCTTTGAAAACAGAGCTTCTGAAACTGTCTTTGAAGGACCAGGGTGTTCTCCATTCCTTTCAGACCAATATTTTGTTAGGTTACAGACCATGCAATTGAATGTCAAAGCAATGTTATACTGGTATTAAAGTTTCCAAACGCTTACTCTCCCCCCCCCCAAAAAAAGATATACAGGATATATATAGTTATTAAATTTCATAGAGTTGGGAAGCCATTAGGGAAAAAGTCTTTAAAAGGCTCCTTAGGTGGGTGATGATAAAGTTGAGAAAATCTGAGCTAAATTTCTTCTCTGTAGTTTATTTCTTTGGGCTTTACCTTCTAGGAGCTTTGTTTCAGCTTTTTCTTGTAACATTTCTTAGAAATTTTTATTTTGGCTCTCAAACTATAGTGTCTAAAAGCTTATCCTCTTTTCTGATTGTTTCTTTTCATAGCATCTTGCTCTTGTTTCATGGATGCAAGATACTACCTACACTGAATATTTATAGGTTTTTGTTTATTTAGGTTCCTGTATTTTCTGTCTAGGTCCTTCCTTGTTTGTTTTTTTTTCTCCTGTGTGAAATTTTAGAATTTTTAAAATCTAAAATCTTGCATATTTCAGTGGAACACTGAATGGCTAATTGGAAATTCTATAGGTGGGGACCTTATTTATTTCTGGATTTCATTGGAAAAGGTGACTTTTCATTGAGGGCCGTCAACTTAGTACCTGTGGTTCTTTTCCCTGAGCAATTTACAGTTTAGTTTCTTCAAAGAAAGATCCTCCAGTTTTGATACAAGCCTGGCTTTGGTGCTGTGGAGGCAGACCTGAGGGACCTGAGTCAAGGATGTAGACTTTCTTTCAATACCCCTGATTTCCTCATGCTATTCTTTTTCTTCCTTCCACCCTTGCCCCATTCTGTGCCTGATCCCCCTGATTTCAGAGTGTAGCTGTGGCCACATGGCTAAGAGGATAGACTGGAAATCTGGGGTCTCCCCACACAGGCTTGAATCCTGTCAGCTGTGGCACTGGTGCTTTTCCCCTCAGAATGTGATCTTTTGACACTTTTCCAGTTTGAGAGTCTGCCATAAATTTGATCACAGTGTATAGGATTCCATTTCCCCAGAGAATAAACCTTTAGTCTTCTCTGGGGATGATGTTGAGAGACAGGAATCTCAAGTGATGGGAGGGATCTTTTCCAAGTACATGTTTTTAAACCTTCTACCTGTTTTCAGTTCCCTAATACACACCTTCATTTTGTAATACATCTTGCCTCTTAATTCTCAAGTTTTTCTGGAGTTTCCCTCAGTAAATTAGCTTCTATTTCTGAGTTTCTCCCATTCCTTTGTTTCATAAGTGTTTATTTCAATCATAAGTATTTATTTTCTTATAGAAATAAGTACTTTGAAAATATCCCTCAGGTAGACACCATCCAGCTCAGGAATTGGAATGTTAGAGAACTCCATAAACTCTTCCTTTGTACCCTCGATATTAACTTTTCTTCTTCCTCTTCCCAAGGTAAACACCTGAATTGGTCCCTTATACCACAGATTAGCCATGACTGCTTTTGAATTTTACATTATGAATACATATTATACCTTACAATATTAATGGTTAGTAAGTTCTCCAGGCATATTAAAAAACTTAGTAAAATTGAATTAGAACAATGTAAAGGCTGTGTGAAAGTTAAGCAGTTACTTTTTCTTGATACATTGATCAAACCTTTAAGAGTTCAGATTTTTACCCTTTTTAGTTTCAAGTAGAAACACAAGTGGAAATCCAGTAAGTCAGTTTTTTTTCCTCCCAGGTAAACCTGATTTTTATCAAGACAGAGACCCCCTCAGGGTCTCAGTAAGCCGAGAACAAAGTTTTCTTGGGAACCCTCTGGACCATGATCCATTTGGTTGTCTTCACCCAGTTGCCCAGGAGAACATCTGTGGTGATGACTCTGATAAAGCAGGTGAGAGAAAAAGGAATCAAAAGTGGAATTGCTGTGCACAAGAGTATGTGGGCAGAAAATAATTATTGTAGCATTGCTTGTAATGAAAAATGGTAAATAACTTCAGTAAAACTGCAGTTTTGTGAAAGTGTTAAATGAGAGAAGAAAAGTCTGTGCATTTGAAAACTGTCTGAAATAAGAATCAACATGTTGGTACAGGTTAACCCTTGTTGGAGATTGGGTTTCACTTTCTATTTCCTATGTTTACATACTGTAAAGTTTTTTCCCATAAGAAGCCTATATTATTTCCATATGCAAAAAGTTGAATGAGAAAAGTGAAATTTATTTAGAGAAAAAGTAATTTCACATCTGTGGCATTCTAAATGAGCTGTTTTCTGTTTAGTTTTAAATGTTGGAAAGTATTAAAGAACAAGTTACAAGGAAAAAACTTTAAATGACTAAAATCTGCCACTCAAAGACAACTGATGTTAATTTTCTTGCTTTTGAATTTATGCATGTTTATAATAGGCTGTTTTTTATGTGTAATATTGACCCTACAAAGCATAGTTCCAGTACTGCTTCATTATTTCTAAGGTATCTTTTTAAAAGTTGCTTTTTTCTAACCAGATTTATTTTAGCTATCACTTACACTTGGATAACTATTACCTTAGCTGTATCTAGTGTTTAATAGAGTGAGAGAAGAGCGAGACCTATTTTCTATATGGGAGTTTATAGAGAAATTGACTTCAGCTTCTCCTTTTTAAATTGGAGATTGAAATAACTACAGATATAATTTCCAATGAATTGTAGTTTTTGAAATTTTAAAATAAAACTATTACCATTATTTTTTAGATTTAGCCAGTGAATACTTAAGGGCTCCCCTGATAACTCAACTGGTAAAGAATCTGCCTGCAATGCAGGAGGCCTGGGTTTGATTCCTGGGTCGGGAAGATCCACTGGAGAAGGGAATAGGCTACCCACTCCAGTATTCTTGGGCTTCCCTGGTGGCTCAGCTGGTAAAGAATCCGCCTGCAATGCAGGAGACCTGGGTTCAGTCCCTGGCTTGGGAAGATCCCCTGGAGAAGGGAAAGACTTCCCACTGCAGTATTCTGGCCTGGAGAATTCCATGGACTGTATAGTCCATGAGATTGCAGAGTCAGACATGACTGAGAGACCTTCACTCACTCAGTGAATACTTGCATCCCTTTTTATTCTACCTGTCAATGTCCTATAACCAAAGACTACCAGAGAACACACCTGTACACAAAAAAGCTGTGTGCTTTGACTTGCTGCAGTGAGAGAGCATGCACACCATGAAGAACCAAAAGTGAGTTAGTGAGAAGGTATTAGGACTTACTGTAAGACTTGGGCTTTTATTAGGTGATTTTGGGGAGGGTTCAAGGAAATAGGCCTTTGCTTATTAGTATTGGATATTATCAGGGAGCAAGTGTGATTCTATTATTATACCTACAAAATTCTTATCTAGGAGGTAGGAATAATGGAGTTAGGCTAAGTAAAGCTGTAATTGGTTAAGCAGGAGTCACTCATGTCAGCCAGGATAAGGAGATGGTTGTTTTTGTGGTTTAGAAGTATTCATGGTTTTGTCTGTGTTCAGACGTGAGAACTGATGGTCTGATTTTTGTTGTGACCCATCAGTCACAGAGTAGCCTTCTCCAGTATTTGTATTCTGTAATACTGTACCTGTTTACCAGGAGAACTCTAAGGCATAGCCATTAGTGCCAGGTCTGCTCCTGGCTGTCAGAGGCTGCTTGTCTCTTTTTCACAATCATCCTGAAGTGGTATTGTTTCTACCTTGGAAGGGAGGGTCTTAGTGTTGTTACTGTCTTTTCTCTCCCTACCGCTTGATTCAGGTCATCACCTCCCCTTGGTTTCTCAGCTTTTTAAGTGGTACTCCCTAGCTTGGCACTCTGTACCCTTTGCTTTTGTAGGAAAGCAGGAATGGTGCTTTGCTTCTCAGGAAAGCAGAAAATGTTGCCTTCCTGTAGCAGTATGGGAAGATTACTCTCTTTAAGGCATTGCTTTAATGATGTAACTTCCCCTTTTTAGGAACCTCCCACTGGGTCCCTGTTAACAGTGAGCTGTTTTCAAACCAGTGATACTTCTCTTCCAGTTACTTTCAGGGACCTATCCATTGAATTCTTCAACATCTTAAGTAACTCGACCTTGCTTCTCTCTCTCATTTTTACTTTTCAACTCTTATCACTACCCAAATGCTACCCTGGCCACCCCCCTCTGGGGGAATCTTTGGTTTGTTACAGATAATAATAGTTATAGAATTGTGATTCTGAAATGAAAAATCCCTAACTTCTCATCTCAAAACTGGCTTTTGAGATCAGCTGCTTAAAAAAAAAAAACTCACTATTAAGTTTCTTACTTTCTTCACTTAAAATCTTAGTGTATATAGAAGCAACCAAGTAACAGTTTAATGGTTAAATTATGTCACAATATTTTTAATTCAACTAGGAGTCAAAAAATGCATTTAAAAACAAATTATATTGAAACATAATATTTTCTGTAGTTTTACTTAATTATCCATAATATAGATATCATTTTATGAACATCTATATATACACATATATAGATGCATATGTGCCTGGGATATGTGACCTCTTAGAAAACATTTCTTAGATAAATACTTAAGAAACATTTAATTAGCATGATCTCTTAATATCATGGTGATAATGAGATGAAAATTTTATTTTATATTTGGTGGAACAGTTTTAATTTTATTCTGTTTCAGAGCCACAGATGACATATGCTTTGGCCAGCTTTCTCACAAATGTTGGCTAGTGAGAATAAGAAAAAACCTAACTCAGAATACCCAAATTACTAATAGTGAGATAGTATAATTTGTATGTGTTTTTAGTATGTCAAATGTAATCAGGAATGATAATTCATAGTCAAAGCAGTACATGCTCCTGTGATTTTAGACAGCACTGCAAGTTATAAAGAAGTCAAATTTCTCCTTGTCCTACCACTGGTTGCACTTTTTCTTTATTATGTACATTTTTCTCAACTTTGAGATCACACTGTACTTATGATTGAATATTCTTGCTTCTTCACTTAAAATGATGATAGAAGCATTTCCAATCACACTGGCTCTTTTCTAAAGGGTTTTTATTCATAGAATAATAATAACAACTACTGTTTTCCATGAAAAAGTATAATGTGCTAACTATAAATATTATTAATGAATAATAACACAAATTGTTTTTTCTTCTTAGTCAAAAAAAGAGAGAAAATTGTAGGAAAGCAGGAAATTATGCCCTCTGGTGCTAAGAATTTGATTTGTCATAATCCAGTCCTTCTCTTCCCTCCCCCTTTTAGTCAAAGTCAAGGAGGCTGTGGTTGAGAATCATGCAGTATTAAGCTACGCTGTGGAGAGAGAAGGCCATACGTACCTGGATCCAAATGTGAAGTCAGATGTTAAGGCTAGTAATGTCTTGATGTGTCCTGCATCATTAGAGCTGCTTGGCTTCATCTGTGTTCTCTGAGATCTGCTCTTACTGAAGTGGATCAGTGATGAGAGTAGCCAAATCTGAGCATCAGAAGACCACCCAGTGTACCTGATGCATGATCTCTGTAGTTCTGAGAAGCAAAAGAATAATTTAAAGGGGTATGAAGGGGGGTGTGTGTGTGTGTGTGTGTAAAGGTGACTTGATAACTAAGGGCCTTATTGGTGGGTAAGTGAGAGTTGGTTGTGGGTGTGCATGTATGAAAGGCTGATCAGTTCTGAGCAATGATGATAAGATTTTACTGTGGAACTTTATATAACTGTGAAGGTTTCTACACTTGATCTGAGCTCAGAATTAATAACTGCTACTGTTGGCAATTTGGGTTTTTTCTAGCTATTACTTCCTACACAGTGGCCTAATGTTCTCCTTAATTTCTAGGCTGAAACACAAGAAATTTATCATGAGCCATTATCTTCAATAACTGTTTCCACTGGGAGCTTTTTAAGTTACGAAAACATAGATTTGAGCCTTACAGAGCCAGGTACGAGTATCAAAACGTTTATAAACAAATTGAAAGTCAAGCACCAGTTGAGTTGCAGTACAGTGATGAGAGCTAACATTGTTTTTCAGAATGTGCTGAGAGGGATTGTTCTTTAAATCTCAAAAGTAAAGTAATCATGCCTTTAGAACATTGGACAATATGATATTTTGAACATGTTTGGAAGTCACAGTGATGCTCTATCAGTCTCCAGTAGCACATTGAGCAGGGTCTGCTAGTATCAGTGGGAACTACCAAACACGTTTCTTGGTTGTATTGATTCCTTATCAACGTATGTTGCTATGTCTGTCTGCTAAAATCTGTCTCAAAGAAAGTACCCAGCCATTAAGTCTTTTCATTAAACCCCACTTTCAGAGTCATTCCCAGAGCATGTGGACGATAGGGAACAAGAACCTCCTGTTGGTAAAGAAGAGGAAACAAATGTTTTAAGTTCTAGAGTTCCTTCAACACAAGATATTTATCAAAGACAGGACTCTCAGGATGTCCATAAACCTCTTTTACGTGCAGTGGAAACATTGACATCTGGTCAGACACACATTCAACAGACGAGAGACAACTACATTAATGAAGTAAATTTCATGACTGACAAAACAGACTTTTGGGGTAAGTTTTATTTAAGACTTTTTAAATAAATACTTCTATGTAAACTACATGTTCTTAGTTTTTAACCTATCATCCTTTTTAGCTGGAAGTAGTGATTGTTTGAGCTTTGTGTTTTGATGGCTTGCTGTAGCAATTATAACGTAGAAAACACTGAGAAGGGCACTTAAAGAGGAGCTCTGGAATCAGACTGAAGACCATGTAGAAGAGATGAGCAGGTCTTCCTTTACCTTTGCAAAGTTACCTATAGCAGCAGAGGCAGTACTGCCAGTATTGAGCATATAAACTTAAGTCATACAGACCCTATGACTATTTCCTGAGACCACAGGCAGCTTACTCTTCATCTTCTGTAGAAGAGGTGTTGGAGATAATTCACATAAAGTGAAATAATACACATGAAGTACAGTGTCTGGCCCATGGTAGCACTCAGTACAGTGAGCTTTTCTTCTTTCTTAATTGATCCTCAAATGACCTGAGAGGAACAAAGTTTATTGTAGCAAAGCAGTGACCCTAATGGCATTTTATTCCTAATTAACCCCATAAAGACTTTGAGGCTAGTAGAAATGGAAAGTTAAATTTGTCAAAGGGTTTGGAAACACCTCCCCCCCCCAACCCTTTGCATCAGAAATAATGATAGGGCTTAATTTGAAAGCGTCTGCTGGTAATGAGAGGAATGGAAGTAATTTTGTTGAGTTGCAGTTATCTTAAAATAACCTTTATGAATATGTTCTTCGTACTGCTTTTCTAGGCTTTACTTTTAAGATAAATGTCTTTTTTTTTTTTTCCTTAAAATTCCAACAGTTGACTTTCCAGAATTGGAGCACAGTTTTCCAAATTTACATCATCAGCTATTTAAACCCTTAGAACCACATCCAGATTTTGATTTGTTAGCATGTTTCTCTGGAATTTCTCAGGACAGCAAAGACTTTTACCAGGTAAAGTAGATGCTTCTTTGCAGTGAATTTCAAAAAACAGTCTGTCTTTTCTTCTGTTAGAACAGAAGAATGGTTCTTAGCCTTGGCTGCCAACTAAAATCATCTGGTGAGCTTTTAGCTACCAATGCCAGACTGTGGCGGTGGTGGTTTGGTTGCTAAGTCGTGTCTGACTGTTGCGACCCCATAGACTGTAGCCTGCCAGGCCCAGACTGTACCTCTTACCAATTAAATCAGAAAATCTAGGAATGGTCAGATAAAGTGGTTATAATGTGGAACCAAGATTGAAAATAGGTGCATTAGAATTTGGTCCCAACAGCTTTATTTCTAGCTATTTTTTATGGGTCACTCCATAAAAACTTGAGAACATTTTTGTCATTAGTTTTCAGGGTTTTGGGGCAGGGGTTACTTTGATGGAATTTAATCTTAAATTGCCAGATAAATAGAATGTTGCAAAATTTTGAAAGTCTCCTCCTACAGGATAGAGGAGCTAAGATTCAAACCTGGGTCTTTCTGTTTCCAGGCAGCTCTGCATAGTTCCTGCTTATCAGAAAATGATTCAATCATGTTCTGAACTGTGTCTTGTTAGTTAATACAGTTTGTTTTCTAAATAAAAAGTTTCATATTTCCTAAAGTGAAAGAATTGGGTTTGAATAAGCAAGTTGTTAATGTGATAGTAAAGTGGTAATTAAGGAAGCGCAATAGCAAACATGAGGATTTCTTGATGCAACTGGTAACACAGCCTTCCCCTGTTTCCCGTCAGAGGTCAGGTTCTTCCTGTGAAAGCCTCCGTGCTACTCCATCCCCCAAAAGTATGGCTTCTTTTACAGCACTGAGGAGGGCCAGCCTGCATTCTTCTAACACCAGTCTGAACCAGCAGCCTGACCCTAACTTGGCTTGTGACGCAGCTCAGAGTTTTGCTGCAGAAGATATTGAAGGTATGCAGAAGTTTGGAAAAGTTAAATAAAGCTCAATAGTTTTTCATGGTTGTTTATATCATTTTTCCTTTGAAATTGCGCCTAGTAGCTCTTGGTTTGTCTCCACTCATACTCTCATTCCTGTTGAGGGTAGTAAGTGCTGCCTCTTGTTCAGCTTCCCTACCTCAGCTCTTACAGTTAAAGTATCCTTCTGAAACTTTTTATACAAATTATGTATATATGTATATGTGCACATACCACAACATACCCATCTGAGACATACATGAATGTTTTAGTCTGTCTTTCAGTTATAAAGTCAATATTTCTGTTATGGGGGGGAAAGTCCTTATTGTGTCTAATAGCTGTATTTCCTTAATTAAATATTATAGGGGAAAATACATGGTGTGAGCAGTAACTATTTGAAAATCACTGTGACCATCCTTTAGCTTCCTATTCTTATTTGTGTACATCTGTTTTTGTTCCTGAAATTTTAAGTAACCTGGCTTTATTTATAATTTTCTCAGAAATTGTTAGAGACTATATCCAAGTTTTACAACACCTAATTATGATCAACTGATCTCTTACAGGGTCTGAACAATCTTTTCGACAGCTTCGACCAGGATATTCTTCACAGGAAGGGAGCCAACATGCCAATCTACCAAGTATTTTTAGCATTGAAGCAAGAGCTTCTTCCCAAGATGTGGAAAATCAGAACTGTTCCTCTGAACAAAATGAACTATTACAAAACAAGCAAAAAAGTGTTCATTTCCAGCTCTCAGTAGGAAATTTGCAAAGTTCAGTCTTCAGTTCATCTGGTGAGGCTAATGTATTTCATCAGTTAAATCTACAGCATAGCACTCCATGTGGTTCTACCTCTAGTGAGTGGTCAATAAAAGACCAACCAGCAGGCAGAAAAGAAAGACTGGGCTTTGAAAAACTATCAGAAAGACCTCGTACAGTGTTACAAGGTCAAGGATTCACTGATGATAAAATAGAAACTTGTGATTTAAACCCACATGTAGAGGAAATTGACTCTCATTTATGTGTAAGGACAGTTGAGATGGGAACTTCAATTCAGATACCATATTCACCCACTGTTCAGAATGAAAAATGTCTTCAGGATTCAACTATGGCAGAAATTCCAACAATCATAGGAAACCCATCTCAACTTGCACAATCAGAGCTCTTTGTAAATTCTGGATCATTTTCATTACAGAGATCTATTCCAGTCTGGGTAAGTGAAGTCTGTGCTGTATACTTGAATTCGTTTTCAGGAGACTTTAAAAACAAAATTGCAGGACATGCAACAAAACTGCTTGTTCACATTCCTATCTGAGATAGTCTCATAATCATTGGAAATCTCCAATGAAATGCAGAAATGACATTTTTTTAACTTGACCTCTCTGAATTTTACATATCTTTCTTTCCAATTTACATTTCTTGTCTCCACCTTACCTGAAAAATGGTAGCTAAGCCTATGCTTCAGCAGTCAACTGAGCATGGCTTTTACCTCCTAGTACTGTTTGTCCTGCCACAGATAAGCAGAAAATAAGGTGTTTTGGTCACCTTTTGGATTTTCTTGTAATTCTTGTTAAGTATTTAAAAGTTGTTGCCTTACAAACGGTGCTCTAGCAGCAGTGACCTACATTTGGCTGCAGCCCAGTAGCCAGCCATTGCTCCGTTTAGATAGGACGCAGACTCTGGTTCTGTACAGCCCCTACTCAGTCTGGCCGCCTAGTCTTGTCAGTATTTGGCTTTATAATGCAGAGTAGATCTTCTCTGGTGTCCGTAGTTGAACAACCTGTTCTTCCTGCATAACGTACATTATTTTATCCCTTCTGAATGTGGTTTCCCTTTTGTTACATAGGAAACAGAATCTGGCCATGGTATAATGGAAGAACCAGAACTTACATTGACAAGCACCAGTGATATCAGTATTGCTGAAATGGATTTTGCAAACTTAACCCTAGAAGAAAAGAGAGAAAATGAGGCAAAGAGCTGTTTTCAGGTAATTTCACAGCTCTCATTAATAAACCTCAATAATATAGCAACCCACTGTTGAAATTTAGGGGATAAGAGTATTTTTACTTTGCCTTGTACATGGTATTTCTTCTTACAGTATCACTGTATGAATGTGCTCACAGTAGAAAACTGACAGTGGTAAGCTGATAGGGCTACTGCTGCTAGTGCTTAGTCCTTCAGTCATGTCTGCCTCTGAGCAACTCCCACCAGGCTCCTCTGTCCTTGGGGACAGACTGTTCTCTGTCCAGGCAAGAATACTGGAGTGGGTAGCCTATCCCATCTCCACATGAACTTCCTAACCCAGGAATCGAACCAGGATCTCCTACACTGCAGGCAGATTCTTCACCAGCTGAGCTATCAGGGAAGCACAATTACATGGTACAAAACAGTGCTAACAAAGTGCTATTCAGTTTAGTCGCTCAGTCATGTCTGATTCTTTCTGACCCCATGGACTGCAGCGTGCGCCAGGCTTCCTTGTCCATCACCAACTCCTGGAGCTTGCTCAAACTCATGCCCATTGAGTTGGTGATGCCATAAAACCAACTCGTCCTCTTTTGTCCCCTTCTCCAGCCTTCAGTCTTTCTCAGCATCACAGTCTTTTCTAGTGAGTCTGTTGTTTTCATCAGGTGGCCAAAGCTTCAGCATCAGTCCTTCCAATGAATATTCAGGACTGATTTCCTTTAGGATGGACTGGTTGGATCTGCTTGCAGTCCAAGGGACTCTTGTCAAGAGTCTTCTCCAACACCACGGTACAAAAGCATCAGTTCTTCAGCGTTCTTTATAGTACAACTCTCACATTCATACATTACCGGAAAAACCACGGCTTAGAATAGACAGACTTTTGTTGACAATGTTTCTGGTTTTTAATACGCTGTCTAGGTTGGTCATAGCTTTTCTTCCAAGGAGGAAGCATCTTTTAATTTCATGGCTGCAGTTACCATCCACAGGGATTTTGGAGCCCAAGAAAATAAAGTCTGTTTCCATTGTTTCCCCATCTGTTTGCCATTAAGTGATAGGATTGGATGCCATGATCTTTGTTTTTTGAATGTTGAGTTTTAAGCCAACTTTTTCACTCTCCTCTTTCACCTTCAAGAAGTCTTCATATCCTCTTCACTTTCTGCCATAAGGGTGGTATCATCTGCACAGCTGAAGTTACTGATATTTGTCCTGGCAATCTTGATTCCAGCTTGTGCTTCATCTAGGCTGGCATTTCGCATGATGTACTCTGCATATAACTTAAATAAACAGGGTGACAATATACAGCCTTGATGTACACCTTTGCCAATTTGGAACCAGTCCGTTGTTCCATGTCCAGTTCTAACTGTTGCTTCTTGAGTCTCAGGAGGCAGATTAGGTAGTGTGGTATTCCCATCTCTTGAAGAATTTTACGTTTGTTGTGATCCACACAGTCAAAGCCTTTGGCATAGTCAATAAAGCAGATGTTTTTCTGGAACTCTCGTTTTTTCTATGATCCAATGAAGTGAAGCAAAGTTGCTCAGTCATGTACAACTCCTTGCGATCCCATGAATGTAGCCTGTCAGGCTCCTCTGTCCATGGGATTTTCCAGGCAAGAATACTGGAATGGGTTGCCATTTCCTTCTCCAATGGATGTTGGTAATTCGATCTCTGGCTCCTCTGCCTTTTCTAAATCCAGCTTAAACATCTAGTTCTCTGTGCATGTACTGTTGAAGCCTTGCTTGGAGAATTTTGAGCATTACTTTGGTAGCATGAGATGAGTGCAGTTATGCTATAGTTTGAACATTCTTTGGCATTGCCTTTCTTTGGGATTGCAATGAAAACTGACATTTTCCAGTCCTGTGGTGTATTGAGTGCAGCACTTTAACAGCATCATCTTTTAGGATTTGAAGCAGCTCAACCTGGAATTCCATCACCTCCACTAGCTTTGTTCCTACTGAGGCTTCCTAAGGCCCACTTGATTTCACATTCCTGTACGTCTGGCTCTAATGAAGATCTATATTATACAGTTCTTTTATGTATTCTTGCCACCTTTTCTTAGTATCTTCTGCTTCTATTAGGTCCATACTGTTTGTCTTCTATTGTGCCCATCTGCATGAAATGTTCCCTTGGTATTATCTAGTTTTCTTGAAGAGATCTCTCGTTTTTTCCATTCTATTGGTTTTGTCTGTTTCTTTGTATCGATCTGTCAGGAAGGCTTTCTCTCTCCTTGCTGTTCTTTGGAACTCTGCCTTCCTGTATCTTTCCTTTTCTCCTTTGCCTTTCTCTTCTCAGCTATTTATAAGGCCTCCTCAGACAGCCGTTTTGCTGTTTTGCATTTTTCTTGGGGATGGTTTTGATCCCTGCCTCCTGTACAGTGTCTCATAGTTCTTCAGGCACTCTATCAGATCTAATCCCTTGAATCTACTTGTCACTTCCACTGTATAATTGTAAGGGACTTGATTTAGTGGTCTCTAGTGATTTTTTCCTACTTCCTTCAATTTAAATCTGAATTTGACAATAGTTCATGATCTGGGCCAGTCAGCTCCCAGCCGTGACTTTGCTGACTGTATAGAACTGCTCCATCTTCAGCTGCAAAGAATGTAATCAGACTGATCTTGGTATTGACCATCTGGCTATGTCCATGTGTAGAGTCATCTCCTGTGTAGGGTTAGAGTTAAGAGTTGGAAGAGTGTGTTTGCTGTGTGGTGGTAGTGGTTTAGTTGCAAAGTCATGTCCAACTCTGGTGACCCCATGGACTGTAGCCTGCCAGGCTCCCCTATCCATGGGATTCTCCAGACAAGGATATTGGGATGGGTTGCCATTTCCTTCTCCAGGGGATCTTCCCAACCCAGGAATTGAACCCAGGTATCCTGCACTGCAGGATGTTTTAGACTGAGCTATGAGGGAAATTACTTTGCCCTGCTTCATTTGGTACTCCAAAGCAAACCTTGCCCAATGCTCCAGGTATCTCTTTACTTCCTACTTTTGCATTCCAGTCCCCTATGATGAAAAGGACATCTTTTTTTGGTGTTACTTCTAGGTCTTGTAGGTCATCAAAGAACTGTTCAGTTTCTTTGGCATTACTGGTTGGGGCATAGACTTGGATTACTATTATATTCAACGGTTTGCCTTGGCAACTGACAGATCATTCTGTCATTTTTGAGATTGAACCCAAAAACTGCATTTGGGGCTCTTATTGATTATGAGGGCTTCTTCTAAGGGATTCTTGCCCACAGTAGTCAATATAATGGCCATCTGAGTTAAGTGTACCCATTCCAGTCCATTTAGATTCCTAAAATGTTGATGTTCACTCTTGCCACCTCCTGTTGGACCACTTTCAATTTACCTTGATTCATGGACCGAACATTTCAGGTTGGACCTAACCTTCCAGGTTCCTATGCAGTATTGTTCTTTACAGCATTGGACCATTGTTTTCACTTTGGCTCCGTATCTTTTGCTGACCTGAGGAGTTCCATCTTACAGTGTTTTGCCTTTTCCTACTGTTTCTGGGGTTCTCAAAGCTTCTCCAGTGGACCACGTTTTCTCAGAACTCTCCATCATGACCTGTCCGTCTTGGGTGGCCCATGGCTCGTAGTTTCATCGAGCCTTTCATTCACAAAGCTGTGGTCCATGTGCATTTAGTTATCCAGCTACAAAAGTAAGTGCTGTTGTTTTGTAAGTTTTCTTTTACATTTTCCAGTTCTTGCTTGACTCACCCTTTCAATTTTTGAAGGTTGTCTGCTGTGGTTAACTCAGATTCATACATGAATAACTTTAGGACTGAATTTTCTAGAAAGGCAGTTCCAGAAGAACTAGGGTTTAAGTTTAGAGCATTTAAGTCTATAAGTCTTCTCTGAAGTGGTAAAGTCTTTTGTGACTTTTTGCAATTAGGTGAGTGAATTTCTGCCTCTTCTGTCAGAAACAGAAAACTCCGATTATCCAGCTATGTCAGAACATCCACTGGAGAAACCAACTGTGTGTGCAGGTATGTGCATCAGATTGGTGAACCCAGACCCATTTACGAGAACTTGAATTCCCCATGCATTTGTGTATTGCTGACATATTTAAAAAAAAAAAACTTTTTAAAACAGAAACCTTTTCAAGGTGTACAGCTGCACCAGAAAGCTTACAAGAAGCATTCATAAAAAGAAAAAAGGCATTTATAGAGAGATCCTCACAGAGACAGAGAGAGATAAAGGACAAAGTTCATGCCTCTGGAAATTCTCAAACCAAAACAATAATGGAGAAAACTACAGGTATATGCTCCACATCTGTTTATCAAAGAGAATTATGTATTTAGTTAGTGGTTTTACTCAGTGGCATTACGTATTTTACTAAGTGGCTTGTTCTCCACTCAGGTTCATTTGTGACTCACAAAGTTAGGGTGTCTCTTCCTGAAGATAGAAAGACTGCACAATCCCATACGCACCAAAAGGCACTAGGGTATGTATATGGATTTACATACATCTGATGGACAAAGGAATGGCAACCCACTCCATGGGAAACTCTTTGGACAGAGGAGCCTGGTGGGCTACAATTCATGGGGTTGCATAGTCAGATGCAACTTTAGCAACTAAACACATATCTGAAGTGTCTGTCTTTAATTACATACAAATTTCTTATAGATTACATCTTCAATTAGCTGAAATGAAAAAGCAAAAGGAAGAGAAAGCAAAGCAAGATGCACATGCCCAAAACAGAGCAAGGACAAAAGAATTTCATAAGGTAAGCAGCATCTCATACATACCAACTTTTCATGTCTAAGGCACATCAGAGCTCTTAACTGACATTTCTATTTCTTCCACAGAAAACATTAGAGAAGCTTCGAGCTAGAAATATATGCTGACTTTCTGCACAAAGGTTTCTTTTTATTCATAACATAGGCAAAGTTATTTAAGTCAATAAATTTTTAAGGAATTTTCACGTCTTGATTCTTTCCACTGCCAATCACCATAGCTCCTCCAAAGTCATAATCTTCAAGGTACCCTGAAGAAGAGTAGATACTGGTTAAATTTGGAAGATATTTACATTTTACTTTCCCACATGACCAGTCATGGATATGAGTGGCTTGTATCTCCATCAGGAAAACACAGCACTATCAAGTGACTATTACATCCAATGGAGAATTCAATCTTTGGTCACAGCGTTAAGGGCTCCAGGATTTGGTCCCATCAGCCCTCTTTGAAATGACCTACAAAATGACCTACAAAACTTACTTTCTCTAATGTGTCCATACCTTTCAAAAAGTTCTGCTCAATCCACAGCTGTGATGCCTGTATAACAGAAATATTAAAGGTTTCATTTTCAGAGATGCTCATGTAAAGTTCTGAAGCCAGCTACCCCAGTAATAAACTAGAAAACAACTCCAAAAGTCTAGGCATAGACTGTTTCAATGAGATAGTCACTAGCAATGTCTGGGTATTATAAAACCTAATTAGAAAAATGGCTATTTTCTATTTATACTAACAGTGCTGACCTTCACAAGCAGTTAATTAAGACTAATAAAATGTTAGCAACAGGCTGAATGCTAACAAAGTAGCAGGAAGAAAAACCTGGTTGGAATTTTGTTTTATGGTCATGTCCACAGCAAATGAGAAGCTGCATCTAAAAGCCTCAGTAATGACCATCAAAACCTGACAAATAACAAATGAGAAACTGCATTCTAAAAGCCTTGGTAATGACCATCAAAACCTGACAAAATTACTTGCTACAGTTTTAGTTGGGCCTCTTTGATCTTCAATGGAGTGCCACCTACAGAAAAGGATTTTAATAATAACTGGGACTGATTCAGTTCCATTTTCATTCATACCTAAACTTGGTTGCAAAACATAAATGTTCTCAGGCAACCTTAATCATAGAGCTTTCAAATATAGTTTAATATGGATGTTCAGAAAGGCTATTTTCACTCAGCCCATTCAGAGCAGTTGAACAATTTGCCCATCATCATAACATCACTGAAAAGACAGTAACACACTTAATGGGCTGTTTAACATCTAGTTTTTTCATTAAATACAAGGGGGAAAAAATAAAAATCTTACCTGTAATCTTCAAGATCCAATTTCCTCAAGCAGTTTAGTATAGGATCCTAGAAGTTAAATATATTTAATATATAAGTACATTGGTGTTTATTCCTTCATCTTTCCTAATATTGAAAAGCCATATTATATCCAATTTTTACTCATAAGCCTAGCAAAAAAAAAAAAATGTTACAGGTCTCATTGTCACCACTGCAATAAAATTACAGTGATGGAAGCAAAACCTGTGTTATCAATGTAGCCGCATTAACAGTTTTATGAACACCATGAACAAGTGCCCATTTTCAGTAGAATGAGGCTTTATAAGTAAGTTTCTCAAGCTTGAGAGAATGTGCAAAAGGCTTCTTCTGAACCTGTATAGAAGTTCCGCTATTTTGCTAAGCATGCTGTCATTAAAGGAAAGCTGCTAAAAGCAACAGAAAGCGAAAAGCGAAATACCTGGTTAGGGTCAGGAGATGGGATCTGTCTAGTCCTTAATGACAACCATAGGAAAAAAAAGTATTAGTTACTATTGAAGATTATGTCAAACTGAACAGTATAAGAAACTAAAGGGATACTGTATCAGTAGAAATACCAGGTCTAATATGCACAAAGCAAAAAAAACCAACGATGCCAGATACTGAATTTATATCGCACTGTCTTTTGAACAGCCAGCAGGAACAAACTGCTGAATGCAGATACCATGCAGTGCAATTATGATTGAATAGGAACCACCCCAACCTCATTCTGTAATGATACTATCTGAGAAACTTACTTTTACACACACCTCTAAAATTTTTGTAACGTGAAATAATTTTTTCCTAATTGTCACTCCAGCAAGGCAACTACATTAACTCTATCTTAAACTATAAACTTAGTCATTAGCTTTTTACCCCTCTCTATACCTATAAAACTTACATAGGAAACTATCCAATCATACTTGATATTTACATGCTAGTTTAATAAAGTGTGCAAGGGACCAGGGCATTTCCATGCCCTACACATGCTGTGTCTTCATTTTTTCCCAATTCTGTAAGTACAAATATTACAGCAAATTTTTGGCCAAAATCTTGATAATTCTGTTTTACACCTAAATAACTAGCAGTCACAATAGTAATAGAATGCCATACTCAAAATTTACATTGTTTTCAGAACTTCTGAATCCAATTTGAATACAAATTAAATATTCTACTTACCTCTAAAGACTTATCAAGTTCAAATCATATTCATTCCTGCAGATACCAAATAAAAGATTACGGGTTGCTTACTCATGATTAAAAAACAAAAACCTAAATATATGCTTATTATCTAAATATTTTGTTATACTCAGCTCTATCAGAATTAAGTTTTAGTTCATATCTGTATCATTCAGCAGTTGAACATTAAATTCATCATCTGAACTGGAATGGTAACCACCCCCCCAAATTATAGTCACTAACTAAAACTTACCTAAGTTACCACACCCTAAAGCTTGACAGAGACCACTGGGATATGCCAATACCTAAGATAAAAAAAAAATTGTTAAGTTTTTTATAGTTTGATTGGCAGCTGTGTCTTGTAGTTCTTTCCCACAGATCTAACAGGTAGTTCTATGAGTAAAGGAAACTACACAGTTACTCTATGAGGCGTTTCCAACGATGTAGGTTTATAGAAAAAGCCCCATCGGGATAGACCTCAACTGTTGCTTAATCATTGTTTAATTAATTTTAAATTAGGTAATTTAAAGAAATCATACCATGAATTAATCACATGGTACGTATTTTTAAATCAATGCTTAGGAAAGATAGCATAAAGTACCAAGTAGCTATTACACCTGAACCAAAAAATTCCCATATGTAAATTTAAGCTTGATTATTAAGAACTTCATTACTACAATGTGTTTAACCTATGCAGTACCCAGATTACTGCAAAACTATTTAAATGAATTTTTGGCTTTAAACTGAGAACTACAATTTTCTCATTGATGTAAATTATGAAAATACAGAAAAATGTTAATATGCCTGATGTTCTGACCATTTGGGGATCATTGAAGACAAATTTGGCATTTGTATATCATTTGGATTTATGAAATTATGTGTTCTGTGTAGTCATTTCTAGCATTGCACTATTAAATTTTCTACTTCATTTTAGTATATGCATCCCTTAAAAAATATTGTGGGACTTCCCTGGTGGTTTACTGGTTAAGACTCAGCACTTCCACTGCAGGACGTGTGGGTTCTATGCTCAACATCACTATTAGAGAAATGCAAATCAAAACTATAATCAAGTACCATCTCAAATTGGTCAGAATGGCCATCGTTTAAGTCTATAAATAAAAAATGTCAGAGAGGGTGTAAGAGAAAAAGGAACCTTCCCCTACACTGTTGGTGGGAATGTAAATTGGTACTGCCACTACAAAAAACAGTATGGAGACTCCTCAAAAAAATAAAAATAGAGCTACTGTATGATGAGCAATCCCACTGCTGAGCATATACACAAAGAAAAACATGGTTGGAAAGGATACATGCACCTGTGTTCACTACAGCACTGTTACAAGATATGGAACTAACATAAATGTCCACTAAGAGATGAACTGTTAATCATGTGTGGGAGGGGTGTGTATATTCCTCAGCCATTAATATGGAAATGATGCCATTTGCAGCAATATGGATGGACCTAGTGATATACAAAGCAAACTAAGTCAGACATAGGTATCACTTATATGTGGAATCTAAATAAAGTACCACACAAATGAACACATCTATGAAACAGATAATGGACTTGTGGTTGGACAGGAGGTGGGGCTGTGGGGGAGCCATGGACTGCGAACTTGGGATTAGCAGATACAAATTCACAAGATAAATAAGGGCTTACTATACAGCACAAGGAATTAATATTCAATATTCTGTGATCATAAGAAAAATTATATAACTGAGTCACTTTGCTGTACAGCAGAAATTAGCACTGTAAATCAACTATACTTCAATAAAATTTTTAAAATAAATTGTACAGGGGGTGTTAGATTAAAAATTCATATGCTTGCTTGAAGAGGGGATATTCAAGATTCTGATAGCTTAAATTAATTATAGTTCTGGGACCCTTTCCTGCAAGCAAAGTAAAGCTGGCACAATGTCACTATAAAACATGCCAATCCTGAGATTCATTTTCTGAAATTACATGAATAGAAATTTAAAGTTGGCAAAAATGCCTTTCAAAAATTAAACTTGTGGAGTTCTGACAATGTATCATATTTACACAAATCTGAACCAAACTCACCTAAAGCATTAGACATACCTTTGGAAAATCCAGACACTGTATTCCCAAGATAAAAGCCTAAAAAAAGAAGCCCATCTTTGTTTTATGTCAACATTAAAACTGAGTACTAGGATCAATAAAGCTGGTAATTTCAAAGCTTATTTAACTCTACAGCCCTGGAAGCAATCTTTATGCTTATCAATACACACCCATTTTATGGAGCATGTTCCTTCTTATATGTATCAAAACTCATACTGAACAATGAGTTGTGGGTTGCCAAAGAGGATTTACTTTCCCACTTGTCTGTAAGTCTTTGTCCACAAATTAAACAAAAACAAACACAAGTGCTACTGTAAAATGCATTATATACAGTAGTGATGAAAATGATATCTGAAATATAGGTAGTTAGGAAGGGAAAATTAAGTTATTACAGTACTCAGCATTTCACACTAAATTTGTCTAAGTAAAACAAAAACAGGAAGTTGCAGGTACCTTAAGGAGGGTAGCTGACTGTCAATCATTGTTTATGCCAACTTTTCAAGATTACAATCTTATTTGTTTCAGTGCTCAAATGGTACCTTTAAGTTCTCTTACCTAGAAATAAACCATCATAGGCAAAACAGTAGGACTTTTGTTTATTATTCGTCAAGTCAATCTCTGCTCTAACAGCCTCAATTTTTTCTACATAATTTTTCTTATAATTACTACTTCCGGAGTTTCACAAATCTGTTTAAGTATTCTTTATTTTCTTACAGGGTTCTTTTTTTCTAAGGCTGGCATATGTATTCATACTTCACTTTTATTCTATTTATTTACCTTCTCTGGTATTTATAATCCTCTCTCTCTTCAGGCCATTTTGTCTTCTGTCCAGCGTTTAGATTTTGATGTTTTCTTTTTAAGCAAAGCAGATTCTTCAGTATATTCCTCTTGATCCAAATATACATTCTTCTTCTTTGGAAATTCAGAACTTATTATGAAATAACTATTCTCCTGCATAAAAATATGGGTAAGACATAACAAATTTTACTGCACTAGTAATTGCATACAACTAGGTTACTTAAAATAACCTGGAAATTAGATTTGGATTTTTTCTTCTCATTTGATATCCTAGTAACAATAAGACACATTAAAACTTAACAATATTATTGATACTTTTATTGACATAGTACTGCTAATTGATGTTTTCAATTATCTATAAAATTCTCATTTTTATCCTCACATTTCCTGCAAGAGCATTGAGCCTTTCTAAAACCAGACAGTAACAGTACAGGATAAAAATCTCCCTTTGTCAACTCCTGCCCTCTCAAAACGAAATGGAATAAAAATGTCACTTACCACCAACTTAATATCACATTCATCATGTTCAAGGTTTGTTGCAATCTCCTCCTCTGCTCTGTAATATTAAAAACATTATCACTCAGTTGACAATTCATACCATACTGTTATGACATACAACTGAACCAGCGTTGTATCACTATTAAATATTAAGTATGAATACTTATTTAATACTTAATGAATTTCTCCTGAGAAATCTGTATGCAGGTCAAGAAGCAACAGTCAGAACTGGACATAGAACAAGACTGGTTCCAAATTGAGAAAGGAGTGCATCAAGGCTGTATATTGTCGCCCTGCTTATTTAACTTATATGCAGAGTACATCATGAGAAATGCCAGGCTGGAATCAAGATTGCCAGGAGAAATATCAATAACCTCAGATATGCAGATGACACCACCCTTATGGCAGAAAGTGAAGAAGAACTAAAGAGCCTCTTGATGAAGGTGAAAGAGGAGAGTGAAAAAGTTGGCTTAAAGCTCAAGGTTCAGAAAACTAAGATCATGGCATCTGGTCCCATCACTTCATGGCAAATAGATGGGGAAACAATGGAAACAGTGACAGACTTTATTCTCTTGGGCTCCAAAATCACTGCAGATGGTGACTGCAGCCATGAAATTAATAGATGCTTGTTCCTTGGAAGAAAAGCCATGACAAACCTAGACAGCATATTGAAAAGCAGAGACATTACTTTGCCAACAAAGGTCCATCTAGTCAAAGCTATAGTTTCTCCAGTAGTCATGTATGGCTGTGAGTGCTGGACCATAAAGAAAGCTGAGCACTGAAGAATTGATGCTTTTGAACTGTGGTGTTGGAGAAGACTCTTGGAAGTCCCTTAGACTGCAAGGAGATCCAACTCCTGAAGGAAATCAGTCCTGAATATTCCTTGGAAGGACCAATGCTGAAGCTGAAACTCTAATACTTTGGCCACCTGATGCAAAGAACTGACTCCTTGGAGAAGACCCTGATGCTGAGAAAGAGTGAAGGCAGAAGAGGACAAGAGAGGATGAGATGTTTGAATGGCATCACTGCCTGGATGGACATGAGTTTGAGCAAGCTCTGGGAGCTGGTGATGGACAGGGAAGCCTGGCATGCTGCTTTCCATGGAGTCCCAAAGAGTCAGACATGACTGAGCGACTGAACTGAACATTTAATATGAATTTTAAACATTACAACTATTAAAATCTAAACAAACTGACAGTATACTGATAGTATAGCAACATTAAAATTTAAAAGCACAACAATGTTCAAAATTGTTTGAATGTCTGAACTTACACTGACTCTTCAATAGGAGAGAGAGATCCATCATCATCCAAGTATCTGTATCTTCGACTATCAAGGTCTTCTTTTTCTAAATCTTCAGCAACATTCATCTGTTTCAAGGATTCCTTGAGGTAGTATTCATACTTCAGTTTTTCAAGGTAGTTAAAAAATCCTCTTGCCACTGCTTGCTATATACCAGAACATCCTGTTTTAAGTCATGGACTTGGAAAAAAAAAATTTTCTGCCACAGCTTAGCAGATAGATGCTTATGTTCTAAAATAACAAGGAAGCCCTAACTCTGCCATCACCTCTATCAAACACTGCTTATAAAAAGAATTCACTGTTCTACCTAGCAAGTTACCAAAGTTGGTACACCAAGAAAAACAAGCACAAATCTTGTATATGTTTTGGATGCTACTAAAAACTTTTTTAATGCAAATTGAAAGGTCTGTTTTAGTCACTTTTAAACATAAAAGGTTAATAATTATTAATCCTTTCCAATAAATCAGATTTTAGAACAAGTGACTACAAATCATGCAGTTACTTAAAATTCAAATATTTGAGTCTACTGCTATGAATTGGCTGATCTGTCAGGTGAGTCTGTCAGAAATGAAATCTACTAAAGCCACTGAACACGAAAGTCAGGTGTGGGTTTGACTTAGGTTATAGTAAAACAACTAGGTATTATTTGAGTTTTAGGAATGATGTTTAAAACCTGTTTGGGTAAGAGCAAGGTATAAAAACATCCTTGGAGCACTTTACATGCAGATACATCCACCCAATATACCAGTGAAGATTCCATCCAGAAGCCCAAGTCAACTTTGAACTGAAGGATGGAGGTGGCATTTAAGTGGCAGTATAGTCAGGATAAAGAAATATTATCAAAGTTGCAAACTGCATGTTCCAGGTGTTACCTAAATTCTAAAAGTGACCAACAACTCATTTCACACATTTAAGCTGTGTATGAGCATATATGACTCACCTCAAAGGTTAAAATTTTTCTCCAAGGTAATGGTTTTCTTCCATTTTCTGATTCTACAAATGGGAAACCAGGTCTTTTGTCTTTAAATTGTTTCTCAGTAATTTGTGAGAGTCTAGTGTTTCTCCTTCCTTTTGGTCTTCCCGCTGATCTTCCAGTTGGCTTGTATTTCTTCTTCTTACGTTTACGTTTCTTATTTTTGAATCTTTCAAAAATAGCCTTTAAAGTCAGTGGTCTTGGCTCTATAGATGAGTCACTAGATGACTCTCTTGCTTGAGTACTTTCAGGTATGTGAACAAATTTTCTAATAGTGTTTCTTTGCCTCTGTTTAGGTGCGACAGGAACACACTGAGTTTTAAATAAGCTGCTACCAGAAGAGCTGTCACTAAAAAACAGGGAAAGATTAACTGCACCATCTCAAATTACTGAATGTTTTTTACCAGTAATATACCTTTTTAAAATCAAAGCAGGAAAACATGCTTAGAATAATTTCTTAAAACATGGGCTCAGTACTAACAAACTGCTAAAGTGGGCCATAATGCCACTGCCATGGTGATCTTCCTTTATGTAAGTTCCATACAGGCATCCTGTTCACTGCTAGATCCTGAACTAAATAAAACAAAACCCCCTCTAAATAAAACAAGATTATCTTAGTAGAGAGGTATCTGATGTGAATATACTAGAAATGCTCATGTGATTTCCCAGTGAGATCAATGATTTAGACTAGATAGATACCTTTCAGAATACATAAGCCAGCATTCTTACTAACGTGAAATAATGAGAACAAGTTGATTTTAAACCAAGATTCACTAATACCCATCATCTTATAGTTCAAAAACTTCAAAGGCCTGTCCAAACCAAGTTTTCCTTTTCTGTTCCAATTCTTGAAAATTACATTTACCACCACTCATTATTGACAATGATTTATGCCCTCCCAGTAATTCAAATACAGTAAATATTACCATCCAGGAAAAATCTGCTTTTTTTTTTTTAAAGGCACTTACCTTTGATTCTCAGTTTCCACAGCTGAAGCAGATGCCATTGTATAGTTAAAGAGAATCCATTACTTGATCCAAGTCCCTCTCAAATTATCCTTTGCTTTCAATAGATTTCTGATCATGTAAAATCTGGTAAATGTGATGTAGTTTCCATAAAGAAATTAATGCCAACAGTTAGTAATCAGAGTAATGCAAATACTGATGTAGCTGTGAGTTATGTAAATACATAAATTAAGGCCATATCACTTACAAAGCCTTTAATATTTTCTGGTAGTAACTGTGAATTCAGATCAATTCTAAAATCTAGGGATTTGATTCACAGGTTCTGTTTCAGTTTTGCCTCCATCTGTCCAATGGAATAAGATTCCAGAAGAGTAGGTAATTTACAACAGTTATCAAGGAACTTTCCCAACAGGAAAAATGTAATTTTAACCCTTAGCCATAGTAATGTACAATGAAGACTATCAGTGTTCAACGGCAGAAGTTAACTACTGTGTGTGGCCTCAGTATAGCAGGGAAAATAATCATTAGGTCTTACTACCTCAATCCAAACTCGTGGTCTGGGATTTAGTATTAGGATATTGAAAGTTCTACGGAGAAGGCAATGGCACCCCACTCCAGTACTCTTGCCTGGAAAATCCCATGGACGGAGGAGCCTGGTAGGCTGCAGTCCATGGGGTCGCTAAGAGTCGGACACGACTGAGCGGCTTCACTTTCACTTTTCACTTTCATGCATTGGAGAAGGAAATGGCAACCCACTCCAGTATTCTTGCCTGGAGAATCACAGGGAAGGGGGAGCATGGTGGGCTTCCGTCTATGGGGTCGCACAGAGTCGGACACGACTGAACCGACTTAGCAGCAGCAGCAGCAATGAAAGTTCTAAATTCTCCAAACGCTCAATAAAAGGCTTACAGATTAGGACAATGCCCGCTGCCTTTTTTACTTCCTTGGATACAGTATTTAGAGCAAAATTTTTATAAAGACAATGTCTTTTATTTTACTTCTCAACCTTCCTTATAGAGGATGCCATCATTTCCCCTTTGTTCTTAGTTTTCAGCATTTTAAGAGCGATATATTTCAAATACAGGAAAACAATAGGTCACAGAGATCTCAAGTTCTGCAAAATGTCCAATGGACACGTGGTGAATTCATGGTACGTAGATTTCTAAAATGCAAAATCTAAGTCACGAAGTAACTGCCCTTAAAAACAAGCTGAACGAAAAGTGGACCAAATGCCAGCGATGTTACACCTGAGCGTATTATAAAAGCTTAAGTTAACACAAACTTTTCCGGAATCTGGAAAGCAGTCATGGGGAAGTGCTGCTTCCTAGTCGGTGATTCTGCTGACAAGACCACGCGGCCGCGAATAACTAGCCTTCAGCGCCTTGCGCGATGCTGGCGCGAGCGTCTCCAGGAGGCGCCCACCCCGGGCGAGGATGGCGTCAGCAACGGCTACCTCGCACTCAAGCTCCATTTAGAGAATGAGCATTATTTATGCTCCATTTTAACATCCACTGCTCGGGCCTCGGTCGCAGCGCAGCCCTAGACCCGCAGTCCACAACCACCGCGGGCCCTCCGCCGTCAGGGCCGACTCCCGCGGCTGGACCCCTCCCCGCCCCGCAGGGCCGGGGAAAAGCCACAAGAGCGACCCCTCCGCCGCCCACAAGGCCCGGACACCCGTGCCCTCTTTCCGACCCCTCCAGAGGCGGATGGCGTATACCAACCTGCGTCAGCTCGGCACGGGCCTCTGCTGCGGCTAGCAACCTACCGACCACAGCACTCCGAAATGGAAACAGCAGCCAGCCTCCGCCACAGCGCGGGTGGAAAGGCTGGGCGCGCCGCGCGCCCCAGCTAATAGTGGGGCGGAAGTCTCGCGATAACAACTGGACTCCGGGATAAACGGGAGAGCTGGGTGGTGGCGCGGCGCGGCGCGGGGCGCCATGTTTATCCCTTCGAGGGGAGGGCCGATTCCGGTGGGCGGAGCCTGGACGCCCTAACCCTGGAGAGGCGGAGTTGACTGAGGCAAGAGCAGGCATCTGGTGTACGCTTCTCTATCCGACTAGGTGAGTGGGATAGCCCAGGACGTTTTGGCCAACGTTTCGGGAATAAATTGTGGGGTCAGGCGGGTGGAATGCACGTGAACTGCAAGGAAACAGGCACCCCGCCGGACTTGCTCCCAGTGGCCTCGCCTCTGCTGAGATTTCCTATAACTGTCCAGAGTCACCGCGGGTCTTTTGGGGGATGTGCGAGTGTGTGTCTCTGGCCAGGTGTGTTTTGTCGTGTTGTAGCCGCTTTTGCCTTCAGAAATCGCTTCTCCGTTAAATTGTGAGAGGATCGTACCTTGAACCGTGACTCAAAATGTGTAACCTTTGTACTGGAAGTCTCTGTTACGCAAGCACTCCCAGCTCCCCGCTCCACCTTCGAACTTGTGTTGTTGCCTACCCTCCCTCAGAACGAAGGGTCAGCCTCCCAGGAGTTGCTTAACAGAAAACAGGAGACAACCGCGGCGGATTTTTGTTGTTCGTTTTCTCTCTCAGTTCCCTGAATGGTTACTGTGTTAAAAAGCTAAAAGTTTAAACTAGTTTAGTTTTGGTGTTTTTTGTTTTTCCCCAAAGTAGTTACAAAAAGGAATGAGCTGAAAAAAAAAAAAAAATAAATAAAAAAAGGAATGAGCTGGCTTGATCTCTAGTCCAACTCTTTGCGACCTCACGGACTGTGTAGCACCAGGCTCCTCTCTGTCCATGGGATTTTCCAGGCAAGAAAACGAGTGGGTTGCCATTTCCTCCTCCAGGGGATCTTCCTGACCCGGGAATCAAATCCTCAGCTTCTTGTATCACATAATAAAACCAGGAAAGCAGTCTAGTCTTATTTTGTGGATAGTGTCATCTTGGGATTGAATAGACCTGGAAGGTAATCTAGCCTCTTTACTCAATTTTGCTCTAAATGTTGAACAATTCCAGGCACAGATAGTCAAGTCTTGTAGGGTTTGTGAAGTACAGTAAGTTCCAGAACAGGAATTGCATGCCTTATCCCCAGAGTGCACTTGCCTCTGTAATTTGTGAGGCTCAGTACAAAATGAAAATGCAGCGTCCCTTGTTCAAAATGCAATGGTAAAGTGCCATTAAAGATACTAAGATATAAGCTGTCTCATTTCTTCTGTAGTATCTCTTTCAACTTGTCATGATGTTTTAACTAATAGCATTAATTTGCTATTATTATCAAGGCCATTATTAATCATGCTATTTTATTATTAATCATTAATTATATTATTAATAATAGCGTTAATTTGCTCTTTATTGTCAAGAGAAATTAAAAAGTTAATTCATTAGCACGAGATTTACCACTCTATATTGTATAATACCAGTTTTAAATACAAACATAAGATTTAGCAGAATTGATGCTTTTGAACTGTGGTGTTCGAGAAGACTCTTGAGAGTCCCTTGGACTGCAAGGAGATCCAATCAATCCATCCTAAAAGAGATCAATCCTGGGTGTTCATTGGAAGGTCTGATGTTGAAGCTGAAACTCCAATACTTTGGCCACCTCATGCGAAGAGTTGACTCATTGGAAAAGACCCTAATGCTGGGTAGGATTGGGGGCAGGAGGAGAAGGGGACGACAGAGGATGAGATGGTTGGATGGCATCACCGACTCGATGGACATGGGTTTGGGTAGACTCCGGGAGTTGGTGATGGACAGAGAGGCCTGGCGTGCTGCAATTCATGGAGTCACAAAGAGTCGGACATGACTGAGCGACTGAACTGAACTGATATCTTGTTTCCAAGTATGTATAAGTGTGCTAATGTATATGTATAACTATTCTATGTTGTAAAAGGAAACAATGTTAAAAAATAAATGATGGGGAAGAGAAAAAAATTTTTTTTGCACTTTTTAAATTTATATCCTAGATAATCTAATAGGGTGCCACCATTCGGGGGCCTTGTCGATCAAGGTTTCAGATTGATCTATTTTTGGGAAAAGATCAGGAAAGACCTTCTGCCTAAGTCACAGAAACTAAGAAGAGGTTTATTATAGGAAACATCAGAAAGATAGATATCATCTTTAAGGTGAGCGCTGAAGCAGCCTTCCAAGATTCCCTGAGGCCTGAGTTGCTCTGCTTGTCAGGTCTTCTCCTCATGACTCTGTCATGGGTGGGATCTCATGAGCTGGCTCCTGGCAGGCTATAGTCATGGGGTTACAATGAATCTGATTCAGCAGTTAACACACAAAGTAGTCAAGTCAGGAGTATGTGACTTGTTATATCATGGCAGTAACAGTCTTGCATTCTTCTTCTGCAAGTTTCAAAAAGGTTGGGATTGCTGACAAGATTAGGATGTATGCAACTAAGACTCAACTCATCTGAATAAATATTTTAGAAAAAAATAAAAATAAAATGACATTTGCTTTCCATTTTAGAATGAATCTTTTAATTCTGTATGGTAGCCATTTAATTATTATCACCAAGTAAACTGCTCTTGGATACAGAGAATTAAAGTTTTGGCTATCAGATGATATATATATATATATATATATATACACACACACACACACACACACACACACACACACACATTAATAGTGCTATATTTGCTAAATAAAATTAAATTAAAATAAAAACATTTAAAATTCTCCAAGCCAGGCTTCAGCAATACGTGAACCGTGAACTTCCAGATGTTCAAGCTGGTTTTAGAAAAGGCAGGGGAACCAGAGATCAAATTGCCAATATCCGCTGGATCATCGAAAAAGCAAGAGAGTTCCAGAAAAACATCTATTTCTGCTTTATTGACTAGGCCAAAGCCTTTGACTGTGTGGATCACAATAAACTGTCGAAAATTCTGAAAGAGATGGGAATACCAGACCACCTGACCTGTCTCTTGAGAAACCTGTATGCAGGTCAGGAAGCAACAGTTAGAACTGGACATGGAACAACAGACTGGTTCCAAATAGGAAAAGGAGTACGTCAAGGCTGCATATTGTCACCCTGCTTGTTTAACTTATATGCAGAGTACATCATGAGAAACGCTGGGCTGGAAGAAACACAAGCTGGAATCAAGATTGCCGGGAGAAATATCAATAACCTCAGATATGCGGATGACACCACCCTCATGGCAGAAAGTGAAGAAGAACTAAAGAGCCTCTTGATGAAGGTGAAAGAGGAGAGTGAAAAAGTTGGCTTAAAGCTCAACATTCAGAAAACTAAGATCATGGCATCTGGTCCCATCACTTCATGGGAAATAGATGGGGAGACAGTGGAAAGAGTGTCAGACTTTATTTTTTTGGGCTCCAGAATCACTGCTGATGGTGATTGCAGCCATGAAATTAAAAGACGCTTACTCCTTGGAAGGAAGTCAGGAGTTTATTTAGTTTATTTAGTTTAATTGGAGGCTAATTACTTTACAGTCTTGTGGTGGTTTTTGCCACACAGTGACATGAATCAGCCATGGGTTTACATGTGTCCCTCATCCAGAACCCCCCCTCTTCCCTCCCCATCCCATCTCTCAGGGTTGTCCCAGTACATCGGCTTTGAGTGCCCTGTTTCATGCATGGAACTTGGACTGGTGATCTGTTGCACACATGGTAATATACATGTTTCAATGCTATTCTCTCAAATCATCCCACCCTCGCCTTCTCCCACAGAGGCCAAAAGTCTATTCTTTATATCTGTGTCTCTTTTGCTGTCTCGCATATAGGGTTGTTGTTACCATCTCTGTAAATTCCATATATATGCATTAATATACTGTATTGGTGTTTTTCTTTCTGACTTACTTCATGTGTACCCCAGTGTTCATTGCAGCACTGTTTATAATAGCTAAGACATAAAAGCAACCTAGATATCCATTGGCAGATGAATGGATGAGAAAGTTGTGGTACATATACACAATGGAATATTACTCAGCTATTAAAAAGAACACATTTGAATCAGTTCTAATGAGGTGGATGAAACTGGAGCCTATTATACAGAGAAAAAAAAATTTGCAAAACGAAAAACAAAAATTTTTTTACATGTGTATAAGATGATGGGACTTCCCTGGAGGTACAGTGGTTAAGAGTCCATGCTTCCACTGTAGGAGATTCAGATTCTATCTCTGGTCAGGAAACTAAGATTCTGTGGCTTGTTCATGCGTGCAAAAGTCACTTCAGTCATGTCCAACTCTTTGTGACCCATGGACTATGGCCTGCCAGGCTCCTCTGTCCATGGAATTCTCCAGGCAAGAATACTGGAGTGGGTTGTCATGCACTTCTCCAGGGGATCTTCCCAACCCAGGGATCGAACCCATGTCTCTTGTGTCTCCTGCATTTATTTCCAGGCAGGTTCTTTACCACTAGCACCACCTGGGAAGCCCTTGCATGAAGTGTATACAAGATTGTTTGTATATACTTTCTTTCTTTGTATGTATTTTCTGTCCATCTGAAATTATTTCAAAAGTTAAAATGGCTTATTCCTAAACAATTATAGTTTATTTTAATTTGAAAATATATTTGAGGGAATTCCCTGGAGGTCCACAGGCTTCCCAGGTGGCACTAGAGGTAAGGAATTCACCTGCCAATGCAGGAGATACCAGAGATTCAAGTTTGATCCCTGGGTGGGGAAGATTCCTCTGAAGGAGGAAATGGCAACCAACCCACTCCAGTATTCTAGCCTGGAAAATTCCATGGAAAGAGGAGCCTAGTGGGCTACAGTCCACAGGGTCACAAAAGAGTCAAACACGACTTAGCATGCACGCACCTAACCACCACCCTTGAGATCCAGTGATTAGGACTCCAAGCTTCACTTTTACTGCTGAGGGCTTAGGTTTGATGCCCTGGTCAGGGAGCTAAGATTCTAAAAGTGGCATGTCGCTGCCAAAAAGAGGTACTATTTGAGGTAATTAAAATATGATACAGGGTTTGGGGCCGAGTATCAACAGTTTACATTTTATTTGGGAGAGCAAATTATGCATATTAAGTAAATAAAGGGCTTCCCTGGTAACTCAGTAAAGCATCTGCCTACAGTGAGAGAGACCAGGTTCCTTCCCTGGGAAGGGAATGGCAACCCACTCCAGTATTCTTGCTTGGAGAATCCCATGGACAGAGGAACAGGGTAATAAATTTTGGTATTTGATCAAGTACTGAAGAAGTGTCGGGTCTTAAATATATGTTTGTGAAGGATATGTTGTTTGAAACTATTGTCAAAGTTAGAAATCCAGTTTCTAAGAAAATTATGAATCTTTGGAAAATTAAAAAAAAAAATTTGGAAGAGTATTTCAAATGTTGCCAAAGGACCACCTTTCACTTAGTAAGTAATGATATGTCAGAGACTATTCAGATTAATGAGGTACTCATTAACAATTTTAATGAGAAATCCAACAGTGTTCTTAGAAACACCCTTAAGAGTTTTGTCTTTATTCCTTGCTGTGATTGGCCTAGAGTGGGATTTCTCTACCCACCTAGTATTACTTTTGTTTGTTTGTGCTTTTTGGCTCACATTTTATTTAACTCTGTCTTCTTGTGCACCTCATCACCTGTACACTTGAGGTAAGATACTAATCTCTGCATAAATGTCTAATTATTGTAAAATACTTAGCATATATTTTTTAAAGATCAAATTATACTTCATTAGTTATCAGAATAATTGAATATTAAAGCTGTTTACCAAAAAAATGTTTATTTGTAAGTGAAGTGATTTGAATGTCAAAAGCTAATCATTTGTAGAGATTTCCATTTTTCTTAGTAATTTAAGTTTTTTATTGTAAAAGTAATAGTATAAGAAACTCGTAATTTTTAGCCTAATTGTCAAATACAGAATAGAAAACACAAGAAAATGATCTATTACAGAAGTACCTGAGCATCCTACAACCAACTGTTATTCTACTGAGACAGTCATTTCCTAGGCAGTTTGATAAGAAGTCTAGGGGTCCCCAAGGAGAGAGGGGTCTGGAATTCTCAAGGAGGAAGAAAGGACAAACTTTTTTTTCTTTTCTCTCTACATTCCTTAGGATTATATAACAATAATGTATCCTTCCTGAGGACAGTCTCTGGATTAAACCTTCTGGCTAATCCTGTTGTCTTAAAATGTAAATTATGGGAGTAGGTCTGGTGAGGTCTTTACAACCTCCAGACATTCTTTTGATTCAGTATATAACTCCACTGCTAACTCTAGCAAGGGGATACTCTTTCTGCCCCCTTCTGATGCCTATGTCAGAAGCTTTCTCTATCTCCTTTATACTTTAATAAAACTTTATCACACAAAAGCTCTGGGAGATCAAGCCTTGTCTCTGGCCCCAGATTGAATTCTTCTCCTCCGTAGGCCAAGAATCCCAGCTTCTTTTCGTGGTTCAGCAACAACCTTTCATCTTGGGGTCTCATCCAGGATTCTTCAGGACAAGGTAAGGATGCTTGGAGCTCTAGTTCTTTGTTCTCCTAGTGAACATGCTTTCTGCTGTACTCTACTAACTCTACGGTGTGCTTGTGTGAATGAATGAAACGCCCTGCACGAAGCTAGTGGGGAACTCTGCTTTGCGGTTCCCAAGTGACCTCATACGGTTTATGGCAGAAACCTGTCAGGGGTTTATACCGACCTGCCAATGCCAAGAGGCACCCAATGTCTCCTTTGGACCAACCAGAAATGGGCAAAGCATGTGGACCTAACTCTCCTTTCTCGGTCAAACTTTTCATTCTCTTTGACCACTTCATAACTCCTTGGAAATTAGAAGTACTAACCTAATCTATCGGATCATAGACTTTCAAGGGACTTGTGATCTATGCTGTTACTGTGTCTTGTGACTTAGGTCCCAAACTTGGATTGGTAGTCAGGAAGCGCCTAGCCTCGCTAGGAATCGAAATTTCAGAAGGTAGATGGAGCTCTAGCTCCAAGAGCATCTCTGAGGTTAAAGGTTACTTAGATTGGAACTACAGTGTTTTTTTCCTTTGGTAATGCTGGCTCTTAGTGGACCAGAGGAGACTCATACTGGTATGGTGAAGCTTGGAAGGAACATCTCAGTTTAATGTTTGTATCGTCTTATTGTGGTCAGGAATATACTCAGGGTCATGCACAGGCACTCAGGTGACGACTGTTTCCCCCAGCGGTCTTAGCCTGGGAGGCATTCGGAAGGCTACTCTGATTGCACCCCGTGTGGCATCAGAGGCAAGCAAAGTTTTAATGGTGAAGAGCTGGATGTCAGTCAGGGATGCCATCAGGGATGCCTGACGCATCCCCACCCCGTCTCGGTGGTAGAACCGGGAGGGACGAGTATGGCGCCTGCTTCGGGAAGGGACAGACCAAGTCTGACCAGGAAAGAAAAGCTTTGGTGTAAAGTCTGTCTACACCCCTATCTAGAGCAAGGAGGGACACCTCTGGTAGAAAGAGGGCGCTGGTTGCTTTTTTTCCTCTCTTACAGATGGGAGCTAACAATTCTAGCCTCACTCCTTTGAACTGTATCCTGAAAAACTGGGATAGATTTGATCCCCAGGGCTTAAAGAAGACATACCTCGTCTTCCTATGTGATACTGCATGACCGCGGTACCCACTGGAGGATGGCGAACGGTGGCCAGTTGGAGGGTCTCTTAAGTATAATACTGTTCTACAATTAGACCGGTTCTGTAGAAAACAAGGGAAATGGGTAGAAGTAGCATATGTGTTGCCCTTTTTCTCTCTGCAAAGTGTGCTAGACTTGTGTCCTAAGGGTATAGATTTGGGTGTGACTCCTTTAGCTCCCTTCTGTCCTCCTACTTGGCTAGATGAGATGGAGGACAGGAGACAAAGAGATAAAGCAAAGCAGGTTTCTCCAATCTATCCCTGGGCTCATATGTGCAGAGCAGCCAGAGAGACTGAGGAACAGCCACACAAGCTGTTGCCTCTTCATGAAGCACCCACCGGGAGAAATAATCAGTATATGAGAGTTAATAAGCCTTTTTCTTATCAAGAAATACAAAGAATCAAGGAGGATCTGGGAGACTATTTAGAGGACCCAGAAAAATATATTAGAGCTTTTAAAGGTGTTACTCTGCTTTATGACCTTACTTGGAAGGATGTGATGTATATCTTGGGACAAACGCTGACTCCTGACTCAAAAACTCGAGTTTTGGGAAAGCGGTTGCTTATGGAGATGAATGGCTTGGTAATGAATGAGTAGGGAAGAGGGAGGACGAGATAACCGCCCTCCCCACTGGGAATCAGGTGGTCCCAATTACAGAACCAAACTGGGACTACAGCACAGCTAGAGGAAGATGGGATCAGAGTCATTTTGTCAGGTGCATTCTTGAAGGACTCAGGCAGGCGTGTGCTAAGCCTTTAAACTGGCAAATTGGCAAACAGAACAGGAGGAGAAGGAAGCTCCTGGTAAATTCCTAGATAGACTGAGAGAAGCCCTTCGCAGATTCACTGAGATTGATCCCGAAAGTGAAGAGGGTAAAGTGATCTTAAAAGATAGATTTCTCACTCAGTCAGCTCCAGCTATCCGCCGTAAGCTATTAAAACGGGCGTATGGACCAAATCAGTCTTTAGATAATCTGTTACAACTGGCTCAGACAGTCTATTATGGTAGGGAATATGAGGAAAAGAAAGGCAGAAAAAAAAAAAGAAACAGGCGGAAGCCCTCGCAATGGCTATGAGAGCCGTTCTTAAACAGCCTGAGAAAAATGCCCAGAGGGACCCATGTGAAAAGGGATGGGATTGCTATTACTGTGGAAAGGAGGGGCACCTCAAGTGGGATTGCCCTCAGGCATCTAAGCTGCTCCCGGCTCCATGTCCGGTCTGCAAAGGACCACACTGGAAGAGAGACTGCCCCCAGAGACATAGGTTTCAGGGGTCGGACTCTCAAGGCAATCAGGACTGAAGGTGCCCGGGGGTCCCCACACAAGCTCTGAGGAACCCCGGATATTAATAACTGTGGGAGGCCAATCCGTGATTTCCTTTTAGATACTTGGGCAACTTACTCCGTGCTTACTGAAGCCCCTGGCCCACTTTCTTCCCCATCTGCTTCCGTAATGGGACTGTCTGGACGACCCAATAGGTATTACTTCAGTTGATCTTTAAGCTATAACTGAGACTCTGTGCTATTTTCACATGAGTTTCTGATCGTGCCAGAGTCTCCCTCACCCCTTTTGGGGAGGGATATACTGAGCAAGGTCCATGCCTCTGTTTTCATGAATATGAAGCCTTTCCTTTCTCTCCCTTTAATTGAACAAAATGTAAATACTAGAGTATGGGCTGATGGAAAATCTGTGGGTCGAGCACAAAATGCTATTCCTGTAGTTGTCAAGCTTCTTACTTCCACATAAGAAGCAGTATCCACGGAAACCTGAGGTTAAGGAAGGGTTAAAACCCATCATCGAAAACTTAAAGGAGCAGAGACTATTAATTCCCTGTAACAGTCCATGCAACACTCCTATTTTGGGTATAAAGAAATCAAATGGTAAATGGAGACTAGTTCAAGATTTACGAATAATAAATGAGGTTGTAGTTCCTTTATACCCCGTGGTGCCTAATCCTTACACTCTGTTGTCTGAAATTCCTGAACAAGCCAAATATTTCTCAGTAATTGATTTGAAAGATGCCTTCTATTCATTGCCTTTGGTGGAGGAAAGTCAATTTCTATTTGCCTTTGAGGACCCTATGCAGCCAGCTTCTCAGTTAACCTGGACAGTTTCGCCCCAGGGATTTCGTGACAGTCCTCACTTATTTGGACAAAGTTTGTCACGGGATCTACAAAACTTCAATAGCTCTGAAGCAGTGGTGTTACAATATGTAGATGATATTTTGCTCTGTGCTGAGACAGAGGAAGCTTGTTCATGAGCCTCAGAAGATTTCTTAAACTTTCTGACAGGCTGCGGGTTACAAAGCATCAAGAGAAAAGGCTCAGCTTTGTCAACAATCTGTTAGATATCTGGGCCTAATCATATCAGAAGGGACTAGGGCCATAGGCCCTGAGAGAATTAAACCTATACTAAATCATCCCCTGCCTATGACTTTAAGAGAATTGAGAGGATTTTTGGGAATCACAGGCTACTGTCACATTTGGATGGCAGGTTATGGGGAACTTGCCTGGCCTCTATATAAACTTATAGCTGAAACTCAGCAGGCCCAAACCAGCAAACTGGTTTGGTCTCCAGATACTCAAAAGGCTTTTAAGGTTCTTCAGACTGCTCTTCTGCAAGCTCCTGCTCTGAGCTTGCCCACAGGGTCAGAATTTAATTTGTTTGTCACTGAAAGAAAAGGTATGGCCGGCCTTGGGAGTTTTGACACAACCTGAAGGCCTCACTAGCAACCTATTGCTTATCTAAGCAGAGAATTAGGTATAGTTTCACATGGGTGGCCCCACTGCCTAAGAGTAATTGGGGCAGCAGTTTTATTAGCACCTGAAGCTTTAAAGATAATTAATGGATGAAAGCTTACTGTACTGACTTCTCATGATGTGAGTCGAATCTTAAATTACAAAGTCAATATTTGGATGACGGACAGTAGGCTTGTTAAATATCAGTCATTGTTGTTAGAAAGACCAGTAACTAAACTTAAAGTTTGTGGAAATTTAAATCCCGCCACTTTCCTTCCTGAGAAGGAAAATGAAACACCTGATCACGATTGTTCCCAATTCCTAACTTTAAACTATGCAGCTCAGGAAGATCTAATGGGTACCCCATTAGACAATCCTGACATGGAAATATTTACAGGTGGCAGTTCTTTTGTTCAGGATGGAAAGCATAAAGCAGGTTACGCAGTGGTGACTGCTGAACAGGTTTTAGAAGCAAAATCTCTACCCCAGGGAACCAGTGCTCAGTTAGCGGAGCTTGTGGCTCTGACCCAAGCTCTAGAGTTAAGCAAAGGGCAGCGGGTAAATATCTACACTGATTTTAAGTATGCTTATTTGACTTTACATGCTCATGCTGCAGAATGGAAAGAAAGAGTTTAAAACAGCAACAGGAGAACCTATAAAACATTTCAGAGAGATTGAGAGACTTTTAACTGCTATATATTGTCCTAAAGAAGTAGCTGTTATGCATTGCAAAGGGCACAGCAGGGATGCTCCCATCCTTAGGCTTAAAGTAGCCTAAGGTAATCAGCTGGCTGACTGTCAAGCCAGAAAAACGAAACCCCTTCACTGCAGACAGCTTTGATCTGGACAGGTCCTTAAAACAGGAAAAACCACAACATACTGAGGAAGAATTAGAAAGATATGAGAAAAGAGGAGCAAAGATTATTGATAAAGGATGGTTACAGTCTGATGATGGACGATTAATAATTCCTGGAAATGCTCAATGGAAAATTCTTAAGGGTTTACACCAGAGTTTTCATTTGGGTGCAGAGAGTACTTACCAGATGGCTTCTTGTTTGTTTGAAGGTAGAAATGTAATGAAAACTTTAAAGAACATTATCAAAATGTGTGAGGTTTGTCAGAAAAATAACCCAAAGACTGAAAAGCTAGCAAAATCTGGATTACAACGAAGTGGAAAGTATACTGGAGAGGAATGGGAAATTGATTTTACTCATATGCCAAAAGCTAATGGATATTCTTACATACAAGTTTGGGTGGATACTTTTACTGGATGGATTGAGGCTTTTCCCTGTCCTAGTGAACAGGCTAAAGATTTTAATCCATGAAATTATCTCCAGGTTTAGGCTGCCTTCAGAGCCTTCAGAGTGACAATGGCTCCACCTTTAAAGCTGCTATAACTCAGGGGGTGTCTAAAGCTCTAGGAATAGAATATCACTTACATTGTTCCTGGAGACCTCAATCCTCAGGAAAAGTTGAAAAAGCTAATGACATTATCAAAAGACAACTGTGCAAATTAACTCAAGAGCTGCAGGACAATTGGATTAAAGTCCTACCCATAGCTTTAATGAGGGCTCGAACTGCCCTGAGAAAGGAAGGACTGTCTCCCTTTGAATGTACTTATGGAAGGCCTTTCTTACACACAGACATTGTTATAGACCCTGAAGCCTTGGAATTAACTAGTTATGTAACTCAGCTCTCAGCTTTTCAACAGGCATTAACAGAACTCCAGGAGATGACTCCTGATCCAGCCTTTGAGTCAAGCAAGCCTGTATTTGAGCCAGGAACCAAGGTCCTCATAAAAACATTGGGGTCTGGGGGCCCATCCCTTGAGCCCCTCTGGGAAGGCCCATACCAGGTTATTCTTTCTTCTCCCACAGCTGTCATAGCGCCAGGAATTGATTCGTGGGTACATCACACTCGAGTTAAAAGGTGGCACCCTGACCATAACTAAGTGACTTCATTTTATGTCTTTACTTTCTATGCTCTGACTTTGTACTTTTCAGATGGGCCTGATAATCTATGTGAGCCTACTTCTGCTGACTCCAAAAATCCTGAGTCTGCCGTTTGATCCTCAAGACAATGCCTTCCTGTCCTGGGCTCACTCATATGCTGCCTTTCATAATCGGTCTAACTGCTGGGTCTGCGGAGCACTCCCCTCTTCATCAGTGGGAGGTCCCGTGGTGGACATCTCCACTTCAAGGAAAAGACTTTCTCCAAGCCTGCAAATACCTTCAAAAACAATCGCATGCGATGCCTCCTCTTAAACTGATGACATCTAACAATCCTAAGATGGACTCATGTAACTATGGACATAATATGACTTTTAATTTTGATTTTAACTTGTTTTAATGACTATTTTGCCTTGCATCTGTAACTGTGTGATTGGATATATTTCTAGTCGCATGAAGGCTTTTAAGTTACAAATGGCTGTCCGAGCTCCTACGAGTGCCACAGCCTCATCCAACTATTACTTGGGGCCCCTGGATCAGAGACCCTCAATATGAGGGTTAGGAGAATATATTGCCTCAACAATCTAGGGACCATGCCTCTAAACAGCAGGAAGTAGTTATGGAATGAAAATGATGCCCCTTTCCCTTGGCAACATAATTCTCCTAAAAGAAAAGGGGAGAATGAGAGAGTCATTTCCTAGATTGATAAGAAGTCTAGGGGTCCCCAAGGAGAGAGGGGTCTGGAATTCTCAAGGAGGAAGAAAGGACAAACTTTTTTTTCTTTTCTCTCTACATTCCTTAGGATTATATAACAATAATGTATCCTGCCTGAGGATAGTCTCTGGATTAAACTTTCTGGCTAATTCTGTTATCTTAAAATGTAAATTATGGGAGTAGGTCTAGTGAGGTCTTTACAACCTCCAGACATTCTTTTGATTCAGTATATAACTCCACTGCTAACTCTAGCAAGGGGGTACTCTTTCTGCCCCCTTCTGATGTCTATGTCAGAAGCTTTCTGTATCCGTTTTATACTTTAATAAAACTCTATTGCACAAAAGCTCTGGGCAATCAAGCCTTGTCTCTGGCCCCAGATTGAATTCTTCTCCTCTGGAGGCCAAGAATCCCAGCATCTTTTCATGGGTCAGCAACAAACCTTTCACTACAATCACTTAAACACTTACTCATAAACCTTAGCAACAAACTACCTTTGCTTCAGCATCTGTCTTCCTTAAGCCAACTGTTAGAAAGCTGCATGTTCAGTCCAGGTACATGACTGGAGAAAAATGAATCATGTGCCCTCTTGGTTTGGTATTCCTTTTGTCTACTTAAATGCCAGCTATTTAAGGTGTTAGTATTAAAAGAGGTTACTTGGACATTTCTCACTTGGATTATTAAATACTAAAAGCTGTGGTTGCCTTTCTGTGAGGACAGACACCTAAATGCCCTTTTGCCTTCCTTATCTAACTGAACTCTTTCATTTCCAGAGCTTTAGATATTCATGCTTGGTACACTGTGAACCCTTGAAATCATTAATCTGCACTTGCTTTATCTTGTAAATCCTCCTGATACCTCACAACTCAGGTTGGGACTTGAACCCACTCTCTTTTGAGATCACACACTCAGGACTTAATGAAGCTCAAGTCTTTAGGTCTTATCTAAAGAAAGTATTCAGTGAGAGACAAAATGATAGGAAGTAGATTTATTTACAGAGACATTTCAAAAATACACAGAAGAACTGCACAAAAAAGATCTTCATGACCCAGATGACCACAATGGTGTGATCACTCACCTAGAGCCAGACATCCCAGAATGTGAAGTCAAGTGGGCCTTAGGAAGCATCACTGTGAACAAAGCTAGTGGAGGTGATGGAATTCCAGTTGAGCTGTTTCAAATCCTAAAAGGCTATGCTGTGAAAGTGCTGCACTCAATATGCCCACAAATTTGGAAAACTCAGCAGTGGACACAGGACTGGAAAAGGTCAGTTTTCATTCCAATCCCAAAGAAAGGCACTGCCAAAGAATGTTCAAACTACTGCACAATTGCACTCATCTCACACACTGCGCTAGCAAAGTAATGTGCAAAATTCTCCAAGTGAGGCTTCAACATTACATGAACTGTGAACTTACAGATATTCAAGGTGGATTTAGAAAGGGCTGAGGAACCAGAGATCAAATTGCCAACATCCACTGGATCATTGAAAAAGCAAGAGTTTGAGAAAAACATCTAATTTTGCTTTATTGACTATGCCAAAGCCTTTGACTGTGGATCACAACAAACTATGGAAAATTCTTCAAGAGATGGGAATACCAGACCACCTGACCTGCCTCTTGAGAAATCCCTTTGCAGGTCAAGAAGCAACAGTTAGAATTGGACATGGAACAACAGACTGGTTCCAAATAGGAAAAGGAGTACGTCAAGGCTGTATATTGTCACCCTGCTTATTTAACTTATATGCAGAATACATCATGCAGAATGCCAGGCTGGATGAAGCACAAGCTGGAATCAAGATTTCCAGGAGAAATATCAATAATCTCAGATATGTAGAAGACACCACCCTTATGGCAGAAAGCAAAGAAGAACTAAAGAGCCTCTTGATGAAAGTGAAAGAGGAGAGTGAAAAAGTTGGCTTAAAACTCAACATTCACTGATGGACAGGGAAGCCTGGCGTGCTGCAGTCCATGGGGTCGCAAAGAGTCAGACACGACTGAGCATCTGCACTGAACTGATTTCATAAATAGAATGCCGTCCGTCTCAAAAAGCAAGACGGTCTTGGAAGAAAGATGGACAGTGTGGGCCAGCTCAGAAAGCTAGAGGTCCCAAAATGTAGGGTGGTTAGTTTTTATGGGCTGGGTAACTTCATAGGCTAACAAGTGGGAGGATTATTCCAACTGTTTGGGGCAGAGATTTTCAGGAATTGGGGCACCACCCACTTTTTGGCCTTCTATGGTTATGGTGCTTATGGGTGTGCCATTTAGAAGCTAATGCTTTACCATGAGGCTCAAGGTCTACTGGAAGTTGAATCTTTTGCCATCTTGGACTTAGTTGTTTCAGACTAGTTTTTCCCCAACGGCTATGTTGTTCTTTTAAAGGTTGTGCCTTGTCCCCTAAGGAAGAAAGAAGATGGCTTGTGCTGAGTATTCTTTTCATGTGCCAAGTCTAAAGGAGCTTGTTGGAGGTAAATACTATATTGAGTCTTTTTTATTATCCTGAGGAAAAAAAATAAAACATTCTAAGATATGAGAGTCCAAATCTCTACCTCTCAAAAAAACCTAAATTCACCATTCAAATAATCTTGATGAGATACTAACTTTACAGAATGAAAATGAATATGATAATCCAAGATTTAAATGTGTGTGGTGCCCAAAGAGTACACAGTTTTGCTTTATTAACTTTTTACCAGTTGCAGTACTCTTGAAATAAATAATCTACTGTGATACATTAATCATGTTCCCAATCTACTACTTTTTCCCCCTCTCCTGATACGACAGACTGCCAGTGAACCTTGCTTAGGTTTCTCTGTCTGTGTATATTTTTAGGTATCTCACCTTATTTGAACAAGAATTTAAGGCAGTGTCACAGGATTAATTGGAGATAAGAAAAAGAAAGTGAAGCCAGGAGATAGTGGGAATATATATATATATAACTATGACAGATTCAAGTTGATGTTCGGCAGAAACCAACACAACATTGTAAAGCAATTTTCTTCCAGTTAAAAAATAAATAGATCCTTCATGCCTCAACTAAGACCTGGTGCAGTCAAATAAATAAATATTAAAAAAAAACAAAAAAACTCTGGATGGGTACACAGATCCTTTTTCTGGGAACTAAGATCCCACATACCACCCAGCATGGCCAAATAATAAAGTTTAAAAAAAAAGGTATAAACTGTTTCCAGTATCCCAGGAGACTCCTCACACTTTCTTAGTCAATATCACTTTCCCAGGAAGTGACCATTGTTCTGACTTCTGTGACCTTAGATTAGTTGCCTTTGTTTGAAATACACAAAAGTGAAGTCATACAGCACTTACTTTCATGTCCTCTTTTGCTAAACATTTTGCCTATAAACATTAATGAAGGTGTTGCATGTAATTGCTCACTTTCTAGCAGTTTAAATATTTACATTTCAATACCTGGAATCCTTTCCCTGAAAGAAAATGAGTGCAGTGTTTATCTTCAGTGGTTTATAATCACTACAGCTTACAGTGGTATTTATGGAAGTATTTATGTATATTAGTATGTATATCTTGTGATTAATTATGTATAGTATCTAAATAAGTTCATTAACAAGATTGTCCTCCCCTCTTTTTGTTTGTTTATATGATTTTTTTTGGCAGCACAGCATGTGGGAGCACCCCCTTCAGTGGAAGCATGGGGTCTTAAGTGCTGGCCCCCAAGGGTTCTTTTAAATTACTCAAGTTTAGGGACTTCCTGACACTCCAGGGGGTAAGACTCCTTGCTTCCACTGCAGGTGGCAAAAATTCCATCCCTGTTCTGGGAACTAAGATCCCATATGCTGTGCGGTGCAGCCAGAAATTAAAAAAAAAAAAAAAAATTACACAAGTTTAGGTTAGAAATAGGACACACAAAACAATTGAGGGAAGACTTGATATGTTATGGCTAATTTCTACCTAATGTTAACCCTTTTTCTTGTCTTCATTAGTTCTGCAGAAGGGGCTAACGGATAACTTTGCTGAAGTCCAGGTCTCTGTAGTTGATTGCCCTGATTTAACTAAGGAGCCATTTACCTTTCCTATAAAAGGTAAGCAATCTTTGCAATTAGCTTTTCTTTTCAGACCAAATCTTTTCCTAAGACAAAATTATTTTTAACGATCATCTTAAATTATCTCCAAATAAAGGATATTGCCCCAACTTTTAGATTAAATTGTGCTTCATTTCTGTGTTTTCTAATATTGGTCAAATTTCATTTTATACCCTTAAGAAAAATATGGTGTTTTATGTACTTTTGTAACTTTCACAGGTTATATAATAGCTATTCAGTAGGCTAGCATCTGAATATCACATGAAAGTTTTATTTTTTAATTGTTCAAATGACTGTTATGGAAACTTATTACAATTTTTATGTTTTATTTATTCAATATCAGAAGTGATCTTAAAAGCCTTGTATTTATTTGAATCATCTATTAAATATTTACATCCTTCAATAAATGTGTCAACTGATTACCAATGTTCAAAGTGAGGAGGGACATTAATACTGATGCTGAAACAGCCTCTGTGTAGCAGCGTCGAATTGACTCTCAGAGACAAAGAGTCTTCCATGAAGTAGAAAAGAATAGCTTTATTACTTTGCCAGGCAAAGGGGGACATAGCAAACTAATGCTCTCAAAACTATGGGTCCCAAACTGAATTGGGGGTTGTGGGGAGTCTTATAGTCATGGGGAGGGGTTTCTCATAAGGATCAGGGTGCTCACAAGGCTTGCATGTGTTCAGTATAGAGATCGTCTCAGGCGGTCCCATGATCTGTGATTCTCAAGGTTATTGAACTGTAACTTTCTCTTTGGAATGAAGAATGTTTCATCAAGTAGTTAACATCTTCCATTTGGTGGGGGTTTTAGTTATGCAGAAGAGCTCAAGAATACTGTTCTGTATGTCCCTTACTGGAAGGATCCATTCGAAAAGACCCTGATGCTGGGAAAGATTGAAGGTGGAAGGAGAAGGGGCTGACAGAGGATGAGGTGGTTGGATGGCATCACTGACTCGATGGACATGAGTTTGAGCACATTCTGGGAGTTGGTGATGGACAGGAAGACGTGGTTTGTTGCAGTCCAAGGGGTCACAGAGTCAGACACGACTGAGCGACTGAACTGAACTGGTATCACTTATGGAAGAACCTGCCCCAAGGCTACAGTTTTTATTTTGGCTGCTCTGGGCCTTAGTTGCGGCTGGTGGGATCATCACTGTGGCATGTGGACTCATGGTTGTGGAATACATATAGTTCCCCGACCATGGATTGAACCTGGGTCCCCTGCATTGGGAATGTGGAGTCTTCACCACTGGACCACAGGGGAAGTCTCCTTAAAATATAATTTTAGCTAAAGCCCTCCACCCCCACAAAAAAAAAAAAAAAAAGATTTTTAAAGGAATAAGTCATTATAGACTAATACAGAAACTTCATCCAGTCCAGACATTGGCCCCAGTTCTAGCCCTTGCCTTACCATCAACTCCATTGCCTTTATGTTACTAACTTTATCAGGTCATACTTGGTTATGACAGTATTAAAAACACAGGTAGGGAACTCCTCAGCATCCAGTGGTTAGGACTCCTGGTCAGGGAACTCAGATACCATAAGCCAGGTGGCACAGCCAGGAAAACAACAAAAAAGAATAAAAACACAGGTAGTTAGAATAGGACAGGGGTCCTAACTACTTTGGGGTTGGCCAAAAGATTCGTTTGGTTTTTTTCCTTAAGATGGCTCTAGTAAAAAAGAGGAGAAGGCAATGGCACCCCACTCCAGTACTCTTGCCTGGAAAATCCCATGGACAGAAGAGCCTGGTGGGCTGCAGTCCATGGGGTCGCGAAGAGTCAGACACGACTGAGCGACTTCACTTTCACTTTTAACTTTCATGCATTGGAGAAGGAAATGGCAACCCACTCCAGTGTTACTGCCTAGAGAATCCCAGGGACGGGAGACCCTGGTGGGCTGCTGTCTGTGGGGTTGCACAGAGTCGGACACGACTGAAGCGACTTAGCAGCAGCAGCAGCAGTAAAAAAGATGGCTCTAATAGCACTTAGTTGTCTTTAGCTTCATTCTGAACAATTTTTTTAGATTATATTGTGACAGCTGTCATATCAGCCTACATTTTTAAAAAACTTAGCAAAATGGGTAAGTTTTGTGTAACCATTTTAATATTAAAGATAGAAGGAAAAAAGTAACATTTTCAGCATATTATGCTGTTATTACTTGAAGAAAGGTAAAAACACAACTGAAACCCAAAAAAAGATTTGTGCAATGTATGGAGAAGGTGCTGTGACTGATCAAATGTGTCTAGAGTGGTTTGTGGATTTTCTGCTGGAGATATGCTAGATGATGCTCCATGGTCGAGTAGACCAGTTGAAATTGATAGCTATTAAATCGAGACATTAATTGCAAATAATCAACTTATACCATGCAAGAGATTGCTGACACACTCAAAATATTCAGTGCTGAAAATCATTTGCAGCAGCTTGGTTATAGTCATCACTTTGATGTTTGGGTTCCCCATAAGTTAAGCAGAGAAAACCTTCTTGACTATATTACCACATGCAAGTCTCTACTTAAATGACATGAAAACATTCTTTAAAAAAAAATTGTGATGGGCGATGAAAAGTGAATACTGTAAAATAATGTGGAATGGAAGAGATCGTGGGGTAAGTGAAATGAACCACCACCAGCCACACCAAAGGCTGGGCTTCATCCAAAGAAGGAGATGTTGTGAATATGGAGAGATTGGAAGGGAGTCCATTATACTATAAGCACCTTCTGGAAAATTAAACAAGTTAATTCCAAAAAGTACTGTTCCCTATTAGACCAACTGAAAGCAGCACTTGATGAAAAGCGTCCAGAATTAGTCAACAGAAAATGCATAATCCTCCATAATGCAAGACCACGTTTCTTTGATGACCAGGCAAAATCTGTTATAGCTTGACTGGGAAGTTCTAATTCATCTGCCATATTCACCAGACATTATACCTTCGGATGTCCTTTATTTTGGTCTTTACAAGATTCTCTTCATGGAAAAAATTACAGCTGCCTGAAAGACTGTTAAAGGCTCTGAGAACAGTTCTTTGCTCAAAAAGATAGAAAGTGTTGGAAGATGGAATTATGAAATTACCTGAAAAATGGCAGAAGGCAGTGGAACAAAATGGTGAATACTTTGTTCAATAAAGTTATTCGTGAAAATGAAAAATGTGTGTTTTATTTTTACTTTAAAAACTGAAGGAAATTTTTGGCCAACCCAATACAGATTCTGATCCCTGCTATTTGTAAAATGATGAGAATGGAAAACTTATGTACTCTTTTAAAAAATTGAAGTATAGTTGATTTACAATGTTGTGACAATCTTTGCTGTACAGCAAAGTGACTGTTACACACATATATACCTTCATTTTTTATGTTTTCCATTATGGTTTATCACAGGATATAGAGTAAAAGGTGTATACTCTCTTAAAACATATTTATTTATTCATTCATTTATTTGGCTGGGCCAGGTCTTAGTTGTGGCATGCAGAATCTTTAGCTGCAGCATATGGGATCTAGTTACCCGACCAAGGATTGAACTCAGGCCCTCTGCACTGGGAGCTCAGAATCTTAGCCACTGGATCACCAGCAAAGCCCCAAAAGTTATTGTTCAGTCGCTCAGTTGCATCTAACTCTTGGCAATCCCATGGACCTTATACAGCATGCCAGGCTTCCTTGTCCATCACTGTCTCCCAGAGTTGACCCAAACTCATGTCCATTGAGTTGGTGATGCCATCCAACCATCTCATCCTCTGTCGTCCCCTTCTCTTCCTGCCCTCAATCTTTCCCAGCATCAGGGTCTTTTCCATTGAATTGGGTCTTCACATCAGGTGGCCAAAGTATTGGAGCTTCAGCATCAGTCCTTCCAATGAATATTCAGGGTTGATTTCCTTTAAGATTGACTAGTTTGATCTCTTTGCTGTCCAAGGGACTCTCAAGAGTCTTCTCCAGCACCATACTTTGAAAGCATCAATTCTTCTAAAAGATACATACTCTGGTATTTTATACTTAGATGTAGATGGTCACCTATTTTTAAGATGTGTTTTCTTTTTAGGCATCTGTGGAAAAACTAGAATTGCAGAAGTAGGAGGTGTGCCTTACTTATTGCCTCTTGTAAATCAAAAAAAAGTAAGTGTATTTTTACTTTTCACATTCACATGAAGATTATGGAAATTGATCCCTATTTTTATTCTTAGAAGATCCATTGACCAATGTGACAAGCAAATGTTAATGGACTCAGTAACAAAAAGTAAACCTGGGAATTTATTTAAGTCACTTTTAAATAATATGCTTTTTCTCTTACTTAGGTTTATGATTTAAATAAGATTGCAAAGGACATCCAGCTTCCTGGAGCTTTTATTCTTGGAGCAGGAGCAGGCCCATTTCAAACTCTTGGATTCAATTCTGAGGTAAGCATATTATATGTTATATATAATATGTAATATATATTATATATTAATATAATTATTTTATTTTATTGATTTGACACTTAGTTTGCCTTTTTCCTTTTACTGCCTATCAGAAATCCTGTCATCTGAATGAATTGTAAGTGGTTGATATCTTACCTCTCTACAGATTTGATACTGTTTGATACTGATTTAGAGTATAGCACATGCTCCAGTTAGTCGAACTGAAATGGAGCACTAACCTCTAATTTAGATTTTCTTAAGACATACATTCAGTCATAGATGAGTATATCAAAGGTCCTGCTGTGGTGTGCCGAGGACTCTGGACTGTGAAAGATTTTGGTCCTTACACATCAGAGGATTCCTAGCTTCTCTGACCTTGGCTAGTTCAAAGACAGCTTTCAGTCAGAAGATGCATGAAATGTTTAATGACCTAGTCAACTCCCTCTTTCAGACCAATAGTAGGGATATAGCCCAGTAGTATGATTGTTATTTATAAAAGGTAATATCCATCACTGTGTATGTCAACATATTTCCAACATAAAAATATCAGTGCTTCTTCACATCTCATGAACAGAGAGTGAATAACCTCAGTTTGCGCATTCTCTCTCACTGCCTCTTACAGATGTGACCGTTAGTCAATAATCATACAAGTCCTTTTACAGAAACATCAATATAAATTGCCTAGTGTTCAAGGTAGAAAAAGTTTAAAATTTAAAATGAGAAATTTTAAAGCAAATGTCACAATCTCATAGAAACACCATAATACTGGAAACATTTTATAAAACATTTTTTCCAGTTTTTTGATATTTGTAAATCTTCAACATTTTGAATCTAACATTAAATATTCTATTTTTCATGTTTTATTATTAGATCTTGAAATAAAATGTGTTAAAGTCTAGGGCAAAATGTTTTGTCACATTATTCAAGATACTCTGTTTTGCATAGAGATTCTAGGATTAACTAAATACCTTATTTACTTTTCTTTTCAGTTTATGCTACTTGTTCAAACAGAAAGTGAACACAAACCTCCTGTGAATGGAAGTTACTTTGCTCGGGTTAACCCTGCAGATGGAGGGTGTCTACTAGAGAAATACAGTGAGAAATATCATGATTTTGGGTGTGCGTTACTGGCTAATCTTTTTGCCAGTGAAGGCCAACCTGGGAAGGTGATTTTGTTCATAAAAATGCAATATTCTCTAAAATTTCTCAGAGAGCTAAAAATCTGAATGCTTATTGCTACTGTAATTTTCTTAAGAAAATCCAAAGCTACCCAAGTCAAAGCTCTTTAAATAATCCAGTTATAAAAGGTTCAGAAAGTACTGCAGGCAGAGTGAAAGTCTCATTTAAAACTGAGCTTAAGAATAATACTAGTAAACAATAGCCTTTTTTCCAAGGAACTAAAAGGTAATAGGATATTCTTGTGGGGAATGAGTTAGTCAAATAGATGAACCATGCAGCTGAAATAGATAATGTCTACCTACAGTTAGTATATATGTAGCTTGCTCATTCCTGACTGATCAGACATTGATTGAGATAGCTAGAAATGATGAGATTATATTATAGATTATAGAAATTATAGAAAGAAGAGATAAGGAGAATTAATGCCTCACTTCATATTTATTTCCTGTTAGTACCAAAAAGAGATGATTTCATGTTCCAAAATTGTAATGATGGTCACACAACTCTATGAATATACTGAAAGCCATTGAATTGTTTACTTTATTTATTTATTTATTTTTGAATTCTTTACTTTAACTGGGTGGATTATATGGTATGTGAATTGTATCCCCAATAAAGCTGTTGTTTTTTTTTAAGATGATTTCAGTTTTAGCAGTTGAGAGAACACTCATATTTTATAGAGAGGTAACTACTTCAGCCATTTTGAGAAATGAGGTGGTGAGGCAAAAATACCTACTAAAGTGGGGGTAATAGAAGTCCAAAATTTTAAAGGAAATGAGAAAATATAGTCATTTCCCTCTCTAGTTATCATAAATTAATACCTTAAATCAAAGAATTCTCAGTCTTTTACCATATTGACATATAATAATAGTCTCAAGAGTTGTGTTGAATTTAGCTATAAATTTATAAAATTTAGCTATAACTCTCTTTCTCAGTCCAAGAAAGCATGAATAAGACATTATTAAATGATATATCTCACATATACGTATATATTATTAAGACTTAGAGGACTGAGACGCTTCTGCTAATATCTTGGTGCTCAAAACAAACAATTGAATATTTGCTTGATGGCATTGAATTATATAATGTTTCACTTTCGTAGTTATTTGCATAATATTTTGCAGCTTAGAACAATGGTATGTATATTTATGTTCTCTCTAGGTCATTGAGGTGAAAGTCAAAAGAAGAACTGGAAAACTTAACTTTGTGACATGTATGAGACAGACTATTGAAAAACATTATGGAGATAAGCCTGTAGGAATGGGAGGTGCTTTCATTATTCAGAAGGGAAAAGTGAAGACTCACATTATGGTAAAGGTCTATGCACATGGGTGTGTGTGTGTGCATGTGCTTCAGATTGTAGGAGATTTTAACATACATTGAGAATTTAACCTTTAAAAACGTTCTGAACAAATCCTTTTACTATGATCATATTACCTAAAAATTTAAATGACAAAGAATACTGTAAAGCATGTTATATGATAAGGTCCTGCTAGAGTCCTTTCTTCATGTCAATAATATTAGAACTTTCTTCTCAGTTTGTTTCAAAGATCGAGGTAGCTGTGAGTACAAGCCTTGAAGGTGCAAGTGCAAGTCGCTCAGTTGTGTCTGACTCTTTGTGACCCCAAGGACTATACAGTCCATGGAATTCTCTAGGCCAGAATACTGGAGAGGGTAGCCTTTCCCTTCTCCAGGGGATCTTCCCAACCCAGGGATTGAACCCAGGTTTCCTGCATTGCAGGCAGATTCTTTACCAGCTGAGCCACAGGGGAAGCCCAAGAATACTGAAGTGGGTAGCCTTTCCCTTCTCCAGGGTATCTTCCCAACCCAGGAATCGGACCAGGGTCTCCTGCATTGCAGGCAGATTCTTTACCAACTGAGCTATCTGGGAAGCCCAAAGTTAATTTGGGGTCAGGTTCTCCTGCCCTGATGCCACCCCAGCCTTAGAAACTGATAATTTCCATTGCTAAAATCCCAACCTCAGTATATTGAGTTTACTATTAATATGGTTGTCAAAAAAAAGATGGTTGTGGTTTTAGGGAAAGAATTCATTATGAAAATTATAATCTTATATGATGCTGTGAAAGTGCTGCACTCAATATGTCAGCAAATTTGGAAAACTAAGCAGTGGCAACAGGACTGGAAAAGGTCAGTTTTCATTCCAATCCCAAAGAAAGGCAATGCCAAAGAATGCTCAAACTACCGCACAATTGCACACATCTCACATGCTAGCAAAGTAATGCTCAAAATTCTCCAAGCCAGGCTTCAGCAGTACGTGAACCGTGAACTTCCAGATGTTCAAGCTGGTTTTAGAAAAGGCAGAGGAACCAGAGATCAAATTGCCAACAGCCGCTGGATCATCAAAAAAGCAAGAGAGTTCCAGAAAAACATCTACTTCTGCCATATTGACTATGCCAAAGCTTTTGACTGTGTGGACAAAACAAACTCTGCAAAATTCTTAAAGAGGTGGGAATACCTGACCACCTGACCTGCCTCTTGAGAAATCTGTATGCAGGTCAGGAAGCAACAATTAGAACTGGACATGGAACAACAGACTGGTTCCAAATTGGGAAAGGAGTACGTCAAGGCTGTATATTGTCACCCTGCTTATTTGACTTATATGCAGAGTACATCATGACAAATGCTTGGCTGGATGAAGCACAAGCTGGAATCTAAGATTTCTGGGAGAGATATCAATAACCTCAGATATGCGGATGACACCACCCTTATGGCAGAAAGCGAAGAACTAAATAGTCTCTTGATGAAACTGAAAGAGGAGAGTGAAAAAGTTGGCTTAAAGCTCAACATTCAGAAAACTAAGATCATGGCATCTGGTCCCATCACTTCATGGCAAATAGATGGGGAAACAGTGGAAACAGTGACAGACTATTCATTTGGGCTCCAAAGTCACTGCAGATGGTGACTGCAACCATGAAATTAAAAGACGCTTGCTCCTTGGAAGAAAAGTTATGACCAACCTAGACAGCATATTAAAAAGCAGAGACATTACTTTGCCAACAAAGGTCCATCTAGTCAAAGGTATGGTTTTTCGAGTAGTCATGTATGGGAGAGTTGGACTATAAAGAAAGCTGAGCACTGAAGAATTGATGCTTTTAAACTGTGGTGTTGGAGAAGACACTTGAGAGTCCCTTGGACTGCAAGGAGATCCAACCAGTCCATCCTAAAGGAAATCAGTCCTGAATATTCATTGGAAGGACTGATGCTAAAGCTGAAGCTCCAATACTTCGGCCACCTGATGTGAAGAACTGACTCAACTGAAAAGACCCTGATGCTGGGAAAGATTGAAGGCAGGAGAAGAAGGGGATGACAGAGGATGAGATGGTTGGATGGCACACCGACTCAATGGACATGAGTTTGAATAAGCTCTGGGTTTGGCAATGGACAGAGAGGCCTGGAGTGCTATAGTCCATGGGGTCACAAAGAGTCAGACATGAACTGAACTGAACTGGACTAACTGTAAAAAAAAAAAAATGGAATATAAGATATTAATGATGGAATACCATATGAGGACAAACCAGGTCACCTAGGATTTTTAAAAATAATTTTTGGGACTTCTCTGGTTGTCCAGTGGTTAAGAATTCACCTGCCATTGCAGGGGACACAAGTTCAATCCCTGGTCCTGGAAGATCCCATATGCCATGGGGCAGCTAAGTCCATGAGCCGCAACTACTGAGCCCACACACTCTAGAGCCCATGTTCTGCTACAAGAGAAGCCATTGCAAATGAGAGGCCCATGCACCATAGCTGGAGAGTGGCCCTTGCTTTCAGCAACTAGAGAATGCCCTCATGTAGCAGCAAAGACCCAACACAGCCAAAAATAAACAAAAAAATAATTTAAAAAATAATTTTTGGTAGGTGAGTGAATGAAGTGTCATTGTTGTTCAGTCCCTAAGTCATTTCAGACTCTGTGATCCCATGGACTGCAGGACACTAGGCTCCTCTGTCCTCTATTTCCCGGAGTTTGCTCACATTCATGTCCATTGAGTCAATGATGAACAAAATGTAAAAATGTTACACTTTAATGTTGTTTTAACAATGAAGCTGTCACAAAATATATTGTTTGATTATAGGATTTTTAAAAATCAAATAAACTATACTTCACTATGAACTGTAGTTACCATGATGTATATTAGATCTTTAAATTTAGTCATCTTACAACTTAAAGGTTGTACCCTTTGATCAGCATCTCCTCATTTCACTCCCAGAGGCTGAAGCCTCTGACAACCACAACTCTACTGTTTCTCTAAACTGGACTTTTTTAGATTCCACATACAAGTGATATCACCCAATATTTTTCTGCGACTGGCTTATTTCACTCGGTATAGTATCCTCCAAGTTCATCTACATTGTTACAAATGGTGGAATTTCCTATTTTTTAAAGCCTGAATGATATTTCATATATATCACAACTAGAAAGATAGGTAACAATTTCTTTGTCCATTCATCCATTATTGTTGTTATTGTTTAGTTGCTAAGTTGTGTCTGACCCTTTGGCAGCCCATGGACTGCAGCATACCAGGCTCCTCTGTCCTCCACTGTTTCCCATAATTTGCTCCAATTCATGTCCACTGAGTTGGTGATGCCATCCAACCATCTCAGTATCTGTCGCCCCCTTCTCCTCCTTCCCTCAGTCTTTCCCAGCATCAGGGTCTTTTCCAATGAGTTGTCTCTTCATACCGGGTGGCCAAAGTATTGGAGCTTCAGCTTCAGCATCAGTCCTTCCAATGAACACCCAGGACTGATCTCCTTTAGGATGGACTGGTTGGATCTCCTTGCAGTCCAAGGGACTCTCAAGAGTCTTCTCCAACACCACAGTTCGAAAGCATCAATTCTTCGGTGCTCAGCCTTCTTTATGGTCCAATTCTCACATCCATATATGACTACTGGAAAAATCATAGCCTTGACTAGACAGACCTTTGTTGGCCAAGTAATTTCCCTGCTTTTTAATGCACTGTCTAGGTTGGTCATAGCTTTTCTTTGAAAGAACAAGCGTCTTTTAATTTCATGGCTGCATTCATCCATTGACAGACACTTAGGTTGTGTTTCCCAGTCTTGGCTATCATGAATAATGAATGCTGCAATGAACATAGGAGTCCAGATATCTCTTCAAGATGGTGATTTCATTTCCTTTGGATATATACCTAGAAGTAGAATTGCTAGATCATATGGTAGTTTTATTTTTAATTTTTTGAGGAACTTCCATAATGGTTGGTTGTACCAGTTTACATTCCCACTAGCAGTGTACAAGGGTTGTCTTTTTCTCTACATCCTCACCAACACTTTTTATCTCTTGTCTTTTTGGTAACAGCCATCTTCACTAAAATGAGCTGATATCTCATGGCTTTGATTTGCATTTACCAAATGGATAGTGATATTGAGTGCTTCGTCATATACCTTTTGGCCATTTGTATTTCTTCTTTGGAAAAATGTCTAATTCAGTTCTTTGATCATTTTTTCATTTTTTTTTTTTTGCTTGTGAATTCCTTATGTATTTTAGATATTAACCCATTAACAGATATATGGTTTGCAGATATTTTCTCCCATTCCATAGGTTGCCTTTTCATTTTGTTCACTGTTTTCTTTGCTGTACAAAAGCTTTTTAGCTTAATGTAATCCCACTTGTTTTCCTTTTGTTACCTGTACTTTTGATGCCAAGTCTAAAAAGTCAAATCCAGTGTCTTAAAACTTTCTCCCGATGTTTTCTCCTAAAAGTCTTTATAGCTTTAGCTCTTATATTTAAGTATTTGATCCATTTTTAGTTTTTGTATCTGGTATGAGGTAAGGGTCTAACTTCACTTTTTTTGCATATGCACATCAGTTTTCCAAGCACCGTTTGTTAAAAAGATAGTCCTTTCCCATTGAATGGTCATGCCATCCTTGTCAGAAACCACTTGACCATATATGCAAGGATTTACTTCTGGGATCTCTTCTGTTCCATTGATCTGTATGCCTGTCTTTATGCTAGCTAGTATCACACTGTTTTGATTACTACAGCTTTGTAGTAAGCTTGATATCAGACTTTATTTTTGAGGGCTCCAAAATCACTGCAGATGGTGATTGCAGCCATGAAATTAAAAGATGCTTATTCCTTGGAAGGAAAGCTATGACCAACCTAGATAGCATATAATTTAAAAACAGAGACATTACTTTGCCAACAAAGGTCTGTCTAAGTCAAGGCTATGGTTTTTCTAGTAGTCATGGATGGATGTGAGAGTTGGACAGTGAAGAAAGCTGAGCGCCAAAGAATTGATGCTTTTGAACTGTGGTGTTGGAGAATACTCTTGAGAGTCCCTTGGACTGCAAGGAGATCCAACCAGTCCATCCTAAAGGAGATCAGTCCTGGGTGTTCATTGGAAGGACTGATGTTGAAGCTGAAACTCCAATACTTTGGCCACCTCATGCGAAGAGTTGACTCATTGGAAAAGACCCTGATGCTGGGAGGGATTGGGGGCAGGAGGAGAAGGGGACGACAGAGGATGAGATGGCTGGATGATATCACCGACTCGATGGACATGGGTTTGGGTGGACTCTGGGAGTTGGTGATGGACAGGGAGGCCGGGTGTGCTGCGATTCATGGGGTCACAAAGAGTCAGACACGACTGAGTGACTGAACTGAACTGATATCAGGAATTGTGAAACTTCCAACTTTCTTCTTTTTCAAGATTGTTTTGACAGTATGGGGCCCCTTGAGATTCCATATGAATTTTTCAGTGGATTTTTCTATTTCTGCAAAAACACTATTGGGATTTTGATAGGAATTGCAATGAATTTGTAGGTCATATTTGATAGTACTGACATGTCAACAATATTCAGTTGTCCAATCCATGAGCACAAGATACCTTTCCATTTATTGGAGTCTTTTAAAATTCATTTCAGCAATGCTTTGTACTTTTCAGTGTACAACTCTTTAGCCTCCTTAAGTGTATTCCTCAATATTTTATTCTTTTTGATGCTTCTACTCCACTTTCAATGCCTTGCTTTTTTTTTTTTCCATCTAGCAATAGCAATAATAACATTTAAGACTGGGACGAGGATATGCTCATAGGAAAGCTGAGAGGCTATGAAAAATAAAAATACAGCAATAGATTCCTTTATTTATTCACTCAAATCTTTCAGTGTGTACACATTGGTTGGCGGTCCTTTTGAAAACTAGGGTATATGAATCTCCTGGTGCCAAAAATAGCAGTAGAATGTATAAGAAAGCCTAAAGGTTTTAACAATGAAATTATATTTAAATTTTTAGCTCAGTAATATTCAGTATGTTTACATGTTTAATGTCCTTTTATTATAGCCTGCAGAATTTTCTTCCTGTCCATTGAACTCTGATGAAGATGTGAATAAATGGTTGCGTTTTTATGAGATGAAGGCTCCTTTGGTTTGTCTGCCAGTTTTTGTCTCCAGAGACCCTGTAAGTCTATGTCTGTCTTTTACATTGCAAGATATTACAGTGGTAATGCTTGATTTTTAGAATATTCATTTAGCATAATTAAGCACTTTTTGTGTTCTTAATTAAGAACTAGGATAGTTTCTAGAATTACCTTGAAAGGTAAGGAAGCAAATAGCTGACTACTTAAGATCTAGGCAAAGTAGATTTTACCTTTGGAGAACTGAAGGCACAAACATTTTAAATAGCATCCAAAGTTATGTTATTAAATAGTAGAATCAGGACAGGATTCAGATCTCCTATTTTATTTGCTGTTCTTCATACTATTCATTATATTCTAGTTTTCTACCCTCGAAAAATAATAATATAGACTAATTCAAGCCAAATATCTACCACTCTACTGACTAGTTATATCTTTTGATCTAGTGATTACATGTCTAGGAATTAATCATTAAATATATGCTTACATGATAAAATGATTAATGAAAAGGGTTACTCATGACATCATTGTTGTAATAGCAGAAGGGCTGGAAATAATCTAAATCTCATTTGTAAAGAATTAGGAAGCTCTCATGATCTGAAAGCTATATTGTTAATTTAAGAAAAACAACATACAGCATAGTAGCTGCAGAATACTACCTATGAGTAATTAAAAAAATAGATCTTTCTGGAAGGATATAGAAGATACTGCTTACTGTGGTTGCCTTTAAGGAAAGGAAGTGAGTGGTGATGGCAGGAGTTGGAAAGATACATTTACTGAGTATAAACTTTTGCACCCTCTGAATTTTGATTCATGTGACTATATTACTGTCAGGATACATTTAACAGGAGGCTTCCTGTGTGCTGTCTTGCATGAATTCTATGTTCCTTAACAGCACCTGAATACAGGTGCCAGAGAGCTGGCAAGCCAGCTTTCGGGGATAATAGAAATTCATGTATCTCATTCGTATGGAAATTCCATATGGTGAACAGCAGCCATTTACAAGTCTCCTCCTTTCTGATATGTAAAGCAACTTTTACAACCCCCTCTCTTGAGAATGATTCTAGCCTCTGGCTTTCTAGATGACTTGTTAGATTTTTGATCCCTATCTCTGCTAAAAAGGCTATCTTGTAGGAGAGTATATATATGCCCACAATATGTTGAATAAATGCCTTTGTTCCACCAGAGCACTAGTCACTGTGTCTTTCCTCTTTCTCTCGCTCTCGCTCTCGCTCTCTCTCCTCTCTCCGTTTCAGGCTGCTTCCACGGAGCACAGGTGTCCATCGTGTCTACTTATTTTCCCGGGCTTTCAAGACCTCTTCGAGAGGGCGCCCTGAGCCTATGTAGATGGTGCTAGCTCTTTGTCCTAGAGTTACATTGGCATACTGTGTAAACCAGGGAATATCAGCCTCTTTTCTTCCCTCTTTTACTTTCTTATCGGTCGACTCTGTACCCCCAAGTTCCGGTCCATTAAAGGACCACAACATATTACCTATCCCCCAAAATTACTGTAGCCTAAATTAAAAAGGTTTCCTATCCCTTAAGTTCTATGCAGAATAATTGGAAGACTAACAGATGGCTTCTCTGCCGTTCTAGGGGTTTGATTTGCGGTTGGAGCACACTCATTGTTTCAGTCATCATGGAGAAGGTGGACACTACCATTATGACACCACCCCAGATATAGTGGAGTACCTCGGATACTTCTTACCTGCCGAGTTTCTCTATCGCATTGATCAACCAAAAGAGACCCATTCGTTTGGGCGAGATTAAATCAACTGGTACTTGTTTAGAAAAAGTAATAATTAACTAAGGTTAATTGATTGATTAACTCATTAATTGATACTAATATAAAGTCTAATAGAAATGATCTCACCACTTAAGCCCTATTTTGGGGGGCCTTTGAAATGAAAGTTATGTTAACATTGGGTTCTGTGTTATTTCACAGATCTGAGAGGGACTATTGGGAACACAAGACACATGTTGGAAATGTTCATTATTTTTATTCGTAAAAATCATTCTTATGTTTATAATTAAGTATAAACATGATTAAGAATCAAGTGATTATTCCTACTAGCTAATAGTAATTTACATTTATATAACATTATTCAGTTTTTCAAATTGGTCTCACAACTGCTAAGTAGATGTTTCTGGGTATTAGAAAAACCAGTGTTGGAATGTTGATTGTTGTTAAATCTTCCTACTGAATTTTAAAAATCCATTTTAGAAGTCAGAGTACACTTTTTTTTTATGGAATAAGGTGGTCAGAGGGAGCAGCTTTACTTCTTTTGGTGAAGTTGAACCATAATTAGAAGTTTGCAGTTTGCCTTTCACAAATATTTGCAATAGACAGTTAGCCATGATTCCTTTGTTTGGACTGTCAGTTGGAAGCAGTTTGTATCTTGTTGGTTATTTGCAAGAAGAGAAGGGAAAAAAAAGCATCGAAATACAACTTTGAAGTGTGTATAATGTATAAGTGAGGCTGTTGCTAAATATGACTACTGTCCTTTGTGAAATATAAACTTATACTTTACTAATTATAATGGTTGAGATTTTCCTCAGTGTTTTTCTATAATAATCATTTGCCAAAAACAACTCTCTAATCTTGTAATACCAACACTACAGATTTAGGAGCTTTTTAGTACTAAGCATATAATAAATTATCAGGAAATATGTTTTGATTGTCATTGGATGTTAACTATAACGTGTCCTATGAGAATAAATTCCTAAATATTACTTAAGTAAACACTAGTCTGTAACAAAAAATGAATAAAAATTTTATGTTCATAATATGATACTGTTTCTATTCTTTAATTTTTATGTGTGTATTTGGCTGTGTTGAGTCTTAGTTGAGGCACCGGAGATCAATCTTCATTGTGGCATGGCAGATCTTTGGTTGTAGCATGGGAACTCTGAGCTGTGGCATATGGAATCTAGTTCCCCCACCAGGGATCCAACCCCAGGCCCCCTGCACTGGAAGCCTGGAATCTTAGCCACTGCACCACCAGGGAGTCCCTGTGTTTCGTATTAATATCTTACCTCTAGGCAAAAATAATATTAGTATTCTTTTGTTTAACAAATAGATACTGAATGAACAACGTGGCCTACCCTCTGGAAACGTAGGCTCGATGGCAGGGCTTTGATCACCGCTATATCACTGTGCCTTTAACAGAATCTGCCCAAAGTAGGCACTCAATAAATATTTGTTGAATGAATGAATGGATGAATGATTATGACAGACATTTCACTAGATGCTGGGATCAATCATTCAGTCCTTTACATGGTAGGAGAAGGCAAATAAGCAAATACATATTATATCAGGTGGTATTAGTGCTCTGAAGAAAAATGAAAGGCTGAAGGAGGATGCTGTTTTGTTGTGGGCATCCCACACTGAGAGAAGGTGGACTCCACACCCAGCTCAGTTGTTGAGAATGATGAAGTCACACACACACCAAGGGGGTCCAAAAGACTTCATTATTCCCATAATGAGGCTTTCTGGGGGTAGCAGGGCAGCTCCCAAGCAAGTCCAAAAATGGCCTGAGAGAATAGGGAGAGAAGACTGGCTTGGGGGTTTTATGATGGTTAGCAGGTCGGGTCAGGGTGATGGTTGTGCATGCAGTTTGAATTTTCCACAGGTGTCAAAGCAAGAAGGAGTCAGGCTTTTTTTTTTTTTTTTAATAATAATTTTATTTGTTTTATTTATTTATTTAGTTTTGGCTGTGCTGGGTCTTCATTGCTGCGCTGGCTTTTCTCTAGTTGTGGCAAGAGGGGCTACTGTCCAGTTGCAGTGTCTGGCTTCTCATCGCGGTGGCTTCTCTTGTTGCGACGCACAGGCTCTGGGGCACACAGGCTTCCGTAGTTGCCGCCCATGGGCCCAGCAGTTGCAGCTGTAGGGCCCTAGAGCACAGGCTCAATAGTTGCGGTGCACAGGCTTAGCTGCTCTGCAGCATGTGGGATCTTCCCAGACCAGGGATCAAACTCGTGTCTCCTGCATTGGCAGGAGGATTCTTTATCACTGAGCCACTCGGGGAAGCCCACAGCCAGGCTTTCTTATCACACAAATGTGGGGCAGAAGGGGAGGAAGGAGTGAGGTAAGGCTTAACATCTGTCAGCAATCAAACATCAGAAGTGGAATCAGACTCTTACACATTTTATAGAGAGGGATCAGGGAAAGCCACTCATAAAGAGACATTTGAGCCAAGTCCTGAAAAAATGAGAGAGTGAGCCATGATGTTATTTGGAGAAACATCCTTTCTGGCAGATTTAAAGGTTCAGCCAGAAGAGAACTTGGTAGTTTCAAAAAATAGCAAAGAGGCCATTGTGAACAAAGTAGGATCACCTGAACTCCATGAAGCTAACATCTAGTGCATATTCTGAGAAGCAATTTTTAAAATGCTACCTGCTGCTGCTGCTAAGTCGCTTCAGTCGTGTCTGACTCTGTGTGACCCCAGATACGGCAGCCCACCAGGCTCCCCCGTCCCTGGGATTCTCCAGGCAAGAACACTGGAGTGGGTTGCCATTTCCTTCTCCAATGTATAAATGCTAGCTAGATATAGGTATCTGCAAAATTATGTTAATACCATATTCACTTTAGGAATGTGACAAGGATGCCCAATATCATTAACTATTGGAGTTTCAACCAGGAAAAAAGACAAGAAAGAACAGGTGTAACAACTGAAAAGGAAGCAAAAAATCAGTTTTTCAGCAGAAAACATGGTTGACCTCCTGAAAACCCAAGAGGATCTATAATTATATTATCAGACTGAGTTCAAAGAGGTTCCTAAATATAAATATTGTTGTTCAGTCGCTAAGTCATGTCTGATTCTTTGCGACCCTATGGACTGTAGCCCACCAGGTTCCTCTGTCCATGGAGATTTCCAGGCAAGAGTACTGGAGTGGGTTGCCATTTCCTCCTCCAGGGGATCTTCCTGACCCGGAGACTGAACCCATGTCTTCTGCATTGGCAGGTGGATTCTTTACCACCGAGCCACCAGGAAAGTCCAAATGTAATTATTCAGCCATAAAAAAGATGAAATATTACCATTTGCAGCAACAGATAGACCTAGAGAATATCGTAGTATATAAAATAAGTCAGAGAAAGACCAATATTAAATATCACTTAAACGTGGAATCTAAAAAGTAATACAAAAATCTATATACAAAACAGGGACACACAGACAGAAAACATACAGTTACCAAAGGGGAAAAGGAGTGGGGGTGAGGTGGGGGCAGGGAGATAAATTAGGAGTGTGGGAACAGATATGAACATCCCAGGTGGCACTAAGGGTAGAGAACCCACCTGCCAATGCAGAAGATGTAAGAGATCTCTGGGTGGGGAAGAGCATGGCATCCCTAGTGGAGGAAATGGCAATCTACTCCAGTATTCTTGCCTGGAGAATCCCATGGACAGAGGAGCTTGGCAGGTTACATTCCATAGCATTGCACAAAGTCAGTCACAAGTGAAGCGACTTAGCACGCACACATAAAATAGATAAGCAACAAGAATTTACTGTATAACAAAGAGAACTATAATGGAAAATAATCTGAGAAAAAAATGTATATAACTAAATCACTTTGCTGTACACCTGAAACTAATACAATATTGTATCTATACTTCAATAGAAATAAAGTTTCTAAATGTAAAAAATCAATATATAATAATGAGTTGTATTTCCACATACCAACAAAAAAATGGCTAAAAATATAAATCTGGAAGGAATTCGCTGGCAATCCAGTGATTAGGTCTCCGTGCTCTCAGTGCCAACGGCCCAGGTTTGATCCCTAGTTGAAGAACTAAGATCCAGCAGTGGTGCAGCCAAAACAAAAAAGTAAATTTGAAAAAAGATCCCAATTACATGTTACTAAAAGTACACAGCAGCATTTTTGTTTAACAAAAATTACATATAACCTTTATGGAGAAAATTGTAAAACTGTTGAAAACACAAAGAAAAACAAAGTTACATCTAGGAAGATATAATCTCCAGAAGTATCAGTTCAGTTCAGTCGCTCAGTCATGTCTGACTCTTTTAATGTCTGCATTAAAGCAAAGTAATGTTTCTGCTTTTTAATATGCTGTCTAGGTTGGTCATAACTTTCCTTCCAAGGAGTAAATGTCTTTTAATTTCACGGCTGCAATCACCATCTGCAGTGATTTTGGAGCCCAGAAAAATAAAGTCAGCCACTGTTTCCCCATCTATTTGCCATTAAGTGATGGGACTGGATGCCATGATCTTAGGTTTTGATTCCCATTCTATTGTTTTCCTCTATTTCTTTGCATTGATCGCTGAGGAAGGCTTTCTTATCTCTCCTTGCTATTCTTTGGAACTTTGCATTCAAACGGGTGTATCTTTCCTTTTCTCCTTTGCTTTTCACTTCCTTTCTTTTCACAGCTATTTGTAAGGCCTCCTCAGACAGCCATTTTGCTTTTTTGCATTTCTTTTTCTTGGGGATGGTCTTGATTCCTGTCTCCTGTACAACGTGTCACGAACCTCCGTCCATAGTTCACCAGGCACTCTGTCTGTCAGATCTAGTCCCTTAAATCTATTTCTCACTTCCACTGTATAGTCATAAGGGATTTGATTTAGGTCATACCTGAATGGTCTAGTGATTTTCTCCACTTTCTTCAATTTCAGTCTGAATGTGGCAATTAGGAGTTCATGATCTGAGCCACAGTCAGCTCCCGGTCTTGTTTTTGCTGACTGTATAGAGCTTCTCCATCTTTGGCTGCAAAGAATATACTCAATCTACAATCACACACTAGTAAAGTAATGCTTAAAATTCTCCAAGCCAGGCTTCAGCAATACGTGAACCGTGAACTTCCAGATGTTCAAGCTGGTTCTAGAAAAGGCAGAGGAACAAGTGATCAAATTGCCAACATCCGCTGGATCATCGAAAAAGCAAGAGAGTTCCAGAAAAACATCTATTTCTGCTTTATTGACTATGCCAAAGCCTTTGACTGCGTGGATCACAATAAACTGTGGAAAATTCAGAAAGAGATGGGAATACCAGACCACCTGACCTGCCTCTTGAGAAATCTGTATGCAGGTCAGGAAGCAACAGTTAGCACTGGACATGGAACAAGAGACTGGTTCCAAATAGGAAAAGGAGTATGTCAAGGCTGTATATTGTCACCCTGCTTATTTAACTTATACGCAGAGTACATCATGAGAAATGCTGGGCTGGAAGAAACACAAGCTGGAATCAAGATTGCCGGGAGAAATATCAATAACCTCAGATATGCAGGGAGAAGGCAATGGCAACCCACTCCAGTACTCTTGCCTGGAAAATCCCATGGACGGAGGAGCCTGGTAGGCTGCAGTCCATGGGGTCGCTAAGAGTCGGACACGACTGAGCGACTTCACTTTCACTTTTCACTTTCATGCACTGGAGAAGGAAATGGCAACCCACTCCAGCGTTCTTGCCTGGAGAATCCCAGGGAAGGGGGAGCCTAGTGGGCTGCCATCTCTGGGGTCGCACCGAGTCGGACACGACTGAAGTGACTTAGCAGCAGATACGCAGATGATACCACGCTTATGGCAGAAAGTGAAGAACTTTTAGTCAGGCATGAAATTAATATTATGCGCATATTACATGCCTGAGATTGCTGCCATCTTAGAGTTTACTACTACAGGAGTTTAGATAATAAACTAATTATGCAGTATAATTTTATAAATTTCATAACTGTGCTTTAAGCACAATTCATTGTTTTCCTCAAACTACGCCCTTATTTTACAACCTTTTAGACTTGCCTGGTGAGATTTTACAAGTCTTCAGCTCCGTCGTTTCTCCTCACATTTCAGCACTCTCGGAGGGCCTCTCGTTCCTAAGATGCAGGGGCCCATTCCCTATCCCTTTTCGCTCGACTTCTTCCTGCCTTCCTCCACCACTTTCCAACAAGCAACAGTTAAGACGGAGTCAGACCGCAGGGATCCCGCCTTCCAGCGGCCAGCCACGCCTTTCACAGACCGAGAAGCTCTTCCGCGCACCGCAGAGGTACTCAACCCAGGCGCGCGGCCGGAAGTGTGGGCTCCGCGCCGGCCGCTTTCCTCCCGCGAGACTGCGAGCCGGGCCGAGGTGAGGGCCGGGGCCTGCGGTGCATTGTGGGAAAGCGTCCAGTGTGGCCTTTGTTTCCGGGCCTGGAGCCGCGCTCGGTCTCCTCAGGCGCCTCCGCTGCGCCGCGGTCCCGGGTGCCCTGAGGCTCCCACTCCCTCCCTCGGTTGTCGCCCGCTGCGGGCGCCGCGCCGACGCCGCCAGCATGTCTGGGGTGCGCGCCGTGCGAATCAGCATCGAGTCGGCCTGCGAGAAGCAGGTCCAGGAGGTGGGGCTGGACGGCACCGAGACGTACCTGCAGCCTCTGTCCATGTCGCAGAACCTGGCGCGCCTGGCCCAGCGGATCGACTTCAGCCAGGGCTCCGGCTCCGAGGAGGAGGAGGCGGCGGGCACCGAGGGCGACGCACAGGACTGGGCGGGCGCGGGGTCCAGCGCTGACCAGGACGACGAGGAAGGTGAGGCCGCGGGGCGCGCCCGATGAGGTGCCGTGGACGTGGCCGCGCGGGGTGGCGGCGTCTGGACACTTTCGGGCGCTGCTCGCCTCTCATCCTCGTGTCTGCGCAGGTTTCCGTGAGAGACAGCGTGTGAGACCCTGTCGCTGGGGGAGTGTTTGCGTTTTCAGTAGAGCATCTCTATGTGGCACGCTGGTTAGGAGCCCTCGAGTTCGCGTCTCGGTGCTGCCGTGTATTAGCTGTATGACTTTGGACTAATCACTGTGTTTCCATGAGCGAGGTGCATGATGTTACTAACTCCTACTGAGAGGAGATTATATTGACAGGAGTATGTGACAAGGTCTAGGAGGTGGGAAGAGGCCAAATCACGTAGAACCAGTCAGCCAGGGTTAACGTTTGGCTTTTATTAGAAGGACAGCTGAAATCTTTTGAAAGATTTCAAGTAGACAGATGATTTTGTTTACAAAAGATAACGCTGGATGCTATATATATAGTAAATGGATTATAGGGAAAATAAAACTAGTTAGGAGAGAGTTATAGAAAAAGTATGAGTGGTTTTGGATTCTTAGTGTCGGAAATAAAAAAAATCTAGCAGTTCTTGATTTAGTTATGTGAACAGACCCTGTGTAAATCGGAATTTAAAGATAGCATTTCAAGCCAGCTGTGTTAGGACAGTTAGGGATCCATTTGGTAAATATTACCTCAAACCTCACACACAAATATTTCCACAAGGATTGAAATGAAGAGAATAAGATAAAATATTGGAAAGAAGTTATAATCATGTAACTTTGGCGCTAGGAAAGACCTTCTTTTTCTGTTTTCCCCCCAATATTTATTTACTTTTTTAACTGGGGTGGATCTAGTTGTATGTGGGATTTAGTTCCCTAACTAGGGATTAAACCCAAGTCCCCTGCATTGAGAATGCAGTCTTAGCTACTGGCCCACCAGGGACATCCCAGAAGAGACCTTCTTAAGCAATATAGGAAACACAGACGTTATGAAAGAAAAGATAGGTGTATTAATTGCCTAAAATTTAAAAATAGTAATGGAAAAAGATGCCACAGACAAAAAGATAAATGACAGGCTGGGGAAAGTATATACAACACATATGACACACAAACGGTTAATATCCCTGATATTCAGAGTCCCTTCAAACTGAAAAGAAGACAGTTCATTGAAAAAAATAGGCCAAAACTGCCATTGTTGGAAGCAGTCTACGTGTCCATTACACAGAAATGGTTAAACTTACTGTACATTGTTCAATTATTATTATTATTGTTGGCCGCATCGCACAGCTTGCAGGGATCTTAGTTCCTCTACCAGGGATCAAAGCTGGGCCCCCTGCAGTGGAACAGCAGAGTCCTAACCACTGAACTGCCAGAGAATTCTTGAATTTACTGTATATCTATGCTCCAGACATGACTGAGCGACTGAGAACACAGTGCATGTTCCAGAATATCTTACAGGGTTAAAAGAATGAAGTAGATCTATATTCTGATGTGAAGATGTCTTTAGGACATATTGAGGGGTGAGGGAAGCAAGTAATGGAAAATTGGGAGTATATGTATGTAAATACATAAAAAAACATTTGGATGGGGATACCCCAGCAGTTATTAGTGATTGCCTCTTAGGAGGAGAGAGACTTAGGGGTGGGGAATAAAGAAAAACTTTAGCTTTTTACTCTGTGTCTCTGTTGTTGGAACTCTTCTACGGTGAGCATCTGTACATGAAATTTAATTCCTAAAAGTGATTAAGAGGTTGGAAGATAATAGTGTTTACTATCAGAATGCTGCCATTATAGGTCATTTTTGTTTTTATACTTTTCTGTGTATTGAAAATTCTCAACAATTCTTCACATTTTAAAAGCTGGAAGAAAAAAAGGTTATTAAGAAGGCTTGCATAGATTTTAAAAGATTTGAATGCCTACTGTCATGCTGCAATGTTAGATTTAACTTAGGAAATTAGATACCGTATTTGTTTTGGCATTGTAGAAATGCCAACTTAAATGTTAACCAAGATTCTAGAAAGGGTGGAGTGAATGGGATAAAAGAGGGAACAGTTTGAAATAGAATTCATTATTTCTTCTTTCAGTACTTTTTTGTCTTTTTTTTTTTAGTACTTTTGAATCTCTAAGTGAGTTTTCTATAACTAATATCTGGGTATTTATTTTTTCTTTCACTTTTTAGGATTGGTGAAATTTCAGCCCTCCCTTTGGCCTTGGGATTCAGTGAGGAACAATTTGAGAAGTGCCCTGACAGAGATGTGTGTTCTCTATGATGTTCTCAGTATTGTTAGGGATAAAAAATTTATGACTCTTGATCCGGTCTCTCAGGATGCACTTCCTCCAAAACAGGTATTTGTGGGCTTTGATTGAATAATGGTGCCATTTAATTAAGTCTCACTACCATCTTTTAGGCTGTGTGTCTATTGTTTCCTTTTCCTTAGATGCAAAATTAAGTCCACATGAAGTTTTAAAGACTGTCTTAAGCTCTCCAAAAACTCAAAATTAGATTCTGTAATGTGATCAAAAATTGTGACATTTTTATGAAGCTTTATTATTTTGATTCTTATGCAGCCAGAAATCTTTTAGTAAACTTGGCTTTTTGGAATTGATAGTGCATGAATTGATAGTGACTATGGATATATTATGTATGTATATATAATACATAGGTTTTGATTTCTCATCAGTTTTCCAATTATAGACTTTTCTCTGAAGTATAAATGAATGTCTTGAAAGGGTGTTCTTGTGGGTGACGTGGAGAGTGGCGTACATAAAGAGAGGAATGGCAGTGCAGAGAGGGGAACCTAACCTTGGCTGGGCCAGGTTTATGCAGTGTTAAGTTCTGATGGTGTAGTGTTTTGGTTTAGCATGAGTCTCTTTATCAAGTGACCAAAGAAATGGGTTAAGGTTATTATTCTCTTAAACATTATTATGCGCTTTTCTCCCTTCTCCTTGCTTTTCTTTTTTTAATTTTCCCTTGAGTAGGTATTTTATTATTGAGGAAATGTATCATTTTAAAAAATCATTTGAAAATAATACAGCCCTACACTTCTGGATTGTTTCTGATAGAATCCTCAGACGTTGCAGTTAATATCTAAAAAGAAGTCACTTGCTGGAGCAGCACAGATCCTACTGAAGGGTGCAGAAAGACTAACAAAATCAGTCACTGAAAACCAAGAAAATAAGCTACAAAGAGACTTCAACTCTGAGCTTTTGAGACTGAGGCAACACTGGAAGCTTAGAAAAGTTGGAGATAAAATTCTTGGAGATCTGAGCTACAGAAGTGCAGGTATAGATAACTGTTAAAAACTCTGCTTTTTAACAGTAGTTTGTTAAAAACTATAATGGTCGATTCTTTTATAATAATATTCTCAATTACATGTTACATTTTGAAGTTCTAATTTCTGAACACATAAGCTTGAAAAAACTCAAATTATTCTTATTATAGCCTTATATGTGTGTGCAAGTTCAGTCCATGAAATTTTCCAGGCAAGAATATTGGAATGGGTTGCCATTTCTTACTCCAGGGTATCTTCCTGACCCAGGGATCGAATCTGCATTTCCTGCGTCTCCTGCATTGGCAGGCAGGTTCTTTACCACTGGCGCCACCAGGGAAGTCAGCCGTATATAAAGATATGTAGTTAATTTGAAAAAATTTTAGGTTCATTTAACAGAAATTTCAGAGATAGAGTTTAAGTGCTAACTCACCCTGAACCATAATTGACGTTTTAGTCAGAAATAGGGAGTTTGATCAGTGCCTTGAACACTGAGCATAAAAGAAAAAAAGAAACATTTCTATTCTTTCTTATTCTGTTTTTCTCCCTTAAGTCTGGTAAGCTGTTTTTAACTCCTGGGTAAAGAGAGAGAATGGTGAAAACACTTCACCTTTTTTTCCATTCAGCTAAGGCTGCAACCCTAACTTAATGAATATATTTTGTTGGAGTATATACCAAAGTTGGATGTCTTGACTTCACATCTTCTGATATAAATTCTTTGTTGTTGAGCTATAATATGTAATAGGTTTCTCAAAGCAATTGTGGCAATGTCTTTAAGCTGCTGAAGTGTATTCAGAGGAGCTATATGGTAAAAGTTTGTAACATTCACAGCTCAATGGGGTAAAAGCTCTGAGTGTCAAGGGATAAAAAAAGCAAGGAGCCCTGGCTATAATCACTGAGATAACAGTAGTGGAGTGATATTTTAAAAGGATTCATTTGCCAGAGCAAGCCATCAGTATCTTCAAATTAAAGGAATGTAATTTGCAGTGGTTAACTCAGGGACCTGCATGCCTTAGTATTGATGTGAATTGGAAAATTTTGAGTTCTAATGGTAAAGTTCCATCAAAAGATGAATTCAAGATGACAAAGACATTTTTACATTTTAATAGGTGGTCTGTGGAAGCAGTGCTTTCTGGCTCTGGACATTGTAAGCTCTTCTCAACAAATAATTATGTATAAGAACTTTACCTAAAACAGTCACTTGTGTTATAAGAGGATTTGATTACATTCTGTTTTTAATTGCAAGAAAATCTTGAACATCTTTTCTAATTATAGGATAGCAGTTACATTTATCTACTCCCTCCTCAGGTAATTCAGCAGCCCAGGGCAGCTATCTCAAACTTATGCACTCCATACAAAGACATCACATAAAGTCTAGGAGTTGGTTGACAAAAGGGTGGTGTATATGCTATCTTTTTGTCCTTCTCTTGTTGAATTCAGAACCCTTCAATTGCAACCTTATTACAGAGGCTGAGCTCTAGAAGTATTTAGTCTCCAAGGTTTAAATTTGTATAAGTAGATTATATTACTTATATTACTGTGTGTATTTATGTATATAGTCTAGAATTATATTCATTTTATCAAAACTCCATTGGAACAAAACAGTTTGGATAGCCTGTGGAGTTCTTCTTATAATGACACCATTAGACTAAGACATATTATTTTTTTTTAAGGTAAATAGCTGTTTTCTCCTGCTTCCTTTCTTCTTTTTGCTTACCATGGCTCTCCCTCCCCACATCCCCTGAAACACACATTTTTGGTGGGAACTTAATGTATGCTTTGCTGATATGCAGGTGGGATATTATTATATACTCAGTAATTTCTGTTGAATAAACATATTAACTGTTTTGTTTTCCTGTTTTTAATATCCCATTAGGATCTCTGTTTCCCCATCATGGTACATTTGAAGTAATAAAGAATACAGATATTGATCTAGACAAGAAGATACCTGAAGATTACTGTCCCCTTGATGTCCAGATTCCTAGTGATTTAGAAGGGTCTGCATATATCAGGGTATTTGTCTAAGTATTTTTCAAGTAATCTCTTATTAATAGCCCAGAAGCTAATTTGCTAACATATTTTCATGTTGTTATTTTCATGTAGGTTTCAATTCAAAAACAGGCTCCAGACATAGGTGACCTTGGCACAGTTAACCTCTTCAAACGACCTTTGCCTAAATCCAAACCAGGTATAGTTCTATTGTCTAACTTCTGGTCTAGGCTGCCCTGACTAACAGTAAATATAGTTAGGAAAAATAGGCACTGTAAATAAGAGCAGTTGGAAATATGACTTTATAATCTGTTAATCAATTATTAGTGAATAGCTGTGCAGTCGTTTTTTTTTTTTTTTTTTTGGGCCACACCATGCAGCTTGTGGAATTTTAGTTCTCTGACCAGGAATCGAACACAGGCCCTCAGCAGTTAGGGTGTAGAATCCTCATGACAGGGCCACGAAGGAATTCCTGTGCAGTCTTTTTTGAAAGGTTGAGCTTATTTACCAGTTTTCTCTGTGTAGAAGAAGTAAAAAATTTTATAGTTTGGAAAGGATATGCTGTAATACATTGTTTTCCGAACTTTTGTTGTATGTATTTAGATAATCATTTAAGCAAGTTAATACCTAAGATAGGTAATTAAGGGACTTCCCTGGTGGTTCAGTGGTTGGGAGTAGGGGGGGACAACAGATTCAATCCCTGGTCAGGGAACTAGGATCCCACATGCCGTAGGGTAGCTAGGCCCAAGAGCTGCAACAAAGACCTAGTGCAACAAAAATCTTAAAAAAATAATAATAATTAGGTAATTAATATATACACATGTTCCCTGTCTTTCAGGTTCCCCACATTGGCAGACAAAATTAGAAGCAGCACAAAATGTTCTCTTATGTAAAGAAATTTTTGCACAGCTCTCCCGGGAAGCTGTTCAAATTAAATCACAGATCCCTCACATTGTGGTGAAAAATCAGATTATCTCTCAGCCCTTCCCAAGTAAGTGCAGCCTACCCTTTTGAGTGATAATTAGAACTTTGTGATTTGGGGACCAGAACAAAGAGGGTAGCTGTTTGGGTGTGTTGAAGGAACAGTAACAGCAGAGAAGTAGTGTGCAGTCCCTAATAACAGCCATAACAGCGAGTGAAATGTGCAACCCAGTCTGCACTGCTAACTGTTCTGTGTCCTCAGTGGTGTCACTCCTGGGCTTTAAACAATATCTGTTAAAGTTTGCCCTAGCAAGCCTGTTATTAGGTAATAGTTGCTTTGAGGTGTCTATGCCAACACTATTTGTAGAAGATTTCCTAAGGTCCTCTTATTATCTAGATGAGATGTCAATTAGAAAATGCTTAATTTAAAAAAATTTTTAATCTTTTTATTGAGGTATAGTTGATGTATAAGTTTCAGGTGTACAACATAATGATTTACAATCTTTTAAAAGTTGTATTCCATTTATAGTTATAAAATACTGACTATATTCCCTGTGTTGTACAATATATCCTTGTAACTTATTTTATACATAGTTGTTTTTACTTTTTTTTTTTAAGTTTTTAAAATAACATTTATTTCTTAAAAGTTAAGATGTGCATAATTGGAAACCAAAAACAAGAAGCAAAAAACTCATTCATAATCACAAGTAGTTTTACCCTTTGATGTGTCCTTCAAGGTCTTTTGTGTATTCTTAATCCTCTGCCCCTGTGTTGCCCCTCCCTGCTTCCCTCTCCCCACTAGTAACCAGTATTGTTCTCTGTGTCTATGTGTCTGTTTCTTTTTTGTTATATTCACTAGTTTGTTTTATTTTTTAGAATCCATATGTAAGTGATGCCATACAGTATTTGTCTTTTTCTAATTTCATTTAGCCTAATACTCTCTTAAGTCCATCCATGTTGTTGCATATGGCAAAATGTCATTTTTTATGACTGAGTAGTACTCCATTGTATTTATATACCACATCTTTTTTATCCATTCATCTGTTGCTTCCATACCTTGGCAATTGTGTATAATGTTTCTATGAACATTGGGGTGCATGTATCTTTTTCAATTAGTGTTTCTATTTAGAAAATGCTTCATTAAATATCCATAATATCCTAAATTTGTGGAAATTGGATTTAAAATATTTTTCAGAAGCAATTAGATTTACCCAAGAGATCAATTTGTAATTAGCCCCACTTGTTTTTTTACATAAATTCTGAGTATCTTCTTAGATCTTGTTAAGAGAATGGGTTTCTGGAGTGAAAAATTTCATCCTGATTCTCATGGGAACAGGAAAGGTCTTCTAGTCAGTAATACTAGATATTAACTCTGTTTTGTTTTTTAATTTAAAATCTAGAAGTAACAAATTACAGTTTCTGTTCACCTGTCTTTAGCCATAGCTGAAGGTCAGCAGCCACATCGTAAGTCAATGGAAATTGAATTGTTAAAATACATGGTAGTTGATCATATTCATGGGTAGTTATTTAGGTGTAAAAATGTTAACCACAGAAGCCTCCTCTGTGAGTTCAGAATGTATCTTTTGGGAATGGGCTTTGGTAATACTTTATGAAAATAGTTTGTGCTTTTCCCTATTATAGGTTATTTATGTCTGTCCTACTTATTTTTATAAATAGGCTTGCAGTTATCTATTTCTTTGTGCCATTCTTCAAATGATAAGAAATCCCCAAAATCTGCTACAGAGAAGCAAAGTCCAGAAGACCATCTTTATGTTCTAGAGCATAATTTGCATCTACTGATTAGAGAGGTAATGAAGTAAATATTTTCTTTGCATTGTGGTAAGCATACCTACAGCAGTGAAAGTACACACCCTCCCCACTGCCGAGTCCTCATTATTTATAAAGCAGTGACATTCACTAGTTGTGCTATGAAAGATGTTTTTATGGGCTCAGGGAATACAGAGAGAATCTGAATATAGTCTCTGTGGCCAAGCATAGCTTCTATTCTACCACAAGTTTTATAGAGAGGTGTAAGAAACACATGCTAAAGGTTGATTCTGATTGGGTAATCGGAAAATGTCTTGCCAGTGCCTGTGAACAGGATTACTTGAATTATTTCAGGATACATTCTACTTACAGGTCAGATAGAAGTGTCCTGAGAATCTTTTAATAGGAATATATATTCCAGCCACCCATGTCTCACCCCCAGATCTGGTCTAGTTAGTTGTGATGGTGCAAGGATCAGTATTTTTTTTATGTTCCTAAGGTGGTTCTGTTGTACCCAGGTTTTAGAACCTCTAATCCAGGATATGGTAGAATAACTATCTACTGATTGCATGTGTTCTGTCAATGGGACTTACTGAAGAATATTTATTATTGTTTTTTATAAAAGTTTTAACGTAAAAACTAACGACAGCTGGAGAGAGACCCTTCTCTTTACCAATTTACATTTAACATAACCTAGTAGATGTTAACATTATCTGTGTGCTTAGACTGCCTTTGTATGTGCTTCCAATCCATTGCATTCATGTTTCCAAAATGTGAGCCATAATTTGATTGAACATTGTGTAGTTAATATGTGGGTACTGGCTGTTGAAAAACGGCTGTTCTTGTTACAGTTTCATAAACAGACCTTGAGTTCCATTATGATGCCACATCCAGCAAGTGCACCTTTCGGCCACAAGAGAATGAGACTTTCTGGTCCTCAAGCTTTTGATAAAAATGAAATTAATTCAATACAGTCAAGTGAAGGGCTTCTGGAAAAAATAATTAAACAAGCAAAGCATATATTTCTGAGGAGTAGGTAAGGACAAAGTTACTATCTTTCTTTGAAACTGCAGTCGTTTTTTTCTTTATGTTACCTTATGTACACTATTTTTGGCATACTTTAATATTTTTTCCCAGGGAGAGGGAGGTGACTGCAGTATAAGAGTTTATGGGTTGTAAATGGTCCTGTCAAGTTTGGGGAAGCCTTAGATCTATTGTCCATGTAACTTTATTGTTTCCAACACTGGCATTAAAGTTTTGAAAGACAGCTGACTAGAAACATGCCTTGGAACACCAAACTTTCAGCATTAACCTATCCATGAGCTACTTTTCCTGAACTGATTGAAACCTTTTTTGGAGCTTTCCATATTTTTTGGTTGTCACGCATTTTAGGATTTTGGAAGGCACTTTCCTATATGTTGACTTATTTAATCCTTAGCTCTGGGTCATGTTGTGTTAGCACATTTTTTACTGATGGTAAGACTGGGATTCAGAGAAGTTGTGCAACTTGCTCAAGGTTACACAACTAAAAGATTAGCAAAGTCAGGATTCAGGGCCTAACTCCAAATTTTATTTCTTTTTTTAAAAAAAAACTTATTTATTTATTTTAATTGGAGGCTAATTACTTTACAACATTGTAGTGGTTTTTGCCATTGACATGAATCAGCCATGGGTGTACATGTGTCCCCCATCCTGAACCCCCCACCCACCTCCCTCCCCATCCCATCCCTCAGGGTTGTCCCAGTTCATGCATCGAACTTGGACTGGTGATCTATCTCACATATGGTAATACACGTTTCAATGCTATTCTCTCAAATCATCCCACCCTTGCCTTCTCCCGCAGAGTCCAAAAGTCTGTGCTTTATATCCGTGTCTCTTGCTGTCTCGCATATAGGGTTATTGTTACCATCTTTCTAAATTCCAAATATATGTGTTAGTATACTGTATTGGTGTTTTTCTTTCTGACTTACTTCATTCTGTATAATAGGCTGCAGTTTCATCCACCTCATTAGGACTGATTCAAGTATATTCTTTTTAATGGCTGAATAATAGTCCATTGTATATATGTACCACAGCTTTCTTATCCATTCGTCTGCCGACAGACATCTAGGTTGCTTCCATGTCCTGGCTATTGTAAACAGTCCTGTGATGAACATTGGAGCACACGTGTCTCTTTGAATTCTGGTTTCCTCAGTGTGTATGGTCCAGCAGTGATACTGCTGAGTCGTATGACAGTTCTATTTCCAGTTTTTTAAGGAATCTCCACACTATTCTCCATAGTGGCTGTACTAGCTTACATTCCCACCAACAGTGTAAGAGGGTTCCGTTTTCTCCACACCCTTTCCAGCATTTATTGTTTGTAGACTTTTTGATAGCAGCCATTCTGACCACGTGAGATGGTACCTCATTGTGGTTTTGATTTGCATTTCTCTGATACTGAGTGATGTTGAGCATCTTTTCATGTGTTTGTTAGCCATCTGTGTGTCTTCTTTGGAGAAATTTCTGTTTAGTCCTTTGGCCCATTTTTTGATTGGGTCGTTAATTTTTCTAGTGTTGAGCTGCATGAGCTGCTTGTATATTTTTGAGGTTAATTCTTTGTCATTTGCTTCGTTTGCTACTATTTTCTCCCATTCCAAAGGCTGTCTTTTCACTTTGTTTAGAGTTTGCTTCGTTGTGCAAAAGCTTTTAAGTCTAATTAGGTCCCGTTTGTTCTTTTATTTCCATTACTCTGGGAGGTGGGTCATAGAGGATCCTGCTGTGGTTTATGTCAGAGAGTGTTTTGCCTATGTTTTCCTCTAGGAGTTTTATAGTTTCTGGTTTTACATTTATATCTTGAATCCATTCTGAGTTTATTTTTGTGTATGGTGTTAGAAAGTGTTCTACTTTCATTCTTTTACCAGTGGTTGACCAGTTTTCCCAGCACCACTCTTTAAAGAGATTGTCTTTTCTCCATTGTATATTCTTGCCTCCTTTGTCAAAGATAAGGTGTCCATAGGTGCGTGGGTTTATCTCTGGGCTTTCTGTTTTGTTCCATTGATCTATATTTCTGTCTTTGTGCCAGTACCTTACTGTCTTGATGACTGTAGCTTTGTAGTAGAGCCTGAAGTCAGGCAGGTTGATTCCTCCAATTCCATTCTTCTTTCTCAGGATTGCTTTGGCTATTTGAGGGTTTTTTTGTATTTCCATACAAATTGTGAAATTACTTGTTACAGTTCTGTGAAAAATACCATTGGTAGCTTGATAGGGATTGCATTGAATCTATAGATTGCTTTGGGTAGTATACTCATTTTCGCTATATTGATTCTTTCGATCCATGAACTTGGTATATTTTTCCATCTATTTGTGTCATCTTTGATTTCTTTCATCAGTGTTATAGTTTTCTATATATAGGTCTTTTGTTTCTTTAGGTAGATTTATTCCTAAGTATTTCATTCTTTTCATCGCAATGGAGAATGGAATTGTTTCCTTAATTTCTCTTTCTGTTTTCTCTTTGTTAGTGTATAGGAATGCAGGGGATTTCTGTGTACTAATTTTATATCCTTCAACTTTACTATATTAGCTTTTCTAATTTTCTGGTGGTGTCTTTAGGGTTTTCTATGTAGAGGATCATGTCATCTGCAAGCAGTGAGAGTTTTACTTCTTTTCCTATCTGGATTCCTTTTATTTCTTTTTCTTCTCTGATTGCTGTGGCTAAAACTTACAAAACTATGTTGAATAGTATTGGTGAGAGTGGGCACCCTTGTCTTGTTCCTGACTTTAGGGAAAATGCTTTCAGTTTTTCACCATTGAGGATAATGTTTGCTGTAGGTTTATCATATATGGTTTTTATTATGTTGAGGTATGTTCCTTTTATGCCTGCTTTCTGGAGGATTTTTTCCATAAATGGATGTTGAATTTTGTCAAAGGCTTTCTTTGTGTCTATTGATATAATCATATGGTTTTTATCTTTCAATTTGTTAATATGGTGTGTCACATTGATTGATTTGTGAATATTGAAGAATCCTTCCATCCCTGGGATAAAGCCCACTTGGTCATGATGTATGATCTTTTTAATATGTTGTTCGATTCTGTTTGCTAGAATTTTGTTAAGGATTTTTGCATCTATGTTCATCAGTGATATTGGCCTGTAGTTTTCTTTTTTTGTGGCATCTTTGTCTGGTTTTGGTATTAGGGTAATGGTGGCCTCATAGAATGAGTTTGGAAGTTTATCTTCTGCAATTTTCTGGAAGAGTTTGAGTAGGATAGGTGTTAGCTCTTCTCTGAATTTTTGGTAGAATTAAGCTGTGAAGCCATCTGGTCCTGGACTTTTGTTTGTTGGAAGATTTTTCATTACAGTTTCGATTTCTGTGCTTGTGATGGGTCTGTTAAGGTTTTCTATTTCTTCCTGGTTCAGTTTTGAAAAGTTATACTTTTCTAAGAATTAGTCCATTTCTTCCAAATTGTCCGTTTTATTGTCATATAGTTGCTGAAAGTAGTCTCTTATGATCCTTTGTATTTCTGTGTTGTCTGTTGTGATTTCTCCATTTTCATTTCTAATTTTGTTGATTTGATTCTTCTCCCTTTTTTGCTTGATGAGTCTGGCTAATGGTTTGTCTGTTTTATCTTCTCAATGAGCCAGCTTTTAGTTTTGTTGATTTTTGCTGTAGTCTCCTTTGTTTCTCTTTCAGTTATTTCTGCCCTGATTTTTGTGATTTCTTTCCTTCTACTAACCCTGGGGTTCTTCATTTCTTCTTTTTCTAGTTGTTTTAGGTATAAAGTTAGGTTATTTATTTGATTTTTCTCTTGTTTCTTGAGATAAGCTTGTATTACTGTGAACCTTCCCCTTAGCACTGCTTTTACTGAATCCCATAGGTTTTGGGTTGTTGTGTTTTCATTTTCATTTGTTTCTATGCATATTTTGATTTCTTCTGTGGTTTGCTGGCTATTCAGAAACATGTTGTTTAGCCTCCATATGTTTGTATTTTTAATAGTTGTTTTCCTGTAGTTGACATCTGACCTTATTGCATTATGATCAGAAAAGATGCTTGAAATGATTTCAGTTTTTTTGAATTTACAAGGCTAGATTTATGGCGCAGGATGTGATCTATCCTGGAGAATGTTCCATGTGCACTTGAGAAAAAGGTGACATTCATTGTTTTCGGGTGAATTGTCCTATAGATATCAATTATGTCTAACTGGTCCATTGTATCATTTAAAGTTTGTATTTCCTTGCTGATTTTCTGTTTCGTTGATCTATCCATAGGTGTGAGTGGGGTATTAAAGTCTCCCACTATTATTGTGTTATTGTTAATTTCTCCTTTCATACTTGTTAGCATTTGCCTTACATATTGTGGTGCTTCTATGTTGGGTGCATATATATTTATAATTGTTATACCTTCTCTTGGATTGATCCTTTGATCATTATGTAGTGTCCTTCTTTGTCTCTTTTCACGGCCCTTATTTCAAAGTCTATTTTATCTGATATGAGTATTATGACTCCTGCTTTCTTTTGGTCTCCGTTTGCATGAAAAATCTTTTTTCAGACCTTCACTTTCAGTCTGTATGTGTCCCTTGATTTGAGGTGGGTCTCTTGTAGACAGCATATATTGGAGTCTTGTTTTTGTATCCATTCAGCCAGTCTTTGTCTTTTGATTGGAGCATTCAACCCATTTACATTTAAGGTAATTATTGATAAATATGATCCCGTTGCCATTTACTTGGTTGTTTTGGGTTTGAGTTTATAAATCTTTTCTGTGCTTCTTGTCTAGAGAAGATCCTTTAGCATTTGTTGAAGAGCTGGTTTGGTGGTGCTGAATTCTCTGAGCTTTTGCTTGTCTGTAAGGCTTTTGATTTCTCCTTCATATTTGAATGAGATCCTGACTGGGTATAGTAATCTGGGTTGTAGGTTTTTCTCTTTCATTACTTTAAGTATGTCCTGCCATTCCCTTCTGTCCTGAAGAGTTTCTATTGAAAGATCAGCTGTTATCCTTATGGGGATCCCCTTGTGTGTTATTATTTGTTGCTTTTCTCTTGCTGCTTTTAATACTGTTTGTGTTTGATCTTTGTTAATTTGATTAATATGTGTCTTGGGGTGTTTTGCCTTGGATTCAGCCTGTTTGGGACTCTCTGGGTTTCTTGCACTTGTGTGGCTCTTTCCTTCCCCATTTTAGGAACATTTTCAACTATTATGTCCTGAAATATTTTCTGATGCCCTTTCTTTTTGTCTTCTTTTTCTGGGACTCTTATGATTCGAATGTTGGGGCGTTTGACATTGTCCCAGAGGTCTCTGAAGTTGTCCTCATTTCTTTTAAGTTTTTTTTCTTTTTTCCTCTCTGCTTCATTTATTTCCACCATTCATCTTCCATCTTACTTATCCTATCTTCTGCCTCAGTTATTCTACTGTTGGTTCCCTCCAGAATGCTTTTGATCTCAGTTATTGTGTTATTCATTATTGATTGACTCTTTTTTATTTCTTCTAGGTCCTTGTTAAACATTTCCTGCATCTTCTCAATCCTTGTCTCTAGTCTATTCATCTGTAACTCCAATTTGTTTTCAAGATTTTGGATCATCTTTACTATCATTATTCTGAATTCTTTTTCAGGTAGACTCCCTATCTTCTCCTCTTTTGTTTGGTTTTGTGGGCATTTATCAAGTTTCTTTACCTGCTGAGTATTTCTCTGCCTTTTCATTTTGTTTAGATTGCTGTGTTTGGGGTGCCCTTACTGTAGGCTGGCAGTTTGTGGTTCTTCTTTGTTGTGGAACTTGCTCCCTGTGGGTGGGGTTGGACTAGTGGCTTGTCAGTGTTTCCTGGTTATTAGAGCTTGTGTCTGTGTTTTGGTGGGTGGAGCTGGATCTCTTCTCTCTGGAGTTCAATGAAATGTCTGGTAGTGAGTTTTGGGGCATCTGTGGGTTTAGTATGGCTTTGGGCAGCCTGTCTTTTAATGCTCAGGACTGTGTTTCTGCTTTGCTGGAGAATTTGCATGGTATGTCTTGCTCTGGAACTTGTTGGCTCTTGGTTGGAGCTTGGTTTCAGTGTAGGTATGGAGGCTTTTGGATGAGCTCTTGTCTATTAATGTTCCCTGGAATCAGGAGTTCTCTGGTGTTCTCAAGTTTTGGATTTAAGCCTCCTGCCTTTGGCTTTCAGTCTTATTCTTACAGTAGCCTCACGACTTCTCCATCCAGACAGCACAGATTATAAAACATCTAGGTTGACAGTTCTCCACAGCAAGGGACACCCAGAGAGGTTCACAGAGTTACCTGGAGAGGAGAAGAGGGAGGAAGGAGATAGAGGTGACCAGGAGAAGAAGAGGGGGAATCAAAAGGGGCAAGCGTAATCTAGCCAGTAATCAACTCCCTATGTGCTCTCCCAGCCTGGAACACCCAGAGAGATTCACAGAGTTAAGTAGGGAAGAGAAGGGGGAGGGAGGAGATAGAGGTGACCTGGGGGAGAAAAGGGAGAGTTAAAGGGGAGAGGGCAATCAAGCCATTAATAACATCTGATAAGAAATACCTAAAAGCAAAGATTAAAAATCTAGAGTAGAGGTTAGACTCTCAAAAATATAATATTAAAAATACAAAACAAAATCAATCAGAAAAATTATAAAAAAGTATATGTATGAAATTTGCTTAAAAAATAGGATTTTTTTTTTGCAAGGTAATAGGTTATAAAAATGAAAATTAAAGGAGCAATAAAGAATTTAAAAATAAAATTTAAAAAAATGGTAATAGTAAAAATATATCTAGGAATTTTTCTGGAGCTGTTGTGGGCGGCGTGGGGTCAGTTCAGTTTCAGATAGTTCCTTGTTCCAGACTGTACGTGTTCTCAAGGTCTATAGGCCCCTTCCAATTCTTAGTTAACTACAGGGTTTTAATCTGTTGCACCTGTCACTTCCAAAGTGGTTCCCTCTTCTTTGTTTATTTTGGCTTCCTCCGTTTGCAAGTCTCTTCAGTGTCTCATTTCTGTCCTGACACAAGGAGGCGAAAGTGGTCACTTATTTAGGCTCACTTGTTCAGTTGTGCTGTGGGGAGGGAGGAACATTGCCAACAAATACCACTGGCATGTGTGGGGAGTGCTCGCAGTGTGTGGACCACACTGTGTTAGCCTTAGCCCCAGCTCACAACTGCATGTGCTTTCCAGGTCTACACTGCTCAGGCTCCAGGGTGCTCTGCAGGGCACTGTCCAAAGCGGGCACTGCGTTTTGTGCACTTCCCAGGTCTAAGATGCTCAGGTTCTCAGATACTCCACAAGGGCAGACTCGGTTGTGCATGCGTTTTGTGCCCTTTCCAGGTCTGAGCAGCTCCGGCGACTGGGTGCTTGGCAAGTGTACTGTCCCACGTGGGCCATGTGTCTTAATCATCTCCCTGGTCCTGGATGCTTGGTTTCCTGGGTGTGCTGTGTGTGTCCTCTGGCGAGCTGATCTCAGGCTGCGACCCTCCTGGCAAGTGTCAGCCATCCTGGAACCTGCTCACAATTTGGTTGAGGATGCCGGGCCCTGGGGCCGAGATTGCCCCTTGCCTTCTAGCTCTGACTGCCACCCGCCTGCCTCTCTGCCTCTGGCAGGGAGAGGGCCCGGTCGGCAGCTGGCCAGCTCTCCTTTGGTGATCGCTCAGTCCTTTGTTCTGTGAGCAGGCTAGGCTACACCTTAGGTTAGAGCCCGTGCCTCCCTGTCCAGCCCCCACACGCTGGTGGCGGAGGTGAGCGTCTGGACTACTTCTCCGCTGGGAGTTGCAGTTAGGTGTGTATTCTGTGGGGTTTTTTTTTTTCTCCCAGTTACGTTGCCCTCTGACATTCCAAAACTCCCCACAGACCCACTCGTGAGAGGGTTTCCTCCTATTTGGAAACTTCTCCTTCACGACTCCCTCCGCAGGATGAGTCTCTGTCCCTGACTCTTTTGTCTCTCTTTTTGTCTTTTATATTTTGTTCTACCTCCTTTTGAAGTGAGTGGGCTGCCTTTCTGGTGCCTGGTGTCCTCCACCAGCGTTCAGAAATTGTTTTGTGGAAGTTGCTTAGCGTCCAGCTGATGTTTTGATGAATTTGTGGGGGAGAAAGTGGTCTCCCCATCCTATTCCTCTGCTATCTTGGGACCGCCTCCCTCATTTTCTTTTTTCCGTACATCATTTACAAAAGAACGTGGCATGATTGGACCTAAACAAAGGCTTTTCCAAATGTCACAGGGTGCTATTCTATTTCATTATTGGTACTTGGTGAAGAGGTCTGTTTTTACTTCTTTCAGTGATTGTGCCTTGATGGTACTCACCAGGTGTGGGCACACTGTTTTTGTGGATGACATTTTACTTTGAATTTTAATTTATTTTTCCTGTTAGTTCAGTTATAGCTTTATTTGTCATGGTTTTATATTAGTCTTTGGTCTCAGGATGGAAACTTTCAGTAAAATGAATTAGGAATGTTGAGACAACAGCATGATACAGTGTAAGGAACTCAGCATAAAAGATGCACTTAAGCCAAGGCTCAACCACTTGCTAAGAAATTTTGGGCAAGTTACTTAATATCTAATCCTCTCTCAATTGGAGTTATAGGAGTCTGGTCAAATTGAATAATGGATACACAAATTCCTAATAAACAGTAGGAATACTATGTTAGATGACTGTTGTTACTTTCCATTTGTACATTTCAAGTATAACAGCTATTAATTAATTTGAGTATGTTGTTAATGTTGAAAATTTCTGATTAACCATAAAGTTAAATATTCCCTGAAATAAATGAGGGGCATGGAAAAAGTTATCTTTAGAACCATTTTGTTTCAGAATTGGGCTTCCCTGGTGGCTCAGGCGGTAACGAATCTGCTTGCAATGCAGGAGACCTGGGTTAGATTCCTGGGTTGGGAAAATCCCCTGGAGAATGGAATGGCTACCTACTTCAGTATTCTTGCTTGGAGAATTCCATGGACAGAGGAGCCTGGCGGGTTATAGTCCATGCGACCATGGGGTCACAAAGAGTCAGACACGAGTGAGCAGCTAACGAAAGTTTCAGAATAGTAGTTGTAATCTTGGAAGCAGCAAAACTTAAAAAACTGTTCCCTTTTCTCCCCTTAGGTATAGAAATAATGTTCTAAATATATTGACCCATTGTGTAATTCCATACAGTTAACATGTTCATATATTTTAACATACATTTGACCATTGAACAATATAGGAGTTAGAGGTACCGACTCTCTGTATTGAAAATCCAAGTATAACTTATGCTTGGCCACCAAACAGGCAGTTTCTCCATTTCCCAGATTTGCCACTCTGGATTCAAGCAACCACGAGTTGTGCAGTGTTGTAATAATTATTTTGTGAAAAAGATTCTCTCGTAAGTGTACAGGTGCAATTCAGACCCACTGTTCATGGGTCAGCAGTGTATGTGTCAGGGAATGTGTTTTTTTTTTTTAATAAATCTGGTATCATAAAATTTTATACCTTGCCTTCAAAGATATTTTAATAGCTATGTGATAGCCCATTGTGTGAATATTCAATGATGTCTTTTACCAATTCTCAATTGCTATATATCTTTTTATTTCTAATTTGTTGACATATGTTAATACTGAGATGGAAACTCTCACATATTTATCTGCTGTAAAAATTCTTGAAGCACTGCCAGGGAAACAAATCACAGCAAAAGAAGGGAAAGTTAAAAATGGATTGAAAGAAATCAGTACTAGAGCAGAAGCAGGATAAAAGAGCATATAAAAATTGATTTAAAAATCCCTTGTCCTCAGTAGCTATTCTCATTTCTTCCATTTCCTCCTGTCTTTTCCTTCTCTAGCCGATAAAGTGCTAACATCAGATTTTAGACACTGAGGATCTCAGTAGTTTGGTTGATTTACGTAATTTATGCTTTGCTTCTAAGCAGTGGCTATTCATTAGTGTGTATAAAATGTAAAGGAAAGATTATTGGCTCTGGAGTTAGACTTCCAGGTTTTGTGCCCCGCACAGCTTCAAACTTTGGGCAAGTCACTAAACATTGCTAAACTGCTTTTGTTCCTTCTGAAAAATGGAGGTAATAATAGTAGTGTCTACTTTTGTTGTTCGTAAGGTTAAAATAATTCATGAAAGCACTTATTACAATATTTGGTACATAATCATCACTTTGTAAATCTTATTTCTCACTTATACTTACCATATTCATCTTTCTTGGGGTATAGGTTTTAATTGTACAGTAAGTCTGTCCAGCTTTTGTTGAAAATGCTAATTCCATGACAGTAATAGTTCTCAAGTGTGGGTATGTCCCAAGTTATTTGTTACCAGGGGTCAAATACTGATATTTATGAATTATTTATATCCTTTTTAGAGCTGAGATTAGTACCCTAGAAGTATGCCTTTCACTTGTAGTCTGATAAGATTTTCTGAGTGGCAGAAAACAAATGGAGTTAAAAGGAAATCAGTGTGGCCTGAGAATGTGTTGTGATGTGAAGTTGAGAACCAGTACATCAGAGCTACATCTGACTTTTCTTTAAAATCTTTGCTTTTCAAATAGTGGTATTTTCAAAAAGTCACCATCTGTTTTCAAATAGCCATAAAACTGATACGCAGTTTAGCACCTTATTATTTTATATGGTGACTATAAAAATTTTAACTTTTCTTTAAAAGGACTGCTGCAACCATTGACAGCTTAGCAAGTCGCATTGAGGATCCTCAGATACAGGCTCATTGGTCAAATATTAATGATGTTTATGAATCTAGTGTGAAAGTCTTAATCACATCACAAGGCTATGAACAGATATGCAAGTAAGTATTGAAAAGAAGTTGTTTAATACGTTAAGTTGCTTTTTATGTATTGATGTTTGCAGAGTGATTACATCAAGATTTTGGGTTTTATTTGATAGGGAAGCATAACATTCCAATAAATTATTTGAGCTGTAGAGTGTTTTTAAAAGTAAGACATAAGGACTTCCCTGGTGGCCTAGTGGTTAAGACTCCATGCTTCCTCTGCATGGGTCGTGGGTGCTATCCTTGGTCGGAGAACTAAGACCCCACATGCCACGTGATAAGGCCAAAATATACAGGAAAAAAAAAATGACAGGTAAGAACGTCCAAAATAGTCTTTATATAATAGTCTCTATTGATAGTCACAGAGACTTAATTTACATAGTCTCTGTGTAAATGTTGCATATTTGAGCTATGGTCAGGAGTGAACCCCAGCACTGAGGGGAAAGCTGCCATGCTTCCTCAGATTCCGATCCGCTTCAGTTCTTGCCTGGAGGCCATGGCCAGTCTGGGGTATTTGAGGTGAAGAGGGTCATTTATATTAGAGCCCATACTTTCCATAATGTTTAGCTTAAAACAACCCCTGTATCTATTCCAGTTCATGATTGTGCCCTTAATGACTTCTGTCCCCAGCATTCCTGGAGAAGCTGTCTACTTGATTTACATTCATAAATCACAAGTTAATACACAGATAGTAGATTGGTGGTTTTCAGTAGTGGGATGTTGGTGAAGGTGGTCAAAAGGTACAAACTTAGAGCACAAAGGAGAAGAAAAGAAAAAATTGGTCAACTTGGAATTGTTTACATCTGCAACTAAGACCAAACAACTGTGGGATTATGGGCATCGAATCCAGCATACACCTTTTAAACTTCTGTGAAGAGAGATCAGTGTCAGGACAGGAGAGAAAGGAGAAGTAAGTATAGAATGTCCTTACCCACCTTCTGTAGCTGGTAGGGTCATCTTATACTTTTTAAAATTGAAAGTAATTCTCTTTCTTAGAACCCCCCTAACTTCCTATCGTTGAACATTTTATTTTAGTTGGGTTCCAGAACAGTGATTTGTACTTGTACAACCATGTCTATAGGATAAAGTGCTCCAAGTGTAATTGCTGTGTCAAAAGATAAGGACATTTAAAATTTTGATTAATGTTACCGATTTGCTTTTCTTTCTTCTTCCTTTTTAAAAATTCTTTCTTTCTTTGGCCGTGTTGGGTCTTAGTTGTGGCACTTGGGGCCTTTGTGCAGCATGCAGGACCGTTTTGTGGTAGTGGTGGTGGTGTGCAAGGTTCTCTCCAGTCGTGGTACTTGGGCTCAGTTGCCCCACAGCATGTGGGATTTTAGTTCCCTGACCAAGGATTGAACCCCAGTACCCTACATTGGAGGATGGATTCTTAACTACTGGACTACCAGGGAAGTCCCCCAATTTGCTTTTCAGAGTAATTGCCATGAGTATGCGGCCACCAATAGTGATACAAATTTCTTTTTCCTTATACCTTTGTTAAAAAAGGAGAATTCAGAAATGTGGTTAGATTTATAAGTCGTTTTCTTCTTTAAGCCTTGTGAATTTTGTGTTTTTTTCCTTCAAAAGAAATATATAAACATTAATTCATCAAAATTACAGTTTTATATAGTTACCAAAATGTTTTTTATTCTTAAATATTTGCTGTAAAAGCAAAGTTAGGAAAAAAGAGGTACTATCAGATGTGGAAAGCTATAATGCTGTGTTTTTCTGCATTTGTGCACCAGGATTATTTGAGGAGTTTTGTGTTTCTTGTACATGTCATATGCTAAAAATTTGTGAACTGACTTGGAAGAGATTTGTGACCTGTGTATATATATATTCATTGGCTATTTTATGAGTTTGTTTGACCTAAGCTGAGTTAGTAGAGCATATGTATTTTGACTTGTTAGCTGATTATTTTCAGAAGAGAGTGAAAAGTTAATTGTTTTTCCTTTCTGTGTGAGAATTTGACCTTTGGCTGACTCTCTCACTCTAGTTACCTAGTAACTTGGTAAGGAAAGATGCCATGTGTGTTACTAGGCAACAGTGTTTATGGCAAAAATGATCCCCAGTTGGTAAAATGGTTCTGGACTGGGAGAAATTACAAGCCCTTGCTGGGAGTGGCTTTGGATGTCCCATGGTGGGGTGAGTGTTATCAGTGGGCCGAGTCTCCTGCCGGGACCCTGGGATCCGGGCCTGTGAAGCTGTTGCAAGAGTGCGTAGCTCCTGTGAGGACCCAGGTTTCTAGGTCAGGGCGGGCCCCACACGCTCTCAGCACACATCTCTTCCTATTTTAACAGAGGCGTGTGGCTGCTGTGTTGACAGCTTTAGGGCCCTCAGGAGAAGAGCAGCAGGTGCTGTTGGCATGCTGACAAGCTTCCTGCCCCGCATCCTTCTGAGTAGACTGGCACTCCGTGGCCCATTGTGGTGTCGGTAGTTTAGTGAGAGTCTGATAGTTTTCACTGAACCTGAGGAAACTCCCCCCATGGGTCTTGGTGTAGAATATCTAAAAAAGTGTTGTATTCTTTTCCTTTGCTCTAAAGGTTCTTGACATTTGTATAAGGTAATTTTGGACATTTCTGATTTTTAGTATGTGTTGTCTGTAAAGGTCCATTCAGCTGCAGTTGAATATTGGAGTTCAGCAGATCCGAGTCGTGCACAGAGATGGGAGAGTGATCACACTGTCTCATGAGGGCCAGGAGCTGCAGGACTTTCTTCTGTCCCAGGTAACACAGCTCCTGAACCCCTTCCACTCTACCCATTGAAAGAACAAAGCCAATAAGAAGTAACATTATTTTTTAAAAGCCATTTCTTCCTGCCAACTAATTTCTAGTGCAGAGCTTCCCAGATAGCTCAGTGGTAAAGAACCCGTCTGCCAATGCAGGAGACACAAAGAGATGCGGGTTCGATCCCTGGACCAGGAAGATCCACTGGAGCAGGGCATGGCAACTCCAGTCTTCTTGCCCGGAGGGTCCCCATGGACAGAGGAGCCTAGAGGGCCACGGTCTAGGGGGTCACAGAGAGTCAGACACGACTGAGCAACTGAACATCAACTATCTCTAGTGCACGTTTTACCACCTATTGGCTAATTGAAAATGTTGATAAACTGTCCTAGATTTGTTTCTACTCTTAGTTTGTATTTAAGATGCATGATCAGTTCTTAGACTACCAAACTTTTTTTATTTCTCCTGTTAGCCGAGATTTATAACACCTCCAGGACCACGTGAAAGTGAAGTATTAACCCAAGAAAACCAGAGAAAGGACGATCAAATACAAAACTGTAGTATCCATTCTGCATAATGATGAATGGAACACTTTATGCGTAAGCCCTAGGACAGCGTTCCTCATAGTAAGGGACAGTATGGAAAGTGTTGAGTTCTAGTATCAGCTATACCACAGACCTGCTTTGTGACACTGGACAAATTTTTTGACCTTTTTTTTTTTCATCTATAAAGTAAGAACAGTATTTTTCCTACCTTCTTCATGGAGTTGTGATGATCCATTGAAATACTGAGTTATGGGATAAAGGGTCGGTTTTTGAAATGCTAATAAATCTTTCACATGAAACACATATTTATATTTCACATAAATTTTTATAAATACTGACCCTCTCCATCCTAGAAGCAATAATCTGTTATACTGATTTGCTTCTATGGTGCCTTTATTTAAAGGGCATCTGTGAGATATGGTAGCTCTTGGTTGATTGTACCTAAAATAGCTTTGGTTAACTTAAGCACACATGCAGAAGTGTAATGAAAACTTTTAAATAAGAGTTTCCAGAATTGCTAAGAAGTCTAGAGAAGAAGGCTTGCAAATGGTTCAGGATCACAGGAAGCTGGATGTAAGAACCACAGGCAGGGCAGGGCCCCTGCTGCCATCCCAGCACCACCACCCTCCTCGCTGGTGGCAGACGCACTCTGAATTGCCCTGTGTATCAGTCACGATCTTTCAGGGTGGTTTCAGGGTTGTCCCTTTACTAAGGATCGTCACAAAAGCTGTTAGTGTGACAGCCTCCCAGAACAAAGTGGGGTGGAGAGTGGACTTGACAAGGCCAGTGGAAGATACTCAGCTACACACCCTGCTGCTGTTTTAATGTTCCTCCAAACTCAGTGATCAGGTGGGAGGCTCCAGCTGGCCAAGTTCAGCTTGTGGGCTGTGTTCCCACTGTCAGTGTGCAGGAAAGCAAGTATCAGGCTATTTTAGCTTCTGCAGTGGAAGGTGGGATTTTGTTCCCTTGCCCCACACAGAGGATAATTCCTCAAACATAAGATAGGGTTCCTTTGCTAGGCAGTGAAAACCCCAGCGAAAGTTCACTTTACAGTCATGATGTCAAGTCTTGGCAGTGGCCAAGTAAATACCCATTCCGATTGTCAGTGAAGTTTCCTTTTTCATTCACAGATGTCACAGCATCAGGTGCACGCAGTTCAGCAGCTAGCCAAGGTTATGGGCTGGCAGGTCCTGAGCTTCAGTAATCACGTGGGACTGGGGCCTGTAGAGAGCATTGGCAATGCCTCCGCCATAACCGTGGCCTCCCCAAACGGTGACTATGCTATCTCAGGTACTTCCTGTTTCTCTGAATGTGAAGAGACCTTTCGGAGTTTGGCCTTTTCATTTAGCTTTAGTAGTTACCATACTTAAGAGTAACTTACCTCTGTAGTAGGTGAGTTCCTTTATTAATTATGCTGAGTGTTTATCTCATCATAGCTATTATTCAGAGCAACAGGTTATTATGTCTTTCTATAGTAGTTATAAAAGATGTTTTGCTTGGCAACACATTTTCCTAGGAGATTATCTGAAAAATGCCATCATCTTTATGACTCCTGCAGTTCAGAACTTTCAATGGATAAATGCTTTTTAAAATATATACTGGTAGGGAGTTCCCTGGTGATCAACCCAGTGGTTAGGACTCACTTTCACTGCTGTGGACCCAGGTTCAGGGAACCTGGTCAGGGAGCTAAGATCCCACATGCTGCATGATGGGGCCAAAAAAATTTTTTTAAGTTTATAAATATACTACTGCAAACATGCAAGAAGAATAGTATCTGATCCTAAAGATGGTCAAGGGATAGAACAGAGACGTGTTTTGTGAAGCACCTACCATGAATGGGGCACTTTGTCTTGTTGAAAATTATATATCATTTCAGTGTGATCTTCTTTAATACTTGCTCTAAATATTTGAAAGAGTGGGTAGTTAAACATTCTTCCCCACAGGATCACAGCTTGTGAATCTGTAGTAGGCTTGATCATTGCAAGACCATTATTGATAAGAATTTCTAAATACCCTTTCTTCTTGCCTGAGTTATAAAGCGTCATTAAAACCTGAAGTTCATATCCAGAATAATCTTTCATCCATCCCTTCCAGTTCTGATTTTGAACCTTTGACTTTCATCACATTGTGGGTGTATATTAACCAAGTTGTTAAATGATGCGGTTATCAAGTATTTTAGAAAAAAAAAAAATTATGATGTTCTGAAAATATATAGAACATTTGATTTTCCTAAACCAGCACTTATCTTTGCCACATTTTTATATTACAAACATTAATTTGTAAATATTTATACCAGCCTAGTATCTATAAGGGGCTTTCCAGGTTGCATAGTGGTAAAGACTCCGCTTGCCTGTGCAGGAAATGCAGAAGACTTGAGTTTGATCCCTGGGTTGGGAAGATCCCCAGGAGTAGGAAATGGCAACCCACTTCAGTGTTCTTGTCTGGAAAACTATACATGGATAGAGGAGCCTGGCTGGCTACAGTCCATGGAGTTGCAGAGTCAGACACTACTGAGCACACACACAATATCTATAAATTAGTAAATTTTATTTCAGCATATTGAACCTGAAAAGTACTTTTAAATAAGCACTTTCAAGTTCGTAGACAAACAAGGCTTTTTGTGCTCGTGGAAAGTGAAGTTGTGTGATCTTTGTTGTTTCTAGCTTGGAAAATGAGTATATTGATATTTTGGTTTTGCTCCACAGTTCGTAATGGCCCTGAAAGTGGCAGCAAGATTATGGTTCAGTTTCCCCGTAACCAGTGTAAAGACCTTCCAAAAAGTGATGTTTTACAAGATAGCAAATGGAATCATCTTCGTGGGCCATTCAAAGAAGTTCAGTGGAATAAAATGGAAGGCCGAAACTTTGTTTATAAAATGGAGCTGCTTATGTCTGCACTTAGTCCTTGTCTACTGTGATTTTTTTTCTGGACCAGTTTCCAGATTTTTTTTTTCCCCCAGAGAAGTTTCCAGAAACTTTGAGGAATGTTTGCAGATCAACAATAAGCACAAAGAAGACGAATCTTCCAAAGGAATATTGTTTTTAAAAAGTATTAATTAGCAAATGTTTACCTAGCATTTTGAAACCTTTCACTTTATAAGTGACAAGTACTTTAAAATGCAAAAGTTTATGTACAGTTATAAGGTATACAAACATGGAAAGATGTACTTTTTTTATGCAGTTGACTTGAAATATTACTAACATGGATTGACATTTGCTTTTTAAAATATCCCTTTGATGTTGACATCAAATAAAGTATATGGTTAAAAATTCCAGACACTCTGAACTCTTAACCTAAATGAATTATGTCATATCGTTCCATTGTTTGTTATTGCTTAAGAATATTTAAACACTCTTAAGACCCAGCTTTCATACAGGAATTCCCTCACAATGAGAGAAGCAGATCCTTTCTCCCAAGTGCAACAAAGTACTTTCCAACCCAATGGAGCCTGTGCTGCCCTCCCCACCAGACCTATTAAAGCCAGCCCTTGTGTTAGTGGATAAAGTACTTTGCCCTCTGATTGTCTTTCTTACGCATGCCTGGGTCTCAGTCTGCTGAGAAATTCCTTAGAGCTCCACCTGAAGGCTTAGAAGGCAGATGGTGTTGTATCTTTAGGGTTTCCTTGGTCTCTCCTTGTTTTTTTCCCACTTGAATGACCTCACTTGCCTTGCCCCGCTCCTGCCTTACCCTGACCTTGGCAGTCCCCAGCCTCAGCCAGCAGCCTTGGATTGCTTCTTCTGATTAAAGATTTGTTCTGTCTTATTTCACTAGGTCTCTGCATTTTCCCAGGGAAAATACTAGTGCATTAATGGAATACATTTTGCAAAGAACAGATAACATGAATTTAGAAATAGTGGCCCAGCCCTAAAACATGTCTGAAGAACTTCCCTTAATAAGAAATTTGGGCTTATGGGCCTTTTGGTACCACTATAAATAATCTGTAAGTAATCTGTAGTTTCCTTATGAGGAAGGCTTTCAATTTTTAAAGATGGGTATCGTAATAATTTATGACTGAAGTAACTTTAAAAATCCTTTGTATTTCTCTTTTAAAAGGTAAGTGGAGCTTGTAAGCCATGAAATACCATAATACTTTTGTGTTTTTGTGTGCTTTTTTTCCTCCTCTGATTAAGCTTCTGCATCTTTCTATCCATGGAAATAAAAAGATTAATATAAATCTGCAAGTATTTAAAAAATTTCCAGTGCTTCTCCTAAGTTATGGTGCCCCAAAAGTTGCTTTGCAAATTATAGTAAGCTAATCTGTACACATCTGCTCACATATGGAGTCTTTTATGAAGGCTCAAACTGCAGTACAACGAATCTCAAAACTTTCAACAAAGGACTAGTTTTTATTTTTTTTTTAATTTCCATCCTTTGCAGATTGGTACTTTTGGTAAAAGACAGTAACGTGAATTACTAGAGGGACTTCCCTGGTGGTCCAGTGGTTAGGAATCATTCAGGGGATGTGGGTTCAGTCCCTGGTCAGGGAACTAAGATCCCACATTCCTAGGGGCAGCTAAGCCCATGTGTCTCAACTGTGGAGCCTGTGCTCTAGAGCCCGTTGGTCACAAGAGAAACCCACATGCCACAACTGGAGAGAAACCCGTGAGCCCCAACTAGAACCTAGTGCAGCGAAATATATATATATATATATATATATATATAAATTTATTAAAAATAGAATTACTAGACAAATCTAAAAAGATACAAAATGAAAGTCCCCTCTTTATTATAATGGACATAAATTGAATGTCAAATATAAAAATGTTTGAATGTTTTATTTTGTTTCTATGATTATCTTGTCACAAACCAGTAAAAGGACCAGTCTTGGAGTAGAAACGGATGAGAATACGTGCATAATTACCACCCACTCATGTACACTTCATCGGAATGGACAGGGGTGATCAAAGGCCTTCCTTGCCCCATTGTTTTAAGACACATTCAGAAATCAGTCACTTCCTGTCTGAGAGGAGTGGAAGCTAAGGTAAGCATGGTTAAGTGGCTGGCAGGTCAGCTGCTGTGGCAGCAGTGTTTGAACCTGAGTTACCCACAGTTGGAAGGATGTGCTTTGGCCTTTGGGAGAGAGGTTGGAGAAAACCAATTAGCCCCTCACCAAGTGTTTAACAGTTGGCAAAAGAGCTGTGTTGGAACGTTAGCTCTACTTCTTAGCTGTGTGCTTGGCAGTGTTATGCTCTTTGAAGCTGTTTCCATGCACATAAAATGGGAAGAAGGAATGTCTCTGCTAACCACAGGGCTGGTTCAAAGGCTTAGTTGTGGTTGGTGATAGATACTAAATTCTAAGATGTGCAAATATAAAACATGAAGCAACTGTAAAAATCCAGCTAATTATGAGGCAGGAGGCAGATGGACCCCCCTCCCCTGCCAGGGTAAAGCAGTTGGAGGTTCGTTCCCTATTGATCGAAACTCCCAAGATGAGAGCAGCTTGGCAATTAAGGGAGGAGGCTGGGCCCTGCCCAGACCACATACTTCTCGTTCACGAAGTCAGAAGACTTCCCTGGACCCCACATACTCAGAAGGGCTCCTTGCAAGCCAAGGGGGTTACAATGTCAAGGGATGTTCTACCCAAATGCCTTTGCGGTAGGATCCATCTTGGCTAAGAGATGTGTATACACAAAAGGATCCTGAGATATGCCAGATAGGGACTGTGAATAAGGCAAATCAAAATGATTGAGCAAAGGAAAATTCTAAGAAATACCTCATATAAGTGATTTAAACTGCCATGAGGGCACAACTCAGGGACTCTCCCTTTGAGTCTACCTATGTGTCTATCCACAGGTACTGTACTCTTTCTCCTCCTAATAAATACTTCATTTGCTTCACTACTTTCTTTGTGGAAATTCCTTTCTGCAAAGCCTCAGGGCCAGGGCCCTTGTCACCGACCACTGATTTAGTGGCTAGGTTAGGTGCTTTCGCTGCTGCGACCCAGCCTCGATCTCTGGCTGGGAACCCAAGCCCTGCTTCAAGCCATTCCAGGCCGAGGCCACACGAAAGCAATTAAAGTCGGAAAAATGGTACAGATAACCAGTTTTAATTTTATTCATCAGTAGGAGAAGCTGTTTTAGGTGTTTTAGTATGTCCTGTATAAAATTCTAGACAGTAAAGACGGTGAGCACATTTGTGGGTGGAAGATTTATTTTTTCCATGTTCACTGTTAAAGCCGATCTCTCTGGTTGACCTCTCCTCACACCCTCTGCCTTGGTCTTTCATTGACTTTCACTTTCCTACTCCTGCTCTTTGTTGATGCCTTAAATACTTGGAGCTAAAGTCAGCTCTCTTTATATCTCACTTCAGGATGGGAATGAAAAGCAGTTCACCACAGAGAAAGCTCTCGTGTTTTCAAAGCAGCAAGCACAGTAACACAGTTCAATTCAGTCACTCAGTCATGTCTGACTCTTTGCGACCCCATGGACTGCAGCACGCCAGGCCTCCCTGTCCATCGCCAACTCCCAGAGTTTATCCAGACTCATGTCCATTGAGTCGGTGATGCCATCCAAGCATCTCATCCTCTGTCGTCCCCTTCTCCTCCTGTCTTCAGTCTTTCCCAGCATCGGGGTCTTTTCATATGAGCCACCTCTTCACATCAGGTGTCCAAAGTATTGGAGTTTCAGCTTCAACCTTAGTCCTTCCAGTGAACACCCAGGACTGATCTCCTTTAGGATGGACTGGTTGGATCTCCTTGCAGTCCAAGGGACTCTCAGAGTCTTCTCCAACACCACAGTTCAAAAGCATCAATTCTTCAGCGCTCAGCTTTTATAGTCCGACTCCCATCTATACATGACTACTAGGAAAAAAACACACAGTAATGCAAGTGGTACTCAAAAGTCAGTAACCAGAGCTGGGTTTTTGCCCTGAAGTTTGCTGTTAACTATCTGCAAGGTCACTTCCAGAAATTTGTCTATAGGCATACTTCACAAAGATCATTGTTTAAAGATTATTCAGGAAGTCTGTAAAAGTGAAAAACTGAGACCAATGTAAACATTCAAAAGAATGACTAAAATTATGGTACAGGGGTCCCAAACGCAGGCACTCATTTGTACTTCTCTAAAAGGTGAGCCTGAATGACTGAGGAGTTTTTCTACTCCTGATGTTCTGACGCCCCTTGCTTACACATCAGAGAAATTTCCGTGTTATACTGTCTTCCTTTCCCTATTTAGTGATTGTGAGCTAATGTTTCAGGCTATACTTGGCCTGAAATCTGGTAGATGAGGGAGAAGTTTGAGGTAGAAAAGTAATATACAATCTGGAAAACTTCCTGATAACTTAATGATACACCAAGAAGAGGCCAGTGGCAGAATCTCTTCTTCCACTCAATTCGATTCATGGCCTCTCTTTTAACCTTCTCTACACATAGTCCCATCCCAATCCCCTTGAGACCCAAAGAGAGAGAGCTGTGGTCTGTGGTAACCAGCCACAGAAATCATACATTTACCCTCTAACTTCACCATCAGATTTCTTTGCCAGAACACCATGAAATCAAAGTGAAGAGTCCTGATAATTTCATGCTGACAGGAATTCTAATTGGCATTTGTATATCATTGTTGAATAAAAACAGAAAACTGAATTATTATTTAATAAGTTCACGAGTGAAAAAAAGGCCCTTCAAACTGTGAGATACCTGAGGGAAAAGTACTTTTAGCATATTTAGAGACAGAATTTCCTGAATAACCACTGGTCTGTTGTATCAACAGACCTATGGGTGCACTTGATAAAGTCAAATCTGAAGCTAAATCCTTTGATTTGATATCAGTAGTGCTCTTTCTCTCTCTCCCAACACTCAGTCTTTGCTAAATTTTACATAAACCCCACCAATATTAGAAAACATTCAAAAAGACAACCTGATCAAAATATAGGCAGAAGACATAAATAAATTTCTTCAGAGAAAATGTACCAGTGGCCAACAGCACATGAAAAGATGCTGTCACTAATAGAGAAATGCAAATCAAAACTAGAACGAGATATCACCTCAAACCAGTCAGAATGGCCATCATCAAAAAGTCTACAAGTAATTAATGCTGGAGAGTGTGGAGAAAAGCCTCCTATGCTGTTGATGGGAACGTAAATTGGGGCAGCCAATGGAAATTATGGAGAACAGTATGGAGGTTTCTTAAAAAACTAAAAATAGAGTTACCATATGATTCAGCAGTTGTACTCCTGGACACATATCTGGAGAAAATCATAATTTGAAGACACTTGCACCTCAGTGTTCATTGCAGCACTATTTACAATAGCCAAGACATGCAAGCAACCTGTGTCCATCAACAGGTGAACAGGTCAAGAAGATACGGTATAGACACACACACACACACATACACACACACACACCCCCACAGGTCAAGAAGATACGGTATAGACACACACACACACACACACACACACACACACACACACACACTGGAATATTACTCAGTGATAAAAAAGAATGAAATAATGCCATTTGCAGCAACATGGAAGGACCTAAATATAATACTAAGTGAAATAAGACAAAGACAAATATCTTAAATGTGGACTCTAAAATATGATACAAATGAAGTTGTTTATTAAAAAGAAACCAAACAACAAATACACAACAAACATATACACGCTACTATATATAAAATATGTAAACAACAAGGACTTACTGTATAGCACAGGGAACTGTATTTAATATCTTGTAATACCCTATTGTGGAATATGTGTGTGTATGTATAACTGACTCACTTTGATGCACACTTAAAACTAACATAGGATTGTAAATCAATGATACGTCAAAAAAATTTTTTTAATGTTGCAAAAAATTGAATTTCCTAAGAGGAAGTGATTCGTAGGTGATAGTTGAACACCTTAGTTAACAGGAGGAAGCCATCTCAGCAGAAGGAACAAGTCTGATATAATAGAAAGATTGCCCAAGATGTTTTTGTATATACCACTTGAAATAATTCGTAAGTGAATGAACAATTATAATGTATCCATGCTACAAATTGCATTGTGGAGGCAGTAAGAATATTTAGACATGAATATTTAGACATGAAATAATGCCCACGAAACATTAAAGGAGAATAAGCAAGTTGTAATGTGTATAATAGAATCCCACTTGCCTAAAAAAATAGTTTAAATATGCATATTGTAGTATGTGTATATATAGACAGGTATGTTCATATATAGCAAGTCTAGAAGGATACACTAGAGTTTATTGAGTAGGACTGAATTTTTCTTTATATATGGACTTCAATATCATTTTAATTTTAAAGAAGGATTTGTCTCCTTTGTGAACAGCTACCTAGTGTGTAAAAGGTAGTGGAGATATCACTTGTAAGTGAAATCTAATTTTAAAAATTACACAAATGCACTTATTTATAAACAGAAACAGACTCACAGATCTCACACTTATGGTTACCAAAGGGGAAATGTAAAGGGAAGGGATAAATTAAGAGATGGAGATTAACATATACACACTACTATATATAAATTACTAATAAGGACTTACTGTGCAGCACAGGGAACTCATCAATATTCTGTACTACCGTATATGGGAAGAGAATCTGAGAAAGAATGGATGTGTATATATATAGGCTTCCCGGGTGGCTCAGATGGTAGAGAATCTGCCTGCAGTGCAGGAGACCTGGGTTGGGAAGATGCCCTGGAAAAGGGCATGGCAACCTACTCCAGTATTCTTGCCTGGAGAACGCCATGGACAGAGGAGCCTGGTGTGCTACAGTCCATGGGGTCACAAAGAGTTGGACATGACTGAAGCGACTAAGCACGCGTGTGTGCGCGTGTGCACGCACACACACACACACTCACTCACTGGTGAGACTCTGCCCGCCAATGCAGGAGACTAGATAGAGTTCAATCCCTGGGTCAGAGAGATCCCCTGGAGAAGGAAATGGCAATCTGCTCCAGTGTTCTTGCCTGGGAAATCCCATGGACAGAGGAGCGTGGTGGGCTACAGTCCATGGGGTCGCAAAGAGTCAGACAACTATATGTGTATATATATAACTGATACATAACAGATTCACTTTGTTGTACACCTGAAACTAACCGAACATTGTAAATCAACTACTGAGAAAGTCAGTTCCTAGGCAGATTGACAAGTCTGGGGTCCCTGAGGAGGAGAGAGGGCTTTCGAAGAGGACACAGGGTCTGGAATTCTCAAGGAGGAGGAAAGGACAAACATCTTTTTTTTTTCCTCTACATTCCTTAGTCTTTGTCACATAAAACGTTTTTATCTTTAAGCCTGGAACTGATGATTACACAACAAACAACTCAGTTTAAACTCTGTACTAAGGATTATATAACAATGTATCCTGCTTGAGGACAGTTTCTCCTTCCTGCCAACATTCTGGCTAATCCTGTTCTCTTAAAATGTAAATTATGGGAGTGGGTCTAGTAAGATCTTTACAACCTTGAGACACTCTTTTGATTTATTGTAATAACTAATTAAAAAAGTGTATAACTTCCTTGCTTAGACTAGCAAGGGGGGCACTCACCGTCCCCCTTCTGGTGTCTATGTCAGAAGCTTTCTCTGTGCCTTTTTATTTTAATAAAACTCTGCTACACAAAAGCTCTTGAGTGATTAAGCCTGGTCCCTGGTCCCGAAGCTAAATCTTCGAAGATCACAAATCTGATACCGTTCACTGTAAGCTATCACTAAACTACAATGAAAAGTTTATTTTAATTAAAAGCAGTATAAATAGTGGACCCAGTAACTGTGTTCTCAAGGGTTGGAAAAGCTTACAGTGGGGACAGGTGATAGATGTGCTGACAGGCGCACATGCTGGAGATTCACGTCGTTCCTTATCAGAAGCTGAGCTGTGGGTAGACACACTGCCCATAACCACAGGGACATACTCTGCCTTCAGCAAACTAGAAGCATCTGAGTCTTGGAAACTGGGCAGGAGAAACAAGCTGGATATATAAAGGCTGATGATGGAGAGAGGGTTTTCCTTCACCCAAGGGCCCTGCAGTTTCACTCCATCACATTTGGCTCCTCGTGTTTCCATCCCCTAGCATTCTAGTCTGCCACCTCTTCTCTGCCCTCATTACAGACACCTAGCTTTTCTGAGCCCGATCCTCTCAGGGCTTGTCTCTGCATCCCTGAACTGAGCCAGACATGCTGATAACCTTCCTCTCTCTCACTTCCTGGGCTCCTCAGCTGTGTGTGGCTCGATTTCAAATCGGAGCATGAAGTCCCGCGGGGTGTTTAGCGTCTCCCTCAGACTCCACAGGACCGAGGTTCTCTTGCAGCAATCCTCGCCCATCTGGAACATCATGAAATGAAAGATAAGCGTACACGCCTTCTGGGTTTCTGAGATCAGAGTCTCAGACAGGACATTCTGCTCACAGGGCACGTACATTCTGTCCCACATCCTACGCACCATTGACCAGGTGATACACCTGCCACATCTTCAATTTGGCCCCTTCCAGAAGCAGGAAGGGCTCTACTGAATTGTAAGTCACATTCTGGAAGCAAGAGCTTCAAATTAGTCTTCTGGTTATAATGCAGGGGAGAATAATGGTGTTTTTCTTAATTGCTGAAGAATGTTTATGGTTAGAATCAATGTGATTAATTCCAGTGTCATTTAAAACTCTGCCAGGCCCCTGGCTCTGGCTGAGGGTTTTGCTTGTCTGTGGCTGACAGAAACCTCCTCCAGGCCTCTGAGTTCTCTGCAGGGATAGGCTCACAAATAAAGGATCAGCATTTTATTTTCAGGTTTTATTTCAGCCTTTAAAACAGTTTATTTTTTTTCACAGCTTGAAACATAACTTATAGTTTAACATGTTCAGTGGCTAAACCTCTATGATTTAATATTTTCTTTTTTGGAAAATAGACAGAAACCCCAGGCTCAAGAATCAAAAACTTTCCACAGGAATATTCAAACTGGGGGGAGCTTTCAAAGTGCAAAATAGAGACATGGAAAGCTGAAGGAACAACCTTTGGTGAAGATTTGGGGTGAGGGAGCAAATTTAATTTATATCTGGATTGGTACCTCTCGCTGGGTATTCTTTTCCACTTCTCCTTTTATATGAAGATTACCACCCCTGACTTCCGAGAAGCTGAGAGGCAGAGTTCGGGAAAGCAGGTAAGGTGTCAAGAGGACAAAGGTTCCGGCAGCTAACTAGATTTAATCCGATTTCTGATGGGCTTGCTGTGCGAAAAAGGAAGAGTCAGGTTATCCTTGGTCTTTTCTGGTGTGTCTCATCCTGCTTCCTTGTGGTGCTGGAGAATAGTGCAAGAAACCGGTCCTCCATGGCGGAGGTCTGGTTCCGGGGCTGCTGCGTGGGGAAAGGGCACAGGTGTGTCTGTGTACACCTGTGTCTGTCATGCACTTGGGCTATAAGCTAGTCATGCAGATTAGCTGCTATCTGGCATTCTGAATCAAGTAATGCCTTTGGAACGATGATAGCTCCCGTAATCTAAAGATTCCTTCCTGTAACCCTGGAGACAGTATGTAGGCAAAAGCCTCATACTAATGTCTCCAGGTAACTTTCTGGAAGCAATGTGGACACTGGGGACTTGGAGTGGGGAGAAGAGAATGTTCTAGGTCTCCTTCATTTGTGCATGGATGAATCTGCAGCTGAGGGCTGGGGACACAGCTAATAAGGTCAAATCCCACCAATAAATGGAGTGGTACCTTTGATTTGTAGCTAAGAATGTTGGAGAGAAAAAGGAGAACGGAAGATAAATTCAGGCCTGCTTTAGAGCTTGCTGAAAGGAGGCTGGCATGGAGAGATACAAGTACCCATGGTGGCCAGTGACTTCGGAGTCTAAGGGCCGGGGCCAGCTGTGGCTCATCCCCAGTGTCACCTGGAGCCCCAGTACTCCAGGGCACTTGACTTTCTCCAGGACCCGGCATAGCGCTCATTGCGTCCTAGACTCTGGACGATTCTTCATAGCTTCCTTTAATTGCTCTGAGTGCTCTGTGTTATTGTGGGCTTCGCTTGATACTCTGAGGGTGAGGTAGGTGAGGGCCAGGTGTTCCCCAGCCTGCTGGGAGCCAGCGAGGCCCTGACGTGCCGGGAAGCGTGAGTGACTGAGGGGGCAGGTTCTAAGCCTGCTCTGACTTTCCTGCCCATCCTGCAGCCGCAGCCTTCACACAGGCGGCGTCCCCAGCTTGTCAGGCGGCTGCCCGCGTGGAGATGAGCTGCTATCCTCACAGTGGCCTCCCCTGGGGCCTCAGGAAGGAAAGTCTAATTAACGCTGGGGTGAGAGGAAAAGAAAGGCGATTCTCTCTCTGTCCCTTGTTCCCAATGGTGGTCCCCCCAGAACAAATTTAGCTCTTCTCCCTAAAGCTCCAAGCCACAGGGAGGAGGGGGGTGCTCTGGGAGGTGCTCACAGCAGTCCCCACGGGAGAAGCAGGAGGCGGCCACAGGCAGAGAAGACCAGAGCACAGAGAGCGTGTTATAGCACTGCACGCTTGGTCTGGAAACACTCCCGCCTCTGCTATGGGGCTTCCCGATGGCTCAGGAAGTAAAGAACCCACCTGCAAGGCAAGGGCCACAGGAGACCCGGGTTCAATCCCTGGGTCAGGAAGACCCCCTGGAGGAGGAAATGGCAACCCTCTCCAGTGTTCTTGCCTGGAGAATCCCATGGGCAGAGGAGCCTGGTGAGCTACAGTCCATGGGGTCACAGAGTCAGATACGACTGAGCACAGAGCACACGGGCATGGGGACCCCTCCAGCGCCCCCCGCCCCGCTGGAGCAGAGTGCAGTGAGAAAGCAGACTGGGCACTGGGCCACCGTAGCCCCATGGCCGAGCACAGTGCCGGCTCACAGCACCCACCCTCCCAGTCTTTGACCTCCACGCCACTGGGACTGACGTGATCCAATCCAGAGTCCAGCTCCAGGCAGTCAGCTTTGTCAGCATGCAACTACCCCAGCAGCAATAGGTGACTACGGCAGAACAAGAGGCTCCGGCGGGACTGGCCACGTGTGTTCCTTTTGTTGGAAAATCACATCTTCCTCTTGAGGTAGGAATGTCACTGGGTCTGGCCTTGGCTAACACTCTACATCCTGCAGCTCAATCTCCTCCATTGTGCTTTCTGCAAAGCAAAAGACACACTGACTGTGAGTTGCCACTCAGCTGGGGGTGCTTTCTTGGTGAGAAGAAGGTAACATGGGCCTCGATTATCCAAGGCCCGGAGAATTACCTTTGAGCTTGTGTCTTCTCTTCCTTTGGAATTTATAGGCACACTTATTACAAACCCACATGAGGCTGATCAGCACTGCGGCCACAGCAACGAGAAAAGCAAGGAAGACAGCGACAAAGTGGAGGTCTTCATAGAGGATCTCTACAGGGCAGGGGGGAGGTAACGTCTCTTAATATCAAGTTGGCTTCCCACACACTCCAATTTTCTAGAGGCACCGGGGCCCCGGAAGCGTCTCACCTGACACATGCAGCACGATGGTGCCAAACCGGCTGCTCCCCAGGCGCTCTGTCACCGTGATGATGTAGGAGCCGGAGTCCTGCACACCCACGCTGAAGAGCTGGATGGAGCCATTGTCGAAGGTGCACACCCTGTCCTTGTGGCTCTGGGAGATGTTGGCCTGAGTCCCCGGCTGCCACTCCACGATCTTCTGCACTCCCCAGCTGGACGTGTACTTCCATTCGATGGTGGGGATCCCATGGCAGGAGTAGTCAACCGAGAGCAGGATGTCCTCTGCCACCGTGGCGTTGATGGCTGGCTGGGGAATGTACAGTGATACGCCCTGACCTGCGGGATGGAGTGCTAGACGTGGGGCCACTTACACGGGCTCGCAGGAAAGTCAGCTTCTCTCCTGCATTCCTTTACTCAGCAAGTATTTATTGAGTTACATGTCAGGGGCTTCCCAGGTGGTGCTAGTGGTAAAGAAACCACCTGCCAATGCAGGAGACATAAGAGACACGGGTTCGACCCCTGGATTGGGAAGATCCCCTGGAGGAGGGCATGGTAACCCACTCCAGTATTCCTGCCTGGAGAATCCCATGGACAGAGGAGCCTGGTGGGCTACATACAGTCCATAGGGTCACAAACAGTTGGACACAACTGAAGCAACTTAGCACACATTACACGTCAGGCTCTCTTCTGGATTCTGATGCTAACACTACCGAGGTGAATATTACGGACTGAATGTTTGTATTCCCCTTCCCCACAATTTCTATGTTGAAGCCCTTCCCTGCCCCACCCAGGTGGCTATATTTGGAAGTGGTGTCTCTAGGGAGGTAATTAGGGTTAAATGAGGTCATAAGTGTGGGGCCCTGCTCCAGTAGGATTAGTGGTTTGGTTTTTCTGGGATTTTCTTGCTGTTCCACGCAGCATGTGGAATCTCAGTTCCCCAACTAGGGATCAAACTCACACCCCATATACCGAAAGTGTGGAATCTTAACCACTGGACCACCAGGAAAGTCCTCAGGGATTAGTGTCCTTATAAGAACAGTCTCTCTCTCTCTCATATGGAGAAAGGACCATTTGAGGTCACAGTGAGAAGGCAGATGTCTGCAAGCCAGGAAGAGCTCTCTCCTTGGAAACCAAACCCTGCCAGAACCTTGATCTGAGACTTCACAGCCTCCAAACTATGTGAAAATAAATCTGTGCTGCTTAAACTCCCCAGTCTGCCATATTTTGTTATGGCATTCCAAGCTAGAACACTGAACAAAACACAAGGTTATCACTCACTATTTCCTAGAGCTTCCATTGTATAAGGGAGACATACAAGAGTTAAATAAACACACAAGAGCACTTTATAAGTGCTTTAAAGATAATGAAACAGGTAGGTGGGGATGGAGGTGGTACACAACGTTAGACAGGATGGTCAGAGAGAACCTGTCTGTGGAAATGAACTGGACCCAAGGGACAGAGAGGAAAAGAAGGCAGCCATGTGAAGACATGCGTTTCAGGCAGAGAGGGCAACTGAAAGAGTGAAGTGAGAGTGAACAGGCACGTCTGAGGGGCAGAAGGAAGGCCAGAATGTAGAGTGCAGGTAGCCGGGGGTAGTTCAGGAGGCGAGGCTGGAGGGCTGGGTGGGACTCAGGTCGTGATGTGAGAGTCTGGGTGATGGGAAGCCGTAAGAAGGCTGAGAAGAAAGGTGACATTCTCCACTGAGCTTGAGAAAGCCCACCATGGAGAACGTCTTGGGGTGAGGGAGCCAGTGTGGAGGCAGGAAGAACAGTCAGTCGGCTACCGCAGGGGCTAGAGCTGGAGACAGCCTTGGAGACAGTGACAGGGGGTCTGACTTAGGATGCGTGTGGGAGCAGAGGACAGAACCTGCTGATTACAGCTGTGGGGTGGGTGTCAAGCAGAGACTTCTGCGTGAGTGTACAGATGAACAGCTGAGCCACTGGCTAGGATGGAACATGTCATGATACATTATTAAGTAGGTGCTCTGCACAGGCCCTGTGCTAACTGCTTCACACACAACCGTGTCTTTAAAGCATCATACAACCCCCTGCAAGTCTATCCAGGCTGTAACAAACTCCAGCGCCAACAGGATTCATTAGCTGGTCCAAGTTCACCCTGCAAGGCTGAGATTCTCACAAAGGTTGCCAACTCCAAAGCTCAAATATTTAACCTCTATGCTCAAGTCAATGGGGTCGCTGGGAGTCAGACACGACTGAGCGACTTCACTTTTCTTTTCACTTTCATGCATTGGAGAAGGAAATGGCAACCCAATCCAGTATTCTTGCCTGGAGAATCCCAGGGATGGGGGGGCCTGGTGGGCTGCCGTCTATGGGGTCACACAGAGTCGGACATGACTGAAGTGACTTAGCAGCTGTAGCAGCAGCATGCTCAAGTCAAAGGTCAGTGGTTGCCAGTGGAGGGCACAGAATGTGACAAATCTGTACCATCCCCCTCTCCCCGCCAACCACACACACACAGAATGGTCAGGGCTGGCTGGAGACCGGGTAGGGCAGGATTCGGGCTTGGAGCCCATGCCTAGGTTTTCACCTCCACTTCCTGTTTAATCCCTTTACTTGTTGGGTGCTCAGTTGCCTCAGGGCTCCTGCTGTGTGGCTCCAAGTAACCACATCTGTTACTTATCCAGACTTTTCTCATTGTCCTCTCCTATCCCCAAATATGGGCTTCCCCGATGGCCCAGTGGGTAAAGAATCTGCCTGCAATGCAGGAGACACAGCAGATTCAGGTTCTATCCCTGGGTCGGGAAGATCGCCTGGAGTAGGAAATGGCAACCCATTCCAGTATTCTTGCCTCGAGAATCCCAGGGACAGAGGAACCTGGTGGGCTCATGGGGTCCATGGGGTTGCAAAGAGTTGGACACAACTGAAGCAACTTAGTACATGTACACGTATTCCCAAAATATGCTATTACCATTCCTCTCCTAAATCTTCACTAAGTGGCTGGGGATAATCCAATAGGTTCCATGCTGAAAAACTGGGAGGTAATAATAGCTTTTAAGAATTACAGCTGCCAAGTAACAGAAAAATATTTTCTCCCCAACTTCATTTTTAAAAATGTTAAACTCACAGAAAGGTTGAAAGACAAGTATAATTAATATCTACGCACCCTCTACTAAATTCACCAATTACTAACATTTTGCCACATTTGCTTTCTCTCTCTCTCAGGAAGGAAACAGAGGTTAAGTTTCAGGTCAGCCCTTGGAGGGTAGGAAGTAAGTGCTTTCTTCGTCTCAGTATTCCCTGTACCCAGCATAAGGTCTGACACCCAGCAATTGGCCACTAAATGTTTGTTGAATGAGTAAGTGAATGACTAATTATTATACGAACAAGGAGGTGAGCCTTGTTGAAATGTTCTCATAGAAATGCTGCTGCTTGGGTGGTTTGGCTTCCCTGGTGGTCAGGGGTAAAGAATCTGTCTGCAATGCAGGAGACACAGGTTTGATCCCTGGGTTGGGAAGATCCCCTGGAGAAGGAAATGGCAACCCACTCCAGTATTCTTGCCTGGAGAATCCCATGGACAGAGGAGCCTGGCAGACTACAGTCCATGGTGTCACAAAAGACACGACTTAGCAACTAAACAACAACAACAAACAAAAGCTTCTACACACATAGAAAAAAAGTAAAGTGTGTTAGTCGCTCAGTCGTGTCCAACTCTTGTTGACCCCATAGACTATAGCCTACCAGGCTCCTCTTTCCATGAGATTCTCCAGGCAAGAATACTGGAGAGGGTTGCCATTTCCTTCTCCAGGGGATATTCTGGACCCAGAGACTGAACTCAGATCTCCTGCATTGCAGGCAGATTCTTTACCATCTGAGCCACCAGGGAAGCGCTTTAATAGGGACTTCAGGAACCTCCATTTCAAGCCTTTCAGTTACTTTGGCTCAAGAAACAGCAAAACTGAAAAACAAAAATAGTAAGCCCAAGTTTTTCAGATGCTGACACAGCTGGAAACTGCCCAACTGGTCCTTGTTAGTTTCTGTATTTTCTTTTGACCCGAGAAACTTCCTCCTAATCTGACAAAGGAATCAGGAATTTAATTAGGTTTTAGGAACAAAGAGTTCCTCCTCTTCCTGATACATAGAATTAGGAATAAACTGTCTATGGCAAAGACTAATAGGAAAATTAATAGTTCTAAGTGTTTAAAGGCAAACTGTTTGTCAATTGTTGAAAAAGTTGAATTAATGAGTAACCACCCCTGCACCATATGTCAAAATCATTCCAGAACAAGTCCAGAGGAACTGAGTGGCCAGGCCAACATTCAGACCTGGCTCAAATGTTCTACTCAAGGAAGTTGATGCAGTAAATTAGATTTTACTTGTAAAATGGATGCCAGGTAGCCATGAGCAAGAATGAATTTTGTGTGGACCAAAGAAGATATCTATGACATGGTATTCAGCTAAAAAATAAATTTACAGGCCTTCCCTGATGGTTCAGTGATTAGGAACCCGCCGGCCAATGCAGGGGACCCAGTTTCATCCCTGATCCGGGAAAAGTCTGCACGCCTCAGGGCACCTAACCCTGAATACCACAACTATGGAAGCCTGCATGCTCTCAAGCTCATGCTCAGCAACAAGAGAAGCCGCAGCGACGAGAAGCCCGCGTACCACACTTTGAGAGAGCCCGTGCACATCAGTGAAGGCCCTGCACAGCCAAAAAAAAGTTCTTTTATATTTATAAAATAGCATGCTATGATCTTATTTACATATGAGTAAATGTGTGCTAATATGTATATATTCTGTATAGAAAAATGTTGGAGTAATATGTGCTATATTAATAGGGATTATGCGCTAGAGATTGGATGGCAACAGAAAATTTAAGTTATACATTTACATTATTTTGAACTTTCACACTAATTAAATTGATAATAAAAAAAAATGTTTAAGAAATCTTTTAAAGTTCTCCTGATTAGACCAAACAATCTGGTGAGCAAAGTTTAAAAGTTTACCTTGCTCTTCATATTTACTCAAATTCTATATGGAGAGAAGAAAAGAACTAAATTCTACCAATTTCCAAGATAGATGCAGATGCTTCCTTTGAGGAAGAGGTCATGAACTGATGACATCAGCAGGACAGAAGTCAGTGGAACCTGAACCAAGGGGCTTCCTGAAAACCTGACTTCCTAAAGCTGCTGACGCCCCCTGGAGACCAGTCAAAGAGAAAGACCAGGCAAGGGCCACCAGCTCCCGAGCAACAGGCTGGAATGTAACAGGATTGGTCCTTATTCCTTTCTGTACAAGTAAATTACAGGCTAGTGCTTTGCTGCCTTTAAAAATTGATTATTTAAGGAGGATATACTCCCTTAAATATATCCTCCTTGTGAGAAAGCCAAGCCAAATCACAATAAAGGATAATACTGCTTAGTATTTGGGCCACAGTTTTGGGAAACAAGAACATGAATTAATGGGGAGATACATATTACCCATTATGCAGGATGCACTTTAATCAGCACAATTCATTTTCACCTCACTTATCTGAAAAGCCACCTATCCAGCCTGTGTAATCATCAGGAGAGACCCAGGAAACAAGCGTCACCATCATGAGCCTCCTTATCAAGACTGTATGCAGCTAAGGGGCTTCCCCAGTGGTTCAGTGGTAAAGAGTCCACCTGCCAATGCAGGACCCATGGGTTTGATCCCTGATCCAGGAAGATCCCACATGCCTTGGAGCAACCAAGTCCGTGTGTCACAACTATTGCCCCTCTGCTCTGGTGTCTGGGAGCCACAACTACAGAGCCCGTGTGCCCTGGAGTGCCCTGCACTCCACAACAACAGAAGCCACTGCATTGAGAGCAGCACATGCAGCAGTGAAGACCCAGCACAACTAAAACTAACTGAGTAAAAATAAATAAAATTACATTTTAAAAAAGACTATATGCAGCTAAACCATGAGTCAGAAAGCCAAATCTCGGAGTCCTAACTTGGAAGGACTGGAGCAGGGTGCTGGAGCGATGAGTCCCATCACAGAAGGGTCATTCCAGGTGTGGTGAGGTGTGGTGGAGACACCTGATGTGGGCGGATCTACAGGGGCTCACGGGAGGGACCTCCTAGCTGTGAGACCTGGAGACAGAGCCTTCACTGCTAAGAGCCTCGCTTCCTCCGCTGTGGAATGAGGACTGGAACACCTCCGGAGGAGGGCTGCAAGGATGAGGCAACACAGCACGTGCAAGGCCCAGCTGGACTCAGCACACGGAGCCTGCCCCGGGCCTGCAGCACCCCCATCCCCTCCCCATCAGTTGGTCACTGGCCTTGAGGGACCAAGACTCCTGGTTTGCCCAGGCTGCAAGTTTTCCCAGGTTCAAGAGCTTCAGGGCTAAAATCATGGTCATGGGCAAAACAGGACAGCTCCCGGTCACCCTATCTGAGATTCACAGAAACATTGAAGAATAAACAAGACAGCGGATGCTTCCTGAGGTGCTCAAGAGGGCTCGACAGTGGGTACAGAGGCAGCCAGCTCTAGGTAAGCGGGACAGAGCCATCTGCCCTGTGTTCTCTCGGCCGTGCTGAGTTGCGGTGCGTGGGCTCCGAATGCGACGGTTCAGTACTTGTGGTGCTTGGGCTTCTCTAGCTGAAGCTGTGGGCTTAGCTGCCCTGCAGCATGTGGGCTCTCAGTTCATGACCAGGGGTCAAATCCTCGTCCCTGGCACTGGGAGGCAGGTTCACAACCACTGGACCACCAGGTAAGTCCCAAGTCATTCTTCCTTAACCCTCTGTCTCCCAAAGGCATCTCCACAGCTCAGCAATCTCATTGCATCCCATTTTTAGTGATCGAGCCCAGCCCTGCACTCCCCATGCCCCCTCCACAGCAGGGCACTGGCTTATATGTGTTGGCCTGGAGGAAAGTATACCATCATCCCCATTTTAAAGAGAAGGAAAGTCACTGAGGTTAGGTAATTTGTGCAATATCACAGTTTAAGTGTCAGAGCATAGGTGGAAATCCGGGGTACTCTTTAAGTGTCCTGGTAATAAGCCATGATATTTGCAGGAGCTGAGAAGAGGCAAGACATCATTAAAGCTGAGGCTTGAAGACTAAGATTTTGAAAGGGAGGAAGGGTCCAGCTGAGAAAACAGCCCACCATAGGGGCATGATGGATGCTTATGTTTGAGGCCTGGTGAATCAGAAGCACAGACGAGCTGTACCACGAGGAATCTGTCACAGGCTGGGATCAACTGAACGTGTTATCTGCAGGCAGTGAGGCCCCAGGATGGTATTCAGGAGGAAGCATGTGCTCAGGTGCTCAGTCATGTCTGACTCTTTGCAGCCCCCTGGACTGTAGCCCACCAGTCTCCTCTGTCCATGGGATTCTCCAGGCAAGAATACTGGAGCGGGTTGCCACCTCCTCCTCCAGGGGATCTTTCTAACCCAGGAATTGAGTCTGCATCTCTTATGTCTCTTGCACTGGCAGGAAAATTCTTTACCACTAGTGCCATCTGCACGACATATCTAAACTGGGCTTCAGGAAGGGCAATCTGGCTGCAGAATTCACGATCTTATCATCTATGCACCTCACCTGCACTGCCCTGGGCCCACCACATGTTCCTGTCCTATACACCTCCAGGAGAACTCATGGCTGGAGCCCAGTTGGGAGCACCCTGAAATGCTGAGTGTGGACAGACCTGGACCCGCCTCTGACCAGGACTGGGGAGACAGCAGTGGGGGTGGGGCAGGAAGTGCATACACGCAGGGCAGAGCTGCCTTGAACAGATCTCTGCTGGGATAACTCATCCTCAGTTCATTTCAGAAATACTACTGCCCAGCACAGGGCCTGGTACTTCGTAGGTGCTCACAATATATTCATAGGAAAGAACAAATAAAGGATAAATAAACACACAGGCCCTGCCGCTTGAACTGCTGCCCATTTGGAAAGATCAGGAAAGTGTGGGGTTGGACCTGTGCTGAGGCACAGTTCTGATTGAGGGAGGTCCTGACAAGACTCCTTTCCCCACTCGAGTCAAATAGCTAAGACAAGAAATAGCACAATTTTAAGTTGGAACTAAAATATGCATGTCCCCTTCATTCTTGAAAAAAGCAAGCCTGGAGTTTAAGAAACATAGCTTCATGAGGGGCCAACACAGCAACCCCAAATACTGGCTTTCTGGTTTCGATGCCATGAATGGTGTTAATGATCGACATCCACACATAATTTATAGGGTACCTATCCCTTCTGTTAGCTCAGGTAGTAATTCCCCAGCTTGGTGCCTGATTACTCAGAGACCAAAGCTCACCTCCTCCCTGAGGGAGCTCCTCCCATCCCCTTGACAGTGCTGTATAATGGCCTTGGGAAGTCACCCAAATGTCAGCCAAGCCCAAACAAAAGAGATGCAAGCTGAGATCAAGGCTGGCAGGCTGCTTTCCTTCAGGTTCCTGTGTTTGTACTCCAACCAGAAAAATCACTCCAAAACAGCAAGAGCCACCATTTCTAGTGGCAACACTCGTTAAGTACTACCTGTCATACACATTTATCACAGTCCAGTGAAACCTAGGCTGGGAAAGCTGATTGACTTGGCTGCTATCAGACTAGGAACAGTGAGAAAGTTTCATAACATTATGTTGTCAGGAGTGTGTAGAAGTTATACTGAATCATTACTGTGGTGATTATAAGTGGGCATGATCTGCTTGAAGGGCAATATGGTGAAACCTATAGAAATATTAAATAGCACATACCTTTTGACCCAGAAATTCTATTTCTAGGAACTTATCCTACAAGTAGTAAGGGCACAGAGATGCAAAGATACAAGTGCAGATATTGTCATTGAAGCATAGTACAGTCAATTGCAGTAGCCAAGACTGGTGACAACGTATGTGTTAGTTGGTAAGGAACCAGTAGATGAAAACTGTTTCTTACCCCATAACGAATGCTTCTGACACGTACTACCTGAAGTTAGTGCAGATCCCACAGGTTAAGGGCTCAGTCTCACAAGACTGCTCCCCACTTCAGACACCAATCACAAGTCCAAGCTTCCTGTACTTCTGACCAACTGGGTATAAATTGGAGGTTTCCATGTTTCCTCAGGTTTGATAATTTGCTAGAACATCTCACAGAACTCAGGAGAGCACTTTACTTACTATGAGCACTTTATTATAAAGGATACAACTCAGGAACAGCCACACGGAAAAGTTGCCACAGGGCAAGGTATGTAGGAGGGACATGGAGCTCTCATATATCCTCTCTGGCCACACCACTCTCCCAGCACCTACATCTGTTCACCAGCACAGAAGCTCTCCTCTTCCAACTTATTCAGTTAGTGTTTTAGGGGGAGGTCCCATAATGCTCTCTGGTGGCTCAGACGGTAAAGCGTCTGCCTACAATGCAGGAGACCTGGGTTCGATCCCTGGGTCAGGAAGATCCCCTGGAGAAGGAAATGGCAACCCACTCCAGTATTCTCGCCTGGAAAATCCCATGAATGGAAGAGCGTGATAGGCTGCAGTCCCTGGGGTCACAAAGAGTCACATGACTGAGCGACTTCACTTTCCCTTTTGACTTTCACTTTCACATGAGCATGATTAAATTACTGGCCATTAGTGATTAACTTAATCCCCAGTGTTTCTTCCTTCAGGGGTAGGGGCTAAAAGTTCAGATTTTCCTTTTTTTTTTTTTTTTTTTAAGCTATTATTTACGGCTGAGCTGGGTTTTTGTTGCTGCGCGGGCTTTTCTCTAGCTGTGGTGAGCGGGGGGCTACTCTCTAGTTGTGGTAAGCAGGCTTCTCATTGTGGTGGCTTCTCTTTCTGTGGAGCACAGGCTTTAGTAGCTGCAGCACATGGGCTTAGTATTTGCAGCTCCCAGGCTCTAGAGCACAGGTTCAATAGTGGTGGCACATGGGTTTACTTGCTCTGTAGCATGTGGGATCTTTCCGAATTATGGATTGAACCCATGTCTCCTGCATTGGCAGATGGATTCTTTACCATTGAGCCACCAGGGAAGCCTTGAAAGTTCCAACTTTCTAATCCCTGTCAATGAGCCCTCATCTTCCAAGAGTCACATTATTAACAAACAAAAAAAAACATTCATGACTCTGGAGAATCCAAGGGTCTTAGAAGCTTATATGTCAGGAACCAGAGAATAGACCAAATATGGTAACAAAAATGGTCCTGGGACTTCCCTGTTGGCCCAGTGGTTAAGACTCTGCACTTCCACCGCAGGGGCCTTGGGTCTAATCCCTGGTCCTGGAAGTAAGATCCTGCATGCCACATGGTACAGCCAAAAAAAAAGAGAAGTTCCTATCATTGATATCACCCAGGAAATTACTAGGTTTTCAGGAATCAGGAGCAGAGAACAAATACATATTTCTTATTATGTCACAACTGATTAAGTAAATCATCAATATTCATACTTTGGAATATTACATCAGCACTTTAAAAATGAAATAGATCTGTAAGCATTGATATTAGATGATCTCAAAAATAATGAAAAAGTACAGAGCAGAACAGTGTGTACAAACTGTTCTATCTGAGTAAACTAATAATATGTATATATGCATGTGTGCACACACACAGATATGCACATTTATCCATAACATGCACAAAGTATCTCCCAAGGGTATTCTAAAAATCAGGTGTCTTTGGTTGTCTTCAGGGAAAGGACTGGGTGTCTGGGATAGGAGAAAACTTTACATTTCACTTTATATCCTTTTGAACAGTTAGAATATTTTAGTGAGTATGTGTATTATTTAAATAAAAACAATAAATAAACAAAATGCATGCCAAGATTGGGTCAGAGTCCTAGATTTTTCACATTTGAAAATGTTAGCAATTCACATTTATATCAATACAATTGACGAAGTACTTCACAAGTACTATCTCAACTTGTGAGGCAGGCAGGGGATTAGGGTAAAGGATTCATGCTTTTTGCTTCACAGGTACTCGCTTATTTGATCACTAAATATATGCACTCAACGCAGGAGCACCTAAATATAAAGCAAATATGAAAAGACATAAATGGATAAATTGACAGTACCACAATATAGTAGGGTGCTTTAAAACCCTACTACATCAATAGACAGATCATCCAGACAGAAAATCAATAAGGAAACACTGGCTTTAAATGACACATTAGACCAGAAGCACTTAATAGATATATAAATAATATTCCACCTCAAGGCAGCAGAATACACATCTTTTCAAGTGCACACAGAATATTCTCCAGGATAGATCACATGCTAGGCCACAAAACAAGTCTCAGGTAATTTAAGAAAAGTGAAATCCTATCAAGTATCTTTTCTGGTACAACACTATGACACTAGAAATCAACAACAGGTGAAAAACACTGCAAATATCACAAACATATGAAGGCTAAACGATACACAACTAAACAACCAATGGTTCACTAAAGAAACAAAAGAAATACCTGGAAACCAAAAAAAAAAAAAAAAAGAAAACATAATGATCCATATTCTATGGGTTGCAGCAAAGGCAGTTCTAAGAGGGAAGTTTATAGGGATACAAACTTAGAAAACATAAAAAAACCTCAAATCAACAATGAAACAAAAAAAAAATCTCAAATCAACAACCTAACCTTGTACCAAAAGGAATTAGAAAAAGAACAACAACTCTCTCCCAAATTAGAAGGAAAAAATCATAAATAACAGAGCAGAAATAGAGACTAAAAAAACAGTAGTAAAAAAAAACAATGAAACTAAGAGCTGGTTCTTTAAAAAGACAAACAAAATTGATAAACCATTAAATAGAGTCATCGAGAAAAAAAAGAGAAGGCCCAAATCAATAAAGTCAAAAATGAAAAAGAAATTACAACTGACACTATAGAAATATAAAGACTCATAAGAGATTACTACTAACAACTATATACCAATAAAATGGATAATCTAGAAGAAATGGACAAATTCTTAGAAACATACAATCAAGATTGATATAAGAAGAAATAGAAAATATAAACAGAACAATTAGCAGTAATGAAGCTGAATTACTAATTTAAAAAATTCTCAACAAACAGAAGTCCAGAACCAGATGATTTCATAGGTGAATTCTACCAAACATTTAAAGAAGAATTAATATCTATCCTTCTGAAACTATTCCAAAAAACTGCAAATGAACAAACTCTTCTGAATTTATTCTACTAGGCAAGCACCACCATGATATTAAAGCCAGACAAAGATACCACAAAAAAAGAAAACAGGCCAATATCACTGATGAAGAACACAGATGCAAAATTCCTCAAAAAAAATACTAGCAAACCAAGTCCAACAATACATTAAAATAATCATACACCATGATCAAGTGTGATTTACCCCAGGGATATAAGAACAGTTCAACATTAGAAAATCAGTATGATATGCCACATTAATAAATTGAAGAATAAAATATGATCATCTCAATAGATGCAGAAAAAGCTTTTGACAAAATTTGACATTCATTTATTATAAAAACTCTCTAGAAAGTGGGCATAGAGGGAACATACCTGAACATAAAAAGGTCATACATACATAAAAAAGGTCATACATGACAAACCCACAAATAAAATCATACTCGATGAAAAACTGAAAGAATTTCCTCTAAGATAAGGAATAGGACAAGGATGTCCACTCTTGCCACTTTTGTTCAATATACTATTGTAAGTCCTAGTGACAGCAACCAGAGAAGAAAAAGAAATAAAAGGAATCCAAATTGGAAAGGATGAAGTAGAACTGCGACTGTTTTCAAAAGATGTGATACTATACATAGAAAATCCTAAAGATGCCACCAGGAAAACTACAAAGCTCATTAATGAATCTGATAAGATTGCACATACAAAACTGATACACAGAAATCTGTTGCAATTCTGTACACTAACAACAAGCTATCAGAGAAAAATTAAGGAAACAATCCTATCAAGTATCTTTTGATATATATCATGATAAGATGGACTGAAAGAGCTAATATTGTTAAAATGTCCATACTATCCAAAGCAATCTACATATTCAATGCAATCCCTATCAAAACAATGGCAGTTTTCCCAGAACTATAACAAATAATTTTAAAATTGGTTCAGTTCAGTTCAGTCACTCAGTCGTGTCTGACTCTTTGCGACCCCATGGACTGCAGCACACCAGGCTTCCCTGTTCATCACCAACTCCCGGAGTTTACTCAAACTCATGTCCATTGAGTCAGTGATGCCATCCAACCATCTCATCCTCTGTCATCCCCTTCTCCTCCTGCCTTTAGTCTTTCCCAGCATCAGGGTCTTTTCAAATGAACCAGTTCTTCACATCAGGTGGCCAAAGTATTGGAGTTTCAGCTTCAACATCAGTCCCTCCAATGAATATTCAAGAGTGATTTCCTTTAGGATAGACTGATTGGATCTCCTTACAGTCCAAGGGACTCTCAAGAGTCTTCTCCAACACCACAGCTCAAAAGCATCAATTTGTATGGAAACTCAAAAGACCCTGAAGAGCCAAAACAATCTTGAGAAAGAGAACCAAAACTGGAGTATCATGTACCCTGATTTTAAAATATACTACAAAGCTACAGTAATCAAAACAGTGTAGTACTGGCACAAAAATAGACACAAAGATTAACAGAACAGCACTGAGAGCTCAGAAATAAACCCATGCACCTATGGTCAATGAAGAAAAGGCAGTCTCTTAAGTAAATGGTGCTGGAAAAACTGGACAGATAGATGTGAAATAATGAAATTAGAACATTTTCTCACACCATACACAAAAATAAGCTCAAAATGTATTAAAGATCTAAAGGTAAGACCTGAAACTATAAAACTCCTAGAAGAAAACATAGGCAGAACACTCTGACATAAATTGTAGCAACATTTTTTAAACTGTCTAAGGTAAAGTAAACAAAAATAAACAAATAGGATCTAATCAAACTTAAAAACTTTTGCACAGCAAAGAAAACCATTGACAAAGTAAAAGGACAACATACTGAATGGGAGAAAATATTTGTAAATGATATAACCAACAAGGGGCTAATATTCAAAATGTATAAACAGTTCATACAACTCAGTATAAAAAGAAAACCCAAAGAATCCTATTAAAAAGTAGACAGAAGACTTGAATAGACATTTTCCCAGAGAAAACAGGCAGATGGCTGACAGGCCCATGAAAATCAGATGCTCAACACGGCTAATCAGGGAAATGCAAATCAGGATCAAAATGAGCTACCACCTCACACCTGTCAAATGGCCCTAATCAGAAACTACAAATAAATATTGGTGAGATGTGGACAAAAGGGGACCCTTGTACAGTGTTGGTGGGAATGTCAACTGGTACAGCCATTATGGAAAACAGCATGGAGGTTCCTCAAAAAACTAAAAATAGAATCACTATATGAACCAGCAATTCCACTCCTGGGTATGCATCCAAAAAATAATAACACTAATTTGAAAAGATATGTGTATCCCAGTGTTTACTGGAGCATTATTTGCAATAGTCAAGATATGGAAGCAACCTGTGTCTATCAACATGTGAATGGATAAAGAAGATGTGGTATAAATACCAGGTTTATACTGAAAATTACTCAGCCCTGAAAAAGAATAAAATTTTGCTGTTTGCAACAACATGGATGAACTTGGAAAGTATTATGCTTAGTGAAATAAGTAAGACAGAGAAAGACAAACACTGTATGTTATCACTTATATATGGACTCTAAAAAATTAAACCAAATAGTGAATATAACAAAACAGAAATAGACTCACAGATATAGAAAATAAACTAGTAGTTATCAGTGGGAAGAAGAAAGTGGGGGGAGGCAAGATAGGGGTAGGGGAGTACGAGATACAACTACTATGCATGAAATAAATAAGTGACAAGGATATATTGTACAGCACAGGGGATACAGCCAATATTTTAAATTATAATTGCAATATAATCTATAAAAGTTTTGAATCATAATACCTGAAACTAATCAACTATACCTCAATTTAAAAGATAGTCTGTGATCAGAATGTTTTACAGCAGAATCTTATTAAACCAGCAGTACATTTATTCATTGAAAAGAAAAAGAAAAAGACGAGGCATGATATGTGTCCAATTCCTGCCGAGTAGAAGATCAGAGCTGGGACTGGAGCCCAGCCCTCCCTTCACCACTCCACAGCTTACTCTAATAAGACGAAGCACTCAGGGTACAGAGGTGGAGGTTTTCACTCTCTCATTTCCCAACATAGCACATTGCTCGGTGCTGGTACAGACTTGGGAGGCAGATGTGACGAGAAGCAGGAGTCCAGGCCTGGGCTTTCTGAGACAGGAGCTGCACATCACAGTACCTACTGAGGGCTTGAAATTAGCCAGTCTGACATCAGATGTGCTCTAAATGTTAAATGCACACCAGATTTGGGAGACTTTGAAGATTCTGTCTAATGTACTAAGATATGTTAAACAAAATGTAAAACAGCTCATTAATAATTTTTATATTGATTACATGTTGAAATAATATTTTAGACATATTAGGTAAAACAACATATACTTTAAAATTGACTGTGCCTGTTTATTTTTTTTCTTTCTTTTTTTAAGGTAACCACCAGAAAATTTAGAATTACATATGTGGCTTGTGTGTGTGTGGCTCACATTATAATTTTTTTGGATACTACTGGTTTAGACCATCACTCCTCCACCCTCTCCAGAAAAATCCTATACCTTTGAGTTTGGTTCACCCTCATCAATGTAAGTGCTCTGTTCCCCCAGACTTTCCTCTTCATTCTTCCAACAGGCAGAAATCTACTGCAAGGTCAGGCATCAGCCCCCACCCCTGCAGCACCCTCATCTACAAGAACCTCCTCCCTCTCCTCAGCAGAGATTCTTCAAACTCTAGCAGCGTCTCTCTTTTCATCATCTGTGCCTGGCAAAACCCTCACTCTGGATCAACAGTTCTTCACTTCCTCTCTGCCCAGACCTGAGGCCTGAGCAGTCAACACGGCGGGACAAAGTCCCACAGCAGACAGTCTCCAGAGCAATGGAGCACAGTGTACCCTCGAGATGGCCCTCCATACTGCCGATCTTACTGTACTTCTCATGTAAATTCACTCCTCCTTTCTCTATGATTATTATGAGCATGTTCCCCCAATCTCTCAAGACCTCCAAATTCCTCCTCATTCCCAGCAGATAACTTTGTCCATCTGGGACACTGCAGAGCACCCTTTCCTGCTTGAAACACCCTGTGGCTTCTGGGCCACTGTATTCACCCGGGGCTCTTCTCAGTTCCATCTCTGATTGCAGAGTGGAAATGCCGCCCTTCTCTCCAGATGCCCACAAGGCTCACCTGCCTGTGGGGGCAGAGGGTGGCAGAGGAGTGCAAGATGCTGGTTGGGGAAGCCCTGGAATCTGAAGACCCCGGTCTTGTTTTGGCTGTGCCATGCCCTATCTGGGTGACTGTGCAAATCCCCTCCCTCTCTGCATCATCCTTTCCTCATTTGTAACTAAGGATCATCATGGCTTGGCTTCAGTGCTTCAGTCTTTTAAAAAGCCCACACACATGTGAATGAGAGAGCTTGAGCGCCAGGACAATCCCAAGGGCGCAGAGGAGCTCCCTTGTGTGATTTTTCATCCAGACTTAATCCAGTCTCCTCTCATTCAACAAGCATTCAGGAAGGAAGTGAAGGGGTCTAACACTGATAGAGCAACAACCCAGAGTCACACACGCCACATGCAAGTCCACCCTTAGCTACTTGGCTAATCAACTACTCTGCATCCAACCTCTTCTCAGAGCCCCGCAGAGAGGGCCCTGCAAACCCACTTCCCCAGTCAGAGGAGGCTGAACCCAGATGAACCACCTGATCTAATCTAATTATTATCAATCTGTGAATATCAGACCATTTGGGGAAGTTTTTAAAAAGCCTACCTTGGACTTATGAGTTCAGAATTTTTAGGGGTGAGACCAAAGCCTCTGTGCTTTTTAAAAGTCCCTATGTGATCCCAGTGTGCAGCCAAAACTGAAAACCACTGAGTGAATCCATACTAAAGGCTTAGCAGCTGAAGTGCAGACCCACTTCCTAGAGGCATTAACAATGCCTAAACCAAAAGCATGAAGGGCCATTGTGTGAAAAGGAATGCTTGACACCCTGTGACAGCCTTTCAGCAAGATTTCTGGGGGAAATGGACTCTTTCTGGCATCAGTCAAATTTGATTGTATCCAGTCCTATTTCTAGAGATGCTTTGGGGTTAGAAAGGAATAACAAGTGAGCTAAGCAACTTCCTTTGCCTCCTTCACCCCCTGCAACTCTGTAAAGCAAAGGTTCTCAACGTCTGTGTGTGGGCTAAGTCTCTTCCGACTCTTTGCGACTCTATGGTCTGTAGCCTGCTAGACTCCTCTGCCCATGGGATTCTCCAGGCAAGAATACTGGAAGGGGCTGCCATTTACTCCTCCAGCGGATCTTCTCGACTCAGGGATCAAACCTGCAACCCCTGGGGCTCCTGCATTGGCAGGAGTATTCTTTACTACTGAGCCACCTGGGAAGTCTGAATGAAGTTTAAGGGAGGCAATACATATAAGGAGCTTATCATAGTTTCTAACACTTGGTGACCATTCAATAATATTAAAATGAATATTATTTTCTTTAAAGATAATTTCTCTTTTATTAAAGAGAATTCTTTGAAGATGCACTGAGTTGCTTATGAGGTAGTGAGCTCCCCATCCTCAGGGGTATGTAAGAAGAAGCTGGAGTTGTACCAGGGACTGAAGCAGTAAAGCTGAGGCTGGGAGCTGGAGTGTTGAGTGAAGGGGGCTCATTCTTCCAGCCCAAATTACATAACAGGTTTAGAACTTGAATCAGCATTTGTTAATCTGTGATTCACTTGCAGAATGAGGCAAAAATTGGGTGACCTGAATTTCCTCCCTGTGGAATTCCTTCTGGAATCTTTTTAACTTAAGCAAGAGCCACCCTTGCTGGAAACCTGAACACTTTTTGGGACAACCACAGGCTACAGTCACATCACTGCTGTGTCTCTACTTGGAGGTCAAGAAAGCCAGGTATGGCGGAGGTGGCTGCCTGCCCTTGCCCAGTCTTGGAGAGTGAGGTGCCCCTTGGTTTACCCTCCGCAGAGCTGGGCTGCAGGACTTACGGTGGGCCTGAGCCAGGGGCCAGCCTGGGAAACTGGGAGGTGGGCGCCTCCTCGGACACTTCTGTGGAAACGTGTGTGCAACAGGAGCATGAAGGCGGAGATGAGGCGCTGACCTCCAACAGTTCTTCTGGGAGGACTTCCCAGGATGCCTGAAGGCACTTGGGAGACGGGTGCAGAGTGAGCAAAAGACGATTCAGACCCATGAGTGACTGGGTACCGCGGTGAGAGTACAAAGCTTCTCCCTCAACGAGACTGAAGGGCCAGCCCCTCTCCAGCCTACAGGTCTTAAACATCACTTCTTCCAGGGAGCCTTCCGCAGTCTCAACACCAGGGGGGTTCCAGCTCTGGGTTCCCAGAGCTCCGTGTTCGTCTCTATCACCTTAACCCAGGCCATTGTAATTTCTCTGTTTTTTTTTGGCCGCGTCACATGGCACGCGGACCTTCCTCGTTCCGGGATCTATCCCGCACCCCCTGCAGTGGAAGTGCAGTCTCAATCACTGGGCCATAGGGAAATCCCCTGCTGCAGTTCCTCTTGATCACCGAGAAGGAAATGGCAACCCACTCCAGTACTCTTGCCTGGAAACTCCCATGGACGGAGGAGCCTGGTAGGCTGCAGTCCACGGGGTCGCTAAGGGTCGGACATGACTGAGCGACTTCACTTTCACTTTTCACTTTCATGCATTGGAGAAGGAAATGGCAACCCACTCCAGTGTTCTTGCCTGGAGAGTCCCGGGGACGGGGGAGCCTGGTGGGCTAGCGTCTATGGGGTCGCACAGAGTCGGACACGACTGAAGCGACTTAGCAGCAGCAGCAGCAGCAGCAGCAGTTCCTCTTGATCAATGGTCCATCCTCCCAGATCAGCTGTCAGCTACGAACCCAGGGGGCTAGTCTGCCTTGTTTTCCACGGAATCCCCAAGGCCTGGCACAGTACCTGGCACTGTGGGCTTCCCATAAACACATGATGAAAGAATGTCTTTAGGCAAGTCCCTCAATCTCTCTGAGCCTCAGTTTCCCCATCTATAAAATGGGGACTAATAGTCCCCAATGGCAGGATTACTATGAAGAGGGCTTTCCAGGTGGCATTAGTGGTAAAGAACCCGCCTGCCAATGCAGAAGACTTAAGAGACACAGGTTCAATCCCTGGGTCGGGAAGATCCCCTGGAGGAGGGCACAGCAACCCACTCCAGTATTCTTGCCTGGAAAATCCCATGGACAGAGGAGCCTGGTGGGCTATACAGTCAATGGGGTCACAAAGAGTTGGACACGACTGAAGTGACTTAGCATGCACGCACGCATGCATGGAAGGCAGCAGTTCATAGTGCTTGGCACAAAGTATGTGACTGATAAATAGTCACAGGTATCATTGTCTTATTGTTAAAAAACAATTATAAATACTTGGGAGGTTCTGGCTTTTCTTCTCTTCGTTGGCTGGAGGCTATTGTTAGTAATCTCTCTACACCCACCTGGCTGTGTCTCCTCTGAAAGACCCAAGAAACCTGGCCTCACCCCCCTTTTCCTGCCCCATCCCCCAAGACTCATCACCTCTCCCCAGTTGCTGTTGCACAGACTGTGGCCCACTCCCCCCTGCGGCCTCTCCTCTGTAACTCAGCTCAGACCACCCTCCCCGTTCTCAGTCTTCTGCCCACTTGCAGGGTCCACCCTCAATGTCCCCTCCTCCGCCAGGCCCAATCAGCCCGCACAGTGCAGCTCCCAGCGGGCTTTCCATCCAGGCTGGGTGAGGGAGTGCCCGTTCCCCCGCTGGAAGGAGCAGGCGAGCACACAGTTCAGTCCAGATCGCCTGGCAGGGTGGCATGTGATGGACGGTTCACTCAGACTGAGGTGGTCGCGCTGAGCTGACAGTCTACCTGCATAAGGGAACCAGTTCTGATTGAAGGACCCCTGGCCGCCCATCCCAGAGCATGTGGAGGGCTTGCTTGATGGTGAGAGGAGAGGGAGAGTCTGGTGCCCCGCTTCTGGGCATTGGCTTACAAAAGGAATGCACCCCAGCCCCACAGTGAGCCTGGGCTTGGAACCCTGCCACAGGACAGACAGCCGGGGTCCGCTGTGGAGGACTCATGTCTCCCTCCTGACCCCTGGCACTGCTCTATCAGAGGAACTATTCCGGGACCTAAGATCCAAGACTTTGCCAATCCCATTTTTCTAGACAGTTTATCAGATTGAATTTGAAGAAACTGACCAGAGCTGAAAAACCTGATCTAACTAAGGCAATGCCACCAGCTACTGGCCCCAAGGGCAAGAAGATGGTGCCGCATCTGTGCTCATTATTCCTGTTGCTCAGAACCTGCTCCTCCCCGCTCACCTGGCTTCCTCCTACTGTGACTTCGAGGCTGCTGCTCCACGAAGCCTCCTTCCAGCTCTCAGCTGAATGCCCCTCTCCTACTCCCTGGGCATCTGACCGCCGACTGTCCAGGCAGGACCCGACCCTCCCCACCGGGCCACGTGATCCCCGCTGCAGGGACCATGCTCGCTGTCCCTGGCTCCCGGCACAGTGCCCCTTCCTCACTAGGTGCTCAGGAACCATTTACTAAACCAAACCAAACTTCAAAGCGAAACATTCTTGTCTCCTGACCTAAGCCTGGTGGCAGAGTTTCCGTGGGTTTGTCAGGATTAAACTGACAATAAGGGAGAAGCGAGACTCTCCTGCACACAGTGGTAGATGTTCTGAGAATGGAAGATGGGAGAGAGGAGCGCATTTCCTGCCAAGCTGTTTCCTTGAGACAAGAAGGAGGGGCTTAGGCATCTGTAGGTCTTACAAGCCTTCCAGGAGGTTCTTATGTGCAGCTCCGGTTGAGAACCACGAACCCAGCCCACCCTCCTGACCCTGTGCACTCAGAGAAGGAAGGTGACCCAATATTCAGGGCTTACTGCCAGCACTGGGACCAGACCTTGGGCCCTGCCCTTCCCAGCCGTGGGGTTCCTCTGGGGTCCAGATGGTATCAGCCTGAGCTGCCCCCAGGGATGCGCCTCCGCAGGGGCAGACCATTGAGCTTCCTGGGCCACAGTGAACAGCAGGAATATTCTGTGCTCGCTTGATGGTCTGGTCCCTTCCCCTTTGCCCACAGGGCTGACTGGTGCCTTCCAGGCCCAGCAAACCAGTTACAGAAGAAAATCATTGCCCAGCGTTGTACTTGCCAACTGTGCCTCTCTCCTATTCCCATTTCTGCCTGATAGATAAATACTTTCTTAACCTGAGCCTGTGTTCTAGGAACAACCCAGGTGCAGGCAGACGAGGTTCCTGAGAGCACAGGCTACGGGCGTGCAGTGTCAGTGGGTCTCAGATGGGGGACCAGTTAAATCTCCAGTAAGTGCTTCCTGAGGCAACACCCTTACTGCTTCTGTCACTTAGCACGCCCAGACCTTGTCAGGCTCCATGAAGATCTGTTCTCCTAGCTTCTGAGCACCTGCTGTATGCCTGGAGCTCTCTTCTCCACCCTGTCCTGCTGTATGCACTGGCTCATCATCCAAGACTCAACCTCAGCTTCTCCATCCCACCCTCCATGGAGGAGGACGCTTCCTGCCGACCGGGACCGACAGAAGCAACACGTGTTCTCTTCGGAAGAACTCAACTTCAGTCCAGGCCACAGAGATTACAGCAAAGCTACTGATTTATAATATGCACTGTGAGTTTAGATATATCAGAATACTAAAAGGAAAAAAAGCCTGCGAGCAGATGGAAGAAATAAGTGGCCTGAAGCCCTGGGGACGATAGCAGGGTCTCCTGACTGCAGCCCCTTCCCAGCCCAGCACGGAGTACCCTCAGGACTTTCTTGGAGACCAGGGATGAAGCCATGAGGGTGACTTTCTGGTGACGCGGCCCCTCCCTCAGTAACTTCAGTGTAAGCCCCAGGCATTTCTGAGCACCACCCCAAGGGGAGGCATGTGGAGAGGGCACCCGTCAGCCTGGCTCGCCCTCCACACGATGTCACGTCAGCAGTGCCGCATTCACCCCGTATCAGGGCTCTGCTCTCCCTACAGAAGGGGCTGCAAGCTGGAAGAGGCCATGTCCCTCAGGACGGGCTAGTTAAGGAGAAAGTAGATATGGATACGACATACATGTAGTACTAATAGTTGAGAGGAATGAGCAAGATCTTGGCTATCAACGTGGACAGAGCTAAAAAAAAGATTGCTGTAAAAAGTAAGCTGCTGAGTAACAAGCACAGCATGATTCCATTTTTTACTACATTTTTTAAAAGCATACCCAAGCACCACTCTTGTGGGTGGGTAGGTTTATAGGTATGCAAGACCATTGTCTATAAATCAGAGAGAGCCCACGCCTCATCGGTTGGTTTCGCCTGGGTCAGTGGGTCGCACCTTAAGTGCTCAGTAATAATACTCGTGTGCCAACATGGATGGCCAAGCAGGTGCCAGTGGGGCCGTGTCCTGCGGAGATGGATCCTGAGGTCTCCCCAGGGGATTCTCCCTAGGCCGGGCCTCCCTCCTGCCCGCCCCATGCCACCTCCAGCTAAGCTGGAACCACGGCTCCACGCGGCTGTGGCCGCCCCGGCCTCCCCGCCGGTCCCCAGGCCGAGGCTCTACCCCAGCTGCTCCTCCATTCTCCTGGGCTCCGGCCAGGAGTGACTCAGCAGGGCCAGCTCCTCCATCTTGGCTTCACCTGGAAAAGCGGGGATGCTAAATACTTGTGTGTATGTTCACGTGTGCATGTGTGTGAGTGGGTGTGTGTGTGCGCTAGGGGAGCAAGCTGCTTTTTAGAAGCTGGGGTTGAAATGCAGGCAGTAAGCTGACTTGGCTCAGGCCACCAACTAAATTGTTCTACTTAGCAACAGTTCCTACTATATAGGTTTATATCCTAGGATAAACTACAATGGAAAAGAATATTAAAAAAGAATGTGTATATATGTATATAAGTATATATGTATAACTGAATCACTTTGCTGTATGGCAGAAATTAACACAACACTGTAAATCAACTGTACTTCAATTAAAAACAACCAACCAACAACGAAAAAGCCCAAGGCGTTCCTACTTGAGTCTTGGATCATCTGTGTCCAGATGAGCAGGGCACCAATACTCAGAGGCCTGATGGCTAACTTCCGGTGCTGAGAGCTGAGAAAGGAGATGGATAAGGTCCTGGAAAAGCACTCCATCTGGCCAAGTGTAGGAGACCTGCCAGCTTTCAGGGCTTTTAAGGCCCTGTCATAGTCAGCTGGAGCTGCTGTAACAAAATACCATGAACCAGGGGCCTAAACAACAGACATTTACTCCTCACAGTTGTGGAGGCTGGAAAGTCCAAGGTCAAGGTGCCAACAGACTCAGTTTTCGCTGAGGGCCCTATTCCCGGCTTGTAGACGGGCATCTTCCTGCTGTATCATCATATGCACAGAGCGGGATCAGTGGTCTCTTTCTCTTCTTAGAGAGACACCAACCCCTCACAGAAGTCCTATTCTCATGACTTCAACTCTAAACTTAATTGCCCCCTCAAGGCCCTACCTCCACATACCATTACATTGGGAGTTAGGGCTTCAACATAATGGCTTTCTGGGGGGACAGAAACATTTAGGGACATTCTGTCCCTGATCCCCCAAAATTCATGCAATGAATTCCTGCATGCAAAATATATTAATTCCATCCCAACAGTTCCCAAAGTCTTAACTCATTTCTCCTTCAACTCTAAAGTCTCAACTATAATAAATCAGACTGGGTAAGACTTGAGGTATGATTCTTCTTGAAAGAAAATTATTCTCCAGCTGAGAACCTGTGAAACCAGATAAGTTATGTGTTTCCAAAATGCAGCGGTGGAACAAGCATAGGATATACAATCCCATTCCAAAAAAGGAGAGAACAGAAGGAAGGTGTGACAGGTCCCAGGTGAGTCCAAAACCTAGCAAGGTAAATCCATTAGCCCTTAAGGCTCACTCATAATCCTCTGTGGTGCCAGACTCTGCCTTCAGGACCCACTGAGGCAGGGGTCACCTCACCCCTGCAGCTCCGCTGGACATCCCCAGGCCCCCCCGGAGGGCTCAGCAAAGCCTCTGTCTTGCCTGTTGAAACCAATACCCCGCCCCGCCCCTCCACATTTGAAACCAAGGAGACAACTCTGATGCTGGCTGAATTGCCTTCATTCTTTTCTTATCCTGAAAAATAGCATACACAGCTAGACAGCGATACAGTCAGCCCTGTAGGATCCATCAAGTCCGACAGCCTCCCCTCACTTCCCTCTGTCTTCACCCCTTCAGTTACACTGGAGTTGTTCCTGCTGGGCGGCTGATTAGGCCCATGGTTCACACCAGGCTAATCTTATCAAACAGTGGTTTGTTATAATCTCCATGCTCTCTCTGAACATGCTCTCTTTTTTACAACATAGACAGGTTGACAATTTTCCACATCTTTAAGTTCCTGTTCCTTTTTGCTTAAGAATTCCTTCTTCAAGTAATTTTTCTCTTCTTGCATTTTACTCTAAGCAGACAGGAGGAACCAAGCTGCTCCTTCAACACTTTGCTTAAGAATCTTCTCAGTTAATTATCTAATTTCATCATTCCCAAGCTCCACCTTCAACGGGAACTCTGGAACATGAACACAGCTCAGAAAAGTTCTTTGCCACTTTTTAACAAGGATCACCTTTTCCCTATTGTCCAATAATTTGTTCCTCATTTCCCTCCGAAACCTCACTAGAACGGCCCTTAGTGCCCGTATTTCTAGCATGTACTTCAAAACTCGTCCAACTTCTACCCATTACTTAGTTCCAAAGCTGCTTCTACATTTTGGGGGTATTTATGACATCAGCACTTTTTACTTCTGTCTTAGTCAGCTTGGGCTGCTGTAACAAAATACTATTGACTGGGTGGCTTAAGGAGCATGGCTCTGGAGGCTGAGACAGCCAAGATCAAGGTCCTGGCAGATTTGGAGGTCTCTTTTCCTTCCCTGCAGACAGCAGCCGTCTCGCTGTGTCCTCCCGAGGCAGCAAGAGAGGAGGGGCTCTCTGGTGTCTCTTCCTCCCCGTCAGGGGACCGCAACATCATGACCTCCTCTAAACCTAACGCCTCCCAAAGGCTCCACCTCCAGACACCATCCCTTTGTGGGTTAGGGTTTCCACATGGAAATTTCAGGGACACAAGCATTCAGTCCATAACAGTCTCATTCACAGAGAAAAGGCTTCACATGCAGGGGTGTGTGTGTGTGTGTGTATGTGAGCTTGTGGCATGTGCTTTCACGCAGGCTTCAGTGTCAATGATGCGTATCTGGCTTTCTGGGTGGAGGCTTTGGGCAGAGGCTGCAGAAGAAGAGAATGGAGGGAGCTGGTGAGAGGGCGGAGCCCCCCTCCCCGAGTCATGGGGGCTGGCCTGGAAACATAGCCCCCCTCAGACAGGGGCACAGGGCAGATGCCCGCGGGCACTAGGCAAGTGCTAGGGACCTGCCTTCCTGCAGTTTACAGCTCTGCAGGAGTTGCTCCTCAATGGAGAAATGTAAAACGTTGACCCTTCCTCCCGGTTTTGCATGCGTTTCCTCTTCATCTAGGAGGCCCTGTGTCCCACTGTCCCATTCCCAGGCCTCTCTGTCCATCTGTCATTGGGTAGGCACAGCTCCCTTTGGGAGTCTTGGTCTAATTCCCGTCTGGGTTCTGATTCTCTAGAGCTTCCAGAACTTTGGCACTCCCTGCCTCTCAGGACTGGCCACTCCCAGCCAGCACTCTTGTTTGCTTGTCTGAGGGCAACACTGTGAACCACAGAATCCCCAGCACCACTGTGGCCTGCTTCCTGGAAGCAGAGGGGGCCGTGAATGACTGAGTGAATAAATGAACTCCACACTGTGGTGAACGGCTGACCCCTGAATGTCAGGGACAGCTGTACAGATATTACATGAAAATGTCTGGTTGGAAACACCTTGGAGGGGTGCAAAATGATAGAAGAGGTCACTGCGACGCCAGACGCACCCACTCATCTGATGGACTAACCTACTTCCTGGTCCACAGACAGCCAGAGGCACATGGCCCCTACCGGTCTTTGTGGGTTCCTGAGATTCGCAGCCTTCGAAGCTGGGCTGTAGCTGGAGAGGTGTAAAGGTCAACCGTGCCAGATTAACCCGGGTTTAAATACTAACTCTATCACTGCTTAGGTGGCAACAGCTGTGCCTCAGTTTCCTCACTTGTGCAACAGGCATGAGAGCGGCACTTTTTGATTCCCTTTGCTGTACAGCTGAAACTAACACAACACTGTAAAGCAACTACACTCCAATGAAAATTAAACGAAAATAAGAAGAGGGGCACTTTTTACATAGAGTTGCTTTGAGATTCAATGACAGAAGTGCCATCAAGCCCTGGAGACAGTGAGCGCAAAGGTGCTTAGTAAGCATCGGCTCTTTCTAGAGGTCCCCCCCCCCCCCCCCCCAGCGGCCCCGCGCTGGTCATTCTAGAAACCTCGGATGACTAATCTGTAAAACAGGAGTGATCATAAGGAGAATGACTAAATAAAAAGGTGGAGCTGGGCTCTGATCTGTAGTCTGGGTCCCCGGGATCCGGCCATCCAAACCCTCTGCCGGCGGCAGAGCGGTGAGGGCCATCTCCAGCCTGAGGAGCTCCGACCCCGACCCCGGCCCCGACCCCCTTTCCTCTTTGAGAGGGTCTGCTGGGGGGTCCTCTAAGAGGCGGGGGGCCTAAAGCACCAGGAACCAGCGCTGGGGACCCGAGAAGGCGCGGAGGGAGAGGGGCCCCACAGCAGGGGCGAGGCGCGCGTGCGCCGGGGGTCGAGGATGCCAGGGCCGCAGCCGGGTTATTCCAAGAAAAAGGAATACAGAATGCAGCGGCGGAGGCGGCCACCCGGCAGCCGGCTCTCCCCCGGCGGCTTCCGGCTCCGATCGCGCCCTGGGCCGCTCCCCGCTCCAGGCCGCGCCTCGCCCCGCCGGCCGGATGGCCACGACCCCCACCCGGGACGGTCCGCCGCCCGCCCCGCCCGTCCCGGCCCGCGCTTACTCTGCAGACAGCGGGCGGCGGCCACGCAGAGGGCGAGGACTCCCAGCGAGAGGCCGCGACTCCGCGTCCTCCCGCCCGGCCGCGGCCTCATGAGCGCGCCCGCCGCGCCGGCCGCCCCGCACCGGCGTCCCGGGCGCAAAGGCGCGGCCCGCGCGCGCCCCGCCTCCTCGGCTGCGTCTCGCCGGCTGCGGGGGCAGATGCCGGACGCTGGCGGTGCTCCGGTTGAACCAGTTCCCCGGGAGCGGGGAAGGAAGAAGAGCGAGGAGAGAGGGAGGAGAGGAATGCACACACTCGGGGGTAAATCATAGCAAATCATGTAGTCTCCTTCCGTTCACACCCACTTTACTGGTGTTGATACAGGATTCAGCTGGGCGGCAGAAGGGAGGGAAACTATTAGCTGTTGCCTGAGGACCGAGAGGGACAATCTAATGGCTCCATGTGAAACGAGAAGGCTTTCAGAAAAGCGAAATGACAGTCTGGAATGAAAGGGATGAGAAGAGGATGAGGGAGCCTCAGGCTGCTCTGGGTGGAGCCGTTGGGCAGTGGTAGCTGTCCACCAGGTACCATCCATGCATCTGAACACCATCCATCCATCCACCCATCCTCCGTCCATCCACCATTCTTCCATCCACTATTTATCCAGCCACCATCTACACCTCCATTCATCCATGCATCCAAGATGTGTTCACTGAGAGCCTGTTTATTTGCACAGGGCCTAACACATGGTTAATACTCATAAAACACTGATGGAATGAAGCTGGGCACTGTGCTAAAGGCTGGGAATACAACCATGAACAAGATAGAAGTTTTTAGAAATCCTAGCAAGAGGTAGGGGCTAGAAAAACAAACAATTGCTGTACAGAGCATTTGTGTCTTTGATGAGGGAGGCCCAGGAGGCTACGCAGACTCAGAGCAAGAGTTACCTGCCGGCGGAAGAGTACAAGGTGAGGGAGGATTGGTCCTGGTCCCAGCTAGTCGTGAAATTCAATTCCAGTTTGTTTAAGCTATATTTCCTAGGCTCCCTTGCAGCTGGGCGTTCAGCACTGGCCAGTGATGTTTAAAGGGAAGTCTTCCTGGGGTGTTTCTCAGAAAGTTTTGCTTTCTTGGTTAAAGTGACGGGTAAGGCTAGGGCTGCTCCTCTCCCTTTTCCCCCTGCCCTGAAAACATATTGTTTAGATCTGTGGCACTTACCTTTTTCTTTTCCTTATTCATTATTGTAATTATATTTATTTTGATTTCAAAGAACTCTTCATGAGCCTCTCCTGCAACTATCATGGCCCCCAGACACTGTGATTCCTGGGCCTTGTGCCTCTCTTGTATCCATGAAGTTACACGGTGGTGGTGGTTTAGCCACTAAGTCGTATCCAACTCTTTTGAGCCTATGGACTGTAGCTCACCAGGCTCCTCTGTCCATGGGATTTCCCAGGCAAGAATATTGCAGTGGGTTTCCCTTTCTTTTGCCTGGGGGTCTTCCCAACCCAGGGATTGAACCTGAGTCTCCTGCATTGCAGGCAGATTCCTTACTGAGAAGCTGCGGTGAACTTAAAATGGATGAGGACAAAAGCCATCATGCCAAGTAGGATGATGGAGCAAAAAGATGGAAAGATAGAAGACCATGGCAGTCTGGCACACTTTCCTGTCTCCTTCTTCTGTTTCCTAAGGGGGACTCCTTGCCAGTTTCATGTATTCTTGGTGAGGCTGACTGTTGTGGTTCCCTGCCAACTGCCCCTGGGTGGGCTTGTGAGCCAGGCTGACCAATCAGAATACACTTTCAACCAACCAATGTTTGGTGCAGGGACGGGTGAATTGAGCCCTCAAGAGTCTTTCCTGAGAATGATGTGTGGTCATTGTTGGGATTGCTAAAATCAGAGGATACGAAACCTGGGAACGCTGGGAATATTGGAAAGGCCCTGACTTAAGCATGAAGCCAAGATGGCACAAACTAAGGTGGGAGCTGAGAGGAGAGATAGAGGCCCTGTGACATGGTTTGAGCTCTGGGATTCTACACACTTGCGTTTGCCAGTTATGAACAGATAAATACCCTCTTTTGCCTCAAAAAATTAAAGCTGGATTTCTATGACATAAAAATGAAAAAGTCCTGACTCATACAAGGGATCTTCTTGACAGTCTTCTGTTCTTTTTCATTCCATGTAAGGGGATTCAGGAATCACTTGCATTCATTTACTTATTCATTAAATTTCCATCACCGCTGCCCCTGTTCCAGGCTACGTGGTAGGCCCTGCAGCTCCAAAGATGAATGACTCGTGGCTCCTGGTCCTGAGAAATTCAAAGTAGATGGTATGATCCAGACTGGGAAAGGCCTCTAGATATATGGGCTCTTCCTGCTGAGGCCGAGATGGGAGCAGACTGGCTGTGTTGCTCACTGCCGTTTACCTGGCACCTAGCTCGTGGCTGGTGCTTAATATGAATGAGAAAAGTTGCAGTCTGAAAGATATGAGAGAAGGAAGAATGTCATGAGAACGAAGGCTGATAAAGGCTAGAGTGACTCAGTGATGCTCTGAGTTCCTGTCCTACCCCTGTCACCCACCAGCTCTCTGGCTGTGGAGAGGTAACATCCGCTCTCTGCACCTCGGAGGGGGTCAGGCTGTACCAGAAATGCTCAACCATGTCTGCACATTAGGTAGGAAAAAAGCACTACAACCTGGGTCTCACTCTACTTCAATTCAATCATATTTTCTGGGGTGGGACCCCGGCATTACTGTTCTTTGAAAGCTCACTGGATGATTCTAATGTGCAGCCAGAGTGGAAAACCACTTCTCTAGGTTAGTTAGAAGCTTCTTGTGTCATATTTAATGACACTTTGATCTGAATCTCTCAGATCCTTTACTTAGAGTAGGATTTCATAGAGGGGAGGAGCATGATAGCGTGAGTCTATTTAAGCTGTGATTATATCTACTGTTGCATTTGTTCATTCTCTCTCTCCATCCCTCCTTCCCTCCCTTCCTTTCTTTTTACAATTACTAGTTAAGTGCTTACAAGGTCCCAGGCATAGCAATAAATCTGGTTGAGGCAGAGAGAAAGAATAGGGAAGAAAACTAGAAAAGCATGTTGAAACTAAGATTTGAGAGGTCTATATACTGATACTGGGGGATTCCTTGGTGGCTCGGTGGTAAAGAGTCTTCCTGCAATGCAAGAGATGCAGGAGATGTGGGTTTGACCCCTGGGTCAGGAAGATCCCCCAGAGGAGGGCAAGGCAACCCACTCCAGTATTCTTGCCTGGAGAATCCTATGAACAGAGAAGCCTAGTGGGCTACAGTTGGTAGCCAAAGAGTCAGACATGGCTGAAGAGACTGGGCACACACACATACCAATACTGAGGATGCTTGTTTTTTTCTAAAAGGATATAATTCAATATTCATAGTGAGTATGAAATGTAGTCTTCTTTGCAATCTTTGACATATACTTTATCCCTCAGGTATTTGGTAATTCTTCTCACCAATCAACCACTTGGTTTAAAAAGAAAACCCACCAGAGTTTATTTTCTCAAAACCTTAGGAGCCATTCTTCACTTCCAACAGAAGCAAACGATGTGTATTTATAGTGACCTAGCTTTATGATAGTCATATATCCTTAAACAATTCTCATGTTCAGAGACAGTTCTGATTTCTAATATGCTATTCTGTTGTTCCTTTAAGGACATGTGAATTTGTGAGACATATGAATATCTTAGTGTTTGGCTCTGAAAAACTGGTCATCACATTCAGATAACCTGTAAGTTCTGGGGTTTGTTTGTTTGTTGGTCTCCTTTGAAAATGTACTTGTTTATTGTGTACATGGTGTTAGGGTGCCAGGCAGGTGGTTGAACTGGGAGGGAATTGTGTTGAATGCTGCAGTATGAAAGACCTGTACAAATCTTTATTAAAATTGGTTGCTTTGAGCTGAGCTTTTATAGTGTCTTAAGGTTCCTAAGCTGAGCTGATACATATTCCCCATGTCACCCTGCAGACCCATGTAGGCCAAGACTTCTAAGAGGGTAGATCCAAAATGAAATTCTTTTTCTCCCTTGAACTTGGCTGGTCCAAACTGCCTGTACCTCACAGCCTGTGTTAGCCTCTATGACAAGGAGTTGTGAGTTATGATGCAGACAAGCCTTGTTTCCTATTAGCTTATGGTCCCCTTAAGGATGAATACCAAAGCTTAATCTCTTAATATCCCTTTTGCATGATAATAGTGCATCTGGGGAGCACATTGGGTAAGAACTCTGGCTCTGGAGTCAGATCCAGGAAAAGCCCAGCTTTTCCACTTCTAGCTGTGTGACCTCAAGCAAGCTGTTTAGCATTTCTTTCCAGCAGTTTCCTTCTCTGTAAAATGGGATTCTGATATTCCTACTCAGTAATGCTGCTGCGAGAGTCAAATAAAACACAATCATGAAGTGGGACAGTTGCAGGGGAACCCCTGATTCACATCAGTTATTATCACAATGTCCAGCGCTGTGGTAATAGGTGCTTGGCAACTGAACATATTTCTCTGGTGAGTTCATGGTTTTTAGTCTTGATCTCTAAGACTATACTTCTTGTCGGGGGAGGGTGTAATTTCCTCAGCTCTGTCTTGCCACAGCAAAAATCTGAAGTGATGGATGGACCAGTGTTACAGCTCGGTGTTACAGCTCAGTTTGATTTGGCAAGCAAAGGAAAATATGTCCTCAAGATGTGAGGGTGGGCCGACCCAAAAAATGTGAAGAGAAAAGAGGCAAGAGGCCCAGTTTTGGCTCCTCTTTTTATATGTTTTTTCTTCTACCCCTGAGCCTGCCCTATGTAAACTGGGCTAGCCAGGAGGGGTGTTTGCTTCACCTGAGGTTCTCACTCCAGTCCTCAGGCCTTCCTTTATTCTATTTTCACAGGCTTTTCCCTTCTTTGTCTGTTAGCCACCACCATTCTGGACTCCTTTTTCCAGTTCTAATTACCTAACACTTCTCAAAGGCAGAGATTGTTTCTTCCACATCTTCTCTGGGCTGTCTCTTCCTGCACAGTGCCCAGTATATAGAAGCTGTTCCACAAATATGTGGTGGACAGCAAAAGTCTAATCCTAGTTTAGCTGTTCTATTACAGAAATGATTTCATATCTCTGGGTCTCAGTTTCTTCATTAGTAAAAATGAAGTGTTAGCCATTGAGTGATGCCATGTGCTTGATTCCAGAATATGATCTGCTGGAGGTTTTCAGTCAAACATAACAAAACAAACACATATATTCGAAAAACAAACAAATAACAGTTTTCCTGAATTAGCTAGCATTTTTGAGCTAGTTGACTAGCAGGATCTGACATCATCGTTAGGTATCAGGATGAGCTGGATATCGCCTATACAGGATGGGAATTGAGCTAGTCAAGTCTAATTTCAATAAAAGTCAATGAAAAAGCCACAAAGTCAGGGCACAATGAAGGAAATTAAAACAGGCATGATGAGGGACTTTCGTGGTGGTGTATTGGTTAAGACTCTGTGCTCCTAATGCAGGGCGCTCAAGTTTGAGCTCTGATTAGGGGAATAGATCCCACATACTGCAATTAAAAGTTCACATGCTGCAACTAAAAATCCTATGAGTCACAACTGAAGGTTCCAAATGCCACAACTAAGATCTGGTATAGCCAAATTAATTAATAAAAAAATAAAACTTAAAAAATATAATATGTATGATGAAAACTTAGCAGTCATATTTTAAAAATCATGGTTTGCCATTGTATTAAAAAAAAATTAAGGTGACCTATATGCCATGTTGTATGGATCTCCTGCCATTTGTGTCTTCATTCACCATTTAGGTTATTTTCAGTCTTTGCCTATTGACATCAGTCTGTTTCATTATCTTCACTGCATTGTCACTGCCTGAAATTACCTTCTTCATCTGTTGGGTGGTGTTTGCCTCCTCTCTTCTCCCCCAGCTGAAACCTCTTCCAGTTCTCCACTTTTTCTGTAGGGTTGCCATCCCCTGGAGTAGGAAATGGCAACCCACTCCAGTATTCTTGCCTGGAGAATTCCATAGACAGAGGAACCTGGCAGGCTACAGTCCACGGGGTCACAAAGAGTTGGACATGACTAAAGTAACTTAGCATAGCACACACGGCATAGTTCTTCACTTTATCTGCAGTGCTTGACACATGATGAGAGCTCAGGAAATGAATAATACCAGGAATTTCAGTGTTGAGCTGTGCTTGGAGCATTCTTGAGTTCAAATATCAGCTCTGGAAATATTAGCTTTGTGACCTTGTGCAAACTGTTTTCATGTCTCTCATTTTCTGTTACTTCATCTATAAATTGAGCATTATCACACTGTCTCACAAGGTTGTGCAATATAAAGGTAGATTATTAACCATGGAAAGTCAGTGCTGTGCTAAGTGCCTTAAAAGTAATAATTCATTTATTTCTTTAATCAGTTCATCAACCCCATGAGGAAAATACTATTGTTATCATTCAAACCATTTCATAGGTATGTGCTAAGTCTCTTCAGTTGTGTCCAACTTTTTGCTATCCTATGGACTGTAGCCCGCCAGGTTCCTCTGTCCATGGGATTCTCTAGGCAAGAATACTGGAGTGGGGTGCCATGCCCTCCTCCAGGGGATCTTCCTGACCCAGGGATTGAACCTGCATCTCTTAAGTCTTCTGCATTGACAGGCAGATTCTTTACCAGTAGTGCCACCTGAGAAGCCCTGGTTCACAGATAAGAAACATTTGAAAATATACATGCATGTGTTTGGCTGTGCCTGGTCTTAGTTGTGGCATGCAAGATCTAGTTCCCTGACCAGGGATCAAACCTGGGCCCCCTACATTGGGAGTGCAGACTCTTAGCCACTGGGCCACCAGGGAAATCCCCAGATGAGGAAATTGTGGCACAAGTTAGTAAGAACAGAGCTTCACTTTTACCCAGCTGTTGAGTTTATGAGACTGTTCTCCACATCACTGTTATTCTGCTTCTCTAGGCTGTAAAGCCAGATAATGTGTGAAATGTCCAGCACAGTATCTGACACATACTAGCTTCACAGTAAATATTCGTTTCCTTCTTTCTTAAGTGTAAAGTCACAGTGCAAGATGCCAAACATTTCACCATTTACTTATAATTTCAGGACCATACGTACAAAGTTGCAGCAGGTAAAATTCAGTGCAATTTTGTAGACTGTGATTTGTTGTTGTTTAGTCCTGTCTGACTCTTTGCGACCCCATGGACTGCAGCCTGCCAGGCTCTTCTGTCCATGGAATTGCCCAGGCAAGAACACTGGAGCTTTCTCCAGGGGATCTTCCCAGCCCAGGGATCAAAACTGCATCTCCTGCATTGGCAGGTAGATTTTTTTTTTCCTTTTTTTACCATCTGAGTCACCAGGGAATATCATAGACTGTGCTACACTGCATTATTTTCATCCTCTAGACAGTTCAATTTCTTTCATCTCATGAGACCTGATTTAAGCACTTGCAGGATAATAAATTTGCCAAGTAGATGAATTTGATTACATACTTTTCCAGTACATTATGAATTTTTGTTCATACTTTGGCCCAGAAGTAGAGTTCCTAGTTCCTTTTAAAGCACATCTAGGGGCTGGCCTGAGAGTAGTATCTGATCCCGAGGGTGTCCAGGTTAGCACTGTAAGCAATTCTTAGGCAACCACAGGAAACCAATTGATGTCAAATGATCAGCTAGGAGCCTCAGGGAAGGAACAGCTACTTTCTTTTCTTTTCTTCTTTCTTCCAGTTTTATTGAGATATAATTGACAGACAGCACAGTATAAGTTTAAGGTGTACAGCATAATGATTTGACTTCATACATCATGAAATGATTACCACAGTTAATGTAGTGAACATCCACCATTTCATACAGATATAAAATTAAAGGAAGAGAAAATATTTTTTCCTTGTGATGAGAACTCAGGATTTCCTCTCTCAGTAATTTTTATGTATAACATATGGCAGTGTTAATTATATTAGTGATGCTGTATTAGCGCTGGTAGTAAAGAACCCGCCTGCCAATGCAGGAGACATAAGAGATGCAAGTTTGATCCCTGGGTCGAGAAGATCCCCTGGAGGAGGAAATGGCAATCCACTCCAGTATTCTCGCCTGGAGAATCCACATGGAGAGAGGAGGTCAGAAAGAGTCGTACATGACTGAAGCGACTTAGCACAACACAGCACGTTGATAATAGTACATTACATCTTGACACTTATTTTATAACTGGAAGTTTGTATCTTTTGCCTGCCTTCATCCAATTCTTCAGCCCACTACACCTGGGAACACCCTTTTCTGATATAAACCATAAGCACTCTGCTGAAAATAACTATTGAGGAACATCCTTGGAGCTACAGGCTCCAACTCTGTTCATAGCCTGTTATTGGGGCGACCGATCTGGGAGAGGCCCACAGATCCAGAGAGGGGTTGGAGGGAGGGAAAGCAGGCTTCTGTAGCTCAAGGTAGCACAGATATGCCTTGGCACAGGGGAGGCAGGTGCAGGAGAGGGACCCAGGCAAGGCCAGCGCCCTGGTGGACTGAACAAGGCACTCCCAGTCTGCTATGAGACCAGATGGGTGGGTGGGGGGATAGCAAAGCAGTGTCTGCCCTCCATCAACTTCCAGTCTCACTGAGGAGCATCCACAGGAGCCAGCAAGACCAGTGCCTTGTGGGAGGAGAAGGTGGGAGGGAGCCCCGAGCACAGAGCAAGGCAGAGGGGCTGGGACAGGGGGTGTCAGGGTCACCAAAGAGAGTCTCTTGAAGGAGGTAAGTCTTGCTTTTGACAAATCTGTCCCAGGGTGTATGAGCCATGCTCAGAGGGCCTCCCACCCTTGAATTAATGCTCTGCTCTCACCATCTTGGAATTCTTTATTTGGCTGTACTGGGTCTTAGGTGCAGCATATGGGGTCTAGTTCCCCAACCATGGTCAAACCCGGGCCCCCTGCTTTGGGAGCACAGAGTCTTAGACACTGGACCACCAGGGAAATCCCTTGAAATTCTTAATAATTAAAAAAAATTATTTCATTGAAGTGTAGTTGATTTACAATGCTGTGTTAGTTTCTGGTGTACAACAAAGTGATTCAGTTATATATATATATATGTGTGTGTGTGTATATATATATATATAACTGAATATATACATGTTATAACTGAATATATATATAACTGAGAATATATATATATTATTTTTCATATTCTTTCCATTATGATTACAGGATATTGAATATAGTTCCACATGCTATACAGTAGGACCTTGTCTGTCCTTTCCATATATAATGTTATAGTTTGCATCCGCTAATCCCAAACTCCCAGTTCATCCTTCCTCCCCCTACCCCACCCCCACACCAGGCAACCATACGTCTGTTCTCTATGTCTCTGAGTCTGTTTCTGTTTTGGAGATAAGTTTGATTGTGTCATATTTTAGATTTTGCAGAATTCTTAATAATTTTGAACAAGGGGCTCCACATCTTCATTTTATACTGGCTCCCATAAATTATGTCTTGATCATCTCTATCAGGTTGCTTCCATCATGGATTATTTTTTCCTCCCAATCAGACTTCTTTTAAAATTCCTCATCTCACCTAAAAATGCCAGCTTCTTCCCAGTTCTCTGGACTTCAAACCTTAAGATAGCTGCCCTCCTTGCTTCCACCCTCCAAGCCCAGTTGATTGCCAAGACCTGAGGAACATCTCTTCATGCACTTCGCACCCTCCTGCTCCACACTATTTCCAGAGTCATACACTGAGCTCAGGCCTGTCTTGTCCTGTGTCTAGAGTCTCTAGAGCTTTGCTGCTTTGTGTAGTCTTGGGGACCATCAGCATCAGCATAACCTGGGAGCTTGTTGGAAATGCAAAACCTTGGGCTCCACCCTATGTGTACATTTTGAGAAAATACTTAGATGACTCCTCTGCACTTTACTGTATGAGAAGAAGCCTAGTCAGTGGGGTCTGGATATATATTAGAATCACATAGGGAGATGTAAAAACTACTAATGATTGGGTCCTTAACCTTAAAAAAGAGTTGGACACAACTGAGTGACTGAACTGAACCTTAGAAATCCTATTTTTTTTAATTTTAATTTTATTGAAATATAGTTGATTTACAATTTCATGTTAATTTCATGTGTACCACAAAGTATTTCAGTTTCACATATGCATATATTCATTCTTTTCCAGATTTTTCCTCATATAAATTATCACAGAATGTTGAGTTCCCTGTGTTATTCCTTGTTGATTATCTAACTTATAGAGAGTAGTGTGTAAGCTCCTGATTTATCCCTCCCCCAACCCAAGTTTCTCCTTTGGTAACCATAAATTTGGTTTTGATATCTAGAAGTCTGTTTCTGTTTTGTAAATAAGTTCATTTATTTCATACTTTAAAATTAGATTCCACCTATGAGTGATATCATATGACATTTGTTTTTCTTTGTCTGACTTACTTCACTTAGTATGATAATCTCTAGGTTCCATCCATGTTGCTGCAAATGGCATTATTTCATTCTTTTTGTGGCTGAGTAATATTCCGTTATATATATGTACCACATCTTCTTTATTCATTCCTCTACTGATGGACATTCAGGTTGCTTCCATGTCCTGGCTAATGTAAGTAGTGCCGCAATGAACATTGGGGTGCGTGTATTTTTTTGAATTATGGTTTCCTCTGGATATATGCTCAGGAGTAGGATTCCTGGATCATATGTTAACTCTATTTTCAGTTTTTTAAGGAACCTCCATACTGTTCTCCATAGTAGCTGTACCAATTTACATTTCCACCAACGGTATAGGAGGGGTCCCTTTTCTCCATACCCTCTCTAGCATTTATTGTTTGTGGACTTTTTGATGATGGCCATTCTGACTGCTGTGAGGTGGTACCCCTTTGTAGTTTTGATTTGCATTTCTCTGATAATTAGTGATGTAGAGCATCTTTTCATATGCTTTTTGGCCACATGTCTTCTTTGGAGAAATTTCTAAGAAATCCTGATTTAACTAGTTAGTGGTAGTATGTATTTAAAAAACAACATTTCCCACTTGTTTTCCCTATTTTTTGCTGTATAACAAATTACCCCAGTACTTAGTGGTTTCAAACAACATGCATTTATTACCTCACAGTGTCTGTGTTCATGAGTCCAGACACAGCTCAGCTGGAGCCTCTGCTTCAGGGTCTCTCACAAAGTTGCAATCAAGGTGTTGGTCCAAAGTCTCTCAGAGGCTTCAGTCAAGGTCAACTGAGCAAGGTCTGTGTCCAAGACGAAAGTCACCCTCCTTTCTAACCCATTCATGGAAATGACACTCCATTATTTTTGCATATTCTATTCACTAGAAACAAGTTACCTAGTCCAGCCCACAGTAGAAGAGAGAGGATTACAGAGGGACATGCCCACCAGGAAGTGGGACTCATTGAGGGCTATCTTTGAAATCTGCCTACCCCTCCTCCCAGGTGATTCCAGCATGTACCAGGGTTGAGAACCATTGCTCTAGAACAAGGATGTAAAGAAGTCCGTCCCTTATCTCAACTTTAAAAAAAATAATTTTCTTTATTTATTTTTGGCCATGCTGGATCTTCATCACCACTCAGGCTTTTCTCTAGTTGTGGCAGGAAGGGGCTCCTCTTCATTGAGGTGTGCAGGCTTCTCATTGCTGTGGGTTCTCCTGTTGTGGAGCACAGGCTCCAGAGCACGGGGGCTTCAGGAGTTGCAGTTCCCAGGTTTTGGAGCTCAGGCTCGATAGTTGTGGCACACGGGCTTAGTTCAGTTCACAGCATGTGGGACCTTCCTGGATCAGGTATTGAACTCATGACTCTTGGGTTAGCAGGTGGATTCTTTACCACTGAGCCACCATGGAAACCCCATTATCTCAACTTGATTGAAGATGAATGAATCTAGAGTGATGAAAGGGATTATGGGGCTATATCTGGGCTCTAAGGGAGCAGGGTTGTAGTTGAGCAGTAACATCTGCCAAGGTCAAGGCATGTGGCAAATGTGGGCGATGCCATCCCTAGTCTATAGTCTACCAAGCCAAATATAGACTTTGGGGGTAGTCTGAAAACTCCAGTCTCCCTTCGTCCAACAGCAATAATTTTTAAAACTTGTTTGCAATATCAAGTACTCTAAGCCCAGCTGTATTTGTTTCCTCATAATACTATGCACATGCTAACTCACTTTAGTTGTGTCCGACTCTTTGCGACCCTATGGACTATAGCCCACCAGGCTCCTCTGTCCATGGAATTCTTCAAGTAAGAATACTGGAGTGGGTTGCCATTTCCTTCTCCATGGGATCTTCCCGACCAGAGACTGAACCTTGGTCTCCTGCACTGCAGGCATGTTCTTTACTGCTGAGCCACCAGGGAAGCCCTGGGAGTTAACATACTGGATTTTATTTGGCTTCCCCCCATTCCCAGAGATAGAAAGACTAGGAAGTCCTCAGCTGGTGCAGCTGGGCTTCCAGGCAAATTTAGGGGCAAACCAACCAATCAAGTTTAAGTGGGAGAGAGTAGGGGAGGGGTTGAGGGGAAAGAACATTACCCATAATTCTCTGAGGTGGTTTTCTACCTCTTGCCTGCAACCCACTTGGGGAACTTCAGTGTCTGTGGGCATGCCCTAGCCTCAAAGCTCAACTTTCTCCCCTTCCCTCCATCTGCTTCAGACCCACTCCCAGGGCCCATCTCTGACTCTGCTTTCACCAAGACCACCCTACCTCTGACATTTTAAGTGACTTTCTTACCTCCAGAGCCTGTAGCCTGATCTCTCGGTTACACTTCGTTTGTCAGTGTGTATTAACAGAAATTGTCCAGTGTAGGAACCCAGTTTATGCTTGCTTAGAGAAGAAGTTTTGCTGGTTTTTTTAACTGGAAATGGCAGAGGTACAATAGGGTGAGAGGAACTTGTCAGACTCATGGTTCCTGCATACAGTTGTTCAGGTTGTGCACTGCACAAGGGCACTGCATCTTAAGGAAGCACCATTCCCAAGGCATTGTATGTGAAACACGTGTCATTCACATACTCACCTACATGAGATCTGCAAGTAGGTGAGATAGTTTCAGCTGAGTCCTGGCGCGGTGAGCGAGAATCCTCTCTTTAATAAAGCCACATTGGCATAGGAAGCCCTGAACAAGCTCAGGAGAATATGTACACACAAGCGCAATCTGTGCCCCGACCCAACCACTCTCTGCCTCCTCAACGGCTGCTTCTCTCACCTATGACTCTCAGAGGCATGTTCCTGTCCCCCTACTCTCCAATTCCAGCCTTCCTAAGATGGCAGGATGACCCACTGGGGCTGGAATGCTCATTCAGAGTGTCCACGAGCAGGGTTACTGAGCACAGCAGAGGGCATTCACCTTTGTTCCTATTTCCAGGGCCTATGACTTAGGGTTGTTCAGGTTGTACTCTGATCTCTGTATCTATGTATCTACATCTATAGATATTTATTTATTTGCTTAGTTTTCCTGAGTTCTACCAGGCTTGAAGGATCTTAGTTCCCTAGCCAGGAACTGAACTCAGGCCCATGGCAGCGAAAGTGCTGACCCCTAACTGCTAGACCACCAGGGAATTCTCTGTACTCTGATGTACAAATAGCTTTTTAAACCAGTGGTAAAGGTGCTTTTCCCTAATTCACACGAAGGTGCTGTGTAGTCTCGGATGTCCCTGGATAGTGTTTCACTCAGCTCTCAGCCCACTGCTGTCGAGGGGGTTTCTCTGTGTGGTGGGGAAGATGGCTGTGGGGAGCCCAAGCCTCTCATCCTCCTGGTATAACTCTACAGGTCTAAGGCCGCCCACCAGCTTCCCCGCTGTAGCCGGGGAAGAGCACAGACTGGCCTGCTGTGGTTATGTTACCCTCTCAGACCTATCCCTGCGTGAGGGAGCTGGGGAGCGCTGATTGACCAGCCTGAGATCACGTGGTCACGTTTGTGGTCAGGAGAGTGAGTGTGTCTTACTGGAAGAAGAGGCACCCTCCCTGGGAGTTAAACCCGTGTATCCTTCCACTCACCATTCCGCAGAAATGTACTGAGCCCCACTATGTGCCAGGCACTGTGCTAAGCTCCCTCTTCCCCAACCTGCACCTTGCGGTGAGTCCTCAAAGTTACTGGCTCACAGGGGCTTCCCTGCTGGCTCAGTGGTAAAGAATCTGCCTGCCATGCAGGAGACACAGGTTCGATCCCTGGTCTGGGAAGATCCCACATGGCAGAGAAACTAAGGCCGAGTGCTGCGACCACTGGGTCTGCGCTCTGGAGCCCGGGCGTCACAACTGTGGAGCCCACGGGCCACAACTACTGAAGCCTGAGCTCTCTAGAGCCCATTGCGGCAACAAGAGAAGCCAGTGCAATGAGAAGCCTGCGTGTGGCAGCTAGAGCCTCCACTCTCTGTGACTAGAGAAAAGTCCGTGAAGCAATGAAGACCCAGCACCGCCAAAAATAAACCAATAAAACTTTTTTTTTAAAGTTACTATGTCATCAACACCCTTCACTATCAGGTCTGACGTGGCAAAATTCCAACTCTGTATCCATCTCACAGACATGATTTTTGCTGCTTACTAGAGAAAATGACACAGCGGTAGAGGTTGACGTCATTGCAAATTCGTGATTTCTCATCTCAGCTGGATCCTCAGTGCAGCTTGACAACTTTTCTCTTTGTTCTAGAATAGCTCTTCTCATTCATTCACTCATGCATACTATGTCATTGGATTTGTCCATTAGAAAGACCACTCTGGAACCTAATACTTTGAAGGTGGGCATATAGAAATTGATGATACCTGTTGCAATTTGGGACTCTATAAATCGGCCGTACTCCTTCTTAAAGTCTGTTGGGCCTCCTTATAGCTTATAGAATAAAGTCTAACCTGTTTACGAGTTTGATCACAGAGCCTGGCCCCTCCCTCTCACTACTGGCTTAGCTCCTTGCCCTTCTATCTTCCTATTTTCTGACCTATGAACTCTCAGCTTGTTTCCTTAACTCACCCATGCTGTTAATGCTTCTGGGCCTTCACTTACACCATTGTTCCTGCCCGAGTGTTTGTCTCACTTTCTTCCATGAGTAAATTCTTTTTAAAAAGTTAAATTGATTTATTTTTGGGTGCACTGGGTCTTCACTGCTGCTCGGGCTTTTCTCTAGTTGCGAAGAACAGGGGCTACTCTTCACTGCAGGGCACGGGCTCTTGGGTGCACAGGCTTCAGTAGTTGCGGCACGTGGACTCAGTAGTTGCGGTTCCTGGGCTCTAGAGTGCAGGCTCAGTAGTTGTGGCACACAGGTTTAGTTGCTCCACGACTTGTGGGATCTTCCCGGATCAGGGCTCAAAGTCATGTCTCCTGCATTGGCAAGTAGATTCTTTACCACTGAGCTATCAGGGAAGCTCTCCAAGAGTAAATTCTTGCTCACACTTGATCAGCTCAAATGTCAATTCCTTCCGGTAGCCAGACCCCTTTGTGGGATGGGGTGTCCCGCCACCAGGCTCCTATGGCACCCTGAGTATGTTTCTCTCGCAGCACTTACTGTTATTGATATTGTCTATTTCCCCCACCAGTCCTTTTGTTCTGAGAATACAAGGGCTGTGTCTTGTTTATCTGTGCGCCTCTGGGGCTGGTACATAGAAGGGAATCGATCTGATCGGAAGTTACCTAGGATCCACTAAGCTTTTCTAGCCATCTCTCTCTGGAAGAGACAATCGCTCACCTTTTCTCCTTCATGCCCTTAAGAGCTGTGGCCCTCACCCAAAAGGACAAGCACATCTCACTCCCACTGGCACTGCATGGCATTTCCTGCACCACCACAGAGCAGATGTCCTACAGAGGTATTAGACACACCACTCGTTGGCTTCTTGGTCCACACTCCTCATCACAGCTCCCAATGTACGATCTGAGAGGTAGGCATCACCTGACATTGAGATTCATGTCTCTCTCCATTGTTGCTGAACCGCCTACCCCCAAATAGGAGGGGTTCTTCTATTAGGATGAATCATTTCCAAAGATGTAGTTTGTTCCTGATATGAAAGAGGTCCCTGGCCAACAGTGGCCCAAACATGCTTGATAGGTTTGAACCCACAAGTGGATGTGGCTTAGCTTTTCTAAGCAAGGGACTCTCCTTCACATGTTGTTCAGTTGCTCACTTGTGTCTGACTCTTTGTGACCCCCATCAACTGAAGCACACCAGGCTTCCCTGTCATTCACCAGGCCACTAGAAACATGGGAGAGAGAAGGCTTCTCTCTGCAGACCTTCGAGCCACAGGATGACTGGTGGTTTTTTTGTGCCCAGAGAGAAGGGAGGCCATTTTTGATACAGGAGATTGCCTGTTTTAGCATTTAACATCCCCAGTATAGTTCTCCTCAACAGTCTAGTACAAAGAAATTAATTTCCAACACAGTTCAGTATTCTCATTAGGAGGGTGAAACAGGTCAGGGCTGTAAGGCCCAAGTCTGGCAAGCTTGGGCTTAGTGCCTGGGCCACCCTAGAGCAGAGGGAAAGTGAGGAGCAGCTACAGAGAGTGGCGTGGCTGGAAGGAAAGAGGCAGGCGCTGGAATCTGGAGACGGGGCAGACCCAGCCTTGATGCTAATTACTGAGATGGGTCAGTCAATATGGCCTTGCCTCATTTTCCTGGCTGTATGGTGGGAACAGTAATGTGGCCATGCTTCCTACCTGAGACACCTCCTAAGTTAACTCAATCACCATATGTTAGGCCAGTCTGTCAATGGGGGGTCCTCATGTCCAGCTGTGATGGTTAATTTTATGTGTCAGCATGACTAGGCTACAGGGACTTCCCTGGCAGCCCAGTGGTTAGGATTCAGGGCTTTCAATCCCTAGTTGGGAAACTAAGATCCCACAAGCCGTATAGCATGCTTCCCCTGCTGGAGTCCCTCCAGCAGCCAGGGAATTTCCCTGAAGGGATGAGCGGTGTCGGTGGAGAATGATGCAGCCTCTCACTCAAAGTACTGGACTGCATGTTTATTTTAAACATCAAGTTTTCCTTTATACTTTTACAAAATCATTAGGTCAGAGGTTTGACATCTTCAGTTTCCCCTCACCCAGATTTACTGTCTCCATAAATCATTGCTGTCCTTCAGAGTTCCCTCTTAAGTGTCCTTGTGATTACATTGTAACTCATGTTTGTCTCTGGGCTACATACGACATTCCTCAGTTTATTTCTTATCTTTCTAAATCCTGCTAGCCCCTAGTATCCTAAGCTCATTATCTCCTAAAAAGGCTTCTAGCTATTAATATCTCTAAAATTCCTAGCCTCTATAAGCTATAGTAAAATATGCAAACACTACAACATTTCTTAAACTTTTAGCTTCTAACTATTCTTAATTATTCCTAAACCCTAAACTCAGCAACCTTCTTTTGCCATAAACATTTCCCTCACAAGCAGGTCTCAATAACAATCTTTCCCATGACCTCAAGCTGCAGCCTATTTGCTCATCCTGGAACATTCTTTGTAAAGATCCTTGAACAAATGTAACTTTATGGATTATTTCCTGGGCAAATGCAGAAGTCTTTGTGCTTTCTCATGCAAGAACAGTAAGCACCTTAACATACTTTCCAGCCAACTCGACTGAAGGAAGGAAAGGACAAGTCAGAATCACAAGACCTAACTCCTTCATCCTGGGACCCTGCCTGCGGAATGAGGAGAGAGGGTTGGGGCCATGGCTCCATTTTGTCAGTAACGTCTAACGCAGCTCCGGACATTCCTCCAACCTAAAAAACCACAGAAGACTTTACCAAAATATGATGCCAACTTGTTCAAATACTAATCTAGATGTTACTGTGAAGGCGTCTGTGAAAGTGATTGACACTAATAATCCGCTGACTTTAAGTAAAGGTGATTGCCCTTCACAATGGGGGTGGGCCTCACAATCAGTTGAAGGCCTTAAGAGCAAATACTGAGATTTTCTGAAGAAGCAGTTCTGCTTCAGTGTTGAAACATAGAAATCCTGCTTGAGTATCTAGCCCCAGGGCCTGTTCTACTGAGTTTAGACCTGGCACTGGTGTGAGCTGATCCCTTAAAATCAATCTCTGTCCTTCTGTGTCTCTCTGTCCTTGTCTCTGTCTCTCTCCCTCCCCTGTTTGTTCTGTTTTGTTTTTTGGTGGGAGCCGGTGGTGGGGGGAACCCTGACTACAGCATTGATAAGCTGGGGTCCTAGTCCCCAATCCCATCTGTAACATTTACTAATCTGTGACCTTGGACACATCTCTTAACTTCCCTGATTCTCAGTTTCTTGATCTGTATAACAAACTTAAAAAGTAGGTATTTTTAAAGAGTCGGATATGACTGAGCAAGTAACACTTGCACTTTCACATGTATTTTATGGACTTCCTGGCAGTCTAGTGTTAAGACTTCATGCTCCCACTGCAGGGGGCATGGGGTTGATCCCTGGTCAGGGAACTAAGAGCCCACATGCCACACAGTGCATCCAAAAGTAGGGAAAAAAGAAGAATTTGCATGTTAAAATGGTTGTCCCTCTGCACAAGCTCTCCTGCATGCTTCCCTGTGCCCAGGAGGTGTCAGAGTCTAGCTCCGGCAGCCAGGGAATCAGCCTGAAGGGATGAGTGGTGTCGGCGGAGAATGATGCAGTCTCTGACTCAAAGTGCGGGACTGTACATTTATTTCAAGCATCAGGTTTTCTTTTATACTTTTTCAAAGGCATTAGGTCAGAGGTTTGACATCTTTAGTTTCCCCTCACCCAGATGTATTGTCTCCAGAAAGTGTCCTTGTGATTACATTGTAACTCATGCTTGTCTCTGGGCTGCATACCACATTCCTCAGTTTAATTCTTATCTTTCTAAATCCTGCTAGCCCCTAGTATCCTAAGCTCATTATCTCCTAAAAAGGCTTCTAGCTATTAGTATCTCTAAAATTCCTAGTCTCTATAAGCTATAGTAAAGTACGTCAACAGTACAACATTCCTTAAACTTTTAGCTTCTAACTATTCTTAATTATTCCTAAACCCTAAACTCAGCAAACTTCTTTTGTCATAAACATTTCCCTCACAAGCAGGTCTCAATAACAATCTTTCCCATGGCCTCAAGCTGCGGCCTATGTGCTCATCCTGGAACATTCTTTGTAAAGATCCTTGAACAAATGTAACTTTATGGATTATTCCCTGGGCATAACTGCAGAAGTCTTTGTGCTTTCTCATGCTCCTTGCAAGAACAATAAGCACCTTAACATTTTTTTACCCAACCAACTCAACTGAAGGAAGGAAAGGACAAGTCAGAATCACAAGACCTAACTCCTTCATCCCGGGACCGTGCCTGTGGGATGAGGAGAGGGGGTTGGGGCCGTGCCTTCATTTTGTCAGTAATGCCTAACGCAGCTCCCGACATCTCCCCCTTTCTTATTTTTTACAGCATTAGTGTGAAATTCAGTAGATAAAGCAGAAACACTTCGGTTGAGTATTTGGAAAAGGAACGGGGCTAATAGACAAATCAGAACCAACAGGCATAAGTGCATGGCTGCACTAATCATAACTGTAAAAAAGGATCCATTGGAAAGATAGTCCTCCAGATTTTTAAAAAGGGAATTATAAAGCCATTGAGAGGAAAAGTCAGATTCCACCTGCTTCATATTCTGGATATCCTGATGTAACTTAGAAATATCAATACTAAAATCTGAGTGATTCCAAATGCTTAAAATAGGATTCCTAATGCATTCCTAAGAATGCACGGAATCATTCACTTGTAGAGGGGTAACGCACATCCATTTAAATTCAGCATGGCACCTTAAAGACAACTTAGATTTTAAATTTGTAATTTCTTGCCCTATAAGCAGGACTGCTTTTTCTAAAGCATTGGCCTTATTTTCTATCTTCCTATCTATAATTTACTGTGTAGTAAGAGCTACGGAGACATTTTTGGACAGGTGATCAACAAACAGGCAGTATGCACTTCCTTTGACAGGGCAACAGCAGAAACCATAACTGAAGCAATTATGACAATCAAGGCAGTTATTCCCACAATCAGAGCTGCAATGAATCTCTTAGGTCAAGAAATTAAGCCATTAAATTCATACAAAACTTTCAGTGCATAATCATCAAACCATTGTCCCTCTAATTTTACAGGAACCATCAAATATGGTGGTTGCTTTACAATCATCACGGCCTTATAATTACTATAATCATTCCCATCAACACAATTTGATATAAAACAATTCACACATTCAACATTATAAACAGTTTATCCTTTAAAAACTCCCAAATCATTCTGATTTTTGGCCAACAGAAAGGCATGGGGACAATGTACGCAGGCCCGTACAATATATCTTTGTTCATTTAAAGGTCTGTGTAAAATCGCAGGTGCCATAGCAGCCAATACTCTCCATAATTCGGGTTGCATGGGACCTGTTCCATCGAAACTCACTAAAGGAGGAACCCATCCATTAACATGCCACCTAGTAATTGCTAAAGGATAAGGGATAAATGAATCATTCCATATGGATCTATCTGCTAAGTCGCTTCAGTCGTGTCCGACTCTGTGCGACCCCATAGACGGCAGCCCACGAGGCTCCGCTGTCCCTGGGATTCTCCAGGCAAGAATACTGGAGTGGGTTGCCATTTCCTTCTCCAGTGCATGAAAGGGAAAAGTGAAAGGGAAGTCGCTCAGTCGTGTCTGACTCTTAGCGACCCCATGGACTGCAGCCCATCAGGCTCCTCCATCTATGGAATTCTCCAGGCAAGAGTACTGGAGTGGGGTGCCATTGCCTTCTCCGTATGGATCTATAAGATTCTTCAAAAATTAAATTCAATCATTGATCTGAAAGATAGGGGCACCCCCATTCAATCAGAAAATGTCTGGTGGCAACAATGGGAATAAATAACTTTAGGGCATACATGCATTCTTTCCAACGAGGAAAGCCAGAAATTCTGCTTGTGCTTTCCCAGGCCTGCAGTCCTGTTCATCAGAATCTGGGGGGTGGGAGGTGAGTGTGGGGGAGTGTACAGCTCGGAAAGTCCTTTAAATGAGGGGCTGCCTGTTTTATGGCATCATATTGTTTTTCTTGTGCCCCCGGCATCAGCAGCTGTAAGGACCAAAAGTCTCTCTTGCCATTGCTTCTTGGAGAATCAGTAAGCATGCCTTTGAAGGAAGTGCTAACACATCCATTCAAAACTGGAGCTGATCCTTGTAAGGAGGAAGGTATAACAAAGCAAATAAGTGGATAAACAGGCACGCCTGAAAAATTGAAGGGAGTGCTGACCACTGTTTTAACATTATTAGGATAGATGGAAACCCCGCCCAAAAGATGAGTATCATTAACAAAAACACAAATGGGCTCATTCATCCAATCTACAGGCTGGAAAGAAGGTGGATTAGGCAAATAGGCCCAATGAACTTTTTCTGCACTGGGGGGCCTCGGCCGACAAGCCAACACAGCAAGCATAGCCACAACATTACCATAGGAGTGACCTTATATCTCCCCCTTTCTATTAATTCTTCAGCCTGCTGAGCGAGGTGTTTCAGCTGGCTCCATGTTGGCACCGTGCTGGAGGTAGTTGCTTGAGTACGATGATGGTGACGAGGTGGAGCAGAATACGGCTGGACTCGATCAGCATGTCTCTCTTGAAGCACTAGGTGTCTGAAGTGATGTACTAGCAGTGAAGCCTCAGGTGAAGGGTCACTCACCCTTTGGCTTCTCCTTGGTTTCCTCAGGCCCGGACTCAATGAGCTTCTGATCTCCCCATTTTCCCTTGGTCCTGGACTCTAGGACTCCAGGGATCTCAGTGACCTCAGGGGTCTTTGTGATCTTGGAGAGCTCGTGGGGTTGGACATGTCGAATCAGTCTGTCAGGAATCTAAACAGGAGAAGTGGAATCCTGCGGAAACACACAAGCATACCCTCTCCTGCAAGTTAACAGCACGTCTGGCCCTTTCCACTCTCCGGTAAGGAGGTTTTTCCACTTGACCAGGGGCCGAGTCATAGCCCCTTCAGGAATCCAGTGTCTCATCATTGCAGTCTGCCCCTGTGTGTCTATGTTTAAATGATTAATTACAAACAAAGCATGGTATAGAACATGATGTGGAGAGGAATACTTAAATTCTACCTGTCTTAATTTAGCTATCTGATTTTTTAAAGTCTGGTGCACCCTTTCCACTATGGCTTGGCCTTGGGGATTATAAGGTATTCCTGTTGAATGCAGTATAGAAAATTGTTGACAAAATCTCTTAAAGGCACCAGAAGTATAAGCTGGGGCATTATCTGTTTTTATCGGTTCAGGGAGTCCTATTTGGGCAAAGCATTGAAACAAGCGCTGAATTACATCTTTCGCTGCTTCACCTGATCTGGCAGAGGCTATAATAACATGAGAAAAGGTATCCACGGTGACATGCACAAAGGACAGTTTTCCAAAGACCGGGGTATGAGTTACGTCCATTTGCCAGGGAGCGTTAGGCCTAAGGCCTTGGGGATTTACTCTTAATGGTAGAGATGGATTAGATGTTGGGCAGTTTGGGCATAACTTAACTATTTGTCTAGCTGCCTCCCTAGGGATTTGAAACTCATACCTTAAACCAGCTGCATTTTGATGATGAATTTTGTGAGAATTTTTAGCCTTGTCAATGTTTTCATGTAAGTTTAAAGCAATTACTTTAGTTAATGCATCTGCCAAAGAATTTCCCTCATGTAAAGGGCCGGGCAAGCTGGAATGGGCTCTAATATGTCTCACAAAATATTTTTTATCTCTATGCTTAATCTCCTTCTGTAAATCGAATAACAAGGAGAAGATGGTAGTCTTATTTTCTGGAATATTATCAGTCTCGATATGAGGAAACAACCCTACAATATATTGAGAGTCAGTCAAAAGATTGAAGGCACGGTCTCTCAAATGTTGAAAAGCCCAAATAATTGCTCTTAACTCAGCTCTTTGGGCAGATGTCTCTACAGTTACCTGAAAACGGGATTTTCCATTAATAATTGTGACTGTTTTACCATTAGAGGAACCATCTGTGAAAACTAAAATTGCCCCTTCCAAAGGCTGAATAGAAAATTTTCTCGGAAAAATCACAGAATGTGTTTTCAAAAAATGCAAAAGGGGGCTTGAGGGTAAATGAAACAAAATTTGTCCCCCAATCTATCAGGCAACTTGCCAATCATCACTCTTTTGTAAAAGAAATTGCAGTTGGTCATTATTGAATGGAATCACTATATTTGCTACCTCCTTTCCAAAAAGTTCCACACTTTTTTTTTTTTACCTTTTATAATTAATTGTGCCACCAAGCTGGGATAAGATAAAACTATTTTTCTTGGGGTCACTGGTAGATGGAGCCATTCCAATGGGCCTTCTTGCCACAAGCATCCTGTAGGTGTATGTTCTGTGGCGAGAATAATTAAATCCCATCCTCTGGTAATATTAGTTCTAATTAACTGATCATTCAAAGCCTCGTCCACTTTAACAAGAGCCAATTTCGCCTCACTAGTCAATTCTCTCTTAGAACTGGGATTAGGCTCGCCCCTTAAGCAATCAAATAAAGGCTTTAAATCTGCAGTAGTCAGTCTTAAATGTGGGTGTATCCAATTAATATCCCCTAATAATTTCTGGAAATCATTTAAAGTTAGTAAACGATCTCTTCGCAGCTGTAAAGGAGCATGACTCACAGTATGGGTATTTAACACCCTTCCTAAATAAGAAAAAGGAGGATTTATTTGTATCTTATCTGGAGCTATCTTTAAACCCCAGTTTTTCAAGGCCTCAATCAATTTAGATAAGATTTGTTGCAATAAAGCTCTATCCTTATGGGCAGCCAAAATATCATCCATATAGTGTATCAAATATAAATCTTTATACTTTCCTCTAACATTTTGTACAGCTTGATCCACAAATTTTTGATACAAGGTGGGGTTATTTTTCATTCCCTGAGGCAAAACCTTCCATTGAAACCTCTATAGGGCTATTTAAAATTAACTGAAGGGAGACTGAAAGCAAACCTCTTACAATCTTGAATAGCCAGGGGGATGGTAAAGAAACAATCTTGTAGATCTATGACTATCACATTATATTGAAAGGGCACATCTACTGGGGAAGGGAGACCCGGCTGAAGGTCCCCCATGTCTTCCATAGTTGCATTTATAGCTCTCAAATCTTGTAACAATCTCCATTTTCCTGATTTCTTCTTAATGACAAAAATAGGAGTATTCCAGGGGCTATTAGAAGGCTCTATATGGCTGGCCGCCAGTTGTCCATAACTAAATCTTCAGCTGCCTACAGCTTTTCAGCTGTTAAGGGCCATTGCTCCACCCATACCGCATCATCAGATTTCCAGGTAATAGGGTCGGCAGCAAGAGCAACAGCCTCTAGGATAAATTTGAATATCCTAAACCTTTTCTATTATTGTTAGGGACAGTTTTTAGTGGAGAAACAATGCACTGCTGATCTTTACCAAGCCCCTTGTCAGGATTATACCTCATTTGCAGCATTTGGCTAGTAACTTTTCATCTGGGCTATATAAAAGCATTTTCATCTGTGATAATATATCTCTCCCCCATAAAGAAAAAGGCAGTGAAGGAATCACATATGGGCAAAAGGCGCCTTGTGCCCCCTTCTCATCTGGCCATGTCAAAATTTGTGAGCTCTTAGCAACCGGGGGCACTGACCCTATTCCTACCAAGCCGGCATTGGTCAGATGTGTCGGCCAGGACGAGGGCCAGTCTTTTCCAGCAATGCAAGAGACATCTGCGCTAGTATCCAACAGCCCTGACATTTTATTTCCTTGAATTAAAAGATCTTTTAAAGGCCTTGAAGCTGTAATTCCCTGCACCCAAAAGGCTAGATCACTAGATCAAAATCCTCTGGGGCCCCTAGCATGAGAAGACAAGGTTCTTCCTGTCTGATAAGGTAAAAGCAAAAGCTGTATTATTCCTTGACCTTTATTAATTTGCACAGTTTTGGCAGGCGGCGAGATCAAAACTTTAATTTCCCCAGTATAATCAGAATCTATTACACCAGGCACCACAAAAATTCCTTGAAGGGAAAGCGAGCTACGCCCCAGCACAAGTCCTACAATGTCCTCAGGCAAGGGGCCAGCCACTCCCATTGGAATCAGAGTAACCGGTACGTCAGGGGTTAATATTGTTGCCGCAGCGGAACTGAGGTCCAGTCCTGCGCTACCTGGGGTTGTTCTGAGGAGTTCTGAACAAAGGGATTCAATGCGACTGCCCCTATTGTTGTCTGGGGCCGGGGCTGCCTCTGCTGTCCGTTTCCCTGAAACTGGGGAAAACTACTTCCTTGTACTTGGGGGGTGAGCGTAGTCCCATCCTTATGGAATTTAGATCTACAGTCTTTTACCCAATGATACCCCTCTGGCATCAAGGGCAAGGTGTCTTTGGAGGGTTAGTTTTAGTCTGTATTGGCACAGCTTGTTGTCTCTGCTTGGCAGGACATTGTCAGCAAAAATGCCCCATTTGGCCACAAGAGAAACACTTTTTATTTGTAGAATCGTATCCATTAGGGTTAATCTTTTTTCTCATTCCCTGAATAACTTGGGCAGCAGTTTCTCCCCTCAAGGCTGTGGCTAAGGCAACCCCCTGCAGAAAGGAAGTTCCTATTTCCTGGCAGGTCTGTATGTAAGTCCAAAGACTTCCTTTACTTCTAATAGGTCTAAGCAATACCTGACAGGTAGAATTGGCATTCTCATAAACCAATTGTTTAAGAACTATCTCTGCCAGCTCAGTACTCTTAATAGTTCTTTCTACAGCAGTTTTCAATCTGGCCACAAAGTCTTCATATCTCTCACCAGGTTCCTGTTTGATATTACTCAAAGTGGATAACTTTCCATCTGAAGGGGGCAAAGATTTCCATGCCAAGATACCTATGGCCATAATCTGATTAAAAGCTTCTTTAGACAACCTTGCTTGGGCTATGTTAGATTCATATTCTCCATCTCCTTTTAATGCCGCAGATCCCGCTGTCCTGAGCTGTGCATCATTAGAGGTTTTGTTTTCTGCTGACTGTAGTCTAGCCAACTTGCAATACTCTGCCAACTACAGGAGGAACTCTCCTCCAGGAAGGCAAGCCTTTGCAACCATTCTCTAATCATATGGTGTCATCCATTTTCCAGCCAAGGCATCTAGCAGGGTAAGTGTATAGGGGGAGGTAGACCCATAATCATGACAAGCTTGTTTAAGCTCTTTCAGTAGCTTATATGGGACCGGTTCCCATTTTTCCTCTTCCTCGCCTTCCCTTTCTGTTTTGGTAAAAACTACTGGAAAGGCCATAGAGAATTCTAAGTCCCCCTGTTGTTTCACTTCTCTTCTAGCCTGGGTGAGGCCCCCCTGAGGGGGCTTTCTCCAAGGAGTATGCTCTGTATATTGTGCATGCGTCAGTTTCAAAAGCTTCTTTGTTTCAGAAAACTCCTCATCTTCCTCAGCCTCAGGCAATGCTATGGGAGGCTTTGGGGGCAAAGTGGGGAACTCCTGGGCCCTGGGAGGTGCAAACGGAGGTGGCTGCGATCACCTTAAATCAGAAAGTGATGGATAAATTTTTAAAGGTTTGCATAGAGGAGGAGGAGTCTCGCTAGGGTGCCCGGCCACAGCGCCCTGCAAGTCCTCTCCTTCCTCAGGAGGTTGAGCACAGTCTCCTTCCTTTTCTTCGTCAATGGCAGAAAACACGATCTGCGTGGAAGGCGGAGGCCCACCATCCACTGCTGCAGCCTCTCCCATAGGCTATCTAACAGTCTCATGCTGAGGGTCCAAGATGTCCCTAATCATATTCTACAGAGCAAAAGCATCTACAGGAAGCTTTTCTGGCCCATGCAAAGTATAAAACAAATGTAACTGATCTCTAACCTTAGTCCAGGTTTCTAGATTTATGGTGCCCTCCTCAGGAAACCATGGGCATTGTTCTTGGACAAAAATTAGAAATTTAGACAGTCTTCCTTTGTTTACTTTAATGCCTCTATGGGCTAACATGTGAAGTAATATTTCAATAAACATTTGTCTATTCTTGGATGCAGAGAGACCCATTTTCCTAGAGAATATTTTTATTGATTCTGTACCCTCCTCACCTTGCCTAAATGCAGAGGGGCACCAGCCACCCATAGGTACAATCCTAACCTCTCCACGTTGCATTCATGAAAGTACTTACCTTTCAGGTGTCCCTGTTCGGGCACCACTTGCCGGAGTCCAGCTCCAGCAGCCAGGGAATCAGCCTGAAGGGATGAATGGTGTCCGTGGAGAATGATGCAGCCTCTGACTTAAAGTGCAGGAATGCATGTTTATTTCAAGCATCAGGTTTTCTTTTATACTTTTTCAAAGGCATTAGGTCAGAGGTTTCACATCTTCAGTTCCCCCTCACCCAGATGTATTGTCTCCAGAAAGTGTCCTTGTGATTACATTGTAACTCATGCTTGTCTCTGGGCTGCATACCACATTCCTCAGTTTAATTCTTATCTTTCTAAATCCTGCTAACCCCTAGTATCCTAAGCTCATTATCTCCTAAAAAGGCTTCTAGCTATTAGTATCTCTAAAATTCCTAGTCTCTATAAGTTATAGTAAACTATGCCAACACTACAACATTCCTTAAACTTTTAGCTACTAACTATTCTTAATTATTCCTAAACCCTAAACTCAGCAAACTTCTTTTGTCATAAACATTTCCCTCACAAGCAGGTCTCAATAACAATCTTTCCCATGGCCTCAAGCTGCAGCCTATGTGCTCATCCTGGAACATTCTTTGTAAAGATCCTTGAACAAATGTAACTTTATGGATTATTTCCTGGGCATAACTGCAGAAGTCTTTGTGCTTTCTCATGCTCCTCACAAGAACAACAAGCACCTTAACATTTTTTTCCAGCCATCTCAACCAATAAAAAAAGGACAAGACAGAATCACAAGACCTAACTCCTTCATCCTGGGACCGTGCCTGCGAGATGAAGGGAGGGAGTTGGGGCCGTGCCTCCATTTTGTCAGTAATGCCTAATGTGGCTGCTGACAAGGAGGCAGTATGGAGAGTGAGGCACAGAGAGGGTACAAACTGCTCACCGTTTCCACTGTTTAGGCTTCTCCAAGCTGCCTTGTCCCACCCTGTCAGTCCTGTTCTTTCTTTCCAGTGGCCCTTTCAGCCTGTCTGGTGTGTGTGCTCTGGTGGAATCTGTAGAGTGACTTCCCAGTTCCAGTTCCCGTCAGGACCAGAAAAATTAGGCAGCCCTCTTGCCACTGCCCAGTGCTGTTTCTAACCAGGGCTTCTCTGGCCCAGTGGATACCCCACCTTCGAATTCCATATGTTTGGACAGGACCAGCCTCCTCTTTCCTCAGGGACATCATCCTCGCAGTTCCTCTTCCATGTTGCTTGAGCAGTAGGTCATCTGACTGTAGGTTTCTCTTTGGTTCTTTCCTGTACTGTTGTTTTTGTCAACCTCAACTTCAACCTTAGTCGATACTGTCCGAACACAATATCCACAGGAAAATGCATAAAACATAAACACACAGTTTGAGAATTAACAAACACAAATGCGTGAGTTAACAAATAATGATAAGGACAACACCTCTGTTACCATCATCCAGGCTGAGAAATAAAATTTTGCCAGAGCCCAGAGGTCCCTTTCAGGTTACAATCCCCTCCCTCACATGTAAATGCCCATGATCCTGATGTGTATGGTAACTACTTTCCTGCATTTCTTTGTGGTTTTAAGGCCTCTTTGTGCATTTCTAAATCCTATAGTGTCATTGTGCTTGTCTGATGGGAACAGAAGTATATTTTTGTAGGTTTTATTTATGATTTTCTATATATGATTTGTATATATGTGCATATTTGTGTTTTTCTTTAGCTCAGTGTCGTGTTTGTAAGAATCATTCACAGGGTTGTGGATAGCTGTAGTTCATTTATTTTCAATGCTGTGTAGTTTTCCTCTACATTAAGGGTTGGACCCTATGGTCCATGGGCCATGTTTTTATATAGCCCATGAGTTAAGAATGCTTTTTTATACTTATAAACTTGGGGAGAAAAAAACTAAGATTTTGAGACACAGACCTACAAGGCCTATAATGTTTATTCTCTGGACCTTCGCAGGAAATGTTTTTCTGAACCCAGCTGTATATGAATATACCATCATTTACTTTTCTTTTACATTCTTGATGGGTATTTGAGTGGTCTGCAGTATACACGGAGAAGGCAATGGCAACTCACTCCAGTACTCTTGCCTGGAAAATCCCATGGACTGAGGAGCCTGGGAGGCTGCAGTCTATGGGGTCGTGAAGAGTCGGACACGACTGACGTGACTTAGCAGCAGTAGCAGCAGCAGTGTTTTGACTCCTGAGAAATGCTGCTGTGAATAATCTTATACATGTTTTCTGCTACAGTTGTACATATGTTTCTCTAAGAAATGTATCTAAGAGTGAAAATATACATTTTTTTGTTCAGTCGCCCAGTCATGTCTGACTCTTTGGGACCCCATGGACTGCAGCACGTCAGGCCTCTCTGTCCCTCACCATCTCCCGAAGTTTGCCCAAGTTCATGTCCATTGCGTCGGTGATGCCATCCATTCATCTCATCCTCTGATGCCTTCTTCTCCTTCTGTCCTCAATCTTTCCCAGCATCAGGGACTTTTCCAATGAATCAGCTGTTTGCATCAGATGACCAAAATATTGGAGTTTCAGATTCAGCATCAGTCCTTCCAATGAGTAGTCAGAGTTTATTTTCCTTAAGATTAACTGGTTTGATCTTCTTGAAGTCCAAGGGACTCTCAGGAGTCTTCTCCAGCACCACAGTTCGAAGGCATCAATTCTTCAGCGCTCTGCCTTCTTTATGGTTCATCTCTCACGGCTGTACATGACCACTGGAAAGACCATAGCCTTGACTATATGGAACTTTGTTGGCAGATTAATGTCTCTGCTTTTAAACACACTGGCTAGGTTTGTCATAACTTTCCTGCCAAGACAATATACATACATTAAAATTTAGATATACAACAAAATATACATGCATTCAAATTTAGTAGATAACTCATTTTTCCAAAGCAGTTGTACCAATTGTATTCCCAACAGCAATGTATGAAAATTCCAGTTGCTATACATCCCCAACAACACTTAATAATACCAGCTTTAGAAATGTTTGCCTGTTTGGTGGGTCAGTATTATTGTATCATTGTCATTGTAATCTAGGGTTTCCCTGTAAAGGTTATTAAATATATATATATATATATATATATATATATATATATATATATATATATATAATATATTTAAATACTGATTCCACACCAATACCTTTACTATGTTTCTACGGGATTTTTTTTCTCACTAATTTGAAGGAGTACTTTATTTTGAATATGAATCCTTTCGTTAGTTACGTATGTCTTAAATTTGTGGCTTGCCTTTTCATTCTCTTAAGGTATATTTTGATGAATAGAACTTCTTAACTCTGATATAGTCAAAATTTATCAGTGCTTTCTTTAACAGTTAAGGCTTCCCTGGTGGCTCAGATGGTAAAGAATCTGCCTGCAATGTAGAAGACTCAGGTTAAATCTCTGGGTCAGGAAGGTTCCCTGGAGAAGGCAATGGTCACCCACTCCTGTATTCTTGCCTGAAGAATTCCATGGACAGAGGAACCTGGCAAGCTACAGTCCATGGGGCCACAAAGAGTGAGTCAGATGCGACTGAGTGAATAACACACACACACACCTATTTTATACTTATTTTAAAAAGCTTCCTGCTCCAGAGTCATTGAGATATCCTCCTATTTTTATCTTCTTAAAGCTTTATAGTTTTGCCTTTCACCTTAAGGACTTGGATACACCAGGAATTGATCTCTGTTTAACCTATGAAATGAAAGTTGCTCAGTCATGTCCGATTCTTTGCAACCCCATGGACTGTAGCCCGCCAGGCTCCTCTGTCTATGGAATTCTCCAGGTAAGAATACTGGAGTGGGTTGCCATTCCTTTCTCCAGGCGATCTTCCTGACCCAGGGATTGAACCTGGGTCTCCTGCATTGCAGGCAGATTCTTTACTGTCTGAGCTACCAAAGAACCCAGTCATAAATTTTAACAAGTCACTCAGTCGTGTCCGACTCTTTGTGACCCCATGTCCATGGAATTCTCCAGCCCAGAATACTGGAGTGGGTAGCTGTTCCCTTCTCCAGCAGATCTTCCCAACCCAAGGATTGAACCCAGGTCTCCCACATTGCAGGCAGATTCTTTACCGGCTGAGCCACTAGGGAAGTGCAACCTATATGTTTAACTTACATGGGGAGTTAATTGTCCCAGCAGAGCTCACTGAAAAAACGGTCTTTTGCCTGCCTCTATCATGTATCAAGTGCTTATATATTATAAAGCCCTTTTTTTGGATTTTATTTTGTAGGTCTGTCTGTTGACCCCATACCAATACATACTGTTTTAAACATTATAGCTTCACAACAAGCCTTGATACCTGGTAGTCTGAGCCGTCCGTTTTCCCCTCTTCTGGTTCTTCTTTCTCTTGCTGTCCTCCTTCTCCTCCTTCCTCTTTTTCTTGCATCTTGGCTGTTCCTTTCCCTTTGCATCTCCACAAAAATTTGGGAATTAACTTGTCAAATGTTATTAAAAAACCTGCTGTAATTTTGACTGGAATTGCATCAACTCTATAGTTGATTTGAAAGAATTGAAATCTTTACAATATTGCGTCTTCCAATCCATGAACATGATCTATCTTAATTTAATTCAATTATCTTTAACATGTCTCAATAAGTTTGGTAATTTTCTTTGTTAAAACCTTGCACAACTTTTATTTATTCCCAGGTGCTTCATATTTTGGATGTGATTATAAAAGGTAGACTCTATCTGCCATACGTACAATTTTTCTATGTAGTTTTGATTTTTTGTGTGTGAAATGCAAACATTCTTAGGACTTCCCTGGTGGTCTAGTGGTTAAGAATTTGCCTTTTAATGCAAGGGGCATGGGTTCGCTCCTTGGTCCAGGAAGATCCCACATGCCATAAGGCAACTAAGTCCATGTGCTGCAGTTACTAAGCCTGTGCGCCCTAGAACCCATGCTCCACAACAAGAAAAGCCACAGCAATGAGAAGCCCGTGCACTCCAATGAAGAGTAGCTCCTGCTCGCTGCCACTAGAGAAAGCCCTTGAGCAGAAACATAGACCCAGTGCAGTCAAAATTAATTAATTAATTAAACTAAATAAATTAGCAAAATATCTTTGATAAGATGTTCACAGCATTGACCTCACCTTTCCTTCATTTATCTGGGTCAGTGATAGCTCGTCAGTGAGAAGGGGATGCATTTTTCCTTTATGGAAGGTACACTTCTATGGACTCATATCAGTAATAACCAAATTTTAAGCACTTTGAAGTGTGTTTCCTGCCTTATTACTTTATTTAATCCTTGTAACCATCCCGAAAGGTAAATATTTTTATTTTCATTTCACTAATAAGGATCCAAGCTCAGAAACATAAGAAGCCTTTCTCAGGACTTCCCTGGTAATCCAGCAGTTAAGAATCTGCCTTCCAATGCAGGAGACGGGTTCAACCCCTGGTCAGGGAACTAAGATCCCAAATGCCAGGGAACAACTAAGCCCGAATGTCACAACTACTGAGCCCACGTGTGCAGCTAAGACTCAGTGCAGCCAAAAAGAGACTTGCTCAAGCTCGCTTTTCTTTGTTTAGCTCAAGTTCAGGACTTTTGACTTCAGTTGGTTCTCCCTCTTCTGCCTAGAGTTGCCTTGCCTGTTAGCACCTTTGAAGATGTGGGGTTTTGTCATACCTGGCTGGAGTAAAATTTGGGGAGACAGAGGAGATGAGAGTAGGCTCAGAAACCAAAACAGTTTACATGGATGGAGTAGACTTTTTATTTTCTGTTTAATAGTGGACACTATGTTCTCTTCTATAAGGAATCATAATTTAGCCATCAGGTCTTCAGGTCTTAGTTCTTATTAAGTTTGAATTCGTATACACTTTCAATTTATAAATTAATATAAGTCCTAATAAACTATACCATTTTTTCTTATTAAGTTGGAAGAAACTTCAAAGTACCTGTTTGTATTTCTTGTGACTGTTACAGAGTTTTAGGGAATAAATATTGCTGACTGAATGTACTTTTGTTCTCCTGGTCTTATAATCGATGGATAGAACCTTTTCCTCTGGAGGCTAAATATGTAATACCTTGAAATCCCACCTGGAGAAGGAAATGGCAACCCACTCCAGTATTCTTGCCTGGGGAACTCCATGGACAGAGGAGCCTGGTGGGCTACAGTCTGTGGGGTCGCAAAGAGTTGGACACGACTGAGCGACTAACACTGTACACTGAAATCTCAGCAGGTGGCATTCCAGGACTACTGAGTGTCAGTCATATTTGCTGAAAAAAAATTCTAGACATGAAGACAAGGATGTGAATTTTGGTTTAAAAGGAGAATGAAAAGGGAGAAGAGAAAACACGTTTGGTCTTTGCATCCTTTGCATTCACAATTGAGTCGCAGATGAGACTTCTGTGGTTTTACTTAGGCATTTATGACTCTCACGTACTTGAAGCATTTTCCAGCTCCTCCAAATCTAGACCACTCCAATTTTTCTTTGTACTCAGTGAGCACGTTTAGCACACAGTAGGAGCTTCACAAATTCTTGATCTGAGTTGACTATCTCTATCTGCAAGTCTTGCCCCTCATTACTCTTCCCGGAATTAGGCTTTGTCCCCTCTGTTCCCTATCTGGGCTGATGGCATCTGCTGCCCTGGCATCATAGTTGGCTAGGCCACTGTGCTGCCCAGGAATCCCTCCACTAGGCTCTAGTGGACACTTAGTCCACTCTCCATAGTAACTGTTTCAAAACTTCACTTCTGTCCTCAATCCTCTCTCCTGTTTCTTGCCACTCCTCCCTTTCAGGAGATAACCCCTCACCCCTAATTCAAGATAAAGAAAGAGACATCTTGTGGAGACTAACTCTGCTTCCTAGCTCTGTCCCTTTGAATTTGCCCAGATTCCCACCTATCGCTCTGTGCTCTCCTCTCATGATGCTGTTGATAGAAGAGATGTCTTTTCTTTCACCCCCACTTTCATTCTTTCATTTTTGTTCACTTATTCGTTCTTCAAAAAATTATTTAATTATTATTATGTGCTAGTCTCTGGGAATGCAATAGTGAGTAAAACTGAAAAGGTCCAGTAGGAGACACAGTGGTAAGTGAATAACCCACCCTCTCTTCGAGGTGGGGTCAACGTTTTCATACTACACTGAGATGTGCTAAGAAGACATGGATTTTTAGTTCCTAAAACTGATAAATCTTCCTCACCAGCTAGTTGTGATAGCTCAAGTTTAGACTGAGGAATCAGACCAGACTCACTTGGGCAGGCAATGCTGTCTGACAGAGTCAGCTTTACCTGGGGACAGACCCTGTGCTGTGCTGTGCTCTTTGAGGTGGGGTCAACGTTTGGACACATTTCAGTCGTGTCCAACTGTTGTCACCTTATGGACTGTAGCCCACCAGGCTCCTCTGTCCATGGGATTCTCCAGGCAAAAATACTGGAGTGGGTTGCCGTGCCCTCCACCAGGGGATCTTCCCAATCCAGGGATTGAACCTGAGTCTCCTGCATTAGCAGGTGGGTTCTTTACCACTACTACTGCCACCTGGAAAGCCTGGGGATAGGCCCTACTTGACCCCCAAAGAAGGGCTTTGCTGGGTATGGAGGCAGGAAAACCCACCAAATGGCTGATGACTTGAGTTTCTCATGTGTTTGTGGTTCAGCTGCTCTCACAGGTTGTGGACGGGGAGCAGAGGGGAGACCTGGGTGGGTCAGAGTAGACGTGTGGTACCCAGGGATTCTGGGAACAACAGAGACAGGGCCCAGTGGGTTTTCAAGCAGCTCCATGATCCAGTTATTAAATCCCAGGTGTTACAACATAAGGATGAGTGTTAAAGGAACTTTCCTGGCAGGCCATGGCTATGACTCCGCTTTCCTAACTCAGGTGGCCTGGGTTCGATTACCACATGCCACAACTGAGAGTTTGTATGCCACAACTAAAGATCTTGTACACTGCAATTAAAAAACAAATCCCACATGCAACAGCAACTAAAGACACCACATGCCACACTGAAGATCGAAGATCCTATGTGCCACAAGTAAGACCTGTGCAGTCAAATACGTAAATATATGCACATACATATATTTTAAACAAGGAATGAAACTTAAGAGGGAAACCAAGTGTGTCAGTGACTGAGGGATTCAAGGGTGAGGAGATTGTGAGCAGAGAGTGGGAACACTATGCCTGGCTGAAGGGCATGAGCTGAGGAATCAGGATCTGCTTCATAGCTCCTTAGTAACATGTAATCCACATTTGCAACTCCACCAGCAGCTACTTCTTCTGCCTCAATAGTCCCTCCTATGGGAATTGGAGTTTGAGGGGAAAATTGCTCTAAGCTCTTATTTTCTTACCATCAGATTCAAATAACATTTGCTGAGCACTTTTGAGATGCCAGAGACCATGCTTGCTTTTCCATCCTGCTATAGACTGAGTGTATGTTCAGTTCAGTTCAGTTCAGTCCCTCAGTAGTGTCTGACTCTTTTCGACCCCATGAACCGCATCACTCCAGGCCTCCCTGTCCATCACCAACTCCCGGAGTCCACCCAAACCCATGTCCATTGAATCGGTGATGCCACCCAACCGTCTCATCCTCTGTCATCCCCTTCTCCTCCTGCCCTCAATCTTTCCCAGCATCAGGGTCTTTTCAAATGAGTCAGCTCTTTGCATCAGGTGGCCAAAGTACTGGAGTTTCAGCTTCAACATCAGTCCTTTCAATGAACACTCAGGACTGACCTCCTTTAGGATGGACTAGTTGGATCTCCTTGCAGTCCAAGGGACTCTCAAGAGTCTTCTTCAAAACCACAGTTCAAAAGCATCAATTCTTCAGCACTCAGCTTTCTTTATAGTCCAACTCTCACATCCATACATGACCACTGGAAAACCCATAGCCTTGACTAGACGGACCTTTGTTGGCAAAGTAATGTCTCTGCTTTTTAAAATGCTGTCTAGGTTGGTCATAACTTTCCTTCCAAGTGTATGTGCCCCCTCCTAATTCATGTGCTTAATCATGAGCCTCAGTGTGATGGTGTTAGGAGGTGATGATAAGGTAATGAGGGTGGAGCCCTCCTGAATGGGAGTAGTGACCTTATAAAGGAGACCCCAGAGATTTCCCCTGCCCCTTGCACCATGTGAGAGCACACAGAAAGAAGGCAACCATGGCTCAGTGGTAAAGGATTCGACTGCAATGCAGGAGATTCAGGAAATGCAGTTTTGATCCCTGGGTTGGGAAGATCCCCTGGAGAAGAAAATGGCAGCCCACTCTAGAATTCCTTGCCTGGAAAATCCCATGGACAGAGGAGCCTGGTGTTCTACAGTCCACGGGGTTGAAAAGAGTCAGACATGACTTAGTAACTGACCACCCACATGCATGAACCAAGAAGGAGGCTCTCACCAGACACAGAATCTGCTGATACCTTTATCTCGGGCTTAACCAGCTTCCAGAACTGTGAGAAATAAATGGTTGTTGTTCAAGCCAGTCTATGGTACTTTTGCGATAGCCCCCCAGATGGACTAAAACCTATGTTAAAATAATTAATTCCTGCAACAAGTCTGTGAAGGTGGCATCATTATGTTTATTTTGCAGATGAGGAAATTGAGGTCAGAGAGGTTGCCCCAGTCACATGGCTGGAAAGTTGTGTCCAGTTTCTGGCTCTGAGTCCAGAGTTACTTCTCCTGTATCACATTGCCTTTATAGCCAGAATGTGTCAAGTTGTCATATGTAGAAAGGAAGTCCCAGAATGTGGGGCCAAGATGAGGCAAAAACACCCCAGTGAGAGACCAGGTAATAAAACCTGACACACAGTGATGAGTGGCCCCCCAGCCTCTTTCCCGGAACACACCTCAGGAGGCAGTTCTCAGTCCGGACAGTGTGGTGTGTAAGACGTTTAGAGCTGGTGTGACCCCAGAGAGGGTGCATGGGAGTGGAGAAGAAGAATGGGTGGCTGTGGGAAGGCTTCAAACCACAGCTTGCTGACGCCACTGTTTCACCCACTGCTGGCCCCATTCATGCCCCTCCATGTCTCCAAAAGTCCTTTCCACTGAGAACTCTTATTACACCCACAGTTCCCAGACTCAAGAATTTCATGGAAATGTCAAAATTTTAACAGTTAGGTAACAGAAGGTCAACAATGTTTTATTTTGCTGAGAAACAAAAATCAGCATAACAAAAATCAGGTAAACTCTAAAATCTACTCTTTCTAGCTTGGCATTAAAATAATTTAACACTAAGGTGGGAAGGATTAACAACAAAGTAGCCTTATACATTGAATGTGTTTCGCTGAATGGACATTAATACAATGTCCTATTTTTCTCATTTTGTTGTGAGTTGGTGGAAACACTAGTGGATGGGTGTTTGAGAGTCTCTGCATTAGACAACTCCCCATAGAAAGATAACTGAGTGCCACTCTTCACTGATCATCCAATCCATTCATTTGATTGATAAGTAATGTGATTAAACATGGATATGACAGATACTTAGCCTAAAAAGGATTTTTCTGAAGTGCAGGCCATTTAAGGCAAGTCCTTTTTGGGGTAACATGTGAAATCCTCATGGAAATTGGTGGAGACAGGTGTCACATTTCTCAGATGATGAACACCATCCATTCTGCTCCCAAACCCAGGTCTAGAGTAAAAGACTTCTGGGCAAGTTTAAGGAAATGTACACAGTAAAGAATCTGCCTGCAGTGCAGGAGACTTGAGTTCGATACCTGGGTCAGGAAGATCCCCTGGAGAAGGGGATCTTCCCTTCCCTCCAGTATTCTTACCTGAAAGATTCCATGGACAGAGGAGCCTTGTGGACTGAAGTCCATGGAGTTACAAAGAGTTGGAGATGACTGAATGACTAACAGTTTCACTTCAGTCTCATGTTCAACCAAAAGTGACAAAGTGATTGAAGTTTATTTATTTATTTATTTATTTATATTCTCCTTAAAAAATTTTTTTAATTGGAGGCTAATTACTGTAAAGTATTAGTATATATTGCAATGGTTTTTGCCATACATTGACATGAAGTTTATTTGAAATGGGGACCAAAACCCAGGGCCTGGACTTCTGATTGAAGGAGGCAGGATGAACCCACCCATTCATATCTGTTCCCTCTTGAAATCTCTCTAAATTAACAATGATAAGAGGATTTTTTTAAAAGTATGCATTCTTAAGGATTACTAGAGGAGAAAAGAGATGATAGAAACAAGATTTTGGAAGATGGAATGGAATGGGGCTAATTCTGGGTGAGCAGAAGAGAAATTCTGGGGAAAAGTCAAGGGCCTGTTTACACCATGGGACCCTTTACAGACTCAGACAAGGGTGGCACCAAGTCCTTCTGGAGAGAGGGGTAAATGTGAGGCTAAGCATTGGAGAATAGGCTACAAGTTTGTTTAAGCAGGAGATAGACTCCAGGTGCATTCACAAAATGAGGAAGATTGTAGATGCATTCTCTGAAGAGTTCAAAGAAGAGAGTCTGCACAAAAGAGTCGTGGCAGGGTTACCATGTAGAAATTGGAGGTGTAAAAATACTATTAAAATAACTAGGACACAATGTCTGTCAAAAGTATGTGTAATATGTTGACTACGGGAGAGAATATTTGAAACTGGGAAGAACTGAGAACATTCTAGTTTTATTTTTTTTTCCCTATAAATGGGCCACCCTTTATATGAATATAAAGAGTCCTTAATTCTTTTTCTGTTTTAAACTGTTGCCTTCTTCCAGTTTTCTATCACCCTCTGTGTTTCATTCCAGGGTCTCTTGACTTCTGGCTCAAAGATGTTCAATTTGGAATATTCAAAGTCTCAGACACTCACAGTCATAGGAGAATGCGCCTGCTGACATCTCTCATCATCCTGTCCCTCTTCAGACATAGATTCTCAGTATAGCAGAAGTGACTCTGCTAACAGTAATTTACAGACTTCTCTGTAGTTAGGATTCTGCCTGTGACCTAGACATGCCTTCAGAGACCTGGATGACAAAATGCAGGTGGTGAGTGAGGAATGCAGATGGTGAGTGAGGGGCGCAGGCGCTGGATAAGGGATGCGGGCAGCCTATGAGGGACGCCAGTGGCGGATGAGGGACCCGGGCAGTCTATGAGGGACGCAGGTGGCGGGTGAGGGATGTGGGTGGTCTGTGAGGGACGCTGGTGGTGGGTGAGGGACGCGGGTGGTGGGTGAGGGACGCAGGCAGTCTATGAGGGATGCGGGCGGCGGGAGAGGGACGCGGGTGGTCTATGAGGGACGCCGGTGGCGGGTGAGGGACGCAGATGGTGGATGATGGATGCGGGTGGCGGATGAGAGACACGGGCAGTGGATGAAGAATGCAGGCGGTGGGAGAGGGATGAAGGCGGTGGGTGAGGGACGCGGTTGGTGGATGAGGGACGCAGGTGTTGGATGAGGGATGCTGTGCGGATAGGCTAGATCTTCCTGGATGCTGTGGTGGAGCATCTATTCTCTGGTCCCTGCTCCATAGATGCAAATTGCAGGCAGAAGCAACAGTGGGGTTTCTACAAGAATAGTCTCACGGTGTAGTTGTGTGTATCTCTTGGATGACTTGTCTGGAATTTGTAGCAGTCAGGCTTAATTCTATGTCTCCCAGAAATAACTCTGTAAGTCACTCTGTAACAAACATTTCCTTTCTGCTTAAACTAGCTGGATGCAGGAAATCTGAGGACTCTCTTTTCCACCACCTCACCTCATGTTCTTGAATCTCTTGCTCTGAGAAAAGCCAGCTGCCATGTTGTGAGCTACCTTCTAGAGTGACCCACGTGGCACGGAACTGAAGCTTCCAGCCAGTAGCCAGTGAGGAGCTGAGGTCTGCCAACAGCCATGAGAATGAACCTGGAGGCAAAATCTTCAGCCTTACCCAGTCCTAGAGGTGACAGTAGCCTGGGCTTTCAGATTAACTAGCATCTTGTGAGAGACCCTAAGTTACTTTCAGATTCCTGACATTTTGAAACTCTGTGAGATAATAAATGGTTAATAAATAAATAAATAATGTGCTGAAATTTGGAGTAATTTGTTCTAAAGCAGTAGATAATGAATACAGCTTTTAGTTCCTGGGAATGGGGTGTTGCCATAAAAAAAAAAAACCTAAAATGGATGTGCCTTTGGAAGCAGGCCATGGATTTTGAAGAGAATGTTAGTGAACCATTAGGTGCACATGACTTGTAGAATTGAGGGCTTAAAGTAAGGAAAATCTTATTTATTTATTTTTTTTTTGAGAATTCCTCAAGCAGAGATTTTTTAGTTTTATTTGGAAAATAATTTTGACTTACAAAAAAATTGCAGAACAGTTCCCAAATAGTTTTCACTCAGCTTCCCCCAGTGTTAAACACCTTATATAATTGACATTGCTCTAATACCAGTAATTAAACTATAAGCCCTTTCCACTGATGGCTCTTCAAAAAGTCCCAGATCCCAGGTCCAGATAAAGAGTGGAATGTGTCTCCTGATTTTTCCTGGATGCTTGTTGTGAACTTTGAGGAGAGAGGGGAAAATCAGGGGAGGGGCTATTAGGCACAAAGAAGCTGGGATGTATGGGTTGGAGGATTCTCAGCCTCTCCAGATGGCATATGGTGCTAAAGCTAAGAAATGGCTTCTAAGCAGAGATCAGATCCAGAACATTGCTAGGAAAACCTGAAGGTGAAGCCAAGGGTGTGACCATAAAACTTTGGTTATGGCAGTAGAAATAGCAAAGGTGGTGCCTCACAGTACCTTTTTGTCAAGCCAAAGGCCCTCTAAAAAGACTAAGAGTGTGCCTTACAGATCCTCTCAACCAAACAATAGGAAGTTTAAGAGTACAGTTGCTCAGTGGTTTCAATAGAAGCCAAAGATAGATAACTCATCTCAGAGATTTGTGAATGTGGCTTTTTACGCTAATGGGGTAAGAGGATCCTTTGACTGGGATGCTCTTGCTTGAAGTCTTTAGGGCAGCCAGTGAGGACAGGCAGATGGATTTAACAGGGGTGAGAGCACGAAAAGGCTGGCACTCACAGAAGCTGGACCCACAACGGTGGGTGGAGTGCCTGTTGCCTTTGATCTCGATGGAATGGGTGTCCTGCAGAAGCTGGGGCTCTTCTTCACGGACCCCAAACACACACCTGGCCCAGGAGTCAGGGAATCTTAAGGGAGTCTAGGGTTGGTGGAGCAGCTGACACTGCTGCCTCATGCAGGTGCGGTGACCCGACAGACAAGTGACCAAGTGGGCAAGCTGACAACGGCTGCTGCTCCACTGCCACCCTCCACACTGTGCACTGGAGTCTCCCTGTGGCCCATCCGTGCTGGGAGCGTACGGGAAAAGGATTTCTGGGAAATGTAGTTCAGCTGAGCCAAGTTGGCACATGACAAACCAAACACATCAACATCTTATTTTGAAGAATTTCAAAGTGAAGATGATTTTTAAAATACAGTACAATGAACACCAGCATGCCTTTCATCTAGACTCATTAATTGTTTTGATCTACTCACGTCTCAGTATTTATATGTTGCTGAAACACTGGAATGTAAGTTGTGGATATCATGACACTTGCCCCCCTAAATACATCATCCTCTGTCTCCTAAGAACAAGGAAATTCTCCTATATAACTTACATAATTACATTCAAGAAATTTCCTACTGGTACAGTAAAATTATATAACATAAAATACGTATTCAAGATTTCCCATTTGCTCAATAATGATCTTTATATTTTTTGTGTGTGAATCAATTTTAATTAGCTAAAACTGAATACTTTCCCTGCACAAGGCACTGTTTAAATGATTTTTTCAAAAAATATTCATTGACCACCAGTATGTACTAGGCCCTGCTCCATTGTAGAGAATACAGCTAACTGGTAAGAATCCTGGTTTCATTAAGCTTATATTTTAAAGCTCTCCAGGGAGTACCACATAATCTGTGGGACTAAAGCCATCAAGAGCTACGAAAGAGGGGTTGGGGAGGGAATGGGAGTAAGAAGGTGGGGTGGATGATGCTAAGGTGGATTGGCAGTGTAGGCAGGAGAGGAGGCTGCAGTTTTAAGTAGGTGATTCGAAGATGACTGTAAGCAAAGGCTTGGTGAGGGAGCAGGTCATGAGACGGGAGCAGGGCTTGCTTGAGAAAGGAATAGCCAGAAGGCTGAGTAAGGGGAGAGGGTGGGAGGGGAGGGCAGAGAGGAGCCGGGCGAGGTCACTTGGGGCCTCGGAGCCCGGCCTGGTTTCCAGCTCACACTTGCCAGCGCGGTGGGGCTGCTGGGCTCCAGCAGAGGAGCCAGGGGTCTGACTTCCGTTTCAGCGGGAGTTATCTGAGTGCCCGCTGAAGATAGACCATAGGGTGCAAGAACAGAAGCTGGGAGACCAGTCAGCAGGCTGTGACCAAATCCAGGAACGAGGTGGTGACTTGGCCCCAGGTGGTAACAGCCCTGTGACTGGACCCAGGGAGGTAGCCCTCCCTCCTTCCCTCCCTCTTCCCCTCCCTCCTTCCCTCCCTCCTTCCCTCCCTCTTCCCCTCCCTTCTTCCCTCCCTCCTTCCCTTCCTTCTTCTGTTGTTCCTTCTTTCAAACAATTATGTACGAGGTATCATGCTAGTCCTTTTGAAAAGACACAGTTTATATAGCTCTCTAAGAAAGCCTACTTTAAAAAAATTAAAATATGATTTTAATACAATGTTGTGTTTATTTCAGGTGTTGTTCAGTTGCTCAGTTGTGTCTGACTCTTTGCGACCCCATGGACGGCAGCACGCCAGACCTCCCTGTCTTCACCATCTCCTAGAATTTGCTCAAACTCATGTCCATTGAGTTGGTAATGCCATCCAACCATCTCATCCTCTGTCGTCCCCTAATCCTCCTGCCTTCAGTCTTTCCCAGCATCAGGCTCTTTTCCAGTGAGTCAGCTCTTTGCGTCAGGTGGCCAAAGTATTGGAGCTTCAGCTTCAGCATCAGTCCTTCAATGTATATTCAGGGTTGATTTCCTTTAGGACTGACTGGTTTGATCTTCTTGCTGTCCAAGAAACTCTGAAGAGTCTTCTTCAGACCACTGTTTGAAACCATCATTTCTTTGGTGCTCAGCCTTCTTTATGGTCCAGCAATTCAGGTTTTTGCATACTATGTTTTGTTATATGTTATTACAAGCTATTACCTATAGTTCCTTATGCTATACAGTAAATCTTTGTTGCTTATCTCTTTTACGCACGGTAGTGTGTATTCTATTAATCCCATACTCCTCATTTGTCCCTCACTTTCTGCTTTGGTGACCGTAAGTTTGTTTTCAATGTCTGTGAATCTGTTTCTGTCAGGGACCTAGATCCCACATGCCACCACGACAGCACCTGCATGCTGCAACTAACACCTGGTGCATCCAAAAAAAGAAAAAGCTCCTTGCATTCCTAGTCCTCATGCTCTCACATGTCTGGAGATCCCCACCCCCTCTGCCAACTTGCTCATGCTCTTCGTTTGGGCTCTCCTTGAGTCTCCAAGTCTAGATCAGACATCCCTGCTATGTGCTCCTATGGGTGTGGGGTTGGGGACCCAAAGCTGAGGAGCACAGAGGGAGAAGAGGGAGCCCTGGACATAAGGAGGAGCTGCTATAGAACATCTGCTTATTCAGATCAACTTGGACACCCTATGCTGTGACTCCATTGAAAGGAGCATCTTTGTCACAGCCCAGGACAACTGAGTCATAGTCTGAGATGTGTCTCAAACATTCTGATAGTCACTGGCCACCTTTAGCCTGAGGGACAATGCCCAAAGCATGATAATATTATGCTTTTATGCTTTCCATAAAGAGGGCACTTTTCTTTTTTAAGAGTGATCAATCCCATTGGCCCTTAGAAGTGGTACCACAATAGCATCTTTGATTCTCTCCCAGAGCCCAGTCCTTTAGAGGGAAGCGCCAGTGAAAACAGGGTAGCCTAGGTCCTGACCTGGGGCTGAAATTGCTTACTCTGCCACTGGCTTATGTGTGGCCCCAGATAATTTTCCCCTCCTCCCCAAGTAGTCCTTTATTCACCTGTAAAATGAGTATATTAGTTTTCTCCTGCCTCAGAGGTATACTGGGAGGTATAATTAATGGTGATTAAGATACTTTGAGAGGCACAGATTAAAGGCCCCATGTAAGTACCCATCATGATTAATGGTATTTTTTCCTTCGAACACACTGGGAGATGCCCCTCTTAACTTATTTAACTGCATCTTAGCTCCCCATGCAGACAAGAGACATTATAACCACCAGGCTGGCCCCACAAGAGACCTTTAATGCCTTGGGAATCTGAAGACCTCCTAAAAGTGATTTGAATCTCTCTTATCCACCTTCTTGGGACATACCCTCAGAATGATCTGACTTGAAAAGTGGCAGTTTTATGTATCATGAATAATCTGCTTAATCCCAGGCATTTCACTAAGTGCAAAGGGGTGGGGAGGGGGAGAGAAAAATGCTCATTGTTGATAATTAATATGCACTGATTAACTTAGCAGTGGTGCAAGCTTTTCCCAGGCCACAGAGAAAACCCAGACATCTGTGAGCCACCCAAGGACCCATTTCTCAAGATGGGGAGAAAAGTGACTTATTAGAGGGCAGGGCTGAGACCCTGTTGGGTCCTGGGATTCCTGGGCATCAGGGCCTCTGCTCCTGAGAAGGGGCCTGTTTGGTGATTCCCACTAGAACCCCCAGCCTCATCTCACAGAGCAGATGTTCAGCACGAGCTGCCACGGAGAGTGCTGACCACCCGGTCTCCCTGGTGGGCCTGTCGTGGGAATGCGTGACTTTGGGCAGCAGGGTTCTCATCCCACCTGCTTCTAACCAGCCACAGGGCCTTGGCCTTACATGCCCACTTGAGCCCTTTCAGGACAACATGCATCCCTCAGAGGTGGGGAGGCGCTAGGAGACAGAAGGCACGGAAGCCACACAGTGCCTGCCGTACACTAGAGCTCAGCACATGCTCCTTCCCTTCCCCTCAGAGGCCTGAAGAGAGCGGACTCTGCTTTTACAAAGTGGCTGAGCAAGTCCCCAGGAGGTCTGAGGTCAGGGCCTGCCCCCAGGAGAGGCTGAGTCCTGTTGCTGCTTCATCTACACAAAGTCATTACTGTGTGTCACACAGTGAGGCAGGTCCTGCCTCCCATCCCAGTACCCCAGTGGGGAGGGACATCCCTGGGTTCAGACAGGAGGACCTGGGGCAGCTCCTGTCATGGCCCTGAGGGTCTCTGAAATCCCAGAATCTTTCAACCAGCTGCTGCCACGCTCATGACGCTAACCGAAATGGGACACAGAGAGGAGCATGGGAGGGGTGAGGAAAAGCCATGTGTTTTTAAATTGTTAAAAAAATTTTTTTGAGTATTTAAATATGTTTTTTATTGTTTAATAGACTCCTGGTATTTAGAGTTTATTTATATGTGTGTATTCAGAAATGAACTCTGGGGACTTCCCTGGTGGTCCAGTTGTTAAGGCTCCATGCCTTCACTGCAGGGGGCACAGGTTTGAGCCCTGATTGGGGAACTAGGATCTTGCATGTCACACTGTGTGGCCAAAAAAAAAAGTTAAAAAAATGAACTCTGTTTCTGTGACTATAAAGACACATCATGATGGCATTAACTGTATTTGTATCAGTCCATCAGCTGGGAGGGGATTGCTTTGTTCTTCTTGATCAGACCTGTCCTGGAATATAGACTCAGTTTTGGTTACCACACATTAAGAGGGACACAGACAAAACTGGGGTGAGCTTGGAGATGATGCTCAGCTGGTAGAAGGAATGGCAGAGCTGAGAGCTGGAAGGAAGGCTTGGGGAAGACATGTTCACTGTTTTCAAGCACCTGAGGATAAAGTGAAGGACAGATTAAACCCAGGGGTCAAAGTATGAGACTTCAGAGAGATAGCCCTTGGCCCATAAGAATGAAGATCTTTCTAGTATCTGACATGGAATGGACAACCATGGGGATGGATTCCCATCAGTTAATGTCTGAATGAATGACAGGCCAAGACCGTGATCAGACGACCCAGGGAAGGTGTCTTGACTTAAATCAGAAGGTCTCTTACAAATCTCCAAAATATATGCTTTATGATTCTGGAATTTTTCTCAATTAACTATCGATGGATAGGACATAGGCAATTTTCCATGAACCAGACATTTTGGCTAGTGGGAACAGTCCTCGGTGATTGCTTCTGCTTTGTACTGAATACTACTACATGCTAGCTAAATATTAGCTAGTAAATATTACTACTAAATTGCTACTAATATTACTACTAAATATTAGCTTAATAATTAATATTTCGTACCATGTTCTACAAGGTTGGAAAGTGGGGTCAATGCAAACTCTAAAAGCAACCCACAGTTCCCTTGACCTCTTAGGTCAGTGTAGGTGGGAGCTGCTGAAATAGGTTGACCAAATTACTTGGTTTAGTGATGCTGGCAGCACACCTCTGAGGGCTCACAGGCCCTGGGGAAATTACTCTGGAAGCAAACAAACCCAGCAAGCCACAGCCAGAGGGGGCCAGTGAAGCTAGATGTGGTCCCTGGAGGACACTTCAGTCCACCATGGGTCCAGTCAGCCTTCAGGACTGAGGCCCAAGCAGCTCATAAGTTAAGAGAAGGCCCTACAGGCAGTACGGTGGTGGGGGTTTGACTCTGGAGCCAGGTTCCCTGAAAATGTCTTCATTTCGTTACATCGCAGTTTCCTGATCTTTGAAATAGTGACAATAATAATCATACTTGGATTATGGGATTTATAAGAATGAAAGGAGCTGATAGTGGGTGTTCCAAATGTCTTAGTGCCGTTTTAAGCCATATTGTCTTCAGAAAGATAAATACTACGAACTTAGGAGAAAAAATCACTTTAAATGAAATCGAACACATGTCATTAAAGCACTTTAGAAGAGTACCTGGTATATAGCAAGTGGGATTCACATTTTGAAAAACTCTGGTTTGCTGAGAAACCAACCCTGAAATCTCATAAGTGGAATCTCACAGGCATTCACTAGGTGGTTCAGAGTGTATCTGGAAAATGAGTAGAACGCTGGTGGCCCAGGAGCTTATTTCCTACAGCACCTGTTGGACTTGTTTCTGCTCTTAAGCCAGTGGTCTTGAGCGTGTGTCAGAATCCCCTGAAAGGCTTTTAAAAAGCAGATTGCTGGGCCCCACCCTGGAGAATCTGAAGAGCTTTTTCAGGTGATAACAACATTTAAATCGGTAGACTTTGAGTAAAGCAGAGTAGCCTCCATAATGTGGGGGCTTGCATGCTAAGTCGCTCAGTGATGTCTGACTCTGCGACTCCATGGACTGTAGCCTGCCAGGCTCCTCTGTCCACGGGATTCTCCAGGCAAGAATACTGGAGTGGGTTGCTGTGCCCTCCTCCAGAGGATTTGCCTGACTCAGGGATTGAACCCGCGTCTCTTAAGTCTCCTGTATTGGTAGGTAGGTTCTTTACCCTCTTCCAATTAGTTGAAAGTTTTTCTGAGAGAAAGGGGAATTCTGTCAGCAGATGGTCTTAGGCTTGAACTGTAACTCTTCTTTGGATCTCCAGCCTGCCAGCCCACCCTGTAGATGTGGGGCTTACCGAGCCTCCATAATCATGTGAGCGAATTCTCTCTTTTTAGGCATCCCTGTTCGTCCTGTTTCTCTGGAGAAACTTGACCTAATAGAGCACTCACTGCAATATGGCCGTGGATATATTAGGATGCATGTTTACTCTTTTATTTTTGCCCAAAATTTGATAACACATTGAAAAAAAATTTTGTTTGAAATACTCATTGCCCACCTGAGCTGGAAGTGAGTGATGGATGGCAGTGTGTCATATGTTGTTAGTCACTCAGTCATATCCGACTCTTTGCAAACCCATGGACTCTAACCCGCCAGGCTCCTCAGCCCATAGGATTCTCCAGGTAAGAATTCTGAAGTGGGTTGCCATTCCCTTCTCCAGGGGTTCTTCCCGAGCCAAGGATCAAACCTGGGTCTCCTGCACTGCGGCAGATTCTTTACAGTCTGAGACACCAGGGAAGATTGTGGTGTTATTTGAATTGATCTCACTTAGCATTAGTCAAAGAGGGATGTTGCTGCAGGGGCTATATCCCTGGTGACAAGGGCAGGCACATGCTTGATGTTTTTCCCAGAGATGTTTGCCTAGAAACATTTGCCTAGAAATGTTTTAGTAGAAATGATATACATTTTTTTTTTTAAGGCACTGCTCATTCCAGAAAGATTCTTTTTTATTATTAAACTTTTATTTTGTATCGGGGGCTTTCCAGGTGGCCCTAGTGGTAAAGAACTTGCCTGCCAGGAGATAAAAGAGCTGCAGGTTTGGTCTCTGGGCTGGGAAGACCCCTCCCCTCTCAACCCCGGAAGAGGGCATAGCAATCCTCTCCAGTGTTCTTGCCTGAAGAATCCCACGGACAGAGGAGCCTGGTGGGCTACAGTCCACGTCCGCAAAGAGTCGGACGTGACTGAAGTGACTTAGCACAGCATTTTGTATTGGAGGATAGCTGATTAACAATGTTGTGATAGTTTTAGGTGGACAGCAAAGGGACTCAGCCATACATATACATGTATCCATTTTTCCCCAAACTCCCCTCCCATCCAGGCTGCCACATAACTTTGAGTGCTAAGTAGGTCTTTGTTGGTTACCCATTTTAAATATAGCAGTGTGTACATGTCCATCCCAAACTCCCTAACTATCTCTTCCCCTTCATCCTTCCCCTGGCAACCATAAGTTCATTCTCTAAATCTGTGAGTCTGTTTCTGTTTTGTAAACAAGTTCATTTGTATCATGTCTTTTTACATCCCTCAGTGATGTTTCTGCTCCTCCGTCTGACTTATTTCACTCAGTATGATGATCTCTAGGTCGGTCCATGTTGCTGAAATGTCATTGTTTCATTCTTTTTTAATGTCTGAGTAATATTCCGTTGTATATATGTACCACATCTTCTTTATTCATTACAAATGTTAAATTTTTCAATTTTCTATCTTAGAATATTTAGTCAGCATTTTCAGCTTCAAGGGGTCTTGCAAAAAGTAACTAATATATCCTGACAAGAGCTCTAGGAGACAGCAAGTGTTGTTCCTATTCTATATCTGGTGAGACTGAGGTCGTAAGATTGACACACATCTGAAGATGCAGCTGAAGACCATACTTCGGACTCCCGGACACCTAGGTCTGTGTCCTACTTACTTACTACTGGCCTTACTTCTTTCTGAAGAGATTCACAGTTAAGGGATCAAAATTATTCTTATTAGCAATAACAGGTACCATTTATTGACATCAGGCATGTGATGTGCATGCTCAGTCCCTCAGTCATGTCCAACTCCTTGCAACCCCATAGACTGCAACCCCTCAGGCTCTTCTGTCCATGGAATTTTCCAGGCAAGCATACTGGAGTGGGTTGCCATTTCCTACTCCAATCAGTGACAAGCGCCATATAAAATACTCTGCATACATGACTTCATTCAGTTCTCCCAGCAACCACATGTAGCTAATGAGATTGCCATTGATACCTTGCAGATGAGAAGGACTCAGGGAGGTTAAGACATTTGTTCAAGGTAGCTCAGTTGGGAAGTGACGGAGTTTGAACTCAGGTCTCATTTGCTCTAAGTCTCAGCCTATACCATCAAACCCAAATGCCTTTTATAGTTTCTGAGGATCCACTGGAGAACAAGAGCTTTGAGGCCAGAGACTGAGCATTAAAGCTTTTGAATATCAATGGACTGTGAACAACACAAGGGCAAGGATAGTTCATAATACAGCCCAGGACTTAGCATAGACCCTGACTAGCTCTAGGAAAGCTCACCCAGTCTGTTTCAAAGAGGAAAGGGCAAAGGAGAATATATATAAATGTCATCAATAGATCAGCTTCTGTTGGCCCAACCTAGTCCATAGAGGGAAGGCCCTGATGGGTTTTATCATGCTTCCCTTTGTGTTGGATTTGGTTTATGGTGGTAACAGCGTATTCTGGAAAGTGTTTTGGTTGGATGAGTTACTGTATTTTATCTCCCAGGAAAGCTGGAGAAGTACTATTAGGATTTAAGATGTCATGCCAACAGGATGGGGTGATGCCTACTTACAACATCACAAGGAGTTAACTCTTTTTTTTTTTAAGGAGTTAACTCTTTTGACAGTGCTTCTCCCCATTTTCTGTCCATTAAAGCAGAACAAGTTCTCTGCCTTTGCCCCTCTACCAACTTGATATCTTGGAATCCAAAAGCTTAGCTCTCATTGCCTTCTTCCTTCCTACGGCCCAGATAGTGAAGAGGAGACCTTCTTGTTATTAGCTCCAAGATACTGTCTTACCAGGAAGTGCTGAGTTGAATAAAATTATTTCAAGTTAATAATGTATTTTGATGAATGATATTTTGTCAATGAATTTTTAAATTGTAGTACAGTGTACATAATATGTAGCTTACCATTTTAACCGTGCAACTCAGTGACATCAAATACATTCACACTGTTGTGCAACCATCACCATTATCATTATTATCTACTTCCAGAACGTTTTCATCATCTCAAACTGAAATTTCATACCCATTAATCAATAGCTCTCCATCAGTCCTCTCCCCAGTCCTCGGTAACCACTATTCCACTTTCTGTCTCTAATTTTATCTCTCTTAGTCTCTTTGTTTTTAATGGAGACTAGGAAGTGCCAGCCCCCAGTGAATGGCCATGGAAGTCATCCATGCTGTGAAGAGATGGGAGACTGTTTTTCTCCTGCTCTCGGGGAGGAAAGAATGAGTGTAGCTGGTGGAAGAGGGAGGGGAGAAGAGAAGGTGCCCTGGGAAACCTCCCTGAGCCAGGCCTTGGCCATACATCACAAGATAAAACCTGTCTTCCCAATGAACTTTGAAGCTAGCTTCATATCTGGGCATAAAATGGTGTTTGAAATATACTTCTCACCTCAATAGTCTGAACGGATCCTGTTCCAGTTCTTGAAGAAAACAAGACCCAAACGGCTGTGAGATGTTCAGAGCTTGTTGTGACCATGAGCTTCATGCATCGGTCAACCACGTCTGCTAACCATTGCTTCCCCACCGCCCTTCTGCCCAGAATGTTCCCTGCACGCCTCTGCATGGAGGGCTGGGCATGGCTAGTTTGGGGTGGTGACCATAAGCCCCCGGGTTGTGGTACCGTAAGCCCCTCCACAAGTACGGTGGTTACCAGCATGGATCTGGGTCAGTCACACGTCTATCGAGTCTGGGCTCCGTCACTTATATTTAGTGGCCTTGGTAAATGACTTGATCTCTGAATCTTATTTCCTCATCTGTAAAGAGGATCTGCTGCTGTGCTGTGCTCAGTTGTGTCTGACTCTTTGTTACCCCATGGCCTGTAGTCCGCCAGGCTCCTCTGACCATGTTATCTTCCAGGCAAGAATCCTGGAGTCGGTTGTCATTTCCTTCTCCAGGGGATCTTCCTGACCCAGGGATTAAACTCACATCTCTTGTGTCTCCTTCATTGGCAGGAGGATTCTTTACCACTGGGCCACCTGGGAAGTCCAAGTGGTCTCAGATACTTGTTTCATGGTGTTGTGATGAACTTTAATATTGGTTAATATTTTTTGAGCATTTAAATGGTGCTGGGCATATGTTAATTAACTGCTTCACATGAGTTTACTCATCTAATTCTCACAACAGCTCTTTGTGATGGATAGGATTACTATTTCCATTTTACAGATGAAGAAACTGAGGCTCCAAGGGTAACTAATCTTGTTTAAGGTCAAATACCTATTTTAACTATAGCTATTTTATGAGGAAAATGCATGCACCCACATCTTTCTGATTCCAGAGGTAATCTCTTAGGCAGATAATGGAATGATGTCTGCAAAGCACTGAGAACACAGTAGGCACTCAAACAAGCACCTTACTATGATGAATAGAAAACATGGAGTGTGGTGAGACAGATGCTTCTTTAGCCTTGGGGGATGAACAAATGCTCTGAGGATAAAAGCCAGAGACTCACCTCAGTCTGTGCTACTCTGTTTAAAAGTTTTTTGTTTGTTTTTTTTAATTGAAGGTGTAATCACTCACCTGGAGCCAGACATCCTGGAATTTGAAGTCAAGTGGGCCTTAGGAAGCATCATTATGAACAAAGCTATTGGAGGTGATGGAATTTCAATGGAGCTATTCCAAATCCTAAAAGATGATGCTGTGAAAGTGCTGCACTCAATATGCCAGCAAGTTTGGAAAACTCGGCAGTGGCCACAGGACTGGAAAAGGTCAGTTTTCATTTCAATCCCAAAGAAAGGCAATGCCAAAGAATGTTCAAACTACTGCACAATTGCACTCATTTCACATGCTAGCAAGGTAATGCTCAAAATTTTCCAAGCCAGGCTTCAACAGTACATGAACCGAGAACTTCCAGAGGTTCAAGCTGGATTTAGAAAAGGCAGAGGAACCAGAGATCAAATTGCCAACATCTGTTGAATCATTGAAAAAGCGAGAGAATTCCAGATAAACATCTACTTCTGCTGCATTGTCTATACTAAAGCCTTTGACTGTGTGAATCAGAACAAACTGCGGGAAATTCTTAAAGAGATGGGAATACCAGACCACCTTACCCACCTCCTGAGAAGCCTGTGTACAGGTCAAGAAGCAACAGTTAGAACTGGATATGGAACAGTGAACTGGTTCAAAACTGGGAAAGGAGTACACCAATGTTGTATATTGTCACTCTGCTTATTTAACTTATCTGCAGAGTATATCATGCAAAATGCCAGGCTGGGTGAAGCACAAGCTGGAATCAAGATTGCCAGGAGAAATATCAATAACCTCAGATAGGCAGATGACACCACCCTTATGGCAGAAAGTGAAGAGGAAGTGAAGAGCTTCTTGATGAAAGTGAAAGAAGAGAGTGAAAAAGTTGGCTTAAAACTCAACATTCAGAAAACTAAGATCAAGGCATCCAGTCCTATCAATTCATGGCAAATAGATGGGGAAACAATGGAAACAGACTTTATTTTCTTGAGCTCCAAAATCACTGTGGACAATAGCTGCAGCCATGAAACTAAAAGATGCTTGCTTCTTGGAAGAAAAGCTATGACTAACGTAGACAGCATATTAAAAAGCAGAGACATTACTTTACTGACAAAGGTCTGTATAGGCAAAGCTTTGGTTTTTCCAGGAGTCCTGTATGAATGTGAGAATTGGATCGTAAAGAAGGCTGAGCACTCAAAAACTGATGCTTTCAAGCTGTAGTGTTGGAGAAGACTCTTGAGAGTCCCTTGGACTGCAAGGAGATCCAACCAGTCGATCCTAAAGGAAATCAGTCCTGAATATTCATCGGAAGGGCTGATGCTGAAGCTGAAGCTCCAATACTTTGGCCACCTGATGCAAACAACTGACTCATTAGAAAAGACCCTGATGCTGGGAAAGACTGAAGGGAAGAGGAGAAGGGGACGACAGAGGACGAGACGGTTGGATGGCATCACTGATTCAACAGAAAAGAGTTTGAACAAACCCCAGGAGATGGTGAAGAACAGGGTAGCCTGGTGTGCTGCAGTCCATGGGGTCACAAAGAGTCAGACACAACTGAGCAATTAAACAGCAACAACATAATTGATTTATAATGTTGTATGTTATACACATATACACACACACATATATACTTTTTCATATTCTTTTCCATATCGTTTATTACTGGATATTGACTATAGTTCCCTGTGCTATGCAGTAGGACCTTGTTGTTTGCCTATTTGATACATAATCGTTGGTGTCTGCTCCTCTTTCTTGTTGTGTCTACTCTCCTGCAGGTCATCGTACACTTCTTAAAAAAGAAGGACACTGCAGGAACACGGCTGCTTCCTTATAAAGATGGCACCTGGCTTGCTCCCCTGAGGGCTGTAAAGAAGAAGTAGTAAATGAGTAGAGCAAAATACTTAATCAGATCCTACTGGAGGGAGGCGATTGTGTGATTGGGCTGGAAGAGATACAGAGTTCAGTTTATGGCTTGTGTTGGGTTTTCCAACCACTGCCTATGGAATGGGGTTGGGCCTAATGAACGTTTGCAAAGGGTCTTTGAAATTCCTGAGATGAAAGGCCATGGCCCATTTTTCAAGGAGTTTTGCCAGTTCTCATTGATCTGTTTGTCTGCTATTGGGGATGCAGGGCAATTAAATAACCTGTGAACATCAAAGATGTGTTACACCACCCAGAGGTGTGTTATCCTCACTGCCTAACCCAGTCTCCCGTGTGTATAATGGGAGGGATCTCTAGAGTAGTTTCCTTCATTAATGTAGATGGGGGTCATCTGGGTTTTCTCACTGGCTCTGGCTTTCTTCATTGAGCCAATCCCCTCTTCTGTTAGCTGGGTATGCAGCTGTGAGGTGCTGTGAAGGGATAGAGGGGTGAGAAGGAGAGGACTAGAGTGTTCTTCTTTCTATTTGCATGGCAATCAGAGCTTATAATAGTCAATGCATGGGCGTTCCTAGCACTAGGGGCAAGTGTGTGTGTGCGCTGGTGTTCGGGTGTGTGAATAAAACCAAACACAGAGCAAAAATGAAGTTGCCAACTCTAAAGAGGTCAAAATTCAGTGCTATAATGAGTGTCAAGAGGTCAAAATTCAGTGCTATAGTGAACAGTCTTCTGAAGAGTCTGTGAATCTGAGCAAGGCATTTGGACCAAAGTTAAACTCTCAAGAAACCAGTCTGGGAATGGGTCTGCACCTCTGAGGCAATGCTTGAGAGAATTCCATGCATCTCTCAGAAGCCATGGCACTTACTTGGCCAAGGTTAGATAGATTATATATATACATAATGTGTGTATATATATATATATATGTATATATAATCTATACAACATATATACATGTATTATATATATACATATATATACACACATATTTGTCTACATATTTACTGTTTCTGTTGGCTGAGCAATGTCTTTGTTGATACAAAGAAGCCTGGGTGTTCTTTCAGAGAGCTCTCAGATTTTCTTCATCATGAACATGGTGAGGCTCTCTGTTGTCCTTAGTTTGCTAGGAGGCTGCCCAGCATCACCTTCCTGCAGGATTTCAGGTGAGATGCCATCTGTATTCAGCCAAGAGAGGCGGCCTGGCTGGTTGTGTGCACTGATGTGGGGCTACAGGTGCCCTATGCCTGCTTGGGGACAGTATGGAATAACTTCTGACTTTCCCCCAGGAGGTCTACACCATCAGCCAACCTGATACAGTAATTTGTGCAAAGGGCATCCTGGTGTGGTGGGCAGTCCTGAATATTAAATCAGAGCACCTGGGTATAAATACTAATGGCTCAGCTTCTTACAAAGCTGCATGAGCCTTGCTTTCTTCGCTTAGTGACATAGGTATATTTGAACCTCTCGTTCCCACAAGCCATTTTGCGGGTTGATGAATGTAAATGTAAGGGGCCATATGGAGGAAGGGGTTGTGGATAGTGTTGGGAGAGCGGTAGAGGACGAACCAACATGCCAGCTCAAGTCAACATTTTAATTATATTTTCTGGAGAAAATACCCTTTCCTTCATCATCCAACCAGAGGAACTCCATTTCAGATGACTTGCTCCTTGAAAGAAAAGCTATGACCAACCTAGACAGCATATTAAAAAGCAGAGACATTACTTTGCCAACAAAGGTCGATATGGGTTTTCCAGTAGTCATGTATGGATGTGACAATTGGATCATAAAGAAGGCTGAGCACCAAAGAACTGATGCTTTCAAACTGTGGTGCTGGAGAAGACTCTTGGACTGCAAAGAGATCAAACTAATCAATCCTAAAGGAAATCAACCCTGAATATTTCTTGGATGGACTGATGCTGAAGCTGAAGCTGCAATACTTTGGCCACCTGATGCGAACAGCTGACTCATTAGAAAAGACCCTGATGCTGGGAAAGATTGAGGGGAGGAGGAGAAGAGGGCTACAGGGGATGAGATGATTGGAGGGCATCATCGACTCAATGGACATGAGTTTGAGCAAGCTCCAGGAGATGGTGAAAGACAGGGAAGCCTGGCATGCTGCAGTTCATGGGACTGCAAAGATTTGGACATGACTGAGTGACTGAATAACAACAACTCAAAGTCACATAGCTAAGAACCCAGAACCCAGAATAACAGATGATACAGGATAAGCACTCAAACAGTTGACTGGGTGACAGAATAATTGGGCATGTAATGAAATGTGATTATAAAGAGCCTCTTGATGAAAGTGAAAGCACAGAGTGAAAAAATTGGCTTAAAACTCAACATTCAAAAAACAAAATCTTGGCATCTGGTCGCTTCACTTCATGGCCAATAGACGGGGAAACAATGGAAACAGTGGTAGACTTTATTTTCTTGGGCTCCAAAATCACTGAAGATGGTGACTGCAGCCATGAAATTAAAAGATGCTTGCTCCTTGGAAGAAAAGCCATGACAAACCTAGACAGCATATTAAAAAGCAGAGACATTACTTTTCCAACTAAGGTCCATCTAGTCAAAGCTATGGTTTTTCCAGTAGTCATGTATGGATGTGAAAGTTGGAATATAAAAAAAGCTGAGCACTGAAGAATTGATACTTTTGACCTGTAGTGTTGGAAAAGACTCTTGAGAGTCCATTGGACTGCAAGGAGACCCAACCAGTCCATCCTAAAGGAAATCAGTCCTGAATATTCATTGGAAGGACTGACACTGAAGCTGAAACTGCAGTACTTTGGCCACCTGATATGAAGAACTGACTCATTTGAAAAGACCCTGATGCTGGGAAAGATTGAGGGCAGGAGGAGAAGGGGATGACAGAAGCTGAGATGGTTGGATGGCATCACCAACTTGATGGACATGAGTTTGAGTAAACTCTGGGAACTGGTGACTGACAGGGAGGCCTGGTGTGCTGCAGTCCATGGGGTCGCAAATAGTTGGACATGACTGAGAGACTGAACTGAACTGAATGAAATGTGATAAGTAGACACCTTCCGGTATTATTGGAGCATTTATTTACTGGTCTTAAAAGCATAACGTTAAGTGTAAGAACTCAGATCCATTAACGATAAATAAAAGATGCTCTAGGTTTCTCAATAGATAAGTTTAAAAAAAACTTCATTATGTATTATAGATTACATACCCAGTATTGTTTTTTAGCTTCAAAATAACTGTGTCAGTTATTAAGCTATTGTCTCCGAGCTTCAAGTACACTTTTCTGTACTTGGCTCTGACACTGCTGCTGCTGCTGCTAAGTCGCTTCAGTTGTGTCCGACTCTGTGCGATCCCGTAGACGGCAGCCCACCAGGCTCCCCTGTCCCTGGGATTCTCTAGGCAAGAACACTGGAGTGGGTTGCCATTTCCTTCCCCAATGCATGAAAGTTAAAAGTGAAAGTGAAGTCGCTCAGTCATGTCCGACTCTTAGCGACCCCATGGACTGCAGCCTACCAGGCTCCTCCGTCCATAGGATTTTCCAGGCAAGAGTACTGGAGTAGGGTGCCATTGCCTTCTCTGGGCTCCGACACTGGGGCTCTACAAATCACCTTCTGCAAAGCGTCTTCGCCAGCGGCTCCGGGTAGCGCCAGTAGGGGGCGCTGGAGGCAGGCTGGAAGGAACGCGGACATGGCCCTTCTGCTTGGGTCTGGCTGCCTCTCAGAAATGCCGCAGCGGTGCTGCTTCTCCAACCGCCAGGGCCAGTTTATTCCGACAGCGGAAAGCGACGCCAGCTTGCAGCGCTCCTGATGCCCGCGGCCTCAGCCTCACGGCCGCCCCGTCCTCCTGCCCGGCCGTCAGCCCCCGTTGGCCCGCGCCCCCTCCGCAGAGGCCTGGCCCGGTCTCGGGCGCCGCTCCTCCGCGTCTGCGTCTCAGCCGTTCCACCCTCTTCTCCTCGCTTCCCCACTGCAGGGGCTGAGACTACATCTGCGCTTGTTATCTCTGTGATACCTTAGCCTTTTCTTTTTGGCTTTTTCAGGCTTTCAGACGGCTAAACATTCTTTTTTTTTTTTTGTATCTAGATTCTTATACTTAGCATAATGCTTTTTAAAAATATATATGCATATATATTTTATTGAAGTATAGTAAATTTCCAATATTTCAGGCACAAAGCAAAGTGATTCGGAATATGTATATTCTTTTTCAGATGCTTTCCATTATAGGTTATAACAAGGTATTGAATTTAGTTCTCTGCGCTATATAGTAGGTCCTTGTTGTTTATCTGTTTTATATATAGTAGTGTGTATCTGTTAATCCTAGACTCCTAGTTCATCCCCCACCCCTGTTTTCCCTTTGGGTAACCACAAATTTGTTTTCTATGTCTATGAGTCTTTTCCTGTTTTATAAGTTCATCTGTATCATTTTTTTAGAATCCATGTTTAAGTGGTATCATATGATATTTGTCTTTGTCTGACTTCACTTAGTATGCTCATCTCTAGGTCCATCCATGTTGCTGCAAATGGCATTATTTTATTCTTTTTTATGGCTAAGTAACAGTTAATTTCCCTGGTGGCTCAGGCAGTAAAGAATCTGTCTGCAATGCAGGAGACCCAGGTTGGATCCCTGGGTTAGGAAGATCCCCTGGAGAAGTAAGTGGCAACCCACTCTAGTATTCTTGCCTGGAGAATCCTATGGACAGAGGAGCCTGGTGGGCTACAGCCCATGGGGTTGCAAAGAGTTGGACACAACTGAGTGACTAACACTTTCACTTTCAAACAGTTCATTTAGCTAGTCATTTTTCATATTAAGTCATCTCTGTTCAAATATTTTTCCAGGTAGTACCAGTGGTAAAGAACCTACTTGCCAATGCAGGAGACATAAAAGAGGCAGGTTTGATCTCTGTGTTGGGAAGATCCCCTGGAGCAGGGCATGGCAACCCACTCCAGTATTCTTGCCTGGAGGATCCCATGGACAGAGAAGACTGGCAGGTTAAGAGTTGGACATGACTGAAGTGACTTAGCGTGCACACAACCATTCTGAATAGTAAATTGTCTCTGTTCAAATAACTGGTATGGTAGCTGATGTGTGTGGATCACACTTTGAGGGATAACCTGAGTCCTAGAAAACCCTGAGAGCTCTAATGAGAAATCTCTCCCTCTGTAAGGGTTGGTGGGTCCTCTCTGGGTAACCACCTTTCTGGGAGGGAGGCACAGGGTGCAAGGAACAGTTAGATACATGAAGAGACACTGCTTGTTCCTGAACATTTGGAGAGAGTATTTGGCAGATATTTCCATGGGGATGGAATTACAAGTATCTCTCTTCTGGTGGCTCAGATGGTAAAGAATCTGCCTGCAGTGTGGGAGACCTGGGTTCTATCGCTGGGTTGGGAAGATACCCTGGAGGAGGGCATGGCAACCCACTCCAGTGTTCTTGCCTGGAGAGTCCCATGGACCAAGGAGCCTGTCGGGCTACAGTCCATGGGGCTGCAAAGAGTCAGACACGACTGAACGACTAAGCATAGCTCTTTCGGTCTTTAGAATTTTTTCTCTAGGATTTTTAAAATAAAAAGCTGGAAGAGACATTAAGGACCACTTTGTTCAATCTCTTCATTTTATAGATGAAGAAACTAAGGTCCAGAGAGCTTGATATTTGCTTGAGTTTAGTTAATTAGAGCCATTGTCTGGACAGGAACTCACATCTTTTTCCCCCCTGGCCGCACTGCCAGTATGTGGGATCTTAGTTCCCTGACCAGGGATTGAACCCTTGCTCCCTGCAATGGAAGAGTCTTAACCACTGGGAAGTCCCAGGAAGTCACAACTCTTGGTGCCTCTTCCTATTCATTTGTCACCACAACATGCTATACTTTAGTTATACACGCACCTTGGCCCTGCCTGGGCTGATTAGATGGTGTCCGGCACACGCGGGCCGTGGAGGCTGGTTGTACTTTCTGGCGTTGTTGGCATAAGATATGACTCTTCGAGGCTGCACTGTGACATGTGCCTGGATTCTGGAGCTTTGTAAGATAGTAAGTAATTAAAGGACAAGCTCCCAGTTTCTCCCCGAACAGTCCAGCTCAGAGAGTTTGATTTGGCTTGTAAGAGGTTCATGAGAGGCCAACCCAACTTCATCTCGGCATGAAGGAGGTGAGTCAGGTCATCCGGGCTGGCAGCTGGGCTGGTTTCGTTTTTCCTCTGAACTTTGCTTGTTTTGCTGCTGCCTCATTACACAAGGCCACCGGATTTGAGTTATGAGAGTTACTATAGCAGGCTGGTGTCAGCGTCATAACATGAGAGCATGATAAAGACACTCTCCAGATTGGAAGGAATGCTCCCTATGGGCTACGTTTAGGGCACATCTGGCTCATGGGAAGCTCCAGAAAACACCAACATCTGAGGTTTATCAGCAGCCCATGCAAGGCAAAACAGATGCCTGTGTTTTCTGCAGACTAAATGAGAAAGAAAGAAATTATCACCATTTACCATTCTCAGTGATGAAGGTTTTGGAGACCCAAGTGACAAAAGGGATTTCTGTTTGTATTTCCCAGATGGTTTGCACTTGATAGAAATGTGCTTTAAAATCAGATACACTTGTCATCTCAGTGACGGCTGTATCATTGTGCTTCTTTTCTCCAGGCCAGCTTGATTCTGATCATTATTGGCAGTGGGAGGGAGCAGAAGCAAAGCAAGTCAGACCCCTTGCTCCCTGAGAATCTCTGTGAACGTGAGAAAACTCTGGCAGCTATCGTATCCATACCACTGCTTACAGGTCATTTTTATTTTTTTTACTGAAGTATAGTTGACCCACAATATTGTATGAGTTTTATATGTACAGCACAGTGATTTACTATTTTCATGATTATACTTCAGTTAAAGTTATTACAAGACAATAGATATAATTCTCTGTGCTGTACAATATGTCCTTGTTGCTCATCTGTTTTATGCATAATATTTATATCTATTAATCCCCTCCCCCTTCCCCTCTCTCCACTGGTCATCACCAGTTTGTTTTCTTTGTCTGTGAGTCTGCTTCTTTTTTGCTATATTCACTATTTTGTTGTATTTTTTAGATTCCACATATAAGTGACATCATACAGCATTTGTCTTTCTCTGTCTGACATCTCACTAAGCATAATGTTCTCTAGGTCCACCCATGTTGTGGTTTATATAGGTCTTTTGATGTGACAACATTCCTGGGGCTTTGAATCTACTGGACTTCTGTGTCTTGCAACCTAAGTCCACTACCCACAAACCCCAACTAAATTAACAAAAACTTCACAAAATTTAAAGAAAACTTAAATAGTTTAAACTTTTAAATTTCAAGAAGTTTTATTGGCAGCATTTTCATTGTGTTTAAACTTATAGATCTCAAAGAATCACTTCTTTGTTTCCTTTAGGTCTGTGATCAAAGCCACCGTGTCTGAGAGGTCTTCCCACCCTCTGATTATGATTACCCATGTGTCTTTGCTCTGCGCACACCATTACTGCCTGATTCAGCTGCTCTGTTGTTTTTCTGCATAGTACTTAACAGCACCCAATATGTATGTTGGTCGTTCATCTCACCTTACTAATTAAAAGCTCCAGACGGCAGGGGCTTAACTTTGTTCACTGCTCTACCCCCAGTATCTAGAAGAGCTCTTGGTACATAGTAGATGCTCAACAAATATTTGTGGGTGACTGAGTAAGTAACCACTAGCTTACTTTTTTAAAAATTTTGGATCATCCCTGCTGTTTGTGGGCTTTCTCAGTTTCAGTGAGCAGGGCTGCTCTTTGTTGTGGTGTGTGGGCTTCTCATCTAGGCGGCTTCTCTTGCTGCTGAGCACAGGCTCCCATTGCATGGCCTTCAGTAGTTGCAGCACGCGGTCTCAGCGGTTGTGGCTCATGGAATGAGTTGCAGCACAGCATGTGGGATCTTCCTGGACCAGGGATCTAACCCGTGTCCCCTGCATTGGAGGTGGATTCTTATCCATTGGACCACCACGGAAGTCATAGTCTACTTCTAATTACACTAGTCTAAGGTGTATTCAATTCAGTCTCTCAGTTGTGTCTGACTCTTTGTGACCCCATGGATTGCAGCATGCCAGGCTTACCTGTCCATCACCAATTCCCAGAGCTTGCTCAAACTCACATCTGTTGCTTCCAAGGAGCAAGTGTCTTTTAATTGCATGGCTGCAGTCACCATCTGCAGTGATTTTGTAGCCAAAGAAAATAAAGTCTGTCACTGTTTCCATTGTTTCCCCATATTTGCCATGAACGGATGGGACCAGATGCCATGATCTTCATTTTTTGAATGTTGAGTTTTAAGCCAACTTTTCCACTCTCCTCTTTCACCTCCTCAAGAAGCTCTTCAGTTCCTCTTCACTTTCTGCCATTAGGGTGGTGTCATCTGCATATCTGAGGTTACTGATATTTCTCCCAGCAATCTTGATTCCAGCTTGTGCTTCACTCAGCCTGGCATTTTGCATGATATACTCTGCAGATGAGTTAAATAAGCAGAGTGACAATATACAGCCTTGATGTAGTCCTTTGCCAACTTGAAACCAGTCCGTTGTTCCATGTCCGGTTCTAACTGTTGCTTCTTGACCTGCATACGGATTTCTCAGGAGGCAGGTCAGGTGGCCTGGTATTCCCATCTCTTTAAGAATTTCCCACAGTTTGTTGTGATCCACACAGTCAGAGGCTTTGGCATAGTCAATAAAGCAGAAATACATGTTTATCTGGAACTCTATTGCTTTTTTGATGATCCAGCAGATGTTGGCAATTTGATCTGTGGTTCCTCTGCCTTTTCTAAATCCAGCTTGAACATCTGGAAGTTCACGGTTCACGTGTTGTTGAAGCCTGGGTTGGAGAATTTTGAGCATTATTTTACTAGCGTGTGAGATGAGTGCAATTGTGCTGTAGTTTGAGCATTCTTTGGCATTGCCTTTGTTTGGGATTGGGATGAAAACTGACCTTTTCCAGTGGCCACTGCTGAGGTTTCCAAATTTGTTGGCATATTGAGTGCAGCATTTTAACAGCATTATCTTTTAGGATTTGAAATAGCTCCACTGGAATTCCATCACCTCCACTAGCTTTGTTCATAGTGATGCTTCCTAAGGCCCACTTGACTTCAAATTCTAGGATGTCTGGCTCTAGATGAGTGATTACACCATCACGGTTATCTGGGTCATGGGAGATCTTTTTTGTATAGTTTTTCTGTTTATTCTTGTCACCTCTTCTTAATATCTTCTGCTTCTGTTAGGTGCATACAATTTCTGTCCTTAATTGTGCCCATCTTTGCATGAAATGTTCCCTTGGTATCTCTAATTTTCTTGAAGAGATATCTAGCTTTTCCTGTTCTGTTGTTTTCCTCTATTTCTTGGTATTGATCACTTAGGAAGGCTTTCCTAACTGTCCTTGCTCTTCTTTGGAACTCTGCATTCAGATGGGTATATCTTTCCTTTTCTCCTTTGCCATTTGCTTCTTTTCTTTTCTCAGCTATTTGTAAGGCCTCCTCAGACAGCCATTTTGCCTTTCTTTTTCTTGGGGATGATTTTGATGACCACCTCCTGTACAATATCACGAACCTCTGTCCATAGTTCTTCAGGCACTCTGTCTATCAGATCTAATCCCTTGAATCTGTCACTTCACTGTATAATTGTAAGGGATTTGATTTAGGTCATACCTGAATGGGCTAGTGGTTTTCCCTACTTTCTTCAGTTTAAGTCTGAATTTTGCAAATAAGGAGTTCATGATCAGAGCCACAGTCAGCTCCCAGTCTTGTTTTTGCTGACTCTGTAGAGTCACTGATTCACTCTTGTCATCTCCTGTTTGACCGCTTCCAATTTACCTTGACTCATGGACCTAACATTCCAGGTTCCTATGCAATATTGTTCTTTATAGCATCACACTTTACTTCCAACACCAGTCACATCCACAACTGGGCACTGTTTTCATTTTGGCTCAGCCTCTTCATTCTTCTGGAGCTATTTCTCCACTCTTCTTCGGTAGCGTATTGGGCATGTACTGACCTGGGGAGTTCATCTTTCAGTGTCATATCTTTTTGCCTTTTCATACTGTTCATTTATTAAGGTGTATTAAGTTCATGCTAATCTTCAAGCTGTTTGTTCAAAAGCTGTCCCTTTTATTCATCTCCTTTCAGGTCCTGCTGGTTGCCAGACATTTGCAATGTTCCCACACCTCACACATGGTGGAATTTTCTTCGATTTGGGGAATCATTTATGTTGTCAAAGGACTCAGCCATTAGAATGTGCAACATTATCCTTTTCTTTTCATTTTAACCTCCTTTTCAATCTTACTTTTTTACATTTATAATGTAGGATATTCTTCTTAATAATCTTAGTAAATTCTTGAAATGATCTGAGCCCAGCAATATGTCAGAGGGTAAAACCATTGCTGAGACCTCATGCTGGTCAAAGGCACTTTGGCTCTGGAGTTCAGCTTTGCTTTTGTGGGAAGATTTGTACATACCAAGTTGACAAATAGACGAGCCTCTCCACCACCAGGAATGCACAGGGTCACGCCACTGTCTCTGTTACCTGCCTTCCTTTTGGTGCCTCCACGAGGCCCCGGGACGTCCTGTTTCTTTCCTCTGCTGCTGCTGTTCCCTCTGCCTGGAAAGGCCTCTTCTCTCCCCAGCTCCGGCTCCTCCCCTCCTGCAGCCCCCCTTACTAGTCCAGCCTGTAGCACTGTGCCCTCTGGGTCTTTCACCTGTGTCTGCTTAAGCAGATTCATGGAAGGAACCATGGACTTGGAGTCAAAAGTTCAGGTTGGGGTCAGAAGTTGAGCCTCATGTCTGCTTCATCTTGGGCAACCACCTCTGAGCCGTGGTGTCATCCTTGGTAAAAGGCTGATAACCGTTTGTCCTTGGACTATGTGATGTTCCTGTTTTAATGTCAAGCATGACCATACAGGAAAAGGGCTTTGGAAATGATTCAGCTTATGTAAAGATCCCAGACACTATTAGAGGATTTTCATGTGTTATGCTTATAAAGAAAAAACACTCACTGATTTCCTTCACTCTATCCCATACCATGCTCTGAATGCTTCCATTCTTATCACCAAATGCGTGGTTATTTCCCCACAACAGGTAATTCTGGGACACCAGGGAGGTATCCTGGATCTCACTCGGCTCTGACCCTGCCTGGAGGTGGTGTGGGATCCCCCAGTCGAGGCTCAGTCCCACAGGACGTCCCCTGCCCTGGCACCGGTGCTTCTGACTGCTGGCTACACCTCAGACAGCCCCTGAACCCTTCTTGGGCTTGATTAATTTGCTAGATTGGCTTACAGAATTCAGGAAATCAGTTTACTTGCTATATTGCCTGTTTATTATAAAAGGACATAACCCAGGAGCAGCTAGATGGAAGAGATGTAAGGGACAGGAATTCGGCAAAGCTTATGGCTCTTCCATGCCCTGTTGGGGCACCTGCTCATGTTCACCAACCCAGAAGCTCTCTGAACCTGTTCTTTGGTTTTTCCCCTGGAGGGCTCATTTCATAGGCATGACTGATTAAATCATTGAACTCAATGATTGAACTCAATCATTGAACTTACTGAACTCAATCTCTAGCCCCTTTTTCCTCCCTTGAGGTCTGACATTGGGAGTAGGGCTGACACTTCTAACCTTCTGATCCTGGTTAGTTCCCCTGGTTAATTCCACAGCCCCCACCACCTCGTGGGGCTTTCCAAAATTCATCTCATTAACACAAACTCAGCTGTAGTTTGAAAGTTCAGTTCAGTTCAGTTCAGTTCAGTCGCTCAGTCATGTCTGACTCTTTGTGACCCCATGGACCGCAGCATGCCAGGCCTCCCTGTCCATCACCAACTCCCAGAGCTTGCTCAAACTCATATCCATCAAGTCGGTGATGCCATCCAACCATCTCATCCTCTGTCATCCCCTTCTCCTCCTGCCTTCAATTTTCCCAGCATCAGGGGCTTTTCTAATGAGTCAGTTCTTCGCATCAGGTGGCCAAAGTATAAGAGCTTCAGCTTCAGTGTCATACTTCCCTGGTGGCTCAGACGGTAAAGTTTCTGGCTGCAATGCGGGAGACTTGGGTTAGATTCCTGGGTCAGGAAGATCCCTTAGAGAAGGAAATGGCAACAAACTCCAGTACTCTTGCCTGAAAATTGCCATGGACAGAGGAGCCTAGTAGGCTACAGTCCATGGGGGTTGCAAAGAGTCGGACATGACTGAGCGACTTCACTTTCCTTTCAGCTTCAGCATCAGTACTTCCAATGAATATTCAGGACTGATCTCCTTTAGGATGGACTGGTTTGATCTCCTTTCAGTCCAAGGGACTCTCAAGAGTCTTCTCCAATACCACAGGTGAGAAGCATCACTTCTTTAGTGCTCAGCTTTCTTTATGGTCCAACTCTCACATCCATATGTGACTACTGGAAAAACCATAGTTTTGACTAGACGGACCTTTCTTGGCAAAGTAATATCTCTGCTTTTTAAGATGCTGTCTAGGTTGGTCATAACTTTTCTTCCAAGGAGCAAGCATCTTTTAATTTCATGGCTGCAGTCACCATCTGCAGTGATCTTGGAGCCCAAGAAAATAAAGTCTGTCACTGTTTCCATTATTTCCCCATCTATTTGCCACGAAGTGATGGGACCGGATGCATGATCTTAGTTTTCTGAATGTTGAGTTTTAAGCCAACTTTTTCACTCTCCTCTTTCACTTTCATTAAGAGGCTCTTTAGTTCTTCTTCACTTTCTGACATAAGGGTTGTGTCATCTGCATATCTGAGGTTATTGATATTGTAGTTTGAAAGAGGCTTGTGATAAATAACAAAAGACATATTTATTCACTCATCACTTGAAATTCCAAAGGTTTTAGAAGCTCTGTGCCAGAAATGGAGGAAGATCAAAATGTGTATTTTTATTTATCAGTCACAAGATCACTACCTAGAACATCATGACCCATACTAAGAGCTTCATATAATTCCAGCTGATGGGGGTGGTTGAGTGACAGGAGTAAGTTGTAACCACAGTTGCAAAGTAAACTCTGCTCAGAACTCACTTTGTTTCCTTTTAGAAATCTCCGCACCTTGGTCAGAGAGATGAAAGAGAGGAAGCAAAAGAAGGAAACTGAATTTTTTTTTCCTCCAAATGTTTATAGCAGCTTTATTTTATTTTTTTAAAAATTTATTTACTTTTTAATTGAAGGATAATTGCTTTACAGAATTTTGTTGTTTTCTGTCAAACCTCAACATGAATCAGCCATAGGTGTACATATGAATCTCCCTCCCATCTCCCTTCCCATCCCACCCCTCTAGGTTGATACAGAGCCCCTGTTTGAGTTTCCTGAGCCATACAGCAAATTCCCATTAGCTATCTATTTGACATATGGTAATATAACTTTCCATGTTACTCTTTCCATACATCTCACCCTCTCCTCCCCTCTCCCCATGTCCATAAGTCTATTCTCTATGTCTGGGAAACTGAGTTTTTATTTTTTTAATTTTAAAAATTTATTTATTTTAATTGGAGGCTAATTACTTTATAATATTGTAGTGGTTTTTGCCATATATTGACATGAATCAGCCATGGATGTACATGTGTTCCCCATCCTGAACCCCCCTCCCACCTCCCTCCCCATCCCATCCCTCTAGGTCATCCCAGTGTACCAGCCCTGAGCACCCTGTCTCATGCATTGAACCTGGACTGGCTATCTGTTTCACATATGATAATATACATGTTTCAGTGCTATTCTCTCAGATCATCTCACCCTTGCCTTCTCCCACAGATCCCAAAAGACTGTTCTATACATCTGTGTCTCTTTTGCTGTCTCACATATAGGATTATCGTTACCATCTTTCTAAATTCCATATATATGCGTTAGTATACTGTATTGGTGTTTTTCTTTCTGACTTACTTCACTCTGTATAATAGGCTCCAAGTTCATCCACCTCATTAGAACTGATTCAAATGTGTTCTTTTTAATGGCTGAGTAATATTCCATTGTGTATATATGTACCACAGCTTTCTTATCCATTCGTCTGCCAATGGACATCTAGGTTGCTTCTATGTCCTGGCTATTATAAACAGTGCTGCGATGAACATTGGGGTACACGTGTCTCTTTCAATTATGGTTTCCTTGGTGTGTATGCCCAGCAGTGGGATTGCTGGGTCATATGGCTGTTCTATTCCCAGTTTTTTAAGGAATCTCCACACTGTTCTCCATAGTGGCTGTACTAGTTTGCATTCCCACCAACAGTGTAGTAGTGTTCCCTTTTCTCTGCACCCTCTCGTTTACTGTTTGTAGATTTTTTTGATAGCAGCCATTGTGACCGGCGTGAGATGATACCTCATTGTGGTTTGATTTGCATTTCTCTGATAATGAGTGATGTTGAACATCTTTTCATGTGTTTGTTAGCCATCTGTAGGTCTTCTTTGGCGAAATGTCTGTTCAGTTCTTTGGCACATTTTTTGATTGGGTCATTTATTTTTCTGGAATTGAGCTGCAGGTGTTGCTTGTATATTTTTGAGATTAATTCTTTGTCAGAAACTGAGTTTTTAAAGAGCTGGGCATTCTGTCTGTATAAACTACTTTATTTAATTACATTTCCGGAGCCTTTTCCCTTTGCAGTTTGGAAGGTTTACTCATTCATTCTTTGGTTTATTCACTCACTAAGCATTTATTGAGAACCTATTATGCCCTGGGCATGATAATTAAGATGCATAAGCTACATCTTGAATCATAGCTAGGTTGAGGGATCGTACAAGGGTGCAGCAATGGAGATCTGTCTGGGGACTGAGGGGGAACCTACTTCAAGCCAGGGGGTTACCAGTTACTCTCAGAGTGTGTTTGCAAGGAGGGTAAGAGGCTATAGCGGGCGTGAGACAGCATGAGGCGGGGCAAGAAGACATGCAGGATCAAGGAGTCCAGCAGATTCTACTGTTGTAACCACAAGAATATGAATCCATTTTCTCAGCTACTTTAGGGCTGAACTGCTGGTTTATCAGGAATCAGGTGGCATGGTCCTTGTCTCCATGGCATGACACAATTTCTTTAAACCTACTCTCAGCATAGCCTTGGAGGAAGAGGCCAAGTCAGGGTCCCTACATAAAAAGCCCTGTGTTTCTTGACAGTTTTACTCATTTTAGGCATCTGTGGATAAGGTCTGCTACTTAAACACAGGGAGAGCTAGTTGAATCTGTCCAGGAGGAAGAAAATTTCCTCTGCCTTTCTAGGTCTTTCTGACTTAAGGATTAAAGTGATACAAGAGAGATTAACAGGAGAAAATCAAACAGAAGTTAATAACATGTATACATGGGAGAGCCCAGAAAAGCAATATCTTACCAAAATGGCTGAAAGCCCTTAAATATCACCGTCAACTAAAGACAAAGGATGATTTTAGGGGTAGTGGCTTGGAAATTTGGATAAGAAGAAGGTAATGCACACGATGATGAAAAGGCAAATGTTTGGTAAATAAATGTTGGCTGGGCCACACAGAGACAATGGGACACAGAGTGGGCTCTGATCTCTAGGTCCTGCCTAAAGTTTCCCCACCACTCCTGGATAATATTCTTTGCAATATTCTGTAGTGATAGCTCTATTCTGGGAACAGAACTAAATTCTTTTAGGAATTTAAGGTGAAAGTCAAAGTTTCTTCCCGAGTCTTTCAAGGCCTTGATTTTTTCAGTTGGAAATAATCCACATGTAGAAGAGACATTTTGGGATGTCAAATTTTGTCCCCCTACAAGTCTGTGTCCAGTTTTGGACTGCTGCTTGGATAGGTTGGGAAGCTCAAAGCTTCTTAGTCAAAGAAACCTGTTTACTTCTTTCTTCCTTTCTTTTTCAATAATAATAAATTTAATAAAATTTAAATAATAGATTATTTTAAAATAAATAATAAAAATGAGCACTGGGTGTGCTCATTGTTACTGGGATATCATTGCTTCTAGCTCTTTCAGCAGACACAGCAAGGAAATATATATGCAGTTTTCCCTTGGTATCTGCCTAGGATTGGTTCCAGGACTCCTGCAGATCTCAAAATTTGAGGATGCACATGATCCTTACATAAAAGCGGTGTAGTATTTGCACATGACTTACACATATCCTTCTGTATACTTTCAATCATGTCTAGATTACTTATAATATCTCTTATAATGTAAATACTATGTAAAAATTTGTAGCCACAGCAAATGCAAAGTTTGCTTTTTGGAACTTTCTAGAATTTTTTTCCCCAAATATTTTTACTCTGAGGTTGGCTGAATCTGTGGTTGTAGAACCTGTGGACAGGAAAGGCCAAATGTATATATAATTAACCCATGCATATACACACATTTGAATTTCTGTAACTATTCTTGTGTATCTATATTAAGCTAAACATGAGTTTATACTGGTGTCTCTACTCATTTTAGAATAGTTTTAGAATTATAGAAAAATTGCATCAGTAGTACAGCCAGGTCACATATTCCCCTCACTTTTTTTCCCCATGTGAACATCTTACATTACCATGGTAATTTTGTCATGATTAAGAAATTAATGTTGGTACATTTCTATTAACCAATCTCTACATTTTATTTGAATTTCACTAGTTTTCTGACTAATGTCCTTTTTCTGTTCCAAGAGCCCATCTAAGATCTGATATTGCATTTAGTTATCATGCCTCATTAGGCTCCTCTTGGCTATGACAGTTTCTTATATTTTCCTTGTTTTTAATGACCTTGATAATTTTGAGGCATGTTGGTCAGATATTTTATAGAATGACTCTCAGTTTGTTTGTCTGATATTTTTGTCATATGGATTTTGGGAGGGAGATCACAGAAGTGAAGTGCCCTGCTCATCACATAATATAAAGAGTACTTGCTATCAACATGATATATTACTGATGATGTTATAGTCACTTCAGTCGTGTCCAACTCTTTGTGACTCTATGGAGTCCTCCAGGCTCCCCATGGGATTCTCCAGGCAAGGATACTGGAGTGGGTTGCCGTTATCTTCTCCAGGGGATCTTCCTGACCCAGGGATCAAAGCTGCTTCTCTTATGTCTCCTGCATTGGCAGGCAGGATCTTTACCCCTTAGTGCCACCTGGGAAGCCCCCTGTTAATCTCAATTAAAATGTCACCTGGCCAAGGTGGTGTTTTCTAGTTTGCTGTACTATGAAGTTACTTTCCCCTCACTTTTCACACTATTTTTAGAGCCACTGGGGTGGGTAGCCATTTCCTTCTCCAGGGGATCTTCCTGATCCAGGGATCAAACCCATGTTTCCTGCATTGCAGGCAGATTCTTTACCCACCAAGCCATGGCGGAAGCCCTTTGGAAGCACAGTCCACACTTAGAGGGGTGGGGGACTGAAGTCCATTTCATACAGGCAGGAGTATCTATAAAAATTATTTGAAAATTTTCTTAAGGAAGATTGGTTTCTTTCTCTCTATTTATTTAATCAATCATTTATTTTTATCAGCATTGACTTATTGATATTTATTTTATACTTGGGCTGTAATCTGATACTTACTTATTTTGTTGCTCAATTTGTTTCTGCTTTGGCTCTTGGGAGATATTTCAGGTTGGCTCCTGTGTCCCCTTAGTTTGCTTACTTCATGTTCTGTGTTTTTTCTTTTTGAGCATCTTCTTGCTTTCTGGCACAGTGGTATGCTCCAAACTCTTCTTTATTCTTTATTCTTGTCCTAGGATCAGTCATTTCTTCAAGGGGCCCTAATTGCTTTTAGTAGAGAATGGGATTAGAAACCAAGATCTTGGAACTGGGTGTGCTCATTGCTACTAGGGTGTCACTGCTTCTAGCTCTCTCAGCAGGAAAGACATGTGTGTATAATAACCCATGCATACACACATATCTATATTTCTGTACCTATCCATCTGTATCTATGTTAAACCAAACACGAGTTTCTATTGATGTCCTTGACTCTAATCCAATACTACATGGATTATTCTAGACTTCCCCTCTTTGCTTATCTGTGAGAATTATTCCTACAGCAGTGGGAAACCTGGCTTCCACCATCCACCATTCACCTTCGTTATACATGGATAGCAGTTCCAAAATTGTTCATTCATGTTCCTGCAAGAAGCAGTTTTAGAGGACAGTGTTTATATACAGCTCTCTTCATCTTTAGCCTTATAGTTTCTAGTCAAAGAAACATTTCCAATTTTTCCAAAGCTACCTAGATCCCCTCCACTCCCTATATTACATCTCCCTCCTTTAAAATTATTTCTTCCCATTTGACTTGGGAGAAATACTTGATGCTGGTTTGTCAATGAGCCTTTGAACCATGATGTTTCTCTCAAATCAGTGTCAGAACTATAAGAGCTTTTTGCCAGACACAGCAGACAGGTGAGTATTCTAGAAGATTTTCATAAAATGGTAAAATCTATTTTCTCACATATTTTATAATTATTAAAGTCAAAGTTCTCATTCTGAAAAGTGTGGAAACTGTTATACTATAGCAAAGCATAAAGGGTAAAGAATCTCTAAAGTCATCATGAAGAGCTGTTTTCTATATATTTTCAATAACAGACATTTCATGTTATATAAACACTGTAAATATCCAGAATATGAGTTTGGAGAAAACGATGTCAGTTAACTCTGATCTGGAAAACGTGTGGCTTTTCCTGAGAGAGTAAAGAATTATAAAAAGTGTCATATGCTTGAAGACACAGAGATTGAAGTAGAAGTGACCACCTCCCCTGCTTCTGCCTTACATCATGGTGGCTGTGCACTAAATTTCCTTCTGCTTAAACCCCTTCTTCCAGAACTGAGAGCCCTGACCATCTCTCCTTTCTTTAGGCACTTTGTTTTGCACATTGTAAAAACTTAGGAAATAATTGTCCTGTAGCTGAAGTAGACCTAAGTCAGCTTTGAAAATCAACTGCTTCTATTTAATTTCAGAGACTTCTTTTTTTTTAATTAGTTTATTTTCTATTTCTTAACTTTACAATATTGTATTTGTTTTGCCATACAGAGACTTCTTTTCCATTTGGCAATAAACACTTTTTTTAGTGGATTGATCATGAATCATTATCTGGCTGGCCCCACCTTTAAACCATTGGTGGTGTTCTTTCTGCCCTCTAAAGCCCTTGATGGAGTGCATTAGCTGAACTCTGCTGTCTTTATGAGCTGGGGCCACGCCCCAGGGCAGCTCAGTGCCTCCTCCACCCTCTTTACTGGCCACAGAATGTTTGTGTCTTTAACTCCAAGTTCCTTTTACTCACCAAAGGAAGAACCACAAGAAGGACTTTTGCTGGAGGCAGAAAACCTTTCTCCTCCCTTGCTTCAAATCCATCACTTTACACAGAGGGTGTTTTAATGGAGAAAAGCTAATAAAACTTTTTGCTTTGGATTTTTTCTCCACCCAGGGAAACAGTATTTGGGCCATATAGAGACATTCAATGTGATGGACTGACTCTTTTAAAGACATTCCCTCCCTAAAGCCCGTTTTCCCAAGGGGATGACACCTCAGCACTGTCAGGGCTGAGAGCACAGTCTCAGGGGCCAGGCAGTGCTGGGCTCATTGAAGGTTCTGGGTACCTCCCTTTCTGGGGGCTGTGTGTCTGCTTCACGTCAGCGAGAGGGCTAAAGGGAAGCTGAAGGAACAGCCTGGGGTAGCAAGGCAGACAGGCATTTGTGACATCAGCAGGACCCCTTTCGTGTGGGTAGGATGTTTCTGTACAAGGCTGTGAGAGGTCCAGGCGAGTGGGGGCTGGAATGCAGCCTGTGCCCACCTTGCCTGCGTCCTAGTGTGGGACAATGTACGTGTATCTGAGAGCTGCTATACGACTAACTAGGTGGCTTAAAACCACAGAGATTTGGGACTTCCCTGTTGGTCCTGTGGTTAGGACTCTGTGCTTTCACTGCTAAGAGCCTGGGTTCAATCCCTGGTCAGGGAACTAAGATCCTGCAAGCCACACAGCATGGCCAATCTCCCCCAGTACAACCACCACCAAAAAGAGAAGAAATTTATCCACTCATAGTCCTGGAGGCTAAAATTCCTGGAGGCTCAGGGGGAGAATCTGTACAATGTCTGTCCTCTAGCTGCTGGTGGTTGCTGGTGGTCGCTGGTGGTCGCTGGTGGTCACTGGTGGTCACTGGTATCTGCTGGTGGTCATTGGTGGTCACTGGTGGTCGCTGGTGGCTGCTTGTGGTTGCTGGTCATCATTGGTGGTCACTGGTGGTCGCTGGTGGCTTCTTGTTGTTGCTGGTCATCACTGGTGGTCACTGGTGGTCACTGGTGGCTGCTTGTGGTTGCTGGTGGTCACTGGTGGCTGCTGGTGGTCACTGGTGGTCGCTGGTGGTCACTGGTGGTTGCTGGTGGCTGCTGGTGGTCACTGGTGGTCGCTGGTGGCTGCTTGTGGTTTCTGGTGATCACTGGTGGCTGCTGGTGGTCGCTGGTGGCTGCTGGTGGTCGCTGGTGGTTGCTGGTGGTCGCTGGTGGCCACTGGTGGTCACTGGTGGTCGCTGGTGGTCACTGGTGGTTGCTGGTGGTCCCTGGTGGCCACCAGTGGCTGTTGGTGGTTGCTGGTGGTCACTGGTGGTTGCTGGTGGTCACTGGTGGTCGCTGGTGGTTGCTGGTGGCTGCTGGCCATCTTTGGCATCACTTCATTTGTGGCAGCACTGCTTCATTTTCTGCCTCCACCATCACGTGGCCTTCTCTGTGTGTTTCTTCTATTCTCACAAGGTCATTGATCCCATTAGATTTAGTGCATGTGCTAAGTAATTTCAGTCATATCCGACGACTTTTAGCGACCCTATGGACAGTAGCCCACCAGGCTACATAGGATTCTCCAGGAAAGAATCCTGGAGTGGGTTGCCATGCCCTCCTCCAGGGGATCTTCCCGACCCAGGGATCGAACCTGCATCTTTTATGTCTCTTGCATTGGCTGGTGGGTTCTTTACCACTGGTGCCACCTGGGAAGTCCATTAGATTTAGAGTCTACTCTAGTATGACCTAATTTTAATTAACTACTTCAACAAAGACCCTGACTACAAATAAGGTCACATTCCTGTTAAATATGAATTCTGGGGGGTTGGGGAGGGGGCAGACATTATTCCACCCCAAAGGGGCATTAATCTGTAGAGAAGGCACCTCTTACAAATTTGCCATCAGCTCTGTCTACTTGCCAACTGTAACATTGGCTTTGTTTCCTATTAGTAATTGGTACAAATGTGTCATGTGGGCTAGCAAGGGCCCTGGATATGATCATTTATGGGAGCAGTCAGCTATGCAAGGTCCATTAGTTTGCTTCCTAAAGTAGAAACTGATGCCTCTTTAGGAACTGCCATGGCTTGTATGGAAGACTGAGATCTTAAAAATGTTTGTTTCATGTGTACTTATGGCTGATTCACATTGTTGTATGGCAGAAACCAATACAACATTGTAAAGCAATTATCCTCCAATTAAAAATAAACTAAAAAACATTTGTTTTGAGAAAGATAAATATCATATGATATCACTTATTTGTGGAATCTAAAATAGATGTAAATAAACTTACCTACAAAATAGAAACAGACTCACAGACATAGAAAACAAACTTATGGTTACTGAAGGAGAGGGATAAAAGGAGTTTGGGATTAACAGATACACCCTACTATATATTATAATATAAAAAAGATAAACAACAAATAAACAATAAGAACCTACTATATAGAATAGGAAACTGTATTCAATATTTTGTAATAACCTATAATAGGAAAGCACCTGAAAAAGAATATATGTACATACGTTCAGATATATACATATATGTATATGTGATATACATATCTGAATCACTTTGCTGTACACCTGAAGCTAACACAACACTGTAAATCAACTATACATCAGTAAAAATTAACAAATGTTTTCTGCAAAGACAGCAAGGAAGTCTGAAAAGCAAACTTCTGATTCCAGCAATTATAGCAAAACTTTTTTTCTTTTTTTAAAACACAGGAGAGCAGTCTACCTAACCTGTTTTGTCCCATATTTTCTTCTGTTCTCTGGTGGTTTGGAAGAGTCTCATGAGGTAGAGATGAAGTAGATCCTACCTCATACAGTCCTTTTCAAAGTATGCTCCATGGAAATATTAGCCCCGCTAAAATTTTTTCTGTAGAAAAGTGTTTTGTGGTCAAATAAGACTTCTTGGAAATTGTGCGTTTGCTATTCTCCTCCTGGATGTTAGCTCTGCACACTGGCTTTATAAAGGTTCTGACAAGTCCTGCAGCAGAGAAACCTATTACACCTTGCTTAACTTGATCACAGAATCTCCTTCACCCCCTGTTTGGTAAATGAATAATGTCTATTACAATCCACGGAGCTAGTCCAGTGGTTTGAATACTACTGGAAAGAGTGGTCAAGAATATAAATGTTGGAAACAGGCTCAAGTTCAAAACTTAGATTTACTGACTTTGGATAAGTAACTGAACCTCTGTGAACCTGAGTTCCTCATCCATATGATAACATTGTAATGCTACTTGCTTTGTAGGATTAACTGAAATAATGTAGATAAAGTGCTTAGCACCTGGCCTGGAATATGGAAACAACTGAATACAATTAGGTCTCTATTATTATTGTTATTAAAAATCTTAAAAAGTATTTATAGCCCTATGACTTCTTATATTATTCTCAGAGAATATTTGGGGGAAATGACAATCCTGATTCAAGCAAAGAAGATAGAAACTGATGACTTTTATAAAAACTGGGGACTTCAGCTTCTCAGTACGCTGGGGATTGCTATTCACCAAATCCAGTCCTTCTGATCCAGGAAACTCTGCCAATCAGTTGCAATTTCTTAGGCTAGTCATAAGCCAGTTATGTTCTCCTGAAAGAAAATTAAGCCCCAAGTGGCAAATGAAGTTATGTATTTCAAAAGGCATTTCCCAATTACTGGATTACCTCTGGGAGTGTGGGGTCAGGGCAGGAGGGAGATGTGAGGAGTAGGTCAGGGATATGACTCAAAAATTCCTGGGTTCTAGACGCACCGACCTGTCCTTTTTGGACACATGTACTGCAGAAGATGTCAGAGTCCGCTGACAACACGGCTGAGGCAAAGGACAGCTTCCACCATTCCGATGCCCAGGAGGATGGAGAAGAAGACTCTGTTCTTGAGGACGATGTGCTCAGGCTCTTGGCAGGTGGCCCAGGTGGGCTGGTAGCTGTTCCTGCCAGGACAGGGGAGACTTTTAGCCTGGTTTTGAGAGACAGGAAAGGGAGAAAGCTGCTACTTGGAAGCGTGTGAGAGGCACTAGTCTAATACAGCACTCTCGTCTTTGTGAGGACGGCACGCTTATGATTGCCCGTTGGTAGAGGATCAAACTTTCCTGTAACAGCGTAGCATCTCAGCGAGGCTCTGCGGTACAGACATAGCTGCTCAGAGGGGTGCAGGAAGGAATGGGAATCACGTAACACAAGGTGTGAACTACCCTAAAGCTCTCAGGGGCAGTGAGGATTGGTTCAGAGCTCAGGCTAAGCTCGTCCCTTGTGGTCCAGTGTCTAAGGCTCTGTGCTCAAACTGCCGGGGACACGGGTTCAGTCTTGGCAGCAGGAAACCAGGCAGAGATCCTGCAAGGTGCCTGGCGTGACCCCAAAACAAAAGAAGGAAATAAAAGATCAAAAAAAAAAAAAAAGGTCTGAATTTCCACAGACCTGGATCCTAGGAAGTTCTTGATACACTTTATTGAGGAGGGGGAAATGTTCCCTCTGCACATCTTCCCTTCTTGTCTTTGGAGTAAGACTAAAAACTGATACCACACAGGTTAATAGGAGAAAAAGAAACACATTTTAATTCATGCCCATGGAGGTCTCATAGAAATAAGACCTGAAAATGGCCAAAGAAGGCAGCTATTTTTGGGGGGAGTGCGGAGCTGCATTATGCAGCTTATGGAATTTTAGCTCCTGGACCAGGGGTTGAACCCGTGCAATGAGAGTGTGGAGTCCTAACCACTGGACCGCCAGGGAATTCTCTAAAGGAGGCAGCTTTTATACTCTTTACACAAACAATAAATTTGTGAGGATTTGACAGGACAAAGAAACTTAGGTTTAGGTGCTTGATTAGTAAAGAATGAACAGTTTGAGCTTCCTAGTAAATTAAAGAAGTAACAAGATCTGTTTATACAGGATTCTTGGCTCTGAACTCTCTATCTCTAGTGATAAGGGTGTCCTTCTACCCTCAGGTGTAAAGAATACACCTTTGATGTGAGAGATTTATTTTCTGCCTTCAGGGAGACAGAGAGGAGTGTCAGAATGGCCTTGCCTCATCTCTTTCTTAAGTTACTTTCATTGAAAATAATACACCATTGATTGATATATGCATCAATATGCAGCCTACCCTGGTCCCAACAGTGAAGTGTTTCTGTACATCAGCTTTTGTTGTTCTGTTGCTCAGTTGTATCCGACTCTTTCCTACTCCAAGGACTGTAGCCCACCAGGCTCCTCTGTCCTTGGGATTTCCCAGGCATGAATACTGGAGTGGGTTATCATTTCCTTCTCCAGAGGATCTTCCCACCTGACCCAGGGATCGAACTGAAGTTCCTTTTTTTGGCAGGCAGATTCTACATCAGCTTCCCTACATATAAAACAGGGCTCAAAGTAGCACAAATACCAGCGACTGGGTTGGGAGGATTAGATATCAGCACAGTAACTGCCATGCGGTAGTAAATCTATTTATAATTATCACAGAAAGCGGAGGCCTAGAGTAACCGGAGTTTTCGTGCGAAAAGATGGACTCACCTGGCCTTGAAGGAGGCGGCAGAATTGAGGGCATTGAGTTGTAAGAGGAAACAGCATATAAGCAAACACTGTAAGGAGAATGTGGAATCAGAGGGTACTAGTAGGACAAAGAAAATGGAATATGTTTTCAGGCCCTGTCTCTGTAGAGTTCCATATTATTTGGTATCTCTGCCTTTAATCTCTGCCTTCGCCCATATCCTTACTCATCTGTTGAGTTCTCAGTGAGATTCCAAGTTTCTGCAATGCAAAGATTTTTTGACCTTCATCAGCACTTTTACATTTTACAGCCTCCTCCCCAGACCCCACCCCCAGCCCTGGCTCATCTCCAGCGAAAGGGCCGACGGGCAAGACGGAACCAAGGTGTTTGCTGGAGGTGTAGGCATGGAGGCAGAGGGTGCTGCAGATTCAAGCAGGGTGAAGACAGACCGGATGGAAAGCAGAATCAAGGTGAGTGGTCGAGGCGAAGCCGATAGGACCTGGGGACTGAATGTGGGGCATGAGAAGGGGGAAGAGTCAAAGACTCCCGGGTCTCAGGTGCCTTCTAACGGGCTGGCGAGGACAGAGCAGAAGTGGGGAGGGAACACCAGAGTTTGAACATACTAATATTGAAATAATGTGAGATTCACAAGAAGAGATTTCAAAGAGATCATTTGATATTTGGATCAGGAATTCAGAAGAAAGATCTGGGCTGGAGACAGACATTTGGGGATTATTTATATGAATAGATGGAGGGTTCTGAAAGCCATGGGGGTGGATGAGCTCTACCTGGGACAGAACGTGAAATGAGAAGAGAAGCAGTCTTTCACAACCAGTGACACTGGGTTTCTTTCCCTGTTCCTTGAGGAAAAGCTGCGGGCGTCACCAGGCCTGCCATTCAGGATATGTGTGCATCCCTGCAGTGTCAACCCTGACAGCTGATATTTCTTTTTGTAATGCAAATGCATGACTTCAGCTTTGATTGCCTGGCAACCACTACCACTATCTGAATAAACACAGTGCAGGCCTCCTGCCCAGGTGTAGAGGTGGGCCTCTTTGCCTGACTGAGGCACCTTTGTTTCACAGATCTTGGTTGATTTCAATAACTGATCATTGGGGCCACCTGTCTTTTCTGTTCCTGTGCTTTAAACTCCTTTTTTATTTTACATTCATTAATCAAGAGTGAGCCAGGGAAACCCTACACCCCCACCCTCAACCCCAGTAAAAGCAAAATTAAAGGCCCACACACTCCCTCTCCAGCACCCCTCTCCCCACCTCGCTGTGGGCTGTGTAATCTCCAGGTCCTGGAAGTAAAAAACCTTTGTTTTTTCAAAGTTTCTTGATGGTTAATGCTAAAGAGCATCTTGCAATCATAATAAGAACCACAAGGGCTGGTCCAACCACGACAATGCTTATTGATAGGCTTGAGATCATCACAAAACAAACTCTAAATTTGGCTATTGTCTCCCCAATTAGATTGTGAATAGGCAAGTTAAAAATAAGCAACTGGTCTTGTCCTTCCTTTGTAACCCCTCCCCTTATCACAGTGCCTAGTCAGTGCTAAGCGGGCCCTCGGCACATACTCAGTTGAGTTTAATAATGAGGGCTAATGAAGTCAAGTGTGTGCGAGCTAAGTTGCTTCAGTCATGTCTGACTCTTTTTCAACCCCATGGACTGTAGCCCGCCAGGCTCCTCTGTCCATGGGATTCTCCAGGCAAGAATACTGGAGAGGATTGCCATGCCTTCCTCCAGGGGATCTTCCCGAACCAGGGATTGGGTATTGTATTAAACCCATCAGGCGAACTGTTTATTTCATGGGGCACTCTTTGCCTTGGCCAATCAGAGATTCTTCTAGAGACTGGTCATTTGGGAGCAAAACTGTTGATTTGGTATGGAGAGAGGAGCAAGGTGCCAGGCATTGATGGAAGTGTCTGGCCCCACAACTGCACAGTCCATTCTGAGAGCACACACACTTTGTTGTCATCACGGCATCATCTTTACATGTTAGACACTGACCCAAGGCCATAGATGCTACTCACTCCAGGGAGTCATTCCTGAAAGGGTAGGTGTAGTCTCCACTGCCTGTGTTGCAGGGGGTGCCGCTGAGCAAACCCAGTGAAGAAACAACCACACAATACAGAGCCCCCACCATGCCCTGCATGGCCAGCACAGGGAACAGCATCTGCAATGGAATAGAACCAGAAGGTCAGTGCAGCAATGTGCAGGGAGGTGGTGATCCTTTATAAAGATCCATCATGAGTTTCCCAGCAAACTGAATCTTCTCTTATAGATGCCAGACCAGATAGATGTCCTTGTTTTGCTTCGCAATTGTGCTCAGTCCTCTGTCGTGTCTGACTCTTTGAGACCCTTTGGACTGTAGCCCTCCAAGCTCCTCTTGAAGTGAGGGAGGCCAGGCCAGAGCTGAATGGAATGACTCAGGGAGCTCCTCAAAGATGGTTCTCAGACAACCTGGTGGCTGAGGGCTTTATGGAGCATCTGGGGGAGGGGACTATGGGAGCAGAAAAGACGTGAGATGGTATATGAACTAGAAATATAAGAGCAGTCAACAGCTGGCTGTGAGCAGGGGTATTGGTAAGCAGTTTTGTGTGTGGCAAAGAGCACAGTCTTGGGGGTCAGGATACCAAGAGAAGTCCTAGGTTGGCCAGACCTTCGTTGGGTGTTTCCTGAGATCTGACTGTGTGTCAGGCACCTGGGGATACGTAGATGATAACATGTGCTCCTTACCTTGAAGAAAGCAGCTTACGCTCTACCTGGAGTTGGGAAAACAGTCCTAAATGTCCATTCCAGCTCTAAGATCACAGTCATGAGAATCTGGGCAGGTCACTCAGCCTCTCTGAGCTTTTCCTTTCCTATTTGTCAAATGCAGACATGTTTGTAAAATAGTGGTGACATCTCCATTGGTTTCTTCCAGAAGCATAAGGCAGGAGAAATGGCAATGGTATAAGAGGGCCACGTGTCAGGAACAAGAAATAAATACATAATGGAAGAACGTACACAGTGTCAACCTTTTGCTCTTCATGAGGCCATTGTGAGAGAGTATCTGCGAAAGGCTAAAGGATGGAGGGACCTAGGCTTCCCACAGACAGACAGACAGACAGACAGACAAACAAACAACCCAACCCTGGCAGGCTAGTCCACCAGAGATCGTAGTCTTTGTGTGTAAAAGTTTTCTTCACGCCCTCTCCAAGCTCATTCTTCCTACAATCTCCCTCAATAGCCCTCATCACTGCTGGGGGGAGCCCGGCAAAATATCATGTTACTTTAAAAGGAAGTATTAGTCACTTAGATGTGGAATCTAAAAAATAATACAAGTGAGTGTTAGTTGCTCAGTCATGTCCAACTCTTTGTGACCCCGTGGAATGTAGCCCACCAGGCTCCTCTGTCCATTGGATTCTGCAGGCAAGAATACTGGAGTGGGTTGCCTTTCTCTTCTCCAGGGAATCTTCCTGACCCAGGGATCAAACCCAGATCTCCTGCATTGCAGGCAGATTCTTCACCGTCTGAACCACCAGGGAAGCCCAATACAAGTGAATACATATGCAAACAGAAACAGACTCACAGATACACAGATATAGAACACAGACTTGTGGTTACAAAAGGGGAGAGGGAAGAGGAGTGGGACAATTAGGGGTATGGGATTAACAGATACAAACTTTTATATATAAAATAGATAACCAACAAGGATATACTATACAGCACATGGAATTATACCCATTACCTTGTGATAACCTGTAATGGAGTATTATCTGCAAAAGTACTGAATCATTATGCTCTATGCCTGAAACCAACACACTATTGTAAATCAACTGTACTTTAGTAAAAATACATGAATGAAAGGAGGATGTTAGAAGTACCAGACTATAGTCACAGGGCTAATAGTCTGGCCTTCAGAAGAGAGAAAGCTCCCGCCTAAAAAGCGAGCCCCTTAGGGGATGGGGGAGGGAGATTAGCATTCTGCAGACCCCACCGTGCTCCCCCCACGTCTGGGAGCACAGTGGGCCTCCTCACCTCCTCTCCACAGCACCGGTGCTGGGACCATAGCCTGCGGCAAAGGAGATGCTCTTGTAATGAGGGAAATGTTACCTTTTTGGAACAAACGTCCAGAACTGGAGCTATTTAAACTGTCTAATGATTCTTCACTGCCTGTAGGATGTAGCAACAGCTCAGACACTGTGCAAGAGGGCTTCATGTCCTGCTCCTGACCTGACACCAGAGCCTCAGGCTCCTCCTGAGCTGCCACCAGAGCCTTAGGCTCCTCCGTTGAGACCCCCTAAAACACCAGCTTCTGGGGTCCCAGGAGGACTCGGGACTCTCCTGTCTCCACATCTCTGAATGTGCCCCTCATCCTTTGCTGTCGGGTAAACTCCTCTTCACCTTCAAAGGGCCAGCTGCAATGCTGTCTTCTGTGGTAGGCTGGACAAAGCCCTGTCTCCTCCCATCCTCAAGATACATTCACTTCCTAATCCAAGAGCCTGTGATGTTACCTGATATGATGGAAGATATGACTGAGTTGGGATCTTAATAGGAAGAGTTTATCCTGGATTATCTGGGTGGGCCCTAAATGCAATCATACGTGTCCTTATAAGAGAAGCAGAAGGGGATTTGAGAGACACACAGAGGACAAGGTGATGTGGATCCAGAGACAGACTGGAGTGATGTCTTTACAAACCAAAGAATGCCAACAGCCAACAGGAGGTGGAAGAGGTGAGGAGTGATTTTCATCCACAGCCCAGATCACGGGGCCCTGTCAGTACATTTATTGAGAGCTTCTGACCTCCAGAGCTGTGAGACAATCAACTTCTGATGTTTCAAATCATCGCCTGTGATAATTTGTTATAGCAGCTACAACAAGCCAGTATTTCTTCTCAGTATTTCTTGTTCAGTGAACCCGCCAGTCCGCCCTGCTGCACCAAGCAAGCTTCTTTTCCTACCACTGCATTCTGAGCGCTGGATCAGCAGCTCTTACCGTGGAGCCCAATGTGGAATCAAGACCCAGTGGTGTGGCGGTAAAATCTATGATGACATTTCCCCGTGCTTCTTCTGGCACTGTGGGCTGGGAGGAAGATAGGGGTGTGATAGGGGAATGGGTCAGGAACAAGTAATAAATACCGAAGGATGAAGTTAACTTTATGAAAAAAAATCACCTCAGTCCGAGAGATGGTTGGTAAATGTGTTCGCTGATGCAGACATCTGGGAAATCCCAACTTCTCACCAAGGTTACCAAGATGTACCCTGGGGAATATGTGATTGATGCTAAAGATGATCAGCGCCTACATGGATGTATTCTTTCACCTGATAGCCTGAGTGGGAGGGTGGTGTTGCAAACTCAAGCAGGTAATTTTTTTTTTGGCTGTGCCTCATGGCTTGTGGGATCTTAGTTCCCTGACTATTGATCGAACCTGTGCCCCCTGCAGTGAAAGCTCGGAGTCCTAACAAGTGGATTGCCAGGGAAGTCTCAAGCAGCCAGTTTTAAGTAAGAAAATGTGTTCTGGTATGACACAACAGGGAGTGGTGGGGACCTTGGAGAGAACTGGAGGTAGAATACCCCTCCTAGAGGTATACAGTTCTATAAAGCAAAATAGACAGACACTGCCCCAAACAGACTTCGGCCAACTCCTGGGTAGTTTGCAAACTTTAAGAAGCCCTGATGGAGGCTGGAGTAGCAACCTGACATCTAGTAAGAGGAAAACCACAGTTTCAGGGTTTGGAGGCAGGTGTCTTCTGTGCTGAGTCTGCCTTCTCAGCTCTCTCCCTGTAGCAGGAATGGGGCAGCTCCACAACCCTGTGTAAAGTGACGATCAGGCATCCCTAACTCCAGCTGTCTTACAGTGGCCATTGTATGAGCACCAGCCACGAGCCAGGTTTGGGACCGGGCACTCTCCATGTGATCGCCTACAAACCTCATCATCACCACACGTGGTAGTTCTACTGATATCAGTCCCACGTCTCCAAGAGGGAACTGAGATGTGGAGAGACAAGTGCCTTGCCTAGACTCTCCCCGCTCAACTACTGTAGAGCTCCATTTGGCTCCCAGCACCCACATGTCATATCCGTGGAGACTGGGGAGAGAAGACCCTGCACATCTCCAACCTGCTTTTCCTGGCAGGAGTGATTCTCCTTGGTTCTCCTTAGGATAAATACACTAATGTTTTGATGTATCAGTTGAACTTTGATGAGTTTGGCTAGTGTTGTTCAAAGTCCCTGAGAGGACTTTCCACAGAAGAAATGGAATACCTGATCTGCAATATTGCCCCTCAGATGTTGGCCAGAACAGAGCTGATCCCACCGAGCACTGGTCCTCTGAGCTGCCTCTGTCCTCTGCTTTGGGCATAGGGCGAGTGGGCTGACAGAGTTGTGGCTCATGGGCTCAGTAGTTGAGATTCCTGGGTTCTAGAGCACAGACTCAAAAGTTGTGGCTTACCAGCTTAGTTGATCCAAGGCATGTGGGATCTTCCTGGACCAGGGATTGAACTCGCATCTCCTGCATAGGCAGGCAGATTTTTTTTTTTCTTTTCTTTTCTTTTCTTTTTAACCACTGAGGCACCAGGGAAGCCCTGTTTGGACATCTTTTAATCATTAACAGATGAGAGCCCTGAGACCTGCATTCTACACCTGGCTATGCCATATATTAGCTCTATGGCCAACATCTAGCCTAACTGCTCTTGGGCCTCTGTTTTAACTCTATAAAAACAACAAGGACCTACCGTATGCCACAGGGACCTCTAGTCAAAATCCTGCAAAAAAGCATAATGGAGAAGAATGTGAGAAAGAATATATATAGGTATAACTGAATCACTGCTCTACAGCAGAAATTAACACCTTGTAAATCAACTGTACGTAAATGAAAAAGTTTTAAAAATTTTTTAAAAGGAAAAAAACCCCAGGGGCTTTCCTGGCAGTCCAGAGGTTAAGACTCTGTGCTTTCACTCTTGGGATTGAGGTCAGTCTTGGTTGGGGAGCCAAGATCCCAGAAGCTGTGCAGTCTGGCCAAAACAAAACAACAGCAAAAACCAGAGTTGAAGATGAGAAGGGATAAATGACGGCTGGATGCAGAACGAAAGACGGTAACGATAACCCTATATGCAAGACAGAATGAGAGACACAGATGCGAAGGGCTAGTAACTTTCATTTGTGGGAAATGGACAGTGTTAGTCTGGTGGCTGCCGTGACAAATACCACGATCTGGGTGACTCGTGTGCGTGCGTGCTCAGTCGCTTCAGTTGCAAGAGCAGTTACAATATTGACGTCTGAGATGTTTTCCAGCTCAAATATTCAGTTCTAAGATGCCTTAAACAGAGTATGATTTTTGGAGCTGAGGAGGTGAGAAAGGAGAGAAAGCATTATTAAGGGCCTACCAGCCAGACCCTTCCAGGTCTTAGGCCTTATTTTCTTTTTCCATACACTGACATAAATCAGGTCACATACCTGAATTCTTAGCCTCAGAGGAGGAGACAAAGATCAGAACTGCTGATGTTTTCTGTGGACCTCATGCAAATCATTGAATGACTGTATGCCCTGTGGTGTTTCATTGGATGAAGTAAAATATACCAAAGTTTTCTAGAAAAACCTGACTGGTGTAATGGGCACGTGTATTTCCCATTTATTCAATGAAACATATTTCTTTAAGTGAAGTATTTTCACTAAAATCTCAGATTCTCCAAGTCATCTCTTGATAGCTCAGTGTTGGGATGTAAAAATGACGTGGACTTCCCAAAGAAGAAGAGACGAGCCGGGACCCCTGGCGTCCTGAGAGGCTTGGTGTGAGCAGCTTCAAGCCTCAGGTCCCTGTGCACTCATACCCTGGAGGATGATGTAATGCTCTCCCTTTCTTGAGTTTCTTTTCCTAGTTCTGTTGACTCTCTGGCAGCAGGAATGATTGATTCTTGTCTTATGCTGGGCCTTTGGGAGACCCAAAGCTTGAGTCAAATGGGAGGGTCCACTGCAGATTGTATGACAAGGGTACAAGTCTGGGGCTGACAAATGAGAGTTATTGGAACCACCCTGGAAGAGGTGGGTGCTAAGAGTCTTCCCAAGCATCTTCTAGGGAGCATAGCTTGGCACTTACAGCAAGTCAGGCTCCTACGTGGTGGTCAGGATGCAGTGATGGCTTCAGATTGTCATAGCTTGATATAAATACCAATAGCATGAATAGTGTGCTTCTCTCCTGCTTCAAAGTTACAGTGGATGCTCATTTCTCACTCTGACCTCATTCCCTCCTCTCTTTCCCAAACCTTCTTTTACATGGTTCTGGCTACATAGAGGGCTCCTCATGTCCTCAGTCTTTCCCAGCATCAGGATCTTTTCCTGCGGATCAAGACACTATCCAGTCCATTCCCAGCTCAGGGCCTTAGAATGTGTCAGTCCTTCTGTTGGGAAATGCTCCTCCCTCAAATACCAGCATAGCTTTCTTCAACTCATTTGAGTGGCTCTAAAATACAACCTCCTCAGACAGTATTCTGCTATCTATCTATTCCTTTATTTTCTTCCTAACACTCATCACCTGACATCATATCATACTGTTGATTATTTATGATCTTTCTCTTCCTCTAGAATGTAAGCCTCGGGAGAGTAAGAATTTTGCTTTTTTTTTTTTCTCTGTTGTGTCGCTAATGCCTGGAAGTGCTAGACCATAGTTGATGCTCTGTATTTGTGGGCCACTACTCAAGGAAACAGTGACAGACTTTATTTCTTGGGCTCCAAAATCACTGTGGACGGTGACTGCAGCCATGAAATTAAAAGACACTTGCTCCTTGGAAGAAAAGCTATGACCAACCTAGACAGCATATTAAAAAGCAGAGGCACCACTTTGTTGACAAAGCTCCATCTCGCCAAAGCTATGGTTTTTCCAGTAGTCATGTATGGATATGAGAGTTGGACCATAAAGAAGGCTGAGCACCAAAGTACTGATGCTTTCGTATTGTGGTGTTGGAGAAGACTCTTGACAGTCCCTTGGACAGCAAGGAGATCAAACCAGTCAATCCTAAAGGAAATCAATCCTGAATATTCATCGGAAGGACTGATGCTGAAGCTGAAGCTCCAATACTTTGGCCACCTGATGCTGAGTCAACTCATTGGAAAGATCCTGATGCTGGGAAAGATTGAGGGCAGGAGGAGAGGGGGTCGACAGAGGATGAGATGGTTGGATGGCATCACTGACTCAATGGACATGAGTTTAGGCAAACTCAGGGAGATGGTGAAGGACAGGAAAGCCTGACGTGCTATAGTCCATGGTGTCACAGTCAGACACAACTTAGCAACTGAACAACAACTCAAGGGTCAGGAGTTGGCTCATTAGCATGGCACACGAGGTCTTATGGAATGTTGCCCCAGGCTGCCTGTCAGTACCCGTTCCTGTCCCTTCTTCACTTCAACGGCCTGTGCTCCAGTCACACTAGACTGTGCGTCTCCATGAACGCACTGTCCTCTGTAATGTTCCTCTGCCTTTATACAAACAGCTCCTTTTTCCCCTCTGTCAGTTCATGAGCCCTGGACAAACTTACTGCTCCCAGGGTTCTACAGCATCTCCCCGTGGTAGTTCTTATGGTCACCTCTCTTCCGGCCTCTGGTCTCAGCCCAACCGCCCTCTGCTCTCTCAGGGGGATCGTGGGATGGAGCTCAGCCTCTGCCCGCCTCCTGAGGCCCCTGCCGCAGGGAACGCCGCCACTGCCTCCCTGCACCAGAATGTCTGAACCTGGTTGCTCCTTGTTTGCCCCTTACTCCCAGCATTTTTCAGATCCTGCCAACTCCATCTTTTTATGTGGAACGCCTTTTAAAAGTCTTTTCTGAATTTGTTACATTTCCTCTGTTGTTTATGTTCTGGTTCTTTGGCCACAAGGCATGTGGGGTCTTAGCTCCCAGACCAGGTATCGAGCCCACAATTCCTGCTCTGGAAGGTGAAGTCTTAACCACTGGACAGCCGGGGAAATGTCCCAACTCCACCTTTTAGTGTGTGTCAAATGCAGCCCCGTCTCTCCAACTTCATGGCCACTGCCCTAGTTTGCCTTAGAGCCAGGTATGAGTGAAGGCACAGAGTAGACACTAAAGTGTACTGAATGGAAAGAAGGAAAGGAAAAAAAGAAAAGGAAAGAAAAAAAGGGGATGAGGCATTCATTGTTACTTTATTCAGCTTCATAGACAGGTTGTGTCCTGTTTATTTTATTCCCATTTCACTGTGAATACGCAAGTATAACCATCTTTCTAGGCGATACTGGGAGGTTGTGTTGGAAAACTGGAGTGAGGTTTGAACTAGTGGCTGGTATTAAGAGGAGATGCTATGCACACAGGGTGTCTGGTCCCTGACTGAGCCAGGCTCCACTCTGCTTGCCCCAGGACCAGGGAAAGTCTTCTCTCTCATCACTTTCTTTCAGTGAACGTTTTAAGATTCTGCAAGTAGGAAGCCAACATTTCCTCAAGCTGCTTGACACCTTCCAATAGTCACTGTATTTGCTCATCTATCTCTTGAGAGAAGTTGGGTGCAGATGTTCCTATACAGTCTACAGACAAGAAGAGTGAGGCAAGGGTTGTGAACGATTTGCCTGGTGGTGGAGCTGAGAGATGCAAACCTGTCCTGCAGAAATCAGCAAGGGAGGTAAGAGGCAGGACACGGACACTTGACTGGGTCCAGGGAAGACATTGGGGAGCAGTTATCTGGGCCAGAAAGGAGGACAGATTGCATTTTACTGGCTGCAGGTATGTGCAGGGTGCTCTCTATATATTATCTCATTTAATGCTCCCCACCTCTTGCTGAGATGATGTGCTGTTGCTGCTAAGTCGCGTCAGTCATGTCCAACTCTGTGCGACCCCATAGACGGCAGTCCACCAGGCTCCTCCATCCCTGGGATTCTCCAGGCAAGAATACTGGAGTGGGTTGCCATTTCCTCCTCCAGTGTATGAAAGTGAAAAGTGAAAGTGAAGTCACTCAGTTGTGTCCGACTCTTCGCAACCCCATGGGCTGCAGCCTACCAGGCTCCTCCGTCCATGGGGTTTCCCAGGCAAGAGTACTGGAGTGGGGTGCCATTGCCTTCTCTAAGATGATGTGAGTCTCCTTTTACTAAAGCTCAGGGAGCTTTAGCCAATCAGGACAGTCTTATGATTTGAGCAAGGTCTGTTAGATAACTAGATCTATAGTGCCTCTTAGGTAGGACTCTGGCAAGGCGTTGCTGATTTAGAGATTCTCTTGTGGAGGAAGAGAAGGCTCAGCTCTGCCAGGACGGGGAGTAGGGCAGGCAGTTATCGGATGCAACCTGAGACATCACTGCCTCTATTACTGTTTGCAGAGGAGAAACAAGAGGGGAGGTGGTCACCTTTTTGTGAGGGTTCTTTTTCCTTCATACATTCATCCTTCCATTTGCTGAGCTCACTGCCCAACACTTGTTTTGGCATTTTTTGGGGGGTGGGGGGTCACACCACACAGCATGTGGCATCTTAGTTCCACAACCAGGGATTGAACCCGTGACCCTTGCATTGGAAGTGCAGAGTCTTAACCACTGGACCACCAGGGAAGTCCCAGTGCCTGGCACTGGGATCTCACATCAACACAATCTTTTCCTAAGGGACCCTGGATGCCTGGGAGAGGAGGAGCCAGATGAAAATCGAGGTGGAAAGGAAGGAAAAACACTCAATATTTACCTCAGGGGGCAACTAATTACAACTTGTAGGCTAAATCCAGCAGGTTGCTTGTTTTTATAAATAAAGTTTTACTGGAACTCAGCTCCACCCATTTGTTTACATATTGTCAATAGATGCTTTTCGCCCTATGGTGGCAGAGTTGAGTAGTTGAAACAAGAGAACATGTGGCCTGCAAAACTGGAAATAATCACTGTCTGGCCTTCTATAGAGGAAGTTTGCCAATCCCATAATCTGGCCTAGGGAAGCTCTGATGGGAGCTACACAGTTTATTTTTTGAGATGACGCTCTTGAAACTTGATGAACCTGACAAATGCTCTGTTATTGTGCTTTTTGTGAAACATCTTTCATAACAATCACATAATAAGCTCTGGTCTAAGCCAACACTTTGCTCGGAACGTACATTAGAACAGGGATTCCCACCCTCTGGGATCTAATGGCTGATGATCTGAGGTGGAGCTGATGTAATAATAATAGGAATAAAGTGCACAATAAAAGCAAAGCTCTTGAATCATCCCAAAGCCATCCCCTTGCCTGTCCCCAGCCTGTGGAAAAACTGTCTTCTACAAAACCGGCCCTTGATGCCAAAAATGTTGGGGACCGCTGCTTTAGAGGCAAAGGTGAAAGAGACTTGGGCTGTGTTCCTAAGGAGCTCATAGTGAATGGGGGAGGCAGGCGCATATAGAGACGTTTGCAGTACGATGAGCCAGTAAGAAGGGCGTTTATGTCTCAGATGTTGTGGGCACAGAAGTGGGCAGTCGGCCATGCCCGGGGGCCCAGGACGGGCGGCCCCAAGAGGAGATGAGCTGCTCTGTGACTTGAAGGTTGTTCAGGAACATCCTTCTTCTGGAGGAGGTAAGGTAGTTAAACCTCATTCTTACCAAGAGTTCAGCTCCAAGAAAGCCATGGAAAAACCAGACCAAGTCTGTGATCTTGGCGGGCCAGCACCTGCCTGTTGGGAAAGTCCTGCAGGCGGTTGGCGATGGCTGCGGTAGCCCAGGCCGAGAGCAGCAGGCCTGTGCACCTGAGCCCATCTCCGAGCACACGGTGAAGCCTCCCGAGAAGGGACAGAGAAACAACCCATGCCAGGACGCTGCCTGCCCCAGCCGCTGGGGTGTCAGGAGACTGGGCCGCATCCTCCCAGCAGGAAGCCACGCCCGGCTCTGCCCCCGGTGGGCGGGGCAACTGGGGAGCCTTCTTCGGTAAAACAGAGAAAACATTGACTTTACAGGTGGTGGCGCATGGACTAAAGGAAGTAAAATCAGTGTGAAAGCACCTGGCTCTAGGAGGTGTTCAAGAGGCTTTCTTTAAAGGATTGGGGTAGTTAACGTAATGTTTGCATGCATGCGTGCCCGGGCGATCGATCATGTCTGGCTCTTTGTGGCACCCTGGACTGCAGCCCACCAGGCTCCTCTGTCCATGGGGTTTCCCCAGCAAGAATACTGGAGTAGGCCGCCATGCTCTCCTTCAGGGGATCTTCCCGACTCAGGGATGGAACCTGCAGATTCTTTATCACTGAGCCACCTGGGAAGCCCAGGTAATGTTTAGGAACTTGTCATTACCCTGTTCGGGTCCTTTTATCCACTCTCAGAGGAATTCCCCTCGTGATTATGAACTACATCCTGATCCAAACCCTGGCTTCGTCACTTGGTGGCTGTGTGACCCTGGGCATGTTGTTTTACATCTCTCGCCTCAATTTCTTTGCCTGTAAAATGGGACTGACAATAGCTCTCACCTTATGAGATTGTAGAGGGTATGAAAATAATATTTTCAAAATGTTCTCACACAAGGCTGTCCCTGTGTGGGAGCTGGAGAAGAAGAACTAAGGGAGCTCTGGATCATCTTGGCCTCTCAGTTTATTTATGTAGAGATTTCCTCTCTGACTGTCGCTGTCAACTGAGGTTACTGAGCCTGGTGATTTCTGAGAAGCCAAGATGGAGGCACAAGGAAAGAGGAAATGTTTTGCATCTTGTATTTTCCTCTGCGTAATGATGCTTTTTTTTTTTTCTCCTGCTGAGCAGAAATGGGACTGGAGGAAGTTCAGGCTCTCCTTTGCTGAGTGAAGACTGCTGAGAAGTATGCCCAGGATGTTCCTCTGTGACTCAGGAAGGGGTTCCTGTTTTGTTAAGATGGCACTTTCCCTTTGTGCCCATTCTTGTCTCAGATTCACCCTGAGATTGTTAACTGACTCCTGAAGAGCAGCTCAGTCACTGCCTGGCTGCCAGACAGCCGTGAAGGACGCTTCCCCCTGCAGGGGGAGGGTGAGGTGGGGAGGGGTAGATGAGGGACCTGGAGTAATCTGCAGAGCCAGGTCCTTTTAGGGCACAAAACTGAGAAATAGCCAACCTGAGCTTCCTATTCCCCCAGAAGAGTCAAAGTTATTCATGCACAATGGTTTAGGCAGGATAATGATGCTTGGGTTCTCATTTCTATTTGATATCCAATTTGGGGGCTGCAGAAGGTTGATGCCTGAATGGGGGGAACTGCCTCTGGCTCCTCTGTTTGGATGAAGGAGACTGAAACTGCTAACCTCACTACCATTATGATCACTAAGAGAGGTGATAATAAAAATTTTTTTAACACTTACTTAAAACTGTGCTGTATCATGGGTAACAATAACACATATGCAACTGCTGCCACTTGTTCAGACATATCATAGACATCATTTCAAACACCCCCATAATGTAACAGCTCCATGACTCTGAGAGGAAACAGGCGTCTGGAAGTTAAACAGGATTGCAGTCTCTCCCAGCCTGTAAACGGCAATGCCAATCCTCAAATGTAGGTCTGCTCTTGTCCACTTCTAGCTATTCCCAGGTAGGGCAGGTGATTAGGAACTGGGAATTCAAGGCTGATGAGCCTTCCTACACTCTGTAAAAGGAGGCAAAGCCAACAGCCCTCATTGCTCCTGGACACCTAGTTGTCCCACCTCTTACAGTAATGAATACAGTTATGCTCACTCTCCAGGGGTGACTGCAGGGAAACTGCAGATCTTCTTAGGAAGAGGAGAAGGGGTTGAGACTGGCCACTTTTGGCCAGGGGGACTATGCAGCACCCAAGGTTGGCATGACTGCAAATGCTGTATCAGTAAACAAAGGAAGTCTCAGCCATCAAGCCATCATGTTACAGACACCCTGACAGTGAGCCCTCAGGGAACTCAGGATGGAGGCAGGGTGTGCTCCCCATCTAGCAGTCAGCCACTGCAGCCACTCCTGATGGTGTACCCCGAGGATACTCAGAAGGAGAAGTGCAGGATACTGACCCCAGATAGCTGAGGTGCCTATCAAAGGAACAACTCCAGTGAGCCCAGACTTTGCTTCTTCCCATGCATAGAAAAAGCTAAATCCCTTAACTTAAGATGCCTACTCTTCTTTCATTAACAGTAATCTTTTGATGTTCTGATTTCCCGAGTGGCTCAGTGGTAAAGAATCTACCTGCCAATGCAGGAGACATGGGTTCAATCCCTGGGTCGGGAAGAGCCCCTGGAGGAGGGCATGGCAACCACTCCAGTACTCTTGCCTGGAGAATCCCATGGACAGAGGAGCCTGGTGGGCTACAGTCCATGGGGGTCGGAAAGAGTCAGACACAACTGAAGCAGCTTAGCACCTTCTACATTGCAAGAACTGCTATACATCCTGGATCCTTTCCTTGCCTCTTTGGAACAGTCTATCTGAGTTATCTGAGAAGCTGTGTCTTGGGCTTAAGTCCTCAGTTTTGTCCACCAAATAAAACATGACTCTCAAATTTTAGGTTGTACATTTTTTCAGTCGACAGCACTTAATTAAAACTGCAAGAAGTCAATCATTCCCTTGGGCTGAGAATGTTAGAACTGCTAAGAACTATTGGAAATTTAGTCCCTTCCTTTTCTAGGCAGCAGAGCCCTAGGGAGTTTAATTTACTTGTTCAAGGTTTTACTGCTAGGTAGTTCAAAATCACAACAAAATCATTGCAGTCCTGTTCATAGGCATTACCTCACTTGATCCTCCAATAGCCTAGTGACAGAAACATCATGATCATACCTATTTACTTGTTATTCATTTGCTGCTGGACATTCTGAGTCTCAGAGAAACCCAAGAGCTGGTAACGGGGCAGCTCATCTTCCGAGTCTGTTGCTCCCCATAGCTTGTGGCTTCAGCAGGTGGGACAGTCACAAGCCCTTGAGTTCTTTGACCACAGACTTCACATCAGATAATCTACTTCACGCTCCCCATAGCATCGTATTTGTACGTGCCAGACAAAGACACCCTAAGTTTGGGTTTGGACAGCATGGTTGTCACACTGAGTTTTTACACCAGCTGTGCAGCTCCGAGGGCTTCCCAGGTGGCACTAGTGGTGAAGAACCTGCCTGTCCATACAGGAGACATAAGAGATGTGGGTTCGATCCCTGGGTTGGGAAGATCCCCTGTAGGAGGACATGGCAACCCACTCCAGTATTTTTGCCTGGGAAATCCCATGGACAGAGGAGCCTGGTGGCCTACAGTCCATGGGGTTTCAGAGTCCGATATGATGGAAGTGACATAGCATGTATGCATGCAGCTCTAGGCTATGGGGACTGGCTCTCAGCACCAATCCTGCAGATTGGTGATCCTGCAGATTGGAGATCCACTGATCTACAGCAGAAACATACAACATAGCCGTGTGACCAGTACCCAGTCAGTGGGGTTTGAGCACAGGCACGGTGGCCGCTTCCCCCGGGCTAGGCACCCTGGCCTGGCCAGGCCTGCAGCAGTTCTAGGACTCCAGAGAATCTTCTAGCTCAGCTGCTGGCAGTTTCTGGGTGAGCTCTGGATCCTTCCACCTTTCAGGAGGCATGACGTGAACACTTGGCAGATGCTGGACCACAGTAAATCCCAGGCCCCAGAGTTGATGCGTTTAATCTCAGCCCTTACCTCCTCTTGCCTGAAGGCCCTGTGAAGAAGCCGCTAGTTTCTTTAGAGCCCGAAGGCCTTTCTCGGCCCTTCTGCATCCCCTCAGCACCGAGAGGCGGAGGGCTCCCCACCTTCCGTCTGACCCCAGCTCTCTCTCCTCTCCCCTAGTCTGGGCAAAACGGCTCAGATCCCCCAGTAAGAGTCAGCGCTACCTCTGCCACAGGGGCTCCAGGGGAAGGGCGCAGCCACCCGCTACGAAGGCGTTTGCACTTTCTGCATGGGGCTCCTCTCCCCAGGTCACCCCTGACAACCTCTGAAGGGCTTCCCTGGCCCCTGTGTTTCCGCTGAGACGGAGGAGGGTGCAGGACATGGGTGGGCAGGGAGGCCGCCAGCCTGGCGTGGACGCGTGGGAGAAGGCCCAGCAACTGAGGAGGGGTGCCTGGCCTCACTGCCCTGCCGCAGACTCCAGCTGTCAGCTAACTGCTGCTCACACAGATGCGCGGGGGCGGGGGGGGGGGGAGGGCTCTGGTTGTGCTTTGGTTTTCTAGCCGCATTTGGTCTCCCAGCCCGCCAAGGAAAGGAAACAGACAGTCAAGGGGGCCCTCTCCCCGCTTCTCACCCATTCCTCCAGCCTCCGGACCTGTGATATTGACACGATACGGAGGAAGTGTAACCACGTGGGGCTCGGTGCCGGAATCTGGTTACCTAGCCGCCCAGTGGGATAAGCCCAAAACTGCTTTGCAACACTCCCTCCCACCCCCACCCCCACCCCCACCCCACCACCCCCGCCGCCGTCCATCCAAGCTTTCACGGAAAGTGCATGGCATGGCCAAGGGAGAAAGCCCTTTTGTCTCTGGCCTTGCTGCCACCCCTTCCTGCCCTGAGAGCTCATTTCTCTGTAGTCATCTACCAAGTTTAATGTTTTCTACACAGCGACCCCCAGGGTGCTGCAAAACCAAGTGATTCTATGATCAGACACCTGGTTCCCAAGGCCTAGTTGGTAACTTACCTGGGCAGCCAAGTGCTTTGCTCTGCGGTGCCTACACTGTCTTTTTGGCTGTGCCAGGGGGCTGTCAGGACGGTTTTATTTTTTCCTTATTATTCAGATGAGGAAACAGGATCAAAGAAGAACCAGCTTTCCCAAGGGCAGGGAACCAAAAGAGTATTCACAGTTCTCATTGTGTGCTCTTCTTATGGTATCCAGATGACCTTCTGATCTTGGGCTGTTTCACCAGCATCGATTCTGGGCCCTCAGGCCTCCCCACACTGCTTGTCCCCTGTAGAGAGTGTCCAGACGTGCTGCCCTCTGTGGGGAGGGTAGTCCTCAAAGTGTTAGTTACTCAGTCGTGTCCGATTCTTTGTGACCCCATGGGCTGTAGCCCTCCAGGCTCCTCTGTCCATGGGATTCTCCAGGCAGGAATACTGGAGTGGGCAGCCATACCCTCCTCCAGGGGATCTTCCCAACCCAGGGATCAAACCCGGGTGTCCCGCATTGCAGGCAGACTCTTTACCATCTGAGCCACCAGGAAAGTTCAGGCCTCAAATCTGGAAGCCTGGCATGCTGCAGTTCATGGGGCAGAGAGTCAGACACGACTTAGTGACTGAACACCAAATATATATATATTATATATATGCATTAACTTACATTCTTGAATCAAGCTTCTGATGTATAAAGAAGTTTCATGTACATTTAATATAGTGACCCTGTAAGAGAAGCATTATTTTACCAAGGAGAAACCTGAGATTCAGAAAGAATTAAAAAATTGCCTGAGGTCTTACAATTAACTAATAGGTGGACAGGTAGAACTCTAACTTGAGTGTGTGTGATTGTTTCATTCGCTGATGAGTATTTTCCACACACTCACATGCTCACGTGTGGCACGTGGAACCCGTGGCATGCTCACAAACACTGGATGTGTTAGTACATCATGGGGCGAGGTGCTCATTGCGTCTGCCAGAACCCTGACTGCAGTGGTCCATTTCTCTCTGTCCAGATACTGGTCAATGCTGAGAGGGACCTCACAGAGATAAAAGAAAGGCTTCACTCCTGTAATTCTTAGCACAAACACAGATGGACCCATAGCTCTGAGTTCTACACAGAGTTCTCCCACATTTCCAGTTCCATCCCTCTAAAGATACAGTCTAAATGCACAGCCATAGAAGTGGTTTCCCTGGGGTCCAGTCCAAGCTTCTTCTCCTCCCAGGTCCTGTTGATTCTCTGCTACATTTCTCACAATGTTCATGTCTGTTTTTTTTAAAATAATATTTATTTTTGACTGTGCTGGGTCCTGTTGCTGCCCGTGGGCTTTCTCCAGTTATGGCGTGCGGGCTTCTCACTGCAGTGGCTTCTCTGGCCAGGGAGCACAGGCCTCAGGTGCACGGGCTTCAGTGGTTGCAACAGGTGGGCTCAGCAGTGCGCATGGCTCATTGGTTGCAGCTCGTGGGCTCTAGAGCGCGGGCTCGGTGTTTGCAGTCCACGGGCTTAGTTGCTTTGTGGCTCGTGGAATCTTCCAGACCAGCAGTTGAACTTGTGTCCCCTCAACTCGGCAGGCGGATTCTTATCCACTGTACGACCAGAGAAGTCCAGTGTTCATGTCTTACACTGTTGCGTAGCACAAAGCCTTTGGGCACTAATAGCCTTGCTTGGTCATTTGGTAAAGTTACTTATCTTTTCCTGTGTTTCAGTTTCCTTATCTCCAAAATGGGGAGCACCATAATAACAGGATTATAATGCTCATATCTCATAGGGTTGTGGTGAGGATGCAGGGTACCTGTTCATCAATATGCAAATCCCTGTTCATCAATGGAAAGGTACCAGTCACAAAACATCATGTGATGGTGCTTGATGCAGATTAAATGCTCAGTAAATGCTACCCACTCACATTACACCAGGGAGCACTGACTCTGATCGTCCTCTCTGAGGAGGTGTTTCCATTTAAGAGCATAGACTTTGGAACCAGATCAGCTGACTTCTCATCTCAGCTCTGCCACTTAGTTGCTGAGTGATCAGGGCCAGTTACCTAATTGCCTCTCCAGGTCTCAGTTTTCTCCTTTTTAAAATGGGGATAATTACATCTATCTCACAATGTTGCTGTGAGGATTAAGTAATTTTATGTATATAAACATAAAATGGAGATAATCAGAGAACTCTGTACAGAATGCAGTTAGAGCTATGCTTTTATTTGTGTTTGTGCTGATAACTACATCAGTGAAATCTTTCCCTAACCTCTATTATACACTTAAAACCATGCCTGACACAGGGTAAACACTATACAACATTATTGTTACCCATACAGAGTCAACCTTGGGTGAGTTGTGGTTTATCCTTTTGCCAAAGAATCTAGTGTTCAGAGAGCACCCATAATAGCGTTGAGAAGGTTTAACTGAAATGAAATTGGATAAGTTCCTTACTTGAACTTTATAAATTGCTCTATAAATTAGAAGAGTTTAGCCTGTGGCAGGAACTGCTATATGATCACCAAAACCTTTTCCTCCTGGACACAGAGCTAGCCTACATTTCCCAGCTTCCCTTGTGGAAAGGTGTGGCCATGTGCTTACATTCTGGCCAGTGGAACACAGGCCATCGTGATGTGTGGTACTTTTGGACCTGGCCCAGGATAACTTCTCATGTGTGATTCTCCAACCTTTTTTTTTTTCTTTTAATTGTCTGCTGGCTGGATGCAGAAATCCTAGGTGGGTGCTTGGACCACAAGATTTTTTCAGTTTATCTTCCACACACCCCCCGCCCCCATATTCCAAACCAGGTAACTCCTTTCTAGATTGTAGGGCTGGATTCCGTGGGATTCATGTTGGTGTCCTTCTCTGCAGATATTTAGAATTCAGCTTTCTCCCTTCTGACAAAGTTAGGCACCACACTTGCCTGATTTCCCTGCTTTTCATCTTCCCAGAATACATTGGCATTTCCTGCTCTGTGATCTCATCTCCTATTCTGTCCTTTTCCATTATTTTTCTGCGTTTTTAGAAGGAGCTTCCAGGGGTGGGCAGAGACAAACAGGTACAATCCTTCGTGATTAAAGAGCAGTCCTGTCTGCTTGTCTTCAGAACTGACACTGGAGATGCAATATCAAAAACAACTTCAGAATTACTGATGATTTTTCTTTTAGTAGTTATCGTTCAGTATTTTAAAGCACAACTGCACATGTATGATTCATATGTCTTAATAAACTGGATAATTATTAAACAGGAAATTAAAAGTATATATATAATGCCTTTTCTTATTTATTTATTCATTTATTTTTTAAAAGGATGACAGGAACTTCCTCTCCAGTTTACCCCACAAGCAGCTGACTTGTCTACTTTGATCACCTGCTTGGACTCACAGGCCTCAGTCAGGCTACGGGAGACTATCATGTTCTCTTAGTGGGAAGGAAGGGAGAATCAAGTGGGCAATCCAATCAAAATTGGATTTTGATTTCTCTCAGACCTCTGAGGTTCCATGACTTTGCCTAAAGTTTAATGTCAATTTGTAATTTCCTGCTCCTCTGATTCAAGCGTGAAAGTCTCATCACCTCAGCCTCTCTACTGAAGTTACTGAATAGCTTTCATGTGTATTTAAAATTTTTATTTTAGATTCCACATATAAGTGATATCATATGATATTTGTCTTTCTCTATCTGACTTACTCAGTATGACCATCTCTAGGCCTATCTATGTTGCTGCAAATGGCATTATTTCTTTCTTTTTTATGGCCGAGTAATATTCCATCATATATATGTATCATATCTTCTTTATCCATTCACCCAGCAGTGGGCATTCAGATTGATTCTATCCTGGCCTTTGTAAATAGTGCTGCAATCTAAAAAAATTATACAAATGATCGTATTTATAAAACAGAAATAGAGTCACAGATGTAGAAAATAAATTTATGATTAAAAGTGGGGGGGATAAATTGGGAGACTAAGACTGACATATACACACTAGTCTATATAAAATAGATAATTAATAAGAACCTGCTGTATAAGCACAGGCAACTCTACTCAATACTCTGTAATGACCTACATGGGAAAAGCATCTTAAAAAGAGTGGCTACATGTGTGTATATAGCTAATTCTCTTTGCTATATACTGAAACTAACATAACATTTAAAATCAACTATACTCCAACAAAAATTAGTTAAGAAAACAAAAATTTATTTTAACTCCTTTTTCAAAGATCAGGTGAGAGAAATTTGGACTGAACTTCACCTTTTTTAGGGTTTTAGTACTTGCAGAAGGCACCCAAGAGTCTAATAGCCTACTCATGGCTACTGTGTGTCCCTCCAAAGGACAGATCAGACCAGATTTCTTGGTGAACATGAACAACTCTTCTGTAACCAAATATGGGTTTCCCAGGTGGCTCAGTGGTAAAGAATCTGCTTGCCAATGCAGGAGAGTCAGGAGACTCGGGTTTGATCCCTGGATCAGGAAAATCCTCTGGAGGAAGACATGGCAACCCACTCTAGTCTTCTTGCCTGGATAATCCTATGGATAGAGGAGCCTGGTGGGCTACAGTCCGGGGGGCTGCAAAGAGTCAGACAAGACTGAGCATGAAAGCATGACCTTTAGAGGCAGCTTAGACCTCATAAGAGCATAAAACACCAGTGAGGAAAGAACTACAAGAACAAAACAGCAGAGCATAGATTCTCTTATTTAGCTTGTAATTTAACTAAAAAAAAATTATCCCTGGGACACTACATGCCTGTCTCCTAAGAAGGTGAGTCTCTCAGTCATGTCTGACTCTTTGTGACCCTATGGACTATACAGTACATGGAATTCTCCAGGCCAGAATACTGGAGTGGGAAGCAGTTTCCTTCTCTAGGGGATCTTCCCAACCCAGGGATCGAACCTGGGTCTCCCACATTGCAGGTGGACTCTTTACCAGCTGAGCCAAAAGGGAGGCCCAAGCTCATGGGCAAATCCAAGAACCCTTCAGGATTCTTATGAAACAATTAAATTTACAACTATTAGTAATGATTGTAGTATAAGTATTTATGCTGATTTTGATAATGTTATAGTAATAAAATATTTATTAATAAAAACATTATTATTAATAGTAATAATGTCAATCATCTTGCAAATAAATCCTTGATCTGACCTTGGTGTCTCTTGTCAGATTCAGGATGTAACTTTTTGGTGATGGAAATGATTGTGGGCAATGAAGTGAAGTCACACAAGCAAGAACATATTCTTAATAAGAAATTTTTAAAGAATACTTAAAAAAAATAAACCCACTCTCTTGATGCCATTGTTCAAGGTAGGCAAAAATAGAGAAAGATAGATTTGGAGATAGAGCAGGAATATTTTCTTAGAAACTTAATTAGGCAAAAGAGTATCAGTGGAGGGAAGAGTCCTGACCTAAGAGGAGAAAGCTGGGTAACCTTGGGAAAGGTTCTTAAAGTCAGGCCCAAGCCCTTTCTCCCATATGCCCATTTCTTCCCTGTCCTCCCCTGCTGAGCATGCCCTCCCCCTACCCAAAAGCTCTCTGCTCACTTCACAGACCCCACATCCAATCTTTATTTAGGTCTCAGTTTTAGATACTACTTTCCTGGGGAGGCTTTTCTGACCACCTCTTCCCACCACACGCTCCTGTCAATCATTGTGAACCCATGAAAGCAGGAACTAGATATTATATATTCAGCCTATATCACAGGGCCTGGTCTACAGTGGATGATCAGTAAAGAAATTCAGATGAAAAAATGACTGTTGAGCCCTGGCTCTCCTTATTCTCCCCTGATAAGTTATTTCACTTGCTGTTCTGAGTCTATCTTCCAGTGCAGCACTGTTTCCATCTTTTTCAATATGCATATTTCTTATGAATCCAAGTAAATTACAAACTACTGATCAATGAACACTAGTTCTATTCTTTGAATTCTCAAAGAATATTCTTTGAATTTTAGCATTGAGCTAAAAACCTATTGGGGGTGAAGTGAAGTGAAAGTCACTCAGTCATGTCTGACTCTTTGTGACCCCATGGACTCTATAGTCCATGGAATTCTCTATGCCAGAATACTGGGGTGGGTAGCCTACTGGGAGTGGGGGGGCTATAAATACTTTCTGGTCTATTTAGTGAATGGTATGGCTACCCACAATTACCTAGATCTTCCATTCTCCATCCTCATCCTCTCTTTCCTTCTTAACTTCCTGACTTAACTCCCTTCTCGCCATGGCTCCACCCTTCATTGGCCCCAGATCACTCAGCCAAAAGAGGGAACAGATGAAGCCCATAATTAAGCCCACTCACTAGTGTCTACAGAAATAATCCTTTACAGGACTTAAAAAAAAAACAAAACCCCCCCCCCCAAACCAGGTAAATCTCCCGGAGTCCCTTATAAGGGTCCTGAGGCTCAGCAGGTACCCCCTTAACTCTGAGTGATAGAACCAACCCAACAGGTTGGTTATGAGGGTACATTGTGCCTCAGTTTTCCCATATATATAATGGGGTTAATAGCAGCTGCCTCCTACCTGCTCCACGGGAACGTGGTGAGATAGTGTTGTAACATGAGCCGCAGTCCTCAGATGAAAGTCAATATATAAACCCAAAATGCTATTAAAGGCCCTTGACCTGTGGAAAATCACGGAAGCTAAATTACTTATAGTGTTCACAGCAAGGTGGATGAAAAGACAGGGAGTTGAGCCCAAGCACTTTTTGGCACTAGGACCTGGCCACTGCCCATGAGAATTAGGATCTGTACATGAAGCAAGGGCCTAAAAGCAATTTGGCAGTGATCCCACGGGAAACTTTAAAAATTTTAGAATAAATTTATAAGATAACTGACCTTGGTTAATAAATGAAATGGTATAGAACTCTGGTAATAAAACCACAGTCTCTTGCCTCATCTCTTCTGAACACCTGTTTTTTTCCCTCGGGCAGCCACTTGTAATCCTTTTGCTCTTTCTTTTGGAATTACTTTCCATTTCTCTAAATAAAGCATTTTGACTTCCCTGGTAGCTCAGACGGTAAAGCATCTGCCTACAATGCGGAAGATCGGGGTTCAATCCCCGGGTTGGGAATATCTGGAGAAGGAAATGGCAACCCACTCCAGTATTCTTGCCTGGAAAATTCCATGGATGGAAGAGCCTGGTAGGCTGCAGTCCATGGGGTTGCAAAGAGTCGGACATGACTGGATGACTTCACTTTCACTTGCCTCATCTCTTCTGAACGCCTGTCCTTTTCCCTAGGGAAGCCACTTGTAATCCTTTTGCTCTTTCTTTTGGAATTACTTTCCATTTCTCTAAATAAAGCATTTATAGTCTTGCTTTTTGATTCACCAATTTTAGGAAATAGTTATTGAATTTTTGTCATCGATCTATTAAGGATTTTATCATCCTCCATCTCTCTTCCCTCAACCTTTTAATTTAGCTATGTCACTAATCCAGTTCTTTTTTTAAAAAAATTATTTATTTTGGCTGTGCTGGGTCTTCATTGTGGCTCATGGACTGTTCACTGAGGTGCAAGGGTGTTCTCTAGTTGTGGCTCATGGGCTTAGTTGCCCCACAGCGTGTAGGATTTTAGTTCCCTGACCAGGGATGGAACCTGCATTCCCTGCATGGGAAGGCAGATTCTTAACCACCAGGGAAGTTCACTATTCCAGTCCTTTTATCAATTTCCTCTGAAACTTTGTCATAAACTTATCACTTTGTTCCTTATTCAGCTATAGACATCTTTTTTTGACTCCCCTGCTTAGAAAATGAGACATTTTAGGGCATCGCGACCCTTCCTTTCAGTTTTCCTCCCTGCCTTCCCCTCTCAACTTCTGTCATTCTAACTTCCACATTGTCAAGATTGACATTTATATTCCGTATCAGAGCCATGACTGAAATCTGTGCTTTGTATGTGGGTTAAGTTTAAGAACTGAAGATCATTGTAACTGCTTAGTGCAGAGCCTGATTCTGTACCATGATTATATTTTCTCTCTTGTAGAATGTTTTAGAGTCCTTAATTCCTTTCTTTTCCTTTTCTTTTCAATAAAAGCATTGTTTGCTTTTATTATATCCTTAATTTATTCCCAAGTACTTAATCTGAGTAGGCATTCTATTAAACAGCCTCCCTTCTCTGTTGACTGCTTCCTAGATACTGTATGGCTGTCACTCTGGGACTTCCTCACTGCTTTGGTTATTTGGAGCCCACAACTTCTTTGTTCTTGGTTTACTCTTGGTTTGCTGGAGCATATCCTCAACAGCTTTCCCAGAAAGACATGTTGAAAACAAATTTTGGGCTTTGAATGCTTAAAAATGTTTTTATTTTGCCCTCAACATAAGTGATAGTTTGTCTGGCTAGAGAATTCAGGATTGAAAATGCATTTTTCCCTAGAACTTTGAAGGCATTATTCCACTGTCTGTTTTTTTTTTTTCCATTTTCAATTCTGTATGACTAAATTTTCTTTATATGTGCGTCTAGTGTGTGGTTTTTTTTCATAATGAAATTTATTTACTTTTAATTGAAGGATAATTGCTCTACAATATTGTGTTGGTTTCTGCCAAACATCAACATGAATCAGCCATAGATATAGCTATGTCTCTTCCCTCTCCACTGTCTTCTAATTCCCAGTATTGCTGATGCCAGTTTCATTTTTGTTCCTTTGTGGGTGACCTATAACTTCACTCTAACATCTCTTGTGGTCTTTTTCTTTACCATTTTGAAATTTCACAATGGAGAGTCTAGATGAGAATCTGTTTTCATTGTGCTGCAGAATTGGTGGACCCTTTTGGTTTAGAAATGCTTATCTTTCATCTCTGGTAAATCCTTTCATATAGTTTCTTTGATAATTTTCTTCTGTTTGTTTTTCTGAACTCTTTTTTTCCCCTTTCTTAAAAATTGAAGTATACTTGACTTACAATATTATGTATCAGGTATACAGCAGAATTGACTCATTGGAAAAAACCCTGATGCTGGGAAAGACTGAGGGCAGGAGGAGAAGAGGGTGACAGAGGATGAGATGGTTGGATGGCATCAACGACTCAATGGACATGAGTTTGAGTAAATGTCGGGAGATTGTGAGGGGCAGGGAAGCCTGGTGTGCTGCAGTGCCTGGGGTTGCAAAGAGTCGGTTATGACTCAGCGACTGAATGACATACGGATTTGATATTTTTATACATTACAGAATGATCGGCAGTCTGAACTCTCCTTTTGACTCTTCCTGGTGATAACAGGCAGGATTGTATCTGCTAAAATTCATATGTTGAAGCCCTAATACCCAAGTACTTCAGAATGTGACTCTACTAGAAGAGAGGGCCTTTAAAGAGGTGATGAAGTTAAAAATGAGACCATGAGAGTTGGTCCTAATCCAGCAAAACTAGCATCCTCATGAGGGGAAATTTGGACATATAAAGAGAGATAGCAAGGATGAATACACAGAGGAAAGACCGTGTGAGGATATGGAGATAAAGTGGCCATTTGCCAGCTAAGTGGCATCGGAAGAAGCCAAACCTGCCAACACCTTGCTCTTGGACTTCTAGCCTCCAGCACTATGAGAAAATAAAATTCTGTTGTTTAAAGCACCTGGTATGTGATACTATTTTAGCAGCCTGAGAAGTCTAATACGCTAGCCAAGTTCAAGTGATAAATGTAGAAATAAACAAACTTGAATAGGGTTCATTTAATAAGGAGAATTTATTGGTCCATGTAACTAAATACCCAAGGGTGGTAGGCTGACTTTGACCACTACTGAGTTCAGGGGGCCAAGCAACATCATCGGGATATGGCTTGTTTCATCTTTCAGCTCTGTGTTCTACTTTCTGCCTTTACGCTCAGGCCCTGGGTGGGGTTGGGTTACATGCTCCCAGGTTTAAGTCCAGTGGAAGAGAATCTCGACTTCTTCATCTGCAGCTTAAGGAAAAAGTCTCTTTGCTTTTATTGGCTCCTTTGAGTCACATGTTCTGAGCAAATTATTAAGACCAGAACAACATGATGCTCTAACTATCTAGTCCTGTGTCACCTACTCCCCCCATGTAAAAGTTATTTGTATATTTATTTGGCTGTTCGGGGTCTTTGTTGCTGCAGGTGGGCTTTCTCTAGTGTGGGGAGTGGGGGCTTCTCTTCATTGTGGTGCCCAAGCTTCTCTTCAGGCGGCTTCTCCTGTCGGGGAGCACAGACTCTAGGGCACGTGGCTTTGGGGCAGGCTCAATGGTCATGGCACACTGGCTTAGTTACCCGATGGCACGTGGGATCTTCCTGGGCCAGGGATCAAATCCGTGTCCCTGGCGTTGGTCCCACTGGACCACCAGGGGAGTCCACATTCTCCCCTTTTGAGCTAAGGGTGTCATGTCATTCCCATCCAAATTGCCTGAGTGAGAAAAGAAGGGTGATTGTCTCATCAGAGGGAATTAATGTGGGGGACTAAATGACACAAGAGGTTTAGATGTACCAGGTTACGTTTTAATTGCAATTTTAAATGTGTCTGGTAGCAGGAACATAGCTGCATTCAATTATCTAGATCTAGAGATTTAATGGTGGCATAACAGTGAGAGGCAGTATGGGTTTGATCTAGCTGGTATTTTTTGAAAAAAGCTGTTTGTATATTTATTTGTTTGGTTGTGCTGGGTCTTAGTTACAGCACACAGAATCTTTTAGTTGTGGTATGAGGGCTATTTTAGTTCCTAGTTCCCTGACCAGGAATCAAACCCAGGACCCCTGCATTGGGGGCACAGAGTCTTAGCCACTGGACCATCAGGGAAGTCCCTGATCTAATCATTATGTAGTGAACATTTACAGTGTATCTTGAAGGTAAATGAAGATGAGGGCAAAGCACTTAAAGAAAAAAATCTCCAGTGAGTGTGTGCATGATCAGTGATTGGGGCAGTGTTTATGTTTGTATCCAAGTAGGTCATTCTATAGCACTTTTCCATGACCTCTATCTTTGTAGTGGGATAAATAGTTATGGTTCATCTTATTCATCAACATTCTGAGGCCCCATGAAAGCTCTAAGAAGAGCAATTTATTTCAGAGAGTTTATCATCCTTTGTCTTCATAGTCTTAAAATTTGCTTCATTCCTGTACCTTCTGTCATCAATGCATGTGTCCATGTGACTTTCTCTGCTTGATGGCCTTCAAGCTGATGCTAAGGTAGAGAAAGTGGGACACCCTTCTGTTAGGAAATCTCATAAGACTCAATGAGACTTGAACACCTTTTATAATTATCTTCAGGAAACCCATTTCTGGGCTGGGTGCCAAGTTCCATTACTGACTCACTGGGTAGCCTTGGTCTGCAATGCCATAGCTCATTCCTCAGTTTCCCTACTAAAGAACAAGCCCCAACAAGACCTGTTTTCTTCTCTAAGATGTTGTGATATGTAAATAGAATTTTACTTTTTCTTCCTCTACTAAGTTTATGTCTTCCTCCAAGCTGTTCTCACTGCTAACTAAACTCAGAAAAGAAGTGGTAGCAGTAATAATAACAAAGACTAGCGACAACTACAGTAACAATGACTTACATCTGTTAGTGCTTTCTACGTATCAAGAACTCTGCTGAGTAATCATTTTTACTCACAACACTACTTTGTGTACTGTGTGGTAGGTGGTCTCTCTACATTGTTGCCATTTAACATATGAGGAACCTGAGACATAGAGGGGCTCATCTGGGTTTCCCTCACCCTGGAGCCTTTGTTCTTAACTGTTGGTCATAGCTTCCTCCCTAAACTGTATGATGTTGTAGGACTTATGGACAAGGACTGGACAACTTCTGGAGAACTATTACTAGCTGGTAGGTTTAGAAAAAAACTTTTGTAGTCAAACCTAATTCTCGGTCCACAGGTGAGGAAACTGAGATAAAGAGGTTGAGTGATTTGCTGAAGTTCATACCTAACAAGACCTCTTTGTCAACAATAATTTCAAAATACTATTTGATGGGTGGAAGATCTAGATATTTCTCCAAAGAAGACATACAGGTAGCAAAGAGACACATGAAAAGATGTTCAATATCTCTAACTATTAGAGAAACACAAATCAAAACTACAGTGTTGCCTCACCTCACACTGGTTACAATGGACATCATCAAAAAAATCGACAAACAATAAATGCTGGAGAGGGTATGGAAAAAAGGGAAGCCTCCTATACTGTTGGTGGGAATGTAAACTGGTACAGCCACTATGGAGAACAGTACGGAGGCTTCTTAAAAAACTAAAAATTGAATTATCATATGATCCAGCAATCCCAATCCTAGGCATATACCCAGAGAAAACCATAGTTTGAAAAGATATATGGACCCCAATGTTCACTGAAGCACTATTTACAATAGCCAAGAAATGGAAGCAATCTAAATGTCCATCATCAGAGGAATGGGTAATGAAGATGTGGTACATCTACACAATGAAATATTACTCAGCCATAAAGAATGAAGTAATGCCATTGGCAGCAGCATGGATGGGCCTAGAGATTGTCATACTGTATGAAGTAAGTCAGACAGAGAATGACAAATATCATACGATATGGCTTAAACGTGGAATCTGAAAAAAATGTACAAATGAACCTGTTTACAAAACAAAAATTGAATCACAGATCTAGGAAACAAACTTATGATTATCAAAGGGGAAAGAGTGGGGAAGGGATAAATTGAGAGACTGGGATTAGCATATATATGCTACCATATATAAAATAAATAACTAAGTAAGAACCTACTGTATAGCGCAGGGCACTCTATTCGGTGCTCTGTAATGACCTATGGGAATAGAGTCTAGAAGAGATTAGACATGTGTATATGTATGACTGATTCACTTTGCTCTACAGCAGAAACTAGCACAACATTGTAAATCAATTATCTTCAATAAAAAAACTAATAATGAAAAAAACTGAAAAATAAAACATCAGTTGGGTGACTATCAGAGCTCACACATTAATTGTTTTTTAGTTGTTTAACTTAATTAAAATTTTTTAAAACAATGTAAGAGGTATTTTTCCTCCTTCCAGTGTGGCTCTGAGAGCGGGTGTAGCATAGACATGAAGCATTTGCTCACCCAAACCTGCTGAATTCGCACGTGTGGGGTGGGGTGGGGGTGGGGCCCCATGGCCCCTCTGCACCTCCAGACCACCAAACACTGCACACTCTTGTGGAGCTCCGCCCCACTCCGTGGCACATGTGATATCCAAGGTGGAGGGGACAGTGCATTTGGAGTCTGCAGACATCTTGCTTCTGATCAAGGTGCCCAAAGAGTGGATTTAGGGATATGAGCATAACAAGAAATTTCTGAGCAAGACGTACCACATGCTGGTGAAGGGCACCCTGCAATGCCCTGAGTCTGGACATCTATTCCTCATCATCCATGGAATCCCCAACATGCTGCTGAGTGATGAAGAAGCTGAGACTTAAGACCATGCCCGGCATGTTTTCCATTTGGTGGCCATGTGTATCTTTGTTTACACACATCCTATTCACTAGTTCTATCCTGTGTATCCCCAATGCTTCACTGAGTGACACACCAAACATACAGTGCTTTTGAGCTCAATATTATGTGTATTTTCCTCATTAAATGTTCAAAAAATTTAATGTTACTTTCCATTTATAGTTATTGCAAAATATTGGCTAAATTCTCCATGTTGTACAATGCATCCTTGAGCCTGTCTTACATCCAATAGTTTGTACCTCCCACTCCATCACCCCTGGACTGTCTCTTGCTCATCCTCATCCTTCCCACTGGTAACCACTAGTTTGTGCTCCATATCTGTGAGTCTACTTCTTTTTTTAATATTCACTAGTTCATTGCATTTTTTAGATTCCATATATGTTACATCATACAGTATTTGTCTCTTTTTCACTTAATGTAATACTCTCCAAGTCTATCCATACTGCTGCAAATGCCAAGATTTCTGTTTTTTATGGCTGAGTGGTATTGCATTGTATATATGTACCACATCTTCTTGATGGACACTTAGGTTACTTCCATATCTGGGCTATTGTAAATAGTGCTCTACATTAATTTTTAATTAACAAAATATTTTGCTCCTGTAACATTGACTTTCAATGATAAAATAGAAAAGTTGCAAGAACATCTTTCTGGGTACTTTCCATTGAAATAACTGAATCACACTCTTCACACCAGTATTTCTTCCAACTCATAGGCAAAACTTCTGCTAGAATACCTCATGGGCTTGCTATTGTTCTTCCACAGTGTCTGCTATGGATGAGATCTGATGCCAGCAGCATCTTCTGATTCAGGGACTTTCTCATTAGCTCTTCTGTTTCTCCTTCAACAGAGGAAATAGTATTGTTTTTCTGAAATTTGGAGCTGGTTTTAGAAGCTTTTGAAAATATCTGATTTATTTACTTATTTTTGTCATGAGGATCACATTTGAGCCATGCTTCTGTAGGTTTTTTTCTCTTCTGTAATAACTAAATTAATCAGTTTCTTTAAAAACAAGGTCACTGGTCTTTGTTTGAACACAAAACAAGAGCATCAAACGATTCTGTATTTGAGAAGTTCCTTAAGAGACAGAGCACTGGGCACCAGAGATGAGCATATTGCCTCATCATTACATCAACCTTCTGGATAGCAATGGTGATATTTCACAGAGCTAACTTTCTTTATCAACTGCTGTGGAAAATCATCATGTTCAGAGGTTCACTTATTCTAGTACAGAGCCAGTGCAGTCTACATTTATACTGGAATCCTTTCTATTCTTTACATGTATAAATTTTGAAATGTAGTATTGCTATTACTGTTCATTTTTAGTATTTTTTAAAATCATGGCTTTTATACTTCAATGAATCACATTTGAGGACTTGACCCCATTTTCAAATTGGTAGCATAATATAATACCATAGTTAAAGTAAAAATGCTAATTTAATGAACATGAACAATAACTTGCAAATTATGTAAAATATTTTAGCTAGTACAAAGTATTTCTATTTTTTTAAATTGAAGTGTAGTTGATGTATGATATTATATAAGTTACAGGTGTACAACATGGTAATTCACAATTTTTAGAGGTTATACTCCACTTATAGTTATTATAAAATATTGGCTATATTCACTACTGTACAATATATCCTGTAGCTTATTGTATACAGAGTAATTTGTATCTCTGACTACCCTTCCCCATCTTCCCCTGTTTCTTTTTTGTTATAGTCATTAGCTTGTTGTATTTTTTAGATTTCACATTTAAGTGCAATCATACAGTGTTTGTCTTTCTCTGTGTGACTTACTTCACTTAGCATAATACCCTCCAAGTCCATCCTTGTTGTTACAAATGGCAAAACCTCATTCTTTTTTTATGACTGAGTAGAATTCCATTATATATAATATGTGTGTGTATATGTGTGTGTATATATATATGACATCTTCTTTATCCATTCATCTCAAGCCATGCTCTGTTAATTGAATGATGGTCAGAAGTCAATCCAGTCCTGGAAGAACATGAACAGCCTTTAAAACAGGTATGAGATTTCTGTGACAATAATAATCAATCCTTTATTTCCAAATCTGCAAACTAACATAAATGAAAAAATTCTACTGCAATTTTCCACCTGAAATCACCAAGATGTCTGTAGCCAACTTGATAGACTGATGGCCAGCTTCTGTGACCAGTGAGACCTGTTGGAGAAATGATACTCTAAGCATTTATTTGGGGAGGATCTGTTGGTCTTCTAGGAATTCAACCATTAAAGTTAGGCTCACACACCCCAAACATCCTTATGGTCTTTCACAAAGCCATTTGAATTTGTCTCAGAAAGGTCAAACTTAAATACGTCTAATATAGAGGTGCGGGTGGAAGGTTTAAGTGAAAACTGAAATAGCTCCTTTCTCAGCATCCTCCTGCCTTTAGTACCCATATGGACATGTGAAGGAGGATCCTATGGGCTATAGATCTGCTTTCCCCTTTATTATGGGGCTGAATCGTGTCACTTCAAAATTCATATGCTGAAGTCTTAACCTCTAGGATCTCAGTATGGAGGAAGGAGCATTAAAGCGGACTTAAGTTGAGGTCATTAGGGTGGGTCCTAATCTGTTAGGACTGGTATCCTTATAAGGAGAGGAGATTAGGACACAGACACATGTGAGGACCATGTGAAGAAGATGCAACAAGAAGACAGTCATCTACAAGCTAAGGAGTGAGGTCTCAGAAGAAATCAACCCTCCTGACACCTTAAATTCAAACTTGTAGGCTTCAGAATTATGAAAGAATAAATTTCTGTTGTTTAAATCACTGAGTTTGCTGTTCTTTGTTATGACATCTCTAGCAAACTAATATACACTAATATACACAACCATTTCAATTTGTCTGTGGCCCTGATACCTAGACACAGAAGGCAGAGTCCAGCTGAGGGTCTCATTGGTGAACCCTGAGGCAGTTTAGTGGTGGGGTGCCTTCACACAGCTTCTAAAACACCAGGGCCTGCTCCATGAGCAGAAGATGCTTACAACTGAGAATTTACGTAATAGCTGGAAAGGGTTTGTTCATGAGCATGAAGGAGACACTACCTGAGGATCCCAGATGCTGGGTGAGGGCTTTGTGATTAGCACATGAGAATACGATCCTATAAAACTCATTGTAAAATCATGACTAAAATATTAATAAAGGTAGAATCTCATATTTGTTAAAATTTGCACTTATTTGATGATTGGACCTGAGGCTTTTTTTGTTTCCAGATTCAGTTCAGTTCAGTTCAGTTCAGTCACTCAGTCATGTCCAACTCTTTGCAACCCCATGGACTGTAGCATGCCAGGCTTCCCTGTCCTTCACCAACTCCTGGAGCTTGATCAAACTCATGCCCATCCAGCCGGTGATGCCATCCAACCAACTCATCTTCTGTCATCCCCTTCTCCTCTTGCCTTTGATCTTTCCCAGCATCAGGGTCTTTTCCAAGGAATCTGTTCTCTGCATCAGGTGGCCAAAGTATTGGACACTCAGGACTGATCTCCTTTAGGATGGACTGGTTGGATCTCCTTGCAGTCCAAGGGACTCTCAAGAGTCTTCTCCAACACCACAGTTCAAAAGCATCAATTCTTTGTTGCTCATGTTTCTTTATAGTCCAACTTTCCCATCCATACATGACCACTAGAAAAACCATAGCTTTGACTAGAAAGACTTTTGTTCGCAAAGTAATGTCTCTACTTTTTAATATGCTGTCTAGGTTGGTCATAGCTTTTCTTCCAAGGAGCAGATGTCTTTTGATTTCATGGCTGCAGTCACCATCTGCAGTGATTTTGGAGCCCAAAAAGATAAAGTCTCTCACTGTTTCCATTTTTTCCCCATCTATTTGCCATGAAGTGATGGGACCAGATGCCATGATCTTAGTTTTCTGAATGTTGAGTTTTAAGCCAGCTTTTTCACTCTTCTCTTTCACTTTCATCAAGAGGCTCTTTAGTTTTTCTTCACTTTCTGCCCTAAGGGTGGTATCTGAGGTTATTGATATTCCTCCCAGCAACCTTGATTCCATCTTGTGGTTCATCCAGCCCAGCATTTCGCATAATGTACACTGCATGTAAGTTAAATAAGTAGGGTGACAATATACAGTCTTGACCTACTCCTTTCCCGATTTGGAATCAGTCTGTTGTTCCATGTCCAGTTCTAACTGTTGCTTCTTGACCTGCCTACAGATTTCTCAGGAGGCAGGAAAGGTTGTCTGGTATTATGGCTTGCATTTATGTGGCTTTTTGAGCAAAGCTGTATATATTTTTAAAAATCTGCTTGTCTCACTTTTTGCCTTTGTGTTTCCTGCATTCTTTTCTTTAAAACCTGTGTGCATGTATATATGTGTGCGTGTGTACGCACACACATGGACACTGAAATATAATGCAAACTTACAAAGTTTTCAGCAACATCTTAGAGCCTGGTATGCTCTCTTCACACCTCCCAGGTGGTGCTAGTGGAAAAGAGCCTGCCTGCCGATGCAGGAGACATAAGATACTCAGGTTCGATCCCTAGGTTGGGAAGATCCCTTGGAAGAGGAAATGGCAACCCATTCCAGTATTCTTGCATGGAGAATCCCATGGACAGAGGAGCCTGGTGGGCAATAGTCCATAAGGTCACAAAGAGTTGCACACAACTGAAGCAACTTGGCACAGCACACAGCACAGAGACCAGTATGCTCTCCTCACACCTCTCCATAAAGTCAAAGTGTATATTTCCTTCAAGATGTATCTCATGACCTCACTTCCTCTATCATGTGTTAGTGATAATAGCTATTTTTTGTGCGCTTATTGTGCTAAGTGCTTTATATTTTCTAATATGCGTTATTTACCTCCCTACCTTCAGCAGATGAGGTAATGTATACAGATAGTTGTAAATTGTTTAGGGTTGTCCTGAAGTAGCCAACTCTCTATTGTTGTATTTTTAGATACTTAAAAAAATGTCCAAGTTGGTAAATGAAGGAATTAAAATTTTCAAAAATAGCTAACTGGACATGGAACAACAGACTGATTCCAAATAGGAAAAGGAGTACGTCAAGGCTGTATATTGTCACCCTACTTATTTAACTTATATGCAGAGTACATCATGAGACATGCTGGGCTGGAGGAAGCACAAGCTGGAATCAAGATTGCTGGGAGAAATATCAGTAACCTCAGATATGCAGATGACACCACCCTTATGGCAGAAAGTGAAGAAGAACTAAAGAGCCTCTTGATGAAAGTGAAAGAAGAGAGTGAAAAAGTTGGCTTAAAGCTCAACATTCAGAAAACTAAGATCATGGCATCTTGTCCCATCACTTCATGGCAAATAGATGGGGAAATAGTGGAAACGGTGGCTGACTTTATTTTGGGGGGCTCCAAAATCACTGCAGATGGTGATTGCAGCCATGAAATTAAAAGACGCTTACTCCTTGGAAGGAAGGTTATGGCCAACCTAGGTAGCATATTTAAAAGCAGAGACATTACTTTGCCAACAAAAGTCCGTCTAGTCAAGGCTATGGTTTTTCTAGTGGTCATGTATGGATGTGAGAGTTGGACAGTGAAGAAGGCTGAGCACCACAGAATTGATGTTTTTGAACTGTGTTGTTGGAGAAGACCCTTGAGAGTCCCTTGGACTGCAAGGAGATTCAATCAATCCATCCTAAAGGAGATCAATCCTGGGTGTTCATTGGAAGGACTGATGTTGAAGCTGAAACTCCAATGCTTTGGCCACCTCATGCGAAGAGTTGACTCATTGGAAAAGACCCTGATGCTGGGTAGGATTGGGGGCGGGAGGAGAAGGGGACGACAGAGGATGAGATGGTTGGATGGCATCACCGACTCGATGGACATGGGTTTGGGTAGACTCCGGGAGTTGGTGATGGACAGAGAGGCCTGGCGTGCTGCAGTTCATGGGGTCGTAAAGAGTCGGACATGACTGAGTGACTGAACTGAACTGAACTGATGTGCCAGGGACTGTGCTAAATACTTTACAGGGTTTACTTCATGTAGTTCACAACCCAATGAAGTATTATCTCTTTTACAGGTGAGGAAACCAAGGTTCAGAAACCTTAAATAAATCTCCTAAGATGACACCAGTGATTGATAAAGCTGGAATTCAAATTCAGATCTCTCTGACACAAAAGCTCAAGTTCCCTAACTCTTATTTGAAATGATATTTTCTTTGTTCTGAATTCCTGCATCATTTGCATATATACCATCTGTTTTTTCCCTGTGTGTATTTTTTTCCATTTTCTCATCTAGATTGTAAACTCTTTAAAGCTAAAGTGTGCAACCATTTTGTTCTGTCCGCTGAAGACTACCTAATAAAGTACTGGATCCATACCTGTCTCTTGATATGTATATTGGATGGATGAGTCATGTCTGGAGCCCTTTTTGTCAATAGACTTGCCAATGGTTAGCAGACATCAGTGAAACCCCTCAGAGGCTGATGTCTGCTGCAGGAAATTGTGTTCATTCTCACTAGACAGAGAAAGAGTTTAAGACATCTGGGGAAGATTTTGGCCCAGAATGTCTGTCTTGGTGAATGTTCTATGTGCACTTGAGAAGAATTGTACACTGGTACAACTCTACAGTTGTTAGGTATAGAGTTTGGTAACTACCAACTGATTTTTAGTGGATTTGAGGATAGCTGAGATTCTGTGTATTCTTACTGGTTTTTGTCTCTTTGTCCTATAGTTACTGGGAATAGAATGCTAAAATTTCCAACTATGATGATAGATATGTCTATTTCCCCCTTTGGTTTTATCATTTTTACTTTCTGTATTTTGAAGATCTTTTATTACAAGCAGATAGCTTTATGCAACTTTTGATTGATATGTCTTCATAAGGAATTGGCAATTATATTATTATGAAACATTCTTCTTCATTTCTCATGTTACTTTTTGCCTTGTAGTCTATTTTGTCTGATAGTAACACAACCACAATGGCTTCCTTATGTTTATTGATTGCATGTTGTATTTTTTCCATTCTTTTATTTCCAAACTACTTATGCCTTAAAAGTCTAAGTGAATTGCTTATAGACTTCTTACAGTTCAGTTGGGTTGTGTGTTTTTTTGGGGGGGTGCTTGTTTTTTTTAACCTTGTCCGACAATCTCTTTTAATTGGAATACTTATTTCATTTACATTTAATGTAATTATTGATATTTTCTGGTCTCCCAAATTGCTACTTGTTTTCAATTTGCCTTTTCTTTTTTTTATTGTTTTGTTGATCATTTTCCTTCTTCTTTTTGGTTAATCAAAATTTTTTTAGTATGGACATACCTTGGAGATATTGCAGGTTTGGTTCCAGACCATTTCAGTAAAGTGAATATCACTATAAGACAACTCATAGGAATTTTTCTTTGTTTCCCAGTGCATATAAAAGCTCGTTTGCACTTTACTATAGTCTATTAGGTGTGCGATAGCAGTATGTCTATGACAATCAATATTACACACCTGAATTAAAAATTGCAAATCATTATTTGACAATGCAGCATTGACATAAATCTTCAATTTGTTAAAAAAAAACACAGAATCTGTGAAGTACAGAAAGCAAAGCACAATAAATTAAGTATGCTTCTATTCCATTTAACTTCTTCTGTTGGCTTCTTAGCCATGCTTAATTTATTTCATTTTTTGTGTGTCTGCTCTAGTAATAGCAATATGTATCCTTAACTTGTCAAAGGCTGTTTAAGTCAGTATTGTAACCCTTCACATTTTCTTTATACCTTACCCTTCACTTTCCAACTTTCTACTTTATACCTGACACTTTCTACTCCTCAAGTATAATAAATTCTACATCTGTGTTATTCCATTTACCTACTCTTCTATCCTTTGTTTTATTGTTCTCATAACATTTAGTTGTATACATATATAATACTACAAACCATTCTTTATAATGTTATTATTTCCACCTTAAATAGTCAGCTGGCTTTTAAGTAAATTATAAGAAGACAGAAATGTAATATTTTACACTTACCTACAATTTCTGGTGTTTTTTCTTTCTGAAGAATCAAGTTTCCTTCCAGCAGTATTTCCTTCAATCTAAGAAGCATCCTTTACCATTCATGGTAGTGTGGGTATACTGGTGACAAATTCTCTCAGCTAACTTTTGTCTTAAAATATCTTTATCCATCTTAATTTTTGAAGACTTATTTTTCCAATGTGTGCATTAGAAGTAGAAGTTGGAAGAATGTTTCTGGACTGAATTTTATAGGGAACTTTTCTTCTAAGATGCGTTAGCTCAATACTTACATCAAACAACAAATTTTGAGAAGTCGCAATGATTGTGGGAGCACTAAGGCTACTAAGTATATCTGGAAAGGATTGCTTTTGATGTGAAGAAACAGCAAGTAACCTTTTAGACAGAATGGGAGCCACTCTGTTGGTACAAACATCTGCTTTAATACTGAGGGTCCTTGGTTGTAAAATGACTTGGGCAAAGAAAGTCTTTGATAAAGGCGTGTCCCTTTCTCAGATGGCATGAAAGGTGATGTGCCAGATGTGGTCTCACACCACATGAAACACATCAGTAGGCAGCAATGTCAACACATGAAAACCCTGTTCTCTGCTAGACATGTCTTTCATTAGGGTTTATTATAGTATCGACTGTTCATTCACAAGCATTTATTAAGTGCTGCAGAAGGTATTGTTGGGGGATATAAAACTGAGCAGGCATGGTACGTTCTGTGGGAACCTGTTGTCTACGTGAGGCACCATAATGGGCAAGGGCAGCTTGCACAAGAGCTGTGACCCAGCAGCCAGATACATTGACGCTGTGCCACAGCAGGACCTAAAGGTCCTAGCCACCAAGAGTGAGGCAAGGGGCAGCGAAACTCTGGCCACCTAATGTGAAGAGCTGACTCACTGGAAAAGATCCTGATGCTGGGGAAGATTGAGGGTGGGAGGAGAAGGAGATGACAGAGGATGAGACGATTGGATGGCATCACTGACTCGATGGACATGAGTTTGAGTAAACTCCTGGAGTTGGTGATGGACAGAAAAGCCTGGCATGCTGCTGTCCATGGGGTCGCAAAGAGTCAGACATGACTGAGTGACTGAACTGAACTGAACTGAAAGGGGGCAGGGCTCATGTTATTATGGGAATGATTTCTGGAAGACTTGGCTTTTGATACATACCTTGAAGGATGTGGAAGCTGTGGATTAGAGAGGTGAACTTATGGAATTTAAGGAAAGGAGAGTTTGGGGAAGGGATAACGTATAAAGACACTAAAATTTGGCAGAGCATTTGGTTAGCTGGAACAAAGGCAGCACCGTTTCTTGTGTGTGTGTGTACACACATACTCAGTCGTGTTCGACTCTTTGCGACCCCATGGACTATAGCCCACCAAGCTTCTCTGTCCATGGGATTTTCCAGGCAAGAATATTGGACTGGGTTGCCAATTCCTTCTCCAGGGGATCTTCCCAACCCAGGGATTGAACCTGAGTCTCTTGCATTGGTGGGCAGGTTCTTTACCAATAGCACCACATGGGAAGCCCCAAAGGCAACATGGTAGGAAGTAAATATGAGATTGCAGAGGTACAGTCTGTGGGGAGGTGTGGGCTCTGTGGAGCTGAGACACTGTTCGGAGTCCTGACTACAAGCCTTGAGATGATAATTTGTTATGACAGGTAACTGCAAGGAAGGCACTAAACGGAAAAAGACAATGTGAAAAAGAGAACTTGAATAGGAACTTTCCGGTACAGAGATGAAGGAGCAAACTTCATCAGATGAAGGAGTCCTTGAAGGTTGAAGATCAACTAGGAAACTGTAATAATTCTAGAGCAGTGCTGTACACTAGAAATATAATTCAAGCTAAAGTGAAATTGATTTAAGTAACCTACTTTATTCTAACATATCAAAACAATGACATCAACATGCAATCAACAGCAAATTAATAAACTACTTAACAGTTTTTTTCATACTGAGTCTGAATTCCAGTGTACATTTTTAATTATGGCACATTTTGATTTGAATGTTAAATCTTCATGGGAAAACTTTGACCTGTATTTTGTTGTTGTTCAGTCACTAAGTCATGTCTGACTCTTTGCAACCCCATGGACTGCAGCAGGCCAGGCTTCCTTGTCCATCACCAACTCCCAGAGTTTACTCAAACTCATGTCCATTGGGTCAGTGATGCCATCCAACCATCTCATCTTCTCTCGTCCCCTTCTCCTCCTGCCCTTGATCTTTCCCAGCATCGTTCTCTTTTAATGAGTCAGCTCTTTGCATCAAGTGGCTGAAGTTCTGGAGCTTCAACTTCAGCATCAGTCCTTCCAATGAATATTCAGTGTTGATTTCCTTTAGGACTGACTGGTTTGATCTCCTTGTATTTAGATTTTACAAAATTTGTGGTTAAAAAAGTCAATTCACACACTCAAGTTATTCCAAAGACACCTAAATATTTCCCAATAACTGGATTGAGTGTGTGGTGTTTAGTTGCTAAGTCGTGTCTGACTCTTTGTGACACCCTGGACTGTAGCCCAACAGGCTCCTCTGTCCATGGGATTCCCCAGGCAAGAATACTGGAGTGGATAGCCATTTCCTCCTCCAGGGGATCTTCCTGACCCAGGGATCAAACCGCCATCTCCTGCATTGGCAGGCATATTCTTTACTGCTAAGTCACCAGGGCCTGGATTGAGTATAAGCTATTAAATGAAAATTAAAGTAAAAAAATTTAGTTTCTCCAATATCCAAGGCATATTTTGAATGCTCAGTGGCCTTGTGTGGCTAGTTGTTACCATATGGACAGCTGAGGAGCAGAGGCTGGTCCTGGGGTGATAGCTTGGAATAGGAACTTGAGTGGAGGGAGTTTCCATCAGAATTGTGCTTATCTTGATACACTAAAGCATGGCGGCAGCAAGTTGATTTCTCCCAAGAGGGAATAAAGATGGTCTCCTAGGGTCTAAATATGTTACTTCATAAGTTCCTTGATGACAGGGACACACAATTCTGCTTGCTTTCCTCAGCTTTGCCCAGCACAGGGCCTGAAAGGTGGTAAGTTCTTGTTAAATATGCACTGATCTAAGGAAGGAAGCCACTTCAACTGAAGTCCTGAGTTCCTTTCTGCCTTCTGAGAGCACAATGGCCTGTGTAATTTTGTCTGAACTTCACCTTCAAGTCATACTCAGCCTCTGATCGCAGATAAGGGACAAAGAAGTGTGTTTCTGCTGCTTCTCAGAGGCCCTGATTTAGAGAATGTGGAGTGAGAGCAGGAAAAGCAGATGAACAGAGCTCGATCTGGGTGTTTGCTCCCTTTTCTCTCTTTAATAGCCCTTCTTCCCTTCTTATCCTTGTTTCTCTTCCCTTGTATTAGGATCAGTCTCTGGAGTAAACACATAAAGTTATTCCACAGCATTTAAAAAATCTGGAGACTTCTGATCCTATCTGCTGATTTCTGCAGAAAACCTTGGTTACTGCTCTGTGAGAGGACAACGGGCAGGTCAGGACTCTGACTCATCTCCGTGAAGACCAGAGTGAGTGGTGTCCCTGACTACCTGCCAGACTACTCCCACCACTTCTGGGCCCAAATAAATCACCATGCTACCTGGGGCCTCACAAAACAGCCTTCACATGATACACACACACACACACACACACATATATTTAGTGTAGTTTTGGATTTACAGAAAGATGGAACAAGTAGTACACAGAATTCCATGTACCTACCTCCCTCAGCTTGTGACCTCTGGCACACAATTTCCCCTATTCATATCTTGCCTTAGTGTGGCTTATTCGTTAAAATTAGTGAGCCAATATTAACACTTCGTTATTCACTGAAGCTCACAGTTTACATTCTTTGTGTTGTACGTTCTAAGAGTTTGACAAAGGTACCATTACAGTGTTGTACAGAATGGCTTCACCTCCCCAAAAGTCCCCTGTGCCTCACTTATTTAAGAAACAAAAAGGGCAATAATATTTCATGACATGTGAAAACGTGTAAGGTAGCATTTAACAGTAGGCTTCCCATGTGCTGTTTTTGGTCTTGCATAAATCCTTTGTTCCTCATTAACACATGAATGCAGGTGCTAGAGGAACCGTACGCGGTTCCCGGAATAATAGGAATTTATGCATCTCGTTCGTATGGAAAGTAGCCTCTCTATATGGTGAAAAGCAGCCATTTACAACTCTCTTCCCTTCTGATATGGAAAGTAACTTTTACAATCCCCTCCCTTGAAAATGATTCTAGCCTCAAGCTTCCTGAATAACTTGTAAGATTTTTTTTTATCCCTGTCTTTGCTAAAAAGAGCTATTTGTAAAAGAGTATATATATGCCCACAATATGTTGAATAAATGCCTTTGTTCCATCAGAACACTTGTCCCTGTGTTTCTCTCTCTCTGTCCCCTTCAGGCTGCTCAGCCTCTTTCCTTCTTTCACTTCCTTATCGGTCGACTCTGTCCCCCCAAGTTCCAGTCCATTAAAGGACCACAACAATTGGCACCCGAACAGGGACTTGGAATACATGGCAAGTCGGGCAGAGTGACCCCAGAAGCTTATTGAAGTGGGTAAGTACTAAAGACATAGGTATAACGGCAAGCCTATTCAGGCTGGTAAACACTAAAGACATAAATATAATGGCAGGAAAGCCCAATCACTTTTTTACTTTACTTTATCACTTATTTAAAGCTCAGGGATTTTTAGTTTTGCACCAGGAAATAGAGGCTGGCCTTCAAACAGTGGTTGAATGTAACCCTTGGTTCCTTGAGGAAGACAGTATTGATTTAGAAATTTGGCACCAGGTCAAAGAGAATGCTAAACGAGCCGCCAGACAGGGAAAAAACATTCCTACAAATTTCTGGCCTTTATGGGCTCCTATTGAAACTATGATTCTGCCACTTCAAGGTAATCTTGGCCCTCCTGACATTCAACAACAGGCAGAACACTTATTACATAAATATAAACTAAATGATAAAACCTTACAAAAGGCCCAGTTGGAACAACATAATATATTTACAAACCCTCCCCGGGTTGTTCCAAGCGCTCCTAGTCTGCCAGCAGACACAAATCTAAAAGCCTCTCCTTTGCTAAAACCTAACGATTCTGGCAACGACTCCTCTAGGACACCTTTTGACATTAAAATTAACACCTTTCTAAATAACAATGATGAGTTTTTACCACATACTCTTAATTGTAAAAATTTGCTAACTGCCCACTCTCCTTCATGACAGAGGCTTTCTAAATTAATGGCTTTACAATCACAGGTCTCTGAAGCGGATGGTTTTTCCATTTTTCCAGTTTTAAGAAATCCTGACACTCAAGGGCATGTAATATCTCAACATAAGGCTATTAACTTTTATTATATGCAACAAATACAAAAGGCTATAGCTATGTACGGCCCACATTCTCAAATACAGTGCCCTCCTTTGTTGCATGAACAAGTAAAAACAGTGGCCCATATGGCTTAGGAGCGAATTACTCCTCAAGGGGAGCCTACAGGTAGCTACACTAAAATATTGCAAGGACCTAATGAAAGGTATGCTGATTTTTTAGCTAGATTACAAACTGCTATTATCCGTACTGTTATTGGAGAAGAAGCTAAAAGACAACTAGAGAAACTACTTGCTTATGAGAATGCAAACCAGGAATGCCAAAAGGTCATAGCTCCTATTCGGGAGGCAGGGACTATTATAGATTATTTGAAGGAATAAAATAGCAATCTAGGATCAGAAACTCAAAAGATGCAATTGCCAGCTGAAACAATGGTTGCCTCCCTTAAAAAGAGAAATAAAGGATGTTTTACATGTGGAGATAAAAGCCATTTAAAAAGAGATTGCCCTAAGAGGGCTAATAAAAAACCTCCCCAAATCTGCCCTCACTGCCATAGAGGAATGCGTTGGGCCAAAGATTGTAAATCTAAATTTGACATTAAACGGAAACCTATTCCGAAAAACTCCAAGCAGGGGAACCACCAGGCCACCTCCAACAATAACCAGGGGCAAATTCCATCTTTTCCCTCAAACCCTCAAACAGTCCCCTCTTGAATACCTACCAGACTGTTTGAAGCCCTGCCCCCACAAACTTTTGATCTTTTACTTGGCCTCTCTAGTTTGACTTCTAAAGGAATTACTGTTCACACTAGAGTAATTGGTTCAGATTATAACAGAGAAATTCAAATTGTGATGTCATCCCAGATTTTATGACAATTCAAAAAGGGAGACAAAATTGCTCAACTGCTTCTTTTACCTTACATTTCTATTAACTCGTCTAAAGAGGTACAAACGAGCAGATTTGGCAGTGCAGATCAAAAACAATCCTTGTGAACTTCATTAATATTTGAATTTGCCCGACCGAATATAAATATCAAAATTAATGGTAAAAAATTTTCTGGTCTCCTTGACACTGGATCTTTATTATTATTATTATTTCCAAATATTTATGGCCCAAATCTTGGCCTATACAAAATTTCTTGCCAAATTGCAGGAATTTCTCAAACTAAAGTACAAGAGGTTTATCAAAGTACTCAAATATATCCATGTGAGGGACCAGAAGGCCAACCTGCAACATTAAAACCTTATGTGATAGATGCCCCCCTTAATTTAATAGGAGAGACTTACTTATACAATGGCAAGCTCAAATTCACATTCCACATTTTTTGTAGGGGCCACTGCTCATTTAACAAACAATGCAATTATTATAATAACTTGGAAAAATGAGGAGCCTGTTTGGACAGAACAATGGCCCCTCACAAACAAGAAACTATAGGCGGCTAAAAAACTTACAGATACACAGCTGAAATTAAAACATATTAAAAAATCTTGTTTCATGTGTCAATACTATGTAGCTAAAGCCCTTAGGTGATATAAATTAGATTAGACCTTCTTTAGGCATTGCTAATTACCAATTAAATAACCTATTTAATACTTTAAAAGGAGATCTTGATTTAAATAGCCCTCCTTCGCTTTCTCAAAAGGCATGAGAGGAATTCTATTTAGTACAAAATAAATTACAACAACAATTTCTTACATCAGACTAGATTAACCTCTAGATCTATTTATACTCCTCTCTCTCCATTCTCCCACAGGACTTCTTGCTCAACAAGAGCACCCAATAGAATGGATCTATACCACTTTTAGGGGAATAAAGTCACTTACACCCTATCTTGATTTAATTGCACTAATTATTATCAATGGTAGAAATAGGACTAAAACTCTAATTGGCTCTGATCCTCATAAAATTGTAATACCAATCAATAAATCCCAACTTTAGAATGCATTACAAACTTCTACCGATTTCCAAGTAGCTTTTCTGGAATATTTTGGAGAAATTTCATTTCATTATCCTTCAGTAAGCTGTAAAATTTCTTCAAAAATACTAAATTTATTATTTCCCATGTTATCAGTTCACAGCCTACACCACAAGCTGAGGTTTTTTATATAGATGGGACTAAAAACGCCAAAGCCTCATTCTGGTCTCTCAAGGAATATAAAGTCTTTTATACTAAAGTTCATTCTGCTCAACAAAATGAATTATATGCTCTTATTCAAGTCACTTGCCTGCATCCTTACCCCATTAATATAGTCTCTGATTGCTTATATTCAGTTTTTGTATTAAAAAATATAGAAACCTCCACCATAAACTCCAATCAACCTGTTATTCAACAACTTTTTTTCGAACTGCAATCCCTAATCAGAAACCACACCTATCCCATTTATATTACCCATATTCGAGCATACTCCTGTCTTCCTGGCCCTATTACTTATGGTAATGTACAAGCTGACAAACTCATTTCTTTTGCTACTACAAAAGAACAGCATGCTCTCTAATATAACAATGCTGGCTCTCTATACCAGCTATAAAAAAATCACATACCACCAGGCTAAAAAAATTGTTAATAAAATGCTCCACTTGTAGACTCTTACATCTTTAACCCATCACACAAGAAACTAATCCTTGCAGTTTGCAACATAATAAACTATGGCCCTGCCTATATTTCTAGACGCTTTAAACAATTTTTATAATCATTCTCTATTAAACATATTACAGGTATTCCTTATAATCCACAGGCACAAGGTATAATTGAACGAGCACATCACACACTAAAATTACAAATAAAAAAAAATTAAAAAAGGGGGAATACACAGGAACAGTACTGTCTTCCCTATCTAAAGCAGGCTTTACTAGATTCCAACATAAGACATTTTCTAAACCTCTAACTTTGTTAATACAGCTTTATTTGTTTTAAATTTTTTAAATTTACCACAGGGAGATATCTTAACTAGAGCATAAAAACATTTTGAGGAATTGAAGGACACTGCTCTTCCTCTGCCCATTTGGTACCAAGACGGGTTAACAAAACATTGGAAATCTGAGAAACTAATCTTACAGGGAAAAGGGTATGTTTATATCTCCTCAGATGGATCCAATGAACTCACGTAGCTTCCTCTTCGGAAAATTCGACTCAAGGGGGCCCCCAGCCTTCAAACCAGAGATGAAACAACAAAAATCCCAGGAGGAAGAAATTCCAATATGGGCCATGGCAGCTCTAAAGATCTCCAGGAAGTGCTGCCCTCAGCAACATCAACCTTATAACCTCCCCACTTGGGGACAAATAAAAACCCTTACTAATTGAGCTGAAAATTTGGTCTCTCAACAGGGAATGCTGCAGAATCCAGAAAACATTTTCCTAGCCATGCTTAGCTTGGTCGCCTGTGCCTCCCCCTCGCCCGAGGCAAATTAATTATTCATACCCAACCCCCTTTTTTACTACAGGTGGTAAAATGGATGGAGAGAAGATCAGTTGTTTCTACTATACATATGCCTTCTCCCTAGAGCATTAAAGGACCCTCACACCCTGAAGCAGAAGAAAAAGCTAATTAATATTTCTCTAGGTTATGAAGTCCTTCCTTTGTGCATGGCAACAACAGAATTATGCATAAATATTAACCAACAAACTTGGGCCTTCGCCCTGCCTCCCAAAAAAGACTTTCGGACTTTGCTTGAACAGTGAACCATGGTTACACTACAAAAACCTTAGGGAAAGAATTCATTACCATGACAAAGGACTTCTTGAGTGACTTGACAGAAAAATCTCCCCACTTCGCCTTCAAATCAATAAACAGATTGGGCCTAAACTACGAGACACCTGGAAACCTGTTGTGAGCACCGAAAAACTTGAAACTTAGAACGGACATTTTACAAGGACTAGCCGTGGTTTTAATAACTATTCCTTTTGCTATAATCAATCCTATTTTTTATAGGCCTGTGCTCCACTTCCTTTTGTTATAGGAAACTTACATGCTAATAAGACTTTACCTTCTGTAACCTGTATTAATTGAACTATATAACTGCTAAGAAATGATTCCCTTTTGATTTGTGAATGGATTCTACTCAATATTGTGTTACTCTATTCATCTAATTTTATAGTACCTACAACTAGGTACAAATCAAAAATATTATGAAACATAACATAATAATTGCCTCGCTGTATGTACTCAAAAAGAACTCCTTGTTAAAACGTCTGCCTTCTTCCACTTAATCTAGAGACTTTAGCTGAGCAACTAGCAGTTTAATTATTGGGCTAAACCATTGAGGTTGATTTCAACAATATTATTCACGCAGCGGGTCTGAAACTGTAACTTTTGTGTTTCGTCTTGGTGACTTTATTTGTTATTTTACATTTGCCTTTCTTTGAAGATTGGTTATACTTAAACAACTCAAATGGTCAGGACCTTTTTTACAAATATAATAAAATAGCGGGGAATTTTAGGTAGCATAGAATGATCTCTGATTCGTTTCCAAGGCAAACCATTCAGTATCACGGTAATCCAAGTCTATGGGGGGGGGGGGGGGGGGCCCCGACCAGTACAACAACCCGCCGAAGAAGCTGAAGTTGAAATGGTTCTATGAAGACCTACAAGATCTCCTAGAACTAACACCCAAAAAGATGTCCTTTTCATTATAGGGGACTGGGGTGCAAGTAGGAAGTCAAGCAAACTCTGGCGTAACAGGCAAGTTTGGCCGTGGAGTTACAGAAATGGATGCAGGGCAAAGGTGAATAGAGTTTTGGCCATGAGAACGCACTGGTAATAGCAAACACCCTATTCCAACAACACAAGAGAAGACTCTACACGTGGACATCACCAGATGGTCAACACCGAAATCAGATTGATTATATTCTTTGCAGCCAAAGATGGAGAAGCTCTATACAGTCAGCAAAAACAAGACTGGGAGCAGACTGTGGCTCTGATCATGAACTCCTTATTGCCAAATTCAGACTTAAATTGAAGAAAGTAGGGAAAACCACTAGTCCATTCAGGTATGACCTAGATCAAATCCCTTATGAGTATACAGTGGAAGTGACAAATAGATTTAAGGGACTAGACCTGATAGACAGAGTGCCTGATGAACTATGGACAGAGGTTTGTGACATTGTACAGGAGACAGGGATAAAGACAATCCCCATGGAAAAGAAATGCAAAAAAGCAAAATGGCTGTCTACGGAGGCCTTACAGATAGCTGGGAAGAGAAGAGAAGTGAAAAGCAAAGGACAAAAGGAAAGATATTCCCATCTGAATGCAGAGTTCCAAAGAATAGCAAGGAGAGATAAGAAAGCCTTCCTCAGCGATCATTGCAAAGAAATAGAGGAAAACAACAGATTGGGAAAGACTAGAGATCTCTTCAAGAAAATTAGAGATATCAAAGGAACATTTCATGCAAAGATAGGCTCGATAAAGGACAGAAATGGTATGGACCTAACAGAAGCAGAAGATATTAAGAAGAGGTGGCGAGAATACACAGAAGAAGTGTACAAAAAAGATCTTCACGACCCAGATAATCACGATGGTGTGATCACTCACCTAGAGCCAGACATCCTGGAATGTGAAGTCAAGTGGGCCTTAGAAAGCATCACTACGAACAAAGCTAGTGGAGGTGATGGAATTCCAGTTGAGCTATTTCAAATCCTCAAAGGTGATGCTGTAAAAGTGCTGCACTCGATATGTCAGCAAATCTGGAAAACTCAACAGTGGCCACAGGACTGGAAAAGGTCAGTTTTTGTTCCAATCCCAAAGAAAGGCAATGCCAAAGAATGCTCAAACTACCACACAATTGCACTCATCTCACATGCTAGTAAAGTAATGCTCAAAATTCTCCAAGCCAGGCTTCAGCAATACATGAACCGTGAACTTCCAGATGTTCAAGCTGGGTTTAGAAAAGGCAGAGGAGCCAGAGATCAAATTGCCAACATCTGCTGGATCATCGAAAAAGCAAGAGAGTTCCAGAAAAACATCTATTTCTGCTTTATTGACTAGGCCAAAGCCTTTGACTGTGTAAGTCACAATAAACTGTGGCAAATTCTGAAAGAGATGGGAATACCAGACCATCTGACCTGTCTCTTGAGAAACCTGTATGCAGGTCAGGAAGCAACAGTTAGAACTGGACATGGAACAACAGACTTGTTCCAAATAGGAAAAGGAGTACGTCAAGGCTGTATATTGTCACCCTGCTCATTTAACTTATATGCAGAGTACATCATGAGAAACACTGGGCTGGAAGAAACGCAAGCTGGAATCAAGATTGCCTTGAGAAATATCAATAACCTCAGATATGCTGATGACACCACCCTTATGGCAGAAAGTGAAGAAGAACTAAAGAGCCTCTTGATGAAGGTGAAAGAGGAGAGTGAAAAAGTTGGCTTAAAGCTCAACATTCAGAAAACTAAGATCATGGCATCTGGTCCCATCACTTCATGGGAAATAGATGGGGAAACAGTGGAAACAGTGTCAGACTTTATTTTTTGGGGCTCCAGAATCACTGCTGATGGTGATTGCAGCCATGAAATTAAAAGACGCTTACTCCTTGGAAGGAAGGTTTATGGCCAACCTAGATAGCATATTTAAAAGCAGAGACATTACTTTGCCAACAAAAGTCCGTCTAGTCAAGGCTATGGTTTTTCCAGTGGTCATGTATGGATGTGAGAGTTGGATGGTGAAGAAAGCTGAGCGCCGACGAATTGATGCTTTGGAACTGTGGTGTTGGAGAAGACTCTTGAGAGTCCCTTGGACTGCAAGGAGATCCAATCAATCCATCCTAAAGGAGATCAATCCTGGGTGTTCATTGGAAGGACTGATGTTGAAGCTGAAACTCCAATACTTTGGCCCACCTCATGCGAAGGGTTGACTCATTGGAAAAGACCCTGATGCTGGGTAGGATTGGGGGCGGGAGGAGAAGGGGACGACAGAGGATGAGATGGTTAGATGGCATCACCGACTCGATGGACATGGGTTTGGGTAGACTCCGGGAGTTGGTGATGGACAGAGAGGTCTGGCGTGCTGCAGTTCATGGGGTCGCAAAGAGTCGGACACGAATGAGCGACTGAACTGAACTGATTTAACAGTAGGCTTCCCGTATGCGGTTTTCAGTCTTGCATAAACACTTTGTTCCTCATTAGCACCTGAATGCAGGTGCTAGAGGAATAATAGGAATGTATGCATCTCGTTCGTATGGAAAGTAGCCTCTCCACGTGGTGAAAAGCAGCCATTTACAATTCTCTTCCCTTCTCATATGGAAAGTAACTTTTACAATCCCCTCCCTTGAAAATGATTCTAGCCTCAAGCTTCCTGAGTAACTTGTAAGATTTTTTTATCCCTTTCTCTGCTAAAAAGGGCTATCTTGTAAAAGAGTATATATATGCCCACAATATGTTGAATCAATGCCTTTGTTCCATCAGAACACTGGTCCCCATGTCTCTCTCTCTCTCTCTCTCTCTCTCTGTCCCCTTCAGGCTGCTCAGCCTCTTTCCTTCTTTCACTTTTTTATCGATCGACTCTGTACCCCCAAGTTCTGATCCATTAAAGGACCACACGGAGAAGGCAGTGGCAACCCACTCTAGTACTTTTGCCTGGAGAATCCCATGGACGGAGGAGCCTGGTGGGCTGCAGTCCATGGGGTCGCAAAGAGTCGGACACGACTGAGCGACTTCACTTTCACTTTTCACTTTCATGCATTGGAGAAGGAAATGGCAACCCACTCCAGTGTTCTTGCCTGGAGAATCCCAGGGATGGCGGAGCCTGGCAGGCTGCAGTCTATTGGGTCGCACAGAGTCGGACATGACTGAAGCGACTTAGCAGCAGCAGCAGCAGCAGCAGAAGCAGCAGCAGCAAAGGACCACAACAAAAACGATGTGATATTCAAGTACCAACATCCATAAACAGTTTTATTGGAACGCAGTCACACATTTGCTTACATGTCATCTACGGCTGCTTTTGCTCTATAACATAATTGAGTGGTTTCAATGGGGTCAGCTGGCCTGCAAAGCTGAAAATATTTACTCTCTGGCCCTATACAGAAAAAGTCTGCTGGCCCCCAGCCTTGTTCATGAATTCTGGAAAATTTGAATTGTTGCCTCTCAGCACTCAATGAGGGGTTGTGAACCTAGTAGGTTTCTGCTCTAACTTGACCACTACAAAATATTCTGTCTGGAATGTTAGCAATTATTTCCATTGTCAACTTTCTCCCAGGACCCCAGAATCCCTTCTGCCATTTTGCTGATAGGTCTTTACCACTAATGTCTTGATTTTTAAAAAGTGAACCTCTGACAAGAGGTGTGTAGTTGATATGTTTATTAACAACAAAAATTTGTATCAAAAAATTCATTCATTTGCTCATATATTATTCCTGCCTCCCTCCAACAAACATTCACTTAGTACAATTGGCCCTTGAACAACACAGGTTTGAACTGCACTGGTCCCCTTATGTGCAGATTTTTTCAATAGTAAATACTCCATAATCCAAGGTTGGTTGAATCCCTGGCTTCAACTGGGATTGAGAGGTTGAATATAGACAGGACTGAGTATAAATTATACATGGATTTTTGACTATGTGGATGATTGGCATCCCAACACCTGTGTTTTTAAAAAATTAATTTAATTTAATTGGAGGTTAATTACTTTACAATATTGTAATGGTTTTTGCCATACATTGACATGAATCAGCCATGGGTGTACATGTGTCCCCCATCCTGAGCCCCCCTCCCTCCTCCCCCTCCCCATCCCATCCCTCAGGGGTGTCCCAGGGCACCGGCTTTGAGTGCCCTGTTTAATGCATCAAACTTGGACTGGTGATCTATTTCACATATGGTAACATACATGATTCAGTGCTATTCTCTCAAATCATCCCACCCTTGCCTTCTCCCGCAGAGTCCAAAAGTCTTCTTTATATCTGTGTCTCTTTTGCTGTCTCACATATAGGGTCAATGTTACCATCTTTATAAATTCCATATATATGTGCTAATATACTGCATTGGTGTTTTACTTTCTGACTTACTTCACTCTGTATAATAGGCTCCAGTTTCATCCACCTCATTAGGACTGATTCAAATGCATTCTTTTTAATAGCCGAGTAATATTCCATTGTGTATATGTACCACAGCTTTCTTATCCATTCGTCTACTAATGGACATCTAGGCTGTTTCCATGTTCTGGCTGTTATAAACAGTGCTGCGATGAACTTTGGGGTACACATGTCTCTTTTAATTCTGGTTTCCTCACTCTGATGCTGAGCAGTGGGATTGCTAGGTCGTATGGCAGTTCTATTTCCAGTTTTTTAAGGAATCTCCACACTGTTCTCCATAGTGGCTGTACTAGTTTGCATTCCCACCAACAGTGTAAGAGGGTTCCCTTTTCTCTGCACCCTCTCCAGCATTTATTGTTTGTAGACTTTTTGATAGCAGCCATTCTGACTAGCCTGAGATGATACCTCACTGTGGTTTTGATTTTCATTTCTCTGATGAGAAATGTTGAGAATCTTTTCATGTTTGTTAGCCATCTGTAGGTCTTCTTTGGAGAAATGTCTGTTTAGTTCCATGGCCCACTTTTTGATTGGGTCATTTATTTTTCTGGTGTTGAGCTGCATGAGCTGCTTGTGTATGTTTGAGATTAATCTTTTGTCAGTTGCTTCATTTGCTATTATTTTCTCCCATTCTGAAGTCTGTCTTTTCACCTTGCTTAAGTTTCCTTCCTTGTGCAAAAGCTTTTAAGTCTAATTAGGTCCCATTTATGTGTTTTTGCTTTTATTTCCATTGCTCTGGGAGGTGGGTCATAGAGGATCCTGCTGTGATTTATGTCAGAGAGTGTTTTGCCTATGTTTTCCTCTAGAAGTTTTATAGTTTCTGGTCTTACATTTAGATCTTTAATTCATTTTGAGTTTATTTTTGTGTGTGGTGTTAGAAAGTGTTCTACTTTCATTCTTTTGCCTGTAGTTGACTGGTTTTCCCAGCACCGCTTGTTTTTTTTTTTTTATACATTTTTTTTTTTTTAATTTTAGTTGGGTGCTAATTACTTTACAATATTGTAGTAGTTTTTGCCATACATCGACATGAATCAGCCATGGATTCACATGTGCTCCCCCTCCCAAACCCTCCTCCCACCTCCCTCCCCCTCCCATCCCTCAGTGTCATCCCAACGCTCCATCCCTGAGCATCCGTCCCATGCATAGAACATGGAATGGTGTTCTGCTTCATATATGACAATATACATGTTTCAATGTTATTGTCCCAGAACGTCCAACCCTCACCTTCTCCCTCAGAGTCCACAGGACTGTTCTATGCATCTGTGTCTCTTATTCTGTCTCACATATAGGGTTACCATTACCATCTTTCAAATTCCATATACATGCATTAGTATACTGTATTGGTGCTTTTCTTTCTGGCTCACTTCACTCTGTATAATGGGCTCCAGTTTCATCCATCTCAATAGAACTGATTCAAATGTATTCTTTTTAATGGCTGAGTAATATTCCATTGTGTATATGTACCACAGCTTCCTTATCCATTCGTCTGCCGATGGACATCTAGGATGCTTCCATGTCCTGGCTATTGTAAACAGTGCTGCGATGAACATTGGGGTTACACGCGTCTCTTTCAATTCTGGTTTCCTCGGTGTATATGCCTAGCAGTGGGATTTGCTGGGTCATATGGCAGTTCTATTCCCAGTTTTTTAAGGAATCTCCACACTGTTCTCCATAGTGGCTGTACTAGTTTGCATTCCCACCAACAGTGTAAGAGGGTTCCCTTTTCTCCACACCCTCTCCCAGCATTTATTGCTTGTAGACTTTTGGATAGCGGCCATTCTGACTGGTGTGTAATGGTACCTCATTGTGGTTTTGATTTGCATTTCTCTAATAATGAGTGATGTTGAGCATCTTTTCATGTGTTTGTTAGCCATCTGTATGTCTTCTTTGGAGAAATGGTCTGTTTAGTTCTTTGGCCCATTTTTTGATTGGGGTCGTTTATTTTTCTGGAATTCAGCTGCAGGAGTTGCTTGTATATTTTTGAGATTAATTGTTTGTTCTGTTGCTTCGTTTGCTATTATTTTCTCCCATTCTGAAGGCTGTCTTTTTCACCTTGCTTATAGTTTCCTTTGTTGTGCAAAAGCTTTTTAATTTTGATTAGGTCCCATTTGTTTATTTTTGCTTTTATTTCCAATATTCTGGGGGGTGGGTCATGGAGGATCCTGCTGTGATTTATGTCGGAGAGTGTTTTGCCTATGTTTTCCTCTAGGAGTTTTATAGTTTCTGGTCTTACATTTAGATCTTTAATCCATTTTGAGTTTATTTTTGTGTATGGTGTTAGGAAGTGTTCTAGTTTCATTCTTTTACAAGTGGTTGACCAGTTTTCCCAGCACCACTTGTTAAAGAGATTGTCTTTTCTCCATTGTATACTCTTGCCTCCTTTGTCGAAGATAAGGTGCCCATAGGTGCGTGGGTTTATCTCTGGGCTTTCTATTTTGTTCCATTGATCTATATTTCTGTCTTTGTGCCAGTACCATACTGTCTTGATGACTGTGGCTTTGTAGTATAGCCTGAAGTCAGGCAGGCTGATTCCTCCAGTTCCATTCTTCTTTCTCAACATTGCTTTGGCTATTTGAGTTTTTTTTGTATTTCCATACAAATTGTGAAATTATTTGTTCTAGTTCTGTGAAAAATAATGTTGATAGCTTGATAGGGATTGCATTGAATCTATAGATTGCTTTGGGTAATATACTCATTTTCACTATATTGATTCCTCCAATCCATGAACACAATATATTTCTCCATCTATTTGTGTCCTCTTTGATTTCTTTCATCAGTGTTTTATAGTTTTCTATATATAGGTCTTTTGTTTCTTTAGGTAGAATTATTCCTAAGTATTTTATTACTTTTGTTGCAGTGGTGAATGGAATTGTTTCCTTAATTTCTCTTTCTGTTTTCTCATTGTTAGTGTATAGGAATGCAAGGGATTTCTGTGTATTCGTTTTATATCCTGCAGCTTTACTATATTCATTGATTAGCTCTAGTAATTTCCTGGTGGTGCCTTTAGGGTTTTCTATGTAGAGGATCATGTCATCTGCAAGCAGTGAGAATTTACTTCTTTTCCAATCTGAATTCCTTTTATTTCTTTTTCTTCTCTGGTTGCTGTGGCTAAAACTATGTTGAATAATAGTGGTGAGGGTGGGCACCCTTGTCTTGTTCCTGACTTTAGGGGAAATGCTTTCAATTTTTCACCATTGAGGATAATGTTTGTTGTGGGTTTATCATATATGGCTTTTATTATGTTGAGGTATGTTCCTTCTATATTTGTTTTCTGGAAGGTTTTTTTTTTATCATAAATGGATGTTGAATTTTGTCAAAGGCTTTCTCTGCACCTATTGAGATAGTCATATGGTTTTTATCTTTCAATTTGTTAATGTGGTATATCACATTGATTGATTTGTGAATATTAAAGAATCCTTGTATCCCTGAGATAAAGCCCACTTGGTCATAATGTATTGTCTTTTTAATGTGTTGTTTGATTCTGTTTGCTAGAATTTTGTTGATTTTTGCATCTATGTTCATCAGTGATATTGGCCTGTAGTTTTCTTTTTTTGTGTCATCTTTGCCTGGTTTTGAACATCTGTGTTTTTGAAGGGTCAACTATATTTGGTTTTTGTTGAGTGCAGTCTTGGTTAGCAGAGATTAAGAAAACAGCCCCCATCTTCAGGGAGATCAGAAATGAGTATGGATGACAGACAGATAAAATAGCGACTACAGCACAAGGTGGTAAGTGCTCTAATAAACCCCAGGCAACAATAATAGAATCATAAGTCCAAGAATTAAAGAGCCACCAATCATTTATTTAACAAATATTTACTAGGTATCTGTTAAGTGCCAGGTACTGTGCTAGGTGTTGTAAATATTATGGTGGGCAAGACAGATCTTAAACAGCTTTAAATCTAGGTTGCATTTATCATAAACATAGAAGGGATTTTTGAGGCCATGTGATATAACCCAATTATCCAATGAAAAATCCTTGCCACAAGCTTCTTGGCAAGTGCCAGTTATGTTAATGTGGCCTATCTCCAGTAATAGGAAACATACATTAATTTATGTGTAAAGTTGAATGATTATAAGTGTTGACTAAGCTTTATTTGAGTGAAACTGTGCCTCTGAGTAAAAATTATATATTTCAGAGCTGAAAAGAATCTGCTAGGAAATGTAAAGTCTTTCTCTTTTCCATGTGATGAAAAAGGCATTAATCTTCACTAAAGTATTAGCTCAAGGAAGATAGGGATTTTGTCTTTTATTTGTCATAGACTTTTGTTTATTCATAGCCTTTACCATAGAACAGACTTTGATATGTGATAGGCCCTAAGACAGGGAAGTCTTGTGTGCTGCAGTCCATGGGGTCACAAAGAGTCAGACGTGACTTAGCTATTGAACAGCAACAACAAAGGCCTAAGTATGTACATGAATGAGTGAATAATAGTGGTCATCGTATACCAAGCATAACTCTATCAAGCAGTGTAACTCTATATAACTCTATCATAACTGTATCAATCTCTTTACATAAGTTATCTCATTTCTTTCTCACAATAAGATTGGAGTATTGACTGGTTCGCATCCTACTGGTGGTCAACTGATAATAACTTGCTGAAGCTAACAGACTTAAGTGGTAAAGCTTAGGCTAAAGTTTTCTTTGTACCTTCTTATGGCCAGTTGTCAGGCTTCCCCAGTGGCTCAGACGGTAAAGAATCTGCCTGCAATTCAGGAGACCCAAGTTTGATCCCTGGGTTGGGAAGATACCTTGGAGAAAGGAATGGCTACCCACTCCAGTATTCTTGCCTGGAGAATTCCATGGACAGGGGAGCCTGGAGGGCAACAGTCCATGGGTTCACAAAGAGTTGGACACAAGTGAGCAACTAACACACACACACACACGGCCAGTTGTCATTCTTGCTTGTATTCTGGAGACTTAGGATGTGAGAGCATTCCACAAACTTGTCCTTCTTTCCAAAGTAGGGTAACTGGACAAGGGCAGACAAAGGTATATTGAGGAAATAGTCAAGCAAAGTTTGAGCAATCTTCGTGGCACCACTGAGCCCAAGGAAACTCCATGGGGACCACGCCAAATATATTAAGGATGGTAATACAGCTGGCCAATTTCTTATTTTCTCTCAGATCCATCCTCTGCCTTCCCCCATCCTTTTACAATATCATAGAGAATAATATTTTACAAACTTTCTTATTGACTGGCTTCCATGTTGTGAGATGAATGGGATGTGTTGACAGAGGACAGCAGAAGCCAAGATAATTCTGACTTTCCTAATCTTCTGGCAGTGGCTGTTTCCTTTGAGCCCTAGATTCTGCAAGTTTGCCTCTAACTTTGTGGTCCCATCTCTGACTGGCATCTCCTACAGGGATTCCAGCTTCAGCCAGGCAGTTACAGTACTGAGTTCTGACAAAGCTGCCTCCTCCTGTCATCCAGCCAAGACTAGGAATGAACTATCACCAGTTGTTGCTAAAAAAGGGTTGTTTCCCCACCTCACGTTTGGGTTCTAAGCTCTTTCATCTTTCCTGTGACCAATTCCTTATATTAAATTCCCTCTGTTGAAAAACTTAGAGTTGTTTCTGCTTCCTCACTAAGTGGACCTGACTGATACACAGTTAAGTCTTCAAATTTCAAGGTATTAGAACAATATTGATTCACTTTTTGATGTGTGGTTAAAACTCAATCAGTGTTCACTGGGAAGGCTGCCACATGATTCAGGACCCATGGTAGCTCTCTTGTGACACTGCCTTTCTCTAAGGGCCTTGGAGCCCTCTCTTGGATGCTCCTATGGCAGAGGGGAGAGTCAAGAATCACACAAAAGAGAGGTTTATAGGCCAGTCTTGGAAGAGTCATATAACACTACATTCCACAATCCATTGGGCACAATGTTTAGGTACATGGTTAAATGTATTTTTGCTGTGGGTCCATGAGGAGGAGATAGGTTATACCACCATCTAGTCAATCTCCACTGCATTGGGATGCTGAGACTTTGGCTGAGCTGGTCTGTGTGTGAACACACTTCTCTCTTCTCATCTCTCCCATTTGCTCTTCTCATCTTGCCTTATTCACACATAATTCAGTTGAAAGACCCTTAAGGAAACTCAATATGGGGTGATGCCTATGCTCTGGGGGTCAGGATGAAGTGTGTATGAATATATTCTTAACCAACCAGTCAGACCACAACATGCCCCTTCATATCCTAGAACGTTGTACCTGGAAGCAGCCATGGGCAGACTGGTGACAGGTGAATATTCTCTCATACACTCCACCGAAGAAGGTAAGAATTTGCTTCCCTATGCTTTGACGGTGATGTATCCTTTGCTATTCAAAGAGTGGATCCCGTCAGTCAGCAGAATCAACAATGTCTGGGAGTTTTTTCAAAATGTAGCATTTCATGCTCCAGCCCAGCGTGATGGAATCAGGAATCTGTAATTTAATAACATCCCTAGTGATTTGTACGCACATTAAAGTTTGGGAAGCATTACTGTAATTCATAAAGCTAATACTTTGCTCAGCTGGTGTCACAGGCATCTATGCATGACATACTGTGCTGTTTCATGGTTTCGGGAACTCTTGTCTGAGCTCCCACAGAGTAAAATCATCCTGCCTCGCCTCTTGGACAAACTAAGAAATTGGACAGCAGGAGCATGTTGGTAATTCTAACACCAACACGAAGAAGAAAGAAAGAAAAGAAGAAGGAAGGAAGGAAGGCAAGGAGGGAGGGAGGAAAGGGAAGGAAGAAAGGCCAGGTTTACAGAGTAAAGTGGTCTTGGGGCCAGAAACGCCCAGATTACCCAGCAGTGAACATGCATCAGTGAATATGCATGAGCATGAGTAAGAAACCTATAACTGTCTCCCTTTTTTTCTTTAAAGTTTACTCTCTAACTTTATTTTACTTCATATTGAGTTAGCATTCTCTGGTTACTTTTTTTTTATTGAAGTATAACTGATTTACAATGTTGCATTATTTCAGGTATATAGCAAAGTGATTCAGTCATACACAGTAATACATATATATATACACACATACATACATATACATTCTTACTCAGATTCTTTTCCATTATAGGTTATTACAAGATACTGAATATAGTTCCTTGTGCTATATGCTAGATCCTCGTTGCATATCTATTTTATATATGATAGCTTGCATCTGTTAATGCCAAACTCCTAATTTATCCCTGCCCCCACCTTTTGATAATCAATAAGTTTGTTTGCCATGTCTGTCAGTCTGTTCTGTAAATAAGTTCATTTTTCTAGACTCCACATACAATTGATATTTGTCATGTGATATTTGTCTTCCTCTGTGTGACTTACTTTCCTTAGTATGATTAGCCATATGTGTGCACTTAGTTACTAAATCCTGTCCAAGTTTTTGTGACCCCATGGGATGTAGCTTGCCAGGGTCCTCTGTTCATGGGGATTTTCCAGGCAAGAACACTGGAGTGGGTTGCTATGCCCTCCTCCAGAGTATCTTCCTGACCCAGGGATAGAACCCCAGGTCTCCCACATTGCGGGCAGATTCTTTACCATCTGAGCCACCAGGAAGCCCAAGAATACTAGAGTGGGTAGCCTATACCTTCTCCAGGAGATCTTCTTGACCCAGGAAGCAAACCTGGGTCTCTTGAATTGCAGGTGGATTCTTTACCAGCTGAGCTCCCAGGGAAGCCAGATAATCAATATAAAATCCCCTATCTCTTGCTAACAGATTTGGGCCATGGGCAATGGGTTAACTCTTAGGAATCTCTGGAACAAACTGATTTTAATTTCTTCTCGCCTTCTCTGCCAGCATGAAAATTGAAAATTCCTACTTATTCTTAAAACTGAGGTTAAATGCCAAATCTCCTATGATTCTCTGAATTCAAAGCTTACCCCAGGCCCTTGGTACCCTTCTAGACTGACCTTCCAGGGCATGAAGCTAGGGGTTGTCTTCCACTACTAGCCCCCTCATAACTCTGATAATCAATCCAGGCTGGCCTCTGACACTCTCCCCTTTTCCCAAGGAGAAAGGTACCAACTAGATCTTCAGGTAAATACATCGTCACACTTTGGTGCTATAGGGAGAGCTTAAGAATGGCTCATGTGTTTTAACAGAGGGCTTCTGCAGTCTTAAATGACATCCTGTAAGCACCCGAGGGAAGGCTTCTGCCCAAGTAGAGAGAAGCAGTGAGAGAGAGGCAGGGGATTTCATTCTCGTGCTGCTGGGGCAGCCACATTCCCTGCCTGCACACAGGGCTTTGTCCCAGACAAAGTGAACTTGGCAAAGACCAATTCTTTCTTAGCCCAGGTCTCCCCCAGGCAACACAGGGCAATGGTGCATTTATCCGTGTATCAGAGGGCAGAGAGATCCCTACACATGGCAGCTCTTAACCCAGGGATAGGTGGGGGGTGGGGGAGGCAGCTGCATGTGCTATGAAGGCAGTGGTGCTGTATACTCACAGTGGTATTGAGTACTTGTATATTCACAGTTGGTTTATTCTAACCTTTATGGGTTGAGCAGGACTAATGGGCTTGTGTATTTTGGGGACGATTCCTTGGTGTTTCTAATTCATTTACCTGCGGACAACTGCCTTAAACAAATCGATTGCTCTCATTTACTGATTCATTCATTCATATTGCAAACATGATGGACTGCACACACACAGGTTAACAAAACAGTCCCTATCCTCTAAATGCTTACAGTCCTATTTGCTTGGACCTTAACCATTTATGAATTAGTCTAATACTTGCTTGTCTTACCTCCACTTTACCCCGACCCTGGGAAGACTCTGCATCCCCTCCCCACTCTTGGGAGGGGGTGGTTGACTTATGATCCTTTAATTGAATTGAAGAAAGTAGGAAAAACCGCTTAGAGAAGGAAATGGCAACCCACTCCAGTATTCTTGTCTAGAGAATCCTGTGGACAGAGGAGCCTGGTGGGCTGCCGTCTATGGGGTCGCACAGAGTCGGACACAACTGAAGCAACTTACCATGTATGCATGCATTGGAGAAGGATATGGAAACCCATTCCAGTATTCTTGCCTGGAGAATCCCAGGGACAGAGGAGCCTGGTGGGCTGCCGTCTATGGGGTCGCACAGAGTCAGACACGACTGAAGACACTTAGCAGCAGCAGCAGCAGCAGGGAAAACCACTAGACCATTCGGGTATGACCTAAATCAAATCCCTTACAATTATACAGTGGAAGTGACAAATAGATTCAAGGGATTAGATCTGATAGACAGAGTGCCTGAAGAGCTATGGACAGATGTTTGTGACATTGTACAGGAGGCAGTGATCAAGACCATCCCCAAGGAAAAGAAATGCAAAAAGGCAAAATGGTTTTCTGAGGAGGCCTTACAAATAGCTGAGAAAAGAAGAGAAACTAAAGGAATAGGAGAAAAGGAAAGAGATACCCATTTGAATGCAGAGTTCCAAAGAATAGCAAGGAGAGATGAGAAAGCCTTCCTCAGTGATCAGTGCAAAGAAATAGAGGAAAACAATAGAATGGGAAAGACTAGAGATCTTTTCAAGAAAATTAGAAATACCAAGGGAACTTTTCATGCAAAGATGGACACAATAAAGGACAGAAATGGTATGGACCTAACAGAAGCAAAAGATATTAAGAAGAGGTGGCAAGAATACGCAGAAGAACTACACGAAAAAGATCTTCATGAGCCTGATAACCACGATGGTGTGACCCAGAGCCAGACATCCTGGAATGCAAAGTCAAGTGGGCCTTAGGAAGCATCACTATGAATAAAGCTAGTGGAAGTGATGGAATTCTAGTGGAGTTATTTCAAATCCCAAAAGATGATGCTGTGAAAGTGCTGCACTCAATATGCCAACATATTTGAAAAACTCAGCAGTGGCTACAGGACTAGAAAATGTCAGTTTTCATTCCAATCCCAAAGAAAGGCAATGCCAAAGAATGCTCAAACTACTGCACAATTGCACTCATCTCACACGCTAGTAAAGTAACGCTCAAAATTCTCCAACCCAGGCTTCAACAGTACGTGAACCATGAGCTTCCAGATGTTCAAGCTGGATTTAGAAAAGGCAGAGGAACCAGAAATCAAATTGCCAACATCCATTGGATCATCAAAAAAGCAAGAGAGTTCCAAAAAAACATCTACTTCTGCTTTATTGACTATGCCAAAGCCTTTTACTGTGTGGATCACACCAAACTCTGGAAAATTCTTAAAGAGATGGGCATACCAGACCACCTGACCTGCCTCCTGAGAAATCTGTATGCATGTCAGGAAGCAACAATTAGAACTGGACGTGGAACAACAGACTGGTTGCAAATTGGGAAAGGAGTACATCAAGGCTGTATATTGTCACCCTGCTTACTTAACGTATATGCAGAGTACATCATGAGAAACACTGGGCTGGATGAAGCACAAGCTGGATTGGCCGGGAGAAATATCAATAACCTCAGATATGCAGATGACACCACCCTTATGGCAGAAAGCAAAGAACTAAAGAGCCTCTTGATGAAAGTGAAAGAGGAGAGTGAAAAAGTTGACTTAAAATTCAACATTCAGAAAACTAAGATCATGGCATCTGGTCCCATCATTTCATGGCAAATAGATGGGGAAACAGTGACAGACTTTATTTTGGGGGGCTCCAAATCACTGCAGATGGTGACTGCAGCCATGAAATTAAAAGACGCTTGCTCCTTGCAAGAAAAGCTATGACCAACCTAGACAACATATTAAAAAGCTGGCATTAAAAAGAGACATTATTTTTCCAACAAAGGTCCATCTAGTCAAAGCTATGGTTTTTCCAGTAGTCATGTATGGATGTGAGAGTTGAATGGTGAAGAAAGCTGAGCACCGAAGAGTTGATCCAACTGTGATGCTGGAGAAGCCTCTTGAGAGTCCCTTGGACTGCCAGGAGATCCAACCAGTCCATCCTAAAGGAAATCAGTCCTAAATGTTCATTGGAAGGACTGATGTTGAAGCTGAAACTCCAATACTTTGGCCACCTTATGCGAAGAACTGACTCACTAGAAAAGCCCCTGATGCTGGGAAAGATTGAAGGTGGGAGGAGAAGGGGACGATAGAGGCTGAGATGGTTGGATGGCATCACCAACTCAATGGGCATGAGTTTGAGTAAACTCTGGGAGTTGGTGATGGACAGGGAGGCGTGGCGTGGTGCAGTCCATGGGGTTACAAAGAGTAGGACATGACGGAGCAACTGAACTGAACTGAATAGAATTGGGAAATTTAATATTATAACTAAAAGGAGTTTTGTTTAATCTGTTCTGGTCCCTCCCATTCTGTCAAAACACATTTGATAAGGAAACTGAGCCCTTTCTCCCTTTTTTAAATTAGAAGACTTGGTTTTTTTATTTTTGAGCAGTTTTAGGTTTACAGAAAAAGTGAGCAGAAAGTATAGAGAGTTCCTGTATCCCTCCTCACCCTCCACCCAGTTTCTCCTATTATTAACATCTTGTATTGGTGTGGTGCATTTGTTACAAGTGATGAACCAATATAGATACATAATATTTTTGACTAGTAGAGTTCATTCCTGGTATACAACCTATGGGTTAGGACAAATGTAGAATAACATATACCCACAGTTGTAGTGTCATACTGTAACCATACATGGTTACACTATCCTAAATAGTTACACTGTCCTAAAATCTCATCTGTAGCCCCTTTTGCTCATTTATCTTGACGTTCTCAGGGTCTGCCTCCCTACCTCCCCTGCCCACTCCACAAGGTAAGATTGCATTCCCCTGGATGCAGATCAAGGTGCAGCTTATATTCAGGTCACCTTGCCCCACCCCAGTATCTTGGCTACCTCACTTCCCAGACATCTCTGAATTTCCACTGAACTTGACAAAGAAAATCAGGCTGGCTGCTCAGTGGAAAGACCCACAGGGAGATGAGTAAGATTGGCTCTCTAGGCTCTGAAAGTTACAAAGAATCCAGCTAGCTAGCAGGGCGATTTAATTTTCTGCTGAACAGCCTCAGGGAATTTCTCAAGAAATGCCAAGATTGTGGAAATGGCTTTTCTTTAATCTTTATGACTCATTCCTCCCAAGCCAGCCCTAGTCCTTTAATGAAGCATTTTTTTTTTTTTTGCAGATGTAATTTTAGTGGTGCTACAATGTGTCTAATGAAGTAATAATTTGTGGGTGTGCAGGGTGTTATGAGGCAGCAGGGGGCCAGTTTAGGCAGTTCCTGCAGGAAGCAAAGCCAAGGCACCCACCCCATTTAGAAGCTGCGCATTTCCCAGGCCCCACTGGCTGCTGCATGTTGGGCATTTGGAAACCCATGGTTGGCAAGGATCTGAGAAATATATTCTATATATTTTTTTGCAAATCATTGTTCCAAGAAGGCAGCAGGGCAGACAGTAATCATTCCAGTTTGAACGATATCATCTGAACCTGCTGGCAACAGGTTCTACTGGGCTTTGGAGCTGCTAAGTTCCTCCTTAGAAGGACACTGATCTTTGGAAGGCAAGAAAGAAGTAAGAGTCCTCATGGTCTGCAAGGCCACTCCACGTGACAGTTCAGGAGGTCAGGACTGTCCTCAGGGCTCTTCCAGGCCCTCCTGCTGCTGCTCCCCCATTCTAGATTCCATGACCTCTGCTACAGACGCCCCCTCCCCTCCCACCCCCCCATCATGGAACTCTTCATAACCAATTGTCACTTGCTCCTTACTTGTCCACAGGCCCCTTTGGACTGTTTCATCACTGAGGTATGGACAGCTCTCTCCACAATAATGTTGGCAAAGTATACAAATTAGTTGAACAAATGAATGAACTGAAGGCTGTGATGGTTCTTTACCTCCATGAATGGCCCTTCTGTGTTGTAAAACAGAAGCCTCAATGCAATTCATACTTTCTCTCTTTTCAGCACAAGCTCATTCCATTTGGTCACCAAGTCCATCAGTTTTAATCCTAAAATATCTTCCGAACCCTCTTCATTATTTTGTCCCTACCTGAGTTTAGGTTCTGAGCATCTCTTGTGAGGGTTGCCACATAAAATACAGGATGCCCCATTACATTTGAATGTTAGGAAAACAATACATTAATTTTTTTTAGTATAAGTTTATCCCAAATATTACAAGGGACTTATGCTAAAAATTATTCATAGCTTATGTGAATTTCAAATGTAATTTGGTGGTCCTGTATTTAAATTTTCTTGTTATAAAATAATACATTTTTATTGTTATAAAATACATAAAATTTTACTCATTTAGCCATTTTCATGTGTACAATTCAGCGGTGCTAAGTACATTCACAATATGCCACTACCACCACTATACATTTCCAGAACTTTTCCATCATCCCAAATAGAAACTGTACCTCTTATAAAACAAATCCTCACTCCCCACTCCCTACATTCTCTAGTAACATTTACTATAGTACTTCCTGTCTATATGAGTATGCCTATTCTAGGTACTTTATGTAAGATGAGTCATACAATATTTGTTTTTTGTGTGTGGCTTATTTCACTTAGTGTAATATCTTTCAGGTTTACCCATGTTGTAGCATATACTAGGATTTCATTCCTTTTTAAATCTAAATAATATTCCATTGCATGTGTATACCATGTTTTGTTTATCCGTTCATCTGTTTTTCCATCTTTTGTTTCATTGTTCCATCTTTTGGCTATTGCAAATAATTCTGCTATAAACATTGGTGTGTAAGTATTTGAGTCCCCGCTTTTCCTCGTGGCTCAGAGGGTACAGTGTCTGCCTACAGTGCAGGAGACAAGGGTTCGATCCCTGCGTCAGGAAGATCCCCTGGGGAGGGAAGTGGCAACCCACTCCAGTACTCTTGCCTCGAAAATCTCATGGACGGAGAAGCCTGGTGGGCTAGAGTTTATGAGGTCACAAAGAGTCAGACACGAATGAGCGACTTCACTTTCTTTCACTTTTTAATTCTTTTGGCTATATACCTAGACATGGAATTGCCAGATCATAGGGTAATTCTATACTTAACTTTTTGAGGAACTGTCAAACTGTTAGCACATCATTTTTTATTTCCAAGTTTTTCACTGCAAGGTCAGCGGCTCTCATGTCCACGACTCTCATGCCCATGTGTTAAACGATCAACTATAACTGAAAACTCAGCTGCCAAAGAAGCTGCCACCAAGCTGAGGTGGACTTCTCTGTCTGCCTTGCTGATGAGACTGGTTTTAATTTAGTAGTGGCACAGCAAGGATTGACATAGTTAGCAAGCATTCTCAATGTTGGAAGAGTTCAGTATTTGACATCAAAATCATAGCAATAAACTTTACTTCTTTTGAAATTATCATGTGAATAAGTAAAACTAGAATAATATCTGCATAGGTCAAGCTAATAGAGGAGGTACTAATAGGTATTGTATCAGCAGGTTAACCAAGAACACATCCCAGAGTTGATTTCTGATTGTCCAAATTTTGAACAAAAAATTCATTCAACAAATCGAGTAGACCAGCTAAAGCAAAAACTCCTAATGCAATATGAAAATCTCTGGTAATCAAATAGCACCAAACTGGAGACAAGCCAATTCTCATTCACAAAACATCTGGAGTTGTCCATGGATTTTCACATACGCCTGGCTGTGCTTTCCTAGCCTTGTCATTGCCTGGATGCTCAGCAGTGATGACCACCTTTTCCCTCCAAGAAGGCCCTCCAGTTAATTTTTAAAAATTTGTCATTTTGGTGCTTTATTGTCTCTTCATGTATCTAATAACCTATTTTACTCATTTGTTACTTGTAATTATAAGAGCTATAGCTTTATTTCTAGAAATTCTATTTTTTTTAAACTACTTATTATTTTTCTTTCTTTTTTTCATTAACATTTATTTATTTATTTATTTGGCTGCACTGGGTCTTAGCTGTGGCACATGGGGTCTCTCACTGCAGCATGCAAACTCTTAACTGTGGCATGTGGGATCTAACTCCCCAGCTAGGGATTGAACCTGGGCCCCCTGCAATGGGAGCTGGGAGCTTTAGCCACTGGTCTACCGGGGAAGTCCTTCATTGTTTTTCATAATGACACTCTTTTCTTAGTGTCTATTTCTTCATTGATTAATTTAAATATGCTTATGCCATAACTTTTAGAGTTACGTTATACTATCTCAAGTCTTTAGGGCTCTACTCCTGCTATTTACTGTGTCTGTTAACTCATGCATAGTTTTTCCTTATGTGTTTTTTAAAAATTTTGATTGTGAGCTTATCATTTGATTGATGAGACTAGCTTATGGCCTGGATTGTGAAAGTCTCCTCGTAGAGAGATGTTCCATTTAATTCTAGGGTATCGCTGGCTTGGTGAAAATTGTATCACTGGTTGTATAAACTGTTTTAAGAATTTCTTGGTCTAGAGGTTCTGGGACCATGAGAATAACCAAAAATGAAATAGCCAAGAGAAAAGCAAAACCAAAGCCCCATGAAACAAAGCTCCAGGTTTTCCATCTCAATTGAAAGTATTTTATTTTAATATTTTTCCTCATTTAGAGTCTAAGCAAAAAGTAGTGATGTTCCTTGTTATTTAGAACTGGCGGATGGATTTTTTTTTCTAGGTCACCTTTTTTTTACTGAACATCCTGCTTATAGATGATCCTGGCTGTGTGTGTTGGGTCTTAGTTCCAATTTCCTAGTCTTTGCAGAACTAAAAACTCATCTCCAGATCTTACAAGGTGGTAAAACCTAAGCCATTAATTTACTGAGGTCTATCATCTTCCTTGGAAGCCCCAGAGTCTCAGTATTCTAACTACTCTGTGCCTTTCTCTTGTCTCTATGTATTTTTCTTCTTGTGTGTCCATCTATGTGTGTGTGTATTTGCAACCTGATTGACTAAATCCAGCTTGAACATCTGGAAGTTCTCGGTTCATGTACTGCTGAAGCCTAGCTTGGAGAATTTTGAGCATTACCTTGCTAGCATGTGAAATGAGTGCAATTGTGTCTGACTCTTTGCGACCCTCTGGACTGTAGCCAACCAGGCTGTTCCGTCCATGTGATTCTCCAGGCAAGAATACTGTAGCAGGTTGCCATTTCCTACTCCATGGGATCTTCCTGACCCAGGGATCCAACCTGTGTCTCTTGCACCTCCTGCATTGGCAGGTATCTATACATTTAAGCTTTTATCTTTTCAATCATAAATTTATCCAACAATTCCAGGGCATGAAAATGGAGAACTTTAAGGTACCTTACCTAGTTCTTTCTTATTTTTCAAAATTAGAAGCCACTAGGAATTTTCTGAATCCATTGAACCGCAAATCTCTTATCTTTAAAATAAGAATAATGATACTATCTCACAGCCTTGTTTGGACAATTCAGTTAAAATATTCACCTACTCACTTAGCCCAGAAACTGGCATGTGGTGAGAACTAAGTGGTCCCCTAGTGTTTATTCTCTTCATGGAACTCTAAAGTATTACAGCTACATCACACCCTACTCTGCAATACTGACCAAGGAAGGACCTAGGGTGGCAAATACCATGACCTCTGGAGGCTTCTAGTGTATTAACTGATATTGCTGCTGACACCAGAAGCATTGAACAGATGTATTTTTAGTCCATTCTAGCAAGTAAAAAGTAAACATTTAAAGAAGCATTTTAGATAGTCATTCTATTAAGCAGGGCTCGGTAGTAAGAATAAACTAGGAGCTGCATCCAGGTGAGAATTTTTTTTTCTGTTCCTTTTCAAACATTTCCAGGCTGATTTGTTCCTGAACCCTCAAGGTAGGAGGTATTTCTGTGCACTTTTTGGTTTTTCCATACTTTTTTTAAAAATTCAAACTCAAGATTTGAAAAAGGGATAGAGTAGACAATCACTGTCTAATGACACCAAAAATGCTATACCAACATTATTAAAATTACAAGCAAAAGAAAGAAAATTTTCACGTATAATCCCATAGTCTTAAAGTATTATAATTTAAGTTATCCTTGATCCATGTACTCCTTTTCACCTGTATACATTTTGCATTCTTAAATCATTCCAATCCCAAAGAAGGGCAATGCCAAAGAATGCTCAAACTACCACACAACTGCACTCATTTCACATGCTAGCAAGATAATGCTCAAAATTCTCCAAGCCAGGCTTCAACTGTACATGCACCGAGAACTTCCAGATGTTCAAGCTGGATTTAGAAAAGGCAGAGGAACCAGAGATCAATTTGCCAACATCTGTTAGATCATAGAAAAAGCAAGAGAATTCCAGAAAGACATCTACTTCTGTTTCACTGACTACGCTAAAGCCTTTGACTGTGTGGATTACAACAAACTGTGAAAAATTCTTAAAGAGATGGAAATGCCAGACCACCTTATCTGCCTCCTGTGAACCCTGTATGCAGGTCAAGAAGCAACAGCTAACACCGGACGTAAAACAATGGACTGGCTCCAAATTGGGAAAGGAGTGCATTAAGGCTGTGTATTGTCACCCTGCTTATTTAACTTACATGCAGAGTACATCATGAGACATGCTAGGCTGGAGGAAGCACAAACTGGAATTAAGATTGCTGGGAGAAGTACCAATAACTGCAGATATGCATATGACACCACCTTTATGGCAGAAAGTGAAGAGGAACTAAAGAGCCTCTTGATGAAAGTGAAAGAGGAGAGTGAAAAAGTTGGCTTAAAACTCAACATTCAAAAAACGAAGATCGTGGCATATGGTTCCATCACTTCATGGCAAATAGATGGGAAAATAATGGAAACAGTGACAAACTTTATTTTCCTGGGCTCCAAAATCACTACAGATGGTGAATGCAGCCACAAAATTAAAAGATGCTAGGTTGCTCCTTGGGATAAAAGCTGTGGCCAACCTAGATAGCATATTAAAAAGCAGAGACATTACTTTACCGATAAAGGTCCATTTAGTCAAAGCTATGGTTTTTCCAGCAGTCATATATGGATGGATGTGAGAGTTGGACTATAAAGAAAGCTGAGCACTAAAGAATGGATGCTTTTGAACTGTGCTGTTGGAGAAGACTCTTGAGAGTCCCTTGGACTGCAAGGAGGTCAAACCAGTCAATCCTAAAGGACATCAACCCTGAATACTCATTAGAAAGACTGATGCTGAAGCTGAATGCTTTGGACCCCTGATGCGAAGAGCTGACTCACTGGAAAAGTCCCTGATGCTGGGAAAGATTGAAGGCGGGAGGAGAAGGGGACGACAGAGGATGAGATGGTTGGATGGTATCACTGACTCGATGGACATGAGTTTGAGCAAGCTCTGGGAGATGGTGAAGCACAGGGAAGCCTGGCGTGCTACAGTCCATGGGGTCACAAAGAGTCAGACACGACTGAGTGACTGAACAACAACAATGACAGTATGGATACAAGTTTCTGGCATCCTTTATATCAGAAATATTTTTCATTATTCTTTATAACTCTTTTTTACAGACTTGAAGTATATAACACAAAACTTACTGTTTTAACATTTTAAAATGTACAATTCAGTGGTAAATACACTCATATCATTGTGAGACCATCACTGTTATCTATTAATTTCCAGAACATTTCATCATCCCAAACTGAAACTCTAATCTCTGAAACACTAGCTTCATGTAACCTCCTTACTTCAGCCCCTAGTAACACTATTGCACTTTCTGTCTCTGTGAATTTGTAGGTTTATAACCTTTATGATTAAACAATATTCTACCAAAGTATTATACTATAAAAGTCCTCCCTTTACTTAATTACCTAATTTTTGGCTATGACAAGTTCTGCTGTGTTGACCATAACTGTACATCATGCTGTCTCCTTTTGGACTGTCTTGGACTTTTTTCTTACATGCAGTGAACAGCATCTTTTGACCATGCTTGCCTCACCCCATATTTGAAGAGTTTTGCACATACTGAGAAACACCTCCCCAGAGTGGATGCTAAAGCTCTCTCTCCCAGTCTCCCTGCTGTGTGAAGGACTGGTCCTTTCCACATCTACATCTATAAGAGATTCCAGTTTGGAAAGGAGCAGTGTGAGGGGACAGCGTAGGGTCTACCCACTGACAAGCTTGCGGGGAAAGGCTTTGGGCACCTTGGAAGCAATACTTGGTGCTGGATGTCCAGGACCTGAGCTGTCTGGAAACTCACGTCTGTCCAGACAAAGTGGTGGTGCTTCTGGAGTACCTCCTGGTGCCCCATGATGTGGTTGGCCCTTATCCCTGGATGCATAGCTCCCAAGGCTCTTCTTTATCTTGCATCCCAGAGAGACTGTAAGTTTCCTGAAGTCTTTTAATAAATTCCCTTCCTGCTTGAACTAGCCAAGGTGGATTCTGTTGTTTTCCATTAATCATATAGATTATTACTTTAGAATATAAAAAACAGAGGTTACTGCCTCAAAGGGTATAATTTTTTAAAAATGGCTCTGCTACACATTTCTATTTTCTTACAAAATGGTTGAACCAATTAATAATATGTTACCAGAAATGTATCATTATGCTAGATGCAACACTATTTTCTAACATGTATTAATTTTTTTTAATACATTTATTTATTTTAGTTGGGGGCTAATTACTTTACAATATTGTAGTAGTTTTTGCCATACATTGACATGAATCAGCCATGGGTTCACATGTGCTCCCCCTCCCGAACCCTCCTCCCACCTCCCTCCCCATCCCATCCCTCCGGGCCATCCCAATGCTCCAGCCCTGAGCATCCGTCCTATGCATAGAACATGGAATGGTGTTCCGCTTCACACATGACAATATACATGTTTCAATAACATGTATTAATTAACACTTAAAAAAATCAAGGTATAGTTGATTTACAATAGCATGTAAGTTTCAGGCATACAATACAGTGATTCACAATTTCAAATGGGTGTATTCCACCTGCACTTATTATAAAATATTGGCTATATTCCCTGTTGCTGTACAATATACCCTTGTAACTTATTTTATCCGTAGTAGCTTGTATCTCTTAATCTCCTACCCATAACTTTCCCCCCATACTAGTAACCACTAGTTTGTTCTTTGTACCTGTGGGTATGTTTCTTTTTGTTATATTTATAGTTTCATTTTTTTAGATTACACATATAAGTGGTATTATATAGTATATATCTTTCTCTAACTTATTTCACTAAACATAATACCTTCCAAGTCCATCCATGTTTTTACAATTAGCAAAATTTAATTCTTTGTTATGGCTGAGTAGTATCCTTTTGTAGTAGTATCCTTATCTTCTTTATTCATTAATTTGTTGATGAACACTTAGGTTACTTCCACATCTTGGTAATTGTAAATAATGCTGCTATGAACATTGGGGTGGAAGTATCTTTTTTTCTAATTAGTATTTTCACTTTTTTCTGTATTTATACCCAGGAGTGGATTGATGGATCATAGGGTAGTTCTATTTTTAGTTTTTTAAGGACCTTCCATACTTTTTTCCATAGGGTCTGCACCAATTTACATTTCCATCAATAATATGAGGGTTCTCATTTTTTTTTTACATCCTCTCCAACATACGTGATCTGTAGACTTTTTTATGATAATCATATTGAGAGGTGTGAGGTGGTATCTCTGTGGTTTGGATATGCATTTCTCTGATGACTAGCAATGCTGAGCATCTTTTCATGTGCCTGTTGGCTATCTGTATATCATCTTTGGAAAATTGTCTATCCAGGTCTTCTGCCCATTGTTTAATCATTTTTTTTAAATCTTGAGTTGTATGAGCTGTTTATTTACTTTGGATATTAAACATTTATTGATCATATAATTTACAAATATTTTGCTTTATTCAGTTGGTTCTATTCCATTTTGTCAATGGTTTCCTTTGCTGTACAAAAGATTTTCAGTTTAATTAGGTCCCATTTATTTTTGCTTTCATTTCTTTTTCGTTAGGAGACTGAGTAAAAAAAAAATCCCTCATGATTTATGTCAAAGAATGTTTAGCCTATGTTCTCTTCTAGGAGTTTATGGTTTCAGGTCTTACATTTAGGTCTTTAATCCATTTTGAGTTTATTTTTGTGTGTGCTATTAGAGAATATTGTGATCTCATTCTTTTACATGTAACTGCCTAGTTTTCCCAGAACCACTTATTGAAGAGATTGTCTTTTCTCCATTGTATAGTCTTGCCTCCTAAGTTGGAGATTAATTAACCATAAATATGTGGGTTATTTCTGGGCTCTCTGTTCTGTTCTATTGATCTATGTGTCTGTTTTTGTGCCAGTACCACGCTGTTTTCATTACTGTTACTGTGTGGTACAGTCTGAATTCAAGGAAGATAATATCTCTAGCTTTGCTTTTTTCTCAAGGTTGCTTTGGCTATTCTGGGTATTTAGTGGTTGCATATAAATTTCAGGATTAATTTTTCTAGTTCTGTGAAAAATATCATGAGCATTTTGATAGAGGTTACATTAAATCTGTAGATTTTTCTGGGTAATATGGCCATTTTAACAATATTTATTATTCCAATCCAAGAACATAGTATATCTTCCCAGTTTTCTGCATCATTTTCAAATTTCTTCATCAAAGCTTTTATGGTTTTCAGAGTATAAGTTTTTCACCTTCACTATTAGTGTACAGAAAAAGCAACAAATATTAATCTTGTTTGCAGAATTCACCTATTAGCTCTAATGGCTTTTGGGTGGAGATGTTTCTTGTTGTTGTTCAGTCACTAAGTCGTGCCTGACTCTTTGTGCCCCATGGACTGCAGCACACCAGGCTTCCCTGTCCTTCACTATCTCCCAGAGTTTGTTCAAATTTGTGTCCATTAGTCAGTGATGCTATCTGACCATCTCATCCTCTGCTGCTCCCTTCTCCTTTTGTCTTCAATCTTTCCCAGCATCAGGGTCTTTTCCAATGAGTCAATTATTCACATCAGGTGGCCAAAGTATTGAAGCTTCAGCTTCAGCATCACTCCTTCCAATGAATATTCAGGGTTGATTTCCTTTAGGATTGACTGGTTTTGACCTCCTTGCAGTCCAAGGGACTCTCGAGAGTCTTTTCCGGCTCCATAATTTGAAAGCATCAATTCTTTGGTGTTCAGTCCTCTTTATGATCCAACTCTCACATCCGTACCTGACTACTGAAAAAACTATAGCTTTGACTCTATGGAACTTTGTCATCAAGTGATGTCTCTGCTTTTTAATATGCTGCCTATGTTTGTCATAGCTTTCCTTCGAAGGAGCAAGCGTGTTTTAATTTCATGGCTGCTGTCACCATCTGCAGTGATTTTGGAGCTCAGGAAAATAAAATCTGTCACTGCTTCCACTTTTTCCCCTTCTATTTGTGATGAGCCTCAATGAAGTGATGAGCCTGAATGCCATGATCTTAGTTTTCTGAATACTGAATTTTAAGCCAGCTTTTTCACTCTCCTCTTTCACCTTCATCAAGAGGCTCTTTAGTTCCTCTTCACTTTCTGCCATTAGAGTGGTATCATCTGCATATCTGAGGTTGCTGATATGGATTTCTATGTATAGAATATGTCATCTGCAAATAATGACAATTTTACTGTTTTCTCTTCCAATTTGGATGTCTTTTATTTCTCTTTCTTGTCTGATTGCTGTGACTAGGACTTCCAATACTATATTAAATAGAAATGGTGAGCCTGGGCATCTTTTCTTCCTCTTGATTTGAGTAAAGGATTTCAAGTTTTCACTATAGAATAAAAAGTTGTTAGTTGTGAGTTTGTCATAAATGGTTGCTATTGTGTTGGGATATATTTCCTCTGTACCCACTATTTTCTTTCTTTCTTTTTTAAATTGAAGTATAATTTATTTACAATGTTGTGATAGCTTCTGGTGTACAGCAAAGTGATTTCTCTGTTCAGATTGTCTATTTCTTCCTGATGCAGTCTTAATTGATTGCTTGTTTCCAGAAATTTGTCCATTTCTCCTAGGCTGTCCAATTCTTGGTAAATAATTGCAGTATTCTTTTATTATTCTTTATATTTGAAACTTAATTTGATGAGCCACATTCATCATTTGCTTTAGAAAGTAATTATTTCATTCATGGGTTATACTTTTTATTTCTTATCTAATTTATTGATCATTTTATAAATATTTCATTAAATAATACTAGTAATAGGGTCTAATTCAATTTAGTATCAGTTCAGTTCAGTCACTCAGTCATGTCCAACTCTTTGTGACCCCATGAACCACAGCACACCAGGCCTTTCTGTCCATCACCAACTCCTGGAGTCCACCCAAACCCATGTCCATCAAGTCGATGATGCCATCCAGCCATCTCATTCTCTATCACCCCCTTCTCCTCCTGCCCTCAATCTTTCCCAGCATCAGGGTCTTTTGCAATGAGTCAGCTCTTCACATCAGGTGGCCAAAATATTGGAGTTTCAGCTTCAACATCAGTCCTTCCAATGAACACCCAGGACTGATCTCCTTTAGGATGGACTGGTTGGATCTCCTTGCAGTCCAAGGGACTCTCGAGAGTCTTCTCCAACACCACAGTTCAAAAGCATCCATTCTTCTGCACTCAGCTTTCTTTATAGTCCAACTCTCACATCCATACATGACCACTAGAAAAACCATAGACTTGACTAGACGGACCTTTGTTGGCAAAGTAATGTTTCTGCTTTTTAATATGCTGTCTAGGTTGGTCATAACTTTCCTTCCATTGAATAAGCATCTTTTAATTCCATGGCTGCAATCACCATCTGCAGTGATTTTGGAGCCCAAGAAAATAAAGTCAGCCACTGTTTCCACTGTTTCCCCATCTATCTGCCATGAAGTGATGGGACCAGATGCCATGATCTTAGTTTTCTGAATGTTGAGCTTTAAGCCAACTTTTTCACTCTCCTCTTTCACTTTCGTCAAGAGGCTCTTTAGTTCTTCTTCACTTTCTACCATAAGGGTGGTGTCAGCTGCATATCTGAGGTTATTGATATTTCTCCTGCCAATCTTGATTCCAGCTTGTGCTTCCTCCAGCCCAGCATGTCTCATGATGTACTCTGCATATAAGTTAAATAAGCAGGGTGACAACATACAGCCTTGACGTACTCTTTTTCCTATTTGGAACCAGTTTGTTTTTCCATATCCAGTTCTAACTGTTGCTTCCTGACCTGCATACAGGTTTCTCAAGAGACAGGTCAGGTGGTCTGGTATGCCCATGTCTTTAAGAATTTTCCAGAGTTTATTGTGATCCACACTGTCAAAGGCTTTGGCATAGTCAATAAAGCAGAAATAGATGTTTTTCTGGAACTCTCTTGCTTTTTCGATGATCCATCAGATGTCGGCAATTTGATGTCTGGTTCCTCTGTCTTTTCTAAAACCAGCTTGAACATCTGAAACTTCATGGTTCACGTATTGCTGAAGCCTGGCTTGGAGAATTTTAAGCATTACTTTACTAGCATGTGAGATGAGTGCAGTTGTGCAGTAGTTTGAGCATTCTTTGGCATTGCCTTTCTTTGGGATTGGAACAAAAACTGACCTTTTCCAGTCCTGTGGCCACTGCTGAGTTTTCCAGATTTGCTGGCATATTGAGTGCCGCACTTTCACAACTTTCATAACTTTCATCTTTCAGGATTTGAAATAGCTCAACTGGAACTCCATCACCTCCACTAGCTTTGTTCATAGTGATGCTTCCTAAGGCCCACTTGACTTCACATTCCAGGATGTCTGGCTCTAGGTGAGTGATCACACCATCGTGATTATCTGGGTCATGAAGATCTTTTTTGTACAGTTCTTCTGTGTATTCTTGCCACCTCTTCTTAATATCTTCTGCTTCTGTTAAGTCCCTACTATTTCTCTCCTTTATTGAGCCCGTCTTTGCATGAAATATTCCCTTGGTATCTCTAATTTTCTTGAGAGATCTCTAGTCTTTCCCATTCTATTGTTTTCCTCTGTTTCTTTGCATTGATCGCTGAGGAAAGCTTTCTTATCTCTCCTTGCTATTCTTTGGATCTCTGCATTCAAATGGATATATATCTTTCCTTTTCTCGTTTGCTTTTCACTTCCTGTCTTTTCACAGCTATTTGTAACTTAGTATATTATAATATAAATCTTAAAAGTTCTTTTTCTCCATTAAGTAAAATGCAGACTGCTCTGAATAAGTATTATTTAATTGACCTGAAACATTTTAGCAGCATACTCACAGGTTATGAGATAAAATCTTGGCATCATTCAAAATGAATATAGATGGGTAGAGCTTAACAACCCTATGTAATTCCAGTGACTTGGTTTTGCCTATAATTTTTACAGATAAGATCATCATCTAACAGTGAGTTCTCCTGTCTATCTGAATAAGAGAAGTGTCCACAGGAGGCCATGAGGACTAAATACTGGGAATATAGGCCGAGTAGCCACTACATAGTGTCTTAATTAAGGCCAAGTCAAACAGAAAGTAACTTAGCATGGACATGGGCATGGTTAGCAATTCAACAGACCCTGCAACTAAGAGACCAATAATAAAGGACTTGTCATGGGACTGCAGACAGGTGTTTGAGGAATGGCAAGCTAGTGTGTGTGTCCTTTTAAAAATGTGGTTTGGGGTTTTATATCTACAGCATAGCTCCTGGGCACTTGGAATATGTATATTCATATTCAATAGATTTCAGTCAATATTTAGTGAATCCCTGATGTGTACTAGGGCACTGTGCAGTCGAGTAGGGATATACAGATCACCAAGATCCCTGACACCTCCCCTGGTCTCAGAGAACCACAGGGTTACTGCAGGTGGGCAGAACCACCCCTCTCCCCCCCAAAAAAAAACCACAGTAAAGAACAAAACAAAAAGTTGCTGAAATAAAACACTTCTTTCCACAACTGTTTCACATTTTCTCATGTAATCCTTTCAACAACCTGATGAGATACATTATTATTTCCATGTTAGAATTAAAAAATACTGAGATAGGGCTTCCCTGGCAGTCCAGACATTAAGACTTCAGACTTCCAAAGCATGGGTGCAGGTTTGATCCCCAGTCATGGAACTAAGATTCCACATGCTGTGGGGCATGACTCCCCAAAAAATACTCTTAAAAAAACCCACTGGGATACACTTTACGCCTTGGTTTGTAAGTTAGAATGTTTTCAGGTATCAGACAGATGACAAAACTGAGATAGCTATACTGGGTGTTGATGATAGGAATTGGCAGGGATTGTGAAGAACTGAGACCAATGTGCTTTACTTGAAGATGTTCAAAGTCAAGACTAACCAAAATAAAAACAACCTTGTAGGCTGCCAGATCTCAAACAAAACAGAGCTGTAGGATAGTGCAGCAGCCAGTCTCTGATGTCTGCTCTTCTCCATCACAGCAACCCAAATTCTGCAGATGGGGAAGAAAGTTAAGGCTCCTTGACCACTCTAGCTTTCAGCCTTCTCATCCTCCAACCTTGAGGTGTGGGGGCAAGAACATCAAAGGCGTCTAAGATCAGTAATAATGCTCCTCCCACTCTAGTAGATTGTAAAGTGTGTTGCAAAGTACCAGTGATTAAAACCATATAGCTTTGGGTTTGGAAGATTCATTATTGCAGTAGAATAGGATTTCAGAAATTCGAAATTGTACATAGCTTTATAACATGCTAGAAACAGTATCACAATAAGAAACAGATTTACTATTCAATGTTTTGAAGAAATCAAATCTCAGTAGGGAACAGAGCAAATTCAGAGCTGTACACTACAATAGATTCTCAGTAAGTCAAAGAATGAATGATTTAAAAACCACCTGTCAAAAAGAGCTTGAAGTAAACAAATTAGCTTGGTTGAATGCTATTGAAGACTGTCATGGGACATCTTGAATGACAGTATTGCCTGACTCCTGGGGCACATTTCATGTACTAAAATCTGTGGTAGCCCAAAATGCTGTAAAACACATATCAAAAAGAAAATAAATAGATTAGAGAAATTTATACCTGAAGGAGAATAAAGATGATATAAATATATAACATTGCCATTTGATTCCACTATGAGTGTAGTAAAAAATGAATAGATGTTTTTGCTGATGGAAAAAAATACAGTATCTTATCATGTTATAAAATGTCCATCCTCAGAGTAATTAAAAGGATACAAATAAGAACAACTTGGAGGTACTATTATATCTCCATTAAAGTAATAAAGCCAGTGATAAAATTCAGTGATGACAAGTAAGGGAGAGAAATAAGTTCCTGAGAAATTATATATTTGTCTGGTCTCTTTTGAGAATAATGTGGTTCTCTCTCTCAAAAACTATGAAAGTGTTAATATGTTTTGATCAAATAATTCCTTATTCCCACAAGGAAATATTTTTTAATGCCTAAAATGTTTATAACAAAATCAATTATAAAAATATAAAGAGAAATAAATAAACACATATATAACTACTTAAATGGCAAAAGTGTGAATGATATAAAGTGAAAGATTAAAATATGGAACAATGTTCTGTTCTGACTTCATTGATAGATAATAGAATTTTGAGTCATATTGAGACATACCAAAGGCTATAATAAAGGTCGTATAGGTCAAACCCACAACTAATATCATATTTAATGGTGAAAAGCTGAAAGTATTTTCTCTAAGATCAGGAACAAGACAAGAAAGTCCTCTTTCGCCACTTTCATTCAATATAGTTTTAGAAAGCCTTATCCACAGCAGTCAGAGAAGAAAAAAAAAGAATCTAAATTAGAAAAGAAGAAGTGAAACTGTCACTATTTGCAGATGACATGATGCTATACATAAAAAATCCAAAAGATACCTCCAGAAAACTACTGGAGCTCATCAATGAATTTGGTAATGTTTTAGGATATAGCATTAATGCACAGAAATCTGTTGCACTTCTGTACGCTAACAACAATAGATCAGAAAGAAATTAAGGAAACAATCTCATTTACCATTGCATCAAGAAGAATAAAATGTCTAGGCATAAAGCTATATAAGGAGGTAAAACACCTGTACTCTGAAAACTAAGACACTGATGAAAGAAATTGAAGATAACACAAATAGATGGAAAGTTATACCATGTTTTTGGATGGGAAAAGTTAATATTGTCAAAATGATTATACTACCCAAAGCAATGTACAGATTCAGCACAATTCCTGCCAAATTATCCCTATCAAGTTATCAATGGCATTTTCCACTGAGCTAGAATAAAAAATATTAAAATTTGTATGAAAATACAAAATACATCAAGTAACCAAATCAATCGTGAGAAAGAAAAATGGAGCTTGAGGAACCAGGCTCTGTGACTTCAAACTATGCTATAAAGCTTTAGTAATCAAAACAGTATAGTACAGGAACAAAAACAGACGTAGAAAGTGAATGTAAAGTTGCTCAGTCCTGTCAGATTCTTTGCGACCATATGGACTGTAGCCTACCAGGTTCCTCCATCCATGGGATTTTCCAGGCAAGAGTACTGGAGTGGGTTACCATTTCCTTCTCCAGGGGATCACGCCAACCTAGGGATTGAACCTGAGTCTCCTGCATTGCAGGTAGATACTTTACCGTCTGAGCCACCAGGGAATTTATAGATCAACGGAACAAGAGAGAAAGCCCAGAAATAAATCAACACACCTATAGTCAATTAATCTACAACAAAGAAGGCAAGAATATACAATGGACAGCCTCTTCAATAAGTGGTACTGGGGAAACAGAGCAGCTAATGTAAAAATAAGGATTTAGAATATTCTCTAACACCATACACAAAAATAATCTGAAAATGGATTAAAGAACTAAATGTTTAAGACTGGATACTCTAAAACTCTTAGAGGAAAACATAGGCAGAACATTCTTTGACATAAATCACAGAAATATCTTTTTTAATCCACATCCTAGAGCAATGAAAATAAAAACAAAAATAAACAAATGGGACATAATTAAGTTAAAGTCTTTTATACAGCAAAGGAAACTATAAACTAAAGAACAAACAAACAAAAAATCCCACAGAATGTGGAAAATATTTGCAAACAAAGTGACCAACAAGGGATTAATTTCCAAAATATACAAACAATTTTTGCAGTTCAATTTAAAAATTTAAATCAAAAAATGGGCAGAAAATCTATATAAAAATGCCTCCAGAGAAGACATACAGATGACACAAAAGCACATGAAAATATGCTCAACATCACTAATAATTGTAAAAGTGAAAGTCGCTCAGTTGATTCCAACTCTTTGTGACCTCATGGACTATACAGTCCATGGAATTCTCCAGGCCAGACTACTGGAGTGGGTAGCCTTTACCTTCTCCAAGGGATCATCCCAACCCAGGGATCAAACCCAGGTCTCCCACATTGCAGGCAGATTCTTTACCAGCCGAGCCACAAGGGAAGAAATAATCAGAGAAATGCAAATCAAAACTACAATGAGGTATGACATAACACCAGTCAGAATGGCCATCATCAAAAAATGTGCAAATAATAAATGCTGGAGAGGTTATGAAGAAAAGAGATCCCCCTACACTGCTGGTGAGAATGTAATTTTGGTGTAGCCACTATGGAGAACAGTATGGAGGTTCCTTAAAAAACTAAAAATAGAACTGCCATATGATCCAGCAATCCCACTCCTGGGCATATACCTGGAGAATTCCATGGTTCAAAAAGATATGTGCATCCTAATGTTCCTTATCACACTATTTACAATATCCAAGACATGGAAGCAACCTAAATGTTTGTTAACAGATGAATGGATTAAGAAGATGGAATATGCCAATGAAATATTACTCAGCCATAAAAAAGAATGAAATAATGCCATTTGCTGCAACATGGATGGGCCCAGAGATTATCATATTAAATGAAGTAAGTCAAAAAGGTAAAAGACAAATGCCATATGATATCACTTGCATGTGGAATCTAAAAAAATGATACAAATGAACTTATTTACATAACAGAAACAGAACTACAGACATAAAAAAGCAAACTTATAGTAACCAAAGGGGAAAGATTGGGCAGAAGGATAAATTAGGACATTGGGATTAATGTATATACACTAACATACACAAAATAGATGATCAGCAAAGACCTACTGCATAGCACAGGGAACTCTACTCAGTATAATAACCTATAATAGAAAGAATCTGAAAAATAATAGTTATTTGTGTTCAGTCACTCAGTTGTGTCCTACTCTTTGTGGCCCCATGGACTGTAGCCCACCAGGCTTCTCTGTCCATGGAATTTTCCAGGCAAGACTACTACAGTGGGATGCCATTTCCTCCTCCAGGGGATCTTCCCAACCCTGGGACTGAACTCATGTCCTTGGTGTCTCCTGCACTGGCAAGTGGATTCTTTACTACTAGTGCCATCTAATAGAAAGAATCTGAAAAATAAATTCTACTATTCTTAATAGATAAGAATCTACTTATCTGTGTAAGTAGATATATGTATATGTATATACATAGATAGGCTCCCCTGGTGGCTCAGTGGTTGCAACCCACTCCAGTATTCTTGCCTGGGAAACCCCATGGACAGAGGAGCCTGGCAGGCTACAGTCTATAGGGCTGCAAAAGAGTCAAACACAACTTAGTAACTAAACAACATACACATAGACATGTATAAACTTTGAAAATGTATACATAGATATGTGTATGTATAACTTTGCTGTACACCTGAAACTAACACAACATTAGAAATCAACTGTACTCCAATATGAAATAAAAATTTAGAAAAAGAGTTACTTCAGTTTATAGAATACTTGCCAGTGACCAGAAGGTCTGGATAGGTTCTTGGAGACAATGGAAAAAAACAGAGTTGTAGAACTTGGAACAAGATGGTGGAGGAGTAGGTGAACATGGAGTACATCTCTCTCCTTGGATACATCAGGAATACACCTTTAGACATAGAAGTGCATGAAGAACACCAGCTGAGAGCGGACAAGAGTACCTGACCACCAGAAAAGAATATGTAGAACCACGTAAAACTCGGTAGGATGAAGGAACTAGGGGGAAAAACAGGAGTGTTAGTAGGACTTGACCTGCCCTCAGCCGGTGGGGGAACTGAAGCAGGGGTCTGCTCCCCACATCAGGGCAATTGTCTGAGTCAGAGGAGAAGCATTTAAGGCTGAGAGTGAAACAGCTGACCTGTGGCAGCCTAAATGTAATGAGAATCAGACAGTCCTTGCTGCAGCCATGCATACCCCGGACAGGAATGCTGGTCTCCTGGAAGGCGCAGCGGCTGGGAGCTGAAGTTTAGGGATTGTGGAGCAGTCCCAGGGCGAGGGCTGCTGTTGACTGCAGAGAGATGGATCGAGGGGATGTGAGGGAGAAGATCATGGCGGGAAATGACTGTGGAGGAAAGCCAGGCACCATGGAAGCAAGGCGACACTGCTGAGTCCCGCGTAGGGGGTGGAGCCATCACCATAGCCTCTCTCCCCCAACACACCAGCATGGGCAGCTGAACAATAGAGAGGCTGGCCCATCAAATGCCTGACGCACTGACCTACAGAGAAGGACCCCACCCAGGGGGCCCCTTTAAGTGACTGACACGCCAAGCAACAGAGAAGGACCCCAGGCAAGGGAGCCCTCTAAGTGCCTGAACGGGCAGAGCTATGGAGAAAGACTGGCCAAAGAGGCCTTCTGATCTCCAGCTACAGAGGCTGGAAAAAAGACTCTGATCTGGCCATAACTCCTGAGGCGGAGGCAGTCCGTGTCCCTGCACACTTAGCACCACCAGGGTCCCCACAAGCCAAGCAACTGCACCACCTTCACACTCAACCCTCATTGGAGCAGAGCTGCCACAGGCAAAAACGTCTTCCGTCTATGCACGCAGGGTCACTTTGGTCTTGTCCAACTCTTTGCGACCCTACAGACTGTGGCCTGCCAGGCTCCTTTGTCAGGGATGGGGGTTCTCCAGGCAAGAATACTGTTGCGTATTGGCCAATACTGGTTGCCATACCCTTCTGCTGCTGCTGGTGCTGCTGCTAAGTCGCTTCAGTCGTGTCCGACTCTGTGCAACCCCATAGATGGCAGCCCACCAGGCTCCCCCGTCCCTGGGATTCTCCAGGCAAGACCACTGGAGTGGGTTGCCATTTCCTTCTCCAATGCATGAAAGTGAAAAGTGAAAGTGAAGTTGCTTAGTCGTGTCCGACTCTTCGCGACCCCGTGGACTGCAGCCTACCAGGCTCCTCCGCCCATGGGATTTTCCAGGCAAGAGTACTGGAGTGGGTTGCCATTGCCTTCTCTACCATACCCTTCTAGAGCACACTATTTCCTGCTGCCCTAGCCGCCTTGCCTTCTCCGCCATACCCTTCTAGAGCACTGTATTTCCTGCTGCCCTAGCCGCCAACTCCCTTGAGTACCTGGTGCTGCCAGAACCCCTGAGACCCAAACAGCTGCACCACTTCCACACCTGGCCCTCATGGGGCAGACCCAAATCCTCCAGGGCAGCCTCAGGAGCAAACCCCAGTGGATGACCCACATGCAGAAGTGGAAATAAAACCACAACTGAAATCCAGGGGCAGTGTGACTAAGGAAGATAACCCAAAACCTTCCCACCAGCTGTACAAGCTGCAGATTAAATCCACACAATCAACTAGGCAGACTCTGTGTCTATGGAATATATGAAAGGACATTGAGAGCTCCCACAAAAGAAAACTCACTAGCTCTGATAGCTGTGGACATTGGAGGCAAGAACACACAGGACTAGGACCAGATTACAGTCTGAGCTGCCTCCACAGCAGGTCCAGAGACCAGCAAGGTGTTGGAGGGCATCCTAGGGAGGTGAGGTGGACTGTGACTCCCAGCGTGGGAAAGGACTCTGACAGCAGTGATTCAAGAAAAACATTTATTATTCTTATTTTCTGACTTGTTCTGTAGATTCTTTTGGATTTTTTTCTTTTTTCTTTTCCTTCCCCTCCCCCTAGCCCATTGTAGTTGTCGATTTTATTGACACTAAAAAACCCAGTTAAGCTTTTGAACTTATCTTTTTTCCCCCAGTCACATTTTTTTTATTGTTGTCATAAATGTCTGCCTCTACAATGGGCTTTTGCAGTTCTGTGGAGTTTTCCTCTTTAGTTCTTTTCCCTTTTTTTAATTTTAATTTTTTAAAAAACCTATTATTATTTTTTCTGCATTTATTCCTTTGTTTGTTTTTCCTACTGTTCGTTTCCCCTTGCAGTTAATCTTTGATGTATATAAATCTTCTTCATCTACCTCTATTTAACTTTGCATGCTGCTGCTGAGGCTAAGTCGCTTCAGTCATGCCCAACTGTGTGCGACCCCATAGATGGCAGCCCACCAGGCTCCCCCATCCCCGGGATTCTCCAGGCAAGAACACTGGAGTGGGTTGCCATTTCCTTCTCCAATGCACGAAAGTGAAAAGTGAAAGTAAAGTCGTTCAGTCGTGTCCGACTCTTCGCGACCCCATGGACTGCAGCCCACCAGGCTCCCCCGTCCTTGGGATTTTCCAGGCAAGAGTACTGGAGTATATCTATTCTTTATTTTCTTTCTTTTCTTTCCTCTCAACATATTTGTTAGTTTTGTTCTCATTGATTTATTCCCCACTGGGCACCTTGCTTTAGTTTTGTTTCCAGTTTGTGCTTCAGTTAGTTTTGTTCTTAACTGGTAAATATAATTTTTGATTTCCTTTGTTCTCCAGGTCAATCTACTGTACTCTATTTTTGTTGGACTGTTTTCACTGTGCTCATGGGTGTATACGTATATGTGCATATTCCATTATTTTAATTACTATTTGACTGATTTTGTAACTGTCATTTGTCTGGGGCTCATCTTTGGTTTCTCATTTTTGGATATTTGTTTTAATCTCACTTAATGCCATAACAAACCACTGTGGGATCTTCATTCCTGACCAGAGATCAAGAAGTGAGTTTTTGGAGTGGGAGCACTGACTCCAAGACCCTAGACTACCAGGGAACTAACCCTAGTGGGTATCAAATAGTGAGAACTCACACAAAGGAAACTATTTGAATACAAGACCCTGCATCACCCAATCATCAGTAGCACCCTGTGCAGGACGCCTCATCTAAACAACAAACAAAACAAAAATGCAAACCCAGTCATCAGTAGACAGGATCACCACCTCACTCAGCCCTGCCCATCAGAGGGAAAACAAACAAACAAACAAAAACTTCACACAAATCTCACCCTATAGGGAGCTCACACACATACAAACCACTGGACCAACCTTAGGAGGGCAGAAACCTAAAGGAAGAAAGAATTCAACTTTTCTGAAGCCTGGGAACTGCTGCTGCTGCTAAGTTGCCTCAAAGGAGACCTCAAACACATTAACTTAAAAAAAAAAAAATGAAAAGGCAAGGGAATACTGCACAAATGAAGGAACAAACCAGAAACACAGAACTCTAAATAAATGAAGAGGAAATAGGCAAACCACCTGAAAAAGAATTCAGAATAATGGTAGTAAAGATGATCAAAAACTATGAAAACAGAATGGAGAAAATGCAAGAATCAATTAACAAAGACCTAGAAGAATTAAAGAATAAACATACAGAGACAAACAACACAATTATTGAAATTAAAAATTCTCTAGAAGGAATCAATAGCAGAATATGTGAAGCAGAAGAACGAATCAGTGAGCTGGAAGATAAAATGGTGGAAATAACTTCTGAAGAGCAGAATAAAGTAAAAAGAATGAAAAGAGCTGAGGACAGTCTCAGAGACCTCTGGGACCATATCAAACACACCAGCATTTGAATTATAGGGGTCCCAAAATAAGAAGAGAAAAAGAAAGAGTATGAGAAAAATTTTGAAGTGATTATAGTTGAAAATTTCCCCAACATGGAAAAGGAAATAGTCAAGTCCAAGAGGCACAAAGAGTCCCATACAGGATAAACCCAAACAGAAACATGCCAAGACACATATTAATCAAATTAACAAAGACTAAACACAAAGAAAGAATATTAAAAGCAGCAAGGGAGAAACAACAAGTAACATACAAGGGAAACCCCATACACTCAGCAGCTGATCTTTCAGCAGAAATTCCACAGGCCAGAAGGGAATGGCAGGGTATATTTAAAGTACTGAAAGGGAAAAATCTACAACCCAGATTCCTGTACCCAGAAAGGATCTCATTCAAAATTGATAGAGAAATAAAAAGCTTTTCAGACAAGCAAAAGTTAAGAGAATTCAGTACCACCAAACCAGCTTTACAACAGATACTGAAGGGACTTATATAGTCAAGAAATACAAGAGAAGAAAAAAGATCTACAAAATCAACCCCAAACAATTAAGAAAATTGCAATAGGAACATATATATCAGTAATTACTTTAAATGTAAATGAATTCAGTGCTCCAACCAAAAGACACAGACTGGCTGAATGGATACAAAAACAAGACCCATATATATTCTATCTACAAGAAACCCACTTTAGACCTTAAGACACATATAGTCTGAAAGTGAGAGGATGGAAAAATATATTCCATGCAAATGGGAAGCAAAAGAAAGCTGGATTAGCAATCTTCATATCAGACAAAATAGACCTTAAAGAAGGTTACAAGAGATAAAGGACACTACATAATGATCAAGGGATCAATCCAAGAGGAAGACATAACAATTATAAATATCTATGCACCCAACATAGGAGCACCTTAATACATAAGACAAACACTAACAGACATAAAAGGAGAAATTGACAGTAACACAATAAGAGTAGGAGACTTTAACACCCCACTCACACCAATGGAAAGATCATCAAAACAGAAAATTAATAAGGAAACACAAGTCTTAAATGATATGTTAGATGAGATGGATCTCACTGATATCTTCAGGATATTCCATCCAAATGCAGAAGAGTACACCTTCTTCTCAAGTGCACATGGAACATTCTCCAGGATAGACCACATCTTGGGTCACAAATCTAACCTCAGTAAATTTAAGAAAATTGAAATTGTATTAGGCATCTGCTCCAACCACAATGTTATGAGACTAGATATCTATTACAAGAAAAAAAGTGTAAGAAACACAAACACATGGAGATTAAATAACACATTTCTAAATCACCAACAGTTTACTGAAGAAATCAAAAGGGAAATTCAAAAATTTCTAGAAACAAATGACAATAAAAACATGACAACTCAAAACCTATAGGATGCAGCAAAAGCAGTTCTGAGAGGGAAGTTTATAGCACTACAATCCTACCTCAAGAAACAACAAAAACATGAAATACACAACCTAAATTTACACCTAAAACAACTGGAAAAAGTAGAATAAAAAACCCCAAAATTAGTGGGAGGAAAGAAATCATAAAGATCTGAGCAGAAATATATGAAAAAGAAATGAAAGAAACAGTAGTAAAGATTAATAAAACTAAAAGCTGGTTCTTTGAGAAGATAAACAAAATTGACAAATCTTTAGCCAGACTCATCAAGAAAAAAAGAGAGAAGAACATAATTAACAAATTAGAAATGAAACAGGAGAGGTTACAACAAACAATGCAGAAATACTAAGGATTATAAGAGACTATTATGAACTACTATATGGCAATAAAATATATAGCCTGGAAGAAATGGACAGATTCTTAGAAAAGTTCAATCTTCCAAGACCGAACCAGGAAGAAATAGAAATTATGAGCCAGAGACCAAAATAAAAACAAAAGTAAACAAGTGGGACCTGATTAAACTTAAAAGCTTTTGCACAGCAAAGGAAACTATAAGCAAGGTGAAAAGCAACCCTCAGAATGTGAGAAAATAATAGCAAATGAAACAACTGGCAAAGGATTAATTTCCAAAATATGCAAGCAGCTCATATAACTCCATACAAGAAAAACAAACAACCCAATAAAAAAAAGTGGGAAAAAGACCTAAACAGACATTTCTCCAAAGAAGACATACAGATGGCTAACAAACACATGAAAAGATGCTCAACATCACTCATTATTAGAGAAATGCAAATCAAAACTACAATGTGATATCACCTCACACCAGTCAGAATGGCCCTCATCAAAAAGTCTACAAACAATAAATCCTGGAGAGGGTGTGGAGAAAAGGGAACACTCTTGCACTGTTGATAGAATGTAAATTAATGCAGCCATTATGGAAGACGGTATGGAGATTCCTTAAAAAACTAGAAATAAAACCACCATATGACTCAGCAATCCTGCTCCTGGGCATATACCCTGAGGAAACCAAAATTGAAAGAGACACATGTATCCCATTGTTCGTTGCAGCACTATTTACAATAGCTAGAACATGGAAGCAACCTAGATGTCCATCGACAGATGAATGGATAAAGAAGTTGTGGTACATATACACAATGGAATGTTACTCAGCTATAAAAAGGAACAGATTTGAATCAGTTCTAATGAGGTGGATGAACCTAGAACCTATTATACAGAGTGAAGTGAGTCAGAAAGATAAAGATAAATACTGTATTCTAACACATATATATGGAATCTAGAAAAATGGTACTGAAGAATTTGTTTACAGGGCAACAAGGGAGGAACATACAGAAAATAGACTTATGGACATGGGGAGAGGGGAGGAGAGGGTGAGATGTATGGAAAGAGTTTCATGGAAACTTACATTCAGTTCAGTTCAGTCACTCCGTTGTGTCTGACTCTTTGCAACCCCATGGACTGCAGCACGGCAGGCCTCCCTATCCATTGCTAACTCCCAGAGTTTACTCAAACTCATGTCCATTGATTCAGAGATGCCATCCAACCATCTTATCCTCTGTCATCCCCTTCTCCTGCCTTCAATCTTTCCCAGAATCAGGGTCTTTTCCAATGAGTCAGTTCTTCGCATCAGGTGGCTGAAGTATTGGAGTTTCAGGTTCAGCATCAGTCCTTCCAATGAATGTTCAGGACTGATTTCCTTTAGGATGGACTGGTTGTATCTCCTTGCAGTCCAAAGGACTCACAAGAGTGTCTTCTCCAACACCACAGTTCAAAAGCATCAATTCTTCAGTGCTCAGCTTTCTTTATGGTCCTAGTCCCACATCCATACATGACTACTGGAAAAGCCATAACTTTGACTAGATGGACCTTTGTTGGCAAAATAATGTCTCTGCTTTTTAATATGCTGTCTAGGTTGGTCGTAACTTTTACATTATCATATGTAAAATAGATAGCCAATGGGAATTTGCTGTAAGGCTCAGGAAACTCAAATAGGGGCTCTGTATCAACCTAGAGGGGGTAGAATGGGGAGGGAGATGGGAGGGAGTTTCAAAACAGAGGAGATATATGTATACCTATGGCTGATTCATGTTGAAGTTTGACAGAAAACAGCAAGATTCTGTAAAGCAATAATCCTTCATAAAAAATAAATTAATTTAAAAAAAAAAGAGCTAAATACCCAGATAAGTGCACAGATATTTTCAATGTGGTAAGTTCAACCAAAGTAGATATAATACCTATTATGTAAAGATTGACTAATATGTCCCAGGCACTATTCTAAGCACTTTACATAAATCTTAAGTAATTATCTCAATAAACTTGTGGGGTTGAAACTATTATTATCTTATTTCACTGATTAAAAAACTGAGGTGAGAGAGGTCAGGTCCTGGGCAAGGTCATGTGACACCTGATAGAGGTCAGACCAAACTTCCATGAGAGGTTCAAGATGGAACAGCTAGGAGGTGGGGCTAAGATGGCGAGGAAAAGAAGAGGACCACCTCTCTCCCCCAACAAATTTATCGAAAGAACATCTGAAAGCTGAGCAAAGTTCACAAGACTACTTCTAACGCTGGCAGAGACATCAGAACATTATCAAGTCCAGGCATTATCTTCAGAAGGAGGTAGGGAGAAATTATAAAAGATAAAAAGAGAGACAAAAAGTTTAGGGACGGAGACCCGTCCCGGGGAGGAGCCGTAAAGAGAAGAAATTTCTAAGCACCAGAAAACCTCTCACCATCGGTTTGGGGGAAGATTTCGGAATCTCGGAGGGCAACATAACCGGGAGAATCAATATATAAAACCCACTGATACGTGCCTAAAGGCCAACTTCCCAGTAAAGAACCCCATACGCCCGCATCCGCCCCAAGCAAGTGTGGGCTGAACGAGAGTAGCGGGCGCACTAACGCTGCTTGGGGTAAGGAAACCGCGGGCCGAATGCCCTGAGGCAATCGGCAGGAGCTAACTGAGATAGTATAACCTAAACTGTGGGACAGCCAGAGAGAGAGAACCTAACCCGCAAAAGCCCAAAGCTAAGGCACTGCCGGCCCGCTCACAGAACAAAAGACTGAGCGATTACAGGGGGAAGAGCTAGCCGGCTGCGACCGCCCCATCCCCCGCCGGAACACAGCGGAGCAGGCGGGACCAGCCAAGCTGGAAAGGGGCACAACTCGGCTCCAGAGAGGGCACCCCCTACCAAACTGCAAACAGGCTCCCAGTTTCTAAGCACAGACTGCCTGAGATCCCGGAGGGTCGACAGCCACCGGAGGGTCCGCAGCCAGAGAACCAAGCTCCCCAAACCCGACACAAAGCACACCGGAGCCGGAGACCGGGCCGCCCCTAAACCGGGCGGGGACCAAGGAGTGATAAGCCGCATCTCCCGTCAGGGGGAGTGTGGCTAGCCAAACACCTGGCTACCTAGCTCTCCACCCCAGAATGGCGCAAACCGCCGGCCCAACCGAGTCTGCGCCTGTGTGGAGTACCTCGGAAACCTGAACCTGAGGCAGTTTAAACCTGGAAGTGGCGCGCATATCAGGGCCCACCCCCTGGGCAGAGTAACCTGAATGCCTGAAGCAGGGAAGACGGGAAAGCACACACTCCTCCGCGATCGGGGGGTTGAACCCAGAGTGGCCGAGACCGCGAGCTCTCCACACACACGCCAGTGATATTGTGTTTGCAGTGGTCCTCTCTCCCCACAGCAACTGAACAAGTTAACCTAAGAGGACCACCTACGCCCCTGTGTGGCAGGGCGAAATTATGACACTGAAGAGACCTCCAAACAAAAGCCAAATAAACAGAGGAAGCGCTTTGGAAGGGACTAAAGGCCAACAGATTAAAATCCCTGTAGTTACACTGACTGCATTGATGTGGCCTATAGAATCTGAAAAGTATGGAGCAGGAACAAGGATCTATCTGAAACTGAAGAGACACCACCCTCTTAACTGCTACCAGAGAAAGGTCCGGATATATATTTTTACTATTATCATTTTTTTAATTTTTTTTATTTATTTTCTTTCTTTTTCTTTAAGACCTCTATTACACCTTTAATTATCATTTTCATAACCCCACTACTACCTTGAAAAAAAAAAACCCTATTTTTAAAAACAAACTGCGTACCATAGATCTTATACTTTTTTGTGTTTTCTTTTTTTTTTTTGTTTACTGTTTTTTTTCCTTTTTTATTTTTTTTTACTGTTTAAAATCTGTTTTACTGTCTTTTTTTCTTTTATACTGTTTTCTTTTTTCTTTTTTTATATTGTATGATTATAAGAGTCTAACCTCTTACTCCTAGATTTTTTTTAATCATTGTTTTACATATTTGATATCAATTTTTGTGCATTAAGAATACAATCTTTAGTACCCATTTTTTACTCAGGAGTGTGAATACTACTGGCTGATTACTCTCTCTCCCTAATTGACGCTTCTTCTCTTCTCCCCCCAGGGAACTCTCACTCCCACCCTCCTCCTTCTCTTCTCAACCCAATTCTGTGAATCTCTGAGGTGTTCTGGGTACCTAGACACATGGGAACAAATACTGCCCAGATCTCCTCACCCTTCCCTTCTTTGATTCCTCCCTTTCTACTCGTCCCTCAACCTCTATATTGCCTTCACTCCTCCCTCCTCTAGTATCTGTGAACCTCTCTGAGGCTCCAGACTGTGGAGAGGAACAGAGGAAGTGCTACTGGCTAGACTGCTCTCCCCACGGTTTGAGTCCCCCTCCTCTCCTCCTGTCACCTCAACCTCCCGCCCTTCACCTCCTCCATGAACTCAGTGAACCTCTCTGGGTATACCCTTACTGTGGAGAATCATTTCCACCATTAACCTAAAAGTTTTAATTATTGACTGCTGTATGGATGGAGTATTCTTGAGGCTACTGCAAGAATAAGAACTGAAAGCCAAGGAAACATTATAATAAGAGATCTTCCAAAAGCCTCCACGTATACACTGAAACCAAGCTCCACCCAAGAGCAATAATTTCCAGAGCAAGACAAACCACGCAAACTCTCCAGCAACGCAGAACATAGCCTGAGCATCAATATACAGGCTGCCCAGAGGCACAACCAAATTCCAGAGACATCTCAAAACTCAGTACGGACACTCCATTGCACTCTAAAGAGAAGAAATCCAGCTCCACCCACCATAACACCGACACAAGCTCCCCCAACCAGAAACCATTGACAGAGCCACCCATCCAACCCCACCCACAGTGAGGAACCTCCACACTAAAGAGGAACTTCAAACTACCAGAAGACAGAAAAGGCCACCCCAAACACAGCAATCTAAACCAGAAGAAAAGGGCAGAGAAATACTCAGCAAGAAAAGGAAAACAATAATGCCCACCAAACCAAACAAAAGAGGAGGAAATAGGGAATCTATCTGAAAAGAATTTAGAATAATGATAGTAAAAATGATCCAAAATATTGAAAATAAAAATGGAGTTACAGATAAATAAGGCCTGGAGACAAGGATTGAGAAGATTTCAAGAAATGTAACCAAGGACCTAGAAAAATAAAAAGGAGTCAATATATATTGTATAATAAATAAAGGAGATAAAAGACACGCTGGAGGAACCAACATAGAATAACAAGGCAGAAGATAGGATAAGTGAGGTAAAGATAGAATGGTGAAATAAACGAAGCAGAGAGGAAAAAAGAAAAAAAGAATCAAAAGAAATGAGAAAAACTCAGGGACCTCTGGGAACAATAAGAAACTCCCCAACAAATCGAATCAATAGGAGTCCCAGAAGAAGAAGATAAAAGGAAAGGCGCATGAAAAGAATTCTCCCGGAGGAGGATTAATGAGTTGAAAATTTCCCTAAAATGAGGAAGAAAATAGTTCCCCACAGAAGTCCAAGAAACCCAGAAGTCCCAACAGGATAAACCAAGGCGAAACACACCAAGACACATATTAATCAAATTAACAAAGATCAAACACAAAGAACAAATATTAAAGAGCAGCAAGGGAAAAACCACAAATAACACACAAGGGGATCCCATAAGGATAACAGCTGATCTTTCAATAGAAACTCTTCAGCCAGAAGCGAATGGCAGGACAACTTAAAGTGGATGAAAGAGAAAAATCTACAACCCGATTACAGTACCCTGGCAAGGATCCATTCCAGATATGAAGGAGAATCTCAAAAGCTTTCCAGACAAGCTAGAACTGAGGAATTCAGCACCACACACAAACCAGCTCTCCAACAATGCTAAAGTATCTTCTCTAAACAGGAAACACAGAAAGGATGTTTAAACACGAACTTAAAACTACAAAGTAAATGGCAACGGGACCATACTTATCAATAATTTACCTTAAATGTAAAGGGTTGAATGCCCAACAAAAGACAAAAAGAGTGGCTGAGTGGATACAAAAAACAAGACCCCTACATATGCTGTCAACAAGAGACGCCACCCTCGAAAACTAGGAAAACATACAGACTGAAAAGTGAAGGATGGGAAAAAATATATTTCACCCATGCAAATGGAGACCAAAAGAAAGCAGGAGATTGCAATAACTCATTTCAGATAAAATAATAGACTTTAAAAAAAAGGCTGTGGAAAAGGGACAAAGAAGGACAACTACATAATGATCAAGGGATCAATCCAAGAAGAAGATGTAATCAATTAAAATATCATATGCACCCAACATATGGCAAACCACAGTATATAAAGGCAAATACTAACAAGTATGAACAGGGAAATTACAATAACACAATAATAGTGGAGAACTTTATACCCACTCACTCAATGGGATCGATCCAACTAAACAGAAAATTAACAGGAAACTCAAACTTTAATCATGATCAAAAAACAAATTAGATTTAATCGATATTTTCAGGACTTTCCACCCCAAAACAAGCAATTTCACCTTTTTCTCAAGTGCACCACAGGAACTTTCTCCAGGATAGACACAATCCTGGCCAAAAATCTAGCCTTGTAAATTCCAAAAAATTGAAATCATCCCACCCCATCCTTCTCTGAACCACAAAGCAGTAAGATTCGAACCTCAATTACAGGAAAAAAAAACTATTAAAAATTCAACTTATGGAGGCAAGAAAAACAACTACGCTTCTGCTGATAACCAACAAATCACAGAAGAAATCAAAAAAGAAATCAAAATATCATAGAAACGAATGAAACAGAAAACACAACAACCAAGAACCTATGGACACGGTAAAAGCAATGCTAAGGGGAAGGTCATAGCAATACAGGCGTACCTCAAGAAACAAATAAAAAAATCAAATAAATAAACTAACCTCTACAACACTTAAAGCAACTAAGAAGGAAGAAATGAAAGAACCCCCAATGTTAGTAGAAGGAAAGAAATCTTAAAAATTAGGGCAGAAATAAATGCAAAGAAACAAAAGAGACCATAAGCAAAAATCAACAAACTAAAAGCTGGTTTTCGAGAAGATAAACAAAATTGACAAGACCATTAGCCAGCTCATCCAAGAAACAAAGGGAGAATGAATCAGATCAACAAAATAGAAATGAAAATGGAGAGAACACAACAGACTACACAAATACAAAGGTCATAAAAGACTACTACCAACAGCTTACTATGCCAATAAAATGGACAAATCTTGGAAGAAATGGACAATTCTTAGAAAAGTAAATCTTTCCAAAATTTGACAGGAAAGAAATAGAAGATCTTAACAGAACCCATCACAAGCACGGAAATCGAAACTGTAATCAGAAAATCTTCCAGCAAACATAGCCCGGACCAGACGGCCTTCACAGCGGAATCACCAAAAATTTAGAGAGAGCTAACACCATCCCTACTCAAGCTCTTCCAGAGAATTGCAGAAGATGGTAAACTTCCAAACTCATTCTATGAGGCCACCATCACCCTAATTCCAAAACCAGACAAAGATGTCACAAAAAAAGAAAACTACAGGCCAATATCACTGATGAACATAGATGCAAAAATCCTTAATAAAATTCTAGCAAACAGAATCCAACATCATATTAAAAAGATCATACATCATGACCAAGTGGGCTTTATCCCAGGAATGCAAGGTTTCTTTAACATCCGCAAATCAATCAATGTAATTCACCACATTAACAAATTGAAAGATAAAAACCATATGATTATCTCAATAGATGCAGAAAAAGCTTTTGACAAAATTCAACATCCATTTATGATAAAAACTCTCCAGAAAGCAGGAATAGAAGGAACATACCTCAATATAATAAAAGCTATATATGACAAACCCACAGCAAACATTATCCTCAATGGTGAAAAACTGAAAGCATTTCCCCTAAAGTCAGGAACAAGGCAAGGATGCCCACTTTCACCACTACTATTCAACATAGTTTTGGAAGTTTTGGCCACCAGCAATCAAAGCTGAAAAAAAATAAAAAGAATTCAGGTAGGAAAAGAAGAAGTAAAACTCTCACTGTTTGGCAGAGACATGATCCTCTAAAATAGAAAACCTAAAAATCTACCAGAAAGACTACTAAGCTAATCAATGAATATAGTAAAGTTGCAGGATACAAATTCAACACACAGAAAATCCCTTGCATTCCATACACAATATTGAGAAAACAGAAAGAGAAATTAAGAAAACAATACCATTCACACATTGCAACAAAAAGAATAAAAAACTTAGGAATATTCTACCTAAAGAAACAAAAGAACTTAAATATAAAAACAATAAAACACTGAAGAAAGGAATCGAAAGCGACACAAGATGAGAAACATACTGGGTTCATAGATTGGAAGAATAATATATTGAAAATGAGCATACTACCCAAAGCAATCTATATGATTCAATGCAATCCTGATCAGTTACCAAGATATTTTTCACAGACATAGAACAAATCATTTCACAATTTGTATGTGAAGTATAAAAACCTCGAATAGCCAAGCAATCTGAGAAAGAAAATGGAACTGAGGAATCAACCTAGCATGACTTCAGCACTACTACAAAGCCACAGGTCATCAAGACAGTGTGGTACTGGCACAAGATAGAAATAATAGATCAATGGAACAAAATAGAAAGCCCAGCGATAAACCACGCACCTATTGGGCACCTTATCTTCGACAAAGGGAGGCAAGAGTATACAAGGAGACAAAGACAATCTCTTTAATAACAAGTGGTGCTGGGAAAACTGTCAACCACTTGTAAAAGAATGAAACAAGAAACCCTTCCCTAACACCATACACAAAAATAAACTCAAAATGGTTAAAGATCTAAACGTAAGACCCAGAAACATAAAACTCCTAGAGGAAAAACATAGCAAAACCACTCTCTCCGACATAAATCACAGCAGTTCCTCCATGACCCACCCCCCAGAATATTGGAAATAAAAGCAAAAATAAACAAATGGGACCTAATTAAAATTAAAAGCTTTTGCACAACAAAGGAAACTAGGAGCAAGGTGAAAAGACAGCCTTCAAGAATGGGAGAAAAATAATAGCAAAACGAAGCAACAGCACAAACAATTAATCTCCAAAAATAATACAAGCAACTCCTGCAGCTGAATTCCAGAAAAATAAAAAACACCCAAATCAAAAAATGGGGCCAAAGAACAAACAGACATTTCTCCAAAGAAGACATACAGATGGCCTAACAAGACAAACACTTGAAAAGATGCTCAACACATCTCTATTTATTAGAGAAATGCAAATCAAAAACACTAAGAATAACCATACACACCATCAGAATGGCTGCTATACACAAGTCTACAAGCAATAAATGCTGAGAGGTGTGGATGAAAAGGGAACCCACTTACATCTGTTGGTGGGGGAATTGCAAACTAGTAACAGCCACTATGGAGAACAGTGTGGAGATTCCTTAAAAAACTTGAATAAAAACTGCCATATACGACCCAGCAATCCCACAGCTGGGTCATACACACCGAGGTAAACCAAATTGACAGAGACACGTGTACCCCAGTGTTCAATCGTCAGCACTGTTATATAATAGCCCGACATGGAACAACCTTTAGATGTCCATCAGCAGACCCAACGAATGGATAAGGAAGCTGTGTACATAACACAATGGAAATAATAACTCGGCCCATAAAAAAAAATACATTTGAAATCGGTTCTATTGGACGGATGAAACTGAGCCCATTATACAGAGTGAAGTGAGCCAGAAAGAAAAGCAACAAATACAGTATAACTCATGCCATTATATGGTTTTTGAAAGATGGTAATGGTAACCCTATATGTGAGACAGAATAAGAGACACAGATGCATAGAACATCCTGTGGACTCTGAGGGAGAATGTGAGGGTGGGAACGATCCCTGGGACAAATAACATTTGAAACATGTATATTGTTCATAATTGAAGCAGGAACACCATTCCATGTTCTATGCCCATGGGACGGATGCTCAGGGCAGGAGCATTGGGAATGGGCCCGGAGGGATGGGATGTGGGAAGGGAGTGGGAGGAGGGTTTCGGGAGGGGAAGCACATGTGAACCCAGGCTGATTCCTGGCAGATGTATGCAAAAAACTACTACAATATTGTAAGTAATTGCCCCCAACTAAAATAAATAAAATAAATAAATAAATTAATTTAAAAAAAAAAGATGAACAGCTAACTAAACTGGGAGGACCAAGGCATTCCAAGAAAGTGTGTACTGCTCTGAGTCTGGCAGGACAGGAAGATTAGATGTGTTCAAAGCATTCCCAGAGGGAGATTTAAGTGCGTAAAGAAAAGATGACAGGCATGATTATTCAGGGAGCATCAGCAGGGTATATTTGCTGAAATACAGAATTTCATGGGGAGCATAGCAGGTTTCTGACGTGATCAGGGGTCCAAAACAGTAGGGCTTTGCATGCCAATGCTAAAAACTCTCCCCCACTCTATTTTTGTATTTTTCTGGTTTTTGCTTCATCATGATGGCTTGCAGGATATTGGTTTCCTGACCAGGACTTGGAACTGGCGTGGTGCCATGTCTTAATTAACCACCCCTGGACCAACCAGGAATTCCCATGAAAACCCTGACTTTGTTCGTCTGAATTTTACCTTAATGGTAGAAGGAGAAGAAACCTAGAAAAAAACAAATTTTTTTTATTGTTCACTGTTAACGTGTTACAAACCCCTCTTTTAGGTGCTTTAATGCAAGTTATTCAATCTTTTTTTCTATAAAGTTCCTCTCTAAGAAATAGGGATCAACAAATTATTTTAACTAGACCAAAGGCTCTGTGGCAAACTATCCCATTTCCATCTTGACACTGGGGGGGGTAAGAAAGATTAAATAGTGACACAAAGAGAATTGTTTTTAATGAGAAGTAATAATAATAATATTCATGCATTCTTTATACTAGATAAAAAGCTTCCTAATGGCACCCCACTCCAGTACTCTTGCCTGGAAAATCCCATGGACGGAGATCTGGTAGTGCTGCAACATGGTAGCGAAGAGTCAACACGACTGAGCGACTTCACTTTCACTTTCACTTTCATGCTTGGAGAGAAATGGCAAACCCACTCCAAGTGGTCTTGGCCTGGAGAATCCCAGGGACGGGGCAGCCTGGTGCGCTCCCGTCTATGGGGTCGCACAGAGTCGGACACGACTGAAGCGACTTAGCAGCAGCAGCATCAAGTACCATATTATTAACCTTAAAGTGACAGAATCCACTAACCAGAGAACCCCAATTTATTGGAACCACAAGTTATCTGCATCTCATCCTGTGATTCCATTTTAAGAAGAGATAAACAGGAAACAAGAAAATAGTTGGTATGAAAGATATATGAAGAGTAAAACAACTTCTAGGTCAAGTACTGAGGTCCATAAACTCTTGTTCCAGCTCACTGTCTCTACCTACAGAGTGTACAATGAGGTCTGGTGTCCAAAGCAAAGACCACTACCTCTGCAGGATGGCAATTATCAGTTCAGTTCATAATGCTACAATTAATAAAGCACAGAAATTTAACAGACAACATAGAATGGTGTTTTCCAAGATTCATTCATTTATTTTAACAAAACGTTATTGTCTGTTTAACTTTGTACTAGGCCTTTCCAGGAGCTGGGATTTCTTCCAGAAGAAGGGAGTTCCAGAGCTAAGACCTGAGGTATGGAGTTTGCCAGGTAGATAAGCAGGACAATGTGTGTTCCAGACTAAGTGAAAGTGGAAGTCACTCAGTTGTGTCTGACTCTTTGCGACCCCATGGATTATGCAGTTCAGTCCATGGAATTCTCTAGGCCAGAATACTGGAGTAGGTAGCCTTTTCCTTCTCCAGGGGATCTTCCCAACCCAGGGATCCAACCCAGGTTCTTTACCAGCTGAGTCACAAGTGAAGACCAAGAATACTGGAGTGGGTAGACTATCCCTTCTCCAGCGGATCTTCTTGACCCGGGAATTGAACCGGGGTCTCCTGCATTGCAGGTGGATTCTTTACCAACTGAACTATCAGGGAAGCTCGTTCCAGACTAAGGGAATCCAAACGTTAAGTGAAAAGTCCCTGAGCCCTTCAGTGGGTTGGAGACATACAAATAACTCTCAGTGCTGCTGTTGCTCAGTCACTAAGTTGTGTCTGACCCTTTGTGACCCCGTGGACAGCAGCACACTAGGCTTCCCTGTCCTTCACCATCTCCCAGAGTGTGCTCTCCATGGTGGAAGATAAAGTCGTAAGACACATGTGCAAGTGTTGAGGGCAGTTTGCGCTCAGATTACAGGAGAGCTTTAATATGACAAAGAAAGTTGAGCAGGGAGGATGCTCACGATCAGATTCAGGCAATACAAAGGTTACTCTGGGGACAGAGAGGAGCTGCCATGGATGGGGGGACTACAGAAGACCTGCACTTAGGGAAGACAAAAGGCCCAACTCCAAGCCCAAGATAAAGGCTGCCCCACCTATGGCTGCTGCAGTGCAGTAAAGGCAGTAGAGCTGCGGGGGAAGGTGGCAATGATGAGTGTGGCAGAAAGCAAGAGGAGAGACTGAAAAAGGAGTCCTGGTCTCAGGCCTAGGCCCCTGGGATGGTAGCACTTGTCTCTAAGATGAAAACAGGAGGACGACATTTGGAGGCTGAGACCTGTCCAAATTAAGTACGCCAGACCTAATTCCGTCCTTTGATATCGCATGTCCAGCCTAACTCCTGGTCTTTGGTGGTGGAAGGGCTCAAGTCAGACTGAGCCTGGACATAAGTCTGTCATTTTGCAAGGCCCCATTTTTCAACTCAAAGAAGCCAAAACAGATTCCCATTCACTTTTTTCCTTGTTAAAAATTTAAGCAACTTATATATGAACATATGCTTTGTGGAAAAGTTCAAGTAATACAAATTTGCCTTTGCTAGATTTATCAGAATAGATTAACAGATATCAAACTTTTGAACTCAAGACCTATTTATACTCTTAAAAATTATTGAAGACCCCAGAAAGCTGTAGTTTATGATGGTCATATCTACTGATATTTATTAATATCAATAATCAACTGATCCACAAGGGAAGCCCGATATTTATTAATACTATATCAGAATTTGAGTGAGAAATTTAAACCTGTATTCATTTTTAAAGGATAAGGATAAATGTTAACAGAAGGCCTATTAAATATTAATATAAATAGCATGTTTTTAAATAAAAATATATCTTCTGAAAAATCTTAAAGAGAACAGTAGCATAGTTTAGTAACATATGTCTAGGCAAACCTGTTTAATTACAAGCTTAATATTCTCATATCTACTAATATTCTTAGTATCAACTTCTACCTTGAATTTGTTGCAATATCACACATCTTTTTTTTTCTTTTCTGTTTTTATTGATGTATAGTTGATTTACAATGTTGTACTGGGAATTTTTTTTAATTTAATTAATTTATTTTAATTGGAGGCTAATTACTTTATAATATTGTAGTGGTTTTTGCCGTACACTGACATGAATCAGCCATGGGTGGACATGTGTCCCCCATTCTGAACCCTCCTCCCATATCCCTCCCCATCCCATCCCTCAGGGTCATCCCAGTGCACTAGCCCTGAACACCCTGTCTCATGCATCGCTGGACTGGCGATCTGTTTCACATATGATAATATACATGTTTCAATGCTATTCTCTCAAACCATCCCACCCTCGCCTTCTCCCACATAGTCCAAAAGTCTGTTCTTTACATCTGTGTCTCTTTTGCTGTCTCGCATATAGGGTCATCGTTACCATCTTTCTAAATTCCATATATATGCGTTAATATACTGTATTGATGTTTCACTTTCCGACTTACTTCACTCTTTATAATAGGCTCCAATTTCATCTGCCTCATTAGAAATGATTCAAATGCATTCTATTTAATAGCTGAGTAATATTCCATTGTGTATATGTACCACAACTTTCTTATCCATTCATCTGCCAATGGACATCTAGGTTGCTTCCATGTCCTAGCTATTTGTACCTCTGGAAAACTTCAACATACATTCATGAGAGTGAAGGTGACAAAAGCAAATAATAGTTTTGTACCATTATGAAGACAGCTTTGACCTCATAGCTGCCATGAAAGGGTCATGGAGACCCCAGAGACCCCTGGGCTTCACTTTTAGAACCACTGAGCTAGGCATTGGGAAGTGTGTGGTCATAGCATAATTGGTGTTAGAGAGGTCCCTGGCAGTCTCAAGAGAAACAGCCACAACCACAGAGAAGCTTGGTGGTGTCACATGTCATGCAGCTACCTGCACCTCACTTATATTACCCGTGAAGTGGTAAGCGAGAGTATCTCCAAGGGCTCTTCATGCTCCAAAATTCTGTGTATTAAAAGTCAACCTATACTAGGTACTCAGTACATATTTTTTTAAGGAATATATGAAAAATGAAAGAGCAAAGAAAGTATGATGTTGTTGAAGGGTTTTTGCATTGAGTAAAAAACTGGACTAGGGGTGGAGAGGAAGGTGGGAGCGGGGTTCTGGAAGGGGAAAACATGTACACCCATGGTGGATTCATGTCAATGTATGGCAAAACAAATACAATATTGTAAAGTTAAAAAATAGATAAATAAACTAATTAAAAAACAAAACAAAAACAAAAAACTGGACTAGAATTCAAGGGTCAAAAACACACACAGCTTTAGGGCAGCTGTCTTGAACAGAAGTAGATGCAGGCTGATGAGGGTGGTGGGCTCTGTGATGGACTGGGGAATTCATATCCCACTCAAAAGACAGAAAGTCCAGATCTTGTATTAGATGTCACTCTAGACCAGCAACACAGTTTGAGTTTGCCCTGTGGATTGTGAATTGGGGCTTTTTTTTATTGGAGTATAGTTGATTTATAAAGTTGTGTTAGTTTCAGGTGTACAGCAAAGGTTATCAGTTATACATATACATATATCCACTCTTTTTTTAAAGATTCTTTTCCCATGTAGGCTGTTACAGAGTATTGAGTAGAGTTCCTTGTGCTATACAGCAGGTTCTTGTCAACACACCACTATATAAAAAATATGTGTATATGTCAGTTTCAGTCTCCCAATTTTTCCCTCCCTTGTTATCCCTTGGTAACCACAATTTGTTTTCCATGTTTGTGACTCTGTTTTGTAAATAAGTTCATTTATACTCTATTTTTTTTGGATTCCACATATAAGTGATATCATATGATGTCTGTCTTTGTCTGACTATGTCTGACTCAGTATGACAGTCTCTAGGTTCATTCGTGTTTCTGCAAATGACATGATTTCATTCTTTTCAATGACTGACTAATATTCCATTGTATATATGTACCACATATTCTTTATCCATTCCTCTGTTGATGGACATTTAAGTTGCTTTCATGTCCTGGCTATTATAAATAGTGCTGCAATGAACATTGGGGTGTACATATCTTTTTGAATTATGTTTTTCTCTGGGTATATGCCCAGTTTTTTTTTTAAGGAACGTCCATCCTGTTCTCCACAGTTGCTGCACCAATTTACATTCCCACCAGCAGTGTAGGGGGGCGCCCTTCTCTTCACACCCTCCCCAGCATTTATTATTTGTATATTCCTTGATGGTGAGCATTCTGACCAGTATGAGGTAATACCTCCTTGTAGTTTTGATTTGCATTTCTCTGATAACTAGTGATGTTGAACATCTCTTCATGTGCTTTTTGGCCATCAGTATGTCTTCTTTGGAGAAATGCCTTGAACTGGGACTGCTGAGCCAGAAAGTCACTTACCTTCTTTTTGACTTGTCGCAGAGCCTTATTAAACATCTTCTGGAAGACCAGGTACCTTGTGGTGCTTCTTCTCTTCCTCCTCCCAATCTAAACCTATTCATGGGAAAGGATGTAGTTATCTCATTCATTGAAGGAAACTTCAATCAGTGAGACTACTATCATGCGGTATTTCCATTTTTACATGGTTTACCTCAAGTCAAAACCAGGACGCTCTGATTGTGGAATTTGGGCAACAGTCATCAAGCCAGAATGGGGAGCTTTGGCTGTGTTCCAGAATCTACCCCATGTGTCTACATGCCCAAACCTGGGAGCTGAAGTGCTGCCTATAAAGACTTTTTCTACAGAATCACTCTACAGGTGCTTTGATGGTCAGAAGCATTTTTCCTGGGAATCTATGTCTCAAGAAGGTCTCAGCTAAGGCAGGCCCCACCTGGAGCCAGTTCCTCCTTTCTAACAGGAATTTACTTCCTACAGCCACCCAAACCCAGAAATTTGCTATAGTTAACCAGCATCTTTGATGCCATATAACAGGGCTTCCTGAGAGCTTCGCTCCTCGGATAGGATTTTTAAGAAGTGTTGAGAAGAGCAGTTTGTTATTTTCCCAGAAAACAGATTAGGAAGTTGGCAAACTCCTTTCTGAGTGCCCACCCTGCTCCTCTGCATTCCATAGGCCCAGGTCACTGGGGTTGAACTGAGGACAGTTCCACTGAGCCATTACTGGAAGAACTACAGAAGAATGGGAGAAGGGAGTGGAGCCTACCATCTCCTGAGAAGTGGGGGATCTAGAGTCTGGACTGACCTTCCAGCCAAACCTATATGGTCCCTGATTTGCCAAATACTTTCACACAGACATCACTCTAAAACACGGGGGCCTCAGACAGCAGAACTCTCTCTGCCTCTAAGACTTCTTCTCTGGACACTAATGATGAAAGGAAATGAAATTTTCTTCACAAGTTCAACCAATGCAAGATCATTATAAACCAAGCTGCAAGACTCAGGAATACCCACCTATTTTCGAGAATGTTTTGTATATACACAAAAAAATTCAAGGTTCAGAACAGAATCCTGAAAGTTCTATTGCAATGGAATCAACCCAGATTGTTAGACTATTGCCTTCTTTGTTTCTAAGCTGCAAGCACATGGAGAGTCTCAGAAGCATTTAGTGACTGGGTTTAGGAGAAGTTTTGACTACCCACCCATCACATATTCAAGTGACAACACAGCTGACTGTGAGGATTGAGCATGGAGAACAGCAGGACATAGTTAGGCTGTGACAATGGTTGTGAAGGAGAATCCCTGCCCTATGGAGGAGTAAACGAATGCCTGAGCCTTTAGTCATGGCAAGAGGCAGTGGATAGGTCTCTGGGGGCTTTGCAGCTCTTTGCTTTGGTTTTTCTCTTTTAATGAGAAACAGAGTATTACCCTAAAGGGTGTAGAAGGGTCACCAAATAGATGGTATGGGAAAACCCTTTGTTGAACCCACAGAGGCCAGATTGTTCCCCTCCCTCCACACACACACTCACTCACACTCACACACACACACACACACACACAGTGGAGCTGGGAGGAGAGCTAAACCCAGTACTGTCCTTAGGCTTGAGCAGTGGGACCCTCCTCTGAGCCCTGGTCCTGAGGAGGTCCCTCATTTTGGAGTGCCTTTCTTAAAGAAGATTCCCTTCTGGTGTCCAGGAATATCTGGATGGGCAGTGGCATTGGGACAGGGTGCCTTGGGCCCAGACAGAAACCTACATGGACCTTGGTCTCTGGTCCTTTTTTCCCTCTTAACAGCACTCTCCAATCCATCAGGGTGTGCATGGGGTTGACCAGTTGCCTCTAGGGGCTCTAGACCTTGTGTCTATGTGGTTGTCCCAGGGCCCTGTAGTCAGTTCAATTCTAGGAGGGTGGCCTGGTGGGCAAATTGCTGCTGTTGGCAAGCACGCTTGTTTTGTGGGATTGTGTAAGGCTGGCCATCAGAAAGGGGCAGCTGCTGCTGCTGCTGCTGCTAAGTAGCTTCAGTCGTGTCCGACTCTGTGCGACCCCATAGACGGCAGCCCACCAGGCTCCCCCGTCCCTGGGATTCTCAAGGCAAGAACACTGGAGTGGGTTGCCATTTCCTCCTCCAATGCACGAAAGTGAAAAGTGAAAGTGAAGTCGCTCAGTCGTGTCGGACTCTTAGCAACCGCGTGGACTGCAGCCTACCAGGCTCCTCCGTCCAGAAACGGGCTAATACTACTATTATATTTAGATTGCCCTCCTCCTGATGCTGCCACACACCCCAAGGGGGCAGTCCTGCTTGAACCCCTCAAAATCCATACCTCAAAGACGCATTAAGGATTTGAATCACACCCTCAGCTGTGTTGGTTTGTGTGTAAGAAGGGAAAAACAAAGAACTTTGAGGAGAGAGTGTTTGCTCTTCTTTTTACTACATCTGTGATTGAAGGCCGACTTGCTGGAGTGTCTGGCACCAAGGTTTGCCTCAGGCATGTGGGCTCTGAGGCATCATCAGGCACTTTCCCAGCGGAGGGACCACAGATGCCTGAAAGTAGAAGTTCCCACTGGGTAGGGATGTGGCCCATCATTAACTTTCCTCCCAGAACTCAACCAACTTGCCTCTTAGGTCAGACCTTGTACTTTTTCCTCCTCCCTCCCTTCCTCCCTTCTTTCTTTCCTTCCTACATTTCTTCCTTCCCTCTTCTCTTCCTCCCTCTCTTTTTCTTTCTCTCTGATGGCGGTGGGGAGGTGGTTATGGATGGGATTTCCACATGTTTTATCCCACTCTATAAAATGTCAGCATGCTTCAGAGCACTCTGCCGGAACATCTCCCCGAACATCTCAAACACCTGGTGCAGCCCTGACATTCTCCCCACACCATTCACGTTGGGTTTAACTTGAACCTCACTAAACTCATCACGGTATTTAGTTATACTTTAAAACTTGTTTCGTATTGACAGTCTGTTTCCCTCACTAGAACATAAACTCTTTGAGGGCAAGGACCATGCACGTCTCATTCTCAGTTAACAAAATAGGTGCTCAGCAAATGTTTTCAAATAGTGGCTCAAATGATTTCATCACTGGACTTGCATTTGGTGGAGTGTTTGTCCATGTGCATTCTACACTCTGTTTCTTTAAAAATCTTAGATCATGTTCATGTTTGGAGAAATTTCTTGTATATTGCTGGTGTTTTCTTCCTTGAAATGGTCTCCTCAACTGACCTCCAGTTCCACTAATATTGATCGAGTGTGCTGGTCTGGAGTATCAGTTCAGTTCAGTCGCTCAGTTGTGTCCGACTCTTTGCGACCCCATGAACTGCAGCACATCAGGCCTCCCTGTCCATCACCAACTCCCGGAGTCTACCCAAACCCATGTCCATCGAGTCGGTGATGCCATCCAACCATCTCATCCTCTCTCGTCCCCTTCTCCTCCCGCCCCCAATCCTACCCAGCATTAGGGTCTTTTCCAATGAGTCAACCCTTCGCATGTGGTGGCCAAAGTATTGGAGTTTCAGCTTCAACATCAGACCTTCCAAAGAACACCAAGGATTGATCTCTTTTAGGAAGGATTGATTGGATCTCCTTGCAGTCCAAGGGACTCTCAAGAGTCTTCTCCAACACCACAGTTCAAAAGCATCAATTCTTTGGTGCTCAGTTTTCTTCACCGTCCAACTCTCACATCCATACATGACCACTGGAAAAACCATAGCCTTGACTAGACGGACTTTTGTTGGCAAAGTAATGTCTCTGCTTTTAAATATGCTATCTAGGTTGGCCATAACCTTCCTTCCAAGGAGCAAGCGTCTTTTAATTTCATGGCTGCAATCACCATCAGCAGTGATTCTGGAGCCCCCAAAAATAAAGTCTGACACTGTTTCCACTGTTTTCCCATCTATTTCCCATGAAATGATGGGACCAGATGCCATGATCTTAGTTTTCTGAATGTTGAGCTTTAAGCCAACTTTTTCACTCTCCTCTTTCACCTTCATCAAGAGGCTCTTTAGTTCTTCTTCCCTTTCTGCCATAAGAGTGGTGTCATCTGCATATCTGAGGTTATTGATATTTCTCCCAGCAATCTTGATTCCAGCTTGTGTTTCTTCCAGCCCAGCATTTCTCATGATGTACTCTGCATATAAGTTAAATAAGCAGGGTGACAGTATACAGCCTTGACGTACTCCTTTTCCTATTTGGAACAAGTCTGTTGTTCCATGTCCAGTTCTAACTGTTGCTTCCTGACATGCATACAGGTTTCTCAAGAGACAGGTCAGGTGGTCTGGTATTCCCATCTCTTTCAGAATTTTCCACAGTTTATTGTGATCCACCCAGTCAAAGGCTTTGGCCTAGTCAATAAAGCAGAAATAGATGTTTTTCTAGAACTCTCTTGCTTTTTTGATGATCCAGTGGATATTGGCAATTTGATCTCTGGTTCCTCTGCCTTTTCTAAAACCAGCTTGAACATCTGGAAGTTCATGGTGCACGTATTGCTGAAGCCTGGATTGGAGAATTTTGAGCATTAATTTACTAGCATGTGAGATGAGTGCAATTGTGCGGTAGTTTGAGCATCCTTTGGCATTGCCTTTCTTTGGGATTGGAACGAAAACTGACCTTTTCCAGTCCTGTGGCCACTGCTGAGTTTTCCAAATTTGCTGGCATATCGAGTGCAGCACTTTCACAGCATCATCTTTCAGGATCTGAAATAGCTCAACTGGAATTCCATCACCTCCACTAGCTTTGTTCGTAGTGATAATTTCTAAGGCCCACTTGACTTCACATTCCAGGATGTCTGGTTCTAGGTGAGTGATCACACCATCGTGATTATCTGGGTCATGAAGATCTTTTTTGTACAGTTCTTCTGTGTATTCTTGCCACCTCTTCTTGCTTCTGTATCAGATAGACATGTATTTGAATCCTGGCTCTGGACTATTTTCTAGCTGTGTGACCATGGACAAACCATTCATCTTTCCAAGCATTAGTTTTCCCACCTGAAATACAAGGACAAAAATTTCTACCTCAAAGAGTATTATGGTGGCAAGGAGTATGAGATGATGTATGCAAAGCAGTTTGTACCTTGCCTGGTGTATTATAAACACTACAGTCATTAATCCTGGTTTTTCTTCAGTTCTGTGTGCTTGCTGTTCATAGTTTCTCAGTTGTGTCTGACTCTTTGCAACCCCCATGGACTGTAGCCTGCCAGGCTCCTTTGTCCATGGGATTCTCCAGGCAAGAATACTGGAGTGGGTTGCCATGCCCTCCTCCAGGGGATCTTCCCAACCCAAGCATCAAACCCAGGTCTCCCGCATTGCAGGAGGATTCTTTACCATCTGAACCACCAGGGAAGCCCAAAAATACTGGAGTGGGTAGCCAGGGGAAGTTCCCCTGGCTAGGAATTGAACTGGGGTCTCCTGCATTGCAGGTGGATTCTTTACCCTATGAGCTACCAGGGAAGCCCAGGGAGGGGAGAGGGGAGGACAAAATCCCATCCCAGGTGAGTAGATGGTCCAAAAAATGATGGGCAGAAGAGAGACATAGGAGAATAAGAGTGAGGAGATGGGGGCCACAGAGGTGTCAGGTGGAGGTTGAAGCTGGCCCTGAGTGGTGGATTCTTTTACTAAGTCTTAGTATACTTCAGGCAGAGTGGGAAGGAGGTGTTGAGGGCTGGTCAGACACTGTTCTCAAGGAGTTTAGAGCCTAGTAAGGGAGGCTGACACATAAGCAAATAACCATATAAATAAGGATAAGCATGTGTGCAAAGTCCAGAAGCACAAAGGAAGGACACATGGGAGGAAAGCTGCGTGGTGGGTGTGACAGAGGAACCAAGGCAGGCTTCCCAGAGGAAGAGCCTAGGATGGTTTAGGGGGACAAGAAGGAATTTACTGAGAGGTGGAATGGGTGGAGGGTCAGAACATTAAAAGGAGGAATGAAGTACAATGGCATGCTTGGGTGTTCCATAATAATTAGGGCTTTCTCTGACTGTCAGAAAAAGAAATGCAAAAAAGGCAAAACGGTTGTCTGAGGAGGCCTTAAAAATACCTGAGGAAAAAAGAGAAGCTAAAGACAAAGGAGAAAAGGAAAGATATACCCATTTGAATGCAGAGATCCAAAGAATAGCAAGGAGAGATAAGAAAGCCTTCCTCAGTGATCAATGCAAAGAAATAGAGGAAAACAATAGAATGGGAAAGACTAGAGATATCTTCAAGAAAATTAGAGATACCAAGGGAACATTTCATTCAAAGATGGACACAATAAAGGACAGAAACAGTATGGACCTAACAGAAGCAGAAGATATTAAGAAAAGGTGGCAAGAATACACGAAAGAACTATACAAAAAAGATCTTCATGACCCAGATAATCATGATGGTGTGATCACTCACCTAAAGTCAGCATCCTGGAATGCGAAGTCAAGTGGGCCTTAGGAAGCATCACAACGAACAAAGCTGATGGAGGTGATGGAATTCCAGTTGAGCTATTTCAAATCCTGAAAGATGATGCTGTGAAAGCACTGCACTCAACATGCCAGCAAATTTGGAAAACTCAGCAGTGGCCACAGGACTGGAAAAGGTCAGTTTTCATTCCAATCCCAAAGAAAGGCAATGCCAAAGAATGCTCAGCATACCGCACAATTGCACTCATCTCACATGCTAGTAAAGTAATGCTCAAAATTCTCCAATCCAGGCTTCAGCAATACGTGAACCGTGAACTTTCAGATGTTCAAGCTGGCTTTAGAAAAGGCAGAGGAACTAGAGATCAAGGTGCCAACATCCATTGGATCATTGAAAAAGCAAGAGAGTTCCAGAAAAACACCTACTTCTGCTTTATTGACTACGTCAAAGACTTTGATTGTGTGAATCACAACAAACTGAAAAATTCTTAAAGAGATGGGAATACCAGACCACCTTACCCGCCTCCTGAGAAATCTGTATGCAGGTCAAGGAGCAACAGTTAGAACTGGACATGGAAAAACAGACTGGTTCCAAATCAGAAAAGGAGTAATTCAGGGCTGTATATTGTCACCCTGCTTATTTAACTTATATGCAGAGTACATCATGAGAAATGCCGGGCTGGATGAAGCACAAGCTGGAATCAAGATTGGCAGGAGAAATATCAATAACCTCAGATATGCAGATGACATCACCCTTATGGCAGAAAGGGAAGAAGAACTAAAGAGCCTCTTGATGAAAATGAAAGAGGAGAGTGAAAAAGTTGCCTTAAAACTCAACATTCAAAAAACTAAGATCATGGCATCCAGTCCCATCACTTCATGGCAAATAGATGGGGGAACAATGGAAATAGTGAGAGACTTTATCTTTTTGGGCTCCAAAATCACTGCAGATGGTGACTGCAGCCATGAAATTAAAAGATGCTTGCTCCTTGGAAGGAAGGTTATGGCCAACCTAGATAGCATATTTAAAAGCAGAGACATTACTTTGCCAACAAAGGTCCATCTAGTCAAAGCTATGGTTTCTTCGGTAGTTATGTATGGATGTGAGAGTTGGACTATAAAGAAAGCTGAGCACCGAAGAATTGATGTTTTTGAACTGTGGTGTTGGAGAAGACTCTTGAGAGTCCCTTGGACTGCAAGGAGATCCAACCAGTCCATCCTAAAGGAGATCAGTCTTGAATATTCATTGAAAGGACTGATGCTGAAGCTGAAGCTCCAATACTTTGGCCACGTTATGCGAAGAACAGACTCATTGGAAAAGACCCTGATGCTGGGAAAGATTGAGCGCAGGAGAAGAAGGGGATGACAGAGGCTGAGATGGTTGGATGGCATCACTGACTGGATGGATATGAGTTTGAGTAAGCTCCAGGAGTTTGTGATGGACATGGAGGCCTGGCGTGCTGCAGTCCATGGTGTCGCAAAGAGTTGGACATGACTCTTTGGTCTAAGTGGACCAGGTAGAAATGCTGACACTGGAGTCTCACAGAACTCTTCTGCTTACCACTCTAGGAATTGAGAAAGTTCCAGAACCCCTCTAAACTCTGGTTTCCTCATCTGTAAAGAAGATAAAATGATGCACACCTGATAAGAATGTTGTTATAATTAAATGAGATAATGTATGTAAAGAATTTTGCATAGAAACCACTATACAACATGCCCTTGGTACATACTGGTAGCATCTAACATATTTATTTATTCGTTCATTCATTTATGCATGTGTTGATTCACCATTTAACATCAGACACTGGGAACACAGGGATTAATAAAGTTTAGCCTCTGCCCAGAAGAAGTCTCTGATGGGTGTTTGTGTGGGAGGGCTGACTAACAAACTGATGATTACTGTGCTGTGTGAGGGTGATAAGTGCTATGGCAAAGGCATCTACAAAGTGATGAAGGCAGCGCAGATGAAGGGCACATTGGTTGCCATGGTGGTGATGATGCCTGGGCTAAATGTTGAGGAGAGGGCTATAGTCCCTAGGAGCCAGATCAGGGCCAGCCTTGAAAGTCAAGTCAAGGCCATCATACCGTATCCTAAAAGCCATAGGAACCTTCCAAAAATCATAAGTGGTGGAGAGACCTGATCCCATCTGTGTACAGGAAGGTCACCCTGGCCTCTGTGAGAGCAGCCAGGAAGCCCTAAGGCTCTGAGTGAGAAATATCAATAAAGAGGTCACATCAAGAAACTGGGGGCCCCAAGGAGGTTGAAGAGCCAGGATCTACTGTGGCAGGGCAGTTAGAGGCCTGGACTGGTGAGAGTTTTTGGTCAGAGTTTGGTATATTGAAAATCTCTTAAGAAGTATTTAATATTTCTCTTAAAACATGCATAAAGGCTAAAGAACAAGACAGCCAATATGGTATTCACAGTTTATTTTTTATTTAAAATGACACCTCAGCTAAGGATAGCAGGAATATTATTTATCTGAATTGGCTTCTCACACTAAAAGTTTTATTGTCTAAATATTCCATACTATGTTTCAGAGAAATATGATTTGATTCAAAAATAAGTTTCTCTTCTACTGATGCCTGACATCAAGATTTACCATATCTTAAACCTGAGCATATTGAAGAAATCATGGAGTAAATATCTGGATTGTCCATCTCACATAGTGGGTGCTTTATAAATATTGCATTTCTCTGCTTTATGTATGTCTGAATAGTGTCCAGTGGAATTGAAAGTATTTGTTCACCTGGTTACTTACAGAGTTCCTAATCAAATTCTTGACATTGTCCATAACACCTTGTATTTATTTATTTACTTGTTATTTGAATACTTATTTATTTTTTTGGCTGCGTCAGATCTTACTTGTGGCACACAGGGTCTTTTCTGTGTCATCCAAGATCCTTGTTGCCTCTCATGGACTCTCGCTGTGGCACCTGGACTCCAGAGCACTTGGGCTTGGTAGTTGTGGCCCGTGGGCTTAGCTACTCCGTGGCATGTGGGATCTTGGTTCCCAGACCAGGAACGAAAGGTATCCCCTGCACTGTATGGTGGATTCTTATTCACTAGACCATCAGGGAAGCCCCAACACCTTGTATTTAGCAATGAGTTTTCAGAGATGAATGTCATAGGAACACAGCATCCACTCACACACTTTTGTACTCCTGAGAGCTTGTGTAATGCAGGTGCTTGTTGAGTAGCATCTTTATTGTCTGAGAGTAAGGAAGAATGTCAGAGAACTTTCCAGAACTTTATTTCATTGCTTTTAGTAAACTCTTTCCCGGGCCCCTGTGCCCCTCAGTAACCATGTTCTCTGCTTCAAATAGATTGTGCACACTGATCTCATCAGCTCCAGCACCTCCCGTGCGTTGGGTCCTCTCTGTGGGCTTCGTTTTGAATCAGAAACTAGGTGGTGCCTGCCTCAGGTGGTATCCTGGACAGAAAAGTTAACTTGTGCGTTTTTGATTGGTGTTATTTATGCATCTCCTTCTCCTGTCTAAAAGACTAATCTTTGCAGTGTGAAAAGCTATTTGGGCAAATGTCCATATGTTCTAATGATGTTTTCAAGTGACTTAGCAAGAGTTATTTATAACATTTTTGATCATAGAGCAGACATTTAGGTCACAGATCCGAGTAAAGAGGTGAATGGCCACTCTCCTTCTTCTCCCTTATGATTTTTATTCATCCTGAGAAAGGCAGCTCTCTGCCCTTTGGGATGATGGACTGTAAAATTTTGACTGAACGGGGGTTTGAGTGCCTCGTTTTTGTTGATGGGATTTGAGAGAATCTGAGGGAGACGGTGCATGGGCAAATGGAGAATTAGTGAGGTTTTACAATGTTGTTATAAACTTTATGATGTGAGTTGATTGTTTCATGTAGCCTCGTAAAACAAGTTGGAGATGGTGGGGGAAGGGGTGGGGGGGCGGCAATTACATCACTCCCTCTGCCTGTGGGACAGAAATGAAGTCTTCCTTGGTGCTCGGGATTGTTTCCTGGTGCTCCATGCAGACCAGCCTAGTTTTCCAATCTTAATATATTCCTTTAAGTAGGTGTAGAGAAAAAAAAGAGGAAGCAGGAGGAACCTCTCAGCTTAACTTGTTGCACTGACATTCCTCCTGGCAGAGGAGATGGCAACCCACTCCAGTATTCTTGCCTGGAGAATCCCAGGGACAGTGAAGCCTAACTAGCTACACACAATCCATGGGGTTGCAAATTCTTGGCAAAGATAAAAGACCAATGTCACACCAGAGCACCAAAACTTACAGAACAAAACCTGTTTGGTTTGTACAGTAAGTAAATAAACCATTTATGTGTTTCCTGGACAGCTGGCAAAAGTTTTGTCAGCATAGCCACTGCCCCATTGGGCTGCTCTGCTTACACAAGTTGTCAGCCTCTGTCCCAACCCCAAACTCCCTGAGGAGGAGGAGCTGGGCCTTGTCCATTCCTTATTTATAACTGGCTCCAAGTGAGGGGGAGGGACAGGCAGGGTTGGTCCCTGTGAAGGCTGCTGGCCCGAGTTACATCCACAAATGCCTCGGAAGCGGCAGGCTGACAGCATCCTTCTTCTTACATTCCTGGGTCTGTCTGGGCTGGTTGGCGCAGTTACCAGAACATACCACATTGGGATTGTGGAAGAATACTGGGACTATGTACCCCAGGGGAAGAACATTATTACTGGGAAAAGTTTCGCAGAAGACAAGTGAGTGAAATTGGGGTCCTCAGAGACTCCAAGTTTATATTCCTTGGGCCTCTACAATGGACGATGTTGTTGTTGTTCAGTTACTCAGTGGTGTTCAACTCTTTGTTACTCCATGGACTGTAGTTCACCAGGCTCCTCTGTCCATGGGATTTTCTAGGCAAGAATACTGGAGTGGGTTTCCATTTCCTTCTCCAGGGAATCTTCCCTACCCAGGAATCAAACCCCTGTCTTCTGCATTGGCAGAGGGGTTCTTTATCACTGAGCCAACTGGGAAGCCCATGTAATGAGTGTGAGTTGATCTAAATCAACAGGAAGGCTTTGTGTTTGCTTAGAGAGTGCTTGCATGGATGAGTGTGTAATTTGGGAGAGATATTCTTAGTTCTATCTGTTCACTTTGTCTGTAAAGAGTCATATACAAAATCAGGTGTTCTGAATAATGACCTATTTTTTTATATGGGCAATTTTCCCTAGATGACACTAAGAACTTCCAGGGACTCTGGACTCACTTTGTCAAAAAAAAGTTAAACTTTGGGATAAAAATTTGAGAATTTTCAAGAATTCTTCACTGTTAAAATACACCGTGTTTTCTTAGTTTTAATTTTTGGAATGAAACATAATCATTAGAGATAAATATGCTGTAGGTTGTTACACTTTGGTTTTGGTTTGCAGTGTTTAAAACAGGGGGGCAGTTGTAGTAGATTTGGCTGGTATTTTAAGAGTTTCCTTGAGCCCACTTAAAAATGGCTTTATTTTGCTGGTGAGAAATTTGTTCCAACCCCAATCCATTCAGTCTGAGGGCAGTATTTATCCTCAGAGCCCAGGGCATAACTGGGTGAGATGGTGCTGCCACATTCTCTGTCCCTGACTTTTTCATTTTTGCACAAAACAGCCCTTGCTCCCCTTCATCCTCCCAGGGTGCTGTGTCTTAAATCTTTAATTTATTCCCTTGAGCTCCCTCTGAAATCACCTTCTGATTCCAGAAGTGTCATCATGCATATTTTCAACATCATAGTTCCTAGAACATCTTTGGAGATATTTTGGCAAATAGTTGTATATTGGGATACTTGTTCCTTTCCTTTTTTTTTTTTTTTTAAAAAAAACATTTATTTATTTAGGTTGTGCTGGGTCTTCAATGAGGTGTTCGGGCTTCTCTAGTTGTTGCACATGGGCTCCAGAGAGCAGAGGCTCAGTAGTTGCCACTCGTGTTCTCTGTTGCAGTGTGTGGGATCTTAGTTCCCTGAACAGGGTTCAAACCCTGGGCCCCTGCCTTGGAAGCTGAGAGTCCTAACCACTGGACCACCAGGGAAGTTCAGTTCTCTCTTTCCTGATAGGCAGTGCCCAGCGCATTCAACATCCAGGTTTATAATCTTCTAGCTGCTAAGATTCATGGGGTCTGTCAAATCCATAAGAGTCAGGTCTTCCTGCCCTGGGGGAAGACCAAAGATCCAATTGGCTTGGACCCATGGCTTCCAGGCTTTCTAACAACACAAAAGGGGCATAGTCATGTTTTGTTTATTCAAAAAGGATGATGCTCATGCCAGGCTACCGAGAAAGACTTTTTCTTGAGCTTTGTACCAGGAAATTTCATGTCCAGGGGGCTATTTCCAGAGAAGGCTCTTGACTTCTTTGTATTTCACATCTGCAGACTGTTGATGCCACGTGGTAGTTTGTACTGACAAATGGAGCTGAGATTGTAAGGCTCCCCTAACTCCCAGCAGTCTTCCCTAAAAGTAGAGCTTGGTTATCCTCAAAAAGGGCTCAATAGAAAAAAATGATCATTGTGAGCTGCTATTGGATGGGAAACTATTCAAGACATGTGTGTTGAGGGCACTGAGCATGGACTTTAAGCTCAATGGGATACTAGACTGCCTTTCCATAGGCACAGAATTCTTTCTCCTAAAATGCGCGTGTCATTATCACTGTTCAGTAGCATTGATTCTGACCCAGGGATTCCACCAGCAACTTTCAATTCATTACTGGGTACAGCTGTTATTATTCCCACTCTACAAACAAGGAACTGAGGCTCCAAGGTTAAGCACATGCCAGAGTTTACAGTGTAAAATGCATCACCAAGCTCACATTCCTTTGTCTTCCAAGCTAATATTTTTTCAGTGCGAAACTTTTTCTTGGCAAAGGTGATCCTTTCCCATTGAATTAAACAACTTTGAGGGAAGTAGGAATTCCAGTAATAACAACTTTCTAGAGAGACCCAATTCTTTACCAAGGCGGGTTTAGTCTCACTAGTCATGTTTTTCAGAAAAACATTGAAAATGATCACTGGTGTCAGTGACCAAACCAGTCACCTGGGTTTATTCAAACACCCAAAGTACTTTATCTATTTTTAAAATGCTGTTTTATCTGGGACTACAGTTGATTTACAATGTTGTGTTAGTGTCAGTTTACAGCACTGATTCAGTTTCACTTATATCTATTCTTTTTCAAATTCTTTTCCATTTGGGTTATTACAGAATACTGAATTCCCTGTGCTACACGGTAAGACCTTGTTGGATATCTGTTTCGAATGTAGTAGTGTGTATATGTCAATCCAAAGTTCCCAGTTTATCCCCCCACCCACTTCCCTTTAGGTAACCATAACTTTGTTTTCTATGTCTGTGAGTCTGTTTAAAGACTCAACGTACTTTAAATAATCAAATACGAAGATGCCATTTCCACAAGGCTGGGTGCAGGAAGAAGTTAGGGGCTTTCTGTTGATCATTTCAGCCAGAAGATGGGGCTTTGAAGAAACTACAATAAAATGTACAAAAATAGTTATGGTGAAAAAGAAAAAAAGAGAGCAGGCATGACTAAAACACAGTTTGGCATCGGATTAGAGTGAGGTTGTTTAACAAATGCTGTGGCTCCCTGCAGGAGGATTCCTGCCCTTTAGGAGCAGCTGACATGCTAGACATCATACCTGGAATGCCAAGGTTCCCACGTGTTTCCTTCTGGGGTGTCGAGGGGCAGTGTTTATGCAGAGCAGACTCCTGACTTGAAAGAGGAGCCTGGATGAGGCTGTGACATGTGCTGAATTTTAGCAGTAATCATGTCAGAAAGTAATCATGCCACTCATGTAGCTTGTTCAGGGCAAGTTTCTAAGAAGGCACAGTTGTGGTTGGCTGCTGACTCTTGCTTGAAGACCACAGGACACACGTCTCAGGGGCTATGATTCACAAGTGTCATGGTGCCACAGGTGACACACATGAAGACGTCACAGAATATGGAGTTCACTCTGTGCACTCTGAGTTATGACGCCTTTCCCTGGAGCAAGGGGTCATCTTGGGTGATGTGACCATGCCTCTCACTAAGCTTCTGCAGGATGAGTAGACAGCATTTCTGAGAACACTCTGCTGCTTAGATATTTACACCTGGAAAATGCCCAGTTTTAGAAATCCATGACAGCTGGGAGCCTAGTATTTCATCATGAGTGGAAAGAGCCTAGAACAGAAATCGAGAAGCCTGACTTCTAGTCCTTGCTTTGTCCCCAATCTGCTGTGTAACCTTGAACATGTCACATAATCTCTGTGAACATCAGTTTCCTTACTTTGTATAACATACATGTGTGTGCTAAGTCACTTCAGTCATATCTGACTCTTTGTGACCCTATGGACTAGGGAGGCCTGGCGTGCTGCAATTCATGGGGTCGCAAAGAGTCAGACACGAATGAGCGACTGAACTGAACTGGACTGTAACCTACCAGGCTCCTCTGTCTGTGGGGATTCTCCAGGCAAGAATACTGGAGTGGGTTGCCATGCCCTCCTCCAGGGGATCTTTTCGATCTAGGGGTTGAACCCATGTCCCTTACATCTCCTGCATTGGGAAGCAGGTTCTTTACCACTAGCACCACCTGAGAGGCCCAGAAATATAATCCTTGAAGTCACTTGAGAAGTATAATTCCCCAGCATCAGAAATAATTTTCAAAACTAAATGAAAAATATCTTATCTGACTTGCTGGTTGGAGAAAGTTTTTTGCAATGCAAGGAGAAAGATGCTTTACGGATATTCAGCCTAGAAATCAAGAGTTGGAGAAGTTGAGGTTTGACAGAAAACTACAAAATTCTGTAAAGCAATTATCCTTCAATTAAAAAAATAAATTAATGAAAAGTTAAGAGTTGGGAAAAGTCCTGAAAGTGGGGATATATAACGATTTTTAAAGTATTCTATACTTTTATTTACCCATTGATTTCCCCTCTGCTCTTTAAGAATGATCTACAATTCCTTATCGACAAAGTATTTTCTTCCCCAGAGTCCTGCCTTATTCTGATTAAATTCCTTCCCAACCCCTCAGTCACCTCCTTAGCGGAGGATAGCTTGGCGACTTTATCTGGCCTTCGTCTAGTCAAGGCTATGGTTTTTCCAGTGGTCATGTATGGATGTGAGAGTTGGACCATAAAGAAAGCTGAGCGCCAAAGAATTGATGCTTTTGAACTGTGATGTTGGAGAAGACTCTTGAGAGTCCCTTGGACTGCAAGGAGATCCAACCAGTCCATCCTAAAGGAGATCAGTCCTGAGTGTTCATTGAAAGGACTGATGTTGAAGCTGAAACTCCAATACTGTGGCCACCAGATGCGAAGAGCTGACTCATTTGAAAAGACCCTGATGCTGGGAAAGATTGAGAGCAGGAGGAGAAGGGGACAACAGAGGATGAGATGGTTGGATGGCATCATCAACTAGATGGACATAGGTTTGGGTGGACTCTGGGAGTTGGTGATGGACAGGGAGCCCTGGTGTGCTGTGGTTCATGGGGTCGCAAAGAGTTGGACACAACTGAGTGACTGAACTGAACTCATAGGCAGAATCATTCTTGGACACAAGTGAAATTGATCACTGCTCAAACTCCACTTAGGGTTTGTGAAGGGAGTTTACACCTCCATCATCATCGTGGCAGCCCAGCTGATGGCAAAGGGTTTTGAGCATCGCCTATGAGCAGGCCCGATGATGGGAGTGAAGACGTTCCTGTATGTTTATCTGTAAGAAGAGCCAATGAAGGGAAGCAGGTGGGGAAGAGAAAGGCTTTGATAAATTTTGAAATAAAGAGAAGGATATCACCTCATTTGTACTTGTTTTAGACAGATGATCACTTTCAAATCTCCGCTTCTATCTTGTCAGCAGGAAAAAAATTATGTGTTTGTCCTGATGCCTTGTGAATCTCTTGGGGTTGCTGTTATTTTCTATATCAATTAGTGGTTGCTTTTGGCTGCCAGTAAAGATAAGACTTGAGTGGCTTAAATAAATGAGGGTTTGATACTCTTATGAAAGAAATTTAACAAGCTGCCAGAGTAGCCTGGCCTGCTGGTAAGTGTGGGGCTCTGGCATTAACTGAGAGGCCTAGAATTCTTGCTCTGTTTACTCAGCAAGTAATTGAGTCTTTTTGAAAAAAGTTATTTTTTGTCACGTTGAGTCTTCATTGCTGTGTGAGCTTTCTCTACTTTCTTTGAGCAGGGGTTATTCTTTGTTAAAGTGAGTGTGCATCTCATTGCGGTGACTTCTGTTGTTGTGGCTGGTGGGCCATAGCTACGCAGGCTTAAGTAGTCGTGACGCACTGGCTTAGCTGCTCTGCCACATGTGGAATCTTCCAGAATCAGGAATCAAACCTGTGTCCCCTGCATTCACAGGTGGACTATTATTCACTGTACCACCAGGGGAGTCCCAGTTGAGTCTTTTTTTTTTTTCTTTTCCTTAATTTTCTCATCAGTGATATGGTGATAATGACAGTACTTGCATGGGAAAGGGATATATTCATTTCCTGTAGCTATTGTGACAAATTACCACAAACTAGGTGGTTTAAAACAACAGAAGTCTGTTCTCACCCTGTCCTGGAGGCAGGAAGTCTGAAATGAAGCTGTTGGCAGGACTTCCTCCGCAATTCCTCTGGAGGTGCTGAGGGAGAATCCACCCATTGCCTCAGCTTCTGGGGGTTGCTAATAATCCTTGGTTTGTGGTTGCATCACTCGAATCTCTGCCTCCATCTTCATATCTTCTTCCCTATGTGTGTCTAATCTCCTTCTTAAGAGAACATTTTTGGAGCAACCAAGACGCTTGCTTCTTGGAAATAAAGCTATGACAAACCTAGACAAACCTAAAAAGCAGAGACATCACTTTACCAGCAAAGGTCTAACTAGTCAAAGCTATGGTTTCCAGTAGTCATATGTGGATGTGAGAGTTGGACCATAAAGAAAGCTGAGCACCAAAGAATTGATGCTTTTGAATTGTGGTGCTGGTGAAGATTCTTGAGAGTCCCTTAGACCACAAGGATTGGATTATCTAGGACCATCTCTTCATCTCTCATAATCCTTAATTACACCTGCAAGGACTCTTTCTCCAAAGAAAGGGATTAGGATGTGGACTTATCTTTGAGAGTCATCATCAGCTAACACAGGGGGTATCAGGAGATTTGCCAGTGCTCAGGCGTGGTGCCTGGCACTAGGTTAGCACTCAGGAAATGTTTGTTATCATATTGCTCACGTGTCTCGAGGGGCTCTCTGGAGAGCAGGATATCTGTGCCAGAGATACCTCAGAAGGTCACATTTTCCTCTTTCCTTTGAGGTGGACCATTTTTAAAGTCTCTATGAATTTGTTACAATATTGCATCTGTTTTATGTTTTGGTTTTTTGGCATGTGGGAGGCATGTGGGATCCTAGCTCCCCAGCCAGGGATCAAACCCACACCCCAGGCTTTGGAAGGTGAAGTCTCAACCACTGGACTTTCAGGGAAGTCCCACATTTTCCCCTTTTCTAATTAGAGCTTTTCCTGAAGCAATGGCAGCTCCCCTGACTCCCACTGACTAAGTGCTCACTCTCCCAGATGCCATGCATGGGGCTCCACATCTCATTCACCCCTTGTGTTGGTGCTGCCATACTCAGTGGTTTACAGCCAAGGAGACTGGGCTTCAGAGAAGTCAAGGAACTTCCCCAAGATCTCACAGTTGTCAAGTGGGGCATTGGGATTCAGGCTCCTTCTCCTTTCCCTTCACTGTGTGGGTTTGGTGCCTGGGGGGCTTCTGTGGAAATGAAGTGGGAGAAGGGGGAACTCAAGACTTAAGTGATGTTGGAGGAACCAGGGTGAGTTCCCCCCTGAATTAATAGTTCAACAACTATTCATCTAATTAGGAAGGGTGTGGCTGCCTCCGAAGTGCAACTTGAAACCACCATCTTCACCCTTCCTTTTGCCAAGTAGCACTCATCCCAGTCTAGTCCTGGTGAGCGCGTTTTCTCCTTGGTGAACCGCGTCCCATCTCAAGCTCAGACAACACCACTTGTCCTTACTGTGACTGTATGACCTCACATGTTTGCTCTGACCACACCCTCCACTGATGTTACTTTGCCTCTCATCCTCATCCGCAGCTCAGCTCAGTTGCTTAGTTGTGTCTGACTCTTTGTGACCTCATGGACTGCAGCACACCAGGCCTCCCTGTCCATCACCAACTCCCAGAGCTTGCTCAAACTCATGTCCATCCAGTCAGTGATGCCATCCAACCGTCTCATCCTCTGTCATCCCCTTCTCCTCCAGCCTTCAATCTTTCCCAGAATCAGGGTCTTTCCCAATGAGTTAGTTCTTTGCATCAGGTGGCCAAAGTATTGGAGCTTCAGCTTTAGCATCAGTCCTTCCAATGAATATTCAGGACTGATTTCCTTTAGGATGGACTGCTTGGATCTCCTTGCAGTCCAAGGGACTTTCAAGAGTCTTCTCCAACACCACAGTTCAAAAGCATCAATTCTTCAGCACTCAGCTTTCTTTATAGTCCAACTCTCACATCTGTACATAACTACTGGAAAAACCATAACTTTTACTAGACGGACCTTTATCAACAAAGTAATGTCTCTGCTTTTTAATATGCTGTCTAGGTTTGTCATAGCTTTTCTTTCAAGGAGCAAGTGTCTTTTCATTTCATGGTTGCAGTCACCATCTGCAGTGATTTTGGAGCCCAAGAAAATAAAATCTGTCACTATTTCCATTGTTTCCCCATCTATTTGCCATGAAGTGATGGGACCGGATGCCATGATCTCAGTTTTTTGAATGTTGAGTTTTAAGCCAGCTTTTCACTCTCTTCTTTCACTTTCATCAAGAGGCTCCTTAGCTCCTCTTCGCTTATCCTATATCCCCCCAACACTCACTCAGACATCTGGGCTCTATATGGTTGCATGCATGCTTAGTGGCTCAGTCATGTCCTACTCTCTGCGATCTTTGGACTGTAGCCCTGGACCAGGCTCCTCTATCCATGGGATTTTTCAGGCAAGAATACTGGAGTGGGTTGCCATTTCCTCCTCCAGGGAATCTTCTCAACCCAGGGATTGAACCCATGTCCCTTGCATTGCACGCGAATTCTTTACCCACTTAGCCATTGGGAAAGCCCACTATATGATTAGTTGTCCCTTAATATAGAAAACTTTTTGTTGCTATATATTTGCCAAAGCATCTGTTTTGTCTTCATAACCAGGTGGGACATATCTTGAATACAAGGGCTGATAATTATACATCTTGGCTCCAGTTTCTAGTTTAAAGTCTCATATATAGTACAGGTTCAACAACTGCTTGATGGTTGAATGGATAAGGAAAAATTTCCACTAAAAGATCCAGGTTGTGGGGCAATGGTGATACTGGTGAGCTGCACAGCCCCTGTGAGCTACAAAGCTCTTGGAATTTAACCTGGCAGCCCACCTCTGTACTGGTTAGATGTTCCCACAGGCAGGGTCATTCTGACAATGGTTGATCTAGCTTGCCTTTGGGAGGTGTCTCCCTTCATGGTATTGCCCTTGGCCTTGGCATTGTGAGCATCTTGTCTTTAAAGCTAGTCTGAAACTTCCCACTCCACTGGATTCCTTCACTGCAGGAAATAGACACCTCCCCAGCTTGAGTCACAATGTTAAAATGTAGATTGGGGATGAATTTCAAGGTTGGTGATTACTCAGTTGCTCACAGTGGGATTATCCTGCGACTGCGCTGTAAATATAATATACAACACATCGACGTGGGCATTCTAATGAGTGCACTCAAGCTAAATTGGAGGCTGCTTCCTATGGATGGCTCCTTGAAGTCGCCCAGTTGCTTTGTTGCTTGGGCCAGATTTGCATCTTCTAGAGCGCCTAGGAGCTGGAGCTTCTGTCCTACTGTCACAAATGCAAGATGTATTCTTTGGGGTGGTTTGTTGCATAGACACTGAAAAGACTGTCTCTTGTCTCCACCCCTTTTTCCATTTTCGATAGATCCTATGGATTTAAATAGCTCCTATGGTTTCAAATAGCTACTGTGGTTTTTATTTTAAGCACTATTGTTATTGTTGTTCAGTTGCTCAGTTGTGTCAGACTCTTTGTGACTCCATGGACTAGCACACCAGGCTTCCTTGTCCTTCACTGTCTTCCAGAGTTTGCTCAAATTCATGTCCATTGAGTTGATGATGCCATCCAGCCATCCCATCCTCTGTCGCCCCCTTCTCTTCCTGCCCTCAGTCTTTCCCAGCATCAGGGTCTTTTCCATTGAGTTGGCTGTTCGCATCAGGTGGTCAAATTATTGGAGCTTCAGCATCAGTCCTTCCAATGAATATTCACGACCGATTTCCTTTAGGATTGACTGGTTGGATCTACATGCTGTCCAAGGGACTCTCAAGAATCTTCTCCAGTACCACAGTTCAAAAGCATCAAATCTTTGACACTCAGCCTTCTTTATGGTCCAGCTCTCACATCCGTACATGACTACTGGAAAAGACCATAGCTTTGACTATACAGACCTTGGAGTGATCACTGGCTGTTTAGGTTGTCAACTGAAAAAAATATACGCAATCTAAAAGTTGCTAGTTATGTTTATTCAGTGGGAATTGTTAGGACTTTAAACCCAGGATATTGCATCTCAAGTGACCCTGAGAGAACTGTTTCCAAGGAGGTGGGTGGGCGAGGAGTCAGACTATATAGAAGTTTGCAGCAAGGGGCAGGTAATTTGCATATCGAAAGATTATTGTTATTTAAGGAAAACCAGATATCTCAAATTAAGGAATTTAGCACTCTTCTTATGTATCAGAAGATGCAAGCATCTGGGATCACTGAAATCATTCCTTTCATTTGCATCTCAGCTGTCTGGGACAAGGGACCTGCTCCGTATTCTTGATTCGCCGCTCACTGCAGGGAGTGGCAGACGTGGACGCTTTCACGTTCCCCTCTTCCGCCTCAGCTGCTCAGCACTTACCGGGGAAATGGCTAATGGCTGTGGAGAGATGACATTGTTCTTCCAGGTCTCAGAAATTTACATTAGAAAGGCTGAAATTCCTGAGGGCTGTGACATCCTTGTTTACTGATATGGCAGGAAATACTTCATTTCACAAGGTGATAGACTGATACCCATCCAGCAATGTGCAAAACAAGTCAATAGATAACTCACTGCTGAAATATGCAGTATATGCACTTCCCCTCCCTCAGATATCCTCACCTTCTGTTTGGGTGGCTCTGCAGACAACTCACAGTGAGGAACTCTTGCTCAGCAGACATTTGCACATGGGTATATGTACATGTGCATGTATGCACACACTGCGAACCCAGAGCAGAGAAGTGAGGAGGGGCAGAGGTGTGTCTCTCCCTGCAGAGCCTGCAAGCTCCTACGAATAACTTCATTATAACTCTTTATCCATCAAGCTGAGCTTAGAGAGGACACCAGAAATTCTGAATCTAACCCTTGCTCAAGTATTGGCTTACTTGGTGAGCAATGTAAAGCCAGGCAACTCCGCCTGCTCCGGGACCAGTTAGTGAGGATGACTCAGTTCTCTCTCTGCCCTTCCTCCTCCTTCTCCTTCTGAGCAGCCTCCTCAATTAGGATTTATACTCAGCTGCTAGTTAACAGAAGCCCCCAAAACACTGGCTTAAGTCTATTTATTGACTTACACAAAAGAGATCCAGAGGTTGACAATCTTCAGTGTCCCAGGTTCTTTTGGCTTTCCACTTGACCATCCCTAGGGTGTGACCTTCTTCTTCAGTCTCTCAGGAAGGCTGCCAAAGATCCAGTGATCATGTCTTCATTTTAGGCATGGATAATGGGAAGTCAAAGGACAGAAAGGGTCTCTACCAGCTGAGTTCAGAGACACACCAAGGAGTGATATGTGTTCACATCTCTTTGGCTAGAACTATGTCACATGACCATCCAACCTGCAAGCGAGGCTGGGAAACACAAGAGCCTCTATAATAGAGCCCCACTGTCAGGCATCCAGACTTTTGATCCCATTCCCTTGCACAGGGAAATGTAGGCTTCTGCCCTATGGACCAGAAGAGATGAACACCTCCAGCTGGGCTCATTGGGGGATGAAGACCAAGTGTGCACAGATCCAAGTGTTCCCAAGGCCTCAGTCCTGAGGCTGAGAGAGTGGACGTAGACTTGTCAGTCCAGAGGCTGAACAGGTGTGTGCTCCCGGGTCAGGATGCCAAGTCTTCCCTGCAGGGAAGGAGAGCTCGTCCTCACAGCACACTTCATGGTGCCAGCTGGGTTTTCAGAGGTAGAAGTCACACAGGAGGAAAGTTTGACCCCTCAGTAGCCAAACAGGCTGCACTCTCTTGTCAAAATAAAATGCGGGCTTGTTTTTATTATGAAAGTAGATACAGTGGTACAGAGTAAAACATTCCCACAGTAGGGAAGAGGTTGAGTAAAAGTAAACTCTCTAAAATTTTTTGTTGGAGTATAGTAGCTTTACAATGTCATGTTAGTTTCTGCTGTACAGCAAAGTAAATCAGCTATACGTATACATATACCCATCCTTTTTAGATTTTCTTCCCTTTAGGTCACCATAGAGGATTGAGTAGAGTTCCCTGTTCTATAGAGGAAGTTCTCATTAGTTATCTGTTTTATATATAGTAATATAAATGTGTCAATCCCAGTTTCCCAATTCATCCCACTATCCCATTCCCTCCTTGATGTGCATGTTTGCTCTCTACTTCTGTGTCTGTATTTCTGCTTTGCAAATAGGTTCATCTGTACAATGTTTCTAGATTCCACATATGTGTGTTAATATACAATATTTGTTTTTGTCTTTCTGATTTGCTTCACTCTGTGTGACAGTCTCTAGATCCATCCACATCTCTGCAAATGGCTCGATTTTGTTCATTTTCATGGTTTAGTAATATTCCATTGTATGTATGAGTCACATCTTAATTTTAAAAAGTAGCATGGAGAAATAAAAGGAAATACATAGAATTAAATGTAAAAAAGTAAACTTCTCTTCCCTTCTTGCTCCTGTCTGTGGCCTCAGTCCTAAGTCCCAGAAACTACACTTTATGGTTTCCCTGGCCACTTTTCAAATGTTTTCTTTGCGTATGTGTGTATATACACTGTTTTAAAAATACACAAATGGCATACTTTACACACTTTACATGCTGAAATTTGCCTTTACCATTTAGTATTTGATAATCACACCATCCTGCTACCTGTAGAAACATCTAATTCTTTTGTATGGCTAAGTGGTATGTGAGTGTGTATATTCAGTCACTAAATCATATGTGACTCTTTACAACCCCTTGGACTGCAGCCTGCTAGGCTCTGTCCATGGGATTTCCCAGGCAAGAATACTGGAGTGGGTTGCTGTTTCTTCCTCCAGGGGATATTCCCGACCCAGGGATCGAAGCTGTGTCTCCTGCATTGAAGACTGATTCTTTACCACTGACCACCTGGGAAACCAAGTGGTATGACTGTGCCATAATTTATTTACCCAGTCAGCAGCTGAAGAAATTTCGATATGTCAAAGCTTTTGATACGAAAATCATTGTTATAATTCTCCAGTCCTTTTGTCAGGATTCCTGTCTCATTGGCTCCACTATCTGGATTGGAAGCTGAAGCTGGCATCTGGGCAAGAAAGAGCTTTGCTTCCTCTGGGAGGACTGGCCCTGTGATTTCTAGAGTGCTGGCCTCCTCAGGTCGGGCTCACCTCTGGCTCTTCTTTGGGGGTCCTGAGCCCATGGCTTCCTCCTTTGTCATAGGAACCTCCCTCCATAGTGACTCTACCACAAGGGCAGGGCAGGTTGGCACATGAGGGTGCCTGGGCAGGCTAGTAATCTGATGCTCTGGGCAGATTAACAATATGGGGCTCTTTCAACTGATATTTGCTAAAACATTTGTTCAACTCTTATTTGAAGGAAAGGTTGAGTGCTGAAGTGTGGAGCACATATATCTCTGGTTCCATCATCCTGAAAAGTCTGAGGGGTGGGCAAAATTACTATTCACACCAGAGATTGCTGGGATCTTTGTCAAAGAGACTGCTTGGGAGCTTGTATTTGAGTCACTTGTATCTGACATGAAGCCTTGAAAATACCTGCTATTTAACCTTTTGGCCTGTAGTGTTTCAGTTCAGTTCAGTTCAGTCGCTCAGTTGTGTCTGACTCTTTGCAACCCCATGGACTGCAGCACACTAGGCCTCCCTGTCCATCACCAACCCCCAGAGTTTACTCAAATTCATGTCCATTGAGTCTGTGATGCCATCCAACCATCTCATCCTCTGTCGTCCCCTTCTCTTCCTGCCTTCAATCTTTCCCAGCATCAGGGTCTTTTCAAATGAGTCAGCTCTTCGCATCAGGTGGCCAAAGTATTGGAGTTTCAGCTTCAGCACCAGTCCTTCCAATGAATATTCAGGACTGATTTCCTTCAGGATTGACTGGTTGGATCTCCTTGCAGTCCAAGGGATTCTCGAGAGTCTTCTCCAACACCACAGTTCAAAAGCATCAATTCTTCGGTGCTCAGCTTTCTTTATAGTCCAACTCTCACATCCATACATGACTACTGGAAAAGTAGTGTTTAATGAAGTGCTAATCTTAATGAGGTTACCAGAAATTAGCTAATGGTAGCTAATGGAGTCACACAGAGTCGGACACAACTGAAGCGACTTAGCAGCAGCAGCAGCTAATACAGAGACTGTCAGACTTGCTATGGATCCATCTACCAAAAAATTCTAGGGAGATTCCTGATAGTTCAGTATTTAGGACCTGGCCCTTTTACTGTTTTGGCCTGGGCTCAATCCCTGCTTGGAGAACTAAGATCCTGAAAGTCTCACAGTGTGCAGCCAAAAAATAAAAGTTATCCGCTTGAATAGGACCCAGAAAGAGGGAAGAAGAGAGGAGGAGAATTGGGGAAAGATGATGTAGAAGTAAAGAGAGACAGTAAATTTTCTCCAGTTGGCTAAAGAAAGAATCAAATCCGACAAGGCAAGCAGATGCCGCATTCAGGCCACTGGGAGAGGGGGTCTCAGCCAAGCTGGGTCAGATACCAAGGAATAAAATCCTGCAAATCAAGCATGAAGGTAAATAGTCTCTGTCAGCCAGGCAGCCTTGGTATTCAGAGGTGGAAGCTCAGGAAGTTTGCTCAAGTGAGCAGAAGCAGGTGGTTGAAATCAGGTGAAGAGAAGTTAGATATGGGAAAATTGTCTTCCTGAAACAAAGATATATGGTCAGATTTCTCTGCTCAATAATCTTCAGTGACTATCAGTTATAGATATAATTATACTCTGGGCTTCCCAGGTGGTGCTAGTGGTAAAAAACCCACCTTCTGATGTAAGAGACCCAGGTTCGATCCCTGGGTTGGGAAGATCCCCTGGAGGAGGAAATGGCTACCTACTCCAGTGTTCTAGCCTGGAAAATCCCATGGACAAAGGAGCATGGTGGGCTACAGTCCATGGAGCCATGAAGAATCGGACACAAATAAAAGAGAATAGAAGATACAGTAAATGAGAAAGAGAAAAGTGAAGAGTTATATCATGATGAAAACAAGTAGGAGTTGATTAAAGAGAAGCAAGTAGCAAAATTTAAGAGATGAGAGGAATGTACAAGTCCCCAGCAGATTCTCTCCTTGGGCTAGCCATATGGTTGCCAGAAGCTCTAGACTCACATTCCCAGTTCTGAGTACACAAAAAGCTATCCTTCACAAGTTCCTAGATTCCCTCAGATTTAACCAACCAGCCATGTTATGGCTGTCCCTGAACTAATCACTGTGGTCCAGGGTGGCTTGGTTGGTTGGAATTGTCCAGACCTGGATCACAAGCCATCCCTCCATCAATGCCGGAGTGCTCCACCAATGATGTGGGGGCTTGGTGTGCTGATAGGTTAGGTTGAGTCACTTTCTCCATTGCTGGAGGTGGATGCGGAGCCCCACCCATGCATATAGAATGAGAATGGGGAAGGTTTGCTCTTAGATCAAAGCATGTGGTGCGGGTGCTAAGTTGGCAGAATGTCTGCCATATCAGCCCTTTCCATCTTCTTTGCTGGGTAACTTGTCTCTGCTCTTTGAGACCATATTAAGGCATTACTTCATCTAGGAAACTTCACCTGATACATTTTATGCCCCAGATTAGATGCCTGGGTTCTCATAATGTTACTGAACCAAACATGAATCCACTTACCCAATGCGTAGCAAAGCATGTCTACCAATACCAGGCTGTGGTGAAGGAAAGTACAACATTTGCTGAAGGGTGCTCAATGTGGGGCAAGCAAAGATAACAGACAGCTCATGCTCAAAGACTCAAATGCCCTAGTGGTTTTCAGGGAGGGTTTTTTAAAGTGAGATTGAGGGGTGTGAGATCAGTTCATGTATATCCTTCTGACTGACTGGTGGTGAGGTAATGGTGTTTGGGAGTCAACACCATCAACCTTCTGTTTCCTACTCGTCTGGGGTTGACATGCTGGTGGTCAGCACATAGTTAACTTCTTCCTCTTGATGCAGGTTTTAGCATCTGCAAAACAACTCAAGGATATGATGCAGAATATTGTCTGTAGCTCTTGAGGAGAAACTAAAGGTCCTTGACTTTGTTTTACAGCTAAACTATTATTTTGTCTTACTTGTCTTTGTTTCTGCATTTTCTCACTTCTTTGGTTAAACTTGCTCTTTGGATCTTGGGGAATACCTAGGAGACTAAAACTTTTCTGCAGACAAGAGGCAGGGGACACCAGGGATCTGTCACTGGGAAGGCCCCACAGAGTCCTGCCTTGTTTCAATAACTCTTCCTTCTATAATGAGAGCTCCTTCAAGTGCCCTTTTTCTCTGTATCCCCAGAACTGAGTACAGGGCTTGAGATACTTACAGTTTGTTGAGTGACAGAGAGGGAATGCATGCACACAGGCAGTAGTGTATGCCACAGTGGGACTTGCCTCTCATCATCTGATTAGACACAGCTACCCTGGGATGGCTGTGCCCAGGAGCTTTTGTTCAAGCAGAAGCTAGTACTTCTGAGATTGGAGTCCCACACTAAACACATAGGTTGGGAACAGGGATGGGGGTTCCACCTCCCAGGAGAAGATGGTATGGCCACCTCCAAGTAGTGTCACTAGCACTGCTATTGTCTCAGGCTCCCAGACTCTGGGACTGAGTCTTCCTTTTACCCTAGAGTTCCAGGAGGGCATCTGGTCACTTCACGTCCTAGAATCTTATTTTTTCACATCCATCTCTTTTCTATTGCACCACACCCTCCTGGTCTCCAAACAGCCTCCCTGCCCCCCATCTTTGCTATTCTCTTTGCCTGACTCCTTTGAAACTTGCACACCACTGCAATAATACTTATTGCACCATCCTTAAATACTGATTATCATGTCACCTGTTTTATGAAAAACCTCAATGAGTCTTCAGAGCTTCCAGGGTCAATTCTAAATTCTTCAACCTATGATAACCATATGATAAAGTTCATTACCAGTCTTTCCCCAGATTTTGCATGCAGCCATACTTCTCACTCCTCTCCATCCACCCCTGAGCCCCAGCTTATAAAACACTCTCCCCCATATCACCCATACTTCTCACTCCTCGCCATCCACATCTGAGCCCCAGCTCATAAACTACTCTCCCCCATATTACCCATACTTCTTCCTCCTAGTTGCTCAAGCTCCACCCCTGCTTAGTATCTTCAACTTTTCCATTTTGTTACCCAATCTTGCTTCTCCTTAATCTCTGCATTTTTCATCAGGTGTTTCTGACCTCTTTGATCCACAGCAATCTTTTCCTTCTGTGAATAAATATATCCCTAGAAAAATAGAGCTTATATCCATTGCATCAAGCAGTCAGTTGGGACTTAATCATAAATTGCTCTGTGCAGTTACTTAATTTTTTCAATATTAGATCATAAACTTTTACCTAAATGCAGTAAGTGCATAGGAAGTGTTAAATGAAAAAGTGAATGGGATCGTATTGAATGAAAAGGGGCAAATGGACAGCAAATATCTTGGTTCTGTTTTAGTTTAGTTGTGAATACTATTTGTGCCTTTCGGTTGTCATTTGATGCTTAGCCTCCATTTCCGCTCTAATAAATTGAGGCTAATCTTACCAACTCTACAGAGGTTGAAGTGTTATGGTGAACACCAAATGAGAAATCATACTTGTAAGCACTTGATGGATTATTAAGGTAAGCTATTAAGATTTCTCTTTTAGCTTTAATTATAAAATATTTTCCTTCTTACTTTCAGACTTGCAACCTTATATCTGGAAAGAGGGCCCAACAGGATAGGAAGTCTTTACAAAAAGGCTGTTTACAGACACTACACAGATGAGACCTATTCCAAGGAGATTCCCAAGCCTCCCTGGCTTGGATTCTTGGGTCCCATCTTGAGAGCTGAAGTGGGTGATGTGATTGTCATCCACTTAAAGAACTTTGCGTCCCGCCCTTACTCCTTGCATCCACACGGCGTTTTCTACAACAAAGACTCAGAAGGTAAATATCAATCTTATATTATAGGTGTCTTGTCTCTCCTTCCTAAGTAAGGCAATTGTCAGTTACAGTGAGCAGAATTCTAAAAGCACAGTGGTAACACGTGTTCTTTTAACCTCTCCCTGCCTCCTCCTCACCCCACCTGCCTCTGTCCCCACCTTCTCTTCCTCTTCTTCCTTTTTCTTTCCCTCATTTCCTCCCTCCCTCCTTTCTTCCTCTATGTTGCTGCATAGGTAGGTGCTGAGGTCCCTTGGCACGTGCTCCAGCACAGCCCCAAGGCACACTAACCTTTCTTGTCAATCAGTCATGACCGCTTCCCACATTGGATAAAGACCAGTGTGCATGATGGACTCCCATGTCCTGTCACCAGTAACAGCCTCGGCTGTGGAGACAGTGTCTCAGTGCCCATGGGCCTCAACTTCTCTGCTTAAAGCTACTGTCTGCAGTGCTCCCTTTCTGAAGCTGCCCTGTCTTCTTGTTTGCACTTCAAGAGTTTCAATAGTGCAGTTTTCCGAGTCCTCCCTAAAGTTTAAAAAAAATTATAAGCAGCACTCTTGGACTTTTGAGATGGGAAACATTTCTTAATCTTCAGAAGTATTTTTCTCATCCCTAATTGCATTCTTGCTTGTGATCAGGTGGAATGGGTTAAATGGTACTAAACCTGCCACACCCTGACTCTGAGGAATGTGCCAGGAACAGTAACATTACCTTGGATGCAGTTCACTTTCTCATAAAAGGCAGCTTCTGGATTGTGGTGAATGTCCTAAGGCAGCCAGACTAGCTTGGCAGCTGCCACGACCCAGTCTGTCTAAGCTGCCAGAGGAGGCACCGCAGATGGTGGACACGAGATGGGGGTGCCCTTTGCTCTTGGCCATTTTCCTCCACCTGAAGCACAGCAAAGCTCCTGGTCACAGATTTGGTTAGTTCTGAATAGTTGAAAGTGAGCACAAAAAATTCTTTACTTTCATGAACTTTCCACTGGGTGCCCACAAGATGCCAGAGACTGACTCTAGGTATCGGGAAAAAGATAAATGAATCATAGGCTATAGTTGAAAATCAATGACTATAACTATAAAGGTTTATTTCAGGCTTCTCAATACTGTTCTACTGATTCTATATGCTTATCCTTTCACCAATGCTGTGTTATCTTGATTACTATGAATTTATAGTAAGTTTTGAAATTGGGAAGTATAAGATCTCCAAATTTGCTTTTTTAAAAAAGACTTTTAAGCTTTTCTAGGTTCTTTGTATTTCCATATCAATAAATATCAGATCAGCTTGTTAATTTTCACCAAAAAAGTTAATTGGATTTTGATGAGGATTGCATTATCAATTGGGGAAAAACTGTTGTGTGCATTGAAAGATGAATTACCATCTTGAAAATATTGACTCTTCCAATCTGAGCATGGAATTTAGATCATAAATGTCTCTAAACAATGTCTTAGATTTTAGTGCACAAGATTTGCATTCTTTTGTTAAATTTATTCAGAAGTATTTTATTCTTTGTGATACTATTATATATGGAATAGTTTTCTAAATTTTGTTTTTGATTGTTGCTAGTGTGAATATATACAACTGGTTTTTATATGTTTATCTTGAATCCTATTATCTTGTTAAACTTGTTTTTTAATAGATGCTTAAAGGGTTCCTTGGAATTTTCTAAATACTGAATCATGCCACTATGAATAAACCTAGTTTTATTTCTTCCTTACCAATTGGTAAATGTTTAATTTTTTCTTTTGCCTTATTGTACTGGCTAGAACCTTCAGGACAATATTTAATAATATTGGTGAGAGTAGACATTCTTGCCTTGTTCTCAATCTTAGGAAGAAAGCATGTTGTTTCCCTCCCATTAAGCAAGAGGCTAGCCATGGATTTTTCTTAGATATATTTTATCAGGTTAAGGAAGTTCCCACCTACTCCTAGACTGTTAAGAGTTTTTAACTTGATAAGTACTAGATTTTGTTTGTTTTCTGCCTCTATTGAGATGAGGGTGTAGTTTTTGTCCTTTATTTTATTAATATGTTGTATTACCATAGTTTATTTTTGAATGTTAAACCAACTTCGCAGTCATAGGATAAATTCCATTTGGACATAGTGTGTAATTGTCTTTATATGTTGCTGGGGTCTGTTTGCTAGTATTTTGTTGGATTTTTTTGGTGTACACTTATGAGGAATACTGGTCTATAGTTTTCCTTTATTTTGATGTTTTTAATCTGGTTTTGGTATCAAGGTACTGTTTGCTTCACAGGGTGAATTTGGAACTATTCCTTTCTCTATTCCTTGAAAGATTCTGTAACAGACTGGAATCATTTCTTCTCAGTATTTCATAGAATTTATAAGTGAAACCATCTGAGCCTGGGTTTTCTTTGAGGGGAGAGTCTTAATTGTGAAACAGTTTCTTTGTGTGTTAAGTCTATTCCAATTCTATATTTATTCTTAAGTCAGTTTTAGCAATTTGTTTCTCTCCAGAAATTTGTCGATTTTATCTAAGTTGTCTAATATTTTGGCATAAAATTATTTGTAATAGTCCATTTATAGTCTTTTTAATTCCTGTAAGTAAGAGTGATCCCCCATTTTTCATTCCTGGTTTTGGTAACTGGGGCCCTCTCTCTTTCTTGGCAGTTTATATGAAGTTTTCTCAGTTTTGTTAATCTTTTTCAAAGAACTAACTAACTTCTGGATTCATCTATTTTGCAGTTTTTTATTTCCTCCTTCACTGATTTCTGCTCCAAAATTTATGTGTGTGTGTTAGTTGCTCAGACATGTCCGACTCTTTGGCTGTAGCCCACCAAGCTCCTCTGTCCATGGAATTCTCCAGGGAAGAACACTGGAGTGGATAGCCATTCCCACCTGTAGACCATTTTCAATGCTATGTGGTTTTTATCTTGTGCTTCCCAGGTGGCGTTAGTGGTAAAGAACTCGCCTGCCAGTGCAGGAGACATTAGAGACTCGGGGTCAATCCCTTGGTTGGGAAGATCCCCTGGAGAAGGGCATGGCAATGCACTCCAGTATTCTTGCCTGGAGAATCCAATGGACAGGAGAGCCTGGTGGGCTACAGTTCATAGGGTCTCAAAGAGTTGAACTGAAGTGATTTAGAATGCACGCACACAGTTTTCCTCTACATCAGGGATTGGCAACCTGTGGTCCACGGGACATGTTTTTATGTGGCCCGTGAGTTAAGAATGTTTTATATATATATGAAATTGGGGAAAAAACTAAGATTTTGAGACAGAAACCTGCAAAGCCTAAAATATTTATACTCAGACCATTCACAGGAAATGTTTTCTGAACCTAGATGTTTATGAATATACTATCATTTACTTTTCTGTTACATTCTTGATAGGTATTTGAGCAGTCTGCTGTATTTTGACTCCTGAGAAATGCTGCTGTGAACATTATTATACATGTTTTCTGCTCCAGTTGCATATGTTTCTCTAAGAAACATATCTAAGAGTGAAAATATACATACATACATTCAAGTTTAGTAGATAACTCTGGTTTTCCAAAGTGGTTGTACCAATTATATTCCTAACAGCAGTGTATGAAAATTCCAGTTTCTGTATGCTCCCAACAACACTGAATAATACCAACTTTAGAAATTTTTGCCTATTTGGTAGGTCCCTAGTGCTATATCATTGCCATTGTAATCTAGTGTTTCCCTGTAATTAAATTTATTAAATTAAGTATTTTTTTTTCCTAAATACTGATCCCATACCAATACCTTTACTATTTTCCTATGGGATTTTCTGTTTTTTTGTCACTTAGTTGAAGGAATACTTTATTTTGAATACGAAACCTTTCACCAGTTATATATGTTGTGAATATGTGACTTGATTTTTCATTCTTTTAAGGTATCTTTTAATGAACAGAACTTCTTAACTTTCTTTTTTTGTTTGTTTTATTTTTTAAATTAATTAATTTATTATAATTGGAGGCTAATTACTTTACAATATTGTAGTGGTTTTTGCCATGGCTGATACAAGAATCAGCCATGGGTGTACATGTGTCCCCCATCCTGAACAACCCTCCCACTTCCCTCCCCATTCCATCCCTCAGGGTTGTCCCAGTGCACCAGCTTTGAATGCCCTGCTTTCATGCATCGAACTTGGACTGGTCATCTATTGCACATATGATAATATACATGTTTCATTGCTATTATCTCAAATCATCCCACCCTCACCTTCTCCCACAGAGTCCAAAACTCTGTTCTTTATATCTGTGTCTTTTTTGCTGTCTCGAATATAGGGTCATCATTACCATCTTTCTAAATTCCATGTATATGCGTTAATATACTGTATTGGTGTTTTTCTTTCTGACTTACTTCACGTCGTATAATAAGCTCCAGTTTCATCCACCTCATTAGAACCGACTCAAATGTGTTCTTTTTAATGGCTGAGTAATATTCCACTGTGTATACGTACCATAGCTTTCTTATCCATTTGTCTGCCGATGGACATCTAGGCTGCTTCCATGTCTTGGCTATTGTAAACAGTGCTGTGCTGAATATTGGGGTACATGTGTCTCTTTCAGTTCTGGTTTCCTTGGTGTGTATGCCTAGCTGTGGGATTGCTGGGTCATATGGCAGTTCTGTTTCAAGTATTTTAAGGAATCTCCACATTGTTCTTCATAGTGGCTGTACTAGTGTGCATTCCCACCAACAGTGTAAGAGGGTTCCCTTTTCTCCACACCCTCTCCAGCATTTATTGCTTGTAGGCTTTTGGAGAGCAGCCATTCTGACCAGCGTGAGATGGTACCTCATTGTGGTTTTGACTTGCATTTCTCTGATAATGAGTGATGTTGAGCATCTTTTCATGTGTTTGTTAGCCATCTCTATGTCTTCTTTGGAGAAATGTCTGTTTAGTTCTTTGGCCCACTTTTTGATTGGGTCGTTTATTTTTCTGGAATTGAGCTGCAGGAGTTGCTTGTATATTTTTGAGATTAATTCTTTGTCCGTTGCTTCACTTGCTATTATTTTCTCCCATTCTGAAGGCTGTCTTTTCACCTTGCTTAAGTTTCCTTCATTGTGCAAAAGATTTTAAGTGTAATTGTGGTCAAAATTTATCAGTGCTTTCTTTAACAATTAGTACATTTTATAATTATTTTAAAAAGCTTCCTACTCTAAACTCATGAGGATATTCTCCTATTTTACCTTCTTAAAGCTTTACAGTTTTGCCTTTTACCTTAAGGACTTGAATACACTTGGAATTGACTTCTATTTAACCTGTTGTTGTTGTTGTTCAGTACTAAGTAGTGTCTGACTCTTGTGACCCCATGAACTGCAGCACACCAGGATTGCCTGTCCTTCACTATCTCCTGGAGCTTGCTCCAACTCATGAGTCAGTGATGCCATCTAACCATCTCATCCTCTGTCGTCCCGTTCTCCTCTTGCCTTTAGTCTTTCCCAGCATCAGGATCTTTTCCAACGAGTCAGCTCTTCACCTCAGGTGGACAAAGTATTGGAGCTTCAACTTTAGCATCAGTCCTTCTAGCGAATATTCAGGGTTGATTTGCTTTAGGATTGACTGGTTTGATCTCCTTACTGTCCAAGGGACTCTCAAGAATCTTCTCCAGCACCACAGTTTGAAAGCATCAATTCCTCAATGCTCAGCCTTCTTTATGGTCTAATTCTCACCTCTGTACATGACTACTGAGAAAAAAAATATAGCTTTGACTAGATGGACCTTTACAGGAAAAATGATGACTCTGCTTTTTAATACGCTGTCCAGGATGGTCATAGCTTTTCTTCCAAGGAGCAGGCGTCTTTTAATTTCATGGCTGCAGTCACTGTCTGCAGTGATTTTGGAGCCCAAGAAAAGAAAATCTGCCACTATTTTCATTTTTTCCCCATCTGTTTGCTGTAAAGTGATGAGCACAAATGCCATGACTTTAGTTTTTTGAAAGTTGAGTTTTAAGCCAAGTTTTTCACTTTTGTCTTTCACCTTCATTAGAGGTTCTTTAGTTCCTCTTCGCTTTCTGCCATTAGGGTGGTGTCATCTGCATATCTGAGGTTGTTGATATTTCTCCTGGCAAACTTGATTCTAGCTTGTGCTTCATCCAGCCCAGCTTTTCACATGGTGTTCTCTCCATAAATACACAAGGTGACAATATACAGGCTTGATGTACTCTTTTCCCCATTTTGAATCACTCCACTGTTCCATGTAACGTTCTAACTGTTGCTTCTTGACCCGCACACAGATCTCTCAGGAGACAGGTAAGGCGGTTTGATATTCGCATCTCTTTAAGAAGTTTCTGCAGTTTGTTGTGATCCCCACAGTCAAGTCAGAGGCTTTCATGTAGTCAATGAAGCAGAAGTAGATGTTTTTCTGGAATTGCCTTGCTTTCTCTATGATTTAATTTATGTTGGCAATTTGACCTCTGGTTCCTCTGCCTTTTCTAAGCCAAGGTCATACATCTGGAAACTCTCAGTTCACATACTGCTGAAGCCTAGCTTGAAGGATTTTGAGCATAATCTTACTAGCATGTGAAATGAGCACAATTGTCTGTTACTTTGAATATTCTTTGGCATTGCTCTTCTTTGGGATTAGAAGAAAACCAGTCTTTTCCAGTCTTGTGGCCACTGATGAGTTTTCAAATTTGCTGGAGTGTTGAGTGCAGCACTTTAATTAACAGCATCATCTTTTAGGACTTTAAATAGCTCAGTTAGAATTCCATAACCTCCACTAGCTTCATTTGCAGTAATGCTTCCTGAGCCCACTTGACTTCATATTCCAAGATGTCTGGCTCTAGGTGACCACACCATTGTGGTTATCTAAGTCGTTAAGATATTTTTGGTATAGTTATTCTGTGTATTCTTGTATACCTTTTATTAATCTTTTCTTAAAAATGTATTAAGTATCTGACTCAGTGCAGGACACAATATACAGTGCCTCACATAGTTCTTACATCTCTGTGGGGTAGATGTAAACATTCCAACTTTATTGGTAAAAAACCAAGGCAGTGAGAATTTAAGTAACAAGTCTCAAGTCCCATAGCAAATAAATTTTAGCTGATATATGTTTGATTTCAAAGCTCTAGCTCTTTCCACTATAATGTGTGATCTCTGTGTTTTAACTGTTTCATTTTTCTTGAAAGGAGCCCTATATCCTGATGGAACATCTGGAAGGAACAAGGATGATGACATGGTTCCTCCTGGCAAAAACTATACCTACGTCTGGCCAGTGAGAGAAGAATATGCTCCTGCCCCAGCAGATGCAAACTGCCTGACTTGGGTGTACCATTCACATATTGATGCCCCTAAGGACATCTGTTCTGGGCTAATTGGCCCACTGCTTGTATGCAAAGAAGGTGAGAGGTGTTTTCTCCCCCTCTGTGCCTAGAAACCTCTTCCCAGGTGTGCTGAAAAGTATATATAGTCTTCAGGTCTTGTCTTGCCCACCCTCCTTGCATCACACAGAGTGTGTCTCTTCTTCCAATCTTTCTGTAAGATTAAAGAAATTCTCCTAACATAGAAGATCCATAGCAGGGACAATAACTCAGACTTCTGCCTAAAAACATCATAGCATTCTGAAACCTATATGCAAAAACTACACACTGACACCACACATAGGAAAGTGTAAAATGTACTCAAATAACCAGGGATTCTTTGCTTTATTATTTCACCCACATAATCACCTTGCTACTTTGTACTCCATTAATTGATTTAATGTATCTATGTTTTATCAGTAAAGTATATTTCTTTTAAGGATAGCCAGGTTTCCATGTCTGTGGTTGTGAGGACTTCTGTTTCATGACTTTTCCATGGTCTGTCATTTCCATCAAAGCCTTTCACTGCTTTTATGTTGTGGGTTACTCTTGTACATATAGGTCTTAAAAAATCTTCAAATTTATCTGATACTATTGACAGAAAGAAAAGCTCATCTTGGTTTAGCCCATTTTGAACTTTTTCCTACTCTTTTAATGTGTCTGATAGGTATCCTGCACAGCTATTCAGGAACAAGGACTGATGTAGACCGGGAGTTTGTTATAATGTTCACTCTTGTGGATGAGAATCAAAGCTGGTACCTCGATGAAAATATCAGACAATTCTGCACTGATCCTGATTCAGTTGACAAAGAAGATGCTGTTTTCCAGAGAAGTAACAAAATGCATGGTGAGTGTCTCCTATGTTATCAAGTACATACCAACTGCCTTTTGTTTCTCTGGCACTACAAGGGATACAAAACACACAGAAATAGCAAACCGAGCTTTCCAAGATTTATAACTTAGTGATGGGAATAATAAGAAAGTGATGAAACATAATACCAGTCAGAACCTAAAGTGAAGAAGAAAGGAGCAGAGAGAAGTCACAAGAATGAAGAGCAATGAACAAAACGGTAATAAGCACACACTTATCAACAACTAAATGTAAATAGACTGCATTCTCAAATCAAAAGACACAGAGGGATTAAATAGATTAAACAGCAACAACAAACAAGTCAAGACCTATCTACTACATTACCTACAAGAGACACACTTTAATTGTAAGGACACACATAGATGGACACTGAGTGGATGGGAAAAATTATTCCATGCAAATAGAAACCAAAAGAAAGCTGCAGTAGCTACACTTATATCAGACTTTAAATTGAGTTTAAAACAAAAGCTATAATAAGATACCAAGAATGGTGTACATAATTATAAAGGGGTAAATTCAACAAGAATATGTACCATTTAAAATATTTATGCACCCAACATAGGAGAACTTGAATATATAAAGCAATTACTAACAAACACAAAGGGCACAACAGACAGCAATACATAATAGTAAAGTACTTTAACACCCTACTTTTATCAATGTAGGTATCCAGAAAGAAAATCAATTAGGGAGTACTGGCATTAAACAACATGTTAGATCAGATGAACTTAACAGATAGTTATAGAACATTCCATCCAAAAACAATAGAATACTCATCCTCAAGAGCACATGGAACATTTTTCAAGACAGATCATATGTTAGGCCACAAATAAGTCTTAATACACTTAAGAGGACTGAAATCATATCAAGCATCTTTTCTGACCACAGTGGTGTGAAACTAGAAATTAATTATATGAAGAAAACTGGAAAATTTACAAACATGTGGAATTAAACAGCATGTTACTGAAGAATCAATAGGTTGAATAAGAACTCTAAAGAGAAATTTTTAAAAAGCTTGAAACATTACAATATTGTATTTGGTTAAAAAATAGATAAATAAACTAATTTTTTTTTAAAAAAAGCTTGAAACAAATGAAAATGGAATATATAAAAATTTATGGGATACAACAAAAAGAATTCTAAGGGGGAAGTTCATATTGATAAATGGCTACCTCAGAAAACAAGAAAAGTTTTAAGTAAGCAAGCTAACTTTACCTCAAGAACTAGAAAAAGAACAAATTGAGCCCAAAATTACTAGAAGAAAGGAAATAAAGAAGGTTAGAGTAGAAAGGGCAAAACAAAAATGAAATAGACACTAAAATCTTTAATTAGACTCACTAAGAAAAAAGAGAAAGAACTCAAATAAATAAAATCAGAAATGAAAGATGAGAAACACAAAGGATCATAAGAGATTACTATGAACAAATATATGCCAACATGTTGGATAACCTATAAGAAATGCAGAAGTTCCTAGAAACATACAGCCTACCAAGACTGAATCATGATGGAACAGACTCTGAACAGACTGATTAACAGCAAGTACTAATCGGTAATCAAAAACCTTCCAGCTAACAAAAGTCCAGGAACAGATGGCCTCTTTGGTTAATTCCATCAAACATTCAAAGAAGAATTAATACCAATTCTTCTCAAAATCTTCCAAAAAACAGAAGAGGGAGAAACTCTTCCTAACATGTTTTTTGAAGCCAGCATTGTGTTGATACCAAAACCAGACAAGGATGCCACACAAAAAAAGAAGAAATTCAGGCTAGTATTCCTGATGAACATAGATGTAAAAATCGTCCACAAAATATCAGCAAGCCAGATTTAGCAATACATTAAAAGTTTCATAACCATGATTAAGCGGGATTTATTCCAATATGAAAGGATGGTTCAGCTTCCACAAATCTATTAGAGTTGTATGCCACAATAATAAAATTAAGCATAAAAATATATGATTGTTACAATAGACATAGAAAAAGCATCTGACAAAATTCAGCATCCATTTAGGATAAAAACCCTTAACAGAGTATAAATGGAACCCACCTCAACATAATAAAGACCATATATGACAAGCCCACAGCTAAGGTTATACTCAATGGCAAAAGCTGAAAGCTCATCCTCTAAGATCAAGAACAAGATAAGGATGCATACTGTTGCCACTTTTATTCAACATGGTACTGGAAGTCCTAGCCAGAGCAATTAGGCAAGAAAAGAAATAAAAATCATCCAAATCTGAAACAAAGAAGTAACTGTTTCTATTTGCAAATGACATGATATTACATATAGAAAAGCTAAAGACTCCAGTAAATTTGAGGGATATAAAATCAATACACAAAAATCTGTTGCATTTCTTTACATTAATAATGAATTATCCAAAAGAAAAGTTAAGAAAACAATCTCATTTAAAATTTCATCAAAAGGAATAAAATATCTAGGAATAAATTTAGCCAAGGAGGTGAAAACCCCATATATTGAAAACTATGATATTAATAGAAAAAATATAAGAAGACGCAAATAAATGGAAAGATATTTTGTGTCCATGGATTAGATGAATTAATATTGTTAAAATACTCATTGTTAAAATATTCATGGCAATCTATAGACACAGTGCAATCCCTATTTCAACAGAAATAGAAAGAACAATCTAAAAATTTGTATGGAACCACAAAAGACCCTGAATAGCCAAAGCAATCTTGAAAAAGAACAAAGCTAGAGGTATCGTGCTGCTTGATTTTATTACAAAGCTATACTAATTCAAACAGAATGATATTGGCATAAAAACAGACCCAGAGATCAATGGAACAGAATAGAGAGCCATGAAATAAGCCCACACAAGAATATATAGGAAGAAAAGGACAGTCTCTTCAATAAATGGTGTTGGGAAAATTGAACAGCCACATGCAAAAGAGTGAAACTGGACCACTATCTTACATATATGCAAAAATTAACTCAAATTGGATTAAAGGCTTGAACGTAAGATCTGAAAGGATAGAAGTCCTATAAGAAAACACAGGTGGTGAGCTACTTGACATAGGTCTTGGTAGTGATTTTTTGAATCTCACACCAAAAGCAAAAGCAATAAAAGCAAAAATAAACAAGTAGAACTATATCAAAATAAAACCTTCTGCACAGCAAAGGAAACCATCAAGGAAAAAGCAACCAACTGAATGGGAGAAAATATTTGCAAATCATACATCTGATATGGAAACGATATCCAAAATATATAAAGAACTCATACAATTCAATAGCAAAAAGCCAAACAATCCTATTTAAAAAATCTCAAACCCAAAACAATAAAGTAAATGGCAACAGGATCATACTTAGCAATAATTACCTTAAATGTAAATGGGTTGAATGCCCCAACCAAAAGACAGACTGGCTGAATGGATACAAAAACAAGACCCCTATATATGTTGTCTACAAGAGACCCACCTCGAAACAAGGGACACATATGGACTGAAATTGAAGGGCTGGAAAAAGATATTTCATGCAAATAGAGACCAAAAGAAAGCAGGAGTAGCAATACTCATATCAGATAAAATAGACTTTAAAACAAAGGTGGTGAAAAGAGACAAAGATGGACACTACATAATGATCAAAGGATCAATCCAAGAAGAAGATATAACAATTATAAATATATATGCACCCAATATAGGAGTACCACAATATGCAAGGCAAATGCTAACAAGTATGAAAGAGGAAATTAACAATAACACAGTAATAGTGGGAGACTTCAATACCCCACTCACACCTATGGACAGATGAACTAAACAGAAAATTAACAAGGGAACACAAACTTTAAATGATAGACCAGTTAGCCCTAATTGATATCTATAGGTCATTTCACCCCAAAATAATGAATTTCACTTTTTTCTCAAGCACACATGGAACCTTCTCCAAAATAGATCACATCCTGGGCCATAAATCTAGTATTGGTAAATTCAAAAAAATTGAAATCATTCCAAGCATCTTTTCTGACCACAATGCAGTAAGATTAGATGTCAATTACAGGAGAAAAACAATTAAAAACTCCAACATATGGAGGCTGAACAACACACTGCTAAATGATCAACAAATCACAGAAGAAATCAAAATATGCATAGAAATGAAAGAAAATGAAAACACAACAACCCAAAACCTATGGGACACAGTGAAAAGCAGTGCTTTTCATAGCAATACAGTGCTTTTCATAGCAATACAGGCTCACCTGAAGAAACAAGAAAAAAGTCAAATAAATAACCTAACTCTACACCTAAAGCAACTAGAAAAGGAAGAAATGAAGAACCCCAGGGTTAGTAGAAGGAAAGAAATCTTAAAAATTAGGGCAGAAATAAATGCAAAAGAAACAAAAGAGACCATAGCAAAAATCAACAAAGCCAAAAGCTGGTTCTTTGAGAAGATAAATAAAATTGACAAGCCATTAGCCAGACTCATCAAGAAACAAAAGGAGAAGAATCAAATCAACAAAATTAGAAATGAAAACGGAGAGATCACAACAGACAACACAGAAATACAAAGGATCATAAGAAACTATTATCAGCAACTATTTGCAAATAAATTGGACAACTTGGAAGAAATGGATAAATTTTTAGAAAAGTATGACTTCCCAAAACTGAACCAGGAAGAAATAGAAAATCTCAACAGACCCATCACAAGCACAGAAATTGAAACTGCAATCAGAAATCTTCCAGCAAACAAAAGCCCAGGACCAGATGGCTTCACAGCTGAATTCTACCAAAAATTTAGAGAAGAGCTAACACCTATCCTACTCAACCTCTTCCAGAAAATTGCAGAGGAAGGTAAACTTCCAAACTCATTCTATGAGGCCACAATCAACCTAATACCAAAACCTGACAAAGATGCTACAAAAAAGGAAAACTACAGGCCAATATCACTGATGAACATAGATGCAAAAATCCTTAACAAAATCCTAGCAAACAGAATCCAACAACATATTAAAAAGATCATACATCATGACCAAGTGGGCTTTATCCCAGGGATACAAGGATTCTTCAATATCTGTAAATCAATCAATGTAATACACCACATAAACAAATTGAAAAATAAAAACCATATGATTATTTCAATAGATGCAGAGAAAACATTAGACAAAATCCAAAATCCATTTATGATAAAAAAAAAACCCCTCCAAAATGCAGGAATAGAAGGAACATACCTTAACATATTTTTTTGGGGGGGGGGGGGCTCCAAAATCATTGTTGATGGTGATTGCAGCCATGAAATTAAAAGACGCTTACTCCTTGGAAGGAAGGTTATGGCCAACCTAGGTAGCATATTTAAAAGCAGAGACGTTACTTTGCCAACAAAAGTCCATCTAGTCAAGGCTATGGTTTTTCCAGTGGTCATGTATGGATGTGAGAGTTGGATGGTGAAGAAAGCTGAGCACCACAGAATTGATATTTTGAACTGTGTTGTTGGAGAAGACCCTTGAGAGTCCCTTGGACTGCAAGGAGATCCAATCAATCCATCCTAAAGGAGATCAATCCTGGGTGTTCATTGGAAGGACTGACGTTGAAGCTGAAACTCCAATACTTTGGCCACCTCATGTGAAGAATTGACTCATTGGAAAAGACCCTAATGCTGGGTAGGATTGGGGGCAGGAGGAGAAGGGGACGACAGAGGATGAGATGGTTGGATGGCATCACTGACTCGATGGACATGGGTTTGGGTAAACTCTGGGAGTTGGTGATGGACAGGGAGGCCTGGCGTGCTGCGATTCATGGGGTCACAAAGAATCGGACATTACTGAGTGACTGAACTGAACTGAACCTCAACGTAATAAAAGCTATATATGACAAACCCTTGGCAAACATTATCCTAAATGGGGAAAAACTGAAAGCATTCCCCCTAAAATCAGGAACAAGACAAAGGTGCCCACTCTCACCACTACTATCCAACATAGTTTTGGCCACAGCAATCAGAGCAGAAAAAGAAATAAAAGGAATCCAGATGGGAAAAGAAGAAGTAAAACTCTCACTGTTTGCAGATGACATGATCCTCTACATAGAAAACCCTAAAGACTCCACCAGAAAATTACTAGAGCTAATCAACGAATATAGTAAAGTTTCAGGATATAAAGTTAACACACAGAAACCCCTTGCATTCCTATACACTAACAATGAGAAAACAGAAAGAGAAATTAAGGAAACAATTCCATTCAAGACCACAACGAAAAGAATAAAATACTTAAGAATATATCTACCTAAAGAAACAAAAGACCTATATACAGAAAACTATAAAACACTGATGAAAGAAATCAAAGAGGACACAAATAGATGGAGAAATATACTGTGTTCATGGATTGGAAGAATCAATATAGTGAAAATGAGCATACTACCCAAAGCAATCTATAGATTCAGTGCAATCCCTATCAAGCTTCCAACGGTATTTTTCAGAGAACTAGAGCAAATAATCTCACAATTTGTATGGAAATACTAAAAAACCTCAAATAGCCAAAACAATGTTGAGAAAGAAGAATGGAACTGGAGGAACCAACCTGCCTGACTTCAGGCACAGTCATCAAGACAGTATGGTACTGGCACAAGGACAGAAATATAGATCAATGGAACAAAATAGAAAGCCCAGAGATAAATTCACAAACCTATGGACACCTTATCTTTGACAAAGGAGACAGGAATATACAATGGAGAAAAGACAATCTTTTTAACAAGTGGTGCTGGGAAAACTGGTCAACCACTTGTAAAAGAATGAAACTAGAACACGTTCTAACACCATACACAAAAATAAACTCAAAATGGATTAAAGATCTAAACGTAAGACCAGAAACTATAAAATTCCTAGAGGAAAACATAGGCAAAACACTCTCCGACATAAACCACAGCAGGATCCTCTATGACCCACCTCCCAGAATATTGGAAATAAGAGCAAAAATAAACAAATGGGACCTAATTAAAATTAAAAGCTTTGGCACAACAAAGGAAACTATAAGCAAGGTGAAAAGACAGCCTTCAGAGTGGGAGAAAATAATAGCAAACGAAGCAATGGACAAACAATTAATCTCAAAAATATACAAGCAACTCCTGCAGCTCAATTTCAGAAAAATAAACGACTCAGTCAAAAAGTGGGCCAAAGAACTAAACAGACACTTCTCCAAAGAAGACATACAGATGGCTAACAAACACATGAAAAGATGCTCAACATCACTCAGTATCAGAGAAATGCAAATCAAAACCACAATGAGGTACCATTTCACGCCCATCAGAATGGCTGCTATCCAAAAGACTACAAGAAATAAAAATGCTGGAGAGGGGGTGTTTGGGGGAAGAAAAGGGAACACCCCTTACAGTGTTAGATTTGGTGGGAAATGCAAACTAACACAGCCACTATAGGGAGAACAGTGTGAAAGAGACTCATGATTCCTCAAAAAACTGGAAATAGAACTGCCATATGACCCAGCAATCCCACTGCTAGAATACATACACACTGAGGTGGAAACCAGACTATTGAAAGAGACTCATGTACCCCAATGTTCATCGTAGCAGTAATTAGGGGAAAATATGTACGAGACATCCATGGTGGTATTGGACTCATGTCAATGATATGGCAAAACAAATACAATATTGTAAAGTTAAAAAAAAATGAAGGGGAAAACATGTACACCTATGGTGGATTCATGTCAATGTATGGCAAAATAAATACAGTATCGTAAAGTTAAAAAATAGAAAATAAACTAACTTAAAAAAAATGAACAGAATATCTGAATGATATTTTTCTAAATAAGAAATACAGGTGGCCAATAGGTATGTGAAAAGATGCTCAACATCATTACTCCTCAGGGAAATGCAAATCAAAACCACAATGAAATATCATCTCATACCTGTTAGAATGGCTATTATCAAGAAATAACAAATGTAAATTGGTGTGACCACTATGAAAATCAGTATAGAGTTACCTGATAAAACTAAAAATAAACCTAACATATGATCCAGCAATTCTACTCATGGGTATTTATCTGAAGAAAATGAAAACACTAATTCAAAAGGACACAAACACCCTTCCATGTTCACTGTGGCATTTTTTTTTTACAATAGCCAATATATGGAAACAGCTTGTGTCCACTGATGGATGAATGGATAAAGAAATTGTGGCATATAATAAAGGAATAATAAGTGGAATATTCAGCCATAAAAAAAGAATGATCTCTCCATTTGCAACAGCATGATGGAATTTTAGGGCATTATGCTAAGTGAAATAAGTCAGACACAGAAGGCAAATGCTGTATAATCTTTTTTATGTGTGGAATCTAACAAACAAGCAAACTCCTCAAAACCAAGCTCATAGATTCAGAGATCAAATTGGTGGTTACAACAGGCAGGGGATGGGGATGGGAGAAATGGCAAAAAAAAAAAATAGTAATGTGCCTCATTCCTTTAAGTTGACTTGAAACTCAACATTCAGAAAACTAAAATCAAGGCACCTGGTCCCATCACTTCAGGGCAAATAGATGGGGAAACAATGGAAACAGTGACAGACTTTATTTTCTTGGGCTCCAAAAATCACTGCAGATGGAGATTGCAGCCATGAAATTAAAAGATTCTTGCTCTTTGGAAGAAAAGTTATGACCAACCTAGACAGCATATTAAAAAGCAGAGACATTACTTTGCCAACTGAGGTCCATCTAGTCAAAGCTATGGTTTTTCCAGTGGTCATGTATGGATGTGAGAGTTAGACCATAAAGAAAGCTGATCACCGAAGAATTGATGCTTTTGAACTGTTTGGAGAAAACTCTCGAGAGTCCCTTGGACTGCAAGGAGATCCAACCAGTCCATCCTAAAGGAAATCAGTCCTGAACATTCATTGGAAGGACTGATGCTGAAGCTGAAACTCCAATGCTTTGGCCACCTGATGTAAAGAGCTGACTCATTTGAAAAGACCCTGATGCTGGGAAAGATTGAAGGTGGGAGGAGAAGGGGATGACAGAGGATGAGATGGTTGGATGGCATCACCAACTGGATGGACATGAGTTTGGGTAAACTCCGGGAGTTGGTGATGGACAGGGAGGCCTGGCGTGCTGCGATTCATGGGGTCGCAAGGAGTCAGACATGACTGAGTGACTGAACTGAACTGCCTCATTCCTCCCTTCTAATCATTTATTTTTCTTCTTGCTGCATGCTTTTGTCACTTAAGTAGCTACTATATGTCAGCTTTCCCAACATGAGGTAAGACAGGGTTTCTAGTTACACAGATCTGGTGGGGAAGGCAAATATGCAAATAGAGATGGAAGTAGGAGGTGGTCAAGCTGTCCTGGAATTATAAACAGCGCTTTGGTTTACTCCTGATCTCATTGTGTTCACAAAGCAGCTCAAGGCTGTGTTCCTATTGCTGATCACTTTTATTGAGTGTTTTACTCTTAAAAAGACTAATGCTTTTCATTCCTTTGGGGACTGAGTTTTATCAAAAAAGCCATAATTTTTTTCTGCACAAAAATATTACAACCCAGTGATCTGTGCTAGTTTTTCAGCTGTGCTAGAGTATGTGCTAGAGTACCATTGTTTCTGGTTCTGCTGGGCTCTGCAGGGGAGTGTCTTTCACTGGTGTTTCTGTTTTTCAGCGCTCAACGGATACCTCTTTGGCAACTTTCCTGAACCTGATATGTGCGTTGGTGAATCAGTGTCCTGGCACCTATTTGGGATGGGGAATGAGATAGACATCCATTCCATCTATTTTTATGGTAACACCTTCATCAGCAGAGGGCATCGGACTGATGTCGTCAACCTGTTCCCAGCCACCTTCCTGACAATAGAAATGATAGTTGAGAATCCTGGAAAGTGGATGATAACCTGCCAAGTCAGTGATCACCTCCAAGGTAAAAAGGATGGGGGCCAGTGTGGAAATGCTTACAATGGTACAATTAAGCCACACAGTCAATGGTGTTCATTCAGTGCATGCTATTGGATGGATTCTTGTCTGTGTTATATTTATTATAATTAAATATTAAACATAGGAAAATGTATAATGCCTCTTTGGCATCTTATCGACAGATATTTATTAATTAATTACCTCCTCATGAACCAGGTAAGAGGTGATTGAAAAAACTGATAAGACTTTCCTGGAACCTGGAATCTAGTAGTTAAATATAGTTATACATTTACAAAATGAATAAAATTTGAGGCAGAATTATAAATGCTCTTGGAGCTTTGTCACTTCACTGGAACAGTCAGAGAGGGTACCTAATGAGGGGGTCCCTAATCTGAGCCTAATCAAATTCCTATGGGTAGGAATTTGATAGATGAGGAAGAAGAAAAAGGCTTTCCAAGTAGGAGAAGCAACATGAACTGGGAAAAACACACGGGCAATTATAAATAGAATAAAATTTACTACAGAAATTGGAATTTATAGATAATCTGGACCAACCAGAAAGGGATTTCTAGATAATCTGGGCCACCTCCCTAACCAATTCTTGAATTCCCTTTTGGAAATTTCTTTAAAAATTTTTTTAAATTTTATATTGGAGTATAGTTGATTTATGTATGATGTGTTAGTTTCAGGTGTACAGAAAAACGAGTTATACATATTCAAATATCTATTCTTTTTCAGATTCTTTTCCCGTGTAAGTTTCCCATATTACAGAGAACTGAGTATAGTTTCCTGTGCTCTACAGTATGTCCTTGTTGATGATTTATTTTATATAGAGTGGTGTGTATAACCCCAGCCTAGTAATTGTAGCAGCCCGTTTCATCTCTGGGCTGTTCTGGGAGAGTTCTTCTTTATATTGAGACACAATCCAATGACAGGTGCAAAATCCTTTGAAAGGTGAATGATAAGCATTTGTATGACTTAAATACCTGTCGAACGATTCTGTTCAGATTCCTTGGGACCACATGGAATAAGTCTACTTAGCTGGACCTAAGGCTCATGTCAGAGGAGTGATGAAGCAGAAGTTTTAGAGAGGCAGTTTGGGCCTCAGGGGAGCAGTTTTGAATGGCAAGGCTAAGGAACGTCTGGAAGGTAATGCATGCATGCATGCTGAGTCCCTCCAGTCGTGTCAACTCTTGACGACCCTATGGACTATAGTCCATCAGGTTCCTCTGTCTGTGGGATTCTCCAGGCAAGAATACTGGAGTGGGTTGTCATGCCCTCCTCCAGGGGATCTTCCCAACCCAGGGACTGAACTCATGTACATTACTTCTCCTGCATTTGCAGGCGGGTTCTCGAACATTAGCACTAGCTGGGAAGCCCCTGGAAGGTAATAGTGAGCCCTTACAGTTCATTAGACACAAGTGATTTAGGAAGATTTAGGAAGCTAAATATGTCTTTGTGCAGAGAAGACTCGATGGAGAGATTCTGGCTACTGGATACCAGTTAAGAAACATGGGCAACATTAGAGTTATGACATATTAAAGGTTTGGCCTAAGAAGAGAAAAAGAAAATGTTATCAATTGGATAAACATGGAGTAAATAATGTATGATTCAGTTTGGATCCTAACTACACACAGTCACTACAAGGACAGCTATGCAGCACTTCAGGGCTGCTTTCATAACACATTTTGTTCCCCTCAACCTTAAAGCAAACCTCACATTTGTCCACTGGGTTATTCCAGTTAAATTCAATTTGGCAAATGTTGAGTTGCCCAGTTAATATGTATCAGACACTCTCCTGAGAAGACAAAGATGAACATGACAGTTACTATTCTCCACCCCCACTCCAGACTTTATTGAGGTATAATTGACAAATAGGAATTGTATATAAATTCCTTGATGTTTTGATATAAGGTGTAAACTCTTTAAACTACACACGAGCTAATTAATATATCAATTACCTCACATAGTTAAACTTTGTGATGTTGGTGATGGTGACAACACTTGAGATCTCAAAGAATACAAAGTTTCAGTTATGCAAGACAAATGGGTCCTCGAGATCTAATGGTGACTACTATCAACAATATTGTGTTGTATACTTGAAATTCCCTAAAAGGGTAGATTGTAGGTGTTCTACACATAAGATCCTTAAATTTGAGAAGAAATTAGTTTTAAAATCAAGGCTTTAGCACTTTTAAAATTAGTTAGATTCTTAAGTTTGGCCAATAGTTGTAAACATAAGCTGGAATACATTACTGAAATACAACATTTACTAAACTGTCCATACCCTCAAAAAAAATGTTTAAAATTGGAAGATACATATAATTCAATTTTAAAATTAGCAATCACCTCTAGAGATAATGGTGTTACATTTTGGTGAGTATCTTCCCTATTTTCTAGACATTTATATATAAATGAATAGTCTTTCCAAACTTTACCAGTTTGATAACTGAACAACAGTATCACTTGATTACTATTGAGGTTGGACTTTTTTTTGTTTGTTCTTGGGCCAATAGTATTTCTTTTGTGAATAACCTATAAATGTTTTGCTCATTTTCTATTGAGATATTTACTTTTCTCTTTCTTATTTATCAAAGATATTTACATATTAATCTTTTGTCATATGTGTTAAAACACTCCTCTACCCACTGTTTATTTTTACTTTTAACTTTGTTTATGGTCCTACTTTCTGTACAAAAGTTTTAAATGTTCACGAAGTCAAATAAATCAGTCTATTCTTCCTCTATGATTGCTTTTGGAGCACTTATACATTGACTCATGGTTTTCCTCTGTTTTATAGCTGGCATGCTGGGGCAATACAATGTCGGTAACTGCAAAAGTGGTATTTCTCACCTCAAGATGAAGGGTCAACAGAGGCGCTACTTTATAGCAGCTGAAAAAATTCTTTGGGACTATGGTCCTCAAGGCTATGACAAATTCAGTGGTCTTCCCCTAAATGCCTCTGGCAGGTAAGCTCTCTTTGCTGATGTTTCTAAGGCTCTCATAAGAGAGGCATCTATTAGGTTTTTTGCTGTGATCTCATTTGTGTTCCAGGCACTGTTCTTATGAGTACATACTGTATAGATGGCATAATAGCATCATTTAAGGAGCTCTGAGTCCCATAATGTATATACTACTGAGAATTGGCAGAGTATCTCAAAGCTATGGTTTTTCCAGTAGTCATGTATGGATGTGTGAGAGTTGGACTATAAAGAAAGCTGACCACTGAAGAACTGATGCTTTTGAACTGTGGTGCTGGAGAAGACTCTCGAAAGTCCCTTGTGCAGCAAGGAGATCCACCCAGTCCATCCTAAAGAAAATCAGTCCTGAATGTTCATTGGAAGGACTGATGTTGAAGCTGAAACTCCAATACTTTGGCCACCTGACGTGAAGAAGTGACTCACTAGAAAAGACCCTGATGCTGGGAAAGATTGAAGGTGGGAGGAGAAGGGGATGACAGAGGATAAGATGGTTGGATGGTATCACTGACTCGATGGACATGAGTTTGAGTAAGCTCTGGGTGTTTGTGATGGACAGCTACGCCTGGCGTGCTGCAATTCATGGGGTCGCAAAGAGTCGGACATGACTGAGCGACTGAACTGAACTGAACTATTGCTTTATGATTTGCTGGATATTTTTCAAATTGAATCTAACAATTTATTAAGTGGATGAAGGCCCCTGTGACTTTTATTGTAGGATCATATGCAAATATGTCTAGGAAAGCATTACAAAATATACCGTATGATAAACAAGTATTGCTCTTACCCTGTAATCCTTTTCACATTTTAGGGAATGTTTAAAAAATTGTCTTTATGATCAATAAGATTCCTTTTTTTCTTTCATTATAAATTTCATTCATTCTTCCACCAAAGTGATAACCTTTAACCTTGCCTAAGAATTTGTGTGAACCACCTATGAAAAATTCTTTGATATCAAAATTCCCTATTGACTAGTATTTTCCCACAAACAGAATAGTGAAAATTAACATTGAGAATTATGTCTTAGAAGCCTTCCAAAATTATAAAGCACCTTATAAAATATGAAATATTAAGCTATATTCAATGGATATTTAATGTAATATGTGAAAACACAATGTACTAAGTGACATGAGAGATGCAGGAAAGTCTAAGATAATGTTCCTGTTCTCAGGTACAGAAAGAAGCTGAATATACAGGAGAAGAGAAGTGACTTTCCAAGTTACAAGTAAGATTAAGATGAGCTGTCCAGACAGTGAGTTCTCTTGGCATTTAGAGAGAGCTAAGATAGCCAGAAATACATCACAAAGGAAAAGGAACTTAAGTAGGGTCTTTTGAATGATAGAATTTATGTAAGTGAATTGCAAAAAGAGGGAAATTTTAGATGCAGGGGTTAATGCAAAGCATCTGCCATAAAGCAGAGTGATTAGATCAGAGAGTGAATGACATGTGAGGGATGTGCATGGGGCATGAGCACTTACACAGAGCAATGGAGAAAGGATTGGAGCAAGCTGGATATCCTTTGCAGAAGTCCTCCAATCTGTTTGAACTTTACTTGACTGGCAATTGGAAGCAACTAAAGATTCTGGAGCAGATAAAATGACAATGAAAATGACTGTTTTAAAGGTTTTGGAGTATCAGTGCGTATGCTGAGAAAAAAACTCAAGGGAGCCAATGTGAGATAGAGGATGCTGCATGGATAGATAGGAGGTTCATACTAGGATAGATAGGAGGTTCACAAGGCGAGGAGCACACGCATGTAGTGTGGGTTGTGGGAAGAAAGGAAAGGAAAAGATGAAATAAAGGTGAAGAAAAGAAAGGGTGCAAAATAAAAGGTTACAAAGCCAGGATGACCAAGATAAGAGGGCGAGGCAGAAAAAGAAGACATGGCCAGCATGTCTGCAAGAGTGGTGGTACCACTGATGAAGCAGAGGAGGGATAGTACTAGTTGGAAGTTATATTATTGTATTTCACAAGTTTGAAATTTGGTATTTCGTATATATAGTTTATATGGTAACTCCACTGATCAAACTACTTGATTAACTAGATACTCCATTCCTTAATCATGCCAGATATCAGAGCTTACTATTTGCAGAGACTATTCCTATTGACAACAGCAAGAGATAGAGGGATGCTCATTCTGCAAAGAAAACAGTTAGCTCTTTGTTACTTTATAGGACACCATCTGGGACTCCAATATTGGTAAGTAAGGAGTTTATCTGTGCCTCCTTTGGTTGCTGGACCTCTGGGGAAGAAAGTACAATGGCTAAGAGAGAAATGAGCTTGAGCACCAAACAGCTTCTGAAGACTTTTAAGGCTGGTTGACTATTCCTGGGAACTTGGCTGAAGACTGGCTATCTTTTCTGGGGAGATGGGTGGATGAATGGGCTAGAGACAATACAATAAAGCTCCATAATTAAGGCACTTAATTATGGATGTGCAGAGGTGTATTCCCAGTCAACTCCCTTCTCTTTCCACAGTGACTCTGAGCTCTACTTCACACAAGGGGACAACAGAATAGGAGGGAAATACTGGAAGGCTCGGTACACAGAGTATGTTGATGCAACTTTTACTCGAAGAAAGAGATTCTCTGAGGCAGAAGCCCACCTTGGAATTCTGGGTACAGTGAAATTATCTGTCACGTTTGGAACGAGGGAGATGTTTCAGTGGGGCATGTAATCTAACAGGGAATGACTCTTCTGTTCCATTCGCTTCTCTGTCTCTTTTCATCTCTTCTCCCTCCTTCTCTCAATATTTCTCAGGTCCCATCATCAAGGCAGAGGTGGGTGACACTCTATTAGTGACATTTGCCAACAAAGCTGACAAGGTCTACAGTATTTTGCCCCATGGTGTGATCTATGACAAGGCTTCTGATGCAGCCCCAAATGTAGATGGTAAGTCCTAGTCTGCACCTTGGGAGGATCCTGGGCCCTTTACTTGCCAGCCCTGTGAGCCTGAGCAGCTATTTCAACTTTCTGAACCTTACTCTTCTCCTCTATCAAGTGCAGAGAATAATGCTCACCTCACAGGGTTTTGGGAAAGGATAGACGGGCTTCCTTGGTGGCTCAGACAGTAAAGAATCTGCCTGCAATGCAGGAGATCTGGGTTCAATCCCTGGATCAGGAGGATCCCCTGGGGAAGAGAATGGCTATCCACTCCAGTATTCTTTTGTGGAGAATTCCATAGATAGAGGAGCCTGGGGAGCTACATATAGTCCATGGGGTCACAAAGAGTCAGACACAACTGAATGACTATCACTTCACTTCAGACAGAATTCAGGACAGGGTCTGGTGCACAGTAGATACTTAGGAAACATTAATGCCATTCTTTACTCTCAGTAACATGATAAATCTCAAAGTGGGCTACTTTCACAGCCTCACCCACTTCTCTAAGATGGAGAGTTTTTCGCTGCAGTTGCATGGGATTCTCTGGGTAAGTCTAAGGAGAAAATCTGATTTCCAATGTTTTGTTGAAATGAAAATCTTACACATGGGTTTTGCTTTGTCTCTATGGGCAAATATTTATTTAAAACTTTTGTGGGCTTACATATGTATCCCCCAATCACAGAGGCTGTCTACATGTAAGAAAAGCAGCTTCTATCCAGTGGCTACAGGAACTATCCTTCCATTCATGATACTGTTCTTGGGAAATCCTGGCTGTGTGGGAAGCCTTTCTCATCGCTACAGCAGATACCATGACTCCTGAGATACTTCTTTATTTCCAAGTGTGAGCCCAGTCCAGAGCAGGCTTTGCGGTGCTGGGGAGGGAACAGAGAAGGAAAGGATGGAGGCAGTATTCCCCATTCCCTCATTGCACCCACCCTGCACCCCCCTGCCCGCTGCAGCAATGTCTCCCGTGCCACATTTTCTTCCTTGGTCAAAATGCTCATGAAGACTTTTGCAGAAAGAACCCTAATGACAGCTGAAATCTCTACATTTCTATTGTTTATCTCAGAAAACTTACTGTGTACCTGTTTGCAAGCCCTGGACAAAATGCAGGAAGTCTCTAGCCTCAGTCTAGTTGAAGCGATTCAATGTGTTCATTTGACAATACAATGTGAGGGTCAAGTACAAAGTCTTTGGAATCAGCCCTGGGTTTAATCCCAGATCTGCCATTTACCAGCTTTGTTACCTTGTGCCTTTGCTTACCTCCTCTAACTTGTAGTTATTTGGGTTATTTCCTAGTTCAAACTTCTAGATTTAAAACTCTTTAAAGGTAGGTCTCTTGTTTAACTTTTGAGGGTATCCGCTAAAGGGCCGAATATAATAAACTCCACATCATCAGTTCAGTTCAGTTCAGTTCAGTTCAGTCGCTCAGTTGTGTCCAACTCTTTGCGACACCATGAACCGAGCACGCCAGGCCTCCCTTTCCATCACCACCTCCCGGAGTCCACCCAAACCCATGTCCATTAAATTGGTGATGCCATCCAACCATCTCACCCTCTGTCATCCCCTTCTCTCTGCCCTCAATCTTTCCCAGCATCAGGGTCTTTTCTAGTGAGTCAGCTCTTCACATTAGGTGGCCAAAGTATTGGAGTTTTAGCTTCAGTATTAGTCCTTCCAATGAATATTCAGGACTGACCTCCTTTAGGATGGACTGGTTGGATCTCCTTGAAGTCCAAGGGACTCTCGGGAGTCTTCTCCAACACCACAGTTCAAAAGCATCAATTCTTCGGCACTCAGCTTTCTTTATAGTACAACTCTCACATCCATACATGACCACTGGAGAAACCATAGCCTTGACTAAATGGACCTTTGTTGACAAAGTAATGTCTCTGCTTTTCAATATGCTGTCTAAGTTGATCATAACTTTCCTTCCAAGGAGTAAGTGTCTTTTAATTTCATGGCTGCAATCACCACATACAGTGATTTTGGAGCCCCCCAAAATAAAGTCAGCCACCGTTTCCACTGTTTCCCCATCTATTTGCCATGAAGTGATGGGACAAGATGCCATGATCTTAGTTTTCTGAATGTTGAGCTTTAAGCCAACTTTTTCACTCTCCTCTTTCACCTTCATCAAGAGGCTCTTTAGTTCTTCTTCACTTTCTGCCATGAGAGTGGTGTCATCTGCATATCTGAGGTTATTGATAGTTCTCCAGGCAATCTTGATTCCAGCTTGTGCTTCCTCCAGCCCAGTGTTTCTCATGATGTACTCTGCATATGAGTTAAATAAGCAGGGTGACAATATACAGCCTTGACGTACTCCTTTTCCTATTTGGAACCAGTCTGTTGTTTCACGTCCAGTTCTAACTGTTGCTTCCTGACCTGCATACAGGTTTCTCAAGAGGCAGGTCAGGTGGTCTGGTATTCCCATCTCTTTCAGAATTTTCCGCAGTTTATTGTGATCCACATCATAGAAGGTATTAAATGATATTTTATGGATTTACATTTATATATAAATGGGCAATTATCACTCTTTAAGATAATTTAAAGACAATTATTACTCTTTTAATATCTGCTAAACCTGAGATTTGAGTAAGTAGTGTCTATGAAGATATTAAGCATAAACTGTGAAGAAGATAGTCCTTTGATATAAGCATCTATCTCATAAAACAGCAGATGCTGGCACTGACCTCTCTGATAGGATACAGTGGAAACAACTGTCCTTCCACAAAGCACATCATCAGACAGAGACACACCCTGAGCTGGAAGACCCAGTCTGACAAGTTTCTCATTCCTAGCTGTTGCTTTGAGTAGCTGTTTTACTTGTCTCCACAGGATTTCTGAAGCCAGGGGCACATGTTAAGCCAGGTGAGATCTTCACATACACGTGGACGGTGCCTGAAAGTGTCAGCCCAACAGCTGATGACCCACCCTGTCTGACTTATCTTTACTTCTCAGCCGTTGAACCGATCAAGGACACGAGCTCTGGCCTTGTAGGGCCTTTGCTAGTCTGTAAAAGGGGTGTTCTCAATGCTGATGCGACACAGGTAGGCCTCAAAGGTCACCAGGCTCACAGGGTTGTATGTGAGAGAGATCAGGAATGTGGCTAGACAGTAAATAGTAATCGTCCATTACAAAAAGGTGCATTTTTTCCTCATTGCTCTTGAAATCGACTTCTACATAATGAGGATTTTATTTTATTTTTCGTAAATTTAAGATGCAAATTTTAATTTAAGGTAATTTTAGTGTAAATTTAAGATCTGAAAGTTACTGATGCCTATGCAGAAAGCCAGGATCTCTGCTTGTTTGGCTGGAATTTGGTGACTCTTTTTCCCTGGGCATTGCTTTGGTTCTAGAATCTCCAGAGACCTATATAGAATGTAAATTGGGATTTTTTTTGGGGGGGGGCAGGGGGCAAATTTTCTCAAGGGGTTCCCAGGTGGTGCTAGTGGTAAAGAACCTGACTGCTAATGCAGGTAGACATAAGAATTGCAGGTTAGATCCCTGAGTCAGGAAGATCCCCTGGAGGAGGGCATGGTAACCCACTCCACTATTCTTGCCTGCGAAATCCCATAGACAGAGAAGCCTGGCAGTCTGCAGTCCATATGATTGCACAGAGTCGGACAAGACTGAAACAACTTGGCACGCATGCAATTTTCTCAAACTTGTCTACACATTAGATTTACCTGCCCCCCCCCCACCTTTTAAAAAAGAAACCTGGGGCCCTTTTAAACATCCTTTATTCAGGTGTTTCAGACCAATTAAGTCAGAATCTCCAGGTGGTTCCAATGTGCAACCAAGTTTGAGGATCACTGTAGCTCACCTCTATAACCCAAGAGTTAATCACTATGACCAAAGAAACAAGAAAACAAATAGATATTTTCTTGTAAGTCCCAACTTAGAGGCTTTGATTAAGCCACACTGATTAGTGTGGCAAAGCATAGTATTTCAAGCTATATCTACATGATATTAAACACACTGATGAAAAGAGGGAAAGTCAGCTACTTAATCATTTTGAATTACTTTATTAATCAGAAATAGCAAGCTATTTGTTTAAATGGTATATTTTATATTTGACATTAATCCTAGTCCTGTAGAAAAGAAGAACCATATACAGATAGATAGAAAGAAAATTATGATAAGGAGCAGGCTCACATGACTATGGCAGATGACAAGTTTCAAGATATGCAGGGTGAGTCACAGAAAGAGACTCAGGAGACCCAAAAGGCCAGCAGGGTCTTGAAAGGAAGAGCCTGTGTTTGAGTTTGAGTTCAAAGGCAAGCAAAAGCTGAAGTTCCAGTTCAAAGGCAAGAAGAATCCCATTTTACTTGTGAGAGGGTCAGATTTTTGGTTGTTCTGTTAAGGCCTTCAAATGATTGGATGAGGCTCACCCACACTAGGGAGGGCGATATGCTTCACTTAGTTGCTGAATCAAATGTTAGTCTCATCCAAGCACAGCCTCATGGAAATAGCTAGAAAAAGGTTTGACCAAATATCTGAGCACCCCAACAAGTTGACACAAAATTAATCACTACACAGGGTCCTATACCTACCTTCTAACCTCCTCCTGGGCTAATTTCCCCTTTCATAGACCCAGTTACCTTACAGATGACTCTCAGATGATGAGGCTCTCCAACAGAATTCCTCTCAGTGGTTCCTTCTCATCCTATGTACAAACACAACCACAGTTAATAACAGTTAACACCAGGTACTTAGTATTTGCTAGAGGATGCATCAAGTGTTTTGCCTATAGTATCAAATTTAACCCTCCAAAAAAATATAAAGTAGGGACAACTCATAGCCTCATTTTGCAAATGAGGGAATTAGGATGAAGACAAGTCATTCGTCTCAGTTGTCATAACATGTAAGCAGAATGGCACTAGAACCCAATATCTTTCCAAATATATATGATCCCTTATTCCCCCTCCAGTTTTAATATTTTATTTTGAAAAATCTTAAGCCTACATTGTTTCTTTCCATAGCCCATGATCTAAAACTATTGCCTTCTAAAACACCATGTGATAAAAGCAGTAAGTGTACATAAGGTATAGTAAGAACATAAAGCAAAGAATAACCTTACCTTCAATGAGGATTTAAGAAAGCATCACAGAGCTGGTACAGCTAAGCTGCCCCTTGAAGTTGGATTAGGGTGGCAGACCATCAGAGTTGAGGGAGAACACACATAAAGGATAGAGGCCTGCTGAACACGGCAAGTTCAGATTGCTGTAAGGATCTTGGGCTTGCTTTGGTTCAGGTGTCAGGAGGGAAGGGTCAAGAGATGAGGCTGAAAAGGTAGGCAGGGATCTATCACTGTGAATTACATTGTATTGTCCAGATTGAGAAGGAGAGAGATGTGATCAGATGGCACTGGTGAGGGTCCCTCTGGAGTAGATGACAGGATGAAGGGTAGATTGGGAGGGAGTCTGTTAGAGGTGGGAAGATGGTTGAGAGACAGAAAACACAGTTATCTCTCTGGTTCAGCTTTAAAGAAAAGTAGATTTTGACAATTCAGTATGCTGTGTGGTTAGTAACATTCAAATAGATGGTTCAGGAATATCCACAATGGGAATTAGTCCCTCATTATCAACTCAAATTAATATAATTTAGCAAAGCCATGAATTACATGAATTCATTATCTCACTCAAAAACATGTATTAAGTGCCTAGTTTTCCAGGCATTTTTGTTGGAGCTGGGAATACAGAGAGATGCCCAAAACTTCCCTACCCTATCAAAGCCTACATTACAGTGGGATAACAGTCAAAAATTTAAGTGCATATATAAGATATTTTAGGTGGAGATAAGTGCTATGAAGAAGAGCAGAGTGTGGAAAAGTGAGTGAATTTGCAGGCAGGAAGGAAGATGAGGGACTTTTAGCTAGGGTGGGGCGAGGGCGCTCCAAGGAGGTGATATTGGTGCAGGGAATGGAACAGAATAAGGGAGGGAGCTGGGCAAGACCTAGGAGAACCTTCTAGACAATGGGAACAGCATGTGAAAAGGTTCTGAGGCAGGAATGAAGTAGTTGTATTCACAGAAGAGCAAAAGACCAGGGTGACTGGAGTGAGCTAGGGGGTGAATACAAGGAGATGAGGTCAGAGAGGCCGAGGCCAGGACACAGAGCCTAGAGTGACAAAAATAACATGGTGGTGACCAGCCTGAGAACAGGAGTACCGCAGATTAGGAAAGCTTCTGAACAGGGACTTACTTCCTCTGAGGAGGTCACATGGGGAGGGAAAAGGATGTAATGAGGAAGATGAATTTATTGGGTGTAGAATGAATTTATCAGAATCTTGATTTACAAAATGATCCAGTAAATCTGTGGCTGATGTTGATACTAACTTACTTTATGTTACTTCATGTTAACTTTGAAAGCGAAGTAGAGCTAAGAAGTCCTCCAAGCTAAACTTTAATACGTTCATTTCTTTCTTCTCTGTAGAAAGGAATAGACAAGGAATTTTACCTACTAATCACAGTCTTTGATGAGAATCTGAGCAGGTATCTTGATGAAAATATTAAGAAGTTTACCTGGCGTCCCTTCAGCGTTGACAAGGAGGACAAAGAGTTTGTGAAGTCCAACCGAATGCACGGTATGAAAAATCTTTTCCTCTTGTAAAGTCAAGTCGTAATCACATTTGAAGTGAAATGTTTGGAATGCTTTAGTTATCTGAAGCTTGGTTTCTTGGTTATTGTCCTTGTCATGAGTAAAATATTTAGTGGCTTCAGCCTCACAAGTTATGGTGAAACTTCTCCATCTCAAGAGATATGAAACTTAATTAATACTTCTCAAGCACTTCATCAGCTTTAGATAAAATAATACAAAATTTGAACTAGCAAAGGTCACAGTACATAATAAATGTAGAAAATTGCTGTTATATATATATCTATCTATCTGTGTTTGTATATACAGATACATATATATATGTATATATGTATCATTTCATCCAAGAGCAACAGAATACACATTCTTTTCAAGTGCAAACAGAACATTCTCCAGGATAGATTATATGCTAAGCCACTAAACAAGCCTCTGAAAATTTAAGAGAATTTAAAACACATCAAGCACCTTTTCTGAAAACAATGCTATATAAGACTGGAAATTAACTTTGAGAAAAAAACTATGAAAAAAACACAGCAGGTGAAGGCTGAACAATATACTACTAAACAACCAATGCATCACTGAAGAAATCAAATAGGAAATAAAAAAATACCTAGAGATAAGTGAAAATGAAAACATGACAATCCAAAACTTATGAGATAGCAAAAACAGTTCTGAAACAGAATTTAAAAGCTTACTTCAGGAAAAAATAAAAATTTTAAATAAATCATAACTTTACACCTAAAAAAGCTAGAGAAAGAGCAAATAAAACCTAATGTTAGTGAAAGATAAGAAGTAATTGAGATAAGAGCAGAAATAAGTGAAATAGAGACAAAAATAGAAAGGATCAATGAAATTAAACGCTGGTTCTTTGAAAAGTTAAAGAAAAATGATAAACCTTTAACCAGACTCATTAAGAAAAAAATGGAGAGAACCCAGATCAATAAAATTAGAAATGAAAAAGGAGAGGTTACAATGGGCACCATAGAAATATAAAGGATCATAAAAGATTACTACAAGCATCTATTTGCCAATAAAATGGACAACCTGGAAGAAATGGACAAATCCTTAGAAATGTCCAATCTACAAAGACTGAATCAGGAAGAAATAGAAAATATGAATAGATCACTTAACCAGTAATGAAATTGAGTCAGTAATTTTAAAACTTCCAACAAACAAAAGTCCAGGACTAGATGGCTTCACCATATGGTAGAATTGGAATTCTACCAAATATCTAGAGAAAAGTTAATACGTACTTTTTAAAACTATTCCAAATAATTGCAGAGGAAAGAATGCTTCCAAACTCATTCTATGAGTCCACCATCACTCTGATACCAAAACCAGACAAAAGTATCACACAAAAAAAGGAAAATTACAGGCCAATATCACCAGTGAACATAGATGCAAAAATCCTCAACAAAATATTAGCCAATTGAATCTAATAATACATTAAAAGGATAATGCACTATGATTAAGCAGAATTTATCTCAGGGATGCAAGGATTTTTTAATATCCACAAAACAATCAATGTGATATACCACATTAACAAACTGAAGAGTAAAAACAGTATGGTCCTCTCAATAGATGCAGAAAAAGCTTTTGACAAAATTCACCACCCATTTTTGAAAAAAAATTCTCCAGAAAGTGGGCATAGAGGGAATACACCTTAATATAATAAAAGCCATATGTAACAAATCCACAGCTAACATTATACTCAATGGTGAAAAGCTGAAAGCATTTCCTCTAAGATTAGGAACAAGACAAGGATACCCACTCTCGCCACTTTTATTCAACATAATAATGGAAGTCTAAGTCACAGTAATCCAAAGAAAAGGAAACAAGTCATCCAGATTGGAAAGGAAGAAGTAAAACTGTTACTGTTTTCAGGTGGCATACAATACATAGAAAATCCTAACAAAGTCACCAGAAAACTACTAGAGCTCATCAATGAATTTAGTAAAGTTGCAGAATACAAAATTAATATACAGAAATCTGTTGCATTTATACACATTAACAATGCATTATAACAAAAAGAAATTAAGAAAACAATCTCACTTACCATCTCATCAAAAAGAATAAAATACCTAGGAATAAACCTATCTTAAGAGACAAAGGACTTGTACTTGGAAAACTATATGAAATTGATGAAAGAAACTGAAGATGGAAAAGACAAAAACAGATGGCAAAGATATACTGTGATCTTGGATAGTAAGAATCAATATTTTTAAATGACCCTTCTGCTCAAGGCAGTCTACGGATTCAATGCAATCTCTATCAAAATATCAAGGGAATTTTTCACAGAACTAAAACAAATAATTTTAAAATTAGTATAGAAACACAAAAGATCCCAAAAAGCCAAACAAATCTTGAGCAAGAACAGAGCTGAGGGACTCAATGCTGCCTGACTTCAGACAATCAAGGGGCTTCCCAGGTGGCGCTAGTGGTAAAGAATCGCCTGCTGATGCAGGAGACATAAGGGACACAGCATTTGATCCCTGGGTTGGGAAGATCCCTGGAGGAGGGTAAAGCAACTCACTCTGGTATTCTTGCCTGGAGAATCCCATGGATAGAGGAGCCTTATGGGCTACAGTCCATAAAGTCGCAAAGAGTTGGACACGACTGAAGTGACAGCATAGTAATCAAAATATAGTTTGGCACTGGCACAAAAGCAGACACAGATCAATGGAACGGAATAGAGAGGCTAAAAATAAAGCCATGTGCTTCTGGTCAATTACTCTATGACAAAGGAGGCAAGAATATAGAAGGGAGAAAAGACAGTCTCTACAATAAGTGTTTCAGGGAAAACTGGACAACTACATGTAAAAGAATGAAATTAGAAGATTCTCTAACACCAATATACAAAAATAAAATGGATGAGGGAGGCATAACACTCTTTGACATAAATCCCCGCAATAGTTTTTTGGATCTGTCTCCTAAAGTAAAGAAAATAAAAATAAAAATAAGCAAATGAGATCTAATTAAATTTAAAAGCTTGTGCACAGCAAAGGAAACCATCAACAAAATGAAAAGACAACCTACTGAATGGGAGAAAATGTTTGCAAATGATATGCCTGACAAGAGATTAATAGTCAACAAATATAAACAACTCGTACAACTCAAAATCAAAGAAACAAACAATGTGATTAAAAATGGGGCAGAAGAACTGAATAGACATTTTTCCAAAGAGGAAATGCAGATGGCCAACCAACAGGCACCTGAAAAGATGCTCAACAACATTGCTACATCAGAGAAATACAAATCGAAACCACATTGAGATATCAGCTCACATCAGTCAGAATAGCTATCATCAAAAAGAACGCAAACAGCAAGTGTTAGAGAGGATGTGGAGAAAAGGGAACCCTTATACACAATTGGTAGAAATGTAAATTGGTGCAGCCATTGTGGAAAACAGTATGGAAGTGTCTCAAAAAAATGAAAATAGAACTACCATATGACCCAACAATTTCAGTTCTGGCAACAAAAAACCCCAAAACCACTAATTCAAAATGATGCATGCAGCCCAATGTTCATGTATATATGTATATACACATACATACGTATACATATATATACACACATATATAAGGAACAAAGTGAAAGTGAAGTTGCTCAGTCGTGTCCGACTCTTTGCAACCCCATGTACTGTAGATCACCAGGCTCCTCCATCCATGGAATTTTCTAGGCAAGAGTACTGGAGTGGGTTGCCATTTCCTTCTCCAATAAGGAATAAAACTCAGACATAAAAAAAGGAATGAAATTCTGCCATTTGCAACAACATGGATGGAACTAGAGAATATTATGCTTAGTGAAATAAGTCAGACAGAGAAAGACAAATGTGGTATGCTTTCACTTATATGTGGAATCTAAAAAATAGAACAAATGAATAGATACAGCAACAACAAAAAGCAGACTCGCAGATATAGAGAACAAACTAATGGTTATCGGTGGAGAGAGGGAAGGGCGAAGGGGTAAGATAGGGCTATGGGATTAAGAAAAAAATGCCACTATGAATAAAATAAATCAGCTACAAGGGTATATTATACAACATATGGAAATATTGCCATTATTTTATATTAACTTTAAATGGAGTATAATCTATAAACATATTGAATCACCATGTGGTACCTTTAAAACTAATATAATATTATAAATCAAATATGTTTCCATAAAAATTTCTTTCAATGCCTAAAGCAAACATGGCAAGACAACAGACCTTGTTTTAAGACCAAGCATAGCATCTGTTTATTGCCTTTAAAACATTATGAGAAAATAATGAAATAGCCTTCCCCTTCTCTCCCAAAGAAGTGCAAAACAAAGTCTCTCTTTCTCCCATGGAAGTCCAAAAATGTTCAAGGTTCCAAGTGACCCACAGCACCAGCTCAGACTTCTGTGGTCTCGGATGCTCTGTTCCAACTGAACCCCTTCTTGGATCAGTGGGAAACAAGGAATAATGCACTTCAAACATCATCTTCTACAAAAAAAATTTGTTATAACTGAAGACAAAATTTGTTCCCAATCTTTCTAATAGCCAATAAAAAGGTAAACTAAGCTATAAATTAGGAAACATAGCAATTCCTTAATGGAAAAGCTAGGCTGCAAAAGGGATCTATATACAGAGAAGCTTGTATATAGAAAACAGAAAACAACCTAATGTATCATGTCAAATCCAGTCCCTTCCTGGTTTGGCAATTTGAAATACATTTGTATATTTTAAACCTGCAGAATATGTCATATTGAAGGCAAAATTCAAGGAAATTATGTATTTAGTTTAAGCTTCACATTAATTAGAAATTAAATTTTGTCTCCAGTCTTGCTTGCATGAGTAGGAGAAAGTTGGCCACAATACCAAAGAGAAAATGCCTTACATGGCATACAATATTTGCAACTCATGTTATACGGTCTATGTTCCAATCTGCTTGTTGAATATATAAATGAATTAATGAGTGTTCCAGAAAAAGAGGCTTTTCCAGAGGGGGTGAGGGCATGCTACACAGCTTTGTGGTATCTTAATTCCCTGACCTGGGCCTCCAGCAGTGAGAATGTGGAATCCTAACTACTGGATCACCAGGGAATTCCCAGGAAAGAGAAGTGTTAAACTCGAGTTCCAAGGCAACAGAGAATTCTCTACCAGCCAGCCAAGGACTAAATTGTTAGCACTACAATTTACAATGGGATGGGGAGGGAGGTGGGAGGGGGGTTTGGGATGGGGAGCACATGTACACCCATGGCTGATTCATGTCAATGTATGGCAAAACCCACTACAATATTGTAAAGAAATTAGCCTCCAATTAAAATAAATAAATTAAAAAAAATTTACAAAGATACTCTTCAACATTCAATGGACAAGACAGTTTATTTGCAATAGCATGATCAAAGATTTTCTTCAGAAAGTGTGATATTCTTCTCAGCAGCTCCAGGGCTTCTTGGAATTTCTGCTAATAATTCCAGACATTTGAGTAAAATAACCAAACACCACTCATTCCGCAGATAAAGAAACAAAAGGTAATTTTATTTGACAATGAGATTCTAACAGGAGACCATTTATGTGTGTGGTGGACGGGCCATAGAAGGAGTGGAGTGGGAGTGTCTCTCTCGGGGACATCAAGCATGAGACACAATTAGGCGCAGTCACCCCTCAGTGTACTCAGTCATAGCGGTCATCCCCCAGAGGGCGCGCGTGTAGCCGCTGTCAGTGGATTGAGGTTGATGTCAAAGAGAAAAGCAATTTGCATTTCTGGAGGTACAAAGACTTCATATCTAAGTGATCATTATTCAAAGTCTTGCCAGTTATTTTACTGAAGTTGGAAAATCAAAATTATCATAAGGCAAAATTATTTATTCAAACGCTAACCTCTTAAAACTTAGTGTCCCTTCCCCACTCCTCAAATCCCTCTTCACTGATTAGACATGCAAATATAATGTCAATCAATTGCAAGTCTTTCAAGTGATGCAAGATCCATAAAATCAGTGAAGGGATGTCTGATAACTTTTTTTTTTTCTGATAACTTCTTGAATGGAATGCAAAGCCTTTGGGAAATGAGGATCTGACAGAATTAAATAAATAACCGAAGAAAAGACACTTAACAAGGGAGATGACAGGATAAGAACCTTAAAAGAAAATGACTTCCGTATCAAGAGTTTTAAAAAAAGACTTTGGGGAAATTCAAGAAATCTGTAAATATTTTTTCAAGTATGATGCTGTTTATAATCTGCAAAAGTAAAATGTGAAATGAAGGATATTATATAATGCTATCAAATAATTTTGTCAGAAAAAAATTGCTTCAGAAAACAACCTGTTTATTTCTTATTAAGTCTTAGAATTCATGTCCTTTTATACATTGTTAAATAGAACAGTTTCACATTTTTAGTGTATTTTCATTATTCATTATTAATTTCAGTCTCCATCTAAATTTGATACACCACCTGACTTTTTCCCAGTACTCTTTATTCTCTGATAACAGGATCTTCTGTAAATTTTAAACTTGAACACCACTGCCCCCATATGCACTGATAATCTTTCACTAAGGTGATGTGTTTTCAGTACATCTACAAAATAACAGTGGGCTCTGCTCTCCTTTTCCTTCCATTTAGCTATTAATGGCTACATGTATGGCAACCAGCCAGGCCTAACCATGTGCAAAAAGGATAGAGTCTCCTGGCATCTGATTGGAATGGGCACCGACACAGACATGCATGGAGTTTATTTTCAAGGGAACACCATCCACCTGCGAGGGACTCATCGTGACTCCTTGGCCCTGTTTCCCCATGTCTCCACAACGGCATTCATGCAGCCAGACCGTGCAGGTAAACTTGGCAGGGCTAGCTCAGGTGGCCAGATTCCTATCTTCAGGCAGGTACTCTTAGGGTCTTCCCCCAGAAGAAACTGGTTGAATTTGGGCACTTCTGGGTGTGCAGAAGGAAATATAGCCTTGATTAGAATCAGAGAATCCTGACTGTTGTATTTCAAACACATAATGTGAAGGACAGAGGAAAAGCATCTAATAACATCCATAAAGCAGAAGTAGGAGTCCTCTAAACGACCTGGCCTCACAAATCCTAGGAGAATGCTCTTGATTTATATCCATGAACAATTCAGCCCCAAGAAAGAGTATTTTCGTTTGCTTGTTTATTCTCTTTAAACACAAACTTCATTTTATTTTATTTTTTTTGTTTAAAAACTCATTTATTAGATTGGTCTAAAGACATATTGCACCAAATCTTAAGACAAAGGACACTGGATATTAAGAAAGAGGTCCACCCCAGTCTTTACAATCTAGTGCAGTTCCTCTTCTTCTTGTGTATACTCACAAACTTCATTTTAGTTGCTGCTCGGAAGCATCAACCAGACATGAGCAGCCTGGTGATTGCTGCCAGGTTGTAGATGTGAACTTGTCTCCCTTCTCTAGAGAGTGATAGTGGTCTCTTGATGAGTCCAAACAGGGACTTGCCTATTGTCATTTTCTTGGGTGCCCAGAAAGCAAGCTGTGCTGGATCCGGAGTCCATGGAGAGCCCATTGAAGTGCCAGTACCCATCCCTTCTCTTAGAGATTAACAAGTTAATTAGGTCACTGGGGCATTTTAATAAAAGATAAAGAGTAATATATGGCAACATATGCTCTCTCATGAAAAATAAGAATAGTAAATGCTGTGGATATTCAACATGTTTCTCCAAACCAACTTTTTATGGGTCTTAAAATGAAACCAATATGCTACTCAAGATAAGTCCTTGCCTGCTCTGTCTCCTTTATGAATAGGTATTTACTTCTTTCCTTCACACTGGAACTGCATTTTAGATGCTACTCTCTGTCACTGGTTAAGAATTTGAGACTTGAGGGGAAAAAAAATCAAAGAGAAAAGAAGATAGAACTCTTCAAAGCTACTCTTTTCTATTAACAAGTAGCAAATATGACTTACGTCACCTCTTTACATGTTAAACATTTCTACCTGAGACAAATCTAAAAGTTTAAGTCATCAAAGAAATATATAGAAAACATATGGATCCTGGGAGCCACCTAACCCCACCTCAACATTCACTTCTGGATGCTGTGAGTTTAAATGCATCTTTTCTCCATGATTTTACATTCAGTTATCTGGTTGAGAGAGGAAAAGTCTCCATGACTTACCTACCAAATAAAATACATGGATTTTTAAAGAAAAAAAAATAAATAAAAGCAAAAAAAAAAAAAAAAGAGGCTTGAGTTTCAAAACTTTTGCCAAAGAACTGCCTCAGACTAGGAGCTCCATTAATCCTTGCCTTGTAAGCTTCTAGTCTTCAACCTTTCTCTATTAATTGATTGGTCAATTATGAATCACCTCAAGGGATGCCTTTGGAACAATTACTTTTTTAAAATTCACTCTTCAAGACCAAAGAGGGGACAAGGGGGAAGCAGCCAAATAGTTTTAATCCACAGACAGAGCATTCAAAGCTAGAGATGGGTGGAATAATTTGAGGGACATGGTTACTTACTCATGGGCCCTACAGGCTTCTAAAGAGCTACATGACAATGCTTTCCAGTTTATGTTTGGCAGTGAGTATAAATCAGTGACTGCTGAAAAGCTGAGTCATTTCACCAATTGCCATCCCATCCTCAAGGCTAAAAGGGGTACCCAAACATGGGTAGAGTAGCCTGTCAGCTAAAAGTCAAACATTTCCTCTTAGATCTTTTTTTTTTTAAAACCACTTTATTGATGTATGACTGAAGCACAAAAAGCTGTATATTTAATGCATGTAAATTGATGAGTGTGGAAATAGTATGCATCTGTGAAAATATCACCATAATCAAGGCTTTAAGCGCCTCTTTGTTCTTAGAAAAGAAAATTCCTCCTCTGTTGAAGGGATGATGAGCACACAAATAGTGGGCTGCCTGGACACCAGCACAGGCAGAGGAAGCTCTGGACACCTCTGTTGTCAGAAGGGTCTTCTCTTTGTTTTTCCAGAGGGTCATGGTTTGTGCCTGGGCGTGCTGGGGTACCCTATGAACCAATGGTTTGGGCTCATCCTGAAGGGATAATTTGGCAATATTTAGACATGATAGATGCTGTCTCTGTGCATTGTAGATAGTTAATGAGACCCACACTCTCATTCACCTTTGAGAACAGAGTCAACTAGAGAAGATTTGTTGATCCAATAATTTCCCTGAGTTAACATCTTCCAATAATTTGATTTTATATGATTTTATTGTGAATTTAATTAAAATATGTATATCTAATGCCAAGGCATCTAGAAAATTCAGCTTAAAAAATCATATAGTTCTGTCAGATATGATGGTTCCTGTTTCTTTTTCCTTTTCATCTGGCATAATGTAGACCTACCACTGGAAATGAGACCCTCCTCTGCTCAATTCAGCTTTAAGAGTAATAGCTTATTTGTATATTTCACCTTATAGCTTATGAAAACCTTCAGGGCAAAAGACATGACTTCAGAAGCGTGACCTAATTTGAACTTTGTCTAGACAGGTAATTAGTTCCTTTTAAACTGGGCTGGGAGAAGATACCCATCAATGATTTTTCCAGGAGTGACTATCCTCTAATAGGTGTGTACAACAGGGGAGACCCAGAGAAGTCATTTCTTGGCAGCAACATTGCAAGTTTGTTTTTTATTTGTTTTTGGACATGACAGATGAATTTCAGATGGTATTTTTTCCCCCATACGTAAATATATTTACAAGTAATTTATTCCTCTTAGGGTCTGATTTTTAAATGCTATTGAAGGTTGATATCTTAAAAATCCACCTGACCGGTTATTTTGTAATAATTACGGAGGTTTGCTAGCAAACCAAAAGCAAACGCTCGAGCATCGCTCTGAACGCCAAGCCATGTCTCTTCCAGGCGTCTTCAGGGTCTTTTGCTCCACCCTGCACCACTTGGCAAGAGGCATGCATCAGATATATGAGGTCAGCAGCTGCGGCAATAAGGACTCTCCTGAGCAGCCCTATGGGATGATAAGAACCTTTTACATCGCCGCTGAAGAGGTAGAATGGGATTATGCCCCTAACAAAAACTGGGAGTTCGAAAAGCAGCCCTTGGACGCAGGAGGGGAAAGGTACCACAGGCCGAGCCGCCGCCCTCTCTGGGGTGGGTTCGCACACTTGGCGTACACGTTCGGCAAACGCGGAACCTAAAAGGGCCCCGGGTGTTGTCTGCCCAGTCCTGGCAGACAGACATGTCACCCAGGAACACGAAAGCCTAGGCACGTTGCCGTCCCCCCTCCGAGGGAGCAGTCTGAAGCCAGTCTGGTCCCCGGGAGGCTGGCAGGCCACGCACGTGGGTCTGAGCGAGCGCGGGGGAGGGTCCGCGCAGGGGCTCGCCTGCAGGGGACCCGGGGGACGCTGTGCGGAGACGCAGGGCCGCTGCGCAGAGCTGGTAGGGGCCGCCGGCAGCCACTGGCCACGGGGACACCCGAGGAGCGGGGGGGCGGGGAGCCTCGGACTGGGGCAGGAAGGGCAGGTCCCCTTGTTGGCCTGGTCCCCAGAGCATCCGCGAGGCTGGCCCTCCTGTGGAGGCGCTGCCCGGGCTGAGCACCGAGGAATCCGCGGGCTCGAGGATCCTGCACGCTGCTGAGCACGGGTGCCCTCCGGCCCGGCCTTCAGGGCTGGCTGAACTGTCTGGGGGGCAGGCCTGCAGGCCTCCTCCCCGGGGTTAGCACCTTCTGCCTGGGTGGCACCGCCCCATGTATTCAGGTGAGGACTGGTTCACTCAGCCACTGGCAGAGGTGGAGTTGAACACTGACCTTTTTGAAGGACAAATCCATGCTCTCATCACCATGCCATGCTGACGTTCATGCCCTGTTCCTCTTTGATATTTATTATCACACTTCCCTTGCCCTTCTTCCACAGCCTTCGTGCAGACCTTCTGTGGTTATGACCCCCACCAACTCCTCTACACCAGCTATTAGGAATCATAACCTGTTCTGTTTTTCTTACTCGGCCTGTTTTGAGGGTTCAGGCTCATGGAAAGAGTATAATGGTGCCACCTTGTGGATAAATGAAGAAACAAAATCACTCTTCAGTTTTAAAAGATTTGCCTCAAGGGTAGGATGATTTAAAATTCATTCAAAGGTTCATCAGGTTTCCCTGGTAGCTCAACTGGTAAAGAACCCACCTGCAATGCAGGACACCCTGGTTCAATCCCTGGGTTGGGAAGATCTGATGGAGAATGGATAGGCAACCCACTCCAGTATTCTTGGGCTTCTCTGGTGGCTCAGACAGTAAAGAACTCACCTGCAATGTGGGAGACCTGGGTTTGATCCCTGGGCTGCGAACATCCTTTGGGACGAGCTGCTGCTGCTAAGTCGCTTCAGTCATGTCCGACTCTGTGCAACCCCATAGATGGCAGCCCACCAGGCTCCTCTGTCCCTGGGATTCTCCAGGCAAGAATACTGGAATGGGTTGCCATTTCCTTCTCCAATGCATGCATGCATGCTAAGTCACTTCAGTCGTGTCCAACTCTGTGCGACCCTATGGACAGCAGCCCTCCAGTCTCCTCTATCCACAGGATTTTCCAGGCAAGAATACTAGAGTGTGTTGCCTGGATGGGTAGCCCTTCCCAGGGAGAAGGAAATGGCAACCCACTCCAGTATTCTTGCCTGGAGAATCCTGTGGACAGAGGAGCCTGGCAGGCTACAGTTCATGGGGTCACAGAGAGTTGGACACGACTGAGTGACTTTCACTTCACTTCATTTCAATTATTCACCAACATGTTTTGTTAAACCAGACACGCCCCCTGCCAAAGTAGTGCTGCTTATACAAGTTAAAGATGGATAATTCAGTATAAAGTGAAATAAATACTAATTTGATCTTTTCTAAAATAATTATTTCATTAACAGGCTGCTATCTCTGAAGACATTATTGTATAATAATTGTCACATGTACAGTCCTAACCCATGAGTGTGTAAGAAATATATCCTTCATTATTTTCTTGAAACTCAGTGTAATTTCTGTTTTCAGCCCCATCCCTCCAGGCTGGCAGAAAGAGCTAGCTTTAATCTTCTGGGATTGTCTTGCAAGCTTCTTGGAGAGATAGAGGGCGGTGGGTGTGTCTGCACCCTGTCCCTGCCATTCTGGTCTTGCTCATAAATAAATGACAACAAAGTGAAATGGGAGCATTTCCACCTATTAAAAATACAACAGAGGAGCCACAACCACAGTCTTCTAGATCAGCACTAATATAGCAGACTGTATCCATACTTGGCTACAGAACACTTGAAATGTGGTAGTCCAAATTGAGATGAGCCATAAGTATAAAACATACATTGGATTTCATAGAATCAGTATAAGCAAAACCATAAACTATATAACTAATAAATATTTTACAATTATCACATGATGAAGTGATGAAATTTTGGTTGTGTTGGGTTAACTGAAATTGTTAAAATTGATTTCACCTGTTTAAAAAGCAACAGCTCTGTAGATAAAAATGCAGGACAGAGCTGCAGTGACAGTTTGTCCCAGTGGCAGTCTGTGGCTCCCCCATAGATCAGAGCCCAGGAGCAAAGGCCCTCCCACCCCAGTTACTATGCGTCTGCCTTTGACCCAAGGCCATATCTTAGGACACCTCTGGGTTTCAAACCACCCCTCAGTATGGGTTTTCCCTGAAACATTTATTGTCCTGGTCAGCACAGACCCTCTGCCTCACCTTGGAACCTGGAAGTCTTTCCCTATGGCTTCCTAAGAACATAGTGGGGAGAACTCAGGATCCCAGAAAGGCAACAAATGGGACTTGTCAGCACAATGCCAGGCTCTGTGCAGTGGGAGGGAATTTGAAAACAGAGAGTAGGTTCTACAGAGAACTCCCTTATAGCTCATCTGGTAAAGAATCTGCCTGCAATGCAGGAGACCCTGGTTCAGTCTCTGGGTGGGTAAGATCTCCTGGGGAAGGGAAAGGCTACCCACTCCAGTATTCTGGCCTGGACAATTCCATGGACTATATAGTCCATGGGGTCGCGAAGAGTCGGACACGACTGAGCGACTTTCACTTCACTTCCTAGCACTCTTGAACTTGTGGACTGATGCGCATGTCATTTAACTAACCTGGGATTTGAGATAAGACTCAGCATCTATTGAGCAGCACCCCTCCTAAGCCGTGAGCATTTCCCGTTCCATCAGCTTTGGCCCAGTTCACGTGAACTCCCAGTGAGATGACGATGGAGTGAGCACTTGGGTGGCTCTTAACAGGTGTCTGACGCTGACACAGCTTTACAGCTCTCAATTCTTATGATCCTCACATCACTCCTGGGAGCTGGGTGAATTATTATCACCTCATTTTGCAGAGGAGGGAAGCTAGAAAACAGCACAGGTAGCTTAAGAGTCTAGGCTTGTCACCACCACACATGCTACTAGGACTCCTGGAAAATAAAAGTACAAGAAAGTTTTCTTCCTTGGAAAGCACACAGTGGGGGGTAGAAGGTATACAGGCATTTGTAAAATGCCTACTGTGTGCTCGGCATTGTGCAAAGTGCTGAGAAGGGCACACAAGGTCCTTTCCACACAGATTTCATGTTCTAGGGGGAAGACATTAGAGCAAACATGCTGAGTCATGCAGTCACTGTGGGAGAGGGAGAGGGGGGTGGTCAGGGAAGACTTCTGGAAGGAGGTGGTCTTTGAAGGGAGGGCCCATTGAAGAGGTGGACAGCATGCTGCCAGCACAGGAAGGCAGCATGGGGAAGCCCTGCAGGTGTGGAGGGCCCGCGGGGTTCAAGAGAAGGAGTGTGTAGAATGGTGTGAGCATAGAGCATGTGGGCGACGGTGACGGGAAACCAGGTTTGGGAGCTTGGCAGAGGCAAGTGGGGAAGTTTTGTTGTTGTTCAGCCACCAGGTTATGTCTGATTCATTGCGACCCCATGGACTGCAGCCCTCCAGGCTCCTCTGTCCTCCACTGTCTCCCAAAGTTTGCTCAAATTCATGTCCTTTGAGTCGGTGATGCTGCCTGATCATCTCATCCTCTGCCGCCTCCTTCCCCCTTTGCTTTCAGTCTTTCCCAGCATCAGGATCTTTTCCAGTGTGTCAGCTCTTCACATCAGGGAAGGGGATATGAAAGCTAAATCAAGGAGTCTGCCAGTGGAAGCCATAAAAATCTTTTTGACAAGGACTGACGTGTTCAAATGTGTAGTTTAGGATCTCTCTGCCTGTAGTGTAGAGAGGAGAGGGAAGACTGGAGAATCGGGAGCAGAGAACATGGTTAGGAACAGTTTCAGTTAATATGGGTAAATCAACAGATGAAGTTGGTGACTTAGGTTATAGTGTGGGCAGTTTGACCATGGGAAATGGAAGGATGTGAGACACAATATATTTTGGAGATGAAGTTGATAGATTTGTTTCTGTCTTTTGTAGTGCTTGGGATTGTGCAAAGGCATAAAATTAATAAATAAATAAAAGTAGGCATAAAAGGTTGATCCTGATTATTTGCAGATTTCATATTTGCAAATTTGCCCACTTGCTGAAATTTATCTGTAACCTTCAAATCAATTCTTGTGGTGCTTTCATGGTCACTTGTAGAGCAGTGAAAAATTTGTGTCACCTGATATTCACATTCCCAGCAGAGGTCAAACCAACAAGGCATCTCTCCGTTTCCTTGTTTTAGCTCTCCCAACTGTCCTTTTAGTCATCTATTTAGTGTCACTTTTTTCTTCTTTGTTCTTTTTGTTGGTGACTTAGCTGTTTAAAATGTCCCTCCCCACCCAGAGTAGGGCTGAAATGCTGTCTAGGATTCCTAAGCACTGGAAGGCTGTAATATACCTAACAGAGGAAATACAGGTTTTAGATAAGCTTCATTCAAGCATGAGTCAGTGTATTATCAGTCATGAGTTCAGTGATTATGGATCAGCAATATATATTACATGAGATGTCTTTAAACAGAAACACACATCTATCAAATTTATATATTGATCTGTTGATAAATATATTGTAACCAGAGATTCGAAGGAACCTAACCTTGTATTTCCCTTAGGAACAATGGTTCAGTATTTGGGGTGACGCTCTAGAGCATACTATTGTGACTAACAAGAATCAACTATATTTATATTTATATATAAGTATATGCAGAATACAGGGCTTCCCTGGTGGCCCAGAGATAAAGAATCCGCCTGCAATTCAGGAGCCACAGGAAGCACGGGTTGGATCCCTGGGTTGGAAGATCCCCTGGAGAAGGGCATGGCAACCCACTCCAGTGCTCTTGCCTGGAGAATTCCATGGACAGAGCAGCCTGGTGAGTTACAGTCCATAGAGTCGCAAAGAGTCAGACCCAACTGAAGAGACTTTGCATGCATGCATATGTGCATTACACAACCCACAGACTTTGTTGAGATCTTTACAGTGGAAAAACATAGCAAGGTACAGAACAACATATGAAATCTGGAGGAATGCAGGGTGGTGGGGTGTGGACATGTGCATGGGTGAGCATGTGTATGAGGTGGGTTGGTCCCAGGAAGAGAATGTAATCTCAAAGTACCTTTAGCAGTCTCTGACTAAGTCTGGCCCTATGCAGCACCCAGCAGGGTTTTAAAAAAAAAAATTGAGAATAATTGCTTTACAATGTTGTGTTGGTTTCTGCCGCACAACATGAATCAGCTGTAAGTATGCATATACAGCCTCCCTCTCGAGTCTCCCTCACCACCCTCTCCCCATCATTGGTCCCTCCAGGCCATCACAGAGCTTCAAACTGAACCCCCTGTGTTATAGAGCAGCCAGCTGGCTATCTATGCAGCACCAGCTCTCTATTTTACACATGGTGGTGTGTATGTATGTCAGTGACATTCTCTCAATTCGTCATGCCCTCTCCTTTCCCCACTGCATCCACAAGTCTGTTCTCTGTGTCCCAGCAGGGCTCTAGAGCAGTGGTTCCCAAGAGGGGAACGTAGGCCAATGCTGGACTGCCACATCTAAAGCCCCAGAGATGCTTTCAAATGCAGATTCCTGGCCCTACTTTCACAAAGCCTGATGTAAAGACTCAGCTCCCCAGGGAGATTCTGATCATAGCCAGGTTTGGGAAGCACTGCTCCAGTGCCTGCACCTCCAAATCATGCAGAAGCACTCAAGGTTTTTCTACCCTCTAACAACTTTAATTCCTGTTGCTTCTGATTTGCAGACACGGAGATATATTCATGAACCACACTGAAAACTGGATCGGCTCTCAGTACAAGAAAGTGGTTTACAGGGAATACACCAATGGAGAATTTGTGGAGATCAAAGCTCGACCGCCACAAGAGGAGCATTTGGCACTCCTGGGTATGGCACAGATCACAGCCGTGCACTGCCAGCACACGCACGCGCGCGCACACACACACACACACACACGTGGTTAGACATCTGCCCAAGAAGGAATGGAAGGAACAGAGTAGCCTGACTGCATTCATCCAAGGGAGACAGCTTTCTGCTCTCCCATCATCAGGGAGCATGCTGTGTGCTTAGCTTGCACAAACAGTAGCATAAGAAGACCAGCAGATGACAGGAATCCCTGTCATCCAGGCAGTCTAACCAGCACCTGCTGCCCTGAAGGTCCTTGGCCACCCCTCTGGTGAGCCAGGAAACTTTCATCTGAAACACTGATGCCTCAGAACAGCAGGCAGAGTGTTTGCATAGCTTCTCCAAGGTTCTCAGTCATCCATGGCCAGTGCCTTGACAACACACCATGAAAATCATTTTGACAAAAAAGGAACCTTTTACTCGAGAAGCAGTATTTGGGTAAACAGCATGGATTCAGTTCTGGGGGCCCTGACTTGCTGGCCTTCTCAGAACGGACACCTGTCTGATGCCCTGGGCTTCCAAAGAGATTGGATAGGCTCTTCCTGCTAACCTTCCCCACTTGTCATCTCCTGAGTGTCACCCCATTGTGAAGATGAGATCTTAAAGCAGAGGGCTAATCTAGATGACTTTTCCATTTTTAAATGTACAAGGGAACTTATATAAATACTAAGGCTTTAATATGTTTCTTATTATCAAAATAATGTACCACATGATTATTAGATTCATAAACTATTAACTGCCCCATCCATCTTCACCATCTGCTAACATCAGCTCCCAAGCTTGTTTTTCATACCAATGAGTCATCCCCGTGGGAACATTCCTTCGTTTGAGTCTCTGAGTCAGAGAATAGATCTCTGAAGAACAGGTGCTGATTCTGCAGAGGGGGCTGGGCTTGATTTGGTTTGCTCAGGAAAAGGAAACAGACAAGCAACTTCATCAGAGGCAAGCTCAGCACCACTTCAGTCGGGGGCGCAGAAGGCCTATCTGTTCATTCGCTGCAGATCAGGGAGAGGCCTGAACCCCGGAAACTGCCAAGGCCCCAGGACAGGCACACTGGTCATCACTGCTCCCTGTGACCCACCAGGCAGTAAACCAGAAGACATTCATCCCTCCTCACCAAAACAGCAAAGCATGTGCAATTTAAGTGGTAATGAAAATATATTGATTTTATTACATGTATGCACATGCCCCATCTGTAACTCTACCCCAAAACTACTTTTAAAAACATGCCTAAATTTTTCTTTTCTAGCTTTATCATTAAAAAAAAAAAGTGTGCTTTTCAGACACTGTCTGATTCATACTAAATATTTGTTTTAAAGATAATAATAGTTCAACAAATTTTAGATTTATTTAGGCCTTTATCAGTGTAGTCCAGGACTGGTTCCAGGAGATTGGTTCCGAGAACTTTACGGGCACCAAAATGCTCAAGTCTCTTGTAGTAAATGGCTTAGTGCTGTTGGCCCTCTATGTCTGCATCCATGAATACCGACAGCCAACTGCATTTCTCAGGAAAGCATTAAAACCACAGTTGAACCAGTGAACAATGGATGAGTGTGGTCAGACTCTCAACTGTGAGTGTATCTCCCTGTGAACATAGTGTGCAGATACATCCCAAGAACTTCAGGGATCAGATCTGTGGTGCTTCCACTGGAAGTCTGTTTCCACTTCTCTCAAGTGATCCCTGTGTGAGTGATGCTCTGTCAGTGTGGCTGAGCAAACTGCATTTGTGCCTTGTTCTGGGGACCAAGGGGCACCTGTGCTGGGTGAGGGCATCCCACGGTAATGAGGGTACAGACCTCTCCAGGGATGTTGTGTGCCGATTTCCACTGGCGCTCATGCTGGTTGCTTCTAACAGAAATGTGTACACACAACTTTCTAAAGAGTGCATGTCTCATGCTGGTATCCAAATACTGAGAAATAGCACTGGATGTTTGGACATGCATTAGTGAAATCACCACATTGATCATAAATCAATATGTATATGTTTTAATTTTGTTGTCTTAGAAATCCCTTTTATACTCATTATTTCATTGCATCCTCACTATTATTACATCTATTTACCAGATAAGGAGCAATTTTAAACTAACCAAAGGTTACACACAGGGGGATTATAATGGAAAGTCATCACGTGTTGTGGATATAGTTTTTCCTGGAGAGTATGTCTCAGCAGTAGTAAAAATTTAAGCATTTGTTGAGTACTTACTATGTCTCAATTTACTGAAATTAGCACTTTGCATATGTTACTTTATCTAATCCTTACTGTAACCCTTTGAGAAAGGTAATATTAAGACCATGTTACAGATGAGGAATTCGACTCAGGTATGTTACTTAACTTACTCAAAGCCTCTCTTATAAGTAAGTGAAGGAGGCAGGATTTGAATCCAGATTGATCCAACTGCAAAACATGACATGATATTTAATGCTACCCAATGTCACATGCTAGAGGAAATACACTAATAACAAGGCTAACGCTTGTTTATTTTGTCAAATACTACCTACACGTGAATTACACCAGTGTTGAAAAGAGCAACGATAATGCACACAGACCTGTGTTTTGCCTTTAGGCCCAATGATTCACGCTGAGGTGGGGGACTCCATCCTGATCATATTTATGAACAAGGCCAGTCGGCCCTACTCCATCTCAGCCCAGGGCGTGGAGGACACGGATAGTGGGAAGCGGCTCCAAGTGCCCATCACAAAGCCAGGTAACTTACCCCAGAGGTCTGCTCCATGCTGATGAGCACTCCAGGCTCAACTCCTTTCTTTTCTGATCTCTAAAGGGTCTTGGAAAGCTCTTTGTAACATCATTACTCCATTATGTTCCATCCATTACCCCAATATGAAATTACTATTCAGCCAATGACTGTTTGTGGAGTTTCTAGGGCTCTATTAGAGACCTTAAAGGGTGTTAAGACATAATAAAAGCTAGCACATATTGAATGTTAACCTTGTGCCAGCTTTTAAATTTAGAAAAAAATTTAAAAACTCACTTATTCTTATAATAACTCAGGGAGGTAGACACTAACATATTTCATTGAGCCTGATACCATTGATTATAATGGCCATCATTACTTAAAAAAAGTGCTGTCAGGACTTCCCTGGTGGTTGAGTGGTTAAGAATCTGCCTCCCAATGCAGGGGACCTGGTTCAATCCCTGACTGAGGAGCTAAGACCCCATGTGTAACTAAGCCTGTACACCGCCACTACTGAGCCCTTGAGCTCTGGAGCCCATGCACTGCAACAAAGGTCCTGTGTGTAGCAACTAAGACCTAAAGTGGCCAAATAAATAAATATATTTTTTAAATGCTGCCATTTAAACTTTAACATGCCACTGATGGAAAGATACATCTTGGCATCAGATATGCTAAATTGTGAAAATGAACATCCTGTTATTGATGAAATCTGGTAGTGTTACATTCATTTAACAGGTGACTGAAGCAAAGAGGAGTAAAGAGTTCAACCAGAACAGACATTAGTAATGGTGGAGCCTGTTTGACCTCAGGACCATGACCTCTTAACCATGCATTTCTCTCAAGATGCTTAAAATGAGTTTGGAAGAAAAAAAAAGACAGACAAGATGAATCATTTCAGCAACAATACAGATTATACATGTTGAAATTCTAAGTGGTGAAGATTTTCAAGAATATATCTGAGCAGGTTGATAAAATTTCAGAGAAAGAAAATCCATGAAGGCTAGTTTAATTAGGAACAATTAGGAAAAGCTTTATAAAAGAGATAGAACTCTAATTGTTTTTTTTAATTGAAGTATATAGTTGATTTACAATGTTGTGCCAGTCTCCAAACTATAACAAAGTGACTCAGTTATACACATGATATCACTTATATGTGGAATCTAAAATATTGCACAAGGGAATCTATCTACAAAACAGAAACAGACTCATAGACACAGAGAACAGATTTGTGGTTGCCAAGGCACAGGGTGGGAGAGGGATGGCCTGGGAGTCTGGGGTTACTTCAGTTCAGTTCAGTTCAGTCACTCAGTCATGTCCAACTCTTTGTGACGCCATGAACCGCAGCACGCCAGGCCTCCCTATCCATCACCAATTCCCGGAGTTTACCCAAACTCATATCCATTGAGTTGGTGATGCCATCCAAGCATCTCATCCTCTGTCTTCCCCTTCTCCTCCTGCCTTCAATCTTTCCCAGCATCAGGGTCTTTTCAAATCAGTCAGCTCTTTGCATCAGGTGGCCAAAATATTGGAGTTTCAGCTTCAACATCAGTCCTTCCAATGAACACCCAGGATTGATCTCCTTTAGGATGGACTGGTTGTATCTCCTTGCAGTCCAAGGGACTCTCAAGAGTCTCCTCCAACACCACAGTTCAAAAAAATCAATTCTTCTGTGCTCAGCTTTCTTCACCGTCCAACTCTCACATCCATACATGACCAGTGGAAAAACCATAGCTTTGACTAGATGGACCTTTGTTGGCAAAGTAATGTCTCTGCTTTTTAATATACTGTCTAGATTGGTCATAACTTTCCTTCCAAGGAGTAAGCATCTTTTAATTTCATGGTTGCAGTCATCATCTGCAGTGATTTTGGAGCCCCCCAAAATAAAGTCAGCCACTGTTTCCACTGTTTCCCCATCTATTTGCCATGAAGTGATGGGACCGGATGCCATGATCTTAGTTTTCTGAATGTTGAGCTTTAAGCCAACTTTTTCACTCTCCTCTTTCACTTTCATCAAGAGGCTCTTTAGTTCTTCTTCACTTTCTGCCATGAGGGTGGTGTCATCTGCATATCTGAGGTTATTGATATTTCTCCTGGCAATCTTGATTCCAGCTTGTGCTTCCTCCAGCCCAGCGTTTCTCATGATGTACTCTGCATATAAGTTAAATAAGCAGGGTGACAATATACAGCCTTGATGTACTCCTTTCCCAATTTGGAACCAGTCTGCTGTTTCATGTTCAGTTCTAACTGCTATTTCTTAACCTGAATACAGATTTCTCAGGAGGCAGGTAAGGTGGTCTGGTATTCCCATCTCTTTAAGAATTTTCCGCAGTTTGGTGTGATCCACACAGTCAAAGGCTTTAGCATAGTCAATAAAGCAGAAGTAGATGTTTTTCTGGAACTCTCTTGCTTTTTCTATAACCCAACGGATGTTGGCAATTTGATCTCTGGTTCCTCTGCCTTTTCTAAAACCAGCTTGAACATCTGGAAGTTCACAGTTCATGTATTGCTGAAGCCTGGCTTGGAGAATTTTGAGCATTATTTTCCTAGCCTATGAGATGAGCGCAATTGTGTGGTAGTTTGAACATTCTTTGACATTGCCTTTCTTTGGGATTGGAGTGAAAACAGACCTTTTCCATTCCTGTGTCCACTGCTGAGTTTTCCAAATTTGCTGGCATATCGAGTGCAGCACTTTCACAGCATCATCTTTTAGGATTTGAAATAGCCCAACTGGAATTCCATCACCTCCACTAGCTTTGTTCGTAGTGATGCTTCCTAAGGCCCACTTGACTTTGCACTTCAAGATGTCTGGCTCTAGGTGAGTGATCACACCATCGTGGTAATCTGAGTCAGAAGATCTTTATTGTATAGTTCTTCTGTGTATTCTTGCCACCTCTCCTTAATATCTTCTGCTTCTGTTAGGTACATACCATTTCTGTCTTTTATTGTGCATGGGGTATCCTTGTTTGGTGGGATCCAACATTCTCCTGTCAATGGTTGTTCAGAAGCGAGTTGCAATTTTGGAGTTCTTCTAGGAGATTAGTGCAATCCAATCCAAGATGGCAGAGTCCTGAGGGAGCTTACTTTTCTTAAAATGCTAACTTGCACTCTTCATCACATGCATGCCCTGATTAAACTTTCTTATCCAACTTGCCTGAACTAAGTTAGTGTCTTGCTCCTAGCCCCAATCTCTGGGTTCTCCCAAACCTTTCAGACTTATTTGAGACTCCTGTGGTGACCGAATCCCTCTGGCTCCAATTAAAAAAAAGAAAAAATGCTCCATTGACAGAATCTATAATCATTTTTCTATCTACTCTGACAGCCCTTATATCGAGGACTCTTAGAAGTCCAGTCAGCCTAGAGGAGCGGAGCTGTGTCCCTTGTCACTCTTCACCATCAGGGCACATCCACCAGGAAGGGTCACTCCAGCTTGCCCACAGCCCTACCAGAGCCCCCCCTCCCAACCCTCATGCCTTTCTTCCTCCCTTTGAAGCTGCTTCAACCATCAAAAATAAATATATTTAATAGTTTGTTTGATCCATTTTAAACCATTTCCCTCTTCGTCAAAGCAAGAAGGGAGGAAGAAAGTAAAAAAAATGTGAAGTAGAAAAGATGATCACGTTGCTGTTTAAAATACCACCATGAAGATAAAACCATTATTAACATTTTGGCTTATTTCCCTTCTGGTCTTTCTTCGATACTTGTATTTTGCTTAACAAGCCTTTCCCATGTAATTTAAAATTTTGTTTTTCATTAAAGCTTGTTCATTAAATCTTTCTTAAATGTCCTTTAATGGCTACACAATGGTCCACTATAAAAAGATTCCAAAATTTACTTGTTTCTCTGTATATAGACATTTAGATGTTCATGAAAAGTTTCTTGAAGCAGGTTGAAGCAGCTTTTGATACTAGGAGTAGGGAGTGCCAGAAATTGGAATAGTAACCAGTAAATATTTTCCTTCCCACAATCCCATCCTTGAACAGGTACCTTGCTAACTTTTTGATTCATTAGATTGTTTTCTTTTCTTATTTGTTACATATTTAAATTTTTGATTTAATGATCTTTATTGTAATTGCTATAGCATTGTTATAATTCTTCTGTTCTTCTGTGTCTTCTTGCCACCTCTTCTTAATATCTTCTGCTTCTGTTAGGTCCATAACACTTCTGGAAAAGATCAGTTTTCATTCCAATCCCAAGGAAAAGGCAATGTCAAAGAATGCTCAAACTACCACACAATTGCACTCATCTCACACGCTAGCAAAGTAATGCTCAAAATTCTCCAAGCCAGGTTTCAACAGTACATGAACTGAGAACTTCGAGATGTTCAGGCTGGATTTAGAAAAGGCAGAGGAACTAGAGATCAAACTGCCAATATCCACTGGATCATCAAAAAAGCAAGCGAGTTCCAGAAAAACATCTACTTCTGCTTTATTGACTATGCCAAAGCCTTTGACTGTGTGGATCACACCAAACTGTGGAAAATTCTTGAAGAGATGGGAATACCAGACCACCCTACCTGCTTCCTGAGAAATCTGTATGCAGGTCAAAAAGCAACAGTTGGAACTGGATATGGAACAAGACTGGTTCCAAATCAGGAAAGGAGCATGTAAAGGCTGTATATTGTCACCCTGCTTATTTAACTTATATGCAGAGTATATCAGGCAAAATTCCAGGCTGGATGAAGCACAAGCTAGAATCAAGATTGCCAGGAGAAATATCAATAACCTCAGATATGCAGATGACACCACCCTTATGACAGAAAGCAAAGAGGAACTAAAGAGCCTCTGGATGAAAGTGAAAGAAGAGAGTGAAAAAGTTGGCTTAAAACTCAACATTCAGAAAACTAAGATCATGGTATCTGGTCCCATCACTTCATGGCAAATAGATGGGGAACAATGGAAATAGTGAAAGACTTTATTTGTTTGGACTCCAAAATCACTGCAGATAGTGACTGCAGCCATGAAATTAAAAGACACTTGCTCCTTGGAAGAAAAGCTATGACCAACCTAGACAGCATTTAAAAAGCAGAGACATTACTTTGCCGACAAAGGTACTTCTAGTCAAAGCTATGGTTTTTCAGTAGTCATGTATGGATGTGAGAGTTGAACTATAAACAAAGCTGAGCGCAGAAGAATTGATGCTTTTGAACTATGGTGTTGGAGAAGACTCTTGAGAGTCCCTTGGACTGCAAGGAGATCCAACCAGTTCATCCTAAAGGAAATCAGTCCTGAATATTCATTGGAAGGGTTGATGCTGAAGCTGAAACTCCAATACTTTGGCCACCTGCTGTGAAGAACTGAGTCCTTGGAAAAGACCCGGGTGCTGGGAAAGATTGAGGGCAGGAGGAGAAGGGGACAACAGAGGATGAGATGGTTGGATGGCATCACCAACTCTATGGACGTGAGTTTGAGTAAACTCCTGGAGTTGGTGATGGGCAGGGCGGCCTGGTGTGCTGCGGTTCATGGGGTCACAAAGAGTCAAACACGACTGAGCGACTGAACTGAACTGAACTGATAGGGTGAGGATGGGACTCAGATAGTTCAGTTCAGTTCAGTTCAGTCACTCAGTCATGTCCGACTCTTTGCGACCCCATGAACTGCAGCACACCAGGCCGCCCTGTCCATCACCAACTCCCAGAGTCTACCCAAACCCATGTCCATCGAGTCAGCGATGCCATCCAACCATCTCATCCTCTGTCGTCCCCTTCTCCTCCTGCCCCCCAATCCTACCCAGCTTTAGGGTCTTTTCCAATGAGTCAACTCTTTGCATGATGTGGCCAAAGTATTGGAGTTTCAGTTTCAACATCAGTCCTTCCAATGAACACCCAGGATTGATCTCCTTTAGGATGGATTGATTGGATCTCCTTGCAGTCCAAGGGACTCTCAAGGGTCTTCTCCAACAACACAGTTCAAAAACATCAATTCTGTGGTGCTCAGCTTTCTTCACCGTCCAACTCTCGCATCCATACACGACCATTGGAAAAACCATAGCCTTGACTAGACGGACTTTTGTTGGCAAAGTAATGTCTCTGCTTTTAAATATGCTATCTAGGTTGGCCATAACCTTCCTTCCAAGGAGTAAGCGTCTGTTAATTTCATGGCTGCAATCACCATCAGCAGTGATTTTGGAGCCCCAAAAAATAAAGTCTGACACTGTTTCCACTGTTTCCCCATCTATTTCCCATGAAGTGATGGGACCAGATGCCATGATCTTAGTTTTCTGAACGTTGAGCTTTAAGCCAACTTTTTCACTCTCCTCTTTCACTTTCATCAAGAGGCTCTTTAGTTCTTCTTCATTTTCTGCCAGATAGTTCAAAAAGAGATAATTTAAATGAGCCTTTTACAATGTGATTATCTTGATAATTCATGAGTAATATATGGCTCTTCTTCAAGGCTCTGGGTCAGTCTCAGGGGATTCACAGATATGGGGCCTGACCAGAGGGAGTGCATGTATTTGTTGCAAGCATACATACAAATTAACTCTTGCATGGTGGCTCAGATGGTAAAGAATCTGCCTGAAACATGAGAGACTCAGGTTCGAATTGCATTTAGTCATTCCCTAAATGACTAATATTTAGGGGTTTCCCAGGTGGCGCTAGCAGTAAAGAACCTGCCTGCCAATGCAGGAGACATAAGAGACAAGGATTTGATCCCGGGGTCAGCGAGATCCCCTGGAGAAGGGCATGGCAACCCACTCCGGTATTCTTGCCTGGAGAATCGCCATGGACAGAGGAGCCTGGTGGGCTATAGTCCATTGGGTTGCACAGAGTCGGACACAACTGAAGTGACTTAGTATGCACACATATATACAAATTAACAATTATTGACTGACCTCAATGTGAGGCACTTTCCTAGATATTTTATTTCATTTAATCCTCACAACAGTTTGAAAACTGGGTTGACTAATCCACTTTACAAACAAGGAAACTAAAGGTCTGTGAAGGTTAAGTAGCTTGTCAAAAGCTAAGTGAAAACCAGGCATGGGTCTGGAGTGGGCAGCCATTCCCTTCTCCAGGGGATCTTTCCTATCCAGGGACCAAACCTGGTCTCCTGATTTGCAGGCAGATTCATTACCATCTGAGCTACCAGGGAAGCCCTCACTTTTCAAAGGTCAGTGAGGTAAAGTAGCTTGTCAAAAGTTGAGTGGAAACAAGTCATTAGGGTTCAGATTTGAAACTAGGCCTCTCTGAGTCTCTCTGGTTCCAGCTAGATCTCAATTGCCTGCACGTTAGAATTGCCTGAGAAGCTTAAGGAATATATTTGTACACTGATAATAGATTGCAAATATTCTAATTTCATTGGTTTGGGATGAGGTCTGAGCAGCGAGGGTTTACAAAGCTCCCTGATGATTCCACAAGAAGCCAAGGCTGAGGCCCCTGGCAACTCAAGTGTGCTCAAGCGTAACTCTTAGGAAGGAGATACAAAATTTGAGGAGAAAAACCATCAAACTAGGATGGAAGGCTATAGGCTGAAATGAAAATCTGTCATGGTGAACCTGCAGAAAGTCAAGGTATGAGTTTAACAGGAACTTTTCTATTGAATGGGTAATTCTCCCCAGCAGTAACTTTAATCAAAATATACAAAGAATCTGTTTGTTTTTCTTCAGGTAAATTGTCTGGAACAGAGATCACATAATTTAAAAAAATTTTTTTTCTATTTCTTCTTATTTGTTTCAGGAGAAATAAAAACCTACAGATGGAATGTCCCTAAAAGGTCTGGTCCAGGGCCATCTGACCCAAATTGTATTCCATGGGTTTACTATTCAACAGTAAACTTTGTGAAGGTAAGGTAGAGAGAGCCGCCAAAATGCTCAAAGTGATATGGTTTTCAGTTGACCATTCAAATTATCACAATTACTGTGGGTATATATGAAGAGGTGTATTGGTTTCAAGCAGGGTCTCAAACTGTGGCCATGCCCATTTGTTTGCATTATTGATGATGAAGTTGAATAGCTGTGATGGAAATGGTGTGGTTCACAAAGTAAAACATTCTTACTATATGAAGTGAAGTGAAGTGAAATTTGCTCAGTTGTGTCTGACTCTTTGCAACCCCATGGACTATACAGTCCATGGAATTCTCCAAGCCAGAATTCTGGAGTGGGTAGCCTTTCCCTTCTCCAGGGGATCTTCCTAACCCAGGGATTGAACCCAGATCTCCTGCATTGCAGGCAGTTTGTTTACCAGCTGAGCCACAAAGGAAGCCACTTGCTATATGGTACTTTACAAAAACAAAGTTTGCTGGCCCTTGATCTAAAGTGTAGGGGAAAAAAATAAGATCTCAAATTACTAAATTTAGAACTTATAAGGAAGTTTGAAGCAAGAGAAGATATGTAAATTAGGTAACCAAAAAATAATATATATTTTAATTTTTAACATGGTTTATGATGTTGCCCATTTTTAAAAGCCTTACCATTACCATCAGGGCTCAGGAAAGAAAGCACACTCCACAAAACCTTAGTAACTGAAACTGCAAACTATTTGAATGATAAATAGGCTAACTTTACTTAGAAATTAAAGGCAAAGATTCAATATTGAACTTGAGTCAGACATGTATGTATAAAACATCTAGTCTTGAATTATATATCATAATTGAACTCTAAACTAGGTCATATCTGATATAATTAGTGTCTTTGAGGTATACTGGACAGCACAAGAATTCAGGAGAAACATACTAGCTGCTGCTGCTAAGTCGCTTCAGTCGTGTCCGACTTTGTGCGACCCCATAGATGGCAGTCCACCAGGCTCCGCCATCCCTGGGGTTCTCCAGGCAAGAATATTGGAATGGGTTGCCATTTCCTTCTCCAGTGCATGAATGGGATAAGTGAAAGTGAATTTGCTCAGTCGTGTCCGACTTAGCAACCCCATGGACTGCAGCCTACCAGGCCCCTCCGTCCATGGGATTTTCCAGGCAAGAGTACTGGAGTGGGGTGCCATTGCCTTCTCTGGAAACATACTAGACACTTGAAAAAAAACAACAAAAAATAAAGTAGAATCATGGGAAGTCCATATTTTTTGTTGATTGCTTTGTGCATCCCAACAAATATTTATTGAGCTGCTGTGATGTGCAAATGACCTTACCAAGTACTATGAGGGCTGAAAATATTCCTGTCTTGAAGGAATTTATCATCTTTGGGGGAAATAATACATGTGCACATCCATAATTATATCACAATTCTGAATCTAGTGAGTTTTGTAGGACAGGTTTGATCCCTGGTCTGGGAGATAATATCCCACAGGCTGCAGGGTGGGGCCAGGAAACAAAACGATCTGACACTAGAAGGATGGTGGACAGAATGAAGAGAAAGTCACAGAACGGAGAGACATTGTGAAGGGGAAAAAATGTATGATTTGATAGCAAATGAGATGGGACGGACCCTGGCAGAGGAAATGGCAACCCACTCCAGTGTTCTTGCCTGGAAAATTCCATGGGCAGAGGAGCCAGGCAGGCTACAGTCCATAGGGCTGCAAAGAGTCCAACATCACTTAGCGACTGAGCATACACACACATGCACAACATGGGACAAAGTGAGGAAAATGAGGAATTAAACACTGATAATCAAGTTTTCTGACCTAAGTAACAGGGAATATCATAGTGCTACTAACAGAAATAGAGAATTCAGGAGAAGGAAATGATTTGAGGGAAATACTAAAATTCACCTTAGAAAGGCTTATTAGCATATTGAAATGTTGCAGGAGGCACATCCAGGTGGAATATCTAAATAGGCAGATGGAAATGTGGGAGTTCAAAAGAAAGCTCAGGGCTGAACAACTCGATATGAAAATCATTCATGGGCTCATATCAGTTCCCAATAAACCTTTATCCATAAAAAATGGAATGTAAGCATTTGTATACAGTTATAAATACAATCCCACTTGGGTATCATGTCACACTGGTCAGAATGGCCATCATCAAAAAGTATACAAATCATAAATGCTGGAGAGGGTGTGGAGAAAAGGAAACCCTCCTACACTGTTGGTGGGAATGTGAATTGGCGCAGCCACTGTGGAGAACAGGATGGCAGTTTCTTAAAAAACTAAAAACAGAGTTAGCATATGATCCAGTGATCCTATTTCTGGGCATATAACCCAGAGAAAACCATAATTCAAAAAGATACATGCAGTGTTCATAGCAGCACTATTTACAATAAACAAAACAGGGAAGCAACCTAAATGTCCACTGACAGATGAATGGATAAAGAACATGTTGTGTGTGTGTATATATATATGTATATATATACACACACTCAATGTCTGAATATTACTCAGCCATTAAAAAATGAAATAATACCATTTGCAGCAACATAGGTGGAACTAGAGATGATTACACTAAGTGAAGTCAGTCAGACAGAGAAGGACAAATATTGTATAAGATCACTTATATGTGAAATCTAAAAAAATGATACAAATGAACTTATTTACAAAACAAAATATGCTTACAGACATAGAAAACCATAAATTTATGGTTACCAAAGAGGAAAACGAGGGGTGGGGCATAAATTAGGAGTTTGGGATTAATAGATACACACTGCATACAAAATTAGAGAAGGAATTGGCGACCCACTCCAGTACTCTTGCCTGGAAAATCCCATGGATAGAGGAGGCTGGTGGACTACAGTCCATGGGGTCACAGAGTTGAATACGACTGAGCACACACCACCACCACATACAAAGTAGATAAACATCAAGGACTTATTGTATACCACAGGGAACTATATTCAATATCTCGTATTAACTGATAATGGAAAAGTATCTGTAAAAGAATATATATATATATATATGCATAACTGAATAACTTTGTTGTAGATCTGAAACTAATACAACATTGTAAATCCACTATACTTCAATTAAAAAATATAGTCTCACTTGAAAAACACACAGGAAAATAGAAATAAGCATTCATTTATTCAACAAATATTTATTGCACACCTTCTATATAGTAGACATCCAGGATCTGGAGACTCAACAATGAGTAAAGGACACAGCCTCAGCCCTCATAAAGTTCACTCTCAGCAAATTTTTAGAAATAATCTTAAATTTTAGCAAAGATTGCCCTGATTCTTCAGGGTTTCTTAGTACTTATTTCACGGTCAATTGTCTTTTAGTCTTTTTGCAATGACTCTTACAAGCAACTAATCTGTGTTATTAAATTATTTAAAGGCTCTTCTAATTCATGTTATTTTTCTTTCAGGATACATACAGTGGTTTGGTGGGTCCTCTGATTACATGCAGGGAAGGAGTGTTGAATGAAAAGGGAAGAAGAAGCGACGTTGATTATGAATTTGCTCTCTTGTTTTTGGTATTTAATGAGAATGAATCCTGGTATCTGGATGACAATATTAAGAAGTATCTTAATAAAGATCCACGAGATTTTAAGACCTCTGATGATTTTGAGGAGAGCAACAAAATGCATGGTATATCAGAGGTTTAAAAAGGAGACCCTTGTTGAGATAAGCCCATAGAAATCTGTGGAAGGTCCCAGCCTCCTTCTCTGAGCCCTTCTCCATTCCCAAGGGCACCTTGACAGAAGAAAGTCCTCCAAAGCTTTCCTTCAGAGGGAACCAGCCAAGCCACTCACTGGCTGCCAGCAAGGTCCAGTGAGGTTTCGGACCATCTGTTTAGGCAGCTGTTTCTCTGAACGCTGGGATCCCTAAACTATAAGACTGTAAAGTAATTCCTAGGAAATGAATGATCACTTATTGATGTATTTCTATAAGAATACAGGATAACCTGTACTTGATCAAATTTAAGGGCCTGGTTTAACTGTCTCTGAAACATGAAACACTATCACCAAATTTCTGTTTTAATGTGTCTATGTTATTTAATTTTTTGAAATTTAAGGTACTTCTTGTTTTTTAAGTTGAAGTAATGTGTTTTAATTGACATATCTACGCTCTCTTACCAAGGTCTCCTTTTGACCAACAGTGTGCAAAAAGATATGTCTAGCCCAAGATAAGAAAGCTAGTTAGTTGCTAACATTGATTAGAATATAGCAACCTGATTTCTGATTCAGCTACTCTCTCCCCTACAATTTTGCCTCCCTCTATGCAAAGTTTCCTAGGCTCTCTCCTTTTAATGAATGTAACTCATTTGGTTGTGTCATGATGCACAGAATAAAAAGCTCGTAGGAAACAGAGCAGTGAAATTCCCCATCACGTCAGCCTAGCTTGAGCTTGCTTTGGCCATTTTCAGATCACAGGCTCAGGCCTGTGGGAACCTTTCCTTCTTTTGGCAATTTAGCCAAGTTTAGAAATTTGCCCCAAGCTAGTTCTCAGAAAATGAAATATTAATTGAACCTTCTAATTGGTTCAATTTTGATTTATATAAACTTGATTCTCCATGCTTGCGTTCACTCAGCTGTAGAATGGTGTAAATCTGGTGACCCAACACGAGTCTGTAATCCACTCCATAAAAAGAATATTTCAAGTAAACAACCAACCAACCAACATGTACTGCTATCCAAAAGACAGCTTTTAAAAACAAACTGCTATTTCTCTTTTCTGGCTCTCTTTTATAAAGATTTCTTACTAATCTAAATTTTGGGTCTAAAATAATGGGGCCATTGGTAAGTGTGTGTAGGATGGTTACATTTTTATCAGGCAAATGAAAATGTTGGTGACATAAAGATCTTCTTGAATCGTTTCTAAAACCAGATTAAGTAATCATCACTAACAAGAGGCTGTTTTCTTTTACCTTCTTAGCTATTAATGGCAAGATTTTTGGGAACCTCCATGGACTCGTCATGAATGAAGATACAATGACCAACTGGTACCTGTTAGGAGTAGGAGACGAAGTGGACATACACACCATTCATTATCATGCTGAGAGCTTTCTTTTCAAGGTACGTGTAAGAGAAATGCTTTGGGGAAGACATTGAATTAACAGATTCAATTTCCATTGTGAAATTAGAGTTATTTGGCAATAAGGCTTTCACAAGCCACAAGAAGTGGTAGTGAATGCTAGAGAATGGAACAGAGAAATATGATTATGTCCTTCCCCTGACAAATATTTCTTAATATGTATTTTATTGTGCTTTTTAAAAAAACAACACAAAACTCTCTGAGCTTCAGATGAGAGTTTTCCTATCAGTTATATGGGGATAATTCCAACCACTCTGGAGTATGCTATTAATATCGCAAATGAAGGCATCCACAGTATTTTGTCCCTTTTCCTTTTTTTTTTCTTTTCTCTTTTTTCTTTCCCTTTCCCTCTCCTGTTTCTTTTCTATGTAATTAGCCAACAGAATAGCCCTCTCTAGTAAAGGAGATATTTCAAGTTTTGTCTTGGGTCCAAAATGTGACCTTGACTTTTGCCCTAGTGGACTGGGCTCTACCATGTGTGGCTTCCTGCCTTTCAAGCATTGAGCTGTACCATCTGAGTAGTGAATCACCTGTGGAGGGGTTTAAGAAACAGGTTGCCAGGCTCCACCCCAGACCTGATGAATCAGAATCCCTGGGATAAGGTCCAAATGTCTGTCATCTCAGGTGCTGTGCAGTCTACAAGGAAGTAGAATAGAAAAGAATAATCATGTCTAACCTGCAAGGAAAACCTGCACTGCTCCTTTTCCAGTTACACGGAAATAAATAGTAACTAATGAAACATCTAATATCCTCTCCCCTTGCTATATTTATTCAACACAGTTTAAGATAGAAATACTAACCTATAGTGATTATATTAAATTAAGTTTCACATACTAAATGCCTATGATGCTTTTCAGAACTTGGCTGTTTTAATCCACATTTAAAAAATTATATTAAAATATATAAAATTTAGTAAAATTCAAAAAACAAAATTATTTTATATACATATAAAATTATTATATACATATACATAAATATTTCAAACTAAGGTATAATTTGCACTGAGTAGAATGCACCCTGGGGCTTCCCTGGTGCCTCAGCAGTAAAGAGCCCAGCTGCCAACGCAGGAGACACGGGTTTGATCCCTAGATTGGGAAGATCCCCTGGAGAAAGAAATGGTAACCCTCTTCAGTATTCTTGCCTGGGAAATTTCATGGACAGAGGAGCCTGGGTGGCCACAGTCCATGGGGTTGCAAAGAGTTGAACGTAACTTCGTGACTGAACAACAACAGCAAAATTCACCCTGTTTAGTACACACTTCTGTTGTGATAAGCACATACAGTGGCGTAACCAACCCTAATCATAATATAGAACACCTCCATCAACCCCTAAAATGTCCCCTTTGCACCTTCTAGAGTCAGCTCCTTTCCCATGTTTAACCCCTGGCAACCACTAATCTGTTTTTGTCTCTATAGTTTTGCCTTTTCTGAAGTGTCTTATAAATGAAATCATACAGTCTGTAGCATTGTTCATCTGGCTTGTTTCATTTTGTATCAGCATTTGAAGTGCATCCACCATGTTGTATCAGCAGGTTGTTCCATTCCATTGTTGAACAGTATTTCATTGTATGAATGTATTGCAGTTTGTTTATTTGTTCCCCTATTTAGGGACATTTGGGTTGTTTCCAGTTTGGGATTATTCAAAATAAAGTCATTATAAACACTTGTGAATATGAGTTCATGTGAACTTAAGTTTTCCTTTCCCTTGAGAAAATACCTAGGGGGTAGATTGCTAATTGTTGTTGTTGTTAAGTTGCTAAGTTGTAGTTGACTCTTTGCAACCCTGTGGACTGTAGCCTGCAAGACTCCTCTGTCCATGGAATTCTCCAGGCAAGAACACTTGAGTGGGTTGCCATTTCTTTCTCCAGGGGACCTTCTTGACCCAGGGATCGAACTCATGTCTTCTGCATTGGCAGGTGGATTCTTTATCACTGAGCCACCAGGCCATGTGGTACATATATGATTAACTTCAAGAAAACTGCCAAACTTTGTTTCAGAGAGACAGTATGCTTTTCTCTCCTAACAGAAATCTATGAGAGTACCACTTTTCCACATACACACAAGCACTTGCTATCTTTCATTCTTATTTTTTCTTAGCCATCCATTTAAGCATTGGGTTGACCACAAAGTTTGTTCACGTTTTTCCATTCCATCTTATGAAACCTGAATGAACTTTTTGGCCAACTCAGTATATATATTGGTATCTCATTGTTTTTCATTTGCATTTTCCTAATGGCTAATGATATTGAATATCTTTTCACATGCTTTTCTATCATCTGCCATCTGTAAATCTCCAAAGTTGTAGAATTCGTGGATAGTTGTTCATAACATTCCTTTACTATCCTTTTTAATGTCTATAAAGTCTTAGTGATAGACCCCCTTCATCTCTGATATTTGTAATTTGTGGGGTTTTTTGTCAGTTTGTCTAGAGTTTTGCTGCATAACAAATTCACCCTAAGATGTAGTGCCCTAAAGCAACACACTCTGATTATCTCACAATCTCTCTGGGTTAGGCTGGAAAGAGTTTAGTTAGTTGATTCTGATTCAGCATCTCTTGTGAGGGTACAATCAAGATGTCAGCTGGAGCTACAGTCATCAGGTTTGACAGCAGCTGGAGGGTCCATTTCCAAGCTCACTCACAGGACTATGGACCAGAGGCTTCAGTTCTTTACCAAGACATGGGAGCTGGCTTCCCTAGAGTAAGCGATCCAGTGGGGGAGAGAGAGAAAGGGAAGCAGAATGCCATTTGCTTCTGCCATATGCTGGTAGCTTCAAGGACCAACCGTCAGTCAGTAGTGTGAGAGGGGACTACCAAGGTAATGAGTGCCAGAAGACAGGGGTCACTGGGGACCATCCCAGGCTGGTTTCCATATAGTTAATCAATTTTACTGATTTGTTCAAAGAACAAGCTTTTGGTTTCTTTATCTTTATTATGTTTCTATTCTTCATTTAATTGATTTCTGCTGTTATCTTTATTATTTCCTTCTACCTGCAGATAGGTAAATCTTACCGAGAAGATGTATATGACCTCTTCCCCGGGACATTCCAAACCATTGAACTGTTTGCAGATCACCCAGGGACATGGTTGTTACATTGTCATGTGTCTGACCATATTCATTCTGGCATGGAGACAACCTACACAGTCCTTCGAAACATAGGTACTGTTTTCCGTCTGTGATGCCAGCTGATAGTACCAGGCTTCCTGCAGACCTTGCAAACAGGAAGCATGAGGGCTTCCAAGGAGCTCAGAGTCAAGTGAGAGAGAGAGACATATAACTGTAGTAGACTATGATATATGCCAAGATAAAGTGCCAGGGTACAGGGTTCAGTGACAGCAGCAGGAGGCAATGATTAACAGGTTGGGGGACATGAACCCAGGTTCCACGGGTGGATATCTTAACAGGTGAGCAGAAACTTGAAGGGTGGATGGGGTAAGAACAGCATGTATACTGGCATGAAATAGGCACAGTGACTATCCAACAAAGACTTACAGATATTGATAGGATCAAGTCTTTGTTGGTGAAATGACTTAACTCTGGAAACAACTCATGTAGTGAAAAGAATCTGCTTATATTGTTTATAAACCATCACACTGTCTTCTTTGTCTAGACAACAGGATTCCATACTCCACCAAGTCTCCTTCCGGAGGCGCATCCGGATCCGCACCCTCTAATGGTAACGATACCCGCCCCGACCCTGTAGTCAATGGTCGGGATTCACTCCGCAAGGAAAGTGGCCTGACCGCTCCCTTTTCTTTTGCACAGAACCCGGCAAGGAGCAGCTCTACTTCTTTGGCCGGAGTCTGGACCCCAGAGGAGCCAGAGCAGCCTTGGTCATCCTCTTCGTCCTCGGCTTCCTCCTCCTGGTCCTCTCGGTGGTCCTCTCGCTCAGGCTGTGCTCCGCGAGGCCGCGGGCGGCGTACCAGGAGGTGCAGTCCTGCGCGCTCCCCACCGACGCGCTGTGACCCCGGCGTCCTCGGCACCGCTCCCCGAGGACCCTGCCACCGCTTCCCGGGTCAGGCTCCAATCCTCTGGAACACATTCAAAACAATGTGCTTTTCTTTCCTTATTTTTAAAGGGGCTGTGAATAATCCTCAGGTATAAAATAGAAAAAGAAGAGCGGGCATGACTGAGAAAGCAGACCCAGTCTCTTCTCTGAATGAGCTCGTCGAAGTGCGAAGACCCTCTCAAAGATACCTTTGTTTTCCATCTTTCATAATTCTTAGATTAGAAAGTGCTTCCTTACCATCAAAATCTCTATAGATGGACAGTTTCGGGAAAGAGTTACACTGCCTCAGACATCTATCAGGAATGGGACTGATTTTTCATCTCTGTTATGGAAGGCGCTTCCCTTAGTGGTTCCAGGAAAAATAACTTTCTGGGGTGTCCCTGAAAATGTCTAAATCAGTATCTGCTGATAAAATTTGACCAAATGACTTTTTTGGAGGCTTTAGCCAGCTCCCCTGGCTTTCTCCCTTCAAATATAAATAGCCTGTGCACTGTTTGCTACAAGAAGCAAAGTTACATGCATTTTTAAAAAAATACTGTTTTTATGCAAACCTGTAGAGATACTTGAATGTTTACATTGAGTTGAATGTTTACAACTCACTTCATTTATACATTTTTACAATATGTTTCTGTGGCAATGTTTGTATTTTCAAAAATCAATCAGAGAATTTGTATTTCAGAATGTGGAGGGCTGGAATCTGAAATAGCAGGCTAGGTTCTCCCACTGTGAGTCAAGACACTCCCTGAGAGTTTAGTGGGAGCTTCCAAGGGGAGGGAAACTTTGCAGGAAGCAAGCCTGGCCTTGACTCTTGAGTATGATTTTTCACTGTTAGGAGGATCTTTCCCAGGCTCCATCTTTTATGAAATAAAGACAGTGTCATCATGTGAAAAACACCAGAAGGAATTCATCAATGCAGCTGGCTGGCTGGGAGGACAAAGACATAATCTTGATGGGAAGAGGAAAGAAAAGGCTAATAAAAGAGAGTCCCAGTAGCAAATTTTTAAACCAATAAATCAACTTTGAGATATGTTTTTACAATTTTCAAGTCTCAAATGCCAAATAAAATACTGAACAACTAAACTCAACCCATTAAGAGGCAATCCATACTCTATATGTATGCCTCAGCTCTAGGTGTAAGATTAATAAAAGCAACATTGTTTATTACTAGACTGAGAAATTGCCCTTAGCCCATGCTGCTGCGAGATGGGGGCTGTTAGTACATCTGCCTTAGCAGTGGATCACGGGGCTGTCCAAGTGAGTAAGTAGGACCTAATAAGTACTGGTGGAGGGACCTTTCATACTGTCTCATCTTCATCTTGGTGAGGGGAAATGGGTAATTTGATAGAAGCTATAGTCTTACATAAACAGGATGCAAATGCTAATAGTTCTGTTCATAGTTTGCTTGAATGTCATATCAAACATGGTACCCAAGGATCTGAATTCCAGACTGCTAACCACTGATAATGTGACTTGGTAGTACGTGTTTGGTTTTCAGACACGTGTAGGCTAGATAATTTCATAATAACAATCATGATAAATGTGTTATTTATAACTGAAGTAGAAAACAAATTATTTAGTTGTCTTTTCCTTTTCTCTTAGTTTATTTTTTAATGAGAATGAAACCACAAAGTAGTTTGATTATACCATTTCTCTTTTTAATAAAGTTTCACGTATCATAAAGACAGCTATTTACATTTTTTTTCCAACGCCCTACCTCAGGTCTAGTAACAGGTAAATTTTTTACCTGGAGCAGGCGGTTAGTTAAAGGAGAATTATTTTTTAGATATTTAGCAACTATCCTAGTTATACTCGTTAGAGGAAATGAAAGAAAGTGACAATATATGTATACAGATAACACTGTTGTTGTTTAGTTGCTAGGTTGTGTCTGACTCTTTTACAACCGTGGAATGTAGCCCGCCAGCCTCCTCTGTCCAGGAATTTCCAGCAAAAGTATTGGAGTGGGTTGCCGTTTCGTACTGCAAGGGATCTTCCCAACCCAGGGATTAAACCCATTTCTCCTGCATTGACAGGCAGAATCTGTACCGTTGAGCCACCTAGGAAGCCCACAGATAACGTGACTCTAAGTATTGTTTTCTCAGAGGTACCACACTTCTTCATGCTCAGCCTCACTCTCCTGAGAAAATCAATCACACTTATACACATCTTTTCCTCTTGTTACAATAGAAGATGTAAGCCTGCTCCTAGCAGGGCCAGTCTCTCCCTGGACTCTGGAGACTGCATCCCTTCTTGCTTTCTCAAGAACTTAATTCCCTTAGTCATCAGTTTTCCCTCCTGCATGAAGTTATCAGCAATACCTTCCATTAGAAACGGACAGAAACAAACAATCGTTGTCTTTAACTCCATAACCTGCTCCAACCCAGGTCTTCTGTTCCCTTGATAGCAGAACTGAAAGTGCTGTCCACACTTGTCTCTGTCTCCTCACCCGATGCATGCCTCCACCCATTCCAATGATTTCCCTTCCAGAGGGCCCTGCCCAACTCTGCACCCCAGTCTGCTGTTATCAAAACCATCACGACTATAATAATGATAATGGAAATGATTCCACGTTCTGTGGCCTCTTCCCGGTCTTTATCTTACTTAACCTCTCAGTAACACTTGGCAGCTCCTTCCTTCTGGATACCCTCTAGTTCCCTGGATCCATAACATGGCCTGCCAAATTTCCTTCTTCCTCAGCAGCTATTTCCTTTCAGTCTCTTGCGAGTTCTTTTTCCCCCCTCTGACTTACATCTTGGCATGCCTCCCGACTTGAACTGGGCCCTTTTCTTCGTTCGGCCCTCCAGGGCAGGCTGAATAATATCGCGAAAGTTTCCAGGTCCCACTCCCTGAACCTGTGAATGTTATCGTGTACAGCAAAAAGACTTTGCAGCTATGATTGTTACAAATCTTGAGATGGGACGTTTATGTTGGATTACCCAGATTGGCCCTAAATGTAACCACAGTGTTCTTATGGGGCTTCCCAGGTGGCACAGTGGTAAAGAATCTGCCTGCTGATGCAAGAGACATGGGTTTGATCCCTGGGATCACGAAGATCCCCTGAAAGAGGAAATGTGGCAACCCACTCCAGTATTCTTGTCTGGGAAATCCCATGAACAGAGGAGCCTGATGGGCTACAGTCCATGGGGTTGGGAAGAGTCGGACACAAAAGAGTGACTGAGTATGCATGCAATCATGGTGTTTTTATAAAAAAAAGACAAGGGAGATATGGGACACGTGAAGGAAGATGCTATGCTGCTGGCTTTGGAGATGCAGGAATGCTTTCTCAAGGCTGGAAAAGGCAAAGGATTGGATTCTCCCCTAGAGCCTCTGGAGACCTGCTGGCACCTTGACTTTATTGCAGTGAAACTGATTTCAAACTTCAGATTTCCAGAACTGTTAAAAAATAAATGTGGGACTTCCTTGGTGGTCTGGTGGTTAAGAATCCGCCTTCCAATGCAGGGGACTCAGGTTCAATCCCTGACTGGGGAACTAAGATCCTACATGCTGAGGGGTAACTATGCCTGAAACATGCAACTAGAGAAGCCTGCTGCGCTGACACGAGGACCCGGTGCAGACAAGGAGATAAAAGATAAACGTGTGCCACCAAGTCAGCGGTAGTTTGTTATACCCCCTCCATAGGTTATGTCACTCATCTTCCCAGATCTGAAAATCTTCTTTATGCTAATAAACTCAAAATGTATTTCTTTCCGGGCTACAGAGTACAAATCCTGCTCAAGCAGATCATGGTGGCAGTCCCTAACCAGCCTCTCTGGGTCACTTCTGTCCCTCTAACCACAGTCCACACAGCCGCAGCCGTGTTCTTCCAAATCCGATCACAACACAACCTGTTGAATTTCCTTTACTGTCTTTTGGTTTCACTTTTAATAATATCCAAACTCCTTACCTTCATCTATAAAACTCAGACTGATTTGGCTGCCCATCATGTCCACATCTCCAGCTTTACCTCTGACTCCTGTTTCAGCTTTTATCAGTTCCTGTGCCCTGCTAGTTCCTTCTTGCCTCAGGACCTTTGCACACACTGCTTTCTGTGCCTGGAATGCTCTTTCCTTCCAGCACCCTCACCCTCTCTCCTAGTTCAGATGTAAACTCCCCAGACTGCCCTCTCTAAAGTGTACCCCTCCCAAGTTATTTCCAATTTCCATTATTTTCTTTAGTTGCTCTTACCCTGGGACATATCCATCTTACCTGTTAGTTTGACTTTTGTCTGTCTCCTTCAAATCTAGGCTCCATGGAAACAAGGACCTCAGACCTGTTTTGCTCACTGCTGCACCCCAGCACAGACCACAGTGCAGATACACAACAGTTGTTCAGCAAACATTACTTAGATGAATAAATGAATATATAAACAGAAAAGGCCATGTAGTGGGCTTAACTCTCTTGACTTTGACTATTTTGGTCACAAAAGATTTCATATCCAAATGTCAAGGGTCTCTAACAAACAAAACAAGAGTTTTGGGACCATAGCTATGAGGCCCACAGCTGCTTTGGCTTCCTTCTAACAAATGACACTGGAGTAAGGAGAGGAGGAAGGGAGGATTTAGGGGAGGATGTGTTATTTAATCCCTACATGCACCTTATAGCTATAAAGGGGGAGACAGACACTAAATCAATGGACAGTTAAACACATACTTGTTGAACTGTAATTGTGATCTTCATTAAGAAGGAAAAATAGAGGGGAACAGTAATGGATAACATGGACACAGCACTCATCAGTCACCAGGCAATGTCCTCGGCACCTTATGTATATTAACTCTTTTGATCTTTACCTCAATCCTAAGCAGTATAATCACCTTACTGATGAAAACACTGAGGTACAGAGAGGGCATGTAACTTTCCCAAGGCCCACAGCTAGTATCAAGAATATTTAACAAAGGGGCCTAATCCTGTTTAGTGTTCACAAGGAAGACTCTCCAGGGGAAGTGACATCCAGCAGAACAGGCCAGGCAAAGAGGCTACTGTGGAAGTGTTTTGGGGCAGGTAAGGTCTGGAGGAGGCAAGAACTGGCTAAGTTGAAGAACTGAAGGGAAAGTAGTGAAACTGGTAAGGCAGGCAGTGGCCACGCTAAACAATTTGAATTTTATCCTAAAAACCAGGTACACTTTAAGTAGGGGGGTGATAGGATAAGACTGGAGGTTTTACAAGCTCCCTTTGGCAGCTGCTGGGGAGAAGGGCTTGCGGGCCTGCAGGGCCTATGTGTACGTGGTTAGGAGAGAGGATGGCAGCGCAGGTGGAGGAAAATGATCAGATGTTCAATATTTAGGAGCAGGAAGGCAGAGAATTTGGAAATGGATTAAGGCAGCTGGGAGAGACGGCACTGTTACACAGGGCAGTCCAGGTGTCTGGTTTAGGTGCATGGGCGGATGGCACTGCTTTGAGCAAGATGGGGAAGACTGGAGTTCAGGCCAAGAGGAGATGAGGGTTGTGGTCCTGGTCCCATGAGTCCCCTAAGAGGAGGGTCGGGCAGGCCATGGGACGAGGGATCCGAGGGCAGGGCGGGGTGGAGATGTACACAGGGCAGGTGAGCGCACACAGAAGAGGCTTGCCTGCACGGACCTGCCCATGTACAAAGAGCAGCGAAGGCAGCCCCGGTCCAAGCAGCCCTCCTGTTCAAAGGTTCTGCCAGCTCCAAATGTTGCTGATCACAGCATCTCTTGACTGTCTCTCAGCATCCCAGACCGAGGCTCCTGCGGGCAAAGCCGGAGACGAAGCACAGACTCTTGAGACCGAGTCAGGCGCAGGCTCCCCACCCCGAGCCCGCGCCTCCCTGGCCCCCAGTGTTCCTGCAAGAGTCCAGCGCCCCCCTCCCACGTTAGCTCGGTCTAACCCCTCGATCGCCTTTTATGGCGCCCGTTGTTCTCTGAGGCCTTTGCACCGCCTTCTGCCGTGATCCCGCCATGTAGAAATGCTGGGGGTGAGGGGGGCCGTCTGGTCCACAGGGTGACAGGTCACTTTCGGAAGGGACTTCAAACTTCCCGGCGCCCGGAAGAGGAGGGGATGAGGGTGGGAGGGGTGCGAGGACTCGCCGGGGTGCCGCTTGCCCGGACGCCCCCTTCGGGGGTGGATCCCAGGGCTGCCGGGCGCTGCCTCGCCCACCGCGCCTCGCTCCTCCCGGAAACGCCGCGCCCCCTCGGCGCTCGCGCGCCTCCGAGGTTCCGGGAAAGCGCGAGCGCGCGGGGCGGGCAGAGAGCGCGCGCGGGGCGACGGCGGCCGACCGCAGCCGGGGCCTCGCGGCGGGGCTCGCGCTTTGTTCGGCCGCGGACTCCCGCCCTCGGGCGCGCGGCGGCGGCGCGGAGCCCGGGGACCTGCCGGGGTGGCTGCGCCCCGGCCGGCGGTGGAAGAACGGGCGCAACCCGGGCTCCCGTGCCCGCGGAGCAGCCCCGGGACCCGCCAGGCCAGGCGCCCGGAGAAGACGGCTGCGTCGCATCACGGTACAAAGACCTTCGGAATGTGGGAGCCACCGGGGAGCCGGGAAAGGGAAAGCGAAACCCGCGGGCGGGGCTGGTGACGGGCGAAAGCGCCGCACCGCCCTCCCGACGCCGGCGGGCCCCAGGCCGGCCTCGCGAACCTGCCCGGCTCAGCCCGGCGCGCCGCAGCCATGGCCATTGCCCACCTTGCCACCGAGTATGTCTTCTCGGACTTCCTGCTGAAGGAGCCCTCGGAGCCCAAGTTTAAGGGGCTGCGGCTGGAGCTGGCTGTGGACAAGATGGTCACATGCATCGCCGTGGGGCTGCCTCTGCTGCTCATCTCGCTCGCTTTCGCGCAAGAAATCTCCATTGGTGAGGCCCGGAGCTGGCGGGATCGGGGCGGGCTGGGCCGGCGTTATCAGAGGTGCCCTGGTCTCTGGTTGGAAGTGATTTTACCGCGCGCCCCTGGCGGTGTTCGCCGTTGTCATGGGCATGCACGTTGGGAAGGAAGGTAGCCAGATTGATGGTCTGAAGCATTCTTTGTCCACGTGCTCCCCGCCCTCCACCAACCGTGGACCCTGCTCGTATCCCACAACCCAGTTCGCCTGTTCCCTGCTGCCCACTGCTGGCTTACTGGCAATGTCCCCGCTCATTGCCTATTGCTGACTGTGGCTTAGTGTTCAAGCCTCACTCCTAAGACCGGCGCCGTTGTCATTAGATTTGCCTGGAACAACCGTCTCCTCTCCCCTCAACCCCCACATTTCTGCAGTCACCCAAAATTTGTATCAGAGAAGCTCCCAAGTGTCTAAATGGAGGATATGAGGAAAAGTACCCCAATCAAAGTTCTCCCTTGTCTTAATTTAATTAACATATACTGAGACTTAGCCGTCGCAGGGTTGTGAATGCTGGGAAATAACAGCTCTTGGCCCGTATTAGAAGGATACCCAAATCCTCTACCTGGATGGTCTTGTTTTGAATGTGAGATGAATGAATCGCCTTCATGTAAATTCTCATGTGTCACAGCAACAGTTCTGTGAGATTCTGAAAGTCTGGTGGTCTGGGCAGGATCACGTGGTTAAGAAGCAGCTGGTCTTCCTTACCAGCTGTTCTGACTTTGGCAGGGGCGGGGGCGGGGTGGGGAGGAGAGTGTTTGAGTCATCAGGAAGGGAGTGTGTGAGGCTAGACACAGCTCTGTGGAGCGGAGGTGGGCGGGTGGGCTGAAGGATGGGGAAAGCTTGTGTGAGAAGCTGGGCTGGCCCTGAGCCCCTGCCGGTGGGTGGGATGTGGATAAGCAGAGTTGAGACTTCTGCCAAGATTTTGAGTTGGCTGAGAAGGCCCAGTTCCTGGAAGGAGAGACACAGCTAGGGAGTATCCTCACGGAGGCAGAAGGATTGATCAGGGTTTCCAGGATATGAGAGTGAATATGGGCCTGAGTCAGTGAGAACAGAACAGAAGACTTGATGTTTTAAAAAATGACAAGTTATGATTTGAGTAGAGGCTGGACTAGCTGAAAACAGCACTTAATAAGTAATAGGCTGAGGGTAGTGTGTAAGGTCTGTGAAGGGGAGGAGGTTAAAGCTAGGAACGATGCCATAAAGATGTGGTATCAGTTGAGGTCTCTTGTGAGTGTGGGCCCCACGACTAGAAGGGAAAGGATGGGAGGTTTCCAGGAGCAGGGAGCCATGCTCTTGGGCGTGTAGCTTTCCAGAGGCCCCAAAGAGCTGAACTGATCAGAGCTGGGAAGGCTGCAGGCCTGCTGATTGGGGAGTGATATTGACGGAAATAGTGAAGTTGAGGGAAGAGTTGGTTAGAAAAAGGTTACAATGAGCTTGATTTTGTGATCTGCACCACAGAATTGTTCAACTTGGCAGGAAGTCACCAAATTCATTTTGAAAAGTAGTCTTCAGTTTTCCTTGTCATTGGCAGGCATTGATAGTCGAAGCTTTCCCTCTGCCTTCCTGTGAATTGAGGCTTCCAGGAGAAAGGAAAACCACAAAGTAGCATGGATCCTGGAGATGATCTTCCTCTTCACTGAATGTTTCCTGAGTACCCAGTGCTGGGCGCTGAGGACCCAGGAGATGGGGAGACGTGGGCCCTGCTGTGGGGGAGCAACCATCTGATACCAGGAGCTGGGTACCCTCTGTGATCAAACCTCACCTCTAGTCCACGTATTCGAGGGACTCTTAAGAATGCTGTCAACCCCTTCTAACTGATGGGCCTGAAAGGTGTTTGCTTTGGATAGGTTTACCCAGTGGGAGGCTGAGCCTGTGCTGTTTTTATTGGGGGGTGGGTGTTGAAGGAGTCTGAAGTGTGATCCTCTCCCCGCCCTGTAGGAGTTTACCATCCAGCTGGGCACAGGAACAGACTTGCTGGAGGTAATGTGGTTCAGCAGTGTGTGATTCAATGACAGGACAGTGTTAAGCTCTGAGCACCAGGTGTCAGGGACTTGGGTGAAGCTGTCAGCAGACTCCTGTATACTGAGAGCTTTAGGACATCGGAGAGGAGGAAGGCAAGACCAGGGATGACATTAGATGAAGCCAGAAGACAGACTTCAGAGAGGAGAGAAGAGGTACAGGAAAGAGTGCGTGGAACTGGTCTGGTGGGGTGCTGCATCCTCTGGGAGGTGGGAGCAGAAGGGGCTCTGCCTAGCTGTCCGTCCAGCATTTGTGGGTCATCACAGAGGTGATGCGGTACGGAAGGGCAGAGAGGGGCTGGTGCCCATGGGCACGGTGGAGGGCACACTGGCGGCCTTTGCAGCAATCTGGAGCTGTCACTGCTCATTGGTTCTGACTGCCCTGCCACGGCCGGAATTATAAGCAGAGCCATTCTGGAGGGAGTTGCTAGGAGAATCGTTTGATTTCTGAGGTGTGGCTGGAGAGTTTTAAAGGCTTTTGCATAGTGAGCTGCTGATGTTGGATTGATGTAAGAATTAAAATAGGCCCCTGGTCTGGTTAAGCCTGATACTTTGCTCAACTCTTCTAAAGCATTGCATGCTTGGCTCCCCTAGAGGGTAAGCAGGGTAGAGGGACAAAAAGCCCCGATTCCACACTAACTGATGCACAGCAGAAGACAGTTTAAATTTGACTGTGACTCTGGGCTGGTAAGACTGTGCGATGGGAGCCAGAGAAGAGGGAGTCGGCACTGACGTGTGTTTTCAGCCCTTACTTTTTCTCTCCCCTTGCCTTGCATCATGTCTTGTATACAACAAGTGCTCAATTAAGATGCGGTGAAAGAAATGCAGGAGCATGTGAGAGAGCTCTCCTGGGTCTGCCCTTGGAGAACGGCTGGGCTGAGGCGGGGGGGGGCATCCAGGGAGGGAAGCCAGGTCAGGATCGAGGTTGCAGTGGCCAGGTCCCAACCTGGAATTCACCAGCTCGAGGTGAGGGGTCCCTGGCGTGCTGCGGTTCATGGGGTCACAAAGAATTGGACACGACTGAGAGACTGAACCGAACTGAACTAGAACATTAGTTCTTGTATGTTTTTTCACTGACACACGTCATTGAAATTTTATTCACTGGACAGTCATCAGGTTTTACATTGGATTGATACAAGTTCTTCTTTTGTGTGGTCTAGACGTTCTGGGTGTGCTAAGGGACTTGGTTCTCCACCACAGGAAAGCAACCCCTCAAACCACTGCTTATTTTTCTAGTCTGTTCTTGTGGGTATAATGCTGGCCTCATGGGTCCTTCAAGTTGCGGTCTCTGTCTGACTTCCATCTCGCTTCTGCTCCTGCACTTAGCAGACTGTATAATATTATATGGTTCACAACATTATTCTTGATTGAGTTAAAGCAGCCCTGCAATTTTCACTGGAGGCTCGCCAACTTAATTGTATGGTTCCTTGGCTGTCCACTCTGTAGTCAGAAATCCTGGACCATGTAGTCAAGGCTGTTAATTCCCCTCTCTTACGAGATCATTGTACACTGATGGGCCTTTGTCTAATTTGGTAGACCCAGAAGCAGAAAACTATCAATGCAGAAATGCCATGCAGTTTATTGCTTGGATGGGTAGTGAAATATCTAGACTCATTTAGAAAATAACATTTGATTATGTTAAGGGGCTTCCCTGGTGGCTCAGTGGAAAAGAATCCACCTGCAATGCAGGAGATGTAGGTTCAATCCCTGGGTTGGGAAGATTCCTTGGAGAAGGGAATGGCTACCCACACCAGTATTCTTGCCTAGAGAATTTCATGGACAGAGGAGCCTGGCAGGCTACAATCCACGGGGTCACAAAAGAGTCAGATACATCTTAGTGATAAACAACAGCAGCAGCAATCTTATCAAGGAGCAGATGTTAGCTCTGGTTGGGTTCTCTTTAAAAGCCAGGCTTAGTTGTGGAAAGAAAAGAGAACTGGTGAATCAGTTTGGTTTAAAGGAAAATGGAACTGTCATTCCAATTCAGTATTTCTTTTCTTCCAGTTTGGATTACAAGAACATACTTACATTTTCACACTATTTTAAAATTCCTCTGCTGTAGGGTCAGTTCCTGCAAAGCAAAAGTCAGAAATGGACCATGTGGGACTTGTAGAATTCATTTATTTGCTTGTGTTTGAAGCTAGAGGTTGGTTTGATGTGAAGTCAGCTAGAGAGGTTAAAGGGGAGGAATTTGGTCCTTTTTTAGAGAGAGAAGTAATCCTGAGATTCTTGGGATTTTACTTTATTTTATCAAGGTTGGGAGTATTTGGCAAGAAAGGATCCTTTAGCGCAGACTTCTTTTGGTCTTATGTTGGTGTCAAAGATACTGAAACAGATTCAGATCTGTTTCATTCTTAGGAGTGCTTGTTACTATTTCGTGTTTATTTTTCAGTGCTGACCACTGCCCATCTCTTTATCTGCCACACAACCAGGGTCCCTTTCTTTATGGTTGTTCTCATTGAACCTGAGAGTTTATAATAGAATTGTTTCCTTTTTTGGCAACCTTAAAATATAGCAAGAACTTTCAAGTCCAGTCAGTGCTTCACAGGTTATATTATGACCTACCTGGACCCCGTGTGTGTGTGTGTATGTGAGAATGATGTGTGCATGTATATAATTTATATTAAAGTCAATTAGAACTGTTTTTTTTTGTTTTGCAAAATTAAAACACTTTGCAAACTTTTAAAGCACTATATCAATAATAATGAGTGTAATTGATATCATTAGAGTCTGTTTTCCTTTTCTGCTTCCCAGGACAGCAAACCCAGGACTTACTGTTTTCTTCAAAGAAAGTCTCCTGTCTCCCTCCCTCTCTTTTGACCTCTCTCACTCAAGTTTCTTCAGTAACCTGTGCTTTTTGCCTCTTCTTTCTTGTGTTTGGAAGATAAAGATGGAAACCCCATTGATATGCCAGCTCTACAACCCACTAGTCATGAGATCTCAGGGCCCAACTTTCCTGATCCTTAAAATAGGGTCAAAGTCCTCAGCACTGGAAGGGTTCCCTTCCTTGCTTTTTGCTGCCCCTCAGTCTCTTCACTGTGCTGGTGACCAGTTTAGAGTCTCTTCCATTTGCAAGTTCCTCTAAAGTCCTCCCAGGCAGTGAGCTAGCTCTTTCCCTTGGTGCTTTGTTAACCCTGTGGTTTTGGTGAGTTTCATCGACTTTGCAGGAAGCCCAGTTCTTGTGTCACCCTCAGTTGTATGTAGCCTTTAAATGGGGAAGCAACGCAGAAGAATTCCCAGGTAGGATGGATGTGTTTTTGTCAGAAGATGCTGAGGGCTTGCCCAGGACTCACAGCCCTTCAGATGCTAGCAATAAGAATGGAAACAAAGCTTATCAAGAAAAAGAGGGACAGCAGAGTCCTACCTCTGAGGGGGGTGGACCAGGCACAGAGCGACCTGCACTGGCCTGGCGCTCGCTGGCCCGCCTCCCTGCTCCCCTCCTGTCTCCCCTTGGGCTGGAAAGCCCTCTGGTTGTGCAGCGGCTGCGGCTGCAGCTCAGAAGCAGGCCTTGGCTGGGCTGCCACTCAGGGAGAAAGTGTGACCTACGCCCTGGGCTCCAGTCAGGGGTCTGGAACATGGGCGGGGGATGGTGTGATGCGGTCTCTTGTTAGCAGATGCTGAACCTGCTGCCACGGGGCCCCAGGACTGCATGTTTCCTGCCTGTGACCTTTCATCCTCTCTGGCCAGACTCAGATGGAAAGCCCACGGCTCTGTGTGCACTGTCAGCGGACGGACATGGTGGTGTAAACGGGACATGGATTTCTTGATTTCCGTACAGTTGTGCAAGGCAGTGCAGATCTCACGAAGCTACCCCCTAGAAATCAGAGTGTCTTCATTCAGCCAACTCGTGGCAAAGAGAGGCAGGCAGAGCACAGGACCCAGGCTGGAGGGTCACTGCCAGTCAGGGACTCTGTTTCCTCAGCTGTGAGAGTTGGTATCTTACCATTAATTGAGATACTATTTATCATAGTACTTGGGAACATCTTGGGCCTTCCCAGGTGGCTCAGTGGTAAAGACTCCACCCGCCATTGCAGGAGATGTGGGTTCAATCCCTGGGCCAGGGAGATCCCCTGGATAAGGAAATGGCAATGCACTCCAGTATTCTTGCCTGGGAAATCCCATGGACAGAGGAGCCTGGCGCGCTGCAAGTTCATGGGGTAGCAGAAGAGTCAGACGTGATTTAGCAACTAAACAACAACAACAGAAGCACCCAGATAGGTGTTATTTATTCATACAGGGTGCTGTATGAAGCTAAGAGAGAGGGAGGGAGGAAAGAGAGACTGTTTGTCCGTGTGGGTGTTCTGTGTGTGTGACTGTGTTCACCCTGCCAGCCAAGAGCTGAGAGATTACTAGAGGGGATAATGCATGCGTGTTTATACAACCTGGTTGAAGGTGATTATCTGCATGTTTCTGATGGCTTTAAAGGGCCATGAGAGCTCAGTGGGGACAAAGCTTTATGGAGAGGGTGAGCTGGTCTTTAAAAGATGGACACGGAGAGGCACTGACTTTAAGAAGTACTAGAGAGAGGGCCCCCTGGGTGGAGGCAGTGGTGCGGTGGCACAGATTTAGGAGCCAGTGGGGCCTGTACCTGCCACGGCAGTAATGGGTTGGATTGCAGCATCAGTTTGGATTTGTCCTCTGGGTGGTTGGGAACCAGTGAAAAACCCTGAGCTGAAGGGGTGTCAAGATGAGAACTGAGCTCTGGGGCAAACGATGTGGCCGCAGTTTGAAAAGGTGGAGTAGAGAGACCAGAAACTGTCTTAACTGGAAGACTGCTAGGAAAATACATGAAACACCTGCTCACCTCCCAGTAGTATTATTTTTTCCAGTTTTATTGAGTTATAATTGACGGAAATACTGTTTAAGTTAAAGGTATACGGTGTAATGATTTGACTTACATACCTCATAAAATGATTATCACAGTAAGTTTAATGAACATCTATGGTCTCAGAAAGATGCAGTGTAAAAGAAATTTTTCCTTGTGATAAGAACTCTCAAGATTTGCTCTCTCAACTGCTTTCATGTATGACAGGCAGCAGTGTTAAGTGTGTGTGTAGGTTGCTGGTTATGGCCCTAGCCCTCATAATTGGAAGTTTGGACATTTGACTGCCTCCATCCAGTCCCCTGTCCCCCACCCCTCACTCCTAGAACCACAGATCCGATCCCTTTTTCTATATGAGTTTGTTTCTTCGTGTGTTTGTTTTTGAAGGATAATTGATCTGCAACACTGTTAGTTCCTGGTGCACAACATAGTGATTTGATATTTCTTCCCTTACAAAATGATCATCCCCCAATATTATTTTGAAGAGTAAATAAGACAGAAGACGTGGCATTCCATTTGAAGATGAATCAGGATGGTCCCGGTCTGAGCATCCTAGCCCCATGGCAACAGTTGAGCATCCCGACAGAGGAGCTTGGTTGGCTACAGTCAAAGGGATCGCAAAGAGTCGTACACAACTGAGCAACTTCACTTCTCCTGAATCAGGCTGCTTGACACCTCTTTCTTCAAGGTTATCTGACAGTACGTTTCACCTAATCAGAGTAAAAACAGGCTTGGCCATCTACATTCAAAGAGCACTCTCCCATGATATCTTGGCTTCTCAAATGGGACGGTGTCTGTGAACTAGGAGTGTCTTTATCCAGCTCTAAATGTGCAGGGCAAGTGTTAACTTGAAGCTGGAATTCCAGGCAATATGGCAAAATCAGTATATCCTTCCTGTGAAAGCGGGAGACTTGCAGCCTCAAACCAGCCAGAAAAACACACTGGGTCATTTTTCTGTGCATTATGACAGCAGCTTTGGTCCATTCTTTGAGTTTTCTGAAAGGAACATGCTGCTGGCCACTTCTTACTGGGAAGGCAAGGCCCAGTCCAGCTTCACCGAAATAAGCTAACAACAGGTATGGGCAGCCAACACTTAGAGAACACTCCCCGCTGGACTCTCAGAGCACTCCCCCTGAACTCTTTACTCATGGAATGGTGCTATCTGTCCTTGGGCTCTTTCAGACAGCTTTGTAACTACACGGACATTTGTTTTTGTTAGCATGGGATTTGGAGCCTAAAGGCAGAAGCGGCATTTCTTTGTGTGACTGCTGGGTGGTTGCAGTCTGATGCCTGGAAGAAACACACACGGGTTCATTTCTCTCTTCCTTACACCTGCAGCTTTGCTGAAGTATCTGTGTTTTCTGAAAGCACATGCCCTTGCTTATTAATGCTACAAAGTCATCTTACAGTGTAATTTTGCCCACTCAGGGTAGCAACAGGTAGAGCAGAAGCCCTCATGGAACATTCTTCCCTGAATCCTTTTCTAAGGTAATAGTGCAGTGTGATCTAGGTGTGCCTTTGCACAGCTCTGAACCTGTGGGGCAACGTTTTTCTGCACCTAGAACTCGGTGCATGAAGAGAAGCAGCATTTCTGTCCGCCCCCCCCCGCCCCCGCTCTGCTGGAGGCCTGCCTCCCAGGACCTCCTCTGTCTCAGCCTCCCTGGAGGGACTGGTGTTCACTGTGCTTGGTCACTCAGTCATGTCTGACTCTTTGTGACCCCATGGACTGTAGCCCGCCAGGCTCCTCTGTCCATGGGATTCTCCAGGCAAGATTACTGGGGTGGGTTTCCATGCCCTTCTCCAGGAGATCTTACCAACCCAGGGATCAAACCAGGGTCTCCCGCATTGCAGGCAGATTCTTTGCCAGCTGGGCTACCAGGGAAGTCCAGGGAATGGTCTGGATAGGAGCATTTTAAGAGCCTAAGAGTTGAGTACAGATTTACGTTCTGGCACCCCCGTTAACTTCACAGACTTCATTGGGTGGGGGTTTGCTGAACTACTTTAAGCTTCAGTTTCCTCCAGAATGAAGATAAGATCTGTCTATCCCCTTTCCGCATTTGGTTATGAGGTTAAAATGATGTGATGATTTAAAGATGGCATAGTGTCCTGTGAGTATCAGTAGTCTTTTCTTCTGATCTTCCATTCCAGGGGAAGAACATTTGAACATACTTGTACTTATGAGTGGGAAGGATTGAAGGCAAAAAGAGAAAGGGGCAGCAGAGGATGAGATGGTTAGATGGCATCACTGACTCAATGGGACATGAATTTGAACAAACTCAGGGAGATAGTGGAGGACAGAGGATCCTGGCATGCTGTAGTCCATGGGGTCACAAAGAGTCGGACAGGACTTAGAGACTGAACAACAATACTTATGAGGCTTCCCTGGTGGCTTAGTGGTAAAGAATCCACCTGTCAATGCAGGAGACATGGGTTTAATCCTTGGGTTGGGAAGATCCCCTGGAGAAGGAAATGGCAACCCACTCCAGTATTCTTGCCTTGTAAATCCCATTGTTGACTGAAAAATATTAGTCACAGTCTGTAAATAAAGAGTTATTTTATTACAGGAGGCAGTATCTCAGTAGCTCTGAGGAGGCAGGAGAGGGGGTCAGGCTATGTACAGGTTTGCAACCAGGGGAGCAGGCAATCTGAACATCAGAGATTATTAAGTAGTAAGGAAAAACAGATATTAAGCTAAGGAGTTTAGCGTTCTTCTGTGTATGAGAAGATGCAAGCTTCTGGGCTCACTGAATTCATTCCTTTCACGTGCCCCTCAGCTATCTGGGGTCAAATCCTATTTTATTTTTTAATTTGCTCATCCCCGCCTCCCCCGCCCTCCACACTACTCCCCCCTCCGTGCCCCCCCCCCCCCCCCCCAGCTCTGCAGTGGGTGGTGGCATCTGCTGGAGCACAGGCATCGAGCTCCCTTTTGGGAGCCCTGTTTCCAGTTTGGAGGCTTGAAATCGCTGATGGCTATCACATCTTTGTTTGGCTGGAGATATTCCATTTCCCACCTGGAGGGGGGAGCCTGGGGGGAGCCTGGCTGGCTACAGTCCTTGGGGTTGCAGACACGACTGAGCGACTAAACAACAACATGCTTAAGAACGTAAGAACTTAACTGTGAGCTCAATGCGTCCCCAGCGCCATCTTTAGACTTGGTTTCCTTTCTTTCTCTTTTCTTCCAAAGCTTGCAAAAGGTTTGGTGTGGAAAGTTTAGTTATTTATGCTCCAGCGCTTTCCACCACTGCCCTGGGGGAGGCGCCTGTGGTCCCAGGACAACCCGCAGCATTTTCCTTTGGAAAGAAGATTACTACATGTTGGCTCCATGCACGACTGTATGTAGGACTGTACCTACAGGAACTTCTGGGCCAGACAGATTTCCATGAAATCCTAGCGGCATGGTCCATTTTCACAAGAATGTGTTTGAACAGATGCTGCCAAGCAAGCAATGTGCCCGAAACCATTTATAACCCAGGGCCTGTCTGTCTCATCATATCTGCAGATTTATGTAAGCTTTGGTGTCTGGGACCTCCTTGGAAGCATTTGACAAAGGAATCCTGATACAGGAGCAAAGCGAGGTTAGCCTGGGGGCCTGTGCTGTCCTGACTGCTCTCTTGTTGATAGAATGTTTAACTCAGGTTTAATGGGGTCAGAATTGGAAGGGACCTTGACATGTCTTTCCCATCCCTGGCTTATGTGTAAGCCATTCCTGGCTGGCAAGAACTTATGCTATGAGAGGACATTTTCAGATGGTGTGTGACTTTTCACAGTGATCTCCAAGGGCTCTTGCTGAGAAGTCCTTCTTTGCATCTTTGAGCAAATGAAGAAGGGGGTGCCCTCGGTTGTAGCCCCTTCGCCCCAGGAATCTGCTCTGCAGCCAGCGTAGCCACCCTCACTGCCTTCTCTTGCCACGAGAGTGAAGGCCAGCCCCTCCCCAGAGGCTTCCCTGCTGGCTCCCTGCAATGCGGGAGACCCGAGTTCAGTCCCTGCGTCAGGAACATCCCCTGGAGGAGGGCCTCTCCATGGGTTGGGCACCCAGCCCACTCCCAGTATCCTAGGATATCCGCTAGACAGAGGAGCCTTGCGGGCTGCAGTCCGTGGGGTCACAGAGTCAGACACGACTGAGTGAGTAACTCGTCACTCCCCAGCGGAAGGCGACCATTTGCGGGTGTTAGTGTCCCTCATAAAGGGACCAGGGACGTCCAGCCAGTGTCTTCCTGCTGTCCTGTGCCCTCTGCAAGGTGGGGAGGGAGAAGGTGGGCATCCCTCTCCCATCTTTAAAGCTGTAACTCAACCTGCTGGCCACTTTGTACAGGAAGAGGTAACGCTCAGTGTGTGACTGTCGGGAACCAGGTCCTCTTCTCAGAATGCAGACTTTAATGTCGTTCCCGTTTGGAGATCCCAGGAGTTGTAAGTCGGTGGCGAGGCCTCCGGCTGTGGGTGGCAGCAGGTTTAGGTGCAGTGTCGTCAGAGCTGTGTGGTGGGGAGGGTGAGCCTCTGCCTCCAGGGCTGGTGCCTGTGCCCCTGCGGGTGGAGGGGCGATGCTGGGCCCACGGCCGCCAGCACAGCCTCAGCGCCAGCCCTCTGCCTGCCAGCGAGGAGGGGAGACGCGGCGTCAGCCCTGCACCCCAAAGTTTCATTGGCCCGTTTTCCACGGTGGCCCCTGTGAGTCAGGAGGAGTCTACCAGGCAGTAAGTAATGGCAGCAATCGTGGGGAGATGCGGGCCTCTCTTTGCAGAGGAGAGAACGAGGTCTGGAGCCCCTTCACAGAAGAGCAGCAAGTTATGAGAGCCTCGGGGGGCCAGCTCCCCAGTCCACACCCCACGCCCCGCTCCCTGCCTGCGGGTTGGCAGTTGGGAGCACCTGCCTTCTGAACATACACCACTTGGGCTGCAGTTATGGCCTCGGCCTTCTTTTAGCTTAGAGGAGATGGAAAACTCGATTTTCCGTTTGGGGATTGAACTCACATCTCTTCCGTCTCCTGCATTTGGCAGGCAGGTTCTTCATCACTAGCACACCTGGGACCGCCCCCCTCCCCCAAATCCTCACCCTAAACAAAAACAACTCTGCCTATTTCCTTAATGCATGTTTGGCTCTGGTTCCTTTCCTGCTCACTTTTCCTTTTTAAAAAATGTTCTGTTTGTGGCCACATGTGCTTTCTCGAGTTGCAGTGTGTGGGCCTCACACTGTGGTGGCTTCTCTTCTGCGGAGCACAGGCTCCAGGCCCCATGCGCTTCAGTAGTGGCGGTGCCTGGGCTTAGCTGCTCCACGGCCTGTGGGATCTTCTGGAGCAGGGATCGAACCTGTGTCCGCTTCATTGGCAGGAGGCTTCTCATCCACGGGACCACAAGGGAAGTCCTCACTTTTATGATGGTGTCTCTTCTTTCAAGAGTTCTTCCCCAACTGAGCCCAAGCTGCTGTCATGTGCAGCACTGGCCAGAAAGCTCACAGTAGTCAGCTTTACCGCAGACTTGGATGTTTGGTTTCGGTGCTGGCCTCGCTCCTGTCCTGGTGCTTGGTGACTCAGCAAACACTTGTAAGCCTGAGGCCGGCGAGGGGGCGGGGTTGCTGTGGGAAGGGTCCACACACCTGCACGCACACTGACTTGAAACACTCTGTTCTTGCTTCTTAGGTACCCAGATAAGCTGCTTCTCCCCCAGTTCTTTCTCGTGGCGTCAGGCTTCCTTTGTGGACTCTTATTGCTGGGCGGCTGTCCAGCAGAAGGACTCCTTGCAGGGCGATTCTGGAAACCTTCCATTGTGTCTGCATAAGGTAACGGGGGATATTGCAGATCTCATCTCTTTGCTTTGCTGGCGTGGGAACTGAGGTCCGGAGCAGCTGCACCAGTCCACAGCTGCCTTTGGCCAGGCAGGGCTGTAACTCAGATCGTAAAGCCGTAGCATGTTACAATCGGAAGGAACCTCCAAGATGACTAGATCCAGAGCCTTCCTTTAGCAGGTGGGAAACTGAGGCCCTCTGATTTTAGCTCTGTAGTGGCTGGCACCTCATGTGTCTCAGTCACCTCTCTACCCTTGATGCCCAGGGATGTCTGAACCATAGGAGGCTCTCAGGCCATTTTTTATGCCTCAGGGAGCTTAGTTAGAGAACAGCAGAGCTGGGACTCAGAGCTTCCACCAGCTCCTATTCCACCACATGCGGGACCTCTTGGAAAAAGTAAAGACCAGCCTAGAGGTCAATAGCTTCCAGCCTGTGTGTTACTTCACCATCAAGAAGCCCAGGAATGAATTCATTTGGGGGTGTTGGTTGCAGCACAGGTTTTGGCATACACGTCTTTGCTTTCTGATGGGTCCACGTGCTGCAGGGAAGGGGAGATTGCTGCCCAGGAGATAGCAGTGTCCTGCAGAGAAGAGGAGCAGGCCAGGAGCCTGCTGGGGGAGCGCAGGGGCAGGGCGCACAGCGGCTTTGCAGGGTGGGGTTTGGGCCAGAGCCCCAAGGTTTGTGCAGGAGAATGTTCTCTGCATAATGAAATGGCTCCACTGGGTCTTCTCTGTGCTTGTGAAAGTGGGACTTTGTTTCAACTTGTCATTATTTTCAACCACTGCTCTTTTTGTCCATCATGAAAACAAGTAGAATGTTTGTGTATCTTGGGACTTCTCATTCACCAAGGAAAGCATGGTATGTTAGCTGCTAAAAAGCCAGAGGCCAACATTTGAGGCTGCCCTGCCTTGAGCACATAGCATCCTTCTTTTGTAAAAAAGAACAATGTAAATCATTTGCTGTGACTCAGACTTGTCCCCTTATGTCTGTGTATCACGTGCCATTTGGCACAATGATGCTCTCCAGTGACTCCCTTCTTTTTCGGGGTTTGGCTTTTCTGCCTTGGCGTTGATTGGGTCCCCATCAACTTTGCATGACTTAGTAGCCAGGGCAGCAAATAATAAGGATCTTCTGCATGAATGGGCACAGTTCTAGAAACTGAATATCTTTGTTTGCACATCTAAATGCATGCTGTTGTAGTTTGGTGGTGGTTTAGTTGCCATGTCGTGTCTGACTCTCGTGACCCCGTGAACTATAGCCCACCAGCCTCTTCCATCCATGGGATTTCCCAGGCAAGAATACTGGAGTGGTTGCCATTTCTTTCTCCAGGATTATCTTCCTGACCCAGGGATCGAACCCACAACTCCTGCATTGGCAGACAGATTCTTTACCACTGAGCCATCAGGGAAGCTCTCTTGTGGTAATTTAAGTCCATTTATTTTAATGGTCTTCTGAGAATGGAAAGTTGTGATCAGCGGCTGGGCTGGGCGCTGATGGATCCACAGAAGAAAAATGTATATTCTGTGATTGTCCAGTGTGGGAGGTGGCAGGGAGACTGCGAAACTTCTAGAGCAGGAAGACGTTCAAAGATTCTGATCCAGATGCATTTTACATGTGAGGATAAGGGCATCTTGGGAGGTCACGCCTAGGAGTCACAGAATTAGTTGCTGGCTGTAAGGTGAAAATCAGGTCTCTAGGCTCCTTTTGCCTCTGCAGGGCTGGGGAAGTCTTATAGAACAGTGTGGATAGCCAAGCCGTAAGTTTTTGATGTCAGTGAAAGATGGAGCTCTTTTTCTGGTGGTGGTAGTTTGGCTTGTTTTGGTAGAAGTTTGGCTGAAACTCTGAGCAGAGGTCTTTCCCAATTCACAGTACTGGAGACAAAAAATTGAACAGGCCAAGTTGGAAGGACCCTGGTCAACACCGTAGGCCTGAAAGGCCATTGCTGAGTGAGGGGTAATGCATAGTTCAGCCAGCCCTCACAGGGTCTAGAGCCTTGGTTCAAAGCATTTTAGCACCAATTAAATGAAGGGAATTTGGGATTGTCAGTGTCTTTAGTCTACTGCCAGCCAGAAGCAAAATTCAAGCAGTCCTCACTGGAGGAAGTCACTTCATCCAGAGCCTCAGATCCTTGCTCCAGTTTTTCACATGTGGTGTTCAGCACTCAGTCAGAAATAACTGGAGAACAGGAGAAATCCCAGAACTAGAAACAGACCCTCAGACCATGAGAGCGTCCTCAGCTCCTGGCCGTTGTGCGTGCCCAGTGTCCCCATGCAGCACCAACCCCCTCCTTTGGGTGAATGGAGGAGCCCCTTCTCCTGACCGAAGCCAGATCCCCGTGTGACCCACTTGTGTTCTGGATCCCCCTTCCAGGTTATAGGGACTCCTCTCCCCATCTTTCTTGTCTGCATCCTCAGCCCTTCCCTTCCCAAGGGCTCTCTTCCCAGTGACGTTTTAGTGAGTCCACCTCTGCAATGCGTGGTCTTGCCGAGGTCACCTACACCCTCCTTGTTGCTGAGTCACTTCTCCCTCAGGGGCGTGTGCTGCTTGGCTTCTCTGGCATCCAGCCCTGTGGGCCATGCCCTCCTGCAGGTGCTGTCTTGTCTCTCAGGGCAGAGTCACCCTTAGCCCGTCCCTGAGAAGCTAGGGTCCTCTCCCAGGGCACCTCTTTGGCACCCCTCCCAGAACCATCCCAGGCCCCGGTTCCTCTTTCCTTCCATGGGCCGTTGACACCCACGTCTTCACCCCCAGCCTGGCCTTCTCTCCTGAGCTCCAGATCCGCATGACCCGCTGAACTTGGACCCTTGAAGGTCTGGCTCACACCTCCAGCACAGCTTCAGAGCTGACCTTCCGTCCCCTGCCTGTCTGCACTGTGACCTGTAGCTCGGTTCATGACACCAGCCACCCTGTTAGATCAGCCACAGATATGAGGGCCACTGTGGCTCTGTCTCCCTCCCTGCATCCTGTCCATCATTGAGCCCTATTGGGTCTGTTTCCTTAGACAGCTCTGAGCCCTTCACCCCTCGGTCTGGCCCCCGGGACTGCCTGTCATCTTGGCCACATTCCACACAATCACAGGGGCTCTTTTCGGCCTGACTGTCATTTTCCTGGCTTCCCTGATAGTTCACTTGGTAAAGAATCTGATGCAGGAGACCCCGGTTCAATTCCTGTGTTGGGAAGATCTGCTGGAGAAGGGATAAGCTACCCACTCCAGTATTCTTGGGCTTCCCTTGTGGCTCAGCTGGTGAAGAATCCGCCTGCAATGCGGGAGACCTGGGTTCGATCCCTGGGTTGGGAAGATGCCCTGGAGAAGGGAAAGGCTACCTTCTCATTTCCCTAAACAAACACCTCCAGTGTCCTTATGAAATGTCTCTATTTCTTAAAAAAAAACAAAACAAAAAAAACTATTTTGGCTAACAAGTTCACTCTCCTTTCTGGCTCTGTGAACCATCGCCCCAGCCTCACCTCCATACCCAGCCTCACCCCTCTGCACCCAGGGGCCTTGATTTCCTGCAGGTCTCATGTTCTTGGTTGTTTCACTCACGTTCTACTTTGAAGAGCTTTCCCAGCCCCGAATCCGGGGAACTCCTAATTTAGTTTTCTAGTCTTAGCTTAAATGTCATTTCCACCTGGAAGCTTCCCCTGAACCTCTCTCTAGACTGAGGGCTGTTGCCAGTTCAAATTGCTTCAAGGGCCAAGTGGGTGAATTTAAAGCTTCCAGGAATAAGACTGTGGGCCAGCTGAGTAGACAGTAGACCATACGCCATGCCTCAGACATTCAGATCCTAGAAATGGGTCACCAGCCGAGCATACTATCATCTGTACCCCACCCTGGTCTGCGTTGCTTGGTTGTGTGTTCCTAGAGCAGCCTGCCCTTTTCCTGAAATCACCTTTTCCTGGGATACGGTCGTGACTTGCCTTATGTGCCAAGTTGCTTTAGTCATGTCCAACTCTTTGTGACCCCATAGACTGTATCCCACCAGGCTCCTCTGTCCATGGGATTTTCCAGGCAAGAATACTGGAGTGAGTTGTCATGCCCTCCTCCAGGGGATCTTCCCGACCCAGGGATCAAACCCATATGTCTCCAGCATGGGCAGGTGGGTTCTTTACCACTAGCGCCACCTGGCACTTGCCTTAATTCTTCTCAATTAATTCTTTATTTCCAGGACTCTTAAGTTCCATGAAGGCAGAGACCATGGCGTGTCTTGTTCATCCCTGTGTCCGAGGACTATGCACCGTCCATAGTGGGTGCTCGGAATACACGTGTGGACGGGACATGAGGAATGAGGTGGCTGCAAGTCCTGATCAGAACCAGACTTGGTTCTCCAGGAGGCTTCTGACTTGTGCTCACAATGAGGGGGTTAGAAGCACAGGGTTTATGTGAACACTTCTCAACTCAGTTCTGATGTCAGAGCTAAAACCAGAAGACCCAGGGACTTCCATGATGGTCCAGTGTTTGAGAATCTGCCTTGCAGTGCAGAGGATGCAGGTTCAATCCCTGGTCGGGGAACATGCCATGAGGCATGCCATGAGGCAGCTAAGTCCATGCACCACCATAAAAGATCCCACATGCCTCAACTAAGACCTGACGCAGCCAAAAAAAAAGAAGACCCAGAATCCCCCTGAAGAAGTTCCTCAGTGGAGCACTGATGTGGGCGTTACTGACGGCGGTGGTGTGATTCATGCTGGCTCTCCTCTGCACCTGCTTTCTTCACATCTCGCCCTTTTCCTCCTCCCTTTCTCTCCCACCCCTTATTTCTGGTGACTCTAGTACCTGAGTTGGCTCTGGTGGAAATGTGGGTGCACTCAAGGGATCAGCAGCTGGCACTCCAGGACTGTTTGATAACTGGTCTTTTTTTGAGTGCTCTGTTGTCTTTGTTCAAGTTCATAAAGTAGGTAACTGTTAGGCATGGTATCTTTCTGAAACAGAAAAGCCAGTTTTTGACTGAAAAACAAACAGACAGAAACAAGAAGAACCTTAAAATTAACAGAGTTGTCAGATGTTGCTATGTTTCCTTTAAGTGGATTCAAAGAAGCTTAGTTGGAGGGGTTCTCTGAGGCTACCAGACCAGAGGTTTTCAAACCTTAGCACTATCCATGTGAAAATACAGGACCCAGGGCCCCAGCCAGACTACTGAGTTGACACCTGTGGGTTTGAAACCTGTGGCATTAAGGCCTGGAATGTGATATTTATCCACTTTTCAGGAAAGTCTGCTTTTGCTAGGCCAGATTAGGTTCCACTGTAGACACCAGTCATCTAAACCAGTGTTTCCCAAATTCTATGTGCACGCAGATCACCTGGAGATCTTGTTGAAATTTAGATTCAGACTTTCGTATTTCTTTGCTTGTCTTATTTTGTAGTGGTGGTGGTGGTTCTTGTTGAAAACTGGACATTGTTGAGAATATATTGTAGCCCAGCCAGATAAGTTACTAAACAGAAAAGCAAATAACGAAGCAGTCTTGGATGAGGGAGGGATCAGAATCTAGAATCCAGAGTTGCTGCAATGTAGACTCAGATTCAGTAGGCCTGATGGGGGCCTGCATTCTTCATTTCTAACAAGCTCCCAGGTGATACTGAGGGTGCTTGTCTGTGGATCACTTGTTGCAAAGCAAAGATCCTGGGCAGGGGCTGGCAGACTGACATACATGCTTCAGCCAGATCCAGCCCATCACCCATTTCTGCAGACAGTTTCATTGGAACACAGCCATGCTCATTCTTGTATACATTACCTGTGTCTGCTTTTATACTATGACAGAATCACCTAGTTGTGACAGAGGCCATATGGCTCACAAACATTTCCTGTCTGGCCCTTTGCAGGAAAAAGTTTCCCACCCTGGGTCCAGAGCTCCTAAGCCCTCCCAGATGATCCAGTGAAACAGAACTCCCCACCTCATAGAACACTCCGTGCCATGTTCTTGCAGATCTTTAGGAAAGTTTTTCCTTGCTTCCTTGTGACTTGGTTCTAATTCTGTTAACAGGAGTCTTTTCTTCTTTCATACACAAATGCTCTGTTTGCCTTCTTCTCTTTTCCAAGTCTCTCTTCCTGTTAGGTCCCTCCCAGAATGTCACCCAGCATGAAGCCTGCTGCCTTGGGTGTCTTCCTTTGAGTGCAGAATAGAATGACATACCACCTTTCTCCTCTCTCCTCTGTAAACTGCTGATGTAATGCATTAGTCTTTCTGGGGAGCCCTTCACTCATTGGGCTTCATGTAATTGAAGTTATCTTTAAGTGCGTTACTGTCCAAGCAACAGGCATGCAGGAACAAACATAATTTGTGAACCTTATATGTCTCCTCCCCTATGGAATTTGTTCTTGATTAACGTGACTCCTGCTGACTGATCCTGAAGTATGAGGCTGTCACATCCTCCATGGTTTGCTTGTCTTTTCCTGCACGTTCTGCTTGGATCCTAACCATGCTCTTGGCTTCTTTGACCATCTCTATGCTGCAGAACCTGAAATTGGAAAGAAATGGTCAGATTTTCCTTTATTTTTAGTTATCTGCTACACATCTCCACCAGGCTACTCTTGACTGTAGTGTCTCATGTTCAGACTTTCTCATCTCAGCTCTGTCTCCCACATCACTCCTCTCTGCCCTGAGTCTGTTCCTCCTTGTTTCTTTATTTTAACTGATGGCACTACCACCCACACCCTCACCTAAGCTGGAAACCTGGGATTATTAGCCCTAGTTCTTCCCCTTTTCTATCCATTGCTTACAGTTGGGCACTGGAAGATATGTTTTTTCCTCTGTGTATTGAGTTGGCCAAAAAGTTCCTTCAGATTTTGCCATAAGATGTTACAGAAAAACCCAAACTAACTTTCTGGCTGACCCAATAGCTCTCAGATCCATCTTCTCTGCTGCTGCTGCCTTGTTAGTGCTCCTCACTGCCCCTCTCTGCTGCAGTAACCTCCTGCCTGCTGTCTCCTCTACAGTGTCATCTTTTCTTCACAGCTGTAATAATCTTTCTAAAATAAATTTCCATCATGCCCTCCACCAGTGGCTTCCCCATACTGTGGGAACTTCATAATTCAGTTCATGCTTCTCCTTTGTGTGGATTTCCTGGGACTGCTCTGACAAGTGACCACACACTCAGTAACTTGAAACAACCAAGATTTCCTATCTCTCAGATTTGGAAATCAGGGTGTCAGCAGAGTCGATTCCTGCTTTGGGGCTCAGAGGGGGAGGGTCTGTTGGTGTCTTGTTGCTGGTTTCTGGTCATGGCCGGCGGTCTTGGTGGTCCTTGTCGTGTAGGTGCATCACTCTAGTTTCTGCCTCCGTCTTCACATAGCTCCTCCCTGTGTGTCTCTGTGTCTTCTTATGGCCTGCTTAGAGGAATACCAGTCACTGGATTAGAGCCCACCTTAAGTTAGTTAGCTTGCCCCTTGGAAGAAAAGCTATGACAAACCTAGACAACATACTAAAAAGCAGAGACATTACTTTGCCTACAAAGGTCCATCTAGTTAAAGCTATGGTTTTTCCAGTAGTCGTGTGTGGATTTGAGAGTTGGACCATAAAAAAGGCTGGGCGCCAAAAAATTGATGCTTTAGAACAGTGGCATTAGAGAAGACTTTTGAGAGTCCCTTGGACTGCAAGATCAAACCAGTCAATCCTAAGGGAAATCAGTCCTGAATATTCATTGGAAGGACTGATGCTGAAGCTGAAGCTCTGGCCACCTGATCCGAAGAGTCAACTCACTGGAAAAGACCCTGATGCTGGAAAAGATTGAAGGCAGGAGGAAAAGGGGATGAGAGGATGAGATGATGGTTGGATGGCATCACAGACTCACTGGACATGAGTTTGAGCAAGCTCCAGGAGATGGTGAAGGACAGGGAAACCTGGCATGATGCAGCCCATGGGGTCACAAAGAGTCAGGCGTGACTGAGCGACTGAACAACAGCAACAACAACTTTAGTATGACAGGCTTCCCAGGTGGCTCAGTGGTAAAGAATCCACTTGCTAATGTGAGAAATGTGCGAGATGTGGGTTTGATTCCTGGGTTGGAAAGATCTCATGAAGGAGGAAATGGCAACCCATTCCAGTATTCTTGCCCAGTAAATTCCATGGACAGAGAAGCCTGGCGGGCTGCAGTCCTTGGGGTCACAGAGTCAGACGCAACTGAGCACGCAATGCTAAGTTAGTATGACCTCATCTTCACTCGTTACATCTGCAAAACTCTGAATCATGCAATCACGACTTTGAAAGATGCTGAGACCTCCGAACTAACTGGGAGTAGATAGAGCTTAGGAACAAAGCCGTTCCCCTCCAGCAAATGCACTTGAAAGCCTCGTAGTTTTCCATTCTCCTTATTTGGACAAGAGGATTTTAAAGAATATAATTTCATGGCCTTTTTTTTTAATTCCTGTTTCAGTGGAATTAATTTTAAAACCATCTTGCTGCAGTTTCATTGAAAATCACTTTTTTCTTTCTGATGGAAAAGAAAGAGAGGTTTAACTATGAAGAAAAACTAAGAAATGGGACATTCCTCTACATTCCACTACAGGTGATCAAAGTACAAGGATATTTAGAAGAAAACAAACACTTGATATGTAATACCTTTAAACATTCATTTTTCTAATTGCAGTGAGTGGTGTTGAACTATTCATTGGTGCTAATTATTGCATGGTTTTGGCATGTTAGAAAAATTGTTACAGGCTGTAAACAGTTACTTTTCAATTCAAAAGAATGCTTGGAGGTAAAATGCTATTAGTCAAATAGCTTTGAAACACAAGTGACTTAAACACATATTCCATAGCCCCAAGTTAGAAACTGTTCCCTCCATGGTTCTCAAAGGAAATCCCTGTTTCTTCTGGCTATGGAAGCAACACAAACTCATTTTTATACTAATGGGCACCCTTCAGGGCGACTAGGAGTGAAGGGAACTGCATCTCACTGTAGCCAACAATAAATCATGTGGCCAAAATGCAGCTAATCACAGCCTCTTATGTGTATCATTGTGTAACAGCTCTTTGTAAATTGGGTTAGTAATTTTGAGGACGCCATCCCATGCCAGAACCCCCAAGGGAAGCAGCTGCTTTGGTGAGACTTTGTGGAGTTTCTGAGCCATTTCTGCTATTTCTCTTGCCCCTGGGGCAGGGCTTCCTAATCTGGGCTCCATGATAGCATCAGGAAGTCTATGAACTGGGATAAGAAAACATAGGGCAGCTTTATTTTCTGTCTACTTCCAACTAAAACTTTATAAACCATGTCTGTAAGTAGTCAAGAATCTATAGTGGTATTGGTACCACCTGTCAGTGTCACCCATAGAAATCTCAGCTGTCTTGAAGTACGTTTTACTGTTCATCACTTCCAAGTTACTGTGCTGCTGGGCCATCTGTTAGATCCCATCAAGTGTGCCAATAAGAACCATATACAAATCTGTTTTTTAATGTTGTGACAGCTGTATATCAGCGTCATCCATTTCCTTTGTGAATTTGTGTTATTTTAAGCATTTAAAAGCGCTATTCTTCATGAAAAACAGGGCAAACTGAGGAACTGTCACAGAACCAAGGTTTCTAGGGAGACATGACAGGAAAATGCAATGGATACCCTAGATCTTGAAACAAAAAGAAGGCAGTAATGGGAACACTGGAGAAATCCAAATCAAAGCCTGAAATGTAGTTAATGGTGATATATTAACAATGGTTTCTTCCTCTTAACAAGGGTACCATGGAGATGTCCAGTGTCAGCAGTGGGGCAAACTGAATGAGGGTCATTTGAGAACACTCTGGACCATCTTTGCAACTTTTCTGTACATCTGTTAATAATCTATAGTGGCTTCCCAGGCTTCCCCAGTGGTGCTAGTGGTAAAGAACCCACCTGCCGATGTAGGAGACGTAAGAGATGCGTGTTCGATCCCTGGGTAGGGAAGATCCCCTGGAAGAGGGCATGCCAACCCACTTCAGTATTCTTGTCTGGAAAATTCCATGGACAGAGGTGCCTGGCAGGCTACAGTCCATAGGACCAGAAAGAGCTGGACACACCTGAACGACTAAGCACACACACACACAATCTATAATGAGTCACACTCTCACTTGGTCTGCTGCCGGCTTCCAGAGATGTTGGGGTGGGGGTTTTGTGTCAACTCAAGGCCTTCGTAGCCTCTTTCTGTTACAGCTCTGAGGAGCTGTGGAGAGAGACCAGTCCAAAGAGAGGGAGAAGTTTTCCAGAAAAGTAAAATAATCTGCAGTGTATTATGGTGGAAGAGGCATAGTTCTGGGATCAGAAAGGTCCAGCTTTGTATTGTCTCTGTCACCAGTTTTGTGCTCCATGGCCAGAAATTGCTCTGGGCATGCTCTTCTACTTTGCAAAATGAGGCCATCAGTAGTGGCTTTGCCGGGGTCATTGTGAGGATCGACATTCACGAGGCCACTCAGTAGCCCTTCCGTTGGTTCTGGCTGCTGTGTTTTAGTGCCTGTGACATGCCAGGCACCATGCAAAGCATTTTTCATAAGGTATCTAATTTAATCTTCATAACACCTGTGTTATACAACCATTTCATAGATAGGGAAACTGAGGTCAGAGGCTCAGCAACCTTGCTGCCAAGGCCACTACCTGAGCTTGCCTTCACATCTGTGCTGGCTGCAGCTTCCTCTGTCTTTGACGCTAAGCCTTTCCTCCCTTCCCCAGGGGTCTTGGTTACAGGATGCTCTTTGCTCTCTCTTACTTCTGAATTCTCTCTCATTGGTTTTGCACGCCATCCAGATTGGGATGCTCCCCATGACTGTTGTTCATTAAGATTGGCTTCTCCAGACTTGAGATTACCTGGCTGTAAAATGAGGATGTTGTGTGGTCCTCATGGTCTGTCCCTCTACAGAAGGTCCATTCTGCACTTCGTAGATTTTATCTGCTTATTTCTGCTATTTACTAGGTCACTGAAACCAACATTTTTCTAATTTGTTTTGAGCAAAGTTGTGCATTTCTGTGTCATTCTCCCAGATTCCAGAGAGGGAGAAAAACAGAGTTCCAAAAGCCTTAGTGACCTCCTAAAACCATAGCGATTAAAAAAAGAAAAAAAGAACCCGGAGGCCACAGTGACATTAACATCTTCCTTAATTGTGATTTTTCTGAGGGATTATTTTAAATGACTGGGGAATAATTTTATTTTTTCTTTCTTTGATTAGAGCAGAGACATCATGTGTCATGATGTACTTGCCAATTATTTCAAATTAGAGTCTAGCAAAGTTGAGGGAGGTGGGGAGGGAGTTACTAGTGTCAAGTATTACCTGGACAGGTGAATTTAGCCATAAGATGTAGCTACTGGGTAAGGAGCCTGATTTTCACAAGCGATGTGGGGATGCACTTTAGTGTAAAAATGAGAAAACTGCTAACAGTGCTTGGCATGGTTACTTCAGTGGGGGCTGGGGTGGGGGGGGTCTATTGATTGCATGATCTGCTCCCCTGTTTTTCAGTTTTTCCCCTACATCCTGTTGCTGGTGGCCATTCTGCTGTACTTGCCCTCCCTGTTCTGGCGTTTCGCAGCTGCTCCTCATATTTGCTCGGATTTGAAGTTTATCATGGAAGAACTCGACAAAGTTTACAACCACGCAATTAAAGCTGCAAAGAGCATGCATGACCTTGACTTGAGAGATGGTGCCTGCCCAGCGCCAGAAGTTAATGAGAACATGGGGCAAAGGTAACTCAGCCCCCAGCCCATCGGGATTTGGGAGTACCAGTTTGCTGCCCTTCTGTCCATCTGGGCTCCGGGTTCTCACTACCAGTATGTGGGGGACTGTCATCCGCCTCGAGACACCCGGGGGGAGCCAGGAAGGCCCGCCCTTCCCAGATCGCACTTTACCTGTCTGCCCCAGCAGCGGTCCTCACCTCAGGTCCTTCCCTTGTGGAATGAAGCGTCACTCTCTCACATTCTCAAGTGCAGGGTGAGTTGCTTTGATCTTCCCCTTCATGGAGAAGCACAGGATTATGAGGGCACCAAGAATGTATGTGAGGGAACTAGGGAACAAGTAGACAGCACCTTGCTTTTTTGACATTCTTCCTTTGGTTTTTGTTATTGACAATAGCAATAATAACATTAGTAGGTCTCATTTTGGGCCAGGTGGCACTAGTGAGTGGTACAGAATCTGCCTGTCAGTACAGGAGATCCAAGAGACGTGGGTTCAATCCCTGGGTTGGAAAGAGCCCCTGGAGTAGGAAATGGCACCCCACTCCAGTATTCTTGCCTGGAGAATTCCATGGGCAGAGGAGTTTGGCAGATTACGGTCCATGGGACTGCAAAGAGTCAGACACAACTGAGCATGCAGCTCTCATTTTAAAAAGTTCTTAATATAACTCAGACGCGTTGAGTTTTCCAAAGTGCGTTATCTCATTTAATATTCAAAACATCATTACAGATAACTGCATTTATTTATCCCCCTCACTGCTTTGTTCCCGCCCCACCCCCACCCCCACCAACTGAAAACTCTGTCCTGTAGCTTTAAGTGGGAGACCGGGAACCACGACCAGGTTTAGCTAAACCCACACCCTCTCAGCTGTCTGCCTCCCACTGCTGGCCTACAGGAGGCAGATGTGTTCTAGTTAGGCTGGAAAAATTGTCTTTATTCTACACACTTGAATGGAAAATTATAGTTTAAAAAAACAGCAGTAGAATAAGAACAATCAAATTTATGTAACAAACATTTACCATTCACTAGGATGCCAGGAGTTGTTGTAACAATTTACAATAGCACATTTAATGAATTAGACCTTCCTTAAAATATTAAGTTGGGTGGAGAAGGGTTTTATTATTACTTTTCCTTCTTTTAAAAAAAAACACTAACTAATTTTATTCCCTGGGTACTGTAGTGAAGTTACAGGTAGAGAAGTATGGAAGGGAAGGTGATGGAAATTTTCCATATGGTACCATTGAATTTGTTTATATTTGATGGTCTTGGTGAGGGTTTAAATTATTTTTGTTTGTTTCTTTTTAGTTCACAGGAAAGCCACTTCAGGTACCCAATTGTGGAACAGTATTTAAGGACAAAGAAAGCCTCCAGACATTTAATTGTCAAGTACATCAGCTGCAGGGTGCTGTCACTTGGCACAATACTGTTAGCCAGCATCTACCTGGGCTATTACCTGAGCCTCTCCTCCCTCTCGGATGAGTTCGTCTGCAGCATCAAATCCGGCATCCTGAAAAATGACAGCGCCGTCCCTGATAAGTTCCAGTGCAAGCTTATTGCTGTTGGTATCTTCCGGCTGCTCAGTTGCATCAACCTCGTGGTGTATGTTTTGCTGGTTCCAGTGGTGGTCTACTCCCTGTTTGTTCCCTTCCAGCAGAAGACAGATGTTCTCAAAGTGTATGAAATCCTGCCCACTTTCAACGTTCTGCATTTGAAGTTGGAAGGGTACAATGACTTGAGCCTCTACGTTCTTTTCTTGGAGGAGAATATCAGTGAACTCAAGTCGTACAAATGTCTTAAGGTCCTGGAGAATATTAAAAGCAGTTGTCAGGACGTCGACCCCATGCTGCTCCTGACCAACCTTGGCATGATCAAGATGGACATGGTTGACGGCAAAAATCCCGAGCCTGTGGAGATGACGGCGGAGGAGCTGGGGGACCAGACGACAGAGCTGCAAGGTGGGCGTGGCCCTCGGGGCGCCGGGGAGCCCACGAAGCCCTCTGTGCCCTTCTGTGACTGACTGTGTGCGCCCCGCCCACTGTCGGCCCATTTCTCCGGAGTGATTAGCGGAGACCCCTCAGTGTTGGGAGAGAGGGGGGCGTTGGTGCTGCCTCAGGTTTCCAGGGGAAACACCTGTTGCTCTTCCTTCTTACTCTCTTCTGTCTCATTCTCTGCCTCTTGCTCGAGTACCCCTCTCCGACATCACTCTTGCTCATTCTCATTTTGTTTTACTGGCTTATCTCCCTGTCCCTCTTATCGTCTTGTTGGTCGTTCTCCATCTCTTACAAAAGGGACTGGTATTGAGTTACTTGTCAACCTGACCCACCTTCAGCTGCTCTGCAGTGAAGCTAAGATTAAGTGGATAAGGCAGAAACCAACAGCTCGATTGATAGCAGAGGAGAAGTTAGTGCCAGTGGACCCTGCCATGGGATTTCCATCATAAATGCTTGTTTTCTGTTCTGGCAGATTGGAATGTACACAGTGAAACGAAAATAAATAATAGAGAGAAGAATGCCCGACAGAGACTTCTGGACACTTCATGCTGATGATTTTTGTCCCGTGAACTTCAGATCGGTGACTTTGACCTGGGATTTGTTTTGGCCGCAGCACCTCTGGCAGGCACCCAGCTGATTGGCAGTAAATGGTTCTCGGCAGAGGTACTGAGCATGTCTTACTGAGTCCCTGGTGGAAACGGTGGTCAACAAACATTGTGGAGGGTGGTTCATGAACTTCCTACGAGACAACGCAGAAACAAGTAAGCCTCAGCAAATGTTGACTCGAACATTCTCATCAGATGGAAAGTGGTAAGGCTAATCTCAGGAAGAGAAGTAGTGCTTTTAGTGCCGCAAACAAAACGCCTTTCTGTGCAGATGGTGCAAAGAGCCTCTGAACTACAGAGAGCAAGGACTTGGGGAACTTTTTGTTTTGTTTTATGGGATGATAACATCAGGATATAATTTAATATGAATCTCGTCTATGTCCCAATGACTGTTGGACGAGAAAACATTCAGACTGACTCTGGACCTATGGGGGCCTCTTCCTGGCAGTGCCCTATGCTGGAGGACCATTGGCGCTTCCGTTCTCATAACCAGGCTCTGGGCCCTGCCACCTGTCACCCTTGGCCAACTGAGGCCCTCTAACCACCATGTGATGCCCTGTGCTGCAAAGGGCAGTGGACCCAAGTGCTGCTCTGGCTGAGAACTTTGTTAATAAGGTAGAGTTGAAAGGATGTTTAATTGTTGACTTCCATACAGGAAGGAATGCTTCTAAATGAACCCAGTGGGGAAAGCAAACATACAGAACAAGTTAAGGTGACTACTTTAGAAGAGGTTGTCTGCGGGGCATTCCTCTGTTATCAAAAGCATTTGAGATAGGATGTTACTGAGGTAAGTTCACAGAACAGAGAAGGCTTAAAGTGAGGAATATTTTTTGCCTTTTAGGATCAGAATGTATAAATGACATTTGCCATGTGCACACTGACATGTGCTCAGAGCCAGAACAATTTTGCAGTTTATTTATATTTAAAAACATCTTTGAAAAATTCATTTAATTTTAGAACTGTATGATATCAGAATTGAGGCCATTTGGGAAGAACATTCTAGCATTAATGTGGAATTATAGAATAAATGTTACAAATGGGTATATCGTGTATCAACCAAGCATTATTTTGTAAACATTCAAGGCTGACTGGGAATATCAAAAACCTTTTCCCAATTCCAGTCATGTAAATAGATCCCAACTGTGTTTACATTTTATACAAAATTCTTAAAAAGGACATCTGTGGACCTCCCTGTTTTTATTCTTGGAAAGTTAAAATTAGTACATTGCTACTGAATAATCCTCAGGAGCCTCAAAGTTTATATGTGGCTCTTAGGGACAGTTGTTTACCTGATCTAATTATATAAGCTGCTCTCTGCCTTTCAGAATATTCGCAGAAGTGGATTCTTTTGTGCTTCTGCGATGGTTTCTGAGATGGAAAGCTAATAATAAATATCCAGGATGCAATCAGTGTTTTAAATTATTCTTACTGCATAATATTTATTACCCTTGAATAATAGTGTGACTTAGAAATGTCGGTAATCTAAATTTTGCTACTTTTTTATATCACTGTATCAGATGTTTTATCATAGTTCTCTCCACCTGTTTCTTTGTGTAATTTGAGACTTGATTTTTTTCCCCAAAGCCTCAGATTCTTTATAGACTGCCCCTAATTTATAGTTTGAAGTGGATATGTTATTTTAGGAGATCAGGAACTCTCTCAGCCCTGTCGCATGTAATTCTTTAATTAGAGCCCTTAAAGGTACTCTCTGAGTTCCAGTAGCATCTGTGATGTCCCAGAGGTCAGCTAGTGACTGGCTGCGTGGATGTGAATAAGGCAGGTGCCCACCTTTGAGGAATTCAGAGACTAGTAAAAGGCAGTGAAGACAGAGGCAGGTACCAAGAGGAAGAGTAATAACCACAATGAAGGTCCTTCTAGACAACTTCCAGTAAACACTGTGTTCCTGGGGGACACAATACTGTTTTTCTCTTTCCCATCATTTCTAGCTGATAGTTTTGAGAGTCTAGTTATTGCTTTTCCCAGAAGTTCTTTAGCCACGTATCCCCCAAGCTGAAGCTTGAACAAAACAGTAACACAGACAGTGATTTTGAATAGAAAGAGCTCCAATCTCTCTTTGTATCTTACCTTGCAGGACGTGGGGAACACAAGCTGGAGGTACATGATACTGTCCGTGAACAATCACGGCGCTAAGAGGCTAATGGGGATGTCTGGCCATACATTTTGACTTGAGGAAGAGCATTATTAGGAAAGTTAACTCCTCCATCCACTGCTGGCTTAGGTGAGGACTACCTTTGAGCAGATTCCCAAGGATGAGGAATCAATCATTGCTTTACAAAAGGGGGCAAACAGATCCTAAATGACCACTGCTGGGAGCAGCTAACTTTGTTTCCAGCCAGTGTCTTCCTAGTAAACCACCACAAGTCCTCTAAACCAGGCTTGTAGCACCAGTGTTGCGTCTGCAGTCTGACCAACCGTTCTCACAGCAGTGTCCGGCTCCTCCTTTAATTTCACCAAATGACAGGCAGACAGCCTCTAAGACAGAGGCTCTTAAACTTTTGGGCGGTTACAAACCCTCTTGTAAGTATATTTTCTAAAGCTAGGGACCCTCTCCTCAGACACACACACAACACTAAATACCCTTCAGGGGTCTTCATGGTCCATACACCCCAGGTTAAGAAGCTGGGCTTTAATGGCTGGGGACCAAGCCACATGGCAGGGAGATTCCTGTAGCCCTTGTTGAAAGCTGCTGCTTCCAACAGTAAGTCTCAGCTGGTCATTTAGTCATTAGTGTTTGCACACTTAGAATGAGCTGTCCCCTTGAGTAACTAACATCGTTTTCTCAAGTCAGACTGAAAGAGTCCGTTAAGGGAGCAAAGGGGCTGGCAGTAGCCCGGCCTGATCAGGGGTCTGTGCAGACCGCGTCCTCTCAGCCTCCAGACTGTGGCATTGTCCCCTGCAGCCAGCCTCTCTGGGCTGGGGGAGGGTGGGCACGCCCCTGACAGCCACACGGTGCTTTGTCCTACTTCATAAGCGTCCTAGGAGAAATGGAGAAATGTCCCACATTGTATGGCAGGCCCTGTTGGGTGTTCATGTTTCTTTTGTGGAGGCTTCCTGTTCTGAGCACCCTCTCCTTTGCAAGGATGAGCTAACCTGGGATGGTGGCAGGGCACTGCAGGCCTTGACCCTGTGAGAACTGTTCAACTCTTAGAGGTGGATTGTTGCACAGCTTTTAAAATGCATGTTAAAATGTTGGTTTCTTTTTTTTTTTTCAGCATAGCATGATATTTTATTTTTTTTTTAATAAATTTATTTATTTTAGTTGGGGGCTAATTACTTTACAATATTGTAGTGGTTTTTGCCATACATTGACATGAATCAGCCATGGGTTTACATGTATTCCACATCCTGAACCCTCCTCCCACCTCCCTCCCCATCCCATCCCTCTGGGTCATCCCATTGCCCCAGCCCTGAGCATTTGTCCCATGCATCGAACCTGGAATGGTGTTTTGTTTCACATATGATAATATACATGTTTTCAATGCTATTCTCTCAGAACGTCCCACCCTCACCTCCCTCAGAGTCCATAAGACTGTTCTATGCATCTGTGTCTCTTATTCTGTCTCGCATATAGGGTTATCATTACCATCTTTCAAATTCCATATATATGCATTAGTATACTGTATTGGTGTTTTTCTTTCTGGCTTACTTCACTCTGTATAATGGGCTCCAGTTCCATCCATCTCAATAGAACTGATTCAAATGGATTCTTTTTAATGGCTGAGTACTATTCCATTGTGTATATGTACCACAGCTTCCTTATCCATTTGTCTGCTGATGGACATCTAGGTTGCTTCCATGTCCTGCTATTGTAAACAGTGCTGCGATGAAGATGTTGGTTTCTTTTGCTTATTTCCAAGATAAGTCAAAGATCTAGGAGGGTGGGAGTTTTAAACCCATTGCCATATCACAAGCTCCAGGAGAACAGTGACTGGCGTGGACTAGACATTCTGTAAGTATTTGAACAAAAGAACACACTGTTATAATAAATCCTAGTTTGTGGACAACTGTAACTTGATTTTAAAAGGCAGGTGGTCCTCTGCAGGTCAGGGGAGGGGAGGCTTATTTAGCCTCTTAATGGAGAAAGGACTGGTTCTGCAAATGGATAGATTTCTGCATGTAAGTAGTGACAGTTCTTAGCTTTTTATTTTGGAGTAAATTGTGATCCTTCCCATGTTCAATACAAGTTTTCAGTGTTGTCTCCCAGTGATTGGGGCAATTGAAGTTATAAAGGTCTCTGTAATTTCCCAGAATAATTTGAAAAGGGATGTTGACTGAAATGTGCAATTCTGAGTAATTTCATCTGAGGGTACTGGGATGAAATGGCTCCTCCTGGGCAGTCATTGGCATTTTTTTGTGCAAAAGCTTTTAAGTTTAATTAGGTCCGATTTGTTTATTTTTTCTTTATTTCCATTATTCTGGGAGGTGGGTCATAGAGGATCTGCTGTGGTTTATGTCAGAGTGTTTTTTGCTATGTTTTCCTCTAGGAGTTTTATAGTTTCTTGTCTGTGCATTTAGATTTTAATCCATTTTGAGGTTATTTTTGTGTAATGGTGTTAGATAGTGTTCTAGTTTCATTTTGTACAAGTGGTTGACCAGTTTTCCCAGCACCACTTGTTAAAGAGATTGTCTTTTCTCCATTGTATATTCTTGCCTCCTTTGTCGAAGATAAGGTGTCCATAGGTGCGTGGATTTATCTCTGGGCTTTCTATTTTGTTCCATTGATCTATATTTCTATCTTTGTGCCAGTACCATACTGTCTTGATGACTGTTGGGTTTCAAGCTAGTGCCCTGAGAGTCAGGCAAGTTGATGCCTCCTGTTCCATTTTCTTTCTCAAGATTCGCTTTGGGAATATTTGACGGTTTTTTATATTTCCATACAAATTGTGAAATTATTTGTTCTTTTTTTTTATTTTTTTTCTTTTTTCAGTTCTGTGAAAAAATACCATTGTAGCTTGATCGGGATTGCATTGTAATCTATAGATTGTTTGGGAATTATACTCATTATTCACTATGTTAATCTTCCAATCAATAACATGTATATTTATCCATCTGTTGTGTCCTCTTTGATTCTTCTTTCATCAGTGTTTTATAGTTTTCTATATATAAGTCTTATTGTTTTCTTTTAGATAGTATATTCCTAAGTATTTTATCTTTTTGTTGCAAGGGTGAATGGTATTCTTTCCTTAATTTCTCTTCTGTTTTTCATTATTTGTGTATAGGAATGCTAGGGATTTCTGTCTGTTATTTTGTATATCCTGCAACTTTATTATATTCATTGATTAGCTCTAGTATATTTTGTGGATGGAAGCTCTTTAGGTTTTCTACTGTAGAGAATCATGTCATCTGCAAACAGTGGGAGTTTTACTTCTTTTTTTCCTAGCTGGATTCCCTTTTCATTTCTCTTTTCAGCTTGATTGTTGTGGCCAAAACTTCCAAACTATGTTGTATAGTGTGGTGAAGTGGGCACCCTTGCCTTGTTAATGACTTTAGGGAAATGACTCTTTCAGTTTTTCTCCTTTGAGGATACTGTATGCTGTGGTTTGTCGTATATGGCCTTTATTATGTTGAGGTATGTTACCTCTTTTCCTACTTTCTGGAGAGTTTTTTATCATAAATGGGTGTTGAAATTTGTCAAAGCTTTTTCTGTATCTATTGAGATCAATCATATGGTTTTTATCGCTTTCAATTTGTTAATGTGGTGTATTGCATTGATTGTATTTGAGATTTAAGGAAACCTTGCATCCCTGGGATAAAGCCCACTTGGTCATGATGTATGATCTTTTTAAAGGTGTTGTTGGATTCTGTTTGCATAGAATTTATTAAGGATTTGCATCTATTGTTCATCAGTGATAATGGCTGTAGTTTTCTCTTTTTGTGGCTTTTTTGTCTGGTTTTGGAATTTTAGTGTGATGGTGGCTCATAGAATGAGTTTGGAAGTTTACCTTCCTCTGCAATTTTCTGGAAGAGTTTGAGTAGGATAGGTGTTAGCTCTTCTCTAAATTTTTGGTAGAATTCAGCTGTGAAGCCGTCTGGTCCTGGGCTTTTGTTTGTTGGAAGATTTCTGATTACAGTTTCGATTTCTGTGCTTGTGATGGGTCTGTTAAGATTTTCTATTTCTTCCTGGTTCAGTTTTGGAAAGTTATACTTTTCTAAGAATTTGTCCATTTCTTCCAAGTTGTCCATTTTATTGGCATATAGTTGTTGGTAGTAGTCTCTTATGATCTGTGTTTTTCCCTGTGTAGTTTGTTTTGATCTCTCCAGTTCATTTCTAATTTTGTTGATTTGATTTCTTCTTCCCTTAGTTTCATGGTGAGTCCTGGCTAATGGTTTGTCAATTTTGTCTTATCTCTCTAAAAAAACAGCTTTTAGTTTGTTGAGTTTTGTATGGTCTCATTCCGGTTTTCTTTTGCACTTATTTCGCACTAATTTTTAGATTTCTTTCCTTTACTAACCCTAGGGTTTCTTTTATTTCTTCCTTATCTGTTGCTTTAGGTGTAGAGTTAGGTTATTTATTTGGATTTTTTTCTTGTTTCTTGGGTACACTTATATTGCTTGAAACCTTCCCTTAGCATTGCTTTTTTAGTGTCACATTTGGGTTCTTGGATTGTTGTGTTTTTTTTTTCATTCATTTCTATGCCATTTGTTTTCTTTTTTGATTTCTTCTGTGATTTGTTGGTTATTCAGAAGAGTGTTGTGTACGCCTCCATATGTTGGTTATTTGTAATAGTTTTTTTCTTGTAATTGAGTCTTTAGTGTCTTACTGCATTTGGGCTCAGAGGAAGTGAGTTTGGATGATATCATTTTTTTTGAATTTACCAAGGCTTGATTTATGGCCCAGGATGTGATCTATTTGAGAAGGGTTCCGTGTGCACTTGAGAAAAAGGTTGAAATTGATTGTTTTTGGGTGAAATGAATTGTAAAATATCAGTTAATCTCACTTGTCTATTTGTTCATTTAAAGTTTGTGTTTCCGGTTCAATTTTGTTTAGTTGATCTCGTCCATATGTGTGAGTGGGGTATTAAAGTCTCCCACTATTTAGTGTTATTGTTATTTCTTTCATACTTGTTAGTATTTGCCTTACACAAAAAAATATTTTTGTTTTTTGGTTTGCCCTGTTTTTCCCTCCCTATGTGGGGTGCATTATATATTTATAATTGTTTTATTCTTCTTCTTCGGGAATTGATCCTTGCATCATTGTAGCTGTCCCATTCTTTGTCTCTTTTCACAGCCTTTGTTCTTAAAGTCTATTTTATTGAAATGAGTATTGCAACTCCTGCTTTACTTTTGGTTCCGATTTGCATGAAATATCTTTTTCCACCCCTTCACTTTCAGTCTGTAGGTGTTCCGTGTTTTGAGGTGGGTCTCTGTAGTACAGCATATATAGGGGTCTTGTTTTTGTATCCATTCAGCCAGTCTTTGTCTTTTGTTGGGGCATTCAACCCATTTACATTTAAGGTAATTATTGATAAGTATGATCCGTTGCCATTTACTTTGTTGTTTTGGGTTCGGAGTTTAAACACCCTTTTCTGTGTTTCCTGTCTAGAGAAGATCCTTTAGCCTTTGTTGAGAGCTGGGTTGTTGTGCTGGGTTTCTCTCTGCTTTTGCTTTGTCTGTATAGCTTTTGAATTCTCCTTAATATTCTGAATGAGATCCTTGTGGGTACAGTAATTCTGGGTTGTAGATTATTTCTCTCTCATTACTTTAAGTATGTCCTGCAATTCCCTTCTAGCCTGAAGAGGTTTCTATTGAAAGATCAGCTTGTTATCCTTATGGGGATCTCCTTTTGTATTATTTGTGTTTTTTTTTCCCTTGCTGCTTTTTTAATATGGTTCTTTGTATTTGATCTTTTGTTAATTTGGTTAATATGTGTCTTGGGAGTATTAACCTTGGGTTTTATCCTGTTAGGGACTCTCTGGGTTTTCTTGGACTTCTGTGACTATTCTTCCCCATTTAGGGAAATTTTTCACTTATATCTCCTCGAGTATTTTTTCATGGCCTTTCCTTTTATCTTCCTTTTCTGGGACTCCTATGATTCGAATGTTGGGACGTTTCATTTGTCCCAGAGTGTCCTGAGGTTTCCTCATTTTTTTGATTTCTTTTTCTTTTTGCTCTCTGCTTCATTTATTTACACCATTCTATCTTCTATTCCACTTATCTACTTCTGCCTCCATTGTCACTGTTGGTTCCTCCAGAGTGTTTGTTCATCTCCTTTATTCATTATTCATTATATATACTGATGTCTTTTTTATTTCTTCTAGGTCCTTGTAGACATTGCTTGCATCTTCCTCAATCCTTGTCCCCAGGCTATTTATTCTGTAACTCCATTTTGTTTTTCAAGATTTTGGATCATTTTTATTATCATAATATCTAAATTTCTTTTTCAGATAGATTCCATATCTCCTCCTCTTTTGTTTGGTTTGGTGTGAGCATTTATCATTTTCCCTCTACTATACTGAGCATTTTTTCTGCATTTTTCATCTTGTTTATATTGCTGTGTTTGCGGGTGGCCTTCCTGTATTCTTGGTAGTCTGAAGTTCCTCTTTATTGTGGATGTTCTCACTGTGGTGGGGTTGGACGGGTGCTGGTCAAGGTTTCCTGGTTGCGGGAAGCTTGTGTCGGTGTTTTGGTGGGTGAGCTGGATTTCTTCTCTCTGGAGTGCAATAGAGTGGCCAGTATTGAGTTTTGAGATGTCTGTGAGGATTGGGTGTGACCTCTGGGAAGCCCGATTTATTGATTGCCTCAGTGCTATGTTCCTGCGTTGCTGGAGAAATTTGCGTGGTATGTCTTGTCTGGAAATTATTGGCTCTTTGGGTGGAAGCTTGGTTTCAGTGTATGTATGGAGGCTTTTAGTTGTTCTCTTATTAATTTAATGTTTCCTGGAGTCAGGAGTTCTCTGGTGTTCTCAGGTTTTGGGCTTAAGCCTCCTGCCTCTGGTTTTCAGTCTTATTCTTGCAGTAGCCTCAAGACTTCTCCATCCATACAGCACTGATAATAAAACTTCTAGGTTAATGGTGAAAAGATTCTCTACTGTGAGGGCTACCTAGAGAGGTTCATGAGTTACATGGGTAGGTGAAGAGGGAGGATGGAGATTAGAGATGACCAGGAGGAGAAGAGCCGGACTCAAATATGGAGAGAGCAGTCTAGCCAGTAAGCACTTCCCTATGTGCTTTCCACAGTCTGGAACCCTCAGAGAGGTTCAAGGAGATACATAGAGAGGAGGGAGGAAGGAGATAGAGGTGAGCATGAGTAGAAAGGGGGGAATCAAGAGGGGAGAGAGAGATCTGGGCAGTATTCTGTTCCCAAAGTGTTCTCCGGTGCCCAGAACACCCACAGAGATTCACAGAATTGGGTTGAGAAGAGAAGGAGGAGGGGGGAGATAGAGGTTCCCTGGGGAGAAGAAAGAGAGTCAGTAGGGGGAGAGAGTAATCAAGCCAGTAATCACACTCCTGAGTAAAAATGGGTACTAAAGATTGGGTTCTTAAATGTACAAAATTGATATCAAATATGTAAAACAAGATTAAAAATCTAGAGTGAGGTTACGACTCTTAAAAACATACATATAAAAAATCACAAAAAAGTATAAGATATATGCTTGCAGTTGCTTTAAAAAATAAGGTGGTTTGTTTTGCAAGGGCAATAGTGGGTTATAAAATATTGTAAAATTAACCGGTTTATTAGAGGACTAAAGAAAAGAGAAAAAAAATTTTTTTTTTCTAATTCTAAAAAAAATGATAATAGTAAAAAATATTCCTGGACTCTCTCTGGATGCTGTTGTCAGGCCAGTGTGGGGTCAAGTTCAGTTTTCAGATAGAATCCTTGTTCCTTGCTTATGCTTTTCAAGATTTAAGGCCCCTTTCAATGTAGTCAATGTTTAACTACAGGGATTTTAATCTGTTGACCTGCTCATATCCAACAGCAGTTCCTCTGTGTATTTGGCTCTGTTTGCAGGTCTCTTCGGAGAAGGCAATTGGCACCCCACTCCAGTACTCTTGCCTGGAAAATTCCATGGACGGAGGAGCCTGGTAGGCTACAGTCCATGGGGTCACTAAGAGTCGGACACGACTGAGCAACTTCACTTTCACTTTTCCCTTTCATGCACTGGAGAAGGAAATGGCAACCCACTCCAGTATTCTTGCCTGGAGAATCCTAGGGACGGCGGAGCCTGGTGGGCTGCTGTCTATGGGGTCGCACAGAGTCGGACACGACTGAAGCGACTTAGCAGCAGCAGCAGCAGGTATCTTCAGTGTCTAAATTCCACACTGACACAACCCGAGGCGGAGGGTGGTCTCTCTTTAGCTTCACTTGTTCAGTCGTGCTGTGAGGAGGGAGGGAACACTGCAAGACCAATATCACTGGCATTTGTGGGGAGAAGTTTGCGGTGTCTCAAGCCGCAATAGGTTTGCCCTCGCTCACGGCTTGTGTGCTTTCCCAGTCTGCCCTGTCTCAGGTTCAGGTTACTCTGCTGGGGAGTGGGCCTGAGATGCGTGCATTCCAGTCTAAGCCATCAGGTTCAGGTTCCCGGGTACTCCGCAAAGGCGCAGATGTTGGGCCCTTGGTTTGTTATGCTGATGCGGTGGGAGCAGCTCTGGCAGCCAGGTGTTTGGCTGAGTGCACTCTCCCATTTGGGGCGCGTGCATACTTACCACTCCTCTGGTCCCCCTCGGTTTCTGGGGCGCCCCGGCTGGTGTGCTTGTGTCAGTTCTGGGGAGTGGGTCTCTGGCTGCGAACCCTCCCAGTGGATGTCACCCTCCGGGATCTCAGGCTGTCTTTGCTTAGGGAAACTGGAAGCCTGTTTGCTCTGTTTGGTAGGGGGTGCCCTCTTGGGGCCGAGTTTGTCCCTTTCAGGCTCTGGCTTGGCCCCCGTCTGCCACTGTTGTCCGGCGGGGAATGGGATGGTCTGTAGCTGGCTAGCTCTCCTTGGTATTGCTCAGTCTTTGTTCTGTGAGGGGCCGGCAGTGCCTTAGTTTTGTGGATTTCAGGGATAGTTCTCTCTCTCTGGTGTCCCACGTTTAGGTTGCTATTCACGTTAGCTCCCTCCGATTGCCCTCAGGGGCCACTCGGGCGGGCCTTACCTAAGCAGTGCCGCCGCTCCCTCTCGTTCAGCCCCCACTTGCTGGTGGCGGATGCGAGTGTTCTGGTGGTACTTTACTGGGAGTTACCTTTAGGGCACGTATACTGTGGGTTTTATTTATTTTATGGATTTGACTCCAAGTACATGATTTTTGCTCTTCTGCTATTTTCTCGTCTTTGTTCTCTTTCTCTCCTGTTTCTTCTTTTTCTTAATCCTTTGCTTTACTCTCTCTTCCTTTTCTTCCTTTACTCCTTCCTTCCTACCCTCCTTCCCTCTCAACCCCTGAGTATTATCGTCAGCTTGAGGCTTCTTGGTGCATCTCTATTCGAGACTGTGATGTATCAGCTGTGTCTGTGAGGCAGACCCTTTTCTGACCTACTTTGACAGGTTGATAATATCCCTTGCGTGACAAACTAAATGTCCAGCATCTGGTCCCAGTTCATTCTGCAGTCTCTGTAGCTTCTTCTGCCCTCAGAGAGTAGGAGGTGCCTGGGAAAGTGGATGATGGGGAGGGAAGGAGAGAGGATGAGACGTAGAAGTCTCTAATGGAGTAGTTCTCACTGAGGTCCTGCTTAGCCACTGTTTAGAGTATAATTTTCTTGATTCTTGTAATTTAAAAAGATGTGTGCTAATATCGAATTCTGTTTATTGCTACTGGGAATAAGATGAAAACTAAAGCTTTTGAGAGAATAGAAACTAACCCCATAGAGACTGTCCTCCCAATGAAGAGGACAGAATTGGGGAAGGGGTCTGGCTGACGTTCTCATGTAAAGACCCAGAAGGTTCTAGAAGGAAAACCCTAAGTTTTGGGAATCTGAGAAAATTCCAGCCTCCACCTCTCCCTGTGTACCCTTCTTCACCCCGTAAATCATCTACTGATTCTGAAATGTCATCTAGGTGACATTCCTCCACCCTTCTGCTTACTAAATGCCTGCATGGCTCCCTACAGATCTTCCCTGACAAGTCAGATCAGGTGATGTTGTGTTCAGGCTGATGCACTAGCGGCAGACCTAATGGGACGTGAATGCCAAGGATGATGCATAGGATCTGACAGAGGGAGTTTTTAGAGTAATGTGCTTGTTACTTAACTATTGCGTGCTCATAGTTTATTAGAGGTAGCAGGTGGAGGAAGGACACGGCATACAGCATGCAAGGAGACAGTGGTTCATTTAAAGAAAGGGCAAAATTGTAGGTAATTAAAGCTTAAAATGCATACTTCTTAGAGAGGTCACCATAATGAACTGGAAAGAATATGGACTAAAAAACCCACAGTTCTGCACAGGCATAAGCAAACACTCTGCTTTCTTAGTTTCATCTGTTAAAAGGACAATGTCCTTTTCACTACCATGAAGGTGCCCGTTTTACAGATGAGGAAATGGAGGCTTAGGGAGGTAAGTAAATTTCCCACTGTTGTCCTGGGCACATGATAACATCTGCACATCCTTGTCCCTGCCAGCTGTGCAGGAAGAAAGACAGAGAAGCCGGGAGCGGGCTGAGAGTGAGGCAGAGTGTGCCAACAGTGGCCATGAAGATATGCCCGTGGAGAGGATTCTGGAAGCTGAACTTGCTGTTGAACCAAAGACAGAATCCTACGGTGACATGAACATGGAGAATTCGGTAGGTGGTCTTAGATCTCCATCCAGCTCCCATATCTTAGATGGGGCTAGACATGGGCAAGGGACATGTTTGAGTCTTAGAATCTGTCCCTTCAGATTACTTTGTTCCTTTTTTAGACTAACGACCCTGTCACCAATATATGCCACGCTGCTGATAAGCAGCTTTTTACTCTCGTTGAGTGGGCCAAGCGTATTCCCCACTTCTCTGACCTCACCTTGGAGGACCAAGTCATTCTGCTCCGGGCAGGTAAGTGATACCAAGGATCCTTTCTTCTTGGGACAAGCACTTGGGTTGCCATTTTGCCCTTGGGATTCTAAAACAAGTGACCTGATGGAGTTGAACCCATCCAAGCTGTTGCATCTTGTTGAGACAGTATAACCCTATGTGAGATTATTGAAGGCAATGGCAACCCACTCCAGTCCTCTTGCCTGGAAAATCCCATGGACGGAGAAGCTTGGTAGGCTGGAGTCCATGGGGTCGCAAAGAGTCGGACACAACTGAGCGACTTCACTTTCACCTTTCAACTTTCATGCATTGGAGAAGGAAATGGCAACCCACTCCAGTGTTCTTGCCTGGAGAATCCCAGGGATAGTGGAGCCTGGTGGGCTGCTGTTTATGGGGTCGCATAGAGTTGGACACGACTGAAGTGACTTAGCACAGTCTCTTAAATTTGGATGGCCCTCTCCCAAACTTTTCATTCCCAAACAAAACAGTTTGTTAATGGAGGGATAAGACTTTTTCTTTTTTTGATATTTAAATTTTTTTTACACAATGAAATTTGTATTAGTTTCTACATGCATTTTATTATCAGAGAAAAATAACTTTTAAACACACACATAACAATTCAGAAAAAGGTAAGTTAGTAAGAAGCAGAGACTTTTCTGTCCATTGGGTTTCTTAAACTGCTTCCTAGAATCCTTATAGCGACCAGGAATGAACTATTTTTCCATGCAAATTTTACACAGCCTTTATAATTTGCATTTAATTTTCAAAGAGAGTTAAATATTTTTTACTGAAGACTATCTGAAGCTCTGCCTCATTATTATTATGAAATTGGAAAATAGAGATATTCCCATTTCACAGATGAAGTAAGGGAAGCCAAAGATTTTTGCTCAGGTGGGAGAAAAAATAGATTCCAGGGTCCTTTCCTATTTTAATATTCTACATGCTGTAATCTCTCTCGCCTCCCATTTCTGGGACACTGTAGTTGACATATGCCAAAGCTCCTCTTTGTCACGGGGCCAGCAGAGAAATTTCATGAAGATTGGCTGAGCCTTGGAAGCCAGTGCACTCATTTCATTCCTATCAAATATTGAGCGATCCCTGAGTGTTGATGGAAAGCTTCATGCCATGCTTGGTGATACTAGACAACGCCAAAGAAATAAAACTAGGTTGTCAGGTCCTGGAGGCAGAGACTGCAAGGTATGCTTGCTTTATCCACCACAGCAGCTAACATAGTGACTATTACTCATTAAGTGTTCAATCCCTATCTGTTAATGGACTGGGGAATAAAGAGTCCTTGTTCTCAAGCTACCATTCTAGGCAGCATAGGTGGAGACTGGCAGATGGGCATAGCCCCAGGTCAGGAGACCCCAGTCTTACTGTTTGTTTCTTCACTAATTAGCAGTATTGTCTGAAACTGGATTTCTGATTCTACTTTTATTCCAAAGGATAATGATACATGATTTGGATGACTATCCATGGAGCAAGAGTGCGGTCAGGTTTCCCTCAAGACCACCTTCTTGTCCTTGCAGGGTGGAATGAACTGCTGATTGCCTCCTTTTCCCACCGCTCAGTCTCTGTGCAGGATGGCATCCTTCTGGCCACGGGATTACACGTCCACCGAAGTAGTGCCCACAGTGCCGGGGTTGGCTCCATCTTTGACAGGTGGTTCTCTTCTGCTTCCAGCATGTGTGTGTATGTATACATGTGTGCATGTGTGTGTTTAGAATGGATAGCTTAATCAGCTGTACATATATGGCGGGAAGCAGAGACCATTAAGCACATGAAAACATAAACCTGGGGAATGAGAAAATGATTAAAAGAAATGTTGATTCAGGGAGACAGAGCCAGTGAGAGGCCAACAGAGTTACTGGCAGATGAAACCCTATGGGTTTCCAAGGAAGAGACGGTGTTATTGACATTACCTAGGAAGACTGGGTTTCCTTCGTAGCTCAGTTGGTAAAGAATCTGCCTGCAGTGCAAGAGACCTGGGTTCTATTCCTGGGTCAGGAAGATCCCCTGGAGAAGGAAGTGGCAACCCACTCCAGTATTCTTGCCTGGAGAATCCCATGGACACAGGAGCCTGGCAGGCTCCAGTTTCTGGAGTTGGACATGACTGAATGATAAGTAGGGGTGGGGAGTTTGAACTGCTTATCCTAGAGGGCTGGGACAGGAATGAAGGCTTAGAATCTGACTTTAGGAGTCCAGGAAAGATGAGAGCTAGGGTTTTTTCTGGACTCTGCATCAGATTCTCTAGGGCAAGCCTGCTGAGGGAGCAATGGCCTCAGTCTGGGATTCTGTGCCTTTAGGGAAATTAAGCCAGGTGATTTAAAGAGATGAGAAATGAGTAGAGATGCATGACTTGGGGCTGACAGGATGGAGATGTACTAGGAAAGGGAAGGGTGAGATTGAAGATGGTCTCCACCCAGTGCCAGGGACCTGTGGTCCCTTTCCAACCCCAATATAAATGGTCTTCCAGGTCCATATGCATGTCCATCTAAGATGCCTCTATTCCTTCCCTGCCTTTTCCCACAACGTGTTCCACATATGGTTTTAAGTGGACTTAATCCTCTTGATGGTGCCTGGAGATTTCTACTGTGTCAGTGAACACCGTCCTCTGCTGTGTTCTTCCAGAAAAGCAGTGCCCTTGCCCTGTTTTGCTTGTTGCATTTCTACCAATTTCCAAAACCTCTAGGCTGCTTTTCCAGCCCCCTCTCTGAGTTCCCTGCCTCCTCCTGGGACTTTGACTGTGTCAGTCACTGGCTGTGTGTTGTTGCTATGTGTTGTTTCTGTGTCTGCTTCTTCATTTAAACTGTGAGATCAGGGCCTGCGTCTGATTCATCTCTGTGCCCCTAGTACCTGGCGCATTGACTGGAAAATGTGGGGAGGGGGTGGGTACATAATAAATATTGATTGCATTCATTTTATCAGCCTTTGGTCTGGTGCTCATGATTTTCTCACTACCTGTCATTGTTTCCTGTGAACAGAGTTCTGACTGAGCTGGTCTCCAAAATGAAGGACATGCAGATGGATAAGTCAGAGCTGGGGTGCCTGCGAGCCATCGTGCTATTTAACCCAGGTGACGGCGTCTTGCTTAGCCCTCCTCCATGGTCAGCCCCCCGTGCTCTGATGTTCTTTGGCCCTCTAGCTCAGCTGAGACAGAGAGGGGAGAAGGCAGGGCCAGGAGACCTGTCCGTGGGGAGGACAGAGTCACCTCTGCATGGCCTTTGCTCCTTGAGCCATCTTGAAAAGTGTCTCAAACGAGCATGGAGTGTGCGCGTTGGGGGTCAATGGGGAAGGTGGGAGATGACAGAGGCCTAGGATAGTAAAGGAGGTGGTAAAAAGTGGTCAGGTTCTCCAGGGGGTGACAGGAACTAACTAGTGAATAAATAAGTGCTTCCATCTTTCTTCCCTAGGTGGTCAATTTTGAGGTACATTCTACATACCTCCTTAGAGGGTCCCTGTGAGATTGAGTCCCAGTTGCCCATGGCCATGATCAGTCCAATTATGTACTCTTGTGTTGGCTTTTCTTCCTTTCCTGCTTTTTCTTTTTTCGGTTCCTCCCTCCTCTTCCCTGGGTCACTGCCTCAAGTAAACTACTTCCATGCCCGCCCCCCCCGCCCCCAAATAGTAGTCAGGTTCTGCATATATTTTTTGGCAGAACTTGTGGGATTTTGCTGATGGATTGTACATAGGATATGAAAGAGAGGCATTAAATATTTTTGTTTTCCTGAACAATTGGAAAACAGTTTTCATTAACTGAAATGGAGGTTCTAAGGGTGGCTGGCTAGGAACCAGGCCTTTGGACGTGAAACTCTGAGATGGATTTAGATGTCCAAGAGTGGCTGTTCAGGAAGCAATTATTCATGTGATTCTGGAGTTCAGAGGAGAGGCAGGACCAGAGCTATACATTTGAGAGCTGTCAGCCTATACCTAGCATGGAAAGCTCTAAGACTGGTGTGAACTCATCCAGGGAGTAAGCAGAGGCAGAGCAGAGGGCTGAGGACTGAGTCCTGGGGCATGGCCACATTTAGAAGTTGTGGAGAAAAGAAAGAAACAGCAAAGATGCCTACGAGGGAGCCTTGGGTGAGACCGGGAAGAGCCAGAGAATGATGTCCTGGGGGCTCAAGGAGGAAAAGCATTGCAAGGAGGAACAAGAGCTCAGCTTTCACCAGAGGCTGCCATGGGTCAGGAAAGATGAGTATTCAGAATTACATAGTAACTGATGCATGCACTTCATCTCTTGAATTAGGTGATCAGTTAGTTGAAGCAGGACATGAGTATGTCTGGTTTTTGTTCCCTGTCTTTTCATTCAGCCCACACTTAGCACAGAGTAAACACTCAATAAATGTGTAAAGGTAGTATATGTACAATGGTCCAGATAAAAGGAAACTCTCCTCCTTGGAGTCAGCAGTGGGTACCTTTGCTTCAAGAGTTTATTGGGTAGATTGCACAAAGCACCAGCTCTGTGTATTTCAGAATGCCCCTCATCCAGCGTGTCTCTAGTAACTCTATAGGAGGTGGCCTATATGAATGGGGACAGCCTCTGTAACAGGGGGTTCCACAGAGGTATGTAACCAGAGATTTAATCAGCTGTCTTTTTCAGATGCCAAGGGTCTCTCCAACCCGTCTGAGGTAGAGACTCTGCGAGAGAAGGTCTATGCCACCCTTGAGGCCTACACCAAGCAAAAGTATCCAGAACAACCAGGCAGGTGAGGGAGTCCTGAAAGAATGTTAACAGTAGTAGCCATTAATAAATAGTGATGTTCAGCAGGCTCTGTCTAGTTTTTTTCACAACCAGCTCAAAGCCACTCAAACATTAGCTTCATGAAACTGGAGGTCTTGTCTCTCTTGTATATCCACCATTCACCACTCTAGCATCACTCTAGCACTCTAGAGCCTATCAGCATTCTTGGCAAATAATCCTCATCTTTAAATGTTGAGTGAACATGCAAATGAGTGAATAATTGTGGAAGTCCTTATCTCTAATTTCTAAAGAGGTCTCAAGGCTCAGAAAGGGTAAGGAACTTGCCCAGGGTCACAGAGCTGGTGCATGGTGTAGTGAGATGTGAACACAAGTGTATTTGATTTCAAAGAGCTTGTGTTTGCCAATGTGACTGCACTGCTTTCTGCTTCGCCCCAATGGAGCCCTACTGCAGTAGAAGGTACAGGCTTTGGCAGCCAAGAGAGGGGACCGCTGGCCTTGAGGGTGCCATCTGTAGGCTCTGGCCAGGTCCTGGGTCTGAACTTCTTGTCTGAAAAGGAGGACATGGGTCAGAAGATCTCTGAGGCCATCTGCCAGTATTCCTGAGTCGTTGAATACTTTGCCCAAATGTTTCCCCCAAGAACAACTGAATAAAACTTTTCTTACTCTGCTACCTCTAGTTAAAAAGAGAGAAGAAGATCCACAAATCTCACAGAAAACTGAAAATGAAACTTAAAAAAACTCCCTTAAAGGCATTAGTTTGCTTTTAGAATTAATTATATGTGTTCCCAGTTCTCACTGATGACTTTTATTCCCCTATGAAATCTAATTTCTATTAGCCCATTTTTCCTGGATCACAAGCCACTATCAGTTGTCTAGAAGAGGCTGAGCTCTGTTTTTTTATCACAGGAAATGAATGCATCTGAGTGAGTGGAATCCAGCCTGTTGGTACAATAAATGTGCAGGCCTTGTGTGTTAGGGAGAGTAAGTTGTGACAGCAGACTTCCCAGTGTCAGCAGTTGAATGCATATTTATTTCCTCCTCACAAATCAATCCTGGGTGGGTAATCAGTCTAGAGCACTGACTGTTTTCCACACCGTCACTCAGGAACCCAGGTTTCTTCCTTCTTGGGGTTCCATGGTCCCCTAGCCCTGCTGTGTTTGTATGCTGATGGTTGACGAGGAAGAGGAAGAGGGGCGCAGAGGTGAGACTATGAGCAACACCTTGATCTGGAAAGGGCCCATCTCCCTTCACTCACTTCCATTGGCTAAAACTTGGTCACACGGCTCATCTGGAGAATGTATGCAGCTGGATGCCAAGGAAGAAGGGGAGAGTGGATTTTGGTGGGTGCCTGGCAGTCTCTCCTGTACCTGCAGTGGGTAAGATTGAAAAAACTCTACCCAGCAGCTGGGCCTGGCTGCCAACATCAACTCAGCCTCTGGCCCATAGGAGCAGACTGAAAATCCTGTGCTGGTGACATTCTCTGAATCTCCCAGCTGTGAGGCAACAGTACACATGGTTTTCTGTGTGTGTGCACATGTTGTGTGCCAGGCGTTAGAACTAGGAAAGCTCATACTCATCCTTTTCCTCTTTAAAAAACAAAACTCTTTTTTTTTTTTATCTTATTATAAAAGCCAAGCATGCTTTTTTGAATAAGGAATGTATCTAAAATGTTCATGTCAATGTATGGCAAAACCAATACAATATTGTAAAGTAAAAAAATAGATAAATAAATTTATAAAAAAAATATAATGTACTTTTAAATGTATTTATTTTTATTATTAAAATGAATGTATATAAAAATACATTAAATGTATTTAAAATGAATGTATTAAAAAATTAAGCAGGTAATATTGATTGTAAATTTGAGAGGTATAGCTCTAGTAGCTTCACTTATGAATATATGTATACTTAGAAATGTATAGTTACAGATCTGAAATCATTTGGTTCAGTGTACTTCTTTCCTCCCTTAGCTATTTTAGACTTTTTTCACATATTGAAAAGCACAAAATTCTTGTTTTCAGTGATTTTGTAATATTTCAGAGGATAGATAGATCCTAATGTATCTAGTCATTGCCCTGTGGTTGACATTTAGGTTGTTTCTGATGAATATCCCTTTGAAAACTTTGGAACTTGCCTCTTTTCCCAGGAAAGGGACTGTCAGGGGCTTGAGTTGCCTCCAGGCATGCGGGTGAAGTGCCAGCACTTGTTGCCTGGCCTAAAGCAGGGCCTGGGGGTTCAGGAAGTAGGTGCAGAGGATACATCTTGTATGTTCACTACAGCCTGGACAGACGGTGACCACCCTGAGACTGAGCAGGTCCATCAAGACGTTACTTGGCTCAACCAAGGAGGAAGTGTGTTAAAGGCTGCTTACCTCTGGTTTGTGAAATGGCAGACAGTGTTCTTGCACGCAGGGCCTGTCAAGGCCATTTTCTCGGTGGTGGAGGGCTGCCCCTCTGTGGAGACTTTTCAGAAGTACACCTTGCAGGGCCGAGTTCCGCTTCCTCTAGCCAGAAAGCAGAGATCAAAACTCAGGAAAGGGCAGAGCTTGCAGGAACATTCTCTCTCTCACACAGTAGGTATCCTCAAAGGCCTTGCTGCCAAACATATCAGTGAGAAATGAGACTGCCACCTGGTGGCTGTTGTTGATTAATAAGTGTGTTTATTTCTACAGACTTGATCTCAGCTTCTAAACATGGGACAGACAGCAAAGACAGCCGTGTTACAGCATGGTTAGCATTTTTTTAAAAAGTATTTTATTGATAATGCTGTGTTAACTTCTGCTGTACAGCACAGTGATTTTAGTTATACACATGGCTATTGTATATATATATATACATTCTTTTTCATTTTGGTTTATCAGAAGATATTGAATATAGTTCCCTGTGCTAATCAGTACTCTTGCCTGGACAATCCCATGGACGGAGGAGCCTGGTAGGCTACAGTCCATGGGGTCGCTAAGAGTCGGACACGGCTGAGCAACTTCACTTTCACTTTTCCCTTTCATGCACTGGATTAGGAAATGGCAACCCACTCCAGTGTTCTTGCCTGGAGAATCCCAGGGACAGCGGAGCCTGATAGGCTGCCGTCTATGGGGTCGCACAGAGTCGGACACGACTGAAGCGACTTAGCAGCAGCAGCAGCTAATCAATAGGACCTTGTTGCTTATCCATTCTGTGTATAATAGTTAGCGTCTAAAATGGTTAGTATTTTACGTATTGTAAAACTTTGGCATTTTTAGAGTAAAATAAAATATATTTTCAGAGATAATTGCAGCCTAATTTTACACTTTATAAAAAAGTGTAAAGCCTTTTCCTTTGCTTAATTCCATAAAACTTCCATTCGGAGCCACAACCAGGAGCTCAGCCTCCTTGTTCTTTACCTGATGGCCTTTCCACATCATGGTGATACCATTCAGATGCACTCAGAAGCTTCCTAATCAAACATTTTGACAGTGTGTGCTGGCCTTGATATAGACCAAGGAAGGTAATTCTTACCTCTTAAGATGGTGCTACTTTATTTTTCTTATATTGCCACATTTCTTTAAAACTTCTTTTGGCACAAATATAGACCTATATGCATTTTCAAGGAGTATTAAAATTCCAGTTTGAAAATTTCTCACAAAATAGTGTTGTGACTGCCAGGGAAGATCCAGCCCAACCAGAAGTTGCTGATTTAAGGCTGTAGTGGATAACATGATTTTGGTTCCTGTACTTTTTTATTGAAAGTTGTGAGTAGAGTTATTTAATTTCTGGTCATTATCATAAACAACATTACAAATAAGTATCATTGGCAAAAAGGACTTTGAGAGATGAAGAAAGGCCACAGAAGAAAGGCCACAAGTTGGAAATGTGGCTTGATTGAGGGACATGTTGGAATGAGGTTAAGTCTTCACACACTAGTCTCTCTCCCTTTGTTGAGCCCTACAACTAAAGGTCTTTAATTATAGAAAAGTGTGAGTGTGTCTACACATGCCTATGTGCCTGAGTGTTTGTACCAGTGTGTGAAGGCAGATGAGAATGGAGGAGAATATGTGTGCTTAAATGTATATGTGTGTGTGCAAGCTTCTGTGTGCGAGGGTGGATAAGATTGTGAGTGAATGTGTGTGCACAGATCTGTGTGTGAGAGCAATGAAGGTGTGTGTGTGTGCACATGTGAGGGAGGCATGTGTGAGTAAGTGTGTATGCATGCATGTGTGTATTATCTCCCCTAACAGACTATGGGCCCATAAGGGGCAGACACTACTGTTTTCTGTCTCCCTCTCTTCCTAATTTAAAGGTAAGCACATCCGTGTTGATGAAAATGGCATTATTTCATTCTGTTTATGGCTGAGTAATATTCCATTGTATATATGTCCCACATCTTCTTTATCCATTCCTCCGCTGATGGACATTTATGTTATCTTGGCTATTGTATATAGTTCTACTATAAACAATGGGGTGTATGTATCTTGTTGAATTATGGTTTTCTCTGGATATATGCCCATGAGTGGGATTGCTGAGTCATATGGCAACTCTATTTTTAGTGTTTTAAGGAAACTTCCATAGTGTTCTCCATGGTGGCTAGAGATTATCATACTAGGTGAAGTAAGTCAGACAGAGAATGGCAAATATCATATAATACTGCTTATATGTAGAATCTAAAAAAATGATACAAATGAACTTACAGAACAGAAATAGACTCACAGATGTAGAAAACAAAGTTATGGTTACCAAAGGGGAAAGGGGAGGAGGGATAAATTAGGAGTTTGGAATTAACAGCTATGCACCACTACATATAAAATAGACAACCAACAAGGACCTACTGTATAGGACAGGAAACTATATTAAATACCTTGTAATAATCTATAACAGAAAATAAGCCAAAGAATATACTTGTATATATACATATGTACAACTGAGTAACTTTGCTGCACACACCTGAAACTAACACAACATTGTAAATCAACTATATTTTAATAAAATTTTTTTTATAATTTAAAAGAGAAAGTCACATTTCTTAGGCAAAAAATAAAACAAAGGTAAGCAATAGACTAAGAAGCTGATGTTACAAAGTGGTTATAAAGTGGTAACAAAAATGTAACTGAGGCACACTGAGGTCACGTTGCTTAAGGTAAGTATGTCGTGAGGAAACGCATAGTCTGGTGAGGCGATCAGAACTGTTGGTCCTGAGAGCAGGGGCTCCCCCTGGATCCCAGAACCTATTGCAGTGCCTGATGCGTGGTTTACCAAGCTGTGGATGCACCGCCCAGCCCCGTGCTCCAGTGGCTTGAATGCCTGGAGCACCTTCCCCGATAGTGACAGCCCCAGTGGATTCAGCACATCCATGTGCTGTGTTATGAGTGGGCAGATCTTCCCAGGAACCTCTGGGCACAAAGAATGTAAGGAACACCTCATGGTTAGGATTGGCGCTGTGAGTCATTGCAAGCAGACTAGCTCTCACCTGCCATGAATGGGGGTGCTGAGAGCAATTCTGGGCTGTGACCACAGAAGTCAAGAGTTCCTCAAGAGGTCACAGGATCCAACTTCCATCTAAAGAAACTAAATGAGACCTCAAGCCTATTTCTGAAGCTCCCTCAGATTAGAGATTCTCTGGCTGCGTTAGATTCCCCTCTCGGGCTCTTTCTTCTGATCACAGATTGGTCAAAAAGACCAAACAAGCGGCCTCATGCCAGCAGCTGCCCCGTGCATGCTGGTCTCCCAGTTCTTAAGGTCTACTCACTTCCCTGCAGGTTTGCCAAGCTGCTGCTGCGCCTCCCAGCCCTGCGTTCTATCGGCTTGAAGTGCCTGGAGCACCTCTTCTTCTTCAAGCTCATCGGGGACACACCCATTGACACCTTCCTCATGGAGATGTTGGAGACCCCACTGCAGATCACCTGAGATCACCAGCCACCAGCCTGCCTGCACAGGACTAGCCCAGGCAGGTGTGTGTGGACCCCTACCCTGCACATGTTCCTCCACCTCCCGCCCTGACCCCTACCCATTCCCCAGACATGATGCTTATAATAAAGAAACCTTTCTACACATGTGACTTTTATAGGTGGAGTTTTGTATAGATGTTAAACGTAACCCTCTTTGCTATCTAAGGGGATGGGGATCTTTCTGGAAGTTACTGGGAAAACTAACCAAGCCTCTGTACATATAATGGTTTAAATTATTTTTTCACTTGCCTTGGAAAGCCAATGAATGAATAATAAAGTAACATATGTGATATTGGCACTGCTTGGAGCATAGGGTGAATTATTATGCTGCAGGGCAGTTATCTCAGATACAGGAGGAAAAGTATTGGAGGTTATGAATACGGGTTGAGGCAGGGGTCCTGAAACCATAAATCTCACAGTTAGATGCCCCATGTCTAAGCTGGGCACAGCCAACTTTGCCCCAGGGTAGCCTCTGGAGAGATTGGGAAGAAACATTGTCTTTCAGAGTCAGCTTGGTTTTTTGTTTTTTGCTTTTTCACTCCTAAGAATAATGAGTACTAATAGCCTTGTCCTGATTGGGGGCAATGGAGTATAAGGACAATAGAAGATGTTCTTTTTTTATTTCCAATTTATATTTTGTATTGGAGCATAGCTGGTTTAACAATGTTATGTTAGTTTTAGGTATACAGCAAAGTGATTCAGTTATACATACATATATTCTTCAAATTCTTTTCCTATTTAGGTTAGAAAAGATGTTCTTTTGATGGGGGAAGATACTGGGTCGTGGGAGTCCATGGGAGGTGGTAATGGATTCTGGTAATGGTAAAAGAATGGAATTTTTGTCCTTAACTAGCAATAATAACAGGCTTCCCTGGTGGCTCAGACAGTAAAGAATCCACCTGCAATACAGGAGACCTGGGTTCAATCCCTGGTCATGGCTACACACTCCAGTATTCTTGCCTAGAGAATCCCCATGGACAGAGGAGCCTGGTGGGCTGCAGTCCATGGGGTCGTAGAGTCAGACACGACTGAACGACTAAGCACACACACACAGAAATAATAATAAGGAGACCAGAGTGCATCAAAGTTGTTTTCCATTATTATCTAACACTACATATGTAGCCTGTTCTTAAAAGGGAAAAAGAGAGAGACTCTTGCAGCTTCTAGCCTGTGATCTCCTAGTGTCTTACAACCCTACTATCTGCTGGATGGTGAGCTCATTGAGGGCAGAAACCATGTCTAATTGACATCACAGCCAGCCTGTCTTCAAGTCACCTTCCAGCATCTGCAGGAACAGAACTTAATAGATACACAATTCTGTGCCCCTTAGGGTTATAGAATGTACAACCTGAACAGCTGCACATGGCATTCCTCCTTACCTTCTTCATACCACCAGAACTTGACTCAGGATCTGGCATGCAGTATGCACGTATAGGGGCTTCCCCAATAGCTCAGTGGCAAAGAGTCTGCCTGCAATGCAAGAGCCACAGGAGGCGCAGTTTCAATCCCTGGGTCAGGAAGCTCCCCTGGAGGAGGGCATGGCAACCCACCCCAGCATTCTTGCCTGGAGAATCCCATGGACAAAGCAGTCTGGTTACAGTCCATAGGGTCACAAAGAGTCGACTGAAGTGACTTAGCACACACGCACATAGTAAAAGTGTGTTTTGAACTGAGTTCCACACAACTGGAAAGAATTCCCTAAAGGGCTTTGTGGATGGTAGATACCTCATTCCCCATCAGCAACTCGTCCTCTCAAAAACAAACAAACAAACCCAAGGCTAACTCTCCAGTCCAGATATATCCTGTCAGTGATCATACAATTTTGAAGAAATAAAAATTGCTTTATTCCCGAGAAAGAAAATTTAGGGCTCCCTTGTGTGTGCTTAGTTGCCTTTAATTCCATTAAACAATGGAATTAAAATCTTAATTATGATGTTTTTAATCTATATTTATTTGTAAACCATGATGGAAACAATTGGGGTGGGAAGAGACTAGAGTTTAATGGTGGACTCCCTGACCTCTTTCCTCCACCAGAATAACTCACTGGACTCTTTCAGCTGCTTAACAGGTAACGTGGGGCTTCTATGGAAACCCACCAGGCCCCAGGTGTGGTAACCCAAGTTCTATTCCAATCTTTGATCCCTTCCTCATTGAACCCTGTCTCTTGCTTGGAGCACAATTCAGGCTGATGATGGCCCAGCAAGGCATCTAAATGTCCATCACATGGTGTCTCCTGGAATTGTTGTCACAGAACCCACTGAACCTGGCTAAAGCTGGGAAGGCATCTCTTCTCAGGCTGGTCTTATGACAATTGGGGTCCCTAAGGCCACCTCCCTCCTGACCTGGTTCCCCTCACACCCCAGGATGAGCAACTGAGTAGATGTTCGAATTTCCTTAAGGTTCTGGTCCACAGCAGCCCGGGAAGCTTCTAGAGTCCACACCTCTGAAGAGAGAGACTTCGCTCATTCAGTTCATGTCACGGTTAAGAGAAGTCAGCTTTTGGGGAGAACAGATTGTCCCAACAATGTTGAGTAACTTTCCCTGAGAGTTACAGCCCCATACTCCCTAGGCTGACTCACACAGACAGCAATATTAGAGGAGTCAGTTTTGTATTCCCAAGAGTTCTCATAGAGCTGGGACTCAAGTCTCCAAGGTGAGAAGTGTGGATTCTGCACACAGTCAACCAGAGATTGGCTCTTACATCCCCCAGGTGGTGATCTTGTGTTTGGGGGAATTCACCTCATCTCTCTGGCTCTTCTTTCTTTCCCTAATTTGCAAACATCAGATAATGATACATACCTTGTAAGGTAAAAGATGAAATGACACAGAAAGCCCAACGTAGGAGCGTGTGCCTTGGCACAAGACATATTTGAGTTTGAGTCCTGACTTTGCCATTCATGATGGACATCAGTCTCACCAAGCCCCAATGACCTGATGATCTGTAAACTGGGATGATTATTCTCTTTGCCCTAGGATTCTTGTCAAGATTATGTAGATAATGTACACAAAGCTCTTATCACAGTGCCCAACATAGAAGATGGGCAAAGATACTAACTTTCTTCTAAAGCGTGAGATTGTGATAGCTAAAACCTTATCTCTGGCATTGAGATTTACGATAATATTCTGTTTCATATCCTGGTCGGGATCACCCAACGTACTGTATAAAGAATCAAACCATTCTGATTTCTAGTTTTGGTTTAACACTTGTATTCTAGTTTGTATCTTCGTCAGTAAAATGGAACTAAGACCTCACTTAGCTATCAATGCTGACAATGAAGTGGAAGAGGTTTGGAAACTGTAGTGCCTCTGTTCTCTCACATGCTGGAAATGAGTTTAGGATGTTGCCGTGGTTATAAATGGGCTTCACAGGTGGCACTAGTGGTAAAGAACCCACCTGCCAATGCAGGAGGCATAAGAGACGCAGGTTTGATCCATGGATTGGGAAGACCCCCTGGAGGAGAGCATGGCAACCCACTCCAGTATTCTCACCCGGAGAATCCCATGGACAGAGGATCTTGGCTACAGCCCATGGAGTCACAAAGAGTCGGACACGACTGAAGCAGCTTAGCACGCACGTGCATGGTTATAAACAAGGGCTCTGGAGTCAGCCCAGCAGCCCTGGTTAAAATCCCATCTCTGATCACTGAGTGACCTTGAACATGTGACCTGACATCTTAGACTTTAGTCTTTGACTTTGTAAACTGGAAAAAATAATAGTACCTGCTCACAGGGGCCTGTTGAAAGACTTGAATGGATCTATGAGACACACAGCACATGGTTTTACTCTTAATTTCAGTTACAGTATCTATTATTATTGATCCAAGTATTTTCCCAGGATTCCTGCTCTGAAAAGAAAGTCCCAGACTCCGTGAAAGAGGAGCCTCCCCACTTCCCACACCATTATTCTTCAACCTGAAGGTTCCCCAGAGTAGCCTCTTCCTCTGTGTTTACACTTCACCAGTGAAACTTAGTTCCCTACCTTCCACAGAAGGTGGCCGTGGAAATGAATGAAATAATGTTATGACACTGCTTTGTACATGGTTAGGGATTATTAAAAAGATACCATTTGCACAGCAAGCATATCTTGGCCTTGACCACTCCTGTCCTTATCATCACCAGTCAAGTGATTTTTGATAATAAATCACCAACGAAGTGATTTTTGATGATAATCTTATCTTACTTCCTTGCTCGAAAGCTTTCAATGATTTCCTTTTGTCTGTGAGGCAGTAGTTCTCACTAGGGGGCAATTTTGCCACTTCTCTCCCACCCCCCTACCCCCAGAGGATGGGAGGTTTAAATGTCTGAACAGATTGTCACAACTGGAAGAGATGTGTTGGGTAGATGCCTGGGATGCTGCTAAATATCTATGATGCATAGGACTGCCCCTGCAATGAAGAACTTTCAGGGCCAAAATGTCAATAGAGCTGATATTGAGACCCTGTCCTCAAGCATCGCTAATGGAATAGAAAATTGAATGGAATTTTCCTACTGTTAAACATTTGGCTAAAGTCCAAATGTGTGGTGAGGAAGTTCCCTCATAGTCTAAAGAACAACTACAAATGCTTTCACACAGGACTTAAGATAGATGAGCTGGTGTACTCTGTTGGTGGGAATGTAAACAGCCACTGTGGAAAACAGTATGGAGGTTCCTTAGAAAACTATAAATAGAGCTACTAAATGATCCAGCAATTCCACTCCTGGGTATATACTCCCCCCCCCAAAAAAAAACCTCACAAATTCGAGATACATGTACCTCAATGTTATACCAGCATTAAATTTACAATTACCAAGATATAGAAGCAACCAGATCCCTTCAAGAAAATTAGAGATAGCAAGGGAACATTTCATGCAAAGATGGGCACAGTAAAGGACAGAAATGGTATGGACCTAACAGAAGCAGAAGATATTAAGAAGAGGTGGCAAGAATACACAGAAAAACTATACAAAAAAGATCTTCATGACCCAGATAACCACAATGGTGTGACCACTCACCTAGAGCCAGGTATCCTAGAATGTGAAGTCAAGAGGGACTTAGGAAGCATCACTACGAGCAAAGCTAGTGGAGGTGATGGCATTCCAGTTGAGCTATTTCAAATCCTAAAAGATGATGCTGTGAAAGTGCTGCACTTAATATGTCAGCAAATTTGGAAAGCTCAGCAGTGGCCACAGGACTGGAAAAGGTCAGCTTTTGTTCCAATCCCAAAGAAAGGCAATGCCAAAGAATGTTCAAACCACCACATCTTTGCCCTCATCTCACATGTTAGCAAAGTAATGCTCAAAATTCTCCAAGCCAGGCTTCAACAACATGTGAACCGTGAACTTCCAAATGTTCAAGCTGGATTTAGAAAAGACAGAGGAATTAGAGATCGAACTGCCAACATCCACTGGATCATCAAAAAAACAAGAGAGTTCCAGAAAAAATCTACTTCTGCTTTATTGACTATGCCAAAGCCTTTGACTGTGTGGATCACAACAAACTGGAAAATTCTTCAAGAGATGGGAATACCAGACCACCTTACCTGCTTCCTGAGAAATCTGTAGGCAGTTCAAGAAGAAACAGTTAGAACTGGGCATGAAAAAACAGACTGGTTCCAAATTGGGAAAGGATTGTCACCCTGCTTATTTAGCTTATATGCAGAATACATTATGTGAGATGCCAGGCTGGATGAAGCACAAGCTGGACTCAAGATTGCTGGGAGAAATATCAACAACCTCAGATATGCAGATGATACCACCCTTATGGCAGAAAGTAAAGAAGAACTGAAGAGCCTCTTGATGAAAGTGAAAGAGGAGAGTGAAAAAGTTGGCTTAAAACTCAATATCTGGTCCCATCACTTCATGGCAAATAGATGGGGAAACAAAGGAAACAGTGAGAGACTTTATTTTGGGGGGGCTCCAAAATCACTGCAGTTGGTGAATGCAGCCATGAAATTAAAAGACACTTTCTCTTTGGAAGAAAAGCTATGACCAACCTAGACAGCATATTAAAAAGCAGAGACATTACTTTGCCAACAAAGGTCCATCTAGTCAAAGCTATGGTTTTTCTAGTAGTCATGTTTGGATGTGAGAGTTGGACTATAAAGAAAGCTGAGCACCGAAGAATTGATGCTTTTGAACTGTGGTGTTGGAGAAGAGTCTTGAGAGTACCTTAGACTGCAAGGAGATCCAACCAGTCCATTCTAAAGGAAATCAGTCCTGAATATGCATTGGAAAGACTGATGATGAAGCTGAAACTCCAATACTTTGGCCACCTGATAAGAACAACTGACTCACTTGAAAAGACCCTGAAGCTTGGAAAATTGAAGGAAGGAGGAGAAGGAGATGACAGAGGATGAAATGGTTGGATGGCATCACCGATTCAATGGATATGAGCTTGAGAAAGTTCTGAGAGTTGGTGATGGACAGGAAAGCCTGGCATGTTGCAGTCCATGGGGTCACAAAGAGTCAGACATGACTGAGCAACTGAACAGACTGACTGGAAGCAACCTAAGTGTCCATAACGGATGCAAGGATAAAGAAGATGTGGTATATCTGTACAAGGGAATACTACTCAGCTACAAAAAAGAACAAAATTTTGCCATTTTCAGCACCATCAATGGATTTGGAGGGCATTATGCTAAGTGAAGTAAGCTAAGTCAGACAGAGAATGAAAAGTACTGTATGATATCACTTATATGTGGAATCTAAAATAAACTATTGGATATAACAAAAAAAGAAGCAGACACGGATATAGAGGACAAACTAGTTGGGTAGAGGGGCAATATAGGGGTAGGGGATTAAGAGGTACAAACTATTGGGTATGAAATAAGCTAAAAGTATTTATTGTACAGCACAGGGGAAATAGCCATTGTTTTATAATAACAATAAATGGAGTAAAACCTTTAAAAACTGGGAATCACTGTATTTTACACATGTAATATATACAGCAACTGTACTTTAATAAAAGAAAAAAAGATGAGCTGATACTGTGACTTTTACTTTATACTTCTTGAGCCTAAATTCATAGATTTAAATTTAAGAGGAGATTTCTTGAGAATAAAGGGTACTCGGGGGTGGTCCTGTGGCTTTACCCCACCACTTCAGGGGGCCCAGGAGGGGGAAGGGACCCCCACATCCAAACCTAATGAAACAAACAGAAAAGAACTCCCTCACTGAGACTGGACATGGGTACCCACAAGAAGGGGAGCCTGGTCCCTTGCTCCTAGCTGGATGCTGGTTAAGTTGCAGAAACACAGGGGCAGCCTGATGGGAGTGAGAGAGTGCCTGGAAGGCCTGAGGAATACCTGTAAACATACAGACTGATGCCTTCCTGTCGACCAGAGCACTCTGAAGACAGGAGTCCATCTTCCTCCCAATTCATGTCCCTGTGCTCCTGTCAGGCTACAGGAAAGGGACTTGAATTCAATGTGAAATTGAAGTTTGGATTCCACGGGATGTTTCAAGGACTGAAATGAGGTATTTTGAGCATTGCCTGGGGCACCATCAATGGGAAAAGAATGAAGATGCCACAGGGCAGTTTGGGGGCTGTCTGGAAGAAAAGAAAATCTTTCCCTGTCTATCTTTAGAGGTTTTGCAGTACGATGTGCTTGTGTGCTAAGTCGCTTCAGTCGTGTCCTACTCTTTGTGACCCTCGGACTGTAGCCCACCAGGCTCCTCTGTCCATGAGATTCTCCAGGCAAGAATACTGGAGTGGGTTGCTGTGCTCTCCTCCAGGAGATCTTCCCAACCCAGAGATCGAGCCAGTGTATCTTACATCTCTTGGATTGGCGGGCAGGTTTTTCACCACTAGCGTCACCTGGGAAGCCCTTGCAACATCACAGCACCGGTCAAAACCAGAACCCAGACATGCACCACCTTGACTCTACTTTTTTGATTGCCTTGGCAACACCATGCCACTTCCCCCTTGGAGTCCCCTTGGAATCAACCCAGATGGCCCATCTTGAGCCCTTTGACCAAATACATTAGCTGTAATGATTTCATTTTGGATTTGAGATGAGCCCATGCTTTTTAGCAGGACAATAAATGTGCCCCAAGGCTAGGCCCCAAAGCAAAACTTGCTAGCTTTCTCTTTCTTACATGTCCCCCAGCATTCACCTCCTGCCAGCGTAAACTTTCTCTAACAGTCTGCTGGTGATGTCTTTGCTCAGATGGTCTTCTCTGCCTGGCATGACTACTGTATCAGATTCACTTATCCAAGTCTATTCAGCCTGTAAGGCCAGCTCAAATGCCACATCTCTAGGAAGCTTGTCCTGGTCACTCCATATTTGCAATTTTTCATTATTTTGTGCCTCCTTCTGAGCACATCTAACATAGTACTTGGCATTATTGACCATTTGTATGTGCTATCAACTTGTAAACTCCTTGAGAGTGGAGATCATGTCTGATTCAACTGTGTATCCATATCAGATCTGAGCAGACTGCAGGGTGCTGTTCAATACATGTTTAGTAGAATCGGTACCTTTGACTTCATTCCCAATAGATGGCAGCCCATTGAAAGTAGAAGTCCTGTAGCAAGACCAGGAGCCCCATCATTGTAGCCACAGGCCAGAAAACCAGTCTTGGGTAGACTGTTAACAGAAGGTATAATGTCCCCACTGTCTTCTGAGTTACTCTTCATGACACATGACCAAAGAAGTTGAGGCATGTTCTTTGCCTTCAAGGAACTTGTAATTGAGAAAATAGTACAAGGACCACAGGATACTAAGAAATGAAATGCCTATAGCACTCTGGAGTTCACAAAACACATAAAAACCTGTGATTGTAATCTGGCCTCAGAGTAATAGTCAGGGGAGCTCTTGCTATCTCCCCTTTAAAGATGAAGAAACAGACTCTGTAGACCCATGCCTCACCCCAGGACCCACAGGTGGGCAGAATGAGGACCTCAGCCACCCTCAATGATGATGCAATGCAACTGCCACTGAACTCCAAGAACTCTGGTCCTTTATCTTCAGCACTACCTTTATATTTGATAGCCAAGAAGTCTACATAGATTAAGAGATTGATAAATACAATGTGCATGCTCAGTGGCTTAGTCATGTCTGACTCTTTGTGACCCCATGGACTGTAGCCTTCCAGGCTCCTCTGTCCATGGAATTTTCCAGGCAAGGATACTGGAATGGTTTACAATTTCTTTCTCCAGAGGATCTTCTTGACCCAGGGATTGAACCCACATCTCTTGCATATCCTGCATTGGCAGGTGGATTCTTTACCAACTGTGCCCTAATAAATACAACAAGCAAACAAAATAATAGGGAAGGGTGTTTTTAATAAATGTGAAACTCGGGCAAACAAATCACATTGAAATTGTCAAAATTTTTGCTGAAATGATATTTTGTTTGGATCATTATCTTTTACATTTGTCTTCAGAGCTGGTTTAGAGGCCACTAAAAAAAAAAAATGGTCTCATGGTTCTACATCAAAAACTCATGCATGCACCTCAATGTTCATTGCAGCTCTACTTAAAACAGCCAGGACACAGAAGCAACCTAAATGTCCATTGAGAGAGGAATGGATAAAGAAGATGTTGTACACACACACAAAGAAATATTACTCAGTCATTAAAAGGAATGAAATAATGCCATTTGCAGAGACGTGGATGGACCTAAAGAGTGTCATACAGAGCAAAGTAAGTCAGAAACAGAAAGACAAATATTGCATAATATCGCTTATATGTGGAATCTAGGAAAATGGTACACATAAACTTATTTGCAAAGCAGAAATAGAGTTACAGAGGTAGAAAACAAACTGGTTTCCAAGAGGGGAAGAGGAGAAGGGATGAATTGGGAGATTGGGATTGACATATATATACTACAGTGTTAGTCGCTCAGTCATGTCCAACTCTTTGTGACCCCATGGACTGCAGCCCACCAGGCTCCTCTGTCCATGGAATTCTCCAGGCAAGAATACTGGAGCAAGTTGCCATTCCCTTCTCCAGGGGATCTTCCTGATCCAGAGATTGAACCCAGTTTTCCCACATTGCAGGTAGATTCTTTACCATCTGAGCCCCAAGAAAACTCATTAGTTATCTGTTTTATACATGGTAGTGTGTATATATATATAAAACCTACTGGATAGCACAGGGAACTCTACTTAGTGCTCTGTGGTGACCTAAATGGGAAGTAAGAAATGGAGTATTTCCTGCCATATCAGTAAACAAGGATGTAACAGTCATTAGCAATTGCAGCCCTCCAATATGAGCCCTAAGGGCACTCAGGAAGAAGAAGAAATCATAGATGGATGTGATTTAATAGCCATCAGGCTGTAGCCACTCCATATTGTGAGCCCCAACAAAGCTCAAGGTGTGAAAACACACAGGATACTAGCCCCAGATAGCTAAGATGCATATGAAAGGAATTATTTCAGTGAGCCCAGACACTTGCATCTTCCCATACATAGAAAAGTGCTAAATTCCTTAACTTGAGATATCTGGTTTCCTTTAATTAATAACTTTTTGATGTTCCCATGACCTGCCTTTTGTTGTAGAACTTTTATATATCCTGGCTGCCCCCACTCCCTCACCTCCTCAGAGCAGTTTTCTCAGAGTTACTTGAGATACCATCCCCCTGGCTTGAACTCCTGAAAATTCCCACAGAATAAAACATAACTCTCAGCCTTTTAGGTTGTGACTATTTTTTTTAGATCAACAGAAAGTCAAAAGATAGGGGATAAATGTATTCCTACTTTGCTCTACAGCAGAAATTGACACAATAGGGTAAAGCAACTATACTCCAATAAAAATTACTTTAAAAAAGCTCACTAAATGACGACAACTACAATAACTACCAGTGAATCCAGAGTCACAGGTCATCCTCATCTACCCAGAGCTCCTTATACACCAGGCTCTGTACATTCATACCTCCAGGTTTATTTCATCCCTTATTTAACAGATTTGGGTCTGAATGACATCTGAATGTCTTTTGGCTGCTTCCAAAAAAACAACAACAAAAAAAATCAGTAAACCCTCTGTGAATGTTAATTTGCCACCACTGATGTAATTCAAAAGACTGGGACTCAGACCTTGGAGGATCCGTCCCCTAAATGATCTCAGGGCTCCAGGCAATAAACCAATAAATGCCTTCCTCCAGTAGAGAGACTGGGTCTCCAGATATGGCGTTAGTTTAGGGCGTTCCTAGGAGGGCCTGATTAGCGAACAGAATAGAGAGCACTTCCCTCCCCCTTTCCCCAATGCAGACAGGAAAGCCGAATCTGGGAAAGGACCCTGTGTGAACTTGCGAAGAGGTCGAGCTCATTCCCAGCCAGGGAAGAGAAGCTTTCACCCCTCTCCATGGAAAACTCCATGAAAATCTCTCCCGTGACAGTTTTGGAGTGCACAGGCCCCTCCGACCACACTTAGCTGGCGCAGGTCCAGGCCCCCAGGGGAGGATCTTCGCGGTCAGAGCAGCTGCTGAACGCTTTCAACCCGCTCAGCCCCAGTTGGACGGTAGGTGCCAAGATTGTTTAGCCCTGGGCGCCCTCTGCTGCCGGCTCAGGGCATCACAGTCACTTTCCCGGGAAAGCGGCAACCAGGAGGGGCGGGACTTTTAAAAGAGAAAACAAATAGTTTGAAAAATAAACTTCAAATGGACTGAGAAGGTCAAATAGACATTCACTCAATGGAGATTTAGCTTTGGAGAATGAGGCCCAGTAGAGAAATCTCAAAGGAGAAAGGCTGGAGAATATCATGGAGATTTCTGAGAAACAGAGGGGTCCATCTAAGCTGGGAAGAAATCATCTTGGTAAAGGGGTTACAGACCTTAACTTGCTAAGCCACCGGTATTACACATGAAGTCCAAGGCCGAGGCCACATCAGGGATGATTCAAAGCTGGTTACTCCTCAGTCACTACTCAGCGCAACATCGGATGTTTCCGAGGCAGCATCGACAGACTTCTTTCTCAGAGGTAGAACTGGAGATTTTGGAGGGTGACTGAATGTGAGTTTTCAATGGGACTGTGTTATAGGATCTGTTGTTTTTTTCTCTGCCACAAGCCAGTTGCAGTGTAGAGTGTAAAAGTGCTAGATCACCCCTTCCAAAATGTGCCAAGCCAGCTCTGGGCATTCTGAGCAAGCTGAAGTCACAGCACACTTGGAGGCGGCAATGCTAACGTCAGGCTACCTAGTGGAAAAAGCAAAGGACAAGACGTAAGAAGACTGGGGTCCTCTTCTGGTCACAGGCAGCAGGCTCCTTTTCTGACTTTGGAGAGTCACTGGACCTCTTAGGACTTCAGATCCCTTCTCGGCAAAGTTAAACATTTTGATGAGATGAACTCTAAGTTTCCTTCTACCTCATTGAATCAATGTCTTAGAAATTGATTGATCTTCTATTCCATGACCTCATAAGGTTGTAGGAGATCACCCTGATCTCTCAGCACGATTCTAGAGAAAATTCTAAAAGATCTTATATCTTAGCAAGCCCAGAATCTAAAGTATAAAACAAACAGATTAAAGATTGTTGAATTATTAACTGAGCACCTGCCCCTGCTATGGGTTTAGTGTTCTGTCAGATGAGAGAGCGGTATAGCTGGTTTCTAACCCCGGCGGACAGAATTTTTTTATCCTTCTCAGGCAACTGAAAAGCAAACCATTCACGGCACCTCTGTTGTTTCTTTCTCCCCTCATCTGCTATCTCAAGTAGAAATCCTCCCAAAGGTACCCTCTTCTTATGCATTTCTAGTAGCTCCCTGAAAATTCACTTTCTGTTTTGTTCTGTCTACATATGACATCTATGGAAATTATACAGTATTGTTTGTATGTTTTAAAAATGTACATGAATGATTTCTTTGCTATCAGTCTCCTTTTGATCCATCCTCCTTTGTTTTACTAAGCATTATGCTTTGAGATCCATCAGTGACTTTCTGTGTAACTCTAGCCAATTCCTTCTGATGGCTGCACATTATTCTGGTAGAGTTGTCGTTGGTCTAGAATCCTTTCCCATGACAGGCACTCTTGTTCAAGGCTCCTTGTTTACCTGTATGGGAGTTTCTCTGGGGTATGTACAGGGGTAGGACTTGCCTAATTGCAGAGTAGTCACATGCTTATTTCACTTATACTTCTACCTCGCTCTCTACGAATATCACCAATAAATATCACCACTGGAGCTTGAGTGACCCATTTCTACACATCCTTCCCTTCATTTGGTCAAATTCTTGATTTTGTCAAATATGTTGCACATCAAGTGAGATCTTTCTCTGAATTTCCTTTCTTTTACTACTGGAAAACCTGAGCTCCATTCAACGTTCTTATTAGCCAATCAGATTTCCTCTACCATGAATTTCCCATTTACAGTGTTCTAAGGGATGCAACCAAATTCTCCTTAGTGATTCAAAGGCCCCCAACATTCTGAAACTTGGTTATTTTTTTTCTTTCTCACAGGAAACCAGTGGGCTCAGCAAGTTGTTCCTGTTATCTCTTTACTTAAATAAATTACAACAAGATTTATATGCAACTTCTTCCAAAAGAGAAATTTCACATCTTGACAACAAACAGAATATATCATGCATGCACAGATCTTATAAGAAAATTCTGGTTCAAAATTGGACCAGGTTTCTGTTCATCGCAGCTGCTAAAGAACAGAAAGGAGGCTGCTTGTTTAATGAGCCTCAGGTGACCAATGGGATTTTGACTAACTGTGATCACTACCAGTCATTGCTACCCTAAGAGGGTATTGAAGTAACCATCCTCACCTTCTGAAGGGGACACACAGGTACAGATAAGGCCCCTAAAACTGTTTGGGGGAAGGGTGCAGGTTTGCTTGGGCACAGGAAGTAAATCACAAGAAAAGGACTGACATACAGATGATAAATCTATGGGTTGAATGACAATGTGTTGGGTAGAGAATAAGGAGGAGACTGAATTAAAATTTGAAAATATCCAAACGTTTCTGCTTTGCTTCTTATCTTAATTAAAAATTAGGCCTGGCCTGCGTCACTCTTTTTTGGCAAATGCCTAATATATATGTCCTTTGTCCAACTTTCTATTTTGTTTTTCGATGTTGCTTATTGAGTGGCAAGGGTTCCTTACATAATTTATGTATTACATCTTTGAAAACTATAGATGTTACAAGTACGTTCTCCCAGTCTAATATCATTTATTATCTTGAACAGAATCTTTAATTTTGATGCAGTCACATCTATTTCCCATTTTATGGTGTGCAAATCTGGAGTCTTGTTGAAGAAATCTCTTTCTTCCCAAAGTTAGTGAAACATGTTCTCATTCTGAAGTATGTAGGAAATTAACCTAACCACAGACTCCAGGAGCCAAGTGAGAGTCCAAGTATCTGCTTTGTAAGGGGTAGATTTGGACTAGAGACATGACAGGCCTTTCTTCCTGAATTAAAGATGTCCAGATCCACAGTGCAGGCTGACCCGGTTTACCCCTGCCCCTTCCCCGGTGAAGAAGCTGGCAAAGGGCACCCCGGGTGGTGAGAGTGGCCCTGCTCGAAGGTCCATCCCATGGATGTGAGGAACACACGGCTCGTACACTTGAACATACTCGGCACCAGGCAGCAAGTCAGGGCTGTGCTGGTCCACCTGGCCCAAGAGGTAATGAGGCTGAGCGAGTGTTGACTTGCTCATTCCCACTAGTCAGACTAGTCACCTTCCCTTCCATGAGGAGGAACAAGTGACAGGGCAGAGAGGGGAGCTAGAAGGTTTGTCCAGTTTACATCTCTGGTCAAGAAGCAGAAGGCTTTCAGCTCTGGGCTGGGATGGAAATGTGAGATTAGGAAGAGAACAATTCCTTTCCCCAGATAGACAGAATATCTTCATATTGCAGTTGAAGAGAATAAAACCCAGGGAGGTCAATAACTTGTCCATGGTCACACAGCAAGCAGTACAGCAAGAATTTGAAACCAGCTCTTAATTTCTCTCTGTGACCCTAAGCAGAAGGATGGACTCTGATCCCCTCCATGCTGTATCTCCCTCAAATCACTGCCTCTCAAGATACTGGAGCCTCAGTGGTCAATTCTCACAGTGGCCTGATCTTGCTCCTGAGAACTCAGAGAGCAAAAGTACTTGTCTCAAGCTGCCAGCAAATCAGAGGTAGAGGATGAGTGTCTTCCAAACATATAATGAAGGTTCCACCCATTGCTGGTTGCTCTTAGCCTTGAGTTTTTGTTCTGAAGAGAACCAGTATAAACAACAGAGACCCAACTCAAGCTGATTTAAGCAAAAAAAAGGGAACATATTGTCTCCATAAGCAGAAAAGTCTAAAGGCAGGCCCAGCTTCAGGCATAGCAGGATCAAGACACCTGGTTGGTGTCTTTTGAATTCCCTGTGCCATCTCTTGGGTCTGCCTTTCTCTCTATTGAAACCATTCTTGGTAAGCTTGACCAAAGATGACTTACCAGAAGCTCTCACTGGGCATCCTGGCAGAGCAGCAACCCCCGGAAAAAGAGAAGAGTATTTCTCTCTCCTCCTATTCCAGTATAAATCCTGAAGCAGGCATTCACAGCCTCTAATTGGTTGGATTCGAGTTCCAGATACACTTGTAGGGATGGTCGTAGAAAGAGCAACACTTGAATACAGGGGCTGAGAATGTGCAGGGGTAGCTTCTAAACTGAAAAGAAAAATGAGAGATGGTCACCAAAGTGGTTGGGAATGGATGCTGAAAGACCAAAAAGAAAGATAACAACACAATTGGTAAATTCAAGCTGCAGTCACCAGTGTGTATTTGTCTGTGATTACCTCTGCTGTACTCCCAGGCACCTGTGTTGTACACACATGCTCTACTGGACATTGGACCTGGTGTTTTATATATAGGACCTCAGTCTATCCTCCATGCACTTCTGTGAGGTGGGTACCACCATGAGCCTCATTTTGATGATGAGGATAGCAAAGCTCAGGGAAGTTATATTACTAACTCAAGGTCACATAGTAAGGAATGGAACTCAAACTCAAGAACGCCTTCACGTAAGTCACATACCATTCACCACCATGTAGCCTCCTTTACAAATAAGACAGCTAATCCCAGGAAAAGAGGACTGTGTGCATTCTGCAGATAATATGTCTCCCTGCCCCTCATTGCCAAATCATAGAACAGAAAGCGCAGATCCATACTTTCATTGCCTATGATTTCTGTCTTGAAATTTTGGATTTCTGCTCTACTCACAGACACATCCTCCCTTGAAAAAAGCTGACCACCCATGTGGGAGAGCTGATGTTGTAAGGGGACAGCTGTTTGGGGGCTGTTCACAGCCATAGACACACTTTATTTATTTTAAAGCTGGAGAAAGATATTCTCTTCTCAAGATGCCTGGTTCCAAACTGGCTAAACCACTTTTTGCTCAAACTTTCCAAGCAGTTTCATCCCTGGGGTGGAAACAGAGCATGGAATGATTTGGAGCAAAAGGACAATTTGGGGACAATTATGAGTGAGTGAAAACAGAAGGTTATAATAGATGTTGTCTTTCAACCCTTAACTCTGGCATCTTATAACCAAGAATTCTGTCCCTCAGGTTTTGGTGGTGGGAACGTAATGCTGAGCAGTTGTCTGGAACTGCTTCTAGATGTTCAGTAATTAGAAACAGGAGCACTGACTCAGGAGCCCATCAGTTGGGTTACAGATCACCAATTCACATAGGAAAAAAAAGTGCAAATGTGCAAAGATTAAAGTTGAACAAAAATGAATAAATATTTCCTATGGATTTGAAAAGTGACTTGCAGTTCTCCTTTCAAAACTGAATTGTCATCTATTAATGTAAGTTAGTCCTATACAAGGAATGAGCTGGAAGCAAAGTTGAAAAATTTTCAGTAATGACGAGAAGGCAAAATCTCGCGTGTAGGGGCATGTGGTCAATTCAGGGAGGCAGTGCGGTTAGGAGGAAGTCAGGTGACACCCTAGGAAGTTGTCTGCAAAAATGTATGTTGAAATTTGGTCCAGGATGGGATCAGACATATTTCCATTTGCTTGATGAGATTTAAAAGCTGGAAAACACCCAGCTATTGTCCATGACCCAGACACAGTTTTCCTGGAGGCAGAGAAATGCTTTTTGAGGTGTTCTTTCTAACTTAAGGATTCTTCAGAGCCTGTCCATCATATCATGGGTGCCACAGCAAGGAGCATGTGGAGAATCTGTGCACATGTACTCATACATACACAGGCACACACAGAATGTGATCATTTAGACAGCCAGGCTCCTGTGGGATACAGTAGAGGAGCGAACAGAGGCTTAGATGGAAATAGGAACATTTCCCACAGTGTGGAGCCAGGCTGTCTGGGATTTCCCACCCAGGTAGGAGTGCATCTTTTGTAGCAGCTGCAGACATCACAGCCACTGTTTTCTCTCTGGGAAACCAGGGCAGATGAAACCAAGTGGCAAGTAAGATGTAGACTCCTGATCTTTATCTGTCTCATACATCACTCTGCTCCATTCTTGGGAATATTTTGCGAGCAAACATGGCCAGAGCCTGGCACACTGCTAGTCTATACCTACTCTGCAAATGTCTATTGACGGAATAAATGATACCTCTCAGACCTGGGGTAAGGGCTCTGATCTGGCAGTCTCCTGAATCTTCAGCTCAGGGATTATTGAGTGATGGAGTGCTGGAGACTGGGACAGAAAGGACTGCCTACACAATGAACTTTGGGTGCCTGTGGGAGGAACCACCAACTTCCCCCCCAGGTGGCTGACTGCTGCCTAGTTCACATCCATTCTTTGTACTCAAAGGGCTTGCCAGAGTTTGAACCCATTAATAGAGAGGCCAGAAGGACCTGGCCCTGATGCTCAGCATTAGGTGGGGCTTAGTAAAAGTTTAAGAAATTTAATATTCATCAAACACACTTTATATATAGAACAGACATTTACTCTATGTGAAATTCTATGCCCAGTAACAGGGTGATACATAAAATGCTATTTTATTTATTAAAAAAATAACTGAATCTGACACCACACTTATGGCAGAAAGCAAAGAAGAACTAGAGTCTCTTGATGAAAGGGAAAGAGGAGAGTGAAACAGTTGACTTAAAACTCAATGTTCATAAAACTAAGATCATGGCATCTGGTCCCATCACTTCAAGGCAAATAGATGAGGAAACAGTGACAGATTTTATTTTGGGGGGCTCCAAAATCACTGCAGATGGTGACTGCAGCCATGACATTAAAAGATGCTTGCTCCTTGGAAGAAAAGCTATGACCAACCTAGACAGGATATTAAAAAGCAGAGACATTACTTTGCCAGCAAAGGTCCTCTAGTCAAAGCTATGGTTTTTCCAGTAGTCATGTGTGGATGTGCGAGTTGGACTGCAAAGAAAGCTGAGTGGCAAAGAATTGATGCTTTTGAACTGTAGTGTTGGAGAAGACTCTTGAGAGTCCCTTGGACTGCAAGGAGATCCAACCAGCCCATCCTAAAGGAAATCAGTCTTGAATATTCATTGGAAAGACTGATGGTGAAGCTGAAACTCCAATACTTTGGCCACCTGATGTGAAGAGCTGACTCATTTGAAAAGACCCTGATGCTGGGAAAGATTGAGGGCAGGAGAAGAAGGGGATGACAGAGGATGAGGTGGTTGGATGGCATCACTGACTCTATGGACATGAGTTTGAGTAAGCTCCGGGGGTTGGTGATGGACAGGGAAGCCTGGTATGCTGCAGTCCATGGGGTCGCAAAGAGTCAGACACGACTGAGCAACTGAACTGAACTGAACTGAATATAGGTTGTATGGTATACATAAATGCATGGGGAAAAGATAGAAAGAGTGTACATTGTTAACAATTTTTACTACCAGGAGTAGAGTGGAATTAGAGATGGTACTAAGATGTACTTTTCATCTCGTTTATTTCTTTTCACAATGAGCATGCATTTATATATCACTTCTGAAATTCTTCAAGACATTTGTCATTCTTTATCATCAAATACTTACAAATGTATATGTATTTTTCTGTCTCCCTCATGAAGACAGGAAAATTATTTGTGGTGTGTCAAGGACTTGGGGGCACCTAAACTGTTTACCTTTGTGTCCTCAGAACTCTAAACAGTTTCTGGAACAAAGTGTTTAATATATATTTATTGATTAAATGAATAAATTATTTATAAAGTAAATAATCAGAAAAGCATGTACTCCAAATGGAGGGCTTAAGTCTCTGGAACAGAGCCTGGTCATGCTAAGTACCTAATGTGTGCATTTAAATTGAATACTTCAGAAAAAATAAATAAATTAAATACTTTGGTATAGAAGGCTTGGTGCCTGCTGTTAGGGATTTTAAAATCCAGACATCCATATTTATAACCATGTTACAAAACAGATTATGATAAGTCTCATAGACTGGTACAAGCAAAGAGTAAAAGGCCTCAGGAAAGGGAGCTGTAGTTTCCAGTGGAGGTAATCAGAGCAGGCTTCATGGGGAAGGTGAGGTCTGAGAAGAGGTTTGAAAGATGATATCATAGTGTCCTGGGCTTACCATATGAGTTACAATTTGGAGGCTTAAAGCAATAGAAATTTATTTTCTCATAGTTCTGGGGGCCAGAAGACCCAAATCAAGATGTCGACAGGGCTGTGCTTCCTCCCAAGGCTCCAAAGGAACCCGCTCCTCACTATTCTGGCTACACCTGGATGCCGGGTGGTTCTTGACGTTTCTTGGCTTGTGGCTGCATGGTTCTGAGCGCTACCTCCTGTTCACATTGACTCAGCCTCTGTGTGTGTCTGTCTGACATTTCTCTGCCTTCTTCTTACAAGGATACATGTAATTATATTCATAAAGTGCTTCTCTCAAGATTATTACTTATCACTTCTTTTGCCATATAAGGTAATATTCAAGATTCTGGGTTTAGGACAAGACTATATCTTGCATTTTTCTACCTAACATGGTTGGAGAGGACTTCAAGATGTGGAGGAGAGATCAGTATATATGAGGTGCTGGGAACAGGACATCACCAGTCAAGGACTGGTAGGTGGTTTGCTCAATGGAAACCAGGTGTGTGAAAGGGAAGAGTGGGCAATTCCTTGTCTTCGCACAGCCCATCCTCCATACCTGTGAGTTCCTCATCCACAGACTCAACCAGCCATGCATTGAAAATATTGAAAAAAGTTCCATAAAGTTTTAAAATATAAAACTTGAATTTGTCACATCCCAGCAACTATGTATATCATTTATATTAGGTATTGTAAATAATCTAGTGATGATTTAAAGTGCATGAGAGGATGTGCATCAGTTTTATGCAAATATGATACCATTTTATATAAGAGACTTGAGCATCTTACATTTGGAATACCTACTAGGGGTCATGAAACCAATCCTTCACAGATTCTAAGGGACAACCGTGTATATAACCAAAGGATTTGAAAATAGAGATTCAAACATATATCTGTATGTCAGTGTACATTGAAACATTATTCTTATCACCAAAAGGCAGAAGCAACCCAAGTGTCCATTAACAAATGAATGGATAAATTTAACATATGGTATATTCATGCAATGGAATATTATCCAGGTGTAAGAAGGAAAAGCATCTCTGATACCTGCTACAACATGATGAACCTTGAAAATATTGTGCTAAGTGAAAGAAACCAGGCCCAAAAGGAAAAATATATGTTTCCACATATATGAAATCTCTGAAGTAGGCAAATTCACCGAGACAGAAAGATTAGAGATTACAGGAGTTGGGGTAATTGGGGAATGGGGAGTTACTGCTTAAAGATGATCGAGTTTCTGTTTGGAGTAATGATAAAATTTTGGAAATAGATAGTGGTGATGGTTGCACAATAGTGTGAATATAGTTAATGCCACTGAATTGTACACTTGAAAGTGGTCACAATGCACATACATTTGTCAACACCAAAAATGAGCCCTAAAGTAACTATGGAATCTGAGACACATAATGGACATATAATGCTGTGCTGGTGTAGGTTTTTCAATTGTAGCAAACATACATGTTTGCTGGAGGATGTTGATAATGGCGGAGACTATGCATGTGTGGGGGTAGAGGGTATGTGGGATATTGTATCTTCTGCTTAATTTTGTTATGAACCTAAAACTGCTCTAAAAAGTACAGTCTATTTTTAAAAAGGTTACAATGGTACATTTTATGTTATACAAGTTTTACTCCAATTGAAAAAAAAGGAAAGAGTAGATTTTATGGTTGATAGGGAAGTGGGTATGAGTGCCAGTCTGAGGGAATGGAGTGGATAAGAGGGTCCCTGCCTAGAGCCTTCTTTAGGGGTCACAGAGTCATCTCTCCACCTTCCTCCCAGCTGCTGGGAATATCAGTCGTGGATGTCTCAGAGTCATGTCGTTTCTGCACTGGAGAGGGCTGCTTTGCCCAGACTTATGCCCCTTTCCTGATGGCAGACTGTGACCAGTAACTGGCTGATGTCTGGACCTTTGCCTCAATTCTGGATCACTCTGCAAAGCCATCCCAGACCCAGAACTCCCCATCAGATCTGCAGGGACCTCTGTTACCTTTGCATATGGCCAACTCGCGCCCCCACCTCCATCCTGCCCTCACTTCCTTGCAGGTCTGTCTCCTAAGAGGACTCCCCAGTGAACCTTCTGCATGCAGCTCTCCTGTTTCAATGTTTCAAGAGGACCTAACCTACAACAGAGACAGTTGGAAATTTTGTTTTGGTTTTTAACTTACGGGTAGCAGCCTGAGAGCTGTGATTTGGGGAGATCATTTAACAGAACTGCACAGGATTCATTGGAAGAAGAGAGAGCAGGGGCAGGAAAACTATTTGGGATCCCCTCAGAGGACACTAAGATCATGGCATCTGGCTCCGTTACTTCATGGCAAATAGAGAGGAAATGGTGGAAGTAGTGACATATTTCTTCTTCTTGAGCTCTAAAGTCACTGCAGATGGTGACTGCAGTCATGAATTCAGAAGACACTTGCTTCTTGGCAGGAAAGCTATGAAAAACCTAGACAGTGTGTTGAAAAGCAGAGACATTACTCTGCCGACAAAGGTCTGTATAGTCAAGGCTATGGTCTTCCCAGTGGTCACGTACGGTTGTGAGAGCTGAACCCTAAAGAAGGCGGAGTGCCTTCGAACTGTGGTGCTGGAGAAGACTCCTGAGAGTCCCCTGGACAGCAAGGAGATCAAACCAGTCAATCTTAAGGGAAATCAACCCTGAATGGTCATTGGAATGACTGATGCTGAAGCTGAAACTCCAGTATTTTGGTCATCTGATGTGAACATCTGACTCATTTGAAAAGTCCCTGATGCTGGGAAAGATTAAGGGCAGAAGGAGAAGGAGGGGTTAGAGGATGAGGTGGCTGGAAGGCACCACTGATGCAATGAACATGAACTTGGGCAAACTTCAGGAAATGGTAAGGGACAGGGAGGTCTGATGTGCTGCAGTCCATGGGGTAGCAAAGAGTCGGACATGACTGGGCGACTAAACAACAGAGGACCTAAGGACCTGAAGTAGGACGTTGGCAGGAAACGGGAGAGGATGGGAAAAAGAATTTGAGACAGAACTGGCAGGTGAGGGCAATTAACTGGATAGAGGATAGAGGTGAGGTTGAGATGCTAAGCCTGAGGGATTTTGACAGTCACAGGGCATGTGAAGCAGGTCAAGGATTGGAGTGAGAGGATGGTGAGTTTGAGATGCTGAAGGTTCATCCTAGTACCCCAGGGAAAAACAAGGACACAGTGGTTTAAGGTCTCCCTCAGGATGAGGACAGAGGCTCAGGGAAGAAATTTGGAGAATATGCACCCTTGAGGAGATGTAACTAACCAGTGAAAGAGATAAAGGAAGAGTGTATACAGCCAGGGAAGCCCAAAGGGGAAGTTGAGCAAGAAATGTCAGATGCTATAGGGGGAACCAGATGACTGTGGGCTGGTTCTGCCTGTGCATGTGTGCTGGCAGTTTTTCCCAGGTAGAACAAAGATGGCGTGTCCCTGGTTGGAGTGGAACCTGGCTCTTGAACTCTCTTCCTCAGCCACTCTCAGCTGTTCTATACTTTACCCACTCGTGCCTTCCTGCTTCTAAGGGTGTGTGCAATTTGAAACCCACATTACAATCCTTGGCTTGACCCCCCTAGAAGCCATTTCAGGCCCCATAGATGCTGTAAATATAGATCCACAATAGCAAATATCCAACCCAAGCATTGCAGACTATAATCTTAATATATATTACTCTAGCTTCTTATAGAAATATCACCACAAAATGACAATTTATCATTATTCTTTCTTGACAGGGCTATTTTGGTGAAACTACTTTGGTAGCTACCATTTTATTGTTCAGTGATATTGATACAAAGATCTTGAAAATAATATGTTTTCATCCTTTCAGAGCTAGGAAATGGTTGCCATTCCACACCATCTGATATATTGTATCTCATAGAAAACTAAGGGCACTGTAATATATCCTTGTTCCCGTTTTTTCTGTTGGCCATCAGGATGCTTAAGGTCAACTTTTGCACCAGATTGTGGGAACTTCCATTTGGTCTTCTGGTACAATCACTCTTCTCATCTGTCCTCTTCATCCCAGTTCAGTTCAGTTGCTCAGTCGTGTCCAGCTCTTTGTGACTCCATGGACTGTAGCACACCAGGCTTCCCTGTTTATCACCAATTCCCAGAGCTTGCTTAAACTCATGTCCATCGAGTCGGTGATGCCATCTAACCATCTCATCCTCTGTCTGTCATCCCCTTCTCCTCCTGACTTCAATTTTCCCAGCATCAGGGTCTTTTCTGATAAGTTGGTCTTCACATCAGGTGGCCAAAATTTGGAGCTTCAGCTTCAGCATCAGTCTTTCCAATGAATATTCAGGACTGATTTCTTTTAGGATTGACTGGTTTGATCTTCTTGCTGTCCAAGGGACTCTCAAGAGTCTTCTCCATCACCATAATTCAAAAGCATCAGTTCTTTAGTGCTCAGCTTTCTTTATGGTCCAACTCTCACATCCATACATGACTACTGGAAAAACTATAGCTTTGACTATACGAACCTTTGTTGGTAAAGTAATGTCTCTGCTTTTAAATATGCTCTCTAGGTTTGTGATAGGCTTCCCTGGTGGCTCAACTGGTAAAAAATCCACCTGCAATGTGGGAGACCTCAGTTTGACCTCTGGTTTGGGAAGATCCCCTGGAGAAGGGAAAGGCTACTCACTCCAGTATTCTGGCCTGGAGAATTCCATAGACTGTATGGTCTATGGGGTCTCAAAGAGTTGGCCACAACTGAGTGACTTTCACTTCACTTCACTTCACTTCACTTCTAGGTTTGTCATAGATTTTCTTCCAAGGAGAAAGAATCTTTTAACTTCCCCTTCACCCCAGCCTTTTTCAATGCCTGTTCCTTGGCCTCCTTTCTTTCTCTTAATAGTTTGATGGGTAACAATGTTGTTTATGGTGCATCTCTTCAAATCCTTTTTGAAGGTTGGCAAGATGTAGAAACCAAATGAGTGGGTAAGAAAGATAGGCTTCAGTACTGTGAAGGGCAGATAATTGAGTTATTTGGTACTACTGGCTGGCTTCATCAACAAGTCCCAAGTCACATCACAGAGACAGTGGCCAAGATATAGGTGTGGCTTGTGTCACCAAGATTGTGCCCAAAACCTGAATCTCCCTGGCATTGTGTAGTGAGGAGGAGATGGAGGTTGCCTGATGTTGATATGGCGGGGGCAGCAAAGGCAGCTGATGGATTCCCTAAGTACCTTCAGTCAAGAGACTGGCCTTCGAGAGAAAGACCATGTTGTTGACACTGCCCTGGATATTCCTGGTGTGGCTCAGGAAGCAATTGTGGGGGCCAGGTGTGGCTTTTCCTCTGTTATAGTAAGTAGCACTACCTGCGTTGATGAGGAAGCGGGTGTGAGACTTTGGTTGCCTTAACTGAATGGCTAATTTGCAGTGTGATCATAATAGACTCCTAGGAACTGGAATATACTCACACACCAAAGCTACCACATGCCCTGCCCTCTGCCATTGGATATGGCATGAGGGCTGGGCAAGTGCCCAGCAGCCTGGTTGCAGCATGCCAGCTGAGAAGCCATCCTGAGCTCTTCCAAGAGGCTGCGGGGAAGCCAGAGGTCCTCTGTGCTCTCTCTCTGGCGCTGCTGTGGTTTCTCCTCCAGCCAAGTCCACAGATAATGCCCCTGGTTTCAGGAGGACAAATGTAGTGGGAAGGAGGCTCTGGAGCAGGGCTCTATTGAGAGCCAGATCTGCAGAAGCTTGGAGATTGGCTGCTAGTTCTGTGTGGGCCTGGAATATATAGCCTGGTGGATGGGATTCGAGAAGACTTGTCCAGGGCTGGAGCACAAGGACTGTCTTCAGGATGAAACCTCTCTAGCCTAGAAGTGTACTTTCCATGCACGCTGAGGTGCTGTCCCCAGGAAGTCTTCTGCTTACTCACCTTCCCAGTCCTATCAGCTCTTTGTCTGAGAAAAGGAGGCCTTATTCACAATGCTGTCTCTCAGGAAGTGGGTTTGGCGCCCTGAGGAATCCCACTGCCCCTCTGGAGCCTCTGACTTTGAGTGGCCCCCAAAGTTCTGAGGAAGGCCTCAGACCTGTTTCTCCCCAAGGTCTGAGGTGAACTCTGGAAATGCCTGGAACACTCCTGACCAAAAACAAGTACCCACAGTGCTTGTCCAGGGCCACTAAAATAACAGAAATTTGTCCTGGAATGATCAAGTCTGCTATGCATCAAGACCGTTTTTTTAAAAGCCTTTCTTGAAAACTATCTTTGTGAGACTGAGACAGTGTGACTCTTTGTGACCCCATGGACTGTAACCTGCCAGGCTCCTCTGTCCATGGAATTCTCCAGTCAAGAATACCAGAGTAGGTGGCCATTCCCTTCTCCAGGGGATCTTCCCAAACCAGGGATAGAACCTGGGCCTCCTGCATTGCAGGTGGATTCTTTACCTAGAAAACTATGGAGGTATGTGTGCTGCCTGAGCCCCTGAATCAAGATCTCTGAGGGTGGCTGGATATTTGTCTTTTTAAAGCTCCCCAGGTGATGCTCATGTGTAGGCAGCGTCCAGATCCAAGATGCTTCTCCCACGTCTGGGCGGTGGGCCCAGAAAGATGACTCACCAAGACTGGCGGACCCAGGCCTGGAGCCTGAGTCTTCCCACACTCAGGCCAATTGTACATCACCGGTGACTGTCAGGCTGCCCTGGCTGAAGCCTGCACGCCCACCCGCATGGTACCTCCAGCAACTACCCCCCACCCCTGCAAACCCACTCAGCCACACCGCGCTGCTCTTCCATGGGTTCATGCTGTGCCTGCTCTTTAACCTACTTTTTAGGGGGGGGAAAGTGTTTACTTGTCTCTCTGATTCCCACATTAAATCATAAAGTGCATGAGGCCACAGACCACAACAAATCAAACTCTTGGTCATGGCTGCAGAGCAAGGGCTGTGGGCCTCCCTGGGTCTGGAGAAATGTCAAAGCTGACTCTCTTCCAGCACGTGTGTGCTCAGTCGCTCAGTCGTGTCCAACTCTTTGCGACCCCATAGGCTGTAGCCCACCTCTGTCCATGGAATTTTCCAGGCAAGAATACAGGAGTGAGTTGCCATTGCCTCCTCCAGAGGATATTCCCAGCCCAGGGATCAAACCACGTCTCCTGCATTGGCAGATGGATTCTTTACCACTAAGTCACCTGAGAAGCCCCACTTCCAGAGTACGAGATGTCATAGTATCATGGGGAGGGAATCAGTTTTCAAATCAGTTTTTGAATCTGAGCTTTGAATTCTGGCCTTGCTGAGCTTCCATTTCTTCAAGTGTAGAATGAGACTGAGAGGGTCACAGTGCCATCACAGGAGTTAACATAGGTGGAAGCACCTGGCTTATTAGATGCACGATATGGGTCAGGATAGGCTAGGTTTGCTGCTATAACAAACCCCAAAATCTTAATGCATAAGGCAAGGCTTCGTTTCTCCCACACACTGCCTGCTCAAGGGAGGGGTGGTAGAACGTGGGACTCTGTTGATCGCAGGCACTCTGGGACCCAAGCTGTCAGGGTCTCCATAACCAGCTCGACATCAGGCTTCCAAGTTCACAGAGGCATGTAAACAGAACATGGGAATCACAGGCTCTCAAATGTTCTCCCCCAGAATTAACATACATCATTCCATTCACATTTCCTTGGCCATAGCCAGCTGTAAGAACATGTCTAACTTAGAGGGACATGTGCTCAGAAGGAGAAATAATCTGAAACCTTGATGAGTACTAGTAATCCCCACTCCTATATGCAAGGACTTATTACAGTCCAGGTGGCAGAAAGAGACCTGACCACTCTGGGGCTAGAGCCCAGCTTCCTGGACTCTGTGAGGAGACTGAATCTGATTCCTCGTACCATACAGCTGCCCATTGACAGTTTCCTGTTACACAAACTCCTCTCCCTTCTGAGTCATTTGCTTCTCCTCTAGTCAAATGCCAAAGAGAAACATTTCCAATGGGTCACCAAAATGTCTGAGCAAATAGAAAGAAATTCCACTGTCAAGCTTTCCAGTTCAAGGATTGTTCCTTCTTGCAGGGTTCATAACTCCTGTCATATTTCTAAATGGCTTATGCTTGTCAGCGATAGCACTTCCTCTGTAAACAATGGAATTTGAGATATGACTTACAAAAGATTTATCATTCTTCAATACATGCTTTTGACTTGGGGTGTAAGTTTACATTATGGGTCCCTGAGCAGTCATTTGCAAAGACTTCCTCTTACAACCAGGCTCCTCCAGAAGAATCGTCACCATTCTCATGAGAGTGAGTCCTGGATTTTGAGGGGGGTGCTGTCCCAGCCCTGCAGAAGCTGCTCTGACAGCAGGTCCACTGAAACACTGATGAATTAAAATTAAATAAAAAAGCTCAGGGAGAAGAAGCGAGAGATTCAGCAACTGAGACCCTCCCAGGTTACATAAGAGTCTTTCCCAGGAATCAAAAACACAAGTGGAAGGTCTTTTAGAGACTGATTATATATGTGTATTATATTCAGCTCGTGCTGTGAGTCACTTTTGATCTAGATTTCAGGATGTGCCAAAGAATGAAACAGTTCTCTGCTCTCTTGGAGTTTACATTCTGAAAAAAGAAGAGAAAAACAAACAAGGGAGCCCACAGGTAAGAGTCCATGAGGAAGACAATAGTGCAAAGTAAGGGAAAAGAGGGTGCCCTGTGTTGGGGAGGGGCAGTGCTATTCAGACTGAGTGGCTAAGAAAAACCTCCTGATGAGGAGACGACTGATCAGAGAGGTGAATGAGGAGAAGGCACCAGGAATGCTAAGATATGGCAGAGTATTCCATTCAGAGGATATGTTTGTAACTGTATGAGTGTGTATATAAGTAGTGACATCCATAGGCAGGGCAGGTTATAAGTCTTCGAATTGTGTATGTTGGCATATACTTGGGGTGCTAAGATCCACATGCCATACAGACAGGGGTGCCAGCAAGTGCCAAGGCTCTGAGACAGGAAGTAGCTTGGCTTTTTTGGAGAGAAACAAGAAAGTAACAGTGACCTAGTGAGTGAGAAGAGGAGAGGGAGGGGATGAAGGGCTGTATGAGGGTGGCCTGCTGTTCATAGTGAGACTCAAATTCTGATGCACCAAATTATGGCCCTTTTCAAAGCCCACACTGACCTCCATCATCCAACACCATTCTGTGGTACAAATCAGAACAGTTGCCATAAGCTACTGGGGAGATGCTGGTCGTGGCAGGCAGGGGGTCTGGGCAGGAGAGACTGGAGCTCCACGGTGACCCTCAGTGTCTCCTGGAGGTATTTTAGCATCACTCTGTAGCTGGCTTGGGAAGAGGGCATGTCCTCCTTCCTCCCTTCCTCATTTCTACCCATCCCACTGTACCACACAGTCTCACAATTCTCAGTGCTTTTGAATCTACTTTACTTCTGGGAAGTTTCCAGGGCTCTTACTGAGCTCTACTAAGAGATGAGGGTCTGAGGGAAAGACAGGAGCCTCTCTCTCTTTGGGTGGGTTGTGGGACCCTGGACCTCGGTAAGTAGGGAGCCCTGGGAGCTTCCAGCCAAAGGTCCTGCTGATCAGCCCTGAAGTGGAACAGGAGTTTAGAAAACAAGCCCAACCTTGTCCAGTGCATCCTCGTCCACCATCTGCTGACCGCCCTCCATCAGCCCAATGATTGTTTATCTTGGCATTCCGGGTAGTAGGTCAGGTTAGATTCTTTTCTTTCAAATAGTCTCTTGACATCAAAGAGGAAGGGATGTAAGGTAAAAAGAAATAAATCGGGGAGGATTCCGCATGCTTCACAACTGCTTTCATGTCTGGGATGCGCAGGAATGCCGGGGTGGGCACAGATTCTGTTATCTCCCCCGGTTCAAGGAAGGGTGGTGGGTGGGAGTGTGGTGTCCAAGCGCAGAAATGATCTGGACAGATAGCAGGGCAGCGGGCTGCATGAAAGCAAGAGTCAAGGGCAAGATTTTTCAAATTGAGATAGTGTGCTGGATAACATGGGGCTCAGGATGAGCAATAAAGCATGCAAGCTGGTGGGAGGTGGCCCCATGGTAGGAGGAATGCAGAGTGACCGAGAATGTCATTAGAGGGGGCTCTATGGCTTATGTGTGACCTTTGGAAGGGCTCAGGCCCTATTGTAGCCCCAATTTCCTCACCTGTAAAGTGACATCTTTAAATATGGTGCTTTCGTATTTTCAGATCTTCTTGAATAGTTTTGACCTGGGGATGATTTATTCTCTTCCAAAACAGCAAATGGTTACCTAAAGAGTTAAAATCGATCTCATTTTCCTAGCTTAGCTTTGAACTTCAGAAGTTGACAGTCTGATGGAGGAGACAGTGAGAGCATGTGGCACAAATGGCAAAAATCTCAAGCAACACACAGTAAAGAAGCAGCTAAATGTTAAGTAGAAGAGAGTCTTTTAAAAAATTTATTTATTTTTAATTGGAGGATAACTACTTTACAGTCTTGTGTTGGTTTCTGCCATAATCAACATGATCAGCCACAAGTATACATATGTCCCCTCTCCCTTGAAGCTCCCTCCCACCTCCCACCCCATCCGACTACTCTAGGTTGTCACAGAGCATCAGATTTGAGCTCCCTGAGTCATACAGCAAATTCCTACTGGCTCTCTATTTTATATATGGTAATGTATATGTTTTAATGCTACTCTCTCAATTTTCCCCACCCTCTCCTTCCCCCACTGTGTTCACAAGTCTGTTCTTTATGTCTGCATCTTATAGAAGGGTTCCCTGGGGAAGACACAGAGGATCAATCTAGGCAACTTTTAGGATAGGGAGGGACTGGAGCTGGTGGAAAGGAGGCTGGGGAGCAGCAGATGGTCACACTTGAAGAGTTGGGAGGGTTCATCCAAGTCCCTGTTCTGGAATGTACCCGTGACAGCACAGGTACACAGGGCTCAAGGCAACTTCAATTTTTAAAAGTTTCCCCCTATCTCCTCCTTCTTTTAAATGAAATTTATACACTTTTTTCAATAGTGCAACTTGGTTGTATGCCTCAAAAAACTTTAAAATGGTCAAACCACTTCCTTTGCAAGTTCTACTTCTAGTAATGTATTCCAAGGAAATAATCAGAGTTAGCAAGTACCTAGGTGCAGACATGCTAAAGCAATGATTTTATTATAATTTATTATTTAAGTACAATAAATGTAAGTATTTAAGTAATATTATTTATTATAATTTTCCTATAAAAAAGCATTATTTTATTTTGTTCTCACCATAACCCTATATAGAAGATACATGCTTTGTGAGGGAAACAACGCCTAGGAAAAGTTAATGTACCTAAAGTTATTAATATATTGAACAAGTGGTTAAAGCCAGGATTTGAATCCCTGTCTGAGCCTATTTCCAAACTCCAAAAGATTCTCGCTCTTTAGGGACAAATATCATCTTTTAGGTATCAGTCAGTTAGTCAGTTCAGTCCCTCAGTTGTGTCCATGAATTGCAGCACGCCAGGCCTCCCTGTCCATCACCAATTCCCGGAGTTTACCCAAACTCATGTCCATTGAGTCAGTGATGCCATCCAACCATCTCATTCTCTGTCGTCCCCTTCTCCTCCTGCCCCCAATCCTTCCCAGCATTAGGGTCTTTTCCAATGAGTCAACTCTTCGAATGAGGTGGCCAAAGTATTGGAGTTTCAGCTTCAACACCCAGGACTGATCTCCTTTAGGATGGACTGGTTGGATCTCCTTGCAGTCCAAGGGACTCTCAAGAGTCTTCTCCAACACCACAGTTCAAAAGCATCAATTCTTCGCCACTCAGCTTTCTTTGCAGTCCAACTCTCACATCCATACATGACTACTGGAAAAACCATAGCCTTGACTAGACGGACCTTTGTTGGCAAAGTAATGTCTCTGCTTTTTAATATGCTATCTAGGTTGGCCATAACTTTCCTTCCAAGGAGTAAGTGTCTTTTAATTTCATGGCTGCAATCACCATCTGCAGTGATTTTGGAGCCCCCCAAAATAAAGTCTGACACTGTCCCCATCTATTTGCCATGAAGTGATTGGACCAGATGCCATGATTTTAGTTTTCTGAATGTTGAGCTTTAAGCCAACTTTTTCACTCTCCTCTCTCACTTTCATCAAGAGGCTTTTTAGTTCTTCTTCACTTTCTGCCATAAGGGTAGTTTCATCTGCATATCTGAGGTTAATGATATTTCTTCAGGCAATCCTGATTCTAGCTTGTGCTTCATCTAGCCCAGCGTTTCTCATGTACTCTGCATATAAGTTAAATAAGCAGGTGGCAATATACAGCCTTGATGTATTCCTTTTCCTATTTGGAACCAGTCTGTTGTCCATCTCCAGTTCTAACTGTTGCTTCCTGACCTGCATACAGGTTTCCCAAGAGGCAGGTCAGGTAGTCTGATATTCCCATCTCTTTCAGAATTTTCCACAGTTTATTGTGATCCACACAGTCAAAGGCTTTGGCATAGTCAATAAAGCAGAAATAGATGTTTTCCTGGAACTCTCTTGCTTTTTGGATGATCCAAAGGATGTTGGCAATTTGATCTCTGGTTCCTCTGCCTTTTCTAAAACCAGCTTAGGTATAAGAACTGATTAAACCAATTACAGTTCATATGTTACCTATTATAAAGATGTGAAAAACTTGCAACGTTCCACTGAAGTGGAACACTTCAATGCCATGGAAACCATATATAAATGTTAAGTAAAAAATAGGTTGTGAAACATTGTGCATAATGTGAGGCTAATTTTAGGAAAAAATATAATGGTTAGGTCATAATAAAATAAAATGCTGATATTTGCTATGTGCTAATATTGGAATTGTGAATGATTTTTATTTTCTTATTTATGTTGTCTGTAGTTGCAAAACTTTCTTAAAAGAAATGACATGGCCTTTTTAATCACAAAAAGGTAATTTCTTACCTTTATTTTTTGATAATTGTTTTCACAAAGCAATTGCTTCTTATTATAAAATGAATGTGTGATCAGTATTAAAAATTTGGAAACTACCTAAAAGCAGAGGAAGAAGATAATTACCCTAATCTGGATACTTAACTGAACAGGGACGACTATATTAGTGTACTTCCTTTCAGTCCTTCATCTGTGCATGCTTGTTGATTGGTTTTACACAGTTGTGCTCAGGTTTAAAAGTGTGCTATGTCCTTTCAGTAGCAATTGGGAGCCAGAAAACTTCATGTCTTAACTGTCTTGCTCACTTGACTCTATAGTCTGTGAGGGAGGAGGTAGCTTTTTTTCCTTGTTCTTTATTTGCAGCCCATAGTTCAGTGTCCTCACTTTGTAGACGCTCAATAAATACCGCCAAATGACTAAGTGGCGGGGCAGGGAAGGGAGTGGCTATGAAGTTTCGAAGAATCTGGGCAGCTCTGCATTGGAAGGATTTGGGTAGGGCAAGCAAGATGGGGGGCTGTAGGGGAGGATCTGAATGCATGGTTAGAAATTGAGACTTAACATATAAGGCCACAGGGACTCACTCTGGTCTTCCAAGTGGGGATGCTACATGATCAAAACCAGGCAACGGAAACGCGATTCTGGCAGCTGTGCTATCGACCGCGCGGCCCTGCGAGCAGCAGAGGGGAGGGGCCGGAGGCAGGGAGGCTGTCCTCGCTAGTTCTGGCCTGAACGCTCTCGCAGATCGCTGCCTGGGGAGGCTGGGCTGCGACTGGGACTGCGAGAGCCTAAGTGGAGAAACAAGTTAACCCCGAGCTCTGCTTGCAGGGACCAGAGGGACTGAGCGGGTAAAGGAAGGAGGGAGGGGCGTCAAAGAGGATTCAAGAAGGCAAGGCTGAGAGCTGTGGAGACTCTGGTGCCAGCAGCAGAGTGAAAGTGCCGTTTAGGCAGCACCCCGATTCCCCACCTCTTTTGGCTTCTCGGTTGCCTGGGTGTACAGAGGAACAAATTTGTGGTGTGGAACGATTCCAGGCCAGTCATCCATCATCCACAATGAATGCTCACTGAGCACTCATCACACACTCGGCAGCCTCACCCTTTCCAAGAGAGAGTTCTGGAAGTGGTCCAGGGGTCTGCCAAGGTAACTCGCCAGATTCTCCCTTGAACTCTGTGCTCCCTCCCTTGCTCTGTTCCCCAATTTTCTTTTAATTCAGAAAAAGCAACAAACAGTTCCCAGCCCCTTCCCTCCATCGGCCACGTCCCTCCCTGCGGTTTGGCAGGGAAAGCACGCGGGCCTTCCCGGAGATTATCTAACGCCGCGTGCTAAGGCCGAGCGGCCGAGCCGTCGGGGTGGGGCCGGAGCGCCCGGGGGAGCCCTGAGTCCCGCCAGCGCCTGTCCTTCACCGGAGGGCCCCTCTCGGAAGCGCTCGCGCGGCGGGAGAGGCTGGACACTGACCACGGCGCAGACGCATCGGGCCGGAGCTGAGGCCGCCAGAGGCGGATCAGCAATTCACCCAAGCCTCAGTTTCCGTATCTGTAAAACATGAGTGATAGAACCCGACCTACTTACAGGTTTGTTGTCAAACCCAGACGTGGGACGGCTTCTTGTAGGCGCTGAGTACTGTGATTCGTATTAAACAAGTACTGGTTTTTAATATTATTGATTATTAGTCAGACTGTGCTCAAGCACTGCCTTGAAAGTTAATATAAGGGATGCACCTGGGGATTTTCTGCTCATCCATTCTTGTGAGGCTGTACTGGCTTGTCCTGACAATGGGTTTGCACACTCCCATGTCAGAATGTTTACCATGGTATTTTCCACTGATTATTTATGCAGTATTATGGACCGATCAAATCAAGTATTTCATGTTTTAAAAAACAATAACGTTCAAAGCACAATAAAAATCCATAAAGTTTGAAAGCCTTGCTTAACAGGCTTATCAAATTTAACTCAATAGACATATAGGGCAGTTGAAACATGGAGATATAATACCAAGTGAAGGGATTTAATGCAAAATACTAGAAGGCAAAGCCATGTTTCAAGGATTCCATGACCAGTTTCTTTGAGGGCATCATTCCATTCACTTTGGAATGACCAGAAAGCACCCCTGGCTGGGTCATACTTGAAGGCATCATTCTGTGCTCCCACCGCACCTGTGTCTATCTTGAAGCACACGCTGCTCTGTTCTGAAACCTCTGCTTTCTTGGCTGTCTCCCCCAGCAGTCTGTGGGCTGTGTGGGGGCAGGCAGGGACTGGCAGGAGGCAACCTTGCAGCCCATCGGGCTGCACAGGTCAGAGCCACAGAAAGTGCCCAGGACCATCTGCTTACTGAATGGGTGCATAGGCTGGTGATCACGATGAGGGTGGGGCACACTGGGAGGGAGGTGGGATGAGAGGATCTTTTACCCAAATGGTCTCCTTTCCTCTGCTTCCTTCTCTTGACAGGAAGGATGGCTGCAACGTCCCAGCCACGCCAGGTAAGTACAACAAAGGTAAGATTTTTGCTACTGTGATTGGCTCAAAAGGAAACAAGCTCTAATTGTTGCCAGGCTTATCTTGTGGTCCATTTGGGTAATTTCATTTTGCAAGGTGATTAACTTGTGAGCGTTCATGAAATATGTTTTCAGCCCCTCTCCTGTCAGCTGATAGTGTCCACCCATGACGACTCTAAAGGGAGTTTGGGATATCTATCAGATGCTCACAGCCCAGGGGGATCTGTCTTTAAAGATGGGAACACAAACCTGCTCCATATAACTGGGGAATCCAAGGGGATTTCATGCCCAGTAGCTTGGGTTTTCTCAACTGAAAAACTGAAATTACTATGACTGGCCTTTTTGCATCTCTCAGGAGGAGGGAAAATATGAACTTACAGAATTTCCCATGGAGAGCTTTATGGACAGAACACGCCAAGTCTGAGGCATCTGTGCTTTGCCCTGCCGGTGACTGACAGCCAACCAGGAAGGGGAGAGGTGGTACCACTCTTCCCTCTTGGGTGGATGGAGGGGAGCAAGTCTGATGATGGATGTGCACAAGGCTGGATCATGGATCTTCCAAGTAAATGGGTCAGTCTGTGAAATGTCAGTATCAACTCTTAAATAGCACAGACTTGGAATAAACCACTGAAAATCTCTTTAAAGCACACAGGGAATCATTTCATAGCTAATTTAAACTCTATATACTTCTTTTTACCAAGGAAGGATGTTTTCTTTCTGAAGACAACATGTACACATGAAAAACTGGTATTCAAAGAAAAGTTACCGGCAGGAGAAAAAAATCCATCCTAAGTCATACTAACTCAAAGTTTAACCATCACTAACCTTGGCAACCTATGTCCTATGTGAAAGTACTGGGATGATGCAAAACATCACTAGTGTGATTTCTAAACCAAGCCTGAACACAGGACTTTATCTGGCTCTGCCTTTTGGAGGCTGGAGTACTTTGAGGGTCCCCAGTTGAGGCAGCCCCCACTCCAGTATTCTTGCCTGGAGAATCCCAGGGACAGGGGAGCCTGGTGGGCTGCCGTCTATGGGGTCGCACAGAGTCGGACACGACTGAAGCGACTTAGCAGCAGCAGCAGTAGCAGTTGAGGCAGCACTACCCTGTGGAGTGAACTAGGTTCTCTGGTCTCTGCTAGGCCTTCTGAAGAGGACAAGCAGTTTTGAGGGCAAAGGCCATCTGACTGGAAGGGACAGTGACACCCCGAGTTCCAGTCCTTAAGGGGAAGAGCATTGGAAAAGGGGACCCGAGCCTCTGGAAACGTCATCATTGTGCATGGCCACCACGAGGCAACCGAGACTTTGAATACTCATGACTTGATTTGGCTCCGCTGGGGTGGTGACTGTGGGAGGATCAATCCTAAGTCCTGGCCCATGATTGGAGAGGAGACTCCAGTGCCTTGTGAAACTAATGAGGCCCAGCTGAGTCCCCGCAGCCGTTAGAGACTTTGTCCTACTACAGACTAGGTTGGTTCTAACCTAAGAGCAAACAGATGCATTTTAGGCTTGGGGTCTGCCTGGTGATGAAGTACTTGTGGCATATGTGGGTGAGAGGCTTGGCTTACATAGGGTACTTTGGGGCTACAGTATAAATTAGGGGAACAACTGAGACTAATTTGTGAATTGAAATAATTACTGAGAGTTGCCTCACAAGTTACTCAAGGAAATCTGGAGGGAAAAAAAGCAGTCCTGGGCAAGAAGTTTCAACATGCTATGGACCAGATGTCAGGGTTTAAAGGGCTTTATTTAGGGCTTGTTTAGGACACTTCCCAGGAATCATAGCCTGTGCATCCCATCAGCTCTATATGAACAACTTGGAAAGAACGCTGGCAACCTAGAAAATTTTACTTGTCCTGTTTATGATTCCAGGCTGAGTGTTGACAGATTTTATGTAGGAGTGGCAAAAGTCCACTTGTCACACCCTAAACCTCCAAATTACCATCAACTGCTGCCCCTACTTTCTCCCAAGCAATGGGGAAATTCATTTTCGAGAGTGATTCCTGCTTATAGGAGCTGATACTGGCTTTTGTCAAATTCTGGACGGTCCTGGTGTGGGGGAGAAACACACATGTGTACCTAGAGTCTCCCACATTCAGAACTGGTGATCATGCAGAAATGTTCTCATGTGAAATACACCATCACTCTGAAAAAGGAAAAGGAAATGCAGGTGAATGGCAAGGATAAAATGATGGAGATTGCTTAAGCTATTTGAGAGCAAGTAACATTCAAGGCATTCTTTGCATAAAATTAATGCGCTGATTACAACAATTCAACAGTTTAAAGCAGCTCCTCAATAACTTAAGTTGCCGACATATCTAGATGAAAAAGCTAGACAAGTAATGTTCTGGATAATTGGTTTATGAAAAGTCAAACAAATTGAGTACCTTTTTGTCTTTAGTCATCACTCTGGAGGTTTTATGGGAAAGGGCTAACTTAGAGACTCATTATTGGCCTGTCTGACAGAATAGTGATGTCCTCAGGGTTACTGAAGAGTCGTGACTCTGAATGCTCTGCTCTGAGCTTTCTGAGGTTGATGTATTCAATTTCGCTTCCCTCTTGGTTATCTCTGTTCTCTGTTGTCATTTCCTTTGTTGCCAATGTATTTCTAACCTAAGTTGTCATTTCAGCCTCTGTAATCATAACTGTCTAAAATGTGATTCCTTGGCTTTCTAGGTTTTTTTCCCTTTAATTGTTGTATTTTGTGCCTCAGTGTCTTCATCTTAAAATGGGGTTGATAATAAAACCTATGTGATTTGGTTGTTACATGAATTACTTATGCAAACTATAACGCAGTTATAGTATGGCCCATCATGTTCTTAATAAATATTAGTTGTCAATGTTGTTTGATATTATTATTATATCATTATTAGTATCTGTTGCTTCCTGCTTTTCTTGATTTGGATGCTGGCAGAATTTCACCTTATAGGCATTGACACTCAGTGAGAGTCTCACTTTCTTTTGGTTAGCAAAATAACTGAATCTCAGCAAAGTTCCTGCTTTTGGCTATTTGGGGATATTTTCATTGCTGCTGATGCCTGAAGGACTCTTTGATTACTTCTGGGTTTGTGGGTTTTCTTGGCAGTTGAATTGAATTAAAATGAATTGAGAGATTAAGTGTCTGAGTGCTGAATAAGGAGAGTGTCCCTGAATTTGAAAATAATAATAAAAGTATATTTCACTAACAATTTTAATAGTCTGGACCTTCCAGCCATTCACTTTCGCCTTATTTCCAGGGTAAAAATGGGACAGGCATGCAGGGAAGCAAGTGCAAAGGCCCTGAGGTGAGATTATGTCTAAGGACATATGAAAGGAGCTCAGACACCCACATTTTAAAACACAAAGGGAGGGATTTGAGAGATCTCCAAGGCCATAGCTAAGCAGATTTGGAACTCGTATTTGGGCGGGTGAATGTTCCGGATGACAATAAGTCATGAATTTGTTTATATTTATGTTTTCAAATAGGCCAAGATCAGGAAGAAGTTTTAATCTCATCTGTCAAATCCAGCTGATCTGAAGTGTCTGTTTGGCACTTTCTGTGGAGCAGGTAAGCTCAATGCTGTGATCAATTAGTTGTGTGTCTATATGTGGTTTTATTGTCACCTGGAACTTTCACTCAGTCTGCTAGGCATACGTTGTGTTTACTCAGGCACACACCTCTTCGGAAGAGGTGAGAGTGGTTGACCAGTTAGCTTCTCTGGTCCTAGGCTCCCGGAACCTGAGGTCAGCTGAAGAATGGTACTGGAATGATTTACCCATTGTAGTTTCAGTGCCCTAGTCCCTACGGTTGGTTTTCTTCTTATCAGTCTCTAAAACCTCCAGTACATAACTATTCCCATCTATGACCCAAGAGCTACACTCAGTAGGTTGAAGAGCCAAGTCTTGGCTGGGTACTCAGCCTTAAAACAAAAAAGGGACTTGAGGTGAGTCAAGCAAAGCAGTGGCCAAATGGAGAAAAAGCTGGATAAAAATAAGAGGGAGATGCAGATGCTAAAATCTGCTTAGCTCCATAGGAATGTGGGAAAAGAACATGAAGATTTGGATAAAGTAACTTTCATCTTCAGTGCTGCTGTTCAGAGCGGACATGGAAGCTGGGCAGATGGCCCTCATGCTTTTGCGGTGATCTGCCACCAGGGGGCGCGCAAGTTCACAGCCGGGTCCTGGTGTTGCTGGAATCCAGGTGGGAGGCATCCTGGGAAAGGAGGGGCAAAGACTGCATTAAAAGGAATCCCAGTAAAATCATTAGGTTGAGTCTCGGTGCTTCCTAGTGATGACAGCTGAAGAGGTTCTGTCTCTTACACGTCATTGGAAGCTCTGTTTGTCATTTCAGTGGCTCTTGAAAAGAGGGTTTTGACTACACTGGTGAAATTGGTCTACAAAGAGCCCTGCTGGGTTTCAAGTGGAGACATACCGACCCTGACCTCCCTTTCCTGCTCAGTCCCTGCCAGCCTCCTCTCTCCACTCTTCTCCCAGCATTTATTCAAATCTGCTGCCGGGTGTTATTATTTTAAATTTTATTTTTCACTGATAATAATTTTCGATAATTTTTTATTGGGATCTTATCAGCTGTAAAATATGCTCCAGGCATGCAGCTCCTCTTTCCTCTGTAGTTTTGTCTTTCTTAAGTGGTAACTACCAGACAGGTTCAGTCAGGTTTGAGCAGGTAGGGAGTTCTGTGCCCCCTTCTCTCCTGACCACGGTGGCTTCTTTCTCTTTCCTCAGTTATGGTGCTGCCTGGAAGGAATCACATCTGAAAATTAAGGCTTTCTGCCAGACCAGTGAAAGTTTAGCTGTCTCTCACCAGGCCATTGTGGGGCACTCACTGGGTACTTCTATTTTTCTGGGTTCCTTTGTGAGGATGGTGGGTTTGGGTGGGTTGGGTGAGAGTGGGCAAGAGGGACAAAGGCCAGCTAACCTGCATTTTTTATCTCCCCCCTTCCCACCACCACCCCCAGGCACAGTCACAGAGCCTCTCTGCTGGATGAGGGCAGAGAGAGCTAGGGTCCCAGGCAGTGTGGAGGGTCCCAAGAGTAGGAGACCTCAGAAAACTGGTGGTGCCCATTTCTCAGCTTCAGGCCCCATGTCTTTCCCATGTAGGTATATATTGAGCATTTGTAGACTTAATTTTTCAGGTGGGCCTTAGGAGGGTCTGTGATCCAATAATCAGAGTTAAGTGTCCAGTTAATTTTAGATTCGATAAGAGTTATGTATCATTCGTAATCCAGTTAGGACACAGAAGCCACCCCAGTTACTTCAACAGTGAGGATTTCATATGTGTGTGCTCAGTCAGTCGGTCGTGTCTGACTCTTTATGACCCTATGGACTGTAGCCTTCCAGGCTCCTCTGTGGAATTTTCCAGGCAAGAATACTGGAGTGGGTTGCCATTTTCTTCTCCAGGACCCAGGGATCGAACCGGAGTCTCTTGTGTCTCCTTAATTGGCAGCCAGATTCTTTACCACTAGCACCACCTGGGAAACCAGAATTAACATAAAGAATAGTTAGCTAGGCAGCACATTGTTAATTATGTCACTGAAGAGGCAGGAAGGGAACCCTAGGTTATCATAAATGTAGCAATTGTAGGAGGCCTACCACCGAATGGGCTCTGGGGACAAAGGGAAGAAATTTGAATTATAAAAACTAGGACCTTGGAGGAGAGGCTTGGTGGATGCAGGACCCTGACCTTTGAGGATGGGGCACAGCTGGTTGGAGTGTCTCTGTAGATACTACGTAGTCACGGGGAAGCTGGCTCAGCAGTGTGAAGAAAATGCACACCAGATCCTACTGCTCTCAGGGGAAGGCATCACTCTTATTACGGAGAGCAAGCATTGCTGGGGTCCCTCAGAGCCACGGGTAGAAGGAAGGAAGCACAGAGAAGTAAACTTCCAGGTGAACCCCTTCTTCTACCACCCTGACTTATCAGAGCCTAGCATGGAATCATCTGGAAAACAGAAATGTGGTTCACAGAGTTCTGGCCCCAGCAACAAGGCTGAGTTTAGAGATAGGAGAGAACAGCCTAAAAACTGGTACACTGTGCTTGACTGGATTAGCAGAGGGCGATCAGGAGTGGGCAAGATGGGAGAAAGACTCAACCAGTATTTTTTTTTCCCCTTTCCTTTTTTTTTTTTTTTTTTTTTGCTGACAGTTCAAGACTAACACGTGTGATGATCAACCACTAAGATGTCAGACCGGCTACCTGGGACCAGCAGGCTTACGTGAGTTCCTGCACCGGAAGACAGCCTCATTCTTGACCATCAACCTAGAGAAAGTCCTGCGGGGACTGGCAAGGCACTGAGGTCTCCGGGGGGCTGCTCTCCGAAGCCTGGAAGGACCTCCGAGAAACTGCAGACAGGAGAGCGGCCGCCCTCTTGTGGAAAACTTTGGTACTGCAGGAAGGCGATGTGACCTGCAGCTGGCTGGCCACTTACCCCTGCCCACCTTGAACTCCAGGAAGCACTAGCTGGGAAAGGTCGGTTTGATGCCCTGAAGCAGATAAGAGGAGTGCTTCAGCACTGACTCGTGATGGTGATGATGCCTTTCTCCAAAAGGAGTAAGTCTCATCACTGAGGTCTGGATCTCCTGCTCAAAGAAACTAATGGGCTATGTATCCAGAAATAGATACCCAAAGCTGACAGACAAGCCCATCTCACATAGACATCTGCTTTGGGTCTTGGAGTGTCTTTTAAAACAGAGGTTAGCAAGTTTTTCTATAATGGGCCAGACAGTAAATTCTTTAGGCTTATGACTCTACTGTCTGTTTCAACCATTCAACTCCATCATTGTAGTGTGAGAGCAGCCATGGACAGTCATCAAATGAGACAGCAGGTTGTGTTCCAATACAATTTTATTAGGGACACCAAAATTTAAATTTCATTACACATCATAAAATATTATTCTCATTTTGATCTTATGAAATGTTTTAAAAATATAAAAATTATTCTTAGTTTGCAAGCCTTACAAAAAGTGAGCCAGAGAGGGCCCATGGCTAGAGGTGATGGGCCCTTGACTTGGACTTTTCAGCAGTTCAGTCATTGAGTAGTGCCACTGTGAGGTAAACTCATTGAAGTGGTTTCTGTGCCATCCTGCACTAACGGGGCCAACAGGATCTGGCCCCTGGGGTGCCATGGGCCATGGGGCTATCTGAGTGCTTGACCCCTTGTTTAAAGTTTGAGGGGTTATCTGTGGGAGAGACTCTAAATTTTACCCTTTTCCTAACTGAACTGAGAACCTTATTCTCACTGAAATGTGTCTCTGGGTTCTAACAAATCGAGGTGTTAGCAAATCTGAACCTGACACACAGTTCAGGAGTGCCATAGTATCCAGCTTCCTCACTGATAAGAAGAATCTCACCTGGGTATCTTTAAACAGTATACCTGTTAATGCACCAAAAATATGATGGGTTTAATAACAATGTGATTTTTGTACGGGCTTCCCTCGTGGCTCAGATGGTAAAGAATCTGCCTGCAATGAAGGAGATCTAGGTTAGATCCCTTGATTGGGAAGGTCCCCTGGAGAAGGAAATGGCTACCCACTCCAGTATTCTTGCCTGGAGAATTCCATGGACAGAGGAGCCTGGTGGGCTACAGTCCATGGTGTTGCAGAGTGATTTTTATATTATTTTCCAGCAACTCAGTCCTTTTTTAAAGCAAGCTGCACCTGTACTGTAACTTACATTAAATATGTGGTCTTGTTTGTTTTGTGAGTATTGAAATCTACAAGTTGGACATTTAGAAGGAGATAGTATGAATATAAAGAACTTTGAAGGATTTAAAAGATTTTTTGGTAGAAGAGAAGTTTTGAGTGAGCAGCATTACCGTTGGGGTTACAAAGGGCAGAGTTAAGGATCCGGATTTGTATTTTCTTTGCTGTACATAAAGAAAGTCTGGAAGGATTCAGGAGAACCAAATATCTGGTGGATGTTGGGGAGAACTGTGGGAGGGGGGTGCCAGGGGGCGAGTTCCTGCATCCGTTTTTATTCCCTGGTTTTTGAACCCCATAAGCATCTGCCTTTTCCATTCTCCATCCTTAGGTGTCAGCAGGGCCTGACTCTGTCAGGACACGGAGCTCCATAAGACACAGATATGTGAGTTTTCGGTGAAGGAGGCAGGCATCTAAAGAAAAATTGGTCATATTGTGTGATAAATGCTAATCAGCCTGTGAATTTACCCAGAGGAAGTGCTAATTACCTGTCTGAGAGCATCAGAGGTAGATATTCAACACACCAGAGAAGAAAGAGGAGGGGGTTACTCCTGACTGAGGACACAGCCTGCACCCAAGCGCCGGGATGCACTAGTGTGATGTCTGGTTCATGTCTGAGGTGGCAGAGAGAGTTAGTGCATGGAGCTGAGTGGGAGAGGAGAGAAAAGAGCAGGGGAGAGGGGAAGACAATGCTAGAAAAGTCAGTGGGGGACAGTTTGTGAGAAGAAAAAAGTGGGACTTTTCTCCGGACGGAGGATCTATCAGAGGACCCCGCGTGTACGTCTAAACACCAATGATGATGATGTGGGGCAGGAGCTGCAGACCAGAGGCGCCCCCATCTGGGAGGTGAGAGGTGAGACCCACTGAGCCTGGGGGGTCCCTTCCTTCCAGGGCTGACTTGTCATGATGAGGTCAGTGTTTCTTCTCTTTGTATGACCACCAGCCCTGTCCAGCTGAGGTCCCACCAGCTGTGTGTGGAACCCTCTCACTAATGCCCTACCATCTCAGGGAGTAAGAAGTACTATCTGCTCTGGTGCTCTGGGGAGAAGATGCAGCTGGAGGGAAGCCACTTGCTTGTGCCTGGGAGTGAATCAGTGATGAAACCAAAGTCCTCTACCCAGTGGGAAGAAAGATGAAATGCTGAAGAAACTCCAAACTCTGACGGCTGTGCTCCACCCTCCCCACCCTGCCCAGATGTTCTGGGAGACTCTGGCTGAACTCTGGGGCACACCCATCTGCATTCCTGGCAAGCATGGCAGCCGGGAGTTTGCACTACCTGGCTTTGAGCTGCTGCTGGCCCAGAACCAGGATGGGGTAGCTTAGTCCTTAGGAAGACTCTGGGTTGCTTGGAATGGGTGAAGCACCTTCGGGTGGGTGCCCTGCTGTTGCTGCAAGAACCCGAGGCAAAGTTTGGTTCTTGAAACTTGGCAGCTCCAAAGAGGGGCAGTGTATTTTTCAGGCTGACGTTTAGGGCGGGTCTCACTCTACTTGCATATGAAATCAATGAGATAATGAAAGTGCAAACATCTTGAAAAGTCACCAAACTTCTTATTGCACCCCATCCAGCTGCTTTTTCTCCCGCATTTCCCACTTCTGTTTCAACATTACCCCACACTTTGCTTCTTCTATTACTTTTCTCCTTCCGTCCTCCTCACCTCACAACTAACCAGACGCTGAGCTTTCTGGACTTGGGTTCTGAGAAGTCTTTTTCGTTCATCCCGCTTGATTTCGTGTCTGCTATCCCTGCCCTGGACCAGGCCCTGGACTCTTATACCAGAGTAGAAAGTTTATCTAGTCTACCTTCACTTGCTTCTGCTTTTTTTTTAAATTTAGTTACGCCACACAGCATGTGGAATGTGGGATCTTAGTTCTTCAACCATGGATCGAACCCACACCCACTGCATTGGAAGTACTGTGTCTTAATCACTGGACTGTGGGGAAGTCCCTGTTTTGCCTCTGAATTATCAGCCGCACTGCTACCAGATTTAGTCATCTTAGACCATATGCCTAAATATTTCACTCCTCCAGTCTCAAACTTTCAAAGGCTTTCTATTACCTCCGGAGTAATAAATTCTAATGTGCAGTATTCAGCCCTCCTGGCTTGCCTCACTTCTCTGTGTTCACAGAGATCCTCCAACAACTCACCTTGGCTTTTTGCCCTTCGTGTGCTCACTCAATCTGCCTGGAATGCCTTCACTTTCAACAACCTCCTGACAAACACCGCCCCCCGCCCCCCACCATTCTTCAAGTTTCAAAAAGGATTGTAGATAAGTTATTTATGGGATAAGAAAAGTGGAAGTGATTATATTTTAGATGCATCAAAGAATCTTTTTAATGATCTCATTAATGTATTCATGCAGCAAATATTCATTTTGTGCAAGAAATGCCGAAGATTAGGGTGGAAAGGTTGGCTGTTTACCTACTTGGGCACAGAGATCTAGAGCTATGAGGACTGCTTACATAAACAAACCCACAATCACAACTCTAATACTGGTGCAAAAATATCTGTAGAGAGGCTATTTCCCTTTTTGCTCTAGCTACCAGGAAACTCGAAGACAAATTTGACTTGCAATCACAGTATTAATTTGTGTATGACACAATGGAATATCCAGTTCAGTTCAGTTCAGTCATTCAGCCCTGTCTGATTCTTTGCGACCCCATGTACCACAGCACGCAAGGCCTTCCTGTCCATCACCAACTCGCGGAGTCCACCCAAACTCATGTCTATTGAGTCGGTGATGCCATCCAACCATCTAATCCTCTGTCATCCCCTTCTCTTCCTGCCTTAATCTTTCCCAGCATCATGGTCTTTTCAAATGAGTCATTCTTTGCATCAGGTGGCCAAAGTATTGGAGTTTCAGCTTCAACATCAGTCCTTCCAATGAACACTCAGGACTGATCTCCTTTAGGATGGACTGGTTGGATCTCCTTGCAGTCCAAGGGACTCTCAAGAGTCTTCTCCAACACCACAGTTCAAAAGCATCAATTCTTCGCCACTCAGCTTTCTTTGCGGTCCAACTCTCACATCCATACATGACTACTGGAAAAACCATAGCTTTGACCAGATGGACCTTTGCTGGCAAAGTAACGTCTCTGCTTTTTAATATGTTGTCTATCAGGTTTGTCATAGGTTTTTTTTTTCCAAGGAGCAAGTGTCTTTCAATTTCATGTGCAGTCACCATCTGCAGTGATTTTGGAGCCCAAGAAAATAAAGTCTGTTACTGTTTCCATTGTTTCCCCATCTATTTACCATGAAGTGATGAGACTGGATGCCATGATCTTAAGTTTTTTGAATGCTGAGTTTTAAACCAACTTTTTCACTCTCCTCATTCACTTTCATCAAGGTACTCTTTAGTTCCTCTTTGCTTTCTGCCATAAGGGTGGTGTCATCTGCATATCTGAGGTTATTGATTAACCTCAAGATTAAAAGATTAGCCCTGTATCATTATTTTGGGGGATCATTTGCTTTTCTGTTTCCGGTATATAATTGAAATTCCATTTCAATATTGATAGTATTCATATGCAACCTGAAAACTTTTTTGGAAACTACATGGGATATGTTATGTAAATAAATTAACAATTGACAATATTAACAATATTAAACAGAGTATATTTATCAGAAGAAATGAGAAGGTGTGTAGGTGAAGGAGTAGGGGCATCGTAAGTATTCTGGCAGCAGCCCCTCTGGTTTCATATTCTTGATGGGTGACGATGGAGATGGGGGCCCTTCCTTCCTGAAAATAGCTGTAAGTAGCGGCGGTCTCGCTACCGGGCTGGTGCAGGTGGTCTCTGCCCCTGCTCAGCGCACAGCTGCCTCTGGGTATTGCCTGTCATGGCCGGGGTGGGGAGGGGGGACTTGTTCAGAGCTACTGTACTCCAGCACTTGACACTCCAGTGCTGCAGAAAGCTTTAGCCAGCCCCCCAAATGTTCCCCTGGGCCCTGAGTTCAGGGCCTTCCTCCTAACCCACACAGGGGAGATGGGCAGGGGAACCAAGCCCAGGGGGTTAACAGACCTGTCTCTTTGCAGGTCCTTCTCTGTTTGGATGCCTGGGGAGTTTACACCTTGTACCCATCGTTCCCTCCCCCAACCCCACACCCCATAGCATCCAAGTTCTCGGTGCCTGGTGTGAAGTACCACATGTAGATGTCAGGAGGGGGCTTGTCAGAACTCAGAAATGAGAGGCTCGTGCAGGAAGTCTTCAGTATGGGGACTTGTTTAGGAGCATGTGGGATTGTTCCAAAAGAAACTCCTTCTCAGATTGTAGTGGAACCTAGAGCCCGTCAGCCCTTGAACTTCATTCAGTGCCAAGACTGTCTTCAATTAGGTATTCTGTTCAGTGTAATTCCAGTCACATTCTCTGGATCCCACTGCCTAAGTGCTAGGTACTAGGGCCACAGATGTAATAAAACACAGTCCTAGAGGTGCACACTGGCTGATGGTGATGACGACGACAATGGTGGTGGCCATGGTGGTGGCAACTGAAATTCATCTTACTATGTGCCTCACTGTGGTAGGTATTTTGTATGTATTTTTCATTTAACACACAGAGAAACAGCTCAATTATTTCACCAATTTATTAAATAGGGAAACTAAAGGTTGGAGAGATAAAGAAACTTGCCCAAGTTTCATCCTAAGTGGCAGAATTAAGCTCAACCTTAAGTCTATGTGACCCCAGGACCCATTCTGTAACTGCCTTGCATCCTCTCAGCCAGAGAGCACAACCTACCCCAGCACAGGAATATCTCAATTACCCAGTGACAACTACTGTCATTAGACATGTGCAATCTGTTCAAATGCTGGTATGGCTCCTGTTTGCTCATGTGAACAGGGCAAGGTGAAAATAATTTTCCTTGAGAAACTATATCTGCCCATTCGTGGGGAGGTTAGAGCGAGACAGAAACATCACGTTAACCAGATCCATCATCTCTATCAGCTCTTGAGAAATATTTTATTCCTCTCCTTGTAGAGGTAAGGAAACTGGAAAATGGAGAGATTGGGTGATTTCAGATTAAACCATTTACAAATTGGAACTCAGGCGTCTCTGTTCCCAAAGCCCAGGTATGTTCTTTCTAGTTCACCCAGTTATGCCATGGAATATACTAAAACTTTAGGGCATAAGCCTCGTGCGGGCACAGGGGAAACACAGATGAATCTGACACGGATCCTTTTGTGAAGGAGCTCACAGTCCAAGACAGAGATCAAGTGGGCATGTAGATGGTTCTATTATAAGATGCAAAGAATGCGATGCTTTAAATGGTGCCTTGTTAGCCTGGATGAGTCTCCTCCGAGTCCAGGGCTGTCCTTGTCATGTTGCTGGAAGAATCTGGCTCAGACATCGCCCGATTTCCCTTCTTTTGGAGCAGCTGATTTGGGATGCTCCCTTTCACCCCAGAAAGTCCCGAGGCACCTGGTCCTCCAGCTCCTTTGAGAGAAGTTCATGTCCATGCGGGGCCAGGAGGTTCCCAGGAAAAGAACCCAGAGGTCAGGAGAGTTTGTATTTCCAGTATGTCCCCCGCCGTACTCCTCTCTGGCTGCCCCGTTAGCGTTAGTGTATTGCCTTCTCTGTCTAGGCAGTAATGTGTCTGCTTTTTTTCCTCTCGCTTGAAATGCACTTTGACATTTTTTAACAAATAACACAATTTTCCCTTTGTGTTTCCCTTAATAAAACACAGAAATGAGAGCAAGAAAAGGAAAGTAAAAAAATATGTTCCTGTCACCTCCACTCTGTAGCCGGATGTCCTTCTCCCTCGCTTTCTGCCTTCCTCTCAGCTAGCGCTGGCTCACCCCTCTCTCCCAATCTCAGCCACAGACATTCAGGAGTATGGCGGTGGCTCTTCTCTTTTTTCGGCCATAGAAAGGCGGTAGCTCCACAACTGGTCTGAATGTCTCAACCCCATCTTCTGTGGACTACTACTTGACTGGAGACAGATGATGGGAGAGGACTTGAACGGGATCTGGTCACCTCCCACTGAAAGACGTACCCCCAGGTTACAAGGCTCCTGTGCACCCTCTTGGAGCCCCATGGTGACCCCTCATTCATTGGCTTTTGTCTGCCCTGGGCTTCCCTGATAGCTCAGTTGGTAAAGAATCTGCCTGCAATGTAGGACACCTGGTTTGATTCCTGGGTCGGGAAGATGCCCTGGAGAAGGGAAAGGCTACTCACTCCAGTGTTCTGGCCTGGAGAATTCCATGGACTGCATAGCCCACGGGGTCACAAAGAGTCGGACACGACTGAGCGACTTTCACTTCCACTTTCACCAGCCTGGCAAAGGCTCCACATTTTCTCCTAAAGCAGACCACCAGGCTTATGACACAGTCTTGAAGTTGCAACAATCCTGATGTTTGGAACAGCTGCCTATCTCTTACCAGGGATAAGTGTAAGTTTCCACACTTGAGGCCAAACACCAACTGTATAATTGCAATCTGGGGAAGATGTGGCTGATCAGCAGCCAGTATGGAAAAGGACTGAGCAGTTGAGTCAACAGTGACCAGTCCCTGAAAAGGCTAACAAAAAATCTGACTGTGCTAATGAGTGTTTTATGGCCAGAGAAAGGAGATGAGGCCCAGAACACAGGATCACTGGAAAGCTGCAACAGGTCTGGCTGTCATAATTTATGAGAGAGAGAAAAAAACTGGAGCAGGTTCAGAGAAAAGTGAATTGGATGGAGAAGGCTGCTCTGCCCACATATGACAGATTTGGGAACTAGGATTTGACATTGTGAGTGGCCAGCTCTGAGCAATCAATGAACCAGAGGTGGCAGTTCTAGGGGAAGAAATTTGACCATATAAATGAAATGGTTGGACCAGATGAGCTTTAAGGTCACTTCCAATTCAAAAAGTCTGTAATTTGGGAAGTCTCCTCTAATGCCTGTTTACCCCACTTGGACAAATTCTTGGAAAAAAATATTTCTTCCTGATAAAAGGGAGAACGTGGCTAAATTTTCACGAAGAGCTTCTGAATGGTGGCTCTGTGCTACCTTTTTTCATTATAAAGGTAAAATAATAGTGTTTGAAAAACACAAGGCAAAAAAGGATGGTTCACAAATAGAAATGTGCCTGTTCACTCATTCATGTCATGAGCAGACTAAGACCACAGTGAGACAATATGGTGTAGGAGTGGGATTCATGATCTCCAATTCATTGGCAGAGGTAAGATAAATCATACAAGAGAAAATTCTGAATAAACAAGGTGTACCTTTATTGGTTTGGGTTTCCTAGGTGGCTCAGTGGTAAAGAATCCACCTAACAAAACAGGAGACTTAGGAGATATGGGTTCGATCCTTGAGCTGGAAAGACCCCCTGGAGAGATGGCAACCCACTCCAGTATGCTTGCCTGGAGAATCCCATGGACAGAGGAGCCTGGTGGGCTACAGTCCCACCAGTTGCAAAGAGTGGGACAGTTGCAAAGAGTGGGACACAACTTGGCTACTAAGGACTGCTACTGCTATCTGTATAGGTTTAGACACATCACTTAGACATATCAGCTAGTCTACACTTAGATTCTGCAAAGCACATGATAAAGATACACTGGTTCTACTGCCCATCCTGTTGTCCAAAGGTAGTCTGATTACATGAACTTTAGACTATTAAAGTTCTACTTTAATAGTAAATAATAATAATAGTCTTTAATAGTCTTTAACAGTAGTCTTTAATAATAAAGACTATGAAGGCTTTACAGACCATATTTCAAAAATACAGCCCTCTCATTTAAGAGGGGAAGCACTGTTGGCCAGAGAAATCAACTGATGCTGCAACTGACCTAGTGACAGAGCTGGGAATGAAACGGAGGTCCTTTGATTCCTGACCCACTATATTTTCACCTTCACTGAGGCATTCCCTCTCCCTACCAAAGGGTGAGTGCATCCCTCATCCATCAGTTAATTACTTGTTGATCACATATATGTGCCTGGTTTTGCATCAAGGACCCTATGACTTACAATGTATTATCAGATACATCTGCATCCTGCAGATGCCCAAGAACCATCTGGGGAAAAACATTCCCACCAAATCCTTGGGTAATCTACACTAATCAGGCCAATTTCCAGATACGAGGCCCATTTGAAAAAGTTGGGCCACAGATCCAATGAGAATCTACCCACTTTCAGGATATCCTCTAAAAGAAATATTCTCATCACTAGTTAACATATTTCACAAATTCAAGACCTTCAGTGAAACCAAAACTCTGCTGGGCATTTAAAAATATTCTTTATTATTGTATGCGCCTAACTTTTTTTCTTCCCTAACTTCTATTTTATGTATTATCCTAAGAATCCTTGTAATTCATACACATTTTTTTTTCACCTCTTGCTCTACATGAGGTGACAGAAAGGACAAAGGATTGGTGTCAAGGTACATGCCACTAGCCATCTGGGCAACATCAGAGAAATCTCCCAGCCCTGCTAAGCCCTAAAGATTCATCTGAAACAATGGAGAAAACTATTTGTTCTGCCTACCTCACAGGTTTGTTGTAAAGATCAAGCAAAATCATGTGTGTGAAAGGGCCTTGAACAGTGTAAAATAACGTTCAAATGTAAAGTATTAAATTCTTTGCCCTTTTCCCTGGTTTCTCTGAAGTGATATTCAGTGTTTTGCTTGCCCTTATTGGCCTAGTGTACTTAAAATGGGGTCACTGCCCTGAAGCACACTGGAGCAAGTGCTGCCAGTACTTTTTCTTTAAAAAGAAGAAAGCTGTCCTGTCCTTGGAGCAGGTAATAGGAAACCCTTGCTCAGTGGCATCTCCTCTCCTCAGGTTGACTTGCCAAAATGCGTGGCAATTCCAATTCACTTCTGTTCAGATCTGAGGGGCCCCTAGGGAACCCCACTGAACGGAACCTTCCTGTAGTATTCAGATGCCCTTTGTGTTCTGTTTGCATCGCCTGTTAACACTGGGATAATGTCTCCACCTCATAGGGTTGTTGCAAAGATTAAATGAGTTAACTGTGTAACCAAGACTGAAACAAAAGAAATATTCGTCTAAGTATTAGCGGTGTCACGATTTTTCTTTCTTAATTAGCATCCACTTGGGGCGCGGAACTGTGCTAACCTCCTGGAACACACAGGAGACACAGTTTCTGCTCCTGCAGGGGTTAAAGTTCTACCACCGGAGGCTAGGGTTAGAAGGTTTAGTGAGTTAACATTCCCCCCACCCCACCCCCAGATACTTTGCTCCGCTAAGAATGCCCCCTTAGCTGACTTCCTGCGCGGTGGTGTTCGGAGCTCGTCGCCTTGGGGTCAGATCCCATGTCGTCGCTCCCGGGAGCCTGATTCAAGTTCTGGCCTTGGATCCTGTGGCCTCCGCACACCCCATGCTTGAGCGGCTTTCGAACTGAAACGGTGAACGGCGTTTCCAGCCCAGTGGAAGTTGGGAACGTGTGGGGACCCCGGGTGACCAAGAAGGGGCTTGCAGAACTCTGAGCTTCAGGGTCCCGCAGCCACGCGCGGCAAATTGCTTCCTGGCCTCGTTCGCAGCTCGTGAGGTTTGCGGTGCTCTCGAAGTGGCTGGAGAGCGGCCGCGGAACCAGCGTGCAGGAGCCGCGGGCCAGGTGGCGCGGAGACCTCGGCGAAAACGTAGCCGGGGCGCGGGGCCGCGGGCGGCGGCGGCGTCAGCGCGTCCAGAGGTAGCGGGACACGTGGAGAGGAGGAAAAACTTTGCGTGCCCGGGAGGATCGCATCGGCCGAGGAGCGCACCCGGCGGTGGCCGCGAGGTTGGGCACCGCCGCGGGGCTGGGAAGGGACTCCCGCAGGCCCGGGAAGGGACTCCCGCGGGCCCTCCGCGGGCCGCGCTCCCAGCCCCCTCCCTGCGGACCCCACCCCCTTCCCTCCGCCGCGCACGCAGCGCCGCGGTCCCTGTCAGAAGCGGCCGGATCCGCCCCAGCCAAGCAGGGCCCGACTCGCACCCAGGACCCTGGGCCTCCGCCTTCGCTCTAGCCTGGGAGATTCTCATCGGGCCCTCCTCTCTTCCCGAAGAGGACGCGGGCGGGCAGGACGTCCCAACAAGGCCGGCCGCCCGCGGCCACGTCCCGGCCCGGCCCGGGCGCGCCGAGGAGCGGAGCCAGGGGCCGGCGCTCGTTCCGGCTCCCTCCCGGGCGCGCCGGAGCCAGGGGCGGCCGCTCCGGCTGCAGCCTCGAGGGCCTGCGCCTCCCCCGGGCGAAGCTTTCAGCAGCGCTCGGCAACTTCTTTTGGCTCCTGCCACGGGGAGCGAGTTCACCCATCAGGTAAGGAAGGCTGCCTGTTCCTAGGCTCCAGCTCGGGCGGGCGTGTTTCTGAAAGTTGATTTGAAATGCATCCAAGAGTGAGCAGGGCCAGCCGCGCTCCTCCCCGAGGCGACTTCTTCGCTCCTGCAGACATTCCCGGCACCGGCCGACCGGCGGGAGGACCTCCCTGCGCGCCCCGCACGCCCCGGGCAGATCCCAGCGCCCTGAGTCTGGGAGCTGGCGGGACGCTCTCCGGATCGCTTGCTTTGCCCCTTCTCGGCCGGGGCAGGTGAGGGACGCAACTCTGCGGGTCTGGGCGCGGGCGAGAGACCTCATAGTTCCGCGTGCCTGGGCTCGGCCGCGCGAGGGAAAATACCCACTCCGTTTATCTCTTACACTAGTAGCTGGGTTCCCGCCGAGGCATCCCTAGGGCCCTGACTGGTATAGGTTGGGGCGGAGTCGAACTCGGGGTGGGGAAACCTGGGGCTGAGGACCTGGTGAGGGGGTGGGGGACAGGGGAAGGAGAAACGCAGTTGGGGGCGGAGGCCTAAGTACTTAACGCGTTGGCTTCGAATGAAATCAGATCAGTCAGAGCAGCTCGCTGTGACTGGTTTCTCTCCTCCTACCCCACATTTCTCGTGGCTGAATTCTACCCTCGCAGCTCATTCTGGTCACCCTGGACACTCCCTCCGTCCTTTTCCAAGAGTGCGGCGGCTTGCGTGTGCCGCGTCCTAAAGGGCTCAGTCGCCCAAAGCGTCGTTTCCTCTCGTCTACAGGTCCTCCCCGCGCGGCCTGAACATGCTGGACGGCCTGAAGATGGAGGAGAACTTCCAAAGCGCCATCGAAACGTCGGCCTCCTTCTCCTCGCTGCTGGGTGAGTGTTCAGGCCGTGCGCCTCGGGCGCACCGTCTTTCCGCCAGGCCCCAGATCTGGCGTCCAGCTCTCTGAGACACAGCAACAAGGGAGCTAGCGCCCCGCTTCGCGCACTCAGTTGAGCTCACTCCCTATGTGTCAGAACCTGTGGGTCCTTCACACCCCAAACCGACCAGCCGCCCCAGGCCTCTTGCGCCAGGCACCGAACTCCCCAGAGTCGCGAGGGGCAGACGAGCTTGCTCGCGGGCGTTTGAATGGCAAGTGATTAAAAATACCCAAGGCTGGATTTTTAATCATAGAGCTGATCGACATCTCATAAATGCCTCCCTCTTTTCCGAGACTTAGGGATGAGCACACAAACCCGAGGCCCGGAGCACCCAAGTTCGAGACGGCTTCATGCCTCCAACTCCAGCCCCAGTCTCAGCCTCGAGCACCGCCAAGAGGCTTTTCCGGGCGGGTGGGCAGCGCATCGCGGGGATTAGCCCGCGCGGCGGGGCCCTAGCCTCGGCTTTAATTAACTGGTGCTGGATCTCTCGTCTCGCGGGTCCTGCTCCCTCCTGGGTCTCCCCAATCACTTCGCAGTGACTACGGAGGAGCGGCGAACCCAGGGCCTCAACCAATACGCGGGTCAAACCGAACCGAAGCCAGGGATTCTCACTCCCACCTCGCCGCCCTCGATGCTTTACAAGTTTGGTGAATGGGTGTTTTAATTTTTTTTAGTGGGGGAGCGGGGTTTCGTTTTGTCATTTAAACCTCTTGCCTCTTCCTAACTCAGAACAGCTAGAGCGGGGTGTAGGCGGAGGATGAGACAGTTCGGCTGGAGAAACCGGACTGCGAGAGGAAATCCTCACCCCCCCGCCCCCCCCAACTCCCCAGATGAAACGAAATCGCGTGCACCGGGTACCCCTCTTTCAACTGCCTTTTCAGAAACTTCCTGACTCCAAACAGCCTCGGAAGAGCCAGACGGTCAGAGCTGGCCCGGACCTAGCGCAGGGCGCGCTTGAACGTCTAGCGTTCAGCCGGCATCGCGGCGAGTCCTGTGCGCCCTGCCCGCCTCAGGTCCGCTCTCAGCGCCCGGGGTCGCGGCCCTAGACGCCGAGACAGGGCAGAAAAAAACAGGAAATATTTTAAAGATCTCGCTACTTCTAGCACTGCCTGCCTGAATCCCAAGGTGACTGGCCCCGCTCCTGAGCCGATAGTCGTGTCTCCTAAGGGGAAAGGGGCCGAGTGTAGCAAGGAAACCGGGAAGCGTCAGGCCCTTTGGGACATCTCTAGCAAAAGTATTGTTACCGGGGAACAAAGCCTTCTCTAAATAGCTGTGAAACGTGCCGACATAGTGACAGAGGTGATCCCACAGCCCCCCCCCAAAAGCCCTCCCAACCCGCACCCGAAAACTAAAGGAAGAAAACTGAGGCAACTGCAAAGGTTAAGATTGAGAAGAGTCCTTTTCCCTCTGAGTCAGTTTGGGTTCAGTTTAGCCCTCTTTCGTGGCTGCTGAGCTCGCCTGATTCCAGGAACACTGGCCGGACACTGCAGTGTCTTGGAGTCCTGCTTCTTTCCTCCCTGCGCACCCCCCTCCCTGCCCTTCTCTCCGCTTTGATGTTTCTTAATTATGAAAAAAACCCATCTGCAATTTGCGGGCCATCCAGCAGTTTGGAGCTCATTGATTTGAACAATACCGTTTGCCTAGGGCGGGGATGGTATTTTCTTGCAGGCATGGGACTTTTTAGGAAGCAAAGAAAATGTATAAAGTTTTCTTCCAAATAAATAGAACAAAATTGCATTTTAGCAAAGGACAAAACCAAACAACAACAGAAAAGGATTATTTTTACACACTCATAGTTTTAATCATAGACAGTGAAGACAAGCATAGTGAATGATTTGATGATTAGCTGATTAACCTAGGAGCACAGATTTATTTGTAGGCTGATTTTTACATCAGGTGTGCAGGATTGTGCATACCTGGATAGGTTTGATAATTAAAAGCAACTTATTGATTTCTACCCCGCTCCCCTGGTAGAATTTAAAACCTTCCCACGTAGTCCCTGTTTGTCAGAAAGGCTATTTGGTTTGCTTTTGTTGTGCTCTACAAATCTTGGCTTGGCTGTTTAGCAGGGGGCTTTCCAGGGCGGGGCCCGCGGGGGTCATCCGTGAGTGTGGGTGATAGGTCTGTAGAGGGTTCGGGCTGGGTTTGAGGGGGACGCTGGGCCAGCGCGGCTCATCGGTGGACGTCTGTTGCTGCTGCAGGCAGAGCGGTGAGCCCAAAGTCTGTCTGCGAGGGCTGTCAACGGGTCATCTCGGATCGGTTTCTGCTGCGGCTCAACGACAGCTTCTGGCACGAGCAGTGTGTGCAGTGCGCCTCCTGCAAAGAGCCCCTGGAGACCACCTGCTTCTACCGGGACAAGAAGCTCTACTGCAAGTATGACTATGAGAAGTAAGTGCCCGCGCCTCGGATCGCGTCCCGCACACCGCCTCAGCGAGCGCGGGAGACCCTGTCCTTCTTTACCCCCTCATCTGCTTCTGGAAGGTGCAAGATGCACCCGCGTGCCCAGATGCGCAAGTGCCCATTCTCTTCCATTCTGTAAGCTCCCCGGGGCAGCGGAGGACTGCGCCGATGCGCGCAGTAGCAGCTGGGGCCCCACAGAAGCGCCAAGGGATGGCTTTCTCTATGGTCTGCTCGTCCAGTTTTCTGGACCTGGCCATCCCCCCGAGGACACTCCATTGTGGACGCTCCTATCCCATGCCATCGACCTCGTTTCTCCCTTCGCCGCTTCACTGGGGTGCCCTGGGGCGGGGGCGGAGCTGCCAGTGGCCCACCTCTGCTGTCCCGCTCCCTCTCCACCTTACCCACCTGTCTGCGCCACCCAGACGCTTATGCGCAGAGCTGAGGCTGTCTGGAACCCACAGCTTGGATGCCCTGTGTTCCTTCCTTCCTTGACTTTGTCCACTGGAGTCCCTGACAGATTGAGCTTCAGGCACAGCGCTGTTGCTCCTCTGAACTCCGAGGCAACGCACACCCCGCTCGCTTTTCTGCTCCGTGTATTCTCCTCACCCCTTACACCGTTTTTTCCAAAACCCTCGGGCCACACGGGCAGCTAGACCACGTCTTCCATCCTCCGCCTCCTCCCTAATTCCTGTCTGGGTGTGCGTTTCTGCCGCGCAGCAGGGTCGACATGAACCAGTCTTGCTCGGTCGACATGAATGTTCTGGTGTGTGAAGAGGAGAGTTAGGAACCAGGTATTTAGGGAAGTGGACTATTTCAATTCTAGATCTCCATAATGTCTAAAGCCTGGATAACGCTAGGGAGTGGGAGTTTGAAGGATTTGCTGTTTCCGGCCAGGCCCCCCGTGAGTTGCTTAGTAAAGCTAAGCAGAGGGTGGGGTGGGGAGGCACTGCTTTTCCAGGTCAAAAATGGCTAAGGAATGGGGACACTGACTTCATAGAGACGTGGAGGGTATTGAAGCAAAGAAAAGTGGCCGAAACGAGGGCCTCTGTTTTTGTACTCCGGACTGGTCTAAGTGACAGAGTGCCCTGGTGGCTCACGCGCAGGAAAATTCCTCATTTGTCACTGGTGAATAAAAGGGACAGCAGTATATGAGGGAAATCAAGGGAGGTTTAGTGTTCATGAAAAACAGTTCATATGATGTTATTGAAAACACAACATGAAATGAGGTGTGTGTGGGAAATCTCAGTATAACACAAAAAAGCTCAGAGAGAGAACAGAAATATCTTCTTTTTTTGCCTGGCCTCTGAGGTTTACTGCAAACTGACAAAGTCATCAGATCCAGTGACCACACACACAAATTCTTTCTGCTACTCACACTCCTTTGATACAGTATTACTGCATTTTACCCCCATGTGGATAGAGTACTGGACATTTTGCTTTTTTTTGAAAAGATAACTACATTTTTCAGCACACAAAAAGTAGAGGTTTGATTTTGAATGAGTTGAGCAATACAGAAATAAGGAGAGAAGTACATCACCATTACCCAAAGTGGTAACTATAGTTGTACATTTTTTAAAAAGAAGATGTGTCTGTATCTGTTCTTGATTGTTCATTGCTCTAGTGTCTGGGTGAAAAGTGCAATTTTTAGGTAATTAAGCAAATTTTGCACACACAACTTAAAGTACCACCTTTGGATAAAGCTTCTGCTCACTTTTTCCCCTCTGTTGCCATCTGAAAGTTTTGGGATTGCATAGACCCAATCTTTATCTTTGTGCTTATAGATTACTGAAATGTCCACACCCTTCAGGCACAACACTAGCAAATTCAAAAGTATGGGAGCTTAGGAAAGGATTTGGGTGGTGAATTTCTATTCTGTTTGTGAAAAAAAAATCACGAATCACAGAAGGCTTACGGGTCAACACAGCTGTCTGACCAGTCAAATCTTCTTTAAGGAAGTCAGGCTGTGTCAAGAGGAGAAGAAACAGTTGTTGTAAAGTACTTAACACAGCAATGTCCCCTCACTGCAGCCTCCCAGGTTTGGCGAGGTTTGGGGCTTATTAGCCCACTAGGGTCAGTCCTCCCCGCACAAAGCTATTTCTGCAAAGGGAAAATTGCAGGGATCAACTTGCCAGCTGTTGGCCAGAACCAAGAAGATTTTACAGAGTAGTGTGAGCTACATTGTTCAGAGAGGTGTTGATGTTACCATGAGGGTTTTTAATTTTGATTTTAACACGGATGTCCAAAATGGAGTTGCTTTTCTCTTTTGCTCATCATCAGCACTTGTGTGTGCCCAGCGCCTCCATTGTCTTTTAGATTAATTTTATTACAGTTTTTCTCCGCTGTCCCCCATCCACATCTCATTCTTCTTTCAACCAGAGCAGGATGTAGTATATTTGCTAATCTTAACGGTATTAGTCTTCATGGTAGTTGCTGTAAAACAGGAAGGGTGGGGGGTTGTTTGTTTGTTTGTTTTAAAATTAGGCTCAAGACATTTTCCTTTATTCGGCAAGCTCTTTGAGCTTCTACAGGCAAGGAACTAGACTTGGTGATGGGAAGATATGAGAAAAAGTCTCAAAGCCTGCCTTCAGGAGGCTTATAGCCTATATTATCCTAGCTATTGAGTATTTATTGTAAACCTCTACTTAGACCATAGGACTAAGTATTGAATAGAAGTTGTCTGGAAGAAATTTATCCTCTGGGGGATGCAATTCAATAGATAATAGTCATAAAACAGAGCACATTTCCTCTGCATTTATAAAGATAGTTTTTGCCTTTTTCCTTTGGATCTTTTTAAAAATTTGAGGCCCAGCCAAGGCAAATGGAGAGGAAATTAAGATAGAAGTTAAAGCTATAGGACAACACTGCTGGTGAATTATGGAACAATTCATAGCAATGAACATTCAGGCAGTGCCCTTGTCTCCAGAAGAAACGGAATTCAAATGCTATTTTTAAACATTAAAAAAAAACATATAGCTAATGTGCAGTCTTCAGTGGAGTTCATAAACATATTAACACAGTGGCCTCATCATATTTATGTTAGCCATTTGTATGTGCATTTCTGGCTGTTGAGCACTTTTGCATTTGAGTTATGAACTGCCTGTTCATGGTGTCAGACAGCCAGTTAAAAAGTGAAAATTCTACTCTATCAACCAGTTGTTACACCTTCTTGATGTCAAACACCATATTTGTCTAATTTTAAAAAATTGAATTGACAGTGGCATTTTAGATGTACAACCATCCATTTGAGGACTTCAGGGCATTTTGTTAAATATTTGTCTCATACGTTATGACGCTCTTAGGAATAATTTATCTTCTCAACATCCAAAACAAATAAGCATTTAAAGCTGGAGTGTAGAAAACTGATTTATGAATATCCAGAAATTAAGAACTGGAGGTGACCTTTATTGTTCATGAAATGCCATCAAAGAAAAATAGCTAGTTCGGTGGGATGATACATGCAAAAAATTGGTGACGGAGCATCACGTCACATAAACCTCAGGGTGCTACAGGTGTGGATCCTTAAACGTTGGACTCAACTGTCTTTGACGTTCTTGAAAGTTAGCAAATAACCAAAGTATTTTGCAGCTTGGGGAAACTTCTACTTGTATAACTATTGTTCCCTGTTTAGCTGAGTCCTCTAGGATCTGGTTAGTTTGGAGTTTTCCCTGAATATGTTCCAGACAAATACTGTAGCTGGACTTCAGTTGGAAACAGAAGAGGCTGCTGATTAACAGGAATGTGGTGATACAATAGATAATTAAGCCTTCTGGAAGAGATCCCACATTTAAATCAAGTTTATATTGTTTCTTTCATGTGTCTGGCGGCTGTGTGTGTCAGGCAGGGCTCTCTCCCCTCACATATGAAGTTTATCATCATCCCTTAGATAGTTCTGGACATCCTAGGAGCAGTGTGGGATAGTATTGCTGTCATCAGGGCTCCTCTTATAACATCATAACTCCCCACATGTCAGCAAATCGCAGGTCTTGGGAAACCTTCTCTCAGAGGGCCAGTCCATGTTTTCCCCCCTTTCTTTTGGAGCAGACCAATTTTTCTGAAGAAAGGGACTCCAATGAAGCAAAGTGCATATCCCTCATTAGAACTTTCTCTGTATCTTTCTTTCGACTTGCTGACTGGCAGCCCCAAGGAGAAAATGGCTGAGGTAATGATCTCTATTAGGATCAGTAATGGACTAATACTGGATTTTATCGAGGTAGTGTAGGAGGTGTGTAGGGAGGAGAGTTTAGTTTGGTTTTATTACTGTGACATTACTTGGAGATCAAAACTGGGCCTCAGTTCCTCATAAAAGGAGCCTGCAGATGAAATTACAGAGGCAGTTGTTAGATTTTTACTTTATCTTCTGTTGGCCCCATGCCTGGCATGGTAAAATTTAGGAATATAAAAATCAAACACAGCTAGGTATTAAACTGACGTGGGCATTAAATTGTAGGGGGCTCTTAGCTTGGGATAAGCGTCGTTCATGGGCTGTGACTGTTTGTGCAGGCTGACTTATCTCTTTTTTTATTTAAAGGGTGATTGGAAACCGTCTTTGTTCAGAGGTGTTTTCTCTTTTTATATGAATTGGTCCCTAGGTAGGATTTTCTGAATCTCAGACTTTAAATGTTGAAATAAAATTAGAGACTGGGAGTAGATATTAATAGTATTCTGGGGATTAGATATGAACATTTCCTTTCAGAGTAGGCTTGTGGGACTCTTTTTTTCCTTAACGTAAATTGAGCACATCAAAAAAGGTTATTTATTCAACCCAGTTTTGCATACTATAGAGTTCTGGGATTTTGTCATCCACCCAGCCAAGGAGTTGCTTTTGTTGTTCAGATTTCAGTGACAAGAGCTCTTCAGATACTTCATTGTGTTGCTTTTTAGTTTCATTTTTCTTATTTATAACTTTTGTGTGACCCAAAATACTGCTACTAATTTTAGAGAGCCCTCTTCATTGTTGCTTTTGTTTCTGGGAGGATTTTTTTGAAATTAACGAGTAGCTATTGTTTCTCTAACGAGAACAATTCCCTTTATTAAATTATCAGCTAATGATTTTTTATGGTCAAAGAAATTATTTGGGTTCTAATGTTCAGAAGTGAGAAAATAGACAAGAATTTAAAATATTCATTATATTCCCAGGAATTTATTAAAGCATCTTGGGGTAAATTTGTATACAAGATGTCATTGTTGTGTTATATCAAGTTCGAAATAACCCATATTAAGTTGATTGTTAAGTATATTGTACAATACTGGGCAATGGACTATGGGGAATAAAGGACAATCACAGCCACCATAGAAAGATTTAAAAATAATTTGAGTTAACTGTGAGATCTTAGCTGTACTTAAATGCTTTGAATTTTTTTTTTTTTTACATCTTTCTAACATGGAAAATCAAATGCCCACCTCTTCAGATGAGAGTTCTTGGTAAGCCACTTGCAGAGTGGGATAAGGAAGATTAGGGACTGTATGGGGTGATGAGTGCCTCCCCCGCCCTCCAAAGAAGCAGAAAGTTTCCTATATAGAATAGTCCTGTCCTATTTCCAGCATAACCTGAGGCTTCCCCCTGGGGAATGAATGCCCTATATGTTTTTCTGAAAGTTTCTTAGCAATTATAGAACAGTATTGCTCGCAGTCTTTTCAGATTACATTTGGGAAAGTTGGTAATTTTAGGAGCAAAATGTAGAAAGTTACTGGAGAAAAGAGGCCCTTTTCCCCTTGGTGCTTGTTTCTGAAACTGACAGAGAAACTTGGTGTGCCTATGATTTACATTTTTTCCCTTCATCTCCTCGACTTCTAGCGCGATGTGGGACAATTTAGTCAATTCATCACAATTAGAATTAGTTGTGTTATCTTTAACCAATGTCAGCTGCAGCTTTGTGTCTCTTTGTCATATATTAAATGAAACCTAGCCAACTGTCTTGCTGAAATGAAGTGAACACCTTCCAAATGTCAAATTGTTATTTTAGTCAAGCACAATTATCTGTCTCTATATTTTTAACCAAGTTGAAATTAATAAAATTGCTGTGGCCCTGGCATTAATTAGCAGGAGGATTAGAGCTATATCAGCTAAAAAGGAGGTGTAAACACTGTAATCTTACTGCATGTTTGTTTTCACACTACTGAAAATAAATAAAATGAGACTTAGGATAGGGATTAAGTTTCTTTTGGCATTAGACAGCAGATGCAATTGGAATGCAGCAGAAACACTGAAGTATTAGTGAAGACGTTATCGGAAGAATAAAACTGTGGCTCAGCGTTGGTTTCCTACCTTCTGGGTATACATGGTCCCATCGAAAATAACCCCATCTGGGTAGTTAAAAGAGGATTTTAAAAAACTACTTCCATGCTATACTTTTCAGTGGTGAACAAAGCAACCAGATTATCTGTAGGGCTTGTCACCTGGCTGCCATGCTAGGATTAGCTAGAATTTAATGAAGCCCTTGCCAGATTCCCCATTATTGCACCATAATGTCATAACAACTAAAAATACAAAGTGGACTGTGCTTTTCCTAGTCCTTAACTGAAGTCACATGAAAGAGTTTGGTCTCTTCTAGCCTTTCAAGATTCCAATTGGGGGATCCTATTTTTGGATAACAGTAAATATGTCTGGCTTTTCTGACTCTTTAGGCCTCCCATGGCTTTCCACCCTGTTAGATTTGTGTTTTATCATCATTACCCTATAATGGACAAGCCCTGGTTAGATATCTGGCCACTATGTGTTGGAAACATCTGATGGGCCAGCTAAACTCTTCATATTAAAAAAAAAATACTTTTGACATTCAGCATTAGCACATGGAATAGCATGTGGAATGGACCATGTGCTATATCTGACTTTACATCTAGCTGCATCCCATTTTGCCTCCCCTTCACTCTCCTATGTCCTTTGGAATTCTACTAACTTGACTCTTGAAGGCACATGATAACACTTAAATATCATCTCATCATTGCCTCATTTTTCTGCCAGGCCACCCTTATCCTTATGGACTGTTGCATGTGGATATGCTAAGTCGTGTCAGTCATGTCTGATTCTTTGTGACCCTATGGATTGTAGCCTGCCAGGTGCCTCTGTCCAGGGGATTCTCAAGACCACAATACTAGAGTGGGTTGCCATGCCCTCCTCCAGGGGATCTTCCTGACCCAGGGATCAAACCCACGTCTCATATCTCCTGCATTGGCAGGCAGGTTCTTTACCACTAGTACCACCTGGGAATCCTCCTTTAATTTTTCTCACTTGGAGGAAACAACTTTGTCTTTTAGATGCACAAAATAACGGTCCATCCAGTTATGGGGCAGAATTCAGCTATAACAGCTGGTGAGGGACGTTATGCCCAGGTTTGCGTGATCTCATGATCACACTGTTTGGGTGACCAGTTAGGGGCCCCTGAACATCTTTCTGAGTGTGCCTGGCACTTTCATGGATGCTGCGTTATGTTTTTCGATGGGTCAGAGAAGTGCCTGAGTCTGAATTTGTCACCAATAAACCAGGCCAAGGAGTCATTTGGTGAGAAGCCTGGTTAGCATTCTGATAGCGTGTACTCACTCTCAACTTTTTTGGCTACTTCTCGGGTTATCACACTTCTCCACCTGAAAAGAATCATCTTGTATCTCCCGAGTACCAGGTTCTGCTGCTGCAGTGAGCAGGGACCTGTAGAGCAGCCTCCTCTCCGAGTTCCATCATCCCTTTCAGTTATACGGTAGCTACTCCTTGACTCACAATGCTCTTGCCTCCTCCCTCTCCAGCCTCAGGAACCTTTAAAAGGATTTTTCAAAACAAAACAAAACAAAACACCCCCTCCTGAACTCCAGATTAGCCTCTTAAGCTCATTAAATTTCCTTTAAATACCGAAATGTTGGGCTCCTGGGGACTATCCCCCCAAACCATATTTTCATTCTTAACATTGTTGTCATTCACTGTGCAGCAGATTAAGGCCAGCTCCCTCTGGGCTCAGAAGCGGTTCCCCTGTCTCTGCAGGAGGGTCCAAATATGTCTTTGTTTGAGGACTGAACCTGAGTGGAAAGCTGATGCCAGCTTGGCTGGGGGCCCCAAGCTCCAGGGTAGAGAGGAGGTTGATGTCCTTGCAGACAGGATGGGCCCAAAAAAGGTAATGGGCAGGTGAGTGGACAAGGTGTGGCTCATACAGTTTTGGGGAGCTTGGTAGTCATGGGACTCTCCCCCAGTTGCTGGGGAGAACCAGGAATAGACGAAATTTAGAGGATTGTCCTTGCCGAAGAGAGTCAGGGTGGCTTTGGGATCTCTTTTGATTGGGACCCAACAGTGACATTAGAGCCCAGTTTCTGTTCAGCACCCAGGCATTGCTGGTTGCCACTGTCCAGAGATGGACTTTTACAGCCACACCTGCTTTTGCCTGCTGCATGCTCCCTTCTTTATTTCAACCCCCTTTCCAAAGGGCCTCCCTAATAATTCTTCCCCTCTCTGTCATTTCAGGCTTCCTTCCCTAAAGCTGGCTCTTGGGGAGAGCTTTCTGGTTTTGACAGTGGAACAAATCCTTTTTAACATAACCATCGAGAGTTTCCTCCCCTGCTGCTGGCTCCCCCTCACCCCTTCTCCTCCTGCCCCTCCTCACATTGTAGCAGGGATTCCTGTTGTGCACGTGTTCCCTGTGCTTGCGCAGCGACAGCCTGCCATCTTCACAGGGATAATGCCATGGTTCCATGAAGCAGACTTTGGAAATCTAAAGGGGAAGAACATCCCAGGAGACCCTTCCCTGCATGTGTTTGGCTGGAGTGTCGCTTGGTCTCTGCACCTACCTTTCCCCTGGGGATCTGTGTAACTGGCAGCCCGAAATTCAACCGCAGCACTGGTTTTCCAACCCCATTTTCAGGATCTCAACTTTCAGCGCAGCCTTGCACTCTTGCTTATCTTATACTCTGAACCCGTCTTATGACCTTTTAATTTTCGAATTATGTGGTATACAGGTTAGAGCCTACTCTCCACTAGCTGTCAAAATGGAGAGGATATTATGAAATATCACATTGGGATATACATGATAATGTGTACCTTCCGAAGGTACTTTTTAACTGGAAGGGTGTTCGCTCAAAGGAATAACTATCTTATGGTAGAATTTTAGGCCCTAGAATGGGATCAGTATATAATTTTGGGCAGAATGCAAGTATCACTTTGTCAGATGCTTTCCTGTTTTTAATGTGAGGCCAGCCATGATTCCACACCCACTCCTTTTCTTCTGGGTTTTATTTTCTTTTTGTTCTGTTATTGGTTGGGATCTTTGATTTTAGAAGTCCATGTCCATAGATGGAAGAGGATTGGGCAGGTGAATATGAATGGTTTGAGCACTCCACAGCTCTCTCCATTACTGGAAAAATAATCTGAAACACATGTCCTACTGTCAAGTGATATCCAAGCCACAATTTCCTCATCCATACAAAGGAATAGAATAATAACAACTTCATAGAGTTGTTGTGAGAATTAAAAAAGAGAATGAACTTCAAAAACCTCTTGGTGTGAAATGTGGAGAACTATATATGCTTGGGTATTATTATTGTTGGTTTTTTAATATGAGTAAAAGAATACATATTCTTAGGAGCTGTGTATAATAACTCAACACAGTCTAGTGGTTAAGAGCATAAACTCTGGAGCCAGAGTGTCTGGGACCAAATTCTTGCTCTGCTGCTCACTAGCTGTGTTACCCTGGATGGAGGTCATGCTTTCTCTGTGCCTGTTTTCACTCTTTAAAATGGGGATAAGTACCAGCCTCACAAATTTACAGTTATAAGATAGATTAGCACTAGAGACATAAAGCACAATATAATAAATATAACAAACACTGCTATATGTTATATATGAACATTGTTAAGAGAGTAAATCTTAAGAGTTCTTGTCACAAGAAAAACTATTTTTCCTATTTTAAAAAATTTTGTATCCATATGAGATGATGAATATTCACTAAATTTATTGTGGTAATTGTTTTCTGATGTATTTAAGTCAAGTCATTATGCTGTACACCTTAAACTTACACACTGCATGCCTGTGTACATGCTAAGTCACTTCAGTTGTGTCTGACTCTTTGCAACCTTATGGACTGTAGCCCACTAGGCTTCTCTGTCCATAGGATTCTCCAGGCAAGAATACTGGAGTGGGTTTCCATGCCCTCCTCCAAGGGATCTTCCCCACCCAGGGATTAAATCTTTGTCTCTTATCTCCTGCAGGCAGGTTCTTGATAGCATATTCAGTGCTATATATGTCAATTATAATTCAATAAAATGGAAATAAAAAATTGTACTGACCTCATAAGTTCATTTGGGTTAATGTTTATAAAGCAGATTAATGGTTGTCTCATAGAAAATGCCATAAAAGGATATGTTCCAAAAAAAAAAAAAAGAGTCCTACATTCAAAAAAAAAAAAAAAGGATATGTTGGGAAAAATGTATCTTTTTCAATTTTCAGAGAACCTTCATGGATATTACCTTTATCAGACTTTACAGCAATTTAAAAAGGTAGATATGGAGAGGCTCCCCCTGCCACCCTGCATTTTGTAGATGAGGAAATTGAGGTTCTGTGAGGTTAGGATCTTGCCCAGGGTCATGTTGTTGGTAAAGAGAGAAGCTAGGATGCTCTGCACAGCCTCTGACTTCAGGTTCAGTGACCTTTCCACTAAATCACACCATCTGCTCCTTGAATTCTGGTGTTCACACCCCTGTGAGATCACAATTCTCAGTTTGTCCTACTGAACCAGCTCTTGGAAAACAAGTCCCCACCTGCTAGATACTTGAGCTTTCCGACAGCTTTCCGATGGTCAGCTGTTTATACATTCTGTGGTTCTAAAGGAAGTCTTTTTGGATTTGGGGAATGCCTCTGTGTGTGTGTGTGTGTGTGTGTGTGTGTGTGTGTGTGTGTGTGTGTGTGTGTGTGAAAGCTGCTAGTGTACACTCGTCATTCCTATTTATCAAACTCTTCTGCCAAAGCAAAGCCATCCTACCCATCCCTCCTCTCCCATCCCATCCCATCTGCATTGGTCTCCACTGACCCGCTAGCGTTGCTATTCTTCCACGTGGGAAGAATTTCACAGAGGGAGACACACATCCTTTATCCTCCTCTCTAGCTCACAGAGTTTACTATTGGTGACTTTTGTTCTGGGAGCCTGTCTGCACATTTGGCAGCAGAACTGTTAACCATCAGATCTGGAGCCTTCCAGACATACTTCCATTGGGACCAGGCAGCAGCTGTCCATCCATTCCTCGGATAACCCTTTCCAAGTTTTCTTCTGAACTGTGTTGTATTTTCAAACAAGCCCCAGCCTCAGCTAGGAAAGAGCCCACTGTGCCCCTGTGTGAGGCTGATTTCCAGAACTGTTCACTCCATCTTGTTTATCACTTGGCCTAGCTGGATCAAAGAAGGGATCATGGAACCTTGGGTTTTGAGGAAATTAAGTATTCCTGGATTGTATTATTTCTCTCACCACTGTTGACACTTGGTTCTCTTAAAAATAGTTCCAGTCAATTTTATAGAGATGAAATGTATGTCTGAATTCAATCTCTGTAAACTGGTGGTTAATGAAACTAGAGATTTTGGATAATATGCCACCAATTGGAATGCACTTTACCTAGTTGTATGTGGATTTCTCAAATTTAGAATTAAATGGAATCTTATAAACAGTTGGTTCGTTAATTAAATTACTCATTCATCCCTTTAATCATCAGACAGACTTATTAAATTCCTTTATGTGCTAGATATGTAAAAATGAATGAAACAAAGCACTGATGTATTAACAGTCTAGCAGAGACTGCTTAGAGATATAAATTAACAGAGACTCGAAAGAAGAGTAAACTTGTTTTATGAGAGTCAAGGCCAATGAGACTGAGTACCAGCTTACGTAAATCCCTTGGTTCTATGTTATTGTTCATTATCTTTATAGTACCTATCATAATTTGAAATACATATTTATTTGTTGGTTTACTGTTGTTTGTATTGCTGAGCCATAAGCTCAGTAATGAGGGCAGGGACCTTCTTTTTGTTTTGTTTTTTAACTCTTATGTCTCCAACATCTTACATGGTTCTTAACAAATAACATATGTTAGACAAGTATATTTTGGTTAAGTGGATAAATGAATCAATGAACGGCTTGCTTGGGATTGTTGAAAAGGCTTCATGGAAGAGGTGATATGTTAACTACCTCTTGAAGTGTGAATGGAAATGTGAAACATTTAGGTGGAGATGTCCAGGAGGCAGTTGCGAAAGAAGATCTAGAAATTAGCCTGGACAAACAGCTTTAGGATATGTTATCAAATAAATATGAGAAGTGCCCAAGGGGATACTACACAGAGTGAGAAGGGGTCAGGGTGTAACTTTGGGGGGCTACTGGCATTCTAGGAGCCCTGGAAGAGGCTGTGATTAAATGACATGGAAACAGGAGAAAACAGCAGGGTGAGTGGGCTTCTGGAGGACAGAGCAGAGGTGGGGAATTTTAAAGGTAAGGCCACTTATTTGCTCTTGGAACTGGCAGTTAGTCATTGGTAAGCTTATCAAGAGTAGCTCTGTCAGAAGCTTGGAGGGAACAGGACAGGATTTTTGTGGGGTTTACAATAAAAAGAAAGAAGAGATAGAGGGAGTGATGGCCAACTCTTTTGGGAAGATGGGGTAATCTTAAGGCTACATGATGGCTAAGGTGAGCTCCTCCAGGAAGAGGAGGAGGTTGAGGATACAGGAGAGAGAGGGGCCCCCAGTTGATAGAAGAGAAGTGTGGGGGCAGGGGCAGGGATACACCCAGAGCACATGTTGAACCCCTGCTTTGGTCTTTTCCAGCCATTCATTTCCTTTGTCCTTTTGGGCATTTCTCTCTGGATTGATCAGAACTGATCATCACAGAACAGAGGCCAGAAGAAGGTGGCTCTGCTCCCCATGGCTTCTCAGGATATCTCCTCAGGTGGCCACTGCCACCTCCCACATAGCTTCTTTTCCAAGGTCATCCTGGTTCAGAGGCCGAGGGGTAGCAGCAGGGTGGTGGTGGAATGGGGCTCCAGTTCGAGTCCTTCTTCAGATACCAGTTGTCTTAGTGTAAATCTCAGTCGTCCACCATCTTCTTGTTTCTGCTCCTCAAGCATGCAGATCTCTGTTTCGTTACAGGTGCACAGGGGGTGTCTGATTCACCAGGACAGATGTGTATGTCTCCCCAGGAAAGGAATTAGTCAGTTGTGCTTGGCAACTAGACCATCCACACCTCTGCCCACTAAAGGGCTTTTGCTTCTTGTGATTCTCAGGAGAGAGAAGGGAGCCCTGGATGGGGACACTGTCCTCCTTATTGACCACACCACGGTGGCCCGGGCCCCTAACCCACTATCATTCTGTTTTACAGTCTTATTCATGTGGTTGATTCGTATGTTAGCTTTCCCAGATTGGAGGCTAGAGTGACCAAGGAGACAGTGGGCTTTTGGAATCCTGGAGCTGTAGTCCCTCCTTTGCCCCCCGTTTGTCTGGGTGGGCCCGGGCAAATCATTTCACCATTTTGAGATTTTCCCATTGACCTCAACACCTTTACCTCTCGAGCTCTCTGAGCTATGGAGCATGATCACAAATTTCCTGATGTGTGGCACAGGTGAGTGGGACTGTTTTTGATAAGAAGTTTTAAGACTAGTGTATGGTTAAGTGGGAATCCTTCCTTAGGACTTTTGAAACTTGTGTGACCCTAGAAGAGAAAAGGTGACAGGATCATAAGGGGCCAGACCTCCTAACTTAGAAGCGAATTAAACTGAAATTGGTGCTATCAAGGAGGCTGAATATTTTCCAATGGCTTTGCCTCTGTGGCTAGTAAATTGAGTGGACAATATATCCGTGATGGCTTATCTGATATCACAGACAGCCAAAAGATTCATGGGATGAATTTTTCTACTTGTCGACTGGTTGTAAGAGGTCAGTTTAAACCGAGCTCAGTAGTGCTAGGAAGGAGAATTGGGTGGAGAACTGTAATACAAATTGCAGTACTTCATGATGTATTGTTTTTCAATTTCCCTGTTGACAGTGAAAGGGCAAGTGCCAAATGGAATGTACTCTTTTAAATGGCAACATGGACACAGTGGGATTGTTGGAAAGCCATTAGTAGCCAAACCTAGTTAATATCAGCTCAGGTAAATACTCTTCATCACTGGCCTCTTTCCCCCAACTCAATTATTAAAGGATTAAAAGACTTCCCCAACGAACTCCTTTAAAAATTTAATGATGTGCGGTATTGTAGAGGTTGAACTGTTTCAATGAAGTGATTTCAGCTTCACTCTGACATTGCTGGTTAATCAGAGAGGGAAGAAGGTTCTGAAGCTCGTATTACCTGTAACGTGGTAAGACCAACCATCACTAAAGTCACATGCCGTGGAATCCAGGGAGCTCATATTCCTGACTTTTTACCAGATTGAGCTAATTCTGGGGACAAGATGGAGGGACATGTCCTGCCTGTGACCCTCCAACCATTTGTGGCTTCCATCCAGATAGCACTTACTCTTTCTTAGAATTAAATAGTGTTTTTAGGAGAAGCTGATGGAGAAATTTGCATCCAGGGCCTTGGTTTGATGCTGTAATTGTGCTGCAGGTGGTCAGTTGGTCCTCCATGGTCACCTGTGGCCTTCTTGAACATGAAGCATGTGTTTTGAGTTGCTCTTTTTTGGGGTTGTGACACACACACAGAGACCATATTCTGTCCCTTTGTGTAACTGAGGATGTACATAAGTGGGATCGCTGGGCAAGGTCAGAGGTGTGACTTGCAGCCAGATAACTGAATCGTGTCTCTTGATTTCCATGCAGACCCAACCTGTATCCTCAGGCTCACCAGCAATGAGTGATAAATAAATGAAATGCTCAGCCACAACCACGCTTAAAATCCAAGGGCATCAGTGCACAGTGATCTGCATGTGCAGGGTTGTAATGGGGAATGCAGTTGGGGGTGAGGATGGTGTGGCACAGTGGCTGGCACTTTCCAGTTTGGTGGCTTTTCTCTTACCTGCCACGTCTCCATGTACCTCAGATACAGCCTAATTGATGGACCATTCAGCATTTAGGAGTCCTGTATTCAAAGGTCATTTCTACTTTTATTTTTTTTATTTTTTTTTTGCTGGATCAAATCTGCTTATCTTTTTATTTTTATTTATTTTTTTGTAATTAGTTTATCTATTTTTTAACTTTACAATATTGTATTTGTTTTGCCATACATTGACATGAATCCACCATGGGTGTACACGTTTTCCCCTTCCAGAACCCCCCTCCCACCTCCCTCCCCACCCCATCCCTCTGGGTCATTCCAGTGCACCTGCCCCGAGCACCCTGTATCATTCATCGAACCTGGACTGGTGATTCGTTTCACATATGATAATTTACATGCTTCAATGCCATTCTCCCATATCATCCCGCCCGCGCCCTCTCCCATAGAGTCCATAATACTGTTCTATTTATCTGTGTCTCTTTTAATGTCTCGCATACAGGGTTATCTTTACCGATTAACTAAATACCATATATATGTGCTAGTATACTGTATTGGTGTTTTTTTTTTCTGGCTTACTTCACTCTGTATAATAGGCTCCAGTTTCATCCACCTCATTAGAACTGATTCAAATGTATTCTTTTTAATGGCTGAGTAATATTCCATTGTGTATATGTACCACAGCTTCCTTATCCATTCGTCTGCTGATGGGCATCTAGGCTGCTTCCATGTCCTGGCTATTATAAACAGTGCTGCTATGAACATTGGGGTACACGTGTCTCTTTCAATTCTGGTTTCCTCAGTGTGTATGCCCAGCAGTGGGATTGCTGGGTCATATGGCAGTTCTATTTCCAGTTTTTTAAGGAATCTACACACTGTTCTCCATAGTGGCTGTACTAGTTTGCATTCCTACCAACAGTGTAAGAGGGTTCCCTTTTCTCCACACCCTCCCCAGCATTTATTGCTTGTAGACTTTTGAATAGCAGCCATTCTGATGGGTGTGAAATGGTACCTCACTGTGGTTTTGATTTGCATTTCTCTAATAATGAGTGATGTTGAGCATCTTTTCATGTGTTTGTTAGCCATCTGTATGTCTTCTTTGGAGAAGTGTCTGTTTAGTTCTTTGCCCCACTTTTTGATTGGGTCATTTATTTTTCTGGAATTGAGCTGCAAGAGTTGCTTGTATATTTTTGAGATTGTTTGTCCGTTGCTTCGTTTGCTATTATTTTCTCCCATTCTGAAGGCTGTCTTTTCACCTTGCTTATAGTTTCCTTTGTTGTGCAAAAGCTTTTAATTTTAATTAGGTCCCATTTGTTTATTTTTGCTTTTATTTCCAATATTCTGGGAGCTGGGTCATAGAGGATCCTGCTGTGGTTTATGTCGGAGGGTGTTTTGCCTATGTTTTCCTCTAGGAGTTTTATAGTTTCTGGTCTTACGTTTAGATCTTTAATCCATTTTGAGTTTATTTATGTGTATGGTGTTAGAAAGTGTTCTAGTTTCATTCTTTTACAAGTGGTTGACCAGTTTTCCCAGCACCACTTGTTAAAGAGATTGTTTTTTCTCCATTGTATATTCTTGCCTCCTTTGTCAAAGATAAGGTGTCCATAGGTGCGTGGATTTATCTCTGGGCTTTCTATTTTGTTCCATTGATCTATATTTCTGTCCTTGTGCCAATACCATACTGTCTTGATGACTGTGGCTTTGTAGCAGAGCCTGAGGTCAGGCAGGTTGATTCCTCCAGTTCCATTCTTCTTTCTCAAGATTGCTTTGGATATTCAAGGTTTTTTGTATTTCCATACAAATTGTGAAATTATTTGTTCTAGTTCTGTGAAAAATACCATTGGTAGCTTGATAGGGATTGCATTGAATCTATAGATTGCCTGGGTAGTTATATTCATTTTCACTATATTGATTCTTCCAATCCATGAACACGGTATATTTCTCCATCTGTTTGTTTCCTCTTTGATTTCTTTCATCAGTGTTTTATAGTTTTCTATATATAGGTCTTTTGTTTCTTTAGGTAGATATATTCCTAAGTATTTTATTCTTTTTGTTGCAATGGTGAATGGTATTGTTTCCTTAATTTCTCTTTCTGTTTTCTCATTATTGGTGTATAGGAATGCAAGGGATTTCTGTGTGTTAATTTTATATCCTGCAACTTTACTATATTCATTGATTAGCTCTAGTAATTTTCTGGTGGAGTCTTTGGGGTTTTTTGTGTAGAGGATCATGTCATCTGCAAACAGTGAGAGTTTTACTTCTTCTTTTCCAATCTGGATTCCTTTTATTTCTTTTTCTACTCTGATTGCTTTTTAAAAGCCTTTTCAGTATTGGATATCCTGGAGTTTTTTAAAGCCCATATCTTATTTGGCTTTTTAAAAGTAGAAGTTCAGATTATTACTGTTTTTCATGTATAGTCAGTTTTCAGCTTTCCCTTCTAAAAGGTGACCCCAACTTGACTCAGTTTCTTTTCTCTTTGCTTTAAATTTACTGTTTAATTAAGGAAATTGATATTTTCAGGAAGATTTAGAATTGTGGCCCTAAACCCTCAGTTTTGGCCAGCCCAAAGGTAAATGTAGCTCTTTCATTTGCTTCACTTATTTAACTAATATTTGTTGAGTACCTGCTATGTGCACTGTTATAGGCACTTTGGGTAGAGCAGAGAATACTAACAGAGAATCCCTGACTTTATGGAGCCTACCTTCTAGGGAGGGGAGGAAAGACAATAAACAAGAAATAAAACGTGCGTTCCTTAAATCTCCCCAAGTTTGATTCTTCCTTTGTGTGTTTAGTCAAATATCCAGCTGTTTAACATTGCAACCCACGTTGACACTTGCCATTCTCCCACAACTTCTATATATTTCCTTTTTCCAGCTGCTGATCACCTTTTAGGATGTGCTGTAGTTTACTTTATTATGTCAATATATTTTTCCCCCATTAGAATGTAGGCCCCATGAAAACAAAGGTAAAGGTCATGCATCGTTTAATAAAATACTTTGCTTTATTGTGCTTCACAGAAATACTTTTTTTTTTTTTTTTTTTTTTTTTTTTTTTACAAATTGAAGATTTGTATCAGCCCTGCATCGAGTGTATAGTGCCATTTTTCCAATAGCATTTGCTTTACTGAAGGCTCGGATGGTTAGTTTTTTTTTTTTTTTAAGTAATAAAGTATTTGTAAATTAAATTCACATTTTTAAGACATAATGCTATTGCACACTTAGGCTACAGTATAACGTATATGTTATTTACATATGTACTGGGAAATCAAAAATTCATGCCGCTCACTATGTTGCGATATTCGCTTTGTTGTGGTGGTCTGGAACTGAACATGTGGTATCTCTGAGGTCTGCCTGTCTTTATTTTGTTCACTGATGAGAGCCTGGGACATAGTTTTGTTTACTAGTCTGGTGCCCAAGACATAATGGATGCCAAGTGATTGTTGTGGAAGGCTTGGAGTAATCAGTTCATCAATAAAGCTGTCTTAGACCAGTGGTGAACAAAAGTGAAGACAAGAGGATGGTTCCAAGACATTCCACCTGAGCTGAGTATTTACTGAGATGGCAAAGATGTGGGAGAGTGGGGGAGAGGCAGCAGTGGGGGTGGCAAGACTTTTCTTGGATGTGGGCATAACATGTCTCCTTCTCAGCTCCATTATTTTGTTCCTTAAGATGTTATATACACGTCACAAAAGAGGGGGAAATGTAAAGGAGGTAAGTGAGTGGAAAACCCAGCAGTGTTGATATTTGGAAACTCTATGTGGAATAGAAGTTTTTAAACCTGGCTTTTGGGTCAGGATATACACAAATCCCTTGCCTTATTCTCCCAGAAGTGTGTGTGTGTGTGTGTTTCTGAGGGAGAGGGGCCATAGATTTTTATCAGATCCTGGAATCTGCTTGTGATCCCCAAATGATTATGAGTTAGTGATCTGAAAGAAAGGGAAAGCATAAGGTTGGCCAAAAATTTCATTTGGGGTTTTTCATAAGGCAAAGAAATGCAAAAAGTCAAAATAGTTGTCTGAGGAGGCCTTATAAATAGCTGAGAAAGGAAGAGAAGCTAAAGACAAAGGAGAAAAGGAACAATATACCTATCCGAATGCAGAGTTCCAAAGAATAGCAAGGAGAGATAAGAAAGCCTTCCTCAGTGATCGATGCAAAGAAATAGAGGAAAACAACAGAATGGAAAAGACTAGAGATCTCTTCAAAAAAGTTAGAGATACCAAGGGAACATTTCATGCAAAGATGGGCACAATAAAGGACAGAAATGGTATGGACCTAACAGAAGCAGAAGATATTAAGAACAGGTGACAAGGATACACAGAACTATATAAAAAAAGATAGTTTTCATCCCAATCCCAAAGAAAACCAATGACAAAGAATGCTCAAACTAACACACATTTGCACTCATCTCACATGCTAGTAAAGGAATGCTCAAAATTCTCTGAGCCAGGCTTCAACAGTACAGGAACTGAGAACTTCCAGATGTTCAAGCTGGATTTAGAAAAGGCAGAGGAACCAGATCAAACTGCCAACATCCATTGGATCATTGAAAAAGCAAGAGAGTTCCAGAAAAACATCTATTTCTGCTTTATTGACTATGCCAAAGCCTTTGACTGTGTGGATCACAATAAATTGTGGAAAATTCTCAAAGAGATGGGAATATCAGACCACCTGACCTGCCTCTTGAGAAATCTGTATGCAGGTCAGGAAGCAACAGTTAGAACTGGACATGGAACAACAGACTGGTTCTAAATAGGAAAAGGAGTATGTCAAGGCTGTATATTGTCACCCTGCTTATTTAACTTATATGCAGAGTACATCATGAGAAACGCTGGAATGGAAGAAACACAAGCTGGAATCAAGATTGCCGGGAGAAATATCAATAACCTCAGATATGCAGATGACACCATCCTTATGGCAGAAAGTGAAGAAGAACTAAAGAGCCTCTTGATGAAAGTGAGAGAGGAAAGTGAAAGAGTTGGCTTAAAACTCAACATTCAGAAAACTAAGATCACAGCATCTGGTCCCATTGCTTCATGGCAAATAGATGGGGAAACAATGAAAACAGTGAGACATTTTATTTTCTTGGGCTCCAAAATCACTGCAGATGGTAACTGTAGCCATGAAATTAAAAGACGCTTGCTCCTTGGAAGAAAAGCTATGACCAACCTAGACGACATATTAAAAAGCAGAGACATTACTTTGCTGACAAAGATCCGTCTAGTCAAAGTGATGGTTTTTCCCAGTAATCATGTATGGATGTGAGAGTTGGACTATAAAGAAAACTAAGCACTGAAGAATTGATGCTTTTGAACTGCAGTGTTGTAGAAGACTCTTGAGAGTCCCTGGACTGCAAGGAGATCCAACCAGTCAATCCTAAAGGAAATCAATCCTGAATATTCATTGGAAGGACAGATGCTGAAGCTGAAACTCCAATACTTTGGCCATTTGATGCGAAGAACTGACTTATTGGACCCTGATACTGGGAAAGATTGAGGGCAGGAGGAGAAGGGGATGAGAGAGGATGAGATGGTTGGATGGCATCACGGACTTAGTGGACATGAGTTTGAGCAAGCTCTGGGAGTTGGTGATGGACAGGGAGGCCTGGTGTGCTTCAGTCCATGGGGTTGCAAAGAGTCAAACATGAATGAGCAACTGAACTGAACTGATAAGAACTTTTGCCCCTGAACGAACTTTTTGGCTATCCCAATGTTAGGCACATTCTCACATGGAAGCTTGTAGCATAAGAATGGGTGTCAGGAAGGGCCCCTGCTCCCCTCACTCCCTACCCCACATAGACAAGGGTTGAAATCCCAGTTCTGTTAACTTGGCAAATTAATCTCTGAGCAATCTTCCTCCTTACTATTAAAAGGCAGAAACTATCTTTTTTACATATGTTATAGGGATTAAAAATTGTGCATGTTTATACAGCATCCGATAAGGATCCTCACTAGATGGCAGCTAATTATACTAATAATTTACTCACTAATGTTAAACAATGCCAGCCAATTATAAATTATGCCCATATGGACCATTTTGTTCTCATGGCAGTGGTTTGTTTCTTACATTACTTTTATTTATTTTTTATTTTTTCCATGGAAGCATGCATGGATGGGATTTATTCAGTATCTGTAATGCATGGGGCAGTGTACTGGAAATTGTATATTGTTGTTGCTCTTCAGTTGCTAAATCGTGTCTGACTCTTTGTGACCCTGTGGACTGCAGCACACCAGGCTTCCCTGTCTTTCACTATCTCCTGGAGTTTGCTTAAACTCATGTCCATTAAGATGGTGACGCCATCCAACCATCTCATCCTCTGACCCTGCCTTCTTCTCTCCTGCCCTCAGTCTTTCCCAGCATTAGAGTCTTTTTCAATGAGTTGGCTCTTCTCGTCAGGTGGCCAAAATATTGGAGCTTCAGCTTCAGTAGCAGTCCTTCCAATGAATATTCAGGATGATTTCCTTTAGGATTGACTGGTTTTATCTTCTTGCAGTCCCTGGGACTCTCAAGAGTCTTATCCAGCACCACAGTTTGAAAGCATCAGTTCTATGGCACTCAGCCTTCTTTATGGTCCAACTCTCACATTTGTACATGACTACTGGAAACACCATAGCTTTGACTATTATATTAATACTGTTGTATTGTCACAATCGTGTTCTGGAGGCAGTGGTATCTTTCTTTTTTTAAATTAGTTTATTTATCTATTTTTTAACTTTACAATATTGTATTTGTTTTGCCATACATTGACATGAATCCACCATGGGTGTACATGTTTTCCCCTTCCAGAACCCCCCTCCCACCTCCCTCCCCATCCCATCCCTCTGGGTCATCCCAGTGCACCTGCCCCGAACACCCTGTATCATGCATCGAACTGTTTCTTACATTACTTTTAAACCTCAGCATTACTTTACTAAGAACTCTCAAGGGATATATCTAATATTTTAAAAGGATATAAAGGCAGACAGATTGCCTTGTGAAGTAAAACACACATCAGATTTCAGAAATAAAAAATAAGGACAACAAATACTTCATTTGAAAACAGGAGTGTTAAAGCAGATAAAATCTACTTACCCTTGTTGATATATATGAACTGACTGATAAACTTAAGTTGCAGGCAGCCAGTATTTATTTGTTACATTAATCCTAAACTGAAAGATAATTAGCAAATTTGTTAAGTAGGCTTATGTTTACTCTTCTTTGCCAACAATTATGATCATTTGTTGGCAACTGAAGGTTGAACTGAGTTCTACTGACTTAATTACGGCTGTCAGGAGGAAATAATGCATTTGAATTTCACAAACCTGTGAATTTACCAGGTCTCGTGTGATATTTAACAGAGGCTCAATTCAGTTCAATTTAGTTGCTCAGTTGTGTCTTTGCAACACATGGACTGCAGCACACGAGGCCTCCCTGTCCATCACCAACTCCTGGAGCTTACTCAAACTCATGTCCATTGAGTTGGTGATGCCATCCAACCATCTCATCCTCTGTCGTCCCCTTCTCCTCCTGCTTTCAATCTTTCCCTGAATCAGGGTCTTTTCCAGTGAGTGAGCTCTTCACATCAGGTGGCCAAAGTATTGGAGTTTCAGCTTCAACATCAGTCCTTCCAGTGAATATTCAGGACTGATCTCCTTTAGGATGGACTGGTTGGATCTCCTTGCAGTTCAAGGGACTCTCAAGAGTCTTCTCCATCACCATAGTTCAAAAGCATCAATTCTTCGGCGCTCAGCTTTCTTCACCACCCAACTCTCACATCCATACATGACTACTGGAAAAACCATAGCCTTGACTAGATGGACCGTTGTTGGCAAAGTAATGTCTCTGCTTTTTAATATGCTATCTAGGTTGGTCATAACTTTTCTTCCAAGGAGTAAGCGTCTTTTAATTTCATGGCTGCAATCACCATCTGCAGTGATTTTGGAGCCCAAAATATAAAGTCTGCCATTGTTTCCACTGTTTCCCCATCTATTTCTCATGAAGTGATGGGACCAGATGCTGTGATCTTAGTTTTCTGAATGTTGAGCTTTAAGCCAGCTTTTTCACTCTCCTCTTTCACTTTCATCAAGAGGCTCTTTAGTTCTTCTTCACTTTCTGCCATAAGGGTGGTGCCATCTGCATATCTGAGGTTATTGATATTTCTCCCAGCAATCTTGATTCCAGCTTGTGCTTCTTCCAGCCCAGCATTTCGCATGATGTACTCTGCATGTAAGTTAAATAAGCAGGGTGACGGTATACAACCTTGATGTACTCCTTTCCCGATTTGGAACCAGTCTGTTGTTCCATGTCCAGTTCTAACTGTTGCTTCCTGACCTGCATACAGATTTCTCAAGAGACAGGTCAGGTGGTCTGGTATTCCCATCTCTTGAAGAATTTTCCACAGTTTGTTGTGCTCCACAAGTCAAAGGTTTTGGCGTAGTCGATAAAGCAGAAATAGATGTTTTTCTGGAACTCCCTTGCTTTTTCAATGATCCAGTGAGAGGCTCAGTCTCTCTCAGAAGGTACCATAATGACAAGACTTATCAAATTACTGATCATCTTTCTAAAACAAGGCCCCAGAATAAAGCTTAATTAATGTTATGCTAATACTAATTTTGAAATAACTCCAATTTTTAAATATATCTATGACACTACTTAATTTATACATATCTTGTGTGAATGTTTTAGCATTTATGTGAGAGTTCAAAATCTTTGAATTTATATTGTGTTTTAAAAATCCCATATGGTTTCTTTCAACTCTAATAACAAGTTGGAATCTACCATGCAAAACTAATGACACTGGGCATTGAGAGCCTAAAAGATTAAAAAAAAAAACCTAGAGAGTCTGTGCAAACAGATGCTATATCTTGTGATCATCACCACAATCTTATTTGAGATGAGGAAATTGAGGCTCAGAGAGGCTGCATCATGGTCTTAAGGTTACATGCGTTCTAAGCCGTGGAGGTGGAATCAGGCCCAGGCTTTCTAATAGGAAGTTCCATGCTTGTCCTGTGTCACAGCTGCCTTGTCTATGTGGCAAAGCCCTGGAGATGCTGTCTGTTCTAATCACCAGGCTGTGTGGAAAGGTCATGCCAGTTTCTTCCATGAAGGTTTAAATTCCAGCAATTCTGAAACAGTTATGTTGCTGAGCAGATATAGGTTTAAGTCACTCTCCTAGAATAAGTGAAGTGAGTTTTTCTGGACACAGTAATATGAATCCTCCATTTGGTTACCTGAAGCTGAGCGCTGATTGAGAAACAAAATCAGCGGTGGTGGTGTGATAACTTGGAAAATTGTCTTTTCTGTCATTTCTTCTGGGTTTGGGTGCACATATAAAGTTGACCATTATGTATCCTGTATGTAGAAAAAAATATGTATATATTATATATGTACTTGTGTATATATGCATGTTTATATACATGTGGAATCATTGGATTTTAGAGCTGAAGGTATTTCATAGGTCATGGATAATATAATAGTTAAAAGCAGGAGATTCCCAACAGATTTTTGGATTTTTAATATCTATTTTTCTTTTTTTAAAAATTTATTTATTTTAGTTGGAGGCTAATTATTTTACAATATTGTAATGGTTTTTGTCATACATTGATATGAATCAGCCGTGGGTTTACATGTGTGATTTTTAATCTCTATTTTTAAAGTACCACTGCTATGGGCAACATATAGCTGAGTCTTGCTTTTTTATCCATTCTGATAATCTTTTTCTTTGATTGAAGTGTTGTGTCCATTAGAATTTAGTGTAATTATTGATATATTTGGAATTATTATATAGTTGTAATTATTGATACAGTGCAGTCTACCATTTTGCTATTTTTATTATTTGCTTTCTATTTATACTCTCTTCTTTGCACTCCATTTCTCCTTTAATACTTTCTTTTGGTTAATGAAATACTTGTTTTTTAGAATTTCATTTTTATTATTGGCTTTTTAATTATACTTCCTGTTGCTCCCAGAATTAATTATGCATACATAACTATTCACAATGTACTTAGAGTTAATATTGTACCGCTGAACATAACATGTAAGAACCTTGGAACTACTGTATAAATCCATTTACTTTTTCTCTCGTTCTTTTTTGCTGTAATTGTCAGGCTTTTCTTTTTTATCTCTTTGTTTGTCAGATTGAATTTCTGTTGACCTATATTTAAGTTCCTTAACACTTTCTTTGTCATCTCTAATCTGCTGTTAGGCCAATCCAGTGAATTTTTATTTCCGATTGTATACTTCTTAATTCTAGAACATGTGGCTCAGTTCAGTTCAGTCGCTCAGTCGTGTCTGACTCTTTGCGACCCCATGAACTGCAGCACACCAGGCCTCCCTGTCCATCACCAACTCCTGGAGCTTACTCAAACTCTTGTCCGTTGAGTCGGTGATGCCATCCAACCATCTCATCCTCTGTCGTCCCCTTCTCCTCCTGCTTTCAATCTTTCCCAGCATCAGGGTCTTTTCCAGTTAGTCAGCTCTTCACATCAAGTGGCCAAAGTATTGGAGTTTCAGCTTCAACATCAGTCCTTCCAATGAATATTCAGGACTGATTTCCTTTAGGATGGACTGGTTGGATCTCCTTGCAGTCCAAGGGACTCTCAAGAGTCTCCTCCAACACCACAGTTCAAAAGCATCAATTCTTCGGTGCTCAGCTTTCTTTATGGTCCAACTCTCACATCCATACATGACTACTGGAAAAACCATAGCTTTGACTAGGTGGACCTTTGTTGGCATGTGGCTATTTAAATCTAAATTCATTAAAATTAAATACAGTTTAAAATTTAGTTCTTCGGTTGTGGTAGCCACATTGTAAGCACTCAATGGCCGTATGTAGCTACTGACATTGTTTTGGGCAGCAAAGATATAAAATTTCTATCTTTTCAGAAAGTTGTGTTGGACATCGCTATTATAGAATCTCCATTTCATTCTTTTTTACAGCTTGAATTTCTGTGTTGTTAGTTCTTATTTTTTCGTTCTCCTTGAGCATATTTTTCTTTATGTCCTTGAGCATAGTTATAATAAATGCTTTAAAATTCCTGTGAACTAATTTTAACATCTGGATCATTATGGGGGTAATCTCTGTTGATTTTCTTTTTTCTCAATTATGGTTCCCCTGGTGGCTCAGCTGGTAAAGAATCGCCTGCAGTGTGGGAGACCTGGGTTTGATCCCTGAGTTGGGAAGCTCCCCTAGAGAAGGGAATGGCTACCCACTCCAGTATTCTGGCCTGGAGAAGTCCATGGACTGTATAGTCCATGGGGTTGCAAGGAGTCAGACATGACTAAGCAACTTTCACTCTCATGGCTCATATTAATTTTATATTGTATTCTGACATGATACATTAGAGATAACCTGAATTCTTATGTTCCTTCAAAGTGTATTTGTATTTTATTTTAAGAAATTTCTAGTAGGCAGTTAAGTTGGATGAACTCAAACTGCAAACTCTGTCTTCCCTGTGGTGGGCTAGCCTGGAATCTCAGTTCGGTTCTTTGATCCTTAATTGGCAACTTGAAGTCTACCCAGTATACATGGGGTTCTGGGACCAGCGAGAGATCTGGGGCTCTCCATCTCTGGGCAGAGTTCCCTGGTGGCTCAGGTGGTAAAGAATCTGCCTGCAATGCAGGAGACCTGGATTTGATCCCTGGGTCAGGAAGGTTCCCTGGAGGAGGACGTGGTAACCCACTTTAGCATTCTTGCCTGGAGAATTCCACAGACAGAGGAGCCTGGCAGGCTATCTATCGTTCATGGGGTCACAAAGAGTTGGACACGACTGAGTAACTAACATACACACACTCTCTGGGTACTTCCTGGTTTCTTTTCTCACTTTTAGCTGCTGTGGTTGCCATAAATTCTGTCCTTTGGGGCTTTCAGTAAGACTGTGGCTTTTTCATCTGAGTCTCAGTTATTCTGTGAGTTATTCTGTGAAAGCTTTTGAAACAGAAAAATTACCCAGTTCTAGTCCATTCCTCCATATGCGGATGCCTGCTTTGGGTCATCATCTGGTATCTTCACATAGTTGCTTCCTTTATTTTGCCTAGAATTTCTAGTTATCTGTGGGGAAGCTGGTCTGATGGGAGCTACTCATTCACTGCTGAAGAGGAACCTTGTTTTAGATCCTAACTCAGCCACTTACCGTATGACCTTGTCACTACCTTTTGTATCTCAGTTCTCATGTGTGTAAAATGGGAATACCAATACCAACTTTGTAAGATGAAATACGTGCAATAAGGGCACTTAGATTTATTTCTGGCGTAGACACATTGCTGTGTGTTAGCTGCTGTTAATATTACGAGTCCAGCCTTCTCATTTAGCACTGGTGGGAGTCATAGAGCTAGTTGGTGACAGAGCCAGCCCTGGAACCCTAATCTCTAACTGGGCTGCACATACACTCCATGTATATACGAAATGTAGCAGTCTTAGTGATCCATTTGCCCATCAATAACATTTTGAATTATTCAATGTGCTGTAACTCTTTATACATTATTTTGTTTTCATAGGAATGATTTTTTTGAGAGGTGGGTGAGAGGGCAGTCTAACAGACCCTACTAAAATGTTTATTTCCTCTTTGTCCTCTTTATTCACCTACATCACTGTAAAGCTTTTGGGGAGGAATTATTTTGGTATGTGGGCACTTATTACCTTTGACCATGTTGCTCTCTTTTCTTTGCCAGTTTAATGAGACTGTTCAGTTTCACTCTCTTTGTGCATGAATTAGCCTTTGCAGACCCATGTCATGCTCATGCTGGCCTTCACTGAATGGCCTTCGTGTGGCTGAATTGTTTTAGGGACAGAGAAACCTAGTCTTGCTTGGAAATCAAGCCGGGTCTTTGCACATCTGCAAAGGTGTGGGTGGGAGGCCTCTCCAACCCTCAACTTGAGGCAGTGTTTTACCTTGGTGTGCGGTCTGCCCTGATGCAGGTCAATATAATCATTTTGTGTTTTGGAATTTCTGCCCCAGAGAAACATTGCTTTTCTCCTGACTATTGAATTGTGAGTCCGCATTGTCCCCAGAAACCATATTCTTTTCACATGGGTTTGAAATAAAACAAGAGCTCCAAGAGAGTGGGGGGATATGGCATGCCTTTCCCTTTGTCATTCGACAGAACTCATTGAAAAGGTGGAGTCTACCCTCACTCTCTCTGTGAGTGTGATTGGATTGCAGAAACTCAGGCACTTTGCTGAGGCTCATTCTCACAGCTGAGCCTCCAGTGGGCTGCCAGCCATCCTGGGCACAGGTGCACAAGCTCTGGCGGTGTTCCCTCCAGGTGAATCTCTTGAGTGTCTTCACCGAGTTCCTGATCAGGTGCTAGGACAGGCTTGCAGCTGGGTGAGGGCGCTGCAGAGGTATAATGAAACTGAAAGTGTTAGTCACTCAGTTGTGTCCGACTTTTTGTGAACCCATGGACTGTTACACCCCAGGCTCCTCTGTCCATGAGATTCTCCAGGCAAGAATACTGGCGTGGGTTGCCATTTTCTTCTCCAGGGGATCTTTCCCACCCAGGGATTGAAACTAGGTTTCCCACATCACAGGCAGATTCTTTACTATTTGAGCCACCAGGGGATGTATAACGGGGAGCCTCCTTTCCAGCCTGTGGGGCTTGTATGTTGGGCTCCCTTATACCCACTTGTCCACATGAGGGAGGCAGCCCCATGCCCAGTGACAGAATGGCAGCCATGCATGCCCCTGTGTGTCCCGCTTTAGTCTCACACTAACAGGCTACTGCTGGAGCTGGGACTGATGTTGAGCAGAGTGAACCTGCAGGCCCCACACTGATCACAGGAGCAGATATTTGGCGCTGTGGGCACCTCATCACAATACAGATGCTTCCATGGGAACCCGGGAGAAAGAGCTGAATGGGGCGCACCTTGGCATTGTCGTTAATGAGTTTTCCTTTCTCCTAGTTTCTGTCTCATGCCTTTTCCTCACCTTCCTCTCTTCCTCTCCCCCAGTCTTTATCCCAGAGCCAGAAGGAATGAAACCATGCAATTTCCAGCTCTCCATGTTCGATGGAAACATTTTTCCATTAAAGTTCCTTGTTAGACTTGCTCAGTGGAGGTGGTGGCTGTGGCAGCTTTGGCCTGTCCCCACCTTTGAGAATTGCCCAGTCAAGGCCTCTTGGGGAGAAGGATTTCCAATTGAGACAATGCCGCTTTCAGTTTTTAATTACACTTGACTCCTTCCAAAGCCTCCTGCTGGCAGTAGCTACCTTGTTGAAAAGAGCCTGGATTTGGACTGAGAGCAGTGTGGGAGGCCCTCCCTGGCTGGGCTGTGTGTCCAGACCATGAGTGGCCCTACCATCCAGCCGAGCTTCTCTCCTTGGTGGCGGAGGGCTTTGGGGGAGAGATACCCAAGGTTGTCCATGGGGAGCTGAGTTCTAAGTGTGCTTCAGAACAGCCAAGGAAGGCTGCACTTGTGTCCCATGTCCTTTTTTTGCTTTGGCTGCGCCACTCAGCCTGTGAGATCTTAGTTCCCTGACCAGGGATTAACCCATGCCCCGTGCAGTGGAAGTGCGCAGTCTGGACCACTGGGCCACCAGGAAAGGGCCTCCATGTCTTTTTGGAGTTCAGTGCAAGGCCCTGAGATTCAGCAGTACCATGGTTGCCCTGCAGACCCAGAGGACTGGTGTGACAGTCCATGGCTGTCTCTCTGAAATCAGGTTTGTCTCTGTTGAGGTCAGGAAGACCTAGGTCTTTTTCTGGGTATCCATATCTGCTGTCACAGCCTCTTGAACATGGCTGGGGCCTGTAGTTGGCTTGGATCATGTGCAAAGGTTGAGTTAGCCCAGGGTTTAAGATGCACTGGGGTGCAACCTCTTTGGGATGCTGCTTTTTTTCCTCCTCTTAGTCCCTGTGTGGTCCTTTCCCATGCTCCTCTCTCTCACCCTCTCTCAGCCAGGCATCCACTCTCCTAGTTAGTGTTGGCATCCCTCAAAAAGTGACTTTTGAATCCCAAACCTAAAAGTTCATCTCTACTCTAGTTTCTGGACTCATGTTATCAATGTCCTAACAAGGAGATTGGAACAAAGTTGTTGAACCAGTGGGTTCAGTAGGGTTTCTCCGTCTCAGCCCTGTAGATGTTTTGGGCTAGAGAATTCTTTGTTGTGAGGGCTACTCTGTGTGCTGTAGGGGATGCAGCAGCTTCTCTGACCTCTCCCCACTAAATGCCAGGCTCATTTGTGACAATCAGGAATCTCTCTAAACATTGCTGTGTCTCCCTTGGGGGGCACAATCTCCAAAGAGACCCACTGGGGTGTAGTGATACTAGTCACTGAGATAGGGACCACATGGAACTGAGCAGATTTGGGGAAATAGATGAGTTAGGTTTAAGAGATATGATATCAAGGATGTTGGTGGCAGACCGGATGAGGAGGGCCTAGGAAGAGGTGGGGAAGAAAGATTTAAAGGCTAGGGGTCCAGTCTGGGTGCTCCTCTTAACCAGTCAGCCTAGTCATGTGACTTAGTTGAGCCTCAGTCTCTTTATCCATAAAATGAGGAGTTGGCCTAGATGAATGCTAAAGCTCTGCTGCCCCGTGATCCTTTCTCCACTTGTTTCATTCCATTGACCAATTTGAAAAGGTCGCCTTCTTCATGGATGGAGGGATTCCTTCAGAGGGAAAGAGAACAGATGAAGGAGGAACATGCTTGCTGGGAGGCTGGAAGGTGCTAGGGTTCATATTGCCCTTATTTGCAGGTATTCCTAGCTGATCCTCAGAGAACCAACCCACATTGCCTAAAGGGTGCAGAGAAATACTGAGCCTTAGAAGCCATCATGTGGAAATTGAACTCATGACAGCTCACGCATGTCCAAAACCCAAATATCTTCCCTCCCATCTCATTTGCTGGCATCCCCTTCTCCCTCTCTCCAGCTCCTTTAATCATCATTTCCATCCTGGCTCCTTCAGCCTATTGGAAAGATCTGGGAGGCCGGTGATGGATTTGACTGAACAGTGTGTAATATAAAAGGGCAGAGCTGAGCCTGAAGGGACTGGGGGCTGCATGAGCTCCAATATTGCTTCTTCCAACAGGGCAGTGCTGGGGAGCCCCTTTGGGATTACTCACACAATATTACTGCCACCGGTGAGGGTGGAGGGAGGAAGGGGAGGCAGGCAGGCATGGGGGGAGGGGCTTAAGAGAGCTGCCGCTAAGGCCTAGAATAACAACAACAATGATAATCTCAATATTTGAATAATAGTAAGAAATAGTAATCATTGTGTTTTCCAGGTTTATTAACTTTGGGAAGTCTGGTTTATTAATTCTCCTGGCTTATTAACTTGGAGACGCCTTTGCTGGTTGCCGCAGATGCCTGAGGCTTGTTGGTGTGTTTGAGTTCATCCGTCTCAGGCAATCCAAGAGAAAGAGGGGCACAGGAGAGCAGGGAGGAGGCAGGAGCAGTGATATTTGAAGTAATTAGAGAGACTTTATTGAAATCAAATGCACAGGCAAGAAATGGTAATTAACTGAGGGAAGAGGATGCTCTGTTCTCTTTCATCCAAGGACTGTGGGGCTGTCATAGATAATCCTCATCTTGGGGGCACTGGATAGACAGTGGGAAAGCAGCACTGGAAAGAATACTTTAAAAAGCAGAGATCTGAAGTGAACAATGAAGGAAGGAAGCATACCTTTCCTCATCTAGTTACCATTGGTATAACATGTCAAGAAGTAAAGTAGAAATGATAGACTTTATCTTTTTTATTTAAACCTTCCTTAATTGGAAATTCAAGTTCTGTCCCTGATATTAATCACTAGTATGAATAATCCAAGATTCACTAAATAAGGGAGGAAACTGATTACACAGATCTGGGGAGGTCAGATAGAAAACTTGATCAGAATTGCAGTGAGAAGCGGGATCTTGCCGGGGGGGTGGAATTTTAGTATTTGAATTTAGTATTTGAAGCTGAGGTCATGCTATTGGCATTAGGAATCCAGAAGGTTGCATTTCCTTGGGATCCCATTGGGTCTGCGCAGGTACCTTTCAAAGGTTTTGGAGATGAAGGGGAGCGGCCATGGGGGCTAAGGAGTGGGATGGGCTCCTTGGAGAAATGTTCAGTCCAATATAAGGAAGACTTTCTAACACTGCTTTTGAACTTAGAGTCAGCCCTTTATTATGATGGTGGCATAGAGGGTGTTAAATCTTATGTTGAATATATATTTATTTTCTGCCATCTTGCAGTACGAAAAGGAAAACTGGCTTAACTAGATGACTTTGAGATCAAAAGAGCACTGGATTTGGAGACAAAAAAGCAGAGATTAAGATGCCCTTTGAACCTCAGTTTCTCCATGTGTAGAAATGGGCAAATTCTATCTCTGGCAGGGTTGGTATAACAATTGCAAGAGATAATGAAATCTGAGTAACATTTGGTAGACTGTAAAGAGCTGTACTGCGAAGAGTTGACTCATTGGAAAAGACCCTAATGCTGGGAAAGACTAGGGGCAGGAGGAGAAGGGGACGACAGAGGATGAGATGGCTGAATGGCATCACCGACTCGATGAACATGGGTTTGGGTAGACTCCGGGAGTTGGTGATGGACAGGGAGGCCTGGTGTGCTGCGATTCATGGGGTCGCAAAGGGTCGGACACGACTGAGTGACTGAACTGAACTGAAAGAGCTATACACCTTTAAGTTAGAAACGATGATTATTATTGTTACTAGGTATTGTTGTTTTATGAATACAAGCCTACGTGGTTCCAGTTGCAAATACTCTTTTTCTCCCAGCATCTCTGGTGGTTTTGCTTTATGTTAGCCCTTCTGAAGCTGGACGGTAAAGAGCCGCTCTGTCAACATTGACACAAGGATTGCTCTGTGTCTGGATGTGTTCAATCAGTAATTTTGCTTGCAGCTTCTTTTGTTAGTGCTTTGAGACTCATGGCAAAAATGCACTGTGGACACACAAAGGCTCTCCTGTATTATTGGGATTTACTTCTAATTAGGAGAGTATCTAAGTTGAGAGCTAGATCCCTCATCAGCATAGAACCACTCTTGGGTTGGTGGAAGGAGGCTTAAGCTAGAGCCCTGGGTTGAGCTGTGTGGTCCAGGCTCCTATCAAGTGCAGACACTCACTCACAGGTGGGCCTTTGCCTTCCCACCCTGACTAGTCCATACTCATCCCTCTTATCTTTGCAGGTGGTCTGTCTGAGAAGGAATCATCCCACTTATGCAACATTTATTCCTCCAGATCTACTGAATGCCTGCTATGTGCCACTCCTGGGTCTTATTTTAACAAACCATCCGTCTCACTGATTGGTATCTGAGTTAGGCTGTTGATGTGGCTGTACTATAGACTAGGAAATGAGGTGGGTGAATTTTGCTCTATCTTTGAAAGGGAGATGATAAAAAGATAACTACTAGTATTTAGTGGGCACTTTTCATCCATTTAAACCTTTATCCATTCAGCAAATGTTTGCTGTACTGTTGTTGGGCTTATGGGAGGGAATAAAAGAAACAAGATCCTTACATTTTGGTGTTTTATGATCCAGTGAAGGAGTTGAAAGCACAGATGAGAAAGTATTGGGAACAGTGAAATCAACAAGTGCAAAAGTAATGGAGTGTAAATTGAACATGCAAGGACTTATCATAAAGGAGCAAAGGAGTCACTGTGTGTACATGTTCAGTCGCGCAGTCATGTCTGACTCTTTGCAACCCCATGGACCGTAGCCCACCAGGCTCCTCTGTCCATGGAATTTTGTTGGCAAGAATACTGGAGTGGGTTGCCATTTCCTACTCGAGGAGATCTTCTTTACCCAGGGATTGAACCTGCCTCTCCTGAATCTCCTTCATTGACAGGCAGATTCTTTACCACTGCACCACCTGGGAAGCCCTACAGGAGTCATTAAAATGAGCTTAAAAATAAGTCAGGGAGCATTTTCTGGATGGGAAGTTTTGATTCAGTTCTTTAAGAAGGCAATCGGCAGAGACCAGTGCTTCCCAGATGTGCTACCAGTGGTGGTACAAATGGTGAGTTTACCTGGCAAAAATAGCATCAGTCAAATGATGTCATTGTAGTGATATAAAGTTTCTATTTTAAAATAAATCTGAGGATTTCCCTGGTGCTTCAGTGCTGAAGACTTCACCTTCCAATTGCAGGAGGTGTGGGTTTGATCCCTGGCCAGGGAGCTAAGATCCCACATGCTTCATGGCCAAAAAGCAAAACACAAAACAGAAGTAATATTATAATGAATCAATACAGACTTTAAGTAAAATAAGTGAATTGATTACAAATAAAAGGTTATAGTAGTAGTACAAGTAGTGAGATGCTTGGCATAAACCATGTCTGTGACATGAAAATTCTTGGAGTTTGTAAAGTACTGGTAAAGATGATATTGTCACCTTAAACATATGTTTGGTGCTTTATAGTTCACATTTTCATGTATTTTGGGTAATGTATCATCATAACTACCCTAAAAGTCCTGTCCTCTGACTGGGTAAGTAATATTACCATGCCACAAACTAGAATTGTAATATGTACGTTTATTAATTGAATTTTAACTACACATTTTGCATGTAAGGACATGATGCTTGGAGAAGTTGATTTACCCAAGGTGAGACATCTAGTAAGTAGCAGACTGGGATCAGATCCTGGGTCTTTTCGTTCTGAAACAATGATTCCATGGTAGAGGATTAAGGGAGGTAATTCCAGGTAATAGGGATGGGATTTGAAGAAATGGTGTTAAAATTAGCAAATTGTGGTTTTATTTAGTGAGTACAGCAAGAAATTGTTATAATAATTAGGACATGATCACACATGAATTGAAAAATCAGGAAGGATGCCACCCCTCTGCCCTGATCCCTGGACATACCCCTACCCTCACCCCATATAAGGAACCAGCTCTCCCCATCTTGGGAGTAAGCAAGCAAAGGAATGTCTTGTTTGTTCTTGCTCCCCGCTGCTGCTGCAGGAGCCCCAGAAAAGCCTTGCTTGAAAATAAAACAGATGGGAGTAATTGGAGAATAGTTTTCAAAGACCGTGTTAAGGAAACATGGTAGGTTATTAATTATCATCATCATAGTTATTATTATGGTAAAAGTCACATAACATTAAGTTTACCATTTTAAAGTATACAATTCGGTAGCTTTTAATTCCAGAACATTTCCATCATCCCCCAAAGAAACCCTGTACCCATGAAGCAGATCCTTGTCTTTCTTTCATTCCCTAGCCCTTGCCAAGTACTGCTCTTCTTTCTGTTGCTGTGGATTTGCCTACCTGTATGTTTAACGTGGGGACTTCCCTGGTGGCTCAGACGGTAAAGCGTCTTCCTCCAATGCAGCAGACCCACATTCAATCCCTGGGTCGGGAAGATCTGGAGAAGGAAATAGCAACTCACTCCAGTATTTTTGCCTGGAAAACCCCATGGATGGAGGAGCCTGGTAGGCTACAGTCCACGGGGTTGCAAAGAGTCAGACAGGACTGAGCGACTTCACTCACTCACTCATGTTTAACGTGAATTGAATCATACAATATGGCTTCTTTCACTTAGCATATTTTTAAAGATCATCCATGCCATAGTATGTGTCAGTACATTATTTCTTTTTATGGATGAATAATATTTCATTGTGTGACATACCACATTTTGTTTTATAATTCATTCATCAGCTGGTGGACATTTGGGTTGTTTCAATCTTTTGGCTAGTATGAAAAATACTGCTATGAAGATGCATGTTCAAGTTTTGTTTCACTACCTCACCTGTTTTCAGTTCTCTTGGGTGTATACCAGGGATGAAATTGTTGGGTCATATGGTATTTCTATATTTAACTTTTCATGGAATTGTCAAACTGGTTTCTACAACAGCTACACTATTTTATGTTCCCACCAGCAGTGTATACCAGTTCCAATTTTTCCACATTCTCACCAACACTTGTTATTTTCCTTCTTTAAAAAAAGTATAGTCATCCTAGTGGGTGTGAAGTGGTATCTTGTGATTTTGATTAGTATTTTCCTGATGGTAACATTTTTATACACAGTTGACCTTTGAACAACATGGGTTTGAACTGCACAAGTCCACCTTTATATGTGAACAATTTTCAATAGTAAATGTTGTTTAGTTGCTAAGTCGTGTCCGACTCTTTTGTGACCCCACTGACTATAGCTTGCCAGGCTCCTCTCTCCATGGGATTTCCCAGTCAGGACTACTGCAGTGGGTTGCCGTTTTCTTCTCCAGAGGATTTTCCCAGCTCAGGAATTGAACCCACGTCTCCTGTATTGGCAGGTGGATTCTTAACCACTGAGCCACCAGGGAAGTGCTCAATAGTAGATATTATAATGCTAAATGACCCTCTGTTTCTTAAGTCTGAGGGTGTAGATAATAAGATAGCTCAGATGGTAAAGAATTCACCTGCCAATGCAGGAGACCTGGGTTTGATCCCTGGGTCAGGAAGATACCCTAGAGGAGGAAATGGCAACCCACCCCATCTTGTCTGGAGAATTCCATGGACAGAGGACCCTGGTGGGCTACAGTCTATGGGGTCACAAAGAATCGAACATGACTGTGACTAACATAGACATGCAGATAATGGATCTGGAACAGCTGGAGGGAGGGCCAACTATAAGTGGATATTTGACTGTTTAGAGATTAGGTCCTCTGAATCCCACATTGTTCAAAGGGCAATGTACTTATTAGTCATTTCTATGTTTTCTTTGAAGAAATGCCTATTGCAAGATGTTTTTAAATTATGTTTTGTTTCATTGAATTTTTAAGAAGCTTTATATATTGTGGATCCTAGGCCCTTATAAGTTATAAGGCTTGTAAATGTTTTCTTGTATTCTGTGGATTGTCTTTCTATGTTCTTGAACATGTCTTTTGGTGCACAGAAGTTTTAAACTTGATTAAGTCAAACTCCTTTTTTTTCCCTTTGTTTGCTTGTGCTTTTGGTGTCATATTCAAGAATCCATTGCCAAATCCAAGGCCACTAGGATTTACTCCTATGTTTTCTTGCAAAATCTTTATAGGTTTAGTTCTTTTGATTAGGTCTTTGGGTCTCTTTTGAGTAAACTTTTGTATGTATGATGTGAAGTGAGGCATGATAAGTTCTTGACCACAAAAAGTTACTCAGTGGTAACATAGGGAAGATTATTCTGGCAATTATTTTTCTAATGAAATGGAAGATCTGGTAGAAAAACAAGGAAGCTGTTGTAGAGGACAGAGGAATCAAAACATATGGTTTATTTTTAACATAGAAGTTTTACTGAGATACAATTTACGTATCATAAGATACACTTTTTAAAGTATACAATTCAGTGGTTCTTAGTGTATTCACGGTATTGGGCAATTATCACCCCCATTTTCATTTTGAACGCTTGCATCATCCCCCAAATGAAATCCTGTACCCATTAGTAGTTCTAACTATCCATAGCCCCCCAGACCATGGGAAGGACTAATCTCCTTTCTATTCCTGTGGATTTGCCTGTTGCAGACATTTCTGATAAATGGAATAAAAAAATATGAGGTCTTTTGTGTTTGGCTTCTCTCACTGTTTTCAAGGTTTATCCATGTTGTAGCAAGTATCAGTACTTCCTTCCTTCGTATGATGAATAATACTCGATTGTATGGATAGACCACATTTTGTTTTGTTCAGTTGATGAACATTTGGGTTATTCCCACTTTTTGGCTATTATGAATAATGTTGCTATACCCATTCATGTAAAAGTTCTAGGGTGGATGTAACGTTTAGCTTCTATGTGGAACTCATATTACGTACTCAATAGTATTTTTGTTATCACTCTCCACCTTTCTTTTTTCTGATGGTATCTTTGACTGATCTCATGGCATTATTAATCAGGTACTCCAGTGAGAGTTCCTGTTGCTTCATACACTTGCCACCATTTGGTGTTTCCAGTGTTCGGGTTCTGGCCATTCTAATAAATATGTAGTTGCATTCTCGTTGTTTTTCATTGACCATTGGTTTAGTTATAAATATTTGATGATTGATAGTGCTATATTGCATTTTTAGATTACATATATATTTGAAGAATTTTTCAAACGTTTAATGGCCATTTGTATTTTTCTGCTTTTCTTATTCCTTCTTTTATAACATACTTTTCAGTCGCTTTCATGTGATAAATTAACCCATTATCATATTTAATGGATATGTTTGCCCCAGTTTGTAATTTGCTTTGCAAGTTTTTAAATCATATACACACATTTTATCTTATAGTGAAATATTCCTTTCCTTTTGTAATTTCTTTCATGGTATTAATGCCAATTAGTGAACAAATGTGTATGGAAGCCCTTTTTTATGTCAGGAACTCTGCCAAACACTTGAGAAATTATAGTGCAAGTCAGATGTGGTCTCTGTCTTCATGAAGCTTAGAACTGCTGAGATCACTTATACTGTATTTTTGCCTTTAGTATTTCATTTTTTTATATTTAACTCTTCCATCCATCTGGTGTTATATTACTATATATTGTCAAGTGAAGAAATTACTTTTCTCTAATATCCAGTTTTCCTGACATCTTTTGTAAAGTAGCTTCTCTTTCATTGGTTTATGATGCTTTTGTTATCATCAGCTGAACTCATAGCCATGAGGGGATTTTTCAAGGTGACTTAAATAGATATTTATTTGTCTATCAATTCTAGGCCTGGCAGTGTCACACCATTTTAACTTGTGTAGTTTTATAATATATGTTTTAATATCTTAATAGAGCGAGACTGCCCTTATCATCATAGTTTAATTTTTTAATAAAGACTTTTTGATTCTCCTTGATTCATTCTGTATGCTGTATGTTTTATTTATTTTGTCAAATTAAATAAAAAATATGATTATGATCTTGACTGGGATTGTCTTAAACTTTGGAAAATTACTGCCTTCATAAACCAGTCTTCTCATTAAGGAACAGGACATGTCTCTATTAAAATCTTTTCCGTCTTTCAGTGATGTTGTGTTTCATCATAATGAATGCACATATTACTTTTTAGGGTTATTCCTTTATTTTGTATGTTTTCCTGCTGCTGTGAATAAAATCTCCCCTTCTATTATAAATTTTATTATTAACAGCATAGGAAAAATACTAATTTTTACATTAGTATGTAATTTTTACATTATTATGTAATAGAGTCTTGTGTCTCTATTTTACTAAATTTAATTTCACGAGTTATTCACTGCCCTTTTGGTTTTACTCATTTTCAAATAGGGACTGTAATATCTCATTATTTCCAGGTGTTGTATATCTCTTTTATCTACTTCTTAGAAAGAATTTTTCCTTTTTTTAAAAAAAGTTATTTATTTATGGCTGCAGAGAGTCTTCATTGCCATGTGTAGATTGTCTCCAGTTGCAGCAAGCAGGGGCTCCTCTCTAGCTGTGATGTGTGGGCTTCTCATTGCGGTGGCTTCTCTTGTTGCAGAGTATGGGCTCTAGGTGCATGGGTGAAGTAGTTGTGGCATGCAGGCTCAGTTGTCCTGCAGCATTTGACATCTTCCCTGACCAGGGATCAAACCCATGTCCCCTGCATTGTCAGGCAGATTCTTGTCCACTGGACCACCAGGGGAGTCCCTAGACAGAACTTTACATTTAAATAGCAGTAGTAATAGGGAATATTCTTGCCTTTCCCATGGATTTTAAGGGGAAGTGACTGCCTTTTGAGTTTTTTATCTAGGATGTTGGCTGTAGGTGTAAGGTTGATACTCTTTATCTTGTTAAGGAATGGCTCTATTTTCTATGAAAAGGGTGATGGGTGCTGGTGTGTCTATATCTGTGAGAAGGAAAGAGAAAGAAAGAGGGGAGGGAAGTGGGGAGCAAGAGAAAATAAGAGAGGGGGAGGGAGAAAAAGAGACAGAGAGAGATGAAAATTCAGTTGAATTATATTCAGCTTCAAATAACATTGGCATTAGTGGTAAAGAACCTGCCTGCCAATTCAGGAGACTCAAGAAACGCAAGTTTGATCCCTGGCTCAGGAATATCCCTTGGAGGAGGGCATGGCAACCCATTCCAGTATTCTTGACTGAAGAATCCTGTGGACCGAGGAGCCTGGCAGGCTACAACCCATAGGGTTGAAAAGAGTTGGACACGACTGAAGCGACTTAGCATCAGGTAACAGAAACCCGGTTAACCTGGCTTAAACGGAAATGGAGTTTTGTGGTTTGTTTTTGTTTTTTCCCCACTACCAGAAGTCTAGGATGTAGGTAGTACTGAGACAGTGCCATGGCTCATCAGCAATCAGGCTTTTTCTGTATTTCTTCCTCCCTTTCTTGGCTTATAGACTTTTATCCTCATGGACAAGAAGGACTGCACAGCTCAGCCTCGCAATCACATCTAAGGCAGGAAGAAGAAGAGGTAAAGGGCCAAAGAGACTCACCAGCTGAGTCTTTTCTCCTAGGAGCCACCAAAGGGCTTTCACTTACATCTCATTAAGTCAGATGGGTAACCTTTAACAGTACGAACTTGGAGAAGGGGCCTGAATATGTGGGTTGGGTCAGCCAAGCAACAGCAGTGCCCCAACTCAGAAGCAAATGGCTTGGAGCCCCTAGAGAATAAGAGAAATATGCCTTAGCCAATGCTCTGAACAGGGAGCCTGTGGATTTTGTTTGATTTTGAACTTCTCATCTGGCCCTCTGTGCCAGAATCGGTAAGTTACTTAACCTCTCTGTTCATAGGGTGATGTCTGCCTTGGCTGCCTAGGTGCCTGTGAAGTGCAGATGAAATCAAATCCTAAGAGTGCCCCTATTTTGATCCCTTTTTTTTGCGTTAGGATATTTTTTTGTGTTAATGAGTAAACTTCTATTTCTCCATGATTTTCATGGTATTATTATTAAATTACTTTTGCCTGAACTGAGCTGGAAGGTGAACAGCATGTCAAAAAAGGTAGCATGGAGAGCTGTTAGCAACAGGGATGATGTCTCCAAAATGGAATAGAAATAAGGTGCTAAAAACCAGAAATTCATCTCACCTTCTGCAGAATCAGGGGAGGGAGGCAGATAGAACATGTAACAAAGTAATTTAGTACTTTGCCCCAATCTGCTTTGCCTCCCTTCTCTGACTTGGGGTAAGAGAAGTGCTTTGCTTCACAGGTTTATGGGGGAAAGCACCCTCCATCATGTTCCTTTGTGGCAACTATTAATTGCTTCCTGAATTCATACAGCATAAATGAAGTAGGTTGCCAGGGAGTGAATTACCCAGCAGATAAATGGTGGGTCATTAATGCAGTGTTGACCCTGAACCTGGAGGATGACGTGAGATCTACGAAAGCTCTTAGGAAATTTACCAGAACCCATTTCAGCTGGAGGTGATGTGTTTTAAATCCCTCTGTAATGCCGTGAGGGGAATGAAATTAGATAATAGTTTGCAGAAATCTTTGGGCCTGGAGCCCCTCTCAGAAGGATTTCATCCTCTTGTGTTATCATGCTTCACATTTTAGGGCTATCCCTGTGTCCCAGTGACTCCCAGAATGGCTTGATTTTCTCCCTCATGATGAAACTCCAAATTGACGCATCTGAAATGCCTTGTTCTGTAGGAATTCTCTGTGCCCCTATTTTTTTATGGTTATTTTGTATTAATAAGTAAATTACAACTTTGCTGGGAAGGGGGAAGGGATTGCTGGGGTGTTAGAATGCACACGTACACATTGGTGTATTTCAAATGTATAACCAACAAGGACCTACTGTATATCACATGGAACTCTACTCAGTGTTATGTAACAGCCTGGATGGGAGGGAAGTTTGGGGGAGAATGGATATGTGTATATGTATGGCTGAGTCCCCTCACTTTTCACCTGAAACCGTCACAACATTGTTAATTGGCTATACCACAATACAAAATAAAGTTTTTTTTTAAAGGATTATTTTAGCTTGTATTAAAAAATTTCAACTTTGCCTTATTCTGAAGCCTAAGATTTTAACTAACACAAAGAGAAGGGTAAGTTTAATATGTCAAGTTTACCCACCCTCCTGCCTTCTTTGTAGCTTTCTCCTGTAAGAATATTCAGTATATTGTTCCCTGGGTATCACACAGTCAGAACAGTTGGAGTGAGTGTATTAATTGTATTTGTGGATAGTTGTATTTCTGTAAGTCTTACAAACAAGACTGGTAACTGTTTAGGGGTTTCATCTCTTTCCTCACTCTGCTTGGGTTCCACAAACTCAGGGCACCCTTGAGGAAGAGAAGAATTCCCATTGGTTAAGGGCTACTTTTGTGATGTACACACTGGGTACATGGAGGTGAGGTGGGCTTAGAAATGTAGGAGAGAGCTCACTTTCTTCTTCTTGGGCATTTGTGAGTATCAATTTTGTAAATGATCCTTTCAGAGTAGTTTTTTTTCTTGAGTTCATTTTTTCTTGTTTTGGTTTTTCTAAACTCACTTCCACTGGACCAGATCCTGATCAAGAATGTAACTGTGTCAAAGGGGAAGGGACACCTCAATCTGTTGAGGATAGCAGGAGGGAAGGTGGAAACCTTGCCTGGGTCCTGGGGCACCTTGGGACCCAAATGCTGACTCTTGCCAGCTGCTGAACCTCCTTCAGCCTTTTCCTTCTGCACGTCCATTTCCCTTGTGCTGTATGTAAAAGGACCAACACATCTGCCTCCATTTTCTGCTTTGTATGTATAACTCAGGTGTCCCTGGGAGTCCCACCTGCATGTGGATGCAGATAGGAACATATTAACATTGAAGATTCCTGGGACTTCCCTGGTGGTCTGGTGGCTAAGACTATGTGCTTCCAATGCAGGGGGCTGGGGTCTGATACCTGGTGGGGGAACTAGATCCTACATGTGTCAACTAAGTGTTTGCATGCTGCAACTAAAGATCCCACATGCTATAATGAAGATCGAAGATCCCATGTGCCACAACCAAGACCCACAGCCAAATAAATAAAAATTAAAAAAATTAAAGATTCCTTCCTCTGGTTCCACTACTCATGTGAGACCTTTAGGACCCTGAAAACTGCCCTCAGCCCCGTCCAACACACATACTTCCCAGATTACTGCTGCCTCTGACTCTAGAGCAGCCTGTCAGCCCCAGTCTGCAGGCAGAATGCTGTTGACCTTTCTGTGCTGGCCCAGTCCCTTCCTGCAGGGCTCTTGTGAAGCTGCCTGAGGGAGAATGCTGGCTGGGAGGGGCGGCTGCTGGCGTGTGTCCTCAGAGGCGCTGCCAGTCCTCGTGGTGACACGGGGCTGGCTTCACGTCGAAGTGGGTGTCGTGCTCTGTCCTTGGGCCCTGAGACAGCAACACTGGGGCTTGCAGCCCTCTCCACTCTACCTTCACCCGTCTCCCTGTCGGTTCTTGGGCTAGGAAGGCAACAGGCACTGTGTGACTGCTTCTGTTGCCCAGAGTCTGTCTGTCTCTCCCTCAGATGTATGTGTAGTCTCTATCTCTGCCACACACACACTGGTACATACACGAGACAAAAAAACCACCGTAAGAGACTAAGCCGCACAACTGAAAAAGAAAAATCTTCCTTGTTTTTTAAATCGAGAAATGAAACACTTCATGCCACCACATCACAAAAATAGATCGTGGGTGAGGAGCATCCGGTCATAGGAGCCTCTCTGATTCTGGCCCTGCTTTGAGGGATGGACAGCAGGTCCTCACTTGAACAGCTCTCATCCGCCTCCGTGAGTGTACCTGAGGCACTGCCGTGGAGAACAGCCCATAAGACTTTCTGTGTTCAGAACTCTTGATGAAAACCCACTCCTGCTGAGAGGGGCACTCCTCGAATACCTTCTAGGCCATCCTTTGGTGAGGGTACCTGACTCAGCTGCTGGAGTCAGGGTTTTCTAGGAGAGGGGCAGAGGTATTGGGCGGTGGGGTGAGGGTCACGTGTGTCAAGAAAAGTGTCAGAAGTGGATGGACCCTCCAGACCTTCCTGGGCCTACTTGTTGGTTTTGAGGTCCTACCCAGGGCCACTCCCAAGCCAGAGGGGCCAGCTCTTGATGTTGTCAAGTGAGTAAGTGTAGGATGGGGAAACCCTGCTCTGTGCTTGAGACTAATACCCAGTCAGGGTGACAGGGATTTAGCTTTGCAGTGTTGGGTTAAGGACCAAATACAAGTTGACATGGATAATTTTCTCTTTGCTGGCTCCTTAGCTACAAGTAATTTATTCTAACCTTCTTTCGTAATGCCAATTACAGCTGTTAGCACGTACTTCAAAGGCAGGATTCAAATCCAAAGCTATGGTTAGCATTTCCTGCACTGACATCCCAGGGGGCTTTAAACCAAGGTTGGATTGGTAGAGATGAAAGGGAGTGGGACTTTTCCTGAGTGTTCTTTGGTCTGAATGGATGTTGGGAGAGCTTAGGGAGGGGGAGGGGAGCCAGTCCAGAGAGGGTGTGGCCAGAGAGAAGACCAATCAGGACTTGTGGATGTGAGCTGACATCACCTTTGTAAACATAAAGGTTGTGTTTTACTAGAACCCTGACTTTCACTGAATAGTTGGGGGTAGGTTATAGAATGAGAGGTGGCGATGAAGAAAGAGAATGGGGCTATTATGAGATGGAATTAAGTGATAGACATGTCCTGTTGGACAGATCATGAGGGGCAAACAGTGGAACTCCTGGCTCTCATTTCTAGGGCCGGGTTTCTGATCAGTCACTTAACCTTGTGGCTGAGGGGTGGACATAAAAAGGAGCTGTGTGCCAGCCCACCAGGAGCTCTGGGATGTTGGTTTCCAGGGCTTCTGTCTAGGGGGAGGGGACACTGTGGTCATTGTGCCCCTAGCTGGTGTGAATGGACACCATGGACTGTTATCTATTGGCTGTGGCCCTAGCTGGTGTGAACGGACACCATGGACTGTTATCTATTGGCTGTGCCCTTAGTCCTGTGATGGCTCAAAATTATTGGGTGTTTATTGTGGGGAAAGATAGTAGTCTTGGCCACCGGAGAAAAGAGAAACTGCCAGTCTTGCATAAAGGAAGAAGGTACTGGAGGGCTTGTGGGTCTGGAGACCATGAACATCAATGCTGTTTGGTCAGTCAGAGAGACTAAAGAAAAGAAAAAGGAATGAATCTCAAAATGAGAGGTAAAGCAGAAAAATAAAGATATCAGGAGAAAAAATATTTTTTCCAAGGGAGAGCAGAAACCATAAGTAAAACAAAGAGAAAGAGAAGCTGAGAGGCAAGGAAGGAAAACAAGACATAGGACTAGCTAGAAAGGGGATCAGTCAGTTCCCTGACCTTGAGGTTACTGTACTCTGTCTCTTGGTAGGTCATCAAATTAGGAGAAAGTGACTTAGGAAAATGCTACCACTCACCTAGAGGTTCTTGTTTTTGTTCAGTTGCTCAGCTGTGTCCGACTGTTTGCAACCCCATGGACTGAAGCACGCCAAGCTTCCCTGTCCCTCACCATCTCCCAGAGTTTGCTCAAACTCATGTTCATTGAGTTGGTGGTGCCATCCAACCATCTCATCCTCTGTCATCCCCTTCTCCTCCTGCCTTCAATCTTTTCCAGCATCAGGGTCTTTTACAGCGAGTTGACTGTTCACATCAGGTGGCTAAAGTATTGGAGCTTCACCTTCAGCATCAGCATCAGTCCTTCCAATGAATATTCAGGATTGATTTCCTTCAAGATTGACTGGTTTCATCTCCTTGCTGTCCAAGGGACTCTCAGGAGTCTTCTCCAGCACCACAGTTTGAAGGCATCAGTTCTTTGGTGCTCAGCCTTTTTTATTGTCCAGCTCTCACATCTGTACATAACTACTAGAAAAACCATAGCTTTGACTATATGGACCTTTCTCAGCCAAGTAATGTCTCTGCTTTTCAATATACTGTCTAGGTTTGTCATTGCTTTTCTTCCAAGGAAGAATGCATCTTTTAATTTTATGGCTGCAGTCACCATCCACAGTGATTTTGGAGCCCAAGAAAATTAAGTCTTTCACTGCTTCCATTGTTTCCCCATCTATTTACCATGACATGATGGGACCAGATGCCATGATCTTTGTTTTTTGACCCAGAGGTACCCAATGCTTAAATGCAAGCATAGATAAAAGGTTGCTTGAGTCCATTTAGAAGCAGCCTTGGACGTTTGATTTTTAGAGGCTGAGTCAACGAAGCCCTGTACCCTTTTGGCCATGCTCACTGCTTTGGCCTCCAAGGGCCAAGCTGACAGTATGTCCTGAAGCTCAGCAGAAAGCATGTGGTGACTCCCCTCCCAGTCCCCCTACTCTGCCCTTCCCGCCCCAGCTCCCAACATCTCCCACACAAACGGCTGAGACAGCATTTATTTCTCAAGGAGGTGTCAGCTTGTGGAGATGTTTGCTGCCTCCTTTAGGCACTGGCTTCATGGCCTCTCTGTTTGCTGTTAACTCTCCCTCTGTGGCTGTGGGCTGAGGGCTGGCCCCAGCCAGTTCCATCTTAACCCCTCGCTGCCCTCATTGCCTCTCTGCTCAGTCCAGCCCTGGCTTGTGAGGGCAGCTGTGCAGATGGCAAGCAAAAGATACTTCCAGTGACACTGGGCTTGTATCTTAGATGAAAAAAATAAAAGGGCAAAATGTTGAGATTTTCTAAAGAAGGCTTTCCCAGCTTCCTAACAAAGAAGACTTGGCTCTCACATATGTTTCCATGAGACTGATGTGTGCTGTGCCTCTGTGGACTCAGTTGAACTCTTATGTCTCTTGGGTTTGACCAGGAAGAGATGATGCTAGGAGAGCTGAGGGCAGGAGGAGGACGAGGCTGGCTATTCGTTCCCCTGGCTCCATTCCTGTGCAGGCCTGACATGCTGGCTTTGTCCTTTGACCGAAGCTTTAGCTGCTGTCATATGTCCTTTCCACACAGCTTTCTTGGGTGCCTGTAACTGCTCCTCCTCACTCAATCCCTGAGGTGGACCAGCTCGCTGAAGCTCTCTGCCGTGGGCTACTGTGCCATCCTTGCTTGCTTTCCTTAAATCCTTCCCACACTTTTGTAAATGGTCCTAAAAACTCTTCTCTATTACCTAGCCCAACAATAACAAAAAGCGGAGGATATGTGTGTTTGCCCAGGTATGAAGTTGGTTACTCATTTCTAAGATGCTTTCTGACACTAGGCGACTTCTGCTTTTTGTTTTTGTCTGGATTTTTGTCTTTTGTTTTTGTCTGGATTCCAGTTTTGTCTGGATTTTTCTAAATGAAACTATGAGCATAAGGCACAGAGGAGGTGGCTTTCTAGAGTTTAGGATACATGTGCCTGTGATATCAACCAAGAAGGCCATTCAGCTGGGATGCAGGGCTGGCTTCATGGATGAGAAACCCATGCAGTCACACAGAACCCTGGTCTCTGAAGGGCCCCACATTTAGCTTAATTCTTTGCTGTCCCATTTTGAAATTCTTAATATTTCTATAATTATAATTTTCATATAGAGGGTCTTGCATTTTTATTCTATCACTGAACCCCATACGTTATGCTGGTCCTGTTGGTATAAATTTGCTGTGGATTCTATCCTGTCTCCAACGGGCATAAGTTGAACATGACTCATCCTCTGCCAGTGATGGGGATACAAGGCTGTGACTAGAAGGTTACTTCTTCTGGAGACCTTTTATTTCCTGGTATGTAGCCTCTTTGAGATAGAGAGCAGTCACTGAAAGATAATTCCTCTATATTTTGTTCAGTCCCCTTTTCTCCACTTAGAAGTCTGAATGTAAGTTCCCATTATTTAAGGCTGCATAGCAGAGCACACCAAAAGTTAGTGGCTTGAAACAGCGGCCTTTTATTTTGCTAATGAACCTGAGATTTAGGAGGGCTCAGCAAGGATGGCTTGTTGCTATTGGAGGCAGTGTTGGCTGGAGTAGCTCAGCTGGAGACAGAGGACCTGTTTTTGAGGTGGCTTAAACATGTGGCTGGCAGTTTGGTTCTGGCTCTTGCCTGGGAGCTCAGCTGGGGCTGTTGGCTAGGGGCCCTGGTTCCTCTCCATGTGGGCCTCTCTACACAGGGTTGCTTGGGCTTCCTTACAGTATAGTGGCTGGTTTCCAAGAGTGAATGATCCTAGAAACAGGAAGTAGAACCACCAGTCTTAAAATCTGGGCCCAGAAACTGGCACAGTGTGACTTCCATTGTCACTTTCACCGTTACAGTGCCCACTCAGATCCACGGTGAGAAGATATAGTCCCAGCTCTTGATAGGAAGAAGGTCAAAGAATTTATAATCAGATATCCTTAATCTTCTACAATAAGCATACTTATTTTACATATGGAAAAATTCAAGGCAGCAATGCAATGAAAACTTTCTCTGAGCAACCACAAATCTGGGACAAAGCTGGACTCAGTGCCTGTAAGCTCGTGATTTCCCAGACTGTGCTCTATCTAGCATATCATACTGCTATTTTGCATAATCTAATAAATAGCAATAACTCTTCTCTGTCCTCATGGCCCAAGTTTTCAACCTCAAAGCACATTAGAATATTAATAAGGGGGATATACCAGTACTTTTGTCTTGAACTACTGAAATAGAGTCTACTGCTGCTGCTAAGTCGCTTCAGTCGTGTCCGACTCCGTACGACCCCATAGACGGCAGCCCACCAGGCTCCGCCGTCCCTGGGATTCTCCAGGCAAGAATACTGGAGTGGGTTGCCATTTCCTTCTCCAGTGCATGAAAGGGAAAAGTGAAAGTGAAGTCGCTCAGTCGTGTCCGACTCTTAGCGACCCCATGGACTGTAGCCTACCAGGCTCCTCTGTCCATGGGATTTTCCAGGCAAGAGTACTGGAGTGGGGTGCCATTGCCTTCTCTGGAAATAGAGTCTAGGCATTTAGAAAACAAAGGAAAACATCAAAACCATAAAAACAGACAATTCTCATTGTCTTGGTTGATTAGATGTTATGGGGGATGTAATATGGTAGCCTCAAGTTATAGTGGCAGAGTGGGTAGCCCAGAACCACTTGCCTGAATGCCCATGCTGGAACTAGCAGGCCTCTTGTGGGTCATTTTGAGGTTATGAGTTCATATTAAAGGCTTTTGGGGAGCTGCCAGGCCTCATGAATGGCATGCCACATACTGTGCCCTCTGGAAATCTCTTGAAGCTTATAGTAACAGTTGCCTCCATCTTCTTTGAAAGAGCTTAATTGTCTTTGTGCAGATGGAGCCCCCAAATGTGCAGATGGAGCCTCTGGGTCAAGCATACCTTTATCCTTCTCCAATAGTGCAGGTCTATAGGTAAGAACTTTTCCAGCCCAAGGTAACAGCCCTTAACCTTTGATGACAATGCTGGAAAAGAGGTTGATGATCTCTAAACTTTGCAATGCATGGCCCTTCAGTATGGCACAGGGATACATTTTCTCTCTTCAGGCATGTCTGTGCAGTGACTTCAGGGACATGAAGTAGATAAGAGCCAGCCAGTGAACCTTCACATCTGTCAGTTATGGTACCTGGAGTTCAGAGGGATAGGCTACTCCTGTCCTGCCATCTCTTAGGTTGAAGCAGAGTGGTCTTGGGAATCCACTCGTTTCAGAATCCAGTTGAGTGGAGATTTCTTGCCATAAAGGGCTTCCCTGATAGCTCAGTTGAATCCACTTGCAATGCAGGAGACCCCGGTTCAATTCCTGGGTTGGGAAGATCCACTGGAGAAGGGAAAGGCTACCCACTCCAGTATTCTTGGGCTTCCCTTGTGACTCAGCTGGTAAAGAATCCGGCTGCAATGCAGGAGACATGGGTTCGATCCCTGGGTTGGGAAGATTCCCTGAGAAGGGAAAGACTACCCACTCCAGTATTCTGGCCTGGAGAATTCCATGGATTGTGTCCATGGGATTGCAAAAAGTTGGACATGACTGAGTGACTTTCAGTCACTTTCTTGCTACACAAATCCATATGGAACTGGGAATGTGGTATAAGCATGACTGGACCTGAGACTCTTTTTGCACATAGGAGATTCTTTTCGTTTGTTTATGAGCCTGATAAAGTACTTATCACTTCAGGCCTATGTGCCTGTCATATTGAAGAACTCATAATAATAGCTTCAGTTTTAGTCTGTCCTCTCTGATTCCTGCCAGGCATCCTAGGGAAGAGTGAGGGACCTAGGGGAAAGAAAAAAAAAAAAAGTGAGTTCTGTTGACTGAAATACTTAGTTCCTGGGATTCTACTACATCTGCGGAGGGGATTTCAGATAAATTTTAAGCTCTTTGAAGTTAGAGGACGTGGGAAAGTCAGAATAGAAAGAGACTTCCAGATTTGGGGGACATTATAGCAAAACTGGGCTTCCCTGGTGGCTTAGATGGTAAAGAATCTGCCTGCAATGTGGGAGACCTGGATTCGATCCCTGGGTCAGGAAGTTCCTCTAGAGAAGAGAATGGCTACCCTCTTCACTATTTTTCCCTGGAGAATTCCATGGACAGAGGAGCCTGGCAGGCTGCAGTCCATGGGGTTGCAAAGAGTTAGACATGAGTGAGTGACTAACACTTTCACCTTCATATAGCAAATGCTGTGATGATGGCAGATTTTGTAAGTTCTTTCCCTGTCCTGTGGGTGATCAGATTTACCCAAGATTATTCTAGGAGTCATAATCAAATATAATATCTTTTCCCAAGTCCTTACCCACATAGCATCCCCTCTGTATTGCCGAGTACCTAAGTCTGTACAAATGAAATGCTCTGAGCTCTCCCAACTCTAGGTTCTGCAGTTGAGCTGTAATTACTTCCCAGTTGATCTCAGTGACCCACGCTGACTGTATGACTCCCCAAATCATCTGCTAAGATATGGAAAGACTAAAAATACAGGGACAAAGAGAAGGAAGGGTGGGAGAGGGAAGGTGTGTGGGCCACATCTGCACCTCTCTCCTGTTGGGTGCAGGACCCCTCTGCTTATTGTTCCTTTCGCACAGACACTGATCTGCTTTATCTCCAGGTACCCTCGATAACTCTCTTTGAATTACTGCTCCATCTTGGGTATCCTGTGGATTTTGATGGTGGCAGATTTGAGTTTGAAATACTCCATCTTGTGACTTTCTGTTGAGTAAGAGGTAAAAGGAACAGGCAGTTGAGGTGCTTCTTATCCCCTTGCCCCGCTCATTTATTTTATAACTTGAAGCCTGCTAACTTTCCATCCAGGAAGAAAGCTTGGATGGAGGGGAACAGAAAATGAGGAGTAGCAAGAGATCAAGTCTGGGTAGGAGAGCAAGTATCATCGTCACCTATCAGTGATGAAGATTCCAGGTTATACTGCATAAAGCTAGGACAAATTGCTGGGGTGTCAAGGTCCCTGCCATCCAGGAACTGTCAGACCATTGAAAGGGTCAAGAATGCAGAGAGCAACAGCCTTTAGTCACCAGACCTGGATTCATCTGATCCAGTTTTGTATTCCTGAGGCTTTTGCTCATCCATGAAACAGAGAGAATGTCTCATGAGATTGTTGTGAACATCTAATGACACAACTTTGAGAAATGACCATTTAGTGTAGGTAGACAAGTGTTTTTCTCACTTCTGTTTATTTTTTTTTTCTCATTGAGGCAGCAAGATGGGCTATGTCTTCTCTCTGGGTCTTAATGTACAGTGACTTTTGCAGAGGTGAATGCTGTGATATGTTTTGACAAGACCAGCTCAAAAGCAAGCTTGTAGCTCCATATATGAAGAAGTGATGGTTTTCATGGATCATGGGGAAGGTAGGTGGTTCACTCGTCTCCTTGAGCACCTGGCAGTGTCAGATCCCCAGCAGTTCTGATTCCTCCCTGGGGAAGCTTCTTAGAGCCATGCAGGGAGTGCAAATTACTCTGAGAGTTTGTAGCAGATGAACTTCCAGGGAGGATTGGGTGGAACTTAACTAGAGGTGGTGGGTGGAGGGGAGGATTCCTCCAGGAAGAAGGGAAGAAGCCACCACACAGACCATTGTTGCTGTTGTTAGATCCAAGGCAGAGGGCCTGAAAGAAGGTCACAAGGTGCCCTTGCATGTTGGGCTGAGAGGTAACAAATGAGCTGACAGTCTGCCCTTCAGCCCCCTACCAGGACTTCCTTGGTTTTGCCACTGGGAGCTCTTGCTAGGCAGTGATGCCTTCCCTGCCAGGTTTTTGTTATTAAAGTTGATCCCATGTATCAGAGAGTGGAAAGCAAGCCTTGGAAATCGGCATCCAAGTGGGATTCGAGGCTCTCTGTAGCAGTGTGTGCCAAGGGCTGGGGGTGGGGACGTGCGGCGAGCTCTCCGCTCAGCATCCAGGAGCAAGCCCTCAGCATCATTCACTCTGTCAGGGTATCTCGGTGGTAATCACTTCCAAATGGCTATGGGGCGGGGAGGGGGCTCCCCTCCAATCACCCAAGGAATGCCTTGACTTAGGATGGAAAGGGAGGTTTTTCCGTAAGCAGCTCCTCTTTCCAAAGGGGACCAGGGGGAGAATATGAGACACCCGTAAACCTCTCTTAGCATCATCTATAATAATATCCATGTCAAGAAAACAGAGGGGGAGGCAGCGATAATCCAGGGTAGTGTCAGGTCCCATATTCTGACCTGGGAGGTGCTTTCAGGATGAGCAGCTCACCCCTCTAGAAATGACCATTACGGCTTGAGCATCTTCTGTGACAGAGATTGTAAGTGTATGCATAGACACAGACTCTGCTCCAAATGACAGGTGCTATGAAAGCCACCCTTCGCACATAGACAAGAGCTGCAGAACATAGCACAAAAGGCCAAGTCACAAGTCTGGGAGACTAAACCCACATTGTTCCTTATTAGCTATGTGATTTTAACCGAGTCACTTAACCTTTTTATGCCTCAATTTTTCTTACCTGTAAAGTAGGGAGTGTACTCTCTATTTAGTAGAATTGTTGCTAGGATTAAGTAATAAAACTTTTGAGAAAGGGGGAATTACTAAACAGGTGCTCAGTACAGTTTTAAAAAATTATATTAAAGAGATTCAGTGTCTTTCCTATTGCTTTACCTTAGACACCTTGCTGTCTTCAGTCTCTACTGAACACTTTGCAGAGTCACATGTAAAGGTCATATCCAAAATGTATCTGGAGCTTTCTTGCATTAAAAACTGTTTCATCTGTTTCATGCCACAACTCACATCACTTTCATTTGCAGAGACGAGTAGAGCTGGAGTGATTTGGTCATGTGACTTGAGTACAGGGTATTCTGGGTGTTCTCGGCTCTCCTCCTAGGCGTGGGTTCTCAGAGGGCTGATCCGGGGTTCTCTGGAGTCCACTGAGAATCCACCAGTGGCCACTGGCCTGGCCGCCTGCATTGAGGATGTGTTAGAGGTGTCTAGTTCACACCTGGACTAATCCTTCCTTTATTAATATGCTAACTGGTTTTTTCCTCAGAACTATTTCTTCCACATTTGATTCCTTTCTTTCTTTTCCCCTCGCACTGGCAAACAGGTTCCAGAAGGCCTCTGACTGCTTGGCCTCCAGCAATAGTTCTGTGTCTCAACCTCTATTAGGGAGGAAGAGGAAAGTAGCATTCCTCACTGTGGTTAGTGGTCTTCATTGTCTTTCTCTGAAAGTTGAAGTTTTAGTGTGCTATTGCTCAGAGACTATTTTCACTTAAGATGTGAGTCCAAATGTTGATGACAGAATGAGGTGCCTGCTGTTAACTCACTGTATGTCTTCTAGGTCCTTCCATGCATGGGGCAGGCTCCTCCGGGTGGAAATTCCCTGGAGGTGTGTGCAGAGTGCCGAAGCCAGCTAACCTAGCACAGCATGGCTGCTTAGTTGCAGACTCAAAAGGATCTGTCCTAAGGGTATTACTGAGGTCTGGAGGTTGCAAGTGAAGCACCGAGTAACTCACCAGCATCTTTATTAAGTATATACACACTGTATACATAGACACAAGAGCCTGGCGGGCTACAGTCCATGGATTGCAAAGAGTCAGACACGACTGACACAGACACTGCATCGCACATCACCTAGAATTCCTTCTGGCTGTAGCATGACCCTGGGGATGGAAGTCTTGCTAGTGTTCTTTTTTCTGTCTGTGGGACAGGCATGTTTGTGGCTAATAACTGTTTCGAGTTGTACTATGGTCTTGGGCTTGTTCACACTAGCCCTTCCCCCACCCCTTTTACATTTCTATCTGGCACCTGAGCTATCCAAAATTCTTGTGGAATGGCAGGCCAGCTTTCTGAACAGCAGATATCTGCCAGATTTAAGCCTTTTTGGAACTAGATTTGGTGAGGTTTGGATGGACAGAGTTATGAGAACCAATGAATTAATAGAGATTGATGTTCACACAAGAGTTAGAGTTCCTCTCTTACTTTCTTTGTCTCTTGCTCTCTATTATCTTTCCTCTGGCTTTCTTTCCACTTCCAGAGCTGTGCCCTGGCATTGCTTCCTGTGTTGGTCAGCAGAATGAATTTCCTGCCATTTGTTTCACTGTCATTTCTGGAACGGGAAGGGAAGGTTGGCCTGCCTTGCCTGCACCGCCTGATTCCCTTGCATAAAGCCACAGGGAGTTGTCATTACTACTGCCCATATGCACAGACACAGCATCTGTCTTCTGCCCGGGAGGACACAGTGAGTGTAGCTGCCAGCAGCTCAGGCCTGAGCCCCAGCTCCTGCTGACCACTTCACTCTATGTGCTGCCTGGGCAGGGGGAAGAGAAGGACTGGAGTGAAAATCCTGTGATACTGGGAAGTCTGGTTAAGGCAGCCACCACCGGCTGCCATATCTCTGGGCAGTATCAGGGGTTGTATCCTGGGTGTGTGATGGTGTGAGGGACCAGTAGGCTGGCAGTGAGCTTCAGAGATCATCTGTGCTGACTGCACTTGGGAAGGTGCTGTCACCATGTGATGTAGATAAATGGAGGAAGAACATGCAGATGATCACATTTAGCTTTTTGAGAGTGTATTGGTTAGCTATTGCCACAGGAATGCAGCATAACAAAGCATCCTGAAGCTCAGGGACTAAAAACTCAAGCATTTACTTTTCTCACTCATGCGGCTCTGGGTTGACAGGGGCAATCTGTTTTGGGCTGTGGGCCACTTGGACTTGGCTCCAGGTGTCAGGTTGGGTTAAGGTCTTGTCTGCATTCCCTTCGGATCAGCAGTCATGAGCCATGTTCTCATGGAGGATGATAGCAGCCAAACCACGTGTGCACATTTGCTCACATTCCATTGGGCAAACAAGTCCTGTGGTGAAGCCCAAAGTTAATGAGGGAGAGAAAGTTACTCAATCTCAAAGTGAAGTGGTGGGAGTGGAGTGAATATTTATTGTGTGTAGCTGGGGGATAGCCTTCCCAGGTGGCTCAATGAGTAAAGAATCCACCTGCAATACAGGACACACAGGGTCAATCTCTGGGTTGGGAGGGTCCACTGGAGAAGGAAATGGCAAGCCACTCCAGTATTCTTGTCTGGAAAATCCCATGCACAGAGGAGCCTGGTGGGCTACAGTCCATGGCGTCTTGAAGAATCGAACACTATTGAAGTGACTGAGCACACACGCACACATCTGGGGTCCAGGTCCAGGCAGGAGTTGGGCAGTGAGAAAGTTAGCTTCTTTGAGTGCACATCTGGGCAAAAGGGCTGTCCTGACTTTCCATGTGCTGTGGCTCTTGGCTGATCAGTCCTTGTTTTACACACTGTACCTTATCTCTTATCTCACAAAATTTTACAGATGAGGAAACTGAGGCATGGAAAGGTTGAGTAAATTTACCAGAGTGACCTAGTTAGAAAAGAGTGGAGCCTGGCTTTACCACCTCAATTCTGACCATCTCCAGACCTGAGCTTCAAACCAATATGTGACAGAGTGTCTGCCTGTAGCTCCCCCTCCAGGCCCAGAGTCTTTACACTTTGGATGGAGGGTGTGCATTTTAAGAAAACAATATCTGATCTGGAATAATCCCACAGAGATACTAGACAGGACATCCTGTGTAGAAGACATGGAAATTTTATGCTTTGTAGTTTCTGCCTTGAAAAATCCACCCTGAGCTCCAGAGCTTGAACCAAGGCTGTTAGGCAGAGGGGTCTCAGAACCTGGCAGGGCATTGAGTGTGGAGGAAGTGGCTTCCTTCTCTATCTTACCTTGGCTCCTTACATTCCTATCTGGTACTTGTCTGCTTCCCATCATTCTTTCCCTCCTTGGGACCCGGAGGGCTGGTGGTCAGAGAGAAGAAGAAGGCGTGGGCGTAGGTGCTGTCTGGAGGAACAAGTCAGTGGGCTGCCGAAGCCAAGTCCGTGACCAGCAGGATCCCAGGAGGGCTAGCAGTTTGTGGTTACTTGGCCACTCTTCCAGCTGAGGAATGTGTTTCCCCCTTCTCATCTGTCTTGTGTTTTTGTAAATTTTGACGAGGATCCATGAATAACCCAAAGCTCCAGAGTGGGTACAAGGTCAGCCAACCACAAAGTGTTCCCAGCCCCCAGCACATTTGAAGTAAGTCAAATGCCACTGGTGATCCATAAAGGAGATAAGCATGTATGTAGATAAATGCCCTTGTAAAGATGGGTGCACAGGGAGCCTGTCCTAGATTTACCTTCACATTTGGAAGCATGTTGGAGTTCTCTATCTGTCTGGTATTGTAGTCTTAGCACAAAAGAAATGTTCTCACCAGCTCTGCATTAATGGTTTTAGCCTAAAACATATGAAAATTACACATCATCTTTCTCCTCAAAGCTTGAGAATTTCAGTATTATTATTTTAAGATACCCTTCCAAAGACGATTTGAGGCAATTTATAATAATATCAGATGCTATGGACTGAATGAATTTGAGAGGAAGGGACAGTCGTATGTTTAACCCTAATCCCCCATGTGATAATATTTGGAGATAGAGACTTTGGGAGGTAATTCGTATTAGATAAGGTCATGAGGGTGGGGACCTTCATGATGGGATTAGTGCCCTTCTAAGAAAATGAGGAAACCTGGGCTCTCTCTTTACCATGTGAGGACAAAGCAAGAAGGTTCCATCTATAAACCAGGGAGCAAGCTCTCACCAGAAGTCAGATCCGCCAGCACCTTGATCTTGGACGTTTCCAGCACCACTCAGTCTATGGTATTTGTTATAGAGTTGATCTTGGAGGTGTTCCGTCAGAGAAGTTCATTCAGGTGAACCTATGAAACTTAGTTCTGAACATCCTGGAAGCCAGGGAGAAAAGCCTCCGGAACTTCCCCCAGCACTTTTCTCTAAGGAGGTTGTGGGAAGCTCAGAACATTCTCTTCTTTCAGTGCTGTAGTGTGGCGGAGCAAGAGGCAGGGAGTTGAGGGTTTCCTCCTGTCTCTGCCTTCAGACTGTCTGTCTGTGTAGCCTTGAGAAGTCACTTAACTGTGGTCCAGCACAGCATGGCCCTTGCGGTTGCCTCTTCTATAAAACAAGAAGACAGTTCGTGTCCTGAAGACCCCTTTGTACCCCAGCCTTCTATGATTTGGTATTTTTCCCCTTCCCTGAGAACCGTAAACTTTTAAGTGGAACCCAGTGAAAGAAGTCATCCTACAAAGAAATACTTCACCTTAAGAAAGCAAGTGGCTTTCCAGAGATAAATAACTTGGCAACAGCTGAAAACAAAGGAGAAAGAGAAAGAACTGATTTAATCTGTGTTCTTTCTTTTTCGGTCCTCTCTGTCTTCACTATCCCACTGCTTTTACTCCTAATTTTGTTTTCTACTTCAAGTACCTCTTGGAACCTGGCTGTCAGTTTTGACACTAGGGGAGCATATTTAGCAAAGGTTCTCACCTTTTTTTCTTTTGACACTGAATTCCATCAAGTTGGAAGCTGCTTGTCTGTGTAAACTGGGAGGAGGGCAGTACTTAGGTGCTAAGGAAACAGAGAATGGTTACATGAAGAGATGTGGTGCATTTCCTGGCTCCTTTAAAAAAAATAAATTTCAGAATTTTATTTTTAAAGTTTTATTTATTTATATTAACATCTATTTATTTGTCTGTACCAGATCTTAGTTGTGGCATGCGGAATCTTTAGTTACAGGACTGGAACCCTTCCCCTGGAGAAGGGAATGGCAACCCACTGCAGTATCCTTAGCTGGAGAATTCCATGGACAGAGGAGCCCATGGTGTCTCAAAGTGTCAATCATGACTGAGACTAATACTGTCATTGGGAGCTCTTACTTGTGGCATGTGGGATCGAGTTCCCTGACCAGGGACAGAACCCAGGCCCCCTGTATTGGGAGCATGGAGTTTTAGCCACTAGAGAACCAGGGAAGTCCCTGATATCTCCTTCTTGTCCTCTGTGTGGGCATGCTTTACATAAACTTCAGGTCTTACAGAGATCATAGAGCATTAAAGAGTGTTGCATTCGCAGAAGAGTGTATGTTTGGGGGGAGTGTGTCTGGGACTCAGGCTAGTTTGAGGGGTGTGTGTGTGTGTGTGTGTGTGTGTGTGTGTGTGTGTGTGTGTGTACGTATATATATAGGAGTCCCCTGGGATTGCAGTATTCAGCTCCATAGGTGACAGGTGGGATGACAGGCAGGTGGGTGTAACACCCAATAGAACTGGAGTCGTAGAAATGTCTCTTGTTAAAGGGAAAGGGATATTAAGTGGCCTGTCGGGGGTCTCCACAGATGGCACAAGCTAGCTGCCCCACAGCTTCTCACCAGGTTTGGGATTGTGTTAAGCTGGTCCTGAAAGTTGGCAGCTTGGAGTCAGCATCAGGCATATTTGCACAATGAGGAGAATTTACCATGATTTCATATGTAAGGAAAATACATAATGGGTCTCTTACTTATTTGAGGGTCCAGAATCTACTGCCATCAAACTCCTGACCCTTAGATTCCTTCTCCTTTAGATGCCACTCAGAAGTCTCTCTGCTTTAGTTCTCCAAGATGCAAGTCCCTCTGTAATTTGCCCACATCCACAGGCGTCCTGGGATTCATGGATGCAGAGAAGCAGGTGGGGTGGGGTTGGGTAGGGAGTGTTCTGGGCATTTCTACAATATTATATGCAAGTGCTGTGCAAATAAAATGCAAATTAAAACTGAGTGCTCTTGCACTATGCAAAGGTGATGAAAATTTGCTTTTAATTTCTCTTCTGTGCATTTGCAGGCACCACAGAGGCACTGGGGAGCTGTTATGGAAGGGGAACAGGGAATAGCAGGGAGAAGCTGAGGCTGCTTTTGGTCAGTTGTGGACTTCACTGTGGGCCTTCCTATTTTAAGCACAAGTAAAGGATAAAGTGCAGCTCCTCTAAGAAGAGCTTATGAGAACTGCTTCCACCCTCGCATTTTTCTCTGTGTTTAGAAATGAAGGAGGCTGGGGGGAAGGGAGAAGAGGACTTATTTGGGGTCAGGTCAAGTTTCTGATGGGAAAAGAGGTTGTATTGGGCACTTTCTTGCATGTCTAGATGAAAACCTGAAAGCTGCCTGAACATCAGTGATGAGAAAAATCCTTTCCAGAAGGTCAGTGAGAGAGTTAAGACAGTCCTGCATCAGGCCTAAGGTTGTGACTAAGTACATTCTAGTTGACAGCAGATTCTGGTCAATACTGAGCTCAGAATGATTTGGAGGGAACTCAGGATGCCAGCTGAGAATAGTATGGGTTTGGAAGGTTGGATTGATGAGGAGGCTGGCTTGTTCCCACCTGTTAGTATCAGGCTTAGCAGCCTTTGTGAATCAGAATCACCAGGTGACTGATTCTTCTTCCCACAGGGCCCCAAGTGAAGAGTCTTTTGATCCAATGGCCTTTGTCCCACAGAAGGTTCTTGGGCAGCCTATCCTTGATGCCTGAACCAGTGATCTGACAATCATGCTTGGTCAAGGTCAGGCCCCTTAAGCAGGATTTAAAATTGCCCTGCCTAGGAAGAAGTCTAAGGGAGAAAAGAAAGGATTTGGGAGATGAAGTCAGGAGTCAGGAAGAGCTGACTGCCACCTCTTGGATGCTACTAATAGTATAGTTCCAAAAAGAATACTTTTTTTTTCCCCAGTGTGTTTCTTTGTTGCCCTGTTATCAGTCATACATGCAGGAGCTCCAAGAGAAATATGTTTTAACATCCTGAAACTGAATTATTAAATGGAGATTAACTTAGTGTTGATTTTTCTTCATGGCTGATTTGCAGTATAAACTGGGTTTAAGGCATCTTTTACTAAACCTTCTGGATTTTAGTAGATCGCCTTGGATGAGGCATTCATTAAAGATTTCATGCTGATGTTATTTGTTTAGGCTTTGATGCCCTTTTTCTGTTTTCCCTCCCCTTTTATTCAATAATGATATCTTTCAGGCAGAGAATACCTTCCATCCTGTGGTATTAAGGGCTTTCCATGGTGGAGAGCTGGGCCCCATGGCCAACAGCTAGGCAGGAAGTCAGAGGACTTTGGTGGACTCCCTGCCTGATCCCCAGATAGCCAGGCAGCTATGACCGCAGGGTGGAGCAGGTACCAGGCACCCTGTTTGACAGATGCCTCCTGCAGCTGCTCTTTGAAGACTGGGGTCCATTAACAAGGGAAGTCACCTTTACATTTCACTCTTAAATGCCCAGAGAGAAGTAATGGCTAAAATTCACATGGGTGTGTAATGTCCATTACCGCATTCTGGTCCGAGAGCAGATGACTGAAGGGAAGAGGAAGGAGAGGGTGTCTGGCATTGAGATATACCAGGACACTGGCTTGTTAAAAATCTTGAGTCTGAAACATGCTACCCTTGAGCAGGTTATTCAGCCTCTTTGAATCTTGTTTATTTTTTCATCTACCAAATGCAAAAATTAAAATCTCTTGGAGTTGTAGGGATTAGTTATAATTATTCTTGTAATGAGCTCAGCAGAGAATAGTTGCTCAATATCCCCTTCCCATGTGCAGACACAGTTCACATAGCGGAAATCAGAGTGTTGGCATCACTTTACCACATCAGCCTTACAAAACAGGTACCTTCTTCGATTTTGCAGTCCCTCTTTTCTTCATTGTTAATAGCTGACCACTATTATGTATGATAATTTGCTAGACTCATTATCGTTGATTAATTTGGTGTTTCCCAAAAGCTACAGTTTCTTCTGTGGGCCTTGGAGCCTGCCATTTCCACAACAGCTTGACCTTGTGGGGATTCGTAGCCCAAAGTGTTGCCAGGCTTTCCTCTGGAGCATGGTGAAGAAAGGTGATCTCAGCTGGCCTGGCAGCATTTCACCCAGACCAGCTGCCTTGCTCTGGCCAGAGGTCAGCCACCAAAGTGCAGAATGGCACTTGGAATGCCACTCCCAGCCCTTTGGACCCCTGTTCCGCAGCCAAGCCTTCAGACTATGTGTTGGAACTCCTGCCTGCAGCAGCACGGACGCCCTGCTGTCTATCTGGAGCCCTTTGGCTGACTGTGCAGAGTTCCTCCTTTGACCCCACTGACAGCAGCCTCAGCTCCTGGGTCACATGCTTTTCAGCTGAAAGTTGCATTTGAGCCTCCAGAGTCAAGTGATAGAGGTCCTCCCTGGCCATAAATCAGATTTCATCTCCCCAGCTGGCTCTGTACAAAGCAGCCATGCGTGGAGGAGCTATATGTCATGTATTTTTGCTTTCCTGGCTTAAGAAACAAGAATCGATTTTTACAATGGGATAGACACTTGCCATGGAGAAGGCAATGGCACCCTACTCCAGTACTCTTGCCTAGACAATCCCATGGATGGAGGAGCCTGGTAGGCAGCAGTCCATGGGGTCGCGAAGAATCGGACATGACTGAGCGACTTGACTTTCACTTTTCACTTTCATGCATTGGAGAAGGAAATGGCAACCCACTCCAATATTCTTGCCTGGAGAATCCCAGGGACGGCAGAGCCTGGTGGGTTGCTGTCTGTGGGGTCGCACAGAGTCGGACACTACTGAAGCGACTTAGCAGCAGCAGCAGCAGCAGCAGCAGACACTTGCCAAGCATTGTCACATGTGAAGCTCCCCACAGCTCAGTGCAGTGGGTTGGGTTTTTATTATCCCAATCCACTGAGGAATTTCACAGATGAGGAATCAGGTTTTGAGAAGTTGAATGATATGCTTGAGTTTGCACAGCTATAAATATTTATGTTGTTAATGGGACTCAGTTCCGCTGATTCTGGGGCTTGGAGGTGGCAGAGCAGGCTGAACCTTTTCTCTGGCTTCATGGGCTGCCCTGGAGACTGGCTTTAGAAGATCTCAGAAAGGATCATTTGGGGCACAGGTTTGGAGGACATAATAAGAACCTGAAGCCAGGGCCTGGAGTCTCCTGGGAATCTATTTCTGTTTTGACCAGCATCTAGTTACTAGCTCACCCAGACCCCCAATGTCTCTGTTCAGAAGGTAGAGGCTATTGTCTACCATCTTGCTTTTCCATGTTGAGTGTTCTGCTCCTTCTGTGCAAACTGAGGAGATCCAGAGACTTTAAACCATTTTAGCATCACTTGGAGTTGAGACTTTGGAGCTGCTTTTAGCTCTGTGTTTGCCTGCTGTGATAAAAGACACAACATTCCATCCTTGGGAACTTTTAGATGCCCAGGTCCTGTCCAGACCCATTATACCAGGATCTCTGGGGGTGTGGCTTGAACATCTGAGTTTTCAAAGGTTCTTTGGGGATTCTGAGAGTGCAACTGGGATAGAGAAAAGACTTTTTAAAAAGTCTCCGAAGGAAAGAGATTTCTAATACATGGGCAGACCCAAGGGCAGACGTGGGGAGGGTCTGAGTGAGTAGGGATGGATGTTCCAAACACTGTGCTGGATACTGGGGTGTAGAGATATCTAAGATGCTCATTCTCTCCATGGTCTGATGGGAGAGATAGACACACAGAGAATTAACTGGGCACCTCTTAGGAGTTTGTGAATCTATGTACATCTGAATCACCCACGGAGCTTGTTGTATGTGCAAAAACCCTTTGGTTAACACACACTAAATGTGGGCTTATCCTCATGCTAAATCACACAAAGTCAAACCCCATAGATTTTCTTGAAACCCACACGGTAACAGAAAGGAAATGCACATTCTTTAGAAACACCGCACAACAAAATAAAGGTGTGAAGATCCATTGCCTGTGATGCCTGCCAGTTCAGGGAGCCTTGTTCTTTGAGATGTCTGCCATTCATATGAGGAAGAGCGTGTGTCAGAAGGAAGAATATCCAAGGCCTGGACCCCACTGTACAATATCTATTTAGTAACTTTGTGGTGGGTAGCACGCATCTGCCATTTATCCTTCCTTCGAGGTATAAAGAGAATGCTCTAAAGCACGTGGGGAAGGAGCAGTTAACTCTGAATGGAGGCAGTGAAGAAGGCTTCACAGTCAAGGTGATGTCTGGAGCTGGTTGGCTGAGAATAGGCTTCTTCTCTCTGCCGAGCACTGCCCCCCCCCCCCCCAACACACACATTATGGTACTTGACAGGGCACAATGTTTGCATTTTGCAGAGGATGCTGATACCTCTCCTTTGAGATGGTAACCTCTAGCATGCCCTACAGGACCTTCCCAGTTTCCTCTCCTGCCTTTCCCTCCTGACTCTTGGTTCTCTGGTGTGCATCTCTGTGCCTTGCATACTCTCTTCCCTGTCTGTGATGTCCTTCGCACTTTTTCTCAACAGGAATCAACTTGATTCCTGTTTGTTGTCAGACCCCTTCTGCAGTCAGATACTCTACCACTGAGCTATGCCCCCTCTTCTTTCGCAACAAGATTCTGCTATAGCTGAGGAACATCCTATGCAAGTCTGATGCTCTGTTTCATGGTTATTTTTGAACAGAGATGTGTCTAAGGATGGACAAAATTTGACAGAAGGAGGTTGGGAAATAGCATTCAGCAAAGGGAAAGAGTGTAAGCGATAGAGGACAGCGTGTTCTCAAGGACTGGCAAGCCCCACGGGTCACAGGGCACAGGGCTTGGTCAGGGTGGTATATGAGGCTGGGATGGAGGTTTTAATGGGCTAAACTTGAATATGGGGCTCTGGTGTGGGATTTTTCAGCAGTACTGTGATGTGATCAAATCTGTTTTAAAAGGGAAAAGATGTACTTTTGATGGCAACGTGGAGCATCTGATTGCTTCCTCAGATCTCAATAGAAAAGATATTTTGGAGCTAATTGTAAATCAAGACAAGCGGCTATATTTTTCAAATGTTTGTCCCATGTGTTTGTGTGTGTTTGTATTCCAGCAATTTGAAAGAACTCACAAGCAAGTTAGATTTTATCAGTTTCTATTTATGTGTATAGTTTGGGATTGCTAAACTGGATTTCAGTCAATTCTTCCAAGGTTTCAACTATTTCTAATCAGCCTTTTCTGGCTAAAGAAATATATAGATGGAGAGAAAAATAAATGTACAATATTTTCTCCTGTTGTTCAGGATGGTGCCCAGACTTGGGGTGCAGATATCAGGATTGTCTGTTTGACTCGTTCCTAACAGTAACAGGAACTTTCTGACCCCGGCTCTCCTCCTTTCTTCCTCTGGGGAGGGAGTCTTCTCCTGGGCTTCTATCTGAGAACTGTCACTAGGAGAGTCCTTGCCTTAAAGAGCTGGGACCACTTGTCTTTCCATTTATAGATTTAATATCCAGTGTTTCACACTCTCTCAAGGAGAAAAGAATCTCCGTTTTTACATACAAGTAGGTGGAATTTAATATTATCCATTGATTTTTTTTTTCAGCACAGCACAAGCTTTATTCAGTGGCCAAAGAATGGAGAAGCAGGGACTAAGTTCGCAGATTGACTTCTGATTTTGATTCTGACATGGATGCGCTTGTCCTTAGGAGGGCTGGGAGCTTTTATCTGGCAGTGGGGAAAAAATGAAACATCAAGCTTGTTTAGGTGATATCATTAGATTATTCTTTTTAGAAAATCGTTATATCTTATTATAAAAGGGCTTCATATTTATTATAAAGAATTTGGAATACATAAAACACCATAAAGAAGAAACTAAAATCATCTACCATCTCACTATCTAGAAATCGCTATTAATGTTTGGATCCCAGCTTTCCATCTCCCGTGGTTTCTTTTTCCTTCAATGCATTTTCGTAGGGATCATTTTATAACATATTATTTTAGAGTCTGCTTTCACATTTGACAGTTTATCATGAACACTTTCCCATGTCATTGAAAGTTCTTTCACATTTCCAACATTGTTTAAATGACTGCATATTAAGTTGAATTTATGTACCGTATTATCCAGGTGTTGGACATGATTGATTTCTTTTTTCTCTTCAGGGATTCAGAGCTGAAACTCACAGATAGGTTTCAGATTGACATCCATGCATCCTCTGTAATTGCATGCAAACATTCTTGGGCATTTGATTTTTGAGGGGAGAAGGACCATATCTTTTATTAGATACTCAAGGGCTTAACTGCTGAAGGGTCGAAAGTGAAGACATTTACTCAGGTTAGATTCCCAGAAGGGAAGTCACTGGATCTAAATGGTTTGCACACTACCACTAACAGTGGCTAAGGGCGCCTGTTTCCCTGCATGTTGGTCAACCCTGACTCCCAGGACCACCCCTGGGCATCACACTTTTTAGACTGATCATTAAGTTATCACTAGTTGTACTGGCTGTTTTAAAAAATTGGGATGTTGTTGCTTTACAATGTTGTGTTAGTTTCTGCTGTACAGCAAAGTGAATACTATGCATATATCCCGTATTTTTTGGATTTCCTTCCTGTTGAGGTCACCACAGAGCACTGAGTAGAGTACCCTGTGCTATACAGTCAGTTCTCATTAGTTATCTGTTTTACACATAGTAATGTATATTTGTCAACCCCAGTCTCCCAATTCATCCCAACCCTACTTTCCCCCTTGGTATGCATATGTTTGTTCTCTACACCTGTGTCTCTGTTGCTGCTTTGCAAATAAGTTCATCTACACCATTTTCCTAGATTCCACGTATATGCATAAATATACACTATTTTTCTCTTTCTGACTTCTTCACTCTGTCTGACAGACTCTAAGTGTACTGACTCTTTACTTGTAATTTACTCTCAAGCTGTATAGAGTTAGTGCTACAGTTGGTGTCATACCCACCCCAAAATACCGAGAGGGTTGCCAAGTTCAGCTGAAAGAGCCTGGGTTTGTAACTAGAAGATCTAAGTGTATGTTCTGTGTCATTGTGACCACTATAGTGTAGTGTGTCATACTTGGTCACTATGTTTAGACTCGATTGCGTTTTCACTTGGTGCCTCTCCTTCTAGCTGTGTTACCTTGCACTGGGTATGTAAGCACTCTGTCAGTTTCCTCATTTATAGAATAGGGGTCTAACATTAGTGCCCATTTCACTTGCAAAACTGTGGTTAAGACCAGCAAGGAAAGTTTAGTGTCTAGCCATAGCACATGCTTAGCAGTCATTAATGATCATTATTGGGTGTGTACCATTCTTTAGGTCACTTCCTCTGAATTGTAATATTGAGAATCATAGCCTTTTAGAACTGGAAAAGGTTTTAGTGATCTTTAGCCCACATCTCTTATTTAACAGATGTGACAACTAGGGGAGAGATGGTGAAGTGACTTGTACAGGTAATCATGCCTCCTAGCAGAGGGTTGTTTTGAGGACCAAATATTGAGTGTAAAGTTCTTTTAGACTCCTGCACACTAATCCAACATTAATTGTGCACTGTCTGTATGGCCCATGAAAAATAAAGTTCAATAGAAGTTGGCTACCTGGAACTCTGGTTAAACGGACTCTTCTTTAAGCCCTTGTTTCCCCAAGGGCTTCTGGGTCAATGTGTTGCATGTAGCTTTGACTCAGTAAATGTTTTTTGATACTAACAATGAGTATAAAAAGGGTGTAAATCTCAAGACACCAGGCTGTGTAGAGGGTCATCAATATCCCTGGTTGTATTTACTTTTCTGAGTTCCCTGGATCTTGTTCATCCCTGAAACCCAACACTTTGCACTTTGCACACATTTTGAGGGAATGAACAAATAAATAATTATGTATCTAGAAGAAATAAAGGGAGATAATTTTCCTCATTGTATGTTTTAAAGTATGGATCAATCAGACCTGTTATCTGGTAGGTGTGGATTGAGGCCACAATCTGGGCGCTCCTGCTGCACAGGTGGCCTTCCAGGTGAGAGGCTGCTGGCTCTGCTCTGAATGGGCCTGAGAACCACCTTGCTTGTCTAACCTGTCTTCTTCTTCCTTCTCTGCTATTTGGTGTATAAAAATAAATCCTACCCATGGGATGGGCTTCCAGCTTTTACACAGACCTCTCAGTGTGGTTCTCAGAGCTTTTAAAATGAAAACAGTGTTTCCAGAATGGGCAAGTATGATGGAAAGCTGCTATGAAAGAGATGTTCCCAGTTGCTGTGCTCATTTTGATTCACTTGTTTTTAAAAAAAAGAAACCCTCCAGAATCCTGCAGAAACATGATGCCAAATCCTCCTTTTTATAGTTGGTTTGTGTTGGCTGTCTTTCAAAGCCAAAAGTAAGTGTTGACTGCCTTTCTGAGGACCATCTTAGTCTACTGTGAGCAGCCAGACAGCAGAGTTTAGTACAGGTTCAACCCTAACCTATGGCTGATTCATGTTGAGGTTTGACAGAAAACAACAAAATTCTGTAAAGCAATTACGCTTCAATTAAAAAAAAAATTGAAAAAAGGAAAGAAAAAGAGTATAGGTTCAAATCCCAACTCTAGCTGTGTGATATTGGGAAAATTATTTCTCCTCTCTAACCAGTTCCTCATGTATAAAAGAGAGATGACGACAGACGACCTCATCGGGTTGAAATTAGGGCCAAAATGTTTAAGATGGTACTTGCTGCAAGTTCCATTCAGGATTAGGCATCATCGTTATTTTTTAATAATAATAAGGTAATGAGAGGAGCACTTTTGGCCCTACTACAAGCCATAGATGGTTAGACATTGTCCAGTTCACTTGCCTCATTTTCTAGATGAGTGATGGGTCCAAATTCAGTCAGCTGGTAAATCACATATGTGGAAGGAGGCAAGCCCAGGCCTTGAACCCTCCTCTCCATCTCAGGGTGAAGTCCAGCAATCTATGTTTTACCAAGCCTGCTTTAATCCTCTTCATCTCTAAGCTAGGGACAGAAATCTGCTCCTGCTTTACTTGTATGTGAGGTGTACCTTTGATCAGTTTTTCCATTCTGATAGTCACATCCTTAAAGCCACCACCTCTGCATTATATCCCTTTTTGTCCTCTCCAATGTCTTGGATAGCACTGTTGACCAGAGGTTGGCATTCAGCATTAGCTGGCTGCTGAGTTACTCCAGCTCTGGACTGTGCAGATTGGAGTTATTGCTAAGGTGGGGTGTATTGGCAATATGTGGAGTGTGTTAGTTAGTTAGTTCAGTCGCTCAGTCGTGTCCGACTCTTTGCGACCCCATGAGTCACAGCACGCCAGGCCTCTCTGTCCATCACCAACTCCCGGAGTCTACCTAAACCCATGTCCATCGAGTCAGTGATGCCATCCAACCATCTCATCCTCTGTCGTCCCCTTCTCCTCCTGCCCCCAATCCTACCCAGCATTAGGGTCTTTTCCAATGAGTCAACTCTTCTCATGAGGTGGCCAAAGTATTGGAGTTTCAGCTTCAACATCAGTCCTTCCAGTGAACACCCAGGATTGATCTCCTTTAGGATGGATTGATTGGATCTCCTTGCAGTCCAAGGGACTCTCAAGAGTCTTCTCCAACACCACAGTTCAAAAGCATCAATTCTTCAGCGCTCAGCTTTCTTCACCATCCAACTTGCACATCCATACATGAGTGTGGAGTGTGTAGGGAACAGTAATAACAATTCTTAGATCTTGTGTTAGTAACTTGAAACCATTTCTCACTGTTTTAACTGTGAGCAATGAAATGGGAAGGTATATAAAGTGGTGGTATGTAAGCAGAAGCTGGTTATAAATTTAGCAGAGATATTTGAAAAAGAAGTCTAGAATATAGGAACTCCATAATCTCTAATCCAGTGGTTCTCAGGCATTATTGTGCATCAGAATCACCTGATTAAAGCAGGCTTGGTAAAACATAAATTGCTAGATTTCACCCTGAGTTTCTGATTCAGAAGGGAAGAAAGAGCAAGAATATGGCTTTTTAATAAGTTCCCAGGTGATGCTGGTGGGCTGGGGACCACACTTTGAGAACCACTGCTCTAAGTGTCTTTCAGATCTCAGAGTCTGTAATTCTTAACACTCCTTTAAAAGGCTCTTGTTATCTGCTGTATTCTCAGTACTTAGCACAACATCTGACTGTAGTAGTTGTAGTAGGCTGAAGAGGTCCCCACAAAGATATCAAGTCCTAATCCCTGAAACTTGTCAGTGTGATCTTATTTGGGGAAAGGTTCATTTTCCCCATGTGATTAAGACAAGCATCTGAAATGAGGAGATTACCCTGGTTTAAATGGGCTCTGAATGCCATGACTAGTGTCCTTATAAGAAAGAGACAGAGAAATCACTCACACTCACACCGCCCTCCCCATACACACACGAAGTTGATGTGAAGACAGAGGCAGAGGTTGGAGTAATGCAGTCATAAACCAAGGAATGTCAGTAGAAGCTGGAAGAATCCTTTTCTGTTGAGTCTCTGGAGGGAGTTGGCTCTGCTGACACCTTCATTTCAGCCTCATGAACTTCCAGCTTCCAGAACTATGTGAGAATAAACTTCTACTGTTTTAAACCGACATGTTTGTGTGACTTCGTTGCAGTGGCCATAGGAAATGAGTATAGTAGGTATCCCGTAAGCATCAGTGAAACGAATAGGGGAGCTACACGCAGGTATCAGGGTGCCCATCTAACTGATACATAAGCTGAGGGCTTGCTATATCTGATCGATGTACATATTTACTGCAAGGGAGACCCACATCTGTCAACGACTTCAGTTTCCTTTCCACCGGCCTGGTGGCTTTCACCCCCAGTTGCACATTTGTCATTGTTTAGTTGCTAAGTCATGTCCGAATGTTTTGAGACCCCATGGACTATAACCCTCCAGGTTCCTCTTCCATGGGATTTCCCAGGCAAGCATACTGGAGTGGGTTGCCATTTCCTTTTCTGGGGGATCTTCCTGACCCAGGGATCTAACCCGTGTCTCCTGTATTGGCAGACAAATTCTTTACCCCTGGGCCATCAGGGAAGCCCCAGTTGCATATTAGAACAATTAAATTGGAATCTCTGGCCATGGGGCCTATGATTTGTTTTGTTTTGTTTTGTTTTTCTAAAGAACTCTTCTTCAGGCAGAGCTTGTACTTTTTTTTTTGTAATTTGTCTCTGTGCCAGGTCTTAGCTGTGGAATGTAGGATCTTCAATCTTTGTTGCAGCACGCGGGATCTTTAGTTGTGGCATGCAACCTCTTAGTTGCAGCCTGTGGGGTCTAGTTCTCTGTCCAAGGATCCCTGGCTCCCTGCATTGGGAGTGCAGAGTCTTAGCCATTACCACCAGGGAAGTTCCTGGTTCAAAAAGTTCCTCAAGTGATTCTAATCTACAGCCAGGGTTGAAATGGCTGAGACCAGGCTCTTCATAGAAGCTGGCTGATCCTTGTGAAGACTATTAAGAGAGGCTGTGAATCTGCAAAGTACCCCTATCAAATTGAATCCCTACCATGGCCCTGCGAGGCAGGCAGGGTAGGTGCTGTCCTCTTTTTCCAGATGAATTACAAGGCTGAGGAGAATTTAGATGATGCGGAGTGATAGGTCCTCCACCCAGGTTCATTCCTCTGACCTGCACTCAGCACTGCTTGTACCATGTGGCATGTCACCAGTCTAAGCAGTAAGTTATGATTGTGTGTGCCTAATGATATTTGCATGGATTGTCGGTCCTGAAATTCTGGACACTGGAAACAGAAACACTCTTATATATTGAACCACATAAAATGTGCAATAGGAAAAGAAGTTGGTGAGCTTTGAGGCCAGGGGGACAGTGACAGTTATTCAGAAGGAATTTCAAATCCATCCCAAGTCAGTTCCTGGGGCACTCTGCATCTGGCTCTGCCCAGGGTTGGGTGACCAGTGGCCCCAAACATGGTTAGCGTGCTCACTGGCCTCAGGATCCCACTCCAGGGACAACTTGACCCACAGTGCCATTTTGCTTATGTGAATATCAGGACTGTTGGCATCACCAATTCAATGGATATGAACTTGGGCAAACTCCGGGAGATGGTGAGGGACAGGGGAGCCTGGCATGCTACAGTCCATGGGGTCTCGAAGAGTCAGACATGACTTGATGAACAACAATAACTGCTTTAAAATGTTGTGTTAGTTTCTGCTATACAACAATGTGAATCAGCCATATGTATGCATATATCTTTCCCTTGTGAGCCTCCTTCTCCTGCCATCCCACCTTTCTAGGTCATCACAGAGCACTGAGCTGAGCTCCCTGTCCTATACAGCAGCTTCCCACTAGCTATCTATTTTACACATTGTAGTGTATATATGTCAATGCTACTCTCTCAATTCATCTCACCTTCCCCTCCCCTCACCCTGTGTCCACAGGTCCATTCTATACGTCTGCATCTCTGTTCCTGCCCTGCAAATAGCTTCATCAGTGTCATTTTTTCTAGATCCCACATATATGAGTTAATATATGATACTTGATTTTCTTTTTCTGAGTCGCTTCACTTGGGTCTATGATGTTTAAGGTCATGGTTCAGATGGTAAATAATCTGCCTGCAATGAGGGAAGACCTGGGTTTTATCCCTGGGTCAAGAAGATCCCCTGGAAAAGGGAATGACTACCACTCCAGTATTCTTGCCTGAAGAATTCCATGGTCAGATGGGCCTGGCAGGCTATATAGTCCATGAGGTCACAAAGAGTCCGACATGAGTGAGTGACTAACAACACACAACAATAGCCCTCCCCTGTCTAACTCCAGATGGACGCATAATCATAACTTCATAAATATTACCACAAAAGATTTGATGCAGGCACAGGGCAAGGAGGCTGGAGTCTTTGGCATGGGTGTTCCCAAAGGCACCTCCCGTGGGGGGCCAGAAGTCTGTTTGCTCTGTCCACTCAGCCCAGCTGCCAGCTCCTATGATTTGCTCTGCCAATTGGATATTACCTAGTGATTTTTATGGAGTTTAAGCTAAAGGAAATTTGAGGAGGAGATCACTTCCTCTATTTTAATTAGAGTTCTGAGACTGCACCATTGCACATCTGTAGCAGACTGGCTGCTGGACCAGTAATAAGGCCCCGTGAATTTTAAGTATCTGGAGAGGTTATTTGAAGAGCTGGGTCATGATTGCTGCTGCTGCCTGAGCGTGTGTGAGTGTACACACACACGCACACATGGTGTACCTCGTACAGATGTTTGAACAGTCCCCGGAGAACACACATTTTCTGTTGTAATAAAGGAAAACACAGTCCTCAGCTGTAACCTAGGAGACATGGGGTCCCACCAGAGCTGGAATCTTGAACCACATCGTGGCTGCTTGCAGGAGCGGCCCAGGAGGGCTTTTCCTCTTGCAGGCATCCCGTTGCCTTGTAGTTCCCGGTGGCAGCTGCCTGCTGTTAGCTCACACATAAATCCCTGGGGAGAAATAAGAGCTAAGTGGTTGTTACAGAGGGGCGACAGCTTCGACTCCCACGGCTAGTCACAGACACGCTTCTGGCTCTAACGCAGGACAGGCCCTGCTAATCCCGACACCTTTCTGCCCTTCACCTCTGCACATATTTTGGAGTCACAGAGATGGAGTAGGGTTCGGACCCCACCTACTTGTTTCCTCTGCTGCCTGCCAATTCTTCCTCTCCGCTGGTCTGGCCCGGGGGAGCTGTCCATCCAGGCCCCCCTAGGATGGGCATAAATATTGTTATCTCCATTTAATAACACAGTGCTAGAGCAAGGTAGAGCGTGTTTGTTCCAGGGGAAATGACAGCAGTTTTAAGCCTAGTGACTTGGAGGTGATTTAAACCCCCTCATCTGGATTTGTTTAACACACTTCAGTTTTATTATTCAGTTTTCATACAGGGAGTTAATGAATAACTCAGTCTGGCTCTATGGCTATACAACCAAACAAGGGACCCTGGCTGGGAGTTCATTCTTAGGACAGGCGGACCTCGACTGACACAATAATAGCATCCTTGGGAAATTGGCTGTACATCATATATTTGAAATAAAAGAGTTTTTAAGGAATATAGTGGCCAGTTGGTTTCTTGTTATTGTTACTTGTTTGTTATTGTTCAGCAAAACCAAGGACATGGATAACTCTTCCCTAATTGACTTTTTATAGGTTTGTTGGGAATAAAGTAATCCTCCACAAGACCTTTATGTTCTTAAGACTTGCATTTTAAAAAATACTCTTGTATTTTTAAGGCAGGTGTGGCCCTTGTAGGAAATATTGCCTGGGAGTTGAATGAAACAATACTGTTAGCCACTGGAAGTTTGGAATGGGTGATCTGGGTGGAAAGTCCCAGCTTCACCCTTCCAGGACAAATAACTGGAGTCTCCCAGACCTCTAGAACACAAAGAAACAAGAGTTCATAAATGAAACCCATGCCAGGGGCCCAGTCCCAACCTAATCTTGTCTCCGCCTCCTTTTTGGCAAATTACTTTCTGAATCTGGGCTTCTCTCTTTAAGGAAGGGTGTAGTCCATGCTCTAATTTACCTACTGGGAGTGGAGTGAGAAGGAGTTCAGTGCTTCAAGCCCCAGAGAGAAGTGGATTCTCTTGTGTGTGAAGAGGATTTCTTAAGTCACTGATTATATTCTGCCAGCAGAACCATCTCTAGGGTCTAATAAATCAGGCTGGATCAGATGGATTTTATGGAAGGCAGCCCAACCCACACTACCTGAGGCAGCTGGCTAGGCATGGATAGGAGATCATTTAGACAATATTAGTAGTTTGCATTTTTAAAGTTCCTATGCTTCCTATTATCAAGACAAATACAGTGGGACATTCTTGATTTATTTTTCCTATTAACCTAGTCTTACTGTTAATTCGCATTGTATTTATCTCCTGGATTTCAACCGAGCTGGGTAATAGGAGGGGGTAGAGTGGTGGAGGATTTAAGGTAGATGCACCTTGGATCCTGCACTATTTAAGAATTGTTGGTTCACTTCCAGCATCAAACATTCTTTATAGTGTGATATTATCATTTACTTTCCCCTAATTATTTCTAGACACAATTTTGCAAATACTCAGAACACCTCTTAGAGGTATTTTAAAAATGCAAAAGGACTTGTCTTCAGAGCTGGATAGGTTGAATTTGAATCCTGATGCCACACCTGATCTATGTGATCTCAGGCAGTGTACTTTTCCAAACCTCAGTTTCCTTATCTGTAAAATGACTCAGTAGTAATAAACTTGAAAGATTTTTGAGGATTCAAGGATAGCATGGAAAGTGTTAAGTTTGGTGCCTGGCACATGGGGGGTACTCTCCCCTGCACTCTGGACAGCCTTGTGCCATCTTTACTCAATCAGGGGAAACTGAGGCACAGAGAGGTTAAGGGAATTTGATCAAGACAAAGCCAAGTGGGGAGTCCTCAGATTCTGGTTTCTGAAGCTGTGTGCTTTCATTGCCCAGGTACACAGAGTGAGGTAATTTAGACCTTTTGAGGGTCCATCATGAAATGAAGCAAAGGAACTGTCAGGTTGACCCTCTCTGGCTCTTCCTTCACTTCTGTTTTCCTGGTGAGACCTCTGAGGTCAATGGGGTCAGTTCCTGCACAGATCCAGAGCCTGCCAGGAGGGAAAGAAGCCTGCCACTTACACATTTACTGAGTGTCCATATAACAGGTGCTCTTACAGAAGTTATCTGATACAAGAGCCTTCCAAGGTGGAAATTACTGATGATAATTTGAAATCAATTATGATAATTATTGATTATTTATAGATGAGGGAATTAAAGTTCAGGGGTTTTAGGTAGTTTGTCCACAGTCACAGAGATAGGGCAAATGGTGATGGATGTAGTCAGCCCAGCCCTCTGGACTTGAACCTCAGCCCGTTGGACTTGAGACAACAGCCTTGCTGCCAATTTCACCTCCATCTGCAGTGACTGCTCAGGGGTCTTGCCCTTTCTTGGACTCAGCGTTTGAGTCTGGATAAGTCCTGTGTTGTTTTCTTTGTGTTTTTTTTTTACTGTCATTTTTCTAATTATTAACAGGTAGTCCACACCCTATCCTACTCCAGGGAGCATCACATAGCTGGCAAAGGTGGGCTATTGTATCCTAAAGCCCCTGCCCTTCCTCCTGCTTCCATTCCCAGGCAACTGAGCCACCTCAGATAGACAAGGGCCCATCATGCCAGAGAAGGAGTTTGGAAAAGAGGCTTATGATGCTTCTCTTAGTAACCAGTTGCTGTGTTTCACAACCCATCATGGCTAGGAATGCTTCCCTACTTGTAGCCTGAGCCCAGCCCATCAGGCAGAGCCTACTTCCTTTCATTTGGTTCTTGGTGGAGATGGTAAGCAGCTGGTTCTCGTGGCTAATCCTTCACAGGGAAGCCTGTAAGTGTGCATTCACCTTGGAGATGTCAACCTTCTCTTGCCTTCTGGGCAAGAAGACTGTCCTTCCTAGAAGCCCTGAGACTTAGAACAGCTCTTAACCAGAAAAGGCTCGCAGCGTCTCAGAGCTGTACCTGACTTCTTTTCAGAATGGTCCCTGGTTTTGTGGGTGTCATGGGAGGGGACAAGGAGAATTGTAGGGTTGTAGTGTTTAGACTGGAAGGAATGTAATGCCCCATCTCCTCCACATCTCATTTTACAGAGGAAGCTCATCCCACAGGTGCAGACTCACCCATCCTGGGCAGTAAGTAGGGAATAGAGTTCCTGCAGAACTTTCTTCTCCAAGGATTTCCTTCCAGGGATGGGATGGGCTGTAACTGTGAAGTGAGATGAGAATCCTTTCACTTTCCTCCCTGGATTCCTGCATCCTGGCCAGAGATCCTGCTGCGCATCCCGTATGAACATGTAAACCTGGGAAACACACTTATTCTTTTTAAGAAGAGTAGTCTGAGTGTGTGGCTCAGTTTTAAAGGACATTCTTATAAACATCAAACACTTCTTACCTTTCAGAGCTTGGCAAAGTCAAATCAATTTTTCCTGTCACCCATTGCACAGATGGAGAGACTAAGACCCTCTGGTGTTTACCCCCATTGGTGGCTCCTAGTTCTGGGGGCCATTGCAGGCTGGTCGGAAATCTGAATACTTCATGCGAGGCTCCCACACGCTCTTCTCTGTGGGCAGGAAGATCACACAGATGGAACTTGCTTCTCTTCGCACCCGGTGCTCAGGCAGGCTCTGTGCAGCTGAGGCTTTGTAAAGGGAAGGACTTCCGTGTTGGCAGACCTGCTCACCCTCAGCAGAGGTGCCCATAAATCTTACTGAAAACACACCCTTTCGAAGAGGAGGAAAGTTTAAGAGGCCCTGTGGGCATATTCTAATCAGTGCTCACTAATATCAGCCAGCTCGGATTTACAATGTGGTGTTCCCAGTGGAGGAGGCCTGGGTAGGCACCATGTAAAATGCCGCCGGCTGTAATTAACTCTGACCTCCACTGCCTGCCGGCTCACTCGCTCTTAATATTAGCTTTGACTCCCAGAATGCGCTTTCGGTGTTTGTTGTTGGGATGCGTTCTTTAAAATTCATTGTTAGCAGCCCTTCTTTAGGTCTTTTTCTGACCCAAAATACACATACACACAAACATACTGAGCCAAGGTGATCAATGCTATCAAATAAAATCAATAATCAGGTAGATCTGCAGTCATTGAAAATTCCATTTATCTCAATAATGGGCAACAGTCCCTACATTTGTAGCTTACACTTTACAATATGCAGGGTGATTTTATATACTTCATTGCTCCCTATTACAACCATTTTCAGGTGGGCAGGGCTGGTATTATGGTCATCCACTAGATGAGAAACGAACACAGGCCAGAGTGAGCGTGAGGTGTTTGGCATCCCCTGTGTAGTGAGTGGCTGAGGTTCAGATTCAAACTTAGGTCTTTGGCTCTTAAAACTGCTTCTTAACTACTGGTGTTCAAATGGATGATAGAGGTAGTTTGTCATGATGGAGGTTGGAGTGAGGGGGAGTGAATTGTGTCTTTCCTTACTTCTTGCCAATCGAGGCAATGACTATTCAGCAATTTCTTTCTTCTGCCTCATGGCAACAAAAAGATATTAGATATAAAGTAAGCGTCGGCTTGTCATGTGTAATATCTTGTGGACAATGAGAATGATGAGAAAATTCTACCTAAATACCTGTGACCATGAAGGTGTGTTTGCGTGCATTTTATGGGTTAGAAGAGCCCTACAATTGAAAATGTTTTGAGAACTTGCAACATGCCAGGCTCTGTTCTAGCCTCTCAGATGTGATGTCTCTGTTCACTGAATTACATCAGAGCTAGAGGAGACAAACCAGGAATAAAGATGCAAATAAGAAAAACTGTGCTATGTAGGATGATGTAGAAGGTGAGAAGGTGGGTACTTTAGGGTGGGTGATTAGGGGGCCTGTTGGAGCTGAGATCTGACTGCCAGAAGTAGCCATCCATGTATAGGAGGAAGAGGGAAAGAAAGGGGGAAGAGGACGCAGGGAAGGAGGGAGGGGGAAGGAGGAGGCAGAGGAAGAGCAGCAAGAGGAGGAACAGGTGGCGGAGGTGGTGGTTGTTCTGGACAGTGAAACATGGTCAGTGAAAAGGCCCTGTGTAAGGAACAAGTTGACCTATTTGAGCCCAGAAAGAAGAAAGTGAGGCTGGAGCTGAGTGAAGGAGGGGAGATTGGGGGCTGGAGCTGGTGGCAAGGATTGGACTAGAAGTTCAGTCAGTCAGAGTAAGGATTTTGGATTCTATTCTAAATTCCTGGGGAGTCCTTGGAGGGTTTTCCACAGGGAAGTGAGATCTAATTTACATATTCAGAAAGTCCCCCTGGCTGCTCTGAGGTGGAGTTTAGGAGGGCAAGGAGTGGAGCTAACAGTGGAGACAATGAGAGAGGAGAGAGCTCTGGACGTGATGTAGAGGCCTCACAGGACTGGTTGACTTAGATCTTACGGTGAGGAGGATGACTCCTAGGTGGATGGAGACCTGGTCCCCCCACCCCCACTCACTGCCACGGTGACAATTTTGGGAGTAGATGGGGGAAAAAAGTTCTGCCCGGCCCTTTGAAGTCTGAGATGTGTTTTATATACAGTTGGCGGTGTCACATAGCAATCGGACATGAATTTGGAGTTTGGAGAAGTAGCCAGAGGTGGGGATTTGGGATTTATCAGCCTGTGGATACTGCTACCTGTGGGTTCATGAGCCTGAAAGGGTGGTCTTTGACAGACAGTCCCTCTGTATGCCTGAAGGCACAAATACACAGTTGTAGCCATCATCTGTAAAAAGCCTGCTTTCTGCTCCATCTGGAGTCAGCCTGAGAGTCTCCTGGTCCTCACCTCTAGCAATCCTGGAGTCTCTTCTGTCTCTTGGGGATGGAGTTGGACTCTGTTGTTAAGCTCTGTGTTTACCATATTTCCTGGCTTCCATTTTTGCCATGATCACCTCTTAAATCTGCAGTCTGAATCCATGAACATTTAGGTCACCAGTCCAAGTGGACTTCAGCTCCCAAACTGTTTAGAGGCACTGCTTTGTGTTTCCGGGTTGGGTATAGCTTCCCAGCTGTGACTTTTCAGTGGAGATGGGGGTTCAGGGAAGCCACGGGCAAGAATATTCAAGAACTAGAGAGTCTTGGAGATTTTAAAATAAAGTTTAATATCTTGCACTTGTGGATGAAAAATGTCACCTGCCAAATCAGTAAATAAATGATATTATAGCCATCAAACCATCAGTCACTGCAGCAGTTCCTAACTGTGCACTCTGAGGGGATTCAGGATGGCCCTAGACAGTTAAGCTGTGGGCTGCAACTAAAAGACCCTGCTTGCCACAACTGAAGATAAAAAGGTCCCATGTGCTGCAATAAAGAACCAAGATACTGGGTGCTGCAGCTGGGGCCCTGTGCAGCCAAATAAATAAATATTAAAAAGAAAAAAAATAGGAAGAGTGCTAAATTCATTAACTTGAGATGTCTGCTTTTTCTTTAATTAACAATAATCTTTTGAGGTTCCAAATATCTGGTTTCATTGCAAAAGCTTCTATGTATCCAGGCCCCTCCCTTACCTCCTTGGAGCAGTCCTTCAGAGGTATCTGAGAGACTGCTTTCTGGGCTTAAAGCCTCAGCAAGTCCACTGAATAAAACATAATTTTCAACTTTTGTGCATTTTTTTTTTCCAGGCAACACATCCTTATCCAAGGCACTAAAAGTATCGATGTTTTCTGCTCCTTATCCCATTCACCCCTAAGCCTTGGAGTAAGAAATGTTACTCTTGTTTTATGGAGGAGGCCCCTAACAAAGAATCCTGTCTTAGGTCCCAGAGTTAGTTAGCAGGGGGTGCTGGTGGGGCTCTAGCCACCAGGACCAACTCTCCATCTCTTGGAATAAAGAGGTACTTTTTCCTGCAGGAAAAGCTTTGATCTCATGAAATTTGCAGATAGTCCATATATAAGAACCCCAGAGTCTAGTCTCTAGATCCTAAATTCTTGTTCTCTACCAAGTAATACTCAAATCCTGGGGAATTTGGGTACAGGATAAATAGGATAACCTGGAGGGGGAGGAGGGGAGAGGTGAAAGCTATACTAAGTAACAGTAGAGTTAGATGATGTTCATGTTTGATCCCATATATAAGCCTACTTCCCTATCTTTTGCCCTCTTTCCCTCACCCCATACATTCTGCAACAAAAAGCAGTTGTTTAGTTGCTAAGTTGTGTCCAACTCTTTTGTGACCCCGTGGACTGTAGCCCATGAGGCTTCTCTGTCCACGGGGTTTCCCAAGCAAGAATACTGGAGTGGGTTCCCATTTTCTTCTTGAGGGGATCTTCCTGACCCAGGGATCAAACCCACATCACCTGTGGCTCCTGCATTGCCAGGCAGATTCTTTATCACTGAGCAATCAGGGGTTTCCCAGGTGGCTCTCTGGTAAAGAATCCACCAGCCAAGCAGGACACATGGGTGCGATCCCTGGGTAAGGAAGATTCCTGGAGGAGGAAATGATTACTCACTTCAATATGCTTGCCTGAAGAATCCCACGGGCAGAGAAGCCTGGCAGGGTATAGTCCATGGGGTTGCAAAGAGTCGGACAGGACTGAGAGACTGAGCATGCACACTCACATCTAGGAAGCAAGAAAAAGCCAGCTGGACTACAAAAAGCGCCTACTAGGTTATTAAGCTGCTTTCTATGTGGGTACACAAATGCTAGGCATGGCATCTGTGGCTTTAAAAATAACACTGACAGTGACATGACCAAAAATAAAGTAACCTCAAGTTTGAACTTTCACAATCCTCGTCATAAACAGTCTGTTGACAGCATTGAATAAATGTGAGAGATGTCATTTGAGGTGGGATGCTGAGACGTGGAGGTGAATCCAAGAGCTCCACAGCCTTCATCTCTAGTGATCATCCTGCAAACCACTGAGGGGACTGGCCTTGGATGATGGCTCATCAGAGTGGGGGGCTTTGGGATGGGGGCCAGTAGTTCTTCAGGGTTAGGATCAAATTTAAAAGCACCATCATTTACCTTGGTTGCTAAGCCCCCCTGAGCCTGAAGTGAGGAATTCTGATTGGCAGAATCTGTAGGAATTTAGACAAGGGGAACAGCACGGAAAAACGGGAAGCTTAGGATGGGGAGTCTGGCTGCAAAGCAACTCAGTGCTTCAATAAGCCCGAATCTGCTGAGAATACATTTTACGAACATGCAGCTAAGTTGGCTGCCTTTGTTTGGGGGTTTGTTAAGCATTATCTAAAGAATGCCATGGTTCAGCCTGCTCGGTGTGAAGTCTAATTCTTCCCCTTTCTGGAGCCACGGCCTGGTGTGTTCAATTTTTCTCTCTCCATAGGGCTGCAGGCTCTCTGGTACTCCAGCCAAAAAAACACTCATATTTTAGCAAGCTTAGTCCCAGTCTGGTTGCCAGGCAGTAAAACGAGCACTTGCCCGCCCCGGGGAGAGGGGGACCACTAGACAGAAAGGGGTTATGTAAATGGCTCCTCACTCAAGCCCTCCCTGCAAATCCCCATTTGAGAGTCTTTGGGGCAGTTGATATGTTTATTGGTGTGGAGAGACGTTGCTGCATAGGCTTGAACTGTGGACATTTGTCAGAACTAATACTGCAAATTATTTTTATTATTATAGAGATGCTAATTGGAAGATAAGTTTGCCCCGTCCTGCTTCTGGAGGGTGTTAGATGTACTTGAGTGACTGATGTGGTCTGGAGAGGCAGTGCGGATCCCATTTAACTAAAGGAGATACTGAGGCATGACGCAGCTGAGCTTCTTGTGTTGCGGGAACAGATGAATCAGCCATCAGCACCCCCTTCCCCTCACAGGAGGGCAGCCTTGAGGGTGGAGTCCATGCCAGCTTCTCTCTGAGATCTCTTTAGTTCCCCTGCAGTGCAAGAGTCTGCGAGAGAGAGAATAAGCCCTTGAAAGACTTCCTAGGGCTGATATTAAGAAGAGGATGTGAAAATAAAAAATAAAAAAGAGGGCGATGAGCTGGGCCCTCTGGTGCTTCTTCAAGGCTTTGCTGGAACAGGAAGCAGACTCGGGCCAGTGCCTGCTGACCCTGGCGCTAATTTTCAGTGACGAGGCCTCTGCACACTGGATGGAGGCCACGCCCACTTATTTTTTCACAGACCGCAGAGTCCCTGTCAGGGATAACTGATTTCAGCCATGATTGGACAGGTCTGGGGAGTCTGCAACCCACAGTGGAAAGGATCCGAGTTCTAGCCTGGAACTCAGTGGCATGGGAAAATGCGTTGAATGCTCACAGTGGTGGGTGTTTAACTTCTAAGCTCCTCAAGCCCAAATTCCAGAAGAAGCCCTCCCAAACAGAGAGGAGGCCGCCTCCTTTGTCCACTCACGCCTCATCTGCAGGGCCCTCTGCACTGGGTCTGGTTAACGCTCCAGTGCCTTCCTCTTGGCCTGGCTGCTGTTGCCTGGCAGGCAAGCTTTCTCTGGGTGATAGCTTTTTTTTTTTTTAATAAATTTATTTATTTTAGTTGGGGGCTAATTACTTTACAATATTGTAGTGGTTTTTGCCATACATTGACATGAATCAGCCATGGGTTTACATGTGTTCCCCATCCTGAACCCCCCTCCCACCTCCCTCCCCATCCTATCCCTCTGGGTCATCCCATTGCCCCAGCCCTAAGCATTTGTCTCATGCATGATAGCTTTTTAATGTGTACTCTCCCTTGAGGGCCCGTGTGCTGAATTTCATCGAGTCCTACAACCTTCTCTGTAACCACCAGTCACACCAAGAGGTAGTCCTGAATCAGGTGGTGGGGCTGGCCCCAAGATTTATGAACCAGTGAGGTCCGACGAGACTGTACAGGACCGAGAAAGAGGATGAAGCAGGTGGGCAGTGAGAACAGCTGTGGCAGGGAAACTCCCATGCTTGATGAAGGGCTTGGCATGATGGAGGTGCCAGGAAGAGGTGCAAGGATGTGAGAAAGAGATTGCCCTGAAAGGCAGAAGAAAGATGCTGATAGAGAGCCTGGATAATTGTCACTGTCCATTCTTGCATAGAGTGGCTGCCGAGTGTCTCCTGGATACTGGGTGCAGTTCTTGATTCTCGGCATGCAAAGCTCAGTAGGGCATAGCCATGTGCCGGATGTTGATATATAGATGCCTCTAAGACGGTCAAGCGTGGTGAGGTCATGAGCCTCTCTGAGAAAGTGACTTAAACTGAGATAGTATGTCAGGGTAGTTTTATGAGCTCTGGAACTGAATGTTCTGGTGTGAATCCCAGCTCTACCATCGGTTGCTTCTGTGACCATGGTATCTTAGCCTCTTGGTACCTGTGTTTTCCCCATCTTTAAATGGAGGATAAATGCAGTTTGTATCCCCTCTGTAAGGAGATAAATTAGCTGCTATGGTTTAAGTTCTTAGAATAGTAACTAGGGCATGGTAACTGGCATTACATTAGCTATGGTAGTTATTCCTAGAAATTCACATTAAGCACCTAACACAAAACCATGCAATTTCTGGGGGTTCATAGACCTCCTCATGCCCAATTGTACACCCTTGGATATTGGAAGAAGCTATATTCTTGCCCTGAAAGATAACAGAGGCCCTTCTTTCTCTACCACCCTAGCAGGATGCATTTTAGGTATGTGGGGTGCCATGGGGTTCTTTCAACAGAAAGATGAGACCTGCCTGTGGCCACAGTGAATGGAGAGGGCAGATTCCAGGAATCTGAAGCTCACAAAGGGATGATGGAGCAAAGGAGGTCTTGGGTTTTTCTAGCAACTGGGTGCCTTGAGGTACTCAGAGCAGTGACAACCCGAGTTAGATCCGTCTCTGATCTGAGCATACACTTGCCTGCGATGAGAGGGAGTGTGAGATGAAGGAGACCTGATGAGTGATGTTATCCCAGGTCTGGTTACCCTGTTTATGGTCCTGGAACAGTCTTCCAGATGCTGCCATGGCCCTGGAATGCCCCTTCCTGGGTGGAAGATTTGGCAGAGATGCCCTCTCGAAGCTGGTACCCCTGGTCATGAGCCCTGGCAGACAGTGGAGGGGTGGGCAGATGCCAAGACAACTTCATTGAGCAGACGTGCCACCCACAGAGCCTTTTTGACCCCATCTTCTCCTGTTGCATGTGTCTCGTCACTCAGTTCTGCCCTGCCTTTGGGATTCCAGCATCTCCAGCAGATTGGCCACACTGCCCTGACTTGCAGCGCTCGTCAGTGAGCCCCTGCAGGTCCCTTCCTGGGTGCTCCCTGCCCCTGTCCTAAACAATGGAATCTAGATCCCAGAGCTGTTGCACTGTGGCACCCTACTTTCAGCTTCTAATGCTCATTCGTACTCTCTGCCTACATCTCCTGCTCCATCTTCAGTCATGAGCATATACTCTTTCCTAACCCCTCTCTTAAGAGTTGAAGAATGTATTTCAACCAAGGAAGCTTGTCACCAGTCACACTTAAAAATCTGTGTGTGTGTGAGTGTTTCATTGCATATATGTAGAATATCATTGTCTGAGGTGATTTTAGCAGCCTGAATCCTGAGAGTAACTATAACCTCAGGTTTTTGAGTCCTGTGTTCACTCTGGGTTAGAGCTTAAGGTTGTGGGGCCCCTGGCTGTTCATCCTCTTAGGTTATCCATCAGGTCACACATGCAAATTCTTCCCGGGACCCGAGGCTGCGTACTTGGGGCTGAGCTTTGCCAAAGACTGCGAGGGTGAGGTTGGAGGGGCAGCTGCCCTTTGGGCAGGGCTGTCTGGCTGGAATCTTTTTATGTTTCAAGAGCTCTTCATCAGCAAGGGGCTGATTTTAAAATCCCAGCCAGCTCTTGTTATCAGAAAAAGAGGGGCTTGTCCTAGCATTAAGGACCTCTTGATGGGCAGGAAAAGGCTGAGAGGGTTTTCCAAGATAGGCTGTGAAGGTTGGGGAGGAGAGTCAGCAGATGCATTCTCAGGACTGCTGTGTAATGACTTGACCTTAAGGAGTGTCATTTAGATTTTTCCTGTCTCCTTACAACACCTCTCAGTCCCCACCCAGTCCCCTGCCTCCCTCTCCCTCCTCCCAGTATCTCGGTGTGTCCATCCCAGCACTCATGCTCTGGCTCCCCTTTGGAATACCTCAGTGATAGTCCTAACACAGTTGTGGCTGACTCCTTGCCTCACCCCAGTCTGCTCTTATTCTCAGTGGGCTAGTGTTCAGACTCACAGGGAGGAATACACACACACCACACACAGGCACCGTGAATGTTCTAGAAACCAGTGGGACAGGAGCACAGTTGTCTTTCCTGGATGCTGTCCTTTTTCATGCTCACTCTTTTCCCTCCCCTTTCATCTGCTGCCCTGCCCCTATCCTAGAGCATTTGACTTCTCTGCCTCCAGGCCACCTCTTCTTTCCCTGGAGAAGGATGACTGGGTGTTTGACATCTGGATTTGTTACATTAAAAAAAGAGGAGATTTTGCTGAGGAACTGAACATGAGTCAGGGGCATGATACTGAGTGAAGAGAAGAGGTCCTGGCCGGGGTATGTGTGAGGGAAGGTATTGCAGTGTGGTTGGACATCACCTGAAAGTGAGTAGACCTCTTCACCCTAGTCAGGTTTAGTGTGATGTTCTTTGGAACCTTTTACTGGTGTATTTCTCAGGAATGCTAATAGGCAGTTGCATTTGGCTCTATAGCAGAGCTTAGACTGCTGCTGGTTGGGGGGTATTATTCACACTTGCTAATGAATAACTCCCGTTAGTGTATTTAGCAACCAAGTCAAACAAGTGACTGTGGGGACCCAGAAGCAAATTACATGCCTGGTAGAGGCCCAGCCTGGGACTGAGATTGGGAGGAGTTGAGTCCTGTAGCTCTTTGATGGCAATTTCAGATGTCAGTCTGGCTATATTTGATCAATGAGGAGCCTTGTTGATTGGAAACTAGGGTTCCTTCCACCCTTAACCCCAGAGTTCCTACAAACTCTGGTCTAGTGTGTGTAAATTAAAAACTGAAATAAGACCCCCCAAACCTCACTTTCACAAGATGAAATGATACTAGAGCTCCTAAAAACAGGCAAGGAAATGGGACTTGCTATCGATTGTTAAGAGCCCACTATGCTCTAGCCACTGTGCTCTGTCTATTGCTGTATTAAATCCTCCCAATGACCTTATGAGATGTGTTATTATCTCCATGTTACAGGCAGGGAAACTGAGGCTCGGAGAGGTTAAGTAACTCACTCTTGCCTGTGAATGAGTTCCCATCGGTGTTGCACCTCTAGGGAAATTTAATTTTTTTGCCTCCATGGCTCGTTACATCCGTGACCTCCATGGCAACACTGCCATAAAGTTTCAAGGGAGTTAGCAGCCCTGAGGCTGTGGCTGGAGACTGCATCCCACAGCTCTTTATGAGGGTGGTGGCCATCCATCAGTCCCGCTGCCACCTCTGATTTCCTCAGTAAATACTCACCCCTGGAGTCCAGCTCTGGGAAGGTGGGTTAGCTAGGGCAGTGTGGTTATTCCTCAGTTCTGGGAGAGAATTAGCAATAAACCCTGACTTCTGTACCCTAAAAACCCAAACCCCCAATCAGTTAAACTCAAGTTCATTTTAATTCAGTCTGACAAACAGTTGTTAAGTACCTGCGATACTGTGCATAGCTAGTTCTCTATGTCCTGGGGATCAAAAAACTGAATATTATTCTTCTAGGGACTAAATACAGTGAGGGGGACAGATATAAGCTGGTGGTTGTAAGTTCAGTGACATAAACCAAAGTAGATGTATAAAGTGTTCTCAGATTATGAAGATAGAGTACAAATACATATGTGTGTAGAGGTGCTGAGGATGGGAAGGAGAGGACCAGTTTCAGGTCCACAACTGGACCTGAAAAGTAGAGAAGACAGATAAAGTAATTCCAGGAACCCAGACAGCTGTGCACTGCTCAGGACTCAGGGTAGATACATCACACTCAGGCTAGGATGGGCTTATGCTCCCATAACCTCTCTGTGGGAATGTTTCCTAATCTGTAAGACGGGAATGATTGTCGTGTCTGACTTAGGGTAGTGATGAGGAATAAATGACTTCATCTGGTGCCTTGAATAGTGTCTTGAGCATGTAAGGCTTCAGTGAGTGTGACGGTACTAGTGCTTTTTGTCTCTTGTCTTGGTGCTATCTTGTGGCATTGCTCCGTGCTCCTGTGCGTTCTCCTGAAGGTGCCAGAGTTGTGGTCAGCACTCCATTGGATGTTTTCTTGCACCCTTATCTTATTAAACTCCTGTATTGTCAGTAAGCTTTTCTTATGCTTATGTTATGAACTTCTAATTAGATGTTAGACTTCCCTGTGTTTTGTAATAATCAGCATTTGTTGTTGTTCAGTCACTCAGTCGTGTCCGACTCTTTGTGACCCCAAATAATCAGCATGGAGTGACTCAATCCGATGGGTGCTTAATAAATACATATTTATTACAAAGAAGATAGTATATGTAAGATGAAATGTGTTTGGTGGGGGCAACATTCATATTAGAATAGACTAAGCAGGTGGTGCTCATTGTATGAACCCATCTTCCCAGATGAGAAGGTGAAGTTTGCCTCAGTGAACAAGTTCCAGAGGAACCCTGATGGGTTGACCTGCCTCACTTGACAAATTCCTCCCCTTTGTGTCAATTACACATTTGTACTTGCTGGATGGATGGTCTTTGCATGCACGCAAAGGATCCCAGAGCTTGCTGTTAGTTAGGAGGGGCTGTTGGGGGGTGTTGGGCTGTCCCTCAGGCCCCCCTTATTAGACCACACATGCTGCTCACCCTTTGAAAGGCCTAGGGGTTGTTCTCTAGGCATGACGGGTCATTCAGTGATGGTGATGGCTTCACACATCCCTCCTCCAAGAGCTTGCTTGAAAACAGTTCTCTGTCAGCCAGACACAGCACATTTGGACTTGTCTGGATGGGGAGTGCACAGAGCACCCCCACATACTGCTGGGGTGCTCTTACCTGAGCCAGAGTGGTCAGTCTATGTCCCCTCCCACTTCGTGTCTCCAGCTGGGCTGGTGCAAATCCAAACCGCGCGTGCTCCTCCCGGGACAGATGGGAATGCGGGTGCAGTGCAGAGGCCGAGCTGTGGAAAGTCCTCCTGCTTCCTCTGCCTGCTGCGAGGGATGGACTCATGAATACCTCTCTGTGGCCCATGGAAGAACGTTCATGGGAGATTTAGGTCCTGCCTTCTTCCCAGCTATCGTGCTGTTTGGGGAGTTCCCCAGGCTGCATGCTCAGCTGAGGGCCTTGTCAGCCCTAGGTTTACCCTCACTAGCCTCTTCCTGAACCACACCATCAATAACTATCACTTGTATCCCCAGGCAGACCCCTAACAAGCCAGCCTGACTGCTCTGGGCCTCCTGGGGGCTTCTGGGTTTCTCTGTGCTTCTTATTTCAACACTCACCGGACAGGGGAATACAGCCAGCTCACTTCTCAGGCCATCATCTTTCCGCCCCTTCCTGCCATCATCTCTTCCTGCCCCCACATCTCCGTCCTTCCAGTGCCCCCACGGTGTTTTTCAGTCTGTTGATGAGGAAGAGGGGCTGCACATTCTTGGACCTGGGGTGTGCACTTGTTGAGCGCAGTGGAAGTGGAAACAGGCTGGATGGGAGGGGGAAGGAGTGGGTGAGGGTTCTTTTCACACTTTGGTTGCCACCCGCACATGGGCCTTGCCTCTTCCGATGAGCAAATGAGGCTGGTTGATGCTTCAGCCACTGGTGTAACCAGATCTCTGTGGGCTCTTGAAAAATGGAGTTCTCTTCAGCAGCAAATGTTTGCAATTAACTTTAACATATGGTGGAATTTGTTTTTATGTCCGTAAAGCATGATAGGCAGTGAGGATCTGGCAGGGAATGCGCCCAGCTCGTCACGCCCCGGGCCGAGCTGCTGGGCGGAACGTTTCTACTCGGTTTACAGCACTGAGACATTCGGTGAGCTGAATGGTCATTGATGGGTCAGCCGGGGCCCTGGCGCATCCTCTTGCTTCCAGGTGTTTTTGCCTGGCCAGCAGCAGGGGAAAGTGTGGTTCTCTTCCTTTTTATGATGGGGCAGCAGTCACTGGCCTTAGTGACCCTTGCTTCTTAGTTTTGGCCACTGCCCCCTCCTATAATCTTGGAAGACTGTGCTTACCACTGGAGCGCTATCCTGCAGGGTCCACGGACTTTGATCAGCATGCGATAGGAAACACAGGTCAGCTCTGGGAGTAAATCCCAGGTGATATTAGAACTTAGTAGGTGCTGAGCTTCAAATAACATGAAAATGAATGATCAGGGGTTTAAATCAACAGGAAAAGTGATTTTTTTTAATTAATCAGAAATTGGGAGGGATGCATTTCTGTGTTGGTTTGGCCTTTTTACTGTATTATCATGGCTCCAATCTCTCTCCAGATTCCTACCCTCTGTCCTCTACATGTTGACTTCATTGTCCTGCTTGTCACCCTGTGCCTGCAAGATGGCTTCTTATCCTCATAAGATAGGACCCAGAGTGAGAAGGCAAGGGCTGAGACTAGAGCTTTCTTCCTTGTTTGCTTCCTCAGATGAAAATCTTTCTCTGAAGCCCCGAGCAGGCTTCCCTTCATACCTCTTTGGCCATAACTGGGCCACATGCCAACTCCCCAGGTTAGTCACTGGCAAAGGGGCAGAAATTGGTCTGCCTGGTTTAGATCAATTGTGACTCATCCCTGGAATGTGGCACATTGCTGCCCAGCAGTGTCAGGGTTCCCTTTAGTGGGGACGAAGTGGCAGTTGGGAAGGCAACCAACACTGTCAGCTGTGGGGCTCTTCCACTGTCAGAAAAGGCAGGGGTCATTAGGCTCAAAACTGCTGGAAGGGGAGAAGTCACCCCTGGAACAGAAGGGTGTGGGGTATGTGATGGCTGTGGTCCCCACCTCCCCAGGATTCTTTTGCATCTGTCCTCTATGATGGCCTGTTAGTTTTCCTCCTATAATGCTGTCAGCCTCTGCTCAAAAGTGTATCGAGACTCTCTATTTCCTAAGAAATAGAGGTCAAACTCTGCTTAGCATTCAAGGCCCCCTCCATCTGGCTCAAGACAGCCTCACATCTAGCACGAAATACACCTTTCCTATTTTATCTCTTGATGCTCCTCTCTGCCAAGCAGGGAGCAATCAAGCTACTTTCTTTTTTTTTTAATTAATTTTTAAATTTTATATTGGAGTATAGCTGATTAACAATGTTGTGATAGTTTCACATGGACAGCAAGGGGACTCAGCCATACATATACATTTATCCATTCTCCCCTCCAGGCGCCACATTGAGCAGAGTTCCATGTGCTGTACATTAGGTCCCTGGTGGTTATCCATTTAGAATTTAGCATTATGTACATGTCCTTCCCCAGATCCCCAACTACTCCTTCCCTCTATCCTTCCCCTGGCAACCATAAGTTCATTCTTTAAGTCTGATAGGCTATTTCTGTTTTGTAAGTTCATTTGTATCATTTCTTTTTAGATTCCACATATAAAGAATGTCACATGAAATTTCTCCTTTTCTGTCTGACTTACTTCACTCAGTAAGACACTCTCTAGGTTCATCCATGTTGCTGCAAATGGCATTATTTCATTCTTTTTTATGCCTGAGTAATAGTCCACTGTATACATGTACCACATCTTCTTTATCCATTCCTCTGTCAATGGATATTTCAGTGGCTTCTGTTTTGGCTGTTGTAAACAGTGCTGCAATGAACATTGGGGTGCATCTCTCCTTTCAGATCATGTTTTTCTCCAGATGGATGCCCAGCAGTGGAATTGCAGGGTCATATGATAAGCTGGAGAAAAGGCAATGGCAACCCACTCTAGTACTCTTGCCTGGAAAATCCCATGGACGGAGGAGCCTGGTATGCTGCAGTCCATGGGGTCTCGAAGAGTCGGACATGACTGAGCGACTTCATTTTCACTTTTCACTTTCATGCATTGGAGAAGGAAATGGCAACCCACTCCAGTGTTCTTGCCTGGAGAATCCCAGGGATGGCGGAGGCTGGTGGGCTGCCGTCTATGGGGTCGCACAGAGTCGGACACAACTGAAGCGACTTAGCAGCAGCAGCAGCAGCATGGTAAGCTAGTCTACTTTCTACCTGTTTACCTCACCTGGAGCTTTTTGTCTCTGCATCTGCACTCACTCTAGAGTCCCCATTTGATATGTCTGACTCTGAAACTCAGCATATTCAGACTGATTATTTAAGGTTCTCTTTAAGTCATCATGTCTTTGGAAAACACCTCTTCTATTGTCCCCAGCTGAAGGTTTCCTGTGTCTTCTATGAGCTTCTGTAGCTCTCACTTTCAGTGTACCCACGAGAGCCATAGAGAGAGCCACAGGGGCAAGGATGACTTCATGGGAGCAGGTACGAAATGAGGCTTGAGCTGACCCTCAACGGCTGGGAAAGTTTGCTGAGAGGACAGAAACCATGCTGTGTATTTGTAGGACAGAATGAGGCTGTGCATAAGAACACAACAGGGTCTTCACATTTCTGCTTTTGCCCCACCTTCAAGCACCTTAATGCTCTTTCTCCAGGAGCATGTAAAATTGGCTCATGACTACCATATTGGACAGACGGATACAGGGCATTTATATCATTGCAGAAAGGTCAGTGTTGGATCTGAAGGGTTACCCGGGGAGGTGTCTAGTGGGACTGAAAACCTAATGTCCTCTGGTACAGGGGAAGCTCCCCCATTTATTCTATTAGTTTGCTACGCCCTGACCTGGTGATCTCTAGTGTGGGGATGGAAATGCAGAGCTGTACACACAGGCCATTGAGAAGCTAGTTCTCACCTGGCTACTCCCATGTAGCCCTGCTTTCAGCACTGGGATAGGTAACACCCTCTGGAGTCCATCTCCAAATTGAGAGTCCAGATTCAGTATCTTGCCCTCCTTTTCAGTATCTCAAACCCTTCAAAGGGGCTGAAATATGCTTAAGGAGGTCATGGGAGTGAATGATGAAACAGGGCATCCATCTCTGAGTAGCTCTTGGTGGCTCAGCCAGGGATGAGTTAATGAGTCTAGACTGTTGAAGAGGTCATATACCCGAGCTGTTGGGGATTTCTCACTGTCCCGTCCTGTGCTTTGTCTTTGGCTCCCTTTCCAGGGATTCTTGTTGCTTGTCATAGAGTCTTTATAATAGCTTTCAAATTAAAAAAAAAAAGAAAGAATTTGAGTCAATTCTATTGAGGTGGATGAACCTAGAGCCTGTTATACAGAGTGAAGTAAGTCAAGAAAGAGAAAAACAAATATCATATATTCACACATATAAATGGAATCTGGAAAAATAGTACTGATGAACTTATTTTCAGGGCATAAATGGAGATGCAGATGTAGAGAATGGACTTGTAGACACAGTGAGAGAAGTAGAGAGTGGGAAAAATGGAGAAAATATCTTCAACGTATGTATACTATCATATATAAAATGGATAGCTGGTGCGAAGTTGCTGTAAAACACAGGGAGCCCAGTCTGGCACTCTGTGATGCCCTAGGTGGCTGGGAAGAGGGGAGAGGGTGAGAGTCAAGAGGGAGAGGATATGTGTGTAGTTGTGGCTCATTCACATTGCTGTGTGACAGAAGCCAATACAACATTGTAAAAATTAAAAACAAAAAATAAAAAAAGTTTCACAAAAAGAAAAAAAAAACCTGTGAAGCACAACTAGATAGCTAAAGCCAGGTTATGTGGATAACTATGGAATATTTTACAAACTGTTTTTAGTGATAGCCCCTCATTTGCTGCTGAAAACTGGTGATATGGTTATCATTAACCCCAGTTTTTGATTGAGAGATTCAGGCTCAGAGAGGTTAATTAGCTTGACTGAAGTCATACACATAATAAGTGGTTGGGGCGGGGGGACTCTCAAACGCAAGCCTTCAGTGCTCTTTCCATTACAGTATCATTGCCTCTTAAATGATATTATAAAAAGATATTTTAGCATCCATTCCACCTTACTTCCTATTTGTGCATATTGGCAGTAGATGTGGGAATTCTGGTGAGATTCTGCTGGAGATTCTGCTGAGATGGTAACAATATCTCTCAAAGTTATTCCGAAGCCTCGATATTTTGCATGTTGTGGGAGATGCAGGGCTCATTTCATGCAGTCTGTCTGCTCACTCCTGTGCCAGCTGCTCCACTATTTATGATTGTGGCTTTAATGTTACCCAAAAATATTACAAGAAGGGTACATCTGAGGCAAAGGACAATTATTTGGCATATATGGTCAAATATTAGGGCTTTGATTTATGTGATGTTCTGACTTAAGCTTGGCTCCCCTTGTGATTAGATCAGACAATCCAGAGTGATCCAGACTTGGGCTTCTTTCAATATGACTTTCTGAGAATTTTACCTACAGCACCCGGCAGGCTTACCTTGCTCTAAGGTAAGGCCAGCGCTCACTCCACATGTGCACGGGGTCCTGAGTCCTTTACTGTGGACGTTGCTCCAGCTCCAGCACTGCTCCCCCTACTTTCACATCCATCCTGAAGATCCCCCTCATAACACATCGTTCTTATCGCAAACATTTCATAATTACTCTCATTAAACCCATCCTTGACTCTTCATCCCCCTCCAGCTATCATTCCCTTTTCCTGTGCCTTTGACAAAAGTCCTTGCAGGGGCTCTTTCCTCCTGTGTCTTCATGTCTGCACCCCCATGGAGGCCCCCAGCCATCCCCCTTCCGGCCTCCCCACACTGCCGAGCCCAGTGGTCCCTGCTCTGTTCTCATCTTCCTGGACCTGTTAACAACACAAGCTGGGTCCCATCACGCCTATCTCCTTGAAACGCTCCCTCCACATGGTGGCCGCTTCACTTCCCTATTTCGCTCCTGTCTCAGGTCACGCTTTCTCAGTGTCTGTCTCTGCTTACCTGTAGTATTTCAGAGCCTCCTATTGACTTTCCTCTCTGTGACCTTCCCCATTCCACACATAGCTCTCAACACACTGCTGATAGTGATCCCATTAAAACTTCATCCTTACACCCCAAAGAATTAAAAACAGAGACCCAGTCAAGTTCATGGATACACGTTTGTTAGCAGCATCATTCCAAGTAGCCAAAAGGTGGAAACAGCCCAAGTGTCCATCAATAGATGAATAGATAAATATGATATATCTGTACAATGGAATATGACTCAGCCGTGCAAAGGAAGGCTTTCAATATTTCATTGTACTCAGCCTTCCTTGGAATATTACTCAGCCTTCCTTTTTATGGAAAAACAGGAAAGTGAAGTTACACCAAGTGAAGGGAGTGTTTCAAGAAAACAGATAGGATGAAAAAATTGCTGATGCGTGCTTCAAAGTGGATGAACCTTAGCACAGTAAATATGCTAAGTGAAAGAAGCCATACAGAAAAGGATACCTACTATATGGTTCCATATATATGCAATATCAAGAATAGGTATATTAATAGAGACAAAACAAAATTGGTGGTTGTCCATGTTTGGAGGCAGGGGAAAACAGAGGAAAAACTGATTAATGTGCAAGAAGTTTTATTTGGTAGTCATGGAAATGTTTTGAAAAGAGAGGTGGTCCTTGTACAACACTGTGAAGCTACTGAATGCCCCTCCATTGTTGAAATATGTTAAGTAATTTCATCTCAATAAATTAAAAAGAATAAAAAAGAACTTCACCCAGCACATTACTTCTCTGCAGAACACCCTCCACTGTCTTCCAAAGGAAGAGTTAAAGTCCCCATTGTCACCTGCAGGGTCCTCTCTGGACTATCTAGCCTCTGCCCCATACTTCTTCAATCTAGCTTTGTGCAAATTTATTTTAGTCTGTTTTTAATTTTATTGAAGTATAGTTGATTTATGGTGTTCTGTTAATTTCTGCTGTATAGCTAAGTTATTCAGCTTTACATACACTCTTTTTCATATTCTTTTTTCCATTGTGGTTTATCATAGGACATTGAATATAGTTCCCTGTGCTATACAGTAGGACCTTGTTGTTTATCCACCCTACATTTAATAGTTTGCATCTGTGAACTCCAAACTCAAAATATTCAATGCTTCCCTTCCCCCCTTCTCCCCCTTGGCAACCCCAAGTCTGTTCCTACATCTGTGAGTCTGTTTCTGTTTTGTTGATATATTCTTTTGTGTCATAGCTTAGATTCCACACATGTGTTATCATATGATATTTGTCCTTCTCTGTTTGACTTACTTCACTTAGTATGATAATCTCTAGGTCCTTCCATGTTCCTGCAAATGGCATTATTTCATTCTTTTTAGTGGCTGAGTAATATTCCAATGTAGACATATACAACATCTTGTTTATCTGTTCATCTGTAATGGACATTTAGGTTGCTTCCGTTTCCTGGCTTTTGTAAACAGCACTGCAGTGAATATTAGGATGTGTGTGTCTTTTTGAATTATAGTTTTCTTATTGCAGCTCTTGCAGCTCTTACCACTCTTCCTCTCAGAAATTAACACACCATAAATGGCATAATGTCATCCAGTGATAAATGTCATCCAGTCACACTGAACTTGATGGTGTCTCCTCAGCATGCTGGTGGTGCTTCTGCCCCAGGACCTGTGCACCTGCTGTTCTCTCTGCCTCGCATGCACCTCTCACAGAGAGTGTTAAGGCTTGCTGCTTACCAACGCCCTCAGATCATTGCTTAAACATCAGCTTCTCAGTGAAAATTTTAACTCCCCACCCTGACATGTCCCATCCTCTTTTATGCCTTCCTTTTAATCTACTGCACTCATCTGACATTCTGTTTGATGTCAATAGAATGATTGGCATTAAATAGATGATTTGTTTTCGATCAAATGTAAACTCTAAGGGTTGGGGTTTTGCTTTGTTTGTTTACTGTTATATTCCAAACACTTAAAACAGTGCCTTGATATTAGCAGCTAGAATCGTAGACCCTCAGCAATTATTTGTTGTTTGTATGAATGATCTGTACTTTGGGCTTCCCAGCTTCCTTTCCAATATTTTCTAGTTGTGAAGACCTTGTGTGTCTTTATGAGGGATACCACAAAGTTCATAATTCCCAAGTGTGCCCATAAACTAGTTGGTCATGGCCTTTACATTGTTTTCTTCTTGGTGAAGATGTGTTGTGGTATATGTCCACCCTCTTTTTCTCTGCCCCTCCCATGGCTGCAGTTTGGGCAAAGTTTTTTTTTCATGGAGCTACTGACCTGTTCTTGGAGGGATTCAGTCCACAACAGTAGTCTAAGTAGCAATATGTTTCAGTGACAATAACAATTACCAAATGTACCTCCTGTGTGTCTCTTCCGGGTACAGTTGGGGTAGAGATTGATGCTGGTCCATGAAGTGCCTTCCTCACAGTGGAGAAATGAGTGGAGCTCCAGAAACACTCATGTTTGATTGCAAAATAGTTCTTGCCTTTTTTTTCCAGAAGTCTGTTTTTCCTGGACAATGTCTACAGGCCTTTTGAGAGATATCTTCACTAAAGCTCCTCTGCCTACTTCTTTGCCCAAGTGAAAAACAGATCCCTGCCTTTGTGCCTAGTTGAAGTCATCTGCCTGGCACCCAATGATAAAGGCAGGTATTTCTCCTGTAAGCAACAAGAGGACCCTCTAGCCGTAGATTTTGACTTCTAAGAACAAGTCTTCAACTTTTTAATTGTTCTTAAAATTCTAACTGGGATCCTGGAGTACCCCAGGAAGCAGAGAAGTGGTGGACTCTTTCATTATCATCCTCCTTCTTATCCTTCCCTATAGATTCTGAGCTCACTGCCCTGAGTGGAACAGAGACAACCCTAAAAGCTCATGCTCCCTTCAAGACTTCCCCTGGCTTGGGGGCACCCTAGCTTGTCATTATTCCCATTATTGTCATTATCGTTGGGGGGATTTATGAATTATTTCTTGTAACTTTTGGCTACAGTATGCTTATATATGTAAGCATACTTACATATGTGTGTGTAAGGGAGTGTGTATGTGTGTGTACTCACATCTGTACACATAACTTGTGCACGTAACTGGTCACTGTAAGTCTAAGCCAGGAATCTTGTTTCAAGAGATTTTTGTGGTTCTTTAGCTCCTCATGTTTGTCCCTGTTCTCTAATCCTCTGAATGGAGCTGGCTCTGGGGAGTGGAGCCATATGAAAGGCATCCAAGATGAAAATTATATCCCAGACTCGCACATGAATATTGTGGTTGGGTGTGGGGGTTTGCTGCCTGTTGCTCCACATGCACTACTGCTCCTCCTGGCTTTTCTGTTTTTCTCCCCATTTTCCACTTGCTTGTTTCTTATAGAAGTTCCGAGGTTGATGCTGTTCTGGGTTAGTTAGACCTGGCCTGGGTTGTTGATCTCAGAGCCTGAGCTCTCTCTCCAGAGGTGGCAGGCAACCTCAGGCCTTTCCTTTCTCATAAAATATTTCAGTAGAGTTGATTGAGATTCCAATATAGGTATAGATGAACCTCATTCATCTAGCTTTACCTTATCTGGATCTTTGGTTGATAATGGTGGTTGATAATAAAGATGCTGCTGCTGCTGCTAAGTCATGTCAGTCGTGTCCGACTCTGTGCGACCCCATAGACGGCAGCCCACCAGTCTCCCCCGTCCCTGCGATTCTCCAGGAAAGAACACTGGAGTGGGTTGCCATTTCCTTCTCCAATGCATGAAAGTGAAAAGTGAAAAACAAGTCGCTCAGTCGTGTCTGACTAGTAGTGACCCCATGGACTGCAGCCCACCAGGCTCCTCTGTCCACGGGATTTTCTAGGCAGAGTACTGGAGTGAGTCGCCAGTGCCTGGGTGGATATAATGCAGATTTAGGAGAGTGATCTGGGTGGAGATAGAAATGTCAAAGTAATTCGCAGAAACATAATACTTAAAGTAGTGAGATTGGAGAAGATCTTCAAGAGCAGTGGTCTAGGAGGAGAAGGGGATGAAATACTTACAGGTTAGGGAGATGAGGGGAACTAGCGAGAAGACCAAGAAGGAGTGACCAGTGAGATAGGAAGAAAACCAAGAAAGTCAGTGGTCCTGGAAGCCAAGTGATCCCAATGTCAGATGCTGCTGACGGGCTCAGTATGATGATGACTGAGAAATATAGAGGTCATTAATGACCTTTATAGGAAATGAGAAAGAGTAAGTAGAACAAATGCCCCATTGGATTGGCCTTTAGAGAGACTAGAAGAAGAGGAACTGGAGATAGAAAGCAGAAGTAATTTCTTTTTGAATTTTTCTACAAAGATTATCAAATAAATGAGGACATACCTGGTGGATGAAGTAGTATCAAGAGAAGGGTAATTTTTTGTAGTGTGGGAGAAATTAAAAAATATTAAAATGTTTACAGAGAGAGAAAATATATGACGTAGCTTTTGAGTAAGCCTGAAGTGATGAGGTCTACTGTTTAAGTGGAAGAATTGGCCTAGATAGACATTGAATGGGATGGGGAAGTCCTTCATGTAACACTTGATTTCATATAACTGAATCCTGACTACTTAACAGTAGTCTTAACAGTAGGTTAAGTAAAAAGGGATTTTATTTTATTTTGTTGAAAGAGAATCAAGCAATAGGAAGTCCAAGGATGGTACAACTGTTCACAAAAGTCTTCATGAACCCAGGTTTCACTCCTCTTGTATTGCATCTTTAGCAGGCAGCTTTCATCTTTCTGGTGCCATGATGGCTCTTTCATCTCCAGGAGTTGTGTTTTAGTTCCAGACAGAAATAAGAAAAGGGATGAAGAGCAAAATGTCTGTATCAGCTGAGGCTGTCTCATTTTATCAAGAGGACAATAGCTTTTCCAAAACTTCTACTTGCACCTCCATCCCCAATAGAACCCCATGTGCTGCCTCACTTGGCCACTTCTAGCTGCAAGAGAGCCTCAGTAGATGAGATTTTCAACTAGGAACACAGTCACCTCAATTTTGGTTACAAGAGGTAGAGTATGAATGTGTCATAGTTTTTTTAATTAATTAATTTTTAAAAATTGTGGTAAAAGAAGCATGAAATAAAATTTACCATCTCAACAATTTTAAGTGTACATTTCAGTGGCATTAAGTACATTACATTGTTGTGCAACCATGACCACCATCCAACCACAGTTCTCCTTTCATCTTGCAAAACTGAAACTTTGTACCCATTAAATAATAACTTCCCATTCCCTCTTTCCTCCAGCCCCAGACAACCACTATTTTACTTTCTATCATTCTGAATTTGACTATTCAGTTTATCTGATATGAGTGAAATAATAGAATAGTTGTCCTTTTGTGACTGGCTAATTTCATTTAACATAAAATGCTCATTATGTTGTAGTATGTGTCAGAATTTCCTTCCTTTTAAGACCAAATAATATTTTATAACATTTAAGGCTGACTAGTATTCCAGTATATTCCAATGTATATACAACATTTTGCTTATCCATTCATCTGTTGATGGACATGTGGATTGCTTTCCCTTTTTGGACTTTATAAATTCTGCTGCTATGAATATGAATGTACAAACCTCTGAGTCTCTGCTTTAAATTATTTTGGGTATATACCTAGAAGTAGAAATGTTAGATCATATGGTAATTGTATTTTTAAATTTTTAGGAACTACCATACTCTTTTCTGTAGCAGCTGAACCGTTTTGCTTTCCACAGTGCACAAGGGTTCCAATTTATCCTTGCCAAATTTGTTATGTTTCCACTTTTGATAGTAGCCCTCGTAATGGATAAGGTGTCTTCTAGTTTTTAATGTGTGAGGAGGGTGATAAGGATAAAAAGGGTAAAATGTTGAAGGGTAAAAATAAAAACTGTTTCTCTTCCTAATACTTGCATTGGGTCAGACTTTGTTGAAACCTTCCTGGAGGTCTCAAGACAGGTGGAGTCTAACTTGAAAGGAAAGCAATGCAATATTATGGGAAAGAGGCTGCCTCAGAGGCTCAGAACACCTAGTTTTCTTACTCAGGGCTCCACCACTGCTGAATCTTGGTGCAGTGTGTAACGTGCCATGCTCTGCTGTGATGCTAGTTTCTGTGTGATGAAGATAATAGAATCAGATAATAAAACTTGACCTCCTCACATTTACTTCAGAGCTGAGATGTTACACAAGATTGTACGTGCTTTGAGGTCTTTGAACTAAAGGCATTCTGGAAATTCAAATTATCTGGAGATATTTTTCACCTCTCACATGGGAAGGGAAAGTCCTACATGGTGCTCCCTTTGGTTTTTATGCCACAATGGGAGATTTTTATTCAAAAGGTGAAGCAGTGTGTGTCTTTCCTTGTCTCTCCCCAAAGAGTGGGTCACTCTTGAGGAGAGGCATTACAAATGAGGAGAAGGAGAGTAATAGCAACTGGAAATGTTTTAAACATTGTGGTGTGCTGGTCATGGTACTAGATGATGTAGGAACATCATCACTGATCTTCAGGATACGTCTAGTTCCTAATACAGTGCAGTTGGTAGCAGTTGATTATGAGGTACTTTTGGATTGTGACAATATAGCTTTTCCTTTGTATTCTCTCTCTCTTTTTTTTTTTTTTTCGGACATGTAGCACAGTGCTAACAAGTGAAAAGCGATAGTGACAAAAGCAAACAGGATTCATGAAGAGCTCAGTGTTGCCCCCTGCTGGGATCTCAGAATCTTTCCCATCAAAGCATCATCAATAATGTCTTTGTCCTTCTTACTATTAACACACACACACACACACACACACACACAGAGCCCAGGAAACATACATTCTTTGTAAGCGTATACATTGTGTTGGCCACACGCCATCCAGTCAAGCCAAAACTTATGGAACAATAGGAATCTGTGCCCAGAATATCAGCTAAAAATATCTCATTCCCTCTGCTCTGTTCTTTGCTGGTATGTTTATGAGCGTCCCAAGAGGCTAATGAGGATGAAGGGAAAGGAAAACTGACATTTTTCAAAGGAAACCAAACCTTTAATTCCCTAAAAAGGGAACATGTATTTTCTGTATGTCTGTTTTATGTTTCTTGCCATTTTTTGCATGTCTGTGTGACAATATGGAAAGTCTATAATATAAGTCGTGCCACCTTGGCTTGGATTATTGGAATCTATGCTTTTACCGCAGTCTTTTGCTCTATGGCCTGACTCGTAGACAACTTCCCAGGTTTCGGCAAAGAAGAGGGGGAGGGGAAAGAGACCCTCTAAGCAAGAGACTCCCTGACACACACTGTCTGCTTATTCAGCTCATTAGAGTGCTACTTAAGAGCCTGTGTGTGTGTGTGCTTAGTTGCTCAGTTGTGTTCAACTCTTTGTGACCCCATGGACTGTAGCCCACCATGCTCTTCTGTCCATGGCATTCTCCAGGCAAAATACTAGAGTGGGCTGGCATTTCCTCCTCCAGGGGATCTTCCTGACCCAGGGATAGAACCTGGGTCTCCTGCATTGCCCGTAGATTCTTTACCATCTGAGCCACCAGGGAAGCCCCCACTGAAGAGCCTGGGGACACATTTCCATCCCTAGTTGGGCCATGAAATAACCTCCTTTATTTATTTATTTTTAAAACTTTTCATTTCATATTGAAGTATAGCCACTTAACAATGTTGTGATAGTTTCAGGTGGACAGTAACGGGTCACAGTCATACACATACATGTATCTATTCTCCCACCAAATCCCTTCCTATCCAGTCTGCCACACAAAATTGAGCAGAGTTCCCTGTGTATTTCTTGATCATTAACTGAGCCTCAAGCTCTGGCTGGTCCTCTCAATCATCTGAACTTTCTTGGTGGTGAGGGGTAGTCACGTTTCCTTCTCTGGCCTGAGTTTCTTTCCATTTATAAAATGAGGGGAAAAATGATCTGATCTCCGGGGGCGGGGTTTGTGAGTTAGGGGCACAAGGCAAGAATATCAGCATCTCGGTGTACATCCATACAGTGGTCAGTGGACTCAGTGAGAAGCAGTCACCCGAGAACTGAAGTGATAAGGGGAAAAGATCTGTTCTAACTATTTGTCAGATAATGTCAGCATTAACCAAATAGCAACTGTTGGCTCTGGCCAGTCAAACGTGGAGCTACTGACTTCCTGAACATATGCTGGGTGTTGGGCAATGAACGTGGGTGTTGATCAACACTGGTTGGTTAATGTCAATATTGACCTTAGGTTAGGATAGACCATAGCCATAGTTGCCTGAATGAAATGTACCCTGTTTCCTCTTGAGTATTTGTTCTTCCATATTTGTCTGCTGGTCTCTTCTCCAGTAACATATGAAAGGCTCGTTAAAGTCTGATTTAGTTTATTATATAATGAAGAACAGAGACTTGAGATGCACATGAAGTTCTATTTTTGGCTTCCTTGGCTGTCTTGAAATAAATGATCTTATACAAACACTTACACGGGCAGATATGGTAAACTGGTTTCAATAAAGGGAGTTACTAGCTGCCACTTACTGAGAGCAGCTAGTATGTATCAGATCCTTCAAATACGTTATCTTATTTAACCTCCAAAACCATCTTGTGAGAGTTATGATCTCATTTTATGGATAAAGAAACTGAGGCTCCAAAACAGTCTATAGCTTGCTCAAGTTCTCAAAGATGGGATCCAGACTTGAATCCAGGTTCTGTCAGACTTCAGATGCCAGGCTCTTCCCACTAACCTTGCTGATTCTGGAACAGATTCATTGTGAGAACAGCAACAACAACAACAACAACAAGTATTGGGTTGGCCAAAAAGTTCATTTGGATTTTTCCATAAGATAATATGGAAAAACCCAAACGAACTTTTTGGCCAACCAACTACTTAGTCCCCCGTTTTGAGGTCAGAGCTGCCCACTGCCAGCAACATGTGCCATCAGTGATGAGCTGTGTGTGTTACCCTGTACTTCTCGGTGAATCCAGTGCCTCACAGAGCCTCTGGGAGTGCAGACATCACACTTAGCAGTTCTCATCCCATTGTATGGTCCTTCTCACAGCTCCCCAGGAGCCCCAGGGAGACAGAGACTCTGATTGGCTCTGCCAGCCACTTATTGTTTCCCATTTTCTCCCCACTGCAGAGTCTTGAGACTGTCTCCTATAGAAGATCTTGCCACTCCTATTGTCCCTGCAGACTTTCCCACCGTCCCAGGACCACGGGCTCCATTGCTTATTGTGGTGGTGTTGGCTCAGCCTCAAGGACAGAGACCTTGAGCCAGCTGACAAGGTTGCTTGTGTCATTACTTCTAAGGCCACAAGCCATGCTTTTGGTTCCCGATACTTTTGAATACTCATCTCTCTCACCATCTCTCCTTCTTTTTAGCCACATGGTCTCCCAGACTCCCAGCAGCAGATTTTCCCCGACAGACAGTTTTGGCATATAGCCAATCCCTGTCTCAGTGCCTGGATGACCTCAGTTACCAAGTCAACATGGCACTTAATGCATGCTGCTATGCTGCCCCCTGGTGGAGAGGGTGGAAACAGTGCTATGCAGATTACTGCCTGCTTGTTAAAGAACTGTACAAAGACCCACTTCTACTTTCTAGACCAAAGAGTTCATAGACTTGATTAAAACTAGTGTTGTCAGTGACTGTAGAAAGGCAGTATAATCTGTAGTGATCTGCTGTCCAAGGCTAAAAATGGCTCTGATTTCTCATTTTGGTAAGAAAGAACAGTATACAGTCAGTTGGCCTTAAGTTGACATCAGGGTTTTTCATGTACTTATTTGTTTTCCATCCTTCTACTTAATTATCTATGGTGTGGATGCTTTGAGAGGCTCCCTTTGAGGTCTGAAGTACTCTGGGTCAAGGTTAATGAAAATCTCAGTCTTTCCAAACATATTCTTCTGGAACCTTCTAACATGTCATAATGGGGGCTCCCGTTATAGTCCTCCTCAGCCTTCATGGGTCTCAAAGCCTTTGTCCTGGGATAAATTTGGGTTTGCATGAGGCTGTCATGTTCTTTAATATTCCTGTATATGGGAAGTTGCATCATCAACCTGGAGACTAAACATGGAGGGTAACACGGCATCTAGTGTCTGATTTCTAGAGGATAATGTGGCAGGAGGTGGGAGAGATTGGAGGGAGCCATGGACATTCATGGGTGAAAAAGTATTGATACCAAAAAGAAAACTAAGCCTGAGTTAACCTCTTTGTTTGATATTTTACGTTGATACACAGAGCAAGAAGGCATTCATCCAGCCATGCCAGCACTGTTAGTAGGGTGAATCCAGACAGATCCTGTGTGGATAGGTGGCATGCAAACCCTAGCCTGAGGCCATTAAAGCAGGTGGGAACTCAGACCTTGGTTCCATTATATTATCAAGACTAGCCCCCAAGTCCACAACCAGTACCACTAAAAACCTGACTGCTGACATTCTTGCATTATCTATGGCCTTGTTCCTAAATTATTTGCTCCAGTCCTTCTCTTTCCATGCTCCTTTATCTCATCTTGATTCTCCCAGTCTCTGACATTATGACTCATCATTTTTTCCTGCTAATTTCTCTATCATATTTCATATTCAGCTCTTTTTCTCCATCCTCCTCCTCATCATCATAGTTACCATTTTATTGTAAATTTAGCATGTGCCAAGCACTGTGCTAAGCAGTTCTGATGTGTCAGTTCAATTAATTCTTATTATGCCTCTCTGACAGAGGTTCCGATTATTTCCACTTTATAGATGAGGACACCAATGCCACCATGGTCTGATCGAGATCACATGGCTAGCTAATAAGCGGTGGAGCAGGGACTTGGATCTAAGTTTATCTGATTATACCACATTGCCTCCCTGTCTTACTGTTTCTATAACTTAGTCTCTCTGGTTGGGCTTTCTTGGGTCTTTCTGGGTACAGCCCCACTGACCTGCATTTCTGCCTATACCTTGGCAACAGTGACCCACCAAATGTCCCAGTGACTGGGGTTCCTGCAAGAATCATCTTGTTTCCCAATCATCTTGGGATCAGAGTAGACTCTTGGGCGTGGTGGTGTTAGGTCTGAGAACATCTCCTGGATACTGTTTGTTCTTAAGACAACTCCGTAGAGGATAGACCTCTTTCACAGATCCTTTCTTATACTTTGGGGCCCAAGAACCAAGTAACTTGAAGGGATCAACTTGATTCCTAACTCCTGCTTTTCACTTGCATGTGGGCAGCAGAGTCTCAGAACCTCCTGTGAAGCCAGGGGCATGTCCAGGAAACCTGTTGGTAGCTCAGACCACCACATTAGCTGCTTGATCTGTTTGTTTATCTCTCCTGTGAAAGGAGTGCTGGAGGGGATATATGAGGAAGAACTTAAGAATCAGCTATCCCAGAGTCTCTCATTCTCATGGAAGAGAGGCTTCATGAGCAAAGTTGAGCTGGTGAGATTCTCTGTGAGTTTATAAAATAGTTCTTTTTGCTATTACTACACAAATTTAGTGAGGGAGTGAATATGAGAAGTACTGCAGTTCCTGGCAGCAAGTAAGTATTCAGTGAAGACCAGTTTCCTCTTCCTCTATCTTCTATAAACTTCTTTTTCTTTGTAATAAAATAATTTGGGGATGAAAGATATTCTAATGATGAGGACCCCAATATGTATAATGTGGAGTGATTGTCTTGAGCTCACGTAACCAGCACCAAAGTCCAGGTATCCGCACAGGATCCGGGTACATTGTCATCTTTCTGCCATAACTCCTGCTGTGTAAGGTGTTCTGTTGCTTCCCGGAGGTCTGACCTCTGTCTTCATCGCTTTAGTTGTGTTCTCTAGGAGTTTCTCAGGTGGCAAGCCTTCATATCTGCTTTGGAAACATTCTCCTTACCTGCAGAGTAGGATTTCCAACACTATAATAAACGCATGAATCATAAAAATGGGAGTGAGTTAAGAAATTATCCAGCCTAATGGGTTTCAAATGTGCCTTAGGAGCATTTTGCTATCTTCAAATGAAATCTTTTCTAGAAATAGATATATTTGAAAATTTGTATAATATATATATATATATATATGTATGTATATAATGTAAATCCTCTCTGGAAGTACTTACATATTTATACTGTGCAGATAGGAAGAAAGAGAGAGATACGTGAGTGAGTTGTTGGTTTTAGCTGGTGTGTACGTTGTGTGTTCTGGTGTTCTGTGTGTGCTGGTATGTATGTTTTGTGTGTTTGTGTATTCATTCATACATGTCCTCTTCTTGCCTTACCTGTTATGTGTGTGTATATTTGTGTATATGTATACACAGATGTATGTATATTTGTGAATGAACCATAACATTCACAGATATACAAATATATATATATATATATACACACATATATATATATATATATATATGCACACACACATACATACATATGTATGTATGTCTATGAATGATATGTTTCTGGAAAATACCATGTTTGGAGAATTACCATAGTAAGGCCCTGTCATGCTGAAATGCTATCTGGAGACCTGGATTTAGGTGTAGGCAGAGTTGGGTTCACTGGTTAAAAGGAGACAAGCAGAATAGAGACTGACCCCTTCTACAACCTCTAAGAACTTGATGTAACAACTGATACAGGGCAGTACTTTTTCATTAAAGATAAGAAAACAGGCCCAGGGAAAGATAGTGGCTTTTCTGAGGCCTCTTGATAAAAGAAACCTTGAGCCTAGGTCTTCCTACATCAAGACCTGGGTACTTTCCCTGAATCAGGTCACCTTTTATTTTCTCCTTTGCTGCCCTCCATGGCACCTAATACAAGATACCTCATTTCTGTTGCATTATCTCAGTGTGTTGTGGTGGGAGGACATGCCTTGTCTAAGGCGTATGCTCTGCATGTCAGCTGTGCCAGCCATGCATCCCCCGTTCTTCTTTTGGGTCAGTGCTGCACACTTTGAAGAGGAGGTCGTGCTAATGTCAGAGCCGTGAGGAGTCAGCAAAAGGACTCCTGCTGTCAAGGAAGAAGCCGTCTCTCAGGACACAGCTTGGAAACTCTTGAGCACAGACAGCCACCTTTGGGGGAAAAAAAAAGTCAAAGACAGAGGCAAGGCTAAGAACTAAGAATTGTGCCCTTCCTTATGGGTCTCCAGGTCCTCAGACCTGCTGTCATTTCACCCCCAGTAATCCAGGAGTGTAGGCATCATCATCGGAGCAAACTGAGGCTGCCAGAGGTTACATGACGAGCCCCGACCCACATGGACTGCCTGGAAGTGGCCGTGCCAGCAGACTCGACTCCAGCTCTCTCACCAAAACTACAAGTTGTGCATCTGAGAGCTGTGGCTGTTCAGAGAGAGAGATAGGCAAGGCCTGGAATGGAATTTCAGTCAGCCTTGGCTTCCCTGCCTGTGGTGGGAGCAGGAAAGGGCCAGAAGGAAGAAGAAGAGAGCTAAATGGAGAGGGAGGGAAGGAAGAGAAAGAAGACTGGGTAACCTCTAGCCTGAGCCAGTTGGGTAGGGCTCTTTTGGGCTCTTCTGGCTGGTCCCCTCTTGCATACCCCAAACACACCCTCCTGTGGTCATTTGTTGCAAGCCTGATGGCGAATGTGAGCTCCCTGAGGACATGGCAGCCTTGTTTAGTGCTCCATCCCCATGGCTGCCCCATGGAGGACAAAGGACATTTAGTAGAGGAAGGAGAACTCTTAACACAGGGCTTGGGCCCTGGACATGTCTCCACCAGCTAGATCCTATTATTTCCATTTTACAAGTGAGGGAATTAGATGTAACAAAGAGATAAAGAATCATTTACGGAGCCTTCAGGAGTGGGTGAATGTCTAGTGGTGGGCAAAGTTGAAAGTTGTTATATATGCCCGGCAGAGCTGGACATTTCTGGAAATCAGGCTTAGTTTTCCAGGGCACAGCCAGGCTGCCAGGCTCTGAACCCGGAGTGAAGTCTCATTAGCATTCAGAGGGTGAAGTCACCGTGGGGACCGCCATCCAGGGCATTGGGAAGAGATAGGCTGTGTTTTAATTACGATCTGGACTTTTGAACAAATCCTTTTTTCTGCTTGTCTGAGCCTTAGAGACAACAACTTGTGGGAAGTGTGTATTCAGCAGCTGGGTCCACAGTAGTACCCGTACAGCTGTGTACACATCTGGCACACAGGTGGTGGACTGTGTGTGCCTTTTCTCCTTGGGTTGCCCTCGGGTTAGTGAAAAGCAGTTAGGTGAGGTCAACCTGGTCTTCACCCAGAGTGGGGAAGCTGATGAAGAGAAGGGAGAGAAACAGGACTCCCCCCCTCTTCTAGGTCTCTGTACCCTCCACCCCCGCCCATCATGACCATTACAAGATTTGAGCCCAGGCAACTCCCGCCACTTCCTCCAGCTGTTCCTGAGTCAATATGGTGGGATTTCTTTGTTGAGCTCCCCCTAACCCTCCCTTTTCCAACTTGGGGGATGTTTTTGGAGTGGGGGTTGAAATTAAGAAGGGAGGAGGAAGAGGAGGAGATTAACAGGGTAGAAGTTAGACAAGCACAGATGCCACCACCTGCGACTGTGGATTCTCAAGAGCTTGTTGACTCCCGGGAGCGTTTGCCTTGATTCTGTTTGACAGTTCCTTCCCGGGGAAGGGGAGGAGAAGGAGAGCTTGGGGACAAAGAGCGTTTGACCAGCTCCTGTTAAAGCACTGATTCATTTGCTTAGGTTGGCAAACAGTGTCTGGGGACTCGGGGCTGGGGATGAACTAGGTGGATTTTCTGTCTGATACATGACATCCAGCATTGGGGTGAGGAGTAAAGGCCATTGTTCCAGGGCTGGGTGTGCTCTGAAGTTCAGAGTTGGAGAACAGAACCACCCAGAGCAGTTGGGGGAAGGGAGAGGGCGTGGGCAGAGCAGCGGAGACCTGGAGTTCTGTTTAGGGGGCTGTCACATACCTGGTTAGTGGTGAAAGAGCCACACCAGCCCCAGAACTATCCCCCCAACCTCACCCTCCTTTCTGAAGTTGAGAGGCAGAAGGAAGGCATATCAGGATGGGTGTTTCTAATGAGCATCCAGTGGTCAAGAGGAGGGGCAGGCTGATGTCAGGGCCCGAGGTCTAGGTTAAGAGTGAGACTGCATATGTGCTTCTCATGCCGAGCTGTGCTGAGTCCCCTGCAGGCTGGCCTCTGTCCAGAGAGGCTGTTCCCTAGCAGACTCACAGGAGGCAGCTTCAATCCCTTCTCCAGGCCTCAGTTTCCTTCACCTAAAGACTTTGGCCTTCTTCTCTCTGTGCCAGTTCCTTTTTTAGTAATTCCTTCTTACCCACTTCTCCACTCTACCCTCAAAACTCTTCCCTTTGTCCAGGAAGTTGCCAAGATAAAGACACTGTGCATATGTACAGATGTAGCCCTCTACTAGTATAGCTTCAGGACTGAGAAGTGATTAACTGTTATAAACAGGCTAGAGCTTTATGCCACCTATTTTGTGTTCATGAAGCACTGCTTCATATCATTCTTATATTCTGTTCCCTGAAGGTAAATCCCTCTGGGTAGACATTATCTGTTTGTTTCTTTGTTTGCTGTTTCTCTTACTGTTACGGGACCTCTTTAACAGAGGATGGAGACTGAGGATGAGGACTTTGTTTTGTATTATTTGGGCCTGCAACAGACACTCCAAGAGACTCTTAGTGCGTGAATGCTGCTGGATGGGGGTTTCCTTCCCCTACCCCTCTGTTAAGATACAGAGTGTCTGGTGTGGTGTGTGGTAGATGCTTCTGAATCAATGAAAGAATGAATGGAAAGAAGACTAAATGAGTGAGTGAGTGTGTGAAAGGACTCGTGAGATGGGACTGGCCACACTTAGGCCATCATGGCAGAGGGCCTGTCTATAGAATAATCTTGACCAAGATTTATTGAATGTGTTATAAAATGCAGATTCTCCTGCTGACTCCCTGACAGTTAGTTGTCTCCTCTTCTGTGTTCTGGGGCCCTCTGGTTATTTGGACATGTCTGTCTCTCTTTTTAGCCTGAGCTCATTTCCGGAAGGGATTATTTCATTAACCTTTACATCACTAGTATCTACTGCCTCCTCCTAGCATAGATGGACACCTTCTTCATGGCTGGTTGAAAATAAGTGAAATGATATAAAAGTCCTGAAAGCTGGGCTGAATCCACTGAATATCAGGCTCGGAAGCTGGGATGCAGTTTCTCTCTCAAAAACTAGATGACACCTCAGAATGCCCTGGGGAGCTTGTTAAAAATTCACATTCTGGGGCCCATCTATTTGCATGCGATTGGAGTAGGCCTGGACCTTTTTGTTAGTGTTATTTTGTTTGAACAGTCAGCCCTTGGGGACCCTGGGCAGCCTGCCTTGCACCAGTCTGCCATGGACCACACCAAATACACTCTGGGCTTCAGCTCACATTTCCTCCAAGGCTGCTCATCCTTCTTTTCTTAAGCCTTTGAGAGAGGAACTCGACTGAATTCTTTGGTTCAACCTCCTCAGGGAATAAAATCACCTAGATTTAAAGCCTATTCCTTTCCAAGTCTCCTTATCCCAGTTCTTGAAGTTCCTTTTGTGATTGACTTGAGGGAAGACTTGGGCCTCAGCCCTCTTTCTCACAGACCTTGCTTTGCCTTTTCCCTGCTGCTAGGCTGTTTGCTGTCAAATGTGGGGGCTGCTTTGAGGCCATCGCACCCAACGAGTTTGTGATGCGGGCTCAGAAGAGCGTGTACCACCTGAGCTGCTTCTGCTGCTGCGTCTGCGAGCGGCAGCTCCAGAAGGGTGATGAGTTTGTCCTGAAGGAGGGGCAGCTGCTCTGCAAAGGGGACTATGAGAAGGAGCGGGAGCTGCTCAGCTTGGTGAGCCCAGCAGCATCAGACTCAGGTGAGTGATGTGTGGTGGGTGGGAAGCCAGGGGGTAGGAGAGTGGGTTGTAGTGGCAGTCTGGATTGCTTTCTCCTTTAGAAGGCCACCACCAAGGTGCCCTGGTTCCATGACAGGGCAGTGCTGTGCATTCCAGCAAGATTCTTTATAAGTTCAGAGTAAGTTCTTATCAGTCAGGCATTGCTGTGATGATGCTGTGTAACAAATTACCCCCAAATTCCTTGGCATACAACCAGAAACATTTATTCACATATTTGCAAGTCTCTGGGTTAACAGAAGTGACTCTGCTTCACACTGAAAGTCTTCAAGTCTCCTGGGATCTGTTGATCTCAGCTGACCTTGGCTCTAAGCTTTAGACCAGGTTCAAGTCTGCTGTGTGTGACTGGGTTCAGGCTTGAGAAGCAGCAGCTATGAGGCATGATCTCCTGGCAGTGGTAAAAGTGCAGGAAGGCATGCTTAACCAATTCAGTCACAGTTAAAACCTCTACTCATATGATGGCTGCTAGTACTGTGCTGATCAAATCAAATTAGATGAAACCTAAAGTCTGGGGAGGGGAAATATACTGCATGCACCTCAAGGCCCTGACAGGGTAGAGATACATAAAACTATTAAGGAGAATGATGAATTGGAACCAGTAATTCCGTCTGCCACAGTCACGCTGAAATGCTCTAGCCTTTGTTTCCTCACCTGTCAAGTGGGAAAGCTGGACTCTAACTAAGGCTTGGTGGGTCATATAAAGAAAAGATCTAGAATATATTTGCTTCACTCACCTAAGACTCACACACCCTCCCTGGGAAGGATGTTCAGAAACTTTTTGGATTGGGTTTCACAAGGCCAGAGGAATTTCAACTGCCCAAGTGAAGCATGGAATGCCTTCCCAGGGTGTCAGTCCCACGGGGCAACATTTGTGTTAACCTGGCCTCCCTTTTGGTGGAAGAATCTTATAATCGAATGAGGTCATGTCCCTGGGGACTTAGTAGTTTTTGCCATTGCCAATTCTAGTCAAGTCCCATACCACTTACCATGGCTTACTCTGGAGTCTCACTGTGCTCATCTCCTCAGCCTCATGGGAGCCTCTGACCCCTTCCTCTACATTCAGTACATATCTATGTCTCCCACTGACTTCCACATCTGAAGAGTTTATTCCCTCTCTGTCTCTCTTACTCTTCAGTCTTGCCAGCGTATCTCTTAAGCTCCTTTCTAAGACTAACTTCATGGAGGAAGACTCTTATTCCCTTGTGCCTGGGGGTTTATCGTTAACCTCTCCTGCCGAGACATGGATCCCACTTGGGTGGACTACTTAGATCTCTGAGACTCTGGGCAAGTTTTGGAACCTCTCCAAGCCCTAATCTTTATAGCTGTAAAATGGTGATCATGGTGTCTTATATTGGGGAATAAAGTATAAATGTATGTTAATGGTCTGGTGTTTAGTAAGTGTCAATGCCTGCTGGTGCTGGCATCTTCATCACAGTTGTGTTTTGTTTCCTTTACCTCCTGGTTGGTTCTTCTTGCCTGACTCTGACTGCAGCCTCAGGTAAGCTGATACCAGGACAATCCCAGCTTCTGTTGGATTCATTGGACTTAAGTCTTCCTGTATGTTTTAATTTGGGGGAAGTTTCTCCCTTTTGAACATCTCACTCTGGGGTAGCTGGGCCCATTCTAAACAGCTGCTTGGTAGATCAGCTCATCCTGTCTTTTCCTTAGGTGCCAATGCTGTACCCAACCGCTGGGCCCCTCTGCATTATATTGCAAAATCTTCAAATTCGCAAGGGGCTTAAGTGCTATGGGGATCAGAATACCAGCATGACCTTAGAAAGACATGCAGACCCAGAAGGACATACCATTCTTTTTCACATGGAAACAAATGCTGTGGTCTAGCCTTTCTTGCAGAGAAGGCAATGGCACCCCACTCCAGTACTCTTGCCTGGAAAATCCCATGGACGGAGGAGCCTGGTAGGCTACAGTCCATGGGGTCGCTAAGAGTCGGACATGACTAAGCGACTTCACTTTCACTTTTCCCTTTCATGCACTGGAGAAGGAAATGGCAACCCACTCCAGTATTCTTGCCTGGAGAATCCCAGGGACGGCAGAACCTGGTGAGCTGCCGTCTATGGGGTCGAACAGAGTCAGACATGACTGAAGTGACTTAGCAGCAGCAGCAGCAGCCTTTCTTGGTACACAGTTGTGTGACTCTTGATGACTGTTTTCCAATTATAGATTTTAATTGGGTACAAACAGTGTGTCATTAGTGTATTGCCTCCTCTCCACACACAAAGACAAAAAGAAGCTGGATCTAAGTACCATTAAAAGTGCAGTGTTCAAGACTTGTGGTTGCTCAGGGGGAGATTGGAAGGAGGAGGGATGGATTGGAAGTTTGGGGTTAACAAATGATGCTATTATATATAGAATGGATAAATAACAAGATCCTACTGTATAGCACAGGGAACTGTATTCAATATCCTGTGATAAATCATAATGAAAAAGAATTTTTAAAAGAATATATATATATATATATATATATATATGTATGTGTATATATATATGTTATACATGTGTGTGTGTGTGCTTCCCTGATAACTTAGTTGGTAAAGAATCTTCCTGCAATGCAGGAGACCCTGGTCAATTCCTGGGTCAGGAAGATCTGCTGGAGAAGGGATAGGCTATCCATTCCAGTATTCTTGGGCTTCCCTTGTGGCTCAGCTTGCAAAGAATCTGCTTGCAATGCTGGAGACCGGGGTTTGATCCCTGAGTTGGGAAGATCCCCCGGAAAAGCGAAAGGTTACCCACTCCAGTATTCTGGCCTGGAGAATTCCATGGACTGTATATTCCAGGGGGTTGCAAAGAGTCAGACATGACTGAGCAACTTTCACTATATATACATATATATACACATATATGTATATATAGGGCTTCCCTGGTGGCTCAGTCGGTAAGAATCTGCCCGCAGTGCAAGAGACCCTGGTTTGATCCCTGGGTTGGGAAGATCCCCTGGAGAAGGAAATGGCAACCCACCCCAGCATTCTTGCCTGGAAAAGCCTATGGACAGAGAAGTCTGGCGGGCTACAGTCCATGGGGTCACAAGAGTTGGACACAACTTAGCAACTAAATCACCACATATGTATGTATAATTGAATCATTTTGCTGTGCAGCATAAACTGACACAACATTGTAAGTCAACTATACGTCAATTAAAAAAATAGTATAATGTTCAGAGCAGGGAAAACTGCAATAGGTCAACAAGTCCACTTCTCTGGCCACATTTTTAGCAATATATTTCCTAGCTCCAGGCATTTGGTTTTGAGGCTGATATTGACAAACTGGAGCTTTCCAGTTCACTTATTCATGTATTTGCTCAGTAGATGTATCTTGGGTGCTTGCTTTATGCCAGGCATGGCATCAGGCTGTAAATGACAAGAATAGTCCTCAACCCATGTCAAATTAAGGGATAGTAGATACTTAGGCTTGGAAAATCTCGTGGACAGAGGAGCTTGGTAGGCTGCAGTCCATGGGGTCACTATGAGTCGGACACAACTGAGTGACTTCACTTTCACTTTTCACTTTCATGCATTGAAGAGGAAAATGGCAACCCTCCCCAGTGTTCTTGCCTGGAGAATCCCAGGGACAGGGGAGCCTGGTGGGCTGCCATCTGTGGGGTCGCACAGAGTCAGACATGACTGAAGCGTCTTAGCAGCAGCAGCAGCAGATACTTAGGCTAGAAAAGTAAAGACTAAATGGAGACATAATTATTGACTTCAAATGGTTGGACTGGACCTGTTTTTTTTTTTTTACCTAGCTTCAGAGAGAAGAATTAGAATTCATTCAATTCTTTAACAAAAACCATTGAGTGTTTATACTATAGGTGAAGATACATAGGGAAGCAATTTTGACTTGAAATAGGGAATGTTATGATGTCATTATAATTATTAGGTCTAACACAGTATAGATGGTTGGATGGCATCACCAACTCAACGGACATGGGTTTGGGTAGACTCCAGCAGTTGGTGATGGATAGGGAGGCCTGGCATGCTACGGTTCATGGGATATCAAAGAGTCAGACACGACTGAGCGACTGAACTGAACTGGACACAATACAATATAACTGCTTCCCTGGTGGCTCAGTGATAAAGAATCTCCTGCAAAGCAGGGGACGTAGGTTTGATTCCTGGCTCAGGAAGATCCTCTGGAGAAGGAAATGGCAACCTACTCCAGTATTCTTGCCTGCCACGAGGTGGCAAAAGAGTTGGATAGGACTTAGCAACTGAGCAGCAACAACAGTGTAACTGCTCAAGAGACAGACCGCAGTTGTTGAAAGTAATATTGGCTAAGTGGGTGGGGAAGATGATGCCCTGTTGCCCGCTTCAGCTCTAATAATCTATCATTGTTTTTTGCAGCTTTAAATAAAATGACATTAAGGTTTTAATCAGAATCACATATCTTGTCTACCACTCATTTTGTCAATTATATAAATGTTACCTGTCTTGCAGCATAAATTGTTTTGTGTACCAAAGCCAGAGTTACTAATGAGAGGACCAACTTCTCTAGAATAGGGTTGCGAATTTTAATTCTTTTGTTCCTTTAACAAGGCTTAGCGTGATGCCAAGAAAAAAGTGATCAATAAATACCTAATGAGTTAAATTAAATCTTCAAGGAAAGAAGTCCACCTCATCTTAGGGGTTTATAGAAAGCAAACAGTTTTAGGATCTGTCCCAATACAAATACAGTTTCTCCTCTAATTTCTGTCCTAAGCACTTTACATATTGTTCAGTTCAGTTCAGTCGCTCAGTCATGTCCAACTCTTTGCGACCCCATGAATTGCAGCACACCAGGCCTCCCTGTCCATCACCAACTCCCGGAGTCTACCCAAACCCATGTCCATCGAGTTGGTGATGCCATCCAACCATCTCATCCTCTGTCGTCCCCTTCTCCTCCCACCCCCAATCCTACCCAGTAGGTGCTTGATAAATATTTATTGAGTGAATGTTTGAATGACTGTCCTCTTTAACATTTATATCTATAACTTAAAGACACTGAAGGCAGGTTTATTCAATTAGCAGATGACACAACGCTGACAGGGAACACTGCTGTGGCAGCTGATATTTGCCATGTTCAAAAGGATTTTGACAAGCTACAGAGTCAGCAAAATGAGATTTAACCACTGGGTTCCAAAATTGAACAGTATTTATATGCTACAGGGCCTCTTTTCATGGAATTTCACATGGGGTTTTAGTTGATCATAAAATCAGTAGGCACCAAAAAGTCTATAAGCTGCATTACTGGAACTAAATTGCTAGAACTAGAACTATTACTGAAACTAGAACTATAACATCCCTAACTTTATCCACTTCAGACTCCCACCAGGAGCTCTCATTCAGCCTCTGTTTGAGCCTGTCCAACCACAGGGAGTTCTTGACCTCACATTCTGAGTGTGGATTGTCAAATTGTTCCATTGAACCCAAGTATCTATTTCCATGTGTAACATTAGCTTTGGCATTAGTTCCTCTTTCAGGAACTCAAAGAATACAGTAGTCTCACTGACATGTGACAGCCCTTCGAGTTAGAGACAGAGTCCCTTAGGCTCCCTAAATCTTTTCTTTTTTTCCTTATTCTTTCACTATCCCTTAGAAAAGACTTTTCACTCTATCTATAAAAATACTATATTCTCTTTAGAATGTATTACCCAGAAGGGAATAAAATCTTCCATATGCAGTCTGAACTAGCACCGTGTTATTATTACTGCTTGTCAGGGACATCATATTCTATTGATGTCATTAGCTTTTTTGACCCAGGGAAGAAGGTGGGGACTTGAGGGCTCACTATACGCAATCATGGCTCCTGGCTTGTCCATGTTGCATTTCCTAATTATCTAGCCCTCTTATCATCACATTTCTTTCAACATCAGAGTTCATCTAAGAATGTCTTGTATAGCAGTTTTTTAAAACTTTCAAAATTTTGAAATAAATTTTAGATTTATAGAGCAATTGCAAAGTGGGACAGATATTCCCATAACATTCTTTGCTCAGTTCCACCTAATGTCAACATTTTACATTTAAATGTACATTTTGATAAATGTACCATGTAAACCAAGAAATTAACATTGGTTCAGAACTAGTAACTCTAGCTTATTCAGTTTCAAAATATTTCCTACTAATGTCTTTATTCATTCCAGGATCCAATCCAGGATACCGCATTGCTTTTAGTTTTATGTTATATTTGTGTTAAATTGCCTTTTTCCTTCATTTTTGAGATCACCAGAAATGCCTAGTCAGAATTTCATTTTTGCCCTCTCTCCAGCTGTATCTGTTATGTTTTATTTCCTTTTAGCATCTTTTACCATGGGACCAATCTGTTTTTTTGCTTAGTTGTTTTGGGGTTTGTTTGCTTACCATTTTAAAATTTTCTGAACTGAAGAAGAGAATGCATTTTAGATTGTACTGAGGATTTCTTCCTTGTCTAAGATTTCCGTCCAGGATTCAAACCATTACACCCTCTTGGTTTACCAGCTCTTCCTTGGTCAGACCAAAATCCAAGAATAGCTGGCCCTGCATTCCTTCTTAAAGTTAAAACTGTCAGCAGCCTATGGCAGGATTCTTTCTGATGCTCTGCTTCTATAGAGGGATTTTCCCAGAAGAAGCCTGGGTCGTGAAGTCCCATCATGAGAAACCTTTCTTCAAAGGAAGCATTATGTTGTAGATGACTACAGCAATTCCATCAACAGCCTCTGTTGATCCGCTGGTCTGGACTGCACTGAAAGGCATATGGTGCCTCTCTCCTTATGGTCTGCATTCACCTGGTCCTAGTGCAGTGCCTGGCATGCAGTAGGTACCCAGTAAATGTTTATCTGTCATGTGAATAAGTTACCTTTGTCCTGTCCACGTTAGCCTCTGTGATCCTTATTAGAGAAAATCCAACCTCCAGTATGACTTTCTTCTTACTGAACCAGGAATGGATATTCCTCACACATACCAGAGTTTGTGAATCCTTCTTCCTTCTTAATTTTTCTTTGGATGTGAGATATTGCTGCTTGGAATGATTCATATGACTCTTATTGTTCTCATTGTGGAATACATTTCTCCTCTTCTGAGTCAGGTTCATTACCACTAATATTTAGATGCTGGTTTTCATTTCCTTCTACAACCTCAGAATTGATTTTTTTTTTAATTCATTACAGAAATATTCCAGCCTATCTTGGAAATCTTCTTGTTCTTCAATAAATTAGAATAGAGAGTCAGTGGTTACCTCATGAATTCTGGAAAATGGTCCACTGTCCTATGGGATTATCTTGTCAGTTCATAGTCATGAATTTTAAAATGCAAGGAAAAGTCAGTGGGATGTATGAGTTAGACTCATTCTCCACCTTGTGGTACAAAGTTAGACAGGTCTGAATTTGAGTTGTGCCTATACTCACAAGCATTGTGACCTTGGGAAAAATTATAGGCTTGGCAAAAATTACAGCTTGGAGATTTACAAAATTATAGCAGGTTTGGTTCCAGACCACCTTAATAAAGAGACTGTCTCAATACAGTGAGTCACAAGAATTTTTAGGTTTCTCAGTGCATACAGAAGTTATGTTCACACTGTATTGTGTATGTGGTGTTATATCTAAAAACACGATGTATATGCCTTAATTAAAAAATACATTGCTGCTTAAAAAATGCCCAGTTACAATAGTAACATCAGAGATCACTGATCACAAATCACCATAGCAAATATAATAATAATGCAAAATTTTGAAACACTGTGAGAATTATCAAACTGTGACAGAGACATGAAGTGGGCAAATGCTATGACAAATACAGCACCAATAGACTTGCTCAATGTAGGGCTGCCACAAACCTTCCATTTGTTTAAAAAAAAAAAAAAGCAATATCTGAGTAAAGTGATACACAATGAAATGAGGTTTGCTTGTACTTCCCCTCGATAGAACTCTATCTCTTAGTCAGTAAAAGTGGATTATAATACTTTTGTGAGTTGCTGTAATAAGTCAGAGAGGTAACGCATTATCAATGGTTTGAAATTTGGTGTGTGCAAGCTAAGTCGCTTCAGTTGTGTCTGACTCTTTGCAACCCCATGGAGCCCGCCAGGCTCCCCTGTCCATGGGATTCTCCAGGCAAGAAGTCAGAGTGGGTTGCTTATACCCAGTAAATAGTATCAGTATTATCTGCTGGTGCAGAGGCTAGCATACTTCTGGATAGCTCACAGCTCATAAGCTTATTTCCCCAAAGATCTATCATTTCACAAACGTCTCATCTTCTGTCTTTGCACTTCTATTTTAGATGCTTCTGGATAGCTGACCCGAGGGCACCTCAGGGTAGGCCTGTCATTTGGGGTGGCTAGGGTGATGGACTGGAGAGGGATCAATTCACTCCTTGGTCCTTCGTGTCTCAGAGGTGCTCTCCAGTCTCTGAATGTTAGATCTAGCGTTGCGCCCTGGAAAATCAGTTCAGAAGAGCAGGAGGAAATGGCCTTGCCATCACTTCTGGGACTCAGTAGGCATTTCAAGCAAGAATGGGGAGGGCATACTGAGCTTAGCCCCCATTCTCTCCTGTAACACTCACCTTTGAGTCCAAGAAGGACACTGCGCCTGACAGTTACCCTTTAGAGAATGCATTGTGTTCCTGCAGGGCCTCCTAGCATTGCTCTGTTACATGCCATGATCTATTTCTGTCCTTCAGGCCGCCACCTAACCAACCTTAATCCAACAGATATTTCTTATGAACCCCTATGCTGTGTGCAGCTCTGTGCTAAATGCTGTGTTTTAGTTGCAGAAAAAGAATGGCAGAGGGATTAGGGAATACTGAGCGACAGAATTCAGAAAAACATCTCAAAGCCAGTGTCCTAATATCAGGGGTGACAATGAGGTCAACCTTGTTCATATACAAGGGCTGAGAGCTAGGAAAAGGGACATAGCCTAGAGATCAGCCTTGTTACCCTATTCGTTAAAAAACAAGGGGGTGAGCAAAACCAAAAAATCTTGAGTAGATCTTAAAATACTCAGATAAACATTATTCTTGTTAAGAAGTACATTTAAATTCAGTTTTATATGTTCTTGTAAAGCAGTGTGTTCAAGATTCCTCTACAAGGAGCATTTTCTTGAAAAATTTAACTGTGGCTCAGTAAAAATACTTTTTAAAAGTCATGTCCTATCATATACATCATGTGTGTATGTGAAATAAAAATTCAACCCCTAAATTGACTTACTGCTTAACCTACATGCTGATATTACCCATTATATTTGTCTTTTGGCTCGTCTTAGGCTACTCTATTAAATTCATAATCTATTTATGGATCATGGCCTGAAATTTGAAAAATACTGCTTCACAGGGCAATTACTTTCAAACCTATTCCCACGTTTTAGAACTTTAAATTCTTTGCATCTCAAGCCAACAAATATGTTTTAATCTTCTGCATATACACACATTGTGTCAGGTGCTAAGACTAAAACCAAAGACACAGAAAACATCGTCTGGCCCCAAAGACTTGGCTCAGTGCCTTGCATAGAGTAAACATATGATAACTGTTATCTGTTTTCATTTTTGTTGGTATTATTAAGGAGACATGAAGAGCACACATATTTATATCATGACTAGCACAAAGGTCTTCATGGACATTTTTGATTTATTAATCTGGCATCTGTGGATAGCATGCAAGAGGCAGATATAATTGTCTGCGTCAGATTTTTTTCCAAAATAAAGTTTTGTCTCTTGTTAGTATCACAGCCATGAAACTGACTACCAGAATTATTTGTTGCCCTCAGTCTGAGGCTCCATGCTTCTTTTCTCTTCTGAACCTTTGTCTCCTAGTGTATTTGTTTTGTCTTCATGTTATAGATGGAGAAATAAGGACACAGGATACTTGAGTCAGGGGTAAGCCAAAATAAGAACTTAATTCTACCAATTACTGAGTCAGGACACTTGATACTCAGCCTTTGCTGTAATTGTGAGTTGAGCAGAGTTTATCTTTGGTGCTTGAAAAGTTACAGGCAATACATAAGTTGAGATGATGATGCATTATCTCTTTTCCACTGAACTGTAATTTAATTTCAGATATGTGCTCTCACTTAATAATTTTGGTTAAAAACCATAATTTAAAATGAGCACAATGGCTGCAGATCATATTTCATCTGTAGTAGTGTTCTGTGTGCATTCATTTCTTTTGCACAGTCCTTGTAAGAAAAACAGTTGGTCAAGTGTACAGTTGATCACTGTGATCTTTGCATGATGATGATGTTATCAATTATGGAGCCCTCACTCTGCACACAGCATTGCCTTAAGCATTTTACATGAATGAACTGACCTAACTGTTATATCAAGCTGATAAGAAATGTTATAATTATTCCCATTCTATACATTAGGAAGATAAGCATGGACAAATTATTAATTTTCTTAAGTTCTATAGCTAGTAATGAAAAGAGCCAGCATTCAGACACAGGCAAACCAGCTCCAGAGCCAGATTCATTAAGCATTAGGTTGTGTTGCCTGGTTGATAAAAATACGTACACGTATATTAAAATTTTGTTCTCGTGTTTCACAGACAGTTCTCCCTGCTGGTTATGGCAGGGCTCCAGGTGTTCAGTTGGACTCACTACCTGAGAGACCCCAACTGAAGAATCTTTTCACACACGATAAAAACAAGTGATAAAGCAAGGAGATAAAGCGATAAAAACAAGGAGATTTTAATTGAGTCTCCACTTTTTCAAATCTATCACAAGTTTGCCTTCTGTCCTAACCTCTGGTTCTTCTTTAATAATTAACCCCTATAACTGTACAGCACATGCACACCTTTTATAAGGAAGTAGGAGGCTTGCCAGGATCCAAAGCAAACATGGTGTGTGAATGTGGAAGTACTTTAAAAGTTTGCTTAAGATACTATTTTTTTGTTTGTTTTTACAACTACTCAATACATTTCTGTTCTGTTCCCTATGGCAGCAGGAAAAACCAGTTGCTCTTTTTGTGCAGATGAGAATTATCAGCCATGCAAACCAGAGTCCTTGTGAATTAAATGGATAAAAGTACAATGGTGGAATAAATCAGTATACATCAAAACTTTTTCTAACAGGCTTCTACAGGCTGACCTGGAATATCCTACCATCTGTTATAACCCATTTTTCAGAAGAAACTCACTTAGATTTGTTTTTCCAGTAGCAGTGATGAAATTTGTGCTTCTATCCACCTTTTTATTGGCTCCTTTTTGGGTGCAAGGGCAGGGCTTTGTGGTGTGACTGGTGTATGCTAGGGGTGAAATCTCTGGCCATGCAGAGCCAACCCATGACTTCGACCTTTCATGACCTGAGCTAAATAATCAGATATTCACTTTCCTTTACTATCATGTATCAATTGTAAAGATGGGGGAGGAAGTGCAGAAAAGACACTGGTTTTCTTGCACTGGCATTCCAGCCACGCCCATCAACTTTTAGATTTCCAACCAAGAATTTTCATGCTGAGTCTGAAGAAGCTTTACTGAGCAAAAGGAAGAATCACCTCCAGTATTTCCATGTGCCCTGGTAGTGGTGACCTAGGAAAAACCCAAAGTCCAGTTTACTAAGGATTGGTGGCAAACCAGGTTATGGTTTCCTTTGAGTACTTTTATATTTGATGCTGTGAAAGTATATGGAAGGCTGAGGATTTAAGAACCATTTGGGCTCTTAGTTGTCTAAATCCAGGTTTGCACACCAAGATCCAGAGCCATGCTCTTTTCTTCTTGGGGATGTGAGCAGGGTTTTGAGTAGCATGTGCATGTGTGCACTGGGTAGGATCAGTGGATCCAGCTGGTGTTCAAGTTGAGTGTCCAGGCATTCCTTCTTAGGAATCCATAAAGAGGGGAAAGCAGTGACTGAACCAACTCAGCATCCATTTCATCCACAGACATGTACTGAGTGCCTGCCTTGGGCAAGGACTGTGGGGCATGGGGGAACATATAGAAGTGTGTGAGGTTTGACTAATGAGCAAATCTTGTAGAGCACACACTGTAGCAGGCCTGTTTCAGGTGGTGCACTGAGAGCCCTGCTCTTAGTAACATTCTAACAGGAGGCAGAGTGGGCCGGGGGGAGGGGAGACAGCCCATAGCCATAACCAAATATGTAGATAAACAAGATTGTATGTTCAAGTGAGAGTTACTCTTCAAAGTAGTCACTTATATGACTTATTCTACTTATGTATTTAAACAAATACTTTGGATTCCTGTGGAGTGGGCCTTGAGGATTTAATAAGACTGGGGTGAAAGCTCCCTGGTTGAGTCTGATGTACAGACTCTAGGTTGAGAATCACAGGTCCAGCTGAAGGTGAAGTTCAGGGGGAGAGTGGGGGCTCCTCAATCCGCTGTTCTTCCCAACTGCAGAGCTTTAGTGCTGAACCAGAGAGATTCTAGAATTAAGACAGAAGGCAGCTTTTTCAGTAGAGTGAGAAGGGTGGTGAGATTAGCAAAAAACAAAAAAATCTAGTTAAATTTGAATTTCCCATAAATAGTGAATAATATTTTTGGTATGACTATGTCTTCTATCTTATAAAATCACTGTTTCTCAGAAATTCAAATTCAACTCTGTGCCCTATATTTTACCTGGCACCTCTAGATGCAGTAAGAACCTAGTGGGGAGGGTGGTAACCAATGGGATGGTGACTGGTGCTGGAGACTGCACAGGTGTATAAATAGAGGATCGATTGATTGACTGGTTGGTTGATGCTAGCCAGATAGGGAGAAATGTAGTTCTGTTCCCAAGACACGCGATTTCTCATTTCCCTTCTGTGTATGGCTTGGCCGCAACCAGGCACGAGGAGGCTCCCTCTCTTGGGCCTCGGAGGAAGGCGGCGGCAGGGTGGGAATCTTCCATCACCTTGGCAACTCCCTCCTGCAGTCAGCTCACAATAGTTTGAGTGACGCCCCCTGCTACACGCTCACTAGCCCCATTTCTTTTCTTTCACGGTCTCGTGTTTTTTTTTTTTTTCTCCCCCCTCCGAGTGCTCAGGCTGAGCCAGCGAGCCTAGGCGGGGCTCCCAGCGCCATCCGGCCGGGAGGGAGCTCAAGGTGCCGGGCGTCCCAGCCCATCCGGGCACCGTATTCACCCGCTCCTCCCAGACCCTTGAGAAACGTACAAGGGCGAGCACAGAAACACACACCCACGGCAGTTTTATGAGAAAATGCAGATAAAGAGCCCGGCGGTAGGGCCATATGTTCCCCATAATCTCCAAAGCCGTCACTTCAATTAGAGCCTCCCCTGAGTTCTAATGCCCAGTCCTGAGTAAACAAGCCGCTCTGAAAGCAGAACTCGGTTTCCAATTAAAAGTGTACTAACATTTCTCCTTTCCTTAATTCCCGCCGAGCAAAGCCCCGCGCGGGCGGAGGCGCGCCCGGGTCGCGGCGAGGTCGTGGCGGGTCCCCGCCGCCCAGCGCCGCCGCGTTCCCAGGTGACGTCAGGCGGGCCGGGATTAGGGCCCACCCCGCGCCCCCCCGCACCCGCGGCAGAGTTAATTAAAAGTAATGCCACGGTAAATCCGCCGCGCTCTTCTGCTGCAGCCGCCTTCGCCCTCGGGCCAGCCTTGGAGGGAGGGCCTTCCGAAGCAGGTGCTGGGGATTTGCGTCTGTGAGAGTGTGTGTGTGTGCGTATTTGTTTTAAGAGGGGCGGGCATATTGTTGCATTTTCGAGGCAGAGATGACCGTCCCCCTTCCCCCTCTGCCCGCACACGTGCACTCAGGAGACAGACGCACAGACACCTGCTACCTGAACTGCGCGTTCCCTGTGGTTCCCAGGCTCCCTGTGCGTCCTGGATTGGATTTTGTTCCGGGGACACAGGACTCCTGCACACTGGGCTACAGATATCACTTACAGAACTGTCTCCCCCGCCCGCGTCCTTCCACGACCTTGAGAATTTCTAAGGGCATGAATAAATGGTAGCCAGATCTGAAGTTATTAAAATAGCAGGAAAGCAACTTAACACCAACTGGCGTTCTTTCGGAACTCTCTGGAGGGCTGAATTTGAACCTTGCAGACCCTTCAACCCCTATATTATGGCATTCTATAATATGTATATATATTACTGGTTTTACGGACATTTTCTGTTCAGCATAACTGGTTGAAAGTTGCCTGGTTTAAGATGGGAGGGTGATTGCTAGATTAACTTTCTGGCCTACTCTCTATACTAAAGAAAGAATCAAAGAATTCAAGCCATTATCTGAAAAATTCCAGAAACATCAACAAGCAGAAAATCCTCCATAGAGCATTCAAATGCAAATGGTTTTCGTTCTTTCATGAATTATCTACCCAAGTAATTACTTTAGTCTTCAGCTTGGCCTTGATGGTGAAGACCTCAGAGAATTAGTCTCACTAAGTCCAGGACTGTTTGTTTATTCCTTACTCTCTGATTGATGCTAACTAAATTAAATTGAGGCCAGTTCAGCAAACATTTTGAGGACCTATCTCTCTGTCAGACTCTGGGTTAGATACTAGTGATTACAAGAGGAAAGGAAACAGCCTCTGTGTTACAAGCACTCAGATTCCTCTGTGGATAAGATACTGCCGTAACAAATAATCACCGTAAAATATAGTCTGTGTATGTGTTATAGTGCAGATACAAAGTGCTATGATTGTAGAGATTGGATCAGTAATTCTCCTTGGGGTATATACATGTGTCCTGGGGCAGAGGGATCAACGGACTATTTTTAAAAATGCTCACAGTGGATGTGACATTGTCACCTGGTCTTGACAGAGTATGTCATTTTCAGGTGATGAAAGGCAGATGAGTACGTTGTTAGAAAGGTATAGCTTCACATGTACAGAGTTACAGAAATAAGGTTGAGTCTGGCATGGGAGGAAGACTTGTATGTAGGGTTCATCTGGGGGACTGAGATCCTGATGTTGGTGAACAGCAAGATTGATGCCAAAGCGTGAAGTGCTTTGTATAGTATCTTATTTGTTTTGTGTAGCACCTTATGCTGAGAGTTATGCAAAGTCTGATCAGAAGTTTGCAAACACATTTGTGATGTTACTCAGTTTGTGCTTTCAACATAGAAGTACAGAGGATTGGAGCTGACATAACATTGTGGGCAGGGAAGCTGGGCAGGAGGTTATTGTCGTGGTACAGGTGAAGAATAAGGCTTGACCCACTGCACAGATTGGAGAAGGCAATGGCACCCCACTCCAGTGTTCTTGCCTAGAGAATCCCAGGGACGGGGAGCCTGGTGGGCTGCCATTTATGGGGTTGCGCAGAGTCGGACACGACTGAAGCGACTTAGCAGCAGCAGCACTGCACAGATTAGAGAGAAGTTTCAGGGAATTCATTCCTTAAATATCTGGTGAATCCAGGCATCACTTAGAAGTGCTGGAGATATAATGGTAAACAAAACAGACCAAATATCTGCCACTGGGGAGCTTGAATTCTAGAATTAAATGACATTAAATATACGAAGAAAAGCTGAAGTAGAAGATGACTTTGAGGTTTCTAAATTGAGTGAATGTTGATATCACAAGCAGAGATAGAAAGTTCAGAAAAGAAGGAAAAATCTAGATAGTGAATTCAGGTGAAACATGTTGAATGGGAAGGCTTTTGTGGGCCACATGGATGTGGATGTCTGGTGGGCAGTTGAACACATCTGTTTGGAATTCAAGAGGGAGGTCAGGTGTGGATTTGAGGACCACAGAAAAGGTGAGGGTTTAAAACTAGGTAGCTTTTCACCAATGTCTCCACTGTTGCAGTTGTTTGAGTTTGCATGGGAAAACAAACATAGCGACAACAAACATCAAGTGCAACAGTGGTGCTCAAAGTATGTCCCAGGACCAGCAGTGTCAGCATATCCTGGGAACTTGTTAGAAATGCATATTCTTAGACTCTACTCAGATCTCCTGAATCAGATGCTCTAGGGGTGGGGCCAGAAATCTGTGAGTCTGTTGCCTTGTAAAGTTTGAGAACTAGTGAACTAGAGCAGCCCATGGAGCAGAACCCACCAGATACAAGCCATAATGATAGTAGCCTGTGCAGAAGCAGTGCTTGTTAGGACCACTGTGTATGGAAACTGATGTGTCTGCATCCAGGACACCTGTGGGCTATTCTAACTCCGCCAGAGAACATGTGGACTCAGACAGTAATTTAAGCCTTGAAGGATTATGCCTTGATTCTCAATTTTTTTTCATTCTAGTCTAATCTTTGATACTGTGAGACTTCTGCCCTGTCCCACCCACCTCAGATTCTGATGAATGCAGTCTTCTGTTTGTCCATGCTTTTGCAATATCCCTTGAATGAACAGATATGAAAGGACTTAAGCATCAGATAAGGCTTGACAAAACAATTTCTAAAATTCCTTCTAACTCTGATTCTATGGTATGAATCATGCACACGCACACACACACACACACACACACACACACACTCATTCTGCAAATCATCTCCAGTGTCATTCATTCAGGCAACACTTGAGCCCAACCTCTGTGACCAGCCTTGGACTGGTCACTCAGGGAACATTAAAGATACAAAGACACCGTCTCTGTGATTCAGATGGACTCCAACAGACTAGAATCATTCAGTGAGTAATGAATTATTGTCTGTGAATAAATTGATGATTTGATGTATATTCTAGGTGTTTGAATGATTTTAGAGAAGAGAGAAATTGACACAGAGAGTAGTCAGTGATTCAGTTAATGGATTGTTTTAAAACAAAAGCTTTAAGGTTATACACACCTGGATTTAATTTCTCTTTCTTCCATTTGGTAAGTAGTGACATTTGGTAAGAACTTAGAGCGCCCCTTCCCCCACTTGAAAAAAACTGTTATAAGGCTTGAATAAGATAATACTACATGTGTAATGTGTTTATTATGGTGTCTGACACAAAGTAAGTGCTCAATAAAGAGAATTTGTCATCATATATACATACTGGGGACTTTTGCTGGTCATTTCGACATCCTATCCATACACTAACAAAAGAGAGTGGGTAAATCCAAGAAGTAACGACATTCCAAGGACATCTTCCTGACTCACACAGTGTCCTTTTCATATGGTTGAGAAGCTGTATGTTAGGCAGCCTGACAGTGATGCAAGGAGCCACAGCTGGCATTACCTCATCTAACAGCTGGGGTGTGATGAGAGGGAATTCAGGCCCTCAAAGGAGGGACAAACGACACCAGACACAATGCCTGCGAAATGGAATGTGCCAAAGGGAATGTGACATTGGGTCTAGCACTTTCCCCAGAATTTGTTTAGATTCATGTGAAAGGGGTAGTATGCTTTAAGTTGTGTTCATTTTCTTCATGAACAAACTATGACTTGAAAAGTTCCTTACCTTTGCACAAGTATATGCCTCCTCCAAAGCAGATGAGGTGATGATATCAGTTATCTCCTACCCTGAAAAAAGTACAAGGAAGCATTCATCCTCTGTCCTTTGTTAGTGTCTCCTGGTTCTCTGGGATGCCATAAGCCTACTCCATATTATCTGTAAGAGAGATCCGTGGAGGCTGGGTTTTCCCTTCAAAAGACTAGTAGAACCATGCACTGGCATCTTCTGGTGCTTTCCCTGGATTGAGAAAGAGAATGGAAATACCTCCCTCTCTTCAATGAACCCTGGGTCTTTGGGCCCAGACACAATAGGTGCCAAAGGGAAAGTCTCACAGCAGGGCTGGACATCTCCCCAAGTATCAAGGCTCCCACAGGCCTCTCCACACCCTAATATCCAGCCTTTGTTGTCCTGGTATAGGGGCAGAGCCCCCAACTTTCCCTGTACCATGGTCCATGGAGATAGATTTTACAGAGCCCTCCTCACCCTGTTCATTTTTTTTTTTAACTTTGGATGTGCTCAAGGACTAGTGAGACAACAGAAGGAGGCTTCTCTTCTTGTCTGAAAGTTCCTCCTTGAGATTGCTTTGTCAGATGTGTATGCCAAACTGGTTTCAGTCACTGTAATGCCCTGAGTGCATTTAGATTGTCTCTGTAGGCAAAGTCTCACTAACAACAGATTTATAATCCTTAAAGGTTCCAGAAAGTTGGGAGAAACTTGAATCTCAAAGGCTAAAATTCTCAAGTTATAAGCTATACAATTTATGGTTTTCAAGACAGGTTAAAATGCCTATTATATCAGTGTTAAGTAGGGGAAAAGGATTATTCAGATATAACAACAGTTTTAATTTTGCATCAAACATAGCTGAATGGAACCCAACTGATTTGAACTCTCAGTGGAGCAGAATGTTGTTTGAAGTTCTCCTTTAGTATAAAGAATGAATGAATCAGAAAATAAGCAGATATTAAAGATTTATTTCACACAATAACCTTGAAATAATGTTTTTCCAGGGTTAGTCCCTACTCAGCTCTGTCTTCTATACTTTCTACCCTTGCAGTTGTATGAAGTACTTGTTTATGTTTAAAAACAATACCTTTTAGGACTTACTGAAAGACCAAGAACCATACAGAAAAGACCAGTTAGGTCTGTAAACTCTAGTTTGTGAGCCAGAAAGATGGCATAATTTACTTTAGGAAACTTTTTATCAGCACGTGTCAGGGGTGTTGGTGCTCAGCTCTTCAGTTTGAGCACATGGAGCTGGCAAGAACAGCACTTTTCTGCATCGGTCCTGTGGCTCCTGCCCTAAATACATGATTCAAAATGGATAATGCGGAAGCGTCAGACAAACTTAAATTGGAAGATGTTCTGTAGAATAACTGGCCTGTATTTTTCATGAGTGAATCTTCATAGAAGTAAAAGTTTGAGGAACTGTCCTAGATTGGGGAAGGTTTTGGTGGCACAGCAGCTGATTTCCTTGTGGGTCCCTGAGTTGAACTGTAGACCAGAAGGAGGCCACTGAAAGACAATTAGCAAAATTTGAATGAAGATTCAAAATTATGTTGATGTCACAATACTGACAAGGTGGAGCAGTGGTAAGGAAACTGCTTGCAATGCAGGAGATGCAGCAGAAGCCGAGGATCTGATCTCTGAATTGGGAAGATCCCCTGGAGTAGGAAATGGGAACTCACTCCAGTACCTTTTGCCTGGAAAGTTCCATGGATAGAGGAGCCTGGTGGGCTGCAATCCATCAAGTCACAGAGTCAGACACGACTACTTGAGCAAAAATGCAGACAAGTATGCGAGGATATAATTATTAGGAAATGCTGAAGTATTGGGTCAGCCAAAATGTTTGCTCAGCTTTTCTGTAACACCTTACGGGAAAATCCAAATGGACTTTTCGGCCAATCCAATATTTGTATGTGTGCCGGGGGAAAGTAGCCCATTCCCTGGGCAGTGGGTCAACAAAATTTTATGCTGAGGTGTTCACCTATCTGCTGAGCAGAAGCCTGACTCAGAACTGTCGAGTACTTTCCTCCTGTCAACAGCTATGATGGACACTTGGTGTGGGGAAAAGCTCTGGACTCTGAGTCAAGAGACTAAAAGCCTTTTAGCAGGCTGCTATAATTCAGTGTATGACCTTGGACACACTCCTTCACCAAAGAGGGGCTCAGTTTCTTTACCTGCAATGTGAGGGCATTGATCTACAAGTTCTTTGGGCTCCTTTATTCTTCTCAACATGTTCCACCAAGGAGCGGCTGGAACTTAAGTCATAATGCTATGTGTATGTACTGAATAGTGAACAATATGACAAGGCAGTGGGAAACTTAGTTCATGAAGGAAGTTATTCCCTTAAATGTAGGGCTCATTATACGTGTAGGAAAATTGAAACTTGAGAAGTTCCTGGGAGAATGTTAAGATTTAGATTGTCATGTGAAATAGATCACCAGTCCAGGTTTGATGCATGAGACAGGGTGCTCAGGGCTGGTGCACTGGGACGACCCTAATTGATGGGATGGGGAGGGAGGTGGGAGGGGGGTTCAGGATGGGGAACACATGTACACCCATGGTGGAGTCATGTCAATGTATGGCAAAAACCACTATAATATTGTAAAGAAATGAGCCTCCAATTAAAATAAATTAATTAATTTCAAAAAAATAAAATCTGCCTTACTCAAAATCAAAAAAAAAAAAGATTTAGATTGTCATCTTGAGAGAAAATGTGGGGGAGGTGGTCCTTAGCCATTGCATGAGTGACAATCTTGCTATCTCTCTTGTGTAGCTATTGACATTAAATCATTACCATAAAATTAGAAAAAAATCATAATGGTAACAGAACACAAGCACAGTGGTTTCTGTCCACCATCATAAACACCTTTGCAGAAGATCTCAGTCAGCATATTTCAGTTTGAGCACTATTGGCATTTTGGGTGTGACAGTTTGCTGTTTTGCGTCTATGGCTTTCATACACTGAATGCCAGTAAAAGTGAAAGTCGCTCAGTTGTGTCCAACACTTTGCAACTGTAAAGTCCATGGAAATCTCCAGGCCAGAACACTGGAGTGGGTAGCCTTTCACTTCTCCAGGGGATCTTCCCAACCCAGGGATCAAACCCAGGTCTCCCACGTTGCAGGCGGATTCTTCACCAGCTGAGCCACAGCCTAAGAATACTGGAGTGGGTAGCCTATCGCTTCTCCAGCGGATTCACCAACCCAGGAATCAAACCAGGGTTTCCTGCATTGCAGGTGGATTCTTTACCAAATGAGCTATCAGGGAAGCCCAAATGCCAGTAAGGCCACCAGTTATTGAACAAGCAGGAAAAAACTATACATTTGACCCTGTGGAACAGAACATTCCTGATTGAGTACCACTGGTCAGTTGAGTGATCATAAGCAGACAGTAGTTCAGTTAGTATTTTCTCCTTTCATTTAAAAACATAGACGATTGAGTTGAAATGATTCTTAGGACATTATCACTTCATACTTGAGGAAATTAAGATTAAGTACCTCATCCAAGGCCACATTGTAATTATTGGAGGAGGCACATTTAGTATTAGACTCTCACTTACTGCAAGACTCACTGATATGGTCAAAGAGATATTTGGGACTAATAATTTAAATGACTAGGTGGCTATCTATAACTTCTATTAACTTCTATTAATGAAAGCCTTCCCCAAAGCCCCAAGCCTGAGGGTTTTCTAGAATGACTAGTCCTTTAGCCAGTTTACCTAGTTAAACAAACTTAGGTGCCTAAGCAGAGCCAATGCTGTATTTCATATTCTAAGACATTTTTACTGGTTATATTTTAATATATCCAAAATTGAGCCATAACTCATGGTTGGTATGATGAGAAAGCATTGTATCAAACTTTAATTGGTCACGTTCTTTTTCCTTGGTGGCCAATAAAACAATAACATATATAATTAAAAGCATCTTATATTTGATGAAATATGGTAGGTTATTTTCAGGACAAGTTGTAGAGGTATAGAGATCACTTCAATTTTAACTGTTCCTAGAGCTGTCACAGCATGTGGCAAAATCTGCCCTTTTAATTGCTTGGTTTCTGTGTGACACAGTAGTATAGGTATTGAAGAGAAATTAAAGGGAGGCTCTACAAGTAAAAATGATCAGCTGTCCAGTGTCTCTCTCTTGTCCCTGGAATAAAAGTTCTGTTGAAGTCTTTTCTGGACTCCAGTTTTTGTCCCTGGCCTTTTGGATCTGGCCATGGTGCTGACTGCTCTTGGAATTTTATTACTTGTTTCTAGGGAATTCTGTACCTAATATCTAAATGCCGGGGTAGATAATTGCCATGTCTCATTGCCTAACTGGTACTCTGGAAGAAGCCTTCAAAACTAGTTCCAAGGAAAATAACAAAGGAAGTGAGAGGGTGATTTGAGTTAACTTAGGTTTCAATAGTGCTAATGAAATGGGGTGTTTGGAGATGCTCACCTGGCAGATGAAAGGACAGTTGCCAAACCTGTGAAATCACTTGTCAGTCTCAAGATCTGCATCGGCCAGGGACCAGCCAGGAGGGCAGAACCGATTGTCAGCATTTACAACAGTTTAATACAGAGAATTTATTACACAGTGATGAGACTGTTGGTGATACAAACAGGTCAGGATGGTGAAACAGTCTATGGATTTGCAACAGAGAGAAGCCTCGGAGTGACAGGTGATGTGACTTCTGTGGACATCTAGTGGAAGGAAACACTGCAGTGGGATTTTTAGGTGGGAATTGGAGCCATTCAGGAGATGCAAAGAAACCACCCAAGGCAGAAGGGGGTCAAGGAAATACCGTGGTTTTTCTCTTTCCTATTCCTTGTAAATGCCTCCCATTGGCTGGACCCAGGCAGACATAGCAGCCTGCAAGGGTCAGTGCCCCAGGTGATACATAGGAGATAAAAGAGAAGCAAAGGAGGAATATGAGTTCCAAAGAAGTGCACGTAATCTGTGACACCTGTAAAACAGATGAAGAAGATATGTAAAGACATCTAAAATAGTGGAAAGAAAATTTAAAAATCAATATTTGTTCACAGAAGTGGAGGCCTTTTGTGTTAGAGGAAAGGTAGGTCTCTTGGTTCCTAGAATGAAGGAAATGGAGGAAAGTACAGGAAAAAGCCCTGAAATAAGGAGATAGGGGATGGGGACTAGAACTCTGCTTCAGTCTCCGCCCTGACTCGCTAGGGCTTCCTATAGTGGTAAGGACAAACCCAGGTCATGGCCTGTGTGCCCTAAACTGGTCTGGCATCAGCTTATTCATCCTGTCTCCCGCCTCCCTCCTTCTGGGTATTGTGGCCTGGCCCTAACAGCTGAGCCCACTCAGCTCATTCTGCTCCTCTACTGGGACATCCTGCCCTGAGCGCTCACATGGTTTGCTCTTTCTTATCACCTTCAAATGGTACTTTCTCAGCACTGAGTCAGGGGCTCCACTGACCACCCTATCTGAAAAGTCATCCTTCACTGTGGATTTCTCCATCACAGTCACCATATTTTAAATCGCTCCTCATTACTTTTCACTATTTAAATTCTGGAATGATCTGCTGCTGCTGCTGCTGCTAAGTCACTTCAGTCATGTCCAACTCTTAGCGACCCCGTGGACTGCAGCCTACCAGGCTCCTTCGTCCACGGGATTTTCCAGGCAAGAGTACTGGAGTGGGGTGCCAATGTCTTCTCCGCTGGAATGACCTAGTTTGTTCTTATTTGATATGTTTTCCCCAAAGATAGGTAAGTTCCCCAAGAGGAAGGAGTCTCATTTTATTTCCCACTGTACATCAGATTTATTTTTGCAAATCTAGAACAGTGGTAACATTTTATGGGTTCAGTAAGTGTTTGCCAACATAGTGAACCAAAGAATGCCTTTAAGTGGTATTTAATTATCTGCTGTTTGACTGTTTCCCTAGTTTGAGACTAAAGATAGTCCCCTCTTCCTGTTCTTTGAAATTAAAAAAAATTGGCCATTTCTCATGTTAATAAGACCCTTGTGGATAGAGTATATGATATTACTTTATGAATATGTACTTGTAACTCAGAAAATTAACAGTTTAAATTTCTTAAGTGTTTACTCTGTGCCCAGTACAGGAAACTGAGATCTGGAGAAATTAATTTACTTTCAAATGAGCCAGCATGGAACCCAGGTCTCTTTGATTTCAAAGCCCCTACTCTTAATCCTTTCAACGTGGTGCTTCTGTATTTTAGAAAATTGAAACACAAGGTCAGTTTTGATCAGTTCCACTTTCTCCTCCTTCACTGTCCATACTCTGCTGTCTCTCCATGTCTGAAATATCCGTGCCTCCTCCTCCTTTATTTTAAATTTATTTTTGTTAAATGCAAACTATTCTTTCCATAGGTCTTCTTGAGTAATCCCACCCTGATCCCCAATGACCACATTTGATGCCCCTTTACTGAATTCTGCCTAACATCACACTCTGATGGGGATTCTCCCCATCAGAACACTTCTCTTGCTGCTTTGTAAATGATAACCTGCCATCTCCTCCACTACACTGTGTATTCTTGAGCCAGGACTCTGTCTTGTTCATGGATGTATGCTAAATACTTAGCAAAAATAAATATTTTAAAAATAGAGAATAGAATTCTGGTTACCAAAGATTGGATGATAGGGAGTTTGGGGAGATATTATTTAAGGTTACAAACTGGGAACTAGTAGATAAATAAGTCCTGAAGATGGAATGCACAGTGTAGTGAACATAGACAACAATACTGTATCATAAACTTCACAGTTGCTAAACATTTGTTGTTCAATCATCAAGTCATGTCTGACTCTTCGCGACCCCATGAACTGCAGCATGCCAGGCTTCTCTGTCCCTCACTGTCTCCTGGAGTTTGTACAAGTTCATGTCCATTGAATCAGTGATGCCATCCAACCATCTATATCATCCTCTGTTACCCTCTTCTGCTTCTGCCTTCAGTCTTTCCCAGCATCAGAGTCTTTTCCAGTGAGTTGGTTGTTTGCATCAGGTGGCCGAAGTATTGGAGCTTCAGCTAAACAGATGACATCTTAATTGTTCTCACCAGAAAAGAGAGATGATAATTATGCAACATGATAGAGGTGTTAGCTAATGCTGTGGTGGTAATCATTTTGCTGTACACCTTAAAATTATGCAATGTTATATGTCAATTATATTTCAATTAAAGATTTTTTTAGTTAAAAAATTTTAAGATGACTACTTGAATGATGGATGTATTAGGACCCCTGCATACTGAAAAATATTTGTCTCTGAAGATAAAGAATCTATGAAACTAAGAATTCTTCTTCGCTGGGAGAATAAAATTTAGCTTTACATAAAGAGCTTGATCCATGCATGCTTCACAGTACACATTCATTTTATAGAGCAAGATGTGTGATATAAAGAAAACCTATATTAACTTAGACCCTAATAGCAAGGTTAAGCTACAACTGCTGTTATAGTCTATCAGCCACCTATATTTTCCTGAAGCTCAGCTGTACCTGTAATGGCAGGGTATTTCCATGTTGTAAAACTGAAAACAGAACTACCATATGACCCAGCAACCCCACTACTGGGCATATACCCTGAGTAAACCATAATTCAAAAAGACACACGTACCTCAGTGTTCATTGCAGCACTGTTTACCACGGCCAGACATGGAAGCATCTAGATGTCCATCAACAGAGGAGTGAATAAGGATACAGTGGAATATTAGCTGTTAAAAAGAATGAAATTGGGTCTTTCCTGATAACCTCTTGTCCCAGCTCTCACTGGCATCAGTAGAGATGAAACAGCTGACTGCAAGGGAGGATGCATCTAGACTTGGTCTAAGACATTAAGCTAAATGGATGCATGATGACATCCGTGTTTTGTGAGTGGTTCGTAACTTTGAATCATTTGGATGAGGCAAGCAGAGAATCCCCAGCCCTTTTACCTCAATCCTGGAAGAGGTAGTCCTGAATAGAGGGGAAAAGAGCAGCTCCACACCAGGGTGAGGGAGAGCTGAGCATTTTTAGGGCTCCCTGCTCTCTCACCAGCTTAAGTATCTGAGGGTTTGGTATTTTGAGGCCATCACACTTGACAAAGAAGAGGCAAATCTGACTCACGTGCTTGGCAGGGTACTTCAAGATAATGGATAGCAAGGGCTAGCCAGGCTCATGTCAACCCGAAGTCATCGTATATTCAGTCCCAATTTTCCCATTATTCCCATGCACAACCAAGATTATTTTTAAAATTTATTTCAGTGAGAACATTTTAAGTGTTACTCTTTTAGCAAGTTTCAGTTATAAAATATAGTGTTATTAACTCTAGTCACCATGTTATATATTAGAGCCTCAGACCTGATTCATCTTGAAGTTTCTATCCTTTTACCAGGCTCACCCGATTTCTCCTATTCCCAAGCCCTTGGCAACCACTTTTCTTCTCCATGTTTCAATATCTAGTCATTCTTAATGTTGCCAATTCATGTAACAGCTTAAAAGCAAAAATACTTTGAGGGTCAACACTGTCAAGGTCAAAGTAGCTAGTTTTCAACCTCTGGCTTATAGACCTACACCATTATTTTTTATCATACTTTTATTATCCCCTAATTATAAAAACTGGCAGAAATTACTCTGAAGATTTGGGACTCGTTGAAAAGGTATGAAGGCTTCTGTTGACTGAAAGGATGTGTTATGACTGCAGACCTCCATCCCTGCACATATATGTATCCCTTTGTACATCTAGGGATAAGGATGGAGAAACAGAGAAAGAGGAATGTTCTAGACCAGTGATTCTCAAAGTGTGGTTCCTGGACCAGCAGCATCAGCATCACCTGGGAAACCATTAGAAGTGAAAAATCACAGATTGCATCCTAGACCTACTGAATCAGAGACTCTGGGGATGGGCCCAGCAGTCTGTATCTAGCCAGCCTTCCAGGTGATTCTGAGGCATGCTCAGGTTTGAGATCCACTTCTCCAGAGTCTAGACTAGAACTCCAGTGGTCTTAGGTTCATAATAACAGTATTCTTCCTCTCATCCTCATTTCAACAATAAACTCTGTGCTTTACAAGTAGTGACAGGATGGCAAAGAAAAGTTTTTAGTATTAGAAATTCAAGGCTAACTAACTATGAGAAGCATTCGTGATGGTGCTCTTAACTATTTCATCAAGCTCGAAATCATATTGGGACACCCAATTTCACTTACGAGTAATAACCATAAATACTCTGTGAAGGGCTGTAAAGGAGTTCACTGCACACAGTTATACTCAGTTGATAGTTAACTTAGAGAGAGCTCTTCCTGTGATAAATATTTATTTTTCTCTCCCAATCTTGTGTTCTCACCCGTGAAGAACCATGGCTAGGGGAAGTTCTGTTGAAGATCTCTCACTTGGAAAGGGCAGCCCAGACAGATGGGGTTGAGGGCTTCCAGGCCAAGGGCCCCATCATCCCCTCCACTGTCCTTGGAGACTGTGCTTTCTAGTCCCCTAAGGGATGGCTGCAGAACAAATTGTACTATGGCACCTGCCTCATCTGGTCCCATCACTTCAAGGCAAGTAGAAGGGCAAAAAGTGGGAGCAGTGACCGATTTTATTTTCTTGGGCTACAGAATCACTGCAGGTGTCTGCAGCCATTAAATTAAAAGACATGCTCCTTGGAAGGAAAGCTATGACAAACTTAACAGTGTATTAAAAAGCAGAGACATCAGTTTGCTGACAAAGGCCCATGTAGTCAAAGCTATGGTTTTTCCTTTGCCTTTAGCTTCTCTTCTTTTCTCAGCTATTCGTAAGGCCTCCTCAGACAACCATTTTGCCTTTTTGCATTTCTTCTTCTTGAGGATGGTCTAGATCACTGCCTCCTGTACAATGTCATGAACCTCTGTCCATACTTCTTCAGACACTCTATCAGATCTAATCTCTAGAATCTCTATCACTGCCTCCTGTACAATGTCACGAATCACTGTCCATACTTCTTCAGACACTCTATCAGATCTAATCCCTTGAATCTATTTCTCACTTCCACTGTATAATTGTAAGGAATTGATTTAGGTCATACCTGAATGTTTTAGTGGTTTTCCCTACTTTCTTCAATTTAAGTCTGAATTTGGCAATAAGAAGTTCATGATCCAAGCCACAGTCAGTTCCTGGTCTTGTTTTTGCTGACTGTATAGAGCTTCTCCATCTTTGGCTGCAAAGAAAATAATCAATCTGATTTAGGTACTGACCATCAGGTGATGTTCATGTGTAGAGTCATCTCTTGTGTTGTTGGAAGAGGGTATTTGCTATGACCAGTGCATTCTGTTGGCAAAACTCTGTTAGCCTTTGCCCTGCTTCATTTTGTTCTCCAACGCCAAACTTGCCTGTTACTCCAGGTATCTCTTGACTTCCTACTTTTGTATTCCAGTCCCCTATGATGAAAAGGACATCTTTTTCTGGTGTTAGTTCTAGAAGATCTTGTAGGTCTTCATAGAACCATTCAACTTCAACTTCTTTGGCATTAGTGGTTGAGTCATAGACTTGGATTACTGTGATATTGAGTGGTTTGCCTTGGATACGAACATTGATAATTCTGTTATTTTTGAGATTGCACCCAAGTACTACATTTTGTACCCTTTTTTTTTGACTATTTGGGCTACTCCATTTCTTGTAAAGGATTCTTGCCCACCGCAGTAGATGTAATGGTCATCTGAATTAAATTTGCCCATTCCCATCCATGTTAGTTCAGTGATTCCTAAAATGTCAGTGTTCACTCTTGCCATCTCCTGTTTGACCACTTCCAGCTTACTTTGACTCATGGACCTAACATTCCAGGTTCCTATGCAATATTGCTCTTTACAGAATCAGACTTTACTTCCATCACCAGTCATATCCACAACTGAGCTTTGTTTTTGCTTTGGCTCTGCCTCTTCATTCTTTCTGGAGATATTACTCCACTCTTCTCCAGTAGCATATTGGGCACCTACCGACCTGGGAGTTCATCTTTCAGTGTCGTTTCTGTTTGCCTTTTCATACTGTTCATGGGGTTCTCAAGGGAAAAATACTGAAATGGTTTACTATTCCCTTCTCCAGTGGACCACGTTTTGTCAGATCTCTCCCATGACCCAGATCTCTCCCATCTCACCCATGACCCATCTGTCTTGGGTGGCCCTACACGGCCATGGCTCATAGTTTCATTGAGTTAGACAAGGCTGTGATACAAGTGATCAGTTTGGTTAGTTTTCTGTAATTGTGGTTTGCATTCTGTCTGCCCTCTGATGGATAAGGATAAGAGTCTTATGGAAGCTTCCTGATGGGAAGAACTGGCTATAGGAAAATCTGGGTTTTGCTCTGATGGGCAGGGCTATGCTCAGTTCAGTTCAGTTCAGTCACTCAGTCATGTCCAACTCTTTGCGAACCCATGGACTGCAGCATTCCAGGCCTCCCTGACCATCACCAGCTCCTGGAGTTTACTCAAACTCATGTCCATTAAGTCAGTGATGCCATCCAACCATCTCATACTCTGTCGTCCCCTTTTACTCCCACCTTCAATCTTTCCCAGCATCAGGGTCTTTTCAAATGAGTCAGCTCTTCACATCAGATGGCCAAAGTATTGGAGTTTCAACTTCAGCATCAGTCTTTCCAGTGAATATTCAGGGCTGATTTCCTTTAGGATGGACTGGTTGGATCTCCCTGCTATCCAAGGGACTCTCAAGAGTCTTCTCCACACCACATTTCAAGAGCATCAGTTCTTTGGAATTCAGCTTTCTTTATAGCCCAACTCTCACATCCATACATGACTACTGGAAAAAACCATAGCTTTGACTATATGGACCTTTGTTGGCAAAGTAATGTCTCTGCTTTTTAATATGCTGTCTAGGTTGGTCATAACTTTTCTTCCAAGGAGCAAGAGTCTTTTAATTTCGTGGCTGCAGTCACCATCTGCAGTGATTTTGGAGCCCCCCCAAATAAAGTCTGTTACTGTTTCCACTGTTTCCCCATTTATTTGCCATCAAGTGATAGGACACTGAAAGATGAGCTCCCCAGGTTGGTAGATGCACAATATGCCACTGGAGATCAGTGAAGAAATAACTCCAGAAGGAATGAAGAGGCAGAGCCAAAACAAAAGCAACACCCAGTTGTGGATGTGACTGGTGATGTAAGTAAAGTCCAATGCTTTAAAGAGCAATATTGCATAAGAACCTAGAATGTTAGGTCCTTGAAATCAAGGCGAATTGGAAGTGGTCAAACAGGAGATGGCAAGAGTGAACATCGACATTTTAGGCATCAGCAAACTAAAATGGACTAAAATGGGTGAATTTAACTCAAATGACCATTATATCTACTACTGTGGGCAAGAATCCCTTAGGAGAAATGGAAGGGCCCTCTTAGTCAAAAAAAGAGTCCAAAATGCAGTACTTGGATGCATCCTCAAAAAGGACAGAATGATCTCTGTTCATATCCAAGGCAAACCATTCAGTATCACAGTAATCCAAGTCTATATCCCGAAGAGTAATGCTAAAGAAGCTGAAGTTGAACAATTCTATGAAGACTTACAAGACCTTGTAGAACTAACACCAAAAAAAAGATGTCCTGGAATGCAAAAGTAGGAAGTCAAGAGATACCTGGAGAAACAGGCAAATTTGGCCTTGGAGTACAGAATGAAGCAGGGCAAAAGCTAACAGAGTTTTGCCAAGAGAATGCACTGGTCATAGCAAACACCCTCTTCCAACAACATAAGAGAAGACTCTATGCATGGACATTGACCAGATGGTTAATACCAAAATTAGATTGATTATTTTCTTTGCAGCCGAAGATGGAGAAACTCTATACAGTCAGCCAAAACAAGACTGGGAGCTGACTGTGGCTCAGATCATGAACTCCTTAATGTAAAATCCAGAATTAAATTGAAGAAAGTAGGGAAAACCACTAGACCATTCAAGTATGACCTAAATCAAATCCCTTATGATTATACAGTGGAAGTGACAAATAGATTCAGGGGATTAGATCTAATAGACAGAGTGCTTGAAGAACTATGGATGGAGGTTTGTGACACTGTAAAGGAGGCAGTGATCAAGACCATTCCCCAAGAAAAAGAAATGCAAAAAGGCAAAATGGTTGTCTGAGGAGGCCTTACAAATAGCTATGTAAAGAAGAGAAGCGAAAGGCAAAGGAGAAAAGGAAAGATACACCCGTTTGAATGCAGAGTTCCAAAGAATAGCAAGGAGATATAAGAAAGCCTTCCTCAGTGATCAATGCAAAGAAATAGAGGAAAACAATAGAATGGGAAAGACTAGAGATCTCTTCAAGAAAATTAGAGATACCAAGGGAACATTTCATGCAACAATGGGCACAATAAAGGACAGAAATGGTATGGACCTAACAGAAGCAGAAGATATTAAGAAGAGGTGGCAAGAATACACAGAAGAATTATACAAAAAAAGATCTTCACAACCCAGATAATCACGACTGGTGTGATCACTCACCTAGAGCCCGACATCCTGGAATGCAAAGTCAAGCAGGCCTTAGGAAATATCACTATGAACAAATGTAGTGGAGGTGACGTAATTCCGGTTGAGCTATTTCAAATCCTGAAAGATGATGCTGTGAAAGGGCTCTGCTCAGTAAATCTTTAATCCAGTTTTCTGTTGTTGGGTGGGGCTGTGTTCCCTTCCTGTAGTTTAGCCTGAGGCCAAACTATGGTAAAGGTTATGGTGACCTCCTTCCAAAGGTCTTATGCCAGGACGGGTGGATTCAGTGGCCCTGACCCCATGGCAGGCTACTGTCGATTTTGCCCCTCCTACCACCTTGTTGGGGCTTTTCCTTTGCCCTTGGATGTGGGGTATCTTTTTAGGTGGAATCCAACATTCTCCTGTCAATGGTTGTTCAGTGGTTAGTTGCAATTTTGGAGTCCTCACAAGAGAAGATGAGTGCATGTTGTTCTACTCTGCCATCTTGTATAAAAACTGTGAGAGAAAACCTTGGGTACAGGGGTTGGTACGAGTAAAATTATGTTTTCATTAAGTATTTTGTACATAGTAGTGTATGTATGCCAACCTTTTTCTAGTCTTAATTATTGTAGTTTGGGTTTTCTTTGTCCTGGTTTTCTCTCCTATCCTTCTTATGGAAACATAACTGGATGGTACTGATGAAATAATGGACCGTCAGTGGAATGAATGTCAGCACAAAAAAGAAATTCAAATTGTAGTTTAAGGGAACTGAATTTCATCCACAGTTCACAGTTCATTTCAGTTGCTCAGTCGTGTCCGACTCTGCGACCCCATGGACTGCAGAATGCCAGGCCTCCCTGTCCATTACCAACTCCTGGAGCTTGCTCAAACTCATGTCCATCGAATTGGTGATGCCATCCAACCATCTCATCCTCTGTCATCCCCTTCTCCTCCTGCCCTCAATCCTTCCCAGCATCAGGGTCTTTTCCAATGAGTCAACTCTTCACATGAGGTGGCCAAAGTATTGGAGTTTCAGCTTCATCATCAGTCCTGCCAATGAACACCCAGGACTGATGTCCTTTAGGATGGACTGGTTGGATCTCCTCACAGTCCAACGGACTCTCAAGAGTCTTCTCCAACAGCACAGTTCAAAAGCATTAATTCTTTGGCACTCAGCTTTCTTTATTTCATCCTAGCTGAAAACAACTATGGAAGTAGCTAATAATTCTATAATAATTTCTACGGCTACTGGAAGTTGGGTGACACTGGTGAATTAATCCCTGAAAAATGGAAAGACAGGACTCCTCAGCATGCCTGTTAATACAGTGCATCACTTTGTTCTGTATACTTTAGATACAAACTACTTAAAAGTAATTATTAGTCTTCTGAGTATTCAGTGTGATGGTGTATGTGGAAGGTACAAAGATGATTTAGATTTGGTCTGTATAGAAGGGATGCAAAATTATAGCAATGGTAATTAGCCAGCATTTATGAAGTTCTTACCATGAGTTTAGTACTATAAATACTGTATATAAATTGTCCATATAATTATTATAACTGTCCTATTAGGTAGGTGCTATTAACCCCATTTGACAAACCAAAACAATGTAGAGGCGTCTTGGCTCAGACCACTAGCTAATAAGTGATGGAGCAAAATATTGAGGCCAAAGCACTGGCCTTAAGCATTCTGTTCTAGTGCCCATAATGAAATTTCATTAATTTATTTATTTTTCTATTTGGCAAGGCATGTGGTATCCCCAACGAGGGATCAAACCCACGCCCTCTGCAGTGGAAGCGTGGAGTCTTAACCACTGGATCACCAGGGAAGTCCCCCATAATGAAATTTTTATATTAGTCCAGTACAATTTTTTTTAGAAGATCAACGTTTGTAATTTTGTTTTTGTTTAAACGGTTGGAGAATAATGTCAAGCAACATATACAGTTGTCTTCTAACTTGAGTATACTTGAGTAACTAAAACACTGGAGGTAGACAAGCAGGTGCTCCGGGTATTTGGAAAGGGATGAAACTGACTTGGCAAGGAGTTGAGGGAGACTTCAGGACAAGATAAATTGGGATCTTTTTAGTGGAGAATTATGGAAACAAAAGGAGATTTTGCCCTTCCCCTAGTCATTCCTTGGCTAGTTACTCTGTTTTATTTTATTCTTAACATTTTAACATTGTTAGCAGCTACAGTATGTTTTTCTTTACTCTCTATCTCTCTTCTCCCACTAGAGATAGGAGAACAGTGACATTCTGGACCTTGTCCATTCCTCCTTATCCTGGGTCTAGTACCTGTACAGAGTAGGCACACTCATGTGTGGCTGTTGAATGACAGGAATTTCGTATGAGAACTCTGAGTTTCTTAATCAGTGGAAACATATAATAAGTTCATGACCACCCAAGAGGCTTAATAAAGTAAAAATATTTAAAATATCTCACATTCTTATCGTATTTTACAATTTTTTTTCAAAGTGCTTTTACCTATCCTTACTGCTGAGTTCATAATACCGTCAGGGTAGCTTATCAGGTCTTTATTCTCCTGATTTTACAAAGTAGGAAGGTGGGGCTCAGAGAAGTTAGGTCATTTACCTTAGTCACACAGCAGATGAGTGGTGGATGTAATATCAGAGGCTAGGTATCTGACTTCACTTTGCCCTTTTCTTTTGAGTCTATCAGCGGCTTATAGAATGGTGTAGAGTCTGAAGGCACAGGCCTGACTGGGTATTGGCCTTGGCTTGTCCAACAGAGGGCCTGGCAGAACCAGGACACCTAGACCAAGGGGGTAGGCAGTCAGATCAGCTGTGGTTCTCTAGGCAAATTCTCTCTGTGATTAAGTCCACAGTGAATTTGTCCTAATATTTAGAATGTTTTAGCCAATTCACCCCAGCTCCCCAGTCACCTAGAGGATTGTTGGTCTGGGTCTTTTTAACTTAGATAATTCCAGATAATTTTATCCTCCTGAAGACTGGTGATTAATGCAGCAAAATTGGACTTTTCTAAAGAGATATGGTATTCAGTCCACTTACGTCAGTTCCTAAGTTTGGAGCAAACACACTCAAACCTTATTAATATAATCAAATACAGTGTCATGCATATCATACCCCATGCCTAGTGAGCCATCAAGCTAGCAGATTAATGAGCTTTTATTGAGATTGAGAGACTTCCCAGGTGGCTCAGTGGTAGGTAAAGAATCTGCCTACCAACAGGAGGTGTGGGTTTGAACCCTGATTTAGGAAGATCCCCTGCAGAAGAAAATGACAACCCACTCCAGTATTCTTGCCTGAGAAATTCCATGGACAGCGGAGCCTGGCGGGCTACAGTCCGTGGGGTCTCAGACATGACTTAGTGATTAAACAGTAGTTGAGACTGAAATCAGAACCCCAAACATCTGATTTGACTTGTTATGAGCTTCCTGACCTTCTCTAAGGCTGGCTGAATCAAAACGAACAAGTTATGGTTTATGCATCCATGCTTGATTGGAATACAGTGACGGTGGTGGAGAGGTTATTTTCTGATGTCCTGATTACCAAGATTTCCAGTAATGACAAAGCTATGCATAGTTCCATTGAACATTTACCTCTGCTTATCAGTTTGGGTTGCATGTGGCCATCTTTTCATTAAAAAGGGGAGGACAAAGAGATGGGAAAACTCAGAGAGGAAAAGATACAGAGTGTGTGTGTCTGTATAGAAGGGAGAGGGAGTGAGGCAGGGTAAATGTCAGCAGAAAGCCTGTTAAAATGTGAAAAGACCCCAAACTGATGCAGATCCACAGAAATTCCATCAGTCAGTACCAGTACTATCTCTGTTCCTAACAGACCTCTCAAGCTTAAGGGGAACTTCAGGAACACCAGCCAGTCAAGGAAAGCAAAAGGAGAGGGTGCTAGGCTGTGGGGGCACCTACATTCTCAGAATGGAGACCGAGCTTCCCTCGGGGGACTACCTGGACGTCTGAGCTGGATGCCCCAGCTCGATCCACCTGCCTCTCCCTCTGCTTGGCACAGGAGCCTCCATTCGCAGTGGACATCACTGAACAGAAGGGTTCTTCTCGGGACCCCTTAGTGGTGGCCTGGTAGGGGTGTAGCTTTGCTTCTATCTGCCCTGATCTTGAAATGCTAGGTGCCCCATGACTGAGGATCCTTCCAGAGTGAGGGATGGAGTGGCAGGGTGTGGGGTGGAGTGAGGGGAACCAGGATTTAAAATAAGGTCTGTCCTTTTTGGACTGAAAAGAATGGCTTTTCCAGCAGGAGCTCAGAGTGGAAGATCGATCACCCCAGAAACCCTTCCCTTTTCTCTCCTCACTCTTTAATAACAGTGATGCTGCCTCACCTGGCTCTACAAGCCCCAGGTATCCTTGGATCGTCACAACCACCCTGGGAGGCAGCATAGGCAGGAAAGGGAAATGGAAGTGGAAGACAGAGCATCCTAGCTGTGTGCTCTTCGGCAAAATATCACTCACCTCCCTGGGGCCTGGTTTACTCATGTGTAGTTTAAAAACAGGGGGGACTGATAATAACATAATTTCTGCCTCCTAGTGTTCCAACAGAAACAATGAAATAATGCAATTGTAAAGTGAAGCTGCCAAGTGTTAGTTAAGGGAAAAGGCTGTTTTTTCATCTTATAGATGAAGAAATTGAGTCTCAGCAATATGAGGAGTCTATCCAAGGATACACAGCTGAGTAGCAAAATTAGAACTAGAATCCAGGTCTCCTATTTCATGGCCGAAGTTACCTTCCACTACTCCATCTGCTCTTTTGTTGTAAAGAATAGTCTTTCAGTGGTTATAGGAGACCTAGCACCTAAACTGCCCCCACTCCTGGGCCAGGGCCCACATAGGTGACTGTCATTTGTTTATGCCTTATTTTCTGGTTAAAAAGTCTGAATCTCTGCTCCCTGCAGGAGTGTTTCTGACCTGGGCTTGGAAGTAGACAAGCTTGGCGTGAAACCTGGCCCCACCACCTGGACCCTGTGTGTTGGGGAGGTTCCTGAAGCTTTCTGAAGCTGGGATTATTCCTTAGGTAGGAGAGGAGTTCCTCCAGTACCTGCCATGCTGTGTTGCCATGGAGATGAGGTGAAATGTTTACCCTGGACACAGAGACTGACGCCTAACCAGTGCCTGGGATGTGGGCCTTTTCTTCGTTTTTCAGGTCCCTTGTCTAGTGCTGAGACTTGAGAGACTTCCTCAGCCCAGTCTGCAAAGTGGACCTGGTGGCCGGGTGCTACCATCCACATGTAGACACAGCAGTTTAGCAGCTGGTGTCTGTGCTTTCCTGCACCACGGTGCCCTGTACCCTGGGCCCACACTTTTCCTGTGTAGCTCCAGCCACAGAACTCCCCCCATGTCTCATCGTTGCTAATGACATTGGCTCAGGAACATCTGGACCCCTGGAGAAAGCTCCACGTGGCCTCTCGTCCCTGCTGTTCTTCTTCCCCAGATGTGCACACCCTGGGAGGCCCTGAGCTCCCCCTCCTGGCCTGCGTGCACATTCTCTCCCCTTTTCTCCAGCCTCAGGCTGAGCCCTTTTCCCCACCCCTGCCCTCTCCCCTTTGCCTGCCCGGATCCATTCCTCCTTCCTCCCTTGCGTTTAGGCTCCTGCCTTCACTAGCTCCTCCAGCTCATTGACACCCTTCTTTCCTCAATGCCTTTAAAAACTGAAGTGTAGTTGATTTATAATGTTGTGTCAGTCTCGGGTGTACAGCAAAGTGATTTAGCTATACATACATATATGTTCTTTTTCAGGTTCATTTCCATTATAGTTTATTAAAAGATATCGAGTATAGTTCCCCGTGCAATATAGTAGGACTTTGTTGTTTATTTTATATATGGTATAAGTGTAGTGCTGTATAGTATAAGTATAGTACTATATAATACTATTATCAATATATAGTGTATCTGCTAATCCCATACTACTAATTTATCCCTTCCTTCTTTCCCCTTCTATATGCCTCCATTTTTATTGATAGTCTTTTTTACCATGCCTAAAAGTCATAACGAAATACTATGTTATATTTATTGTTTCACACGTGCTAACTCTTTCACATGCTCACTCTCTGTTCCTTGAGAGCAACGGGTCACCTCCGATCTCTGTCATCCCCAGTGCTGAGTACCTGGTGATGTGCAAGTAGACTGCATAGTCAATGAGCCTCACTTGCCAGGCCCAGGTCTTGCTCCCCTGCTCTTTTAAGTTCTCTCTTGACATAAAACACCCTCTCTGTCCTTTCCTGCCTGGCAGCTTCTGTGCCTTGCCTGTCATTCACTTGTACCTCCAGTGGCACCTGTCTTCTGTCGCGTTCCCAGCCCCCTCCTCCAGCTCCTGTAAGCAGAGTTGTTATTTTGGCACTTGATCATTCTCCTCTGTTAATCTGGGGATCTGTAAGAGCAGAGGCCGAATCTCCATCATCTCTGTAGCCCAGAACCGTCCTTCTGCAGTGCCTGACACAGGAGCCCACAATAAACGCTGAATGGATGCTGATGCAAAGTCCAAGGCAAATCTACAGAAACTTGATTTGGGTCTGTGTTGAGACCTCCTTGAAGGACTCGGTATAAGGCAGTTTCAAACTGTAGCTGCAGGGACGTCATTATTCTAGAGAGCTTTACCTCCTGCCTCTTGAATGTGAAATGCTGTCTTGCATCTATGCTCGGGGAGAGTGGAATTCTGATCTTCTAGCACAGGGCAGCGACTGAAATAGTTTCCTATATATTTTGTCCTCATAAATTCCTCCCTTGCTTCTTTCCCTCCCCCTCCACCCACCACAAGTCCCAGAGCCTTCCTCTTCTCTGCTGCCTGAAGGACATTTATGAGGACCATCATGGGGGGAGCATCTGAGCCCTGTTCCTGCCTCTCCCTTCCCTCACTTGAGGGTCTCTGGTCCCCCTCCCTCACCCTTGCCTCCTGGGCCAAGCTCTGATATCTCTTTCCCAGTTTATGGGCTGCTGGGATTTTTCCAACAACCTGAAATGAATCTGGGAGGCCCCACAGGTAGTACAGGCTGTCTCGGAGCCATAAACCATGGCTGGTCTTTCATCTGCCATTGCTTATGTCACGAACGAGTGGGAGGACCAGGCAAAGGGAAGCTATAGCCCCTGAGCCATTCCAGATTTTCTTTTTTTACAAGAAAGCGGGAAGAAAGGCCCTGAGAAACATGCTCCAACTTTGTGCCAAGCAAATTCATTTCAGCCTGGTAGGCTGTGTGTGGAGACTTAATCTCTGGACTTTCCCTCTAGGAGTCAGATTTATGCTGCGTTTCTGTCTAAATGGCCTCCAGGGATACTGACATTTATTGTTGGAGACAGCAAGTGGTGTTCCTTTCATCTCTGCTGAGGGGTGTCAGCTTAAATTATGAGGGATCGCTCTGGCCTGCATCTGGGTGTGGGAGCCTCTGGCGAGGCAGAGGGGCCACCTCTCCCTCCGCTCCCGTGACGTCTCTGCTGTTAGAAGGTTTTTCTTCATCTTCTGCTCTATGGTACTCCTGCTGGCCCAGTGAGAAATCTCCTGGCTTGTTTAGAACTTTCCTTTCCCTTGGACAAATCATTAAGTGTATATTTTAGGCACTGCGTACTTTGATAGAGAAGTTGTCATCAGTCAAGCAGCCCTCCCCTGATGGAGGAGGAGGCAGGAGCCTGTGTTAACATCCCAGAAGTGGCCTGGAAGTCCCTCGAAAGAGTCAGAGCACACTGTTACGCGCATGTTCACCACCTGGCAGGCTGAAGCCAGCGATGGTCTGCATTCCCCTTGGCAGCTGGGTCGTGACATCTGTCTGCATTTTGGGAGATGCCCAGAGGCTCTCCATTCCTCCATCTTCAGACTCTCTCTTGCTCAGATCTGCCAAGACACCTGAAATTTCACAGTGGTGAATGTTTGGTTGGAGGCATTTCCTGATCCATGTCTGTACACTGCTGACTGTGCCAGAGGACACATCAAACTATGGCAGTCACTAACTCCTCAGTGTTGAACAGTGCTTCCTGCTCCAGAGTCAGAGCCTGAGAGCCTGGAGCACAGGATATGTACGTTTTGACAGAGAACAGGTCAGGAGCAGTCCAGGGCAGGGGTCAGCAAACTATGGTATGCAGGCCAAGTCTGGCCGGGTGCCTGTTCGGGAAATACTTTTATTGGAACCCAGCCATGCCTCTTCATCCTGTCTGTACTGCATTCATGCTACAATGGCAGAGTTGAGTGGTTGCAATAGAGACCATAAGACCTACAAAGAATAAAATATTTTACTCCCTGGTCTTTTACAAAAAAAGTTTTCAGATGCCGGCTCTAGAGCATCTAGTGTTTCTTGGAAGGCAAATTGGGGCCCCTTAGGAGACAGAAGAGAAAGACTGAACAGAAACAAGGAGGAATCAAAGGGAGAAAATGCACCACAAAAATGATAGAGACACTCCAGGGTCAGATCTTAATCTCATCCTCCCTCTGCCCATCCTCCTTCTCCTCCTCTTCTGAAAACAAATGTTTCCATCTCTCCTCTCAGGGATGTAGAGAGAATGAATGAGCAGCTGCTTGTGATGCTCTTTACGTCCTCCAAAAATGGGCACCAAAGGCTGCCCTAGGAGATGGTTCTTTTTGCCCTCCTCCTGGGTGTTCCATGATGGGATCTTGGGAAATGTGCACGTGCCTTAGCAGGGGTGAGTCCAGAGTACACAGACGTCAGGGGCCCCAGCCAACCACTTCTGGGGCCCATCACATCTTCCTTCTGGAACCAGCCCTGATCCCCTCTCCCTCTCTCTTCCTCCTCACAAGCACTCGCACACTCACTTTCTATAAAACCAACTCACAGTGCAAGCTAGGGTCATATCTGCAAAGAGAGTCTGCTCACACTTAAAACCATAACTCAGACTCCCATCAATGTGCAACTGTTAATAAGAGAAAACATGGATCTCAGATTAAGAACACGTCCTTTGAAATGATGATGATGATGATTTACTACGTACCTATCATACCTAGACAGTGCTAAACCCTTTATATATATCATCTCATTTAATTCTAATAACGCTGTTACTTTCTCCAATAAGAAAATTGAGTCTTGGGAATTTCTTGAGAATCACACATCATCACCAGCAAGGCCAGAATTGAAACCCGAGTTCCTATGGTTCCAGATTCCATGCTTGTGGACACTGTGCCATCTTGCTCTTCTGAATGCTGTCAGCAAATATGAGCCGTTATCATAGAACCTAGCATTATTTTAGATTTTTAATTTTCAATAATTGCATCATCCTAGTCATCAATATGCATTTGCATCAAGCTATGTGACTGTAAAAGAACCAGACTGACTCTGTAAGACATTTGCAAATACCATTTTATGGACAAAACAGGTATAAGACATGTAGTTTCTGAAGGTGATACAATTGCATTTTAAAATCAGTTCTGTGCTTTGGATTGGTCACTCCTTTGTTCCAGACTCAGTAACCTTGTAGTCATCTGCCATGCAGGAGATCTGCACAATGCTTGGCATGGGGTGTCAGCCACATTGCCTAAGAAATAGTACCCAAAGCATCAACAGTATCAGAGGAGCATCTTTTGATTGGCTTCACAAAAGACTGAGTTTTGGGAGTCTCTGAGCAGCAGGATGTAGGGCCCAGCAAGGATGAATCTGCACCATCAATGGCCTCCTTTTTTCTACCTTTTCTCTCCTTGTGGGAACTTCTTAGTTCCCCAAGGCTTTTAGTTCTTACATGCTTGTTTTTTTCTTGCCATTCTGAAAACCTCCTTCTAGAAAGATTCTAAAACTCCTTACATCTGACTTAGATCAGCTGACTGAACTCTCCCTTGGGAAAAGAAGCCTAAGAGTTGAAGAGGCCAGAGTGGCCAATCCTTGTCATGAGGATTCTTCTTTAATCTCACCTTCATCCATCTTTTAGGTTTTATCACTTGTACTCTCATAGGGAGTGAGGCAGAGAGGAAAAGATGTCCTTCCAATAACATCTAATAAAAGCCTCCTCTGTGCCTCTGAGTCAGTTGCTTTGGGTATTCTTGTCTCCAGGGCAGGCTCAGTTCAGGACGTCCCTTACACAGGGTTGAACTTAAAACAAGAGGACAGAGCTGGATGGAGACCCAGGTCTGCCTGTGTCAGACCCTGGTCAGTTACATTGCAAGGGTCATGTCACCAAGGAACTCACAGGTTCATCTTCCTTCACATTCAGATGGTATGTCTAAAAGCTCATAGAGGAAAGCATCCTAGCCATTGTCTTTCAGATAAAAATAAGGTTTTTTGGCTCTAGCAGAGTCAAAAAGTAGGATTAAACTGAGTCTAAACTCAAACATGGTATGCAAAAAAGCATCTCTTCCCAGAGGAGGTTGGGATGAAGAACTAGGATGTGGAGCTCACACCCAGTGGGTCCCCTCATCCTGGATTTCTTGAAGTGGCCAGAAGGGGACCAGAATGAGGGGACTGGAGCTGAGGAAGCTCTTGGGACAAAGGTTTCTCCTGGAGGAAAGAGGCAGCTGAGCTGTGTAAGGACCCAGAGAGAAATGAGGGTCTTATTAGGGTAATGTGAGCACACAACTGCCTGTGGCTTTTAATGCCAAAAGTAGGAGGGAATCTCTCTCACAGGGGTATTTCCTAGATTCTGGAAGCATCTTCTCAGAAGTGTGAAATCTGTGGGATGCAGAAGGTAGCCTGGGAATGAATGTCATATGTACTAGAGGCTTTATTTCCTTCAAGTTACTCCTTGTATTGATCACTGCTGATAAAATTGAAATAAACACATAAATAGTTACTTTACTAGAGAATTATTTATTTTATAGACAGGCAGTTTTGACTAATTGCCTTTTATCTGTCTCTGCGCGTAGTTTTATGCTGGTTTTCTGCGGCCTTTTAAACAGTATTGTTTTTTACCTCCTGGCAGTGGCTAGTATTTCAGACATAGTATCTAGAAGTTATATATAACTTATCCAGGTCAAGAAAACTCCACAAACTATTATTATACTAATAACCAATGCTTACTGGGCATTTACTATATGCTCATCAGCCTTCTGAATGCCTTCTTGGTAACCTCATTTAATCCTCAAATAACCTCAGTGAAGTGTTCTCCTCTATCCCGATTTTACAGAGAAGGAAATTGATCCACAGAGAGTTAAGTCACTTGTTCAAGGCCACACAGCTGGTAAATGTGGAGCTAGGAGAATGTCCTGGGAGGAAGTCCTGAGCTGTGATGGTGGTCTCCAAGTTTCAAAAGTTTTTCCTTGGCCTCTTCCTGGGGGCTTTGGGATCAATACCACACAGGTTGTTGCATTCATATCTTAAGTCATCCTCAGAACGTGCACCTGAGTGTCTTATTATGGAGTAACATACAACTCCAGGTAGCAGCTTTGAGGGACTCAACACATTACTTCTGCTTCTTTCAGGGAAAAGTGATGATGAGGAAAGTCTTTGCAAGTCAGCCCACGGGGCAGGGAAAGGAGCCTCTGAGGACAGCAAGGACCATAAGCGCCCCAAACGTCCCCGAACCATCTTGACAACCCAACAGAGGAGAGCATTCAAGGCCTCGTTTGAAGTATCCTCCAAGCCATGCAGGAAGGTACAGAGGGGAAGAAGGGAAGAAAGGGGATACGGCTTCTCTCCTCTTTGTGTACCCTGGACTTCTCTGGGGTGTCGATAGGCACCTGGGGGGTCAGGGTGGGGCGTGCTGTTCAGACAGTCTGGGCAGGTGGCTTTGAGCCCCATTGGAGGCTCCAGGGATCCCTGTAGCTGTGGCTGGGACAGTGGTAGAATCTCCTTTTGCTTTTGGGCATGCACCATTCCAACTGGTACTTCCTCTTACCTTTCATTTCATGGAGAGCAATGGAGAGAATAATAAGGGGTTCCAGTTGGGGTATAGGTCAAGATGTTACAATAGAGGAAAAATACAGTGGGCTGTAACATATGTTCTTTTTTTGGTCCAGTTTGTTCTGCTTAAGGTGGTGATTTTGGCATTCATCCATGTTGCAGTTCACCCACTTTTGTTGTTGCATGGTATTCCATGGGTATACCATGAGTTGTTTGTCCATTTACCTGTTGATGGGTATGTGGGTTGTTTCCAGTTTGGGGCTGTTACAGACAGGGCTGCTGCGAACAGATATGTAAAAAAAATACAGTGACTTAATGAGATAAGAGTTCATGTTGCTCTCACATCATAGTCTAGAGGTGAGCAACACAAGGTTGGCTGAGAAACTCTGTCTCATCACATGGATCTAGGGGACTGCTCCAGATGTCACCATTTTTTGTAGCTACCATGGTGGAAAAAGAGGGAGTAGGGCAGGGGGTGGGGGGCAAGTTGCTTTTTAAAGGACATACACACACACCCTGGGATTTTTTGCATCATTCTCATGTGTTGGCTGGAATTTAATCCCATGATTACAAAGGGACCTGGGAAATGAGTCCATCTGGGTATCCATATAAATTCCTAAAACTTAAGAATTCAGTTGCTAAGAGGAAGAAAGAGAGAATTCGCTTTGGAGACAATTAGTAGTCTCTGTCACAAAAAGCTGCATTTACTTATTAAGTACCCACCATTTATTGACTCTGCCATACCAGATACTGTCTTTTATGCAACAAAAATAAGAAAAAAAAGGTTCTTGAATTGAAATTCCTAGAGGAAAGACATTTAAAAATTTTTAGCATTGTTTTCCCTCTCTCCCTCTCTGTAGGAATCAGGTTTTGCTGCAGTAACAAACAAAATCTTAGTGGCTCCAACAAACATTTATTTCCTACTGCTAGGCTGTGGGTTGGCTGGGGCCCAGCTGGGTTCAGGTTCAGGTCTGCCCCGCATGTCTGTCATTAAAGGGTCCAGGCCAAAGGAGCAGCAGCCACCTGGGGCACGTGGGTCTCCTGATGATGACAGAAGGCAAGAGGCTGAGTTCCACTGGGCATGCCCAGTGGATCTCCATGGAGATCACTCACTTCACATCCAGTAACAGTCCATGGGCCACAGCAAGTCACGTGGGTAAGCCCGCTGTGAGTGCAGGGGAAGCACATACCCATCCAGGAGTGGGGAGGATGGTTATTTGCTGAACCATAATACGTCCTCCCACCTCTTCTGACTCTTGAAGTTTCAACTGCAGAACGCTTTCTTTCCCTGACCTCACTGCCCCATAAGTTCCGCAGAAAGAGCTGGTAGAAAGTGAGCCCCAAAGCAGGCCTGCACAAGGGCCAATTCCCACTTCCCTCATCAGTTTACTTGTTCTACATGTACTAGACACCCAGCCTCTGTGTGGCCTGTGCCCAGTGCCTGGCTCTGGGCCACCAGCAGGGAGGAGATGTGCACTGGGGCACTGGGGAGAAAGTTCTGAGGGCCAAGACAGAGGGGCAGCCTGGAGCTGAAAGAAGGGTCCCCGGTGTCTGGGAAATCAGGCGAGGCTTTGTGGAGCAGGTGGCTTCCAAGCTGGGCCTCTGAAGGATGGATAGGGTTTCTGCAGGTGCCCGTGGGCCCCTGGGTACACTGCTGTTTAAGTTGGCTTAGCAGAAGGATGTGCTTTAAAAATCTGCTCTAATCATCCCATTTCTCCTAAGCTTGAGCCTGAGTGCCGTGACAAAGGTAAATGCTTCCCAAGGCCTCCAGCTTGCTCTATTTATATGTCTACTCAAGGAGCTCCTAAGTCCAATCTCCTGCTCAGAATCTAACCGTGAGGGGCCAGTGTGTCTCAGGGCCACTCTTGGGAGATCTGTGCCTCTTCCCCCTTTCCTTCTGGCCAGTCCCTCACCATGTGCCTATACAAAGGGCAGACGTTTAAACCCCTCTCGTCACGAGAGGGACCTTGATTGTCCTGTCTATTCGTAGCCCCAGTCCATGTACCCACCTCAGCATGGCCTGCCTTGCCCTGTCAGATCCCAGATGGGTCTTGTCTTATCTTTTTTGAGAGCTCGCTGTAAATATGAATATTCCCGAGACACCCGAAGTGACCTAGAGCTATAAGGGACAAAACCAAACATTTAAGTCAGTGAATTAAGATAGGAGAAGAGAGCAAGAGAGAACCACTTGTTTTTGCAAAGTGATTTTTCACCCTCAGTGCTCCTTAAGTAGGTTATGGCATATACTTGGCATACAGCTAAAACACAAACATAGATCTTGCTAGTATCCAAGAACCACCTGAAGGCCCAGGTTCCAGAGGGTGAGAAGCCCAGGAACACTTCTTAAAATGCAAACCTAAATGAATGCGTCTTCTTCTCTTCCTTCACCCAGGGAAGGACTGTCTCTCCAACTGAAGGGAAGCAATGCTCTTTTGGGATTTTGCTGAACATTGAATATTCACCAGCTCCTACATAAGATGTGGCCTGTTGGGCTTCCTGTGCAGGAAGTGTTCTGCCTTCTACTCTGACGTGCCAATATTTCTATATTTCTAATGTTACATATTTTTAAGGTGAGGGAGACCCTGGCTGCAGAGACAGGGCTGAGCGTCCGTGTGGTTCAGGTGTGGTTCCAGAACCAGAGAGCTAAGGTAATCTGCTTCTTACTTCTGTCTCTGTGTGGCCGGTTTCCTGAAATAATAGTAGAATGTTGTACTCGCCTGCAAATTTTCTAACTTCAATTCATTGGATAGACTAGCTCTCTCAATTCAGAAAGTCTATGATGAGCAGTCATTCCAGCCACAGCATACTTGCAGAAGTGCATTTGTTCTAGTGGGATGCTGTTATTTTCCTCGTGACTGTGACTGTCAGTCATTTTCATGAAGAAATACCTTTCTGCGTCTTTTGGTAAAAGCACGTTCTTTAATTCCTATTCATTTAATCCAGATGCCAGAGTTCCTTTGAAATTTCAGAGGGAAACCAGCATAGCACCCATATGATTGGTCTAAGACAACATTATGGCACATGGAATGGATGTCCTAACTCACCTTTCCTAGTGCCCCACCTATCCCTGTTATATCATCATATTGTCTTCTGGATCCTACCAAGGTTTGCATACCCCTGCCATGGTCTTTCATTTATCTTAGACCTTCACTTATTTATTTTCCTACCTGTACACATGCGTGTGTTGGGCTTCCAGGTGGCACAGTGGTAAAGAATCTGCCTGCCAATGTAGGAGATGCAGGAGATGTGGATTTGATCTCTGGATTGGGAAGATTCCCTGAAGGAGGAAATGGTGACCCACTCCAGTATTCTTGCCTGGAAAACTCCATGGACAGAGGAGCCTGGTGGGCTACAGTCCAGGGTGTTGCAAAGGGTTGGATATGACTGAGCACACACACATACACACATACACATATACACACGCATGTGTTAGTGGCCCATTTCTCTAGACCTCTAATCTTAAGTGGGCGATAGATTCATATCTCATTAGCTGATCGTGATTGGTTAAGATACCATTTCCCTAACTGAATTCCTCAGACTGGGCTTCTGGTGTGTAGTCCATGGTCTTTTCTATGAAAGAATTGCATAGTTCAATAGGTTTGAGAGAACCTATAGCCTATGTATTCATAAGCAGGGAGCATATTCGAAGTTCTGAGAAATCTTGCAGTAAAGAAGTTTTTAAAAAATCTAATGTTCCACACACACACACACACACACACACACACACACACACACACACACTCAAGAACCACCTGAAGGCCCACTTTCCAGAGGATGAGAAACCCAGGAACACTTCTTGAAATACCTAAATGTATGCTTATTCTTCTCTTTATTTACCTGGGGAATGAAGGTTTACCTAATGTTACACACACACACACACACACACACACACACACAAAGACACACACACACCAAGAATCTCATGGAACCCTACACACACACACACCAAGAATCTCATGGAACCCTAATGTTCCCCAGAAGACACTTTGAGAAAGATTGGGTTGATGTGTTCCTTCTGGGAAGTTAGTGTGCTAACAGGGTGCTTTGGGAGACAAGCTCCTTACCTAAAGACATGCATGTCCTGGTAGGAGTCTCTGCCACAAGGGCCAGTGGGTGGAACAGCCTCTTGGCTCATGCCAAATCACAACTGTCAGCAGGGCCTTACTGCACATCTAAGCTGGGCTGCAGACTGTACATCTCTCACTTATACCTCACATTCAACTGTGATGCCTTAAGCAGCAGGTTTTATCTGCTGAGAGGGCATCCCTGTTCCTGATAAGAGTAGCTGCCCTTGGCTTCCTAGCCTGCTGTCTTTCCACAGCTGTGGTGTAGAAATCCCTCAGCTGCCATGCATCAGGCTCAAGGTGCCGTTCCTGAAACGTGGATTCTCTCCTGAGTAAAAGCTAGGAAAGGGGTCCCTCTGCTTTCCCCCTGAGCCGATTCCCTCTGGCCTACCTGTGAGAACCTGCTGCAGGCCCCCTGACTTCTAATCCTGAGTTCTCTCCTCCCCAGATGAAGAAGCTGGCCCGGCGGCAGCAGCAGCAGCAGCAAGATCAGCAGAACACCCAGAGGCTGAGCTCTGGTAAGCTGGCACCTCCTCACGGCCAGGCCTCTCCTGCCAGGGCCTCCAAGTACACTGCCCTTGGAATGACATCTCTGGGTTCCCTGAAGCCCAGTCCACACTCACTTGGGAGAAGGCACCTTCCAGGGAGGACCAAACCGTGAGAACTGTGAGAGGGCAGAGGGCTCCGGCTGAAGGCCCAGAACTGTGGATTGGAGGTGGCACTAACCTAATCCAAAGCCCCCTTGCCCAGACCCTGCTGTGGTATCCGGGCCTGTGTCGGGGCCTACCTGCAGAGTCAAAGACATGCCCAGTTTCTCATCCAGCCTGGCCCTCCTTCTTCTAGGCAATTCAGTTTCATATAAGACACCACAGTGACTTACAATCCTTTCCAAAATAATATGAAATAGTAAAAATAATGATAGTGGGGAAAAAAAAATAAACCTCCTTTGTTGAGTACTTTTGCTCTCACTCATGTTGACCTGACTCACAGCCACCAACCCCCATGGTGAGCAGGGGAGTTATTAATATTTCCATCTTACAGATGAACAAACAGAGGCTCTGCAAGATGGACCACAGTCCTAGATCAGTGAAGGATGGAGTTGGGCTGGAACCTGTCTCTCTAAGGCCCACTTGGTCACGCTGCCTTAACTTGCCCTTACCTCCAATGTACCTTCATTTGTTGTTGTTTTTAATAGGGGTGATGTGAGGATTGGGGAGAATATAAAACAGGACAAGCTGTGGGACCCTTTAATGAAGTTAAAAGAAAAAAAGCAAGAATGACTATATTAAAACAATATCATTCTTAAAGGGACATGCCCCCAGCCTCATCTGCCCAGTAGAATTTCCTGAGTGGTCTGTTTGTGCCCTGGAGCAGGGATTCTTACCCTTTAAGGTATGCCAAAACCACCTGGTATGGTAAAATATAGATGCTGATTCTTGAGATTATGGTGGGCCTGAAGAGTCAAATGTTCATTCCTGCTGGCCTGTGGACCACATTTGGAAGGCTACAGAGCAGAGCAAGGTGCAGATCCAAAGCACATACACACCATCTCATGGAGTCTTCATATCAGCTCCACAAGGTCCCCTGGATCAATACTATGAACCCCACTTGACTGATAGGATCCAGTGGGGTAACACTGGAAGGATCTTTAGATGTGTCTACTCCATTGGCTGCCAAGCCTGTGTGTAGCATCAGATGCCTTTGTCTTAATGATATGGTTCAAGGAAGCTCTCCAAGTACAACACTCATCCCCCAGCTCTATCCTTCAGCATAATCACTGATGGCCCTTGGTAGGGCACAAGCTGGGAGCCACTGATGTCACCTCAACCCTTCCCTTCTATAAATGAGGAAAGCAAAATGATGTCACCATGGCCACACAACATGTGCGGTCACCAGCCGGTGGGGCACGTGAAGCTCAGAGCCTGTTCAGAGGCCCTCCCCCACCTTCAGCATGAGATACTGGGCTGCACGTGGAGAATTATTTATCTTCTTCTTTGTCCCACAGCTCAGACAAATGGTGGCGGGAGTGCTGGCATGGAAGGGATCATGAACCCCTACACGGCTCTGCCCACCCCACAGCAGCTCCTGGCCATTGAGCAGAGTGTCTACAGCTCAGATCCCTTCCGACAGGGGCTCACCCCACCCCAGATGCCTGGAGACCACATGCATCCCTATGGTAAGAGGGACTCAAGCCCCGCAGGGACCTCGCACAGCTTGCTTGCGTGAGTTTTTCATCCCCTCCCAGTTCCCCTCCCTATGCAGTTCCTAGTTGCTCGTTAAAGTTCCAAAACAGAATAAGTGTCCCACAAAATACTGCTAGAATCACATAACCTACGGCTCTAGAAGTAAGACCAGTACGCATATCCATGAGTCATGTTTCCATTTATTCTCCTTTTTCAAAGCTTTTTATTTGTTTGAAAAGGAGGTTGTGTTTTCACTGTAGACCTTTTTGTTTAGATTTAACTTCCCAAGTCTTCCATTGCATGCCAGATACAGTCTGGCTACATGCAGGCTACAGTCTATGAGGTCGCAAAGAGTTAAACGTGACTGAGCAATTAAGCACATACATACCACACTTACCTTGCTGTGGCACACTTTCATGCCAGGTACCACACTCATGCAGTGCATGGGACCCAGGTGTGATTCCTGGGTCAAGAAGATCCCCTGGAGAAGGGAATGGCTACCCACTCCAGTATTCTTGCCTGGAGAATTTCATAAACAGAGGAGCCTGGTGAGCTTCATTCCCTGGCGTCGCAAAGAGTCAGACAGGACTGAGCGACTAACACTATCACTTTCACCACACTTACAAGTTCATAAGCATTATCAGCAGTGATATAGTCAGAGGCTTTAATTATGCAAACTTTTACATAAGAAAGAATACATAGAAAAGCACAGATAACAAAGGTTCTAATTGGACTCTCCTATTATGGACACTAGTAGATATTCTCATGTAATTCCTAAAACATCTGCTGACTTGTGAAGTAAAGTCCCAGTCCTACCGCAGCCAAAATGGGGTTGCTTTAAAGGCAGGATGTGGGGGAAGCTGAGATTCCCCCACTTTCCTGGCTTGCTCCTGAAGCCAGTGGATAGCAGCTGGGGCCTGGATGCCCTGATGGAGTGGGCAGGCTCTAGAGTTGAAAGCTGAAGTTCAATCTTAGAGTCAAATATAGGCCACTGGGTTTTTATACAGAGAAAATATATGGCCTATGTAATGCATTTGCCTGTACTGTGAAATCTGTAATCAGTAACCCTGATAGCTAAAAATAGTTTTATTCAGTAAGCCTTCAAAATGTTAGTATCAGAGATACATGCCTCAGTGCACAGATTTTGTCAACTTTTTGCCTTCATTATAAAATTATCTATATTGTTGAAATCAGCCCTATCTTTCCCTGTGATGCATTCAGCAAATATTTATTGAGATCCAGTCACTTGCAGGGCCATCATTGACTAACCCCATTCATTCATACACACGTAGATATATATGTGCGTGCTCAGTGACGGCCATCCTCTTTGCTTCCTGAGAAGACACATCTATGCCTGTCTTCACTCCACTGCTATGCAAAATCAGGACAAATAGCTCTTGTTTTTTGGCCAGTTCATACATTTTCAGAGTCCCAGGGGTCTTGTTATGTAAATTTCTCCTGTGATGAATCCTTTAGTAAAATGAATAATTAAAGCCACATGAAAAGTTTTATAAACAGCAGTTTTCCTTTCTCCCATTTACTTGAAGCAGAGGTAAAATGTCCACGCCTCAAGATTCTGGTCACAGTGGTCCCCCAGCTCTTCCTCAGTTTGCCCTACTAGTTTCATTGTCAAAGGTTATACTAGTTGAGTGTGGACACCTAACCTTCCTTTCCTTTGCAGTACAAATCTGGGGAAACAGCTGGCACTCAGTATGTTTGTGCTGTTTGAAAGGACAAGTATTATCACCAGTGGTTTCGTGAGCATCATTCACAGAGTCGATGTTTGTTTTCTTACCCTCCCTCCGTCAAGAAGCTTTTCTGCGGCCAGAGTCCTCTAGAAGCACTGTGCTTGTCTCTCCAGCCCGCGGTGCTAGGTCTTACCCGCTCCCCACCGTCAGTGTCCAAACACTCTGATGTTTGCTTATGCTGCACTCAGTTTAGCACCTCTTTGTCAGATCCTAGTTTATATTATTCTCAGTTGTTACACGTTAGACATAAGCCCTCTATGGAGGTCTTTTGCGGGCAGGGATTATGCCTCCTCCTACTCTTCTGTGTAGCTCCCCTTTCACCCCCACCGCTGTCCCTTCCCAGTACCCCGTAGAAGGCTTACCATAGTGGGGAAAGGGTGGTGTGCTTAGACCGCGTGGGCCGAATTCAGCTGAATGTCCCAGCGTCGAATGAGCCCCTTCTTCCGGACCTTCATAGCAGTGTCTCGTCTCCGTTTCAGGTGCTGAGCCCCTCTTCCACGAGCTGGATAGTGAGGACACCTCCCTCAGTAACCTGGGTGACTGTTTCCTAGCAACCTCAGAAGCTGGGCCCCTGCAGTCCAGAGTGGGAAACCCCATTGATCATCTGTACTCCATGCAGAATTCTTACTTCACCTCTTGAGTCCTCCCCTTGAATTCTGTGGCTCAGCTCCCATTCTGGAACAACTGTATTACGTGAGGGGTCGACTGGCTTTAGTATGGGGAGGCAGGGAAGAGGTGGGGTGGGTGGGAGTTTTGTTGGGGATGCTGTTGTATAATGATATGGTGTAGCTTGGCATTTCCAAAGACTGAATACATTATGGATTGCATAGTTTAATGTTTCTAATAAGAGTCTTAGTGTTAGGTACGGAAATGTGTTTATCATTAAGGACAGGGACTTTTAATATAGGCATTTTCATACAAACTAGATACTAGAGACCCCTAACAACTTCCCACCATTTTGGGGGGAAGCTCTTGTCGAGAGGTGCATATGTCTACCCATCCACACACCCATAGACAGACAGACGGATAGATAGATGTGTGCGTGAGTGTGTAACCTTTCATACTTTATCATCAAAGTTTATTCCTAATTATAACAGACACCAACTGTACAGCAAAAAGTAACTTTATTTTCAGTGTGAACTATATTTAAGGAAATGCTTGATGCACTTAAGTTATAAAATGAGATAATTTACTTTTATAAACTTTATTTTGAGTTTGAAGAGACTTGTGGGCAGGGCGGAGAGCGCTGCTGCACTGAGGCCCATAGCTTTGAGTGCTTGAGTTAATTCTGTTTTCAGAGAGTGTCGTTGAGGTCTGGAAAGCAATTACTCTGTGTGGCTGACAGTATTCACTGGTGGATTCTTGCTCTGTTTGAGGTGGAATCAATTACTGGGCTTGTGGGGGGACAGAACAATTCCTGATCATTAGGAAGTTTAAAGCCTAGACTCTTAGGAAGTTTAAAGCCTAGACTCTTTGGCTTTCTTTGAAATTCTGACATGTGACTGTTGGGAAGTCACACGACTAGGGAATTGACTAGGACAGTCAATTCTGCTCTTGAACTTCACCATCTGCAAGTGTGGAATGAGGCTGATAGTATTTACCTACCTCACTGGGGACACTGAGGCTTAAATCAACCCCAGGACACATGAGCAGGGTTGAGACTAATGTCTATACTTGCTTAAAATCCAACCAACCAGCCACTTGGCAAAGGAGGATACCTGGGCCTATAGGGCAGGAGCCTGAGGGCAACTCTGCCTGCCATAGTACCCCCTGCAAGCCAGGGCTGCACACACTACATCAGGGCAGCCCAGGGGGACAAGAGGCTTTCGATGGGGAGGAGGCTGTGACTAATGGGTTGGACAGGTTATTACCATATTTTAGACCAGAAGTTGCAGCCTGCACGCCTGTATTTTATGGCCTGCCTCCTAAGAAGAGTTTTTATATTTTTAAAGAGTTGTAAAAAAAGGAGGGGGGGAGAAGAATATGCAACAGAATATATGTGAGCTGGAAAGCCTGAAATAGTTACTATCTGTAATATCTGGCCCTTTTCATGAAAAGTTGGCTGACCCATGGTCCAGATGCTCTGTTTGCTAACAGCCTCTTGGAGCTCATAGAGGCAGAGGAGGTCCTGGTGGAAACCCAGGGCTCCTCCTTCTGGCTCGCTTTCCAGTTGCTGAGCACAGAAGACCCAGCTGCCATTGTACACAGGGACAGTTCCACACCCTGTCCACCAATTGTGGTGCTAAGATGGGATCCTTCTGTGTTAGGAGGCCTCCTGAGAAACCAGAACAAGTTGATGGGGAAGACGGAGGACTCCTCCAAGAGGGGCTGGGACAGGCTTGGTCTCGCTCCTAGGGATGTCACCAGTCATCAGAGCTTTGGTCACAGCTACTTGTCCCCATCACTGTCTACAAGACCATAGGGAACACAGCTCCCTATGATAGAGTCACTGTTGTATGATTTTTGTGCTCTTTTTTATAACTTATGCAAACCACCAAGAAACCTAAACCTGTCTGCTGGGTGAAAATCGTGCAGACACTCTATGACTACACAGGCGTCTATGGTGAAGATCAGTTAGAGAAAAGTAGTGGATACTGTGTGAGTGAAGATGAATAGAGATCCTTATTCCACTCCTTAATGGCATACCAAGATCAAATTAAAAACCTCTTACAAATGAGCTGGTGTTTATTTAGGGGCAGGGGTGGTTGGCAAGGGACTGGGGGACCTGGATGTTTTGTCAACAGTGGCTGAAGCTGCCCATGAAGGGAAAACCTGACCAAGTGATGACAGTAAAACAGAAGGAGAAAGCAGCTTTTACCTTCCTGCCAAGATAGACTCAGAGACCTCAGTCCTTACAGACGCCTCTCTAGGAGGAGGTACTAGGAACATTCCATCCTCCCAGCAAGTTCATTCAAGGCAGGGCAGTTTGTGATATGCATTTGCTTGGAAATCAGAGCATAGTCATGGGCAGGAGAAAGATTTTTCATGCATGACTGCAGGCAGGTGCCTTGCCAGGATCAGGGTCAGAACAACAGACAGTGTGTCTCCCTTGATGGATTCTCCCCACACCCTCAACAATTTTAAATATGATGTATGAATGGGCAAAGATTTTACTTATGGAGTAAAGAAGTCAGGAAACAGTATGGCTGGAAGACATACTCAGCGGAGAGGTGGCATTGTTTTGAATATTCTTTCTACCCACTCCAGTATTCTTGGGCTTCCCTTGTGGCTCAGCTGGTAAAGAATCCACCTGCAATGCAGGATACCTGGGTTCGATCCCTGGGTTGGGAAGATCCCCTGGAGAAGGGAAAGTCTACCCACTCCAGTATTCTGGCCTGGAGAATTCCATGGACTGTATAGTCCACAGGGTCGCAAAGAGCTGGACATGACTGAACGACTTTCACTTTCACCCCCTGCAGTTGTTCAGACCCTTCCACCCCCCACCCTGGCTCATGCACCCACTGTTAGAAGCTGGCTCTGGTTCTCACTGAGTGTCTAGAAGGAGAAATTGGTGGGCAGGTGGTGCCCACCCAGGAAACGTCTATCTCAGACTGGCCTTGACAGGGCTACCCTGGGTTTCATCTCCAGTTTCCAGACAGAGCTTAGGCATAAGACCTTCACCCCTCATGTTTGCCTACTTGGCATCCACTCATCCTTCAGCATCAGCCTAGGCTTCCTCAGAGAAGTCTGCAGTGCTGGGTTGCATGCCTGCCTGTGTGGAGGAACTGGACTAATGCTACCTGCTGTGACCACCCCTCCCAATTTTAGAATAGCTCTAACACAAGAGAAATTTCAATTTTTGCTCACATAAAACGCCTGGGAGGGAGTTTGTGTGAGAAGGGCACCTCTTTTCCATCCAAGATTCCACTGGGGATTGGTTATATCCTGTCTTCTTTTCTCCCCACTCCAGCTGAAAGTGGATATGTCTAGATCTAAATCTAGCTTCTCTCCTTACTAACTGCATGGCTCTGGGCAAGTTACTTACCCCTGCTTAGCCTCTGACCCCTCATCCACAGGACAGGCCCAGTGCTTTTCACTAGCTACTGCAGAGAGGGTGATGAGGACAAGTGAGAAAGCTCATGCCAGTAGCTGTACTGGGCATGTGTGTTAGCTGCTGTGCCAGGGCCAGCCCCTGCTCGCACGATTTGGTCACTGATGAAAGGCTCCTGGGAATGTCAGACCACATCTGAAGAAGAAAAAACGCGCACTGGCTCCCCTGAGAGGGAGGTTCCTGATCACACCCCAACGGGACTCCTTTCAATCTCAGCGTGGGTCTTTTCTAGCCTGACTTAACAGTTGTTGGGGAGTGGTTTGTTTTGTTTTGTGTTTCAGACGCATGCAGATAAAATTCCAATTCCAAAGAGACATCAAGAACTCTGGCCCCCAAAGAGAAGCAGTCAGATCATAGGTGATTTCTCCAGTCATCTGTCACTTGGGGCTTAGGCGTTAGGGCTGAGATGAGAGTGAGAGCCCAGATCCACAGGCTGAGTAGGAGAGTTCTGAGTTGACCCAGCATGAATGAAAAATGGGAACAAGGTGGAATGAATTTGTCAATTCCGAATTCAAAGACAAAGTAAATTTTTAACTGAACCTCAAGTAAAATCAGTATTTCTCTCCTTCTCTCCCCTCTTCCATCTCCTTACATACAAATACAAATATATTCAGTCAATCCAAGTTGACCTGCAAACTGATATGATTTCACTAGAATGAAAACCAAATGAATACTTTGCTTTCATTAATTTTTGTTTATTATGTTGCAACATTTCAATGACGAAAAGGAGTGAGCTATCTTTAGGGCTCAAAAAAAAGAACTTGAGATGTTTATGCTGAAAATATAGTCCCTCTACACAAGGATGATGTGGAGATTCCCTAACCTTGAAGTTTGTGCAATATTTAAAGTTACCTAAATAACCTTAAGCAAGGCTCTGAGCCTTTATTTTTTCATCTGTGAAATGGGGCCTGTCTTACAGATTGGTCACAGTGAGATCAAAGGAGATAACTAGGAAAGCTTTTTGTAGACCACGGGCTTTCCTGATAGTTCCGTTAGTAAAGAATCCGCCTACAATGCAGTTTGATTCCTGGGTCGGGAAGATCTGCTGGAGAAGAGAAAGGCTACCCACTCCATTATTTTGGCCTGGAGAATTCTATGGACTGTATAGTCTAAGGGGTCTCAAAGAGTTGGACACAACTGAGCAATTTTCACTTTGTAGACTACAAATGCTATACAAATAGGAGGGCTTCTTAGTATCTTGTCTCAGGAAGCGACCGCAGAGGGACCACTTGGGGGTCATGGTATCCATGGGAGCAGTGCTCCTACTTGGGTGGATGCTCCCAGCAGGGATGGCCCTGAAAGCAGTCAGCATGATGTTATCAGTACAGTGAATGGAGGATCACAGGAAGACTATCTTTTTCCTCTCCCAGAAGCTGTGGATTACTTCTCCCACTGCCTGATGGGCCTTCTCCCCTCTAGCAGCAGATTTTAGCAAAAAAAAAAAAAAACTAGGGTGGCCCAACCCCTAGTAGATGGTGAATTAGTTAATCTGCCACTATTTTAAATCTTCTCCATCACCCCATGTGCCTAGAAAGGAAAAGGTGAAACCTGCCCCTGATTTGTGATGGGACTGACCCTCCCTAGATAGTTGTGCCACTGACTGCTCTGGCCCTTTGAGCACCTTATTTATTCAGGTATTTAATTCATTCAGTAAGTATTTACTGAGCATCTAGAATGTGCCAGGCTCTGGGATGGCTCATAGAAATAGAGAAGAGCAGAGACATTGGCCCTGCTCTCATGGAGGTTACAGCTTAATGGAGGAAATAACCAATAATCATAAATGGTAATAATTTAACTTATACAGTACCAAGAGCCACCAAGAAGACCAAGAACTGTAAGAGAGTAGAAAGCAGGGAGGCATGACCTAGTCAGGAAGGTCAGAGACGGTTCTGTGACCTAGTGATGATGGAGCTGTGACTTTATTCATCTGTCTTTGTGCTCTCCCCCGTCAAGTAAGTAGTTCTGCATCTCCTTCCTATAAGGGCATTAATATTTTAACTGCCATAGATGGAAAGAATCTGATGAACTCATGCCCTCCAAGGTGTTTGCTGATAAGGTCTAAAGAAGTTGCTAATATTATCTTTAATGCAAAATGTCTTCAGAGTCAAAGGAGTGGGCACTGTCAATCAACACTGTTTATTAAGCCTATTGTGGACATTTGCGCTTTCTGGCCACCCAACCTTCTTTCACTCTACTGATAACATCACTTTGATTTCCTTCAGGGCTTTGACCTTTCTGCATGGAGTAGACTCTGTGGGACTATAAATCAGGGTGACTCCAGACTGTTATAACCAAGAAGCAGGGACATACAGAGTTGGAAGCTTGTTCAGAGTTAGCTCACTTCTGAAGGTGCTCCCAACAAGATGGCCAAACAGTTCCTGCCGAGTGGACCCTGGAGTTGCCCTGCTGCCCATCTGTTGCCAAGACTGGGTTCCGGACACCTTATGATTCTGTGAGCAATCTTCTCTGATCTTCCAATAAAGACCCTTTTTGCTCAAGTTAGCCTGAGTTGGTTTCAGTTGCTTGCAGTCAGAAAGCCCTGACAAAAGCTTTGTTGTTATTGTTTAGTTGCAAAGTCATGTCCAACACTTCTGTGACCCCAAAGACTATAGCCTCCTGGCTCCTCTGTCCAAGGGATTTTCCAGGCAAGAATATTGGAGTGGTTTCCATTTCTTTCTCCAGGGGATCTTCCTGACTCAGGGATCAAACCCGCGTCTCCTGCATTGGCAGGCAGTTTCTTTGCCATTGAGCCACTAGGGAATCCCTACTTACCTACAATTTGTGTAGTGTTTGATGTTATAGAAAGGGTGTGTGTTGTCCTTGCCACAACCTCTGGGTTAGCCTTGGCTGGTATTCCTTCCTTTTATTGATAAGAAACCTATAGCTCAGAGAAATTAAGCCCAAGGTTGTAGAGTTAGTTAGGATCAGAGTGTGGTTTCTAATTCATTCCTTCTGGCTTTCAGTTTTTTGCTGTTTCCCCAACCCTGACTTCTAAGTGTCAAGATACACAAATTTAGAAGTACATGCATGCCAGGGATGGTGAGAGGTATAGAGAATTATGATATCTTTCCTCCTACCAGGAGACTAGTTGAAAGTAAAAGATGTACACACTAACTCAACATTGTTGTTGTTGTTTAGTCGCTAAGTCATGTCTGACTCTTTGCCACCCCAGGGACTGCAGCACACCAGCCTTCCCTGTCCTTCACTATCTCTAGGAATTTACTCAAACTTATGTCCATTGAGTCAGTGATGCCATCCAACTATCTCATTCTCTGTCGCTCCCTTCTCCTCCTGCCCTCAATCTTTCCCAACATCAGAGTCTTTTCCAGTAAGTTGGCTCTTCACATCAGGTAGATTCAACATAAATGCCTATATATGCGAGGGGTCAGGTAATATGTGCTTTGGGCATTTTGAAGAGAGTGAGGTTACTGGGAAACGGGGAGGTGAGAAGAGGCTTTACCAGGAATATGGGACTTCCACTGAGCCTTCAAAGATGGGTAGAATTTAGAAAAGTAGCAAGAGAGAGGACATTCTAAAAAGGACCAGAGTAGGTACAGAGGAAAGGATGCAAGGCATGTACAAGTACAGATGCACAAAGGCCATTCTGCTTGGAGTGGAGGATTGACTAAGGCACTGAATGAGGTTGATGGTGAAGCTGTTGGCAACAGTAGCTTGTTGCTAGTGATTTCCTAACACAGAACAAAGACATCCTATTTCAAGGTGTAGCTAAGGCTGCTAGTCATTCCCCTTAATCTATTCTTTCCTAAAGTGATACCTTCCATTTTTAGCTGGTACAAGTTAACTTGGAATAAAGTCTACATTTCTCAAACTCCAGTGCAGCTAATTGTGTTCATTTGACTAAATCTTGACCAATGAGATAAGCAGAAGTATCACATGACACCTTTGAGGTAATTTCCTTAAAAGACAGCTGCCATGTGCCCTTCCCCTCTTCTTTTGTGTCACTTTCTTCTTCCTGGCTGGGATGTAATGTGACGGCTGGAACTAAAGCAACCACCTTGAGGTCATGAGGTGAATTTGTGAATGGAGGCCACACATGGTAACACAATAAGGTAGAAGGAACCTGAATTCCTGAGGACATCTGAGAGCCATGCTGCCATTTTAACCCTGAACTATCTATGCCCTAATGCATATGTGAGAGAAAAATAAACTTCTTTCTTTAAGTTACTGGTGTTCTGTATTTCTTTGACTCAGAGTTCAATCTAGTCCTAACCCAGTTAGAAAGCAATCTAGGCCTGTTTTGTTCCTCTCCTGTGGATAAAAAATGAAATATTCAGACTCCCCAGGTAATGACAGTCAACTGAGGCAAGGCAGACAGAGAGTAAAAGAATCATTTTGTGATTTTAGAAGATACAGATGATCTAAAAAGCACCAACTTTGGAGCTGGGTCCTCTTGTGGACATCAGTGTGGTTTATCTATTTAATCACTTTTATCACAAACTTCTCTATCTTATTAAATACATTTACCTGGGCATCTACAACCAATGTGGAACTTGTGCAGATTACTTAGCCTCCTGAAGGAGAATGAACAGGCAGTTCTATACACTGTTTCCTACATACCCCAGTTTTGGCCACCAGTGCAACTGTAAAAATCATTTATATATATATATATATTATATATTACATATTATATATTCATTTTCAATTTTTTCACATATATATTATTTACATACACATATGTAACATTATTTATATACACATATGTATGTACATTGTATATATACACATATACGTATTGTTGTTCAGTCACTAAGTCATATCTGACTGAGACTGCATGGACTGTAGCACACCAGACTCCTGTCCTCCACTGTCTCCCAGAGTTTGCTCAAGTTCATTGAGTTGGTGATGCTATCTAATCATCTCATCCTCTGCCACCCCCTTCTCCTTTTGCCTTAAATCTTTCCCAGCATCAGGGTCTTTTCCAATGAGTTGGATCTTCCCATCAGGTGGCCAAAGTACTGGAGCTTCAGCTTCAGCATTGTCCTTACAATGAATATTCAGGGTTGATTTTCTTTAGGAGTGACTGATTTGATCTCCTTGAAGTCCAACAGACTCTCAAGAGTCTTCTCCAGCACCACAATTCAAAAGCATCAATTCTTTGGTGCTCAGCTTTCTTTATGATCCAACTCTCACATCCGTACATGGCTACTGGAGAAACTATAACTTTGCCTTACATGGACCTTTGTCTGCAAAGTGATGTTTCTGCTTTTTAATCCACTGTCTAGGTTTGTCACAGCTTTCTTTCCAAGAAGCAGTGAATGTTAGTCACTCAGTCGTGCCCAACTCTTTGCGACCCCATAGACTGCAGCTGACCAGGATCCTCTGTCCATGGGATTTTCCTGGGAAAGATTCTGGAGTGGTTTGCCATTTCCTTCTCCAGGGGACCTTCTCAACCCAGGGATCAAACCCAGGTCTCCTGTACTGCAGGCAGGTTCTTTACTGACTGAGCTGCCAGGAAAGTCTAATTTCATGGCTATAGTCGCCATTGGCAGTGGTTTTGGAGCCCAAGAAAAGAAAATCTGTTACAGCTTCCACTTCTTGCATATACATACATATTTATGATGAGGTTTGACTGGAAGTCACACTCCCAGCTGATCAGATATTTTCTCAATCCTAGCCCTAGGCTATAATTTGGACAAATCCTGAGAATGGTTTTATGTCTGTGTCTGGGATCTAGGAGACATGAGAGCTGAAGAAAACCAAAATGCTCTTTTCATTTCCTATGATACACAGGATGCTTCTTCCAACCACTTTCTATAATCTCAAGGAGAAAGCAGAAAACAGCAGGCTAAGCTATTACTCTAAGGAAGTCTGCTCCTACTCTGAAGTAGGAAAAAGGACAGGAAGACACCTAAGGCATCAGGTCTGTCCCATTAGATCCTTGAACAGATAGGCCTGGGTGGAGGCCTCCTAATAGGATTAGGAGAGGATTAAGGCATTTGAGAGGCCAACTGGAGCTGAGTGATCACATATCATACATCATGCCAGTAACATACTATGTACTGATTCAGAGAGGAAACTTCATTCCCCTTGTCTCATGTTTCTATGAAGAGAAACATGTTTTCCCTAGAGAAACACTGCTGGCCTCTTTTGTCCTCTCTAATTTGCTTATCCTGAAGGAGTCGGATAAAGTTTCTGATTGATGCTTTGAGGAAAGGAGCTGAGCATGTGTGGAGCAGCCCTGCTGAGTTTGTGGGTCTTTGGTGCCTCGGTGGCCTGAACTCAGCCTTAGGTGTTCTTCGTTCATCCACGTGGAAGGTCCTGGAACAGAAATGCAGTTTAGGGAACAGTTCCATTCAAAGGGATTGTGTTAGGGATCCTGAATGTGGCTACAGATCTAAGCTTTAGTTAGATTGACCAATAAAGCTGATTTTTAAAAAAAATCTCCATATGGCTGATTCCTTTGTAATATTTGCAAATTAGTTACAAACTTGAGAAACAAAACCAACCATGTTATTTATCATTCCCTCAAACTCAAACAATTAAATACCCATTAAATCTACCATAAAAAGTTCAGCAATTGCATGGCAAATCTAAATATTGATAAATTTATTCATTCATCCATTCAACATTTAAGTTAAGACAAACTTTTTCAGAACCATTGCTGTGTCATCACTAGTCTGGAATAGTGAGCATGAATTTTAGTTTGAAATCTCAGCTTTATAAGAAGTACATATGTCTTATTTTCTATATGCAACCTATGTCTAGTTTCAGTCCCTTTTTCCTTAGGCTGGATTTCTCTCTCCAAACCCATGGCCATATTATAGTCTTGGGTCTTGGACAAGGTCAGTGTAGCTGAAGACTTAAGGTTAAGGAACCCATCTGGTGTTGGACGTTATTCTGGTGTACCCATCACCATGGTCCATGCTGTCTTTCCCTTTTTCACAGCTGTCATGGTCCTGAAACACCTTGCAGTGGTTTCTCTTGGGTCTTCTGTTAACATTACTAGGACGCCTATGTATTCTCCCACCCTTTTCCTTCTCGTAATCAAGCCAGGAATCCCTTTTTATTGAATAACACTAGAAGAAGCTTTTCTTAATTATGTTTTCAATCAAGACATCCCCCCACCCCACCATGTCCTGAATCTTCACTCTTTTTCCTTTGCTTAATCCTCCTGCAATAAAATAAAATACTATTTTAGAGTCACATATTTTCTTGCCTCACTGGGTTCTGGAAATAATTAATCTTTTCCCACAGAGCATAATTCTAGCTGGTGAGGAAAGATTTGTAAATAGATCATTATGATATAATTGGACTTTTAACAAGGATATGTGCAGAGTTCCATAGAGGCAAAGTGAGAAGAGGATTAGGAATGACGTCATGGTGGAGGTGATATTTAATCGGGGCCTTGAAAGATGCAAAGAGTGCCAGGAATACAGGGAAGGACAATCCAGAAAGAGGAAATAATTAGTGTAGAACACAGAGTGCAGGAGGAAGATGCCTATTGTGGCTGAACACTGGAGGCAGGGGGAAAGGGGTCGGGGAGTTGCTGAGCCAAGGCTGTGAAATTAAATTATGGCTGTGTGGACTGGGAAGGACTTCAGATGCCTCCTAAACAGATGGGACTTTATCCACCAGGCATCAGAAATTACTCAATTCAACAAACCTTTCCTGAACATCGACGGGAAAGAGGCCCTGCTAAGGGATGCCATAAAGATAAGGATACAACTTCTATCCTTATAAAGCTTAAAGGTTAGTAAGGAGGCAAAGCACATTAGTAAATATTTTTAGCATATTTATTTAAGAAAATATTTGACTATTTAATGATGTATATAAGACATACACAAAACAAAACACAGTGAGCAATATAAAACAGAGACCTAAGTATAGATCCCAACAAGTAAAGACTCCAACATGGCAGCCAGCTGGGTCCTATAAACTGCAACAGCTAGATGTTTGGGACGCATAGGTGATGAATTAAACTTTTCACTTTTCATCCGCACATTGACTTATGGAGAAACTGATACAGCTTAGACAGATAGGACTTCAGTTCTTTCTTTCTCATTTCACAGAGATAGGGAAACCAATGTAGAAGGAGCATAAGCGCACTGTGAACTGAGACATGCTTTCTTTGTCATTCTGCCACTTCTAGCCACATGTTTACTCTCCCTCCCCCAAATCTTTGTTATCACTAAAGGGGGATAAAGATTCCTGATTGCCAGATTGGTGTTAGGAGTAGAAGTGTGAGATCAGTAGCCACATGGGATCTGGGGGCCATTATTGTAGTGACTCTGGGCAAAGTAACGGCCTGGTGTAGGGGGATGGAAAGGGGAGTGAAAGTGAAGTCGCTCAGTCGTGTCTGACTCTTTGCGACCCCATGGGCTGTAGCCCACCAGGCTCCTCTGTCCTTGGGATTTTCCAGGCAAGAGTACTGGAGTGGGTTGCCCTGTCCTTCTCCAGGGCATCTTCCTGACCCAGGGATCAAACCCAGGTCTCCCATATTGCAGGCAGATGCTTTAGTGTCTGAGCCACTAGGGAAGCCAGGAAGATGGAAAGGGGAAGAAAGGGTCCACAGTGGCAAAAGTCACAAGACTTGTTCACTGATCAGATAAGGGAAGAAGGGATTAAAGACCTTTTGGGCCTGAGTGACTGGAAACATGGTGATGCCTTTTGAAACAAGGAATATCAAGTAAGTCTTACCACATCCTGTCTTCCCTGTGGAAGATTGCCTTTGATGAATATAAACCCAGAACACGGAACGGGGTTCTAACTAGCCTTTGTGGGATGTCAGGCTGTTGTCTGGGAGCCAGCCTGGCCAGGGGAGCAGCTCAGAGGGAGTTTTTCTAGGGAGGCTTCCATGCCTGCCATGAAAGCAGGACTGCTGCTGAGAACTCTGGCAGAGTAGGAAGGAAGGGAGGCTCAGAGATAGGGGTCTTTGAGGGGAGCTTCTAAGGGAAATGAAGGTTTCCTCAGGTGCAGGAGGATGGGGAGAGGAGAAAGGATGAATTTGGGATTGACCTTCCTCTAAGGATTGGAACGTTCCATCAACAACCCCTTCTTTGTCCTCAGATCTTGCCTGACAGCCAGCCTGAGATTTGCTGGGAGATTACCTTTCAGGTGGGGGGTTCCACGTGATGTTATCAGGAGACAGGCAAGAGCCTGCTCTGAGTGATCTTACGTTAATTACCTTGCTTTGCAAAGGCAGGCAGAAACCATGGCTTGGAGTTAAAAGCAGGGCTTTCTAGCCAAGTGAGCAGTCATATGGGACAGAGAAATGACTTGAACCAAGGCCTCGGCTAACCTGAACATCAGATGGTAAAGTGAGGCTGCAGGATCCACTCAGAACACAATATGAGCCACTTGTGGAATTTAAGATTTTCCATTAGCCATGTTTAAAAATGGTAAGAAGCAATGGATGATATTAATTTTAATTACATATTTTTAATAAGTCCCATATATTCCAAATATTATTTTTCAACATGTCCCACTAACCACATTTCAACTTCTCAATAGTCACATGTGGGTAGTGTCTACTGCATTGAATAGCACGCATCTAGATCAATTGGGCCAAAAAATTTTCATATACCAAGAGAGTGGCAAAAAGGACGCTGCTGTGATTCTAGCCTGAAATATCTGAAAAAGCAGTGTATTGGTACTTACCCACATGTGCCTGGCAAAGAGCACCACAAGTTGAATTCTCTTTTTTGCATCATCTCTTTCTAGTGTCTCCTTTGTACCTTCTTTTATCTCATGCTTGCCAGAAAGCAAATGCTAAAATATTGAGGGAGCAAGGACTTGGTCATGTTTGCATATCATTTTCAAGAGGAATCATAGCTGTTGAATCTGGATAAATCTGACCACTAGCCAGCATAAGATCTTTTTCACATTTCATTACCTAGGCTAGCTGCCTACAGTTTTTTAATTCACTGGATAATTGCTTGCTCCTGGCCTATTCATGTTCCGAGATTAGGACTACATTCAGATGCAGCTGACTGTTCCATTTCCACTGGCCCTGAATGCAATGAACAGTTATTTCCTGCTAGACAATTTCCAAGATGTAAATTTCATTTAATTCAGATGAAAAGATGGAGTTTCCCTGGTGGCTCAGACTATAAAGAATCTGCCTGCAGTATAGGAGATCCAAGTTCAAACCCTGGGTTGGAAAGATTCCCTGGAGAAAGGAATACCCACTCCAGTATTCTTACCTGGAGAATGCCATGGACAGAGGAGCCTGGCGGGTCCATGGAGTCGCAAAGAGTCGGACACGACTGTGAGACTAACACTTTCACTTTCCAAGATGTAAACACTTGGTTTTTGCCCTAGGGAAATGGAGAAAAACAAATTTCATTCAGATGTAAAGCCAACAGAGATGCCTGATCAGTCACTGGAAAAGACACTTTCACTGGGTCAGCTGTTTAACAAACATATCTGAACGCCAAATATATGCCTGGCATTACATTCTGAACCATGGTAGAGTAATGAATCATAGAAGCCCCTGTCCTTGTGCAAGAGAGAAACAGGTACATGTAATCCTATTAAACCCAAACTTGACAAGTTGTAGCTCTCTAAAGGTTATTTGAATCTGAAACCAAGTTCTCTGTTATGTTAAAATCCATGAGTACTTAGCACCTAGATCTTGATTTCTAATACCATTCTCTAATACAAGGAACTGGAGGTCCTGGGAGACATGACTGATTCTAGTAGGGCTGAGGCAGAAACTATACAAGATGAGCCTCAATGCTTTCATACACACACACACACACACACACACACACACACACACACACACAATAATGGGGACACATCAAAGGGACACGGGAGTCAATTGCAAGAGTTGATGGTGCCCAAAACTAAAAAAAATTAAGGAACAAAATTAATAAAGAAGTATAAAATAAATATGAATCTATATTGATGTACAAGAATGATTGAAAAAACAAATAAATGGAGGAGAAATGACAAATCTTCCATGTGGACAACTTTAAATAATACATGTGTATACTCTGCCTTCAAGGAAAGGGGTGTTTAACTTTCCACTCCTCAAGTGTGGGCTGCAGTTAGCAACTTCCTTCCAATAAAGACAGTATGAGAAGAAAAAGTAACTTAATGGTGGAGAAACTACTAACGCTACCTCAGCTCTGTGACTGAAGTGAACATAACAGTAACACATCAGATTGATAGTATATACTTTTGATATGATGCGGTAAGAACACTACTTTACTTCCATGGTCTTTATCCCCCAAGCCATAACCCCAGTCAAGTCATGAGAAAAATATCAGACAGATTCATAAGAGGAACATTCTGCAAAGTACATAACCAAAATTCTTCAAAACTATCAAGGTGATCATCACAAACAAGGAAAGTTTGAAAAATTGTCAGAGCAAGAGAAGATATGGTGACTAAATGTAATATGATACCCTGCATGGGGTCCTGGAACAGAAAAAGTTAATTAGGTAAAAACTCTGGAAATCTGAATAAATAATGGACTTTTAGTTGATAATCAGGTGTCCATATTGGATCATTAATCACAACAAATGTATTATGTTAATACAAGATGTTAATAATAAGGGAAACTGTACACTGGTTAAGTGGGAACTCACCAAGCTAGCTTCATAATTTGTCATTAAATCAAGAACTGCTTTAAAATAAAGTTATTTTTAGACATAGAGAACAGACATGTGGTTGCCAAGGGGAAGAAGGAGGTAGGATGGATTGAGGGGGATGGATTGAGGATTTGGGATTAGCAGATGCAAGTTATTATATATAGAATGGATAAACAACAAAGTCCTACAGTATAGCACAAGGAACTATTTTCAATATCCTATAATAAACCATAATGGAAAAGAATATGAAAAATAATATATATTTGTACAACTGAAACATTTTTTTGTACAGAGAAACATAACATTGTAAATCAACTATAATTCAATAAAATACATTTAAAAAATTAAGTTTATTTTTAAAAAATTCACTGGTCAATCTTGCACTTTGAGTAGATTATTTTAATCCATGGTTGATTTTGTAATTATGGCTCTGCTTATTGTTCATTGGTCTTTTGAAATCTAGTGGTTCTATGAACTAGACAACTCTTCCCAACGTTGACACATTTCAGTACAACATATTCAACATCACATTTGTCAATATCACCACTGATCTCATGAGAAAAGTCTTCCAGGATTGGGGAGCTGTCAATCTCAAAAGCACTGGTGAGTGTTCAAGAGTCTAATTTTCTTTCAAATTCTCAGATTCTGTCATTGGCAACAAAAACTGTCAGATTTTTCTCCTTGAATTGACAAATTCACTTTGCTTATTTTTGAGAAAATGTCTAACAAATCATAACCATAGTTTGTCCAGTCACTTTTTCCATGAAGATGGTATTTTACAGGAGGAGCAGCTAGTTCAGCTCACAACCTGAACAGTAAGCAGCTGAAGTGTTTGTGTGTGTGTCCCATAGCATCACATCAAATCTTAAAACTATGTGTACTCAGAGGATGAAATTTAAGAAAATTAACCATTTTTACTGACTTCTCTATTACATTCTTAAATTTAAGTGACTTTTTCAAAATTGGGTGCGTATGAAAGTGAAGAATGTGATGACTACTTGTATAGTGTGGGGCGGCTGCCTTCCTTCGGTTTAAGGCTTCAGCAGTGTTAACAGCTCTAACAGCACTGAGCAGATGATGATATGAGAGGCTATGTTTCATACCAGATCCCTATGGCGGCAGTGGGGAGGATGGATTGAAAGGGAAGAGAAACAAGACCTGGTTGCCCACAACTGCTCTGGGCTTGCCAAAACTCTGACCAGGTTGGACCTCCCAACCCCAGGGTGATGCCTGCTTGTTGATGCTTCTACCAAGGGTACATGGGTCCATAAAGGCAGGTTGTGGGTTCTTGTCCCCTGAGTTTCTAGCCATCTTTCCCCAAGTGGCGCACTCCAGGGCCTTGGTGCATCCTGTAGTGCAGCAAGAGGCTCTGCCAGCCTTCTCTGGACCCTTCCCCAGACCCAACTTTGAAGCTCCACCCCTGCACCTGTGATAACAGTGGTGTTTATCCCCTTGTGGTTCCAGTGGTAAAGAACCTGCCTGCCAATGCAGGAGACATAAGAGATGTGGGTTCAATCCCTGGGTTGGGAACATCCCCTGGAGGAGGGACGACCCCCTGGAGGAGGGCATGGCAACCCACTCCAGTGTTCTTGCCTGGAGAATCCCATGGACAGAGCAGCCTGGCAGGTTACAGTTCATGGGGTTGCAAAGAGTTGGACTTGACTGAGCAGCTAACACTTTCACTTTTTTTCCTGGGGACCTACTGATTTGTAAGAACCCTACCCTACTGAGTCTGGCGGTGACTGAAGCAACATATCACACATGCCATGCAAGCAGGGGAGGCTGCTCTTTCCCTTTGTGTGCCCAGAAGCCAGAGTGATCTTTCTAGAGGCAAACCGAACAACATGGCTATGACTTGGAACGTCCACAGCCCTGTTTTCTCTCCCTTCACTGTGCCCTCCAAGTTCTAGTCCCCAGACCTCCACTTATGCCAGGCTCTGTACTCTCCTACTGCCAGGTCTTTGCACAGGTTATTTGTCTTACAATATCCCAGTGCCTTCACCACCACAGCCAGCACACACCTGGCTAACTTACTCATTTTTCACGTTTCAAATCAGATATCACATCCCCAGGAGGTCCACTGACCTCCCTTCCTCTATTTCCTGGCCTCCGCCCTTCTTCAGGCTCTCAGAGCCCCCACTGGACTGTGTCAGGAGCAGCAGAGAATGGGACCTGATCTTCCCTTCCCTTTTATACATCTGGCTCCCGGTTGGTGTCAGGACTCACAGGGACTGTGTGTGCTGTGCTCACTTGTTTCAGTCCTACTCTGTGCGACCCTATGGACTACAGGCTGCCAGGCTCCTTCCTCTGTCCATGGGATTCTCCAGTCAAGAATACTGGAGTGGGTTGCCATGCCCTCCTCCAGGTTGAGGATTTTTCCAACCCAGGGATCAGATCCACATCTCCTACATTGGCAGGCAGATTCTTTACTGCTGAGCTGCAGGGGAGCTCTTACAGTGGTTAATATTTGCCAAAATGAGAGGGTTTGGCCTGTTTCTGGTCTGGTTCTGCCTTGGCTTCATCAGAGCTCAGAGCCTGGCACCCTGTGGTCTCAGGTCAGAAAACCGACCATAGAAACAGATTTCTGCTCTCAGTGGGCTTAAGAGCAGAGGGGAGTGAGTGATGGAGTCAGAGACCCTGAGCTCACAAGACTAGCTCTGGACCTGACTATCCTGTGACCTTGTGAGACTCCCTGTGCCTCAGTAGAATGCGGCTAATGCCAGTTTATGCACCTAAGGTGGTTGCAAGGATGAAAGGACAACAAACATGTAAAATGCTGGGCATACAAAGACCAGGTAAGAGAATGTGGCTCTCAGTATCTGATTCTTCTTTCTATTATTGTCCCTCACTGCTGTCTCGTTTTGACCCTTCAGTTTAGTCAGGGCTGACTCCACCCTCTAGGTGGCTCTACATCCCACCTTCCTGGGGACTACATCTGATTTGAGTTCCATGGATCCTAGGAGCCTCTGAGCCCTGTCCCAGCTCCTAGGCCCTTTGGGTCTGAAGTCCGTGTGTTGACCCAGCACAGGTGTTACCTGGCAGCTGGGAGGGGTGGCAGGGTTGGTGTTCCAGCAGTGTCTGGGCCCAAGAGCTGGTCAGCAGACCTCCTGTGGGCACGTGGCTGCTCCCGCTGGTGTGGCCCTGGGAGAGCTGCCCCAGTTCTTCTGGCATGGCCTCTGTTGTATGGATGGAAGGGCTGTCTTCCTGTCCCTGTGTGTCGAGTGGGCCACCTGCCTGCTGCTGTGGCTAAGCTCAGGTGGGATGACATTCCTAAACCTCCAACCTTTCAGACTGCGGAGAGGGGGTGCTGCTGGGGAGGGTCAGTGAGCGGCACAGGGGAAGGCCTTTCTCCTAAGGTGAACAATGGGTTTGGATTGCAGTCCTCCCCCAGCCCCCAGGGCCGTCTTAATTTCTTGACCTGAGCCCAAGCATGACCTGACTCTGCCCCCAGGGGGAGCGGGTATCTCTGCTCCATCATAGTCTTCATTCATGCTCTTTCAGCGATACAGGACATGCCTGCTCCCGTGAGGCAGGTGAAGCTTATTGTCAACACCCTTTCTGCATCCTTATCTTTGATTGCAGGAGAAAGATTCTGTCTGCCATTCAAGGGGTGCAGAGAGCAGCCAGTAGGAGGGGAGGGGTTTATAGTCCTAGAGGTCTCTGGCGGCATATGATCCAGAAACATTTTTACAGGGAGGTCTAAGACCTTGGGGCCAAAGCATTCAGGGGACCAAGGAATACTTGCATAAAGCTTTAGGAGGTGATCAGCCACTTTCTAAGCACAGCTGCCCCTGATGGGGCCTGGGGAAAAAGAATTCCCACTGCTGAATTGATTTGCCTAAGATTCTAACATTTAGAGCCTAGACTTAGTCTCAGGCCTTCATCTACACAGACTAGACTTGAGATTTAAGGCTCTAAACATGCAAACACCTGGAATATAATCCGTACTCTGTCTTTCCTCCCTTCCTTGCTTTTCTCCCTTCCATCAAGTATTTAATGAGTATATGCGAAGTGCCAGGCACTATAGGTGCTGAGAATATAATGAGGAAAAAAAGCCCACCATCCTTTTCATGGAGTTTACTTTGATAGAAGTTCTCAGTGCCTGGAGAATCCCATGGACAGAGGAGCCTGGCAGGCTACAGTTGATGGGATCGCAAGAGTCAGACACAACTCAGTGCTGTCTTTCTCTGTTTCTTCTCAGTGGGAGGAGGGAACCCCTGAGAATTCCACTTGGAAAAGTAAAAGTACTTTCCAACAAAATTTTGCATTTGCATTTCACAATTTACACTTACCTTATTCATAATGCTAAATTATTTTTTTAATTGTCTAATAATGAAAAATTTTTTGTTGTGTTTTTCATTTGCATTTCTCTGATTATTAATGTGCTGAAGCATAATTTTCACAGGTGTGCCAGCCATTCCTGTTTCATCTGTGAAGTGCCTAGGTGAGTTTTTGACCCTTTCTTAAAATTGTTTTGCACTGATATGTAGAGTGCTGTTAGCATTCTGGATAAAATCCTTTGTTTCTATATGTTGCAAAATATTCTTCCAGTTTTGTGGTTTTCTTCTCACTCTCAATTCTATAGATGAAAAGAAAGTCTTAATTATTTTACAGCTTTATTCAGGTATAACTGAAAACAAAAAACCATACATATATAATGTATACAATTTTGATACACCACCATAGCATCATGAGAATCAAAGTAATAAACATATCTATCACCTCCAAATTTTCTTTATGCACCTGTGTGTGTGTGTGTGTGTGTGTGTAGTGTAAGAACAGTCAACAGGAGATTTATCATCTTAAAATGTTTTTTGGTGTTCCACATTGTATTGTTAACTAGAGGTCGTATATTGTTGAACTTGTTCATTTTATATAACTTTAGCTTTATATCCACCGAACAACTCCTTAATCTCCACAGCCTCTCCCCTGGTAACCACCTTTCTGTTTTCTACTTCTATACTTTTGGCTATTTTAGATAACTAATATATAAGCGGAATCTGTAGTATTTGTCCTTCTGTGACTGGCTTATTTTACTGAGCATAATATCCTCCAGATTTATCCACATTTTTGCAAACTCAATTTTTAAGACTGAATAATGTTTTGTTTATTGATTTGGCTGCATCCAATCTTCCCTGTGACATGCAGGACCTTTTGTTGCAGCACAGTAGCTCGCTAACTGTGGCCTGTGCGCTTAGTTACTCCAAGGAACATGGGATCTTTGTTCCCTGTCCAGGGATTGAACCTGTGACACCTGCACTGAAAGGTGGATTCTTAACCGCTGGACTACCAAGGAAGCCCCAAGACTGAATAATATTCCACTGCACATGTATATTGCATTTTCTTTATAGATTTGTTGGTGGACATTTGCATTATTTCCATATTTTGGCAATTGTGAATAATGCTTCAATGAACATGCGAGTGCAGATATTTCTTGAAGATCCAACATGTTGTACATCACATCCCTCTACCTTAATGATTTTATAACTAGAAGTCTGTACCTTTGGACAGCCTTCACCCATTTCTCCCACCCCCACTCCCCACTTTTGACAACCACCAATATGTTCACTATCTATGAGCTTGGTTTTTGGTTGTGTTTGTTGCTTAATTCCACATATTAGTGAGACCATATGTTTTTCTCCATCTGACTTATTTCACTTAGCATAATGCCCTCCAGGTCCATCCATGTTGTCACACATGTCATGCAAGTTTTCATGGGATGTGACAAAGGGAGAATTAACTCCAAGTGAGAGGATGATATTTCAACTTCATCTTCAATGATGACTTTCAATAAGCAAAGATTAGCTGCTGCTGCTGCTGCTAAGTCCCTTCAGTCATGTCCGACTCTGTGCGACCCCATAGACGGCAGCCCAGCAAGCTCCCCTGTCCCTGGGATTCTCCAGGCAAGAACACTGGAGTGGGTTGCCATTGCCTTCTCCAAAAGATTAGCTAGTGCATTTTAAATAGAGGGAACAAACTCCTTGGGCAAAGGCAAGGAGAACTATGAATTTAAGGTGCGAAGGTTGAAGGCTGAGTATGGTTCTGGGTTGTGATGCAGTGAGAGGAGCATGGGGTCTACAGTCAGACTGATACTGACATTGTCGGGTGCAGTGAACTTAGGCCTTGGCTCTTCGCATTGAAATGGAAATAGCAATACTTCATTTATAGTGTTGTTGTGGGTATTTAGGGAAGTTCACATAGCAAGAAAGGTACTTAAAAAGCACAAACACTGTCTACAGTGTAAACTCTAAAGAAAGGAGGAAACAAAGATCCAGAGAGGTTGTACCTTGCTAAAACCAAATAACTGGTTAGAGGCAAGACTTCTTTTCACTATATTTTTACTAACTCACAATCCCTCACACTGTTTCCTTCTTCAGAAAAGTTGTGCTTTTATTAACTTGCATGGTGACCATCTACACATATAACTGCTCAAAGAGTTGTTGACAAATGGATGGTTAATTGGTTGGATGTTTGGTCCAGCCACCTGTATTACAGGCAGCACTTTGGGGTTTTTCTTAACTGTTTCCTCTTTACACCTGTTGTGCTGCTGCTGCTGCTGCTAAGTCTCTTCAGTCGTGTCCAACTCTGTGCAACCCCATAGACGGCAGCCCACCAGACTCCTCCGTCCATGGGATTTCAATTATTTGTTAGCATTAAATGGAACAATGGCAGGAAAGCAGCAGTAGGAACAAGCTGCAGTATCAGTTTCCTGTTGCTTCTGTAACACTTGATCACAGGGACTTCCCTTGTGGTCCAGTGACTAAGAATTGCCTTGCAATGCAGGAGATGCAAGTTCAATCCCTGGTCAGGGAACTGAGATCCCACAAGCTGCAGAGCAAATGAACCCGTGTGCCACAACTAGAGAACCTGTGTGCCACAGTGAAAGATCGCGCATGATGCGCTGAAGCCCCTGAGAGCTGCAAGCAAGACCTGAGGCAGCCAAATAAATAAATTTATATATTAAAAAAAAAACCCAAACAACTGATCACAAACTTAGTGGCTTAAAACTATGCAAGTTTATTCTCTAGCACTTTTGGCAGTCAGAAGTCTACACTGAGTCTTCTAGGACTAAAATTAATGTGTCAGCAGGGATGGTTTCTCCAGGAGAGAATGCCTCATTCCACCATTTAGAGGCTGCAGTCATTCCTTGGCACTCCTTGGCTCATCATATTACTCCAGTTCATGACTTCTATTGTCACATCTCTTACTTAGTCAACTTTCCCTTTGCTCCCTTATAAGTAAACCTTATAACCTTGTGAAAACATTTAGGATCCACCTGGTTACACAGGATAATCTCCTCATCTCAAGATCATGAACTTAAACAAAGGGTCTTTTGTCATATATGGTAACATTTATAGGTTCCAGGTATTTAGTTCAGTTCAGTTCAGTCACTCAGTCGTGTCCAACTCTTTGCGACCCCATGAACTGCAGCACGCCAGGCCTCCCTGTCCATCACCAGCTCTCGGAGTTTACCCAAACCCATGTCCATCGAGTCAGTGATGCCATCCAACCATCTCATCCTCTGTCATCCCCTTCTTCTCCTGCCCCCAATCCTTCCCAGCATTAGAGTCTTTTCCAATGAGTCAACTCTTCGCATGAGGTGGCCAAAGTATTGGAGTTTCAGCTTCAACATCAGTCCTTCCAATGAACACCCAGGACTGATTTCCTTTAGGATGGATTGATTGGATCTCCTTACAGTCCAAGGGACTCTCAAGAGTCTTCTCCAACACCACAGTTCAAAAGCATCAATTCTTCGGCGCTCAGCTTTCTTCACTGTCCAACTCTCACATCCATACATGACTACTGGAAAAACCATAGCCTTGACTAGACAGACTTTTGTTGGCAAAGTAATGTCTCTGCTTTTAAATATGCTATCTAGGTTGGTCATAACCTTCCTTCCAAGGAATAAGCGTCTTTTAATTTCACGGCTGCAATCACCATCAGCAGTGATTTTGGAGCCCCCAAAAATAAAGTCTGACACTGTTTCCACTGTTTCCCCATCTATTTCCCATGACGTGATGGGACCAGATGCCATGATCTTAGTTTTCTGAACATTGAGCTTTAAGCCAACTTTTTCACTCTCCTCTTTCACTTTTATCAAGAGGCTCTTTAGTTCCTCTTCACTTTCTGCCATAAGGGTGGTGTCATCTGCATATCTGAGGTTATTGATATTTCTCCCGGCAATCTTGATTCCAGCTTGTGTTTCTTCCAGCCCAGCGTTTCTCATGATGTACTCTGCATAGAATTTAAATAAGCAGGGTGACAATATACAGCCTTGATGTACTCCTTTTCCTATTTTTTCCATGTCCAGTTCTAACTGTTGCTTCCTGACCTGCATACAGGTTTCTCAAGAGACAGGTCAGATGATCTGGTATTCCCATCTCTTTCAGAATTTTCCACAGTTTATTGTGATCCACACAGTCAAAGGCTTTGGCATAGTCAATAAAGCAGAAATAGATGTTTTTCTGGAACTCTCTTGCTTATTCGATGATCAAGTGAATGTTGGCAATTTGATCTCTGGTTCCTCTGCCTTTTCTAAAACCAGCTTGAACATCTGGAAGTTCACGGTTTACTTATTGCTGAAGCCTGGCTTGGAGAATTTTAAGCATTACTTTACTAGCGTGTGAGATGAGTGCAACTGTGCGGTAGTTTGAGCATTCTTTGGCATTGCCTTTCTTTGGGATTGGAATGAAAACTGACCTTTTCCAGTCCTGTGGCCACTGCTGAGTTTTCCAGATTTGCTGGCATATGGAATGCAGCACTTTCACAGCATCACCTTTGAGGATTTGAAATAGCTCAACTGGGATTCCATCACCTCCACTAGCTTTGTTCGTAATGATGCTTTCTAAGGCCCCCTTGACTTCACATTCCAGGATGTCTGGCTCTAGGTGAGTGATCACACCATCGTGATTATCTGGGTCGTGAAGATCTTTTTTGTACAGTTCTTCTGTGTATTCTTGCCACCTCTTCTTAATATCTTCTGCTTCTGTTAAGTCCATACCATTTCTGTCCTTTATCGAGCCCATCTTTGCATGAAATGTTCCCTTGTATCTCTAATTTTCTTGAAGAGACCTCTAGTCTTTCCAAATCTGTTGTTTTCATCTATTTCTTTGTATTGATCGCTGAGGAAGGCTTTCTTATCTCTCCTTGCTATTCTTTGGAACTCTGCATTCAGATGGGAATATCTTTCCCCTTCTCCTTTGCTTTTCACTTCTCTTCTCTTCCCAGCTATCTGTAAGGCCTCCTCAGACAACCATTTTGCTTTTTTGCATTTTTTGCATTTCTTTTCCATGGGGATGGTCTTGATCCTGTCTCCTGTACAATGTCACAAACTTCTGTCCATAGTTCATCAGGCACTCTGTCTATCAGATCTAGTCCCTTAAATCTATTTGTCACTTCTACTGTATACTCATAAGGGATTTGATCTAGGTCATACCTGAATGGACTAGTGGTTTTCCCTACTTTCTTCAATTTAAGTCTGAATTTGGCAATAAGGAATTCATGATCTGAGCCACAGTCTGCTCCTGGTCTTGTTTTTCTGACTGTATAGAACTTCTCCATCTTTGGCTGCAAAGAATATAATCAATCTGATTTCGGTGTTGACCAGGTATTTAGGCTATGGCTATATTTGGGGCCACTATTCAGCCTTCCATACTCTCCAAAGTACCTCTTACCTGGGTTCATAGTTCTCTCCTGGGCATAAGAGGATATCACAAAGTCTCCCCCCTTGTAGGTATATAGCCCTTGACAGTGTTCACCTGGATCATATTCCATCCCTTCAACAGCCTTGTGTCACTTTCATACATGAGAAGAGATGCTCAGGGAAATTCCATTGTTTGTTCATTGTCACATCATGAAGTCAGGAATCTTGTAACTGACTCCAGGGCCCTTTCTTCTATATTTTATTGAGCAAATAGGTTTACAGTGGGGGACCCCTCCCCTCATCAGATCTGTGACACGACAGGCCCAATGTTCAAATGTTGGGTGTTCTCAGAACTAAGAAAAATCACACATTCTCGGATCTCAGCTCTTTAGGAAGATTAAGAGAAAGGGATCATTAGATTCCTCCATTCTCCTACTTGTACAAATAGAGAGATTAGTTTTCTCTAACGTTCTCAAGATCTAATCTGTGACTTTCCTATATGTACATGATCTTAAGCAGAGGGAGTTCAGTTGCAGAATTAGAACACAAATCGCTTAGGAACTTAATTTTCTAAATGGAAAAAAAAATATTTCTAGAAGTAAGAATACTCAGGCAGAGCAGAGCATGGGAGGAGGGAGCTGGTCACCAACCAAGGTGACTGCTTGCTTGATCTCACCAGGCAGTCTGTGAAGCCCTCAGAAGTGCATCTCAAGACCAGCCACAGGGGAAAAAAGGGGGAACATTTACCCACTGGCAACTGTCTATCATTGGTCCAAGTTTTGCCCTTGGAATATTAACTCTCTTGCACTTCTGGGTTATGTGGGTTGGAGCTCCAGGGAGGTGTCCAGCATCAACAGAGAAGGAGGTAGAAGGTGAGGGGTGATGGTTTGAGGTAAGGACTGTCCAGGTAGACCTACATGAAGCTGGTTGCAGCAGTCAGGGGAGAGGGTTTGAGGATAGACTAAAGGAGATGTCCAACAGAGGGCATTAAACACACATCTTAGTCAATGCTTTTATCACACCCAAGACACTATTGTTGTTGCTGTTTAGTTGCTAAGTCATGTCCAAGTCTTTTGTGACTCCATGGACTATAGTCCACCAGGCTCCTCTGTTCATGGTATTTCCCAGGCAAAAATACTGGAGTGGGTTGCCATTTCCTTCTCCCCAGGACACAATACACCTGTATTAAAAGGCTGGAATGTTTTCTTTTCAACCAGTTATTTTAACACTGCGTAGCAGGGCTCTGAGAAAAGGTACACAACTAAATGTTGCTATTTTTGTATTTTTCTTCCCACTAGTGGTTGCTGTAACTAAATCAAACTCCTTAAGGAAGTCCTTGCCTCTATTGTCCAGTGAATATGTCTGTTCTATTAAGTGGCTACACCTGATGCAGTGGCAGCTGATTTGAGTTGGTTTCAAGCTGGGTTCATATTAGCACTCTTCTTTCTTGATGAGGCCCTGATCCCCACCTTCCAGTATACCGTGCCCTGGGCCTCTGGGTCGTGCCTGAGTTGTGTGAGTACCGGTAGGTTGCTGGGATCCATCTTCATGATCCACCTGCAGACTCTTACTTTTCATAATGCTGCCCTGCTTGAACCTCATCGTGCAACATTTCTTCCTTTTCTCTGAATACCAGCCAAATTCGATAGATGCTCAGTCTCCATTTATACTGTGTCTGGGCTGTGTTTAGTCACTCAGTTGTGTCCGACTCTTTGTGACCCCATGGACTGTAGCCTGCCAGGCTCCTCTGTCCATGGGGATTCTCCAAGAATACTGGAGTGGGTTTCCATGCCCTCCTCCAGGGGATCTTCCCAACCCAGGGATCGAACCCAGGTCTCCCACATTCCAGGCGGATTCTTTACCATCTGAGCCACCAGGGAAGCCCGAGGAACCATCAGTTCAGTTTGTGTGCTCATTAACCTGCTGTTCCTTTTTCAAGAGAAAAACCTGATTTGTAGTGTTTGTCAGTTTCCACAAGGTGAATACTTCCATCGTGGCCTATTTCAAGCTGTCAACAGCTTAACAACCAGTTAGCAAAGTCCTGAGTATCTTACCATGTGTTTGTGGCAGAGGACATCACCGACTCAGTTCTCTGATGATGCTCATCACCCTAATTCTAGTTGTTGTACTTAGCAAACTGTACTGTAGGTTTTGATTACTGACCTAGTGTCTTGCTGCACAGCAGAGCATAAAGCAATAAAACAGGCTCTGGAATTAGGTGACATGGGTTCATAATCCCGGTTCTGGTACTTGCTGGCTGTATAATCTTACTCAATTTACTTATCTCTCTGTGTCTCAGTTTTCCAGTCTATAAAGTGGTTATATTAGTTTTCTATTGCTACACAGCAAATCACAAATTTAGCAGCTTAAAACAGCACTAATTGACTACCTCAAAGTTCTGTCTATCAGAAGTCTAAATACAGCATGATTGATTTCTCTGCTCAGAGTCTCCCCAGGATGAAATCAAGGGGGTAGGCTGGGCTGTGTTCTCATCTAGAAGCTCGACTAAGGACGAATCTGCTTCCAGGCTTATTCACATTTTTGGCAGAATCCTGTTCATTGGGCTGAGGTTTTTGCCTTTCTGCTGTTGACAGGAAGTTGCTCTCAGATCCTAAACACTGCTCACATTCCTTCACCCAATGACCTCTTCTGTCTTCAAAGCCAGCAGTGAAGAATTGCCTTTACATCAAATCTCTTACTCTTTGAATCTCCTCAGGAACTGCTCAGTCTCTTTTTAAGGCCTCAACTGACTACGTCTGGCATATCCATAATAATCCCCCCTTCTTAAAGTCAACTGATTAGAGACCTTGACTTTGTTGTAGTATGTCTTGGTCTTTTAATGCTTGGTATAAGTTTATTTGAGTCTGAGTGCAAATTTGGGTTTACAAACTTTCACTAAAGGCAATTTGGCTATGCAGAATAAAATGGTTTCATTCTGTGGTTTCAGATGCCTGTTTGGTTCTGTAAAAATGAAACAACAGCTAAGTTTTAAATGGTGAGAAATTGTTGGCACTGAGTTTTTGTTGTCTGTTGGCACCGTTAAACACTGATGTTGGAAAATAGTCTATTTTACATTTTCCAGAGCAATTTTTTGAATTGAACATATTTTAAAATAAAAATTTTATATAGTTAAGGTTAACAACATGAAGATAGTTATCCTTAATATAGGTATCATTTTTTGTATGTGATGAGAGAACCTGAAATCTACCCTCTTAGCATATTTCCAGTATTCAATACAGTATTATTAACTATAGTTATTATACCTGCACATAGACCTCTGGACTTATGCACACATGCACCTTTAGTTCTTGTGAAAGTATTTTTGTGCATGGTTAGTTGTTCAAATTAATGTTTTTGTGAGAATATAAATTGTGGAAACTTCTATATTTCCAGCTTGCTGATATCACTCTTTCTCCTGATTTGGGACTTTGACTCCGTTTACAAATTCCTTTTGTCATATAATATAGCTTAATCGCAGAAGTGACATCTCATCAAATTTACAGGTTCCACCATCATTCAACAGGAGGACATTCTATAAGGACAGGAGTCATTGGGGTTCTCTTAGAATTCTGCCTCCTGCAATGGGGTCAATAATAGTATCTTCTTCAAAAAGCTGTGAATTATATATGAAAAGTATTCAGAATAGTAATTGCTCAAAAAATGTTAGTCTAAAATGCATTAATAAATGTGAGATTTTTTTTCAAAGAAAGTTTCTTGGATTATTTATCTTGCCTTCAGAGCCAAGTATTAATATTGTTGGGAACTCAATAGATGTTTATTAAGTGAATGCATAAACCTGTATTGTACAAATGTAAAAAAGTAATATTTCACCAATGTAAACAACTTGAAGGTCATCCGGTCCAAAATCTGCATTTTAAATGTAACAAAATTGAGTCTAGGTTGGTGAAGTCATGGTACAAAACTACTGACTAGGGGCAGAATGTCCACTAGGTAACAAATCTCATGATTCTCTAATATCTTTCCCTGTATTCTATTGCACTGCAGACATTGACCTAGAATTATTCTCTTAGCTATTTTATCCAGTAAGACTCTCAAGTGCCTTAGGCAAGGGCAATGGTTTCTACTTTAGTGTATCCTAATAGTACCCAGAGTAGTGTTAGGCAAACAAGGGGTAAGTGGATGGAATTATCCTCTAGGTGACATCATGAGAGGAATCTGACTATGCAATCAGTTATGACACCAAAGATCAAGTCTACCTTTCCCTACTTACCTGCATGATTCTCAGTATGATCATTCACAGTGAAACAGATGACTTTAAGAGCAGATAAGCCCTTAGACACTTTCCAGGAGAGGGATGCCCAGGTTATGCTTTTGCACAACATCAAGTCCAGAGATATTAATAAGAATTATTCTTAAAGAATACTGGTCAACTCACACCTCCTTTTCACCAAGTCTCTTCCTTGGTTTATTTTATTTCATAATACTTTTCATCACTTTTCATATGCTATATACTTTACAATTTTTTATTTTGCTTTCAGTGTCTCCCCCATTAAAACGTAAGTTCCTTATGGGAAGGCATATCAATGTGTTTTGTTTCCTGCTTAATCCCTAGCTCCTGGGACACCCCCTTAAAGTAGATGCACAGTAAATAATTATTGAATGGATAATGAAATGGGCTTGGGAAAAGTTGGCTTGAGAATAGTTAGACTAGAATCTTTCCTTCATAATCTTTCATAGCCTTTATTACAAGAAATCTGTCAAGATTCTCTGAGACAGGATCTGGTGTATGGCAGCATTTCCCATGAATGATCACTAACATAGAACGGCAGAACACAGTGCATGAAGCACTCAAATTTTTTATATTATTTTTCCAGTGAGGAAACTGAGACACAGGAGAATGAGTGACTCACCTAGTGTTCCAAACTCATTCTTTGGACTGGAACCTCAAATCTGCTGACATGCAGACCACTGCCCTCTCAACTTCTCTCTTCCTGAGGGTTCATTAAATTAATTTATCTGCCAGGTAATAGCTAATGTTTTAAAAGATTACCTTGGTCCAAAAATCTTTTATCAGGTGGAAGCATGAAACTTGATAGAACAGTTCTCAACTATAAGGAAGCACAAAAGATACTTAAATGGGCATATAGATCAAATCTCAGTATTAGGGAAAAAAATGCTATTAGTCATCTAAATTCCTTCCACATAATGATATTTAATTATGATTATATTCACATGAAATTGAATTTTCAGGAATTTAAAAAGAACTTATCAAGCATGTAAACTTCATGATGAAATTGAAAATAAGAGAAAATGTATTGAGCACAGGAAGTACAAAAAAAGGGTGATTTCTCCTCTCTGCTTCTGTCTCTTTCTCTATCCCTCTCTGTGCTGTCTGTATCTGTGTCCATCTGTCTATCTATCTCTGCTTCTGTATCTCTCTGTCTCTGTCACACACAAACACACACTTATTTCACTCTTTTTGCATGAAGATTCTGAAACTCTTGTTCAGAGGTGAGAACTCTTTGAAAGGAAGGAGTGATGGTGGTTGAAGGATCACACAGCATGATGCAATAGAAACAGACCTGAACCTGCAAGCGAGAAGCTTGGGTTTCCTAATGTGTATGTCATTAACCAGCTATGAGCTTCCTGGCAAGTCATTTCCTTGGGTCTCAATGGACAGTGGAAAAAGGTTATCTTAGTGCTATGAATAGTCAGCAAGAGCTGATGAATGCTTTTCTATCCTTTGTTGCAATAGTCATTTTAGGTACTAAACTTAGCCTCTAAGGCTAAGCTTAACCTATAAGACAATAGCTCTCAAGAGAATCACTTGGAGTGCTTGGCTTCCAGGCCACATTTCCAGGAATCTCTCTTTAAGAGCTCTGGGATAGGGCCCAAGAATCTGCAGTTTTAACAAACATTCCTAGAGATTCTGATAAAGCCAGACTGAATACCATGCTTTTGGAGGTGTTGTTTTAAAGCTGTGGAATTTCTGTTCAAATTGATCAGAAAAAGCACCAGTATTGTCAAGATCAGGCTACCATGTTACATATTTATTGCAACCTCATTAGGAACACTATTATAGGGGGAAGATTAAAGCCAGGGAAAATGAAAAGATAATAGTAAAAGTGGCTAACAAGAGAGGTTAATGTCCCCCATAATGTCCTCCAGTCCCCATAGCTCAGCAGTGCCCATGGCTTTACTGAGGGTTCTGGTCAGGCTCAGATAGAGATAGAGGGGAAAGGAGAAATGGTTTGGTGTGACCTAATGGTATCAGCCAGGCCTCACTGAGTCTTGACAGCACTCTGCTACATTGATATAACTTATTATTCTCACTTTTCAAAGGAGAAAAATAAGACCTGTGATTTGTCCAAAGTCACATAGCCACTAAACAATAGAAGCTAGGTAAACAAAGCCTCAAAGATGATGCTGTGAAAGTGCTGCACTCCATATGCCAGCAAATCTGGAAAACTCAGCAGTGGACACAGGACTGGAAAAGGTCAGTTTTCATTCCAGTCCCAAAGAAAGGCAATGCCAAAGAATGCTCAAACTACCGCACAATTGCACTCATCTCACACGTTAGTAAAGTAATGTTCAAAATTCTCCAAGCAAGTCTTCAGCAATACGTGAACCGTGAACTTCCAGATGTTCAAGCTGGTTTTAGAAAAGGCAGAGGAACCAGAGATCAAATTGCCAACATCCACTGGATCATCAAAAAAGCAAGAGAGTTCCAGAAAAACATCTATTTCTGCTTTATTGACTATGCCAAAGCCTTTGACTGTGTGGATCACGATAAACTGAAAAATTCTGAAAGAGATGGGAACACCAGACCATCTGATCTATCTCTTGAGAAACCTGTATGCAGGTCAGGAAGCAACAGTTAGAAATGGACATGGAACAACAGACTGGTTCCAAATAGGAAAAGGAGTACATCAAGGCTGTATATTGTCCCCATGCTTATTTAACTTCTATGCAGAGTACATCATGAGAAACGCTGGGCTGGAAGAAACACAAGCTGGAATCAAGATTGCCGGGAGAAATATCAATAACCTCAGATATGCAGATGACACCACCCTTATGGCAGAAATCGAAGAACTAAAGAGCCTCTTGATGAAAGTGAAAGAGGAGAGTGAAAAAGTTGGCTTAAAGCTCAACGTTCAGAAAACTAATATCATGGCATCTGGTCCCATCACTTCATGGGAAATAGATGGGGAAACAGTGGAAACAGTGTCAGACTTTATTTTTTTGGGCTCCAAAATCACTGCTGATGGTGATTGCAGCCGTGAAATTAAAAGACGCTTATTCCTTGGAAGGAAGGTTATGACCAAGCTAGATAGAATATTTAAAAGCAGAGATGTTACTTTGCTAACAAAGGTCCGTCTAGTCAAGGCTATGGTTTTTCCAGGGGTCATGTATGGATGTGAGAGGTGGACGATGAAGAAAGCTGAGCGCCGAAGAATCGATGCTTTTGAACTGTGGTGTTGGAGAAGACTCTTGAGAGTCCCTTGGACTGCAAGGAGATTCAACCAGTCCATCCTAAAGGAAATCAGTCCTGGGTGTTCATTGGAAGGACTGATGTTGAAGCTGAAACTCCAATACTTTGGCGACCTCATGTGAAGAGTTGACTCATTGGAAAAGACCCTAATGCTGGGAAGGATAGGGGGCAGGAGGAGAAGGGGATGACAGAGGATGAGATGGCTGGATGGCATCACTAACTCGATGGACATGGGTTTGGGTAAACTCCGAGAGTTGGTGATGGACAGGGAGGCCTGGCGTGCTGCGATTCATGGGGTGACAAAGAGTCGGACATGACTGAATGACTGAACTGAACTGAAACAAAGCCTTTGTACTGTTCATCATATACCACTTGGCCCTTATGTTAAAGAATGCCCATGAACAGATGTATGGATGTTTCTGCAGCCTTGGGATAGATGAAGTAGGGAGAAAAACAGAGAAGAAATTGATTGAAAGGAGAGAAATAATGGAGGGAGAGAGGTAGAAAATGCACAGAAAGAAAAGTAGTATCCATAGTGAAGTGTCATAAGATTGCAATATTTTTAGGTGGGGCTGGGACAAAGGCACTTGGAATATTTGAAAAGGAGGTGACAGTGACTTTGGGACTTGAAATCCTCTTTAGAGTACTCCCAACTATCCTGACTCAGGTAGCAAATCCTGAGGTCTCGAGTGGATTATACCAAGTAATATAAAGGGTAAATGATGGATACGATTCAAAGCACAGACTACCAGGGATGTTTGCATTGTAATAGGGAAGGAAATATTAAGCCAAAGGAATGTGTGTCTAATTGTGGAATTTCAGGTCATCATGGACAATTAGGAGTAAGTAAAGTGGGCCTCCCTACTGCATCTAAAAGAAAAAAATCCCATGACAGAGGCTTCCTGCTCCGCTTCTGGAGGAGAATGAAGCTTTATCCAAGCACAGGTTAGACACTTTTCTGAAGAAAATTTGATTTGTAGGCAACATCCTGAACCTTAGAGATGAATGAATTGTCAGGTTGAAAGAAGGTTGACCTCACGCCATTGTCTTCTGATTAATGACCCATTTCTTTCCCCCACTTCTATTCCTGTGTTCCCACAGCAGGCAGAGTCCTTCTTCCTGTTCAGAGTAGCCCCAGGCTGGCCATGGAGTGAGCACCACACCTTATACAGCCACCTGCAACTCCTTTAGGTGGCTGGTCACCTGGCAATCAGAGAGGCCTCTGTTATCAGGGCACCTGGCCCTGACCTATACAAGGTTCCTTCACTTAGTCCAACCACTCTGCAAATCCTTTGAGGTCTGGGGTCAATGACTCCAGCAAATGGTATCCATGCTCCTTGAAGAGATGCCTCTAGGAAGTGAGGCTTCCACCCTCTGTCATCCGATAGGAGAAAGATTACTTTGCTCAAACCAGTCAACTGCCCAAAGATCAATCCCAGAGGATGCTGCCTAACACTGCCTCTTGCAGATGCCACTAAGGGATTTCAGGGTCAGCTTTTTAACTTTTTTCCTTCCTGTTTTCACTTATATGTTCATTGACAAATGGTTATTGAACACCTAGTGTTTGCCAGCCACTGCGCTATGCACTGTGAGTCTTCAAAGAGCCCACAGGCTAGTGGGGGATGATAGATAAATGAGCAGGCAATTATAATCAGTGTGCCAAGAGCAGAGAGAGAAGAAAAGCAGGATGCTGTGGGGACACATGGGGGTAGGGGTGTACCATAGACTAGGGAACACATAGGTCACAGACCAGGGCTTCAGAGACAACATCCTGGAGGAGGCAGCCAAACTGCATCCTGCAGGACCATCAGAATATAGTGAGACAAAGGGAGGAAGTGTGGGGACAAGAGTCTTCTAGACAGAGGGACCAGCATGAGAAAAGGTCCAAAGGCCAGAGAAAGGCTGCATGGTGAAGAACTCTGTAGTGGTTCAGCAGCAAGAATGGAGCACGGGGTGTTGGAGAGAAAAGTTTCAGAGATGAGGTAAGGTAGGAGAGATAAATAGGCCTAGCCCACGAAGGACCGCATAAGCTTTGTTCAAAGATTGACTATTCTGAGGGCAATCCAAGGTTGTTTCAAAGACTCACTTGTTTCTTTGTCTCCTATGTCATAACCAGTGAATGTGAAGGATACCTCCAAGGCTACTGCCATCACCAGATCTGCTGTGGGCATGGCAACTGTTTGGTGGCTTCCAAGAACCTTCATGGCCATCACCTCACACCATTCTCCCAAGAGACCCAGGAACATTCTCTATTTTAGCCCCATTTCATGTATTTACCTACTGAAACTCAACCAAGTTTGATAGACTTGATCAAGTTACATAGGTAGTAAATGGTAAAGACAGGGCGTAAATGCAGAATAATGGTAAACAACAATATAATAGGTTAATGAAGAAAGGTGATGTAAAGGGGCAGAGCTCCGTAAAGCTGATGAATCTTCAGTCTGAGGACAGCTCACTCCCATGGTGCCTCCAAAGAGCCTGGAGAAGTTCTAGGAATGTGTTCAAGTGGTCATGGACTTTTGTAAAATTTCCATAATTAAGACACTTAAATCTACAAGACCTTCTCTTCCACTCTGCCTTTCTTTCCATTCCATCTCCCAGGGCTGGGTGATGGTACAAGAGCAGCATTGATATTGGGTTAAGGGGCAGGAGAGTTGGCATAATAGTTGTTTTGAGATTAGTGCTTTCACTGTATACAGTGAAGTTGGTACAGAAATGGCTCCCACAAATATGCCCACCACCTATGTTCCAATTCATTGATGAAACAAAGATGCAGGGTCAGAGGTCACATCACACCTGACACCAGAGGTGTGTAGATTGTGGGAGAGAAAGAAGACTTGAAATATACGGATTGAGAAACCAGTCTGAAAAATTCTTCCAAACATCAAATTGGGAGTTGAGGGTTTGACTTTTGTCAATGACTAATCAAAATGGAACTTTTCCCAGGTCAGGAACATACTTAAGGATGGAATACACACAATTATAAATATAACCACACCCACTCTACTTACATAGGTAGAATGTGTAGGCGTGTAATGAGAATTACATAATATAGAATTTATCAGAATTCCTGATTCCTGTGTTTGCAGGAACAAATTGTAGCTGTAGCACAATGTTGAGTAAATATCTGTATGTTTATATGTTTTATGCATCCCACCTATTAACAGTAACAAACAAATTTTAATTAACCATGTGCAAAGAAAGATAAAATTATCTTTCTATTCTCTTTAGTGGAAGACGCTACAAGAATACGTATGCATACAAAATAGTATGTATAGCTAAAAAGGTAGGGAAAATATAAAAATGTATCAGGCAGTTAATTCATGAAACTGAGTTTATTTCTGGATTTTTGCAATGTCTGTTGTACTGACCAGGTTTTAAGCTTTTATAGTTCATTATTTCTTTTTTCATTCTATGTAAATATTTATCTTCCTATCAAAATTGAATTATAATTTTGTGTTCCTTCTTTTAAAAAGTCCCTCCCTTCCTTCCACCTCTCCTAAATTGTATAAACTTACTCTTAGACAACCAAATCTGCTCTGGCCACCTGTATTGTGTAAACACTGGACTATTATGGACCTGGGAAGTTGAAGCTTCTGCTGAGGAGGTGTTGTTTGAGCTGGGCTTTGATGAAGGATGAGATTTTCTGTCAAGTGTTCTGAACAGTTATGTACCCATGAGTTTTCACCATGAGCACATTATGTAGACTCAGAAGAGGATCCTATAGCAGGAAAAGGATTCTAAACAGGCATCAGGGTCCACTATAGCCATAGGGAGATAGTGAGTCTTTTGTCCATGAGCCATGTGAATGTCGAGGCTTTCCTCATACATAGAATTGAAGCCAACGCCTGTACTCTTTGTCAGTAGGAGGTTCAGTTCTGTCTTAAGTGGGAAAGGCAGTCTAAGGCTCAATAACCCAAAGGTGTATAGTTCCAAACCTTGTAAAAGACACTATTTCCCTCTATGATGACCAAATCTTTTCTGGTCTAACCCTCCTCTATCAAGCTTTCAGTCCTATGGTCTGGCCACAAAGTTTGCTCTGCATCACACATTACAGTGTGTTCTGTGTTCTTCGGGGCCCACAAATACCAATGCCAAATAGAGCCACACCACCTTTTCCAATCAATGTCACCTCCAGGGTTGATCTGCATCCTACAGAAGCCTATCAGGGTTTTGGCGCTGGAAGTCAGGAAAGAAAATGCTCTGATGACTGCAATGTTAATAAGGAACCCTCCTAAATATGATTTGTCCCTCACAAAGGCCACTCTGTCCTTGATCGGCTGCGTGGGAATCCTGTTTCAGCTCTGGGTCTGGCCACCCTGGCTTGGCTTCTGTCTTACCGTGTGGAGCAGGCCAGGCCCGCCTGATAACATCACTCCGGCATAGTGGCGCTTTGTGTACATTCAGGGCTCTGGTTACCTGGGGCAGGCATGATGCAGGCTCGGTGCTGGAGGCCAGGAGGGAGGCAATGACTAAGTAAAAACAAGCATGAAAGGGGAGTGTTTTGGAAGCCCTAAAGGAAGCTTTCTTCCCCCCAATATCCTCAAGGTGCTTCCCAAGGAGGCTGCTTGTTCACTGCCATCAAATTCAACCAAGGGAAGGAATTTGGGCAAGATGTTTCAACCATCAGCTGCTGTGGTGTGTGTGTTCCTGCCCACAGCAGGATGTGTGCCAGCTTGCTCATTCAGACACTTCTCCTTAGTCCCTGGAGCCTTCTTGGTGTGACAAATCACAGACTAACTGCCTTCCAAACTAGGGTTGGGTTGCCTGTGACTTCTTCATCTGAAGCCAGAGCTGTGTGTTTCCCTTAGAGCACAAGTCAGATGGTTCTCAAGCTGCTACTTCAGAGAAATGCAGCCTAAGAACACTTTTCATATATCTTTTCGCTCAGCCCAGGGCTTATTCTAATGAGACTGAATTGGTTCAACAGCTTGTTTGGGAGAGCCAAAGTCCTTCCAAGGAATGAGGTCCATTCTGTTAATCTTCAGTGGGAGGCTGCAGAGACATAAAACTGCGGGAACATCAAGTGCAGGCTGTGGGAACTCAGAAAACAAACTTATGGTTACCAGAGGGGAAGGGCAGGGACAAACTGGAAGTCTGGGGTTCACATACACACATTAGTATATTTAGAACGAGGCTTCCCTGATAGCTCAGCTGGTAAAGAATCCTCCTGCAACGCAGGAGACCTGAGTTTGATCCTTGAGTTGGGAAGATACTCACTCTAGAGATACCCACTCTAGTAGGCTACCCACTCTAGTATTCTGGTGTAGAGAATTTCATGGACTGTATAGTTCATGGGGTTGCAAAGAGTTGGACATGACTGAGCCACTTTCACTCACTCACTCATATTTAGAATAGGTAACCAAAAGGTTTCCCAGGTGGCACTAGTGGTAAAGAACATGCCTGCTATGGCAAGAGATGTAAGAGATGCAGCTTTGATCCATGGATTGGGAAGATCCCCTAGAGGAAGGTATAGCAACCCCCTCCAGTATTCTTGCTTGGAGAATCCCATGGACAGAGAATCCTGTTGGTCTATGGTCCATAGGGTCGCAAAGAGTTGGACACGACTGAACCGACTTCGCAAGGTACAATCAAAAATCTATTCTTTACATCTATGTCTCCTTTTCACCCCTACACATAGGCTCAGTGGTACCATCTTTCTAGATTCCATTTATATGCATTAATATATGATATCTGTCTTTTTCTTTCTGACATTTCACTCTGTATAATAGGCTCTAGGTTCATCCACCTCATTAGAACTGACTCAAATGCTTTTCTTTTTATTGCTGAGTAATGAAATTAAAAGATGCTTACTCCTTGGAAGGAAAGTTATGACCAACCTAGACAGCATATTAAAAAGCAGAGACATTACTTTGCCAACAAAGGTCCGTCTAGTCAAGACTATGGTTTTCCCAGTGGTCATGTATGGATGTGAGAGTTGGACTATAAAGAAAGCTGAGTACTGAAGAACTGATGCTTTTGAACTGTGGTGTTGGAGAAGACTCTTGAGAGTCCCTTGGACTGCAAGGAGACCCAACCAGTCCATCCTAAAGGAGATCAGTCCTGGGTGTTCATTGGAAGGACTGATGCTGAAGCTGAAACTCCAATACTTTGGCCACCTGATGCAAAGAGCTGACTCATTGGAAAAGACCCTGATGCTGAGAAAGATTGAGGGCAGGAGGAGAAGGGGATGACAGAGGATGAGATAGTTAGATGGCATTACCAACTCGATGGACATGGGTTTGGGTAGACTCCGGGAGTTGATGATGGACAGGGAGGCCTGGCGTACTGCTGTTCATGGGGTCACAAAGAGTCGGACATGACTGAGCCACTGAACTGAACTGAACTGAATATTCCACTGTGTATATGTACCACAACGTCCTTATCTATTCATCTGCCAATGGACTCAGTGGGAGAGACGGTGGAATGATATGAGATAATAGTTTTGAAACATATGCATTTCCATATGTAAAATAGATAACCAGTGTGAGTTTGACATATGACACAGGACACCCAAACTTGGAGGGCTGGGTAGGGAGGAAGCTGAAAGGGGTTTCATGATGGAGGGGACACATGTATGATTCCTATTAATGTATGACAAAAACCATCACAATATTGCAAAGTAATTATCCTTCAATTAAAATAAATTTAAAAATTAAAAATAAATAAAAAATTTTAAAAATAGGATAACCAAAAAGGACCTACTGTATAGCATAGGGAATTCCACTTAATATTCTGTAATAACATAAATGGAAAAAGAATTTGAAAAAGAGTAGATATATGTAAAAATAAAAATAACAGCTTTATAGAACACATGTGAAGTCAGAATAAAGAGCACTGGTAAATTCATGCAATATACTTTGTACACTAACAAAATTTATTATGTTTTCTTGGAATGCAAAAACTTAATAAGTAAAAAATTTAAAAAGTAGAAAATAAAAGACTCATTACCCCATTAAAAAAAAAATGATGTAGGCTGCAATGTCAGCTATCATTTCCTTCGGAGTCCAGGCCCTGGCCCCTTCTTTGCACCACTCCCCCTGGTGCCCATGTCCTCCTGTTCCCCAGAGTATTCTGTGATCCCTCTGCCACTTTCTGGGCCTTCCCTGGGTCTGCTTGTCGCAGTCCCCTTCACCAACAGTTTCTAATGCATTTCCCTTCCCTATGAGACATGTAAATGTCCCACATCCCAGAGTTTTGAGGTCCAGAAGAGAAGAAGCAAATATAATAAATGTAATGCTAAATATAAAAATATAATGCAAGGTGTTATTTGAGTTCCCTGGGATTGCTGAAACAAATTACCACAAACTTCATGAAAAAGTGAAAGTGAAATTCACTCAGTCATGTCCGACACTTTGTGACCCCATGAACTATACAGACCATGGAATTCTCCAGGCCAGAATGCAGGCATGGGTAGCCATTCCCTTCTCCAGGAGATCTTCCCAACTCAGGGATCAAACCCAGGTCTCCCGCATTGCAGGTAAATTCTTTACCAGATGAGCCACCAGGGAAGCCCCTACAAACTTGGTGGCTTACAACAAAACACTATTCTCTCACAATTCTCTCACAATTTTCTCACAGTTTTGGAGGGCAAAAGTCCAAAATCAAGCTGCTGACCAGGGCTCACATTTGGAAAGCTCCAGGGGAGCGTTCTTCTTTGCTTCTTCCAGCATCCTGTGGCATTCCTTGGTTTGTGGTCATGTTACTCCCTCTCTGCCTCTGTTTTCACCTGGCCTTCCCTTCTGTGTGTGTGTGTTTTCTCCCCTTACCTCGCTCTCAGGGACACTGGTTCTGTTCACAGGTTCTGGGATTAGGATGTGAAAATACATTTTGGGGGGCCAGGATTCAACTCACTACAGGTGCAAAAAGCAGATTACACTCTAATAGTTTATCAACACTGTGCCATATTTGTATTTTTTAAAAGGAACTTCACTGTTTTAAGTCAAAAGAATGCCAAATACATGGTAAACACTTCAGGCATCCTCATGGGCAGGCCTGTTCAGAATTTTTGGAATAGACGTTTTTCTTGGTTGGTTATTTCCTTCTGACCACACTAGTGCTCTGCCCTACAAAAGGCTCTAGGGGCGATGACCTTCAGGGCTGCCTGAGAGTAAGAGAATGTGGCTCCTGAACCACGTGGGGAGTAGCCAGTGGGAACCTTGCCTCCCTGAGTTGCTTTGGGAGAAGCATCGTCATCTTCCAAGGATCTGGAAGAGGCCAGTGGGGCTATTCCAGGGCTCTGCACAAGAGAGCCACTGTGATAAAGAGGGCCTGTTTGCAGCTGAGCTCTTGGAAAATCACTGCCCACACAAACAGATGGTTATATTCCAGCTGGTCCTGGAAGGAGTGAGGAAGAAAAGGAGAGATCCTTTTTTTCCTAAATCTCAATACTTGGTCTTTCCAAGATGGAGCTGGCCTAGCCTTCACACTTCTACAATTTCTAAAGGAACCAGACTTTGGGAGGCTCTCTTGCCCCTTTGGAAATGTGTACAGAATGCAGTTCAAGGATTCAGAGAATGTACTATTCTTCCTGCTTCCTGGATTGGCTTTCCCCCAGGTATCCATGTGGCTCTAGAGTGACCACTCTACCAACAACAGCATCCTCTCACTACTCTTCCTCTTTCCTCTTCATTTTTTCCTTCTAGCACTCACTATCACCTTGAGGATAAGACTTTGTCTGGAGCTATAGACATTTGGGAAATACTTTTCACTCTATAAATAAACTATGTCCTGACAGTAATGAGTACATACTGTATGATTCTATTCTGTGAAGTTCTAGGAAATGAAAATAATGTATGGTGATGGGAGGAAGAGATTACTAAGCAGTGTGAAGAGGAAACTTCGAGGGTGTTAGATGTGTTCATTGTGTTAATGGTGGTGCTTGTGTCATGGCTGTATGCCCTTGTCAAACTTAGCAAATTGTTTTCTTTAAATATTTACAATTTATTGCATGCCAATCATATCTCAATGAGACTGTTTAAAAAAGAATGAAAATCAGATATAGAAAAAATGAACTGTGGAACTGGAAGGGATTCATAAAGCCATTTGTTTGACATGGCCACCTGCCATCAGGTAGGCAAAGTTTCATCGTCATCTTTATTTTCTTGTAGAGGCTCGAGATTACAGTAGTTTAGGATATGAGGAAATAAAGCTTGAGTCTTGTGATTTCCAGTTCAAGGATCTTTCTACTAAGCAGTGAATCATTGCATCACTTTCTTTTTGGTTTAATTCAACCTAACTTTTCATCTTTATTATCAAGTGGTTTTCCACTGGGGGTGAGATAAAGAAGACAGGAGGGGTAGTGGGAAAGTTGTGTAGACATGTTCTTCAGACAGGAACAGATGCTCAGCTAAACTCAGAGTTTCTGAGTTCAGAGTGCTGAGAGCAGTTCCCAAGTACTTTGAAATGAAACGCGTTGTTTTTGTTGTTCAGTCACTAAGTTGTGTCCAACTCTTTGCGACCCCATGGACTGCAGCACGCCAGGCTCCTCTGCCCTTCACTATCTCCCAGAGTTCATTCAAGTTCATGTCTACTTGAGAGTCAGTGATGCTATTTAACCCTTTTGTCCTCTGCCACCCTCTTCTCCTCCTGTCCTCAATCTTTGCCAGCATCAGGATCTTTTCCAATGAGTTGGCTCTTCGCATCAGTTGGCCAAAGTGTTGGAGCTTCAGCATCAGTCCTTCCAATGAATATTCAGGGTTGATTTCCTTTAGGATTGACTGTTTTGATGTCCCTGCAGCCCAAGGGACCTGAGAGAGTCTTCTCTGTAATGTGTTGTTACTATGATAATAATAGCTGCTGGTGTGTGTGTAGGGGTAGAGTAGGGAAAATGAATGTATGTTGAAAGGAGGCTGTATAGTGAACAGAGTAGTCAAATGTTTTCACAGTAAGCTAGTAATTTTATTGACTCTTCTCTGCCTGTCTTATCTTTGTAAGAATCAAATTTTTCTCCCAGCAGCCTTATTCCCCAAGCTCTTCAGAAATTCAGATATCATTTCTTCTCCCACTCCCCCTGTGGCCAGTCCTCATGCCCACTGATCCTTACCAGGAGGGATGACCTGGGGGGGAGGCAGCTAGCATGTTTCCCTCTTCCCTCACTAGAGCTGCCCATGATCAGATGCATGTTTATTTCTCTCCTAACTCAAGAATCACTCTTTATATGAAACTGCTCCTTAGTTGGGCTTCAGAAACTAAAGATTTAAAAAAAAAAAAAACCCAGAGAGGCCTGTGTCAATGATGAAAGGCTTGGATAAGGGCCCCTGGGAGGGGGGCGGGAAACAACAAAGAATTGATGCTCTTTGCCCTGTAGAGAGGGGATCCTAGTGGAGGTAATCAACAGGGCTGGGCAGATGCATGACAAGGTACTGGATGTGGCCTTGACTTAGTGGGTGGGGTGGAAATGGAGTGGATGGGCAGCCAGGTCTAGTTGCAGCCACCAAGCATTAGTAACTTCCATGGACATTCTTGAATCTTGATTTCCTAATTTTTAGTCTCTAAACACTTGCAGCTCTGTCTTCCTGTGATTCTAGACATATCCTTCATCAATCTTAAAAATAAAAGCAGAGAAGTAATACTCTAATTTTTGTTGTTTCTTCTGCGCTCTGTAAAGAAGTAGTGGCATTTACAGTGCAGATTTGAGTTAAAGTGTGGTGTATTGCCAAGAGTATGGACTCACTTATCAGACAAACTCAGTTGAAAATCTTGGATTGACCTCTTACTGGGGACAAGTGCTTAACTCTTTTTAGACTTGTCTTCCACACCCTTTCCACAAGGGCTTCTCTTGTGGCTCAGATGGTAAAGAATCTGTCTGCAATGTGGGAGACCTGGGTTCAATCCCTGGGCTAAGAAGATCCCCTGGAGAAGAGAAAGGCTGCCCACGTCAATATTCTGGCCTGGAGAATCCCATGGACTGTATAGTCCATGGGGTCACAAAGAATTGGACACGACTGAATGATTTTCACTTCCACATCTAGGAAATGGAAAGAGTGATGCTTCCTTATTAGCTTGTTGAGAGGATTAAATGAGATAAGTGATAATAGCTAGTATTTATTGTACTAATTTAGGTACTTAATTAAATGCTTTTCATGGGTTTTTCCGGAGAAGGCAATGGCACCCCACTCCAGTACTCTTGCCTGGAAAATCCCATGGACGGAGGAGCCTGGTAGGCTACAGTCCATGGGGTCACTAAGAGTCAGACACGACTGAGCGACTTCACTTTCATTTTTCCCTTTCATGCACTGGAGAAGGAAATGGCAACCCACTCCAGTATTCTTGCCTGGAGAATCCTAGGGACAGCGGAGCCTGGTGGGCTGCCGTCTATGGGGTCGCACAGAGTCAGACACGACTGAAGCGACTTAGCAGCAGCAGCATTAGGTTTTTCATTTAACCTTGTGAATTAAAGTTTTACGGATGAGGGAGAAAGATCAGAATAATGCCTAGGTTTATCTGGATTCAAACCCCCAATTTACAACCATGATGCGACAGCATCCTCACTAACTTCCCTCTCGTTGGAAATGTGCCGTAAACATACATTAGATTTCTTTTTAATCTCCGCAGGTTTCTGAGTGACATTTTATTTTTATAACTCTTTCTATAAAAGGAAAATAAAGAGTTTTCTTTGACTAAAAAAATAACACAGGCATAATATTTATGCTTTTTTAAAAGACACAAATCTAAAAGGCCAAAAGAAGAAAACGGTATTATTTAGGACCCGTCTACTGAAGAAAACCATTGTAAACATTTTGTTGTATGCTTTTCCATACTATTATGTATATTTTATTATTATATACATGAAGATACACATCTAAATGAATATGTACTATTTTTCCCAAAATAACATCACTTTGCTTTCTTGGTTTTGTAACTGGCTTCCCCTGCCCCAACAATGATACATTATGAATAACTTTAAATGTCAATTTTTCATTCAACAAATTTTATTGAATATTATGTGTTGTAATAAATCATAAAACTAAAGAAATTAAAATAATACTTCTTGTGGAATGTGCACTGTGTTGTTCCAGACAGCTAATAGCATAATGAAAAGCAAATCATATAGTATCTAAAAAGATGATATGTGTGATCAAAGAAAAAAAATACAGCAACATTTGGGTTACAGATTTAACCAAAGACCTTATTGAGAAGATGGCATTTGAGCACAGACTTAAAGGAGGTGAGAGATTTAGAGAGTGGTTGTCTGAGCATGCTAGCAGAGAAACCAACCAGTGGCAGCAGTAAGAAAAGGCAGAATGTGATTGATTTCTATACATGTTTGAAAGCATAACCGGTAAGATTTTCTGACACATGGAATGGGGAGGCATGAGAGAAAAAGAGGAGTCATGGAAGACTCCAGGGTTTTGGTGCGAGCAAATGGAAGTTTGGAGAAACATCAACTGAAAGGAAGGAAAAGCTGAGGGTGGAATAGGTTTGAGGGAAAGATCAGCAGTCAGTTTCAGACATAGTGAATCTGTGATGCCTACTGGGTGTTCAGATGAAGATGCTGGATATACACTCTGTAATCCAGGAATGAGAGTGAGGCTAGGGGGAGAGATAGACATTTGGAAGTTATCACCATATACATGGTACTCAGAGTGATGCACCTGCCTGGAATCACCAGAGGAGAGCAAGCAAGAAGAGAAGAGGATGAAGGGTTGAATCCTCGGGGGGCTCCAATGTTGAGAGGTGGAGGAGAGAAGGAAGGACAGGTAGAGGAGCCCAAGAAGGAGGAAGCAATGAAGTAGAAGGAAAGCCAGGAGACTGTTGGGTTCTGGAAGGTCAGAAAGTTTTTTAAGCATTTAAGGGAAGAAGGAGGAAATCAACTGTGTTGTATGATGCTGTTGAATCTAGTAACATGAGGACCGAGAACTGACCACATGCCTACAACTCAATGAGTGCCAAGGGTGAAGGAACCTCCAAGAGTGTCTCTGGTTGTTATTGTATTCAACAGATTATAGCCCATTATTATTATTTTATTTATTTATTTATGGCTGTGCTGGGTGTTCATTGCAATGATCAGGCTTCTCACTGGGGATGGCTTCTCTTGTTAAGGAGCATGGGCTCTAGAGAGAGGGCTTCAGTAGTTGTGGCACATGGGCTTAGTTGCCCCCAAGCAAGTGGAATCTTCCCAGACCAGGAATTGAACCTGTGTCCCCTGCTTTGGCAGGTGAATTCTTAACCACTGGACCACCAGGGAAATCCCCACTACTATTATTATTAATTTTAATGTTCAGTGTCCTAGATTCGGTCATTGGGAGCCCCTTCCTCCTGTCCCTGTGTCCTTTTCACAAATTCATACTATTCTTGGAACTCATATTTATTTTCTAACGGACATTTCAAATTGTCCACTATCGTTAGCACTCTTATGGAATATCCTTGTATCTTAGGCCACTTGTTAAACTTGCTCTTATTTCAGGACATATACTGACTATTTTCTTTTAATTTTCTCCCATGCATGATTTTGTTAGTATTGTCTATTTCATTCCCTTATAGTGAGCATCTGTGTTTTTTTCAAAATGGAAGTTGCTTTATTGTTTCTCATTATCATGCTTACTGAAAATATGTCAAATGAAATAAGAAAATAAAATTTGAAAAGTCATGTGAAAGCTCACCAGACTGAAATAACTTACTAATAACTTCTAGTGGAACACATTTATTTCTCTTTGTATAGCATATAACTATGTCTGGTGTGGTGCATGCATCCATAACTTTGCTTAAATGAGATCATAATCACACCAAACAGATGTTCTGTAATCTACTGGTCCTCTACTCAATAGCATAGAGCATGTATTTTAATATATGTTACAACAGAATAGAACTAGCTTTGCAATTAGAAAGATAATGATAGTGGTTTCCTCACACGGGTGCTACATGTCATGTTCTCACTTTATTTATCCAATAATTATTGAACACATAGTTTGTGGCAGCCTCTCTGATACCCTCTCCCTGGTTTTATATTAGATGTGAGGGAGTGTTTGGATAATCATTATTGCTATTCATTAATGTTTCAGTTCTGCTGTCCTTCTAGACATGTAGCAAGATCACATGACCCTCTAGAGTCTGGGCGTGGTCATTGGAAGTGATCAGATGTCATTTCCAGGCCAAAGCCTTGTGACCAGTGCAAGACCCCTTCTCCCTGGTATAGGTCCCTGGAAGCACATGTTAATATAAAACTTCTATGAGCCTGGTTCCACAAATGAACCAAGTCCCCTGCCAAGTCCACCGAGGAAGAAGTACACTTTTGTAACATCAAGTCGCTAGGATATTGTGGTTAATTGTTACTGCAGCCTACCCTCTCCTCTGCTGATTGATAGTGTCTAACCAGCTATTAATTTACCTAATTGTGCTAAGAAGAGATTTTGACACTTGCCTTGTTGAATACCGGGTATATGAAATCTGCAATTTGTGACTGATCTACTAAGCTAATAATTTTCTAGATGTGAAAAGGCAAATTACCCTACACCCTGAGCATGATGGGAAAGAAGGCTGCAGTTTAGTCACTGTTCATCAAAGCATATTATGACGAACATTAACATCAGAATCACCTGGATGCTTATCTACAAATGCAAATATCTAGACCCTACCCATAAAAGAGTCAACAGCTCAGTGATCTGCATTTCTAACAAACTCTCTAGCTGATTCAAAGGCACTGGTGTGAGTGAGTAAGGTCACACAATGACTCAGTGTTTGGGGGTTGTTGCAAAAGCAGTTCATTAGCACCAACTGAGTACTTTGTACATGTCAGAGGTTATGCTGAATCCTAGAAACACAAAGACTGACAAAGTTCTTGCTGTCAAGAAGTTCAGAGCAAAATAGTTTAATTTTTATGATGATGTCCAATGTATCAAATTGTTGTTTTATGACTCATGCTTTTGTATTATATTCAGGAATTCTTTGCTTAACCTAAGCTAGCAATGACTTCCTTCTGTTTTCTTTTAAAAGTTGTATAGTTTTAGTTTTTATATTTATGTTTATTATCCATTTTGAGCTAATTTTTGTATGTGGTGTAATGGTTGAAATTCATCTTATTGCATGTGGATAGCCAATTGTTCACTGCCATTTGTTGAAAATATTACATATCTTGTCAAAAATCAGTCACCCTTATATGTGTTACATAAATACAACATTTCGTTTTGGCAGGTTTATAAAAAATTTTGAAATATGCTATGTTAATCCTCCAACTTTTTCATCACTTTCAAATTTATTTTGGCTATTTAGAGCCTTTGCATTTTCAAATAAAATTTAAAATAAACTTGGCAATTTCTGGGAAAAAAAATAGAAGCTCAGAGACTTTTACTGTGGGAGACATTTGTGTACAAAAATATCTTTAATCATGTGTTAGGATGGAAGCCTTTTCAAATATGCAGAGCAAGCCCCAAGGTAGAAGTGGTCCTTCATATATAGAAGGCACAGAGGTGATTTAAACTGAGGGGAATAGGTCTGTTTTGAAAGCTAATATCAATAACAAGAGCCTGATAGGATGTGTGGTGAGGAAGGAATCCTGGGGTGGTTTCTGAAAAGAAAGATACATGATTAAGAGTGACTGGAGAGTATATTTGAAGAGAGTTACTAAAATCAAATACAACATCTTTAGAGATTTGTCTTTGCAGATGGTGAGGAATGGAAGCAGTTGGTTTTATGGTGCATTTTGGTGGAAGTGAAGAGACAAGGGCTGGATACCGTTGTGTTAGGGGAAGCACACTGATTGAAACCGCCCACCCTGGCCAGGCACCATAGTAACCATTCGCATGAGTTGTTTTATGACAGGAGATCCTGTTAAGGAATAAGAAAGTAATAAGCCACCACCAACCAGAAGAGTTCGGGAAAGGTCAAAAGGAGACACCGCGTGTCCGTCCACTTCCCAGAATCCCTCTTGCTAGCATCCATCTTGGCTGAGCGATGCATGCGCCACCAGAAAAGACTCTGAATTAGAATGATTAGCCAAAGACAACCCAGAAACTAATCTCATCACCAAAAAACCTGAGACTGTGAGCCACGCGGCAGAGCTGTTCTCCTGGGTTCCCTTACCCTACTGCTCTCCACAGAGTGCTCTTTCCCAATAAAATCTCTTGCTTTGTCAGCACATGTGTCTCCTCGGACAATTCATTTCTGAGTGTTAGACAAGAGCCCAGTTTTGGGCCCTGGAAGGGGTCCCCCTTCTGGCAACAAATGGCGACTCTGGTGGGGACTCTTATTAGCTGAGACTGACATCCTGACCACTCGAGGTACTCAGAGGCCAGCTTGCCTGCCAATCAACCAGACCCAGCGGCCGCAACCGGGACCTTTTGTCCCTGATCTCCTCCTGACTTGGTCAACTGGCCAGAGTGCCCCGACCGGTAAGGAACAAGAGACTTTATTGACCTCAATCCCCTTCTCTCTCTTTCCTCTCCTTAACCCTTTCTATTCTTCCCCTTTTTTTTTCTAGTCCCCCAGTCCTGGACACAGGAGTCTGGTCGAAGGGCCTCAGCCTGAGCTGAGGATTGGAGACTGATCACCTCCTCTTGGCAGAGAACTTGAATTCTGGTAGGGCCGAATTCCAGTCCTCCCTTCTCTGGAGGCCCAGGGAAAAGTCCCGTAACGCCTGGTTATCTGCAGGTGGCAGGATTCGTCTGTAAGGCCACCCCTTTTGCCCCCCTCTCCCGCCTCCTCCCCCTTCTTTCAACCTGGCTTCCTTTCCTCCCTTTGAAATCTTTGAAGACCTGAGATATTTTCCTTTACTTTGTTAGTACTTGGATCTGAAGTTCTGTGTCTCTATAGGAGGTTTTCTGAGAGACTGTATTCTTGTATTTAAGGGAGTGTCTGATGAGGACTGCCAGGTTTGTATGTGTGTGTTTTAACTCTCTGTTCTGTGTTGTGATTTTTGATGGCCATTTTGCTCTGTCTGGCCACCATTTGGTTTAGACCTGCCGCCATTTTGTTAGAACTTGATTTTCTTTCCCTGTACCTTGAGACCAGGGCTCTCAGGAACACTTATCTAGACCATCTCTAACTCCTGAGACTGAGGAAAAATGGGGAAAAGGCTTTAAAATTTTTATTTATTCCAACTGTTTTTTATAAACTAGTAAATTTTATATTGTAATATCTAATTCACAACTAAACTTAGAAAATGAAGCTAGATCTTGCCCTGCGTCTGTCTAAATATGTCTTGGTTTGTCTTTGTCTCTTGGGTAATATTTTTGAGGTTAATTTGTAAATGAGCTCTATTTAATTGGCTCAAAGAAAAGTAAGCGCTTACAAATCAAATAATTCTAAATTAAACAATAAGTTCCAGGCTCATGTGAACTGGGAAGTATTCAGTTTTAAATACCTGATAGTAATGTTTGTTTGTTGACCTATTAATATAGACATGTCTTAGAGTAATTAACATTAAATAAAATATTTTCATTGTACCTAGGTTTAATATAAGTTAAATGTTATCGTATCTGTTACAAGTTTGTCAACAAGGAAATTACCTCGAGTGAAGAAGCTTCTCAAAAAATGTAAATGAGATATGAGCTTTTCGACAAGCTCTATTAAGAATAATTAGGCTTTAGAAATGTCTGTCTAAAATAGTCCCTCCAGATTGGCATAACTTGAATTTCTAAGGGTTGTGCTAAAGCGAAGTGTTGGAAATCTATTAAATAGGTCATTTCCAAATAAAATAAGATTTTAAAACATTTACTACTCAACACTGATTTCCTTTTACAGAAAAACTAAAGAGATTTGAGACTACAAACGAATAATGTTTGGTGCCATCCTAAAATGTTTCAAGAAAGCAAGGGTTTTAGAAATAACCACTGGTATTTATGCTCACCAATCTATCAAATGCTAATATAAAAGTTAGTTCTTGGTTACTAAAGGAAAGTAGGAAATGTGCTTTCAAAAAAAAAGGTATGAAAAAATACTAAAAAAGAGTTATGCATGATCAGGATTTTCTAAAATTGAATTACAATTAGTTAGATAAGTGGATTTTGTTAGGAATGACACAGCCATAAGAAAACTGGTTAGAGCTAACTAGGTCCAAGATGGTGGAACTGACTTTCGCTAGACCTTGAGCCTTGGTATTTATGCCCATTGTGACATATCAACAAGCTGAATGATACACCCATCAACATTGACTAAATCTGATCAAATGTTTTAAACCCTTTTAATTGATCTTTTCGATAAAACTTCCTAGATCGAATTCTTTTAAAATTCTTTTGACCTCTAGCTAACTTTGGGGTGCTTCAGAGGGCCCCTGGAACATCCCAAAGAGAGATATTAAACTGTGTTTACTTGGTTGGTTAAATTACATGAAAAATATTATCAAATGAGTAATAAATCCGCTCATGTTATAATGTATGGTAAAATTACTAATACAGATATCCTAGAAATTATATGGAATTTTTAACATTCTGATATGTCCTGGTATTCTAATGGAAAACCTGATGACTTCACAAAAGTTAACAAAGGACTGAATGAACCAGCGAATATGCTTATAATTTTTATGGTTTCTATCTGAAAAATTACAGGTTTGACTCTTGTGTTTTCTGGGAGTAGGGAAAACCTTCTTCTAAAACTAATTATGAAAATAATTTGGTAAAATTATATGTTATAAACAAAATAATTATATTTTGTCTCTATCTGACTCCTCCAGAAATTTGAAACTCTTAGGTTTCCAGTAAGTTTATCAAATGAGCTAAGAAGGTTATCTCACTAACAAGTGCAAAAATCTTAAGGAATTTTTGAGACCTTAAAAAGAAAAAAATTCACCTAGATTTGTTAGGCAAAATCTGTGATAAGGCTTTGGTGTGAGTTTCCCAGCCCTGTTTTATTTTAAAAGTTCAGTCTGAGACTATAAATGTTTCAGCAAAATAAAAAGTCTATGATCAATTATGGTTATATAAATCATCAGACCAAAATTAGTGAGAACAGACCTATTTTGCAAACAAGCTAGCCTTAATTTGGTTATATTTGATAAAAATGAGGGTAATTTTAGAGAGAAAAAGATATTTCAATAAATGTTAAATCCCAGTTTGTTAATGGAGGTCTGCATGTAGTAAGACTCATTTCTTGGATAGTTCTTTGCTGTTACATGATATTAATGTAAAATTTAATTGAATTCTTAAAGAACACCCTAAGTTTGTTTATAAAGCTTATCTCAGTAATCTATCTTTAGATGAAGATCAGATGCTTCATGAGCTGCAACCAGGACTGGAAAAAGACTTAATTTAAGAGACTATCTCCAACCTGGATGGAAGGACTTTTTTATCAGGTACTCTTAACTAGCTCATGCACAATGAAACTGAAGGGAAAGTAACTCTTAGATTAATTCCCACTTCCAAAGGCCCCTACACTGGATTGGTATATAGAGAAGACAGCTGACCTGAGCTCACCTTAAAATGATGCTCAAACAGGAGAAACTAGACTACACCAGGATGAAAAGATGACAACAGAGGTAGACTTCTTAGCCCTTTGCATATAAATCAAATGCTTTTCTATCATAGGCCTGATCCTATGCTAGTTTTAGAAATCAATCCAAGTGTTGGGTTTGTGGCCAATTATCTGTGTCTAGTTCTGGGTTACCTTGGTAAATTTCTCTACTACAAGACTTTAACTAGTTGGCCCTGAGAAAATTTACTTAAAAAATTATAATTATATTCAGGTCTGTGATATTACTAGATGGGATCCCCTCACCGGGCCAATTAATAATGCCTGTTCTGACTCTGGCCATAAATTTGAGCTTTCTTCTATTACTCAAGCTCAATCAGAGCAACAAGCAAAGTTTCAACAAAAGAGGGAAAAAAAAATCTCCCACAATTATGGGATGGATTTATATAGATAACAACAGGCTATGGTAATTTAGGTTTAGTCTCCCCTGTGTTGGAAACAATTAAAACATACTAAGGATAATCAGTCTAGTAACACTAGAAAACTGGGCTATGTGCCTTATAGACGGTGGTGCCAATATATAATTTCCATGAAAGATAAAGATTCTACAGAGTAGACTAAGTCAGATGACCTGAGATATACTGGGCAACATCTAATGGAAGCTCTTAGCCTAACTCTTACTTGTGACTTTACTAATACTGCTGGCTATGTTATTTGTATTCCACCTGTTTGCTGTTTCTTACACTGCCAAATGTGTATCTGAGGCCTCTAATGGAATAATATATAGTTCTCTATGAGATCAATGATGGTAATAGTGTAATTCTAGATATGGGAAGAAGCAGCAAGAGGGAATGTTTTCCTGGACCAAGAGGCTAGTAAGACAGGTGGTACAGAGAATTTTGGATACTGTTTTATGGCCTAGTCCAGTAACAGCACATGGAGTGACCTGTCAACAAAATCTTTGCCAAACCTGAGAATGGACATTCTCAGCACCATGAGATAAAATGGTTATGGAATGCCCCCCTCAGAATCATGGTCAAGTTTATGAACAAAAAGGGGCTCCGCCAACTGAAAACTGACACTTTCCATCTATGTCTACAAAGATTAAATCATGGCCACTGCAACTGCTGATTTCAACGCCACTGAAAGGAGTTCAGGGTGAAAATCAGGAATGAGGCACTCTGTGCTCTGGGAAAAACTGGTAGAACAGGCCTTCAGATAGTTAGATCTTTTCAGGAGAAGATTTTATGAGTCCCAATTCTTACATCTTCTCATACCCAGAGAAACACTAACATCATTAACAGTGAAATCTGCTTTTGCTATTAAGGAAAAGTTTACAATTAAAAGTCAAAATAGAGTAGCTATGGTTCTGACATCCTGGAAATAACTAGGTGATGCTATGGGTGTACTTTCAGATTAGACCTTGTATTACTATACACTTGAGCTTTCTGAGTCTTGTCAGGTTTGGATGCTACCATTCTCAAAATAATGTCTGCTGGAAGCTAGTAACTGCAACCTTACTTTTTATAAAACTAGGCAACTGGCTACCTGGCTACAAGCCTCCCCAAAGTGCCAGGTCCAGACTGGGTTTCAGGCCTATTCTTCTAAAAAGAAATGAGATTTATTTTGCCTATTAAAATTCCAGTTACCCCTCCTCCAGCTACTTCTAATTGGGTCTATTACAACAAAATGGCAGACCAAGAGATTGAGATTTTAAATCATACAAAGCTCAGATCTAGGACTTGGAACTGAGGAATACTTCCAATTCAGTGTCTATCCTCCAAGCTGAGGCAGTCCTATGCCCCATTTTGACAGGAAGTTATCACAGTCATAGTTGCCCAGTCCCTAAATTAAAACTGAGCAAGACTCTGTGGGGCTCTGGAGTACAGATCTATTCTGTGTTCTCCATTTCTTGTCTGTAGGATATAGGCTTCATTCAGCCTCCTTGACCTTCCCTGAGTTCCAAAGGGTGGATTCAAACAATTGCTAATCAGGGAAGGGAAGGGATACAGAAACAGAGGAGAAACAATCAAATGGTGGTACAGCCTTGAGGCAGGGTCCTGGATCCTACTCAAAGAAATATGCATAACAATGTCTTTGAGTTCTTCTACAGAACTGGAACCCCCACCCAGGTGGAAGATGGTAACTTCAGACTAAACACAAGATTCCTGGAGCACAGCCCTGTTGCTTCACCACCAACAAATCAAAAAAAAAAAAAGTCATAAACCCTGAAGCCCTCACCCCAAATGTTGCCTTCTGTTTCTGGGGAACGGTGATGACTATCCTTTTAGGTCTCCTATTTGGTCCCGGTCTATTTCATCTCTGAGAGGAGCCAATAGTTTCAAACTAAAGTGCTGTTATTACAAGGGTGAAGACTGGTTTCAGTCAAGGCAAAAAAAAAAACCTTGACATAGATCAGGTAGAGAGAGACTTCTGCTCTACTAGGCAGGCCTACGCCCATGCACAGCAGGAAGAAGTTACAGAAGAAAGAGATCTCCGCCCCAATTCCCAGGAAGCATCTTGAGTATGAAGTCTCTCAGGGGGGAGTTGTTAGGGGAAGCACACCGATTGAAACCACCCACCCTGGCCAGGCACCATAGTAACTATTCGCATGAATTGCTTTATGACAGGAGACCCTGTTAAGGAATACGAAAGTAATAAGCCACCACCAACCAGAAGAGTTTGGGAAAGGTCAAAAGGAGACACCACGTGTCCGTCCACTTCCCAGAATCCCTCTTGCTAGCATCCATCTTGGCTGAGTGATGCATGCACCACCAGGAAAGACTCTGAATTAGAATGATTGGCCAAAGACAACCCGGAAACTAACCCCATCACCATAAAACCCAAGACTGTGAGCCACGTGGCAGAGCTGTTCTCCTGGGTTCCCTTACCCTACTGCTCTCCACCTGGGTGCTCTTTCTCAATAAAATCTCTTGCTTTGTCAGCAAATGTGTTTCCTTGGACAATTCGTTTCCGAGGAGACAAGAGCCCAGTTTTGGGCCCTGGAAGGGGTCCCCCTTCCTGCAACAGTAGGACTAAAAATAGATGTTGACTGACCTATCCAAAGACCTATGCAATCACAAAAAACTAATCAAACTGATCACATGGACCACAGCCTTGTCTAACTCAATGAAACTATGAGCCATGCTGTGTAGGGCCACCCAAGATGGATGCGTCATGGTGGAGAGTTCTGACCAAATGTGGTCCACTGGAGAAGGGAATGGCAAACCACTTCAGTATTCTTACCTTGAGAACACCATGAACAGTATGAAAAGGCAAAAAGATACGACAATGAAAGATGAACTCCCCAGGTCTGTAGGTGCCCAATATGCTACTGGAGAAGAGTGGAGAAATAGCTCCAGAAAGAATGAAGAGATGGAGCCAAAGTGAAAACAATGCCCAATTGTAAATGTGACTGGTGATGGAAGTCAAGTCCAATACTGTAAAGAACAATATTGCATAGGAACCTGGAATGTTAGGTCCATGAATCAAGGTAAATTGGAAGTGGTCATACAGGAGATGGCAAGTATGAACATCGACATTTTAAGAATCAGTGCACTAAAATGGACTGGAATTGGTGAATTTAACTCAGATGACCATTATATATAATACTGTGGGCAAGAATCACTTTGAAGAAATGGAGTAGCCCTCAGAGTCAACAAAAGAGTCTGAAATGCAGTACTAGGTGCAATCTCAAAAATGACAGAATGATCTCTGTTTGTTTCCAAGGCAAACCATTCAATATTGCAGTAATTCAAGTCTATGTCCCAACCACTAATCCCGAAGAAGTTAAAGCTGAAACGGTTCTATGAGGACCTACAAGACCTTCTAGAACTAACATCAAAAAAAGATGTCCTTTTCATCATATTGGACTGGAATGCAAAAGTAGAAAGTCAAGAGATACCTGGAGTAACAGACAGGTTTGGCCTTGGAGTACAAAATGAAGCAGGGCAAAGGCTAACAGAGTTTTGTCAAGACAACGCACTGGTCATAGCAAACACCCTCTTCCAACAACACAAGAGATGACTCTACACATGGACATCACCAAATGGTCAATAGTGAAATCAGACTGACTATATTCTGTGCAGGTGAAGATGGAGAAGCTCTATACAGTCAGCAAAAACAAGACTGGGAGCTGACTGTGGCTCAAATCATGAACTCCTTATGGCAAAATTCAGATTTAAATTGAAGAAAATAGGAAAACCACTAGACCATTCAGGTATGACCTAAATCAAATCCCCTATGATTATACGGTGGAAGTGACAAATAGATTCAAGGGATTAGATCTAATAGACAGAATGCCTGAAGAACTATGGACAGAGGTTTGTGACATTGTCCAGGAGGCAGTGATCAAGACCATCCCCAAGTAAAAGAAATGCAAAAAGGCAAAATGGTTGTCTGAAGAGGCCTTATAAGTAGCTGAGAAAAGAAGAGAAGCTAAAGGCAAAGGAGAAAAGGAAAGATTTACCCATCTGAATGCAGAGTTCCAAAGAATAGCAAGGAGAGATAAGAAAGCCTTCCTCAGTGATATATTCAAAGAAATAGAGGAAAACAATAGAATGGGAAAGACTAGAGATGTTTTCAAGAAAATTAGAGATACCAAGGGAACATTTCATGCAAACATGAGCGCAATGAAGGACAGAAACGGTATGGACCTAAAAGAAGCAGAAGATATTAAGAAGAGGTGGCAAGAATCCAACAAAACTAAATAAATTAATAAAAAAAAATTTTTTTTAAAGAATACGCAGAAGAACTATACAAAAAAGATCTTAGTGACCTAGATAACCATGATGGTGTGATCATTCACCTAGAGCCAGACATCTGGAGTGCAAAGTCAAGTGGACCTTAGGAAGCATCACTATGAACAAAGGTAGGGGAAGTGATGAAATTCCAGTTGAGCTGTTTCAAATCCATAAAGATGATGCTGTGAAAGGGCTGCACTCAATATACCAGCAAATTTGGAAAACTCAGCAGTGGCCACAAGACTATAAAAGGTCAGTTTTCACTCTAATCCCAAAGAAAGGCGATGACAAGGAATGTTCAAATTACTGCACAATTGCACTCATCTCACATTCTAACAAAGTAATGCTCAAAATTCTCCAAGCTAGGCTTCAAAAGTACATGAGTTGAGAATTTCCAGATGTTCAAGTTGGATTTAGAAAAGGCAAGGAACCAGAGATCAAATTGCCAACATCTGTTGGATCATAGAAAAAGCAAGAGAATTCCAGAAAAACATCTACTTCTGCTTCATTGACTACACTGAAGCCTTTGACTGTGTGGATCACAACAAACTGTGGAAAATTCTTCAAGAGATGGAAATACCAGACCACTTTACCTGTCTCATGAGAAATCTGTATGCAGGTCAAGAAGCAAAAGTTAGAACCGGACATGGAACAACGGACGGGTTCCAAATCGGGAAAGGAGTACATCAAGGTTGTATATTGTCACCCTGCATAACTTATATGCAGAGTACATCATGAGAAAAGCCAGGCTGGATGAAGCACAAGCTGGAATCAAGATTGATGTGAGAAATATCAATAATCTCATATAGGCAGATGATGTTACCCTTATGGCAGAAAGCAAAGAAGAACCAAAGAGCCTCTTGATGAAAGTGAAAGAGGAGAGTGTAAAAGTTGGCTTAAAGCTCAACGTTCAGAAAACTAAGATCATGGCATCAGGTCCCATCACTTCGTGGCAAATAGATGGGGAAACAGTGGAAACAGTGACAGACTTTATTTCTAGGGGCTCCAAAATCAGTGCAGATGGTGACTGCAGCCATGAAATTAAAAGATGCTTGCTCCTTGCCTGAAAAGCTATGACCAACTTAGACAGCATATTAAAAAGCAGAGATATTACTTTGCCAACAAAGGTCCATCTAGTCAAAGCTACAGTTTTTCCAGTAGTCATGTATGGATGTGAGAATTGGACCATAAAGAAAGCTGAATGCTGAAGAATTGATGCTTTTGAACTGTGGTGTTGGAAAAGACTCTTGAGAGTCCCTTGGATTACAAGGAGCTAAAATCAGTCAAAGGAAATCATTCCTGAATATTCATTGGAAGGACTGATGCTGAAACTGAGGCTTTGGCCACCTGATGTGAAGAACTAACTCATTGGAAAAGACCCTAATCCTGGGAAAGATTGAAGGCGGGAGGAGAAGGGGATGCCAGAGGATGAGATGGTTGGATGGCATCACCAACTCAATGGGCATGAGTTTGAGTAGGCTCCGGGTGTTGGGGATGGACAGGGAAACATGGTGTGCTGCAACCATGGGGTCGCAAGAGTCAGAGACAACTGAGCAACTGAACTGAACTGACCTTTGGATAAAAACCTGGATGTGAGGATTCAACACTGGTGACACTAATCTGAGTGCAGGTTGTATGGCTCTTTGGTCTCAGGTCTAATGTTTCATTAGTTGGAGCATAACAGAATCTTCCCTTGAGATAGTCTTGAAGGAAAATTAGATGTCCTTCTGACATACTGTGCTTGGTACTTAGGAAAATTGTTGACCTCTTTTCCTAAGCCTTTTTATCGGTCCTCTGTAAGACTGGAGGCTTCCCTTGTGGCTGAGTGGTAAAGAAACTACCTGCAATGCAGGAGACACAGGTTTGATCCTTGGATTGGGAAGATCCCCTGGAGAAGGAAATGGCAACCATTCCAGTATTCTTGCCTGGGAAATCCCATGGACAGAGAAGCCTCGTGGGCTACAGTCCATGGGGTCACAAGAGGTAGACATGACTTAGTGACTAATCCACCACCATCTAAAAGACTGAGCAGCTGTCACATGCTATCTGGTGAGCCATTGCATTCCAAGGGCAGATAATGGACCTCACCACATGGTTCTGAGTTTCCTTTATCTCCAAGGTAAACCCATGGAGAACTGGTAGAATAGAGAGCTGAGGTCCTAAAGCTACATCTGCTGAGGAAGTATTGCTCAGGCTTAACCTGAGCAGGAGAGGATCACAGGAATCATGAGGACTGTAAGTATCAGAAGGATGGTAATTGAAAGAACAAATGAAGTTTATGTAAAGCTGTCCAGAGTACTGTCTAGCAAAGGGTGGAAATTTGAAAAGCTCTAGCTTCCTGTTATCCCTTTGCCCACTGTATGGAAAATGCAGGAAAGAAGACATGGGCTCAACATAAGGATGGATATATTTAAATAATTATTGCTGTTTAAATATGGTATAAGCTATCTTAGGCAAATACACTCATCTTCATAGTCAATGATGATTATTGGAACATCTAAGTGTCAGGTGTTATATTAAGAGTTGACGATACAATTATGAATAATATGGAGAGCTCTCAGGAAAAGCTGAGGCCTTAGGAGAGACAGGCATGTATATAAATAGATAAATTCCAATGCTATAGGCTCTTATAGACTAAAGGAAAAGTGCTGAGGGGCCACAAGTTATACAGTAATTGATCTGCCTAGGGGAATTGGGAAAAGCTTTACCAAGCAGATGACATTTGATCAAGGTCTTGAAGGATGAGTAGGAGTCTGCTTTTCAGTGGCATGGAGTTCCTTATCACTGGAAGGATTCAAACAGAGGCTGAATGGCCACCTGTCAAAGGCATTGCAGACAGATTGCTGAGTAGATGGGAAATTGTCCTGGGTGACCTCAAGGTCCTTCCAAATCCAAGATTCTATGAAAGAGCCCCAGGAGTAGAACATTATTTTACTAACATATATATTACCATCCATCAACACAGTATTCCCAATACTCTGCCTTATGGGGCTAGAGGAGAGCTGCTGTCAACCCAAGAGGGTTTATGCTGGGATCAAGGGGGAGAATTTATCTTTGCTGTGCCCTAAGGGTATGTATCTCTTTACACTTCTCAACCGAGTGTACTGACATGGGATGGTAAGATGGACTAAATGAGAAAACAAGGAGTGTTGGGGATGGAGAGGAAAGCTTTGCTCCTCTGCACACTTGGCAGAGTTTGGGGGTGTTCCTTTATGCCCAAGTGGGCTCCTGGTTGTACAGAAAAGCTGAAGCTGCCTTCTTTGCTGTAGCTCTGCTTGCCTTAGCCAAGGCAGCCACCCGAGGCTCTCTGTCTGCCATCCAGCAAAGACTGTGCCCTTCAGTCAAGAAAAGCAATGGAGACAAAGGAGAAATTCCCAAAGAGAAAAGTGCGTCCAGAGTCTCTTAGCCTCACAGCTGAGTTTCTCTGCTGGAGAATACTTGAATTGTTCACATTCTTGACTCTGCTCAGGTGAACACAGGTGCAGTCAGGCGGAGCCACCGTCCTTTTTCTTCACCTGTGGGGCTGAGAGGCCCCACTGACAGGTGGGCAGACAGACCTGCCATTGTCGCTTGCGTACAGTGGTATATCAAATGCATCTTAAGAAGAGCTTGGGGCTTGAGACTCTTGGGTCTCCTAAGTAGAGCCTTATGGGGAAACTTAAATGTGTAGACTCTTTTTTTTTTTTAATTGAAGGATAATGTGTAGACTCTTTTTCTTGTGGTAAAGTGGAGGAAGAGCTCTGAAGCTACTTTATGAGTGACTTCTTCTGGTCAGTCAAATGTTGAAATAAATCACTTTACTTCCAGCCTCTCAAGCACAAACCTTGACTTTCACACTCATTAAACTCTGGAATTAGTTAACACATCAAGTTTCTTCTGGGATGTCTGTCAAGAAGGATTAGCAGCCAGTTGATGGATGTGGGTTCAGACTACAGTGAACTTGTAATATCCACTCAGCTCATGAGAGCTGGCTCTGTGCCCCCTGCTGGCTCCTGCAGGCTCCTCTGAATTAGTAGGAAATGCAGCCTGATCAGACAGACTATAAAGTGTATGTACTGTGTCTTTCCTGTAAGCCAATAATAATCCTGATATTAATTTTTCTAAGGAAATATACATTCATCTGCTTATATTTTTTTTTGTCAAAAGAAACATGAAAAGAATAAACCCCAAACTAGTGAGATTAGTTATTTGCAGGGAGTGGTAGGAATAGAGTGCAAAGAATTGGGGGAGTGATACTTTAAAAATACATTTCTGTATGATTTTAATTTTGGAGCCAGGTCAAAGTTTCACTATGCAAAAAAAAGTTTATCAGGAAGAATGGGGAAGAAACATAAAATGGAACACAAACAGAAACAAATGGGTCTATTTACATTTCATGTGAAAAACATAATAACGCCAAAGGAGGAAATAAAACTAATCGAAGTAACATTTGACCACAGTATTTTCACTATATAACCCCAATCTGAAGTCAAAAACAACCATCAACAAACTCTACCTGGTAGGTTTGTTTTTCATAGCAGTGGGGGTTAGCATTTTTTTCCCCTTTTTAAAATTGAACAGTTGATTTACAATGTTGTGTTAGCTTCAGGTATACAGCAAACAATATATATGTGTGTGTGTATTCTTTTTCAGATTTTCCCTTATAGGTTATTACACTATATTGAGTATGGTTCCCTGTGTTATACAGTAGGTCCTTTCTGATTATCTATTATATATAGTAGTGCATATGTTACTCCCAAACTCCTAATTTATCCTTCCTCCCCTTTCCTCTTTGATAAGTTTGTTTGCTATGTCTGTGGGTCCATTTCTGTTTTATTAATAAATTTATTAGTATTATTATTTTAGATTCCAAACATAAGCGATATCATATGATATTTATCATGCTAAGTGAAGTAAACCAGACAGCATTAGCAATTTTGAAACTACTGTGTAGGTGTTCCAAGACTGGGTAAATAAGTATTTTGTGAATGGGAGCCAGGTTACTCACTTTCAGGGAAGGAAGTTAAAAATATGGGAAGGGGAAGGACTAGAGTGCATTGGTAGTATTGATTTGAATGGAAGTGCCAGTATAAACTCGTTTTCTTTATATGCATATTACGCTTAATATATACACGGCTGACCCTTGGACAACACAGGTTTGAACTATACAGGTCCACTTAAACACATTTTTTTTTTCAGTAAACACACACTATAGAACTACACAATCTGCGGTTGGTTGAATCTGCTGATTTTGGTAATTGTACTGGGGTGATATAAGAGAATGAAATATATAATAAGGTATTTAAGGGTAAAGGGGCATGATATCTGCAAAGAGAGAGAGAGAAAGAAAGAAAAAACAAATGGGACAACTTATTGTTAATTGATACATCTGGGTATAGGACATACAGCTTCCTTCATACTTTCTTATAACTTATCTATAACTTGAAGTTATAGAAAATAAAAAGTTAAAACATACATAGAAGAGAAAATTTTTAACTATTAGGATGATTATCCTTGCCCCATCTTGCACCAGCTTGGGGAGAATTAAATACCGAGGACATTAAAAGAAACTCCGTTTGTATACAATTTCATTGTGTCCAAGATGCTTTCACATGTGTTAACCTTATCTGATTCTCACAACAATCTTTTGAAGTAAGTAAGGCAGGTATTTTACAGGAACTCCATGTAGATTTCTTTCTCTTGTTTTAATTTATTTTTTAATTGAAGGGTAATTGCTTTACAGAATTTTGTTGTTTTCTGTCAAACATCAACCTGAATCAGCCATAGGTATACATACGTCCCTTCCCTCTTGAAACTCCCTCCCATTTCCCTCCCCATCCCGCCCATCTAGGTTGATACAGAGCCCCTGTTTGAGTTCCCTGAGACATACAGCAAATTCCCATTGGCGATCTATTTTACATATGGTAATATAAGTTTCCATGTTATTCTCTCCATACATCTCACCTTCTCCTTCCCTCTGCCCATGTCCGTAAGTCTGTTCTCTATGTCTGTTTCTCCACTGCTGTCCTGGAAATAAATTCTTTGGTACCATCTTTCTAGATCACATATATATGCATTAGTATATGATATTTATCTTTCTCTTTCTGACTTACTTCACTCTGTATAATGGGCTCTAGGTTCATCCATCTCATTAGAACTGATTCAAAGGTGTTCCTTTTTTATGGCTGAGTAATATTCCATTGTGTATATGTACAACAACTTCTTTATCCATTCATCCGTCAATGGACATCTAGGTTGCTTCCATGTTCTCAGTTCAGTTCAGTCACTCAGTCGTGTCCGACTCTTTGCGACCCCATGAACCACAGCATGCCAGGCCTCCCTGTCCATCACCAACTTCCTGAGTCCACCCAAAGCCATTTCCATCAAGTCAGTGATGCCATCCAGCTATCTCATCCTCTGTCGTCCCCTTCTCCTCCTGCCCTCAATCTTTTCCAGCATCAGGGTCTTTTCCAATGAGTCAGCTCTTTGCATCAGGTGGCTAAAGTATTGAAGTTTCAGCTTCAGCATCAGTCCTTTCAATGAACACCCAGGACTGATTTCCTTTAGGATGGACTGGTTGGATCTCCTTACAGTCCCAAGGGACTCTCAAGAGTCTTCTCCAACACTACAGTTCAAAAGCATCAATTCTTCAGCTCTCAGCTTTCTTTATAGTCCAACTCTCACATCCATACATGACCACTGGAAAAACCACAGCCTTGACTAGATGGACCTTTGTTGGCAAAGTAATGTCTCTGCTTTTTAATATGCTGTCTAGGTTGGTCATAACTTTCCTTCCAAGGAGTAAGCGTCTTTTAATTTCACGGCTGCAATCACCATCAGCAGTGATTTTGGAGCCCAGAAAAATAAAGTCAGCCACTGTTTCCATTGTTTCCCCATCTATCTGCCATGAAGTGATGGGACCTGATGCCATGATCTTAGTTTTCTGAATGTTGAGCTTTAAGCCAACTTTTTCACTCTCCTCTTTCACTTTCATCAAGAGGCTCTTTAGTTCTTCTTCACTTTCTGCCATAAGGGTGGTATCATCTGCATATTTGAGGTTATTGATATTTCTCCGAGTAATCTTTTTTTTTTCTCCCAGTAATCTTGATTCCAGCTTGTGCTTCCTCCAGCCCAGTGTTTCTCATGATGTACTCTGCATATAAGTTAAATAAGCAGGGTGACAATACATAGCCTTGACTTACTCCTTTTCCTATTTGGAACCAGTCTGTTGTTCCATGTCCAGTTCTAACTGTTGCTTCCTGACCTGCATACAGGTTTCTCAAGAAGTAAGTCAGGTGGTCTGGTATTCCCATCTCTTTCAGAATTTTCCACAGTTTGTTGTGGTCCACACAGTCAAAGGCTTCAGTGTAGTCAATAAAGCAGAAGTAGATGTTTTTCTGGAATTCTCTTGCTTTTTCTATGATCCATCGGATGTTGGCAATTTGATCTCTGGTTCTTCTGCCTTTTCTAAAACCAGCTTGAACATCTGGAAGTTCATGGTTCACGTATTGCTGAAGCCTGGCTTGGAGAATTTTAAGCATTACTTTACTAGCGTGTGAGATGAGTGCAATTGTGTGGTAGTTTGAGCATTCTTTGGCATTGCCTTTCTTTGGGATTGGAATGAAAACTGACCTTTTCCAGTCCTGTGTCCACTGCTGAGTTTTCCAGATTTGCTGGCATATGGAGTGCAGCACTTTCACAGCATCATCTTTGAGGATTTGAAATAGCTCAACTGGGATTCCATCACCTCCACTAGCTTTGTTCGTAATGATGCTTTCTAAGGCCCCCTTGACTTCACATTCCAGGATGTCTGGCTCTAGGTGAGTGATCACACCATCGTGATTATCTGGGTCGTGAAGATCTTTTTTGTACAGTTCTTCTGTGTATTCTTGCCACCTATTCTTAATATCTCCTGCTTCTGTGAGGTCCCTACCATTTATGTCCTTTATTGAGCTCATATTTGCATGAAATGTTCCCTTGGTATCTCTAATTAGAGCTGCAGTGAACAGTGGGGTACATATGTCTTTTTCAATTTTGGTTTCCTCAGGTATATGCCTAGGAGTGGGATTGCTGGGTCATATGGTGGTTTTATTCCTAGTTTTTAAAAGACTCTCCATACCATCTTCCCTGGTGGTTGTATCAATTTTCATTCCCACCAACAGTGCTAAAAGGTTCCCTTTTCTCCACATCCTCTCCAGCATTTATTGTTTGTAGACTTTTTGATGATGGCCATTCTGACTGGTTTGAGGTGATGTCTCACTATAGTTTTGATTTGCGTTTCTCTAATAATGAGCGATGTTGAGCATCTTTTCATGTGTTTTTTAGCCATCTGTATGTCTTCTTTGGAGAAATGTCTGTTTAGGTCTTTCCCCCACTTTTTGATTGGGTTGTTTGTTTTTGGTATTGAGTTGTATGAGCTGCTTGCATATTTTGGAAATTAATCCTTTGTCAGTTGTTTCATTTGCTATTATTTTCTCCCATTCTAAGGGTTGTTCTTTTCACCTTGATTATACTTTCCTTTGTTGTGCAAAAGCTTTTAAGTTTAATCAGGTCCTACATCTTTACTTTTGTGTTTATTTCCATTGCTCTAGGAAGTGGGTCACAGAGGATCTTGCTTTGATTTATGTCATCAAGTGTTCTGCCTATGTTTTCCTCTAAGTGTTTTATAGTTTCTGTTTTTACATTTAGGTCTTTAATCCATTTTGATTTTATCTTTGTGTATGGTATTAGGAAGTGTTCTAATTTCATTCTTTTACATGTAGCTATTCAGTTTTCCCAGCACCACTTATTGAAGAGGCTGTCTTTGCCCCATTGTATATTCTTGCCTCCTTTGTCAAAAATTAGGTACCCATAGGTGCAGGGGTTTATTTCTGGGCTTTCTATCTTGTTCCATTGGTCTATATTTCAGTTTTTGTGCCAGTACCATTCTATTTTGATGACTGTAGGTTTGTAGTATAGTCTGAAGTCAGGAAGCTTGATTCTTCCAGCTCCATTTTTTCTCAAGACTCCTTTGGCTATTCAGGGTCTTTTGTGTGTCCATATGAATTGTGAAATATTTTTGTTCTAGTTCTGTGAAAAATGCCATTGGTAATTTGATAGGGATCGCATTGAATCTGTAGATTGCATTTGGTAGTATAGTCACTTTCACAGTATTGATTCTTCCTACCCAGGAACATGGAATATCTCTCCATCTGTTTCATGTGTCTTTGATTTGTTTCATCAGTGTCTTATAATTTTCTGTATATAGTTCTTTTTACTCCTTAGGTAGGTTTATTCCTAGATATTTTATTCTTTTTGTTGCAATGGTGAATGGGATTGATTCCTTAATTTCTTTTTCCGATTTTTCATTGTTAATATTTAGGAATGCAAGTGATTTCTGTGTATTGATTTTGTATCCTGCGACTTTGCTAAATTCACTGATTAGCTCTAGTAATTTTCTGATAGTATCTTTAGGGTTTTCTATGTATGGTATCATGTCATCTGCAAACAGTGAGAGCTTTACTTCTTCTTTTCTGATCTAGATTAGTTTTATTTATTTTTCTTCTCTGATTGCTGTAGCTAGGACTTCCAAAACTATGTTGAATACTAGTGGTGAGAGTGGACACCCTTGTCTTGTTCCTGATCTTAGGGGGAATGCTTTTAGGTTTTCACCATTGAGAATAATGTTGGCTGTGAGCTTATCCTGTATGGCCTTTACTATGTTGAGGTAGACTCCTTCTATGCCCATTTTTTGAAGAGTTTTAATCATAAACAGGTGCTGAATTTTGTCAAAGGCTTTTTCTGCATCTCTGATCATATGCTTTTTATCTTTCAATTTGTTAACATGGTGTATCACATTGATTGATTTGCGTATATTGAAGAATCCTTGCATCCCTAGAATAAACCCAACTTGACCATGGTGTATGAGCTTTTTAATGGTTTGTTGAATTCTCTTTGCTAGAATTTTGCTGAGGATTTTTAATCCATGATCATCTGTGGTATTGGCCTGAAATTTTCTTTTTTTGTGTTGTCTCTGTCTGGTTTTGGTATCAGGGTGATGGTGACCCTGTAGAATGAGCTTGGAAGTGTTCCTTCCTCTGCAATTTTTTTGAAAGAGTTTTAGAAGGATAGGCATTAGCTCTTCTCTAAATGTTTTCTAGAATTCACCGGCAAAGCCATCTGGTCCTGGGCTTTTGTTTTTTGGGGGGATTTTTTTAAATCACAGTTTTGATTTCAGTGCTTGTAATTGGGTTGTTCATAATTTCTATTTCTTCCTGGTTCAGTTTTGGAAGATTGAACTTTTCTAAGAATCTCCATTTCTTCCAGATTATCTATTTTATTGCCATATACTTGTTCATAATAGGCTCTTATAATCCTTTGTATTTCTGCAATGTCTGTCGTAAACTCTGCTTTTTCACTTCTAATTATGTTCATTTGATTCTTCTCTCTTTTTCTTTTTTCTTGATGAGTCTCACTAGTTCAGTTCAGATCAGTCCCTCAGTCATGTCTGACTCTTTGCAATCCCATGGACTGCAGCACGCCAGGCTTCACTGTCCATCACCAACTCCCGGAGCTTGCTCAAACTCATGTCCATCGAGTCGGTGATGCCATCCAACCATCTCATGCTCTGTTGTCCCCTTCTCCTCCCACCTTCAATCTTTCCCAGCATCAGGGTCTTTTCCAATGAGTCAGTTCTTCACATCAGGTGGCCAAAATATTGGAGTTTCAGCTTCAGCATCAGGCCTTCCAATGAATATTCAGGACTGATTTCCTCTAGGATGGACTGGTTGGATCTCCTTGCAGTCCAAGAGACTCTCAAGAGTCTTTTCCAACATCACAGTTCAAAAGCATCAATTCTTCAGCACTCAGCTTTCTTTATAGTCCAACTCTCATATCCATACAAAACTACTGGAAAAACCATAGCTTTGAAATAGATGGGCCTTTGTCGGCAAAGTAATGTCTGTTTTTTAATATGCTATCTAGTTTGGTGATAGCTTTTCTTGCAAGGAGCAAGCGTCTTTTAATTTCATGGCTGCAGTCACCATCTTCAGTGGTTCTGGAGCCCCCAAATATAAAGTCTCTCACTGTTACCATTGTTTCCCCATCTCTTTGCCATGAAGTGATGGGACTGGATGCCATGATCTTAGTTTTCTGAATGTTGAGTTTTAAGCCAACTTTTTCACTCTCCTTTTTCACTTTCATCGAGAGGCTCTTTAGTTCTTCTCCACTCTCTGCCACAAGGGTGGAGTCATCTGCATATCTGAAGTTACTGATATTTCTCCCATCAATCTTGATTCCAGCTTGTGCTTCATTCAGCCTAGCGTTTCTCATGATGTACTCTGCACGTAAGTTGAATAAGCAGGGTGACAATATACAGCCTTGATGTACTCTTTTCCCGACTTGGAACTAGTCTGTTCCATGTCTGGCTAAAGGTTTGTCAAATTGTTTATCTTCTCAAAGACCCAGCTTTTAGTTTTGTTAATCTTTACTATTGTTCTATTGTTTCTTTCATTTCTTTTTCATTTAGTTCTTCTCTGATCTTTATGATTTCTTTTCTTCTGCTAATTTTTTTGTTTTTATTCTTCTTTTCCAGTTATTTTAGATGTAAAGTTAGGTTGTCTATTCCACATTTTTGTTGTTTCTTGGGGTAGGATTGTATTGCTATAAACTTCCCGTTTAGAACTGCTTTGCTGCATCCCATGGATTTTGAGTTGTCATGTTTTCATTGTATTGGTTTCTAGGAATTTTTTGATTTCCCATTTGATTTCTTCAGTAACCTGTTTGCTATTTAGAAATGTATTGTTTAATCTCCATGTGTTTGTGTTTTTTAGGTTTTTTTTTTTCTTGTAATTGTTATCTAGTCTCAGCGTTGTGGTCAGAAAGGATGCTTGTTATGATTTCATCTTCTTAAATTTACTGAGGTTTGATTTGTGACTGAAAATGTGGTCTATCCTGGGGAATGTTCCATGTGCACTGGAGAAGAAGTTGTATTCTTCTGCATTTGGATGGAATGTCCTGAAGATATCAATGAGATCCATCTCATCTAATGTATCATTTAAGACTTGTGTTTACTTATTAATTTTCTGTTTTGATGATCTGTCCAATGGTGTCAATTCAGTTCAGTTCAGTTGCTCAGTCATTTCTGACTCTTCGTGACCCCATGGACTTCAGCATGACAGGCCTCCCCGTCCATCACCAACTCCTGGAGTTTACTCAAACTCATGTCCATTGAGTCGGTGATGCCATCCAAATCATCTCATCCTCTGTTGTCCCCTTATCCTCATGCCTTCAATCTTTCCCAGAAACAGGGTCTTTTCAAATAAGTCAACTCTTCACATCAGGTGCCCAAAGTATTGGGGTTTCAACTTCAGCATCAGTCCTTCCAATGAATATTCAGGGTTGATTTCCTTTAGGATGGACTGATTGGATCTCCTTGTTGTCCAAGGGACATTCAAGAGTCTTCTCCAGCACCACAGTTCAAACGCATCAATTCTTTGGCACTCAGCTTTCTTTAAGTTCCAATTCTCACATCCATACATGACTACTGGTAAAACTGTAGCTTTGACTAGACGGACCTTTGTTGGCAAAGTAATGTCTCTGCTTTTTTAATATGCTGTCTAGGTTGGTCATAGCTTTTCTTGCAAGGAGCAAGCATCTTTTAATTTCATGGCTGCAGTCACCATCTGCACTGATTTTGGAGCCCCCAGAAATAAAGTCTGTCACTGTTTCCCCATCTGTTTGCCATGAAGTGATGGGACTGGATGCCATGATCTTAGTTTTCTGAATGTTGAGTTTTTAGCCAACTTTTTTGCTCTCCTCTTTCACTTTCATCAAGAGGCTCTTTAGTTCTTTATTTTCTGCTATAAGGGTGGTGTCATCTGCATATCTGAGATTTTTGATATTTCTCCCAGCAATCTTGGTTCCAGCTTGTGCTTCATCCAGTCCAGCATTTCTCATGATGTACTCTGCATATAAGTTAAATAAGCAGGGTGATAATATACAGCCTTGATCTACTCCTTTCCCGATTTGGAATCAGTCTGTTGTTCCACGTCTAGTTCTAACTGTTGCTTCTGTCTTGTATACAGATTTCTCATGAGGCAGGTAAAGTGGTCTGGTATTCCCATCTCTTTCAGAATTTTCCACAGTTTATTGTGATCCACACAGTCAAAGGCTTCAGTGTAGTCAATAAAGCAGAAGTAGATGTTTTTCTGGAACTCTGTTGCTTTTTTGGTGATCCAACGGATGTTGACAATTTGATCTCTGGTTCCTCTGGTTTTTCTAAATCCAGTTTGAACATCTGGAAATTCACGGTTCATGTGCTGTTGAAGCCTGGCTTGGAGAATTTTAAGCATTACTTTGCTAGCGTGTGAGATGAGTGAAATTGTGTGGTAGTTGAACATTTTTTGGCATTGCCTTTCTTTGGGATTGGAAAGAAAACTGACCTTTTCCAGTCCTGTGGCCACTGCTGAGTTTTCTAAGTTTTCTGGCATATTGAATACAGCACTTTCCCAGCATCATCTTTCAGGATTTGAAATAACTCAACCGGAATTCCATCACCTCCACTAGCTTTGTTTGTAGTGATGCTTCCTAAGGCCCACTTGACTTCACATTCCAGGATATCTGGCTCTAGGTGAGTGATCACATCATCATGATTATCTGGGTCATGAAGATCTTTTTTTGTATAGTTCTGTGTATTCTTGCCACCTTTTCTTAATATCTTCTGCTTCTGTTAGGTCCATACAATTTCTGTCCTTTATTGTGCCCATCTTTGCATGAAAATTTCCATTGGTACTCCTAATTTTCTTGAAGAGATCTCTAGTCTTTCCTATTCTATTGTTTTCCTCTATTTCTTTGCATTGATCACTGAGGAAGGCTTTCTTGTCTCTCCGTGATATTCTTGGAAACTCTGCATTCTAATGGGTATATCTTTTCTTTTCTCTTTTGCCTTTTGCTTCTCTTCTTTTCATAGATATTTGTAAGCCCTCCTCAGACAACTATTTTGCCTTTTTGCATTTCTTTTTCTTGGGAATGGTCTTGATCACTGCCTCCTGGACAATGTCACGAACCTCTGTCCATAGTTCTTCAGGCACTCTCTCTGTCAGATCTTATCCCTTGAACCTATTTGTCACTTCCACCATATAATCATAAGGGATTTGATTTAGGTAATACTTGAATGTTCTAGTGGTTTCCCTACTGTCTTCAATTTAAGTCTGAATTTTGCCATATGGAGTTCATGATCTGGGCCACAGTCAGTTCCTGTCTTGTTTTTGCTAACTGTATAGAGGTTCTCCATCTTTGGCTGCAAAGAATATAATCAATCTGACTTCAGTATTGACCATGTGGTGATGTCCATGTGTAAAGTCTTCTTTTGTATTGTTGGAGAGGGTTTTTGCTATGACCAGTGCTTTCTCTTGACAAAACTCTGTTAGCCCTTGCCCTGATTCATTCTGTATTCCAAAGCCAAATTTGCCCGTTACTCCAGATATCTCTTGACTTCCTACTTTTGCATTGCAGTCCCCTATAATGAAAAGGACTTCATTTTTGGGTATTAGTCCATTGGTGTATGTGGAATGTTAAAGTCTCCTATTATTATTGTGTTACTGTCAATTTCTCCTTTTATGTCTATTAGTGTTTGTCTTATGTACTGAGGTGCTCCCATGTTGGGTGCATAGATATTTACAATTGTCGTGTCTTCCTCTTGGATCGATCCCTTGATCATTATGTAGTATCCTTCCTTATCTCTTGTAACATTCTTTATTTTAAGGTCTACTTTGTCTGATATGAGAATTGCTACCCCAGCTTACTTTTGCTTCCCATTTGTATGGAATATATTTTTCCATCCTCTCACTTTCAGTCTATATGTGTCTTTAGGTCTGAAGTGGGTTTTCTTGTAGACAGCATATATATATAGATTTTGTTTTTGTATCCATTCAGCCAGTCTGTGTCTTTTGGTTGGAGCACTTAATTCATTTACATTTAAAGTAATTATTGATATAAATGTTCCTATTGCCATTTTCTTAATTGTTTGTGGTTTATTTTTGTAGGTCTTTTTCTTCTCTTGTTTTTCCTGACTATATAAGTCCCTTTAGCACTTGTTGTAAAGCTGGTTTGGTGGTACTGAATTATTTTAACTTTTGCTTGCCTGAAAAGCTTTTGATTTCTCCATCAATTTTGAATGAGATCCTTGCTAGCTAGAGTAATCTTGGTTGTGAATTTTTCCCTTTCAGTACTTTAAATATATCATGCCATTCCCTTCTGGTCTGCAGAGTTTCTGCTAAAGATCAGCTGTTAAACGTATGGGCTTTCCCTTGTATGTTACTTGATGCTTTTCCCTTGCTTCTGTTAATATTCTTTCTTTGTGTTTAATCTTTGTTAGTTTGATTAGTATGTGTCTTGGTGTGTTTATCTTTAGATTTATCCTGTACGGGACTCTTTGCACCTCTTGGAAGTGAATGGCTCTTCCCTTTTCCATGTTGGGGAAATTTTCAACTATAATCTTTTCAAAAATTTTCTCATACCCTTTCTTTTTCTCTTTTTCTGCGACTCCTATAATTTGCATGTTGGTGTGTTTAGTATTGTCCCAGAGGTCTCTGAGGCTGTCCTCACTTCTTTTCATTCTTTTTACTTCATTTCACTCTTCAGTAGTCATTTCCACATTTTATCTTCCAGCTCTCTGATCCGTTCTTCTGCTTCAGATATTCTGCTATTGATTCCTTCTAGAGTATTTTTAATTTCAATAATTGTGCTGTTTTTCTCTGTATGCTTATTCTTTAATTCTTTTAGGTCTTTGTTAATATTCTTGCATTTTCTCCATTGTGTTTTCAAGGCTTTTGATCATCTTTACTCTCATTATTTTGAATTCTTTTTCAGGTAGTTTGCTTATTTCCTCTTCATTTATTTGGACTTTTGTGTTTCTAGTTTATTTCTTCATTTGTGCAGTATTTCTCTGCCTTTTCATTATTTTTTTTTAAAGTTATTTTGTTTGAGGTCTCCTTTTCTCAGGCTTCAAGATTGAATCCTTTCTTCCTTTTGGTTTCTTCTCTCATAAGGTTGGTCAAGTGGTTTGTGTAAGCTTCATGTAGGGTGAAATTTGTGCTTGTGTCCTGATGGGAGGAGGTGTTTTGTTTCTTTTTTCTCTCTGATGGGCAGGGCTGAGTGAGGTGGTAATCCTGTCTGCTGATGATTGGGTTTGTATTTTTGTCTTGTTTGTTGTTTGGATGAAGTGCCCTGCATAGGGTGCTATTGGCAGTTGGGTGATGCTGAGTCTTGTATACAAGTGGTTGCCTTTGTGGGAGTTCTCACTATTTGATACTCCCTAGGGTTAAGAGTTCTCTGGCAGTCTAGGACCTTGGAGTCAGCGCTCCCACTCCAAAGGCTCAAGGCTTGATCTCTGTCCAGGAATGGAGATTCTACAAGTGGTTTGTTATGGCATTAAATGGGATTAAAACAAATACCCAAAAATGAGAAACCAAAGATGAACCCCAAACAAATGGCAATTACAAAATCAGGCAAATAATGGAATTTACACATATGCAAATACACCCATAAGCAAACTCAAAACAGTCCAGCAAAAATAAAGTACAATAGATTGACCTGGCAAACAAAAGAAACCAAAAAATGATGTCCACCAGTTAAGAACAAAACTAACTAAAGCACAAACTGGAAAACAAACCTACGGCAACGTGCCAACTGGGGAATAAAGCAGTGAGAACAAAACTAACAAATATGGCGAGAAAAAGAATGGAAAAAAGAAGAGAAAGAAAAAATAGAAATGCAAACTTAAATAGAGGTAAATAAAGAAGATTTCCTTGTGGCTCAGCTGGTAAAGAATCTGCCTGCAGTGTGGGAGACCTGGGTTCAATCCCTGGGTTGGGAAGATCCCCTGGAGAAGGGAAAGGCTACCCACTCCAGTATTCTGGCCTAGAGAATTCCATGGACTGTACAGTCCGTGAGGTTGCAAAGAGTCAGATACGACTGAGAAAATTTCACTTTCACTTTCAAAGAAGATTTACATATATTGAAGATAGGGGAAAAGAACAGTAGGGAAAACAGACAAAGCAACAAATGTAGAAAAAAATAATAATATGTTTAAATTTTTTTTTTAATTAAAATTTAAAAAAGAGAAATAAAAAGAAAAGGGAAACTCCATATAACTCCAAAAGGCCAATGTAGAGGCAGAAGTTTATAACAACAATAAAAAGTGTGATCGAAAAGAAAAACAAAGTCTCAAAAGCTTAAAAAGACACATTTCATAGTGCTAATAAAATCGGCAACTACAACAGAGGTGGGGGGAAAAGGAAAAGAAAAAAATCCAAAAGACACTACAGAACAAGTCAAAATATAGGAATAATAAATGCTTTTCTTGAGTCTCTGTCAAAGAGACTTGCTGGGAGTCACAGTCCACCTCGCCTCCCTAGGAAGCCCTCCAACATTACGCTGGTCTCTGGACCTGCTGTGGGGACAGCTCAGACTCTAATCTGGTCCTATTCATGTGTGTTCTTGCCTCTAATGTCCACAGCTATCAGAACTAGTGCTTTTTGTGTGTGTGTGTGTGGGAGCGCTCAATGTCTTATTATATATTCCATAGACACAGAGTCTGCCTAGTTGATCGTGTGGATTAAATCTGCAGGTTGTACAGCTGGTGGGAAGGATTTGGGTCCTCTTCCTTAGCCACACTGCCCCTGGGTTTCAATTGTGGTTTTATTTCCACCTCTGCATGTGGATTGTCCACTGGGGTTTGCTCCTGAGGCTGCCCTGGAGGACTTGGGTCTGCCCGAGTGAGGGCCAGGTGTGGAGGTGGTGCAGCTGCTTGGTTAACAGGGGCCCTGGCAGCAATAGGTACTCAGGGGAGTTGGTGGCTAGGGCAGCAGGAAATGTAGTGCTCTAGAAGAGTATGGAAACCTACTCCAGTATTCTTGCCTGGAGAACCCCACTGACAGAGAAGCCTGAAGGCCACAGTCCACGTGGTAGCAGAGAGTTGGACACGACCTAAGCAACACTGCATGCACAGATGCAAGACATTTTTTGCCTGTGGCAGCTCTGTCCCATTGAGGGTTGATTGTGAAGGTGGCGCAGCTGTTTGGGTCACAGGGACCATGGCAGTGCCAAGTATGCAGGGACTGCCTTAGCTGCAGGAGTTATGGCCATATCAAAGTCTTTTTTCAAGCTTCTGGCAGCTGGTGATCCAGAAGACCTCTATGGTTAGTCTTTCTCTGTAGCTCCACCCATTCAGGCATTTAGAGGGCTCCCTTGCCTGGGGTCCTTGTCTGTTTTTCAGCACATCAGGCACAAGGAGGGTACCCTCCTGGCTGGGGTCCTTCTCTTGTTCTGCACATCAGATGCGTGATGGACCAGCCTTTCTATTGCTCAGCTGCTGATGCTGGTGTGCAGGGAGAGAGAGGCTACGGTGATGGCTCCACCCCCTATGCATGACTCAGCAGTATTGACTTGCTTACATGGCTGCCTGGCTTTCCTCCACAGGTTTTTCCCACCACAGTCTCCTCCCTCATGTCCGCTTGGCCTGTCTCTCCACAGTCAACAGCAGCCCTTGCCCTGGGATTGCTCTACAATCCCTATGTGCCAGCTCTCAGCTGTTGTGACTTCTAGGGGACCTGCATCCCTGTATGTATGGCTGCAGCAAGGATTGTCTGATTCTCATTCCATTTAGGCTGCTACAGATCAGCTGCTTCATTCTAAGCCTCAAATGTTTCTCCTCTGACACAGACAATTGCCTTGATGTGGGGATCAGACCTCTGCTTTAGTTCCCCCACCTGCTGAAGACAGGTCCTACTAACAGTAGGACACTCTAGTTCCTAGTTCCCTCTAGTTCCTTCGTCCTACTCAGTTTTGTGTGGTTCTATATATTCTTTTCCAGTGGTCAGGTACTCCTACCAGCTCTCACCTGGTGTTCTGCAAGCACTCTGTGTCTGAAGGTGTATTCCTGATGTATCTGTGGAGTGAGATGTAGTCCATGTCCATCTACTCCTCCGCCATCTTGTTCCTCCCCACATAGATTTCTTCAGTTCATTTCTCAATGTCACAGAACTGGAAAGTACTGAGGTCAGGACTTGGACCTGGGCACTCCAACTTTTAGTTCCAAACTTGCCTCGTTGTACTGAGGTCATACTTTGACCTCAGGGGCATGCTTGCCCCCTTCCCATCAGGCATCGAGGGCACTGATTAGACTGTGGGGATTTTGGGCACTCCACACTGTGTTGCTGCACCCATTTTTGATGAAACCCTCCCACAGTGTAGCACAGTGTCATGCGCATAGTGCTCTTTAATAATTGTCTTGTTGCAAATTGTCATACCAGTGTCAGAGCCTGAACTTTGCTATCCACACAGATTCAGGCCCCTTCCCTCACACACATGCCCACACCTCCTGGCTGTTTTTTAAGTAAAAGACTAGCAGCCTGGGATACATTGAGTTTCTTCAATTCTATGGCTCCTTTCTTTCAACTTGTTTCATCCCAAGTAATAAAACTATGCCTCAGAGGAAGGGTCCTAAGCAAGTGGACAGGTATTATAGGATGGACAGATAAACCAATAAGAAAATCAACAACAGACTTTGGTGGTTGGTTTAAGGTGTAGGTCTTGAAAATATTCACTCTATAATCCTAGACTCTTCTGCTCAGAAGACTCAAGATTAGAATTTCACAGAGCTTTCTCTCAAAGCTAAAGCAGGCAGGGAATGTCCTGGGATAAGACTGTTTAAACTTGTAACCAAACTTCCCAGATTTAATTCCATTAAGGCCCATTACAAGGCTTGATTTTTCTCTATAGCCTTTCATGGTCCTGTTCATACCACAGTGTCTTCCTGTTCAGAATCTTTGATTTTCTGATCATCTGTGCCCCTGACTTAATTCTGGTCACATATTACCCGTCCCCAGTCTTTTTCCTCCACCATTTATCTTGCAGGCTTTCCTAACCTTTGGAGATGTGACCAGGATCTATATATGCACATACACCATTTTACCTGTAATTTAAATCACCTCCTTCTTCTTAATTCTTTCTATTAAGAGTATTAGAGACAGGTGGTAGGTTTTTGGTTTGTTGTTTTTGTTTTTTTTAACCATCTTACCTGATAAAGAATCCCAATATTTTGCTTCAGGCCACAGCACTGGGTACTGTAGACATTGCATCCATCCTAGAAGCAGCCAGGAGACCTCCCCCTTCTGCTTGTCCCTGGCCAAGTTTGGTTCTCAATGGACTTGTTTTAGCACTATCCCATCACAAAGAGTCAGACACGGTTGAGTGACTGAACTGAACTGAATCTCACTGGATTTCTAGGAAGTGTTGAATTCTCTGTTCCCTTGAAAAAGCTGGGTAAAGAAAAGATGGAGACAGAAAGCATGTCTCCTAACTCAGTTTTCACCTCCAGATTCTTTTTTACCAGTAAATCCAGTGTCAAAACACCTGGATTGTTTTCCTCTGTGATGCCAAATACCAACATTGAATGCTGAGTTCTATGAATTGATTAAATGTTTCAATACTGGGCAGACATACCTTTAAAAATTACACAGTGACCTTCTGAAGCACTTCCTGTTTCCTAGGTTTATTGTTTGTTTGGAGATAGATTACACACCATCTGGGAATGAAATTGGAGCTTCTTGGGAGAAATTATTATTCAACACTCTTTTGAAAATCTTGTCCAGGATTGCCAGTTGGCCAAAATTTTATTCATTCTACAAAATTGACATTAACCTCTCCCTCCCTTATTTACCCATTTCACATTTTAATCACCAGGCTGTCTCTTCCTATTTCTCCTCACTTCACAAAGATAAATGAGAACTCAATGCTTCTACCTCTGTGTCCAGAGTAACTTCAGGGCATAATGCAGTGTGAACAACAATGTGGTTACAAAGAAATATACCCTACAGTTCTGCCTTGAGGAATATATGATGTAGTTTGAGAAGGAGATTCCTGTGTGCCAAATCTAATTCTGTGTGTCACTGTTTTCTAAAGTTTTCTAGACATTCTAGTTTCCCAGAAATCTGATAGATTTTGCATCAGAGAGAAACCTCACCTATTTACACTTGGTGAAACAAACCAGCCAATCATTAGCCACTCACCTTCAGGATATGTTGGCACATAATAAAAACTCAGTAAAAGATCCTCGAATGAAGGCATAAACAAAATCCTGAGTGAGACAAGTTAAATAGTATGGTGAGTCAGGTTCCCCAGAGGCAGACCCTGAGGTGAGGACATACGGGCAGGAAGTTCTGAAGGAAGTGCTCCCTGGAGAAAGCAGTGAGGGAGGAAGGAGCTAGGACACAAGTGGAAGGTGAGGTAGGGCATAGTTTCAGGTGATGTCTCGGCCTCAGTCTCAACCCCAGAAAACTCCGGGGCTTATGTTACTTGGCAGAATTTGTCCCACTCCAAGGCAGGGAGCTAGGTTTCCAATCAGCACTGGCCTCAGGCCTCCCAGGGGAATGTCAACTTGGACTTCCGGTTCTCAGCATTTCCCACCCTGTCCCCTGCAGTTCTCTGAAGAAAGCTGTGGGGGACAGAGGCTGGATCTTGGAGGTCTGGACAGAGAATCGACAATGCAATTCCTCCAAGTCTTTACTGTATTGATACATTGTGAAGGGCCGGGAGAAAAATCAAACACTCAATGTTTTTCAACTTTATTTGGACACAAAGTCCATTTTTTCCCCTCAATACTTCTCTTACTGGTTTTCTGTGAAGCAGTCTATGAGAAATTCTGCTTACATTTTGCTTTCTCTTGCAAATTTCAAGGGTTTAAGGAGACCTAAGGTTAAGATTGTGTAAATGGTTTGGGGTTGGCCAATAATTCCCTGATTTACAGTTCTTTTCATGATTAGCCTGCATGTAGTTGATTGATGTTATACTTTTGAGAGTGGAAGATATTTAAGGTTATCTTAAGAAAGTGAGGGAGTGACGGTCCTTCGGATTTAGATATTGGACTTTGTTCTTGGATTTTAAAGTCCTAAAGAACAAATATACCAATGAAATAGGTAAATACAAAATTTTTATACATATAAAAAATTAAAAATGATAAAACACTACATAAAAGGACATTTTAAACACCTCTCAGTTCTAAATATTCAGCTGAAGACGGTCTAGTAATTTTTTCTCTTTATGATGCCACTGCCTGCCGTTAACATTAGACTGAAGTCTGGCTTTGTCCACTTTTCCAGGATAGCTGTGCATTAGTAGAGACTGTTCCTATTTTGAGCAATCAATATCAGATTGAAAGAAGAGTAGGAAGGGAAGAAGGATGGGAGGATAGAGGGAGGAAAACCCACATTGACACCAATGAGACAAAACAACCAACTACTCTCAGGGCAGGTTCTACTCACACCCCTGTCCTGAAGGGGCACAGAAGCCTGCTGAGTTTATATTTTTAACCCAAAACATTTCCACATTCAGGAGTGCAGTAAATTTGTCTTGTCCCTCCACACACCAAATAGTAGAGGCAATAATGTGTCCTGGACAATGTTATTACATGAATGTAAAGTTGATAGATGGATTTTTCATACTGAGATTTGCAAAATGACAGTAATACCAGTGCCCAGCTACAATAATGGTCAACTTTCTGATTACAACAGCTCTTCATGTGAGATGATTGGCAAGAAAACTCAAACAATGAAACATAAATACTCACACTGACTAATGTCCCAGAAGGGATGGTGATTTTCAAATGTTTTTGATATAGTTCCTATCCTGGAGGTGGAAGATTTGTTTACTAGGAGCCTGCTGCTTTAATGAGAGGGTTCTCTCTCTGAAATGCTTGTGAAGCACAGTGTTTGATTTACCATATTTACTGATGGAAGACAGGGTAATTTCTATGCCGTGGGACTTCAGCTTTTACATTTGGGTGATATCTGTGTATGTATACATTAATCTGCTTTAAGTGTGTGCCTGTGTAGATCCACACATAAATGTGCAGTATACATCTATTTTCTCTCAATGATGTAAAACATACTATACTACTTTAGCTTAAGCTTTCTACATACTCACCAAATTCACATTGGGCTGAGATCCAAGATGACCAAGAAGGGAAATTTCCCCCAATTATGAACAGTTTCACAAGTGGGAATGGGAGAGTTCACGTGGAATCTGTCATATACATCTTTGCTTTCCATGCATGTTACCCCTGGTTCAGCACTGGATGCTAAGATATCTTGATCCTTGTGCACTTCTTTCAGTGTTTTCTGGGGTATGTGAGTGCCCTCTGGTGGGCATTTGGCTGCAAATACTGAACCGAGTCTGCTTCTTGCTTTGGGATGCAGGACAGACAGATTATGGCGTGCACGGATCCCAATTTCTGTGAAGAGCAGGGGCCAAACGGAATGGGATCCATCTCTCCCCACTTTTCTCCACTCCTGAAATCTCCCCACAATAGTTTCAGAAGCCATGCATGTCTAAATCAGCACTGTCCAGTAGAACTTTCTGTAGTGATGGAAATGTACTGCTTAACTGTGCTGTTCAACATAGCAGGTACTAGCTACTGAGCCCTTGAATGTGGCTGGTGAGACTGGGGAACTGATTTATTTTGCATTGAAGTGAAATTCATATCACATAAAATTAATGATTTTAAATTGTTCAATTCAAGAGCTTTTATTTAGTTCTAAAACATTTTCATCACCTCAAAGGACTATTCAGTGTTTGTTAAGCAGTAACTTTTCCTTTTCCACCATCCCCCTCAATCCTTGGCAACCACCAGTCTGCTTTTTCTATGGATGATCTAATCTGTATATTCCAGATAAAAAGAATCATATAATAAATGATCTTGTGTGACTCGTTTCTTTCAGTTAGTATAATGGTTTTTTTAATTACAAAAATTTTTATTGGATATAGTTGCTTTACAATGTTGTGCTAGTTTCTGCTGTACAATGAACTATGTGTAAAATAGATAGTTAGTGGAAACCTGTTATACAGCTCAGGGAGTCCAGCTCAGGGAGTTCAGCTCAGTGCTCTGTGGTGACCTGAATGGGTGAGATGCGGGGGTAGGGGGGCAGTTGGGTGGAAGGTACAAGAAGGAGGGGACTTGTGTACACATATGGCTGATTCATTTCTTTTTACAGCACAATGTCTTTAAAGCTCACCCATTGTTTTAGCCTTTGTTAGTATTTCAAAACTTTTGATGGTTGGGTAATTTTCCTTACTACATTTTGTGTATCTTTTTATCTATTGACGGATATTCAGATTGTTGCAACTTTTACCTATTGGAAGTAGTGCTTCTATCAATATATGTGTACAGGGATCTCAAATAGCTGTTTTCAACTTCTTTGGCTATATACTTAAGAGTGGAATTGCTGGGTCATATGGTAATCTTGTGTTTAACTCTTTGAGAACTCACCAAACTGTTTTCTGAGGAGGTGAATTTTTAATTTTATGTAATTTTAATTAACAATATAATAATTATTAAATCATTTAAATATTGAATTTGCAAAAGTTCTAATGATTCCACAGCACCTTGATTCATTCTAAGCAATAGAGTAGGATCCTCAAGAACTATCCAGGCAATATTTAAAAATGTACTCCTGCAGGAAAAAGCATTCCATGGATTTCCATAATCTTAGCTTTTCTATTCTCTACATTATAGGGAAGTAGATCACAGATCATAGAAAATAAAGATTGGAGGTGACCTTGGAGGACAATTATCCCAGCCCTGACATGTTATAGATGGAGAAACTGAGACCACTTCTTCATAAACATTTGATGTGCACCCCACTCAGGGCAAGCTGGGGAGATTCTGAGGTAGTGTGTGAATGCTGGGTGGCAGCTGAAATCTGGAGGAGGAAAAGGGGGGATGAAAGGGCTGATGCAATAAGACCAGCCTATGGTATTGGCCAAGGGATGGGTGTGGGGATATGGCTCACCTGCCTAGGTATAGAGCTAGACTTCATATCCTAAAGCCAACCCCATTGATCCTACATTCAGATATAACCTGAATCTAGTTGGTTCTCACTTCTTCTATCATTACCATGGCTAGTATACTGTTTACCAGTTGAATCATCACCACATCCCCCATCCCTTTCTACTATTGTCCTTTTGCAGTCAATTCTGCCCCAGCAACCTGATATATTTTCATTGCACTCTAATTCCAGGTTCTTCCCATGGCTTCTAAGATCCTGTACGTGTGTGTTGTGGTTACTCTCCAGCCTCATTCTCATCACTGTCCCTCCTGTTCTCTGCTCTTAAAACAGCGGCCTCCTCAGTCTTCTTCAAACCCACAAGCATGTGTACACTTGTTCTTCTCTTTGTCTAGGATACTCTTTCCAAAGATATTCTTAAAATTTTTTTAAATTGAAGTATAGTTTATTTGCAATGCTGTGTTAGTTTGAGGTATATAGCAAAGTGATTCAGTTATACTTATCTATCTGTATAAATACATATATACTTTAAATACATATATATATATAAAACTATATTTGGCTTCCCAGGTGGCTTAGTGGTAAAGAATCTGCTTGTCAATGCAGGAGACACAGGAGATGTGGGTTCATGCTCTGGGTCGGGAAGATCCTCTGGAGAAGGAAATGGCAACCGTATTCTTGCCTGGAGAACCCAATGGACAGAGAAGCCTGGTGGGCTACAATCCATAGGATCACAAAGAGTCAGACACAATTGAGCAACTGAGTATGCACTCATGCATAACATATATGTAAATGTTTTCAGATTCTTTTCCTTCATAGGTTATTATAAGATATTGAGCAGAGATCTCTGTGCTATGCAGTAGGTCTTTGTTGGTTATTTATTCTATATTTAGCAATGTGTATACGTTAATAGTTCCCCCCAACCCTTCATTCAGGTTGATGCTCAAATGTTACCTTATCAGAGAGCCCTTCCCTGAGCATCCTTTCACTTCCATCATCACTCTGTCTCCCTCTCTTGGTCATCATTGTGCTCTGCAGCTCTCACTACATGGAGGCAAGCTAATACATACTATATACTATACAAAGTTAGTTTATCACACTAGAGTGTGAACTTTATACGGACCAGGACTGTCTTTTCATTTTCTGTTGTGCCTAGAACAATGACTGACACACAGAAAGTAAAGAAAACGAGGAAACTGTAAAGGAGGAAGAAAAGAAGAGGAAAGGAAATCTGGCAAATGAGCCCGCTCAAATCTCAATTGTCTCATTTGAAAAATGAGGTTAAGAATCATACCTACCTCATAGGGTTGTTGGATCTTGAAATGGCTCTCCATTTGTTTAATCCAGTGCTGAGCACTTAAAAAGTGCTCGATAGAGACAACTTTTTGTTATAACTTTTCCTTTGGATGTCGTGTCCTCATCACCTGTGCTCTGTCTGCAACAGCCCGGAAAATACACTTACTCCTTCCTCTTCGTTCTTACCCAGCTTAACCCAGCCAACCTGCCATTTCTACCTCTAGATGGCGCTCTTGACTCCTCTGTTACACCCCATTCCTTGCTCAGGATTTATGGTTCCTTCAGGTTCCCACTAATTTCTTATCATGTGATACATTAATGCAATTCGTATTTAGGATACACACACGCTTCTCAACTTTTCAACTTCTCAGCACTCTTTTAGAATCTTTGCGATTCTGGTAGTCCAGTGGTTAGGACTCCATGCTTCCATCCCTGGTCAGGGAACTAAGATCGCTGCATGGCATAGAAAACAAACAATCAAAACTTACTCTGATTTATATAATGAGATAATAAATTAATATCACTTTCTTACAACTGCCTCTCCCAATAGTAAGAATGAGGCAAGGTGGTCTGTCTTCATTAGACACCCAATGGAGTGACTGGGGCCCAAATGTCTAAGATTAGTTTTCCTGGGCTGGTCTCTTTCCCTGAAGAAGAATGGGGCTGGTGCCCTGTCTTCTGGCCAAGACATTGCATACTCGGTCCTTGGTTCTCAAGCTGGAGGACCAGTCCTCTGGGGTACACAAGGTTAACTCCAGAACGAACATTCCAAACATCTCTGGAGCATCAATTTTAGGGGAATAAGTAATTTAAGTCATTGTTAGAAGTGGAGCACAGATATATTAGGAAGGAGACTGTAATATCCTCATAAATGTTCGAGATCAAATATTAATCTCCACGAAAATATCTTACTTGTAGGGCTGGCTCAGCCTACATTCCCAGGCTCCTGGAGTCCTTCTCATTTCCCAGAGGTACATATTCTCACTCTCTTCTCCTCTTTGAATATTTCAATTAAAGAATCTGAGGTGTATTATTGGGGTAATATGTGCTTCTGTAGAAATGTGCATGCTTTTCACAATTACATAGTGAAAAAGAGCAGTCCATTGTCAACAGTTTATCTAATTAGTGACTGTGGCTCATATGAAATAGAGTCTAGTGATCCTTAAACTAACATCTATTCCCATCCCCCAGGAGTATTATCAGATTACCAAGCCTGGAGCTGATGCACACTTTTTGTTTTTTGTTTTTTTTAGGGGCAGAAAGAAACTTCAATTATTTTTCAATAATTAATATTGGGAAAAATGTTGCATTTAACACATCTTTAGTGTTTTTAAGTGTGGCCTGGGCATGCTTAGCTTTTAAGATTCTAACAATGGATGTCTTATATTCTTTGGTATCCTATCAAGGTCTTTGGGCATTTGGAGCCACCTTGACCCAACTATCACCCTGGAATTCATAACCTGCCAATTGGTAAGATGATTGTGCATGAAAAAGTATAGCTCACTTTAGTGGTACCTACAGCAAACACTTGGGTCCTCTGTAGGGGCCCCGGAGCTTGTGCCTGGGGCTGGTAATTACACTTAATAATAAGGTTGGTTCCGGGATTGTATAGTCAGAAATGCAGTCTGGAGAGTTCAAAAATTCATCCTGTGGCTGCCTCCCTGTTCTTCATTCCTGGACCAGCTTTCTCAAGTTACTCTCCTTTTGACCAAAGAAAATCATAATCACAGGGAAGGAACTTCAACCAAACATCTGCTGGGGAAACAAGTAGAGCTATTCACCTGTATAATCAAAGAGGTTCCTAAATTACATGGGGCACAGAGGTGACCTGGAATCCAACTACAGGAGCAGCCATACTGGGGGTTCTTCTTGCTAATAGAAGAAATTGACTGACGGGGAAAATTGCTTATGGAGTGTGCTTAGGCCACATAACCCCCAAGTTACCTCTGTTCAGAGTCCCAGGCCAGCATAGCTCCTCTCTGAGGTGAAATTACCCTTAGGAATGGGGGAGGAGTGGGTGGTAAGAGATTGAAGAATGATGGTTAATGGAATACACACCAATGACAAAAGAAATTTGAAATCTACTTCTGAACTGGAATCACTCCTTTGATCTTCTAGCTGTTGAAAGTTTGCTTTTCACAGAAATGGTCTACTCAGATAGATTGTTTGCTAGGCTCTGAGACATTAGTTGCTTTGAAAAAAAAAATTAGTCTTCCCATTACTCACTGGCAGGGTGGTCCCAGGTTAACTTTCATAGCAAGATAGTTTTCCTTATGGGGTTCCCCTTTTAAAGCTCCTTTCTTTCAACTTATAGAAGCTAGCTAATAAGCTTGGGGGAAGGGGTGCTGAAGCTTCTGACTGACATGTACACCTCGTATCTATGGCTTTCTGGAAACAAGGAGTCCTGATCTTTCCCTAACCCACGTGTGAAACCTGTGGGGGTTGTGAAGCCACACCCCAACCTCTGGACTGGGGACAAAACAGATGGGGGGACTTTGGGTGCCCCTCAAGCCAGAGCAAAGACCAATCGACTGTCCTCTCTCCCAACCAGGGGACATTTGTCCCTGAGTAGAAAGAGAATCAGGCAGATGGTCAGCCACAAATGGGGTGCTTGGAAAAAATATGGGAGTTTTCCCCTCCTCTGAAAGAATGTCTTTTTTGCTGTCACCTGATAGCTGCACTGCTGGGCACCCCTCATGAGCTCTGAAGGCTGTCATGTGCAGACCATGACGTTCGGATGACATCTCTGTCACCCCTTCTAATTGTTCTTCTGGCATCCTCCCCTCCTGTAGCCTATGCCATCCTAAGCCTCTTCCCTCCACCCCTGCCTCCCTCCCTCCCTGTTTCCTCCCCTCACTTTCTTCCCTCCTTAAGTGATTCCTTCATTCACTCATGACACAGGACTGGTGGAAGAGAAAAGTGAGAAGCAGCCTTGGATGACCACACTGAGCAGCAATGATTGCTTTTGCTGCCTGTTTTCAGGCTGTCTGCCATTTCCAAGTCCCAGTTCAAGGAGTTCGGTCTCATGAACCTTCTCCTAAGTGCCTCCAAGGACAGCCACCTGCTGCCTCCTTTGATCTCCACTGTCCTTGTGCAAACTCCCCTCGTCGTATTTGCTACTTTGTTTTATTATCTTATTCCATGGGGTATCCCTACTGAACAGTGAACACTTACAGGGCAAGGATTAGTCTTAACCGATTTCTAAGCCTGCAAGTGAACCCTGTCCTTGGCCCACAGAATGGGCTCCATAAGGAATTAGACAGATGAATGAATGAAATGCATGCTTGATCTCCTATTATCTGGAAAATAATGTCAGAAATCCTTAAGACAGCCTTCAGCGGTTTGCTCAGTCTCTTCTCAATCTGATATATATAGTTCAAACCCTTTGATTCAGCCAAGATAAACTATGTATTGCTCTTCAATGTACTACATATGGGCTTTCCTAGTGGCTCAGATGGTAAAAAATCTGCCTGCAATCCAGTAGACCTGGGCTTTGATCCCTGGGTCGGGAAGATCCCCTGGAGAAGGAAGTGGCAACCCACTCCAGTATTCTTGGCTGGAGAATTCCATGGACAGAGGAGGCTGGTGGGCTAAAGTCCATGAGGTCACAGAGTCAGGCATGACTTAGTGAATAACACACATGCTACACACATTCCCACCTTTTCTCCCTCCCTCCCTCTCCCTTTCTTTCTCTTCCTTCCTTCCTTCTTTCCTCCTTTCTGTCTTCCTTTCTTCCTTCTTCCCTCTCTCCCTCCCTCTTTCTCTCTCTTTGCCTTTACCCTCTCCAGCTGTACTATATCTACTCATTTTTCACTCTGAGTTCCCATCTTGCTCCTCAGTGGAGGCTATTCCATCTTCTGCAGCCCTGCTTGCCTACTCTGAATTAGTCATAGGGCCCTTTTCACTTATACCTTGTAACACCTCTTATGGTAGTTTTGAAATTGCTAGTCAATGAAAAATAACTTCTTAAGAGTGCCTTCTTGTCTCCTGGAAGCTTCCTGAAGACAGTGGTGATGTCACATGCTTTTGAGGGTAGAGCCCGGTGCACTACTGGGAACATGGGAACTGGTCAGTGCTGCTATTAAATGCTATTAAATGAATTGAGAGGAGATTTTCCTCTTCGGTCTCAACTACTCTAGATAACTGAGGGAAGTTCAGGGATGTGTCGAGTAACTGAGGCAGTGAGAGAGGGTGAAACAGCATGGAAGAAGGCTTGAAAGATCCGCAGGGTCAACTCTCTTTCACAGATGCCTAAATCAGACTCCAGTGGAAAATGGGATCAGAATTATTTTATTTCCTCCACCTAATTGTGCAGTTGACAATGGCTCTACTTCTTTTCCTCTGTCCTCTCATGTTCACCCATACTTCCTCACCCTTAGTTTCATGAATTTCTATTCCACAGTGTATCTTTTAGACATTCACAGCAATTCTGCCTCCGTCCTAAAAAATTTTCTCTAACAGAGTAAACTCTTTTTCTGTCACATTCCCTTCCTAAATTGCTTGTCCCAGCCATTCTTAATGATGATACAAAATATCTTTACTTCTTTCTGTTAAAGTTGCAAACCCACTCTACTGACTCCTCAAATGATCCTTTGGGTTTATTTGATACCAGTGGACTTATATTTGATCTAATTTTTTCTAGATAGATCCCCTGGAGAAGGAAGTGGCAACCCACTCCAGTATTCTTGCTTGGAGAATTCCATGGACAGAGGAGGCTGGTGGGCTACACAGTCCATGAGGTCACAGAGTCAGACATGACTTGGTGAATAACACACATGCTAAATACATTCCCACCTTTCTAGATAGAACTTAGATTGTATTGAACTGTTTAACTGCAGTTTGTTATTCATCTTTGTACCCTCGGCACTTAGTATATATAGCACCTGACTCTCATTGAACTCAAATGAATCTTATTTTTAATAGTGATTTGAACACAACACTTATATTTACTGTAAAGACCAGTGGCCTTCAGAGTATGGGCCCTGAACCAGCAGCATCGCCATCAGCTGAACATTTGTTAGAATAAATCAAAAGCTCTGGGAGTGGGCCCAGCAATCTGTTTTAACAGGTCCACCAGGTGATTCTGATGCATGCTCAAATTTGAGAACCACTGACAGTTGGTTGAACTTTTTCAGTAACTAGTTGTTATGCACTAAGGGATGCAAGAACTCAATCCAGATTTGTTCAAACTCTTGCTATAACATGGTTCTTGTACACTGCATGTAAATATGCAGGGGCCAGTGTGGCAGCTGGAGCTTGTTTGCAGTCTCTTGATGTTCTATCAGTTGGAGAGAGAGCTGCCTGTCTGTCACCACACACCCGCTGGTCTTACTTTGCTGCCCTTGATTTGCACTTAGCTGTTCTGTCCTCAGCATCCAGGGGATGAGAGGAGTAATAAAGACGGTGCTTGACTGGAGCAAGCCCTCCTCTGGCCCCCTGCGCTATGCATGGCATTTCTCTATCCTGGCCAAGCCGCCCAGGCCCCTGTTCTGCTGAGATTCACCTGCACCAGGTAGACAGTGAGGGATTGTTCACAGTGAAACACTGTGCAATCAACTGGAGATAACAGAGCACAGGGGTCAGGCGAGCTGCCCGGAGCATCTTTCATCTTTGACTTATATTGGTAGGGTGTAAAGTGTGGCATCAGCCTGGCCCACTCAGCGGTCAATGATGGCCTTGTTCTGCCTCCCACTTATCTGCCATCGCTCTGATGTCACAAGTTTCATTTGGGTAGCTAACTTCAAAGGTGCGTTTCAAATTTTTTTAATTTTTCTATTTCAGGGATAATAGCCCAGCTTTTCAAAAGCATTTTGCTGTGCAATCAAATCAAATATTCTTAAATGGATGGGGCCAAGTTAACCCAGCCCAGGCACAGAGGCTCCCAAGAGGTTGCCAAGAACTTGGTGCCAGTTCTGACAGATGGACAAAGGGAAGCTGTGTTTGCTCTCCTCCTCGACTCTTTTCTCCCCTCAAATCCATCTGTGTGCTGAGATTTAAAAAACAAAAGCCACTCTTCACCATTCCCTCCTCTCTGTGCAAACCAATGCGACTGGGATATTTTCCACAAGAATCTGCAATATACTTACTAGCCAGCAATAACTGGGCAATGGAGTCAAATATTAATAACTGAATCACTGAGTTTTTCTAATGGATTGACTACTAGTTCCATAGAAAAAGCCAAGCTGAGCTCTGGCCCTTATGTTTCATAAACTCCACTTTCATTTGAAATTGATCTGTAAATGGACCACAGAATCTATCACTCTGTAGTTTGTTCTTTTGTTTTCTTCTTTTGTCATATTAAGGGCCAAATGCTCCATGGTGGGTTGCCTGAACCTGTCTTTTAGGTAAGGCTGAATTATCAGACATAAGCTCTAACCTTTACATGGGAGGGGCATATTTCCAGCAAATTAATGACACACATGAATTGACATTTGTTATTTTATAGACACTGTGCTAAGTGGTTTTCAGGTGTTATTTAATCCTTATACATCTCTCTGTGATGGGTTCTGTTAACCAAATATTACAGATGATAAGAAAAGTAAGGCTCAAAAAACCTGGTATTTAACCTCATGTCTGTCTGCTTCCAGGGCAAGGCTCTTTCTTATCCATAGTGTTTCATGGCTCCTTGGTCCTGCTGCAGGCACACATCTGAGAAAAGAGAAGTATAGAAAAGAAAGAATATGACCATGATTTTTATCAGGGAATATTTTCTCTGAGCTTCTGAGCAAATAACTCAGCAAGAGCAAGGGATGAGAGAAGCCATTACTTTTTTGCTTTCAGCCCCGCAGGGTCTGCTTTTCCTCTGGGGCTAAGGAGAGTCTGCCCTCTGGGAAGGAAGACAATTTCTTTGCTATTTAGATGCTAGGAATTGGGGAGATGTTAACCTAAAGTTGTGTCTAAAGAGCTAAGATCAAACTTGACTTTTACAAGCTCCAAATTGTGGGCATTTGACTGTTCATGGCACCAAAGAGCATAGGGCAGAGTTAGACAAGAACTTTATATAAAATACTTTACAAATCTGAATTGAGTTGTTCTCAGAGAAGGTAACTACAAGTTCGGACATAAAAGTCACAGAGATAGGTGCCTAAAGACAGCAAAGGAGTCACAGATGTAAAGAACATACTTTTGGACTGATTTTGTGGATACTTGTGATACTTGTGGAATGATTTGAGAGAATAGCTTTGAAACATATGCACTACCATATGTAGAATGGATGACCAGTATGAGTTCGATGCATGAAGCAGGGCACCCAGGGTCTGTGACAACCCGGAGGGATGAGAGTGGGGAGATGGGAGGAGTTTCAGGACTGGGGGAACATGTTGATGTATGGCAAAATTGTAAAGTAATTATCCTCCTATTAAAATAAATAAATACATTTTAAAAAGACAATGATGGACAAACTGCCATGCCGCTGACCTCGGGAGGCAATCTGCAAGTCAAGCAAAAGGCATCAAATTATGAAAGATAGATTCATTTAGAATTAGAATTTGAGCAAACTTGGAGAGATAGTGAAGGACAGAGGAGCCTAGCATGCTGCAGTCCATGGGGGCACAAAGAGTCAGATACAATTTAGCAACTGAGCAACAACAACAACTGGAATATTAGTAGACAGATACTCTGATGGGCATATCACAAACTTGCTTGTGTGAAGAACAGTGTGTACATAGATCCTTTGTGCCTACATCATCTTTAGCCTTCAGATTGGAATGACCTGGCCTGATTTACATTTTTTCTCTTAAAATTATTCCTCAGACCCCTGTTGAATACCTCCTTGTGTGTCTTAGTCTGTTTGGGCTTCTATAACAGCTACTGCAGATTGGGTAGCTTGTAAACAAATTTTTTCTCATGGTTCCAGAGGCTGGGAGGTCTAAGATTGGGGTGTCAGCATGGTTGAATAAGGGCCTTCTTTCATGTCACAGACATCTCACTGTGTCCTCACATGATGGAAGGGTCAGGGGACCTCTGTGTGGTCTGTTTTTATAAGAGCATTAATCCCATTTATGAAAACTCCACCCTCACAACTTAATCACCTCCCAAAGACCCTATCTACTAATATTGTTATCTTTGAGGGTTAGGATTTCAACATGTGAATTTGGAGAGGGACACAGATGTTGAGACCATAACACTATGCAACTTCCATAGCTGCTGTTAAGCAGGTGCGATGCATGAATGCCGATGTCCATGAGGATGACAAACAGAACTGCCATCACAAGCAAAAACGTGGGATTTTCATTGTAGTTTATAAAATGTGATTCCATGCCCCTATACTGTACCCTGGAATATTTGGAATATCCATTCCAAATATTAGGACAATTTTTCTATATAACTTTGCAGTATATATACCCCGTCACTCACACATTGCAAAGTGATTACTTCCCTTACACATCATCTTTTGTTTCAGGTATACCAAAACCCTGCAAATGGCAATGTATTTGCTGTAACTTGAATTTATTTCACAGAATTGAATGAATACTCCTAGGGCAGAAGCCAGGCAGAAATTCTCATAAGTACTGCTGGAGAATTCTTAATAATGAAACTAATCAAAATTCTTTTCCTGTGTGTGTACATGACATGTGTGACTACCTATACGTGTGGGTAGCTGCAAATAAATATTAATACTTTGCCTTCACCACTTAGGTTTAGGGTGCTTTATTTACATTATCTCATTTCATCTTCACAGCATGGTGAAAAAGGCAGAGTCTAGTGGCATTACATCCATTTTGCCAAATTAAAAAAAAAAAGATTCAGAGAGTTTATATCTTATTCAAGGTTACAGCTGGTGAAAGCTGGAGCCTAAATTGAAACTCAAATGTCTCACACCAAATCCAGGGCTCTCTTGTATATAATATTTAGGGAGCCTAGTGCATACTTTGGCAATTTCACACCCCATGACATTCCTAAAGAGCTTGTTGCTTCTATTATCTTGTTGCTTTTGGAGTTTCTTCTTGATGTGAAGTACAGACTGAGGGGGATGCCCTGTTATTTTCCCCTTGAATATTTGATATTTGGTTTTTTTGGGTGGAGATACCCACCCAACCATTTATTAATGCTTGAATGTGGCACTTGTTATAAGGATTGTTTAGTAATGCTGGTGATCCATGGCCATCGCTACCTTTCCTCACTATGCTTACTGTTGGCAATGGCTCTCTGTGGCTCATAGAATGACTTGTAAATTGCTTACCCTGCCTATATAAGGCGAGTCTACCATTAATATAAGGGATTAAGAGAGTGATAGAAAGAATATGTATTTTGGTTGGGACAAACAGGAAAGAGAGAAGATCATGACTGTAGGGTCCACATGACTCTGTCTATTGTAGCTGTGTCATTTGCAGTAATGATTTACATGGGTTAAGCCCGATGACTTAGAAGTTGCTGGGTTGGGGTAATTTTGCCTTTATGAGTTTCACCCTGAGTTCAGGAAATAAATGTCACAGGCACCTAGAAAAGCAAGTTGAAAAGGTGAGGGGCATGAAGTTATGCCTCCAGGGTGACTGAAGGGTGTCCCAGACAACAGCCTGCACTGTTTGTCCTCATCTGCAGGGGGATGGATTCCCTGGAGCCTGTGATGATTAATGGTACACCAGCTGCTCTTATCTTTATTTCTGTCAGTCACAGTGTCTGCCCTTCCTGTCCCCAGAGATTTGGCTTCTATGTCAGAGTGCAGGGTGCTGATCAATGTCTGCCTTCTCGCTGTCTTCGACTGCCTTCTGCACCAACTCCGCCTTTCTTAGGTTAATATTTCCCTTGATTTCATGAGCTGCTTCAGAGACAACTGATGTCCACTTTCATCACCTGCTAAGCCCAGGAGCAGCATTTAAAATTAGGATGCTGTGCACATCTAAATGGAGCTGGCCTGCTATCCTGCCTGTCCACTCCACATCTGTGGCTGGGTGGCCTAGATTTAAAAAGCTACCTGAAAATACAGTTTGAGGTAGAGACAGAAAGTAGGATGGTTGTTGCCAAGGCTTGAGTGCAGGGGAAAATTGAGAGTTCTTGTTGATGGATATAGAGTTTCAGTTTTGCAAGATGAAAAGGGACCTGAAGACAAATGCTGGTGATGGTTGCATAACAACACAATGTACTTAATACCACTGTATATTTTAAAATGTTAAGATGGTAAATTTTGTGTTGTGTGTATTTTACCACGATTAAAAATTCCATAGAACTATATGAAGTGAAAGTCACTCAGTCATGTTCGACTCTATATAGTTCATGGAATTCTCCAGGCCAGAATACTGGAGTGGGTAGCCGTTCCCTTCTCCAGGGGATCTTCCCAACCCAGGGATCGAACCCAGGTCTACCACATTGCAGGAGGATTCTTTACCAGCTGAGCCACAAGGGAAACACTATATGAACTATCAGTTCAGTTCAGTCGCTCAGTCGTGTCCGACTCTCTGCGACCCCATGAATCGCTGCACGCCAGGCCTCCCTGTCCATCACCAACTCCCAGAGTTTACCCAAACCCTGTGCATCGAGTTAGTGGTGCCATCCAACCATCTCATCCTCTGTCGTCCCCTTCTCCTCCTGCCCCCAATCCTTCCCAGCATTAGGGTCTTTTCCAATGAGTCAACTCTTTGCATGAGGTGGCCAAAGTGTTGGAGTTTCAGCTTCAACATCAGTCCTTCCAATGAACACCCAGGACTGATCTCCTTTAGGATGGACTGGTTGGATCTCCTTGCAGTCCAAGGGACTCTCAAGAGTCTTCTCCAACACCACAGTTCAAAAGCATCAATTCTTCAGTGCTCAGCTTTCTTCATCATCCAACTCTCACATCCATACATGACCACTGGAAAAACCATAGCTTTGACTAGACGGACCTTTGTTGGCAAAGTAATGTCTCTGCTTTTAAATATGCTATCTAGCTTGGTCATAACCTTCCTTCCAAGGAGTAAGCGTCTTTTAATTTCATGGCTCCAATCACCATCAGCAGTGATTTTGGAGCCCCCCAAAATAAAGTCTGACAGTTTCCACTGTTTCCCCATCTATTTCCCATGACGTGATGGGACCAGATGCCATGATCTTAGTTTTCTGAATGTTGAGCTTTAAGCCAGCTTCTTCAATCTCCTCTTTCACTTTCATCAAGAGGCCCTTTGGTTCTTCTTCACTTTCTGCCATAAGGGTGGTGTCATCTGCATATCTGAGGTTATTGATATTTCTCCCAGCAATCTTGATTTCAGCTTGTGCTTCTTCCAGCCCAGCGTTTCTCATGATGTACTCTGCATAGAAGTTAAATAAGCAGGGTGACAATATACAGCCTTGACGTACTCTTTTTTCTATTTGGAACCAGTCTGTTGTTCCATGTCCAGTTCTAACTGTTGCTTCCTGACATGCATACAGGTTTCTAAAGAGACAGGTCAGATGGTCTGGTATTCCCATCTCTTTCAGAATTTTCCACAGTTTATTGTGATCCACACAGTCAAAGGCTTTGGCATAGTCAATAAAGCAGAAATAGATGTTTTTCTGGAACTCTCTTGCTTTTTCGATGATCCAGTGGATGTTGGCAATCTGATCTCTGGTTCCTCTGCCTTTTCTAAAACCAGCTTGAACATCTGGAAGTTCATGGTTCACGTATTGCTGAAGCCTGGCTTGGAGAATTTTGAGCGTTACTTTACTAGCATGTGAGATGAGTGCAATTGTGAGGTAGTTTGAGCACTCTTTGGCATTGCCTTTCTTTGGGATTGGAATGAAAACTGACCTTTTCCAGTCCTGTGGCCACTGCTGAGTTTTCCAGATTTGCTAGCATATCGAGTGCAGCACTTTCACAGCATCATCTTTCAGGATTTGAAGTAGCTCAACTGGAATTCCATCACCTCCACTAGCTTTGTTCGTAGTGATGCTTTCTAAGGCCCTCTTGACTTCACATTCCAGGATGTCTGGCTCTAGGTGAGTAATCACACCATCATGGTTGTCTGGGTCATGAAGATCTTTTTTGTACAGTTCTTCTGTGTATTCTTGCCACCTCTTCTTAATATCTTCTGCTTCTGTTAGGTCCATACCATTTCTGTCCTTTATCGAGCCCATCTTTGCATGAAATGTTCCCTTGGTATCTCTAATTTTCTTGAAAAGATCTCTAGTCTTTTCCAATCTGTTGTTTTCCTCTATTTCTTTGCATTGATCTATATGAACTATATGAAGAACTATATAGGAAGAACATACAGAAAGACCTATATGAAGGAATAGATTTTTCAGTAAATGAGATATCTACTTGATCATCAAAAATACATACAAACATACATAAATACATACATAGTTTGAGGCTCTTCCATGTATTCAATACTCTCTCCCCACAAAGTTCTTCATGTGTCATTAATCTTGACATTGGTAATGGGAGGGCAAATCATTCGTTTGGTAAAGTAGCAGAGTAATGATTGAAAATGACCCATATCGTGGGAGTTGGGTTCTGATCCCCAGTTCCATAACCAGCTATGTACACTACCATATGTAAAATAGATAGCTGGTGGGAAGATGCTGTATAGCACAGGGAGCTCAGCTTGGTTCTCTGTGACAACCTAGAGAGATGGGATGGGGGGAGAGAGGCTCAAGAGAGAGAAGATACATGTATACATATACCTGATTCATGTTGTACAGCAGAAATTAACACAACATTGTAAAGCAGTTAAACTCCAATTTTTTTAAAAAAGTGAGTTTAATGCTAAAAAAAACACCTCACTATGCTAATGAGATATACTGAGATACTTTCAAACTGACAGTATACTAATGAAATATACTGCTATATTTTCAAACTGACAGTGCAGTTGAAATCCCTCAGAGTTTATGGCCACATACTTTAAGTTCTGTTAGAGTGTAGACATCATGTTAAGTTTTCTTGTGCTCAGTTGCTCAATCGTGTCTGACTCTTTCAGGACCCCATAGACTGTAGCCTGGGATTTCCTGGTAGCTCAACTGGTAAAGAATCCACCTGCAATGCAGGAGACCCCGGTTCTATTCCTGGGTTGGGAGGATCCCCTGGAGAAAGGAATGGCTATCCACTCCAGTGTTCTGGGCTGGAGAATTCCATGGACAGAGGAACCTGGCGGGCTACAGTCCATGGGGTCGCAGAGTCAGCCACAACTGAGCGACTAAGCACAGCACAGACTGTAGCCCACCAGGCTCCTCTGTCCATGGGATTTTCCAGGCAAGAATACTGGAATGGGTTGCCATTTCCTTCTCTAGGAGATCTTCCTGACCCAAGGATCAAACCCATGTCCCCTGCACTGGAAGGCGGATTCTTTACTGCTGAGCCGATTGGGAAGCCACAAAGTTTTCTTCCACAATAAATTAAAAGAAGAACTTATCTTTTCTGGATTTATTTGTCAACTCGCTGATTAAAGAAACAGAGATCTGAGATTTCTTTTAGCTCTAAGGCTAAAAAATTCAAGTATTTCCTGTGAAGGTAAAAATTTGACTCAAATTCTCAATAGGTTGAAAGTGAATGAAACCTTCTTAAGTGCAGACTTTAGTTAAGGAGAGAGTACAAGGGGAAAGAGGATTTTAAGGCAAAAAGGAAACAGTCATGATGGGACAGTTTTCAAATGGAGAGTTCTGATTCATCGGTGGGTCATGAAAACAGTTTATCAGCTTCCAAACAGCATGTTATAAAAGGAAGTAGAACAGAAAATACTTGAATGAGTTGCATGAAGTCATGGTGAATGTAATGTGAAACTTTTATATGATTTCTCTGTGTATGGTATTCTCTTCTAGTTTATGAGTCTGGGAAGTAAAAGCATATCAGAGATTCTAGAAAGAGTTGGGTTTGAGAGGCCATGACTGCATTCTGAGGCCCCAACACCCGGGCCATATCGCTTGACTGTTGGACTTTCAGTTCTGTTGTGCCATGTCACATCTAACCTGATGGTGTAGCTTCTTATAAATCAGACATCTGAAGGCTTAGAGGGTGTGAGTGGGAAGAACTCAAAAGTCAAGCTATTGGTGCTGGATTTTCCAGACGTTACAGAGCATTCCTATTAAAAATGTACATGTCCCCAGTGGCTTCATTTGCTATCTCTTCCAACATTCCTCTCAGTAAATTAGGCAATCGCCCTTGAGAGACTTTAATTTCCAAATTATGCACAAAATGTTTGCCAAAATGCACTTAATTTGGGGTTGTTCTCATTCTTTGGTGACAGTCTGTTGTGTAAAGGTTTTCAAGATCCCCAGAGAGAGACTCACAAACCCCCAATATTTTCTAATAAAGTTACATGACAATGTAATAAGATCATAATAGTGGGACCAGTTACCTGTAATAAATGAGAATTTTGTTATCCCCAATCCTACATATTAAGTATTAATCAGGATAGGTTAAGTGCTGTAGCAAAACAACCCCCCAAATCTGTGATTTTGCAAAATAAGATATTTTTCTTGATCACATAAAATCCAGGGCAGTGCTCCTGGTTGAGTGGTTCTCCTGGCAGGCTCTCCAACAACTCAAATGTCCAGGCTCCTTCCATCTTGTGATGCCACCACCTTTAACATAGTCCCCAAAGTTAAAACAGAAGGAAAGAAAAATGGGGAGGGATAGTAACAAGCTTGGCTTGTAAATAGCACACATCACTTACACTCATATTGCTTGGGCCAAAACTGTTCACTCATTTGTACAAGAGCTCAAGCATGTAGTCCTGGCTGGCAGCCATGTTCCAGCAACAACTCTACATTTAGAAAAGAGACACCAGTCCTTGATGATCTGGTAGTGGCCACAGTCACATTCTGCACTTAACATAGTCAATCAGAGGCCCTCAATAAATATCTTCCAAAATTACAAAGGAATGAAGGAATGAATGGTAGAGACTATTTTATTTCATAATTATTTTATTATTTCCATGACCAAAGTTTTATTTCCTATTTTAAATTGTTTTAAAAAATAATACAGAGCAAGAGTTCATTTAGCTATTTAATCATTTTGGTAGCTTTCAAATGTTTCTATACCATGTCTCAAGATAGCTTAGGTGGAATTTTCCTTAGGAATTAATACAGGGGTCTGATAAATGGACTTCAAATTCTTTCCAACTTGGACCTCTATAAGTTACACAAACATAACTTTGGCTTTGCTCATAATCAATGACGTATTCTCTTGTAATAATTTTAGTTCAACTAATTATGGGACTTGGCTAGGGAAGCCAAGGCAATGGTTGTAGCCAATATAGAAGAAGTATCCCTAGAATTATTTGAAGCTAAGAAAACCAATTAAACTGCAAACCATTCAATTTGATTATAGCTTGTCTCATATTATACATTGAAGTTATGGTAACTTTAAAAACCAGAACTGGAAATTTAAAATCATCAGCAGTTCTTAGTACTACCAGAGAGAAAATAAAATGATGGATCCAGTGGTTCCAAGAATTCTATTCACAAGAGAGATGTACTTACTGTGGAATAGAGACATTTATTAAGCCTTTCTGTAACTTGAATGATATATATCTTTTAACTCTATCTAATTTGTTTGTTCTGGACTTCTGCTCAGTCCAGAATCTGATTACTCTGCAAATGCTCTTAATTGATCACCCCTTAATAACTATGTTGAATTGAAAAACACTCTCCATTCCTTGCATAAAACTTACAGACTGATGCCCAGGGTATCTTTTTAAGAACAGAAGCTTGAAGGCAACCAGTCAGACTCAAATGACGGTTTCATGAGGTTGCTATGGTTCCAGTCTTCCTCCAGGTTTCTGCTTTACTATCCTTGAAAAGTGACTCTCATCCTGATTGTCCAATACAGCTCACAGAGTGCCAATCATCTACCACTTTCTTTAAAAGAGACTTCTGTGAAGTATTCACATTCAATAAAATGAAATGTTGAATGTAGCATGCTTCTATCATTTCAAAATGGTTCTCCACTTTAACCAACTCATTTAAATTAACAACAAACCACCAATCTTAATATTATCTATTAACAGAGCTTCTAATTCAGTTTCCCACGATACTGAATAGGAAAAAGATACTCAGTAGAGAGAATTATACATTCCTGTTTGGGGAAATGTAGAGTAGGTAGCAGGAATGACAAAGTAGCATTTTATTTACACATCAACCACATGCACAATTGGCAGCCTGATTCTATTAGAGCACAGTCTGAGTAGATATGACAAGGAAACCACCAAACCACAATGGCTTAAATTTAATAGAAATTTATTTTTCTCTTATGTTACAGTCCAGTGGTAATTATAGGGCTCAGGACTGGTAGAACAGCTCTGTTCTCATAAAAGGTGTCATTCCTTTGTGGACAAAGGTGTTTGCTCCAGTGTTCGCTTCTCTCTCAGACAGCTGAAAGAATTTTTAAAAAGGGAAGGGCCCAGGGAAACATATGGCCAGTTATTTTAAAGGTACCCAGAAATGGTGTATATTACTTCCGTTACGCTGGCCAGAACTTAATCAAATACCCAGACCTAGCTGCGAGGTGTGCAGCTCATAGTTGATTGCTGTGGAAGAAAGGGAAAACAGATGTTTTGAAACACCTAGCAGTCTCCTACATTCATTGCTATTGAGTCTAACCACTCCTAGCTCATTTGATGCGGTCTAGTTTCTAGAACATGTAAGTCTTAGGATCAAACTTTGATTAATAATAATACATGCTATGAACATTCTTGCACTTGTTTGTGTGTGGACATGTATTCTTATTTCTCTTGTGCATATACCTAGAAATAGAATTGCTGGATCATATGGTAACTCTGTTTAACCTTATGAGGTAGTGCCAGACTATTTTCCAAAGCAACCCCACCATTTTCCATCCCTGCCAGCAGTGTATGAGGTTTCCAATTTCTCCATATCCTTGTTTTCCATATCCTCATCAACTCTTGTGATTGCTATCTTTTTGGTTATAGCCATCCTAGTGGGTGTTAAGGTATTTCCTTCTGATTTGCATTTCCCTGAAGGTTCATGATGTTTGAACACCTTTTCATGTGCTTTTTAAACATGTGTATGTCTTTGGAGAAATCTCCATTTAGATGCTTTGACCATTTAAAGAACTGGGTTATTTGTCTTTGTATTATTGAGTTATAAGCTGCTGCTTCTGCTGCTGCTAAATCGCTTCAGTCGTGTCCGACTCTGTGCGACCCCATGGACTGCAGCCTACCAGGCTCCTCTGTCCATGGGATTTTCCAGGCAAGAGTACTGGAGTGGGTTGCCATTGCCTTCTCTGGAGTTAGAAGCATTCTTTATATATTCCAGGTACAAGTTCATTACCAGATATATGATTTGCAGATATTTTCTCCCATTCTATGAGTTGTCTTTTCAAAACTTTCTCAATGGTGTTCAAAACTTTCTTCACTGGTGTTGAAGACAAGTTTCTTGCCTCCAATTAACTTTTAGTTAAAGGCATTATGTGGATACAATACAGGGAGAATTTGTTTATAAGGAATTGTTTATTGAAGTAGAGATGATTTACACTGTTGTATTAGTTTCAACTGTACAGCAAAGTGATTTATGTATACACATATACATATATGTACATATATACTCCTTTTAAGATTCTTTTCCTTTAGAGGTTGTTACAAAATACTGAGGATAGTTATCTGTGCTATACAATCAGTTCTTATTGTTCATCTGTTTTATATGCAGTAGTTCCCAAACCCCTAGATTATCCCTCTTCTGCTTTTCCCATTGGCAACTGTAAGTTTTTTTTTTATGTCTGTGGGTCCATTTCTATTTTGTATATAAGTTCATTTGTATCATTTTTTTTTTAGATTGCACACATAAGCTATGTCATATGATATTTGTTTTCCTTTAGCTGGCTTACTACACTTAGTATGATAATTTTTAAGTCCATCCATATTGCTGCAAATGGCATTATTTTGTTTTTTTAATGGCTGATATTCCAGATACATACCACATATTCTTTATACAGTCATCTATCAATGGACTTTTAGATTGTTTCCATGTCTTTGTTATTGTGAATAGTGATGCAATGAATATTGGGGTGCATATATTATTTCAAATTATGGTTTTCTATGGATATATGCCCAGGAGTAGGATTGTAGGATTATACAGTAGCTTAAAAATCATCCCAGGTAGAGGGTGTGGTTGATTAGAAGAGCAAGTGTCCATGGGCTTCTCAGGTGGTCTGTGTGAATTCTTTGTGACCAACTATTTAGCCCATGAAAGCAAAAAGTGAAAGTGATAGTCGCTCAGTCATGTCTGACTCTTTGTGACCTCATGGACTATAGCCTTCCAGGCTCCTCTGTCCATGGAATTTTCCAGGCAAGGATATTGGATTGGGTAGCTGTTTCCTTCTCCAGGGGATCTTCCTAACCCACAGATGGAACCTGGGTCTCCTGTACTGTAGGCAGATTCTTTACTGTCTGAGCCACCAGGAAGCCCTCTCAGTCAAAATAGCAGTCAGTTCAGTCAAAAAACTGGCTTGCTTTCTGGAGGGTTTTTATCATAAATGGATGTTGAATTTTGCCAAAGGCTTTCTCTGCATCTATTGAGATAATCATATGATTTTTATCTTTCAATTTGTTAATGTGGTGTATCACATTGATTGATTTCCAAATACTGAAGAACCCTTGCATCCCTGAGATAAAGCCCACTTGGTCATGATGTATGATCTTTTTAATATGTTGTTGGATTCTGTTTGCTAGAATTTTGTTAAGGATTTTTGCATCTATGTTCATCAGTGATATTGGCTTGTAGTTTTCCTTTTTTGTGGCATCTTTGTCTGGTTTTGGTATTAGGGTGATGGTGGCCTCATAGAATGAGTTTCAAAGTTTACCTTCCTCTGCAATTTTCTGGAAGAGTTTGAGTAGGATAGGTGTTAGCTCTTCTCTATATTTTTGGTAGAATTCAGCTGTGAAGCCATCTGGTCCTGTGCTTTTGTTTGTTGGAAGATTTCTGATTACAGTTTTGATCCCTGTGCTTGTGACGGGTCTGTTAAGATTTTCTATTTCCTCCTGGTTCAGTTTTGGAAAGCTATACTTTTCTAAGGATGTGTCCATTTCTTCCAAGTTGTCCATTTTATTGGCATATAATTGCTGATAGTAGTCTCTTATGATCCTTTGTATTTCTGTGTTGTCTGTTCTGATTTCTCCATTTTCATTGCTAATTTTGTTGATTTGATTCATCTCCCTCTTTTTTTCTTGATGAGTCTGGCTAATGGTTTGTCTATTTATCTCCTCAAAGAACCAGCTTTCAGCTTTGTTGACTTTGGCTATCATCTCTTTTGTTTCTTTTGCATTTATTTCTGCCCTAATTTTTTTGATTTCTTTCCTTCTACTAACCCTGGGGTGCTCCATTTCTTCTTTTTCTAGTTGCTTTAGGCTATAATACAAAGCAACAGTCATAAAGACAGTGTGGTACTGGCACAAAGACAGAAACATAGATCAATGGGACAAAATAGAAAGCCCAGAGATAAATCCACACACCTATGGACACCTTATCTTTGACAAAGGAGGCAAGAATATACAATGGAGAAAAGACAATCTCTTCAACAAGTGGTGCTGGGAAAACTGGTCAACCACTTGTAAAAGAATGAAACTAGAACACTTTCTAACAACATACACAAAAATAAACTCAGAATGGATTAAAGATCTAAACATAAGGCCAGAAACTATAAAACTCCTAGAGGAAAACATAGGCAAAACACTCTCTAACATAAACCATAGCAGGATCCTCTATGACCTACGTCCCAGAGTATTGGAAATAAAAGCAAAAATAAACAGATGGAACCTAATTAAACTTAAAAGCTTTTTCACAATGAATGAAACTATAAGCAAGGTGAAAAGACAGCATTCAGAATAGGAGAAAATAATAGCATAAGAAGCAACTGACAAAGAATTAATCTCAAAAATATACAAGCACCTCCTGCAGCTCAATTCCAGAAAAATAAGCAACCCAATCAAAAAATGGGCCAAAGAACTAAACAGACATTTCTCCAAAGAAGACATACAGATGGCTAACAAACATGTGAAAAGATTATCAACATCACTCATTATCAGAAAAATGCAAATCAAAACCACAATGAGGTACCATTTCACACCAGTCAGAATGGCTGCTATCCAAAAGTCTACAAACAATAAATGCTGGAGAGGGTGCGGAGAAAAAGGAACCCTCTTACACTGTTGGTGGGAATGCAAACTAGTACAGCCACTATGGAGAACAGTGTGGAGATTCCTTAAAAAACTGGAAATAGAACTGCCATAAGACCCAGCAATCCCACTGCTGGGCTTACACACAGAGGAAACCAGAATTGAAAGAGACACGTGTACCTCAATGTTCATCACAGCACTGTCTACAATAGCCAGGACATGGAAGCAACCTAGATGTCCATCAGCAGATGAGTGGATAAGAAAGCTGTGGTACATATACACAATGGAATATTACTCAGCCATTAAAAAGAATGCATTTGAATCAGTTCTAATGAGGTGGATGAAACTGGAGCCTATTATACAGAGTGAAGTAAGCCAGAAAGAAAAACACCAATACAGTATATTAACACATATATACGGAATTTAGAAAGATGGTAACAATGACCCTATATGTGAGACAGCAAAAGAGACACAGATGTAAAGAACAGACTTTTGGACTCTGTGGAAAAAGGCGAGGGTGGGATAATTTGAGAGAATAGCATTGAAACATGTATATTATCATGTGTGAAACAGATCGCCAGTCCAGGTTCGATGCATAAGATGGGGTGCTCAGGGCTGGTGCACTAGGATGACCCTGAAGGATGAGAGGGGAAGGGAGGTGTGAGGGAGGGTCAGGATGGGGGACACATGTACACCCATGGCTGATTCATGTGCATGTATGGCAAAAAAACACCACAATATTGTAAAGTAATTAGCCTCCAATTAAAATAAATTTTTTAAAAAAAGAAAAACAACTGAGTCAGTTGTTTATTCTACGTATTGACTATAGTGTCTACTCTGCTTGGTTAGTTGAACAGAATTACAGCTTGGAACCAACAGATCCAATGGACCCACCTTATACACAAGTAAGTTAAGACGCTCATTCCTGGTCTCATAGTGCCAGTTGTCCCTAAGTTTCAGGCGGGTGGTCTCTCTCCCTACACCCCTCTGCCTGACCTTTGCAATGGCCTCTTAAACTTTATGATTCACTTTCCTGAAAGGCAAGGCTGGGAAGTGAAAGTCTCTGGATGGTGTTTAAGGTCTTAACCTAAGGACAATTGGGTGGCTGTTGGGGTCCAGGGCTGGAGTCGTTGGGTGCATTGATACAGTCCACTATTTCTCTCATTTAGCAGAGAGAACACTCCCCAGTAGCTAAGGGCTTCTGAGCACAGAATCTGCCAGCGAGGCCTCCTGGCTGAGGGTTCATCTAGCACAGGAACAGATGACAGGACGGCAGGCAGTCTGTCCCCTTCTAGGGAATAAGGCAAGGATTCCTTTAACACAATGTGACAACTAATCTCTCTATAGCATCTGACTGAGAGGTTTTAATTACTACTGTGATATACACACGTGATTTCTTTATTCACACAAACATTCAGGGTGTTTATGTGTTTCTCCTTTATTTTGTGGGGTGTGTATCAGCACAAACTGAGTTGATTCTGAGTCCATCTCCTTCTTTTCTGCTTGTCTCTTTATTTCCCTCTTTCCTCCCACTTTGTTTTCTCCCCCCTCCCACTCATTCTTCTTAATTTATGAGAATGAGCTTACTGATTCTCTGCTTTGAGCATAAGGCCGGGGTCCTTCAGGTCTCCTTCCCCTCCCAGATATGGCAGCAAACCCAGTAGTCATGGGGAATGGAGGTGTTTTCACAGCCTGGCTGGCATTCAGATGAAGACCTCTTTGGGAGAGTGTGTGTGTGCTGGGTGGAATTGCATCGTGCGGAGAGGCAGGAATCACAAGAATAACTTTGAGGGGGAGTGTCTAGATCAGACTTTGTTCCAGCTTGAAGTTAAGCTGGGACTCAGTTCTGAGCCTGCAATCATTCTAGTTTCATTCTTTTACAAGTGGTTTGACACAGTTTTTCCCGGCAGCACCACTTGTTGAAGAGATTGTCTTTTCTCCACTGTATATTCTTGCCTCCTTTGTCTAAGATAAGGTGTCCATAGGTGCATGGGTTTATCTCTGGGCTTTCTATTTTGTTCCATTGATCTATATTTCTAAAAATATACAAGCAACTCCTGCAGCTCAATTCCAGAAAAATAAATGACCCAATCAAAAAATGGGCCAAAGAACTAAACAGACATTTCTCCAAAGAAGACATACAGATGGCTAACAAACACATGAAAAGATGCTCAACATCACTCATTATTAGAGAAATGCAAATCAAAACCACAATGAGGTACCATTTCACACCAGTCAGAATGGCTGCTATGCAAAAGTCTACAAGCAATAAATGCTGGAGAGGGTGTGGAGAAAAGGGAACCCTCTTACACTGTTGGGTGGGAATGCAAACTAGTACACAGCCACTATGGAGAACAGTCAGTGGAACAGATTCCTTAAAAAACTGGGAATAGAACTGTCATATGACCCAGCAATCCCACTGCTGGGCATACACACCGAGAAACCAGAATTGAAAGAGACGTGTGTACCCCAATGTTCATCGCAGCAAAGGCTGTTTTTACAATAGCCAGGACATGGAAGCAACCTAGATGTCCATCAGCAGATTGAAATGGATAAGGAAGACTGTGGTACATATACACAATGGAATATTACTCGGCCATTAAAAAGAATACATTTTGAATCGGTCCTATTGAGATGGATGAAACTGGAGCCCATTATACAGAGTGAAGTAAGCCAGAAAAGAAAAAACACCAATACAGTAATACTAACACGCATATATATGGAATTTGAAAGATGGTAACGATAACCCTATATGCGAGACAGAATAAGAGACACAGATGCATAGAACAGTCTTATGGACTCTGAGGGAGAAGGTGAGGGTGGGGACGTTCTGGGACAATAGCATTGAAACATGTATAATTATCATATGTGAAACAGAACACCATTCCATGTTCTATGCATGAGACAAATGCTCAGGCTGGGGCAATGGGATGACCCAGAGGGATGGGAATGGGAGGGAGGTGGAGGGGGGTTCAGGATGGGGAATACATGTAAACCCATGGCTGATTCCTGTCAATGTATGGCAAAAACCACTACAATATTGTACAGTAATTAGCCCCCAACTAAAATAAATAAATTTATTAAAAAAAAAATCAAACTGTGAAATCATTGTTGTCATGTCCCCAGTGGCCAGAGTGATGAAAATACTCAGTGGTCCTTTGCCTACTCTGGTGATTCCAGGCCTGTTGGTGGTAATTCTGCTCACAAGGTTCACATCACCCCGAGGCTTAGAAGACCTTTTAGGGTTTATAACAATTCTCCCTCAAGTTCAGTGTTTACCAAGAACAAGACTACAGCCACTTTGGAGAGACAAACTGATGACAGTAACTTGCTTTTATGGAAAGAAGATTTCATCACTCCTGTCTTCTACTCCAGGAACCATCCAATTAACACCATTCACTATCTCAATACGCTCTCTTCAGTGGACCATAATGATGTATCCTAAATCTCCAGCAATCTCAGTCCTCGCTTTCCTGCTATGCTGCCCTCACCCTTCTGCAGCAGGCCTTGCTTTGGCATGGATAACATAAGGGCCTCTGCAGCTCCTGTGTATCTCAGACCCACATCTTACTGAACTGGTCTAGCCCTTGGTCTGACTCTTTTGGCCACCCAGGTCTCAACTCTGCCTACCTTTGAGGGTCAACTCCATCACAAGTATACTCTATCAAGTATCTGACTAAGGGGTGAACTATTTGCCTGTTATTCAAACCTGATCTGTACTTCTTGGTTTGTAAACCTTTGTTTGCTGTTCCACCCTCCTGGAATGCCCTTCCACTCTCAAGTATCATCAAAGTCCTACACATTTTTAAAGATTCAGCCTAAATGCCTTCTGTCTCAAGGGCCTTCCTTCTGAGCCCTCACAATATTTTCCTTGCAGCTCTCTGGGGCTCTGATCATACTCTTTGTGGAGAAGGAGGAGGAACCTGATTGGAGGGCAGTGCACTTGCTTCAGCTCTGTGACCAAAACGTGTGTGGCCTTGATTGTGTCTCTCAATCTCCTTGAGTCTCAGTTTCCTCATTTGTCATGATGGGTTTGAATCGTATAGCTTCTAAGGAGCCTTCTAGTTAAAACCCAGTGATTATAATTATACAATTATGAGATATATAATTATAACCCTATGATTATAAATCAGAGCCTACATGTTATCTCCCCTAAAACCTGCTAACTTCTTTAGGGCAAGACTGGTACTTTATCTAAACTCTGTTTTTCTTTTTGGTTCAAGACTATCTTACACACAGTATGTACTGAATATATCCTTGCTAAATGAAAGAATGGATGACAAAAAGCTTGCTAAAATTTGATCTCACCTCTTTTTTTTTCCTTTTATTTTTTTTTAATTTTTTTTCAATTAATTTATTTTAGTTGGGGGCTAATTACTTTACAATAAATGAATAGTACATATCAGCTCTTTTTCATATCACATCTTAAATCAAAATAAGAGGTGAGATCCTCTTATTTTGATTTAAGATGTGATATGAAAAAGAGCTGATATGTACTGTTCATTTAATAACTGTTTCCTACCTCCTTTTGTTCATACACAGTGCTTGCTTTCACTAAGTTATGTACTAGAGAGCAAATTTTGATTAAAAGGAAGGTGATCTCCCTCATCCTTCTCTGATTGTCTCTTTCTGTGTACATGTGTAACTTTGTTTTTCTAAATAAATTGTATAAGTATTAATTTATTAGAGACGATATTCTTCATCTGCTGCCTTCTGTCACAAAATAAGCATGCTTTTGATTTTTGAAAAGATGCCCAGTGCTTCTATACAATCCCATGGCTACCAGAGCTCTCTGAATTTGTTGGCTGCATAGAGTAGGAGATCACCCATATGATGTGATTTCAGAGATACCAGTGGGGCTACCATCTGCTTACCCATTGGTTGTTGTGAAAGAATTATTCCTTTGGTTCAGGAAGGCTTTGTATCTTCGAGAGTAGCCTGGGAAAATGGTATACCTGAAATTATCACTGATGATCCTGTAGACCATCATCATTCAACCCAAGGGCATGCTAGAAAACCCAGGCTCAATAAGGGGCTGATAGGTGTTACATAAAAATAGAGTCTCTGTGATAAAAAAAATTGGGGGCAGACACAATAAATAAAATTAAACTGGATTTTTCAGAACTTATAATAGGCCAATGGGCAAGGGGAATGCAGTAGTCACATTTCCCAAATTTATATGACAACAGAACCAGAACCTTCTCCACTATTTTATTATGTATGTTATAAATTAAGTGCCCCAAGAGTCTAAATTTTCACTGCATATATTCTGTGGAAAGCTGCTTTCGAGGGCCATGAAAGCTAGCCCAACGCCAACTTCAGAGAGGCAGGCAGGGCTGAGGTGAGTACAAAGATGTATCAAAGACAGGCTGCTGCCTCCTGCAGCTCAGCCAAATTCCACATGGCAGGTGGAGGCACTGAACAGGTGGCAGAGGATCCCACTTCTGCCCCAGCCTCAGGTATCACCTTTCCTTTCACAAAGTTGCAGCTGACTCGGCTTTGATTGGCAGTCCTCACACTTCCGCTGGGTGACCTTGAGGGTTCAGAGGAAGCTGTGCTATTTCACCAGTGCACGTGCTGAATGCTGGGCTCTGCATTCAGCCCAACAGAAGGAAGCTATGAGGATCCTGACCCCAGGACTTGAGAAGGCTATGCCCATCAGATGCCAAAATGACTGCTTAGTTCATGAAATAAATTTAGGCTTCTCTGCTCAGGAAAGTGGTCTCAATAGTTGGAGTGGAATGACTGGTAATCAGTAAAACTTATTTCTTGATAATGCTGGGTTAAAAATAGATGATCATTATTTCCCCTCGACTTTCCAGAAGTTTCCTGGGTGTCTGTATACAAAGTTCCTAAGACAAACAGGTTGACCACAAACCTTTCAAAGAAAGGAGTAACCATTCTACAGTTAAATCAAAGCTTCTGACATGAGTGGGCTGCCATGTAGGAACTGTGGAAAAGTCCCTGTGATGGACACAGAAGGAAGAAAGAAGGGTGAGGAGTAACAAGGATGCCGATTCCAATTGAGAAGCCCTGATCTGCCTTGAGAGGCCCCAGCCTGGGATCTCCTGCTCTTGTCATATAAGAAGGAAAAAGCATAGTGAGAGGAGAGGCTGCAGGTTCTGAGAAGCCTTCCTAGAGTGGGCACGGTGTCCCGGCTTTCTGGATCTTTCAGCTGCTGCAATCTCGGGCACCCTCCCCCTCACCCCATTCTGTCCTACTCACCTCGCCCCCACTACTCTAGCAGCTCTCTGTCCTGCTCAGTCTGTCTCCCACTGGTGCCTCTGCTCATACCGTACACTCGGCCTGAAGTGTCCTGGGCTTCAGTCCTCACCTCCCTGCTGGTCACTGAGCTCTGCAGAGGCAGGGTACACACCTAGTAGGCTCTACAGCCCTAGTCAGTAGCACACAGGAGGCTCAAAATTTACTGCCAAGCCCACGGCTCCTCCACTGCTTCTGAATTCACTTTGCTTGTTCCTCTTGCTGCTCATTCAGCATCAGGACACCTTTGGCATTGCCACACTATTTTTTTCTGTACACACTATAATCTCACTCCTCCTCCTTAGACTGTAAGCATACGAGAAGCACCCTTGTTCCCTATCGAGGTGTCTTGCCCATCCTGTGGGGTCCAAGCCTGACAGATGTGAGCAACTAACCACAGTCAACTGGGAGTGAAGGGCCAGGTCCCACTCAGCCACTGGGGGTCTGTAGCAGGGGTATCTGGTTCCTCCAGGTTTAGCAGGGATGTCAGAACACCTGGACCAGGGAGCCGAGGATGAAGCCCGCTTCCTTCTTCCTCCACCCCTAGCCCCTTTGTCCTTGCTTCAGAGGCTGGAGGACCCAGAAAGAGGGACGAGGTGACAAACCGGTGGTTAGGGGAGTGACAGGACAATGGTCCGGGCAGCAGAGGGGCTGAAGATGCAGAAGCTCTTCCTCATCTGTCCTTGCCGCAGCCCAGTAGGGGGCTAATGAGAGCTGAGGTGTGAGGCAGGAGCTTGCGCGGCAATTACAGCTGCTCAACTGCTGACAGTACGTGGGGCGGCTGACACCGCGGCTTCCTGTGCCCCACAGCTCCCTGCCCTTCTAATGAGTCTATTACTGCCCCAGCGGCTGCAGGCCTCCAGGCCCTCCCATCCCTCCATCTTCCCACTTGTGGGTGCAGGCAGCCCTGGGTTCTCTAAAAGGAGGATTGTCTAAGGATGGCCCCATTACCTATGGGAAGAAGTGCTCCATCAGCCCATCTGGCTTTTCTGCTCACAGCCTTCCCTGGGTCCTTCCAGAAGGAGGACAAGGGAGCAAAGGGTCACTGTGGTGTCCCCAGCATAGCAAACTCCATCAGCCCGGCCTCACATATGGGTCTCCCTTTGCCTGAACCATGCTGGTGACTCCTGACTAATGCTGGTTCCTCTAAAGCACTCAGCTCAAGAGTTTCATCTTTGGGAGGCTTCACCTGGCTTCCCTTGACTCTCACCTCTAACCCAGAACCCTGTCATCACACTTGCCCGGCTCTCTCTCTCAGGCCTCTCACCCTGGGCTGTAATGTTCACTCCCCTTTGCTTTCTCGGTCTCATTGTCATCTCCTCCAGCTCTTCTGTATCTCGGTTCCCATCATGGTGTCTGGCAGTGTCAGGTTCTGCAAAGTTCTGCGAAGTTGTTGAACAATGAAACAAATGAACCAAATAGTTGAATTCACCACTCAGCTCAACGCTGAGAAGCTGGATCCGGAAGGGCCAAGGAGCCTATCCCCACTGCACCCCCAGAGGTCTGGCAGTGCTCAGCATCCTTCCTGGGACCGGTTGGAAGCTCTATAGATATCATAGCTCCTCCCCTCAGCTCCCACCTCAATTCAGGCAGCAGCACCGATCACTCTGTTAGAAAACCAGAATGGCTTCAGAGTAGGAATGTATTTTAAAGTGTGCTTGTAAGACTTTTTTAAAAAGTGTATTCCTTCTTGAATCACATTGAACCACAAGCTAGGTAAAGACCTTTGCACTTTTACCAACACTAGGCTTATCCCCATCTCCAAGTGTTTCTCTTTTCCCCTTCCTGGCTCATGTCAATTCCTGGAGGTACAAACCACCCTCCCAACCCTGGCATCTTCCCCCTCCCCATACCTGATGCTCTTTCTTCCTCCCTGCCTTCCACTCCAGCTCATATATTCCATTTTTCCCTTAACAGGGATTAATCGGATTGAATTTATTACACAGTAAGAGTAATAAGAAGGCACAGTGATTTCAGTCTGGGAAGGGAAGGAGATTTCTGGCTGTTGCGGGGGGCGGGGAGCGGTGGCAATGATGCTTTCTGATGCCCCATATGAAACCTGAAACTTCCTCCTTTTCTCTGTACCCCACCCCCTGGCTGTGATCAGCAGAAAGAAACTGATGCTAAAGCCCACAGCCTCTGCCTAGCCCCTTCTTGGAACAAAGATGTGGTCGGCAGGCAGGAAGCAGTGTGAGTGGTCGACAGACGCATCCACCTGCCCACAGCCTCTGTCCTAAAAACGCCCGCCGCGCTCCACCTCTCAGAACAGCTGGCCCGCGTGTCACAGCCAATTAGGCTTTGGAGGGAGTGAGAGGGAAAGAAATGACACCATATACTGACCCCTGCTGTCACGGGGCAGATGTGGAGGCCAGCACGCGTCCCCGCCTGGCCACGCCGCTAATTAATCACCTCCGCCACCGAGTCGTGACAGCACTTTGCCAGGAGCGAAGTGCACGTGGAGGCAGGGCCTGGGCACCTGCCGAGCGAGCTGTGGAGGGGGAGCTCTGGGCACCCAGCCGCCCCCTCTCTCAGCTGCCCTGGCAGGCCTGCTGCTGGCAAGTTTTCAAGGAAGCTGTTGGGGTTAAAAGGAAGGGTGGGAAGGAGGGAGGAAACTTTTGAAAAGTCCTAAGTCGTTACACAGAATGCCGGCTGGTGGAGAGAGAGAGCTGGGCACCGAGGTGGGAGGAGCGAATGGGGCCGGAGCCAGTGAGAGAACGGATCTTCTCTCTAGGCCCGTGTTTGCAAAGAGTCTGTGGGATGCTCAGAGATTTGCCTGGGAAACAGACCCACCAGGAAGCCCTAGAATACTACCTTCTTCCTCCTTCTACCAGTTTCTTGGTGCACTCTCTTTGAAAGTGAAAGTGAAAGTTGCTCAGTCGTGTCCGACTCTTTGCGACCCCGTGGACTATACAGTCCATGAAATTCTCCAGGCTAGAATACTGGAGTGGGTAGCTTTTCCCTTCTCCAGGGATCGAACACTCTCTTTAGATCCTGTCCTTTCACCCTCAGACATTTAGAGAGCAGGCCATGTCCTGCACCAAACCCTGAAGAATCTTAACTTCTGCACATCTTTTAAAACTTGACTTAGATTTTCCTGCCTCTAGGATCTGGCTCCAATCTCTCAAGTCCATGCGAGTCGCTTTGTGGTGAATGCCCTTCACTCTGAATTTTCCCAATCACAGCAGTCAAGACACAAAGCTGTGGTTGTCTACTTACTGAACCCAGGGACCCTGCCAGAACTGCTCACCTTTGCCACTCCAGTCCCTAGGACAGTGTCTGGTGCCAGCTTTGCACTTCCCAATGTTTGTTGAGTGAATTCTTGAATAAGGAGTGAGCTAGTGTTCAAGGAGCTCAAGGTCTGCTGGGGAGGTAAGCACGGCAGCCTGGCCGAGTCTGAGGTGTCAGGCAGCAGGGCACGCGGTGAGGGCTGAGTACAGGGAAGAGGACCGCCAGCTGAGTTCCAACTGCAAAGCATGTAAGTGACCTTTGTCTGGTATACAACTGCTTTTGTGGAAATCTTGGGTCAAGTCTGCTCCATTTCTATGAAAGCTCAAAATAAATGGCCAAAGCAGTCAGATCAATAACATATTCTTGAAAATCCCCTCCTTCTTCAAGATAAAGCTTGTCCTAATTGCTCATAATCTTGAAACAGGCCAGGCCTTTACCAGGTGATATGAAATACCACATGGCAACATGATATGTGCATCCATTTGGATATAGATCATTAAATATTCTTTTGTTGTAATTTTAAAACTCATGAGTCATGTATGCCTATCAGATCAAGCCCTGAACCCTTAATCCTTAGTGTGTGGAAAGGAAGCTTTTGGGCATCTAGCCTCAATGACAATTTCAATGCCATCTCTTGCCCTCTCTCCCCAAACACAGCACTGAAGCTTTGCAAGCATTTCCTCTGCTGAGGAAACTCTCTGCCCTTGGTCTCTGCATGTGATAAATGTCACATAAGACTCCCCTGAAGCTGTCTCTCCTCACAGTTCCTTTCTATCTCTTTTATTGGCTGCACTGCAGGTCACATGGGATCATAGTTCCCCAGCCAGGGTTCGAACCTGTGCCCCCTTGCATTGGGAGCGCAGAGTTCTAACCATCAGACCACCACCCAGACTTCCTCTGTAGAAGAGAGCCTAACATGAAATCTTGAAAGGTCAGTTACAGAAATCATTCAGCAGGGTCAGTTTCCTTCTGTTATAAGAGAGCAGCTGATAGTGAGTTGGATGATTCTGACAAAATTCCCTTTAATTTTTTGATTGGTTAAGTGGATAAAGGAATCTACAAAGAGACAAGTGAGGGAACTTTCAACCTCTCTCTCAATAGCCATGGAAATAATAGTAGATTTTGTTCAGTCATTCATTCTTTCATAAAGACTTCGAGATATCTATGGCTCTGAAAGAATAAGAAAATTCTTGGAAAAGAGATTATTTTTACAAGAAATCTCTTAACCAAATGTTTAGATCTTGGGATACACCACAGTATCTGTGTTTCTAGAGAAATCTCTAAGAAAAATAAACAAAAACAATTTGTAAAAATGTGGTTTAAAAGTTTTAACAAATGATACTTTACAATGTCAAAAACTGAAATTTATAGCTTAAAAGATGTGTGGGGAGGAAGTGTCTTAATTAAGCAAATGGAGCCATGCACAGGAGTGGCTGCTGTAGTTTATAAATTGTCTATAATATATATAATACTATGAAAAGTGAAAGTTGCTCAGTCATGTCTGACTCTTTGCAACCCCATGGAATTCTCCAGGCCAGAATACTGGAGTGGGTAGCCTTTCCCTTTTCCAGGGGATCTGCCCAACCCAGGGATCGAACTGGGGTCTCCTGCATTGCAGGCAGATTCTTTACCAACTGAGCTATCAGGGAAGCATATTTCACTTTCACTTAACTATTTACTTTCGCTTAATTGTTTATCCAGGGACTGTATAGTCCATGGGGTCACAAAGAGTCAGACATGACTGAGCAGCTTTCACTTAATATAATACTGTAATAGTTTATAAACATGCTGTGACCTAGACCTGGAGTTCATTGCTTGTAAGCCTTAGAGAGCTGGCATTTGGGAGATAAGAGGATACATCTGGATCACATTCCAGGGCACTTGACCTTGCCCGCTCTCTGTGTTGTACCTTGGGTCATGAACCTCAAATGGCAATGGTTATACTGGAAAGAATATGTACCTGAAAGTCAGGCTGGCGTTGAATCCAAGTGTGCCATCTTAACTTGTGTGCCTTTGAGCCACATTCTTTTATTTGGCTAATGTTGGGTTGGCCAAAAAGTTTGTCTGGGTTTTTCCATTTTCTTATAGGAATATCTGAGCAGTCTTTTTGGCCAACCCAAGTACTTCTGAGGCACACACTCACTCCTGCACTCACACCATATTCTTATATTTATATCCTGAATTAAAAATAGGGAGCCAGGTACTCTGCTAGTACTAGGGATATGAGTCATGCTCTCTGACACAGAGTTCTCATTTTGGTGACAAGGGCTGTTTAATTGTTCCAGGAGTTGGTGCCAGGGCCCTCCTTTGTAAAACAGGAATGATAATGCTTATCTCAAAGCCACACCATCCCTTGTTTGGACAGGGCATCAACCAAACTGTGTGCATTTTGCTTTGACTTCTGACACTTTTACTGGACCTACATCATGCTGTAAATTCCAGTTTTTGACATTTATAATAAAGTTGTGATGAGGGATAAATGGACCAGTGTTTGCTCTTTCAAAAATTAATCTAAGCAGAAGGAGCTGATCAGTTAAAATGTTTCTTCTTCCTTTTTCAAATGTTTTATTTCTTTGTTTTTGCTTTTCCTTGTACTTGATGCCTAGCACTGCTGGAGATGTAGACAAATGTTTTCATATTTCCTATTTTCTTACTTGGGATATATACTTGAGTTTGCGCAAGCTCCGGGAGATGGTGAAAGACAGGGAAGCCTGGCGTGCTGCATGCAGTCCATGGGGTTGCAAAGAGTCGGACACACATGAATGACTGAACAACAACAAGTGTATATAAGTGGTGAGTGAATGTGTAAGTATGCGTGTATATGGGACTTTGTATACAAATAAAATATGCTATGTGAGTGTGCATATGCACAAGTGTATGTATGTGGACATGTGTGCGGGTGAGTGTGTGTGCATGAGGGTGTATGTGTGGGTGTAGATTTATGTGAAAGTGTATATATGAGTGTATATGCATATGTGTGTGAGTGTGTATGTCTATGAATGCATATGTGTGAGAATGTATGCAAAATGAGTGTGAGTGGAAGTGAGAGTGTGTATGCATTAGTATGCACATGTGTGTGTGAGTGTGCATCTAAGCATGTGAGTGTGTGTGTTTGTGAGTGAGACCATGGGTACGTCTGAGGCTGTGTGTATGTGTGTGTCTGTGAAAGCACCATGATGACTTCTTAACTGAACAGACTCTATAAAGACCAGTTGTCTGTTCATGAGAGCAAAAAGACAGGAGTCTTAGTATAAAGTTAAAATGTAGTCAGGCACTCTGTTCCGCAGTACATCTCTGAAGGTTTCTTTTCGATACATTTTTCTCTACCTAACCAGCCTTTAAATATGAAGTCAAAGTAAATACATTGTTTTTAAATGGAGGTAAAATTGGTCTGAAAAAAGGATGGAAAATTATCTCCCCCAAATCTAAAAACAGCAGGGGTTGAAAAAAAAACAAACAAAAAAAGTCTGACAGTCTGAACCTTGTTAGTGAAATGTAAACTGAGCAAAAGTGACTAACTTCAGCTGCTTCCAGAGGGCAGCTTGCAGCCCCAGCTCTGTTCAGCAATGGGCAAGGATGGTGCTTGCTTCAGAACTGCCCTCCCTAGCCCTTCAGTACCTTCCAGCAAGATGGCCCAAGGTTTCCAGTGTGAAAGGAGAAGTTGCCATCTTGTGGTCAAACACAGAGCTGCAGCTCCTCTGCAGCAATTTCCAGAGGCAGTCACTCACTGGCTAAGAGTACAGGTCAGGACCTGAGGCAAATTGATAGGCTGGTTAAGTAGTCTGCGTCACAAGACCTGTGCCTGCCCCCTGCGACATATATCCTATTATCTATATCTATATCTATATATATAATTGAATATATATATTCAATTCAGTCGCTCTGTCGTGTCTGACTCTTTGTGATCCCATGGACTGCAGCACCACAGGCTTCCATGTCCATCACCAACTCGCGGAGCTTGCTCAAACTCATGTCCATCAAGTCAGTGATGCCATCCAACCGTCTCATTCTCTGTCGTTCCCGTCTCCTCCTGCCTTCAGTCTTTCCCTTCAATCCTTTCCCAATCAGGGTCTTTTCCAATGAGTCAGTTCTTCACATCAGGTGGCCAAAGTATTGGAGTTTCAGCTTCAGCATCAGTCCTTCCAATGAATATTCAGGACTGATTTCCTTTAGGATGGACTGGTTGGATCTCCTTGCAGTCCAAGGGACTCTCAAGAGTCTTCTCCAGCACCACAGTTCAAACGCATCAATTCTTCGGTGCTCAGCTTTCTTTATAGTCCCACTCTCATATCCATACATGACTACTGGAAAAACCATAGCTTTGACTAGATGGACCTTTGTCAGCAAAGTAATGTCTCAGGTTTTAATAAGCTGTCTAAGTTGGTCATTGCTTTTCTTCCAAGGAGCAAGTGTCTTTTAATTTCATGGCTGCAATCACCATCTGCAGTGATTTTGGAGCCCAGAAAATAATGTCTCTCATTGTTTCCATTGTTTCCCCATCTATATGCCATGAAGTGATGGGACTGGATGCCATGATCTTAGTTTTCTGAATGTTGAGTTTTAAGCCAGCTTTTTCACTTTCATCAAGAGGTGCTTTAATTCCTATTCACTTTCTGCCATAAGGGTGGTATCATCTGCATATCTGAGGTTATGGATATTTCTCCTGGAAATCTTGATTCCAGCTTGTGCTTCCTCCAGCCCAGCATTTCACATAATGTACTCTGCATATAAGTTAAATAAACCGGGTGACAATATACAGCCTTGATGTACTCCTTCCCCAATTCAGAACCAGTCTGTTGTTCCATGTCCAGTTCTAACTGTTGCTTCTTGACCTGCATGCAGATTTCTCAGGAGGCAGGTAAGGTGGTCTGGTATTCCCATCTCTTGAAGAATTTTCCACCGTTTGTTGTGATCCACAAAGTCAAATGCCTTGGTGTAGTCAATAAAACAGAAGTAGATGTTTTTCTGGAATTCTTGCTTTTTCGGTGATCCAACGGATGTTGGAAATTTGATCTCTGGTTCCTCTGCCTTTTTTAAATCTAGCTTGAACATCTGGAAGTTCTTGGTTCAGGTATTGTTGAAGCATAGCTTGGAGAATTTTGAATATTACTTTGCTAGCATGTGAGATGAGTGCAATTATGTGGTAGTCTGAATATTCTTTGGCATTGCTTTTCTTTGGGATTGGAATTATATATATATATATATATATTTTTCAGATTCATTTCCCTTATAAGTTATAACAAAATATTGAGCAGAGTTCCCTGTGCTATACAGTCAGTCCTCGTTGGTTACCTACCTTATTAATATATACATATAGTAGTGTTTATGTTAATTACAAACTCTTAATTTATCCTTCTCTCCCCTCCCCTATTTGGAACCTGGCAGCCCATGGATGGAGGAGCCTGGTGGGCTGCACTCCATGGGATCACTAAGAGTTGGACACGACTGAGCGGCTTCACTTTCACTTTTCACTTTCATGCATTGGAGAAGGAAATGGCACCCCACTCCAGTGTTCTTGCCTGGAGAATCCTAGGGACAGGGGAGCCTGGTGGGCTGCCATCTATGGGATCGCGCAGAGTCAGACATGACTGAAGCGACTTAGCAGCAGCAGCTACTTAATAAAGATTAACCACTGTGATTATCCATAAAGTCACTTTTAATGGTAATAGTATAATCTTCCTAGAAACTCTATGATTAGAAAATAATATTATATCTATCATTAACAGATGAAAAATGAAAGCTTTGAAAGGCTAGCCACCCTGGTTAGAGTCTGGTTAAACTGGGACTCCAACTCCAGTTTGACTCCCCAGATCAGGCTATCAAGCCAACCTATTTTTAAGGAAAATATAAGACATGGAAAGATGTTCATAATATATTTTTATGTGAAAAGTAAAGCATTACAACATAATGTTGTAGTCTAATCACATTCTGTGGGAAAAGAAAGTGTGTGTCCATGTGCTGTGTATGTATCACAGACAGAAGAATGCAGACTATGAGTATGGAGTGAAGGGTTTAAGAGCAAGAGGGTTGGAGTCTTTTTCTGGATCTAAATTCTGGCTCAGCTGTTTCCTAGCCTTGTTCATGAAGTACAGACTAGAGTTACCTCTCTATACTTCAATGGTAGTCTTACCCAACAGGGTGGTCCTAAGGATTAAATCAGGTGGGACAGGTGAGCACCTGACATAGGGTGTGGTACTGAGTACCCACTCCATACACATAGGCTCTTATTCTAGATAGAAAGGAAAACTTTACAAGACTGTATCAAGGTCATGCGACTATGAGGGACTTTTCTTCCTTAGTTTTAGCTGTATTTTCAAAATGAGCCTTTTTAGTTTATAAAAAGGAGAGAAAGCATTTTAAAAGAATACAGGTAGAGCCAGAGGGTTGGAAGGGAACTGTGGTTCAGAAGCTGACAGAAGACCAGTTGGAAGCTGGTAATGAGTCAGAGAAGAAGCTCTGTGTGTTCATCCTTCAGGTTTCAACCAGAACTGCGGTACTTGTTCAGATATGGCTTGTGCCTATGACAGGGCAGTAGAGACAGCCAGCTGTCCTCAAAATCTGCTTTTGTCTTCCTGCATGAACAACCCCTACCCTCCAGCTGGATTCATGGCCACTCAGAATGTAGACTACACTTTCCGGTTTTCCTTGCAGTCAGGCGTGGCCAGGAGACTAATTCCAGCCCGCAGGATAGACACATTGGGTGTCACTTCTGGAAAGCGTCTTTGAAGGCAGAGAACATTGGCTCTGCCTCCTTCCTGTGGCTGAAGCTGCACTTGTGGTTGCAGCTGAAGGAACCACTTTGAGCACTGGAGAGGACCCCATGTCACTAACAGAGAGGTGACAGGAAGAACCCTTGTCTCTGATATCACAGAGCTTCTATACCAGCCAGACCACTTGCTTTAGGACTTCGGTGATGTAAGAGAAATACATTTCTGCCTCATTTTAGCCATAGTTATTTGGGATTTTCTGTCATTCACAGCTCATTGGTTTTGCAGTTGGGGGCTACCTCTGAGGACACACGGCTACATCAGAAGACATTTTTAGTTGTAACAGCTGGAGAGTTGTTCCTGGTCTCGTAGAGAGCAAGAAAGCCACTAACTGTGCACAAGCTAGCTCTCCACAACAGAGAGGTATGCAGCTCTCGTGTCATAGTGCGGAGGTGGAGAGACCCTGCAGAACTTAATGTTAATGGATACAAGAGCTTCCTGAGAGCATGTATTCACAATGGCTTTGTAACAAGACTTGACTCACTGGACCACGGCCATGGGAGGCTGGTGTGTGCCATTGGAAATGCTGCCATGTTGATTACAGCAGGCACCAGGCTCAGTGGGATGAGGACAGACCTTGCAGGTGGACTTCACCTACATGGCTTTAGCTCTGAGACAAACATCAATGTGGTGTTCACCTTGCTGAGGGGTCAGTGCACTGTGGCCGGGGGTCAGAAATGCAGCAGTTGCAGTTATTCAGAGCAGCTCCTGCCCTCTCTTAGTCCATAAACTTCAGTGACGCTAGTGCATTTAAGTGGCAAGTCAGGGTCTCCCTTGGCTGCTCTCTGTCTTTGGTTTTATTCCAAGCAGTGGGCTCCTGGTCTACATAAGCACTGTCCCCTGTGCCCCAGAGGTTGGGTTTCCTTGGTGAATGGTAGCATCAAAGAGGACCAGCAGTTCTATTGCTTATCCCACCACTGGGGCAGGTAAGAGAAAAGCTGTGCCCATCACCAGAGATCTGGGTGGTTGAACTTCCAGAAGTCCCTGGGGCCATGACATCCTACCCAGAGAGGAAGTATCTCCCAGCCTGAATCCCAAGGATCAGCTACACATGTCATGAGTTGTGAAGTCTGAGAGAGAGTTACATCTGCTGAGCTTTTCCTCATTGATGAGCTAGTGACTCTTTTGGCCAGATGAAACTCTGGCAGAGAAATCCCAAGAAATATCTGACTTGCTGACAAGGAAAGATAAATACCATATATCACTTAAATGTGGAATCTAGAATATGATTCAAATGAAGTTATCTATAAAACAGAAACAGACTCATAGACACAAAAAAGAGACTTGTGGTTGCCAAGGAGGGGTGGGGGAGGGACAGATGGGGAGTTTGGGATTAACGGATGCAAACTATTATACACAGGATGGATAAACAGCAAGTTCCTACTGTAGAGCACAGGGAACTCTATACAATATCCTGTGATAAACCATAATGGAAAAGAATATGAGAAAGAATATATATATGTATGTATGTATAAAACTGAATCATTTTGTTGTATAGCAGAAATTTACAACAGTGTGAACCAATATTCTTTTTTAAAAAGAACTATATGACTTGAAGGTCAAAAAGCAGTTCCCTACATAGGAAGAGACTTGGTTATCTGGGCTCAGAGGCATCTCCCTCACTCTGCCTCCAATCCTCCTCCCAGTGTGACTGTGAGGCCACAGGTATTTCACAAGAATGTTGGGGCTGCCCAGCTCATCTGACTTACCTTGATGTACCAGGCCTCCACCTGTTCTGGCTGAGCATGGGTTGATTGAATTAGACTGGTCACAAGTCTCATTTCATTAAGCACTCCTAGATATTTGTGATTTGATTCCATCTCAGGTCCTGGGGGAGAAGGTGGAACCAGGTGGTCCATGAAGGGACACTGTTCCCTTGATGCAAGTGGCACATGGTGATGTCAGCAGCTTCCTGTTCAATTTTACTTATGCTGAGGTTTTGAGGAACTCTTACAAATCTCTTGACAAGCTTGGTGAGAGGATTTGTCATCCAAGAGTTAAAATAATGGAGGTAACCAGGGTCAAACAGTGGGAGTTCTAAAGTGACAGAGACTGGATGGGGAAGAAAAGTCAAAGATCAATAATAATTGGGGAGGAGAGTGGAGTATAGGAAGTAGTTGCTAGAGCAATTCCAGTGGCTTATTTTAAACTAGGCCTCCTCTTTAAAAGTGATTTAATTATAGTACACAAAAGTCTTTACTTTTGTAGAGTATAATAAATCTCATGTGACCATCAATTCATAGCCCACCTTTTTAAAAAAAATATTAATTTATTTTAATTGGAGGCTAATTACTTACAACATTGTGGTGCGTTTTGCCATACATCAACATGAATCAGCCACGGGTGCACATGTGTCCTCCCCATCCTAAACCCCACTCCCACCTCCCTCCCCACCCCATCCCTCTGGGTTGTCCCAGAGCACTGGCTTTGAGTGCCCTGCTTCATGTATCAAACTTGTACTGGTCATCTATTTTACATATGGTAATATACATGTTTCACTGTGTAGCCAATCTTATTTCATTTTGTATCCCTACCTAACTCCTTCTTTGGGATTATTTTGAAACAAATTATATCACTTTTATGTAAATACCTTAGCACATGCATGCGTGTGTGTTAAGTCACTTCATTCATGTCCGACTCTTTGCCACCCTATGGACTGTAGCCCACTAGGTTCTTCTGCCCGTGGGCTTCTCCAGACAATACTGGAGTGGGTTGCCATGCCCCCCTCCAAGGGATCTTCCTTACCAAGAGATGGAACTCAGGGATAAAACCCACATCTCTTATGTCTCCTGCATTGGCAGCCACCTGGGAAGCTCAAATATCCTAGTAACTACCTCTAAATATAAGCTCTTAAAATATAACTAGTATATAATTATCACACCTAAAAAAATGAAAAATAGTTCTTTAATATCATCATACATTCAATTAATGTTTGGTGTTGTTGTTTAGTTGATTAATCATGTGCGACTCTTATGATACTCCAAGGACTATAGCCCATCTCTCTGTCCATGGAATTCTCCAGGCAAGAATACTGGAGTGGGTAACCATTCCCTTCTCAAGTGGATTTTCCTGACCAGGGATCAAATCCATGTCTCCAGCATTGGCAAGAGGATTCTATACACTGAGCCACCAGTCGGTCAGTCAGTTCAGTTGCTCAGTCGTGTTCAACTCTTTGCGACCCCATGAACCGCAGCACGCCAGGCCTCCCTGTCCATCATCAACTCCTAGAGTACACCCAAGCCCATGTCTTTTGGTCGGTGATGTCATCCAACCATCTCATCCTCTGTCCTCTCCTTCTCCTCGTGCCCTCAATCTTTCCCAGCATCAGGGTCTTTTCAAATGAGTCAGCTCTTCGCATGAGGTGGCCAAAGTATTGGAGCTTCAGCTCCAACATCAATCCTTCCAATGAACACCCAGGGCTGATCTCCCTTAGGATGCACTGGTTGGACCTCCTTGCAGTCCAAGGGACTCTCAAGAGTCTTCTCCAACACCACAGTTCAAAAGCATCAATTCTTTGGCGCTTAGCTTTCTTTATAGTCCAACCCTCACATCCATACATGACTACGGGAAAACCATAGCCTCGACTAGATGGACCTTTGTTGGCAAAGTAATGTCTCTGCTTTTTAATATGCTGTCTGCTGCTGCTGCTGCAGCATAATTTTGGGGAAGAATATCTGATTCAATTGAGTTTACATGATGACCTGGGGTTCTAACTGGGCTGGTGACTGGATATCAGTCAGCAGTACTGATGGGGCTTGCCTAATTCCATTTACCATGGTTACACCAAAATCCTCCAATGGGCTGGCCTCATAGAATGTTTGCTGCTGCTGCTGCTAAGTTGCTTCAGTCGTGTCTGACTCTGTGCGACCCCATAGACGGCCTCCCACCAGGCTCCCCCGTCCCTGGGATTCTCCAGGCAAGAACACTGGAATGGGTTGCCATTTCCTTCTCCAATGTGTGAAAGTGAAGTCGCTCAGTTGTGTCTGACTCTTAGCGACCCCATGGACTGTAGCCTACCAGGCTCCTCCATCCATGGGATTTTCCAGGCAAGAGTACTGGTGCCATTGCCTTCTCTGAATATGCTGTCTAGGTTGGTCATAACTTTTCTTCCCAAGGAGCAAGTGTCTTTTAATTTCGTGGCTGCAATCACCATCTGCAGTGATTTTGGAGCCCAGAAAAATAAAGTCAGCCAGTGTTTCCACTGTTTCCCTATCTATTTGCCATGAAGTGATGGGACCAGATGCCATGATCTTAGTTTTCTGAATGTTGAGTTTTAAGCCAACTTTTTCACTCTCCTCTTTCACTTTCATCAAGACGCTCTTTAGTTCTTCTTCACTTCCTGCCATAAGGGTGGTGTCATCTGCATATCTGAGGTTATTGGTATTTCTCCCAGCAATCTTGATTCCAGCTTGTGCTTCTTCCAGCCCAGTGTTTCTCATGACAATATACAGCCTTGACATACTCCTTTTTCCTGTTTGGAGCCAGTCTGTTGTTCCATGTCCAGTTCTAATTGTTGCTTCCTGACCTGCATACAGGTTTCTCAAAAGGCAGGTCAGGTGGTCTGATATTCCCATCTCTTTAAGAATTTTCCATAGTTTTTTGTGATCCACAGTCAAAGGCTTTGGCATAGTCAATAAAGCAGAGATAGATGTTTTTCTGGTACTCTCTTGCTTTTTCGATGATCCAGCAGATGTTGGCAATTTGATCTCTGGTTCCTCTGCCTTTTCTAAAACCAGCTTGAACATCTGGAAGTTCATGGTTGACGTATTGCTGAAGCCTGGCTTGGAGAATTTTAAGCATTACTTTACTAGTGTGTGAGGTGAGTGCAATTGTGCAGTACTTTGAACATTCTTTGGCATTGCCTTTCTTTGGGATTGGAGTGAAAACTGACGTTTTCCAGTCCTGTGGCCACTGCTGAGTTTTCCAAATTTGCTGGCATATTGAGTGCAGCACTGTCACAGCATCATCTTTCAGGATTTGAAATAGCTCAACTGGAATTCCATCACCTCCACTAGCTTTGCTCATAGTGATGCTTTCTAAGGCCCACTTGACTTCACATTCCAGGATATCTGGCTCTAGGTGAGTGATCACACCATCATGATTATCTGGGTCGTGAAGATCTTTTTTGTACAATTCTTCTGTGTATTCTTGCCACCTCTTCTTAATATCTTCTGCTTCTGTTAGGTCCCTACCATTTCTGTCCTTTATTGAGCCCATCTTTGCACAAAATGTTCCCTTGGTATCTCTAATTTTCTTGAAGAGATCTCTAGTCTTACCCATTCTATTGTTTTCTTCTATTTCTTTTCACTGATCACCGAGGAAGGCTTTCTTATCTCTCCTTGCTATTCTTTGGAACTCTGCATTCAAATGGGTATATCTTTCCTTTTCTCCTTAGCTTTTCACTTCTCTTCTTTTCACAGCTGTTTGTAAGCCCCAATTAGTGTTTGTATCCCTCCAATTGTCTTATATGATTTTTTTTTACAGTTTGTTTTGAATAGGTATAGAAATAAAGTCCGTGCTTTGTAGTTGATTAATAAGTCTCTTGATTCTCTTTTAGTAACCTCACCTTTAAATCTTTTTCCCTTAACAACTAATTTGTGGGAGAAAAACAAGTTGTTTGTCCTATAGATTTTCTCATGGGCCGGGCTTCTGTTTTCATTCCCATGGTGATGTTAATGTATTACTCTGTTTCCTATATTTTCTAAGATTAGTGCCTAGACCTAGAAGATTGACCAAATTTGGATGTAATTTTGTTGTTGTTGTTAAAACTACTTTAGAGGTGATTTGTGTATTTCTACTGGAGGGTACATAATATTTTGTATCTCTCTTTTTTAATGATTATTGCCTAGATCTGTTAATTCCCAGGTGTTGCAAAATGGTGATCCTGAGCCATCTCTTTCTGTCCAGGCTGTGCAGCTGAGTATCTATAAGGGCAAGGTGAACTTTCCACAACTCTTTTCGCTTTTTTCTCCCCCCAAGGAAAAGTATTTGCAAAATCACTGAAAGCAGTATGGTATAATGAGAAATGTCAGACTGAACTTGGTTGGAATCATGGTCCCATAAGTCACTCACTATTTAACAAGTTGTGTAAGTTCCTTAATTTCTCTGTATTTTAATTTCCTGATGTATAAAATGAACATAACAAAGAGTACACCATATATAAATGTCATGAGTGTTTAAAGAGTGAATATAAAATGTCTGGTATGTAATAGACTCAGTAAAAGCTAACGTTTGTAGTCTCATTTTTTTTTTTTGCCTTTATGATGCACATATTTTCACATATTAGCATGTCTGAAATTGGGATGCATCTTATAATCCAAGGTATTTTAGCTCACTTTTTCAATTCTTATTTTCTTCCACTTAAATATACAATCAGTTCAGTTCAGTTCAGTCGATCAGTCAGTCATGTCTGACTCTTTGCAACCCCATGGACTGCAGCACGCCAGGCTTCCCTGTCCATCACCAACTCCCAGAGCTTACTCAAACTCATGTCCATTGAATCAGTGATGCTATCCAACCATTTCATCCTCTGTCGTCCCCTTCTCCTCCCACCTTCAGTCTTTCCCAGCATCAGGGTTTTTTTCAAATGATTCCATTATTCAAATCAGGTGGCCAAAGTATTGGAGTTTTAGCTTCAGCATCAGTCCTTCCAGTGAATATTCAGGAATGATTTCCTTTAGGATGGATTGGTTGGATCTCCTTGCAGTTCAAGGGACTCACAAGAATCTTCTCCAACACCACAGTTCAAAAGCATCAATTCTTTGGTGCTCAGCTTTCTTTATAGTCCAACTCTCACATCCATACACGACTACTGGAAAAACCATAGCTTTGAATAGGTGGATCTTTGTTGGCAAAGTAATGTCTCTGCTTTTTCATAAGCTGTCTAGGTTGGTCACAACTTTTCTTCCAAGGAGCAAGCGTCTTTTAATTTCATGGCTACAATCACCATCTGCAGTGATTTTGGAGCCCCCCAAAATAAAGTCTGCCACTGTTTTCACTGTTTCCCCATCATGAAGTAATGGGAACGGATGCTGTGATCTTAGTTTTCTGAATGTTGCATTTTAAGCCAACATTTTCACTCTCCTCTTTCACTTTCATCAAGAGGCTCTTTAGTTCTTCTTCACTTTCTACCATAAGGGTGGTGTCATCTGCATATCTGAGGTTATTGATATTTCTCCCAGCAATCTTGATTCCAGCTTGTGCTTCATCCAGTCCAGCATTTCTCATGATGTGCTCTGCATATAAGTCAAGTAAGTTAAATAACCATTCCATAGTTAAATGTAATTCAGTTAACCATTATTCTTTATGGACATCATTGCAATTTTTTCAGTGTCATAAAAACATTGCAATAAACATCTTTGAGCCAAGCAGTTAAAAAAATATTTTGGATTTTTTATTAGAATAAATAATTTAAATGCAGAAGTAATTTAAATGCAACTGTGGCTAATTGAAGTCATTATTAGACAAAAAAAAGTATGTTAATAAGTTTGGTTTTAAGAGAATCTGTCCAAGGCTGAGAAGGGATTCCACTAGAATAAGGAAAACCTAGAGTGTCAGGAGTTTGAAAGGGAATGTGTGGGTCAGGCCCTACTCAGTAAGTTATGAGCTGATGTTACAATGGTGAGATGGCTTCTTACCTAGCATGCTTTACTTTGGAGTTGGTGCTGTCCTGACCACACAATGCCAGATAACCTAAATGATCCCTTGCTTATCACAAACGCAGAGTGCCCTGGGTCTGCGTGATAGTTGGTAAAGAGCTCACTGTCATGTCCAATTAAGAAGCTCTGTGCTGTGTCTTTGACCAGACTTCTATGAGTCCCTTTCTTGGGGACTATATTTGTTGCAGGGGGGATGGCTTTATGTGAACAAAGTAAATAGTTTATTGCTGCCTGCAATCAACATGCTTTTTCATGTGTCTTTATCTTGGTACATCCTTTTCTCTCTGCCTCTAACAACCTTTCTTCCCTTGTCACCAGGTTGCCCCTTGTGGCAGAGCCTGTTGCTTGCTATTAATAAAAGAAACCCAACTTAGTTAAGGTTTGGAGCAGCAGTGTGCTGGTAGGTTCTTCCTGCAGTCCCAGTGGAAGATCCATGGTTGGTCTAAGCCAATCATGGTAATCTCATGTTCCTTTGCCAACAATTGACATAGGGCTGTGTAAACAACCTAATTATGACAGTGCCTAAGAGGAAGTTTACTGAAGACTTCTAGAAAATAGTTTTCACCTTGATATTGAGAGTGTCACTTCTTTTTCCACACTGGAACATTGTAATATAAGAAAGTGTGTTGCATGGAGCTTCAGCAGCCATCTTGCCTCATGAGGGATGACATACCTCATACATCACTGATGGTGGGCTGAAATGATGGAAAGAGCTTGAATCCTTCAGAGAACAAAATTCCCCACATGGAAAGCAACTTGTCAACTAGACAGAGGGTGAACACCTAGAACTCACCAGTGCCATCACATCACAGTGTAAAACAATGACAAAGTTAGGAACAGACTGTGTTCCAGACAAGGGCTGATGCTGTGGCTCCATGAAGGCACCCCGTCCTAAGTTTCTTCAGTCCTTCTGCTTGGCCATCCTTGGCTGTGGGTTTTTAGACCTGCTTCACCTCTGGTCAGTCTCTCTCTCTGTCTTGTCAGAGCTCAAGATAAGAAAGTGAAAATGTCTTAACAATTTCCTTACTGACAAGAGTTGACACATGCCACTTCTAGGAGAGGCTGGGAAAGAGGATTTGAGGGGCATGCAGCCATCCTGAGTAGAACTGGAAATCTGAGAAAAGAGCAAGGGGGATGGGTTATGTAGACAGAAACATTATTTGGGAAGCTGCTCCAATCACCCTGTTGAAATGGATGTCTTTGGTACTCAGCATCTTTCAGGGAGGGTGAAAGTGGGAAGGAGCCTTGACAGATGGACATCAAACTAGCCACCAAACCAGGCTTGAGCCAAACTTAATGAAAGGACATCACATTTCTTGTTCTCTGGTGCCACAGAGCCAATCGTACTTATTAGATCAGAAAGAAGAAATGGCTTTGAAACTCATTAGGAGCCTGCGGGGCCCACTCAGGTTCAAATCCTTTCCATATCCCCTGTTTCTTATTACAGGCTTCATTAAGCCTCCTAGACGTTCCCTGAGTTCCAAAGGGTAGATTCAAACAGAGAAGTGAGGGAATGCAGAAATGGAGGAGGAGAAATCAAGAAAAAATAGTGCAGGAATAAAGCAGCACTCTCAGTCCTCCTCAAAAAATATACATAACGATATCTGTGAGCTCTTCTGCAAAACTAAGGCCCTCCTCCAGGTGGAGGACAGTGACTTCAGACTGAACACAAGATTCCTGGAAAATAGCCCTGTTACCTCACCACCAACACATTAGAAGAAAGTCACATAATCTGCAGCCCCTATCCCAAATTTTTGAGCATAATCCACTCATTTTTTTTGCTTGGTCTTGCAATAAACCTTTTTCTGCTTCAAACTCCAATGTTCTGGTTGGTTTGGCCTCACTGTGTTGCATTCAGTAACAGCTATGGTTTAAAAATAGTTCAGCCCTTCCTCTGCATTTTCTCATCATGTTACACTGCTGGAATTCTCCCTCCCTCTCTGTCTCTGTCTCTGTCTCTGTTTCTCCCTGGCTCACCCTCCTGAAAACCCAGTGATCTCAAGCTTAACTGCACGCCATTATCACCTGGAGTGCTTTAACAATTTCTGTTGCCCAGATCTCCCAGCAGGCCAATTAAATCAGGCTCTTTGGAGATGGTACCCAGGTCTTAGTAGTTTTTTAAATCTCCCGGATGACTCCAACTTGCAGCCGAGGTTGAGACCCCTACAAGGCGAGCAGTGGTTTGAAATCCTGGCCACACATTGGAATCATCGAGGGGGCTTTTAAAAAATGCTGATGCCAATTCCCACCCCCAGAGTTTCTGACTTAATTGGATTGGGGTGGGGCCCAGGGCAGCGATCGTTTTTTTAAAGCTCCCTAGGTGATTCTAATGTGTAGCCAGGTTTGAGAAGCACTGCAATGGAGTCAAAAAACCAAGGAACAAAAGAAGGAATCTTCTTTTTTTCTGGACAATAAAATTTCTAAAATGCTGTCATCTAGCATGTTTATATGCAAAGCTAGAACAATACTTCTCAACCCAGGTGGCACATTAGAATCTCAGGCGAAAGTTAAAAAATATCAGATTCCTGGGCTCTCCTCTCTGAAATTTTAATTCAGTTATTGTGGGGTGGGGACCTGGAGTTGTTGGTATATTTTTCAAGCTCTTTCATGATTATTTTACCAGCCAGGATTAAGGACCACTGCAAAATAATAGCGATGATGATGATGATGATGATGATGATAACTCACAAAGGGTATAATTGTGCCAGTAGAAGACTCTGTTAGTTAAGGAGCGGGCAGGTTTTATCTATGGCAGGGCTGTTGAACATCAGTTTGTGCCTTTCCCCCTTGTTATTGCTAATTCTGTAAAAACTATACTCATAAAAATCTATCTTATTTAAGAAGCAGCCCTACAAATTCCTTGCCTGCTTTCTTGCTGTCACCTCACTTGATAGGAAGTCTCTAGAAGTGTTTTGTAATTAACTCACAGTGTGGCTTCAGCCATCTAAGGCTGTATCACATTCTTTGTTTAAACGATGTCAGCTTTTTCTGTCCCCTCATTGCCCTACCCCATCAGTCTCTGTGTGATCTTACTCAGACTCATTGTTTGGGGTTATGTAAACAAAATCACCAGCCTAAATGTGTTATGGCTGAGACAGATGTTCCTGGCAACACAAGTGTGCCCTGAACGTTGGGAACCGTAGCTGCCACACGGCTCAGTCCCCCTCTGCCTCTGCAGAGGTGGCAGGTGCTGGCAAGAGGACACCCAAGGACAGGAGCCTCTCTCCTCCTTCCTCCACACTCCCGCAGGATGCACAGGGCTGCTCAGACAAGCTCAGGATGCAAACACACCATGGGGTGGGGATCTTGCCTGGGATGGGCCCAGCATGGAGGCGGGATAGGCTCTATCTGTGGCTCCGGCCCTGAGCCCTTCCCCAGCTCTCTCATCTTTACTCTTGGCATCTCATGCTCCCAGGGATTCCTTGCAACTTGCCTCATGCTCCCATAAGGGGAATTACACACGCCCCCTCGGAGCTGTGCTGTGTGCTCTAGGAAAGAAAGGGAGCAGGAGCCTCCATGTGTCCTTTGGAGAAAGTGACACCATATCCACATTTTCTAGGCTGTCTTTCTGCCTTTGTTTATACTTGGAATTATTTCTTTCAATTTGATCTCATAAGTCCAACGTGTAAAAAGTCAGAAATCAGAACTTGTCTGGTTGAAGGGTTGTTTTTCAGTCAATAAGTCATGACTGACTCTTCTGCGACCCCATGTTGTACATCTGGAAGTTCTCAGTTCACATACTGTTGAAGCTAGCTTGAAAGATTTTGAGCATTAGTTTCCTAGCATGTGAAAGGAGTGTGGTAGTTTGAACATTCATTGGCATTGCCCTGGTTTAGGATTGGAATGAAAACTGATCTTTTCCAGTCCTGTGGCCATTGCTGAGTTTTCCAAATTTCCTGGTGTATCCAGTGCAGCACTGTAACAACATCATCTTTTAAGATCTGAAATAGCTCAGCTGGAATTCCATCACCTCCACCAGCTTTGTTGGTAGTAATGATTTCTAAGGTCCACTTGACTTCACAGGTTGAAGACTGAGACCCTCCAAAACTTCTGCAAGCCCCTAAATTTCTGCACCACACAGCCAAACCACCTCTGTTCACCTTCCGTGTATGTTGAGGGGAGTGTGAAGCTTTTTGGTACCTGCCAGTTATACCATGAAGGATGCAGCTCTGGATTCAGGCAGGCCCAGGTCTATATGCCTCGGAACACAGCCTCTCGCCTGTTCCTCCTGAAAGAGAAACCTGGTTGGTTTGAGGGCTGCCCACTGCTGTTCCCACAGGTCTGGCTTCTAGGTTTCAGAGAGCATTGCAAAGACAAGAAAGGCTACCCCTCCTGCCTCTGCTGTCTGACTGAGGACACACAAAGATGGCAGAGGAGATGGCACGTATTAGCACCCAGGTGCACGTTATCAGGAAGATTAGCAAAGCCCAATCTCTGCTCAAACTGCTTGTGTCTGCGTTTTCCAGGGTCCGGTGGAAATTGTTAACAGGGCTGTTAAATGACAGTTGGCAGCTAGGAGTGTGGTCATTGAGGAGAACAAAATGTTAGGCCAGAAATTTAAAACAGTGAATTGATTCCTTTTCTCTCTGATATAGAAACAAAATAACAAGTACAAGTTTCTTGGTCTAAGCCAGAGTGTGTCTCAACATCACTCTAGTGGCAGGGAGCAGGAGAACTCCCTGTGGAGGGCCATCCCCTGCATTGAAGGGTGTTTAACAGCATCCTTGGCCTCTACTCATTGGAGGCCATGGTACCCGCCCTCCAACAATCTGTGACAATAAAAAATGTCTCTGAACATTGTCCCCCAAGGGTCAAAATCATCTGAATCGCCACTCTTATCAGTTGGCTTGGGAGGTAAAAGACTGTTTGCCAAGCCAATTTCAGGCCACAGGTTTAGGGGATTAAAAATCATTTCAGGACTAGAAAAGGATTTTTTTTTGGAGTCTTGATACCCACCAGGGTTCTTGGCCTTGCCCAATCAATAGAAATTGACTAGAGGCCAGACCAGACAAGAAATCCAGGCAAGGCTTTACTGGGGCCCCTGCTGCAGCAGCAGGGAGCAAGAACAAACAAGTCTCCCTTGCTTACTCACTCCCTTGGAGGGGGTGGTGAGCTTATTCCTTATATGAGGTGAGGGTCGGGATGTGTCTGGGGTTCGGAGCAGAGGGGTGGCTTGGGTGGTTTGCCCACTCCTTTAGTGGTGTTGAGTGCAGAGGGCATGTGCACTACCCTGTTTTGCTCCTTGCTCTTCAGAAGTGGCAGTAGGGGGTTTCAATCTTTTTTGTATCTTTGGTCCAGAATTTGCCCCAACTGCTACATACATGTAGTTATTTTTTTAGTCCCATATGGTTTCTTGGTATTTTGTTGCTTGAGGAAAGATGTGTCCAGGTGCAAGCATTGCAGCCCTGCAGCTAAGGGTCCCAGGTCCCGGCCCGTCAGTTTGAGGGGACAACATTAGAGGCAGCTACTAGTGGGATTTTTCTGAGAAAGGACCCTCCGGTCCATCATCCCAAGACCATGTGAAGAGTGGTCTGGAGGATGGGATAACAGATATCTAGATATGTGTGGAGGTTCCAGAGGAAGAGAACCTTGGGCCTCTATTGCAGGGTATAGCCTGGAGAGGATTCCTGCTTTCGAATGTCTTGGAGCTTCTCCTGGGCTTCCCTGGTGGCTCAGATGGTAAAGAATCTGTCTTCTTGTGGGGTGGGGAAAGGAGCTGAGAGTGTATGCTCTAGGGAAAGCCTCGGGAAAGTTGAGACAGGGTTTCTGAACCAAAGGGAACAGAGAGAGACAACAGGATGCAGATGCCAAGGCTTCCAGAAGACGAGTGAAGCCACAGGACAGACGGGACCTGTCCATCAGTAGTGGACATCACCAAGGGCAGAGTCTGAAGACTGGTCACTTTGGCTCCAACAGAGCCTGTGGAAGGAAGGCCCCTCTATGATTTTAAATCACCTACAGAAAATGAACTAGAGAAGGGGAAAGTGCTGAACTGATGGAGAACATTTGCTGTGATGATGTCTCCCTTGCACTGTCAGGATTAGTAGGGAGTTAGAAAGTTAACATTCAGTTTTAGAAAACTGTTACATTTTGCACAGCCGTTTGTGAAACTTATACCTGCTACAATTTGTTTAAGCCAGCATTTTTCTGATCTTATTTGACAAGGAACACTATTTTTTCTGATAAATATCTATGAATAGCCATTCAAACCAGTGTTCTTTTTACTATACTTTATGAAATTCTGGCTTAAAATGGGCCATCAATATAAAACAAACAGGCAAACAAATCTACTCTTGGATCATCGTACTTATTATCAATAGCAAATCATCCCTATTGAGTTTATCTTTGGTTTTGTCAGACATAGAGTGTTCAGAATTAAGAATCAGAGAGGTGCGCTCTGAAAGGCCTACAAGGAAAAATTCTAAGATGTCTAGGCGTGTGAGGCCAGCTGTGCCTCTCTTTGAACATAAGACAACATATCCTGAAGAACCACTGGTGCAGAGTCAAAGATGTGGGTGCTGGCAAAGATAGGACCAGGTTTCAGAACCTGACATTTCACCTCATGGACTACTGAGGCAGAAGTGAGATCTGAGTCTGGTGGTGGTGTGGTGCTGATTTAGTCACTAAGTCATGTCCAACTGCTGTGACCCTGTGGACTGTAGCCCGTCAGGCTCCTCTATCCATGGGATTTTCCAGACAAGAATACTGGAGTCGGTTGCCATTTCCTTCTCCAAGGGATCTTCCCAACCCTGCAGTTGAACCCAGGTCTCCTGCATTGCAGGCAGATTCTGAGCCACCAGGGAAGCTTGGAGCCAGACTGATCTGACCCTAAACATGCTCCACTCTTCACCAGTCCTCATCTTCTTTGGCTTTCTTCCAACTCCCTCTGGAATTCCCTGCCTAGCTTCTCAAGAGTCCCCCATAGTGGGAGGCAAAGATCAGAACATCACATTGCCAAATGTTAGAGAAAGCCCTAGCTGGAGGTTCTCGCATGGTAGGAACTTCCCCAGCATCAGAGGAAGGTCTGAGGTGACACTTCACAAACATACTTCTTTTCACTTGAGCCCCTTTGGTATATTGTGGGCATTTTTGATACCCACAGTGATTGAGGGGCCCTATTGGTATTTGTTGGTAGGGACTAGAATTGTTAAATATTCTGAAATACACTGTTCCATCCAGCATGACAAAGAATCATTGAAGTTTTACCTACAGCTTTGGAAAATTGCACCAGAACAGGCAAAAAGCCCATTTATATCAACGGTTATCTGAGGAGCCTCCATCCTAACTCCATTTACCATAAGAATATAAAGAATGTTTTGCAAAATTTTAATATAGTCTATATTTCCTAGGAAAGAAGGTTCCATGCAAATCCAAGGGAAAATTGTTCTTTAGTTTTGTTCAAAATCTTACCAGACTTTTTTCTACTTACTAAAAACAAACAAAAAACACCCTACATAACCTGTAGTAATGCTGCTGGTGGTACTTATGATCCCAATGTAGAATGTATCTTCTACTGCCTGTATGACTGTCATATTACTGTTAGTTCTGACTAGATGCAAGTTTCCAATAATTATATCTTCTAGAACACTTGGACCTGGACATTTATATACTTAAATTGTTTTGTTATATATATATATATATAGCAAAACAATTTGCATTTTGATATATATCTGTTTATTTACTTAATTACTATATTTATGTAAAAATGTTTATTTACTTATTTTATTTTAAAATATTTTAATTAAAAAACTACTTAACCTTGGATTTTTATTTTAAATTACAGTTTAAAATAAGATATTCATGAATTATCTTGAAATTATATGCATAAGCTAACTATACTCCATTCAAGTTGTAAAAGTAAATGGAAGTCGCTCTGTCGTGTTGACTCTTTGCCACCCCATGGGCTGTAGCCCACCATGCTCTTCTGTCCATGGAATTCTCCAGGCAAGACTACTGGAATGGGTTGCCATTTCCTTCCCTAGGGTAACTTCCCGACCCAGGAATTGAACCCCGTCTCCTGTATTACAGGTAGATTCTTTACTGTCTGAACCACCAGGGAAACCCAAGTTGTAAAGACAGCCCCAAATATTTATCACAAGACACCCCAAAGTGAAGGTCTGTGTTCAGGCAAGGAGAGCAATTCTATGAATTCTCCACTGGAGGTCGCTAGAATCCCACCTAAATGGATCAGGGACACCTGGGGAGAATCCTATTTCTCCCGCATTAAATCAGTAGGGATGCAAATTGCTATTAACGTTATACATCTCCCGCCCAACACACATGCACAACACACATGCACAACACACAAGGGATTGCTTGTGTCTCCTCTCTTGTGTTTTCTCGTTCACATGTCTGTCAGCACCAGCCTCCTTTTCGCGCCCAGTGCTCCGGCTTGTGCGCCTATCTTCCCTGAGGTTCAATATCAAAGATATAGAGATGTCGAGCAGCATGGGGGTGACTGCCTTATCTCTCTGCTCTGGTAAAAATCAGATAAATCGGCCTTTTGAAGAATTTAAAATGAGACCATACATTACACGCTGGGTCGAAGTTTACCATGCCAGCATTGCTGCCCCAAGGGCAGATAGACAGATTTCGCTTCAACAGAGCTGTAGAAATGATATGACTCTTAACGTTAAAATAGAGAAATGGTCAAGGAAGGGGAAAAGCCTCAATATTTTTTAAAAATCTATTTGACTATTGAGGGAAAACATTTCTCCATACAACACATCTTCAGGGCCTTAGCATGTTGTAAAGGCCTTGGCCACACGATAAATTGTGTGCATCACAGTTTCTGTGGTTTTTTATGTCTCACAAAACCAATTTGTCTAGGTCTTCACTTCCATTTAGAGATGCAAAATCCACACATGGCACACTTTCTGAGGATTGTCAGAAAAAGTGAAGGCTGCTTCAGGACCAGAGTTGGAGCTTTAAGATTTGAGTAGTCAGTTCTGGAGCCCCTTCCTTTGAGCTCCTTAAAGAATAGAAACCCCCATCGTGGAAAGGAAAGAGGCAAGATGAAGTAAAGTTACAAGAGTGCAGTTCCCAGGTGGTGCTAGTGTTAAAAAATCTGCCTGCCAATGCAGGAGACACAAGAGATGTAGGTTTGATCCCTAGGTTGGGAAGATCTGGAGTAGGAAATAGCACCCCACTCCAATATTCTCACCTGGAAAATTCCATGGACAGAGGAGACATGGTTGCAGTCCATGGAGCCACAAAGAGTTGGACACGACTGACTAAACACACACACACACAGTGAATGTACAATGAAAAACTGCAGTAAGTTAGAGACAGGTTCTGTGATAGTTGACTGGGTCTCAGGAACGGCTCACAGAGGAATGATTTGAGCAGAGGCCTGAGTGAGGAGCAGAGGTTAAACAGACCAAGACTGTGTGTGTGTGTGTGTGTGTGTGTGTGTGTGTGTGCGCGCGCGCGTGTGTGTGCGTGTGTGTGTGTGGTTGGGACTCCAGGAGCCTGGAGGAGGATGATTGAAGTTGAAGCTAGAGGAGAATGTTTTTCGGGACTAAGCACACCCGTGGACCAGGTTATGTGTGTGGTCTTTATATTCCAAGAACAGAGTGAAGACAACCTATTGAAGTATATGGGGAGTGGGATTTGATCCAATTTGCATTTCAAAGTAATAAACTGTCAAACTATAAAACTGAAAAAAAAAGTTGAACTCCTTTAAAAAAACCAGTTTCTTTTTTTTTAAAAGAAAAAAAAAGCTAGCTCATTAATTAACGTAAAAACCTAATTAAAACATTGCATTCTTTTTTTCCCTCCTGACATAATCAGGGAAGAGACTGAATTTAAATATGATCATCTCCCTTTTCACAAAATTCGTTTGTATGTGTAGACTCAGCTGGAATTTATCCCAGAGTGATTTCTAAGGTCATACCTCTTTTGAAGATCAGTTGAATATTTATCTCTGTGTGTTTTTGATGTTGTTAAAATTCCCAGTTCTCACTGTGCCTTCTAAGTTTTCTAGGACTTTTAAAATATACCCACCCGAAGTCAGTAGAATCAACAGCTCATTGTATAAATTCTCTATGGTATAGACTATCTCATTTTCCTGTGCAAAGGGAGGTTTTTAACCAAGTTTTTATTTCCTTTTTATCTCATCTCTATAGTTGTTCGTACCTAGCCCACTAAATTTTATTACCATCCATAACAGTACTACTGTATGTACATTAAAGTATGACTGTAATCAACAGTGTTACTGTTCATTACTTATTAGCAGTGACTTTGGAAATTTAGGCTACAAAGCCTCTATGTGATGGATCAACCAAATATTCTATCGTATGTGTTAAAGTGTGGATGAAAGGATGGAGTTTGTAATAGGATGTGATTTTGGTATTATTCCTGGAATTATTGGCCATTGTCCTTCAAGAAACAATTATTTCTAGTCCATAGCAGGAGTTATCAAAACTACGAAGTCCAGCTGATGCTTGGTTTGCACATAAAGTTTTTTGAGAACACAGCCACCCTTGTTTGTTCACGTAACATCGAAGACTTCCTTCATGCCACTACCGAAGACAGGGCTGGGTAACCACAAGCCTAACATATTTGCTATTTGACCCTTTACAGAAAAAGTTTGCTGACTCATTCTAGAATATTTATATATTCCTTTTTTGTAAGAACATTTAGTGCTAACTAGACACATATTCTGCCTTTTAATGGCCATCCTAAAAACCCTGCATTTTGCTGCTGGTCAAGTAAGACCCTGTAAAGGACTGATAATAGTTTTTAGCACTTACTCCATAAGCAACACTTCATTAAGCATTTTATACACACTATCTCACATAGCATCCCTGTGAATTAGATAGTATTATCCTCGGTTTGCAAATGAATAAATTTAGATGGGAGAGAAGTTAAAATAACTTGTCTAAGATCATAGAACTTCTAAGTGGCAGAAATGAGAATCTGATTCAATTTCTCTCTCTTTCCTGGGCTACTAACCACTCTATTTCACTTAATCCTCTGCGTATTTTCTATCACAACCAACTGACAAAGGAAAATGTCTGTCGGGTTCATAAGTAGTATGTAGCTTCCTGGGAAGGAGCTGAAGTTGTCAGTTCTCAAGACAAAAGTACTTCCAAATACACAGGATTACTCTCCCTCAAAAAGTCAACCAGACAGTGTACCTGAAGTGGGGGCTCCAAGACCTCCTTTGGAACCACGGATGGGTTTTGTCATCAGACACACTACTGGGAATTCATTTTTGAGAGACTTTAGTTTTATCTTGAAGCATGCCTGGTAAAGGAATCTGGACACAAACATCCCTTGACCATGTCGGGGTCCAATATCTGCCATATTCAAAGCTCTCCTTTACTGAAGACAGAATAGTTGATGGAAATATAGAATTATTACAGGGGCCCTCCTTCCAAGCCCCATCTGTCATCGTTTGAATATTTGCATTTCACAAGCAAAATGATTTACCTGATGAGATGCTGCTGTTGCCATCACAGAGCGGCCGCCACAGCTGGCCCAGCCCTGAGATGCTGGAGAGTTCTTAAATGATATATTATGGCATTGCCTGCAGCAAACTGAAACCCTTGATCTGCTAGTCAAGCCTGCTTTATTGTAATAGAACTGACTGGATGGACCTCTCAGAACCTCAGTCCACTTGTCCCCAGAGGCACCCACTGATTTGTGAAAATAAATTCACATCAGCCTTCAGTTGTTTGAATTCAACAGGTAATTTTCAAAAGAACCAGGTATTTGATGTAATTCAAACTTCTTTTCCCTTGAAGCAGTTTGTTTGAAAAAATAATATATTTTTTAATGACTCTTCAAACAAAATGTGAATAAAATAATACTGCACTCTGATGCTTTTCCTTTCTCTGGGATACATTAGGAATTATTTAAAATCTCTTCTGAACACAACGATACTCTATTAACCTCCTTGGTTAAGAGACAGGTCACTAGGGTTGAGTAAGTTAAAAACAGAATTTTTTAAAGTCTCCAGCTATAAAATGAATCACCCAACAGATGCAGCAGGCTCTGAAGGAACCATTAGGAGCTATTTAGCTAAATAATATCTGTGCTAACAAGTCCCACACAACAGATCTTGGTGACAATGTGCATTCTACAATGGCCCCAAACACACATCACACCATAAGGGTTCTATCAGCTAATTAACATAGGGTAAGAGCTTACAAAAAATGAAATTAAGTGAATAAGAATCTTTTAACTGCTCTCCCTACTTAAATAGCACAAAGAAGAGCTATTTGTGGAGCTCAGAGAACATCACGTCTCCATGTGACTTTGTCTCCATCTCTGAGGACAGGAACCCCTCCATACTTTGGTCCTTCTCTCGTCCTTCTAGAAGCTCTCTTGGGAAATATGCTTACAGAACAGTCCTCTGATGCTCCTGCCACAGCAGGAGTGATGAATATTCTTAGTTTATGAGTCTGTCCTAATCTTCCACAAAGATATGTGTGCCTTCATTCTCTCAACAGCATTTATTGAACTCGACTCTGTACCAGCTCCTCGATACTTGATAAAGACAGTGCTGCCTTCACCCTCTGGCTGCGTCTGCCTTAGTCATGATGGACAACATCTCCAGTCAGTATATCTCCACTTGGAGAAGCTTCTGAAGCTCAAGTAAATGAATCTTAGGAGCCTTCTGACTTTGAGCCATCCCACGCAGAGTGTAATTCAATACCATTGTGGCCTTTTGCAGCTGTGGGTATGTGGAGGTGAGCAGATTTGTCACCCTCAAACACACCACTGTGGCATGAGGATACTTTGAGCTAAAGACAATTAGAACCCAGTAGATTCAGAAAAAATTCTTTATCTCCCCCCTTTTCACTACAAAATTTTACATTGCAAAGGGGTTCTGTACTAAGGAGAAAGCTGTTATCGGAGACACCTTTTTATCAAAGAAGTTTAACTAAGTAGCAGGGTAACCTTTGTTTTCCAAATGTCTCCTTGCCCTTCCAGTCAATGGCCTTCCTATTATTTGTCTTCCCAGACTCCAACCCCTTTCTTGCGCTCAGGATGTTAAATAAACTTCAATTACCTGGCTGTCTTTGGAGTCGTCACATTTTTATGGGACTCCCAATATAAAGGTAATTTTGTTTGTTTTTCTCATGTTAATATGTCCTATATCAATTTAATTATTGAATCAGCCAAAGAATCTAAAAGGGAATAAGGGACATTTTTCTTTTTTCTCTTTTTTTTTTAATAAATTTATTTATTTTAGTTGGGGGCTAATTACTTTACAATATTGTAGTAGTTTTTGCCATACATTGACATGAATCAGCCATGGGTTTACATGTGTTCCCCATCCTGAACCCCCCTCCCACCTCCCTCCACCATCCCATCCCTCTGGGTCATCCCAATGCCCCAGCCCTGAGCATTTGTCTCATGCATCGAACATGGAATGGTGTTCTGTTTCACATATGATAATATACATGTTTCAATGCTATTGTCCCAGAACGTCCCACCCTCACCTTCTCCCTCAGAGTCCATAAGACTGTTCTATGCATCTGTGTCTCTTATTCTGTCTCGCATATAGGGTTATCGTTACCATCTTTCAAATTCCATATATATGCATTAGTATATTGTATTGGTGTTTTTTTTTCTGGCTTACTTCACTCTGTTTAATGGGCTCCAGTTTCATCCATCTCAATAGAACCGATTCAAATGTATTTTTTTTTAATGGCTGAGTAATATTCCATTGTATATATGTACCACAGCTTCCTTATCCATTCGTCTGCTGATGGACATCTAGGTTGCTTCCATGTCCTGGCTATTGTAAACAGTGCTGCGATGAACATTGGGGTACACGTGTCTCTTTCAACTCTGGTTTCCTCAGTGTGTATGCACAGCAGTGGGATTGCTGGGTCTTGTGGCAGTTCTATAAGGGACATTTTTCTACTTCTACTGATGGCATCAATCTTCTGACCTCTCAAACAATCTAAATCAGAAAGTCCATGAACAGGCACGTGACAAGTTCTAATCCATCCGTCCAAACAAGAGATGTTCTGGCAAGGAATCTGGCAGGATTGTTAAAGTGTTGTCATGCAAGTTCAGGTTAAAATTAATTTCCTCTGCTCTCTATATCACACCTACCCCCTACTACTAATTACAGGGTAATTGGCTTATCAGTGGCCAGAGGAGTTTGTGTTTATGGGGTATGAGGCTGCTGGGACTTTGGTCTTTAAGTATATATTCAACATCTAAGTTCTTTGGACATATATATGGCTCATACTTTAGCAATATGAATGGTCAATAACCAGTTGTCACCCAGTGTGACAGATTAACAATAAAGCCTAGTAGTTACATGAAAAATGGAGTGACCAGTTGTTGCCTTGGCTGGAGGCTTGGGGATGGCTTCTTAGAGGAAGGGATGGAACACTGAGCCCTGACAACCCATTTAACCTGGAGATAAGGGTGGAGGAGTGGGGGAGGAATAAGCATTCCAGGCAGAGGAATGAACCTAGTAAAGCTTCCAGTGAAACAGGGTGCTAAGGCCAGGATTCCATTGGTAGTTTGGCACTACTGAGGCATCTGATATGAGGCAGAGAGCTTCTGGAAATGGCAATTGATGGATATTCAGGGACCACACAGCACAGAGCAAAACATACGTTTTTGTATTAAATAAGTATGCTAGGTTCTTTGAAAGCAACATTGTCTCTTATTCATAATTGTATTACCGAGAGCATCAAACATAATGCCTTGATCTTACTATAATGTTTGCAAAATATTTACTCATTTGTCTGTTGAATAAAATACTGAAATAGTATTTTTCAACCATTTGTTGACCCATTTCTGTACAACTAGCTGGATCATGAGTATGACAAATAGAATCCAACCATAAATAGAATGCCCTTTCCTAAAACATGGGAAGCAAGACACATTTAAACAAAGCTATCCTTGGAATAGGGTTGCCAATCACTGATGGAAAACATATGCAAAAGAGGATGGCATTGGATATTTGGAGGGAGAACTATATGGAAGTGTAGTGGGGGATGATTGCTTTTTGAGGAGCAGGAGACTGGAACATGATGGAAGGGGGAAGTATGTGCTCAACTCTTAGATTTATGTTGTCAAATAGAAATATAATGTAAAGTCAGAATGGCTGCTATCCAAAAGTCTACAAGCAATAAATGCTGGAGAGGGTGTGGAGAAAAGGGAACCCTCTTACACTGTTGGTGGGAATGCAAACTAGTACAGCCACTATGGAGAACAGTGTGGAGATTCCTTAAAAAACTGGGAATAGAATTGACATATGAACCAGCAATCCCACTGCTGGGCATACACACCGAGGAAACCAGAATTGAAAGAGACACGTGTACCCCAATGACCATCACAGCACTGTTTACAATAGCCAGGACATGGAAGCAACCTAGATGTCCATCAGCAGATGAATGGATAAGGAAGCTGTGGTACATATACACAATGGAATATTACTCAGCCATTAAAAAAATACATTTGAATCGGTTCTATTGAGATGGATGAATCTGGAGCCCATTATACAGAGTGAAGTAAGCCAGAAAGAAAAACACCAATACAGTATACTAATGCATATATATGGAATTTGAAAGATGGTAACGATAACCCTATATGCGAGACAGAATAAGAGACACAGATGCATAGAACAGTCTTATGGACTCTGAGGGAGAAGGTGAGGGTGGGACGTTCTGGGAGAATAGCATTGAAACATGTATATTATCATATGTGAAACAGAACACCATTCCATGTTCGATGCATGAGACAAATGCTCAGGGCTGGGGCACTGGGATGACCCAGAGGGATGGGATGGGGAGGGAGGTGGGAGGGAGGTTCAGGATGGGGAACACATGTAAACCCATGGCTGATTCATGTCAATGTATGGCAAAAACTACTACAATATTGTAAAGTAATTAGCCCCCAACTAAAATAAATAAATTTATTAAAAAAAAAAGAAATATAATGTAAACCATATACATAATAAAATACAATGGAATGGAATGAAGGAGACTTAAAAAGGTAAAAAGGAAATAGTGAACTAAATTTTAATGCTATATTTTAACTCTTTTTATCCAAATTACCATTGCAAACATTTAATCAATGTAAAAATATATGAATGAGAAATTTTACACTCAGACTCCAGTATATTTTATATTGACATCACATTTCCATTTGGACAAGCTCAGTTGCTGCAAGAGGAACTAAAAAGTCTCTCAGTGAAGGTTGAAAGAGGAGAGTGAAAAAGCTGGCTTAAAACTCAACATTCAAAAAACTAAGATCATGGCATCTGGTCCTATCATTTCATGGAAAATAGATGGGAAGCAATGGAAACAGTGACAGACTTTATTTTCTTGGGCCCTAAAATCACTGCAGATGGTGACTGAAACCATGAAATTAAAAGATGCCTGCTCCTTGGAAGAAAAGCTATGACAAACCTAGACAGCCTATTAAAAAGCAGGAACATTACTTTACTGACGAATGTCCATATAGTTAATACAGTGTTTTCCAGTAGTCACGTATGGATGTGAGGGTTGGACCATAAAGAAGGCTGAGTATCAAAGAATTGATGCTTTTGAACTGTGGTGTTGGAGAATACTCTTGAGAGTCCCTTGGACTGCAAGGAGATCAAACCAGTCAATCCTAAAGGAAATCCATCCTCAATATTCATTTGAAGAACTGATGCTGAAGCTCCGAAACTTTGGCCACCTGATGGAAAGTACGAACTCATTAGAAGATCCCTGATGCTGGGAAAGATTGAAGGCAGGAGGAGAAGAGGATGACAGAGGAAGAATTGGTTGGATGGCATCATCAACTCAGTTCAGTTCAGTTCAGTCGCTCAGTCATGTTTGACTCTTTGCGACCCCATGAACGGCAGTACACCGGGCATTCCTGTCCATCACCAACTTCCAGAGTCCACCCAAACCCATGACCATCAAGTCAGTGATGCCATCCAGCCATCTCATCCTCTGTCATCCCCTTCTCCTCCTGCCCTCAATCCTTGCCAGCATCAGGGTCTTTTCCAATGAGTTAACTCTTCGCATGAGGTGGCCAAAGTATTGGAGTTTCAGCTTCAACATCAGTCCTTCCAATGAGCACCCAGGACTGATCTCCTTTAGGATGGACAAGTTGGATCTCCTTGTAGTCCAAGGGACTCTCAAGAGTCTTCTCCAACACCAGAGTTCAAAAGCATCAATTCTTCGGCGCTCAGCTTTCTTTATAGTCCAACTCTCACATCCATACATGACTACTGGAAAAACCATAGCGTTGACTAGATGGACCTTTGTTGGCAAAGTAATGTCTCTGCTTTTTAATATGCTATCTAGGTTGGTCATAACTTTCCTTCCAAGGAGAAACCGTCTTTTAATTTCATGGCTGCAGTCACTATCTGCGGTGATTTTGGAGCCCCCAAAAATTAAGTCTGTCACAGTTTCCACTGTTTCCCCATCTATTTCCCATGATGTGATGGGACCAGATGCCATGATCTTAGTTTTCTGAACGTTGAGCTTTAAGCCAGCTTTTTCACTCTCCTCTTTCACTTTCATTAAGAGGCTCTTTAGTTCTTCTTCACTTTCTGCCATAAGGGTGGTGTCATCTGCATATCTGAGGTTATTGATATTTCTCCTGGCAATCTTGATTCCAGCTTGTGTTTCTTCCAGCCCAGCATTTCTCATGATGTACTCTGCATATATGTTAAATAAGCAGGGTGACAATATACAGCCTTGTCGTACTCCTTTTCCTATTTGGAACCAGTCTGTTGTTCCATGTCCAGTTCTAACTGTTGCTTCCTGACCTGCATACAGGTTTCTCAAGAGGCAGGTCAGATGGTCTGGTATTCCCATCTCTTTCAGAATTTTCCACAGTTTATTGTGATCCACACAGTCAAAGGCTTTGGCATAGTCAATAAAGCAGAAATATATGTTTTTCTGGAACCCTCTTGCTTTTTCAATGATCCAGCGGATGTTGGCAATCTGATCTCTGGTTCCTCTGCCTTTTCTAAAACCAGCTTGAACATCTGGAAGTTCACGGTTCACGTATTGCTGAAGCCTGGCTTGGACAATTTTGAGCATTACTTTACTAGCGTGTGAGGTGAGTGCAATTGTGCAGTAGTTTGAGCATTCTTTGGCATTGCCTTTCTTTGGGATTGGAATGAAAACTGACCTTTTCCAGTCCTGTGGCCACTGCTGAGTTTTCCAGATTTGCCTGCATATGGAGTGCAGCACTGTCACAGCATCATCTTTCAGGATTTGAAATAGCTCAACTGGAATTCCATCACCTCCACTAGCTTTGTTCATAGTGATGCTTTCTAAGGCCCACTTGACTTCACATTCCAGGATGTCTGGCTCTAGGTGAGTGATCACACCATCGTGATTATCTGGGTCGTGAAGATCTTTTTTGTACAGTTCTTCTGTGTATTCTTGCCACCTCTTCTTAATATCTTCTGCTTCTGTTAGCTCCATATCATTTCTGTCCTTTATCGAGCCCATCTTTGCATGAAATGTTCCCTTGGCATCTCTAATTTTCCTGAAGAGATCTCTAGTCTTTCCCATTCTGTTGTTTTTGTCTATTTCTTTGCATTGATCGCTGAGGAAGGCTTTCTTATCTCTTCTTGCTATTCTTTGGAACTCTGCATTCATATGGGAACATCTTTCCTTTTCTCCTTTGCTTTTCACTTCTCTTCTTTTCCCAGCTATTTGTAAGGCCTCCTCAGACAGCCATTTTCCTTTTTTGTATTTCTTTTCCATTGGTATGGTGAGTCAAAAGCAGCATTTGTCTTAATGAAATAAATTAAAATAGTTTAAAAAAAAAAGGGTATCAGGGCAGTTCTGACCTTGGGATTCATATCTTTCTTGGTAGCCAGACGTTTTTTTCAAGTATGGAGTCATGAGCAGTATATCAGATACTGATTCTGTGCATTTTGCATTGAGTGAAGGTATTATTTGATGAGACTTTTACTTGTATACACATATTGGAAGTGTTAGGGGAGGCACACTGATTGAAGCCACCCACCCTGGCCAGGCACCACAGAAACCATTTGCATGAGTTGTTTTATGACAGGAGGTCCTGCTAAAGAACAGGGAACTAATAAGCCTCCACCAACCAGAAGAGTTCGGGAAAAATCAAAAGGAGACACCACATGTCCGACCACCTCCCAGAATCCTTCTCTCTGGCATGCATCTTGGCTGAACAAGGCGTGCACCACCAGGAAGGACTCTGAGTCAGAATGATTGGCTGAGGACAACTGGGAAACTAATCCCATCACCATAAAACCCAAGACTGCAAGCCACGTGAAAGAGCTGTTCTCCTGGGATCCCTTACCCTCCTGCTCTCCACCTGGGCACCATTTCCCAATAAAATCTCTTGCTTTGTCAGCACATGTGTCTCCTTGGACAATTCATTTCCAAGTGTTAGACAAGAGCCCAGTTTCAGGCCCTGGAAAGGGTCCCCCTTCCTGCAACAGAAGGACTGGTACTGAGGCTGAAACTCCAATACTTTGGCTATCTGAGGCAACGAGCTGACTCACTGAAAAAGATCCTGATGCTAGGAAAGATTGAGGGCAAGAGGAGAAAGGGGAGAGACAGGATGAGATGGTTGGATGCATCATCGACTCAATGGACATGAGTTTGAGCAACCTCAGGGAAACAGTGAAGGACAGGCAAGTCTGGGGTGCTGCAGTCCATGGGATTCAAAGATTTGGACACCATTTACCAGCTGAACAACAACAACAAAAGGTGTTATTTCATGAGACTTTTACTTGAGTATACATATTGGTGTACTGGCAAGTAATAAAAGATGAATTTCACACTGTGGCCACAGTCACAGAAGTTTGAAAACCACCACTCTGTGTGTATGTGACTATGTTACTAAACCAAATTTGGTTTGTTTGCCCTCACACAGTAAAGCCAATCTACTGACATCAACTTGTAGTGAAGGAAAATATTTATTGCAAAGATGCTGATACAAGGAGGAAGGGTGGCTCATTCTTTAAAATCCCCAAATCCCTGAAGGGTTTCTGCAAAGCATTTTTAAAGGTAAGGCAAGGAGGAATGTTCTAGGGTATGGGATCAACTCATGCACAACTCTCTGATTGCTTGATGGCAGTCAATCATTAGGTGCCAGGAGGTCAGAGGGGTTACATGTTCATGTTCATGAAGTAGTCAATTTCTTCCATTTGGTGGTGGGTTTAGCAGCTGAAAAGCACAGGAAATATGCACAGCTACTATTATCTAGGCACTTCAGAGAGGAGCTAAAGCAAAAGATGTGGGGGAGGGATCTGCCCTCGGAAAGCCCTATAGGGTCCTGTCACAACTATTGAGGAAGATCTGCCTCCATCTTTTCTGACTCTGGCCTGGCAACACATATCTCTTCCCATCTCTCTCATCATGGCTATAAGCTACCCTTCACCTGGTACTGTCTGCTGCCCCAGGCTCCTAGACATTCCCCCAGGATGCCTGGGTTCAGGGGTGGGCATGAGGCAGCCACACCTTCTCCACCACCCTGCTTTCACTCTCCACAGGTGTCCTCCCAATCCCCATGGCTACACCATCCTTGACTGAAGGGTTGAATTTCCAGTAGGAGCAGGAAATCCTAAACATGACTTTCCCTTAGTCTATGAAAAAAGCATCACAGATAGTAAAATAATTAGAGAAGGTGCATCACCTGCATTTCTTAGCTCTGTTCTTATTCATAAGAATACTCTTTTCTTCCAATTTCCAATATGCCAGTTGCCATTCTCTATTGAGGAACTCTTACAGGGGCAGGTCTGGCCTGGGGTGTGCATCTTTCCAAGCAGTGGGAACTCTCTCTGGTCTTGAGTTTCCACTATGGAATCAAGGCCACATATCAGGAAGGGTGGTCTATCGAGCACTGTGTGTGTGTGCACAAGTACACCCATATGTGTTTACACACATACTTGTGGCAAAGAGAAGTTTCGGCACTCCATGTCCTATGGAATAACTTCAGGTTAAACACCATACATTTTGAGTTGTGAGATGCCCACCTGCCTCTTCATTCGTTCAATTGCAGAGGTTAACTCCAGGATCAAACAGCTATTCGCAAACATAGAGTTCCCAAAGATCAATGTGAATTCCCTCAGTACTAAAACTTACACCAATAGTTTTCAAGTAAGACATGGATTAGAAGCATTTGGGGAGCATGTTAAAATTTAAACTCTTGGGATCTCATCCAGGGAATTTTGGTTCTGGAGGTCTGATCCTAGGAATGTGAATTATAATTAATACTCCAGGTGATACTGATGCAGTCTTGGGGCTGCCTTTTGAAAAATGTTACTATATTGCTATACAAATTGGCACTTGTCATTGGCACTTGCCATCTACCTCTAAAATGATGCTCAGGTGCTGCTATAGCTGCTGACTTTCAACATCCTCTGAAAAGAGTTCAGGGTGGAGATCAGGGAAGAGGCACCCCGTGGTTTGGAAAAAATAAAATGACAGAACAGGTCCTCAGATAGTTGGATAATTTCAGGAGTTGATTTTATGAGGCCAGATCTTGTATTGTCTCATATCTAGAAATACACTAAAACCTTTCATGGTAATGTCTGCCTCTCATGACTAACAGTATCCTTCAAAAGACTAGCAGAAACAGTCTGCAAAAATATGTGCTTGATTGCATGTATTTCCCCTTCACCAAAATCACATAGATACTGACCTTCCCCCCTACCTCTTTGGAGCAGTTTCTTAGAGCTATCTGAAATACTGTCTCTCAGGCTATAACCCTCATATTGCCCCAAATAAAACTTAACTCACAACTCTCACATTGTGCATTTTTTTTAGTCAGCAAACACACAAATCAGAATCTTGAAATAATCACCTGGGAGTGCTTGATTTGATGTATGCACCAAGGTTTTCTGGGGATGGGGGTTGAGGTTTGTGTGTGCGGGGGTGTGGTGGGGGGTGTCTGATCTTCCAGCCACAATTGCATTCTGTAGGGAAGTAGCAATTAGTCAAGACAGCAGTGGTCAGACTCTCTCACCCCACGTCCTCTCACTCACGCCTCACATTCTATAAACAATGACTTTGCATGGTTATGTAATAATTGAGATCATTTATAGCAATGTGCGTGCACATCATGATGTACTCACTTGGCCACAGGCCACCTTTATTCTATATACCTGTATAGCGTTATTTGCTCAGCTGTGTCCGACTCTTTGCAACCCCATGGACTGTTGCCCATCAGACTCCCCTGTCCACAGAATTCTCCCGGCAAGAATACTGGAGTTGGTTGTCGTTCCCTTCTCCAGGGGATCTTCCTGACCCAGGGATCAAACCCCGGTCTCCCACATTGCAGGCAGATTCTTTACCATCTGAGCCACCAGGGAAGTAAGAAGTATATAACACAACCTGAAAAGCCCTTGTGTTGCTGCAGTGTCAGCCATTAGAGAATAAAGCATGTCTGCAGTTTCTATGGCTCCTTGTATTTTCTTCCAGCTTCCCTGCTTGTGCCTTGCCTATCCTGGGTTCAGCAAACAGCAAGACACATACCTTCCACAAGTTGTAGGATTAATGCACCCTTGCATGGAGACAGATAATTTGGAAGACTCACAGTACTGACTGGTTAAAAGAGCCTGTGGAGTTTCCTTGGAGGGAGATCTGGGCCAGTATTTAACTTAAAGCTACCTGGGGAGAAGGATGGGAGTGTGGAGAGGGAAGGGTGCAAACCATTCATGACATTCAGTGAGTCTCTGCATATGCCCATTTCAAGAAGAGAGAAGTCTGAGAAAAAGGCAAGCCTAGGCCTGGGAAGAGACATAAAGTCATGGTTGCCCTCTACAAGATGCCTGGCCCCTCTAGCTGATGCATGGCAGCTGCTCAGCCTGGGCTAATTTCCTTGTGACAACAATAAACCGGCCTTCCACCAATGGCTCCAATACTCAAGCCAAGGAAACTGATAGGTGTCTAAAATTTTTTCTTTTTCTTTTTTATGTTTTATCCTTTGAGTTTACACATTTTCCCAAACCTCAGTTTCTCTTCCTCTTTTCTTTTCTTCAGCATTCAATTTTATTTCTTGATCTCTAGTTGACGAGGGCTTGTCCCTTTCCCAGACAACTTTCTCGGCATAATCCCAGACCCTGGGATGCATGGATCCGTGCATGTAGTTCTCCTGGCGCTGGTGCACTTCTAGAACGCTACCCCGTGATCAAACACCTCTGTGTGGATAGGCCACCATTTTCTCAACTTTTTAACAATGTTTTCCAGCCTTTTATAGTCAACATGGTTGCTTTTCTCTGTTGAATCTAACACTAGTCTGGGTATTTCCTTATTATGTAATTACTGAGGGTTCACTCTGAGTTCCAGTCACAAGGGTTCCCTGCATCCTGTTCCTTGAACAGTCCTGAGTGATCTTACTTTAGGGCCTTTGCACTGGCTATTCTCTCTGCCTGGAATGCTCCTCCCCAGATTTCAGCACAGCTAACTGCCTAACCTCTTTTAAGTCTTTGCTAAACTCTCATCTTGTCAATAAGAACCGCTCCAACTACCCCTTTTAAAATGTCAACTCCACCAGAGTCCTGATCCCCTTAATTGATCCCTTCATTTTTTGTTCTTATTGTTTATAAATGCTTGTGATTTGTTGTCTGTCTTCCTCTGATGGACTCTAAGTTCCTCAAGACTAGGAATTTTGTTCTGTGTTGAACACTGAGTTGTCCCCAAGCACTTGGACCAGATCTTGGTGCATAGTAGGTATTTTTTAAAAATTGTCAAATGACTGAAAATGCCATTGAGGTTAAGACCTCTGTTTGTTCCTTCCTTATCTGCTAGAATACACATGGGAAGGGCTCGATAAATTTTCTAATTGTTTTTTTATTACTAGTTTCATAATAACCTATGGATGTCAAGCAATATAAATTCAAAGGTTTTTTTTCTTAAAATCAAGAACAGTATTGGAAAAGGCAGGGCCTGGGCACCCATGCTGCCTGTGTTGTCTTTCCCTGCTCTTCCTGTCACACCATTTATCAGAATAGACTTTGTATCTCATCATGCCTTTCACACACCAGTGCTTTACTTCTGAACTAGTGAAAGAGGTTGGCAGATTGCCCATCTCACTCTCATAGTTGAAATACCATGATGCTAATATTTGGGGTACTATTTAAGAACTGCTATTATTAGGTTAATCTATACAAAATTGCCAGTTTTTTGGTGAGTCAAAATTTATCGAATGTCGACAGTTTCATATGATTCAACCTTACACATAGTTAATTTGATGCTGGTGTGAATGGAACCAAAGATAACTAGACAAAACTGACTCATCATTGAAGAAATACAGGCTCTTTTTCCCCATCTACTTAAACCAGGTCTCAGTCAATTGATCTGGGGCTATGCTTGGGAACATTCTAAATCAGCTAGACCCTAACTTCCCAGGCCCAGAAATGATGCTTCTTCTCAGTCAGTTCCTGGGTTCTGAGCTTGCCATGGCCCAGACATGACAACTGGGGTCCTAAGTATGTGTCCCAGGACCCTCTTCCTCAGAAAAACAGCAAGTGGGGATCAGACCCCGCCTTCCCCAAACCTTAAATCCTCTAGATCAAGGGCCTGTAAGACTTTCAGACTGTCTACTTTGGCCGAGTCTCAGTTCAGCTCAGTTTAGTTGCTCAGTTGTGTCCGACTCTTTGCGACCCCATGGACTGCAGCATGCCAGACTTCCCTGTGCATCACCAACTCCCGAAGCCTACTCAACTCATGTCCGTCACGTCAGTGATGCCGTCCAACCATCTCATCCTCTGTTGTCTCCTTCTCCTCCTGTCTTCAATCTTTCCCAGCATCAGGGTCTTTTCCAATGAGTTGGTGGCCAAAGTATTGGAGTTTCAGCTTCAGCATCTAGAGACCTTGAAAACCAGTGAACCCACCCACCCATCAACACTACCCTGACATTCAAGAACACTACCCTGACATTCTCTGGAATAGATGATACATAAAAAATGACCACTCCTTCAGATAAGGTGCCAGGAGACGATATCTGGACTTCATGAAATATTAATACAAACCAGAAAACTAATATGTCCTTGTCACAAAGCACATGGCATGTGGAGAAACTTAATGAACTGCAAAAAGCTTGCTGATCTCATTTTAAGAACCACTGATTAGCAGTCAGTAATCACAACTCTGCTGTGATGAGCCATGGCACACTTTTAGGTCTGATTCTCTGAGCCACAGTCCTTCATTAAATAAGGATTTACTGGGAACTGAGGTGGCAGAGGGTATGGTTAAGAGCAAGGACTCCCATTTACAGCTGTAGAGTCTTAGGGAAGTTATAGAGCCTCTCTGTGTCTCAGCTTCTTCATCTGTTATCTGGACATCATAGTGCCTACCTCATAGGTTTGATGTGACAACTGAATAGATGAAGATGAATATTCAAAAATTGATTCACATCATGCTTCACACATAGTAGGCACTACATGAGTGTAAACTTAAGTGCTCTAACTATTACAGCCTGTCTGCATCTTTAGAATACTCAAAGAATGCAGTATTTTGGAAGATGGCAGGGATTCCATGACTGAGCACCTGAATGAGAAATGGATGTGGCTGGATTATCACAACTGCACCAACAGGTTGAATTTACCTATGCTTGTGTCCACATTCCCCAGGAAACCAGATGAATGCAGTGGGAGAAACATTAGACTGGTTGTTTGATGCTGGGTAGATATACTTATCCCCCAAAGTGTTACTACTTATGTTTAATTGTGAATATAGTTTAATTAATTGTAGCTGCAGGGGTATATTTTAAATCACCCTCATGCAAAGCATTATAATTAATGGCTAATTCTTGATTCTCTGGAAGGAACAAGAATGTTTATCAGAATAATGATTTGGGTTCAAAATAAGGTCCTACCCACATTCTTATTACCCAAATAAACTCTACTCCATAGAGGAATGGGGGATAGTTCCAAATTAATGCTGCCCATGGGAATATCCATTTAGTATTTTCACACAGAGAATTTCTTCTGTTATTATTCAAGCATCGGTTGGGAAACACCATCTTGATTTGAACATGCTTTGATGATGTAGGAGTTTATAGTTATAAGTAGAGAAAGATCCATTTTCCTCAACAAATTTGGTGGAAGCAGAAAAACAGGCAGTAAATTAAACCTGATTTGCATGACATTGTGCATGCATGCAGCCCTTCCTATGAGCTAGGGAATGCTCTTTGATTGAATTTTTCTATTTCTCTATGTCTGTATGGTATTCTGGGAACAATCCAGGAGTCCTCTGTTGGCTAATTAACACCTGTAAATTCACATAGCCTGGTGTCTTCCTTATATTGCAGAGGTAATGAGTCTAAATCCTGGTAGGGTTGTATTTTTATTAAAATTTCTTCATCTCTTTTTTCATTTCATGTCAAACAGATTGCTGTATGTTTAACCCTTTAATGACTTTTATGTTCTGTCATTATCCTGGGAAATAAGGCCAAAGAAGTTAGATAACTATTGCTGGGTTGCTAATGGGAGAAATTAAACCCCAGGGAAGTTGTGACTGGTAAATAAAGGTTCTATGTGGTGACAAAACAATTGGAGATCGAAGTTCCAGCTATTTAATCTGGGGTTCAGTCTACAGAATGCCAAATAAATGCTCATTAATTAATTTACAGATATTTCTTGAGTGACCCATGCATGGTGATGAAGACAAGGTGGATATCTAGAGGAAAGACACAGCCTCTGCTCCAAAGTCACAGTCTGGCAAGGGAGATCAGATAAATAAATGCAAAACTGGCTAATACTTAAAAATGTACTCAGGGAACCATGAAACGTTAGAGAAGAGAGGGGCTAACCTATTCTGAAGGATCAAAGGCTCCTCAGAGCAGTTGAAAGTTGACATGAATATTAAGGAGTTAGATAGCTGTGGAACAGGAGTGGGGCACAGAGGGAAGACATAACATACGAAAGTTCTGTTAATGGAGAATGCAGGTGTCTGTTGTGTGTGTGATTTGCTCAGTTGTGCCCAACCTTTGCAACCCCATGGGCTGTAGCCCACCAGGCTTCTCTGTCCATGGAATTCTCCAGGCAAGAATACTGGGGTGTAGCCATTCCCTTCTCCAGGGGATCTTCCCGGCTCGGGAATCAAACCTGGGTCTCCTATACTGCAGGCAGATTCTTTGCCATCTCATGTGTGCACAATTCCGGGCAGAGTTCTGATTATCCCTTCCATGATGGGATGGCTTCACTCTGATGATCTTGCTCTGTGAGGCTGAAAGACCATTTGGTTCTGATTCCTAGTTAGTAATATATTGCCCAGCATCGGATATTCCATCCTGACCTATTCCATGGTGGAAGTATACTTTGCTGATTTATTGAGCAACTGTGCTATCAGCGGGGGTAAACCCATCAGTGTTTTGAAGAAGCAGGCCATTCTGTACACGGTCATCCCACCCTGAAACCTCTGGAATTACCTGTTACCATCAGAAAAAGCCTTAACACACAGGTAACGGAGAAACTATAATTCTCTCCTATATATTTCCAGTCTAAGAGTCAGGGTACCAGACCTAATGATGGTGGATGCCAGGGAATCAGTATGTGCTAATTAATGCAAGCTTGAGTCTGTGTTAATTTATCAGGATCCATTGTTGGCTAGCCTCAAACTTGCATCATTCTGAGTGGATATGGTCAATGGTTCTATGGGGAGATTAAAAATGAATGAGTCATAAAAGTTAGAGTACACGGCCATATGAAGAAGTCGATGATTCTACTGATCGCTCTGTTATTTAAGGTGAGCTAGCTACCATAATAACCAGTCATCGAGTATTGAATGATTCAAACACAACACAAGGTTTTGGATTTTTTGTTTTTTAATATGTAATAGTGCTGAGTAGAAGAACAGTTTGTTGGAGTGATGCTCACCCACGCAACTATTCAGGAACCCAGGCTGGTGGAGGCTGTGCCATATTCAAATTGTGACTGTGAGGGTCACCTTGGGGGTAATCTCCATTCCTGCCAGTTAAAAGGGAAAAGAACATAAAGAAAAGGGTAAGGGAGGTTTTTATAAGACGTGAATACAAGTGGAACACACCACATGTATTCACATTCCATTGGCTAGAACTCAGTCACACGGCCACATTTAATTGCAAGAGAGTTTAGGAAATGTAGTCTAACTTTATACCTCCAATGAAAAGAACATGAAATCTCTGTAACAGCTAGCAGTCTTCCACAATCCTCCCACCTGGTACCACTTTTGACTCTTAGACCTTACCTAGAATCTGTACAGTTCAGTTCAGTTCAGTCACTCAGTCATGTCCGACTGTTTGGGACCCCATGAATCGCAGCATGCCAGGCCTCCCTGTCCATCACCAACACCTGGAGTCCACTCAAACCGATGTCCATCAAGTCGGTGATGCCATCCAGCCATCTCATCCTCTGTCGTCCCCTTCTCCTCCTGCCCTCAATCCTTCCCAGCATTAGGGTCTTTTCCAGTGAGTTAACTCTTCACATGAGGTGGCCAAAGTATTGGAGTTTCAGCTTCAACATCAGTCCTTCCAATGAACACTCAAGACTGATCTCCTTTAGGATGGACTGACTGGATCTCCTTGCAGTCCAAGGGACTCTCAATAGTCTTCTCCAACACCACAGTTCAAAAGCATCAATTCTTCGGCGCTCAGCTTTCTTCACCGTCCAACTCTCACATTCATACATGACCACTGGAAAAACCATAGCCCTGACTAGATGGACCTTTGTTGGCAAAGTAATGTCTCTGCTTTTAAATATGCTATCTAGGTTGGTCATAACCTTCCTTCCAAGGAGTAAGCATCTTTTAATTTCATGGCTGCAATAACCATCAGCAGTGATTTTGGAGCCCCAAAAAATGAAGTCTGACACTGCACTGTCTCCCCATCCATTTCCCATGAGGTGATGGGACCAGATGCCATGATCTTAGTTTTCTGAATGTTGAGTTTTAAGCCAACTTTTTCACTCTCCTCTTTCACTTTCATCAAGAGGCTCTTTAGTTCTTCTTCACTTTCTGCCATAAGGGTGGTGTCGTCCGCATATCTGAGGTTATTGATATTTCTCCTGGCAATCTTGATTCCAGCTTGTGTTTCTTCCAGCCCAGCGTTTCTCATGATGTACTCTGCATATATGTTAAATAAGCAGGGTGACCATATACAGCCTTGTCGTACTCCTTTTCCTATTTGGAACCAGTCTGTTGTTCCATGTCCAGTTCTAACTGTTGCTTCCTGACCTGCATACAGGTTTCTCAAGAGGCAGGTCAGATGGTCTGATATTCCCATCTCTTTCAGAATTTTCCACAGTTTATTGTGATCCACACAGTCAAAGGCTTTGGCATAGTCAATAAAGCAGAAATAGATGTTTTTCTGGAACTCTCTTGCTTTTTCAATGATCCAGCAGGTGTTAGCAATTTGATCTCTGGTTCCTCTGCCTTTTATAAAACAGCTTGAACATCTGGAAGTTCACAGTTCACGTATTGGTGAAGCCTGGCTTGAAGAATTTTGAGCATTACTTTACTAGCATGTGAGATGAGTGCAACTGTGTGGTAGTTTGAGCATTCTTTGGCATTGCCTTTCTTTGGGATTGGAATGAACATTGACCTTTTCCAGTCCTGTGGCCACTGCTGAGTTTTCCAGATTTTCTGGCATATTGAGTGCAGCACTTTCACAGCATCATCTTTCAGGAATTGAAATAGCTCAACTGGAATTCCATCACCTCCACTAGCTTTGTTTGTATTGATGCTTTCTAAGGCCCACTTGACTTCACCTTCCAGGATATCTGGCTCTAGGTGAGTGATCACACCATCGTGATTATCTGGGTTTTGAAGATCTTTTTTGTATAGGTCTTCTGTGTATTCTTGCCACCTCTTCTTAATATCTTCTGCTTCTGTAGACTCTGTACATGACCCAGTAATTACCCTCAGCATGACAATCATGATTTACATCTATTGTGCGCAAGCATTGTGGCCATATGCTGTATCCTCACTCCTGCTATCCAGGGTGATGTGACATGACAATTCACAGCTGATCACCAAGATTGTAAAAATAGGAGTTGGAGAAGCTTACCCTGTGATCTCATGTCTGGAGGGCCACATTGTTTTAAGATGATAGAATCTGAAGCTTTGGTCTGCTTTATTTGTTCATAGCTCTGTATAACATTGTGACTGAACAAATAGTTCCAAACAAACAAGCAAAAAAACTGGAAAATAACTGGGCTAGACTTCTAAACCAATTTCTGTGCATCTTAGATTGTGTCAGAGAAACAACTTTTAAAGTTATGATTAATAGTAGTGAGTCGTGAGAGATACCTAGAATTCAGTTTTAAGAGATAGAAAGTATATGAAAAGAATATAGAAAAGAAAAGACAGAAAGTATATGAAAAGATTCTGACATATCTGAAAGTCTTTAAATTTAACTGGAAAATGCATTTATGAATTTTAAAAAACAAAGAAAAGCAAAATCCAATCAAGCAAGCTAGAGTTTGGAGTGCAGTTTTCTGGGGTAAATGGAATAAATCATGTAATATGTAATTTGATGGAACTAAACATTCTATGCGGAGAAGGAAATGGCAACCCACTCCAGTACTCTTGCCTGGGGAATCCCATGGACAGGGGAGCCTGGTAGGCTACAGTCCATGGGGTTGCTAAGAGTCGGACATGACTGTTCGACTTCACTTTCACTTTTCACTTTCACACATTGGAGAAGGAAATGGCAACCCACTCCGGTGTTCTTGCCTGGAGAATCCCAGGGACGGGGGAGCCTGGTGGGAGGCTGTCTATGGGGTCGCACAGAGTCAGACACTACTGAAGTGACTTAGCAGCAGCAGCAGCAGCAGCAAACATTCTATGAGGCCAGCCCATTGGAGGATTTTGGTGTAACCATGGTAAATGGAATTAGGCAAGCCCCATCAGTACTGCTGACTGATATCCAGTCACCAGCCCGGTTAGAACCCCAGGTCATCATGTAACCTCAAATGAATCAGATATTCTTCCCCCAAATTATGTGCGTAGCCCTATTGTTTCTTTATTGTGTAAACATTTTTAAAAACTCAGAAGATTTAGAATTAAGTATTGAAATGTTTAAAAGATCAGAACCATAATATTAATGTCTTTATGTCAAAAATCTAGAAAAATTTGGAATTTTAGTTACTAATAATGTTTACACACTTATAATAACCTATTAGAACAATAGCTAAGCTTTTTAATTTCAATTTAAAGTATATGACTGAGTAATTGATTTATTCCTGCAATTTTAAGTTGAAATCCTACTAATTTTACATACAGTGTTAAAATATTTAAGAGAGCTTAAATTTCACTAAATTTAAAAGTCTAATTTATTAGATTTATAAGGACTATTTAAGTACGGAGAAACTTTTTCAGCCAGATAATTGAAGTATTTAAAGAGAAAATTGAATATATTAAATTTATAATGTGCTGTTTAAAATTTGTAAGGGAGCTTAACCAAGTTTACAAACAAAACATTAACAGCCCTCCTTCCTGAAATATGATTGTTAAGATTTGCTAGATTTAAAGGTGAAATAGCAAGACTTGCAAACTAAGCTCAAAAGCTTAAAAAGGAGGATTACATTTTTAGATAACTTTATTAAAGTAGATACTAATTATTACAGCCAAGAAGATAATCTACCGGAATTCTGTTGCAAAGAATAACCACTCTCAAAGACACAAACACATTTGTGTTTATGAGATTTTATATTCAAGATTTATATGAGATTTCAGACAACTTGTAAAAAGAAAAAAACATCAGTCAACCAATTGTATATTGAAATTCCATTTCGATGAAATTGACTAGTCTTCATATTCCTATCTTAAAGAGCTCCTGAGAGCAAATCCAGGGATGCAATGTCTATTCATTCTGTGCACTGTTGTTCCTCAAAATTGAGCAATCTATGTAGACCTCCTTTAAAGGGAGAAATGCTCAAGGATCCCTGTGTTAAGTTATCTTTATGTTACTTAAATATGTTTAACATGAAACTAGATATAAACGTTCATGGTAAGAGCTCTAATATGCTCCAAACAACTTAACCAACTAAATGAAAACTCAAATACAAACATAATAAAATTCAAATGAACAACATTAATGTACTGTGATGAGTAATGTTTGGCTGAAACTCAGTCATAACTTGCAACACGAGTATGGTACTGGCTGTGCAGCCCTAGATCCTCAGACATTGGAGGGCCCGTTTTTACCTTGTGTATTGACTCCATTTGCACCACTTCTCTCCTCTGGACTACCTTGTACAACCTGCTGTGATATCATTTGGCCATCATTTGGCACAAACACATCATTTACTACTCAGTTCACCTCTGTTCTTTTCTCATTAGTAGGAGCCATTAAAACTGTGGCACTTGGCAAGAACTTAATTGCAAAAAGAGCCAATAATGCTGACATTTTGTGGCAGAACTCTGTTATAAGGTGGTTACTGAGCTGATTCAGAATATCCATCCAGTAAAGTTTTTGAATTACTATAAAAATTAAAATATATTTTAAACGAATTAAATAAAACTCACAAACAGTTGAGGGTATCCAGTTTGAGAAACTTGGTAAAGTGGAAAGAACTTAAGCTTTGAAGAAAGATAAGGGTTTCCTTGGTGGCTCAGACAGTAAAGAATCTGCCTGCAATGTGGGAGACAGGGTTCAATCCCTGGGTCGGGAAGATACCCTGAAGAAGGGAATGGCTACCACTCCAGTATTCTTGCCTAGAGAATTCCATGGATAGAGGAGGCTGGCAGGCTACAGTCCATATGGTCTCAGAGTCGGATACAACTGAGTGACTAACACTAAACTCAGGTTCAAATTCTTCAAGCTTTTCTACTTAATCGATAGTTGTGTGACCTCTTTGTGTCTCTTTCCCCATTTTTAAAATAAGGATAATAATATCAATCACAGCGAGTTGAAAAGGGAATTAAGTAATATATATAAAGCGATGAGCGAATGAGTAAGCACTCAGTGAAGTGAAGTCGCTCAGTCGTGTCTGACTCTTTGTGACCCCATGGGCTGTAGCCTACCAGGCTCCTCTGTCCATGGGATTTTCCAGGCAAGAGCACTGGAGTGGGTTGCCATTTCCTTCGCCAGAGGTTCTTCCTGACTCAGGGATCGAACTCGGGTTTCCTGCATTGTAAGCAGATGCTTTACCATCTGAGCCACAAGGGGAGCACTCAGTGAGAGAGTTGCTATTATTATTAGAGATTAGCTATGCTGAGAATGCGACTTCCCTGGTGACTCGGATGGTAAAGAATCTGCCTACAATGCAGGAGATTTGGGTTTGATCCCTGGGTCAGGAAGATCCCCTGGAGAAGGGAATGACTACCCACTCCAGTATTCTTGCCTGGAGAATTCTATAGACAGAGGAGCCTGGCAGGCTACAGTCCATAGGACTGCAAAAAGTTGGACACGACTGAGCGACTAACACTTTCGCTTTTCACATTTAGTATTTTTACCAAATAACCTGTTCCCAAGTTATCTGTGTGGGTGTGTATGTGGAGGGGGTTGTGTAGTTGGAAATTTTACCCACATCAGACACAAAAGAAAGATATTATAAAACAATGCAACTTTCCTGGTGGTCCAGTGGCTAAGACTCCATGCTCCCAATGCACGGGGCTTTGGTTCGATCCTTGGTCCGGGAACTAGATCCCATAAGCTGCAACTAAAGATCCTGCTTGCTGCAACTAAGACCTGGTATAGTCAAATAAATAAAAATAAAACAATTGTTTTCCAAATGTGTTCAATGGAGCCTTGATAAAAGGGGGGTAGGGTTGGAGGTGAGAAAGCTAGTGGGGTTCAGGGTTTCTACTTTCTCTTCAATGGGAGCAATTTTGTTTAATATACACGCTTTGCACCCAGGAATTACATTTAAGATAATATTTGAATAAATGTCTTATAATTAAAAATGAAAAACATCTGATAAACCATTGCTTTTTAGTATAATAATTGAATGATGATGATAATGACTTTTAACCCATTATTACATGGCAGATACTACAAGAGTATGAGTTAGGTATTATTATTATCCTCACCATACTAGTAACAAAATAAAACTATATATATGTGTGTGTGTGTGTGTGTGTGTGTGTGTGTGTGTGTGTGTGTCTACACTTTTGCCTCCTGTAGTGTTTTGAATAAAATATATACTTGGCAGTGCTATGGCAACAACCTAAAATATTCCTCAATTTTGAAAGCACTTGTAAACAGATCTTCCAGGTCTAAACTTAAAATGTAATTTCTTAAACGTTAGGCAAAGTCATTTTCTCACCTTTTTGAAATACTACCCATAGATATACATAGCCATCAACTAGGAATTCACACCTCTCCATTCAGCCTCTTAATGAGTCAGCATCCTTCATTAGATTCCTATTAAAATGAAGAAGTGTGAAATCAGTTTTGGGCAAGTTGAGAAAAATAGACTGCCTCTGAATTTTTCACTGTAATTTCATCCCAGGGGCCCTAGAAACGCAGACACATGCATGCCTACTAGCTAACACACCACATCTCATGTACATGTGCTGGGACACACACACACACACACACACACACACACACACACACACACACACTGGGAAAGGGTTTATTATTGTTATGCAAATATATCTCTTAACTAAAGACTGGAATGCCAAATTGTCTAAGGAATTTATTAATTCTGAGTTCTGAAAAAAATACATGAGGATGAGAGAAAACATTGCCTAAATTTCTTACAAAATTATCTAAGCTGCTATTTGTGTTTCGGGTTACAGAGCTTTTGTTGTCATCTGACATGTATTTTTTTGTCAAAGAACGAAAAATTCAGTTTGCCTTAGAAAGTGTGAAATGAATCCTCTCATTTACTGGCCAAAGGATTCCCTTTCATGTTGCAACAACCCAGTGTTGATGGAAATCTGGGACGTTGTTGCTAAAATTCTCAAAGGCACAGATGAGATTGGGTGACTGTTTCTCTCTCTTCACCTCTTAGCACAGGGGTTTACAGTTGTAGCTTCTGTCCTAACACCCATAGATGACCTCCGAATTGATCTTTCTTCTTTTCTCTTCAAGGAAATAATTATTTTCAACAAGTTTGGTTGATTAAAATAACCACATCATTTTAATTCAGTTCAGTTCAGTCGCTCAGTCGTGTCTGACTCTTTGCGACCCCATGAATCACAGCACACCAGGCCTCCCTGTCCATCAACAACTCACGGAGTCTACCGAAATCCATGTCCATCGAGTAGGTGATGCCATCCAACCATCTCATCCTCTGTCGTCCCCTTCTCCTCCTGCCCCTAATCCTTCCCAGCATTAGGGTCTTTTCCAATAGTCAACTCTTCGCATGAGGTGGCCAAAGTATTGGAGTTTCAGCTTCAACATCAGTCCTTCCAATGAACACCCAGGATTGATCTCTTTTAGGATGGATTGATTGGATCTCCTTGCAGTCCAAGGGACTCTCAAGAGTCTTCTCCAATACCACAGTTCAAAAGCATTAATTCTGTGGCGCTCAGCTTTCTTCACCATCCAACTCTCACATCCATACATGGCCACTGGAAAAACCATAGCCTTGACTAGATGGACTTTTGTTGGCAAAGTAATGTCTCTGCTTTTCAATATGCTATCTAGGTTGGCCATAACCTTCCTTCCAAGGAGTAAGCATCTTTTAATTTCATGGCTGCAATCACCATCAGCAGTGATTTTGGAGCCCCCCAAAATAAAGTCGGACACTGTTTGCACTGTTTCCCCATCTATCTCCCATGAAGTGATGGGACCAGATGCCATGATCTTAGTTTTCTGAACGTTGAGCTTTAAGCCAACTTCTTCACTCTCCTCTTTCACTTTCATCAAGAGGCTCTTTAGTTCTTCTTCACTTTCTGCCATAAGGGTGGTGTCATCTGCATATCTGAGGGTATTGATATTTCTCCTCGCAATCTTGATTCCAGCTTGTGCTTCCTCCAGCCCAACGTTTCTCATGATGTACTCTGCATAGAAGTTAAATAAGCAGGGTGACAATATACAGCCTTGTCGTACTCCTTTTCCTATTTGGAACCAGTCTGTTGTTCCATGTCCAGTTCTAACTGTTGCTTCCTGACCTGCATACAGGTTTCTCAAGAGGCAGGTCAGATGGTCTGGTATTCCCATCTCTTTCAGAATTTTCCACAGTTTATTGTGATCCACACAGTCAAAGGCTTTGGCATAGTCAATAAAGCAGAAATAGATGTTTTTCTGGAACTCTTGCTTTTTCGATGATCCAGCGGATGTTGGCAATTTGATCTCTGGTTCCTCTGCCTTTTCTAAAACCATCTTGAACATCTGGAAGTTCACAGTTCACGTATTGGTGAAGCCTTGCTTGGAGAATTTTGAGCATTACTTTACTAGCATTTGAGATGAGGGCAATTGTGTGGTAGTTTGAGCATTCTTTGGTATTACCTTTCTTTGGGATTGGAATGAAAACTGACCTTTTCCAGTCCTGTGGCCACTGCTGTGTTTTCCATATTTGCTGGCATACTGAGGGCAGCACTTTCACAGCATCACCTTTGAGGATTTGAAATAGCCGTTGCAGCTTCCTTGCTTCTGCTGGGCCGGGGTTGAGGGGTGGGGGGCGGCGGCCGGGCCGGGGGCCGGGGGCGGCGGCCGACAGGGGCCAGGCCGGGCCGAGGCCGGGGGCGGCGGCCGAGAAGAGTTAGGCCGGGCCGGGGGGCCGAGGGCGGTGGCCGACAGGAGCTAGGCTGGGCTGGGGGCCGGGGGCGGCGGCTGACAGGGCCTAGGGTGGGCCGGGGGCCGGGGCGGCCGAGAGGGGGCTAGGCGGGGCCGGGAGTCGGGGGTGGCTGCCGACAGGGACTAGGCCGGGCTGGAGGCTCGGGGCGGCGGCGAAGTTACCCAAGGCCCAAGGAGCAGGGGCTGCGTGTGCACAGGAGGGCCAAGAGGAGTTACTCCACATTCAAGGTCAGGAGGGGCCGTCGTGAGTAGATACCCCTTGTCCAAGGTAAGGAGCAATGGCTGCACTTTGCTGGAGCAGCCGTGAAGAAATACCCCACGTCCAAGGTAAGAGAAACCCAAGTAAGATGGTAAGTATTGTGAGAGGGCATCAGAGGGCAGACCCACTGAAACTAAAATTACAGAAAGCTAGCTAATCTGATCACACGGACCACAGCCTTGTCTATCTCAATGAAACTAAGCCATGCCGTGTGGGGCCACCCAAGACAGATGGGTCATCATTTTAATAGGTCTTTAAAACAAAAAATTTAAATGATTGTAAGGCCTGTGCTTTATGCAGTATAATCACAGCCAGAAGCTCTATGTGTACATAATAAAATAAGGCCACAGCACAACTATCACACAATCTCACAAATATTCTTTGAAACCAGGAAGATATAAATAAATAAATTAGTTAAGAAAAAAAGTCTGGCTATTGCAGCCAATGGATGATAACATGCTGTGATGAAAAGACTTTAAGATTTAGGAAAACAGGGCTATTGCTTTTAATCTTTAGTAAATAGCTAGATTATATTGGGAGAGTCACTAATTTCTTTTGAGACTTTGTTTTTTCCCTATGCTGAATACAAAGATTTCTAGCCCTACCTGTGGTAAGTACTCAATGTGATAATATGTATATTATAGTTCACTAGAGCAGTCCAACAGATATTTCCCCTCCATCAGGTGTGTGGAAGGATTGCACTTGTGGCTTGCTTTGAGGTTAAGTATTGGCATATAAAATGCTCTGTCTAATAAAATGTGAGAAGTGAGGTGTATCAGTTTCAAGTAGAAACTTGAAGCACCAGCGATTGATTTGCCACATGCCTTTCTCACTGCAGTAGTGGTTGTAGAAGCTCTTATTGAGATGACATCCTGATCTAGTAATCTTGCCTGGAGAATTCCATGGGCAGAGGAGCCTGGCGGTCTGCAGTCCATGGCGTGGCAAAGACTGAGTGACTAACACTTTCACTCATTTTTCCTGCAGGATATGCCAATTGCTGCTTTGATGGAAGAAGCTAAGATTAAATCGAGGAGGGGAATTTATAGACTTTTAGAGTCAAGATTTCTCTAAAGAGAGAGCCAAGTGGTGAGGATAGGGGATGGAATTTCAAGAGAACTACTATGGAAAATTTTACCCATGTTTCTTGGAGTTTGAAGATTCCTAGAGACTGGTGTCTGGCTTACAAGTTACAAATAAAAACCTTCCAGGAGAGAGGCTGGCTGATGCATCCTGTGGTGGGGGCCTGCTCTTCTAGAGTCTGGTGGGGACAATGTGTGACCCTACTTCCCAAGCCAGATGTGTATTCCTGGCCTGAAAGGTCAAGGTGACCCCAATAGAAGGTAGATCAGAGTCTGAGGAGGAGGTTAAAGGTGGCCAGATCTAGAAGAAAAGTATAGGTGGGAAGCCCCCGGGGTGCAGGAACGGAAACTCCAAATGAAGTGTTTGACTTCAAACATTCAAAAGACCCAACACTGCAGGACCACCATTCAAGATGATGCCGGACCTTGTTATCCTTACATCTACCTGAAGGAGGGACCTTGGAGAGGTTAGCAAGTGGGGAGGAGGTGGATAGAATCTTTTTCCCACACCAGGTTTCCAGTCCTGAACTGGCAGGGGGAGGGGAAGGGAGAAGATTAGAAGCAGATGAGACAGCAAAATTTTAATCTGCTATTGCAATTTTTAAAAAACATAACTTGCAAAAGAGACTCTGCAATAAGTCTCTTTAGCAAAAGAGATGATTTCTCAACCCCCAAAAGTAGCCAAACTGCTTCTAATATTTTTTTCCTATTGTTTTTACTTATTTATTTAAACTGAAGTACAGTTGATTTACAATATTGTATTAGCTTCTGGTATACAGCGAAATTATTCAGTTAATGTGTATGTACACATTTTTTGTTGTTGTTAGTTGCTCAGTCATGCCTGACTCTTTGTGACCCCATGTACTATAGCCTTGCCAGGCTCCGCTATCCATGAAATTCTCCAGGCAAGAATACTGGAGTGGGTAGCCATTCCCTTCTCCAGGGGATTGTTCCTGACCCAGGAATTGAACCCAGGTCTCCTGCACTGCAGGCAGATTCATATATACATGTATATATGTGTGTGTATATATATATACACACACAAGGAGATCAAACCAGTCAACCCTAAAGGAAATCAGTCCTAAATATTCATTGGAAGGACTGATGCTGAAGCTGTAGCTCTAATGCTTTGGCCACCTGATGCGAAGAGCCAACTCACTGGAAAAGACCCTGATGCTGGGAAAGATTGAGGGCAGGAGGAGAAGAGGATGACAGAGGATGAGATGGTTGGATGGTGTCACCAACTTGATGGACATGAGTTTGAGCAAGCTCTGGGAGTTGGTGATGGACAGGGAAGCCTGGTGTGCTGCAGTCCATGAGGTCGCAAAGAGTTGGACACGAGTGAGCAACTAACCTGAACATATATATATATATACACATATATATGTATATGTATATATATATGTGTGTATATATATATATATATACACACACATATATATGTATCTGAATATACATATATTCTTTTTTCAGTCTTTTTCATTATAGTTTATTACAAGACACTGAATATAGTTTCCTGGCTTTACAGTAGGACCTTCTTGTTTATCCATCCTACATATAGTAGTTTGCATCTGCTAATCCCAATCTCTCAGTCCTTCCCTTTCCACTCCCTCCCCCTTGACAATCACAAGTCTATTCTTTACATCTGTAAGACTGGGTTTTTGTTTTGTAGATATGTTCATTTGTGTCGCATTTTAGATTTCTCATGTAAGTGATATCATATGGTATTTGTTTTTCTGTTTCTGACTTATTTTACTTAACCTGATAATCTTGATGTCCAGCCATGTTGCTGCAAGTGACATTATTTCATTCTTTTTATTGCTGAGTAATATTCCATCATTTATACATATACCACCAGTTCTTTATCCATTCATCTCTCAATGGACATTTAGGTTGTTTCCATGTCTTGGCTATTGTAAATAGTGTTGCTGTAAATGTGGACTTGTATCTAATGATTTTTGAGATATTATGTTGAGGTGCTGCCATGACAGTGGGGTTAGGTGGAGAGATGGAGGCTCTGAAGAGATGGTTAGAGGTGGAACAGCCATGCCTCATGAAGGGAGAGCTTCCCCTTGACAGGAAGCAGGTGTTTCTTTGGGTGCTTTTCCGGCTTTCAGGGCTAGGAAAGAGCCTCCGTGGGCATCAATTCTGAGGAGCCTGGGAGCAAGGATCTGATTTTCCAGTTTCAGGAGACTATGGTGATTTGGACAAGGCGCATCGGGCAGTGACTTTCATGGAAAATCACCTGGGAGTCACTGCTGAATGTGAGCACTAGGTAAGGCCCTGGTGCCTTTGCATTGTCCTTCAGAGGGAGGCCTGCTCCCCTAACAAGGGAGGATTTAGGGTCATACTTAATTTGATTTAGAAAAGTTAAATAATTGACATCTTGCACCTGAACATAGTGGTTATAAATTTATAACCACTGCATGAGAGAATGGGGCCACAGGGTGTAATCCTGGAAAGTCAGAGGAGGGGAATTAGACCACCCTTTAATTAACTGCTCTATACAACATGCCTGTCAAGTGCACACTGGGCAGGTACCTAGAGTCCCATTTTGCTGGCAATAAAATTAAGTCACAAACAGCTTGTCCACCTGGGAAGATCTTGGAGTGAGAAATTATCAAGCCAGAGAGCTGGAGATCAGATAGCCACTCTGGCTCCTGATCACCCCCTCCTTGGACCCCTTCCTCCAGAAACACTGGGGCCGTGGGAAGGCTGAAGGGGAAATATGCAGGAAAACCTCACTGGGGATTGAATTCTTGCCTGCCTGTAGGTAGAAGGGAATAGAAGGGGAATTTACAAATCCATCAGGGAAAAGGGGGCATTAAAGAGAAAAGAGAACAAGTTATAAATGAAAAGGGGTGGGAAATTAATGGGGACTAAAATAGATTAAAATTTTATGTGCTCCACAGGGTATATAACACTTCACATGCAATTAGGAATTAAACCATGACTCCTGCAACCCCTGTTCCCTGGAGGCAAAGGTAGGAAGTGATAGTGTTGGGGGAGCGGAAAGAAAACCCCAGAGGGCCATTGTCACAGACTTGGGGTAGGCTTTGGGTATCCATCAGCGAGACCTCTTAGCTTTACCTGTGTCCTCCGTGGACCTACATTTACAAAGAGAACAAGGCTCAGGTATGAGGAGGGGGAAGGAAGCAAAGCGAAGCTGCTCTTTCCTCTCTTATCTTAGTCATGCATAGTGGAAAAGGGATTTACACTCCTGTTTTGCAAGGAGCGTGATTTCTCCCATAAATGAACAGAGGTACACTTTCTAATACTGGTGACAACTAATTTATGTTCAGAATTTTCAATGTGGAGAGCACTATCATAAATATGACCCTGTGGGAACAAGATCCTGTGAGACAGATAGGAGCAAGTGTTTTAAATGCTACATCTCCCTTATTTTACACATGAAGAAAATGAGCTCAGAAAACTCACCTAAGTGGCCCAAGATCACGCAGATAACCAGCAGTGGAATTTGATATTTCAAACCCAGGTTTTGTTGACCAAAATATTAATGAGGAGGATGATGAAAAAGGCTGTAAATAAGAAAGAGTTTATTTGGAATCTTACAAACTGCAATTCAGGAGACAATTTGAGTAAACTTGAGTGAAGAGAAAGAGTCTTATAAAGACAAAGGCTCATAAAGACAAATGTCATGAAATTGTTAAAAGTCATCTGGCGAGATTTGTGATTGACTCTGATACAAATAGGAAAATATTTGTTCTTAAGGAATTATGAGTTGTTTTAGGATAGTGGTCAGATAAGTATTGTATCCTCAGATAAGTAGACAGACTATCACAAGTTTTTTATGGCAAGAGTCCCATAAGTACCTTGAGTTTCTGGCAGGAGTTCTGGATGACACAATCAGGTCAAAATGTCAGATTCCATACAGGCTGAGACAGGTGTAAATCACACTTCCTAACTGACCTCCCGGCTCCATTTTAGAGAGCTCTTTTAGCAATACCAACTCCATTTTGATTTTACTTTCACAGTCTTAAAATTCTAATATAGACTCACTATTTTCCTGGGGTAAGAAGAGGGTAGAAAGGAGAGAAGTTTTTCACTGGCACAGAGTATATGGAACGGTACAGTTGCCACCCTGAGATCTCCATGATCCCAGATGCTCCCCTCCCAGTGTTTACAAGCCCGCAAGGAGAATGTCTCCACTCATCCCTGGTTATTCTCAGCTTTGGTTCTCCAGGCAGTTTTCATGGGACACTACAAGTGCTTGGGATTGGAAGATGTTTGCATCAATGCCTCCCACTCAGTGCAAAACAGCAGTATCAGCCTTGGTTATCATGACAACAGAAATGTCCCACTCATTTCCAAGTGCTTCCTGGAGTCAGGAAGCACTAGTTGAATATTATACTCCTAAGAGCAAGGGGTAGTACCTTATGTTAGAGGCTGAACTCTGTGAGTTTGGAGCATGTTATCTCCCCATGCCTTGCAGAGACAGAAACTGAACCACAGAACTGAAGCATGGCAATACATAGCCCACCGGCTGGATCAGCAACAGTTAGCATAAGGAAGGGTGGAACGTGGGATCATGGATGCCACTGTCTGAAACAGAGTCCAGGCCTCCATTGCTTTTTCCTCTAGAGAGATTTAGGGGCACTGTGAAAATCATCTATTTCTTCTGGTAATTTATTGATAGGAAGACCATAGTTCCTGGTTAACCAAGGGATCCTAGTTTATTCCCATTTTCTTGGCATCGGTATCAATAACTTCCTCTTTCCCTCTGAAATATGTCCTGATTTCTATAATAAAATATATGTTCCTCATAATACAGAGAAGTCAGAGTAATTCCCTATACCATGTTCTGAGAAGCTGAGAGACGGCAGCCTCTATACAACCTAGAAGGACTTCGATTATAACATGTATTTGGTCATTGTTATGGGCTGAAATGGGCTTCCTAGATGGCCTCAGTGTAAAGAACCCGCCTGCCAATGCAGGAGATGCAAGAGATGTGGATTTGATCTTTGGGTTGGGAAGATCCGCTGGAGGAGGGCAGGGCAACCCACTCCAGTGTTCTTGCCTGGAGAATCCCATGGACAGGGGATCATGGTGGGCTCCAGTCCATGGGGCTGCAAAGAGTTGAACGTGACTGAAGTGACTTAGCACACAAGCACACATGGGCTGAACTGTGTGTCCTCCAAATTTGCATTTTGAAGTCCTAGCCCCCAGTTCCTCAGAATGTAACCCATTTGGAGACAGATTTTTGGTAAGTGAGTTAGTTAAAGTAAGTTAAAATTAAGTCATATGGGTGGGACCTAATCCAATATGACTGGTATACTTAAAAAAAGAAAAGATCAGGAACATAGCAATCCCAGAGAGAAGACCATGTGAAGACAGAGGGAGAAGATGGCTGTCTACAAGCCAAAGAGAGAGGCCCTTATAAGCAACCAACTCTGCCAACAGCTTAATTTCCAACTTCTAGACTCCAGAACTCAGAAAGTGTATTTCTGTTGTTTAGGTTATGCAGCCTGTGGCACTTTGTTATGGCAGCCCTCACAAGCTAATAGACTCACCCTCTGGAATGCATAAACAAAACAGTAAATAAAAGGATTCAGTATTTTTGCCTAGGATGCTAAAACTGGAAATATAGTAATATAGTAACAATATAATAATTTAATATTATTATGAAGCAAATAATTATAAATTATATAATTTATATATAATATGTATAAATAAATATACATATTATATATTTATAAATATAAAAACTATATTTATAAATAAATAATAATTTTATAATATATATTATGTATATAATATGTAATAAATAATATATACTATTTATTATATATAAATATAATATATAATATATTTAAGTTTAATATATCAAATATACATATATATGACATGTATACTATATAATATATAGTATATAATATAAAATAATATACATATTATATATAATATAATATAAATATATTGTATTATATAATATATATAATATATAATAATACATATTATATTATATTACATATATATTATATATAATATAATATAATATATTGTATTATATAATATATATAATATATAATAATACATATTATATTATATTACATATATATTATATACAATACTATATGTAATATATATATAATATAAATTATATATAAATTATAAATATATAATAATATAATATATTATATATATAATATAAAAATATCATATAATATAAAAAATTAGTATATTATAACTATATTACATAATTATTATATAAAATATATATTTTTTATATAATTCATATAATTTATATAACTTATATATATTTACATAATATAATTTATATAACATAAATTTATATAATATATAATTATATATGCTATATATAATATTAATATATGTATAATTATATATAACATAAAGTAAAAATATATATGTAATATATATTATATATTTATTATAATATTAAATTGTATGTAATATATATTGTAATATATAATGTAACATATATTATATATATTATATATATTATATATTCCAGCTATATTCTATATATTTATATAATATAAATATATTAAATTATATATTATAAATAATGTATATAATATTATATTATATATAATATTATATATATAGCATATATAATATAAATATTTAAATATATTTAATATATTTGATATATTAAACTTAAATACATTTACATTTTTATTTTAATTTTAAATATATTTTAAATATAAAACAATTTATATTTAATTGAGTATATTAACTTAAATATAAGTTATTAAAATGATTATCAATTTAATTATTTTTAAATTTATTTAAATTTTAAATATATTGGTTTAAAATTTAAATATATTTTAAATATAAAATAATTTCTGTTTAATAACTTATATTTCATAAAATAATTTATATTTAAAATTTAACTTTAAATTTATATTAAATGAAATATAATATATTAATAATAAAATATATATTATAAATAATATATTAATATGTAAGATACATTATATAATATATTAATAATATTATATTACTATATATTACGCACATATAATATATAATATATTAATGCATTAATTATTAATATTATTAATATATAATGTAATATATAATTATATACTATATTATTATTATATATAATAATATATTATAAAATAATAATGTTCTTGGGGTAATGGGGGCCTGGGCATGATTTACCCAACAGTTTACTTGGTTTGTAGGACCAAAGTCCTGACTAAGAAAAATCACTCTTGAGGGGCCACATATAGAGAATGGAACCTAGTCAGTCTGAAGTAGCCATAAGGAATTAGTGGTCCAGTCTGTGCGAATTGTTGACCTTTACAAAAGACCACAAATAAAGGATCATACAAAGGACCATGGTAAAGGACCTTTATTATATATATATATATTATATAATAATATTATATATATTGTGTATATATATTATGTATATATATGTATTATATATGTACATAATATATATTGTATATAATATAATACTATGATATATATTATTATATTATATTGTATGCTGCTGCTGCTGCTAAGTCGCTGCAGTCGTGTCGGACTCTGAGCGACCCTATGGACTGCAGCCTACCAGGCTCCTCTGTCCATGGGATTTTCCAGGCAAGAGTACTGGAGTGGGGTGCCATCGCCTTCTCCGATTATATTGTATAATATAATTATTATATATCATAATAATATATAATATATATATTATATATATTACAATATATTATATAATAATATAATATATATTACATATATTATATATTATATACCATATTTTATATATTATATTATATATTATATATAACTATATTACATTATATAATATATATTATATATTATATTGTATAATATAATACAAATTATATATAGTTATATATAATATAATATACAACATATGTAATATGTATTATATTATAATATAATATACAATATATTGTAATATATATAATATATATTATTATGATATATAATAATTATTATATATAATATAGCATAAAGTAATAATGTTCTCAGGGAAATGGGGGCCTGGGTCTGATTTACCCAACAGCTTTACTTGGCTTGTAGGACCAAAGGCCTCAGTAAGAAAAATCACTCTCTAGGGGCCACATCTAGAGAATGGAACCTAGTCAGTCTGAAATAGCCGTAAGGAGTTAGTGGTCCAGTCTGTGGGAATTGTGGACCCTTACAAAGCCCTGGAAACAAGGCTTGATGCCCAGTCACAACTTCCCAAACTAGCAACTGATCTCCTCTTCCAATGGGGCACTTTAAATTTCTTTCCAGAGTTGTTCTTATTGGTTGTATTTGCCACCAAGAAACAAGGAATTTAGTGGCATCTTCTGGCCTTTGGAATTCCATGGTAACCACCATAAAGCACACACACCAGACAGTAGGAGGTAGAAATGATTTTGTCTTATACCCTTGTTACTCTGGAGGCTGGGTTACAAGCATGAGTAGCATTCCCCTGTGTGACTCATGGGGCCAGTACCTTTAATTGGGTCACATCCATTCATTATGATCTGGGTTTGGAACAAACACTATAGACTTGCATTTACATCATGGCTCTGCCAGGGCCAGTTTTACCATCTTGGGCAAAAATACAGAATCCTTTTATGATTTGGGAATATAAGAATATCTGCAAATTAGTGTTATTATAAGAATTAGGTGTGATGATATTTGTGAATGTTTCAATATACTCTCCACCTAAACAAGCAGAGCTGATGCCAGTAGTAATATATCTGGACCAAGTCCACCTTCAATGGAGCCAGCTGCCTTTTTTGCCCAAAGAGGTAGACATTATTAAAATACATTTTTTAGTGGAGGTCCTAAAACTCACAAACCGTCCTCAAAGTCATGTACCAGCAACTGGTGACCTCAGTTTCCCACAACCTGTATTTCCTCCTTGTTCTTAGCCCTTTCTGAGTAGACATCTGTGGTTTCTTTGGTTGGAGCACCTACATTCTGAACATCACCTTTCTTGCTGCTGCTGTTGTTCAGTTGTTGAGTCATGTTCAACTTTTTGCAGTCCTATGGACTACAGCATGCCAGGTTTCCCTGTCTTTCACTATCACCTGGAGTTTGCTCAAACTCATGTCCATTGAGTCAGTGATGCTATCCAACCATCTTATCCTCTGTCATCCCCTTCTCCTCCTGCCCTCAGTCTTTCCCAGCATCCGAGTCTTTTCTCAAGAGTCGGCTGTTCTAATAAGTGGCCTAAGTATTGGTGTTTCAGCTTCAGCATCAGTCCTTCCAATGAATATTCAGGGTTGATTTCCTTTAGGATTGACTAGTTTGATCTTCTTGCAATCCAAGGGACTCTTAAGTGCCTTCCCCAGCACCACAATTCAAAAGAATCAATTCTTCAGCGCTCAATCTTTTTCATGGTCCAACTCTCACATCCATACATGACTACTGAAAAAAACATATCTTTGACTATACAGACCTTTGTCAGCAAAGTGATGTCTCTGCTTTTTAATACAGTTTAGGTTTGCCGTAGCTTTTCTTCCAAAGAGCAAGCATCTTTTAATTTCATGGCTGCAGTTACCATCTGCAGTGATTTTGGAGCCCAAGAAAATGAGATCAATCACTATTTCCACTTTTCCCCATCTATTTGGCATGAAGTGACAGGCAGGATGCCATGATCTTCATTTTTTGAATGTTGAGTTTTAAGCCAGATTTTTCACTTCCTCTTTCACATTCATCAAGAGTCTCCTTAGTTCCTCTTCACTTTCTGCTATTAAAGTGTTGTCATATGCATATCTGAGATTATTGATATTTCTCCCAGCAATCTTGATTCCAGCCTGTGATTCATCCAGCCCAGCATTTCAAATGATGTGCTCTACATATAAGTTAAATAAGCAAGGTGAGAATATACAGCCTTGATGTATTCCTTTCCTAATTTTGAACAAGTCTGTTGTTTAATGTCCAGTTCTAACTGTTGCTTCTTGATCTGCATACAGGTTTATCAGGAGGCAGGTAAGGTGGTCTGGTATTCCCATCTATTTAAGAATTTTCCATAGTTTGTTATGATGCACACAGTCAAAGGCTTCAGCTAGTCAATGAAGGAGAAGTAGATGTATTTATGAAATTCTCTTGCTTTTTCTGTGATCCAATGGATATATAATGTATATACACACACATATATATGTATATATATGACTAACGTACAGGTATATATAAATAAGAAAAATTATATATGTGTAAGAAGAAATTATTTTGTATATGTATTGTGTATTTCTACACAAACATATATTTTTGTATACATATATGTATATGCAAAACAGTAATTGCTGAATCAAGAGAGATGAACATTTTTGAGGTTGCTGATACACACTGTTGCTGTACACATATGACCTTACAGATAGGTCATATACAAGTGCCCCAAGGTTGTATAGGGTAGATATTTCATTTAAAGAAATATGTGCTAATTTAGAGACAAAATAATATCATTTTAATTTCTACATCTTTAAAAATAAACTAATGGTGAGACTGAACATTTCTCATGCTAATTCATTAGCATCATTTTGTCTTCTTGTGAGTTGTTGGTTTCCATATTATTATTTTTTAGGGTTCTATTGTTCTTTTTTAACCAATTGGTGTGTACTTGTAAATAGAGTTGCTATACCTTTGTCTAATACCATTTTATGCAGATGAGGAAATGTGCCTAAGATTACATAGCTTGTGGCTCAAATCAAATTCAAACTGAGGTTTCTCTGACTCCAGAGCTTATTCTCTTCCAATTACACTGTCCTTTCCAGTGCACCAGGGAAATGGTGAATTAAGACAATCTCTGTATGGGGTCTGAGGCAACTCAGAGCCAGGACCTACATAATGTGGAGCTTAATTACTGCCATTCAGGTCCTGGAAATGTCTCATAAATAATTTCTTATTTAACCTCAAAATACTCCTATTAAACAAAAATCAAGTATAATTATGATATTGACATTTTACAGATGAAGCTGCTAGGGTAAAGTGATATCCACGTGCATTAGGGTAAGTGGAGGTCAAATTCAGTCTTAGACCCAATACTATTATTTTATGATAATACATAACACTCCATTTATCTGTCACCATCAGAAGGAAGGAGCAGGTCACTTCAGTTAATTTCCAGTTAAATAAAAATGACTTCTTAGATACCAATTTTAAAGAATCTTTTATAAAACTTTCACCAAAAAATATGACTGACTGATTGCACATGTTTATTTTTTCTTCCTCTTGAGAAGCCATTAAAATAATAGTCAATAAAATGTTCAAAGGTATAAAACACAACAATGAAGAAAACATCATGGATGAGACATTTAAATAAATTTCTGAGAAAGAGAGAGAGAGATTGGACTTGAGTAGAGTAGACAGTTAAGACAGGATATAAGAGTCTCAATGGAGCGATGCTACTTAGAGTGTGATCAGCTACTTAGAGTGTGACCAGCTGCAACAGCATCACTCCCAGGATTTGTTAGGCATTCATGGGCTTGGGTGCCAGAGCTACCGATTCTGGCTCCATGGGTGGGGCTGGGGATATGTGTTTAATAGGCTCAGGTCATTCTTATATATGATCAATATTGAAAAGCATGCATCTAGAGAATGCCTGGGTGATACATAAGAGGAAGCTGTTCTTTGCCTTCCTTATCCCAGAAGGGCTTGACATTTCCAAGCACCAGGTGCAAGGGAGGTAAACAAGTGTCCTCCTCTCATTTGGGGGGCCCAGGGCAACAGGACACCCAGAGTCTTCTAGCACCCAGCTTGCCCTCCTTCCCTCTGTTCTGCATTACGCAGGGCCTCCAAGGCACCTGTGTAATCAGCCCAGTTGGCATATCATAGCTCCCCCCACACCTCCACAGATGGCTCCATTTGGCTACTGTTCAAGGCATAGGGGAGAGGTCCATACGATGCCTGAAAGAGGACTTGGGGCTCAACTGGGCAGAGAATTCTGGGGTCCCAGTCACTTAGAGCTCATCTTAGTTCAGAAAGGAATCTGTGAGCATTGGATAGTTTCTCCCATGGTCTCTCAAACTCCTTGCCCAGTGGGGAGAGCAGGGGCTGGAGGAAAGACCTTGAAGGAGCTTCTATAGACAGGGACCAGAGCAGAGGCTTCCAGCACACGGCTGGAGGAGTGAACAGGAAAGTAACATGGGTTTATAAATAGACAAGTTAATTGGAAGCACATACACAGAATCCATGGTATTCCTTAACCCCTTTATTTTCCCTGAGTTCCAGACAATTCTCTAAATTGAGAAATTGGATGTCCTTTAGAGAAAAGATCTCTGCATTTTTTCCCCATGGATCTTCCTAAAAGATAGTCACACTTCTAGCCTAATAATCCTGGGCCATGACCTGACAGATAAATGCCCTGCCTAGAGGTACCAAATCCTAGTCAGCTCTTGGTTGTCACATTTAAGATATAGACACAAGTAAGGATTAATGGACAGTGGAGGATTGCCAGTATCATGAAAGAGAAGAAGAAAAGGTAGAATAAAATAACCCCATAAAAAACATAACAAGAAAATCTAAGAGAGCATAAAGTAAACTCTAACTAGAATTCTCTGCATTAATAAGAATAGTTAGCATTCATAACATAAGATATTATTTTATAAGAATGGAAAATTCAAAGCAGTAAAGAGCTATTTGACATCAGTACTCTTGTTGCCAAAGTGGCATCACATTTGGCCATACAATAACCATTCAACTCTCTTCCTCTTTTCTGTCAAAATTCTGGTTGTGTTCTCCAAGTGCCTTGTGTTTCACGGGAGACTTGGTCACTCCCTGGCACCAGGAGTGAATCTTGGTTAAGATAATAGTGGTAATTCTGTTCTGTCATGTAATTGGCTTAAGAATGAGTATGTGATACGATATTGACCAATGAGGCTTGAAGAAAGTCTGTAGTGCTGGTTCTGGGAAAGATTTCCCTTTTGTAAAAAAGGACACCATACAGAGGTTTCCTTTTCCTTCTTCCCATCTAGTTGTGTGAGGATATGATGCTTGGAGTTGCTACAGCTATCTTATCATTAAAAGTCTATAAGTCCAGTGACAAGGGTGACAAAATGAAACTGCCAGAGCCCCTATGCCATTAAGCATCTGAGTTTATTAATCTATTGGGCCACTGACCTCTGGACTTTTTCCTATAGGAGATCATCTATCTCCTTTTTGTTTAAACCATTTTGAGTTGAGCCCTCCCTTACTGGTAGCAAAAATTATCCTAATTGAAATATTAAAATAAAAATATTCAATAGAACTTGTAGAATATAACACCAATAAAGTCCTTAAAAAAAAAGTAGTGGAATATATGAATTAAAAGATCAGACTTAGAGGATCATTCCAGGAAGGGACTCTAGGAAGAGCAGAGAAAATGGAGAAGGGTGAAATTACCAAAGAAATAGTACAATGGAAATTTCTCAGGGTGATGGTTGTGTTTCCAGTTGGAAGGCCTTCCCTATTATCAATTTGAATAAATGAAAAATATAAAAATGTTGACACATTATTGTAGAATTTCAGAAGAGCAGGGATAAAAAGTTGTTTTCAGAGAGAGAAAAATAGGTCATGACAAGACCACTTATCATATCAGCAATCCTGTATGCTAAAAGTCAGTGGGACAATTCGTGTAAAACACTAATGAAAAAATATTTCCAATAAAAAATTCTACACTCAACCAAACTGAACATCATAGGAAAGTAGAATAAATATATTTTCAAACATACACTGAAAAAGAAGATATGTGGAAATTTGTATTATTATTTGGCAAATACCCATTTCTTCTCCCCCTCTATTTTAGAGGATTATACTTCCTTATCCCTTTGAGGATTGGCTATGGGACGTTCTTCATCCAGGGTCTGCAAGTCCATGTGACATATACCATATTGATCAGAAGTTTTAAGTGTGCTTGTGAGGTTAACTTAGGCCTCTTATGTTCTATCCTTTTTCATAAAAAAAATCAAGCCTGAGGCAGTGCTGATTTTTAAATCTGGGTCCCAGAATGGGACCAAAACTTGAACCTATCCCACAACTTGGAAGCGAAGCAAATGGCGTTGAGTTGTTTCAATGGAAAAGGAAGTCTAGATATGACAGAGAGTTTGCATAAAAGAATAGAACACCCCCCAAAGATCATAAGAATATATCCCTTCTATCCTGATCCAAATCCTCAGATCCTTTCTCATACATCTTCCCTCAGATTTCTGATCATATAATTGAGAAATCTGACAGTTTATTTTCTGGGTTATCTCCTAACATTTACACCTCGAAATGACTGCTAGGGGACTGGGTAGAATTGAGCCTGGCCATAGTCACCAGAGTAATGAGTGGATGTAGGGATAGGAGTTGAGAAGGATCAGCATTTTCCTGCAATACAAATATCATCACATTTCTTCAGGGAGGAGAAGATTAGTCTCTGATAGAGAAGAAAGGTATGCAGCTAGTAATAAACAAATCCTGGCAGAATATGAAGATTAAGTGTCTTTAGCTTTGTTTGAATTTACTCATATATCCTCATTCCAAATTTTGGTGTTTGAATTCTCCATAATTAGCTTGCTGAATTTAACATAAGAGATTATTCAAGCTTATAAATTCTATTTGTATTGTAATTCAGTCACATCCAGAAGATTAAACATTGGGTTGGTATTCAGATATCTCAATCTGAAGTTAGAAGAGATGAGCCACTTTTATTGTTCTACATAAAGCAAAGGAATTTTGTGGTCACTTACCTGGACCTTGACCTGGAAATTTAGAGCTCTGAGGTCCTCATCTTCTTTTTCCATACTCTACAGCATACTTAAGTACATCCAACCAACCATTTATATATATATAATCCAACCAACCAAAGTAGAAACCTTTGTTTCTACTAAAATGTTTTATGGAGCAAGTTATTTGCTAACCCAAAGCTGTGCTTTCTGTAGGCACTTGACTCTAGGTGACCACAGTAATGACTTAAATAGCTGTTTTGCTACTGTATGCCATGGACAACCAGTGTCCCATTTACCACTAGTGGAAATGGGATCATTAATGCCTTTACATATTGTCCAATTAGAGATTCCCATCCTTTAGATTCTGTTCATCTGGAACCATATCTGAAGCAAATGACTGTGTCAGTCAAGGTTTAGTTGGGAAACCAGAATGATTCTGACTGAAACAGGATATGGCATTTATCATAGAAATTGTACCTTACACAGTTGTGAAAGAAGTTTAAGTGGAGATGTGAAATGGGATGTTAGAAGATCAAAGAAAGAGGCACTGGCATGGGTAGAGAGGTCATGATTTTGGAGGGAATCTAAGAAACCAATCCAAAGTGGAACCATGTTGGAGTGGGAAACTTAGAGGAGGGTGATTGGGAAGCTATTGCTTCTGAACCTACCTCTTTGTGCCTGTTGCTAGGTAACTGGAGGGAGCCTGGGTTATTGCTGGTCAGCTGGGCAGAAGACCTGGGCATGGAGGGAGGACAAGTGAAGACAAGCTGGGATTCGCTGGGCACCTCTGTTTCTTTTCGTCAACATATTAAACTGAAAAGAACTTCGAAGAGGAAGGGCTACTCCTTCTTTTGCTGCCCCCAACATTCATGCAAATTCTTCTAGCCCAGAGTTACACAGCAGGGACACTGGGAAATCTAGTTTCTGGTTTATTCAAGCTGCAGCAGAACAACCCAACACACATATCTTGGACATCATGTATTTTCTCATCTCTCAATTATTTCTAAAATCAATAAAGATGATTATCAAACCCACTGATACAGATCTTAACAATGAATTTTTATGTGCTAAAGGAAAACTCTGGACCACTCTCAGGTGAATATTAAAATTTAATGATATACACATATCATACTGTATATACAGAAGTATTTCAAACTTAATTTCCTAAGACATACATATGACAATCAGAACATAGTTGAGGGTATAGATATAGATGCATATAAATATAAGTATATATACATATTGGAGAAGGAAATGGCAACCCACTCCAGTATTCTTACCTGGGAAATCCCACGGACAGAGGAATCTGGTGTACATGGGGTTGCAAAATTGTCGGACATGCTGCTGCTGCTGCTGCTGCTGTTAAGTCACTTCAGTCATATCCGACTCTGGGCAACCCCATAGATGGCAGTCCGTCAGGCTCCCCCATCCCTGGGAGTCTCCAGGCAGGAACACTGGAGTGGTTTGCCATTTCCTTCTCCAATGCATGAAAGTGAAAAGTGAAAGTGAAGTTGCTCAGGACTTAGGGACTAAACAATGTATATACATATATATTTATTGGATGGTGGATTACATGTAATTTTACTTCCTGCTGCTTTTTTTTTCAGTTATATTATGTTAAACATATATTATTTTATAAGCAGAGGTTTCATAAATTAGAACCAAATTAATTCTTCTGTTGCTTGTATTTTGGATTAAATACTAAATGGCACATATGAATAGGACAAATATTAAATTTAATCTTTCATAACCTGAGATCTGTAACTCTAGCATTCTAGATATTACCAGCTGAGTTCTCAGCTTTGAATTCTATGAGTGGACCAATGACTCCTTTTCTGTATTTCTTCCTCTTCCACCACTTTTCATGGTGCTGCAAAGAAAACAGACTTTCAAAGTTACAACCCCTTCTACCCACACTCCATATTCCCCTTCATATAAACGAAAACATTAACCATCTCATTTAATGAAAATCATGGCCCCGAGGCTTCGGTGCTGGACAGAGACATGGACTGCCTTAGGAAGAAGCAGGTTGGAATTGGCTGCCTCTGCCTGGGTCTGTGCACTTGAAATCTCCACATATTAGAGCAAAGTGCCTGGCCTCATGAAATGTTATTTGAATTTGGCTACTGAGAAAGAAGGGTAAAAATCTAACAACTGTATCTTAGTTTCATCTTTGGGTTGGAGGGTGGTGATATGGCTTTCTATGACCCTCAGGGAACAAAGAAGCTGGGTTGGCATTTAATTTCATCACAGGAATCATCCACTATGACCATCGAGGGGCCTATGCCCGCCAGTCTCTTCCCTCTGACTATATTTAGTCCATTATGAATATGGAAAAATATTGAAATTGATTCACATCGACATCCCTCTGTCTAGCCTAATAACATCAAAGTCATTAACAATGAATGTAAGCTCACCCTGACAGTGTGATCCTCCTCTGCTTGTCTTGCACACTGGATACAGGAAACTAGCTTGCATGCCCTGCCTCTCCCCGATCACCTTTCTGCTCCTAAGAGGAAAAAAATAAATAAATGCCAAGGAAAGAAAAGGTTTCTGTTGGCTCTATGTGCTATTAAAATGTGGCCAGCTGGAGTCAGGCCCTCGTCATGGGAAAGAGGGGAGAGTGAAATGGGCATTGATTGAGAGACCTCCTCTGTCCCTGTCTGTGCCTTGCACTACTCTCTACTAATCCTAGCTGAGCAGCTGATGGTCTACAATCCCAACTGTCATTCTCCCATCTGGCAACCTTAATGTCTTCATTATGATGACTTCTGCTCAGGCTTTTCCTATAGAGGAATTTTCCATGTATTACCTCACATGTTACCTCACGTCCACTAAGACATGAGTCCATGGTCCTTTGCCTTTAGAGAATTTATCAGAGTTTATTTATTTAAATATGAATCTGTTTTCTGCAGAGCCTACAAGCTCTGCGAGGGCAGGGACTTTATTTTGCCCACCATTTGATAGGCCTGGAGCACTGATGAGTGTCTAGGGGTTTTAAAGAAATAGTTAAATAAATGAATAAAAGGATGGGAGAAAGAAGGAAGGGGGAGGGGAGAGGGGCAAGTGAGAAGAGAGAGGGCAAGGCAGAAAGAGAGAAAGAAGTTGAGAGATAAAATAGAATCAAATAATTGACTTTATTTTATAGTAGGAGAACTAGAGATACTGAACTGGTGAGCCATTTGTTCAGGCCCTCTTTGCAAAACAAAGGAAAAGTGTATATGAGTTACTGCATTTTTCACATTCGGTCTTTGGGTTTCCCACCCAACCCTCACCATGAAGACATTTGTTCCCCTAAAATTAACATTGATTACACTGTGGGCTCACCGTGTTCACCCACTCTTGTTCTGCCTTTCTCTGGTCTGTGACAGGTCATGATAGGCAAGTAAACCCTGGACAACTGTGTGGTCCAGGCAAAGTACCACACAGTGACAGAAAGACCTGAAACTGCTTCTTGTACTGTTTTTGGTGTGGACTTGGGGTGGTGAGCAATTTCTCTAACTTCTGTACAGTTATCTTCACCACCAAACTGTCCAGCTTAATTCTTCTAACCCAATACTAAAATGAATCTCCTCTTCTCAAATGCATTGCTTGGCATATGACAGAGAGAAACCCATAGTGCAGCTTCATCTACTTGTGTTCAGTTTCCTGTCTTTTCACATGTCTCTTCCTATATCACATCCAACATCTGTGCTCTGCAGGAAGAGTCTGCTCCCGAGACCCTCTTGGCAGGGACTGAGTAGAATCTCCACCTTTTCCAGCATCAGAGTATCTTCCTAAACCAAGAGAAACGGCTCATGGAGAAGTGAGATCAGTTAGTCCAAGACCTACTTGCAGCCTTTTGAGAGCATAGGCACAGGATTCCCTCCTGCAGCCAAAGAAAGATTTGGAGGAAAACTCAAGCAATTTCCTTCTTCTCTGCTCCCAGTGAGGATCTGAGAATTTCCCAGCTCTTTGATGTTGAGGAGAAAAGGAACTTACTGATATCTTCATTCTAGTTCATAAAGGGGAGTGAAGAAGAATTAACTTGACCAGTTGGATTATTAAACAAATGTGTGTGAAAGGTTGGATAAAGGTATCGATTTTCTTTAGGAACCAGCATGTGATCAGCAAGACAAGTCATGTCAAACCCTTATTTTGGGAAACTACAATGTATTGGAAGGTTGGGCACATGTCATAGATAGGATGTACATTCTTCTAACACTTGCATTGTGATTGGAAGTTTGGATGAAACAGCTAATATGATGAATTATGGAAATGAGATTGAAAATAATCTCAGTAAGTTCTTTTTTTTAGCTTTTTAAGAAAAGACTTTATTTTTCTAAATATAAGTTTTAGTTGAAAGCAAAAATTTGAGTGTAAAATAGAGTTCTCATATGCTCCCTGCCCTCACACATGCACAACCTCCCCCACTATCCACATCTCATGCCATACTGGTACAATAGTTATAATCAGTGAACCTGTATTGACTTTAGTATCAATGATGTTTACTAAATAGTTTTTTTTTCCCCATGGCTGCCTGGTTCTCCACCAAAGTTTTCAATGTTTCTTAAAAAATCAATTTTATTGTTGTCAAGGTATTAAGAGAATTTACAAGGAAAGCTGAACGACGAAGAATTGATACTTTTGAACTGTGGTGTTGGAGAAGACTCTTGAGAGTCCCTTGGACTGCAAGGAGATCCAACCAGGCTATCCTAAAGGAAATCAATCCTAAATATTCATTGGAAGGACTGATGCTGAAGATGAAACTCCAATACTTTAGCCACCTGATATAAAGAACTGACTCACTAGAAAAGACCCTGATGCTGGGAAAGATTGAAGGCGGGAGGAGAAGGGGATGACAAAAGATGAGATAGTTGGATGGCATCACTGACTCGATGGACATGAGTTTGACTAAGCTCCAGGAGTTGGTGATGGACAGGGAAGCCTGGTGTGCTGCAATGCAGCCCATGGGGTTGCAAAGAGTCGAACATGAATGAGCGACAGAACTGAACTAAACACATGATGAATGTTCTCATTTTAAGTGTGTAGTTTGATGAGTTTTGTCAAATGTATACATCGGGTTGCTACCACCACATTCAGAGTACAGAACTTCAATGCTTTTTTGATATTATGATATAGGTTACTAACTTCACCCGCCACTGTCTGCCAACACTTTACACCAAGACCCAGAAACAGAAAGTAAACTAAATACTTGAGATGAAAATTATACTTTTTACCATTATTTTTATTCATTTATTTTTTTGCATGCTTTTTCTATTTATTTATCCTTCCACCAGAAAGTAAAGTCCATTTTTATTTTTTTATTTCTTTCTGATTCCCCACTTCTCACTTCATTTTTTCCTTTTTTTTTAAATGTATTTATTTATCTATTTTTTACTTTACACTATTGTATTAGTTTTGCCATACATTGACATGAATCTGCCATGGGTGTACATGTGTTCCCCTTCCAGAACCCCCTTCCCACCTCCCTCCCCATCCCATCCCTATGAGTCATCCCGGTGCACCAGCCCCGAGCACCCTGTATCATGCATCAAACCTGGACTGGCGATTCATTTCACATGTGATAATTTACATGCTTCGATGCCATTCTCCCATATCATCCCACCCTCTCCCTCTCCCATAGAGCCCAAAATACTGTTCTATACATCTGTGTCTCTTTTGCTGTTTTGCATACAGGGTTATCTTTACCTATTTACTAAATTCCATATATATGCATTAGTATACTGTGTTGGTGTTTTTCTTTCTGGCTTACTTCACTCCAGTTTCATCCACCTCATTAGAACTGATTCGAATGTATTCTTTTTAATGGCTGAGTAATATTCCATTGTGTATATGTACCACAGCTTCCTTATCCATTCGTCTGCTGATGGACATCTAGGTTGCTTCCATGTCCTGGCTACTATAAACAGTGCTGCAATGAACACTGGGGTACACATGTCTCTTTCAATTATGGTTTCCTCGGTGTGTATGCCCAGCAGTGGGATTGCTGGGTCATATGGCAATTCTATTTCCAGGTTTTTGAGGAATCTCCACACTGTTCTCCATAGTGGCTGTACTAGTTTGCATTCCCACCAACAGTGTAAGAGGGTTCCCTTATCTCCACACCCTCTCCAGCATTTATTGCTTGTAGACTTTTGTATAGCAGCCATTCTGACTGGCGTGAAATGGTACCTTATTGTGGTTTTGATTTGAGAATGACACTAGAACAATTTCTAACACCATACACAAAAATAAACTCAAAATGGATTAAAGATCTAAACATAAGACCAGAAACTAGAAAACTGCTAGAGGAAAACATAGGCAAAACACTGTCTGACATAAACCACAGCAGGATCCTCTATGACTCACCTCCCAGAATATTGGAGATAAAAGCCAAATAAACAAATGGGACCTAATTAAAATTAAAAGCTTCTGCACAACAAAGGAAACTATAAGCAAGGTGAAAAGACAGCCTTCAGAACGGGAGAAAATAATAGCAAAAGAAGCAATGGACAAAGAATTAATCTCAAAAATATACAAGCAACTCCTGCAGCTCAATTCCAGAAAAATAAACGACCCAATCAAAAAGTAGGCCAAAGAACTAAACAGACATTTCTCCAAAGAAGGCATACAGATGGCTAACAAACACATGAAAAGATGCTCAACATCACTCATTATCAATCAGAGAAATGAAAACCAACACTACAATGAGGTACTATTTTTTTTAACATAATTTTTAATTGCAGTAAAATGTACATAAAATTTACCACCTTCATCATTTTAACTGTATGGTTTATTAGTGTTAAGTATATTCACTTTGTTAAACAATCAATCTCTAGAACTTTTTCAGAGATGGAAAATATGTTGAATAACTTTTAAGTTAAGTTGTCATTCAGAATTGTTTAGGCAATTCCTGAATTTCCAACAGCTAGGGCATATAGGAAGTACTTTATGTAGTGATTAAGGAATCTCATTCAGTTCAGTATCAGTTAAGTCGCTCAGTTGTGTCGGACTCTTTGCAACCCCATGAACCGCAGCACGCCAGGCCTCCCTGTCCATCACCAACTGCTGGAGTCTACCCATTAAGTCGGTGATGCCATCCAGCCATATCATCCTCCGTCATCCCCTTCTCCTCCTGCCCTCAAACTTTCCCAGCATCAGGGTCTTTTCAAATGAGTCAGCTCTTCGCATCAGGTGGCCAAAGTATTGGGAATCTCATTGCTCTGGTTTAAATCCTAGCCCCACCACTTCACATATTATATCGTCTCTAATATATTGCCAATCATAACATACATCATTATTATTTTAAATACTAAAAAGGAAAACAGCGACTCTAATTAAACTAGGAAAGAGTGCCTTAATAATCATCCTATATGACACATGCATTAGTTCCTCCAATCTCTAGTTGCCTTGAAATTTAGTCCTTTTCAAGGACTTTGGTCATTTACTACAGTGTCTTTCTTAGCATGTGGTAAGCTATTCTTTTGTACATATATCAGGACTGGAAAAGGTCAGTTTTCATTCCAATCCCAAAGAAAGGCAATGCCAAAGAAAGTTCAAATTACTATACAATGGCACCCATTTCACATGCTAGCAAAATTATGCTCAAAATCCTTCAAGCTAGGCCTCAGCAGTACATGAACTGAGAACTTCGTGCTGTACAAGCTGGATTTAGAAAAAACAGAGGAACCAGAGATCAAATTGTCAACATCCTCTGGATCATAGAAAAAGCAAGAGAATTAAAAAAAAAATCTGCTTCATTGATTATGCTAAAGACTTTTACTCTGTGGATCACAACAAACTGTGGAAAATTCTTAAATAGATGAGTACCAGCGACAGCTCCATGCAGAAGCGAGGCGGCTGGGACAGCTCTGCACAGAAGCATAGCCAAGAGGATCTAGGCCAGGACTGGGGCTGGGGGCCAGGGGCCGGGGGCGGCGGCGAGAGGAGTTACCCCAGGCCCAAGGAGCAGGGGCTGCGTGGGCACAGAAGGGCTGAGAGGAGTTACTCCACATTCAAGGTCAGGAGGGGCCGTCGTGAGTAGATATCACTTGTCCAAGGTAAGGAGCAACAGCTGCACTTTGCTGGAGCAGGCGTGAAGAGATACCCCACGTCCAAGGTAAGAGAAACCCAAGTAAGACGGCAGGTGTTGCAAGAGGGCAGCAGAGGGCAGACACACTGAAACTAAAATTACAGAAAACTAGCTAATCTGATCACACGGACCAAAGCCTTGTCTATCTCAATGAAACTAAGCCATTCCCTGTGGGGCCACCCAAGATGGATGGGTCATGGTGGAGAGGTCTGACAGAATGTGGTCCACTGGAGAAGGGCATGGAAAACCACTTCAGTATTCTTGCCTTGAGAACCCCATGAACAGTATGAAAAGGCAAAAAGATAGGACACTGAAAGATGAACTCCCCAGGTTAGTAAGTGCCCAATATGCTACTGGATATCAGTGGAGAAATAGCTTCAGAAACAATGATGGGATGGAGCCAAAGCAAAAACGATACCCAGCTGTGGATGTGACTGATGATAGAAGTAACATATGATGCTGTAAAGAACAATATTGCATAGGAGCCTGGAATGTTAGGTCCATGAATCAAGGCAAATTTGAAATGGTCAAACAGGAGATGGCAAGAGTGAACGTTGACATTCTAGGAATCAGCAAACTAAGATGGACTGGAATGGGTGAATTTAACTCAGATGACCATTATATCTACTACTGTGGGTGGGAATCCCTTAGAAGAAATGGAGTAGCCATCATGCTCAACAAAAGAGTCCGAAAGGCAGTACTTGGATGCAGTCTCAAAAACGATTGAATGATCTCTGCTTGTTTCCAAGGCAAACCATACAATATCAGAGTAATCCAAGTCTATGCCCCGACCAGTAACACCAAAGAAGCTGAAGTTGAACGGTTCTATGAAGACCTACAAGACCTTCTAGAACTAACACCCAAAAAAGATGTCCTTTTCATTATAGGGGACTGGAATGCAAAAGTAGGAAGTTAAGAAACAGCTGGTGTAACAGGCAAATTTGGCCTTGGAATACAGAATGAAGCAGGGCAAAGGCTAATAGAGTTTTTCCAAGAGAACGCACTGGTCATAGCAACACCCTCTTCCAACAACACAAGAGAAGACTCTACACGTGGACATCACCAGATGTTCAACACCGAAATCATATTGATTATATTCTTTGCACCCAAAGATGGAGAAGTTCTATACAGTCAGCAAAAATAAGACCGGGAGCAGACTGTGGCTCAGATCATGAACTGCTTATTGACAAATTCAGACTTAAATTGAAGAAAGTAGGGAAAACCACTAGTCCATTCAGGTATGACCTAGATCATATCTCTTATGAGTATACAGTAAAAGTGACAAAAAGACTTAAGGGACTAGATAGACAGAGTGCCTGATGAACTATGGACAGAGGTTCGTTACATTGCACAGGAGACAGGGATCAAGACAATCCCCATGGAAAAGAAATGCAAAAAAGCAAAATGGCTGTCTGAGGAGGCCTTACAGATAGCTGGGAAGAGAAGAGAAGTGAAAAGAAAAGGAGAAAAGGAAAGATAGTTCTGTCTAAATGCAGAATTCCAAAGAATAGCAAGGAGAGATAAGAAAATGTCTTCCTCAGTGAGAACTGTACAAAAAGATCTTCATGACCCAGATAATCTCGATGGTGTGATCACTCAACTAAGAGCCAGACATCCTGGAAAAGTCAAATGGGCCTTAGTGGAGGTGATGGAATTCCAGTTGAGCTACTTCAAATCCTCAAAGATGATGCTGTGAAAGTGCTGCACTCAATATGCCAGCAAATTTGGAAAACTCAGCAGTGGCCACAGGACTGGAAAAGGTCAGTTTTCGTTCCAATCCCAAAGAAAGGCAATACCAAAGAATGCTCAAACTACCACACAATTGCCCTCATCTCACACGCCAGCAAAGTAATGCTCAAAATTCTCCAAGCCAGGCTTCAGCAAGACATGAACTGTGAACTTCCGGATGTTCAAGCTGGTTTTAGAAAAGGCAGAGGAACCAGAGATCAAATTACCAACTTCCGCTGGATCATCGAAAAAGCAAGACAGTTCCAGAAAAACATCTATTTCTGCTTTATTGACTATGCCAAAGCCTTTGACTGTGTGGATCACAATAAACTGTGGAAAATTCTGAAAGAGATGGGAATACCAGACCATCTGACCTGTCTCTTGAGAAACCTGTATTCAGGTCAGGAAGCAACAGTTAGAACTGGACATGGCACAGCAGACTGGCTCCAAATAGGAAAAGGAGTACGTCAAGGCTGTATATTGTCACCCTGCTTATTTAACTTCTATGCAGAGTACATCATGAGAAACGCTGGGCTGGAAGAAACACAAGCTGGAATCAAGATTGCTGGGAGAAATATCAATAACCTCAGATATGCAGATGACATCACCTTTATGGCAGAAAGTCAAGAAGAACTAAAGAGCCTCTTGATGCAAGTGAAAGAGGAGAGTGAAAAAGTTGGCTTAAAGCTCAACATTCATAAAACTAAGACCATGGCATCTGGTCCCATCACTTTATGGCAAATAGACGGGGAAACAGTGCAAACAGTGTCAGACTTTATTTTTCTGGGCTCCAAAATCACTGCTGATGGTGATTGCAGCCATGAAATTAAAATGCTTACTCCTTGGAAGGAAGTTTATGACCAACCTAGATAGCATATTGAAAAGCAGAGACATTACTTTGCCAACAAAAGTCCATCTAGTCAAGGCTATGGTTTTTCCAGTGGTCATGTATGGATGTGAGAGTTGGATGGTGAAGAAAGCTGAGTGCTGCAGAATTAATGCTTTTGAACTGTGGTGTTGGAGAAGACTCTTGAGAGTCCCTTGGACTGCAAGGAGATCCAATCAATCCATCCTAAAGGAGATCAGTCCTGGGTGTTCATTGGAAGGACTGATGTTGAAGCTGAAACTCCAATACTTTTGGCCACCTCATGCGAAGAGTTGACTCATTGGAAAAGACCCTAACGCTGGGTAGGATTTGGGGCAGGAGGAGAAGGGGACGACAGGGGATGAGATGGTTGGATGGCATCACTGACTCGATGGACATGGGTTTGGGTAGATTCCGGGAGTTGGTAATGGACAGAGAGGCCTGACGTTCTGCGATTCATGGGATCGCAAAGAGTCAGACACGACTGTGCGACTGAACTGAACTGAACTGAGACCACCTTGCCTGCCTCCTGAGAAATCTGTATGCAGGACAAAGAGCAACAGTTAGAACTGGACATGCAAAAATGAACTGGTTCAAAATTAGGAAATGAATACATCAAGGCTGTATATTGTCACCCTGTTTATTTAACTTATATGCAGAGTACATCATGTGAAATGGTGGGCTGGAGAAATCACAGGCTGGAATCAAGACTGCTGGGAGATATATCAATAACCTCAGATATGCATATAACACCTCTTTAATGACAGAAAGTGAATAGGAACTAAAGAGCCTCTTGATGAAAGTGAAAGAGAAGAGTGAAAAAGCTGACTTAAAACTCAACATTTAAAAAATGAAGATCATGGCATCTGGCCTCATCACTTCATGGCAAATATGGGGAAAAAGTGGAAACAGAGACAGATTTCATTTTCTTGGGCTCCAAAATCACTGCAGATGGTGAATGTGCTATGAAATTAAGACATTAGCTCTTTGGAAGAAAAGCTATGACAAACCTAGATAGTGTATTAAAAAGCAGACAATCACTTTGCCAACAAAGGTCCGTATAGTCAAAGCTAAGATTTTTCCAGTAGTCATGCATGGTTGAGAGAGTTGGACAATAAAGAGGGCTGAGTGACAAAAAACTGATGCTTTTGAACAATGGTACTATAGAAGACTCTTCAGAGTCCCTTGGACAGCAAGGAGATCAAACCAGTCAATCCTAAAGGAAATCAACCCTGAATATTCATTGGAAGGACCAATGTTGAAGCTGAAACTCCAATACTTTGGCCTCATTTGAAAAGCCGACTCATTGGAAAAGACTCTGATGCTGGGAAAGATTGAGGGCAGGAGGAGAAAGGTATGACAGAGGATGAGATTGTTGGATGGCATCACTAGCTCAGGGGACATGAGTTTGAGCAAACTCAGGGTGATAGCGAAGGACAGGGAAAGATGGTGTGCTTCAGCCTGGCTCCTGAATCTATACATCACAACTATGGGAAAAGTGATGACACTTTAAGGCAAATTTAAGGCAGTTCATGGGGTTGCAAAGAGTCAGACACAACTTAGCAACGGAATAACAACAGGAATAAAAAGGAACAGCTTGAGCTATTTATGGACACTGTCTTTTTACCAACTTCCATAAAGGACTTGGTAGTTGTTTTGTTAGAAAATATGAAATTGGTGTTGTTCCTCAAGCAATAAATATTTGCTTCTCCAATATAAAATTTATGATCTACTGCTTTATTTCTGTATTTTTGTGCCCACAATAACTTGTAATTCCAAGTCATCGAATACACTTGAAGATATTTTATTTTATTTTATTTTAAATAAATTTATTTATTTTAGTTGGGGGCTAATTACTTTACAATATTGTAGTAGTTTTCGCCATACATTGACATGAGTCAGCCATGGGTTTATATGTGTTTCCCATCCTGAACCCCCCTCCCACCTCCCTCCCCATCCCATCCCTCTGGGTCATCCCATTACTCCAGCCCTGAGCATTTGTCTCATGCATTGAACCTGGAATGGTGTTCTGTTTCACATATGATAATATACATGTTTCAATGCTATTGTCCCAGAACGTCCCACCCTCACCTTCTCCCTCAGAGTCCATAAGACTGTTCTATGCATCTGTGTCTCTTATTCTGTCTCGCATATAGGGTTATCGTTACCATCTTTCAAATTCCATATATATGCATTAGTATACTGTATTGGTGTTTTTCTTTCTGGCTTACTTCACTCTGTAAAATGGGCTCCAGGTTCATCCATCTCAATAGAACCGATTCAAATGTATTCTTTTTAATGGCCGAGTAATATTCCATTGTGTATATGTACCACAGCTTCCTTATCCATTTGTCTGCTGATGGACATCTAGGTTGCTTCCATGTCCTGGCTATTGTAGACAACGCTGCGATGAACATTGAGGTACATGTGTCTCTTTCAATTCTGGTTTCCTCTGTGTGTAAGCCCAGCAGTGGGATTGCTGGGTCTTATGGCAGTTCTATTCCCAGTTTTTTAAGGAATCTCCACACTGTTCTCCATAGTGGCTGTACTAGTTGCATTCCCACCAACAGTGTAAGAGGGTCCCCTTTTCTCCACACCCTCTCCAGCATTTATTGCTTGTAGACTTTTGCATAGCAGCCATTCTGACTGGTGTGAAATGGTACCTCATTGTGGTTTTGATTTGCATTTCTCTAATAATGAGTGATGTTGAGCATCTTTTCATGTGTTTGTTAGCCATCTGTATGTCTTCTTTGGAGAAATGTCTGTTTAGTTCTTTGGCACATTTTTTGATTGGGTCGTTTATTTTTCTGGAATTCAGCTGCAGGAGTCGCTTGTATATTTTTGAGGTTAATTGTTTGTCTGTTAGCTAGAGCTAATCAATTAATATAGTAAAGCTGCAGGATATAAAATTAACACATAGAAATCCCTTGCATTCCTATACACCAATAATGAGAAAACAGAAAGAGAAATTAAGGAAACAATACCATTCACCATTGCAACAAAAAGAATAAAATACTTAGGAATATTTCTACCTAAAGAAACAAAAGACTTATATATAGAAAACTATAAAACACTGATGAAAGAAATCAAAGAGGACCCAAACAGATGGAGAAATATACTGTGTTCATGGATTGGAAGAATTAATGTAGTGAAAATGAGTATACTACCCAAAGCAATCTATAGATTCAATGCAATCCCTATCAAGCTACCAATGGTATTTTTCACAGAACTAGAACAAATCATTTCACAATTTGTATGGAAATATAAGAAACCTCGAATAGCCAAAGCAATCTTGAGAAAGAAGAATGGAACTGGAGGAATCAACCTGCCTGACTTCAGGCTCTACTACAAAGCCACAGTCATCAAGACAGTATGGTACTGGCACAAGGACAGAAATATAGATCAATGGAACAAAATAGAAAGCCCAGAGATAAACCCACTCACCTGTGGACACCTTATCTTTGACAAAGGAGGCAAGAATATACAATGGAGAAAAGACAATCTCTTTAACAAGTGGTGCTGGGAAAACTGGTCAACCACTTGTAAAAGAATGAAACTAGAACCCTTTCTAACACCAGACACAAAAATAAACTCAAAATGGGTTAAAGATCTAAACATAAGACCAGAAACTATAAAACTCCTAGAGGAAAACATAGGCAAAACACTCTCCGACATAAATCACAGCAGGGTCCTCCATGACCCACCTACCAGAATATTGGAAATAAAAGCAAAAATAAACAAATGGGACCTAATTAAAATTAAAAACTTTTTCGCAACAAAGGAAACTATAAGCAAGGTGAAAAGATAGCCTTCAGAATGGGAGAAAATAATAGCAAACGAAGCAACAGACAAACTTGAAGATATTTTAAAAAGCAGTTTAAGTTCAATGTATGTAACAACAGTTGAATCAATAGCAATATAAACAGCTATGACCAAAGCCACACAAGTGCTCATAGTGAGAGTTACATCAAACTGCTGCCTGGTTGCCAGTAATTGTGAGAAATCATTGATTATCAGGGAACTCTGACTTCAGAGATGTTGAACATGAAAACAGTGTGCGTCTTATAATTTGTAAAATATAGAGCAGGCTGTCTTCTTGGGCAGGATGTTTAACTTCCATGTACCTCAGGTTCCTGATATTTAAAATGAAGTAAGAATATTTGTCTCATAAGGTATGTGTGAAAATACATAAGTGATGTATGTATAAGTGATGTATAATAAGTGATGTATAATAGAAAGTAAGTGATGTATAATAGACATCCAATAAATATTAAACCATTATTTTGATTAAAATAGCATCTTAGTTGTATCCAAGTATATCAGATATCTCAATCAGATATTTACAACAAATTACCCTAAACTTAGTGGCTTAAAACAGTAAACACTTATTATCTCACAGCTTCTGTTAATTAGGAATTTCAAGTGGCTAACCTGGGCGGTTCTGGTTCATAATACCTAATGTTGTTGCAGTTAGGATGTCAGCAGGGGTAAAGTCATCAGCAGAGTTGACTGAGGTAGGATCCACTTACTAAATGACTGACTTCCATGGTTGTTGGCTGGAGGCCTCAGTCCCTCACCCTGTGTGCCTCTCTAAAGCTGAGTGTCTTCATGACAACAGCTGGCGTCCCCCAGATCGAGCAATCTATGAAAGAGGAGGAAATCACAGTGACTTTGAGGAGCTAGTCTCTGAAATTGTACACTATTACTTCCACCTTTCTTTTCCTCCTTAAATCACTAAGTCCAGTCCACATTCCAGGAAAGGAATTAAGCTCCACCTCTTCAAGGGAAAGAATTCATGAACACATTTTAAAACCACTACACCGTGATAAATTTAGGCGAGAATAACTACAACCAGCTTCTCTTTCATCCTGTCAGTTGTTGGTTTCCTACCTAATATCTATTCTCTTATTTTCCTTACTAACTATACTAGACAATGAGAAACAGATGGTACATTCAAATTAGAATCCTTTGAGAAGAAAGTACAGGAAGCTGGGGTAAGCTGCAGCAGTGTAGTTAGCACTATAGTCCTGAAGGGATGAGCATGGAGAGGGTACCAGAATCTATAAGGAGAGTCACATAGGGCAGGCTGTTGAGAGAATAGTGATCTTTGGTCCAGGGACACAGCCAGCTTGAGACAACTTCACAGAAGAAAACCAGGGGAATAAATATCCTGACGTCACTCATCTCATCCCAATTAGCTGAGGTCAGAGACATGAAAGCCTGTTGTATTTGGGACTTATAGGTAAGACTGCTGTGGGAAAAAGCAGAGTAGAGAAAGAGGGAGCCAGGTCTGGGTAAGTTGAATCAATGGTATTCAACACATCCTGTCCCCTTTCCCCCTTAATATCTCAAACAGAGGACTCAGAAAATCCCACCAATAACTCACATCATGGCGAGTTGTCAGGTTAATTACACTCCCCCCCAACTCCTGCCCTATAACAGGAAATTAACACATTAAGTTAAAACTTAATGTGAAACTTAAAACATTAGCCACAGTTGGGTTCTTCATTTAAGTTTGTAAGAGAAAAATAAGGAGAAAGGAAGCAAGGAGCATAAAAAATTTAGAATCTTCCTCTGTAGTGTCATGAGGTCTAAGCTGCTATTACAGCAGCTTTTTTCCACCACAAATTTCTTATCCCCCCTACTTCTTGCCAGATTCTCAGATGGATAGGATTCTTTACTTTGCAGGGATAACGAAATCTGAAGTTCCAAAGAATATGTATTTTTGACGGTCAAGTCTTTAATTTGTTTGCCGCAGATTCCCATTGACCAGGTTCATGAGGAGAGGAGTGCTAAAAACCAATCCAGTGAGTTCCCAGTGTTCTCAAGATGGTTTTCTTATTGCTTTTTCATAACAACAACCAAATTTCTCTCTGATAATCAGGATTAACCACTCCAGCCAAGACAGTGATATCCCTTCTCTGCTTATCGATTTGGAGGTTGGAGGGACCCAAAATGAGCAAAAGGCAGACTTTGCTTCCAATTAATATAAAGGATGACTTAGTTCCCAAGAGGCAACTTTGCTCTACTGGGCTCTAGAACTTCTAAAAACATAACTGAAGTTCATAGGAACAGGAAGAAAAATTCTTCCAGAAGGTTATTAGATATTATAGTGACAGAAACTTCTCCCAGTTCTGTTTCTTGGCTCCTGAATCTATATATCCTAACTATGGGAAAAGTGGTGTCAGTTTAAGGCAAATCTGAAATTTTTAAAAAAAGTCCCCCCATTGTTCAGGTTATTATTTGTCAGCTGGGACCCTAACTGGAACCTCAGTAGGCCAGGCCACTGCTTTATCAAGTCAGCTGCCTCTAGAATTTGGAACATTTGATAAAACCACTGAATTATGTGGTTGCAAATTATGTCGTACTTTTATAAACGTATGTTTACTGTCATGAGGCACTGTTTTGTGAGATACCATAATGATGAATGACGTATTTTTAAGTCCGCAAATAATGATGATGACTGAAACACTTCAGGTAGGAAAAGCAAACATTTATCCTGTGAGTTTAAGGTGTTACCTAACTTTATAAAGAGCAGCAGTATGCAATGTAACCAACCTGAAACCTGACAGGACCCTCTGGGGAATGTTACCACATAGAAGGCTCAACTTAGACCTCTGCTGCTCGCAAATTGTTCACATTCAACCATGATGGTGACCAGAGTTACTTTGCTGGAAGAAGACCATGGTGTTGAGCCCATATAAAGTCTTCCTCCATGCTTCTGTGGCCACTTTATACCTGAGTCCATTGAGTAAGTTCTGGGGTAGCTGGGAAGAGAATTTGATTGGCATCTTCAAGATGGGTTATCTTGTCCTTAGCTGTGGATACACTCTTGTGACCATTTGTTAACATAAATCTTTTGATTATCTCAGAACCCCATTTAAGAAACCCTCGTCATCAATTTTTCCAACTTTATCCTTTCCAAATTCCTGATCGGTTGGTCAACCCATTAGCCACAGTACATGAATCAGCAAAGATATTTAACTCAGGCTGTCTTTTCTTTTATACAAATTGTGCAATAGAATATGCTACATACAATTCTACCATATTATGGACTCCCTTCCAGAATGGGAATACAGTGCCGCATCTTCAGACCTTTTGCTGCAAACTGTGTATATCAGTGTGTAACCACATCAGTGCTTTTTCTTCTTCTGTTAGTTGGTCATGTTGCTGTTGTTTAGTCTCCCAGTCATGTCTGACTCTTTGTGACCCCATGGACTGCAGAGCACCAGGCTTTCCTGTTCCTCACCATCTCCCAAAGTTTGCCAAAGTTCATGTCCATTGTATCTGTGATGCCAACCAGCCATCTCATCCTCTAACGCCCTCTTCTAAGCCTTCTGCCTTCAATCTTTCCCAGCATCAGGGTCTTAGGAGAAGTGGCATCAGCTTAGGACCCAAGGTGAAGACTTTGGAAGCTTTTTGTATAGAGAAGGGTGAGTTGAGAGAGGAAATGATGGGAAAGCATGAGTAGAGGAGCTGCCTTCTCTGACAAAGGAAGTTAAAGGATTTGGAGATTCAAAATTTTCAGCCCATTCTATGTCTTTATAAATATCCGCATTTCACATCTCATGATTCAACTCCTTTCACACAGAACTCTTAAGATAGCCTAAGAGGTATAAAGATGGTTAACTGACACTATAATGTTTGAAATTCTGCAATACAGAGTCATGACTTGGTACTCAGCCACATTCACCTTACAACAGCTGAAAATGAAAGACTCTTCAAAGCTGTCCTAGAGGCCTTCTGTTTTCACACATTATTCTCAACTATGTTGTCATAGCTTTTAACTGGTTTTCCCTAGCTTTGCACCTTAGGCCAAAACACACAAGAATGTTAACTTGGCCTAAAATAACTTCTTCATTACCTTCTCCAGACCTAGTTCCTTCCCAAGACTTCCCTATCTCATTCACCATTACCAGTATCCATCTAGTTGCTCAACCCCAAATCAGATTCTATCCTTCTCTCACTCTGCATATCCTACTTTTAGCAAGTCCTATGACTCCACCTATCTCTAAGATGTGCTCCAGTCCACTTACTTTTCTGCCTCTACCATATAACCCTACCCTAAGCCAGTTTCCTAATTGGTCTCACTTTTACTCTTAGCAGCCTACAATTTATTCTTCACCCAGAACTCTGATTGGTTGTTTACAAATCATAAGTGGAGCAAAATAACCATATTACCTAAAGTAATCTTTAGTAATCTTTAGATTCAATGCAATATCTATCAAAATGCCAATGACATTATTTACAGAACTGGAACAAATAATTCTAAAATTTGTATGGAAAAGCAAAAGATTTGAATAGCCAAAACAATCTCAAGAAAGAAAAAGTTAGAAGTATCACACTTCCTGTTTTCAAACTATACTACAAGGCTATAATAATCGAAACAGTAAGGTTTTGGCACAAAAATAGACACATAGATCAATGGAACAGACTAGAGAGCCCAGAAATGAAACCATACTTATATGGTCAATTAGTCTATGATATAAGAAAGAAGAATATACAGTGGGTGGGGAAAAGACAGCCTCTTTAATAAATGTTATTGGGAAACTGCACAGCTAAATGAGAAAGAATCAAACTGGACCACTTTTTCATACCATATAAGTCCAAAATGAATTAAAGGCTTAAATGTAAGACCTAAAACTGTAAAACTTTAAAAGAAAACACAAGCAAAATGTTCTTTGACACTAGCAATATATTTTTGGGCTTGTCTCCTTAAGAAAGAGAAATAAAAGCGAAAATAAACAAATGAAACTGCACCAAATGTAAAAGCTTTTGCATAGCAAAGGAGACTAACTATCAACAAAATAAAAAAGCCACCTACTGAATAGGGGAAGATATTTGCAAACAATATAGCTGATAAGGAGTTAATATCCAAAATATACAAAAGATTCATACAACTCAACATCAAAAAACAAACAGCCTAGGTGAAAATGGACAGAGGATCTGAATGGGCTTTTTTCCAAAGCAGATACACAGATGGCCAATAGGCACATGAAAAGATGCTCAACATCACTAATCATCAGGAAAATGCAAATCAAAACTACAATGAGATACCACTTCACACTTGTCAGAATACTTATTATCAAAAAGAACAAATTACAAGTGTTGGCAAGGATGTGGAGAAAAGGAAAGCATTGTGCGCTTTCTGTGGGAATGTAAATTGGTGTAGCCACTATGGAAAACAGTATGGAATTTTCTCAAAAATTAAAAACAGAATTCCCATACAACCTAATAATTCTACTCCTGGGTATTTATCTGAAGAAGACAAAAATATTTATTCAAAAAGATATCTGCACCCCTATTTCATGGCAGTGTTATTTATAATTGCCAAGATATGGAATCAACCTAAGTTGATTGAAAAGATAAAGAAGATATAGTATATATTTATATGATGTAATATTACTCAGCCATAATAATAAGGAAATTTTGCCATTTGCAGCAAGATGGATAGATGCAGAGGGTATTACCTTGTTGAAAGCCACATATGCCCCAGTCCTTTCTTATTCCTCTTTTCCTCTATTACTGCTCACCCTAGATCATATGCTACAGGTACATAGGCCTTTCAAATTCCTGAACATACCAGCTTCTTCTCATCTTCGAACTTTTGCCCCAGCTGACCCCTCTTCCTGGAATATTCTTTCTTCTGATCTTTGTAATTCAGATTTCAGTGAAAATATCTCCTTGTCGAGACCTCAGCATAGCACTTTTAACTTTTTAACTGTATTTTGTTAGTTATTAATTTATTTAGTTTTCTGCCTATTTCTCATATCCCTCTGTCATTAGAATATAAGAAGGAATCTTGCTTGTCTTGTTCACTAATGTATCTCTGCACCTAGAACATGACCCATAGTAGCTTCTCAATAAATATTTGTTGAATGAATGAGCAAATGAAGTCTCCACCTCTGAGGGAACTGCTTTGGCTAATATATCATTAAAGTAAAACCAAAGAGTAAATGAGCCATAGGGCTTCCCTCAAAGCTCAATTAGTAAAGAATCTGCCTGCAGTGCAGTAGATCCTGGTTCGATTCCTGGGCCAGGAAGATCCCCTGGAGAAGGAAACTGCAATCCACTTCAGTATCCTTGCCTGGAGAATCCAAAGGACAGAGGAGCCTGGAGCCTGGAGTCACAAGAGTAGGACACAACTTATGTGATTAAGTCACCACCAAATGAGCCATTAACAAAATCACTGGGGGCAATGGTCAGTTCAGTTTAGTTCAGTCACTCAGTCACGTCCAATTATTTGCGACCCTATGGACTGCAGCATGCCAGGCTTCCCTTTCCATCACCAACTCCTGGAGCTTGCTCAAACTCATGCCCATCGATTTGGTGATGCCATCCAACATCTCATCCTCTGTTGTCACCTTTTCCTCCCACCTTCAACCTTTCCCAGCATCAGCATCTTTTCCAGTGAATCAGTTCTTCTCATCAGGTGGCCAAAGTATTGGAGTTTCAGGTTCACCATCAGTTCTTCCAATGAATATTCGGGACTGATTTCCCCTAGGATGGACCAGTTGGATCTCCTTGCAGTCCAAGGGACTCTCAAGAGTCTTCTCCAACACCACAGTTCAAAAGGATCAATTCTTCGGTGCTCGGTTTTCTTTATAGTCCAACTCTCACATCCATACGTGACTACTGGAAAAACCAAAGCTTTGACTAGACGGACCTTTGTTGGGAAAGTAATGTCTCTGCTTTTTAATAGGATGTCTATATTGGTCATAACTTTTCTTCCAAGGAGCAAGTATCTTTGAATTTCGTGGCTGCAGTCACCATCTGCAGTGATTTCAGAGCCCCCCAAAATAAAATCTGTCATTGTTTCCACTGTTTCCCCATCTATTTGCCATGAAGTGGTGGAACCAGATGCCATGATCTTAGTTTTCTATATGCTGAGTTTTAAGTCAACATTTTTACTCTCCTCTTTCACTTTAATCAAGAAGCTCTTTAGTTCTTCAGTTCAGTTCAGTTCAGTCGCTCAGTCGTGTCCGAGTCTTTGCAACCCCATGAATCGCAGCACACCAGGCCTCCCTGTCCATCACCAACTCCCGGAGTTTACCCAAACCCATGTCCATCGAGTTAGTGATGCCATCCAACCATCTCATCCTCTGTCATCCCCTTCTCCTCCTGCCTTCAATCCTTCCCAGCATTAGGGTCTATTCCAATGAGTCAACTCTTTGCATGAGGTGGCCAAAGTATTGGAGTTTCAGCTTCAACATCAGTCCTTCCAATGAACAGCCAGGACTGATCTCCTTTAGGATGGACTGGTTGGATCTCCTTGTAGTCCAAGGGACTCTCAAGAGTCTTCTCCAACACACAGTTCAAAAGCATCAATTCTTTGGTGCTCAGCTTTCTTTATAGTCCAACTCTCACATCCATACATGACTACTGGAAAAACCATAGCCTTGACTAGTCGGACCTTTGTCAGCAAAGTAATGTCTCTGCTTTTAAATATGCTATCTAGGTTGGTCATAAACTTCCTTCCAAGGAGTAAGCATCTTTTAATTTCATGACTGCAATCACCATCTGCAGTGATTTTGGAGCCCCCCAAAATAAAGTCTGACACTATTTTCACTGTTTCCCCATCTATTTCCTATGAAGTGATGGGACCGGATGCCATGGTCTTAGTTTTCTGAATGTTGAGCTTTAAGCCAACTTTTTCACTCTCCTCTTTCACTTTAATCAAGAGGCTCTTTAGTTCTTCTTCATTTTCTGCCATAAGGGTTGTGTCATCTGCATATCTGAGGTTATTGATATTTCTCCCAGCAATCTTGATTCCAGCTTGTGCTTCTTCCAGCCCAGCATTTCTCCATGATGTACTCTGTATATAAGTTAAAATAAGCAGGGTGACAAATATACACAGCCTTGACGTACTCCTTTTCCTATTTGGAGCCAGTATGTTTGTGCCATGTCATGTTCTAACTGTTGCTTCCTGACCTGCATACAGGTTTCTCAAGGAGCAGGTCAGATGGTCTGGTTATTCCCATCTCTTTCAGAATTTTCCACAGTTTTATTGTGATCCACACAGTCAAAGGCTTTGGCATAGTCAATAAAGCAGAAATAGATGTTTTTATGGAAACTCTCTTGCTTTTTCGATGATCCCCCAGATGTTTAGCAATTTGATTTCTGGTTCCTCTGCCTTTTCTAAAACCAGCTTGAATATCCGGAAGTTCATGGTTTTCATGTCTTGCTGAAGCTTGCTTGAGACAATTTTGAGCATTACTTTCATGAGTTGCAATTGTGGCGTCAGCTGGTGCTTCATCCAGTCTAGCATTTTGCATGATGTACTCTGCATATAAGTGAAATAAACAGGGTGACGATTTACAGCATTGACGTAGTCCTTTCCTGATTTGGAACCAGTCTGTTGTTCCATGTCTGGTTCTTACTGTTGCTCCTTGTCCTGCATACAGATTTCTCAGGAGGCAGATCAGGTGGTCTGGTATTACCATCTCTTTAAGAAGTTTCAAAGAACCTGATTTCTTTGAAATACTCACATTATGCATGACAAAGGAAAGCCAACAGCAGTCATATAGGAAATTACTCACTACACCAATGGAAAATGAACAGACTAGGTACTTCTGTGGTGGTCCAATGGCTAAGACTCCATGCTCCCAATGTAGGGGGTCCAGGTTCAATCCCTGTTCAGGAAACTAGATCCCACATGCCAAAACAAAAAAGATCTTGCAAACCTCAACAAAGATAGAAGATCCCACATACTTCAACTAAGACCTGTCATAGCCAAATAAATAAGTAAACAAATAAATTAAAAAAATGACCAGACTACATATACAAGTAGAACTCTGGCCCACAATCTGTCATAGCCAGACCAGGAAGCCAAACAATAGCTCTTGTAACAATTAGCCCCAATCAGCCAGGATTCGATTAATAGACAGCTTTCCCAGTTTTGTCTCCACTTCCACCTTTGGAACAACTGGAAACAGCCAAATATACACCCCAAACCAATCACATGGGATATCCCTCTTCTAGTTAACTTAACTACAACTTCCCCAAGCCAACTGCCTCCAACCAGATCATATCTAAAGCCACCTCCCCCACTCCCTACTTTAAAAGTGTTTTAAAGTAACTTTAAATGTGACTTTTAAAACACTTTAAACATGTTTTAAAGTGACTTTTTCGTCTACGTTTGAGTCTACCAAATGTATGTAATGGTGACTGACTCCCTTGCTATAGTAAGCTGTGAATAAATAGCTTTTGCTTATTTTCTTTGGGTGGTATTGTTTGTTTCCACAATTATACCAATATGAATGTGAACATGTTAGTCGCTCAGTCGTGTCTGCCTCTTTGCGATCCTATGGGCTATAGCCCTCCAGGCTCCGTTGTCCATGGGATTTTCCAGGCAAGAATACTGGCGTGCATTGCCATTCCCTTCTCCAAGGGATCTTCTTGACTCAAGAATCGAACCCAGGTCTTCTGCACTGTAGGTGGATTCTTTACCATGTGAGCTACCAGGGTAGTCCTGGTAGATATACCTAAATAGTTCAGAATAATGAAGCGATTCAACATGAATTGTCCAGATAATTTTACCACATGTACCAGGAGTTCTGGGATGTGAAATGGACTTTTGAATTTAAATGCTGTGTATAGTATACCATTTAATGCCAGGACAACCTGATGAGGTTTCATTGTTTTGTATGATGTATATCCCCAGGAGCATTGATTTGATAGATCATTATGCAGTCACATTGCCTTCTCACTTCAAAAGTAGAACAGGAGAAGTGAGAAAAAAGGTTGAGTTTGAAAATAGTCTAAAGTTTCTTTTCTTCAAGAAATGTCTACTAAATTAAATATATATAATTATGTATGGTAATTTATCTTTAATGGCTGTTTCTCAACAAAATTAGAAGGGAAATAGCCTTGCTATTGCTATAACCAAAATAGTTGTCTGTCTGGGTACTGTGAACTAGAGAGAAATTGCCTTATTCAAACCATTAATGAAATGTCACTGTCAATCCACCTCTAACTGCATCATGTGCTTTTTATGCTTTGTGTTAAAAATAAAGAAATAAAGAAGAGAATATTTCCAGATAATATCCTGTTCCTGCAGAAGCAAGTTGAATTCTAACCCCAAGCTTCATACTAATTTCTTTTTTAATTTATAAATTTTAGCTTAAAAATCAAATGTCTAAGTGTAAGTACTTAAAAAATTACCATGAAGAATTTTCTCTTATATGTCATTATTTCCAGTGTGGCTTCTAATTTTCTTGATGATTTATTGAAATTTTTTCTCTTCCTTCCTCTTTCCCTCTACCCCTTTCTTCCATCCCTCCTTTTTTTTTTGTACAAGAAGCAGAATCTCTTTCTAATAGACCTTCCTCCCTGTGGCCCTGTATTTTCTTACTCAGCCCCCTATTATATGTATGCTGAACCCACACTTTGAAAGCATATGTTCTTAAGAAATCATAATATGTTAATATTGGCCCCTAACTTGTGGTGTGGTCCTAGAACAGAAGATATAGAGTAATTTGAAGTGTTATTGATAAAAATTGCTCTGGGTTTCACGCTTAGCTAAGACAGGACATGCCAGGAGGTAGATTTAATTGAATCCTTAATACTGAATATATGGTATTTTCTCTGAATAACTAGGTGTCAGAGAAGCCACAACCCACTCTGATTTGGCTCCCTCAAATTCCTCAGCTCCCTTAGGAACATACTTTGGCAAAACTAAAACAAAGCAGTTAGTGCTTTTTGCAAGCAGTTATACTGCTGGGGCTAAGAGGTCGCTGCCCTATGTGAGTACAGTGACTCAGACTTTGAGTCTGGCTTTGGGACACATGGATAGAAGGTGCATCTGACCAGCCTGTCATGGGTGGGAGGATGGTGCGACAGGAAACACTGAGTTGGGAATAAAACCATGTCAATGGTGGCATCTTTCTTGCACATGTTCATTTATTCCATTACGTTGGATGGGAAAAAGGGATTTCAGGGAGATGTCTCAATCCTTAGACCTGGAAGTAGAGAGGATAAGTGTATCAGTAGACCTGAGAGTATCTCCCTTCCTGGGCCCAATGAGCTGATTGGGAGGTTCATGTGAGAGGTATATAGTCATTAGTGTAGAAGTCCTGGGCTTGGAGCCTTCTTGTTACAGAGTTTAGCATTGTGTCTGGGAAGACTCTCAGCTGCTCTTGGCATTTAGAAGCACCAGTAGCAGCAGCTAAGGCTCTGACCTTATTTCTTTATATTTTGGGGCTCCAAAATCACTGTAGATGGTGACTACAGCCATGAAAGTAAAAGACACTTACTCCTTGCAAGAAAATCTATGACAAACCTAGACAGCATATTAAAAATCAGGGACATTATTTTGCCAACAAACATCCATCTAGTCAAAGCTATGGTTTTCCAGTAGTCATGTATGGATGTGAGAGTTGAACCATAAAGAAATCTGAGCGCTGAGGAATTGATGCTTTTGAACTGTGGTGTTGGAGAAGACTCTTGAGAGTCTTTTGGACAGCTAGGAGATCAAACCAGTCAATCCTAAAGGAAATCAATCCTGAATATTCATTGGAAGGACTGATGCTGAAGCTGAAACTCCAATACTTTGGCCATGTGATGTGAAGAACTGATTCATTAGGAAAGACCCTGATGCTGGGAAAGATTGAAAGCAGGAGGAGAAGGGGATGACAGAGCATGAGATGGTTGGGTCACATCACCGACTTGATGGACATGAATTTGAGAAAGCTCCAGGAGTTGGTGATGGACAGGGAGGCCTGGTGTGCTGCAGTTCATGGGGTCGCAAAGAGTCGGACACGACTGAGCAACTGAACTGACTGACTGATCCAAAGCAGTCCCCTCCCTGCTCTAGGAATAAGTGAGAGAATTTCTCAGATTTTCTGGATGGGACTCAAACGAAATGTGGTCCACATCTGCCTTGGCATAGGGTTTAGGTTTAGTAGTTATGCCATCATACATGCCTCAATACTTGGATTTCGGACTCAATTATATATTTTATTGCAGGGCCAAAATAAAAATGCCTGGCTTGTCACCCACTTTATGTCTCTTACTTTTTCCCAGTCCCTAGTTTTGGCTTTTCCTAATGTTTATCAGCTGTAAAGTCATGCGATGATTCATTTGGTACCATTTCCATTTATTTTCTAATATATTATGCGCAGCCTGCTTCATGTTCCCTGCTTGCCAGTCCTTGTCTTCATAGGTCTGTATCCCCCCACAACCCAATTTTGGAACAAACATCTATAGCTATTAACTGACTTAACAAATCTTTCTGTCAGTGGGATACTTTTTGGAAATTGGAAACTAATTAATGTTTATCTCAGCAGCTAATCACATAAAATCTACTGCCTTCCTATCTCAGGTTCTAAAATAATGATTGCCCATGAATTGAAGATCAAGGAAGATCTTGATAAGTCCTGACAGGGCGCAAGCTGAGATGAGAGGGAACGGGTAGATTTCAGCCTCCTGCTAATGAGGACCACAGCAGCTGAGAGCCTCTAGGAAAAGGTGGCATCACCTGTTGGACAGTTAGTCACTGAGACTCCCAGGTTGTGCCTACACACAAACAAACAGAGGAATATTAAACACCAAAAAGTCATTGATTTCAGCATTTTAAAACGGGCCTCATAAAAATTTCTCTTGTAGCTGCATTCATCTACTTATTCATTCATTCAGTAAACATTTATTGATTGCCCATTGTAAGAACATTTTGTTTTGTGTACTGGGGAGACAAAAGTGCTTAAAATGTGATCTCTGTGCCATTTAAGTTACAAACAACAGAAACTCAGTGGATGGAAGAGATGTGAGTGTGTGCTAAGACACTTTAGTCATGTCTGAATCTTTGTGACCCCATGGACTGTAGCCCACCAGGTTCCTCTGTCCATGGACTTCTCCTTGCAAGAATATTGGAGTGGGTGGCCATCTCCTTCTCCAGGGGATCTTCCCAAACCAGAGATCGAACCCACTCTCTTCTGTCTCCTGCATTGGCAGGTGGGTTCTTTACCACTAGAGCTGCCTGGGAAGCCCCAAGTGAAATCCAAAGTATGTCTTAGGCAGAAAGAATTAGTTGGGTGGTACATGTAAATAGAAATAAGGAAAGGAGCTGTTTTTTAATATGGGAAACGGAGTGAAGCCATGTTCTCTGATCAGCTAGACTTTTGTACTGTAGGACTTGTCAGAGACTTTTAATATGCTAATCTAACGTCTGCTGATAATCTCCAAGAGGGAAATAGAATATGTTGCTTCTCAGATTTGTGTGTGTGTGTGTGTGTGTGTGTGTGTGTGATATTTATCACATAGGATAAATTTTGGGAAATTCTGGCTTACAGTAAAATTGAAAAAGAATTAGGATGAGAAAATAGGTATGAAAAAATGTTATGTGGAGCTTGGGCCTTGGGAGGGATGCTCTGTAAAAGGATGAAGACAAATGTTGGACTAGCCTGGATATTATGTGGCATGAAGACTGCAGGTACACACCCAGCCTTGTCACAGAGTGGCCACTGGCCCGTATGCCTTAGAGCAAATTTGAAACAGGTACCCCTCCTCAGTAGATGCAGTCCTGTGTTGGATGCATGGTTGGTGGATGAAGTCAGGGCTGGGTTTCAGCTCCCCCGCCTCTCCAGTAGGTACCCTTGGGCAGTGTACAACTCACACAACTAAACTTGGCACCTAGTCTGGAAGTCAGGGCTTTCCTTCCTACTGCGATGGCACCCCACTCCAGTACTCTTGCCTGGAAAATCCCATGGACGGAGGAGCCTGACAAGGTTTTAGTCCATGGGGTCGCTAACAGTCGGACACGACCGAGCGACTTCACTTTCACTTTTCACTTTTGTGCATGGGAGAAGGCAATGGCAACCCACTCCAGTGTTCTTGCCTGGAGAATCCCAGGGACAGGGGACCCTGGTGGGCTGCCGTCTATCGTGTCGCACAGAGTCGGACACGACTGAAGCGACTTAGCAGCAGCAGTAGAAGACCTTAATTAAACTTCTCAGTGCTACACTTCAGCCTTCTAAACAGTAAATCAGCTATCAACACAAAATCGCATCAGAATAAACTGAAAATCTGATAAAAAAAAATTTAAGCCCATCCCAGATCCACTGAGTCCAGGACATCAAATATATCCCAGTTCAGTTCGGTTCAGTCGCTCAGTCATGTATATTTAAGTGGCAACAGTTTTGACAATTTTTGTTTTTTCTTTGTGTTTAAAATTTGCCTTCTGTTGTCACTGGAAGGCAGCCAGAGCTGGACACTAATGCCCTGAGTAGATTCACTCTAGTGGAGTGGGATGAAACTAAACACCATGTGCATGCGTGCTAAGTAGCTCCAGTCATATCTGACTGTTTGCAACCCTATGGACTGTAGCACACCAGGCTCCTCTGTCCATGGGGATTCTCCAGGCAAGAATACGAGAATGGGTTGCCTTGACCCCCTCCAAGGGATCTTCCTGACTGAGGGATTGTACCCACGTCTCTTATGTCTCTTGCGTTGGCAGGTGTGTTCTTTACCAGTAGCGCCACCTGGGAAGCCACACCATGTATGAAAAAAAAAAATTAGTAGTGATATGAAAGAGCTATTTACCTTCATTTTGTCAAAGATGAATGTGGTGAACTTAAACTTTTATTAATACTACATCCACAAAATTATGGTAATAACTTTAATGAAGTGCATGGCATATAGTTAGGGCTGAGGACATTATCAATACAAGATTCTCGAGGATATGAATAGCATCATATTTCTTTCTATACCTCCAGAACTTAATAGTAGTTGAATAAATGTATTCTGATTATCTATTACTTGACATATAAGTATTTGTGGGGTAATAAATGTTCTATTATTTTAAATATTTTAAAACATTGGAAAAATATTGTTAAGTGGCTGTTGTCAAAGTGCAACCATGAGCATTGAAAGGTCTATTATGAACAAAGTTTACCAATTATGATGAACTTGAACCTAGTAAAACTAAGAAATCTAGGATTTTGATGAGTAAAAGGCATGGCAGGCTCTCAGGTGGTCTGGAAGCAGGAACTAGAACATCCCCAGGTACTTTGGCTTTCTTGCTTCTCTGTTGTAATCCCCACTCCTATCTCTCCCCCTCTCACTCTCCATTTTCCTTTCCCTCTCTCTCTAGCAGATATATGTACCTTGCTCTGTGATCCTTGCCAAATATAGTCTCCCAAGGATTTCCCAGTTCAAGTGGCTACATCAAGGTCAAATGATTGGTCTCTCATATCAACTCCAAATTCTCAAGGGAGAGAATGTGATTGCTCTTCTTTTTTCTTTCTTAAATTATAGTTGATTTACAATGTTATGTTAGCTTCTGGCCTAGAGTGAACCATTATAGGTTATTACTAGATATTGAATATAGTTCCCTATGCTATATAGTCAATCCCTGTTGCTTATCCATTTTATGTATAGTAGCTTGTACCTGTCAATTCCATGCTCCTAATTTATCCCCCCCACCTCCCTTTCCCCTTTGGTAACTACTGTAAGTTTGTCGTCTATGTCTGTGAGTTTGTTTCTCTTTTGTATTCATTTGCATTATTTTTTAGATTCCATACATAAATGATATAATACTTGTCTTTCTCTGTATGACTTACTTCATTCAGCATGATAATCTCTAAGTCCATCCACATTGCTACAAATGGCAATATTTTTCTTTTTATGTCTGAGTAATATTCCATCTGTTTCTGCTTTATTGACTATGCCAAAGCCTTTGACTGTGTGGATCACAATAAACTGTGGAAAATTCTGAAAGAGATAGGCATACAAGACCACCTGACCTGCCTCTTGAGAAACCTGTATGCAGGTCAGGAAGCAACAGTTAGAACTGGACATGGAACAACAGACTGGTTCCAAATAGGAAAAGGAGTCCGTCAAGGCTGTATATTGTCACCCTGCTTATTTAACTTCTATGCAGAGTACATCATGAGAAACGCTGGGCTGGATGAAGCACAAGCTGGAATCAGGATTGCCTGAAGAAATATCAGTAACCTCAGATATGCAGATGACATCACCCTTATGGCAGAAAGTGAAGAAGACCTAAAGAGCCTCTTGATGAAAGTGAAAGTGGAGAGTGAAAAAGTTGGCTTAAAGCTCAACATTCAGAAAACTAAGATCATGGCATCCGGTCCCATCACTTCATGGCAGATAGATGGGGAAACAGTGGAAACAGTGGCTGACTTTATTTTTCCGAGCTCCAAAATCACTGCTGATGGTGATTGCAGCAATGGAATTAAAAGACACTTACTCCTTGGAAGGACAGTTATGACCAACCTAGACAGCATATTAAAAAGCAGAGACATTACTTTGCCAACAAAGGTCCATCTAGTCAAGGCTATGGTTTTTCCAGTGGTCATGTATGGATGTGAGAGTTGGACTGTGAAGAAAGCTGAGCGCCGAAGAATTGATGCTTTTGAACTGTGGTGTTGGAGAAGACTCTTGAGAGTCCCTTGGACTGCAAGAAGATCCAACCAGTCCATCGTAAAGGAGATCAGTCCTGGGTGTTCATTGGAAGGACAAATGTTGAAGCTGAAACTCCAATACTTTGGCCACCTCATGTGAAGAGCTGACTCATTGGAGAAGACCCTGATGCTGGGAAAGATTGAGGGAAGGAGGAGAAGGGGATGATGGAGGATGAGATGGCTGGATGGCATCATCGACTCAATGGCCATGGGTTTGGGTGGAGTCTGGGTGTTGGTGGTGGACAGGGAGGCCTGGCATGCTGCGGTTCATGGGGTCGCAAAGAGTCGGACACAACTGAGCTACTGAACTGAACTGACTATTCCATTGTACAAATAGACCATATCTTCTCAAGCCAGTGGTCTATTGATGGGCATCTGGGTCATTTCCATGTCTAAGCTATTGTATATAGAATTGCTATGAACATTGGGGTGCATGCATCTTTGTAAATTAGAATTTTTGCTTTTTTCTGGATATGTACCCAGGAATGAGATTGCTGTCTCATATGGTAGCTCTATTTTTTATTTTTTAAGGAGCAGTTTTCCATAGTAGCTGCACCAATTTACATTCCCATGGATAGTGTAGGAGGGTTCTCTTTTATCCAAACCCTCTAGCATATATTATTTGTTGACTTTTTGATTATAGTCATTCTATCACCTCATACTGGTTTTAATTTGCATTTCTCTTACAATTAGTGATTTTGAACATCTTTTTGTGTTTCTGTTGGCTATCTGTATGTCTTCTTTGGAAATATGTCTATGAAGGTCCTCTGTCCATTTTTTTGCTTGGGTTGTTAGTTTTTTAGATATTGAGTGGCATGACCTGTTTGTATATTTTGGATAATAGACCCTTGTCAGTTGCATGGATTGCAAATATATTTTTGCCACTCCATAATGTGTCTTTTCATTTGTTGATAGGTTTTTCTTTTTTCCTGTTCAAAAGCCTTTAAGTTCAATTAGGTCCCATTTGTTTATTTTTGCTTTTATTTCTTTTCCCTTGGGAGGCTGATCTAAGAACATATTGCCATGATTTATGTCAAATGATATTTTGTCCATGTTCTCTTCTAGAAGTTTTATGGCGTCGAAATTTATATTTAGGTCTTTAAACCATTTTGAGTTTCTTTTTGTGTATGGTGTGAGGGAGTGTTCTTATTTCATTGATTTACACGTGGCTGTCCAGATTTCCTAATACCACTTGCTGAAGAGACAGCCTTTTATCTGTTGCATATTCTTGCCCCTTCTGTTGAAGATTAATCGGCTATGGGAATGCGGGCTTATTTTTGGGCTCTCTATTCTGTCCTATCAATCCATATGTTTGTTTTTGGGGTGACAGGATCATTTTGAATCGGCTCTCACTCAAGATCAAATCATCTATAACTACACTTGGTGAAAGAGGGGCAGGTTGCATAAACATGTCCGACTAGACTTGCACCTTTTGTATGTGTGACGTTCTCAAAGAAAAGGGATGTGAGCTCGGAAGGGTCCTTGCAAAACCATCTACTAGGAGATCCCTTTACAACATCCTTGCTATTTGTGCCCATTGCCACGTAATCAATATTTAGGGAATCTTCATGCTTTGCTCTTATAAAGGGACTTTGTCAAACACGATAGTTGTGTCAAGTAAACTTTAGAAAATGGAACATAAAACTTGGATTCTGTAGTGACTGAGTCATTTAAAGAGATTTTGTAACAAATACTTTTAAATTAAGAAACAGTATCAAAAAGAAACAGTATTATTTAGACGTTCTCTTAGTGGAGGCTTTTGTGGTTTAGATTTTCTTTTTTTTTTTTTTTCTTTTCTGAAAGCAAGAACACCAATGCCGTGTTCCTACCATTTTTCTGTACAGCATTTTCCTTACAGAATCACGTATGGAATTTGAATGGAGCACTTAAGGGAAATGTTAGTGTTAGTAATGGCTAGGATTTCCATTCAAAAGAAAAAACTGTGCTTTTAGTCAATCAAGAACAGAAATGTACAAGGACAAATAAATAAATATTAAATTGTTAATATATAAATATTTCGAAGAGGTAAAAATGCTTTTGTATGTACCTATATTTTCAAAATATTTTGTGTTACTTTTTTATTGGAGGTTTATACTGTATTTATTTAGTTGGTTATTATTGTTTTTTTAATAATAGGCTTGATTCAGATTTAACATCTTTTCCTATAGCATCTTTTGTCTGTTCCAGGATTCAGTCCAGGGTATAATATTGCAGTTAGTCATCATGTCCCATTAGCCTCTCAAAGATGTGACAAGTTCTCATTCATTCTGTGGTTTTAATGGTCTTCACATTTTTTAAGAGTATTGGTTAGATATTTTGTAGAATGTTCCTCAATTTGATTTTGCTTATTTACACTGGGCTTATGAATTTGTTTTAGATTTACGATAAAGTTGAGCACAGCATTATTTCACAATTGCCAAGAAGCAAACTAAGTATCCACCAACGAATGACTAGTTAAAGAAGGTGTGGTACATATATACAATGGACTACTATTCAGCCCTGAAAAAAAAATGACCATTTTCCATTTGCAGCAGCATGGATGGACTTGGAGGGCATTATGTTAAGTGAAGTAAGTCAGAGAGAGACAAATATTGTATGATCTCATTTATATGTAGAATCTAAAAGTACAAAAAACTGTGTGCTGTGCTTAGTCACTTAGTCTTGTCCTACTCTTTGTGACCCCATGGACTGCAGCCCGCCTGTCCTTGGGGATTCTTCAGACAAGGATACTCGAGGAGTGCCATGCCATCCTCCAGGGGATCTTCCCGACCCAGGGATCAAACCCAGGTCTCCCACACTGCAGGCTGATTCTTAACCGACTGAGACACCAGGGAAGCCCACAAAAAAATCTAGTGACTATAACAAAAAAGAAGCAGACTCACAGATATAGAGAACAAACTAGTGATTACCAGTGGGGAGAGGAAAGCAGGAGGGAAAATATAGGAGTGGGGGAGTAGGAGGTACAAACTATTAGGTATAGGATAAGCTACAAGGAAATGTAAAACTTGGGGGGAGGGAATACAGCCAATATTTTATGATAACAGTAAATGGAGTATAACCTTTAAAAACTGAGTCACTACATTGTACACTTGTAACATACAATATTATACAGCATCTATGTGCATGTGTGTGCGAGCTAAGTTGCTTCAGTCTTGTGAAACTCTTTGTGACCCTATGGACCATAGGCTCCTAATGGACCCTATGGACCATAAGCTTCCACCAGGCTCCTCTGTCTATGGGATTCTCCACGTAAGAATACTGGAGTGGGTTGCCATTTCCTCTTCCAGGGGGCCTTCCCAACCCAGGGATTCTACCTGTGCAGCTTATGTCTCCTGCATTGGCAAGTGGGTTCTTTACTGCTAGTGCCACCGGAGAGCCCCACAGCAACTATACTTCAATTAAAAACAATTTTATAGCTGAGTAATATTCCATTGTGTGTATGTACCACAACTTCCTTATCCATTCATCTGCCAATGGAGTTGAGCAGAAAGTACAGAGAATTCCCATAAACTTCTCCTTCCTACCCAACAGAAAATAATTTTAAAGACTTACAATGCTGAGTAGGACCTTATGGATCATAGAATTCCAAACAATTCACTTTATAGATGAGAAATGTGAGGCTCAGATTACTGAAGTAATTTGCCCAAAGTCACACAGAAATGGGTCTTACTTAGAAGGCACACATTTTTGGTGTGTTTTTCAATTATTTTTATGTTATTTCTCTGTAACCTAAGGGATGTGTATTTGCAATAAAAGTGTGAAATTCAGAGAATTTTATATGGCTTTAAAAAAAAAAAACCAAAGCTTGTTTTAATTAGAGAAATTGGAGACTGCCTTGTTTTAAATTTCTCTCAGAAACAATGCATGTTGAGAGCAATTCTTCCAGCAATGAGGCAGGGAGAGCCAGCATCTGGTTTTAAGTAATGCTAGAACAATGGAAGAAAGGCACTGGTGAAAGTGTACAGACCTTCTCTCTTTACACAATCTAAGGGGGACTTTGGGATGGATTTTTTTTCCCCTTCTCTTTTGGTGGCTAATCAAAAGACAGACATTTTCTAAGAAAAGCATCTTGGTTTCGGACAATGGTTTTCCCATTTGCTTAGGACTCAAAGACCGTTTGGGTTGTCTGTGAAGTTACTGATTGTCTTTGTGCTTTTCCACATTTTTGTGTGAGTGTTCTTTCCCCCTCCAATGTCTTTCTCCTTTTTTGGTCTGCAAATTGCATTCTCTGCCTCATGATCTAGCAGAGTGTTTATTCTCAGATAATCTCAAGGAAAATGACCATATAGTAAACATCACAAGTATGACAGCTAGAGGTATAAATTGTATTACATTTTCCTTAACATGGCCCAGATGGAAAGCAATGTCAAGATGCCTTACATTTACTTTGGCTCAAAATCCTTATCTTCCTAGAATATATCAGCATTTAAAAAAAAAGTCATGAGCTCAGGTTATAACTGAAGGAAGTTTGATTCCCAGTCCACACTTGGTTTGGTGCAAGATCCTATAGATGCTACAACTTTCTGACATCGTCACCTATTGGCACCAAACTTCCCTCTCTGATACTAGTCTTTAAAGCCACATAGACCTTGTCTGAAGCCACTGTCACCACGAGGGCACTTTTTTTTTTTTTTTGATGCTGATACTACTGCAGCCAGCACAATCACTCTAAGAGCCATTTCTGTCACAGAAAGGAAGATTTCCCTTTAATGATGACAACTCTTTCAGCCCTAATATCAACACCTTAAAAAAAAAATTCACCTGTAAGTACAATGTTTTTTTCCTTTATCAGTGAAAGAATATAAGAAGATTCACTTTTGTGGGGATACATCTTGCCTCCATGTCTCACTCAGCATATTCCTTAGTGTCCTTGAACCAGCAGCCTAAACTGGTTCATCTTCCAAATCACCTTCTTCTCTATCCCTAGTAGTAAGGTAAGCATCACCTCCCCCTTTTTCGTTAGCAAACTCTTAAGTCCTAGATGCATTAGTTTGTCTTTTTTTGCCATATCACAGGGCATTCAGGATCTTAGCTCCCCTACCAGGGGTGGAATCCATGCCCCTGTGGTGGGAGCATGGAGTCTTAACCACTGAACCACCAGGGAAGTCCTGTTTGTCTTTTTAAGTAGACTGAGAAATCATACAAAAACAAGACTTTGATGTTCTGCTATGATATCTAAAATTCCTATGCTACATGAGTAGATCAGACCCTGACTACTCAATTCTGGGATGTGTGTCACCACACTTGGTTTAGAAAACCCAGTGTATATGGAGTTTCTAGAATGTGGGTTCTATTAAGAACTTTACTATTTCTGACGCAGTTTTCCCTTTACAGTGAATATAAACTACTTTCAGTCAGCAAAGCTTGCTTTGGGGGATTCTTGCCTCATTTGGGGATCTTTTGCCCATCTCCTGCTATCCAATGTTTCGTTTAAATGATGCCAAACATTTGGATAGTTAGTTGGATTTTTCAGTTTTGCACTCAGATGTTTGGAATCCTGTGGACTTTGTCAAAGATTTGTTTATTATCATCCGGCTTGTAATCATGCTGTGTCTGCATAATCTTCATCTTCCAGATGAAAACTGAAAAAGTCAGTCAGTCACCCAGATGTCTCCAAATGTCTGGGTGTTTATCATTGCCAAAGAACATCTGCATAGCTGCAATTTTTTTCAGTTTTTATTCATGTCTTTGGCACAGACACAGTCTTGGGTTTAGTTGCTCTGGATACAGCACAATAAATAGCCTTAATGGGATGGGTAGATATTTAACAGAGCTACAAGCACAGTGTTCCTGTGGTTAAAATGCCAGTCACCAGTCTGTACAACTGAAACATCATCTCCATCTGAGAAAATATTCAAAGGTAGTGACATGGTGACCCTCATTGCCCTCTCTGGAGGCCCGTCAGGATCAAGGGAGTTAGAAAGTGTGTGTTATTTACATTTGCATAAAGAATGCCTCCAAGGCTGGAGATAAAACTCAAAGAAAATAAAAATGGATGAACTTTAGCATCATGTATAGCTCAAAACATAAAGTCTAGAAATAAACATCTGTAGTAAATACAAGCAGATATCTAAATAAATCTTAGGAAAATTGTTTTCTCCTTTGAGGCAACTGTAAAATAAGGGAGATGGAATAGATGACTACTAAATTCTCTTCCAGCTCTGGCAGCTGATTATTCTAGAAAACCTCTGTGCCCATTGCACAAAGGAGGTGAGAAAACAGAAGTAGAATAGCATGGCAGTTAAGCATACAACTTTCAGTCAGGAAGATTCAGTTCACAGCCTGGTGCTGCCCCTCACCCACTCCATGAACCCAGGAAAACTCTGAGACTCTTTGAGCCTTGCTTTTCTAACTTTTACAAGTGTGATGATTTTGAGTATTGCTATAAGGATTAAATGAGTCAATGTATTTAAAAAGAGCTTACATAGCATCTGAAGTACTGCAAAACTCTAAAAATTTCAACTCAGTGTGGACTTAAGATTCACTTTTAATTAATGTCCAGAGTTAGTCTGGAATTCAGAAGAGAAGCCTGGCCAGAGTTAGAAAGATGGGAGTCAGATGGAAAAGAGGAAAAAATGGTAGAAACTTGGGACCAGTATTATGGGGATCAGAGCCTAAGATATTCCAATAGGAAAGGTAGGGTGGAGAAGGATCAGCCTGTGAGTCAGAGGGAAACCAGGAGAGTGTGGGATCCTAAAACTCCAGAGAGAAGATAATTTTCAAGAAAGATGGGGAGACTCTGGGTCACATGCTTCTAATTGGTCAATGAGGTGAAACTGAAACATGTTAAAGTTAGCATAACGAAATTGTCTTAGTTTGGATTCTTTCAGAAGCAAATCCAGAAACAAAGCTTCAAGTGGAAGAAGTTGGTGCTGGTAGGGAAGTGGAGAAGTGAGGCAAGGAAGAAAAGATAGCCTGTTGCCAGTGCGGGCTGCTGATGTGATTAATATGCCTAGGGAAACTCTGGAATCCGCTGTAAAACACACTCTTCAGAGAGTCACTCCACAAGAGGGGAGCTATTTAATGTCAAACCCCATCAATCATGGGTTGAGTCCTGCTCTTGCGTTGGGGAGAGGGCTTTAGTTTGATGACATTTCTGGTTTGCTGTATAGAGGCACTTTGGGCTTAAGTGGCAAGAAAGGAGCCTTGGGTAAGAAATGCAAGTGCTAGTGTTTGGAAGTGGAGCTTGCAGGCCCTAGAGTGTTAAGAATGTGAAGGAAAGGCAATGTCGGTGGAGTGACGAGAGAGAAACCAGATTAAAATGGGTTGAACAGTGAAGCAAAAGTGATGAAGTGGAATGTACGTGCTGACAATTGTTTGAGAAGGTTAAACTATCTGCTGAGAATATAGATGGCCTGTTAGTCCAGTTGGGATAGAGTTTCAAGGACAGGTGTTTCCCTGGAGGAAGTTTTCATGGTGATTGGAATGATCCAACAGAGAGGGAGAGACTAATAATGAAAGATGGAGTAGAGGACTGGAGTGAAGCCCTTGAAAAGGGTAGAGTGACAGGGGTCTTGTGCATACATAGTGGCGTTTGCTTTAATAGATGTAGCTTTTCAATTCCCTTAGGTGCAAAGAATTTGGGTGCAGGTAGATGCACCCATATTCAGTTTCTGTTGTTCTTTTTGTTTGTTTATTTTTGAAATAGAGCTGACCTACAATGCTTGTTACACAATTACACAATATAGTAATTACATAATATACTGTGTACACAATTACACAATATATTGTTACACAGTATAGTGATTCAATAACTCTATATACTTAAAAGTGATCACCACAATGTCTAGTTATAATATGTCACCATAAAAAGATATCACACAGTTATATTCTCCACACTGTACATTTCCTAGTCATGACTCATTTATTTTGCAACTGGAAATTTGTGCCTCTTCCCTGGTAGCTCAGGTGGTAATAAATCTGCCTGCAATGCAGGAGACCCTGGTTTTATTCCTCAGTTGGGAAGATCCTGTGGAGAAGGAATAGGCTACCCACTTCAGTATTCTTGGGCTTACCTGATGGCTCAGCTGGTAAAGAATCCACCTGCAAAGCAGGAGACCTGGGTTTGATCCCTGGTTGGGAAGATCCCCTGGAGAAGGGAACAGCTACCCACTCCAGTATTCTGGCCTGGAGAATTCCGTGGACTGAATAGTCCATTGGGTCGCAAAGAGTGGGACATGACTGAGCAGCTTTCACTTTCACTTTCAACCTCCTTCACCTATTCCTCTCCTACACTTCACCATCCTTCCCTTTGGCAACCATCTGTTTGCTCTCTGTGTCTATTTCTGTTTTGTTATGTTTGTTCATCTGTTTTGTTTTTTAGATTCTACTCATAGGTAAAATCGTACAGTATTTGTCTTTCTCTTTTCTGACTGATTTCACTTTAGCATAATACCCTCTAGGTCCCTCTATATTTTTGCAAATGGCAAGATTTCATTCATTTTCTATCGCTGAATAATCTTCCAGTGTGTACGTGTGAGTGTTTATAGATGTTAATAGATATGTCATTCTTCTACTGATGCTTGCCTTGGTTGCTTCCGCATCTTAGTGATTGTAAATAATGCTGCAGCGAACTTGGGGTGCATGCATCTGTTTTGATTAGTGCTTTCCTTTTCTTTATTATGAATAGCCAGCTGTAGAATTTCTGGATGATTATGGCAGATCTATATTTAATTTCTTGAGGATTTTCATACTGTTTTCCATAGTAGCTGCACCAATTTGCATTCCCATGAACAGTGCACATGCATGCATGCTAAGTTGCTTCAGTCGTGTCTGACTCTGTGTGACCCTATGGACTGCAACCCACCAGGCTCTTCTGTCCATGGAATTCTCCAGGCAATAATACTGGAGTGGATTGCCATTCCCTCCTCCAGGGGGTCTTCCCAACCCAGTGATTGAACCTGAGTCTCTTACATCTACCTGTATTGTCAGGTGGGTTCTTTACCACTAACACTACCTGGGAAACCCCCAACAGTGCACAAAGGTTCCTTTTTCTTCACATTTGTTGTTTGCATTCTTTTTGATGATAACCATTCTGGCAGGTGTGAGGTGATATCTCACTGTGGTTTTGATTTGCATCTCACTAATGATTTAGTGATGTTGAGCATCTTTTCTTCATGTCTGTTGGCCATCTGCATTTCCTCTTTGGAAAAATGTCTACTCAGTTCTTCTGTTCATTTTTTAATCCAATTGTTTGTTTTTCTGATGTTGATTTGTATGTATTATATATATATATCATATATATATTATATATGATTTATATATGATATTAGACCATTATTGGTCATATAATTTGCAAGTATCTTCTCTCACTCAGTATATTTTCTTTTTGTCTGGTTAATGGTTTCCTTTGCTGTGTAAAGCATTTAAATTTAATTAGGTCCCATTTGTTTACTTTTGCTTTTATTTCCTTTGCTATAGGAGAGAAAAAAAGAATTACTAAGGCTGATGTCAAAATTTCCCTTAAAGTGCAAAAGGCTTTTAGTTTTATGTTGTCACATTTGTTTATTTTTGACTTTGTTTCTCTTGCGTGAGAAGACATATCCAAAAAAAACAAATTACTAAGACCAATGTCAAAAAATGTATTATGTTTTATTCTAGAAATTTTATGGTTTAAGCTTCCACATTTAAGCCTTTACTCCATTTTGAATTTATTTTTTTATATGTTATGAGAGAGTAGTCCAGTTTGATTCTTTTGCATGTAACTGTCCATCTTTCCCAACACCATTTATTGAAGAGGCTCTCTTTTCCCTCATTGGGTGTTCTTGCTTTGTTTGTCATAAATTAATTGGCCATATTAGTGTGGGTTCATTTCTTGGATCTCTGTTTTGTTTCATTGATCTATTTGTCTATCTCTGTGCCAATCCATACTGTTTTGATTACTGTAAATTTGTGATATAGTTTAAAATCAAAAAGCAGGATTTGTGCTTCTTTCTCGAGATTGTTTTGGCTATTCAGTCTTTTGTGTTTCTGTGCAAATTTTAGATTTAGTCTTTCTAGTGCTGTGAAAAATGTCATTGATATTTTTATAAAAAGTGTATTGCATCTGTAGATTGCCTTAGGTGGTATGATCATCTTAATAGCATTAATGCTTCCAACCCATGAGCATGGTATATTTTTCTGTCTGTTTTGTGGTCTTCAATTTCTTTCATCAGTGACTTATAGTTTTAAAAGTCCTGATTTTTACCTCCTTAGTTATATTTATTCTTTGGTATTTTATTCTAATTGAAGTGATTTTAAATGGAATTATTTTCTTAATTTCTCTTTCTGATACCTGGTGTATAGAATTATAACATATTTCTCTATATTAATATTGTATCCTGCAACTTTATCAAATTCGTTGGTGAGTTCTAGTAGTTTTTTGATAGTATCTTTAGGATTTTCTATGTGTAGTATCATGTCATTTGCAAACAATGACAATTTTACTTTGAAAAGACAATCTCTTTAACAAGTGGTGCTGGGAAAACTGGTCAGCCACTTGTAAAAGAATGAAACTAGAACACTTTCTAACACCATACACAAAAATAAACTCAAAATGGATTAAAGATCTAAACATAAGACCAGAAACTATAAAACTCCTAGAGGAAAACATAGGCAAAACACTCTCCGACATAAATCACAGCAGGACCCTCTATGACCCACCTCCCAGAATATTGGAAATAAAAGCAAAAATAAACAAATGGGACTTAATTAAACTTAAAAGCTTTTGCACAACAAAGGAAACTAGAAGCAAGGTGAAAAGACAGCCTTCAGAATGGGAGAAAATAATAGCAAACAAAGCAACTGACAAAGAATTTATCTCAAAAATATACAAGCAGCTCCTGCATCTCAATTCCAGAAAAATAAACGACCCAATCAAAAAGCAGGCCAAAAAACTAACAGACATTTCTCCAAAGAAGACATACAGATGGCTAACAAACACATGAAAAGATGCTCAACATCACTCATCAGAGAAATGCAAATCAAAACCACAATGAGGTACCATCTCATGCCGGTCAGAATGGCTGCTATCCAAAAATCTACAAACAACAATGCTGGAGAGGGTGTGGAGAAAAGGGAACCCTCTTACACTGTTGGTGGGAATGCAAACTAGTACAGCCACTATGGAGAATAGTGTGAAGATTCCTTGAAAAACTGGAAATAGAACTGCCATACGACACAGCAATCCCACTGCTGGGCATACACACCGAGGAAACTAGAATTGAAAGAGACAATGTGTACCCCAATGTTCATCGTAGCACTGTTGATAATAGCCAGGACATGGAAGCAACCTAGACGTCCATCGGCAGACAAATGGATAAGAAAGATGTGGTACATATACACAATGGACTATTACTCAGCTATTAAAAAGAATACATTTGAATCAGTTCTAATGAGGTGGATGAAACTGGACCCTATTATACAGAGTGAAGTAATACAGAAAGAAAAACACTAATACAGTATATTAATGCATATGTATGGAATTTAGAAAGATGGTAATGATAATCCTATATGCGAGACAGCAAAAGAGACACAGATGTATAGAACAGTCTTTTGGACTCTGTGGGAGAAGGCGCGGGTAGGATGATCTGAGAGAATAGCATTGAAACATGTATATTATCATATGTGAAACAGATTGCCAGTCCAGGTTCGATGCATGAGTCAGGGCGCTCAGGGCTGGTGCACTGGGATGACCCAGAGGGATGGGATGGGGAGGGAAGTGGGAAGCGAGTTCAGGATGGGGAACACATGTAAACTCATGACTGATTCATGTCAATGTATGGGCAAAAACCACTACAATATTGTAAAGTAATTAGCCTCCAATTAAAATAAATAAATTAAAAAATAATAAAAGTGTACATGAAAATGGAAAAAAAAATACTTTTCATTTCCTATTTAATTGTTGTTGTTCAGTCACTAAGTCATATCTGACTCTTTGTGACCCCAAGGACTGCAGCATGCCAGACTCCTCTCTCTTCTACTATCTCCCGAGGTTTGCTCAAATTCATGTCCATTGAGACAGTGATGCTATCTAACCATATCATCCTCTGCCATCCCCTCTCCTCCTGCCCTCAATCTTTCTCAGCATCAGAGTCTTTTCCAATGAGTCAGCTATTCGCATCAGGTGGCCAAAGTACTGGAGATTCAGCATCAGTCCTTTCAATGAATAGTCAGAGTTGATTTCCTTTAGGATTGACTGGTTTGATTACCTATTTGAATTTCTTTTATTTCCTTTTCTTGTCTAACTGCTGCAAATAAGACTTCCAATACTATGTTACATATAAGTGGCAAGAGTGGGGTAGAGAGTGAAAGTTGCAGTTGGACATATCTGCAACATGGGTTTGGTTACCAACTTTCATTTCATTATTGCATGGTATCTCATCTGTCAAACTGGGCTAACAATATGAACTTCACAGGGGTTATAAAAAGGTTTGATAAAATAATGATAGAAACTGATGAAATGAAGAATTCCTAACCCACTACATGATTTACTATTATAATTCACAGGACAAACTGCAGAAGTCCTTGCAACACATGCAAGTCGGAGCATAGTAAAATGGACAAAATAAGTTATAACACTAATAACTAACTTTCTATTTCATCTTTATAAAGTCTTTTTTTTTAACATATATTTTTCACAGGAAATCTTGCTTTCAACTCATCTTACCAAATAAACTGGAGAAAAGTGAATTGCGCAGTACAATTTGCTAATTTAGAGCTGGACCTTGAACCCAGTCCTCTGCTTTGAAAACCTGAAACTTTCAGGATTACCTTCAAATCTTTGATAATGCACTGGTAGGACACCTGTCCAAACATCCCCAATTCCAGAGCTTTCATAAAGTTTGTCTTGAGGACCCAAGGGAAATATCTCATTCTAGTCATTCTCGGTTCAGCTATGCATGTTAAAGCACAGCTGCTACTGCTAAGTCACTTCAGTCGTGTCCAACTCTGTGCGACCCCATAGATGGCAGCCTACCAGGCTCCCTCATCCCTGGGATTCTCCAGGCAAGAACAGTGGAGTGGGCTGCCATTTCCTTCTCCACGTAAGATGTTTTATCAGGTGTCGTTTGTGCTCCTTGTAAGAAACGCTTTTCAGTGAACATACTAAGGTACTACTACTTCTTCTGTTATTTATGGAAACTGAGCAGCAGCTTTACCCTGAGGCAATGTTGTCACTTGGATCGTTTATGTCTTGTTTTTAGACTAAAAGTAAATTTGCAAGCAACTGAGAAAATGAACAATTGCTTTCTCACAAAATATTGCCACCTTATAAAGAGAGCTAAAACTGAAAGTGCATAGGCATGGCAGGAGAGAATTCTTGGTCTTTAGAACTTTATCTCTGCTTTTTTATCTAAAGTAAATCCAAACTGTATGTAGCCTTCACTTTACCTGAGTTGGGGGTGGTGGGGTGGCGGTGGAGGAGAAATAGGTCAAAAGGAAACCTTTCTTCCCACCAGTCTCAATGTTTGTTGAAATAATATATAGATGTTCTACAAACACGGAAAAAGGTTTTTAAGATTTGGAAAAATGACTATACTGACTCTTACAATCAATTTAGGGAGTGTTAATGTTAAGGTCTTCCAAACCATGAATGTGGGCTATCTTTTAAACACACTATTTGTGTTTCTAGAATTTATCCTTTTTCTATCAGTTATCATAATTTCATATGATTTATATTTTTTCATAGAAGTCCATTGCAATCTTTATTTCTGTTGAGATCTGTGGTGATTCTACTTTCATTCTTGGTTTTTAGTAATTTGAGTCTTCTCTCTTTTTTTCTTTGTCAGGCTAGCTCAAATTTATCACATTTGTTGATTTTTCAGAGAACCAAACTTTTAGTTATGGAATTTTTCTCTTGTTTTCTATTCCCTTTTCCTTTTATTTCATCTCTCAAAATCATTTTTATTTCTTTTTTTTCTGCTTGCTTTGTCTCTTCTTTTTTCGAAACTCCTAAGGTGAAATGTTTGGTTATGATTTGAGATCTTATGTTTTATCATAGGCATTCACAGCTATAATTTTCCATCTGAGCACTACTTTAGCTGCATTCAAAAGTTTTAGTATGTTTTCTTTTCATCATCAAAATTTTTTTCATTTCCATTGTGATTCGACTTTGACTCACTGATTAGTTGAAATATTTTGTTTAATTATGCATATTTGTGTATTTCCCAGATTTCTTCTGTTACTGATTTATTATCATATTTCCTTCTGAATAGAGATGCACTTTGTGTGATTGAAGTCTTTTGTATAGATTGAGACTGTTTTATGGACCTAATATATTTTAGGTGCTTGAGCTATTATGTATATTTATGCTGGAGAAGTTTTCCCTGTGTTCTGGAGAAGGATGTATATTCTGTTACTGTTGCATTCAGTTCAGTTCAGTTCAGTCGCTCAGTTGTGTCCGACTCTTTGCGACCCATGGACTGCAGCATGCCAGGCTCTCTGTCCTTCACCATCTCCTGGAGCTTACTCAAATTCATGTCCATTGAATCGGTGATGCCATCCAACCATCTCATCCTCTGTCATCCCCTCTCCTTCCTGCTCTCAATCTTTCCCAGCATCAGGGTCTTTTCTAATGAGTCAGTTCTTCACATCAGGTGGCCAAAGTATTGGAGTTTCAGCTTCAGCATCAGTCCTTCCAATGAATATTCAGGACTGATTTCCTTTAGGATGGACTGGTTTGGATCTCCTTGCAGTCCAAGGGACTCTCAAGAGTCTTCTCCAACACCACAGTTCAAAAGCATCAATTCTTCGACACTCAGCTTTCTTTATAGTTCAACTCTTACATCCATACATGACTATTGGAAAAACCATAGCCTTGACTAGACGGACTTTGTTGGCAATGTCTCTGTTTTTTTTTTTTTTTAATTTAAATTTATTTATTTTAATTGGAGGCTAATTACTTTACAATATTGTAGTGGTTTTGCCATACATTGACATGAATCAGCCACGGGTGTACATGTGTTCCCCATCCTGAACCCCCTCCCACCTCCCTCCCCATCCCATCCCTCTGGGTCATCCCAGCGCACCAGCCCTGAGCACCCATCTCATGCATCGAAACTGGAATGGTGTTTCTGTTTTCACATATTGATTATATACATGGTCTCAAATGCTATTCTCCCATTTCATCCCACCCTCTCCTTTCTCCCTCAGGTCCATAAGGACTATTCTTATGCATCTAGTGTTCTTATTCTGTATGCATTTAGGCGTTATCGTTACCATTTTCATTCCATATATATGCTTTAGTATACTGTATTGGTGTTTTTCTTTCTGGCTTACTTCACTCTGTATAATAGGCTCCAGTTTCATCCACCTCATTAGAACTGATTCAAATGTATTCTTTTTAATGGCTGAGTAATATTCCATTGTGTATATGTACCACAGCTTTCTTATCCATTCATCTGCTGATGGACATCTAGGTTGCTTCCATGTCCTGGCTATTGTAAACAGTGCTGCAATGAACATTGGGGTACACGTGTCTCTTTCAATTCTGGTTTCCTTGGTGTGTATGCCCAGCAGTGGGATTGCTGGGTCATATGGCAGTTCTATTCCCAGTTTTTTAAGGAATCTCCACACTGTTCTCCATAGTGGCTGTACTAGTTTGCACTCCCACCAACAGTGTAAGAGGGTTCCTTTTTCTCCCTTTTCTCCTCTCCAGCATTTACTGTTTGTTGACTTTTGCATAGCAGCCAATTCTGATGGTGTTTGTAATGGTACCTCATTGTGGTTTTGATTTGCAATTTTCTCTAATAATGAGTGATGTTGAGCATCTTTTCATGTGTTTGTTAGACATTGTACGTTCTTTCTTCGGAGAAATGTTGTTTAGTTCTTTGGCCCATTTTTTGCCTGGGTCGTTTTATTTTTCTGGAATCAGCTGCAGGTGTTGCTTGTATATTTTTGAGATTTATTGTTTGTCTGTTGCTTCGTTTGCTATTATTTCTACCATTCTGAAGGCTGTCTTTTCACCGCTTGCTTCTAGTTTCCTTTGTTGTGCAAAAAGCTTTTAATTTAATTAAGGTTCCCAATTTGTTTATTTTTGCTTTTTTTTTCAATTTTTGGGAGGTGGGTTCATGGAGGACCCTGCTGTGTTTATGTCGGAGAGTGTTTTGCCTATGTTTTTCACTCTAGGAGTTTTTATGGTTTCTGGGTCTTACGTTTAGATCTTTAATCCATTTTGGAGTTTATTTTTGTGTATGGTGTTAGAAAAGTGTTCTAGTTTCATTTCTTTTACAAGTGGTTTTTTTAGAACAGTTTTCCCGAGCACCACTGGTTGAAGGATTGGTCTTTTCTCCCTTTTATATTCTTGCCTCCTTTGTCGAAGATAAGGTGGTCCATAGGTGCGTGGGTTTATTCTCTGGGCTATTCTATTTTGTTCATTGATCTATATTTCTTAAAATTTTTTTTTCCTTTGTCCAGTACACTACTGTCTTGATGACTGTGACTTTGTAGTAGAGTCTAAAGTCAGGGCAGGTTGATTCCTCCAGTTCCATTCTTTTTCTCAAGATTGCTTTGCTATTCCGAGGTTTCTTATAGTTCCATACAAATTGTGAAATGAATTTGTTTGTTCTAGTTCAGTGAAAAATTCGATTGGTAGATTCATAGGATTGCATTGAATTATAGATTGCTTTGTGGGTGTATTATACTCATTTTCACTTTATTAATTCTTCCTCAATCCATAAACACCGTATATTTATCCATATGTTTGGGTCCTCTTTGATTTCTTTCATCAGTGTTTATAGTTTTCTAATATAAGTCCTTTTGTTTCTTTAGGTAGATATATTCCTATGTATTTTTATTCTTTTTGTTTGCAATGGTGAATGGTATTGTTTTTCTTATTTCTCTTTCTGTTTTCTCATTATTGTGTATATAGGATTGCAAGGGTATTTTCTGTGTTGTTAATATGATATCTGCAACTTTACTTACTTCAGTTGATTAGGCTCTAGTTAATTTTCTGTAGAATCCTTTAGGATTTTCCATGTAGAGGATCATGTCATCTGCAAACAGTGAGGGAGTTTTACTTCTTTTCCTTCTTGTTTATTACTTTTTATTTCTTTTCGCTCTGATTGCAGTGGCCCAAAACCTTCCAAAACTATGTTGAATAGTTGTGATGAAAGTGGGCACCCTTGCCTTGTTCCTGCACCTTTAGGGGAAATGCTCTTCAATTTTCCCCATTGAGCCGATGATGTTTGCTGGGGTTTGTATATATTGCTTTTATTACTGTTGGGTATGTTCCTTCTATTCCTAATTTTCTGGAGGGTTTTTGTATAATATGGTGTTTGAATTTTGTCAAAGCTTTTTCTGCATTATATTGAGATAATAATATGGATTTTATTTTCAATTTGTTAATGTGGGTGTTATTACTTTGATTGATTTTGCGGATGTTAAAGAACCTGCATTTCCTGGGATAAAGCCACTTGGTCATGATGTATGATCTTTTTAATATGATGTGGATTTCTGTTTGCTAGCATTTTATTAAGGATTTTTGCATCTATGTTCATCAGTGATATTGGCCTGTAGTTTTCTTTTTTTTGTGCATCTTTGTCTGGTTATTTTGGAATTAGGGTGATGGCGGCATCCATAGAACGTGTTTGGAAGTTTACCTCTTCTGCAATTTTCTGGAAGTGTTTGAGTAGGATAGGTGTTAGCTCTTCTCTAAAATTTTTGGGTAAAAATTCAGCTGTGAAGCCATCTGTCTGGGCTTTTGTTTGCTGGAAGATTTTGATTACAGTTTACGATTTTCAGTGCTTGTGATGGGTCTGTTAAGATCTTCTATTTCTTAATGGGGGGGTTCAGTTTTGGAAAGTTATACTTTTCTAAGGAAATTTGTCCATTCTCTTCCAAGTTGTACCATTTTATTGGAATTATAGCTGTTGGTAGTAGTCTCTTATTGATCCTTTGTATTTCTGTGTAGTCTTGTTGTGATCTCTCCATTTTCATTTCTAATTTTGTTGATCTGATTTCTTCTCCCTTTGTTTCTGTGTTGAGTCTGGCTAATGGATTGTCAAATTTTGTATATCTTCTCGAAAAAAACCAGCTTTTAGGTTTTGTTGATTTTTGCTATGGTCTCTTTTGTTTCTTTTGCATTTATTTCTGCCTAATTTTTAAGATTTCTTTCCTTTACTAACCCTGCAGTTCTTCATTTCTTCCTTTCTCTAGTTGCTTTAGGTGTAGGAGTTAGGTTATTTATTTGATTTTTTTCATTGTTTCTTGAGGTTACGCCTGTATTGCTATATGAACCTCCCTTAGCATTGATTTTACTGTGTCCCATAGGTTTTGGGTTGTTGTGTTTTCATAATTCATTCGTTTCTATGCATATTTTGATTTTCTTTTTTTTTGATTTCTTCTGTGATTGTTGGTTATTCAGAAGCGTGTTGTTTTTTAGCCTCCATAAGTGGAAAGTTTTTTAATAGTTTTTTTTCCTGTAACTGAGGTCTAATCTACTGCATTGTGGTCAGAAGAGAAGATGGCTGGGATGATTTCAAATTTTTTGGAATTTTACCAAGCTCGATTTTTGGCCCAGGGATCGTGATCTATCCTGGAGAAAGTTCCATGTGCACTTTGGAATGAAAAAGGTGAAATTGATTGTTTTGGGGTGGATAGTCCTGTAAATACAATTAAATCTAACTTGTCTATTGTATCATTTTTTTTAATAGGGTTTGTGTTTCCTTGTTAATTTTTATTTAGTTGAATCTATCCATATGTTGTGAGTGAAGTATTAAAAGTCTCCCACGATTATTGTTGCTATTGTTAATTTCCCTTTCATACTTGTTGTATTTGCCTTACATACTGTGTGCTCCTATGTGGGTGCATATATATTTATAATTGTTCCCATCTTCTTCTTGGATTGATCCTTTTGATCATTTTGTAGGTCCTTCTTTGTCTCTTTTCACTAGCCTTTATTTGAAAGTCTATTTTATCTGAAATGAGTTATTGCGCTACCTGCTTTCTTTTGGTCTCCGGTTTTTGCATGAAATATGTTTTTCCATCCCTTCCCTTTCAGTCTGCATGTGTCCTTGTTTTGAGGTGGGTATCTTGTAGACAGGCATATATAGGGGTCTTGTTTTTGTATCCATTCAGCCTGTCTTTGTCTTTTGGTTTGTGGGCATTCAACTCATTTACATTTAAGGTAATTATTGATAAGTATTGTCCTGTTGCCATTTTACTTTGTTGTTTTGATGTTCGTGTTTTAACATCATTTCTGTGTTTCATGTTTAGAGTAGATCCTTTGCATTGTTGGAGAGCGGGTTTTGGTGGTGCTGAATTCCCTCAGCTTTTGCTTGTCTGTAAAAGCTTTTTGAATTATACTTATATCTGATGAGATCCTTGCTGGGTACAGTTAATCTGGGTTGTAGATTATTCTCTTTTCATTACTTTAAGTATGTCTGCCATTCCCTTTATAGCCTGAAAGGTTTTCTAATTTGGGGGAAAAAATAAGATCAAGCTGTTATCCCTTATGGGGATTCCCTTGTGTGTTATTTGTTGTTTTTCCCTTGCTGCTTTTATATTTGTTCTTTGTGTTTGATCTTGTTAATTTGAATAACAGTGTCTTGGGGTGTTCGCTTGGGTTTATCCTGTTTGGGACTCTCTGGGTTTCTTGGACTTCTGTGACTATTTCCTTCCCCATTTAGGGAAATTTCAACTATTATCTCCTCGAGTATTTTTTCTGGCCTTTCCTTTATCTTCTTCTTCTGGGACTCCTATGATTCGAATGTTGGGGGTTTAATATTGTCCCGAGGTCCCTGAGGCTTTCTCATTCTATTTGAATCTTTTTTTCTTTTTTCCTCTTCATGCTTCGTTTATTTCCACCATTCTATCTTCTTTCCTCACTTATCCTATCTTCTGCCTCTGTTATTCTACTGTTGTGGTTCCCTCCAGAGTGTTTTGTATCTCCTTTATTTCATTTATATATTACATATTGACTCTTTTTTTTCTTCTCTCCTTGATAAAACATTTCTTGCATTTTTCAATCCTTGTCTCAAGGCTATTTATCTGTAACTACATTTTCGTTTTCAAGATTTTGGGATCGTTTTTATTATCATTTATTCTAAATTCTTTTTCAGATAGATTCCTTATTCTCCTCCTCTTCTGTTTGAGTTTGGTGTGCATTTATCATTTTCCTTTCTTGCTGAGTATTTCTCTGCCTTTTCATCTTGTTTAGAATGCTGTGTTTGGGAGTGGCTTTCTGTGTTCTGGTAGTTTGAGGTTCCTCATTATTGTGGAAGGTTACTCACTGTGGGTGGGGTTGGTAGGGTGGCCTTTCAGGTTTCCCTGGTGGAGGAAAGGCTTGTGTTGGTGTTCTGGTGGGTGGAGCTGGATATCTTCTTCTAGAGAGCAATTGGATGTGTCCAGTATTGAGTTTTGAGATGTCTTGGATATGGTGTGGATCTGGGCAGCCTGTATATTGATGCTCAGGGCTACTGTTACTGCATTGACTGGAGGAATCTTGCTTGGTATGTCTTGCTCTGGAACTTATGGCTTCTTGGGGTGGAGTTGGTTTCATTGTATTGTGGAGGCTTTTGGGTGATCTTTATTTAAATAATGTGTTTCCTCTGGCTTTCCAGTCTTTATTCTTGCAGTAGCCTCAAGACTTCTCAATCCATACAGCATCGTTAATAAAACTTTAGGTATAATGGTGAGAAGAATTCTCCACAGTGAGGGATACCCAGAGAGGTTCACTGAATTACTGGATAGAGGTGGAAGGGGGGGTGTTGAGGTGATCAGGAGGGAGAAGAGAAGGGACTCTAAACGTGGAGAGAGCAGTCTAGGCCAGTAAGCACTTCCCTCTGTGCCTCCACAGTCTGGAACCTCATAGAGGTTATGGAGATACATAGAGAGGGGGGTGGGGAGGAAGGTAAATAGAGGTGGAGCATGAGAGAGTAGAAAAGGAGGGATCTCAAGAGGGGAGAGGTGAGAGAGGAGTCGGGCAGTATTCTGTTCCCCAAAAGTGTTCTCGGTGCCCAGACACCCTCAGAGATTTCCAGACTTGGTTGGAGAAGAGAGGAAGGGGGGTGGGAGATAGAGGTTCCATGGGGGAGAAGAAAGAGCGTAATAGGGGGAGAGAATAATCATGCCGGGAATCAACTCATGAGTAAAATGGGTACCAAAGATTGTATTCTTAAATGTACAAAATTGATATCAAATATGTAAAAACAAGATTAAAATATCTAGAGTAGAGGGTTAGAACTATTAAAAAAATACAATATAGAAAAAAAGGAAAACAAAATCACAATAAGTATAAGATATATGCAGTTTAGTTTGCTTTTAATAAAAATGGTTTGTGGCTCTTTTTTTTTTGCAGGTAATAGTGGGTTATAAAAAGAAAAATTAAAGATTGTAATAGAGGACTTAAAGAAAAAAAGAAAAAAAAAGTTGTAAAAAAATTAAAAAAATGATAATAGTAAATTATATCAGGACTTTCTCTAGAGCTGTGTTGTGAGCAATGTGGGGTCTGTTAGTTTCAGACAGATCTTGTTCTGCTTATATTTTCAAGATCTTAGGCCCTTCAATATGTAGCTGGTGTTAACTTACAGGGATTTTTAATCTGTTGGCCTGTCACTTCCAAAGCGCTTCCCTCTGTTTATTTGGATTCTGTTTGCAGGTCTCTTCAGTGTTTCTAAATACTTCCGCTGCCACAAAGGCTTGTTCAGTCCTGCCTGTGGGGAGGGAGGAGGAAACACTGCAAACAATATCCACTGGCGTGTGTGTGGAGAGCTGCAGTGTTCAGCCAGCACTGGGTTTTCCCCTGCTCACGGCGAGTGTGTGTTTCCCCGTCTACCTTCTGAGGCTTCAGGTTACTTCTGCCAGGAAGTGGCCCTGAGGTTCGTGTACTTCACAGGTCTAGACGCTGGTTCAGGTTCCCGGGTACTCACACAAATGGCGCAGACTCGATTGGGCCCGAGTTTTGTGCAGATCCCTGGTCCGGAGCAGCTAGGCAGCCAGGGAGTTTTTGGCGAGCGGAAGCACCCCACCTTCCTCCCTGTTGGGGCGGTGTGGCTTATCACCTCCCATGGTCCCCGCTCGGTTTACAGGCGCGCGCCGGTATGGTGTGCTTTGTGTCGGTTCTGGGGAGTGGTCTCTGGCTGTGAACACCGAGGCTGTCGACCCTCCGGATCTCAGGCGTCTTGTTTTGCTTAGAAACTGGAAAGGGGGGGGGGGGCCCCCCCTTTTTTTGCAGTTTTGTAGGGGTGCCTCTCTGGGCTTGGAGTTTGCCCCTTTTAAGCTCTGGCTTGGTCCTTCCCTGCCCGCTGCGTCCAGCGGGGATGGGGAAGTCTGCAGCCGGCTAGCTCTCCTCTGGTATTGTCAGTCTTTGGTCTGTGAGCAGGCCGGCAGTGCCTTGGATTTGGGCGTTTTTCGCGGAGATAGTTCTCTCTCTCTGGCTGTTCCCACAGTTTAGGTTGCCATCTCGCGGTTAGTCCTCAGATTGCCCTCAGGACACTCGGCAGTCCTTAACCCTATGCATGCCGCCCGCTCCTCCCGGGGTTCAGCCCCCATTGCTGTGGAGGATGTGAGTGTCTGGGTTTCTTTGCTGGAGTTGCCTTTAGGCACGTAATCTGTGGGTTTTATTTAATTTTTCCTCCCAGTTATGTTGCCCTTCCGAGATTCAAAATTCTTCCCCCAACCCTCCGGTGAGAGGGTTTCCTGATGTTTGGAAACTTCTCCTCTTTTACGACTCCCTCCCCGGGATGGGTCTCCATCACTAATCTTTTGTCTCTGCTCTTTTTTCTTTTTTATTTTGTCTACTCCTTAGAAGATAATGGGTGTTTTTTCTGGATGCTGATGTCCTCTGCGCGTTCAGAAGTTGTTTTGTGAAGTAGTGCTCAGTGTTCAGATGTTCTTTTGATTAAATTTGTGGGGAAGGAGAGTTGGTCTCCTCTTCCTATTCCTCTGCCATCTAGCCCCGCCTCTGTCTCTGCTTTTTAATATGCTGTCTAGGTTGGTCATGACTTTTCTTCCAAGGAGTAAGCATTTTTTAATTTCATGGCTGCAGTCACCATCTGCAGTGATTTTGGAGCCAAAAAATAAAGTCTGTCACTGTTTCCACTGTTTCCCCATCTATTTGCCATGAATTGATGGGACCGGATGCCGATGGTCTTATTTGGGTGGGGTATTATTTTTAGATGGTCTGTCAAGTCTAGTTGTTTTATAGTGTTATTTGTTAGTTATTGTTGTATGTTCCTCTATTTGTTTGTTAATTTTCTAACCATTTGTTTTCATCCGTTTGTTGAAAGTAGAATATTGATTATCTCGAATTATTATTGTGAACTGTCAAAATCTCCTTTGAATCTGTTAGTTTTAATTCTAATATTTTCAGTCTGTTATTAGGTGCTAAAGCCTTGGATTCCTGTTTCCGAGTTATAAGAAGTTGATTCTGGACAATTTTGCAGTTTCCTCAGTGCTTTCATGGATAGGAGAGTTTTCAGAGGCTTTTTTCCATATTTTTTTGTTGGCTTCACTCTGAGATAATAGGGTTTTGCGTTTGGATTTATTGTTGTTTAGGAGAGAAAGAGTAGGAGGCAAGATCTGGGATGTGAACAGTTTTTAGTATGGCATTACATTTTTCTAAAGTGGTGGGGAAAATCTCTAGGAAGATCAGATTTTTAAGAGGAGAGGGTCTGGAGTTTCAATTTTATGCACATATTGCCTTTGCCCACTAGCTGTCCAAGAGAGATGCCCAATAGGCAATCTATTTAACAAGTCTGGAGCTCAGGCTTTAGAAGTCAAGGTGCAGGTGTTAATCGTAGGCAAGACCAGAAGACTCTGACTCTCTAGGCTTACATTATATTTCCTACTTAGATTCTTCAGAGACTAGGGAAAATACATATTGTCCTCAAATATGCAAAACCATTGTTCTATTCTTTTGCTTTGCTTGAAATACACTTCCTGCCAAAAATTTTCTTGCTCATTCCTTTAAAACTGGCCCTCTTTAAAAACCCAGATGTAGTTCTATCTGAACACAGACCTTGTTATCACAAATGGGATCCTTCAGCTACTTGCTTCTCCTCTACATTACTAATTGTCAGAAGCACCTTTCCACTTAGCACACTTTTTACCATCGAATTACCTCCTCTATAGTTTATCACCTTGACCATTTTTAGTTATTTGTTGCATATCTGATATTCATTTAAGCTGTAAGATCCTTGGGGATAGGGGACTCCTGAAACTCATTCGTCTTTATATTTTCAGATCCAGAACAATGTTTAACACATAGGAAAGTACTCAATAAAATATTTCGGAGATGAATGTGGGAAAACGTAGGCAAAGCCAAAAAGACATTTTAGACAATCTTCCATTTCAACAAAGCGCAATAGATCCAAAACTGAATTAATTATTTATTTTCAACAAAACTGAGCACATGGCACTGACATTTGCCTATTACTAACGCTTGAAACTCCTATAACCCTTTTCACTAGTCTCTCTCCTATACTCTGTCTAGGCAATACTAAGCCTTTGCAGTTCTTCATCGTAAACCTGTCTTCAGTTCTCCCATACTCATCCCCACTGCCACTCCCTTCGTCTAGACCACCATCTCATCTGGGCTACTTTCAGAGACATGCTCTCTTCCGATATCTCCACTCTGTAACATGAATGATATATCTGATATGGGAACTATATCCTGGACCCTACTGCATGATACTCTTTAATGATTCCCATGATCTTCAAGTAAAATCCAAACTTAATATGGCATCAAAGAAAATTTTCCTACTGAACTATTTGCACTTGCTAAGGGCATTGTGCCTTCTCCTGCTACCAGGCTTTTGCATATGCTGCAAAAACAAGGCAAACAAACAAAAAGGAAATAAGTCTCTTTGCCTAGGTAAGATCTACTCTTTTTTGTGTCTCATCTTAGATGCCAGTTCCTCTAGGAAAATTTTTCCTGATTACTCACAACTGGATTAGGAACATTGTCTATGTGTTTCCACAGCACCTCCTGCTTAAGTTTGGGTAGCACTTATCAGACTTACATTGGAATTGCTTGGATTGTGTTTTTCTTGTATTGTGGTGGTGAGTGTTTATGTAACTACATGATACTAAGCAGGTGTTCAGTAAGCATTGATTGTTTCATGTAAAAACAATTACAGAATTTAATTAATCTGCAAATATTGAGGGTTAACTATAGTTTTCATTAGCAACCTTAACTCTCAGCCCTCCTACATAGAGCTTTTCTTCTGCTAAGAACTAAGACCAATAAAACATATGAAAGTCCATGTACATGCACATTGAGACATGGGAAGAACACTGGTACATCTTATCAAGGCAATACTCTCATTTTACAGATGTGAAAACTAAAGCCTTAAGAGTGTCAGTGACTTGTCCGGGCCAAAGTGGTGATGTTTAGCAGAACGCAAATGGAAATATCAATCGCCTAACCCCTCCTGTCACTGTCTGCCCATGCAGTTGTGTGAGTCTCTTCTGGAAGGTCATAGGAATACTAGTTATCAGGGCTGACTAACGAAGTCTGCCCACTGACTCACTGCTGAGTCACAAGACCTTGGTGATTTTGGGGGACTGGAAAACTGAATGTGTCTTTTCTTGGAGGTATTCATTTCTCTTCTGGTGAGACAATGTTGGCACCTTGGCTAAGGCATCCTACTGAGCTAAGCATTAGGGAAGCACAGATTCCCTCAATGTGCTCACCTTCATCCCTGCTAATGGGGCTATGTTTGTATCAACCTCAGAGTTTTCCCAAAGCTTTGCACTTTCTTCTATTATATAACAGAGCTGATAGCCCATACATGCATGCACGCTCAGTTGCTCAGTTGTGTCTGATTTTTTGTGACCCTTTGGACTATAGCCCCCCAGGCTCCCCTTGTCCATGAGATTTTTCAGGAAAATCTGAAGTGGGTTGCCATTTCTTCTTCTAGGGATCTTCCCGATCCAGGAACTGAACCCATATCTCCTGTGTTTCAGGCAGATTTTTAACCTGCTGGGCCATCAGGGAAGCACCAGATATACCATACTTTATACAAAAATTGGATGATTTAAAAGAGATTATTGGAAAGGAAACCCTGTTTTCACACATTGTATATAACCTATAAGACTGTTGTACAAAGAAGTCTGTAAATAAAACAGTAAAAGCAATGCTTGGGCCAGAAGTCTTTTGATCCTTTTTTCCATCTCTTGAGATTTTATGAGTGCATTGTTAGTGTCCCTGGAGGAGGGCATGGCAACCCACTCCAGTATTCTTGCCTGGATAATCCCCATGAACAGAGGAGCCTGGCAGGATATAGTCCATGGGATCGCAAAGAGTCGGACACGACTAAGCGACTAACACACACACATTGTTAGTGTAAATGATCACATTTCAATTTCTCTGCTTCTAGTGAGCCTGGTTTCCTACTGGCATACTGGGATCAGGATAAGGTGAGCATTTCCTCTCTGCCAGATACCGCATGTACATTAATATAACCTCTTGATATTACCATGACATGTTAGCCTCCTTTTACAGATGAAGCTGCTAAGGTTCAGAGAGATTATATGGCTTTGCTGAGATGAAGCTAGTGGTTCTTGGACCACACTGAGTGTCAAAGATCTAGGTCATCATTGACCTTGAGCTCAAGTTCCAGTGGAGTGGTGGGGAATGAAAGCCTCGAAGCAGGATTGAGAGAGAAGGGAAGCTTAGGGTATAAAGACTGAAAATGTAGACCATTGTCAAAAACTCAAAAGGTCTCTTTTTTCTCACTCTCCTTCCCCCCTCCCTCTCTTCTTCCCTCTCCCTTTCCTCATCCCCTTCTTCCTCCCACCCCTGCCTACATTAGTGTGTATTTGCATCATGTATGCCTGCATAAATTCATCGTCCTGGCCATAGTCCCAAGGGATGATTGCTATGATTCTTGAGGGAATTTCAGATCTGCCCTGCACTGTTCCAATGGATCAGTCCTTGGGCCAAATCCTAGAGTGACCTTGGTACTAGAGAGGCAGAGTATATGACCTTCAAGCTGCCATGACTTTTTGTGCTTGCCACACTGCTGAAGGCATCAAAAGGCCTTTCAACAGACTGCTAATCATGACATTCCTTTCCAGAGGCCCTCTGAGCACAGTTGTTTTATTATGGGATATTTTCTGGAAAATGGCATGTATAAACGTGATATGTGTAAATTATATATTGCTTATTACAAGATATCTTATGGGCTCTGTTTTTCTTTTAAGGAACATTCTACTACTCACATGTTCCCAGGGTTAGCAGAACTCTGGAGTCAGATTGCTTAGGTTCAAAATCCAGCTCTAACTTTTATTAGCTGTGTTACCTTGAGCAAATTACATAATTCCCTTAAATTTTTGTTGCCTCACCCAGAAGGGCTAAAAGTACTCAATAGGTTATCACAGTAAGTGAAGTAAGTCAGACAGAGAAAGACAAATACTATATGATATCTCTCATATGTGAAATCTAAAATATGACACAAATGAACTTATCTAAGAAACAGACTCACAGACATAAAGAACAGACTTGTGGTTGCCAAGGAGGGGTGGAGTTGGGATGGATATGAAATTTGGGATTAGTGGATGCAAGCTATTATGTATAGAATGGATAAACAGAAAAGTCTTGCTGTATAGCACAGGTAACTATATTCAATATCCTGTGATAAAACATAATGGAAAAGAATACAAAAATGAGTATATATGTGTGTGTGTGTGTGTGTGTGTGTGTGTGTGTGACTTAATCACTTTGCTCTACCACAGAAATAAACACAACATTGTAAATCAACTATGCTTGAGAAAAATAATTTTTTAATAATATAGATCTCCAGATTCTTTAACAAATGTTCTGGGATCAGATGACTGATTAACAGAGGAAATATTCAGGGTTATAAAGTTCAGAATACTTTTGCAGCAGCAACCTGGGATGGGAAGGGGCAGTCTGAGCTCCACAGGCAGGAACATACACAGAAGCAGTGCTTGCGGGCCACTTCCTGACATGTGATCTCTGCATCCTCGCCCGTGTCTTGCCCATTCCTTACGGTTCTGATCTAGTACCCTGCTTGTACTCCAGGATCTCTGGTTCCTCATTCTGGTTGACAGAGCACCTCTGACCTCACCTCTTTTGAGCTTGGGTACATCTAACTCACTTAAACATTTTAAAGACCAATGTATCCATAGAAAAATCATATAGGATCAACCAAGAATTGCTATATATTAGGGTTCATTTAAATATCTATCTTGATGAACTTGGGCAAGGATGGCAATGCTTTCACTTCATAAGCTCACTCCAAATCATGGGTACATTTACCAATGCCTAAAATGTTGTGATGACAGTCGTCTGGGTGGCATGTCACCTTAAAGGGAAGAGTAAAGAAGAAAAGAATGTAGGCTACAACTCATTAGAAATGCTTACTATGGCTCATATCTGCTTACTTTGGACTATCTCTGAAAGGCTTGTTGTTCAGTCTCTCAGTCATGTCTGACTCTTTGTGACCCCCATGAACTGCAGCATGCCAGGCTTCCCTGTCCTTCAGTAGCTCCTGGAATTTGCTCAAACTCATATCAATTGAGTAGGTTATGCCATCCAACCATCTCATCCTCTGTCACCACCTGCTCCTCCTGACCTCAGTCTTTCCTAGCATTAGGGTCTTTTCCAATGAGTTGGCTCTTCGCATCAGGTGGCCAAAGTATCACAGCTTTAGCTTCAGCATCAGTTCTTCCATTGAAGATTCAGGGTTGATCTCCTTAGGTTTGACTGTGTTGATCTCCTTGCTGTCCAAGGGACTCTCAAGGGTCTTCTCCAGCACCACAGTTCGAAAGCATCAATTCTTCAGCACTCAGCCTTATTTGTGGTACAAATCTTACATCCATGCAAGCTTTGAATATACAGGCCTTTGTCAGCAAATTGGTATCTCTGCTTTTTAATACACTGACTAGGTTTGTCATAGCTTTTCTTGTAAGGAGCAAGCATCTTTTAATTTCATGGCAGTAGTCACTGTCCACAGTGATTTTGAAGCCCAAGAAAACAAAATCTGCCACTGTTTCCATTGTTTCCCTATCTATTTGCCATGAAGAGATGGGGCCAGATGCCATGATCTTAGCATTTTCTGAACTTATTTTGTAGATGAGCCTTTGAAGATCTAATTTTTATCTGATTCACAAGTGATAAACTTTATACTCTCTACCATATTTAGAGAATGTAAGAAGTTCCAAAGAGAAGAAGAAGGGTGTTATAATTTGCTGAAGGCTTACTGTGTCCTACACACTTTCATGGACATGACCTTTTTTTAAGTATGAAAAAAATGTGTGTTGGGGGAAATGATTTGCCCTGAATCTAAAGCAGAGCCTGATGGCAAGGATCAAACGTCTCAGCTGTTGGAAGAAAAGGAGCTAAGGGTCAGGGAGCCTGCAGGCCCTGATATTTTTAGTGTCACATCGTCAGAGTTAAGTGTCAGAGAAACAGAAAGGCAATGCCAAATAACGAGAGAGGAAGAAATGGGAAACCCATTAACATATTTTTTAAAGTTAATAACTTTAATATTTCCTACTGTTGCACAGTACCTTGAGATCTATAGCTCTGCCTTGTATAGAAAATGAAGCCCCATCACCCAGTTCCTTGCTCTGGTGGGTAACCCTGAAATACCTATAGGTGGACACATCATCACGTGTGAGAACACATCGTAATATTAAAAGATAGCATCTAGGACTCTTGTGACTCAGATTCAGTTTTAGGTTTTACAACTTTCTGATTGAAAAATAGCAGGTAAATCCTAAACCCTCTAATTCCCTTTTCTTTTCTCAAAAATGAGAAACTGTAGCACTGTTATACACTTCAAAGATTGCAATCACTCTGTAGTGAAAGTGCTGGGAAAATCCTCAAAAACTCTTTATACCTGGAACATGAAACTTTGCTATCCTGACCAGTTTGCTCAGCACTTATTCTCTTGTACCTCCACCCCAAACACACATGTACACACATTTTTACACACACATGCTTACACACACACATACAATCATGCACACACACACATGTATTTCCAGCAGCTCACTGGAAAGAGCTCACGTGAATCTAGGAATGAATCTAGTCAGGTACCATACAGTGTTCCCAGGTACTGCTGCTTCCTGTTTCCCTATGAACTAATGAATATGGTTATCTTCTCTCTACTTCAAGTCCGGAAGGAAAAAATAACACATAATATCAATAACATTGTTTCAAGATCCAGGATGAAACTCTCCAGATGTAGTAACTGAAGCACAGAGCAAGAGAGTTTGGAAGTCCCTGATTCGGGGTGTTTTCTTAGATAAATATCTTAATCTTCCCAGGAAACAATTTCAAATTTCTTTATCTAGAAGAGGGTTTAGGCCAGAAAAACTCTAGCATCCCTTTTAGTGCTAACATTTTGCATTCAATGATCTTCATTCATTTGTTCATCTAATATTCACTGAATGCCTACCGTATGCCTGGTCTTCCCTCATAGCTCAGTCAGTAAAGAATCTGCCTACAATGCAGGAGACCTGGGTTCTGTTCCTGGGTCGGGAAGATACCCTGGAGAAGGAAATGGCAACCCACTCCAGTATTCTTGCCTGGGAAATCCCATGGACAAAGGAGCCTGGCAGGTTACAGTCCATGGGGTGGCAAGAGTCAAACATGATTCAGCTACTGAACCACCTTATGCCTGTTCTACATACCAGGAGTACATCAAAAAACAAAACAGAGTAAGAATCCCTGCCATTGTAGAGCTTATGTTCTGGTGAGAAGAGAGAGAAAACAAGCAATAAATATAATACTCAATAAATTGTGCTATATAGAAAGCTTGGTGAATATTGAAGGGGGAAAAAATCCAAACAAGAAAGAGATTGGGAGTGCAGAAAAAGAGGGGCAGGATGCAATTTCAAAGGCCTCATTTTAAAAGGTGATATTTCAGCAAATACTTGCAAAAGTAGGACATTCAGCCATATGGATATCTGAGAGAAGAGCATTCTAGGGAGAGGTTTCAGCCCATCCAAAGCCCTAAGGCAGGAACATGCCTGTGTGTTCAAAGAACAGCAAGGACATATGGGAATTTGAGCTTTTATCTGAGTGAGATAGAGTCACTGGAGAGTTTTGAACAGAGGGTGACATGATATAACTTACACTTTAAAGGGATCGTTCTGACTGCTTTGTGAAGTGTAGACGGTTGGGAAAGGCAGGAATGGAAGCATGGAGACCCATTGAAGGCAGCTGAATTATCCCAGTGAGAGATGGCTCAGGCAACAGTAGTAACAGGAGATGGTAAGAAGTGGTTGGAGTCATGATTTATTTTGAAAGTAACGACAATCGTCCTGATGAATTAGATGTGGGTCTGAGAAAAGAGCAGAATCAAGAATGGTTTCAAGATTTCTACACTGAGCAAACTTAAGGATGGAGTTGTCATAACGTGAGATGGGGCGGGAGACTGGAAGTTGCATAGGTCTGACTGAGCATCATGGGTAGAGTGGAGCTCATAGGTTCAGCTTCAGATGTGCTAAATTGACACATCTACTAGACACCCAAGTGGGGGTGTCAAAGGCAATAGTATTTGAATCTGGAGTTCAGGAAAGAGGTATAGTTTGCAGATAAAACATTTCTAATTCTTGAGCTAAGAACCCCATAAATGTTATATCCCAAGGGCCCAGTGTATTTCCTCCTGAGGAATTTATATCTGAAATGTTTACAGTTGTCACTGATGTCATTGTCACTATCATGACTAAACTTCTGCTAGATTAAAAGTACTTTGTAAAGTTTTCTGGACATCTGGGTGTCCCTGTGTCCTTGGTCTGCCCAGATGCACACAGGATACCTTCAAATTACTCTGAAGTATGCTTCCATTAGAATGGATTATGGCATACAGCCCAATGCTGTCATGTTCTGATATTACAAGACAAAAAAAAGTCATAGTAGGTATTAAAGCAGTTCCTTGGGGTAGCAGAAATGTCACTTCATCTTTTGTAGTTATCATTTCTATTTTTATCACCCAATTTACCCGATCCCCAAAAAGCAATCTCAGTCAATTTAAAGTAAATTTAGCCATTTTGAGTTTATGGTTGGTAAATTATGAAGTTTTTCTTATCTTTTCTTCTACCGGGTTGGTTTGTAAGTTCTAGAGTGCATATTCAGGTTAGGACGGAGATAAGTGTCTGGTGAATCTGTAAATTTGCGGAGATGTACCCCTCCCTGAGTGTCAGAGATGGACACAAGGTCTCCCGCTGTGTGCACAGGGCTCTGCTCAGCTGACAGTGGAAAGCTTTAAAAACACCTGTTAACCCTACCAAAAGTTAAAAAGAAAATTCTAAGAAGAACTTTCCATTCATATAAAGTTTTAAAATATTCTCTGTCAGACCTAAAATTGCTTATTAAATGACCAAACAAACTACCGTGTCTTGAGCACAAATCTCTAAGGAAAGGCAGGGATGTAGCTTGTAAGAGATGCTACACACGGTGGGGAGCCCTGAATGTGTCCTGGTGCCACGTGGCCCAGTTCCGTAAGCTCTCTGCAGTGTGTGTCTTCCCGTGGACTCCTGAAGTTCATTCTTGGAGCAATATTTCTTCTGTTCTTAATGTGAAAAAACAATTGTTTTCCTAAACCTATTATTTATGCCAAGTTTATAGAAGCTTAATAGCCAGAAAGTAGCTTCTTTTATTTTCTCTGGTATTTTTGGTATGACTACTGTTCCTGGTACAGTAGAAATCATGGTGTAGTTCAAAGGAATGAGATGAGGAAGGGTACTACAGAGAAGGGTAAACCAGAGGGATTTGGGAAAGAAAATCATGAATATTCCCAATATTATTCAGCCACAGAATCTCTGGGGATCTGTGCTGTGAGCTCCAGCTCCTCCTTCAATTCCAGGCTTTAAGTTCAACTGCACCTTAGGACCTGGGCTTTGCAAGCATGAGAAACAAGATGTGAAATCCATAAGAGAGTGTACCCAACCCTAAAGCATCAGCCTGGCTCCCATCACCAGCTTCCAGGAACCCAAGCAGCACATCTCCTTCAAAATTTGTATTTTCTCTATCTGTAAGACAGACATATGTATCTCAAACACATATACATATATTGCGGAGAGTGGGAGGTGAAGGGAAGGAGGTAGTCATCAGAGATGTTGGAAGAGCACCATATTGGGAATCAAAGGATCTAAGATATAGATCAAGCTCTGCCAAACCCTGTGTGGTTCTGTGCTGTTCATTTAGCCCTTATGTTCCTCAGCACCCTTTTCTGGAAGGTGAAGAGGGATAGTTGCTTCATTTATCTATTTATGTGTTCAACCATAATTTCAAAATGAAAAAGAATGGTACCATCAAGAAAATCTACACACAATAATGCTGGAGAGGATGTGGAGGAAAGGCAACCCTACTGCACTGTAGGTGGGAATATAAATTGGTACAGCCACTATGGAAAACAGTATGGAGACTCCTTAACAAGCTAGGAATAAAACTACCATATGCCCCAGCAAGGGCTTCCCAGGTGGTGAGACTGGTTAAGAACCCATTTGCCAATGTAGGCGACTATCCCTGGGTCAGGACAATCCCCTGGAGAAGGGAATGGCTATTCACTCCAGTATTCTTGCCTGGAAAATCCCATGGACAGAGGAATCTAGAGGGCTACAGTTCATAGGGTCGCAAAAAGTCACACACATGCACATGACCCAGCAATCCCACTACTGGACATATACCCTGAGAAAGCCACAATTCAAAAAGGCACCTGGACCCTAACATTCGTTGCAGCACTATTTAGAATAGCCGGGACACAGAAGCAACCTGGATATCCATCAACAGATGAATAGATAAAGAAGTTTTGGTACATATACACAATGGATATTACTTAGTCATAAAAAGGAATTAATTTAAGCCAGTTGTAATGAGGTGAATGAACCTAGAGCCTGTTACACAGAGTGAAATAAATCAGAAAGAGAAAAAAATATATCGTATATTAATGCATATATATATGGAATCTAGAAAAAATAGTACTGATGAAACTATTTACAGAGAAGAAATGGAAATATTGACATAGAGGATGGACTAGTGGACACAGTGGAGGAAGGACAGGGTAGGACAAATCGAGAAAGTAGCATTGACATATATACCCTATTGTGTAAAATAATTAACTAGAAGGAAGCTGCTGTATAACACAGGAAGCCCAGCACAGCACTCTGTGATGACCTAGAGGAGTGGAATGAGGGGGAGGGAGGCTCAAGAGAGAAGGGGTACATATATATATGATTATGGCTGAATCACACTTATGTACAGCAGAGATCACCACAACATTATAAAGCAATTACCCTCCCACAACAACAAAATAATCTCGATAAAACAACCAGCAAACAAAAGTGAACTGAGCATCCTCATTGTGCTAGGTGCCAGACCAGTATCGCAACTACTGCTGCCTCTTACAGCATTATCTCTGACAACCACAATAACTACCATGAACTAGGCTCCTACTAGATACCAGTCACTGTACTGAGTGCTTTGTAGACACTATTTCATTTAATCCTCAGAAGAGCATGGTGAAGGGTCAATTTCATTTCTATTTTGCAGTTCTGAAAGACAAAGCTTATGAGATTAAGGAAGGGGTTTGTTTGATTTTTCCAACTTTGTTGGCACTTTTTCCAATAAGTGCCAGAGTTAGGTTTGAACCCAAGCTTTTCTGTTGCCAAAGTAGATGCGAAAGAGTTACTATCCTCCAGTATGTTAGTCTATTTCATCTGATTTAAACAGGCTATGAGTCTATGTAGGGATGAATGTTTTGCATGCTCATCCAAACAAACACACAGAAATAGTTCATGAACTTGTTCCACATAGTAATGTCATAAGCAAGAGACACACCTAGCACACTGGACGCTCGGGTGTGGCCTGTAAGAAAAGATGATTCTATGACTTCTTTTTTTTTTTAATAAATTTATTTATTTTAGTTGGGGGCCAATTAATTTACAATATTGTAGTGGTTTTCACCACACATTGACATGAATCAGCCATGGGTCCACACGTGCTCCCCATCCCGAACCCCCCTCCCACCCCCCCATCCCATCCCCCTGGGCCATCCCACTGCCCCAGCCCTGAGCATCTGTCCCATGCATCAAACCCAGAGTGGTGTTCTGCTTCACACATGATAATATACATGTTTCAATGCTATTCTCTCAGAACGTCCCACCCTCACCTTCTCCCTCAGAGTCCATAAGACTATTCTATGCATCTGTGTCTCTTATTCTGTCTCGCATATAGGGTTATCGTTACCATCTTTCAAATTCCATATATATGCATTAGTATACTGTATTGGTGTTTTTCTTTCTGGCTTACTTCACTCTGTATAATGGGCTCCAGTTTCATCCATCTCAATAGAATCGATTCAAATGTATTCTTTTTAATGGCTGAGTAATATTCAATAGTGTATATGTACCACAGCTTCCTTATCCATTCATCTGCTGATGAACATCTAAGTTGCTTCCATGTCCTGGCTATTGTAGACAGCGCTGTGATGAACATTGAGGTACATGTGTCTCTTTAAATTCTGGTTTCCTCGGTGTGTATGCCCAGCAGTGGGATTGCTGGGTCATATGACAGTTCTATTTCCAGTTTTTTAAGGAATCCCCACACTGTTCTCCATAGTGGCTGTACTAGTTTGCATTCCCACCAACAGTGTAAGAATGTTCCCTTATCTCCACACCCTCTCCAGCATTTATTGCTTGTAGACTTTTGGATAGCAGCCATTCTGACTGGTGCGAAATGGTACCTCATTGTGGTTTTGATTTGCATTTCTCTAATAATGAGTGATGTTGAGCATCTTTTCATGTATTTGTTAGCCATCTGTATGTCTTCTTTGGAGAAATGTCTGTTTAGTTCTTTGGCGCATTTTTTGATTGGGTCGTTTATTTTTCTGGAATTCAGCTGCAGGAGTTGCTTGTATATTTTTGAGATTAATTGTTTGTCTGTTGCTTCGTTTGCTATTATTTTCTCCCATTCTGAAGGCTGTCTTTTCACCTTGCTTCTAGTTTCCTTTGTTGTGCAAAAGCTTTTAATTTTAATTAGGTCCCATTTGTTTATTTTTGCTTTTATTTCCAATATTATGGGAGGTGGGTCATGGAGGATCCTGCTTGATTCTATGACTTCTTATGCACCATCACACTCTCTTGGGTGCTCCCGACCCCACCTCAGGGCCGTGTTCCTTAGAGGGATGACTATCCAACCTGGCCTATGCTCTGACTCTATAGCGACCTGGGGAGAAGGGAGAGCCCTCCCTTTCCACTCCCCTACTGGAGTGTCTCTTTTCCAGAACTCAGCGCAGGCAAATAGGAATCCGACCAAGGAATGCCACTCTAGCTGCCCCCTTAAGTGCTAAAAAGCAGTTTCAAGTGTATGGTAGAAACTAGGGGCACAGCATCTACTGTTCTGACTGAATGGTGCTTCCCCAAATCTCCTATTTGGTGAATAAATTCTTTTTGCTTAAAAGATGCCTCAGACAAATAGGAGGTGTCATTTTGCAACATAATGATTCAGAAAACACTCAAGCAAGGACTTGTAAGAAACTGCTCTTGAGTGACTCGATCTCCAAGAATTGCTGGGGATGAACCATGATCAAATTAAATGGCAGACCTGAATGTATCCCCTCTCTCTATAAACCACATTTATTACCTTACAAAAGTGACATTTTCCTTGATGGGTGAAGCAGTAACCTTCTAAAGAAATAATTGTCCGTAACATTGTTAGTCACTGGCATGCGAAGTCATTCTCAGGCATTAAACTCAAATGTTGTCTTTGATGATGATTATCATCATAAAAAGATGGACTGGGCTTTCTTAGTAGGGAGGGGGTTGTGGGGAGAGGAGGAGAAAAGGCATTTCCCATGATGCTCCTGTTATAAGAACTGAGATTGTAGTCAGATCATGAAGGTTACAATGTGTGGAGACTTCTGTTTCATCCTGTTGAAATGGGCACCAGGGAATGTTCCTCTTTCCCTGGGGAAGGAATGATACTGAGCCTACTTTTACTATGGGGACTTGGCATGGGAAAAACATTAACAACAAATACAGATCAAGCTGCACAATGTGCTATTCTATTACTCTGTCATCTCACTGTAGAAACACAAACAAGGGTAAGCAAGTAAACAATGCTATTAACATTTGTGTAGCAGTTGAACTTTACAGAGTCTTTTCACATGAATTGACCCACAAGGGCTCCCAGTAGCCTTGTGAGTTAGCAATTATCATTCACATTTTATAAATTAAAAAACTGAAGCTCAGAGAAGGGCGTTGAATCCAGTATTTGGTAAAATGACAGGCTTATGAAACATTGGGTCTAGATGGCACCTTATAAATAATCTATTTGAAACTCTAGTTCAAGTCATTTTAATTTAACTTGATTTCATTGGAATTCTAACTACCTGGGCCTCCCAGGTGACACTAGTGATAAAGAATGCGCCTGCCAATGCTGGAGACACAAGAGAGGCCAATTTGATCCTGGGTCAGGAAGATCCCCTGGAGGAGGAAATGACAACTCACTCCTGTATTTTTGCCTGGAGAATTGCATGGACAAAGGAGCCTGGAGGGCTACAGTCCATGGGGTCGCAAAGAGTCAGACATGACTGAGTGTGTGCGTGCACACACATACCCCCAGTCACACCCTAGACATAAAAATAGAATTTGTGTCTGGTTTCTGTCCTTGAAGAGGCTACCTTCTGGCAAGGGAGATAGCCTGGTAAACAAATAACTCTCCCACTGTGAAGTAAGTGACACCCAGAAGAGGCATGTGTGATGCATCAGGCAGGAGTCATCATTCTGCCTGAAAGGAAGAGGAATAGGGAAGCGGCAGGAGCGCGAGGAGGATTCCTTCTGGAGCACCAGGAGAGGATGGCAACTGGGCAACACGACAGGGCCCTGAACGAAAAGGGAGCAGCATGAGCAAAGGACAGAGATGCTTACTGAAGATGGGCAGTTCTCTGTGGGTGGGGCATAGTTTTGTAGGAAAAGGGGCTGAAGAGTAAGTTGGGAAGAGAAATTAGCATCATAATCTGAAGTTTTAAGGACCATGTTAAGTAAGTCAGATTTCTTCTGTGAGAAATGAGGATCCATCAAAGATTTTTACACACTATTTAGTAATATTGATAATAATAACGATGATGCTAATGATTACAGATAATATATGTTGGGGCTTCCCAGGTGCCCTGCCAATGCAAGAGACATGGGTTTGATCCTTGGGTCAGGAAGGTCCTCTGGAGGAGGAAATGACAACCCACTCCAGTATTCTTGCCTGGAAAATCCCATGGACAGAGAAGCCTGGTGGGTCGCAGTCCATGGGGCCGCAGAGTCAGACACGACTGAGCGTGCACACAAACTCATGCATGCACGCACATACACACCAGATAGTTGTTGAGCTTTTACCACAAGTAGGTCCTTTGCTAGGCTCTACAGGCAGTGCCTCAGCTAATCTTCTCAAAAACACTTTGAAGTACAGACTTTCCTGGTGATCCAGTGGTTAAAACTGTGCCTTTCAACCCAGCGGGTTCAGATTTGATCCTTGGACAGGGAACTAACAGTCCACATGCCTCACTGCCAAAAAAACAAACTATAAAACAGAAACAATATTGTAGCAAATTCATTAAAGACTTAAAAATTGGTCAACATAAAAATCTAAAAAAAAATCCAACCAACAAAAAACTTTGTTAAAATCCCTATTCCTAAGGATTAGGGAACTGAAGTAGCCTCTTGTGATAAAGCCAAGATCTCCAGCTGTGACAGGCTCAGATCTCTGTATTTGCTTGAAAGATCACTAACAGTGGTATAGAAAGTGAGTTTTAATGGAGAAGGGGTTATTCTGCTCAGAAAAGGGTGACTAGGCCCTGAGGAATGCTCTTGATCTCTGAACTGAAGAGGGAAATGCCCATTTCCTTCAGTGCTTTCTTCATTTCCCAGGAGGCCAGAGGAAGAGTGGAGCCCTGGCTAACCAGGCCATTTTGCTTCCCTTCTTCCCTGGCCTGTCCCCACTATCCCCTGCAGCTGACTGTTCCAAACATTTGCACTCATCATCAGTGATATTCTGAAACCCATCACTATTGGTTCAAAGGTCTTTAGTCAGATCGTGGCTATTCATTGTAGGAGGTGGACAACAAGTAGCCTGGGAAGGTACCTCTTGTCCCAAGCAGGTTAGGGAAGGCAGGATTGGTAGAGATCTCCCCATCAACACCTCACAGTGCTGTCTCCAGAATATTCTCAGATTCCAGGACAACTAAATGTGGGGAAAGTAATTGTGAATGTACTTGTTAAAGAGATGAAAATAGCTGAACTGTAAATCAGTTTATTTAAATGCATTTTTTTCATAGCAGAGTATAGGCATATCATTAGCTTGTAAATGTGTCTAATAAGCTTGTCTTCACTAATATGCCAAAAAGAGCCTAATTAACTTTTTTTCCCCTCCAGTTAGACAGTAGTGTGAGGATCCCTGATCACATTTCCACACTATCTTTTTAGCATCAGCAAACGGCACTAAAACAGCCCCTGTGACATCTATAAAAATGCTAGTTTATAATTAGGACGATCTTGGCTTGAACAATAATGTTGCAATTTGTAGTGATGGCTTCTGTTTCTCTTTAATTTTAATGTATTAGCCTACAATGCTCTGGAGATTTCTAGGCAGACTAGCCTGTTTCTGTTCCCAAAATTGCTGGCATTATAACACTTAGGTTAAGCAAGGAGAAGTAGCTGCAATTTGGTAGGTTTTTTATTTTTCTAACGGTTGCAACGGCAGAAGGAATACTGACAAGAAAAGACAAGTGTAACAGCATCCACTTATTTGTTAATTCATTGTCTGAATGTGAGGACCGTGTTTTAGAGATGATGCTGACGAGAGACAAGCAGGTCATAAAACCCCCAAAACAACAGAATTCTGGTGTTTCCCAGTGTTCTCTCATGCAGGAATTGTTAGCTTCTTTCCATCAGAGTCCTGGAGTACTGCAAATATCTGCCATGGATTCCACAAAATAAATTCAGGAAGGCTGATCACTTTTGCCCTTTTGTCCTTCCTGACTTCATATTGAAACAAAACCCCAATGCCACCATTAGAACCACATCACTGATGCCTTCCATGTCTCCTTGTCATGTCTAGGATTGAATTCCCCATTTTTGCTTAAAACTAGAGCTTTTTCTACTAGGAGAGAGTCGCCCATGAATAGGTTTCATTCAGGAAATCTGTGAATATCCTGAAATAGGTACTCCATCAGAATTGTCTGTGAGAACTTTTATCTATATCAAACTTGGGTTTCACCATGAAGAATCTGATGGAGTTCTTGGGTATGATTAGGTAATATGTATTTTTTTAAAGAACCCCCAAATAATTTTGATCATGTACCTTGAACTGCGAAGAATATTCCCAAATTTCATCACAGCCTCAAATCACTTTGTGGCTCCAAGAAGTTTAAGAATTATTGGCCTAAAGTCTGGCATTCTGGGCTTCTCTGGTGGCTCAGACAGTAAAGAATCCACATGCAATGCAGAAGATCAACCCCAACTGCACCTCAGGAGACACTTCAAGAAAAACCAGCAGAAGAACCCCAGCCGCACCATCTGAGTCCCATCAACTCATAGAACTATAGGAGATAATAACATGATAGTTGTTTTAAGCCACAAAATTTCAGAGTGGATTATTACACAGTAATAGATAACTCAAACCTGGAGTAATATTTTCTACCTTTTAGATAAAAGAGTCATACGCATAAAGCATTCAGAGCATAATAATTGCTCACTAAGGTGGCACTATTGGTAAAGAACTAGCCTGCCAATGCAGGAGACATAAGAGATGCTGGTTGTGGATTCTATCCCTGGGTCAGGAAGATCACCTGGAAGAAGGCATGGAAACCCATTCCAGTATTCTTGCCTGGAGAATCCCATGGAGAGAGGAGCCTGGCAGTCTACACACGGGGATGCACAAAATCGGACATGGCTGAAGCGACTTAGCACGCACGGAAGTATCTATTAATTGTCTAATCTTTGCTAACAATGCTGCATAAGGGAGGGCTTCCCAGCTGGCACTAGTGGTAAAGAACTGCTTGCCAGTGCAGGAAATGTAAGAGACTAAGGTTGGTCCTTAGGTCGGTAAGATCTCCTGGAGTAGGAAATGGCAACCCGATGCCGTATTCTTACCTGAAGAATCCCATAGACAGAGGAGCCTTTGTTCTACAATCCACAGGGTCCAAAGAGCTGGACACGACTGAGCAACTTAGCACAAGCACTGCGTAAGGGAGATACTGAGATCCCCATTTCCATGATGGGAAACCTGCTGCAGAAAACAGAAAGAGGGAGAGATAGGATTCAAGGAATCAAGTCTACTTGAGTCCAAAAGCACACCTTTCTCTTCTCCACAGCCATGTTTCTAGGGAAGGAGAAGGATCAACTTGCTTCAAAGTCTTAGAAAAAGTCAACAGAGTATTTTTCCATGTCAAATCCCTTTAGTAATAAATAATGAGGGAAATGGAAGACTATAGGAGCGAAGTGTGTAATCTTGTGGTTGCTGTGGAGATGGCTACAATGTCTTGAGCTGATGGTGATTTCATCTGGGGAAATGAGCCACAGGAGGGCACACACCAGGAGGCAGCCGCGCTCTTTCTCCTAATGCAACATAATGAAGTCAAACTACCGATGAATAAAAACAGGGAGGGAATATATTCTAGAGATAATGTTTCCTGGCCTCTCCACAGTGCTCTAACGAACACCATCCACTGGCAGAACGTGAACAGCAGCAAGTGCCATTCAGTGTTAATTACATTTAAATGTAAATCTAAAGGCATCAGGCTCAGAGAAGTCATTTCTAATAATACCTCATCCTGGGCTATTACAATTTTTATTTTTCATCATCTAATTGATTTGTGTCCATTTAAATTTGTTTACTTTATGCTCATCACCTTCCTGGGCTAGTGGGGACAGCAACCTTTATTTCTTCCCACTGTTGATATTCATTCTCATCAACACCTACCATCCCAGATGGTCTGACAGTGGACCTTCTAAAAATAGTATGTTTGCTGCCTGCTCCCTGACTGTTGACACTGCCTTGTGGTGATGTTAGTCAACCCCTCGGGCCTTCACAACCCAGTTCAAAATGTCCTGGAGGAACATTACCCATCACTCATGGCATCCCTGGGAACAAGTATTCTTTTACTTTTCAGAGTGTATCACCTAACTCATGTACATATGTGTTGCCTCTAGTTAGGGATCTACATGTTCTTCTGTGTGAAGGTGTGCTTACTGTCTTCCATCTCAATTGTTTCTTCATAATGTGCAACACACACATACATACAGCCTACAGTAATACTCTGAGATCTAGTTCTTCTCATCAGAAGTTACCTAACATGTGTTCCTTTTCTTAGGTCTCTACAAGGGACCATGAGTGGTGATGGTTTTGTTAACTTATGATAGAAATGGAGCACTGTTAATGTGTTAGTTCTTATACGCGACCCTTGCCATATAACAACATACTCTAAATTAAATACAAATGCACACATTTCCTTAAGATGAATACTAGGTTACTTGAGGAAGTAACGAGATATAGATCAGGGCAGGAGGGTAGATGACCTGAGACAGGGGGGCCCTTCTGGACCCTCAAATCATACCAGGAAGACAGTTGTAGTGTCCAGCTCTCTGGGTTTGTAGTAACTTTGTTTTTGTGGAGCTGGTGATGGTGAATATTATCACTGTGTCCTCTGGGAACCCCCAATGCACAAACTAAATACTGAAGGCAGGTGAGAGATGGTACTCAGAGATGCAGGGCTTTGGGATAAATGTAGAATGGAGACAGCTGTAGAGGTAGAAAGAGGGGGGATACCCTATATGCTAATGTACGTGCCTCTCCCCTTACTCTCCCACTCGGTCCTTTATTCCCAGACAATGTGCTCATGCCTTTGCATGCCTCCATCTTGAGGCATGAGATGTTTTTTTCACCCCAGTGTGAATCAGAGTAGACATGGCCTCCAAAGAGCTGAAGGGAATGACATTCACCTCTCACAGCAGGGACAGACACCAGGGGCTCCAGCAGTTGACAATATGTTTGTAACAGATCACTGGGCGATTTTCCAGTCTGATACTTCCCCTTTGCCTGTGTCCTCCAAAGCACAAGATATCAGGAAAGTTGGCAGTCTAGTGTGATGAAGGCTTTTAAACCCAACCCCCTTCACATACCACGTGCTAGAAGGCATCCAAGCTGCAGTACCCTGTTGGGTTCATTTGCAAGGCCCTGAGTCTCAGGTTAATAGTACCAAACAATGGCCCTGACCCATCCACACAAAAAGAAGACTGGAAGACTCACAAGCACCTGTTCATTTAACTCACTCTTCTGAGCATCAGGGTGCTTACACGGGCATGTGCACAGATTGTAAGCATGGGAATACATATGGCTGATGCGTATTAACACACAAGCACATCTACACAGATAGACACATGTACACATACACATATATTCATGACCATGAACACACAAGCATGAGCACATGCACACATGCATACACACACACTACAAGCTAGATAAATCATCCATCAGGCTGGTTCTTGAGTCAAGCCAAGCGGCCTTGACCTTTTCAGTCTGCTCTCAGAGCCAGAGCATGTATTTCTGCAGTGAGTGGAGTAGGAGGCCCACTGAGCCTGAATTCCTATCCCCAGCACAGCCTGGCCACCTTGCAAGACTGTATCCCAAGGCTTTTCACAGCTGCCTAACATGTGTTCAAGATGCTGTGGACTCCATCTCCTACTCTATGGACAGCCCAGAGACCCCACTTTGGCTCTCTTTGCCTTTCGGCTCTGTTTCCTGCCATGTAACTCTCTGGCCCATGATTCCCATTGGTCATTTAGCTGACGAGCAGCTGTCCACTCTTACATCCCTTCTTGTTCATTCAGTTATAGGTCCAGCTCACAGAGCTGCCAAACATGAGCTGGGTGAGGATGCCAAGTGCCTGCTTAACACACACCTGAACCTGAGTGCATCCTGCTACAACCTAGTGTAGGTGGGAGAGGAGGGGTCTCAAGAGCAAGAACTTTAGGAGGAAACTGACCTGGGTTTGAATCATCACTCTTTATCTTTGCATCCTTGAACATGATCGAATTGACTCTCAGTTTTCTCAGCTGTAAAGTGTGGATGAATAATGCTTATCTCATAGGGTGACTGTGAAGACTGAGTATGCCCTGAGACAGTTGGCATATACTAAGGGCTCGTAAACGTTGGGTGTTACTGTCACCATCTCCATCATCATCACTTCATGCTCATTAGCAGCAGAGAACCCCTAAGAAACACTTGGGATCCTCATACTGCCATTTGCCCCCATCACTTGCTTTTTCTTGCCCTGCAAACTCAGGTATTCTGAGTAGGGATCCAGAAGTCAAAAACTTCTTTCTTTCAGCAGTTTTTTTTTACTTATTTATGTTGGCTTCTCTTTGTTGGTTTAGGGAAAGAGAATGAAAATTTACTAAGAAGCAAACACACACCAGGCACTTTATAGAGTTAAAAGCTTGAAAATGCTTCCACAAAATTTGAGTTGTGTATGCAAGTGGAACTTTGAGAGGAGAGGTCTGCTGGGTGAGAAATCAGAAGATCCACATCTTGGAGGAGAAAGAGACCAACAAATGCTTGTGTGTATGTGTGTATTAAATGGTGGGAGCAGGACAGTTCCCTGCAGTCCTAAGACAGAGAAAAAGCAGAGCTCAGTCCCCGCCTGGTCAGATGGTAGAAGGTGGGGCTCCAGGGATTCAGGGCCCCCATCAGAATGTCAATTTTGTGTCAAGATATGGTCTGTTTAGGGTCCTGGGTACATATGTTAACCCTAGACAAGTTTCTGATTCAAGGTAAGAAGTGAGAGATGGAAGGCTATTGCTCTTCTTAGAAGATGAATTTCATAAGGACTTTAGAATGCTATCACCTCCATCGCCGTGGCTTGCACAGAGAATGCTACCCAAGAGAGTAATAATATTGGATTTATTGTGCAATTACTTGTGACGGGCACTATCGTACTCTACAAGTAGTGGCTCACTTCATCTTCACCACACCTCTACCAGGTGGAGATTTCTGATTCCCATCCTGTAGATGAGGAGGCTGAAATAGCAGAGAAATTATTCGCAGCACAAGGTCATACAGATAGCATTTCTAAGATCTGACTCTTGGAGTCTAGTTCAGAAATCTTCACTCATAACCATCATGAAGCCAGAATCTGTAGAAAAATAGTTGAGAATACTCAAAGGTAGGCCCAAGCAGCATCAGTTGGTGCTTAACCCACTGGCCAATGGTGTGGCCTTCTCTGGGCAGAAGCAGTGGCACTCTTGAAAATTCTGTGACCAGGTGACAACATGGAGCATGAACAACTAAGACAGTTTGTAGGATCTCAGAGATAAGATTTGTTTTCACCTTCAAATAGGACAAATGTTGGTCTGACTGTAGCAAATAGATAAGGCTGTGGATATCTTAAATAGAGAGGAAACAGGTAATTTTATTGTACCTTGAATGTGCCCCCAGGCAAGTTGTGTCCAGTGTACGTGTCATAAATGACTGCCTGCCTGGAGACCCTCTGGTCTAACACCTGTTTTGAAAATGAAAATGAGACGCAGTCATGTCTGTTCATTTAGGTCTTCTCCACGGCTGCTTTGCACAAAGCATTGGTGTTGAATACTTGTGACAGGCTGTGTGATCTGCAAAGCCTAAAATATCTAAAATCTGGCCTTTTACAGAAAGAATTTTGCTGACTCCTGGTCTAGAGAAATATTTGTGCTTTAACATTTTCTCATCCAATCCTCCCAGGCTCAGGTCTTATGTGTTACCGGTCTTATTTTATGGATGGAAAAAATCTGAGGCCCAGAGAAGTTAGGCAATTTATTCAAAGTTCTGTGGCCACAAAGTCTTGTCTGCCAGAATTAGGGCCCATCCCTTGACTCTAAAGGTTATTTCCTTTGATTTCATCCTTCTACAAAAGGGTTCTTTCTTGTCTGTTGACGGGATGTGCGCTAAGTCACTCAGTCGTGTCTGACTCTTTGTGACTCTATGGACTGTAGTCTGCCAAGTTCCTCGTCTCTGAGCTTCTCCAGGCAAGAATACTGGAGTGGGTTGCCTTGCCCTCCTCCGGGGGATCTTCCCGATCCAGAGATAGAAATTTTGTCTCGTATATCTCCCGCATTGGCAGACAGGTTCTTTACCACTAGCGCCACCTGGGAAGCCACTATTTCTCCTACAAAACTCTTGAACAAATCCCCCAAGGAAGAGAAAATGTGGTAAATGATACAGACCTGCATCCAAATACAGAGTATTTTTTCCTCCTGTTTCCAAAAACTTAAAAAGGACACTGGATGTCACTTGAGCAAATTACTTGTACTTTGCACAATACATGTCTGTGTGAAGACTTCAGGCTTCTGTCAAACTTCATAAAATTTTTGGATCTATAGAGTTAATATCATAGAGAAATCAACTGGCTTCAAGTCTAAGGAAAAACAGTGCCTGTAGGGAGAGAAGAGGTGCAGAAACCTCTTCTGGGGAAGAAAACCTTTCCCCAGAAACCTCTGGGGAAAACACATCTGGATACAAAGAGTCTTGCTGCCATAGTTGACAGATGGGTGAAGGTCAAGTGTGGGCTAGGGCTGATGGGACAGTGGGATACCCCAAAGAGCTACCTAAATTGAAGGAGTCTGCACTCTCTTCCAGTCTCATTCTCTGTGAGATACCAGGCACTCAAAAAAGATGAGAAGAGCCCTAAGAAATGCCTACTGTGGAGCAGACATGGGGAAGAGAAGGAGCAGCCATAGAGGGGCAAGAAATTCAACTAGATTTGTCTCCTTTATCTCCCAGACAGAACAAAAGCTTTCATCTTTGGGGAGAAAGGCAATAAACACCTCTGGCTTTAGGGTGTTAGGGAAGAGTCATTTTGTCTGGGAAAAGGGAACAGAGAGGAAAGTTCTACTCCTGGGGAGAATCCTGGCAGCCACCACTTTAGTAAAATGCTGGAGGTGAGCTTCACCAGTAATACATACAACCATCACGCACTTCCTGAGAGGATGCTCTGAGAGAGGCTTTCACATTGAAAGAATTTCACATTGCTTCTGTGACATGTTCTACTAATGCCCACCTCCATCTAAGCATGAGAAAACAACAGCCAAACCCAGTCAAGGGACGGTCTATAAAATAACTAACCAGTAATCTTCAAGAGTGTCAAAGTTAGGAAATAAAGGAAAGACAAACTGGCACAGAGTGGAGGAGACCATGAGACATTATAATTAAATGAAGTATGAGGGTCCTGGATGGGATCGTAAAACAAACAAACAAAAAAAACATTCACAGAAAAATCTGTTGAATTCTGAATAAATTCCATACTTTAGTTAATAGTAGGGAAGCCGAGTGAAAGATATATAAGAACTCTCTATGCTATATATATGTATATATGCATATATATACATATATATGTCATTCTGCTGTGACTCTAAAATATCATTTAATATCATTTAATATTATTTAAATTTTTTAAAATAACTGTTCAATAAGTATATGCAAGTAGAATTTCACCTTACCACTGATTGCCATTAGAATTCCAGAAACCAGTTATTTGACTGACTGCTCTTTAAGGTACTGATTATAACATGGTAGTTTTCTATATCTCTACTCTGCTGACATGATGACAATTATGTCATCATCTGTAAACAAACACATAATTTTACTAGCATGAAATGTTTCAAAGTATCTTTCATTGACATTCCTCAAATAAATGACATCATTTGAAAACTTGAGTTTCCTCCAATGTGTATACTTTTGTAAAAGTTTTTCACCTATCAGATCACAAAAATTATTGAGTGGAATCTACTCTGCATTTTCTCACCTCTGGACCTGTGTTCTTGCTTCTTCAGCTGATATGGGATTGTTCCTGTTCTCTATCAGTCCTTCTCATCATTCAAGATGCAGCTCAAATGCTCTGCTTTCTTCCTTTTGTGCTCCTGGAGTGTAATATCTTTCACAGTTATAATATTTGAAATATTGAAAAGCTGTTACATGAAAGGTATTTACCTGCCAGGATGAATATTGGCCATAAACACACAGCTTGGCCAATTGTACATACTTGTTGAATCTCTTCTTTTCCAATTGCACCTTGCATTCTACTGTGCAACTTGAACAGTGTTTTCAAAATAATGTATACTTTGCCTGTTGGATTGTAAAATCTTTAGGAGTAGCTTCCTCATCTTTGTAACCCCCATGTGTTTAGCACAGTGCCCTTTCCCTAATATTTGCTCTAAGGGTCACAGTGGCTTGGTGATGGAGTTGGAATTTGAACCCTTGTCCTTAACTCTTATGATTGCAAATTCCATATTGTTTGCAATAGGTCTCTCATATATGTTGAACCAGTTAGGATATGTTTGACTCTAAGAAATAGAATACTGATCTACTGTGGCTTTGACAATGAAGCAATGCTAACTCACAGAACAAAATTCTGGCAATGGATAATAGGTTTCTTGCAGAGAATCAACACATCATCAAGAACTCAGGCTCATTCTCTCTCTCCTTTCTGCTCTTCTCAATGTGTTGGCTTTCTGTCCTTAGGCTTATTAACTCATGGTGGCAAACTGACTCCATGTACCACACTCACACATAATACCTTCTCACACAGGAGGAAAAATGTGCAGAAAACACTAGCTCTGCTCCCCCTTGAGACTTTCCTTTATGTCTCACTATCAAGAAGCAACTCACATGCTTAACCCTAGACAAATCACTGGCAAAAAGAAGTTGAATGTCTGTGATTAACATATACCAATTACAGTTTCTTCCTTGAAGCTGGAGTAGGGAGCTACATTCCCAGAGCAAGTTGTAATCTGGGTCATATTTGGGTCATATTCAAACTTTGGGTTCTGTCAGCAAGAAAGAAGGACAGTATGACTGCTGGCATCTGTTATCTGCAAACCTGACTTATTCTTTATTTTTTATATGTATTTACACTCCCCCTTTATATGATCCTCAGAGCAGGAGTCAAGTCTTAGACTTCTCGTGCATTCTCCAGAGAGTCTGGCCCAGAGATGAGATTACTATATACTTGTTGATGAGTTGAAGAAAAAAAAATAACCTAATGCCAAAAAGTTGAAGACTCTGTCATTCAAAATTCTTTCATATTTCTATGCCAGCCTTTGATGGGTCCTTTTGGTGCACTTGCAGAGGATACCAAATTGGAAGAAGGGCACTAGGAATCCTGTGTGATAATAATCAGTTCATTGGCTGGGCAGGCACACATGCCGAATTATACACCAGGCAGACATTGGGACACCTGCTTTGACAAAGCATATCCATTATGGGATTTGTGTAACTACTAATGCCAGCAGCAGAGTTCCCCACATTCATCATGTTACTCTCATTTCCATATTTTTGCTCATGTTACCCCTTTTCTTGGAACATCTTCTCTTCCACCAACATTTCACCTGGCTGAATCTTGTTCATCATTAAAACCTTTCCTGGGAGACTTTCTTCCCAAATTCTCCTACCAGGCAATTTGGGTTCCTTTTCTATGATCCTGGGTGGGTGTCCTAATAATCACACATAATAAAATCATATGTTACATATATATATATATATATATATGTGTGTGTGTGTGTGTGTGTGTGTGTGTGTGTGTGTGTGTGTATACATGAGATACTATTTGATATATATATAAGGTACAATTTAGTGATTATTATCTTCTAGGTTTGTGATAAATGTTTTAGCTACTATTATCTTGATCAGAAAAACCCTATGATACATTATGGGACTGACTTTCTGGTTTGAAGTACAATAAAATAATAATAGAATTAAAGTTGCAATTAAAAAATGCTTTGAAGGAAAACATACAGGGATATGAAAGTACCTAAGAGGGCAAGCATCACAAGAAGCATTTAAATTGAGAATGAAAGACTAAGTGGACATTAACAAGGTTTGTCTAGAAGCCATTGGGAAGGTGCTGAATAGTATTAAGATAACTTAGATATCTTAAAGAGGGTACATGTATGGTGAATTTGAGACAGGAGTCACATGATCAGGTTTATGTTTGAAAAAAAATGATTTGGGCTGCAGTGTATCTTATAAAAGTTGAGTCAGAAGGGATATGGAGAGAAGAGTTGAGATGCTTCTTCTGTGGTCCAAGAGGGAGATGGTGGTGGCTTGGCTCAGGGTAGCACCCTTAGAGATGGAACAAAAAAGGTGGATACAAGCTTTATTCATTTTCTATTGCTTCTGTAACAAATTAACACTAACCTAGAGGCTTAAAACAACGTTTACATAGCATCTCACAGTTGGCAAAAAGTCCTGGCACAAAGCAGCTCAACTGCTCTCTGCTCAGAGTATCTCAGGGCTGAAATCATAATTCAGCCAGCCAGAGTTTTAACTAGAGGCTTTGAGGAAGATTCTACCTGCAAACTGATCTCAGGTCACTGACAGAATTTAGCTCGTTGAGGTTGTAGGACTTCAGTATCCATTTCCCTGAAACACGACCTTTTTATCCTCAAGCCACTGATGGTGAATCAAATCCTCCTCGTGGTTGTAATCTACATCCCTTCTGCTGTTTCTGATTTTCCTCTTCTGATTTATTTTCTGCTTTTCAGGGCTCATGTGATTACATTAGACCTGCCTAGAATATACAGGATAATCTATCTTGAGGTCAACTGATTAACATCCTTAATCATATTTGCCATGTCCATTTTGCCACACAATATAACCTAACCATGGGCATACCATTAAAGGGCAAAGGCCATGGGGGCCAAATTCTGCCTATTTTATCTGCTGAGATAAAATCAATAGTTCTTGGCCATGGATTTGAATGATAATGATTCTATACTTTCTCAAAGACAGATGCAAATGAAGAGAAGTTAGTCCATATCAAGAAACGGGCTGCTATTATTTGTGAGCTAATATCATCAGACACAACTGAGATAATCACGATGGCATGATCACTCACCTAGAGCCAGACATACCAGAATGCAAAGTCAAGTGGGCCTTACGAAGCATCAATATGAACAAAGCTAGTGGAGGTGATGGAATTCCAGTTGAGCTATTTCAAATCCTCAAAGATGATGCCCTGAAAATGCTGCACTCAATATGTCAGCAAATTTGGAAAACTCAGCTGTGGCCACAGGACTGGAAAAGGCCAGTTTTCATTCCAATCCCAAAGAAAGGCAATGCCAAAGAATGTTCAAACTTCCGCACAATTGCACTCATCTCACACACTAGTAAAGTAATGCTCAAAATTCTCCAACACAGGCTTCAGCAATACGTGAACCTTGAACTTCCAGATGTTCAAGCTAGTTTTAGAAAAGGCAGAGGAACCATGATCAAATTGCCAACATCCACTGGATCATTGAAAAAGCAAGAGAGTTCCAGAAAAATATCTATTACTGCTTTATTGAGTATGCCAAAGCCTTTGACTGTATGGATCACAATAAACTGTGGAAAATTCTGAAAGAGATGGGAATACCAGACCACCTGACCTGCCTCTTGAGAAACCTGTATGCAGGTCAGGAAGCAACAGTTAGAACTGGACATGGAACAACAGACTGGTTTCAAATAAGGAAAGGAGTACGTCAAGGCTGTATATTGTCACCTTACTTATTTGACTTATATGCAGAGTACATCATGAGAAATGCTGGGTTGGAGGAAACACAAGCTGGAATCAAGATTGCTGGGAGAAATATCAACAACCTCAGATATGCAGATTACACCACACTTATGGCAGAAAACGAAGAAGCACTCTTGATGCAAGTGAAAGAGGAGAGTGAAAAAGTTGGCTTAAAGCTCAACATTCAGAAAACTAAGATCCTGGCATCTGGTCCCATCACTTCATGGCAAATAGATGGGGAAACAGTGGAAACCGTGGCAAACGTTATTTTTGGCAGGCTCCAAAATCACTGCAGATGGTGACTGCAGCCATGAAATTAAAAAATGCTTACTCCTTGGAGGAAAAGTCATGACCAACCTAGACAGCATATTAAAAAGTAGAGACATTAATTTGCCAACAAAGGCCCGCCTAGTCAAGCTATGGTTTTTCCAGTGGTCATGTATGGATGTGAGAGGTGGACTATAAAGAAAGCTGAATGCCAAAGAATTGATGCTTTTGGACTGTGGTTCTGGGGAAGACTCTTGAGAGTCCCTTGGACTGAAAGGAGATCCAACCAGTCCATTCTAAATGAAATCAGTCCTGAATATTCATTGGAAGGACTGATGCTGAAGCTGAAACTCCAATACTTTGGCCACCTGATGCGAAGAACTGACTCATTTGAAGAGAATCTGATGCTGGAAAAGATTGAGGGCAGGAGGAGAAGGGGACGACAGAGGATGAGATAGTTGGATGGCATTACAGACTCAATGGACATGAGTTTGAGTAAACTCCAGGAGTAGGTGATGGACAGAGAGGCCTGGCGTGCTGCAGTCCATGGGGTTACCAAGAGTCAGACACTGCTGAGCGACTAAACTGAACTGAACTGAACATCATCGGATGTTTTGTAAGTCTGGTCCATTGCATGAGTAACAAGAACTGGGTCAGAGGAAACATGACCTGAGCTCTAGTCCCTGCACTGCACATCTCTGGGCATGTTTAAGTTCAGTTCAATTCAGTCGCTCAGTCATGTCCAACTTTTTGTGACCCCATGAACCGCAGCACACCAGGCCTCCCTGTCCATCACCAACTCCCAGAGTCCACCCAAACCCATGTCCATTGTGTCAGTGATGCCATCCAACGATCTCATCCTCTGTCGTCCCCTTCTCCTCCTGCCCTCAATCTTTCCCAGCATCAGGGTCTTTTCAAATGAGTCAGCTCTTTGCATCAGGTGGCCAAAGTTTTAGCTTCAACATCAGTCTTTCCAATGAAAATCCAGGACTGATCTCCTTTAGGATGGACTGGTTGGATCTCCTTGGAGTCCAAGGAATTCTCAAGAGTCTTCTCCACACCACAGTTCAAAAGCTATCAATTCTTCTGTGCTCAGCTTTCTTTATAGTCCACCTCTCACATCCATACACGTCCCCTGGAAAAACCATAACCTTGACTAGACAGACCTTTGTTGACAAAGTAATGTCTCTGTTTTTTAATATGCTATCTAGGTTGGCCATAACTTTTCTTCCAAGGAGCAAGCGTCTTTTAATTTGATGGCTGCAATCACCATCTGCAGTGATTTTGGAGCTCAGAAAAATAAAGTCAGCCACTGTTTCCACTGTTTGCCCATCTATTTGCCATGAAGTGATGGGACCAGATGCCAGGATCTTAGTTTTCTGAATGTTGAGCTTTAAGACAACTTTTTGACTCTCCTCTTTCACTTTCATCAAGAGGCTCTGTAGTTCTTCTTCACTTTCTGCCATAAGGGTGGTGTCATCTGCATACCTGAGGTTACTGATATTTCTCTCGACAATCTTGATTCCAGCTGGTGTTTCCTCCAACCTAGCATTTCTCATGATGTACTCTACATATAAGTTAAATAAGTAGGGTGGCAATATACAGCCTTGATGTACTCCTTTCCCTATTTGGAACCAGTCGTCTGTTGTTCCATGTCCAGTTCTAACTGTTGCTTCCTGACCTGCATACAGGTTTCTCAAGAGGCAGGTCAGATGGTTTGGTATTCCCATCTCTTTCAGAATTTTCCACAGTTTATTGTGATCCACACAGTCAAATGCTTTGGCATACTCAATAAAGCAGAAATAGATGTTTTCTGGAACTCTCTTACTTTTTCAATGATCCAGTGGATGTTGGCAATTTGATCATGGTTCCTCTGCCTTTTCTAAAACCAGCTTGAACATCTGGAAGTTCAAGGTTCATGTATTGCTGAAGCTTGTGTTGGAGAATTTTGAGCCTTACTTTATTAGCATGTGAGATGAGTGTAATTGTGCGGTAGTTTGAGCATTCTTTGGCATTGCCTTTCTTTGGGATTGGAATAAAAACGGACCTTTTCCAGTCCTGTGGCCACTGCTGAGTTTTCCAAATTTGCTGACATATTGAGTGCAGCACTTTCAGGGCATCATCTTTGAGGATTTGAAATAGCTCAACTGGAATTCCATCACCTCCACTAGCTTTGTTCGTAGTGATACTTTCTAAGGCCCACCTGACTTCATATTCCAGGATATCCGGCTCTAGGTGAGTGTGAATGGTCACACCTTCCTGATTATCTGGGTTTTGAAGATCTTTTTTGTAGAATTCTTCTATGTATTGTTGCTACTTCTTCTTAATATCTTCTGCTTCTGTTAGGTCCATACCATTTCTGTCCTTTATTGAGCCCATCTTTGCATGAAATATTCCCTTGGTAGCTCTGATTTTCTTTAAGAGATCTCTAGTGTTTCTTATCGGAGAAGGCAATGGCACTCCGCTCCAGTACTCTTGCCTGGAAAATCCCATGGACGGAGGAGGCTGGTGGGCTGCAGTCCATGGGGTCACTAAGAGTCAGACACGACTGAGCGACTTCACTTTCACTTTTCACTCTCATGCTTTGGAGAAGGAAATGGCAACCCACTCCAGTGTTCTTGCCTGGAGAATCCCAGGGATGGGGGAGCCTGGTGGGCTGCCATCTATGGGGTCGCACAGAGTCGGACACGACTGAAGTGACTTAGCAGCAGCAGCAGCAGTCTTTCTTATTATATTGTTTTCCCCTATTTCTTTGCATTGATCACTGACGAAGGCTTTCTTATCTCTCCTTGCTATTCTTTGGAACTCTGCATTCAAATGGGTATATCTTTCCTGTTCTCCTTTGCTTTTTGCCTCTCTTCTCTCACAGCTATTTGTAAGGTCTCCTCAGACAGCTATTTTGCTTTTTTGCATTTCTTTTTCTTAGGGATGGTCTTGCTCCCTGTCTCCTGTACAATGTCAAGAACCTCCATCCATAGTTCATCAGGCACTCCGTTTATCAGGTCTAATCCCTTAAATCTATTTCTCACTTCCACTGTATAGTCATAAGGGATTTGATTTAGGTGATACCTGAATGGTCTGGTGGTTTTCCCCACTTTCTTTAGTTTAAGTCTGAATTTGCCAATAAGGAGTTCATGATCTGAACCACAATCAGCTCCCAGTCTTATTTTTGCTGACTGTATAGAGCTTCTCCATCTTTGGCTGCAAAGGATATTATCTATCTGATTTCGGTGTTGACCATCTGGTGATGTCCATGTGTAGAGTCTTCTCTTGTGTTGTTGGATGGGCATGTTTAGGGTACCCTGGTGTCCTAATTTGTAGAAGGAAGATATCGAAGCAGATATTTTCCTTTAAGTGTTTCCAACACTGAGTTAATCATATTCATTTGTCTTTTCTTCCTGCTACTTGATTGGGAACAGGCCAGGTGTGAGGAGGAGGGGCCATGGAACTCTCTGCAAATGCTGAATTCATCATGTCTTTTCATACAGTGTAATACCGACAGATGTTCCTGAGTCATAATAAAAGGTTAAATATTTTAATAAAAAAAGACACATGTTGAAGGTGATTTGGGTTTCTATTAAACTCCCCTATACCCACAATTTTTCCTCACATGCAAATGAACTGGAAGCTTATTAATGAGATGAGAGGCTAGAGCCTAATTAGCAACAGAACTGGGGAAGCTTACACTAGCTGATTCAGCAAACTAACTGGATAATTACTGTAGCTGGACTTTGGCAGCTTCTAGAAAAGCTTATTAATGGAGCTCTCAGAAATTGCTTTGATTATGGTCTCTCAACTGGGGGTTTAATCCAGGCCATAGACGTTTTACGGTTATTCTCTGCAGGGAATCAGTCTCTTTTATCATCATTAGTAGGCAGGCAGAATACAAACCATCTCCTGCTAGGTCAAAACCTTACCAACTTAGAGACCCGAGGGAACTTCTGTGTCTACTGCTGAGCCAGTCGTTTTTGAGTCCAGTTTTTATTTGCTCCGCAACTTAGAGAGATACACCTGATGATACTTTTCACATTCATTGCCTATTTGAGTCTAGTATTTTAGACATTAATTTTTAATTTAAAAACATTTACATTGCATTTAGCATGGCTGACACAGTTCTAAGTGATTTACACTTGTAAGACCTCATTTAATCCTCACAACAATCCTGTGAGGGACATGTTACTAGTATCTTCCGTGTATACCTGCTTGCTTATACCCCAGAACTAGTATCATACATGTTTCCATGTAGGTACAATGAAATTGAGGCACAAAGTAATTTACCTAAAATCACAGTCAGCGAGGAACAGGGTCAGTATATAAACTCAAGAACCTTGACTTCTGAATACAGACTCTCAGCCATGTCACTCTGATGATTTTGTAGCTTGGCATGGTGATAGTTCAGAAGAAAAACTGAATTAGACAAAGCACTAGGCTTCCAAACTAAGGCTGGCTTTCTAAAATTCTGATTATAAAACAGAACATTAATTCTATCTTTTTAGAAGTAGTTAATGCCATTTGACTTTTCTTGGATCTTGAGCTTAACATATTCCATATTTCATTTCATGGGAAACACAGAGGACAGGAGAACATGTTAAAGGTTACCATGGAGGTGCAATAGGCAAAATCTGGTCTGAGGGAAGCCCTACAGGGTGAGCTACCCAGATTCTTAATCAAATAAATTATAAGAGGGAAAAACAGATCAAAGTGAATTCATAGTTTGAATGAAACTTGAGGCATTTCAGCTGAGTGCAGTGTAATCACCTTCTTTGGACCTTGATCTAAACAAAATGTAAGAGATTGATACAATTGATATAAGATTGATAAAACTGAAAGTTGAAACACTAGTTATTAGATGGTATTAAGTAATTATCATTAATTTTTAGCTATGAAAGTATTATTACATGTTACTTTTTGAGTTCATGTATCTTATTGAAATACATAATATGATGTCTGGAATTTGCATCAGAGTAATGTGGGGCTGGCTAGTGAGCAAATGGACAGTTACAATAAGATTAATAATAATTGTTAAAGTTGGATAATGCATACAATTATTCTGTAATTAGAATTAAACGTTTTCATAACAATTGTTTAAAAAATTTTTACCTTGTTCAAAACATGAATTTTATTTTTTTCTTTCACAAAATTAAAGGAATCTACTTTAAATAACATAGAATGATATAACATAGAAAAAACTGAAGGTTAAATAAAATTTTGTTTTTAGTTAGATATACAAGCAGTTTAAAAGATAGTAATGGCATCTGGATACAAGAGAGAAACCTGCTTGTTTATACCCCAGGGAAGAAATTATGGTATTTGTTTATACCCAAACTGAACAAATCTGACACTGCGAGAAACCACAGACTTCCTTACCAGCATCATTGGCAGAAACCCCTGCCTCCACAGGGTGTGTGCATCCAGATTCTTGGATGTTCATCAAGACCAGATTGAGTCTTTAGGGCTTCACCCATCACCAAGCAGAAGGATGTTTCATTGCTTTTCCCCATCACATATGCCACTGAAGATTAGGATTTCCTAGTTGAAATCTTACCCTTAGGTAGCTGTCGGGAGCACACCTCATTTACTTAAGGCCAACGAGTGGATCAGCCTCAGAATTATAACAACTTTCCCTTTCCAACAAAAGGATGCCAGTCTTTTGTGTCTCGTTGGTTCTTGGCAAGCAGTATAGCTTTAGAAGCCTATATATCAATTTGGTATGTTTCTGCAGAGTCACTAAACCTGTTGACTAGCTTTGAGTTCAAAATCTTTGCTGAGATGGCACCATGCAATACAGCCCAGAGGGCAACTGCTCTGTAAAAGAAGCTGTTCTCAGAATCCCATAGGAGTGGGGACTTCCCTGGTGGTCCAGTGGTTAAAAATCCACCTTCCAATGCAGGGGATCAATGTCTGATCGGGAAACTGAGATCCCACATGCCATAGGGTAACTAAGACTGCACACCACAGATACTGGACCCATGCACTCCTTGTGCTGCAGCAAGAGCAAAGAAGCCTTTGTGCCATAACTAAGACCCAGTGCAGCCAAAAGAGAAAAGAGTCCCATAGGATAGTAAATCCCAGAGAAAGAGAGGTTTAAATTTCTTTCTGTCTTTTTTGATATCATTATACTATCCTCAAGATATGACAGTGATATTCAATCCTAGATTTGAATTAGAATCACTTGTAGAACTTGCAAATACACTGATGCACAGGGCCCAGCTCTACAGACTTATTATTGTTACAAAATAGCATCAGGTATCACTATTTAAGTTTTCCAAATGATTCCAATGCTCAGTGAAAGCTGAGTATCTCTGATTAGAAGGCCTTAACTAACAACAATGACAATGCAGAATTCTGTCTGTGAACAGGATTCTCCCATGTTTATCACATACCTACTCAAGAAGGTTCATGGAGGACAAGGGAAGTGCTTTAAATGTATCAAGCATTTAACCCAAACTGAGCAATTAATGCCTTCCACTTTTATGTTCCCTGACTACTTTAATGGGCAAAAGGCTCCGTGGTCCAGCTCTTTCATTCCCTTTTGTCTATTGCTGCCCAAGTCTAGAATTCATGAATAGTGGTGACAAGTATAGACAGAGCACAGAAATGAGAGTCAAGGGAGATAGGCTCTAGTCCTAATTTGGCCAAGACAGTCTTAACCTGTCTGAGCCAGAACATAGCTTTAGCCACCTTCTCTCTACCTGTGAGCATGGCCACAGTCACCTTGCCACCAGTGGTGGTGATGTTCATCATGGGGAAATAGTGACCTCTACTTGGAGTCTATTTGTACTGTTTTGGTGTATTCCTGCCTCCAGCTTCAACCCATTGCCTTAAAACTTAATTTTCCTGGTCTCTTATTTCCATGAACCCATGCCATTGCCTTAACCCTCATCTCATTTGCATGGACTTCCTCTCAATTCAGTTCCATTCTCAATTTGGCTCTATCATTGCAACTCCAAATCCAAACTTCATTGTCTGCTCTTTGAAGATGGAGATGGGCCCTTTAAACATTTCTTCATCATCTAACACAGGAAACGTTTTGTTAGTAGAAGACTCCAGAAAGACATTGGTAGAGGAGAAAACTTTCCTTCCTAGTTCTTTATGCTTTCTTGTCAATGTCTCGCACCAAATGCAGCTTCCTCAGTGCCTGACTTCCGCAGGGCAAGTGTTTTCTCCAGGGCTGGGTTCCTGAAGCTTGCACAGCTTTGCCAGCAACCAACTCCTGCAGTGTGAACAGCTTTCCCAGTGCCCAGCTTCTGCAGCATGCATGACTTTCCATGTGCCCAGAGCCTGTAGCACAGGCAGCAGCTCTTCCAGTGCCTGACTTCTGCAACATGGACAGATTTCTCTGAGCCTGGCTCCTACAGCCAAAGACTTCTTCAGCATCCAGCCTCTGCAGCATGCCTAGTTGTGTCTTACCCCCAATACCCCCTCAATTATCTCTGTAAAGAGGCACACTGGCAAGGCACCTCTGCATCATAAACTTCCCTGGATGATCTTTTCTGGGATTTTTCAGCAAGTTCCAAGATGTAGGACCTCCCTATTAACAGCTTCCATGGGCAGCCTAGGGGACTCCTAGATTCCTAGCAAAGTCTACCTGCTTGGCAATTCAGTGAATTCTTCATTTTCCAGTACCCTCTCTGGATCTCAGCTCTGGGGGCAGTGAGAAAGGCATCTTTCTTGGGCATGCTATGTCAGCCTAGTGGTGGTTGCTATTCCTTCCATCTGCACCCTACATTGTTGGGAGACCTCTTTGCTTCTTACTAGCCAATCCTCTGTTGTAATTAATAATTCCTCAGAATTATTTTCTTTGTTCAAGTTATTGTGTGGTTTCTATCTCCTGGTTGAATCCTGACTGATACAGGCATTCAATTTATACTAGATGAGCTCCAGACTGAAGAGGTTGTCCTACCTAATCTCTTATGTTTCTCTTCCATTTCCTAGACTTACAAATTCTATTCCATAACTCATGATATTTATTATAATAAAAAGTACAAAGCAAAAATCATGAATTAATCCCTGAGAACAGGACCACAGTGAAGAACATGACGTGTGACATGTGTCCATATTAACAGATGACCTAGCAAGAGACCTTCAAGGAATTCAAATCTCCTGTCTGAAGACCTTTGTTCTTTAGTAACATATTAATACTTTTCTATCTCACCTTCTTAAGTATTGTTAGAAAAGAGATTCTATCAAGAAAGAGCTTTTTTTCCCTTTTCTGGAATGTTCCTCAATATGATTCCACAGGAAGGGTTGGGTTAGTTGAGTGTAGTATTGCTTATCACTGGAAAACAAAATGTTCTTGGGATCTCAGAAAAACTCAATAAAAATTGTCTGCATTAGTACTTGCTAGAGAAACAGCACAAGAATGAGTAAAGTTTGGATAACAAATGTCGAAGTGTTAATTGTACTGGTAGTCATTTTAATTTCCTGCCAATGGACTATTGTTGAGAAATTTGACTTAAAATTAAAGGCAGCCCCTTTCTCAATGATTCACTGGTAATTGGTGCCTTTGAAAAGACTGAAGAGGACATATTGACTTGAGCTTTCTTTCTTAATTTGCATTTTTAATTAGATGAGATCTCAAAGGGTTTCTGAGAGCCCCCTTCTTTTTTTTTTTTTTTTTTTTTTGGCTTTTGCATTGCCTTTTTTGTATTGTTGCTCTGCAATTAGAATTTGTAACAAATGAGTTGCTGGCATATAAATGTCAACTCTGAAGTAAAATATTGTAGCTGAAAAAATGTGTGAGGTTTTGACCATTATTTTTTAAATGAAAGTACTTTTCCAAAGGTTAGCACATTTCTGCGATGAGAGAGAATCAGCTGGACTGAAAGGGGATGTTTGGATTTCACTCTGGTTTAAGTTCTTCCTATAAACTGTTTTCTCCAAGTATAGTTGAGTAATTCCCGAAACACAGTATGTAACTCCCACTTGAGAGAACATTTCCTTCTTATTCCAAAGACTGTGTAGAATCATCAAGTGGACGAAGTTAACAATCCAGAGAAGGGAGTTGGATTCAGTAATTCTTCAAAGAGTCTTTTGACCAAATGGTGTGCATCTGGCCAAATCTTCTTTGTAGGAATGACTGTAGGAAAACAACCATGGGGCCAGTATTTAGCCCCAAACCAGTGGACTATAACTGATCATGGCCAAATCATTTTATCCACACTTTACCCATTTATTTGCATTTACAAGCCTGTGCTTTATGTCTGGTGCCAGCAGATGGTAATGAAGAAGCCTGGTGGCCTCTGCTTTCATAGTCTATGTAAAGGCACAGCTAGACCTACAACAAGAGAGTAAATGTGCTATGGACCAGGCTGCCACTCCAGGCACTGAGCATCTCAGCTATTTTTAAAGGCTTCTAAAGAAGAAGAATCTGTAAACTTTCATGACAAGCTGTCCAGCATGCAGCCAGGACGCACTTCCTCACATCTAGCTTGAGCCCCTCATTCTATGGTTAAGCCATTACTCTAGGGTTCTGTTCGCAGCTGAGAGAGAAAACAGCTGCTCCTGGTCCTCCTTAGGTGAGCCTTTTATAGACTTCAAGACAGTGTCTGCCTTCTGTCTCCTCGTGACAGGAAAGAAACCGGGACTGCCAACAAAGATAACAATAATAATTTTTACTTGGAGATAGAATTATTATTGCTATGGTTACTAGTAAAATTTTTTCCAAAGGGAAAAAAGGCGTTTGTTCAGCCCTTTGCCTCTGAGAAGAACAAAGTGCTAATAAACCCTCCTTAGTCTACCTGCTTTGTTGATTACTCAGAAACATTAAACGGGAACTGGTCAGAATACATCTTGCTGCCATTTGGACAATGGTGGAGAAATTGATGAAAACCAGTCCTCCCCTCAATTTCTGAGCTGTATAAGTTCAATGCTTAAACCAAATAGAATCTCCCAGTTTATTAAATCAGGTCCATCTCAAGAGGGGGCCCTGAAGGAAGAAACAAGTAGAGTGTGATTTAGAAGTTATGGTTGTCATTAAAAAGAATCTAGTAATTTTTTTTTTAATTGTGAAGAAAACTCTGGAGAAGTCACAAACTGGTCAGGGCAGGTATGTGACTGGTGAGTTGTTCAGGTGTGAAGAAAGCATCATAAGTAACTTCCTTTCCAAAGGCATGCCCCCTAGTGGCCAGCCAAACCCCTGCCGTTTTCTTGTTTTTCCTTTCTGTGAAAGCATTAGTCGCTCAGTGGTGTCCACCTGCCACTCTTCGTAACCTCATGGACTGCAGCCCACTAGACATCTCTGTCCAAGGGATTGCCCAGGCAAGGATATGGGAGTTGGTTGCCATTTCGCTTCTATAGTTGAAGACAAAAAAATCAAAATTTTATTCTGGGACAAATAAAGTATCTGGTCATAATCAGTTCTTAACTCACGGGCTGAGATTTGTTTGTGTGGTTAGTTCTAGCTAAGAGCAGAGCTTTGAGAGGATGGATACAGGACAGGTGCTTGCTAACTGGGCTGATGAGCTGGGTAAGAGGGAAGACTGGGGAAAAGCCTCTGGGACCCTGGCCTCAGGATGGAAGAGTTTGAAGAAGGGGTGAACCGGGGGAGCCACTGGAAATAAACTTGTCAATTTCCCAATATTCCTTAACATGTCTCCTTATATGCATGGACCACACATGACCCAATGCTTGTTTTTCAGTAAATAAAATTAAATTTAATAGATGTGACTTAATAAGTAGAATGTCATTTGCAAATATTTTTACAGTTAATAAAATATATTCTTATGCATTTATTTGTTCATTTCTGTTCTTTGAAAAACGATTTGTGATAGGTTAAATAATTACAAGTTAATATAGAATGTATTAGTAAAGAATTAAAAAGAGAATCTACGTGTGGAGAAGCAGTAGTTACCATTTTAAACATATGTGTTTTTTAGATTTCATTTGATCAGGTTTTCAATCTTCCATGCAGTATGCCATATAAATAGAAAAGTGTACATAAGACAGAGCTAAAAGAGTTTTTATAAATTAAATATATCATTTAATCAGCACCCAGATGGACAAACAGGACATTCCTAGAACCTCAGAAATGTTCTCTTGTTTCTTTCCAGTTACTACCTCACCCTAAGTGCAACCATTCTCCTGGCTTCAACAGGAGAAGGAATGTTTCTATTGTATTTTATGTAACTGGCATCATACTACATATATATATATGTATATTTGGTCTAGCCTTTTTGGTCTCAATATTACACTTGTGAGATTCATTACAAGTGAGATTTTTATATGCACTTATAAATTATTTGTTGTTGTTGCTTATTAATATTTCATTGTGTGGATAAACAATATAAATATCCTTCTATTGATGGTGTGGTCCAGAGAAGCAGAGGAGGGTGGCCTGCAGAAAGTCAGAGAAAAGAAGCAGATGCCCAGAAAAGAACAGGAAGAAGGCACAGAGAAATGCCAGGTAGCTTTCTAGTTCCTGGGTCCAGCATTTTCCAGAGGATCTGTGGTCCTGGGTTCTGTGAGACACATCTAGACCTCATAATAAATTCCCCTTTCCTACATACGCTAGCTCTAGTTGGCTTCTGTCATTTGTCACCTACAGCACATTAACACATCCATAGTGACAGACACTTGAATCCATCTGTTAGGAGAAAGCATCACTAGCACATTCTCCTCACAGAGGTCATATCCGTTTGTGTTAGGTATTGCTACACAGAATAGACAAACAAAATAACTTTTACTAAAATAGGATAGAACTTTATTTCTTGGATAAACCGTTTAGAGGCAGGCAATTCAGGGCTGATATGACAGTTCTTCAGTTATCAAAGACTAGAATGCTTCATCTTTGTTCTTTGCCACACTTGGCTCAAAAATCCTCCCACATGATTGCCTCATGGTGCAATCTGACTGCTGAAGCTCCAGTCTTCATCTTCAAGTTGGAGGTCAAAAGAGTGAGGAAAAACAGAAGGGCAGACAGGAGCTCTCAGGCTCTCTCTCATTTCTGGTACTCACAGAAATTCCTCTGAACAACTCCTACTGACATCTCATTGGCCAGAATCAAGTCCACTCTTACCTGGTAGAGAGTACTGAAAACGTCCTTTAGCCAGTACATCACTAGCTCCAAAGATAGAGGGGATCCTTTAGAAAGAAGAATAAGAAAATGGAGGGTTGGTAGATAACTGGTAGTCTCTGTAAGTCACATAGTGCATTTGTGTACATCTAAAGGCACACAAATCTGCTTGAGTTAGTGGAACTGATGGTTTATCAGAATTTTCCACAGCAAAAGTCATTGAGGATGAAGAGATGGAGAGGCCACTCTCCTTCAGGAAGAGGATGAGGGAAGGCACAGAAATGAGGTGGTAAAATTTTGCTCTCTCTGTTCACAAAGCAGCAGTTATTTTAAAAGGGTTTAAATTTCCCATCAGGTCATAAATTTCCTTTGAGATATTTACACAGAACCAATATCTCTCCTGCTTCCTCCTGTAGAGATGTGGCGTATTGTTTCTCCCCAGGAAGCATGCAATACGGGTTAGTTGGCAAACAGCTAAAGTCAGTTCTCTGGATGCTCTTTTAGTTTTAGACAGATGCAGTGTCTTTATGAGACAATCCGCAGAGAAAACGCATCCTTTTCCAATTGAGCAAGACGTCCAAAGATCTGGAAAGGTCTCCAGAGCCCACCTGAGAGCTAACCAGAAGCACAAATGTAAAAAGAGGGAAGGAAATTTGGAAGATTAGCAAAGGATTGGAAAAGTGGGTCACACTCTCAAAAGTAAGTGCCATATTTTTTTAATGTCAGATCCTCACTTGCAAACTGCCAGTAATAAAAAGAAGATACCAGCTCACCTTGGGACGTGCAGATACTTCGGAATTTATGAGAAAGGACGTCTGTGGAGCATGAAAAAATACATTAAAGGCAGGCAACAAAATTTGTTTGGGGAAGTTATCTGGACTGGGGCTCTATCTGGCACACAGTGAGAGTTTTCTGTGCTTGCTTTCAACTTCTTGAAACTTGTTCACCTCAACTCCACCTCTGCTATTTGTTCACTTTTCAAAATCATAGGCTTAGGGGACTAAGGCAGGCTGGGGCCTCTACTCTCCTGGAGAAAGGAACTGTTTTCTAATTCAGCCAAGATGCCCTTTAGACACTAAGATGTTTTCTAGGGTGGTGCTGTGTCACCCATTAGGAACATGTGATTGATGTATGGAATTGTTTTTATTACCAGATTTAGGTCAAGATGGACTTTCCCTTTTATCAACTTTTATCACAACTCTTGCAGTGTGATTGTTTTCCATAGGCTATGGTGTTTGAACCTTATTTATGAAGGTAATGTAATGCCTAACCTCTCAGTATATTAGCTATTACTATTAATTATCAGGAAATCATTGGCTACTCTCAAGACATCTTTCTCAATATTCTCTCCAATTTCAAGAAAGCTAATACTGAACAGATCAAGGAGATCTCTTTTCCCAACTCATTTGGACAGTGAAACACATTTAACCCACGTATTTCTTAATTACTGTTAAGAATTCTTGGATAAAACTACCTGCTTTTGTGAGGTACCCACACTACTAGACATCCTCTTTTCTTATTTGAGGAGATGTGAAGGTAAATCTTTATTTAAAAGATTGTAACAGTATTATGGGCTCAATGTTTTTGTCTTTCCAAACTTTATATGTTGAAGTATTTAACTCCCAATTTATATTATGTGATGAAGCCTTTGTGCAGTGGAGCCCTCATGAATGAAATTAGTGAACTCAGATACCACCCTTGCCACTTCTGTTACATGTGGTCATGGTGAGAAGGCAGCCATTTACACACTTGCAAACAGGCTCTCACCAGACACCAAATTTGCTGGCATCTTGATATTGAACTTCCCAGTGTCTGAAACTGTAATAATAAATATTTGCTGTTTAAGCCACCCAGTCTATGGTACATTCATTAGCAGCCCAAATAGATAAGACAAACAGTTACCTTTTTGTGCCTGTCAGATTCTCTCTGCCTTGTCCATCTTTGAGACCCTTGGAAGTGGCAGTGGCCACACTGACTTCGTGCCCTAAAAGTCAAAGCACACTTCTCATGCTAGTTCATGCCCACACTGCTCTGTGCGGCTCCCTTTTTCCTGCCTAGGGACATTAAGTCTAAGAAGAACAGGGGAGGTGATGCCCCAATAAGATGAACTTTTGACTAATGGGAGAAGGAGGCTAAGAAAGGGATTCTTCTCCATTATTCCACCTGGATGAAGAAACCTGAGAAGCAGCTGTTCATACGGTGCCTCAAGAATGGTCATGAGAGGTCAAGGATTCAGTTGTACTCGACACCAAGAGCGGGATCACTTGAAAACATACCCTCAAATTTTTTTCTTCCCTGCTTCTTTCCTCCCATTCCCCCTCACTCTGGCTTCCCTGGGATTGCACCTCTAATCTTGGCTTTTGCCTCAGGCTCTGGTTTTTTGGGGAACTCAGGTAAAACAAAATCTATTGTTTTTAATTTTAAGTAAGATTGGCTTGTTTTAAAACTATATTATTTTGCATATTTGCATATTAGAAGCTCTCATCTTGTGTGATTCATTGCGCTTTTTTTTAGAGTGGTTTGAATCTTGATAAGAACCAATTTCTTCCTTCAAAGTTTAATTTATTCATTTAGAAATTATTTAAAAAAATTTTTTAGATTCCATACACATGCATTAATATACAAAACTTGTCTATCTCTTTCTGACTTACTTCAACCTGTGTAATAGGCTCTAGGTTCATCCAACTCTTTAGGACTGACTCAAATATGTTCTTTTTTTATAGCTGAGTAATATTCCATTGTATATATGTACCACAATATCTGTATCCATTCATCTGTCAATTAACATCTAGGTTGCTTCCATGTCTGGGTTATTGTAAAAAGTGCTGCAGTGAACATCAGAGAACCCATTTGCAGGGCAGCAGTGGAGACTCAACATAGAGAACAGACTTGTGGACACAGTAGAGAAAGGAGTTCAGTTCAGTTCAGTTCAATCACTCAGTTGTGTCTGACTCTTTGCGACCCCATGAATTGCAGCATGCCAGATCTCCCTGTTCATCACCAACTCCTCCTTTAGCACTTTCTGCCATAAGGGTGGTGTCATCTGCATATCTGAGGTTATTGATATTTCTCCTGGCAATCTTGATTCCAGCTTGTGTTTCTTCCAGCCCAGCGTTTCTCATGATGTACTCTGCATACAAGTTAAATAAGCAGGGTGACAATATACAGCCTTGATGTACTCCTTTTCCTATTTGGAACCAGTCTGTTGTCCCATGTCCAGTTCTAACTGTTGCTTCCTGACCTGCATACAGGTTTCTCAAGAGACAGGTCAGATGGTCTGGTATTCCCATCTCTTTCAGAAGTTTCCACAGTTTATTGTGATCCACACAGTCAAAGGCTTTGGTATAGTCAATAAAGCAGAAATAGATGTTTTTCTGGAACTCTCTTGCTTTTTTGATGATCCAGCAGGTGTTGGCAATTTGATCTCTGGTTCCTCTGCCTTTTCTAAAACCAGCTTGAACATCTGGAAGTTCATGGTTCACGTATTGCTGAAGCCTGGTTTGGAGAATTTTGAGCATTACTTTACTAGCGTGTGAGATGAGTGCAATTGTGTAGTAGTTTGAGCATTCTTTGGCATTGCCTTTCTTTGGGATTGGAATGAAAACTGACCTTTTCCAGTCCTGTGACCACTGGTGAGTTTTCCAGATTTGCTGGCATACCGAGTGCAACACTTTCACAGTATCATCTTTGAGGATTTGAAATAGCTCAACTGGAATTCCATCACCTCCACTAGCTTTGTTCGTAGTGATGCTTTCTAAGGCCCACTTGACTTCACATTCCAGGATGTCTGACTCTAGGTGAGTGATCACATCATCGTGATTATCTGGGTCATGAAGATTTTCTTTGTACAGTTCTTCTGTGTATTCTTGCCACCCATCTTAATATCTTCTGCTTCTGTTAGGTCCATACCATTTATGTCCTTAATCGAGCCCATCTTTGCATGAAATGTTCCCCTGGTATCTCTAATTTTCTTGAAGAGATCTCTAGTCTTTCCTATTCTGTTGTTTTCCTCTGTTTCTTTGCATTGGTCGCCGAGGAAGGCTTTCTTATCTCTCCTTGCTATTCTTTGGAACTCTGCATTCAGATGGGAATATCTTTCCTTTTCTCCTTTGCTTTTCGGTTCTCTTCTTTTCCCAGATATTTGTAAGGCCTCCTCAGACAACCATTTTGCTTTTTTGCATTTCTATTCCATGGGGATGATCTTGATCGCTGTCTCCTGTACAATGTCACGAACCTCTGTTCATAGTTCATCAGGCACTCTGTCTATCAGATCTAGTCCCCTAAACCTATTTCTCACTTCCACTGTATAATCATAAGGGATTTGATTTAGGTCATACCTGAATGGACTAGTGGTTTTCCCTACTTTCTTCAATTTAAGTCTGAATTTGGCAATAAGGAGTTCATGATCTGAGCCACAGTCTGCTCCTGGTCTTGTTTTTGCTGACTGTATAGAGCTTCTCCATCTTTGGCTGCAAAGAATATAATCAATATGATTTCGGTGTTGACCATCTAGTGATGTCCATGTGTAGAGTCTTCTCTTGTGTTGTTGGAAGAGGGTGTTTGCTATGACCAGTGCGTTCTCCTGGCAAAACTCTATTAGCCTTTGCCCTGCTTCATTCTGTACTCCAAGGCCAAATTTGCCTGTTACGCCAGGTGTCTCCTGACTTCCTACTTTTCCATTCCAGTCCCCTATAATGAAAAGGACATCTTTTTTGGGTGTTAGTTCTAAAAGGTTTTGTGGGTCTTCACAGAACCGTTCAAGTTCAGCTTCTTCAGCAATACTGGTCAGGGCATAGACTTGAATTACTGTGATATTGAATGGTTTGCCTTGGAAACGAACAGAGATCATTCTATCGTTTTTGAGATTGCATCCAAGTACTGCCTTTTGGACTCTTGTTGAGCATGATTCCTACTCCATTTCTTCTAAGGGATTCCCACCCACAGTAGCAGATATAATGGTCATCTGAGTTAAATTCACCCATTCCAGTCCATCTTAGTTTGCTGATTCCTAGAATGTCGACGTTCACTCTTGCCATCTCCTGTTTGACCATTTCCAATTTGCCTTGATTCATGGACCTAACATTCCAGGTTCCTATGCAATATTGCTCTTTACACCATCGGACTTTGCTTCTATCACCAGTCACATCCACAGCTGGGTATTATTTTTGCTTTGGCTCCATCCCATCATTCTTTCTGGAGTTATTTCTCCACTGATCTCCAGTAGCATATTGGGCACCTACTGACCTGGGGAGTTCATCTTTCAGTGTCCTATCTTTTTGCCTTTTCATACTGTTCATGGGGTTCTCAAGGCAATAATACTGAAGTGGTTTGCCATGCCCTTCTCCAGTGGACCACATTCTGTCAGGCCTCTCCACCATGACCCATCCGTCTTGGGTGGCCCCACACTGCATGGCTTAGTTTCATTGAGATAGACAAAGCTGTGGTCCGTGTGATCAGATTAGCTAGTTTTCTGTGATTGTAGTTTCAATGTGTCTGCCCTCTGCTGCCCTCTTGCAACACCTGCCGTCTTACTTGGGTTTCTCTTACCTTGGACGTGGGGTATCTCTTCACGGCTGCTCCAGCAAAGTGCAGCCATTGCTCCTTACCTTGGACAAGAGGTATCTACTCACGATGACCCCTTCTGACCTTGAATGTGGAGTAACTCTTCTCGGCCCTCCTGTGCCCACGCAGCCACCGATACTTGGACCTGGGGTAGCTCCTCTCACTGCCTCTCCCCACTCTCCCCCGGGCGCCCGGCCCAGGGTAGCTCCTCTGGGCCGCTGCCCCCGGCCTCCAGCCTTGGCTAGCTCCTCTCAGCCGCCGCCCCTGGCCTCGGCTGTGTGGTAGGTCCTCTCGGCCATGCTTCTTTGCGGACCATCGCAGGAAGGAGAGGGTAGAACAAATTGAGAGAATAATATGGAAACTTATAGATTACCATATGTAAAATAGATAGCCAATGGGGTATTTGCTATGTGACACAGGGAGTTAAACCCAGTGCTCTGTGACAACCTAGAGGGATGGGATGGGGTGGGAAATGGGAGGGGAGTTCAGGAGGGAGGGGACATATATATACCTGTGATTGATCCATGTTGATGTATAGCAGAAAACAACACAATTTTGTAAAGCAATTATCCTCCAATTTAAATATATATATATTTTTTCTTTGCAGAATCTAAAGAAATCGTAGTTAGCCTTAGGAGGCAACACTTCCTTGAGATAACACTAACTGATGATCTGAGAATGGTCATCTCCAGTATTGGCTAAGAACTAGCATCCCTACCGCCTGAAATTCCTAACACATCTTCAAGGTTACTTTTCATGGAGACCTCATCACTCTTCTCTGCCAACCATTTAACTGTTTCAGATCTACTTCTGCAAATTATATTAGATATCCCTACATCCTTTAGTCCCCTTATCTCAACGGGGTAACCAATATCTCCTTAATCTCTCTACAATGACATTATTCTGCCCCCCACCCTCACTCCCTGCAATGAATTCCAGGACCTCCCCCATCTGCCACCACATAATGTCTTTGGTATTTACACACTGCTATTAATACATACCAACTGTGACATGTAATTTGATGTGCTATGAATTGATTCAGGTGTATTGGGGCTCCCTAAATAAGCTTTAGCTCAATATTGTTCACCAGGAAGCCATTTATTATTGAATTATGTTTATGATTATATCGCTATATGACAAATATCTACTAAAAGACTCAGCATGTTTTAATAGCTCTTTACTTTCTCCTTTTCCTTCTGTGCTGACTTAAATCCTTTTCCCAAATTTTCCTCTTATTGAGTAGTTAATTCAATAAGTAGGAAAAGAGCTTCAAATATTAACCCACCACCTTCTTCCCTCTCATCTAAGCCAGCAGTGAGGTGTCCTTTACTCACCACCTCAGATGTAAAAATGCAAGAAAAAAGGGGGAAAAATGTTCAAAGTGGGGTTTGTCCTTATAAACAGAATTTGGACTGAATGCTTATGTCCTCAAAATGTGTATGTTAAAATCTTAATGCCCAGATGTGATGGTACTAGAAGGTGGGACTTTGGGGAGTTACTCGGAACAGAGCCCTCATGATTGGGATTAACTATCCAATAAAAGAGACCCCTGAGAGTTCCCTTGTCCCTTCTGCCATGTGAGGTCACAGTGAAAGGTGCCACTTATGTACGAGGAAGTGGGATATCACCAGACACTGACTCTGCCAGCATTCTCATCTTGGAATTTCCAGCCTCCAGACTGGAATGAATTTCTGCTGTTTATAAACCACCCAGCCTATATATGTTTGTTAAAGCAACCTGAGTGAACTAAGACATACCTTTCAAACTCATCATTTTGGGGAAAAAAAGGAAAGAGACAGGGTGATTGGAGTTCCAGAAGCCTGACTTTGAAAAGTAAGATCCTTAAGGATATAGGGAATAAAAGTGTGTCATATACCAGAGAAGAGAAGGATAGAATTAGGTATTGTTATGGGTCTCTAAAAAGGGTCTGTGCATCTCATTTTCCCCTATTCCACTCTCAGATTTTAAAGTCACACACCCTTGAGAAGTTTTCTTGCAGCATCCTGGTGCTCTAACAGCAGGCTGGAAATGGAACCATGTCTTCTCCAAGCAGAGACTCTGCAGTCACACTATCAGTGTTCTCATAATCCCACTGTGGTTCTGGAGAATAGCTATGTTGGATGCCTCTTGAGAGGAGCTCTGAAGTAACAGAGTCACTGTCCTGAAAAGGTCTTGTATAGTTGAGGTCTAAGGGAGATATGGTATAACTTCCCTGGACTAATGATCAAGATCAAACACCCGCGTGGATGCTAGATGAAGTTACAGATGTTGGGGATGAGGTGTGTGGCCTGGTAAATCATAGTCACTATGTGTATTAACTGGGATCATTGGACAGGAGTATCCTTCAAACATCATGATGGGTTGAAGATCTGCTAAGTGCCCAAGGTAGTCATTCTCATGGATTACTGAGGCTGCAGCAGATCTGCCTTGGAATATGGAGGCCAATTCCTCTTCCCTTAGATCCTTGGAGTCCCCTCAACCATCTAGTATGACAGGCATACCTTCTATTTACAACATCATTATGGAAATTGGTGGAGAAGTCACTGGCCTCAAGGAATTTTGAAGTTCCTGTTTAGCTATTCACCTTTCTTTTGCTAGAGGACTTTGTTCTGTTCCTCCACAATGCCTTTCTTTAGCTTATTCTTCTGTAAAAGGTGAGAACACTATTTGCATACTATTTATAGAAAGATGGAAAGGCACTAGATGAACATATGGGCTCTAATAGACTTTGAGTTCTTTGAGAAAATTTGCTGAACAAGGACAATACACCTTTTTTAAACTGACCATTCTATGTATAGTGAGTTATTTAACAACTATGTCCTTTTTTTTTTCCCTACAAGATGTCGTGTCATGTTTTTGCAAGAGTTTCAGCGAACAGGAGGGCTCATCAATTTCAAGCTAAAGCTATTAAAATGTTACTCTGTTAGCAATAATTAAGGTGTGCAGCCAGAGCTCCCTATAGATCACACTCAGAGTCAGGCTCATATTTTTCTCCTATTGTACCTTAGGGGTCTTAAATTCTTAAATTGTCAGGTAGTCGAGGAGAAGGAATAAGTTGGAGGCCAAGCAGGGAAGGAGAAAGAGAAGGGGGTGCTTTCTTTACACATATATATAGAAATAACAGATGAATCTCTTTCTCTGAGCCAATATCCTCATAAGAGTTTTTTAAAATTATTTTTTTCTTAGATTTAAGTTGTTGAAGTGTTTCCAACAAGACTTTATTTGATTAAAAATTTTTTGTTAGTTTTGTCAAGTCATCAGAGGCAGTTGCTAAAATATCCCACTGGCTAATAAAGTATCTGACAGAGCAGTAGTTCTACAGCACAGCACCAAGAAACGTCATGTCCTCTATGCCACGTTTTCTTTGTACTCCTGTTTTCCTTAATCTTATTTCCCTTCTCAGATTCTATCTTGAGCTAAACAAGAAAGCTCCACTTGCTCACTCTTTTTCTTCTGTGCCCTTGTGCAACCCACCTTACCACAACAAAATCATAGTCACCAGAAAATGTGTCAAGGAAGGTTTCCTGTAGATATTTGGTTGCACCAAATTTTGAGGGGCCTTCCTTGGTGGGGCAGTGTTAAAGAATCCACCTGCAATGCAGAAGACACAGGAGATGTAGGTTTGATCCCTGGGTTGGGAAGATCCCCTGGAGGAGGAAATGGCAGCCCACTCCAGTATTCTTGCCTGGAAAATCCCACGGACAGGGGAGCCTGGCGGGCTATAGTCTGTGGGGTTGCAAAGAGTAAGACACAACTGAGCACACATGCATGCACAAATTTAGAGGACATAGGATATTGAAAAGAAAGCTCCTGGAAGTTTAGAACCCAAGCCATGGGGAAACAGAAGCAAAAACGATGGGAACTTTGAAATCTGATAAGTAGAGCTAGCTGCACAGTATAATGCTGATAATGGGTGAAAATATTTTCTTGTATTTCTGTTACTCATTTTCCCTAAGTATATAACAACCACAGAGTATTTCCCACACTGTGCATTGAAGATGTTTTTTTATACCATGAGAGAGATTTGGGAGCCTGCTTTTGCAAATCTATGGCCTAGAAGTTCAATGTAATTAAAATAATCCCAAATTCGGAGTTGGGAGGCCCAGGTAATATTAACTGTGTGACTTTGACCTCAGCATCTAAAAGCCTCCTTTCCTCCATGTGTTAAATGAAGACACTTCCTACTTCAGAGTGTTATTATGAGAATTAAATGAGATAATGAAAGAATGTTATAGATCATAAAGTACTATACAAAATTATTTTTGTTAAGTTCTTTGGTAGATTAAATTCTTAGCCCCAGTTCTTCACCCTTCCCTGGACACACAACCCTACTGATATGTCTTGGTTTGGCAATAAAATGTGGGCAGACAATGGCCAGTGCTTCATCTAAGCCTTAAGAGGTATCAGCTATTTCTGCTCTCCCTCTTGTGTCTCTGCCATTGTCATGAGAAGATGATGTGCAAATCTCATCAAGACACAGATTGCTGGGACTCACCCCTAGAGATTCTGACTAAGTTTGGGGTAGAAACTGATAACTTGCATTTTTACTAAGTTCCAACGTGATGATGCTGGTTATTTCCAGTCTTTCTTCTTTCCCTACCTCCCTCCTTCCCTCCCTCCTCTCCCTACCTTCATCCTTCCTTCCTCCCCCTACTTCCTCCCAGTGGTACATCATTGCTATATCTGTTTTGTGTTCTAAAACAGGCCAACAGGAACAGTCTCATGCCATCAAGGATTGGTGTGGCTGAATTTGAAATTCGCCTTCAAACATGTTTTTGAAGATTAGTTTAAGAGTTTCCCAGAATGTTGAACAGGAGAGCAGAGGGATAGAGCAGGGAGACACATGGAACTCTGGGAAACACTGGCTTAGAGCCACCAGCTGAGCCCAGCCTGTATCAGCCCCTCCCAGAAAGCCTGAAGATGTGTGAACAAAATACATGTTTATGGTTGCACACTGCCAAGATTAGGTAGTTGTCATAGCTCAGTTGGTAAAGAATCTGACTGCAATGCAGGAGACACTGGTTCGATTCCTGGGTCGGGAAGATGCCCTGGAGAAGGGAAAGGCTACCCACTCCAGTATTCTTGGGCTTCCCTTGTGACTCAGCTGGTAAAGAATCCACCTGCAATGCAGGAGACCTGGGTTTAATCCCTGGGTTAGGAATATCCCCTGGAGAAGGCTGCCCATTCCAGTATTCTGGCCTGGAGAATTCCATGGACTATACAGTCCATGGGGTCACAAAGAGTCAGACACAACTGAGCGACTTTGACTTTCTTTTCTTTCACACAGCAATGTGTGTGATGCGTGTTAGTCGCTCAGTCATGTCCAACTCTTTGTGACCCCATGGACTGTAGCCCACCAAGCTCCTTTGTCCATGGGATTCTCCAGGCAAGCATACTGGAGTGGGTTGCCCTTTCCTTCTCCATCACACAGCAATAGCTGACCAATATAAGTAATTGCTCTGACAAGGCATAAATAAAAGAATATATGATTGTCTTCTCAATAACAAGTTCTCAAAGTGAGGCAAGAGGCAGCTCTTGCATTAAAACATGATCACTTGGCATTTTTGGAGTTTTTCCTGTTTATAAAGTATTTAGCTTTATATTCTGCAACTTTACTATATTCATTGATTAGCTCTAGTAATTTTCTAGTGGAGTCTTTAGGGTTTTCTTTGTAGAGGCAAAGTTGCAGGATATAAAATTAACACACAGAAATCCCTTGCATTCCTATACACTAACAACGAGAAAACAGAAAGAGAAATTAAGGAAACAATTCCATTCACCATCACAAAGAAAAGAATAAAATACTTAGAAATATATCTACCTAAAGAAACAAAAGACCTATATATAGAAAACCATAAAACACTGGTGAAAGAAATCAAGGAGGACACAAATAGATGAAGAAATATACCGTGTTCATGGATCAGAAGAATCAACATAGTGAAAATGAGTATACTACCCAAAGCAATCTATAGATTCAATGCAATCCCTATCAAGCTACCAACGGTATTTTTCAGAGAACTAGAACAAATAATTTCAAAATTTGTATGGAAATACAAAAAACATCAAATAGCCAAAGCAATCTTGAGAAAGAAGAATGGAACTGGAGGAATCAACCTGCCTGACTTCAGGATCTAGTACAAAGCTACAGTCATCAAGACAGTACGGCACTGGCACAAGGACAGAAATATAGATCAATGGGACAAAATAGAAAGCCCAGAGATAAATCCACGCACCTATGGACACCTTATCTTTGACAAAGGAGGCAAGAATATACAGTGGAGAAAAGACAATCTCTTTAACAAGTGGTGCTGGGAAAACTGGTCAACCACTTGTAAAAGAATGAAACTAGAACACTTTCTAACACCATGCACAAAAATAAACTCAAAATGGATTAAAGGTCTAAATGTAAGACCATAAACTATAAAACTCCTAAAGGAAGACATAGGCAAAACACTCTCCGACATAAATCACAGCAGGATCCTCCATGACCCACCTCCCAGAATATTGGAAATAAAAGCAAAAATAAACAAATGGGGCCTAATTAAAATTAAAAGCTTTTGCACAACGAAGGAAACTAGAAGCAAGGTGAAAAGACAGCCTTCAGAATGGGAGAAAATAATAGCAAACGAAGCAACAGACAAACAATTAATCTCAAAAATATGCAAGCAACTCCTGCAGCTCAATTCCAGAAAAATAAACGACCCAATCAAAAAGTGGGCCAAATAACTAAACAGACACTTCTCCAAAGACATACAGATGGCTAACACATGAAAAGATGCTCAACATCACTCATTATCAGAGAAATGCAAATCAAAACCACAATGAGGTACCATTTCACGTCCATCAGAATGGCTGCTATCCAAAAGACTGCTGCTACTGCTAAGTCGCTTCAGTCGTGTCCGACTCTGTGCGACCCCAGAGACGGCAGCCCACCAGGCTCCGCTGTCCTCGGGATTCTCCAGGCAAAATACTGGAGTGGGTTGCCATTTCCTTCTCCAGTGCATGAAAGGGAAAAGTGAAAGTGAAGTTGTTCAGTCATGTCCGACTCTTAGCGACCCCATGGACTGTAGCTCACCAGGCTCCTCCGTCCATGGGATTTTCCAGGCAAAGACTACAAGCAATAAATGCTAGAGAGGGTGTGGAGAAAAGGGAACCCTCTTACACTGTTGGTGGGAATGCAAACTAGTACAGCCACTATGGAGAACAGTGTGGAGATTCCTCAAAAAACTGGAACTGGAACTGCCATATGACCCAGCAATCCCACTGCTGGGCATACACACCAAGGAAACCAGAATTGAAAGAGACACATGTACCCAAATGTTCATCACAGCACTGTTTATAATAGCCAGGACATGGAAGCAGCCTAGATGCCCATCAGCAGACGAATGGATAAGGAAGCTGTGGTACATATACACAATGGAATATTACTCAGCCATTAAAAAGAATACATTGGAATCAGTTCTAATGAGGTGGATGAAACTGGAGCCTATTATACAGAGTGAAGTAAGCCAGAAGGAAAAACACCAATACAGTATACTAACTCATACATATGGTATTTAGTTAATCGGTAAAGATAACCCTGTATGCGAGACGTCAAAAGAGAGACAGATAAATAGAACAGTATTATGGACTCTATGGGAGAGGGCGAGGGCGAGGGCGAGGGCGAGGGCGAGGGCAGGATGATATGGGAGAACAGCATTGAAGCACATAAATTATCATATGTGAAACGAATAGCTAGTCCAGGTTCTATGCATGATACAGGGTGCTCGGGTCTGGTGCACCGGGATGACCTGGAGGGATGGGATGGGGAGGGAGGCGGGAGGGGGGGGTTCTGGAAGGCGAAAACATGTACACCCATGGTGGATTCATGTCAATGTATGGCAAAACAAATACAATATTGTAAAGTTAAAAAAAGATAAATAAACTAATTAAAAAAAAAAAGAAACCAACACAATATTGTAAAGCAATTAACCTTCAATTAAAAATAAATAAATAAATAAACTCTTTAATTAAAAAATAAAAATAATAAAGTATTTAGTTTGCTCTTTACAACAACATTGCAATGAAAATGACATCTTTCCAACCCATGTATCAAACCTGCAGTTCTTACACCTCCTGCATTGACAGGTGGATTCTTTACCACTAGCGCCACCTGGGAAGCCCTTGAAGATGACATAGGAACTTTATACCTTTGGAAATTGAGGCACGAAGAAGGTAAGTAATTTGCCAGATGTCACACAGGCAGCAGATGATGCAGGTAACAGGCGGAGACTCGAGACGCGAGTCTGATCCCTGGGTCAGAAGGATCCCCTAGAGTAGGAAATGGCAACCCACTCCAGTATTTTTGCCTGGAAAATTCCATGAACAGAGGAGCCTGGTGGGCTACCATCCATGGGGTCTCAAAGATATGACTTAGCGACTAAGTGTGCACACAACAGCCTCTAAACTGCGATGTAATAGTAACTTTCCCCAGGGAACAATCCTCTCACCTTGATATTTCTCATGTTTCCCCTGCTCCATGCTATTCCCTACTCTCTGCTCTCACCCTAAATGTTCCAGAAACTCAACCGAAGAAACTGAAGGCTTCTACCAAACAGGTTTAAGGTTGAATTCTAAATTTGGCCACATGAGTCACTGATGATTGAATAAACTTGTTCTTATTGGTCTATTTGACAACTAGTGTGAACCTGTGATACAAAGATGACGTACCCAACAGAAGGAAGGGAGAGAGGAAGGAAATGAAGAAGGGAGGGAGGAAAAAAGCGAGGAGGATGGACTTGCAGAGCCCCATGGAGTCTGATAAACTCTCTCTGTTCAATGACCCACAGATTTAGTTTTTATAGACCTCCCCCAAGTGTCTGCATGAAGGATGGGAGAGCCAGTGGGGCTGCATCTGTTCCTCTAGGCTCGATTCTGTGTTTGAGCAACTCTTTAACCACTGTGTATGTGTAGCAGACAACCTCCACCTCTGAATTGCAAGCTTCTCGAAGGTAGAGATCTTAATTTTGCTAAGAGATACAACTCAAACTCCTACAGTAGTGCTTGGTGCACTCTAGGCATTCAAGATACACTTGTCAAGTTGAAAGTGAACTGAATTACTCCAAGGCTAGGCCATGCAAAACATCTGGAAACATCAGGTTACTGGGCAGATGAACCATCATCCCATCCTCACCAAGCCCAATCCTCAAGGGTATGAGCAAACTGCTCCCAGTTCCCACTGCCACCCCATGCCTACCACTAGATGCAACACCCAATTATGAGAGCTGAATAGTTCACGTACTATATCTAATTACTTCATTTTCTTTTAAATCCTTTTTATTAACTCTCTCATTTTCCACTTGGTTTCATTTCCTTTAAGTCTTTACCCCTCCATTATCCCTTACCATAAAAACATGATCACTTGGCATTTTTAGATTTTTTTGTTGTTTATAAAGTATTTAGTTTGCTCTTTATAATAACATTGCAATGGAGGTAGCATAGGAACTTTACACCCTTGGAAATTGAGGCATGGGGAAGGTGAGTAATTTGCCAGATGTCACACAGGCAGTAGGTGGTGGAACTGAGATGTAAACTTGCTGACAGGAGCATTTTTTCTACTGCCCCACAATGCCTGGCAAGTGTTTGATTCCTTTCTGGGCCAGTGTTAAAGTAATAGTTCAACAAAGCCTATCTGAGTCTCTGGGACTACGATGCAGCATGTTAACTGCTATTCTCCATCAAGGTGACAAGGCTTTCTCATGCTTCTAGAAGATTCTACAGCTTGCAAAGCACCTTGAAGCACAGAGTTCCATTTGATAACGAAAAACTGTCTCTGCTTAAAGTGATGGCTTTCTTACTGGATTCCCTCCAGTTCAGTAAGAAAAAAAGCACCCAGAATGTCACAGTGATAAATAATGCTACATCCATTCTGCCACTCTCCAAGTCCAGTGAGCTGCAGCCCTAAAAAAGCAAAGATGAGTCTCTGGATCCCCAGTTGGAGTGTGGAAGTGAGATAATAGACAGCAGAACAGGAGAAAGGAGCAAGAGGCGGCAAGAACAGAAGCCTCCACACCAGCAAGGCAAATGCTGACAGGAGTGTGCACAGTAAAATATTTTACTACGAAGCAGAATTACTCCAAAGACTGATGGACTTGCTCGCGAGACCCACTCACATTTATGAAGGTCATAAGTTACAGACGCCCAGCTCACTCACACGAGCGCAGCCATCACCTTTTATGGGTGAAACTTCCTGCAATATATTAAACTCTCCAGAAAACAGACAAGGGGTTTATGGCAAACGATAACTTTAATGCCTAGAAACCATTCGGTGATTTTGGGAGGATTATTAGTAACAAGGGCAAGATGTTGAGTCGTTTCCAGGCACCGGGCTCTCTCTTTTTCCTGCTTGCTCTCACCAAGCCTCCTTTGCATCCTAGCTAGAAACCTGGACCCTGAATCCCATCTGAGACAAGAGGGGGTGTAAGAAGGATGTGTGCTGAAGTGGGAAGATCTTTACTGGATGAAAAGCAGTTATGCCCTGAAGAGAAGAGGTGCCTTCAGTCTTTAGCTGAAGTAAAGACTGTCCTTGGGAATTCATAAAGGGCAGGTAACCAGAGAGACATCCAGATCAAGGCAACTTGTTGCAAACAATAAGGAGCTGTCCCTGAATGAATTGCTCCCCTCATTTGGAGAAAGTTATAAAAAGGAGCAAGGCTGGGGTTGTTGTCAGTGCTTTGATCTGTATCAGGTCAGTTCAGTCGCTCAGTCATGTTCGACTCTTTGCAACCCCATGTACTGTATGCAGCACACCAGGCTTCCCTGTCCATCACCAACTCCCTGAGCTTGCTCAAACTCATGTCCATTGAGTCGCTGATGCCATCCAACCATCTTATCCTCTGTCATCCTCTTCTCTTCCTGCTTTCAATCTTTCCCAGCATCAAGGTCTTTTCAAATGAGTCAGTTCTTCCCATCAGGTGGCCAAAGTATTGGAGCTTCAGCTTCAGCATCAGTCCTTCCAATGAACATTCAGGACTGATTCCCTTTAGAACTGACTGGCTTGATCTGTATAATTTAGAGAATCCAAGAGAGTCTTCCCCATCAAAATCTGATGACTCCGGGTTGGTTTATTCCAAGCCAACTCACAAACCTGGGCTTCCGGACTGCAAGCTGATGGGCACTGTTGGAGGGCAGAAGGTTACTGGAAGCTGGGCTAGCAGATTAGGGCGTGAGGAGTCTGCAAGTGTCTCATATAGCAGGCTCTACCCTGCTAACAGCATTCCTTCCGGAGCCAGAACACCAAACTGGGAGTCACAGCCGGGGACAGCAGACACGTCCCTGCAGCTCTCAGGGCCTCAGTTTCCTCATCCATAACAGATGCTCCCATGGAGTCCTTTGATTCCATATTCTCTGACTCAGGCTTCCTGGGACTTCTTCTGACCCAATGTGCCCTGATGGTGCACAGAATCGGGTCTCCAGGTGACACTGAGAATCTTGTTTTCATTAGGGGACTGCTTTTAGAAAGCAGGTGCCTATCTACCATTCTTGGTGACTGCACTGAATTGATTACACTTACAACTGCTTCCTGCATGCCACATACTGCTCTAAGGGCTTCACACATACAAATTCACTTAAGCTCACAACATCCCTGTGAGATAGAGATTATGGTTAACCCCAGTTCACAGATGAGGAAATCAAGGCATGAAAAGTTTAGCAGACTGCCCAAGGTCTTAAAAGGAGTAAGGAGCAGAGCTGGGATTTAAAACTCAGTCAACCTGGCTTCAGAATCCAACATTAAGCAACTCTGATTTTTAAATCCTGCTCTAGGTCAGCAGTTCACAGGTGTGTGTGTGTGTATATATATATATATGTGTGTGTGTGTGTGTGTGTGTGTGTGTGTGTGTGTGTGTGTAAAATCTGTGGAGTTTATAAAGCATTCAAGTTCTGACCATCTTCTAGGGATTCTGATTTAGTAGTTACAGGGTGCATCCCAGGATTCTGTACCTATATCAAATGCCAGAGCAAATATTTGGAAGACTACAGAACTCTGAGGAAGACTGTTCCAAAGTATCTCCAGGTATTTTAGGAGGCTATTGAGGGGGGTTACGGACAAAGTAGTGGGTGGAAAGCATCTCCCCTGTCTTTGAAGAACTCACCATCTAGTCAGGGAGAAACCTCAACATAGAGTGTATTAAAACACAAGACATCCAACAACAGCTGAATGGATAAGGAAGATGTTGAATATATACATATGCAATGGAATACTACTTAGCCATAACGAAGAAGGAAAGTTTGCCATTTGCAACAACATAGATGGACCTGAAGGGTATTATGCTTAGTGCAATAAGTAAGGCAGAGAAGGAATAGAATTGCCATATGACCCAGCAATCCCACTGCCGGGCATACACACTGAGGAAACCAGAATTGAAAGAGACGCCTGTACCCCAATGTTCATCACAGCACTGTTTACAATAGCCAGGACATGAAAGCAACCTAGATGTCCATCAGCAGACGAATGGATAAGGAAGCTGTGGTACATATACACAATGGAATAGTACTCAGCCATTAAAAAGAATACATTGGAATCAGTTCTACTGAGATGGATGAAACTGGAGCCCATTATACAGAGTGAAGTAAGCCAGAAAGAAAAACACCAGTACAGTGTACTAATGCATATATATGGAATTTGAAAGATGGTAACGATAACCCTATATGCGAGACAAAATAAGAGACACAGATGCGTAGAACAGTCTTATGGACTCTGAGGGAGAAGGTGAGGGTGGGACGTTCTGGGAGAATAACACTGAAACATGTATATTATCATATGTGAAACAGAACACCATTCCAGGTTCAATGCATGAGACTAATGCTCAGGGCTGGAGTAATGGGATGATCCAGAGGGATGGGATGGGGAGGGAGGTGGGAGGGGGGTTCAGGATGGGGAACACATGTAAACCCATGGCTGATTCATGTCAATGTATGGCAAAAACCACTACAATATTGTAAAGTAATTAGCCCCCAACTAAAATAAATAAATTTATTAAAAAAAAATATGGTTAGGAATGTATGTTTGGGAAAGACAGTTTCTTTAAAATGTAACATTCATATTTAATATCACAGAAATAAATGTGCTATATGTACAGATTTAATAAATATTGATGTTGAAAAAAAAAAGTAAGGCAGAGAAAGACAAATATTGTATCTTATCACTTATATGTGGAATATAAAAAATAAATATAATAAAACAGGTAGACTCACCAATATAGAGAACACATTACTTGTTACCAGTGGGGAGAAGGAAGGAGGGAACGGCAAGATGATGGTAAAGGAATACTATCTATAAAAATCAATAAACTACAAGGATATATCATACAACATAGGGAATATAGCCAGTTTTTATAATAACTTTAAATGAAGTGTAAACTATGAAAATATTGAATCACTATGTTGTACACATGAAACTAATATTATAAATCAACTGTCTCTCAATAAAAAAGGAAATTGTATATTAAAAATAAAATGCAAAGCATTTTGGGACACTCTCACCTTCCCACCAGGATGCTGATCTTTTTAGCCCACCCACATACGACTCAAGAAGTAGCCATTCCATCACTATCTAGCACACCAGAACAAGAGCCCATCCCTGGGACCTGCCACTGCCTCTCTGATTCCATTACCTTTAGCTCTTAACACTGGGTCCCACTCCAGCTCCAGGACTGGGGTGCCAGATTTCTCCAGGGAGTCAGTGAAGGTGTGACCTCAAGGCTGACTCTGCTTCCCCTTTCTCCATGTCAGTGCCGGAGAGAAAGGACCACTGCAAAGTCGTTTGTACCTTGAGGGGTAGCCTTCAGCCAGGGTGGACACTCTCTTGTAAGTTCTGCTCATGAAAGGAGCCAGGCCATGTAATGGCCTATTTATTTCTTCTATTTATAAAGAAGAACTTAAAAAAAAGGCACTTCCAATTAGTTAGAAACCTGAAAGTACTTTTTGCTTTCCTCCACTGCACATGTGGGTGAAAATGCACACACAAGTGGCATCTCCTTTGTGTGCACACACAAGTGGCATCTCCTTTGTGTGACATAGATTTCTCCCACCCCTCTACCTTGCATCTGAACCCAAGGTGATCCAAATCTGACTGTGGCTGTTGGTTGGCTAGAAGGGCATCTGTATCTCCCACCATGCCTCTCTGCCTGTTTCTGTTTTAGATCATCTGTTCCCAGAGGGCAGGAATTGATGTCTATTAATACAAACCTCATTCTGTAATTCTCACTGGGGTTCCCCTAGTGTGTGTGTGTGTTCAGTCATGCTGACTCTTTGCAACCCCACAGATTGTATCCTGCCAGGCTCCTCTGCTCATGGGAATATCCCAGCAGGAATACTAGAGTGGGTTGCCATTTCCTCCTGCAGGGACTCTTTCTGACCCGAGGATCTAACCTGCATCTCCTGGGTCTCCTGCATTGCCGGCTGATTGTTTACTTCTGAACCACCAGGGAAGCCCCAAGTTTGGGGCTGCACCTCACAGTATGTGGGACCTTAGTTCCCCAACCAGGAAACAAACCTGCACCCCCTGCATTGGAAAGTGAAGTCTTAACCACTGGACTGCCAGGAAGGTTCCAGTTTCCCTTGGACATGGGAACTTAATACAGACATTGCTCCTAGGTGAGACTCATTAATGCTTATCCTACTTAACACTTATGAATTAACTCTATGTGCTGCAGTGTCTCGAAGTAAGTTGCAGACATGGGAAGAGCATCAGTATGCCTGACATATGACCATCTAATCTTAGTCTTAGTTCTGTTGGATCATCAAAAAAGCAAGAGAGTTCCAGAAAAACATCTACTTCTGCTTTATTAACTATGCCAAAGCCTTTGACTGCGTGGTTCACAACAAACTGTGGAAAATTCTTCAAGAGATGGGAACACCAGACCACCTTACCTGCCTCCTGAGAAATCAGTATGCAGATCAAAAAGCAACAGTTAGAACCGGACATGGAACAACAGACTGGTTCCAAATCAGGAAAGGAGTACGTCAAGGCTGTATATTGTCACCCTGCTTATTTAATTTATACGCAGAGTACATCATGAGAAACGCTGGGCTGGAGTAAGCACAAACTGGAATCAAGATTACTGGGAGAAATATCAATAACCTCAGATATGCAGATGACACTACACTTATGGCAGAAAGCAAAGAAGAACTAAAGAGCCTCTTGTTGAAAATGAAAGAGGAGGGTGGAAAAGTTGGCTTAAAACTGAACATTCAGAAAACTAAGATCATGGCATCTTGTCCCATCACTTCATGGCAAATAGATGGGGAAACAGTGGAAACAGTGACAGACTATTTTGGGGGGCTCAAAAATCACTGCAGATGGTGATTGCAGCCATGAAATTAAAAGACGCTTGCTCCTTGGAAGAAAAGCTATGACCAACCTAGACAGCTTATTAAAAAGCAGAGACATTACTTTGCCAACAAAGGCCCATCTAGTCAAAGCTATGGTTTTTCAAGGCAATGGCACCCCACTCCAGTACGCTTGCCTGGAAAATCCCATGGATGGATGAGCCTGGGAGGCTGCAGTCCATGGGGTCGCTAAGAGTCGGACACGACTGAGCGACTTCAATTTCACTTTTCACTTTCCTGAATTGGAGAAGGAAATGGCAGCCCACTCCACTGTTCTTGCCTGGAGAATCCCAGGGACGGTGGAGCTGCCGTCTATGGGGTCGCACAGAGTCGGACACGACTGAAGTGACTTAGCAGCAGCAGCAGCATGTATGGCTGTGAGAGTTGAACCATAAAGAAAGCTGAGCACCGAAGAATGGATGCTTTTGAACTGTGGTGTTGGAGAAGACTCTTGAGAGTCCCTTAGACTTCAAGGAGATCCAACCAGTCCATCCTAAAGGAAATCAGTCCTGAATATTCATTCATTGGAAGGACTGATGCTGAAACTGAAACTCCAATACTTTGGTCACCTCATGTGAAGAACTGACTTATTTGAAAAGATTTTGTTGCTGGGAAAGATTGAAAACAGGAGGAGAAGGGGATGACAGAGAATGAGATGGTTGGATGGCATCACCGACTCAATGGACATGAGTTTGAGTAAGCTCTGGGAGTTGATGATGGACAGGGAAGCCTGGTGTGCTGCAGTCCATGGGGTCACAAAGAGTAGGACATGACTGAGCAACTGAACTGAACTGAACTGAATCGTAGTTTTGGATGCTGACTTGGAAGCCACACTAGTTCAGGGATTTATTAGACTGGAATACAAAAGTCCTGGAATTCTCCAGATACTTCCTCTGTCTCTACCACCACTGCAAATGAGCTCCAAAGAGAAGATTAATAGAGCCTTCTGAGCCCTCGAAACCAAGGAACTCTGCTCTTATATGTTTATACACATCTCTCTTTCAAAGATTTTTTTTAAGGAAAATTTTCTGATACTCTTAGAAAAGTTTGAAAATCATTTGAACTTTTTACAATACCTCTGATTTAAATAATCCAACATAGAGTTGTTCCTGTCAGTGTTCTTCCACCATGAATGTTTGCTTGGTATTCATCCAAATCAATACCAAAAATATTTAGCAAGATGGGACTAAGTCCAACACTAGACATTTCATGTAAGTTAATAAAAGTGAGAGCACATGTAAAGAACTAAATCAATAAACAGATTTTAGTCACTATTAATACTATAATAATTATTAGAAACTTTCCTCCACTGTTAACGTCAGCCCATGAGTTTTCCCAGGAGTAGAATTTTCCAGTCAAATCGTATTTCTTTATCTTGTTCACAAGAATACCATTTTAAAAACTGGTGACTGTCTTATACAGATTATGGTATCAGTCTAACAATTATAGCAAAACAAGGACATACAGTTAGGGTGTATAAATTGTTTATAGTGAGTCCATGTTAATTCCAAAGACTACTCCTTTCTTTTTTAAATAATAATTATTTGTTACCCCTTCATGGATCACTGCCTTGTTGTGGCCAATGGGCTTGTGTAACTCAATGAAACTATGGGCTATGCCCTGCAGGCCACCCAAGACAAATGGGTCATAGTGAAGAGTTCTGACAAAAGGTGGTTCACTGGAGGATGAAATGGCAAATCACTCCAGTATTCTTGCCTGTAGAACCCCATAGATAGCATGAAAAGGAAAAAAAGATATGACACCAGAAGATGAGCCCCCCAGGTCAGAAGGTGTCCAATATACTACTGGGGAGGGGCAGAGGGCAATTACTAATAGGTACAGTAAGAGTAAAGCAGCTGGGCCAAAGTGGAAACAGCACTCAGCTGTGGCTGTGTCTGGTGGTGAAAGTAAATTCCAATGCTGTAAAGAACAATACTGCATAGGAACTGGGAATTTTAAGCCCATGACTCAAGGTAAATTGGATGTGGCCAAGCAGATGGCAAGAGTGAACATCTTAGGAATCAGTGAACTAAAATGGACAGGGATGAACAAATTTAATTCAGATGACCATTATGTCTACTACTGTGGGCAAGAATCCCTTAGAAGAAATGGAGTATCCCTCACAGTCAACAGAAGAGTCTGAAATGCAGTACCTGGATACAGTCTCAAAAATGACAGAATGATCTTGGTTTGTTTCCAAGGCAAACCATTCAACATCACAATAAGCCAAGTCTATGCCCCAAACACTGATGCCAAAGAAGCTGAAATTGACCAGTCCTATGAAGACCTGAAAGACCTAGAACTATCACCAAAAAAAAAAATGTGCTTTTCATCATAGGGGACTGGAATGCAAAAGTAGAAAGTCAAGAACAGGCAAGTTTGGCATTGGATTACAAAATAAAGCAGGACAAAGGCTGACAGAATTGTGTCAAGAGAAGACAGTGGTCAAAGCAAATACCCTTTTCCAACAACACAAGAGACAACTCTACACAAGGACATCACCAGATGGTCAATACCAAAATCAGATTGATTATGTTCTTTGCAGGCAAAGATGGAGAAGCTCTACACGGTCAGCAAAAACAAGACCTGGAGCTGACTGTGGCTCAGATCATGAGCTCCTTATTACAAAACTCAGGCTTAAATTGAAAAAAATAGGGAAAACTACCAGGTCATTAAGTTATGATCTAAACCAAATCCCTTATAATTATACAGTAGAGGTATAGGGATTAGATCTGGTAGACAGAGTGCTTAAAGAACTATGGATGGAAGTTTGTAACACTTTACAGGAAGCAGTGACCAAAATCATTCCAAATAAAAAGAAATGAAAGAAGGCAAAGTGGTTGTCTAAGGATGCTTTACAAATAGATGAGTAAAGAAGTGAATGGTAAGGTTGCAAGAGAAAGAGGTACCAAACACAGAGCTCAAGAGAAGAGCAAGGAGAGGCAAGAGGACCTTCTTAAATGAATAATGCAAAGAAATAGAGTAAAACAATAGAATGGTAAAGACTAGAGATGTTGTCAAGAAAATTGGAGATATCAAGGGAACATTTCATGCAAGGATGGGCTCAATAAAGGACAGAAATGGTAAGGACCTAACAAGAAGAAGAGATTAAGAAGAGGTGGCAAGAATACACAGAAAAACTATACCAAAAAAGGTTTTGATGACCTGGATAACCACGATGATGTGGTCATTCACCTAGAACCAGTCATTATGAAGTGTGAAGTCAAGTGGGCCTTAGGAAGCATCACTATGAACAAAGCTAGTGGAGGTGATGGAATTCCAGCTGAGCTATTTCAAATTCTAATAAATGATGCTGTTAAAGTGCTGCACTTTATTTGTTAGCAAATTTGGAAAGCTCAGAAGTGACCACAGGACTGAAAAAGGTTAGTTTTCATTCTAATCCTAAAGAAGGGCAATGCCAAAGAATGTTCAAACTACCATACAGTTGCTCTCATTTCATAAGCTAGCAATGTAATATTCAAAATCCTTCAAGCTAGGCTTCAAGAGTAAGTGAACCAAGAACTTCCAGATATACAAGCTGGGTTTAGCAAAAAGCAGAAGAATCAGAGATCAAATTTCCAACATTCACTGGATAATGGAGAAAGAAAAGGAGTTCTAGAAAAAAATCTACTGCTTCATTGACTACTCTAAAGCCTTTGACTGTGGATCACAACAAACTGTGGAAAATTTTTAAATAAGGAGACCAGACCATCTTACGTGTCTTCTGAGAAACCTGTATGTGGGTCAAGAAGCAACAGTTAGAATTGGACATGGAACAATGGACTGGTTCAAAATTGGGAAAAGTAGTACAACAAGGCTGATACTGTCACCCTGCTTATTTAACATATATGCAGAGTTCATCATGCAAAATACCAGGCTGGGTGAATCAGAAGCTGGAATCAAGACTGCCGGGAGAAATATCAACAACCTCAGATATGCAGATGATACCACTCTAGTGGCAGAGAGCAAAGAGGAACTAAAGAGCCTCTTGATCAGAGTGAACCTTCAAAAAACTAATAAGGTATCTGGTCCCATCACTTAATGGCAAATGGAATGGGGAAAAGTGGAAGCAGTGACAGATTTTATTTTCTTGAACATCAAAATCACTGTGACTGAGGATTGCAGCCATGAAATTAAAAGGCAGTTGCTCCTTGGAAGGAAGGCTATGACAAACCTAGACCACATATTAAGAAACAGAGACATCACTTTGCTTACAAAGACCCATATAGTCAAAGCTATGGATTTTTCAGTAGTCATGCACAGATTAGAGTTGGACCATAAAGAAGGCTGAGCACCAAAGAATTGATGCTTTTGTGGTGCTGAAGTATACTCTTGAGAGTCCCTTGGACTGCAGGGAGATCAAACCAGTCAATTATAAAGGGAGTCAACCCTGACTGATGCTGAAACTGAAACTCTAGTACTTTGGCCACATGATTCAAAGAGCTGACTCTTTGGAAAAGACTGTGATGCTGAGAAAGATTGAAAGCAAAAGGAGAAGGGGTGGCACAGGATGAGATAGTTAGATAGCATTACTGACTCAATGGACATGAATTTGAGCAAACTCCAGGAGATAGTGGAGGACAGAGGAACCTGGCAGGCTACAGTCCATTGGGTCACACAGAGTTGGACATTACTTAACAAGTGAACAACAATAATCATTTGTGAATTCTCTATTTGATAAGTTTGTTGTTTCCTTAATAGTACACATCCATTTTACCAGTGTGCCAGATTTCATCTTTTTTCCCCTCTTGAAAACTTGAACTGGATTGTCTTCTTTTCTTTCTTGTATTTGATATGGTTTCTTGAAGATCTTGGTCCTGTAGTCCTATCTGAAAGCTGTCTACTTTCCACCACATCTGGAACAAAGTCCTTTCATCTGAACTTAGGCACTGGAACTCCTATAAAAAGCTGAGGTATTCTTCATCTCCATAGCTAACTCAGTAAGTAATACCTTTCTGCTTGGATGACCATTATCATCAAAGAAAATATGGAAGTAAATGGGGAGTTAGGAATTGTCCATCATCTCTGATAAGGTGTAAGTGAAGGTTTGGTAAGTCTTGACTGTCCTACAACCTAACTTGCGGCCATACAGAATGAAACAAGTGATTTGTTTCCTCTGAGAATCAGTAGGAAAACTTCCTAATTGCCAGAAAAGTCCATGAGGGTGCAAGTGCTCCTTAAATTCTGATTTGTCATCTTTCTTGGATTCACAAAAGTGTGATTCTTTCATTTCATGCAAAATTGCACTTGTTCCTAGAAGAAGCAGAGGTAGGAAAGATCATTTACACAGGCTTAAACAATCTTTTCCAGGAAAATCATTCTAGTCTCCAAGTCTAAATTCTTACTACTAGAGTTTTGAGTTTATGTCTTCTAGCTCTTTCTTCAGTGAGTTGGGGGATATTTCACAAATGCTAATATTCTCTCTTAAGTGATGTGAGTATACTGCATATAAATCAAGTTTAACCATGGGTAATCTCCTGTGTGCTAAGTATTGTACCCAACATGGGAAAGCACGGCCTTTGGGTCAGACAACTGCTGTCTTTAAATCCAGAGGCCCAAGTTCTTAATTGTTTCTCAGCCCTGGAAAATGATTATCCTCTTGTGATCAAAGCTTCTTTGTCTGTAAAACAGAACTTTTAAGTTTTATTATGCCTATCAGTTCTTTCATGTATTCTTGCCACCTCTTCTTAATATCTTCTGCTTCTGTTAGGTCCATACAATTTCTGTCCTTTATCGAGCCCATTTTTGTGTGAAATGTTCCCTTGGTATCTCTAATTTTCTTGAAGAGATCTCTAGTCTTTCCCAATCTGTTGTTTTCCTCTATTTCTTTGCATTGATCACTGAGGAAGACTTTCTTATCTCTCCTTGCTATTCTTTGGAACTCGGCATTCATATAGGAATATCTTTCCTTTTCTCCTTTGCTTTTCGCTTCTCTTCTTTTCCCAGCTATTTGTAAGGCCTCCTCAGACAGCCATTTTGCTTTTTTGCGTTTCTTTTCCATGGGGATTGTCTTGATCCCTGTCTCCTGTACAATGTCACAAACCTCTGTCCATAGTTCATCAGGCACTCTGTCTATCAGATCTAGTCCCTTAAATCTATTTGTCACTTCCACTGTATAATCATAAGGGATTTGATTTAGGTCATACCTGAATGGTCTAGTGGTTTTCCCAGACATCCTGGAATGTGAAAACAAGAGTTCAAATTTTATGAACATCTGCTGGATCACCAAAAAAGCAAGAGAGTTCCAGGCTTCAAACATCTGAACTTTTTCCAGCAAGCTGGTTAGAAAAGGCAGAGGAACAAGAGATCAAATTGACATATGCTGGATCACCAAAAAAGCAAGAGAGTTCTTATTTTCTGACTATGCCAAAGCCTGTGTGTGGATCACAATAAACTGTGGAAAATTCTGAAAGAGATGGGAATACCAGACCATCTGACCTGTCTCTTGAGAAACCTGTATGCAGGTCAGGAAGCAACAGTTAGAACTGGACATGGAACAACAGACTGGTTCCAAATAGGAAAAGGAGTACATCAAGGCTGTATATTGTCACCCTGCTTATTTAACTTATATGCAGAGTACATCATGAGAAACGCTAGGCTGGAAGAAACACAAGCTGAAATCAAGATTACCGGGAGAAATATCAATAACCTCAGATATGCAGATGACACCACCCTTATGGCAGAAAGTGAAGAAGAACTAAAGAGCCTCTTGGTGAAAGTGAAAGAGGAGAATGAAAAAGCTGGCTTAAAGCTCAACGTTCAGAAAACTAAGATCATGGCATCTGGTCCCATCACTTCATGGGAAATAGATGTGGAAACAGTGTCAGACTTTATTTTTTGGGGCTCCAAAATCACTGCAGATGGTGATTGCAGCCATGAAATTAAAAGACGCTGACTCCTTGGAAGGAAGTTTATGACCAATCTAGATAGCATATTTAAAAGCAGAGACATTACTTTGCCAACAAAGGTCCATCTAGTCAAGGCTATGGTTTTTTCAGTGATCATGTATGGATGTGAGAGTTGGACGGTGAAGAAAGCTGAGCACCGAAGAATTGATGCTTTTGAACTGTGGTGTTGGAGAAGACTCTTGAGAGTCCCTTGGACTGCAAGGAGATCCAACCAGTCCACCCTAAAGGAGATCAGTCCTGGGTGTTCATTGGAAGGACTGATGTTGAAGCTGAAACTCCAGTACTTTGGCCACCTCATGCGAAGAGTTAACTCATTGGGAAAGACCCTGATGCTGGGAAGGATTGGGGGCAGGAGGAGGAGGGGACGACAGAGGATGAGATGGTTGGATGGCATCACTGACTCGATGGACATGGGTTTGGGTAAACTCCGGGAGTTGGTGATGGACAAGGAGACCTGGCGTGCTGCGATTCATAGGGTCACAAAGAGTCGGACACGACTGAGGGACTGAACTGAACTGATGCCTATCAGACAAGTTTATTATTTTTTTTTTCAGATTAAAGACTGTTGGGTGAGAACAGTTGTTCCCAAATTTTGCTGCACGATTGAGTCACCTGGGGATCTTTTAAAAATGCCAATGGCTGACTCCTAACTCCAAACTTTGTGAATTAATTAGTACAGGGCATTGAGTTTTAAACGCTTCCTGGAGGATTCCAGTGTGCAACAAAGTTTGGAAACTGCTGCATTAAAGTACTAGACAGACAGCTTTTTTTGTTGCTCTTGTTGTGTTCAGTGGTGTCAGGCTCTTTGTGACCTCATGGGCTGTAGCTTGTCAGGCTCTTCTGTCCATGGAATTTTCCAGGCAAGAATACTGAGATGGGTTGCCGTTTCCTACTCTAGAGGATCTTCCTCACCCAGAGGTCGAACCCACGTCTCTAGTGTATCCTGCACTGGCAGGCGGATTCTTTACCACCACACCACCTGTGAAGGCCTAGATAGACAACTGGCATCTGTTAAACATTGGCTGCTTCGCCTTTGTTTTCTATTCCTGGACAGAGAACCTAACAGTTTCCCAGATGACGCTAGCCTTGTGCTGTTTCTGTATCTGAACTGAATAGGTTAGGTCATTTTGGCGGGAATCCAAGGCTTGAACAAAAGAAGTTCCTTCCCTCTTGACTGAAATTCTCATGGAACATCTTTTCATATAAATATGGTTTCTGTAGTTAGCCCCAAGTTTAGACTTTTGAGTTTCCCAAAGATCTGCAGACTTCACTACTTTCTCAAGTCAGGATGTGTTCCTATTTTTAATTCCCCACCTCTCCTTTTCCCTTCCCTCTTCACCTGGTAAACACACCTCTGGCTGGTACCTGTTTCCAGCTCACAAGTCCCCCTACTCAGGCCCAGAGAGCTGCTTTCAGTAGCAGGAGGCTGTGCCTCCCAGCAGGGCATGCAGAGGAAAGGCTGTCCCTGCTTCTGACGCTTGGGTGATTTACTCTCAGCTAGGTGCTCGCATGAGACACTCTGACCCACCAAGTCCCTGATTTCAACATGAAATGACTCACTTGCCCAACTTCTCACCCCTGCAGCAGTGATCTCCAGGACTGGAGAACTCATCTGTTCTGTTTTAGTGCCAGGGAATTGCAAAATGACAAACACCTTTCACCTCCTTTTTCTGATTGGTCACCGACTTGCAATATCTCATGATTCGGCTTCTGGGACAAGTTCTCCCTTGTGGCTTAGTTTACGTCAGTGCTAGGGAAGCCCCGAGCAGCTTCTTCACCCAATGTGGAACTGCTTTCTGGAAGATCCTTCTGTCATTGTCTTAACCTGTATCTAAAACCCCAGCCACTACACAAGTTGTGCTGCCAGAGATGGGGATGCTGGCATCCCCTCTGAGTTCAAGCTCCAAGACAGCCTTGGTGGAGTGGCTCTCAGTAGAAATGGGAAGAATTACCTACAAATTTGTCAAAATACACATACATCCTCTACACCCTCTCTGTTATACTCTGGTTGGCTGAAGGAGGATGCTAGTGTGCTTATTTGGGGGGAAAAAATCCTCCTCCACTTAATCAACCATTGCATCAGTGACTTTATTACCATATCATTAAGAATTACTGATTTAGTTAGTGGTAAAATACACCTGGCTTTATAAGCAGCTCTTTCAATCTCTGCTTGATCATTGAACTCATCTGTGCAGCTTTTACAAAATACATATTCCCAGCACACTGAGTTGCTTCAGTCATGTCCAACTCTGTGCAATGCCCTGGACTGTAGCCCACCTGGCTCCTCTGTCCATGGGATTCTCCAGGCATGAATACTGGAGTAGGTAGCAATTCCCTTCTCCAGGGGATCTTCCCGACCCAGGAACTGAACCCATATTGCTTATGTCTCCTGCATTGGCAGATGTGTTCTTTACTACTGGTGCCACCTGGGAAGCCTAATATTCCCAGATTCCACCCCAAATCAACTAAATCAGAATCATTTAGAACAGTGTAAGAAATCTTTTTTTAATTTTAATTTGAGGCTATTTACTTTACAACATTGTGGTGGTTTTGGCCGTACATTCACATGAATCAGCCATGGGTGTACATGCATTCCCCATCCTGAACCCCCTCCCACCTCCCTCCCCATCCCATCTCTCAGGGTCATCCCAGTGCACCAGCCCTGAGCACCCTGTCTCAGGCATCGAACCTGGACTGGAGATCTATTTCACACATGATAATATACATGTTTCAATGCTATTCTTTCAAATCATCCCACCCTCGCCTTCTCCCACCGAGTCCAAAAGTCTGTTCTTTACATCTTTGTCTCTTTTGCTCTCTCGCATATAGGGTTATAATTATCATCTTTCTAAATTCCATATATATGCATTAATATACTGTATTGGTGTTTTTCTTTCAGACTTATTTCGCTCTGTACAATAGACTCCAGTTTCATCCACCTCATTATAACTGATTAAATGCATTCTTTTTAATAGCTGAGTAATATTCCATTGTGTATATGTACCACAGCTTTCTTATCCATTCATCTACTGATGGACATCTAGGTTCCTTCCATGTCCTGGCTATTATAAACAGTGCTGCGATGAACATTGGGGTACACATGTCTCTTTCAATTCTAGTTTCCTCGGTGTGTATGCCCAGCAGTGGGATTGCTGGGTCGTATGGCAGTTCTATTTCCTGGTTTTTAAGGAATCTCCACACTGTTCTCCATAGTAGCTGTACTAGTTTGCGTTCCCACCAACAGTGTAAGAGGGTTCCTTTTTCTCTGCACCCTCTTCAGCATTTCTTGTTTGTAGACTTTTAGATAGCAGCCATTCTGACTGGCATGAGATGGTACCTCATTGTGGTTTTGATTTGCATTTCTCTGATAATGAGTGATGCTGAACATCTTTTCATGTGTTTATTGGCCATCTGTATGTCTTCTTTGGAGAAATGTCTGTTTAGTTCTTTGGCCCATTTTTTGATTGGGTCACTTATGTTTCTGGAATTGAGCTTCAGGAGTTGCTTGTATATTTTTGAGATTAATTCTTTGTCAGTTGCATCTTCATTTGACAAAAGGCTCTTAGGTGATTTTGGAATCAGACAAGGCATTAACAAAAGAGATTAAGAATTTAGGTCCTAGGGGCTTCCCTGGTGGCTCAGTAGTAAAGAATCCACCTGCCAGTGCAGGAGACACAGGTTCTAACCCTGGTCCAGAAAGATCCTTCAAGCTATAGAGCAACTAAGTCATGTGACACAACTAGCCCTGGAGCCTGTGCTCTGCAATGAGAGAAGCCCACTCACCACAGCGAAGAGTAGCCCCCACTTGCTGCAACTGGAGCAAAGCTCGTGCAGCAATGAAGAACCAGAACAGCCAAAAATAAATAAATAAAATTATTTTTTTTAAAAGAGTCTGGGTTTTAGTCTCAAATGGTGGAAAAATGTTTATAGAGGTCACAAACCCTAACCCTGCACTTCATGCCTCAGGGTACTCAGAAATAATAACTAAATATTACCATAATTGAGCACCTGCTATAGGTAAGTGGGCTTCCCAGGTGGTGCTAGTGGTAAAGAACCTACCTTCCAATTCAGGAGACACAGGAAATGTGGGTTCAATCCCTGGGTCAGGAAGATCTCCTGGAGGAGGGCATGGAGACCCACTCTAGTATTATTGCCTGGAGAATTCCATGGACAGAAGAGCCTGGCAGGTTATGGTCTATAGGGTCACAAAGAGTCAGACATTACTGAAGCTACTTAGCAAGCATGCATGCATGTATAGTTAAGTAGTGTATGGGGTGCTTTGTACACATTAATTCATTTAATTCTCACAATAATTTACACAAGAAGTTCAGAGAGATAAAGACTGTATGTGACAAAACCCAGATAGATTATCAGGTCTAATTCCGAAGGTCATGGCTATTTCACATGACATTCTGCCCTACTGCATGAGTGCTGGATGTGTGACTTAGCAAGATGCTGCCTTTCTGAAAAATTACATAAATAGATAACCTATAAGAACCTACTGTATAGCACAGGGGGAAAAAGAAGGTACAATCTGTTTGTAGGACATAGCATATTAAGTTAACCTTAAAAATTCATTCCAATATACAGTAGGTACAAAAAATTGTTTGATTCCACTTATACAAGGCACCTAGAATAATCAAATTCATAGACTCAGAAAGTACACTGGTAGATGCCAGGGGCTGGGGTGGTGGGGAGTGGAAATGGGGACTTAGTGTTTAATGGGACAGAGTTTCAGTTTAGGAAAGTGAAAAATTTGGGAGATGGATGATGGTGAGAGTTGCACAACAACGTAAATTGTGTTATTGCCACTGAATTGTACAGTTAAATATAGTTAAAATGGTATGTTTTATATTATGTGCCTTTTTCCACAATAAAAAAAAAAACTAGAACACCTCTCTATGGCCTTTATCTCAATCAACAGTTACCATCTCACCCAGATACTAGAAATGAATACCCACTTAATCATGTGAAGGCAAATGAAAACAGCACCAATTTCAGGTAAAATGCCTGTGTGGGAGCTTTCAGGTGGCCAAAAATTTGTGACCTCTGATTCTGAGTTTTAGCCACCATTGTCTCATGGGCAAATAGGGATTCTCAGACCTGGGTTAATTAGAAAAAAGCCTGAGTCCAGAATTTGAGGATGCTGGTTTGGTGATAAAAAAAGGGGGAGACTTTAAATTACAAAGGAGAAGGCTTGGAAGGATTCTTATTTTTAATATTTATTTAGTTAGTTAGTTGTGGCACATGAGATCTTCATTATGACGTGAGAGATCTTTTGTTTCTGCTGATGCTGCTGCTAAGTCGCTTCAGTCGTGTCCAACTCTGTGCGACCCCATAGACAGCAGCCCACCAGGCTCCCCTGTCCCTGGGATTTTCCAGGCAAGAACACTGGAGTGGATTGCCATGTCCTTCTCCAATGCAGGAGAGTGAAAATTGAAAGTGAAGCCGCTCAGTCGTGTCTGACTCTTCGCGACCCCATGGACTGTAGCCCACCAGGCTCCTCCGTCCATGGGCCTTTCCAGGCAAGAACACTGGAGTGGGGTGCCATTGCCTTCTCTGTCTTTTGTTTCTACACACGCACTATCTGGTTATGTTGCACAGGCTCCAAAGTGCTTGGGCTTCATTAGTTATGGTGCATGGGATTAGTTGCCCTGTAGCCTGTGAGATCTTAGTTCCCTGACCAGGGATCAAACGCTGCACCTCCTGAGTTGCAAGGTGGATTTTTAATTACTGGACCACCAGGGAAATGCCAAGACTTGAAAGGATTGTAGTATAGAGGAAACTGCTTATTCACCAACCAGTGCTTCCCCATCCCCACCCCCCAATAGATAGTGTTTCATAAAATACACAATCGTGATGCCCTTGAATGGTATTTTTCAGCTGGCCATGGGCCTCATTTGTTGGGCTACACATGAAAGTAGGCTTCTCATGTTGAAATGCCAAGTAGGGACATATACGATCAGGTGGGCAGATGCTGAATCCAGAGAGGGAGGATTCAACTGAAGGGAGAAGGGAAGGAGCAAGTAAGGCTATGGTCCTAGAAGTTAAACAAGCCACTCCAGGGAAGAAATGGTATGGGACTTGGCTGGGTGTGATGAGCACTGAGCTCAGAGGCCATGGTTGGAGATAGAAGGCCATGGAAGACCTGAAGACCTTCCCGTCACTGTAAACCCACAGTGTGCTCTGAATACTGTAATCAGTCCCCACCCCAACTCAATCAGAGTTTCCTGGTTTCCATGTTTAGGCAGCTGAGCCACAGCTTAACCTCTCTCTGCCACGTGCTCAGGCACATACAGATGTGCATACACACACACAGTTACTAGATCCCTCCTAGACACCATACATACTCACTGGCTCCCTCCTTCTACACACATTCACTGGATCCCTCCTACTCACACACACACACACACTCACTAGATCTCTCCTACACACACACACATACACACACACACAGGATCCCTCCTATACACACACACAGACTGATCGGATTCCTCATACACACACATACTCACTGGATCCCTCCTACACACACTCTCTCTCTCTCTTTCTCTCTCTGTGACTCTCTCCTACATACACACACACACAGGATCCCTCCTACACACACACACTCACTGGATCCCTCCTACACACACACACTCTCTCTCTCTTTCTCTGTGACTCTCTCCTACATACACACACTCACTGGATCCCTCCTACACCTCCCCCCAGCACACACACAGGATCCCTCCTACACACACACACTCACTGGATCCCTCCTACACACACACAAACACATACACACACTGGGTCCCTCCTACACACACACTCATTGGATCCCTCCTACATACACACATACACACACACTCACTAGCTCCCTTCTACACACACACACACACTCACTGGATCCCTCACATACACACACACTCACCCAGCTGATACTGTCTAGACTGATCTAGTAGCCTCTGTCAAGAGCCCTCAGGAGCCCTGTAATAAGTGGAGATCCAGGACCTCCCCAGCTGAGAGTGAACTGGAGCCTCTTGCCATTCTCTGTGACCAATAGCTTCACTGGGGAGCCCAGGAGCAGATGGATGAGAGTCCGAGAGGGAAGGACACATCTTCAGGGAGGCAGCTGTCTATTCAGAAATGCAGGAGGCAGAAAGTCCTTCCAGCAAAGGACATTCCTCCTTTTTAGCTCATTCCTGGTGCCTTCATTGATCCAGAAACTTAGTCTTAATGGCTCATTTATTGGAAAGTACATCTTCCCTCTTTTGGGTAAATGTTGCCCATTGACACAGAGAGATGTTCACAGGGGAGGGTTCTCCTCACATTGCTTTACCTCTTAAAAGGCTCTTATTTTGTCTTAATTAAAAATACTGAGCACTTACTAGGTGTGAACACATCAAATAATGTCATTGTGCTGAAGAGATGGGTACAAAGACGCGATGGAAGATTGGGAGGGGAGGGCGGAACAAAGGGAAAAAGAGGCTGATGCCCGAGTTTCAGAGTTAGGCAAAGGGATTGGAGGCATGTGGTTATTGAGGTGGCACACTTCATACACAGAAACTGACTTTTCAAAAGGACACTTTCTCATCGACCTATTTTCTTCCCACCTGGATCTTTCATCACCTCCTCTTTTCCACTGACTTCCTTTGGCTCCTACTGACCCCTTAGCAATGTGATCCTTTTTCCCCATTCCACTCTCTGCCTCATTAGAGCCTCACTGTTAGCCCCATACTGTGACACCTGACACAGATGTGTACAGAACACTTGAGTTCCCAAAACACTCTCACTGTATCAGCTCACTTTTTTCTGAAAAACAAACTTCTTCCTCTTTCACCAAAAAGGTACATCCATAGAATGGCTCTTTTCCCCAAAGAGTAAAATATAAAGACTGATTTTGATCTGCTTTATTTATGTGTTTCTTTCTGTGCATTGTTCTAGAATCTGTATATCTCCCTTATTGTTGCTTATTTTAGAGTCTACATAACTTACCGGCAGAGCCTAGTACACAGTATTCACAAACCAGCAAGTGTTGAGAATGAAGGAAACTTCTGATTATGTTATTCATTATGTTTACGGTCCTGGACCCCAATTGTTAGAGCTGATTGACAATGGAAAGAGCTGTCTTAGAGGGCGTTGAGATGCTCATCACTGGAGGTGTTCAAAAGCAACAGGACAACTCTTATAAATATGGATATCTAAATGTGGATGGAACTGATGGATAGCATAGGAGATTAGATTGAAATCCCCTATAAGTCCTGTCAACTTCTCTGATTTTCTGATTGCATAAAACGGCTTACCCCAGGACTTTATTAAAGCTGGTATCAGCTACAAAAAGTTTTGCAGCAAAGGTTCTCTGAGGGTAATATTTTAAATGGCACTTATGTAGTTAAATTCTGATAGGCCCTGCTCCCTTAAATGGAGCCTGCAGTGGTATCTTTTGGTCTTCATTCCAGTTTCCCCTCCCATTAACACTAGATAGCACCCACCAGGTCTTAGAGCAAATGCCAGGCTTACCTCTTCTGAAGGCAAAGCCTTTAGGGCACAGCTGGATGCTTCTGCCAGAAAAACCACTGAGGCAGGAAAATCAACCTCCTGCTCCTGCCCCTGGGCTGGTTATTTCTCCCTCCTCTTTCCTTTCTTTCTTTTTTTTAAGGTTTCTTCTATGTGGACCATTTTTTAAACTCTTCATTGAATTTGTTACAGTATTGCTTCTGTTTTGTGTTTTTCGTTTTATTGGCATCAAGGCACGTGGGATCTTAGCTCCCTCCTGGGGATCGAACCTGCACCGGTGGCACTGGAAAGCCAAGTCTTAGAAACCACTGGCCCGCCAAGGAAGTCCCTTTTTCTTTCTTTTTAAATCTCCTGTGGCACTTTTAAAATGAATCCTCAGCATCGTCCTGGCTTCTTCCCCAGATACCATTTGGTCTCAGAGAATGTCAGCTATTTAAATGTTAGCCTAAGGAAGCATTTCTCTAAGTGAGAGGAGAGCAACACTCACCTTCATAGATGTTTTGGGAGAACAGGTCCTTGTGCTCAAAAAAAACACTGCTGCCTGTGTTCTTCCTCTTTGGAAAATTTCGATGCACATTAGCATATTGAGAGTTTAGAGAAATCCTGCACAAAGAAACCTATTTAATTTTGTTAACCTGGACTTACCCAAATTTATTTGATCCTAGACATCTTGTTAGAGAATGCTTTATTTTGAAAGGGAAAGGGGAAACTGGCCTATGGCAACTGAGTTGGTATCTAACATATCTGCCAAGGGTGGCCTGAATAGGGCAGACGGGTCTCAGCGTCATTCACCATCTAGGGGAAATATTTTCCATTTCTGGATGATGTACTGCTTGTATCAACTTCTGCCATGATGCCCACCTCCACCTCCAGGCATGTTGTCACAAATACTGGAGAGTTGGCATTATTATCAGGGTCTTTCAATAACAGCAATTCCAGGCACCTCCCTTAGTAATCGTTACTTTGATGAGTGCTGTTGACTTAGCTCCAAGTCACTTTCCAGAACAAGATGACCTTGATCTTCTGGGTTGAACCCAAGTTGTGTCTGCATTTTCCTCTAGGAGAAAGTGTATTTCATCTTCTAGCTCCAGGGCATTTGTTCTGCAGCACCTGGCACAGAAAGATAACGCCTGCCATGGGATGATCCTGGTAACTCACTTGGCAGGAGCCAGGGGCTCAGAGGCTCTCTTCACAAATCTCCAAATCAACTGGCCATGCAGATGCAAGAGTAGCAGCAGCTGTTTCAGAGGCAAAGGCCATTCATCTTCTGCCTTTTATTCTCTTGTTTCTGGGAAACGTAGTAAATGTCTCCACCACAAAGCGTCGCCTGTCTGGCCACTCACTAAGGTTTCACATGGGACTGTAGAATGTTCACCCCATGGTCTGCCAGGTTCTTCTGTCCATGGAATTCTCCAGGCAAGAATACTGATGTGGGTTGCCATGCCTTTCTCCAGGGTGTCTTCCAAACCCAGGGATTGAACCCAGGTCTCCTGCATTGCAGGCAGATTCTTTTCCATCTGAGCCACCAGAGAAACCCACAGAATGTGCAAGATACTTTCAAAAGGCTTCCAAATGGAGAACCAAGTTCTTTTCCAAAAAAGACTTAGAGTCATGAGGGTTCTGTTTTTAAATATTCATAAAATCCAAAGTTCCTGCTCTTCAATTTCTGCTGTCTCTACCCAATACAAACCAGCTATTTATTACACCTAGTATTGTTCTACGAACTGGAGGAGGTTTAGAAGAATGTACAAAATGATGGATCTGACCTTTTGGTTAAATAGTATTCCTAGGTAGATTTGAGGAAGGACCATTAATTACCCTCCAATAATTTAGAGTCTCCCCATGAAAGAGATTAAATAAAGACTTGCCTGGTTTACATAACTCAGCATCCCCACCTGATGTTTAATGGGTTCCACACACTTTACCATGTAGCTCAGCTTCTGGTCTTCATTCTCAACCTGGTGTCCCTGGTCTTCCTCATCCCAGTTGATGGCAACTCTATTCTTTTTTTCAAAAATCTGAGAGCTGTTCCTGAACAGAGGCCAACAAATCTCTATTGGCAAGTGCATTGGTTCTACTTCCCAAAATAGCCAGATTCTAGCACTCTTATAACCTTCACCTGTCCTACCTACCTAGCTTACCTTCCTCTCTCATTCACTTTACAGCCACAACAGTCTCCTGGGAGGTTTCTTATGTTCTACCTTTGCTGACCTACAGTATATCCTCATGCCAGCATCAAGAATGATTCTTAAAATGTGAAGTCAAAAAGTCATTCCTCTGATCGAAATAGTTCAATGTCATGCCTTCGTTTTCAGGGTAAAATCTAAAGCCCTTCAATTACGTTTCTCCAGGTCTGTTCCTCCCTCATTACCTCTTCGATCTCATTTGCTATCACTCTCCTCTTCCCTTCTGCTCAGCCTTGTTTCCTCCAAAACACCAAGATGGACCATTTGTACTTTGTACTTGCTTGCTGTCACTTCCATCTGGATACCTCTTTTCTCAAGATATCTGCATAGGTCTACCCCTCACTTCCATCAAGTCTTTGCCTGAGGCTCTCTTATCACTCTGATACAAAGCATTCACTATCTCCCCCCTCTATCTTATTTTTCTAGCACCTAAAACCATTGGCCATAGTTTTTAGTTATGTTCTCCCCTCCTTCCCCGCTAGCATCGAAGCTCCTTAGGATGGGGACATTGTCCATTACGTGGAACAGAATCAGATACATAGAAAGCATGCAACAAATACTCACTGAAGTATGAAGGAACCAAAGAGTAGTAAGGTTCATTATACATATATTAATATACCACCTGTGATACAGGTGCTACATATATTATTTCACCCAACCTTCACAACTTCCCAAAGAGCTATATATTATCATTGCACACACACACACAGACACACACACACACACACACACACACACACACAGACACACACACACACACACACACACAGAGGCACACACACATCATGAGAAAACTAAGAAAGAAAGGTTAAATAACTGTATTCAGTTAGCAAGTGTCACATCAGATTTAGAATGCATACCTACCTACCTCATTAATCCATGCTCCTGACCACTCTACTACTTTCCATTGAATCACCCATGTAATCAGAGCTACAAGGATTCAAAGAAAATAGAAATAGTTTGTCATGAAGAGGGAACTGGGAAAGATTCACCCAGGAGCTAGAATTTGAAATGGATCTTGGCAGATGAATAAGTTTCTAGCAGGTAGACAGAAAGAGGTGGTGTTCCAAGCAAAAGGAGGAGTATGAGAGGTATGAAGCAGAACAATTCAAAATTTGCTCATCCAAGAGTGACTTAAAGAGGGTAACATACTCATCCCAGCTTGCCCAGGACTTTCCTGGATCTAGCACCAAAAACCCTGTGTCCTGGGAACCCCTTCCATTGTGGGCAAACTAGGACAGAGGATCACCCTATGTGGCAAACATATCAGCTTTAATAGAATGGAGTGCTTCTGTGCATTGTTGAGGAAATGTGGAGAGTAGAAGTGACAAAGAACTTTGAGGCTGGGGGAACAAGCTTGGAGCTCAGGGTGCAGGTAAGGGGAAGCCTTTGGAGGTTTTTGAGTGGCAGTCAATGAATGGAAACAGGCACCCACATGAAACCGTGGTGGTGAAACATAGCCCTGTGTGCAGCAGACCATGGGTGCCAGGGTAGCTCATAGCAGAGGGAGGCTGATCCAGGCTCCTCGATCCTAGCTTGTTTCAAATAGCTGCTGCCTCTTGAAACTGACATCTTTTCCTCTTCTTTGAATGTTTCAATCCTTGGTAACATCTAACGCCAGCATCGGCTCCTAGAGGAAGATACAGGTATGTCATCTTCCATGCCTTTGCATCCGAAGTTAATTTATGAGCCTTAGGGACCCAGGGAAAGCCCCTGTCTTGGTTTCATTTAACATTTTCCCATTCCCTCAAATTCCTCTTTCCTCAGGCATGAAGGTACAAGCCTCTTTTCTCTGGAGTGGCTGGGCTTGTGGTCAAATCTTAAGCACTCTATATTAGCACTTCCTCATCTCTTTTGGGAGAAGGCAATCGTACCCCACTCCAGTACTCTTGCCTGGAAAGTCCCATGGACAGAGGAGCCTGGTGGGCTACAGTCCATGGGGTTGCTGGGAGTTGGACACGACTGAGCGACTTCACTTTCACTTTTCCCTTTCATGCACTGGAGAAGGAAATGGCAATCCACTCCAGCATCTTGCCTGGAGAATCCCAGGGACGGCGGAGCCTGGTGGGCTGCCGTCTATGGGGTCGCACAGAGTCGGACACGACTGAAGCGACTTAACAGCAGCAGCAGAAGCATCTCTTTTGGGAGTTCTACACTTATTTAGTAAAATGTCCTTCTTGAAATAAAAGTGAGCGTAGTGCATATTTAAATACTAGAAGAAAAAAAGAAGCACCCAGGAGCCTTTGAGTGCTTTTACCTTGGAGAGATCCAGGGTCATCTATGTAAATCGCAAAAAAGGCAGTGATGCTGGAGAAAACCACCAAAGTAAACACACGGTAGCTCTCTCCTCATTGTGATGTGTTTAATGTCAAGTACAACAGCATTGCCATCAGAGGTCCTCAGCACTTCATGAACTAAATGGAGTGGGACAGAGGCTTCAAGCAAAGTGCTGCTCAACCAGGAAAAGCCAACTAGCATCCTGGTAGAGCTGGAAACTGTCAGTGGCTTCCACAGATATTCCGTCAACACACACAGACAAACACTCACACTGTTGTTTCTTCTTTTTCAGTCTCCAGGACATATAAAGGAATTTTGTCTTAAAAATACAAGTTTCCGTAGAAATAAATGGCCTCTGTACCTAGGAAATTGTCCCAAGTTCTCTTCTGGAGTAAAGTCAGATTTTACCTAAAGGTCAGAACCACTCAGCCCTTCCTAGCCCTTCCTTGGTGGCTCAGACTGTAAAGAATCTGCCTGCAGTGCAGGAGATGTGGGTTCGATCCCTGGGTCAGGAAGACCCCCTGGGGAAGGGAATGGCAACCCACTCCAGTATTCTTTCCTGGAGAATCCCATGGACAGAGGAGCCTGGTGGACTACAGTTCATGGGGTCAAAAAGAGTTAGACACGACTGAGTGACTAACACACAGAACACGCAGCCCTTCCCAGCTCTACCTCCAGCTTAGTTTTCTGGGTGAGTAGGAGCCAGTGCCCTATCACTGCAAATGAAAGGCAGCTCTTTCCATGGAAGCACAGTCTACACAAGGAGAAGAACAGAAATCAGCCAGGCTTGCCCTCCATCCCATCATGCTTTCTGAGGTAATAAGTATGGAAACAGAAAAAGAGGCTCTGCATTGTATTACACTCCACTGCCAGTCACAAAGGGGATAAAACTGTCCCTTTCTTATGCTTTCTGTGTATTTTCTTCCCATTTCAGTGTTGCTAATTTGGATTCAGATGGAGCTGGATTCAGATCCAGATGCTTCAGTTACTACTTGTGTGAACTACAAATTTTATTTAATTTCTAAACTTGAGTTTATTCACCTATGAAATAGGGAAACTTCTTTCCTGGTAACTCCAATGTTGCCCCCAAATTATTGTAAGAAATCATATACAAAATGCTTATTGCAGAGCCTAGTAAATAGTTAAGAGGCCCTACAAGGCAACTAGAATTATTATTCAATCTGTCTCTTTATCTTCTTGCTTCCTCTGTTGCTTCCCTCTCCTGCTCACTCATTTCACACCCCAAGATCAACTCCCAGCTCTAAGAGGACAAAAATGATACCGGTTTTCACCTGTCATTCATTGAATTGCTAGATGGGCTGCTTCCCAGAGCCACTCTTAGAAACTTAACTGGATTTGAAATTTAAAACCGTCTCATATTCATGTGTAGCTTAGATATTGCTTTGAACCTGGGAAATTTAAAAAAAATAATTTTTTTAAGGTGGATATATGTTTTAGAAGCTCACTAGTTCTCTCAGGTGCCAAATGGCTTTTTGGAAAGAATCCTGTGACAAGTTAAGTGTAAATGAACTGGAAACAGAGATTAAATTCCTCCTGAAACACTCCTGGGCGTGGAAATGAAGGAAAAAGCAATGGAAGATGCCTCCCTGTTTTGTAGCACTTCACGCAGCTGGCTTCCCTTAAGGATGCCAGCTGAGCTGTGGGGAGAGTTGGGCTGGCTCAGCCAGGCCTGTGGGGTACCCTGCAGTCAGGGGGTTACTTACCTCCTGGAGTGGGGCAGCGGAGGTGATTTGATGGGAGAAATGTTCACTCCAACTGCTCTTCCAGCAAAGCTCCTCTCTGGGGACCTCCAATTGGCACCTTTCACCATTGTTAAATTGACTTAAGATAAAAGCAACGCCAGGCAAATGACAAGGGAAGTGCCATTAAGGAGTGAGCATCAGCAGTGACTGACAGGCAGGCTCTGCTAAATAAATGCTCTGCTGAGAGCCCCAGAATTATTTGGGTAGTGACAATCACTACCCAAACACTGCCTCAGCCAGACTAAATGCACAGGATGCAAATCCCAGTCCACAGGCCTCAGCCCTTTGTTTCCTGGGGCCTCAGCCTCCAGCTGGGCACCCACACTCCACCAGCCTCTACCCAGGAACAGCATCAGCGGCCACCAGAGAGCTCAGTGGCTCCTGAAGGGGGAGCATCTAGGTGGTGGGCCAGGAGCTCAGATTGGGTAGTAACCCACGCACCAGGCAATGAGGAGAGAGAGGAGGACAATTTAGCAAACCACGAGGGCTCATAGTCTGTCAATCTCTCATCCTGCTGTTTCTCAGTCTTAGCTTAAATCATATTGGCCAGGACTTCCCTGGTGGTCCACTGGTTAAGAATTTGCTTTGGCATGTGTATTGCTCTTCATCCTGCTCGTGATACCAATTGTCTTGCTGTATCTCACTGTGCGCACCGTTCACTGAACCCAGGGTAGGCAGGTGTGAGCTAAGAGGCTGGTAGGAGACTCAAGGAGCCGCAGGAACTACAAACACGTTTATTCTCTCCTGGCTGATGCAGAAGTCGTAGCAGCAGCCATGCTGCTGCTGCTGCTGCTAAGTCGCTTCAGTCTTGTCCGACTCTGTGCGACCCCATTGACGGCAGCCCACCAGGCTCCGCCGTCCCTGGGATTCTCCAGGCAAGAACACTGGAGTGGGTTCCCATTTCCTTCTCCAGTGCATGAAAGGGAAAAGTGAAAGTGAAGCCGCTCAGTCGTGTCCAACTCTCAGCGACCCCATGGACTATAGTCTACTAGGATCCTCCGTCCACGGGATTTTCCAGGCTAGAGTACTGGAGTGGGGAGCAGCAGCCATAGCATAACCTAATACAACACAACCTCTCTCCTGGCTGGCACAGTGGCCATAACAGCATTCTCTCCTGGCTGGCACAGCAGTCATAGCGGTAGACACGCTCTATTCTCTCCTCTCGTGGCTGACCCAATGGACACAGCCATGATGCAGCAGTAAACGCCACTGCTTTCTAGGTGGAGTGCATATATCCATACTGCACACAACCCACGACCAAGCAAGACCTCATGATGCGCATGCACAGTGCTATAAATGATCTCAGCTGTTACACAATCATTATTTACAAAACATGGGGCAAGAGAGCCTGGAGACGCCATCTTGGCTAATTTGCTCTTTCCCTACACCATGCGAGGGACCTGAGTTTGACCTGTGGTCAGGGAACCAAGATTCCACATGTCACAGAGCAGCAGCTAAGTCTGCGCATCACAGTTAGATGTGTGGTGCCACACATGGACCACATAGGTCCATGTGCCCCAGTGAAGGATACCGTATGACACAATGGAAACCCTATGTGCTGCATCTAAGACTCAACACAGCCTAACAAATAAATAAATATTTAGAACATCATATTGGCCATCTTGATCGTTTCTCGGAATCATGGACAAGTAGATCCTCTGGGGTCCTTGCTCGGATATGCTCATCACCCAAATGGGCTCAGGGCAGGAATCCTGCAACACTGGGTCTTATTGAAATGCTTGCTTAATCAGTAATTAAGGTGATTTCTTATATTGGAAAGTATTTGAAAAGAACAGTGACAACAATAAGAAGCCACAAGGAGAAAGAAAGATGGTAGTCACACAGAAAGTCCACAATTGTTAATATACTGTTGGAAGATCTCAGAAGCCAGAATACGTGGATTCCTAGTCAGTTCTGCGGTGTCATAGTGTGTGAGCTTGGCAGAGTCACTTATCTCCTCTGTGCTTTCAGTCTCCTCATCTGTAAAATAAAGTATGGAATCTACCTTATACAGGTGTGAAAGTGCCATAAGTTTAAAACTGGAAGCACTTAGGAGAGGGCCCAGGACACAGTAAAGACTAAACAAGTGTTAGCTGTTTTCATGGAGCGATTTTAACCAAGCTGTGATGGCAGTCTCAGCTACATTAGAGTAGGGGTTCTACTCTTATGCCTGGGGAGATTTTGCCTCCAGCAGACATTTGACAATATCTGGGAATATTTTTGGTCACAAGTTGAGAGGTGACTATTGCCATCTAGCATATAGCGATCAGGACTGTTACTAAACGTCCTATACTGCACAGATGGCCCCTGATAACAAACAATGCTCTGGCCTCAGAGGTCAAAGTGTTGCATCAGATTAAGACACAAATTGCGATAAATCCCAGTCCTCACCTACTCAGCCTGAACTACAGCTCTACCTCAGGGCATGTCATAGTATTTTCCGGGGATGATGGGTGATGATGTTTCTCACATATGCTTGGGAACTCATCTCTCTTCTGCTCTAGCCTCATCTCCACCTGTGAAGTGGCTGGCCTCCCTGTGATGACTCCTCTGCTGGTGCCACCCAGAACTGAGTTGGAGGTTGGGGACAGGGTGGGCTGATGGCTTCCTCCCACACCTCTGAAATTTTGTTACCTAGCTGATGTATGTCTTAAAGAGATATCACTGAGTGCTCAGAGGCTGCTGCTTTTTACCAACATAGCCTTCAGCTTCTTTTCTTAATTTTTTTCTCAGTTGAGTCTCAAAACCAGACTCTCTGTCTGGGTTTTGGAATAGAGTCCATGTCACTGAAATCATCCTCATCTCATCTTCTTTGGTATCTCCATTGCCAGCCTTCCTTCAGTCCAAAGCATAAAGATCTCATGCATTATCATATCTGTTTCATCAGCTCATACAAACAGACTCTTAGAGGCAGGAAGCCAAAGGTGGACATTTCTCAGCAGTATTCTTGCTGGCATACATGCACTTCTAGATAAATAACTTTAAAACACAACTGTAATTTTGCCATACGCATTTAGGCCTAGATCTTTCACTAAACAAAATAGCATTAACACATCCAGATATCACTAAATAACCTTCCACACCTCAGTTTTACTGACTATATAGAATTCCATTTCATTGTTATGTAACATCTTTGAGCCCATTATCATTTTATTAGACATTGATGTTTTTTCCCTAATATTGAAAATAATAAGATAACGCAGCACTGAATATCTTAACAAAGCATCTTTATTGCTTGCCCAATTATTTTCTTAGGATAAATTTCTAGAAAATAATTTAAGGGTTTTGATACCTATTGGAGAAGAAAAGACTTGATGACTTTGTCTTAGGCAACAGTGTCTGCCCATCATAAGGACATCAGAATGTGTGTGTGCAGGCATGTACGCTCAGTTGTGTTCAACTCTTTGTGACCCCATGGACTGTAGCCCTCCAGGTGCCTCTGCCATAGAATTTTCCGGGGAAGAATACTTGAGCAGATTGCCGTTTTCTTCTCCAGGTATCAGAATAGCAGTTCAATATTCGAAATGGCTGGGAAACTTCAGTCCTTTCATTGTTGGAACATTCTAGTTAGCTGAGAATTTTTATCCACTAATATATGTGGAAGGATTATTTTAAATAACATACTTAATGCTAATTTACTCAGAACAAAATTCCATCTTGCTTTAATAATTCAAAAGGCACTCATGGTGCTTCGAGGTCATTAATATAACCTTACTTCTCAGTGTGGAATTTCAGATGATGTATGTAAAAAGCTCTTTGTAAGTGGCAAAAACCATAGAAATAGGAAGGCTTATGATTTCAATTTTTAAATAGAAATTGCATTAACCCAATTCATCAAGAAATGACATACCTTGAACATTTCTTTTTGGATAAGACCTTGATATTTATTTACATGTCACTTACCCTTTCCTTATAAAAGCAAAATAAAGAATGTGTAAGAATTCCCATTGTTTCAGGTTCTTTTCATTATGTTCCAGATGAATATGTTTTACTATAATTTTGGTATCTCACAACATAATTCAGTCATACATTTTTTCCGGTATGCCCCCAATGATAAATTTAGGATAATAATAACAGAGAAGCACCACAGTGAAGGAAAAAGTTCTTTCCACTATCTCTGCCTTTATCAAGTGAGGACTCTATCAGTAGATCCATCATTACCCTTAACTACCTCTTGTAGCCATGACCTTGGGTAAGTCAATTGGTCTTTCTGGAACATATTTTCTTTATAATGAAAAGGTAGTTACCTCAAAGATCTTTTTAAGCTCTAAAATATCTATGGTTTTATTGCCTGGCTCTCTCTTTTGAAGGATTTGAAATTCGATTTTCTTGAAGAATTCTTGAGTTAAAGAAAGGTATTTTTTCTTAGATAACAGGATGCTGAGTGGAACTTTCCTCTGTATCTTGGAATGTTGGCTCAAACCCCAAAGCTAAGAAAGATAGATGAGAAGTAACTCTTCACTTTAAAGAGAGGAAATAGAAACGTCTTGCCAAAAGGTGCTCAAGGGAAGCAGTATCTCTCCAGCAGTGGCCAGCTGTGAATATGAGACACATGCAGAGATTCAAATGGATGACTTAGAGATTCACTAAAAGAAAGTTTTTAGACTAGCAATGTAGACAGTGATATCTCTTATCCATTTACTTTCCTTTTCCACTTGTCTTCCTCCAGATCAACTAATGAGGACCCAAGAGAAATACTCATAGAGACTGAGGGTGCTGTGAGAAGTGGAAAAATGTCTCTCACTGACACACTGGATATTTTGGAAGTATAGAAGGCTGCAGGGCAGAAGGAAAGAGATGCGGTGGAAGGGTCTTGGAGGGTCCTTGGAAGGCTTCTTTGAGATTGTATGTGAAACTCATGACTGATGCCTGCTCTCCTCCTAGAATTCAGAAGGCTGGAGACAAGCTGTTGCCATGCACAGTGGTATGCTCAGGAGAGAGAACAATCGTAGGTGGCCAGCTATGCTACCACCCTGTGGTCTGGCAAGGATGAATGAGTGTCCTATGACCAAGGGGGTCCTATGGAAACTCCCTGGGCTTGAATTACCTTACAAGAAGGCTTCCCTGGTAGCTCAGCTGGTAAAGAATCTTCATGCAATGCAGGAGACCCCGGTTCAATTCCTGGGTTGGTAAGATTCCCCTGGAGAAGGGATAAGCTACCCACTCCAGTATTCTTGGACTTCACTGGTGGCTCAGCTGGTAAAGAATCTGTGCACAATGCGGGAGACCTGGGTTTGATCCCTGGGTTGGGAAGATCCCATGGAGAAGGGAACAGTTACCCACTCCAGTATTCTGGCTGGAGAATTCCATGGACTGTATAGTCCATGGGGTTGCAAAGAGTCGGACATGACAGTGATTTTCACGTTGCTTCCCCCAATGACTTGGCTGATAAAGAAGCTGCCTGTCAATACAGGAGATACAAGAGACACGAGTTCGATCCCTGGGTCAAGAAGATCCCCTGGAGAAGGAAAAGGCAATCCACTCCAATATTCTGGCCTGGAGAATTCCATGGACAGAGGAGACTGGTGGGATACAGTCCATGGGCTCACAAAGAGTCGGATATCACTGAGTGTGCATGCACACACAGGGGAGAGTACTTCAGAAGTAAGAGCTACGGAGTGAACAACCTAGACAGTCAAGGTTAGTCAAGAAAGGTTTACTGTGGCACCAGTGACATGAAAGTCTACTCCTCTTCAGCTAACCTCCTTCCCCTGCTCGGACCTCAGGCTGTCCAAAAGACAAAATGGGGTAAGTGGCAGGCAAAGGATGAAGAACAAAAGATCATATCACTCCCGCTTCCCAGCTGTGGGTTCTCAAGGCATGAGCTAAGCATAAATTATGTTCAGATTTTTCTCACTACCTTGTCATGAACCTTTCTCTATACAACTAATGATGAAATTCCATAGGAAAACATTAATCAGTTAATGCAATTTCATTGTTAGATATATAGGGGAAATTTCATGACAAGATAGTAAGAAAAATCTAAACATAAAATTGTTAGTTTCAGTGAATTTCTTTTTCAGATGTGTAAGACATTTAACAAGATAGAAATGAATATTCTTTATTTATACCTATAAAAGCCATGTAGAAAGAAATCAATACTTTTCAAAGAAATTACTTTTGAAATTGGGCTTGTGGAAAGAAATAGCCTTCAAAGACAGACAGACTCAGGTTAAATTCTTTGCTCTACTTCTTACAATTTATGTTACTTAAATCATGTAGTCTATCTGAGCTTCAGTTTCTTCATTTCATCTGTAAAATGGGACTACTAATATTTATTTCACTGAATTGTAGGGATTAAACGAAATAACATGTACTATGCATTGACTCAAAGTACAGCCAATAAATTTGTATCCTACCTTCCCTACTTTTTAGTCCTGAAATAACCTTGCCTAACTTCATTTATTCTAGTCTGAATAAATAAAGAATCTGCTTCACCTGTTATATATCATACACCTCCTTAATACTCAATATTAGCAGCTTGGGGGCACTCTTTATACCCCTTCCTTTGCTCATGCAAACACCTATATACTCTCAAATTTGCATTTTTTCTCTGAAATTATATATTTGGACACATCTCAGGACAATACATACAATTCATGTTTATTCTCTATAATAGCTTATGAAACATTCTGTAACTTGATGTTCCTATTTTAATTTCTCCTTTTCATTAATGTCCGGGTTGCTTTCCACTTGTTGCAGTGATAATGAATGCCATGACTACTCACGTATGGGGATCATGCGCACTGGGGTCTGCTTTTCTCAATCTGGAATCCCCATAGAGGGACTGCAGAGGCAAAGAATGTGTGCATTTTAATGACAAAAAATGTTGACCTATATGAAAATGTATTAGGTAAATTCATTACTTAAAAAAAAATACTAGCAAACAACTCAAACAGAATTTGGTGAATTCTTCTGTAAACTGAAAGCAACTTTTTATCTAAGAAGACTTTAATTTGTTTGGTAAATCCAAAGCCTCAGAGACTGCTTTTCTTTTCTTTCTTTCTTTTTTTTTTGACCAAGGGAAATTTCTGTGCCAGAAAGGGTATGGTGAATGGCTCAAGGAAAGTTTAATCATGTATTATTAATTTAGTATTCAAGGCAGGACTCTAGTTCTCTGAATAATTTCTTTCCCTCTGGCCACTGGCCTTTGTGAGGGGAATATGAGCTACTTGCTGCATCAGAAACTGCTCCTGATGTCACCATGCAAGCTCTTCCCATTTAGAAACAAATCTAGTCTCTGGATCACAAGAAAAGTCACATATCACATGTCACAAACTGTCAGCTTTTCTCTCCCATCACTCTTTATTTTTTAAGGGTATGGCTGAGATCCCATCATCTTTATCTCTCAGAGGGTTGGAAGCCTCAGCAGCTTCCTTCTCTCTCCTTCCTTTTCCATATTCCTCCACTTTCAGTTCAGTTCAGTTCAGTTCAGTTCAGTTTGCACAGTCATGTCTGATTCTTTGCGACCCCATAAACCGCAGCACTCCAGGCCTCCCTGTCCATCACCAACTCCCAGAGTCGACACAAACCCATGTCCATCGACTCAGTGATGCCATCCAGCCATCTCATCCTCTGTCGTCCCTTTCTCCTCTTGCCCCCAATCCTTCCCAGCATCAGGGTCTTTTCCAGTGAGTCAACTCTTCGCATGAGGTGGCCAAAATTTTGGAGTTTCAGCTTCAATATCAGTCCTTGCAATGAACACCCAGGACTGATCTCCTTTAGGATGGACTGGTTGGATCTCCTTGCAGTCCAAGGGACTCTCAAGAGTCTTCTCCAACACCACAGTTCAAAAGCATTAATTCTTCAACACTCAGCCTTCTTTATAGTCCAACTCTCACATCCATACATGACTACTGGAAAAACCATAGCCTTGACTAGACGGACTTTTGTTGGCAAAGTGATGTCTCTGCTTTTTAATATGCTGTCTAGGTTGGTCATAACTTTCCTTCCAAGGAGTAAGCATCTTTTAATTTCATGGCTGCAATCACCATCTGCAGTGATTTTGGATCCCCAAAAATGAAGTCTGACACTGTCTGCACTGTTTCCCCATCTATTTCCCATGAAGTGATGGGACCAGATGCCATGATCTTAGTTTTCTGAAAGTTGAGCTTTAAGCCAACTATTTCACTCTCCTCTTTCACTTTCATCAAGAGGCTTTTTAGTTCTTCTTCACTTTCTGCCATAAGGTGATGTCGTCTGCATATTTGAAGTTATTGATATTTCTCCCGGCAATCTTGATTCCAGCTTGTGTTTCTTCCAGCCCAGAGTTTCTCATGATGTACTCTGCATATAAGTTAAATAAGCAGGGTGACAATATACAGCCTTGACATACTCCTTTTTCTATTTGGAACCAGTCTGTCATTCTATGTCTAGTTCTAACTGTTGCTTCCTGACCTGCATACAAGTTTCTCAAGAGAAAGGTCAGGTGGTCTGGTATGCCCATCCCTTTAAGGATTTTCCACAGTTTATTGTGATCCACACAAAGGCTTTGGCATAGTCAAAAAAGCAGAAATAGATGTTTTTCTGGAACTTTCTTGCTTTTTCGATGATCCAGCAGATGTTGACAATTTGATCTCTGATTCCTCTGCCTTTTCTAAAACCAGCTTGAACATCTGGAAGTTCACGGTTCACATATTGCTGAAGCCTGACTTGGAGAATTTTGATCACTACTTAACTAGCGTGTGAGATGAGTGCAATTGTGTGGTAGTTTGAGCATTCTTTGGCGTTGCCTTTCTTTGGGATTGGAATGAAAACTGACCTTTTCCAGTCCTGTGGCCACTACCTCCACTTTGGTCACTGCCTTTTAAGAAGATGCTGCTCAGTGAGTCTCAGAATTGACCTTTTGGAGACCTGAATTCCAATACTGATAATATCAATACCAACAAGACCATTGGAGGAAAAATCTAAATCTGCATCCAACTCTGGCAGACTACAGTGTGGGCTCAATCATGGAGCTGGAGTGTCATTTTTCAAAGATTCATCAAAAACCTTTGTCCTTTCTGCCTTCCTGTGAGCTTGAGGAGCTAACATTTTGGAGATGATTTTTCTTAGTTTTCCTCTTTTATAATGATAACAACAATAATATTTTTGTGAATGCTTCCTATGTACTAAGTTCTTTTGGAAGCACTTTCTATACATTATCTTGTTTAATCCTTAACAACAACCAGTTTGGTTGTTGTTGTTATGTCCAACTCTTTGTGATCCCATGGACTGTATCCTGCCAGTCTCCTGTGTCCATGGAATTCTCCAGGCAAGATTACTTAAGCGGGTTGCCATTCCCTTCTCCAGGGAATCTTCCCAACCCAGGGATCAAACCCAGGTCTCCTGCATTGCAGGTGATTCTTTACATTCTGAGACACCAGGAAGCCCCATTTTTGGTTGAGGAAAATCATATTCAAGAACACTGGGTAAGTTTCACAGTGTATCACAATTGTAAATAGTAGAGTTCAATTAGAACCACCTTTTTTTTTGAAAACCATGTTCTAATATAACCATGTTATAATAACAAGTCCCCAGCATAATTAATATAGGTAGAATAAGTTGGGACTGGATTTTTCTAGTTACCTTGGCCAGGGATTTCATGAGGAGATGTTTCCCTTACACACATAGTTGGGCAGAAGTGTTGCATGGTAAAAACAGTAACATGGTCAATATGTATCATACAAATTATATTGCTGAATAATAAATTTCAAAGGCATCAACAATTCAACTTTCTATGATAAGACTGTAATAACATGTTATTTCTGATTATTTACAATGAACTTCAGTATCTTATGGGGTCTTGGGATCAGAGAAATTCAGACACTCAAAGGTAGAGAAGACTTTGGTCTTTTTTACCCTCTTACTTGATTCTTAATTCTCTTATTCTGTATTCTTGAGATGTGTCATAGATCATCTACTTGGAGTTCACTAGCAATAGCTATCTTGATCCAACATGACACAAAGAGCCACATATGTAGATAGACAATTACTATCAAATGTGATGAATGCTGTAAAACATGTATGTACAAGATACTAGGCAGTGTAAAAAGGGAACCAGCTGGGATGGAGGGGGATTCAAAGAGGCTTCTGAGGGAATATGAGAGTGTGTTGGCTCTTGAAGTGAGTCTGACAAAAAAGAAGGATAGTAGAGGAGTGAATGGAGATAATTCAGATAGCTGGAAGAGGGCAGAAGTACTCAATATTCAGCAAGCTTGTGAGTCATGTTACAGGTGTCCAGGGTGGCTGGAGTACAGATTGTGGGTGAAGGAATGTTGACAGATAGGACAAGAACTACACTTGAAAAGTCTATCCCATGCTGATGAGTTAGGATTTTATTCTGAAGATGAAAGAAATCATTGATGATTTTTGAGGGAGAGACGTCCCATGAACTGAGGAGCCTGGCGGGCTATGGGCCATAGGGTCTCAAAGAGTTGGGGACGACTGAAGCGACTTAGCATGCATACAGAATGAATCAAATCTGTGTTCTCTAATGAGCACAACAGGGCAGCAGTGTGGGAGATGGGTTAGAAGAGGATGAGAATGGCATCTGGGAGGCCATGAGGAAGCTGGGAGGAGGGACTTGACGAAGAGGGCAATGAGGGAGGCCAGATAACAACAGATTCCATCACTACTTAGTGGTTAAATAATAAGAATTTGGCAGTAACGTGTATGTACTATGGGTAGATAATGGGAGAAGTAATGAATGATACCCAAGTTTCTAGCTTGGGTACCTTGGTACATAAGGCAGAAGAACCCAGGAAGAAGTAGAGCCAAGTCTATCCCATCACAGACAAACTGTAGTTATAAAACAGTTATTTTTGTATAGATCTGACAACTACCACCCTTTAACATTCTCTGTATTGGTCATAGTCTGTTCTGCATCTTTTCAAAGAACAATGAACATTATTTTGTAAATGCAATAAGTTGCTAATAAATAAAGACTCATAATTGACAGACGTTTAAAAAAACAGATTTTATTATCACTCTCTCTATTTATATGTATTTATTGATATATTTATACGCTCATCTCTGAGCTCCTATGAAACAAGAATTACATAACTCCAAGGGTCCATTCCTCTGAATATGCTTGATATCTGAAAAATAAGGTTACCTTCTGAGATTTTATAAGAAATAAAAAAAAAGTTCAGCCAGAACATACAGTCAGAGGCAATGGATAAATTGTGAAAAAAGTAGTTGCACCTCATCCTTCCCCTCCACTCAACTAGCCTTTTCATTGCTGGGTGTTATATGTATTGCCATTTATTCCAGTGTAATGACTAGGAGGCTGACTGCAGTTCTGTTCCTGATATGATGCTCCTGTTTTACAAAAGCCCTTGGGATGAGAGAATCAAATATAGAATTTGCTGAAGGGCACAAATATCAGCAGTATTCAGCTATCCAAATCCAACCTAATGACATTTGGCTAAATCTGGGATGTCAAAGATGCCTTTCACCTTCAATGACAACTATTCCTAATTTTTTTCTTTTTTCCTATCCAGACTTTTTTCAAAGGGAGTATATCTTTTGACTTGGTCAGTTACTAAACTTCACTCAAGGAAGATACATGAAGAATGAAATGTTTCTGTTTAGAGGCACAGTATGTAAAGGTTATACCAATCCCTGGTTGTGCCAACATGCCTCGCCTATAAAAACTCAGTGTAAACTCAAGCAGCACAGCATTTTCTTCCTTCCATGCAGATCTTTACTTGGATAGCCAAGTTACAAAAATGTCTTACTTTAATAGAATATGTGTGGGTATTTCTTGTGCTTATATTGAGCTTATACATTTTTTCATCCCCTTCATGGATCACGTCTTGTCGTAGTGAAGGGGCTTGCATAACTCAGTGAAGCTATGACCCATGCCATGCACAACCACCCAAGATGGACAGGTCATAGTGAAGAGTTCTAACAAATATGGTCCACTGGAGGAGGAAATGGCAACCCACTCCAGTATTCTTGCCTAGAGAACCCCATGAACAGTATGAAAAGGCAAAATGATATGACACTGGAAGATCAGGTCCCAGGTGGAAAGATGTTCAGTATGCTACTGAGGAAGAGCAGAGGGCAATTACTAATAGCTCCAGAAAGAGTGAAGTGGCTGGGCCAAAGTGGAAATGATGTTCAGTTGTGGATGTGTCTGGTGGTGAAAGTAAAGTCTGATGCTGTAAAGAATATTATTGCATAGGAACCTGGAATTTTAGGTCCATGAATCAAGATACATTGGATGTGGTCAAGCAGGAGATAGCAAGAGTGAATATCAACATCTTAGGAGTCAGTGAACTAAAATGGACAGGAATGGGTGAATTTAATTCAAATGATCATAATATCTACTACTGTGGGCATGAATCCCTTAGGAGAAATGGAGTAGACCTCATAGTCAACAATAAAAAAAATTTGAAATGCAGTACTTGAGTGGAACCTCAAAAATGACAGAATGATCTGGATTCATTTCCAAGGCAAACCATTCAATATCACAGTAATCCAAGGCTATACCCCAACCATTGATGTTGAAGAAGCTGAATTTGACTAGTTCTATGACAACCTACAACACTATCTATAACTAACACCAAAAAAGCATGTCCTTTTAATCATAGGGGGTTGGAATACAGAAGTAGGAAGTCAAGAGATATCCAGAAGAATAGGCAAGTTTGGCATTGGAGTACAAAATGAAGCAGGGCAAAGGCTAACTGAGTGTTGTCAAGAGAACATGCTGGTCGAAGTAAACACCCTTTCCCAACAACCCAAGAGATGACTCTATACTTGGACATCATCATTTCTGTATTGAAATCAGAAATCAGATTGATTATATTCTTTGCAGCTGAAGATGGAGAAGCTTAGTGTAATAAGCAAAAACAAGACCTGGAACTGACTGTGGCTCAGACCATGAGCTCCTGATTGAAAAATTCAGGCTTAAATTGAAGAAAGTAGGGAAAACCACTAGGCCATTCAGGTATGACCTAACTAAAATCCATTATGATTATACAGTAGAGATGATGAATAGACTCAAGGGATTAGATATGGTAGACAGAGTGTTTGAAGAACTGTGGATAGACGTTTCTAATGTTGTACAGGGGGCAACGACTAAAACCATTCCAAAGAAATTCAAAAAGGCAAAATGACTGTTTGAGGACTCAAATAGCTGAGGGAAGAGGAGAAGCAAAAGACAACAGAGAAAGGGAAAGATATACCCAACTGAATGCAGAGTTCCTGATAACAGTAAAGAGGGATAAGAAGACCTTCTTCAGTGAACAGTGCAAAGAAATAGAGGAAAACTATAGAATGATAAAAACTAGCGATCTTGTCAAGAAAATTAGAGATATCAAAGGAACATTTCATGCAAGGATGGGCACAATAAAAGACAGAAGCAGTAAAGACCTAACAGAAACAGATGAGATTAAAAAAAAGTGGCAAGAATGCACAGAAGAATTATACAAAACAGATCTTAATGACCTGGACAACCATGATGATGTGGTCACTCACCTAGAGCCAGACACCCTGGAGTATGAAGTTAAGTGGGCCTTAGGAAGCATTACTATAAACAAAGCTTGTGGAGGTGATGGGATTCAAGCTGTGCTATTAAAATCCTACAGGATGATGCTGTTAAAGTGCTGCACTCAATATGTCAGCAAATTTGGCAAAGTTAGCAGTGGCTACAGGACCAGAAAAGGTCAGTTTTCATTCCAATCCCAAAGAAGGGCAACATCAAAGAATGTTCAAACTACTATATAACTGTACTTGTGGCTGAGAGGTCTAAGACCCTGGATTAAGGCTCCACTCTCTTCGGGGGTGTGGGTTCGAATCCCATCACTGCCAATCCTTTTAGGACTTCCCTGTAGCCCAAATGGTAAAGAACCTGTCTGTGATGCAGGAGACCACGGTTCGATTCCTGGGTTGGGAAGTTCCCCTGGAGAAGGGAATGACAATCCACTACAGTATTCTTGCCTGGAGAATCCCATAGAAGAGAAACCTGGCGGGCCACAGTCCGTAGGGTTGCAAAGAGTCGAACATGACTGAGCGACTAACACATACACTCACATTTCACATGCTAGCAAGTTTATGTTCAAAATCCTCCAAGCTAAGCTTCAGCAGTATGTGAGCTGAGAAATTCCAGATGTACAAGCTGGGTTTCAAAGAGGCAGAGAAATCAGAGATCAAATTGCCAACATCCATTGGATCATGTAGAAAGCAAGGGAGTTCCAGAAAAATATCTACTCTGCTTCATTGACTATGCTAGAGCCTTTGATTGTATGGATCAGAACAAACTGTGGAAAGTTCTTCCAGAGATGGGAGGACCAGACCATCTTACTAGTCTCCTGAGAAACCTGTATGCAGGCCAAGAAGCAGCAAAACCAGACATGGAACAACTGACTGGTTCCAAACTGGGAAAGGAGTACATCAAAGCTGTACATTGTCACCCTGCTTATTTAACTTTATATGCAGAGTGCTTGAGTGCTAAGTTGCTTCAGTCGTGTCCCACTCATTGCAACCTTGTGGACTGTAGCCAACTAGGCTCCTCTGTCCATGAAATTCTCCAGGCAAGAATACTGGATTGGGTTGTCATCCTTCCTCCAGGGGATCTTCTTGACCTAGGGATCGAATCTATCTTTAACATTTTCAATTTAGTTTTGTAGTTCTTTAAAGTGGTAATGCAAAACTGAATATTCTTAATTAATAATTGCTACACTGAATATTCTTAATTAATAATTGCTACATCCAGTGGATACTAAAATTGTACTGTGTAAAAAAATAATGTGGATAATGAATTATTAGAAAGATTAAAAGAGGGTAAAAAATGAAGCACATGTGGAAAAAAGTAGCTATTGAAACTGAGTAATGGGTAACATTGTACTCTGTACTTGTGGTCATGTCAAAAATATTCATAATAAAACCCATTAAAAAAATTAAGCTGACTCCGTATGGCATCCATTTTGGACTCTCTAATAATGGAAGATTTGCATTTTATCTCAATCTAGATCATAACCTCTCATCTGAGTTCAGCCTTTCTCTCAGCAATGGTACCCAGGGATCTTCTAGTTTCACCTTCCTTACTTTGGCCTCTTGGCAAACTGCATATGCTGCCCGCCATTCATTATCTTAGAGTATCTGATATGAGGTTGCTGCAGCCCCATGGGCTGTCCTCCAAAGGAAAAGAAGAGGAAATTTCTGGAAGTCCCTGGTTGGCTACTTCCCCTCAATTGTTCCCCATTCCCCCACTTCATGGTCAAAGATATTAAAGGTATCCTTTCAATCAAATATCGTTTATTATCTTTCTATACTTGTTTGGAGAAAGCAAGAGAACTGTTTTTGTTTTAATGATGATTATATGTCCTCTCATGAGCTCATACTTTGGTTATCCTCCTCTCTCTCCTTTACGTTTCCAAAAACAAAGCTAGACTTCTATGACAATTATTGTGAGTCTTGTAGAATTTACTGCAGAAATTCCTAGGGCTGAACATTCCACCAGAAATATTCCTAAAGTAGGCAAGTTGTTTCTAGTGCTTCTCCAGTTCTCCAACTGCTGGGTCTCCTCTTACTTTCTTTCTTCTGGCACCCTCTTATTATCCTACTTGCTGTTCAGTCGCTCAGTCATGTCCAACTCTTTGCGACCCCATGGACTGCAGCATACCAGATTTCCCTGTCCTTTACTATCTTCCAGAGTTTGCTCACCCTATTTGTACAGATGACAAAACAAAGAATCCTAATAAACTGGCAAAACTAAAGTGGCAGTAGATTAGAACCTTCTCATAATAACACCAAGACCGTACTTCTTTCCAGGCCTTTCACAAACAGCTTTGCATGCATTTTCAGTTAATCCTCAAGATCCTCCCGTGCAGTATATATTGTTAGGTCACAATTTTATGGATGTAAAAACTGAAGCCCAGGGAGTTTCAAATTTCCCAGGGTCATGTAGCTATTAATAATAAGGATCAGTGCAAAGATTCAGGATCAGTTCTGTCTGAGTTCAAAGCCTATGCTATTGAACACCATCTAACAGTGTCTTACGAATCCTCATTTATTCAGGACTCACATCAATATTAAACACTCTTCCTCTCCTGCCAGGCTTCTCCCTTGCTACTGGGTGAGTGACCGTGATGTTAGCCACCACTGTGGAAAGAAACATTTGTGACAGTTAGTAGTTTTCATGCATGTAGGAGACTCAAAATAAAGCAAAATAGCCCATTTGCATGAGTACGATCTGCTCAAATGTCAGCAAACACGAGCTGCAACAAATTTGAAGACAAGGCGAAGGAGAATCAAGCACTGCCACTTGCCTCCCACTCAGCTTTGTCGCTGAAGCCTCTGTCCTGGGCCCTGGGACCTGCCGGGGAGCACGTCCTGTCCAATAAGCCCCAGCCAGACAAACATTGTCATTTGACTTCAGCAGATCGCTCTGATCCAAATCAGTTCTCAGTCCAAGCTTGACACCCAATCATGAGTGGAATTTGCTTTGACATGTACCTGGCTGTGAAAGCCAAGTGCTCGCCCCCACCCCTGCCCCACTTGACCCCCATAGCCTCATATGTCAGAATGTGACATCCTAGGTGTCAGCTGTAACTCCAAGTGCACAGAGCAAGAGAAAGATGGGCAATGACAGCAGAGGCTCTGGTGCCGGGTCCAAGCCTGGCAGCAGCACCTGCCTCATGCTTGCATGGGGGCAGCTGGGACCCGACTGCTGCATGTCAGGGAGGCTGGAATACCAGTTCTAGAATTTGTTTCCCTTGCTTAAGCACCTTTCATCATAAACTCTGAAGCACTCAGTGTGACTTTGGATATCAAAAAGCAATTTCCCTGGCTGGAAGGGCCCAAGGGTGTGTGAGTGTAGACAGGAGGTCACCGAGGAGGACACGACAGTTCACAGGTTTGCCTAGGACAGCCCCTAGAGGCAAAGTGGGAAGGCAATGTGAGCAAAAGGAGACAGAGAGGAACACTAACTGGACATTTTGATATGGACGATTCCTGAATTAGGTGCTTTGTCTAAGTTATATAATTTTATTGTCACAATAACACTGTAAAGCTCAAAAATAACCTGCTCAAGATCACACACCTATTAAGTAACAGCCCTGGCATCCAGCCTGGCACACTGCAGAGCATCCTTCCTCTTACTACTACACTTCTCCACCTGGAGCAAGGAGAGCAGTGCCAGGCACATGACGTATTGCATTGTTGCTCCTATCTGGCCCACGGAGATGGGAAGGAATGACCAAATTCAGGGTCAGATCAGCCTATCTATTTTCTAAGCTCTCAAGATTCAGTGAGAGCTAAAAACCTCCCCTTCCTCACAGATATCTTATGGCATCCCTGGGACTTTTCTTGCTCCTCAGAATGCATAAGCCTCAGAATGCAGGAGTTTTCAGCTCCTTGAGAGGAGGGTCTTACCCCTATGGTGCTGAGGTATAGAATGATGATGGCCGCTTGACGAGATGATGAGTCAAATGCTTGTAGAAAACCCCTGCTCATTTTTGCCAATAATATGAATGGCGTAGTAGAATACTGTATTCCCGGATTTGGGGATTTTTGATTTTTAGTAACATTGAGTATGGTCATGCAATTGCCAGTGTTTTATATTGCCGGGAAAATATATAAACCACATCCAGCTATTATCACCATAATCTTATAAAGAAGAAAACTGTATGAAAAATGTAGGAAAGACATCTTCTCATCATAAAAACAGGCTTTTCCAAGAAAGGAAGTTGGCAAGCATCCGTAGACATATGTATATGTTTCACATTTTGTCACAGATGAACGAAAATATTATCAAGCATCAGCATGAGTCTTTAGACTAACATTTAGTAATCCCTAATTAAGGTGGAAAGACCTTAGACTGAGAATCAAGGTACCTGGGGTCAACCTCTCATCCCACTACTAACAATCAGTGAGGGCAAGATTTCTCATTTCTCTGGTACTTAGCTTCTTGCCCCATAGTTTGGAGTCACAGTGCCCATTTTAGAGGGTCCCTGGGAGGATTAAGCGAAATAATGAGTGCAAAGCATAGATGAAAAGACTTGTCAATTTCTTCATCTGTTAAAGAAGGGAATTAGATGAAATAAGCTTTGAGATCCCTTCCAGCTCCCTATGATTCCAGGAAAGCAGCCCAAGCCTCCCAGCGGAGCCACACAGCATACACCTCAGAGAGAAGATGCTTTCTCCAAGAGAGACTCTCAAAGAGAAAGTATCTCGTAAATCTCAGGGTAGATCATATACGGGGTGAAGTGAAAGTTGCTCAGTTGTGCCCAATTATTTGCAACCCCATGGGCTGCACAGTCCATGGAATTCTCCAGGCCAGAATACTGGAAAGGGTAGCTGTTCCCTTCTCCAGGGGATTGTCCCAACCCAGGGATTGAACCCAGGTCTCCCACATTGCAGGCGGATTCTTTACCAGCTGAGCCACCAGAGAAGCCCAGATCAGATTCAGGGTGAATGCCAGCAAATCATCAGCCTCACTTTCTTTTTTATGTTTATTTATTTACTTATATCTACTTTTTTATGGAAGTACAGTTAATTTACAACTTTGTGTTACTTTCAAGTGTACAGCAGAGCGATTCCAGTTATGTACATATAGGCTTCCACGATGGTTCAGTGCTAAAGAATTTGTCTGCATTGTAGGAGGTGCAAGTTCGATCCTTGGGTCAGGAAAATCCCCTGGAGGAGGGCATGGTAGTCCACTCTAGTATTCTTGCCTAGAGAATCCCAAGGACAGAGGAGCCTGGCAGGCTACAGTCCATAGGGTCTCACAGAATTGGACACGACTCAAGCAACAGCACACGTGTATGTATATATATATACATATATGCACAAGCATACATGTATATATTATAGATGTATATGCTGTGCTTAGTTGCTCAGTCATGTCCGACTTTTTGTGACCCTATGGACTGTGACCTGGAGTCTCATATATATATAAATTCTTTTTGAGATTTTTTTGTTATAGGTTATTATAAGATATTAAGTATAGTTCCTTGTGCTATACGGTAGGTCCTTTATGTTTACATATTTTATATATAGTAGTCTGTATACCGGAGAAGGCAATGGCACCCCACTCCAGTACTCTTGCCTGGAAAATCCCATGGACGGAGGAGCCTGGTCGGCTACAGTCCATGGGGTCACTAAGAGTCAGACACGACTGAGCGACTTCACTTTCACTTTTCCCTTTCATGCACTGGAGAAGGAAATGGCAACCCACTCCAGTATTCTTGCCTGGAGAATCCCAGGGACGGCAGAGCCTGGTGGGCTGCCGTCTATGGGGTCGCACAGAGTCAGACACGATTGAAGCGACTTAGCAGCAGCAGTGTGTATACATTAATCCCAAACTCCTGATTCCCCTTCCCCTCTATCTCCTTTGGTAACCATGGTTTGTTTTCTATATAGCCCCTTTCATACATGGTCTTTTCCTGACCTTTACTTGCATACAAATAAAAGCAGTAAACACTCCCATGTTGTTGAAGTGCCAGTGTTCTCGCTGTAGGAAGCTGAGGGCAGGGTCAGGAGATAAATAGAGGGACCTGAAAAATTAAATAACAAAATATTTCAACCCAGACCACATACAGGCTTTGAGCTCACTGTTTGTATCAGGACCCCTAAGTCCTATTCCATCTTTCCTGTATGCTTTGATGCTCTCAAGAATGTCAAATCTCAGGAGAATGAAGGGAAGAAGATGGGCAAAGTGTGTGTGTGCAGTGCTCCTGCATGTGTGTGAAGGATGAGGCTGTGGGATATCTTCGCTTCTCCATCCACCATCCTCCCACCTTTATGGCTCATCCACCTGAAACCTACCAGAAACTAGGAGCTTCCATTTGTCTAAGGGCAGTGGCCACTGACTGATGCTCACTTGATCTTTCTTTCATGCAGAAGGATTTACACGTTAGGTGTAAGAGGACAGAAACAGCTTAGGCAGGAGACACATTTTAAAAGCTCAGAGAATGATTTTAAAGCACTATAGGTTCAATGCATCAAGTTGTGGGCTGGATGCAGGTGCATTGGTGGCACCTGCCTTTGCCTAACTGTGAGACTTCATTCTGTCTCCAGACCTCATTGCCCCACTGTCACAAAATCCAGCTCAAGTCCAGTGCCTTCCATGAAGAGCATATTTAGGGTTAGTCCTGTCAGCCTTGAGAGGTTCTGGAAGCTGGCCATCATAGGAGAAAGCCTGTGAATGAGAGTTTTTGTGTGTACATGTTCATATTTCCCATCAGGGAGGAATGAACGCAATCAGGATGCAGCTTGCTTGGGGTCCCCAAGCATCAACATGTTATCAGATAATGTTCTGAAGGTCATCTTCAAAAACCAAAGTGCAGCTGAAGATCAGGATGCTTTAGAAGCTCTCGCTATCAAAGGGAGATTGAGCTGAGTACAGCTCACAGCCTCACCACTAACCAACTGAAGAAGGCACATACAGCTCTCCAGATTCCAAAACTTGCCTCAGAGCTGCACGAGTGGAATCTAGGAGAGAGCAGTGGTGGAGGCTTGACATAGATAACAGAACTGGAGAATATTTCGCAGGTGCCAGCATCTGGTTTCCCCTCTGTTATTTCTTTTAAGGTAAAACTCGATGAACATCCAAGGAGGGCAAGAGACAGGTTTGTGTGTCAGGGTCACTGCATTTTTATTATTCACCCAGGTGAACCAGCTTTCAAACAAAAGTCGGTGAGTTTTGTTGCCTTTTTCTAAACACCAGAGATAATTTCTGTAAGAGCCATTGCCATTAAAATGGCATTCTAAGAGGATCTTCACAGCAATGGAATTAAATAATAAAACAGATGAAAGAGTTCAAATGCACAAACCATGGTCCCCACTCCCACCTCTTTTCCCAGAAAGAACTGACTGATAAATTACTGCAGGTCTGCATAGGAAATCTGCTGAAGATGCAAGAATAAAATTTGATAGGAGCTGATCTGTGCTTGATCACCTCTCTGCCAGTGGGGACACCTCATACTGGAAGGAATGACAGGCCCCATAAAAAGAGAAGGAAAAGGCCAACAGGGTGAACATGCTGGGACAGGCATCTCTTTGGTGAGAAGTCCTCTTTCAGGGCATGGAGAACTCTGCCAGGACCTGCCAGGGCTGGACTGCAGCAGAAAACCCATCTCCCCGGGGTGGATGTGCCTAAAAGTGGCTTTGGGCAGGTTTGCAGTAAGTGACAAAAAATGTATACTATATCACAGATACACTGAGCTGTGGTTGACCTGTCAGGCATTGCCTAGAGCACTGCATTAGTCAGGGTGCTCCAGGGAAACAGAATCAAGAGGCGATATACTATGTGTAGGTATGTATGTGTATATGTGTATGTATACATACATACACACATATATGTATATGTATGTGTATATCATGTTTGAGAAGGGCACGATGGCCACACTCACCTGGATGCCAAATGTATTCTTCCCTGTTCCAATTGGTAACAGTAACACTACCACCTAATCAGAGTCAATTACCTCTGCTTTCTTTTCTTGCTATTCGGTCTGTTGTCACAAAGAGCCTAAAATGTCAAGACTGCAGTTGCACCTTATATAGCTCAATGGGACTCACTATCCTCCTGAAGAAAGCATTCTTTTATTGGGAGTTAGACTTCCAACCCACAGGGACTAGAGATATAGGAATGGGGTGCACAAATCTCTTAAGTCATTGGAAATGATGGAAGTAGGTTCACTTTGACTTCTACCCTTTGGGGTCTCAGATTCATGGCAATCCACTCCAGTATTCTTGCCTGGAAAATCCTTATGGACAGAGGAACCCCATGGATACAGAATCCCCATGGACAGAGTTCATGGGGTCACAAAGAGTCAGACACGACTGAGCAACTAAGCACAGCACAGCGCATGATAGGGACAATAGTATCTGGAAAAAAGAAGGACAATCCACTCTAGTATTCTTGCCTAGAGAGTCCCATGGACAGAGGAGCCTGATGGGCTATAGTCCATGGGGTTGCAAAGAGTCAGACATGACTGAGCTACTCTCACTTTCACAGATCAGGGTTACAGCGCCACAGAATAGTCATTGATTAAAGATGTACAGTATGTTCTTAAAGATAGAGCCCTATCATTTCAAGGTATCATCTCCAAGCTGGTGCTGTCTTGAGATATCCATTTTATCACTCCTACATACTAGCAGCATCTGAACGTTACAGCATATCACAGAGAAAGTGAAACTCATGGTCATGTGTTCACTGCCATCCCTCCTTTGAAACAGAGGGGTCCTTGGTATGACAGGATATTATGTAGACTGTTGTGTCAGTGGATCATACACTTTAGAAGCCCTCAAACAGTGGTACCGGCTGAGGTCTTGAAGGGAAGAAAGACAAATTAAAATGTGAAATATCTGTTGATTCTAATCAAGATAAATTATTGCCTCTTACAGAGTAGAAGGGATCCCATGATGTCAAGGTGCAGCCAAGTGGTTGCTTTGTCTTCTTGGAATGGTGCCATCTGGCTGGTGGAGGAGCTCAGTTTGTCTACCTAGTGAATGGACACTTGGCAATTGCAATAGCTATATTAGTCTTGGTGAGTGGGAAAGACATGCATGTTTCCTGTCACCATGAACATTCCATTATACGTCCATTGTGCTGGCACTGAGGCTACCAATGAGAAAAACATACTGAATCATTCTATGTATTAATAGTTGCTCAGTGCTTATGCTGTGAGGGATGCTATCAGGGACATTAAATAAGAGATGCAAAGATATTCATCCTTTGTACTCATTCCCATAAGTCTATACATCATGTGTTATCCCCAGATCTCTTTGTCTCTGATCTTGAAATCTTTCCTCATCCAGGCTTCTGAACCAGTAGCCATGGAAAAGGAATAGTTTCAGAAGCTTGCACCTGAAATCTTCATCACAAGAGCTCTTACCCTATGGTCCAAGGAAACTTGTGAGGTTTCCATTAGCTACCAAGTATATACACTCTAATTATTCCAACGTTCAGGAACTGAAGAAATTAGCAAGTGTGAGTCCATGGACCTGGTGAGTGCACTGAGACAGACTTAGAACTGCTCCCCTAACAACGAACCATGGCAATTATATGGGCCCCAGACATCAATGTCAATTTGGGACTTCTGTCAAACAGTCTTCAAAATGCCTAGGTAGTCCTCTTCCCCATTATATGCTTACCTGAGTAAATGCCAGGGATCTTTTGGGGATGGAGTGGGAAAATCATTACGCTAAACACATACTATATTTATAGGGTCTTTCTACCTGGGCACTCAGCGTTTCCTTCTGCCAATGGGTTCTGGATCTGAAAACTGATTCATATCTGGAAGCTAGATAATAGACCTTGACTTTTAATCGGTTTGCCTGTCCCCAGTCTCCTGATTATGTATTCTTGGTTTCTTTGACTATATAGTAAGCAATGTTCTTGTTGGTTGTCCATCTGTCTTGCCCCTAGAAATGCCATGCTTTACCCGACATCTTTATGGCTCTCTAAGGGTGTGACAAACCTGGCTGTATTCCAAGCTAATCACTCATTACGATAATTAAATCTAGGGTCAATGAGATATGCTTATTCAGCTTCTAGGAGATCTTTAGGCATGAGCAATTCACTATCTCCTGAGACAGTTTTTATCATCATTCAGTCAGTTCAGTTCAGTCACTCAGTCGTGTCCGACTCTTTGTGACCCCATAAATCCCAGCACGCCGGGCTCCCTGTCCATCACCAACTCCCGGAGTTCACCCAAACCCATGTCCATCGAGTCAGTGATGCCAACCAAGCATCTCATCCTCTGTCATTTCCTTCTCCTCCTGCCCCCAAACCTACCCAGCATTAGGGTCTTTTCCAATGACTCAGCTCTTCGCATGAGGCGGCTGAAGTATTGGAGTTTCAGCTTCAACATCAGTCCTTCCAATGAACAACACCCAGGACTGATCTCCTTTAGGATGGACTGGTTGGATCTTCTTGCAGTCCAAGGAACTCTCAAGAGTCTTCTCCAACACCACAGTTCAAAAGTATCAATTCTTTGGCGCTTAGCTTTCTTCACCGTTCAACTCTCACATCCATACATGACTACTGGAAAAACCATAGCCTTGACTAGATGGACCTTTGTTGGCAAAGTAATGACTCTGCTTTTTAATATGTTATCTAGGTTGGTCATAACTTTCCTTCCAAGGAGTAAGTGTCTTTTAATTTCATGGCTGCAATCACCATCTGCAGTGATTTTGGAGCCTCCAGAAATGAAGTCTGACACTGTTTCCACTGTTTCCCCATCTATTTCCCATGAAGTGATGGGACCGGATGCCATGATCTTAGTTTCCTGAATGTTGAGTTTTAAGCCAACTTTTTCACTCTCCTCTTTCACTTTCATCAAGAGGCTTTTTAGTTCCTCTTCACTTTCTGCCATAGGGTGGTGTCATCTGCATATCTGAGGTTATTGATATTTCTCCCGGTAATCTTGATTCCAGCTTGTGCTTCTTCCAGCCCAGCGTTTCTCATGATGTACTCTGCATACAAATTAAATAAGCAGAGTGACGATATACAGCCTTGACGTATTCCTTTCCCTATTTGGAACCAGTCTGTTGTTCCATGTCCAGTTCTAACTGTTGCTTCCTGACCTGCATACAGGTTTCTCAAGAGACATGTCTGATGGTCTGGTATTCCCATCTCTTTCAGAATTTTCCACAGTTTATTGTGATCCACACAGTCAAAGGCTTTGGCATAGTCAATAAAGCAGAAATAGATGTTTTTCTGGAACTCTCTTGCTTTTACGATGATCCAGCGGATGTTGGTAATTTGATCTCTGGTTCCTCTGCCTTTTCTAAAACAGCTTGAACATCTGGAATTTCATAGTTCATGTCTTGCTGAAGCCTGGCTTGGAGAATTTTGAGCATTACTTTACTAGTGTGTGAGATGAGTGCAATTGTGCGGTTTGAGCATTCTTTGGCATTGCCTTTCTTTGGGATTGGAATGAAAACTGACCTTTTCCAGTCCTGTGGCCATCTCTGAGTTTTCCAATTTTGCTGACATATTGAGTGCAGCACTTTCAGAGCATCATCTTTTAGGATTTGAAATAGCTCAACTGGAATTCTATCACCTCCACTAGCTTTGTTTGTAGTGATGCTTTCCAAGGCCCACTTGACTTCACATTCCAGGATGTCTGGCTCTAGGTGAGCGATCACACCGTCGTGAATATCTCGGTCGTGAAGATCCTTTTTGTACAGTTCTTCTGTGTATTCTTGCCACCTCTTCTTAATATCTTCTGCTTCTGTTAGGTCCATACCATTTCTGTCCTTTATCGAGCCCATCTTTGCATGAAATGTTCCCTTGGTATCTCTAATTTTCTTGAAGAGATCTCTAGTCTTTCCCATTCTATTGTTTTCCTCTATTCCTTTGCATTGATCGCTGAGGAAGACTTTCTTATCTCTCTTGGCTATTCTTTGGAACTCTGCATTCAGATAGGAATATCTTTCCTTTTCTCCTTTGCTTTTCACTTCTCTTCTTTTCACAGCTATTTGTAAAGCCTCCTCAGACAGCCATTTTGCTTTTTTGCGTTTCTTTTCCATGGGGATGGTCTTAATCCCTGTCTCCTGTACAAGGTCACGAACCTCCATCCATAGTTCATCAGGCACTCTGTCTATCAGATCTAGTCCCTTAAATCTATTTCTCACTTCCACTGTGTAGTCATAAGGGATTTGATTTAGGTCATACCTGAATGGTCTAGTGCTTTTCCCTACTTTCTTCAATTTAAGTCTGAATTTGGCAATAAGGAGTTCATGATTTGAGCCACAGTCAGCTCCTGGTCTTGTTTTTGCTGACTGTATAGAGCTTCTCCATCTTTGGCTGCAAAGAATACAATCAATCTGATTTCGGTGTTGACCATCTGGTGATGTCCATGTGTAGAGTGTTCTCTTGTGTTGTTGGAAGACGGTGTTTGCTATGACCAGTGTGTTCTCTTGGCAAAATTTTATTAGCCTTTGCCCTGCTTCATTCTGTACTACAAGGCCAAATTTGCTGTTAGACACCCACTTGTCTGGAAATCCTTTCCTATGCAGTAGAATTTCCAGCAGAAATCCCAGAATTTCTATCCGCATGGCCACTCCTTTAGGTATTTGGAATTATCTACTATGCAAATCCTCTCCCTTATTTCCCTCACAATGACTAATTCCCCTTGAGTGAGTGAGTGAAGTCACTCAGTCATGTCTGACTCTTTGTGACCCCGTGGACTATAGCCTACCAGGCTTCTCCATCCATGGGTTCTCCAGGCAAGAATACTGGAGTGGGTTGCCTCTTGCTTCCAGGTTAATTTCAACAGAGCCAAACTTTCACATTCTTCAAGAAAATAAGAATGCTAATTTTAGGTTCCCTGGAGGAGAAACAGAACATACTTGACCCATTATGGCTTGGTAACATAATAATGAAATTGCGTATTAAACAAACAACATGTATGGAGTGTCTACTATGTGCCAAGCCTGTGCAAAGCAGTTTACTCACATTATTTTCACAACAACCAGTCACTTATGCAACAAATATTTATTAAGCACCTAAATCACTCTAGAAACTGGAGATACAGCAGTAAAGAATACAAAAAAAAAACCCTGCCCTTATAGAGCTTACATTCTAGAGGTGGGGAAACAAGCAATAAATAAGATAATTAAGTACCGTATTTAGTAAGTTAGGTGTTGAATGCTAAGGAGTATAATAAAATGAGGGTAGAAGACAGGAAATGCTGGATGGTTTGCAATTCAGAGATCATGTTCAAGGAAAGTCTCAGTAAAAAGTAAGTTGAATAAAGACCTGGAGAAGGTAACAGAGTGACCTTTTGTGGATAACTGGGGAAGACCATTCCAAGGAGAGCAAACAATAAAGGGCAAAGACCCTGAGGTAGGTATTATTATCTCCATTTTACAGATGGTTAAATGACTTGCTAAAGAGCCACTGCTTGAGGATGGATGGAGCCAGAATTTAAACTCAAGGCTACTTGGCATAAGGCCTGGTACATAATATAACTGTCCAGTGATGGAGTGTAAGTGAAACACTCTACATTACAAAAGCCTACAGGAGGGAAGGAACTTGCCCAGATGAACACAGTAAGTGCCCTGCATATGAAAACTTTAAAGTGTGAGCTTTCAAAGTTGCAAACATGCATTCGCATGTCCAGTCATGTAAGTTAGTTCTATTTGAGGAGGCACTGTTAAGTTTCTGATGTACAGGACCTGAACATAGATGGTACACGAATGTCAGGTGTGAGTGACATTGCAGCTTGCCCTCCGTCTCCTACTGCTGATGATCCTTCTGCCATCTCCCATGCCCTCTCCCTCCTCCAGTCAGTAACTCTTCTTTCCTGTTCACTCAATGCCAGCCCCTGTATGCCAGCTGTTGTACTGTACTGCTGTACTACTGTTCAAGGTACTGTACTGTAAGATTTTAAATGTTTTCTTTATTTTTTATGTTTGTTTTTCATGTATTATTTGTGTGGAAAGTTTTTTACACCTATTACAGCATAGTACTATATAGCCAACTGTGTTAGTTGGGTACCCAAGCTAACTTTCTCGGACTCAACAAACAAATTGGACTTACAAATGTGCTCTTGGAGCAGAACCCCTTATATGGAGGTGACTTACCACACTTGTAGATGATGGCAGAGTTGAGACCAGAGGGCTATCCTTTCTGCCACACCATCCCTGCCTCCAGAATCTCAACATTTATTCTCTGGCTAGAAATCTTTCCCAAACCAATGAACAGACTTGTAAAACTTTAGCAACATATCTAATGAGAGATATTTTAAAGAATCTTGACTTAACGACATAAATGATGTCTCCAGCTCTGACTCCTTCATTGGCAGTGAGTGATACAGCACAGACTACTAAGTTAGATCCTTCTACAATCGAAAGCAAGTTTCACACTTTTCTCACTATGTGATCTTGGGCAAGTTATTAAACACTTCTGACCTCTCAGTATCATCATCCATGGAACAAGGATAGAAATGTGTCTCAGGGATGTGGTAAGGATTAGGTAAAATGTGTACAGCACCTTGCACAGTGACTGGGATAGAGGGGATGCTCTAATGTGTTCATTGTCTTCTCCCCTTCTTCCTTCTCCCCTACGTAATTAGTTGTATTTCTACATGCACAACTCTCGCTTTCTTAATGTATTACAGTTTTATTGAGGGTTGAGAGGTTGTCTTCTATATGTAAGTGCTCACCGTATTTTATATTATATGGCGGTACATAGTGAATGCTTACAAGTGATGATTTGATTGCTGGGTTAGTGGGGAAGAGAAAGAAGAGTGATTATTGCTTTGGGACTCTGTTGTTGCAACAGTCATCTGGTTGCAACATGTGCCAGCCCACTGCTCACCACAGTTGTTCTGACTGATGTGACTGGCCAGGAGGTATCCTCTTACTTCTTCAAAAGTCAGTATGTGTCATTCTGGAAGATAGACCACTGTTCAGTTAGAGGAAGACATGTCTTCAGTCAAGAGAAGAGGAGTAGCTGTCATCACCAGGTCATCCAAACCATCAGTAGGTTCTTGCAATATCCTGGTAAGAAGCAGAATTTCAGTTTAACTCACAACTTTAACACCCTCTATCCACACATCTTTCATCAGGACCGCTATCAAAGAGTCAAATCGACTGATTTCAGTTTTTATTTCTTTTGTCCCCCCTCTGGCAAGAGCTCAATAAGCAGCTAACCAGCTGAAAATAGGAGGAGAAGAAAAAGGCCTGGACCTAGATGATTCAGGAAATGGCTCATCAGCCATCCAAAATTGAAGTTACTTTTTCATTCATGTAACGTGAATAAAAATTCTCTGTGATAAATATTAGGAATAGTTCAATGGAGTAACCCATCTGTAATTCCTTTCTTTTAAGAAAGAAAAAGTAAATCATTTGTGTTGCCTTTTTCCCTATATTAGCTTGTTCAGTCTTCATAAGAACCCTGTAAATTACCCCTAATTTATAGATGAAGCAACTAATCCCAATAATATGAAATAACTTGCTTAAGATAATAAATTACTAACCTAAGAATTATATGGACCTGCTTTTAACTTGATCCCAGTGGTTTTCCTTTGTACCTCATTTTTATGGCTCCATTTAAAAAGGACTGATAAAGGACAGTTTCTCCTGACCTTATTATGAAGGGTCAGTAAAGTTTGAAAGAAATCATTATGGAACTGTCTTTTCTTTTAGTGATTGTACATAGAACCCAGCCTTAAGACAAACAGATTTTTGAGAGAAAAAATAATTTTTTTCAGAAGTTAATAATGACTCTTGTGACCCCATAGACTGCAGCCCACCAGGCTCCTCTGTCCATAAGATTTCCCAAACAAGAATACTAGAGTGGGTTGTCCTTTCCTTCTCCAGGGGATCTTCCAAACCCAGGGATCAAACCCAGGTCTCCTGCATTGGCAGGCAGTTTCTCTACCACTGAGCCACGAGGGGAGCTCATAATATTAATTTGTACTTTTCTCTGGATCATTGAGAAGTCCCAGCAGACATGATGCTTCACCCTCAATCACTACAGAATGGGGACAGGGTGTCAATATTTCCATTTTGTGACTGCGGGCTCAAGAGGAAAGAAAGAGAAGCTACAACAAAGTTAGGGAAAGAGTCATACTTCTACATACTGGCCAAGTTCAGTTTGACAAACTTTTAAAAATAGATCAATCTATCAACAAATTGTCAAAAGATTCATCATACACATACATAGGAACAAATGCTGAAAGGAAATAAGGAAAATCAGTACTGTTGTTGTGTTAAGGTGATAGGATTATGAAGAAATGTCCCCAATTTTACATATTTTGTAATGATATTATATTATTGTTTTTTTTTTTATAATATAAAAGCAAGATATAAACCAATAATTATATTCACTTCACTGGATGCTGTGAAAGTACCCATTTGCCCAGGACTAGATTACTCCTTTCCATCAAAGTCCCATTAGTAAAGTTTATTGAATTGACATTTTTGGAAGACAGACTTCTGAATCAGAAGCACTAATATGTTCTCAGTGACATCCTGTAGGTGGAACTGGTTCTTATGGAATTAGCATTCTATACCCAAATAGCACCGGCCTCAATTTCCACTAGTGCCCCTCAAAATGAGCAGTGATGTAGAGTTTGACTTTTTGGACTAAAGTCACTTGGAATACCTTCTATAACAATGATTTTTATTGTATTTTTATCTTAAAGGCTTGGAAGGTCTTTCTTTCAATTATTTCAGTAAATTATGCCCAGCTCACTAACTTTTATAATTTCTCATTTATTTCACTAGCTTTTATAATTCCCCAGGTAGCTTAGAATGTTGGAGTTTAATGGAGAAAAGAGTTCAACTTTCCTGTCTAAAATGAAGAAACTGAGGCTTAGAGAATATACTCTTAAACTGAAAGTAAGTACATACGGTATCACAGTGGAGCATAGCTTACACCATATTTTTCCAACTATAATTACAGCCTGCCCTATGAGGTAAGTATAGCAGTTCTCACCTTGATATTACTGCTTTCCTCAATGATAATATTTACTAATTGAGCAGAAAGTACTCTATCCATTGGTACTAAGTGCTTAAGAATAAACTTGCTCATATATGCAGATGACACCTCCTTTATGGCACAAAGTGAAAAGGAACTAAAGAGCCTCTTGATGAAAGTGGAAGAGAATGAAACAGCTGGCTTAAAACTCAACATTCAAAAAATGAAGATCAAGGCATCCAATTCCATCACTTCACGGCAAATAGATGGGGAAACAATGGAAACTGTGAGAGACTTTATTTTCTTGGGCTCCAAAATCACTGCAGATGGTGACTGCAGCCATGAAACTAAAAGATGCTTGCTCCTCGAAGGAAGTTGTGAGAAACCTAGACAGTGTATTAAAAAGAAGAGACATTACTTTGTCGACAAAGGTCCATCTAGCCAAAGCTATGGTTTTTCCGGTAGTCAGGTATGGATGCGGGGGTTGGACCATAAAGAAGGCTGAGCACTGAAGAATTGATGCTTTTAAACTGTGGTGTTGGAGAAGACTCTTGAAATCCCTTGGACGGTAAGGAGATCAAACCAGTCCATCCTAAAGTAAATCAGTTCTGAATATTCATTGGAAGGGCTAATGCTAAAGCTGAAGCTCCAATCCTTTGGCCATCTGATGCGAAGAATTGACTCATCTGAAAAGACCTTGATGCTGGGAAAGATTGACGGCAGGAGGAGAAGAGGATGACAGAAGGATGAGATGGTTGGATGGCACCACCAACTTGATGGAGATGAGTTTGAGCAAGCTTCTGGAGTTGGTGACAAACAGGGAAGCCTGGTGTGCTGCAGTCCATGGGGTTGCAAAGAGTCAGACACGACTAAGCAACTGAACTGAACTGAACTCAACTCATTGGAAAAGACCCTAATGCTGGGAAAGATTAAAGGTAGCAGGAAAAGGGGACTACAGAGGATGAGATGGTTGGATGGCATCAGCGACTCAATGGACATGAGTTTGAGCAAGCTCCAGAAGATGGTGAAGGACAGGGAAGTCTGGCATGCTGCAGTCCATGGGGTTGCAAAGAGTCAGACACAAATGAGTGACTGACAACAACAACAATGAAGTTTTCATGTTTTATAGTGAGACAGACATTGCACATTTAAGAATCTGGCACATAGACAATCTCAAAACTATGTTTCCATTTCACTTGTTTTCTTAAAGGAGGATATTATCTAATGACTTAAAAATCTGAAACAAAATATATCAAATTAAAAGAAAAGGGAATCCTCCCTGCCTCTTGCCATCTAAGGGAATTCCATAGCCTGAATATGGGTGGTGCCTCCCCCAAATTTCTGCTAATTCAAGGTAGGAGTAAGTGAGGTCTGGAATAGAGGAGGTGAGACCAGCTGTCTCTGTGCCCCTCTACATCTTAGGAACTCTTTGAACTTTGCTTCTGTCTTACACCACATTATGCCCAATGTAAAATTTAAACCCTTTTTCAGAGTTAGCAACTTACAACATTATCATGACCTATATATATATACATATATATATATAGTTATATACATTATATAACTATATATATATGTGTGTATATATATATAGTATTGAGAGTATACTAAATTTTACGGAATAATTCTGGACAGCCAAGGTTGGGAGGAATCACATCACCCATCACCCAGTTACCCAGTACTCAGATTTCTGCCACTTTTCTAGGCTTCTTTTTTTCCTCTTCTTTCTGCCTTTCCTCCCTTTTTCCTTTCTGTTATGTTGAGCACTCCAAATTCATCTCCCTGTATGATGAAGAGCATTATCACCCTTCCTCTTATGTCTTCACACCCACTCCTAATGCTGATACCTCAAAATTCACATTTATTTTTCTCCAAGAAGATCATTCTCTGTTTAGTTGTTCCTATTACAGTTAAAAATATTTCCTTTATTGTCTATGAAAGGTACAGTCAGAAAAAAATTTCTGGGAGCAATGTGCTGCGGAAAACAATTGGGCAGTTTCTCCAAAAGTTAAATATAGAATTACAGGATGACTCAGCAATTCCATTCTCAGTATATTTTCAAGAGAAATAAATATACATTCCCTCAGAAACTTATTCACACATGAATGTTCATAGCAACATTATCATAATAACCAACAGTTGGAAATAACTCAAATTCTCATCAACAGATGAATAAATGTGTAAAACATGACATGGCCACACAATGGAATATTATTCAGCCACGAAAAGGAACAAAGTGCTGATAACTTGGTATGACATAGATGAACTTTGAAAACATTATGCTGAGTGAAAGAAACCAGACATAAAATCTTACCTATCATATGATTCCTTTTATATGATAAATAACCTAGAGTTTACCAGGTGATGAAAGTGGGAGGAATGGGAAGTAATTACTTAATAGGCATGTGTTGTTTTTATAGGATGATGAAAATGTTTTGAAACTCATGAGAGATGCTTATTGTACAACATTGTTGAATACACTAAATACCACTGCATTGTACACTTTTAAACAGTTAATTGTATGATATGCAAATTTTACTTCAATTTAAAAAATTTGCACGTGTGTGCACAAACACACACACACACACAGAAGAGGGAGTCATGAGGTGAGGGTAACATTGAAAATTTCCCAGGCCCTCCGTATAGACTCTCAGGCAGTTCTGGGAGTTGCCTCACTTTCTCAGGAGGGGCACAGCAGGCTCTGTATTCAGATGTATTCTCATGGAGTTAGAGGCCTGGATTCTAGGCCTGTTCTAATTGTCATCTATGTGATTCTGAGAAAATCACTTAATATCTCTCTTCCTTATCTCTCTCTTCCTTAAAATCACTTAAGGAAGGCATACTAAACAATCTTTAAATCACTTGATTACATGAAATAGACTGGTTAAGCAGAAAAGGAAACTACTAGAAAGATATCAGTTGGCTCACAGAACTTAAGGAAGCCTGGGTAATTAGTCTTAGAAAAAGACAGAACCAGGACACCTTGGTGGGTGAGTTGAAGAGGGTAGAAGCTGATGGTGGGGGGCGGGGGTACGATGTAGGGGGAAAGTCTCATTGAAGTGCTGCTGCTAAAGGGGTAGATGCTGGGAAATAAAAACTGTAGTCTTTTAGGACCTTCCTAGCTATTTACTTCCTCCTCCTTCCTTCCTTCCTTCCTCCCTTTCTTCTTTTATTCCTTCCCTCTTTCCACTCTTTCCCTTTCTTTCTTTCTCTTGCAAATATCAACTGGCTTTTAAGCTATGGAGAGATTTGATTTTAGCACACAAAAGTGAACTGTTTTCTTCCAGAAGAATTCCCATTTCTCTCCAAACTCCCAGGAGGATGAACCATGGTAGGTAAAAAAAGGGCTGCCCTGGCTGCGGCTGGGTACCAGAAAGCTTGAGAGTGGCAGTGCCCACAAGGATCAGAGCCAGAGAGGGCTGGGAGCACTGACTTCAGAGCAGATGGCTAAGAGAACAGTCCACCAAAAACCCTAGATACCACTGCTAGTCAGAGGGGTTTCCTTTCAGAATGTTCCCATTAACACATTTTCTTGGCATTAGCCTTATGGCTGCTGGGATGAGTAGCTTTTTTCCTTTTCCAAACTGTCCTTATCAGTAATGCAACAATAGCTAATTTAATTAGCTGACCTGAATGGCAGCCAGTTTGAGCTAATTTGGCTTTGCTAGCTGCTCCCTGGTATGTCCAGAATTGATAAGCATACTTCCCTCCAGACAAACAGTGGGGATTTTGAGGGGGCAGTGAGAGGGAGAGTAACCCTTCCACAGTCTGTCTTACACCTGTGGGATTTAGTACTTCAGCAAAGGCAACTTATTCTTGAGTCAGTATTCCCTAAAGGCCTGTCAAATTTGTAAACTGAAAGATAAAAAAGACAACCTGGAAATTGCAAAGGCAAGATGCCCAGGATGAGAGCCAGGGAAAAATATTCCCCTTAGCAGAAAGAACATTTGGCCAAAAGATTTGGATCTTAGCCACTGACTGACCTTCCCCAAGTCACTTTACCTCTGTGTCTCAGCTACTCATGCATAATAATAATATGCAGGACATATGCATCACATATCTCTGGAGAAGGAAATGGCAACCCACTCCAGTATTCTTGCCTGGAAAATTCCATGGACACAGGAGCCTGGCAGGTTACAGTCCATGGGGCTGCAAAAAAGTTGGACACGACTTAGGAACTAAACAACATGCATCATATACATCACAATATCTCATATATAACATGAATAATAACCATTGCCCTACTTCCCTCATGGATATGTTGTAGAACTGCAACACTATAATGAAGATGAGATTTCTTGTCACATATAAAGAACTATGCCAATAGGAAACATTTTGGTAATTAGCACACTACCATGAGTATAGTCACTGTTCCTCCAGGGCAAGAACCAAATACAATCCCTCTCTGTGGCCCTAGCACTTGTCAACTGAATGAAAGAGAAAGAGAGGTATGAGGAGATGGGTAGGCATAGTTCACAGTATGCAGCAGTCAGCACACAACTAAATATCATAAAATGTAAGCTGGCTTTTCAGTTTAGTATCTTAACCTCCTCCACCCTTGATAACTTCCTCCCCTCTTGACAAGAGAAAATGGGTTCAGAAAAACAACACTGTCGATGTCAGATTTGCATCTCTGCCCACCATCCCTCACCCCAAGGTCTTTCAGTGCAACCTGCTTCCTCTAGTAGGTAAAGGACCACACTCAAAGCAGGCTTTTATGTTTGCTTTGGGGTCTTTTTCCCTTTTAAGTGCTGCATTTCAATGGGACACACTGAATTATACACTGAATTATAATTTTCATCTATTCACACAGAATATAAGGCATCTTGCTTGAAAAGAGTGGATTTGAAAAAATTTGAAATGTTCATTCCCATAATTTTTAAAAAATTAATTTATTTTTAATTGGAGGATAATTGCCTTACAGTATCGTTTTGGTCTCTGCCATACATTAACATGAATCAGGCATAGATATATCTATGTCCCCTCATTCTTGAAACTCCCTCCCACCTCCCTCCCTATCCCACCCCTCTAGGTTGTCACAGAGCATCGGATTTGAGCTCCCTGAGTCGTACAGCAGATTTCCACTGGCTATCTAGCTTTTCATTGGTAATATTATGTTTCAATGCTACTCTCTCAATTCGTCCTACCCTTTCCTTCTCCCACTGTGTCCACAAGTCTGGTACTTGGTCAAATCTATTTTTAACCATCCCCAAAACCGTGTTGACCATTTTCTCTCACTCCACACCCTCCCCTGGGAGATCTCACCCATTCCCACAGTTTCACTGCATCCCATAGGGTGAAATCTCACAAGCCATTATCTGACCTCACCCCTGAGCTGTGTATCCAAAAACACAACTGCCTGTTAAGGGTTTCTACCTGAATCACCTATTACACCTCATATCTAAGATTCTCAAAATTGCCCTCATCACGTAGTTTGCAAAGTCTGCTTGTCTTAATTTTATGTTTTTTTGGGTGGCTCACAGTTTCCAAACCAGAACCCAACCTTTCCTTCATGCGGTCTTCTTGGTGGAAAATGAGTTTATTGATCTTGCCTTCCAAATATCCCTCCAATTCAAGTCTTTTTTTGCCACTAAAATTATTTTATTTGTATTTTTCATCTTCCATCCCCTACTTCAAACAGAAATTTCTTAAAGGCAGAGATTCTGTGCATATCGGGCAAATAACCAATATTTGTTGAGCTGATCTGAATTGAATTAAAATCTCCCTTACTCTTCCACCAAATTTCCAAATCTTTAGTGAATATCAATTACTGTAGTTAAGACAAATGAAGATGTAGTTGAGTTCTCTGTTCTACTCTAACAGCTGTTCCAATGGACTCTAAATTCACAGGCAGTCCCTAAACTTGGGGTGAGTGAGTACAGCCTGCTCAGCTGGGACCATGCAACCTCATTGGCAGGCCTACCTTCTGGGTTTGCTCTAAAATTTATGGCTCAGACTTAGAACACTCAGCAGTTTCTCCAGTGTTTCCAGGAAAGGCAGAATCTACTCTAGCTGCCCTTATTACTTCTTTACAGATTCATTGTCTTCAACTTACTCACAGTTAAACCATAGAATCAGGTGTGGAATATTCTTCATAATGTCAAATTACAAGTATATGCCTACAATACATTGGAAGTATTTGTAATTTCTTAATAATTGGTATCTCAATAATATATATATTTTTTATTTTATAGTTATTTCTCTAACTTTTACTTAGTTCCTGATATGGATTTCATATCTATTTTTTTCCTGAAGCATGAGCCCTAGTGTTAGTGAATGACATTACTGCATATGGAAAGCAGGCCAATCAAGGAAGGATTTTGAGCCAGACAGCCTCAGTTCAAATTCTGACCCACCACCTACTGCCTGTGAGAATGACAAATGACCATATCTCTCTAGCTCACCTCCCTCATCTCTAACTGGGGGGAAAATAATGTCTCCACATACTTCCTAGGCTTCTTGTGAAAATTAAAAGAACTAATTCATGAGTTGCATTTACTACTCCATTTGGCACAATATAAGACAGCTATTATTTTTTTTCTTTTTTTTAAAAATAAATTTATTTATTTTAGTTGGGGGCTAATTACTTTACAGTATTGTAGTGGTTTTTGCCATACATTGACATGAATCAGCCATGGGTTTACATGTGTTCCCCATCCCGAACCCCCCTCCCACCTCCCTCCCCTTCCCATCCCTCTGGGTCATCCCATTGCCCCAGCCCTGAGCATTTGTCTCATGCATTGAACCTGGAATGGTGTTCTGTTTCACATATGATAATATATATGTTTCAATGCTATTCTCTCAGAACGTCCCACCCTCACCTTCTCCCTCAGAGTCCACAAGACTGTTCTATGCATCTGTGTCTCTTACTGTGTCTCACCTATAGCGTTATCGTTACTGTCTTTCAAATTCCATATATATGCATTAGTATACTGTATTGGTGTTTTTCTTTCTGGCTTACTTCACTCTGTATAATGGGCTCCAGTTTCATCCATCTCAATAGAATTGATTCAAATGTATTCTTTTTAATGGCTGAGTACTATTCCATTGTGTATATGGACCACAGCTTCCTTATCCATTTCAAAGTTCTGTCCTCGGTTGTGTATGCCCGGCAGTGCTGATGGACATCTAGGTTGCACACTGTCCATGTGGCCTGTTTGCTATTGTAAACAGTGCTGCGATGAACCACTTGGTATGTGCACGCATTGTCTTTTGATTTGCATTTCAATTCTGATGTTGAGCATCCTTCATGTGTGTGCTATGCAGTGAGAAAAATGAAGGACCGGGGATTTTTGATGGCAAAAAAAAAAAGGGTTTTATTATTTTAAAAATTTTAATGCAAACACTAGTGGGATTATTCATCTAACTTGCCACCACTGCACATCAACTCTATTTTTTTTTTAACATCTCGTTTTGTCTTTTTTTTTTTTTAAATAAATTTATTTATTTTAGTTGGGGGCTAATTACTTTAACAGTATTGTAGTGGTTCCCATCCCTCTGGGTCATCCCATCGCCCCAGCCCTGAGCATTTGTCTCATGCTTCGAACCTGGAATGGTGTTCTGTTTCACATATGATAATATATATGTTTCAATGCTATTCTCTCAGAATGTCCCACCCTCATCTTCTCCCTCAGAGTCCACAAGACTGTTCTATGCATCTGTGTCTCTTATTCTGTCTTGCATATAAGGTTATCATTACCATGTTTCAAGTTCCATGTATATGCATTAGTATACTGTATTGGTGTTTTTCTTTCTGGCTTACTTCATTCTGTATAATGGGCTCCAGTTTCATCCATCTCAATAGAACCGATTCAAATGTATTTTTTTTTTTAATGGCTGAGTACTATTCCATTGTGTATATGTACCACAGCTTCCTTTTCCATTTGTCTGCTGATGGACATCTAGGTTGCTTCCATGTCCTGGTTATTGTAAACAGTGCTGCGATGAACATTGGGGTACACATGTCTCTTTCAATTCTGGTTTCCTCGGTGTGTATGCCCAGCAGTGGGATTGCTGGGTCATATGGCAGTTCTATTCCCAGTTTTTTAAGGAATCTCCACACTGTTCTCCATAGTGGCTGTACTAGTTTGCATTGCCACCAACAGTGTAAGAGGGTTCCCTTTTCTCCACACCCTCTCCAGCATTTATTGCTTGTAGACTTTTGGATAGCAGCCATTCTGACTGGTGTGAAATGGTACCTCATTGTGGTTTTGATTTGCATTTCTCTAATAATGAGTGATGTTGAGCATCTTTTCATGTGTTTGTTAAGACAGCTATTATTATATTACTTGATAGTGAGAAAAGAAGGACACCAAAGGGGATTTGATGGAAAAAAAAAAGGTTTTATTATTTAAAAATTTTAATTGCAAAACTAGTTGTTTACCATGGACAGATTCTGTGTTATTCAGTTTACCTATATTATCTCATCTAACTTGCACACTGCACATCAACTCTATAATGCAGCTTTTATTATATCTATTTCACAGATGAGAAAATTAAGCATTAGAGAGGTTAAGAAACTTACCACTTGACACATACATAGTAAGCGACGGAACTAGAATTTTAACTCTGGACTGTGTCCAAAGCTAAAATTAAACAAAATACATACCATTTATTCAAAGTCCTTACGTCTCTGTAAGTAAAACAAACAAAAAAAGAAAATACTTGGATGAATCACAAAATAACTATGCTGAATGAAAGAAGCCAGACCAACAAAAAGTATATATTACCTGCTTCCATTTATATAAAACTCTAGAAATGCAAGCTAATTACAGAGAGTGACAGAGAGCAGACAAGTATTGCTTGGGGAGGGTATTAGGTGAAGAGTGGTGGAAAGGATGAATCAAAAATAAAACTTTTGATGCTGATGGATATGTTTAATATCTTGATTGTGGTGATGGTGATGGTGCACATATATGTTAAAATTAACCAAATCGTGTATTTCAAATATGTTCAGTTTATTGAATGTCAATTATGCTCAATAAAAGTGTTTAAAAAAACACAAGCTACTTTTGTACCCTCAAAATCATACAGTTAAATGAAGAAAACCACTACACCGCTGGGGTCAGGCTTTCTGCGTCTCTACAGAAAATAGTCATGCCTTCTGCTTTATTCCACTGTTCTATTCCCTTAATGTGATGGCCTGGAGGATAAATGAAAGAATAAACGCAGAGTCCTGAACATAGTGTCTGGGTCACGGAAGGCACTCAGTTTGTTCTCTTCCCCCACCTGCCGTATAGATTAGTCCCGACTCGCAGAAATGCAAATCCCTACGCACTCACCTCTGTAGGCTTTCAATATCCCTACAGTGGAGACTTTTCATGACCACCTTAGAGCCGGCCAGCATCCCTTTCCTTGTCTAATTGTCCCGCACAGACCCGGGAGGGGCAAGTGCAGTGGGCACGTGGAGGCCAGAGCATCCCAGCAGAAGAGACCGCGCTGGTGAGCTCTGTGAACGAGGACCTCATTCATCTTCACGGACTTTGCTGTGCCATCCATTTTAAATGACATGGTAGCCAACCCGTTTATCAAGATCAACATACTACTCTATTATTATGATTATATAGCATTTACATAACACTGGATTTGCAAGTGCTTAATAATAATTTATTTATTACTTCATCTAACTACTCACTAATGGAAAATTCAAGGGGTTGTCTGGCGTTCACTGACCTCTGCTTTGGAGACACCTTAGGCCATTTCCAACAGCATGCTCAAGTACCAGTTGTGAAATATTTTAATGAAAAACCGTTTGGTATGTATCTATCTGTCTATTTTTTCCTTGGCATTTGTTATGTATCTACCGAGATAATACTCTTTCTTTACAATGAATAAAATAAGCATTACTATTAAAAATCCTCTGAAGATCCCCTGGAGTAGGAATTCCCACTCCAGAATTCTTGTCTGGAAATTCCCATAGACAGAAGAACCTGGCGGGCTACAGTCTATGGGGTCGCAAACAGTCGGACACGACTTAGTGACTAAACAACATTATAAATAAGTAACTGAAGCCATGTCTCTCTAGAACTTGTATGGAGGCTACAAGAGTGAACCCCAGGTGTGTGCAGACATGCGAACCCACCACTACATTTTCTGTCAAGAAAGGGCTCATTGCCTAGCCGGGTGGAGTGTGCTAGCTGGCATCTCTGGCTGCTAGGGTCTTCAATGTCCACCTCATACAGGGACTAAGCATGGCCGTGGTCCATGTGTTGGCTATTTCTGCCCAACACAAGACTCATCTCAAAGACAGGCTTTGTTTCAGAGCTCCTTTTTTACAGGTGTACATCACTATTTGATGGCTTCTCTACCCAATCACGCTTCCTTCCCCTTTTCCATCACAGATGTAGCTCTCCAATAAACATTTTTCAGCCCTTACTTCACCTCAGTGTCTGCTTCCCAGAGAACCCAGCCAGCCAGGATGAACCTAGAGTTTATACTCTGACAATAAGCATATCATTTAGGCAAGTGTCTCTGGATTGTAAAATTTTCACCACTCTATTGGGATGGTTGGCTTTGGTTCTTTCAAAGGTCTTTCCATTTCTTCCATCCTTCTACCTATGAATTTGTGTGGAATGGAGTTTGATATTAATATAAATTCTGTGCCTTTAGCCTTTATGCAAGAGGTTTTGTGATGAAGAAAGATTTTAAGGATCAAACTCAAGAGTCTTCCTATTTTCCTATCTATAATAACTTATAATGATGCCAACTCTGTTAGAATGTACAACAGAAAGATGATTATGAGTGTGGATTGATGAGTATGAAAATTACACAGTAAGAATTTATGTGTATGTGTAAAGTATATCTAACATAAAACATGCAAAAAACTTAATAAATAAATATCATAGGTGATCTAATTCTTATACATACATAAAATATTAGTCAAGGCAGAAGATCTCAGAGCAGAGATCTCACTGATAGATAGGGAAGACAGACCTGCATTCTTAGAAGATCTAATACTTGAGTCTGATCGTCCCTGAGAGAAAGTTTAAGTGAACCACCCCAAAAGGGAACAACTCCTTGGACAGAGCAGACTTCAGAATTCTGGGAGATGCAACTCTCCCGAATCTGATGCTCAGACTTTTCACCTGTGGAGGTTTGATTTTCAAGCCAAGAATCAAAACAGAAGGTGTGTGTCTGTTCTCTTCATGTCCTTATTATTTTTTTAAATTGTTGTTCTCTAAACCATTTTTGAAAGAAGCTTGGTCTCCACCTTTTCTCTGGATTTTTCAGTGGTCTCTGCTCAAAGGTGTCTGCCACAAAAGTAACTGTTAAGAGACTTAATTAGGGTTTTTGAAAGTAAAAGCCAACAAGAATCTATTTATGTAATGATTATAATAAAAAAGCTGTCATCTAAGGCCTAAAGGTATAGTTGTCATTGGACACCAGCCCCGAGAATCACATACGTAAATAGAAGTCATGCTGCTGCTGCTGCTGCTAAGTCGCTTCAGTGGTGTCTGATTCTGTGCAACCCCATAGACGGCAGCCCACCAGGCTCCGCCGTCCCTGGGATTCTCCAGGCAAGAATACTGGAGTGGGTTGCCATTTCCTTCTCCAGTGCATGAAAAGGAAAAGTGAAAGTGAAGTTGCTCAGTTGTGTCCGACTCTTAGAGACCCCATGGACTGTAGCCTACCAGGCTCCTCCATCCATGAGATTTTCCAGGCAAGAGTACTGGAGTGGGGTGCCATTGACTGGCTAAGATTTTAACACATATTCAACAAAGCTTTATATAAACTCATGAAGATTGATCTGTAATCAATTAGGAAGGTCATGTGGGATATTTGAGAGAGATTTCAACACAGCTCGTAAAGGCCTGGTGAAAGAAGGCATACCCCCCAAATGCCAATGATAAAGACTCAGCAATATTCTAGACTTAATTATTTAAATGACCATTTCAGAGCAAGTAGTAAAGGAATTTGAGACTTACAGAAGTCAGCATGAAGCTACCAAAAAGAAGTCACCACACATTCATGTCATTCACTATTTGGTAAGGGGATTCATGGACTAGCACATGTCTCTTCATGTGCTAGAAACAAAACCACTGCTTCTTCAGACAGTATACAAAACCTTTCTTGGTATTCCTCAGGATAAAGCAGGTACTGTGGGAAGTCACATCCCAATTACTGGTAAGGAATAATGATACATGAATCAACCCTCAGCCAAAATTTGTCTCCAGTATTTTTCTACAAGGCTTTGGGCCTATCCTGTCCTGTGCAAAATATTAATGACTTGAATGAATGTAGCAAGGGAGGGTGGCTATGCATCTGGCCTTTAGAGTCAGACAGAGCTGAGTTTAAACCCTGACTCTCCTACATACTAGCTGTGTATCCTTGGACAAGTTACTTAACCTTTCTGAGTCACAGTGTGCTTAACTATAAAATGGGGATAGGGACTTCCTTGGTGGTCCAGCGGCTAAGACTCTGCATTCCCAATGCAGGGGGCCTGGATTCAATCCCTGGTCAAGGAATTAGATTCCACATGCCACAACTAAAGATCCCACGTGCTGTAACCAAGACCTGGTGCAGTCAAATTAATAAATAAAATAAATACAAAAAACAAAATAATAAAATGGTGACAGCACATACTCAGCAGAGTTGGTGAAGGGAGAATGAAACAGTGTGCTGTGTAAAGCATAGTATCTGGCACAGACAGGCTCCCAAAATGGTAACTCTCTGCTGCATGTTGAATACATCGTCTGAGAGTAATGAGAATATGTTGAATGACAAAATCAGGATCCAAAAAGGTCTCACCAGGCTGGACTCAAGGACCAAATCTAATAGGATGGCATTTAACAAAGATAAGTGTAAAGGTACTGCAATTAGGTCTGAACAGCAAGCTGCACACGTGCCCAGTGGGGAGATAGGGCTTATCAACAGCACACCTGGAAAAGACTTGGGGGCATTGCATGACTCTTTGCTCATTAATGGGTCAATCAGGTGAAGTGGCTGCCAAAAAGCAGAGGCAGTCTTAAGCAGTGTAAAGGCTCATTGTCTGGAACAAAGGGAGAAATAATGCCTGTCTCCATGACCACACTCGGGTACTATACTTTAATAGGGGTGGTGAAAAGCTGGGCTTTTTCCAAAGACACAGAATCAGGATAGTGAGGAGACACAAACTCAGTCAAAGCAAAGAACAGCGGAGGCCAGGGAATACCAGGGAGGATTAGGATAAGTGTTTACAAACATGAAAAAAGCAGTTATGTACTTGATGATGAATTAGAGCTCGGTAATACAAATTCCTAACTCTTTGCCTGTTTAACGTTGCTTGGGGGAGAATCAGGATGAGGGTGGCATTACAGAAAGGAAGGCTGCTGTGCAATATAAAGAAGATGACTCTAACTATCAATGCTGTCACAAACAGGGAGGGATTGAGTCCCCCATCCTTGGAAGCATTCAAGCTGAGGCTTCAGAATCACCTGCAAAGGATATTATTAAGTGATTAATACACCCCCTGGAGTAGGGCTTAACCTGCAGCCCACGTGCCCCCAGAAATCCTGTAAGTGTGTGCAGAAGTTCATTTTTCTCTGGGTAGAGGGTTCATGACCTCTTCAAATCTTTTATGGAACCCAAAAAACTACCCTGAAAAGATGAAGATAAACTGAGTTGATGTACTATTGCTTTCAAATTTGGACATCCACTGTATGCTACTAGTCTTGGTACTGGAGACACAGAGATGAGGAAGGTATTATGTCTATCCTTGTAAAGGGAAACTTCGAGTTTGGTGTGTTCTTTTAAACAAACAAGTGTAAAAGATTCCTTATCTGTGCTATGATAGAGAATGATGAACAAAAGAGCAACAGGAAGGAGAATAGTCCTTTCTTCCTGGAAGGAGGTTCCCTCTGACTCTGTGATTTGGGGACTCCATCAGCCTCCTTCACCACTCTTTGGGTAAAAGCTATGCTCACAGACTTACCAAGGATTCCAAGGGATGGAAATTTAGCAAAACAGCAGACATCTTGAGAGCCCCAGAAGATTCTGAAAATGGCTTATGTCTAGATCGTACCTTCCCCCAAGATCCATCCTATGTAGCTATGATGAGGCAGGCTCACTAGAATGTCCTAAAAAGAGATGTCATGAAATCTGTAGGAATATGTTTTTGATCAGTTCATGAAAACCCAAATCATCCACTGCCTGGGCCTGTGAGCACAATATTAAACTGCCAACCTGCTTTACATTTATTTACCCACCATGTAATGCCTGCTTTATTGAGCCAATAAATTGGAGGCAGTAATATTCACCCATCAAAATCTACCTGGCTTCCAAGACTTGGCTCTCACCCTACACCCTTCCGAGGTGCCCTCATGCCCTCTGCCTGCCAAGAGCACCTGCTCTCTAAACCTCTGCAGCACCCACTGTGTATATTGTCATTAGGCACCTACTGTTTACCATTTTGCACTGTCACTTAGCTGGATCCTATGAGTACATTTTGTCTAGTTTTAGATGAGACAACTCTTGCCTGACACGATCATCAGTTCTCCAGGGAGGGAGAACCTGTTTTAAATCCTTCTCTTCTGTCTTCCTTAAGCTTTTCCTGGGGCAGCGTATGTCATAGGGGCTCAGTTAAATAGAATGGAACAATCATTATAAAATTGAAGTGTTTCAGATAATCAGCTTGATCTGGTTGACAAGCATATGTGAAAGGGGAGTGGATGTGGGATTTAAGACCCCCATAGCGATGTAAATGAGTTTTCTATACCTCTGATTGGTTGCCACATTAAACTGGATAGGAAGTGGGGAGTAAAGCCTTCCTTGTCTCTCATAGTGATATGTCCAGAGGAACTATGGACAAGCAAGGGTGTTGAAACGTGCTCTTCCAATGCTAATAGTTCCATTGATTTAGTTTTAAACTTGTTTGGCTAGAATCACAGACTGTCAGAGCTAAAAAGATGCTAGATGCAGAAATACAAACTCCTCCTTTTACAGGTGATGAAACTAAAGTCACTAGAAGCAAAGTAATTTTAGGTCAAGGATAACTAAAATGACTTGGTTATAGAGCTGCTTAGTAGCAAAGTTGAGACTAGGACCTAGATCGCCCGAGTTCCAAGTAAGAGCTTCTCTACTTAAATCCTCTAGACTCATGTCTGTCCAAGTAGAGGGTATAGTCCTGACAATGGACTACAGGGTCCCTTAGTTACTACACCTACTTCTGTCCCTTTTGCTCTCTCTGCTACAGGCATGCTGGCCTGTGCATTGTTCCATGAAATATCAGGCAAGCTCCTCCCTCAGGACCTTTGAAATGCTGTATCTGCTTGGATTGCTTTTGACCCAGATATCCACGTGGCTTGCTGCCTCCTCTCCTTCAGGTCTTGTTCAAATGTCACCTTTTTAGTGAGGCCTCCCCAGCCATCCCAATTAAAATTACCTGCTCCTGCTGTCTGCCCCAGCCAAACATTCATTCTCTCCTTCCTCTGCTAACTTTTCTCTTTCGCACTTATTACTAACATTCACTAATAGTTTACTTATTTATTTTTGTTTATGTATCTCTCCTGTATTATACTCTGTGCTCTCAGAGAGAAGGTGTTTTTTTTTTTTTTTTTTCAGAGAGAAGGTGTTTTTTTTTTTTAAAACTGCTTCATTTGATTATCTATTCCTGATACTTAGCACATATATACACAGTACATCATGGGAAATGCCAGGATGGATGACTCACAAGCTGGAATCAAGATTACTGGGAGAGATACCAACAACCTCAGATAAACAGATGATAACACTCTAATGGCAGAAAGTGAAGAGGAACTAAAGAGGTGCTTGATGAGGGTGAAAAAGCCGGCTTAAAACTCAATATTCAAAAAACTAAGATCATGACATTAGGTCCCATTACTTCATGGTAGACAGATGGGAAAAAGTGGAAACAGTGACAGATTTTATTTTCTTGGGGCTCCAAAAATCAATGTGCTATCAAATTGTGGTGCTGGATAAGACTCTTGAGAGTCCCTTGGATAGCACGGAGATCAAAGAACTCAATCTTAAAGGAAATCAACCTTGAATATTCATGGGAAGGACACGCTGAAGCAGCAACTCCAATACTTTGGCCACCTGATGCAAAGAGCCGACTCATTGGAAAAGACCCTGATGCTGGGAAAGACTGAGGGCAAGAGGAGAAGAGGGTGGCAGAGTTTGAGATACTTGGATAGCATCACTGACCCAACTGACATGAGTTTGAGCAAACTCAGGGAGATAGTGAGGGACAGGGAGGCCTGGCATGCTGTATAGTTCATGGGGTCACAAAGAGTCAGACATGACTTAGCAACTGAACAACAATAACAAATGGCACATAGAAAGTGCTTAGTAGATTCTTGTTAAATGAGTGATAGTGCTGATTGGGACAGAAACCAAAGCCCAGGAGTGTCATTGCAAAATTCAAGGACATGTGAGCCAATGGCCAGAGAGGTAGCCATGTTCTGGTCCTCACGTCTTTCCTAGAAACCTGCCAGAGGCATCTGGAGCCAAATATTGGAAGTTATCCCCTTCTCCTGGCCTGCTGGAGTTACCCAGGGTCCCTAACAAGCACAGCAGAAGGAGGCAGATGGATCTCATGGGGTTTTAACCATGGATTTAAAATTGTAAACTTCAGATTTTTCAGTAGAGTCAAGGCCCCATGGATCACCTCATCAACTGTCACATAGCATCTAAATAAACCTCAGCAGATGAATCAAGTGTCTGGGGCTGACCGGGGCAGGGCATCCCTGAGATAATACTTAGGTTCTGTTAAAGTGTAAGCTCACTGTTAATCCTCATCAGAGACCAGAACCAACATTCAATCTGTCAGAGGCCTATTTACCAATGGCCAGGAGAACCCTTGTCACCTGCCAGCAAGTGTCCCCAAAACACTTAGAGAACCACTGACATGGATGAGCAATGTGCAGTGTTCGGACGACAGTGATATGTTTCACCATCCTGGAGCGATACGAGTCACAAGATCTGCATCCTGCTCCAGACCTGACTTCCAACTGAGCATCACCTGAGGGAGAGGGGCGCCGGCCCCAAAGACTGTCAAGGGCCTCCGTTTGTGAGCCCAGACCTTCCATCCGAGCCTCTCATTCACTCTCATCCACTGAGAATTCTTCAAGGGCCAAAGAAACACAAGACAGAGAATTTCTTCACGCCCAGTGACACAGATTCAGGCATTCCCAGGCATTTTCCAATCCAAAGTGTCATGTGGTCCTCCCTTTGGCCCCTTCCTTCCCTTGGACTATGTTACTTACATGGCCACATGAGACCACATGAGGTCTTGCTGTCTCCACCCTTCTTACACTCCATGTAGGGGTTACTGTGGTGAGGCAACCCTTTAAATGCAGGTCCAAACATCAATTCAGAATAAGAAGATTTTCCAATAAAAGTTTGAACCCTTAACTGTGGAGCATTTACATTAGTGTAATGTGTAACATTACACTTTAACAGTCCCTCCCAGCCCCCAAGCTGTCAAGATGAAAGAATGGTCTCACTTAGTCCTGGGAGTCTCAGAGAACTTTCTGCCCTGAAGAGGTGCTCTGAAACCTGGCTATTTCAAGGCAAGTAAGGACAACTTCATGAGGACACTGGTTATGAGAGTGGCCTCCCTCAGAAGTCACCTCTGACTCTGGCCAAACAGGAAAGCATCAGCCCGTTTCTTAAGCTGCCGTCGTACACAAGCAAAAATCTGCAGCTGACTCTGAGACCCTCTCTTCTTTCTCTCTCTCCATATTCTCTTCTTTCTCCAGCACGAAATGCTTGGGGCCCACCTGAGACCTAACATTTGTCTATTTTGAGAATAGATGAGTATTTATTAGAATTAAACAGCTGGGAGCCCTGTGATATTTAGACGGGTATTAGGAGGAGTGTATAAGAAGAAGATAATGCTGTTTTTTTTTTTTTTTTTTTTCTGTAAACCAGTCTGGGCTTAGTTACTGAGGGGATTTCTTGGGTCTCCTGTGAGAGCCAGATACAGTTAATTTCCTGCGAAAGCTGCAGCCTGGGCCGCGCTGATATTGCCGTGTTATTTAGAATAGAAAGGTCAGGCCTGAGATTGAATAATCATTGACAAGAAATCCATGGGGGATAGGAAGCAGTTGGTGATCAGTGACTGAAACCTGGCCTGACTCCACCCCTCCTTCTCTTCCTTCTCAGGATCTGGCTGATCTAGGGCTTTGTTTAGCATTCTTCTCTGGAAAATGTTTCTTGAACCCTCAGAGCGAATGGGCATGGTGTGTGGAGACAGGGAACAAGACAGCCTTCGGGCAGCATTCCAGATGGGATGCTCAACCTTACACACTTGATGTGCCTGAGCTGGGGTCACCCTTTGCCCCAGGCGGCTGCAGCTAAGTCGCTTCAGTCGTGTCTGACTCTGTGCGACCCCATAGACGGCAGCCCACCAGGCTCCGCCATCCCTGGGATTCTCCAGGCAAGAATACTGGAGTGGGTTGCCATTTCCTTCTCCAGTGCATGAAAGGGAAAAGTGAAAGTGAAGTCACTCAGTCATGTTCGACTCTTAGAGACTCCATGGACTGTAGCCTACCAGGCTCCTCCATCCATGAGATTTTCCAGGCAAGAGTACTGGAGTGGGGTGCCATTGCCTTCTTCGTTGCCCTGGGCACTTGCGTGTGAATTTTCAAATTACAAATGGTAGCTTTCTCCTCAGCACCTAGAAGGACTCTGAACCTCAATAGGACATTTTTCTCTGCCTGGTCTCTGAGATAGAATCTCTGCAGCTCAGTCTCAAGCATGCCCCCAATGTGAAGTCAAATGTGGGATGTTGGGCAAGCTCACTGGGCAACCTGACGGGTGGAGGACCGGCTGTGCGTCATGCATGTGCTGTGCCCTTTGAAAAAGAGTGTCTCGTGAATCCTGACAGTCCTGTGATCCCTGCTTTACAGACAAAGAGAAAGGCTCAGGAGGCTCAGAGAGGTTGAATGATGTGCTCATGACCTCCCAGCTCACTGGAAAACCCTGATGGTGGGAAAGATTGAGGGCGGGAGGAGAAGGGGACAACAGAGGATGAGATGGCTGGATGGCATCACCAACTCAATGGATGAGTTTGGGTAAACTCCAGGAGTTGGTGATGGACAGGGAGGCCTGGTGTGCTGCAGTCCATGTGGTCGCAAAGAGATGGACACGACTGATTGACTGAACTGATCTCCCAGCTCTTAAGCAGCAGAACAAAGCTTTTAAACCTAGGGCTTCCCAGGTGCCAAGTATGTGTTCTTTGTCTGTCTCACACTGTCTCATAAATTTCCTAATCTCTATTTAGACTCCTTCTCTGGTGCTGCTTTCCTTCTCTTTAATCCATCACCCTAGAGCAGTCCTCAGAAATTCTGATTTTCAATAAAAATTTCTCTCTTGTTGAAAACCATCAGGAGTTGCCATATCAGAGACCAGATCCCACATATTGGATGGCAAGGGGTGGGGTCCAGCTTGGAAAGGGGAGAAATGGGCAAGGGGATTTCTTTGGCGCCTTTTGAAACTCAGATGTCATCCAAGTTACTTCTTTTAAAATTCAATTAATTTCTTCAGACTTGTTTTGGAATGATTCTTCAAACCATAGTCACTTGTTTAACTCGAGAACCTTAAGGGCACAAATAATATGACAAAATAATCAAGATGTAATCCATGACTTATCAGTTACAAGTTAATATCTATGGTTAAAGTTATTCTGAGTGTCATGAGTGGAGCCAGGTAAGGGTTAGTGTCCATGGTTCTGGTTGGAATGAGGTCAGGATTGAGGTTATATCTTTGTGGATAGCTCGCAATCTAAGTAAGATGATCAATAGGGAAAGTCATTTGAAGACAACTTCAGGGCACAATGGGACACATTTGGTCTTTTGCTGCCCTGTGTTGTCACAGAGTGTTCCGGCATCTGGTGCTTTCTGAGACTCCATGGCTGGGTAACAGGAAGGAATCTTGGATACTGGACTGGGTAATAGAAGGAGGTTGGACCAACAGACTCTCTTCCATGGCTTCTCACCCTGGAAAAGAGGCTTAAGTATCTTTAAGTATGAAGTTCCTAGTGTGTGATTAGATGACTGAGTTCTCTCTTTTCCCCCAGATTATGGAAATTCACCTCCTTCCCTGAGATGCAATTTGATCACTATTGTCAAACTAGTTACAGAATAATGAATAGAAACATTTGTTTGGCTTTTACAAAATTTAAAATTTTGATTAGAGAAAATAATATTCATTTTAAGGACCATGTGGTGGTTAGTATTTGGATTAGTCCTGAGTTTTATATCTAGATAAGACTACACTTTTTAAGTTTTTAAAAGAATCGAGGTAGCTTTGTGCCTTGAGTCCATTTCCTAACGGCATAGAAAGTGCAGGGACTTGCCATGGGCTAGGGAGTTGGTTTAAAATGTGAGTTCTTTAGCCCAGAAAAATATCTGCTGTTATCTACTACCACCTTCCGTTCCTGCTTCAAGTTACACATCTAGGCCAGAACTACTTCTTTTATGTCACCTGTACCTGAATTCTGAAATGAGATCTGGAGAGCAAGAGCATGCACATTCTGGAAGAAAAAGAAGATGTGGTATGGGAGAGTGCTCAACAGTCCAGACGCCGAAGCCTGACTGCCGAAGTTAAAACTGGCTCCTTCACTCTATAGTTTTAAACTTCTAGGAAGTTTGTTCAATGTCTCTGTGCTTTGGTTTCTTCATTTGTAATGGATTTTATGATAGTACTTGTCTGGATTTGTTGAGACAATTAAAGAAGTGAATGTATCCCTTAGAATTATGCCTGGTCCATCAGAAGCACAGTAAGGTGGATACCTATCTCCAGCTGCCTGTCACACATCCCCGCCTTCAAAGCACCCCTTCCAGCATCGAGCCCTCCAGCATGCAGAAGAATTAATTATGGGTAATTTGTGGTGATTTCTCACCTATCTGGTTCAGGTAGGCACTGCAGGCTCCTAGGACCTTAGTCCTAGACCTGCCTCTGGATGTGGTTCCAGAAGCAAACCATGAGAGGTGACTTTGAGATTGCTTTAGGGCAGCACAAACCCATTCATTCACTTCAACAATCACTTGTTGAGAACCTCCTAGGAGCCAGTACTACCTTGGGCAATTCACCCTACAGATCCTGCCTCTCAATTTCAGAATGGGTATCATACCACCTGCCCTGTCGCACTCACAGGACAGGCTCCAAAGGCTTGTGTCAGCACACCTTATAAGATGCTAGACAAGTTGGTGTTGCCAACATTATAACCACGACGACAGTCACTCTCTCCAGGATAGTGGCCCTGCTGCCATCAGGTGGCAATCTCTCTGGTGCAGAGCGGCATCAGAGCAGATGGGTGACCTTGGGAACACGAGTGCCTGGGCACCATCTGGCATTCTCTTTGCCTTTGATTTATCAGTGCAGAGTTCTCCCCAGGCAAGACCATCAACACAAGTTTGGTGACACCTTTCCTGCCTGGCACAATGTAGAGCAGTGATGATCTTATGCATTCGAGGACAAAGTGCAGAGACACCTGTTTATTGGGCTAGAAAAAGCCACAGGTGCTGTCCAGGAGGATGTGAGCATGTTAGCTCCCCAGGGATAGGTCAGGCTGAGCAGAACAGCCAAGGTCAATTCATGGGGGGTGGGGGGTCGGTATGTTTCATGTGTTTCTGCAACCTCTCCCCACTCCCTTTCCCAGTTTGCTCTGGTGACAGCCACCCCTGAAGTTTATAGGTATCATTACCTATGAAAAATCTGTTCTGTCTGAAGACAGTCAGGGATGGGGATGGGTGGCAGATTGCAATTTAATGATCAGATTAAAATATGCTAAAGCAAACAAATAAATAAATAAAGAGCCCAGCCGCCTGGATGGAGCACCACAATTCATTCTGTGGGCAAGAGACCGGGGCTCAGAGACCAGCTCATAATTCACCCCACAGGCAGGTTTAGTAGCCTGTTACTGTATGACCACAAGGAGAAACAACCCTCCAAGAAAGATTTACACTGAATGGCACTGGAAACTGAAGGGCTAGGGGTTGGGAGAAAAGAGATGGGAAAGTAACAGTGGTGCTAATCATGGGGGCAAAACGAGTGTTCAGGTTTTCCAGTGTCAATGTCTCTCCTCCTGTTCGAGTCTCCCCTGGCTCCTCCACAGCTCACCTACTAGAGTCAACGCCACCCGCAGCACTGAGACATAACATGCTAAGACCACGTCCTGTAATGTAGGGACATGTTTCTATTTCTAGCCATCTCCCCAGACTGTGATCTCAGGAGGGATGAGCATGTGAATCGTTCCTCTGTTATCCTTACTTTTAGATACCAAAATGCTGCTCCATAGGTCAGTGCTGGAAGGCTGAAGGAATGAGCTTGGGTTCCTTACTGAGGACCTCCTTAGTGGGGCCCCCTGGAGCAGAGAGCAGGGAGGTGGGGGAACATAGCAGCCAGGCCCCTTATGGTCCTCCCACGTCCACCTCTCTGTTCTTGTCTTCCTTGGGGAACTTCTCTTGCTCTTTCTGATCTGTACCTGCCAGGTTCCCTCTTCCAAGACAACTTTTGTATACCTGCTGTTCCCCTTGCCTAGAATTCTCTCATCCATCATTACAGTTAACTAATTTTCCAGTTTGCAGCCCAAGAAGCCTCCAGAAAACATCGCTGACCCCCTTGACTGATTCAGTTCTCTTTATTATGAATTCTCAGAATCATCTATCTTTTTTCTTACTACTTATCAAGTTGTAGATGTACACCTATCTGTGAATAATGCATTGATGCTAAACACCCCCACTAGGCAGTAAGCATCTTGAGAGTAGAGACTAGATATTTTCATTTTTGCTTGTCATCTCCAGTATCCACAACAAGGCCTGCTGCACAGTAGGTTCTCAGGAAACATTCATTGATTGGAGGAACAGGACCTATCCTTAGGGATCTCATTATCCTACATTCAGTGGTCATCACTGAAGCTTCCCACCCCCACCATATCCTATGATTCCATGACGCACCACCCTTCACCCTCCACTGAAACATTTACAGTTATAATAACAGCTCATCTCTACCAAGCTAGAATGTAAAAACTGATTAGGGCAGCTCCCCACCAGGGCCCAACATGGCTGTGGATTGCTGTTGTGTCTGAAGGGTCAGGAAAAAGGGTAAGGAGATCTGAGATAATCATTCATTTCCCACCTTGGGGAAAAGTCTTTTTTTGTTGTTGTTCACACTCCGCAAATGATGCTCTTGTACCAATAACAAATGTCAAATGCTCTTCCTGGGACTTGGGGGAGACAGAACATTAGCAAAGGAGGAGCAATTCAGTGAAAAGGACAGAATTTCTGTTTAAGGATTGAAAAGCCAACTAACAAATGTCACCAAGAGACTCTGGGGAGAGAGCTTTGCATCAACCACCAGTACTATGGACAAAATAAATACATCTATGGCTGCCTTTAATCATCTTGCACTTGCCACTGCCTGGAATCTTCCACATGGTCTCCCTTTCTCACAGAAAGATCCTTAGCTCTCAGCTCTGCAGCACATATATGTGCAGGTGTCTTGTTGGACCAGAACTGGGGAAATAACCAGGGGAGGCTGTCAGAGCAACAGGCCAGACTATACCCTGTGACTCCTAAAACAGCATTGCAAATTAGGAAACCAGCCGTGGTGACTTGGTTTCTGGTGGTTTTCTTTGTTCCCTTATTTGTTTGACAGCTATGAGCGAAACTCCATGGTAAGCATGGGAACAGGTACAGTTTCCTGTACTAGACTGTAATTGGGATAGCAATTTATTCACCTTTTTATTCCCCCTGAATGAAAGTGCTTGGGAACCAAATTGAAATGGACATGTTCTTAATGTAGAAGGGAGGCAGAAGGAACCTATAATTGCAACATGACTTAATGAGTGCTGCAAGAGAGGCATAGGCAGGGCGCTATAGGGACAACAGTTCTCCCTGGGGACTCTGGGGATGGTGACAGGGGCACTGAGCCTTGAAATATGGAAGGGAGGAGAAGGGGGTGACAGAGGGTGAGATGGCTGGGTGGCAACACGGACTCAATGGACATGAATTCAAACAAACTCCAGGAGATGGTGGAGCAGAGAGCCTGGCATGCAGTCTGTGGGGTCGCAGAGTCCGACACGACTTACAACAACGAATTCTAGCAGGGAGAAAGTCATTTTTGACAAAAAAAAAAATGCAGGTCCTAGGAAAAGCACTGGGTTTTTATTTACACTGGGTTTTCTCAGAGTCCTTGCCACCATCCTCTCTTGCCCCAAATACTCCAATTGTTTTCTAACCGGCTTCACTATTTCCAATCTTATTTTCCTGTTGTCTACTTACAACACTGCTGCCAGTGGTGTACTGTTAAAACTTAAAGTCTTATCATATTACTCCTCACCCCCAACCCTCTGAGGCCTCCAGGTTTATGCAAAGGAAGAGCCAAAATCCTCACCACATCCTCCAAGAGGCTCTGTATGTTCTGCCTCTCCCTTGCACTGTTCATTTTCTGACCATATTACCCAATAATCTTCTCCTCATTCTCTCTCGGATTCAACTACACTGGGCTACTTGCGATTCCTCAAACCTACCTGATGTGCTCTTGTCTCAGGGCCTTCTACTTGGAATCATCTCAGATATCATAGTGGTTTCCTCCCTCCCCATCTTTGGCAGTTTGGTCAAAGTGATTTTTCTAGTTAGTCCCCTGGACCACTCTGTCTTGATTCTCAATAGCACTTCCATCATCCTTTCTTATTTTCCCCCAGCACTTACCACCATCCAACATATCTTGTGGCTCAGACAGTAAAGAATCTGCCTGCAATGTGGGAGACCTGTGTTCGACTCCTGGGTTGGGAAGATCCCCTGAAGGAGAGCATGGCAAACTACTCCAGTATTCATGCCTGGAGAATCCCCATGGACAGAGGAGCCTGGAGTGCTACAGTCCATGGGGTCACAAAGAGTCGGACAAGACTGAGCGACTAAGCACAGCACAGCACAGCACAACAAAACATACCATTCATTTTATTTATTTTGTCTCCTCTGTGTTTCCCCCTCCCATGGGAGTCTAAGCTCCCTGACAACAGGAATTTGGTCAAAGTTGTATCCCTAATTTCTAGACTAGTAACCTGGCAGGCAGGGCCGAGTGCTTGTTGAGTGTTGGCTGAGTAAAGGATAAATGAATATGTTATTGCTCAGTTGCTAAATTGTGTCTGACTCTTTGTGACTGTAGCATGCCATGCTCCTCTGTACTCCATTATCTTCCAGAGTTTTCCCAAATTCAGGTCTATTGAGTTCAGTGGGTGATGCCATCTAACCATCTCATCCTCTGCCGCTCCCTTCTCCTTTTGCTTTCAGTCTTTCCCAGCATCAGGGTCTTTTCCAGTAACTCAGCTCTTCACATCACATGGTCAAAGTACTGGAGCTTCAGCTTCAGCTTCAGCATTAGTCCTTCCAATGAATATTCAGGGTTGATTTCTTTTAGGATTGACTGGTTTGACTCCTTGCTATCAAAGGGGCTCTTAAGAGTCTTCTCCAGCACCACAATCTGAAAGCATCAGTTCTTTGGTGCTCAGCCTTCCTTATGGTCCAACTCTCACATCTATACATGACTACTGGAAAAATCATAGCTGTGACGATATGGACCTTTGTTAGCCAAGTGAGGTCTGTGATTTTTATTATGCTGTCTAGGTTTGCCATAGCTTTTATTCCAAGAAGCAAGTGTTTTTTTAATTTCCTGGCTGCAGTCACCACCTGCAGTGATTTTGGTACCCAAGAAAATAAAATCTGTCACTGTTTCCACTTTTTCCCCTTCTACTGTCCATGAAGTGATGGGACCTGATGCCAGGATCTTAACAGTTTTGAAAGTTGAGTTTTAAGCCAGATTTTTCACTCTCCTCTTTCACCTTCATTAAGAGGCACTTTAGTTCCTCTTCACTTTCTGCCATCAGAGTGGTATCATCTGAGGTTGTTGATATTTCTCCTGGCAATCTTGATTTCAGTTTGTGATTCATCCAGCCCAGTATTTCACATGATGTATTCTGCATAGAAGTTAAATAAGCAGGGCAACAATATACAGCATTGACATACTCCTTTCCCAATTTTGAACCAGCTTGTTGTTCCATGTCCAGTTCTAATTGTTGCTTCTCGACCTGCATACAGATTTGTCAGGAGGCAAGTGAGGTTGTCTGGAATTACTACTTCTTTAAGAATTTTCCACAGTTTGTTGTGATCCACACAGTTAAAGTCTTCAGCATAGTCAATGAAGCAGAAGTAGATGCTTTTCTGGAATTTCTTTGCTTTTTCTATGATCCATTGAATATTGGCAATTTCATCTCTGCCTCTTCAAAACCCAGCTTGTACATCTGGAAGTTTTCAGTTCACGTGCTGTTGAAGCCCAGCATTACCTTGCTAGCATGTGAAGTGAGTGCAATTGTGTGGTAGTTTGAACATTCTTTGGCATTGCTCTTCTTTGGGATTGGGATGAAAACTGACCTATTCCATTCCTGTGGCCACTGCTGAGTTTTTCAAATTTGCTGACATATTGGGTGCAGCAGCATCTTTTAGGATTTTAAATAACTTAGCTGCAATTCCATAACCTCCACTAGCTTTGTTCTTTCCTATTCTATTTTTCCCCTCTATTTCTTTGCATTGTTCACTTAAGAAGGCTTTCTTATCTCTCCTTGCTATTGTCTGGAACTCTGCATTCAGTTGGGTATATCTTTCCCTTTCACTTCTCTTCTTTTCTCGGCTATTTGTAAAGCCTCCTTAGACAACCACTTTGCCTTGTTGCATCTTTTTCTTGGGGATGGTTTGGTCACCACCTCCTTTACAATGTTACAAACCTCTGTCCATAGTTCTTCAGGCAGTCTGTCTACCAGATCTAATCTTTTGAATCTATTGTCACCTCCACTGTATAATCATAAGATATTTGAAAAAATCCAAAAATAATTAGACAGCTTTAAATGAATCACAGACTTCATGTTTAGAGTGAAGTTGGCAGAGCTGCTGTTAACCAAATCTGTGAGGTCATGCCATGGACATTTGTCTTTATCCTTGCCACATGCTTCCAGACCTTATCTCTCTTCACCACTCCCTCCCTTTTTCGGCCAGGCAAGCAGTTTTGCAGGATCTTAGTTCCCTGACCAGGGATTGAACCTATATCCCCTGCAATGGAAGAGTGGAGTGCTAACCACTGGAGGGCTGGGGAAGTCCCCACACCCTCTTTTTTGACCTCTTACTACCCTATTGTCAGGGATCTTATTTTTTGGCGGGGTGGGGGGAGTGTGACTTCCCTCCAATGTCTTACTTGGCCTTGCTCTCTTCCTCTCTTTTTCTCCCCTCCACTCTTGCTGCCCTTTACTATTTCTTCTTCAATCTCTCTTTTCCTTTCTGTGTCCCATTCTCCTCTCCTTTCTGCCCATTTTCTTTCTGCATCCTCCTCTTTACCTCTTCCTACCCCTTCTCTCTACCCTCGGTTTTTCTCTGTCTTTTCTTATTCCTTCTCCTCCTCCTTTTTCCTCTCCTTCCCTCAGTTCTTTCTCCCTCCCTTCCTCTCCCCTTTGTCTGAGCACCTGTTATGTGTATAAGATGGTGCTTTCTTCTCTGTGGGGGAGATATCTGGCCCCTTGAGCTCTAATAATGTATGTGGGGAGATAAGATATTTAATAACATTTTAAGGCAGGGCCAAAGACACACATACTGGAGGATTTTTGGAGGAACAGATTACTCCAGGAAGGAGAAAGGCTTCCTAGAGGAATTGGATATCTGCTGAAAGAACAAGTATCTGGGGACTTCCCTAGTGGTCTTGTGTTTAAGACTTTACCTTCCAATGAAGGGGGTATGGGTTTGATCCCTGGTCAAGGAGCTAAGATCCCATGTGTCTCATGACCAAAAAAACCCAATGATCCACATTAAAAAAAAAAAAAAGACCACGTGGGTCTGTGAATATGGTAGGGCCATCATTTTAGGTGGTTGATATAATCACATCTTGAGCGAAATTTGCAAAAAATGTTAAAAGAAAGGAAGAAGCTTGGAATTTGGGGAGGGGTGCTACGAGAAGACCATTGGCTACAGCCAGCTGTTCTTATTTGAGCTTACAGGAAGAAGGAGGCTAGATTAATAAAAGACTCTCCGAATTATATTTTCTATCATTTTAATATTGTTTCTTTATCTCTACAGAGCAACCTAAATTTATATACAGATGTTTCAAGAAAGCAATTACTAACTGATCCGAGTGATCTGCTTCACTGGCATATTTCTAGCACACAGCTGCCAAGAGGTATTGGTTGAATTGGATGGAGCTGAATTCCTGTACAGCTAGGGGAAGGGACAGTAACTATATTCCAAGCTTGGGAAGGCTTTAACTCAACATTATCCTTGCTTCTGGGGGTTAGGGATGCCTGCCTAGCATCCTTCCACCTCTCCTTGAAGTTAGATGATTTAAAATAATGGGGTTGGTCATACATTTCCTAGGCAGCTTCTTGGGCTTCCTATCGTTCTATCCCTTGATGGGTTTAGTCGCTTCAAATCATTCAGTAGCAAGAATGCTTTCATTCTAATCCACATCTGTTCCATCAGCCCAGCCTCATCCCATTTCCCCCTGGATCTGGGCTTTGTTCATGGACATCATAGTTTTAAAATCTTGCCCAAGCTTGTTAATTGATGAGTACAGTTGTTATTCATGAACAAGGGCTTAGAGATTTGTGTCATTTTTTGTTTAACACTTCATCGTATTGAAAAAGTCTTTCCAGTGGTAGTCCCACTAGACATTAAGATCCTTCTGAAGTACAGAGCCACTGTCAGCACACAGGAGGTGGTCAAATGCATGCTTGTTTACTGAAGAAATGTAAGGGTGGTCACACAGCCTGTGGCCTGTGTGGCAACTGATTGGGATGTCTCAGGAGAGGAGCCCAGGGGACTTGCAGAGATTTGCTCTTGCCACAAAGGAGGTATGGGCCACACAAGGAAAATCCCAAGGAGGGAATTGCCCTGAAAAAGCAGTAATGTGCAGAGAGGTAAGACTGAAGACCCAGAAATAAAAAAGCTGGGTTTATGTCATTGTGGGTTTGCTCTCTGAGCTGGGAAGAGCCCTTAGAGAAGGGAATGACTACCTACTCCAGGATTCTTGCCTGGAGAATTCCATGGACAGAGGAGCCTGGTGGGCTACATACAGTCCATGGGGTCACAAAAGAGACAGACACGACTCAGTGACTAAATCTTCCACTTTCACTATGTCATTGAAGGTCAAGATGCAGTGAACTAACTGATATAAACTTGGGTGCAGAAGACAAGTGGTTAATGTGATGGATGAGGTCACAGTCTTTTGTTATCTGGCTACAGGGGCAGAGGGCCCTTTTTGAACTTCCAGGCCATGTGGACATGAGGCAGTCAGAGCTCTCCAAGGGTCTACACTCTGGTTTGTCTTCTTAGACATGCTCGGTGGGTGATTCAGACCAGACCTGCACAAAAAGGCTTTATTTTCAATTTGAGGTAAGAGCAGGGAGGTTTGCTGTATTCCCTAGGACAGTTTCCCAGAGCCCTGCATTTAGAGAGCAACTTGGCATCTCTTTGACCATAAATAAAAATTCTTTTTTTCAGTTTTGTTGAGATAAGTTGAAGGTATACCACATGATGACTTGAGTATATTGTGAAATGACTCCCACAATAATTTTAGTTAACATCCATCATCTCATAGACCTGAGGGGGAAAAAAAGAGGTTCGCTCCTCATGAAGAGAAATTTTAGCATCTACTCACTTAGCAACTTTCAAATATACAGCCTTGTTAACTGCAGTCATCCTGCTGTAAAAGTCTTGATTCTCATTCAACTACTGCTACTTGTACTTATTAATAAGAAACTAGAAACCCTTCAGCCTTCCATGTAGGTAAGTTCGGGCTGGAGGACTTGCAAAAAAAATCCCAAAGCATTTGGAAAGCAGAGTATCCCTTGAGGAAAGAGGTTGCATGTTGAAGCCATTCAAGTAAGATGTAAGAGCACATCACATCCTGTCACCCTGGAAAGGGATCAGAGAAGTTGGCATGTGGGAGACAAACTTTATGACCTCACAGTTTCATCCAAGACCAACTCTGTTTATCTACTTCTAAACATCAACTTGTTTAAAAAAATCCTACATTTTCTTAAGATAGGAATAGTGCAAAAGTGAGTGAGAAATGATGGAAGACACTCTAATTGAGCCAGAGAGATAACAGGAACTTCCTCAGGAAAGACAAGATCTTAGTAGCCAGGCTAGACTGATATAAAAAACAAAAAAGAAAGAAAGAAAAGAGAAAATATGCCCATAGTTAATAGCTCTTTACAATGGAACTAGGGAAAAAGAGGACATCTGATTGTTACTAGTTCAGGGATAGAGATGCACCCAGATAATCAGAAGTATAAATAATACTACTAATAAACATGCCTTTAGCACTATGTGTATCAGGTGTTATTCTAAGTTGTTTTTAGTTTTTCAAAATTGATATTAAATTGGTATTTATCCCTGGTTCCTGACACAGAGCTCCTAAAACCCTCATCTTTCCTAAGTGATAGGAGTGATAGGAGTATGTTTAGTTTGTGGGCTCCTTGATATCTTCATGATGGGAACTGGTCAGAGAAAGACTAAGCCTTGATCAGAAAATTGAAGCTTTCAGCTCCAAATCCCAATCACCATGTAGGAAGAAGGGCTAGAGATTGAGAAAATCATCAGTGGCCCATTATTCAATCAATTTAACCCAGGCATTGATATCACCACAAACACCTCTTACGCCATAGCACCCACATGCTGGGAGGGTGGGACACCCCAACTCCATGAAGTCAGAGGATCCTGCACTCAGGTCCCTTTCACACCTTCTCTTATGTACCTCTTCATCTCGATGATTATCTGTATCCTTTATAATAAACCAGTAAATATAAGCTCAATGGCTTCCTGAGTTCTGTGAGCCACTCTAGCAAATGATCAAACCTGACATGGGGGTTGTGGGATTGCCTGATTTATAACTGGCCAATCAGAAGTGCAGGTGACCTGATGCTTGCTACGGGTATCTGAAGTGAGGGCAGTCTTGTGGGACTGAGCCCTGAAGCCTGTGGGGGTTTGACACTAACCCTCAGTGTCAGAGTTGAATAGAATTGTAGGACGTCTATTGGAATGCTTGAGAACTGGTTGATATGAAATAAAAACCTCTCATTTAGTGTCAGAAAGAACCTGACAGTAGCAGAGCAGCTGAGATTCAAGTTCATGTGGTCTGGCTTTTAAGATCTCAGTGAGCAAACTACATGTATCCCTCACACCAAAGGTTCTAAGGAAGACCCACTGAAAGCTGCAGGTAGGGGGTAGGCAATGAAAGCAGCTGGAGATGTTCCAGTGAGTGACTTTATAGGTTTCACTAGGTGATACAAGAAACTGTGGACACATTTAAAAGGGAAAAATCAAGAAGATCCTGGTAAAATACTGCAAGAATTATTACTGAATTCCAGCATAGTAGTTAGTGTGTATAGCAACACAGACATGTCCTGTGTTCTGAAACTGCAGCCCAGGAGATGGCTGGGGAGGGCAGGAACACACCTATTGGGAAAACAATACCTGAGTGGGTGATGGAAAGATACCTCTTGTGGAGTAGGACTCCTCAAAGGGATTAAAGGTGAGCAGGACCTGTCTGAACAGTGGAAGCCTTGGACAGATCCAGAATAGATAAATTCTTTACTGTCTGAGCCACCAAAAATGTACTGTAGCACTTGGTGCCTTTTATGCTGTCCAGAGGTGCTCCTTGTCAATACTGGTGAGTTTCGCTGGACAGTCTGGTTGGTCTTCATGAGAGAGAGGGAATTTGGGCTTGGGGTATCACCTGGACATAATGAATGGACCGTATGATTTATCCAGAGGAATCCAGAAGCATGAGATAAGCTGTTTTTTACATGGGTCCCATGAGAATATGGGCTTTCCTGGTGGCTCAGCTGGTAAAGAATCTGCCTGCATTGCAGGAGACCCGAGTTCGATCCCTGGGTTGGGAACATCCTTGGAGGAGGAAATGGCAACCCACTCCACTATTCTGCCCTGGAGAATTCCAGGGACAGAGGAATCTGGCGAGTTACAATCCATGGGATCATGAAGAGTCAGACATGACTGAGAGATTAACACACACACACATACAGGAGCATAAACAAGCTCATGTTTCTCCCAAGCACGTGGCCCCTTACAACTCCTCTTGCCTACTCACCCTCACACTGCCCAGAGTGGTCTGGAAAGTATACCTAGGGCTAGAAGCCATAGATTGTGTCTCCCTGTGTCCGATTGGCTCAGACTGTAAATCCACTGCTCTTTTTATCTGGTCACTGTTGAAACTTTTCTGCAAGGTGTGGGAAGGGCACAGCCTCTCTCCTTTCTCCAGGCCTCTGGTACAAAGATGTAGGGTAAAGCTCCTTCCTTGCCTCACCCAGTGACTTCCTAAGACTAAACTCTTGTGCCATCCTTCACGCTGATTATTTCCAGAAAGGAGGCCATATTTTGGATAACAAAGTGTGGTTGGAACGTTGGTGTTCTGCTTTTTTTGTTCAAGTGGGGGAGGTCACAGAAGTCTACAAGGAGAAGCAGGTAGAAATCTATGTGGGGGGTGAGGGTCTGGAGTGCTGAGCTTATCAGATTTTGTGATTTTAATGCTTTAGACTTCATTTGAAGTAATTGCTGGCCACTAGACCTGACCCATCTAGAGAGCAATAAACATGGGAGAGACTTCCCCAAGGCTGCCTTGAGAAACAGCAGCTCTCCCTTCATGATGACCCTGGGTTGAGTACTGAAGTCACTTTAGACAACAACCAAATTTGGAGATTGTTGAGGAGGTAGTATTGGGTGGCTCAGTTCTGGCCCCTGTTGTTATACCCCTTTCTGGATCTTCTCTACTGAAGTGTAACAAAGCCAACCCTGGGATGTTACTGAAAATGCTTTTCTTGGGAGTGTGTCTAGTGCAATAAAACAGCTCCGTCGACTTGTCTTTTGCTCTCACTAATCCTTTTGAGAACTAGGGGTGATAGAGATGGCCAACTACTCAAGGAGTTATTGTGTGCTATTATTGCCAGGAAGTGGCTGCCTAGACAGGGACCACTTTTCCATCCTTCTGCCCACCCCTCAACTCTTGCATTTAGGAATATGATGGAAGGGAGCTCTTGGTTAAGGCTTTCAAGAAGTGGTGACCCTTCTACACACACTTTCCCTCCTGCAGGTCAGATGTGGAGGACCACAAACTCCTGCAGGCTGAAGGAACTGGATCCCTGAATCACTGCATGAAGACAAGGCATCCTGACAAGGAATGTTTTTTGGAGGCTATTACCATTATTAGTGAGAAACAGACTTGTACTGAATTTGAGGCACTAGTCTTGGTCTGTTACAACAATTTAGTACCACTTTTAAGTAATAAACTAGGTGGGTGGGTGTGGTTCACAATTCTCCAGGCAACTAAAAGACAAAGTGGTCTAACCCTACCTTGTATACCCAAACTTCCATAAGTGTGCTCCCATGTTTAGATTTGCAGAGGAGACATGAGGTCTCCATTTTGACTGCTGAACACGCTCTCCAAATCAACCTTGGCAAGACAGCTTTATATTTTTGAGGCCATTGGGCCCTTAGCTTATCTGTTAAGAAAAATGATAATTTGACCCCCCCATGATGGTGCATTCTTTTCATCTGTTTTCTATTGATTAGAATCATGATAGGGATGAAAGGGTGAATGATCGGCATTTTCAATATAGACCTGCCTCTTTGGGGCTTTGGGCAGAGCCTCCTGAAGCTTAAGGCGTAAGAATGAGAAAATGATGCATGTGATGCCCCTAGAGGAACAATATGAGGAATGGCAGACAAGAAGCTGCAGCCCACTTATGCACAATAAATGGTGTTAAGGGCCTGGAAGCAGACTTAGGTGCTGAAGGCTGAAGTGGTGATCCAGCCAGAACACTCTGAGACATTAAACTCTGTAACAGACCACAACCCCAAAGGTCAGGGGCTCATTGTGAGTGTAGACAAACCACTGCAAGAGATGATCACATGGGATGGCAGACATAACACATGGTAGGCATGTTCACCCCGTGGAGTAGCGTCTATCATACTTCTGAGAGCCTAGAACTGGGTGGTTTTTCTAACTTAGATTCACTCCTTCCTCTGCAGCATCTTTCTGGTACCACAGTTTTCCTTATGACCAGATCAAAGCAGACCAAGAGAAGGAAAGGAAGGCCAGTGGAAAATGGCTGTGACTCAGAAACTTGTAATTTATTATGGAACATCACTCTAATATTTTAACTGGTATTTGGCTGGTGGTAGCCAATTACAGACAAGCAGACAAAATTGGGTGCTCCACCTTCCTGCAGCACAGCTAATATTTGCACGTAAAAAATCCTTCTTTCCTTCCTTCTCTCCCTCCTTTCCTTCCTTCCTTTGTGGGTGAGGTAAGCAACTCAATTTGTCCCACTGCAAATGTAGACTAAACTGATGAGGGCCAGTTTAAATTATAATCCACATTAACCTAAATCCTAGTTTGGCGAAAGACAAGTTATCAGCAGGTAAGAAAATAAATTTACACCAAATACAAGTATACTTTTTTTTTTTTGCAACAAAAGAAACTATTTATTTGGAATATGCATTACCAGTACAAATTAGGAGACTGTAAAACCTACACCGTGTTAGTATCATTAGAGAACACAAAATTTCAGTTGGAATCAAAAGGGACAGAAGCCTGTGCTCTCGCAGAAGCAGAAAAGCTTAAATTTTCAAAACCAAAACAGAGCAGAGCTTTGTAGGTTTATACTCTGAATAATAAGAACAGGGGAGGAGGAGTGGGAGAATAAAACCAACAACCAAAGGAAAGCACTTCAAAATAATTGAAAACGCCAAAGGAAAGAAAGGAATAAGAGAGAAAAGGGGAAAACATTGAATGTTTTATTAATTTTAACAAAAGGAAAAAAAATGTTTACAAAAAAAATAAGAGTCCAGAAAGCTTTGAGCTAGGGATTGAAACCACAAAGGTGATGTGAAAAGCTCGTCGTCATTGTTTTGTTATGACTTAAAAGCAAGAGTGCATGCATTAGGGTAGAGACACTTTCTAAAGTGTTGCTCACTTTTCTTGCTTAGGTTCTGGCTGCTTTCTGAATACTTAATCATTTGTGGAATGAAAACCATTTAAATAAAGTTTCTCCAGATAACACTGCTTTCTTTTCTCCCCTAACTTAACAAAAGCATTCCGAATCAAGCCAGTTTGACAATCTGCTTTAAGCAGCTGCCTAAATCAGAGGTTAGTAAGAGGTGCACTGCCCATGAAACCAGCATAACCCCTCAGCACTGGAACACAGCACTGAGTCCGGCTGAAAATATCTTCAGGCTGAATGGCTCTCGGGACAGCTTCCTGGATCTAGTCTACTCAGCTAATGGTACACATCCCACCAGAATCTCCTGTGAAATTCCTCTGGAAGGAAAAAATCCTCTCTAGTTGGAAAGGCTTCATGGAAGGTTGTTATCAATCAGGAAGAAAGAAAAGAAAGCATTTTAATGTGACATTCACAATCAACCAAGGCAAACACTTCTCCCTACAATATAAAAATTTACCCTGGACCAATTCCTTGAAGTGTTAGAGGTTGAAAAAAGGAACTTCAAGTCCCTGCATTTGTTTTTTTCCCCAGAGACTTTGGAATGCCACACACTCCAGAAATACAGGTGAGTCCTGTGACATCACTGTGGGGCTTGTCTTTGAAGTCTACTGAATTCCGAAGCAAACAGAAGTACATGGAAACAGCCTATTCTACAAATGTCATCTTTTCACATCACCTTGGATACATACTTAAGAAATAATAACACCAAGATCATAATCCTGACAATTAAAAAAGCACCCTCCCATAAACAAACCAAAAATTACACAATTTTTTTTTTTTTTATATTTTAAAGAGCAGGATAAAGAAAAGTAAAGAATTTATTTCTGGGTCTCAAAGTTAATAAACATAATAACATGTTAGGCTGTACCTATTATGCTCACTATTCCAAACTTTTTTTAGTTTACAAAATGAATTACTGTCACTTTTAAACATTGTGAAACAGGAAATGGATGTGCACAACTCGACACTTTTCTAGCATTCTTGAACTAATTCACAAATGCAAGAAAATAAAAGAAAAATGGGAGAAATGGTGAATGTAGGTAGTTGGGTGTTAAAAACTAATGCAGGAATGATGTGCATTGTCACAGAAAGAAGAGGGGAAATTCCCCATCCTGTTTTGCGTGCTATGAGGGTCATTTTTAAAATTTTTATTATAAACACTATTAAATTCAGACCGCTTTTTTGGTTTTTTTTTTTCTTTATCTGAATATACAAGAACATTCATTATCAAATGTTCATCATCAATACTACAAAGAACGAGACACAAGTCGCAAGAAACAATGGAAAATGTTAATAAAGCTGAAAAGAATTGTTGAGTATTTTTTTTGTTTTTTTTAAGTTTTTTTTTTTTAAATTTGAGTTTCTGTAGTTTCATCTTTTTTTGGTATCGAAGTCAGGTTTTTCTGGGCAGAAAAATAAAACTCAGAAGGAAAGGGGGGCAGGGAAAGATATGTGAGAAAAGGCAACCGGCAAATAAAAAAACACTAACACAGCAAAAAAAAAAAAAAAAAAAAAAAAACCTGTAAAGAAGGTGCCACTTGGCAAAACTACTGCACAGGAGTCAATTCCACACCAGGAGGAGGAGTTAGGTATGAAAAGGAGAATGTGATGAAGAGTCACAAGGTGGGCAAACCGTAGGGCTAGTTTTACTTCTCAGGGGAAGTTGGCTGCGGGGAAAATGGAGTACTCCCACTTCCATCAGAAAATGAAGGAATCTTGGGGCACATTTTGGTATCTGTATGATTGACCTAATAAGAACTCCCAGGGAACTGTATTTCCAGAGGCACACTCTTTACATCCCCATCCTTCTGCTGTCAGTGTTCTCATGCTTCACTTAATACACAAAGAGCTGGTGGCCACCATGTTCGACATGATCATGGGTGAGGAGGGGAAAGGTAAAGAGCACCGTGTGACGTGCTGGGTAGGGATGATACAGTGAGAGGTGAGCATCAGTGCAAACTACTGCAGGGAGAGAAACTGCCTGTGCAAAGGTAGCACCACTCTGATCTCTTTCATCAGCTAAAAATGGTGATCATTCAAACCAAATCTGGAATCGTTCTTCCTGTTTCCAAGAGAACCCTTTTGTTTCTCTTTCATACTTTGCCCCAAGTCAAGGGCATGCAATCCTACCATATTCCTGTGTGGGTAGTTTCAATAGATCCCTGCCACTCAGACCAAGTTCTTCCCTGGTTCTAATCACTGTAGAATGGTCGGTCACAAGATAGTTCCTTCCAGGAAGCCTCTTTATCAAGCTCTGTTCTGATTACGGCACAGGTTTGTAGACACAGTCTTCCTATTCCTCTTAGCCATGCAGGTATGATGCCATCTTGCCAAATATTTACTTTTTGCATTGCCTTCAAGTACACATACCTTCTGGTTGCTTTCCCCTACCTCCCAACACCCCCACACAGGAGCATTTTCTAATCATTACTGTAGTGCCGTGCAGAATGTCCATGACTTTGCTAGCTGGGCATCCTCGGCTTTCTCAAACAGAGCAGATGTGACAGGGGACCAAGTGCTTATGAGGCCACATGTTGGATTCTAGTACAAGCTAAGAGAACCAGATCACATTTTTCCAATTTAGAAACTTCTCTCTATTCTAAGGAACCAGCCAGACCAAAACAAACAAAGAGAAGCAACAACACTAACTCTTCTCTTTGTCCTCATGGTGATGACCTCAGGCATTACTGCTAATCAAAAGTTAGAACAGGAAAACCATGTATCGTCCCAACATGGCATGGACCAGTTTATCTTTGGGAAGCTACTTCCCCTGACTTCACAATTATGTATTGGGTATGAATGAAATCAATTTCTTCAGTCTCTTGGTGAGCCAGGAATAACCTCCATTTTACAGATGAAGAAAACGAGGCACCAAGAGATCTGAACACTTCCCATTTAATCAAGTGACAGAGCTGCCATCTTTTCTTCTGGCACAGTTGGCTATGAAGACTGTGAGTTCAGGTAACATTAGAAAACAGCGTTATAGTCCATACTCTTCACTCTTAGATATTCCCAGGGAATAAAAATCACAAATGATTTATCTGAAAGCATGACCTCCCTGTTCCCCATCACTCTCAGGTCTTCTGAGCAAGTAAACAAAAAGTTGGTCTGAGCCATGTTCTTAAACAACTGTCTCCTCCAGGACAAGAATGTGGTGCCATATGACACTTTGGATAATTAATCCACTGTCCCTAACATAAACACAAAAACAAAACAGAACCAAATCCACTGTGGACACTGTAAGTACTGTGTGTGGCTCCCCAAGAGCTCCAGAGGTGGTGGGGACACCAATAGTTTAGGAAACCTAGCCTTCATCATGTTCAAGTCCTGTGTATGTCATTCTGGTGTGTGCATGCTGGGGGCCTGAAGCCCCAGGCACATACTGCTTCTCTACGTCAGTGACCTTCACTCAGAGTTGTTGTTTTGCTCTTTTGCGCTCACAAGGTTTAATTCTATGGTTACTAATGTAGGTATTCATATGTGGCAGGTGACTGATTTGGGGCAAGTGAACCTGTGTGTGTGGGGCGAGGGGTGGGATAAGGTGAAGGGTTGCAGGATAAGAGCCTTCCACTCCTTAGGGATGCATTCATCACCATGCCTAACTCAGACCTGGTTTTGCAATAGGTTCTGAACATTGCTTACAGCACGGTCTCCAAAGACTGTGCCTCTTGAGACCAAGAGCTGTCACTGGAAAGATGCAAAAGCCTCTAAGAATCCTGCCCTTCTTGTTCCTCAAGCTCTCTTTTGCTGCCTGACTTCCTGCCTGGGAATCAACCTGGCGGGGGTAAAACCAGAAACTGTGGCACTTTCAGAAGCCCAGTGATGACAGCCCCCAGTGAATACCTGGGGCGAGAAGGAAGAGGAGGAATTGTGTCCTAAGCAGTATTGTCCCCAGGGAAGGAAGAGCAAGAGGAGGCAGGGTGGCCTGGAATGAGCAGGGCAATGTGGCGTATTCCTGCCAAGAGGTAGTGAGAGTTAACAAGAGAAACAGAGAAGGACTGCCCATTAGCAGAGGGAGCAGGGACCCAGGGAGTCTATGACAGAGGGAAAGGGGCACGGAAGATGATGGACACCAGGCTGACAGCTGGAGGCAGGGAAAGGTGGCTTCTACCCAGAAAAAAAAAAAGGGGGGGAAGAGAGTATAAAGAAGTGTCCAGATTGGCTGAAATAGCATCCCAAAGAAGAGAAGAGAAGGAGACTCTTATTGTGTTTGCTGATTGCTTCGACCTCCAGTCTGACCGCTTCAGCGTTGAGAAACCCTCCCTCCTGGCCCTGCCTCGACTGGAGCACAGGGTCAGCCGGGATGCGACTGCTGGGAGATCAGTTGGAGGTATCAGAGTGAACACTGCCAGGGCCTTCTGTAGGGGAGGTCACTGATGAAGGGGTAGTAGCATCCTGCCAACCTCCATTAGCCTAGAAGGGAAAAAGGGAGAGAAGTCAGTCCTCTGAGATTGGGTGGCTGTTCTGCGCAGACAATGACAATAAGGCAGCTGAGGGAAAGGGCCGAGTACAGTGCCTGGCACGTGGGGGCATAGCCAATGGATGGCTGTGATTGTGGTCAATGATATCCGCCCCCCAACCCCACCCTCAGATGAGTTTGGGTCCTCCCAGGGAGCCTCTGGACACAGTACTGGCACCTCCACTTCTCATAGGCTTTGTGATTCAGTCCAAGCCATCAGATGGAAATTCTGTGTGCTCCAGGATGATGGCGGCTACCTTGCTGGCCAAGGGACCGAGTTCTACTTCTGACTGGCAATGATTAGCTAGTGGCTCTGGCAAAGCACTCCCGTTTGGCCTTGGGTACCCCTTTAGAAAAATTGAAAGGGTAGCTTAAATGCTTTTTCAGGTCCTTTCCAGCTCTGGATGTGGTATGTATAATGAGAGCCCAGGCACCTGTTCTATGCAAGGTTCTGTCCTAGATGCTCAAGGGTGTATAATGATGAGTTGAGATACAGTTTATGCCCTCAAGGGTGGGTATGAGACAAGCAGACGAATGAACTAGAGTTTCAAGCAAAACCTAATACATGGTACCCCCAGCTGTTATGAAGATTCAAATGAGTGCAATATCTCCTCTTGATGGAGCATCAGCAAAGGCTTCATGGAGGATGAACTCTCTGAGGTAAGCCTTGAAAAGCACAGAGGGTGATGAGATGAATCAAACAGGTAAAACAATGGTGCCAACACCATAAGGACTGGTCTGTGTGACTATATCTAAAAGGTGGTGAGACAGGAAGCTACAACTTTGATCTATACTTGTAGATCATCCTTCTAAGACTCTAAATCCAGATGCAGTAAAACAATAATATTGTTCTAAAAGGATTTGTTTTAATGAGCACTCCTTTAAAAAAATATCCCACCATTAAATAGCTGAAGAATGATTTGATATAGTGGTTGATTCATGACTGTTTATATATTTTGAAGCACTGAACTACAAGTGTGCTAAAAGGCCTCTTTTCCCCAATCACTGTGTTTCTTTGGAGTTAACAGACCCTCAACACTGGAAATGTTAATACGGACCAGGTTTTAGGCAGTCCTGGTAAATTATTTTTATTGTACCTTCTTTTCCTTTTATTCCCTCAAGTACATGGGGTACCTGGGGCAGGTGTCATTATTGCCATCTGGGACAGACCATGGTTTCTACTCTAGCATAATTCACCGTACTTAGGAGCATGGTTGGCACTTAATAGATGCCGGCAAACATCCACTCACATTTCATTCATAAAAAAGCACAGGTGTAAGTGAAAATCAAGCTTCCGGATTACAACTGAGATAGAACACAGGCTTCCTAACCTTTGAACCAGACTCCTTTTTCTCTTCCCTTTCCATCTATTTGGCTCCTTCTATTATTAGTTCACCCAAATCATGCTCCAATTTTCCCAGCAAAACCAAAGCTTTTAAATCAAAGCAGTTCCCACCAGTTACTTCAGCACGAAGGTACAATTTTTTCCCCACACCTCACTATAAGAGCAGATCTGGACACCAAGAGGGCAAAAGGTCCTGGGCAATGCCAAGAACACATTCCCTCAGTCTTGGATCAATGAATAACTGCTCTCAAGTTCAAATCTCCATCTCCAAACCACCGAGTCAGGCAACTCCTCCCACTGCCCCTCTCTGTTGGAGGATATTTCCCCTGCTGTTTGTGAAAGAGAGATTAGAAAGAGAACAATGAGGATTCTTTCTCTTAGAATAGGAGGCTTTGCTATCTTTTGGGGGCCCAAGACTCAGAATCTGATCAGTATGATCAGAATCAAGGACTGAGTTAATTCAATTTCCTCATTCAGGTTGGTCACAGCAGTGACAATATCTTAGCATCCCCTCTCAAACAAGAATACGTGTTCTCTTTTGGTACCATTTTTAGCTGAATGACAATAGCAGTTACGTTTATTTTTCCCTGAAGAAAATCCTTTAGCATCATTTATCATTTCAAATGATAAAAGTAAAATATGCTTATATAATGTTTGCAAATACAATAATTGTACATGCAATATAATATCTGAAAATAGAATTATAAAAAACAAAGTGTACCATGGCCATAATCCAGAGATAATTACTCTCAGCATTTTGACATGTGTCCTAACAATTTCATAGTATATTTATCAGATAGGTAGATTAATTAATTAACTAGTTAAACAGATGGAAGTGTGTGTGTGTGTATCTGTGTTTGTTGAGTAGCATGGGATTTTAGGAAACATGCCAGGGGCTCCATAAGTACATCATCACAAGGCAGAGAGTTAGGTGCTTGTAAAAGAAGATAAAAGTCATGTATTTTAGACTCCACCTGGTATGAGACAAGCAGGGGAGGGAGCTCTCTAAATCAGCTAATATCCATGATCTAGCATGTGGCATAAAGGCATGTCATTGCATTGGTCACAAATCACCACCACGACTATTACTGAGTCATACTATAATTCCTTAAAATAACAATAAGTGGTGCCCCAAATGAAGCCATTAGTAAAGAAAACGAACTCCGCGGTGTTTCATTAGGAGGGAATTAGCACAGCACGGTGTATTGACCGGAAGGTTCTAGGAGACTTCTTTTTGAGTCATCTCTGAGTTGAAATAACTCAAACAGCAGACATTTGATCTCTTTTCTTCAAAAGTTCTGTTTTCTCAGGCCAGTGCACAGGATGCCAGAGGGGAAACAAAACTCACAGATGTTGGAGACAGGAACTAGTTCAGGCTGATACCAAAACTAGCATTTTAATTATGAGAATTGGTCTGGTAAAGAAAAATATATAAGCTCTTAAAAAACCTTATTAAAAATAAAGAAATAAAATGATCTTTTTAACTGTCATTTTTTCACTCCCCCTCCATTCACAAACACACAGATATAGACACACATGTACACACACACACTTCAGATGGGGTGATCAGCAGCTCCAGTGTGCCCGGGGCTCAGGGATTTAATGGAATAGGGGACTTGGAGTCCCAGATCACCCTATCCCAGGGTATCACCTATGATCCTCAACTTCTTGCCAAATTCAGGACACTGTAGCCTATGAGTTTCAAGTTAGATGAATGAAAGTACTTTTTAAAACGAACGAGTCTCACGCAGGGAAATGTTAAAGGATCTTTGCCTCTGAAGGTGCTTTCTACCATGGTATATCATCTGCTACTGTTGTTAAAACCTCCACGAGATCAGAAACTGCGAGCAAACCTACCTAACTGGGTTTTCCATAAATCACTTTGGCTGCCTCAGCTGTATCATTCCGGCTTTAATGTAAGACGTTCAGAGGCTGCACCGTCTTGGGAAACAGCTGACCTCGCTTACTGCCACGTTAACCCCGGGGAGCAATTCCTTCCCTCTTCCTCACTGCGGGTGAATATTAAGTAGGAAACCCGCCTTTGTGTGTTTATTTATCTCTGAGCACAGTGAGATTGGAAGATGGTCTCATTAACGAACATGGGGTGGATGGGGGTGGGAAAATAAGACTTTCACTTAAATTTTTCCTCTGCACCTAAATTCCTCCTTCACTCTCTGATGCAAACTAGCCTTTAAATGGATACACTCACTTTGTAAAATGCTGATGTCAGAAACCACCCTAATGGGTGACAGGGACAGGAATCTGTAAAGCCAAATATGCCCTTTTTATCCCAAAGCACCTCTAATGGGAGAGAGTTCACATTTACACCCAGTTCTTCAGGTTAATTTTGTAGCCTGTGACCTGGGCAGTAAGACTTGATGTAACATTTAATTCCATCTGGGGAAGCCTAAGTCAGCAGCATGTAACATCACGGGAGAGGGGGCTAATGGAATATCAAATTAGGACAAACAGGCAGCAAATTTTCTAGTTAAGAAAAGCTGGACCTTCAAAACACAAATTCAAGGTATTTGGGAACAAATCATTTTAGGAACAAAAATGACTACTCTATGCCCTATTTTAATGAATCTGGCACCTAATTTGATAGACACCAAGTTTTGCCAGAACCCCATCTAATGTATCCATTAGGCAAAGCACTCCTGTCGAAGGAGGCAGAGGAAGCTAGTGATGGAGAAGGGCAGGGAGCAATGGTGGGTGGCAAAACCCACACATTCACAAGAGCACAAAACTGCCGTTGAGGTCCCGACTTTCCTTTCCTCTGACACCATCCCTGAGTCAGAACTCAGAGGGCCACCTGCCTTGCCCCCATTGTTGTGGAGCCAGTACTGCTGGCAGCCCAGAGTAGCGGCTGTTGAGCTGAGAACCACTGGTCTCGTCCTCCTCTTTTTCCCGCTCTTCCTCTGAGCTTACCTTAGCAGCACTCAGTTGATGCAGAGAATTCATCACCTGATGTGACAGCCCAAGTGAGTCTGGCACTAAGAAACTCTCATTTGCAACCCAGAAATACGCTGAGGTGCCACAAACCAGCTGATGTCAGCACCGAGGCGAGCTCGATCTGCATATGGGCCAAATGCCATCAACAGCAATGCCTTCAGTGTGGGTGAGGGGGTGGACGTGCTCCAGGTCCTCAATCACCCTGGCCCTGGTGGGGCCGGCCAGGAAGAAAAACAGAGAGACATGGATGCATCCTCTCCCCTGCTCTCTCTCCACACACGCGCGCGCGCGCACACACACCCACACACACACAGAATCACCACTTATCAGGGGAGACGTCGGCTCACACAGTGGAGTCATACCCTAGATCCAACACTGGTCCATCTAGATAGGACTACGTTTTCCTGATATGCATCAGCTTTCCCCAAGATTATACTGTGAGCACTTACCAAGGAATGCTCTGGGATGAAAAGACGTTTTGGAAAGCCCCCCCAAGGGACAAAAGATTCAAAATTTCCCTGGGAAATTTCACAACAGTAAACAGATCCATGCTTATTCTGGCACCCTTCCAACCCTCTCTCCAGCTGCCCACAGCATGATCTTTCAAAAATGTAGTTCTGATCATGTCACCTCTCTGTTTAAACCTTCAATGGCTTCCTACTGGTCTCAATGTCCTTATTAGGTCTGCCATGTCCTTGACCTTGCTGAGTCTCCAACTCAATGCTCATGCTTCATACTCCAATATATCAGTCTACTTAGAAATTCCCACAATAGAGCGATCATCTCATGCTTGTTTCCTTTCCCTTGAATGTGGTGCCCCACTCATCTATTTTCGTGCTACTCTCATCTTGACTGTTTTTCAAGATTAAGTATCCTTGCACCAGTATCTACCCCCGGCAACTTCTCCCTTTCCTACAAGTCCTCCAAGTTACCCGCCTGGAATGCACCCTGGAATTGCACAGCAACTGTGAAACTGTGATGCCATACTGCATTTGTTCTTTCACAAGTCTCACTCCCCTACTGGATCATGAGAACAGGGCTATGAAATTTACCTTTGATTCTAAAGTGCTTACCACTTTAAGTGCTTACCACAGTGCTTGACACAGTATAGATTTTAATAACTATCTCTTGGAGGAACATAAGAAGTAAATAAACCTTCAGTGGCACTGTAACATCCACCCTCCACCATGGGTGTGGACAGATTGTAGGGTATCTGTACCTCCACAGTTCAGTTTAACTACGTGTAAAGAGCTGTGTACACCTAGAAAATATTCAAGATGCAGAGCAGAGGTAGCACCAGGGTTCAAGGTAGCTTTGACATCTAGAAAGTGAACTTTTCTCTTGCTAGTAAGTAGGCAGCAAGGAGATCAGGTGCTTCATACTTATCCCAAACAAATAACTATGATTCATATTTATATTGTTCTGTTTTCTTTTAGGGGAGAGCAGTTGAGAAAGACACTAGATCCTGCCTATTGCAATTCCATCTCAACAAGGAGTATTCTCCACTAGGCACAAGGAGCAGGACAATATCCTACCTTATGGTCTCCTAGTCACCTCAGGCATCCTAGGAATCAGAAAAAGGTACAGAACAGACACAGTCCCTAAGTGGCCTGTAGGGTCTGCCCATTTCTAGTCTCTCCAGGCCTGAGACCCACATGCAGCTTCAGCTTCTACCTTGGGACCTGGGAATGGAGTTGACAGATAAAATACAGGATGCCCTGTTAAATTTGAATTTTAGATAAACAACAAATAACTTTTTACTGTGAGAATGTCCCATGCAGTATTTTCATTTGCTAAATCTGGACAACCCTATCTGGGAAGAACATGTACATTCAGCCAAACAATTTGCATTCTAGCCTAGTTTAGCTAGAAAACTTGTGCTGTTTTTCTTGCTTTGACCTTTTGCACCTGCATCTTCATACAGGAAGTCTTCCCTGTGGCTGCAACCACCTCTATCAAGCTTATCAGCTTCTGCTTAAGTTTCCTATTTATCGCAGTTCATTTAAGAATAAAGTAGTGACACACACACACACACTACTATATATAAGACAGATAAACAACAAGGACCTATTGTATAGCACATGGAACTATACTCAATATTTTGTAATAAGCTGTATGGGAAAAGAATCTGAAAAATTATACACACACAAACACACACATAACAAAATCACTTTGCTATACATCTGAAACTAACACAACACTGTAAATCAACTATACTTCAATTAAAAAAAAAAATGAGGTAGTAACTTGCTCTTGCAAATGAAAGCCTGCTCTGGAACTTAAGCCCACCAATTGCCTCATCACATTTCCCCACAGTCAATCCTCTGCCTGGATTATCCCATGCCACTGGCTTTGGGATTCCTGTTTCCATGGCCCTCTGCCATTTGGGGGTATCCTCTCTGACTGCCACTTACCACTATGTCAGTCCCTGGTGACCTTACATCCAAGTGACACCACCATACCCCATGCTAGTCTGGTTCCCACCAAAGCCTTTTGAGCCCTGAGATTTTGCTGTGAAAATCTACAAGTTAAGAAAGATCATCAGTGTCATCAGCCATTCCTGGTAGAGAACAAATACCCTGGAAGATAACTGACATTAGTAGTCTGAGTGGCTCTGAAGAAATAATAGATTTCCCATCGCCAAAGTGAGACTGCTTCCTACTCTATAGAGGAGTGAACTGAGAGGTTTTGTGCCTTTGCCTGTCCCCCTCCTCTGGTCTCTAGGAATCCGCATCTTCTTTCATGGCCCAGCCTGAGCACTACCTCCTTTCTGCAAGTTGCTTCAAGGTAAACCATCACCTACTTCTCTAAATTCCAGTACTACTGACTTTTTGACTGTTACATTTAACCACATGCAGCTCTTATTCAAGTAAATATCCATGTAAACAGCAGATCTTACTCACTGCAATCCTTTAATTCTTAAGTTCTACAAATATGTATTCAGTGCCCACCTCATACTACCTACTAGGCATACGATGGTAGACACAACACATTTTTAAAAGATGTGGTGTCTGCTCTCATGGAGCATGCTGTCTTGTGGGAAATAAGACATTCAATACATCATCAAAAGAACACAGATTCCAGATGGTAATAAGTGCTGTGAGAGAGAAGAGCAGGGATCTGAGGTTGGGGCTTCTGGAAAGTCAACCTAAAAGTGAACAGAAAATAGACAAGTAGACAGCTGGGACACAGAATCCTCCAGGCAGAAGAAACCTGTCCCAAGGCTCTGAAGACCTGAAGACGACCAGAGAGAGGGGAGCAGAGGAGTAGAGTGGTGAGTGCAACAGGGTGGGGCTGGAGAATGGGATAGCTCGCGCATGTTAAGGTCTGCAGGCCAGTGAAGGGCTTTGATTTTAATCCTCAGGGAGATGATAGATCATTAACCACAAGCCATTAGAAGACAAAGATCACGCCTGATAGAGCAGCTGCTCAGTTAAGGACCTGAGTTGAATGAATAGAGAAATGAAAGCTTCCTTTGGGACCTGTCCCTGTGACTACAAGGCCGTCTGGCTGCTGGTGGCCATGGTAACTTTGTGATGATGCAGGAATCCTAATGGTAATTTTCTTACTTTGGTTGTTGAATATATAATGGTACACAAGTCAGTGCAAACTCCTATTCTTACTTCTCAAGCCAGAAACCTAGGACTCAGAAACGAGAATTTGCCCAACGTCATCCCCACTATATGCCATAGCTTTTGGACACTTCAAGTTTCAAAAGCTTGTGGTGTATTATATGTAGAGCATGGCTGCTACCCATCTCAGGGCTGAAGGCAGATGACTCATGCTCTTAGGTTCACCTTCAGGGAATCTTCGTGCTGTTTCTCAAGGTGATAGAACCTATGATCCACAAGACCAGCCTCAAATAAGTCTTTCAGGCAATTCTAATACCTTCTACTCCCAAGCCTCAACCTACCTTACCAAACTTGGTTTTGAACAAGACAAACTCTATTCTTCTGGGGTTATGCTTCTGAGAAATCACCATGTGTCCGACCGTCTTTCTAGTTAATACATTATATCTTCCACTGGTGATGTCAACTCCTGGGCTTAGACCTGTATAGTAAGATGGGAACCCCAATGCAAGTTTGTTTGGTATGATTGTGAATCCTATTATTACAAATCATTATGTCTAACCTTTTGTGGCATGCACTCAAGGGCATTCAATCAAAAGCCAGCTGAAAAACTGCAGCACCATCACAGTGCCCCATTCTGCCAGTACCCAGTGACATGCGGCTGAAACGCATGTATCTGTCAACTCTGAGATCAAGATCTATTTTGGCACCTCCTGAGTTTCACCCTTTTCTAACTCATCAGTTGTGAAGGCCCAGAATTAACACTGCCGCATGAGGCGCTGGGTTGAGCCTTTTGTAGCTTATATAGACTTGAGGCAGTGGACATTATACAGGCGATGAGGTAGTGTACATTTCCAAGTTTAAGGCTGGGGTGCTTTTGGATTTCTGTTTGACATGCAAATAGGACAGTTACATACAATGTTTCCATATCTCACAGACTTAGGGGATCCTTAGGTTAAATGTATACACAGGAAGTGAAAACTTCAAATTTATTTTATTTAACTTTTTAGAGACAAAGAAAAATAAGCTCAGATTGCTTTAGCTAAATAGAAGTGTCTTTGTGCAGAAAGATATTTATATCTGAATAAACATCCTCTACACCCAGCTCTACAAAACCAACACACACACACACACACACACACACACACACACACACACACACATCTACAAACTGTACAAAAACATGGAAAACTTCCACACACTTTATCATATTGATGTAGAGCTAATACATGTTCAGAAAATACTTATAGAACCTAAAACTGTGCATACACACAGAGAAATACTGCAGATGCTGGAAAAGTATAACTCTATTAAGACAACAGATAATTACATTCACTCATATAGCCAGATATGAAAAATTCAAATGATTTTTTTTTTTTTTACTCTCAGTATAAATTAACTGATTGGCTGATACAGACAGTCCAAGATTCTTCGTTTTATTTTCATAACCTTTGATTTTGCCCTAGCTTTGTTGAAAGGCTGTTATCTACTCAGGGCACTCACAGGGATTGTATACACACCTGAACAGCAAACAGTGGCTCGCTATGAAACACACATAACTCGTGCTGTAAACCACAATGCTATTTACCATCACACAGGAAGCTAAAGCCTCTTACACTTTCCTGACCATCCAAGAGACAGCAATTACCCCAGATTATCAGACCAACAATGACATGCTGCGTAAAGTGAGACACCGAGCCAACTTCACATCCCAAAGACTGGCATATTCAAGTACACTTAGGACATTAATAGCAATTTACGTGCCATCACTGAGACAAAGCCACAAAGGCTCCGTTGGCAGCCTCTTATTTTGAAGCCTATTATTTGTGGGAGTTACAGGCTATAATCACAACAGAAACTTTCAAAACCCTTATCTTCTGTGACGCACCAAATCTATTTCAGAGCCATAATTGCCATGTCACCGGAGAGTCTGCTGCTTAATGCACTCAAATGCCATTTAGTGTTTGCAGGGTCATTACAGCTAACAGAAGGGTGGGGGGTAGGGTAGGATGTTGGGAAGTAGTAGGGGAAAGGCAGACAGAGAATGTTGAGGGGAATGTGCTAGAATGGGGAACGAGCCTCCACTGTGCTTTATTTAGGGGATGATCCTGTTGTTTTGAGAATTCTATTTACCTCCAAAATGAGGGCAAGTGTTTGGAAACTGCATATTCAAGAATGCTGAATTATTCTGATACCACCCCAGATATCTTCAGTGGATGCTGGTGGATAATCTCTTTCATTCTGAGATTCTCATCCAAGTATAAAAGTGGGTTGTTTTTTAAATTTTAATTTTTTTTCCTTTTAGATTGTCCCAGCAATCTGTGCAGCAGAAATCTTCCAGCTGTGCAGAGGGCTCAGGAGTCTGACTTGGCTTTTCTGTATGTGTTCTGCTAGGGAATGAGAAAGGCAGACAAGGGGACTGATGATGGTAAAATGTCAAAATTCAATCATCTAGAAGAATGTGCTACCTTTCAGATGGTAAAAGAAGATGCAAGGAGACAGATAGAGGCTCCAAAATATGAGAAAACATCTAGTCACTCAAAAGACCATTTTTTCAGACTTAAGTTCAGCTAAAGTCATAAGTAAGCTTTTAAATTATATGTAGCTTTATTTCTTCCACCTGGCTATAAATTAGTCAATGACTTATTGGGCAACTCCTAATTCTTAGGGGAATACTAAACATGGGATAAATCTTCAAGCAAAGTTTTGACAGACTAATGTATCTCTAGGTTCTTTTAGACAACTATTGATTTCTATTTTATAGTCCTGAGTTTTTCCATACACTAGAAGTACAGAAAATGTCATGCTAATTCAGACTGCAGGGTTAATTTCTTTTAAGATCACTTAGTTTTCCTAGGATAACAATCCATCTTTCACTCTGAAGAACTTTCCACAGAAACAGACAGAATGAGACCTGGGGCCTTATTCCTCATGCATCCTCCTCCATTGAGAAATAAAATTTTCTCTATTTTCTAAATATTGACTGAGTGAGAAATGGAATTATATCCTTCTTATGTAAGTTCTTATGTAAGCCTTTGAGTGTTTGAGTGTCTCCTATGGAGGCATGGGTGAGCAGTGGAAGGCTGTGCAGACAGGGGCTCTGGCTGCAGCAGACCTGGGACACGCAACATGTTGCATAACTCTCTTGGGAGGAAGTCACCATTAGACCCATCATACAGTCACCAAACAGACTACCTGCAAACTGCAGAACAATTATACCGTACAAATTCTCGCACTGTTAAGAAAGTTCTAGGACCCACAACAGATTTTCCACCTGGGGATCTGGCAAAGGGACTGAAACTCCCAGGGAATTTGACTTTGGAGGCCAGTGGGATTTGATAACAGAACTTCCACAGAATTGGGGAAACAGACTCTTGGAGGGCACAAACAAAACCTTGTGCGCACCAGGACCCAGGAGAAAGGAGCAGTGACCCCACAAGAGACTGAGCCAGACTTGCCTGTGAGTGTCCAGGAGTCTCCAGCAGAGGCGTGGGTCAGCAGTGGTCTGCTGCGGGGTCAAGGGCACTGAATAAAACAGTGCAGGGAAAAAGTCCTTCTGAAGGAGGTTGCCATTACTGCCATTATCCCTACCATAGCTAGGCCTCAGGCCAAACAACAGGAAGGGAACACAGCCATGCCCATTAATAGAAAATTGCATTAAAGATTTACTGAGCATGGCCCTGCCCATCAGAACAAAACCAGATTCCCCCACAGCCAGTCTCTCCCATCAGGAAGCTTCCACAAGTCTCTTTTTCTTATCCATCAGAGGGCAGACAGAATGAAAACCAAAATCACAGAAAAGTAACCAAACGATCACTTGGATCACAGCCTTGTCTAACTCAACGAAACTACGAGCCATGCCATGTAGGGACACCCAAGCTGATGGGTCATGGTGGAGAGTTCTGACAAAATGTGGTCCACTGGAGAAGAGAATGGCAAACCACTTCAGTATTCTTGCCTCGAGAACCCCATGGAAAGTATGAAAAGGCAAAAAGATATGACACTTCAAGATGAACTTCCAAGGTTGGTAGGTGCCCAATATGCTACTGGAGAAGAGTGGAGAAATAACTCCAGAAAGAATGAAGAGACAGAGCCAGAGTGAAAAAAACGTGCAGTGGTGGATGTGACTGGAGATGGAAGTAAAGTCCAATGCTGTAAAGAACAATATCGCACAGGAACCTGGAATGTTAGGTCTATGAATCAAGGTAAATTGGAAGTAATGAAACAGGAGATAGCAAGAGTGAACATCGACATTTTATAAATTAGTGAACTAAAATGGGTGGAAATGGGCAAATTTAATTCAGATGACCATTACATCTACTACTGTGGGCAAAAATCCCTTAGAAGAAATGGAGTAGCCTGCATTGCCAACAAAAGAGTCCGAAATGCAATATTTGGGTGCAATCTCAAAAACGACAGAATGATCTCTGTTCGTTTCCAAGGCAAACCATTCAATATATCAGCAATCCAAATTTATGCCCAAACCACTAATGCCGAAGAAGCTGAAGTTGAATGGTTCTATGAAGACCTACAAGACCTTCTAGAACCAACACCAAAAACAGTTGTCATTTTCATCATAGGGGACTGGAATGCAAAAGTAGGAAGTCAAGAGATACCTAGAGTAACAGGAAAGTTTGGCCTTGAAGGACAAAATGACGCAGGGCAAAGACTAAAGAGTTTTGCCAGGAGAATGTACTGATCATAGCAAACACCCTCTTCCAACAACACACTCTATACATGGACATCACCAGATAGTCAATACCGAAATCAGACTGATTATATTCTTTGCAGCCAAAGATGGAGAAACTCTATATAGTCAGCAAAAACAAGATCGGGAGCTGACTATGGCTCAGATCATGAACTCCTTATTGCAAAATTCAGACTTAAATTGAAGAAAGTAGGGAAAACCACTAGACCATTCAGGTATGACCTTAGTCAAATCCCTTACGATTATACAGTGGAAGTGGCAAACAGATTCAAGGGATTAGATCTGATAGACAGAGTGCCTGAAGAACTATGGACAGAGGTTCGTAACATTTTACAGGAGGTGGTGACCAAGACTATCCACAAGAAAAAGAAAGACAAAATGGTTGTCTGAGGAGGCCTTACAAATAGCTAAGAAAAGAAGAGAAGCAAAAGGCAAAGGAGAAAAGGAAAGATAAACCCATCTGAATGCAGAGTTCCAAAGAACAGCAATGAGAGATAAGAAAGCCTTCTTAAGTGATCAATGCAAAGAAATAGAGGAAAACAACAGAATGGGGAAAGACTAGAGACCTCTTCAAGAAAATGAGAGATACCAAGGGAACATTTCATGCAAAGATGGGTACAAAAAAAGAGAGAAACAGTATGGACCTAAAAGAAGCAGAAGAGATTAAGAAGAGCTGGCAAGAATACATAGAAAAACTACACGAAAAAGATCTTAATGACCCAGATAACCATGATGGTGTGATCACTCACCTAGAGCCAGACATCCTGAAATGCAAAGTCAAGTGGGCCTTAGGAAGCATCACTAAGAACAAAGCTAGTGGAGGTGGTAGAATTCCAGTTGAGCTATTGCAAATCGTAAAAGATGATGCTGTTAAAGTGCTGTACTCAATATGCTAGCAAATTTGGAAAACTCAGCAGTGGCCACAGGACTGGAAAAGGTCAGTTTTCATCCAAACTCCAAAGAAAGGCAATGCCAAAGAACTTTCAAACTACCATAAAATTGCACTCATCTCACACGCTAGTAAAGTAATGCTCAAAATTTTCCAAGCCAGGCTTCAACAGTACATGACTGAGAACTATCAGATGTTCAACGTGGATTTAGAAAAAGCAGAGGCACCAGAGACCAAACTGCCAACATCCGCTGGAACATAGAAAAAGCAAGAGAGTTCCAGGAAATCATCTACTTCTGTTTTGCTGACTACAACAAAGCCTTTGACTGTGTCAGTCACAACAAAGTATGGAAAATTCTTAAAGAGATGGGAACACCAGACTCCTGAGAAATCTGTATGCTGGTCAAGAAGCAACAGTTAGAACTGAACATGGAACAATGGAGTAGTTCCATATTGGGAAGGGAGTACGTCAAGGCTGTATACTATCACCCTGCTTATTTAACTTACATGCAGAGTACATCATGAGAAACGCTGGGCTGGAAGAAGCAGAAGCTGGAATCAAGATTGCCAGAAGTATCAATTAATCTCATATATATAGATGACACCATCCTTATGGCAGAAAGCAAAGAGGATCTAAAGAGCCTCTTGATGAAAGTGAAAAAGGAGAGTGAAAAAGCTAGCTTAAAGCTCAGCATTCAAAAAAACAAAAGATCATGACATCTGGTCCCATCACCTCATGGCAAATAGATGGGGAAACAATAGAAACAGTGATAGACTTTATTTTCTTGGGCTCCAAAATAACTGCAGATGGTGACTGCAGTCATGAAATTAAAAGACGCTTGCTTCTTGGAAGAAAAGCTATATCCAACCTAGACAGCATATTAAAAAGCAGAGACATTACTGTGCTGACAAATGTCCGTCTAGTCAAAGCTATGGTTTTTCCAGTAGTCATGTATGGACATGAGAGTTGAACCATAAAGAAAGCTAAGTGCTGAAGAACTGATGTTTTTGAATTGTTTTGTTGGAGAAGACTTGAGAGTCCCTTGGATTGCAAGGAGATCAAACAAGTCAATCCTAAAGGAAATCAGTCCTGAATATTCATTGGAAGGACTTATGCTGAAGCTGAAGCTCCAATTCTCTGGCCACCTGATGTGAAGAACTGATTTATTGGGAGACACTCTGATGCTGGGAAAGATTGAAGGCAGGAGGAGAAGGGGATGACAGAGGATGAGATGGCTGGATGGCATCACCGACTCAATGAACATGAGTTTGAGCAAGCTCCAGGAGTGGTGAAGGACAAGGAAGCCTGGTGTGCTGCAGTCCACGGGGTTGCAAAGAGTCGGACATGACTGTGTGACTGAACTGAACTATGTAAGTTCTTAGAAATCAATAAGAAAAATATGAACATTTTAAGAATACATATAAAAGACTAACAAACAGATGAAAAATGTTCAATCTCATTAGTAAATCAAAGAGATACAAATTAAATTAAACTAAAAATGAGATGCCATTGTATAATGTGATAATTGACAAAGACTGAAAAACTGCTAAAACATTGTTACTGAGAATGTGAGGAAATGGGAACGATCAAAAATGCTTGTGGGAACCATAAATTAATAGGCATTAATTAAAATGCCAGGAGAAAAGTTTACAGTACATCACAAAGGCCTTAGATTTTTTCATATCCTTTGATCCAGCAACTCCATTTCTTAGAATTTGTTCAAGGAAATAATACAAAATATGCACTGAATTTTCTGTACTATGATGTTTACCATGGTGTTGTTAATAATAGTGAAAAAAACAGAAAAAAAGCTTAAATGTTCTACAGTAGAGACTGATTAAATAAATTATGGACTTTCCCAGTAACAAGCTCTTATGCAGCTATTAAACTTATGTTTGAGAAGAATGTTTAATGATATGGAAAATATTCATAATATATTTTTAGTAAAATAAGTAGGTTACAAAATGATGTGTTCCATATGATCCTAACTTTTCTACACCCACACAAAACATACTTATACACAAAATGCTAGGAGGCTGCCAAGCGCAAAGTTAACAGTAATTTTCTTCTGTGTGATTTTCTTGCATTCTCCAAATTTTCTACATTAAATATTTATTGGTAATAAAAAAGTAAATGTAAAATTGAAACAAAGCATAGGAAGGAAAGTTTAAATCTCATTTAGATCTTTGTCTTGCATGTTTGAAAGGTCATGGCCAACCTCCAGAGCTCATTGGACAAAAGACCAGTGCAATTAACGGTCTAATCTAGGTCTGAGGAAGAAACATAGAGGTTAAGAGAGATTCTTTTGCCTGGAGAAGAAAGTGTTAGCAGGTGATTTCACGACTCTCTCAAAATATAATTACCTGTGAAGAGTATTAATTGGTTGTTTTTCCCATTCTACAAAAATAGGGTCAAAGGAAGGAGGTTAAACACAGCAATTAACTTGGGCGAGATGGAGAGTTGCTTGAGAAGAAGCACTTGATCTCCTTTTTGTTTTCTGTGTCCCAATGCCACAACAATAACTGGTTAATAATAAACCCCAAGCAAATGTCTACTGATCTAAAGAGTGAATGAATGAATAAATGAAGGAATTGCAGATTAAGCTTAAGTCCTCAGAGGCTACACCTGCCCCAGAGAAAAGTATGAGGAAGCAAAGAAACAGCCACAGATCTCTGGTCTTTGAACAAACCCATTAAAGAGTTCTCATTGGAAACAGTAAAGATTATTGGGTAACAAGATATATATGTAAGTTGGAGGTAAAAATGGGTACAGGGATGAGATAAATAGAAATAAAAAGAAGGAAAACCATTCTCTAAAGGGAAGACTCTTTCTGGACCACAGAAACACAAAAACATGTAGCGGTTCCAGACAAGACAGAAAATCCAGCCACAAGTTGGTTACGAATTTAAAACAATAAAATAAGAAAAAAAGTAAAGAAAAACCTCTTGACAATAGGTTCAAGTAGTTCACTGCAAAAAGCATGCATTATGAACCGCTAGGTACCAGGTCTGCATTGCAGGCTGAAATCCAAAACTAGAATCCTCTTCAGAAACCTAGGGCTGAGAGGAAGTAAAGAATCGACTATTCTCCAATATAAAATATAAAGTTAAAAAAACAAAATGACAAATAACAAGACTCTCCTGTATAGTACAGGGAACTCTGTTCAATAATCTGTAATAATGTAAATGGGGGAAAAAAAACTTGAATAGATACATGGATATGTATAACTGAGTCACTTTGCTGTATGCTTGAAACTAACACAACATTGTTAATCGATTATACTTCAATATAAATTAAAAATTTAAAGAAAAAAATAAATAGAGAAAATATTGCCAAAAGCCAAATTTCTGGAGTCTCTTTAAAAATAGAGGAAACAGAACTCCCATTCCAAGCCCAGTGCAGTAAGTAAATACTATGTAGGAACTAGAAAGAACTTTGGGGAGAAGATAATCCTCATCTAAACCCTGTAAATTGAGTAGGATTACGAGATGCTTTCTTATTGCCATGGTTCTGGACCATGGATTCTACTGCTTGAGGATTTTAACTACTAGCAATTGTCTCCAGGAAGGGACAAGGGGGTTAAAAAGAAAAACAAAACATTTACAGTGCCAGGCACTTCTAGAACGTGATCTGGAGAAGTACCAGGGCAGACACTTGGTGACTTTCAGCAGCAAAAAACAGTTACATTAGGCAAAGAATGAAAACTGACACCTGTAGGTTTGTTTCTTTAACCTTTAGATATTTGTTGTTGTTGTTTTGATATTTGATTTTACCATCCTCTAAACTTTTTTTGTTTACATTTCTAAAATATCCTAATTATTTTAACAAACTTTAATTAAACAAGCTAATGCATTTAAACTGCCTAACACATGGGAAGAAGTCAATAAGTGTTAGTTAGTAATACAATTATTAAATGTCATTTTAGTCTGTTAATTTTCTCTTCTTATTGATTTTTAATTGTTCTTTAATTTACTGCTTTATATACCACTTCCTTATTTTATTACTACTTGATCTGTTTTATAATTTTCGTAAGTATGTTCTCAGTGGATGCTATTTATTTTAACCACTCATTCTAGCTTATTTTATGTTTTAATTGTTCTCTTTACTACTTGTGTGTCATAATTGCCTGTAAGCTTCATTTTGCCGTTTCACATGCAATTTTCTCCATCTCTTGCCATTTTTATCCTTCCATTGCCTATTTTCTTCTTAATTATGTCTCTGTTGTTTCCTGGATCTTTATAATTTGCCATTATTTTTTTCTATTTTTTTGTGTCATTCATCAATAGATGAATAAAGCTTGTTATCCTTATTATCTATGTACTTTGTTGCATTTATTCATTTAACTCATTAAAAATTTTTTTTACTCTTTTCAATTATTAAAAATGCCAAGTATTAACTGTTGACAAAGAGGGACACTTGGTAGAAGTCCTGGCCCTGTGAAGCAAGGTGGCTCCCTCTTATCTTTTCTATTGATCTAGGAAAAACTGTTACTTCTATAGTCAATGCCCCGGTTTCCTCAATGCTCCTCTTCCATCTTGTGTATGATAACTGGATCCCTGGCTAAGTTGGCTAACCAAATATGACACAGTAGTGCTATAGAGTAAGCTGTATCCAGGTAAGGACTTTCTATATAATTTTTAGATTTATTTTTAATAAGAGAACTAATCAACCTCAAGCCTTCTAGATGCTACCCTGATAAGATATATAACAGAATAGTCATAACTGAGTTTTTATAAGAACTCAGTTATGTTGCTTCAGAACTCAGGCTGTTGTTTCCCACATCAGCCCGGCCCCAAAATATAAATTATCAGGGAACATAATGGATTCTCTTACTGTAAGGTTCTTGCCACCTCAATTAAGCGTTTAAGGACTAGGGTTTCAAGGGTTGGTCTGGATAAAGGGGAATAACAGAAGCTTTGTAGTTAGACCATCTTGGGTCCACACCCTGGCTCAATCACTGACTAGCAGTTTGATCTTGGGCAAACCAGTTAACCTCTTTGAGTCTCCATTTTTTCATCTATAAAATGGAGATGAGAATGTTTATAAAGACATTGGTCTAAGCTGAAAAGTTGAAAGTGTTAGTCCCTCCATTGTGTCTGATTCTTTGTGACCCCATGGACAGGCTCCTCTGTCTATGGAATTCTCCAGACAAGAATACTGCCGGAGTGGATAGCCATTCCCTTCTCTAGGGAATCTTCCCTAATAGGGGAATGAACCCAGGTCTTCTGCACTGCAGGCAGATTCTTTATCATCTGAGCCCAGATTCTTTACCAGAAAAGCCCCTAAGAAAATGAGTGTGTTGCCATAGGGCACTCCACTCAATAAATATTATGAGTTAGTATTCTTAGTATAGATATGGATATTGGTGGATGTTCAAGTTATCCCCAGAACATTAAGCATGTAATTAACTGTGCTTTTACCCCTCTAAAAAGGCACAGAACCCTCAGTTGTTATGCTGGGTCTCTCTATCCTGAGTTCTGATGAGAGAAGGATCTGAAACTTCCCTCATCAGAACCTCATCCTCTTACTGTTAGAGCATTCCCTAGGTCTACAGGTTGCCTGAGACTGACTTACACACTCTCAGGCTAGATCAATTCCTGAAGGAGAATTAAAGTATGATTTTAGGCAGGTGTGTGAGTTTGAAAAACTAATAAGCTCATAGAAGTTTGGGGGAGGTTTCAGAAAATGAATTTGACTTCAAACTAAAAGACACTAGAGAAGAAAGGGGAAGAAATGGCAAAAGATTAAAAGAGGAGAAATGTAATTTCTTACAAGTGAAGAAATCATATTATAATTTAACTTCCAAACATCATTAGTCTCTATGTCTATATATTTTGAAAGTTCTTAGTATGGAAGAGGGCTATAAGTCTTAAAACTTAAAAGCAGGCACATCAAGTCAGAACCTAAAGCAAATGTAGACTAAACCATCTTATTCAATTTTAAATGGGCCTGTTTGAGTATGAGATAGAGTGAAGGGGTGAGAAGTAGCTAGGGGTGAAAAGAGGAGGGGAACATCTGACAGGCTGGAAAAGAACAGACTATTCTGTGGATAACTTGGTGCTCAGTTCATTCTTCCTTTTCCTTCTTTTTTGATTGTTTTGTAAACTATGAGAAAGGGGCAGACCCAAGAAAGGGAAGGGTAAGAAATTTAGATGCAAGTGTATTTCATTTGTCAAAACTTAGAGAATATAGGCTTACTGTTTTCACATTTAATTGTGTAAAATTTTACCTCAGAAGAGAAAAAAACTACAAACAAATATCAATCTCCAGTAAATGATATACATACCAGTAGTATTTATTTAGGTGAAAGTTCACTGTTGTCTTTGAAATGCATCAGAAAAAGAAAAAAAAGATGGACCGATAGATCGGTAGAAGGATACAGACATGAAAGAAGGATATACGATGAGGCCAGTGGAGTAAAACATTAATGACAGAATCTAGGTGGTAGGTATACAGGTAAGTTTTGCTATAAAATTCTTCTAAATTTTCTATATGTTGGAAAATTTCAAAACAAAACTGGAAAAATTAAAAAAGAAAAAAAAGAATCTTTAATGCAAAGATAGCTACATAATTCCTTTTCTTAGGGAAGTCTTAGGCAGTGTTGAAAGGCTTTACCCACTAGAACAGAGCTTCTCAAACTCAGTGTGCTTAGGAATCACCATGGGATCTGGTTAACATGTGAAATCTGATTTAAGAGTTTGGGTGAGGCTTGAGATTCTTTATTGGTCTCAAACTCCCAGGTGATGCAAAGGATGCTGACTTGGGAGGAAGGAACATCTAAGCAGAGGTTGCCAGCAAAGACTTTGGTCATCTGAGAGGTCCAAAACAGAGACTGCTCCTCTCTAAGTCCCAAAGGGTTTTTAGACATAAAGAAAGGTTTAAATCAAGATGAATTCAAAGACATGTCTAGCTTAAGCTAGGAAAATTATTAGATTAGATGATTAAGGGTGGACAGAGTTGGAAATTACTGCAAATAGAACCATAATAAATGTTGGTATTTATCTATTTCTATTTTCAATCTTCCTTCGTATAATTATTTCATTGTTTAAAGCACATTATTATGCTAATCTTAGTTAACTTCTTGCATATGGTTAATTTTTAATAGAGTTCAATTTATACAAAGAAAGGCTTATTTAAGCAGAAAGCACGCCTTTCTGCGTTCTGTGTTAGGAAGTCTACTGTTTTCACAGCTTGAACACTATCGCGCCACTTTTGGTGACCACTACGGGACTGGCAGAGCATCTAGAATTGCTCTGTCCAACATGGCAGCCACCAGCCATCAAATCAGACACAATTAATAAATCCATTTTTCTAGTCACACTAGCCACATTTCAAGTACCTAACAACCACGTGTGGCTAATGGTTAACTTATAGGACATTAGTGAAATTTCCACCAGTGCAAAAAAGTTCTTTTGGAAAGCACAACTTTAGATGAAAAGAATAGCTTTTGGCAGAGTCACTTTGCAAATCTATAAACTAATGGCAAAGTCAATCCATGTTTATAAGCATATATTTTTAGTTGATAGGAATATTATATATATGTAAATACCTTTTATGATGGCCATTCCCCAAATTCTCTAAAAATAATATTACATTGATGACATTTGGTGCCATAGTCCTCCCCTTTCAGAGAAGCTGGGGACCATACCAGGAAACTCCCAGCCCTTCTAGCTTTCTGTGACTTTACAGAGTACAAGAACCACGTCCTACTGATATTTACATTTCTGGCACTGAGTATCAGAAGGTTCTTAAATCTGTTGAATAAAGCATTTATTCATTTACTTATTTGGTTAGCTGCTTCAGACTCAAGTCAATCATGCCTTCTGCCTTATATCTTTGTGAAACTGGAGAATATTTAAAGATGTGGAATAGAATTTCCCTAAACTCAATTAGAGCCAGAGATAGAGATTTTTCAAATGTACCAAACTTTAAAATAACAATTGCATTTTCTTTAAAAGAGGTCTAATATTTTATCTGAAAATAAGTTTGTCTAAGAACATGAAACTCCTTCCCAGAGGGCAAGGGGGCCATTTTCTGAAATCAATACTAACTTTTCCCACAATTGAATTCAGCCAATTTAATTAGCTTAATATTTACTTAGGTCTAAGGGGCTGTCACTTTCAGGAGCAACCACAAAAACAAACTGCCCTTTGGAGGTTGTGATTTTTTTCTTTATAGAGCAGAAGGCAGGGGAGACTTGAATCTGGAACAACTACCCCAGTCCTAGCCCAAGGACAGCATGACTGTCCAGGCACATATGTGGGCCCAAATGGGCAGGATGATGCTACCTGTCAATTTCAGTGAAAAAAGCATGGTGCCATTATTATATCATAGATGACACTCTTCCCCCAAATACAAATTTATCTTTTCCTTATAGCTTTTAAGTATATTTCCTTTCCTCCCATATTTTCTTAGGAATGGAAAAATATCATGCTTGTAAGAACAGGGATACTGGAAGAGGCCTTTGACATCATTCAGCTCAACTATCCTTTCTACAGGTCAGGAAACTGAATCCTATCAAGAGAAAGTGACTTGTCCAGTCACACAGGCAGAAAGTAGCAGAAATGAAAGATACGTACACACATTTCCCCACATGCACTTTAAATGTGATCATGTTTGGAGTGATTGTATCACTAGGTTTGAGATCAACAAAATTCTTTGTGACTACTTCTACTTCTAAAGAGAAAGGAGTCTCCACAAAGGGATACTTACTTTATTATAGGTCCATGGTATGACATTTTTGTCAGGAGGGGAGCAGATTTCTCAAACTATTGCTAGTTGGTCTTGAATTCCTCTCTTTTGCTTTATAACTTAATTTCAAATCTCCTCCTAAACTACAGAATTTATTGGTTCCCTTGTCCTACCTAGTATTCCAAGAACAGGAAGCCTAATCTCAAATAAAGTGTTGTGTGAGACTGAAAGTTAAAATACATCCTGATTGGCATCAGGGTCTCCAACTTGACCTGAATATATTATGAAGTAGCCTCATTCCCTTAGGTCAAAAATGCTATTGATGATATATTTATTGAATGAATATACGAATGAATAGATGAGTAAATATATGAATGAATAGATGAGTAAATAGATGAATGAATATATGAATGCATGAATATGCCATTGAATGATCTGGCCTCATTCATCTTTTATACCTATAAGGACTTTTACCTGGCAGCTGAGGAAAACCAATGGATTGCATATGAAATTACAATATTAGGATTTTTTTTTTTTTTTTTGGTTCAAAATATTGTGGACTCAAACAAAATACTTTTCTGGTCTCAAATGCTCAGTTGATACAGTATTAAGGCTCAAAGGCCACAGCATGTAAGAAGCTAAAGGGACTTACTCTGTTTCCTTTTGGCTCTGTCATCAGGGACAATTCAACCCTGCAGACACTGGTTCACTACGCTCAAGCCTGTCCTCATACTCTTTACCCTCTAGCCTGGGGCTGTTCACTGCTACCTGGTCATAGGACCAGAGGAACCCAAAGGCAACTAACTGGGGGCACATCTGAATGTTTTAATATCTTCAAAATTCACATTTGGTTTGGTTTAACAATTAAGACTTCATATAATTAAAGTGAGTTTTTAAAGATCTGCATATGATTTTAATTATCATTCTCACTCCCCACCATTCCCTACAATTCCACGCGTGGCAACATCTTATATACTTTAAGTGGAAGGAGGTCTCTCAGAAGTAGTTAAGAAAAAGTTAAAATGATGGCATGTGGCCAAGTATTACCAAGTAACCTCTGTGATATCCAAATGCCTGAAACATGTTCACTAAAATAGTTCACTATTTTTTGCCCCAATTTCTACTTTTTATTTATTTTCTTCATAAATGTCCTTTTGTCCCTTTGCCTAACATGGGAAAAAGCAAAAAAAAAAAAAAAAACACATAAGTTATGGTTTACAAAGATCAAAGCCTCATCGCTATTTTCCCACTATTATAATTATCACAAAGTAAAACCAATGAGATCTTTCTGTCAGGCTGGCACAAAGGGAAGAGCTGTCTGGAGAGAGGAGCCTACGGTTGAGGTTGGTGTCCCTGGAGTGAACAGTAGAAATCAAAAAGCATACTTGTAGGACTCCAGAATTAACTAAGCTGAAAGGTCCTCAGAGCTTATTCACTGGGTAAATTTGACAGATGAATGATATAGAGACGAATAGACTTGCCAGAAGAAAAGCCACAAGAAGAATCCAAGTTTCCTGACTTCAAGTTGCTGCCACCTGTCACCTGCTCATACAGGTTCTGCTCCAAAGTCTGGTAGAGACAGCACTGAAAACCCCATAAAAACCGATGTTCTCCAGACTTGGGGTTGCCAAGGGGGACTGGGGTGGAGGGGAAGGAAGGACTGGGAGTTTGAGATTAGCAGATGCAAACTATTATATATAGGACAGATATACAACAAGGTCCTACTGTGTAGCACAAGGAGCTATATTCCACATCCTGTGACAAGCCATAATGGAAAAGAATATCAAAGAGAATGTGTGTATGTGTATATATATATATGTATGTATAATTGAGTCACTTTGCTGTACAGAAGAAATTAACACAATATTGTAAATCAACTATAGTTCAATAAAATTTTTTTTAAAAAAAGAAAAGATATTCTCTTGCTATGTGGATGGCTACCCCACAAACAGGTTTTGGTAAGGGGATTCTGTTAGGAAAGGTAGCATTAAGGAATTCAAAGTGATAATTCTCTTAAAAATATCATCACTGTACAGCTTAATTTATTTAATGCTGATCTGACTCTTATTCTCAGAGAATATGCCTTGGTCAAAAAGTTTTTCCTAAAAGGAATATTTAAAAAGCTTTTTGAGTTAAAAAGAGAGCCTATTGTGAGTTAGTAAGTCATTTAAGAGAAAAGTCATTACTGGATCCTTTATATCTGTTATGTAAGATGTGGCATTTTAAAATTCAGTAGTAGCTTGTCTCCTTCTATCTGATTTATTCATTCAACAAACATGTTTTGAGCAACTAATATATACATTTTAGGACCATATATGTATTTGGGAGTGAAAGACAGAGAGCGTGAAGTGTGTCTTTGCACATATCTGTAATACAAGGGAATGTGTATATATGATAGAGAGAAGAGGGAAAGGAGGGTTAAGAAGACAAACAATAAGGAGGAGCTGGGTGTGGGACAGTCAGTGGGATGTGGGGGAGTGGGTGGGACAGGGAAGGTAATATAGGAAGAAAGGATATTTCCATAGACGACACGTAGGTGTGAAGGTAGGGGGATGTGGGTAGCCAGGTAAAGTTGAGCTGACCACATTGCTTGGCATCCAAAAATTACTGGATGACAGGATGAGGGGGATGGATAGGTAGATGGGACCAGAGTGTGGAGGATTCTGAATGTAAGACTCAGGGACTGCATTATCTTAGGTGGGCAATAGAGAGGTGCTTATGATTTCTGGGAAAGGAATGACAAAATTCAGGGAATGTGGGTAAGAGAAAGGAGACACTAAAGGCAGTAATGGTAATTAAGAAATATTCACAATAGCCTAGCTAATAAACTTTTTCAGAAGGAGGATGGTGGTCATGGGAAAGGAAAGAGTGGCTTTGAGAGCTAAGTGATCTTTCAGTCTGTCTGATTGACGGAGAAGTGAAATAATCTCCCTCCATCTCTTAGAACCACTCTAAACCCAGTAAACATTGCCTGTTGTCATTTGAGAACACAAAGCACTTAAGGAGGTATAATTTAAAGCTCACCATGGCTAAGGAAGGGGGTCCTTAAGCCTTGGGTAACTCTGTATCCTTTTCAAAAGCATACCTTTCCATCTGAAGAGAAAAAAATATTACAACTGTGTCCTAACTTACCTTCACTAGGAACTACCTACCGGGAAAACTGCTCACACAGAGGAAAAAGGTCAAATTAGAAAGTTATCACTTACAACATTTCATCTGCACTCATGTGGAAGAACTGATGCTTTGCCAAGCCCTTTCCTACCTATTTCCTCATTTCCCCTAAAGCAGCCATGAAGGTATTAAGAGTGGGAATTACCCCCATTTTATAAAAGACAAGGTTTGATGCCTGCCCATGGACACATGACAGTAACAAGGACCAGAGTGTCTCAGCTCCCAGTGAAGGGTTCTTACCACTACACACTGTGACCCCATTGCTACATGGGCTGAGTTAATGCAAGTGGCCTGAACTCCATGAGATTTAAAATAGACGCTGGTTGGATAAGATGTGGGTGCTGTAAAAATCTCGTCAGGGGAGCAGATAAAGGCTGCCCAGAAAATGTCCTCCACTGAGTGAAACACAATCCAGAGCCCAGCTGGGAATTCCACTGCCTCCTTGGGTTTTGGAATTGTTTATTTTTATTCCTTGGCTCAAATCTTTCATTCCTGTCCTTGTCTCTTCTCATCTCACTCCTCTCTCTCTCTCTCTCCTCCTAGCAGTCAGTGCCCCTCTCTGTACATACACATGTCTCGGCATCTAATACCACTCTCTAAAAATAGCTCTGACAAGCTTAGTCTCCTGCAGGTGACACAACTTAAAATTGATACCAAAGGAACAGACCATATCATGATCAGCCTTTGATTCATTTACCCTGTGTACTAAAGACCCTGAAATAAAATAAACACAGTTCACAGGGGAAAAAAACTAATGCAAAATGAGACTCTTTCAAGTGGCATTTTCCAGCCCAGTTTTTGTGGTGGGTTTATGTAATCAGACATAATAGTCTGCACATGTGTGGTTACACTATTTCAGAAATGATTCCCAGCCCACCAGATGACGTCAGAGGGGCCCATGTGGAGCCCCCTGAGTCTGAGTGCTGCTCTCTTCTGTGCTACCCAATTAGGAAAGATGCCAAATAGCAGAACTGTCAGCCCCACTTCCTGCCCAGTCACGTAGAGTTTCTTCAGTTCTCTTTCTGAGTGTGTCCACAGTCTCCTCCCCACTCTTATCCTTTCATCATGTTCCTCTCATCCACTTACATACAGAGCAAAACTTTTCCTGGAAATACCTATATTCCAGCTCAAAAAGATCCAGGCAATGTATACATGCCTATGTACTTGAACAACCACCCCCCTCCTCAAACACAAAACAACTTAATTCATTTGGAATCCATTTTTGAGAACAGAATTCTACATCATACTGTCTTGGATCTTTCTAAGCAGGCCCCTGGCAAGTCAGCCATGAATACAGGAATAATAATTAGTATAAGCACAAGAAGGGAAAAATCCTTCTGCTCTGAAAACTCTCTAAAAAACAGACACAGGTGCCCAGACTACGTTTAACAGGGTCAGCTCTGATCTCCCACTTCCCTCCCAGAGAGGAACTTGACAAATATTATAGAAATTCAGAGGAGATTTTGCCAAAGTAAGGTAGAAAATAAAGAATTCTTAATTGGAAGGGGCCTTGAAAGTCCCCAAGACAGTCACCACCTGGTACTTAACCTTCTTCCACAACATCCTGACCAAGTATTAATAGTTAGCCAAACCATGCCTGAATGCTCCAATGATGGGGAATCCTTGGCTTCCACCGGCAATAGACCCCTTCTTTGGACAGCGCTGACTGTAAGAAAGGCCCTTCCGATAATGAAGTGAAATGTTTCTACTCAGGATTCTACCCTACTCCCTTTAAATCATTCAGAACGAAGCCAATATCTCACAGATGACAGCATGTCTCAAACTATTACTTACCATTCAAACCTTCTCTTTATTAGGTTAAGAATTCCTAATTTTTTCAGCCATTCCTCATCTGATGAAACAGCTGGTACCCTCTTGTTTCCTTCCAGTCTGGCCATCATCATGCACAATTTCACCAATGTAGAGTTGAAAAGCTCTCACTATTTTCATTGCAGATGCCATACCTCAATTAGTATAGGCGAGGATTACACTAATATATAATGCCCACCTTTCCTTCCTTCCATCCCCAATGTATTTTAATCCCAACAACAGAAACGCAAAAAAAAAAAAAAAAAATCCTCATCGTCATCCAATCATAGTTTTCTTAGCTAGTTCTGAGCCAATAGTTCTACTGGAGCATCTGATGACCTCTAAAAGCCTAGGAAATCACCCCTGATCCAAAGAACAGTCTCCTTTTCCAGACTGCCCTCTTGTCCCAGCTTGCTGTCACCGCTGCTGAGATAGCAGACGATTGATCTGAGAAATCAAGTTGGATTGCTGTCCCAAATCTACACTCGGTTCTCCTTGTGTCTGTCTGATCGATTTCACTCTGTGCGACATAGCTTGTCGCTATGAATTTTCATGCTAGTCAGGAGCCTCCAGTGCACCCAAGAACAAGTAGAAGATGGTCTGCACCCCTCCCCACCCCTTCAACATCGCCAGCCTCTGTGTTAATTTTTTTTAAATCATCCTTAGATGGGAGAAAGGTGTTTTTTTAAAGACCACAGACCAGGATGCAAGGGATTCTGGTTACCGATCTTCCCCCACCAGGTTCTCAGGTCCCTGCTTGTGGCGACATCTCCTACCACTGTACTAGGTGTCACCTGTTTAGCGGCCCCTCTCAGCTGAAAGCATGAGGCCGCAGGTGCCATGCAAACACTGATTGTGTGTGACAGCCCTAGACGCCAGCTGCCTGCATGAAGCCTGCCCAATCGCCACTTTTTCTGAGGGTAGAATGCTGCCGATGGCATGACTGATACAGAAACAAAAAACTAGGTGACCGTAAAGCTAAGATAAGTCCTACTAAGTGGCATTCTGAGCCCTATGGCTTTGAAATAATTGGTAGTGATAGAATAAAAACAAAGGGTGGGGGGAGCCTTGTTTTCTTACACTGATGCCCTGCGGACTGTACATCTGACTGGCTGCGAGTCCGTCACTGTATCCTCCTGTCTGGCTGATAACATGGCGAAGGGTATCCACCTAAACAGATGAACAACAACAGAGAGGAAATTAGTCAGAGAGGTGCAGGATAAGTAACACAGGTCATCACCACACAGGCTACCATTTGGGCACGCCAAATTAATGCAACCATTGGAGATATTCTTCCTGGGAAAGGAACCATTAGGAGGCTGGGCCTCCACTCTATGCCAAATCCATTATCCTTTCTGAGCTTAGTAAGCAAGACAGAAAAACGGTCAAAGAAAGCTGGGTTTCCCAACAATGAAACTAATGTTGCATAAGACAGCAGGGATTGGGTGATGGAGTGGGTGAGTGGGGAGACTGAAAGATTTTTCCCTTCTCTCCAGACTGTCCTATATAACTTCTTTGCTCAGGAGCTTATAAAAGTCAAGGTTCTGTTTAGAAGGGCCATTCAGCCACCTCATAGAGAGAACAGTGTGCTACTAATGCTGTCTTTTTGAGGACTTACATAATGGCCGGTTGTCTAGTCATTTGACCAACGTCTGACTATGTATCTTCAAACTTGGTGCCGGGCAATGTTTCCAAAGCAAGGGGCTGAATCACCAGTCAGCTGGTCTAGTCCAGGCACATAATGCTTCTTGCTCCTCTTGCAGGTGGGACCCTGGGTGGGCTTGGCTCAGAATCGCCCTAGTGACTCTGACCCAGAGCACACAACTTCACACTGTCATGTCAGGCTGTGTGCTCACACAGAAGGATGGCTTCTGAGCTGTCGTGAAGGTGAGCTGCTGGCTAAGGAGTGCTGAGGGCTTACGCCACACAATTTGCTTTTTGTTTCCCAGCATGGACCAGACTTGTCACCAGAAACTCAAGTCCTTTGACCTCAAGGATGACGACAAAGATGAGTTTAGTCAACCTGCCTGGGTATTTTTAAAGGTTAAAATGAAAACATGAGATACTAAGGTATGTGCCTAGTCATTAATGACTTCCATATTGGGCAAATGTCGAGTGTGGAAAAACCAACAAACAAGAAAGAAACCTGGAAAGCAAGCCGATAGACTGATCTCCTCCCTTTCCCTTTTGTGAGCAAAGAATACACTGGGTCCACTTGCCTCAGTCACCGCACCCTGTGCTTGCTCCTCTCCTGCCTTCCTTGTATGACTGACAAGCCAGAGCCAAATGCATTCACAAAGTGTGGACAAGATTCCCCACGACAGTGGTTGTCTTTGTTTTGGTTTGGTTGTTGGTAAGGTTTTGTTTCTACATCTCTCTCTGTCTCTTTCTGTCTGGACAGAAGCAGGAAGTGCCAATCCGACTGATGGCTCTTGGACTCTAAGGCATTCACCTGGCGGCACATTGGCTGGGTCCCTACCTGTGATTGCACGTTGGCTCCAACCTGGGCCCCTTGGTAAGAATCCCCATTGAGTGACTGCACGCTCATGAACAAATCTCCAGAGTTTGACATGTTAAAAGAACTGGAAGAACCTGGAAAGGAAAGAGTGAGGCACCTGAATCACAGAAAGGAAAAGGCTCAACCCCCGCAACTAACAGCCAAGAGGAAGAATGACATGCAAAGCAACCCCCCCAAACAAAAACTAAAATCAAAACAATATCAGCAGAGTCTGGTTAGTAGCATGAAGAACAGAGCAAGCAATAAAGGGTGCATATCGTTCATGTTATGTAAAGCCCACATCTCACTGCAAGTTGCCTGTAGGACTGCTTCCCCTTAGCAACTTTAAGCTGAGAAAGGAAACATGTTTTCTTTTCAACTTGGTCTATTCGAACTGGAGACAGTCTCCAGCACCTGGATCTCTCTTTCATGCCTCTAAAATTCTGGGACTGGCTGGGGGACCGTGAGCTGGAGACTATGGGCTGGTCAATGATACTTCTGCCACCATGATGGAGAACCTGAGCTGTCAGCTAGATTCTAAATAAGCTAATGCTACACCCATCTACCCTCATGTGGGGAGCAGCACCTGGGGGTGGGGTGGGGGGGGGGGCACGAAGGCAACGCTGCACAGTAGGGCTGGCTCTGGGATACAAGTCACTGACATTCCTGATTTTCTAAAAAGAAGATGATGTCCCCTTCTGGGTGGCAAACAGTCTAAGAGAGCCACGAAGACTGCAAAAATCTATGAGAATAATATGCTCTTCTTGCCACCTGCCATTTTGGAGGAAGATGAGATGGAAATTGAACCAGGAATTCTCAGGCATGCATGAAATATGAAATTATAATAATAACGATCAAGTGGGTCTCCAGAAGAGCATTTAACAATCTGTTTTCACCTCCTAGAGATGACATTTTTGCCTAGACTCAGCCTGCAGGCACCACCTGGGTTCCACTGGCTCCACTATGGTAAACCTAGTCCCCCCCTCAACCTAAACACAAGGCCGTGGAAAAAATTATTATTATTCTGAAGTCATCGTGCAGCTCAGCGCATTAGGAAAGAAAGCCTGACGTGCAAGGTTTGGTTAAAACATGACATTAGCCTGGAAAAGGAGAGACCTCAGGGACCCAGGTCAGTTCCATTCTATTTTTTCCATCCCTTTAGTGTTCAAATTGCACTCCTGCCCTTGAGTTCTGAGACCACCATCATCCGTGTGGAATCACACAACAATGATTCATGCCCCAGCTCTGACTCTTTCTTTTCTCCCAAGATGGGGATCTGTGCTGTCCTAGAGAGCTGCCTCCTCACATGAAGAGCTGCAGCTAAGCAGAACAGGAGGTTTTTTTGTTGTTGTTGTTCGTTTATTTGTTCCATGCAAGAACCTTGGATCAACTAGTGGTGATTTCTAAACTCTGCCACTTTCCTTAACTCTTCATGGTACCCTCATCCTTCCAAGGCAAGAGTCATTTAGCGACCAGATGATTTACTTGAGGGCAATTTACCTGGGGAAAACCTCAAGTTAAGAAACATCTTCCTGCTTTGTTCTTTGGGGTGTTAATCCATATGCAAGGAACCAGCTCAGTATTAATATTCTGCTATGTAGACAGACCCTCTACTCTTACTCTCTTTGAGGGGTAAGGGAAAAGGCAAGCACCATCCAAAGAACTATGACAGTCTCATGGCTCTGCAACATGTCTTGTGTATGTCATCTGGCACACATTTCTAGGTTTAGTTTATCTGAAAGGAATTAGAAAAGTTGGGTCTTAGGCAAAATAAGTACAAGATCTGATCAGGTGTGGTTTACACCCAGTCAGTGGGCGGAGGCTTTGGTGTGGACTTTCCTTCCATTAATGTGGTGCAAATCTGTCAAACAGTCCTCCCTACAATGTAGGTGAAGTAGTGCATAGCACAGATCACATTCTTATGTTAAGATACATATGATCTATAGTTACCTCCCTCTCACATCTTTCTTTCAACCACAGCAACATAATCTAAATAGTATTTAATACCTTTATAGTATTACAACACATGCTCACACGTAGATGTCATCAGAGTCAAGACCCAGCAGCTCTAAGAACCCAAATTATAATTGTTCATATGAATCAGATTTTCTCCCCCGAGAGTATTCAGTTTGAAGCTCAGGTATTCTATTTCTCTCCCAACCAAATACCATGTAATAAACATACACTCTATATGCTTGGTTGACTCTTTATTGGAAATTAGCACACAGACTGAGAAATGGAAGAAAGCCCCAAAGGGCTATGTTGATGCCAAGGAACATGGCATCCATAGAACTATGAAGGCACGGAATGTGCCATTTACAAGACAGACACTGCAATTGACACAGATGATTTAAAAAAATATATGTGCATAGATAAATTGTAAATATGTCTGGCTGCCTAATGTACATAGAGACAAATATGCGCATATCAATGTACTTCATGTACAAATGCATTTGAATCAGAGCAGTAATTGCAGGCGGAGTCCCCGTGCTTTTGGCTGCGCTGTTTCAGCATTTCATTGTCTCTGCACATTCGTGTACAACAGCGCCATGGTTTCTGCTTCTCTGATAAGTATCTAGAGGCGGTGATTGCATTGAGGGAAGAGAGTAGGTGCCATGAATACTGCAATAAAGCAGACACAAGTCCACACAAAAATCTAAATAATGACGGGAAGACACATTCTTCATCTGGCGCTGGAAGTTGGAAAGAACTTATACTAGATTGGATAATCTTCTGGGAAGGATGTGACTCACAGACAAACAGTATGTGGGCTCTCTCAGAGGTGCTGTGGAATTCTCAAAGAACTAAAAGAGAATTACCTGGCTTGCTGAGAATGTCACTCTGAACCCTTGCCTGCCGGCGGCTATAAAGTAATGGTAAAGACTAGAAGCACAGTTTAAGACGTGCTTACCAGCTAAATGGTTCTGAATTTGGCTTGGGGAGGGAGGCAAGTGGCTCATTTACACTGTAATCTAGACATTGGGGGGCATATACAAAACTAAATTTGCACTCAACTAAACAGAGAAGTAATAGATCACCTATGGATTTTGATGCATTTGCTCACTCAAACACAATGTGGACATATGTTAACATCCATTTTCATAAGACAATTTCCTGAACACTCTATTTTCACTCTAAAGAGTTTCCAGAATTAAATTTCTTCAGAAAACAAAAACAAAAACTCAGCTAACCTCAAAATCCAAAAAAAAAAAAAAAAAAAAAAAAAGTATAATAATCATAAAATTTAAACCCAGAGCGGAGTTTCTTGACCTTGGTGCTATTCATATTTTCGACCTGATAATTCTTCGTTGTGGAGGACTATCTTATGTATTATAAGATAGTCAAACACATCCCTGGCCTCTATCCAACAGGTGCCAGGAACGCCTACCCCCGATGACTGTGATACCCAAAAATGTCAAGTTTACCCCAACTGAGAACCAATGACCTAAAACAAAAATGAATTTCCTTTTCCTTCCTAAAGAACTCAAGGTGTTTCAAAATATTAGTTGATTATAACTCACAGCATTTTCAGGAAGCAGATGAATGGCAAGTATTGCCTTAAATTCTGCAGTCTAGACATCAAAGCGCCACACAGATTAGGTAGCCAGTCTGATCAGACTGGACTCCCATACCACTTGAAGGCTGGAAGACACAGCCTGTTTGCTCAATGTCAGCTTAACTCTGTCATGCTCATTTCTCTATTTTCCAAGATTTTCCCCTCTCAAAATCAAAATCAAATAATCACTGTTACTTACTACTCAGGCAAAGTACAAGAGGGAATGTTTATCTAGTTCAGTATGAAATCCCTTTAGTAGTTGTACATGTCCAGAGCTCCAATTCCAGGAGGCTGTGTTTTCATCTTCCACTTAGAAATTAAGGGTAGAAACATGGGAAGAAGGAACACAGCAGAAAACATCAATGGGATAAATTCTTTCACTTGGTTTTAAAAAACAAAACCATGTGGATGTCTATAGATTTAGTGTTAAGTGTCAGTAAACTTCTCTGGAGTGTCACCTCCTCTCCAGCCATGTGTACTATATATATCAATTTCTGTTAGGAAGCCAGTGTCCAGAGATTTTAATATGATAATCTTCCACCAATCCCTCAAAATACCAAACTTCCTTTTAGGAGTACAATAAGAATATATAAAAGAGTTTAGAGCTTGCCACTATAGTGTCGGAGGAAGAATTGTCATGGCTGAATCTCCCGTTGTCCTTGACATACACACACAAAGCTAAGGAAAATAATTCAATCCATGGGTTCTGGCCTCAAAAAAACAGGGACTGCTGAGCTAATCACAGATTCTGATAAGATATCAATGTTGATACCATGCTACAGAAAATATCTATAACCCACAAGCCAATTTATTTCTTCTTGGATATTAAAAAGCTCTCCAAGTTTTCCCAGTAGATAATCCAACCTTTCTAAAAGGGCCTTATTTTTCTGAGATATTAACTCTTGCTTTCATCATTCCATCAAAAATAAGAAATTGAAAAGGCATCACTTTAGTTCACTCCAGAAGAATTATGGACCCAGGGTTATAACTATTGCTTCAATTGGTCCCCATTTTCCCCCAAAACAATTAATTTTCTTGTCTTCTTTCTATTCTTCATCCTTGTTCCATCTATTTTGCCCAGCTCTGCTGGCATAAAATATGAAGCATTCCAAGTATCTCTAAATGCTTGCTAATTCCTCACAGGACTTTGCCCTATGTGACTTTTATGAATCATGCCTAAGGGAATAGGAGGCTGGGCATATAACAACAAACAGGAATATTTAGAAGTGGTCTAAATAAAGATGGTGAAATATTGCTCTCCACACAAAAGCCTCTATAAGGAAGAAGATTTACTTGCAAAATATCTTGCAGTAGAACTAAGTATTTATATTTAGTAAAGCTTCTGGGAAAAACTCCTGCTTCGATACTGAGGATATAAAAAGTTTCCAGGTTTCAGACCTTTGGACTTCAAACTCAAACAAAATATATTTTCACTTACTACTCTCTTATTTAAAACTTGCTATATCAGTTATCATTTACTCTTTGACTTTATCAAGGAGCTGGTAGACAACATTATAAACATACTATGTGAAAAGCTGAAAGTTCTCCCTTTATCTGAGTAGAGATTTGGGTTGTGTTAAGAGCAAAGAAAATATAGAAAAACCCATTTATAACTTATCTTGTTAAAACATTTATCTTTTAAAATCCCATGCTATTGCACATATACAATAGTATTTTCTTTTGTCTCTATTTTACAAAGGGATTTCTCTGCATATTATTTCCAACAACTCAGGCACCACTGGAAAGCTTAGCTCAAATTTTCCATAATAATTTACTTTGTGCTCAGAATAGTCACATGAAGGTTAAGCCACCAGAAAAATTCCTCAGAAAACTGTAATCACAGACTGACATTCCAAGAGAGCCAACATAATTCTTAAACATAGACGAGGGGGTTAAAATGCTTACTTTTCTCTTTTTAAGTGCTTTAGGAAAGAATAAAGAAGTTACGGACTTAGTAATGAAGGGAGTCCATGGGGCCCTTCTAAGGACTAGTCATAAATCATGCTAAGCCATCTGCGAGGCAGATATATCAGGGACAGGAAAAAGTCATTTTGATATCTGTTTTGCATTATGATAACCTTTGCAAGAGTGTTGAGTGTGTTTTTGCTAATGTTGACAGAATAAAACTTCTTCCAAAAAGACAAGTGAAAATGTCTGCCTAGCAGTGCAATTCAGCTGGTGCTGTTGGATCTGAAATGCTTAATAATTGACCAGATGGGAAAGAAGGAAACCCTCTGGTTACTGAACCTGTTAGCCTTGATCCTTTGTCAATAAAACCTTGATGAGAAAAGAAGGAAACACACACTCATATACAAAACCTCAAAAAGCAAATATACTCCCTATGGTTACCTAATCTGGAGTGCTGGGTAAAGTAAAACTGGGTTGAATTCTACATTGTCTTACCATATCCATGTTTACAAAGCCCAGGCCACTCTTCTTTCATGATTCCATTTAAACAAAAGAAGTCTGTGATGGTATAGCCCTGTGACTTGGAGAACCTTATGATAACAAATTAGAAGTGTCCAGAAGCTCACAGAAAACATTAGTGTGTGGACCCTTACATATTTCCAATAACAATCTACCATAAGGCAGAAAGATAGCTTATTTTAGTGGGCAAACAAGCTGGGAGGTCAAAGATACCACATACCTCTCCAAATGTTAGAAATTAGATTGAAAAATCATATTATGATCTAACACATTTAAATCTGTGACCTTTTAAAGTTGAAAGCATCAATTTTCTTAAATGTGCACCCCATAGCCAAAATCAATGCATCTGGTTCACTATGGGGAGAAATATTGTAATCTGTCTTTTATTAATATGAGTTATTAATATGAATTATTAATACATAAATATTACATAATTATTTAATAAGAAATATTTCTGGTTTTCCCTTTAGAAAAGCACCAACATGGATACCTTCCACAAACACCAAGCGTACAAACACCAAGGCTATATTTTATGTATTATAGATGATTTTTTTTTCACATGTGGAAATTAAGAACTGGCACACTCCTAAAATATATTATGTTAGCCTTAACTCTGAAATTAGTGATATAATGCACATTTACTAAAATAAAATCAGGAGCATAGCACATGACAGATACTATAACAGGAAAATTGGAATCTGGATTATTTGAATTAATGACTGGCAATTTTGTAGTTTACATAAAGAAAATCAACACAATAAAACAGTAAAGAACAACAACAAGAAACAATTGATAGCAATAACCATAGTTGGCTCTGCAGACCAGAACATTCTAATGAGATGTTTAAAGAAGAGTGAATACTCCTGCATAGAATGCATGGTAGTAAATGACTCAGACATCATGTGATGGGAACAGCAAAATAGATATACGAGACAAACTAAATGTGTGAACCCCAAGAGACTATCTCAAAGTATTAAGTCAAGCGTGCTTATTAAAATCTCTGAAAGGAGAATTTAGAGGTCTCCTTATCAAAACCAATCAATTTACCTCTGTCCAACTTAAATAGACACATGACTGCAAACCCTCAACAAGCCCATCTTATAAACAGCAAAACACATTGCGTTTTAAAAATAAAAAGAAAAACCCAAAGTAGCATCAATGATAAAAAAGACATTCAAACACATAAATCAACCCGTCCAAAACCTAGAGAATAAAAAGAAAACCCCAATGTAGGGAAAGCACATATAAAAATGGAGAACCATTCCCCCAAATCAAAGAAAACACTAACCAGCTGAGTTGGGAGTTGAGGGTGAGTTAGCTTGGCTTCCATGGGCTGACACATTGGTAGCAGTGACAGCTGTTTTGGCAGCATAAATATTGGCTTCCTCTTGAAATTTACCTATGTTCTTCTTGTACCGGATTCGTTTATTTCCAAACCAGTTTGATACCTAGAGAGATTTAAGAGAAGAGGAGAAAGTTACTATTTCCTCCTGCATAAACATCACAGAAGGAAGAGCTTATGAGAGAGTTGAAGAGATGGGCTTCGTTAGTCTTATCTTAACTCTGATTTCTCAGCATCAGTTATAAGATCTGAAGAAAGGGCTTGGAGAGGAACAACTATATAAAAATGAGATTCTCTTGCTTAATATAACACAATCTAGGAAAACCATTGTGACAAAGATTTTTCTATGGAGGAGCTGCTCATTTAACTAGGACTGTTTTACTTTAGGGCAAGCATTTTAAATCTGCTTACCTTGTAAATATGACTAAAAAAACTTAGCATTTCAGGAGAAACGCCTGTTACTTACCAATGCTAAAGCTGACTCTAGGCAATCAAAATACACAGACCTTTAAATATCCATATAAATCTATATCAACGTATGGGTGCTTTCATGGATGGATTAATTTCCCATTTTTATTAGTTAAGTAACTTTAATATGGACTAGGTTCTTAGCTGCACTGTACTACTGACCTTAGGATCAATATAATTCAATCCAATAAATTTCACTAAGTATTTTGTGTGAAGCTTGGTGTTATCTTCATAAGGAAAATCTGAAGCATAGCACTGATTATTCCTTTGCATTTCAGGCTTTAAATGTTAATGCCGAAACACAAAATAAACCTAATTTACTTCCATTTGTTAATTTATTTTCTTCACATGGCTCACAGTGGCTGTCCTGGCTTGATTCTTACCCGTTCCCTTTATACCAAGACCTCTGCCAGAGACATGTGGAAACACAGCGAAATTCAAGTTTTATTCCCATGATTCCTGCTTTAGGAAGAGTTTCATACTCCATATTCCAGATGTGATTTCTAACTAAAATGTTGTGATTTTATACAATTACAAATCAAACCATGAATTTGATGAGGAAAGGAAAAGTTGGTAACACATGTACCACAGCTTTAGATGTAACTTAATTTATCCCAACAATAGCAGATAAAGAAAATTCTTGCAAAACTACACTTATTTTTAAAATGCATTAGCTAAATTTTAAATTTTATAGGGCTATTCCCTAATAGACCTAAACAGCTTATATTATAGCAGAAATGACAAGCCTCTGTTGTAAAAATCAAACCATATCATTGTAATATTAGTAAACAAGAGAAAAAAAATTCAGAAAAAGGTTTAGTTATTGTAAATGCTGGTGCCTACAGTAAGAGTCAAACTAGAAGAGGAAAGGCGCTTCTGAGTCCATTTAAGGACTGCTGCCTATCTAATTCCATTCTCAAACTTGTATGTTTTTCTTGATGTAATTTTCACTATTCATAGGAATCAATCATAATCATGGTTTTTTTTTTTACTTTTAAGTGGAACAGAGAGGAAAAGAGGTAGGGAGAGTGTTTTTCTGAGGCAAGTGGGTGAGCTGGAAGAAAGTGGGAAAGATGAAGATAGTTTAGAATGACTTTTGAGGATGAAAGGAAATGCCTGTGGTCAGTTACATGAGAGGAAGGTGAGAAGGGAAAGGGTGGAGAACGGACCATTGCTAGATGATTACCTTCTACAGGAGAACAGATCCTCATATATAGGGAAGATGCTGGGTCAATGGGTCTAGATTTGGACAAGAATGGTTAGAAACCTAGCTAATACCAACCACCTGAATTTAGACCACTGATGTTCTACTTTCCTAGGGTTGCCAAGACTAGAAATGACCTTTAGCTGGGTCCAAGTACCTGAGGAAGGGCCAAGTTGAAAAGGATAAGGCAATCCTTTCTGCCTTATCTGAAAGGAGGTTTTCAAGGCTGCTGCAAAATCACCCACAGCATGTTGGGGAGACCCTGGCAATCTCTTCATTGCAGATCCTCTGTGTGGAGTTCTTTATTCTGACTAGACCCAATTCTGCTTAACTAAACACAGGCTGAAGGAATTAGCAGATGGTGGGGAGTAGCAGAAGCCAGTATTCAACTCAAGGAAGTATAGATGCTCACAAAACAGCATCTAATTCTTTTGGAAAATGTTAAGTGAATTTTCTTACTGAAGTAGGCCTCTTCTTTCCAATTCCCCCTCACCCTCACCCTTTTTGTAAATACCAGTACATCTCATTCTTTTGCACAGGACATAATTCTGAGGAAAACTTTCTCTGAGAGATTTCAGAACTATCACTACTGGTCTCAACTTGAGACTGGTGGTGGCATTTGAGGTTCAGATCAAATAAGAAGTATGGAAGGATTCTCTGAGCAGACAAAATGTAGATGGGAATTCCCTGATTCAGTGGTTAGAACTCAGCGCTTTCGCTGTCGAGGGCCCAGGTTCAATCTCTGCTCAGGGAACTAAGATTCCTCAAGCCACATGGTGTAGCCAAAAAAAAAAGTAGATACATATAAAACTTGCCTCCTTTTCTACTTCATATTAATGCTGAAGACTCCAGGTCTATAAAAATTTTATGTCATGTATCTTTCCACGTCAACAGGCACCTGTTATGGTTATTGCTCTTGGGGGAAAGGGGACACTCAGTGACATTTTGTGCAATCATTCCAGTGCAATCATAGTGACATGTTAGAATTCCTACACTCCATCAGTTAGAGAGTGATGACATCCAGAAAGGACATTTGAGTCCTTTTCACTTAAAAGTTCCATTCACTGACTCTTAAAAAGTTCCTGAGTTGGGCAAAAAAAAAATGGGCCACGGAATTGACTCTGTTTGAGAAAATGACATGAGAAGTGCTGGTAGCTCTCCAAGTCAGTGTAGAAATCCTCCTCTATTTGAGAGCACAGAGGAAGGGGCTCCAGCCCCGCTTTAACTGGACTCTACTTGGTCTTCTACTTCTGCTGGTTTTTCCAGGTTACTTCCCTGGAGACTTTCTTATACACACCATGAGCTGACCTTGCCATTTTAAGGCTTTAATTGATGGAACTTATAAGGCATGAAAGTTCAAGAAAGCCAGGCTTCCGAGACCCTGCCCTGTAACACCACTATGGCCAGCCTCTGGGCTGAGTCCTCTGAGGATGTCTTACCTGGGACACTGTGATGCCACATTTCTTGGCTAACTCCTCTTTGGCTTCCTCACTGGGGTAAGGGTTGCTGAGATGGGAATAGAAATATTCATTCAGGATTTCCGTCGCTTGCTTGTTGAAATTTCGTCTCTTCCGCCTTCATAAAGAGCAAGGAAATCACAATGACAATGGAAAAAAAAGTTCATAACAAATACATATAAAAAGGGAGAGGAGAGGATCTACGTTTGGGAGAAGACATGTTTTTGAGTGAATGAGAGGAGATGTGTCCTAAGGGGCCGGATGCTGAAAGCATTTCTTAAGGTGTTTGCTGTACACCTCATTGTGCTCACTGTGAGGACATTGAGCAGAACAGTCACATGTATTTATACAGAGTGCTGAGCAGCATGAAGCTTCAAAATCCTCCATCTTGGTTTTAAGCCCTAGACAAACTGAACACCAGCTGGGTGATTCGGAATGCCTCTCCAAACCTTAGCTTCTTCAAATGACAGTCAAAAGGGTCAAACCAACCTCGTGGGGTGAGAGGAAGGGAGAAATGAGGTCATATCAATATACAGACAGGACTCAGCACAGTGTCTAGTACAGGACAAATGCTAGGACTTCCTGAGGATTCTTCCTACCAGGCCCCAGGCCTTGGATCTGATCCTTCAAAGCCATCAATACAAATTATTCATTTTTCACAACTACAGAGGTAGCTATGGTTATTCCCATTTACCAATGAAGAGCTGAGTTTAAAAGTTGCTCAGCTAGTATGTTACAGAGCTAAAATATTAATTCAAGTCTGCCTGAGTACAAAACCCAGCCTCTTTTTATATACAAATTGCCTCCTGGCAATTACACAGAGACTCTGCAGCCATAAGTTAAAAATAAGTTATCATTTTCTCTCTATTCTATCCATATGTAAGTGCATGCAACATTTTTAAAAGGCTTGGGGAAGAGGGGCAGGAACGGATGGAAATTAACCCCCTGACTGCTTGACCTTCCTTAAAAGGAGAGAAACAGTACTTCTTAAGCAGGAACAGCTGCTAAATGGTGAAACACAAGCCCAGAGAAATCTTTTTAACATACAGGTTGCTAAAAGGAAGAAAACCACTCTTGGAATAAAACCATTTTTATGCCTTAAAAAAAAAAGTGCTAATTGAACTAATTTAAAGTGAGAATCACTTTATGGCCTCTTCCCAGCTAAGGCCTGGGGATAGCTGGGGTTTGCTTAGGGATGCTGGACTCCTTACAGATGTCTGCTGGCCCTCCTTGAGGGGGCAGGGCCTCTATCTTTAAATTAGCTCTATTAGCACTTTTGCCTTTTTGCTTTTATCAAAACCTTTTCCTTATGGGAAAAAAAATTGTTTTCAGAACATCCCTGGTTATGCCAGGATATCAAGTTTTCCAATTTAAGCCAACAGAAAGCACTGATCGCCTTGCTAGACAGAAAATTCAGCTAATATTGTATTTTCAGGGTCCCACTTGGATTAATTAACACAATAAAGTGTCTGATTTTACTGGATGAACACCATCTGTCCATAGGTATTAACCACATCTGTCCAGATTATGCCAAGCCCAAGTCACTCTCCCAAATCATGATGAGTTTCTGGGTCACCCAGCATCAGAAATTGGGCAGATTAGATTAAAAGGCCCAACTAAAAAGGAGATATGTATTAAAAGCTCTTGCATGATGGGAATGAGGAAGGTAGCCAACTGGTTAACCCAGTCTCCAGGCTAGTCTTTAGATAACCTCTGGCTTCCTCTTGGCCTCAAGAAAACAGTTGTTTTAGGCCTGGGGATGTGGCCCCTGAAGCCTCCTCTAATTGGGAGTTGTTTGCATTAGCATTACAGTGTATTTCTTGGGACTCTTCCAATTGAACTCACAGGAAGCCTCTCTGGAATGAGTTGGGTGCTGGGATTGTACAGACAGCTGTTCCTGACTCCTCCTGGTGACGTGCAATCTTCCTTTAGGTGGTCTCATCTACTCTGATGGCCGCACTGATCATCTCTTGCAGGGCCTGTCTCAATCTAGAGCCTTTGAAACCCCAGAATTAGGAGTTTACAGAATTTCAAGAAACACAGGGAAAATAATATACTTCTGACAATAAGGTTATTTGAACTAAGATGCCTGGTTTCTTTGCTCTGGCTGGAAGTGTTTTTAGCTCGGTGAGTTAACACTCGTTATTTCAAGCCAACCAAAAGCTTTGATTGTTGGGTATCCAGGTAAGTGTAAGAAATGCGGAAGTCGATGAAATTTTAGGAATGGAAGCTTTGGAATCACAGTGATTCAAGAATGAGGAGTGGAGGCACCACAGACCATCAAACGCATTATCTCTGCCCAAATGCCTCTCCTAAGACCCAATGCCCCATTTACCACCGCGTCCATTTGCCACTGCATATCCCAGGCACTTCCAACAAACTGTTTCTAAGATGAGTATCACATTTCACTCGAACCAACTTCACTTTCTTTTTTCCCCACATTATATAATAATACCACCATAGATACAAAGTTCATTATATTTGCTAATTTGCTCATCCATTCAATTGTTTGTTCATTCCTTAACTATTTGAGTACCTAACACACACCAGAACCTGGGAGTGATTCTCAATTCCCCTCACTCTCTTCTCTTCACTGGATGATTGGCCCCAGAGCAAGTCTTACCAGTTCTATTTTTCAAATCTGTCTCTTTTGTTCCATCCTCAGTGTCACTGCTTTTTGTGAAATGGGTTTAGAGGCACTATGGTCTATTGTATAATGGTCTTACTAAAGTTGTCCAACAGCACTTTCTACAATGAGGAAAATAAATGTTCTCTGTTCTCCTATTGGAGTAGCCAGCAGCTGCTACTGAGTGGCTGAAATAAGATGTGTAAAACTGGAGAGCTAAATTTTTCAATTTTGTTTACTTACATTTTAATTAATATAGACTAAAAATCAAGAAGCCACAGACTAGACAGTACAACTGTAGGCTGACGCTTTCCTGAAATCGTGCCCAAATAGCTCTCCTGGAAGGAGAGCCTGGACTCTTAGCCATGAGGCACACCATCGTGTGCCTTAAATGTCTTCAGAACCTCCTTCTTTAATCTATTCCATCATATACCAATGTTTATCTGAACATATTTCTCTCCAAATATTTGAGTAAAATAGGGAAGGTATTTTATACTTATTCTGTATTTCCACAGTTTGAGAAGGACAAGCCTCAGCTAATCCTTAAGAAAATCACTACAGGAATTCCTCTAAACTATGGATCTGATCATGAAAATAATAATAATGAGAGCAGTAATAATATACTATATTTCCACTAATATACCATAGTGATCCTTATTATATTATAGCTGAATTATGGTGTGAATACTATGCTCCAGACACTATATTGTAAATATGTTATCTTATTTATTCCTATGTATAGAATTATTCCCATTTTGGAGACCCCAAAACTGAGTCTTAGGAAGGATAAGCCATTTATCCCAGATCACAGACGCAGTCAGGGTTATAGCAAGAATCTGAACCCAAGCAGTGTAATTTGAGAACTTTCACCTTTTCCTTCCTTAAACAGATCAGAGTTTCTGCTGTTTCACAGGACAATCCGCAGTCTTTGCTGGCACAGTTAAGGCCTTTCAGGGGATCAAGCCCATCCCCAGTGTCTCATTTCCCTCCAGTCCTACACATGCTCTTCCTAATTTCATCTGGCTTCATCATATGCTCCTCTATTCCCCAAAGACACACATGGCATTCATGCTCCCATGCCTTTTCATACCACAGTGTGTATTTCTGTCCCACAGCATTTGCCACAAGTTTACATGTGTCTTCCCAACTAAACAGTAAATCCTCAAGGGGAGGAGCCGTGTTTCACATGTATTTGAAACCCTGGTGCCCAACACATACTAAGCATCCCAGTCAGTAGTGCCTGTTGAAGTTGAATTATGTTGTTTACTTTGCTTCTGTGATTCCTTCTATTTGTTAACTGTCACAGTCCTCTGAGATTCTGCACTGTCTGCCTTTCCCCAGTTCTCCATTCTCTCTCCCCTTCGGGTGAAATTGGCAGTTGTACTTCCTGTGATCATGTACAGTTTTATGCTCAGTTATAAGAGCACCTGTCCCAGGAGATTATGAGTTCTTGAAGGTGGGACCCACATTTACGTGTATTCTTTTCATCTTTGTTATTCCAGAGGCTAATACAGCATTTGGAAGAGTTAAAAACTCAGTTATAGAAGTAAATAAATCTAAATATAGTGGCAGTTCAGCCAGATCATATTGGATGTCCTTTCCTTTCTTGCAATCCTCTTTTTAAATCATTTTCTATAACCTTAACTAGAATGGTGGAGTGCAGAGGTGTATTTCCAACCATGTGCTTGCTGCTTTCTCCAGCAAGATGTTATTTTTTAAAAAAACAAAGTTAAAATTATTGTATTGCTTGAAAAATCATTAAGAAGGTTTACAAGTTCTATCTCAAAGACTTATCACAGCACTATGCTTGATATAAAGCATGCAATAATAAAAGTTGACTGAATGAATGAGTAGAATTTTTAAGTTAAACTTTTCTGGCACAGTTAAATCAACATAAGGAAGAAAAGAAGGATATGACTCCAGTGGACAAAACCTGGCCTAAGTGCTCAGCTGGGGAGTATGGAAGGCAGACTCCTAAGAAGATCTGTACGATTCCACTCTGGGGTACTCCCCCTGCCTTGAATGTGTGTGTTGGGGGGACAGTGAAAATGGTAGGATATCATTCCTATGATTAAGTTACTAATCAGCTGACTTTGTGTTAATGAAATGGGAGATTAGGTTAAAGCCTTAAAACGGTGACATTATCCAGGGAGAACCCGGAGAAGGCAATGGCACCCCACTCCAGTACTCTTGCCTGGAAAATCCCATGGACGGAGGAGCCTGGTAGGCTACAGTCCATGGGGTCGCTAAGAGTCGGACGGGACTGAGCGACTTCACCTTCCCTTTTCACTTTCATGCATTGGAGAAGGAAATGGCAGCCCACTCCAGTGTTCCTTCCTGGAAAATCCCAGGGATGGGGGAGCCTGGTGGGCTGCCGTCTATGGGGTCGCACAGAGTCGGACACGACTGAAGCGACTTAGCAGCAGCAGCAGCAGCAGCAGCAGCAGCAGCAGCAATCAGGAAGAAAGGTAGCAGCCAAGCTGTAAGCCCTGTCAATGGGAAGGGTGGCTTCTAAGAGCTGGGGACATCCGTCCTACTATCACAAGGAACTGAATTCTGCCCCCATGGGAATGAGCCTCAGCTGTGAGCACGGCCTCAGCTGAGCCCTGGATTACAGCTCTGTGAGGCTAGAGCAGAGGATCCAGGTTAACATGCTGTTCCTGAACAACAGAAACTGAAACAACTTTGTGTTGGTCTAAGCTGCTAAATTTGTGGTAATCTGTTCTTCAAGAGCAGAAAATACAAGGAATGTTACACAACAAAAGAGTAACATTCAATTCTGCATACCCATTATATTACGAAGACTAATCCTGTTACTAAATCAAGTCTCCCTTGTATATCATTTGTTTTCCATGAAATCTTTTCTTAATGAAGCCCTGCCTATCAGATGCATGGATTAGAGCAGCATGTAAATATCAACAGTGAGTATGTCTTTCTTACTAAAGTGTGTTTAGCTAGCTTTCCCAATAATAGATAGCACTAGAAGCAATGATATTAACTACTTTGATCATGAGGTCCAGGCAAACATCCACTTTTGAGCTGGAAAAACCATTTGCTCATGCCTGTGTTGGCATTTGGGGTCATATTCTTTCAGTGATACTAAATACACCATCAAAATAAATGCTAATAACAATGACAGTTGGTTAATTGATTTAGTTTTGAACCTTGGCTCAGAGGCAATGATTCAAAGGTCGCAACCAAAGCAGGAAAGAGATCCTCTCTTATGATGATTGTCCTTCTGGTGCCAACTAGAACAATCTAGGCAAAAGCTGATGGAAGTGAAAGGAACTGGGTACAAAACTTGCCTAGTTTCTTGTCTTTTGCAGTGTGACCTTCAACTGGGCACAGCTGAATTACTGAAGGAAGAAATCCTATGAGAAAATGATTCTGCTCCTCCTTTCTCTCTGATTTCTTCTTTCTTGGAAAGAACCCAGCCTGGGCCCAACTTTTTTTTCCCCCCAATATCTGCCAACATAAATGCCAACACCAGCATTTTAACAAGAGGAGTTACCATGGGGGGATGTAAACAACACATGCAGAGTGGTGGCTGCCACAACACAGGGGACAGACCCAGACACAGGCCACCAGTCACTTGCACTTCATAGCGTGGGGAGCAGCCAGCTTTAAAGAAGCCAGGCTGGCAGCAGGCCACAGGGCAAGGGAGACCCCGGGGCAGGGGTGTCCTGCTTCAGCAGGCCTGCGCCTTCCTTCTCGCATCTCTGTGCTCAGCTGGGAAAAGCTCTCTTCATTTGTACTTTCTCTTGACTTTATGTATTTCTATTAGCCCAGAGATACAGTTTGCTGGCTGACATTCCTATTTCATATTCCACATGACCCAAGACACAATGAATGAAAGGGAGTTTAGGAGGTGCCAGGGAGCTTTAAAGAGGTCTGTGAACCATAAAGACCACAGTTGTGAAGACAGAGAAAAGTATAGGTAATGGAGCTGAATAGTATATGATTTCTAGGGTGGAAAAAAAATGAAAAAGCGGAGAATCTGTGTGTCTGATTGAAAAGGAACTAAACTACAGATCATTAAATGGTATATGACCATGACATAGCTAGTGTTTTTATAATAAAAGCCATATGCTAGGATTATATTCAGGAATTCAAACAATGAATGATGAAATCTGCATTTATAGAAAATGACTAATTTGAGCTCTAGATCACAAAGGATATCCATACACTGAAAACTCATGTATTAGATCAATTATCAACACCACTTTCTAGAGTAGATGAAAGATATGACTAGCATTATCTTACAGGCTGGATAACAGAAGCCAAAGAAATCAAAGGGATTTGCACAAATCCACCAGTGTAGACAGTAATGGGACTAAGACTATCTGTTCCATAGTCTTAGTTTTTGTCCTAAAGGACTTTTCTATCCATGGTTTCAACTGGATTCTTTGAACTCACAACTTAGGTCACAAGCTAGTGTCAGAAAATTTTAAATCTTGATTGAAAATCTGGCCCATATGAGACCAGTCCTTTGCCCCTCCACACAAGGGACCACATCTTCTTCATTTTTGTGCCCCTAAAACTCAGCCCAAAGTACGACACATGGTAATCTAGTTATAAATATTCGTTGAAACTAACTAGGTGCCCTCTCTGCCAACATGAAGTGTGGCAGAGATTCCCAGCTCTCAACCGGAACCATCTTTCTTCAAAAGAGGTCATTGCAATATCTGGTTAGCCTTCTATGGGCTTATAGTTACAACCTATTCCTGTGCAAGAGGCCACTCATGGTATGAAAACAAGAAGTCCTGCTTCTTCTGTCCCTATTGCTAAATCATCCTCACTTCTCATGCAGAGTAAGTAGCAGTGGCCATAAAAAATATCCCATCCCCACATTTTCCTGGAGTTGTATAAAACCCATGGTTATCCACCGTTGCAGCCTTCTTTTCCCTGACCTTTCACAGGCTACTACTTGGCTCAGCCTTGAACACAGTGAAAATGGAGCTTCTGGAGAGGGCCAGCCTTAGATTCTAACCCTGAATCAGTGGTTCTGCCAAAGGACAGTCCTCTCCTGGGGACTCACCGTGCATCCAGAAACCGGGAACGCAGGATCATGACGGCCTCACACGTGCTCTGCTTGAGCTGCATCTGGATGGAGCTGAACTTGCGGTGGATGATACTGACCATCCGCTCTATCTCCTTTGGGGAAATAGGCCTGGTCCGGCTTTGCTCTCGCAGGAGATTCATCACATGGGTGGTGAACTCATTACATGCCTGGAACAGAGGAGGATAGACATGGGGCATGGTAAGGGTCCTTGCTGTGAGGCTGTGTAGGTCTTTCTAGAGACGTGTACAGGTAAAGAAACTGGGCTAGCCTGTGGCATTTTGTCAAAAAAAAAAAAATGCCCAGAACCCCCTTTCAGCACATTTGATTATAATTTCCATCACTATGTGGATTTTTTTAAAGGGGAGAAGAAAATTTTTCGAAATCAATTTTTTTCATGATTCTACTATTATGAAAGATGAGAACATGTCTGTTAGTACAAAACTTCACAACCCTGCACTCCCATGTTAACAGCTAAAGAGAGTCTGAAGTCAAATACAGCATGAACTTTCTGCTTTGCCCTTATTTCTGTTATGCTAAAGCTTCCAAATATTCAATTTGGTATAAAGAGTCCAAAAAATGGAATCACTGAGTTAAAAGGTCTGATGACTCTTCTGTGAGATTCTCATTAATCTACTTCTAGTTGTAACATAAGAACTCCCTCCTATGCTGGTCTTCTGAAGATCCTTTATGTCTATAACACAAAGGGAATCTGTATAGAAACAAATTCAAAACATGATTTAGAGGATTTAGGAAATACCTCTGCAGAGAGAAAACTATCAGCTCTGGAAGTGAAACTGGATATCATTTTTCCCACCTCCTTATTTTACAGTTGGGAAAACTGTGCCCCAAGAGATGAAGGCCCACAGCAAAACACAGCCTGAACCCTCCCTAAACCAGGCCAGGGGGTCTGTTCTTTCCCAGACTCTGCACTTGCTCCTTGGAACACCACTGCCCTTTCTTTTGGTTACTATTACTTATCATTGTAGTCTGGTTTTCTTAAGGAACATTCAGTAAAACATCTACTCACATTTAACTCACAGCAGTGTTGGAAAACTGTGTAAAATTTGTTAGCAAGAAAGGCAAGCTGATGCTCTGAAGGTTGAAGAACTACGGACTCAAAGTGTCCAACTTAATACCGTAGAATCATGTTCATTAATGCTAAAACTGCATTGCTATTGTTTTTTACAACACAAAGCTCTTCACAGTTGTCAGTTATGCAGTAACAGTAACACATTCACTGTTCATTTCTCCAAGAAATCCTTCGAGGTTTGCTGGCCAAAGGTTCGCCCACATCCACTGGGCTGTGTCTACACTGGGGGCTGGGAAACCTGGTTTTTGACCCTGTCTCCATGAGTATGTGGGCAATTGCTTTCACTATTCAGTGCCTTGTTTTATTCGTCCAAGAGTGGATTTAATCATTCCTACCCCTTTAGCAAGGCCAGCCATCCTCACGCTCCTTGTATGGTGACCTGTGGATGGAGTAAATCACTCACATGAACAGGGCAGCAGGCTAAGAGCACGGACTGCCTGCGTTCACACCCTGCCCAGGAACTCACTTGACTGTGGGGCTTTGGTTAGTCATGTAAGATCCCTGTGTCTTCTCTTTCCTATCTGAAATGAGGAGGACAGTACCTCAAAGAATGTGGTAAGGACAAGATGAGTTACTGTGTGTCTGGCCATATAGTGTGTCCTTATTATCTTTTTAAAGTATAGGTAACTCAGAACCCCAGCATATGATCAAAATGGGGCAAACCTCTCCAGGCTTCAGTTTCCGTTGTGGTACAAATAAAGGAGGTCACAAATAGCTTCTTTCTACTCTGTAGGTGTATATATATGCTGAAGATGAAATCCACAGAAGATCAAGTCCATAGAGCATTTTGCCCTTACTATGAAAATTGCTATATAAACACAAGATCTTATTATAAGCTTCATCTCTCCCCAACCTAAACAGCCCCTTCACCCCCAAGCTGTACAACAAAGGAAGGAAAACAAAGCCTGGCAGCTAGTTGGCTGGAAGTCTATAAGGCCTTGGAGAGGGGTGGCGGGGAGGTATGCTGCAAGCATCTCCCGCTGGGCTGCAGGCCCTACCCACCCCCCCGATTTGGTGGGGGTTCAAACTGAGGAGGGGCCGGACGTGAAGGAGGTATTGTCAGGTGCACACCCTATCTGCTGGGAAGCCACAGTACTCAGCTAATAATAATGTGTTTCATTACAGTGAATAAAAATACTCACAATATCTGGTGTTTATTCAGGGCATTGGATCCTGGGCCCCTTTCTGCTCTGCCCTAAACAGACAGTGGAGTCTTTTCACCCACTGCTGAGGTGGAGCAGGGCAGCTGCTCAACAGCTGCTTGGGAACACACAACAGACAGGAACTCCAAGCCCATTTAGATGGGTAGAACACAACGATCCAGATTCTTCCAGGACCAGAACTACCCAGGCCTCCTCCTCAGTTCCCCAAGCTCAGCACCTTCAGAAGCTGCACTACTTCGGTGAGGCCAGGTTCTCCCGATGGAATGGGGAATAGGAGTGATTAATTAATTAAATAGAACCCTCGCAGGCTGAAGGTTTCTGTGACAGAGGAGACTGCTGAAGACTGTCCTAAAGACAGTCACCTTCTGGAGCTACCCCTCCAGCTGCCTCCGGAGACATTCCGGGTTCCAGGGCAAGGGCACTTCGAGGAGCAGCTGACCCGAGAGAAGCTCTTCGCAAATTTTGCTTAGTATAAGCAATTTAATCCTAGAATTGAAGCTTCCTTCCTTCCCTCTCTTCAGCTCATCTTCATCTCTAAATCTTTCAAACTGGATTTGGCTGCCAATTTCAGCAAGGAATATGACTGGGATCTTAAGACTTCCTTGGCTGTGAAAGGACTACTTAACCCACCCCAGTTCAGCCTTGGAGACTAAGCCTTGTCAATGTCCTGGCAGCATTACTTACAAAAATTGAAGAACTCTGCAAAGCTACAAGAGTATCTTTTTTGGTTTTTTTGAATAGCACTTGGAAGAAAATTCAGTTTTCTGATATCCTGGTTTTATCTACCAAAATATGCCAGCTTTTTTTTTTAGCTAGCTCTTAAATACCTCAGCCACCAACATGATTGGCTGAAAAGGTGTTTACCAACCCTTTTTAGTGAAGAAAACAATTTCCTTCCTTTCTTTCTAATGAAAGTCACTAGAAGCCTTCTTTATATAATAACCTCAGGGTGAAACAATGGCTGATTCGGGTCTTTTTGGCAGGGTTGGGGGGAGCACACGATGAGTGGGAGGGGTGAGGAGGGTTATGGTAGTTAATTACTGGAGAGCTAATTGATCCTCTGGTTATCTATCATCACCAAACTAAAAACAAAACAAACCAAAACAACAGAATCGACTCTTAACTAGTCAATCCGGTAACCATCTAGGTACTATTAAAAGAGACTGACATTTTTAGTAAGGTTTCCTATTTTTCAAAAAGGTCCCGTGAGGAACGCTTACAGAAAAAAATGAAGAAGATCTATCTTTCAGACTTACTAGCTAGAAGGTTAATGGCATAATTTCCTCACAATCTGCCATTTACTCTAATTAAGAATACAACTAATATTAATAAATTATTAAGCACACAGTGTGTTAAACAGTATTCAGTTCCTACCCAGAAAATGCCCAAAGAAATAAGAAAATAATTTCTTAGTACTTCTTAAGAATAATAAATACAGACTACTACTACTACTACTACTACTACTACTACTACATTGACCTAACTTGATCCCACAAAGAGACTGAACTAGACCTGCCTCTGACTGTCTGAGGGTCTCCTATGGAGGCGTGGGTCGATATTGGCCTGCCATGGGGATGGGACACTGGCAGCAGCAGTTGTGGGAGATGCATGTTGACATAAATCCTCCAGGAGGTCGCCATTAACCCTACCATGGAGCCTGTAGACTTCAGGACCAGGTCACCTCAGACCAAACAAGTAACAGAGAGGGACTACAGCCCCACCCATCAGCAAAATAGATAGAGTTTAAGTTCCCAATTTCCAGTATTGTTATTATTCAGAATATGTGGGTATCTAGAAGTTTCTCAAGCAGAGTATTTTTATCACTAGTCTCTCTTAGAGAGCATCAATCTATTCCATGAAAGTACCAGAGAGGACAGGCCGGTTACTTCATTGTCTACAGACATCCACATTCGTTCCATATTAAGTGGAGCTGAGTGTTGTTCCAATAAGAGCCTTGGGCTAAAGGTCCAAATCTAGATTCCAGGGTAATCTGTCCCTCCTTGGATGTGTGACCCAGATATATCATCTAACCTCTCTGACCTCCATTTCCTCATCTGTATCAAAATGGAGATGATGACAGCCATAAAAGTGCTGGAACAAGTGCAGTTAGGTTGATAAAAGTGCTTTAGACATTTTGGAAGAAGATGGAAGAGTAACAAGGGGGGGTTAAATCAAGAAGACAGTCTGTTCTTTGTTGCTGGCAACCTGAGGTACAAAGAAAGCTAGTTTTTAACACCATCTAGCCTAATATCCATCTCAGTTGTAGGTTTGGGAGGAAGCCACACTCTTTGTACCCCTGGAGTTTGGGATGAGTTAACCTGGATACCAGGTCTAGATAGGTTGTTATGCCAGAGACCAAGCTTAGTGGTGAAGGTACAATAGGAAAAGCACGGGTAGGAAGAACCCAAGTGGCTAGCTAGGGACCTTTGTAGGAAATGTCCCCTGAGTCTCCCTAAACTATCCCCTTGGATGGGGCAGGCTGTGAACTCTAACATGATGGCCCAGGAGGGGAAATTGTCATGGATCAGCCAGCGTACCTGAGCTGAGCCTCTCCTGGGATCTGATAAAATGTCTACAAGAGTCTACATCATGATAAGAATGCTTGTTCTTCCCTGAGAGAGTCGAGGGTGATGATCCACAGGTTCTTACCACAAAATGACTTTTGTTTTGCTCCCCTTGACACCTCCCTACACCTGTCTTGTGGCTGAAATTCACCACACTTGGCTTCCAGCTTCATAGTAATCTTTTCCCTCATAAAAGAAGAGACTTTGTAGAAATCCATTTCAAAGGTAGATAGGAGTGCAATAATGAAACTTTCTTCACTTTAAATTTTAAAATGCCTATTTCTATTTTAAAATTTATATATTCTATTAAGTTTGCATTTGCCTTTTACTTAGACAGTCCAAAGTGGACAGTACAGGGTCTTCTACTTTTTGATTTTTTTTTATCCCTCTTCTTCTATGATTCTTAAAAAAGAAAGAAAGAAAGCCAGAAATCTAACAATTCTATGAAAGTACGTTAACTTAGAATTTCAGGACAATGTCATATCCAACAATATGACAACCAACTAATGTCAGCTAAATAATGGGAGGAAATCCTGATGTTAAAGGACCCCTAGTAAAACAGTGTTGCTCATAGTGACCAGAGGAAACAATATTGACATTTAAATTCATGTGTGTGTGTGTGTGGGGGGTGCTCTAGTAGAGAGGGGTGCTGTTATAATTAGAATACCACACAACATCTATATACTGTTTTATGACTTAAAGTCTTTCTTAAGCTTTTCCTTCATATGATTTTTTATGGCTCTCGGATAGCTTAGGCTCCAAGTCCACAGCTCTTTGCTGAATACTACCAGCTACTGAGGTAGAGAATGTGGACCACTGGATCCCACAGACCATCAGTAGAGTGTCAGGGCTGGAATTCAACTTTGTCTACCTCCAGGGGTCCCCTGAGACCCTCTATGTTTTATAGAGGGAGATGTGTATCATATTATATACTATATATAAAAATCAGAGTATGATGGACTTCCATTTGAACTAATCTGGGTAGAGTGAAGGAATTTAAGGTCAAGTTTTAGTGTCCATTCCCATAGGCTTCCAGGAGCACCAGGTGGTGAGGTACCCTCCTAATGAAGCAACAAACAAGGCCCAGAGGACCCCCCAGCACACACACATACCTCCCCCACGTCACCTGGTGACTCTGCTCATGACTCTAACACCCTGAGAGCCCAGAGCTGCATGCCAAGGGGCAGTACTCTGGAGTGTCAGGGACTGTTTCCTTATATAGACTTGGTTTCCTAAAATCATCAGTTCACACTATTTTTTTAAGTGATCTTATCTCCAGTTTGCCTGAATTTTCAATAGTGGAGACCCTGGACTTGATGGGCTCAAGTTCAACAAGTGGCTCTGGGGTGAGGCCAGAAACAGTGGACCCCGATGGCAATCTCCAGGAAAGGCTACCTGCCTCCGTCCCCTCCTAGCTGGGAGTTGCATGATTTCTCCGCCCTGCCCTAAAGGGCTGGGGAGCCCAGGCCCCCACAAGGCTGTGAATACCTGCTCATATTTCTCCAGCTCCGTGTGGTAGATTTGTCTGATCTGTGAGAGTTTGGCTCTGTAATCGGAATGTTCCACTGAGTTGTCGGAACCCGCGCCTCCAGAAGCAGCCGCTGCTGCAGCCGCCGCCGCGGAGCCTCCGCCCTTCTCGGGCCCCGCCACCCCCTCGGCCAGCAGCATGTTGTCCAGTCGCATCAGCTGGGGGTCTGTTGGTTCCTCTTCCTGGGCTCCTCGGATACTCAAAACTGCAGGAAGATACAAAAGAGTGGGGAGGTGTTGACAGTAACCCAACGAAGTAAAATTTAAAAACAACAGAAAACTCCTAATATATGATTTGGCTGAAGAAGTATCAAATTACTTAACAAAATGTCATCTGAGCAATGAGCGTGCAAAGGGCTGGAAAAAGAGAGGGATGGGAGGACTAGAAAATGCAAGGAGAGATTCGATTTGTTCCTGAAATTAATTATACTCCTCTCATATGAGGTGCCTAGAATAGTCAAACTGATGGAGACAGGAAGTAGCCCTGTGGGTACCACGGCCTTGGAGAAGTGGGGAATAAGGAACTAGTAATTAACCAGTACCAAGCTACATTTTGGGAAGATGAAAAAGTTCTTGAAATGGATGCTGGTAATGGCTGCACAGCAATGTGAATGTACTTAATGCCACTGAACTGTACACTCAAAATTAGTTATAATGCTAAGTTTTTTTTATGTATATTTTACCACAATGAAAGAAATTTCAAATCCACAAAAAAAATTATCACAGAATATAATTTTCACTTTCATCCCCAAACTGCTAAATTTTGATTCAAGGAATAGCATTTCCTTTCTCATTTCTAATTTTAGATTTCTGTGAGTTTGTTATTACAAAGTTTTAACACTCATTGACTTTATAATATTGGATCAGCCTAAATTTTCATTTCCAAAATAACCTAAGTCAGGCAAATTCAGTTAATTTGAGTCAAGTGTGAAGACCTCTCCCCTGGACTAGGGATTTCTATTTTCCAAAATTGAGATCAATTTATTCCGGGTGGTAAGAACTCCGTTCTGGTACAAACAAGGGTGAAATCCTTTAAACAAGCTGCCTCAGGGATTCAGAGAAGCTGGTGTTCTGATAGGATGAAGGAGGCTCAGCTCCATGAAAGGCTCCTTTTTATTAATCCCCCACGACCATTTGCGGGGGATGAAGGGGTGATTTGGACTGAAAGAGATCAAGTGATTTAGTAAATCAGTGGAGGAGCTAGGCAGTCTCTTTTTACTACCTTCATACAACCTGCCATAAAGTAAATCACTCATCTAAACCCAGTTTAATCGTCAGCAGCCAAGTCTTTGTTGAGAGTGAACACGAAAAGAGTATCCAAATTAAAAAGAAAAACAAAACTGCGGGTAAAGTAGGGAAGGAGGGATGTAACTAAAGGTAGAGAAGAAGCACACTCTGCTTGTTCGAATCCTGGGCATGGAGATGGAAGAGTCCGGGGGCCGGGGGGTATATGAGCAACAGCACAGCACAGAGTCCAGAACTGTTTCTGGCTAGGATGCATCTGGTGAGCCCCACGGGGACAGTGACAGGTGCAGCTGTCTCTCGATCTCAGCAAGGCAGCCGCACGGGGTTGTGACAGGAAAGGCGGACCTGAGCTCAATCCGAGGGGACGTGGAGACGTTTGGGGTGTTCCATCACCTATGATACCAGCATAACTGCTGGCTGTGCCCACATGCTCCTGGCTTCTAACAGGTCTGACAAGAAGCAACCTTGAAAGTTGTTTCAAAGGAAAGCCCGAGTCCTGTGCTAAAGGAAAATGGCAGCACTGCTTTTGTGAAACATGAGACAATCAAGTGGACAGTCAAGCACATGGACCAGGGGTAGCAGTTTAAAGGCACGGGGTAGACACACGCACCCCTTGAGGAAGTGAGAAAAGACAGGAGGAGGGAACAGGAGGACGTGGGGAAGGTAGTCAGCTGGGGAGGAACGAAGGATACAGGAAGAGCCCACACTTCAGGACCCAGGCTCTCCTCTTGCAACTGAATTTTTAATGTTCTGCTGCACTAAAATAAAATTGCTATACTGGTGACAGCACAGGTTAGAGGATTGTGGAGTTTAATTTTGTGGACATTTTTCCAATGAAATCCTTCTTTTGGAGACTCAGAAGACTTACATAGGAAATTGTCCCCCTGATCTCACAATAAGAAAGATTTAATCATGTTATTCAGTTCCTTGAACTTATTTACTCAAATCTCCGAAGTCCTCAGAAGAACATATCACCACTAACAAAGATTTCCTTAAGAAGGGAAATGAATGCTGCAACCGTTTCCTGAATACCAGCCCCTAAAGGTGGGGGGTGGCAGGGAGAAGAATGTGATCCCCCAAGCAGATGGTGTTAGAGCCCTGGAACCTCTCCTTCCTCACCTGTACAGCCCAGTGAATGCTTTCAGGTGAGGACATTGGTGTGTGGGGTTTATGGATGTTTCCCCAGTGAATTTCATTGAATGAATTTCAACTGTTTTATCAACAAAATACCTATGGGTCATTTAAGAGTGAAAAAAGAATCACCTCTGAGCCATTTGGTAATTGTGGCACTTTTACTTAATCATTAAAAAATTGGTGCTGGGGCAAAATTTGACACTAATTCACTCTCTGGAATCCCATGACCAATACGTTCCAGAAGAGGCCACAAACCTCGGCCGATGGGAAACCTCCTCAAGATGCTGAGGCTGGTGACATCTGAGCCGGGCCGTGACGCCGCCAAGTGGCTCTTCCTCATCACTCCAAAACAATTCTTCCTGACAGATCCAGCACTGACAGGTCTCAACAGTGGTAGCAAAGTAAAAGAGAATAATGTCAACTGGTGAGGATATACTTTGCTGGGGCTGCCTACACACTGCCTTATCTGAGGTGATGGTAAGGAGGGTCAGACCTGTGCCTAAGAACAACTCATTCACCCCATTAACTTATTCCTCTAGCAAAATTCCATTTGTTCTGAAAAGAATGAGACAGAAAAGGAGTCAGGCAGACACAGAACAAAGTGCTGGTACTGATTCTTCAGGTACGAGGTAGGTGACCAGGCGGCCATGTTACTACGAGGACTTCCCATGTGCCCAATATTTACCTTAAAGAATATTTTCCCTTTCCAGCCCTTCTCAGTTGCGCCCACATCCATGCCTCACTTTTTCTTTTAAACAATCAATGGGAAGCACGAACTGTCCATACAAAGTCTGCACACCTACCTACTTAATATTTTTCTTGATCTTAAAATCAAACTGCTTTTAAATGAAATAAAGGAAATGCTAAAGCTGCCAAGGACACTGAAAGGATACACTGTAAACCCCTACCCACCAAAGAAGTCCCAGCACAGTCACAGAGGGTAAAGCCCTAAGCTATACTACTGGATACATTTAGTAAGGGGAAAAAAAAACCACATACACACAAGCAAAAGTGTTGTCCTTTCACTTAGCTTTTGTGTCATTTGATGAATCCTGGAAACAAATACTCTTTAAAAAGAAATTTGGATTCACTAAGATTTAATATAATAGGTTTCCAAATGTGGCCATGAAGGAATAGGTATGATAGAAATGAAATGCACCTTGCTTGCATTTATCCTTAGAGTTCAGGACACATAAATTGGCCCCAAACCAGAGATTTGAAGAAAATAAAAGAACAGAAAAAATAGGAAAAACAAACCCAACAGTCCTCTCCAAATTATACCCCTTAAATGATACTCAAATCATTAAGAAAACAGAAATTTCATAGTATATATCAGAACCACCAGCACACAAACTATTCACACACACAAACACACACACAATATAAACAAAAGAAAACCCTCCTCTTCCACTATCTAACACAGAAGATTCTGGCTCTGAGGGTCTTGGGCTATGTGTGTGTGCTGGGACGAGGCCCAGGTGGACCAGTAAACAACACGGCATGGACAGATTTCTGCCCAAAAGGAGCAGGCTCTGAATGTACCACTATAAAGATGGGTGTTGGGATTCACTGATACGGAAAGCTGTTCAGCTAGTGAGTTAAAAAAAAAAAAATCCCACCAACATTAAATAAATAAATGAAAAGCCCGATATGTCTAAGCCAAAGTGATGCTACCTATTTACTGCTTGAAGCCAGCACTCGGCCAAATAGGAGACAAAATGATTATTTAAAAGCTCCTTTTTTTTTTTTTATCTCTGTGGCACCACGCAAGTCTCAAATGAACCTTTCACCAGGACACCAGAGATGTTAACACTCATCCTCCAAGATCCAATTTCAACCAGCGGAGCTGTTACCTAATCCAGCAACCATCACATGTGATCAGGTTTCTGCTCCCCTGATGGGTGCCCCGCAGACTCCCTCCCCTCCTCCCTGCTTTGCTCCCCAGCCCAACAGCTTTTACTCAGGTTTAAAGGGAAAAGCCCCCTGTTTATGTCAGTACATACAGGATTTTAATAGTGAGATTTGTACACTTCCATTACCAAAAATAAAATCAACTGCAGTGGATTTGCTCTGCAAAGAGGGTCACTCAACAAGATATTTAACCCTTTTGGTAATCATTCTTAAAGAAGGAGTTTCCTTCTCACAAATCTAACCCCTCACGTAAGAGACCAGTCAAGACAGGTAAGTGATGTATACAGAAAGTGTCACATGCCCTTTAAAAAGCATCCGATAACACCATCTACCTTGATGCCATCACTGGCCCTGGGGTTAATTCTCTGGTGAACCTCCCAAGATAAGAAGGCTGTCACGGCACAGTCGGAGCTGCTCTCACAACTGGTCTCCTGCTGTTCTCTCTTTGTTTCTTCACACATGGAGAAAAACAAACCAAACCCAAAGGCAGCTTCAAGATCCTTGGCAGGAAGGCAGCGAGTGGGTTGTTTTGTCCTTGGCTGAGCCCTGACACCGATCCAGAGCAGCTCCAGACAAAGCCCACTAGAGGGCACTCTTTCTTCACCAAGGACTGGTTGTGCTACGAGGGCGGCTGTTTTCAGTCCCCAGGTTTTTTTTAGTGCTGGGGGAAATGCCCCTGCTTAGATTCATGCTTCCAGGGGTAGAGCAGGCAGCAGAGGAAGAGAGCATATCTACTGAGAGGGTCGTCTTCAAATCTGGACAACAGTTCAGGGACCCAAAGCTGGGCTGACAGAGAGAGATGATGGACAGTCAACAGACGGTTTTTTTTGGGCTTCCCAAGTGGCGCTAGCGGTAAAGAACACTCCTGCCAGTGCAGGAGACACAAGAGACACAGGTTTGTTCCCTGGGTCAGGAAGATCCCCTGGAGGAGGGCATGGCAACCCATTCCAGTATTCTTGCCTGGAGAATCCTGTGGACAGAGCCTGGTGAGCTGCAGTCCAAAGGGTCGCAAAGAGTTGGACATGACTGAAGCGACTTGGCACGCAAGCAGACAGGTGGTTTGGGAAAGGGCATGAGGTGTTCCCAGGATGGGAACCCTCATGCTTTCTGGCCAATTTCTTTGCTTGATTTGAAGGCACAAGGCTGAACCTCCATGCAGGTTTTCCAGAGTCTATGAACTGGTCTTCAATACATATATGACCAAAAAAGCTGGGATAGTGAAGTTCTCCCAGACTCACCTCCCAACCCTGCTCTGCCATCTTCCAGGGGGTCAGAACTTTGGACAGAAGTATGGGACAAAAAATACGCTGTCCTTGCATTTTTTAGAAATAGAGCAAGGTGCCTGCCTCCTGAAAATATCACTGCTAGACCTTTTATTTGTTCAGAAAGTACTTGTGCACAACGAATTGCATCACCTTACAGAACATGAAGTAACATTACAAACTTAGATAGCAGATACAAGAAGGCAATGCACCCCATTCCAGTACTCTTGCCTGGGAAATCCCATGGATGGAGGAGCCTGGTAGGCTGCAGTCCATGGGGTCGCTAAGAGTCGAACATGACTGAGCGACTTCACTTTCATTTTTCCCTTTCATGCACTGGAGACGGAAATGGCAACCCACTCCAGTATTCTTGCCTGGAGAATCCCAGGGACGGCGGAGCCTGGTGGGCTGCCATCTATGGGGTCGCACAGAGTCGGACACGACTGAAGCGACTTAGCAGCAGCAGCAGCAGATAGCAGATAACGGAAGATTACAAAGGCAGAGTAATTTCCCCAAAACCAAAGCAAATGGAACAAGCCACAACTAGAATCTAGGTCTTTAACTCTTATACACTTGATCCTCTACTATAACATTAGGATTCTGTCACCAATGGTAATCAAGTGGATGTGCTTTCAATTCTGCATATGCGTGCATGTGTACACACACATGCACACACACAATGTCTTTTGATGCTCAGGTTGTGGCTGACATGCAAGGCAGAAAACAACCAGACATGAGATAGGGAAGGAAGGAAGTTCTTCCTACTGACCTGTTAATTTCTTTAAAATTTCCTCCAAACTTGGTCTTCTTCAATTACTTCTTTCTGCCAATAGGACAGAGCCACTGAGCCATGTGAATAGAATGCCCTCTTGCCTCTCAGACAGAAAAATCCACTTACCACAATCTCATCCTATTTCAAATCTCCATTCAGTCTTTCTCCAAAAAACCTACCCAGATAATAGCTAGAAATGAGCTCCCTTGCCACTGAGCCACCAAGCAAGTATTAATACTATCTACCCCACAGACGCAGCACATCTCAGAACAACCAACGTCACACCTGCCATCTCGCCAGCAAGGCTGTGAGCTTCTGAAAAGCTGTGATGATCTAGCCTCCATCTATGTATCCCCCATATGACCTCACAGAGCCTCTGGCACTGAGTATCTATTTGAGGATCTCTTAATGTATGAGAAAGAGTGCAGGAGGTAGGCTGCAGGATGGGGCTCTCTAATGATCCCTGTCTCGGCTCACTGTCCGTGGTGAGACAGTCGGCTCCTTATATATTTGCTCTTTCTCCCTCTGGTCCAGTTACAGTTTGGACCAGAGTTATCTTCTGGAAGAGGCCCTTTCCCTCCATCACCTCTTCCACCCCACTTCAAAAATCTGTCAAATCAGCCTGAAAAGGCTAAACATGCAAATCTACACTGTCATTAAGCTAGAGCCTTAGAACCCACAGGCTGGCATGTCCCCAGCAAGCCAACATTATCCACGACGAAGGCTCTGGGTGTTGGGAAAGGCCTCGCATGTGACTAGTACCTGGGGGAGAATTCCTAGGAGGGCTGACAGTGGCCCCCAGGGAAGGGGCTCTGCATACCGTGTTACCCAAATAAGCCCTCTGAGGAACGCTCAGTTCACTTAAACACATCACTAACTGAGCACCTCTAAGGAGCCGGGTATGAGGTGGATGCTGAGATTTCCAAGCCCAGGGTTTAGACTCCTCCAGTCCCTTCAGTGTGAGCACATCAAGTGGCCAGAGTAGGTGGAAAGCAAGCAGAAATCCCAGTGGACACATACCTCTAATCCTTCCTCTAGTTTCTTTCATTTCCCACAAGCACAACTGCACTCACAAGTCATAAATTCCAAGCTTCTGCTGAAAAATAACTATGACATATTTTGATTCTTCTGAACCCAAATGTGGGACGAAACTCTGATGTCAGTGGTTTGAAGCTTAAGGTACTGTGTCCTGATATTTTCCAGTACCAACCTTCTCGTTTGATGAAAAAGTTGTTTTGTACATTTTGAAAAGTGTCTGTCTATCCCACAAATGGAAATGATTGACAATTTGATTTCTTGAATTTTACAAGCCAGCCTGAGAGATGGTTGCCAGTCGGAGTGTCTAGTGAGCATGGGAGAACCAGTGACCACCTTAGTGGAGACCGTCCAGGGCAGGCAGAGATCTCGGAAGCTGCAGTTGGCCTGCAGCATCTTTATCAGATGAGAAGTCCAAGTTCCTGGAGTCTTCAAGTGTGAAAGCCATCCTCAAGACTGCCAGCTGTCTGTGTGCCAGCTCTTGAGACGCTCAGGGACACCAAGGTTGGGATCTGTGGGTCTAGGGTTTCTTATGGCATCACCAGGTGTTCAGACATAAAGAAAAGATGTCTTCTAGCCCTTTCAAACTTCCTTGGTTTGTTAGGCAGGTAAACCAAGCAACAGGACTTGAGGGCTTTAGTCAGTCAACAGCAAGACTTTGAGATTCCTCAAGTGCTGTATCCTGCAAATATTCACTGAGCATCTCTTACAGTGCCAAGCACGGTGCTGAACTTCAAAATAAATTGAGAGAAGAAGAGCTCCCCGCGAGGACCAGCGCAGGGTGCGAGAAGCCAAGACGGCACCTGGTAGCCCGTGATGCAAGAAACGGTTTCCCACTCAGCTGTGTATAAAACGTGTGAGAAATTGAGAGCCACTGGGTGGCAGCTTGCTGTGCAATCCCAGAGATGCAAGCTTCTCTCCACAACCGTAGTTTCTCAAGGAAGTGACACCATGGGGAAAGCAAAGGGATTTCTCACCGTTCTCTTGGATTCAGATGATAACATCAATTAGGCACCTAGCACATTGCTGGCAAGTGCTAATTCTTGACAGGTTTCCTCTCCCATCAGAATTCAGTATCCTCCCAAAGGGTAAGGATGGGCCTAAGCCCTCTTCTGTGAGCTCCACGACATGGCAGCAAGGAAGGGCACGAGTACAGAGCTGAGTCCACGGCTCCCACTGCATGACCTTGCCTTGCTTAAGCTCAGTTTCTTTATCACCTGACAGTCAGTAATATAATATCAACCACAGCTTGACTCTCATTAAAAGATTAAATACGTTTATTTTTACAAAAGCACATGTCTGTGCTTGGTAACTGGTTAGCTTTTAATAGTTGGTTAAATCTACATCAGTCCCATCGATAAAGGTCCCTTTGGGAAGAATAAGAAGGCAAGATAGATTTCAAGTTAAGAGTTTCTTTTTATATGTAAGAAATCAGCAAGGCAGAAGGAACCAGGCTAAATCAGTGAGTATACAAACACATACACAGCAGGCTAAGTCAGTGAGTACACACACACACACACACACACACACACACACACACACACACACAGAGCAGGCTAAGTCAATAGTACACAGACGTACACACACACACACACACACACACAGAGCAGGCTAAGTCAATAGTACACAGACACACACACACACCAGGCTAAGTCAGTGAATATATAGACAGACACACACATACCAGGCTAAGTCAATGAGTACAAAGACACACACACACCAGGCTAAGTCAATGAGTACACAGACACACACACACCAGGCTAAGTCAATGAGTACACAGACACACACACACCAGGCTAAGTCAATGAATATACACACACACACACACAGCAGGCTAAGTCAGTGAGTACACACACACACACACACACACACACACACACACACACACCAGGCTAAGTCAGTGAGTACACACACACACACACACACACACACACACCCTACCTCACTGTGCTGTGCTTCTAGGCAAACTCAGACTGAGACCATCAAGCCCAGGAAATCGATTCTCAGCTCAAAGAATGAATATCAAAATGCCTTCTTTTTTCACCCCTTCCTCCCTCTTTATGTTCCTTTCTTGCTATTCTTCTCCGAAGCATATAAGAACCCTACTTCCTCTGAAGCCCAATATGTCCCCTCTTTATGAGAGGCCCCGGCTTCAGTCTTCCTTAGCCAGAAAGCATCCTGACCTGGCAGAGCTCACTGGAAGATGCAGTCCTTCTAGAAGGCTGAAAAGACCCTTCGGGGAACTGCTCAGCTCTGAGGCAATCTCACCTTATGTCAGACAAGCTAGTCTGGACATCCCCTTTAATGGCTGCTTTCAAGTTTCCATTAAAAAGTAAATACATTATAACCAGAAGGGAAAAGCAACTCTATTCACGATGGAGGTTTGAAGAAGTGTATTTCAGTTTTGACTCTTGGGTGGGATTCAGACCTCATGTCATCCTTTTCTGCTGGGACACAGAGAAACCCCACACTCAAAATATTAAAAGATAATTAGATACTGCTATGTTTGTATGGTGTGTGATCTTAACTTCTTGACATCATTCCACTGTGTCAGGACAGAGAATGCTTTTCCGGCTCCTAGTGACTAACAAAATTTTCTTGTGTATATTTCCAAGCTCCGTTACAGCAGAACTATTTTTTTCCTCCAAACTTCCAAATGATTTCATCAGAACTAAATTTTAAATAAAGAGTATTTTGTTCCCACAAAAATCCTTCCAGTTTTGAAAATCACAGAATAATTCTGTGGCAGGATTCCTAATACACTGTACTGTTGATCTTGAGGGGTCCTTATCAAGGACAGCGATAACTTAGTCTTAACTCACTCCGGGATTATTTCCATTTCCACAAACTACAGAAGACACATGCTATTACTAATAGTACACCTTCATCCTGCAAGAGGAGGCTTACTATCTAACAGGAGTGAAAGGGACACCTCTGCCAGATGACAGCCACAGAGGTGTGCACACCAAGGACAGACAGAGGGACGACATCACAGTTGGCAAACAGCGAATTCCAACTGGGGTTGGACACAGGGTCTAGAATCAGGAAATCAGTGCAGCATTTTGACTGGTTCCATCCCTTTGGTCTCTTTAACTTGGTCCTCCTCCCTCCATTAGGAACACAATTCCTTGGAATCTATAAGAGGATGGAAAGAACTCACTGAACCTCAGGACGACCGTATGACTTCAACTAACACTGATAATAAGATCATTTCAAGTAAATGTGTGTATTAACTATGCTAATATTTACACCGAGAGATGAGGTGTGATGGGGCATGTGTCTCTCTCCTATATGGGACATAGGAGAGGAAACAGCTTAAGAAAGGGCCTGATAGAGAGTTTCAGTGCAAAGTTGAAGGAAAAGGATGATCTTTTGGTTTCTTCCAACCCATCCCTTTCCATGGACACAGAACACTGATTTTTGGTTAAGTCATGGTCATAGGAGGAAAGATACTTTCCAGCTTCCCTTGCAGCTAAATGTGGTCATATTTCCAGTGACAAAATTCTGGTTAGTGATAGATGAATGGAAATAAGATATAAAACTCTATCCCTAAAAGAAGGAATGCTTTTCTTTCCTCTCTCTCCTTTCTTTTTGCTAGTTGGAACATGGATATAAAGGCTGGGGCTCTGGCAGCCACTCTGGACCATGAGTTGACCTGCGGAATATAAGCCACAGCAGGGAGAAAAACCAGATAGAAGTCCTCATATCCTAGAGACCGGCCTGTGGTCACCTTCAGGCTATATGAAAGTAAGAGAGAAATAAACTTGCATTTTGTTTAAGCCAAGTTATCTTGGGATCTCAGGAGGATTTTGTTTTGTTTTATTTGTGTTTGGCAGCCTAACCAATCTAAGCTAATATATTTTTTAAAAAAGAAAGAATGAACTCTAGAAGGCAGAGTGAGTTCATGTTGGGTAGAGTGTTACAGAGAAAATTAGAAAGAAGCAGGTTTAATAACCAGAGGCAAGTCACAGAAACACCTGAGTAGCCACTGCAGAGAATTTCTTCCTACAAAAAAATGAAAAGGTTTAGAACAGATAGAAAAAGGCTTGATTATTAGAGGGGTCTCTCTTGGGTGCCACGTAGGCTATTAGCAAAAGTGAGAGATCTGGGAAGTCTGGAGTGAGGGAGCATGGCAACAACAGGCCTCCTGGTCAGAGTGTTGGGTGGCCTGGAGGAGTATAGCTCAAATCAGGAGAGAGAGGTGGGTGGTGAGGGGTGGCTGCGGGTGGAAAGTAGCCAAGAGCACTCTGCTGCTTCTGTGATGAAGGAAGCAAAGAGACTCTGTCTTGAACAGAAGAAGGCTAAGACAGGCTAAACTGTCATCCTGGAGCTAAAGATAAGAGAAGGAGCAATATGTGAGACCAAGTTCTAATGGATGACTGTAGGCTGTTGGAACTTATCCACCTGTGTACAGCTTGTATTTGTATACTTCCTTACACTATAGTAAAACAATGTTTGTACTCTAATCGGCCTGTTGGATTTGGCAGTTCCAGAGGAGTGGAAGAGGGATACAGGAGAAGAGAAAACCTCAGCATGACCCATTTAAAGAAGAAATCACCTCCACTCACTTTGGTGGTAGAAGAAATTCCCCAGCAGAAGGACACTGGGTCTATTTCTGGGCACCCCAGGTCCATTCACAACACCTGCCAATTCACTTTCCTTTTTCCATGAGCACAAACAACACCTGTGACCCCAGACCATCATCTCACAAATGCACACAAAGTCAGTCAGGGTCCTTCAGGAAAAACATGTGGATAATCCATCACCACTCATACAAAAACCATCCCAAGCACATGTCTTGGTGCTAATGAGTCATTAGAGTCATTCTCAGACACCGGGAGCTGCAGAATCTGCCGGCAAAAAGGCTGCAGGAGAGGCAAGAGGTTTTTGCTGCTGTTCAAAATTTCTGAGTTTTGGCCTCAGAAAGCATTAAGTCTTTGACTGACAGAAGGCTGGATGGTAGGACAGGATGCTTGCTGTGTCTAGAGTCTCATCCTGGGCAAGAGAATGAGGATGCTGAATAAGACGTGCTGGTTGTGCTGGTGGGATGAAGGGAGGGCAATGAGATGACGGCCTCCAGATTGCAAAACACACCTTCAGTCACCACTAGTCCTGTCTCAGCATAAAAGAGAAGCATCTCAGGGGGACCAAGAAAGGTCTTGGCTTGTGACGTTTCTGCTTCAGGGAAGAGTCCACGGAGCCATCATGTCCAATCTTTCCCATCTCAGTACCCGTGCCTCTCCTTAGGGAATGAGCTGCACGGTGGCTCTGAGCTCCCAGGCTGTCTTCCACGGTGTCCCCTCTTCCCACTAGAGTCCATGTGGCTGAAATCTTAAAAACATAAACACCTGTTCATCAAATAGGCTTAACTTTCCTTGTACTTGAGTGCAAGCATTCAAATTCCACCCTGAACAGGGCTCCTCAAATGCCTTCTCAGGTTTCCAGGGGGACATCTTAAAGGCGAAGTAGATTTCAAGTAAATGATTGCAACTTATCGAAAATAATGTGCTACTTAGCGTCTGCGGCAAACATCCTGGCAGGCAGCAAGGGAAAGCAGCACTGGAGCAGATGGGAGCGATTAGGCTCTGATTTTCAGTCGGGCTTTTTCTTGTTGGTATTGCTTCTGCTTGCGTTTACATTCTAGTAAAACCAGGACATTTGGGAGAGGGGAGACAAGGGTTCTCTGGACCATTCCTTCTTTCTATGGGCCAGAGATAGAGCCCCCTCATCCCCACCAAGAACTCTCACACAGAAGGTGCCCTCCCCCTGTGGGGAGGTAAGGTGGTCATCACAACTATCATCATCAAAAAGCATTTAGCACCATGAGGTGCTCACTAAATACATCAATGGTTGACAGTGAGACAGATGACGGGGATCTTAATTTTCCTTTAAAGATCTGCCTCCCTGAGGCTGGGCCTTATTTACTGTGATTCTTACTATATTTATCTGAAAAGGTATCTTGTTTCCTCCTCCACTGAATGAGCTGACATCTCTCCGACCCACAAAATATCTCTCAGCTGTTCCATCAGGCGGATGTTAGCACAGCCCTTTCTCAGGCCCCTTAGTGATGGTACGTCACTAGCAAATTGCATCTGTTTTGCTGAGAACACTGCTGCAGAGGGCTTACTGCCCAGTAAGTCCCGGCAGGACACAGAGGAGACCCCAGCTGTCCCCAGTTTATCGAAGCCCTTACAGGGGGGGTCATGTTCTTTAGGGTAACAGACACAGAGTAATCTCAGAAGCCAACTTTCCTTTTCTCTTTCCAGGCTACTTGCTTTCCAGTGGCACTCTGACTGTGCCAGACTGGTCATGTCCACTTATGTTTAGTGACAGCCTTACAGCTCCGTCAAAATAAAAATCTCTCAGCCTGCACAAAGTGTTGCTGGCCTGCATAATTTCACCAACACTGCCATCCCGACAAGGACCCAGGATGGTCTCTTGGTCAACTGGTCACTCAACAAACATATGCTGAGTATCTACTCTCTACTGGATCCTATTTCAGCTGGGGAGACTTGACCAGAAATAAGAGAACTCTGCAGACTGGTGGGAGAAAGAGAAGCATCAGCTGATAATGGAATCAAAGTGATCAAATAGGTGTGTGGATAAATGCACGGGAGATGTGGAAACAGGATATTTTCTTGTGTGAGAATGAAACTTTGCAAAGCAACTTGCCCAAAATAAGTTCATTTGCTTATATTCTCACCTGAACACTATGGGGTATCATTACCCCTTTATTCAGATGGGGGAATGGAGCACAGGGGACTCAGAAGGGCACACAACTAGTTATGCAGTGGACTCACATCCAGGGCCTTCCCTCTGCATCACAACCAACTCCAGTCTTAGCCAGGCTTAGGAGGCAAGCGAGGGCCAGTGCCCTGAATAAAGTACAGGGCTGACCCAGGACTCTAGGGCCAGAATTAACAGCTGGCAATTTCCACAGGTTGAAGGCCAATGTGAACTTTCATGCTGCCTTTTGCAGAATCTCATTTCTCTGCTCTCCTGAACCAGGCTAAACCAAGAGTAACAACTAACAACACAAATATGGTTTTCTCAACTTCAATGCCCTACTTACTAGGTCTTAAAGTAAACCGAAAAGTCACAGAATTGTTTACATACCAAAAAATGAGTTTGCAGTTGCACAAACTTTTTTAAGCCAAATTTGGTTTCACTTCTTGTGACAAGAGACGTGGAAGTGAAATTCAAGTTGCTGTGCTGTTGGTCTCTTTGGTAATACATGACCTGGGTTCCTGGTACATGACCTCGGTTTTAAGGTTTGACATCACACCCTCCAGTTCCAGGTTCTCTTCCCAGTTTGCAAAGCAGAACCATGAGGCCACCTATCTGCCTTCATGCTACCAAATGACACTTAGACTTATAGGAAAATGAGGAGAAAGGTGCTTTGATGTCCTCCAATGAAAGAGTGCTGAGCACTTGCATCACGATGGTTATATGTATTCTTCTATCCATTTTTGAAATTTGACATATCATCTAAGTCTTGTTTACAATATGGGGTATGAATGTGGCATAAAAACAAAATTAAAATGTAAAAAATATGGCTAAATGTGTATACATATATATGTACATTTATATATTTTTATATATTCCTTTTGTCTAGAAAAATTTTTTAAGTTACGGAATTATTCTCAGCCTTTCCTCATCTTCAAACATTATATCAAACTGTGGTGGAATCATGGCAATACAGGGAAAACAACTAGCTAATTTAAAAATACAGTATACCAAAGCAAGTTACGTATATGCTGTTTTCTTTCCTCTTCTAGAGAGGATACCAGGAAGCCAACTTTGGTTCCTGTAACCCTAAGGACGGAGAAGGCAATGGCACCCCACTCCAGTACTCTTGCCTGGGAAACCCCATGGACGGAGGAGCCTGGTGGGCTGCAGCCCATGGGGTCGCGAAGAGTCGGACACGACTGAGCGACTTCACTTTCAATTTTCACTTTCATGCACTGGAGGAGGAAATGGCAACCCCACTCCAGTATTCTCGCCTGGAGAATCCCAGGGACGGGGGAGCCTGGTGGGCTGCCGTCTATGGGGTCACACACGACTGAAGTGACTTAGCAGCAGCAGCAGCAACCCTAAGGAAGTTTCTGTGACCTTAGGGCACCATCATGCAAGGCCAATTATTTGGGTTATTTTGGCATTTCTTATCTATGCCTGTGAAAATTGTTTTTTTAAACAAGGGGTGGGTTGCAGTGGCACATGAAAGTGGTCGACATAAGTCTTATATAGTAAAATTACTGCTTATTGCTAGCTGCCGCCTAATGGCTATGCAAGTGTGGGTGGGTGCATCTACATGGTTACACTTTTAAATTCCCTTTTGTTTTGCTGCCCAAACCTAGCTACTTTGGCTGCTGGTGTTAAAACTCAGACTGGCAGCAATACATGTAAGATGAGACAGTTGCCCAGCCTTTAAGTGACAGAGATGGAAAGAAACATGAACAGAATAAAAAACAGAGGTCTTCTTAATTGTTCTCTGCCTTACTGCTATTTGAGCAGCTCTCTGGAAAGACCCTCGACTCTCAAAGGGCTTCCCAGGTGGCTCAGTGGTAAAGAATCCTGATAAGCAGGAGACATAGGTTCGATCTCTGGGCGTGGATGATCCCCTGGAGAAGGAAATGGCAACCCACTCTAGTATTCTTGCCTGGGAAATCCCATGGACCGAGGTGCCTGGTGGGCTACAGTCTGCCAGGTTGCAAACAGTCAGATACAACTTAGCGATTAAGCAACAACCACAACATAAGACTCTCAAAAGTCATCAGTCTGTGCTTAGGTCCCATGAGAAAATGCTCACAGCCAGCTCTGTGGTCAGAGGCAGAATCACTGGGATGCAGCATCACTCTTCATTTCTTCACTCTGAAATAATCCTGAGATTATCTCAAAGATGCTATGGTGAATTTCAAGGTACAGCTTCCCTGGACAATTATTCTCTCGATAGCCAAGCATTTACTCAGTTCATGCAGAGAAGAGGAGAGAACTCCATTACTTGCCCCTCCATCATCTGAATGACAGCACCCATACTCTCTCATACACACTGGGAACAGGAACCTACAACCCTGGCATCATATGTAGATACCCCATCGTATATTTTAACTGAGATTTAGAAGTTCAAGCCATACACACAGTGATGGTATATTAAGGGCATAGGTTTATCATCCTGTAAAATTAAAGGGAAAGTTAATCAGTGCATGTCAAAGAAAGCTTTCATGGATGAAATTAAACTTAAAACCTTGCAATCGCTTTGTTTAATGTAGGACAACCCTCTGTGTGGTTCCTTCTGGATTTTTCCTAGGAGTATAAATTCAGTTCCAAAGAAAAAGAAATCTCCCAAGGGGGAACAATTCAACTATTTGGAGAATGTGTTGATCTTTAAAACACACTGATTTCCCTAGTAAAGGTAGAGAGGGAGGAGAGTTTAAGGGATGTGGGTGGGAGGTGGGGAGAGAAAGAAAATAGTGGAGGAAAAAAAGCAGAAGACAAGAGGAAGATAAAATAACCCTCAAGTTGTCTGTGGATCAAGAAGAATTACCCTGGGAAGTCCCTGGCGGTCCTGTGGTTAGGACTCTGTACTTTCACTGCCAAGGGTGGGGGCTCCATCCCTGATTGGTTGGGGAACTAAGATCCCTCAAGCAAAAAAAAAAAAAGCATTACACAGACCAGATGCTCAGTGGTTAGGGCATAATACAGAGGCCCTTCCTTCTAAATCACATGTCACAGCATCCTTCCTAACAAGATACTTGGATTTGCAGTGTGCTGCACTGTCTTTAGCTGGCTGTGCCCTTTACATCAAAGGAATGAACACCCGTGTCCCTGGGGCTTCAGAGTCTCTGCTTCCCGGAAAGAATAGTAGGAAAGGTATGAGAAGGAATACACATTCAGTGAGCTATGATAAATAGTTAACAATTTATATTTACATTCATTCTTGAGCAGAATCCTTCTTTACTGCAATATATTAATTAGGTTATTCATTCATTAAATCAAAAGCACCTTTCTCTGAGTGCTTAGCACATGCCAGGCAGTACTATGTGTCCTGGGGACACAGAAATAAAGAAAAACAAAATCCCTGCCTAAAGGAATGAATGGTTTCAAGCAGAAAACAGAGAAATAAACAGAGTATTAAAATACCCTGGTGTGGAGGAAGTTTACCCTCCAAAAGGCCTCTGCTTGTGATATGATCACAGTTTAAGTGTGCTGACATTCATCCTGATTTCCTTACTCCAGTGAAGGCTGTCACATATTCAAATACACAAACAGACACCAACATATGCTGGCACAGAGGTGGACCAAGGCCAGGGACCAGGTGCTCCCGTTCACCTGTAACCGTTTCAGCCTCACCACAGCCCCACGTGGATAAATGCATCAACTGCTTGCAGGACTTAAACACTCAAGAGCCACTATTAAGCAGAACCTCAGCTCTGCGTCCCAGGACAGGACACCCCACCCTTTCTCCCTGGAGAGCTGCTTTAGTGAACAGGGGGGTGGGGGAATTCTGAGAGCGCAGCCAGCATCCATCACGCCAGCAACCCCTGGCAGGCGATCTTAACAAATGCACTTCCTCCTCCGTGAAGAAGGGCTTCGTAGCCTGCACCCAAGCCACAAGCTGCACACCAGACCAGAGATGGGCTGGGAGGGAGGGGCAAAGGTGGTTTTAAGGCTTTTGTGGCTTTGAAGAAAAGGTCTCTGAACGTGAGAAAGCATTCAAATAGTCTCTGCAGGCATCCTGGCCCTGTGGTTGGGTGCTCTTGGGTCTGTGGCTGTTGAGTTCACCACAGGCTCAACTTCTTCCCAGCATATTCCTCTCTCATTTAGCCCTCGAGACACCCACACAGCTGGGATGGCTCTGGAAACCTCACCAGCACGTGAAAAGTCTGGGGCAATGATCTTTCTCACTTGATCTTCAACAGGGTGTCCTGGAGGAAGAAGTCAGACTCTCAAAATCTTAACTCGTTTCTTCCGGTACCAGAGAAGAAAAGTAAATATTTAACCACAGGCACAGAGGTTGAAGGAGCAGCAGCTGTAATCAAGACTCAGCTTCTCACCTCTCCCAGAGCTGAGGTGAAGATCCCCCATGCCTCTATGCAAGCTTACCCAGGGCAGTGAAACGCAGGCTCCAACCAGCAATAATTCCACATATAAACAACTCTTGCTCGGCATGAAGCACACACCAGACAGTAATCAGCTTATCTAATAGAACAGGCCTCTTTTCCTAACGTGGAGGAGGATTAGCAGGCTTGAATTACAGCCGTGAAGTGTAATCAAGCTCTGATCGACACTGGCAAAGGATACTGTATATTCCTGCTGGGCCATGGGTTGTTGGCGCGATGTGGTGTACCTACAGGGGATGGACAGGAAATGCTTGTGATGGTAATGACTCTGGGAGACAGCAACTGAGCAACGGGAGAAAGCAAGTGTTGCGGGAGAAACATTAGATTATAGCTGGTGCCCACGTCCTGCCTCTACTCCTTCCAGGCTTTGGAAGGTCTTAAAGTGATTGCATGTGAAAAGATTTTGCAGGTCCATTAAGAATATACATACTATCCCCCTGAATAGTGAACTCTACCCTTGCTTGGCCACAGAAGCCACTTCACTGGTGTCTATGACACAGATCCACTGTCTCTAACCACAGTGAGGGCTATGGTGTAGTCATGCTGTGAACACCCTGCGGGCCGGGAATGGGAATGGAGCGGGGAACCTGGCTGACATGGAAATCACAAAGGAATTCGTACTAGGCCTCAGAAATCCCCTGATAGCTCGTTAGTAAAGAACCCGCCTGCAATGCAGGAGACCTCGATTCAATTCCTGGGTTCGGAAGATCCGCTGGAGAAGGGAACGGCTACCCACTCCAGTATTCTTGGGCTTCCCTTGTGGCTCAGCTGGTAAAGCATCTGCCTGCAGTGCAGGAGACCTGGGTTCGATCCCTGGGTTTGGAAGAGCCCCTGGACAAGGGAAAGGCTACCCACTCCAGTATTCTGGCCTGGAGAATTCCATGGACTGTATAGTTCATGGGGTTGCAAAGAGCTGGACACGACTGAGCGACTTTCACTTTTCAGACATCCAAGAAAATGATTTAAGAATCCCATCTGCACTTGGAAAATGCCAAACCAACCCAAAGCAACTAGCAGTTGCCTTTTCTGTCGCCCACCATGGAGATATCTCATCTCACTTGGGAGGCCAGCATTTAATGGCAGGCTTGTGAAAAGATCATCTTTATTTAGTAAATTCCATGATAGGAGAAAAAAAATTCTGAATTTTTTGAAGCTTCCCAAAGGACCCTTATACCTTACCTAAAAAGGAAAACATCTTACTGTTAAGTCTGCTTTCTCTCACTCTGCCCGTTTCTTGGTGATGAACTTTTCTTCACATCCTCTTCAGAGCAGCTCTCTAAGTAAAATAGTTCAATAGGCCAGTGGCCTTCTCTTCTAAAAATAAAGAATCACAGCCTCCTTTGTAATTTCTCATCTATCTTGACATCTAGTCTTTTTTCTTATTCATGTTTCTTAAAGATCAAAGAATCCAAAGTGGACACAACATTTTAGGAAATTGCTTCCACTAGCGTGAGGAGTGTGTGTGTGAAAGGCGCTCAGTTGTGTTCGACTCTTTGCGACCCCATAGACTGTAGCCTACCAGGCTCCTCTGTCTGTGGAATTCTCCAGGCCAGAATACTGGAGGTGGTAACAATTCCCTTCTCCAAGGGATCTTCCCAACCAGGGATTGAACCCAGGTCTCTCATATTGCAGGCGGATTCTTTGCCCTCTGAGCCACCAAGAATACTGGAGTGGGTAGCCTATCTCTTCTCCAGCAGATCTTCCCGGCCCAGAAATCGAACTAGGGTCTCCTGCATTGCAGGTGGATTCTATACAAGCTGAGCTAGCATGAGAGATGCCAGGAAAATGACTTCCTGACTTTCCTGCATCCTGGACCTCCCTCTCAAGGAGGATCCACTGCATCCTGCTCACCTTTGCCTCTCCCCCCAGGAGTCCCCACCAGACTTGTTTCCCTCCAGTACCGTCTCACCTCTAATTCTTTCCAACACCAAATTCTTTCTGATACACTTAGCAGGTGTCTCGCGGTAACATGAGTGCCCTTAGAGAGAATCCACAGGTGAGGAAGGAAGGAGCCATGACCAGCAAGGTGGGAGGTAAAATCATGTGCATGGACCGCCTGTCCTGCCAGTCCCATCCCATTCCTCACCACCTTATCCCTTAAGATACACAGCCCCCCAAACCCTCTTCACCCATAATCACAGCATGGAAACCTCATAGCAGAGCCTTTTAACTCTATGGTCTCTGACATGAAATCGTGAAGCCCAAACTGTCAGACACTACAACAATTGATAAGTGTGTGAAACTGTTTAAAACAATTGGACAGACTACAGTATAACCACCAGTGCACATAAGATACACGTATCTGTAAGCAAAAGCTGAGCTGAGTGGGTCCCCCAGTTCTATCAGGGTACAACCCATCCAATGAAAGTAGAAGATAAGAGAGAGCATTGATTCAAGGGCTGTGTGTGGTAACTGTATTTAAGAGCTGGATCAAGGAAGGCAGAGCTCTATTCAATGAGTGACATGTGCTGAAGATCCTCCGAGCAATAAAAATTCACACCAAGGTGCAACCAAAAATAATTCTAGGATTCAAAATTGTGCCACCAACACAAAGACTGAGAACAAGTGCTCTTAGAAGGACAAAGCCAGCAAAGGCAAGAAGAAACCGAGCTCTATCGAGAATGGCCTTGGTGACGAATTAGGCTGACCTGATCTCACGTTAGTTTGGATAGCCAAGGAACAGTCAGGGCTGAAGCCCAGAACTGGATGTAATCAGATCTGAGAAAGCAGACACTATGAATATGAAAGGCCTCTCTGGGTCTGAGTTAGAGGCACCTCCCTCTCTGACAGGCCCCACTACTTAACTTGCACTCAGGGGTTGCCTCAATGCAAAGTACTGCCATCTCTGCTCAGACTTTCAGCCAACCCTAGTGTCATCCCTGGGGCCCTCCAACTGGCCTTTCAAACCTCATTCTAGTATCTCCACCCAAAACAGTACACAGGGCTGCAAATACTATCTGCCACATGCCACCCCTCTTGAGGGGGAGGAAGGGCAGGGGAAGGGGAGTGGGCATTGCTGTTCAGGGGCCATCCTCCAAACCACACGTCCAGTATCTGTTACAGCTTTCTAAATTGATATGTGATGCTGATAACAAGAGTCAATCTTCGCACCCGAGTGAGTTAGCACGGTCCACAAACGGGAGGCTGCCTCTCCCTTCCAGACCTGGTGTGAGGATATGTGATACATATCCACACACTCTCTGCAGAGCCCTCTCAAATTTATTTTCCCAGCTGACATCTTATACGGCCCTATCAACAAGCATGCTGTCAAGGCGGCTCGTCAGAGTGGGTAATGGTGTTGCATCTTTGGCTAGGCTTTAACATGTCTGAAAGGATTTTAAACCATATGCTCTTTTAAATACAGACATTGTGAAATTAAAAAAGAAAAAATGTATTGCTGAACTCCAAAAGTCTAATGGCAAAGAATTTGGGTAGAGTAGATCTGTTACAAATTCCATTCTGTGGGGGAAACCGTTGCACAATTAGAAGGTGTTGCTGCTATCGGCATCTCTCTGTTGAGTTTCGGATCTGTGGCTAAAATGAACCTTGCGGTCAGAGCCACCAGGAGCTTTCATGAACAAGGGTGATCAGACAGAAGTGCGGCTTGAGCGCCTGAGAGCAGTGGGGCTTTTCCTAGTCTTAGAGTAGGGCCCAGACTTGACTTAGCCCTACCTTGCCCTACACAAGGTCTCGGGTTTCCACATTCCATTCGCCTTCCCTCATGTTCCCCCAGCCCCTTTCTGGCCTGGAGGCCCGCTGGGTCCCAGGCAGACAGGTCTGGCAAGGGCAGATGGGTAATTTTTCCTTTTAGCTTTAATAGCTGCTATTAACAATAAGTTGCTCTGCCCTACCGATGGCTCAACTTTCAGCTTTTTCTCTGACTGCCTATGAGTAACTGTGTCACATGAGCTGTGTTTAACAGAGGTGTAATAAATGCCAAAGAAGAAATATTACCCAAAATAAAAAATAGTTTGTCCCCGTGTGGCCAGGATCTCATGACTCACAACAATGTTCATTTCAGCTTCTAGCATAATTTCTATTTGCATTCTTTTTTTAAGGGTCTCTGGGGGCTTTAAAAAAGCTGTATAAGAGGAAAGGCAGAAAGACCATAGCAATTGTCAAGTTTGGGGATTTCTGTGCTCCAGACAATTGCTGCCTGCAGACAAGAGACAGACTGACAGAGAGGTGAGTCCTACGGACACAGAGGACAGGGAAAGGCAGGCAAGGGGCTCATTACTGATGGTCTGCCTCAGGCGAGAGGCAGACTGACCTCCTCAGTGTGGTTCAGAAGGTGGGCTTGGCAACCAGGAGACAGAGATGAAGGGAAGGAAGGCTGGACCCCTACTACCTCTCCCCACTTCTACACACACACACACACACACACACACACACACACACACACACTCCTCAGGGCAAAAAAGATACCAAGTTCTCATTTAGTTGCAGGAAAACTCCATCTCCCTTTTGATAATAAGCAAAAAATACTTCTATGTTTTTCAAATAGTAGCTGGTCGGAGCTATTCCAATTCCAAAGAAAAAAGCAATAAACTCTGAAATCCTCTGGAGGTCCCTTGGTTGAAGATGTGGGCAGAAAGTATTTCAGATTCTCAAGGTTTTCAGGGAGAAGGAAGATGGAGGTGGACACGGGCTCTCAGGAGGCCTGGGGGTGAGATGTGCCCCTCCCGTGAAAGCTGGGATCTTAAGGCAGCAGTATCAAGACATACCTACTTTTTAACTGGCCTTGTCTTTGAAAGGGGCCGGCCAAAAGCAGCCCATGAGGCAGTCTGTAGTGAGTGGATGTGTGAGCGTCTCCTTTAGAGGCTGGAGCCCTCCTCAACTCCTGCTCTGCACTTCTCTCATGCCTGTGTAATAAACAGCAACATCTCCACTATGTATCTGAGTAACGGAGTTTAGGTGGAATAGGGAATGGCAACCTACTTCAGTATTCGTGTCTGGAGAATTCCATGGACAGAGGAGCCTGGCAGAGTCAAGATCCATGGGATTGCAAAGAGTCAGACACAACTGAGACACACACACAAGGGGATTTAGGGACATCGGAACTGGCACTCTCTGGCTAACTGTTCGAGACGGTGATGAGCTCCAAAAGTTATGGCAGAAAGAAGAGATAGGGAAGCAGGATAACTGCCTGGCCATAGCCTTCAGAAGGCCAGGACGCTGGTGAACCCACATAAATGCAGAAGGGCCACAGGCATCGTCTGTAAGACAATCCGGGCAATGAAGCATGGCAGGAAAAGGGAAGAGGATGGCCCCAGCCTGCCTTTGGTCACTAAGGAGAGTGTGGTGTCCACCAGCCTGAGGCCGAGACAGCTGGGTACAAGAGGTGACTCTGAGTGATCACAGTGATGTCACATCAGGTGGCAACTACACTGGGAAAAACACTGGTTTTTAAGTAAGATCAATGTCCTTGGTCTGCCGCTTGATCTTTGTGATCTTGGGTAAGTCACTTTACTTTATTGATAGAAAGCATAACAGAGAGTTCCTTAGGTCACCTTTCAAGGTTTCAGTTATTAAGACATGTCTCTGGAAATCCAGTCATTTTCTAAATAGGAAGAGCTAGTCAGAGAGCCTTTGACCAGATTTGAATGCATTTTCTGCTATACAGCTTTACATACTACCAAGAACCAATATTACCAATATTATCTCACCTACAATATCTCATCTGTACCTCATATCAATCTTCAGGAACTGACCTTGGATACACATTTTTTTTTTTTTTTTGAAACTGGCTCAGAGAGCACAGACTTACACAGTTCACTCAAGTCCAGCTCTTCCAAGTCCAGGCTCTTTGCATTTACAATCCTGGGCTTGTGTTCTGCTATTTGGAGAAGCACGGACTGTCTATGTATGTGTGGGGGATATACTAGTGTCAAGTCAGTTACCACGTTATGAGCTGGAGGGGGGAGTACAGAGGCAGAAAGGTGGAGCGCGTACAGGTGAGCAGCGAGTGTGGTGAGATGCATGAGCACCAACTTCTGCACTGGCTACAGGCAGGGAGGCATGACGGCAGCAACTGGACCCAAATCCCTTCCAGAAGTACAGTGTCTCATCTTTTTTATAACAGTTGTTCATAAACCATTCCATTCAGTGCCACAGTAATAAAAATTGGCTCAAGGTCCACATTGGCACGTTTCCTGAATTTCCAACTCAAACTCTAGGTTCCTGGTTATAATGATATTATTTGCAGTTTTACAGCACACACAATACCTCATCTAATCATTACGAGAGGACCAGTTCTGTTAAGCCCTTTTAATACATGACAAAGTGAGTCTCCTTTTTTTGAGGGATGGAGAGAGCATTATCCAGGTGCCTTAATTAAGAGCAAGGTGCTTTCTTGCTTTGTTGGGTCTTCAGAGCTTAATTCTTCCCTTGCTTCACATACCCCTCTCAGGGCCTGGGTCAAAGATGAAGCAGCTTCTGAAGTAAAAGAGGACTGTGTCTTCTGCTCAGCTCTACAGGGACCAGGAAATGAAATGAGCCAGAGTACAGCTCCACAATGGGGTCCAGTCTCATTCAACTTCTTTGAGAGTCTTCCTGATCCTCCAAAGCTTGAGCCAGCACATTCAAGCCATTTGTAATGGAGTCGGACACATACAAGTTAGACCTGAGGCTTAAATTAATTTGAGGACTCCTTAATGAATGTGCTCTTATCTCCCACAGAAAGGCTGATGATATTCAGAGTCTGAGGTGGGGAGGTGAGGCAGAGTGGAGTGGGTAGAGAGACTGGCAAGGCAGTTGTTTCTCTGGTGGAAGAGTTGATATGCTTCTTACTTGACTGTGCCACACCGAGCCCAAGGCAACTGTTCTTGCTGGCTGGAACCCTTCTATTGGGGCCACTGGGTTTCACACAGCGGAGAGGTGATGTGACATTTCAGAAACATGTAAGGGAGTTAAAGCAAAGTTATAAAGCAGTACTCAGCATCCACAAGGACCGAGTGAATAGGAAGGACAGTCCCTGCTCTGGGTGACAGTGTTCCTGTAAGGGTGGAGAAATTGCCTTACTTTGCAGGCCCTGTTTTGCTCATGTCTCTGGCTTCTTGTGTTGGAATTTCCAATAGGATGGATTATCTCATGTATGAGGAGAGTATAGCTTTGGACTCAGACTTTACATCCTATCGCTATCACTTATTGGCAGGGAGACCTGGGTTGACACTCAGAGCGTCTTTCCTAAATTATAAAATAAAACTGGCAGGGCTCTCCATCTGTAGTCCTGGTGAGCCCCTAATACATGGTTTGCATGAAATAAATGTTACGAATTTTTTTCCCTTTTCATGTTCCTTTGGATGATGTGATTCAAGAGTACTAAATTTTGGCTTAGCCTGCTCCTGAATGAGAAAAGTTATCTATGTTAAGTAGGCACATCCACTGATGTAAAAATGAAGGGGGTTTTAAAAAGAAACAGAAAAAGATAAAAAAAAATTGCCTCCCTCCTTCAGAAGATGTAGAGTTAAGCCACGTTCCCATTCAACAATATGAGTCCTTCATTTGAAATCTTGTTCTATTTAAATACGCTGTAGTTTTAGCTGCAATTTCATGTTTTACTTAATTGTCCAGAGTGGCAGATGTGATTTTTGTGTAAGTTTCGATCCCATCTGTTTTTGTGCTAGAAATATATGTGGAAGGTACTGGGATTTCTACATAAGGAAGGGCTTTATCTACACTTATAATAATAAACTTGAAAATGAACCAAATCTGAAGTTGGCAGTGAGTATTAAAGGTCCATTTTTTTGATGTTTGTGCTGCCTCCCACTTCTCTATTCTCTCCTTTGCTCCAGATCAGAATTCTTCAAGAATGACTAACAGAGCTCTTTCCTTATGCAATGGAGAGTTAACACATTCCTGGTACAGCCACACAGACAAACAGATGCAAGACACCCACTCTGTCCTGCAACCCCCACTCTGTCTTGCACCCGGAACCCTGCTACTTCCCATCCTGGACACAGGCATATGCCTTCCCCTCACTCTGTTTAGGGATGCCATGATAAAAGTTCTAGAATAAAAGGTATTCCTTGTATTCTAAACCAAATCTCCACACTGAAATAAAACAAGCATATCATACTCAAGGCACATTCTATTTTACAACAGGCATCTATGTTTGAACTTGGTTATCTAGCTGTATAACACTTTCAGAAATGTACCATAGGAAGTTGTAAGAGGGGGAAAGGATTAAAAAAAGAAACATCTGGAATACACCCTGTTCATAAACTGGAACCCACTGAGGGGAAGTATCAGACTCTAGAAAAGCCCTGACTTTTTATCTCCAAACTGGAGACTTAAGACTTGGGACCAGGCAAGTCTCTGTGTCTCACTAGCTGCATGACCTTGAACAAGTGTGATCCTCTTCTCTCTCAGCCCCAGTGTCTTTCATTCCTTTCTTCCAGAGCCTTTCATAGAGCCCAGAAAGTGCCTGAAACAGTGCTTGGTTGGTGTTCCTTGTCTGTACAAGGGAGTAATGATGATGATATTAATAATAATATCCATATCTTAATAAGAGAGGAAGTGAGGATAAATGAGATAAGGAAGTATAAGTGCTTACATGTACACACTGCTATATTTAACATGGATAACCAGCAAGGACCTATTGTATAGCACATGGAACTCTGTTCAATGTTATGTGGCAGCTTGGATGGGAGGGAAGTTTGGAGGAGAATGGATACATGTATATATACGGCTAAGTCCCTTTGCTGTTCAACTGAAACTGTCACAACATTGTTAACTGGCTATATCCCAATACAAAAAAAAAAAGTTTTTTTTAAAAAAATGTAAAGTGCCAGACCAGGCAGATGTCACCCTCATACCTGCAGATGATGGCAAATACTTTGTGTTTCTATAGCCAATGCTCTTTCTCTAAGGTCTTCTCATCAGCCCTCCAATGAGCCACACTTAAAGTGTCACTCTAGGTTCTATTCAACTTCACATGTATTAGTCTCTCCCTTCTCTGATTCTGGATATCTTCTCTGAATGAAAGCATACAGCTCTATAGTTACTGTTGATATCCTGTAAGTCAGATTTATTAAAAATTGTCATGGCTATCAGTCATTCCACAGGATGTTTTCTCATTGCCTGTAACAGTTACCATCCAACAGTGGGGACCACACCTTACCCTTCTCTTGTACCCCTATAGCATGTGAAACTTTGCTAGGGGCAGGAAATAGCTTCTATAAATACTTCTAATTTAGTTGAACAAGGTAAGCAGTAAGAGTCCAACAAGGCAAGAGTCCATGAGGATAGCCCCTAAAGCCATTGCCATAATTTTGTATAACAGTATGTTAATGTACATTTCACATCCTGATGGTTTATCTGACTCACAGTGACACAAGTTTCCATGGTACCCTGGAAATGGGATGGTTTTATAATCAAACAGGCCTAAGGTAAATTCTGAGTCCACAGCTTCCTATTAGCTCTCTGACTCTGGGTGAGTTAGTTACTTTCTCGAAGCCCTAGTATGGAAACTGGGGAGAGTTACATTTATCTCACATGATTGCTATCAGAGTTAAACACAGACTTAAACGTGTGTGCAGTCATTAGACTGACTTGGCACGCGGAGGGCCTCCAGTAAGTGTTAGCTGCTCTGTCCTGACTTCACTAGGTGAACTTCAGTTGGAACAGTTACGACTCCACGAGCTGTTTGCTTCCTCTTTCCCCTAAATCTGGACCAGAAGAGTCATTATTAGGAGCCAGTCAAGTTCACAGATGAGGCCAAGTTTCCCTTCCCTGTCCAAGTTTCCAAATCAAATCAGATCAAAAAGTATGCTATTTTCTTCAATCAGAAAAAAAATATAATTTCCACCCAACTGCACATGTGTGCTTGTGCATGTACACATGCACACACACACACACACACACATACACACACTTGCATACACAAGACAAATTATTTTTTAAAGATAACCTTTAACTTTGCTGGGCAGTGGCAAAATCTTGGATGAATTAATAGTAGGACTGTATGCATACCTGTCTTTAACCTGCCTGTCACTATGTCAAGACATTAGATATACATGCTTCTGAAACTGAAGCTTCAATCAATATCCATATACTATTGATGATCATATAAGTGGTCACTAGTAGAAGCTACCATGCTGGAAAGGCTAAGTTGGAAGAAAAGTATTTTAATCTATAACTACATGGATATCTGTCTTGCTGTGCTGAAAAGTTCCTTCCCAAAGAAGTTTAATTCACAGAAGAGTTTTAATTATGACACCTTGACCTACCAAAATGTAACAAAAGCCTTAAACTGTAATTATAATGTCTTGAGGCATCATAAACACAGACACTAGTTTCAATGAGAGTAAAGAAATATACTGACCTAAATATTTGATACAGGGTTGTGAAAAAATTGTATCAAGCATTTCAGTATGGGTTTCAAATCCTGTAACATATATATAGGTCTGTGTGCCAAAGATGCTGTAATTAATAAAGTATTTTTCCATGTAGGTGACCTGTAGCTATTTAGACAACTCCAATAATTATAAAGGTTAGATAAAAGAAAAATGCAGCTGAAAATGTAACAGAATAAGACAACAAAATTATGGGACCAAACATCTGTGGTCTAAATAAAATATGTGATGGTGCAAGCAGCACTATAAACTTTCTCCTGACATTCTGAAGAGACCAGCAGTGCTCACTCATGAGTAATGTGGTCATCCCCACATTACTGCGACAAAAATATTAGAGCAAGCTATGCTGTCAAATATTCTATATGGATGTGTGACCTAAGGAAAATCACATTAAGAAGCTAAAGTGATATACAATGTGAAATATTATATACAGATACACAAACACACAGAAAATCCTTCCTGTCATGAACATATAGGGGCCTGATTTTCATCTTATTCTGTTAAAAATATAAATAAATGAGAGCCACCGGCCAGCCATAAGTACCTCTGAGATGTGATATGTGTACGGTCTGTCTCCCAAAGCTTTTGAGACAGTTGATACAGCTGATAAGGTGCTGGGGGAAAAAGCCTACTTGCTCTGCTCATGGACAAAGATGCGAACGACACTTGGGCCACAAAGCAAAAAATACAAGCCCAAGGACTTGAAAATTTGGACTTTTTCCTCCAGAAATAAAGCTAACAGTAAGATGCCCCCTCCACTGAGGACATATGGAACATTTAGGTTCCCTGACCAATGGCAACAGAAGAACCAAGAAACTAAATGTATCAATCTCCAGAATGCTTTAAATCATCCTTTTATAATTTAGGTGGAAGTAATACCAAGGGGGCATGTGAGTTTAGCAGCTACTTTCTGAAAAACAACAAAACAAAACCCCAAAAAACTGCTGGAAGCACACAAAGTCATCTTTAAGAATTTACAGCAGGGCTTGAACATCACTCCTGTCTCCATGGATTGGTCACCCATGGTGTGATTAGCGTCAGACCCTTTTTAGTGTTATTGTTCAAAGCATACCACTTTCTCTTTTCTGATGTGCCTCATCACAAATATGTTTAGTTACACCCGTTTAGTAAACATTCATTAACAAAATCAAGATTTGTCTTTGCCTTTAGGTTCTCTGGTATACTATTGACACTTATGTTCCAAATCTGATTTAGATAATAAAAATGACTAGCCAGTCTATTTTACCAGTCAGAGAAAACTCAGGGGCTAAAGCTCTCACTTCTAAACTGAAATGCAGTGCCATTTCTAAAACTCTCCTTGTTTCTCAGAGATAGCTGAAACATTTCCATGCAGCTGCATTTCCAAGGCTCTCTTATAATTAAGTATAGTCATATTAATAAGTCTTAGTCAATGGGATATAAGCAGAACTATGAGTTACATTCTACAAAGCCCTCTTAAAAGAGAATAATTCTACCCTTCTTCCACTCTGTTGCCTGGGATGCAAATGGGATAGCTGGAGCTCTAGTAGCCATCTTGGATCATGAGGATATCAAACAATCACACTTGACTTATGATTCTTAAAATGAGGTGAATGTGGTTTCTGTTATAGCTGAACCTAATGCTAACACATTCACACTGGATTTGAACTATCATTTTGATTAAGTTGTTTAACCTCTCTAAGTTTGCCTTCCAATCTCTAAACTAAGAAAAATAAACAATATATTCAGAGTGAAAATTGAGACAATGCATATGAAAAGTACTTTGCACACTGACAATCACTATATCAATACTAGTAGTGTTTCTATTATTTTCCAGTTTATTTCCAATTTCCAGAGAAAGTAGGTCAATGGTTAATTTAAATTAGCTAAAAATAGGAACTCCAATTTCATTTTTATGGCAAGATTTTTTATTAACAGAAAGTGAATTCAAGATAATTAGTTGTATGAAAGTGACCACAGGTTATTAAACAGTTCTAATTGTTGTGTTCCTAGAAAATTGGCTGCCAAGAAGTTATTTTAGCTACCCAAAATACAGGGAAAAACAGTATTTCTTACTCCATTTAGGTCCAAAGTTTTTACCTCTTGCTCAACTAATATCATTTGGGTACATAAGCCAAGCCAGGAATCAAGGTGAACTGAGACACAGGGAGGGTGTATGTATAGCACACTTCAGAACCAGGTCTTCAACTACAAGATCACCTCCACGAGGTGTGGAAGCATAAACCAACAAAAATGAAGCACTTTATTTTTTGTAATATGTCATATATCTGGAAAACCTAGCCTTCTGTTATGGGTTAATTTTCACTGTTATCTCTAAGGTTAGGTCAGATTCTGTTTAACTGGGCAGGAAAAAGAAGGAAGCGCTGAGCTGAGAACTATTACAACTCTCATGAGAAAAGAGCAGAAGACCAGGCTGCTTCTGCTAGGGCCCCACAGCTCTTACCATAACCTTCTAACACTTTCCCTTTTAAACTGGCAGTGTCTCTGTAGGCCGCTTTATCCTTCTGCCTAAAGATTTAAACTTATAGAAATGTAGGTGATTAGGAGAGATTACAAATGTATATCCCTGTTTAGCTTTACTAGAATAGAACATCAGAGTGAGATGGAAATGATAACAAAATGATCATGCAAAGCTGGTTTCCAGCAGTAGGTGAGGAAGTGAAATTAAAAAGAAAATTGATCTACATGGAGCACCCACATAATCTAATGAAATATCAATTAATTGATCAATCAATCCAAGAGAAATCAAAGTCAATGTCTGCCCCTCACTGCTTTCTTCATATTACTGATAGATATTTGTATCAGTCATTCCTCTAAGCTTATCTATAACACTGCATGAATCTGGGATTGAAGGGGTTAAAAAAAAAAAAAAACAAAAACCTTCCATGAATCCCAAATACACATAACCAGAGGTAAGCTTTACCATTTACTAACTGCCTTATGTTTTACCAAAAATGTTCATAAAAATAATGCCTCAGTAAAAGAAGGTATGCGATGTTTATTTTTCAGACTTCCAAAAAACAAACCAAACCCAAGTCTTTCAGCATGCACACACACATTTAAGATACTATTAGTATCCAATAAATATGTGCATATAAGATTGCACTCATAAGTTTGCATAATTTACTATACACGTGTGTTCTATTTTTATATACTGAGTTAGTAAGCTGGGTATACATACTTCAATGTGAAGAAGAATCCTTGTCCCTGACTGCCAATATGTCCCAAGGAGGAATAATGCGAGGGGACAGGCTTTTTAAGGTCACAGAGAAGGGAAGTGGTTTTATTCAAGGTTCTTGAATAAATCATGGAGTCATAGCTAAGGAATCGATGAGAAATAGAAACTAAAAAGAAAAAGGTGGGGGTTGGGGCAGAGGCCACTTGCACTTTTCAAATACAGCCTGAGTCCAGTTGTAGGGGAAAAAAATATTCAAAGAAATATAATCACACATTTGATTTCAAATGTGAGTGTAACCCAAGTACTCTGAGAAGGGATCTAATTGAGAAACGTCCGAGGCGAAAAAGAAGCCGTTTGAGAAATTCCTACCCATCAAGCTTTATTGTGTTATTCCAACTAAGCAGAGACAAAAAGACAAATCTCAGCTCCCTACTTTCATTTATAATTGAACCAGGTCCAGAAGGATGAAGCAAGTACCATCTGTAACGCATGCTGCATTAGCAGCCGGGAGAATGAAATATTCAAATTACTCTAGGCTACCTCACATAATGACAGGGCTACAAAAACTGACGTGTAACAGGGGAGGGGAGATGAAGAAAATCAAGTTCTGGGGGTTGTGTTTTGTTTTATATTGTTGTTGAAGGGCATGAATTAACCTAACAAAATGTTATTCTCAAGGAGAGAAAGAAAACAGACCAAAGCATGTCCTGGGAAGACAAAAACTCTTAATCCATTTATTATTCTTGGGAAAGCTGAGAAGAGAAGGAGACTGGGAAGAAAAGAAGAAAGAAAGGGAAGAAGGAAGGAAAAAAGAAGGAAGGGAGGGAGGGAAGAATAAGAGGGAAGGAAAGAGAGAAAAAGAGATGGAAAGAAAAGGTTAGCTCAAACTTGATCGATTTAGAATCCCTCTCATTTTGGCTAAGACCCCGTTGTTCTAGTATTTTGCTTCATGTAAATAGGGCACTATTTTGGTGAGAGGGGGAGAGATGGAGCTGCTCATTCAGATACTGTTAATCAGGGCTGCTGAATTGTGTGACATGGTAAGTGGCTCTAGCCCCTAGCAGTAGTCAAGATGGAGTGACAGGCTCCATTTAAGATGTCACTGCACATAATAAAGTGTAAAACTATACTTAAAATAAACGAGATAGAAACAATAAACTTGACTCAGTATTTGAACTTTCACAGACACACAGAGACTGGAGGAAAAAGCATGTGTGTTTTGGGACTTTTCAGAGGCCCCTATTTCTACAGTGCTTTTATAGCTGTCATTTTTAGGGGGATCCAATCAGGCTCCAAGTGGAGGTCAAGTGGTCGTATCTTATCATGTGAACTGGGCATCTGACTAGCTCACAGCCAAAATCCCTTCCCTGGGGAGCTCAGCAGCACAAGCCCATCCAAGGACCAGGTCTGGAGTTACCAGTCTTCCCTGAAGAGTGTCAGAAATGTAGTGTCAGCGCCCTCACATCTCCTGGTTCGGAAGCTTCTCCTGGCTACGCTTCTGTGTCCCCCATTGTTCACCTGCACCAGGGCGGCCTCACTGCAGCCTGGCTTCATCTCTTTAAAAGGTTTAACACAACGTTGTCAAGGCTGGTTGGCCCCAAATTGGAATGATACTTTTTTTTTCCTCCAGGCCCTGCAATTACTGTTACATGTGGGGGTGGATTCAATGTCAAAGCAAATGTTTTCCTTATGTTTCTTTCTTTAAAAAAGAAAAAAGCAAATCATAAATGGAAGCCAGCAGACAAAGCTGAACCAGTCACCCAGGCTTCTTCGTCATCGACGGGGTTCTGAGTTTGGACATTCTTGTGCGTGAGACTTGGGGGGTTCAGCCCAAGAGGTGACCCGCACCCAGAAACCTATGCTAATGTCACCCATAAGGGCAGAGCTTGGAATGAACCACTCTGTGGCCCTGCTATCAGAGCAGTGACTGGAATTTAGATTCCGCCAAACAACATAATTTTTCCCTATATGTTGCTTACCACCTCCTGCCTTCTACCCGCACCTGGAATTAGATCCTAAGTTACTTGAGGACAACCTTTAAAAATATTTTAATTGCCATGCAGACTACATTCAATAAAAGTACACAAATCATTGTTGGTTGCTTCACGAATTTTCACAGAGTACATGCAGCCTGATATTCAGAATCAGAATCCAGACAGAAAATATCATTAGCACATACTGAAGTTCTATCAGCCCTTCCAGTCACTCTCTCCAGTGGTAACCAGAATTCTGACTCCTCTTACACAGGTTTTGCTTGCTTTTGAACTTGACTTTCCCTTCTGTTTCCTCATCACTGCCACAGGGCCTGGCACTCCCATTCCCTCAGTAATTCAGGGAGCATTTCGTGAGTACCTTCTACATGCCAGGCACCAAACTAGGTGAGCACAGGCACCCAATACACAACTGTGGAACTGACTAAACTGAAAGGGAAAAGAAACAGATTTTAGTTTCAAGCGTCTTGCTGTTGGCATCAAGAGAGTGAGAAAAAAAAGTCCTCTAGCTAACACATTTTGAGGAGGCAAAGTATAATTTTATATCAGAGTTTGCGCTCTTGTCTTGCACTTGGCTGGTGGTCGAGGAGGAAAAGAAAGGCAGCAGCATTCATTCTGATGGTGACAGAGGAAGAAGGCAATGAAGTTTCCACTGGACCGAAGGCCTGGGAAGTCTTTCTCCCGTGTCTGGCAGGGAACCTTCTGTCATCTGCTTTTCATACGTCCTCCACTCCACAAAGCTGAGATCAATCCCTGGCATCTGGGAACATCTAAAACCTGCCACTTCAGAGTCGGCCTGTGGTGTGCAATGTCACTTCCCACCATGCCAGCTGCAGTCACTTTGAGTGGGAGTTATACCAGCCATAAGTCAGGACACCCTGTGATGATATATTTAAGTAATAAGGAGCAAGAAAATGGTGGTTGTCTAAAACAACCACCAAGGAAGTCAAAATAACCAACACTGTTTTGTGATCACAAAGCCTTACTTGCCGACCTGTGATTTTATAAGAGGTGAAAATAATATGGGTTTTTTTTGGGGGGGCGGGGAGGAGGGTTGTATCAAAGAGGTGAAATTACTGTGAACCACGAGGTGGTTGTAGGTGAGGGTCTGAGTGGCCAGCGAGATGGTGCCCAGCACACTGGCTGCTCAACCAACAATAGAGTTCAGCTTGCCCCCAAGGTTTAATAATTTCAAAAACTATGAAGGATCATTTCAAATGATAAAATGAAAAGTGTTATAGTGAAAATCACTCAAGTGCATGAGTACTCACTGATTCTCATTAGATCCAAATAGATGCCAAGGTGCACTCTGACCAGCCCACTGAAGATGCAGACCTTGGGTCATAGTCTGAATTGGCCTGGTGGTTAGCAAACCTCACGAAGTTTTCCTAGTATGTTGTATGTAATTTCACTTGTATAAAGTTTGCTGGGCTACAAAACAGTAACAGCATGATTCAGAAGGTTTTGTTGTTTTTTTTTTAAAGGCTGAAACCACTTTGGAAAAACATCTTTTAAAACTCAACTGCAGGTGGAAACACTGACTTGACTGGCTTGTTGCTGTTGCTGTTCAGTCATTCAGTCATGCCCACCTCTTTGCGACCCCGTGGACTATGGCAAGCCACACTTCCCTGTCCTTCACCACCTCCCAGAGCTTGCTCAAACTCATGTCCATTGAGTTGGTGATGCCATCCAAACATCTGGTCCTCTGTCATCCCCTCCTTCTCCTCCTGCCTTCTGTCTTTCCCAGCATCAGGGTCTTTTCCATTAAGTCGGCTCTTGACATCAGGTGGTCAAAGTCTTGGAGCTTCAGCTTCAGCATCAGTCCTTCCAATGAATATTCAGGACTGATTTTCTTTAGGACTGATTGGTTTGATCTCCTTGCAGTCCAAGGGACTCTCAAGAGTCTTCTTCAACACCACAGTTCAAAAGCATCAATTCTTCGGTGCTCAGCTTTCTTTAAATTCCAACTCTCACATTCATACATGACTACTGGAAAAATCACAGCTTTGACTATATGGACCTTTGTCGGCAAAGGTAGATGAGATAACATCTCTCAAGTCCTGAAACTTCTTTCAATAGCTTGAAAATTAAAATATTTCTTCAGGACCACTATTTATATTCTTTTAGTCAACACCTTTGCACTCCCTATTTGGTCAAAGTTCAGACGAGAATAGAAAATATGAAGCCTCCTGAGTTGAAGAATTAAAGACTGTAATATAGGACCAATTATTATTAGGTTACAAAGACTCTGAACTTTCCAGGTGTAGTGACGATTTTAAAAATGACAATGTTTCATGACTTTTTTCTATTTATACTCTTTGAAAGTTGTGATCAACCCATCAAAAACATCACTGCATCTTATCAAGTTATGTCCTTAAACCCCAACATAGTTTATATATGCTTCTCTTACAGGAATCTCAGTTCCATGGGGGATGGGGGAGATAGTCATGTCTTCTGTCTTGTTCATTGCTATGTTCTCTGCTCTTGGGCACTCTCAACCAACAACAACAAAAACATCTTGATCAAGGGTTAGTTTCAGAAATATGACTAAACATCATTTCTATTCCTCGGCCTCCAAACTCCCTCCTCTACAACTCCCAATGCACCACCGAGCTAAGACTGTCGAGCTTGTCAATGAGTTGCTACATAAATACACATTTTTTTCTCCTTGTCTAGACTTTATCTTTGACAAGGATTTGAATCATGATTTTGTGCTACATTATCACATTAGGAGTTTTCCAGGTCCCAGTCTCTACCCTTCATCTCTGTGAATATAGGTTCATGTCATGACAAGCCTAAACACATATATTTATATGTAAGTACATACAAATGTAGAGTTTGTACTAAATATATTACCTTCCTCATTTGTCTTATAAACAGTGAATCTGGTTTAATCAGTTTTCCTGCAGTGAGTAGATTTTATGGTTCTGGTATTTTCACTGGGGAAGCTTCTATTCTGAATTACCAAAATTATGTGAAACCTTTTTTTTTTTCCTGGTCTGCTTATGCAACATTAGGGTACCTTAAGACCTCATAGCCAACTGCATTTTTTTTAAATTTCAGCCAAAAATAAGTAATTATAAATATGATTGTGAGCATATGTGTACAGTCTTTCTGCATAAAAAAATGTAGAAATTACCTCCCTGGAGAAAAACACTCTACTAATTTTTAGCACATTTGTCGATGCCTGAATTAAAAGGCCTTTTTAAAAACTGAGGTTTCCAACAGAGACCACTATTTTCCATGAGACTATGGAGGGTAAAAAAAAAGAAAAAAATCCATAAGCCCTTTTGTGATGAGGACTTGAGTTACATAGGGCAGTGTGTGAGGGAGGGATGGGGAGCTAGTCTTTATGTCCAGCCATCCCTGTGCAATGCTATTCATATAATATGACAATGATGGCTTACATCAAAAGCCACAGTGCAAATAATCCCCTTCTCCATGCCATCTCAAAGCAAAAGCTGGCCCCTAAAATGAGGAACAATGTGCCAGCATAGATATTCCTTGTATGCCAGCTAGCTCTGTGCTGAGGGGAAAGCAGGGAAGGGTGATTTTCTTTTTTTTCTGAATTGGGTTTTACAATGAATGTTGACTGGTACCAGGAGGCTACCTTGGGCCCCCAGAGTCTTCTTAAAACCCTGGCAACCTGCCAGAGGAGCTCCAACTTTGCAGCCCAGAGAGTCACGCTGGCAGCTTGTCAGGAGCCAGGGAGTTACATGGCACCCTGGGAGTAATAATATTTTCCAGAACGCTCAAGCTAATAGTCCCATGATGAGCGACTCAAAGGACTATAGGTATGGTCTTCCCTGTCTGCGGTCTTGGGACTCTCATCCGTCTCTACAAAGCAGCGAATCACACTTTGCTGACATTGATGGTAGAACTGGGGACACAGTATTTTGTTTCACTTAACCTCCACATGGAGAGTGTTTCGTTCCAGCCAAGCCTGCCTTCTACTTACTGTCACACTTTGAATTCATTAATTTAAGAAAAGAATATATTGTACATGTATACAGGCATTCCAACACTGAGTACATTTTTATGTCTTCTTTAAAAAGGAAAACCTTCAATGACATCATCAACTCGATGGATATGAATTTGAGCAAGCCCCGGGAGTTGGTGATGGACAGGGAAGCCTGGTGTGCTGCAGTCCATGGGGTCGCAAAGAGTCAGACATGACTGAGCGACTGAACTGAACTGAACAATGACATAAATGTAAATTTATGTTAAAATCCACCCAAGTTTAGTAGAATATATAGTTTATACATTGGTTTCTCCCTTGATCAATAAATTGGAATATGATTTTGTTTCTCCTGGGGTAGTTTGGGAAACTGACGGTTGACTAGCTTTCGTTTTTCCAAAGGAAGAACTTTTTTCTCATGGAGAGAAAAGCTCTGTTTCATCTCTCAATTTCACCTTCAATTTTAATCTTTTAATTTCTCTCACCAAGTAGCCTCTCAATTCTTAGCACTGCATTCAATCTGATATAGAAATTTGTAGGGCTCCCTGTTTATATTTTACTGATTAAAAAGATAAAAACAGATGAATCTAGTTTATTCGAGTAAGCTTTCAAATTAAAGAGGTTCACAGGGCCCTCGAGCCTTCCAGGTAAGCTGAACTACTTCAGTGGAGCTATCCTATGGTCTACAACCCACCTATCACAAAAAGTGACACAGTAAACATGCCCATAAGACAATCCGTATTATCCTAATATGTAGATCTTTCTCTCACACACACACCCTTCTATTTGTTTTCGAACAATAAACTGAATTTAGTTACCATATTGAAAGGGGGTTAGTCATTTCTCCCTACACAACGACTTTTTTCAGGCCTTTAAATGCAACAGCATCAAAACCCACGTACAGGTTGATGCCAGTTTTACGTGTTGAAACAAACCAGTCACTCTTTCTTCTGCTAAGTAGTTAAATTAGAGAGTATTCAATTAATAACAGCTGAATATTCTGTCACATTTAGGAAGATGTATGGTAAGACAAGCGAGTTGTGATGTATCTGACAGAAATGATAAAGGTTCTCCCGACACAGTCTGGCAGATACTTGGCTCCTACCGCAGCTCTTTCTCATGTTCTACAGCATCAGCAGCGCAGACCAAGATTCAGCACTGGCTTCAAGAAAAGAAACACTCCTAAGTGAACAGGGATGCCTCTGCCAAGCTCTCAAAAGGTGCCCAGCCTCTGCTTTTACCCGTGCGCACACAAATCTGTGTTCCTGTCCACAAGCGAGCCGGGCACGTAGGCAGCAGGGCGGCGAGTGCACTGGCGTGAAGACGCTGGGAAGGCAGAGGGGGTCCTAAACCCTCATCATCCACCTGCCCCATCCAGCCTTGCCGAGATGCACTCATTCACCTAGCCCACCCCTCCAGGGCCCAGAGAATCACTGGTCTTATTTGACACTATTATTATTAATACCAAAAGAAGGCAAGGAACACTGAGCAAATCTTGGCCACATGAAACAGCGAGCTCTCCACTTAGGAGCTTTCAAGGCTCCTCTGGCCCCTCGACAGGGTGAGTCAACTACTCAAACTGCATTATTCCTGCTCCCTAAACTGAGAGCCTTTATCCACATTCCTTTAAGAAACTACTCAGGCCCAAATTGAAAAGGAAATAAGAGAGCACAGTAAAATTGCTAACATACGAGGAGTAAGGGAACAGTCTGTGACAGGTTCTATTTTGCTTTTCCCCAAGCCCGAGCAGCTAGCCCAGTGGCCCAGGGAAGGAGGAGCCACTTTCATGGGGTCAAAGCCACCAACAGGCTGTCTCCCTCTCAAACAGGGCTTCCAAAACCATAGGACGGCAAACATGGTCTGGCAGAATAATGCATTTTTAAATTTGAAAGCGCTCCTTTTCTAAAACGGAAGCATCATCTCTTAAACCTGGGGACCAATGTACCGGGCACAATGTAAAACCAGGGAGTACAAAGTCCTGCTACAAAACCGTGTGAGACAACCACCACCAAAAGAAGCAAAGCCACACAGCAAAAGAACACAGAGAATTCCCATAACCATGCTTTTGTACAGAGAAAGGACTGAAGCAGTCGTCTAGGAGCTTTTCTGATATAAAGACTAAGGTTGCTGACTTAACTTGTGATAATTATGTTCAAAATTGACTTGTACCACCTTAAAAAAAAGATCTCAGAACCACATACCTTTTAAACAATTAAAAAATAATTCAAAGAAACAAAAGCACATAGACAATATCCTGTTCTTTTTTACTTCCCATTAAGAACTTTAGAAAGCTAAAAAAGATAACAATACAATTTTTCTTTTGCAGCATATATACTGAATTCAGGTCATTTTTACAGTTCACTCACCATAACTACCTTAACAAAAACTGCTAAACACAAACTTCCCTTTGCTGTTAGGAAATCAAATACTTCTCCAAAACCCTTTTAAGCTGCATTCTTCTGAAACTTTTATGTCCAAACACATATAAATGCATGCACAATTTTTCACTTCAAGGTAATTTATAAAATTGAAACTAGTTCCAAGAATTCAACAGACGTTTCCCAAGTGCAGAGAATACTTCTATAAACATGGAAGGGTACATGTGGGAATCTCAGCTCCTCTGCCCCAGTGACAAATGCCCCAACATCACATGGGCAGCACCTCAGCTGACTGACTGCACTCCCACCCAGGTCAAAATTGCCCCTTCAATTCTTCCATGTTCCATAAAATTATTATTATTGCCGATTTTCCCATGTACTTTATTGGCAAATGCCTTGGATTGATAAAGCCCTTATGGTGTTTATGAGCAGAAGGTCACTTTATTCCCTTACTACACCCAATGACACTGTGGGGCAACAGGCTCTACCACTTAATTAAATTATATAACTGTCAGTGGTTGGTGAGGTTTTGAATTTATATTTCATTAATATTTAATAGAGCTTAATTAACAATTCCCCCCTCTCATCCTTCCATATTCTCCCCTATGTCTTGTTTCTCAGATCTTGTTTTGGAAGGGGAAGCTTGGCATTTGGCAGGGCTGTTGCTGTTTACTCATTCAGTCGTGTCCGACTCTTTGCGACCCCATGGACTATAGTCCTCCAGGCTCCTCTGTCCAAGGGGTTTCCCACGCAAGAATACTGGAGTGGGTTGCCATTTCCTTCTCCACTAGCAGGGTAGCCCCTAGGTACTGGGGCCATTCTCCTTAGAGATGCCTTGGCTATGGCACCACAGGAAGGAAATGATGGGGAGGTGGGGAAAGGTGGGGCTTTCCTAAGAGTTGATTCTCTGTCTACCTGAATATATCTAACCAATGGAGACACCCAAAACAAACAAACAAAGAAATCGAAGAGAGCTACACTGATGCTAATTGCCCGACTCCTCTGACTTGCTCACTTCTTGTGAAGGCACTTGAAAATGTCCCGCACTATTTGAAAGGAAACATTTGGTGACTTCCCCAAACCCGTGAGACACATAAGGGTATGGATAGCCAGTTTGCAGAAGCAGTAATTCTCAAACACTTGGGGCTTGGAACCCCTTTACACTCTTAAAAATTACTGAGGACTCCAAAGAGCTTTTATTTATACAGATTCTATCAATAATTCCTGTATTAGTAATTTGAAACTAAAATATTTTAAACTGTTTATTGTTCCATTTTAAAACAAGAAGAAGCCCATCGCATGTTAAAAGAAATAACATTTTATGAAAAATACTAATTTTGAAACAAAATTTAAAGAGTTTGTTTTATATTTTTGAAAATCTTTTTAGTGTCTGACAATAGAAGGCAGCTGGAGTCTCATCCTTGTTTCTGCATTCAGTCTATGGCAGTATCTTACACCAAGTAGCTTCTAGAAAGCTACACTGTACCCTCATGAAAGACCAAGGGTGAAAAAGCAAATAATCTCTTAGTATTATTAAAATGGTTTTTACCTCATGGTTCCCCAAAAGGGTTTGGAGATCCCTAGATTATAATTTGAGAAATGCCACTTTTGAGAATTTCAAAATGTTTTATGAACGTAACACAACAGGCCTGAAGTAGGTGAATTCTTTCTTTGCTTCCTTAGTCCCTACCATGATCAACTTAGCTAATGACACAATACATAAGCCACTGGCAGCAAGTCACAGTGAAGAAACATCTGAATACAGTCTCTTCCATAACTTTGGTACTAGTCCTCATATAAGTTTCTTACCTAGCATATAAAGAACGGTGAAAAGAAACACACACTAACGGGAAGAAAACAGAAAAACAAAGACAGACTCTCCTAATCCTCATGCAAACTGCCTCCTGTTCTCACATCTAAACTCTCAGAAGAAGCTGTCTCAGCCAGTGATGCTGCTCAAGGGCAGACAGACGGGCAAGAGGACCCCATACTATTTCAGATCAATTTCATTCCTACTCAATAGGAATAGCTTGCCCAGAGTTTAACTGTGAGTGTATTTTTTTCTTTTGTGGGCTTCCCCCCTCCTTTAATGCTCTTGTTTGAGAATATAGTTTAGTTGCTAAGAAACTAGTTTCTTATTGTAGACTCAGTGAGAGCAAAGATAAAGCAACTGTCAAAATAGCATGTTATTTTGACAGTAGCCATATCATAACCATAAATGATACAGTTTATCTGTACATTTTTACCCGCACTAATGGGGTCTAAATACTGTATTGTCTGATATTTCATACATACACAAAGATACATGCACATGTGTTTTAGTAAGAAAGGCCATTACACAGTTAGCAATGAGCATTCAGGGAATACACACACACACACACACACACACACACACACACACACACACACACTCCTCCAGACCCCAGTTTGAAAGCTCCTTTTAAATGCAACTTCAGAGAAGTACACATACTATACTGTTTTTAGCTCAGAGAGTATCTTCAAAGTTTTTTTCAAAAGGCAATAAGCCTTTGCCTTTATGAATCATGTTTTTATTTTTTTAAAGCCTAACTTTTCATGTAGAGGAAAAAAGGTTTGGGTATGTTTATATCCATTCAAACATCATTCCTACATACTGACTCTTGATCCAAGAGGTGATGATACCCACCATGAGATGGAGCAGACTGTTCATAGTGGTCTTAGTACACAGTTCTTCTAAACCATATACTGTGCTTTGATCAACGATAGATTCATCTCCTCCTTCCTTCTCTCACATCCATCCATCCATTCATCCAATCATCCCTTAGTTACTGTCTTTCTTTACAGCTTTTGGTATAGTCAAAGGGTCCAACCTTGCTAATAACAATATGTTTATGTGAAGGAACAAATGTACCAAAAATCTCCAAATGAATATGTACCAACTTTCATTTTTGTTTTGCTGACAAGTAATACCCAGCAGAACTGAAGGAAGAAAAAAGCAAAAATAGATTATTATATTCCTGTGTCTGTCCAGAACTGACAATAATAATAAATGCTATTTGATATCACTTTCACCTATTTCTAAAATGAGATTCTTAAAACTCTAAAATGTACTAAGCAGGTGTTAAAAATGATTTGAAAGTAATATAGCAACATCAGAACTTCTAACCACATTATAAATTTTGAGTTTACTATGCAAGACACTTGTACAGATACCAGTTTTAGCTATATAATCTATATCTCCCTACCCACCTACTTACCTGTCAGTTTGCAAATGGATAAAAACTGAAGAAGGATAATAAAAAATGTGGAGAGTGGCTGTATTGAGGGGAGACGACTAACAGCACTTTCCCCTTTGTTTTCCAAGTTTTCTGTTGCTTTAATATTGTCTTGATAATCACATAGAGAAGGAAGGGTATCTTAAAAGGCTTTAGTTGTACTTGATTTTCCTTACTTCTGGTGGCCTGAAAAGTTTCTGAAGAGGGAATAAGACCTACTCAGCAATGTTAAGATGAAAAGCAAGGCTAAAATCAAACCTACTATAAACCTGTGATTTTTGTGTGTGTGTGTCCTCTTCTGATCCAACTTGACATAGACAAAGATTTCTTCCTGTCCTCTCCATCCCCCACCACTACTCCCACCTTCACTTCACCCTGAGATGCTCCCATGATGTCATGGTGTTCTCTTCCAAGTCCCATTCGAGATCTGATGTAACATGCTGACCTTACTCCTCATTGGAGTGAAGGACAAATGTCATAGATGGTTGCTCCCCATGACCACGATTCCCATTCCCATCAGGGTTCAGGAGAGCTTCCTCTGAATTCAGTCAAACTTCAGTGTATAAATATTTCTGCTGTGAGGTTTGAAATTTGTGATCGAAATTCTAAGAAGCAAAAAGCTTCTGCAAAATATGTGAGTCATCAGAAAAGAATCTGCTCTTTTCTGATTGACCCTTTTAATGACTTATTATTTAACTTCTGATGATAGAGATCACAGAGCCTACCATGACCTCTTCTAATGACAAGCTGACCTTACGCAACAAAGCCAGCAGGAATCAGAATTGATCAGGAGGATTTGCTACCTCTTTCTGAAGAGGCCGGATGGAGAGTTCGTATTTCCACTTAATTATCTCTTGGCCTGTCCTTGGATATACAAGACTGATCCTAAAAGTCAGCAGGAAACGTGGAGCAGCAGAAGTCAGTGGAACCCTGGAGATGCACACACATACACATACTCCCTTTGTCTTGTATAACAACTATTTATGGTATAATGTAATCTTTCTTTATCTTTGTATTTTGAATACAGAGTTTGGATTTGATGGTCTTAGTTTTCAACATTCTGCACCTCAAATCCTGCTAATCTGTTGTATTATCAGCTGTACCTTTAATTCTCCGGACAAACCAAAATAAAGAATGAATGGTACCCATACCATTTATCACAATGGCTGAACTTCTTCATTTTCAAGTAAGGAGGGCCAGTAGATACTTTTTCCAAGACTGTTTGGTATGCATCACTTTAACATCAATAATCTGTGTATATATTAGGAGGTGGAGTAAGAAATGTTTCTGTTCTGATTTGTGAACCTTATCATCTAGCTCTTGATCTCCAATCTAAACAAAATTCTAAGCTTTCCTGGCCCTGGCATTTTCTGGTACAGAGTTCCTCCATGAACATGGAGGTAGCCACTTCTTTGGTCTCACTGCACCTCAGGTCAAGTCCTAGGACACCTAAATATTAACAATGTTTAGCAAATTTCTCCTTGAAAGAAATTATTATTTCACAACTGCTCTAATTAATCCATGACCCAAGAAAAGACTGCAAACAAAATCCTGCTTTGCCCACTCTTCATGTGGAAACTGGCAAATATCTTCTTTTCCAGTGAGTCCATGTCATTAAGATTCAGAGAGGTAAGTTACCTGTTTATGGTTACACATGGTTGATGACTCTTCTAATCTAAGAGCTAGAATAGAAGCAGACCACAAAATATACAAAAATGCACAGTCATATCCATAAAAGGCCAAGAATATGAACAAACTCATCTTTTTGAATAAATTTAGTCCTACCTTTTGTACTTTGAAATATATACACATGAAATATATATATGCACACATATGTATGTATGTGGTTTATACACATATAGATGTCACATTTACATAAGCAGAAAAGTTACAAAGCAACCTGGGCCTGGTAAAAGAAACAAGATCATTCTCAAATTTACTAGTATTTTAAATTTGGAAAAAGGAGTCAGCAGTAATTAGTGGTAAGAAAACAAAATTTAGAGATAGAAGATCAGAATTTGAGTGGGTGCTCAGCAACTTATGAATTAGGTACTCTCCAGAAACTCAATTTGTTTAAGCCTAGATTCCTCATCTGCATAATGGGAACAAAAACTCCTCAAAGACTTGTGGAGTGACAAAAAGGAGAAAATGCAGTGATTTTCTAAAGAATTTTATGAAACATGAAATCTTTTCTTTAGGATTACTTAGAAGACCAATATGTAAAACAGACCACAGCAGTCTGACTCCAGAAGAAAAGTGGGATCCTGTAGGAGTTCACCTGCCAGCCCTCACCTCATCACCACCCCACGTACCCATGGGGAACCATGAGGCTCCTGTGGAGTTCTTGGTAAGATATTTGAAATAATCCATGTAAAGGTGATAGAATACTGCTGCTGTTAAAATGAGGTAGGAAGAATCTAGATTGAAAGTCACTTAAGAAAAGAGGTAACTATCCTCCATAACTTTCCCAAGTTATATTTAAGAATGTTGCTACCATTTTTACCAATGAATTCCATGGTAAATGACTAAGACATAAGTGGAATGCCTTAAATTACTATACTGGCAGCACAGAACCTCTTGGACATTCAAGATGCCAAACACAGGCAAAATACTTCTCAATGCTTCTGAAACATAAAAGCCGAGTTTCTGAGCTTCTCTTTGACAGTAAAAAAATTAGATTTAATACTTTACTTCAAAGTATTTAGGATGGCCACCTAAATATACAAGTTAACTGCTTTGCCTGAGTATTTTTTCTAATAAAACAAAGCAAATCACATTTAGCTACATATGTATACACACATATATGCACAAGGTCTTCCCTAGTAGCTCAGTGGTAAAGAGCTGCCTGCAATGCAGAGAAGCTACAGGAGATGCAGGTTTCATCCTGGGTCAGGAAGAGTCCCTGCAGGAGGGCATGGCAACCCACTCCAGTACTCTTGCCTGGAGAATCCCATGGACAGAGGAGCCTGGCGGGCTACCGTCCATGGGGTAGCAAAGAATCAGACACGACTGAAGCAACTGAGCACACATGCATGCATACACATGTTACACTGTTTTGTTGTAAAACAGTCATATGCTTTCCTGGGTAATGCCAATGACCCTGTGAGAACAACAGATCAATGAGTGATTGTTTATTCTGCTATTTATGATGCACGATGGAGGCCAATGGAAGAAAATCTTTCATAAGCGCATAAGGTCAGCTCAGGTTGGATTGGAAAATGAAAGTATTTAGAGGAGAATGGAACTCAGGAATATAATGTTAGTTATATTCAGTTACATATGCATCTATGAAGACACACAGCAGAATTCATTAAGAGATTTTTCTGAAGGCTCCTGGAAAGGTCTTATCTCAGATGTGCTCTATCCTGCTAATGATTTTGTTAGCCATCTTACAGTGGGAGTAAATTCTCTGGTAGAAAATCATAGAAGCACTGGCCTAACCTGTAGCTGGTTGACTAAGTTTATTACTAATTACTACTGAATTAATATTGTGACTATTACTTTCTTCCACTGCTTAAAATTTCAGTGATGCAGCTCAATTAGAAAATTCAGGGACTTTCTTGGTGGCCCAGTGGCTAAGACGAAGGGGACTTGGGTTCGATCCCTGGTCAGAGAACTAGATCCCACATGCTGTAACTAAGATCTGCTATCAGTCAGTTCAGTTGCTCAGTTGTGTCTGACTCTTTGCGACCCCGTGGACTGCAGCAGGCCAGGATTCCCTGTCCATCACCAACCCCCGGAGCTTACTCAAACTCATGTCCATTGAGTCGGTGATGCCATCCAACCATCTCATCCTTTGTCATCCCCTTATCCTCCTGCCTTCAATCTTTCCCAGCATCAGCGTCTTTTCAAATGAGTCAGTTTTTCACATCAGGTGGCCAAAGTATTGAAGTTTCAGCTTCAGCATCAGTCCTTCCAATGAATATTCAGGACTGATTTCCTTTTCTCAAGAGTCTTCTCCAGCACCACAGTTCAAAATATTTAAAAAAGAAAATCTAAAATCATTTTATACATTTACTGTATTGAGAAATGGTGCTATTTAAAAGGCACCTCATTTGTAGTTCTCTGAGTATCTTCCAATACATTAGTCGTTACAGGACTTTGGAGAGGAAACAGTATTATTAGCTCAATTTTAATAGGGGCAGAAATGCAGGGGTAGATATGTGTTACTATTAAGATGAACTAGCATTTGTATAGCAAAGTTGCAAGCCTCTATAAAGCACTTTTAACACACAGCTTCTAATGATAAAGAAAGTCTCAGGGCAGAGTCAGGGAGATAGAACTCAGTAATTCTAATTTCCAGGACATTGCTCAGTCTGTGGCCCATGCTTTCCTGACATTTTTCACTGCAAAGTTTAAGTTTCCTTCTTTGATATTTTTCTTGGAGAGGCAATGTGGCATAGTGGAAAAAAATATGGATTTTAATATCAGCTTTGCCACTCACTAGGTATGTGACCTTGAGCAGCTTTCTTCATCTCTCAGACTCAGTTTCCCCATCTTTAAAATGAGGATGAAAGTATTCATTTTCAAGTTTGGTGTAGAAAATATGACTTTGTACATTTAGTGTAGAGAATAAGAATACTGCCTTGAAAGTTTGGTAATCACATGGAATAAGGCCTTGCAGATGACAGGTAATCAACAAGGATGCAATCCTCCTTTCTCTCTGCCCTTCACCCCATGTGTTCTCAGATACCCAAATAGCTCAACTAAGATTTGGGACTTACATAAAAAATTTACCTATGCTGCTGAATAAAATCTCCTCAGATTACTTATATATCTCCTGCTTCCTGATTAACAGCTATTTTAGAAAAGAGGCCAAGTCTATAACTTCTGCTTATTAACCCTTTCACCCTCTTCCTATGAGAGAGTAGGGAGAAATTATTTATTAGGAAACCACCAGGTACAAGGCATTGTCCTAGCCACTGGAGATGCAGAACTGATAAAGACAGGTCAGGAGGTTCAGGAGGTTCTCCCACAGACAAGCCCCAGGACCTGTAGGATTGTTTCAAGGAGGCAACAAGGCAATAGATTTGAACTGATCAGGTACCCTATGGAGATGTACAGGAATGTCTGAGTAACTAACCATGGGTGTATTGTTATTTCACATAAGAGGAGCTGTGTTCAATACCTACTTGCTCATTGGACAGATATAAGATGTTATGGTTGGAACTTCTTCAGTAGTAAGTATCTGAATCCAAACATAAGGAAGTAATAAGGAACTAAGAAACAGAGAAGAGGGATTCTTCTAAAATTACAAGATTAAGCTAGAAATAAGCCTAGGAAGTAGAATCTGCCATTGAGTCAGATATATGACTTTGAACTGCTGACTTCAATTTCTTAAAATCAAATATATGGGATTATTGGCCTGTATCTTCCAGTATTCCTGACCCTAACATTGTTCTCTGGCCCTACTTCCTGGCACATCTCCTGGTGCTCTGGGACAAATGTGAAACAAAGTTATCATGATAATCAAATGTGTCCATATGATCCCATTGGATTTTCAGTTGTCTAGCCAATACCCATCCTACCTGTCCTCCTTAGACATAGAAATTCAGTTTATTTAAAGAATATGCCAAGGTAAATAATTAGCTTTCTCCAGCCTCCCTTGAAGGTAGGAGTGGCCATGGGACTAAGTTCTGGATGATTATATATAAAAACATATATATATATACACACACACACACACACACACACACACACACACACATATATGTTTATGTATGATTATATGCATGTGGTATTGTTATGTGAGAGTTTTAAGAAGACTCTTTAAAGGAAATTAACTTGATTGAGAAGTATGCCCTATTTAGCTTTGTCTTTCCCTCCTTCTTGCCTGGAATACTAATGGGATGGCTGGGTAATTCAGCAGTAATGCTAAATTATGAGGTGGTATTGAAAATGGGTGTTAAATGCAGAATGATGCCTTTGTAAGTCCCCTGGTTCTCTGATGACTTACCTTTGGAATTCTATTCCATAACATATTGCTTAAGCCACCATATTTTCAGAATGGTGCTAGCAGACAAATATAATCCTAAGTGATACAGTGTTAGTAAGCTATCTGACAGAATACTGGATTTCCTTGGAATCAATTTAGGAAACATGTGAAAGATGACGCACAGTCTCAGAGATGGTACTTAATAAATTCTGAGGGGTTCAAAACACAAGGTTATGCAAAAGTACAGGTTCAACATAAATCATTTTCAACAGCAGCAGAGGGAAGTAAGTATTTGAGTAAAAAGATTCAAAGTAGCAGATGTCAAGGGCTAGGAGTGTTGGGTTCTTCAGTCCTGATGAAGTCTTATTAAAAAGAAAGGGAGAGACAAAGAAAAAAAGGAATACTTCAGCATGTCAGGGCTAACCAAGACTGACTGCAGTAGAGAAAGGAAATGAACCAAAGAGATCAATAGAACCATTATCAATTTGTTATCAAGGCAATAAATATTACTATGATCATGGCCATCTTATTACGTTGTCATTGATTGGATGCTTGTGCAGAAGGAATGCAACAGCTAAAATACCATCACTAATGCTTGCTGGGTTAGTCCATCACTAGCCTTGCCCTACTAGGAATTATCTTCTCCGGCTTATACCCTGTTTGCCAGAAATGACCCATAGCAGAAAAGTCAATCATACTACTGGAGTCAGAGCCTGGTGCCACTCCTTCTGTCCAATAACTAGTATGCAAAGCAACAACATCTCTGCTCCATTATGAAGTTATTCATTACTATTTCACATTCATCACTGTCAATTGCTCTATAGTCACTCTCAGAATCATGCCTCTAGCATTTTTAAGTAGCAAGCTGGCTAAGACTATTAACTCCCATTCTGTAGATACCTAAATGAAAGCTCAAATTTGGTTAAAATGATCTTCATTTGGTGTTTTCAGGGGCAAGTTGTAGTTCTCTGATTTTATTTTTTAAAAATCAGAAGTTAAAAGAAGATAAGTAAAAAACAAAACAAAACAAAAACAGGCTGTTTTTATATAGCAGTTTCCTAAAACAGATATCTGAGTCCTAATGTTGACACTGGCCTCAATGTAATATTCATTCATCCATTTACTGTTTAAAATCAGTCTACTACTGTACTGGAATACAGTATAGCTCCCCTGGTGGCTCAGACAGTAAAGAATCCGCCTGCAGTGCAGGAGACCTGAGTTCAATCTCGGGTTGGGAAGATCCCCTGGAGAAGGGCATGGCAACCCACTCCAGTATTCTTGCCTGGAGAATTCCATGGACAGAGGAGCCTGATGGGCTACAGTCCATGGGGTCGCAAAGTCAGACATGACTGGGTGACTAACACACACTGTACTGGAAATCTAACTTTGTGATCCTTAGTGTTGAATGTATGCTAGGTCTTCCAGTCAGAAATAATACAGACACCTTGTAGTTGAAGGCTTTGAAGGCTATTCTCCCCTTTTCTCAGAACAAAGTATCTGTAGTTTTCCCCATTCTGGAGTTTCTCCAGAACTCACTGTACCTTGAATAGGAAAGGTACTCTTCTCTTCAAGACTGGAAGACTGCCTCTCAAAAATAGGAATTTTTTTCTTTAACTTTTACATGAAAACTACAACTCTCAGCTTTTCTTCTTGCCCATAATTTTGTATTTTTTTTCTGATGGAATGTAGTTTCTCATAGAAAAGCTAAAGAAATTGCTATTTTAAAAGAATTAAACCATTGGCTGTTAGCTCCAGGTTTACAAGTCCCTCTTGGAATTGATGGTGACATTTCTTTGCTGTTAACATAGGTGATTTTCACCCTAGTACTTCATCGTGGCTTTGGTGGTTTATAAATCAAGTGCAAACACACACACACAGACACACACACACACACACACACTGACTCCAGCCTCCTAGGACGCTAACCTCAAGAAGCTGTCTTCATCTAGAGATCATAACTACGACGATGACCAGGGGACTTATTAAAACACTCTCACCATTTATTAGAACAGTGCAGTGAAAAGAAAAGGAGAAAAAAGCCTGGCTACCATCCACCATGGCAACCTACAGGGACACACAGCCCATTTCTGTAGTTACTTCCTTGTAAAGATATTACATTTAAAAGACAGAAACAAAAGACTATATGACCCAGTATATCATTCTTTCACTCCTGGATCTGAAGTACATTTTACTTCCAGGACTCCTTCTGGCTGCTTGTTAACAGGAATTGCAATTTATAACCTTAAAATTTCATCCAGCATTCTTTGGAATAGTAAAGGCATACATCTGAAACATATGAATTCTGGATCACTATGAAGAATTTTACCAAAAAGTCTCCTAGTCCACTAAATCCAGAAGTATTGTCCTCACAGGCCATGGATGCCGTTTTCACTCCATGAGCCCCAAATATCCAGGAGGACTACTTGGCCAACCTCCCTGTGTATGTCTTAGAAAATGTGCCAATCAGTCAAATCCTCAGCTAGGACAGGCAGGACTATTAACCCCACACAATGACAAAGAAAAAAAAGGAGAAACAAACAGCCCCTTTACTAATAACAATACTCACACATATATAAATTATGAATTCTTAGTGTTTCATCTTTATATTTTTACTTTGGCTGACATATTTAATAATGTTCTAAGTCTGATGGTTTAAAAATCTTTATCCTATATCTAATAACAGAGATCACATATCAATATGCACAGGCAGAATTAGTTTTCCTGTCTTCTCATAGAATTTTACAAATATCTATATTCCCAAGCACTTGTTATTATGTACTGGAAACAACTGATTATGTATGTCTTTCACATTAATTCTGAGTACCTTGAGAGCAGAGATAATGTCTTATTCATGCCTAGCACATAGCAGACACACATTCAATATTTTAGTAATTAATTAGTAAATTCATCTCTGTGTCCCAAGTACCTCATATAATCACTGGCACATACCAATTACTGAGAAAATATACTTATCCCATATTATACAAACTCTTAATAATGGGGTCTGAGCTTTAAAGGGGTTTTCCCCCAAATTAGCACCAGGACTGTCTTTCTTTTCCTTCCATTAGTCCTCTATCTGCCATAGTCACCTATTTGTAATAGAGCTGGAGCAAGGTTTATGGCCACTAGACTGAGTTCCGGGAACAAAGAACTGAGGCTTTCCATAGGTTTCATTTTTTCCATATTACAATTTAAGATGTATTTTCTTCATCATAGGTTACAGCACATATAAAACATATGGTGTGAAGTAATGGCTCAATATGTTTTGTTGACCTGGCCACAGATCACTGTGAAGATAACTGTGACCCATGAGAACCAGACCCACGGCACTAGACCCATGAATGGAACCCTCTCATGGTCTCTGCCAAACGGCCATATTATTTCATCATCATCTCACTCTTCCCTACATCCCACCCCTCGTCCTTCATTTGCACCTCTTACTTCATCTCTCCACATTTACATCCAATCGCTGCTCCTTCAGATATAAACATCTTTAAAATGTAACCTATCTTCCTATTCTCAGTCATGGAAGTTAGTTGCTACCATATCTTTTTCCACAAAGAAATCAATACTTTCCATTAGGTGAATTTTTAAAGCTATAAACCTCTAGTATTTGTGCTTAAAGAAAAGGGACTTCAGAATTAAAATGTTAATCATAAATTTCAATATAATCTTATTTTGTCTCAGAGATCTCAGGTAAATGAATACTAATGTGTCAGGACACACACATCCACCCCCCCACACACATACACAGTCGCTTCATAAAGCCTGCAGTAGGAACTGTGTCCAACCCCAGAAAAAGAGACGGCGCTGTGCTGCTTAAATGAAAAGGGAGAGAAAAGGCAAGAGGGAAAAAAATTATAATCACCTAAACTTTTAAAGACAGCAATTTAAGCAAATTGCCATATCTGCTTTTAGAAATGAAAGGGGAAGAAAAATGCTCATTTCTTTTGAAGTAAAATTGAGTAGGTCAATGGCTGCGACAATCCTCTCAATAACCACTAACAAAAGACCAGTTTGGGTGGTTAGGGAAGCCGCTCAATAGCAGGTATTCATTGAATCTTGGAATAATTTCGCTTACCACAAGCTGTGAGAGAGAACCAAGTACAGCTCAGAATACAGCCCGCTAGGTAACACATCAGCAGCCGGGGTGGAAAAATAAAACCCACAACCAAATATTTCTTGAGCTTTAGTGCGTGATTATTGACTCAAAGGCAGGGAGCTGAATGTGGAGCCCATTTAAGGCACATGAACAGGCAGGATGATTTTATAATCAAACTGAGTATGAATGTCTGTCTATGACTGATTTACACCGGGGAACCCTTATGTGTTATTTAAGATATTTCACCTTAGACTACAGAGGGGTAGTGAGTTTTCTAAACTGTAACTGCCGGGGACTAGGTTCACTTAGTCAAGTATTTATTTAGCACCTATAGTATGCATGACATTAGTAAGATGCATGGTGACTATGAAGAGGAGAAAATATGCTCCAGTTTGTAAGGGATCTGTACCAAAACTGGTATTCCTAAACAGACCAACTACTACACCAACTAGAAATAACTGAAGAGATGAAAAATATTGTCCAAACTGGATGGCACTACAGTATTACTGACGTGAGTAAGAGTAGAACGAATGAGAATTAAGGGAATTCAAGGTGGAGTTGATTAGGGAAGGTGTTTTAGAGAAGGTGAGAAACTGGGCCATATAACACATTGAGTATTAGAACTGTGTTTTCATATTTCCTTAGTAATTGCACATTCAATGAGATCAGCTAATAATTTAGACCTGTAGATTTTAGGGAAGGTTTTATTCTAAGGTTATTTAATTTTAAAAATGGGATAATTTAAACTATTCATCTGAGCATAAATATAGCTTTACAGAATATGAGAAGCTTATATCCACTAGCCATATCTATTTGTATCACTTTATGTAATATCTCATCTAATTTTCCCTTTGTAGGAAAAAATGTATGGTCTCATTCAAGAAGAGCAAGAGGTAAAACCACTTTGAAAAACAGTTTCCTACAAATTAAATATATAGTTATTATATAAGTTAGGAATATACATCCAAAGTGTTTACCTAAGTAAAGTGAAAATAGATGTCACACAAAGATTTGCACACAAATGTTCACAGTAGCTTTATTCTTGAGAATACAACTGGAAACGATTCAAATTTCCATCAACAGAAAAATGGATAAACATGTTGTGGTAGTTTCTCATAATGAAATACTCTTCAGCAACAAAAAAGAAAACACTGCTGAGTTGAGCAACAGTGTAGATGCATCTCAAAATATTATTTTTGTGATTTTAGATATAAGAAAGCTGACACAAAAGACTACATTCTGTACAATTTTATTTCCATGAAAATCTAGAAACTATTCTAGTAGCCAGGAGCCAGGGATAGTGGTGGGGGAATTGATTGCACAGGGGTATGAAGGCATGTTTTGGAAGGATAGAAATGTTCTCTATCTTGACTGGGGTGGTGACTGGGGGAGATAGACATATTTGTCAAAGCTCATCAAACAGGACACATGAAATATATTTACTTATGCAAATTATATCATGAGTTAATTAAACATGAAAACAAAACAAGCAATACATTGAAGTAAAACCCTGATTTATTTTCCTAACTTCATCCCAATATTTCTTGACTTAAGGGACTAACTGACCCAGTCCATCTCTAAATACCACTAATGTTATATGTGATTCATGTCAATCTAACTTCAAACAAATGATCATTCAGAGGTCTAAAAGTTTAACAGCCCAAGGCTTACAGAAGGAGCTTTTCTCAGGAGGCTCTGCCATCAGGTGCTAAGATAATATAGAGTGGGTAAACTTACAAGGCTGCCGAAAATAAAAACAAAGAGATGTTTAGGTACCACTGTTGGGTAGAATCCACTTGGACACATACCTTTCTTCCTTGTGTCCTTGAATCTTTGTCAATAGCATCACATCCCATTTCACCTCACAATCCTTCCTGAATGTCTACAGAGAGTAGTCTTTATGAATTGAAAAATCAAAAGCATTCATGTGACATCTATTTTCTGGCCCCACCATATTCCCACTAAACTTCCCTTCAATTGTGGGAAACTCTACGTTTCATTTAAAGAAAGACTAGAAGGAAATTAGACAATGAAAAACATACAGTATCTTCATCATCACTTCTCTACCTCGTTATCTCTCTGATTTCTAAGCAAATTTTTCTTTTTTTTCCTACCCTGCTTTGCTTTTGTCATCTCTCTCTCCTCCACTTATTTTTCTGACTTTTGGTGCCTTTCCTGGTTTGCACCTTTGTTAAAATCTATGCATTTTTTCTGGAGCACAATGTGTATCTCACTGTTCCTTGTGTGGCTTTTTCCCTTTTCTTTATTCGGGGAGCAAAGGGATGGATTTTTCTCAAAGAAGGAAGATGAAAGGAGGAATTAGGTTGAGACGAGAGAGCGTGGAATGAGAGAGGAAGGTGTCAATTAAAAAAATGAACCCCACTGCATTCCCCTCTTGACAGGTGGGGTGAGTAGAGCTGACAGCCGTCGCATTAGCTGGCTTTGGTGGAACCTTCATGCCTTGTGGTCCCCTGAGCTCAAAAGGAGTGATTCCAGGGCCAGCGGACACACTCACACATTTTTACTTGGTGTTCCAATGCCTCCCCCGCAGCTATTTCTAATAATGGTAATTATAATGATTTGAGGCTTAAGCAGGGCAATTCCGGCCTGAAGGCAGATTGTAATGAAGTAGTCAGGGTGAAGAGAGGGGCGGGGGCAGCAGTGGGGAGAGGGTGCATGGGGCACGCTCAGGCCTTAAATAGCTTTGTCTAGTCAAGTGCAACCAGGGTGGCCTCATCTTGGGAGCCCAAAGTTTCATCCCTCGGGATATTCATAAACCCTTTTCTGCTGGGGAAAGAGGATCACTTACACCCACAGACAGGCCCCACTGACTCCTGGGCAAACCAGCAGCTCGGTGTGCCAAGACACTCCTAGCTTGAGGCCTGTGGTGGCTGCTGCTCTCTGGACTGTGGCTGGGATCACACCCGCTTGGCTCAGCCCAGCCCCTCCCTATTCCCTCACCATAGATAATACTGTCCTAAGAGCTTTGGCCAGAATCCAATTACTGCTGATATACATCTTCCCTTGACTCCAAACGACTCTTTTTGCCATTGAAGGATACCCCGGAATGTTGAAAACTTGTCCTGATTGCAGAGTTAATGGTCATGTGGTCCTCGGCTCTGACGGAATGGCCTTAGGGGGAGCCTTGATGGGTCTCTCTAGTCATCAGTGTTACCCCACCTCTCTGCTCTACCCTTATTAAAGCCATCCGTTCTGAAAGCTAAATGAATATGTTTCATCTTCAAATGCTGGAAAACAATAGCAGGCAGCCGGGGATCGCATAGAACAATGCCGACAATCACTGCTGTTCTCTTCCCTTCTCCCTTGCTCTCTCAATTGCTTTCTTTTCAGCTTTGTTGCTACTATCAGCAAGGAGATCCTCCTATACACAAGTCCCTGAATCAGTCCATGGGGATACAATCCTATACAGAGGCACATATGAATCTCTAATATTTACCAAAAGAACTTCTTAAGTATAAAAACATACATCTTCTCTATGTGTACAATGTACACAAATTAGTCTCATTCTATCTAGACTATGCATATCTATGCGTGCTTACTTTGGGCCCCTCTATCCATTCAATAAATTCTTTTGCACTAAATGTTGAATGAACACTTATATCTAAATATTTCATTTTACAAAAGTGATATATATTTGTTTCAAATGATTATGGTGTTGCAGATAAGGAATATATATCGTAATTTGAATAGAGATGAGCCAAAGCTACAGTGGATATGTAGCTTATGCAATATAACATAAATAACTGCATAACATATAATCAAATTAAGCATTTACAGTAAATTTTACCTGAAGATGTATATTTTTATAGTAGCATCAATGAATTATAGAAAAATCTGAAATGTTCTGTTTCCCTTCTCACCTAATAACTACAGTTCTTGCTCTCCAGTTTGGAAAATGATGTCATGATATTATCTCTTTATTCCACATTTCCTTATTTCAGCGATATTCCTGAAATACCTGACTGCATTGGCAGAAAAATTATATAACTATTCCCCTTACAGATCACAGTTCTATCATAGTATCATCTTTCCATTCCTTGCTCCTTACATGCTATCCAGACATTTAAGTAAATGCATACCACCACAAGAGAAAAAAGTGTTCAATATGTCAAACTATATTTGTTTCTCATGGTAATGGTTATTATTAATTTTATCACACTGTAATTCATCACTACAGATAATTTAATACCATGTTATCCCCAGGGCTTAGTCCTGTGTGTGACATACAACAGGCATTCAAACAGTATGTTAAGTGAACCATTTATGTTATAGCCATTTTATATAACAAGGAAAAGAAATACCCAATACCTGATTTCAAGAGTTAGTACATAGCCATGACAAACACATTATCTGATGGTGATGGCTTACAAATCACTTCGAAAGAGAAATTCAAATCATGCTGCCGATTATTCAGTCAAGAAATACCAGAATGCAGTTAAATAATTTCACAGTGTAGTTTGATATTTTCTGTTATTGTACACTTGCAAATGAGTTGTCCATTGAAGTCGATTCTGGTTCACTCTGTACAAGAAACACTTCCTTTAAACCATCACTGGGAATCTAGACTTTCAGAAATATACTCCGTAACATAAAATTCCAGGAGAAAACAAGAAAGCAGATAACTTCAAAACCTACAGTCCTAGCACCTGATGTCTTTGCTCTGTATATAAAGTGTACAGCCACTGCAATCACATGTATCTGAACATCCATTCAAATCACAAAGTGAAAACATGTGGTGAAAAATACAAGCATATACAAAATATAATACAATACACATACAAAATGAAGCTACACTTACATAACACAGTAACACAGAGTAAGTAAATACCTGCATGGGTATGAGTAATCCACTTGCATTCTAGTCAACTAAAGAAAAAAATTAATAGCATACTTCTGTGGACATAGAAACAAACACATAAAGGGTCTATTTAAAAAAAAAAAACAGTTTAATTTTATGAAACATTTTTATTTAATTGATCAACAGGTTTAGTATAAGATTTTAAAATATTTAATAAAAGTTAAAATCTTACTTATAATTTATTCAAATATAAAAACTATTTTTTCAACTTACTGAAAAATTTAATTGGCAGTAGTAAAAAATTCATTTCAATGTTTCTTTTTCCCTCAATTAAGGTTTCCTTTACACTTGAGCAGTATCCTTTTGTCAATTTGACGACAACCCTACTTACTCCAGGCAGCTTACTTTTTACAGAGACGGTAGTATAGAGAATAAAAACATATCACAAAGTATTCCAGCATTCTTTTTCTGCATCAGTGATACATCTTTTGGAGTTTCAGAATCAAAAAGACCTTTTTCAGACCCCACTTTGAAACAACCTCATCCTAGGATTTTCTTGAATGACAAATTCAAAGACCTGCCTCACCCCAACAGAAAAATTCTCCTTTGCAATGGTAACGGTAGAAGAGGAAACAAGGAAGACCCTTGAAAGTTGCAGTGGTGGATACCAAAAGATGCGTATGACTCAGGGTTGCATGGTCCAGAAAACAGGAACAACGTCATGTTGAGGGGACCACTACATCTTTGTGGGATAGAACAATGAATGAAAAACACAATTTGGCATCAAGGAGTTCTTAGTCTGGAGGATGAGTCACAGACGTCCTGAGATTGATGGAATCAGTCAAGATGTATGTAGAATGAGATCCATTCATAGCCCATCTGAGATCAGAACTTGAGGGAAACACCAATATCTAAGGGTCTTATGGCAAAATAGAAACCCATTAAGAGAAACAAAATAATGCAGAATCACAGAGGCCAAGAGAATAGGGATTTTAAGAAGAGGTCATGAAGGAAAGTATCAAGTACATCAAAGAAAGAAGTCCATTAAGACATTGCACTGAGCAACTGCGGAGCCTTGATATCATTAAGTAGAGCAGTCTCAGTCAAGGATGGAGACAAAGGAAGAACTGGAGTGGTTGAGAAAGCACAATTTCTATCTTTGATTATTTGAATGAAACGAGGAAGGGAAGGGCTTCCCTGGTGGCTCAGATGATAAAGAATCCACCTGCAATGCGGGAGATCTGGGTTTGAGCCCTGGGTTGGGAAGGTCCCCTGGAGAAGGGTATGGAAACCCATTCCAGTATTCTTGCCTGGAGAATCCCCATGGACAGAGGAGCCTGACGGGCTGCAGTCCATGGGGTTGCAAAGAGTCGGACACGACTGACCAACTAAGCACATATGCATGAGAAAGGGAAAGATTTTAAATAGCTGGAGAAAGATGGAGCCTAGGAAAGATTCCTGAAGGTTAGGAGAGACTTCAGACTGTCCACGGGCTAGAGGAAAGGAAACTGAAATGGAGAGAGTGACAACATAGAAGACAAATACAATGATGGACAAAGCAAAAGACCAGAAGGAAGAAGAGGTCAGTGTAACGAACCCAGGTAGAAGAATCCCCTTTATATAGAAATGAAAATATCTTACAGAGGAAGTAGAAGAAAACAGAATATGGATATATTTGGAAACAATGTCAGGGGAGATTGAGGGATTTCCAGATTACAGGGTTCAATTTTTGCAGTAGAAGGCAAAGTCCTCTGCTGGGAGGAGTCAGAATTTACGACTGAAGGAAGGGAATATTTTCTTAATAGTCACTAGGATAACTAGTTTCTCCATCACATGTGAAAGCCTTGACAGGCAAAGCTGAGAGCCCAGGTGAAGTTAGGGAACAGGTATTTGGGATGGCATGAACCCTCATATTTGTGTGATTAGTTACTTGCAGTATGCTTAACCATTCCTTTATCTACCCCTTACTACAAAACAAGACCATGTTCTAAGAAGGGCAGGTGGCACTTAGAAAGAAATGGATGACCTGGGGCTGACTTCTGGCCATCTCTTTTATTTTTGTTCCAATTACCTCCGGTTAACTTCTCCTGTGCCTCAGCACCAAGGCGGAATTCTGGCTTCTTGCTAGCTCACCAAGTCAACAGTGTGATAGCAGAAAAAGACGACAAGACTCGCTCCCACATTCACGGGGCACGGCTGGTACTTCTGGCTCTCTCTGCAGGTTGTTCAGGCCATCTCCCCAACATCAGCCCTGTCCTTCTGGTTGCCCACGGTGTAAGAAGTGCCTGGTAGTTGATGCCCTGTGAGGGCCCGAGCGCTGACCCTTCTTGCACTTTTGGCCCTCCCACCCCGCTGGTGATGCTGGAAGGTCAGGCAGATTTGTGGCAGCAGGGGCCCAGGCGATACACAGAGACCTGCAGAGCTCACACAGGCCGCCGAGCCGTGCTCACTTCGGTGGCAGACTTCATAAGGCTCCGCTCTTTGACTGGCGTTGAGTTTATGTGAAAGTAATTAACAGTAATTAATCCTTAATTACAGTAATTAGCCAAGTCGCAGTAAATTAAACCACATCTGGAGCAGATGAGGGCTTCCGAATGGGAGGCAAAGAGAGGCGACAATCGGGGAGATGCTGAATTCATCTGACAGCATCTGATTAAGTCTACCTGTTGCTGGCAGCCTCATTTGCATCTTGTTTTTGTTTGCATTTCCCAGTAACCCTTTCAACGGCATTCACAGTGTGGACCTCTCGGGCCCTGCTTAACTACCGGTTAGGTAGCCCTACTGCCATGAGATAAGGGAGTCCCTTGTATCCATCAAGTGACAGGCTGAAATCAGAGGAGAAGCCAAGTGAGATTTTGTTTTTTGGGTGATGAAAAGGGAAGATGATGTGAGCCTTTGAGATGGGGGAATGAAAGCAAAGAGTGGGAAACAAGGAGAAAGACACTTACAAAAACACTTCAAGGGGGCTGTCCCTTGTAGAGAGATTCCTGGAGATGACAGAGAAGGAGGCCAGCCTCCAAAAGACATTGTTGACCACGTGTCACAGACTCAGACATGAGCAGACTCACACACGTACATATACACAGATAGACAGCGAGAATGAACCGGCATAAAAACACTGGAATCTTCCATTCTTCTGACTTCATTCTGATGAGTGCCACCCATCTGTGCATTACATTTTTGCACATTAAAACAAAAGGGCCACACTCAAAACCCCACCATCCAGAGAAAGGTGTTGATAAATCTTAAGGGAAAATATGGTCAAAATTTGCAATAAATGGTTATTGAGTTGCTTCTTTAACACCAATAGAATGGAGCCAGTTGAAATTTTTGGACTTGACGTTCTGTTGCTGTTCTAGACTTGACCAAGTTCACACAAAGCAGAACTTTTTCTGAGTAATGAATCTTGGAGCCTGACTTGCCAGGTTGGTCAGCCCCCAATTTAGCTGTGGTGGCTAAAGCGAGAGGGACAGGGAGAGCCATAGACATCTTTGTTCCAGCAAGACCTTTCAAGGAGGAGGACATTGAACCTTTCAGAGCGACAGGAGAGGGCTGGCAAGAAAGGCAAGAGGAGACAATCACCTTCCCTTCAGATCTTATACCTAACTGAGCCTGAAGACCAAGCAGGAGACAGTGGCACAGTTTCAACCCTCACAATAAACAGAGCAGTCTCAGGACCCACACTGCCACTTCCCACGTGGCAAAGGAGAGGTCAAGATGTCCACAGGCCTGGCTTCTGGGCACACGGCAGGCATTACCAGGTCACAGCCAACAAGGCATCACTTTAGGTAAGTGAGCTGGCTGTGGGGATGGCTCTGTGCCGTTCCACATTCACCTTTCTCATCAAGGCCATCAAGCCAGGGACTGAGAATGAGGGGCTATGTTCATGGAGTAAAGCAAATAACAGACAAGAAATGGATTCACTGACTATAGACTCGTTGGAAAGACCCACCATTCCAAACCTCCTCCAACTCCCCACTCCACCTTCTGCTCCCTCACAGAGATTTACTGTGGCCTTGAAATGTCCTAAAGCCCTCCAGGATTTATCTCAACAACAATGAGTGTCTCTGCTACTTACTATATGTATAACATGGGGTAAGTTTAGAAACTACGTCAGTTTCTACATATGCGAAGTAAGTAAGGGATACTAATGGTAATGAAATTACTGGGAAGATTAATGAGACAGTGAATTTAAAGTGCTTGCCACTGTACCTGATGCATAGGAAATACTAAGTAATGTTTACTACTACTACTGTTACTATTTATTATTATTAATACTATTATTATCTCTCCTTTGCTTATTGCATTTATACTGAGAAGTAGCACAACTTACTGATTAAAAGCATAGACTCTCAAGACAGACCACTTGCCTACATAGACTCAATATGCCATTGATTAGCTGTGTGACCTTAGGTAAGTGAGTTAACCTCTCTGGGCCTCAGATTCCTTAACTGTAAGACACAGAGAATATTTAAATCTACTTCATTTGTTTCCTTTAACTAAATTGCCTAAAAAATACCAAGAGGAGTCCCAAGCATATAGTAAATGCTATATAAATGTTGCCTGTTATTATAATAAATATTTTTGATGATAAAAATAGGAAGATGATTTTTTGATGATAAAAAATACTTTTAATTATGATAAAGATGAGGAAAAGGAGGTAGAAAAAAATGAAGGCACAAGTCTGAGCACAGGGATAAAGAGCAAAAGGTATTTCAGTTGGTCAATTCTGACCATTTCATAGTGAGTGAATCCATCAATAGGCTATAATTTAGTGAAAAACTCACTCTTTATCAACAGAGGCATTCTGATGATTTGAAGCTGACTATCCAAAATTTACTTCCTACTTACTATGGGAATTGAGTCACATATTTTATTTTTGCTGTTTTAAAACGCTAAGGTCAGTTACCAGATAAGCCCTGGACACTGCCTGGAAAATTCTGCCTTGAAAATACATGTCAACCACCTTTATTCCGATGTCCTATAAAAGGGACTGTAAAGAGAAGCAGCTCTTGCAAGCAGAGCAGAGCAGAGTATAAAACGCTTAACACAGTGCTGAGGAGCCTACCAGCAAGAGCCCTACAATTATCTTGTGGTTTCCTAGAAGTTATAATGAGCTGACCCACTTGGCATATCATATTCCTCCTGACCGGTTTTGTAGTTCTCACCCATGCAGAGACACAGCTCTAAGAAGAAAAAGAACAGGCCATTTAAACTGAAATATGTTGCAGTGGGTGGAGAGAATCTGGGGAAAGAGATGCATCCTGCAGTTAAAAATTACTCAATGACTCTTCACTGGCATTGGAAAGTTAAAAACCAGAGGCCCTGAGCACAAAATATGCCTTTTTGAGAAAATAAACAAATCTTTGGTTGGGCGAGGTTCCCGCCTCCTGTTGAGTGAAGTATGGTTAGTTAACACGAATACCCAGATTTTCTGCATTTCTTCCAATTTCATTATTCAGGCAGGATCGAAAACCAGGATAGGTTATAATTCTGAATAATGGGCTATCTGCTGCCTGTGGGGAAATGTTATAATGATAACAAATAATTTTTGAAAATTACAAACGACTTCTATGCTTTGGACTTCACTTTGGAAAACAAATAAATTATTGGTTTGCACAAGAAATGGGAAGGTGTTTGTGCAGGATCCTGTCAGTGCTTGTGGGCACTTTGCTCCCCTCTCCAAGAGGCACAGTCTGCAAAGGATCACTTGTGTTAACCAGAGCCACCCCATTCTCACCAGGATCAGCTGGAATAAGCCATCTCCATTTTTCATTCATTTGTTTCTTTTCTCCCATCCCAGCAGATGATGAAGGAAGATGCAAATGCTCACAAATTCTGCTAAAATCATCAGTGAGGTAAGAGCCTCCCTCTTATATCTGGGATGAATGACTTTTCACCAGTGCCCTTTATAGGTTGGGGGATGTAGTATTAACTGTTAACTTGGAAGCTGGGGTAAAGATCTCTGGCACACAAACAAAATAAGCCTCTGTACGATGTAATGTGTGTGTGTGTATGTGTATTTGTGTGTGCGTGTGTTCAGCCACGTCCACTCTTTGCAACTTCATGGACTGTAGCCCACCAGGCTCCTCTGCCCATGGAATTTTCCAGGCAAGAATACTGAAGTGGATAGCCATTTCCTACTCCAGGGCATCTTCACAACCCATGTCCCCTGCATCTCCTGCACTGGTAGGGGGATTCTTTTACCACTTGAGCCACCCAGAAGCAACTGTGCCATACAATACCTACATCCAAATTCTAGCAGCTGACAAGGGCAAAAAGTTTCATGGCATGCATGGCAGAAGTCACCTCTTCATGTTCCAAAGGAAAGTGACCATGAATCATCTCTGGTGTGTAAGAAGGGACTGCTGGCTTCTGCTCCAAACCAACTCAAGAACCTACCATCAGAGGAGTGTGTGTCCATCACAGTCTAAAGCAATCTCTAAATCTCAATAAAAAACAATTGCAACTGCGTGAATGGATGCAGCAGGCCAGACGACCCACACAAAGAACTACCACACCTCTACTCAGAATCACTAAGTGAAGGTTATTTGCCTTACTACTTTCAAAATTACGTTAGTTCTTACAAAATGGATTTTATTAAAATACTCTATACAGGAACTTATTCTTTTGAATTATAACCAAATGTAGTTTTATTAATGTGACACAGTGAACAGTAAATAAAACTGCACAGCCACAGTCCCTGTGTCCTAGAATCTTATAATCAAAACCAACAGAATTGCAGAGATTTCCTAAGATCATAAGACAGATATTAAGGGCACACATTAAACAAATACATAAATTAAATAAGTTAATTACTGAATTTCATTACATGTTCATTATGTACATGCCAAGGGATGAGTGTAATAACTCATTCAGGAGCTGCTAAAGGGTCAAAATATTTATCCCTGGGGGTCTGTAACTTAATAAAGCCTAAGCTTGGTGTTGAGTTTTAGCAAAACCCTAACACCAAATTGCACTGCTCAAGCATCTGACAAAAATGAAGTGATCAAAAAGAGCAGCTGGAGGGAACCCAGAAAGCTAGAGGAAGGGCTTCTTCCTGCATCATGGGAGTACAAAAGAGAGGCTCTTAGAGAAAGCGACTGCTAAGACAGATGCCCATCTCCACCTCTGCCTCTGCTCACAGGGAATCTGACGGTGTCATTGCCCCAGATGTGCCTCAGTTTCTTCCTATGTAAAAGTCACTCTCCCAGTCCCGTACAAAGAGTGCGATAAAGATCCGAAAAAAGGACATCTAAGAAGAACTGCTTCCCAGTGTGAGGTGTGGGGCTGCTTTTACCAGTAAAGCATTCTTGCATCATTATAGGTTTTAAGAGTTACCTCTCTTCCTATAAGACTTTCTAAAGACATTTTATACTTCATAAAGCTCCACCTTATACACAGTAGACTTCAAACATAGTACTGAGAAAAGTGGCCAGGCTTCCCATTTTACATTAATTCCTTGGTGTGGATTCAGCATGCATCTACTCAAATACCCATATATGACTGCGCTTTTCTGGTTAATTCACTAGTTCCAGCCATATTCATGGCTGAATGCCACCTGGTTGATTAAACTGATTGATCCTACGCAGTCTAACCTAATCACTGTCAGCATGGCTAAAACAACTGGGCTGGCAGGTCATAGTCCAGTTACTCAACTGATGGACAGGTAGACACAGGAGCGATCATTCTCATCCTGTCCTATTCTTTCTACATTAAACCCAGAAAAAGACCACAATCTTTGTAAACTTTATTTATTCAAGTCAGAAAGATCCCATTCCCTAGGGGAAGCAGCTATGGGTTGACCAAAATGTTGGTATGTAAAAAGAGAACTCACAAATAAACACTATGCACAAACTCTGATTTTTCCACAGTTGTCTCAAATGATATTTAATCTGGTCAAAAACAGATTAAACTTCTAAGGCTAAAGGGCTGTACAAGACTCCATGTAGTAGGACAATACTTTTCCAGAGATAATATCCACTCACCCAGGGCAGTCAACAAATTTTAGTTGAACACAGGAGAAGGAAATTCCAGAAGCTCTTAGGTGGTTACATTTCATTTCCAAATCCTGGGGTTGTCTAAGATTCCCTCTACCAACCAAAAAGTAGGACAAAACAAAACCCATCATGGCGCCAACCATTCCAGTTGCCTTGAGCAAGTCACTTTAATTCTCCGTCTTGGCTTTCTTGCCAAAAAAAAAAAAAAAAAGATGGATAGCTACTTTGAGGATTTACTTGTGTATGTAAAGTGCTTTGAAGATAGGAAGCCAGACATATTACAGGACCATTATTTCTGCCCCAAAATGTGTTTGTTACGGGTTGGGCATCAAATGTTCCTCATGTGTGCATTAGTCTGATAATGTTAGACATGCAATGGTTTAAGGATTGCTGGAAGCAAAACAGAACTTGAGATGTGTTTATGGGTAATCAGTCACTCTGGCAAATCACCAGGGGCTGAAACCTTACCTGTGGGGAAGCAGAAAGGTGGTGTAGAAGTGACCGCCATGCAAACGAACCAGGTTAGGGAAGATCAAGAGAGAGTCAAGAGAACTGGACTCTGGTGTGTGAGGCCCTGGATGATTAAGCAGGTTTCTCTTTAGGAGAACTTCCTCCTGGGATTTCTGGTTAAGTGTGTGAACATAGGGGTAGACAGCAACCTCTCTGTGAGAGACAAATAAACATTCTGATGATTCAAGAAGCTAAAGTCAATGGAGGCTCATGTCGGCACAAACCTTGGGGGAATTTATGCATTATTAGTCAATATCAGAGCCTCCAAGCATGTGTCCCTTTAGAACAAGAACTCTCAAAAGCCTGACAAAGAGGAAGGGACAAATGCAGATCCCTGTTTTGCCTTCCCTCTCTCTGCATGTCTCCACTGGGGGAGGATATGCCATGCTTAGGAGCCTAGAACACAACAAGGGATTTTCCAATGAAAAGCAGAACCCAAAGGTCCCTCTGCTTACTATGGCATTTGTCATTCAAAGCCAAGCACACACAGAAGGACCAGGGCAGGCATCCCAAAGCTACAATAATGGGATCCCAGTCAATATCTGCAGAATACAGGCAAAAGGCCCAGCAAGTAACGTCTACCATGACCAGTAATAAGCAGAACCCCTGCCCTCTTCCACCTCAAAAGGTGACAAAGACGAGCATCACAAAGCAGTCTGAGAGTGTCCGACAAGGAAGGCAGTGTGGTTCCAAACTCTGTGGACCAGGCCCCATCTCTGGATGAGACAGATGCTCAGGCTCCTCTCCCTTCACTTTGCTGCTACAAATGGCACCGAGAATACTTTTCTTCAGCTATTGCAAAATACATCTGAGCAGGAAAAGAAGGTACCAGACGCAAGACATACCATCACTGTTGTCTAGAGCAGTGGTTCCCAACCTTTTTGGCACCAGGAAGCAGTTTCATAGAAGACTATTTTTCCATCGGTGGAGAGTGGAAAGGATGGGAGTGAAGAGATGGTTTCAGGATTACTCAGGCACACTATCGTGCACTTTATTTCTATTATTATTACATCAGCTCTAACTCATATCATCAAGCATTAGACCCCAGAGGCTGGGGATCCCTGGTCTGTCGGAAGTTGTTTGAATTTCCCTGTGTGCATGTCTGTGTGTATATGAGAGGAAGCACACTCCTGAGAGAGAAATCGAGGGGCTAGGAAGCTCAAGGACTCCATAATTGGGGACTGTGATTTATGTCTCTGCCGACTGCAGAAAAGAGCAAACGTTCCGACAGAGGCTGCAAGGGACCCACATGCCACAAAGATTCACAACCAATAACATCTGACAATCTCATTTCCCATTAAAACAAGATTTTTCTGGGGCCAGGGAAGGGTGAATCAAAACCAATTAAAATGCTCTGCAGCTTCTAAGAAGCTTAATCCAAGTTTGAGATGAAAGTACTTTGTTTCAGGTAAGCCTATGTGTGCAGAGAGACTCACAGACTCGCTACACCTGCCCTATAAGCCGATTTACACTATTTTGGGATAGAAGCTGAGTTCAGTAAATGCTCCCCACACTTCAGCTCCTTCCAGGCTGTGGGCTCTGGCCCTTCTTCTCATCTGCACGGTTCAAATTAATTATACACTTTAATTTCATGAATTATTAATTTGATTCTGACTCGGCAGCTTATGATTATCCAGCGCTACAGACTATACAATTCCAGCTTCATTAAAACATCACCAGCTGCCTGAGAGACAGACATTAAATAGGGGAGAGCAATAATAAAATTAAGCTTCCGGCGCATAGCAACAGAGTCTTCCCCAGCCGCAGGCAGTGCAGGGCTCTGCTGCCTGGCTGGCCCAGGCAGAAAGGAAAAAGTCCTTTTAGACACACCCACACCCCTTCTTAGGTTTCTTGGCCTTCCACCATGTACACAACTTCAGATGGTCAGATGGCATGATGGGGTGTGGGAGGGTGTATTCATCTGTTGATCTCTTCCTCCAAACTTGTTCACATGCCCACCATCCAACATTAACCCTTTGACGACTGTCACTGCTCCAAGCACCACCCACTGCTAGCCACCACCCAGCATCTTCCAGTGCCAGCTTTTGAGGAGGGTCCACGATTGTTTACAACCTAGCAGGCAGGGTGGAGAGTAAGCCTCTTGGGAGTCAGTCCAAAGAACTTCTTTGCACTAAGTCTCTCTTCCCTCTCTTTGGCTGTTTGGTTTAAGAAGATGCAGTACGGTGCTTGGAAATGAATTGGGTTTTAGGTGTAGCTTGTAATATGCCCAGAAGTCAGTTCCCTCACCCTTCAGAGATCATATATGTATAATGCCTAGTATCAGGTCCAGTTCATGATAAGGTTTCCATCTGTACCATACACTTGCATTTACAAAATGAGGGAATTGAGTTCACAGTGTCTCAAAGTTCCTCTAGTGATGATTTCTCCATGTGGAAAGGTTACCGTTATTACAAATCTTACAATGCTTGAGCCAGATTTGATAACACTTTTCTAGAAATTCCATGCTTATTAGCGAAGAGCATTAGAAAATCATGTATGTATAATTCACATACTGCCATAGGTTTTTAGCTGTATCTTCCTGGAAAACACCCTGGGTAGTTAAAAGTCCTGGTCATACCTTTTTTCAAAGAATTAAGAAACAGTTAGCTGCTAAGACAAAGTCCCAGTTCAGCCAGGACTATAGAAATAAGTGACAAAGGGGAAAGATGACCAAAAGAAGGGAGAGAGTGAGAAAAATGTTTCCTGAGGAGAGATGAGAAAAGAAAGGAAGAAAGAGGCACCCAAGCACCTTTCTCCTTCTTCCTTGTGTACAAACAGCCAGTTACGAATGCAGAGTCCTCTGTGGATTAATATACTTCTTGAAATAAATAAAACTGCAGCACCTTCTCCCAGCAACTTTGTGGCAAAACAATTTGTAGAAGGAAAAGGTTGGAATTTAGACGTTCCATTTAACTGCTTCAAATATCTAAGGACCTCGAACCTTGTGGGATTTGAAATCAATGGAATTAATTAAGGGAGATGTCCGGCACTTTCCACCAAGTAATCAGCAGGTACAGTAGACCTGAAAGTCTATAAAGAAAAATGGAACAGGATGACATTGAGGGAGGCAGTAAGGATTAAAAAATGAGCATCCAAGTGGGAAAGGCACACACCCATTGATCGCAGCGTAAGAGATTAAGGCTCTGGTGAACAGCAAGAAGCTTCTGTAATGGAAAATGGTTACATAGCATGAGAGTAAGCCTGCAGATATCTACAGTCAGTGACAGCCAGGCATGGGAGTCCACATGAGGGACCAACCACTTGCCAGGGAGGCTAGAGCTGAAAGTCAATCCAAGGGAAAGATGCAAAACTAGGTTTAAAAGAGAAGAGCATCTTAGAGGTTCGTTACCATTTGATACCACGTGATAGCATATTTATTGTCTATTTCTTTCATTAAAACAGAAGCTCCATGAGGACAAGGATTCTGTCTGCTCTGCTCCATCTCTAGTGCCTAGAGTATAGCCTGACCCAATAACGATGCTCAAGACGGTTTTGTCACATGAATGAGCATCACTTGTTAAATGATGGACTAATGAATGAAACACTGTGTGAATATAGCATATGTGATAATATATGTACCCACCCCCTGCTAGTCCTTGGGTGAGATTCCTTCTTTCCCTGGGGGTGAGCCAGCACTAGGCAGAGAAAGAGAAACCACAGATGAGGTATTGATAACAAGCCAAATGAAATGTTCAGTATTCATATCTGTGGACCATTAGAAACTCAATCTTTCATGCTAATAACAGTAAATAGGAAAAAAAGAATTCAGGTAAACGTTTTAGAAGGTATTCTACAGCGGAAAACAACTGCCCTCACCTAACAGAGCCCAAAAAAGTCAAATGTTTCAGCTTTTAAGGCATTACTTTTCAACCTCCATTCTCTCTCAATCCTATATGGAGGACCAACCAACAAACAAACAAACCAGAAAACGCTTGCCAGCCAGTTTTGCAGATGAAGTCTATGAGATGTGGAATAGTCTAAAGAGAATTCTGGCCGCACAGAAAATCAGATGGAAGAGAGTTTTAAGACCCTCGAGCTCCCAAATTCATCTGCAACCCAGTCAAATATCTGCTTACGCACCTGTGGGAAAGAAACAGTGAGTGCCACGTTCATGGCAACTGACCTTTCTACCACAAGGGAAAAAGTCCCCTGCACAACAGTGCCAAGAGGCAAATTCCAGAAACAGGAATAGACAGTTGCATGAACTTGAGAATGCTTACGGATGCTCGGGACTAGAGAGATCCTTACGGATACCCACACCTACCCCCACCCCCTCAGAAACCTTCTCATGGGTTCACGTAGAGACTAGGATGACTATCATCTGTCTTGACATTCTTTTGGATAAAGAGCCCCCTGACCCGTCCAGGAGAGTTCTCTTAAAATTTGTCTTTTGTTGTAATGAAGTTACAGCCACTGTGAATAGTTCTCAGGAAGGAAACGACAGAAGTCCTAAGCCCACCATGGCTCCAGTACTGAAGAAGCGCCTCCCTTGGACCAGAGATCATAAGACCAAACAAGCAATGTATCACTGAGCATCTCTGTTACCTTAATAGGCATCTCACCATCTCCTCCCTCAAACCACTTGCTATTCCTACTGAAGAAAATATTGGTTGGAACTGGAGGCATGCATGCATGTTAAGTTGCTTCAGTCATGTCTGACTCTGCGACCCCATGGACTGTAGCCTGCCAGGCAAGAATACTGGAGTGGGTTGTCATGCCCTTCTCCAGGGGATCTTCCTGACCCAGGGATCAAATCTGCATCTCTTAGGTCTAACCTGCATTGTTAGGTGGGTTCTTTTTTATTTATTTATTTTAGTTCTACCATTTTATTGCTACCAACCCATCTCCCTCCACTCTCATGCATGCATGCTCAGCCATGTAACCGCATGGACTGCACCCCGCCAGGCTCCACTGTCCATGGACTTTTCCAGGCAAGAATACGGGAGTGGGTTGCCATTTCTTTCTCCAGGTAGGTGGGTTCTTTACCACTAGCACCACCTGGAAAGCCCTGGGACTGGGGGCAGGGGTACTCAAACATCAGTGATAATACTTCTCTAGGTGAGCCCCTGTTTTGGGCACTGGCAGAAGGTATGCTTGAGGGGCTCCTGTTTATGTAAGCAGATGCTAGACTGATAGGTTGCAGCTACTGTCTCTGTGACTTCTTCCAGACAAGGTTAGAAGGTTCCAGAGTTCTTGGATATACCATACAGTCAGTCCTAGGCACTTTCCGTCCTTGGTGGACAGAGCAACAATGCGGGCAATGAAATGCTGATTTTCCCTGCAGAGTCCAAATGTCAGTCCTGTATCCAAGTATCCTTCAGAGGAGTCAGCATGATCACATCAGGATCCTCGGCACAATGGGAACTTCTCACAGTAAAAGATCCAGCAGCCTCTGCCATCTTGGAGCTCAGAATCAGACAGGATGAAGTTTCCCATAAGCCCAGATATCTGTAACAATCGCCTGTTGTCATTAGACCCACAGGACTGTAAAAAATAAAAATATGCAGAACAATGAAGGAAGGATTTTCTGAAACAGAAAATACAACCTTTCATTGTTTCCCCTGTCTTTACAACAGAAACATGATGTTGGACCTGCCTGGATGTGGGGACTTTCCAGTTTCCATGCGAGGCTGGACATTTTGCATTCAACACAAATTAGTTCCTCAAAATCAGAATCAATTGTCATAAAATGTAGGCAAGTGTTTTCCCATGGGGCAAGCATTTGTGGTAAAACTGGAAATGTTCTACTTGATTCTAATGCTTCACGAAAAGGTCAGCATGGGATTCCAGAGCTTTACCTAGAGGATGTTAACTCTGTTTGCAGGCAGGGTGAAACGGGGAGGGTCAGTGTACCCAGCCTCATCGTGTCCACATGTCACAGGCCCAGCAGCAGGCTGCACGCTTCAGAAAACAAATGAATGCATACATACACACGCACACACACACACACACACACACACAGACCCCATGTACTTTAAGGAGCCAAAACACTTTCAGATTCAATGACAGGAACAGTGCACCACAGCTGGCATGCTCACTGGATGGGACAAAAATAATGTTACTATGGGATTAATCTAGATCCCTGGGTTTCAATTCAGTGGGGCCTGGCATAGAATCACCTGGGAGGCTTTGCAAAAATACACATGCCTGGGCCTCCCCCATGTCCAGAGATTACGACCCAGGACAGACACAATTTTAAAAAGATCTCCAGGTAATTCTAATATGCCATCCATCTACTCCCTGGTTTCTTGTAAATATGATTTTTACAATTTGAATTAATAGCCTAAAGCTTTCCAATACTCAGGTCAAGTTAAAATGGCTAGTACTTCCTGGTGTCTAGGTTCTGGTTGTGGATTCATCAGAGAATTGAATCACGTTTGGAATCAGGGCTCACATTCCACATGATACCACTGATGTCAGACCATTAGCTTCCTAACCTTCTCCCTCCAGGATGAGGTACAGACAGAAGGATTCCTGCTAACCCCCTGCCTGCCTCAGATCTAAACCCAAATGAAAATGTATAGAAAAATGGCTCATCATGGCGTTGCCTGCTCCTGGGACACCATCCTGCCCGTGTGTCCTTCTCACAGACCAGCAGGCCTGAGGAGGTCTCCTTGGGCAGTTCTTGGTAGTCCCCTGGCTTGTTCAACTTATCTGATCTGATGGTATCTCTGGCCAGAAGCAAGGCTGAGTAGAATTCTGAAACAATTTTGTTATCAACCGAAAATTGTCATTGGGCCAGTTCCCAAGGGCCGGCCCTTCCTCTTTCAGTAAATCCAAGTGTGATTCAACTTTGAGGGAGGAGAATTTACCATAAAGACTGGAAAAAAGGGACTGCAATTCAGTTTCAAAAGACTTAAAATAGGCCTTATTTGAAATTCACTTTTTTCCATTTTAAAATCTGAAATTCTGAAACAGACTTCCCTTTCATAACCAGTCCCTGCCACAAAAAATAAAGAATCTGTCCATAGCTCCATCATGTTTACATCAAGTGTGGATGGTCAAAGCATCACCGAGTCTCCAGTGACCCACAGCCAGGCAACCTCTGTCATCAGCTTTGATTTCAAGAAGGAGCAGAGCTGGGTTTAGCTCATCGCCAAAGCCTAAGCGATTCAGGGTTTGGATCTTCATGTGTTCTGAGGTCAATGCCACATGAATACTCATCATGTGATAACAATTAACACAGTAAATCTGTAGAATTGTCTTAAAGATCCCATTTGCCACCCAATTCCTCAATATACCATGTACCAGAGTTAGTCCTCTCAGCATCCAAAATAGTGAAAGTCACCACATCTCGACCACTCAGGGTCAGGAGTCAGAGTTCCCCAAGGCAATCCAACTAGGTGCTTCAACTGGTAGTCGCTGATTCCCCAGGCATGTTGGGGGTGACAGATCCTTTTGCAAAACATGATCTGGATTCTCCAAAATGACCTTGAACATGCTACAATGCCAACCCCACACAGTATCATTATATATGAGTCCATATGTATAAGTTTAGAGTAAAAAAATAACAGGTAAAGCATGCCATTATCAGCAAGTTCACACGGAAACGCAACTAACATTTTTACTAAAATGTCCAAGGAAGCTCAAGAATCAGGCTTTAGACCTAACTCCTGCCTCCATGACTCGTGTGTGCCCTGGGGCAAGTTTCACTATTGAAGCTCAGTTGCTGAATCTATACTAATGGGAATAAATATTACTTACCTTGATTCTTGTTTTACAAATTAAATAAAACAAATATGGTGTATGACACATAGTAAGTGCTTAATAAAAGACTGCTAATATATTAACAGTTATCATCGCTATGATTATTAATAGAGATTACTGTCCTTGAGATTATACTAGGTACTATCTATTAGTGGTGGACAGGAACTAGACAGGGAACAAATAAACATTAACTCCAATTACTGCTCTGAAACCACAATCTCCCCCTAGCGGACGCCTGTTAATTTATTTGTTCTTTAACTGTGCTGGGTTTAGTGAAGGCACACGTTTCCAGGCAGGGCTGCATGAAACAAAAATTGTGTTTTGTTTCTACATCAGAAATTGGGCCTGGTCAATGTAGGGAAGGTGTCTCGAGAGTGTTTGTTCTAACTTTCTGAAGCCAACACACACCTGCCCAAGTAGCTGGGATGCTGTACTCCCATCATCCCAGAGCTACTCAAAGACCATCCCAGCTGCTGCTGGAAGTATTTTTTGCTGCATTATTCATTTGAACACCTGCCTGACAATCCTAGACAGAGCTCAGTCTTGGAAGGGAGGGGCCCCCGGGACACCCCAAGGATTCCTTCTCAACACGGTTCTATCTGCTAGTCTGTATTCATCCTGCAGCCAAGAAGGGCCTTTCCCTTAAGTCTGGTTCTGCTCATACCACACACCCAGTGGAGAGATGTCTCCACAGAAATACCCTCAGTGTCATGTTCTTAAATGGTCTCAAGAGAGCAGGTACCTAATGCCATGCTGATACAGATCAAATACAGAGCATCTCACCAAGGCGACTATCAACACATTAACCACCCTCAGCTGTGCTTCCCATGGAGGCATGCTACTAGCCGACATCATTTCCTTTTTACCAAAAGGAGGACAGATACAGTGGGAAGTGCTATGATAGCACAATCCTCTTTCTGATCTTTCAGTTTTTGTTTATTTGGGTTCTTCTCAAATGTAAGGTCCATTCTTCCATTTTCTGTTGACTCCAAACCTAACTATTTTTGAACTCACTGCCCCAACTCCTCTTCATTACCATCAATTTCCCCCCACCACTACCCTGGAACAGAAGTGCTCTCTGCCTCCAAGACCAAACAGTGACTGTCGTACAGCATTCAATATTTTAATTATGTTCAATATTGAACTGTCATACCCGGCGTGAACTCAACAAATTGGAAAAGACTGCTTTTTAGGTCTTGTGAGAAAAGACTTGAGTATGTTTTGCCTTTTTTCCCCCTTTAATAGTTTCTATCTCAGTACCGGGCACATAGCAGGTGTTGAAGAAAAGCCTGAGACCTGGCTGAAAGCCTCTTCTTGGAGCCGCACTACACCCTGCCTCCATGCAGATGTTTACTGGTAAAGACTCTTGCTGCTGGCGCTTGGGTTAGGCTCACTAGGCCCTGCTGTCTCTGCACATGCTGCCTTGGGCTAAATTACCTAATTTTTCAATATTTAGGTTTCATATTCTGTTCAAGGGGCTAAGGACCTTATTATTTATTTAACTCACAGGAGTCTTATGTGACTGTTTCTGAAAGGTTCTGAGGGCCCGAATGAATGACACTATACATGTACACAGCCCCCCTGCCTCTTACATACAGATCCATGGGTGATGTGTTCAGAGTCATACATATAAAAACACAACTTGGCAGTCACCACACACACCATTTGCCTATGATCCAAAAACATTTTGCTTGCATAATTCATAAGAAGAATTTCTTTATATTTAATGACCCAAATATGCCAGTCATGTGCCTCTGAGAAGCAAGTTAGAATGAACAAAACAGCAATTTTGTTCTAACCCCCTCCCCCCAAATAATCTCTCTGCCTTGGATTTTGACCTCTCTGAATGACTGTTCTCAGAAGCCGAGAAGAGGGCAACCAGCCTTTGTGGGAGGTCATTTTATGGGGTAGTGATGAGAAGAGTCTTGGAATACAAAGGGCCTTGGCAATGTGAGTTATAGGTCCAAAGACACAGATTTTTAACAGACTGACAGAATTTATGCTTTCAGGTGAAGAGCTGATCCTGGTCAGGATTTCTGAGTCAGAGGAATAGAATCAGATAATTCACAGACTTGGAAAGAAAACATCAGCCCCCAGTCCAGCTTCCCATGTTGAAGGCGTAAGATCATGAAGCAAAAGCAGACCTGTCCACATTGAATTTATCCATTTATTGAGTTTCTACTATGATCCAGGTATTGTTTAGGCACTAGAATATAGCAGGAAACAAGTTAGGTAAAGTCCCCAGTCATGATCCCCCTATAAGTTTCCTCTCTATCTTCAGGAAAAATGATAAGATCCCATAGCAATCCACTGGAGAGGGTTCCCCAATGACCCTGCTGCTGAGAATCTCAAAGTCAAAGGACTCACGGATCACTAAGCCTTCCTAAGGCTCCATGAACAGCCAACTGCAAAGAAAACAAGTAACAATTCTGTGATTGAAATTGGGTCTCTGCAGTACTGAAAGATTCTCCAGCAGGACTACCAAAGACATCATCATCATTTTTCACTGCTTTTCCTAAAAGAGATTTAAGAGATGAATGGCTAAGAACAGGCACACAACTGAGAAAATCATTTAATGAAAAAGTCATCACTTGAGAAGTCCAATTAAAAGTCATATTCATTCATTCATTCAATGATTCAATAGTCAACATGTATTCAGCAGCTCTGTGTGCAAAGCACCGTGAGAGCTCGGTGCCTTGGGAAATACTGAGATGCATGGCACAGTTCCAGCTTGGGAGGAACTTAAAAATCAATTGGGAAATTACAATCCTCATTTTACAGATGAGTAAACAGTGGCATGGACAGTTAAGGGATTTATTTTAAATGCTTCGTCCTATAGATAAATCATAAAGTCATCATATAGATGGAAAACACTGAGCTGGAAGGTAGGATATCCTAGTTCTAATCCCAGTCCCTTCTCTGGGGCTTCAGTTTCCTGCTCTGAAAAATGAGGTAGGTGTTTAGAGGGAGGGCCCTACAGCTCTGAGATTCTATGACTCTACCACTTGTGAGAGGGAGATGAGATGGTTGGATGGAATCACTGACTCAATGGACAGGAGTTTGAATAAGCTCCAGGAGAAAGTAAAGGACAGGGAAGCCTGGTGTGCTGCAGTCCATCGGGTCACAAAGAATCAGACATGACGGAGTGACTGAACAACAACCACCTGTGACCAACAAAGTTTGGTGGTTACAACTAAAGAACAAAGTCTCTTGACAAAGGGAAAGTCTTTTAATAAGAATTATTATTTAGCTAAATTCCAGTCCTATCGAAAGGAATATGGAAGCCATTCCATTCCGTTGGCATGTTGTATTTCTTCTTAGAAGATGTTTGCGTCTAGGTAGGATATGTCTTCTGCAGATTTCCTAACTGGTATCTCTGCCATCTTAGAAACAATGGCAAAGAAAGCTGCAGCTCTCCTCTACATCTCCTTCCAGCCCCTGCTAATTGTTATAACACAGGGTAACAAGTGTCTGGAAGAGCTATGTTGCTCCCTGTAAGAATAACTACTCCAAAGATAATGTAACCAGTCTGTGTGTGATGTGACAAATGGAGGTATGGACTGCATGTAAAGAACTCTTAATTACAAGTTTAATACACAGTCGGAGGATTGAACTAGATCATATGTAAGGTCCCTTCCAGCATTAGCTTTCTATATTATACTACTATGAATTTTGTGAAGATAATGTAAAAGATTCCTTTATTGAGTTAACCAGTGATTCTAAAGTGTTAACTCATTTCTATTCTATCTGTGGGTACTAACTTCCAAAAAGAAGAATAAAAATTAGTGTTGAAAAACCTGTGTTTGGATTTTTAAAGACAGACCATTTAATAATTTTATTACATTTTTAGACTTTTCTCTGAACTTGGGGGATGTGTCCTAAATTGCCAATCAGCTGGCCACTTTGCAGTATGTGAGCTGTAAAATATATGTGTGAAGGTCTAAATGACAGAAAGATTGGTTTAAAGCCTTTTGCTTATATTTAATTTTTCCCTTCCTGCTTCCATTTGTCCTTAACACTTATTTTTTTATCCTAGAGGCACAGGTGGTTCTTATTTCAGGCTGCATGCTATTCAAAGATTAATGAATAAAGGAGGCCTTGTAAACAGATTAGCATGATAATGGTAATAATGCTTTCTGCTGCCTTCTGTGCCTACTTCAATCTGTGTGCCCCCGCAAATGCCTCCCCCCCCACTGCTGTGCATGGGTCCCCTTGTCCCTCTTTCCCACCACCTGATTCTACTCTTCTAGCCTTCGGCAGACAAAAGTGATCAGGAATCAGGCAGCTGCTCAGACAGCAAGAGAGGATAGGAAGAGGAGGCAAGAGATGGAGACAGAGAGATAGAAGCACAGTAGACAGTGTTTCACTTTGGGATAAAATGCTCTCTAGGACAAAAAGGTTTCTGCAAAATAAACAGAGAAAGTACAAGACTTCCATTGTATAATGCAAACAATACCTTCGAGCTTCCCTCTTTTTAGGACATTTGTTGCCTATCACAATTGTATCTTTCCTCCTACTTTTTAGTTTCATGTGCTTGATCTCACATTCATACCTCTGCATCTCAGATTCAGAACTGTTCTAGAACCACACCCATCAAGGCCCAGAGGTAATGTATCATTTTGGAGAATGAGGTCCAGAAGCAAAAGCTAGCTGTTGATTTGGCTTTTATTTGTCAGCGGATAGGGATAAGTTCCAAGGGTCTTTCCTTGAAGGCTTTAGTGAGAGGCAGAAATCTAGAGCTCTCTGAAAACTTTCAGCTCATCCCTGATGAGGCTGAAAAAAAGTGAAAGTGTTTAGTCACTCAGTCATGTCCGACTCTTCGGGACCCCATGGACTGTAGTCTGCCAGGCTCCACCGTCCATGGAATTCTCCAGGCAAGAATACTGAGTGGGGAGCCATTCACTTCTCCAAGAGATCTTCATGAGCCAGGGATCAAACTGGGTCTCCTGTATTGCAGGCAGATTCTTTACCATATGAGCCACCAGGGAAGCCAGTATGGTTATTAATCCACAGCTTTGTGGGTCCTCAGTTTATACAGCTCCTTAAGCCTCAATCAGTGTCTGAATCTCTGCACCCATGGACCTGCCTGAACTCCTTTCCTCTTACTCTAACTCATGTCTGGCCTGCAAGCCTGCATGAGGACGAGCTGAACGGGGAAAATCTCTCTGGGGGGATACCATCAAGATGCCCATAATGTGGATTAAGTCCAAAAGCCAAGGTCAGTCCCTGCAGCAGGAGGGAACGTGGAAAGGACCCAGCATCCATGCCTGAAGGTCTACACGGAGACAACAGCAGCCGGGAGACACTGAGCTGAACAGGCACTGGGCCCACACACCAGGCCTGGAAACTCAGCCCCATCCCTTCCTTTGTCTCCTAAGACCTGAGCGTGTTCTCCCTCATTTGAGGGGAGCCCAGAGCACGGGGAGCTGGGCTGACCCTCTGCCTCTCGTGTTGATTAACGTTCCCCCTCCGCCTCCCTCTGACCCCCATGGGGGCACCCACCCCACCTCCTTCCTCTGCGCCTTCTGATACCAACCAGGAAAAGGGAATCTAAAAATAAAGCTGGGGCCAGAGTGTGTACCACTCGATTGGGCTCCTGTACTCACAGATCTGCTTATTTTGGCCTATCTCTCCCCAGCGATAAGGCTGCTAACAGCCTGTTATCAGCCAGTCGGTGAAAATGTGCTCCAGCCTGATTAGGCCTCAGTCTTTGCCAAGGTTATAAACAGCCCTTATCGTTTTCCCGAACAGAATAATCCGGACAGTATCAGCTCAGAAACATATGGGCCACACAGAGAAGATAGCCGCTGACGGACACTTCATTTTAATTGTAACGAGTGGGTAGTGGCAGCCTGCAGACAGCAGACAGAGAGCTGCCCGACTGGCAGCAAGGCTGTGTTTTTTTTTTTTTAAATCCCTTCCTCCTTCCCTGGTTTCCAGTGCCTGAACTGCTTTGATATTCCGGGTGGCATAATGAACTGGACCCTGCCCCAGATGTTAGCAGTTAGCAAGCAAGGCCCCTCCCTAAAAGGCAGATGGGACCCTTATGATTCTCTTACAGGGGAAAAAAAGCCAGCAAAGGGGAAAGCTAGGGAGGGCGTGGGGTACCAATACAGCTCTTTCTGCCCTTCAGCCCCCAATTCAATTTCAATAACCCATCCTCTCACCCAACCCTGATCTCCTGTTTCCTGATCAAGCTTCTTCTTCAGAGACCCTCCCCCTCCCAGCCTAGGAATGCCACATCCCAGTGCCCGGAAGAGAGCCAGCCCTCTATACATGGTGGCGTGTACATCATCTCCTTCAGCTTTTCACAGGTAGACACAGACATCAACCAAGATGATGCTTGAAGAAGGGGCAAGCCCAGGCTTGTACGGATTTTGTGTCCTGAAAGCAATCTCCTCAATCTAGTTTCTCCCTCTGCTCTTTTGGCTTCCTCTTTTTTCTTGTTCCTCTGGCTTTTCATAGAAAGTCAACTATCTGTGGGACTGGAGGCTAGTCAGCGGGCATCCCCCAAAGAGAAAATTGGGATGGAAAAGCTTTGACAAAAGGGCTCACCTCTCTGCTTCCAGGTCAGAAGACATCGCGGTGGCTGACAGCTCAGCCCTGGGTCACTGCTGATGGCACAGAGCCAACCGCCCCCTGGCTCCTTCATAGGGTGATGCAATGTTTCCCCCTCGTGAGTCACCAAAGTGGAAGGAAGAGAGAGAAAGAGCTGACGACAGGAGGGTACAGTGAGATGAGGGTGTCTGTTGCATCCTGCAGCAGACTTACTCGGTAGCACCGGCCTGCTGTTCCTGCTGCCGTCGCTGCTGCTGTACTGGGGCTCACACCTGGCTGGCCAGATGGGGTCAACAAGAGCAGGTGCATTCCAAATCCACGGAAGATAAGCACTGGGGCCCCCACCTTGGACTCAGCTGTCAGTCTTCACTCTCCTGCTCAGCATTCAAGTGTGTCAATATTTCAAACAATTAAACAACTTCCACGTGGTCTTCCTTTCCTGGCCCTTGCTCATTTCCTCTCCTTTCCTCCTTCAACTCTCAAGTGTCCCTTCCCTTTAACCACAGAAAACCAGCACCTTCCACTGCCCCTACATACACCTAACGAATTCAACAGCACTGGAGAAGTCTTCCAGTTCATATTCAATTTCTGGTGGCTTTCTAGTAAGGAAGAAAAGAAAGGAATGAAAGGAGAAAAGAGGAAAAAGATAACTGAACCAAAAAACATTCCCTACAACCACAATGCTGACCCTCTTTTCCTGACATCAGTTTTCAGTTCTGCATAGAAAGATCACTGCTTTGCTGAACATGGTAACAAGAGCTGATGTTTACTGAGCATGGGTTGTATGTGCCAGGCACTGGTGGAAGCATGCTACACAAATTTGCTACATGCTAATTTAACCCTCAAAACGATTCTATGATTCACACCCAAGTGACCTGCTTCCTAGCTGCATCTCTATAATTCCTGTGTCTCCTGATCCTCAACAGCTCACATCCATGGAGAATCCTTTCCCAGAGGTCTCTGGAAGTTTGTAACTAGCTGCATCACTGCTCCATCCCCATGCAATTCTTTCACAGATTTACAATGGCTCACAGGAAGCCCACCTCCCCAGGACCAACAAAGCACTCTGGCCTCAAGACAACTTCTGGTATTTCACTGTCTGGTGAAAACTGAATCTGTGCTAATGTTTCTGTAATAATATCAAATTCAAAAAGGAAAGAGGAGGAAAATTCCACTGCCAGCTGAAACGAGAGCCTCAGGCACATTTTTGTTTTAATTCTTTTTTTCATGGCTTTTCATCACCTGCTTCCACTCTTCCACTCTCCCAAAAAATATGGCTTAGGTTGCCTTGCAGTATTATCAAGAGACTGGCCAGCAGATCTCTGCAAGAAAGTCTGCAATGGGTGGTCTGCGTGCAATGTCTTGGTGGTCTGAAACTCAGGCCCTCCAGACCAAGTTTCAAGGTTACAGTGGTCTTTCCCTAATTACCATCAGAATCTGAAAATATCCTTGAAACATGAGAATCCCGCTCTGAACTCCTGAGGCAGCTAGCGGTGGTAGTTTATTCAACTTAAAGTGTTTTTTTTCTCCTCCCTTTTGCTATTTTTGTTTCTTATTCTGTTTCAATGGACCCAGCTTTGTTCTTCCATAATTTCGGGCTCACAAGACTAGAGGATTTCCTGAGATAAGCAACTGGGCCTATTTTTCTGGAGGATCTGCTTCCCATTTTGTCCACAGCCCTCTACTTCTGAGAAGCTTCCACTCTCATAGGAAGAAGGCCAGTTCTCTCAGGGTCACACAGTAGAGGCGGGTAGAGCCTTCCGGGTAGTCAACGGTGACAAATGTGATCACAAAAAGTTGGTGGGCCGTGACCTCTCTGTCATCGCTGCACTGCTGCCACTCAGGGCTGGAAAGCCCCATGAGGGCTGTGTCCAGCCACCTCAGAGCATCTATGACACTGCTGCCATTGCCAGTGTGCCTGGATGTCCCCATGACCGTGACACCCTGAAGGACCAGAATGCTGTCTTCCTCCAGCCTGTTTCCCCAGCCCCTAGCCTGGCATGGAGTAAACATCCAGTAAATGCCGGTTGAGATAAAAGAACACATTCAACTCCTATCTGCCCGCTGGGTGTTCAAGGCCATGTACTTTGGAGGTAGCCAAGACCTCGCACCTGGCTCTACCACACTTTGTAACTCTGCTTTACCCCCAGTTTCTCCATCTCTAAAATGGGGATAATCAAAGTACCTTTGCCACAGATGTGTCATGACGATTATGTGTGTTAAAAACATAGCCCAGTGCCTGACATATAGCAGTCACCTACAAATAAATATTTCTTGTTTATGAATAGCTATTCCCATCCACCCCCTCCAAAGCCGCTATAGTAGTTGACATGCTCTGACCAAAGAAAGGGCTGCATAAGGAAGCCTGGTTCTGGCACCTGCTGTGCTGGGGCTCCAACGGTCACTTAGTTACTAAGTCTCCTGGCTTCTGTGGCCTGCATTAGGCTGGGGTAGCCTGCCTCACCTAATTGACTTGCAGGATTGGATATGAGAGAGCATGACCCACCAGATGTGGACACGTGTGGAAAAGCAAAATCCAGACTCTCAAATCTGCTGCCAAGTCATGTTCTGGCAAAGCAGCTGGAAGTCTAGCACTCCACGGACCTTGCTACACGCCCCATGGTGCCTGTGCCTCTCTGGGGCTCTGCCAGCCTCTGCCTGCCGTGAAGGCCCCCAGTCGGGACAGTCCAGAGTGTCTGCTTGGCCTGCAGGCCTCACCAGGATCTCTGCTGGAAATTAGACCAGCTTAAGGGCGAACGCTCAGACAACCTCCCTTGGGCCCACAACATCACCTCAGCAAGACACGTGGTTTCCCTCACGGGAGCAGCAGCTTCCCGTTTCCACATCCATCCTTCCACTGTTCCCAGGCTCCAAAGTTGTTGAGATTTTTCTTTCCCCTCTTCCCCAAAAGGCCATCCTAGTTTGCTGCTAAGTCACTTCAGTCGTGTCCAACTCTGTGTGACCCCACAGACGGCAGCCCACCAGGCTCCGCCATCCCTGGGATTCTCCAGGCAAGAATACTGGAGTGGGTCGCCATTTCCTTCATCCTAGTTTAGAGACTCTTAAACCCACCTGCATTCCCAAGAGAAGCTCTTAAGCATAAAATTCATTTCAGCATGGGGGGCTCTTCCTCTTTTCTTCCTTTCATGATGAAGCTATCATGAATTCATAAGCAGCTCTAGTGGTTGTAGTATCAGGGCCTTATATAAGATGGGGATTTTTTTTGTTCTCTCTCCCCCTTCTTTTTCTCTCTCATATCTCCCCCGCTCCCCTCTATGTACATGCACACACACACCTTACGATAGTATCAGCCTTAATCTTGTTCTCATCCCTCCCACCTCTAGAACTGCCCCACCCCTGAGGGAACACTGCCCAAGAAAATAACAAAATATTCATATGGTAAGGCCCACTAAAACCTTGGGAAGATTTAAGCCTGGGTTTCATGTCACGGCCGCTCCCTCCCATAATCTGTATTCCAATCTCAGTGTCAGCAGAGCTGTGATCAGAATATCCAAGGTCTCATAAAAGATTCAGGGCTTCCTGACTTCCCTGACATTTGCTATTTCATGTTGTTCCTGCTCGTTCGCTTTCTACCTCCTAAGAGTCCGCAGGCCCTTTCTACTCACCCCTGCAGATGGCAAACTTGCTGAGAGAGTCTAGGACGTCAGGACAAGTACAAGACCTAAGTCATCCTGGGAATTTAGCTGTGGCTGGGGCTAGTGCTCTTGAGCTTCTTTTGTCAACTTCTTTTGTTTGGTTGAGGGTTTTCCTAAGATCACATTGCGGCTGCCTCCTCTGTAGTGCCTGGAAGTAGGATTCAAGAATCCAGGAGGGTAACAAGACTTGATGAAGATTCCCCCTCTTCACCCTGAGTGCTTTAGAGGGGAGGGTTACATATGCCTGACTCGGTGTGCTCATGTCTTTCAAGTTCATATTACGATTTAAATCAGAGACTATACATATTATCTAGCCTTGAAAAGCATTGAGGCTATCATTTCTAGAGGTGGCAGTCCCTCAAAGGGGCCAAATACATTCTCTGATGGCCAGGTTCAAAGACTGATATGTTACATGTGTGTATGTTACACAGCAAATACAATACTGGTAGGGACATAGGTAATCTAAACATTCAAGCAAGGTGTATTATGATTTAAGGAAGTCAAATATAACTAAAGGGGTGCTTGTGAACAAATCTTCTAGTTTACTAAGAGAATCACCATAGGTGTCTTAGCCAGACCCATGACAGATTGCTAATATGATTTGCTTTCCATTCATTCAATGTATACCCAGCTTATCAGCAAGACATTTAGTGAATAAGCTGAATTTATCCCATACTTCTTAAGGATGTCATGCAGCTTCACAAAAGAAACTCCCTGATGCATCTACAGGGTAGGGGTCCACCTACAGAGATGGCAAGAAAAGGAGAAAAGACATATTGTCATACAGCTAACATCACCCAGCCATCGGAAGCCAGAGAGAGAGAAAAGAGCAGTGGCTCCACAGGACAATAGAATCCAGATCCTTTCAAGATACTGTTTAGTAAGTCACAGGTGTCTAGAATTTTAAAAAGAAGAGAAAAAAATAAAATGGAAATGTAGGACCTCAAAAACTCAGCCAATCAAAAACTAAAGGCTTTTTAAAATTTAATCTCTTCTGAAAACATATTATCTTAATTATTTCTGTAAATGCTGTGGCTATTAGGCAAATTAACACAAACCCCCAGATCAAAGTGCCCTTCACGCAGACAACTTGCATAACATTAGGCAGCATGAAGGTGAACAGGTGCTAAAAACAACTTCTTGGAATGTTTTTAATATATCCACTAATAAAACCTTCTGAAGAGGTTAAAAAAATGCTAGAACACAAATTGAAAATTAAAGGCAAGTTGATGGTATCTCAAAATTAAAGCTGTCAAGTGAGAAAATTATAATCAAAATTGTCTGTCTCTGTACTTCTCAAATTCGTCCCTGTGTAGTCACGTAATGTAAACATATATATGTATATATATGCATATGTTTCTGCATATGCATACGAAAAATCAAAGAGGCAAACACACAGTGATGAATCATAGGTAATACAAAAAGAATATGCAATCCAGTTTCATAAATAGATATACCCAGCAGCACACACCCTCTGACACAGGTGGGCCAACAGGACATCTGTTAATAGAGGGATATAGTCCTGAGAAATCATATGTAGAGTTTTCAGGACTGAGTTCTGTTACCTTCTCTGAGGAAGTCCACAGTCAGATACTTCTGGAAGTAAATAATCCTATCATTTAGGTTTTTTTTTTTTTCTTTTTTTCCATCACCAGACATAACCCATATTCTCTATTTAGAGTAAAATTTATTTTTCCTCAAAGACATACTACTGTATAAATGAGTGCTTCTCAACAGGAGGTGAGCACACTCCAGGGAACATCTGGAGACATTGTCTGGAGACATTTTTGGTTGTCACAGTGAAGGAATGGAGATGCTGCTGGTATCTACGGTAGCAAACAAGGATGCAACTGAACAGCCCCTCCCAACAAAGAATGTGTTGACCTAAAAAAGTCAACAGTGCAGAGGTTGAGAAACCCTGATACATTATCACAAACATTTCAAAACTCCTCAAATCATATCCCTCAAAGACTTGAAAAATGAGAAGGTGGAAAACACAAAAGAGAACTTTTCTTAGTAGTATTTTGATTATCAAAAGAATAACTGTTTTCTGTGGATGCTACAATATATTACTTCACCTAAAATATGTTCTTAAAGTCTATCACTTGTACTTGCATTACAGTCAAACAGTGAGAAGTGCTGGAAAATCAGCAAGGATCTTAGAACAAAACACTTACCCTGAGACATTCTTCACTGAACAGGGGAGTATCTTGACCAATTGTGTTAAAATCAGATAAAGTAGATATAACAAAAGCTAACTTTTTAGCCAGTGAAAAATAGACACGTCTAGTACTTAAAGTCCTACATGTGTGTACTCATCCAGTTCCACAGCATCAGAGCGCTGACGTTCAGTAATATAATAATATTATTTTTGCGATCAGTTAAGGTATAAAATGTGCGTAGCCTCAGTCTTTAATATTAATAAGTCTTGTAACTAGCAGTTTCTCGTAGCTCCGAATTCTTGAGCACAACTAGAAAGGGCACTTATCCTGAAAAATCTAATAAATTTACAGTTTTATATACTTCCTTCAATTGTAAAAGTCTTGTTCAATAAACTTTAAAATGCCACTATAGAGCAATAACACAGACAGTATAAACCCAGCCCTGGGAAAGCTGTGCAACCAGAAATTGTTCCCCTTTCTGCTAGAGCAATAAAGTTTTATATGTTTGAACTGACTGTAAAAAGGTTTGAATGTTGGCAACTGGGGAATAATCTGTCTTCTTTATAGTTATTATCATATTTCCCACAAGACCCCTTGGTCTGTGTCAATCCTTCTTGTATATGACACCTTTGTACTGTCAGCGAAAGCAAGACTACTTTACTTTTTTTTTTTTTAACTATAGGACTTGTATCTGTTTTCCTTCAGATTACAGCTAACAGGAATAAATTATTTCTGACAAGCATATATTGCAGCATTTTACCAAATAAAGCTGGTTCTGAGCTGCTTTTCCAAGAGCCGGGGGAGGGGGGAACCTCCCCCCTTCTCTCCACTGATTCAAATGCAATTCGGGATGGGTAAATTGGAGGAGACGCCAATAAAAAGAGATTTGTAGGAAAGTTACTCTGAACCCAGAGCCCATTGTAACAAGGTGGTTGGGTCCTCAGGGGTGCTGTTGGATGTGTGTGGAGGAGAGGTTTAGGAAAAAGAAGGAGGAGGAACCATCCCTTTTCCTTCCCAACCTGTCTCGGGTCTGAGAGAAGCTATGCTGCCGGGTTCAGACAGAGAGCCAAGTCCAGCACAAGGCTAGAGTCTCACAGACCCTGATTAACAGCCAGTGAGAGACACTATGGCTTTGACCAGCAGGGGCAGACACCCAAGTTGTCTCATGGAGGCTTGGGCTCTAGGCAAGCAGGTCATCTCAGATGAAATGAGTTTAGGCTCATGATAATCAGCAAAGAGTCACTGTGTGTGTGTTTGCATTTATGAGTGTTTGAGAGGATAGGGGGTGTTGAAGGGTAAAGGGTCTCTTGCCCTTTTCCTCCCCAAGCTCCACCACCATAGTTCAACAATATCCAGCAATCCATGACACACAACCCAGCTTAGCTAAAACACTCTCCTTTCTCTCTCAACTTTACTCCGCCTCCTCAAGTGTCCCTGCCTTTTCTCCCATTCAGAATAGCACAGTGGAACAAGTCAGAGAGGAATGATAAATACTTGGAAACACCAGGTTGTTAAAAATCAAAAGCCCATATATGACTGGCCATTCATGGAATTGGCACAAAAAGTTAATTATCTCTGCATTCTGGAACAAAGTCTCTCCAAGAGATTATGTGAACAAGATGGCCCATCTCATGAACACAGATATATACATATATGCATATACATACTCATACATTACATGAACAGAGATATACACATATATGCATGTACAAACTCATACATCACATGAACACAGGCATACACATATATGTATGTACATACTTATTCATCACATGAACACAGACATACACATATACGCATGTACATACTCACTGTATAGTCCGATGAGTGCACAAACACCCAAACACAGCTCAAAATGAACAGTAAACTCAAGATATGGAAGTTCTGATGTTAGAGGGTAAATGCAAAATTATATCCATGAATACAGCAACTCTACCAGAATGAGGTCACGAAAAAACCTGAGTAAATATGATTCTATCTCTGTGACTTTGGGGAGAGTCTGAGCCTTGTGCTTGTGAAGGTGAGCTCAGGGTGAGCTCCTCTTTTTCTTGTTACCCAGTTTGGGCAACAAGCATTCTAACCTAAGAATGGTAGACACCAAAAAACCTCATCATGGTAATCACCTCATACTACCAGGAGGCTCAAGGGAGTACTGTGTCCCCTCCTACACTCAATGCCACCGCAGAATTGCTACAAGCCACATATGTTAACTAAAGGGGCTGACATGACTCTTAATATCCCTTAAATGGCATCTGGCTCCTAGAAAACCATGGATCCATACTATCAGTTCTTATTCTCTTCAAAATAGGTTCTTGATGTAGATCAAAAGTTCTTGGGTTAGGTGATATATCAGTGGTATTAATAGAAAGATGATAGATATTTTTAAAATTTTGGTATGTAACACAGATATAGAAAAGTGCACAAATCACAAGTGTATAGCTCAGTGAAAAATATGAAATGCTTTACAAATGCACATCATCCTTGTGCAAAACCCATGCCATTCATCTCTGTGTCCTCAACTTTTCTGTATATTACTGAAGTGAACACATAAGCAGCATTTTAAATTCTCTCACATGGCAATGAGTTATCAGCTTCAGGACCCATAAGAAGACCTTCAGCACAAGTGGAATAGAAGAGATATGGAGGTAGAAGTATTTCCCAAAGAGTAAAGTATGTACCACCAGCAACAAATTCATCAAAGGTGTTTATGAAACGCAGATTTCTAGACCAGAGAAAACCTGCTGGGACCAGTCCTGTGAATCAGCATTCTATAAACACCCCCAGGTTATTTTTGAGAACTGACATTGCCTACTGCATACACCAGCAATGCTCCCTCCTGAACCCTGATCATTCCATTTTTCAAAGACCTCAGCACACACATTTCTGAGATCACAGTTGGTGAGGTTCAAAGACTGGCACTGTGTTTTTACATAGAAAAGAAAGGGATTTAGAAAAATCACTAATCAACAAGGGAAAAGTATCATCCTGGAAGCTTTGCATCATTCTGTCTTTCACCTGAGCTCCACAGTCTGCAAATCTTACTATTCTAGGCATTCTAGTGGAATTTAAAAAATGCAGAGGCAAAATCTCCTGAAAAGGCCAGAAATTAGATCTCTCCTCCTCATCCCTTATTACTTTCCTTTTTATAAATTTTAAACAAATCTAAGGATTTGTACCTCATTACTCCTAATATACAGGGCTTCTCTTGTGGATCAGTGGTAAAGAACCCACCTGCCACGCAGGAGACCCTGAGTCCAGAAGATCCCCTGGAGAAGGAAATGGCAACCCACTCCAGTATTCTTGCCTGGGAAATCCCATAGACAGAGGATCCTGGCGGGCTACTGTCCATGGGGTCACAAAGAGTCATACACAACTGAGAGACTGAGCTTTGAGCTTTTTTTTGAGTCCTAATACACACCTTCCTTCCTGAACCTAAGAGGAGTTGGCTTTTGTAGGCACATACTTGAAGAGAATATCCTGGTACAGAGGCACTCAGGAAGAGAGGATGATAGGGTTCCAGCCTTTAGAGCAAGTAAGAAGCAAAAGGATCCCACCAGCACAGGGAAGACTTGCATTTAGAGGGTCTGGGGTTATTGTTCCCCAGCTTATAGATTCTATTATTTGATTATATCTGAAACTAGATCAAAACATAAACACAGCAAAAAAGGCATTTGAACTGGGCATCAGAAATTATTGCTACTACTACTACTTCTTAAGATTATTATTACTGTGGATGCTATTGCCACTTGTGTAACTAACAAGTTCTTATGCCTGCTATATGTGACACACCATTCAAGACTCGGAGACACATCATTGCATCTAATCCTCAGAGACATGGTTACTCAAATGTACCAACAATATTATTCAGTTTTTCAATATTATTCAATATTATTCATTTTTCTTTACACGTGGATTCTTATTACCATTACATTCAAGGCTGAATATAAGGAGGTCTGAGTATGTAAACTAGATAAGTGAAGGAAGAGAACTTTTCTGTTAAAAACTGCCAATAAGTTGAAGAAACAACAAGAGGGGCTATATATTAGACATCTTGGGACAGCCAAAGATACCTAAGATAATGCTTTTTTTTCTATAAGGCATTGCTAGTCTATTTCCAGAAAACCAGAAATAAGCAAAAAAAAAAAAAAAAAAGCTCTATATTATAGAAGCATTATAATGACATAGATGACAAATGATTGCAGAAGAGGGCAGTGGGATGCCAATTATAAGAAAAAATATATACAGGGCTATCCCTTTTTTGGAGAAAAATTTAATACTCTTGGAAAGATAAGATAGTCTCATGAGAAACAGCCAGAGAAACCAAAAAAAAACTGTATATAGCCAGCTATTACATACAATAGAATAAATTTGAAGAATCAAGAGAAGACAATTAAAGCTGTAATTACTGGGAAAAAAATAAGAAGGAGCAAAATTTGAAAGATGAATAGAAACTAGATATACATGGACAACATAAAGGCATCTCACAAGGAGCAGGGGGGACGGCAAGGAGACCAATCTGCCTGGGAGGTCCAGACTCATGATTGAGGAAGAGAAATAGGGAATAGGAAGCAGGGAATGAGACCAGGCCTGTATCTCACCAGAGGGCACCACATGCTAGCCTAAGACCTGGAACAGAGTCCAGACCATGGTTGATCAGGCCAGCCAACTGAGGTCTTTCTACTTCTGTGGAAATACTGAGGATCTTTGCAGGTTTCAATGACAATCAAAAAATCCCCAGACTGTGGAGCATATTAAGGACAGGGTTTCTGGAGAAATGACCTCAGAGGCAGCAGATAGATCTCAGAGGATGAGATTGGGCTGAGGAACATCTTGTATGGAAGAGCTCCAGGGAAAGGTCCAAAAGCTGCTAGAGGTGAGGTCTGTGCTTCAGCAAGAAGCACTTTCTAAACTAAATCACGGCCAATGATGGACATAGACTAATTTCACAGAATTCAGTGATTCTGTGAAACTTCTGAATAGGAAGGGGAGGAAAAGCACCACTCTCAGGTGACAATAGTCCCCTGCAAGAGTTTCTGAGGCTCCTGTTGACCCAGTGCCAACAATATAAACATTGAGCCAGGGCAGCATCCTTGCTGAAGTAACCACCACTGAAAGCAAAGAGACACACTTTAACAGCAGACAAAAACAGTGCTGTTTGGATAAAAGCATATGAAGCTGCTAGCTTGAAAATGTCAATTTCTTGGGTGACATTCTTTACTGGATCCTTAATACACAGGTATTGTTCTGTCACTAACTGCAGAAATACTGGTAATACTTTGGTACTGGCATGATGTTTTATAGCCTACTTACCCTTTCATTAGCATGAGTATGTTTAATCTTGATAATAAACCTATGAGGTGTTATTATACCATAGAAGAGAACACTAACACCCAGAGAGGGTAAATGACTTGTTCAAGACCACACAGCAAGTAATCACCAAGGCTAGATGAGGGCCCCATTAACTGAGCCCTGGTAGCTTACTAAATGCTTGTCACGTGCTAGACACAGGGCTAGTCACCACCAGGACACAAAGATAGGTAGGAAAGGTCATGAAACCCAATACAAAGGGAAAGCACCTGGTTCATGGAACCTGGCCACCTTTCAGTTCACTTCACTCCACCTCACCTAGGCTAGCGAGACCCCTTCCATCATCCCATCTCAGGCTGGGTCTCCCCCTGACACGCTCTATACAACCTGACAAGGAGCTAATAAAGATGCCCGCTCTCTGCTTCTCTCCCTCCCATCTCACAGCAAAGCCACCACATTCCGGATAGGAGGAGAACAGCTAGGCACTGTCTACATAAAGTGGCAGGGAATCTTCCAGGGCACTAAGGAGGCCGAGTAACATGAATCAACTTCTCTCCCAGGAAACCAAAGCACCCCTCAGAAGTCCCCCACGGAGAAATCAACAGAGCCCCCAGCTCCCGCAACGTGCCTCCCTGCTTCCCCCTAACCCAGCAATCAGGGCGTATTCTGTCTCCTGCAGCCCCAGGGATTCCAAGCCCCTCGGGAGCTGCCAAGGCTTTCTGATGTACACGCTGCTGCTAACACTGCGTTATTAACCACACGTTTGTCTCCACTCCTGCACAAGCCTGCTTCCCTGCCTGAAGAAAAGCCACACACATGCTCACACCGAGGGACACAGTGGAGAGCCTGGGAACCCACAAAAGGCAATCAGCATGCCAAGGGTTAAGCACACCCTGTAATAAGCATCTCTGTTCCGGCATGTTGCGAAAGCCCATTACCTCCCGCCACATTACCTCATTCATTTCTTATATGCGGATGGTTTATTTTCCCATGAGCACCCTGGCTCTCAGTATTAAGTCCCCTCCTTCGCCTCTATTTCTCTATCCATCACATTTAACACTCTGACAGTAACAGTCTATAATGTTTCTATTCTACAAAACCGCTCTGTCAACTCCGGGCTTCCAGAGCAGCAACTGAGGAAAATAAATAACATCAACGCCAGGGACGACAGCATCACAGCTCCCTTTCTGCTGGGCTCTTTTATTTTATATTATTCTACAAAGGGAGAAAAAAGAACAGGGATAGGGGGAGGTGGAAGCAAGGAAGAGAATTTCCTTCTTATCCAGTAGACACTTAACAGATCTGAAGGGGTGGTCACAGCATTTCCCTCCAGACAAAGACCTGATTTCTCCTCTCTGCTCTCGAATCCCCTGACCACCCCCCTTCCACATTCATGGTGGCTTAAGAAGGGACCGCTATTTACTGCACTGCATTCCTTCCACCTGCCACCCTAGGCGCAAAGCGACAGCAGGCACAAGGCACCCTGTTCACAGGGTAGGGTGAGTCATAAATTCACGTCATCTTTTCTGGAACAGGAGTCCAGGGAGAAGGTACAAGCAGTCCATGGGTCCATAACCTTTGTTCTGGGGAAGACACCCAGGGAACAGAGATTCTGGAAGCCAGGAGTAGGTAAGGAAGAAAAAATTAACTCTTGTGAAAGAAAACATTCTAGAAAGCTGCCTGGTCTCCCTATTCCTAGGGGTTTAACCAAAACTGTGTTGATTTTCATTATTTTAGATATAAGCCCCTTAAAATGTTATCTTTCCTCTATCTTCTTTTTGTTTGCTTTGTTTCACTTTTTAAAAATATCCAGATAGACAGATTGATGGGAATCTTGAACATAACTTGGTTCCCTCTTCAGGACCCAAATCTTGGAAAAGGCCCTAATGCTGGGTGGGATTGGGGGCAGGAGGAGAAGGGGATGGCAGAGGATGAGATGGTTGGATGGCATCGCTGACTCAATGGACATGGGTTTGGGTGGACTCCGGGAGTTGGTGATGGACAGAGAGGCCTGGCGTGCTGCAATTCATGGGGTCGCAGAGAGTCGGACACGACTGAGCGACTGAACTGAACTGGACTGGCCTCTGGGCCCCCTATCCAGTCAACTGCACGGACTAGTGTGCTTAGAGCCTTTAGTGGGTCATATAGAGGCCTCCTGTGCCAATGTCTCCATAGCTTCACATGGGGGAGGCTGCCAACAGTGTGTGCTGGATGGTGAGATGTAACTACAGTGAGATTCATTCAGGATCAGGAAAGAACAGGGTTGGGGGGGACAGAAGACAAAACAAGAAAAACAACTAACAGCCTTTTACTGAACACAATTCTGTGATTCCTTCTATTCACCCACATGGGGCTGTTCCTCAAAGAACAGGGATAAGTAAGTATGAAACACTCTGTGCATCATTATTTTTATCAACAGGACCATTATCATCACTCAGCTTTGCAACCAACAGCAGCTAAAAGGCACTTTGCTGTTGTTTTGTTTTTGCTTTATATTGACGTATAATTGATTCACAATGCCCTGTTCGTTTCAGGTGTACAGCAAAGTGATTCAGTTTATACAACTTTTTTTCAAATTCTTTTCCATCATAGGATGTTACAGGATATCGTTTCTTGTGCTGTCCAGTAAGTCCTTGTTGTTTATCTGTTTATACATAGTAGTGTGTATCTGTTAATCACACGCTTTAAACCTAAAGGCCTTCAGAGAAGGGAGTCTTACCTTCTCCCTCTGCTGCTACCCAAGCGGTCACGGATTTTCTTTTTTCTGTCTTAAGTGTGAATAATGGGTACTCTGAAGATTCACTTATGTCCACCTCAACTGCCCAGACCCACTCTCCACCAATGGGAAGTCACACCACAGCACAGGTCAGCTTCAGCACAAGGCCTGCATTCCAACTGAAGGGACTGATGTGAGAAAAAAGTTAAGACCAAATGGGATATAGCATGTGTGATACCTGGAGGCAAAGAGGAACTGGTTTCCAATACTTCATTTCTTATCTGGTTCAATTCTAAATGCCACAAACAACTTACTGACTGAGCAAAGATCACCTCTGTTTTTATGACATTTGTGTGTTGGGGGTGAGGAGGTGAGGTGAGGACTAAATCAGATTAACTGTTATTATTTCATTATTTTAAATGATCACATTTCATTAGTGTTGCTTATAGTACTCCTTGACACTTTAGTCTTTCTTTTTGGTGACAGGCAAAAGTGACCCCAAGGTACCAAAGGTAACTCCTCTTAGGGAAAGTTGAGCCTTTCATATAATTTCTTTCCAACAAATTAACATTGAGAACACCTATGTATAAAGAAGGTATTGGAGGGAAAGTATATAGGTAGGCACAGTTCCTGTGTTCAAACGCTTATAATTTAGTGAAAAAAGAAGGACTTTAAACAAATGACTCAAAGGTTGAATAAGGGATTGAAATGATAAAATATATGCTTATAAAAACTGTAGATATTTTGTTCCAGGAACATGGTAGAGGAAGTGATTAACCTGAATGGGAGTTTTAGGAGAGCTTCCCGATTTTCACGGAAAGATTGATATTTGGGAGGCTACAAAGCTTTGTTTCAGTCATTAAGGGCTCAGCTGTTGCAGTCATTCAACCTAGGTTCAAATCCGCATTGTGTCAATTACTACCTGGGTCTCTTAGAGAAGTTACTTAACATTTCTAAGCCCAATTTACTGGTCTATATAATGAGTACACTGATAGTACAGACTTTACAGTTTTGCAGGGATGATTAAAAGAAATAATGAATGTAAAATAACAGTGCTTGGTAAATAACCTGTAAGTTCATCTTAGCTACTATTATTATGATTATCCTTCCCAAAACCCTATGAAGTAGGTGATGTTAGTATTGATATATATATATATCAACTAAATATACTCCACTTTTAGTTTTGAGAACACAAACACAACAAAAACTAGATAACCTGCCCAGTGTCCCACAGTAGATGGAGGACCTGGAACACAAATTCAGGTCAGTCTGACTCCTAAGTCCAAGTCCTTTCTTTCCCACCAGAACAAACCCTGGCTCCTCCCAGAAAGGAGATCCCAGAAACTTGACAGCTAAGCCTTGAAAGCCCCTGAAAATACAATGTGATTATAGGAGACTGTGCTTTCTCTCTGGAGAGACAAAGTCAAATAAATGTCAGAGAAGTAGCCCATAAGAAATCAACAATTATACAGCAGCAATCCCAATATTCTATGAAACTGAAAAATCTGCCAGCGTCTGTAATGTACAAAACTCTAGCCCTCATTCAAATCCCCTCCTTTCCTAATTCTCTTGTTCTTATTAACGCCAAGCCCATCCTCCCAGTAACCAGATTAGAAGACCTACACATGTAGACACATAGATAGAGATGGACAATATCTCAGAACCTAGTTCAAACTTGGATACAACACAGCAGAGGCCTCTAACCCTGGCGAAGCCTCATTTCTGACAGTTACAGGCTTAGGTGGTATCTGTGACCACATCCTCTAGCTATTTAGGGTCAGTTTTAATCATTAAACAGTTTTTCATTATACTGAGTCATCTCTCATCTCAAACATTTTCTAGAAGCCAAATTAATAAATGACTTAAATGATTCAGTCATTCCTGAGTCATACCTGTCCTTCAGGCTCCATCTTTGGATAGTTACCAGGCTCTGCTAATCTTACTTTCAAAACAGTCTAATCCTTTTCATTCCCGAAATACCATTCACTTATTCACACCCCAGGTCCTTTTGTCTCCTGGTTAAATCTTTGTCTTCAATCTCTCTCTAGTCTAATATATCCTGCACATTTTTACCAGACAGAAGGTCCTTAAATCTGGCTTCAGCATATGTCATCTGTGCTCAAGCAACCACTGGGTCTCCACTTCTCACCACTTATCTAAACCCTTCTGCTGGACATTCAGGGCCACAGGATCAATAATAATCATAGGGGCCTCACTTTACCCACTGTATCCTCTTCTCCATACTTCCTCCAATTTGGTTCAAGTGACCATTTCAGAAGACAGTCTCATAAGTAGACCAGGCATATAGAAATAGGTGTATACAAGTTCTATGGAAATGTCTAGGGCCATATATCCACACATGGATGAGTCAGGACTCTCCTCAGATGCCCTGTCTAGGGACATCAAGATAGAATTTTGTACTAAAGATGCCTGACTCTGCAGAACATTGGGATTAGTAGGTAAGATGGTAACTATATGACCCCCTTGTTCTTACAATGAATGATTATGGAGCACCTACTGTACAGTGGCTCAGTCGGTAAAGAGTCTCCTGCAGTGCAGGAGACTTGGGTTTGATCCCTGGGTTAGGAAGGTCCCCTGGAGAAGGAAATGGTAACCCACTCCAGTATTCTTGCCTGGAAAATTTCATGGACAGAGGTGCCTGGTAGGCTACAGTCTATGGGGTCGCAAAGAGTTAGATACGACTTAGCGACTAAACCAACATCACCACTGTATGTCTAAGTCTGTCCTAAGAAATTGGAAGAATATAAAAAGACATTGAAGTCAAAGTGCTTATAGTCCAATGGGAAACTAAACATGTAAAAATTAAAATGAGGCACAAAAAATAAAATTACAAAGACTAAGCAATATAAGTTATATACTACCTTGAAGGAATATACAAGGCAAAGTGAATACAAAGAAGGAATATCTAAGACTGGGTCACAGTACTCAGGAAAGGTCTCTGCTAGCATCTGCACAATTAGCAATAGTTTTACTGTAGAGGTGGTAGGTACAGAATTCCTAATAGAAGAGATGATCTTAAGAGTGGAAGAAAAAATGTGGCAGCTTTTAAGTGTTTGTAGCTTTTAAGTATTTCTTAAGTATTAAGAAAATGGTAGGAAATAGCCCCAGTGAAATAGACAAGGGCTAGATCATGAGGTTAATGTAGGTTACCCTAAAGATTTCAGGGTCAGTCATGAAGACTTCAGTCTCGCACATTTGTTATACATGCACACTCATTCATGATCAGATTTAAAGGATACTCCAGAGGGTGTGTCACAGAAATGCACAATTACCAGAAGGCTGTAAAGTTATGTCTTCTACTCTACTCAGCTCAGCATATGGGACTTCAAGTGAGTGAAAGTGACATTTTTATGGTGATAATTTGAATTACTTTAAATTTGTAAATAATTTGCAAACCTCAGGTCTTAGACTGCTATTAATATCAAAATTACCAGTGACATACTTCACAAACGATCATAGCACAATAGTTTTGAGATTCAGGACAACAGCTTCTGACATTGGGGCTGTCAGTGAAGAATCCTCAATAGGGGTATGGCAAGCAGGTTTTCAGGTTAAGAATGTCAAGGTGGATCCTAGAGAGGGCGAACAGGGAGAACTGGGCAGAGACACCAACTAGGAGGTCAGCTGTCTGGGTGAAAGGCAGTTAGGGCCTGACCTAGGGCTGTGGCAGATGGGGAGGCCAGATGATACAGGATATAGTTAGGGTGTGTGCATTTACCTTTATACTTCCTCACCTGGCACCAAGTCTGGCACAAAGTGTTCAATAAATGTTGACTGTTAGAATTAACACAAATTGGCTAATATTTTGATGGGGGTGGGGCAGGCTTAGAAAAAAAGAGTCCAACACAAATAGGAGGCTTCTGGATTTTTTTCTCTTTCAAATGAAAGAGAGAAGGAATAGAGGAAGAAGATTTGATGTGGACCAAGGGACTGAGGAGGTCTGCCCTGGATGTGTAGAGGCTGAGGATTCTGTTGAAGGTAGATGTAGAGATACCTGCTAGGCAGTTACACATGCAGATCTGAAATTCAAAGAATCAGTCTGGGAGGAAAATATAGGTTTTCATTTACTATTTGTTCAATAAACATTTACTGGATATTGGCTTTGGTTGAGGCATTGTGTTGTTCAAGGGGGATATAGAGAAAGACAAGAAAGAGAAGTCCCCTGTCCTCAGTGAGATTACAAGTGATACATTTGTGAGCCATGATAAATGAAGTCATGGGCAATGGTGGGGAATATTTCAGTCAAGAGTCAAAAGAGAGGCACCACTGAGGTTAACTGAGAAGGCTCCACCAAGGAGCTATGAAGCAAATCAGGATAAAATGGAAATCAGGAGAGGTGAGAGTCTCATCATAGAAGTATCACTGGTAGTAAACACAGCAAGAATCTACTATTGAAAAGAGTGTAGATTGGATTTGTTAACTGGGAGCTCCCATGACCTGGAGAGGTAGAAATCTCACCTCAGCAGAAGCACAGAAAGTTTCTAGAAGTTAGAAACCTAAGCATCACTGGAGGGGGTGTGAAGCCTAGAACAGTCCTACCAGAAGGCTTCGTGGAGGTAGGACCTGAGGAGTCAGTAGATATGGAATAAACAGTGGGCAGTTTTAGAAAAAATCAAAACAGAACATGGCCCAAAAAAAGGGCTGGCCTTAGAAAACATTGTCTGTACTCTTCTGAAGGGCAAACAGGCATAAGGTAATCTCTGATTAGAAACAGGTTGGTAAAAGTTATTTTGTGTTCACGGCAGTAGATCACGCTTGGAGTCTATGGTCAGATCCATTCTTCACTGGCTACGTGATGCTCAGGAAAAGGCCTTACTCTGAACTAGCTGGGCCTGGAGAGCAAAAGTATGTGAAAGCTACAACGGAATGACAGATATATTAAGTGAGAACACATGAGAACCGCTGATGGCACCACTCTCACTCTGTTCTGCCAAATGAGTCAGCCCTAGGTGGAGGTCAAGGAGAAAGAGTGGAGGGAGGCCAGGGGTGGTGAGATGGGAGCTCTGCTGAACCACTTAGGTACTGTAAACATCTACAGAGTAAAGGACACACCTACCTGAAGGATGCCATACAAATGTTGCACTTTACCCTCAAAAACATATGCTTCACTTTACTAAATTTATAAGACCAGCAATTTTTGGCGTTTCTCTGTGCCAGACTTGTCCTCAGCTCCTTCTAGGTATCATGGTAATTGTAATACCTCCCTGGTTCCTCCAAGGCACCCAGAGAGTAGCTTGCCCACCCTAAGGAGCAGGCTCAAGCTCCCATGCTGCCTTCCATCCCCAAGAGTGAGCCTGAACTCCAGGGCTGGTTCAGAGACCCCTCTTCTTATAGCACCAAGTCAGATCTTACTGGGAATAGAAATCTGCCCGGCTTCAAGGGCAGTGGGGAGGGCCTATAGCTCCACACCTTCTCCCCTTCTGCTGAGACCTCAGTACACACACAGTTACAATGTCAAACAGAGGTCCAGGGAGGATCCCAACACACAGGCAATCCCCCTGGCACAGTTGGGCCAAAGCTCACAGATGCCACATGCTATGGTGGAAAGAATGCATCTGGATTTAGTCTTCATGCTACAACTTATTAACTTCATGACTTTCGGTAAGTTACCTAACCTCTCTGTGCTTTGGTTTCCTTATATAAAATTAGAACATAATAAAATTATTCCCCTATACACACATGGTTGCTGTGAAAATTAGGTAAGTTAATGCTTCTTGGAAAGTTTTTTTTATTTTAATGTTATTTTTAAGTAGGTATCTCTCTACAATATAAAATCACGTCCACAATGAACACATTATGATTCCCATTCACCCCTGAGTCTTGGTCCCTGCTTTGTCTCCATTCTCTCCATCCCTTACCTCACTCCGAGTCTCCACAGATAAGCATTTTTATTCCTTTTTTTGGTGTATCCTTTTAGAGCTTTTTGAAAGGTTATTTTCAGTGTAAAGTGCTCTATCAGTTAGTGGTCATTATTGTAATGGGAAAGCAGGCTGGGGGGCAGGATGGGATGGAAGGTCGTGTTATCTATAAGCAGCCCATCCTCCTACATAAGAACCGGCTTCATTATTACCATGAGCACACTGATCTCTCTCATTCATTTGCTCATTTATTCATCCATTCATCATTTGCTGAATGCCTACTATACTCAAGGTACCGGGGGAAGCATAAGCATGATTCTAGAAATTCCAGCTAAAGTTAATAAGTGCATCTATGGAACCTTTGAGTTCACACCATTCTCATTTATAGCTACCTGACTCTCATGCTATTTTTTCTGCCTGGATATGAGCTGTATATGGCCAGTGACCATACACCATATACATTTTTAATATTTCCCACGGCATATGGTGTGGTGCACACAAATACATATGGGGGCTTCCCTGGTGGCTCAGTGGTAAAAGAATCTTGCAGTGCAGGAGACACAGGTTTGATCTCTGGACTGGGAAGATACCCTGGAAGAGGACATGGCAACCCACTCTAGTATTCTTGCCTGGAGAAGCCCATGGACTGAGGAGCCTGGTGGGCTACAGTTCATAAGATCACAAAGAGTATCAGACATGACTAGGCAACTAAGCATACACGCACACAAATACATATAACAGATGTTCAAACAGACCTGCAGACTTGAGATGGTCATGGGTAAGAAGTCCCATTGGATGGTGCTACAATAGTCATGCAGGCAGTCTTGGGTCCAGCAGCCTTCCTCTCAGACCCTGAGAAAATCCAAGATGGCCTGCAGGCCCTGGCATAGGCTCTGGACTGGGAGATTGCTTCAGCACCAGGTGTGGCTATATGAGAGTAAGCCAATGGTCTCCAGGTTCTTACTTGGCAAGTAGAAGTGATAGAGCAGGAAAAGCAAAAGGAAGGGAGCTTAGAACAGTTTAAAAGGTGGTGAAAATGATCAAGGAAAAAAATTACTCTTCAGAAGGAAATGTTATATGCCAGCTGTTCTCTGGTGAATTGCGTATGTTGGGACAATTTCCAGGAATTGTCCCTGCCCAGAGAGGCAAAGTACTTCCTTTATAAGATCTAAAAATTCTCAGTTTTCAGCACATCCTTGAGCTGTCCTTCAGAACCTTCTGCATTCTTAAGCATTTCTTCTCATTTTGCCATCATGTGACTTTGTGACCTTGAAATACAATGTAATGTGGCCTGTGTCTCCATTGCTTCATCTGTAAAATGGGGGCAACAATTCCTGCTCTACCTGTAATATCAGATGCTGATGGGAATCAAATGGGTTAATATATGTTGAATCCAGGTGTGCTATAAAAACAAAATGTATCACTGGTGTTAGAATAAGTATGAGATATGAAAAAAACGTGTTATTTTTAAATGAAAGATTTCAATGTAAGGACCAACTAATCACACACACAGCAGTCACTTCACAGTCTTCCTTTTTCTTTCCCTTTCTGATCTTCTAACCCTAGGGAGACCTTTCTGGCCTCTTCTCACAGCAGGACTGACAACCACTTCCAAAAAAATATAACATTAAAGGTTAATTCCAAAGGCAAGCATAAAGTCCTTTATATTCCTTCCCCACCAGCCCTTTTATTCTGTCTTTCTGTCTGTCTGAGATGCTTTCTTTCCTAGAAATCCACAGCCAACCCCCTTTCCAACCCCCAGCCAGCATCCAGTGTGGTAGAGATGATAACTGATAATGCAACCCTGCACTGGAGAGGAGAGAGAGAGCACAGAGGGGAGGCCGAGGAGGAGCCGGTCAGGATTCATGTAATCAGAAGGGTTATCTAATGCTAGTTTCATTCTAATTGAGTCAGTACCATATGTCACCCTGCAATAACATTGCAAGCAGCATGCAACTGAATACATATTTAATTCACATAATGGGTACAGCAGTAGAAGTAATCAAGGCAGTTTGCCATAAGCCATAAAGAAATGTAGCTTGTTCCTATCAAGAAACATTTGGCACTTAGGGAGAGAACTGTATCACCAGCGAGAAGGGAACTGCATTGCTGCAGAAGCTCCAGGGAGAAGACGGGGAGGGGTGGGTGTGGAGAGCAGGGGGAGAAGGAGGTGAGGAGAGGGAGAAAGAAACTAAAGAATAAAATCACCAAAGAGATGAAAGCCAGAACCTCGATCCACGTCAAACGAAAATCAATGAAGTAATATCATCAGAAGATCGCTGGCCATCTCAATATAATTAACAGTAATGGATTTATTGGCAGAAGCTTAATGATTTAATGTTGAATGTGCCTCAGAATTTCCTGTGCTGTCATGGGTCCTTCTCATTCCCTCCTGGCCCAACCTATGTCCTGGGAAATAGATGTAGCTGTGGAGAGTTTTAAAAAAAAATTCTTTTCTACATCTCTTCATTTGGATTGGCATCTGACAGAAACCTGCTCGCCCATTCCCTTCATTTCCTCCCTCAAGGAGATGATTAATACGGCTGGGCAATGCTCATCAATATCTTTGGACAGATCAACTGGAGTTTTCATTAAACCCATATTAATGTCCTAGATACACAGCTGTGGACAGGTTATTCTTTAAAAAAAAAAAAAAAAGAAAGAAAGAAAGGAAAAGAAAGGAAGAAAAAAGAAACCTTCACCTCAGTTAACTCTTTCTCCTGGAATTAACAGGAAACCTGGCCCCTTCGCTCATTAGGGCTTCTTCCACCAACATGTTTTGATGTATATTTCATGAGGATAAACAAACATTCATTTCACTTTGGGAAGGTGTTTGCTGTAATGTATTGTCAGCGTAGCTGGCAATGAGGGGACATTAATTTCAATTCTGGTGTTTAAACACTTTGGCGAGTCCCAATTACTCATTCCCCAGCTCGATATCAGGAGCCCCAAAGGAAGGTCGCTGGCTCTCGGATCGGCCCTGGGCGCCAGCAGAAGGCGCGGTTCCACCCCCCAGCCGGCTGGCTCTTCTCAGAGGGACCTGTTTACCCACCATTCTTCAGTTCAATGGCGATATGAAGGGCCACTCCTTCAGAGAAGATCGAGACTGCACTACTGCTATCTTCACGAAAATCTGTGTGCTAACAAGAGTCTGGAATGGAAATTAAAGTCTACTTTTTCTTGGCCTAAATCTGAGGATGTCAACCATTTTATGGAGAAGAGCAAAGCCTCGTAACCCAGAAAGGTAAATACTGAAAGACAAATGGGAGCATGGAGATAGGATCATGTGTCATTGGATGAAGACCTTAAAATAGCTGCCAGAGGTGCACCTGGAGGGACTCATGGTAATACCTTCCAGCCACCCCACTACCCGTTAGAAATGTATGTGGCAGCCTTTCCATCTGCAAAGAATCGGAGATGGAGACCTCACATACCACAGGAGAAAATGTGTGGATGAGTTTGGCAAAGCTAGAAGACTAAACAGATAATCAGAGTATTATTCATATGTATGTCTATTTTTGATTGCATTTGCAACTTTAAAAGTCCCTTAGCAATGCACCAAACCTCTCTTTCAAGCTGTTATTGTATACACTCTCAAACACACCAGAGAATCTATTTATAGGAGACAGCTAGCAAATACTTCACTGATATAAGGAAACATTTTCAATAAGCTAGACAACTACCCTTAAGTCTATCTGAAGGGTTATTTTCAGTTAATGATAAACTATCTAAAGGTAGATGCACATGTGTTTCAAAGACATCATCCTGACTAAGTCTGAGAAAAGGAAGATGAAAAGATGACATGGACCCTGGAATGAGCAAGAAAGAGCTGGGAGAGGCAGGCATTTCCCCAGCAAAGGCCTCTGCCACAAAGACTAGTCCCAAGAAAGCACCATGGTAGTCACAAAGGGTTCCTGTTGGAGTAACATGATACACAGGGTCTCAAACAGGTGCCTACAGCAGGGCACAGCTAGGGAGAGCTAGATCTGAAAAACATGAAACCAATAACAAGAAAGAACACTCACCTGGTTCTTATCAAAGTTATTCTTCCTTAAGTGAGTGCTAAGTCCACACTTTCTCCAAATACAGATTCCTAAAAAGAACCCAGAATGGAGTACCAGAAGCCAATGCTGGTGATGGTTACTAGACAACTATTCCACCTCATACTGCCAGTGAGACATACAAAATGCTCTTCAAGCCTTGCACGTTTGGGGGCTTTATTCAAATGCACACTGAAAATCCCTATGATCACACAAGCTGGGCTGGTGCATGATAGATGCCAGTACATGTGGACCACTGGTTCATATCCTGAAATATTTCTCCACCAGTTGACAAAAGCTGTGCCTTAACCAACCTCTCTACCTCCAAGTGACACACTCTTTTAGCCCCAGTGTCTCCCCTGTACTTTTCCGAGGCCCCAGCAGCTGAGGTGTTACTATCCGGCACACACAAGTCAGCCCTGCCTTGAGGACCCTGCTCCAGCACTGTGACCCTCGTCCACTCTCCCCGGCTGGTGGCCAGGCCACCTGGCTGTTGTTAAACAATCTGAAAACCACTTCTGCCTCCTACCACTAACAATGATCAACACACTCCTTATTTATCAGACAAGCTTAACCAAGGTGGAGAATGTTCCTTTTACAGGGGACCAGGGAAAGTAAGTAGAAACCTTGTCTCTCTCACTGACTCACCTCTGGGAATCCAAGGAGGCATCACCCCTGGCCCCCATCCCACTTCCCTGGCCCTGCAAGTAATAACAGCCTGGTTGGTTGCTACTCCCAGTCCTCCAATTTCTTTCTGCCTTGTAATACCTTAATGCACACCTCCTTCTAATCATTCTGGAGTAGCGGAGGAGAGGTCTTGTGGTCCAGTGGTTCCTGATGCTACCTCTGCTGCAGCTGACCCTACTTCTCACCCTGCATGACTCCCATCAGATGGACCAGCAAAGCTTCCCAAGAGTCAGACCAGACAGATGTGACAAACTAGAGAAGTCAGTGCACCCTTGTAGGTTCCAGGCGATCTAACACTTTCATCTAAAGGAAAAAAAAAAAAGTAGAATGGTAATCACCATGAAATAAAGAGTATCAGTTAGTGAACACCTTCCAAGTTAGGTCTTGTGCATATACCTTCTTGTCTAATCCTCACAGGTTCCTGGCCCTGTAGGTAGCTTTCCTTTTTAGGGGTGAGTTAATGAAGGTCCACAGCAGGTAAGCAATATGCTGAAGCAATCAATACTAAATGGCTAACGCAGGACTCAAACCCAGGCCTGACTAACTCCTAAGTCCAGCCAGGCTCTTCCCTCTGGGTGGCGCTGTACTCTGTGACACTATCTACAGGTGACTGGCACTTAGTGGTCTCCAGCCAGAAGACTGCAAGAAAGCCATGGTCTGTGGCTTTCTCCAGCAGGAGGGAGGGCATCCCATGCAGACAGAATGCACACAGGCTTCGGGATCAAACAGATCTGGGCTCCTGTCCACGTATCATCTCTCACTGCTGCTGCTACTGCTGCTAAGTCGTTTCAGTCGTGTCCGACTCAGTGCGACCCCATAGACAGCAGCCCACCAGGCTCCGCCATCCCTGGGATTCTCCAGGCAAGAATACTGGAGTGGGTTGCCATTTCCTTCTCCAGTGCATGAAAGGGTAAAATGAAAGTGAAGTCGCTCAGTCGTGTCCGACTCTTAGCGACCCCATGGACTGTAGCCTACCAGGCTCCTCCGTCCATGGGATTTTCCAGGCAAGAGTACTGGAGTGGGGTGCCATTGTTTTACTGTGCCACTTTGGAAATGCTACTCTGGCCCCAGTTTCCCCATCTGAAAAATGGAACCACTGCAGTTATTGAGAAAATGTTCATCAGAGTCCTGACATTGCTCCTTATACAGAGCGAGTGTTCAATGAATATTCATTCTCCCCCGGTCTCCAGAACCCCCTTCTATTTGCAGAGGAAACAGAATTATTTCATGCACTATGTCAGGGCTTGAAGAGCTAGGAGGAAGAGTGGAGCATGGGACCAGGCAGAGGGCAAGTGACCTCTGGCTTTAGTTGTCCACTGGGGGCAAGTTGATTGTGCATTCCTTCTACTCCAGGAACCATGAAGGTACCCTTAATTTGTAGGTGAGATAAGGATCCCCCCCATCCTGGTTCTGGAACACTCTGATAAACGGCTGCTATGCTACTTTCCTGGGCTAAAAGTACATTTTTCATGAAAATAGAACTAAAAATAAAACAACAATAATAATGCAGAAAGATCTAGGAAAAGCCATTCCCATCTCCCAGCATAGCTGTGACAGCAGGAAGCCTTCAAAAAGTGAGCTACATAAAAGTCTGAATAACACTGGAAGATTCCGTTAAGGCTTTGGGTCATTAGACTTCTTAACAGAGCTAAAATGCTGCATTTGGAAGGCTAGCTTCCAGTACTGGTCACAACATGTAATGTCCTGTTTCCTTAAGGAAGCCACTTAATCTCTCTGAGACTTGGGTTCCTGATTAGTAATTGGTTCTAGGAATTTATGTCTAATTCTCAGGGTTGTGGTAGTCATCAAGTGAGATATTTACAAGTAAGTTTTCTTTTAGGTCTTGCTGAAGTTCAACACAAAAGACTAAGAGGTTCTTAATCATAAAATGCTATACACAGTTGATTTACTTTCTACATTATAGATATGAGTACTGGCAAAAGAAGGCTATAGTCTATAAGTACGTATGTATAAGAACAAAGGAGTGCCATTACTGAGCAAATCATAAAGCTTAGAGTGATCGCCCACCGATACTAAAAGGAAGAACAGGTGCACAATATAACAACACAAGCATACATCAAAAGCACAAGCACATTTTCCCATCATAGTAAGTCTCCAGACCAGGTTGAGCAGTCCTTACCTAACTTATCCTACAACTGATCCACACACTGTGTACGTGTGTGTGTGTGTGCGCACGCATGTGTTACATCCAGCAAGGTGATACAGCAGAAAGACTAGGATTCGATTCAGATGACCTGGATTTAAATCCCAATTTGACCACTGCCTATTTAACCCTGGCAAAGCACTGAACGTTTTCAGTCTCAGGACTTTCCTTTGTAACACAGGGAAAACAACAACATGAACCCTGCTTATCTCTAATACTGCAAGTCAAGATAATAAAAGTGAACCTCGTGGCCTGTTAGAAGGAGCACTGGTCTTGGAATCACAGGGCCAGGGTTGTACATTTGCACTATGACCTGGGGCAAATTCCTTGTAATCCTAGGTTTCCTCTTCTGTAAAGTAGGGCTCTATCTTCTGCCTTAGAGCACCCTTGATGGGGATCAAATGAGATGACATCTGATATGACATCTGAGAAGATGTATACCACTACACAAATGCTACCATGATTGACTAATAGAGGCTCATGCAAAGGTATGCTTTTATCTGCTTACTGATACCCATCTGACAATGTTGAGTGTTAAACCAAAATTTGATGATAGTTATAGAACCACTACTTTCCCTTCATCCTCTTCTTCAGGACATGCTTAGTGAACAGCTCTCCACATCAAAAATTCACAGCCTGGGTTCTTAGCAGGACTGGCATGCAGGGAAAATAAACAGAAGGAAGAAACGTGACTGCCACTACTGTGAAATGGTCCATCCTTGCAATTATCCTATCTTCAAGGAAGGAAGGCGTGAGGAGGCAACACAGCAATGGGAGGAATCCCCTTCCTATTCTAGTTGTTTCCTAGTGACAAGCTCAGTTTATGAGGGATTCTGTCATGGACGAGACTTCCAGCACTTATACCCAGAGCACACCAGCCTGAGGACTCTGCCACCAGTTCCACTGGCAGCCTAAGGAACGAGGTGGCTATTTAACAGAAAGAAAAAAATAAAGAGAAGAACCTGGAACTTGGTAATCTTGTAGTACATAATTAGTTGGGTTTTTTTTTTTTTTTTTTTTAAGTTGAACTGATATTTTTGAACTGTGGTGCTGGAGAAGACTCTTGAGAGTCCCTTGGACTGCAAGGAGATCCAACCAGTCCATCGTAAAGGAAATCAGTCCTGAATATTCATTGGAAGGACTGATGCTGAAGCTGAAACTCCACTACTTTGGCCACCTGATGCGAAGAACTGACTCATTGGAAAAGACCCTGATGTTGGGAAAGATTGAAGGCAGAGGAGAAGGGGACGACGGAGGCTGAGATGGTTGGATGGCATCACCGACTCTATGGACATGAATTTGAACAAGCTTCAGAAGTTGGTGAAGGACAGGGAAGCCTGGCGTGCTGCAGTCCATGGGGTCGCCTAAAGAGTTGGACATGACTGAGCAACTGAACTGAACTGAAGTTGAAAATACCCAGCTCATAGGTAGAGTTAATAAAAACAGTAATTAGTGACTAATGATCATCACTCCTAAAAGAAGAGCTCTTTGAGGTCAGAAGGGGCTTTGTTCTCTGTTTTGATTAACTGATTTATTCTACTGCTAGGCAGCAGAAGTGCCTAGCACCTAGAAGTGCCTAGCACCCAGCACCTAGCTCAATAAATATTTATTCAATGAACAAATGGAAGGACAGATTGGCAAATAGATGGAAGAATAGGTCCTTCCTGTGGGTCCAGGAAGAGCCATACCAAAACTACTGCTCCTATTTCTAAATATCTGCAAAAAGAGTGAGTGATTCCAAAAATCCAATTTATATGCTATTTTCTCACCAACTCAGAGTAACCAGAAAGACCTGTCTGAATTAGTGACAGCTCTCTAAGGGAGTATGTTATTGAAAAATAGGATGATTTCTTTCTAATTCTTCCCATTGAGCCTATAATATCCTTGGTAGATCTCATCTATTTTAATAAATCTGTAAGAAAGATTTATAATTATAATTTACATTATATGTAAAGACACTTTAACAAGACATAATCATACATTTGTGTTGAGTACTTATATACTACAAAAATACTTGAAAGTACCAGTTTACTTGCATGAATACTTTGATCATCCCCTTGAAGTCTTTTTATACTATTAATTTATTTAGCAAGTTTACTTATCAGTGGATAAATAATTTTACCACTGAAGACAAAGGTAAATTGGACTTTACTGGGACAAAAGATCAAAACTTTGCCAACAGCAGAATTTGAATTAATGTTGTTTCTTTTTGTAATTTGGTTTTCGTTTACTTTCTGTGTCTTGGTCTGGAACAAAACTCAACAGGCTGTTAAAACTGCATTTCTCTCCTTACAGGCATCTGCTGCTACTAAGTCGCTTCAGTCGTGTCCGACTCTGTGCGACCCCATAGACGGCAGCCCACCAGGCTCCGTCGTCCCTGAGATTCTCCAGGCAAGAATACTGGAGTGGGTTGCCATTTCCTACTCCAGTGCATGAAAGTGAAAAGTGAAAGTGAAGTCGCTCAGTCGTGTCCAACTCTTAGCATCTAGGACAGCCAATCAGCTGCAGTGCATCTTTGGAGAGCCTGTCTCTATAAGGCAGCTATAATTAACCTGATAATACCTCTCTTAAACCATCAAAAGTAAAAAGATTTATTTTAAATTTCCAATTAGTTTTTCAACTTGTTTATTACCTTTCCAGTTTTCATTCCCTGTATTTTATGATACGTACAATATATAGATGTGTGTGTGTGTATACATATATCCATACACATGTGTGTAAGCAAACACATACACACTCACACACACACACTTCATTTTCTATTACCTGAGCATAACAGAAAAGAATACAACCAGTTTTCTTTTCCTTCACAATTTACTGCAAGGAAAAAGTTTAAATTTAGAAATGCCAGGCTCACACATAGTAGGTGCTCTATAAATATCTGTACAGTTATAAATTAAGAATAAGTATAAATAACACATAGAAACTCAAAGAAGTGAGAGTGTTCTGCCTAGGGAAGAAAAGAGGATGGGAAAAAAAATAATGGTCTTCAAATACTTGAGCAGTCATTGTGCAGAAGAGCAATGGATTTGCTTTACACTGTGTCCAAGGGGAGGCCTCAGAGAGATGGGAGAAAAGTTTCACTAAGGCAGATTCAGTTCCTCAAGAGAAAAAACAGCCTGTTTCATGTATATAACAGACTTTTTGTTAAATAATAATTACCTTGAAGGATCCTTTAAGGTAGAAAAATGCTGTGATCTTACTACCAATTTCTAGAAGTATTTATACAATATTCAGATGACATTAGCCAGCCCTATAGTTGTAGTGGTGGGAGTTTAATACCGAATCCCTTTTGAATCTATAATTCTAAAATTGTAATGTCCTCTCAGATACTCCTGAAACAAACTCAAGGACTTTGCTTTTTTTTTTTTTAAACGTTATGCTTTATGATCTTCTAAAATATAATGCTTTAGTAACTGACTTCTAGTTCTTTATGAACGACCTATTGGACCCATCTTCCTGGCAATAGGCTTTCCTTCTACTTTTATTAAATCATCAAGGTCAACCCAACCCACAGTATAGGGACCAGTTCCACATGCGATAGAGTAGTGCATCGGCTCCATTCTGCAGGTTCATTCTCACTAAGAAGGAAGAAACCACTAACTGATTTCACATGGTCACTGATATTTCCAATGACACCTCCCTGGTCCAACTAAGACCAACTAAGACTAAGACCGGATTTAAAAAGCAAGCATTTGGAGTAAGAAGACATTATTTGTGAACTTCACCCCATAACTTGCTTTCTCTCTCAGATTTCCCGTCTTTAAGATGAGGCTGAATCCGTGTTTGTCCTGAGACGCTCCTTCAAGGGGCTGTTAACAAAGATCAAACGAGAGCACAAATGTTAATAGGAACCTACAGTGCTCTTCACAGGTTAGGGCCTGTTTCTGGGTAAATTTTGTTAAATAACTATAAAGCATTAAAATTTCTATCTTTTAATTACTTACAATTAAATGAATATAAAACCTCTTTTGACTTTTTCTTAAAAAACATTAGATCTCAGATCTAGTAATTTGGGAATTTTTAACTGTGCTTAACAATCTGATGATCTCCTCTTTTTATAAAGAAAAAGACCAAAAGAGAGCTGTCTGCTTGCAGTAAAAGCCCAGATGATACACATACTGTGTCCACCACCAATTTTCAATGGAGCCTATATCATAACTCTGATTATGTTATAGTTATGTGTCTCCTCCTGAGGTTCCTAACTCCTGATAGCACATCATGCCAAATACCTCCCCAGTGTTCACAGCAGCAGACTGTGTCCTTCATTGTCTCATGAATCTCTTTTTTTTTTTTACCTCTTTCAAAGTGCAAACCAAGTTTGGCCAGGGTTTCCCAGTCCTCCTCCATCTCCTCACCATCATGTCCTGCCTGGTGATCATTCGTCAACTGAATAAAAAGCTGAGCCTAGTAAACAAACTATTTGATGAAGTTAATTAAGAGTGTGGAAACCCATGTAACATTTAGGGGGAGGATGAAGAGTAGGAGGAAAAGCTACCAGTGTTTATATATATACACATATATATTTACTGGCAAGTCCATTTCTCAAAACATCAGTCTCAATACTAGAAGATATATGTAGAATTTGATTTAGTTCTTAACTCCTCCTGCCTAGGTGAGGACAGTTTCCTCACCCTGTACATGATTTTTCTGCCATCTCAGATAAATCTAAATTAAAATGAACTTAGAGCTGTCCCCTGGAGTCTGGAATATGGCATGCCCTAATTAACAAATGACTTTAGTGGAAAAAGCAGTTGCCCATAAAACTACCCTGCAGATGGTGGGCAGGAGAGGGGCTTCTGGTGGTGGTGCCCTTAAATTCGGTCTTTTTAGCATTGTGTAGGTAGTGGTAAAGATTGAGGAAGAGGAAATGATCTCTAGGAGATTAAAAAAAAAATATATGGTGAGCTCAGAGGTAATTGAGAAAAAAGTTTCACCTCTAGGAGTCCCCAGGGACTGGGAGAACGAATGCCCTGGATTGAACTAAGCAAGAACTCACGCTCCTGTCTCTTCTCCTTTGAACCCCTCTGCCCCACTCCAGACAAATACCAGACAACAAAACTGCTCAACATTCTTTTCACCTGAAAAATTGTGAGTTAAGAAGGATCTGGAGGGAGAAAACATGTACACCCATGGTGGATTCATGTCAATGTATAGCAAAACAAATACAATATTGTAAAAAAAAATAAATAAATAAAGTAGTAATTAGGACTGAAAAAAAAAAAAGGATCACATCATCAGCACCTCTCTCTCTCACACACACATACACACACACACACACACACACACACACACGAGATAAGGAGAACCTGGCATGCATCCCCAAGCCTCATACTTCAATCTTGGGTGAGAAACTTTCTGACAACAAAATGTATCGCAGGAATGAATCTTCTTTAATAACGAGTTATTTTATAGGAATAATTATGAGTGTATGTGTTAGCTAATGAAAACCAACAGATTACAAACACAGCTGAAAGGACCACAGGGATGGGGGCTGTTTCACTCTCAATAGACTGTGGCAGATGAGGAACTGGGTTTCTGAGATTCTTCACCTGAGGCCATGGCCTCCAGCTTACGTTCTCAACCTGTCATTTGAAGAAGGCCAATAGCTTTGCTCATCAAAAATGCAATTTCCCACACACGGAGGGCAATAGCACAAAACTATTTTCTTTCATTGCCAGATGAATTGTGTTTGGTAATCTGAAAGCATCATAAATTGCAGAGACACAGACCCATGAAGGATCATGCCTTTTATGCCGGCTGGGATACAGACAGAAAACCGTGGATACAAAGGAGCTGGATGTTGCCAGTATATAGAGAAAGGATGCAGATCCTGGGAGCAAAGTTCATAGTCTGATTTTCAGGTTTGCTCTTCTGTTTTCTTTGGCCTTCCTGCCTGGCTTCTGGGATCTTAAGTTCCCCAAACAGGGATTGAACCTGGGCCCCGGCAGTCAAAGCGCCAAGTCCCAACCACTGGACTGCCAGGGAAGTCCCAAAATTTGGCTTTTGACCACTCTACGTGTTCCACCAAATGATTTCCTTGTCCTACATAAGCAGACGAATCCATGTGCAGTAAACAATCCCTTTCACTCACACTTTGTTTGTTAGGAATTTGCAATGATTTTCTATTACCAACCATGTCAATCTTACAATCCTGTCTTGAATGCAAGGCATGATGTTGAACTGGAAAGAACATGGCTTTAGACAGACCTGGACATGTACACTATCAAATATACTTTCTATAAAATGGGGCCAATAATACTAAATCTATAGGGTTGTTGGAAATTTAAATGACAAAATACATACCTGAACAACCTTACTTAAAATTTTGTTTGCCTCGTCTCCATAACCCGACTCTGGCGGCTACCACAGAAACACCAGAGACTGGTAGCCAACAGTCTATAAACAAGAGAAATTTCTTATAGTTCTGGAGGCTATAGAAGTTCAAGATTAGGGTGCTGGCAGATTTGGTATCTGGTGAGGGCCCACTTCTTGGTTCACAGTTGGCCTTTTTTCTGTATCCTCACATGGTAGGAGGGGTGAGGGAGCCCTCTGGGGCCCCCTTTTTAAAAGAATACTAAACCCATTCATGAGGGCTCTGCCCTCATGACCTAGTCATCTCCCAAATGTGCCACCTCCAAATACCATCACACTGGGGGTTAGGTTTCAACATTTGAATTTGATGGGGGAGACACAACCATTCAGTCTATAGTACGACCTTCCTCTATCACTACTCTTAACCCAAATTCTATATACAAGAGGCAGGCCAGTTTCTTCCCTGTCACCTCCTCCCCAGGCCAAATGCCTTCCCATCTCCATGTTTCCTTTGTACTGGTTAATTTCCCCTTATTACTCACCGTGCCTCCCACCTGTTACCTGACCCCACCTCCACCACTCCTCCATGAAGCCAACTCTAATTGCCATGAACCCCAAGCCCCTGATTTTGTCTCTGAAATATCGCTGTACTTTCAATCCGTAATACCCAATAAACAACTTCATTGAACATTATCATCTGCAGTTTATGTTTTAGTCTCCCAAACACTAGACACTCCCCAAAGCAGCTATCAGTTCTTATACACTTTTTATGGACTCCATAGCACCTTAAAAACTGTGAGTAAAGAGTGCAAATACATGCACTTTATAAACTGTAAAACAGTATATATATGGAATATATTCTTACTTGCCATAAACCATGGAGGTGTGACTTATTATTCACGTTAAGATCTTAACAGTACCTACCAGTTGAGCAGGGCTTCCCTGGGGGCTCAGCTGGTAAAGAATCTGCCCGCAGTGTGGGAGAGCTGGGTTCGATCCCTGGGTTGGGAAGATCCCCTGGAGAAGGGAACAGCCACCCACTCCAGTCTTCTGGCCTGGAGAATTCCATGGACTCTATAGCCCATGGGGTCGCAAAGAGCTGGATACGACTGCTTTCACCAGTCGAACAAGGGATAGAAATTAGGTCAAGAATCTGAACTGAAGTGTCCAAATGGGTGTGACAGTCATCAGATGAGCCTGACATGACAATCTTATGCAAGGAAAGGGAAAAAAAAACACCCAAGTAGTTACTGTTATGGGTAGGGCAGACCCTGTGGGGCAGCATGTCCACTTAAAAGCAGACCTCAGCCCCTAGCTTTTTTTAAGCTTTACCAAAAAAAAAAGAAAAACCTCTAGGCAGCTAGGGAGTGAATCAGGCAGGGTTCTTTGAAGAAAATAATAATGCAAACATGTATTACTCGCGACAGTTAAAAACCTCAAGATCACTCGGCTAGCAAGTTGAAGGACAGGCTTTGAATCCACTTCAGAGGCTGTCCTCTTAAATACTTCATTCTAATCCATTTCAAGACTTGGTGTCTGAACCAAAAACGTGCTAGCCCATAAATCTGGCACCCAAGGTACAGGGCTTGAAACTTTGTATCCTTAGAACCACCTTGCTTCACCTGGGTGCTCTAGTTTCCACATGTATACACAACCCTGCCTCTGTGCCTTACCTTCTTGGTTTGACACATTGCCCTACTTGGACTTGATCTTAATTTCATATCCTAGTTCACACTTCTTCTCTGTTGGTCTAGGGCCAGTAGTATCCTACTTCTACTACAAAGCTCCAATAATTCAAGGGTTCTGCTTGATCAGGAAGGGATCTGAAAATGGAATGAATCGCAAGGGGAAGCCCAGGCAATAAGCTGGACAAACACAGCACTGTTATAAAAGCAGAGAGGAGATAATTAGGGTAAATGATAATATGAGGACCCACCCTAATGATGGGACTAATGACTTTATAAGAAGAGGAACAGACATCACAGCATCTTTTCTCTGCCTTGTGAGGCTACAACGAGAAGGTAGCCATCCCCAAGCCAGGAAGAGGGTCCTCACTGAGAACTAAACCTGCTGGCACCTCGATCTCAGGCCCCAGTCTCCTAAACTGTGAGCAATAAATGTCTGTTGCTTAGGCCACTCAGTCTATGGATTGTGCTATGGCAGCCCGAGCTGACTAATATATTGGTCTGATGGAATATAGAAATTTTCCATCCAATCCCCACCAGGATCTGCCTGAGAAGTTTTCACCCAAGCAAGTTCAGTGGAATATAACACAAGAAGACAGCACTTAATCCTTAGCATCAGATGGGGGTCCTGGAGTTCATTCATGATGATATGAACAATATCAAGGGAAAAGATCTTGCATATACAAAGGAAGGACATTAAAGGAAGAGCCAGTAAAGTGCATGGACCCCTCATAATGATTGGCAAGCTGATACATGGTACACATCAGAAGAGTTCCCTTACTGACAAGGAAAGTCCCTATCCATCTGCCAGGCCTGGTTTTAGCTGTTCAGTCTGAACAGTGCTGGGCCCTGGGGTCATGGCTGCATCATGCAGAGACTACTGTTTTCACCAAGAAGACACCAGGACAACAGAGAACAGGACTTTATTACTAATAATACCTCTTAAGTGAATGGTAAAAGAAAGAAATTTCCTATTTTATTTAATGCTGAGGACTAGATGCCAGAAGTAGGAAAAAAAGACCCACAAGGGAACATTTATTTCTATCCCATTTCTATAGATGAAATAGTTTTACAATTTTTTTCCACTAAAACTCCTAGGGGAGAGATCTGTTGACATCACCTATCAGTCCAGGACCAAGAATTACAACTTAGATTGTTCTTCTGGCTCTGCCACCTACCAGCTATGTGACTTTAAACAAACCACGCCAGATCTCGAAACCTCAGTATCCTCATCTTAAAAAAAACAGTGAATTGCATTTTCTTGGCCAATCTCCTAGGGTTGCTTTTAATAGGAATGTAGATGCGAAAACATTTAGTCTTTGAAGCACCATGTCAAAGAAAGGGTTTACTTTCAGGAGTACCATGAAATCAAAACATCATTTCATCAAGTTTAAAGACCCTTTCAGATGTGTGAGCCTGTGCTGTCTTTCTCTGACCAACCACCCAGCATCACTTTTGGCCTCTGTTAGCCCAGGACCAGTGGCCTCTGGGATCAGATGGATTCTGACTTGTTAAGTATTTCTTCATATTCCTCCAGTTTGGTAAAATTAATTATTTTGCTCCCTGAAGCTGTGGCACACTGGGTGGTTTCTAAATTTTGGCAGCATCTGAAAAAATTTCTGCCTATTTAGTTGGCATCAAATTCTTAATGGTACTTGGTGGTTCAGAATTAATTTCTCTACCACAGACTTATCCAGGACATTCCATGCCTATTTATAATTTTCTCAGAACTCCTAGATTCATAGCGTCACTCCAAATCCCTAGGCTGCCTCTCTTTAACTCAAAAAAAGGGTTTTAGTGGCAATTATCAAAAAGCAGCATCCCAACTTAGCAAAGCAAGAATGACCTTGGCAGAACAAAGTCAAGAACATGGGAAGAAAGCTATTTGTAAACCTCAGCCACAGAATCAACTAGAAAGGTCTTGAAAACACAAAAATGCTAAGGTTCTTTGCTAGACACAAGTTCAACTTTGCATTCCTCCTTGTTCAGGTATATGTCATGACCCCAAGATAACCAGACTTGATACCATGAAAGCAAATCTGCTTCTAGAAATAAACTTTAGGGACAAAACAAAGCAGTGTCATCTCATGAAATTAGGAAGTCCCAGCCTTAACAAACTTGAGAAACAGAGATGGGACTGACCAATGACTGACGACTAAAAGGTAAACTTGCCCATGAAAAGTCAACTGGATAGGGAAACTGTCTCATTGTTGGAAACTACACAGACCCATGTCTTGTTTTCAGCTCAGCATCACTTCATCTCTGTGCCCCAGGTTCCCAATGTGTAAAACACTGACAGTTATTCAAGCCCCTCTCTGAACTTTACCTATAAATTTCCCCATAGCTATGCTTTTGCTGCACTGGACAAGAGATTCCTCCAAAGACCTGGTGAACCACAAGTCTGTCGCTCTGCCCCCTAGTGGCTGGGTGCAGCACCTGCTGAGATACTAGCGTGAACCCACCACCTTCTCATAAAAGTTCCATCCAGCTGGGAAGTTTACAATTGAAAGAAATGCTCTTTCTCCTGAATTTACAATGCCAAAACATAAGCAGATTCATAGGAGTTTAGTGTCTTAAGGCAACTTAAAAATGTCAGTTACTTTTTCAGAAGAAAAAATGCCAGAGAAAGTCAGGCTGACGAGAGTAGAGAGAAATGGTGACTCTTGGAACTTGGACTCTGGGGTTCTGCCTGCCCTACTCTGACCCTTCAGGGACAGCAGTGAACATGCATTTACAGTCTTAAATTACTGCAGCTGAGGAATATGGCTAATCTTCTAAGATAATCCCTTAACTGTACAATGCTTTTTTTTCCCCTCCCTTTTCAAATTTAATATAAAATATATTCTCTACTATGGTGACTATCACAGCATTTATCTGTCTGTTTAGCAGGTATGTATTGTACAGATTTGTTGGAGCCCAGATAGGTTTGCTGGATTTCCTCAGGAAATGGCACTGTTAAGAACTCAGAAATGTATTCCATATACACCCACACCCGCCTCTGCGTGAGTGCGATGCTTTGGTGTTGCCCCTTTCCATCAAGCACAACCGTAGCTTTAAGACAGAGGGGGAAATCAGACAGAGAGTAAAAGACAACAACAACAAAAAGGATGACATACTCCTGCCTTTTAAGAGCCCACATATTTACCAGATGAATTCAGAACAGACAAATCACAGGTAGCCCAAAAGCCAAAACAACATGACTGAGGATCCTCCCCAGATAAGAACAAAAATCAAAATCTGTATGTGCTTAAGTGTATATACACATGTGCAAATAAGCAGATGTACACACAAGAGGCACAGGTATATCTCCACACATCTATGTGATACACAGAAGTTCAAAGAAATGAGGCAAATATCTTCTTATAAATACATTGGAGTGGTTATAAGAATGCCGATCGACTGTAGCTTACAAAAGAGGGGGAGACAACCCTCTGGAAATCATGAATACTCAGAACCTCTAAGACTCAACCTGAATGCAGACACTTAAGCTCTCAGCTTTGCCATTAAAGCTGGGGCCTAAATTATTGATCTCTTGCCTTTATCAGCATAACAGTCACGTCCCAGTATCGAGATCTAAGTACACTGCAGTCCCTCTGCTGCAGCCACTGAAATAATTAGGAGAAATTCTCATTAAAGGAGAGTGAAAGGTTCAGACACAGAGGCAGAGCCAGGGGTCTGAGAGGGTGTTTACTCTCTTCCACAGGGTGGAAAGATCACTGGGATCACATCCCTGAGCAGTGCCCACAGATGACATCTTATCAAAGGGAAAAAGTACAAACAATGCACACATGCGGGGGCCCTCTCTGCTGTGTTTACATCTGCGAGAGTCTGTGTAGAGTCACAAACAGGCTGCTGAGAAAGCGCTGTGTTCACATGTGCTGGAGAGGCTTGGGGGGACAGAGCTTGTATACTTGGTGTGTCAACAGGGGAATGAGAGCAAAGAGAAAAAGAAAAAGGAAAAAAAAAAGGAAAACAGCCCGAGTAAGAAAAATACATGAAAAATAAATAAAAAGAGACATATTAATAATGGAAAATCCACCGTGGACTCTCTTCAATTTAATTTATTCATTCTTTGAAAGTACAAGGGGCCCAGGGAAGAAAGGAGAGGTAAGGCATATGGGCAAGCCAGCACTCTGATGAGCTCCCAGTTGGCTTGGTAGAGATGCCAGGATAATATACAGCAGGATTCATACACCCGCACTCACAGAAAACCTTTACTTTGACGACGAGGCTCTCTATTGACTCGAATGCAGATTTCACCAGCCTCTTACTCTCCCCCTCCATTCACACACACACAAAAAATTCAACCTTTCACACATGTTCCCAGAAATGGCCCAGACTTCTGAGGAGAGAGCAAAGGACAGAGAACAGCCTTTCAGGCACCATACTGATGGAGGGAAAGGGTTACGACTGGGGAAATTAAACATGAAGCAAGCGGTAAAACAGTGAAGGAAGAGGGCAGCGATGAACAGAAACCTCTCGTTCAGCCCTGGGTGCGGGCATACGTGTGCGTGCACGCTCACTCAAAGTTGGCCCATATTTAACGTCAACGTTCAGTCATTTAAAAGAAAAATTCCATCTCACCCGGCTAATCAGAATTGTTAGAGAGACCATTACCACAAACACTGGGAACATCTGAAATTGATTATTTTGACTTCGTTCCGTTAATGAAATCCTCCAGCGACCAACAACTCGCCTTCAACAAATTTCTACATAATGAAAAGAAGAAACAAGAGTAACTTCACTGACTTAAATATATATATAAAGGACTATGTGTACTTGCAACGTATATATATTTATTTGGTGCTCCCGGTCGGTGCAGAATAATTGAGCCAGGCTGAATCTGTTCCCACCATTTTGTGAGAGTGGAGATATTAGCATGGACCTCACATCCCATAAGGAGCACCACATCATTAAATGTCTTGGGCTGGCGCACTGGGAAGAGAAATGCGGGATGTCACCAGCTGATAGGGAAGAAGACTTGATGTTATTTATTAGGGAACACTTACCAGAAACTGCATTTTCTCCATTTGCATTAGATACGGCACCGCTGCCTTTGCAAAGTGCACACAAGCCAGTGGACTCGGGCAGAAAGGGAAGGCTCCTTCCTCTCCCCCGCCCCCAGGCTTTGTTCACTGTCCCCTCAGTCTCGCCTAGGCCTACAGGGCGCCTCACCCTACCCCTTCTGTCCCTCTCTCTGCTCTGCTCCCTCCTCCATTTTTCTGCTGCACAGTCGCTTTGTCGCTCTGAAAGACCCTTTCCCACTCGTTGCTCTGGGTGGTGTCAATAGATTCACCTCAACCCCATCTTTCTGACCCCAAATGCTTTCAGTCAGCTGGCTATTGAGATGTCAGGATGCCTATAAGGAAAGGCCATCCCATCAGCACTTATAGGTGGATTTCCCCTAAATTCAGGAATTACAGGAGTCACCCCGGGGTGGGGGAGAAGGTAGCGGGTAGAGAGAGCTGACATACATACTTTTTAATGAGAGTAAGGGGAAAACTGAGTTAAGGCTTCCAGTGGAAGTGCTGAAAATTTTCCACCAGGGGATTCTCCTGGAAAGGGATTGTGTGTGGAAGCATAATTGCTAGATCCCTGCCCCCCACTCTAAGTTCCTCCCCAGCATTTCTGCATGGCCGTCATCAAAATAATCCGGAAATTTGCCTTAAAGATGCAAGCCTCAGGCCATCAGCTCTCAAAGAGGTCCGAGGTTATTTTCCCTGGATCTCCCTGAGGGTGTGTTATGGTAAGTGAAGAAAACCAAATAAGCCTTTTCTGTCATAGCAGCTCTCAGGAGCTTGGGGCCTCCGTCCTCCAGGGCAGAGTCTGGCTTCCTCTCTTGACTACCCACCACTTAGAGGCCCTCATATTCTTGAAGCAGTCAAATGGGCAAGAGGAATTCCCTCCAGCCTCAGAAAGGGTAAACAGGTAGCCCAACCTCCATACCAACAGCAATTATAGAACTGGGAGAGGAAAGGGTTGCAGAAGGCCAGCCCTTGAGGGTCCAGGAAAAGCTCCCACATGGGTGTATCAACCGCAAAAGCCAGGAAGTGCTGGGAGGCTGTGGGCACGCGTGTCCTGGGCTGAGGGTACAACAGTGAATTCCCTACATGTACAAGGATGTGTAGGGTAAACTCAGGAAAGGACAATAGCTCACAGACAGAAGATTCAGTGTGTGTATTCTAGAGAATTCAGCTGCTAGAAAGGAGGCCTGGAGCTAGACCTCAGTCTATACTTAAGACTACTTCTCCCCAGGGAGCAGAAGAAAAAGGAAGAGAATCCGAGGATTTCTGTGAAACAAGTTCTGCTCACCTGCGATACCCACGTCTGCTAGGAGAGGCTGCTCGGCACCCCCACCCTCCTCTGCGCATCTTTACGGGGCACCCCTTACCCCGATCCCTTGCTCCCAACTCCCTAATGCAGCGGCCTCTCCCCCACCTAAAGAAAGTGGCCGAGTGTAATTATGCAGAAAGCACCACTGGAGCTATATCAATAAGACAGACGTCTGTTGTATCATTCTCTCTCAGTAAGGCATTTCTTCTCCCCAATTGCTCATATAGAATCATAGCCTAATAGCATCCCATTAACATAATTGCCAACACAACTAGTGTTCCGTGTCTCAGAGCCATTTACTTACTTTACCATAAAGAATACCAAAACAGCCCTAAAATCACAAAAAGGAGGGAAGAAGAGGGGTGGGTGCTGGGGAAGGCAAGAGGAAAAATGTCCCCCCTTTATATTCCCTTTGCTCCCCAGAACGGGGTTCCAAGATGATAAACACAAGAGCGCCTCTCTCATCTGCAGGAATCGTAACACAGAGCCTTCCTACCAGACTCCCAAGCAGACGTGTGCTAAAATCTAAACGGATTCTGCCAGGCGAAATGAAATTCCCATTATTTTTAATTAATCCTTAATTAAAATATATTACTCCGCAGATTCCGCAAATCTCTCTTAATATGCAAATGTGGCCCATTCAAGGATATTTACATATCATTAATTAAAACGGCACATTCTTTCAGTCTAACAAGCTGAGGGGCTGTGGCTGCTGCCACGTTGGCGCGAGGAGCCCGTTCTGGCAGTGCCAAGCTCATCTGATAAAAAGACATCAAGCATAGGCCGCGCCTGGGGAAGGTAAGGCAAAAGGGGGAGAGTCCATGATACTTTAATGCTCTCTACAACAAGGACTTCAAATATTATCTTGGGGCCTTGGCCAAGAGCTTTTGGCAGGGCTCTGAGTCTCCCTGTTATCTACACCTACCTCAAGATCACCTTGGGACCCAGACCAGCCTGGCATTGGCTGGGAGACCACGCTCGCTCAGGCAACCGTGAGTCACAGTGGAGGTGGGCTGGGTGGAGGAGGATGCTGGCATGGAAGAGAGGATTTGTACACACTTGTCCAATTTTTGCCACGGAAGTGAAGTCCTTCTGAGCATCAGAGTCAAACCCACCCCCACCTTCCTTCAAATCAAGACACAATCAGGTTGGGTGGGGGAAAAATGAAAATGGACCCAGTACACCAATCTCTACCAAATGCTGAGGTTAACAACAAAAGATTCCTAGGGAAAAAGAGTCTCTGGTGTGCGACTTTGTGTTGGATTTCACAGAGCCCTGCAAAGGCAAGTTCAGGACCAGGTAGCCAAAGGTTGACTATTGGGAACAGGTGATGGGAGACATAGTTCTTGGCCAAAATGTAAGCAGGCAGGAGGTTAACCTAGGAAAAGCATGTAGAAATGGACACCAATTACTGTTTCCACAGATAAGCCTTATCAGTCAAGGAGAGACCTGCAAATAGCACTCCACATACTCCCAAAGGTGGACAGGGCAGCAGGTGTACACAGCCAGAAGGAGAACCTGCTGGCCTCACGTACCTCACTACCTGGACCACCTGAGACCACCACAGGCCTAGGAACAAAATTCTGGGAGAATAAGCTGCACTTACCATAAGCCTTGTCCTGAGACCTCGGGGAACCCCCATATCTGAGAATCCCAATCATGGAGATGAGGCTAGGCTCTCGTACCAGCTAAATGACTCAGTCTTGCATAAATCATTTAGATGGGCATGATTCATTCAAATCAGCAAAATAAAGGCTGATTATGTACCATACACATTGGTGGTCATTTTTTCATGGTCAAAAACGAAAATATAAAATTGTTGAATGCCAAAGGTCTGCTGTGCTTAACAAAAAACTACTTATCAAATTATGACAGAGGTCATGTCCATATGATATCTTCAGGCTGAAGGGGTGACCCAAAGGATCTGAAATACAGCCCAATGACCATGACCCAAGCCTCCTGTCTTGGCCCAAATGCCCTCTGCTTCACTGTACTCTGTAGTCCCATCAGAGTCAAAGTTATTGCTTTGCCAATATTTATTTTTTTCAGATTATAAACTTCTATAAGGAAAGAACCTTAGCTAAAATATTGCACTGCTTTTTCTCAGCCACGTAAACATAGGAACTAAATACGCAAACCCATTGGATGATCAAAATGAGATCAAAATAAGAAAAAGGAAAGGTCTCAAGGCCAGGGGTTCATGAAAGATGGCATCATGGGCCTGAAAAAGCCTTCAGAAGCAGTGTCAGTCTGGATGGGGAGAGCCACAACATTTGTAAAAGCTTAACTATTGTGGGTAGAACCATCCCAAGACAAACACGATACCATCCTCTCTCCTTAAGGTGTAGCCTAGTACCAAAGCCAATTCAAATCTCAGCTCTACCCAGGACAAACTGCATGACAAAACCAGTTACATAAAATCTCTAAATCTCAGTGTATTCAACTGAGAAAAGAGGAATTAATGCTGTCCTATATTGAGTTCTATGAAAATAAAATGAGATAGTCAGGACTCAATCAAAGGCAGCAATTACTCAGGTTCCCAGCTCTACCATTAGCCAGACTTGATCAGCAGGGGTCCCATCTCGTGGTCCAGCTGAGGTGAGTGTGACTCAACAGTGTCTCTGGTGGGATGCCGTGGGCACATGGGCTCAGATTGAGGGGTGGGGTAAAGAAGTCCGCCAGGGATCAGGGCCCCCCAGAGTCCCTATTTAGATTCAACTACAATGATGTCTGCAAGCTTCATTTCAACTCTCAAGTCCCCAAGGCCGATGCTCAACCCTCCCCACTTTTTTTGTTCACAAGTCATTTTCAAAAAGTTTGTTTTGAAAAAAAAGGCAGTAATTATTAAATTATTATTTATTGCTTTTGCAGGGGAGAAGGAGAGGAGAGCAAATGCCAGGACTTTAGCCTGAAATCTCCCAATTTTAAAATCCAGTGACTCTTAGGAATCTTCCCATTCCCATTCTTTGTCCTTCATATTTACTTCACCTCCTCTCCTAGGCATTACTTACTGGCGGTCTTTGAAGCTAGTCTAGGGACATTTCCATTACTAGAATGGCAATAGCAAAAGCCCCACAGTTCTACTGAGCTTATCAAGCTGCAGAATATCAGCTCCATCAGCCAGAATCTGTTATCAGGCTTCTTAGAACAGCCATCATTATTTCATTTTTCTTTCTCAGACTAAACTGAGAAATGAACACACTAGTACATTAGAACAACATAAGCATTAGCTAAATATATCACTGAATCACTGAAACCTTAGGCATACTTATACAAAAGCATTAAACAAGAATAATGATAATCATGGACTTAAGCCTCCTTTTAGCATTCATAAAGTGTCCACTGAATGCAGAAATGGACAGAGTCTTCTTTCTTTCCATCCAGCTTTCGAAGCTATTGGGAAGAGCTGAACTGCCACATAGCGGTTGAGATAGCCTCAGGAGAGTGCCACCAAGTTAGACATACACCTCAAGATGATGACAAATGGGGACCTCCTCTGGGAGGTGAGGCGTCCACAGGAACAGCGAACAGTACCCAGGAGTCACATTCACAGCTCGACTCCATCTGGTCTCATGTACCACTGTCTCCTGGAGCTGCCCCAAACTGAGGATTCCGAAACCCTAAGTTATTTGGATTCCTGATGTTTTTGAGATATTACAATCCAGATAATTTCCTACATTATGAGTCCCATCTCACCAAGGTCAAACCATAAGACTTAACACTGCACATTCCCTTGTAACTAGGTACAGGCAGATGAAATGGGTTTCGTATTTGCAGAAGACTCATGAGACTCAGATTTGGAAGAGCAGCAGTTGCATTCAGAGGACATGACCGTTTGGCATCCATGGGGTTGAACCACGTGGTTCTTCAGGGGCAGAAGTGGCTGAACCACTGGCCTTAGGTACAACTGTCCTGACTGCCAACAGCAGAGACAGAGGCTGCCAGGCTCTCCAGACATTCTGTGAGCCAACTAGTGGCCCATGCATTTTAAAGATTAAAAGATCCAAGATCTTTTAATACAATTTTTATTCTGCTGAGAGCAGCCAGTGTATGACTTTTATTGCAACCAAAAATTTTGACCCAATACAGCTGTACCATCAATATAAAAGAGATCAACAATTCTTTCTGCCCAGTTAGCCAAGAATTTTAAATGTAAACTACTCATGGAATTCATTACAGGACTGAAACACCTGTGAGGAAGGTTCACAGTCCTCCTCTTCCCCCACTCATGACAAAGGTCTCTTTTCTAAGATCCCACAACACAAATTACAAGTCTCTGTCACCACGAAGCACCAGCACAATGCAGACTGATGCCAGGACCTGTCTCTCACGATGAAGGTTCAAGCCCTAAACCTTAATAGACTGTGCTGGTATCATGAGCACTGTAGTCACCACTGCTGCCACTTGTTATCAAAAGCAACTTCGATATCTGACCAGAGGGAACATCCCTCCCTAAAAATCTCCCCCATCTTTACACAGGAAGATAAAGAGTTTCAAAAGGTCAAGACAGCTGGACAAGGTCCCCAGCTGGTTAACATCAGCTCATATTACAAAGGAAAGACTTCATTATGCGAGAATAAGGGAAAGCTGGACTTTCTAAACTCCATGACCTCAGTTCATCTATTTCAGCTGAGACATCTGTGTCCTCTTTGCCATATAGCCACTTCCCTTGTTACATGGATTAATATTAAGTAATTCATAATGTTCACCATGGGCAAAGTGGCTACTAGTTTCTGATTCACAATGCAGCCTTTTGCTCTTTCAGGATTTACCTGTCACGAATGGGGAGACTGTTTGAAACTCTTTGACAAAATCATCAGGCATCATTCAGCAGGTGCTCAGATTCCTGCACACAGGACCATAACCTAACTTTCTTCAACACTTGGCTTCTGGGAAGAACAATTAACTTACACATCATCTGATTAGTCATAGCTGTAGTATGAAAGGTGGCCTAGAGTTCACCCCAAACTTACCTGGCAATTGGTATTTTACTTAAGGCGCCAACACACTTCACCATACTTCCCTAACGTAATTATTTGCATAGGACTATGATGGATAGGATATCATACCAAGAGCAATACATTGCAGAGCGCTCAAAAAGGTGTTTGATGATCTCATAAATGTTTTAATTGCAATGACAGACAGGTGCAATCATCTCATTAAATGTAAGTATCTTTGATATAGCTTTACTGTAAAGAACACACAGCGTGTCAATGATAAGTATCTTTACTTGCAGAGCCTAGATCAGGCAAGCTACGGGTCAGAGCCCAAAGCACAAAATGTCAAACAGGCTCCATGTTTCATGAATAATAACATATTATTACACAAGGTCATTTTGTACCCATGGGGAGAGGAGCCCCACTAAGATATCTTCTGCTCTGTTCAAATCTTAAGATAAAAGACTTACAGGAAAAAAAAATAAACTTTAGATTTTGCTGAAGTCATCCCTTTGGCTGACATACACTAAGGCTGTGGCTTCTGGAAAACATCTGAAACTTACAAAGCTAGGCAGGACATATTTTCACAAGCTGTGCTTATGTTAGCACCCATGCATTTCTATGATATCATAATCAACTTTAAAACATTTGTGTTTCAGAGATGTAGTTGTTTGTAATAACACAATAATAAAATGATAAGGGAGGGAGATGGTTCTTATTCAGGAGGAAGAAAAACTGCTTCTAATCAAAGTCCTGCACATTAACCCTCTACTACCCAAAGGAAATCAGTATGTCTGTACCACCATTTGCATGTATAACACAGAATGACAGTCTTCACATCACAAGGAGGTGACTATGGGAGAGGAAAGAGTGGTCATAATTGCCAAGCAACCAAACTCCAGACAATTACAGAAGAAAACCAGTGCAATTTAAGTGTGGAACAAAAACATCCCACTTCCAACTCAGCTGTGCAGGAGGCCCTGGTCCACGGGATTGTCAAAGTTCATACTCCCAAACCCCATGAGTGCAGGGCTGCTCCAGGCTTGACTGGAATGAATTAAACATGTCTCCTCCAACCCCGAGCCATCATGCATGACACAAGACCACCGTAACTGACCATGGAAACTCAGTGTTGACTTAACACAGGCAGCAGGATGCACCCAAGGCTTTCCAGGGCTTCACCGTGTTCTATAAAGGTCCTGTGAACTCTGCCTAAACCCTGTCTCCTAGATGGCTTAAAGTTCTGCCCAAGAGGAAAGTTCCAAAAACCGAGTAAGGAGGTATTAAAAGCAGGCTCATTCTTCAAGTCTGGGAGGAACTGATTTGATTGGATTTAGACAGTATCTTAGAAAACATTCAGATAGTTGATGCTCTCATTGGGGGTATACTTTTTAGGTCTCCAGGTCTTTTTGTTTTTCACTCTGTAACCAACTTAACCACTCGTGCTTGAAAACATGAAATGAAAAAAAGAGCTGAGGCTACTTGGATTTGAACATCCGATGAGGTGATGATGTTTATGTACACATTAACTAACTACCAAAAAATAAATTAAAAAGGTCAATACAAGAAACTGGCTGACAGTGAAATTGCCAGTGATCCCTGGACCACACTGAGGAAATAGTCTCAGGGCTCTCTCTGTGAATTGTGGATATTTCTTAGACATGAACCACTGGGACTATGATAGATGGAATGTCCTTCAGACACATAGGAGCGAGGGGCTCCGCTGGCTTCAATCACAGATCCTCAAACATTGGCCCTCCTTTGCTTTCTGACTACTACAGGTACTGAAGAAGTAAAGCATAAGAAAATGGCAGTAGGGGTTCCATTGATGAAGAATGTAGAGCCCAATGAGGAAGAGCTGGTAGCTATAGAGAAAAACAGAGAGGAGTTTTCCTCTCTTGGCTATTTCCAATCTGGATTGCCTTAAACAAGGTGAACAGGAACAGCAACAAGCCCTGTGTTTGCCTCCAAGTGTGCTCAGCTGTTTGAATGCAGCAATTATCGGGTTTCCCCCCACCCCAGCAGAAGCATACTGCAGATATTCATCAAAGTGCCTGGCTCCACAGGTAAGGTAGGTAACCCTTGTGCTGAATAGAAATTTGTGGGAAGGAGTATATAAATCCTTGAAAGGGAATTAGTAGTATCAACAGCTGATGCATTATTTATTTAGAGGCACAGACCACAGTCTGTATTATTGTTAAAACCAAAATGAAATACTGTACTAAAAAAAAAAATCATCCTGTGCTTGGTTTTCGAAACTCAAAGATGAGGGAGTATGCTGCAGTCAAGGGTTTTGTACATAAAAGCAGCACTGTTTTGTTAAGCAAGGAAAGAAAGTGATGGCAGGAGGCAGCTGTACAACCACTAAATGTGACCTCTGCACAAAACCACTTCCTTCTTCCTCTGCTGATACTGCTTACAATTGAATGGGGTTTTATCTAGTTGATACGGTGCCCAGGTTAATATAAAGGAAGTTTATGTAATGGCAAAGGTCCTTCACTTTATCACAAGAGGAGATTCCTGAAGTATCCTTGATCTTTCTCCAATCTCCCCAGGCAGGTGTTCGGTCTTTTTTACTACTTACTTTATTTACTTGTGGCTGCATCGGGTCTTAGTTGCGGCATGTGGGCACTTTCATTGGGGCGCGCAGACTCTGCCTGTGGCTCATGTTCTCCACAGCGTGTGGGGTCAGTAGTTTCGGCCCTCGGGCTCAGCTGTCCCATGCCACGTGAGATCTTAGTTCCCCGACCAGGGATCGAACCTGTGTCCCCTGCTTGGAAGACAGATTCTTAACCACTGGACCACCAGGGACGTCACCATTCAGGTGTTTTGAGTCTTCTCAGCCCTGCCGTGTCAGTTGCAACTGAGAGGCCTCAGTCTCCTGGCAGCCGCTTTCAAATCCAGTGTTAAGTTCCCCAAGGCTCCAGGCCCCAGCATGTCCCGTGGAGGTGAGGTCCCCAAAGGCCTCCATTCAAAGATTAAACCAGTATTTCAGGCTTAGACAACATTCCCTTAATATTAAAGCCAGGTGCATCCTTCTCCAGTCTGCGTACACTTTATTTTCTACCAGAACAGCATGTGATTCTTCCTAGCCTCTTCTACCAGTCAATGTTTTGGGCTGCAAACAAGAGGAATGGACTCTGGCTCACCTACTCAGGGAAGGAATTTATTGGACAGATACTCAGTGCCGCACAGAATCAACAGGAAGTCTGGGGAACCAAACTCGGAAAAACACGCCCAGGCAGCTGAGACCACAGCCAAAGCGCTGCCACAGGACGTCAGCTAGGAGACAAGCACTGGGCGGCTGACTCTGGGGACACAGACCAGCCACTGCCACCACCCCCAGTTCTGCCACTACCTCTGTCGTACTGTCCGTGTGTCTCCCTCAAAATTCAAGCTCGAACACATGGTTCCAATCAGCCAAGTGTAAGTGCTCATGACCCTGCTCCTGGGGAAAAGGAAAGTGTCTGAGAAGTAGGCAGGTACTGCAGAAGCCCTCAAATGGCAAGAGGACATTTCTTCTCAGATTCAGCTCCTGCTTTCTCGGTACAAATCTCAGCTTCCCTTTAGTCACTCAAAAGAGCCCTCTTTGTTCAGCAAGGAGTGTGACAGAATAGAAATAAAATATACAGTATATTTCCCCTCCTGTATAATGTGCTTTGGGTATTCAAGGAAATTAAATAAATTAAAATATACACTTTAAATAAAGCATTAAATAAAGGGAGGAGGGCTAAATTCCTAAGGAGGAGGTGGCAGAGAAATGCATGTTCCAGGCTTAGAATCAAAACGAAAAGACCTGTGGACACAGAATTTCCAATCATATTTCAACAGGACCTTCACCTGCCTCCAAACCAGATGGTATGAATCAATGTGTAGCTTCAAGTCTGGACATATCCCCGGGATGTGGTTTCTAGAGCTAGAAACAACACACCTAATTTCCAACAATCAGGAGAAAGAAACATTTCCACACTGTGTTGATATCACGCTGGTCACAGGGAGGGATGGAGGGGTGGGGATGGAAGCCACACTTTCTAAGTGCCTCCTATCCACCAGGCACTGGACAACCCAAGTGCTAAGTATGACTGCCACTGGTCCTCCCAAAAGCCGTGATGAGCCAATTGTCAAGTCAAGGCTAAAGGCCAGAGTTCTGGAAATCAGAATCTAAGATCAAATCCTGCCTTTGCTACTTAGTAACTGTGCACTTGACAGGTTATTCAACCTCTGCCTCCTTTGTTTCCTCAGCAATACAATGAGCATAGTAAGAGCCTCTGCCCTGAAAGAATGTAGTAAGCATTCAAACAAATAATATAGGTAAAGTGATTATAACAAGTACCTAGTATATAGGCACTAATACTGGCTATTATTATTATCAGGTAGCTTTTAAAATCCCCATTTTACTGATCAATAATGGGAGGTTGTAGAGGCTAAGTATTCTGTCCAGGGTCATAAAGTGGGTCCATATATGCAGAAATGTAGCAGAACTGGAGTGTCAAACTCAGATTTGACTCTAAAAACCAATGTTATTTCCGTGACACCATACTGCGTCCACACACCTAGAATGTCAAACACATTCAAGCTGCTGTCCAGAGCCAAAACCGTAGTTCCACTGCTGTGAATGTTGAGGAACTGTCACAGCAATTATCTATATTAATAGATCTCTAGTATTTCAGCCCTAGTGATTATTTGTCCTTGTTTTGGTCATTCTTAGAAAGGCAAGACTGGAATTCCCAGAAACCTTTAAAAGCACAGCAGATAAAAAGCAGTTTTCAACTGGTTGCTCTACACACACCAGGCTGACAAGAACCTTTAGAAACGACACATTCACTTTCCCGGCCTTTGGGCACAGGGTCACTTTTACAAGTCAGCTAAATCATGGCTACAGGATTAGAGTGGGTTATAAGGTCAATTGGTCTTTCTTTTTTGTTCCCACCAGTTCTCCTTTTGTTCTTCCTTTTTCTTATCTATTATTTGAGAAATAACCACAAATTCTGAATGCAACTGTGTTTAAGAGAAAAGGGGACCCTCTGAATTTTTAGGTCTCCCAATCCACCACTCACCTGTCACCTTCTCCCTTCTCCCCTAGAATGTGCCTGACAGCAGGGCACAAATGCCAACAGCCACTGGAGCTGCTGGGGGGCGCCTCTGCAGGGGTGCCTTAGCAGGTGGGCATCCCCAACGCCACCGGAATGATGGGATGGCAGGTCAGGAATGGGAGGGGCACCCAGGGTTTGTGTAACTCTGGGACTATCTGTCCATCACCTTTCTTTCCCGCACAGCAGGCAGGTTGCATGGGCTTAACCACAGCGGTCGATAAAGCCACACAGATCAGAATGAGTCCATGAAAGACAGTAAGACAACAAATCTAACAGGGGAAGGAAAAGGAGTATCTCTTTCCTCAACCACCCCACCAAAGCAAAAGCGAGCCTCCTTTCTACTTGAGCAGCACAAAAAAGACATAACAGGCACACTCTTCATGCTGAACAGGGAGGGGTGATGTAAATGTTCCTACATCCCACATTCTACAGTTCAGGACCAACTAAAGTTTTTGTTAACATCTTGTATGGATTTTGTGTCTAGTTTCTGCCCTCAGAGAACAGGTATCATCAAATATACTAAGACTGTGAAATCACTGCTTTACTTCTGACTTGAAGTAAATCTTACTTACACTGCATAAGCACTTACTGTTACTATTTTGATTTTATTGCTTCGATTAATCCAGTTTCAGTACATCATGATAATATGAGGTTTGGTTTACCATATTATTATTGTCTCCTGTAGAGACAACCGTCTCCTGATTCCCTGAAAGACAGCAGATGTCCCCACCTTCCCAACAGATACCACACATCTCCTACATCCTAAAAATGCTTAACTGGCGTAGGTAGAAATACCACAGTCACTGAAGTAAGTGTTCTTATGTCCCCCAATCACCAAGTATTTCAGAAGCTTGTTTCTTGAAGCCAACTAGCTTTTCTCATTTCTCTGTACGTTCTTGTTACTTTTCCACCCTATGGAAAATAGTACCAATACACTCCACTGCTTTGTTTTGTATTTGGACTGAATATGTTGTCTTAATATCATTGCTTAGTCCAACATCCCACATAGATTTTTTTTTCATTCTTAACACGGGCTTGGTGTCATACACATATAATCCACAGTTAACCCATTCCTAACCTCATTTGGACATCAAGACACCAGGGGATGAAAAATCATATCACCTATTTTTGACAGAGTATAATCATACATTATATGCAACATATATAAGTTAATATAATAGTACAATATGTACCATTTATATAACTTGAGGATTCAAGATGCAGAACTGATATCCACCACCTTAGACACAATTAGTCATGTTATAAGAATTCTCCACACTTTTTAACATTTTATTGTCCTTTAATTTTCTATTTCACATTGTAAAGAGTTTTTTCCTTCATTACTCAGCATCCATCACTCAAATTGACACAGCAAATCCTCCAGTGGCATCAAATGGCATGCCATGTTTCTATCAAATTCCAGACAGCTTTCTCCTTATAATTTATCTAAAATGAAGGAAATAGATGTGTTGTGGTCCTACACAGATTTGGGAATCTGTTTAGTGCTGAAATGCTATGAAGAAGCATACTTTAGTTTCAAGGAAGTGAAAATGTGCAGCATTACCAGTTTGTTGATCTAAATGAATTTAGATGAGGTGAATTCTATTATTATTTTAAATTTTCTGACTCTGTAAAATATGGACTAGATTCATTAGAAGAAGACAGATTCTACAGGCAAATATGGCTAGGGGAAAAATTTCCAAGAGACACACTAAGCATTTGTCTTCCGAATTATTATTGATTTGAAAAAGATCCCTGATCCTATTAATGAGTCAACTATGACTGAGATTTTGTCAGATTATGCTCGCTTTTGCTACTCCATTCCTCAGCTATTTGACCAGAGTTACAATATTTATGTATTAGACCAAAACATATCTGACATTTCTTACCACTGAGGAATTACACCAATAGATTCTAAGAGTTTTTCATTATATTAAGAAGCCCACTCTCTGGTCAATTAATCAAATAATGAGAGCGTCTTATTTTCACTCTCTTAAAATATAATTTTTAAAATGTTTAAGAGTATATACCATATTAATTCCACTCTCTACCACAACAGTCAAAGAGGTGTACACTATAATGGTGAATGTTTGCATTACTTCCTTGTTCCACAAAATCTACTGACTCCAAAGGCTGCCACATCCTCATTTATCATACAAAATCTTCATCAAGTCCTTATTAACAATGCATAGTTTTATTGTAGAACTAGCATATCCATGCCATGTAAAAGCCTATTCGGTAAGGTTTAGAGCAACTACGTCACACAACTGTCTACAGTGTTTTGTAAATCTAAAGCCTGTTACAAGCAAACGAAACAAAAACACATGACCCCAGTCAAGGAGGTTAACTGGAGCTCCAGACTAGCAAACACAAAAACCAGATCAGACAGATTACAGAAGAAAATTCACCGATCATCATCAGAAATATTGGCATTGTCCTGACCATCCCACTGGGACATTACCAGAAATGGCTCATTTGGGAGTAGGTTAAGAACAGTCCCAAATCCCATGTGCCTCATCCATCTCTATTTATTCAACATTGGACTTTTCTACTTTAGAAGCCAGGACACCCTGTAACATGGTGCCCTGAAAAAGGTAAGTACTCAAGGAAGCTGTTGGAGATGGGGAGAGGGATGTACTGAAGAATAACTCCTTTTGGCTCATTTCCATAAAGTCAGTTCTTCCCCTGGGGCATCCTCTCCAGGGTGCCATCCCTGACCCACCCAGCCATGTCCAAGGCCCTTCTTCCATTTCCAATCATGCTCTGCCCTCATCCCAATGGTAATACACATCACCCACTGTTTTCCAACTGTGAACTCCTTGAAAGCAAGGATGAACTATTTCTCATCCCCAGTTCAATAAATGCTGCTAAATGAATATATGAATGCTTGAGATTCAGTTAACTGCCTCGGTTCTTCCACTGACCAATGACAACGGAGTCTTTCCTAAATAGGCCTTATAGTGCCACATAATTCTCTTTTTTGTGACTTTTAGAGCAGAGGGGAGAAAACGGGACATTGACGTGCTGCTCCAAAAATACTCTCTCCCCATTTGGACCCTTGAGGAAGCATAAACATCACTAGGGAAAGTTTAAAGGTGAGAACAATTTAAATTCAGTATTTCTTGCTTTCTCATCCCCATCTTTACAAACCCTTCTGGATCCTGCGTCTGCTTAGCCTGACCGAAGCTGTGGATTTAATGAAAAAAACCATCAATGAGGACATAATTATATTACATAACAAATTTTAAATCAAAGAAACCTGAGAACCAACGTCTTGCCATGATGTCAACTCTAACCAGAGTACCAAAGACTGGGCCTCTTTTCTGTCAATTCTCAGGGACCCTGGAAACGCACACACACCCTGCCTGCTTGGTTCAAGGTAAAAGCAATGGGCTATATGTCAGAGAACCTGAATGTTCCTGCTATTATAAGTTAGCAAACAACCTGACAAAGTTCTCCACATTGTCCCCATCTACAAAATGAAGCTATTATATATAGTTAGACACCTCAACATTCATTGTTTTTATAGAATATCTGCCAGAGATTTCTATTCAATTTTTTTTATATCCTTGAATTATTCTCTAATAATGGTGGAATTTCTCAAAAATAAAGTTGCATGTTAATCTGGAGAGGAGCAGAGTTTTAAAATCAAATTATCAACACAGAATGACAAAACCTCAATCAAGGAAGAAGGGAAATGCTGCTCCATCATCATACTTATTGTCATGAATAGCAAAGGACAATGAACCGGAGAAGGAACCCTAAGCAAAGAGAAAAGTAGGTCCCAAACCATTTAAAGCACCAATTTGTGGGGCAAGGTCTGAGAAGTATGGCCATAAAGCCTTTGTTCACCCTGGCTTCAGCTTTCCCATACCTCTTGCCTGGCACCATGGTCCTTTCATTGAATCCAGGAGACTCAGGTCAACTGGACCACCATGTGCTCCAAAATATTTTTGAATATTTTGAATATCCTAAATATCAAATTAATTTCAAAGATTTTTCTTCCTTAGAGAAAAATCACAAGTGAGACTGAGTAAATATATTGTGATACACTTATATTATGGACTACCCACTTGGCAATAAAAGGGAACAGACTACTGATACAAGCAACAACATGTATAAATCTCAAAAAACATGATGATGAGTAATAGCCAGGCCCAAAAGAACACATACTGCATGATTCTACTCATTTAAAGTGTAAGAACTGGCACAATCAGCATAGGATGGAAAAAATTAGAATAATGGTTGTTGGGGGTGAGAAGTGAGGGAAGGGAAAGTGATGAATTGAGGTAGAAAGGATCAGAAGAAACTTTCAGGGTGATGAAAACAGTCTAGATCTTAATTGCAGCACTGGTTACATGGGTATACTCACTTGTCTGAACACATCAAAGTGTATACTTAAGATCTGTCCATTTTACTATTTGTAAATTTACCTCAGTTTTTAAAATTCACAAGATTACTCATCACCAACCTCCTCCCACCTCTGACTCAGTCTAGCAAATACAATGAAGAGAACACTGAATTCTGGAAACAGAGGACCTGACATATAACCCCAGTCCTCTAACCTTCTAGCTCTATCATCTTAACATATCTCTACTCCACATTTTCCCCACCTGCAAAATGGGAAAATCTTATTCATGGTCATTCCAAACAAAATACACCAAAGACAAATGCCAACACCATATAGAAAAATGCTTTGTAAATAGTATAACATGATAAACACGAAGAGATTATGATTCCCCAGATTAGGGTAGGGGTCAGGACAGGGTATCCATCAGGGTATCCCCCACTGGGATAATGTTCATTTATGCGACGACTTCCTCTTTCTCCCATTTTGAAACATGGGATTCTGCAGCTACTCAGGCCACTAAGCATTTGGCCTCCACTTTTCCTTACACAAGGGAACACACACACACACTTCCATAAGCTCTATCTGCTCTCAATTGTTCTAGCCACTCCGTCTGCTTCTCAAGGTGCCCAATCTACGTAAACTAGGAGGATCCATCAGCCAGGCAATGAGAAAAAGGCAACAAACTGTAATCCAAGGCCAAGGTGCAAAGCCCCACACCAGGAGGAACAGGTCATTAGGTCCTGCTGAGTCTTGGCTGTCACCTTGCTTAGAGTGGACTTGGTTACAGGAAGTCACCTATTGGTGGCATTACCCTGTGTCCCATTCCCAAACCTGCTCTTTTCTGGACAGCTGTTTATGCCCTCCCTCTTCCCTGGCTCTCCATTCTCGCCCACACTTTCTCTTTCTCTCCAGGCTGGGTTTAATTTGACACCTTGAGCTTTGGTAACGAGGTGGGGAGCAGAGCAGCCACAGCGGAATTCATTAGGCTCAACACTACAGGGCCCGCTCTCTGTGCGTTAATGACATCGGAGGGTAGGGAAACGAGACAGCCACCACGCGAGATGAAATAAACATGAGGACTGTCAGCAGTGACAGCCTGAGCAAAGGGGACAAAATGAGCCAGGTAGAGACCTTTCCCCATCCGCACAATGCAAACCGACAGCTTGCAAAGCCCCCCTCCCCACCGCTGCCCCCCCTTACCCAAAGCTGAAGAGTGAGGAAGAGGTGGGGTGACATGGAAGTGTGGATAGGAAAGAAGGAGAGAAAACACAATGAAATTACCATTGTTTTAACATACAAATTGCATTTATCAGTTTAATATTGGCGCAAACCAAATTTATCACCCTCTTTCGGAGACAGGAGGCACGAGGAGGCTGGGGGTGGGCCCAGGCTGCATGATGCTTGGAGCCTTCTAGCCTTCCTCCTCCCCACCCCAAGCTCTCTTGGCTGCTTCTCTTTTCTGAGTAGCATCCTCCCCCGACCCCTTTTACCACTGTAACTCCATCACTGGCTGTTACTAAAGGGGCATGGAAGGAGGAAAGGAAGAGAGAGAAGCATTGGTGATGGAGAAGAAATAGAAATGCTGGCTTCTCTGGATGTTTTTTTTTGAAGAGCAGGGAGGTGTTGACAAAGAAAATTCAGGCAGCGTGTACTCGGCCACGGAGCAGAGTAGCAGGAGCATAGCCAGACTGAGAAAAGCCCTCCATGTGGACACTTTTAGGAAGAGCAGCAAGGGCCCTGCTTCCAGCTACCGGGTGTCAAGAGAGTTAACTGACAAGGGAGGTCTTAGGGACTATGATGATCTTCCCTTCTGCACACAACACAGAAGGAATGAACTGGCTGTAGTCAAACTAAGCTTCCTTCCGTTCCAAGAGAATAATCCTATATCCACAGGACCAAAGAGACAGCCTCTCTTTCCTGGATTTGTCTAACAGAAGGGTGCTCCTCATCTCCAAAAAGAACAGACTCCTACGGCTGGCCCCAGCATGCAGCCCAGGGCTGGTATCTGGAGGGTTCCATTCTCCCCAATGTCATCAGCAGACCCACACAACCAGACTGGATCACTTCTTACAAACCTTTCCTGGAAAACCTTCCACTATTTCTTTTCAGCCTTTCTCAGAGAGAGTATGTATGTAAGTCAAAGCCCACGCTTTGAAGCCAAACATCCCTATTTTCTTTGGCCATGGACATCTTAAGGTTTTCAGAGAACTCTGAAAGCCGGCAATATTATTATGAGAAGGGAAAAGAAAGCCATTATTTTTATTAATTAGCATTCAAAAGTAAGTTTATGAAGGCTGGATCAGTGACAGAATTCAGACTTGGAACAGACCCAGCACAGTCATTTGAAGCTACGTGAACTTAAGTGTGCCGTCTCACACCAGGCCAGGCAGGTAGGGGCCTCCGAAAAAATTAATATGCAAGTTTGCTGCAGATTCTGCCTCAGGGATGTGGAAGATGTGGGAAGCCAAGGAAGAGGAGTGCAAGCTCTACACTAACGTGGTGGCCATGAACTAGGGAGCTAAGTGGCCATGGCTCCAACCAAGGGCATAAGCAACCAATATCAGAAAATTGCCTAGTTGTTCCAAATATTGGAGAAAAAAATGGGTTTGAGGTGTCACAAAATGGGGGACAATTTTGTCAGATATGTCCTGGGTTTAAGGCCTAGAGAGACACAACAGAAGTTTTACCTACACTCAACAATGACAAGGCCTTAGTTTCCTCATCAGAAATGGTTCAGGCCTTTTTCCCCTGGATGATGTGGAAATAAATGAGTTAGCACCCTATATGAAGCATTACCATCCTTGAAGGAAAGCAATCCATTAATAATGGTGCTTTAAAAGCGTTTTACTTTTAAGAGACTAATTTTGCTTTATGCTCGAAAATATGAGTATAGAACATTTTGTTAAGGAAAGCAGACACATGGTTCATTTCTTCTGGAAGGCGTAAATGGCGCGATTAAGAGTAAAGCTCAAGGAAAGGGCTGAGCGAGACCTGAAGGCCAGCGTTATCACATCTAGCATGGACCACCTGAAGGGGAGCCCAGAATCCATCGTGAACACAAAGGGAACAGCACACAGCCCACCATGCTGAATCAAGAGAAGCAGTAATCTTAAGTTACATCAAGGACACCACAGAACAGCAGCTAAACAAGAAGCATGTTCCCCAAACGATTCACATTTGGACTGGCCCACAGTTTTATGTCTTTCGGCCCAGTTGTAATTTCAAGCTTGCCCTGAGATCAGGAGTCCCTTTTCATCTGTACATTTTCATGACCCTACATTGCCTCTCCCCATCTCAAGGGTCCCCTCTGCAGAAGTTAATTACTCCCCTCACGTCTTCTCACTTATCTGAAAGAAGAAAGCCTTCCCACCAAGAGGGGGCAGTTGACAAACAACTCCTGTGTGGTCCCGAGAGGTAGGGAGCACAGTGGAAAGAGGCGGATGGCTTTAGAGAGAGAGATACAGGTTTGATCCTCTTTCTCCACTATTTACAAGTCTGGGATTTAGTCTCAGTGGCCCTCGGTTTCCCCTTCTGTAAAATGGAGATTAGTATAACACCAACATCTGTGCTACATTCAATTTAAAGATGGTAAGTATTACACACCTAGCAGTGCCTGGCATGTAGCAAAGTGAACCAGGTAGCTGAAAAAATGTCCAAAGAAGTTGCTGTGACAGTTCTGAAGTTTCCCTGCCTTGAAGTATGTGAAAAATGAGCTACACAAGCAAAAAATACTACACATACTACCAGAATAATCTATAGCTTACAAACATCAAAAAAGTGAAAAATGTGAAAATGTTAGTCGCTTAGTCACGTCTGACTCTCTGTGACCCCATGGACTGTAGTCTGCCAGGCTCCTCTGTCCACGGAATTCTCCAGGCAAGAAAACTAGAGTGGGTAGCCATTCCCTTCTCCAGGGGATCCTCCTGACTGAAGGATCGAACTCACATCTCTGGCCTTGTAGGCAGATTCTTTACCATGTGAGCCACTAGGGAAGCCCAAGTGTGTGGCCTTCCTCTGTCCATGTGATTTCCTAGGCAATAATACTGGAGTGGGTTGTCATTTTCTTCTCCATGGGATCTTCCTGACCGAGGGATCAAACCAACTCTCCTGCTTGTCAGGTGGATTCTTTTAACACTAAGCCACCTGGGAAACCCCATATATAGTATACCTACATACTATATCTCTGTCTATGGGCCTTCCCCAGTAAGAATACTGGAGTGAGCTGCCATGCGAAATTCCCTTCCCCACGGTCAGCACTTACAATCAGTTATAAGGCCTTCCTTATTTTTCTTTAGGCATCTTCAACCTCTTAACCTCACTTGCTCCAATCACCACTCTTCCCCCAGTCCCCACAGCAATATTTTACAACCTTGGTGAAAGTGAAAGTGTTAATCACTCTGTCGTGTTAAACTCTTTGCAACCCCATGGACTGTAGCCCACCAGGCTCCTCTGTTCATGGAATTCCCCAGGCAAGAATATTGGAGTAGGTAGCCATTTCCTTCTCCAGGGGATCTTCCTGACCCAGTGATTGAATTTCTGGGTCTCCTGCATTGCAGACAGATTCTTCACTGTCTGAGTCACTAGGGAAGCCCTATGTGCTTAATACTAAGGGTTGGGATGCTTTGAAAAAAATAAGAATTAATGCTCAGCACTAGGCCCCAGAATTTCGGATTTCATTGTTTCTGGGTGAAGCCCAGGTATTGCTGGTAGTTCGTAAAAGTTCCCCAAGTGATTTTAATGGGCAACCAGGATTGAAAGCCACTCTGTACCATATATACTTGTTATTAAAAGGTTTATGTATAACATTAAAAGCACATTTTTATGACCATAATGACTTGGCAGGAGTCTTAGGCCTGAACACCAAAAAACGTAAGCTTCTCAGCCTCTGTGAAAGCTCATACCTGGGAGGGACATGGGAGGTCAACTAGGTCACCCCCACCTGAGGGAGGAGCTTGGGGAGGTGAAGTGAGGAGCTTGGGAAGGTGAAGTGACTTCCGCTAATAACACAATGACGTATATACGGGCAAAGCTGGCTTCCTCCCCACAGACCCCTGGGTCTCTAGAACCTACTTCCTTTGGCTCAAGTTCTGAGACCTGAACTGCCCACCCCCACTCTCTCTTCTGTTCTCCTCCTTTTTTGTCCCATCCTTCCCAGAGATGCCTCCCCTGCTGGCCTTGTTTTCAGTCTTTAGTGCTAAATGCTTCCAGTTTGAAGTGTCCCATATAGTGCCTGGAGCTTGAAGAGAAAAGTTACCATGAAAATCTTAATAAACAAATAAATAATTCATACTAGGTATTGGTCTGTTCTCGGCACCACTAGGTTTCAAACATTTCTTAGAAACTGACTCTCACCCATAAAGTCAAACAAATAAAATCCATGATACAGAAGTGCAAGAGTTGAAGTTGGGGTTCGGTCCAGAGTCCCAGGGGCTCAACCACTCCCTGCGCTGCCAGAGGGGCTGTCTTAGGGCACCATCACCCATTCTCAGGATCCTACAAGGGGTAGATGGAAATTTTCCTCACCACAGGACATGCAGTTGTCTCATGTGCTTGTGATGGACAGCCCAAAGGATACAATTTCACTAGACTACACATCCTCAGTCCCCAAAAAACAAGAGAAGGCAAACCACTGTGAAAACAGTATGCGTTGCAATTAGGTTGTAAGAAAAATAAAGAAACGTGGCAGGTGAACCTACTCACTCCACTCAATCCTGGGAAGGTACTGAAGTCTCCCAAGATGATCAAGAAATCTCTCGGACTCCCTGACAGTCCAACAGTTAGGACTCTGTGTGCCCAGCACAGGGTGCACACATCCGATCCTTGGTCAGGGAACTAGGAGCCTGCATTCTACATGGTATGGCCAAAACAGAAAAAAAAATCTCCTTCCTCCCAGCAAGCAGGGAAATTTTCTTCATTCATGCATACATGCCTGAAGACTCAGGGGCCCTGCACACTCTTTCCATTCAGGAGGAAGGCATGTGAAAGTGAAAGTTGCTCAATCGCGTCCAACTCTTTCTGAACCCATGGACTATACAGTCCATGGAATTCTCCAGACCAGAATACTGGAGTGGGTAGCCTTTCCCTTCTCCAGGGGATCTTCCCAACCCAGGGATTGAATCCAGGTGTCCCACATTGCAGGTGGATTCTTTACCAGCTGAGCCACAGGGGAAGCCATAATGGAGAACAATTAAAAGTGAGGAGGTCAGTATGGTCACACTTCCTGCCTGGAAGCATCCACAGGTTTTTGACAGTCAAGAGAGGCTGCCTCTTCCTGGTAATCATTTCTACCCAAAACAAACAAACAAACAAACAAACAAACTACAAACCACCTTCAGGTAGATTTCTTCATTATGTGGCTGTCAATGACAAGTGTCCCTATCAAACTAGCTATGCAGTTACAACTGCTGGTTCGGTGGCTAAATTTGCCAGATATCCCACATTGATTATTTTAAGTGATTTCCATAATACAGAGGAAGTCAAGATTACAAAGAATTTCTGTTTCTTTGCTTGTCTGCTTAATTATTTCTTTACCCACCATATGCTTCCAAATCAATGTCTCCTTTATTCTGCTCCAAAGAAAGCCTGGCTTGCTTAAGGACTAGATCTAAACATCTCTAAGGCTGTCAAGGAAGTGAGGCAGAGATAGAAAAATAAAATCGCTTCAGATCTGCATTTGGGGTTACTTGTCAAAATACCAGCAGGGAAATCTTCCTCATTCCATCTTTCCTTCATTTCACTCTCTGATCTCCACTAGGCAGATGCCATGTTCCCCATTTACAGATGAGACAGCTGAGGCTGAGAAAGGCTAAGTGACCTGCTCAAGGTCATACAGTCTGTTTGTCCTTGACCTTGGATCCAGGTATTCTACTTCTAAACGCAGTGCTTTACCCATTACAAAACTTCTGCCTCAAAATTCCGGGTGCCAAATGTTAAACTGTACTGAAATGTGCCAGAAACCACTGCAAAACATTTAATTCAGCAAGTCTGCCATGATGGTGGTGTCATGTCTCCCCAGCAGTATCTTACCAGCACCTTCAACTTCTCCACGGACAAATCTGCACAACCACTGGGAGGGAGGAAGGTATCAGTGTGTATGTGTTGGCAAGAATAACAAATGGGCCATGAACAGTTTTCAAAGGGCCACTTATTTTGTCCTTAATATTTCAAACCCAAGTCCTTCTGCCATGGTTTTTCTTCTACCTCTTGCTCCAAATTCTTTTCAATCGCCCCCTTCAAACTGTTTTAACCCTCCCCCGCCCTTCTCCTCTGCCTTAAAATCAAGCAGCCATGGAGTTTGTTCAGATTCCCTATTCATCAAGGAAATGAATTCCATATGCATAATTCATTTCCTTTGTGAACTTTTTTCCCCTGCAGGGAGTTAACGCTCCCCAGTGCACTGGGAACAGAGACAGTGACAGAAGGACAAGAGAGCAAGGGGGCAAAAATGCCTTTTTCCGCATAACCGGGACAGATAGGGGCCAAGAGGTCTGGCTTCTGCTGGCTGACACCTTGAGTTCCACAATTCTATCTTGCCCAGAGGAGGGGGCACCCTGCGCTGTTATTAGGGGACAATAGGCTTCAAGGGCGAGTAGTCCACAGAGCCCGGAGGCCTTTCGAGGCTGGAGGCCTTCTTTCCAACCCCAGTGCCTGACTCAGGGCTAGAAAGAAATCGATAGCATCCTCCCACTCCTTTATGGTTCTGCTCATATGAAAACCCCAAACTAAACAAAGAGATAGACACCGTGCCCAATGCACCATGTTTAACAGCTGTTGCATTTGGAGAAAAAGCAGTCCCTAGTCCAAAGTCAGATTTGAAAAACGGCTTTATTAAGAGAAAGATTTACTGTATGTGAACTCCAAGCCTAGAAAGTGGAGGAGGAGCAGCTGAGAAAGACAGATCTGCCAGACGGGGAGCCCAACTGACTCCACTGGCTGATGTTACCTTTTGGCAACATCCACTGACCCACACGACATCCTGGAAGCTCCAGGCCTTTGGTTGTTAACTCTTTAATAACAGCTGAGAGTCCCCAAAGTTCAGAGTTGGCTTGATAAATGGCAGAGCAGACCTCAAAGCCAAGATGGAGCTTTTATTCTAGCACAATTTATTTCAGGGAATAATGTTACTTCACATCTTATTTTAAAATTCTTTTTTTCAAAAATCCATCTTTCTTTTCTCTTTTTTTTGCTTCTGCTTTCCTCCATCTGTGTGTATATATATAAAAGTGACGGGGTAGCTAATAATTCATTGTTAGATTTGGCAATTCTTTTACCTAATTTCTAAGACCACCTATAGTTCAGGATTAGCATCTTGGGAAGGAAGATGGGCTGCTACCTTAAATGTCTAGGATCAGCACAATTTTGTACACAGCTCCTAGAATAGACTGGCCTGATGATGTCATTTAATAAGTAATAATGAAACTTTACTGTTATTTACTTTTTTTCTCTGTGTGGTCTGATATGGGCTAGATAGGATAAAGCCTGGACAGAAGTGGATTTACCAAGAAATTTTACTGTGATTCTTGTCAAATTTGTAAAGACAGATATAAACCTCCATGGCGTTTATCCAAAGTATGAAAACCAGAAAGCAGCTGGCCAGCTTTATTCTACCATCGACTAAAAGCACAGTGACAAATTAAGCCTTCTACATGAAAGCTAGGGATATCAACAGTAGACAGGTGCATTATTAATCAAAATGTTCAGTGCTTGGGGCACTAGAGTGAGGATCCTGGCCCTGGCCTCAGCGAGCTTATGGTCTGTTTAGGAAAGAAAGAACTATAAAGAGAATAATAAAGATACAGTGAACTCAAAGAATATGTAAATATATAAGTGAGCCAAGCTACCCCTAGAGTTAGCAAGGATTCCCAGATACGCCCTTCATAAGAGCCATCAGATCACAGAGGTTTCATGCCAGGGCTTCGGAGTTGGATGGACACGTGTTCGAATCCCAAACATCCCACTTACTAGCTATGTGATTTGGACATGAATTTAATCTCTCAAACCTCCTCTGTAAAATAAATGCTGTAATTTCACTTCTTCAAAGGTGTTTATAAGCAATGAATTAGATTAAGGTACTTAAACTAATTTGGTAGAAAAAAGGTACTAACTCATTTTTAATCACTGGAAAGAAGCACAGTGATAGGAATTAACATGGTGACAGATACACTACTGTTGCACAAAGTGGGAGTCGCATGCCGGAATTTACAACAAAAATACTTCCTCATCTGCACTATGGACTAGAGAGAAGGGGCGGCAAACAGAATAAAGACAATGTCCCCTTCACCACAACCCACACTTTTCCGTGGATTCCAGAGTGTGCATCTCTGATCTTGCTCTTCATTTCTGCTCAGTGGCCCCTCCACCAATATTCTGTCTTTGACCACAATACCAGGTCAGCACTACTCTTCTTCATATACTAAATCTGGACAGTAAGTGGCATCGCCCTGTCACAAGGGTAGGGAGAGCGTCTGCAACGCCCCATTTAACTGCTCCGGGCTCCTATCTCTGGGCTTCATTAGCATATTTCAGCAGTGCCTTGATGGATGAAGATAGATGGGGGAACATCATCCTTGGTGAAATCACTGTTTCATCAAGGTTAAACCAGCCTCAAGCTTCGCCACCTCCCTTTGTTTGGCTAAGTCTCTAATAACAAAATTAACGGCAGAATTAATGCCCAGGAGGCTCCCGGTGAAATATACTGATGCCCCCAGAATGAAGCTTTAGCCTGGACCTCCCAGTTTATAATCCATCAATCAGTTGCTTCCATACTTTATCTTAAAATAGAACATCACCTCCGTCACAGCAGAAGCCCGCCTCTCTATCCTTTTCTTTCATCTGAAACAGCTGGGCTGGGTAAAAGAACAGAGATAGCTGGTTGCCTTCAAATCATCACAGTGACACCTGTCAAAGCAAAGGACAGACATCCAGTATTCTGTCCTTCCTCCACGACTAGACTATGAGCTCCTTGAGGGCAGATGGTTTTTGTTATATTGCTTCCTTTCAACATCTCATGTGTTATTGTTTTCTAAGGCAAGCAGCTCATGTTCACTGCGTCCTTGTTGAGAATGAAGAACTGTGTTAGCTGTGATAAAAATACCTACTCAAATGGATAAATTTGAATACCTCCTATCTATGAAGACTTCACAAGACAAGGTTATATTGCCAATGTTAATCCTCAGGACTATAGCAACTACCCCATGTTTAGAGTTTCAACATCACTTCCACAAGATTTCATCCCCTAATCAACCACTGGGACACACTTGGGTGACAGTTCTCCAGATGAAAACAGATCAATGCCCTGCATGTCCTAACCAAGACCAAGTTGAGGAGTGATACAGATGAGAGCCAGGTGAAATATATGAAGTTTATTTTTAGTTCTCTTTCATATTAATAGTCACACCCCCTTGGCAGGGCTTCCCTGGTGGCTCAGCTGGTAAGAATCTGCCTGCAATGTGAGAGACCTGGGTTCGATGCCTGGGTTGGGAAGATTCACTGGAGAACAGAACAGCTACCCACTCCAGTATTCTAGCCTGGAGAATTCCATGGGCTGTATAGTCCATGGAGTCGCAAAGAGTTGGACATGACTGGGTGGATTTCACTTTCACTTTCCCCTTGGCAAGACACTTCCACGCACTTGGACTCAGTCTCCACAGGATAGAACAAGCCTGTACTAAGTTCCTTCAGTTCTGAAGTGGGGTTACTACCAACTTCTCATGTATACTTTCGCAGGGAGATGATGATAGAAATGCAGAAATACACCTGAGTTCTGAAAAATAGGCATGAGAGTAATAAACAGTATTAGAGACAGGACTTACAGTAATAAAATAGAATATTGTGAACCTAAACATTCAATTTTCTAACAAAGTGAGACAGAGGAAGAGAGGGAGAAAATGGGGGAGGGTACATGAGGGAGAAAAGAGACATCCAAAAAAGCAGCCTCTGTGTTATATAACTAATCAAGCTACTGTATCTCACTGGACCTCAAGTTTCTAGGAGTATTCATGAAAATCAAAGGCTTAAAATCTATCAAGTGTTCTAACTTCCTTAAAGGAAGGGTCTTAGCTGAATACCAGAAGTCACTATGACCATGCAAACCCAAACACAATATGTGCTATTTGTTATGGGAAGGATGACAAAATCACAGGCCAGCGCCACCGGAGAGGACTGAAACTCATCAGACAATAAAATCTCCTTCCTCACACTCTTCTCTGATGCAGAAAAGAGCTGAAATTATTAAAATCCCCAGAAAGAGATAAGACACAAGACCTTGAAGCTGTTCTTCATACCTCCTTGAAAAATAGCTGAGGGAACAGCCATGAGACAGGCTGGGGCCAAGGCTGCCCCAGAAGCTGCCTTTGGTGGCAACCAAGAACTCTGCTAGAGGTGCACACAGAGAACCACGTGAAACCAGGGCATAAGAAGACAGGTCATTTCCAGATGCAGTCCTATAGGAGGGCAGGTGAGGAAGCACGCCTGGTCAAGAAAAGGCCTGAATTGCTTTACTGGTCTAGATCAGGTCACTGGTGTCCCCATGGCCTGAGCAAGTTTTCTGGGTAACCTGGCAGGAGCTGCTGCACCCCTTTAACAGTGAACAGCAGGGGCAATGAACCCATCCACGTTTCTCCTCTCCTCTATTCTCTCTCCTTCCTCCCTGCCCCCAGCCCCAAAGAAAAACACTCAGATGAGTATCATGACTCAGCTGTGGCCCAGGGCCATGAAATGTGACTGTCAGAGGCAGCTCAGGACACAGCGCAAAGAACAGGTGGCATGGAATTCTAGAACCACACTGCTATCCACCTTCTGCTCACAGTCCACCAGTGGCTGTTCCAAGGGAAAATTTTTGAGCGGCGATCTCTCTGTGCACAGAAATGGCTGAGGATGCCGGTATCATCAAGAGGTTCTAAATGCCAGAGCCAAAAGGGTTCTGAGACCAAGTCTCACCTTTGACAAAGAAGTGAAGCTATTAACAGTTGTCAGGGACTTCCCTGGTAGCCCAGTGTTTAAAAATCTGCCTTGAAATGCATGGGACTTGGGGTCAATCCCCAGTCAGGGAACTAAGATCCCACATGCTGCAGGGCAACTAACCTGCGTGCCACTAGAGAGCAACAACTTAGGCCTGCTGCTACCAAATAAACAGATAAACACTTTAAAAAAAAAAAAAAAACAGTGGTCAACCCAGAACACTGTGCCTGTGCTTGCTTTAAGACACAAGGAACCAATGAAGAAGAAGTACAAACTGTCCTTCATGGTGGTATGATGCAACATTCCACAGACATCCAGGGAGCCCTGAGATTCACATTTCCAAGGACCTGTGCAGGACACGGAACCATCCCGAATGGAGCACTTGCAGAGCAGTCCAAGCTGGTAATTCCCAACCCTAGACTTATCTGACTCTGATCACCATCCTTGCTTGGGAAACTGAGAATGAGAGTCTTCAGCGGGACTTCCATGATAGGCAAGGTGAGAAGCTGAAGCTTCCTCACGGGAACCCCTTTGCCCCTCTGCAGACTAGTGGACCCACAAATCTAAACACAACAGAGAAGACACAGGCCCAATTTCAACCCAGCTCAGCTAGGCTTTCAAAAACCATGCTGCGGTCCATCCAGAGGACACGCTGATCTGGTAATCCTGAAATCTAAAATCCAAGTGTTGGCAGCTCCTAGCACCTTCTGACTTACGGGACTTCCTACGCTACCCTATCCCCTCTGACTTTGCCAGGGGCTTCATTTATTCCATCAGGCCCTGGGATTTTGACTCATCTTGGAATCAGTGGTCTTGAGAATCCCAAACAGATAATCTCACTGTTCTGTATGGCTGTCTCATAATCGCTGAAATGGGAGCCAACCATCCTCACTGACCCTGTAAGGATTATCTAAGAAATCACCAAAAATTCCTAAGTACCTCCAAGGCTCCCTAGAAACCAAGTCAAGCATCAAAAGAGGAGGGGTCTCTCATCCTCTCTAACCTCAATGGAGGGAGGCTTCATTCAGAAGGCTAAGACTGGGAAAAAAATCAACAAGTTTGTGCTAAGCAGGCAGGTTACAGGGCTTGCCTTGACCTTCTCCCTTCCTGCTCTGGAGCCGCTAGGAGGAGGTTCACAGCACAAAGCCCTTTATTCAGGCCACAGGTCAGATGTGCCAACACAGTTGTGCCTTTTTGAACCTTCAAAGTCACCCTAAGAGGCAGATACCGACATTATCCTTTCCAGACAGAAACACAAAGATTCAGGTGGGACAAGCGGCTGCATAAAGCTACACCACTGGCAGGTAGTGACATTAAGGACTGAACTAGGGTCCTCTGATGCCAAGCCTGTACTTGGCTACCACTCAACTCCCGTAGCAGGAACTGGACAGGCAGGACCGACTCACACAAGGAAGGGTAAGGGATGGCATGCTCACACTCTTTCTCTTGCTGCCAGATAATACCTTCCTTAAGAATTCAGCTCCAAACACTCCCAGTGCTCCATACACACAACTCTGACCCAGGAGGCCTCAGTCAAGAAGCCCCTTCAGAATCGATCGTGAGCTGGTGATCTCACTGAGGAGTGTCACGTGCGAGGTGCCGGTCAGAGCTGGGAGAAAGGGCAAGTCAGCAGGGCCAAAGCTCTCCTGCCTTTATCTCTCCCGAGCGCTTTGTTCCTCAGACCCCAAAGAACAACAGGTGGTCATGCTCTGCTCCTCTTGTCTTTCTTTCACATGGGCTCTGAGTGTGTGTGTATGTCTTTATCAGAAATTGACTGTTTTATATTATATTCACACATGCTCTCCAGAGTAAAGGCTCCACCAGACTCAGAAGAGGCAGCACGCAGAAAAGTCTGGTACTTTCCTGAAACTCTTTTTCTGGCTCAGCCGTCAACCTACAGGTCCATCTGTACACAGTACCTTCAAAGGGGAAACTGAGGAATACTGTACAAAAATCAATGCTTAGCCTGAGATATGTTTGGAAAGGAACCATTTTAAAGCACATATTTGTATATTTATTCACCCTCATTCACTATGTTTTCCTGCATCTCACTGTGGCCAGGGCAAAGTGCGACCCATGGAAGCCATCTCTAATTTCCAGCAGACCAAACAGGAACAGGCACAGAAATCTGTGCAAGTGACCACGCTGCCACTGTTGCTAGGCAGCACGGTTATGTCCATTCCCTGCTGCTTGGCAACCAGCATTTCCCATCACATACACACACAGTCATCACAGTGGCACAAGTGCCTTGAACTGTTGTCTTACAGCTTTCAGAGAAAAGGACTGAAATTCAAGGACCTTAGAATCCTGAATGGGTCCCCTGCAACATTATACAGATATCCAGGCGGCCCTTAGAGCAAGATGGCCCCATTCAATCAAAACATGTCCCTTTAATGACTCATGAATTTGAGCCTGATGGCTGCACATATCTTATACTGAATGCAGTGACATGCCAGAGAGATGGGAAAGGAGCTTGAGTCAGCAGGCTCACACTTTTGGAGAAGAGAAGTCTGCGCTATATGCTCCATACCTCTAAAAACTCACTGGTGGAATAAAGATCTTTTCCCAGGATTGCCTGTGTAGAGGACTGGGATAAAGTAAGAGAGCCAAATACCTTAAATGGTGATGTTTCTTTCTGTGATCCCAATGCCAGGGGAACTTGGCAAGCCTGTGCTAACTGAGGGCAAAATTGTCTGACAGTCATCCTAACCTCATTGGTCACAATCTGTCAGCTCCCCAACAGCAAAGCCAAAGTCATGAGCTTATTGTTCAAGTCAAATAGCTGCCTACCGTATAACAGGACGCCCTTAGCCCACCTCCTGTCTTTGGGTGATAAAGAAACAGATGCCCCAAATCCCACTGGAAGTTAGTGTCCCAGCATGCACTTGAACTCAGCAGCCCTTGGCTCCAGCCAACTGTCACGGCCTCTATAGTCCCAGTTTTATTGTTTTCAAGCTAGACCCACATAAGAATCACGCTCGTGTATTTTTTTCTTTCAGTTTTATTTCAACTCAACTTTTAAATATGTTAACTTTTCTAACAGCCCCTTAAAGGGGCTAATAGCCCCTTTGAGAAGAACAAGAACAAGTTCTGCTATGCCCACCAGGCAATCCATCTCTTAACACCATAGGGGGCATATGTATTCCCTTCTAAATATCTTTGCAGGATTTTAGAAAATTCTCCAAGCATCATTCAGATTCTACTCCAAATTCAGTGAGATCATCCAAAGCAATAAACTTATTGGTATTTCATCATCATCTCAGTCCCTGCTAGAGAATTTTTCCCATCATTAAAATTAACAAGGTCCGTTTCCCAAGTTCAAGATACTGAGTACTCCTGTGGGTGGAGTTTTGTTTCTTAAATTGAGCTCCAGTTCTCTATGTGCAAAGTTATACTAAGCGTCATTTACTTTATTGCTACGTAATAAGACACCAAAATGAAAGTGCTAAGCTCTCCTCCTAACACATCCTACACTTCAGCAGCCACACTCAAATACACACAAACCACACATTTCCAACTCAGCCCCTGGTTTCTCTGCATTTGTGACCACAAAAGGAATCTTACTGCAGTTTAGAATCAATGGCTTGGCAGAAAAAACGTGTGCCTTCTAAGTGGCCCAGGATCTAGTGTTACAGCCAATTTGAGAAGAAAGCCACAGTCCTTCCTGGACGTCTGACAAAGCCATGGGGTCCACACATAAGGAAACCCAGGGTAAAAGGACCCAACCAGATGGGAGGATTTCTGTTCTCTTCTCTACAGTCAGCAAACAGGTGACTCAATAGCTAGAGCTGAATGTGGCCTTAGTCAACAGCCATAAAACATTCTAGTCTGACCAAAAAATCATGGGTAAACACTGTATCACCAAATAAAAGAGGTCCTCAACACTACAGCACTCATGAAAGGAAGGGGAGAGAGGATGAAAATAAAAAGCCAATTTCATAAATGAGGTGGAAAGGAATTCTACAAGGGAACTATAAATACAAGATCCCACACACCAGCTTGAAACAAGCTGGTCTCATCCCTGATGTTCCAAGCTGAAATGAGATGTTTTCAAGATGGTCACAAAGAAAGGCAAGCAGTCACTCAGATCCACTCCCTCAGTCACCCTTTCAACTACCTTTCCTTAGTTAGCTCAACCAATTTTGTTTGCTCTTTTTCCCCCCATTTCTATAAGCCTGTGTTTCAGTAAAAATAAAATACAACTATAACTGAGATCAAAAGGAAAAAGAGATAAAAAAAAAAAAAAAAGATGCTAGGGGCTAAGACTGAAGCCTGGGAGGGGGTGCCCAGTGATTCCAGGCCACCAGATTTGTCAGAGCCCATTAACCCAGGCAGGGAAGGGAGCTTACAGCTCCCACTGTTGGCTGATCAAAGTCCAATCAGAAAGTAAGGGAGGAACCCAGCCAGCCTCATGTGACCCAGCACAGGAAGCCAAGTCTAAAAAGAATAAGCTGTGCTTGTGAATAAGGTGCACCCAGACATCTTTACTGAGCATGTTAGAGAGAAAGAAGGTCGGGGAGGGAGAGAGAGAGAGAGAGAAGGAGTCTATTTGAAGCTGCATCCTAACGAACCTTAATAAGTTAATGCAGAAATCCTCCCAAGGAGTCTGGCTATAGGAGACACTGGTCTCGCCTGAATCAAAATCTGTTATGTTGTAACATAATAGATGTAAATTAAAACAGAAAATCTATCATGCCTCTAATGTACCCTGATAGCTGAGTGTGTGGATCCGTCCGAGGAGAGGCACCAGGAGGAAGGGTGATGTATGGACGAGCTGGATGGAGGGTGAAAAGCGTGGCGAGCCGCACGGGAGAATGGTGCAGCCCGCTCGCGCTCTTCAGACCCAAGGGCAAGAGACGAATAAATGTTGATTAGTGTTGATTTTGTCCGACAAACGCCTGTCGAGTGACAGTTGGGCTAAGCTGCACTGAAAGAGAACCATTAATCTTGGTCTGGTTTAAGTAGAGTATATTAATTTGTGTCATTTTTACTAAGTCGTATGGAGAAAGGCCTCTTGCTGCTTTGCATATGACTGCTTTGGTGGTTCAGCCCAGTTCTCCTCCACACACTCCCCCCTTCCCCCACATACACCCCCCCCAACACTTTTTAAAACAGATACCACGATGGCAGCGGTGGCAGCAGCAAATTCAAATGACACAGCAGGGGAGCAGGGGACTGAGAGCTCCTCTCTTGGATTAAGAAAATAAACTCCCAGGGTGTTGGCATAGCAACAGCATTTCAGATGAACTGCTATATATTCAGTGATTAATAAATTAACATTTTTTACAGTTGTTCCTCCCTTCCTCCCCACCCCCACCCTTGCTCTCACCCCCTCTCCCCCCACACACACTTCCACCTTCTCTAAGCTGCATCTCTGCCTCCTAGAAGGGGAAAGAAAGGAGGCTCAGGATATTTGCATCCCCAGAGCTAACTCCTGTTCAGAGTTGCCATCTCTAAAGACAGATACTGCAGCGTCTTGTCACTTATGAAGCCATGAGGAGGCTGGGGGGCCAGGTGATAGACCCAGGCAGAACAACGTTCAACAAGGTGCATGGAACACCCTCCAAGGTAGGCTCCCACATGCAATGTTTGGGCCTTTCCAAGTCCTGACAGGCTAGGAAATAACTAACAGGTTTTGTTCTCCCCAAAAACACATACCTGGAAAAGGACCCTAAACAATATCCAACAGAGTCCTGACCTTCCACTCTAGCGCTGCATGAAAAGAAAGTTTGTGCCCCTAGGATGGCGGTAGTTACCTTAATAGGAAGCTGACACTTCCCTTTTTGAGCAGACAGTCATCCAACAAACAGTACAACAAATGTGGGCAATTTGTGTTCCAGAAACAGAACCCGATGGGCATCGTGAGAGGAAGGGAAGAACAGACGTGAAGCGCTGCTACAGCAGTCCAGGTCAGACATTTTCAACAGTAGGTCAAGTTCAAAAAGCACTCTCTTTTCGAATCCTTTATGAAATACCATTTTTAAGGCATCACAAAGGAAGAGGGAAACGGTAACTCTTATTTCTTTACAGCTCTCACCTGCACCAGTGCTTTAGAATAATCATCAGTCCAAGGTATACCCCAGCAGGTGTGGAACCAGGCCAGGTCCTGCTGAAAACCAGCTGCACCAACCTCAGCCTCTTGGGTGACACCTGGCCACAACATCCCTGAAGGAGCCTCTGGTCAAATCTCCCTGATACCTACAACTATAGGTTCTAAGAAAGCAGAAGGAATATTCAGTGAGCAACTTAGAAGCTATCTCCGAAGCAGAAGAAAGAACAGAAGTACTGTGTACAGAAAACAAAGCTCACACAGGTGGTGGTGAGCTGGCTCTCAAAGGCTACAGAGAGCTGAGTAACGGTTATCCAGGACTGTTACAAATGTGTTCCTTCCTCGGTTAAACAGGAGATTAAATGATATAACCTTTTAGGTAGCTCAAGGCCAGTGCTGGAAGATGATGAAAATAAATACAATCCTACGAGGCTTAACATGTGCCAGGAGCTGTTTCAATGGCCTTAGGAATATTAACTATGAGAAAGATATCTATGAAACAGATACCACTGTCATCCTTCCTATCAAATAGATACTGAAGCAAAGGGAGGTTAAGCAATATGTCCAAGTCACCGAGCACATAAATGGCAGAGCTGGGATTCAAACCCTGGCTGTCAAGAGTCCAATACCAGGCTCTTACCTACTACACGATCACGTCCTCCATCAATTCCATTCAAATTCTACCAGATATAAGACACAATCCGTGTTGGGACCCTTGAATAAGAGCAAAATGGACCTGACAATGAAAATATTAATAATAGAAGATGATGTGACACTTAATAACATAAAAAGAGAAAAGGAGATGACTGAGAAAAACAATAAAAAGTCAATCAACACCATTCATTTGAGGACATTCCACAGAGAGTGTAGTACAGTGGATATGCACTCATGAAAACTGGTCCGGAGTCTAGCTACACCACTAACTAAGTGTATGAACTCAAGCGAGTTAATATCCACCCTGGGCTTTCTTCTCTGTAAAACAAACTGGTTGGAGATTTCTAAGTTTTCTTCTAGATCTATATGAGCAGGTTGAAGGTCCAAACACCATAAAATCAATATTCTACTTTTTAGGTTATTCTCAGTCACCCAAATAACTTTATTCTGTGCTTCCATTTCTCCCTTTCCACAACCGTCATGCTTGTGGAGAGCAGCAGTGAGTCCAGGTTGCTTGTTCTCTACACCATACACACCATATGGATCTAATGCATCCAGGCCACTGATTCTCCCCAGTCTCTTCATCATTAAAAAGGTCTTGTTGTAAGTGGGCTGGGATAGTTGATATAAAGCAATAAATTGAGAAAAAAGCTTAAACACAGGTCTTGAGCAGTGACGAATACCTAGTGGGCATTCTGCCTATTCTACACTAACCGGATATCTTTAATTCCCGAAATTATTTATGGATTATGAAAACCTATACACTCAAGGTCACAGAGTCTGGCTTTTCTCTCCCTCCCATGTTCAGCAGGAGAAAAGCTGTGCTACGAACGTGAGGACAGGTACACCAGGTCTCACTCTTCTCACAGCCACACCTGACTTCTTCCCTACCTCCCTCTGAAATCAGAATATCTGAGCTTTTAATTCCTTGGGAGTAATGGGTAGCATCACAGAGGGGAGAAAGAACATAAATGAAAATGAAGGGGGTGAGGGCAGTGGGGGCACTAAAGGATACTTCCCTTCTTTGTAAGTTCAACTCTGGTTCTGCCGAGTCAATGAGGTGCTGCCAGGGCTACTGATGCTGAGGCCATGGCAAGGTCCTATGGTTTCAGGGCAGAAGGATACTAGGTCAGCCCCAAGTAATCATGGTGATAACCATATTAGTATTTGTCCAGAGAGAGGGGCAGTGTGAAAGGAATCCCATTAAATCCAAGAGGACTCAGATAAAATGATGCTAAGGGTCAGACTGAATCTCACAACAGCCTGTGATTTGTGGCTTATGCCACTTCCCTAATTTGCCTCTCTCCGGCTGATGGTCCATGAAGGTGAGGGGGGTTACTGAGTGTTGCCCAGGCTCGGCTTATGGAACAAGCAAGTCACAACACTGATCGCCTGGTTCCTGACTGTGCTGCAGCCACACTGGCTTCCAAAATCCTGTTTTGAACTACAAAAACAGTCAAATGTGGAATCAAATCCATTTCCAATTCCTTGATTTGTATTATTTTCCTTCATTGGCTATGAATACTGATTTATCTCAGTGACTTCACATGCATCTTAATTGCTTTTCTCTTGTGTCTTCAAAGTGCATCTGATGCAAGAGTCTGTCTACAAAGACAATATGTCCTGTTTATATATTATCTATTGTGGACTGTAAACAGTAATGGCAGAGTCTGTCTTTTCTCTATCACACTTGTAAATATGCCCAGAGGCTAAGCAGCTTCTCCAATAAGTAAAATAAATAATGAATTAAGTAAGTGGACTTGTCACTCTCTGTGTGGAATATTTATGCTTTGCCCCTTATCTCAGTAAAAGGGTCAGCACAAAGTGATAGCGTTTACTCTCCTCTTTTATTTAATTTTTTGTCCCCCTTCTGTAGCCCCCATGCTTTTATTACATGAATCTGAGAGCTATAGTTTCTAGCTTCTCTACATTGTTTACATATAAAGACATTTAAGTTTGTTCATAAAGTACGCTGAAAATTGTAGAAAAAAAATTCTCTCTGCCACTAGGTTTATAAAACTACTTGTTTTATTTTAACCAGAACTTTCATCTAGCACTTAAGCCAGACAGAGGCTTTTAAAAGTTGTATTTTTAAAAAAGTGTGGTAACAGCTATATACATTAATCTGAAAGAAAAAGAATAAGCAACTCTGGGTTTAATATATTTGCTTCTTCCTTCTTTCCCTCCCTACCCCTCAATTTCTGTCAGGTACCTACATCTCCCTGATGGAGCCCACGAGCTGCTATTTCATAATCCACTCTGTCAGTGACATCAAACTACCCAGAAATCTGCTAGAGCAGACAAGGTATCTTTATAGGAAGGTGAGACTCCTGGGCTTTTGTGTGATGATGCCAAGTGCTTGCCATTCTTATTTTACTATGAGTTGTGGAGGAAGGAATTCAGCACATGATAAAAGCAAAGGATCCAAAGACTGCAAGAGAGTAACTGCCAAGTATCTAGTGGGGGCAGTGTGACCAAGAGGAAAAGTTTTGTAGGTTAGTATCCAAGAAATCTAAGTTTTGTCACTTACTAGTCACAGGAGATTAGACACTTTATTTATTCTCTCTGGGGCTCAGTTTCCTCATCTGTTAAATAGAAACAATAACTCTTTCAGGATCATTCAATGTGCTTTGTACCAATAACCTCATTTCATCTGCTTTCTCTTTTCCCTAGCGTTTGGGAAACAGAAAAATGTATCACATGGAATATTACAGTGTCACTTGATTGACAGATGGATCAATGGAAAATCACTAATTATCATGGGCGACCTATATATAAAAACTGCCTATTCAAATACATGAGCACCATGCCCACAGGTCAGGGCTTCCCTGGTAAGTCAGAGGGCAAAAAATCTGTCTGCAATGCAGGAGACATGGGTTCGATTCCTGGGTCACAAAGATCCCCTGGAGAAGGAAATGGCAACCCACTCCAGTATTCTTGCCTGGAGAATTCCATGGTCAGAGGAGCCTGGGCTATAAGTCCATGAGGTAGCAAAGACTGACACAACTAGTGACTAACACACACACACATGCCTACAGGTCAGAAAACCCAGAAGATCTAAAAGAGACCTTTCTCCTAAAATGCCCCTTACCCCAGGCCTATAAAATACCTCAAACTTAAGAAAGTCAGAAAAGAAAAATATATTCAGGATCCTTCTTCACGTCATCCAAGAATAGATTCAACAAATCTTGCTTTCTTTGCCAAGATTCTCAGATTTGAAGTCTTTTCCCCAATCAGAGTCACTGATGTCCAGAAGCACCCCTACGCCGATTACAAGCACTAGCTTTCTTAATGACCTCATGAAAAGACATCAGAGCAAATTTCACATTGTCCTAGGGCCGTTTTATTCACCTGCCCGAAAAAGTGGGGTTTTTTTTGATAGCGTTTTTCATATCATCTGTGATTTTTGGCATACTCATTCACACTGTCTTTCAAAAAAGAAACAGTCAAAATATTGCCCATATAAAATATATAAATAGATGGAGTCATACATACAAGCATCCCAAATGTGGCTGAGATAACAGATTACAGGAACTACTACCTTCTATCAAGGAGTTGGCAAGCCAACCTTCTCATTGGGAAAAGAATTGAGAAATTTGGAGGCACAGCCTCACCACCTGTCTACTTCTGCCAAATGATCTCGCTACTACAGCTACCACCACATTTAACAGAAATGCTGAGGTGGCTTGATGGGAAACTTGGCCTGACAGTAAAACCTTTTGAATAATTTCTATGTTAAAGAATCAAGTAATCATGGCAAAGATGAAGTCCAGCTTGGGACCAGGAGATGGAGGTGTGCATCCCAGCTGGGCAAGTTTCCTACATGCTGAGTGACCTCAACAAGCCACATGGCCCTTTGCACCTCAGTTTCCTATAAATGCAATGAGTGGGCTGGACTCAATTCTATGACTCCTATCCAACACTAACAGTCCATGAGTCAAGGAATGGGAAAAGCTGCTGCAAGTAGACAACCTTAGAGAGAGAGAAGGAGGACCTAAAAATGCATATGGTAACTTGCAGAAAAGGTGCCTGGGAGGAACTCAGAAGACAACTTTGATAAGCAGAGGGCTCCCTTCCTCCTTCCGTCTGGCCTCAGTATTTCCTAAGTAGCCAGCCACTTACACAGCTCCAAGTTTAACTCAAAATGTACAATGTTAACTTTTGATTTTTGGATCATGAGTGCCAGCTTCTTCATATTCCTTAGAGGACAGGTCCATGAAGACATGGAGAATGATTAATGTAGGAACAGCCACAGCAGTCAAATAAGCAAAGATACTAAAGAGATACTAAGAGAAAGAAAGTGACACCGATGACCAAGCTAAGGGCCCCAGCCCTGGCCCCGGCAGCATGTTGGAGGTCAACTCAAACAAGCACTGACTTCAAGAAGCTTGCAGGAGGACTGTCAGTCTGCTCCACCCTAAGCCATGATGGAACTGTTGCCATGGCAACAAAGGTACTTGAGAGGGACATGAGCAAAGGGAGACTTAAAAAGAAAAAGACAATATGTGGCCTAAACAAAAATATGTGACGGTGTAAGGGGTGCTGTAAAGCCTTTATGGCCACTTGTTAAGGAAGACCTGTATAGCTCACTCGTGAGTAATAAGGCGGTCAACCCAAACTAAGGCACTAAAAATTTTATAGCACCCCACATATCATATAGCTCTAGATAGATAGAAAAACAGAGTGATACATATATAAAGGATTTCTGCAGATACACTCACAAACACACAAGCAAATGTTGCTCTGATTCTGCAAATGCCATCTTCTAATAGAGTCGTTAAATTTACCAATATCCTTAATTTATCGGCTATCAAATTCCACATCCCACCAATTCAGTTCTTAAAAGGTTCAGAAAGCTCAGCTGCAATGAGAAGGAACAGTGATGGTTTCACAGGGAGTAAGACCAACCAGGTGCATAAAGCTAGGAATCTCAGTTCTAGTGGTGACTCCACAACTAACTTATTATTTCACAGTTGGATTAACCATTTTCCTACTGCCATCAGGGATTGTCAAAGTGACTGTTTGTGACTTGAAGAGCAAGGACCATTGCAGCTCAGTGCAGAAGATAAGAGACCGCTATGCTCTGAGTCTATGTCCCTTACCTTACCCCCAGAAATATGCTCCTGAAGCATGGGCCATAAATTGATTTAGAGTCTTATTAGAAGACTATAGGACTAGAAGACTTCGCCATTAAAGCAAACCTATAGTAAACAATTTTAGAGAGGAATTTTAAAAATATTTTTGTAAAGTCAATGACTCCTTTCATTTCTTTTCTCCCAAATTTAGTTTTCCCAAATTTAGTTTTTTCAAGGTGAGGTGCACATAACCCTGGGGAACTCCACTGCGCACTGTGTTAACAACAGACATCCCCCAAAAGCAATGAAGGTCCTACTTCTCAGTCACCTGAAATTAAAACAAGGACAGAAAGATGCCTTCTTGGAGCCTGTGCTCTATTTGTTGTAACTCCAGGCCACCAGTTTCAAATGCATGGTCCCAGCAGGAAACCAGCTTGCTTAGACTCAGAGCCCACCTCTAAGTACTTTTGCAGTGATATGTATGGATTAAAGTACTCCACACTCACTGGAGAAAAAATACTATAAAGATGCAATGGATTGGTGTTATTATTTCTGAGTTGTGCTCAGTCGTGTCCAATTCTTTGTGACCCCACAGACTGCAGCCCATCAGGCTCCTCTCTCCATGGAATTTTCCAGGCAAGAATACTGAAGTGGGTTGCCATTTCCTACTCCAGGGATCTTCCTGACCCAGGGACCAAACTCACATTTCTTGCATCTCCTGCATTGGAAGGCAGATTCTTTACCACTGAACCACCTGGGAAGCCCTATTATTATTTCTACTGAGCCATTTCTGAAGCACAGACACGGATACTTGCCTGGCTACTAAGGACAGACTAACACCCATCCCCTAACTAAAGGCCAAGTTCAGTCCCTTCAGTAGTCCAGGAAACATGAACAATCAAGTGGAGCATTCTCAAAATATCTTGTCCAACACAGTGGCTCCCTATCTCTTGGGATGTCCTTCAGGTAGAATATTATTTCCTTTCTCTGCTATTCTGACTCTCCTGTCCTACGACTGAGGGTCCATTCTTGAGCTCCATCTGAGTCACCATGTGGGCTCAGCACTGCGAAGGTAAGCCCTGCTCTCTGAAGCAGGAGGCAACTCTCACCAAACTGAACACCCAGAGGCTGCAGGTGACATGATGATCAGGCCAAGCAACTACCAGCTACATGTGTGTCCCAACACAATCCAAAATCAAAAAGTAATTTATAATAATGGGAGTTCAACGGCTTCCATTTTGTGAAGTGTTAAATGTGCCAAGAGGCTGAGTTAAAGCTCAGGCTACGAAAGGAGACTATAAGTTATATCTCTTTAAAAAAAGAAAATTAGCAAATGGTTCATTTTACCTTAAGGGGGGAAAAAAGGCATTTTCAATTAGGTGAGTGGAAGGACAAATGCTCCAAAGTGCATTCTGCTAAAGTTATAAGTGCTTTTGAAACCCCTCCTGTCAAAGCGTGAGTAACACAAGATTTAAGATGCCCAATTAATTTTTCCCAGCCACCAGCCAAAAGTAGATGCAGGAGGAGGTTAAAAGCTAAGTGTTTAATTAATATTAAATTTATAAGATTCTCTATCACTGAAAGCATTGTAAAATTGAAAAAGCAGTTAATTTTACGGTTGCTGTGTATTCCTCTGCTTTGATCTTTGATCTATGATATAAAATCACCAACTGTAAAGATTCCCCCGCTTTATTATACCTGTTTAATGGTGAGAAGGAAGAAAGAGAGGGGGAACCTACGGACATGAATGGGAGTGAGGTCCTGAAACTGGTCATTAGCATTCATCAGAAAGAAACCTAAACATGGAATATATTCAGGAAATAGCCTTTGACCAAGCCACAGAGGGAGACAAGGCATACTCATCCCTCCCATTTTTCACACCTCATTTTTCTAGAGTACTAAGACCAACACAGCAGCCGGCTATCCCTGACTTCAGACAAAATACTGAAGCAGAATTAGGGAAGAATTTTCTGATATTGAGAGTTGCCAAGGCTTAAACTGTTCATTGGAATCAAGCACAACATTGCCTTTTCTACAGAGAGAAATTCTGAAATTAGAAAACTGTGCATCCGTCTTGAACAGCCTGTATAGAGATTTATTCCACCAAGGATTCCATCTACTCACCCACGTGGAGAAACCCAGGCCTGGACAAGGAACTCTCAGCCAGAGCAATGAGCCCTTCTTCATCAGGTTTACCAAAGATCTACTGATAAAAGGACAGGGGGAAAGGAACACGAGGTGATAGGAGGGAAACCTGCCACCACAAAACCATCCTGAACAAGGTTTTCCCAGGGTTTCAAAACACCCAATTTCTGCCAATCAAGTCAGATATTTGGTCCCTTTATAAAAGACCAAGTTATGAATGCTTAAAGCTATAACGGGGAGAGGAAGTATATACCCCTCAAATAAACCAAACATTTGGCCTGCAAAAACCCCCAAGGAAGGCCTTCAGCCTGTCCCCACTCAAAGTGGGCGGGTGGGAGGGGGGCAGCTGGAGGATGGGGTGACAGGGTCCAGGGAGGAACATGACTGGGAGGTGGAAGAAAAGAGAGCATTCCCTGCTCAACAGAACTTTGCATTCTAGCCCCTAAAGGAACAATGGGGGCACTTCCGACTCCTGGCCTTTTTCAATTCTGTTTCAAATCCAGAGACAAAGGCCTATTATACAGAATAGATTTTTACAGAAAGGCAGAAGGAGGGAGAGGGGGAAACAGGATAATTCATGTGAGGTGTTTTTTCTTTCTTTTTTTAATCCCATCAGGGATCTCATTATAATTTCATTATTAGCAGAAAAACCAAATAAGTGGCAAGAAAAAGAATCTCAGCTTAATATTAACACACACACACACACACACACACACACACACACACACACACACACACATACATTCATACACACAAAGATGAAAGATCTTCTGAGCTTCAAAGCGGCTGCTAATTTTCCCAGCTTCAAACGACTCAGTGAGAAAGACACTGACAATGAATGTGCTTTTGCCACTGGCTCACTTATAAACTTTTTTTTCCCTTTCTGCCTCCCTCCTCAAAATTAGTCCTCATTTTTAACTGGAAACAAACATCAGATGTAATAACAGAATTCTGAGTTCATACATAATCTTCCTCTAGTGCTTTATCAATAAAAATATAGAGGAAATAGAAAAAGAAAATGAACAGAATGATGCTCAACTGAAACCTGGGGATGCTGAAGTGGTGGAATGTACAAGGCTGCACGAGCACTGAAACTTTACATACAGAAAGCAGGAACTATTATACTCAAGGCCTCAAAGATGGGAATCCGTATCTCTGACGTCTGAATGCTGGCTACAGTCAAAGAGGGAGAGAAGACAGAACACAAGAGGAAAAAGAACACAAGTTTCTCAGAACACCAAAACCACACAGCAATTTTAGATTTTTTTTACAAAAATTTGATTATTTTTTTATTGAAGTATAGTTGATTTATCACGTTGTGTTAGTTTCAGATATATAGCACAATGATTCAAATACGTATACTTTTTTCAGATTCTTTTCCCTTATAGGTTATTACAAAACGTTGAGTATAGTTCCTTGTTCTATACAGTAGGTCCTTGTTGATTATATGTTTTACACATAGTAACATGTATGCATTAAGTCCAAACTCCTAGTTTCCCCCTTCTCCTTTCCCGTTCGGTAACCGTAAGTTTCTTTTCTATGTTTGTGGGTCTATTTCTGTTTTGTAAAAAAATTCATTTGTATCATTTTTTTTTTTTAGATTCAGCATCTAAATGATACCACATGATATCTGTCTTTGTCTGGCTTACTTCACTTAGTATAATAACCACACAGTATTTTTGACTCACTGAATTCAAAAGGGAATTCCAGGTAGGTCTTCTCAGCACAATTCTCAAAAGACAACCACTAACTACTATGTCCCTTAAAAGACAAGTTCTCTCACCAGCAAGCATTTATCACAAGCACAGTGATGGGCAGTGCCTAAATTTAGAAGACTAAATGTCTCAATGTCAAAAGGGCACAATTTAATAAGTGTAGTGATACATTTTTCCTTCTTTCTTTATACAATCAATCCTTTAGGTAACAAAGGGTAAGCCAAACGAAGACAACCTCAAATTTTAATATAAGCATCACTATGGGAAGCCATTCTGTCCCCAAGCCCATGTCCTAGTACCAACAAAGAGGAAGGTTATATGACGAAGCTTGAGCCAGTGAATAACACCTAACAGGGGTAGTGCTCAGTAAATAATAAAACCCAAACGAAGAAATCTATCCCTTTCCACATTCCTCAACAGTAATAGGGCATACTGCCTTTGCAAGAACGGCCAAAGAAAAACCACAAACACACCTCATTGCCAATAACCTGAGAAAACACATTTCAAGAGTATAGAATTGGTGCCCAAAACACTAAGTTTCTGTGCCTCTATAACTGTCTTTTTCCATCAGGAAGTTACAAACTTGAGACAAGTTCACACTGAATGTATGCTTCTAAAAGCTTTCCCTGGTGATGAAGTGGGATACTGCAAGCCTAGCTCTCCTAGGCATTTTCGTTCTAGACCAAAAAATAAAAGAGAACAAGTTTTCAGAACTGACGTTCCCATAAGCTAGTGCCCAGTGTACACTGCTGGGCTCAAGTGTCTATGTGAGTCTCTGTTCTGGAATACTGGGTTGGCCAAGAAGTTTGTTTGGATTCTTCCATAAATGGCATCTTTTTTTTTTTTAGATTCTACATATGAGTGATATCATATGATATTTATCTGTCTGACTTACTTCACTTAGTATAATAATCTCTAGGTCCATCCATATTGTTGTACATGGCAATATTTCTTTCTTTTTTATGACTGAGTAATATTCTATTGTTGGTATACATACAATGAAATATACATCTATGTGTGTGTGTATATATGTGTGTGTGTGTGTGTGTGTGTGTGTCTGTGTGTATATATGTGTTACCAAAAGGGAAAAAGAGTGAGGGAGTGATAAATTAGGAGGTTCGGATTAACATACACATACTACATAAACTAGATAACCATTAAGGACTTATTGTATAACTATACTCAATATTTTACAATAACCTATAAGGGAAGGGAAGAGCATCTGAAGTGTATTACCATATACGAACTGAACTGCTATGCTGTAGGTGGCACGAGTGGTAAAGAAACTGCTGCCAAAGCAGGAGATGCAAGAGATGCGGTTTGATATGAGGGTCAGGAAGATCCTCTGGAGGAGGAAATGGGAACCAACTCCAGCACTCCTGCCTGGAAAATTCCACGGACAGAGGAGCCTGGTGGGCTACCGTCTATGGGGTCACAAAGAATCGGGCACAAGTAGGCACACACACACCTGAAACTGATATTGTAAATCAACTATACTTCAAAAATAAATATACATACATAAAAAAAAAAAATCTATGTTGTAAGTTGTGGCATAACATGTTCTGCAGGAAAATCATTCAATTCTGACTGTGGGGAATTTTCTACCCTATGGAACCACTGCATGTGTGCTCAGTCATGCCCAACTCTTCGCAGCTCCATGGACTAGAGCCCGCCTGGCTTCTACTTCCAAATTTATAATAAGAGCCACTGGAGAAACAGGCAACACTTAGGTAGTTTTCACAAATACGCTTTTAAGAATTAAAACAGTTGCCAAAAGTAAAAGCTATTTGCTGAAATTTTTATATGCAGCTTTGCTCTCCTGATGGCTCAAATGGTAAAGAACCTGCCTGCAATGCAGGCAAACCAGATTTGATCCCCGGGTTGGGAAGCTCCCCTGGAGAAGCGAATGGTGACCTACCCCAGCATTCTTGCCTGGAGAATCCCATGAACAGACGAGCCTGGCGGGCTACAGTCCATGGAGTCACAAAGAGTCAGACACAACCGAGCTACTAACTCTTGATGACAACAGGCTAGGCGAAAGTTCCCAACCTTTGTGACTTTTTCATGCCAGAAAATTGTAAGGACCACTACAAGCCAGTCATTCTAATTTTAGCTTCTACAGCTGGACAAAAGATGCACATGACAAAAAGCCAATAGGAACTGAAAAGTGCTTTCTTACATGAACATGCATTTTATTAACCCCAATAGCATCTCATACATTTAAAGAATTTCAGTAGGTATATCTACATGTGTATCCGCGTGTAAGCACATGACATTGTTCTGTTTATAGACAATGCTTGGTATATGTAAGGATTTTCCAAACCTTTTCAAAAACTTCATGGCTCCGCCCCAGAGTCCATGGCCCACAAAATGGGAATCACTGTACTAGAGGAGAGAAGATCCCAGTTGAAGAAATATATGCCTCAAACCAATTCTTTCATTGAGAGAAAATGACATTCAAACAGCTGAATGATTTTACACACACCACTCCTCGTTTTACTCCTACCAACAGCATCAAAATGTTGATAGACACAATACAGACAATTTCCCAGTTTACATAGTCTTGATTGCTGGTTTATAACACAATAAAATTTCTCTTTGGTACAAGATCTGATCTTCTATCTACTGTATATACATTCCCTATTACAAATGCTAAGTAGGAGTATTGCAAAGAGTAACATAATCAAAATAACATTTCTAACAAAGATTATGTGTATGACCAATAACAAGAGTAGCAACTGCTTAAGAAACATTAACAAAGAATTCTTTCTATCCAATTAGCCCTAAGGTTTTAGGAAACAGTAGAAGGATGATAGGAAAGCAATAATCCATAAGAAGACTGACCTCCCCATAAATGGACATAGGCATTCCCACCCCCAGGACACACCTCCTTCCCTCCACCTCCCTTTCCAATTCCCACTCATCCATTCTCAGCTCCTGTTTGTCTCAGGCCACATGCAACTGGATTTGTCAAGCCCCCTTTTAACAACTTGTTGTCACAGTCCATTACCAAATTGCATATAGTTATATATTCCACTAATTAGGCTTCTAAAATATCATTAACATGTCTCTTGATCATTAGCATAACGTATGAGGCGTCCTCGTTAGGCACGACTCGAGTTTGTTAACGTGGTAATGAAAGGCACAAGGCAGCCTCAGCAGGAACCAAGACACACAGAAGTGGGGACTATCCAGGCACCGATGCCAAGCCACAAAGATAAGGACGGAGACCTAGACAAAGGCAAAGAGGGAGAGGCAGAGAAATACACCCTAAAGAAAGCCTCATAAACTCGATGGCTTTGGCATTTAGATGGCTGTTTGGCAAGAAGATGAGGTTTAATGCACCCTTCCCAACTTGGAGGGAATTGAAAGCTGGCAAGGCTCTTAATCTGCCTAAGCAGAAGAAGCTTTTAAAATTTCCTAGGCAGAAAGGAAACCAAGTACAGAAATCGCCTTTCCTCTGACCTAACACAGGGGTGCACCCGCTTTCCCCACTCCTCTCCCACCTCCTCACCAGTCCTGGTTACTGCAAACTGCAAGCAGTCTATAAGAATGACCTGGGGGTGACATTTCTCTATTCTTCACCAGGCCCTTTATTAACACCCTGCTAGATGTCTCTATCTATCCATACCCACTGCGTTAGTGACAATCATCTTGTGTGTAATGGGGCAGGTCTTACCTCCGGAGATGATAGGCATGCTACGTGCAAAAGAGAGAAGGAGACTATTTAAAGCATGGTAACTGTGTGTCTGTAAGAGGAGGGTGTGTCAGCATGTGTGTGAACCCATGCAGGCCACGTGCCAGACATGGACAGTCATCTCAAACAGTCTGAGATGATGAAAATGTTTCTGAATGTTAGGACTCACAGGACAAAGACAGAATCAAGAACTTGGTTTAGGAAAGCGATAAGCATATGCTGGGTAGAGAATCAGAAGGAATTTGGAGAGATGAGCTAAGAGCATGTACAAATCAAGTGCCTAATTCATCCAAGGAATAGCTTGGTCCACGTGAGTACACGTTGGTCACAGGCTGAGGGCATAGGAGGGCAACCTCAGAAACACCCAAGTGACTCTCACTCCTCTGGTCACGACTACATGAAAAAAAACAATCAAGATCTTGGGAAGTCAAAGTCCCACCCATGTCCAGTATAGAAGACTCTCTGGGCTAGGATCTGCAAGTCTGAGATTTCATACAGATAAATTGAAACTCTCCAAAGCATTCGCAGTTCAGCAAAGAGAGAAGGGGGTCACAACGGCTTTTCTGGCATGAGTTCAACAGAAGCAAAAATGGGAACAGAAATCAAGATGTCTGACAACCCACTCACTGTTTTAAACCATCTCTTCCCAGTAGGATGCCTTTTCCTGTGCAGGGATCATTTCCATTGCAACCCTGCCTCCTAAGGCCACTTAAATAAGCACCTACTCAGCATTTACAAATATTAAAGTCAATGCCACAGGAGAAAAGAGACTGGGTAAGCTCAGAAGATACCTTAACAGAAGGTAGACTGATTGACATCTGAATGAGTGGCCTTAATAGGGTCTCAATGATTCCATGACTTGGTATAGGACACACTTAGTGCAGTAACTGTAAGTTACCCAGTCATGTCTGTCTCTTTGCAACACCACAGACTGTAGCCCATCAGGCTCCTCTGTCCATGGAATTCTCCAGGCAAGAATACTGGAGTGGGCTGTCATTCCCTTCTTCAGGGTATGTTTCTGACCCAGGGATCAAACCTGGGCCTGCTACATTGCAGGAGGATTCTTTACCATCTGAGCCAGAAAGGGAGAATAAAATTTAGCTGATCTTATTATAGACTACATTTGATATGAATGATGGGGGCCTTTTGCTTTAATCTCTGTGTGTGTGTGTGTGTGTGTGTGTGTGTGTGTGTGTGTTAGTTGCTCAGTCATGTCTGACTCTTTGCAACCCCACGGGCTATAGCCTGCCAAGACCCCTCTGTCCATGGAATTCTCCAGGTAAGAATACTGGAGTGGGTAGCCATTCCCTTCTCCAGGGCATCTTCTAACCCAGGGATTGAACCCAGGTCTCCTGCATTGCAGGCAGATTTTTTACCATCTGAGCCACCAGGGAAGCCCTTGCTTTAATTTATTTCATTCTTAAAAAAGACAGAAATAAAATGGTAGAAAACATCTAGCCAAATGCCTGTTCAAACATTCTACAGGAGTAATCCTCTGTGAGCTCTGTAATTCTTGCATTCCAGAGCCACAAAACCCTTTCTTATTAGGTATGTCCATCCATCCTTTTCTCAAAGGAGCTGTTAAAAACCTCCACTGGCCAACTAGTAATAGAGCATAAAATGATAAGGATTACTTTTTAAAAAGAAAAATGCTACCATTTCTGCATGCCTACAATAATTAAAATTAGCTAGAATTCTACTAACAAAATAGAGCCTCTAAACGGTGACTTATGAGACTTGTGTCAACAAAATGAAAATAAATAGATCTGCTTCTCAAATGTTTAAATACAAACAGGTGTTTTTTAATTACTTGAATACAAATGTTTTTTTTAAAAGGTAGTCTATGATTTTCTATAAAAGTTTGCCTAGATCTTTACAGTATGTATTTGATGGGCCTGCTTTATCAATGAAACAAAAGTGAACTTCAGCCACGTCTCTGCAATAGTTATCACAAATTCAAAATCAATAAAATCAGCCTTGGTGACACGTGGCCATGATAAAGAAAAAATAGTTCCTCTGTCCTCATCTTAATACCAGAAGTTCATGGAGAGAAGGCACCTCACCTCTGAGCCAAGTCAACTGTTCCACCTTCACTTCTCTGGGTGATGCTCATGGTAGATGCCCCTCCCCCCACCCACCCCCTCTCACCCCATCTTGCTTTCCATCAACCAAGCACATACTTAGGTGGGAGGGAGCCCCAGGGAGAACTGGGACTTGTATCAGAGAAAGCAATTAGTGATAGGGAACATTACTGATAGGGAAAACAATATCCACATACCTGGCAGGATTGTGATGAGAGCTAAAAGCGATGTTAAAAAGCACCCTGTAAACTACAAAATCACATAAATAAAACTTACTGTGATCACCATGAAGCCAGAGGGGAAGAATGGCTAACAAAATACTCCAAAAAGCCATATTTCAACAGAGCTTTCACTGAGGTGTGCTAGGCAACCACAGTATTACTTCTGCAGAGTCTAGAAAACTTCCTGGTCTTATCTCTGCATCTAAAGCAGGATTTTCTTAAACTGACAAAATTAGAAGATCCATGGATGGTCTTTCAGGGGTTCCTTAGCTTCTTCAAATCACATGGAAAAAAAAAATATATGTATGTAAGTTGATTTTCTGGGAGGAGGGCCATAGCTTTCATTGGACTGTAAAGAGACACATGACCCAGAATATGTGTCCTGCTCTTGCTGTAAGGGGAAGCATTTAAGGCTGTGTGCCAAGGATTAAGATCATGGAGGAGTTAATATTTCAAGAGTTTGAGAAAGCATCCACTGCTATGTCCAAGCCAGCTGGTCCTTCAGGTCAATTTCCTCCCCTTGAGGACCCTCCTAAACCCACAGCCCCTTAACCGAATAATCTAGTAAGTCGCTGCTTGAAAGATATTGTAAATAGCTCCAACAGAGTACAGTTTGGGGCAGCTTCCAATTAGCCTTCACTTAACGGTCTTTTTTTCTCTGCCAAGTTTGTGCAGTGAGGATCCAAGGCCCCACCCTCTGCTTGGCTCAGAGTTTAAGGGCAGGGAAGAGTCAAGCTTGTGATCAAGCTGGTAGATGTCAGCTCAAAAGTGTCCATATGTCCTACCTAAAAGCCGAAGAGGGAAATTAAAAGGTGCTTGCAAAAGAGGTGTGCCCGGCAGTGTGGCACCAAAGGGAGCTGGTGTCCCGTGAGTGTCCTTCTTTTGTTTCTCTCCCTCTAGCCTAACCCTAAGTTACTTTCCCTGCTGCCACTTATACATCCATGATCATTTTACCCCTTTCTCTGCTCACTGGCTGATTATCTCCCCATTTCATTTGACTGTCAGTGGAGATATATCCCAGCTAAAAACAAAGCTGTGGCCAATTAAAAGGTAAGTGCCTCATGTTAAAAGCCAGAACACTATGCTTCAATATTCATAATTAGGTAGCTTTTGAATGACGGAAGAACAATGCATGTCCATATATGGGACTAATCAAGTACCTATATTTTGCAATCCAAATCAACCAACGTCTATTTAACTGATTGCTAGGAATTACCTGCATCCCTATTGCTGGCTGGGAGCCTCAGTACTTCATAAATATTAGAGATGTAAAAGACCACGGAGTTCCTAATGTGTTTATTTCAGCATAATGAATTCTTCAGGCAAGTGATAGGATTACCGAAGCAGAGCTTGGTAAAAACCCTACTGATTTTGGCAGCTCTACTATTCTTCAGGAATAGCATATAAATATGACTGAGGGATAGAGCATGGCAGTTATTCACTTGGACTTAACTTTTTAAGTAAAATAAAACTTATCTTTCTCTAATTTTCCAAATAATCAGCCCACCAAAATTGCCACTGGAGCTGAACACAGTTAAACAGAGAGAAATGAAAAAGAAAGTGAGCACTGGGGTAGCAGGGCATCTTTGACAAGATTCATGTGCACTTCAGCATCCCCAGGAGAAGGTTAGGAGCTGGTGCTGATCACCTCGTGAGCTCCTCTAATGTAATGGTTATTCTCCCAATAGAAAGTCAATTTAGAATCTGTTCTTAGAACTTTTAAGGAATGCTTTCTAGTGTTTATTAACAATACTGCTAATTTGGGGGTGGGGGAAGTGATAAAGGGGGAGTTAAGACAACGCTGCATTACAAACTGAAGCAACAGTGGTCAAAGACATGCTAAGTTACTAAGCAATTCTTTTTCAAGACAAGAATCAAGTATGAACATCTCTGCTCCCTGCAAATGCTCTGTCCACTGGGAGGCAGCATAGGCTGTTGGAAAGAGAAATGGGCCAGAGTTGAGAGAGACCAGGGTTCTAGTCCCTGCTGTGTCGCTGATGTGGTGTACGTGGTGTGGGCCGCAACAGAATTCCAGGTACACAATGAGTGCACGCAACAGGAAATGAGACAAGAAATGCAGATGCACTTCAGAAGTAAAGCTGTACCTGCTAAAAGGAGATCCACATGTACCCAGAAGCTTGGGGAATGTGGAAACTGATCTTTTCAACTGTAACTGGCTCTCCTCTAATGTGGGGAGACATCACTGCCACAGGGATTTAAAATAAACAGAACAACAAAGTAAACCCACTTTAGGACAACGTTTTCTAAAGGGTATTTCTAAGAATCCCAATCCAGGGAGAAGGTCCCCAGCTCAAATAAATTCTGAAAAGCAATCTCACTATACCGTACACACCCCTCTGGATGATTTCCAACACCCATTACAACAAATATTAGCTCCATGGGGCACAGTAAGAGACGCTGTTTGAATTGATTAAAAAAAAAAAAAAAATGGTAATAATACCTAGTTCCAAACTGGAAAGACAAGATTCTTGAATGACCAGTCATAGTCTTAGGTGGCTGGTCAAGTGGTTTCTACTATTTTATCCACAATCTCCTTCTTATTCTCCTAGATGAACAACATTCATTTGTGAGGCAGCTGGCCCAGGTGAAAGGTTAATTGCACGGCCATGAAACTCAGCCCAGCTAACAGACTCATATGGGGGTTGAATCTTGTCACCTTGGCCCCATTAGCTCTAACCAACTGAGCTGACCAATCCCAGTCATTAGCCTTGGTTATAATCTCTCAGGGAAATAAAATTTAAATGCACCAACATATGGCCTATGGGCTTTAGCATATAAACTTAAGGAATTCCTAAATAATATTTTTTGAGATGAAGGTATGCTATTTCACTCATAACAGGAAAGAAACAGTCAAGGGGTAATATGAGCTGACCTCTGGAACCAGACTCCAGGTGGGTTCAAATCCCAGTTCTCCCATTTAACAGCTGTATGACCTTGAGCAAATTACTTCACTTATTTGAATCTGGTCTCAAAATCTGTAAATTAGGATAAATATATTCCATTCCTCAAAGGATTATTAGGAGGATTATGTAAAATGATCTGTCAATGTATTTACCACGGTACCTAGCACATGAGAAATATCAATATATATTAGTTAATCTTACTACTCTCAGAAGCACTAAATAATCTCAGAAAATGCAGCTCTCTCTCAAGTAAGCAGCAAGAAAATGCAATTTGGGATTTTTGTTTCTCCATTACATAAACTGTTTTTACCTTGTAATTTATCAGCAAATATGCCTCTTAAACCTGCGCTGAGAATTTCAGTGTGTGGTTGAGATGGCCTTGGTCAGGTTTTTGTCCTTGAGAACAGATTTTTAAATTAATAACTTAAGAAGCCATAAAATATGATTCAGCTAACTGAAACTCATTCTCCAGGTATACTCCCAGGAATATATTTCTCAAGGGAGATACACCCAATATAATGCTAAATTATTGCAAGGTATTATTATTTGCCCTAGCCTAGAATTTCCCAACATAGATCTGTAAATGGAGTTTCCTACCACATATCAGAGGAGTAAGAGGAAGGAAAAGGTTGGGAGGGAGTCCTGGGGGACAGAGGGACAGCAGGAGGCTCAGAGCATGGACACGTGGACTCCAGGGGCAAGGCCCACAGCAGCAAGCCTCCTGAACTAAGCCCTGGTGACAACGTCAAGGACCGGCCTGGACGTGTTCACACACTGAATCACCCCAGGTTTGGAGAAGAGCCATTAGAAAGTTTACTGGGAGTGACAGAGCAGCAGCTCCGGAGGCCAAATATAGAAACAGAGTAAGACAGCCTTTCCAGCCCCATCCCACAGTTCACAAAACCATATTCCACACGACATATCCTCAGTTTGTCATCTCAGAAGACTCCAGTGAGAAAGATTTCCATGGTGCCCACCTGAAAGTCAACTCAGTCACCAAATACAATAACCCTTTGCCTCCCTAGACTCCTGGCTCTCAAGCCCTGAGACCTTTCCAGGCATATCCAGCCCAGGGAAGCCAAATCCCAAAGTCAGTAGGGTGCTGCAGGCCCTCCCTCCCGCTCATTCTCCCACTTCATTTCTCCCCTCTTCTGACAGGTCATTTGTGACTGTCTCGCGGGTTTTATGCAGTTGTGGTGGGCACAATTAAATGCTGTTCCAACTAACAGAGTCCTTGTCCAGAAAACAAAAACCACACAAAAGTCAGTCTGGTGACCCTGGCCACGTCTAGCGACTGCCTCACATCACCACCTTGTCGATCCAATCAATGGTGTGGTGGTCGACTGTTACTAAAGCTGGATAAAAACAAATTGATCACGAAAGGTCAATCTGGTACCTAACATTTAGAAGGTTGGCATTTGAGCACTTGTCATCTGTGGGGAATCAACACCATATAAAATCAGCAATATGCCACCTTTACAGAGTCATTTGCCTGAAATAAGGAAAAATTACTCCACAAAAATAATGCTCTGTATATCAGTGCAGAGAAAATATGATATGGAGAAAAAAAATAAGTTTTCTTTTTTAATGCCTTGTGATTATTTAGAAGATTATTCCAACCAGAAGTAGAAATAGAAACAAAGTAGTCCCAGGATAACCCAAAGATATTAATAAGAAATGAGTTTCAACTCTTTTATTTTCATACATAGTTACTACATGCAGAAATTGTGTGTATAAGCTCCCTTTGACTACCTGAGAAATATATAGTTTTGAGGAGTCCTCACTCTCCTACAATAAAGGGAAAAGTTGAACAGGCTTACAGAGTTCAGCTGACATGCCCAAGAGCGCCAGCCTAAGTCGCCAATAGGCCATGCCCTACCAAACCCCTTTATCATTACCATATGCATTATATTAAGGCCCAATTTAGACCTGCAAGATGTGTGGGAAGCCCCTAGTTTTATGAGAGGGCTATATTTTAGAGGGTAAAAATGAAGACAGAGCAAAGTGGAAGAAGTGACCCTTCGTCAATCCATCAGCAAAATCAGTGGCCTAGATAGGAATGTTGTAAGAGTCACAAGTCAACAGACACAGAGAGAATGAGGAAGGAGGGAGTGAGGGGGGAGTCGAGAGAAGCAAGTCAAACAAGAAACGAACAACAGAAGAAGACAGGCTTCGAGGGCCTGACCTGACTGTGTGAACCTAGCATTCAGAAGGCAGCATAGTTAGGTGCTGGATCTGGAGATCAAGCCTTCATCATAAAACACGTCTGTGTCCTTGGTCAAGTCGCTTCATCACTCTTTGCATCCCTTTACTCATGCATCCTCTAAATTTCTCTCCATTCTCTTTCCCCGGCCTTGCACACACAGGGAAGGCCCGATCATTGGAGGGCCTATGTACAGAAAAACAGAATTATATCTTGCTTCCTAGTGTTGGCAAAGAATTGTGTTTGGTTTTTTCAATTCTATGCTCCGCCCCTCCCCCTGCCATTAGACATCCCACAGAAATATTCTAGGAAGGTCATTCCTGGGAGTGGATGGAGTTTACCTCTTGCAAAGCCATGAGGCCATGTCAGGTCTTCCCAGGTTCTGGGAGCACCACCCTAGGCTCCAGGAGAAGGGAAAGAACTCCAAGGGGCACTCTAGCTGCAGCCCCCCCCCCACAAGTAAACAGCCCACGCTCTGGAGTCATCCCACCTCAGACTGACCCTAACATGCACTTTGATTTCTTTGTTTCTTCCCTAGGGCAACCTCACCAAACATGCAGGTGAGACAAAGGAATGTATAGTGTTATTACCACAAAGTGCTTGTTTGTTTTATTAAGATATGGAGCATTAACTATCTAACAGACACTGAGGTGACTGCTGGAGCTGGTCTGGGAGACCTCAGGGGCTCCCATCTACACACACACAGAGCATGACAGTGGCATAGTGACCCCCTCCACCCCCGCACTGGCTCCAAGGACTCCCCGGAGGAGGCTGGGGAAGGTAAGAAGTGCTTTCCAGCACCTCTGATAATGGTGCTGGTCCTTGAAGGAGAAAGAAAAGTTTGCCAGGTGGTGCGGAATGCAGGGAAGGCATACAAGGCAGAGGACACAGTGCAACCACGGAGAGTCATCAAGGAGTGTGACCTGTTTTGAGAATAGTGACAGTTCAGTGCCGTTGGGATAAAATGCATTCCTTGGCAGTCCAATGTGGCTTTCAGCACAAATGTCTAGGTGACAGCCTGGGATGGCTTGTCTATAGGGATGGTGACAAGGCATTCAGGGTCAAAAGCTGGAACACAAGGCCTGAACATGAGCCACTTCAACCTTTAAGACTCACACAGAAAGAGAAACTTAGGTAGAGAAAATATTAATATAGTTGTAATTTGTCAAAATATTTCTAGAAGGAATTTTTAAAGGAAATTCTCCTACAGTGGTCCCTACGTGCCAAGGACAGTTCTCAGTTCAGTTCAGTTGCTCAGTTGTGTCTGACTCTTTGCGACCCCATGGACTGTAGCATGCCAGGCTTCCCTGTCCATCACCAACTTGCAGAGCTTGCTCAAACTCATGTCCATCAAATCGGTGATGCCATCCAACCATCTCATACTCTATTGATCCCTTCTCTTCCTGCCTTCAATCTTGCCCAGTAGCAGGGTCTTTTCTAATGAGTCAGCTCTTTGCAGCAGGTGGCCAGAGTATTGGAGTTTCAGCTTTAGCAGCAGTCCTTCCAATGAATATTCAGGACTGATTTCCTTTAGGATGGGCTGGTTGGATCTCCTCGCAGTCCAGGGGACTCTCAAGAGTGCTCTCCAACACCACAGTTCAAAAGCATCAATTTTTCGGTGCTCAGCTTTCTTTATGGTCCAACTCTCACATCCATACATGACTACTGGAAAAAACCTAGCTTTGACTAGATGGACTTTTCTTGGCAAAGTAATGTCTCTGCTTTTTAATATGCTGTCTACGTTGGTCATAGCTTTTCTTCCAAGGAACAAGCGTCTTTTAATTTCATGGCTGCAGTCACCATCTGCAATGATTTTGGAGCCCAAAAAAATAAAGTCTGTCACTGTTTTCATTGTTTCCGCATCTATTTGCCATGAAGTGATGGGACCAGATGCCATGATCTTAGTTTTCTGAATGCTGAGTTTTAAGACAACTTTTTCACTCTCCTCTTTCACTTTCAACAAGAGGCTCTTTAGTTCTTCTTCACTTTCTGCCATAAGGGTGGTGTCATCTGCATATCTAAGGTTATTGATATTTCTCGCGGCAATCTTGATTCCAGCTTGTGCTTCATCCAGCCCAGAATTCCGCATGATGCACTCTGCATATAAGTTAAATAACAGCCAAGATGGAAGAGTAGAAGGACGTGCACTCACCTTCTCCTGTGAGAACTCCAAAATTACAACTCGTTGCTGAACAACCATCGACGGAGAATGTTGGATCCCACCAAAAAAAGATACCCCGCATCCAAAGGCAAAGCAGAAGTCCCAGCAAGACGGTAGGAGGGGTGAAATAGTGTCTAGAATCAAACCCCATACCCACCAGAGATGCTCGGAGGACTCAAACAAACCTTGTGCACACCAGCAGACCCCACAGAGACTGAGCAAGACCTGCCTCTGAGTGTTTGAGTGTCTCCTGCGGAGGTGCGGGTCAGCAGTAGCCTGCCACAGGGGCAGGGGCTCTGGGTGCAGCAGACCTGGGTGTGGCATAAGCCCTCTTGGAGAGGGTCTCCATTAAGCCCACCATAGAGCCGCCGACCTTACACAGGACTGAGGACAGTACTAAGCAGTATATTAACTCATTTAATCTGCTCAATAACCATAGATCTGTCATTCCTCCTATTTAACAGACCAGGCACTCGGAGGCAGAGTTCAACTAACTTGTTCAAGGTTAATACACCAATTAATAACAGGGCCAGGATTGGAAAGTAGAGTTGGAGTGTAGCTCCAGTGCTGTTAACTGCAGTGCGTGACCACCTCTCATGAGGTAACACGGTCACCTCCCGAAGGCGAGAGGGAAATGGTAGAGGGGGACTCAGGTGGTCTGCACTGGGAGCACGGCGTAGGGCCGTGCTCCCAGTGAATAAATACAAATATAGAAATGGGACAATTCTGAAAATTTTAAGATACAGGTAGTGTCCACAAAAAGACCACAGTCAAGGCTTAAGGAGAAGGAGTACAAGGGGCCCAGAGGCCCATCAGCTCTCTGTCAGCCTCCCTTTCCAAGCTCCCAGCCACGCCGAACAGCACCAGCCCAAGCCCAGCAGAGGAACCAGGGCTGCGAGAGGCAGCTGAACTCAAGACAAACTCAGTTACATGGAAGTCCCCCAAGGTCCCGCTTTCTTCTCTACTGCCACTTTCTAGTGCAGGCCCAGCCACTGCCGCCACCCAATGTCAATGCACTGGAGATCAAGACAATGACAATGGATCTCAGCAAGTCAGCTCTGAAAGGGGCAGCTGCCAGGCTTCTTGCCACAGGGGCACTGCCCAATAGCGAAAGGTTGGCTTAGGCACCCAGAAGTGGAAGATCCACGCATAAAAAAGGTCGTACTCCTCACTACCAACTCCAATGCAGACCCCGCTCTCTCTCCTACCTCCACCTTCTTGATCTAGGAGCCCATATATTAGAGCATGCCACGGATCATTTCAGCAAAAATCAACCAGCACTCTTCTGACCTGGGGCAAAAAATTCCCTCATTGAGATCCTGAAAAATAACATTACATCATGTTGCCCGTGTCAAGTTTATAAATGGTCCAAGGGGAGGCTGGGGTGTAACCTGACACTATCAAAACACAAGCCCTGGGAGAAGAAAGAAGGCCATTGTTGCAGGCTGTCAGCCCTCCTCTTGCTGGAGGTAAAGTGAGATGCAAGAAATGTAAGTGGGAGGCCATGCATAGAGCAAGCCCTCCTCGTTCGCTATCTCCTAAAAAATCCGGCAGACTCCCTCCAAAATGGGGCTGTCCCCACTTCCTATGGGGTGTGTCACCCTCCTTTCTGATGGTGGATGAGCTTAGTAATTTTTATCCCTATGCCCCAAAGCAAAGAAGCATTTCGGTAAGATAGTGAAGTCCAGGGGCCACTTTTTTTTTTTGGTGGGGGGAGGGGAGCACAGGACTCACACCTCTTTAACAGACAACCCAAGGGAAACAGAGTCCCAGTGAGTGTGTGTCCACAAAAGTAACACAAAAATGTGGATATGGCCAGAAGTTAGAGAAAAAATATTGACCCCAAGAAGGGTCAAGTGAATATCCAATCATAAAGCAAGAAATCCTGAAATATGAAAAAGAAAAAAAAAGGCATTTCAAAGTGAAGGGCTGGGGTTCAGATCAGGAGACAATAAAGAGACAAAAAAAAGAATGTGGGGAGGATTATAGAGCTGAGACAGACACAGAACCAGCCAAAAGACAAAGTGTTGGCACAAAGATTAAAAACATTTTAATGGATAAAAGAAGAAAAGGATTTATGGTGAGAGAAAGCTCAGAAAATAGAAAGCGAGACAAATGTAAGCCAGCCTGGGTGGAGACAGAGTTCTGCTGGTTGAACATTTCATTTGCTTTTCTCTTTCCTTTCTTCCCAGCTCAGCCTGGAAGCACAGGGAAGCATGCAAATGTGCTCCCCGTGGCAGAAAACTGTGGTCGTCCAGGACAACAGGCCTACGGGCCACTGGTGAAGTGGAGAACGTGAGGACACGGCGCCCAACTGATCACTTGTATTTCTGCTGGGTTTCTGCTTGCTTCCACCAAATTGTTGCTAATCCTATCATCACTCCATCAGGAATTTAACCTCTTACAAAAGTTCTCCCCACCCACCCCCAGTGCCTTCTGGGCTTAATTCACCATCAATTAAGAAATCAGGCCACTGGGACCACTGGGTTCCCGATTGCTAAACTCTGCTTTTATGTTAACCCCACCCCATTTTCTTTGGAACACAACAGGAACCCCCTCAACTAAAGTGAAATGGTGCCCTGTGGCCCAAGTGCATTGCCCTTCAAAAGAGCTTTCCCACTGAGCCTGGAACCAGTCCTCTCCCTGGTTCAAAGAGGAGAAGGGGGAGGGGCCCTGGACCACCCTCCAAGCACAGAGCTTGCATTTCCCTCACAATTCCAGTCCCTCAAGTCTCTTTCTTTTTTCAGCGGGGAGACTGTTATTGGCGCCAGAGTGTGATGCATTAAGGCTTGCTGGCTGATGGCAAGCGGAGACACATGGGGGCAGGGGAGGTAGCTGAGGTGGCAGCCACCACTCGCCTCAGAACAGAACCTGATGGGACAAAAGAGCCGCAGAGATACAGAAGGTGGGGGCCTTTGGACAGAGGGCATCCACGAACGTGCACCAACGTTTTGGTGTAGCAGGCGCCCCCGTGAGGTTTCCTTCTCTGCCGAAGATGTCCGTACACTAACTTCCTCTGCTTCTTTTGCCATATACCCCAAGTAAATCATCTGACCCATTTCACTGAAAGAAACAGACAGCCGACTATGTGCCAGTCACTGGCTTGGGTGCTGGGAATACAGTGATAGGCAAAAGCAGAGTGGTCTTCACCCCTGAAACTGGCTTGCCTTCCTCTTCTCTCTCCCAAGTCTAAGGTTCTGACCAAACTCAACAGAAAAGTCTTGGGTGGTTTCATGTAAGCCATGTGGTTTTGCTCTTCAGGATTTACCTGAAGAGCAACATCCAGATTCCAGCAGATGCTGAGAATCTCAGAGTACCCAGGAAAGTGGTAGATGGGAAGATCTCAAGGAACAGAGGGAGAGAAAGGGAATTTGGTGGGGGGATGGAAAAGGAAAGGAAGGATGCAGGTGGAATCTACCTCTACATTTTTTTAGATCCTTATACATGTCCTGCCAAGCTTCTATCCCCTCAGGGATAATGTCTCTCTCTGATTATCAGGAAGAAAGCACTGATTCAGAAAAAAAAACAAACCCTGCCTAACATGCTAAAACATGACAGGGTTATAAGGAAAGGCCATATCCCATCAACCCCTCAATTTTGTGTCCTTAGAGACTTTGGTCTCTGGCTCTGAACGTCTCACTTTCTCAGAAAAAAAAAAAAAAAAAAAAATTAGTGCTAAGAAAGGCCTCCTGAAAGGTCTGACACCTCTGTCCCCTAATTTATTTCCTCATTAATGAGTAAAAGGGGGATTTATTGTTTGAAACAATGTCTGTTTCATATCAACTCTTTTCCCTTGTTTTTCCCCCCAGACAGTGGAGCTCCAATGAGACCCAGAGCAGATGTTTTATATTTCAGGAGAGAGCAGTCTCCCCCAAGTCCTGAAAGATTCCTGGAATTCTTATACTTAACAAAAATTAGCTACAGAGAAAGAATCATGAATCATGACTTGGGAGTCCACAAAGCCTCTGGGAGCCCATAGTGTCTTCCCTCCTCCTACCAACTTTCCACCACCCCAAATGCTGCCTGTCACCCACGGGGTTTCATGGGAAAACCCCTCTGAAAAATGAGGCATCTGCCCTAAGAGCAGACCTGTATGTTTGATCACAGAAGTCAACCCCTCTGCCATAATCCCAAGAGCTGGAAGTGGAAGTCAGACCTGTTTTTCACTCTTGCTTCAGTCTTGGCTTTGTTAATCACTCCAGAAATATGCATCTCTATTACCTCATCTGTCCAACAGAGGTAACAACATTTGACCTCTCACTCTTGTTGGAATCCTGCAAGTGTGCTCCAATAAGTTAAATCCTTATAAAGCAAACAGTGTTCATATTAAAATCATTGACATCTAGCATTGCGTTTACAAGGACTTTGGGTTAACTAGTACACTTCTGCACGAGTGAGTAGGATTAACAGGCACACAGTTCTCAAAAGGCTACCAAACCCTGTCACATCCCTTTATCGCTGCTGGTAAAGGCTGTTGCATTGCAAGCCTTTAACCATTCTACATTTATTCAATAAACATTTATTGAGCGCCTGGCACGGTACCTGGCACATGCTGGAGGCTCAGTAAATGGTTGTTGAATAATGAATGAATGAGTGCCTAATGCAGAGATGAAGAAGACATGGCAGGCTGCCACCACTCTCTGATCCTGAACCCATATCTGAAATCATTAATGGATTAAGGCGCTCTTCTCTGAAGATCCTGGACTTGGCTCAGAATTCTCAGATTTGGCATACAAAATGAAACCTCTTTGCCATTCCTGATCTAGGCACAAAGACAAAGCACATTTTAACCCTGCTTTCACGGAGCTCCTGAACAGGGAAGAAGGCAGTAAACAGACAAATGTAACACAGTATATGTTAAGAGAGAAATATTAAGAGCCCAAAAGAATGTCATAACACCTAATGATATGGATAAACTTAAGAGTTCTCAAACTTGCCTTGCCTTTTAACATGCCATCCCTCCAGGTTTTTCTTTTGGATCTCTGATAATCCTTTCCTCACTCTCTTTCCTACTCAATTTCCACACTTTGGCATTCTCGGGGTTCTGCTCTTGTTCTGGTCCTCTTTGACTCTCTACAGACTCTCTGGGATCATCATGTTCCCTCTCTTAACTTCAATTGCTATATACATGCTGATTACACCCAAATTTATGTCCCTTGCCCAGGCCTATCCAAAGCGTCAGACATGTATTTCCAAAAGCCTCCTACATATCCACTTGAATACCAACAGGTTACTCAATTCCTAACTCATGAACTCTCTTTCCCCTACCCATCCTTAGCATCTCTGTTCCACCTCTGATATTCCTGCTATCATTTAACAGGTCTCAAGTCTTCCAAACTATAAAATCTTAGCTTGGCTAATCTGACACTGTGATGGACCAAGTCTCTGGCAATAAAGGTCATATGACTTTAAGCCCCTGCCCATGATGTGCATTCAGCCTGGTATACACCCCAGACCCCCGCTACACCTGTGCATTCTTCAACATCCAGAAATCCAACTCCAGTGTCACTGGGAATACTTTCCCAATACCTCATGGCAGAGTTAGTTATGTCATCCTAACTAAGGAATACACAGAATGTAAAGTCAAGTGGGCCTTAGGAAGCATCACTACGAACAAAGCTAGTGGAGGTCATGGAATTCCAGTTGAGCTATTTCAAATCCTGAAAGATGATGCTGTGAAAGTGCTGCACTCAATATGCCAGCAAATTTGGAAAACTCAGCAATGGCCACAGGACTGCAAAAGGTCTTCATTCCAATCCCAAAGAAAGGCAATGCCAAACAATGCTCAAACTACCACACAATTGCACTCATCTCACACGCTAGTAAAGTAATGCTCAAAATTCTCCAAGCCAGGCTTCAGCAATACGTGAACCGTGAACTTCCAGATGTTCAGGCTGGTTTTAGAAAAGGCAGAGGAACCAGAGATCAAATTGCCAACATCTGCTGGATCATCGAAAAAGCAAGAGAGTTCCAGAAAAACATCTATTTCTGCTTTATTGACTATGACAAAGCCTTTGATTGTGTAGATCACAATAAACTGTGGAAAATTCTGAAAGAGATGGTAATACCAGAATACCTGACCTGCCTCTTGAGAAACCCGTATGTAGCTCAGGAAACAACAGTTAGAACTGGACATGGAACAACAGACTGGTTCCAAATAGGAAAAGGAGTACATCAAGGCTGTATATTGTCACCATGCTTATTTAACTTATATGCAGAGTACATCATGAGAAACGCTGGGCTGGAAGAAGCACAAGCTGGAATCAAGATTTCTGGGAGAAATATCAATAACCTCAGATATGCAGATGACACCACCCTTATGGCAGAAAGTGAAGACGAACTAAAGAGCCTCTTGATGAAAGTGAAAGAGGAGAGTGAAAAAGTTGGCTTAAAGCTCAACGTTCAGAAAACTAAGATCATGGCATCTGGTCCCATCACTTCATGGCAAATAGATGGGGAAATAGGTGAGGAAACAGTGGAAACAGTGTCAGACTTTATTTTGGGGAGCTCCAAAATCACTGCTGATGGTGATTGCAGCCATGAAATTAAAAGACACTTACTCCTTGGAAGGAAAGTTATGACCAACCTAGATAGCATATTAAAAAGCAGAGACATTACTTTGCCAACAAAGGTCCGTCTAGTCAAGGATATGGTTTTTCCAGTGGTCATGTATGGATGTGAGAGTTGGACTATAAAGAAAGCTGAGCACCAAAGAATTGATGCTTTTGAACTGTGGTGCTGGAGAAGACTCTTGAGAGTCCCTTGGACTGCAAGGAGTTCCAACCAGTCCATCCTAAAGAAGATCAGTCCTGGGGTTCACTGGAAGGACTGATGTTGAAGCTGAGACTCCAATACTTTGGCCACCTCATGCAAAGAGTTTACTCATTGGAAAAGACCCTGATGCTGGGAAGGATTGGGGGCAGGAGGAAAAGGGGATGACAGAGGATGAGATGGCTGGATGGCATCACTGACTCAACAGACATGAGTTTGGGTAAACTCTGGGAGTTGGTGATAAACAGGGAGGCCTGGCGTGCTGCAATTCACGGGGTCGGAAAGAGTCGGACACGACTGAGCGACTGAACTGAACTGACCTGACCTGAACTAAGGAATGAGTTTATAAGATTCTGAAATTTCTCTCTCATCAAAAAACTTATAAGGCAGTATGTTTATGCAATCAAGTTTATGCAAATTTTGCAAGTATCATCTGTTTCCTTGTACAAATAAAGTATTAACTTTTTTTTTATTTAATAGATAGGAAGTCTTTGCCATGTGGCAAAGCATGTTCTAGGTGCTAAGAATAGAGCAATAAGACAAAGTCTCTGCTATCAAGGATTTTATATTCCAGTGGGAAACACAGATGATAAGCAAATACAGTATCAGATTACCATACGTCATAAATTTATTACAGAACTTACCTATTAGAGAAGATGAAAGATGAGAGTTGTTTTAAATATACACAAAAATTATAACTCTTGAATAGTGAAAAATAATTTAAATCCCTTAAAGCTGAAAGGAATTACTGTTACCCTGCTCATGCCCTTCTTCATAGTCACCATCATCCACATGCTTATTGTTATTAAAAGAACCCAGTGCAATGACAGTTAATCTTCCCAGTCTAGGGGAATTAGAGGGAAGGCATGAATTACTACAAGTATCAGAACTTAAAGAATTTTAGTGAAAAATAAATTTTTTTAACTTTATAAGACAGGATTACTAATTGTTAATAAACTGTTTCCACAAAAAGGCACCATCGACATACTTTTTTTGAATAGAGTACTTATTGGAATTGGTATGCAAATAGATATCGTTCACTTCATGTAAGCTTTACAAGTTTATTACTTTGAACTGGCTATATAGTCCCTTGAGCAATCTTGAGTATCTAAACTCAGTACCCTAAACTTTAAATGCTCAACATATATTTATTGGGCTTTCCTGGTGGCTCAGACGATAAAGAATCTGCCTGCAATACGGGAGACCTAGGTTGGGAGGATTCCCTGGAGGAGAGCATGGCAACCCACTCTAGTATTCTTTCTTGGAAAATCTCCATGGACAGAGGTTCCTGGTGGGCTACAGTTCACGTAATCACAAGGAGTCGGACACGACTAGGCGACTAAGCACATATTTATTAATTCAATTATATTATTTATAGGCTTGATCAACTGTTTTTTTTTTTTTTAATGGGAAGGCTATCACAAATCACCAAATATTTAAACACTGGAGTTGGAATTGAGAAGACTGTTATGCCTAACATGAAAGGAGAGGAAAGGCGTCAGTACAGGTAAATTCGAGAGTCAGAGACTTGAGTTCCTTGGGGCTTCAATTCACATTCCGAAAGACTGGTTCATCTGCTTTAGGACAACTCAACTCTGTTACAGTATTGGAAGCTCTGCTGTAGAATTTCAGAGGACCAAAAGTCATCTTTCTCCAAAACAACAAAAGCATTTTCACAAAAATGTTCTTCCTCCACTCTGCTCCTCTCCACCCCACATGGCTCACTCTCCTTCATTCTTAGCAACCTGCTCACATGCCATCTTTCCAAAGAAAATTCTATGGCCCTCACCACCATCAAGATGGAGAGGTACCTACCTAAACAACTCCCATAATACTCCACCTGTAACCCCATCACAGCATTTCACACCCTGAACTAGGACAATTTCCTTGTTTTTCCCCTCAGAATACAAGTTCCTAAGGATCAGGATCTATAATGTGATTACTGATGTCTTCCTAGCAATGAACACATTGCTTGATGTGTGGAAGACACTCTACCTCTAAAGAATAAAGGAAGATGTTTGTCTTGCCTTCATTCCCTCTTTATTTTTGTTTTATTTGTTTGGGAAACAGAGTAAGAAATTTCAAAGGCCATTTATCTAAAACTGAAATATTTCATAAATGAAAAAAAAAATTCAGTCCTAGACATAACAAGGTCATAGGGAAAGCTTCAGAGCAACAGCTCAGCTCTACACCAGGACGCATTTTCAGCTTATTACTTAGAATTCTTCCTATTAAAATTTAATGCAGTCTTCTCCAGCAGTTTATTTTGTCTGCCAAGCCCTTTATGACTATTTTGATAAGTTATTTATTACATATGGATGCCACAGTAATAAGCAGATAGCATCAGCAAGGACTCGGGGGATAGAATGCAAAGGCCACATCCACTCCTGATTTGTCAAGGCTAAATCATTAGATCCTGTGACAAGCAGTTATCAGCAAGTGCTGCTCTGAATGACACAGCATCCTAGTATAAAGTAGGTGCTCAATACATATAACCAAAGAGTGAATGAATAAACAAGTATCAGGGTGGAAATGGCCTCCGAAGTCAGACTGTAATGCTAGCACTGGTAGGATCACAGTGCAATCAGGATCAAATACTGGTGGATAAGAAATCAAGCAGCTTTATTCAAAGCAGCCTAATGCCATTTATATAGCTTCTGGAACCCTCAATTTCTTCATTTCTAAAATGGAAATGATAATAGGCTTAAGTGAGATCACGAACAAGGGGCCTTACACTATGTCTGGCAAACAGCGTGTGCTTAAAAGTACTATATTACTGGGGACTTCCCTGGTGGTCCAGCGGCTAAGACTCCACACTCTCAATGCAGGGAGCCCAGGTTCAACCCTGGTCAACAAACTAGATCCCATATGCCGCAAGTAAGAGTCAGCATGCCACAATTAAGATCCCACATGCTGCAATGAAGATCGAAAATCCTGTGTGCGGATACTAAGACTTGGCACAGCCAAATAAATAAATAAAATAAAAATATTTTTTACAGTTACCACGTTATTCTCTCATGGGAACAGTTCATACTTACTAAATTAAAAAGCACCTCAAAGTGAACTTTAAGTAGATGTGACAGGAAACACTGATCCCAGGAAGAAGAATATGTAGATATTCTCCACACAATCTGTCAAAAGTACCCTACTGGAGAAGAAATGGATTTAGGGCAAGGAAATCACACCTTAAGCAAACTCAGGAGTTTGTTATCTAAAAAGACTCCGTTACCATGCACAACTTGTATATGGCTGCTTAAAAGCATTTATTGCATTGAATTACACAAAGACCTCTTCATGCGTCTTTGGATACATTTCTGATGATCCACAGTTTCACATAATGAAGTTGCTTAAAATGTGACTCTCCCTTATGCAGGTAAAACTGTATTAGCCCTGTGATGGTCCCCTAGCTGCCTCTGGCCAGTCCCTCAAGGTCTGAGTTGAGTTGCATTTTTCTTCTCGAATTTTAATTTTTCAAGCATGGGACAAAGCTGAACTTTCTCCACATTCTGTTTACCTTAGGCAGCTATTCAAAATTCCACTCTTCTGAAAGTATCCATTCTGAACTTGGCTTCAAGATAAAGAAAGAAAGCAAACACAAAAAGGAAAAAGGAAAAATAGAAAAAAAAGAATGAACTCTTTTGCCCCTGCCTTATGTTCGAAAAGAAATAAACGCTGCTTTTCTGGCCTCATTAGTTTCACTCTGATCCTTAGTGGTTCCTTTTGGAAACCTAGTTGGGGGGAGGAGTGGGTTTGGAGGAAGAAAGGAAAAAGATGGAAGATAAGGAAGGTAGGGGAGGGAAAGAAGCTATGGAAGAAAAGAAGAAAGGGGAGCTGAAACCTGATACTAAGGAACTCAGGGCCTGCAAAGGAACAGCTTCTCAGGACTAAAAATGTGCCAGCCTGGGGAGGCAGGCTGGTTCCAATCGAAGCCTTCATTAATGCTTCATACTCTCGGTCCCTAATTTACAACCGTTTAAGGGCAAACATTCTACAAGTACCTTTGGGGACCGCTGAGGACAGAAAGAAATCTAAGAGAAATTAGGTGCCTAGAGAGCTCCCCTCCAAGGCTAGAGCCCTTTTGTGTAGGCAAGCAATTTAGCACATTTGTTTTTGTCTGTTGGGGGCTTTCAGGGATGGGGTGCGGGGTGAGGGTGGAGTGAAAAATACACACAGCCAGTCAGAAGGTGGGGGGAGTGGAAAGGGTTGGGGTGCCCAGGTGTTTGTGGGGGAAAACAGGGGTTTTGTGTAGCGGTGTGGGGGTGGGGTGGCAGGAGTCAGTGGGATGTGTCACTCCCCTGGTGCCTCAAATGATAAAGAATACACCTGCATGTAATGCAGGAGACCCAGGTTCAATACCTGGGCGGGGAAGATTTCCTGGAGAAGGGATTGAATGGCAACCCACTCCAATATTCTTGCCTAGAAAATTCCAAAGACAGAGGAACCTAGTGGGCTACAATCCATGGGGTCGCCAAGAGTCAGACATGACTGAGTGACGAATACTTTTCACTTTCATGAACAGAGCTAAAGATGGAGACTCTTCCCAAGCAGCCGGATCCTTGTTCAAGCAATTAAATAAACAAGAACATCAAAAGAATAAAATAGATGTGAATAAAGTAAAATAATCTCACTAAAACTATCATTGCTGGGTAGCTTCCTAGAGTGCTAAAATAGAGAGCATTTATTTTACGGATTCAGAGAATGCAGCAGAACCCTAGAGTTTAGCCCAAGCTGCACACACTGAAACCTAATTCAGGGGTGAAGGGTGTCTTGAAGGGTGGCACCCTCCAGCAGTCCTCTCAGCAAGCCTTTCCCTAAGCTCTGTTTCTCTTCAGCCCATACCTGTGTGCGTGGTTGTAACTAACCAGGGCCTGGGAACTGGTTAGGTGACTTTTCTCCCAAGGCCACCATGAACCATCAATCAGCCAAAGCCCAGGAGTCCTGGAATTAGACCTGAACTCCCTCTCCTGCTCCAGAAGGAGGAGAATGGGGAAAGGGAGGCTCAACAGATTTATCTTTGAACCAACAGCTTTACCTAAATGGATTTACACTGAGGATTCACTTTCACAGGGCCAGGAAGCTAGATCCCCACCACCTAGGGTGCAAGGCTGGAAGGAGGTTGGCACAGCGCTCAGCCAGGACCTGGGGAGGAACAAAGGGCAGCGTCTGGTCCGAACTAGCTTCCCTTGCCAAGTTGCTCTCCCCAGAATGAGCTCTGCGGAAAATGGATCCCACAGGCTAAGGGGTCTCATCATCAAAATATCCAGCTGAAACATTTCAAGCCATGTGATCCTCAGGGAAAGAAAGCAAAAGCTCCAAGTGAGGCAGGTGGCAGGAATGGGGGTGGAGGGGTCAGGTGGATGCCACACCTAGCCCTGTTCCAGATGACTTGAGCTCCACCTTCTCCTACTGCAACTTAAAAGTCCAAAGACTCCCTCATTCTCACCTCCTCCAGAAACAGTATTTCTGTGCTTTTCCCACTAGTGAGATACAAATCCCAACACTGAAGTCCTTTTTCCCACTTCCCCGTCAAATGTAAACTTCCTGTCATCTTTACACCTGGCACCTGAACTTAAATGCGGCATCCAGGGAAAACCCCCTTAACCACGCAGTCAAAGGTCTCAGAAAGAACTACACACAAAGTTACCTTCCTCTTCTCTCTTCTTTGTTTTACTGTAAACACAGAAGTTTTCTTAGCCCAGGGGCCCTAGAAGTGTTTGCTATTGAATAATGAAGCTGGTTAAATTCACCTCTGCAACTGCTTTCTGAGGGCAGGGGGCTCTCTGACCTGTATGGAACATAAACTCCTCAGGTGTAATGATCATAACTGCTGACCCACCAAAAGTGATCTGTTTGAATTACTCCAGTCTCACGTGGACATTGATCCCCCAAGTTCACTGTGTCACTAGAAGCAAACATTTATGAAAAGGCGAGACCACTTTAAGGATGGAATCTGTGGTCAAGGAATACAGTAAATAAATGAACTAGCCCACAGTGGGTGAGTGTACCAGCCCAGTGCTTTAACTAGTTAAGTCCTACTATTTTCAACAGGCATGATGTTGTCCCAGTCATCGGGAAAGTACCAAACTCCCTTTTTGCTTCTTGTGTCAAGAGAGGCAGGTTTAAAAAGCAGTAGAACATAACAGTGACAATGTATCTTGGATTTTTTAGGACAGTCCTGACTCAAATATTCTAAATTTTCCCATAATTGTCAGGTCCAACAGACTAAATTGAGAAGTAGGAACATCATATTGAAAGTACTCAATATTGGGAGAAGTGCTTCAGATTGCCAGGATGATTTGAGCACCCCAAATTGGAAGCTCTGAATTCAAATTTGCTTTGGAGAAGTATTGCTCCTGAGGTCTGAGTCACAAACACACACTCGCTTCAACTTTTGCTGGCTTCTTTCAAAAGAACACAGAAGCCTTTTAAGAAAAGCCTGGGGGGGGGGGGCCTGGTGGCGGTGAATTGGCGGGGAGAGAATTGGCGGGGAGGGAGTTTGTACAAAACCTGCTCTTAACAAACCAATAGGAAAAAAAAAATGAAAAAGAACACACATCAGGCTATTTCCAGTCTTAACTTCCACAGTAGGCTTTTAGAAGGGTGAAACCCACTGAGTCTACGCTTCCCCAAGCAATTCTACTATAGCAGGGCAAGAAAAAGACACATGTCCTGATGATCACCAGTATCCCAACTGGATTCCCAGTTATCCCCATCCCAGGCCTGCACCCCACCCCCTACGCTGAGGGACAGTCTCACTCCAGGCAACTTTTGTAAGTCTCAACCCTCGCAAGAAAAATGATGGGTTTGAACTATTAACCCTTCCCCAGAGAGGACTGCAATTAAGAAGAGGCCACTGCCAAAATATTCACATGGGATGTCTGTAAAAATTAATAATAATGAGCTAAATATTTGCCAGGAGTTCCAGACTTGCCTAAAGAAAGACAAAAGAAAGAAAAAAGCAAGAAGTGATCAAGCAGTAGAAAGAGACTGGGATCAAACTCAGGATCTATCAGGAAAGAATTACACAATTTAGGGAAAACTGGAGTTCATGTTGGCAGCAGAGGTGAGCAAGGAATGGGTAAAAGAGTGGGATTGGACACGAGATCTGTAGGAAGACATGGGAAGGGCTAAAAAAAAAATCATATTGATTAGGATGGCTGACTCTGCTGAAAAACCAGGAGGAAAAAGAGATGAAAATTGAGTCTGGTGTAAAGAAACATGGCTTGGTCTATCAGCAGGGAGAAGTTGATAATGACACAAACCAGGATTCAAATCCAAGCCCTGCCACATACCTGTTGCATAATGTAGGGCAAGTCACTTTACCTTTTTGAGCCTCCATTTCTTTTTAGGTGAAAGGAGTATAATGATACCTCTCCTTCTTCCTCCAGGTGGTTTTAAAGGTCAAATCTGATCATATAAATGAAATGTGCTGTAAACTCTAAGGTACTATACAAATGTCAAGCTATTTTAGACTCTTTATGAAAAATGTGGCTGCCCAGGAAGCCCTTCAAAAAGTCAAGAAGAATAAAAGGGGCAGAGGCAGAACTGGGAAGGGCAGAACCTATTGCCCAGAAAGGATAAGAATTGATGACAAAACCAACTGCAATCTGGTTCTCCAAGGTCTTTACCATATGCTAAAGACTCCAGCTTCCACTTTGACATTAATTTGGTTATTAGAAAACTCCAGGAATTAAACTAGTTCACCTCCAACAGAAGCCTCTTTTAGTGCTAAGAGGGTAATGGTAGGCATCTGGGTAGGCTCAAGGGGAGAAATATCTGAAGAAGCCACAGTGAAGACAATGATTTAGGCTTTCTACCACATGCCTTTGTCCCCACCTAACTCTAGTTTGAAATTCACCAGCTGGAGGCTCTACCACCCTGTAGGAAGGGAGGAAAAAAGAGAAAAAGGAAAAGAGAGAAAAAGGGAACCATATTCTTATTTCAGTAATCAGCTCAAACAAACAAAAACCAGAAGCCCAGGAACTGGGAACTCTACAGAAAAATCTGGCAACAATTCAGATCAATTTCTTTAAAGGCCAAGGCTTCTTGAGGGCCCAGAGTTATAAGCTACAAACTCTTCTGAGGTACCACATGTCCACTAGACTCCCCAGAAAGGCCATAAAAAATCCATTCTTAACAGTAAAGTCCTAAAATATAGAAACTTAAGGAATTTGTAGAGGAAAAGTACATAGCAAGGTCACAACTTTAGAATCATCCTAGCAGGGGGGCCTCCAAATGGATGTAATGGTCCTCTTTGTTGTGGTGTACTCACTCACTCAATCGGGTCCGACTCTTTGCAACGCCATGGACTGTAACCCACCAGGCTCTTCTGTCCATGGGATTTTTCAGGCAGCAGAGTGGGTTGTCATTTCCCCCTCCAGGGGATCTTCCCGAGCCAGGGATAGAACCTGCGTCTGCTGCATGGTAGACAGATTCTTTAACACAGAGCCTTAGGGAAAGCCATGATGGTCCTCTTAAGGCCATATAAAGAACTGGGAAATTCTTGTTTTCTGGCCAACAAATTTGTAAGTATGGTAGACAATTATTTCTGTGCCATGCCTAAAGCTCCATTATGATAGTTCCAGGCCACAAGGAACTATGTTGTATTTTCCAACCATCAACCTTAATCTACTTTCTAGGAAGATGAACATCCTTTCAGATAACCATCAATTCTTTCAACAAAAGAGGGGCAGAGGAGGTTCTTCCCAATATGCCCTCAGGGGCCATGTAAACCCACCCTAAGAAGTGAGATAACTGGTAGTACAGAGAGTCAACAGGACTTGAAATCATGTTTCCAAAGTTTTTAACTGCAACAAAGAAAAAAAGAAAGTTAAAAAAAAAGTTTTTAACGGCAATAACCATCACTCCAAAGAAATATTACTAGTGTTGAGCGATTCATGAAACAAAACAAAGATCACTGAGAACTCCTATCTCAAAAACTGTGTCCTGAGCATGCTTTCCTTGAATGCCCAGGACTGCAATGAACACAACTGAAAATAAGTCATTTATTCAAGTCAGGAGGCCCAGTCTTACATCCCAGCTATGCCACTCATTACCAGTGTGACCTTAACCAAGTTACTAAATTTCTCTGAGCCACAGGTTCCTCTTGCGTGCTTAGTGGCTCAGTCGTGTCCAACTCTTTGCAACCCTCTGGACTCTAGCCTACCAGGCTCCTCTGTCCATGGGCCTTTTCAGACAAGAATACTGGAGTGGGTTACCATTTCCTCCTCCAGGGGATCTTCCCAACCCAAGAATCAAACCTGCGTCTCCTGTGTCTCCTGCATTTCAGGTGGAGTCTTTACCCACTGAGCCATCAGGGAAGCCCAGTTTCCTCCTAGATAATAATTACTATTTTTTAAGAGAAGTTGAGCAACAGAAGAACTAAGATCAGAACTAGTAGAGAAAAAAATCAAGGTAGAATAATAGAGGTAGAAATAATAACATGTTAATTCTCAAAATGTTATCATGTAGTTGCAATGCATACATGCTAAGTTGCTTCAGTCATGTCCGACTCTGAGAACCCATGGGCTGTAGCCCACCAGACTCCTCTGTCCATGGGATTCTCCAGGGAAAATACCAGAATGGTTGCCCTACTCCAGGGGATCTTCCTGACCCAGGGATCAAACCCATGTTTCCTGCATCTCCTGTACTGCAGGCAGATTTTTTACCGATGAGTCACTGGGGATGCCCATCAGGTAGTTACTAGTATCCTATTTTATACATAAGGAATCTGAGGCTGGGAAGTTAAATGTTGTATCTGAAATCAAAATAAATGAAACAGAAGCTTCTTTCCCAGAAACAAATGCTCTTTCCACTAGATCCAAGTTTCTCCCATATCATGGGGCGGGTCCATAAGGACTCTGATGATATTCAAAGTCATTAAAAAATGCAAACAGTATATAATAAAAATGGATCATAAAAATAAACCTGCATGCCAATGAAACAAAACACATCCAACTTTTCCCTTGTATTTGTTCTGTATAACTTGGTCTAACAGTAAAACTAGGCTGAAACTGACTTTCTTTTATTGGGAAATTCTTTCTCTTTCTCTAATCTGTGTGCAAGGTGCCATACAGAACTCCACCAAAGCCCTAAAAATTATAACCTTTGGAGCTATTTTGTCAGCTGTATTTCCCTAGAATGTATTTTTCCTAGCTAGCCCAGGCTGGCTGTCTCTTCCTGTCATTTTTTTCTTATGAGCCCATTTGCAAGGACAGGGTCTAATTCTGTGTTCTTTAGAGCACCTTTCATGCTGTTGTTGATTAACACTAAATAATAATGATGTTTATAATAATGGTTGTCAATAATCATAACCATAACCATCATCACCATAAATAAGATTTTCCACTGGCGTTTTCTGGAAGCCGGTGAATATACAAAGATCATCTCAGTTTGGAGACCACCTGCTAAAAGCGAAGCTGAGCTGGGTTGTGACAATGAGCAAATGAGTCACATGTACCATGCCAAAAGTGGTGATTAATAAAGGGCTCCTCTTCTTTAAAAAAAAAAAGGCTCTACAAGTCATCATCCAGGTAGGTAACTGACCTTGTTTTCCATTAAGGCTGCTCAGTCTTAGCTTTAAGAGACATCATTCATGTCATCCACAACTGCTTTACAGCCAGCTTGCCACCGTGGGACCTGACTGAAAATTGCTCTATTGGCACTGCCCACTTGGCTCACCAGTGCCATTTGCCAAGGGCGCTGCTTAGGTTTCCAGGGATTTTTTTTTTTTTTCTCAGAAGAATCAAGTCCAACCCTTACAGGGTTAAGTGAGGGAAGTTCTGAGCAGCACTGATCCCATTCCCCTGAGAAGAAATCTACAGGGCTCCCACTTCCCCAAGAGCAATGGCATGCTCAGGCATCACAAAGATCTCCCTGCTACGGGCAAGACTACAGTGTTGCTTTGCGGACAAGCACGCACTGTCTGAGTCTGTTAACAGTGGGAGCCTTCTCTAAAACCAAACTAGAGTAGAAGAGGCAAGATGTGAAATTACAGCAGAAGCCAGGTCTTCACAACAGTTGAGTACAGAAAGTAGAGTTGAAACGAGTTCAGGATGCAGACTTGTTTTATTTTTGCCACTTATTAATCATAATTCTGAGCCTCGGTGTCCTAATCTGTAAAATTAAATGGTTAGGCTAGCTGTACACTAACCAATAAGGCAAACCACTAGCCACGTGTGGCCAGAATACTCTGAACTGTGCTGGAACAGTAAAATACACACATAATTTTGCAGACGGTACGAAAAAGAATATAAAATATCTCATTACTGATTTTGTACTGCTCATATGTTGAGATAATATTTTAGATATATGTGATACACTGCTTTTTATTTGGCTGCACCAGGTCTTAGTTGTGGTATGTGAGACCTTTAGTTGCAGCATGCGGGCTCTAGCTCCCTGACTAAGGATCGAACCCGCGCACCCTGCATTGGGAGTGCAGAGTCTTAGCCACTGAAGCACCAGGGAAGTCCCTGAGACATACTTTTTAAAATTCACCTCACCTGTTTCTTTTGACATTTTTAACATGCTAATTGCAAATCCCAAATTTTCCATTAAATTTTCTATTCCTCAGATCTGGGTTAGATGATCTCTAAAGCCTCTGGCAGCTTTAACAATCTGTGTTTCATTTGGTGCTTCTGAGTGACTTCCTCACAGCAAGTTATCAGCAGAAGAGAATGTAAATCTTTTTCCTCACAGAGACTTGATTTCCTTAACTCTAAAATGGGGATAATGCCACATTTGATGTGAGAAGAAATAAAAAAATGATCTGAAATTAAGACAGTGCTATGCAAATTAAGTTGTTACAATTATTACACTATACTTATTACTTCCAGCAACCTGGAATGACAGACGTAAAGGAAGGATAAAGTGGGAAAAGTTAGATTCTTCAAAGGAGGAAAACATCAGCCTAACCTAGATATTACCAAGCTTCTAGGCACCTACAAACCCTGAGAGAACTGGAGATAACCTTCTTACAAGCCGAGAGACCCAGAACTATCACTCAGAGCTAGGGAAGAAACCTAGATAGTACCAGTCAGTGCCTGCTTTGGGTGTGAAAAGCACCATGGTCACACAGGAAAGACAGTGTTTCTGACCTAATAAAAGCTAGAAAGCAAAAAAAGAAAATAAGCAATATTTTTACAAACTAGTGGCTATTATTTCATTGCTTTTCAACCCTCCCCAAAACTTCTAGAGGTAAACCAAATACCCACATTTTTACAGATTAAAAACAAAAACAGAAATCAAGTAACTTACCCCATGTCACGCAGCTGATAACCACAGAAGTTGAAATTCACATCCGTCTCTCCCTATCTGATTAATTCTTCCCATCAGGAGAAATACGGAGTAAGTATGGGATAGACTTAGTATTTCTAACCTTTAAGGGAGCAGATTAATTCTCAAGTAGACCCAGAATCTGGGGTCCACCTATCATTTGGAAAACAGAAGTGTTACCATCATAGCAACTCACCCACAGTCAAACACTAACAAGATAATCGTGTCTGGGTCTATAAATAGGTGGTTTGGGTTTTAAAAGAATAGAAGAGTTGTGTGTTATGAATGCTAGGAAGAGGGGAAAAAGGAACCTGTCATAACTGAGTGTTCACAAGAAAACCCGGGAGAAGTCTTCATTATCAGCAAGGCCAGTGGGGCAGGAAAAGAGTGAGGGGACAGGTGTGTCACAGGAAGCAGCAGACTGCACTCAGGAGAGGTGATGGCACGGTGGGAAGGAGGGAGATCCCCCAGGGACAGAATTTGAAGCCCTGACACCAGGCTGCCCACCTGTGGCTTTAGACCCTGTACTGCTTTCCAGCTTACCATGTGGGGGCGCCATGCCAATCCCTGAGCCAGGCTAGACCCAACCCTACGGGCTCCTGGGCCCAGGCCCAACTCCCTCAGACACCACTCTCCCTCAAGGGCAATGGGAAACCATGATCACAACCATGGCCTTGACTTCTTTCCTTTCTCAACAGACCATCAACTTTGCAAACCCTGAAGAATTAAATGGCCAGCCAGGGACGATCAGAACTTTGAACAGTCAGCAATGACGCAAACTGGGAGCAATGAAAGCAGCTTTGGGAGTTTCCATCAACTCAGCTGAGAAGGGTGGTATGGAAGTATATACACGTTAAAATGAGGTGTTTCTGTTCCCCTTCCTAGGACGCACATGCGGGCAAACTAGAAAAGCCACATGGACTTCCTGAAACCATGGGCCCTAAGAGGACCCTGGGTGCTAGGATTCCCCACTGCCCTCACTCAGAACCACAGTCTTGGAACACACCTCAGCTGGGACAAACACGCTCCTTCCCATCACCCTCCGGCTCCCCAGCCCCCACTCCCTTCATCGGCCTTTCCGTCCAGCCACATTAACTGCTCAGAAACAGTCACTCCACTCTAGAGTTACTCAGGAATCGCATTCTTAGAATAACTCATCAATTATACCTGTCAACTTGCCAAGAGTGCCACAGGGGAGGTGGAAAGTCTAGACTTCATCTAACTGCAGCGGCAAGCACCCCTGTTCACGGAGGGCCCCAACTTTGCAAATGGCCTTGACAAGCTCACAAGAGACAAGAAGCCAGGAAAAGGCAGGAGCGCCAGGTTGGAATGCAGACCCTGTCACCAAGTTCCTCTCTGGCCCAGGGTAGGGATGTATCTTCCTGACTTGTAGACTAGGAAAATCTGCACCTGTATGCTAAAAGGATGTTCTGCCACAGAAAACCTAGGTTAGGAAACGGTGAAAAGAAGTGTCCTTGTCTGACTTAAATATGCACACAGACTCATTGTCAAAAAAAGTGCTGCCAAGAAAGCAGCACCATGACAGACATACTTTTTAACTAATTGGGAAGAATCATTAGCAACTAAAACATTTACTGGATGCAAATGCCACTGCTAAATCTTTGGAAAGTCTATTCTGCTAAGCGAGATAAATACTCCCATGAACACTATTATGTGACTAATAGTTAGAAAGCACCCCCCCCACCTTTGTTAATCTGTGAAAAGGTAAGTTTTCACTCAGCCTGAAATGAATCGTATCCAAGTTATCCAGAACCCTAATGAATAACATAGTCCTTTGATTTTAAAACTCTCTAGGAACACAGCTATTCTATAAAAAAAAAAAAAAAAACACTGGAAATGCACTATATTTCCATGATAACACAAATAACTATTTACTAATATTAGGCAAGTTATTTTTCATCATCCTGTGCCTCAATTTCCTTACTTGTTAATTACTTCCACCTCATAAGATTGTCATATACTTTAAAATGAAATAACATATGAACAGAAATACTATGCATAATTTGTGGCACATAAAATCTGAATAGTAATCATGTATTCGAAGTTTTTAATATCACCAAACCTCAACATCGCCACAAAGAATCTTTTTTATATTTTATTTGGCTTCCCTCTCTCCTTTGTGCTTGGTTGTGTCTGACTCATTGAGACCTCAGTCATGCAGCCCACCAGATTCCTCTGTCCATGGAATTTTTCCAGGCAAGAACACTGGAGTGGGTTGCCATTTCCTACTCCAGGGGATCTTTCCAACCCAGGAATCAAACCCGCGTCTCTTATGTCTCCTGCACTGGCAGGCAGATTCTTTACCACTGCAGCACCTGGAAGCCATTAGTTTATTATAACAAATCCACAGTCAGAAGGAGAAACAGAAAGCAAGTGCCCTGATGCCTGAGATCCATTCCCTGTTCACTCCAACAGAAGGAATTCCCAATTCCCTCCATCATCCAAACTGTGAAGGGCTAGGTGACAGCATCTGCTCTCAGGAGTCACAGAGTTCACTATGATTTTGAAGATTTAGGGGAGCAAAAAGCAATAGATCAAAAAGAAAAAAAAAAAGCAATAGATCTCTGGCCATAACATCAAGCAGGATTTCACACTGCTGTCCTCCGCATTAAGGCTCACCAAAAATGGCATCTCACAATTTAACTTTCTCCTCACCAACTTAGGCCTCATTTTTCACACACACACCTCATGCTTGTTTACCTGAACTCAGCCATATACCTGACCTTGGAGGCATGGGAGATGGTGACCATTGGGAACCATAGGTAGGAGTGCATGAGACAAACAGTACAAATGAGACCCAAAGCACTGAAAAAAAAAAAAAAAACTAATGAGGTTGGGACAACCACAGAAGCATCCTCCTTTTGGCCTCTCCCTTCCCAGTGAGACCTGGCTGAGGTATTTCTCCTACCAGCCTTTCTCCATGAGGCTCCACATCAGAGTTAAGACACTTAACTTGATTCTCCAAGAAACAAGTGCATTGTAACAGGGACAGAAATATAATTCCACCTCAGTCAGTGGCTCACTCACTCTAAGACCTTGGAAAAGTCACTTCCCCTCCTTCCCTGACAATTCAAACCCAGGAACAGGAATCAGAAAGGCATCTGTCAACCCTCTTCCTGTGGTGACAGGTGGATAGTATCACCTCCACCCTGAATACCTCACAGGGATGCAAGAGGATGGATGAGCCAGCATTACAGCCAATATTCTACTTGCCAGCAATAAACAATTCACCTTTCTGTGGTAAACGGGCTCTTTCCAGGGCACCAGGGAATCATTTAGCAGTCGGGAAGAAGTAATTTGCTCTATGGTCCTCCCGTGTCCTGAAAAGTGTTATCCACCTCCAAAAGGTGAGCCCTGATCTCTCAGAGAATTTGTTTTCTCACGGTAGGATCAGAAAGCTTCCATGTTTCCAGCTTTAGGAAAAACGCACTCCCCCTATCTTTTCCCCTGTCCCGTTCTCTCCCCTCTGCCAGGCCCTTCTCCTTACGGATCATCCCATTCTCTCCTCCCCTCAAACAGAAACCAGATGAAACCGTCTGCAAACAACTTGGGAACGCTCAGTGTGCCTGGGGAAACTGAAACACAAATCCTTTCTGGGGCCACCACCTCCTTCTGTCCCCCTCGCCTTCCCCTCCCTCTCCTCCTCCCCCTCTCCCTCTTTCTTCCTCCTTCCTCCCCTCCTACCCCTCCTCCTCCAGGACCTCGCTCCTTGTTAAGGACCCGGCCAGTTAATGGGAACTCTTCTCCTTTCTCCCCCCTCCCCCACGGCCCTCTCCCGGCTGGGTCCTCAGCATTTGATTCCTGTCTGTCACTGAGTGATGAGGACAAAGGGTGAGGAGTCAGGAAAAGGTCTGGGCCACTTTGTTCAGAGTCTGGATGCGAACTTTGGATGAACTCTTCATCAGGAAGGGGGCTGGGGAGGAGAGGAGGGGCCAGCAAGGAGAAATTCACTGCTCTCTGGGCTCAAGCCTCAAAAAAAAAAAAAAAAAAACTCAAAAAAAAAAAAAAAAAGAGAGAGAGAGAGGGAAAGATTCTCTTTAAACAACTGAAAGGGAAAAAAAAAAAAAAAAAACACAGGTTAGGAGGGTAGAAAGAGTCTCCCTCAGCTCCCTAACAGAAAAAAAGGGGCACCGTGGGGGTGAGGGGCGTGTGCTTAAGCAAACAGAAGGCCAGGGAATGACTCTCTGGGGCCCATGCTGTGGGCTCCAGCCAAGAACTAGTCTGGTTTCTTCCCCTCCAGCCGGTCTCTTTCTTTTTTTCCCCTTAAACCAAAGGGATTCCTAATAAAGCCACAGTAGACTTGTAGAAAGCAAAGGGAGGGAAGAAGGAACCAGGGATGGGAAAAGACAAATCAAACTATGCAATCTCAAAGTCCAAAAAAAAAAAAAATTAAGACACACTTCACCACATGCATAAACCCCAGAATGTTCAGTCCAGAGTCAATTTCTCTTTCTTCCTTATCTGTGTGTATGTGTATGTTTTGCATGTCCGGGCTGGCAACCTCTCCTGTTTGACTTTTTCTCCCTACTCTGTACAGGAGTTCTTTAAAAAGCACCATTAACATAGAGCTGGAACCACCGCAAAAGCCAGTTTGTCTTCTTTGTGCTCAATAAAAGCCGGCTAGAACTCTTTCACCTCCACTTACTATTGATTTTTCTATTGTACTCTACAGGCGTGTGTATCTCACTCATCAGACTGTCTTTCATTCTGTGAACCTCTCTGACCACATCTGGACGTGAGGTTTTTCAACTCCCACCGATGGTATCCCTATTTCATTCAATCATTTTGTGCCCGCCTGCCATCGCACAGTCACTTCGGGTCTGGCCTCTGTCCTTTGGTCTTTGCCTCAGACTCTGGATTTCAATTCCCCTAAATCAGCTGTCCATCCCAGCAAGCAGAGATGAGAGGGGACAAGGCCTCCTCACATCCCCAGGGCTCTTTCCCCTCTCATTCACTCTGCATATAAAACATAGGCTTAAGTGACTGGGTGGGAGATTCACACTTTCAGGGATAGAATGGGTTGGGGGTGGGGGGTGCAGAGCATCTGGCCCTTCTCTCTCTACCCCTCCTGGGAACAGCCCCCAGGGTGGTATACCTGAGGCTGTTTCTTGAAGCAGAAGTGCCCCATGGCTGCAAACGGGCACAACTTCACACACACAAAACCTCTCTGTCTGATAAAGAAAGGCAGATAGATGGACGAACGAGATGACCATTCTTGAAGCTTCTGAGAAACTGGTGTTAGGAAGGGACTATGTGGATTGAAAACTGCTCATTTTGCGTTCCTATGAATAGGAAGATAAACTCCACACAGCAAATAAGTATGTCTGATGTCCTTGCTCAAGAAAATTGGACACACAAAGACTGGCAATTAACAACAAAGAAAGGGCAGATTAAAAACATTATGTGATATGAGGATTCACCTTCCAAAAAGGGCTCTTGTCCTACAAAAGATGTGCTATAAGCCTAGCCCTGGAAAGTGAAAGCGAAAGTTACTCAGTCTTGTCCGACTCTTTGTGAGTCCATGGACTGTAATTCTCCAGGCCAGAAGACTGGAGTGGGTAGCCTTTCCCTTCTCCAGGGGATCCTCCCAACCCAGGGATCAAACCCAGGTCTCCTACATTGCAGGTGGATTCTTTACCAGCTGAGCCACAAGGGAAGCCCAAGAATACTGGAGTGGGTAGCCTTTCCCTTCTCCAGCAGATTGTCCTGACCCAGAAATTGAACTGGGGTCTCCTGCATTGCAGGCGGATTCTTTACCAACTGAGCTATCAGGAAAGCCTTGGAAGAGACCTCTTAATCGTTCAGATCAAATCCCTTTACTTAACAATAAGGCAGCCAAGACCCCCAGAGTAAAGGGAATGTACCCATCCCAGCTCTCCATAATACCCCCATCCAGTGTTCTTCCCATTACACACCTTGCTTCCATGAAGCTAAGGAGCGGATTCAAAATAAAGGACACAGTTATCAAAACCAGACCCATACACTTTTCAAGTACATCCATACAAAGTGAACATCAGTACCCCTTAACTGAACATACAGCAGTAGTTCATACCACCTGGTGCATGAACCAGGGAATTGAAACAGGCACACAATGTTTGTTTACATCAAACCACACTTGCTATCTCCCTCATGTACATTATCCTGCGTTTCATCCTTAGATGTGAAGGTTCGCGAGGTCAGCATCCAAGTTTCATTCTCCGTACAAATCCTGGTGGACTGTCACTACTGTTTTCTCTGTGGGCAGCTAACCTCTATCTCCACGTTCCCTCTGTGGATAACAGTCTCAATGCACCATCATCGAACTCTCAATCACACCTCTCTGTTCAACTCTCTCGAGATCTCAAGCTCCATATTCAACTGCATGCCCCACCAATTCTGTGTTCAACAAGATTTCTAAATCTATGCCATGTTCTAAATCAGCCTTCCACTTGCCTGCCAAACTCTGAGTTCTCTCTCTTGCTTCGATTTTGTAAGCAGTGGTGACAGGATAAGTTAGAGAAAAAAAAAAAAAAAAACTTCAAGTTGGGTTGAGCTTTGTACTTTACAATGCATTTTACACTTAGATCTCACTGGAGACTCATAATCTCCCTGGAAGTGGACAGGACCAGGCAGATGAGTGTAACAGTGCACACCTTACAGGTGAGAAAGCTGGCCTGAGTGGCAAGCCCCTATTTACCCACCTATTTAAAAGTAGAACAGGCCAGAATCTGTCCCCCTGCATCACAGGGCTGCTCCAAATGGGACTGGATGTTTCTGATTTGCTTTGGAAGTGAAGAGGGAAAAACATGCATCTACTGAACACTCATCACATGCCTAGTGCCATATTTGAGGCTTGTTTTTGAGAGGGAAAACTATAGCATCTTCACCCTTGAGCAACTCTCTAGGCCAGCAATGACATGGACACACCTATATCTTCTGCAAATAACACTCTTTGCCCTGCTTATTCCTATCTGTCTATATGCATTAGAGGAACAACTCCACCAGTATAAACCGTTAAACATAAGCAGTGGATGTTGGGTTCATTTTCCTATTTGGGTTGATGAGTGAATTTGCCAGTAGAATTCTAAGAGTGATCACCTATATTTACAGTTCTTTCAAGATACTACAAATTGCTCTGATTTCCAAGGGTGTGAGTACAAAACATATCTTCTCTGTATATCAGAGTTTCCAGATTTCTATTTTACTTTAGTACCCCAGGAAGATGTCATTTTTTGAATATCTGGATGAATGAATGAATGTCTATAAGCACAACTTATGCAAGGAATGGTATAGAAAAGGCGTGAGACTGTAAATTGAAAGCTATTTTGTTTATTAATAACATAAAGGAAAGGAGTTCTTATTCAAGAAAAACTACGCATGAGTACAGGATGTAAAGAAAAAAGATTAGAAACCAAATGCTAAAGGTTTCTCAGCTAGACATCCATTTGATTAGCTGCTGAGATGCCCAACTTAAGGTAATGGTCTTGGCAACATAGAAGGGTGAGGATAAGAAGACTTAGATAGAGTGACTCTGCTGAAGAAGAGAGTAGAACAGCCATAGAAGAGAGTCAAACAGAGAGACTGGTTCAAGTGGTTTTCAAATCAAGCCAAAGAAAATCTTCAAGACTTTTTAAAAAATGTACTGATCCTCAAAGACCACAGCCCTCCCCAAAGGCCATAGTGAGATTCCTGGTCTAAGACAAACACACCCATCCTCCCCAGGAGAGTCCTCAATTGCAAAGGCACTAAAGCACACGCAGGACCCTCCATGGAAGAGGGCTCATGAGGAGGGAAATGTGTAGGGAAAATGAGCTCTGCTACTCTTAACTCAGAAACATGTGAACTGCACTGGGATGGGGGAAGGATGGCCCCAGAGAGTGACCCTGAAAAGTGACAGCCCAGTTTGAGACATCACAGACTCCAACCAGGGAATTTCCACACAGGGAGGGGGCTGGCAGGAGGAAGGTGGGGGCAATTCTTCCTTTCCTCCTGTCCAAGGACAGGTTTAAATTACACATGCTCACACTGGGAGGGGTGGGGGAGAAGCTGTAGAGAGTGCCCAAGAGAGCTAGCTTCTTATTCAATCACTTCCTTTGCCTCAAGGTCTGCAATCACTTTCACATTTTAAAACATCTCACTTTCAACTTCCTAAGTTTATTTGTATTTATTATTATTATTACTATTATTTAATGGAGGAGTCCTTTTCCAACATTCTAATTGAACTCATAGGAGGAAAACTGGGCAAAAAGTCAACAGGAGCAAAGAGAAAGTTGGCCTAACATTTGGGAGAAGGAAAAGAGAAAAGAGGAGGCTTTGCAGATAGGAAAAGACAGAGCAATTTGAGGATGGGAGTAAAAGGAAGGTACCAGAATCTGAGCCACTGACTAGTTAAAAGCAGCTGCCTCTCCCACCTCCACCTCTCCCACCTCCGCCTCTCCCACTGGAAGGTTGTGTGGAGCCAGCTTCCTAAATCTGATTATCACTTGTCTTTACACGGTTCTCATGTGTCCTCTCTTGCACACTCTTCCCCTCCATCTACATACACAAGGATACCCTGAGCATCCTTCATAACCCCAAGGCCAAGATAATAACTCAGAAAACCCAGACTCAAAGGAGCCATTCAAGAATTGTCCCCATTCAATAACAGGTTGATTCTAACCAGAAACCTCTTTCTCTCTGAGCACTGAGTTTGGAGCACTTCACAGGAGTGATCCAATAGACCTAAGAGCAATTTACATCCTGTCTTCTACTTTTGACACATCGCAGAAGCACACACATAAGGTTCAGAAGACAGCAGATAATAGTAGTTTTGGAAATAATTTCTTAAGATAGGTAGTCTGAAAATAGAAATAAGTTCCATTCAGATTTAGATGAATTATATGTGACTCCTTTTTCCTTCCTTCCTTCAACTAACACATTGAGTATCGCACATATACCAAGCACGGTGCTAGGTATGCAGAGATGAATAAAGCACTGCACACTAGAAGTTTACCATCTAGAGAGGGAAGAAGGTTACAATCTAAGAGAAAACTGAAGTCATCTTTCTGGAAACTTTCAGAGCATACTGAGGGTTAAAGACCGTCATAAACTCAGGTGACCCACAAGGCCCTGATCAGTGGCTGCCCTGAGCCCTCTCTACCTTCTCCCATGATAAGCAATTAAGGACAAGGTCCTATTTTGCATTTCTCACAGTGCCTAGTTTAGAAGTCCATGCCAAGCAAATTTTTTTTTTTTTAATGAGGAAAGGAAAAGAGGGAAGAAAGGGAAATACGAAGGTACAAATTCTCTGATTAATATAATAACGAATAACTAAAAATTAATAGCGCTTCCCTTGTGGCTCAGCTGGTAAAGAATCTGCCTGCAATGCTGGAGACCTGGGTTTGATCCCTGGGAAAATTAATAAATCTGGATAAAAGTCAGATGTGGGAGTTATTTACTCTTTTCACTCTTTATTTTACAAATATGTCCCAGGAATCATTCATTCTTCCTAGTCTTAGGGTCTTAGGATCCAAGGTTCATTACAGGAATAGTGGTGATGGTGATCATGTTGCCAGCAGGGGGAAAAAGAATGAGTCTCCCTGTTGAGGCTGCCAGGTCAAGTCAGGAAGAGGCCTCAAGAGGGGCCCACCCTCTACCTCCCTGCAGCCCTACCCTTCCCTAATCCCAAAGAGTTGGGGGTCATGGAGGCTGGGTGAGTTAGCCAAGGACCTTCCCCCACCTAAAAGAGAAAGGAAGTGAAAATGCAAACTGCAAGACACTGGCCTCTTTCCTCTCTCAGACGCCCTCATTATTCCTGATTTTTTCCCTTCCCTCTTGGCTTAAGGACGCAAAGCCCAAACTCCAAAAGGAGAAGCAAGCTGACTGGGAGTGCATTTTAAGAAATCTCATGCCTCATTTCACAAAAAATATATATAAAATGTTTATATCTCTATTATATAGGACTTACCAAGCTAGAGTCCAATGTATCCATTAAGATATATCTATCCCAGCAGACCATAAATTCCTCTAGGGCAGGGGCTTTTGATCCTTCTTTTTGGTGAAAATCTCAATAAATATTAATGCATGGATTTTCCTCCTTTTGGATAATAAGTGTTTCAATTCAAAAAATATTGAGAATTTACTATATATATATATATATATATTTACTATATGTATGTTGATGAGAACATGTAAGATCTTATTATTATTTTCCAGAATTCATTAGCCTGATAAGGGAGTCAGACTGTAAACAAACAACTGTAAAAAAATCTGGCTAGTGCTGTGGGGATGCTATATAGACACAGCTACAGTAAAATATGAACTAGAATATTTTGTTCCTATGTTGAGGGCAACAACCATCATATCATTTAGCATCTTCTTATTAGGAACCATGTCAGAAATTTTGCATGCAGCCGACAACTGATTCACTTTCAATACTAAATGCTTTGAAATTTGAAACTGATCCTATTACCCTTTTTGCTTCTGCTACCAGGAAACAAAGCGTCGAACCCACAGCCAACTTGTATAGGATCTAGATTGAACAAGGTCCTAAGACCAGTTTGTTCCAAAGAATTGGGAAGCTATTGACTTATCAGCAAAAGGCTTCAGAAGGCCAGAATGAGAAAGGATCTGCTCCACGCAATTTTACATACTAATGTTCCCTTGCACGTTATATTTTTCTATTTTCTCTCTTCTAATTGCCTCATTTCTATAGTAAATCTCTTTGTTTTATTTGTACCTTCTGGTAAGCTACTTGAATTCCTCTTTGAAATGAAATGAGCAATAAATAAATAAGATATATAACAGGTTCTGTTGATAAACAGAAGAAAATTTCATCCCTGAGTATACAGTCATCTCCAAGAAACAGAAAATTCATACAGCCACAAGGAAAATGACAGGAAAAAAAATATAAACATGGGGGGTTATCACAGATATTGAGCTAGGGCCATAGGATTAACAGTGAATTTATTTGCTTCTATGACATTTTCTTTATTAAGATCTTCCTGGGATTATACTGTTTTCTAAACAGTTCATTTAAAGGTAAGTCCTTGAACTCCTTCTTTCCCTCCTACCCCCTGGGGTGATGTGACAATAACAGACCCGGAACCGTCAGCATCCAGCCCGTCCCCAGGACTCCCTCTCCACCCAGGCCCTTGACATCAGGCTGGCTGTGCTCCAGGCTGCACCGCTCCGTGGGAGGCACTGTCCCCTTCTCTAAACTGAGAACACTTACTCGGCAAAAACAAGAGCTGCTCAACATGCCATTCTGACAAGAGTGGCTCTACAACTGGGCAGGTGAGACTTTCTGGCCTCAACAAAGAAATTTCCATTCACACCTTTAGAACCATCTGAGGGGACTTCCTTGGAGGTCCAGCAATTAAGACTCAGGGCTTCCAGTGTGGGTTTGATCCCTGATCGAGGAACTAAGATCCCACATGCTACATGATGTGGCCAAAAAAACCCAGAATTATCACAGTGCCCTTGGCCAGAGTGTGACCACACAGAGAGGTGTGACAGAAGGACAGCAAGCCCAGGAAGGGCATGCGAGAACAAGACACTGTGCCCTGCTTTAAGTTCCCAAGTCCCAGGCTTCCAAGAAGGAGCTAGAAAAGATGAGATACATATTATGTATATATATGTACAGCCATACCATCCTGAACGTGTCTGATCTCATCTGGTCTTGGAAGCTAAACAGGGTCAGGACTGGTTAGTACTTGGATGGGAGTCTACCTAAAGGATTCTCAATTTGGGCTTCCCTGATGGCTCAGACAGTAAAGAATCTGCCGGCAATGCAGGAGACCCAGGTTCAATTCCTGGGTCAGGAAGATTCCCTGGAGAAGGGAATGGCTACCCACTCCAATATTCTTACCTGGAGAATCCCATGGACAGAGGAGCCTGGCGGGCTATAGGGTCACAAAGAGTCGGACACAACCGAGCACAGAGGGGAGAGAGGAGCCAAATACATTTTTTTATATATATACAAAACCAAAGGAGTAATCAAGTTTTAGCCCACCTATGAAGATAAGTCATGTCCATCACCTGAAGGAAATCAGGTAGATTCTAAAAAGCAAAGGCAGGGGCCTAACAAAAATCAGGAAACAGGCCCAAGGAGAATTTTGGACTTATCTCCTTTTATTTATGCTTTACAGCCAACCACAGCCAAGAGATAATGAAGTTCATGTACCTGAGAAACAGGACCAGAAGTGGGCAGAGCCAAATGATTTGTTATTTGGACAACTGAGTAGGATTCCATGGGATTTTCTGGGAAGAATCACAAGCTGAAAGGCTGTCACTCAATGGGAATGAATACTACGGTAGAAAAATTTACATTTAGTAAAACTTCCTAAGTCAAACTTGTCTCAACGGATCCTCTCCTGAGTTGTGTGACTTTTGGGAAGTTTATGAAACTCTCTTTTAGTTTCTTCACCTTAAAAAATGGGGCAATAGGAGCTCCACATGTTTTAAGTGTTCCATGCACTATTATTACCTGTGGACAGAATTCCCTGCTCCAAAGGGAAAACTGGGCATCACCTCCACTGACATTTTCCATTCAGCTTCATGCTAATATGACCCACCAGCACCCTTCCTCCAGCCTGGGGCCCAGAGCACTCTTCCCCTTCAAATCACTTGGACAGGGTAAACATGAGTATAGAGTAACAGCTTAACCATCTACACTGCCTGCCTCCCTTCCTCGGCTGACAGCCAGGACAGACAGACTGTGTGTCTGTGTGTTCCAAGAGCCAGAGAAGCCTCCAGGGCTGGCCTGCCCCAGTAACTGGATTGAACAAGCTCCTAGACCAGTTTGATCCAAAGAGACAAGCAGCTATTTCCTTACCAGCAGAACAACTGGGCCTGGTTGGGCCGACCACCGCAGTGAGAAAGCCATCACCGGAGTCTCATAAACCTTAAGGAGACAGGAGGTCTGATGGCACAAGGCCTCAAAGAGCATTAAGTTAACCCAGTGTCTTCTACCAGCAGGGAGGGAGAGGAAGAAAGAGGGAGCTGTGCAAGGGGAGGGTATGAATGTGAAAGATGAAGCTAACCATGAAAATTTAATTTGTTAAAATAATGACTAGAGAATAACAGATAATGTACAAATTGTCTACACGCATTTATTGAACACATAATAAATGTGTGTATGAATATATAGGACTATATACGCATACCCTGATAAAAATTAATTTCAGCTTCTCGAAAGCATCCTTGTTTGTCTCCCTGCTGGCAAGAACCTTGGCGCAGAGAGGTAAATTTCACACTTCCTTTCAGCAGTCCCTCCACACGGACCCTGTAGCTTAAGCCGCCCAGGTGAGCAAATGTCACAGATGCTTCTTCGGCAGGCGGTAAATTCCAGCCATCCTGGGGAAATGCCAAGTGGTCTCAGGTCACAGGTTGGGCAAATAGCGATTTGGGGGTCTGGGGGAGGCCCCAGTGGAGGGGAGGAAAAAAGAATAAAAACAAAAGAGAGTGAAAGGAAGAGGCAGGAAGGAGAGGAAGCAGAGGCAGTGTTTAGGGTAAGAAGGCGAGCTATGCAAGAACTCAGACACAAAACACTTCTCAGGCTGCCTACATTAAAGTCTGCGCCCTCTGGATGAAAGAAAGCTCCCTGCCATGCCCATCAGCCGGCATGTGTGACATCTTTGGCTCGGAATGACCTCCTCAGACACATACTTGGCCCTCAGGAACACAGTCCTATCTTGGGCACAGGCCTTTGGGAGCAAGTCTGCTGCCCATGCTACAAAGATCATGACCATGATTCCGGCCCTACACTGGGTTGTATGTTCCCTGAGGGTAAGGGCCATCACTGGCACATTTGTGTTTCTCCGTGTCTTTCGTGCCTCAAACAGAGAAGTTTCATAACTATTTGCTACAGCAACAAATGGGCCAAAATAGGATGCAAACTCTGTAAGTTCATCATGTCCTACAGGAGGTCTAAAATGAAATGTCTAACTGGTGTTGAAAAATTAAACCCAAGCAGGGCAGGAATTTATTTTTAACTTTTTCACTTTTCAACCTGTGGGAGATAAGAGTTTGGCCCAATATCTCCAGAAATGTCTGTGATCAAAAATATGTGATCAAGGACTTCCCTGGCAGTCCAGGGCTAAGACTCTATGCTCCCAACACAAGGGTTGCGGGTTCTATCTCTGGTCAGGGAACTAGATCGCACATTCTACAATTAGAGTTCATATACCACAACTGAAGATCCTGCAGGCCACAATGAAGACCTGGTGCAGCCAAATAAATAAATATTTTAAAAAATATGTGTGGTCAAACTTACTTCAAGGCAATCAAGCGTCCATGACTCTCACTTATGAAGGCCAACATTCAAGAGGTGACATTAGCCAACGTAAGTGAGAAGAAGATATATTCTTGTGGGACATTGGCAAGACAACCAATCTTTGCATACTTAAGTCCAGATGGAAGACACTGGAGAGATTGTCTCCTTCGTGTAAACCTCTACGAAGTTAATTGAAAGTTGTGGTTACCAAGATATTCCAGCCTGAATTGCCTAAAAAGGGAAGAGACAGTATGGTAAATGAGTAGGAGGGGGCAGTGTCCAAATCAGGAACAGAGAGAAGCAATTATTTTCATTCTTTATTATCCCCATCATTGGTATTAGTATTGCTACTCTTATATTTTAGCTATAATATCTGTAACAGTCGGAAAGAACATGTGAACTCTCAACCTATATAACAACGCTTCCATCTTCTCCCCCTGAGTTACAGGGATGAGAAACTTATCCTGTGAAATTAATAATGGGCCTCATTCTTCAGCTGGTGGATCGGAGACTGGGCTAGTAGAAATTTATAGAGAGAATTAATTCAAAGATTTTCAAAGTAATGAAGGAATTCAACCTTTCTGACTTCTCACTCTCCCACAGTCACTCAATATAAAGTTTCTGGAGGGTCTATTAGAGGACCTGATGGGTGCCCCGGGAGGCTGTAACAGAGCAATGATAGGAAAGCACAAGAATCCATTTAAGAATAATAATCACACATGAAGAACATCTTTCGTAGTGTAACTTTCTACAAAGAAAAATAAAGTAATATGGCTTAGGCCTGAGCATGATGACAGCCCCTTCCTGCCTTGGCTCCAGCAGGCTAGGTGGGGGAGGGGAGGCAACAGTGTGTATAGGCTAGAGGAGGGGCAAACCACCAACATTAATTCTTTACTTTCAGAAGACTTGCAAAAAGAAAGCAGCTTAAGGCCCTTTTAGGCTTTCCTCTGAGACAAGACAAACCAAGCAGCCATATCAGAAACTAGGTCTGTAGGAAGGCCCCCAACCTTCTTCAAGTGTTAAAGAAATCAGACCAAGCTTAACGAAAACAAGTATCAATGCTGTTTAAAGTACATCAAGGTTCTTTGGATTAGAAATCTCCCCAGGGGAAGATGCTCCCTGTAAAAGCTGAGAGAGAGAAGATGGGAGGGTTTCTGCAGGAACTTCTGATTATGTTACTTGATTCATTTCAACACCACAAAGCACCAACTAGATCATTTACCGAGTAGAGAGGCAACAACACCAAGGCAACTAAGCAGGAGCTGCAAATTAAGACGTGTGCATGTGAGCGCTGGCACCCGCATACACTCACCCACGTGCTTGCACGTTGCCTTCTGAATTTCACTTCTGTATGCAAAACCACCACCACCAGTGTCTGTACTGCACGGCCACTGTGCATACGGAAAATGCAGCACAGCCCCCACGCCTGGCTCCCTGGTGACAGACCTCCACAGCCTTGCTCCTCACCAGAGGCTCTGATTGCTGTGGCAAGATGGGTCCAAGCCCGGCCTGGGGGGTATTTAATAAAGGAAGGATAGCTTTCTCCCTATGATAGGATAGGACTGGGTCCTCTCCTATCACCCTCTCGGGGATTCGAGAGATGATGAGGGCAGCACAGAAAGGAGGTGGCTGGGAAGAGAAGGGAGCCTGGGGTGCCAAAGAGGAGAAAATCCGTGAAGACACAACCAAGCTCCACTCCGGGAATTCTCGGCTTCCTTGGCCGCTCGAGGGCGGCCGGCGATGGGCTCAGGGGCTCCAGGCCGGTTCTGCGCGGGGCGGCGGCTCCTGGCCAGTGAGCGCAGCCCCGCGGGGCTCACTGGAGGCCTCGGGCCGGCAGAGGAGCGGAGCCCGGCGGGCGCGCTCCCCAGCATCCCCTATATCAGCCTCGCGGTGAGGTCACCAGTTTTCTAGTAGGCGTCGCGGCCCCCCGCAGAGCCCCCTCCTCTGAAAGCCTAGCTAAGCGGGATGCTGCAGCAAGACCCAGGCGCCCGTCTACCCAGGCCCAGCTAGAGGCATTGAGATCCTGTCTGAAAGGGGCCTCTCCTAGCACAAGGCCATGTGGCTCACTATCCTGGTGGTCCACGGTTTCTCAGCATTTTCTTAAGTTCCTAAAGTTTTATTTTGTAACTTGTCCCTTTAAACTCCGTCTCGGAAACTCCGATTTCTCTTTTCCACCTGATCTAGGCAAACAGGCTCTCTCATCTCTAGGGTTTTTGTTGTTTTCCTTCCCCATTGATTGGCCTCGGGAAGAAGTGGCTTTAATTTATTCCTCACACGATCTGGTTACTTCTCCTCCAGCCTTTATTCTCCGTGCTTCTCGGGGCATCACCACCTACCCGCACCCAACCACGCATCTCCCTCGCAAGGGGTTAGGGATTACAGTCACCCTGGTAAGGAGACCACACAAAGGAAAGCTGTGCTTGTATCGCCCCCGCTTTGTTTTTAAATGTTTGTTAATGTAAGCAGGGTGAACGGCCCTAGCACCTCTGCAGTGAGGAATTAACGTCTATAACCTCGTATCCACAGAGAGCCTTTCAGGATGGATTTAGGCTGGGCTCATCATCAGAGTCTCTGAGAGGCTTTCTTTGTTAGGAACAAAAGATAAATGCAAACTTTCAGTTCTATTAACAGTGGTAATTATACGGAAGATTCTCTTACAGTGACACGACTTGGGCTCAAATCACCTAAAACCTTCAGAAAAATGACTGGCAGCCCTACCAGCACAGGCCACTGGGTAAATTTACTCCTTTGACCTACTGGCAGATTCAAACTTGTCTCAAAGCAGGACAAATAGAGAACTTTTCTCACACTGACACTTTCTTAAGGAAAGTCAAACACCTTTCTAAATATCTTCACTTTAAGTTTCCAGAAGCCCCACTGACAGGTTAGGTGGGAAACAGACATCATTTTAGTATTTCAGCTGAGGCACACTGACCAAGCAACTGTCCACAATTCTAAGGTGAAAATCAAACCTAAATGTTCTGACTTCCTGGGCCGCCCCGTATGAACTTGGCAAAGGTATACTGCACTTCCAAGTCTGCAATCCATAAATCTTTGCATTTTCCAAAAGCAATTTTCAGTCTAGAATCCAATAGCTACAAACAGATAGGATACAAAAGAAACATAATTTGCATTTAGTCATGGAGTCAACAAGGTGGATTAAACTGGGACTGGCCTCCAGCTGGCTTTGTAAAATGTGATACTGAATGCTTCAATTAGGGGAAAAAAAAAAAAAAATCACTACTTTTTTTTCCTCCCAGCTTGCCTTTCCAACTCAATTTGATTGATGGAAGTAGCTTTAACACCACCATAACCAGTTTTACATGATTGTCTAGAAAAGATATAAGGAGTCAGAGGATAAATTAGAAGTGCCATAACAATGAAAGAATTTCCTTTCATAAATGCTTTCTGTGCTATGTATCCAGGCCCTGGCGGGGACCATGTTAGACCTCATGATCGTGAAAGCTGGGCTCAGATTAGTGGCTCACTGGAGTGGCCCATTCCATGGATGTAGAAATATGAGACCATGAGGATAAATGGCATTCTCAAAATAACATAGTAACTTGGAGGCAGGCAGCATTAGGTCTTACAACTCTTGACTCAGGGTCCAGCAAACGTTTTTTGTCTCCACATGGAATTCTCTGTACTTGTTCCACTGTATTCTAGCTGTACAAAAAAAAAAAGGTGGTTGTTTCCACCACCTATTTTATTTTAGGGAACATTTCAAATTCTGTTAAGGATAAGGAATCAAACCATAAAACAAGGAGTCAAGGAAAGAAAGAAGTAAAAAACAGAAGGAGTTAAAGGGGAAGTACCTCATCCCGGCTCCCAGTAGTGGGATATTTCCTGCCAGAAAGAGATTCCTTAGATATGTTTTTTTCGGAACATGGCTATCCATCAAGAACCAGTTTCAACTGGTGCAGAACCACCAGATCAACTGTGAATAGGGAACAACCAGAAGTCTTCCTTAGAGTGTGAAAATTATGCCAAGAAAAGAAAAAAACAAAGATTTATGCCACAACAACCATTCTACAGCCATCCTGTCCAATATGGAAGACACTGGTCCAATGAGGCTCTTGGGCACTTGGAGTATGGCTAGTCCAAATGGAAGATGTGCTGCAAATGTAAAATATACAATAGATTTGAAAGCCTTAATACAAAAAGTGGAACTATTTCATTAATAATTTTATATTGACCACGTGTTGAAATATTGTAGATATATTTGGATTTAAATAAAATGTATTATTACAATCAATTTCACCTGTTTCTTTTCACTTTTTTTTTTCCAGTGGACTACTACAAAATTTAAAACATTAAATTTGGAATGAAATATGGGTTCACTGCATAGCACTATTCAATGGGATTCTTCTCTCGCTAGAACTCTAGGATTGAAGGAAGAAAGTACAAGAGTGTTGGGATACCTTCTGCTGAGTTTTGGGGGTTCCCCCCTCTCATACAGAAAATCTTTTGAACCATTTAAAAGCACTATCAGGAAGTATCTCAGGAAGTCTCAAAAACTTCTGGCCAGAGCTGGTAGAAAACCCAACCTGAATAGACAGTGTGAAACTAATGAGACCAGAGGTCGACAGTCAGTCACGTGGTTTTAAAAAGACAACAGTAGTTGCTATTTATTTAACACACTCATGCAACTATGTGCTTTATGTTATTGTCCTGTTTAGTCCCTCAGGCAAGCCTACATTGCATTGTCTTTACTCTACAGATAAGGATACTGAAGCTCTGTTAAATCAACTTTCCAATGTTACAAGTGAAGATCTGAATCCAGACTGGTTTCACTCAAATACTATGCTCTCTCTGCCATACTAGACTGCTCTTCAAAACACTGTCTGGTCTTCTTGGCAAAGGTCTTCTTCTCCGGGAACCTGACACCCGAAATTTCAGCTGTACAGATTCATTCCTTTGACTTCACTTCTTTTTCTCTCTAAAATGCAGATAGTTCTGAGAGAGGTTTCCTATAAATCTTGATCATGTTCACTTCAAGGCAAACAACTATCAAAATACCTTTTCTTAGAGTAGGTATTGATCCAAGAAGACAAAAAAATACAGTAAACCTTGACACATAGAGGAAAAGAAAAATCAGTGACTGAAGAAAAAGACTGAAAAAAATGGAATGCTGAGAGTGCCGAAGACCAAATTTAATGTCATTTACAATAAAATTTAAGAATACATCTATTACAGTTACTCTGGAAAAGTTTGGCAATTCCTCAAAATGCTAAGCACAGAGTTACCATATGATCCAACATTCCACTCCTAGGTAAATATCCAGAGAAATAAAAACATGGCCACATAAAACTTTGTTCAAATGTTCAGAGCAGCAACAACATATGAAAACAACCTAAATGTCCATCAACTAATAAATGGATAAATAAAATGTGGTATATCCATACAATGGAATATTATTTGGCTATAAAAAGGAATGAAGTATCAGTACATGCTACAGCACAATGAACCTTAAAAACACCATGCTAAGAGAAAAAAGCTAGTAATAAACCATATATTATATGATTCCATTTATGTGAAATGTCCACAATGGCAAAATCCATACAGACAGAGATTAGTGATTAGTAGGGGCTAGGCAAAGAAAGAAATACAAACTGACTGGTAATGAGTACAGGGGTTTTTTTGGACGGGGTGATAAAAATATTCTAAATTTAGGTTGTGGTGATGGTTGCACAAATTTGTGAATAGACCAAAACCACTGAACTGCATAATTTAAATGGGTGAATTTCATGGTATATGAAATATATCCCAAGAAAGCTATATAAAAAGAAAAAAAAAACCTATTAGTATCAAGTCTGTTGTTATGACAAAGGTAACATTCTTCCTTCAAGTAGGAACATATGAGGAAGGCAGGTAGAGGTCAGGTTGCCCTAAACTCACTTTACGTTACTCTTCCTCCTCTGAAACTTTGTGAATTGAATGGATGGGTCTACGTGTTTTCAGAGGGAAAATATTTCTAACTATGATTAGATAATATCTCCAGATGCTGACGCTAAGAAAATGTCATCACTAAAAATGCCATTGTAACTTTTCAGGTGGTTGTTGTCCAGTTTGTAGATAATTGCAAATCTTTCTTTGCTCTTATCCATTCTTTTTTTCCCCTCTTCTCCCAACCTTGCCCAGCCTTTTGGCCAGATACAACTCATTCTCACTTTAAGAGAATAGCAAGAGAAACATAAGAAAACAAATCTTAAATTCAGCACTATTTTTCTTTTTTCAGCACAGAACTACAGAGTCTTGGAATTGGCTTGGTCTTCAGGGACCATCTGGTACAAGACTCTCTTTTTCATGTAAGAAAACAGGGCCAGAAATAATAAAAGCTAACAGTTATGGACTGTTTACTCTATGCCAGGCACTGTAATTTACATGTATTACTTCATTTAATCCTCACAATAACCCTCCAAAATAGGTACCATTTTTATCTTTATTTTCTAAGTGGAAAAAAAAAAAAAATGAGGCACAGAGAAGTTCAGTAAATTTAACTAGGTCACACAACTGAAAAAGTTGGAGATCTGGGATACAAACCCAGGCTGTCAAGCTTCAGAGACCAAATGCTTAACCACTACTATTATAGTTTCTCCTAAAAGTATTTAAGCTATCTACTTGTCATCTTATAACTACTTAGTGATATGTCCAGAACTAGTACAGGTATGAGGGACCCACCCCAGTTTCTACTTAATGACAGAGTGTCAGTGAGAGATATAGTTGAAACCATGACCTAAACCAAAATGGATGAATTTTTCCACCCACTGCAATCTTGATTTCCACCAATAATTGAGAGCCTGAAAGAGAGCTGTCAGAAGTAAGAAGACCTTCCGGGAAGTCACCACTGACCTTATTCTGCCATGAAGGAAGATAGGTTTTATAATCCTATGTCAGTTTATACTCACAATTCTTCTTTTTTAATTCTGGAAATCACTCTGCCAAATTCTGAGAAGTGTTATCGCTAAGAGGAAGATGAGACAAAAGATTTAACCAGAGAATTCTCCTGATGGGACATAATGACTACCTCACCACTGAATTATATATTCAAAGGAAGAGCTAACACATTGGCAAACTACGAAATGGAATAGAATACAAGTCTTTAGATAATTTACTATAGAAAATACAATATCTCTTATCTGTATCACCCAGGGAGCTCAAAGTACTTTACAAACAACTCATTAATCCTCTGCTTATTTTATTCATCAGTTACTACATTCCTTAAACCTTACCACACCATTTCAGGTAGGGTGCAAGAGTAGAGCTAGAATTATTATATTCCTCTAACCCAGGCTAAAATGTCCATGCAAATGGATGGGGTGCTTCCAGGAGCGTAGCAAAATGAGTAAGAGCTGTCTTTGGGAGCTGTACCTAGGACACTGCCTCAATCATGTGGCATTTTGGGTGACTTTTTAAATAAAAAGTAAAGGTAAAAAGTATGTTTAGAATCACTACACAAAGTTCCAACCATAACAGCATTCATCTAACAGAAGTTGGAAACCAAAGTGCAGCCTAAGTTTTCCTAAGGCATACATGTAAAACTATGTCTCAAAAGAAGCCAGGGTTATGCTTTAAATGAAAAAATTAAAATGCTTTCCTATTTAAATATGTTTAATATCTGAGTTTTGGTTTGTTTGCAGGTAAATTTTTTAATTTTGCCAACAATAACCAAAAGCATATGAATGTCAGCAGAACAGAGAAGCAAAGGGATGTAAAAGAGGCCAGACCCCAGCAGTGAGCCAGACCCTGCCACCTCTCCACCCAGAGTGCAGCCTGCCACCCACCTGGGGACCCAACACCCTCACTGCTCCCAGCTCCCAACAGCCCACAAGGCCTAGCTCACAGGTCTCCCCTGTGCCTTTCCCCGACTCACAAACCTTCAACCTTCCTCAGTTTCACTAAAATTCTCCTCATTCCCAGTCCTCATAGACATCCAATTGCTACCAAACATGACACCAAATTTCCAAAGACCTCACTCAGGTAGGTCTGACCCAGGCTGCTGGCTACACCCTTCTCCCCACTTCTCAGGTGCCAGAACGGGTCCAAATCGGCTTCTAAAAGTGGATGACACAAAACGACTGGAGAGAAGGGATGCTTCTCATCAGAAGCTGATATTGTATCTTCCACGGAGTCTTATTATTGTAGGTCTATTGCTCATATCTGGATCAGAATAAATATATAGGGTCTAATCACCTGCCTTCTGCTAACACACTGTGCCTGAAAGGGTAGTTCAAGGAAAACTGCATCAAGTAACTCCCCTTCATTTGCTCCCTTTCTCTCTGCCCCTTTCACAAAAAAAAAAAAAAAAAAAAAAAAAAAATTGAATTCTGTCATCAGCAAGAAAAAGTTTTTTTGCTTTTGCCTTCTAGAGATGAACATTTATGAAAAGTCACTCCTGTCATGTCAGCCCCCAAATTTTCTGAAGTTATTTCACTCCTGTTCTCTGCTCAAGGCCTAATCCTTTCAGAATTATTTTCCTAAAATATAAACTTCCTTCCATGGTGTCCCCTCCACCTACATATACAAACACACACACACATACACATGTATACATGTGCATGCACACACACACAAATTATTCTCTAAAGCTATAAAAAGATGAGAAGCAGAAATATCATAATGTAATTGCTATACTAAAAAGAAGTGGCAGGTGAGAATTAATAAGAGAGGGTGAAAAAAACTGAAATACAGTAGTAGAGTTAAGGAAAAAAAAAAACAAAACTAGAGCCTGTGATGGGAGTGTTAATTGAACAGAGAGAATAAAGGAAGGAGAGAGAGAACAAAAGGGCATTAAGTAAGCAAAAATAATTTTTTAACATCCTTCAGTGATTTGATTTAACTCCAGAGCAGATGATGCTCAGAGGAAAATTTGCTGAAAACTGCCATATATAGCTTTTTTGTTCTAAAATTAAAAACTATTCACAACAATTACAGCTATTTATTACTATCTATAAATAGTCTCCTTAGTAAATGGCAACCAATATTTTGTGTTTTTTCCTCATTTTTAAACCGGCATGATTTTTGACACAAAAATTTTTTTTTACATCAAGAAATGTTTAAAAATATAGTTAAGGTCCTTTTAAGAAATTCAGCATGTTTTAATTTTTTTTTTCTCCTCCTCTCCACTCCATCAACCCCACTACCACCACCTCTACACATACACAGAACCCAGTCTATTGCTAATATGTCAGAAGACAAGGAATGGTTCTTAAGAAATGAAAGAAAATGAGGTATTACAAGGTCCAAAACTCTCTATGAAATCTCTATGCTCCCAGAAAGAACAAGCAGATAAAAGCCGCCTGTGAAACATACTTGCTACAGGTCTTGACAGAGTTTTCTTACTGTCTGAGATTTGCTGCCTGAGAATTGTTCAGGCATTCCTTGTTCTTGGCATTTTTATTTAAAAAAGCAAAAAGGTATCAAAATAAAAACTTACCGACATTGCTCAACAAGAAGACACTTGGGTTCTTTTTTTTTTCCCCTGAATATCCCCACAGTAATTTCTAACTAAATACCTATCAATCAACTGTAATCTAGACGGTGCTGCCTACTTTAGGTGTTATGCATGTCTGTTTCTTTTAAGTTCCAAAAGGTTGGTAAGACAATCTTAGCTAGTTTCCCTCCAAATTTCTGAGTTTTCCAATAAAAGTCTTTGACAAAAATCGAAAAAGCAAAAGCCGCCAAGGAATGCAATCCGCACGCTCCTCTCAGGGTCCTGACTTCCTTGTAAAGACCTAGGTAAGCCCACTGAGTGTGCTCCCTGTGAGAATACAAACAAACAGAGCCCACCCTCAATCAAATAACCTCTACAATACTTGTGAAGGAAGCTCAAAAATACTCATTCAGCGTAAAGACTTGAAAGTAACAATAGGGAAACTCCCAAAACAATGAAAGAATGTACGTGAACTGATCATCCAAATAATCTTTTCACTAGCTCTGTATCAGGAAGCAGGGGGAAAAAAGAGCTCCTACAACTTTACAGACACACTGTGTTGCGGACACATCAACCATATGGAAGATTTGCCAGCTCTCAGAATGAGGGTGAGGTCGATCTTGAATAAGTAACCATGCTTTACAATCCAAGAGTTCTTTTCAGCACACGGCAGTTGTCTCCTACCTACAACACGGAACACTCAACATTCCAGGAAAGGTTTCTTCCTTCTCCTTAATCCTTCTGATACATAAGTTGAGGAATAGGAGAAAGGTCTTTCTTTTTTCCTCTTTTTATTTTATTATTATTTTTTTTGTACTTTCACCCATGGGTGCCCTCTTAATCCAAAATTTGTGTGTGTGTGTGTTTCCCTCTTAACACAGGGTCAGTTATCCTTATTATTTTCAATTTACAGTATTCACTAAGCTATTTTTTAAAATATATTATTTGAAAGGCAGCATACAAAACCTTAATTTAGATTTTTAAAAAGCTCCAAACATTAATGCATCTCAATAACATAAAATTTTTAAAACAAAATATATAATCCAACAATAAATTATACCTTTAGAGCATGATTTTGACCAATACAACTGCTTCTTATCACCATAGTTTAGGCAATACTCATGTGAGGAGCAAACTCTTGAATCCACACCAGAACCAGATCTATAGTCACATCCACCCACTTTGATCTACTGCCTCAGCAGTAGATTTCAATTAGAAGACTAAATTAAACACTTTGACCACAATATATATTTAAATGCCCTGATAGACTTCCTTTCAATGAAAATCTGATAGTGTCTTAAAAACAGTCTCTTTAGACTGAATTATCAAATATGCCTTTATAACTTGATTCTGTATTTTATGAAGCAAGATCAGCAGGATGCATACTCAATTAGCAACAATTTCAACAAACCAAATATTCCATGTAAATAAGAATCAGAGAAAAAAGAAAATGAGAAAGAAGAAAAAAACTAAAGATAAAGAAATACATACGCACTTAGGTTTCCTGCTCCAGGCTAATAGAGGAAAAAAAAACTAAAAAGTGTGACAAACTGAAAAAGCCCTTTTGATATTTGAATGCACAATCCATACATTTCTTAAAAAGTGTATCACAGCTAAAATAACGCAATTCCCAGCTTTGCAATAAGGTTAGGCTTTGGCAAGGAAACCTGGAAGACTTAAAAGATCTGAACATCACTGCTCAGGTGCTTTGTCTGGATGTCGCACACAACACAAATAACATTCAACAAAGGAGCTGCTTACTAATTTTCCATACATTTCAAGACCCACGTAATTACACATTCGATCAACGGCCACATCTTGAAACTATTTATTTTTTAAAATAGAAACACAGAGAGCCCTCCAAAAAAAAGCCACCCTGTGTGCCCTCAGAGCCCCTCCTTCCTTTTTTTATGTGTAACTATCAATGTATATCAACTGGGCATGCAATCATATTTACTGTCACTTTCATTCATGTCATGCCCTTGCTTATATGGTTCAGATGTGAATTATTGACTGTTACACTCCTTGTTGTAAAAAATAAGTAAATAAATAGGATGTCAGGTACTCTGCGCTGCTCCACAGCGAGCGACCAAGTCAGAGGCCAGCAGAAGCTCCCGCTTTATATAACCACCCCTCGTTCCTCATCTTTATGCCCTGGCTTCAGATTGCCTTCTCAACTCTTTCTTTTTACAAGGGAGAGACTCACCCACTTTGGAAAATTAAGGATTAAAATAAACAAACAAGAGGCTGTTGCTAAGTGTCCCTCCCAGAGCATCTGTTGTTTAAGAACACCTCTGATTGATGACTGCTATTTTTTAATTGTTGCTTTAAAATTTAAATGCCCTCCTGGGATGTGTTATAAGTGTGTTAGTTCATGATATGAGGTCTAGAAAGTAGAAAAACAACAGAATGAGTGAGCTCGTTGCATTCTGTTCTCCTAAACCCAGCGATTCTCCCAGCTGTAAAATCACAGGGCACTCAAATACCGATAACCTGATGTTGTGTGACATGTTCCACAAAGGTATCTGACAACACTCTGTCAAGAACTCTAGTTTGCTGCTTTGTGTAATTACAAGAAAAAAAGAAGAGGAAACTTTAAACACTTTAGCACCCCCATGCCCAACTCCAAAAACACTAAGTGTCTTAAAGATGGACCAAAATATATTCCTTTAAGAAGTAGACTTTTACTTTCATATTTTTCCCCCACAGGCACATCATTCTATAAATTTCCCTTCAGAATCTGTTTTAGCTTCTGTTTCAAAGAGGCCAGGAATAGAGTTAAGGCAAGCAAACTACTAATGCCTGGTAATAACTGTCAAAGAAAGTTGGTGCTTTCTGTTCCAGGAAGCAAGGCTACCAGGACTTCCTATTGGAATATGCGATCAATCTTGAAAGTACTCCTATTCTGAAATTTTAATATTTAAATAATGGGTTCCTGATTGCCGCTTAAGTGGTCAATTGGCCAAAGAAAATGCTTAAATGTTGGAATCTCATTCCTACCTGTTTTCTCTTTGATTTCACACAAGACATTAAACAAGGCAGGCTTCATTCTGTGGCAGTTTAAAGCATGTTTTCTGCAAGAAAGAAACAACAACAGAATAGCTTAGGTGGACTCCTGGGATCAAGCTGCTGATAATGCACAGGGGGAAAAAAATTGAGCATTTAGCCAAAATTATAGACCAAGCATAACTCTGTGGCATGCTTCAATTGCTTTATGACTTAATACACAGAGTCCCGCCACAGAAAAAGAAATAATGTTAATTAGCAGGGAGAGAGCAGGGATTTAACTACAGAACAGAACTAACCTCAATTATGCTCATTTAGGAAGAGTTTGGGGTTTTCTATTTTGTTTTGTTTTGTTTTTTATGAGCAGTTTAGTCCAAGTGGAAGTCTTAAACCAATAATCCTATCCAGGGCAATGAAAACACAGCAGAGTCAAATGCATGGGTTAACAGTTTTGTTTAATCTATGCAACCACCATAGCCTAGGAGCTGTCTGCTTCTCAGTCCGTGTGTGTGTGTGTGTGTGTGTGTGTGTGTTTTTCAAATTTAATTCATCCATGTGTTTGAATTCATTCCGCAGATGCCCCTGTATTCTCATAAACACAAGATGCTTGAAAGGTCTTCTGAGCAGAACTGTCAATTTATAAAATTTCAGTCCCCAAGTTAAAGAGTATGGAAATGTATTGCCAGGGGGCAAACATACCCATATGGGGAATAGATTCATTTCTCTGTGTTCACTATGTCGCTTGTGCACACACTGCTTATTTGCAGGTGTTGAAATTCAATTATTTACAATTAGGACCTTGCACCCATTGGAGAAAAAAATAAATACAATTCTGCCTTTTAGATTAGTGATTTACCTGGTTCTTCTGTGTGTCTGTATTCAGCACGCACTTGAGGACCAAAACAATGCCTTTCTCTTGATTTTACCCTGGAAGCACTTAGCAGAAGGATATTGTTTTGGAAACAAAATACTGATCATATCAGCTATTAGTTAAGGGAATTGTGTTGACTAACTAAAATGAATGTATAAAGATAAATGGAAACCTCTGGCACTCAAGACACATGCAGTTCTTTTTAAATTCCTTTCAAAGTTAAAAAATAGATACACATCCTGAGGAACAGAAACCAGAAGCATGCTCTATCTACTGTACAGTAGAAGAGTCATAATCTCAAAATTCAAGAGTATCAAAATAAACATAAACATTGTGTCTAAAATACGAAGGGTTCACTATGTAAATAATAAATGTACATTATGAAGATGTGACTAAGGAAAGCAAAACCCACTTAAAGTATTTGCTGAGTTACACTGTTTAACTAAAAAGAAAAGCTTAGTGGTGATTTAGTTCTGGTGTGGGGTGAGAAAAATGGTGAAGAAGACTTTAAGGTATCAAAGACTTCTTTCTGGGCCTTTTAAAGGCATTTTCATTAATTGTATTCTTAAATAGAGGCCCAAATGCAAAACAAATAACAAAAAATTCTATGCAGCTTTGCAGAAATATTGTATTGCCAAGCACATCCATGGGATTGGGTTATAGAGAACAGAAAATCTCCCCATCCCAAAATTGTGTCTGATTCTCTTAACATCTAGGCCATTAAAAGGGTGAACCCGCCAAGTCACCACTGTCCTCAGTTGTACAAAAAGGAGCGGGACTAAACATCAGAAAAGTGGTGGTTCTCAGTGCTACCGGCCCCTTCGGCTGCACAAACTTGTTATTAGAGGCAGTTTATTGGTATTTCTGAGTTTATTTTTCTGGAACAATGTAATGGAGAAATCTGTTCCAATTCAAAAAGAGATTGCTAGTGGGAAATCTTCCATTGACCCTACCTATTAGCTTTTCTCCGGATAATAAAATTCAAAAAGGGCACCAAATAAATTTTGAAAACCTTCCTCTATTTAAAAAAAAAAATTAGCATAGTTTCAGTCTTTGTACCTTTCTTAGTTTTCAAGCACCCATAAACCTCAGGACCTTTGAGTTTACATGTTGCATGTGCTTCCAGCTAAAGTAAGAGTGCAATTCATATCATCCTTAAAATTGCTCCTTCTCAATTGCTCAACTCAAATTCCCATTTCCCTTAAACAAAAATATATATAATAATGTCTTCTCCATAGAACTAAGTCTTGTGAGGTAGAGAAACTGTACATATGACTTAAAAAACCAACTATTTCTGAGATTTAATAAAGCTGGGTAACTGGAAAGACCTATGTGGCCATTAGAGTGTCTTAAATTCTTCTTTTCAAGATCGGCCTTGGGCAAGCAGTTGGTGGGTTGCCATTTAGTTTATGTTTTGTTTTGTTAAAGAGAATTTACTGTAAAATCCTAGAGTGGAGAACTATATACTTGGCAGTGGATTAACTGAGAAGCTACACAGCTTCTTTATAATGCTTCCTTAATGAAGATCTTCGTGTCCTATAGGATGGAAATATATAAAATACACATTCGCCTTCATTTCTATTTTAGTAGCATATAAGTGGTCCTGAAAGAAGCATGGGGAAAAGAGCATGCTTCATTTTCTCCCCCCACCCCTTTTTAAAGAACCATACATTCTGTGCCACAGAAGGTTAGTAACCAACTCAAAATAAGAGACAATAAAGTTACACTACATACCCGGGTCTCTAAAACCGAACAAACCTGTTTAAAAGCAACAGTACCTCTTCTTTCTTTACATCAGCCTCTTTGAAACAATTAAATGAATGCAAAATATTTTCTGGATGGCTGACAATTACTGACAAAGGATTACTCTGCTTTTTTTTTTTTAATATGGAAAGGGGGAAAGATAAAAATTAATTTTAGAGGAGTACGTCCACATAGAAAATTCAAAGCCTCTGATTTACGTAAGCAGTCAACTATATTTGTAAATAAAGTGTTCATGGGACATTTTATTTTGTAATGTTACGGAGTCCCTCAACAAGAAGACATGCAATGCTGCTCAAAACTTGACAATTCTGCTCTCTCTGATACTTTTTTAAAGCAGTAAAAAGTGCCGAGGGCCGCTTTTGGATCAGTTGGCAGTATTTTCGGCTTGCCTGAGTGTTTGTGTGGATATATATGAAGGTCTCTACATTCACACACACACAATATATGAAAATATACATACAGACAGCCACATCACCGCATGGGAGATTGCACTTTCGATAACAACGCTCCTTCAAATTTTACTCCTCCGCCATATAGTTGCTCGTCAAAATGGGCCAAGGAATAACATTTAAAAAGAAAGCGCTGTGGTGATTCGGTTCCCATTGTTTCCCCCGGCGAGAGGGAGAAAAACAAAAAACCCCAAGAAAGGAAAAGAAAAGCCTCCATCTCACCTGGCCTGCGCCTCATCCAAACTCTGGTCTGTGATGGTCATAATTTGCTGTAAAATGTCTCCAATGTCCTGCTTCCTCCCGCCCTCCCCCTCGGTCCCTCCGGCCCCATCCTGCAAGTGCTGGGACAGGCCGGGGTGTCCAGCCATCCCGACCCCAGCATGGGAATGCATCAGCCTGGGCTGCTCGTCCATCTCCAAAGGCAACGGCAGCCCCCGGCTCTTCCTCTTCTGCTCCTCGGCTCGGCTCCTGGGAAGCACCAAGGCTTTTTATCCTTCAAGCTGTCTTCAAATCCTTTTCAGGATAAACAGAGAAGGGGGGAAAAAGAAGACCAAAAGAAAAAGAAAAAAAAAAAATCCCTTTGCCTCTTTAGAGGATGGTGGGAGGAATGGGAGTGGGGAGGGGGAGGGGGGCGTGAAGGGGTTGCGGGGTGAGGGTGGGGATAAGAACTGGTGGGGAAGGGTGTTGACTCCAAAAAAGCAAGAAAAATAAACCACCTTCCCACTTGACGAAAAGAAATCAGAGCTGGCTTTTGGTTTTTCAGTCCGTCTCCTTTGCAAGGCAGAAATGGGCTCCCGGCGCTTAAATCTGTGGCTTAATCCTTTTGCAAATATGCATTGGCCGGGAGAAAGGAGAGGAAGGCAGGGGGATTGCAATGCAAACTTTCCCCCCCACCCCCCGCTACCCCCCACCCCCACTCCGAGCCAGAGTGATCTCAAAGGGGGTGGGCTGTTGCAAAAGCCAGATCTCCCCCAGCCACGGCGGCAAGGCAGAGCACAGGCTCTCTTCTCCTCCGTGTCTCTGCAAACTCCAGCAGCCCCGTCAGCCTCTTGCTTTTGTTTAGCTCAGGCTCAGGACTCCAGAAACATATACAGAAAAACCACAGCCTGAGAGGAGGAGGAGGAGAAGGAGGAGGAGGACGAGGAGGAGAGAGGAGGGGGCAGAGGAAAGGGGGGAGGAGGGAGGCGGGGAAGCCAGGAGGCGGGGGAGGGAAGGAGAGAGGAGGGCACTCGTGGCCCCGCCCCCTTCCCTGATTGGTCATTGAAGAAAAGACAGGCCCCTCCTCCCTCTACTTTCCTCCTGCGCCTCCTCCTCGGCCTCCTTCGGCTCCTCCTCGCCCGGCGCCCTGTCAATCAGAGTTCAGAGGTGGGCTGGGAAGGAGGCCGAGCTAACACCAAGTCTCCAGTCCTTAAAGGTGCAAGGATACCGTCGCGCCGGCTGGGTTAGAACGTTCCCACTTTGCCTTCCTGCCTCACTTGGATTCCGTCCTTGAGAAAAATGTGGCTCTACTTAAATACAAACGTATAAAATTAACACGAAAGAATATAGACAGTGTGGGTCTCCCCTGCAACCGGGGTTTTTCTTTTCCTGTAACATTGCCGTTTAAAAGTTGATCCTTTTAATTCGTTAGACCTCAGGGAAACTGTTGAGAGCCAAAGTTTGTCAGCACGAAGTTGTTATGAAACACAATCGAGCTGTTAATATAATTAATAATGATCTCTAATAAATGGCATATGTAAAGATAGATTAAAAAGAACAATCACAATAGAGCTCAAAGGAATACTGAACTGTGACATTTTGGTTGCATGGAAACTAAATTATGGGCTGTTAAACTAAATAATGCTGAAAAAAAGATTAGTAAATAAGTTGACCAAATGGAACTAATTCAACATCTCTCTTTCTTTTCTCCCTGGGGGAAATTAGTTATTTGGCTTAAGTATTTAATAAAGAAATGCATTATCACAGTCTGGTTCTAGTTTTTAATATAGTTTAATAAGCATTATTAACTGGAATAAGGAGCAAACTGACATTTATTGAATGCCTACTATGCACCAAGTAATTTACATGAGTTATTTCATTTAATCCCCAAGACATTTCTGAGAGTTATGGATTATTAGTTCCACTTTACAGGGAGGGAACTACAAAATGTTAAATAACTTCTCTGGGTCCCATAGTTATTAAGTGTCAAGGAAGGAGTGTCTCCATTTAACAGAAATGTATAATAAATAGTGTAAAAATTAGTTATGTGCCCATCTTGTTCAAAAAGGGACTCAAGATGCTTAAAATAATACACATATTGAAACACACTGACCCAAATTGAAAATAAGTAGGAAAGAATGAAAAAAAATTAAATAAAATGAGGGGAAAATCCTAGTTAGAAACTCACAGCTAAAGTTCAATTCTGTCACTCTAGGTAGACCATCAGTTTGCCTCCTGCCTTGACATCTGGCACATAAGAGAGGAACTCTGACTGAGTCACAGTGGCCATAAGATAAAAGAGCATATAAATTATTTTGGAAAAGGCAAGTATAGTGTTTTGAAATATAAAATATTATACGGTGTAGACAGTCCTCTTCTTGGATGACAGTGTAGCCAAAGGAAATGCACTGAACTGCTACAAACCTAAGTGTGCTTCATCTGCAAAATAGATTGTAACCTGACCAAATGCACTGAGATCCTCAAATAAAATGTCATTCCTTTTATCAGTCCAACCTCCTTCCCATTCAATACAAAAAAAACAAGTTTTGCAAGATAAGGAGCTAAGCACTTCTTAAGCTACCTGGTATTCTTTGGCATGGGGGCACGCAGTAGGGAGTGTTAATTGCAAATAAGATGTCATAGTACTTGAAACAACTGTTCTATCCACATACATACCCTAACTTGTTAAATGGGTTCTTTAATCAACACTAATACTCTTCAAATCACATATCAGTCACAGTGAGCATGAGTTAGCACATCCTTGACAATGTGCTGAAGTTATTGTGATGAAGTTATCACATCTTAAAGCATGAAGTAACCCAGAGCCTATAAGAAATCAGTATGAGCAAGTAATTAGAATTACTAAAAATATAATAAAAGTTTACTAGATAATGTACTAGAAAATGTACCACCAGTACCAGAAGATCATTGTCATCTAGGAACGTTTTAGTAGGAAAATAAAAAATGTACACAACAATAATATTAATGATAGTATTTATTAAGTGCTTTACAACGATTAGGTATATTCAAGGTGAATTATTAGTTTAATCACCACAATTGTTTGGCCTGAAGACCTATGCTTTTATAGTGTAGCCAACACCATGGTGTTTCCAAAATACATTTTAATACAAAATAAATGCTACAGAAGGGATGCCATACCTTAGATATCCATAAAGAGTGAGATAAGGGGATAATTCCATTAGAATGATTAAAAGATGTTGAGGTGGCTCTGAGGGATGAGGGCTTCCCTGATAGCTCAGTTGGTAAAGAATCTGCCTGCAATCCAGGAGACCCCAGTTCGATTCCTGGGTCAGGAAAATCCCCTGGAGAAGGGATAGGCTACCCACTCCAGTATTCTTGGGCTTCCCTGGTGGCTCAGATGGTAAAGAATCTGCCTGCAATGCAGGAGACCTGGGTTCGATCCCTGGGTTGGGAAAATCTCCTGGAGAAGGGAACAGCTACCCACTCGAGTATTCTGGCCTGGAGAATTCCATGGTCCACGGGGTCGCAAAGAGTCAGACACGACTGATGGATCCAGGAGATACAGTGAATGAATGTGATAGAAGCACAGGGTTTTTCTTCAGGTTCTATGGAAATGATTAGAAAAGTATAATTGTGAGGACTCTGAGCAGCAGCTATTGTGTTTTATTTGGTGTATACTAGGAAGTCCCTGATAGGTTTCCCCGGTGGCACAGTGGTAAAGAATCTGCCTGCAGTGCAGGAGATGCAATTTCGATCCCTGGGTCAGGAAGATTTCTGATGAAGGGAATGGCAACCTACTCCAGTGTTCTCGCCTAGAGAATTCCATGGACAGAGAGAGGAATCTGGTGGGGTACAGTCCAGACGTGGACAGGACCGAGTGACTAACACAGACAGACAGAGGGAGCCACTGAGGAAAGTTGTCTTAAAAAGGGGAACAGATATTTATTTTCAGGGAAGCAATGGAGAAACAGACATAAAGAACAGACCTATGAACATGGGGGGAGGGGGAAGGAAAGATGTATGGAGAGAGTAAAATAGAAAATTATAATACCATATGTAAAATAGATAGCCAGTGGCAATTTGCTGTATGACTCAGGGAACTCAAACAGGGGCACTGTGACAGGCTGAAGGGTGGGGTGGGGAAGGAGATGGGACAGAGGTCTGGGAGGGAGGGGACATGGGTGTACCTTTGGCTGATTCTTGTTAATGTATGACTGAAAACTACAATATTCTGTAAAGCAATTATCCTTCAGCTAAAAAATTTGAAAAACAAAAAGGGGGGGGACAAAAAAGTATGTCTTATGAAAAATTATTTTGTTCCCCAACACAAAATCTGAGACAATGAAATAAGGAAGGGGAATTAAGAAAGTGGCAGTAGAAATGGAAAGGAAAGGACAATTATGAGGAACATTTTTTAAAAAGAGCCAATAGAACTCGATAATTGATTTTATGTGGTTTTGTGATTTTATTTTAAAATGTTTTCAAGACTGGGTGAGAAGAATGCAGTGGCACTAACAGAATAATAATAATATCTATAGATAGAAAGTGTTAAATACAGATTGCATGTCAGGTACTGTGTGTACATTACCACTTAATTTTAACAATTTGACACTTACTTTTAAGAATATCCTTACAAGGTTATAATCTCCTTTTTGCAGATGAAGAAACCAAGTTTCCTAGAAGTTAAATTACTGGACAAAGTATGTATTTAAAAGTTCTCTTATTTTTAATACTTCACAGAGGACCAAGGAAGTTAACAGGTGATACTACCAAAGGTGAAACAGAATGAAAATTAGAATCTTCTATTTGCAGTTTTAAAAAAACTTCTTAGAGTACATTCTAAAGAAAAATTTGCACGTGAAATTTCTATACCCTATGGGTTGTGGTGAGGGATGGATAATGCTTTTTAGTACCTTCCATGCCTCAGCAGTGCTTTAATTCTAATAGATATTTATTAAATATGTGTTGAAAGAATGAGTGATGAACAATCATGCTGTATTTCTTCAGAATAATAAGTCCACTGAATCATGCTTTAAGGACATTACATGAGTCATTACCAAAATTTGGCTAACTAGCAAAGTAGTTCTCAATCTGTACTTATTCTAATGTCTACAAAGTCATCTTATCATGTTTACCTCTCCTACATCAGAATTTTGTTTATTCTAAGGATTGTCTTTCAAATTTCTTTAGAAGTCCATTGGCACAAAGTCTCACCTCCACTAAGGCATGGAGAGTGCAGTGCAAGAGGAATGTACAAGGATCCTGGTTCTTTTCCAAGAAAACAAAATTATGGCAAAGACATGGGTCCCCTGGCATAGTCACCGAAATAAATTCACTACCACATGGTGTTACATTCAGTTCAGTTCAGTTGCTCAGTGGTATCCGACTATTTGCGAACCTATGGACTGCAGCATGCCAGGCTTCCCTGTCCGTCACCAACTCCCGGAACTTGCTCAAACTCATGTCTATTGAGTCGGTGATGCCATCCAACCATCTCATCCTCTGTCGTCCCCTTCTCCTCCCACCTTCAATTTTTCCCAGAATCAGGGTCTTTTCCAATGAGTCAGTTCTTCACATCAAGGGGCCAAAGTACTGGAGCTTCAGCTTCAGCATCAGTCCTTCCAATGAATATTCTGGACTGATTTCCTTTAGGATTGACTGGTTTGATCACCTTGCAGTCCAAGGGACTCTTAAGAGTCTTCTCCAACACCACAGTTAAAAATCATCAATTCTTCTGCACTCAGTTTTCTTTATGGTCCAACTCTCACATCCATACATGACTGCTGGAAAAACCATAGCTTTCACTACAAGGACCTTTGTCGGCAAAGTAATGTCTCTGCTTTTTAATATGCTGTCTAAGTCTGTCATAGCTTTTCTTCCAAGGAGCAAGTGTCTTTTAATTTCATGGCTGCAGTCACCATCCTCAGTGATTTTGGAGCCCAAGAAAATAAAGATGGTCACTGTTTCCCATCTATTTGCCATGAAGCGACGGGACCAGATGCCATGATCTTCATCTTTTGAATGTTGAGTTTTAAGCCAGCCTTTTCACTCTCCTCTTTCACTTTCATCAAGAGGCTCTTTAGTTCTTCTTCACTTGCTGCCATAAGGGTGGTGTCATCTGTATATCTGAGGTTATTTATATTTCGCCCAGCAATCTTGATTCCAGCTTGTGTTTCATCCAACCTGGCATTTCTCATGATGTACTCTGCATATAAGTTAAATAAGCAGGGTGACAATATACAGCCTTGAGGTACTCCTTTCCCAATTTGGAAAGCCATGATTAGGCTTTCCAATCATGTCATTAGGACTGGATACTGAAAGATAGTCAATCTAATATCAATATCAGAGCTAAAGAGCTGCCTTTGAAGCAATCAAAAGAAAGAGGGTAAGGATCTTTGGTGGAACACTGACATTGCTGTATTGTTCAAGGTACTGACAATATAGTGGTGATAGCTGACTCAGATGGTAAAGAATCTGCCTGCAATTCACTAGACTGAGGTTTGATCCCTGGGTTGGGAAAACCCCCTGAAGGAAGGAATAGCAACCCACTCCAGTATTCCTGCCTGGAGAATTCCCTGGACAGAGGAGCCTGGAGAGTTACAGTTCATGGGCTCACAGAGTCAGACATGACCGAGTGACTTTCACTTTCAAGACACACTCGATTCTCTGGTTTCATGGAGCTTGCATTCTAATGTAGGAGGTAAACAACAAGCAAAGAAAAATACAAGCTCAGAGAATTATAAATATATTGAATAAAACAGAGTAACATGATGTGAAGTTGGGGAGGCAACATCAATAATGTGGTCAGAGAAGGACTTTCTAGAAGCTGATATTTGGGGTTAAACTTGAGGATAAGAATCCAGTTATAGGTAGATCCTGGGGAAAAACAATGGAGGAAGAGGGGCAGGAAGGAGGAAATAACATATGCAAAGGGCTTTGGGTTTAAACTTGGATTTAAACTTGAAGGAAAGAAAGCTGGAGAGACTGGAACATAATGAACAAAAGAAAATTTTATGAGGAGGAAATCAGAGAGGGAAGCAGACACCCAGAAAACACATGAACTTTTAGGCCCTGATAAAGACTTTGGATTTTACAGCAACTGCTGATTTCATATTCGCTTGAGTGTGCTAAGTAAAGGAGTGACAGTGCACATTGTTTTGACAAATATTCTTTGATGACATGCTATATTCTAGGCACTCCCTTGTCACTGGTAAATATGCCAGCCATGGTCTCTGTCTGGTCACATGGAACTTACATTCTAATGAAACAAATAAATGAATGTAGCGACAAGCAAACAGCAGGGGATGATAAAAGAGGAGGTGGAAACTGGCCCGGGAGCTCCTGTAGATTGAGTGGCCATGGAGGGCGAACTGAGGAGGGGCATTAAGCTCTGACATGAATGGGAAGGAGTAAATCAAGTAAGTAAAGTCGAAGAAACAGCCAACATGATGTTTGTAAGTGAGGAACGAAGATGCCTAGAATGTTTGAGAGACAAGAACCAAGGCCAAAGTTGCAAGATGGAAGCGTGGTACAAAACTGAGATCAAAAAGGTAGGCGAGTTTTACATTTAAAAACAGAAAGGCATTGAAGGGTTTAAAACAGAATATCTTAGTCTGTTTGGGCTAATGTAACAAAATACCATAGACTGGGCAGATTATAAGTAACAAATTTATTTCACACAATTCTGGAGTTGGAAGTCCAAGATCAAGGCACCGGCAGAGTCTGTGTCTGGTGAGTACTTGCTTCTGGTTCACAGACAGCCACCTTCTTGCTGTATCAACTTAGAATGGAAGGAGCAAGGGAGCTCTGTCTCTTCAGCTCAGTTCAGTTCAGTTCAGTCGCTCAGTCTTGTCCAACTCTTTGCGACCCCATGGACTGCTGCACACCAGGCTTCCCTGTCCATCACCAACTCCTGAGGTTTACTCAAACTCATGTCCATTGAGTCGGTGATGCCATCCAACCATCTCATCCTCTGTCGTCCCATTCTCCTCCTGTCTTCAATCTTTCCCAGCATCAGGATCTGTCTCTTATAGCAGCATTAATCTCATGTATGAGAGGTTCAACCTTCTGACCAAAGTACCTTCCAAAGGCGCCAAGTCCAAACACTATCACATTGGGCATTATGTGTGCATGAGCACTCAGTCGTGTCTGACTTTTTGCGACCCCATGGACTGCAGCCCAACAGGCTCCTCTGCCCATGGAATTTTCCAGGCAAGAATACTGGAGTGGTTGCCATTTCCTTCTCCAGAGGCTCTTCTTGATCCAGGGATCGAACCCACGTGTCTTGCATCTCCTGCATTAGCAGGCAGGTTCTTTACCAGTTGAGCCATCAGGGAAGCTCCACATTGGGCATTAAGTGTCAATACATGCATTTCAGAGCATGGGGAAACGGCATCATCTGACTTTTGTTCTAGAAGTATTATTGGCCTCAGTATGGAGAATGGTGGTGGTGGGTGGGATAAGTGGAAGCAGAATGTTTAAGAAAGTATTATAGTAGGTTGGGCCAGAAATGATGACACCTTGAACAAGCACAGTAGTACTGGACATGGTGCAAAATGATTGGATTCAGCATACTTTTTGGAGGTAAAATCAGTGAGTCTCACTAGAGGCTGGGATATGGATGGAAGAGGAGGACAAGGAATCAAAACTCACATCTGGATTTTGATTTGACCAATTAAATAAGTGATCAAACTGAGATAGAGAAGACATCTCCTTTCAAGTAAATATTATCATTCTTTCCATTTTACAGATAAGAAAACTGAGGTTCAACGTATATCATCCCAAAGAATATACTTCTCATCCATTGCAGCATCTTTATGAGGAGTGAAGATTGGCAAAATTTGCTTGATTATTTTGGAAAAAGAACATATATGGCAAAATCAAGGCAAGTAGTATATAGTGTGTGTATGGTGTGTGCATGTGTGTGTAGATAGGGATGGGTGTGTGTGGGGATGGATGTGTAGATGTCTCCATATGTTATGCTAATAATCTTGCTGAGAACAGTGTCAGAAGCAACACTCTTATTTTTTCCCCCATTCCTTTATCTTTTCCATCTATGAAAGAAAGGGGAAGTAGAGGAATTAAGACCTAGACTTAAGAGCAATGTGTGTTGGAGATATTAGAATGAACTCTTTGCGAACTGAGGTTGACAGTGTAGCAAAAAGTTCTGAGATTGCAACTCAAATATTTATCATCTACGGTCAGAGTGCAGACAAGAACTTCAGTTGCACAGCAACTACCATTGGAGTCCTAGCCACAGAAACAAAATGAAAGGCAGAGCCCAGTGTTTAGAGGTCATGTGGACTCTGGCTCTGGAACTCACCACTTCTCTGACCTTGGCCAAGTGAGATAACTTATACAAAGCCTCATTTTCACAACTTCAAAGACTGTGGTTAGGTTGAAATCAAATCACAATGAGTGTTAAGCAGTTAGTATGGTGCTCAATAAATGATTTAAGTTTCTAATTCTTGCTATTAATCTTTTGTAGTTTCTCCCAGAGCCATCTAATTTTCCTTAAGCCCTTCCCTGCCTTGGAGTCCACTGATAATATCATGCTTCCCTCCATAGTTCCTAAATCTCACAGTCCTTCCAGAAAGTGACCTAGTGACCTGCCTCAGTATTTTCTCTTTTCTATCCTCCAAATCAAATTTTCATTTACTTGAGACTATTCCCATTCAGATATGACCAAAGCAATTTACTTACAATATAAATAATGTATAACTGTAAATCTCTGAGATACTTGTAAAGTCCCCAAAAGGAAGACTATTTATTTTAGGAAATCCCAATTGTCAATATATCAATGATTTATTGTTGTGCACCAAACCTTCTCAAAAGGTTTAGTGACTTCAAGCTATAGACACTTTTTATTGCTCACAACTGTATAGATCTGTGTTGGTTCAAGCTTAGCCGAATGTAACTGGACTTTTTAAGACAGTTGGAAGATTGGTTGGGACCTACCTTGTCTACAATGGCTTTTCTCTAATGTCTGATGGTTTGTTTGCTATGGTCTGGGGTAACAGCATGATTGGATCTTGCCTTTTTTGCTATCCAGTAGTCTACCTCAGACTTGGTTACATGGTCTCCAGGGTTCAAAGCATATTAAAAAGCAGAGATACTACTGAGGAAAGTTGTCTTGGAAAGGGGACAACAGTCCGTATAGTCAAAGCTATGGTTTTTCCAGTAGTCATGTACTGACTGTGAGAGTTGGACCATAAAGAAGGCTGATCACCAAAAAATTGATGCTTTCAAACTGTGGTGTTGGAGAAGACTCTTTAGAGTTCCTTGAACTGCAAGAAAATCAAACGAGGCAGTCTTAAAGGAAATCAACTTTGAATATTCATTGGCAAGACTGATGCTGAACTCCAATACTTTGGCCACCTGAGGAGAAGAGTCGACTTATTGGAAAAGAACCTCATGCTGGTAAAGATTAAAGGCAGGAGGAGAAGGGGACGACAGAGAATGAGATGGTTGGATGGCATCACTGACTCAATGGATATGAGTTTGAGTAAGCTCTGGGAGACGGTAAAGGACAGGGAAGCCTGGCGTGCTGCAGTTCATCGGTTCTCAAAGAGTCAGACACGACTGAGCAACTGAACCAAACTGAGGATTCAAAGAGAGAAAGTGAAAGTACACAGTCTTTTGAGACCTGAGCTTTGAAATGACACATATATACAGCATTCCCTTAACCAAACCATGCCCCAAGATCAGCCCACATTTTAGAGGTGGGAAATTGGCACCACCAACACCATTTCTTGATGATAGTAGTTGCAAAGTCACATTACAAAAGGATTGATGAACAAATGGTAACATTTTTGGAATTAAGAATCAAGATGGAGAGTTTGTCCTTGTTAACTTCAAGTAACCTCCACTTTTTTTCTAATGAGTTAATAGGTAAAATTCAGCCTATCTCTGTTTGCTCCAATAATACAAATCCAGGCTGCTCTATTCTCAAGTCTAGCCTTTCTGGATCAGTATTTTTTCAGAACCCTAAGCACTTCTTTTATTCCACAAAAGTGAGCAGTTAGAAGGGGAAAAAAGAACAAGTTAGAAATTCACTTGTACCTGGAGAAAAGGTAGACTCCTATTCTCAGGTGACCTTCCTCCTTTAGAATCTCTCTGCCTCCTTTCCTCCATTTTTAGTGTACTGCCACAGCCAGCCTGTGTATTCACAAGTTCTACATCCGTGCATTCAAACAATGACAGATAAAAATACTCCAAAAAAAAAAAAATTCCATAACTTCAAAAAGCAAAACTTGAATTCACTGCATGTCAGCAACTATTTAGATTGTATTTTTACAACTATTTACATTATATTCAGTATTATAAGTAATCTAGAGATGATTTAAAGTATATAGGAGAATGTACCTAGCTTATATATAAATACTATGCTGTTTTATATAAGGGACTTGAGCACCTGTAGATTTTGGTATCTACAAGGGTCCTGGAGCCAATCCCTTTAATAGATGTTGAGAGACGACACTGTATCAAAAACATCAGTAAGAAAGAAAGACCGATAAGAAAACATTCTACCTTTTCACGTTTAAAAGCAAAATGTGTGGATAAACAATAAGGTCCTATTTTATAGCACAGGGAATTATATTCAACATCCTGTGATAAACCATAATGGAAAAGAATATTAAAGGGAATATACACGTATAACAGAGTCATTTTGCTGTAGAACAGAAATTAAGACAGCATTGTAAATCAACTATACTTCAATAAAAGTTTTTTTTAAAAAAAGGAAATGTGTCTGGCAGACTCAGCTAGCTGTATGTCCCAACAAATATTCTTTCTTATAAATCACGATTTATTTTGACAGCAAGGTACCTGGCAAATAACTAAATCTCCCAGGCCTCCTTTGCATGTAGGCAAGGTCAAGAGTCATAATTCTGGGCAATGGGATAAAAGAAACTTAGTGGTCTGAGCTTCTGAGAAAGCTTTTAGCACTAACAGTGGACAATTTAGCATACTCATGCCTTTTTCCCTTTCTTGTTTATTGCTTGAATATGGAGATAATACCTGGAGGTAAAATTGCCATCTTTAGACCATGAGAATGAAAGGTGTTGCTACAGATGGTGGAAAAGGAATCTAGAAATGGCTTAGATCTTGAATGATTTCCTTGAAAAGCATACTGGTGTTTTAGAAACTTTGTGTTTGGATAATGTTCAAATTCCTTTGCATAGCAGATTAGGACTTTCAAAATCTATTCCCATGTTATATCTATAGCCCTATTTCTTATCGTTGGTTCTACACTGAACTCCTGCTTCCCAAGTGTGTCAAAAATAATTCTAGAAACCAGTAGGTGCTCTCCCTGAAGTATCTTTCTATCTCTTTTCATTGGCTAAACCCAGCTCAAATTCCTTTCTGACTTCCTCAGGCAAAATTGATTATTAATTCTTCTGGGACCCGTGTATGCTCTTCACATAACCCTTTGTTTATGGGTTAAGCATCTGCTAGTGGACTGTGAGTGCCTTGAGGGGCGCTGCAGTGCCTGGATGGCTAGCACTAGGAAACATCTCAGTAGATCTAGGAAAGAGGAAAGAAAGGGGAGAGTTCAACTACAGGGTGGTCCTTGCTTATTCTTTCTAACTAATGTTAAGTTGAACCTCTGTCTTTATATACAAAGTTGAAATGTTTTCAGACAATTATTTTTGGAGGGAGGGATTTATATTTCAGAGAAGAGTTTGACTGCAAAGACACCTAAGATCCTTTCTAGCTCCAAAATTCTATTCAAGTTTATCTTCTTTGAAAGTGTTATGTCAGGAGATTTTAAATTCAAAAGTAGTAGAATTCAATTATACAACTAACTGTCTAAAACTTCTCTTTATATTTATATGTAGATAAAAATAAATTGAAATCAATGAAATTTACATTCCTGAATTAGCACTTTGGATTCTGACAAATTTCAAGGCAGCATAAAATAGTTAAATAGACTAAGTAATGATATGAAGTGATGGAAATTTTTACATTTCTCTTCATCACATCACATTTTATAAAATTGATATTAAGTATGTAAATTAACAGCAATATCTTTCTCTGATCAATATTAACTACTTACATCAGTTGGTATTAAAGGGTGGTTTTGTCTGACATTTTCCCAAATTGTGAGGTAGGTAACTGAAAGTAAGGTATTACTTATCAAATAGGACAGAGAATAGAGAGAGGACACTAATTCACAATTCTGCTAGATCTAGTCTTCTTGTCTGGACAAATCAAGAGTGAAGGATAGATGAGAGCCTTTATACCTGTACCCATAACACCTGGCTTTCTCACAGGCAAAGGTGATACCTCCAACAACCTACACAAGTAAGGAGAGGCTCACTCTCTATAATGGAGGCTTATTTAAGAACAGAAGAACTGAAATTTGTTTCTTATTTCCACTATAGAATAAGACCCATCTAATTCAGTTCTCCAAGGCTACAAAAAGTAAGCAGTCCTGACTAGCTCGTATCTGACAAATACTCCTGACAATAACAACTGGAAAGGGTTAAATTAAAAAATCTGTTTGAAGGTATTTGAAAATTACTGAGCAAAGACCTAAGACCTTAGGATCCAGGAGACAAGGAAAGTTCTGAGAGGTAAGCCTAGCTTTCGGCTTTGTTTTGCCTTTTGGGTCACTTGATGATTTTTAAGTGGCTTTTAACAGACTGAGAAACTGAATAAATAGTGTTAGGAAGATTAAAAATTATCATTCAGGCCTGCTAAGAGGGAAGGATTTTCGTATATGCCTCTGTGCTATATTAGGAAAAGAGGTGATCCAAAAACTAGAAGAGCCCTCACAAAACCAGAAATCCAGATTCTAATTAGCACAATTACAGATTGGGTTAAATTGATTTGACTCTGCCTATCTGCCTCTCAGAAGTGAAAACATATCCTTTCCAGAAATATCTGACATCAGTCTGAGTCCCATGTTACCTCTACAATTTTTCATACACAACATTCATCATTATTAAAAAAAATAATAGGCATACTGATAAACAAGGCCAAATAAGCAAAAACCAAGAGAAAAAAATAGATACATATCACACCCACAGAGGAGGTTCAGATATTAGAGTTATTGCATGTAGACTTTAAAATGTGTGATTTATATGTTCAAGAAAATATAAAAAATATGGAGAAATTTAGTAGAGGATTATAATCTATAACCAAAAAGAAATCCTAGAATTGAGCAGTCTAATAACTAAAATTTGGAGTGCAATTCACAAGTTTACCAGTAAAGTAGATGTAGTTGAAGAGAGGACTATAACCCAGGAGATGTCAGTAGACTGAAGCATAGAAAGAAGAAAGATGGATATTATAGGAAAGATCCTATGATATAAATGGAACATAGTGACAGGCGTAATATACATGTAATTGGAGTTGTAAAAGGAGATGAGAGATATAGTAGGTCAAAAGCAGTGTTTGAAATGAAATGGGCTTCATTATACACTCATCACAATGCATTAACATGCTAAATGACACACCTACCAGTGCCATGACAGTTCTGAGGGCAATCATAAAAGGTCAAATAGAGGGTGATGGCCCAGTTCCTGGAAATCTCTGCCCCGTCCTCAAAATAGTTGGAATAATCTGCCTATTCATTATCCTATGAAATTACCCAACCCGTAAAAACTAACCACCCTATATTTTAAGGTCTCTTGTCTTCTGAGATGGGCCACACTCTATTATGAAATGTGTTTCTCCCAAGGCTGTTCTTATCTTTTGAGATGGACCACATGCTGTCCATGGAATGTGTGTTGATGTTGTTGTATAGTCACTCAGTCATGTCTGACTTTTTGAAACTCCATAGAGTGTGGCATACCACACTCCCCTGTTCTTTACCATCTCCTCCAGTTTGCTCAAACTCACATCCATGGAAATCTATCAGAGGGCAGACAGAATGAAAATCACAATCACAGAAAACTAACCAAACTGATCACATGGATCACAGCCTTGTCTAACTCAATGAAACTATGAGCCATGCCATGTAGGGCCACCCAAGATGGATGGGTCATCGTGGAGAGTTTTGACAAAATGTGGTCCACTAGAAAAGGGAATGACAAACCACTTTAGCATTCTTGCCTTGAGAACCCCATGAACAGTATGAAAAAGCAAAAAGATATGAAAATGTGTACCTCTCTAAACAAACCCAGTTCTTATCTATTAAAAAAAAAAAGAGGAAGAAATGGACTGAAATTTTCTAAAGCTGTGTAAGACATCAAGCCAGAAATTCAAGAATACTTGTGAACTCCAAGTATGATTAATTAAAAGAAAACTATATCGAGGCACATGATAATATATATAACTACTGAAAACTGATGAAAAAGGAAATGTAAGAACAGTCAGAGAAATACATACATTACTTTTGGGGGGGGCTGCACCTCATGGCTTGTGGGATTTTAGTTCCCCCACCAGGGATTGAACTATTGAACTCAGTCCCTTGATAGTGAAAATCCTGAGTCCTAACCACTGGACTGCCGGGGAACTCCCTCATACATTACTTTCAACAATAAGACTGACAGCTTACTTCTTCCTTTTTTTTTTTTTTTTTTGATAGCTTACTTCTTAGTAGGAGCATTTTAGGCCAAAAGATGGGAGAAATCATTGTAAACCACTGAATCAAAATAAGAGCTAAAGTAGATATCTATTAACTAGGGGAAAAAAATAAACTTTTCTAGGGATATTAAAGAAAAGAGAGTAAGGGATAATGATATCTTATGCTGCTTTTCAGGAGCCACAGAATAGATTGGGAGCTCCATGAAAGCTCTTCTCTTGGAGTGTATCAATACTTACAAAACTTGTAGAATAAATGGAGAATTTGGAGCAACTATTGAACTCACTGTACCTGGGTTATATTGAAGCTGCTCCAATGCACAAGTTAAATGAAATGTTTTCTTGTAGGCCCCACTGCTTCCAGTTATGCTATAGAGAGCAAACTATTTAAAACTTTGTAGTAATTTCCATACCAAATTACCACAAACCAGGTGACTTAAAACAGCAGAAATTTATTCTCTTTGTTCTAGAGGTTATAAGTTCAAAATCAAGGCGTTACTGAGGCTATTCCCCTTTTGAAGAATGCAGGGAAAAAACTTCTTCGACTCTTGCCAATTTTTGGAGGTTGCTGGCAATCCTTGGTAACCTTTGGTTTGTAGCTCCATCATTCCAAATTCTGCCTCCCCTGTCACATGCCATCTTCACTCTGGGTGCATCTATGTCCTCATTGGATTTAGAACATCAGAGGTTGGATTTAGGCCCACCCTAATCAAGTATGACTTCCTCTTAACAGGATTATATATGCATCCATTCATGCTAAGTTGCTTCAGTTCAGTTCAGTTCAGTTCAGTCGCTCAGTCTTGTCCGACCTTTTGCGACCCCATGGACTGCAGCACGCCAGGCCTCCCTGTACATCACCAACTCCTGGGGTTTACTCAAACTCATTTCCATTGAGTTGGTGATGCCATCCAACCATCTCATCCTCTGTTGTCCCCTTCTCCTCCTGCCTTCAATCTTTCCCAGCATCAGGGTCTTTTCCAATGAGTCAGTTCTTTGCATCAGGTGGCCAAAGTATTGGAGTTTCAGCTTCAGCATCAGTCCTTGCAGTGAATATTCAGGACTGATTTCCTTTAGGATTGACTGGTTGGATCTCCTTGCAGTCCAAGGGACTCTCAAGAGTCTTCTCCAACACCACAGTTCAAAATCATCAATTCTTCTGCACTCAGTTTTCTTTATGGTCCAACTCTCACATCCATACATGACTACTGGAAAACCCATAGCTTTCACTACAAGGACCTTTGTCGGCAAAGTAATGTCTCTGCTTTTTAATATGCTAAGTTTGTCATAGCTTTTCTTCCAAGGAGCAAGTGTCTTTTAATTTCATGGCTGCAGTCACTATCTGCAGTGATTTTGGAGCCCCCCAAAATAAAGTCAGCCACTATTTCCACTGTTTCCCCATCTATTTGCCATGAAGTGATGGGACTGGATGCCATGATCTTAGTTTTCTGAATGTTAAGCTTTATGCCAACTTATTCACTCTCCTCTCTCACTTTCATCAAGAGGCTCTTTAGTTCTTCTTCCCTTTCTGCCATAAGGATGGTGTCATCTCCATACCTGAGGTTATTGATATTTCTCCCAGCAATCTTGATTCCAGTTTATGCTTTATCCAGCCCAGTGTTTCTCATGATGTACTCTGCATATAAGTTAAATAAGCAGGGTGACCATATACAGCCTTGACATACTCCTTTTCCTATTTGGAACCAGTCTGTTGTTCCATGTCCAGTTCTAACTGTTGCTTCCTGACCTGCATACAGGTTTCTCAAGAGGCAGGTCAGGTGTTCTGGAATGCCCATCTCTTTCAGAATTTTCCACAGTGTATTGTGATCCACACAGTCAAAGGTTTTGGCATAGTCAATAAAGCAGAAATAGATATTTTTCTGGAACTCTCTTGCTTTTTCGATGATCCAGCAGATGTTGGCAATCTGATCTCTGGTTCCTCTGCCTTTTCTAAAACCAGCTTGAACATCTGGAAGTTTGCAGTTCATGTATTGCTGAAGCCTGGCTTGGAGAATTTTGAGCATTACTTTACGAGCCTGTGAGATGAGTGCAATTGTGTGGTAGTTTGTGGCATTGCCTTTCTTTGGGATTGGAATGAAAACTGACCTTTTCTAGTCCTGTGGCTACTGCTGAGTTTTCCAGATTTGCTGGCATATCGAGTGCAGCACTTTCACAGCATCACCTTTTAGGATTTGAAGTAACTCAACTGGACTTCCATCACCTCCACTAGCTTTTTAGTAGTGATGCTTCCTAAGGCCCGCTTGACTTCATATTCAAGGATGTCTGGTTCTAGGTGAGTGATCACACCATCGTGATTTCTGGGTCATGAAGATCTTTTTTATATAGTTCTTCTGTGTATTCCTGCCCCCTCTTCTTAATATCTTCTGCTTCTGTTAGGTCCATACCATTTCTGTCCTTTATTGAGCCCATCTTTGCATGAAATGTTCCCTTGGTATCTCCAATTTTCTTGAAGAGATCTCTAGTCTTTCCCATTCTATTACTTTCCTCTATTTCTTTGCACTGATCACTGAGGAAGGCTTTTTTATCTCCCCTTGCTGTTCTTTGGAACTCTGCATTCAAATGGGTATATCCTTCCTTTTCTCTTTTGCTTCTTGCTTCTCTTATTTTCACAGGCATTTGTAAGTCCTCCTCAGACAGACATTTTGCTTTTTTGCATTTCTTTTTCTTGGGAATGATCTTGCTCCCTGTCTCCTGTACAATGTCACAAACCTCCATCCATAGTTCATCAGGCACTCTGTCTATCAGATCTAGTCCCTTAAATCTATTTCTCACTTCCACTGTATAATCACAAGGGATTTAATTTAGGTCACACCTGAATGGTCTAATGGTTTTCCCTACTTTCTTCAATTTAAGTCTGAATTTGGCAATAAGGAGTTCATGATCTGAGACACATCAGCTCCCGGTCTTGTTTTTGCTGACTGTATAGAGCTTCTCCATGTTTGGCTGCAAAGAATATAATCAATCTGGTTTTGGTGTTGGCCATATGGTGATGTTCATGTGTACAGTCTTCTCTTGTGTTATTGGAAGAGGGTGTTCGCTATGACCAGTGCGTTCTCTTGGCAAAACTCTATTAGCCTTTGCTCTGCTTCATTCTGTACTCCAGGGCCAAATTTGCCTGTTACTCCAGGTCTTTCTTGACTTCCTACTTTTGCATTCCAGTCCCCTATAATGAAAAGGACATCTTTTTTGGGTGTTAGTTCTAAGTTGCTTCAGTCATGTCCAACTCTCTGGAATCCTATGGACTATAGCCCTCCAGGCTCCTCTGTCCATGTGATTCTCCGGGCAAAATACTGGAGTGAGTTGCCATGCGCTCCTCCAGGGGGTCATCCCAACCCAGGCATCCAACCTGAATCTCTTACTCCTGCATTGGCATGTGGGTTCTTTACCACTTGCGACACCTGGGAAGCCTAGGTTTACATATACAAAGACCCTATTTGCAAATAAAGTCACATTTATAGGCAATAGAAGTAAGGACTTCAACATATTTTAGTGAGGACAGAATTCAATACACTGTATCTCTGAACCTCAGTTTTCTCTTCTGTAAGATAAATGTTACAGTGCCAGTCTTGAAGGGAAGTGTTGCTATGAGCAATAATTTTTAATGCTGAGGACTTGTAATAAATGAGTAATAAATTCTCAAGGCAAATATTAAAAACCAAGTAATATGTAAAAAATGATATATAAATACATATTGATAGAGTAAGGAAGGGGTGAAATGATTTAAAGATCCTACTCACTCTACTTTCTGACAGTTTATCTCAATGAAGAATCTTCATTTTTCTTCAAGAGACTCAAATAGTCAATAGTCTAGTATAAAAAGGAAACTAAGAAAATGTAATTATCAAAGACACAGTTGAATAAAAATTTTCAGCCCATCTTTCCTTCATGTTAAGGTTTGGCACATTCCTATGTTTTCCCATTCCTATTTCTGCCATCAGCAAGATGTGCTGACATTAGTTGCATTGTTACATTGCTTAATTTATCTTTGCCTGGATTTCCCCATTTACAAAACAAGGGATTCAGATCCTGTTTCAATTAGAAGACAAGTGAAGGAAAATACAACCAAGAGTGGCTTAAATAAATAGGAATTTTATCTTTTTTATTGTGATACTGTGATATGAGGAGAAATATATATATATTTGGTGTTTGGCTCCATTTCCTGGCACAGAGCCCCTAAAACCCTTGTAATTTCCTGAGTGATAGAGCTGATAGGAGCCTCTTTTGTTATAATATTTGGTCTTAGCATCCTCCCCCAACTGCGCTTGGTAACACAAAATCTTCTAAGATCCTTGGAATCTCCAGAGTGATGAAGATCTTCTTGTATGCTACCAAGATAACTGGTTGCATTGATGCTCCTAGATAGCTTTAGGATGGGAGTTGGTTGCCAGAAACTTGTTATTCAGTCACTAAGTGTGTCCAACTCTTTGCAAATCCAAGGACTGTGGCACACCAGGCTCACTGGTCCTTCACTATTTCCCAGAGTTTGTCTGAATTCATGTCCATTGAGTTGGTAATGCTATCTAACCACCTCATCCACTTCTGTCCACTTCTCCTTTTGCCTTCAATCTTTCCTAGCATCAGGGTCTTTTCTGGTTGGTAAACAGGTAGTCAGGTAGCCAAGCATGGGAGCTTCAAATTCAGCATCAGTCCTTCCAATGGATATTCAGAGTTTGATTTCCTTTAGGATTAACTGGTTTGATCTCCTTGCAGTCCAAGGGACTCTCAAGAATCTCTCCAGCACTACAATTCAAAAGCGTCAGTTCTTTGGCATGCAGCCTTCTTTATGGTCCAACTCGCACATTCATACATGACTATTGGAAAAACCATAGCTTTGACTATATGGACTTTTGTTGGCAAAGTGATGTCTCTGCTTCTTAATATGTGTCTAGGTTTGTCATAACTTTCCTTCCAAGGAGCAAGTGTCTTTTAATTTCATGGCTGCAGTCACCATCTGCAGTGATTTTGGGCCACAAGAAAATGAAATCTGTCACTGCTCCTATTTTTTTCTCCTTCTACTGGCCATGAAGTGATGGGACTAACTGCCATGGTCTTAGTTTTTTGAATGTTGAGTTTCAAACCAGCTTTTTCATTTTCTTCTTTTACTCTCATCAGGAGGCTCTTTATTTCCACTTTACTTTCTGCCATTAGTGTGATATTATCTATATATCTGTGGTTGTTGATATTTCTCCCAGCAATCTTGATTCCAGCTTGTGATTCATCCAGCTGTACATTTTGCATAATGTATTCTGCACAGAAGTTAAATAAGTGTGGTGATGATATACAGCCCTGACATACTCCTTTCTCAATTTTGAACCACTTGGTTGTTCCATGTCCGGTTCTAACTGTTGCTTCTTGACCTGCATACATATTTCTCAGGAGACAGGTAAGGTGTCTGGTACTTCCATCTCTAAGAATTTTCTACAGTTTGCTGTGTCCAAATAGACAAAGGCTTTAGTGTAGTCTATGAAGCAGAAGTAGATTCTTTCCTGAAACTCCCTTGCTTTCTCCATGATTCAACAAATGTTGGCAGTTTGATTTCTGATTTCTTTGCCTTTTCTAAATGCGTCTTATACATCTGGAATTTCTTGGTTCATGTACTGCCGAAACCTAGCTTGTAAGACTTTGAGCATAACCTTGATAGCATGTGAAATGCCAGAAATATCAAACATTATTAAAGAGCTGGAAATATCAGACCACCTCTAACCTCTAATTAGCCGTAGATTGAGTTAATCATCAATAGCCAATGATGTCTACACAATAGAACCTCCAATAAAATCCTAAAAGGTGAAGTTCAGAGAACTTTCAGGTCAGTGAATTCATGTTGATGCTGGGAGGATGGTGCACCCCAGAGAGGGCATAGAAACTTTGAGCACTCCTTTCTCTAATGCTTAGCTTTATACATCCTTTCCATTTGGCTGTTCCTTAGTTGTATCCTTTATATTAAGCCAGTGATAGTAAGTCATGTGTCTTCATGAGTTCTGTCAGCCATTTTAGTAATTTATCAAACCCAAGCAGGGGTTGTGGGAACCCCTGGTTTACAACTGGTCAGTCAGGTGTATGAGAGGTCTGAAGTGACAATCGGTATCTGAACTGGGAGTGGTCTTGTGGAACTTGTGGGATCTGATGCTCACTCCAGGCAGATAGTTTCAGAATGAACTAAATTGTAGGCCTCCCAGCTGGGATCAGAGAATTGATTAGTGAGAGGGAAAAAACCCTCAAACATGGGTGTCAGAAATGTTTTGTTGGTAGAAGTAGATCTTAGGGGACTTGGCAGTACAGTGGTTAAGACTCTGCATTCTGTATGTGGGGGGCATGGATTCAATTCTCAGTCTGGGAATTAAGATCCTGCATACAGCACAGCATGGCTGAAAAAAGAGAAAGAAACAGATATAATGTAGAAACAAAACTCAAAGAAAGACTGTTGCTGCCTTTAGGTCAAATGTCCAGTGATGCCCTTTGCTACTGAGACCCTTCTGTATTTCTGTTCAACTAGCCCTTGCCTTCTGTCTCTTATTATAAGACAGCTGCTAGAGCTCCAGTCCTTACATCCGTGTTAAGGCAGAAAGAGTGAGGGAGAGCAGTTATCATTCATTTTTGTCTGCCTTTATCTGTATGACAGAAGCTTCCCCAGAAACTCCAACTTCACCTTAATATCATTGGTCAGAACTGGTCATGTGATCATCCTTAGCTGTAAGGGAGGTTTCAAAAGTCTTAACCACAATTGTCACATTGGCTAAGCATATTATGATTCATCTCTTGACACTAGTCCATTGTGACCATAACGTCAGGTTTTTCTTAACAAAGAAAAATAGAAGTGATGGGAGTGGATATGGAGAGATAACTAACAGGATCCATCACAGGGCCCTTTGACTCTGTATTTTTAAAGTTCTGAATGGTGGGATACTTCAAACCTGTCCAGTATCTTGTGATAGAGTTTTAAATCACAACTTGTAAGTTTCTCAGATGTCTGCATCAACCTGGATAAATTAATTCAAGTCTAGATTCACTAGAATCCCTGGGACATTGGCCGTATTATTAGATCCTAACCTCTATTATCTTCAACATCCAGCAAAGTATCTGCTTTACATATATTAATACTTCAGTACATGTTTAATGAGTCCACAGGTAAATTCTTAGACTCTCCGAAAAAGAGGAGATAATTAGGAGGAGGCACTTCATATATAAATTATGAATTATGGCCGAAGATTGAACTCCAAAAGTCTTTCTGATTAACCAAGGGCTGATCCAAAAAGTCAGGACACATCCTTAGTTCTTCCAGGTTGAATAATACACAATTCCATATAGATGCATTTCTATTAACAGTTAAGGACAACATAAATGTGCTATGCAACTTATGAAGTTATTAAAACTACTATATTTCTAGAGTTCACTGAGGTTATTCAGAAGACTGCCACCCAAAGATTTGTTGTTGTTCAGTCACTAAGTTGTGTCCGACTCTTTGTAACCCTGTGGGCTGCAGCATGCTAGGCTTTCACCATCTCCCAGAGTTTGCTCAAACTCATGTTTATTGAGTCAGTGATGCCATCTAACCATCTCATCCTGTCATCCCCTTCTGCTCCTGCCCTCAAACTTTCCAAGCACCAGTCTTTTCCAATGAGTCAGCTCTTCACATCAAGTGGCCAAAGTACTGGCATTCATTCTTTCCAATGAATAGTCAAGGTTGATTTCCTTTAGGATTGATTGGTTTGATCTCCTTGCAGTCCAGGGGACTCTCAAGAGTCTTCTCCAGCACCACAATTCAAAAACATTAATTCTTCAGTGTGTTTTATTGTCCAGCTCTCACATCTGTACATGACTACTGGAAAAATCATAACTTTGAATATATGGACTTTGTAGACAAAGTGATGACTCTGCTTTTTAATATGCTGTCTAGGTTTGTCATTGCTTTTCTTCCAAGGAACAAGCTTTTTTAAATTTCATGGCTGCAGTCACCATCTGCAGTGATTTTGGAGCCTAAGAAAATAGTCTCTCATGGTTTCCATTGTTTACCCATCTATTTGCCATAAAGTGATGGGACTGGATGCCATGATCTTCGTTTTTTGAATGTTGAGTTTTAAGCCAGCTTTTTCACTCTCCTCTTTCACCTTCATCAAGAGGCTCTTTAATTTCTCTTTGCTTTCTGCCATAAGGGTGGTGTCATCTGCATATCTGAGGTTATTGATATTTCTCCTGGCAATCTTGATTCTAGCTTGTGTTTCATCCAGACCAGCATTTTGCAGGATGTATTCTGCGTATAAGTTAAATAAGCAAAGTGATAATATACAGCCTTTATGTACTCCTTTCCCAATTTTGAACCAGTCTGTTGTTCCATGTTGGGTTCTAACTATTGCCTCTTGATCTGCATACAGGTTTTCCAGGAAGCAGGTAAGGTGGTTTATATTCCTACCTCTTTAAGAATTTTCCACCCAAAGATTGTCAAGGTTATTATTGCATTTGCACACAAGCATGTATTTGGATGGGCTTCCCAGGTGGCGCTAGTGGTAAAGAACCCACCTGCCAATGCAGATGTAAGAGAGTTCAATCCCTGAGTAGGGGAGATCCCCTGGAGAAGGAAATAGCAACTCAGTCCGGTATTCTTGCCTGTAGAATCCCATGGACAGAGAAGCCTGGTGGGCTATGGTCCATATGGTTGCAAAGAGTCAGACAGGACTGAAGTGACTTAGCATACCAAAAGCAATGATCCTCTTCCTCTTTTCATCAGAATTACATTTCCCAGAAGTGACAATAATAAGCAGTGTTAGTTGTTCCTTCTGGCCTTTTAAAAATTCTTCTATATTTCTAACTAACACACTTATATTTAAACTATTGTTGTTTTTTTTTTAATCAAGGTTTTATGTATTAATTTCCTATTGTGTTGCCTTTTATTCATTGTCCTGGAGATTTACTAGGCCTTTCTGATCTGGAGTCTTATATCATTCAGTGGAAATTTTCCTACATTGTTTCTGTGAAATTGTGATTTGTAAAGTGAAATATATGCTTGATCCTTGTCCCTTTTCTGACAGAGAAGGCCTAAAACCCTTGGATTTTCCCAAATGATAAGAGCAATAAAAGTGAAAGTGAAAAAAACAGGCGGAAAGGGTCTTTTGTTATTCAAAACATGCCTATTTCTACCACACTTAAATTTGAGTTAATGAGGAAATTTTTGGAAAGCCCCTAATGATGGAAGGGGGCTGGTTGCCAGAGAAACAAACTAGATGAGAGGATTTGAATTTTCAGCCCTACCTGTTACCTCCAGAGAGGGAAGAGGAGCAGGAAATTGACTTAATCACCAATTGCAATGATTTAATCAATTATACCTACCTAATTGCTTCCCAGGTGGGGCTAGTGGTAAAGAACCTGCCTGCCAATGCAGGAGACATAACAGATTCGGGTTTGATCCCTAGGTGGGGAAGATCCCCTGGAGGAGGGCATGGCAACCGACTCCAGGATTCTTGCATGGAGAATCCCATGGACAGAGGAGCCTGGTGGGCTAAGGTCCATAGGGTCGCAGTGAGTCCGAAATGATTGAAGCAATTTAGCACACATGCATGCTCACACGTATCTACATAATGAATCCTCTTGAAAACGCTAACCTAAAGATCTGGAGAGCTTTGGAAAGTGGTGGACCTGGAGAGGGCAGTGAATATTTGCACTGCTCCTCCCACTTTCCCTATGTCTTTTCCTAGGCATCTCTTCCATCTGGCTGTCCCTGAGTTGTATTCTTTTATAATAAACTGGAGATCTAGTAAGTAAACTCTTTTCCAGGAGGGCACCAGGGGAACTGGAAACCAGTCATCCAGAAGCACCTGGGACGTGGGATTGGTGTCTGAGGTGGGAGGGGCAGTTTGTACGATTGAGCTCTTAACTTGTGGGATGTGATGTTAATTATATGTAAATAGTATCAGAATTGAATTCTATTGAGTTGAATTGTAAATAGCACACAGAGCAGATGTGTGGAGAATTGGAGAACTGGATGGAGTGGAAAATACCCTTCTCATGCCCTCAATATGGTGGCCAGAAGTACTGAGGGTAAAGAGAAAAAAACTAGACTTTTTCCCACTCAAATTCTCTGATAATTTCTTTCCATCTTTTCTCTTTTTGGAACTTCTATTTGTTTGATATCATACCTCCTCCTGGTTGAGTATCTAAAATTTTCCCACCATTTTCCTCCAGGTTAATTTTCTTCTTCTTCTTTTTTTTTTTTTTTTTTTTTATTCTACTGTTTGGGGAGATTTCTTTAATTTTTCCAAGCCAGCTATTTTTTAACGTCTATTACTTTGCTTTTATCCATTATGCTTTTTTTTATAATTAAACTTTTTTTTAAAAAAAAAACTTAATTAAAGGATAATCGCTTTACAGAATTTTGTTGCTTTCTGTCAAACATCAACATGAATGAGCCTTAGGAATACATATGTCCCTTCCCTCTTGAACTTCCCTCCCATATCCCTTCCCATCCCATCCTTCTGCATTGATACAGAGCCCTTGTTTGAGTTTCAGGAGTCATACAGAAAATTCCCATTGGCTCTCTATTTTACATATGGTAATGGAAGTTTCAATGTTACTCTCTCCATATATCTCACCTTCTCCTTCCACCCAATCCCGTGTCCATAAGTCTGTTCTCTATGTCAGTTTCTCCATTACTGTCCTGCAAATAAATTCATCAGTACCATCTTTCTAGATTTCATATATACGCACTAGTATATGATGTTTATCTTTCTCTTTTTGACTTACTTCATTTAGTATAATAGGCTCCAGGTTCATTCAACTCATTAGAACTGATTCAAATGCATTCCTTTTTATGGCCAAGTAATATTTCATTGTATATAGGCACCACATATATACAACATTGTATGAACATGAACATTAGGATATATGTGTCTTTTTCAATTTTTGTTTCCTCAGGGTACATGCCTAGGAGTGGTATTGTTGGGTCATATGGTGGCTTTATTTATATATACTTTTTTAAGGAATCTCCATACTGTCTTGCATAGTGGCTGTTTCAATTTACATTCCCACCAACAGTGCAAGAGGGTTCCCCTTTCTCCACACCCTCTCCAGCATTGTTTATAGACTTTTTGATGATGGCCATTCTGATCAGTGTGAGGTGATATCTCATTATAGTTTTGATTTGCATTGCTCTAATAATGACCAACCTAGACAGCATATTAAAAAGCAGAGACTACTTTGTCAACAAAGGTCCGTCTAGTCAATGCTATGGTTTTTCCAGTAGCCATGCATAGATGTGAGAGATGTACTCTAAAGAAAGCTTAGTGCCAAAGAACTGATGCTTTTGAACTATGGTGTTGAAGAAGACTCTTTGAGAGTCCCTTGGACTGCAAGGAGATCCAACCAGTCAGTCCTAAAGAAATCAGTCCTGAATATTCATTGGAAGGACTAGTGCTGAAGCTGAAACTCCAATACTTTGGCCACCTGATGTGAAGAACTGACTCAGTGGAAAAGACCCTGCTGCTGGGCAAGAATGAAGGCAGGTGGAGAAGGGGATGACAGAGGATGAGATGGTTGGATGACATCAATGACTCAAAGGACATGAGTTTGAGGAAGCCCTGGGAGATGGTAATGGACAGGGAAGCCTGGTGTCCATGGGGTCGCAAAGAGTGACTTGAACATGGAATTGATAGGTTGAGATATGTTTCCTTCTATGCCCATTTTTTTTGTGACTGAACTGAATTGATGTTGAGATATGTTCCTTCTATGCCCATTTTTTTGAAGAGTTTTAATCATAAATGGGAGCTGAATTTTGTCAGAGGTTTTTTTCTCTGTTTCCACTGTTTCCCCATCTATTTCCCATGAAGTGATGGGACCAGATGCCATGATCTTCGTTTTCTGAACGTTGAGCTTTAAGCCAGCTTTTTCACTCTCCTCTTTCACCTTCATCAAGAGGCTCTTTAGTTCTTCTTCACTTTCTGCCATAAGGGTGGTGTCATCCGCATATCTGAGGTTATTGATATTTCTCCCGGCAATCTTGATTCCAGCTTGTGTTTCTTCTAGCCCAGCGTTTCTCATGATGTACTCTGCATAGAAGTTAAATAAGCAGGGTGACCATATACAGCCTTGACGGACTCCTTTTCCTATTTGGAACCAGTCTGTTGTTCCATGTCCAGTTCTAACTGTTGCTTCCTGACCTGCATACAGGTTTCTCAAGAGACAGGTCAGGTGGTTTGTTATTCCCATCTCTTTCAGAATTTTCCACAGTTTATTGTGATCCACACAGTCAAAGGCTTTGGCATAATCAATGAAGTAGAAATAGATGTTTTTCTGGAACTCTCTTGCTTTTTTGATGATCCAGCGGATATTGGCAATTTGATCTCTGGTTCCTCTGCCTTTTCTAAAACCAGCTTGAACATCTGGAAGTTCACGATTCACATATTGCTGAAGCCTGGCTTGGAGAATTTTGAGCATTACTTAACTAGCATGTGAGATGAGTGCAATTGTGCGGTAGTTTGAGCATTCTTTGGCATTGCCTTTCTTTGGGATTGGAACAAAAACTGACCTTTTCCAGTCCTGTGGCCACTGCTGAGTTTTCCAAATTTGCTGGCATATCGAGTGCAGCACTTTCACAGCATCACCTTTGAGGATTTGAAATAGCTCAACTGGAATTCCATCACCTCCACTAGCTTTGTTCGTAGTGATGCTTTCTAAGGCCCACTTGGCTTCACATTCCAGGATGTCTGGCTCTAGGTGAGTGATCACACCATCGTGATTATCTGGGTCGTGAAGATCTTTTTTGTACAGTTCTTCTGTGTATTCTCGCCACCTCTTCTTAATATCTTCTGCTTTGGTTAGGTCCATACAATTTCTGTCCTTTATCGAGCCTATCTTTGCATGAAATATTCCTTTGGTATCTCTAATTTTCTTGAAGAGATCTCTAGTCTTTCCCATTCTGTTGTTTTCCTCTATTTCTTTGCATTGATCGCTGAGGAAGGCTTTCTTATCTCTCCTTGCTATTCTTTGGAACTCTGCATTCAGATGGGAATATCTTTCCTTTTCTCCTTTGCTTTCCACTTCTCTTCTCTTCCCAGCTATCTGTAAGGCCTCCTTAGACAGCCATTTTGCTTTTTTGCATTTCTTTTCCATGAGGATTTTCTTGATCCCTGTCTCCTGTACAATGTCACGAACCTCTGTCCATAGTTCATCCGGCACTCTGTCTATCAGGTCTAGTCCCTTAAATCTATTTGTTACTTCCACTGTATACTCATAAGGGATTTGATCTAGGTCATACCTGAATGGAGTAGTGGTTTTCCCTACTTTCTTCAATTTAAGTCTGAATTTGGCAATAAGGCGTTCATGATCTGAGCCACAGTCTGCTCCCGGTCTTGTTTTTGCTGACTGTATACAGCTTCTCCATCTTTGGCTGCAAAGAATATAATCAATCTGATTTCGGTGTTGACCATCTGGTGATGTCCACGTGTAGAGTCTTCTCTTGTGTTGTTGGAAGAGGGTGTTTGCTATGACCAGTGTGTTCTCTTGGCAAAACTCTATTAGCCTTTGCCCTGCTTCATTCTGTACTCCAAGGCCAAACTTGCCTGTTATGCCAGGTGTTTCTTGACTTCCTACTTTTGCATTCTGGTCACCTATAATGAAAAGGACATCTTTTTTGGGTGTTAGTTCTAGAAGGTCTTGTAGGTCTTCATAGAACAGTTCTACTTCAGCTTCTTCGGCGTTACTGGTTGGGGCATAGACTTGGATTACTGTGATACTGAATGGTTTGCCTTGGAAACGAACAGAGATCATTCTATCGTTTTTGAGATTGCATCCAAGTACTGCATTTTGGACTCTTTTGTTGACCATGATGGCTACTCCATTTCTTCTAAGGGATTCTTGCCCACAGTAGTAGATATAATGGTCATCTGAGTTAAATTCACCCATTCCAGTCCATCTTAGTTTGCTGATTCCTAGAATGTCGATGTTCACTCTTGCCATCTCCTGTTTGACCACTTCCAATTTGCCTTGATTCATGGACCTAACATTCCAGGTTCCTATGCAATATTGCTCTTTACAGCATCGGACTTTGCGTCTATCACCAGTCACATCCACAGCTGGGTTTTGTTTTTGCTTTGGCTCCATCCCATCATTCTTTCTGGAGTTATTTCCCCACTGATCTCTATTAGCATATTGAGCACCTACTGACCTGGGGAGTTCATCTTTCAGTGTCCTATCTTTTTGCCTTTTCATACTGTTCATGTTCATACTTTTCATACTGTTTGTTCTTTAGAATCATATTATTTAATCTCCGTGTGATGTATTTTTTAGTTTTTTTTTTTCTTGTAATTGATATCTAGTCTTATGGCATTGTGGTCAGAAAAGATGTTTGACATGGTTTTAATTTTCTTAAATATACAGAGGTTTGATTTGGGACCCAAGATGTAGTCTATCCTGGAGAATGTTCCATGTGCACTTGAGAAGAAAGTGTATTGTTCTGCATTTGGATGGAATGTCCTGAGGATATCAATGAGATTCATCAGTTCTGATGTGTTATTTAAGACTTGTGTTTCATTGTTAACTTTCTGTTTTGATGATCTATCCATTGGTGTAAGTGGGGTGTTAAAGTCTACTATTATTATTGTATTATTGTGAATTTCTCCTTTTATGTCTGTTAGTGTTTGTCTTATGTATTGAGGTGCTCCTATGTTGGGTGCATAGATGTTTACAATTGTTATGTCTTCCTCTTGGATTGATCCCTTGACCATTATGTAGTGTCCTTCCTTATCTCTTGTAATATTCTTTATTTTAAGGTCTATTTTGTCTGGTATAAGGATTGCTACTCCAGCCTTCTTTTGATTTCCATTTACATGGAATATATTATTCTGTCCTCTCCGTTTCAGCCTTCATGTGTCTTTAGGTCTGAAGTGGGTTTCTTGCAGATAGCATATATGTGGATCTTGTTTGTATCCATTCAGCCAGTCTGTGTCTTTTGGTTGGGGCATTTATTCCATTTACATTTAAATTCATTATTGATATATATGTTCCTATTGTCATTTTCTCAATTGGAGTTTGTTTTTTTAGATCTTTTTCTTCTTTTGTATTTTCTGACTATATAAGTCCCTTTAACATTAGTTGTAAAGCTGGATTTGTGGCTCCAAATTCTCTTAACTTTTGCTTGTCTGTAAAACTGTTGACTTCTCCATCTATTTTGAATGAGATCCTTGCTAGGCAGAGTAATCTTGCATGTACATTTTTCCCTTTCAGTACTTTAAATATATCCTGCCATTCCCTTTTGGCCTGCGAAGTTTCTCCTGAGAGTTCAGTTGTTAAATGTGTGGAGTTTCCCTTGTATGTTACTTGTTGCTTTTCCCTTGCTTTTAAAATATTCTTTCTTTGTGTTTAGTCTTTGTTAGCTTGATTACTATGTGTCTTGGAGTGTTTCTCTTTGGGTTTATCCTGTATGAGACTCTTTGTGCCTCTTGGAATTGATTAACTATTTCCTTTTCCATGTTGGGGAAATTTTAAACTATAATCTCTTCAAAAATTTTCTCATACCCTTTCTTTTTCTCTTCTTCTTCTGGGACCCCTATAATTCGATTGTTGGTGCACTTAATGTTGTCCTAGAAGTCTCTGAGACTATCCTCAGTTCTTTTAATTCTTTTTACTTTTTCTGCTCTTCAGCAGTTATTTCCACCATTTTATCTTCCAGCTCACAGATTCATTCTTCTGCTTCAGATATTCTGCTACTGATTCCTTCTAGAATAATTTTAATTTCAGTAATGGTATTGTCTCTGTATGTTTATTCTTTAATTCTTCTATGTTTTCATTAATTGATTCTTGCATTTTCTCCATCCTATTTTCAAGATTTTGGATCATCACTATCATTATTCTGAGTTGTTTTTCAGGTTGTTTTCCTATTTCCTCTTCGTTTATTTGGACTTTTGTGTTTCTAGGTTGTTCCTTCATTTGTGCAGTGTTTCTCTGCCTTTTCATTATTTATTTATTTTTAACTTGTTGTGTTTGAGGTCTCCTTTTCCCAGGCTTCAAGGTTGAATTGTTTTCTCGTTTTGGTTTTTGCCCTCATAAGGTTGGTCTAGTGGTTTGTGTAAACTTCTTGTAGGGTGTGACTTGTGCTTACATTCTAGTGGGAAGAGATGAGTTGGTTTTTTTTTCCTCTTACGTACAAGGCTGAGTGAGGTGGTAATTCTGTCTGCTGATAACTGGGTTTATATTTTTGCCTTGGTTGTTGTTTGGATGAGGCATCCTGAACTGGGTGCTACTGACAGTTGGGTGATGCTGGGTCTTGTAGACAAGCAGTTGCCTTTGGGGGATTCCTCACTGTTTGATGCTCCCTAGGGTTAAGAGTTCTCCGGCAGCCTAGTGTCTTGGAGTCAGCGCCTCCACTCCAAAGGCTCAGGGTTTGATCCCTGGCTGGGAATGGAGATTCCACATGGGGTTTGCTATGGCATTAATTGAGGCTAAAATAAATACCCCAAAACGAGAAACAGAGGACAGACCCCAGACAATTGGCAATTAAAAATCAGGCAAATAATAACTAAAATAATGAAATATACACATATATGTATCCACCTATAAGCAAAATCAAATCTGTCAAAAAAAAATTGCAATAGATTGACCTGGAGAACAAAGGAAACAAAAAATGATATCCACCAGTTAAGAACAAAACTAGCTAAAGGGCAAACTGGAAAACAAAGCTGAAGCAAGGCGCCCACTGGGGAATAAAGCAATACAACAAAACAAACTAACAAATATGGTGAGAAAAAGAAAGGAAAGAAAGAAATGAAAGAATAGAAATGCAAGGTTAAAAGAGTTAGATAGAGAAGATTTATATAAAGGTTAACTCCAAAGAGAAAAGAGCAGTAGGAAAACAAACAAAGGAATAAATGTATAAAAATAATAATAAATTAAACATATAACAATTCAAATTAAGAAAGGGAGAGAAATAAAGAAAAAATAACAAAGAAGTCTCCACAGAAATGCAAAAGGCCAACATAGCGGCAAAAGCTTACAGCAGAAATAAAAAGTGTGACTCAAAAAATCAATTCTCAAAAGCTTCAATAGATTTAATAGTACTAATGCAATCAACAAATACAACACCAGGGGGGGGGGGGGGGGAATGGGAGAAAAAGAAAAAAAAATCCAGAAGAAACTACAGGAGAAGTTAAAATATACAAATAATAAACGTTTTTCTTGAGTCGCTGCTGTCAGAGTCCTTTCCCTTGCTGGGAGTCACAGTCCACTTTGCCTCCCTTGAATGCCCTCCAACATCGTGCTGGTCTGTGGACCTGCTGTGGGAGCAGCTCAGACTCTAATTTGGTCCTACTCCTGTGTGTTCTTGCCTCCAATGTCCACAGCTATCTGAAGTAGTGTGTTTTCTTTTGTGGGAGCTCTCAATGACCTTTTATATATTCCATAGACAGAGAGTCTGCCTAGTTGATTGTGTGGATTTAATCTGCAGCTAGTACAGCTGTTAGGGAGGTTTTCGGTCTTCTTCCTTAGCCACACTGCCGCTTGGTTTCAACTGTGGTTTTATCTCCACCTCTGTATGTGGGTCATCCACAGAGGTTTTCTCCTGAGACTGACCTGGAGGGCTTGGGTCTGCACTAGTGAGGGCCAGGTGTGGAGGTGGCACAGCTGCTTGGGTCATGGAGGCTCTGGCAGCACCAGGTACTCAGGGGAACTGGTATCTAGGGAAGCAGGAAATATGGTGCTCTAGGAGGGTATGGCAACCCACGCCAGAATTCTTGCCTGGGGAATCCCCCAGACACAGAAACCTGGCAGGCCACACTCCACAGGGTCACAAAGAGTTGGACGCAAGCAAAGTTGACCCTGCATGTACAGACACAGGAAGTTTTCTAGCCTGTGGCAACTCTACCCCAGTGAAGATTGAGCATGAAGGTGGTGCAGCTGCTTGGGTTGTGGGGACCCTGGTGGCACCAAGTGTGCAGGGACATGAACTGCCTCAGCCACAGGAGCTATGGCCCTATCAGAGTCTTTTTCTAGCCTCTTGTACCTGGCGATCAGAATGTCTCTTTTCTCTTTGGCCAGTCTTTCTCCTTCTGGTGATCAGAAGGCCTCTTTGGGTAGTCCTTCTCTGTTGCTCTACCTGTTCAGGCACTTACAGGGCTCCCCTGCCTGGGGTCCTTCTCTGTTGTCCCGCATGTCAGGTGCTTGAAGGGCCAGTCTCTATTGTCCACCTGTTGGTGGTGGTATGTGGGGAGAGACAGGCTATGGTGATGGCTCCACTCCCTATGCATGACTCAGTGGTATTGTCTTGCTTCCGTGGCTGCCTGACTTTCCTCCACAGGCATTTCCCACCACAATCTCCTCCCTCACGTCCCCTTGGGATGTCTCCCCACAGTCAACAGCAGACCTCACCCTGGGATTGCTCCACAATCCCTAGGCTCCAGTTCCCAGCCACTGTGCCTTCTAGGGGACCTATGTTTCTGTGGGGGGTACATATGACTGTGGCAAGGACTGTCTATGTGATTCTCATTCCATCTAGGCTTCCATAAATCAGCTGCTTCACTCTCAGCCACAAATGATTTTCCTCTGACCCAAACAATTGCCCCGGTGTCAGAAGTGGACCCTAGCTTCAGTTCCCCCACCCGCCGAGGGCAGGTCCAGTTCTACTAACTCCTGTTTTTTCCCCTAGTTCCTTTGTCCTACCGAGCTTTGTATGGTTCTATATATAGTCTTTTCCAGTGGTCAGTTACTCCTGCCTGCTCTCAGCTGGTGTTCTGCAATCACTTCTGTGTCTGAAGGTATATTCCTGATGGAGAGATATTCTCCACATCCACCTACTTCTCCACCATATTGTTCCTCCTCACTATCCATTATGATTTAATAGCTATTTCTTCATTGTCTATTATATTTTGAATTACTAAGAATTCTTTCTTATTCTCTTATTTTTGGGCAACTGTTACATAACTTCTCTTATCACTGTGAAGATAAAAATATATTTGCTTTTAACGTTTCTTTGACTGTTTTATCACTTATCTTTTTCTCCAAGTTTCCCATTTATATTTGTTTGCTTTGGTCTCTATTGTGTCTGCTAGTCTCTAATGTCTAGGACCTTTGCCTCTATTTGCATTTATAGATGAACTTTAGGAGGTTGACTGAAAACTTTGTGGGGTTGGCTCATTGACTGGTGGGTTTCAGATGATGATCAAACCTGTCATGGCCCTTTCATTGGGAGCTCTCAAAAACTGGTTTTCCTCCAGAGCTAAGAGCTAATCTATTTTGCCAGAGAACAATTCAAGTGTCCCCCTCCCCCATGGGGACATGAGCTTTATGTTGGCAGTTTGGAAGGCAAGTAAAGGAAACTGAGGTCTTCACATTTAGTATGCATAACTTCTCTTAATTGTCCTTCTTTCAGGAAAGGAATACATTCTCACCTTCTGTGTAGCCTGAGCCCCTAGTCTACTGATCCTCATTTGCTGCATTAGGTCAGACGCAGTCATCTAGGTTTATTGTTTGGTACTTGGGTCTGGATACAGCACTCTCCTATGTAACTTTCTGTGATGCTGGAAGTATTCGATGCTGCTCCATAAACAAGATATTACTGTATGATATGTGGCTTGAAAAACTGTTTAAATATTTTTATTCATTTTTATAAAAGGATAATTGCTTTACAAAAATTTTGTTCCTTTCTGTCAAACCTTAATGTGAATCAGCCATAGGAATACATATATCCTCTCCCTTATGAAACTCCCTCCCATCTCCCACCCCATCCCACCCCTCTTCATTGAAACAGAGTCCCTGTTTGAGTTTCCTGAGCCGTACAGCAAATTCCCACTGGCCATCTACTTTACATATGGTAATGTAAGGTTCCATGTTACTGTTTCATCTCACCCTCTCCTCCCCTCTCCCCATGTCTGTAAGTGTATTCTCTATGTCTGTTTCTCCATTGCTGTCCTGTAAATAAATTCTTCGCTACCATGTCTCTAGATTCCATACATATGCGTTAGAATACGATATTTATCTTTCTCTTTCTGCCTCACTTCACTCACTTCACTTCTCTATTATACACAAGCTGTATAATAGGTTCTAGGTTCATCCACCTCATCAGATCTGACTCAAATGCATTCCTTTTAATAGCCGAGTAATATTCCATTGTGAATATGTACCACAACTTCTTTATCCATTCATCTGTTGATGGACATCTAGGTTGCTTCCATGTTCTGGCTATTGCAAATAGTGCTGCAGTGAACAATGGGATACAGGTGTCTTTTTCAATGTTGGTTTCCTCAGGGTATGTGCCTAGGGGTGGGATTGCTAGGTCATATGGTGGTTTTATTCCCAGTTTTTTAAGGAATCTCCATAGTGGCTGTATCAATTTTACGTTCCCACCAACAGTGCAAGAGTGTTCCCTTTTCTCCACACCCTCTCCAGCATTTACTGTTTGTAGACTTTTTGATGATGGCCATCCTGACCGGTGTGAGGTGATATCTCACTGTAGTTTTGATTTGCATTTCTCTAATAATGAGCAATGTTGAGCATCTTCTCATGTGTTTGTTAGCCATCCGTATGTCTTCTTTGGAGAAATGTCTGTTTAGATCTTTTTCCCGCTTTTTGATTGGGTTGTTTATTTTTCTGGCACTGAGTTGTATGAGCTGCTTGCATATTTTGGAAATTAATCCTTTGTCAGTTTTTTCATTCGCTATTATTTTCTCCCATTCTGAGGGTTGCCTTTTCACCTTGCTTATAGTTTCCTTTGCTGTGCAAAAGTTGTTAAGTTTAATCGTGTCCCACTTGTTTACTTTTTTTTTAATTTTCGTTACTCTGGGAGGTGGGTCATAGAGGATCTTGCATTGATTTATGTCATCGAGTGTTCTGCCTATGTTTTCCTCTAAGCTTTATAGTTTCTGGTCTTACGTTTAGGTCTTAAATCCATTTTGAGTTTATCTTCGTGTATGGTGTTAGGAAGTGTTCTAATGTCATTCTTTTACATGTAGCTGTCCAGTTTTCCCAGCACCATTTATTGAAGAGGCTGTCTTGGCCCCATTGTATATTCGTGCCTCCTTTGTCAAAAATAAGGTGCCCATAGGTGCATGGGTTTATTTCTGGGCTTTCTATCTTGTTCCATTGGTCTATATTTCTGTTTTTGTGGCACTACCATACTGTCTTGATGACTGTAGCTTTGTAGTGTAATCTGAAGTCAGGAAGGTTGATTCCTCCAGCACCATTCTTCTTTCTCAAGACTGCTTTGGCTTTTCAGGGTCTTTTGTGTTTCCATATGAATTGTGAAATTTTGCTCTGGTTCTGTGAAAAATGCCATTCGTAATTTGATAGGGATCGCACTGAACCTGTAGATTGCATTTGGTAGTATAGTCGTTTTCACAATATCGATTCTTCCTACCCAGGGACATGGAGTATCTCTCCATCTGTTTATTCTTTGATTTCTTTCATTAGTGTCTTATAGGTTTCTGTGTACAGTTCTTTTGTCTCCTTAGGTAAGTTTATTCCTGGATATTTAATTCCTTTTGTTGCAATGGTGAATGGGATTGATTCCTTAATTTCTCTTTCTGATTTTTCATTGTTAGTATAGAAATGCAAGCGATTTCTGTGTATTGATTTTGTATCCTGCAACTTTGCTAAATCCACTGATTAGCTCTAGTGGGTTTTTGATACTATCTTTAGGGTTTTCTATGTACAGTATCATGTCATCTGCAAACAGTGAGAGTTTTACTTCTTCTTTTCCCATCTGGATTTCTTTTATTTCTTTTTCTTCTCTGATTGCTGTCGCTAGGACTTCCAGAACTATGTAGAGTAATAGTGGTGAAAGTGAACACCCTTGTCTTGTTCCTGATCTTAGGAGGAATGCTTTCAGCTTTCCACCATTGAGAATAATCTTTGCTGTAGGCTTATCACATATGGTCTTTACCATGTTGAGGTAGGTTCCTTGAATGCCCAGTTTTTGAAGAGTTTTAATCATAAATGGGTGCTGAATTTTGTCAGAGGCTTTTTCTGCATCTATTGAGATGATCATATGGTTTTTATCTTTCAATCTGCTAATACTGTGTATCACATTGACTGATCTGTGTATATTGAAGAATCCTTGCATTCCTGGAATAAACCCAGGTTTATCGTGGTGTATAAACTTTTTGATGTGTTGCTGAATTCTGTTTGTTAAAATTTTGTTGAGGATTTTTGCATCTCTGTTCATCAGTGAATTGGCCCATAGTTTTCTTTTTTCTGTTGTCTTTGTCTGCTTTGGGCATCAGGGTGCTGGTGGCCTCATAGGATGAGTTTGGAAGTGTTCCTTCCTCTGCAATTTTTTGAAAGAGTTTTAGAAGGATAGGCACTACTTGTCTCTAAATGTTTGATAGAATTCTCCTGTGAAGCCATCTGGTCCTGGGCTTTTGTTTTTTGGGAGATGTTTGATCACAGCTTCAATTTCACTGCTTGTAATTGGGTTGTTCATAATTTCTATGTCTTCCTGGTTCAGTCTTGGAAGATTGAACTTTTCTAAGAATCTGTCCATTTTTTCCAGGTTATCCATTTTGTTGCCATGCAGTTGTTCATAATAGTCTCTGATGATCCTTTGTATTTCTGCACTGTCTGTTGTAACATCTCTTTTTCATTTCTAACTTTGTTGATTTCATTCTTCTCTCTTTTTTTCCTTGATGAGTCTGGCTAAAGGTTTTTTGTTTATTTTCTCAAAGAACCAGCTTTCAGTTTTATCAATCTTTACTATTGTTTCTTTCATTTATTTTCTGTTTTTCTCCTCGGATCTTTATGATTTGTTTCCTTCTACTAATTTTGCAGGGTTTTTTGTTCCTCTTTTTCCAGTTGTTTTAGGTGTAAAGTTGGGTTGTCTAGTCGATGTTTTTCTTGTATCTTGAGGTCGGATTGTATTGCTATAGACTTCCCTCTTAGAACTGCTTTTGCTGCATCCCATAGGTTTTGAGTTGTCATGTTTTCATTGTCATTTGTTTCTAGAATTTTTTTTTATTTCCCTTTTGATTTCTTCAGTAACCTGTTGGCTATTTAGAGATGTGTTGTCCAATCTCCACGTGTTTGTGTTTCTTACAGTTTTTTTTTTTTCTTGTAACTGATATCTAGTCTCATAGCACTGTGGTCAGAGAAGATGCTTGATGTGACTTCAGTTTTCTTAAATTTACTGAGATTTGACTTGTGACCCAAGATGTGGTCTATCCTGAAGAATGTTCCATGTGCGCTTGAGAAGAAGGTGTATTCTTCTGCATTTGGATGGAATGTCCTGAAGATATCAATGAGATCCATCTCATCTAATGTATCACTTAAGACTTGTGTTTTCTTGTTAATTTTCTGTTTTGATGATCTGTCCATTGGTGTGAGTGAGGTGTTAAAGTCTCCTACTATTATTGTGTTACTGTCAATTTCTCCTTTTAATCTATTTGTGTTTGCCTTATGTATTGACGTGCTCCTATGTGGGCTGCATAAACATTTACAATTGTTATGTCTTCCTCTTGGATTGATCCCTTGATCATTATGTCCTTCCTTATCTCTTGTAATACTCTTTATTTTAAAGTCTATTTTGTCTGATATAAGGATTGCTACTCCAGCTGTCTTTTGCTTCCCATTTGCAATGAACATAATTTTCCATCCTCTCTATTTCATTCTATATGTTTCTTTAGGTCTGAAGTGAGTTTCTTGTAGACAGCATATATGTAGGTCTTGTTTCTGTATCCATTCAGCTAGTCTGTGTTTTGGGGTTGGAGAATTTAATCCATTTATATTTAAAGTAGTTATTGATGTAAAAGTTCCTATTCCCATTTTGTTAATTGTTTGGAGTTGACTTTGTAGATCTTTTATCTTGTCTTGTATTTATTGACTATATATTCCCTTTAACATTTGTTGTAAATCTGGTTTGGTGGTACTGAATTCTCTTAGCTTTTGCTTGTCTGTAAAACTGTTGGCCTCTCCATCAATTTTGAATGAGATCCTTGCCAGGTAGTGTAATCTTGGTTGTAGATTTTCCCCTTTCAATACTTTAAATATATCTTGCCATTCCCTTCTGGTCTGCAGAGTTTCTCCTGAAAGATCAGATGTTAAACATATGGGGATTCCCTTGTATATTACTTGTTGCTTCTCCCTTGCTGCTTTTAATATTCTGTCTTTGTGTTAATGTTTGTTAGTTTGATTAGTTATGTGTCTTGGCCTGTTTCTCCTTGGGTTTATCCTGTAAGGGACTCTTTGTGCCTCTTGGAATTGATTGACTATTTCCTTTTCCATGTTGGGGAAATTTTCAACTATTATCTCTTAAAAAATTTTCTCATACCCTTTCTTTTCCTCTTTTTCTTCTGGGACCCCTATAATTTGAATGTTCATATGTTTGATATTGTCTCAGAGGTGTCTGAGGCTATCCTCAGTTGTTTTCATTCTTTTTACTTTATTCAGCTCTTCAGAAGTTATTTCCAGCATTTTATCTTCCAGCTCACTGATTCATTCTTCTGCTTCAGATATTCTGTCATTGATTCCTTTTAGAATATTTTTAATTTCAGTAATTGTATTGTTTGTCTCTGTATGTTTCTTTTTTAATTCTTCTAGGTCTTTGTTAATTGATTCTTGCATTTTTTTCAAGGCTTTTGATCATCTTTACTATCGTTTTTCTGAATTCCTTTTCAGGTAGTTTGCCTATTTCTTCTTCATTTATTTGGCCTTCTATGTTTCTGCTTTGTTCCTTCATTTGAGCAGTATTTCTCCGCCTTTTCATTATTATTCTTATTATTTTTAACTTGTGGTATTTGAGGTCTCCTATTCCAGCTTTAAGGTTGAATTCTTTCTTCCTTTTGGTTTCTGCCTTCCTAAGGTTGCTGGTCCATTGGTTTGTGTAAGCTTCAAATAGGCTGAGATTTGTGCTGAGCTTTTGTTTGTTTGCTTTTCCTCTGATGGGCAGGGCTGAGTGAGGTGGTCATCCTGTCTGCTAATGACTGGGTTTGTATTTTTGTTTTGTTTGTTGTTTAGATGAGGCGTCCTGCACAGGGTGGTGCTTGAGTGATGCCGGGGCTTGTATTCAAGTGGCTTCCTTTCTGTGAGTTCTCACTATTTGACACTCCCTAGGGTTATTTGTCTGGTAGTCTAGGGTCTTGGAGTCAGTGTTCCCACTCCAAAGGCTCAGGGCTTGATCTCTGGTCAGGCGCAAAGATTCCACAAGTGGCTTATTATGGCATTAAGTGAGATTAAAACAAATATGCAAAAATGAGAAACCAGAGATGAACTGCAGACAAATGGCAGTTACAAAATCAGGCAAATAACAATTAAAATAATGGAATATACACATATACAAATAGACCCATGAGCACGGTCAAAGCAGTCCAACAAAAATAAAGTACAGTAGATTGATCTGGCAAACAAAGGAAAGCAGAAATTGTATCTATCAGTTGAGAACAAAACTAACTAAAGCACAAACTGGAAAACGAAACTAAAGCAAGGTGCCAAGTGGAGAATAAAACAATGAAAATAAAACCAACAAACATGTTGAGAGGAAAGAAGAGAAAGAAAAGAAAGAAAAGAAAGAAAGAATAGAAATGCAAAGTTAAATAGAGGTAGAGAAAAAATATATATATATACATAAAGGATTAACTGCAAGGGGAAAAGAACAGTAGGAAAGGCAAAAAAACGAATAAATGTAGAAAAAATATAATAGGTTTGAACAAATTAAAAATTAAAATTATAGAAAAGAGAAAAGAAAAAGAAAAATGGAAGAAGAAAAACAAAAGGGATAAAAAAGGAAAACGCCACGGAATTGCAAAAGCCCAATGCAGAGGCACAGGTTTATAACAACATTAAAAAGTGTGAATGAATACACACACACACACACACACACACACACATATATATATATATACACCCATAAGCAAAATCAAAACAGTCCAGCAAATTTAAAGTACAATGGTTGACCTGGCAAACAAAGGAAGCCAAAAATTATATCTACCAGAACAAAACTAAATAAAGCACAATCTGGAAAACAAAACAAGCAAAATGCCAAGTGGTGAATAAAGCAATGAAAATAAAACTAACAAATATTTTGAGAGGAAAGAAAAGAAAGAATATATATGCAAAGTGGCATTCATACTGCCAATAAAATCAACAACTACAACTGAGGGGGACAAAAGGAAAAAAGAAAGAAGAAAAAATCCAAAGGAATCTACAGAAGAAGTCAAAACATAAGAACACGAAATGCTTTTCTTGAGTCACTGCAGTCAAAGTCCTTTCCCTTGCTGGGAGTCAAAGTCCACCTCACCTGCCTAGGATGCTCTCCAACACTGTGCTGATCTCTGGACCTGCTATGGGGAAAGCTCAGATTCTAATCTGGTCCTACTCCAATGTCCACAGCTATCAGAACTAGTGTGTTCTCTTTTGCGGGAGCTCTCAATAACCTTTTATACATCCATAGACACAGAGTCTGCCTAGTTGGTTGTGTGAATTTAATCTGCAGCTTGTAGAGCTGGTGGGAAAGTTGTGGGTCTTCTTCCTTAGCCACACTGACCTGGGCTTCAGCTGTGGTTTTATTTCCACCTCTGCATGTGGGTCGTCCACTGGGGTTTGCTCCTGAGGCTGCCCTGGAGGACTTGGGTCTGCCCCAGTGAGGGCCAGGTATGGAGGTGGTGCAGCTGCTTGGGTCGCAGGGGTTCTCTCAGCACCAGGTACCCAGGGGAGTTGACGGCTAGGGTAGTAGGAAATAATAGTGTTCTAGAAGGGTATGGAAACCAATATTGGCCAATACGACCCAGTATTCTTGCCTGGAGAATCCCCCACCCTGGCAGAGAAGCCTGGCAGGCCACAGCCTACAGAGTCGCAGAGAGTAGGACACGACCGAAGTGACCCTGTGTGCATAGACACAAGACTTTTTGCCTGTGGCAGCTCTGCCCCAGTGAGAATTGAGCGTGAAGGCGATGCAGCTGCTTGGCTTGGGGGGACCCTGGCGGCACCAAGTGTGCAGGGACATGGACTGCCTCTGTGGCAGGAGTTATGGCCCTATCAGAGTCTTTTCTCGAGCCTCTTGTAGCTGGCGATCAGAAGGTCTCTTTTCCCTTTGGTTAGTCTTTCTCCATAGCTCCACCCATTTAGACACTTAGAGGGCTCTCTTGCCTGGGGTCCTTCTCTGTCCTGTGCATCAGGCACATAGAGCACCCACCCCCGCCCCCGGTGGGGCCCTACTCTGTAGATTGGCGCACCTAAAGGGGCACCCTGGGTGGGGTCCTACTCTGTGTTTCGGCACATCAGTCACTGAAAGGAGCACCCTGGGTGGGGTCCTGCTCTGTAGTTCAGTGCATCAGTTTGATGCGCCAGTCTATTGTTCAGCTGCCAATGCTGGCGTGTGGGGAGAGGCCATGGTGACGGCTCCAACCCCCTATGTGTGACTCAGCAGTACTACCTTGCTTCCAAGCCTGCCAGGCTCTCCTCTGCAGGCATTTCTCATCACAATCTCTTCTCTCAGCTCCCCTCGATCCGTCTCTCTGCAGTCAACGGCAGCCCTCTCCCTGGGATCGCTCCACAATCCTTAAACTCCAGCTCCTACCCACTGCACATTGCAGGAGGCCTATGTCCCTGTCTGGGGTATTTATGGCTGCAGCAAGGACTGTCTGATTCTCATTCTATTTAGGCTGCCACAGATCAGCTGTTTCAGTCTCTGCCTTAAATGTTTCTACCCTGACTCAGACAACTGCCCCAATGTGGGGATTGGACCCCTGCTTCAGTTTCCCCACCCACTGAAGGCAGGTCCAGTCCTAATAACACTCCTGTTTTTCCTACTAGTTCCTTCATCCTAGTAAGTTTTGTGTGGTTCTATATATTCTTTTCCTCTGGTCAGGTACTCCTGTCTGCTCTCAGCTGGTGTTCTGCATGCACTTCTGTGTCTGAAGGTGTATTCCTGACATATCCGTGGAGAGAGATGTACTCCGTGTCCACCTACTCCTCCGCCATCTTGTTCTCTCTGTTTTAAATCTTAATTATTAGATTTGCTTTTGTTGTTCAGTCATTAAGCTGATTCCGACTCTTTGCAACCCCATGAACTTGCTCAAACTCACGTCCATTGAGTCGGTGATGGCATCCAACCATTTCATTCTCTGTCACCCAACTGATTACATTTCTTTAAATTTAAGTAGCCACACATGGCTAGTGGCAACTACATTCAACAGCACAGATCTACAAGTTTTAACTTGTCTAAAGAATTTTAAACAGACTTTCACCCTGACCCTCCAAATTTGCCTTCAGCAGTAACCTGTACCTTTCATTCCTGAGCCTTTCTTGGCATCTGTATTGTAAATCAGCTTGCCTTTTGTGAGCTTGCTTTGATCATTCTCCTCAACATCTAAGCACATGCAGCAGTTTAGATAAACCAGAAGCCTAGATAGGGTAGCATTGATTCAAGTGTTTTTCATCCTCCATATGTTGACTTGTCTCATTTGCTGTTGTCTTTGTTATGATTCTTTTTGTCATTATTTGTTCATATCCTTTCCTCCTACAACTTCCTTAGAGTAATATTAGTGTGATTTTCGAAGAGAACCATGGGAAAACCAGACTGCAGCTTTTAATTGCTTTTAACCCTTTTTGAAATAACTAGCTTCTTGATAAAGCCTCATTATCAGTTGAATTCAATGGTGGTTCCAGAATTTCTCCACATGTGGGGTGTAAGGCAGAAATCTTAAGGGATGGAAAGGGAGCTTGGGAGTTTGTCTTAAAGTGAGTTTGCATAGCAAATATAGGTTTATAAATAAGTTGTGTGTTCATTTGGGGTCACTGAAAAGCGTGGGCTCATGGAAATTACAGTGAGGCTAAAGAACTCCCAAAACTACTCCCACTGTTGCTATTTTAATATTTTCAAATTTCTGGATAGTGTCCATTAGTGGATTGTAAAATCAATTAAATGGATTACAAACATCATTTGTTGGAAATAAAAAAAATTATAAAAGTGAATAGAAAAAGTTTAAATTCTAAAATGGATCTTTTGTGTATGTGTATATGTTTATGTTGGAGAAAGCAATGGCAACCCACTGCAGTACTCTTGCCTGGAAAATCCCACGGACAGAGGAGCCTGGTAGGCTGCAGTCCATGGGGTCGCTAAGATTCGGACACGACTGAGCGACTTCACTTTCCCTTTTCACTTTCATGCATTGGAGAAGGAAATGGCAACCCCCTCCAGCGTTCTTGCCTGGAGAACCCCAGGGATGGGGGAGCCTGGTGGGCTGCTGTCTATGGGGTCGCACAGAGTCGGACATGACTGAAGTGACTTAGCAGCAGCAGCATATGTTTAGGTATATATGAGTGTGTGTGTATGTGTGTGTGTGTTTGTGTATACACATACTGAGTCCGGATAGAGGATGTATTTCTTCCTGTTATGTCAAAAAATGTTTGAAAGCCACTGGTTTAGTTAACTTTACAATATACACAATTCTTATTTGCATCAAGAATATTTTTGGTCCTATATTTCTTTACTAATTGGGCTTTAGGACATGGAACGTTGCAAAGGCAAATATGAATCACCAAAACCTTCATTGCTAAGAAAGATAAATGCATAATATTCCTCAAACATTCTTCTATACTGAACGCCACATGATATTGCCAAATTCTATTTCCCAACAAAAAATGAGAAATGGTAAAATATGTGAACCTGACCAACAATTTTGAGAACAACAGTTTTGGTTTTTCATTTATTTATGAATAGGAAATAATTTACATGGATGATCTTGCTTTGTTTCAAAGGCAAATCATTCAATATCACAGTAATCCAAGTTTATGCCCCAACCACTCATGCCGAAGAAGCTGAATTTGAATGGTTCTATGAAGACCTATAACACCAAAAAAGATGTCCTTTTCATCATAGGGGAATGTAATGCAAAAGTAAGAAATCAAGAGATACCTGGAGTAACAGGCAAGTTTAGCCTAAAGCAGAGTAAAGGCCAACAGAGTTTTGCCAAGAGAACACACTGGTCATAGCAAACACCCACTTTCAACAACACAAAAGACAGTTCTATACATGGACATCACCAGATGGTCAATACCAAAATCAGATTGATTATATTCTTTGCAGCCAAAGATGGACAAGCTCTACTCAGTCAGCAAAAACAAGACTGGGAGCTGACTGTGGCTCAGATCATGAACTCCTTATTGCCAAATTCAGACTTAAATTGAAGAAAGTAGGGAAAACCACTAGACCATTCAGATATGACCTAAATCAAATCTCTCATGATTATACAGTGGAAATAACAAATAGATTCAAGGGTTTAGATCTAGTAGAGTGACTGCCCGAAAAAATATGGACAGAGGTTCATAACATTTATCAGAAGGTGGTGTTCAAACCATCCCAAAAGAAAAAGAAATGCAACAATGCAAAATGGTCGTCTGAATAGGCCTTACAAATAGCTGAGAAAAGAAGAGATGTGAAAGGCAAAGGAGAGAAGGAAAGATATACCTATCTGAATGAGAGTTCTACAGAATAACAAAGAAAGATAAGAAAAACTTCCTAAGTGAACAATGCAAAGAAATAGAGGAAAGCAATATGATGGGAAAGACTAGAGATCTCTTCAAGAAAATTAGAAATATCAAGGGACCATTTCATGCAAAGATCGCACAATAAAGGACAGAAACAGTATGAACCTTATGGAAGCAGAAGATATTAAGAAGAGGTGCCAAAAATATACAGAAGAACTACACACAAAGGTCTTACTGACCTGGACACAAGTGATGGTGTAAACACTCAGCTAGAGCCAGACATCCTGGAGTGTGAAGCCAAGTGAGCCTTAGGAAGTATCACTATGAACAAAGCTGGTGGAAATGGTGGAATTCCTGCTGAGATATTTCAAATCTGAAAAGATGATGATATTAAAGTGTTGCACTCAATAAGTCAGCAAATTTGGAAAACTTAGCAATGGCCACAGGACTGGAAAAGTTCAGTTTTCATTCCAAACCCAAAGTCAGTGCCAAACAATGTTCAAACTACCCGACGGTTGCACTCATTTCACAAGCTAGTAAGGAAATGCTCAAAATCCTTTAGGCAGCATGTGAACTGAGAAATTCCAGATGCACAAGCTGGATTTAGAAAAGGCAGAGGAAGGAGACATCAAATTGCCAACAACCATTGGATCACACAAAAAAATTTCAGAAAAAAATCTACTTCTGCTTCACTGACTATGCTAAAGTCTTTGACTGTGTGGATTATAGCAAACTGTGGAAAATTCTTCAAGAGATGGAAATACCAAACCACTTTACCTGCCTCCTCAGAAATCTATATGCAGATCAAGGAAAAACAGAACCAGACATGGAACAATGGACTGGTTCAAAATTAGGAAAGTAGTACATCCAGGCTGCATATTGCACCCTACTTATTTAACTTATATGCAGAGTACATCATGCGAAAGACTCTGGTGAGTAAAGCTTAAGCTTGAATTAAGATTGCTGGTTGAAATATCCATATCAAATATCAATATCAGATATGCTATGACAAAAGTCTAATGGCAGAAAGCTTAGAGTAACTAAGAAGCCTCTTGATGAAGGTGAAAGAGGAGAGTAAAAAAGTTGGCTTAAAACTCAGCATTTAAAAAACTAAGATCATGACATTCAGTTCCATCACTTCATGGCAAATAGATGGGGAAATTATGGAAACAGCGGCAGATTTTATTTTCTTGAATCCAAACCACTGAATACCACGACTGCAGCCATGAAATTAAAAAAAGCTTGCTCTTCGGAAGAAAAAATATGACTAACTTAGACATTGTAATAAAATGCAGAGACATCTGTTTCAGACAAAATAGACCTTTAAATAAAGACTATTACAAGACATAAGGAAGGACACTACATAATGATCAAGGGATCAATCCAAGAGGAAGACATAACAATTGTAAATGTCTATGCAGCCCACATAGGAGCACGTCAATACATAAGGCAAACACAAATAGATTAAAAGGAGAAATTGACAGTAACACAATAATAGTAGGAGACTTTAACACCTCACTCACACCAATGGACAGATCATCAAAACAGAAAATTAACAAGAAAACACAAGTCTTAAGTGATACATTAGATGAGATGGATCTCATTGATATCTTCAGGACATTCCATCCAAATGCAGAAGAATACACCTTCTTCTTAAGCGCACATGGAACATTCTTCAGGATAGACCACATCTTGGGTCACAAGTCAAATCTCAGTAAATTTAAGAAAACTGAAGTCACATCAAGCATCTTCTCTGACCACAGTGCTATGAGACTAGATATCAGTTACAAGAAAAAAAAAAACTGTAAGAAACACAAACACGTGGAGATTGGACAACACGTCTCTAAATAGCCAACAGGTTACTGAAGAAATCAAAAGGGAAATAAAAAAAAATTCTAGAAACAAATGACAATGAAAATATGACAACTCAAAACCTATGGGATGCAGCAAAAGCAGTTCTAAGAGGGAAGTCTATAGCAATACAATCCGACCTCAAGATACAAGAAAAACATCGACTAGACAACCCAACTTTACACCTAAAACAACTGGAAAAAGAGGAACAAAAAACCCTGCAAAATTAGTAGAAGGAAACAAATCATAAAGATCCGAGGAGAAAAACAGAAAATAAATGAAAGAAACAATAGTAAAGATTGATAAAACTGAAAGCTGGTTCTTTGAGAAAATAAACAAAAAGCCTTTAGCCAGACTCATCAAGGAAAAAAAGAGAGAGGAATGAAATCAACAAAGTTAGAAATGAAAAAGAGAGGTTACAACAGACAGTGCAGAAATACAAAGGATCATCAGAGACTATTATGAACAACTGCATGGCAACAAAATGGATAACCTGGAAGAAATGGACCGATTCTTAGAAAAGTTCAATCTTCCAAGACTGAACCAGGAAGACATAGAAATTATGAACAACCCAATTACAAGCAGTGAAATTGAAGCTGTGATCAAACATCTCCCAAAAAACAAAAGCCCAGGACCAGATGGCTTCACAGGAGAATTCTATCAAACATTTAGAGACAAGTAGTGCCTATCCTTCTAAAACTCTTTCAAAAAATTGCAGAGGAAGGAACACTTCCAAACTCATCCTATGAGGCCACCAGCACCCTGATGCCCAAAGCAGACAAAGACAACAGAAAAAAGAAAACTATGGGCCAATTCACTGATGAACAGAGATGCAAAAATCCTCAACAAAATTTTAACAAACAGAATTCAGCAACACATCAAAAAGTTTATACACCACGATAAACCTGGGTTTATTCCAGGAATGCAAGGATTCTTCAATATACACAGATCAGTCAATGTGATACACAGTATTAGCAGATTGAAAGATAAAAACCATATGATCATCTCAATAGATGCAGAAAAAGCCTCTGACAAAATTCAGCACCCATTTATGATTAAAACTCTTCAAAAACTGGGCATTCAAGGAACCTACCTCAACATGGTAAAGACCATATGTGATAAGCCTACAGCAAAGATTATTCTCAATGGTGGAAAGCTGAAAGCATTCCTCCTAAGATCAGGAACAAGACAAGGGTGTTCACTTTCACCACTATTACTCTACATATTTCTGGAAGTCCTAGCGACAGCAATCAGAGAAGAAAAAGAAATAAAAGAAATACAGATGGGAAAAGAAGTAAAACTCTCACTGTTTGCAGATGACATGATACTGTACATAGAAAACCCTAAAGATAGTATCAAAAACCCACTAGAGCTAATCAGTGGATTTAGCAAAGTTGCAGGATACAAAATCAATACACAGAAATCGCTTGCATTTCTATACTAACAATGAAAAATCAGAAAGAGAAATTAAGGAATCAATCCCATTCACCATTGCAACAAAAGGAATTAAATATCCAGGAATAAACTTACCTAAGGAGACAAAAGAACTGTACACAGAAACCTATAAGACACTAATGAAAGAAATCAAAGAATAAACAGATGGAGAGATACTCCATGTCCCTGGGTAGGAAGAATCGATATTGTGAAAACGACTATACTACCAAATGCAATCTACAGGTTCAGTGCGATCCCTATCAAATTACGAATGGCATTTTTCACAGAACCAGAACAAAAAATTTCACAATTCATATGGAAACACAAAAGACCCTGAAAAGCCAAAGCAGTCTTGAGAAAGAAGAATGGTGCTGGAGGAATCAACCTTCCTGACTTCAGATTACACTACAAAGCTACAGTCATCAAGACAGTATGGTAGTGCCACAAAAACAGAAATATAGACCAATGGAACAAGATAGAAAGCCCAGAAATAAACCCATGCACCTATGGGCACCTTATTTTTGACAAAGGAGGCACGAATATACAATGGGGCCAAGACAGCCTCTTCAATAAATGGTGCTGGGAAAACTGGACAGCTACACGTAAAAGAATGACATTAGAACACTTCCTAACACCATACACGAAGATAAACTCAAAATGGATTTAAGACCTAAACGTAAGACCAGAAACTATAAAGCTTAGAGGAAAACATAGGCAGAACACTCGATGACATAAATCAATGCAAGATCCTCTATGACCCACCTCCTAGAGTAACGAAAATTAAAAAAAAGTAAACAAGTGGGACACGATTAAACTTAACAACTTTTGCACAGCAAAGGAAACTATAAGCAAGGTGAAAAGGCAACCCTCAGAATGGGAGAAAATAATAGCGAATGAAAAAACTGACAAAGGATTAATTTCCAAAATATGCAAGCAGCTCATACAACTCAGTGCCTGAAAAACAAACAACCCAATCAAAAAGCGGGAAAAAGATCTAAACAGACATTTCTCCAAAGAAGACATACGGATGGCTAACAAACACATGAGAAGATGCTCAACATCGCTCATTATTAGAGAAATGCAAATCAAAACTACAGTGAGATATCACCTCACACCGGTCAGGATGGCCATCATCAAAAAGTCTACAAACAGTAAATGCTGGAGAGGGTGTGGAGAAAAGGGAACACTCTTGCACTGTTGGTGGGAACGTAAAATTGATACAGCCACTATGGAGATTCCTTAAAAAACTGGGAATAAAACCACCATATGACCTAGCAATCCCACCCCTAGGCACATACCCTGAGGAAACCAACATTGAAGAAGACACCTGTATCCCATTGTTCACTGCAGCACTATTTGCAATAGCCAGAACATGGAAGCAACCTAGATGTCCATCAACAGATGAATGGATAAAGAAGTTGTGGTACATATTCACAATGGAATATTACTCGGCTATTAAAAGGAATGCATTTGAGTCAGATCTGATGAGGTGGATGAACCTAGAACCTATTATACAGCTTGTGTATAATAGAGAAGTGAAGTGAGTCAGAAAGAGAAAGATAAATATCGTATTCTAACGCATATGTATGGAATCTAGAGACATGGTAGCGAAGAATTTATTTACAGGACAGCAATGGAGAAACAGACATAGAGAATACACTTATGGACATGGGGAGAGGGGAGGAGAGGGTGAGATGAAACAGTAACATGGAACCTTACATTACCATATGTAAAGTAGATGGCCAGTGGGAATATGCTGTCCGGCTCAGGAAACTCAAACAGGGACTCTGTTTCAATGAAGAGGGGTGGGATGGGGTGGGAGATGGGAGAGAGGTTCAAAAGGGTGGGGATATATGTGTACCTACAGCAGATTCATGGTGAGATTTGACAGAAAACAACAAAATTCTGTAAAGCAATTATCCATCAATGAAAAACTGTATTAATAAAAAAAAATGCAGAAACATCACTTTTCCAACGGTCCTTATAGTCAAAGCTATGGTTTTTCCAGTAGTCATGTATTGACTCTGAGAGTTGAACCATAAAGAAGGCTGTGTGCCGAAGAACTGATAATTTCAAATTGTGATGCTGGAAAAGAGTCTTCAGAGTCCCTTGATCAGCAAGGAGGAGGTCAAACGAGTCAATCCTAAAGGAAATCAACTCTGAATATTCATTGGAATGGCTGCTATTGATGCTCAAGCTCTAATACTTTGGCAACCTGATTTGAAGATTTAACTCCTTGGTAAGACCCTGATGCTGGGAAAGATTGAAGGGAGGAGGAGAAGCAGACAACAGAGGATGAGATGGTTGGATGGCATCACTGACTTAATGGACATGAGTTTGACCAAACTTGGGGAGATGGTGAAGAACAGGGAAGCCTGGTGTGCTACCATCCATGGGGTTGCAAAGAGTAGGGCATGACTGAAGGACTGAACAACAAAGTTTTTAAAGATTGAAAATATAATGTGAAAAATCTTCCTTCCTATCCCTATTCTTTTGCCACTAAGGTACTTGTGGCGTACCCTGATTAGAAAGTGGTGTTTCGAGGTTCTTCTGTATACATTATAATATATACCTTACTTTGAAAATACTAGCAAAATATATACATTCTTTACCTCTTTTTACACAATAGCAGCATGCCATATACACTGTTTTGCACTTTGTTCATTTTACTTAACTATATATATTTCAGATTATTTTATATCAGTACACAGTATTCCCTCATTTTTCTGACTACATAATACTCCATATTCAGGGTAAACCTTAATTAGTTCAACCTATTAGTAGATATTTGGGTCATGTTCAGTTCAGTTCAGTTCAGTCGCTCAGTCGTGTCCGACTCTTTGCGACCCCATGAATTGCAGCACACCAGGCCTCTCTGTCCATCACCAACTCCCGGAGTCTACCCAAACCCATGTCCATCGAGTTGGTGATGCCATCCAACCATCTCATCCTCTGTTGTCCCCTTTTCCTCCTGCCCCCAATCCCACCCAGGATCAGAATCTTTTCCAATGAGTCAACTCTTTGCATGAGGTGGCCAAAGTATTGAAGTTTCAGTTTCAACATCAGTCCTTCCAAAGAACACCCAGGATTGATCTCTTTTAGGATGGATTAATTGGATCTCCTTGCAGTCCAAGAGTCTTCTCCAACACCACAGTTCAAAAGCATCAATTCTGCGGCGCTCAGCTTTCTTCACCGTCCAACTCTCACATCCATACATGACCACTGGAAACACCATAGCCTTGACTAGATGGACTTTTGTTGGCAAAGTAATGTCTCTGCTTTTCAGTATGCTATCTAGGTTGGCCATAACCTTCCTTCCAAGGAGTCAGAGTCTTTTAATTTCATGGCTGCAGTCACCATCAGCAGTGATTTTGGAGCCCAAAAAAATAAAGTCTGCCACTGTTTCCACTGTTTCCCCATCTATTTCCCATGAAGTGATGGGACCAGATGCCATGATCTAAGTTTTCTGAACATTGAGCTTTAAGACAACTTTTTCACTCTCCTCTTTCATTTTCATCAAGAGGCACTTTAGTTCGTCTTCACTTTCTGCCATAAGGGTGGCATATCTGAGGTTATTGATATTTCTCCCGGCAATCTTGATTCCAGCTTGTGTTTCTTCCAGCCCAGCGTTTCTCATGATGTACTCTGCATATAAGTTAAATAAGCAGGGTGACAATATACAGCCTTGATGGACTCCTTTTCCTATTTGGAACCAGTCTGTTGTTCCATGTCCAGCTCTAACTGTTGCTTCCTGACCTGCATACAGGTTTCTCAAGAGACAGGTCAGGTGGTCTGGTATTCCCATCTCTTTCAGAATTTTCCACAGTTTATTGTTATCCACACAGTCAAAGACCTTGGCATAGTCAATAAAGCAGAAATAGATGTTTTTCTGGAACTCTCTTGCTTTTTTGATGATCCAGCAGATGTTGGCAATTTGATCTCTGGTTCCTCTGCCTTTTCTAAAACCAACTTGAACATCTGGAAGTTCACGGTTCACGTATTGCTGAAGCCTGGCTTGGAGAATTTTGAGCATTACTTTTCTAGGTTGTGAGATGAGTGCAATTGTGTGGTAGTTTGAGCATTCTTTGACATTGCCTTTCTTTGGGATTGGAATGAAAACTGACCTTTTCCAGTCCTGTGGCCACTGTTGAGTTTTCCAAATTTGCTGGCATATGGAGTGCAGCACTTTCACAGCATCATCTTTGAGGATTTGAAATAGCTCACCTGGAATTCCATCACCTCCACTAGCTTTGTTTGTAGTGACGCTTTCTAAGGCCCACTTGAGTTCACACTCCAGGATGTCTGGTTCTAGGTGACTGATCACACCATCGTGATTATCTGGGTCATGAAGATCTTTTTTGTACAGTTCTTCTGTGTATTCTTGCCACCTCATCTTAATATCTTCTGCTTCAGTTACGTCCATACTATTTCTGTCCTTTATCGAGCCTATCTTTGCATAAAATATTCCTTTGGTATCTCTAATTTTCTTGAAGAGATCTCTAGTCTTTCCCAATCTGTTGTTTTCCTCTATTTCTTTGCATTGATCGCTGAGGAAGGCTTTCTTATCTCTCCTTGCTATTCTTTGGAACTCTGTATTCAGATGTGAATATCTTTCCTTTTCTCCTTTGCTTTTCACTTCTCTTTTCTTCCCAGCTATCTGTAAGGCCTCCTCAGACAGCCAGTTTGCTTTTTTGCATTTCTTTTCCATGGGGAATTTCTTGATCCCTGTCTCCTGTACAATGTCATGAACCTCTGTCCACAGTTCATCAGGCACTCTGTCTATCAGATCTAGTCCCTTAGATCTATTTGTCACTTCTACTGTATACTCATAAGGGATTTGATCTAGGTCATTCTTGAATGGACTAGTGGTTTTCCCTGCTTTCTTCAATTTAAGTCTGAATTTGGCAATAAGCAGTTCATGATCTGAGCCACAGTCTGCTCCCGGTCTTGTTTTTGTTGACTGTATAGAGCTTCTTCATCTTTGGCTGCAAAGAATATAATCAATCCAATTTCAATGTTGACCATCTGCTGATGTCTACGTGTAGAGTCTTCTCTTGTGTTATTGGAATAGGGCGTTTGCTATGACCAGTGCATTCTCTTGGCAAAATTTTATTAGCCTTGAAATAAATAGTACTTACACACATCATTCTGCACATATACACATGTATGTGTAGGATAATTTCCTGAATTTCAATTACTGAATCAAAGGTATTTTTATTTAGATCGATATTGGTATATTATATAGCCTTCCATTGAGGTTATATCAATTTTCATTTCTATAACAATATTTGAAAATTTCTTTGTTTCTTTATGTTTTAGAGAAATCAATATCTTCTGATCTGGTTTGCAATTTTATTTCCATTTTGTCATTTATATTTTGTTTTTACTTATGGCTTTTTTTGCCACGTGGGAAAATTTTATTTTATATAGTTAAATTTATCTTATTTTAGGACTTTCAGATATTTTGGAATAGGCTTTCATGAGATTATAAAGCAATGCTCCTATAATTTTTTCAAAGTTTTTTTTGTGTGTGTGTGATTTGTATCTGATAAGTATTTGAGATATGAGTCCAACTTAATTTTTTCCAAATAAATACTCAGTTATTCTAAAGTTGTATGTACATAATAAAACATTCTCAAAATATATAAAATAAAAAATTTTTAAAACTACAATGAGAAATAAACAAATGCACAATCTTGGGCAAAGGTTTTTAAAATCTTTCTCTCAAAAACTGATAGGTTAGATATTTTAGAAGCTTAATATAATGGATAAATTCCTAGCAAGACTTATTCAGAGAAAAAGGAAGAAACCCCAAATAACTACTATTAGGAACTTTAAAAGGGCTATCAATACAGATTCTGTAGCAACTGAAAAGATAATAAGTTGTGACTAAATATATCAATAATGAAATAACAAACTCTAACACATTGAATTTACTAAAATGACCACAGGATGAAATTGAAAATGTGCACAGTCCTAAATCTGTTCAAGAAATAGACTCTGTAATTATAAACTTTTCTACAAAAGGAGTTCCAAGCTCAGAATACTTCACTGTTGTATTTCTGCATTACATTTGAATAACACAGAATACCAGCCTTATACATAGACTTCTAGAGAATCGGAGAAAAATAAAATACTTTACAGCCACCATAATCTCAATATCAATAATCTACAAAGACATTGTGAGAAAGAAGAATGATAGGCCTACCTCTCTTATAAACATAGATGCAGAAATCCTAAAAGGTATACTAATTATAAACCAAATCCTTCAATATGTAAACAGGGTATGATTGGGACCAATTGAGTTTATTTCATTATTACAGTGTTGATATAACATTAAAATATCAGTATAGTTTGAAACATTAACAGAATAATGGAAAAAAGACAATTGAATAGAAGTATTAAAAGCATGTAATAGAATCCAACATCCATTCATGACTAAAAAAACTTTTTATAAATTAGGAACACAGTGAGTTTTCTTAATCTGATAAAGATTGTCTGTGAAAAACTACAGTAAATATGATTCTTAATGGCTAAGTGTTGAAAACTTTCCCTTTGAGATCAGGAACAGGACAGGAATACTTAATATCCAGGCTTACATTTATTTTACTAGAGCTTTTACTGGAGGTCATATCCAGAACCATGAGAAAAGGAAAAGAATAAGAAAAAGAGCAAAAATTGAAATGTAAGAAATAAAAGCGTCATTGTTTGTGATATGTGTATATAAAAATCCCAAAGAATTCCAGATAAATATTAGAATTGATAAGTAAATTGGATGAGTACAAGCTCAAGTACAAACAAAAACTGAGATGTATTTCCATAATCAAGTATAAACAGAAACTAAAATTGAAAAATATAATATCATCAAAAAATATATCATCACTAAATAGAAGCAAGTGTGTATGAAATCCCTATGTAGAAAACTTTAATTAATGGAAATTTAGAAAGATCTAAATACAGTTGTGTACCATGTTTTCTGGTGAGAAGATTTAATATTTAAAGATGCCAATTCTTTCTGTATTGATCTATACAGTCAATATAAGCCCACAGCATGTTTTGAGGAAATTTACTAGCTGATTCTAAAATCTACATGGATATGCAAAGGGCCAATGAGACAAAACAATACTGAAGAAGAAAAAGACAGGAGAATTTATTTTACCTTCATCAAGATGTAAAGATAAACTAATTTTATGTGTGTGTGCTCAGTAGCTCAGTCATATCCAAATCTGTGACCCTATGAACTGTATCCCATCAGGCTCCTCTGTCTGTGGGATTCTCCAAGCAAAAATACTAGAGTGGGTTGCCATTTACTCCTCCAGGGGATCTTTCCAATCCAGGGATTGAACCCGAATCTCCTGCATTGGCAGGTGGATTCTTTCCCACTGACTTACTTGGTAAGCCCCAAACTAATTTATACAGTATGTTATTGTCTATGCATGTGTGCTGCCACTTCAGTTGTGTTCAACTCTTTGTGACCTTAGGGACTGTAGCCTGCCAGACCCCTCTGTCCATCAGATACTCCAAGCAAGCATACTGGTGTGAGTTGCCATGCTCTGCTAAGGACACTCAAACAGGAAAATAAGACAAAATAGCACACTAAACTGAGAGTCAGATCTATGTATACGTGAAATCTCAATTTATGACAGAGTTGGCACGCCATAACTCTGGTACAAGGATAATCCTTTGAATATGTAGGCTGAGACACTTAGCTATTCACATGGGATAATCATAAAATTTTGTTTTTACTTCTCATTATAATCATTCCAAGTTGACCGTGCACCTAAATCTGATAAACAAAATAAGATTTCTGAAAGGTAATGTAGGAATATATCTTCCTGGATTTAGGGTAGGGAAAGATACTTTATAAACATTAAAACAAGCACTAATCATAAAGGAGATAGGTCAATTTAACTAAAATTCAAGAAGTTCTATTTGTCAGACAGTTAGGAGGTTAAAAGGGCAAGTTATTCACTGAGAGAAGATATCTATAACACATAAAACTAACAGAGGGCTTGTATAGAAAATATTTTAAAAATTTCTACAAATTAATAAAAAAAGAGAGAGAGAGCAGACTACTTGGTACAAAAATGATCAAGAAACTTAAACATATTTTTTTCTTTGGTTGTTCAGTCATGTTTGACTGTTTTTCAACCATATGGACTGTAGCCCGCCCGGTTCCTCTGTCCGTTGGATTTGCCAGGGAAGAATACGGGAGTGGATTGCCATTTCTTTCTCTAGGGGCTCTTCCCCACCCAGGGATCAAACCCATCAAATCCACCTGCATTGGCAGATGGATTCTTTACCACTCAGCCACCAGGGAAGCCCGAAGAGGTATGTCACCAAATAGAATAGCCAAGTGGTTAGTGAACATATGAAAATATACTCAATCTTATTAATAATCAAGGACTGCAATATGATACTACAGTACTACTACACAAATTCCAGAATGTCTAAAATTAAAAATACACTCAATACCAAGTGCAGTGAGGATGTGGAGAAATTAGAACTCTCAATATTCTTTAGATGAGAATGTAAGTTAATACACATACTTTGGAAAACATAGTTTTCTAAATTTAAATATGCACACACCTTATGATCTAGCAATGTCCCTCTTAAGTATATATTAACATTGTCATGCATATGTGTACAAACAGATGTACACGAATGCTCATATCTGAATTATTCATAATAGCCTCATGTTGAAAACAATCCCAAAGTCCAAAAAATAGAGTGAAAAAATATACTGGTATATTCACACATTGGAAAATTATATGGGCATAAAAATTTCTGCTCTACTGCTATGTACAACTATATAGGTGAATCTCTCAAAGATAAAGTTGAATAAAAGAGGTTAGATATAGTAATAGAATACCACTTATATAAAGTTCAATCTACAGAACTCAACTGAACTACTTAAGGAGATGCACACTTAAAATTATAAGAAAAATAGGATATGATTACCATCAAAGTTGGGATCATTGTTATCTTTAGTGGGGAAAAAGGAGATTTTAATGTAAAGGGTACCTAGGGGTTCTTGAGCTACTACATTCTACTGTCCTGGGTGATGCTTACATAATGTTTACCTCTTAATAACAAAATAAATATAATAATTCATTAAGTTACACATTTATGGATTGTGTACTTATTTTGTATCTTATCTTATTGATGTATAGCTGATTTACATCATGTTAAGTTTCAGGTATACAGCACAGTGATTCCATTATGTATATACATGTAGTGTATATGTATATATTTATATGTTTTTTTCAGATTCCTTTCTCTTATAGGTTATTACAAAATATTGAGTATAGTTCCCTGTGCCATACAGTAGGTCTTTGTTTGTTACTCTGCTTTATGAATTGTGGTGTGTATATATTAATCCCGAATTCCTAATTTATCCCTTCTAGCAACCTTCCCCTTTGGTGAACATACATTTGTTTTCTATGTCTTTGGGTCTATTTCTGCTTTGTGAAGAAGTTCATTTGTATCATTTTCTTTTTTTTTAGACTTTACATGTAAGTGATATCATAATATTTGTCTTTCTCTGATTGGCTTACTTCATTTAGTATGATAATCTCTTGGTTCATTCATGCTACAAATAGCATTATTTCACTATTTTTTATGACTGAGTAATATTTCCACATTGTGTGTGTGTGTGTGTGTGTGTGTAAAACACATACATTCCACATCTTCTTTATCCATTTATATGTCAATGGACATTTAGTTTGTCCTAAGTGTTGGTTTGTATATTTTTAAGGGTATGTGATATTTTTAATAATGAAAAGATGTATAAAAGAGAAATACATTTGATATCCTCTTTTATATATTAATATGTTATATATTAATATTGTAAAATTATTTTTACAATAATTAAGTTCATATATACAACTGATGGAGAAGGAAATGGCAACCCATTCCAGTACTCTTGCCTGGAAAATTCCACGGATGGAGGACCTGGTAGGCTACAGTCCATGGGATTGCAAAGAGTCAGACACGACTGAGCAAGTTCATGCATGTATACATACAACTGAAATAAAAATTTCATGGATTAATATAACAAATATTTTATTTTATTATTATGTTTATGAATAACAAAAAAACCTTAGGATTTCCATATAGCAACTGGAAATTCTGAGTTGGGATCAGAAATGATACATCTCTCTACAGCAGCATTTAAAAATATTTTATATTGTGTTAATTTCTACTGTACAGCAAAGTGATTCAGTTATACATGTATATGTTCCTTTTCAAAGTCTTTTTATTGTGATTTATCACAGGATATTGAATACGGTTCCCTGTGCTACACAGTAGGACCTTGTTGTTTATCCATCCTATATATAATAGTTTGTACCTACTAATCCCAAATTCCCAATCCTTCCCTCCCTCATCTCCCATGCCTCTGGCAACCACAAGTCTTTTCTCTATATCTGTGAAGCTGTTTCTTTTTACAGATATGTTCATTTGTCTCATATTTTAGAATTCCATATATAAGTGATACCATGTAGTATTTGTCTTTCTCTTTCTGACTTACTTTACTTAATATGATAATCTCTAGGTCCATCCAAGTTGCTGCAAATGGCATTTTAAAATTTTTTATGGTTGAGTAATATTCCATTGTGTTTAAATATACACTGTATGTTTATTCATTCATCTGCCGATGGACATTTAGATTATTTCTATGTCTTGGCTATTGAAAAATGGTGCTCACAGCAGCATTTTCGGTTGGAGAATTAATTCTTCTTTTTGGAGGATTATCCTGTACATTGTAGGACATTTACCACCATTGCTGGCTTTTGCCAACTAGATGCCAATAGCACCACACACTTCCTCCATCTGTTACCACCTCGAAGGCAGAATCGCCCCAGTTGAGAACCACTGCCCTAGAGGGTCTTTAACTTTCTAAAGTTGCCAAGTTTTCCTGAAGAGTTCTTAAGTTAGGATTTATCAAACATGAGTGTCACCTGGATATTCTGTTTGAGAAGTAGGCTGGGAATCTGCCTTATTAAGGAGGATTCTGGGTGATTCTGAAGCAGTGTTCTAAAAATGAGAAACATTGCCCTAAGATAACAGCAGTCTTGAATCAAAACCCCTTTGGAGCTATCAGAATGCTCCTGATCCATTAGTTTTCAAAGGACAGGTCAATGCATTAGAAAATGATAAGTATCTATTGGGTGAGAAATCATGTAAAACATCCAAGAACTCTTTATGGAGCAAATCTAGTCTAGGCATTCATGAAATCCCAGCAGGAGAGTCTTTCCTTTGTGTCATGCTCTGTGACATGTTTGGAGCTGAGAAGGGAAGTGCTGTAGAAACGGAGTCTGACTTTTCTGCATGCCCGATTTTCCTGAAGCTCACACTGAAGAAGGAGCATGAATCCCCAGTAAAGACACTGCCTGGCGGTGCCAATTACTTCATGCCTGATAGAGAATGCCTCCTCATACTTCGGATTTTTTTTCATCCCAGTTAATTGTTCTTCCTAAATTGAATGATCTATTTTTGGAACTAAAAGAGATGCAGTGTAGAGAGAAAGGAACTGACAAAGCCTAAGGCAGAGAAGGAAGGTAGTCAGAGGCAAGACAGGAAAGAGAGGGGTCTTCTGTCTGACTTCATCTTCCTTATAACAAGCACAAAAAGAGAAGAGGAAGGGCATACTCTTTTCCTGGGAGCAGAGGGATGAGACATCAGGGGCCGGAGATTTTGCTTTAAAAATGAGGAATGCATGAAATTTAAAAAAATGTAAAATTGTAAGAACAGCTGTATGACCTGGAGGCCTAGGTCTTAAAAGCCATTGGGTTTTACCTTAAAACTCTATAGTGGCTGAGCATGTTCATATCATCAAATCGGAAAATGAAAAACCTGCTCCTTTACTCTATTTCTTAATATAACTATTTAAAAAAGCTCCATGGCCTTAGACCTGAAAATGTGGGACTGTCTCATGGATGTAATTCCAAGGGAGGTCTTCTGATACATCTAGGACACACCCATGTCTGATGAGCCATAGATGCACACAGATGTGTGTGTTTCTAATGAACTCAGAACTGTAAGTAACATCCACTCTTAGCCAGGTCCATTAGCTATCATCAAAAACACATTTGAAAAAAGTCAGCAAATATTACACCTAACAATCAGCTTTTTCCATTCAGCTGCTTCTGTAAACAGTGCTTTTGTTAACTCCAGTAGTTCTTCTGATCCTCCTTCCAACTGAACATCGTGCTCAATGCTTTGGAACATGCCTCTGCTAGCCACTTCTAATGCTTCTCTTCTCTAGGCATTTTGACTGCAGTTACACTTTGAAAAGACTCTCTTGTATGCTTTTAAGTGTTTAGCAAAACTACAAAGCAGAACACACATCATTTTCTTCAAAACACATAAACATTGTGTCCTGCAAAAGAGACTCCTCCAAAGACAGCTTGACTTCAAAATATATGAGAAAAACAGAGACCTTTCAAACTCCCATATGATTGTGACATTCTTTTCACCCCTCAGTGGAGATTTTAACAATATCTGTAGTTCACTCCTGAAAAGATTCAACTAAGCAAGGGGAGAGACTGCAAACCACAGGTTAACACTTGCTTTTCACTGCCGTGAGGTTTCAGGAGTGGAGTTCCTGCAAGGCTGCCCATGGCATTCATTTTTCCCATTCCCCTGCCAGTTTAGTCTTAGCCTTCAATGGATGGAATACTCTTCTATGTGACTGAGCATTTGATTTTCATCCACTTTAAGTAGGAGACTCTAATATCAAGATGGTGGAAAATGGAGTATGGGGAAAGAGAAAGAAAAGATTCTGGGAACCATAAGATTCAACCCATCACGCTGTGCAAATGTTTCTATGCCAGGCTCTAACACAAAAGTAATAGAATTAAAAGACCATTGCCTTCCCTCCTTGCATATGTAAATGTACAGGCTGATTAAGCAAACCTCTGCTTGTCTCTAGAGAAAAGTGAAAGTGAAAGTGAAAGTGTTAATCGCTCATTTGTGTCAGATTCTTTGTGACCCCAAGGCCTGTAGCCTGCCAGGCCTGTCTATCCATGGAATTCTCTAGGCAAGAATACTGGAGTGGTTAGCCATTCCTTTCTCCAGGGAATTTTCCTGACCCAGGGATCGAACCTGGGTCTCCCAGATTGCAGGCAGATTCTTTACCATCTGAGCCACCAAGGAAGCACTAGAGAGTTTCTACTAAACCGAAACTTGAGTAAATAAACAGAGATATGTTCTATAATGATCATGTATCATGCCTGCATTCAAATTTTAGCTCCACCTGAATTTGTGCAACCTTGGGAAAACTTTATTGACCTTGAACTGATGACCGAACTTCTTTATGTATGTTAACTCATCTGTAAAATTGAAATAACATTAGTACATGTCACTAGGGCTATTGTGAGGATCAAGTGTGTGGATGGATATAAAAATACTTAGAATGATTCCTGTCTATAATTATGAAAAATAGAAGTGGTTATGATTATTGTTGATATTAGTATCAGTATTATTTCTTTTATGCATTCAAAATCAATGACAATACTGTGATAGACTGAAATCTAACCAATTTCAGAGATAAATAGCAATAGTCGGGGACAGATATTGCCCTTATGACAGGTATTGAGTCACTTTGAGTCACTTTGTCAGATGACTTCAGCTTGCAGCATCTTGAAACAGAGCTTGGGTTCCCAGCCAGAGACTGAGCTGGGTTGCAGCAGTGAAAGCACCAGATCCTAGCCACTAGACTGGTCATCAGTGACAAGAGCTCTGGGCCTTCAGCTTTGCAGAAAAGAATTTCCACAAAGATGGAAAGTAGTGAAGCAAGTAGAATGTTTATTAAGAGGAAAAAAGAGTATAGTATATATGGATAGACACACGGGCAGACTCAGAGAGAGAGTCACTGAATCTTGCCCTCGTGGCAGTTTGAATTACATTTATGGGGCATTTCTTCCAGGTTTCCTTTGACCAATTATTTTGACTTGCCTGGTTAACAGTCCATATTCGGTGTACTTCAGGATCCTTCCATGTGTGAGTATGCATCTCTTAGCCAAGATGGGATTTTACCAGAGAGGCCTGTGGGTAGCCTAGCATTAGCTAGCATCACTCCCATTTGACCTCCAAGGAGCCTTTCTGTGTATGTTTGGTGGGTGAGGTCTCCTGACTTCAAGATCAAAATGTATGGTCTGGGCAGGGCCCATCCTCTTCCCTTAATTGTCCTGCTATTCTTGTCTTGGAGTTTTGGTCCTTAGGGAATGAGTTTCCAATTGCTTTACCCTGGGAGACCCATCTTCCTCCTGCCTCAAAATCATTCCAGAATCTCTCTGAATTTTATATTCGCAGAATGATCCTAGGAGAGTGGTTAAAAAGAGTATGCATCTGGTTTAAAAATTTTTTTTCTAGAGTTGCCCTTTTACATTCCATTTTGAGTTTGTTCTTTCTGAAGCGTCTTGTAAGAAAGAGTCAGGGACATTTCCTATTATTTGAATATGGTTCAGGTGGAATGGGATCATTATTCATTTCTATAACTATGTTTTTGGCCCAGGACTTCAGTGGTATTCCTGACTCTTAGGTTGTCAGATCGACCATCTATGGAAGAATCCACTTCATCTTGTTCTTCTGGGCCCAAAGGTGTGTGCAGTAATTGTACTTCTGCAATTTTCATGCTATTTTTATTTTAGATGTAGGAAACATTTACACTGAAATTATCTTTGTGGCCTATCTTCCCCTCAAAATCTGGCCTAGGAAACTTAATGGATTATTCTGTATGAGTGAACATAAGAGTAAAAAGATGGTCTTCATTTACTGAAAACTTATTCACTGAATATTTATTGAGCAGCCACTATGTGTGTAAGTTATTGCACTTGCTATTGAGAATTCAGTGTTGAACAAGACAGACCCAGTATCTGCTTTCATAGGAATATTCTGGTGTGAAAGGCAGATGTTAAACAAATAATTCTATGTTAACTTGTTTGATTACAATTGTGAAAAGTATAGAGAAGATGGAGGTTGTGCTGTGAATACGTCATTAAATGTGAGGTCTAAGGGGTCAAAGAAGGTTCCTTGAGGAAGTATTAACGAGGTGAGATTTGAAGGATGAATAAGAGTTTCTTAGATGAAGGAGAAGAGAAAAAAGACTATCCTAGGCAGAAGGAATAGCATATGCCTGAGCCCTGAGCACAGTAAGAACACGGAACATTTAACGAAGTGCAGAGAGAAGAGGAGATAGATGTGAGACAGGGAAGAGGAAGGCAAAACCAACCCAGGTAAGAACTCAAGGCCATGTTGAGGAGTTTCATCTTTATCCAAGAACAATGGGGAATCATCAAAGAGAGTGACATAATCAGAATTATGTTTTTAAAAGCTACTACGGGGACTTCTGTGGTGGTCCAATAGGTAAGACTCTGCACTTGAAATACAAGGGGCAGGAGTTCAATCTTGGGGGGTCCGGGTTCAGTTCCCTAGGTCAGGGAACTAGATCCCACATGCCATACATAAGACCCAGCACAGCAAAACAAATACATTACAACAAACAAACAAAAATCTACCACGTGGAAGAGAGAGTTTGGATATAGTGGAAGCATTTAGTAGACTGTTAGTTTGAAGGAATTTAGAAAAGTGGTGATGGCAAAGTGGGCATGGATAGATGTGAACAGAATTGAGAAATATTTAGGTGGTGCTACTGAAAAAATGTTAGTGGTAAAAATAAGGAAGAGGGAGATTTTAAGCCTAACTATGAAGTGGACTTCTGGTGGCAATATTCACAAAAATAGAATTCAAAGCAAGAGAACCAAGTTGTATGAATTAGGGACAGTATGCCTTCAGTTCTGAAATATTACATTTATGAAGCTTTAGCAGTGGTGCTTTGTAAAGTTTAACAACTGGATCTCCAAAAAGGAGAAAAGAAATAAATATGTAACATTTGGTAATTTCTGTAGTGTAAATGCTCTTATCACGGTAGGTTTCAGCCTACCAACACTGTGGCACTGACCATGGTGTTGTGAAGTGCTTCCAATGAGGGAAATATAGAGAACTGGTTGGATATCTAAGTCCTGGGCTTAAAGGAGCCTGGACTCATCAGTGTTTAAATGAGAACTACATGGGTGAGACTCTGAGAGCATACCGAGTGAAAAGAGGACTGAGACCTGACAAACCCAAATCTCGGAGTTCATAAGAGGGAAACCAGAGAGAAAGAATAATCTGTAGAGGGTGCATCTTTCCATGAGGCTGTGAAAAACTGTTTTTTGAGAGATGATTTGGTAAACAGAGTTAAATGCTACTGATAGATCAAATAAGATGGTGGCTGAACATTTTCCACTGGGCTTAATGACAGAAATCATTAGTGACCCTTTTGAGAGCAGTTTCCATAGGGTGGTGAGGACAGAAGTCTGACCAGAGTGGTTTGAAAACGCATTTGAGAAGATGGAGACAGTGAGCGTAGAGAACTCTTTTGAGATGCTTGACTGTGGAAGGGAAGCAAGAGGTAATGTGTTGCTGTCAGCTTGAGGGCCTGTGATAGGAAGTTGGTTCAGGGTGTTCTGTTTTTGCTTTTGTGTTTAAAATAAGATAGAAATTTGAGTATGGTAAAAGCTGATGTCAAGAATTCAACAGAGAGAGGGAGGATGCTAAAACATGAAATGGCTAACTTTGTGCAAAATTCTCTCTTCTTTTATTAGTTTGGACACTTCAGACTATGCTCTTCTCATCTCTGTGCCTTTCCTTATGTTACTTATCTTTCTCCAAAAATGTCTTCATTTCTACAAATTTCATTTATCTTAAGCACAGAAATTCAAGTTTTATCTCCTCTGAATTTTCCCTGATTATTCCATCTTATCCTAACTAACTTCTCCCCTTCTTAACACTGAGTTGTAAGCAGAAAGAAGGCTGCTTGTTCAGTAGGTCAGAGGGACAGGAAAAGAATATGAATGATCTAGGAGCCATCATCATGCTCTTTCCCTTGAAATTTCTTACCAATCCTGTGGAAAGTGTGGACCTTAGTGGCCACTTTTTAACTTTTAAAACTGCCCATCATTGGTCACAGCTGAGGACTGGAGTAAAGAGTTAAACCAATTTGAATCCATCAGATTCTCTAATGAGAGAGTTTGAAGTAAGAGGCTTAAAAGTTGTGTTTGTTCATGGTGGTCCCCAAAATTGTAAGAACATAAGAGTGGGAGTGCTTGAATGACTCTTTATGGATAGAGAGTCTGATAAATATGTAATAGTAGAGAAAGTATAAGATAGGTTCACAACATAGATAAGAGACTGAAGCAGACGAAGAGAGAGAGAGAATGAAAGAGAGAAAGTGAGGGAGCCTTTGTGTCATGTCCCAGGACCAGCGGTATTTGTGGCCTGGCTACTTTCCCTTGCCTTGAGTAATGGGACACCTCTACTTAAAATTGCTTCAAATTGTTGCTCTTTCTTAAAATGAAACAGTCTTTGATGGGTGACATCAATGATCAAGACTAGATGGAGCATTCTGAGATGATGGGTCTCATGAGTTGTAACTAGAAAGACAATACAAGACAAGGCAAAACTGACCCTAAAGGTTAGACAAAAATTGGAATCAAGGATCAGGCCAAAAACTGAGATCTAAGATTTCAACAAATGTGGAAAGTGGCAAAGATGCAAATTCTAGACAAATATAAGCCACCCTGAGATAAAATTATTTTTGTGCTAGGACAAGTATCTTTGTTTACCTTATCTTTGGGTCTGTTTGGAGGTCTTCAATTAGGAAAATTAAACCAGAATCTAAGCCAAAAATATGCAGGTGTGTCCATTACTCTTTGTTTATCCTCCCATCTTTATGACTATTTTTCCTCTGAGTCTCCTTTCTCCTCTTGCTCTGTAATACAACTCTATTGAAGGAATATGATGTCAGCTCCTTCCCTTTTCCTTCTTTTCTCTTCTTACATTCTTTACTTGTGTAGGATCATGTGTTTCCATGGCTTCATCACTGGCCATTATCTGCATCTGCAGTCTTGAATCCACCCAAATGTAGCACCAACTTTATAACAACTTGTTGCATATCTACTTGGATGTCTCAATGGTCCTTCAAAGTCAGTATGACACAAAATGGGCTAGAATGTACTTTCTGGAGTCATACTATCTTGGTTTGTACCCAGATCCTGCCCCTTATTAACTCTATGATTTTGAAGCTATTTAACTTTAGTCTCAGTTTTTTCTTCTGTGAATGGGGGATCAATTCAGTTCAGTCACTCAGTCGTGTCTCTTTGCGACCCCATGAATCACAGCACGCCAGGCCTCCCTGTCCATCACCAACTCTCAGAGTCCACCCAAACCCATGTCCATCGAGTCAGTGATGCCATCCAACCATCTCATCCTCTGTCGTCCCCTTCTCCTCCTGCCCCAAATCCCTCCCAGCATTAGGGTCTTTTCCAGTGAGTCAACTCTTTGCATGAGGTGGCCAAAGTATTGGAGTTTCAGCTTCAACATCAGTCCTTTCAATGAACACCCAGGACTGACCTCCTTTAGGATGGACTGGTTGGATCTCTTTGCAGTCCAAGGGACTCTCAAGAGTCTTCTCCAACACCACAGTTCAAAAGCATCAATTCTGCGGCGCTCGGCTTTCTTCACCGTCCAACTCTCACATCCATACATGACCACTGGAAACACCATAGCCTTGACTAGGCGGACCTTTGTTGGCAAAGTAATGTCTCTGCTTTTAAATATGCTATCAAGGTTGGTCATAACCTTCCTTCCAAGGAGTCAGCGTCTTTTAATTTCATGGCTGCAATCACCATCAGCAGTGATTTTGGAGCCCCCAGAAATAAAGTCTGACACAGTTTCTGCTGTTTCCCCATATATTTCCCATGAAGTGATGGGGCCAGATGCCATGATCTTAGTTTTCTGAACGTTGAGCTTTAAGCCAACATTTTCACTCTCCTCTTTCATTTTCATCAAGAGGCTCTTTAGTTCGTCTTCACTTTCTGCCATAAGGGTGGTGTCATCTGCATATATGAGGTTATTGATATTTCTCCCAGCAATCTTGATTCCAGCTTGTGCTTCTTACAGCCCAGCGTTTCTCATGATGTACTCTGCATATAAGTTAAATAAGCAGGGTGACCATATACAGCCTTGATGGACTCCTTTTCCTATTTGGAACCAGTCTGTTGTTTCATGTCCAGTTCTAACTGTTGCTTCCTGACCTGCATACAGGTTTCTCAAGAGACAGGTCAGATGGTCTGGTATTCCCATCTCATTCAGAATTTTCCACAGTTTATTGTGATCCACACAGTCAAAGGCTTTGGCATAATCAATAAAGCAGAAATAGATGTTTTTCTGGAACTCTCTTGCTTTTTTGATGATCCAGCTGATGTTGGCAATTTGATCTCTGGTTCCTCTGCCTTTTCTAAAACCAGCTTGAACATCTGGAAGTTCATGGTTCACGTATTGCTGAAGCCTGGCTTGGAGAATTTTGAGCATTACTTTACTAGAGTGTGAGATGAGTGCAATTGTGCGGTAGTTTGAGCATTCTTTGGCATTGCCTTTCTTTGGGATTGGAATGAAAACTGACCTTTTCCAGTCCTGTGGCCACTGCTGAGTTTTCCAGATTTGCTGGCATATCGAGTGCAGCACTTTCACAGCATCACCTTTGAGGATTTGAAATAGCTCAACTGGAGTTCCATGACCTCCACTAGCTTTGTTTGTAGTGATGCTTTCTAAGGCCCACTTGACTTCACATTCCAGGATGTCTGGCTCTAGGTGATAGATCACACCATCGTGATTATCTGGGTCGTGAAGATCTTTTTTGTACAGTTCTTCTGTGTATTTTTGCCACCTCTTCTTAATACCTTCTGCTTCGGTTAGGTCCATACCATTTCTGTCCTTTATCGAGCCTATCTTTGCATGAAATGTTCTCTTGGTATCTCTAATTTTCTTGAAGAGATCTCTAGTCTTTCCCAATCTGTTGTTTTCCTCTATTTCTTTGCATTGATCGCTGAGGAAGGCTTTCTTATCTCTCCTTGCTATTCTTTGGAACTCTGCATCCAGATGGGAATATCTTTCCTTTTCTCCTTTGCTTTTCGCTTCTCTCCTTTTCCCAGCTATCTGTAAGGCCTCCTCAGACAGCCATTTTGCTTGTTCGCATTTCTTTTCCATGGGGATGGTCTTGATCCCTGTCTCCTGTACAATGTCATGAACCTCTGTCCATAGTTCATCAGGCACTCTATCAGATCTAGTCCGTTAAATGTATTTGTCACGTCCACTGTATAATCATAAGGGATTTGATTTAGGTCATACCTGTATGGACTAGTGGTTTTCCCTACTTTCTTCAATTTAAGTCTGAATTTGGCAATAAGGCGTTCATGATCTGAGCCACAGTCTGCTCCCGGTCTTGTTTTTGCTGACTGTATAGAGCTTCTCCATCTTTGGCTGCAAAGAATATAATCAATCCGATTTCGATGTTGACCATCTGGTGATGTTCATGTGTAGAGTCTTCTCTTGTGTTGTTGGAAGAGGGTGTTTGCTATGACCAGTGCGTTCTCTTGGCAAAACTCTATTAGCCTTTGCCCTGCTTCATTCTGTACTCCAAGGCCAAATTTGCCTGTTAGGCCAGGTGTTTCCTGACTTCCTACTTTTGTATTCCAGTCCCCTATAATGAAAAGGACATCTTTTTTGAATGTTAGTTTTAAAAGGTCTTGTAGGTCTTCATAGAACCGTTCAAGTTCAGCTTCTTCAGTGTTACTGGTCGGGGTATAGACTTGGATTACTGTAATATTGAATGGTTTGCCTTGGAAATGAACAGAGATCATTCTGTCGTTTTTGAGACTGCATCCAAGTACTGCATTTCGGACTCTTTTGTTGACCATGATGGCTACTCCATTTCTTCTAAGGGATTCTTGCCCACAGTAGTAGATATAATGGTCATCTGAGTTAAATTCACCCATTCCAGTCCATCTTAGTTCACTGATTCCTGGAATGTCAACGTTCACTCTTGCCATTTCCTGTTTGACCACTTCCAATTTGCCTTGATTCATGGACCTAACATTCCAGGTTCCTATGCAATATTGCTCTTTACAGCATTGGACTAGTACCTATATCTTAGAGTAGTTACAGTGATAAGTTTATAAATGGAGAGTTGGTACACTGCTAGGTTTATTGTAAGCTTGCACTAAATGAAATCCTTTTTTTCTCGTTGTTATTATATTTATATTTATTTTTGTTATTGAATGTGCTCTTCCTTAGGCTGATTATTTCTCTAGATAACTTTCCCAACCTTTGAAAAGTAATATGAACCTGGAAGTCAGCAGTTTGCAATTCTAGTCTAACTCTGTCACTGAGGGTTGTATGACCTTGAGTTGATTACCTAAACTCCCTGGAACTTATCTTTCTTCTTTGTAGTAGTGGACTGTACCAGATGAACTCCGAGGGCTTTCTTAAGCCCTAAACAATATAAGATAGGTTCTCCTTTCTCAAATTTAAAATTCTTGGTCATCATCTTTGTTATTGTCCGTTCTCTCACCTCCTAAATTCAACAGATTCCAATTCTTATCAGTATTTCCTCCATAACCTCTCTCATACCTGACATCTCTTTATCCCATTCTACCACCTTATTTCAAGCTCTTGTGACTGCTTGTTGGACTATTACAGTGGCTCCAATCAGGTCTGGGACTATCAGCATGGCTCTATGGCCAGTCTTCCTACTTCCTTGTTATTTTTTCCTTTAGTTAATATTATGTATTGCCAATCGTGTCTGTGACCCCATAGACTGTAGCTCTCCAGGCCCCTCCGTCCATGGCATTCTCCAGGCAAGAATACTGGAGTGGGTTGCCATTCCCTTTTCCAGGGTATCTTCCAGATCCAGGGATCGAACCTGTGTCTCCTACATTGCAGGCAGATTCTTTACAGTCTAAGCCACCAAGGAAGCCCAAACGCTCCACACTTGCACTTAATTTTTATCCTCATGCTTTTTCCAAACACTACTTTTAAGACTACTTCAAATAATATCCTATTCTTTTTAAAAAAATTATTTTATTGAAGTAGAGTTGAATTACAGTGCTGCATTATAGACTGCTTTTTCTTTTTGACTGTGCCACAAGGTTTGTGGAATCTTAGTTCCCCAACCAGGGATTGAATCATCTGGGCCCACAGAAGTGAAAACACTAAGTCTTAACCACTGAACTGCCAGGGAATTCCCTCTAGTCTGTTTTAATATCAGCCTTTAAATCACCACATCACTTTTCCTAAATGCTAAGCTTATAAAAAATGCTGTTTCTTTGATAAGGGTGGTTGATATATATGGAAATTAAACTACCTGTAGGTCAGTTTTTTTACTTTTAGATAGACCATTTTCTGTACACAAACATTTGAGTAGACCTGGCAGTAAATTCCTTTGTGAAAGTAACTAGCTAAAATTTGTCATTTGGGGATCTGGTGTTCCTTTTTATCGTGTAGATATACCCATTGTCTTCTAATTGTTTTATTCACCTGGTGACTTTTAGGTGCATTTTAATAGGCCTATCTGTTGTATTTTTCTTTTATATTTTGTATAGTGAATCTATAATCAGTAAATTAAAGAATAATTATTAAGACATAGTCTTCGAATAATCTGCTGATTATGTGTTACAATGTCACTTAAATATCTGAGTTGTAGTTCTAGAGCCCCTTACTTGTTTCCTCTTTGACCAAGAGATTGGTTTCTTAAAAGTAAGTGGAGTCAAAATCCAATTAGCTTGACTGTTCCACGAACCATAATGTCTTTTCAGCAGATGATTCCAGAGTATTAGAAAACTGAAGGCATCGCTTGCTCTCTTCAGTAGTAGAGAGAGAGGGATAAAAAAACAAGAAGAGAGGGAAGAAAGTAGTTCCAAGCATCTATTCTTTCAGTTATTAGACAGAGTATTGAATAAGACAGCTGGAGGCTGATGTAGTCTGTAAGATGTCATATGATTTCTGTACATCTGTTTCCAGCTCTAAAAGGGGAAAACAGTAATAGATAATAGCCATAATCTTTGGTGAGCTTTGATGAGACCTTATTCTGCAAAGTGATAAAAATGTTGAATTTATCATTCTGTTGTCTAATATGATGGTATATTTCAGAACAAAATGTATTTTTCTATAATTCTTTTTACTTGCATAATTTTATCAGCAATATCTTAGAACAGTAAGACATTTAGAAATGCATGTTGAAACATGTGAGTCCGAGTCCTTATTTATATTTTTGTGTGTGCAAGTGTGTGTATGAATGCAGGTATCTTTATGATGCCATTCACATATACATTTGTATGTAAATTTCTCTATGTCTATATTTGCAACGCTCACTGACAGAAATTTTGTTTAAAAATTTTTTTAAATTAAAAAAAAATTCTGGCTATGTACCTGGCATGTAGGATCTTAGTTCCCTATGTGTGTATGCTCAGTCACATCCAACTCTTTGCAGCCGCACGGGCTGTAGCCTGCCAGGCCCCTCTGTCCATGGAACTTTATAGGCAAGAATACTGGAGTGAGATGCCGTTTCCTCCTCTAGGAGATTTCTCCAATCCAGGGATCGAACTCGCATCTCCTATGTGTTTCCTGCCTTGATAGGTGGATTTGTTTTTTTTTTAACCACTGAGCCACCTGGGACCCCTTTAGCTCCCTGACCAGGCATCAGACCTATGCTGTCTGCATTGGAAGTGCAGAGTCTTAACCACTGGACCACCAGGGAAGTCCTGGCAGAACTATTTTTATTCTGCCAAAATACCTATCAGGAATAAAATACTTTCTAATTGCATGGATTCCTTGGTCTTGAGTCATTTCTTTTTTGTTTTTTGTTTTAACTGTTAATAGATTGTATTTAGAGGGCTGTTTTACTTTTTCAGCACCTAAATTTAACAATTGTGAAATTTAACCATTTCTCCTGTGAAAAATCAGAGCTAATGTACCTCTTTCAGATTTTCTTACCAGTTTGAAAGTGGCAGAATTTTGGCATAGTATGGTGATATTTAGATATTTTAAAAGAGAATATTTTATTTTTATTGTATTTTATTTTTATTTATTTATTTTTACTTATTTTAGTTGGGGGCTAATTACTTTGCAATATTGTAGTGGTTTTTGCCATACATTGACATGAATCAGCCATGGGTCCACACGTGCTCCCCATCCTGAACTCCCACCCCCACCCCCCTCCCCGTCCCATCCCTCTGGGCCACTCCAATGCCCCAGTCCTGAGCACCCGTCCCATGCATAGAACATGGAATGGTGTTCTGTTTCACAAATGACAATATACATGTTTCAATGCTATTGTGCCACAACGTCCCACCCTCACCTTCTCCCTCAGAGTCCACAGGACTGTTCTATGCAAATAAAAAATCTTATTCTGTCTTGCATATAGGGTTACCGTTACCATCTTTCAAATTCCATATATATGCATTAGTATACTGTATTGGTGTTTTTCTTTCTGGCTTACTTCACTCTGTATAATGGGCTCCAGTTTCATCCATCTTAATAGCACCAATTCAAATGTATTTTTTTTTAATGGCTGAGTAATATTCCATTGTGTATATGTACCACAGCTTCCTTATCCATTCATCTGCTGATGGACATCTAGGTTGCTTCCATGTCCTGGCTATTGTAAACAGTGCTGCGATGAACATTGGGGTACACGCGTCTTAAAAGAGAATATTTTAATTAAAAATAACCTGTTAAGTAAATTTTAAGACGAAGTATCTAATTTTGTAGTAAATGAGGCAGTGAGAGGGAATTAGTATCTGAGAATAAGATAGAAGTGTTTCTCAATGTGAAAGATGCTTTCTTGCAAACTCCTCTGCACAACACTTGTATGTCACATAAACCTTGTTGTCTTAAACGCTGGTAAAACCAGAGATCCTATGGATAAACAAATTGTCTCAAAATGTATAGGAATGTTAAATGTACATCATAATTAGATAATGAGTTCTTTTGAATTTATACATTTTGATAGCTGAATATTATCCATTTAGGTGCTGAAACTTTAAGAAATAGCCATTTTGTCAGAAGTCTTTTTGCAAAGCTAATAAAAAAGACTGGCTTTAATTAAGCAGAATTTACAGAACAGAGTTGAGCCCCTGTGATGTCAGAGAAATCACATTTAATGCCTTCTGTATTATTGAAATGTGAGAAGTTTCATATTCACCTTATCAATTTCACCTCAGAAGATCTTTGTTGAAAGCAGAAGATGAGTAAAGAGACAGCAGGGAGAGAATCAGGCAATGGACAGGATTACTAAGGCGAGTCAGTACTACCATCTTTCTCCACTACATTATTTTGTGGAGATAAGTAATTATTTACTTCTTGAACAACCATTGTAAAAAAAATTTATGTGTGTCAGAATGCCAAATATTATAACATACAAGAGAGGGGGAGATGGTGGCACTAAAAATAAGATGGTGGATACAAACAGGATGACCACTTAGGACTCTGATATGTTACATAGCAGGAGGTTGTTTCATAGGATTGTGGTATAATGAATAATTTCTTTGTGGAATTATATAAAATGAATTTCTACATAACAGGAACTACAAATGCTACTCAATAACAATGACATGATAATTGTTGTAGTGTGTCTTTTTTGAGGTCTGCAGTGCTTATGTAAAAGGCTAAGATTAAGTCCTGTATATGTGTATATGCCAAGCTCCTTAATTATCTCCTTTAATTCTCAAGACTATCCTGTAAAATAGGTATGATTTCTCATTCTCTCTCGCAGTCCCTGACATGGGCCTGCTCCTTCTCCTCCTTTCTAGGTCAATGCTATATGACTTACCATTTGCAGTCCCAGATTCCTTGGTTAATCCTGCTCCTATACAGAGGAATTTTAAGGTGGCTGAGTCCTGTAGCTTGATTTCTTTCATGCACCTTGTCCAGTTTACCAAGCTCTGAATTCCCATGAAGTTTACACAGTGACCAGCTCTACTGTTAATATCTGAGAATGACTTCTTCCCATTAAATCTAGATCTCACTTCCTTTCAGCACTGCCTGATTCTGTGGCTCAGACAGTAAAGCGTCTGCCTGCAACGCGGGAGCCCAAGTTCGATCCCTGGGCTGGGAAGATACCCTTGGAGGAGGAAATGACAACCGACTCCAGTACTCTTGCCTGGAAATCCCATGGAAGGAGGAACCTCGTAGGCTATAGTCTGTGGAGTCGCAAAGAGTTAGACACGACTAACTGACTCAACTTTCACTTTTTTGACTGTTAAAACATATCCAGCAAGGTATGAACAGGGACTTCTGCATATCTCAGTATGAGTATATTTTTATGTGATATATCAAATATATATTAATATAATTTATTACATAATAAATTTATATTAAATAAATTAATAAAATGTACAAAAATATAAAAAATAATGTTTGCCTTTTAATATGTCTTTAGTTCAGTTCAGTTCAGTCACTCAGTCGTGTCCGACTCTTTGCGACCCCATGAATCGCAGCACGCCAGCCCTCTCTGTCCATCACCAACTCCCGGAGTCTACCCAAACCCATGTCCATCGAGTCAGTGATGCCATCCAACCATCTCATCCTCTGTCATCCCCTTCTCCTCCCGCTCCCAATCCTTCCCAGCAGCAGGGTCTTTTCCAATGAGTCAACTCTTCTCATGAGGTGGTCAAAATATTGGAGTTTCAGCTTCAACATCAGTCCTTCCAATGAACACCCAGGACTGATCTCTTTTAGGATGGAGTGATTGGATCTCCTTGCAGTCCAAGGGACTCTCAAGAGTCTTCTCCAACACCACAGTTCAAAAGCATAAATTCTTCATCACTCAGCTTTCTTCACCGTCCAACTCTCACATCCATACATGACCACTGGAAACACCATAGCCTTGACTAGATGGACCTTTGTTGGCAAAGTAATGTCTCTGCTTTTCAATATGCTATCAAGGTTGGTCATAACCTTCCTTCCAAGGAGTCAGAGTCTTTTAATTTCATGGCTGCAATCACCATCAGCAGTGATTTTGGAGCCCCCCAAAATAAAGTCTGACACTGTTTCCACTGTTTCCCCATCTATTTCCCATGAAGTGATGGGACCAGATGCCATGATCTTAGTTTTCTTAATGTTGAGCTTTAAGCCAACTTTTTCACTCTCCTCTTTCACTTTCATCAAGAGGCTCTTTAGTTTGTCTTCACTTTCTACCATAAGGGTGGTGTCATCTGCATATCTGAGGTTATTGATATTTCTCCCAGCAATCTTGATTCCAGCTTGTGTTTCTTCTAGACCAGCGTTTCTCATGATGTACTCTGCATATAAGTCAAATAAGCAGGGTGACCATATACAGCCTTGATGGACTCCTTTTCCTATTTGGAACCAGTCTGTTGTTTCATGTCCAGTTCTAACTGTTGCTTCCTGACCTGCATACAGGTTTCTCAAGAGACAGGTCAGATGGTCTGGTATTCCCATCTCTTTCAGAATTTTCCACAGTTTATTGTGATCCACACAAAGGCTTTGGCATAGTCAATAAAGCAGAAATAGATGTTTTTCTGGAACTCTCTTGCTTTTTCAATGATCCAGCGGATATTGGCAATTTGATCTCTGGTTCCTCTGACTTTTCTAAAACCAGCTTGAACATCTGGAAGTTCATGGTTCATGTATTACTGAAGCCTGGCTTGGAGAATTTTGAGCATTACTTTACTAGAGTGTGAGATGAGTGCAATTGTGTGGTAGTTTGAGTATTTTTTGGCATTGCCTTTCTTTGGGATTGGAATGAAAACTGACCTTTTCCAGTCCTGTGGCCACTGCTGAGTTTTCCAGATTTGCTGGCATATCGAGTGCAGCACTTTCACAGCATCATCTTTGAGGATTTGCAATAGCTCAATTGGAGTTCCATGACCTCCACTAGCTTTGTTTGTAGTGATGCTTTCTAAGGCCCACATGACTTCACACTCCAGGATGTCTGCCTCTAGGTGAGTGATCACACCATCGTGATTATCTGGGTCGTGAAGATCTTTTTTGTACAGTTCTTCTGTGTATTCTTGCCACCTCTTCTTGATATCTTCTACTTCTGTTACGTCCATACCATTTCTGTCCTTTATCGAGCCCATCTTTGCATGAAATGTTCCCTTGGTATCTCTAATTTTCTTGAGGAGATCTCTAGTCTTTCCCAATCTGTTGTTTTCCTTATGTCTTTAAAAATATCTATCATATATACAAGAAATTATATATATACAAATAACATACACATGGGTTTGGGTAGACTCTGGGAGTTGGTGATGGACAGAGAGGCCTGGCATGCTGCAATTCATGGGGTTGCAAAGAGTGGGACACGACTGAGCAACTGAACTGAACTGATAATACTAGAAATTATATGTTATAATTTGTATATATTAATAGGCATTCCAAAAGATATATTAAAAGGCAAACTACCCACAATTACATAGAAAAATTGCTTCTTCCTTTTGGATCCCTTAATCTCTGGTTTCCGCATTTGCAAAGATGAGGTGAGGTGGTGTCGGTGAGCAGGGAGAAACGAGCTGTACATGTTAGGCGACTGGCATGCAAGAGCCTCGAGCAGAGTTGAGCTTGGGATGATGTAGGAAAAGGAAGGGTCCCCCAGATGGAGCAGTAAAGAGGAGCCCCAAGACAGCCCACCCTTCTCTGAGAGCACTGGCCTTTGTATCTGTGATCCCCAGGAGTCGACCTCCAGGGGCTTGACTAGATCTAAGGGTCCTTAAGGACTTCCCCGGAGAAGGCAATGGCAACCCACTCCAGTACTGTTGCCTGGAAAATCCCATGGATGGAGGAGCCTTGTAGGATGCAGTCTATGGGTTCGCTAGGAGTCGGACACGACTGAGCGACTTCAGTTTCACTTTTCACTTTCCACTTTCATGCATTGGAGAAGGAAATGGCAACCCACTCCAGCATTCTTGCCTGGAGAATCCCAGGGACTGGGGAGCCTGGTGGGCTGCCATCTATGGGGTTGCACAGAGTCGGACACGACTGAAGCGACTTAGCAGCAGCAGGACTTCCCTGGTGGCTCAGATGGTAAAGCGTCTGCCTACAATGTGGGAGACCCGTGTTAGATCCCTGAGTCAAGAAGATCCCCTGGAGAATAGCAACCCACTCCAGTATTCTTGCCTGGAAAATCCCACGGACGGAGAAGCCTGGTGGACTACAGTTTATGGGGTTGCAAAGAGTCGGACACGACTGAGCGACTAAACCGAACTGAAACTGAATCTCTGATGATGTCACCATCTATCCAGTCATCCAAGCTAGCACACTAGAATTTTCTTTGACCACCTTCTCTTCCTCATGACTCAAATACATCACTTGAATCTACAAATTTCACCTCTGAAATGTCTCATATCAGGACTATTGAAAAAACAGATCTGATTATGCCATTTCCTTGATTAAAAATCTTTCTTATTGGGTGTAGAGAAGAATAAGGTAAGATATATTTTCCCAATCCACCCATAGCAGTTTTTTTCTCATTGTCCATGGCTACATACCATGTACTTTGTGCTTGACCCAGGTCTTAATCAATAATCATGCCTTGTTTTTTGAGCCTCTGCCTCTGGGCAGACTGTTCCTTTTGCCAAGAGCATGCTGGTGAAATACTACCCATCTTTCTAGATTCAAATGTCATTCCTCCATGAAACTCCCTTGGATCCTACGTTTTCTCTGGAAGAGAAAATGAATTTCTGCCTCCTCTGTTTTCCTAGTAGGTTTGTTCACACCACTATTCTTGTATTCATGATGCTTCACAATAATTAGACACTTATGTGTCTTGTCCAAGGATTGGGAGCTCACTGAAGTCAGGGACTGTGTTATATTGACCTTTGGACCACTTTATTCAGGACCTGGGAGTTCTCATTTCATCCAGGTAATAAATGACTAAACCAAGTCAAAGCAGTGATTTTATCCTAGTATCTAAAAGACAGGGCAGAAGAAATGAGGATGACACTACAGACATTCCTTAAACTCACTCCTAATGCAAAAACCTTTGAAACTATTGCAAAATACAAATTTGATACTCTTTCATTCACATTGACCAAATAGATACTTTAGGAAATAGTCTTATTGTGCTTTTGCAAAAATTAATTTTTTTTACTTTATTAAATGATGGAATCCAGGGTTCATTTCATCAAGCAGTTTTCCTCCTGCAATGAAAATCAAGTGTAATTTCCCCTTTAAGAGCAAATGAACAACGTGAGAAAAAACGTGATATAAAAGCATGGGGCACAGGGTGTGGCAGTGAGTAGGTGTTGGGCAATGATGTTCATAGGGAAGAAAGGAGAGATAGAACAGCAAAAAAGGGAAAATGTTAGCTGCTGTCACCAAAGGAAGATCAGAGTCAAAGACAAAACAATTCTGAAATGGAATGCTGTTTAATAGGAAACATGGGCTTTGTTTTAGAAATGACTTGCCACAGGTTCTATCTATAAAGTGAACTGTGCCTGTAAGTATGTGTATGGCGTTATTTCCAAGCTTCATTGTTTTTGTAGAAATGCAGAATATCAAACTTGGTTTTTAGTTTTGTCTGGTCCAGCAGTTTTTGCTCAGAGCCCCCAGCAGTAGCTCGGCATGTTGGTGAGGAACCTCTGAGACACATAGTACTCTCTCTCTGGTTTTAGCTGGAGTTCATCAGTTTTATAAAGTGTGAGTTTGTGTGTGAGTTTGAAGAAAGTTTGCTAGCTTTTAAGATCCCTGATCTCATCCTTTTATTTTCATAGATGAGAAAAATGAGATTCAGAAAATTAAAGTGACTTATCTGAGGCCAAACAGCTATTAGTTAGCAAACCAGTTCACTTTCTATTTTTGTTGCTGTTATAGACTCAGTTTGGGTGAAGGATGTGGGCCGTGATGGCCACTAGGGGCGCAGGTGGGAGGGAGGACCAAGGTTAAGGGCAAAGTGAGAGTCTGTGACAAAGGCCTGTGCTTTTACTGCATAACAGGAAAACAAGTTAGGAGCTTTCTCTCTATGTCTTCCCTTCTTCTAGAATGCTGCTTGTAAACATATGAATGGCTGCAATGCTTTTGCTTACTAGGGCTCAAATTGGAATAACTGTTTTGTTATTTTTATATGTATAATGTATATTGAATATGTATACATACAAATACATACATATATATGTATATGTGACATATACATGACATTTTGATAATAAGATTGGTGTAAAATTTAGATGGCCTATAAAATGTGATTATGGAATTAAGAGAAAATTCTTTGCTTGCAGAGAAGGTTCAAAGATTAATTAAACATTGAAATAGATTGAATTTGCCTATGAAAAAGAGTTTTTTACCTCTATTATTCAATTACTCATCACTGTTGGAGCACAGAATGTGGTCAATAACAAAAGAACTAGAAAGAGTGGACAGAAAAGTGGTTGGGAAGCCACTTGATGATAAAAAGGAAATTAGGAAATTATTTTTAGGTGAAAGAGCAATGCATTCAAAAGGTGGAGAAAGACTCTTGTGATCATCAGTGATAGAGAGGGAACCAAGAGGTTACAGACCAGAAGCAGGATACGAGATTCTTGGACATCTCAGTAACATTAAGGGGAGATTACTCCATTCAACACAGAAGACTAAACAAAGAAGCATAAAAGAGATCTATCTGAAATGCAGTGATTAAAAGATGAATTATTAAATTCAGGCAAAAGAGAGAATATTAAAGAAAGAAGACTAAATTCTACAATGGGAAATAGAAGATAACAGACAAAACAAGTCTAAGGAGATACAATTTGGAGTGAATAAACTTTCTAAAATGTTAAGAGGGAAAGTCAGTGCCAAGGGAGATAAAAATAAAAGCAGAAAACTCATTGATGTCTTGTTGAAAATTAACACACAGGGATATAATCAAAGGAAGCTATGTATTTGAAGAGATCTCAGACAGCTTACCTGGTAATAGCAGAGGGCTAAATAATGTGGTCATTAAAACTGCAAAATTAAACTTCTCTCTTATTTGAAGAAGGAGGGGGAATTAGAACGAGATCATGCAGAATAAAGCAATTACCACACATGAGCTCAAGTTAAGGTTTCCTGTCTCCCGATGGCATGTATGGCTTTGTGCCATGAAATCAGAGTAGACAAGACTCAGGCGTGTCATTGGAATTCCAGCAAGTTGTGAACTATATACTTCAGGGCAGAATCGTGCTTTTTCAACTTCGAGAATGAATTCAGGAAGGCTTGTATCTAGCATAACGGGGATTCTCACCTTCAAAGGATCAAACTGGAAATCACTAGCACAGATGAAATATATAATTTGTGTGTGAGTGTGTGCATGTGTGCATGTGCACCATGATGAAATAAAAACGGGCTGGAGCATGGAAAGTAATTTAACCATTTAAAGGTACAATTGTTTCATTAATATTTACTTTTACCTCATTAAATATTCATGATGCCTTGCCTTCCCTCCTTGCCTAACAGTGTTGCATTCACGGCCATCTGCACCAGCTCAGCGCACGGTAGGTCTCAATTAGCCTTTCAGGCTGACAGAAGACTCTCAGCCAAGGGGCCCTTACCCTGCAATGGGCTAAAAACAGATGATGAATTTGTCTGAGGGCATAAGCAAGACTGAAATAGACTTGCCTTGGGCTGTGATAATAGTACAGCAGAAGCTAAGGCATCATGGTTCCCCATAGAACACAGGAAAATTTCAGGAGTATCTAAATAAATATGGGAAAATCTCTACTCCAGTTACATGACATCCTGTGGGGAGCAGTACTCAGCATATGAGCAGGACTGGACTTGGGGCTCTTGACACCCAGCACCATGCTCCCATCTGCCACCGTGAGGCTGAATGACAGATGGTCTCTGTTCTAAATTTCATTTAGCAACCGATAAAACAGAACTGGAAGTATCTGCCTCTGTAGGAGGTGCTGGGAGGCAGTTATACACGTCAGCACTGCTAGTTGCTCTGGTCTCTGACTCTCTTATACAGACCACAATGGCAGCGCTCCTGTGCTTTGTATTGTAATTGCCTTACCCATGTTTATCTATCCTCTAAACTGTGACTTTCTGGAAAACTTATTATTAGATTATACTGTGTTTATTGTAATATTCCAAGAGTCTAGCTAGCACACTAGCCAGTAGATATAGTAACTCTTTTTTCAAAGTTTATTTAGCCTTTTCAAGACAAGTTTGATGCTAGAACATGGCACTACACATGGCTGGTCAGTTCTGCGCATTGTGTGAGTATGCATACATTGTGAAAGAGCTCACACAAAATGCAGGTATAACGTGGTCCAGTATTAGAAATGAAATGCTAGTTTTTTCTTTTTAGTTTCTGTTAGCTTCTCCTGAAAGATACTGAGCGTAGCATAGAATCATGACATCTGTGCTATGTAGAATAATGGCTCCTCAAATATGTCTGTGTTCTAATTCCCAAGACCTGTGAATATGTTACCTTACATGGCAAAAGGGACTTTCAGGGCCCAATCAAGGTAAAGGACTATGATAAAAAGAAATTCTGGATTCTTCTGGTCAGCCCAAGCTAATCACATGAGTCCTTAAAAAGGAAAGAGAAAATGCAAAACAGTGATGCTCCAGGAGAAGGATTTGACCTGTTGACCTTGGAGATGATAAAGAGCCATGGGACAAGGAATGTACATAGCTTCTCAAAGCTGGGATCTCAGTCCTACAGCCACAAAGAACTAAATTCTGTCAACAACCTGAATGAGCAGAAAGTGAACTATCATTTAGAGCCTCTAGAAAGGAACCAAGACTGTTGACACTTGAGTCCAGTGAGACCCTCTTGGACTTCTGACATACATGGCTATAGGATAATAAATTTGTGTTTTTTATGCCACTAAATTTGTGGTCATATTTTAGGGCAGTGATAGAGAACTACTTCAGCACCTCTGACTGGCAGACCACACTTCCTTTAAACATCTAGATCCTCTAAGGATTTTAACAACATTGAGGCTGTATTAAGACATTTACCAGTGGTCACTTTGAAATCAAAGTGCACACAAATTGTCTTTTTCTCACCTTAGAAAGTGGTATTGAACTTTCATTTTTATCACCATCTCTGTGGAAGCTCTTTGGGCTTCCTTTTGTTTAAATGGGGGAGCAAAATACAAAACCTGATTTTTAATTTGTATTATTTAGTTTGTTTCAGCCCAGGTCTCCAGAGCTCTGTCATGTACAAAGTGAAATCACCTATATGCTGTATCTTTAAAAGCTGGGGAAGTACATGGAGCAGCAGCAGCAGTCAATACCAATTTCCCACACCTGGATCGATACTATCGGATGGCTCTGTAGCTGCAAAGATTGTTTCACACACATACTCAGGAAGAGAGAGAGTTAGGGAGAGAGAAAGGGAATTGGTTTTAATGATTTCATGGCTCTGAGTATTCCCTCTCTCCCTCTTTTCTTTAAAAGAAATAAATACGTAAAATTAGAAATCAAATTTACTAAACTGTCAGTCTGCATCTAACCCTGCTTCTTTCCCTAGCCTGTCACCAACAGTGGCATCCAATCTGGCAAATAGCCTTATCCTGTGTGTGAGGTTATATGTATTGAAGAGAAGAAAGCGATAACACTGTTTGCAGTGATGCAATAGTAAAAATGCTCTGTATTTACAACAGGCCTTTCCTCAAGGACTTGAGAGGCAGTTTCCTTCATTTGCAAATAGAGGCCCAGGAACTTGTTCACCAGCATCTATGCATTTCAATATTGTGCCTATATGCATGTACTTGGATAACACAGAACTAAAATATTTTCTTAGGTACTTTCACTGCAGCCTGATGAGGTGGTTCTGAGTAATAGAGTCTCCCTCATGAGTGGGGCTGGGTAGCTATTTTTCAATAGTTGTTGGAACTACAACAGAGACGGCAACTGATTCCCCTCTGGGCAACCCCCAGTTGGAGAGCCAAGAGGTTGCATGAAAGAATGACTTTGCTGGAGAGTAATTATCAAGATGCTCTTCCACTTTGTCATCTCTTACATTTTCTTCTACTTTGTGGTTTTACAAAGCATTGCTATACACATTATCTCACTTGCTTCCTCACAGTGACTCTGGCATTTGAGCCCTTCCTCTGCAGCTGAGGCCTGGGGAGAGAAAGTCTCAGGGTTAGGGAAGACAATTACAGAATAGGGGATTAAGGAGCTGGGGCCCAAACACACCGGGCAGCCCCTTTACTGTCAGGGTGTAACACGAGCAGGACAGCAAAGTCCCATACACCCTTTTCCTGATGCTGTCCATTTCCACAAATAGAAGCAGAGTCATAGACTCCTCAGATCTTAGCTGTCTGATTAAAAATAGACAGGCTCTCTTTGTGGACTTCAGCTATCTGTGCCTGTGTTCAATTTGTCCTTCAGCAGGGATCCTAAACCCTTAGTCTGCTCCCCATTCTCCTGAAGGACAGTCTTGAAGCACTAACTCAGCAGAGAGAGTCCTGTGGCAGCATATTTCTGAAATTATTTAGGCTTTCCTTGAAGAGTTGATAAATCCCCACTAAATTAATCTTCGCTACACTAGATTTGAGAAGAGCATGCAATGCTTAATAACCACTGAAAAGGCCTCTGTGATTTTGCAAAAAGTCCCCCTGCTCCACTCACATTCTCAGACTGCCCATGCTGTGTTTGCTTCTTCTGGATGTTTGCCTTAAGTTCACCCCCAATACCTCTGAAATGATCGACAGCAATTCATTTGATTATGAAACTATAAAGACAGATATAAAAGGTCCCCAGAAATCTCCCAATAAAGCACCCAGTAACAAAAAGACCTCTGGCTAATCTCTAAATTAATTTTTTTTTTTGGTTTGTGATCAGGTGGCTCCCACATTAGGCTAATGAGAAATTTTCATTATACATATTCACTAGAACACAGGTGGTTAGTAGGTAGACTCAGAAGTCTCTGGTCAGGGAAGAATAAGCAGAAGGCCTTTCTCCGCATGGTTTTATTGACCTTTCTTTAGTTTTCCAGAGACCTATACCTTTTTTAATTTTAGGTTATGATGATCACCTTATCACAAAGTAAGGTAATTTGCTTTTTAAGAGAGGTTATTATTAAGTAAGCACCCCAATCCTGCTTGAAGAAATTACCGTGGTTCCACATTATGAGGTGGAAGTTGCAAGGGATCACTCTTTATGTAAAAGAAGGCAAAATATAGGTCTTCATATACTATCAGATAAATGATCAAAGGGAAATATCCAAAATGTTTGGTTAAATAATGTCATCTGGAGACTTTCGTGGTGGTCCAGGGTTTAAGACTTCAAGCTTCCAATGCAGGGGGCTTGGATTTGATCCCTGGTGAGGGAACTAGATCCCATAGGCTACAACTAAGAGGTCACATGAGGCAGCTAAACATCCCGCATGCCACAACAGAGATCAAAATCCTGAGTGTTGCAACTAAGACCCTGTACAGCCAAATAAGTAAATAAAAATAAATATTAAAAAAACAATGTCATTAGATGGACCAAAAATTCAAAGGGTATTTATGGGCATCTAGCATGTGCTGGCACCAAAGATCCCCAGGAGAAATTCATGTGGAATGTATTATTTTTGTCTTTTCCGCCAGGAACTTATTTTTTGCATAACTGATATGAAAAACCATACAGTTTAAGGCACCTATCAAAACATAGCAAAAACCAAACTAATCATTATAAAGAAAGACACAGTGTGTTTACAGTATGTGAGTTTCTGGTATCTAAATGTGCTTTTCCTGGTGATCTGTGAACTTTCTCCTACTTCTCCATAGTTGTGAAGATAGAGATAGTCAGCCCTTAGCATTCCATCAGGAAAGCTCATGTAAGTACTCTTGTGTATCACTCAGCAGCTGGGCAGAAGGCAATCTGCTTGCATTGATGGGCAATGTGATCTTGTGTTGAGGGGCAGGAAACGGAGCTGACATTAGATACAGGGCATGTTTCTCTAGGTTTATCCTGTGTGTGATGATTCTAAAACCTTTTTTCTAGGGCTTCCCTGGTGGCAAGGACATGGTAAAGAAGCACCACCTGCACATGTGCCAGAGACCTGGTGTTTGATATCTGGTCTGCTTAGAAGTGTGGTAGTGGATAATTCATGTTCAAGTCAAGGTAAGTCTTGTGCAATTCAATTTCATCCTCAAGATGCCAACTTGAGATTGGTGGAATTGAAAACTTCTTTTAATTTATATTGCGATAGTTACAAGTTCCTCTATGTATTTACTCTGTTTCTTTGCTACTGTTTTCTAATTTAATGATTGCTAACTAGATTCCTGAGTTTCAATACCAAAGTCATTAACTTGAATTGATTGGCCAGACTTGAGTTCTTCCCTGAAAGATTTTCGGTGGCAACATGGAGGTAAAAATTCACCTATGGCCCAAAGATGGAGGAGCCCATTTGAGCAAGATTTTTTCAAGGGAACTGAATTTGAGTCTGACCTTGAATTTGGCCTCCTAGCTCCAGTACTTATTATAAAGCACTAAGACAATTCTATTTCCATTAGTGTAGTTAGCTAACTTGATTTGTTCTAATGGCCAAAGACTATCCCTTAGCATCAGACATCTTAACTTCATCAGAATGCTCTGAACTGGTAAGAAAATACATGGATGTATGATATCATCAGATTGACAAATATCATCGTTAAAGTTGTCTATATCTTCATGATTGCAAAATAATCAGTTCATATTTTTAAAAGTTAGTAGATATGATAAATAGCTAACCTCTAACGTCACTGGGGTCTTAGTGGGTCAGGACTGAGGACTTGAGTAAAATCCTAGGTGGCTTATGGCTTAAGTGGGAGGAATCTTGAGGCTCAAGTTCAAGTTAACTACCATTTAAAAAATTATTTCTAAAATTTATTTTATTGAAGTATAGTTGATTTACAATATTATGTTAATTTCTGCTCTATAGCGAACTGATTCAGTTATACATATATATGTATCTTCTTTTTCATATTCTTTTCCATTAAGGTTTATCACAAGATATTGAATATAGTTCCCTATGCTCTATAGCAGGACCTTGTTTATCCATTTTATATATAATAGTTTGCATCTGCTAACCTCAAACCCCCAATCCATCCCTCCTCCCCACCCCATTCAAGTCAGTTGTGTCTTTTGCTAACAATATGTTTCTAAAGTAATTTTGTTTATTTATTTAGGCTGTGTTGGGTCTTTGTTGCTACATGGGCTTTTCTCTAGTTCCAGTGAGTGGAGGCTACTCTCCTCCACTGGTATGCTGCTGCTGCTGCTGCTGCTGCCAAGTCATTTCAGTTGTGTCCAACTCAGCGACCCCATGGACTGTAGCCTACGAGGCTCCTCCATCCATGGGATTTTCCAGGCAAGAGTACTGGAGTGGGGTGCCATTGCCTTCTCTGGTTGCTGGTATGAGGGCTTTCCATTTCAGAGTCTTCTGTTGTTGAGGAGCATGGGCTCTAGGGCACAAAGGCTTCAGTAGTTGTGGTTCCTAAGCTCTAGACCACAGGCTCAAAATTGTGGTTCATGGGCTTAATTGCTCCCACGTAGCACGTGGGATCTTTCGGACCAGGGATCAAACTCATGTCTCCTACATTGGCAGGTGGACTCTTTACCACTGAGCTGCCAGGGAAGCCCCTACAAGTCAGTTAGCTTGAGCTCACAAAGAACCAGATGAGGTGGGAATAGACAAACTGTGATCCGGAAGACAAGATGGTAACTTGTGAAGGCCCCCAAACCTAAGCCATTCTGGGGATCACCTTTTCTAACCATGAGACCAGCTTTCCTCAAGCCTTAGCTGTAGGAAAATGCTCAAAAGCACAGACTCGCTATGAGGAGTAAGTGAAACAATGTGTATGGCAATGCTTTGTAAAACCACAAAGTAGAAGAAAATGTAAGAGATGATGAAGAGAAAGAGCATCTTGATAATCACTCTCCCTAGGTGTCATTCTTTTTTATTTAATTTAAAAATTTTATTTTTAATTTTTTTTGTCATACCGTAAGACTTGTAGGATCTTAGTTCTCTGGCCAGGGATTGAATGTGTGTCCCCCTGCAGTGGAAGCCTGGAGTCTTAGTCGTACCACCAGGGAAGTCCCCAAAAAAGTCACTCTTTCAAGCAAAGTCTTGGCCCTCCAGCTGGCAGTTGCCCAGAATCATCCCTGAAAGTCATTCAAACTGCCTTCAAGATTGAGCTGATCACAGTTGGAGCTGTGGCATTTACCAAGCTGAGGATTAAGCTGCTCCATTCTGTCAGGAGCCAGAGAAAACATGTTTATTCCTTTGTTTGACTCTCTGTGATGATGAGTTTGCCTCCTCTGAGTGAGGGTTAGCCTTCTTTGGAAGTGAGATAATGGGCTGTGTAACAGCAGACCATATTCTCTGGAGCCTTACCGAGGGCTGCAGAGGGTAAAGAGGAGATGGATTTGTAGCTTTCATCAGGGAGGACTGTGAAAACCACAATAAATACTGTATGTTGTTCTCTCTGTGATTTGGAACCCATTGGTGGGTTTTGATCAAGTGAGTGATGTGAGGCAGAAGAATCAAAGTAGAAAAGAGATCTGTTTGGAAGTTGTTGTGACAATAAAATAGAACAGTTTGGACCAAATAGTAACAATGAAGACAGTGAGACATAGTTAGTTCCAAGATATATTTTGAAGGTCAAGTCAATTAAATTTACTACTGGATTATATGTGGTCAGGAGAGAGAGAGAATGAGAAACAAAATCAAGGATGACTCAAGGTTTTTTGCCTGAGCCACTTGATGCTACCTGTGATGGGGAAAGCTTTGTAAAGAACATGTTTGGAGGAGGAGGGCAATGAAGAGTTCAGTTTTGGAGGTAGAAAGGTGTAGATGCCACGTTACGTATTCAAGTAGAGACGTCAAGTGGGCAGGTAGATATGTAAGTCTGCTGATCAGAGGAGAGTTTGGAAGCTAGAGATATATAAGGGAGATATTAATATAGATACAGGACTGAGTGAGCTTACTTTTCTGTGTTTGTAGACAGGAAAGAAAAAGATGTCTGAGGAGTGAGGCTTGGAGCACTGAAATATTACTGCTCAGAAAGAAGAAGTGGGGATAGTGAAGGGACTGAAAACAACAGTCTGTGGGGTAAGAAGTGAAGAAGAAAATGTAGTGTGGTGGACTAAAATTCTTCATAAACCCAACATACTGAACTGTGTTAATTGCTGCTAATAGATAAAACAAAGGACTTTCCTGGTGGCTCAGATGGTAAAGAATCTGCCTGCAGTGCAGGAGACCCGGGTACGACCCCTGGGTTGAGAAGATCCCCTGGAGAAGTGACTACCCACTCCAGTATTCTTGCCTGGAGAATTCCATGGATGAAGGAGCCTGGAGGACTACAGCCATGGGATCACAAAGAGTTGGACATGACTGAGTGAATAACACACACACACACACACACACACACATACATAGATGAAACAAAGTAGACAGAATTGACCAATAAATTTGAAGCATGAAGTCAGTGACTTTGGCAAGAGCAGTATTTCTAGAGTAGATTCAGAGGTCATGTGGGCATAAAGAAGTGGAAAGAGTAAGACGAACTATTCTTTTGAAGGATTTTGTTGTAAAAAGAAGAGAGGAGAGACAGTAACAGCAGGTAGAAAGGTGATCAAAAGATCATTTCTTTTTGTTTTAAAAAGATACTTTCATGCTGATATGATAATTCAATTAAGGAAAAAAAATGATGAAACAAGAGAAAGAAAAAGTAAGAACAAACTCCTTATGTAAGAGAATCTAATCTAGGGCATAGGTGGATGGCTTGGCATAATCACACAGCTAACACATGATGAAGGGCAGATTGAAACCCTGCCAATCTAGTGGTAGGGTCCACCTTTATTTGTTTATTTACCTTTTTTTTGAGTTTACCTTTATATTTGCTATGGTATACTGCCTATTTTTGTTGTTATTCAGTTGCTAAATTGTGTCCAACTCTTTGTGACCCCATGGACTGCAGAATGCTAGGCTTCCCTGCCCTTTAATATCTCCCAGAGTTTGCTCAGATTCACATCCATTGAGTTGGTGAAGCTATGTAACCATTTCATCCTCTGCTGCCCCTTATCCTTTTGCCTTCAGTCTTTTCCAGCATGAGGATCTTTTTCAAATGACTCGGCTCTTCACATCAGGCGAACAAGTATTGGAGCTTCAGCATCACTTCTTCCAATGAATTCAGGGTTGATTTCCTTTAAGATTAAGTGGTTTGATTTCCTTGATGTCCAAGGGACTCTCAACAGTCTTCTCTGGTATCACAATTCAAAGGTATCAATTCTTTTTTCAAAAAATTAATTTATTCATATTGATAAGAGGCTAAGTACTTTACAATGTTGTGGTGGTTTTTTTGCCATACATTGACATACACACTCAATCAGCCATGGGTGTACATGTGTCCCCCTGCCCCCAAAACCCCACTCTCTTCCCTCCCCATACCGTCACTCTGGATTGTCCCAGTGCACCAGCTTTGAATGCCCTGTTTCATGCAATGAACTTGGACTGGTCATTTATTTTACATATGGTAATATACATGTTTCAATGCTATTCTCTCAAATCATCCCACCCTCACCTTCTCCCATATAGTCCATAAATCTGTTCTTTATATCTGTGTCTCTTTTGATGTCTCACATATAGGGTCATCATTACCATCTTTCTAAATTCCATGTATATGTGTTAATATACTGTGTTGATGTTTCTCTTTCTGACTTACTTCACTCTGTTTAGTAGGCTCCAGTTTCATCCACCTCATAAGAACGGACTCAAATGTGTTCTTTTTAACAGCTGAGTAATATCCCATTGTGTATATGTACCACAAGTTCTTATCCATTCGTGTGCTGATGGACATCTAGGTTACATCCACGTCCTAGCTATTGTACACAGTGCTGTGATGAACACTGGGGTACATATGTCTCTTTCAATTCTGGTTTCCTCAGTGTGTATGCCCAGCAGTGAGATTGCTAGGTCTATGGCAGTTCTATTTCCAGTTTTTTAAGGAATCTCTGCACTGTTCTCCATAGTGGCTGTACTACTTTGCAATCCCACCAACAGTGTAAGAGGGTTCCCTTTTCTCTGCACCCTCTCCAGCATTTATTGTTGGTAGACTTTTTTTTTTCCTCCAGTTTTATTTATTTATTTTTATTATTTTTTAACTTCAAAATATTGTATTGGTTTTGCCATACATTGACATGAATCCCCCATGGGTGTACATGTGTTCCCCATCCTGAACCCCCTTCCCACCTCCCTCTCCATCCCATCCCTCTAGGTCATCCCAGTGCATCAGCCCCAAGCACCCTGTATCATGCATTGAACCTGGACTAGCGATTAGTTTCACATATGATAATTTACATGTTTCAGTGCTATTCTTTCAAATCATCCCACCCTCGCCCTCTTCCACAGAGTTCAAAAGACTGTTCTCTACATCTGTGTCTCTATTTCTGTCTTGCATACAGGGTTATTGTTGCCATCTTTCTAAATCCCATATATATGCATTAGTATACCGTATTGGTGTTTTTCTTTCTGCTTACTTCACTCTGTATAATAGACTCCAGTTTCATCCACCTCATTAGAACTGATTCTAATGTATTCTTTTTAATGGCTGAGTAATATTCCATTGTGTATATGTACCACAGCTTCCTTGTCCATTCGTCTGCTGATGGACATCTAGATTGCGTCCATGTCCTGGCTATTAGAAACAGTGCTGCGATGAACATTGGGGTACACGTGTCTCTTTCAATTCTGGGTTCCTCGGTGTGTATGCCCAGCAGTGGGATTGCTGGGTTGTATGGCAGTTCTATTTCCAGTTTTTTAAGGAATCTCCACACTGTTCTCCATAGTGGCTGTGCTAGTTTGCATTCCCACCAAGAGTGTAAGAAGGTTCCCTTTTCTCCACACCCTCTCTAGCATTTATTGTTTGTAGATTTTTGGATAGCAGCCATTCTAACCAGCGTGAGATGGTACCTCATTGTGGTTTTGATTTGGATTTCTCTGATAATAAGTGATGTTGAGCATCTTTTCATGTGTTTCTAAGCCATCTGTATGTCTTCTTTGAAAAAATGTCTGTTTAGTCCTTTGGCCCATTTTTTGATTGGGTCGTTTACTTTTCTGGAATTGAGCCACATGGGCTGCTTGTATATTTTTGAGATTAATTCTTTGACAGTTGCTTCATTTGCTATTATTTTCTCCCATTCTGAAGGCTGTCTTTTCACCTTGCTTATAGTTTCCTTTGTTATGCAAAAGCTTTTAATTTTAATTAGGTCCCATTTGTTTATTTTTGCTTTTATTTACATTACTCTGGGAGGTGGATCACAGAGGATCCTGCTGTGATTTATGTTGGAGAGTGTTTTGCCTATGTTTTCCTCTAGGAGTTTTATAGTTTCTGGTCTTACGTTTAGATCTTTAATCCATTTTGAGTTTATTTTTGTGTATCGTGTTAGAAAGTGTTCTAGACTCATTCTTTTGCAAGTGGTTGACAAGTTTTCCCAGCACCACTTGTTAAAGAGATTTTCTTTTCTCCATTGTGTATTCTTGCCTCCGTTGTCAAAGATAAGGTGTCCATAGGTGTGTGGATTTATCTCAGGGCTTTCTATTTGGTTCCATGGATCTATATTTCTGTCTTTGTGCCAGTACCATACTGTCTTGATGACTGTGGGCAGAAATAAATACAAAAGAAACAAAAGAGACATAGCAAAAATCAACAAAGCCAAAACCTAGTTCTTTGAGAAGATAAATAAAATTGATAATGCATTAGCCAGACTCATCAAGAAACAAAGGGAGAAAAATCAAATCAACAAAATTGAAATGAAAATGTAGAAATCGCAACAGACAACACAGAAATACAAAGGATCACAAGAGACTATTATCAGCAATTATATGCAAATAAAATGGACAACTTGAAAGAGATGGACAAATTCTTAAAAAGTAAAACTTTCCAAAACTGAACCAGGAAGAAATAGAAAATCTTAACAGACCCATCACAAGCATGGGAATAGAAACTGTAATCAGAAATCTTCCAACAAACAAAAACCCAGGACCAGACGGCTTCACAGCTGAATTTTACCAAAAATTTAGAGAAGAGCTAACACCTATCCTACTCAAACTATTCCAGAAAATTGCAGAGGAGGGTAAACTTCCAAACTCATTCTATGAGGCCACCATCACCCTAGTACCAAAACCTGACAAAGATGCCACAAAAAAAGAAAACTACAGGCCAATATCACTGATGAACATACATGCAAAAATCCTTAACAAAATTCTAGCAAACAGAATCCAACAACGTATTAAAAAGTTAGTACATCATGACCAAGTGGGCTTTATCCCAGGGATGCAAAGATTCTTCAATATCCACAAATAAATCAGTATAATACACCACATTAACAAATTGAAAAACAAAAATCATATGATTATCTCAATAGATGCAGAGAAAGCCTTTGACAAAATTCAAAATCCATTTATGATGAGAATCCTCCAGAAAGCAGGAATAGAAGGAACATACCTCAACATAATAAAAGCTATATATCACAAACCCACAGCAAGCATTATCCTCAATGGGGAAAAATTGAAAGCATTTCCCATAAAGTCAGGAACAAGACAAGGGTGCCCACTCTCACCACTACTATTCAACATAGTTTTGGAAGTTTTATCCACAGCAATGAGAGCAGAAAAAGAAATAAAAGGAATCCAGATTGGAAGAGAAGAAGTAAAACTCTCACTGTTTGCAGATGACATGATCCTCTACATAGAAAACCCTAAAGATTCTACCAGAAAATTACTAGAGCTAATCAATAAGAGATGGGAATACCAGACCATCTGACCTGTCTCTTGAGAAACCTGTATGCAGGTCAGGAAGCAACAGTTAGAACTGGACATGGAATGACCGACTGGTTCCAAATAGGAAAAGGAGTACATCAAGGCTGTATATTGTCACCCTGCTTATTTAACTTATATGCAGAGTACATCATGAGAAACGCTGGGCTAGAAGAAACACAGGCTGGAATCAAGATTGCAGGGAGAAATATCAATAACCTCAGATATGCAGATGACACCACCCTTATGGCAGAAAGTGAAGAAGAACTAAAGAGCCTCTTGATGAAAGTGAAAGAGGAGAGTGAAAAAGCTGGCTTAAAGCTCAACGTTCAGAAAACAAAGATCATGGCATCTGGTCCCATCCCTTCATGGGAAATAGATGGGGAAACAGTGGAAACAGTGGCAGACTTTATTTTTGGAGGCTCCAAAATCACTGCTGATGGTGATTGCAGCCATGAAATTAAAAGACGCTTACTCCTTGGAAGGAAGGTTATGGCCAACCTAGATAGTATATTTAAAAGCAGAGACATTACTTTGCCAACAAAAGTCCGTCTAGTCAAGGCTATGGTTTTTCCAGTGGTCATGTATGGATGTGAGAGTTGGACGGTGAAGAAAGCTGAGTGCCGAAGAATTGATGCTTTTGAACTGTGGTGTTGGTGAAGACTCTTGAGAGTCCCTTGGACTGCAAGGAGATCCAACCTGTCCACCCTAAAGGAGATCAGTCCTGGGTGTTCATTGGAAGGACTGATATTGAAGCTGAAACTCCAATACTTTGGCCACCTCATGCGAAGAGTTGACTCATTGGAAAAGACCCTAATGCTGGGTAGGATTGGGGGCAGGAGAAGAAGGGGACGACAGAGGATGAGATGGTTGGATGGCATCACCAACTCGATGGACATGTGTTTGGGTGGGCTCCGGGATTTGGTGATGGACAGGGAGGCCTGGCGTGGTGCAATTCATGGGGTCGCAAAGAGTCGGACACGACTGAGCGACTGAACTGAACTGAACTGAATCAATGAATATAGTAAAGTGGCAGGAAAAAAAATTAACACCCAGAAATCACTTGCATTCCTATACACCAATAATGAGAAAACAGAAAGAGAAATTAAGGAAACAATGTAATTCATCATTGCAACGAAAAGAATAAAATACTAGGAGTATATCTACCAAAAGAAACAAAAGACATATATAGAAAACTATAAAACACTGATGAAAGAAATCAAAGAGGACACAAACAGATGGAGATATACCGTGTTCATGGATCAGAAGAATTAATATAGTGAAAATGAGTACACTACCCAAAGCACTCTATAGATTCACTGCAATCCCTATCAAGCTACCAACGGTATTTTTCACAGAACTAGAACAAATAATTTCACAATTTGTATGGAAATATAAAAAAACCTCGAATAGCCAAAGCAATCTTGAGAAAGAAGAATGGAACAGGAGGAATCAACCTGCCTGACTTCAGGCTCTACTACAAAGCCACAGTCATCAGGACAGTATGGTACTGGCACAAAGACAGAAATATAGATCAATGGAACAAAATAGAAAGCCCAGAGATAAATCTATGCACCTATGGACACCTTATCTTCAACAAAGGAGGCAAGAATATACAGTGGAGAAAAGACAATCTCTTTAACAAGTGGTGCTGGGAAAACTGGTCAACCACTTGCAAAAGAATGAAACTAGAACACTTTCTAACACCATACACAAAAATAAACTCAAAATGGATTAAAGAAATAAACGTAAGACCAAAAACTTTAAAACTCCTAGAGGAAAACATAGGCAAAACACTCTCCAACATAAATCACAGCAGGATCCTCTATGACCCACCTCCCAGAATATTGGAAATAAAAGCAAAAATAAACAAATGGGACCTAATTAAAATTAAAAGCTTTTGCACAACAAAGGAAACTATAAGCAAGGTGAAAAGACAGCCTTCAGAATGGGAGAAAATAATAGCAAACGAAGCAACAGACAAACAATTAATCCCAAAAATATACAAGCAACTCCTGCAGCTGAAATGCCAGAAAAATAAACGACCCAATCAAAAAATGGGCCAAAGAACTAAACAAACGTTTCTCCAATGAAGACATACAGATGGCTAACAAACACATGAAAAAAGATTCTCAACATCACTCATTATTAGAGAAATGCAAATCAAAACCACAATGAGGTACCATTTCACGCCAATCAGCATGGCTGCTATACTAAAGTCTATAAGCAATAAATGCTGGAGAGGGTGTGGAGAAAAGGGAATCCTCTTACACTGTTGGTGGGAATGCAAACTATTACAGCCACTATGGAGAACAGTGTGGAGATTCCTTGAAAAACTGGAAATAGAACTCCCATACGACCCAGCAATCCCACTGCTGGGCATACACATCGAGAAAACCAGAACTGAAAGAGACACGTGTACCTCAGTGTTCATCGCAACACTGTTTATAATAGCCAGGACATGGAAGCAACCTAGATGTCCATGAGCAGACGAATGGATAAGGAAGCTGTGGTACATATACACAATGGAATATTACTCAGCCATTAAAAAGAATACATTTGAATCAGTTCCATTGAGATGGATGAACCTGGAACCCATTATACAGTGAAGTAAGCCAGAAAGAAAATCACCAATACAGTATACTAATGCATATATATGGAATTTGAAAGATAGTAATGATAACCCTATATGCGAGACAGAATAAGAGACACAGATGCATAGAACAGTCTTATGGACTCTGAGGGAGAAGGTGAGGGTGGGACGTTCTGGAACAATAGCATTGAAACATGTATATTATCATATGTGAAACAGAACACCATTCCATGTTCAATGCATGAGACAATGCTCAGGGCTGGGGTAATGGGATGACCCAGAGGGATGGGGTGGGGAGGGAGGTGGGTGGGGGGTTCAGGATGGGGAGCACATGTAAACCCAAGGCTGAATCATGTCAATGTATGGCAAAAACCACTACACTATTGTAAAGTAATTAGCCCCCAACTAAAATAAATAAATTAAAAAAAAAAAAAAAGAATGAATTTGTAACCCATGGCTGATTCATGTTGATGTTTGGTAGAAGCGAATGCAATATTGTGCAGTAATTATCTTTCCATTAAAAATAAACAAATTTTTTAAAAAGAAAAAGAAAAAAGAATAAAAAAGAAAGAAGAATGGAACTGGAGGAATCACCCTGCCTGACTTCAGGCTCTACGTAAAGCCACAGTCATCAAGACAGTATGGCCTGTAGAGTTTTTGATAGCAGCCACTTGAATGCAGAGTTCCAAAGAATAGCAAGGCGAGTGAAAAAAGCCTTCCTCAGTGATCAATGCAAAGAAATAGAGGAAAGCAATAGAATGGGAAAGTCTAGAGATCTCAAGAAAATTAGAAATACCAAGGGAACATTTCATGGAAAGATGGGCACAATGAAGGACAGAAATGGTATGGAGCAAACAGAAGCTGAAGATATTAAGAAGAGGTGGCAAGAATATCCAGAAGAAGTATACAAAAAAAAATCTTCATGAGCCAGATAATCAACCATGGTGTGATCACCAACCTAGAGCCAGACAACCTGGTATGTGAAGTCAAGTGGGCCTTAGGGAACATCACTACAAAAAAGCTAGTGGAGGTGATGGAATTCCAGTTGAGCTATTTCAAATCCTGAAAGATGGTGCTGTGAAAGTGCTGCACTCAATATGCCAGCAAATTGGAAAACTCAGCAGTAGCCACAGGACTGGAAAAGTTCAATTTTCATTCCAATCTCAAAGAAAGGCAATGCCAAAGAATGCTCAATCTACTATGCAATTGCAATCATCTTACACACTAGTAAAGTAATGCTCAAAATTCTCCAAGCCAGGCTTCAACAGTACATGAACTGTGAAATTCCAGATGTTCAAGCTAGATTTAGAAAAGGCAGAGGAACCAGAGATCAGTTGCCAACATCCGTTGGATCATAAAAAAAGCAAGAGAGTTCCAGAAAAACATCTATTTCTGCTTTATTGACTATGCCAAAGCCTTTGACTGTGTGGACCACAGCAAACTGTGGAAAATTCTGAAAAAGATGGGAATACCAGACCACCTGAACTGCCTCTTGAGAAATCGGTATGCAGGTCGGGAAGCAGCAATTAGAACTGGACATGGATCAACAGACTGGTTCCATATAGGGAAATGAGTACATTAAGGCTGTATATTGTCACCCTGCTTATTTAACTTATATGCAGAGTACATCATGAGAAACGCTGGGCTGGGTGAAGCATAAGCTCGAATCAAGATTGCTGGAAGAAATATCAATAACTTCAGATATGCAAATAACACCACCCTGATGGCACAAAGTGAAGAAGAACTAAAGAGCCTGTTAACAAAAGTGAAAGAAGAGAATTAAAAATATGGCTTAAAAGTCAACATTCAAAAAACTTAGATCATGGCATCTGGTCCCATCACTTCATGGCAAGTTTGATGGGGAAACAGTGGAAACAGTGAAAGTCTTTATTTTGGGGGGCTCCAAAATCACTGCAGATGGTGATTACAGCCATGAAATTAAAAGACGCTTTCTCCTTGGAAGAAAAACTATGACCAAGCTAGACAGCATATTAAAAAGCAGAGACATTACTTTACCAGCAAAAGTCCTTGTGTTGAAAGCTATGGTTATTCCAGTAGACATGTATGGATGTAAGAGTCGGACTATAAAGAAAGCTGAGCCCTGAAGAACTGATGCTTTTGAACTGTGGTGTTGGAGAAGACTCTTGAGATTCCCTTGAACTGCAAGGAGATCCAACCAGTCCATCCTAAATGAAATCAGTCCTGAATATTCATTGGAAGGACTGATGCTGAAGCTGAAACTCCAGTATTTTGGCCACCTGATGCGAAGAACTGACTCATTGGAAAAGACCCTGATGCTGGTAAAGATTGAAGTTGGAAGAGGAAGAAGACGACAGAGGATGAGATGGTTTTATGGCATCACCGACTCAATCGATATGAGTTTGAGTAAACTCCAGGAGCTGGCAATGGACAGGGAGGCCTGGCGTGTTGCAGTCGATGGAGTCATAAAAAGTTGCACACAACTGAGCAGCTGAACTGATTTGAGATGAACTGATTCTGACCAGCATGAGATGGTATCTCATTGTGGTTTTGATTTGCATTTCTCTGACAATGGGTAATGTTGAGCATCTTTTCTTGTGTTTGTTAACCATCTGTATGTCTTCTTTGGAGAAGTGTCTGTTTAGTTTTTGGCCTATTTTTTGATTGGGTCATTTATTTTTCTGGTATTGGGCTGCAGGAACTGCTTGTATATTTTTGAGATTAATTCTTTGTCAGTTGCTTTGTTTGCTATTATTTTCTCCCATTCTGAAGGCTGTCTTTTCACCTTGCTTATAGTTTCCTTTGTTGTGCAAAAGCTTTTAAGCTTTATTAGATCCCATTTGTTTATTTTTGCTTTTATTTCCAATATTCTGGGAGGTGGGTCATAAAGGATCCTGCTGTGATTTATGTCAGAGAGTGTTTTGCCTATGTCTTCCTTTAGGAGTTTTATAGTTTATGGTCTTACTTTTAGATCTTTAATCCATTTTTAGTTTATTTTTGTGTATGGTGTTAGAAAGTGTTCTAGTTTCATTGTTTTGCACGTGGTTGACCAGTTTTCCCAGTACCACTTGTTAAAGAGATTGTCTTTTTTCCATTGTATATTCTTGCCTCCTTTGTCAAAGATAAGGTACCTATAGGTGCATGGATTTATCTCTGGGCTTTCTATTTTGTTCCATTGATCTATATTTCTGTCTTTTTGCCAGTACCATACTGCCTTGATGACTGTAGCTTTGTAGTAGAGCCTGAAGTCAGGAAGGGTGATTCCTCCAGTTTCATTCTTCTTTCTCAAGATTGCTTTGGATATTCGAGGTTTTTTGTATTTGCGTATAAATTGTGAAATTATTTTTTCTAGTTCTGTGAAAAATACCATTGGTAACTTGATAGGGATTGCATTGAATGTATAGATTGCTTTGGGTGTTATATTTATTTTCACTATATTGATTCTTCCGGTCCATGAACATGGTATATTTCTCCATGTATTTGTGTCCTCTTTGATTTCTTTCATCAGTGTTTTTTAGTTTTCTATATATAGGTCTTTTGTTTATTTAGGTAGATTTATTCCTATGTATGTTATTGTTTTCATTACAATGGTGAATGGGATTGTTTCCTTAGTTTCTCTTTCTGTTTTCTCATTGTTACTGTCTAGTATTGCAAGGTATTTATGTGTGTTAATTTTATATCCTGCAACTTTACTTATTCATTGATTAGTGCTAGTAATTTTCTGGTGGTGTCTTTAGGGTTTTCTATGTAAAGGATCATGTCATCTGCAACAGTGAGGGTTTTACTTCTTTTCCAATCTGGATTTCGAAGGCATCAATTCTTTGGCACTCATCCTTCTTTATGGTCCAACTCTCACATCCATATGTGACTACTGTAAATACCATAGGTTTGACTATATGGACCTTTGTTGGCAGTGATGTCTCTGCTTTTTAATACACTGTTTAGATTTGTCATACCTTTTCTTCCAAGGAGGAATCATCTTTTAATTTCATCACTGCAGTCACTGTTGGCAGTGATTTTGGAGCCCAGGAAAATAAAATCTATCACTGTTTCCACTTTTTCCCCATTTATTTGCCATGAAGTGATAGCTTAAAATATTTTTAAACAGGGAAATCCCGATTTTTAAAAACGTGATCTTATGATTCATATACAACAGATAAATCATTGTGGAAGTGGTGGGTGAAAGATGGTAAAAACTAATAACCCACTAGCTCTACTGCCATTGATCCTCCTCATCCCCTCACCCCCAAAATCGTTAAAGCAGCTTCTCAGGACTCTAAGGCTCCAAGGAATTATTGTCTGAAAAACTGGCCTAGGTAATCTTTTTACACTTTAAGTTGTCTAAGTCCCATAGAATGTAACTGGATAGTCTTTAAATCTCCCTGTTTGGGACATCAGCTATGTGATGACAACCACAGGAGTCAAAGAAACTAATAGAACTGTTGTATCCAGAATCTCCTCCTCTCACCCTCCCCAAAGCCCCCCAACAACCTAGGAAGTCATTTGCAAACAAGACATCCTCAGGGAGATGGCAATCTTGTTAGCAGTTTAGACTTGTCTGCATGAACGTCTATTTTAATAGCACATCTGTATGGGTGTAGTACTTAGCAGGGTGACCTCAGTTTTGTCTTAGAGAATTTAATGGATTTTTCCTTTCTTGTTTTAAAGACCTTTCCCTACACAATTAGTCAGTTGAAAGTGAAATCATTCTGCCTGGTCCTGAAGTGGGAGATCAATAACTGTGGGGTAATGCTATGTGCAGCATCCAGGTAGCAGCCATAGCTAATGAAGCATCAGATAAGTGATTTCACCAGTGTCTGAGTTGTGACAACAGGAAGAAATGCAGGAATGCTGCCCAAAGGGCCACTCTGCCAGAGAGGAGAAACAAGGGTGTCTTCTGGCTGAGACAGATGTGGTAACAGAGCCAGGTGTGGGTGAGAATTGCAGAGTCACCCTGGAAACGAGATGAGAATCTTAGAGTCCAGGATAGAGGTGTGCGGAGTCCTGGTATCTGAGAAACGGGAGGAGTAAAAAGATTACAGTTAAATTTCTAGTGAGAAATTCTCTTTTGTTCAATCATTTACTCACTGATTTACTATTGATTACTTACTGAGCACCTATTGTGGGCCAAGCAATTTGTTATATACTGGGAAGATAAATAGGACATAGGCCTTAGCCCCAAGAAACAAATGGCTCAGTGGGTCACATGGAAATGAAATTAAACTTGGTAATTATAAAACATTAGTTTGTATCAAATGATGGAGATATGTACATGGGTTCTTTCTCATTCTGTATTTTAAGATTTTAATCTCAATTTTTCTTAGATGAATTCCCTAAAAAAGATCTCAAAGAATACCAATTTGGTTCAGTAATAATTGTTTCCACATTCTTGGCATACAGGAGGTGCCACATAAGAGTTGTTGGAATTGAAACTAAAGAGCACTTTTCACTTAATTGTTTTCACATGCATTGTTTCATAAATTCCTTAGAATAACCCTTCAAGATAGATAGACCTTAGTATTTTTGTCATCCTCATTTTGAAGTACTAACACATCAAAAATGGTGTTTTTTGCTAATTCACATTTTGGTGTCAAAAACTGGGTTTATGGGGTATAGCTACTATGGAAGTCCATCCATTTCAATGTGGATTAATATCCTGACCCAGATATGAACTTCAGATAAGACATTAGCACAAGTTAATAATAACACAAGTTAGTATTTTGTAGGTGATAGAAGATTGCTTGTCATCCCTCAAGTTATACCATGAAGCCCAGTTGCCATGGACTTAATGACTTAAATAAAATTTTTACAAGGATATATGAGAATCTGAATCCCTCTTCTCAATGCAGGCAGATTCTTTACTGTCTGAGCCACTAGGGAAGCCCTTTAAGACATCATTATTCATCAATAAGGACTCAGGTGAAGTAACCTCTCCAAGACTGTACAGTTAGGACATAACTGATTGGAATTCTAAACAAGATCAGTCTGACTCTTATGATGCTGCACTCACCCCAATCTGAACCAAATTTAAAGAAAGCTAATAAGATCAATCCTATTGCAGTGGAACGTTGACTACCTTATTATGAAGAAGGCTCTAATTGCTCTGATGTGCTGAGCGACTTCACTTTCACTTTTCACTTTCATGAATTGAAGAAGGAAACGGCAACCCACTCCAGTATTCTTGCCTGGAGAATCCCAGGGATGGGGGAGCCTGGTGGGCTTCCGTCTATGGGGTCGCACAGAGTCGGACACGACTGAAGCGACTGAGCAACAGCAGCAGCAGAACTGGAAAAGCTCAGCCAAAACTCACCAAGAGAAGCTCAATCCTTCTGGTGATGCTGGGCCCCAGTCTCTAGTATTAGGATATGGCATCCTGTTAACAGCATTGTCTCTAGTGCCAGCCAACTAAGTGCAAATCCCAGGTCTGCCACCTAATAGCTGGTAACCTTGAGAGAATTGCTTTATTTCTTTGTACGTCACTTTCCTCAACTGTAAATGCAGATAAGAATAGTGTACTCACATTCCAAAAAGGGTTATTGGGAGAGCTAAACGATTTTTTTATATACATAAAATGCCGAGATTAGTGCTTTGCTCTCAAGAGAATAAATGTTATGTAAGTCTTGGCAACTACTATTATTATTATCTTTCTGTATAATTTTCACCTTTCTCTGTGCCATCATACATATTCTCAGGGACCGCTTAGGGTCATCTATTTAAAACATGGCCAGGAGTCAGAGATAGAAATGCAGATGCTGATCTGTCTTTTTCTTTTGTTTCTCTAAGACCAGTGAGCATTGGGCAATAAAGGAAGGAGACGAATCCACCACCTAGTTGTCTCTGCTCATACCCCTTTCATGTATAGTAAGAAGCTGTCTGGGTTAGTGAATATTGCTCAGTGGTTTCCACTGCCCAGATTACTTTGGGTGATGACCTAACATCTTTTAGACTTGCTAGTAGTTTCAAGGTAATATGAGATAAATCAACTAGAATTTTATTTTGTCTTACAGGATATTGTGATTTTTTGGTGCAGGGAAGTTCTCCTGTTCTTTTATTACTTCCCCAAGTTGGTCACTTATGGTTCAGTTTCTTTTCAGAGAAAAGAAGAAAATCCAATAAACATTGTCTGACTCAGACATTGTTTTAGTCACTCAACATTCATATTCCATTATATGTTTGTAACAACACTGTGAGTTAGATACTATTACTCTTGCTTTACGAGCTTGTCTTGTGTTGTTCAGTCTCTCAGTCATGTCTGACTCTTTGTGACCCCATGGACTGCAGCATGACAGGCTGTCCTCCACTATCTCCCTTAGTTTGCTCAAATTCATGTCCATTGAATCGATGATGCCATCCAACCATTTCATCTTCTGTCATCCACTTCTCCTCCTGCCCTCAATCTTTCCCAGCGTCAGGGTCTTTTCCAATGAGTCAGTTCTTCACATCAGGTGGCCAAAGTATTGGAGCTTCAGCTTCAGTATCAGTCCTTCCAATGAATATTCAGGGTTGGTTTCTTTTAGAATTGACTGGTTTTACCTCCTTGCTGTCCAAAGGACTCTCAAGAATTTTCTCCAGCACCAGATTTCCCCAGTGACTCTGGTAAAGAATCTGCCTGCAATGCAGTAGACGCAGGAGATGTGGGTTTGGTTCCTGGGTGCGTAAGATCTCCTGGAGGAGGACATGCCAACGCACTCTGACATTCTTCCTTGAGAATCCCATGGACAGAGGAGCCTGGTGGGTTACAGTCCATGGGGTCACAAAGAGTCAGACACAACTGAAACAACTGAGAGTGCACATTCCCAGCACTGCTTTATGGGAAGGAAATTGAAGCTCAAGTCCTGCAACATCCCCAGTCACTAGGACACAGAACAAGTATGTAGCTGAGCAGGGATCTGAAACATCATTGATCTGACTCCAAGGCTGAGGCTATCACTCTACTTTTATGGACAAAATCTGTTATTACACAATTAGAGCTAAAATGAAAAATGCGAATGTCATTGGGTGAGGTAACACTGGTGTGTGTTTTTATTAAGGGGCAAAATTGCTAGTGGATCTTTCCTTAAACATAGGCTTTGATGAGAGAGCACAGATAGGAGAACATACTTGTCAATAAGTACCAGAAAGGATGTGGGGAGATGGAAGGGGAGAAGTTTGAAGAAGTGAGTTTTCCGTTGCCGCTGTTCTAATGAATTATTATAAACTTAGTGACTTCTTCTTTTTTTTTTGGCTATGTTGTGCAACATGAGGGCTACAGTCCATGGAATTAAAAAGAATTGGACTTGCCTGAAGTACTGAGCACACACACACAGGTCTCCTGATCTTGGGGAATAATTGATAATTTTCCACACTGTTCTCTAGATCAGATCTGAAGGTCAGGATGAAGATGAAGGCCAGGAAAGCTCTGAGCTACTAGCAGACAGATCCTGACCTACCACCAAAGGGTTTTTGGCCTACCAGCCTTATCAGTGTCCCTTTAAAGCAATTTGTAGTCTGTTATCCTGTATCATTAACCTAATTAGTGTAATTGCACCCAATTACATAATCAGTGTAAATACATGAAGAATCACATAATTAGACGATGTAATTAGGTAATTAATAGATGATGTGGGAAAAATCCACAGAAAACATTCTGGAATGGACATGGTGCCTGTATGAGGCAGGCAATTTGCTAACTTCAACATCTCAGTCAACTCCCTTGGTTGGCGAGGAGAGATCCACAAATTAATTAGAATCTAAAACATAAAATTATTGTTCTAAAAAATGATACCTTGTATCAGGCCCCTCTACCTCCAGTTTTATAGATCTATGTCCAGGTTCTCTCCCTGTGTTGCTCCTGAAGAGAGAATTCCCCTCACAAAGCTGAGTAGGATGAAAAAATCTGGCTCAATGGAAACCAGATTTGACACTGAGTCTATAGATAGGATGAGACTGTTATTAAGGCTATGTCTGCTGCTACTGCTGCTGCTGCTGCTGCTAAGTCGCTTCAGTCGTGTCCGACTCTGTGCTACCCCACAGACGGCAGCCCACCAGGCTCCTCCGTCCCTGGGATTCTCTAGGCAAGAATACTGGAGTGGGTTGCCATTTCCTTCTCCAATGCAGGAAAGTGAAAAGTGAAAGTGAAGTCGCTCAGTTGTGTCCGACTCTTCGCGACTCCATGGACTGCAGCCCACCAGGTTCCTCCGTCCATGGGATTTTCCAGGCAAGAGTACTGGAGTGGGGTGCCATTGCCTTCTCCGGCTATGTCTATGTGACCAAAATAACCAGACTGCGGCAGACACAGCTTTGGTCTGCTTAGTTGACAGTCTTCTCAGCTGATTCTCACTGAGGCAGAGGCAGCGTAAGCATGTAGCTTAAGCAGACCCAGCAACTCGTGGGAGTTCAGTGGAGGAAGAGGTCTTGCCAATTTGAGCTTCAAATTTGTCCACTTCTTTTTCCTTCTGGGCCTGCCACCCTGGTAGCATCCAGACTGAGTTCCTTGCATCCTGTCTTCCACCCTTCCTCCAGTCTCTTCTCTAGCAGCTGCAGTAGTCTTAAGATCACCTCAATTCACTGCCAAAATATTTTCATGGAGAAAACGCATATCTTTAACATTGCCTGCAAAGCCTTACCTGGTTTTCTCTGGTGGCTCAGTCAGTAAAGAATCCGCCTGCAATGCAGGAGACCTAAATTCAATCCCTGGGTCAGGAAGATCCCCAGGAGAGGGGAATGGCTACCCACTCCAGTAATCTTGCCTGGAGAATCCCATGGACAGAGGAGCCTGGTGGGCTACAGTCCATAGGGTCGCAAAGAATCGGACATGACTGAACAACTATACATGGCACACTGGAAAGCCTTATGAGATCAGACCTCTGCTTATCCCTCAAGCTTTTCTTGCACCTTCTCCCCAAATGTTGTGTCTGCATTGGTTTTTCTGCCATGTCTTCAAATGAGCTGAACTCTCTCCCACTTCAGAGCTTTCCTATAAGCTTTTCCCTTAGCTTGGAGAATGATGTCCCTTGTCTTTTCCTGGCTGAATCCTTCCACTCCCTAGGCTCCTGGATCCTTAGAGAAGCTTTCTATCATTCCTTAATTTAAAACATTTCCTCATTACAATCTCCCATAACACATTATACCTTTTCTTCCTGATATGCATCACCATCTGTAATTCTGCATTTATGATCTGCAATATTATTTTATGATCTAATCCTTCTCATTCACTAGATTATAAATTTCATGAAGAGAACAGCCATGGTTTATTCTGTTTACCTCAGAACCCCAAGTATCTAGTACATAATAGAAACTCAACAAATTATTGTGAAACTAATAATGTATTGAAATTGGGAACTCTGAATACCAATCAACAGTTGTCACATCAGTGGTCAGGGTCAATTTAGGCGAATAGGATGAGAAGCTGGAATAGGGGCTCCTGTACCACAGACAAAAGCATTTAAACAGCAGTTGCAGAGGAACCTATGATTCACTGGGCGATGACCACTGTCCTCTCCTCATAACTTCAACCACAAAGGCTTCCAAGTGAAGAACATCCAACTTCTCCTAATTTACAGTTGTGATCAGGTTTTGTCTTTCATTCCTTTTCATTTTAGCCTGTTCTCTAGAGAGAAACCTATGGAGCTTGGGCTATTGATCAAATGCAGATGCATCATTAAATTGGTTTTTATCTTCTGCCTTGCATTGCACATTCCAGAGAGAGACAATGGGGAGTTTGAGGTGGTCCACTATCTGGTGATGTAGACGTAGGGATGGACTAATCTCCATTACAAGCAACAGGAAGAGTTTTTTAAAAAATGAGTGGATCAGTCAGAATTGCTATCATCAAAAAAATCCACAAACAGCAAATGATGGAGAGGGTGTGGAGAGAAGGGAACCCTCCTACACTGTTGATGGGAATGTAAATTAGTGCTGCCACTATGCAAAACAGTATAGAGATTCCTTAAAAAACTAAAAGCAGAGCTAACATATGACCTTGCAATCCCACTCCTGGGCATATGTCCAGAGAAAACATGACCTGAAAGGATGCATGCACCCCAGTGTTCATTGCAGCACTGTTTACAATAGTCAAGACATGGAAGCAACCTAAATGTTCATATGAAGATGTGGTACATATATACAATGGGATATTACTCAGCCATTAAAAAGAATGAAATAATGCCTTTTGCAGCAACATGGATAGACTTAGAGAGTGTCATACTAAGTGATATAAGTTAGACACAGGAGAAATATCATATGACATACTTCATATGTAGAATCTAAAAAGAAATGATACAAATGAACTTACTTGCAAAACAGAAACAGACTTAGAGACTCACAGACTTAGAAAATAAACTTATGATGCCAGGGTAAAGGGATAGTTAGGGATTTTGGGAAGGACATGTACACACTGCTCTACTTGAAATGGAAAACCAACAAGGACATACTGTATAACACATGGAACTCGATTCAATGTTATGTGCAAGCCTGGATGTGAGGGTAGTTTGGGAGAGAACGGATATGTGTGTATGTATGTCTGAGTCCCTTCACTATTCATGTGAAACTATCACAACATTGTTAATCAGCTATACCCCAATAAAAAATAGAAGTTTCAAGTTTGAAAAAAGAAATACTTCTTAAGCAAAAAAAAAAAAAATGTGGACTTTTTTGAGAGAAGGATGTTCAAGTCACAAAAAGTAGTCACCTCTTGTTTCCAAACACTGAACTAAGCTAAATCAAGAACAACATTAGACTGACTCATCACTTTTCATTCACTGAAAGATTGAGGGCAAGAGAAGAAGGGGAAGACAGAAGATGAGATGGCTGGATGGCATCACCGACTCGATGGACATGGGTTTGGGTGGACTCCGGGAGTTAGTGATGGACAGGGGGGCCTGGCGTTCTGCGGTTCATGGGGTCGCAAGGAGTCGGACACGACTGAGTGACTGAACTGAACTGATTGCATTTATAGTCACCTCTCTGATAAGCACTGAACATTTTGTAATAATTTCATTCTTTGACTTATTCTTAACTATATTGATATTTATTCTGTAGTAAATATGTACCAAACACCTCCTACTTGCATGGAACTCTGCAGGTCACTGTAATGCACAAAATCCTCGTTTAAGCAACCTGTCTTCTTCCACCAAAATCAGAACTCTGAGTCAGCCTTCTAAGAGCAGAATAATGTTACCATATAGGCAGAGTCAAAGAGGACCCTTTCTCGTGGGCCTCAGTTCTTGGTAAGGACACAAAGAAGAATCTGAGGTCTTACCTGTGGCAAAAACAAGTTTATTGAAGAAAGAATAGAAAGAACACCTCAAGGGAGAGGTGGGCCGAGCCAAGAGAGGCACCAGCACCGATATGATGAGGCAGCGGGGTTTTTCAAGACAGGGCTTTTACATATTCATCTAGACAGGGGTGGACGATAGTTTTGATAGACAGTTGCAAGTTACATAACAACAGGCTCTACCGCGCATGTCTTTCTCATAATTCAATCTGTTTTAATCAGATGTATGTATGTATAGAATATTTATGAACCCTTAATAGGCTCCCGGCTTCCTAAGGTCACTTGAGGACACAGCTGTGCCTCAAGGGTACATGCACTGGAGTTGGAAAAGTCTCTGTGGTTATTTTGCAGCATATCTGGGGTGGGGTTTAGAGACAAGCTTGAATCATTTTTGGCTAGGTCACCCCTTATTCCTCAAGCCTAACTTCTTACCTAACAGATAGCTAGGAATGTTCCCAGACAGAGAAATGACTGTGGCTATGACTGGATTTATAAGCTGTGCCAGAGAACACAGATGGTATGTCTATTGGATTAGTGTGACTAAGACAGACATGGTTCCCTTTCTTAGAGGACTTATTGTCTAGCTGACACAATAGACTATCAAGCAAGTAATTCTAGTTGAATGTGATGATCAGTTTGACTCATTTTCTGTGACTGTCATTTTCATTCTGTCTTCCCTCTGAGGGGTAAGGATAAGAGGCTTATGGAAGCTTTCTGATGGAAGAGACTGACTGGGTGGGGGGAAACTGGGTCTTGTTCTGATGGGCGGGGCCATGCTCAGTAAATCTTTAATCCAAATTTCTGTTGATGGGTGGGGCTGTGTTCCCTCCCTGTTGTTTGACCTGAGACCAAACTATGGTGGAGGTAATGAAGATAATGGCAACCTCCTTCAAAAATTCTCGTGCACGCACTGCTGCACTCAGTGCCCCTGACCCTGCAGCAGGCCACCGCCACCAACCACGCCTCCGTTGAAGACTCCTGGACACTCACAGGCAAGTCCCCATCAGTCTCTTTTGGGGTCACTGCTCCTTTCTCCTGGGTCCTGGTGTGCACAAGGTTTAGTTTGTGCCTTCCAAGAGTCTGTTTCCCCAATATTGTGGAAGTTTTGGTAGCTCATGGAAGGGTTAATGGCGACCTCCTCCAAAAGGGCTTATACCACACCCAGGTCTGCTGCACCCAGAGCCCCTGCTCCTGTGGCAGGCCACTGCTGACCCGTACCTCTGCAGGAAACACTCAAACACTCAAAGGCAGGTCTGGCTCAGTCTCTGTGTGTCTCCTGTGTGCACAAGGTTTTCTTTGAGCCCTCCAAGCATCTCTGGTGGGTATGTGGTTTGATTCTAAATGTGGTTTTGCTCCTCCTACCATCTTGCTGGGGCTTCTCCTTTGTCCTTAGATGTGGGGTATCTTTTTTTGGTGGGATCCAATATTCTCCTGTCGATGATTGTTCAGCAGCGAGTTGTAATTTTGGAGTTCTCACAGCAGAATTTGAGCGCACGTCCTTCCACTCTGACACCTTATTTGATAACCAAAAGAGATGTCCTTTGTATTATAGGGGTCTGGAATGCAAAAGTAGGAAGTCAAGAGATAGCTGGAGTAATAGGAAAATTTGGCCTTGGAGGACAGAATGAAGCAGGGCAGAGGCTAACAGAGTTTTGCAAGACAACTCACTGGTCATAGCAAACACCTTCTTCAACAACACAAGAGAAGACTCTACACATGAACATCACCAGATGGTCAGCACCGAAATCAGATTGATTATATTCTTTGCAGCCAAAAATGGAGAAGCTCTATACAGTCAGCAAAAACAAGACTGGGAGCTGACAGTGGCTCAGATCATGAACTCCTTATTGCAAAATTCAGACTTAGATTGAAGAAAGTAGGGAAAATCACTAGACCATTCAGGTGTGACCTAAATCAAATCTTTTATGATTATACAGTGGAAGTGACAAATTTATTCACTGGGTTAGATCTGATAGTCAGAGTGCCTGAAGAACTATGGATGGAGGTTTGTGACATTGTACAGGAAGCAGTGATCAAGACCACCCCCAAGAAAAAGAAATGCAAAAAGGCAAAATGGTTGTCTGAGGAGGCCTTACAAATAGCTGAGAAAAGAAGAGAAGCTAAAGGCAAAGGAGAAAAGGAAAGATAGACCCATTTGAATGCAGAGCTCCAAAGAATAGCAAGGAGAGATAAGAAAGCCTTCCTCAGTGATCAATGCAAAGAAATAGAGGAAAACAACAGATTGGGAAAGACTAGAGATTTCTTCAAGAAAATTAGAGATACTAAGAGAACATTTCATGCAACGATGGGCACAATAAAGGACAGAAATGGTATGGACCTAACAGAAGCAGAACATATTAAGAAAAGTGTCAAGAATACACAGAAGAGCTATACAAAAAAGATCTTAATGATCCAGTAACCACAGTGGTGTGATCACTCACCTAGAGCCAGACATTCTGGAATGCGAAGTCAAGTGGGCCTTAGGAAGCATCACTATGAACAAAGCTAGTGGAGATGACAAAATTCCAGCTGAGCTATTTCAAATCCCTGAAAGATGATGCTGTGAAAGTGCTGCAATCAATATGCCAGCAAATTTGGAAAACTCAGCAGGGGCCACAGGACTGGAAAAGGTCAATTTTCATTCCAATCTCAAAGAAAGGCAATGCCAATGAATGTTCAAACTACCACACAGTTGCACTCATCCCACAAAATCTGAGCTAGCAAAGTAATGCTCAAAATTTTCCAAGCCAGGCTTCAACAGTGTATGAACTGTGAACTTCCAGATGTTCAAGCTGGATTTAGAAAAAGCAGAGGAACCAGAGATCAAGTTGCCAGCATCTGCTGGATCATTGAAAAAGCAAGAGAGCTCCAGAAAAACACCTACTTCTGCTTTATTGACTATGCCAAAGCCTTTGACTATGTAGATCACAACAAACTATGGAAAATTTTTAAAGAGATGGGAATACCAGACCACTTCACCTGCCTCTTGAGAAATCTGTATGCATGTCAAGAAGCACCAGTTAGAACTGGTTCCAAATTAGAACAACAGACTGGTTCCAAATTGGGAAAGGAGTACTTCAAGGCTGTATATTGTCACCCTGCTTATTTAACTTACATATAGAGTACATCATGCGAAATGCCAGGCTGTATGATGTACAAGCTGGAATCAAGATTGTTGGGAGAAATATCAATAACCTCAGATATGCAGAGGACACCACTCTTTGGCAAAAAGTGAAGAAGAACTATAGAGCCTCTTGATGAAAGTGAAAGAGGAGAGTGAAAAAGCTGACTTAAAACTCAACATTCAGAAAACTAAGATCATGGCATCTGGTCCCATCATTTCATGGCAAATAGATGGGAAAACAATGGAAACAGTGGCAGACTTTATTTTTTTGAACTCTGATATCACTGCAGATGGTGACTGCCGCCATGAAATTAAAAGATGCTTGCTCCTTGGAAGAAAAGCTATGACCAAGCTAGACAGCATATTAAAAAGCAAAGACGTTACTTTGTGAACAAAGGTCCTTGTAGTGAAATCTATGGTTTTTCCAGTATTCATGTACGGATGTGAGAGTTGGACCATAAAGAAAGCTGAGTACTGAAGAACTGATGCTTTTGAACTTGGTGCTGGAGAAGACTCTTGAGAGTCTCTTTGATTACAAGGAGATCAAACCAGTCAATCCTAAATGAAATCAGTCCTGAATATTCATTGGGATGAATGAATGAATGAATGAATATGCTGAAGCTGAAACTCCAATACTTTGGCCACCTGATGCGAAGAACTGACTCACTGGAAAAGACCCTGATACTGGACACGATTGAAGGCAGGAGGAGAAGGGGATGACAGAGGATGAGATGGTTAAATGGCATCACTGACTCGATCGACATGAGTTTGAGCCAGCTCCCGGAGTTGGTAGGGAAGGGAAGTCTTCCTTACCATGGACAGGGAAGCCTGGTGTGCTGCAAAGATCGAAGCAAAAATCTTTGGGATCTCAAAGATTCGGACATGACAGTGAATAAACTGAAGTGCGATGAGTATGATGCCAGAGGAAATATAGGGTGTTACCATAACACATTTTACGGGAATTTCATCTAGCCTAGGGCCTTGAGGAAAGGCTCCTGGAAAAAAGAATATTGAAACTGAGTTTTACCAGCAGGATAGAGCTTTGTAATGTCAAATGATTCTTGGTATGAGTGATTTTGAAGGGGAAGTGAAGTGAAATGAAAGTCGCTCAGTCATGTCCGAGTCTTTGTGACCCCATGGACTATACAGTCCATGTAATCCTCCAGGCCAGAACACTGGAGTGGGTAGCCTTTCCCTTCTCCAGGGGATCTTCCCAATCCAGGGATCGAACTCAGGCCTCCTGCATTGCAACTGGATTCTTTACCAACTGAGCTATCAGGGAAGCCCCTTTGAGGGGGAAGCTGGAATGTATATGTAGTCATAGTGATTCAGGCATTGGGAGCCATGTTCAAAAATAATTGCCTGTACCAATAGAACCTGTACTAGCCCACAAAGATGGGCTTCCCTAGTAGCTCAGATGGTAAAGCATCCACTTGCAATGCAGCAGACCCGGGTTTGATCCCTGGGTCAGGAAGACCCCCTGGAGAAAGAAATGGCAACCCACTCCAGTATCCTTGCCTGGAAAATCCCACAGACAAAGGAGCCTGGTGGGCTACAGTCCATGGGGTCACAAAAAGTTGGACATGACTGAGCAACTAACACACATGCCAATATAAAGAACACAGAGAGTGTGTCCATTGGATTGGGCTGACCAGCCAGTGACTCTAGCGAGATGCTAGCAGGCACACATATTGATCATAAATAATGTCTCCATATCTTACAGTAGGTCATAAATCAAAGAGATTTCAAAATATCTCTCCCTCTGATTTGTTCTAATGAGCTGTGTGATCTGGAACTTTTCTTTTTAGTATTTGTATATGACCTGGCCCTGATGCCACTGCAGTTCAAATCCTTTATTTAAAAAAAAATTATTTATTGATATTGGAGTGTAGTTGATTAACAGTGTTGTGTTAGTTTTGGGTGTATAGCAAACTGATCCAGTTATACATATGAATGTATATATTCTTTTTCATTTTTTTTCCCATTTAGGTTATTACAGAATATTGAGAGTTCCCTATGCTATACAGTAGGTCCTTGATGGTTATCAATTTTTTAATATAGCAATGCATACATGTTAATCCCAAATTCCGAGTCTATCTTTCCTATCTTCCTTCTCTCCTGGTAACCATAAGTTCATTCTCTAAATCTGTGAGCCTATTTCTGTTTTGTAAATAAATTCATTTGTATCATTTTGTTTTTAGATTTTGCATATAAGTGCTATTATATGGTATTTGTCCTTCTCTGTCTGACTTGCTTCACTTAGTATGATAATATCCAGGTCCATCCCATCTAATGAAGAAATAAGACAGGTATAAAAATAACTCAATTTTGGACAGTGTGTCACTGGTGTTTTTAAAAAATGATGCACACAGTGTGATGATAACGCATTAGCCGACAGAGGCAGCCAGTCTTGGCATATCTGGGTAAGCTACCAAGTGGCCTTTATCATTGGAAACATCATAAATAAATACTTATACATTTTTATGGCTTTTCTAGTTTATTTTTAGAGCAAATAGGTAAATTTAGAGCGAATCTGTTAATTTCAATATATAATTCATTGTAAAGTTTTCCTAGCTTTTTTCCCACTTAGAAAGATCACAAATGGGGTGCATCTTGTAACTGGGCTGGGATGGAGCCGAGAGGAAGCCTGTCGCTTCAGTTGAGGATTAGCTGCACGGGGCTCACCATAATTTGAATATTTACTTCTTTCCTGTGCTCAGTCTGATGTCCTTGAGGTTGTCTGTGTTCTTTATGGCCTGGAGCTATTGGGCTTATTTTAATTGGACTGTTCACTTTGTCCTCTGAAATTATGAATAAGGAAAGCATTTAGAGGCATAGGTCTGGTTCTAGGGGGAAAAAAAGCTGGCTCTATTTTCTGAGGTTCTTTGGCTGATTATTTTTCAAAACAGAAGACTTTCTTCCCATGATGTGAAACTCTAAATTGCCAGAATGGTTGAAAATAACATATTTTTAAAGGTTGCTATACTTGAGAGATCCTTAGACAGTTGCAGCTTCTTTATAGGATTATGAAGAAGCCACACATGTGGAAAACAATAGAATGTCTGTGTCTCTCTCTTTCTCTCTGCATTCTATGGCCTGTGAATCTGGGAGTAGGTCTGGGATGCTGTTGCCAGACAAGAGAGGGTACTATTTGTACCTGTATTTGGCAGGTAAAGGCGGTGACACTCAATGAGGCCGAAGCTATTTGTCCTTTGGTTGTGACGTCACTCTGTTGCCTTGACAACTGCCGTGGAAGATGAAACCTGTGGAACACGTAAAGCTTAGAAGCCTCTCACTGAGATTGCTCCCTCTCTGGCTAAGCCCCCTCTTTCAAATGAATGGCGTCATTTTGCTTCCCATTATTGCTGGGATATCCTAGTCAGTCCCTGTACAAAAGCCATCTCTTTCTGCAGCAGGTGTGGCAGAACTTCCATCCTGCTAAGAGTTCTCCAGAGGGAGCTTGGGCCCCGGGGAGTGTCTGAAATCACAAGCATTTAGAGGAAAATTGAATTTCAATCTGCCTTCCCTAAAAAAAGGCACATGGGTATAAGTCATTTCTCCATTAAGTCTTCCGTATTCTCCAGTTAGTACTTCCTCTGTTTCTCTTTTCCTTTGGCATTTTTTTTAGCTTCTCTGGTTGTCTGTCACAACTCTCTTCTCAGGTATCCCTATGACTCATGAGGAATCGACATAATTTCTTCCATTGATTCTGTGACAATTAACCTCTGTCCCTGCAGGTGTGGCACAGCTATGCTGGGGAGATGCACCAAAGGGATTAAGGGGCACTTTGTTACCCACGACTCTTGTTTGGAAGATGCATCCTTCCTAGAACAAGTCTCTAATATCATAGAGAATTTGTACAAATGTTCTGAGTCCCCAACTTCTCTTTATGTGTCCTTTATATTGAAATGGCCAGAAAGAATTTCCAGGTGAAATTTTTGAGATGAAAAGGAGTGCTGGAACTCTGGAGGAGGGTGAAAGGGTCCAATCTCCAGTGTTTATGTTCTTCCAGGATTTCAGGCAAGGGCAATGGTGAGTAGAGACCGCTGGGCTGGAGATGAATGCCTGGCTTTTTTAGGCAGCATTGTTTAGCATACAGAAGTTACTCTAGGGTGCATTTAGTCCAATTAATTTATTTCACATGTGAGGAAATTGAGGCCCAAAGCAAAACTTATTCAGAGTCATCCAGCCAAATAATCTAGCTGAGACTGAAACTCAGATCACCTAAGTTTCCAGCCGATGTTTATTCTGCACTAATGGGATTCTCTGGAAAAAGACTATTGTTTTAATGAAATCTTGACCATTCTATGGACATTACAAAATTTTCTTGGTAAGGTTCTAGTACCACTGAACATTCTTGAATGAAAAAGAACTTACAAAGTCTTTGTAACAGGGCAATATACTGAGTAACAACTCATGTAAACCTTATTCTCTGTGGAGTAACATTCATTCACTTTTTTGGCCACTGAATATTTCAGGAGTAACATACAGTGTGCAAAGCATTGAGAGATGGAGAGATGGAAAAAAAAATAGCGCTTCAACATTCCTGAAACTTATGAAAGACTTGTATTGCAAGTGACATTTGACCTGAGTTTTGAAAAAGGGGTTCCAAGTAGAATTAGTTTCTAGTATCCAGTCTTTCTGGAACATAAGCTTTCTATAGAGAAGCAATGGCATACAAATCTAGATCACAGAAGTTTTTATTTTTCTTCTAATAAGTTTATAGGGCTGGTTAATTAAACAGGGATAATAAATATAACCTAGCTTAACTTTTGCAAGGCTTTTGAACTCATCCTTTGCAGATTCCTCATTAATAAGCCGGAAAACAAATTCTAGGCCAAATAATTTTTAGATGAGCGAAGAGTAAACCATAAGATTAAGTTGATCATTGTAGATTTAATGATCAATTAAATCTATTAATATAGATTTAATAAGTATTAATTTCTGGGAAATGTAAGAGGAGGGATCAGCAAATTATGACCTGAAGGCCAAATCCGGCCCATTATCTATTTTTAGGTAAATAAAGTGTTGTTGGAATAGTGCCTTGGCCATTTATTTTCATGTAGTGTCGGTGGCTGCTTTTGCATTAACACTGGCAGAATTAAGTAATTGCAGTAGAGACATAAGGCCTGGGAGAGATACAGTCTCTGTCTGTCTTGGGTCAGGTTCCCTGGGAGGCAGAGTCTGGATGGAGATTTGCATGCAGGAGACCTATCAGTTCAACATCTGTAAGGGAGCAAAGGAGGAAACAATGGGGAAGTAAAGAATTTGAGCTACCAAGAATTTGCAAATGAAGCCTCAGCCTGTCTTACAGGGAATTGCACTGGGATTGCCCTGCAGAGCCATCCTGAATCAAGGCAAGGAGGCTGTACCCTACACTGGGTACTGGATACATGCTCATCCTGGGGAGGGCAGAACTTTGGGTGAGGTGATTCCCTTTGGCTAAAGACAATTCCCAAAGAGGGGCTCAGTGGTCTGTCATAAGTAGCTGTGTCTTCTTGAGCCTGGGGGAATCAGGACCTCTGTCCTGAGGAGAATCTGCTAAGCAGATCACAGTATCGACTAACGTTTCTTAATCATGTTATTTTCTCCATACAAACCTTGGGTTTTAAACTTCAGAGAGGCTTTAAGGAAGAGTTCTTTAATTCATATCATTGATAATTTATTCCAAAGATACAGTTACATAAAGTCTTATAATCCCATGGTCCTAAGAATTGTCTGTGGTCTCCTGTGGATTTCCATTTTGAAGCCTATTCTGTTTTTTACACTTGGTGTGTGAGCATAGCACATCCAGTGAAAGTTGGTGTTGTGGTTGGATGGGTTGGGGTGAAGTGATTCAATAGTGTTCACATTTAGGAAGATGTGAAAATGGAGTCATTCACCAAGGTTCTATCACTCTCATCAGACTTTAAGTTCCTCCAGAAATGCATTTTACATAGGAAGGCACTAACCACCCTCTCTCTTTCTGGGAGGATTCAGTGTAGGTGTGTAAAGCCCTAGGGACCTTGAGTAGGGAGGAATGAACTTAATCAATGTTCAAGATTTTTGTGGTCTAAGAATTTGACTTGAGGTTAAACTTTGAATATAGTTTTAAAAAATTAATTTTCTCACCTAGTTTTTTTCTCTCTACCATTTTCTCAATCAGTTTGACCTCTACTGAATCTGATACACTGGAACATACAGTGTGTTTTAGTTCAGGCTGATCATCAGATCTGTATAAAACCTGCCATGGCAAGTATGCTGGGAACAGCATCTGCTGACACACAGTGTTCAGGATAGAGGTGAAGAGAGTCTCTCAGACTTTGGACAATGACATGGTATACCTGGGAGCACTCAGGCTACATCAAGGGAGGGATGCAGAAGCCATTTAAAACATTCACAGATACAGCAGAACAGGTTAGGGACAGGGAGTAAATATTGAGTCTGATCGTAATGCAGTTTGAAAAGACTGATAGAGAAAATTGGCTAGAATTTTGGAACCAATCCTTAATTTTCCAAGGGAAAAAAAAAAGATTAGCTATACATCATGTTTAGGATCATCATTTTTTTTTCTTTCTTTTTTTGTGCTTTGGCTAGGCAGTTTCATGTACAAGAGCTCAGTTAACTTTCACAAAAATATTTCAAGTTAGATGCCATTTACCCTATTTATAAATGAAAAAACTGAGCCACAGAGAGTTTTTGAATGATTTGACAGATAGAGCCTGAATTTTTGATGAGTTTGCACAAGGCTCTGTGTATTAATTGACCAAAAGATTGTTTTGAGCTTAATTCTAGATGGACAAAAATGTATCCAGTGATTTTAAAAAAAGCCAAAAAACAAAAGACAACCCACATGCTTAAGATCAACTGGCATCCGATTCCATCACTTCACGGTGAATAGATGGGGAAAAAAATGGAAACAGACTTTATTTTTTTGGGCTCCAAAATCACTGCAGATTGTGACTGCAGTCCTGAAATTAAAAGACTCTGGCTCCTTGAAAGTAAAACCATGACAAATCTAGATAGTGTATTAAAAAGCAGAGACATCACTTTGCTGACAAAGGTCTGTCTAGTCAAAGCTATGGTTTTTCCAGTAGTCATGTATGGATGTGAAAGTTAGACCATAAAGAAGGCTGAGCACTGAAGAACTAATGCTTTTGAACTGGGGTCCTGGAAAAGACTCTGGAGAATCCCTTGGAGGACAGCAAGGAGATCAAACAAGTCAATCCTAAAAGAAATCAACCTTGAATATTCATTGGAAGGACTGATGCTGAAACTGAAGCTCTATTACTTTGGCCACTTGATGTGAAGAGCCAACGCATTGGAAAAGACCCTGATGCTGGGAAAGATTGATGGCAGGAGGAGAAGGGGGAGACAGAGGAAGAGATGGTTGGATGGCATGACCAATTTGATGGACGTGAGTTTGAACAAACTCCGGAAGATAGTGAAAGACAGGGAAGCTTGGTGTGCTGCATTCTATGGGGTCTCAGAGCCGGACATGACTGAGTGATTGATTGAATGGCAACAACAACATGCTTAAGACATTTATTCAAGATTCACATGACATTACTTGCCCATTAACATCTTTGAAAAAATGTATTTATTTATTTGGCTAGGCCTTCGTTGCAGCATGTGAGATCTGTAGTTGTGGCATGTGAACTCTTAGTTGCAGCATGTGGGCTCTTAGCTCCCTGAAAAGGGATCGAACTCAGGCCTCCTGCAGTGGGAGCATGAAGTCTTAGCCACTGGACCATCAAGGAAGTCCCACCCATTAACATCTTGATGATTTACTGTTTGGGTAGGTCAAAGGAGAAATTTCACTTCCTCAGTTCAATTATTTTAAAGATCATCTTCAATTCACATGCTAGTCCTAGAAAAAGACTGAAGTCAAATGTGGATAAATGGTCCAAAGGATCTAAGATTAAGTAACAATAGACTGTAATCATTCTTATATAAATGATGCTGAGAATTATTTTTTCAAGGTTGTTATAATGGAAATGAGTTGATATCCAGGGCAGCCAATTAAAGCTCAGGAACATTTCAATGGTCACATAATAGAAAGGAAGATAAACAAAAGCTAAGCTAATTCCACTATCTATAATAATCTCCCATTTCCTTGCAGTACTAGGTGCCATTTCTGTCTTAGGTTGATAATTTTTTGTTTCTTTCTTCCTTTTTTTTTTTTAATATCCCATGACAGGAAGGTCATTCACTATATCTGGAGTGAAAAGTAATGGGTGCTTGCTCAGTTCTCTAGCTTGTTACTGTGATGAACATTGGCAAGTTAAGTAACTTCTGTAAGTTTTGGTTTCCTCATCTTGTGATATTGACCTTGCCTTTATCTTAGGTTATTATAACCCCTAAATGATAGAATGCAGATAAAAATCCATTATAAGCTTAAATGTACAATGCAAATACTTAAAAAATGTACTATTACAGCATCTTCAACCTAGTGGAACTTATAATGCTACTTTATGTATATTGAGATCCTAAAAATAATTTTATTCACTTTTGCTTAGTAATTAGCTCCAATCCTTAGTAAGTTTCATAAGATAGAATCTGTAGTATTAAAAGTATCCAGAAATACAGCATTCTTGAAGGAGGTTAAACATATTCAAGGGAAAGATACTGTATATCTTGTGAATTTGAGGGCAGGAATCAATCCTATGTGACCTCTTTGTGAACAAGAGTTGGTGTGGTCCAGCCTGTGCACAGTCATTGGATGTGTGATGTGGAGACACCCCCCAACTTCAGAAGCTCTGAAGAATGATGCCAGTTCCCACTGAAGATTTTCCTGAAAGGGGTTAACCTAAGGTTTTATCCTGTGTGTGAAACAGAAAGCCTCCCAGATTGTTTTTCTCTAGATGTTAATTTTTCTCCCCAAAGTTCTATCCTTAGAACAATGCTCAGGAAAATCCCTCCCGCTGTCATTTATCAACCCTGTTTCTTTCCTGCTGGACTGCTTCTGCCACTTCCTTCTGTAAACCTGTCGTGTTGTTCCTTCAATGACCTACAACAGCTCCTACTTCTGTCCAGGACAGGTCACTCTATTCTTTGTCAGCATCATGCTTTATGGCCCTCTCTCGTTTGAAGAAGTGCCTATTTTCTCTTATCCAACATTTCTTGTGAAGAATTCTCATGGAACACTTCTAGAGAATAAAATTCTTCACTCTACTCTGTCTGTGCCAGGTAGTTCCTAGGGAGATTGACATCAGAAGCATCTGTACATGTGAATGGGAGTCAGAAGCATTCTCTCTCTTGGTTCTATTTCCCATCAGCCCAGTATCTCATTTCAGCCCCCAGAAAGGTGCAAATTTCCATTGTTCTATCCATTTAAAACCTGAGAATATATTTAATGGTGTTAGAAATTAACATCAAGAATAATATTAGCCTATGGAGGCCTGAGTCACAAGTATTCTTTTGGAACACGATCAATCTGTAAACCAAGGATTGCATGTCTAAACAAATCTGGGCATCTGATCTCTCTTTCTCTCTCTCTCTCTTTTTTTTTTTTTTCCTGAAAATGTGACCATTGACAATGACCTGTGGACATATTCTCAAATGCTTACCCTACTGCGGCAGCTACACAGGTAAGAACAGGCCAAGATTATACACATTTTACCCCAAGATTCCCTCTTTAACTCTGCTCTTCTCTCTCTATCTCAAGATTACATATCAGAATGAAAGTAGGAGGGAGTGATATTATTATCATTGGGACAAATTTCCACTTTTTAATTATTTTTAAAGCAAACAATTTGAAAATGGCCATGCTTTATTTTTAGTAACAGACTACTTTTAGTAAACTTCATAATCCATCATGATTTCCCTGAGTGCTGTGGCACGATGGTTGAGAACTGTTGGTTTGGGGTGTGAGTTTAAATTTATTAATGCTTTCCTGAACTTCTTACCCATAGTAAGCCATAGTCATGCTGGCTAAGGAACAGAGGGCAATTACAAGCTTCCTGGTGTTTATATGGATGGCAGCCATCTATATTTCTCTGCGAAGGGTCTATGGAATAAAAGTGTGCATTGCAGAGGCAGTTAAGTGAGCCAGATATAGCAAACTAAGGCAGATAACGATATGGCCTCAGGCCTAACATGGCTCAAGTCATTCCTCCCTGACAAGAGTAAGGGCTCTTTTGCCCTTAAGGCCCTCAGTTCCACAGAGCTCCGGGCTGTCATCCTTCTCTCCACAGAACACGTGAGGTCATTAAGAGAAATGCTGATGCCACTCTTGGGGCCATGATCTTCCCTGCCACCAGGTTGCAGCTGACATGTTGATGACATTCCTTTGGTGTCAAATCCAGGCAGAATGTTGTCCTACCTGTCCCAATATCTGTTGGAAATCAGCTCTTGGAAATAATTTAATTGGTTCTACCTCAATTCAGATAAGACTGAAAGGCAAGGTTGAAGTTGCCACACAGGGGCAACCCTGGCTTCCAAATGACCCTGGAAGATCCCTGAATACAGTGAGCCCTGTATGCCTGTGGGAACTCTAGATGGATTTCACTAGCCATTTAGTCATGACTGAATAAATCATCAACCAATGGCAACTGATTCAACTTCTAGTCCCTCTCACCTCCCAGGAAATCAGGGAGTGGGATTAGAAGTTCCAACCATCTAATTACACAGTTGGTTCTCCTGGCAACCAGCACTCACCCTTGTGTGAGTGCTCTGTACTCAGTTGTGTCCCACTCTTGTGACCACGTGGGCTGTAGCCCACCAGGTTTCTCTGTCCGTGAAATTTCCCAGGCAAGAATGCTGGAGTGGGTTGCCATTTTCTCCTCCAGAGAATCTTCCTGACCCAGAGATTGAACCTGGGTCTCTTGTGTCATCAGCAGGCAGATTCTTTACCACTGTACCACCTGGGAAAGTCTTGGGTGGGAACCAAAAGGGAACTTCTTAAAGTTTTTTCAGATATGGAACATAAGAGACAAAATATTATCCCATTTTTCTTATTGCCTGGGGAATTTTAAGGGTTTTGGTAGTTGTGAGCCAGGAATTGTGGATGAAAACCAAATATATTTTTCCTATAAATTACTTTAACTATTTTGTGCTGGGTATATGGAGTAAATGGCCTTGTTAATAGTGAGGATATGCGTATATTTGGTCATTAGAAATTTCATTTACAAAGTTAGAAATCGTATAGTAAGCATAATACGTTGTTCAAAGACATGGATGCTTTTCCTTTTATGTTGCAATGAAGCATATCTTTCCTCTATTCTCCCTTACTCTTCACAAGGTGGCTCACTGATTCCCTGGGCACCTGAGGTGTATTCCTCCTCTCTTCTTTCACATGATTCTTCTTCTAGGAAAGGACACGGAGAACAGAGCAAGGTTGGAATGCTAGCATATTGACTTTAATAGCTGAGTGTAAGCGCTGATCCCTATGGTGTTTTTTGCTTCACAGACGTTTGTTGAATGGGGGTTGCCATTATGAGCTCACTCTTCCTTCAGGGAAACTGACTCTGGCGGCTCCCTTTGAGAGTTTTTCACAATAAGGACTTTGAAGACAATCGCAAGCCACTTTCAATTAGGCTTCCTGGAACAGGTTTTAATCTAATGAGATCATTAACACATGGTGACATATCAGGGCTGCCTGATATCATCACTGGACAAAGGGATAATTTTCCCTTTTTCTTTGAAAAGGGGATGACCTGATGCATACAGGCCAATATGTGTAGGACAGTGATATAATAGACGTTAAATTTTAAGTCAAGGCAGGATAAATATAAAATAAGTCTTCTTGGTATGGTTGCCTATTTGTTTCTATTAATGAAACCAGTGAAGTCTTTCATTGAGAAAAAAATACACAGATGTGGGACTGCTATGTCTGCATTTACAATTTAGAAGCAGAATCATTCAGAAGAAAACTGTTGATGTTGGTCATTAGTAGATCCAGCTTTTGCCCCTGGTATGGCACTAACAAGCTTTGTGATTAAAAGGATAAGTTTGTGTTAAATAACCCCTTGCCAGTTCTCCCTTGTGAGCAAGGGCATGCACTGGTGAGATAGCTGTCTCGAGTATCAAGCAGTGCTTACTGTCTATATAATCCTGGCAACTGGACTCAGCACCATGCTCCATCCAGCTTGGCTAAACAGCCCAGAGCTTTGAAAAAATGCTCAGAGGCACTTGGATGAACTCTGTCATTTTATTCTTTTATATAAACCCAGCACTGACTTTTCAAATGCCATGTGGGCATGACTTTAGTGTATAACTGACAATAGTGTAATGTTTTATAAAGTGATATTTCAAGTAAAAACAATTCGTAGCAGTTCTGTGAGCATTTTAATGGGGGCTACAACGGATTTACAAGGAAAAAAGGTACAGTCTTGTGGAAGTCTTGGAAATGCCCTGCTCAGATCTTCCTTCAAAAGGATCTGCTGCAGGGACCTAGTTGACAGATCTCCTCTAGTTTCTGCTCCTTTGGACCCACCATGGCATTCACTTCGAAGTCGTACTTCTCACAGGCTATTCCCAGCCAATGACTGAACAAGGGTGTTACTAGAATTAGGCCATTCCTTCCTGAGACAAGATTTCTCTAAGAGACACTTTTGGTCAGGAACTCCCATTGATCTGGCCAAGATCTCTGAGCATTTCTCTACCATCTGAAGTTCTTCTTACCCAATTTTTCCTTCTCTCTCCCTTTTTGCAGATATAAGTCTTGCATCATGTCTGTGTGCTCTCTCTCCTTTTACCCTTCCTAGGCGTGTTCTCCAATAAAAATTTTATATATCTCATATCATTTTGGCATCTACTTCTTAGAGGACCCAGATGGATGAAAGCACTATTGGGAGTGGGCCAAGAAAACAGGCAGTAAGATGAAATTTTAGGACAGGTCCATTCATTGCCCAGCTGTAAAGGAGGACCCCATCCTGAATAATCTGTGGGAAAGGATCATCCCAGGACAACATGGCAGCCCAGTTGATAAGTTTATCACTTGTTTTTATCTAAGAAAGAGTCCCTGTTTTCATGATATTATTGTTAGATATTTTATATTTATAAATGTTAGAAACTCAGTACTACATTGTTGTAATTATCACTTTATATAATTTTGTGACTTTTATTTTTTTGGCAAATTAAAACATGTGGTTTCTTTTTTTAATTAATTAATTTATTTTTAATTGGAGGATAATTGACTTACAACATTGTATTCATTTCTGCCATACATCAAGATGAATCTGCCGTAGGTATACATATGTCCCCTCCCTCTTGAACCTCCTTCTCTATTTTGTGACTTCTAGAGAAGATTGAGAGAAAAGTAATAAGCCTTTATACGTTTGTTATATTGACCTTCTTATTTATCATTTTTGGTTCTCTTCATTTGTTTCTGTGTATTTGAGTTATTATCTAGGGTCATTTCCTTAGTCCAGTAGTGTTTCTCCCACCCACCTCATTTGTACTGAATGTGCAAATTAATGTTTTTCTATAAATTTGGGGACATTTCAGCCATAATTTCTTTGAATATTTTTTCAGCTCCTTTCTTTCTCTCTCTTCTCCTTCTGGTAATACTATTATGCATGTATTGGTGTTTTTCATGGTGTCTGATATTTCTGAGTGACTGTTCACTTCATTCTTTTTTCTCTGCTCTTCAAAGAGCATAATCTCTATCAGTGTATCATCTTGTTCACTAATTCTTTTTCCTGTTCATATCTACTGTTGAACCCCTGTTAGTGAATATTCGATTTTAGTTACTGTACTTTCCAACTCTAGAATTTTGTTTGCTGTTGTTATTTTAAAAATAACTTCTGTCTCCTTATTGATAATCTTTATTTGATATGACTAATTTTTAAAATGATAATTTTCTTCTTTAATTCTCCAAATATATTTAACATGCCAACTCTGAGTATTTGGTGAAAAGAGGGCAGTAGCCTCAGTTTCTCTCTCCTAACATGACTTCTTCAGATATGAGCTAGGGCAAGGGACACTGGGACCCCAATATTCTTGAAAGTGCCACTCCAAAATGGAGGCTCTGACTCATAAGTTCAAGCTAGGTGGAAGAAGGGAGCTCCATCTTTTGGCTGCACTCACCTGGAACATAGTCTTAGCAACCAGTAGCTAGGAGCTGAATGAGAATGACTGACATCTTGCCATTCTTAGGAAGACAGCGCTCCAACTCAGTCTCACTGAGTTGAGAGGAGGAAGGGAGGAAGCAGATCTTGATTTAAGTATCAGAGTCTTGTTGTTCTTATCAAATTTTAGTAGATTTTCTTGAATGAATGTTTGTCTGCTATAAACCTTTAAGGTCATATCCAGATAGTTAATAAAAATAAATTTATCAGTTTCACAGTCATGAAACTCCTAACGTTACCTCGACAGAAGTGGAACTCCCCAAATTTTTTTAAAACAAATTTTATTGCAATTATCAGTTATTTTGTCCAGGTGCATGCTAAGTTGCTTCAGTCATGTCTGACTTTTTGAGACCCTATATAGCCCACCAGACTTCTCTGTCCATGGAATTCTCCAGGCAAGAGTACTGGAGTGGGTTGCCATACTCTTCTCCAGGGGATCTTCCCGACTCAGGAATCAAACTCAGGTCTCCTGCATTGAAGACAGATTCTTTACCATCAGAGCCACCAGGGAAACAAACTGAGAAAATTGCTAATTGATTTACCTTTGTATTCCTAGTGCCTACTATAATTTAGTGCTTATATTAAATGCTTAATTAACATTTGTTGAAAGTATTTGCCAAAAAACTGTCATCTATCTCTCTGTATTTGTAGTTGGAATAAATAAAATGGCAAACACAAAATTTGATAAACAGAAATTAATATTTTAGACAACCTGAATATGGCAGAGGCTGAAAATTACCTATATTCTTCTTTTCCTTAGCACCAGATCCAAATTTACTTGGGATTAGAATGTACTCAACTAAAAAACTGTATTTCCGAGATTTCCTGATAGCTGCTGCTGCTAAGTCGCTTCAGTCGTGTCCGACTCTGTGCGACCCCATAGACGGCAGCCCACCAGGCTCCGCCGTCCCTGGGATTCTCCAGGCAAGAACACTGGAGTGGGTTGCCATTTCCTTCTCCAATGCATGAAAGTGAAAAGTGAAAGTGAAGTCGCTCAGTCCTGTCCGACTCTTTGCAACCCCATGGACTGCAGCCTACTAGGCTCCTCTGTCCATGGGATTTTCCAGGCAAGCGTACTGGAGTGGGTTGCCATTGCCTTCTCCTGATAGCTAGGTGTGACCATATGACTCAGTTCTGATCGGTGAGGTATAAGTGAAAGATATTGAATTAGCTTCTGAGAAGCTCCTTAAGAAGGGGGTTATACAACTGGATTAAACTTTTTACTCTTTCCGTCTTTTCAGTGTTTCTTGCACTGAATGTGGCATAATGACTGTAGCTCCAGGAGTCACTTTGATCCTGGAGATGTCTTTGAGAATTAAAACAGCATTCTAAGGATGGCAGAGCAGAAAGAGAGAAGAAAACTGGATTCCTGATGATGGCACTGAACACTGAATCCTATACATTGACCCTGATAGGAATATGAATGACAAACTTTTACCTTGTTTAAGCCACACATTTCTAATTTCTATTAATAGTAGGCAGCAATCATTCCTAGGAGCTTCCCTGGTGTCTCAGATGGTAAAGAATCTGCCTCCAATGCAGGAGACCTGGGCTTGACCCCAGGGTCTGGAAGATACCCTAGAGAAGGGAATGACTATCCTATCCAGTATTCTTGCCTAGGAAATCCCAAGGACAAAGGAGCTTGGTGGGCTACAGTCTGTGGGGTCACAAAGAGTTGGACATGACTAAGTGACTAACACTTTCAGTCATTCCTAACTGATATATCATCTATTTCACATTTTGGTGTATTAAGTTCTACTTGTATATGTAGTGAATGTCATGTATTTGCATTTCTCTGTTGTGGTCTGAAAATTGCAACTTGCAGGACAGTCTTCTCTACATAATATATAAAACTAAATCCAGAAATGGGATATTGAGGCCCTGATACTCTTCAAAGTGCCACTCCAAGATGGAGCTTCCATCTCATAAGTTGAAGCTATGTAGAAGAGAGCCCCACCTCTGGCTTCACTCACAGAACATAGCCTTAGCAAAAATGCTAAATTAGCAAACAAACCAATACTGTATCTATATATAGTTTAATCTTATTTTACTCTGCTTCTGCAACTTCAAGCAACTATATTTATCAATAGATTTTGTGCTTTGATCTAAGAGGAGAATGAATACAAGAAAAAAAATGGAATCTCCAGCTTTTCATTTTTTTCATGGTTCCATTCAAAAGAAGAAGTCATTATTTACATGTGTTTGAGATTCTCAAGTAAAAATTAAAAGAATCTGACACCCTATCAACATCACTTATTCCTTCATAGTTGATTTCAATAATGAGATGATAATAAAAGTTCACATGTATCGAGTACTTACTATCTGTGGATGAAGCAATGTTCCAATTGATTTATATATAATCTATACAACAAATTTGTAAGGTATGTGCTATTCTTATTTTCTTGTTACAGATGAAGAAATGGAGGCACAGAAAGTTAAATATGTAGCCCCAAATCACAATGCCAATAGGTGGTAGAACAAGGATCAAACTTTAGCAGTCTGCTCCAGAGTTTGTGCTCTTATCAACTATGTGCTGTGTTGTGCTTAGTCACCTAGTTGTGTCAAGACTCTTTGTAACCCCATGGACTGTAGCCCACCAGGCTCCTCTGTCCATGGAAATTCTCCAGGCTAGACTACTGGTATGGGTTGCCATGCCCTCCTCCAGGGGATCTTCCCAACCCAGGGATCAAACCCTGATCTCCAGCATTGCAGGTGGATTCTTTAGCATCTGAACCACCAGGGAAGCCCAGGAATTCTGGAGTAGGTAGCATATCCCTTCTCCAGGGGATCTTCCCGACCCAGGAATTGAACCAGGGTTTCGCACATTACAAATTCTGGTGGATTCTTTGCCAGATGAGCTACCACAGAAGCCTCTTATCAACTATACTGTACTGCATTTTCTAGATATAATTCTGTTTTTAGTCATGGAAGCTCTTCTTGCCATTAAGACATTCCTTGTTTTTTAAACATTTGTTAAGAAAGCTCTTTAATGTTATGAATACCCAGAATACTTTCAATATATGACCAACCTAGACAGCATATTAAAAAGCAGAGACATTACTTTACTAACAAAGGTATGTCTACTCAAAGCTATGTTTTTTTTCAGTAGTCATGTATGGATGTGAGAGTTGGACTATAAGGAAACCTGAGCGCCGAAGAATTGATGCTTTTGAACTGTGGTTTTGGAGAAGACTTTTGAGAGTCCCTTGGACAGCTAGGAGATCTAACTAGTCAATCCTAAAGGAAATCAGTCCTGAATATTCATTGGAAAGACTGATGCTGAAGCTGAAACTCCAGCTACGTGATGCGGAGAACTGACTCATTGGAAAAGACCCTGATGCTGGGAAAGATTGAAAGTGGGGGGAGAAGGGGATGACAGAGGATGAGATGGTTGGATGGCATCACGGACACAATGGACATGAGTCTGAGTAGGCTCCGGGAGTTGGTGATGGACAGGGAAGCCTGGTATGCTGCAGTCTGTGGGGTTGCAAAGAGTCAGACACAACTGAGCGACTGAAATGAACTGAACTGAAATTATGGCCACACATACACATAATCTTTATGATTTCCTATATAAAACTATCATTACAGATGGAAGGGGGAGAATGAATCAATAAATTTCATTGATACTGAAATAATATGTCCATAATTTTCAATATAATCAGCAATTTTTGATAATATACCTTGTTATTGGTGTGTTATGAGGTATATCAAAGGCAAATTGCTACTAAAAAAGGACCAAAGTTTGTGGCTGACTTTTTTAAAATACAAATCAGAGTAGTTTCAGGGTTATTTTATTGTAATCACTCTGCTTAGTTGTGTTCCCATAAGTTTTCATATGTTAAGAACCAATGCTTTGAGTCATAATTACTGGGAAACAAATTTAACTCCTATTTTATTTTATCTGTCTTGCATATTTGAACACATTAAGAGAGAGAGGTTAAGAACCATTGGTCTAACCTATCAGATATAGTGGTATACCATACAGTTGAAGTAAGTAATGATGATCAATTTGACATTTTTAGACCTTCAAAAGTCTGTTTGTTTTGGCTCAATGGTAGAAATCATCTTGTGGATAATTTAAGTAAACGTTTAAATAGATTTCCTCTTTTCTTGACTGGGTTTAGATGTGGAATTGGCCATGCAGTAGGCATAAGTATTCCTTAGCAATTATCCTACAATGCACTTTAGATAGGTAAGCCCACCCAGTGCAGTGTTTCAATAGCCTGAGTTAGTCTTTCACACATGAAAGTGAACATAGGAGCTACCCCCAAAGCAGTTCCTGTTACTGAGTGTCAGGAAATAACACTGAACTGGCAAAACACTTCAGAAGGAGAAGTGCTATAGGAATGTGAGATATTATTATGTTAAATGGGAAATAAAACAATGGAGAATAAATAGCATTCACCTGCAGGGAATCAATACCACTGACTTTATTACAGTCAACTCAATAACTTGCTATTTGAGTTGGAAAGGTGATGGGGGAGTGGAAAATTACGAGGTGCTTAAAAAAAGCCTTGCACCAAGCACTGACTAATGATTTCCGGGCTGAGAGTAGATGTCATTAATGACCCTTTTTATTCATGCAGAAGTTCCCAAAGAGGAGTGTAATGTTCCATTAGTAATAATTGAAAAAGTCTCTCTTCGGGATTATGTCAAAACTTAAAGATGATGCCTCTGCCAAAACATTTTTGGTGACAACGTGTGAAGTATTTGACAATTGAAGAGGCTTCTTGAGGAGATTCTCAGAGAATCTGGAGGCAAGAGGCTAACGTAAAACTGAGTGTCAGCAGGTAATTCCCACCTCTCATCCTGGTCTTGAAGAATCACAAGATATCCCATTTTAATAACCCAATCTTTGTGTAGACTCCAGAGACTTTTGACCAATATTGGCAGAAACCTAAAACTAAGACACATTGGATAGGTAGAATTTCCTAGTACATAATTTTAGCTTTTATTTTTCTATAGGATGGACATCTGTAGGAGCTCATGGGAGAGAGAGAAATAACATGATATCATGGCCTATGACATCAGAGGTCCAGTTTCAAAACCACAAAATGCTTGCTTTACCATGTCTCCCTGTGCTGACCTTTCTGATTCCATCACCTTTGCTTCATTGCTTGCAGGCCCTGACCTCATTTTTCTTTTAAACTTTCTTCCTGATGTGCTTGAGTGCTCAATACACAATACCTCCAGGCAAAAGCTAAGCCGAATGTTGGCCTAGAAGTTATGCTGATTTAAAGAAAAAGATACTAAAACTTTTCATTTTGTTTTGGCCCTGCAGGCTCCACTATTCTGTTGTGCCTCAGATGTTCCTGTAGATACTTCATTCATAACACATATTTGACTTTATTGCTTAGGTTTTGCATGTGCCTGAATTGTTCTAGATCACAAACTCCTCAAGTCTTGGGACTCTGTGTTACTGAATGAAAACCCTGGCTCTAATGATCTGTGTAAATGTGTGGGTTGCATAACCTCTTTAAGCCTTGGTTTTCTCATTTAAAATTGGAGTAATAATAGTTAATGATTTTGTGTTGTAAGTATCAAAGGAGATAAATCTTAAAATACTTCTTATAAGAAGGAAAAATAACCACTTGGCTGTAAGATGGGTCTAAAATCTAACAAAGTATGAGAACATTTCCAATAATCTTGGGTTCTCCAGACTAGAAAATTATCAAGTTTATTCTCAGATAAGCTCTAACTTGAGTTGATTCCTGTGCCATCCAGATCAAAGGTAAGACTTTGGCTGGATGACTGAAAAAATCATGTAGGATTAATATAAGAGACTCAGGATGATGAACCAGTTTGGGGTAATAAAATGGAATTAGTATTATACTACCTGGGTCTTAAGCTCAATACATTTTGGATACAAGTGAAAATAGAGAATGTATATATTCAAATAGTAATTATTGAGCACTCTAGGTACTATGGTGCATAAGGGTGGATCAAAGGAAGATTTGTGATTGTTATTTAGTCTCTTACTGTGTGCTCAGTTGTTCAGATGAGTCCAATTCTTTGTGACCCCACAGACTGCAGCCCACTAGGCTCCTCTAATTATGAAATTTTCCAGGCAAGAATACTGGAGTGGGTTTCCATTTTCCTACTCCAGGGGATCTTTCTGACGCAGGGATCAGACCCATGTCTCCTGCGTTTCCTGCACTGGCAGGCAGTCTTTACCACTGAGCCACCTGGGAAACCCTTAGTTGCTGATATCTGGGTCCTAAAAGAGTGAGCATTTTAGAGTAATTCACTTATAAACACACAAGCTCATCCTAAATAATATACACATTATTTTGATTTAATAGTTTCACAGATTCTGAGTGTTTCTTTCGATGGTGTTACTTCTGCTTCTTCAGCCTCACATGCATTTAGAATTACTTTTCTGAAAGCAGTGGTAAGTTTGAATTGATCCACCAGTTTCCCTTGTGATGACTGGCATGGATTTATGTGATAGCTGATCAGAGATAAGACCGCATTTTGTGACCTTGCAGTAGAAATGTTTTCTCTATAAATTTAACCAAATGACACTGAGGTTGAACCTGAAAATTTACCTCAACAGTGCCAGAGTCTGTCTGACCAGTTTTGCAGTGGTATGGAGATAACTGTTAGGGATATAATTCACAAAACTATTAATAAACTAACCTTCTTATTTGTTTTATTTTTTTCTGGCATATTTGTGTGTGTATGTGTGTGTATGTGAGCACATTATACTATAACATGAGTCAGGAAGCCAAAACCAGACTACCACTTATTTTATAAAAAAGTTTTCTTTAGAACATGGGGACATGCATTCATTCATGTATTGTCTATGGCAATACACTCTCTGCCATGTAGAGGCAGAGTAGAGTAATTTTAAAAGGGACCTCTGATTCTACATGCCAAAATTTTTACTATCAGGCTTTTTACAGTTTATCAACCCCTACAAACAAACAAACTCTTGCATATAGTTTTCTATAGAATACATTAAAATTTGAACTCAAATCTCATTATCCCAGTATATCAAGGTCAAATTCATTAAGGCAAAAGGTTTTAACCAAACACGTATTTTTGTAGAAAAATTAAATAGAGAGTATAAGAGAAAAATACTGATGCAAAAAAATGGGGACTTTTGTCCTGAAGCTGAGAGTTCAAAGATTCCTTAAAGCCAATGTTTACTGAGACATTTATGTTATAGTTCTAGAATTCTATGACCAATGTTGCTGTATTTAAAATTTGCTAAATTAAAATCGCATTTGACTGCTGCTCTTTATATCTGCCAAAATATTTGTATCAATGATATATAAAGAACTCCCACAATTCAATTAAAAAAGACAAACACACTAATATGGGCAACATAATTACTTACCAGGAAAATAAAAATGAAAATCACAATGTTATACCAGCATGTATACTTTAGAATGATGAAAATTAAAAGGACAGACAGTATGGAGAGTTGGCAAGGATTTGGACCAAATGGGACTCTCATTCACTGTTGGTAGGGATGGAAAATAATATACTCATTTTGAACCAGTCAAAATGTTTATGGTTCTAAATCTGGTCCCAAATAGGAAAGGAGTACATCAAAGCTCTATATTGTCACACTGATTATTTAACTTATGCAGAGTACATCATGCGAAATGCCGGGCTGGATGAAGCACAAGTTGGAATGAAGATTGCCGCGAGAAATATCAATAACTTCAGATATGCAGATGTCACCACTCTTATGGCAGAAAGTGAAAAAGAACTAAAGAGCCTCTTGATGAAAGTAAAAGAAGAAAGTGAAAAAGTTGGCTTAAAACTCAACATTCAGAAAACTAAGATCATGGCATCTGGTCCCATCACTTCATGGCAAATAGATGGGGGAATAGTGGAAACAGTTAGAGACTTAATTTTTCTGTGGGGCTCCAAAATCACTGCAGATGGTGACTACAGGAAAGCAATTAAAAGATACTTGCTCCTTGGAAGGAAAACTATGACCAACCTAGACAGCATATTAAAATGCAGAGACATTACTTTTCCAACAAATGTCCCTCGAGCCAGTTCAGTTCAGTTCCGTCGCTCAGTCGTGTCCGACTCTTTGTGAACCCATGAACCTCAGCACGCCACGCCTCCCTGTCCATCACCAACTCCCTAAGTCCACCCAAACCCATGTCCATCGAGTTGGTGATGCCATCCAGCCATCTCATCCTCTGTCGTCCCCTACTCCTCTTGCCATCGATCTTTCCCAGCATCAGGGTCTTTTCCAATGAGTCAGCTCTTCAATTCAGGTGGCCAAAGTATTGGAATTTCAGCTTCAACATCAGTCCTTCCAATGAACACTCAGGACTGATCTCCTTTAGGATGGACTGGTTGGATCTCCTTGCAGTCCAAGGGACTCTCAAGAGTCTTCTCCAACATCACAGTTCAAAAGCATCAATTCTTCGGTGCTCATCTTTCTCTATAGTCCAACTCTCACATCCATACATGACCACAAGAAAAACCATAGCCTTGACTAGACGGAACTTTGTTGGCAAAGTAACATCTCTGCTTTTTTATGTGTTGTCTAGGTTGATCATAACTTTCCTTCCAAGGAGCAAGTGTCTTTTAATTTCATGGCTGCAATCACCATCTGCAGTGATTTTGGAGCCCAAGAAAATAAAGTCAGCCACAGTTTCTACTGTTTCCCCACCTACTTGCCATGAAGTGATGGGACCGGATGCCATGATCTTAGTTTACTGAATGTTGAGCTTTAAGCCAACTTTTTCACTCTCTTCTGTCACTTTTATCAAGAGGCTCTTTAGTTCGTCTTCACTTTCTGCCGTAAGGATACTGTCATTTGCATATCTGAGGTTATTGATATTTCTGGAAATCTTGATTCCAGCCTGTGCTTCTTCCAGCCCAGCATTTCTCATGATGTACTCTGCATATAAGTTAAATAAGAAGGGTGACAATGTACAGCCTTGACATACTCCTTTTCCTATTTGGAACCAGTCTGTTTTTCCATGTCCAGTTCTAACTGTTGCTTCCTGACCTGCATACAGATTTCTCAAGAGACAGCTCAGGTGGTCTGGTATTCCAATCTCTTTAAGGATTTTCCAGTTTTTTGTGATCCACACAGTCAAATGCTTTGGCATAGTCAATAAAGCAGAAATAGATGTTTTTCTGGAACTCTCTTGCTTTTTCGATGATCCAGTGAATGTCGACAATTTGATTCCTGGTTCCTCTGCCTTTTCTAAAACCAACTTGAACATCTGGAAGTTCATCGTTCACGTATTGCTGAAGCCTGGCTGGGAGAATTTTGAGAATTACTTTACTAGTGTGTGAGATGAGTGCAATTGTGCGGTAGTTTGAGCATTCTTTGGCATTGCCTTTCTCAGGGATTGGAATGAAAACTGACCTTTCCCAGTCCTGTGGCCACTATTGAGTTTTCCAAATTTGCTGGCATGTTGAGTGCAGCACTTTCACAGCATCATCTTTTAGGATTTGAAATAGCTCAACTGGAATTCCATCACCTCTACTAGCTTTGTTCATAGTGATGTTTCCTAAGGCCTACTTGACTTCACATTCCAGGATGTCTGGCTCTAGGTGAGTGCTCATACCGTCTGATTATTTGGGTTGTGAAGATCTTTTGTGTACAGTTCTTCTGTGTATTCTTGCCACCTCTTCTTAATATCTTCTACTTCTGTTAGGTCCATACAATTTCTGTCCTTTTTTGAGCCCATCTCTGCATGAAATGTTCTCTTGGTAACTCTAATTTTCTTGAAGAAATCTCTAGTTTTTCCTGTTCTATTGTTTTCCTCTCTTTCTTTGCACTGATCACTGATGAAGGCTTTCTTGTCTCTCCTTGCTATTCTTTGAAACTCTGCATTCAAATGGGTATATCTTTCCTTTTCTCCTTTGCTTTTGGCATCTCTTCTTTTCACAGCTATTTGTAAGGTCTCCTCAGACAGCTATTTTGCTTTTTTTGCAGTTCTTTTTCTTGGGGATGGTCCTGATTCTTGTCTCCATTACAGTGTCATGAACCTCCATCCATAGTTCATCAGGCACTCTGTCTATCAGATCTAGTCCTTTAAATCTATTTCTCACTTTCACTGTATAATTGTAAAGGATTTGATTTAGGTTATACCTGAATGGTCTAGTGGTTTTCCCTACTTTCTCCAATTTCAGTCTGAATTTGGCAATAAGGGTTCATGATCTGAGCTATAGTCAGCTCCCGGTCTTGTTTTTGCTAACTCTATAGAGCTTCTCCATCTTTGGTTGCAAAGAATATAATCACTCTGATTTCAATGTTGGCCATCTTGTGGTGTCCTTGTGTAGACTAGTCAGCAAATAAAGATTGAACCTGACACCATGTAGCAGCATGATGAATCTAAAATTCATTTTGCTGAGGATAAATGGCAGGCACAAAAGAGTATAATGTATGATTCCATTTATTGGAAAATCTAGAAAAGACAATCTAATCTATAGTGAAAGAAAATATATCAGAGCTTACCTTGGATCAGAGATAGGGGTATTGCTTGAGAAAGGGTATAAGGGAAATGCTGGGGCAGGCGTCATAATAATGTGTATGTTGATTGTGAGAATAGTTAACAAAGTGTGTACTTTTGTCAGGATTCATCAAAATGTATACTTAGAATGGATGTCCATTTTTATGTAAATTATACCTACATAAAGTTAATTTAAATACTCAAATGAGGGAGGGACAGAGGCGGGTGGGAAAAGAAGGAGAAAGGTAAGGAGAAAAAGAGAAGAAGAAGAAGGGGATAGGAAGGTGGTGGGAGAAGAGAAGGCTGATGATAAGTAAGAAAGAGACAGAAGCAGAAGACAGATGACATATAGAAAAGAGATAAAGAGTGGAAAGAGATGGGTGGCGAGGGAGAGAAAACTTTTCAGTCATTATATAGCAAAGACATAATGTGAAGAAATCAAAATTAACAGTTGACTTTGATACAGGATTCTGCAGTTGTCATATTCTAAACTATGCAGCAAATAAGTACCTTATGTATCTCATTTAGCCTATCTTGTTTTTCTGTTTAATATTTTACTGTGGCTCTAGTGGTGTATAGTCCTCAATTCAAGTCCAAAGTATAGCTTCCCAATTGCAGTGGTAAGTGGAACCAGAGTGCTTGGCTCATGAGTCAGAACAAGCATAAACAGCCTAGGTCCTTAGTGACAGTAAGTGGCAAGGGAGAACTGCCTTTGAGATAGCTTACCTACCCTGTTCTGCATTCTTCTTTCTCCACATGTTAATGCCTTCATCTCCAATAAAGTGTCCTGTAACCTAATTTTTTTCCTTCTTGGCATGCTGTCTTCATTCCCACTGTCCATCCTTTCTCTACAGGGAGAAGTTAAACTATTATTTACTCTTTGTAGAAGTGACATTCATATGACTTTCTGAATTTATAACCAGTCCACTTACCTGCGTTTCAGGCTGGCAAGAGATAGTGATACTTCCTTCACTCCTAGAATCAGACTATTGAGACTGCCAATATGTAAGTCTGTTATGAAGAATCCAATATATACATACAGTCAGAATTAATAGGTAATGAGCAGTGAACAAAAAATAGCAGATCACTTGTGCTTTTTATTTGTTGTTGCTGTTCAGTCACTGAGTTGTGTTCAACCCTTTGCAACCCCATGGACTGCAGCACGCCAGGCTCCTCTGTCCTTCACTATTTAACAGAGCTTGCTCAAATTCATGTCCATTGAGTTGGTGATGCTTTCTAACTATCTCATCTCCTGCTGGCCCCTTCTCCTTTGCCTTCCATCTTTCCCAGCATCAGGGTCTTTTCCAGTGAGTCAGCTCTTTGCATCAGGTGGATCAGCTCTTTTATATTGGAGCTTCAGCTTTATCATCAGTCTTTCCAATGGATATTCAGGATTGATTTCATTAAGGACTGACTGGTTTGATCCCCTTGCAGTCGAAGGGACTCTCAAGAGTCTTCTTCAGCACTACAATTTGAAAGCATCTATTCTTCGGTGCTCAGCCTTCTTTATGGTCCAACTCTCACAGTCATATACGAATACTGGAAAAACCGTAACTTTGTCAATATGGACTTGTGTTGGCAAAGTGATGTCTCTGCTTTTTAATATGTTGTCTAGGATTGTCATAGCTTTCTTTCCAAGGAGCAAGTGTCTTTTAATTTCATGGCTGCAGTCACCATCTGCAGTGATTTTGGAGCCCAAGAAAATAAAATCTGTCACTGCTTCTACATTTTCCCCTTCTATTGGCTGTGAAGTGATGAGAATGGATGTCATGATCTTAGTTTTTTGAATGTTGAGTTTTAAGCCTGCTTTTTCACTCTCCTCTTTTACACTCATTAAGAGGCTCTAGTTTCTCTTCACTTCCTGCCATTAGAGTAGTATTAATATTATCTCTATATCTGAGACTGTTGATATTTCTCCCAGCAATCTTGATTCCATTTTGTGATTCACCCAGCCCAGCATTTCGCATGATGTACTTTGCATAGAAGTTAAATAAGCAAGGTGACGATATATAGCCTTGACGTAGTCTTTTTCCTGATTTTGAGCCAGTCAGTTGTTCCATGTCTGGTTTTAACCTGTTGCTTCTTGACTCACATACAGGTTTGTCAGGAGACAGGTAAGGTGGTCTGGTAATCCTATCTCTTTAAGAATTTTCCATTCCAGGCAAGATCTCTTTAAGGGTCCATAATGACTCTCAGTATGTACTCAATATTTCTTTCTTTGTGCTCTTCCAACTCTTTTGGAGCAGTTTATATTACATTCAATACTCTGCATTTTTTAATCTATCACGTGTGCAAATCTTACCTGCTTATATCCAGCTTAGGCTCTTGTTTGTTGAGAAGGGAGTAAATTATGCCCCCTTCACCTTCATGCCAAAGCCTTTCTTTGTTCAAGACATATATCATCTGTCAGATGACCAGCTATTTCACCAAAGCATTGGCAGGTGACTTCTAGAATGGATGCCATTCTAAACTCTGGCAATACTGCCTTGTGATTTTGATGCATCCTAGCTGCTTTAACTTTTCTATTAATATAATTCTCAGTCTCCATCTGTGACCATTCCTGCTCCTTGTATTAGTCTGTTACTTCTCCACCTCTTACCCATAAGTATATCTCTGCATAGTCTCTTTTCTATCCAAGTTGCTCATCTCACTTGCACTACATTCATTTTTATATTTCAAGGCCTTCTACCTCTGAACTCTCCATTTTCTTCAAAACTATGAGTCACTTTAAGTCTTTACTTCTTGTCTTCCCCAGATCACTAGGAACACCATTTCATCCTCTCTCTTTAGTAAACTCGCAGAAATAGACTCACAAGTTTAGAGAACAAACCTATGGTTTCCAGGGTTAAGGGTAGAGGTGAGGATTGGGAGTTTAGGATTGACATGTACGCACTGCTATATTTAAAACAGATAACCAACAAGGACTCTTGGTATCTTGTTTCTTTATCTCTCCAACACATCCACCTAGTGCAGACTCCGGAACAATCCACTCAATCCAGTTATTTGCTTTGTCTGCTCCTTTACTTCAGGTACCTCATCTATTCAAGAAAGTAACAATTTGATATAAAATTATGACTTCTGTACATTAATGGTTTATTTCTTTAATAAATATTAATTGAACATTTACTATGTATCAGATACTGTAGTAGATTATTTAAGCACTCAATGATAAGCAAAGTGGGTTTCTAGGATCTGTGACAGCATGAACTACAGAAAGGTGGAGAGAGGGATTCAGAGAGGGAGAGAGAGAGAAAGAGAGAGAGAAAGAGGGTTAATTTACTCAGAGGTGCATTCCTTTCCTTATTACATCAGCTGAGCAGGCTAGAAAGAACAAGCATACTCTTGAGGTCAGATAGCCCAAGATTTGAATCAAGGGGAAGGTTAAAGTTGAGGGCAGATAGAAGACTGTTGTGGTAAACTAGCAGTAATGAGAACCTGAGCTAAGATAGTGACAAAGACACTTGAGAAGAAAGAAGTTTTTTTCTGCTATCACTTGACACTTTAAAAGTGAATGGCATAATAAAAGTAGAAACATTTTTTGACTATTAGAATTGCTGTGTTTACAAGATGGCAGATTTTCAGATGAGAACAGAACCTGTTCTTTAAAAATTTCTAGGACATCTGCTTGGAAAATCAAAGGCAGCTGAAAAAGTACTGAGTCTCTGATTTTTCAGGGAGTGAAACAATCTACCATTATATGGTAGATAATTAGTCCAGAGCTATAATTTAATTTATTACCATCTCAGCACAAACCACATATAACCTTCTTGAAGTGTGTTTGCAGAAACCTAGGAAACCCAGTAAAGGCTCCTTTCAGCCATCCTGGCAGTGCCTGCTGGCATTTGGGGAGCACATCTCTTTCAAAAGGTCACCAAGTTAGGGACCGTGTCCAACTCTGCATTCAGGGCAACTCTGTTGAAGGGTCTCTGTGGGTGCTGGTTTCCCGATGCTAGCTGGAAAGCATAGTAATGCCCTGCTGGGCAAAGAGGAGAGCTGGATACTTCCACACTGTCCCTTCTCCTCCACTTCACTCTACCAATTCTTTTCATCCAAGAAAATGCCTGGTAGAGGGGAGAATATATGATAGTTAGAGGCAGCCAGGGCTCTCATACTGTCTGCTAGGAGGTGTAATTTTGGGGCCAGGCATGGGGATTTCTTTTTCAGTGGAAATGCCAGAGATTATAATAACTTGGCAAGATGTCTTACATTAAATATCTGGGTCATATAGTCTCTTCAAGCCATACCCTTTCTTAAATCTAAACTCTCTCTTTTCCTTCCTTCCTTCCTTTTTTCATTTCTTTATGCATTTGTCCATCTATCTGTGGGTGACAAAATAAGATTATTATAGTGCTTGTATATTTATTTTGGACCAGAATATTTTGGCAGAAAAAATTTGAAGTAGGCTAGACTCAGTCACTAAAAAATAAGTAAAGGACTAAAAACCATTGTTAACCCTCAAGGGCAGAAAAAGGAAAGGAGGTAACAGTAGGAGGGAGAATTTGACACATTTTGCAAAAAAAAAAAAAAGCAGAGACAAGAGTTACTTGTCTTAGTGGAACGGATGAAGTTATAACTAATTACCTGCAGTTTTGTACATTGTTGTGAAATGTTCCAATCCATTCGGAAAAACCCTGAGAAATTCAGTATTTGAGGAATGTGTGGAAGGCAAAATGAGACACTGCACTAAATGGAGTTAAATGAAAGTCTTCACACAGTCTTTGGAGTACATGTAAACTTTCCTGCCCATGAAGCTAGGGGGTTAGGTGTGGTCTCCAGTCTCTCCTGGTAGTAGAACAGAGGTTTACATTGTGGAGCAAGTATATACATCAGTCTCTGGGATAGCAGTGGTTATAGTGGAGTACAGGATTGAGATATGGGTTAAAAACAAATGGATTAAATGAGAATCAACATAGCATACTATGATATACTTCAACTTTCTTCTCATGTGCAGCAACCAGAGATACCTGCTCTGTCCCTTCCTTCTATCCACCCCCCATCATAGTAAAATGAAAATTTGTTTCTGGAGATAGGATATTTGAACATTGATGTTCGGTGGCTTCCACTGAATGCCAATCTCTAATTCCTATCATTTTTCAAGAAACTTCTGAGAGAAAGCCCTACTTTTACATACAGGGCTTTCTGAGAGAAAGCCCTACATTCACTCTTAAAAATAAAAGCCAAAGTTGTCAGATAGTTGAGGAAGGCCTCCTAAAGGAAAAAGGATGACTAAAGCAAAAAGACAAACATGGACGAAACTGACATTGCAGGTAGGAAAAATAAAATAAACATTCCAAAATTATAATCTCCAAAGAAATAAGAGAAAAATGCTGCTTCCAAGAAACAAAGACAAGAATACTATTATAAGAGAATATTCAGGGAAAAAGTTTTGAAAAAAGCAATAGAAATATAAATTTCAATATTATAGTTGGAGAAAAATATTTAGGAGATCTCCTGGAAAGTAGAATCAGTCAAAGTGATGGAACACTAAAGAGAAGTAGGTAAGAAAATTAGAAAATTAATACACAATTTACCACTAGTTATTCTAGAAAGAAAGTAGAGAAAATGAAAGCTAGGTATTGGCAAAGGAGTAACATAGAAAATTTTCAAAAGTTAAAGGATATATGGTTGTAGATTGAAAAGATTCACAAAGTGTTCAGCACAATGTAAAAATAATACACTCAGAAAGATATCTTGGCATGAAATTTCAAAACCACGGAAGAGAAGATCCTAACCTGAAAGAGAGAGATGAAAGAGGGATAAAGAAGGAAAGGAAGTGATGAGAGAGGAGGGGAGAAAAAACAGATTTCATACACCACTCCCCTCCTTGCCAAAAAAGAGACTTCAATGACATGGAATGTCTCAAGAGCAGGATTGGGTGTAAGAGGATGCTGGCTGCTAAAAATTCCAAGGAAATTATTTCCAACCAAGAATTCTATAGCCATTTAAGCGGTTAATGATTGAAAAGTGAAAGTTCATCACTTAATCCTGTCCAACTCTTTGTGATCCCATCGATTGTAACTCTCCAGGCTCCTCTGTCTATGGAATTCTCTAGGCAAGAGTGTTGGAGTGGGTTACCGTTTCCTTTTCCAGGGGATCTTCCCAACCCAGGGATTGAACCTGGGTCTCCTGCATTGCAGGCAGATTCTTTACCATTTGAGCCACCAGGGAAGCTCTATGATTGGTAATGTATGAAATCATACTCAAAAATATAAGAATTAAAAAGAAACAGATGAGCTGGAATGACATATAGAAAAGGATATAAGTTGGTTTATCCCTTACACTATGTACCAGGATGAGTTCCAAATGAATACTAGTGGTGAAAAGTAAAACCGTAGATAGACTAGATGAAAACACAGGGGAAGTTCTTCACAACCTAAAAGCAAACAAGATATGCCTCACTCTCTGAAAGCAATGAGGAAAAAGGTTAGTCAATTTGACTTTATGAATAAACAAAAACCAAAATTCCATCATATAATGACAATAAAGGCTATAAACTAAATAAAAACATACACAAAAATATGGAAAAATATTTGCAAATTACAACAAAAAGGTTTAATGCCCCTAATATATAAAAAGCTTAAAATAGAGAAACAAAAAAGTGCAAATACCCTATGGAAAAAATGGATGAAAGTTATGAATGCAGAGTTTACAGGGGAAAAAAAAGGCATAGGACCTGAAAACAATAAAATATGTTCAGTCTCACTTATTATAATGAGAAATGCAAGACAAAATGAGAATTAAATATCACTTTTCACCTTTCAGATGGATAAACTTCTAAGTTTTGATAACATACTATAATGGATAGGCTGCAGGAATACTTACGGCTAATGAGTCACTTCATATTTTTTAGACCATACCTTGTTTGGGAGATATTTAATTTGTACAGCTATAAAATGAGATAATAAATGCAAAAGGCTATAAAAACTATAAAGCATTATACAAACATAAATTCCTGTATTACATAAAGTAACATATACTCTATTTTATATTTATCTCTCTAAACCTTTGAGATGTAGGTCTTTGTTCTAACAGTTTGAGCTTTATGACATGATAGAAAAAACAAAGGTTTTAGATTCAGAGACATCTCAGTTCTAATTCACCACTTTAGTGATTATGGGAAACAAGGTATTTAAAAACGTTTTGAGTCCCAATTAATTCACTTGCAAGCTCGACATAATTAAATTTATACCTGAATGTTATTTTACTTCTAGGAAATCATATACATTAGCCCTCAGTACACAGGAAGTGTTCGATGAATGTTTGGCATCTTTTTGAATCATGAACAATCAAAGCCCTAGGCAATAAAGTATAAAAGAAATAATGAAGCTTTAGCTCTTATTATAATTTTTAAATTCATAATTAACATCTGTATGTGTGAGCGATCTTTTAATAATCTCTTGGAAAAGAAGGAATGGCTACCTTTGAACCTACAATCTCTCATATTATGGCATGCTCTCTGAAATATATTTTCCTAAACAATAAAGTATTTTTCAAAGAAGACAAATTATACTCAAATCATTTCCATCAGTGCTATGTTGTGTTGGTTAGAGAAATCATCTGATGAAATTATTAAAATAAAAGGAGACAAAAATATTCGTAATTTAGCCATTATCTGGGGGTGGGTGGGTATAATCTTACAATCCCAAGTGTTTGGTGCCATTGTGAACAACTTTAAAGAAGCAGAACAGATAGGTAATTAAATTGTAGAGAAAACATGTAATAAATTATAGTGCTATTATTATAACATGAGAATGAAATGAATTACCCAAGTGCTATGTGAATGGGTACTTATGGTTTGGAATCCAATTTCCGGTGATGCACCACAAATGGATTCAAAGTACTACAACTCAAATGATTTCAATGACAGTGAAGAGGATGTGCTTTGTAAAACTGTGCTAGATGACTCAAAATGTGACTTTAATAATAAAAGAGTTATTCATACTAAAGGTGCACATGAAGAGTTTGAGCATAATTATTTCATGAAATGTGAGTTGGAAGAAACGTTATTTCTAAAATAACATTTTACTTTATTTAATCTGAGACTTTAAATATGTATGTATAACTAAATTAAGAAATGTTGTTAAATATTATATAGGATACTAATGGCAGAGAATTGCTTTTTTATAATCATAGTGTAATTTAAATCTTTTCAGACTGTCCTTCTATGATTACCACTTTCCATGCTCTAAGCCATTAAAATGTTCTCATTCTCGATTTGTTCTAATTGCTCAGTCTGTTTCTAGAGGTAAAGGAATTAGAAGAGCATTGCATTTCAGAGGACAATATATTCGATCTGTTTTCTGGGCAAATGCTGAATGTGGTTGGCTCTGTATTTTACCATACTCGTTTGAATAATACTCATCATTTTGTTGACCTTTGTGACCATAGCACATTGGACTGATGTCCTTAACAGTTTATAATAAATTTTTAAAGAATCCAATAAATTTATTTTTATAATAAATTTGTGAATCCATGAAATCCTGAGGCAGCTCTTAGTGGTTAGTGACATTAGGCAAATTACAACACCTCTGTCTCCAATTTCCTCATCTATAAAATAGGAACACCAAGATACCCTGCTTTATGGAGTGATTGTGGGGGTAAAATGAGTTAACATTTGCAAAAACTCTTACAATAATCCTGGCATCTTGTAAGTGTTACAGAAGTTTTAAATAAATGACTAAGAATATATATACTAATTTGGAAGAGAAGACATGTAAACAAATTCGAGAGTCACATGCAGTCAAGGAGATTTCAAATTCTTTCATTCTTTTTCCTTCCTCATCCAGCTCCTCAATCTCCCATCGCACAGTTTTCCTTGCCATAAGCAGGTGTCTTCAGTTCAGTTCAATCTCTCAGTCGTGTCCGACTCTTTGTGACCCCATGGACTGAAGCAAGCCAGGCCTCCCCGTCCATCACCCACTCCCAGAATTTATTCAAACTCATGTCCATTGAGTCAGTGATGCCATCCAACCATCTCATCCTCTGTCGTCCCCTTCTCCTCCTGCCTTCAATCTTTCCCAGCATCAGGATCTTTTCCAATGAGTCAGTTCTTTGCATCAGGTGCACAAAGTATTGGAATTTCAGCTTCAGCATCAGTACTTCCCGTGAATATTCAGGACTGATTTCTTTTAGGATGGTTGGACCTCCTTGCAGTCCAAGGGACTTTCAAGAGTCTTCTCCAACAAGTTCAAAAGCATCAATTCTTCTGCGCTCAACTTTCTTTATAGTCCAACTCTCATATCCATACACGACTACTGGAAAAACCATAGCTTTGACTAGGTGGACTTTTGTTGGCAAAGTAATATCTCTGCATTTTAATATGCTGTCTAGGTTGGGCAGAAAGTGAAGAAGAAGTAAAGAGCCTCTTGATGAAAGTGAAAGAGCAGAGTGAAAAAGTTGGCTTAAAGCTCAACATTTAGAAAACTAAGATCATGGCATCTGGTCCCATCACTTCATGGGAAGTAGATGGGTAAACAGTGGAAACAGTGGCTGACTTTATTTTTGGGGGCTCCAAAATCACTGCAGATGATGACTGTAGTCATGAAATTAAAAAATGCTTACTACTTGGAAGGAAAGTTATGATCAACCCAGACAACATATTAAAAGGCAGAGACATTACTTTGCCAACAAAGGTCCATCTAGTCAAGGCTATAGTTTTTCTTGTGGTCATGTATGGATGTGAGAGTTGGACTATAAAGAAAGCTGAGCGCTGAAGAATTGATGCTTTTGAACTGTGGTGTTGGAGAAGACTTTTGAGAGTCCCTTGGACTGCAAGGAGATCCAGTCAGTCCATCCTAAAGGAGATCAGTCCTGAGTGTTCATTGGAAGGACTGATGTTGAAGCTGAAACTCCAATACTTTGGCCATCTGATACGAAGAGCTGACTCATTGGAAAAGACCCTGATGCTGGGAAAGATTGAAGGTGGGAGAAGAAGGGGACGACAGAGGACGAGATGGTTAGATGGCATCATTGACTCAATGGACACGAGTTTGGGTAAACTCCGGGAGTTAGTGATGGACAGGGAGGCCTGGTGTGCTGCAGTTCATGGGGTTACAAAGAGTCGGACACAAGTGAGCGACTGAACTGAATTGAACTGAACTAGGTTGGTCATAACATTTCTTCCAAGGAATAAGTGTCTTTTGATTTCATGGCTGCAGTCACCATCTGCAGTGATTTTGGAGCTCAAGAAAATAAAGTCTGTCAGTTTCCACTGTTTCCACATCTATTTGCCATGAAGTGATGGTACTGGATGCCATGATCTTTGTTTCCTGAGTGTTGAGTTTTAAGCCAACTTTTTCACTCTCCTCTTTCACTTTCATCAAGAGGCTCTTTAGTTCTTCACTTTCAGCCATAAGAGTGGTGTCATCTGCATATCTGAGGTTATTGATATTTCTGCTGGCAATCTTGATTCCAGCTTGTGCTTCATCCAGCCCAGCGATTCTCATGATGTACTCTGCATATAAGTTAAATAAGCAGGGTGACAATATACAGCCTTGACATACTCCTATCCCTATTTAGAATCAGTCTTTTATTCCATGTCCAGTTCTAACTGTTGCTTCCTGACCTGCATACAGATTTCTCAGAAGGCAGGTCAGGTGTTCTGGTATTCCCATCTCTTTAAGAATTTTCCACAGTTTATTGTGATCCACACAGTCAAAGGCTTTGGCATAGTCAATAAAGCAGAAGTAAATGTTTTTCTGCAGCTCTCTTGCTTCTTCGGTGATCCAACAGATGTTGGCAATTTGATCTCTGGTTCCTCTGCCTTTTCTAAAACCAGCTTGAACATCTGGAAATTCACAGTTCACATGTTCCTGAAGCCTGGCTTGGAGAATTTTGAGCATTACTTTCCTAGTATGTGAGATGATTGCAATTGTGCGGTAGTTTGAGCATTATTTGGCATTGCCTTTCTTAGGGATTGGAATGAAAACTGACCTTTTCCAGTCCTGTGACCACTGCTGAATTTTCTAAATTTGCTGGCCTATTGAGTGCAACGCTTTCACAGCATCCTCTTTTAGGATTTGAAATAGCTCAACTGGAATTCCATCACCTCCACTAGCTTTGCTCATAGTGATGCTTCCTAAGGCCCACTTGACTTCACATTCCAGGATGTCTGGCTCTAGGTGAGTGATCACACCATTGTGATTATCTGAGTCATGAAGATCATTTTTGTATAGTTCTTCTGTGTATTCTTGCCGCCTCTTCTTAATATCTTCTGCTTCTGTTTTGCCCACACCATTTCTGTCCTTTATGGATCCCATCTTTGCATGAAATATTCGCTTGGTATCTCTAATTTTCTTGAAGAGATCTCTAGTCTTTCCCACTCTATTGTTTCCCTCTATTTCACTGCATTGATCACTGAGGAAGGCTTTCTTATCTCTCCTTGCTATTCTTTGAAACTCTGCATCAAATGGGTATGTTTTTCCTTTTCTCCTTTGCCTTTTGCTTCTCTTCTTTTCACAGCTGTTTGTAAGGCCTCCTCCACAACCATTTTGCCTTTTTTCATTTCTTTTTGTTGGGGATGGTCTTGATCCCTGCTCCTGTACAGTGTCATAAACCTCCATCCATAGTTCTTCATGCTCTCTATGTATCAGACCTAATCCTTTGAGTCTATTAGTCACTTCCCCTGTGAAATCATAAGGGATTTGGTTTGGTCATACCTGAATGGTTTAGTGGTTTTCCTTACTTTCTTCAGTTTACATAGGGATTTCTCAAGATATGCCATGAGTGGTATCAATATTATTAGAAAGTTTAAAATTTGTTATCTCAGTGGTTCTCTAAACACATTATGTTTTCTCTGCTTGAATGCAAGGGATGAAACACAGGTAGGATGAAGCAGATGTGTGTGTGTGTGTTTGTGTGTGTGTGCATGAGTGTAGTGGGAGTGATAGAAAATGAGTGAGCAAAGGAAACAGGAACATGAGACTTCCAGGCACCTACAAAGTAGACTGAGGGGGTAACCTAAGGGAAAGAGAAAGAAGGACACATGAGCATCATTTTCTGGGCTCTAAGAGAACCTTGAGGTCACCTTATAGCACATATTGAAGGACTATAATGGGGATGGAATCCTGTGGAATTATTATATAAGCTGTAGCTCCAGGTAAAATGAAAGGCGCGGTAGGGGGCTTCTCTCTAGTTATAGTCTTAGTTCAGATGCAGATAGATTTACAATTATAATATCATGTGGGGTGGGTTATAATAGAAAAAGTTGTGAGTTGCTGTGAGGGTACAACTGGGACATAACCTAACTTGGTCTCAGTGAATTGAGAAATGCTTCTAAAAAAACTTACAACTCAACTCCAAAATAAGGACAAGTTTCCATGAGATATTCAGTATTTATCAAACCCTTGTCCTTTGTCCCAAATTGCAAACATTGCCGGAGAGGAGAAACTTAGACTCTTATAATGGAAATGTAATTTCTATAAAGACTCATTCTCCTATAACAAAGAACGTCTGTAATAATGTGTTAGAGGCTGACATAAGTCACATGGAAGGTCAGTTTTGTGTGCGTTCAAAAGGCATACCAGGACCAAACTGAACTAACAGGAAAAAATATCTGCTTAATGCAGAGAAATCTTTTTCATTGTCAGGGGCTCTTTAAACACAAAATGAACTGCCATGGTAGGAACAAGCCCCTCGATATTGTATTTAATTGGAGGTATGGAGCTTGTAGGGAATTTTATTTTTTAGGATAATGATAACTATGGAAAACAGTAAATATCCAATATTGCTGTCTTAACACAAAGTCAGATTATTTCTTATTCATGTACAAGTGTTCCAGTTGGCATACAACTTTCTTCCTTTGGGTGATTCAAGGCACTTTCTATTTTTGGCTACCATCTCCTTGAGCTTCAGTGTCCTCTGAATTAAGGTGGAAAAGGGTAGAGAAAAAATAAAGAGAACTTCTGCTCGTGTTATATTGCTGATAATTTGTCATATCTAGATATCAGATAGAGGTGATAATTGATCATACCTAGACACCAGAAAGACTGGGAAATGTGATCCCTGGCTGAAAAGACACCTTCCAGTTACAAATCTCTACTGTGGAAAGGAGAGCCCTATTTGTGACAGTTGGCCATCACTGCCATAGGACTGATGCCTCATGAGAGGTTTCACTACGGGACCATTTGGATTCCTATGAACTTTGAATTCTATGGTTCTGATAGGTCCTGATTTTTTTCTCTAATTACTTTTGTGTTTTGGGGCAAGTCACTCATCCTCTTTGATATTAGTTGGCTCATCTGTAAAATGAGATCAGCACTTTCATTTCAGTTAGAAGTGACTCAGAGTCTTTGTGGGATTCAGATGAAATAATGTGTGTGAAAGTGTTAGCTAACATGAAAGTGCTCTAAAATTATGAGAAATAATTCTAAGACAGTTGATTTAAACTTAGCCTTGACTTAGGTCTCTAGTTGAGCTTAGGTATTTCTTCTATGTGTCTGTGAAAAAATTATTACAAAGTTCTGATACAGAAACATTTTTGAATGACTTATATTTCCATAGTTTTGCTGATATACAGGTAAATTCTATAACTATTGTAACTACTATAGTAGAAACTACCTAAGTAGAATGAAGGTAATGAATTTTTAATTAACTGAATATTCTATTTAACTGAGATATACCACATGCAATATTCTGAATCTTCAAGTCAGAAACCTAAATAGGAACAGAGAAATTATTGACTGCATTTTCTCAGTTAACAAACTATGGAACTGAGGTCTAGAGCGGTTGACAAAGATTATAGATCTGACATTCAGTGGCCTTGCACTAAACAGGTAATAGGAGAGGAGCATTTTGCCTATGAGTACCTTATTTTTGACAAAGGAGGTAAGACTATACAATGGGGGCAAAGATAAGCTGTTCAATAAGTGGTGTTTGGAAAACTGGACAGCTGCATGTGAAAGAATGAAATTAGAACACTACTAATGCTGTACACAAAGATAAACTCAAAATGGATTAAAGACTTAAATGTAAGACCAGAAACTATAAAACTCTTAGAGGAAAACATAGGCAGAACACTTGATGACATAAATCAAAGCAAGATCCTCTATGACTCACCTCCTAGAGTAATGGAAATATAAACAAAAATGAACAAGTGGAACCTCATAAAACTTAAAAGCTTTTGCATAGCAAAGGAAACTACAAGCAAGGTGAAAAGACAACCCTCAGAATGAGACAAAATAATAGCAAAGGAAACAACTGACAAAGAATTAATTTCCAAAAAATACAAGCAGCTCATACAACTCAATATCAGAAAAACAAACAGCCAGCTGAGCTATTTCAAATCCTAAAAGATGATGCTGTGAAAGTGCTGCACTCAATATGCCAGCAAATTTGGAAAACTCAACAGTGAGCCACAGGAATGGAAAAGGTCAGTTTTCATTCCAATTCCAAAGAAAGGCAATGCCAAATAGTGCTCAAATTACCGCACAATTGCACTCATCTCATACACTAGTAAAGTAATGCTCAAAATACTCCAAGCTAGGCTTCAACAGTACGTGAACTTCCAGATATTCAAACTCGATTTAGAAAAGGCAGAGGAACCAGAGATCAAATTGCCAATATCCGCTGGATCATCGAAAAAGCAAGAGCATTCCAGAAAAACATCTACTTCTGTCTCACTGACTATGCTAAAACCTTTGACTGTGTGGAATCACGACAAACCATGGAAAATTCTTAAAGAGATGGGAATACCAGACCACCTGACCTGCCTCCTGAGAAATCTGTATACAGATCAAGGAGCAACAGTTAGAACTGGACATGGAACAACAGACTGGTTCCAAACTGGGAAAGGAGTATATCAAGGCTGTATATTGTCACCCTGCTTATTCAACTTATATGCAGAGTACATCATGAGAAATGCTGGGCTGGATGAAGCACAAACTGGAATCAAGAATGCCGGGAGAAATATCAATAACGTCAGATATGCAGATGGCACCACCTTTATGGAAGAAAGTGAAGAAGAACTAAAGAGCATCTTGATGAAAGTGAAAGAGGAGAGTGAAAAAGTTGGCTTAAAACTCAACATTCAGAGAACTAAGATCACAGCACCCGGTCCTGTTACTTCAAGGCAAATAGATGGGGAAACAATGAGAGACTATTTTTTTCGAACTCCAAAATCACTGCAGATGGTGACAGCAGCCATGAAATTAAAAGACACTTGCTCCTTGGAAGAAAAGTTATGACTAACCTAGACAGCATATTAAAAAGCAGAGACACTACTTTCCCAACACAGGTCCATGTAGTCAAAGCTATGGTTTTTCCAGTAGTCATGTATAGATGTGAGAGTTGGACTATAAAGAAAGCTGGGTGCCGAAGAATTGATGCTTTTGAACTATGGTGTTGGAGAAGACTCTTGAGAGTCCCTTGGACGTAAGGAGATCTAACCAGCCCATCCTAAAGGAAATCAGTCCTGAATATTCACGGGAAGTACTGATGCTGAAGCTGAAATTCCAATACTCTGGGCACCTGAAGTGAAGAACTGACTCACTTGAAAAGACCCTGATGCTGGGAAAGATTGAAGGCAGGAGGGGAAGGGGACGACGGCAGAGGATGAGATGGTTGGATGGCATCACTAACTCTATGGGCTTGATTTTGAGTAAGCTCCGGGAGTTGGTGATGGACAGGGAGGCCTGGCGTGCTTCAGTCCATGGGGTCACAAAGAGTCGGACACGACTGAGTGACTGAACTGAACATCATGCGAAACGATGGGCTGAATGAAGCACAAGCTGGAATCAAGATGGGAGAAATATCAATAGCCACAGATATGCAGATGACATCACCTTATGACAGAACACAAAGGGGAACTAAAGAGTCTCTTGATGAAAGTGAATGAAGAAGAATGAAAAAAGTGGCTTAAAACTCAATATTCAAAAAACGAAGATCGTGGCATCAAGTTCCATCACTTCATGACATATAGATGGAGAAACAATGGAAACAGTTCTATTCATCCTATATATATTACTTTACATCTGCTAATCCCCAAATCCCAATTTTTCCCTCTGACACTTCTTCTCCCTCTTGGCAACTTTTTTAGTATAAAATTGGCTTCTATGATTTGATGTGTTTTACTCTCATTTCTGGCTTACTAAGGATTCTGGCAAGATAGTGCTGGTTAGATGAAATGTTTATTTCAACAACATTAGTTAGTTGAATGTGTATTTGTGATGTGTCTTGTTTCTCTGCTTGTTTGTTTTCTGGTTGCATGGACATGGCAGGCAGGATTAGTTTTCAGAGCAAGGTTCAAACCCGTGTTCCCTGCAGTGGAAGTATGGAGTCTTAACCACTGGACTGCCAGGGAAATCCAGTTGTGATGTTTTTAAGCAGAGTGTCCCATTACAAAAGTGTGGATCAGCTTGTTGCAGAATAAAAGGACTGGAATTAAGTAAGCACTGTGATGATAAGTACCATAAAAGAGAGAGATAAAGAGATGGTGATAGATGGGGAACAGGAAGAATTAGAGTTTGTCTGGGACAGTAGCTTTCTCACCCTGCCCCCTTGTGTTCTATATTTAACATCAAATGGCAGAACAAGGTTGCTGAGAGTAAGAAGCTGGAGCCCTGCCAATCCACTGGCATCCAAGCCATGCACTCTGCAACTCCACTTCTCCAGGCTGTTCATGTGAGGAGGATGGATGACAATAGGATTCCAAAGAAATTACTTTGCCCTGAGCTGAGAGGACAACCATTAGCAAGCCTTCTCCAGAAGGTCAGAGGAAGCTCTCCAAGGATATAGAAATGTATAGAGAGGTAGTGAAGCTCAGGCGCCAGTTGCCACAATCACTGTGGATAAAAAATACTGATCAGAGTAGAAGTCATTACAGTGTTGGGTTAGAGGGTTCTGGGAGCTATAGTTGTGTGTGTGTGTGTGTGTGCACGCACACATAAATCTACGTGATTGTAGGCATCTATTATTATAGGCAGATATCACTTTTGTTCCTAGTGTTGTGCAAAATAATTGTCTTGATTCTATTCCCTTTTTTTTGATTTACCACTAAATATTTCTGATTGCCAAAAGCCTTTTTTTTTCTTCTGTTTTCTCCCTGTGCTTTCACTATTCTCTTAACCCTTCCTATAATACTTTCCTATACTTTAGATGTCATGGGCAGATTGTGTTTTCCAAGTTGGCTGCAATAATTCCACTTCTGGGCATATGTTAGAAAAAAGCAAAAAAATTATTCAAAAGGATACATGCACCCCAATATTCATACTCTTTACCATTGTCAAAATATCAAAGCAAGCAAAGCATCCATTGACAGATGAATAAATAAAAGATGTGGTATATTAATATATATACAATGGAATATCAGCCATAAAAAGGAATGAAATTTTGTCATTTGCAGTAATAAGGATGGACCTAGAGGGCATTATGCTAAGTGAAATAAATCAGATAGAGGAAAGCAAATACTGTACAATACCATTTATATGTAGAACCTAAAAATACAATAAACTAGTGAATATAACATAAAAGAAGCAGACTCACAGATGTAGAGAACAAATCACTGTTACCAGTGGGGAGAAGGAAGGGAAGAGGTGTAAGATAGGCATAGGGAATTAAGAAGTATAAACTATTAGGTTTGAAATAAGCTATAAGAATATATTGTACAACAAAAGAATATGACCAATATTTCATAATATCTATAACTGGAGTACACATTTTAAAAATTGTGAACCACTATAGTGTACACCTGTCACTTATAGTATTATATAGCAAGTGAAGTCACACAGTCGTGTCTGACTCTTTGTGACCCTGTGGACTATAGCCTACCAGGCTCCTCCATCCATGGGATTCTCCAGACAAGAATACTGGAGTAGGTTGTTATTTCCTTCTCCAGGGGATCTTCCCGACCCAGTGATTGAACCTAGGTCTCCCACATTGTGGACAGAGGCTTTATCCTCTGAGCCACCAGGGAAGCCCATTATATAGCAACCATACTTCAACTTAAAAATGCAAAAAAAAAAAAAAAAACCCTCTTCAACACAATATAATTGTTCACTTTCCACTTGATTAGAAGAATAACGTGGAAGCCCAGTGGTTCAACTAACATGAAATTTCTCGATCAGGAGACAGCTGACATTGGTATGAACAGGGACAGCTCTCTGAATTGTCATTAATTTTTGCCTTGCTGTGAAATGGAACCGATGTTTTAGAGGATTATTCAATTTCTCAAGAGAAAACAAAAATCTGAATTTTTGTATAAATCAACAATATTTGAGCCAGTATATGAGCCAACGGTGACACTGTCATGGGAGGTGACATGAACTTATGGAATATAATGAATGAAATTCTGGACACCTAAGAGCTGATTTTTAAAAAATACAACAATAATATAGAGGAGTAATATGATAACATGCAATTAAAAGAAACTTGCTCCTTGGAAGAAAAGGGATGATAAACTTAGACAGCATATTAAAAAGCACAGACATCACTTCGCCGGCAAAGGTCCATACTGTCAAAGGTATGGTTTTTCCACTAATTATGTATGGATGTGAGAGTTGGACCATGAAGAAGGCTCAGTGCTGAAGAATTGATGCTTTCAAATTATAGTGTTGGAGAAGACTCTTGAGTCCCCTAGGCTGCAAGCAGCTCAAACCAGTCAATCTTAAAGGGAATAAACCCTGAATGTTCATTGGAAGGACTGATGCTGAAACTGAAGTTCCAATACTTTGCCTATCTGATGCAAAGAGCCAGCTCATTGGAAAAGTCTCATGCTGGGAAAGATTGACAGAGGGAGGAGAAGGGGGTGACAGAGGATGGGACGGTTGGATGACATCATTGACTCAATGGCCATGAGTTTGAGAAAACTCTGGAAGATAGTGAAGGACACGAAAGCCTGGCATGCTGCCATTCATGGGATTACAAAGAGTCAGGCATGACTTAGTGACTAAAGGATAAATAAAATAGATATATAAGCCAAAATAAATAAATAGCTTCTCAGAATTTGGTTGCAATAATACTTCCAATTCCTTATCAGCAATGTGACCTTGGCATTTTTCCCACTGGGAAATTGTGGGGTTCTATATCCCTTCCTCTGGAATCTGAAAGGGACTATGATTCATTTGTAACCAAAGAATGTGACAGAAGAGATCGAGCTTCCACCTGGTGAGCTAGAATTCTTGTACTGGAGCCCTAAGCCTTCATGTAAATAATTTAACTGCCTTGAAGTCACCACAATATGAGAAAATTCAAAGTATTCCTGGTTGAGAAACCACATGGAGAAGCCCTAATACTGAATGAAGATAGAGCAATGCATACCGAGCCCCTCGTACCTTCTCTCCACTGCTCCAGCTTCAGCTTCCATCTGACCGTAACCCCATGAGACACCCTGACTCAGAAGCCAACAGCTGAGCCCTTCCTCAGCTCTTGACCTATAGAAACAATTGTGCTGTGCTGTGCTTAGTCACTCAGTCATGGCTGACCCTTTGTGGCCCCATGGAGAGTAGCCTGCCAGGTACCTCTGTCCATGGGGATTCTCCAGGCAAGAATACTAGAGTGAGCTGCCATGCTTTCCTCCAGGGGAACTTCCAAATCTGGGGATTAAACCCAGGTCTCCCACACTGCAGCTAATTCTTTACCATCTGATCCACCAGGGAAGCACAAGAATACTATATTGGGTAGTCTATTCCTTCTCCAGGGGATCTTCCCAACCTAGCAATCGAACCAGGGTCTTCCGCATTGCAGATGGATTCTTTACTAGCTGAGCTACCAGAGAAGCCCATAGAAACAATTAGTTTTTATAAAATGATGCTTTCCTTGATTCAGGCTATCAAGTTTGGAGTAATTTGCTATGCAGAAGTAGAGTCCAAATAACCTTTCTTTAATGCTTTTCTCTTGAATATATTTCAGTTCAGTTCAGTCACTCAGTCATGTCTGATTCTTTGCAACCCCATGGACTGCAGTATGCCACGCTTCCCTGCCCATCACCAACTCCCAGGGTTTGCTCAAACTCATGTCCATCGAGTTGGTGATGCCATCCAACCATCTCATCCACTGTCATCCTCTTTTCCTCCTGCTTTCAATCTTTCCCAGCAACAGGGTCTTTTCCAGTGAGTCAGTTCTTCTCATCATGTGGCCAACGTATTGGAGCTTCAGCTTCAGCATCAGTCTTTCTAATGAATATTCAGGACTGATTTCCCTTAGATTGACTTGTTTGATCTTGTTCCAGTCCAAGGGACTCTCAAGAGTCTTCTCCAACACCATAGTTCAAAGCATCAATTCTTCGGCACTCAGCTTTCTTTATAGTCCAACTCTCACATCCATACTGGAAAATCCATAGTTTTGACTAGACAAATCTTTGTTGCCAAAGTAATGTCTCTGCTTTTAAATATGCTGTCTAAGTTGGTCATAGTTTCTCTTCCAAGGGGCAAGCATCTTTTAATTTCATGGCTGCAGTCACCATCTGCAATGATTTTGGAGCCCAAGAAAATAAAGTATCTCACTGTTCCCATCGTTTCTCCATCTATTTGCCATGGAGTGATGGGACTGGATGCCATGATCTTCGTTTTTTGAGTATTGAGTTCTAAGGAAACTTTTTCACTCTCTTCTTTGACTTTCAGCAAGAGGCTCTTTAGTTCCTCTTCACTTTCTCCATAAGGCTGATGTCATCTGTGTATCTGAGGTTACTGATATTTCTTGCGGCAATCTTGATTCCAGTTTGTGCTTCATCCAGCCAGGCATTTTGCATGATGTACTCTGCATATAAGTTAAATAAGCAGGGTGACAATATACAGCCTTGACATACTCCTTTCCCAGTTTGGAACCAGTCTGTTGTTCCATGTCCAGTTCTAACTGTTGCTTTCTGACCTGCATACAGATTTCTCAAGTGGCAGGTAAAGTGGTCTGGTATTCCAATCTCTTGAAGAATTTTCCAGTTTGTTGTGATCTACACAGTCAAAGGCTTTGGCATAGTCAATAAAGCAGAAGTAGATGTTTTTCTGGAACTCTCTTGCTTTTTCAATGATCCAGCGGATGTTGGCAATTTGATCTCTGGTTCCTCTGCCTTTTCTAAAACCAGCTTGAACATCTGTAAGTTCACAGTCCATGTACTGTTGAAGCCTGGCTTGGAGACTTATGAGCATTACTTTACTAGCGTGTGATATGAGTGCAATTGTGTGGTAGTTTGAACATTCCTTGGCATTGCTGTTCTTTGAGATTGGGATGAAAATTGACATTTTTGAGTCCTGTGGTCACTGCTGAGTTTTCCAAATTTGCTGGCATATTGAGTGCAGCACTTTCGGAGCATCATCTTTTAGGATTTGAAATAGCTCAACTGGAATTCCATCACCTCCACTAGCTTTGTTTGTATTGATGCTTCCTAAGGCCCACTTAACTTCGCATTCCAGGATGTCTGGCTCTAGGTGAGTGATCACACCATCATGGTTATCTAAGTTTGAAGATCAATTTTGTATAATTCTTCTGTGTATTCTTGCCACCTGTTCTTAATATCTACTTCTGTTAGGTCCATACCATTTCTGTCCTTTATTGTGCCCATCTTTGCATGAAATATTCTCTTGGTATCCCTAATTTTCTTGAAGAGATCTCTAGTCTTTCCCATTCGATTGTTTTTCTCTATTTCTTTGTATTGGTCACTGAGGAAGACTTTCTTATCTCTCCTTACTAAAGAGAGATAAGGCTTTCTTGTCTCTCCTTAACACTTATTAACCTTACTACATTGTTTTCAACTCTTGCTGGGATCTTGAGTACATCCTTTCCAAACTCTAGCCTCGAATCTGTGACATTGGACTGAATAATACCTCAAGAAGGGCAGAAAGAGTCTTAGCGTCCTGTGTTTCTCCTTCATTGCCCTGGTGTGTATCTGTTTTATAACTAAGCTGAACATACACATCAAGCATGATGCTCTCGCTATATCTTCAACATAGTTTGCACATATGGATGGTTGCAACTCCACCATCTATAATTCACTTAACAGCCAGAGTGATGTTTGAAATACAAAACCAGACTCAGAGTACTATGCTGCTCAAAACTCTTCGGTGATGTCCATCACTGTCAAAGCCCTATGTGATCACATGATTTGATCTCTACCCACCTCTCTTATATTAACTTCTGTCACTTCTTTCTGTCACTGAACTCTTCTTGCATTGACCTTCTTCTTACTTCTTGGATAAATCTATTTCATTTCCACTTAGGGCTTGCACATTTGCTATTTCCTCTGCTTAATGATCTTGCCCCTGATCTTTGCATGACTTACCCCTTAGCGCTCAGGCATCTGCTTCAATGTCTTTTCCTTCAACTGGTTTTCTCTTATGATCCTATCTGGATTTGTCCCTACAACTTAGCATTTTGACATTCTCTGTCATTTCTCTGCTTTCTTGTTTTTCATAACACTCATTACTACGTGAAATTACATTGTGTATATAAGGAAATACTTCTGTTGTCTTAGATTTATCTGAGGTTTCAAAGGTAGGGGCCAGAGGTGTTAATTGCTGTTGTTTTTCTGTCACTTAGTTGTGTCTGACTCTTTGCAACCCCATGGACTGCAGCATGCCAGGCTTCCCTGTCCTTCACCATCTCCCAGAGCTTGCTCAAACTCATGCCCATTGAGTCAGTGGTGCCATCCAATCATCTCATCCTCTGTTGTCCTCTTGTATTCCTGCTTTCAAACTTTTCTATCATCAGAGTCTTTTTTAATGAGTTGGCTCTTCACATCAGGTGGCTAAAGTATTGGAGCTTCAGTTTCAGTATCAGTCTTTCCAATAAATGGTCAAAGTTGATTCCTTTAGAATTGCTGATATAGCTTTTATTTATTTATTTATTTTTAAAATAAATTTATTTTAGTTGGGGGCTAATTACTTTACTTAAATGTGTCAGCTCTTTATATCTGTGAGGGGACATTTTAAAACGTGGCCAGCAGCTCTTAGCCCTTCACACATCTCAAGGACATGTAAGCAGAGGTGAGATGATTGATGAGAGGATGACGAGAAAGCAAGTATCTCTCTAAAGAGTTACCAGTGTTTGTACTGGGCTTCTCTGGTGGTTCAGTGAGAAAGAATCCGCCTGCCAATACAAGAGATGAAGGTTCGATCCTTGGGTCAGGAAGATCCCATGGAGAAGGAAATGGCAACCCACTCCAGTATTCTTGCCTGGGAAACCCTATGGACACCGGGGCCTGGGGGGCTACAGTCCATGAGGTCACAAAAGAGTTAGACATGACTTAGAAACTAAACAACAACAATGCTGATCACTGACTCCTTTCCTTTGGGGGAAGGAGAACTTTCCCTTTAAAATCAGCCAAGTAAATGATCTACATGAAAACTGCTTAGCAAATGCAACCTGTGCTCTGGGATCTTGGTGTATGTAGAAGACTGGTAGACATGGGGATCCACACCAGATTCCTGCCTGTAGAGACCAGTCACTCTGGTCGGATACAGAGTGACTAGCCAGAGCCATTCGGAAGGCAGAGTGAGCAGAAAGGGCCACAGTGAGAACAAGCCTTCTTTACTGATGACAAGACCAAGATAATCACATTTTCCAGCACACCAGATATACCTGAATCACCTATCCAGCCTTTAATCTTCTTGAAGAGGATCTTCCTCAAGAGGATTTCCTCCCAGTGGAAAGCACCCAGCACAAAGATTGGAGGTGTAATATGGACCATCACAGGAAGGGTGTGGGTTAGAAAGGTAAGTGAGTGGGTGGGGTCATAATGATCATAAGTCTGGAGGTCACCTGAATGAGAGGCACAAGACCCTTGCCAAGAAATATTTCTAAAAGTCTCTAGAGACAGGAGATCATCAGAGGAACCACAAAGAGCCCCATAACAGAAAGGGCCATGCCAGATATGAAGTGGGTCTCTTGCAAACAGCATATATTCACGTTCAGCCAGTATATGTCTTTTGGTTGGAGCATTTAGTTCATGTACATTTAAGGTAATTATTGATATGCATGTTCTTATTGCTATTTTGTTAATTGTTTTAGATTTGTTTTCGTAGGTCTCGTTTCTTTCTTTTTCTTTTGTTCTCTTGTGATTTCAGGACTTTCTTTAGTGTGTGTTTGGATTCCTTTTTCTTTTGTATGTGTACATCTATTATAGATTTTTGGTTTGCGGTTACCATGAGGTTTTGATATAGCAGTCTCTCTCTCTCTCTCTCTACACACACACACACACACACACACACACACACACACACACACACAGGGTTGTTTTAAGTTGCTTATCTCATGGTTTCAAATACATTTCAAATATCCTGTATTCTCTTCCTCTCAGGATTACTGGTTTAGATATCATATTTGTGTGTGGATGGTTTCCTCCCTTTACTGTGTGTTTACCTTTACTGGTGAGCTTCCCCATTTCATTATTTTCTTGTCTCTAATTGTGACATTTTCTTTTCCACCTAGAGAAGTTCCTTTAGCTTTGTCATAAAACTTGTTTTGTAGTGCTGGTTTGGTGGCATTGAAGTAAGGCTAAGAGCCAGACATCCTGCAGTGCAAAGTCAAGTGGGCCTTAGGAAGCATCACTATGAACAAAGCTAGTGGAGGCGATGTAATTCCAGATGAGCTATTTCAGATCCTAAAAGATGATGCTGTTAAACTGTTACAGTCAATATGCCAGCAAATTTGGAAAACTCAGCAGTGGCCACATGACTGGAAAAGGTCAATTTCCATTCCAATCCCAAAGAAAGGCAATGACAAAGATTGTTCAAACTACTTCACAATTGCAATCATCTCACACGCCAGCAAAGTAATGCTTAAAATTTTCCAAGTGAGGCTGCAACAGTATATGAACCAAGAACTTACAGATGTTCAAGCAGGATTTAGAAAAGGCAGAGGAACCAGAGATCAAATTTCCAACATCCACTGTATCATAGAAAAAGGAAGAGAATTAAGACCCTATCCTGTCCCTTAATTGTGCATCTACTTTCTCTCTTCATTCTCCACCAATCCTGAAGGAATAGGAGGTAACAGAATGAGAAGTGAAGAGAACTAAAAAACAGAGGGGAAACTCACAAAGTATCCCACCCCTTTCCTGCTGCCCAGGATGGAGAATACACTGAAACCTAAAAATTGATGAGAGAGTAATACTTCAATATTAAGTTGGATTGGACTTTCAAATTTTTAAAAATGAGAGTCATTCAATAATATCTGCAAATGATAAGAAAAGATAGGCTGGGTGCCCTAGATATCACTGGGGGTTCTGGAGGAAAGTTTCAGCATAGAACATGCAGACAAGTTTATGATGATTCAAAGGAGCTTATGATGATTTTTGGTTCACACTCCATGGAATCTAAGTTGTTTAGTAAATACACATGCACATTTACTTATTGCGTATTTTCTGTCTCTTACATCAGAGGGTAAACTGCATGAGGGGGATGACTTTGTCTTCCTTTGTTCACTGTTGTATCCCAGTGTTTAGAAGAATGTTGGCATCTTGGAAAGGGCTTCTCTGGTGGCTCAGATGGTAAAAAAATCTGCCTGCAATACAAGGGACCCCGGTTCGATCTCAGGGTCAGGAAGATCACCTGGAGAAGGGAATGGCTACCCACTGCAGTATCCTTGCCTGGAGAATTCCATGGACAGAGGAGTTTGCCACCTATCGTCCATGGGACTGGAGTCAGACACAACTGTGACTAACACATGGAACTTTGGAACTGCTTAATAATTTTTTCCTTGAAAAATGAATTCGAGAAGTATAGAAATAAAATATTTTTTAAATGGATGCTATAGTTCCTGAACTATTCTGGCCCAGGACTCCCCTAGAAATCATATCCTTATAGAGTCCCATGAGTTGGCTGGAGAGGAGGAGTGGGGAGGGTATTGGAAAGTTCTGGAGCAAATGTATTTACTAGCTGTGTGATAAGTCATTTAATTGCTGTGAGCCTCACTTTCCTTGTCTGTGGAATCAGGATTCCTTTATCAAACTGACAAGTCATGGTGAGCATTATAGTCACAATGGTCTCAATTTCTGGTTCATTTTGTCTACTAACAGTTCACCCTCTCCTTTTCCCCTGCAGAAAGAACACTGCCTTGTTCAGCCTTGCTGATGTTTTTCTGGTAGACAGAGCCACTGAACTTCTGAATACAGAAGGGTGACTATGATGTGCAGCAGGAGCAGTGTTTTCTATGGGAGTTCTCTGGCCTCAAAGGTGATGGATGGGCACCTCTCAGGCATAGTTCGTTGATCAATAAGCCATAAAGTCTCAAATTATTTTGTTAGATCCATTGATCAAATCCATCGAATTTGTCCCAACTCTTTTATTGTGAAGGCAGTGACTGGTGACATTCAGTTTCTCTCTCCTTGCTACTTTCTTTCTTCCATCTGGCTTTGGGGTGCTTTGTGGCAGTGTAGGAAAGCCCAGAATTTGAGAATAAAAGTTACCACCCCCAAGGTTGAAGGAAAAAGGCTTGTTTTGGATTTCTGCTTCAGAATGAAGCCGTGTGGTTTCTCTCTTTGGTCTTTCTAGTGGTTCCTTAGAATACAGTATTCCTCCCTTATCCCTGGGGGATATATTCCAGGACCCTTGATGCCATCATAGATCCTGAAACCATGGATGATACTTGACCTATATATATTAATACTATGTTTTATCCTACACATACATATCTTTGATAAAGTTTAATTTATAAATTAGACATAGTAAGAGATTCATAACAGCTAATAATAAAATAGAATAAATATAAAAATATTCTTCAATAAAACTTATGTGAATGTAGTATCTCAAAATAGCTAATTGTGCAAATTTAATGCCTTTTACATCTTAACCCTGCACTTAACCTACACTATAGCTGTCACTTTTGCAGTTTGAGGTGTGACAACAAAACTAGCACACATTTCTTCTTCTTTCTTCACAGTTTTACAGAAAGATTTATTCTTATCTTAAATCTTAGTAATCCCAGCATATGATTTTTATTTATTTATTTTTTTGTTGCTGTTCAGTATGGCTTAAGGGATCTTAGTTTTCTGACTGGGAATTGAAACTGGGACTCAGCAGTGAAAATACTGAGTCCTAATTGCTGGAACTCCAGGGAATTCCCCAGCATATGTTTTTCCCTTCCCTTATTACATCAAGAACTTTTGTCTTTTTACTTAAAGGAAGTACTTTGTGCTTCTCTTTGGCATATCCAAGTTGCCAGCATCACTACTCCTGTGTTTTGGGGCTATTACTAAGAAAATTGGAATTATGCGAACACAAGCACTGTAATCCTGTAATGTAATCCTGTGACAGTCGATCTGATAAGTGAAAGGGCTACAAAGTGGCTAATGAGCAGGATACACTGGACAAAGGAATGTCTCACACCCTGTATAGGGTAAAGCTGGACAGCACAAGACCTCATCATGTTACCTGGAAGTTGCACAATTTAAATTTTATGAATGATTTATTTCCGGACTTTTCAATTTAATATTTTGGACTGTGGATGACCTGGGGTAACCATGAGAAGTGAAAGCATGGATAACTGGGGACTGCTGTATTGACTTTGGAGCATCTTCACCTTTCTTGTATTCATTCATTCATTCATTCAGTCTGTTCAGTTATTCAGTAAATATCTAGTATGTGTTAAGTACCTTGGATGAGTTATGTGTGCATGGATGTTTGTTTTTTCTACAAGGGCCAACTAGGTTCAGGTTCCCAGGAAACTGCAAGATTTTTTAAGTATATGGCACATGGCATTTCCTCAATTTTTATTGTTGGATGAGTGAATTGAATTGCTTTCGGGAGTAATTAGTTAGGCACAGACTTTATTCACTTATTGAAGAAACATTTATTAATTACTTTCTAGTGCAAATAATAATATCTAGGTTTTAGGGTTGTCTTGATGATAAAAGAATACATAGAGTCGCTAGTACATTTTCAGGTGCAAAATAAATTATTAATAACTGGTAGATATTATTATCATTATTATCTCCTGATAGATTTGAGTCATTGCAAACAACTGCCACTATTTATTTGGTTGGTTTATTTTAGAAAATCCTCCTGTTGTGAATCTCTGGCTCCTACACAATAGATAAAATTGTTCAATTAAGTATAGTCTTAGTATTTTATTTGACCACTCCGTTCTACCCTGTTCTTCCAACACATACACAGTTATTTAGCTCAAGAAGGACAGCACCAACACAGCACCCAGCCCTCTGGTATCCTAGAAAGGAAGGGTATAATCAAGGCTTATCTCAGTGAGTAAAGTACACCCATCTTTGGAAATAGAAACATTTAGCTTCCTGTATAAGGCAAGCTGCGTCAGGTAGCTAAATATCTCTTTCTTTCCCAGTGAGAATCTTATTTGCTCTCTTAAGAAGTGAATCTAATATTTAACAATTAATTTGTTTGTGTTGTTTATAGAGTAGTTTTCCACATAAGACTTCCAACAAGGAACTAAAATTGCACATACTTTTTAATATTTTGTGTTAAAATGGGGAAAACATAAAATTTATTTAATTTATATTTTCACCCCACTCCCCAGCTTCACTAGGTCCTGCTCTGCTCATTTTATTTCAACTATCATATGATTTCCAGATTCCTTTCTATGTAGTTCTGTGCTAACTATGTTTCCTCGAAGCTATTTTGTTTATGATCATCCTTTCATTTGAATATATTCCCTACTTTCCCACTTGAGAGGCTGTCTACAATGACCCACTTTCTAGTTTAAGGGTCTTTCCTATGAGTTTCCCCATCCCCCATTGCTTACTTTTGTTTTATTTTTTTCATAGATCCTATTAATTTTCTTTTCACAGTTGAGATACAATTGAAGTACAATATTATATGTTACAGGTGTATAGTATAGTGATTCACAATTTGTAGCGGTCATGCTCCATTTATAGTTATTATGGAATATTGTCTATGTTCCTTGTATTGTACAATATACTCCTGTAGCTCGTGTGCATGTGTGCTAAGTCGCTGCAGTTGTGTCTGACTCTGTGTGACACCATGGACTGTAGCCTGCCAGACTCCTCTGTCCATGGGATTCTCCAGGCAACAATACTGCAGTGGGTTGCCATACCCTCCTCCAGGGATCTTCCAGACCCAAATCCTCATCTCTTGTATCTCCTGAATTGGCAGGCAAGGTTCTTTACCACTAGTGTCACCTGAGAAGCCCCACCCTGGTAGCTTATTTTACACATAGTAGTTTATATCTCTTAAACTACTATCCCTATGTGGCCCCTTCTCCCAATGTTTACTTTCATTAATACATTATTCACTCTACACGCTAAGTACTGGTTTTTTTCCCTACTAAACTATGTTACTTGAGGCTGGGGACACAGGTTTGTAATCCTGGTGTCCAGGACAGTTTCTGACATGGTAATTGTTCATCATGAACTACTTATTGTCAAATTTTCAGACTTAAATTGAAGAAAGTAGGGGAAACCACTAGACCATTCAGGAATGACCTAAATCAAATCCCTTATGATTATACAGTAGAAGTGAGAAATAGATTTAAGGGATTAGATCTGACTGACAGAGTGCCTGATGAACTATGGACGGAGGTTCATGACACTGTGCAGGAGACAAGAATCAGGACCATCCCCCAAGAAAAACAAATGCAAAAAGACAAAATGGCTGTCTGAGGAGGCCTTAGAAATAGCTGTGAAAAGAAGAGAAGCCAAAAGCAAAGGAGAAAAGGAAAGATAAACCCACTTGAAAGCAGAATTCAAAAGAATAGCAAGAAATCTTGCATTCCTGGGATAAAGCCCACTTAGTCATGATGCATGATCTTTTTAATGTGTTGTTGGATTCTGTTTGCTAGAATTTTACTAAGGATTTTTGCATCTATGTTCATCAGTGATATTGGCCTGTAGTTTTCTTTTTTTGTGGCATCTTTGTCTGGTCTTGGAATTAGGGTGATGGTGGCCTCATAAAATGAGTTTGGAAGTTTACCTTCTTCTGCAATTTTCTGGAAGAGTCTGAGTAGGATAGGTGTTAGCTCTTCTCTGAATTTTTGGTAGAATTCAGCTGTGAAGCCGTCCGGTCCTGGGCTTTTGTTTGCTGGAAGATTTCTGAATACAGTTTCGATTTCCGTGCTTGTGATGGGTCCGTTAAGGTCTTCTATTTCTTCCTGGTTCAGTTTTGCAAAGTTATACTTTTCTGCAAATTTGTCCATTTCTTCCAAGTTGTCCATTTTATTGGCATATAGTTGTTGGTAGTAGTCTCTTATGATCCTTTGTATATCTGTGTAGTCTGTTGTGAAAGATAAAAACCATATGATTGTCTCAATAGATGCAGAAAAAGCTTTTGGCAAAATTCAACATGCATTTATGATAAAAACCCTCCAGAAAGCAGGAATAGAAGGAACATACCTCAACATAATAAAAGCTATATATGACAAACCCACAACAAACATTATCCTCAATGGTGAAAAATTGAAAGCATTTCCCCTAAAGTCAGGAACAAGGCAAGGATGCCCACTTTCACCACTACTATTCAACATAGTTTTGGAAGTTTTGGCCACAGCAATCAGAGCTGAAAAAGAAATAAAAGGAATCCAGATAGGAAAAGAAGAAGTAAAACTCTCACTGTTTGCAGATGACATGATCCTCTACATAGAAAACCCTAAAGATTCTACCATAAAATTACTAGAGCTAATCAATGAATATAGTAAAGTTGCAGGATATAAAATTAACACACAGAAATCCCTTGCATTCCTATATACCAATAATGAGAAAACAGAAAGAGAAATTAAGGAAACAATTCCATTCACCATTGCAAAAAAAAGAATAAAATACTTAGGAATATATCTACCTAAAGAAACAAAAGACTTATATATAAAAAACTATAAAACACTCATGAAAGAAATCAAAGAGGATACAAATACATGGAGAAATATACCGTGTTCATGGATTGGAAGAATTAATATAGTGAAAATGAGTATACTACCCAAAGCAATCTATAGATTCAATGCAATCCCTATCAAGCTACCAATAGTATTTTTCACAGGACTAGAACAAATAATTTTACAATTTGTATGGAAATATAAAAAACCTCGAATAGCCAAAGCAATCTTGAAAAAGAAGAATGGAACAGGAGGAATCAACCTGCCTGACTTCAGGCTCTACTACAAAGCCACGGTCATCGAGACAGTATGGTACTGGCACAAAGAAAGAAATATAGATCAATGGAGCAAAATAGAAAGCCCAGAGATAAATCCACACACCTATGGACACCTTATCTTCGACAAAGGAGGCAAGAATATACAATGGAGAAAAGACAATCTCTTTAACAAATGGTGCTGGGAAAACTGGTCAACCACTTGTAAAAGAATGAAGCTAGAACACTTTCTAACACCATACACAAAAGTAAACTCAAAATGGATTAAAGATCTAAACATAAGACCAGAAACTATAAAGCTCCTAGAGGAAAACATAGGCAAAACACTCTCCGACATAAATCACAGAAGGATCCTCCATGACCCACCTCCCAGAATATTGGAAATAAAAGCAAAAATAAACAAATGGGACCTAATTAAAATTAAAAGCTTTTGCACAACAAAGGAAACTATAAGCAAGGTGAAAAGACAGCCTTCAGAATGGGAGAAAATAATAGCAAACGAAGCAACGGACAAACAATTAATCTCAAAAATATACAAGCAACTCCTGCAGCTGAATTCCAGAAAAATAAACGACCCAATCAAAAAATGGGCCAAAGAACTAAACAGACACTTCTCCAAAGAAGACATACAGATGGTTAACAAACACATGAAAAGATGCTCAACATCACTCATTATTAGAGAAATGCAAATAAAAACCACGATGAGGTACTATCTCATGCTCGTCAGAATGGCTGCTATCCAAAAGTCTACAAGCAATAAATGCTAGAGAGGGTGTGGAGAAAAGGGAACCCTCTTACACTGTTGGTGGGAATGCAAACTAGTACAGTCACTATGGAGAACAGTGTGGAGATTCCTTAAAAAACTGGGAATAGAACTGCCATACGACCCAGCAATCCCACTGCTGGGCATACACACTGAGGAAACCAGAACTGGAAGAGACACATGTACCCCAATGTTCATCGCAGCACTGTTTACAATAGCCAGGATGTGGAAGCAACCTTGATGCCCATCATCAGACGAATGGATAAGGAAGTGGTGGCACATATACACAATGGAATATTACTCAGCCATTAAAAAGAATACATTTGAATCGGTTCTATTGAGATGGATGAAACTGGAGCCCATCATACAGAGTGAAGTAAGCCAGAAAGAAAAACACCAACACAATATACTAATGCATATATACGGAATTTGAAAGATGGTAACAATAACCCTATATGTGAGACAGAATAAGAGACACAGATGCATAGAACAGTCTTATGGACTCTGAGGGAGAAGGTGAGGATTAGACGTTCTGAGAGAATAGCACTGAAACATGTATATTATCATATGTGAAACAGAACACCATTCCAGGTTCGATGCATGAGACAAATGCTCAGGGCTGGGGCAATGGGATGACCCAGAGGGGTGGAAGTGGGAGGGAGGTATGAGGGGGGTTCAGGATGGGGAACACATGTAAACCCATGGCTGATTCATGTCAATGTATGGCAAAAACCACTACAATATAGTAAAGTAATTAGGCCCCAACTAAAATAAATAAATTTATTAAAAAAAAAAAAGAATAGCAAGGAGAGATAAGAAAGCCTTCCTCAGTGATCAATGCAAAGAAATAGAGGAAGACAATAGAATGAAAAAGACTAGAGATCTCTTCAAGAAAATCAGAGATACCAAGGGAACGTTTCATGTAAAGATGGGCTCAATAAAAGACAGAAATGGTATGGACCTAACAGAAGAAGAAGATATTAAGAAGAGGTGGCAAGAATACACAGAAGAAATGTATAAAAAATATCTTCACGATCCAGATACTCATGATGGTGTGATCACTCACCTAGAACCAGACATCCTGGAATGTGAAGTCAAGTGGGACTTAGGAAGCATTGCTATGAACAAAGCTAGTGGAGGTGATGGAATTCCAGTTGAGCTATTTCAAATCCTAAAAGATGATGCTCTGAAAGTGCTGCACTCAATATGCCAGCAAATCTGTAAAACTCAGCAGTGGCTGCAGGGCTGGAAAAGGTCAGTTTTCATTCCAATCCCAAAGAAAGGCAATGCCAAAGAATGCTCAAACTACCGCACAATTGCACTCATCTCACACGCTAGTAAAGTAATGCTCAAAATTCTCCAAGCCAGGCTTCAGCAATACGTGAACCATGAAATTCCAGATGTTCAAGCTGGTTTTAGAAAAGGCAGAGGAACCAGGGATCAAATTGCCAACATCCAGTGGATCATCGAAAAAGCAAGAGAGTTCCAGAAAAACATCTATTTCTGTTTTATTGACTATGCCAAAGCCTTTGAATGTGTGGATCACAACAAACTGGAAAATTCTGAAAGAGATTGAAATACCAGACCATCTGACCTGCCTCTTGAGAAACCTGTATGCAGGTCAGGAAGCAACAGTTAGAACTGGACATGGAACAGTCGACTGTTTCCAAATAGGAAAAGGAGTATGTCAAGCCTTTATATTGCTACCTTGCTTATTTAACTTATATGCAGAGTATATCATGAGAAACACTGGGCTGAAATGAAGCACAAGCTGGAACTAAGATTGCCAGGAAAAATATCATTGACTTGAGATATGCAGATGATACCACCCTTATAACAGAAAGTGAAGAAGAACTAAAGAGCCTCTTGATGAAAGTGAAAAAGGAGAGTGAAAAAGTTGCCTTAAAGCTCAACACTCAGAAAACAAGGATCATGGCATCTGGTCCCATCACTTAACGGCAAATAGATGGAGAAACAGTGGAAACAGTGGCAGACTTTATTTTTTTGGGCTCCAAAATTACTTCAGATGGTGACTGCAGCCATGAAATAAAAAGACGTTTATTCCTTGGAAGAAAAGTTATGACCAACCTAGACAGCATATTAAAAAGCAGAAACATTACTTTGCCAACAAAGGTTCATCTAGTCGAGGCTATCATTTTTCCAGTAGTCATGTATGGATGTGAGATTTGGATTATAAAGAAAGCTGAGCACTGAAGAATTGATGTTTTTGAATTGTGATGTTGGAGAAAACTCTTGAGAGTCCCTTGGACTGCAAGGAGATCTAACCAGTCCACCCTAAACGAAATCAGTCCTGAATGTTCTTTGGAAGGACTGATATTGAAGCTGAAACTCCAATACTTTGGCCACCTAATGCAAAGAGCTGACTCTTTTGAAAAGACCTGATGCTGAGAAAGATTTGAAGGAGAGAAGAGAAGGGGATGACAGAGTATGAGATAGTTGTATGGCATCACTGACTCAATGGACATTAGTTTGAGTAAACTCCAGGAGTTACTGATGGACAGAGAAGCCTGGCATGCTGCAGTCCATGGGGTCACAAAGAGTCGGACAAGATTGAGTGACTGAACTGAACTGAATTGTTCATCAAATAGCTAATGAATGAATGCATGATTGAATAAATGAATGAGTGGTTACTTGTGTGCAGCACATGAAATAAAACATGAAATAATTACTCTGTACTTGGGGAAAGGAGATATTTTTGTGGAAAGAAGACAACCACCAACAGGAATGTTAGCAAAATTTTACTCCAAGACATGGTGTATTTTTAAAGTAAATTGTTGGTAAGTGAAACATCCAGGAAGCTCTTGCTTCCTAGAAGAGAGAGTCTGTGTGAGTTGAGATGGTGACTGGTTTCTTAGAGGAGGTGGCATTGAAGATGAGTCTTAAAGGATGCATCAGAGAAAAATAATCATAGAAATTCAATCATTCGTGAAGAAAGTAATGAACTGCATACATTTGAGTTATTGAGTTTTAATTTATTTAGAATTCTATCCTCAGATGGAAAACAATCAAGGTATTGCTAATGACAAAATGGTTATGAATAAAGCACTTTGAATAAGATTCAAGCTGTGTCAAATGTTAATACTTCTATAATCAGTGGATCTTGTTAGAGTAGCCATCACTATTAATAAGGAGATTAATGGTGTCAGCAATATGCGAACCGTGAACTTCCAGATGTTCAAGCTCGTTTTAGAAAAGGCAGAGGAACCAGAGATCAAATTGCCAACATCCGCTGGATCATCGAAAAACCAAGAGTTCCAGAAAAACATCAACTTCTGCTTTATTGACTATGTCAAAGACTTTGACTGTGTGGATCACAAGAAACTGTGGAAAATTCTGAAAGAGATGGCAATACTAGATCATCTGACCTGTCTCTTGAGAAACCTGTATGCAGGTCAGGAAGCAACAGTTACAACTGGACATGGAACAACAGACTGGTTCTAAATAGGAAAAGGAGTACGTCAAGGCTGTATATTGTCACCCTGTTTATTTAACTTATATACAGAGTACATCATGAGAAACGCTGAGCTGGAAGAAACACAAGCTGGAATCAAGATTGCCGGGAGAAATATCAATAAACTCAGATATGCAGATGACACCACCCTTATGGCAGAAAGTGAAGAAGAACTAAAGAGCCTCTTGATGAAAGTAAAAGAAGAAAGTGAAAAAGTTGGCTTAAAGCTCAACGTTCAGAAAACTAAGATCATGGCATCTGGTCCTGTCATTTCATGGCAAATAGATGGGGAAACAGTGGAAACAGTGTCAGATTTTATTTTTTTAGGCTCCAAAATCACTGCAGATGGTGACTGCAGCCATGAAATTAAAAGACGCTTACTCCTTGGAAGGAAGGCTATGGCCAACCTAGATAGCATATTTGAAAGCAGAGACATTACTTTGCCAACAAAGGTCTGTCTAGTCAAGGCTATGGTTTTTCCAGTGGTCATATATGGATGTGAGAGTTGGACGGTGAAGAAAGCTGAGTGCCACAGAATTGATGCTTTTGAACTGTGGTGTTGGAGAAGACTCTTGAGAGTCCCTTGGACTGCAATGAGATCCATTCAATCCATCCTACAGGAGATCAGTCCTGGATGTTCATTGGAAAGACTGATCTTGAAGCTGAAACTCCAATACTTTGGCCACCTCATGCGAAGAGTTGACTCATTGGAAAAGACCCTAATGCTGGGAAGGATTGGGGGCAGGAGAAGGGGATGACAGAGGATAAGATGGTTGGATGGCATCACTGACTCGATGGACATGGGTTTGGGTAAACTCCGGGAGTTGGTGATAGACAAGGAGGCCTGGCGTGCTGCGGTTCATGGGGTCGCAAAGAGTCGGACACGACTGAGTGACTGAACTGAACTGAACAAGTAAATAGGTTTTCATTATGAAAAGCTTGTTTGGAAAATAAGCCTCAAAAATCCCATGTTTTGTAACTTTTTGTTTCACACTGTTCAGTGTAGACGGGGAAGCATAACTTTCTGTGTTTGGTATTAAACATTTTCACAGATTTTCACAAATTGCATGAAAGGTTGTGATTTTGGAAATTTATAGGGGCAAAGAGGGGTTCAAGGCTACAAATGTATGACAAGTGAGCAGTAGGCAACTGAAAGAATAAGTTACTGAGGAACGACGTCATTATGGGGTTAGAAATTGTAGACCTATTGTTAAATGAGGCATGGGACATGATGCTGCCAAGGTTTCAAGTTAATTGCTAGCACCTCTCTTTGTGCATTTGATCAGACATGAGAGGTAGAAATTCTTCTTGCCCTTCATAAACTGTCAACAAGCCAAGTGAAATATGTGTTTTGAGAGTAAATGCAAACCTAGTGAGAGAGGATCGTGATGCAGTGATTTAGGCACCTGGAAAACATAGCTCTTTTCCCAGTATACTTATTGTTTATATTAAAGTAATGTACAGAATGTGTACTTGAAAGGATACATTTGGACAATCTTCATAAGATTTTCTTCAACTTGACAGTCAAGCAATTTCTCAATTTTCCATGTGTGGGTTTTCACATTTGTGAGTTATCTGTGGCAAGTATTCTAACTCTGATGGCCTATCCTTGTTATCCAGCATATCTTGAACTATTCTTCATTCTTCAGAAAATGAAGAACTCATTTGAATATAAACCCAAACAAAAGTCTGCAGGTCAATGCATTGCAAAAATAGAAAACTTTCATATGGTACATTTCAAAAGCCCTCTAGCAGAATAAATGGACTCCTTTATATTCTTATAGCATTTTTTTTTTACCAATTTCTATTATAACATTTATCACATCCTATTATAGTTTTTTATTTGTCTGCCTGACCCCTTAGACATATGATAGAAGATGGTAAACGGAGGTTTTAAAACCATTTTTCTCCCCTTCACCCTTAAATTCTATATGTAGTATTCAATAACTTTATGTTGAATTAATTAAAGTACAAAAGAATGAGTAAATAAGGTTTCACATGATTGAAATCAATGTGTGGCTCCTGCTAGGATATAGAAAATTGGTTGTAATTTATATTTCACAGTATTTAGAGTTGCAGATCATCTTACAGAATATTTGGCACAGTATGTTTTTAAGCTTTATTTTTTCTTTTAGGAAAATAATTTTAATTTTAATAAAATATTATTTTGAACTTTATAAAGTAGGAGGCAGAGAGGTGTAAAACCGAGCTAGGCAAAGAGGAGATGTGCAGCCCTGCATTCCATGCCCTGGCTATTCCACAGGCCAGATCAGAGCTTTGTCCCCAACACAGAACATCAGTTTGGTAACAACTTTACTGGCACCACTTTATAGCTTTTCAGATGAAGCCAGAGTTTATTGGAGTTCCCCAAGTTTATTCCCTAAGCCAAGACTGGAACTCCCCCCCCCCCACAATAAATGGTTTTCCAACAATACCATGTTTTTCCTTCATTATTATTTCTGCCGTTATTTCAGATCCCCCACACTCCCACTCTGCTTCACTGAGTCAAAGGAAAGACAGCGGACTGTAACGTCAATTAGTTTGAAAAGGGCAGATGCATGTCACTAAACTATTGCCTTCTGAAGTACTTATTATTATTATTATTATTTTTTTGCATCTAAGATAAAATCACCCTGAGTGGGAGACCCTGTGGTGTGGCTGAGAGCTTATGGGATAGGCTAGACATGATTTCTTAACCTGAATACACATTAATTCTCCCATGGGCAAGAGTGGTTCAACCAGCTCTGGTCTATGTGGTCAAGGGGAATTGGTATAAGGAAAATAACAAAAATCCACTGAAAATCCAGAAACTTCAGAGCAACTTGGCATCTCTCAATCCTTTTTTCTTTTCTAAATTTTCATCTGGGTCTTTCAAAGGTATCCAGAGTGACAGTCTTATCTTACCGGATATAGATGCAAACAAATAATTATAAGAATGATAACAGCAATGATGAAGATAGTAATGCTTACAAGTTAAAGTGCATGTGTTAGTGATCAGAGCATGGAACACTGTATTTTATGGTATCCTTAAAACAATTTTTTGAGCCAAGAGAACAAGCAAATAAAAAAAAAGCAATGTAACTGAAGATGAATGCTAAAAAGACTTATCAAAGGGAACACAATAAATGGCAGAAAATAGAATGAAACATAGTGTGTTTTCCTTTATACAATTGAGCCATGACACCACAGTGTTTCAACTTCAGCTGCAGGAAGAAGCCAGTGGCTTCCAATAGTCTCTGTGACACTGAGTTTTACAGCCCCTCCTCCCTCCCTCCTTCCATTCTGTCCACCACTTCTTCCTCACAGTCTCAGTAAGGATTCAATCAGGGAAGCTTAACTACACTGAGTATAATGAAACAGGGAATTTGTCATAGAAATTAGTCTTTACACAAATGTGGAAACAAGCAGGGAAGTATAGGTTGAAGAAAGAGACCAAGAGATGAGAGAGAGATTGCTAACCAGCCCCAGTAGAACTGAACAAGTCAATGCTTGCAGTAAATCTGCCAGAGAAGGACCACAAAAGGGGGTGGCATAGAAGCCTCTAAAAGTTTGTTGGTCCTTCATAGCTAATGGTACGGTGAATTCATGGTTTCTAGTGGGCTGTTGATCACAAGGTCAAGTTGTCAGAAAGAAGAGCTAGACATAAAGTGGGGAAGGGAGAGGGAACATGGGAACTTTGTGCCTCGGCATCTGCCTCTTGCCATCATTTACCAATGAAAACCTCTACACAATCATGGCTGTTGCTTCACTTCTGCCTCCCCAAACTCATGAAGCTGCATGAGTTTGGTCAACTCAAGCCCAGAACCATACGGAGAAGGGGATATTGAGATATATGTTTCCCAGTGTGAACCAATTGTTATGGAAAAATGCTGCACAGGGCTTTCATGGTGGCTCAGTGGTAAAGAATCCACCTGGCAATGCAGGAGATGTGAGTTCAATCCCTGGGTCAGGAAGATTCCCTGGAGAAGGAAATGACAACCCACTCCAGTATTCTTGCATGGCAAGTCCCATGGACAGTGGTGTCTGGAAGGCTACAGTCCATGGCGTTGCAAAAGAATTGGACACGCCTTAGTGACTAAACAACAGTCCAGGATACTCCTGTACTTCTGCACTGTATTGGTCACACAATTTTGTACAACTGAAATATATGCCTTCTATACAGAGTCAGCTACTAAAATCTTAACACTTCTAGAAAAAAATAAGAGAATATCTTTGCAACATAGGGTAGGCAAATATTTCTTAAACAGGACCCCACAAGTAATAACCATAGAGGGAAATTTGAAAAATTTGAAACCATAAAAATTTAAACCTCTCAAGAGGTTAAATTGTACAATCAAACTGTACAATTGACTCAATAAGTACAACTCAATATAATGCAAAGACAAGAATAGAGAAGCAATAGATTGACAGAAAATCTCAATATGTGTATCAGTGGGTGACCAAGGGCCTTATTCAGAATAGAGAAAGAACTCCTGAAAAATAATAAAAAAGGTAACTCAGAGAAAAATGAGCAAAGACATAGACACCACACAAAGGCCCAACACTAGAAAGGATCAATAAATAAACAGTACTCAACATTTTTAGCCATTAAGGAAATGTAAATTGAAACCACATGAGACTCCACTATACACTCACTAAAATGGCTAACCGGTTATGAAGACTAACAAAATTAAATAATGGTGAATATGTGGAACACCTGCAATTCCAATTCATTGTTGTTGGAATGCAAAATAGTATAACTTGCATTGATGCATTTATACTACCATGTGTAAAATAGATAGCTAGCAGGAAACAGTTGTATAGCACAGGGAATTCAACTTGGTGCTCTGCAATGACCTAGAGGGTTGGATGTAGGAGGTGGGAGGGAGGTTCAAGCTATGTGGCTCAATAGCCATATGTGGTTAATATCATCTTTATAGATATAGAATATTCCCATTATCAGAGAAAATTCTATTTGGATAGTGCTGTCATAGAGCATAGAAGTGATAAATATTAGCTATTATTATTATTAAGAGAAAATCACTTTTATTAGATAGTTTGCATTTTACTGAAGAAACTAGACAATGAAACATGAAAACAACACGGTTAAATGCTACGGCTTTGAAGGATATTATGGAAGAGGGAGAAGGACCTTTTTCAGGGAAGAGTAGCTAAGCATCATTAGGAGCAACCCTTGATGTGTGTCCTAAGTTAATGGTGAGCTCATAAAGAAAAATACCTGTAGGAAGGGTGGTACTGCAGCAAATTCTGGGAACACTGAGCACATGCAAGCATGCTTGCTTGCTTTCTCTCAGTCTTTCTTGGGAGAGAATTCTTAAAGAGACTGACTGAGTGTTCTGTGATGGGGTAGGGAGGGAAGAGTAGAGAGAAGGGTAGGAAGGTGTTCTGAGCAGGAAAATTTGTTCACATTCAGCAAAAGAAAAGAGACTAATGAGAGTTTCAGTGAACCAATGTGCTTTGGGTGAGTTGTGGCTTGGGTGGAAGAGCAGCACCTGAGAACATAGAGGTGGGCAGGGCAGAAATGAAGAAGGGGTGTTGGTGTCATGCTAATGCATGATCTGAAAGATAAGTTTATTTAGTTATTTGAACATGTAATATATTCATATGGTCCAACAATCAAAATGTATAAAAAGAAATATAGTCAAAAGTACACACACATTATATGTAACCACTCCTATGTGTGCCTTATTTAATGTTCCAAAGTTTATTTTATCTGTATTTATTTAAATACAGATATGTGGGTGTTTATTTCTCCTTTTTTAATATGAACAGACTTCGTACTCTTCTGCCCCTCGCCTATGTTCACACATAATGAGGATCTTTCCGTATAGGTATATGCAAAACTATTCTGTTATTTTCTTTTTACCCTTTTCTTTTTTAAACAGCCACAGAATTCCATTCTGTGGGTATATGATAGTTTATTTAATGGTCTCCTATTAAAGGATATATATGTTTCTAATATTTTGCTTTTGCAAAAAAAAATACTCTAACCAAAAACTTTGTACATGAAGAATTTCTCCAGTGTGAGTGTGCATCTATAAGATGCATTTTTTGAAGTAGTGTTGCAGGTCTCCGTGATTTGGAGGAATATTGCCACATTGCTCTCAAAAGGATTCTTCACATTTACACTCCCACGGGCACTATACCAAAGTGCCAATTCCTTATGGCTTCCCTAGTAGAAACTGCTATGAAACTTTTTGTCTGTTTTGCTTTTGCTTTGTCAGTCTGACAGGTGAATCCATGTCGTTCTAGTATGCATTTCTCTTATTGTGAATATGTAAGAAACTTCTGCTTTTTTCCTTTCCTAAGAGACATCTGCTCATATCCTTTGCCCACACTTTATTGTTTAGTGTTTTGAGTTGAACTTTCTTCTTCTCCTGGCAGTAGTCTTTGAAAGGATCTGATGTGATCAGAATTACATTTTAGAAAGCTATCTTTAGCAGAGGCCTTGAGGAGAGTGGGCTGAAGCCAGGAGAGGCAGGAGATAAGAATACTAAGAAGAGGAATATAATTCATATTAAAAGTTCACTGAGACATGTTCACTAAAGACTAGAAACTATTACACTTGCATTGGATAGGAGGAAAAGAATTCATGAGATAATTGGAAGATGGAACAAAGCGATTCAATTGGTAGGGGGTAAGGGAGGAGCAGGAGTCTGGAAAGGCTCTGAGGCTTCTGGTTTGGGGGACTTGAGTGGCCAGTAATTGGGACAGACAGCCCTGAAACAGGAGCAGATTCTAGAGGGAAGCTATAATAACCCTGCAGAATGTCTATTTGGTTTAACATGTCCAGAGTTAGAAGAGAGGTCAAAAGTAGATCTGAAGATGTGAGATATCTGTATATATTCTATATAGATGTATAGATATGCTTATTAATATGAGGTCCTTATGGTAACCCTGTCAATGGGGAAAGAAGGAACAGAAGTATCTGCATTGGTAATTCTTGTAACTGCTTTAACAAGCGGGTGAGATTCTGTTATAATTAGCAAATTCTTTGTTTGAATGCAAATGTTCTTTCTAAAGCCCTTCATTCTCAACTAGGCTAACACTTCCCTTGTTTCCACCAATAAATTGCTGGGCAAATTCTTTCTGCCCTATTACTAGCAAAATCCTATTACAAATGTTCTACGAAATTCTCCATTGCCAAGTTGACTCTAGTCCAAAGCAGCAATGTTTATGACTATGAACAGGAGGGCCCTCCCAGTGCCCACTGGACTCTCATAACCCTCAGGGTATTTTCTCTTCCTAATGATCACACTCCTCTAGGGGAGACTGGCTGGTTGAACACATCTGAATACTATTTAGTTCTTACAATGTCTTATTTGGGTCTGTGTTGCCAGAACACAGCATAGGGCCTGGCACACAGTAGGTGCTCAAGAAGTGGTTGTTAAGGGGAGAAAATATTGACAGAAGTGCTTAACAAATGCCAAACAATTGTAGGAAACTGCTTTTCTTTCCATTTCTCTCACCCTGTTTTATAGTCAACAAAACTCAGGAATATTAAAAAAAGCCCTCTCACTTCTCCCTCACCAGTGAAACTTCTGACCCCTCCACAAAATAGTCAGACAGGTAATTTGCTCTAGTTTGAGAGTAGGAGAGAATTGCTAAACTGAGATTAAACTGTATCATTACCAAGCTGTTTCAACTCCTTACTCTGCCGCAAAGTATAAAGCAACATTAAACTGAACACTGCATACCTCTCCCAAACATCATGTCCAAAACACCCTTTCCTAAGTTTACAAACTTAGAAAGAATCATGACAATATTTAGGAGCTTGGGTGGGCTTTTGGTAGGGAAGAGACAGGGAATGCGTAATTACTGAATGGTGCTTTTTCCCCCCCACTACTTTCCTACCAAGATGCTGGAAAAGAAAGTGAAAATGTTAGTAGGTCAGTCATTCCTGACTCTTTGCAACCCCACGGACTGTAGCGCACCATGCTCCTCTGTCCATGGAATTCTCCTGGCAATAATACTGGAGTGAGTTGCCATTTCTTCCTCCAGGGGAACTTCCTGACCCAGGGATTGAACCTGGGTCTCCTCCATTGCAGGCAGACTCTTTACCATCTAAGCTACCAGGGAAGCCCAACCAAGATGCTTGGTCTCTACAAATTATTTCCCTTTCATTCACTTTAAACTTCTAGTCCAGATGGATTTGTTCGTCTCTTTATGTATCTTTTTTCTTTCTTTTTCTTTTTTAATTAATTATTTTTTATTGAAGGATAATTGCTTTACAGAATTTTGCTGTTTACTGTCAAACCTCAACATGAATCAGCCATAAATATACATATATCCCCTCCCTTATGAACCTCCCTCCCATCTCCCTTCCCATCCCACCCATGCAGGCTGATACATTTGAATTTCCTGAGTAATGTATTTCTATTTTCTTCCTTTCAGTTTTGCTGCCCTGTAAATAAATTGATACCATTTTCGAAGAATTTTCTTTCTCTTTCTTAACTGCACTCTGTATAATAGGTTGGTTCCTCCACCTCATTATTTTATTGCCCAGGTAATATTCCATTGTTGTTCTTTATCTATTCAAATGGACATCTTATTGTAAATAGTGCTGCCATCTGGTCCTTTTTGTTTTTTGGGAGATTTTTGATCACAGCTTCAATTTCAGTGCTTGTAATTGTTTCAATTTCTATTTCTTCAGTCTTTTTTTTTCATTTTTCTTCCAGGTTGCCTATTTTATTGCCAGGTAGTTGTAATAGTATCTTATAATCCTTTGTATTCTTTGTCTGTTGTAATCTCTCTCTTTTTTCATTTCTAATTTTGTTGATTTGATTTTCTCTCATTTTTTTTTTCTTGATAAGTCTGGCTAAATGCTTGCCAATTTTGTTTATCTTCTCAAAGAACCAGTTTTTACTTTTATTAACCTTTACTATTGTTTCTTTTCATTTCTTTTTCATATATTTCTCTTTGGATCTTTATGATTCTTTTCCTTCTACTAATTTTGGGTTATTTTTGTTCTTCTTTTTCCAGTTGTTTTAGGTGTAAAGTTAGGTTGTCTATTTGGTGTTTTTCTTGTTTCTTGAGGTAGGATTGTATTGCTATAAACTTCCCTCTTAGAACTGCTTTTGCTGCATCCCATAGGTTTTGAGTTGTCATGTTTTCATTGCCATTTGCCTCTAGAAATTTTTTGATTTCCCTTTTGATTTCTCCGGTAACCTGTTGGTTATTTAGAAATGTGTTGTTCAATCTCCATGTGTTTGTGTTTCTTACACTTTTTTTCTTGTATTTGATATCTAGTCTCATAGCATTGTGGTCAGAGAAGATGCTTGATTTGATTTCAATTTTCTTAAATTTACTGAGGTTTGATTTGTGACCCAAGATGTAGTCCATCCTGGAGAATGTTCCATGTGCACTTGAAAAGAAGGTGTATTCTTCTGCATTTGGATGGAATGTCCTGGAGATATTAATGAGATCCATCTCATCTAATGTATCATTTAAGACTTGTGTTTCCTTATTAATTTTCTGTTTTGATGATGTGTCCACTGGTGTGAGTGGGGAGTTAAAGTCTCCTACTATTATTGTGTTACTGTCAATTTCTCCTTTTATATCTGTTAGTGTTTGCCTTATGTATTGACATGTTCCTACGTCACGGGCACAGATATTTACAATTGCTATGTCTTCCTCTTGGATTGATCCCTTGATCATTATGTAGTGTCCTTTCTTATTTCTTGTAATATGCTTTATTTTAAGGTTTATTTTGTCTGATATGAGGATTGCTACTCCAGCTTTCTTTTGATTTCCATATACATGGAATACATTTTTCCATCCTCTCACTTTCAGTCTATATGTGTCTTTAGGTCTGAAGTGGGTTCCTTGTAGACAGTGTATGTATGGGTCTTGTTTTTGACTCCTTTTTGTTTCTTCTACGTCCTCGATAAACATTTCTTGCATCTTCTCAATCCTTGTCTCCAGGCTATTTATCTGTAACTCCATTTTATTTTCAAGATTTTGGATCATTTTTACTATCCTTATTCTAAATTCTTTTTCAGATAGATTCCCTATCTCCTCCTCTTTTGTTTGATTTGGTGGGCATTTCTCATTTTCCTTTACTTGCTGAGTATTTCTCTGCCTTTTCATCTTGTTTAGATTGCTGTGTTAGGCGTGGCCTTTCTGTATTGTGGTAGTTTGAAGTTCCTCTTTATTGCGGAGGTTCCTCACTGTGGGTGGGGTTGGACGGGTGGCTTGTCAAGGTTTCCTGGTTGGGGGAGCTTGTGTCAGTGTTCTGGTGGGTGGAGCTAGATTTTCTTCTCTCTAGAGTGCAATGGAGTGTCCAGTATTGAGTTTTGAGATGTCTGTGGATTTGGTGCGCCTCTGGGCTGCCTGTATATTGATGCTCAGGGCTATGTTCCTGCTTTGCTGGAGAATTTGCGTGGTATGTCTTGCTCTGGAACTGATTGGCTCTTGGGTGGAGCTTGGTTTCAGTGTATATGTGGAGGCTATTGGATGATCTCTTATTAATTAATGTTTCCTCTGGCTTTCAGTCTTATTCTTGCAGTAGCCTCAAGACTACTCCATCCATACAGCATCAATAATATAACTTTTAGGTTAATGGTGAAAAGATTCCCCACAGTGAGGGATACCCAGAGAGGTTCACTGAGTTACATGGAGAGGTGAAGGGGAGGGAGGTTGAGGTGACCAGGAGGAGAAGAGGGGGACTCAAACGTGGGGAGAGCAGTCTATCCAGTAAGCACTTCCCTCTGTGCTCTCCACAGTCTGGAACCCTCAGAGAGGTTCACAGAGATACATAGAGAAGGGGGAGGAAGGCAATAGAGGTGAGGATGAGTAGAAAGGGAGGAATCAAGAGGGGAGAGAGAGATCTGGGCAGTATTCTGTTCCAGAAGTGTTCTCCGGTACCAAGAACACCCTCAGAGATTCACAGAATTGGGTTGAGAAGAGAAGGAGGGGGGTGGGAGATAGAGGTTCCCTGGGGGAGAAGAAAGAGCGTCAATAGAGGGAGAGAGTAATCAAGCCAGTAATCACACTCCTGAGTAAAAATGTGTACTAAAGAATGTATTCTTAAATGGACAAAATTGATATCAAATATGTAAAACAAAGATTAAAAATCTAGAGTAGAGGTTAGACTCTTATAAATCATACAATATAAAAAAAAGAAAAAAGAAAACAGTATAAAAAGAAAAAAGACAGTAAAACAGTAAAACAGTAAAAAAAAGGAAAACAGGAAAAAAACAGTAAAAAAAAAGAAAACACAAAAAGTATAAGATATATGTACGCAGTTTGCTTTAAAAATAGGGTTTTTTTTTTTTTTCAAGGTAATAGTGGGTTATGAAAATTAAAATTAAAGGTGTAATAGAGGTCTTAAAGAAAAAAGAAAGAAAAAAAAATGATAATAGTAAAAATATATATCCCGGACTTTCTCTGGAGCAGTTGTGAGCCGTGTGGGGTCTCTTCAGTTTCAGATAGATCCTTGTTCCTGCTTATACTTTTCAAGATCTATAGGCCCCTTTCAATGCAGTCAGTGTTAACTACAGGGATTTTAATCTGTTGGCCTGTCCCTTCCAACGCGCTTCCCTCTGTTTATTTGGCTTTTGTTTGGAGGTCTCTTCAGTGTCTAATTTCCGCCCTGCCACAAAGGGGCGGAGGTGGTCTCTTTAGGTTCGCTTGTTCAGTCGTGCTGTGGGGAGGGAGGAACACTGCAAACCAATATCACTGGCGTGTGTGTGGAGAGCTCGCAGTGTCTCAGCCACACTGGATTCGCCCCCGCTCACAGCGTGTGTGCTTTCCCCGTCTACCCTGCTCAGGCTTCAGGTTACTCTGCCGGGGGGTAGGCCCTGAGATGAGCGCACTTCGCAGGTCTAAGCTGCTCAGGTTCAGGTTCCCGGGTACTTCACACAGGTGCAGACTCAGCTGGGCCGGCGGTTTGCACTGTTCCCGGTCGGAGCAGCTCAGGCAGCCGGGAGTTTGGCGAGCGCACTCTCCCCTGACGGGGCGGTGCGGCTTATCACCTCCTTGGTCCCCGTCTCGGTTTACGGGCGCGCCTGGCTCCGGCTGCGGTGTGCTTTGTGTCGGTTCTGGGGAGCTGGTCTCTGGCTGCGACCCTCCCGGCGGCTGTAGACCCTCCGGGATCTCAGGCAGTCTTTGCTTAGAAACTGGGAGCCTGTTTGCAGTTTGGTAGGGGGTGCCCTCTCTGGAGCCGAGTTTGCCCCTTTCCGGCTCTGGCTGGTCCCGCCTGCCCGCTGTGTCTGGCAGGGGATGGGGCAGTCCGCAGCCGGCTAGCTCTTCCCCTGTATCGCTCAGTCCTTTGTTCTGTGAGCGAGCTCGCAGTGCCTTAGATTTGGGCTTTTCGCGGGATAGTTCTCTCTCTCTGGCTGTCCCACAGTTTAGGTTACTATCTCACTTTAGCTCCCTCCGATTGCCCTCAGGGCATTTGGCCTGGTCCTTACCCTAAGCGGTGCCACTCGCTCCTCTCTGTTCAGCCCCCACTTGCTGGTGGCGGATGCGAGCGTCTGGGGTTCTTTACTGGAAGTTGCCTTTAGGCACGCAATCAGTGGGTTTTATTTATTGTTTCTCCCGGTTATGTTGCCCTCCGAGATTCGAAATCTTCCCCCAAACCCGCCTGTGAGAGGGTTTCCTGGTGCTTAGAAATTTCTCCTCTTTTATGACTCCCTCCCCTGGACAGGTCTCTGTCCCTAACTCTTTTGTCTCTCTTTTTATCTTTTATAATTTCTCCTACCTCCTTCTGAAGATAATGCACTGTCTTTATGAATGTCTGACGTCCTCTGCCAGCGTTCAGAAGTAGTCTTTTGAAGTTTGCTCAGCGTTCAGATGTTCTTTCGATAAATTTGTGGGGGAGAGAGTGGTCTCTCCATCCTATTCCTCCGCCATCTTAGCCCTGCCTCCGGGTCTTGTTTTTGTATCCATTCAGCCAGTCTGTGTCTTTTGATTGGAGCATTTAATCCATTCACATTTAAATTAATTATTGATATATATGTTTCTATTGCTATTTTCTCAATTGTTTGGGGTTGATTTTGTAGATCTTTTTTTCTTCTCTTGTATTTCTTGGCTATATAAGTCTCTTTAACGTTTGTTGTAAATCTGGTTTGGTGGTACTGAATTCTCTTAACTTTTTCTTGTCTGAAAAGTTTTTTATTTCTCCATCAGTATTGAATGAGATCCTTTCTGGGTACAGGAATCTTGGTTGTAGATTTTTCCCTTTCAGTACTTTAAACATATCCTGCCATTCCCTTCTGGCCTGCAGAGTTTCTGCTGAAAGATCAGATGTTAAGCGTGTGGGGTTTCCCTTGTATGTTACTTGTTGCTTCTCCCTTGCTGCTTTTAATATTCTTTCTTTGAGTTTCGTCTTTCTTAGTTTGATTAGTATGTGTCTTGGTGTTTTTCTCTTTGGGTTTATCCTGTATGGGACGCTTTGTGCCTCTTGGAATTGATTGACTATTTCTTTTTCCACGTTGGGGAAATATTCAACAATGATCTCTTCAAAAATTTTCTCATACCCTTTCTTTTCCTCTTCTTCTGGAATCCCTATAGTTCGAATGTTGGTGCATTTGATATGGTCCCAGAGGTCTCTGAGACTGACCTCAGCTCTTTTCATTCTTTTTACTTTATTCTGCTCTTCAGAAGTTATTTCCAGCATTTTATATTCCAGCTCACTGGTTTGTTCTGCTTCAGATGTTCTGCTGTTAATTCCTTCTAGAGTATTTTTAATTTCAGTAATTGTGTTGTTTATCTTTGTATGTTTATTCTTTAATTCTTCTAGGTCTTTGTTAATTGATACTTGCATTTCCCATTTTCTTTTCAAGGTTTTTTTTTTTTATCATCTTTGCTATCATTTTTCTGCATTATTTTTCAGGTAGCTTGCCTATTTCTTCTTCATTTCTTTGGACTTCTGTGTTTCTAGTTTGTTCCTTCATTTGTGCAGTAATTTTTTTTAAGTTATTTTGTTTGAGGTCTCCTTTCCCTGACTTCAAGGAAAGCTGACTTCTTTCCTTGAAGGTTGAATTCCTTTCTCCTTTTTGGTTTCTGCCTTCCTAAGTTTCGTCCAGTGGTTTGTGTGAACTTACTATGGGGTGAGATTTGTGCTGAGTTTTGTTTGTTTGTTTTTGCTTTGATGGACAAGGCTGAGTGAGGTTGTAATACTGTCTGTTGATGATTTGGTTTGTATTTTTGTTTTGTTTGTTGTTTAGATGAGATGTCCTGTACAGGGTGCTACTGTTGGTTGGGTGATGCAGGGTCTTGTTTTCAAGTGGTTTCCTTTGTGTGAGTTCTCATTATTTGATACTCTCTAGGGTTAGTTGTCTGGTAGTCTAGGGTCTTGGAGTCAGTGTTCTTACTCCAAAGGCTCAGGGCTTTATCTCTGGTCAGGAACGAAGATTCCACAGGTGGTTTCTTATGTCATTAAGTGAGGTTAAAACAAATATCCAAAAACGAGAAACCAAAGATGAACCCCAGACAAGTGGTGGTTACAAAATCAGGCAAATAATAAGTAAAATAATGGAATATACACATATACATATATACCCATGAGCAAAGTGAAAACAGTCCAACAAAAATAAAGTACAGTAGATTGACCTGGCGAACAAAGGAAATCAAAAATTATATTTACCAGTTAAGAACGAAACTAACTTAAGCACAAACTGGAAAACAACACTGAAGCAAAGTGCTATTTGGGGAATAAAGCAATGAAAATAAAAACAGCAAATATGTTGAGAGGAAAGGAGAGAAAGAAAAGAAAGAAAGAATAGGTATGCAAAGTTAAATAGAGGTGAAGAAGATTTATATACATTAAAGATTAACTGCAAGGAGAAAAGTGTGGTAGGAAAAGCAAACAAAGGAATAAATGTAGAAAAAATAATAAGTTCAAAAAATTAAAATTAAAAAAAAGAGAAAAAAAAAGAAAAGAGGAAAACTCCACCAAACTGCAGAAGCCCAATGTAGAGGCAGAGATTTGTGACAACAATAAAAAAAGTGACTGGGAAAAAAAAACCCAACTCAAAAGCTTAATTGGATTTCTTAGTGCCAATAAAATCGACAACTACAACAGAGGGGGGAAAACGGAAAAAGAAAAATCCAAAAGAATCTACACAAGTCAAAAAATAAGAATAATAAATGTTTTTCTTGAGTCACTGTTGTCAGGGTCCTTTCCCTCACTGGGAGTCACAGTCCACCTTACCTCCCTAAGATGCCCTCCATTACTATGCTGATCTCTGGACCTGCTGTGGGGGCAGCTCAGATTCTAATCTGGTCCTACTCCTGTGTGTTCTTGCCTCTGTTTTCCACAGCGATCAAAAGTGGTGCATTTTCTTTTAGTGGGAGCTCTCAATGACCTTTTATATATTCCATAGACACAGTCTGCCTAGTTGATCGTGTAGATTTAATCTACAACTAGTACAGCTAGTGGGAAGGTTTTGGGTCTTCTTCCTTAGCTACACTGCCCCTGGGTTTCAATTGTAGTTTTATTTCTACCTCTACATGTGAGTCATCCACTGAGGTTTAGCTCCTGAGGCTGCCCTGGAGGGCTTGGGTTTGCCCTTGTGAGGGCCAGGTATGGAGTTGATGCAGCTGCTTGGGTTGCAGAGGTTCTGGCAGCACCAGGTACTCAGGAAAATTGGTGGCTAAGGCAGCAGGAAATATAGTGCTCTAGGAGGGTATAGCAATCAGTATTGGCCAATACACTCCCGTATTCTTGCCTGGAGAACCACCTCTCTGACAGAGAAGCCTGGCAGGCCACAGTGTACAGGGTCACAAAGTGTTGGACATGACCAAGGCAACCCTGCACACATAGATGCAAGACATTTTTTTTTGCCTGTGGCAGCTCTGCCCCAGTGAGAGTTGAGTGTGAAGGTGGCACAGCTGCTTGGCTTGTGGGGACCCTGGCTGTACCAAGTGTGCAGGGACACAGTCTGCATCTGCTGCAGGAGTTATGGCCCTATCAGAGTCTTTTCGAGCCTCTTGTAGCTGGCGATCAGAGGGCCTCTTTGGCCAGTCTTTCTCCATAGCTCCGCCTGTTCAGGCACTTAGAGGGCTCCCTTGCCTAGGGTCATTCTCTGTTGTTCAGGGTGTCAGGCACATAGAAGGGCCCTCCTGGCTGGGCCCCTACTCTGTAGTTTGGCACATCAGTCACGGACAGGAGCACCCTGGGTGTGATCCTACTCTGTAGTTCAGTGCAACAAGCGTTTGATGGGCCAGCCTCTCTATTGTTCACCTCCTGATGCTGGTGTGTGGGGAGAGAGAGGCTATGGTGATGGCTCCACCCCCTACACGTGACTCAACTGTATCACCTTGCTTCCATGGCTGCCTGGCTTTTCTCCACTGGCATTTCCCACCATGACGTCCTCCCTCAAATCCCCTCAGTCCGTCTTTCTGCAGTCAACAGCATCCCTCGCCCTGAGATTGCTTCACAATCCCTAAACTCCAGCTCCCAGCCCCTGCACCTTCCAGGAGACCACTGTTAATGTCTGGGATATGTATGGCTGCAGCAAGGACTGTCTGATTCTTATTCCACCTAGACTGCCACAAATCAGCTGTTTCACTCTCAGCCTTAAATATTTCTCCTCTGACTCAGACAATTGCCCCATTGTGGGGATTGGACCCCTCCTTCAGTACCCCAATCCGCTGAGGGCAGATCCAGTCCTACTAACACTCTTGTTTTTCCCCCTAGTTCCTTTATCCTACCGAGTTTTGCGTGGTTCTATATAGCATGTACTTCTGTGTCTGAAGGTGTATCCTGATGTATCCGTGGAGAGAGTTGTACTCCGTGTCCACCTACTCTTCCACCATGTTGTTCTCTCCCTCTTTATGTATCTTGAGCTTTTTATCTCTGTGGGTAATTTTTGTTTTGTTCTTTTTGTGGGATAACATATATATATATATATATATATATATATATATATATATATTATAAATGCAATAACACATGAATGTCCAGCTTAATGAATTCTCACAAGGCAAATACATCCATGTGAGCACCAACATAGATCAAGAAATAGAACTCTACCTGTTCCCCAGTCCACCAGAAGCTTCTCTTGGTGCCCCCCACTCCCCAGCCACTACCCCTTCTATCTCCCAAAGGTGACAACAGCCATATCTTGATCCTAACACCATCAGCTTTTCCTCTTGGGAAGTTATATAAATGGAATTGCATACAATACATTCTCTTTTATGTCTAGCTTATTTTGCTTAAAATTATACACATAAGGTCCATCCATGTTGTTGCATTTAGTGTCGGCTCATGAATTTCATTGCTGTATGCATCAGACTCCTCTGTCCATGGGATTCTCCAGGCAAGAATACTTGAGTGGATTGCCATGCCCTTCTCCAGGAGATCTTCCTGACCCAGGGATCAAACCCAGGTCTCCTGCATTGCAGGCAGATTCTTTACCATTTGAGCCATCAGGGAAGCCCAATGGTATTATATGGGTTTCCCAGGTGGTGCTAGTGGTAAAAGAACTGGCCTGCCAATGCAGGAAACGTAAGAGACTCGAGTTTGACCCCTGGGTAGGAAAGATCTTCTGGAGGAGGGCATGGCAATCCACTCCAGTATTCTTGCCTGGAGAATCCCATGGACAGAGGAGCATGGTGGGCTATAGTCCATAGGGTCACAAAGATTTTGCCATGACTGAAGCAACTTAGCATAGCACACAGCACGTGGTACTATATTATATAAATATACCAGAGTACATCCATTCTGATGACAGAAATTTGGGCTGTTTGGAGTTTTTGCCTACTGTGAATCGTCCTTCGATTTGCACTCTTTTCTGTGTTACTATTTTTGGTCTCCCCTCTTCTTGAACTTCCCTCTCTTACAGCTCTTCCCTAAACTACCTTAATTCCTAACACAGATTTACCTATTTACATGACTGTAAGTAATCTTCCCCATCCCTCCAAATCTTCCACCTTGCTACGAAAAAAAAAAAAAAAAATCAGAGCATGGTTGATTGCCTTTCTGTTTATTTCTTTATTTTTTGCTGTACCATGTGGCTTCTCAATTCCCTAACCAGAGATTGAACCTGGGCCATGGCAGTGAAAGGCTGGAATCCTAACCACTAGGCAACTAGGGAACTCCCAGGCCTTTTTACTTTCTTAAAGTACATCTTATATATCATGAAATGGTACCTATATTAAAACCACTTGTATATGTGAATTATTTTGTAAGCTCCTAAGGGCAGAAAAACTCTCATTCTTCTTGTTATTTCCAAATGCAGTATCTTTCTTATAGTAGAAATAAAAGTTCAGTTAGTGAATGAATGGATGACTTAGAAAAACTCCTTGATGTTTTTATTTTTTTTATTTTTTTTAATTAATTAATTAATTTATTTTAGTTGGGGGCTAATTACTTTACAATATTGTAGTAGCTTCTGCCATACATTGACATGAATCAGCCATGGGTTCACATGTGCTCCCCCTCCCGAACCCTTCTCCCACCTCCCACCCCATCCCATCCCTCTGGGTCATCCCAACGCTCCATCCCTGAGCATCCGTCCCATGCATAGAACATGGAATGGTGTTCCGCCTCACATATGACAATATACATGTTTCAATGTTATTGTCCCAGAATGTCCCACCCTCACCTTCTCCCCCAGAGTCCACAGGACTGCTCTATGCATCTGTGTCTCTTATTCTGTCTTACATATAGGGTTACCATTACCATCTTTCAAATTCCATATACATGCATTAATATACTGTATTGGTGCTTTTCATATTGAATTAATTTGGTTGAAAAATGCTGCATTTTGATGATGGATTGATTAGCAATAAGATCTCTGGTCAAACAACTGAAATTTACATTTTCCCCCAATTAATCTGCAAGGTTCATATAATCATTACTTTAAAATATCTAAAAATTAGATTTTAAAATCAGGAAATATGGTACTCTTAGATTAAAAAAATCTATAAATTATCTCATATGCTACTCTGTAAGTCCTTGGACACATTGTTAAAAAAAATATTTCTGTAGTTAGTATCCTTTCAACAAATAATTGCTTTATACTTACTATGTGCCAGGTGTCATGCTAGACCCACAATATGCTCTCTAATTATTTCACATATTAACAGAAAGAGAGACAGAATTTTCTTACTAAAGGGTTATTTTGCATTCTTCATTATGTCCATGATTTAGCTTTGAGTACCTTCTTTCAGACAAAGACGCTCAGGACATATTATGCTTCACAGAATTAATTAAGATCAAGAAGCAAAGAGACAGAAAAAGAGGAAATGTTGGTGTTTGGGGGATATTAATCACTCACCAGTCTCTGTTTTGGCTTCTAAGCAATTAAGAACAGATGAGAAACCAAATAGAGATTGTGATATTAGCTTTTTAATTGGTTGGACTGGATTGGGGATCACAATAGAACCTTCTGTGTCTGGCTCTCTAACAAATGTACCCACCTCAGTCACAGGCCGAGAATCTAGAGATGAGCAATTCTCCCCCACGGGTAAGGATCTAGGTATGGAGAGCTGACCCCAAAGGGTCAGGAAGCAGAGAGAAACTCATGTTACTGTAGACCAGGTTGTTTTTGAGGGATAAAGAGCAAGAAAAGATAGAGTTTATTTTATAATTTTATTTTTTGCTCTTGGACTCTCAGTCAGTGCCTAGTCTCAGTTATCTGTTAATTATTTCTTTCATAATCATGTAGATGGGTGGACAGGGAATGAAGGAAGGATGGTGGAGCTCACTCAAGTACTTCTTCTTTCTGGAGGGTAGAGGAGATGTCCACTTCTCTCAATGGAAACTTAAGAGAAGGCAAAGAGAGAAGACAAGGAAGAGATCTCCTCCAAAAGAGGTTAAAAGTCTAAATGAGAATGAACATAAGAGATGGAGAGAAAAAGTGGGAGCATTTTTTTCTCTCCTGAAATGTCAAAATTAAGAGAGTTGAGAAATGTAGAAGTTTGAGGCAGAACTGTAGAGATATTTAGTGTACATTGGAGACCAACTTTGAAAGATACAGAAAATAGTTTGTAGGTAAATGGGAAAAGAGAAGAAAATTATTGGAGATCCATTTCACCACATTTGTTTTAAATGTGTGTGTGTGTGTGTGTGTGTGTGTGTGTGTGTGTGTGGCAAAAGTCTCATAATATAAAGCACATTATTTTAGCCATATTTAACTGTACAGTTCAGTGACACGAAGTATATACATATTGTTGTGCAACTCTTGTCATCATCCATTTCCAAAAATTTTTCCCTTCCTAAACTGAAATTCTGTCCCCATTAAACACTAAGTACCTATTCCCCCTCCCTCTTCCCCCACACCCTGGCATCTACCAGTGTACTTCCTGACTTAATGAATTTGACTCTTGTTAGGTATCTTGTATGAGTTACCACACTCTTTCGGTGGCTTTCTACAGCTAAAATGTGAATTGAGAACTTAAAGATTATGAGAAAAGCCAGATTAATTCCCCCTAAAATAACATATCTGTTTAGATTATTGACAAGGAAGAATGGATTCCTATTTTTAATTTCTTGATTTTAATGGTTAGATATCAAAAACTATCTGAATTACAATTCTAAAATATTTACCAAGCAAAGTAAATTGAGAAGTGCCATAAAATAACATATGAAGAAGCCTAGATACTTGACATCTGTAGCTATTGGAGTGGGATCTCAGTGCCAGAGCCATTTCTCATTCGCTCCTCTGAAGGCATTCATTGAATCTACTGACCTAAACTCATTTGAGCTCAGTTCATCCATTCAGTCGTGTCCAACTCTTTGTGACCCCATGGACTGCAGATTGTCAGGCTTCCCTGACCATCACCAACTCCCAGAGTTTATTCAAACTCATGTCCATTGAGTCGGTGATTTAATCAAACCATCTCATCCTCTGTTGTCCTCTTCTACTCCTCCCTTCAATCTTTCCCAGCATCAGGATCTTTTCTCATCAGGTGGCCAAAGTATTGGAGTTTCAGCTTCAACATCAGTTCTTCCAATGAACACCCAGGACTGATCTCCTTTAGGATGGACTGGTTGGATCTCCTTGCAGTCCAGGGGACTCTCAAGAGTCTTCTCCAACACCACAGTTCAAAAGCATCAATTCTTCGGCACTCAGCTTACTTTATACTCCAACTCTCACATCCATACATGACCACTGGAAAAACCATAGCTTTGACTAGACGGACCTTTGTTGGCAAAGTAATGTCTCTGCTTTTTAATATGCTGTCTAGGTAGGTAAAAACTTTTCTTCAAAGAAGCAAACGTCTTTTAATTTCATGGCTGCAATCACCATCTGCAGTGATTTTGGAGCCCAATAAATAAAGTCAGCCACTGTTTCCCCATCTATTTGCTGTGAAGTGATAGGACCAGATGCCATGATCTTAGTTTTCTGAATGTTGAGTTTTAAGCTGGCTTTTTCACTCTCTTCTTTCACTTTCATCAAGAGGTTCTTTCTTCATTTTCTGCCATAAGGGTGGTGTCATCTGCGTATCTGAGGTTATTGATATTTCACCTGGAAATCTGGATTCCAGTTTGTGTTTCATCAAGCCCTGCATTTCTCATGATGTTCTCTTCATATAAGTTAAATAAGCAGAATGACAATATACAACCTTGACATACTCCTTTCTCAGTTTGGAACCAGTCTGTTGTTCCATGTCCAGTTCTAACTGTTGATTCTTGACCTGCATACAGATTTCTCAGGAAGCAGGTAAGGTAGTTTGGTATTTCCATCTCTTTAAGAATTTTGCACAGTTTTTGGTGGTCCACACAGTCAAAGGCTTTGGCATAGTCAATAAAGTAGAAATAGATGTTTCTCTGGAATTGCCTTGCTTTTTTGATAATATATCAGATGTTGACAATTTGATGTCTGGTTCCTCTGCCTTTTCTAAATCCAGCTTGAACATCCAGAAGTTAACGGTTCACATAGTGTTGAAGCCTGGTTTGGAGAATTTTGAGCATTTCTTTCTAGTTTGTGAGATGATTGCAATTGTGTGGTAGTTTGAGCACTCTTTGGCACTGCCTTTCTTTGGGATTGGAATGAATATTGACCTTTTCCAGTCCTGTGGCCACTGCTGAGTTTTCCAAATTTACTGGCATATTGAGTGCCGCACTTTCACAGCATCAGTTTTTAGGATTTGAAATAGCTCAACTGGAATTCCGTAACCTCCACTAGCTTTTTCTTAGTGATGCTTCCTAAGGCCTGCTTGACTTCACATTCCAGGATTTCTGGCTCTAGGTGAGTGATCACACCATTTTGATTATCTGGGTCCTGAAGATCTTTTTTGTATAGCTCTTCTGTGTATTCTTGCCACCTCTTCTTAATATCTTCTGCTTCTATTAGGTCCACACAATTTCTTTCCTTTATTGAGCCCATCTTTGCATGAACTGTTACCTTGGTATCTATGATTTTCTTGAAGAGATCTCTAGTCTTTCCCATTCTATTGTTTTCCTCTATTTCTTTGCATTGATCACTGAGGAAGGCTTTCTTATCTGTCCTTGCTATTCTTTGGAACCCTCCATTCAAATGTTATATCCTTCTTTATCTCCTTTGCTTTTCACTTCTCTTCCATTCACAATTATTTCTAAGGCTTCCTCAGACAGCCATTTTGCTTTTTTGCATTTAGTTTTCTTGGGGGTGGTCTTGATCCCTGTCTCCTAACAAAGTCATGAACCTCTGCCCATAGCTCATCAGGTACTCTGTCTGTCAGATCTAATCCTTTAAACCTATTTGTTACTTCCACTGTATAATCATAACGGATTTGATTGAGGTCATACCTGGATGGCCTAGTGGTTTTATATACGTATCTTCAATATAAGTCTAAATTTTGCATAAGGAGTTCATCATCTGAGCCGCATCAGCTCCCAGTCTTGTTTTTGCCCACTGTTTAGAGCTTCTCCGTCTTTGGCCGCAAAGACTATAATAAATCTGATTTTGGTATTGACCATCTGGTGCTATCCATGTGTAGAGTCTTCTCTTTTGTTGTTGGAAGAGGGTGTTTGCTATGACCAGTGCATTCTCTTGGCAAAACTCTATTAGCCTTTGTCCTGCTTCATTCTGTGCGCCAAGGCCAAATTTGCCTGTTACTCCAGGTGTTTCCTGACTTGCTACTTTTGCATTCCAGTCCCCTATAATGAAAAGGACATCTTTTTTGTGTGTTAGTTCTAGAAGGTCTTTTAGGTCTTCCTAGAACCATTCAAGTTCAGCTTATTCAGCATGACTGGTTGGGGCATAGACTTGGATTACCATGATATTGAATGGTTTGCCTTGGAAATGAACAGAGATCTTTCTTTCATTTTTGAGATTGCATCCAAGTACTGCATTTTGGACTCTTTTGTTGACTATGATGGCTATTCCAGTTATTCTAAGGGATTCTTGCCCACACTAATAGATGTAATGGTCATCTGAGTTAAATCCACCCATTCCAGTCCATTTTAGTTCACTGATTCCTAAAATATCGATGTTCACTCTTGCCAACTCCTGTTTGACCACTTCCAATTTGCCTTGATTCATGTACCTAACATTCCAAGTTCCTATGTAATATTACTCTTTATAGCATCAGACTTTGCTTCTATCTCCAGTCACATCGACAACTGGTTATTGTTTTTTCTTTGGTTCCATCTCTTCATTCTTTCTGGAGTTATTTCTCCACTGATCTCTAATAGCATATTTGGTACCTACTGACCTGGGGAGTTCATGTTTCAATGTCATATCTTTTTGCCTTTTCATGGGGTTCTCAAGGAAAGAATACTGACGTCATTTGCCATTCCTTTCTCCAGTGGACCACATTTTGTCAGAACTCTCCACCATGACCAGTCCGTCTTGGGTGGCTCTACATGCATGGCTAGTAGTTACTTTTTCTTTTCTTTTTTAAAAAATTTATTTATTTTAATTGGAGGCTAATTATTTTACAATATTGTAATGATTTTTGCCATACACTGAGATGAATCAGCCATGGGTTTAATATATTCCCCATCCTGAAACCCCCATCCCATCCCATCCCATCCCTCTGGGTCATCCTAGTGCACGAGCCCTGAGCACCCTGTCTCATGCATTGAACCTGGACTGGTGATCTGTTTCACATATGATAATATACATGTTTCAATGCTATTCTCTCAGATCATCCCACCCTCGTCTTCTGCCACAGAGTTTAAAAGACTGTTCTCTACAGCTGTATCTCTTTTGCTGTCTCACATATAAGGTTATCGTTACCATCTTTCTAAATTCCATATACATGCATTAATATACTGTATTGGTGTTTTTCTTTCTGACTTTCTTCACTCTGTATAATAGGCTCCAGTTTCATTCACCTCGTTAGAACTGATTGAAATGCATTCTTTTTAATAGCTGAGTAATATTCCATTGTGTATATGTACTACAGCTTACTTGTCCATTCGTCTGCTGATGGACATCTAGACTGCACCCATGTCCTGGCTATTATAAACAGTGCTGCGATGAACATTGGGGTACACGTGTCTCTTTCAATTCTGGGTTCCTCGGTGTGTATGCCCAGCAGTGGGATTGCTAGGTCATATGGCAGTTCTTTACCAGATCCCAGGTTTTTAAGGAATCTTGACACTGTTCTCCATAGTGGCTGTACTAGTTTGCATTCCCACCAGCAGTGTAAGAAGGTTCCCTTTTCTCCACACCCTCTCTAGCATTTATTGTTTGTAGATTTTTGGATAGCAGCCATTCTGACCAGCGTGAGATGGTACCTCATTGTGGTTTTGATATGCATTTCTCTGATAATGAGTGATGTTGAGCATCTTTTCATGTGTTTGTTAGTCATCTGTATGTCTTCTTTGGAGAAGTGTCTGTTTAGTTCTTTGGCCCATTTTTTGATTGGGCCACTTATTTTTCTGGAATTGAGCTGCAGGTGTTGCTTGTATAATTTTGAGATTAATTGTTTGTCCATTGCTTCATTTGCTATTATTTTCTCCCATTCTAAAGGCTGTCTTTTCACTTTGCTTATAGTTTCCTTCGTTGTGCAAAAGCTTTTAAGTTTAATAAGGTCCCATTCGTTTATTTTTGCTTTTATTTCCATTACTCTGGGAGGTGGGTCATACAGGATCCTGCTGAGATTTATGTAGGAGAGTGTTTTACCTGTTTTCCTCTAGGAGTTTTAGAGTTTCTGGTCTTATATTTAGATCGTTAATCCATTTTGAGTTTATTTTTGTGTATGGTGTTAGAAAGTGTTCTAGTTTCCTTCTTTTACAAGTGGTTGACCAGTTTTCCCAGCACCACTTGTTAAAGAGATTGTCTTTTCTCCACTGTATATTCTTGCCTCCTTTGTTAAAGATAAGGTGTCCATAGGTGTGTGGATTTATCTCTGGGCTTTCTATTGTGTTCCATTGATCTATATTTCTGTCTTTGTGCCAGTACCATACTGTCTTGATGATTGTAGCTTTGTAGTAGAGCCTGAAGTCAGGCAGGTTGATTCCTCCTGTTCCATTCTTCTTTCTCAAGATTGCTTTGGCTAGTCGAGTTTTTTTTGTATTTCCATACAAATTGGGAAATTATTTTTTCCGATTCTGTGAAAAATACCATTGGTAGCTTGATAGGGATTGCATTGAATCTATAGAATGCTTCGGGTAGTATACTCATTTTCACTATTTTGATTCTTCCAATCCATGAACATGATATATTTCTCCATGTATTTGTGTCCTCTTTGATTTCCTTCATCAGTATTTTATAGTTTTTATACATAGGTCTTTGTTTCTTTAGGTAGATACATTCCTAAGTATTTTATTCTTTTCTTTGCAATGGTGAATGGAATTGTTTCCTTAATTTCTCTTTTTTTTTTCTCATTGTTAGTGTTTAGGAATGCAAGGGATTCCTGTGTGTTAATTTTATGTCCTGCAACTTTACTGTATTCATTGATTAGCTCTAGTAATTTTCTGGTAGATTCTTTAAGGTTTTTGATGTAGAGGATCATGTTATCTGCACACAGTGAGAGTTTTACTTCTTCTTTTCCTATCTGGATTCGTTTTATTTCTTTTTCTGCTCTGATTGCTGTGGCTAAAACTTCCAAAACTGTGTTGAATAGTAGTGGTGAAAGTCGGCACCCTTGTCTTTTTTCTGACTTTAGGGGAAATGCTTTCAATTTTTCACCATTGAGGATAATGTTTGCTGTGGGTTTGTCATATATAGCTTTTATTATGTTGAGGTGTATTCCTTCTATTCCTGCTTTCTGGAGGGTTTTTTTTCTTTTTTTAATCATAAATGGATGTTGAATTTTGTCAAAAGCTTTCTCTGCATCTATTGAGGTAATCATATAGTTTTTATCTTTCAATTTGTTAATGTGGTGTATTACATTGATTGAGTGTGTATGTTAAAGAATTCTTGCATTCCTGGGATAAAGCCCACTTGGTCATGATGTATGATATTTTTAATATGTTGTTGGATTCTGTTTGCTAGAATTTTGTTAAGGATTTTTGCATCTATGTTCATCAGTGATATTGGCCTGTAGTTTTCTTTTTTTGTGGCACCTTTGTCTGATTTTGTTATTAGGGTGATGGTGGCCTCATAGAATGCATTGGGAAGTTTACCTTCCCCTGTAGTTTTCTGGAAGAGTTTGAGTAGGATAGGTGTTAGCTCTTCTCTAAATTTTTGGTAGAATTCAGCTGTGAAGCCATCTGATCCTGGGCTTTTGTTTGCTGAAAGATTTCTAATCACGGTTTCAATTTCTGTGCTTGTGATGGGTCTGTTAAGATTTTCTATTTCTTCTTGGTTCAGTTTTGGAAAGGTATTCTTTTCTGCGAATTGGTCCATTTCTTCCAACTTGTCCATTTTATTGGCATATAGTTGCTGATAGTAGTCTCTTCTGATCCTTTGTATTTCCGTGTTATCTGTAGTGATTTCTCCATTTTCGTTTCTAATTTTGTTGATCTGATTCTTCTCCCTTTGTTTTTTGATGACTGTGGCTAATGATTTCCATTTTTTTTTATCTTCTCAAAGAACCAGCTTTTATCTTTGTTGATTTTTCCTATGGTCTCTTTTGTTTCCTTATCATTTATCTCTGTCCTAATTTTTAAGATTTCTTTCCTTCTACTAACCCTGGGTTTCTTCATTTCTTCCTTTCTTGTTGCTTTAGGTGTAGAGTTAGGTTATTTATTTGACTTTTTTCTTGTTTCTTGAGGTAGACTTGTATTGCTATGAACCTTCCCCTTAGCACTGCTTTTACAGTGTCCCATAGGTTTTGGGTTGTTGTGTTTTCATTTTCATTTGTTTCTATGCATATTTTGATTTTTTTTATTTCTTCTATGATTTATTGGTTATTCAGAAGAGTGTTGTTTAGCCTCCATATGTTGGAATTTTTAATAGCTTCCCCCCCCCCCCCCCGTATTTGACCTCTAATCTTACTGTATTGTGGTCCGAAAAGATGATTTGAATGGTTTCAATTTTTTTGAATTTACCAAGGCTAGGTTTATGGCCCAGGATGTGATGTATCCTGGAGAAGGTTCCCTGTGCACTTGAGAAAAAGGTGAAATTCATTGCTTTGGAGTGAAATGCCCTATAGATATCAATTAGGTCTAGCTCGTCCATTGTGTCATTTAAAGTTTGTGTTTCCTTGTTAACTTTCTGTTTAATTGATCTATCTGTAGGTGTGAGTAAGGTATTAAAGTCTCCCACTATCATTGTGTTACTGTTAATTTCCCCCCTCATGTTTGTTAGCATTTGCTTTACATATTGCTGTGCTCCTATGTTGGGTGCATATGTATTTATAATTGTTATATCTTCTTCTTGGATTGATACTTTGATCATTGTGTAGTGTCCTTCTTTGTCTCTTTTCACAGCCTTTATTTTAAAGTCTATTTTATCTCATATGAGGATTGCTATTCCTGCTTTTTTTTTGGTCTCCATTTGCAAGAAATATCTTTTTCCAGCCCTTCACTTTCAGTCTGTATGTGTCGCTTGTTTTGAGGTGGGTCTCTTGTAGATGGCATATATAGGGGTCTTGTTTTTGTATCCATTCATCCAGTATTTGTCTTTTGGTTGGGGCATTCGACTCATTTACATTTAAGGTAATTATTGATAAGTATGATCCCATTGCTGTTTACTTTGTTGTTTTGGGCTCTAGTTCATACACCCTTACTGTGTTTCCTGTCTAGAAATGCTAAAGGTCCTGATCCTTTAGCATTTGTTGGAGATGTGGTTTGGTGGTGCTGAATTATCTCAGTTTTTGCTCGTGTGTAAAGTGTTTGAATTCTCCTTCATATTTGAATGAGATCCTTGCTGAGTACAGTAATCTGGGTTGTCGGTTTTTCTCTTTCATCACTTTAAGTATGTCCTGCCATTCCCTTCTGGCCTGAAGAGTTTCTACTGAAACATCAGCTGTTATCCTTATGGGAATCCCCTTGCATGTTATTTGTTGTTTTTCCCTTGATGCTTTTAATATTTGTTCTTTGTGTTTGATTTTTGTTAATTTGATTAATGTGTGTCTTGGAATGTTTCGCCTTGGGTTTATCCTGTTTGGGATTCTCTGGGTTTTTTGGACTTATGTGACTATTTCCTTCCCCATTTTAGGGAAGTTTTCAACTATTATCTCCTCGAGTATTTTCTCATGGCCTTTCTTTTTGTCTTCTTCTTCTGGGACTCCTATGATTTGAATGTTGGGGCATTTCACATTGTCCCAGAGGTCCCTGAGGTTGTCCTCATTCTTTTTAATTCTTTTTTCTTTTTTCCTCTCTGCTTCATTTGTTTCTACCATTCTATCTTATACCTTACTTATCCTACCTTCTGCCTATATTATTCTACTGTTGGTTCTCTCCAGAGTGTTTTTGATCTCATTTATTGCATTACTCATTATATATTGACTCTTTTTCATTTCTTCTAGGTCCTTGCTAAACATTTCTTGCATCTTCTCAATCCTTGTCTCTAGGCTATTTATCTGTAACTCCATTTTGTTTTCAAGATTTTGGATCATTTTTACTATCATTATTCTGAATTCTTTTTCAGGTATACTCCCTATCTCCTTCTCTTTTGTTTGGTTTGGTGGGCATTTATCGTGTTCCTTTCCATGCTGAGTATTTCTCTGCCTTTTCATTTTGTTCAGATTGCTGTGTTTGGGGTGGCCTTTCTGTATTCTGGCAGTTTGTGGTTCCTCTTTATTGTGGATGTTTCTCCCTGTGGGTGGGGTTAGACGACTGGCTTGTCAAGGTTTCCTGGTTAGGGAAGCTCGTGTCGGTGTTCTGGTGGGTGGAGCTGGGTTTCTTCTTTCTGGAGTGCAACGAAGTGTGCATTAGTGAGTTTTGAGATGTCTATCGGTTTGGTATGCCTCTGGGCAGCCTGTATATTGAAGCTCAGGGCTATGTTACTGTGTTGCTGGAGAATTTGCGTGGTATGTCTTGCTCTGGAGCTTAATCGCTCTTGGGTGGTGCTTGGTTTCAGTGTAGGTATGGAGGCTTTTGGATGATCTCTTATTAATTGATGTTCCCTGGAGTCGGGAGTTCTCTGGTATTCTCAGGTTTTGGGCTTAAGCCTCCTCCCTCTGGTTTTCGGTCTTATTCTTACAGTAGCCTCAAGACTTCTCCATCCATACAGCACTGATAGTAAAACTTCTAGGTTAATGGTGAAAAGATTCTCCACAGTGAGGGACATCCAGAGAGGTTCACAGAGTTACGTGGAGAAGAGAAGAGGGAGGAGGGAGATAGAGGTGACCAGGAGAAGAGGGGGAATCAAAGGAGAGAGTGCACTCTAGCCAGTAAACAATTCCCTATGTGCTCTCCACAGTCTGGAACCCTCAGAGAGGTTCACAGAGTTGCACAAAGAAGAGAAGAGGGAGGAAGGAGATAGAGGTGAGCAGGATGAGAAAAGGGGAAATCAAAAGGGGAGAGAGAGATCTAGGCAGTACTTTGTTCCTGAAGTGTTCTCCACAGCCCAGAACACATACAGAGATTCACAGAGTTGGGTTGAGAAGAGAAGCGGGAGGTAGGAGATTAAGGTGACCTGGGGTAGAAAAAGGAGAGTGAAAAGGGGAAGAGAGTAATTAAGCCAGTATTTATACTCGTAAGTAAAAATGGGTACTGAAGTTTGGATTCTTAAATGTACAGAATTGATAACAAATACTGTAAAGCAAAGATTAAAAATATAGTGTAGAGGTTAAACTCTCAGAAATACACTATTAAAAAAAAAAACAAAATCATAAAAAGTATAAGAAATATATATGAAGTTTGCTTTAAAAATAGGGTCTTTTTTTTTTTTGCAAGGTAATAGTAGGTTATAAAAATGAAAATTAAAGGAGTAATAGAGGACTTAAAAAAAAGAAAAAATAAGAAAAAAAATGATAATAGTAAAAATATATTTAGGAATTTCTCTGGAGCTATTGTGGGCAGTGTGGGTTCAGTTCAGTTTCAGATAGATCCTTGTTCCAGCTTATACTTCTCAAGATCTATAGGCCCCTTCCAGTGTAGTCAGTGTTAACTACAAGGATTTTAATCTGTTGCATCTGTCACTTCCAAAGCATTTCCCTCTGTTTATTTGACTTCTTCTGTTTGCAGGTCTGTTCAGTGTCTAATTTCCTCCCTGACACAAGGGGGCGGAGGTGGTCTCTTGTTTAGGTTCACTTGTTCAGTCGTGCTGTGGGGAGGGAGGAACACTGCAAACAAATATCACTGACGTGTATGGGGAGTGCTCGCAGTGTCTCGGCCACAGTGTGTTTGCCCCTGCTCACGGCGTGTGTGCTGTCCCAGTCTATACTGCTCAGGCTTCAGGTTGCTCTGCAGGGAGTGGGCCCTGGGTCGTGTGCACTTCCCAGGTCTAAGCCACTCAGGTTCAGGTTCCCAGGTACTCCACAAAGGTGCAGACTCGGTTGGGCCTGCATTTTGTGCCCTTCCCCGGTCCAAGCAGCTCAGGCGACCAGGTGCTTGGCGAGCACACTCTCCCCAGGTGTGGTGCATCTTATCACTTTCCCTGTCCCAGCCACTCGATTTCCGGGGTGTGCCCCTCTCCACGTGTGCCCTTTGTCTCTTCTGGGGAGCTGATTTCTGGCTGCGACCCTCCTGCGGTTGTCAACCATCCAGAATCTCAGGAAGTCTTTGGTTAGAAACTAGAAGCCTGTTTTCAGTTTGGTAGGGGATGCCCTCTCTGGGGCCAAGTTTGCCCCTTTCCGGCTCTGGCTGGCACCCGCCTGCCCCCTGCGTCTGGTGTGGGATGGGCTGGTCCACAGCCTGCTAGCTTTCCTCTGGTATTCGCTCAGTCCTTTGTTCTGTGAATGGGCTGGGAGTGCCTTAGGTTAGGGCTTTTTGCAGGATAGTTCTCTCTCTCTCTCTCTCTTTTTTTCCTCTCTCTCTCTGGCTATCCCACAGTTTAAGTTGCTATCTCTTTTTAGTTCCCTCAGATTGCCCTCAGGGCATTCAGGCCCGGTCCTTACCCTAAGCAATGCAGCCTGCACCTCCCTGTTCAACCCCTGCTTGCTGGTGGCGGATGTGTGCGTCTGGGGTACTTCTCTGCTGGGAGTTGCAGTTAGGCATGTAATCTGTGGGCTTCATTTATTTATTTTTCCTCCCAATTATGTTGCCCTTCAAGATTCCAAAACTCCCCCCAGACTCGCCGGTGAGAGGGTTTTCTGGTGTTTGGAAACTTTTCCTCTTTTAAGACTCTCTTCCCGGGATGGATCTCTGTCTCTAACTCTCTTGTCTCTCTTTTTATCTTTTATGTTTTATCCCACCTCCTTTCAAAAACAATGGGCTGCTTTTCTTGGTGCCTGATGTCCTCTGCCAGCATTCAGAAGTTGTTTTGTGGAGTTTGCTCAGTGTTCAAATGTTCTTTCGATGAATTTGTGGGGGAGAAAGTGGTCTTGTCGTCCTATGCCTCCACCATCTTCTCATAGTTTCATTGAGTTAGATAAGTCTGTGGTCCATGTGATCAGATTGGTTAGTTTTCTGTGATTGTGGTTTTCTGTCTGTCAGCCCTCTGATGGAGAAGGATAAGAGGCTTATGGAAGCTTCCTGATGGGAGAGAATGACTGAGGGGGACACTGAGCTAAATTAGAGCTGATTGAAAGCCTTACCATCCTCTTTCTTGTTCAGTCCAGTTCAGTTCAGTCATTCAGTTGTGTCTGACTCTTTGTGGTCCCATGGACTGCAGAACACAAGGCATCCCTGTCCATCACCAACTCCCGGAGCTTGCACAAACTCATCTCCTTCGAGTCAGTGATTTCATCCAACCATCTCATCATCTATCACCAATTTCTCCTCCCGCTTTCAATCTTTCCCAGTATCAGGGTCTTTTCCAATGAGTCACTTGCATCAGGTGGCCAAAGCGTTGGAGTTTCAGCTTCAGCATCAGTCTTTCCAATGAACATTCAGGACTGATTTACTTTAGGATTGACTTGCTTGGTGTCCTTGCAGTCCAAGTTCAAAAACATCAATTCTTTGGTGCTCAGCTTTCTTTATAGTCCAACTCTCACATCCATACACGACTACTGGAAAAACCATTGTTTTGATGAGACAGACATTTGTCAGCAAACTAATGTCTCTGCTTTGTAATATGCTGTCTAGATTGGTCATAACTTCTCTTCCAAGGAGGAAGTGTCTTAGTTTCATAGCTCCAGTCACCATCTGAAATGATTTTGGAGCCCCCAAAATAAAGTCTGCCACTGTTTTCACTGTTTCTCCTTCTATTTGCCATGAAGTGATGGGACCGGATGCCATGATCTTTGTTTTTTGAATGTTGAGTTTTAAGCTAGATTTTTTTAAAATTAATTTATGTATTTTAATTTGAGGCTAAATACTTTACAATATTATAGTGGTTTTGCCATACATTGACATGAATAAGCCATGAGTGTACATGTGTTCCCCATCCTTAACCTCCCTCCCCATCCCATCCCTCAGGGTCATCCCAGTACACGAGCCTGGGTCACCGTGTCTCATGCATCGAACCTGGACTGGCGATCTGTTTCACATATGATAATATACATGTTTCAATGCTATTCTCTCAGATCATCTCATCCTCGCCTTCTGCCACAGAGTCCAACAGTCTGTTCTTTACATCTGTGTCTCTTTTGCTGTCTCGCATATAGCGTCATCGTTACCATCTTTCCAAATTCATATATATGTGTTAATATACTGCATTGGTGTTTTTCTTTCCAACTTATTTCACTCTGTATAATAGGCTCCAGTTTCATCCACCTCAATAGAACTGATTCAAATGCATTCTTTTTAATAGCTGAGCAATATTCCATTGTGTATACGTATTATGGCTTTCTTATCCATTCATGTGCTGATGGACATCTAGGTTGCTTCCATGTCCTAGCTATTGTAAACAGTGCTGTGATGAACAGTGTCTCTTTCAATTCTGGTTTCCTCGGTGAATATGCCCAGCAGTGGGATTGCTGAGTGATGTGGTACTTCTATTTCTATTTTTTTAAGGAATCTCCACACTGTTCTTCACAGTAGCTGTACTAGTTTGCATTCCCACCAACAGTGTAAGAGGATTCCCTTTTCTCCGCACCCTCTCCAGCATTTAGTTTGTAGACTTTTTAATAGCAGCCATTCTGACTGGCGTGAGATGGTAACTCACTGTGGTTTTGATTTGCATTTCTCTGATAATGAGTGATGTTGAGCATCTTTTCATGTGTTTGTTAGCCATCTGTATGTCTTCTTTGGAGAAATGTCTGTTTAGTTCTTTGGCCTATTTTTTGATTGGGTGGTTTATTTTTCTGGAATTGAGCCACATGGGCTGCTTGTATATTTTTGAGGTTAATTCTTTGTCAGTTACTTCATTTGTTATTATTTTCTCCCATTCTGAAGGCTGTCTTTTCACCTTACTTATAGCTTCCTTCGTTGTGCAAAAGCTTTTAAGTTTAATTAGATTCCATTCATTTATTTTTGCTTTTATTTCCATTACTCTGGGAGGTGGGTCATGGAGGATCCTTCTGTGATTTATGTCGGAGAGTGTTTTGCCTATGTTTTCCTCTAGGAGTTTTATAGTTTCTGGTCTTATTTTTAGATCTTTAATTCATTTTGAGTTTATTTTTGTGTATGGTGTTAGAAAGTGTTCTAGACTCATTCTTTTACAAGTGGTTGACCAGTTTTCCCAGCACCATTTGTTAAAAAGATTGTCTTTTCTCCATTGTATATTCTTGCCTCCTTTGACAAAGATAAGGTGTCCATAGGTGTGTGGATTTATCTCTGGGATTTCTATTTTGTTCCATTGATCTATATTTCTGTCTCTGTGCCAGTACCATACTGTCTTGATGACTGTAGCTTTGTAGTATAGCCTGAAGTCAGGTAGATTGATTCCTCCTGTTCCATTCTTCTTTCTCAAGATTGTTAAGCTAGATTTTTGACTTTCCTCTTTCGCCTTCATCAAGAGGCTCTTTAGTTCCTCTTCATTTACTTGCATAAAGGTGGTATCATCTGCATATCTGAGGTTATTGATATTTTCCCAGCAATCCTGATTCCAGTTTGTGCTTCATCCAGTTTGGCATTTCTCATGATGTTCTCTGTAAAGTTAAATAGGCAGAGTGACAATATACAGCCTTGACTTATTCCTTTCCCAATTTGGAACCAGTCTGTTTTTCCATATCCAGTTCTAACTTTTGCTTCTTGACATGCATACAGATTTCTCAGGAGGCAGGTAAGGTGGTCTGGTATTCACATCCCTTTAAGAGTTTTGCACAGCTTTTTGTGGTCTACAGAATCAAAGTTTTTAGCATAGTCAATAAAACAGAAATAGATGTTTTTCTGGAACTCTCTTGCTTTTTCGATGATCCAATGGATGTTTTCAATTTGGTCTCTGGTTCTTCTGCCTTTTCTAAATCCAGCTTGAACATCTGGATGTTCATGGTTTACATACTTTTGAAGCCTGGCTTGGAGAATTTTGAGAATTACTCTGCTAGCGCGTGAGATGAGTGCAATAGTGTGGTAGTTTGAACATTCTTTGGCATTGCCTTTCTTTGAGATTGGAATGAATATTGACCTTTTCCAATCCTGTGGCCCCTGCTGAGTTTTTCAAGTTTGCTGGCATATTGAGTGCAGCACTTTCACAGGATCATCTTTTAGGATGGAAATAGTTCAACTGGAATTCCATCACACCCACTAGCTTTGTTTGTAGTGATGGTTCCTAAGGTCCGCTTGACTTCGCCTTCTAGGATGTCTGGCTCTAGGTGAGTGATCACACCATCATGGTTATCTGGGTCATGAAGATCTTTTTTGTGCATTTCTTCTGTGTATTCTTGACCCTCTTCTTAATATGTTCTGCTTTTGTTAGGTTCTTAACTTTTGTGTTTTTTATTGTGTCCATCTTTGCATGAAATATTCCCTTGGTATCTCTAACTTTCTTGTAGAGATCTCTAGTCTTTCCCATTATGTTTTTTCCCCTCTATTTGTTTGTATTTATCGCCGAGGAAGGCTTTCTTATCTTTCCTTGCTGTTCTTTGGAACTCTGCATTCAAATGGTATATCTTTCCTTTTCTCCATTGCCTTTTGCTTCTGTTCTTTTCACAGCTATTTGTAAGACCTCTTCAGACAACCATTTTGTCTTTTGCATTTCTTTTTCTTGGGGATGGTCTTGATTACTGTTTCTCGTACAATGTCACGAACCTCTCTCCATAGTTCTTCAGGCACTCTATCAGATCTAGCCCCTTAAATCTACTTCTCACTTCCACTATATAATCATAATGGATTTGATTTAGGTCATACCTCGATGTCTAGTGGTTTTCCATACTTTCTCAATTTAATTCTGAATTTGGCAATAAGAAGTTCATGATCTGAGTCACGTCAGCTCCCAGTCTCGTTTTTGCTGACTGTATAGAGCTTCTCCATCTTTGACTGCAATGAATATAATCAACTGATTTCTGTGTTGACCATATGGTTATGTCCACATGTGGAGTCTTTTCTTGTGTTGTTGAAAGAGAGTGTTTGCTATGACCACTGCGTTCTCTTGGGACAACTCTGTTCACCTTCACCATGGTTCATTCTGTACTCCAAGGTGAATCTTGCCTGTTACTCAAGGTATCTCTTGACTTCCTACTTTTTCATTCCAGTCCCCTATAATGAAAAGGACATCTTTTTTGAGTGTTAGTTCTAGAAGATCTTGTAGGTCTTCATAGAACTGTTCAAGTTCAGCTTATTCAGCATAACTGTTTGGGGCATAGACTTGGACTACTGTGATATTAAATGGGTTTCCTTGAAATCAGAGATTATTCTGTCGTTTTTGAGATTGCACCGGAGTTCTGCATTTCAGTTTCTTTTGTTGAGTATGATGGCTATTCCATTTCTTCTAGGATTCTTGCCCACACTAGTAGATATAAGAGTCATCTGAGTTAAGTTCACCCATTCCAGTCCATTTTAGTTCACTGATTCCTGAAATGTCGATGTTTACTCTTGCCATCTCCTGTTTGACCACTTCCAATTTGCCTTGATTCATGGACCTAATATTCCTTGTTCCTATGCAATATTGTTCTTTACAGCATCGGGCTTTACTTCCATCACCAGTCACATCCACAACTGTTCATTGTTTTCACTTTGGCTCCGTCTCTTTCTTCTTTCCGGAGTTATTTCTCCTCTCTTCTCCAGTAGCATATTGGAGACCTAACGACATGGGGAGTTCATCTTTCAGTGTCATATCTTTTTGCCTTTTCATACTGTTCATGGGGTTCTGAAGGCAAGAATATCAAAGTGATTTGGCATTCCCTTCTCCAGTGGACCACATTTTGTCAGAACTCTCCACCATGACCCGTCTGCCTTGGGTGGCCCTACATGGCATGGCTCATAGTTTTATTGAGTTAGACAAGGCTGTGGTCCATGAGATCAGTTTGGTTAGTTTTCTGTGGCTGTCATTTTCATTCTGTTTGCCCTCTGATTGATAAGGATAAAAGGCTTATGGAAGCTTCCTGATGGGATAGACTGACTGTTGGAGAATCTGGGTCTCATTCTGGTGGGAGAGGCCATGCTCAGAAAATCTTTTATCCATTTTTTTTGATGGGTGGGACTGTGTTCTCTCCCTGTTGTTTGACTTGATACCAAACTATGGTTGAGGTAATGAAAATAATGGCTACCTCCTTCAAAAGGTCCCATGCATGCACTCTGCACTCAGTGCCCCCAACCCTGCAGTAGGCCACCTGCTGCATGACCACACCTTCAGCAGAGATTCCTGGACGCTCACAGCCAAGTCTGGGTCAGTCTCTTGTGGGGTCACTTCTCCTTTCTCCTTTGTCCTGGTGTACAGAAGGTTTTGTTTGTGCCCTCCACAAGTGTGTTTCCCCAGCCCTGTGTAAGTTCTGTAATCAAATCCCACTGGCCTCCAAAGTCAAATTCCCTGGGGGTTCTCAGTCCCTTTGCCAGTTCCCCAGGTTGGAAAATCTGTGGTGGATTCTAGAACTTTCTTAACTGTGTGAGGATTTTTTTGGTGTAATTGTTCTGCAGTTTGTGGCTCATCTGCCCGTTGACTCTATGGTGGTGTTAATGGCAACCTCCTCCAAGTGGGCTTATTCCACAGGCTGTGTGAGACAGGTCTGATGCACTCAGAGCCCCTGCCCCTGCGGCAGGTCACTGCTGACCTATATCTCTGTAGGAGACACTCAAACACTCAAAGGAAGGTCTGCCTCAGTCTCTGTCGGGTCTCTGTATCCTAGTGCACACAGGGTTTTGTTTGAGCCCTTCGAGTGATTTCGCCCTCCTACAGTCTTGCTGCGGCTTCTCCTTTGACCTTGGATGTGGAGTATCTTTTTTTGGTGGGATTCAATATTCTCCTGTCGATGATTATTCAGCAGTGAGTTGTAATTTTGGAGTTCTCGCAGGAGAAGATGAGTGCATGCCCTTTTACTCCGCCATCTGTTATGTCCATGGCAATGTGGAGTCCGATGTTTTCTCCATGAGCTTCTTTGCCGTAAATATTTTCCACAAGCCTTTTGCCACAAAACTATTTGGCCTTAAGGCAATTTTGCCATGAAAAATACAACTGGTTAAAAGTTTCAGATTAAACAGTTTGATTTCAACTGGTTGAAATATGCTAGTGTATCTTCCAGTTGCTGGCAAACTGACAGATGAGGATGATTTGCCTCAAGAGTTGGTTTCATATTTTGTATCTCTCCTGTTGACTGGCCCTTTATAAGCCTCAACCTCATACCAAATCCTGCAGTGATGCCTCAGGCTTAATTCTGCTTTGATTTCACACTCTATGGAATATTTTCATGGGAAATTCAATTTTTATAGGACCACTTAGCATGAAGAAGAGGGACTTGTAGCATCTCCATTTAGAAAGACACATCAATAAGAAAAAAGGTAGTGTTAAAAAGCAAAGCCAAAAACAAGTTAGCACTAATATTAATAATAAGATGGCAGCTCAAAAAGGGCCAGATAATAACCCTAGGAAATGGATAGACTTGTGAATATGTTAGAACTATCTTTGACAGTTGAGGACTAACAAAATATTCTCTGGTTTACAGATGCTTTAATTGAGGTTGATACAGTCTTGATTTTTGCAGAAAATCTCTTGATTTTCTAAGCAGACATATGAAAAATAACATCAAAATATTTATTTAAAACATTTTTATTGATGTATAATTGATTTATAGTGTTGTGTTGATTTCTGCTGTACAGCAGTGACTGAATTATATATATACATATATATATGTATATATATATCTTATTCTTTTCCATATCTTGGTTTATCACAGGATACCCTCCTGTGCTATACAGTAAGACTTTGTAAAGTGTTTATTTTAAATGAAATGAGAAATAAAACAAGATATAGTATCAAGGGCACTTGTGTATGTAAAAAGTGAAATATACTGACATTGGTTAAATTAAAAAAAGTTATGAAATACGAATGTGACTGTGAGGGCATTTATGGTTGACAAAGTGCCCTTACCTAGGTCATTTCATGTAAGGTTTATGACACAGGGCAGGGATTGCTATCAAATTTTTCCGGTTGAGGATGTAGATTCAATAGGATTCAGTGCCTTGTTTAACATCACTTGACTTACATGGGGCATAATTATGAACAGAACTCAGACTTAGGTTCCCTATCCCAGAGGTATCTAGTACATATGAGAGTGCAGGCTAGCAATCTCTGCTCCAGCTTCAAAGCTCTGGGCAAGACACTACTCAGCTGCACCTAAGTGTTGTCTAATTCAGTTGTTGATCCTGAATCAGAGGTTTTTAGGGAAGGAGATTCAACATGATTTTTCTTTTCCTTTGGTGCAAAAGTCCTTTCTAATATCTAACAGCTGTTTTTTTTTTTTTTCTGCTGCAGTTTAAAACTAATTTATTTTTTCTTGAAACATAAAGCCAGTTTTTATCACATTCTCTTTTGCTTCCTAAAGGTAGCCAATTCTATTTTATTTTATTATGTTTACTTGACTGCTCCACATTTGAGCTGTAGCACTCAGGATTTCTTAGTTGCCACAGGCGGAATCTAAATTCCCTGACCAGGGATTGAAGCCATGCCCCCCCTCCCCCTCCTTTAGGAGCATGGAGTCTTAGCCACTGGACCACCAGGAAGGCCCTCGATTTCTATTTTAAAAGTTATTCCTAATTCTTGAATTCGGTGGCTCTGCTCCAAATTCTCTACATGTTTCATCATCGTATAAATTTCCCAATGATTATACAAGTAAAATGGTATTGTAACCAATATCAGTATAATATAATCATGCTGTTTAAAAAAATATTCTTTGACGTGGGATCAGGATGGCGAACAGTGAAGTTTTTCCCTCTTAGAGGAAATTAAACACTTTTACCCTCCTCTTCCTCGTCTAAGAAATGGAGGTAATTGTGCATTGTTTTTGGCCTCACTGAATTATGAAAAGCAAATGAGGTCAAGCATGAACCACTTTGTAAATTGTAAGGAGTTATAAAAATGAAAGATTTCCACCTAATATGAAGTTCTTGCAAGTCCAGGTGAAAAGTTTTTGTGAAAGTCTGGCAGTTTTCTAAATTTTTGTGGCTGATAAGAAACAAATGTGAAGGAGAAAGGGCATACGCTCTGGATCAGACAGACCAGGGTGACTCTGGTTCTGTCATTTCCTATCTGCTTGACCTTGGGACTCTAACGAGTCACTCTGGTCCCTATCTCTTCACTGGTGACATCAGGATAATATGTCTCAGGACTGTTGAGAGGAATAAATAAATATAAATGGCACTGAATGAAAGGTAGCTCTTGTTATCATGTTTTTAATATGTATACATAGCACCCTACCGGAGAAAGCAATGGCAACCCACTCCAGTACTCTTGCCTGGAAAATCCCATGGACGGAGAAGCCTGGTAGGCTGCAGTCCATGGGGTCGCTAAGAGTCGGACACGCCTGAGGGACTTCACTTTCACTTTTCACCATCCTGTGTAGGAGAAGGAAATGGCAACCCACTCCAGTGTTCTTGCCTGGAGAATCCCAGGAATGGGGAGCCTGGTGGGCTGCCATCTATGGGGTTGCGCAGAGTCGGACACGACTGAAGTGACTTAGCAGCAGCAGCAGCATAGTACCCTACTTTTCCTGTAGTGTTATTGTGCAAGCATTGCTAATGTAGATCATGACTGATTCTTTATATGAGAATTCTGCATAATGTGCTGCTTCTAGACAAGTAAGTTCTTCAGACCATGAAGTTCTTCCTTTTCATTTCCTCTCTCCAGCCCACCTTTTTGAACTTATTCCAGCTCTGTAGAGGAGGACAATGCCCTGCAGCACCAGAATAGAAGGAACCTTTGATCCATGAATGAGTACATAGAATGTAGTAGCTCCCCAACTTGGAATGCTCACCTCTATGGTTCAGTGAGAAACATAAATGTTTCTCTGCATTTTTGTTGTATCTCTTTGTTGGAGTAATAATGGTGCTATTATTTACATAAAATTAAAAAATGTATTTAAGTATAGTCGATTTACAATTTTGTGTTAGTTTCAGATGTAGAGCAAAACATATACGCATACATATATATAGTACTTTGCTTTATATATACATATATATATACATATATAAATATACTTTTTCAGATTCTTTTCCATTTTAAGTTACTACAAGATGTTGATTATAGTTCTCTGTGCCATACAGTATGTCCTTATTGGTTATCTCTTTTATATATAGTAGTCTATACGTTAATCTCAAACTCCTAATTTATCCCTCTCCTCCCCTCTTTTCCTCTTTGGTAACCACAAGTTTGTTTTCTGTGTCCATGAGTCTATTTCTGCTTTGTAAATAAGTTCATTTGTATCATTTTTTAGATTCCACATAAAAGCATTTAGATAAAATTTTTATTTGTAGTTAACTGTTGGGAAACCCACTGTATAATAGTGAGCACATTGTTTAAAAATTCAATATTCATTGTTCTAAAGCTATACTTGTGACTTTTTTAGTGTAAAAAAATTGTTCTGGACAACTTTAATTGGTAAAAGTTAAAACAGGTAATAAACATATTATGAAAATGATTATATCTCATATTTACACAAATTTTTGTTTGTATGTAAAATACTCACATGTATTCTTTGGACATTGCTGTCAACTCCCTGACTTATATATTATGATCCCTATTGATCATAAAGAAGGCTGAGCACCAAAGAATTGATGTTTTTCAACTGCAATGCTGGAGAAGACCCTTGAGAGTCCCTTGGACAGCAAGGAGATCAAACCAGTCAATCTTAAAGGAAATCAATCCTGAATATTCATTGAAAGGACTGATGCTGAAGCTGAAGATCCAATATTTTGGCCATTTGATGTGAAGAGCTGACTCATTGGAAAGGACCCTGACGCTGGGAAAGATTGAAGGCAGGAGGAGAAGAGGGTGACAGAGGATGAGATGGTTGGATGGCATAACTGATTACGTGAACATGAGCTTGAGCAATCGCGAGATGGTAAAGGACAAGGAAGCCTGGCATGCTGCAATCCACGGGTTGCAAAAAGTCTGACACAACTTTTCAACCGAACAACAAAATTATTTAGAAGTTGAAGCTGGAGCTGAAAGTGCTGAAAGACCTGTCCAACACAGCATAGCCTACAAGTGATGGAGCCAAACTGCAGACTTCACATCATAAAATTTCTACCAGCAGAACAGCAGTCATCTTGGTGTTCACAACTTATGTAGAAGTGACTTGAATATCAAGCTACCTTGATTTCTTATATTAATTTTCATTAATAATTGGACCATCTGGGTTTTATAGAATAACTTTGTCCAAGTTAGCTCTGCACTTGATAAAAAAGCTCAAGTTATGAGGTAGGAAAATTGCAAATTTTCTTTGAATTAATACATTCAATTATTCAGCTAATATCTATCAAATTCCTGTTTTTCACCAGGTACTGTTCTAGGTACTGAGGTTAAAAAAGATGAATTAGACATATTCTCTCTCTGCGTGACAGCTTTACCACATTAGAGGTGTGCCCAGCTAATTCTACCCAAAATATGTCCCAACATTTGGGAAGTTTCTGTATCCCCAATGCCTTCCAGAGCACACATTTAATGAATATTTGAGAAATAAATAATGGAGAAACAAGTTAAGGAAACACAGAGGGTATAGATGGATTACTGTCGTAGACACTAGACATAAAAATTCCTGTTTATTATCTAATTTAATTTATATAGCAATTCCATGAAATAGATTTTATTATTTACATTTTACAAATGAAAATGCTGAGGTTCAGAAAGCATGACTTTCAAATTACACAGCTAACAACTGGTGGGGAATTTATATTTGAACCTGGACCTAACACCAGAGCAGAACTCCTTGTTCCTCCTTCTGACCAGCATGGAGTGTATACTGGAAATGTCCTTTTCCCTTAAAGGCAAAACAAGGCTGTTCTTTCTTTGAATCACTGTTCTGTAATTTATTTTCTTAGCCTGCAACAAAACATCCAGATTCATTTCTTGTAGGGCATCTATGTTCCTCACCAAGCTTATTAATCAAAGATAGACTATTTTGAAAATAACTAGGCACTTTCTGATAGCAGCCTTTTCCTGTGATCCTGCTAACTCTCCTCCCCTCTCCTCTTCTCTCCTCCATTTCCTGGTGCTGATTTCTGTTTTTTTTTTTAAAGTCTACATTAAACACGACCAGATGTATTAAGCAGAGGACACCTGCAATAAGCTGCCTAAGAGCAGGGCTTAGAATTTAGATTCTTTCTTAATAAGTCAAGGTCATTTTGAACCTTCTCTCTCCTTATTTCAGCCGTTTCTGCCAGGTGTTCTCAGCTATAACTGACTAAAGACCCTTATATATATACATTTAAAAAATAATGGTTTTATTGACATAAAATTCACATACCATAAAATTCATCCTTTTAAATTGTATAATGCAATGATTTCTAGTATATTCACAGAGTTGTGAAACCATCACTACTAATGCATTTCAGAACATTTTCATCAATCCAGAAAGAAACCTTGACTGCTACTAGTCACACATCAACTTTTCTTCCCCACTGAGCTTCCCTTTCCACCAACCCAGCCCCCAGAGCACCAGTATGTAATCTATCTTCCATCACTACATATGTGATATGACTTATGGTCTTTGGTACTTTGATGACTGGTTTCTTTCACTTAGTATAATGTTTCATTCATGTTGTAATATGAATCAGCACTCCATTTCTGTAAACGGTCAAATAATATTACACTGTATGGAATATATTACATTTTTTTTAATCCATTCATCTGTCAATTAACATATGAATAGTTTTCATTTTTTGTTTATTATGTATAATGCTGCTATAATATTTGTGTACAAGTTTCTGTGTGAACATGTGTTTTCCTTGGGCATATGTCTAACATACAGATATTACATATTATCTATATATTAGGACTGTAATTGCTATATCATACGGTAATTATTCCTGATAGCTCAGCTAGTAAAGAATCTTCCTGAAGTGCAAGAGGGCTGGGTTTGATCCCTGGGTTGGGAAGATCCCCTGGAGAAGGGAAAGGCTACCCACTCCAGTATTCTGGCCTGGAGAATTCCATGGACTGCCCATGGGGTTGCAAAGAGTCGGACACAACTGAGTGACTTTCACTTTCACTTTCATGGTAATTATTATATTTGACATTTTCAAGAAGAGCCAAACTGTTTTCCAAAGTGGCTGCTCTATTAATCTTCCTACCAGCAATGTATGAAGGTTCTTAAAAATTTCTTTAGCTTCTGGAAGACATTTATTATTGTTTATGTCTGTTTAGTCATCCCAGAGGGTGTGAAGCGGTATCTCAGTATGGGTTAGACTTGCATTTCTCTAGGTCTAATGGGGCTTCCCAGGTGGTGCTAGTGGTAAAGAACCTGCCTATAAGTGCAGGAGAGAAGAGATGTGGATTTGATCCCTGGGTTTGGAAGATCCGCTGGAGGAGAGCCTGGAAACGCACTCCAGTATTTTTGCTTGGAGAATCTCATGGACAGAGGAGTCTGGTGGGCTGTAGTCCATAGGGTTGCAAAGAGCCGGACATGACTGAAGTGACGGCCTAGAGACTAACGGTGTTAAGCATCTTACGGCCATTTGTTTATCTTTGGAAAAATTTCTGTTTAAATCCTGCTTTCAATTTTTAATTAGGTTGTCTTTATATTGTTTAGTTGTAAGAATTCTTATATATTCTGAATACAAATATCTTATCTGGTTAAAAGTCTATATGATACTTGTTTTATATTTACCCACACATCCACTATTTCTGGCATTAAAAAAAATAATATCAGATAACTGAGTTACAATATTTCGGTTACATAGCAAAGTTATTCAGAATATATATATTTCTTTTTCAGGTTCTTTTCCATTATAGGCTACTACAAGATGTGGAATACAGTTTCCTGTGCTATACAGTTGGTCCCTGTTGTTTATTTTATATAGCAGTGTATATATGCTGGATTTCCTTGGTAGCTCCAGTAAAGAATACACCTGAAATGTGGGAGACCTGGGTTTTACCCCTGGATTGGGAAGATCCCCTGGAGGAGGTCATGGTAACCCACTCCAGTATTCTTGCCTGGAGAATCCCCATGGACAGAGGAGCAGGGCAGGCTACATCTAGTCCATGGGGTCACAAAGTGTTGAACATGACTGAGCTACTAATCACACACACAGTATATATATGCTAATCTCATATTCCCAATTTATCCCTCCCCTACTTCTAGTATTCTTCATTTCCTATTGGGTCGATAAGAGTTTCTATCTTGTATCATTTTCTTTCAGAACTTAGTTTAATATTCTTTCTTAACATTCTTATATTGCTGATCTGATGTGAGGAAGTTTTTCAGATTTGTTGGTCTTAAAAGATATTTATTTTAGTTTCATTTTTGAGGGATATTTTCAAAGGTATAGAATTTTAGGTTGACAGTTTTTTTTTTTCTTTTAGCACTGTAAGATGTCTTTCTATTATCTTCTGATTTGCACTCTTTTTTCCTAATAGGTAGTTAGTAGTGATTCTTTTTTCTTTCAGTGATTTGTTTGTGATGTATCTGGATGTAATTTTATTTGTGTTTTTTTTCTGATATTTATTAAGCTTCATGTATCCATGGGTTCATGATTTACCATACTTTTGAAAAATTTTGGTTATTATTTCTTCAAATATTTTTTCCTGGGTCCATCTCCTTCTAAGATTCTAATTACATGCATGATTGCATAATAAACACTTAATTATATTCTACTAGTCATATGGATGCTGTTCAGTCTTTTTTCTTCATCTGTTTTCTGTAGCCTATTTTTTTTCTGTGCTTCAAGTTGGCTAGTATCTATTGTTATGCTTTAGTTTCACTGATCAATCTAATTTGGTAGTAGACCCACATTGAAGTTTTTATATCTCAGATATTATGTTTTTTGGTCCTACAATTCCACTTGACTTTTTTAGTAGTTTTCGTATTTTCCTTATTATGTCTATGCTTCCCTATGAAGCCTTGATCAGATTTTTGAGAGCTCCTTTAAATTCCATGTATGCTATTTCTGTGCCTGTTCCTATTGACTATTTTTTCCTTTTGATTATAATTTACATTTTCTACTTCTTTGTATACTTAGTATTTTATTTTATTGGATTCTGGATATTGTCATGTTATAATTTTAATGTTGGCACTTTTATGTTTAATATAAATTGTGGTGATTTTATTTTGCTAGATCATTAAGTTACTTGCAGTTCAGACATCTTTCTGAGACTATTTTTTTCTTTGCTGAGTAAGCCTAGGGTAGTAGCCTTTAATAAAAAGATCATTTAATATTGGAGTACAGTTGATTTACAATGCTTTGTTAGTTTCAGGTTTATAGCAGAGTGATTCAATTACACATGTATCTATTCTTTTTCAGAGTCTTTTCTCATTTAGTTTATTACAGAATATCAAGAATTCCCTGTGCTATAAAGGAGGTCCCTGCTGGTTATCTATCTGATATGCAGTACTATGTATATGTTAATCTCAAACTTCTAATTTATTCCTCCCCCACCCCACAATCCCCTTTGGTAGCCATAAATTTGTTTTCTAAATCTGTAAGCCTGTTTTGCAAATAAGTTCATTTGTATATATTTTTTAATGGTTGAGCAATATTCTACTGTATTTACTTAGTAAGTCTAGGGTAGTAACTTTCACTTAGGATTAATTTAGACACTGGACTAAGGTCTTATCTTTCATTTCTCTTTTCTGATATTTCAGATATTCAGCAAAGTCTGTTTACTTTGGTTGGAATGCAAACATCTCCCAACCTTATGTGAGTTATGGAAATTTTCCAACTTATGGCTGACTCATTTTAAGGAATTTCGCTCTATGCATAAATGACTTAGTATTCAGCTAGACTCATAGTGACTTTTAAGGAGATTTCAAGGTCTTTTCCTCTCTGTCTGTAGCTCCCTCTTCTCTAGTACGCTATCCACAATTTCTAGCTCTTTTAGGCTCTGAATTCTGTCTTTTCAATGCACTGAAATCATTGTTTTTTACTTTAGGCCCTCCTGTTTGTGATATGACCTGAAAGATGTGCATTACATAATACATGAATACAGGAAAGAGGATTTGTGTTTATTGTACAAAGACTCTATCAGGGATTATCTTATTTAGACCATTGATTTTTAGCATAATCCTAGATAATAATTCTCCTATTCAAAATGTTAGGAAACTGAGATTTGGAAAACTTAACTGGAAATCAAATTCATACATTTATTCAAGAAGTATATTTATTGAGCATCTACTATGTGTCCATCTACTATGTGTCCGACCAGTAACACTGAAGAAGCTGAAGTTGAACGGTTCTATGGAGACCTACAGGACCTTTTAGAACTAACACCCCAAAATGATGTCCTTTTCATGATAGGGGACTGGAATGCAAAAGTAGGAAGTCAGGAAACACCTGGCGTAACAGGCAAATTTGGCCTTGGAGTACAGAATGAAGCAGGGCAAAGGCTAATAGAGTTTTGCCAAGAGAACACACTGGTCATAGAAAACACCCTCTTCCAACAACACAAGAGAAGACTCTACACATGGACATCCTTAGAAGGTCAACACCAAAATCAGATTGATTATATTCTTTGCAGCCAAAGATGGAGAAGCTCTATACAGTCAGCAAAAACAAGACTGGGAGCAGACTGTGGCTCAGATCATGAACTGATTATTGCCAAATTCAGACTTAAATTGAAGAAAGTAGGGAAAACCACTCAACCATTCAGGTATGACCTAAATCAAATCCCTTATGATTATACAGTGGAAGTAACAAATAGATGTAAGGGACGAGATCTGATAGAGTGCCTGGCGAACTATGGACAGAGGTTCATGACATTGTACAGGAGACAGGTATCAAGACCATCCCCATGGAAAAGAAATGCAAAAAAGAAAAATGGCTGTCTGAAGAGGCCTTACAAATAGCTGGGAAAAAAGGGAAGTGAAAAGCAAAGGAGAAAAGGAAAGATATTCCCATCTGAATGCAGAGTTCCAAAGAATAGCAAGGAGAGATAAGAAAGCCTTCCTCAGCGATCAATGCAAAGAAATAGAGGAAAACAACAGAATGGGAAAAACTGGCGATCTCTTCAAGAAAGTTAGAGCTACCAAGGGAACATTTCATGCAAAGACAGGCTCGATAAAGGACAGAAATGGTATGGACCAAACAGAAGCAAAAGATATTAAGAAGAAGTGGCAAGAATACACAGAAGAACTGTACAAAAAAGATCTTCACGACCAAGATAATCACAATGGTGTGATCACTCACCTAGAGCCAGACATCCTGGAATGTGAAGTCAAGTGGGCCTTAGAAAGCATCACTACGAACAAAGCTAGTGGAGGTGATGGAATTCCAGTAGAGCTATTTCAAATCATGAAAGATGATGCTGTGAAAGTGCTGCACTCAATATGCCAACAAATCTGGAAAACTCAGCAGTGGCCACAGGACTGCAAAAGGTCAGTTTTCATTCCAATCCCAAAGAAAAAGGCAATGCCAAAGAATGCTCAAACTACCACACAATTGCACTCATCTCACATACTAGTAAAGTAATGCTCAACATTTTCCAAGTCAGGCTTCAACAATACGTGAACCATGAACTTCCAGATGTTCAAGCTGGTTTTAGAAAAGGCAGAGGAACCAGAGATCAAATTGACAACATTCGGTGGATCATCGAAAAAGCAAGAGAGTTCCAGAAAAACATCTATTTCTGCTTTATTGACTACACCAAAGCCTTTGACTGTGTGGATCACAATAAACTGTGGAAAATTTTGAAAGAGATGGGAATACCAAACCATCTGACCTGTCTCTTGAGAAACCTGTATGCAGGTCAGGAAGCAACAGTTAGAACTGGACATGGACCAACAGACTGTTTCCAAATAGGAAAAGGAATACATCAAGGCTGTATATTGTCACCCTGCTTATTTAACTTACATGCAGAGTACATCATGAGAAACGCTGAGCTGGAAGAAACACTAGCTGGAATCAAGATTGCCAGGAGAAATATCAATAACCTCAGATATGCAGATGACACCACCCTTATGGCAGAAAGCCAAGATGAACTAAAGAGCCTCCTGATGAAAGTGAAAGAGGAGAGTGAAAAAGTTGGCTTAAAGCTCAACATTCAGAAAACTAAGATCATGGCATCTGGTCCCATCACTTCATGGGAAATAGATGGGAAACAGTGGAAACAGTGTCAGACTTTTTTTTTGGGGGCTCCAAAATCACTGCTGATGGTGATTGCAGCCATGAAATTAAAAGACACTCTCTCCTTGGAAGGAAGGTTATGACCAACCTAGATAGCATGTTTAAAACCAGAGACATTACTGTGCCAACAAAGGTCTGTCTAGTCAAGGCTATCGTTTTTCCAGTGGTCATGTATGGGTGTGAGAGTTGGATGGTGAAGAAAGCTGAACGCCAAAGAACTGATGCTTTTAAACTGTGGTGTTGGAGAAGACTCTTGAGAGTCCCTTGGACTGCAAGGAGATTCAATCAATGCATCCTAAAGGAGATCAGTCCTGGGTGTTCATTGGAGGGACTGATGTTGAAGCTGAAACTCCAATACTTTGGCCACCTCATGCGAAGGGTTGACTCATTGGAAAAGACCCTAATGCTGGGAAGGATTGCGGGCAGGAGGAGAAGGGGACGACAGAGGTTGAGATGGCTGGATTGCATCACCGACTTGATGGATATGGGTTTGGGTAAACTCCGAGAGTTGCTGATGGACAGGGAGTCCTGGCGTGCTGTGATTCATGGGGTTGCAAAGAGTCAGACACGACTGAGCGACTGAGCTGAACTGAACTATGTGTAGTCTATTGGAGACAGACAATATTAAGTAGTATATACAGACATATCAACTAATATATGTTGATAAATCAAACAGGCATGTATCCTGTCTTATGGGGGTCTTGGTGTGGTGAGGAGTCTAATAATAAGCAAGAAAATGAAGAAATACACATGTAATCATGGTAATAAGATCTATGAAAGAGTTGAAGATGCTATAGAATAACCTATGGGGACCTTGATGGAAATGTCAGAAGCTAGGTGGTAAAGGTGGAAAAATATGGCTGAGATTTAAATCATTTAAACAGAGACCTAAAGGAAACTAATGAGCTAGCCACATGTGAAAAGTACAGAAAAGAATTTCACAAAGAAGGTATGATATCCCTTGAGGTAGAAAGAAAACTTTATGTGTTCAAGGAAGTAAAACAAGACAAAGAGGAGGAAGAATGTTGGATGAGGGGTGAACAACCTCAAATGAGGATGGAGAATAGGGTAGGAGTCTGATTAATCAGGGTTTGTAAGGAGGAAAAAATTGATGAATTATTTGGAAATTTTAAATGTGAGTTTTATTTTCATTAGTTTATCTACCATGCAAGACATAGTATTTATGGGAACAAGAGAAGGATGTACAAAAATCATAAAGAAAACATTTTAGTAATATAAATAGAAGATTTCAGTAGCTGAATTTAAGGCAGTGGAAACTGACAGAAGTGGGTAGATTCCAGGTATACTTTATTTTATTAGATCTCCTCTTTTCTCTTTTGGTCACACCACAGGGATGTGGAATCCTATTTCCCTGACCAAGGAGCAAACCTGTGCCCTTCTTTGGAAACATAGAGTATTAACCACTGGCCCAACAGGGAAGTCCCTCCAGGTGTATTCTAAAAGAAAAGTTACAAGACTGATGATCAATTAGAATTTGGGATGATAGAGAAGGATAAGTCAAGAGTGAAAGCAAGTTTCTATCTTGAGAAACTGTATTATTAGTTCTGCTATGAACTGAGATGAGAAATACTGCAAAATAAATAGACACATATCAAGGAGGAGATAACTGAAGGATTTAAATTGGCATATGTTGTGCTTGAGGTAACCAAGAGGCCTCAAGGTAGAGACATTTGGTAAATATTGGTTATACAAGAAAACATAGAGTAGCAGTATTGGCCAAGAATATAAGTGGGCAATTGTTGACATATAGATGGTATTTAAAACCATATGAATGGAGGAGCACTGTTAGATCATGCAGAAAGGAATGAGAATAATAAAGAGTTAAGGTACTACTGGTCATAAACTTTGACTTTTAGAGGTTAAGTGAAGGAAAAACATGTTCCAGTGACAATGAATAGTAACTGTAGTTGTAGGAGGGAAGCCATAAGAGAGAGATTAACACAAAACTATGAAAGCGTTTTATAAGGAAGAAAATAAGATAAGGAAGGATAAGTAACTCTCAGTTTCAGCCCTTGATAACCTTGGCAGTCATAGTTGCTATGGTATGATGGGGGCAGAAGTCAGATTAGAGTGATTTGAACAGTTAATAGAATGTAAGGAAGGGGAGAAAAACATAGACAATTCTTGTGAGTGCTTAGACTGTGAAGAGGAGTGGAGAAGATACACATCGAGGAAGAGCTGTTTTAGTATGAGAGAAAATAGAGAATTTCTGTATGCTGAATTATGCCACTAAAGAGGAATAAAAATTTTGGGATGCAAAAGAGGAGAGATGTGTATAAAAAGGAAGTGATTTCAGAACCCACATGAAACAATAACTCTTGGAAAAACAAAATAAAATTATCCCACTGTAACTGGAAGAAAAAGCAAAAAGAAAAATAGGTATAGATGCAGGTGGTTTTGTAGATGTAGTGATGGGCCATCAAGGATTCCTGAGTGACTAAATATTTATGTATTTAGAATATCTACATGCAGTTGGTCCTTATATCTGTGGGTTCTTCTGCATCTGTAAATTCAACCAGTCATGGATCAAAATATTCAGAAAAAAATTTCAGAAAACTTCAAAAAGTAAAACATTTACATTGTGTTAGACACTATAAGTAATCTAGGAATGATTTGAAGTATAGGGAATAATATGCCTAGGTTATATGCAAATTCTGTACCATTTTATATAAGAAACTTGAGCATCCTCAGATTTTGGTGTCCTCGAGGGGTACTTGCAATGACCAAGGGATGACTGTATAGAAAAGTCAAGGTCATCAGCAGAGAATGAGGGGTAGGGGGAAGAAGTATGACTTATGAGAAGAGAAGAAAGTGGAGAAGATAAGAAATAATCCTCTTGGAGATCCAGGAAACATGGAGTAGATATGCTAAGCAGTGTAGAGAGTACAACTACATTTGAGATCATGCTTAATACAAAACATTTTGATCTACTTGTGTGATTTTTCTCCTGTTAAGTTCCTCATGTATACCACAGAAAGGATATCCTCACTGGGAACAAGGGAGTTGAGGGTTTAAGGAAAGGAGTAATTGCACAATATTGTACAACTGCTAAATGTGAGGTATTTGCTTTCCTTTTATTAAATTTGTGATCTTGGACACAGTATTAGTATATGTGCACCTCAGTTTCCTCATCAGGAAGATATAGGTAATAAAAGCCCCTATATTTTGTGGTTGTTGCAAGTATTGAACATATTACTATATGTAAAATATTTAGACCAGTGCAGGATATGTAATGGCTCCCACTAAGATTTTTATTATTGTTTTTATTAGGACCATGGTTTCTAAACAGAACAAGAATGGAAATTAATTAAGAAGAAGATAGATGGATAGTGAGAAAGTAGTGAAATAATGGTATATAGGTCATAATGTAGAATTAACTATAGTAGTTACACTAGAATAAGAAAGTTGATAGGATAAAAAGTTGGTGTCAGAGAGTTGGAAGTTAGCATTCAAGATTTTAGGCATGATCAAGATATTTCTGATAATAAAATATTTTTTTGAAAAAGGAATAGTATGATAGATTATACTATTGTTCTAAATTATGTAATATTCTCCTCCCTGTATCAGTGTTATGTATGATTTTCCTTAACATGTTCCTTGATCTCCCTGAAGTTATACCCTGTGAAAGGGGCATATTAATACTTTCTTTATTGATTGAGTCAGGCTTGGCCATGTTACTTGCTTTGGTCAATAGAATATGAACAGAAGTGACACTGACCATTGTTGAGCAACAGCTTTAAGAACCATCATATGACTCTGCCATTCCTGACCTCCCACTCTCGGTGTTTTTTCCCCCCTACAACCCAATATGTTTCAGACAGGGACTTCTCCTTCATACTAGATTCCAAACATATGGAGCAGAGCTTCAGCTTACCAGTAGCTGACATTTCACATGAGTAAGAAAAAACATACATCTTTTTCTGTTACAAGGTGCTGAGATGTTGGAGTTTCTTACTGACACTTAAGCAAAAACTGACTAATACAGATAGAATGGCTGATGTAGAGCAGAGGAAATGGTTTTTGGAGATGAAAAGCTCAAAGATCTGAAAGGTTTGAGAGGACAGAGTTACTCACATGAATAATCAATTGAAATTGCCACATATTATAACTAGAATTAGGTTGGAAAGAAGTACTGTGTGCAAGGAGTTCAAGATTTCAATGAAGCAAAGAATATGTGATATGGAGTTAGAGTGATGAATAGCCTAGGAGGCTTGGACTTCTAATCATGACTGAGGTCATCAGGAATGGGAGGCTTGATGGAGTAGTAATGGCAGGAGTTTAGTTCCATTACTGCAGTTCTTAATGCTATAGTGGTGTCCGGGGAAGATGCCCTTTCACAATCCAGTCTATTTGAAGGATGCCTTATATGATTTGTTCAGAGTCATGGATGTTGAAAACAAACACAGAAACCAGGAGGGGAGAGGAAAGGGATAAGCTGGGAGACTGGGACTGACATATTCACATTACTGTATATAAAATAGATAATGAATCAGGACCTATTATATAGCACAGAGCTCTCTACTCAATACTCTGTAATAACCTGTATAGGAAAAGGATCTAAAAAAGAGTGTATGTAGATATATGTATAACTGATTCACCTTGCTGTACACTTGCAACTAACACAACATTGTAAATCAACCAAGAAAAATTGAAAAAAAAAAAAAAACGAATTGGTTTTGGACGTTTACCCCTTGCCTTAAAAAAAAAATTTATTTGGCTGCACCAGGTCTTAGCTGAGGTATGCAGGATCTAGTTGCCTGACCGGGGGATCAAACCTGGGCTCCCTGAACTGGGAGCATGGAGTCTTCACCCCTGAACCATGGAGGAAGTGCCCCACCCCTTGCCTTTTAATCTATTTGCCACCTCACACTCCTACCTCTATATATTAGTGTTTCTAGTACCCCATGACAGAGTTTCTTCAGAATTCCCTTTCCCATATAGCACTAAGTGGTTCAGGACTATTCTCTTCCTTGCACTGCTGCTGCTGCTGCTAAGTCGCTTCAGTCGTGTCCGACTCTGTGCGACCCCATAGATGGCAGCCCACCAGGCTCTGCCGTCCCTGGGATTCTCCAGGCAAGAACACTAGAGTGGGTTGCCATTTCCTTCTCCAATGCAGAAAACTGAAAAGTGAAAGTGAAGTCCCTCAGTCGTGTCCGACTCTTCGCGACCCCATGGACTGCAGCCTACCAGGCTCCTCCGTCCATGGGATTTTCCAGGCAAGAATACTGGAGTGGGTTGCCATTGCCTTCTCCTTCTTCCTTGCACAAATTCCCTTTAACAACGAGACTTCAAAAATCATACTAGGTCTCTGAAAGAAATAAATGTGGTCACAGATTATCCAGTGCCCTTTCAGTTCAGTTCAGTTCAGTAGCTCAGTCGTGTCTGACTCTTTGTGACCCTACAAACCGCAGCACGCCAGGACTCCGTGTCCATCACCAACTCCCTGAGTCCACCCAAACCCATGTCCATCGAGTCGATGATGCCATCCAGCCATCTCATCCTCTTGTTGTCCCCTTCTCCTCCTGCCCTCAATCTTTCCCAGCATCAGGGTCTTTTCCAATGAGTCAGCTCGTCGCATGATGTGGCCAAAGTATTGGAGTTTCAGCTTCAACATCAGTAGTTCCAGTGAATACCCAGGACTGATCTCCTTTAGGATGGACTGGTTGGATCTCCTTGCAGTCCAAGGGACTCTCAAGAGTCTTCTCCAACATTACAGTTCAAAAGCATAAATTCTTCGGCGCTCAGCTTTCTTTATAGTCCAATTCTCACATCCATACATGACCACTGGAAAAACTCTAGCCTTGGCTAGACGGACCTTTGTTGGCAAAGTAATGTCTCTGCTTTTTAATATGCTGTCTAGGTTGGTCATAACTTTCCTTCCAAGCAGTAAGCATCTTTTAATTTCATGGCTGCAGTCACCATCTGCAATGATTTGGGAGCCCAGAAAAATAAAGTCAGCCACTGTTTCCACTGTTTCCCCATCTATTTCCCATGAAGTGATGGGACCGGATGCCATGATCTTAGTTTTCTGAATGTTGAGTTTCTCTATAACTTTACCTGTAAAGAACTGGCTTTTCCAACTCTGGCATTCACCATGGATAAAGACAGAATTAAGACAGAATTTCAGAACCTCAAGAGATATTATTAGCTGAATATTCCTAAGTGCTCCATAATATTAATAAAATGATCATTTTATAATCATTGTAGCATGTAACAGTTTGTGCTTTCTTTTTCATTACAACAAGATTGCTTGCTAAAGTTGGGAATATAAAAAACCCACATTAATAATTAAACCAAAATGGGGGTAATTGCCCTTGCATGAGCAATTGCTAGTTTATTAAATTGCTTACTCTGCGAGTATTGTTCAGTGTTCAAACACTGAAGTAGCAGTCATTAAGACTGCCAAAATTATAGCTCCTATTTATTTAGCACCTTATACACAATCATATCAAATAAGCAAAACAAAATTTGAATACTTTACAGAAGTAAACTTTGACTTTGAGATCTCCAAATAGATTTCCACCTTATTTCACTCTGCTCATCTTATTGAAGCCAGTTATTGCATTGACAAAATTTGGGTTCTTGTTGGTTTCCATTTTAAGCTCAAAGAGGTGTCATTTACAAGCTTTAGTTGGATTTCAATGGCAGAATGGAGAAATTTGAAAATCTACTATATTCCAAAGGGGGGCTTCCTCCCAGTGGATTTGGAGCTTAATAAAAAATGCAAAGTCTCCACTTGTGGTGCTGTTGGAACAGATTTCTTTCCCATCACCGCCATTGTTGAAATTTGCAGAAGGGAAAAAAATACAAAGTAACAATGATAGTGATGGAGAAAATAATGATGAGACTAGCAGACATCTTTACTGAATGTCTCTTTTGTTCCAGGTACTTTACATTAGTTTTTGTTCCTTTACAAAACTCCTGTAAAATACGTTTTATTATTTCTATTTTGCGAATGAGGTACTTGAGAATCAATGAGGTGGTAAAATCTATCCCCCGGTCATACAACAACTTGTACCTGGCTGAATCAGGATCAGATAACACTGTCTCAAAGTTATACTACCGCTCAACCACAAAAATTTGCATCACCTTTCCAGCACTGTCCGGATGCTATGATCATTTTCTCACTCCCCTTTTTGATACAGGAATGAAAAATTGTCTCTCTGTTACAAAATATCTAGGAATCCCTTGTGGCTCAGCTAGTAAAGAATGCACCTGCAATGAGGGAGACCCGGATTCGATTCCTGGGTTGGAAAGATCCCCTGGAGAAGGGAAAGGCTACCCACTCCAGTATTCTGGCCTGGAGAATTCCTTGGACTCTATAGTCCATGAGTCGCAAAGAATCGGACATGACTGAGTGAATTTTATATCATATCATAAGAAAATATTTATTAAAATTATCATAATAACAAGACACTCATGCTTATTATTTTTATACATCATGACCCATGAGATAGGTGTTACTGTCACTGGTAAAACTGAAGTTCACAAAGTTTATGTAATTTGCTGAAGGCCACATAGCTACTAAGTGACAGAGCTAATAATATTTCTTGGGTCTTCTAACTTTATGCTTTTCACTGTGCCACTGGGTCTCTCAAATGATTTTTTTGTCTGGCAGATAACAATTTGCAGAGTTCTTTCATTATATTAATTTGAGTTTATTGGTGCTTCATGATAGGATTTTATTCTATATTATGAATCTTAAAAAATTTTATTAGGATGTATCTAAAATTGATTCTTGTGGTATGAAGTTAGGTCATTTTAGAAGTGTAACTGTTTCTTTCTAACAACAGATAAGTGAGGTCCTCATATGAGTGTCAACAAATATGTTTTGGAAAATAAATGTGGTGTTAGTAAGCAAAAATGTCACTTTATCTGTGTAATGAAGGCATTAAGAATATCAGATGAATAATATAGACACTCTTGATTCCTTCTCATTTCTTTTCTTTAGAGAATACAAGTGAAGATCCAATAGTTTTTTTTCTCTCTCTTTTCTTGGATTGTAGCCCAAGATAATTTAGTCGTTAAGGAATAGAGCTGTGATTTGAATCCAAGCCTCTGCCACTAAAGCCAGTATTCCTATCCAGCACGTTATACAGCCATACTGAACTCTCTGAGAAGTTAGTCCTTCAAGTTTCTTTCTTTCTTTCTTTCTTTTTTTAACCACAGCACTCTCTGGACAAAATGGTTCCCACTTCTCTTTATTCTACTCTCCCAAACCACTTGATAAATATTTGTTCATATTTCACAATCCAGCCTCAATACAACTTCATTTATTCAAAAACATTTCTCAGTCACTAACCATATGCTAGAGACTATGCTAATGTTAATGAGGGAACGATTTGAAAGAAAGATGTTGTTTCTGGCCGCAAAAGAAATAGTCTAAGGGTAAGACAGACAATTAAGCCAACAGTAATATGATAAATGGGACTTCCTTCAGATGATAAAGGATCTGCCTGCAATGCAGGAGACCCAGGTTCAGTCCCTGGGTTGGGAAGATCCCCTGGAGAAGGGAGTGGCTATCCACTCCAGTATTCTTGCCTGGAGAATTCCATGGAGAGAGGAGCCTGGTGGGCTACAGCCCATTGGTTTGCAAAGAGTCAGACACAACTGAGCAACTAACACAAACACAATATGACAAGTAGCAATGGGAAGGAAACCACAACCACAGTCACACTGGCTAAATTTTATTGTGCCGTTGGTGTAATCAGACTCTACAAAACAGGTGAGTTATGTTTCTCTATATCTTTGTTTTCACTGTCTGCTGATCTCCACTGTGCATTTCCACTTTTCATAATGACAGAAGGGTCCCCCTCATGACTGAATTAGTTTGGCTATTCATTACTCAGCAATCACACCGGACAACTCCTGAACCCCTGATCACCACTAGAAACTCTTACCACTCTATTGTAAGCGAGCTCCAGTAGGGCACTGTGTGGACTTTATCATCACTAAGTATTGCTTCACCATCAAGGTCTTCACAATGAGAATCTCTACCACTTCATAGCCCTCTTTCCTTCTATTTCATAAACTTGTCACTGCTTAAGCCAGCCCTTCACTCTCTGTACCTGTAGACCCAATATCTTTTCCAGTCACAGGATATTGAACATATCACTTAAGCTTTTAGACCCCCAGCATCCTTATCTGTATAACAGGGATCTTACTACTACTTGAGGAGTCACTGTAAAAATTAACTTAGATAAACTGTAAAAGTGCTTCTGAGTTCTTTCATCATTTGCTTTGTACTGCTTCTTTGACATTCACCATACACTTCTTTGTGGCAGGATAATGAATGCATATTTCACCTGTCTCCTTTCAGATTCTAAACCCAAGAAGAAGTACACCTAATCTCTGCCTCTTACAAAACTTGAAATTAATAGATGGTAAACAGGTAAGACATTATAATGTTTTAATGAAGGAAATACAATTTTTCTGTGTCCTTAAATCATCCTTGATGTTCTGTTTGAATATCCCTTTACCTCTTTACTGAGAGAATTGTTTTAATATGTTTAGTCAGATTAAGATAAGTTGTTCCTGAGCTTATCCCCTGATGCTCAGAACCCACTTCCCTCTGCATGTCTCCGACTTAGTATCCAACAATAGCCTTTTTTTCTCTTTTTTAAAATAAATTTATTTATTTTAGTTGGGGCCTAATTACTTTACAATATTGTAGTAGTTTTTGCCATACATTGACATGAATCAGCCATGGGTTTACATGTGTTCCCCATCCTGAACCCTCCTCCCACCGTCCTCCCCATCCCATCCCTCTGGGTCATCCCAATGCCCCAGCCCTGAGCATTTGTCTCATGCATAGAACATGGAATGGTGTTCTGTTTCACATATGATAATATACATGTTTCAATGCTATTGTCCCAGAACGTCCCACCCTCACCTTCTCCCTCAGAGTCCATAAGACTGTTCTATACATCTGTGTCTCTTATTCTGTCTCGCATATAGGGTTACTGTCACCATCTTTCAATCAACAATAGCCTTTTAACAGTCAGAGTCAGACCTGCAGATCCTGTGGCTGACTTGGGGCTGGGGTTTCAATGAGACTGTTTCACAGCAACAGTGACCTTGATATGCTTTTTATTTTTTCATGGGATCTACTACCTGTCCTCATTTTCCTCTATACTGTCCCCACTTAGGGACATGAAGCCCCAGTCTGGGAGGAAGAGTGGCAGAGATGTGAAATTTTCCTTGCAGTTTTTTTTTTAATGTGCCATGGCTTCATAAATAAACAGTAATTGAGTACATGTTACATGTAAAGAACAATATTCATTTAAGGAAAGTATTAGCTCATGAGATATAGTTGCTTCACAAAAATTATTTAGACTTGAGAAGGATTTCTGTCTTGTGTGTCTTCATTATTAAGTTAGTATCCAAGGCAGGGTAACATACCTACATTTTATGTAAGATTACTATTCTTGAGACTGGGATGTGAAAAAGCTGGGCACAATTATCTCTAAAATCTCTTCCAGTTCCAAAAGACTAGCCAGTCCCCTATTGGAATTAGGGATCACCTGTGAACTAAGGCATCCATTCCTAAGACTGAAATTTGTTTCAAGGAAGATTCACCCAATTGTCTCTGGTTTGTGCAGCTACTTCAGACCTAAGGATGATTATTATGAAGAATGATAACCAAACATTATGATCATGTCTATGCGTGGTCAGTGAATCAAACCAAATTGGGAGTTTAGTCATGATTGATTTTCTTGGCATCCTGTGAGGTGATGACTGTTTTATAGGAGCAAATGAGTGGTTTTGTGTGTGGTGGCGCCACAGATTCCCAGCCAAACTGGTGACTGCATCTGCCACCTGGGGTTTTGATGGCAGGAAGCTGTGTCCTGGTGTCTGGCCAGCTGACTCAGCCACGGCCTGGACCCTGAGCCAATGACTGTCCCCAGAAGACAGTCCCAAATCTCCTCTCAATCCAACCTGTGAGAGCCTTAGGAAAACCTGTGCCCCACTGCACGTTCCGCGGCTTTCTAGCTGTATAGTCCTAAAACACATCGTTTACTTTCTCTTAGCCTCTGCTTCCTTCACAAGATTGTTGTGAGCATTCTCTGAAATTTAAAGCTCCTACAACACAGAAGAGGACTTCAGTAATGTTGTTTTCCTTTTGCCACATCACCCTTTCCTCATCCATAGCTGTCATGCCCCTTGGCACAGCAGGCATCTGAAAGTTTAATTGCAGCAATTATTCACTGAGGCAAAAACATACTCTCGGCTCAATCCCACCCTCCACCTACCATGCTGTGCCCACACAGCTGAACCTGCAGGAAGAAAACACAGACCCATAGCCTGACTGTAGACTCCTGATCACTGAGAACCAGGGGGCTGCAGGCTGCCTGGAGACCCAGTCTATTCATTCTCCTACTTTTCTCTACGACAACTTCACACCTCCCCTCTCTTCTCAAGCCCCCCTCATCTTCTCTCCAGTCTCCTCTTCCTATTCCAATAGGAAAACAGAAGCATTCAGAAGACAACCCTCACAAGTTCCCCCTCCCCACACCAGTGGGTCTACTAGCACCTATGTTTATGGATGCCACCTTAGTTTTTGTTTGTGTGGATGAGCTCTCTTCATTGCATCCATGACCAGCTCTTCCCTTGGGCAAAAACTTCTATCCCTCCTCATTGAGTCCCAGTAAGTCTTCCTTTTTTCTTTTGCATCAACAAATTTTTTCTCTTTGCTGGACCTTCCTCAACATACACATGCTTTGGTTTCTCCTATCTAAAACAAAAACTGTCTTTTATGTTACTTCTCCCTTAGCTAGGGCACCAGTTCTTGACTGAAAAATTCATTTAAAATCTTTGAAATGCAAAGCGAAACCACAATGAGGTATCACCTCAACACCAGTCAGAATGGCCATCATCAGGAAGTCTACAGATAATAAACTCTGGAGAGGGTGTAGAGAAAAGGGAACCCTCTTATATTGTTTGTAGAAATGTAAATTGGTACAGTCATTATGGAAAACAGCATGAAGGTTTCTTGAAAAAACTAAAAATAGAGTTACCATATGACCCAGAAACCTTGCTCCTGGGAATATATCAGGAAAAAAAAGTGAAAAATCCTGTTCAAAAGGATACATGCCCCCCAGTATTCATAGTAACATTATTTACAATAGTTAAGACATGGGAAAAACCCAAGTGCCCATCAACAGATGATTAACTTAAGAAGATATACATACATACATATATATATATATATATATTACACACATTTATATATACAATGGAATATTACATATATATAAAAGAATGAAATAGTACCGTTTGCATTAACATGGAGAGAACTAGGGATTATCATACTAAGTGAAATAAATCAGATAGAGAAAGGCAAATATCATATGATATCGCTTCTATGTAAAATCTAAAAAAAATAATACAAATGAATCTGTATACAAAACAAAAACAGGCTTATAGATATAGAAAGCAAATTTAGGGTTATCAGAGGGGAGAGGGATGGGGGAAGGGACAAATTGAGAGTATGGGATTAGCAGATGCAAACTACTGTACATAAGATAGATAAACAACAAGGATTTACTATATATCACAGGGAACTATATTCAAAATTTGTAATAACCTCTAATGAAACATGATCTGAAAAAATATGTAACTAAATCACTATGTTATACAGCTGAAACTAACATAATATTGTGAATTGACTATACTTCAATAAAAAAGATATTTGTCTCATCCTTGCTGTCTCACTTTTTTCCCCCCATTCTCTCTTTTTTTTTTAAATTTTATTTATTTATTTTTATTAGTTTTTATTGGAGTATAGTTGCTTTACAATGTTATGTTAGTTTCTGCTATACAGCAAAGTGAATCAGCTATACGTATACATAGCCCCTATTTTTTTGGATTTCCTCCCCATTTAGGTCACCACAGAGCACTGAGTAGAGTTCCCTGTGCTATAAAATGTTCTCATTATTAATGTATTTTATATATAGTATTAATAGTGTATATATGTCTGTCCCAGCCTCCCAGTTCATCCTACCCTCTTCCCCCTTTGAAATCCATACATTTGTTCTCTATGTCTATGTCTCTATTTCTGCTTTGCAAATAATATCATCTATACCATTTTTATAAATTCCACATATATGTGTGAATATACAGTACCTGCTTTTCTCTGACTGACTTACTTCACTCTATATGACAGTCTCTAGGTCCATCCACATCTCTCCAAATGACCCAATTTCATTCCTTTTTATGACTGAGTAACATTTCATTGTATATATGTACGAAATCTCCTTTATCCCTTCCTCTGTTGGTAGATATTTGGGTTGTTTCCATGTCCTGGCTATTGTGAATAGTGCTGCAGTGAACACCCCCATTCTCTCTTAAACTCAATGCAGCCAAGATTTTGACTCTGTCTTTGCCCCAGAATAACTCTGGTCATGATTACCAATAATCTGTCACTAAATCTAGTAGTTATTTTGCAGTCCTCATCTAACTAGCCTTTCAACAGCATTTAACACAGTGGATCATTTCCTTTTTCTAGAAACACTTTCTTCTTCACTTTATTTCTGAGTCCTTTTAATTTTCTCTAGCCTCACGGATCACTATTTTTTCTCTTTATTTGCATCTTCTCTATTCTTCAAACACTTAATTGCCCTTAATACAGCAACTTCATCTTTCCAGTTGCTGAGTCAAATATTTTAGAGTCACTTGTAATTCCTCTTTCTTTCACTCCCTGTATCTAATCCATCTGTAAATCCTGTTGGTCCTATCTACAAAATATTCAGAATCTGACTTCTCACCACTGTCTCCTACCTTCCCATTGAAGCCACCCTATTCTCTTCTCTGAATTGTTGCATTCATCTCCTGACTGAATTTCCTGCTTATTCTTCTGTCTGTCTACCATCTAGTCTTATCGGAACAGCCAGAGGGAACTTATTAAATTGGATGACCAGATTGTCACGTATAATGAACATCTCAGATTTTCTCAATATCATCTGATGGCTCCCAACTCATTCAAAGTAAAATCCAGAGTGCTTACAATGGCCTCAACTGGTTGGGGTCATTGGTATCTTCCTGTTGTCATATCTACTGATGTGTCTTTTGTCCCCATCTTTATGTGTTCGCAGCATTTTCCCAATTGATCATTACCTTTAAAAAATGCTTTCCATACTTGGCTTTTGAAATACACATTTTCTTGGTTTACTGCTGACATAAGTAACTGGCAACTTCAAATCAGTTTTTGTTGTTCCATCCTTGTATTTTCTAGATGTTATGATATATACCAGAACTTGTATTGAAGTAATGTCTGTCCTCTCTCTTTTATTTTTTATTCCCATGGCTTTAAATATCATCTATATACTGAAGCCACTCAAGTTTATGCCTCTAGCCCTGGGTCTGGGTAGTCGATCCTACTTCTATTATACTTTTGATTGTCCAAAAGTCATCTCAAACTTAATATGTATATAAGACAATTTTTGAATTTCAACTCTAAAATTGTGCCCTCTGCTCGTTTTCTTTTTTTTTTTCATTTAGAATTTTATTTTATTTATTTTTTAATTTTAAATTGGTTTATTTATCTATTTTTTAACTTAACAATATTGTATTTGTTTTGCCATACATTGACATGAATCCACCATGGGTGTACATGTTTTCCCCTTTCAGAACTCCCCTTCCACCTCTCTCCCCATCCCATCCCTCCGGGTCATCCCAGTGCACCAGCTCCGAGCACCCTGTATCATGCATCGAACCTGGACTGGCGATTCGTTTCACATATGATAATTTACATGCTTCAATGCCATTCTCCCGTAGCATCCCATCCTTGCCCTCTCCCATAGAGTCCATAATACTGTTCTATTTATCTGTGTCTCTTTTGATGTCTCGCATATAGGGTTATCTTTACCGATTAACTAAATACCATATATATGAGTTAGTATACTGTATTGGTGTTTTTCTTTCTGACTTTCTTCACTCTGTATAATAGGCTCCAGTTTCATCCACCTCATTAGAACTGATTTGAATGTATTCTTTTTAATGGCTGAGTAATATTCCATTGTGTATATGTACCACAGCTTCCTTATCCATTCATCTGATGATGGGCATCTATGCTGCTTCCATGTCCTGGCTATTATAAACAGTGCTGTGATGAACATTGGGGTACACGTGTCTCTTTCAAGTCTGGTTTCCTCAGTGTGCATGCCCAGCAGTGGGATTGCTGGGTCATATGGCAGTTCTATTTCCAGTTTTTTGAGAAATCTCCACACTGTTCTCCATAGTGGCTATATACTAGTTTGCATTCCCACCAACAGTGTAAGAGGGTTCCCTTTTCTCCACACCCTCTCCAGAATTTGTTGCTTGTAGTCTTTTGGATAGCAGCCATTCTGATGGGCATGAAATGGTACCTCATTGTGGTTTTGATTTGCATTTCTCTGGTAATGAGTGATGTTGAGCATCTTTTCATGTGTTTGTTAGCCATCTGTATGTCTTCTTTGGAGAAGTGTCTGTTTAGTTCTTTGGCCTATTTTTTCATTGGGTCGTTTATTTTTCTGGAATTGAGCTGCAGGAGTTGCTTATATATTTTTGAGATTAATTCTTTGTCCGTTGCTTCATTTGCTATTATTTTCTCCCATTCTGAAGGCTGTCTTTTCACCTTGCTTATAGTTTCCTTTGTTGTGCAAATCTTTTAAGTTTAATTAGGTCCCATTTGTTTATTCTTGCTTTTATTTCCAATATTCTGGGAGATGGGTCATAGAGGATCCTGCTGTGGTTTATGTCAGGTTTTCTTATTTTAGTAAATGATACCGTTTTCTGTGGTTGCCTAGGCTAAAGATCAGGAAAGATTCTTGTTTCATCTTTTTCTCTCATTATAGCAATCCATTAATAAATACTATTGAGTCTACAGTTGAAATATATTGTACATCTGATATCGTTAAATAAAACAATGATGAATGAATAGATGAATGAATGGATAGGTAGATAATGGACCTAATTTTTAACATATTCTTCTGGAAATTTCTCCAAAAGAGCCCTTTAAGAATATAAAATGAAGGGACTTCTTTCTGAGATATCCTACATTAATTTGGGAGGCTCTACTCTATATAGTGGGCATCCCAGGTGGTACTAGTGGTAAAGAACTTTCCTGCCAATGCAGGAGATGCAGGAGATGTGGGTTCAATTCCTGGATGGGAAAGATTCCCTGGAGGAGGGCAAAGCAATGCACTCCAGTATTCAAGCCTGGAGAATCCCATGGACAGAGGAGCCTGGTGGCAGGCTATAGTCCACAGAGTCAAAAAGAGTTGGACGTGACTGAAGCAACTTAACATGTACGCACACACTGTATACAGTAGATGCCCAACTAATATTCATTAATATCAGAAAAGAAGTATTATCAAGCTACAAAGAGTAGCTTGATAATAATAGTACAATAATTTTCCCTAAATGGCTCAATCGTTCCACAAAACATGCTTAAAAATCCCCAGTTAATTTAGAGAAACAACCATACTCATTTTATATCCGGGGGAAAAAAAACATTGAAAAGTAAAATAACTTGTGTAAAATTATGGCAGTGGGTCAGTTAGTTTTAATGGACAGGAGTGGAAACAAATAGACCAATTAGGTGGCAGCTTTGGCAATCTAAGAAAAATATAGGAACTTTTCACTTTAACATAGATATGCTTGGAGTAAAGATGTTTACAAAACAGGTATCTGTAAAGAAATTATATTTAATCTTGTAGTTCTGTTATTCAATTAGATATATGTTATCACAGGATGAATTACATAATACACTTAATGAACAGTCAAGTGTTGAAGAAGCTGAAGGTGAACGGTTCTATGAAGACCTTCTAGAACTAGTTCTATGAAGACCCACAAGACCTTCTAGAAATAACACCCCCCAAAATTGTCCTTTTCATTATAGGGGACTGGAAGGCAAAAGTATGAAGTCAAAAGATACATGCAGTAACAAGCAAATTTGGCCTTGGAGTACAAAATTAAGCTAGGCAAAGGCTAACAGAGTTTGCCAAGAACTCACTGGTTGTAGCAAACACCCTCTTCCAACAACACAAGAGATGATTCTACACATGGACATCACCAGATGGTGAATACCAAAATCAGACTGATTATATTCTTTGCAGCCAAAGATGGAGGAGCTCTATACAGTCAGCCAAAACAAGACCGGGACCTGACTGTGGCTCAGATCATGAACTCCTTAGCGCCATTTCAGACTTAAGAAGAAAGTAGGGAAAACCACTAGACCATTCATGTATGACCTAAATCAAATCCCTTATAATTATACAGTGAAGTGAGAAGTAGATTCAAGGGATTAGATCGGATAGACAGAGTGCCTGAAGAACTGTATGGAGATTTGTAACAATGTACAGGATATGGTGATCAAAATTATCTCCAAGAAAAAGAAATGCGAAAAGGCAAAATGGTTGCCCGAGGAAGCCTTACAAATAGCTGTGAATAGAAGAAAAGTGAAAGACAAAGGAGAAAAGGAAAGATATACCCATTTGAATGCAGAGTTCCAAAGAAGAGCAAGGAGAGATAAGAAAGCCTTCCCCAGAGATCAATGCAAAGAAATAGAGAAAATCAATAGAATGGGAAAGACTAGCGATTTCTTTAGGAAAATTAGAGATACCAAGGGAATATTTCATGCAAAGATGGGCTCAATAAAGGACAGAAATGATATGGACCTAACAGAGCAGAAGATATTAAGAAGAGGTGGCAAGAATATACAGAAGAATTATACAAAAAAGATTTTCGTGACCCAGATAATCATGATGGTGTGATCACTCACCTAGAACCAGACATCCTGGGATGCAAAGTCAAGTGGGCCTTAGGAAGCATCACTATGAACAAAGCTAGTGGAGGTGATGGAATTCCAGTTGAGCTATTACAAATCTTAAAAGATGATGCTGTGAAAGTGCTGCACTCAATGTGCCAGAGAATTTGGAAACTTCAGCAGTGGCCACAAGACTGGTAAGTGTCAGTTTTTGTTCCAATCCCAAAGAAAGGCAATGCCAACAAAAGTTCAAACTACTGCACAGTTGCACCCATTTCACACGCTAGTAAAATAATGCTCAAAATTCTCCAAGTCAGGCTTCAACAGTATGTGAACTGAGAACATCCAGATGTTCAAGCTGGATTTAGAAAAGACAGAAGAACCAGAGATCAAATTGCCAATATCCGCTGGATCAGTGAAAAAGCAAGAGAGTTCCAGAAAAACATCTACTTCTGCTTTATTGACTAGGCCAAAGCCTTTGACTGTGTGGATCGCAACAAACTGTGGAAAATTTTGAAGGAGATGGGAATACCAGACCACCTGACCTGCCTCCTGAGAAATCTGTATGCAGGTCAGAAAGCAACAGTTAGAACTGGACATGGAACAACAGACTGGTTCCAAAGAGGGAAAGGAGTATGTCAAGGCTGTATATTGTCAGCCTGCTTTTTTAACTTATATGCAGAGTACATCATGCAAAACACTGGGCTGGATGAAGCACACCTGGAATCAAGATTGCCAGGAGAAATATCAATAACCTCACATATGCAGATGACACCACTCTTTGGCAGAACTTGAAGAACCAAATAGCCTCTTGATGACAGTGAAAGAGGTGAGTGAAAACTTGACTTAAAACTCAACATTAAGAAAACTAAGATCATGGCATCCGATCCCATCACTTCATGGCAAGTAGATGGGAAATAATGGAAACAGTGTCAGACTTTATTTTTTGGGCTCCAAAATCACTGCAGATGGTGACTGCAGTCATGAAATTAAAAGATGATTGCTTCTTGGAAGAAAAACTATGACGAAGCTAGACAGCATATTAAAATGCAGAGACATTACTTTGCCAACAAAGGTCCATTTAGTCAAAGCTATGGTTTTTCCAGTAGTCATGTATGGATGTGAGAGTTGTACTATAAAGAAAGCTGAATTTTGAAGAATTGATGCTTTTGAACTGTGGTGTTGTAGAAGACTCTTGAGAGCCCCTTGGACGGCAAGGAGACCTAACCAGTCCACCCTAAAGGAGACCAGTCCTGAATATTGATTGGAAGGAGTGATGCTGAAACTGAAACTCCAATACTTTGGCCACCTTATGCGAAGAACTGACTCGCTGGAAAAGACCGTGATGCTGGAAAAGATTCAAGGTGGGAAGAGAAGGGGATGATAGAGGATGAGATGGTTGGATGGCATCACTGACTGAATGGACATGAATTGGAGTAAACTTTGGGAGATTGTGATAGACAAGGAGGTCTGATGTGCTGCAGTCCGTGGAGTTACTAAGAGTCGGACACGACTGAGCCACTGAACTGAACTGAGCAGTGAAGTTTGGAATTCATTCCTTTTCTATTATAAGGAATTAATGAGGAGAGGATAAGATTTAGAAAGATGTGGTTTAAACACTATTTAAGTCTACTCTTTGTTGAAAATTGTATTGGGGATGCTTTGGGAAAATCTGAGTTAAATAAATTTACCAGTTTCCTATGATAGTATCTAACATGGTTATATATACTGTGAAAGATGAAGAAGGAGATACGATATACAGCACTTCCCATAGGAATTTGATCAGGGAATCTGTTTTTTTTTTAAATTTATTTATTTTACTTGGAGGCTAATTACTTTAAAATATTGTAGTGTTTTTTGCCATACATTGACAGGAATCAGCCATGGGTTTACATGTGCTCCCCATCATGGGAATCTGTTTTCATTTGCACAGGTTTATTTCTTGAGGCACATTTGTTTCTTTCTTTTCCTTTTTTTTTTTTTTTGTTGAAGAGAATTTGGAAAATTTTCCATAATAAACAATTTCCTAAATGTCTACTCTTAATCTTCAACTCACTGCTTTTCTCCTTCTTTAATATAATTATCTTTGTTTCAGTTCTATGTCATCTTGATATTACATGGAATTCCTCTCCGATTCATTCCATAAGTCAATCTAACTTGAGAGTACTACTAATTACAGGTATTGGGAAAAGCAATATAATACATTCTTGGTTATTAAGTACTTTTTAATGTAGCTTTTCATAAGGAATGTATTTATATGTCTTTCCTCATCCACAAGTGTTGACTCTTGGCAGCAGTCATTTTACATACACATGCACATATATTTTAATATATATATATATAAATATCATTATATGTAATATAACAATATGATGTATATTATATTATTTTATCTAACATACATATAATAAAAGGCACAGATATGTGTTCCATTCAATGGGATTTGATGACTGTATGCAGCCAAAATGAAATATAAAGGATTTCCATCTCCCCAGAAAATTCTCTTAAGCCCCTTCCCAATCAATCCTTCCCACACTCTCATTGAGTATATTTTCTGATTTATTTTTAAACCTATTCTTATATTTCCTGTAAATTAAATAATTTAGATAGTACATTTTCATTTCTAACTTTTTTTTGTGTTTTTTACAACTTGTTTTTGATACTCATCCATGTTATTTTATGTATTAGCTGCTTGTTTCTTTGTATTTCAGAGTAGCAATCCATTTTATGAATGTATCACATTTTATTTAACAGTTTTCTTGTTGAAGAACATTTAGATTATTTGCAGTTTTTGTTTTTTATGACTAATGTCATCAGAAACATTCTTAAACAGATCTTTTGGTTGGTCATTTCTCATGAGTAAATGTCTAAGAATGGAATTATTAATTAATAGGGCAGCTGCATATTTAAGTTTATAAGATGCTGCCAAATAACTTCCCAAAGAAATTTTATCACTTTACATTTCACCAAAATATATGAGTCCCAACTTTCCAGCATATTTGCTGACATCTGTATTGTTGTTCTTTTAAACTTCAGCCATTTTAGTGAACGTGAAATGGTATCACCTTTTAAAATTTACATTTCTGTTATGATCCCAATTGAACAACGTCTCATGTTCTTACTGATATTTTAAAAATATTTTCTTTGGTGAAATGTCTGTTCAGATCTTTTGCCCAGTTTTGTTGGTTTGTTGGTCTTTTGACTATTGATTTGTAGGTGCTCTTTCTGTATGCTGGAAAAAAAATTCTTTATCACATATGTGTATTGCAAATATTTCCTCCCAGACAGTGGCTTGCCTATTTACTTTCTTCCTGATGTATTTTGATAAACAGAAATTCTAATTTCAGTGAAGTCTAGTTTATCTGTATTCCCTCATATGGTACTAGTCTTTTGTCCTCCATTGATTTATGTGGTGTTTCTGGCAGTCATATTGGCATTATGTGATTTTATTTCTCTGGTTTTAGACAGTTGTATAATTCTGCTAGTAATCATTTTTATAGTTATTTATTTTAAATTGACGGTTGCTTTATAATATTGGTTTGATCTCTGCCATACATCAATACAAACTAGCCATATGTGTACATATATCCCATCCTTCTTGAACCTCCTTCCCACCTCCCACCATTTCCCACCCCTCTAGGTTGTCACAGAGCCCCAGGCTAATACTCATTTATTCTGCTAATAATTCCTAGCCTCTGTTCTGAACCAGACACTGTGCTAGTCTCTGGAAACACAATGGAAAGCAACAGTCACTGTCCCTATCCTTAGAGTTAGATTAGCTGGTTAGCTCAGTAATCGAAATCTAAAGTGGCTCAGACCTAAGGATGCATATATAATCTTACAAAACCAGAATTCCATGATGAGGCTAACTTCAGTCAGTTCAGTTCAGTCGCTCAGTCATGTCCAACTCTTTGTGACACACGGACTGCTATCTTCAGGGTTTATTAATTCTGTGGCTCAGTGGCGTCATAGAGGTTTTTTCATCTCTCTGCCCTGCCATCCTCACTATCCTCACTCAGATTATCTGTATCCTAAGGCTATAAGCAAGGCGATTACTGCAATTTAAGGTATTACAATGAGGCAGAGTGATGCCAAGAGGTGGAAGATAACTTGGTTTTACTTTTAGCTCTAGTTTTGGAGTGATGATTTTTTTTTATTCTTCTCCTAGAGTCACTTCAGTGGACTCATTCATGTCTCACTGAAAAGAATCACTTCTGTTCCAGAGACAAGCATTGGCCAGGGGAATGAGATTGCTCTTAGATCAATCAAATCCCCTTCTGGACCTGGACAGAGGCTACTTCTACTGAGGCACATGGGAATTTGTGGAAAGGACCAGTTAGTCTCTCTCATTAGGAAGCTTCCATAAGCCTCTTATACTTATCCATTAGAGGGCAGGCAGAATGAAAACTGCAATCACAGAAAACTGATCAAACTAATGACAGGGATCACAGCCTTGTCTAATTCAATGAAACTATGAGCCATGCCATGTTTGACCACTCAAGACAGATGGGGCATGGTGGAGAGTTCTGACAAAATGTGGTCCACTGGAGATTGCAAGAGTGAACATCAACATTTTAGCAATCAGTGAACTAAAATGAACCAGAATGGGTGGATTTAATTAAGATGACCCTTATGCCTATTAGTGTGGGCAATAATCTCTTAAAAGAAATGGAACAGCCCTAATAGTTAAAAAAGACTCCAAAATGCAGTACATGGGTGCAATATCAAAAATGACAGGATGTTCTCTGTTCGTTTCCAAAGCAAACCATTCAATATCACAGTAATCCAAGTCTATGCCCAACCACTAATGTTGAAGAAGCTGAAGTTGAACGTTTCTATGAAGACCTAAAAGACCTTATAGAACTAACACCCAAAAAAGATGTCCTTTTCATCATAGGGGACGGGAATGCAAAAGTAGGAAGTCAAGAGATAACTGGAGTAACAGGCAAGTTTGGCCTTGGAATGAAGCAGGGCAAAGCCCAACAGAGTTTTGCCAAGAGAATGCACTGGTCATAGCAAACACCCTCTTCCAACAACACAAGAGAAGATTCTACACATGGACCTCACCAGATGGTCAACACTGAAATCAAATTGATTATATTCTTTGCAGGAAAAGATGGAGAAGCCCTATACAGTCAGCAAAAACAAGACTGGGAGCTGACTGTGGCTCAGATCATGAACTCCTTATTGTCAAATTCAGGCTTAAATTGAAGAAAGTAGGGAAAAACCACTAGACCATAAAGGTATGACCTAAACCAAATCCCACACGATTACACAGTGAAAATGACAAATAGATTCAAGAGATTAGAATTGATATAGAGAGAGCCTGAATAACTATGGATGGAGGTTCGCAACATTGTATAGGAGACAGTATCAAGACCATTCCCAAGAAAAACAAATGCAAAAAGGCAAAATGATTGTTTGAGGAGGCCTTACAAAGAGCTGAGGAAAGAAGAGAAGGGAAGGGCAAAGGAGGAAAGGAAAGATATACCCACCTGAATGCAGAGTTCTAAAGAATAGCAAGGAGAGGTAAGAAAGCCTTCCTCAGTGATCAATACAAAGAAATAGAGGAAAGCAGTAGAATGGGAAGACTAGAGATCTCTTCAATAAAATTAGGGATACCAAGGGAACATTTCATGCAAAGATGGGAACAACAAAGGGCAGAAATAGTATGGACCTAACAGAAGCAGAGGATATTAAGAAGATGTGGCAAGAATACACAGAAGAACAAAGGGCAGAAATAGTATGGACCTAACAGAAGCAGAGGATATTAAGAAGATGTGGCAAGAATACACAGAAGAATACAAAAAAGATTTTCATAACCCAGAAAACCATGATGGTGTGATTACTCACCTACAATCATACATCCTGAAATGTGAAGTCAAGTGGGCCTTAGGAAGCATCACTGCAAACAAAGCTAGTGGAGGTGATGGAATTCCTGTTGAGCTATTACAAATCCTAAAAGATGATGTTATGAAAGTGCTGCACTCAATGTGACTGCAAATTTGGAAAACGCAGCAGTGGCCACAGGACTGGAAAACGTCCGTTTTCATTTCAATCCCTAAGAAAGGCAATGCCAAATAAAGCTAAAACTACCGTACAATTGCACTCATCTCACACACTAGTAAAGTAATGCTCAAAATTCTCTAAGCCAGGCTTCAACAGCATGTGAATTGAGAACATCCAGATGTTCAAGCTGGATTTAGAAAAGGCAGAGGAATCCGAGATCAAATTGAAAACATCCGTTGGATAATCGAAAAAGCAACAGAGTTCCAGAAAATCATCTACTTCTTCTTCATTGACTAAGCCAAAGCCTTTGACTGTGTGGGTCACAACAAACTGTAGAAAATTCTGAAAGAGATGAGAATACCAAACCACCTTACCTGCCCCCTGAGAAATCTGTATACAAGTCAAGAAACAGCAGTTAGGGCCGGACATGGACAAAGGACAGGTTCCAAATTGGGAAAGGAGTATGTAAAGATGTATACTGTCACCCTGTTTGTTTAACTTATATGCAGAGTACATCATGTGAAATGCCAGGCTGGATGAAGCACAAGCTGGAATCAAGATTGCTAGGAGAAATATCAATAACCTCAGATATGCAGATGACACCACTCTCATGGCAGAAAGTGAAGAAGAACTAAAGAGCCTCTTGATGAAAGTGAAAGAGAAAAGTGAAAAAGCTAGCCTAAAACTCAGCATTCATAAAACAAACATCATGGCATCCAGTCCCATCACTTCATGTCTAATAGATGAGGAAATAATGGAAACAGTGACAGACTTTATTTTCTTGGGTTCCAAAATCACTGCAGATGGTGTCAGAAGGTCTCAGAAGAAACAGAGAGTTTCACAGGGAGAAATGGAATTCTCAACGTGTCAGCCAAATAAAGGGTAAAGAAAAGAATCAGAAAGAAAGTAACAATTGATGAAACCTAATTCAGGTGTATATATGTGAGCTCTTCCTGTAGAAAGAAGTGTGAGTTTTCAAATGTTAACAAAAGAAACAACTCTCCAGTTAATGTGAAGAAGAGGACAACAAAGAATGAATTAAAATTCATGGTTCTTTTAAGAAATGTGCAGTCTGGTCAGAGCAGTAGAAATGGTTAATCTTTTTTCACTCAAATCCCTGATAATTATTAATAACTTGTCACAGTGGGAGAGAAATGCTATGGGGAAAAAAAACTGTGTTGAATTCTCAAAAATATGGTCAAAATAAGCATAAAAGAATAGAATGTAAACAGAACATTTTTTGTGGACATAGGAAAAACATATTTATGTGAAAGGAATTTGTTGCAGTCATAGGGGTTTACTCTCCCTTTTCTGTTTTTTTTTTTAATCACTTCCAGCATTTTAACTGCTCCTCCAAAAGAAACTAAACCTGGAAAAATGATACTTAGCTGGGATCAACTCATATAGATGACTTGATTTTAGTTAATTTGCTTCACAGAATGTCAAACTCAAAGAAATTATACGTACTTCGATAAACAGCTTTTCAGTTGTAAGTCATAAAATCCAAGTTAGTCTAAGCAAGAAAGGTGAATTGACTAAATGCATCCAGCACATGCACTCAATTTCAAGGAAGAATTAGAGCAGGGACTCATGGAAGGTACTGGAAAAAAGACACTGGAAGCAATCACGATTTTCTCTCTCTGTCTGCCTTGTCTCTGCTCCTTTCTACACTTCTGTTTCTTCTCTTTCACTTTACAGACTTTCTTTGCTTCTCACTCCAGGGCCAGGCAGATTTTCCCTCATCTTCCTGCCCCAACTCCAGTTCTGCAGCTAATATCCCTCCATCTTGGGAGATAATTCCAAGCTGAAGTACATTCAACTATTCTTTATTCTGAGTTACAAGAAGAGAAAATGCAAGGGCACAAACTGGTTCAGCAAAGCCTGTAAGACTTTGAATGATGTGGTCCTTCCTGTGGCTCCAATTTTGCATCATGTCCCCCTCTGATTCATTCATTAACCCACTGACCCTTTGAAGTTCTCAGAAAATGGCAAGCTTTCTCTCTCCCCAGACACTTTGCTGTTGCTAGTCCCTTTGGCAAGAATAATGCTCTTCCGGATGTGGACAGGGTTGGCTTCTTTTCAGTTTTCTCCTTAGACATCATTGCCTCCAAAAGGCCTGCCTTGAACACTACCTTAAATGGGAATTCCTTGCCCATTCACTTTATTTATTCTCTATCATAGAACTTGATTAATTTACATTAAAAAAAATTCCAGTCATTTCCTTTCCTGTTTGCTTATACACTTGGGTCATGTCCATCTCCCCTAATTGAGTATGAGGAATAAACCATGAACACGAGTGGTTGCTGATCCATTATTGATTTTCCCTGCTTGGATTACTAAAAATTCCACAATTTTGCAAGATCAGTCTCAGGCATGTCCGACTCTTTGCGACCCCATGGGCTGCAACACGCCAGGCCTCTCTTTCCATCACAAACTCCTAGAGTTTGTTCAAAGTCGTGTCCATCGAGCCGGTGCTATCTCATCCTCTGTCGTCCCCTTCTCCTACCTTTGTTTTTCAGCATTTTCCAGTCTTTTCCAGCATCAGGGTCTTTTATAATGAGTCAGATAGGTTAGAATCTTCTGATCAGCTGGAAATTTTTGACTGTTTTGACCTGAATAGATTTGTTTTCTATGATATCCTCTTGTTCATATACCCAGATTTACAGATTTTTAAAAAATTAGTTAATTAATTTTTTAGAGGTTATTACTTTACAATCAGTTCAGTTCAGTCGTTCTGTCATGTCCGACTCTTTGTGACCCCATGGACTGTGGCACGCCGACTCTTTGTGACCCCATGGACTGTGGCACGCCAGGCCTCCCTGTCCATCAACTGCCGGAGTCTACCCAAACCCATGTCCATTGAGTCGGTGATGCCATCCAACCATCTTATCCTCTGTCATCTCCTTCTCCTCCTGCCTTCAATCTTTCCCAGCATCAAAGACTTTTCAAAAGAGTCAGCTCTTCACATCAGGTGGACAAAGTATTGGATTTCAGCTTCAACATCAGTCTTTCCAATGAATACCCAGGACTGATCTCCTTTAAGATGGACTGGTTGGATCACTTTGCAGTCTAAGGGACTCTAAAGAGTCTTCTCTGACATCACAGTTCAAAAGCATCATTCTTCGGTGCCCAGCTTTCTTTATAGTCCAACTCTCACATCCATACCTGACTATTGGAAAAACAATAGGCTTGACTAGATGGATCTTCATTGAAAAAGTAATGTCTCTGCTATTTAATATGTTGTCAAGGTTGGTCATAACTTTGCTTCCAAGGAGCAAGCGTCTTTTAATTTCATGGCTGAAATCACCATCTGCAGTGATCTTGAAGCCCCCCCCACACACCCCTCAAAAAAAGTCAGCCACTATTTCCACTGTTTCCCCATCTATTTGCCATGAAGTGATGGGACTGGATGCCATGATCTTAGTTTTCAAAATGTTGAGCTTTAAGCCAACTTTTTCACTTTCCTCTTTCACTTTCTTCAAGAGGCTTTTTAGTTCTTCTTCACTGTCTGCCATAAGGGTGATGTCGTCTGCATATCTGAGGTTAATGATATTTCTCCTGGCAATCTTGATTCCAGATTGTGCTTCCTCCTGCCCAGCGTTTCTCATGATGTACTCTGCATATAAGTTAAGTAAGCAGGCTGACAATATACAGCCTTGATGTACTCCTTTTCCTATTTGGAATCAGTCTGTTGTTCCATGTCCAGTTCTAACTGTTGCATCCTGACCTGCTTACAGATTTCTCAGGAGGCAGGTCAGGTGGTCTGGTATTCCCATCTCCTTCAGAATTTTCCACAGTTTGTTGTGATCCACACATTCAAAGGTTTCGGCATAGTCAATAAAGCAGAAATAGATATTTTTCTGGAACTCTCTTGTTTTTTTGATGATCCAGTGGATGTTGGCAATTTGATCTCTGGTTCCCCTACTTTTTCTAAAACCAGCTTGAACATCTGGAAGTTCACGGTTCACATATTGCTGAAGTCTGGCTTGGAGAATTTTGAGCATTACTTTCCTAGTGTATAAGATGTTCAGTAGTTTAAACATTATTTGGTATTGCCTTTCTTAGGGAATGGAATGAAAACTGACCTTTTTCCAGTCCTGTGGCCACTGCTGAGTTTTCCAATTTGCTGACATATTTAGTGCAGCACTTTCACAGCATCATCTTTTAGGATTTGTAATAGCTTAACTGGAATTCCATCACTTCCACTAAGTTTGTTCCTACTGATGCTTCCTAAGGCCCACTTGACTTCACACTCCAGGATGTCTGGCTCTAGGTGAGTGTGAGTGATCACACCATTGTGATTATCTGGGTCGTGAAGATCTTTTTTGTATAGTTCTTCTGTGTATTCTTGCTACTTCTTAATATCTTCTGCTTCTGTTAAGTCCATACCATTTCTGTCCTTTATTGAGCCCATCTTTGCATGAAATGTTCCCTTAGTATCCCTAATTTTCTTGAAGAGATCTCTAGTCTTCCCATTCTATTGTTTTCCTCTATTGCTTTGCATTGATCACTGAGGAAGGCTTTCTTATCTGTCCTTGCTATTCTTTGGAACTCTGTATTCAAATGCGTGTATCTTTCCTTTTCTCCTTTGCTTTTTGCATCTCTTCTTTCCTAGCTATTTGTAAGGCCTCCTCAGACAGCCATTTTGCTTTTTTGCATTTCCTTTTCTTGGGGGTGGTCTTGATTCCTGTCTTCTGTACAATGTCATGAACCTCCATCCGTAGTTCATCAGGCACTCTATCAATTCTAATCTCTTGAATCTATTTGTCATTTTCACTGTGTAATCGTATGGGATTTGATTTAGGTCATACCTGTATGGTCTAGTGGTTTTCCCTACTTTCTTCAATTTAAGTCTGAATTTGACAATAAGGAGTTCATGATCTGAGCCACAGTCAGCACCCAGTCTTGTTTTTGCTGAGTGTATAGGGCTTCTCCATCTTTGCCTGTCTAGAATAATCAATCTGATTTCAGTGTTGACCATCTGGTGAGGTCCATGTGTAGAGTCTTCTCTTGTGTTGTTGGAAAAGGGTGTTTGCTATGACCAGTGTGTTCTCTTTGCAGAGCTCTATTAGCCTTTGCTCTGCTTCATTCTGTACTCCAAGGCTAAATTTACCTGTTACTCCAGGTGTTTCTTGACTTCCTACATTTGCATACTTTACAATATTGTAGAGTTTTTGGGCCATACATTGACATGAATCAGCCAGGGATGTACATGTATTCCCCATCCTGAACCCTCTTCCCACCTCCCTCCCCATCGCACCTCTCAGGTCATCCCAGTACACCAGCCCTGAGCACCCTGTCTCATGTGTTGAACCTGGACTGGCGATCTAGTCCACATATGGTAATATAACGTTTCAATGCTAGTTTCTCAAATCATCCCACCCTCACCTTCTCCCACAGAGTTCAAAAGTCTTTTCTTTACATCTGTGTCTCTTTTGCTGTCTCACATATAGGGTCATTGTTATCATCTTTCTAAATTCCATATATATGTGTTAATATACTGTATTGGTGTTTTTCTTTCTGACTTACTTCACTTTGTATAATAGGCTCCAGTTTCATCCACCTCATTAGAACTGATTCAAATGCATTCTTTTTAATAGCTGAGTAATATTCCACTATGTACCACGGCTTTCTTATCCAGTTGTTTGCCAATGAACATCTAGGTTGCTTCCATGTCCTAGTTATTGTAAACAGTGCTGTGATGAACACTGGGGTACATGTGTCTCTTTCAATCCTGGTTTCCTCAGTGTATATGCCCAGCAGTGGGATTGCTGCGTCATGTGGCAGTTCTATTTCCAGTTTTTTAAGGAATCTCCAAACTGTTCTCCATAGTGGCTGTACTAGTTCGCATTCCAACCAACAGTGTAAGAGGGTTCCCTTTTCTCCGCACCCTCTCCAGCATTTGTCGTTTGTCAACTTTTTAACAGCAGCCATCGGACCGGAATGAGATAGTAACTCACTGTGATTTTGATTTGCATTTCTCTGATAATGAGTGATGTTGAGCATCTTTTTATGTGTTTGTTAGGCATCTGTATGTCTTCTTTGGAGAAATGTCTGTTTAGTTCTTTGGCCTATTTTTTGACTGGGTCGTTTATTTTTCTGGAACTGAGCCACTTGGGCTGCTTGTATATTTTTGAGATTAATTCTTTTTCAGTTGCTTCATTTGTTATTATTTGCTCTCATTCTGAAGGCTGTCTTTTCACCCTGCTTATACTTCCCTCGTTGTGCAAAAGCTTTCAAGTTTAATTAGGTCCCATTTGTTTATTTTTGCTTTTATTTCCATTACTCTGGGAGGTGAGTCATAGAGGATCTTGCTGTGATTTATGTCAGAGAGTGTTTTGCCTATGTTTTCCTCTAGGGGTTTATAGTTTCTGACCTTACCTTTATCTTTATGCCAGTACCATACTGCCTTGATGACTGTAGCTTTGTAGTATAATGTGAAGTCAGCCAGCTTTATTCCTCCAGTTCCATTCTTCTTTCTTAAGATTGCTTTGGCTATTTGAGGTTTTTTGTATTTCCATACAAATTGTGAAGTTACTTGTTCTAGTTCTCTAAAAAATATCGTTGGTAACTTGATAGGGATTGCATTGAATCTATAGATTGCTTTGGGTAGTATACTCATTTTCAATATATTGATTCTTCTGATGCATAAACATGATGTATTTCTCCATATATTTGTGTCATCTTTGATTTCTTTCATCAGTGTTTTAAAGTTCAGTAAAGTTTTACTATGTATAGATTTTTTGTTTCTTTAAGTAGATTTATTCCTAAATATTTTATTCTTTTCATTGCAATGTTGAATGTAATGGTTTCCTTAATTTCTCTTTCTGTTTTCTCATTGTTAGTGTGTAGGAATGCAAGGGGTTTCTGTGTGTTAATTTTATATCCTGCAACTTTACGATATTCATTGATTAGCTCCAGTAATTTTCTGGTGGTGTCTTTAGAGTTTTCTATGTAGAGGACTAACTAAGATTAAGGCATCTGGTCCCATCAATTCATGGGAAGTAGATAGGGAAACAGTGGAAACAGTGTCAGACTTTATTTTTTTGGGCTCCAAAATAAATGCTGATGGTGATTGCAGCCATGAAATTAAAAGACACTTACTCCTTGGAAGGAAGGTTATGACCAACCTAGATAGCATATTTAAAAGCAGAGACATTACTTTGCCAACAAAGGTCCATCTAGTCAAGGCTATAGTTTTTCCAGTGGTTATGTATGGATGTGAGAGTTGGGCAGTTAAGAAAGCTGAGCACCGAAGAATTGATGCTTTTGAACTATGGTGTTGGAGAAGACTCTTGGGAGTCCCTTGGACTACAAGGAGATCCAACAAGTCCATCCTAAAGGAGATTAGTCCTGGGTGTTCATTGGAAGGACTGATGTTGAAGCTGAAACTCCAATACTTTGGCCACCTCATGCGAAGGGTGACTCATTGGAAAAGACCCTAATGGTGGGAAGGATTGGGGGCAGGAGGAGAAGGGGATGACAGAGGATGAGATGGTTGGATGGCATCACCAACTCGATGGACATGGGTTTGGGTAGACTCCGGGAGTTAGTGATGGACAGGGAGGCCTGGCGTGCTGTGATTCATGGGGTTGCAAAGAGTCGGACATGACTGAGTGACTGAACTGAACTGACTGATGTAGAGGATCATGTCATCTTCAAACAGTGAGAGTTTTAATTCTTCTTTTCCAATCTGGATTCCTTCTATTTCTTTTTCTTCTCTTATTGCTGTGGCTAAAACTTCCAAAACTATGTTGAATAGTAGTGGTGAGAGTGGGCACTTTTGTCTTTTTCCTGACTTTAGAGGAAATGCTTTTAATTTTTCACCACTGAGGATGTTGGGTATGGGTTTATCATATATAGCTTTTATTATGTTGATGTATGTTCCTTCTATGCCTGCTTTATGGAGGGTTTTTATCATAAATGGATGTTGAATTTTGTCAAAGGCTTTCTCTGCATCTATTGAGATAATCATTTGTTTTTTTTAATATTTCAATTTGTTAATGTGGTGTACCACATTGATTGATTTGCGAATATTGAAGCATTCTTGCATCCCTGGGATAAAGCCCACTTGGTCACGATTTATGATCTTTTTAATATGTTGTTGAATTCTGTTTGCTAGAATTTTGTTAAATGTTCATCAGTGACATTGGCCTGTAGTTTTCTTTCTTTTTTTTTTTGCATCTTTGTCCGGTTTTGGTATTAGGGTGATGGTGGCCTCATAGAATGCATTTGGAAGTTTACCTTCCTCTGCAATTTCCTGGAAGAGTTTAAGTAAGATAGGTGTTAGTTATTCTCTAAATTTTTGGTAGAATTCAGTTGTGAAGTCGTCTGATCCTGGGCTTTTGTTTGTTGGAAGATTTCTGATTATGGTTTCTATTTCTGTGCTTGTGATGGGTCTGTTAAGATTTTCTATTTCTTCCTGGTTCAGTTTTGGAAAGCTATACTTTTCTAAGAATTTGTCCATTTCTTTCAAGTTGTCCATTTTATTGGCATATAGTTGCTGATAGTAGTCTCTTCTGATCCTTTGTATTTCTGTGTTGTCTGTTGTGATTTCTCCATTTTCATTTCTAATTTTGTTGATTTGATTCTTCTCCCTTTTTTACTTGATGAGTCTGGCTAATCGTTTGTCTATGTTTATTTATTTTCTCAAAGAACCAGCTCTTGGTTTTGTTCATTTTTCCTATGGTCTCTTTTATTTCTCTATCATTTATTTCTGCCCTAATTTTTATGATTTCTTTCCTCTTCTAACCCTGAGGTTCTTCATTTCTTCCTTTTCTAGTTGCTTTAGGTGTAGAGTTATGTTATTTATTTGATTTTTCTCCTGTTTCTTGAGGTAAGCTTGTATGGCTATGAACCTTCCTCTTAGCACTGCTTTTACTGAATCCCATAGGTTTTGGGTTGTTGTGTTTTCATTTTCATTCGTTTATATGAATATTTTGATTTCTTTTTTTAGGTTCCTTCTGTGATTCGTTGGTTATTCAGAATCTTGTTGTTTAGCCTCCATATGTTTGTATTCTTAGTTTTTTTCCTGTAGTTGACATATAATCTTACTACACTGTGATCAGAAAAGATGCTTGAATTATTTCAATTTTTTTTTGAATTTACCAAGGCTAGATTTATGGCCCAGGATGTGATCTATCCCAGAGAAGGTTCCGTGTGCACTTGAGCAAAAGGTGGAATTCATTGTTTTGTGATGAATTGTCCTATAGATATCAATTAGATCTCACTGGTCCATTGTATCATTTAAAGTTTGTGTTTCCATGCTAATTTTCTATTTAGTTGATCCATCCATAGGTGTAAGTGGGGACCACTATTATTATGTTACTGTTAATTTCCCCTTTCAAACTTGTTAGCATTTGCCTTACATATTGTAGTGCAGTCCTATGTTGGGTGCATGCATATTTATAATTGTTATATCTTCTTATTGGATTGATCCTTTAATCATTATGTAGTGTCCTTCTTTGTCTTTTTTCATGGCCTTTATTTCAAAGTCTATTTTATCTGATATGTGTATTGCTACTCCTGCTTTCTTTTGGTCTCAGAATTTTGATGCAACCATTCTCTCCTTCTCTTTTTTCTTTTTGCATATATGCACATCTGGCTTCTTGTTAAGATTATCAATTTTAGAAAACAGGATCTCAGTTTTACATGTTGTGATGGTTAGGATTCTGTTTTACTTTATAAAACAATAAAGTCAAATACACTGGTTGAATAAGATAGAGATTTATTACTTGCTAATGTAAAAGAAATCTGGAGCTGTAGTTTCAGAATATCATGGAGATTACACCATCATTAGAGACCCAGACTCTTTGCTTTCTTTTGTTTTATGATCCTTAATATGTAACTTGTCTGGTATTCCCATCTCTTGAAGAGTTTTCCGCAGTTTATTGTGATCCACAGTCAAAGGCTTTGGCATAGTCAATAAAGCAGAAATAGATGTTTTTCTGGTACTCTCTTGATTTTTCGATGATCCATCATCAAAAATTCCATGGAAAATTCTTCAAGAGATGGGAATACCAGACCACCTGACCTGCTTCTTGAGAAATCTGTAGGCAGGTCAGGAAGCAACAGTTAGAACTGGACATGGAACAACAGACTGGTTCCAAATAGGACAAGGAATACATCAAGGCTGTATATTGTCACCTTGCTTATTTAACTTATATGCAGAGTACATTCTAAGAAATGCTGGGCTGGAGGAAACATAAACTTGAACCAAGATTGCTGGAAGAAATATCAATAACCTCAGATATGCAGATGATACCACCCTTATGGCAGAAAGTGAAGAAGAACTAAAGAGCCTCTTGATGAAAGTGAAATAGGAAAGTGAAAAAGTTGGCTTAAAGCTCAACATTCAGAAAACTAAGATCATGGCATTTGGTCCCATCACTTCATGGCTGATAGATGGGGAAACAGTGGAAACAGTGGCTGACTTTATTTTTCTGGGCTCCAAGATCACTGCAGATGGTGACTGCAGCAATGAAATTAAAAGACACTTACTCCTTGGAAGGAAAGTTATGACCAACCTTGACAACATATTAAAAAGCAGAGACATTATTTTGCCAACAAAGGTCCATCTAGTCAAGGCTATGTTTTTTCCTGTGGTCATGTATGGATGTGAGAGTTGTACAGCACCGAAGAATGATGCTTTTGAACTGTGGTGTTGGAGAAGACTCTTGAGAGTCCCTTGGACTGCAAGTATATCCAACCAGTCCATCCTAAAGGAGATCAGTCCTGAGTGTTCATTGGAGGGACTGATGTTGAAGCTGAAACTCCAATACTTTGGCCACCTGAAGTGAAGAGCTGACTCATTGGAAAAGACCCTGATGCTGGGAAAGATTGAGGGCAGGAGGAGAAGGGGACGACAGAGGATGAGATGGTTGGATGGCATCACTGACTCGGTAGACATAGGTTTGGGTGGACTCAGGGACTGGTGATGGACACGGAAGCCTGGAGTGCTGTGGTTCATGGGGTCGCAAAGAGTCAGATACGACTGAGCGACTGAACTGAACTGAACTGAATATGTAACTTTTCAATCAGTTTTGAAAGCTTAAGGTACCTCTTTGTAGGCAACTTTGACAGATGGGAAAAATGTACTCTGGATGTTGTATCTGCTGTTACGTGTTGTATGCTCCATATTGTGTTGAATAGTGCCCCTCCTTCAATTCCTGTTTACTTACCAACTGTAAATGTGACTTTATTTGGAAATAGGGTCCCTATCATGGATGTGAGCCTTGTCATGGTAAAAAGGCTCTATGAAGCTGTGAGATATGCAATGCAAGGCCCTCCAAGATGAATGGGTCATAGTGAAGAGTTTTCACAGAATGTGATCCACTGGAGCAGAAAATGGCAACCCAGTCCAAATTCTTGCCTGAAGAACACCATGAACCGTATGGAAAGGCAAAAAGATATGAACACTGGTGGGTGAGCTCCCCAGGTTGGAAAGTGTGCAATATGCTACAGGAAATGAGCAGAAAGCAATTACTAATAGCTCCAGTAGGAATGAAATGACTGGGGCAAACCTGAAATGATGTTCAGTTGTGGATATGTCTGGTGGTGAAAGTAAAATCCAACGCTCTAAGTAACAATATTCCATAGGAACCTGGAATGTTAGGTCCAAGAATCAAGGTAAATCAGACAAGGTCAAGCAGTAAATTGTGGTTTTCCGTCTGTCTGCCCACTGATGGAGAAGGATAAGAAGCTTATTGAAGTTTCTTGATGGGAGAGACTGATTGAGACTCAACATTCAGAAAACTAAGATCATGGCATCTGGTCCCATCACTTCATGGCAAATAGATGGGGAAACAATGGAAACAGTGAGAGACTTTATTTTGGGGGGCTACGAGATAACTGCAGATGGTATCTGCACCCATGAAACTAAAAGATTCTTGCTCCTTGGAAGAAAATTTATGACCAAGCTAGATAGCATATTAGAAAGCAGAGACATTACTTTGCCAACAAAGATCCACTTAGTCAAAGCTATGGTTTTTTTGAGTAGTCTTTTATGGATGTGAGAGTTGGACTTTAAAGACAGCTGAGCAGCGAAGAATTGATGCCTTTGAACTGTCTTGTTGAAGAAGACTCTTGAGAGTCCCTTGGACTGCAAGGAGATCCAACCAGTCCATCCTAAAGGAAATCAGTCCTGAATATTCATTGGAAGGCGTGATGCTGAAGCTGAAACTCCAATACTTTGGCCACCTGATGTGAAGAACTGACTCATTGGAAAAGATCATGATGCTGGGAAAGATTGAAGGTGGGAGGAGAAGGGGACGACAGAGGATGAGATGGTTGGATGGCATCACCGACTTGATGGAAAAGAGTTTGAGTAAATTTTGGAAGTTGGTGATGGACAGGTATGCCTGGTGTGCTGCAGTCCATGGCGTTGCTAAGAGTCGGACATAACTGAGCTACTGAACTCAACTCAACTCAAGCAGGAGAAGGCAAGAGTGAATATCAACATCTCAGGAATCAGTGAACTAAAATGTACGGGATTTCTTCTAAGAATCCCTTAGAAGTAGCCCTCATGGTCAAAAAAAAAAAAAAAAAGAGTCCAAAATACAGTACTTGGGTGCAATCTCAAAAATGACAGGATAATCTCTGTTCATTTCGGAGGCAAAGCATTCAACATCAAAGTAATCCAAGTCTATGCTCCAACCATAATGCCATAGAAGCTGAAGTTAAACAGTTCTATGAAGACCTACAAGATCTTTTAGAACTAACACCAAAAAAAGGTGTCCTTTTCATCATAGAAGATTAAATTGTAAAAATAGAAAGTCAAGAGACACTCAGAATAACAGACAAGTTTGCCCTTGGAGTACAAGATGAAGCAGGGCAACAGAGTTTTGTCAAAGAACACACTGGTCATAAAAATCACCCTTTTCTGACAACACAAGAGTTGACTCTACATATGGACATCACCAAATTGTCAATACTGGAATCAGATTGATTATATTCTTTGCAGCTGAAGATGGAGAAACTTAATACAGTCAGCAAAAACAAGACCTGGAGCTGATTGTGGTTCAGATCATGAGCTTCTTATTGCAAAATTCAGGCTTAAATTGAATAAAATAGGAAAAATCACTACACCATTCAGGTATGACCTAAATCAAATCCCTTATAATTATACAGTGGAAGAGATAAATAGATTCAAAGGATTAGATCTGGTAGACAGAGTGCCTGAATAACTATGGATGAAAGTTCACTGCATTATACAGGAGGAATATATATGAAAATATACAGGAACATATACAGGAAAGTATACATATATTCTTTTTCCCAAAGGGAAAAAAATACAAGAAGGCAAATTGGTTGTCTGAGGAGGCTTTACAAATATCTGAGAAAAGGAGAAAATTGAAAGGCAAGGGAAAAAGGGAAAGATATACCCAACTGAATGCGGAGTTCCATAGAATAGCAAGGAGACATAAGAAAACATTCTCACGTGAACAATACAAAGAAATAGAGGGAAAAAATAGAATGAGAAAGACTAGAGATCTCGTCAAGAAAACTGAAGCTATCAAGTGAGTATTTCAAGCAAGGATAGACACAATAAAGGACAGAAACAGTAAGGAAGCAACAGAAGCAAAAGATACTAAGAAGAAGCAGCAAGAGCACATAGGAGAACTATACAAAAAAGACCTTAATGATCTGGATAATCACAATGTTGTGGTCACTCATCTTGAGGCAGATACCTGGAGTATAAGGTCAAGTGGGCCTTAAGAAGCAGTACTACAAGCAAAGCTAGTGAAGGTGACAGAATTCCCACTAAGTGGTTTAAAAATACCCCAAATGATGCTGAAAAAGTATTGCATTCAATATATTAGCAAATTTGGAAAACTCAGTTGTGGCCACAGGACTGGAAAGGGTCAATTTCCATTTCAATCTCAAAGAAGAGCAATGCCAAAGAATGTTCAAACTACCATACAATATTGCTCATTTCACAATCTAGCAAGATTATGCTCAAAGTCCTTCAAGTTAGGCTGCAGCAAGTTGTGAGCTGAGAACTTTCAAATGTATGAGATAGGTTTTGAAGAGACAGAAGAACTAGAGATCAAATTGCCAATTTTCATTGGATCATGGAGAAAGCAAGGGAGTTCCAGACAAATAGTTGCTTCTGCTTCATTGACTACACTAAAGTCTTTACTGTGGAGTACAAAAAACAGTGGAAAAATTCTTAAAGAGACAGGACTACCAGGCCACCTTACCTGCCTCCTGAGAAATCTGTATGCAGGTCAAGAAGCAACAGTTAGAACCAGATATGAAACAACTGACTGGTTCCAAATAGAGAAAGGAGTATGACATGGCTATATATTGTCATCCTGCTTATTTAACTTCTATGCAGAGTACATCATGCAAAATGCTGGGCTGGATGAATCACAAGCTGGAATGAAAATTGCCAGAAGAAATATCAACAGCCTCAGCTATGAAGTTGATACCACTCTAATGGCATAAAGTGAAGAGGAAAAGAGTCTCTTGATGAAAGTGAAAGAGGTGAGTGAAAAAGTTGGCTTCAAACTCAACATTCAAAAAACTAAGATTATGGCATCCGGTTCCATAACTTCATAGCAAATAGATGGGAAAACAATGGAAACAGTGAAAGACTATTTTTTGGGCTCCAAAATCACTGCAGATGGTTGCTGCAGCTATGAAATTAAAAGACATTTGCTCCTTGGAAGAAAAGCTATGACCAACCTAGACAGCATATTAAAAAGCAGAGACATTATTTTGCTGACAAAGGTCCATCTAGTCAAAGCTCTGGTTTTTCTAGTAGTAATGTATGGACATGAGACTTGGACCACAAAAAAGCTGAGCAATGAAGAATTGATGCTTCTGAACTGTGGTGTTGGAGAAAACTCTTAAGAGTCCCTTGGACTGCATGGAGATCAAACCAGTCAGTTCTCAAGGAAATCAGTCCTGAATATTCATTAGAAGGACCGATGTTGACTTTGAAGCTCCAATACTTGGGTCACCTGATGTGAAGAGCTGACTCATTGGAAAAGATCCTGATTCTGGGAAAGACTGAAGGCAAAAAGAAAAGGGGGTGGCAGAGGATGAGATGGTTATATAGCACCACTGAATCAATGGACATAATTTTGAGCAAACTCATTCCAGATGAACCTGCATATTGTAGTCCATAGGGTTGTAAAGAGTAAGACACAACATGTTGGCTGAACAACAACAGCAAGGGTCTTTGAAGATGTAATCAAATTAAAATGAGGTCCTGTTGGGTTAAGGTGGCATCTAAATCTAATAAATTGTATATTCATAAAAAGAGGGAAATTCAGACCGAGACTCACAGAGAGACACATGGAAGAATGCCACGTGATGCAGGAGGTAAAAATTGGAGTGATATAGCTACAAGCTAAAGAAAGACTGATGGTAACCAATCTAAAGATTGGTGGTAACCACAAGAAGTTGGGAAGAGGCAAGAATTGATTCTTCCATAGAGTTTCCATGAAATTTTAATCTCCAGAACTGTGAGGAAATACATTTCTACAGTGTTAAGTCATATAGTTGGTGGCAATTTGTCACACTAGCTTTAGGAAACAAATATAGTCCCCCAATAGTCTAAACATGTGCATTTATGAACCGAAGCATGGGAGTGGGATGAGTTCTCTCATCATCACCTTATGTGACTCATCTGTGGAATTTATGCCTTCTGCTCAACAGAATTGGTTGTGCCCAAATAGAATCTCCTGTTTCTTGGAGTAGAGATGATGGTAGTGGTAGAGAGGGCCCACAAGGGGACATACTAGTTCTCTATACTTAAAGCTATAATTATTAATACAACCTGCTCATTTGGGCATCTCCTGCTAGAATAACAACACACAGAGAAAAGACTGATGATACTGATATGTTAATTGATCCAAGTTATCATGAAGAATTAGAATTGCTAAAACAAAGAGTTCAGATAAGAGTATATCTGGAATCTAAATGAATCACTGTGATATCTCTTGGTATTTCCATGTCCAGTGATAATGGTGGAGAGGTAACTGTCATAACCATTGCTTGACAAGGGCAAGGCAACTAGGGATGCACATCCTTTAAGGATGAAGTTCTAGATTACTCCATCAGGCAAGCTGTCTAGATCAACTGAAGTGCTGGCTGAGTGTGAGAAAAATCTAGGATTGGTTTTGCTGGAGATGGATAACTATTTCAAGACCTGCTGTTTGTTCCATTATCTCTCTTGTACTGAGAACATGCAGAGGCTGTGGCTATTTACTATCTTAAATAGGACTAAAATGTTGGACTTAATAGAGAGCTAAGTGATAGAAGGGTGAATGGTATTAAGCACCTTGTGTGCCATTTAAATCCATTCAGTCTCATTTCCTACTCCAGCCACTTCTGCAGCAGCATCTTCCATGTAGGCTTTGACTAGCTTCATACAGTGAAGTTTGACAACACTTCTACTTGGGCCAACATTAAATACTTCTTGCTTCTTTTCTCAAGGCTTTGCTAATGCCACTATTGGGGACACTTGTTGAAATCTGCTTCATATTTTTGCCCATGAAGCCACCCTTAGCAAGGGGAGGAGTCAATGGATAAATATGTCTTCTTACCAAATCTAAAGTATAAAGGGCTTCCCTGGTGACTCAGATGGTAAAGAATCTGCCTGCAATGCAGGAGACCTGAATTTGATCCCTGGGTTGGGAAGATCCTCTGGAGAAGGAAATGGCTACTCACTCCAGTATTCTTGCCCGGAGAATTCCATAGACATAGGAACCTGGCAGGCTACAGTCCATGGGGTCACAAAGAGTTGGACATGACTGAGCGACTAACACTTTGAGACTCACTTCATACTATTCTTCACAATGTCTCATGGAGTTGAATATCAGATGCTCATCTTTATGGTCAACTGAAGTTGCCATATTGTTTTTTCTTACTCCCCTGTTTTATTTCCTCTTAACTTTTTTCTCTCTTCAGAGAATTACTTTCAAAATAAGTTACCTATATGCCAGTATTTTTCTCAGCCTCTTCTTTTGAGGAAACACAATCTAAGTTTAAAAAAAAAATTTAATATTTATTCTGCCTTCGGCATAAGTATCTGACAGCATTTTGATGTTACATTGCTCAGAATATGTACAGTTCAACAGAGTAAACATTTATGTTCAAAAGGCTGACTCTTCATATGGGTTTTCAGATATTGGTGACCCATGATAAAGTGTTTTTGCATTGAGGGATCTTCTTTACACTTTTCAACTACAGCAGGATCTCGGACTGACTTATTTAGTTCATTCTGGGTTCTTAATCCTTTATTCATACTTTTAGCATCTAAGTAATAGTGTAGTGCTAGTCGCTCAGTCATGTTCAACTCTTTGCAATCTAAGTAATAATAACTCCCAATAACTTCCTGCAGAAGACACAACTTGAGATAAAAATGCCAAAAACACATGAATGTTAGAATGCTCTACTGCCTTTCACAGTAGGTTTCAGGAAAATATATTTGGCTATCTGATACCTGACTTCATCCCAACAGGGTTTCAACCATTTTCAGTCATATTAAGTCTTCATGGAATAAAGCAAACTTGTTCCTTGGTTAACTGCAGCTGTTTCATTTGTCCTGTTTCCTATAGAACTTAAAACACTCCATTAATTTGGTTCATACTTCTTTAAGAGCTAATTTATACACTTTATCTGACTTACTCCTATTTGTCATCAAGGAGAATTGTACCTATTTTAATAATCCATGGCATTCAGCCTGAGTAGGGTAATGTCTTGTAGAATATAGAAGGTGCCTGAAGGGAAGTCCCAGCACCTGTTGGATTAGACTCTCTTTATGTGAAGACACCCCTTGGGGGCACTTAAAAATATTTTGTGGGAGATGGAAGAAACCAGATTAGATTCATAGGTCCTGAATTTGGGGAGGTGTTAAGAACTGGAAAAATTTGCATTGTTGCTGTTAATGTGATTTTTTCCAACATTTATTAGACTAATAAGCCCTGTGTGAACTCAGGTCTCATTATTATTCTCATTTTCAAGTGAAAAAGTTGAGGCACAATTGGCACAAATTATATGCGTGGAGCCATTTGACTGAAAGGTGGGAAGACAGGAATACAATTCAATTTCCACCTCTAACTCTTGTGTTAGTCATTGTTATTTGGTCCCGAGCAAATTCATTGGCTGGAACTTCACATTTCCCAAAGTTCTCTGTTTCTTACAGATTTTAGGTAGCTTTGATTCTTCTTTGTCAGTTACTGTTTTTCATGTTTTCAGGACTTGTTTTCTGTCTATTCCTTTTTTTTGTTTAAATTTGTTTTTATTGGAGGATAATTGCTATACAATATTATGTTGTTTTCTGCTGTACAACAACATGAATCAGTTAAAGTGTACATATATCCCTTTCCTCTTGAGCCTCCCTCTCACCCTCTGCATCCCACCTCTCTGTGTCATCACATATAACAGAACTGAATTCCCTGTGCCATACAGTGGCTTCCCACTAGCCATCTATTTTATACATGGTAGTATATATATGTTGATGCTAATTTCTCAATTTTTCCCACCCTTTCCTTCCCCCACTGTGTTCACAAGTTTGTTCTTTATGTCTGTATCTCTCTGTTCCTGCCCTGTAAATAGGTTCATCAGTACCATTTTTCTAGATTCCATATATATGTGTTAAAATATGACATTTGCTTTTCTCTTTCTGACTTACTTCACTCTGTATGATAGACTCTAGGTTCATCCACCTCACTACTTCTGACTATTTTGTTCTTTTTTACAGCTGAGTAATATCCATTGTATATATGTACCACAACTTCTTTATCCATTCATATATCAATGAACATTCTGTCTATTCTTATACTTAGTTTTCAAAGCTTCACCCACAGTGCCCTCTCTTTCATAAAGCATGCATCTCTACTTATGAAACAGGACAGGTTCTAGAGTTGTGGTCACCTGTGGCTTTGGAGCAATTGAAATGTGGCTAGTGAGAATTGAGATGAGCTGTAAATATAAATACACTGGATTTCAAAGACTAAATATGAAAACAAAGATTATAAAATATCTCATTTATGTATATTTCTATTGATTTCATGTTGAAAAGGTGATATATAGATTTGTTGTTTTGTTCCTGAGTCACGTCTGACTCTTTTACAACCCCATGGATTGTAGCCAGCCAGGCTCCACTGTCCATGGAATTTCCCAGGCAAGAATACTGAAGTGGGTTGCTATTTCCCTCTCCAGGGGATTTTCTTGACTCAGGGATTGAACCCTCATCTCCTGCATTGGCAGGTGGATTCTTTACCACCGAGCCATCAGGGAAGCCCAATTTCAGAATGAGGGGCACCATTTTCCTCCTGGTTAATTTTCTCTTTGTGATGTCTTGGGCTCTTGATTTCAACATTCATTATTTCATTTCTAACATAATGCTTCTCTTCCTAAGTTAGGCCTTTTCATCTATGATATTCTGGAGTTTTGGATGGTAGAATACACATTAGAATGCCAATTTACTATTGTGGGTATGTAAAGAAGAAAACATTAACAGTTTATAGCAAAGTTATATTCTTTTCATAATAAGATAGACTCACTCTTCCCAGCTTTTCATAATATGCTGACAACTACTTTCATTCCTCAATCATGTATTCCCTTGCTCACATATTTCTTCTTTAATGAATATTTATTTAGTGCCTATTTTCCACATCTCGTAGTATTAATTATTGTTGGTAGATAAGGAAGAAAATATTAGGGGTTTATAGTAAAGTTATATTCCTTTTTATAATAAGGCAGACTCACTTGTTCATGTTTTCTCAGGATGACTTTCCTAACCCTTTCTGTTATTTTGCAAACTTATTCTGTACTTACCTGTTTTGTTCTTATTTGTTCATCCTGTTCTTATCACCTGAAAAGCCTTCCATCTTATCTCTATTTTGAGCATTAAACCCAAATCCAATTTTTTTTCTTGAGATTTACATTTATTCCTTGTTTCCTCTTTCTTGTCCTAACAAAATGTGGTTTCTACTCATGGGGTAAAGTTACAATGAAGGATACCTAAGATGCATTATTATGGCTACCATTTTAAGTAAAAGGAGTTGGGATACTAGGGTAATTCTATCAACTTACTATGTTAGCCACCTACTCAGTGGAAACTGGTTTCATTTATACTTGGCTTATTTTGTTTTGCCTTACTTTAGATATTCATTGGACATATTTTGCTTTTCCTCTGCTGAGCCTATTCTGCTGATAAGCACATTGAATTCCTTATCTCTGATGGATTTTGCTTACTTTAAGGATTTCCATTTCTCATCTGTTCATGTGAATTTTCCCACTTTGTAAAACATTTTAAGCATAGATATATTATTAAAGTCTGTGTTGATAATTCCAACATCTGGGCGTTTCTGGATCTGATTCTATTGACCATTTCCTTTCTTGGAAATTGGCCCCGTTTTCTTGCTCCTTCATCTGTTTATAGATTTATGATTAAATGCCAGAAATTGCATATAAAAGACACATAGAAACTAAAGTAATAATGTTTAAAATCAGAAAAGGGGATCACTGTGTGTTGGGTGGGAGTTGAGTCAGTTCAGTCTGTGGTTGACCCAAGTATGTACTTTGTTGTTTTACTTAGATTCATTTGACCACTGCACCAAAAAACTGGAGGGCTGGGAAGAATCCCTCCTTTAGCAGGGATCTGAGTTCCTCAAGAGTCTGTCTCTGTTCACTTGCCCTGCTCTCAGCACACTCTTGCCTTTGGTGTGGATGGGGTCTGTCTCAGCTCTCCTGTCTCTCGTATAGCCACAGTTGCCTCCTACCTCAGGTTTGGTGTGAGGCCAGAGGTGTCAGAGGCATTTCTCAGCTTTCAACTTCAATAGGCTCTACATGCTCTGCTGTTCCTCTCTCAGTGATAGTAGCTGCTGTATCAGTGTAAGATTAGGAGTTCCTCGAGTGCTTCTCTTGGTTCTCTTGTCCTGTCCATAGACTTCAGCAGGCCCCCATTAGATTTTTAGCATTTTGAAGCCACTCATTTTGTCTCTCCTTTTCTGAAATCCTTCAGCACAACTTAACCACTCCACATAGTAACTTCTTATATGGCAACTTTTCGTTTAAAACTAACGAACCATTTTATGTTCTAACTCTCCAGTCTTTTTAAATAGGACAGGGAGCCTGCAAAAAGACTGTTTCTAATGTCCTGAGCATAGTACTGAGAATTTTATACACATTTATATCATTTTATCATTATAACAATAGGTTATAATACCTTTGTGCAGATAAGGAAATTAAGACTCAGAAAGGGTGAATTCACTCATCTGTTCCAAAGTAACTTAGTGCTTACTAAGATATTTTCAATACTAAGATGCCCATTTTAATATTTATGCATTTGTCACATACTTTACATAGATCTAACATATCTGAACATTTAATGTGGTAGTAGTTCCCTCTCCTGGAGAAGGGCATGGCAACTCACTCCAGTATTCTTGCCTGGAGAATCCCATGGACAAAGGAGCCTGATGGGCTATGGTCCATGAGGTCCCAAAGAGTCAGACATGACTGAAGTGACTTGACACACACACCCAGCTCCCTCTCACCAGAAGGCTATTATTAAATAGTATCTAAGCATTAAGGTAGGGGCAATAGATATAGTGGTGAAAATGTCTCATAGAGATGTACCCTCATGGAGGTTACAGTCCAGTAATCACATCAGTTCAGTTCAGTTGCTCAGTCGTGTCCGACTCTTTGTGACCCCATGAATCTCAGCACACCAGGCCTTCCTGTCCATCACCAACTCCCGGAGTTTACCCAAACCCATGTCCGTTGAGTCGGTGATGCCATCCAACCATCTCATCCTCTGTCGTCCCTTTCTCCCCCTGCCCCAAATCCTTCACAGCATCAGGGTCTTTTCCAATGAGTCAACTCTTCACATGAGGTAGCCAAAGTATTGAAGTTTCAGCTTCAACATCAGTCCTTCCAATGAACATCCAGGATTGATCTCCTTTAGGACAGACTGGTTGGATCTTCTTGCAGTCAAAGGGACTCTCAAGAGTCTTCTCCAACACCACAGTTCAAAAGCATCAATTCTTCGGCACTCAGCTTTCTTCACAGTCCAACTCTTACATCCATACATGACTACTGGAAAAACCATAGCCTTGACTAGACAGACCTTTGTTGGCAAAGTAATGTCTCTGTTTTTTAATATGCTATCTAGGGTGGTCATAACTTTCCATAGAGAATATTAATAGGAAGTGGAAAAGACACTCAAATCAACATAGCTTCCATCTTGACACTAGACTCAGAAGCTCCCTGGTTGCGATTTCTTAGTTCCCTGCATTGATTACATTATCAATAGCTCCAACTCAATGCTGAGAGCTGAGGTACTGACTACTATTAATTAATTAATTACTTAATTGAGCTTATTTTTTGTCTTTTAATCTCATCTGACTTCATCTACTTCAATTATTAAAGATTTATGTTCTTTTTTGTTGCTTTACCATGTCCCTAACTTAGCTTTTCTATCCTTGGGATATATCACTCACTCAGGTACTGTTTCTTTCTTTCTTTTTATTATTTATTTATTTATTTTAGTTGGGGGCTAATTACTTTACAATATTGAAGTAGTTTTTGCCATACACTGACATGAATCAGACATGGGTTCACATGTGCTCCCCCTCCCGAACCCTCCTCCCACCTCCCTCCCCATCCCATCCTTCTGGGTCATCCCAACGCTCCATCCCTGAGCATCCGTCCCATGCATAGAACATGGAATGGTGTTCTGCTTCACATATGACAATATACATGTTTCAATGTTATTGTCCCAAAACGTCCCACCCTCACCTTCTCCCTCAGAGTCCACAGGACTGTTCTATGCATCTGTGTCTCTTATTCTGTCTCACATATAGGGTTACCATTACCATCTTCCCACTGCTAGGCATACACACCGAGGAAACCAGAATTGAAAGAGACGCGTGTACCCCAATATTCATCACAGCACTGTTTACAATAGCCAGGACATGGAAGCAACCTAGATGTCCATTGGCAGACGAATGGATAAGGAAGCTGTGGTACATATACACAATGGAATATTACTCAGCCATTAAAAAGAATACATTTGAATCAGTTCTATTGAGATGGATGAAACTGGAGCCCATTATACAGAGTGAAGTGAGCCAGAAAGAAAAGCACCAATACAGTATACTAATGCATGTATCAGGTACTGTTTCTTATCTGTTTTTGGTTTAGCTATGCCCAGGTCCGTGCCTTCTTTTCTGGTGGGTGACTGACCGTGACTCTGTCAGCAGGTACTATACCATTTATTCTTTGATTTTGGCTCATTGACCATTTTGTCCCTTTGGAGCCACTCAGCTCTAATCAGGCTTATCTTTGGGTATACGGTTCACACTGGAAAACTTGGCTTGTGCTCTGGCAGTTCATGGAATTTTCCCTTGCTAGCTTTTGAAGGTAGTGCCAACCTCATTACATATGATCAAAATGGCCATGATCTACCCTTTTATGTGTTCTCTATATCTGTGTTCATACTGTAATAAACTGGGAGTGATAAATAAGGACAGAATAAGGCTACTAACAGTACAACAAGTATTCCCAGGTGCTACTTCCTTTTGCTAATGTGAGGGCTTTTATCCATGGTGAAGTTTCTGCAGATTTTCTCTTGGAATTCTCAAGGGGAGAAAGTAGAGTGATTTTACATATGCCATGAATGCAGCACCTTCAGCTCTCAAGAGACTACTGCTATTGTTCCTTTAATTGCTTTGGCTTTTTGGTGTTTTCTACTTCTTTTCTCACCTGTGTGTCCAATGACGACACTTCACAGCAGTGATGCCTTCTGCTGATATCCATCAAAGTTGTACTGTGTCCATAGTACATTGAATTCCAGTGTGCCCAACCACCATGTTTGATCCCAATAGCATTCCGATATCAATGAAGGGATAGTGTCCTTTATGTGTCCTCTTCCAAGTAGGAGAGAATTATTTCTTTGTGTTTTAAAACAAATGGCATGACAAGGTGACAAAATAGTGCTGTTCAGTGATGTTGTAAATATAGTGAAGTTTCTATGAAGAAAGTTGCACTTTCAGCTCTCTTTTCATGGAACTCAAATGTGATTTCATACGGCCCTGGGCCAAAGGACAAATTAGGTGATAGGTATTACTGGGCACAAAATCATTCTCCCTTCTGTACAGCTGGGTATCATAATTGGCCCAAGTTTGTACAGCTTACTCTCTCCTTTGGTGGGGAGGTGGGCTCTTTTCCAGTTGATTTTTTTTTTTTGCAGTTAATGCACACAATTCCTATAGATATCCAGTCCTATAGGCATGACTTCATATGCTGAAATTCCAGAGTTAACACAGTTTAGGTTCTTGTCTATCTCCCCCAATCCATTTTTATGAACTTTTTAAGTGATCACAAGTTAACTATTCTTTTTGTCTTCAACTTTTCCCTTTTATCCAATGAGGTAAGGATAGCATATTACTTCTAAATGAAGGAATGTGAAAATCTGTAAAATAGAACAATAGAATCTTATCTGTAATTTTTTTATTCATTAAACTGTTTTATGGGACTCATATAATCTTGATTTCATGTCAGATGATTAGTGCTCACATGTAGGAAACTGTACATATTTAGAATTCATTAGTGTCACATTTGCCATGTCTGTTCTTTGTATTTATTCATGTTACTCTTAGAAGTAAACTATTTCCATACCCCAGCAACTAGTAATGTGTTGCTTGCAAAAAAAGCGACTTTTTTGTTATATATCTTTAAAAAATCAATTGAGATGACTGGAATATAGATTAAAAAGATAAAATCAGAGTTAATGCGTTATGAAGCTGATATTTTCAACATTAAATATGAAAAACTAATATATAGTTTGTCAGTTCAAATATCATGAATAAATTGAGATAAATTTAATGATCATTAGATCAGAAGTGTTTGAAGGATATGTTAACCAAATATATATATATACAGAAAAAAGAGAGAGAGAGAGACAATGAATATGTGTATTTGCCATGCTCTATAAAATAGCATTGCTACATACAGTGTAGAATACAATGTACTCATTCAACTTTACTAGAGAATAGTCATAATGAAATTTGGCATTTTTATTCATAGGTAATATAGCTTCAATAACTACAATTTTGTGAAAAAAATGCACTAAAGTTTTTATTAAAAATAATGACTTTGTGCTTGTTAAGTGCCCATTGATTACTTAAAAACTAACACCCATTTAAGCTGGAAGAATAATTAATAGAAGAATCATTTCAGAGTTCGATTTTCCAATTATAAAGTTTATTCCTACATTTACTGTAAAAGAGACAATATTGTCGCAAAACACGAAGCTGTAATTTATCCCATTTTAACTACTTCTGTATTTCAGGCTTTTCCTGAACATGCTGCTGCTCGCTCACCTTGACAGAAGCATGCTGGACTTCATGTGCTAAGATGATGATTGTTCTGTGAGACCCCTGGAGGCCTGGCTGTGGAGAGACTGGTCCTAGCATACACTTGTGAACCACCCTGGCTTCTTGAACTGGAATTAACTTTGCAAATAATTGTGCTTAACTCTGCCCAAATGCAGTCTGCTCTGACAGAGTCTAAAATTGTTGTTTGGGGTGCACAAACCATGCCTGACTAGTTCACTCATGGACACCAAGCATTTCAGAGAAGGAATAAAAATGGAGGCTAATCGAAGGCTCTAAAAAACAATTTGCTTATAGTCAATTTCCATTAAAAGGCCAGATAGCCTGCATCTGTTGTGGCTATTTTTCCTGGGTGATATAAATGCCTAATGTGCCAAAGAGACCATTTTTGCTGTTATGTGCTATACTGCTGATTTGAGAAAGTGAGAATCAGAATACCTTTGCACTGGCTTTGTCACTTTAGATTCCAGACTCCTTAAGCAGTCTTAATTTTGCTGTTCTAAAAGTCAAGAGGAAATTCTCCCTTTGCAAGCTCTAAATGCAGCAAGGAATTCCTACACAAGAGCTCTGCCTGTGCTATTCCTCAAGGGCATCAGCAGGGCTGATGGCACCATGAGTATCCCTTTTGCCAACAACATGTGAACCAGGAACTTGGGTTTGCCTTTGATCCAAAAGAAATGATATCCAAAACACACATAATGGATGAGATTAGCCATCTGTGGTAATAAACCTAAAGACTGTCAGAAAATATGTGATGGTAACATCTAAGGGTGCCTAAAATTCCAATCAAATGTACTGAGTATCATCTAAGGTGGATGAGGCTGAATGTAATTAATTTTGTGAAAGTGAAAGTCACTCAGCTGTGTCTGACTCTTTGTCACCCCAAGCACTATATAGTCCATGGAGTTCTCCAGGCCAGATTATTGGAGTGGGTGGCTTTTCCCTTCTCCAGAGGATTTTCCCAACCCAGGGATCGAATCTAGGTCTCCTACATTGCAGGTGGATTCTTTACCAGCTAAGCCACCATGGAAGCCTTTAATTTGGTAAGGACATAACTTATTCATTTTGTTGTACCCAATCTGGAAAAACTAAAATGAAACAAGCTGACACAAAGTATAAGACATAAAATCCCAAAGAGTCAGAAATCAGCAGCATTTACTTAGGGCTGTCTAAGGGAGAGAAACACACACTGTAGAAGCCATCAGCACTCTCATCATTCGAGAGGCATTCTCTGTTGTGGCACAGAAATGGTTCGTAAGGCCTATGAGTAACTCTAGACCTTGTATTTGGTAGCTGTTTTGTCTGAAACATAAGGAAGTATGAAGAGATTATATATATATGTGGAAACCATGAAAAAACACTGTGATTTTTAAAAAATTATAGTTGCTTTACAATACTGTGTTAGTTTCCGCTGTACATTGAAGTGAATCAGCTATATGTATACATATATCCCCTCCTTCTTACACCTCTTTCCCACCTCCCACCTGGTCCACCCATCTAGGTCACCACAGAGCACAAAGCTGAGCTCCCTGCGCTGTATAGCTTCACACTAGCTATGCATTTTACACATGGTAGTGTATATATGCCAATCCTGATTTCCCAGTTTATCCTACACCTCTGCCTTGTGTCCACACATCTGCTGTCTACATCTGTATCTCTATTCCTGCACTGCATATAGGTCCATTTGTACCATGTTTTTAGATTGCACATATATGGGCTAATATCTGGGCTTCCCGGGTGGCTCAGACGGTAAAAAAAAAAATCCACCTGCAATGCAGGAGACCTGGATTCAATCCCTGGTTTGGGAAGATTCCCTGGAGAAGGGAATGACTACCCACACAATATTCTGGCCTGGAGAATTCCATGAACAGAGGAGCCTGTCTGGCTACAGTCCATGGGGTCACACTTGCTATTTTTTTTCTCTTTCTGATTACTTCACTCTGTATGACAGACTCTAGATCCCCACATGCATCCCAATGTTCATTGCAGCATTATTTACAATAGCCAGGGCATGAAAGCAACCTAAGTGTCCACTGATAGAAGAATGGATAAAGAAAATGTGGTACATATATACAATGGAATACTGCACAGACATAAAAGGAATAAAACTGGGTCATTTGTAAAAGCACTGTGATTTGAGACAGACCTTCCCATTATTATTGACATAGTAAAGAAGCAAGGCGGCTGCGGCGGGTCCACGCAGAAGCGTGGCCGAGAGGAGCTAGGCCTGGCAGGGGGCTGGGGGCGACGGTGAGAGGAGCTAGGCCGGGCCGGGGGCCAGGGGCGGCTGCGAGAGGAGTTACCCCAGGCCCAAGGAGCAGCGGCTGCCGTGGGCACAGGAGGGCCAAGAGGAGTTACTCCACATTCAAGGTCAGCAGGGGCCGTCGTGAGTAGATACCCATTGTCCAAGGTAAGGAGCAATGGCTACACTTTGCTGGAGCAGCTGTGAAGAAATATCCCACATCCAAGGTAAGAGACACCCAAGTAAGATGGTAGGTGTTGCGAGAGGGCATCAGAGGGCAGACACACTGAAACTAAAATTACAGAAAACTAGCTAATCTGATCACACGGACCACAGTCTTGTCTATCTCAATGAAACTAAGCCATGCCGTGTGGGGCCATCCAAGACGGATGGGTCATGGCGGAGAGGTATGACAGAATGTGGTCCACTGGAGAAGGGCATGGCAAATCACTTCAGTATTCTTTCCTTGAGAACCCCATGAACAGTATGAAAAGGCAAAAAGATAGGACACTGAAAGATGAACTCCCCAGGTCAGTAAGTGCCCAATATGCTGCTGGAGATCAGTGGAGAAATAACTCCAGAAAGAACGATGGGATGGAGCCAAAGCAAAAACGATACCCTGCTGTGGATGTGACTGGTGATAGAAGCAAAGTCCGATGCTGTAAAGAGCAATATTGCATAGGAACCTGGAATGTTAGGTCCATGAATCAAGGCAAATTGCAAGTGGTCAAACAGGAGATGGCAAGAGTGAACATCAACATTCTAGGAATCAGCAAACTAAGATGGACTGGAATGGGTGAATTTAACTCAGATGATCATTATATCTACTACTGTGGGCAAGAATCCCTTAGAAGAAATGGAATAGCCATCATGGTCAACAAAAGAGTCCAAAATGCAGTACTTGGATGCAATCTCAAACACGATAGAATGATCTCTGTTCGTTTCCAAGGCAAACCATTCAATATCACAGTCATCCAAGTCTATGCCCAGATCAGTAACGACGAAGAAGCTGAAGTAGAACGGTTCTATGAAGACCCACAAGACCTTCTAGAACTAACACCCAAAAAAGATGTCCTTTTCATTACAGGGGACTGGAATGCAAAAGTAGGAAGTCAGGAAACACCTGGCGTAACAGGAAAATTTGGCCTTGGAGTACAGAATGAAGCAGGGCGAAGGCTAATAGAGTTTTGCCAAGAGAACGCACTGGTCATAGCAAACACCCTCTTCCAACAACACAAGAGAAGACTCTACACGTGGACATTACCAGATGATCAACACCAAAATCAGATTGATTATATTCTTTGCAGCCAAAGATGGAGAAGCTCTATACAGTCAGCAAAAACAAGACTATGGCTCAGATCATGAACTCCTTATTGTAAAATTCAGACTTAAATTGAAGAAAGTAGGGAAAACCACTAATCCATTCAGGTATGACCTAGATCAAATCCCTAATGAGTATACAGTAGAAGTAACTAGATCTGATAGACAGAGTTCCTGATGAACTATGGACAGAGGTTCGTGACATTGTACAGGAGACAGGTATCAAGACCATCCCCATGGAAAAGAAATGCAAAAAAGCAAAATGGCAGATAGCTTGGAAGAGAAGAGAAGTGAAAAGCAAAGGAGAAAAGGAAAAATATTCCCATCTGAATGCAGAGTTTCAAAGAATAGCAAGGAGAGATAAGAAAGCCTTCCTCAGTGATCAATGAAAAGAAATAGAGGAAAACAACAGATTGGGAAAGACTAGAGATCTCTTCAAGAAAATTTGAGATACCAAAGGAACATTTCATGCAAAGATAGGCTCGATAAAGGACAGAAATGGTATGGACCTAACAGAAGAAGAAGATAATAAGAGGAGGTGGCAAGAATACACAGAAGAACTGTACAAAAAAAGATATTCATGACCCAGATAATCACGATGGTGTGATCACTCACCTAGAGCCAGACATCCTGGAATGTGAAGTCAAGTGGGCCTTAGGAAGCATCAGTACGAACAAAGCTAGTGGAGGTGATGGAATTCCAGTTGAGCAATTTCAAATCCTGAAAGATGATGCTATGAAAGTGCTGCCTTTGATATGCCAGCAAATTTGGAAAACTCAGCAGTGGCCACAGGACTGGAAAAGGTCAGTTTTTGTTCCAATCCCAAAGAAAGGCAATGCCAAAGAATGCTCAAACTACCGCACAATTGCACTCATCTCACATGCTAGTAAAGTAATGCTCAAAATTCTCCAAGCCAGGCTTCAGCAGTACGTGAACTGTGAGCTTCCAGATGTTCAAGCTGGTTTTAGAAAAGGCAGAGGAACCAGAGATCAAATTGCCAACATCCACTGGATCATCGAAAAAGCAAGAGAGTTCCAGAAAAACATCTACTTCTGCTTTATTGACTACGCCAAAGCCTTTGAATGTGTGGATCACAATAAACGGTGGAAAATTCTGAAAGAGATGGGAATACCAGACCATCTGACCTGTCTCTTGAGAAACCTGTATGCAGGTCCGGAAGCAACAGTTAGAACTGAACATGGAACAACAGACTGTTTCCAAGTAGGAAAAGGAGTCCGTCAAGGCTGTATATTGTCACCCTGCTTATTTAACTTACATGCAGAGTACATCATGAGAAACTCTGGGCTGGAAGAAGCACAGGCTGGAATCAAGATTGCTGGGAGAAATATCAATAACCTCAGATATGCAGATGATACCACCCTTATGGCAGAAAGCAAAGAAGAACTAAAGAGCCTCCTGATGAAAGTGAAAGAGGAGAGTGAAGAAGCTGGCCTAAAGCTCAACGTTCAGAAAACGAAGATCATGGCATCTGGTCCCAACACTTCATGGGAAATAGATGGGGAAACAGTGGAAACAGTGTCAGACTTTATTTTTTTGGGGTCCAAAATCACTGCTGATGGTGACTGCAGCCATGAAATTAAAAGACGCTTACTCCTAGGAAGGAAGGTTATGGTCAACCTAGATAGCATATTTAAAAGCAGAGACATTACTTTGCCAACAAAAGTCTGTCTAGTCAAGGCTATAGTTTTTCCAGTGATCATGTATGGATGTGAGAGTTGGACGGTGAAGAAAGCTGAGTGCCGAAGAATTGATGCTTTTGAACTGTGGTGTTGGTGAAGACTCTTGAGAGTCCCTTGGACTGCAAGGAGATCCAATCAAACCATCCTAAAGGAGATCAGTCCTGGGTGTTCATTGGAAGGACTGATGTTGAAGCTGAAACTCCAATACTTTGGCCACCTCATGCGAAGAGTTGGCTCTCTGGAAAAGACCCTGATGCTGGGAAGGATTGGGGGCAGGAGGAGAAGGGGACACAGAGGATGAGATGGTTGGATGGCATCACTGACTCGATGGACATGGGTTTGGGTAGACTCCGGGAGTTGGTGATGGATAGGGAGGCCTGGCATGCTGCAATTCATGGGGTCACAAAGTGTCGGACACGACTGAGCGACTGAACTGAACTGAACTGAAGGAACAATTATAATTACATAATTATAGAAATCATAAAATTTATTTAAACTTGCTTTAGCACTTGGAAAGTAATGGAAATGGGAAGTCTCCCACCATTTGTGGATGATGGCATGCAGATTTACTTAAACAACAGATTGGGACTTTGTCAAAAATCAATGACAGTGACAATAATAGGATTGGATTAAGTTAACTAGGTGGAAATACTGATCCAACTAATCCCTATTGATCACGTGAAGTGAAGTCGCTCAGTCATGTCCAACTCTTTGCGACTCCATGGAATGTTGCCTACCAGGCTCCTCAGTCCATGGAATTTTCCAGGCAAGAGTACTGGAGTGGGTTGCCATTTCCTTCTCCAGGGGATCTTCCCGACCCAGGGATTGAACCCCAGTCTCCCACATTGCAGGCAGACGCTTTACAGGGAAGCCCCTATGGATCATGTGTGGGATATAAATTATAAATAAACAAATTAAGTTGATAGTGACAGATCTTGATGGCCTAACAGAAAATAAATAATTGAAAAAAAACCCTGCTTTATGAATAGATACATCCAAAATTAAGCTGCCAATATTCTATTCTTTGGACCATTGTGAAAATATCTGGGATTTAGTCATGTTCACAAGGTTGCATATTTAGAAGGGAATATTTAAAAAAAATATGATACTTCTTTACAATAATTGTCTTTTATTCAACAGATGTTTATGAATACTGATGATGTGTCAGCCTCTTTGCAAAGTACTGAGGCAAAGCACTGATCTCAAAAAGCGTGAGGTGATAGAAACACGTGTTCACATGGTTACAGAAAATGTACCACAAAAGGGAATATGAATGGGTGGTATAAGAAGTACCAAACATGACACACACACATGAACACAATGCTCAGGGTATAAATCACCTGAAACATCAGTAGACACTGATGACTCTTCAAGGCTCTTGTTAGTCAAACAGTCTAAACTCTAATAGGAATTCAAGAAGGAACCATTCTGCCTTTACTCAATTATCCATCCATTTTCTCATGTTGTCACTCATTAATAAGTATTTTTGAGGACATGTTGTAGTGAGGTGCTGTGCTACTTCCACTTTTTGAATGGGGTGGTGGACAAGCCATTCTGCATGGTATCAAGAGGAAAACTTAAAAAAAATCAAAAAGAATTTTTATTGGAGTATAGTTGATTTATGGGGCTTCCTAGGTGGCACTAGTGGTAAAAAACCCTCTTGCCAAGGCAGGAGATGTAAGAGATGCAGTTTCAATCCCTGAGTTGGGAAGATCCCATGGAGAAGGGTGTGGCAACACACTCCAGTATTCTTGCCTGGAGAATTCCCGGGACAGAGGATCCTGGCAGGCTACAGTCTATAGGGTCACAAAGAGATGTACATGACTGAATATGCAGGTCAGGAAAACAACAGTTAGAACTGGATGTGGAAGAACAGACTGGTTCCAAATAGGAAAAGGAGTCCATCAAGGCTGTATATTGTCACCCTGCTTATTTAACTTACATGCAGAGTACATCATGAGAAACTCTGGGCTGGATGAACACAAGGTGGACTCAAGATCACCGGGAGAAATATCAATAACCTCAGATATGCAGATGACACCACCCTTATGGCAGAAAGCAAAGAAAAACTAAAGAGCCTCTTGATGAAAGTGGAAGAAGAGAGTGAAAAAGTTGGCTTAAAGCTCAACGTTCAGGAAACTAAGATCATGGCATCCGGTTTTTGGGGCTCCAAAATTACTTCAGATGGTGATTACAGCCATAAAATTAAAAGACGCTTGCTCCTTGGAAGGAAATTTATGACCAACTTAGTTAGCATATTAAAAAGCAGAGACATTACTTTGCCAACAAAGGTCCGTCTAGTCAAGGCTATGGTTTTTCCAGTAGTCATGTATGGATGTGAGAGTTGGAGTATAAAGTAAGCTGAGTGCAGAAGAATTGATGCTTTTGAACTGTGGTGTTGGAGAAGACTCTTGAAAGTCCCTTGTACTGCAAGGATATCCAACCAGTCCATCTTAAAGGAAATCAGTCCTGGGTGTTCATTGGAAGGACTGATGTTGAAGCTGAAACTCCAATATTTTGGCCACCTGATGCGAAGAACTGACTCATTTGAAAAGACCCTGATGTCAGGAAAGATTGAAGTCAGGAGGAGAAGGGGACGACAGAGGATGAGATGGCTGGATTGCATCATCGACTCAATGGACATGGGTTTGGATGGACTCTGGGAGTTGGTGATGGACAGGGAGGCCTGGTGTGCTGCGGTTCATGGGGTCAAAAAGAGTCGGACACGACTGAGCAACTGAACTGAACTGAAGTGACTTAGCATACAGTTGAGTCACAATGTTGTGTTACTTTCAGGTGTAGAGCAAAGTGAATTAGTTTTGCAGATACATATATCCACTCTGTTTTTTTTAAAGATTCTTTCCCCATATAGGACATCACAGAATATTGAATAGAGTTCCCTGTACTATCCTGTGGGTTATTATTAGCTGTCGATTTTATATATAGTACTATGTTTGTCTTTTTTTATTATTAATTTTTGTTCAGTTTTTAAAGCTCTTGTTCTCAAGCTTCCTCTTTTGGGTTATTCTAAATCTCTGGGCTCAGTTTTATTCTCATGAAGTTGTTTACTAAGATACCTTGCAAGCACATCAAGTCTCAAATGAGAGTGTGGATGTAGCCTGGGTGATTGTTACCAGCTTGACCCCAGCCATTAGGGAGGGTCTCACTCTCACTTTTCTCTGTTCTAGCTAATTTCCTGCTCCCATAGATTCAAGATGAGAAAGGAGCTTAGTTAAAGCAAAAGGTTGGGACTGCAAGATGCCAATTGTTAGGTTTAGAATAAGCCTTAAGTTAAAGAAACAAGAAATGATAACAAAGTATAGAGGTGAAGACTGGGAAAGGCTACCCAAGCAAATGGCATTTAAGTTAGGACCTGGATGAATCCTGTTTGTCCAAAGGAAGGTCAGAAGAGGATTGGATATGGAGTGGGGAAGAAAAGAGAGTGTACTAGGCAGAGAAAATGATGTTTGAGAAGAGAAATTATGGCACAAATAAAAAGCTCAAGAGAGTTTAGTATGGATGAAACTTCGGGCAGGGTATGAGTACAAGTGGAAGAATTTTAAAGAAGAAAGTGTCATTATGTGATTTCACTTTTGAAAGAATACTCTGTGGCTGCAGTGCTGAGAGCAGACTGGTACAGAAAAATGGAAGACAGTAAAGCAATTCTCTAAATGAGGAATGACTGTTACCTGATCTAGAGTGGTAGCAGTTGAGATGGAAATATATAGACTTTTGAGAATTATTTTGGAGGCAAAATCTGCAGAAACTTACATGGAGAATCTTTTCTCATACAGGAGAGCCAGAATAGGTATTGCTCTAAGTGGGTAATTATTTGTCTATGTGTTGTGAGTTAGACATTCCTAGAGAAAAACCTGTCTCCAAATATGATCCTTGTGAGCTGCAAACCAGTGCCTGCAATTCCATCATTAATGATTAATTTCTTTTGATAAGAAATTAATCTAAGATCTATGTGCATTACAGAAGCAAAGCCAGAAGTTATGTTTCCTAGAATCCCTTTCCTTGTGTAGCTGTAGGTAAGAACTCACATGTGATTTGGAAGGTGGGAAAGGAGAAGCCAATATTCACTGGACACAGTTGCACCAGATACAAAGGCAAAGGTGAGATTCACTGTGGCTTTCCAGTGATTTCTCAAGAATAATTCTGTGGCAGGCTGAGACAGTCGGTGCAAGCTTATCAGCAGTTTCCTGGCAAACTTTTGAGAATCACCCACTTTGTTGCTTTAATCTGATATCATCAGTGTCAGTTTCCTTGACCTTTGCTCCTCTAGCCTTTCCAAAGATTACCCCTAATTTCTGTAGTAAACTTTTCATATTCCAAATGCATTTAATGGTTTCTATTTTTCTGATGGGGTTCTGGCTGAAACAGATTTCTGTACCTCAAGTGTTTCCGAGGGGAATAGAAAATTTAAAAGTGGGAATCTCACATTAGTTTTATGAGCTGTTTAGTTTTGAGGAAGTAATAAATTTCTTGCCAATGGAAAATGGGTCACGAATAATCTATGGCATTCAGTGATAAACTAGCTGCTTTAATTATCACCTTCAACTTCCTGGAGTCATGTGGCTACAGAAGATGAGGCTCGGGACCACTGAGTTGTACTAGCAGCATTTTATAGTGCATAAAGTCTAGTGGGGATGGGATGGCTGCTTATCCCTGAATGGGAGAGTCCAAAGAAAGAAAAGCCAAAGCCAAGAAGTTTCGATTCCAGCTCAAGATACCTATAGAGAAGGAGAAAGTACCTTTGGCTGTTCTAAAGCCAACAGAGATTTAAATGCAGTTGTGACTAGATATGTAGGGTTGAAACTTCTGAAAAGCAAGTCCAGAATCTGATTCTGTGGATGGCTGAATTAAGTGCAGATTGTGTCCATGAGCTTACTCTGTCTCTTAAGTTGAGGTGAGTTTTTAATTAGAGAAGAATGGGGCCCCAAGACTATAATGGGAAATTTCGGTAGACTGTTATCAGTTTGAGTTCACGTAGCCTCCAGTCATCCTTCTGTATTTCTGGTTTCAGAACCCACCCCAGATAACAATATCTGAATGTCCCAATCACCAAAGGACTGGATGCTGAAGTCCCTTACTTAAAATGATATAGTAAGGTCAGCAATCCCACTACACCTTCCTTCATAACCTCCACCCTGTCTAAAGAGTTCAGTCTCCACCTGAGACTGGCTCTGAATTGATCTTCAGTGGAATGCTGATTCTCCTCAAGACCCTCTCTGACCATTTTTCATTTCCTGCAGACCCATAACTAGACTCAAAGACCTAATAATCTGATAGACAAGCACCAAATCTGACCCACAAGGATATTAAAAAAAGAACTGTGATACTTTGGTATTTAAAATCAGCAGATATTTGGTAAGCTTGTGTGGAAATGAATTTTAAGTGTATTAAGCCATAGAAAAAGATATGTAATAATGGACTGGGCTGAATTGAGTCATATGGGAACGCTAAACAGAGATTGGTCTTCCCTGGTGACTCAGTAGTAAAGAATTCGCATGCAGTGCAGGAGCCACAGGAGACTCAGGTTCGATCCCTAAGTTGGGAAGATCCCCTGGAGGAGGGTATAGCAACCCACTCCAGTATTCTTGCCTGGAGAATCTCATGGACAGAAGAGCCTGGTGGGCTACAGTCCATGAGGTCTCAAAGAGTGGAACACGACTAAAGCATCTTAGTACACACGTATGCCCACCCCTTAGCAAACAGAGAGTGTATCTGTTATCTCAAGAATCTGGAAGGGGCTTTAACAATATTTTCTGTTGACTGATTGAAAATTCTCAACTTAAATGAAAATGAGAAGCTGAAAGTTTCTTGGTATGCTATAGAAGAAAGAGTTTAAAAGATGAGAGAAATAGGAATGCTGGAGTGGCTTTATTAAGAATTATCTGTGACCATCCCCCAACTCTATCCTCCAGCAGGCATCCCTTTCATCAGGTGCTGAGACATATATTGGTTAGGGAAGCATCATCATCCCTAATAGGCCCCATATTGGTTTTTCTCTGGAGGTCAGTGTTGATAATGGGAGATACCATCTTTGAGATGTATTCACGTGGGGATAGGATCTCAGAAAAGGAGAGGGATACACTTAAACATCAGAGACAAGGTGGAGGAGCTTAGTCTAACAGACATCAAGGCCAGAACATTAAAATGAACGATTTAAGTCTAAGACTGAAATAGACGTTTAGCCTGCTGTTACTTGAGCTGTATAAGAAAATAATGAAATAAAATATCCAGGTTCACTTTTCAGCAATGGATTTCTTTTATGGGACTCACTTGTGTCTTGGTTTTGATAATGATTGCTACTTTCCCCATGGCCTGAGATATGACAGTGGTTTGGCACACACAGAGTTAACATTGTTGCCATCTGTGTCTAAGCTTATGAGCAAGACCATTTGGCTACTTCAAAGGAGCACTGAGAAATGAGAATTAGACTAGGCTCATGGTAGGAATAAAAACTGTTACCACAATGAAGCAATCTTGAGTTTATTCTGCCTGTTTGCTTACGATTTTTTTTCCCTTTCTTTGGTCCCTGTGACAAATTCTTGACCCTCTCACTGTGCAGTAAAAACTCTGAGCGTTGTTTCTGGTTCATTGAGCTCACAGGCACTGTCTAAGTGGTACCGATCACTAAAATTGTTCTGAACAATTCATCAGCACCTACCGTCTATAAGACCATGAGAAAATGTTGTTGTTGTTCAGCTGCCAAGTCGTGTCTGACTCTTTGCAACCCCACGGACTGCAGCATGCCAGGCTTTTCTGTGCCTCACCATCTTCCCGAGTTTGCCTAAGTTCATGTCCATTGAATTGATGATGCCATCCAACCGTCTCATCCTCTGTTGCCCCCTTGTCCTCCTGCCCTCAATCTTCCCCAGCAACAGGGTCTTTTCCAATGAGCCCACTCTTCACATCAGGTGGCCAAAGTATTGGAGCATCAGCTTAAGCATCAGTCCTTCCAATGAGTATTCAGGTTTGATTTCCTTTAGGATTGACTGGTTTGATCTCCTTGCAATCCAGGGGACTCTCAAGAATCTTCTGCAATACCACAATTTAAAAGTATCAATTCTTCAGTGTTCTGTCTTCTTTACTGTCCAACTCATATATCCATACATGACTACTGGAAAGACCATAGCCTTGACTATATGGACCTTTGTTGGCAAAGTGATGTCTTTGCTTTTTAATCAACTGTCTAGGTTTGTCATCACTTACCTTCAAAAAAGCAATCATCTTCTAATTTCATGGCTTCAGTCACCATCCATAGTGTGTTCAGAGCCCAAGAGGAGGAAATCTGTCACTGCTTCCACCTAATCTCTTTCTGTTTGCCATAAAGTGATGGGACTAGGTGCCATAATCTTAGATTTTTAACATTATTTTAAGATGTCTTTTTCACTCTCCTCTTTCATCCTCAATCAAGAGGCTCTTTAGTTTCTCTTCACTTTCTGCCATTAGGGTGGTATGATCTGCATATATGAGGTTGTTGATATTTCTCCCAGCAAACTTGATTCCAGCTTGTAACTCATCCAGCCTGCCATTTCAAATGATGTGCTCTGCATATAAATTAAATAAACAGGGTGACAATAAAGAGCCTTATCATGCTTCTTTCTCAATTTTGTACCAGTCAGTTGTTCCATATAAGGTGCTAACTTTTGCTTCTTGACCTGCATATAGGTTTCTCAGGAGAGGGAAAAGATGGTCTGGTATTCCCATCTCTTTAAGAGTTTTCCACAGTTTGTTATGATCCACGCAGATAAGACTTAAGCATAGCCAATGAAACAGAAGTAGAAGTTTTTCTGGAATTCCCTTGCTTTCTTTATGAGAAGATGTCAGTTCAGTTCAGTTCAGTCGCTCAGTCGTGTCCGACTCTTTGCGACCCCATGAATTGCAGCACGCCAGGCCTCTCGGTCCATCACCAACTCCTGGAGTCTACCCAAACCCATGTCCATCGAGTCGGTGATGCCATCCAACCATCTCATCCTCTGTCGTCCCCTTCTCCTCCCGCCCCCAATCCTACCCAGCATTAGGGTCTTTTCCAATGAGTCAACCCTTCGCATGAGGTGGCCAAAGTATTGGAGTTTCAGCTTCAACATCAGACTTTCCAATGAACATCCAGGATTGATCTCTTTTAGGATGGATTGATTGGATCTCCTTGCAGTCCAAGGGACTCTCAAGAGTCTTCTCCAACACCACAGTTCAAAAGAATCAATTCTTCCGCGCTCAGCTTTCTCCACCGTCCAACTGTCACATCCACACATGACCACTGGAAAAACCATAGCCTTGACTAGATGGACTTTCGTTGGCAAAGTAATGTCTCTGCTTTTAAATATGCTATCTAGGTTGGCCATAACCTTCCTTTCAAGGAGTAAATGTCTTTTAATTTCATGGCTGCAATCACCATCAGCAGTGATTCTGGAGCCCAAAAAAATAAAGTCTGACACTGTTTCCACTGTTTCCCCATCTATTTCCCATGAAGTGATGGGACCAGATGCCGTTGAGCTTTAAGCCAACTTTTTCACTCTCCTCTTTCACCTTCATCAGGAGGCTCTTTAGTTCTTCTTCACTTTCTGCCGTAAGAGTGGTGTCATCTGCATATCTGAGGTTATTGATATTTCTCCCAGCAATCTTGATTCCAGCTTCTGTTTCTTCCAGCCCAGCGTTTCTCATGATGTACTCTGCATATAAGTTAAATAAGCAGGGTGACAATATACAGCCTTGACGTACTCCTATTCCTATTTGGAACCAGTCGGTCGTTCCATGCCCAGTTCTGTTGCTTCCTGACCTGCATACAGGTTTCTCAAGAGACAGGTCAGATGGTCTGGTATTCCCATCTCTTTCAGAATTTTCCACAGTTTATCGTGATCCACACAGTCAAAGGCTTTGGCATAGTCAATAAAGCAGAAATAGATATTTTTCTGGAACTCTCTTGCTTTTTCGATGATCCAGCGGATATTGGCAATTTGGTCTCTGGTTCCTCTGCCTTTTCTAAAACCAGCTTGAACATCTGGAAGTTCACAGTTCACGTACTACTGAAGCCTGGCTTGGAGAATTTTGAGCATTACTTTACTAGCATGTGAGATGAGTGCAATTGTGCAGTAGTTTGAGCATTCTTTGGCATTGCCTTTCTTTGGGATTGGAGGACAACACAAACTAACACCTAAAGATAGTCTTCTGCTCAGTAAACAACCTTGAGCTCATCAATATGGCTGCCACAAACCTAGTCTCATGATTTACACCAGGGCTGATGTCAAAGTTGGGAAGGGAAGACCTGGATGTGGATACTAGAAATTGCTGACAGGCATTTGAAGTTGGACTCTTGTGAAAATGGTGGAGGTGATAGAGCCAAGGAGGTAAATCATGATGTTCAAAAGGTATAGTAATGGGTGATTATGAGTCTTGCCCTTCCTCATGGGAGTATGGGAACATCTGTCTTGTCTTCATGGGACATGGAGTATCATTGTCTCAGGCTGGGAAATGCAGAACAATAGATCAATGAATGGATGGGTGCTGGGGGAGTTAGAAAGATCAACAGGTGTTGGAGATCTGGGCTTCCCTGGTGTCTCAGACAGTAAAGAATTCGCCTGCCATGTGGGAGACCCGGGTTGCAAGAGTGGGACACTGAGCCACTTTTACTTTCCTTGGAGACCTAAAGGAGAAATCAGCTGGGATATTGAAGGAGAAGTTCAGAGTCAAGGAACAAAGCTGGAGGGAAAGTAAGTTAAGTTGAAATAGACTGCAGCATGAGAAACTTAGGTTTAGTATCCAGGAGGAGCATAATATAACTCACTGGTGCAGTGGCGGCTGTATTAAAAGTCAAGGAGTTTGAGGGTAGAGAGTGAAGAGTAGGTGGTGAGCAGAGAGTAGTGCCTCAGTTTGGGGATAGGTCTCTAGGGGAGGGCTCCAATTTTGGGAGACAATTGCCAGGAGTCACACATGGTCTCTTTCTTGTATTAGATGAGGAGCAGTATAGGATTCTGAGGTGGAACTTCAGCCAGAGTGAAATTTAAAAAGTACAAAACTGGGATATAAAGTAGGAACTTGTCTATAGAAATAAGGTAGCAGCTTAGGTATGAGAACAATGTATAAATGCATCTTTATATAAAGTTCATTAAATTTTCCTGTGGAACAGAATCAGTTCCAGGACCTGGGGTGGAAATGGACTGAGGGAGTAGTTAAGAAAACCCAGCCATGAGTAAGGGAGAGTGCTAGATGGTTTACAGTGCTTTATGCACAAACCATGGCCAAATAGGGAACAAATTGTTGTTGGGCACCCATTAGCACAAAACTTTGATTAGTAAAAAGAAGTGGGGAATGTAAAGTATGTTGAGTGTTTGTGCATGTGCAAGTGCATGTGTATGTGTATTTTCAGAGGAAGAGGAGAGATGAGTTGTAAAAATAAGACATATAAATTTGGCTATAGCTTTTTTCAGTTCTCATTCTAGTCTAAGAACAAAGTCATACATATTTTCATGGGAAAATGAGAAGTATTGCAACTGAGTACATGAAAAGAAAGTCAAGTTTACTGGAATTATGATGGTTAGATAAGCCTTCACCAGAGAGATATGGAAACTCATTTGGAAATTTATGATATGGGTAGACAAAGACAAGGAGAAAGAGCAAACTGAGTAAGGAAACAAAATGTAATTCATGGGAGGAAAGACATTAGAAAAGAGTGGAGGTGGAGGCACCTTGGCATCTTAGTGAGAAAGACACTGGCTGGTATGGAAGATTTTGTAGGACAGTACTGTAGATAAAGGAGCTTCCCTGGTGGCTCAGGTGGTAAAGAATATGCCTGCAATGCAGGAGACTCAGGTTCAGTCCCTGAGTTGGGGAGATCCCCTGGAGGAAGGCATGGTAACCCGCTCCAGTATTCTTGCCTGGAGAATCCCATGGACAGAGGAGCCTGGTGGGCTATAGAATATAGGGTTACAAAGAGTCAGACATGACTGAGTGGCTAGCACTTCACGTCTTCACTGTTCCATTCAGTTCAATCTCTCAGTCGTGGCTGACTCTTTGTGACCCCATGGACTGCAGCACTCCAGGCTTCCTTGTCCATCACCAACTCCCAAAGTTTACTCAAACTCATGTCCATCAAGTCAGTGATGCCATCCAACCATCTCATTTTCTGTCGTCCCCTTCTTCTCTGGCCTTCAATATTTCCCAGAATCAGGGTATTTTCTAGTGAGTCAGTTTTTCTCATCAGGTGGCCAAAGTATTGGAGTTTCAGCTTCAACATCAGTCCTTCCAATTAATATTCAGGGCTGATTTCCTTTAGGATGGACTGGTTGGATCTCCTTGCAGTCCAAGGGACTCTTAAGAGTCTTCTTCAACAAGACAGTTCAAAAGTATCAATTCTTCAGTGCTCAGCTTTCTTTATAGCCCAACTCTCACATCCATACATGACTACTGGAAAAACCATAGCCTTGACTAGATGGACCTTTGTTGGTAAAGTAATGTGTCTGCTTTTTAATATGCTGTCTAGGTTCATCATAGCTTTTTTTTCCAAGGAGCAAGCGTCTTTCAATTTCATGGCTGCAGTCATTATCTGCAGTGACTTTGGAGCCCCCCCCAAAATAAAGTCTGTCACTGTTTCCATTGTTTCCCAATCTATTTGCCACATGAAATGATGGGACCAGATGCCATGATTTTAGTTTTCTGAATGTTGAGTTTTAAGCTAATTTTTTTATTCTCCTTTTTCACTTTCATCAAGAGGCTCTTTAGTTCTTCTTCACTTTCTGCCATAAGGTTGGGGTAATCTGCATATCTGAGGTTATTGATACTTCCTCCTAGATAAAGCCAAAAGGAAGAAATGAAGTTTATATTTTATATTTAAGAGGTCATTGTTCCATCACATTAAAACTTATTTTTATTTACAATGTTGTATTAATTTCTGTTGTACAGCAAAGTGAATCACCTATACTTATACATGTATCCCTTCTTTTATGGATTTCATTCCCATCAGGTCACCACAGAGTACTGAGTAGAGTTCCTTGTGCTATACACTAGATTATCTATTCTATACATAGCAGTGTATATGTGTCAATCCCAGTCTTCCAGTTCATCTCACTCCTTCTCTCCCACTTAATATCCATAAGTTTGTTCTCTAACTCTGTGTCTTTATTCTTGCTTAGCAAAGGAGTTCATCTGTACCATTTTTTTTGATTCTGCATATAAGTGATATTATACGATATTTGTTTTTCTCTTTCTGACTTTCTTCACTCTGTATGACAGTCTCTAAGTTCATCCATGTCTCTTTAAATGTACTATTTCATTCCTTTTTATTCCATCACATTTTGATGTTCACCTCATCAGGGCTGCTTTTTTGTTGTTGTTATATTTATTTCAACTTCCCCTAAGAACTAGGTGGAATAAGAAGGTTCTAGGCAATAAATAGACTAACATTTTGGCTTATAGATTCTTGGAGAGATTTCAAAGATTTCTTAATTTTTATTGTCACAAAGGAATGTTTGCTTTGTTTTTGTTTGTAGTATGGCTAATAAGCTAATCAGTGTTCAAGCATGATTCAAACCCTGGTAGTTTTTCCTAAAACCTGCATTCTCACCAGTATATGGTGTGGTGGTGTTGTTTGGTCACTGAGTCTATCTGACTCTTTGCAACCCCATGGACTGTAGCCTGCCAGGGTCCCCTGTCCATGGGATTTCCCAGGCAAGAATACTGGGGTGGGTTGCCATTTCCTTCTCCAACACTATGGTGGTGACTCTGTAAATATCTGTTTCACCCCTGCTCAACTGCCTCTGGGTTGGGTTTATATGTATAGACACTGAGTTGCTTGCAGCAACATGCTGGTTACTATTCTTACATAAGAATAGGTAAAAGTACAAAAGTAATATATGTGTTTTATTTGACATGCATTTAATTGTACATGAGCAAAGTATGTAAAAGGACTGAAGCCTTGCTTTCTTTTGTAAGAAGACATCAATGAATGAGTAGCATTGTACACAAACTTCTAGCAGGGTGACAGGTGACAATGATTGACTGCACAGGTGGGTGAACCAATGAAAACTGAAGTGGGGATGATGCATGCACAAGGTGTCAGAGGGAATGTGGTCGCCCTAGACAAAGTCAATTAGTCAATTGGGTCTACATTAAGGACAGCTGTGTGGCAAGATATGAGGGCACAGCTATTGCAGGTTTGGTTTCTATTTGGGGATAGAGATTTAATCAGAGTCCACGGGCATGACCTACTCTCTTATAATTATCACTAAAGGCACAGCAACTTACCTATATGATGAGTCTGAAGTAGTTTCCCCTCACAGGCAAAAAATACCTACTCAATCTGCAAAAGGGGAATTGTTATGATCTTTGAGTGTTGTCTGTGGGAGCTTGTGTGTGTGTTTCTGTGAAAGCTAGCAGTGAAAGGCCATGTAAAGCACTGCAAGGCAACATAAATGATTTAAGACCCAACAGTTTTGCCAGGGAAACATTCAAGACGGAGTCTAATCCTTTAATCTAACCCCAGTCTCTTTAAAAGCTTTGAGCTAGCAGTTGACTCTGCATGTCAGTGCCAAGAAGATCCATTGACCCTGAGTTCAGTGCTAAGAAATTGAGAAATGTTCTTTTTAATGTCTATTCAATAAATACAGCATCTACCTTGCAAGGGGCTGCACAATCCACTTCAAATCCATTATGGGATGTTCTAGTGGGCTGACAAGTTGTCCTGAGACAACAGTGGCCATGAGATGAGGTTAACCCTTCCTGTGGAATGTAAATCATCACAGCCACCACCATTGCAGGCTCTCCTAAGACCTTGGAAAGAAGGTAATATTTGCATTGATATGAGGACCCTGTGGTGTGCACTTCCTTCGAGAATGAGGTTATCTTCTTCATAATACATAAATTCATACACAGATACCTACACAGAATAACCACAAAATGATGTTTTCTAAACCAAAAACAATGACAAAAAGTTGTGAAATTATGTCTTTCTTTGTCATCAGCCCTGGGGACATGGATCAGATTTTTTTCACCTCATCTGGCAGAGACTATTCCTAGGTGTTGCCTATGAGTACTGTGACCATACTTTATGAAGTTCACATCAAGACATGCAATCTGATAAAGAAAGTTCTGCAGATAATAGTGAAAGAAGGAATCTGGGGACTGTAGCTTGGGCAGGAAAGTATTAGAGTTGTGTGAACATTTCAGTGGATTATAAGACAAATGGAGAAACATTGAAAATCAGGACAATTCCAAAATATGTCTAATAGGTTATAACTGTCCTCCTGCATGGCTAGAGGGAGAGGTGAACAAATTTGGACAGATTTCTCCAGAATCAGACCCAGTCAAGGCTGAGGTTCAGTGTTTTGAATTTTTCACATTACAATAACAGATTGTCTTGTATAAAACTATTCAACTTACAGCAAAGAGCATATGATGCATTGGAAAAATATTTGTGGGGTGATAGATTAGTTAGTTGACAGTTTGTGGTGTCACATTAGCCAACATGGGGTAATTGCCTATTGTTTGCCAAATGGCTAATCACTTGTGAGATCTATTCATTTAGCAAAGATTTACTAAATACCCTCTATCTGTTAAAAACTCATTAAAACCTAAATAGAATTTTGAATACATAAGAGAAAAGAATCAGACTCTTTGCCAAAGTTACCTTCCTTGAAACCAGTTTCATAGAATTTTACAGATGTTCTTTGAAAAAGGGCTTCCCTTGTCAAATCAGTTTAGGAAATATTAATAAATATATAGAACCTGCTTCACCAGAATCCCTTTCTAATGATAGGCTAATGCTGTCAGTATTAAAAGGGGGGAATGTGACATGCAGTGTTTTGCCAACTTTTGACCAGGAAGTAGTCTTTTTTCTTTTAAAGAAAAAAAAATCTCTTGGATCTAGCATTTTGTAGAGCATATCTTGAAGAATGATTGTCCATTGAATTCAAGTACGATGACTTTTTCAAAGCAACCAGAAGTTTTTTTGCAGTCAACCTTGATTTTCTCCTTTGTGTCTGAGAAGGTGCTAGCAATTTGCTATAGTGGACTCTTAGGAGGCCAGATTTATGCCTCCCAACAGACTAAAGTGACTTCAATGTACAGATTGCTGGTGTTGAGAAATGTAAGCTCTGGGGATAAAGGGAGGGTTTAAGCAGCTAGGAAATGTCTCAGCAGAAAAAAATGACTAAATGGCTCTGCTCTTCTCCATCCCTGCCATGCTCCCTCCTCAGTCTGTTTAGATCAGGGATAGGGTATTATGCCCAGGGCTTTGCTGCCTGTGCACAGAGTTGAGAGTGATTTCTTCTCTCTCTTTTGTAGCTTTATATGCATCTCTCCTCGTCCACATGTGGAGCTCATACTGATACTTGTTTACACTTACCTTTTCTCCCCTTTGCAGAGGGATGAGGTATCCCCATTGTCTTAATCAGGACCATCCAGTGAATAAGTGTAGGAGAGAATGGACATTTATTAGATCCCCTATCCCAGGTAGATGTTTTATACATGACATTTGGGGCAGTATTATTGTCTTCATTCTAGAAACAAGGAAATTTAACTTGCCCAAGAATGGGGAACTGATAATCAGTGGGAATAAAGTGGTAACTGTGTGGCTTAGCCCAACTCCAATGTCTATTGCATCATAAGATAGGTATGAAATCAGGATCCAGATTAAAAAAGAAAGGGTTTTTCACTTCTCCAAGGTCACACAGCAGACTGTAGGCTCAAAGGAAAAGATCCTGGTCTAGGCTTGGGCTAGATATCCTGCCTCAAGACAGACGACAACTTAGGTTGTCTTTGTAAAAACCATTACCATCTTTCATAAATTCATAATGGTTCGTAAGTAGCATTTTCTCATTTAATCCTTGAAATAATTCTAAAAGTAGTTATTTTTATTTTTTGTTTATTCCAAAGGAGGACTATAAAGCCAAGAAAGTGACTTACTCCACATCAAGTCTAGATATAATGCTAGGGATTTGGTAGTCATTGTTTTATTTAATTCTCCATAATCTTAGGAGGTGAGTATTATTATTACCCCCCTGTCTCAGAAGAGAAAACTGAGGCCCATAAACCTTAAGTAAGGAGTGTTGGAGTTGGTCCTCCACTCTCTTCAGGCTCTAGAGACTCAGCTGTCAGCCCAATGCATGGGTACCTCTCAAATTAATGCTCCATCTTAAGCCTTCTTTCTGAGAATTCCCTAGTGGTCCAGTGGTTAGGACTCATCACTCTCACTGCTGGTGTGCATGCCAAGTCACTTCTGTTGTGTCCAACTCCTTGCCACTCTATGGACTGTAGCCTACCCAGTTCCTCTGTCCATGGGATTCTTCAGGCAGGAATACGGGAGTAGGTTGCTAGGCCCTCCTCCAGAGGATCTTCCTGCCCCAGGGATCAAACCCGCGTCTCTTTACATCTCCTGCACTGGCAGCAGGGTTCTTATCACTAGCACCACCTGGGAAGAAGACAACCAGATTCAATCTTTGGTGGGGGAACTAAGATCCCACAAGGGACTATTGACCCGGCCAAATAAAATACTTCTTTCTGATTCTCATTCTCTTTCCAATATAGTTACGAAGTTGTTAAGAACTATGAATGTAAAGTAAGAGTAAGCCAATAATCAGGGTGCCTTCTCTCTTAAAAATACTAGGTGTGCATCTCAAAATGTGTGCATGTTTAAAGTTGTAAATATAAAGGCAACCTACTATGCCTTACAATAACTCACCAACTTTAGAATTCCAAGAGAGGATCTCCACGTGCCCCACTTCCGTGGCTTTGCTCATGTCATAATGAAATCCTGTCATAAGTCAGTCTCTTTTTTTCTGAGTCCTGGTGAGCTTTTCCGGATTGATTAGGATGGAGGATCTGTCCTTCAACCAGAACTGCACAGTGTGTGTCGTGTGACAGCCCGTGCATCAGTCTGGTCCTCCGTCACTGCAGTCGCTGGAATCCCAGATTGACTTGTGCCTGAACATTGACATTCCGGTACTGATGCTCATGTGACAATGGGAGCTATTGTAACAATCTTTATTTTATCTGTGGCTTTTGCTCTCGGGCTTGGGTTGAGCCCCCACAGGGTTACCACGATAATCAACACCTCTAATTAGCACTTAGAAATGTCTGGCTCCCAAGGCTGTCATTAGAAGACAAGCTTGGTGTGCAAAATACTGAAGCTCTTGCATTTCCCCAGCAAAATCTTCCTCCCAGGCCTATGTCATGGATCGTGCTTTCAACACTCTGCCAGCAGGAGACACCCCCTCCCTGCTCCCCTCATTTAGGAAGACCTGAATTCAGGGGATGAGGTCTGCCTGGGCAATTGGGAGGCTGGAAATTAGACATCACATCGCATGCCTGATTCTTTCTGCCCAGAAGGCAGGTCCTCATTTCGAGCTGAGCTCTCTGCCCACATTCTACTGTGATGACTGAGATGATATGGTGTGAGTGATCAATGCAAAGAAAGTCACCAAGCCTTTCTCCTCTGTTCCTCCATCTCATTTTCTTTTTACAAATGGGATGGAGAGGAATAGCTGAGCACCTGCTGATATCTCTGTGCTCAGCAGGCCCAGGGGAACACGGAGAAAGACACTATCTCATTCTACTTGCTTCCACCCCTCCCCCAGCAGGGAGCAAGTGATGAGAGGCGTCTGGATAGATCCTCAGTGGAAGTTTTCTGGCAGGAGGGAAATGATCCATTGGCCAAGGGGACCATGGTGTACCTGGGAGCAGTTTGGCTGTTTATTCTCCATTAGTCATCACCAAGTCAAGTGGGAGCTAATGCTGATAACAATTTATTGCTATTATTGTTGCTGTTACCGATATGAACATAAACTCCAGAGCAAGAGAGAGAGCAGTAGGACATCCAGTTGCTGCAGTGGATGTCTTTGACTTCGTCCCTCCTTTAAACACAATCTTCTCTTTAATCAACTGACACTGCATCATGCTCCTATCCAAACTTCAGGGAGCATTCTTAAATGGCTTTATTTATCTATTTGGAGAGCCAGGGCAAATGCAGGAGGTGGTAGAAAAGGGAGTAATGGTAGAAAGGGAATTAAGGCAGAGTGAGGCTAGCCTAGGCTCACTGGGAAAGATCTATGTGTCCTCTACTATCAACAATACCACCCCCCCTCCTCCAATCCTTGCAGCCATGATGGGTGAATTTCCCCAGAACCTGATCTGAAGAAAAGCCTGGGGAACAAAAGAGGCTGCACAAGCCAGTTGCAGCCTTCATAACACAAAGATAGAAGACTTGGTTTCTCTTCTGCTCCTAGATGCTCACTGGTGAAGTTACTTCATTGTTTTCTGGTTCTTATTTTTCCATCTAAAAGAGATAACAATATTTACTCCTAGAAGACATGAGGCAAATGGCCTCTTCAAGTTACTTCCAGTTGAACAATTTAGGAAACTAGGTTTTGGGATACTCTTTTCAACTTTGTTCCTAACAAAACTGGCCTTATTACCCTCTCTTTAGAGAATAAAGCTCCAGGCCAGTGGCTACTCATTCTTCTGCATTTACCTGCTCAGCCCTCAGTTGGTTAGCAAGGTTACCAAGGATGATAGTGACTACATGCTTCTCACCAGTAGCCAACTTATTTTGTTATCCATCCCCGCCCCCCACCCCCCACCCACACACTTTGAGACCTATTACCCAGACAATATTTTAACTCAAAGGAACTATTTTCTTTGAGTTAATAGGGTAATAGAAATGGTAATATTTCAGTTTTTCTTGTATGAAGGGTCTAAGATTCATATATATAATATACCCTGAAGCACCTTATAGGTATCGGGAGCCATTCCAGGCGTATTTTGTGTATATTTTCTTTTTAAGCTAATGTAACCCTCAAAATCAAACCCTCTGGTTATTAGTCTATGTATTTTACACCCTAGAAAACTAAAATGAAACATAAAGAGAGTTGAACTTGTTCAAAGTCATATTAATGATCACTTTTGGATTGAAGTGTCTTTTGGTTTTCCCTCAAATTAAACCAAATGAAAGCAGGTTTACTTCACTTCCCCACAATCCTAAATCAGGTTCCATCTGGTATGGAAGCTGGATGCACATGTAATTTCAGTCAGGCAGCTCCGCCTGCATCTGGTGGCCACAGAGCAGTAGACGGTGGTGTGGTGGTGGGTGATAGACACGGGCTTCAAGCTGGCCTTGAACTTGCAGCTTGATGGACAGATAGGCAACCATTTAAGCCTCAATTTTCTCCGTAAAATGGGATTGATACACCTTAAGACTAATGTAAAGGGCCTGGCAAATAGGTGCTCAGTACATGTGACTTCTTTCAGACTAAGGCAAGCTGGTAAGTTTAATAATAACGGCTAGCATTTCTGGGACAGGTTATAGTTTGCAAAACACTTTCACATGTTCTTTATCACCTCACTTTTCTGGACAGATGAATATAAGAGGTAGTCAGAGACCAAGTATTTTGGTATTGACACCTATCAAGTAGTTTACTCTGAAAAGGAAGAAAATTAGAACTGGTGGGTAAAGCAGACTTGGTAATGTAGAACATGATGTTGTTTTCTTGAATGAGTACCTAGGAAATCTAGAAGATGGGAAATCAGCTCTTTCTGATTTTTATCTACTAAAGCATGAGTATTTTATTCCACATCTGCTTTGTCGGTATGACCAGTATGAATACTGTTTAGTCTGTTTATTTGATATTTGCCCAAGTCTGCAATCAACAAGAAAGCACGTCTCAGCATCTCACTTGGCAAGAGGAAGAATTGAGGCAGCCCAGCAGCTGTCATATTTATTTCAGTGGCAAAGCAGGTCAGGAAAATTGATAAAATTAATCATACAAACTAGCAAACATCAGGAGTGAGAATGTGAAGAAACAGATGAGTTCCTGCTTCATTCCAAGCTGCACCTGCCCTTAGTTCTAATGGGATCTGTGCAGTCAGCTGATGGAAGCAGGAATAGAGGGGGCCATGGCAATGTGAATAAAAGCCTGAAGAGAAATTGGAACATGCGAGATTATTGGGGCAGGTCTTTTTCTGTGGGCCTGTGGTGTCTGTGAAACTCTATTAAGTTCTCTGAGGTAGTAGGAAATCCATCTTTTGGTGTCCCATGAAGAGAATAAGTTCAGGACTTAATATTGGCTTGGCTCAATGGCAGGTGATCCTAACTAATTTGGGCAACATTTCTTTCCTGTTAGGAGAAGCAGCATGGCCTTGACTGCAGTAGCCTTTGACTCCAGATGTACTTTAGCATCACCTGGGGAGTTGTTAAAACTCCTGATGCCCACACCCTACCCCAGATGAAATGAGTCAGACTCTTGGGGGTGGGGCCCAGGCACTGATGGTTTGTATAAACTCTGCAGGTGATTCTAAGGTGAAGCCAGTGTTCAGAGCCACTGGCCTACAGCAATAGTTCTCAAACATTCATGTGCAACAAAATCACCCATAGGGTGTGTGGAACCACAGATTTTTGGACCTCACAATTGAAGTTTTTATTCAGTAGGTTTAGGGTGGGCCCTGAGAATTTTCATTTCCAATAGTCTCCAGGGAATGACTGTGCTGTTGGTCCAGAGATCACACATTGAGAGGAAACACCTTCCCCTTCTGAAGATTAAACTTCATCATTAATTAGCTGTATTAACTTGAGAAATTCATGCTGAAACTCATAAACAGAAATTCATGCTGTTGCCCTATTTATTGCAAAAAAAATGAGAAATAAACATGGAAATACTTTGTAAACTATAAACATAGGATGAAAATTAATTTTTAATTATTTCTATTCAAATTTCCATTTTGCTCAGTGTGTAATAGATCTAGCTGTGCTCATTACAACTTACAGGGAGATATATTTATTTATTGAGAAAGTAACTAACACATGCCATTATATATGAGGCCCTGGATCAAATCCTGTGGTATAACAGTGACATGATAAGTGATTCTCTCTGGTGCAGGGCCAAATTCACCTGTTTTTATATGACCTGTGAGTCTAGCATTGTTTTTACATTTTTTGATGGTTGAAAAAAATCAAAAGAATATATTTCGTGATTCAAAAATCATATGGAATTCAAGTTTCAGTGTCTAGAAATAAAGTTTTATGGGAACATAGATATGCTTATTTCAATTTTGTACTTATAACTTCTTTCACTCTACAATTCTAGTGGACTGTTGTGGTTGTGACAAGGATGGTATGGCCCACAAGGACTACAATATTTACTTTCTGGCCCTCCACAGAAAAAATCTGCTGACTCCTGTCCTAGGGGAAGAGTAAAATCCTTTTTCCATAATAAGTGCTGGGAGGAAGCACACAAAAGACTGGATAAACTCACAGAGGCACAGATGTACTGTGGATAGGGAAGCCAGGGAAAGTTTCTCCAAAGACATCACATTAACCCAGGACCTAAAAAGTGAAAGGGGTTAATCATGCTGATTTTCAGGGAAGAAGAGAACAACAGGTACAAAGGCCCTGAGGTGACCAGTTTGGCTCTTTTGAATCATGTAAGAAGACTAGCATAGCTGAAGCATAGATTCAAGGTGATATTGGGTTTGTTATTAATTCAAGATGAGGGCACAGAGAGGCAGGGTTGAGGTCAAGAAGGGACTTTTATGTCTTAATGGTTTTCCTTTTATTCTATTTTAAGGAAGGGAAAGACACTGAGGATAAACATAGCTAATTTTTATTGAGTGTCTACTATGAGCTATGGGCTTTCCTGATAGCTCAGTTTGTAAAGAATCTGCCTGCAATGCAGGATACCCTGGTTCGATTCCTGGGTTGGGAAGGTCCACTGGAGAAGGGATAGGCTACCCACTCCAGTATTCTTGGGCTTTCCTTGTGGCTCAGCTGGTAAAGAATCCACCTGCAATGCAGGAGACCTGGGTTCGATCCCTGGGTTGGGAGGATCCCCTGGATAAGGGGAAGGCTGCTCACTCCAGTATTCTGGCCTGGAGAATTCCATGGACTGTATAATCCATGGGGTCGTAAAGAGTTGGACGTGACTGAGCAACTTTCACTTCACTACTATGAGCTAGGTATTATTCTAAAAGAAGTCCAGTTTTCAAAACAAAGTTGTAAGATAACGGCTATTGTTATCCTCATTTCACTGATGACAAAAGAAAGGTACAGAGAAATTCAACACCATAAGTCACAGATTTGAAATTAGAACCCAGAAAGTGTGGCAACTGTTTGGAGGTACAAAAGGAGAAACAGATCAGCTGGGAAGCTGTTCCACAGTCCAAGCAAGAGATAGTGTGGGCCAATCTCAGGAGTTCACATCCATACATGACAGTAGTCATGTATGGGGAGAGTTGGATTTTAAAGAAAGCTGAGCACCGAAGAATTGATGCTTTTGAACTGTGGTGTTGAAGAAGACTCTTGAGAGTCTCTTGGACTGCAAGGAGATCAAATCAGTCAATCCTAAAGGAAATCAATCCTGAATATTCATTGGAGGGACTAATGCTGAAGCTGAAACTCCAATACTTTGGCCACATGATGCAAAGAGCTGACTCATGTGACAAGACCCTGATGCTGGGAATGATTGAAGGCAGGAGGAGAAGGAGATGACGGCAGAGGATGAGATGGTTGGATGGCATCACCTACTCAATGGACATGAGTTTGAGTAAACTCCAGGAGTTGGTGATGGACAGGGAGCCCTGGTGTGCTGCAGTCCATGGGGTTGCAAAGATTTGGACACGACTGAGTAACTGAACTGAACTGAACTGAATCTAAGGAGTTAGCAGAAGAGATGGGCAGAAGAAGAGGCTAAGGCTTAATCAAGAAGTCAGGTTGATGGGACCTGTGGTTGTCTAGAGGGTAGAAGTGAGAGAAAGGTCAAGGACAACTTCCAAATATCAGGTCTGGATTAATCGATATTTATTGAACATGCTTTTTCATACTGTCTCATGGGGTTCTCAAGGCAAGAATATGGAGGTGGTTTGCCATTCCCTTCTTCACTGGACTGCATTTTGTCAGAACTCTCTACCGTGACCTGTCTGTCTTAGGTGGCCCTACATGGCACGGCTCATACTTTCATTGAGTTAGAGAGGCTGTAGTCCATGTGATCAGTTTGATTAGTTTTCTGTGATTGCGGTTTTCATTCTGTCTGTCCTCTGATGAATAAGCTAAGAGGCTTATGGATCAAATTGCCAGCGTCTGTTGGATCATAGAAAAAGCAAGAGAGTTCCAGAAAAACATCTACTTCTGCTTTATTGACTACACCAAATCCTTTGACTGTGTGGATCACAAAAAACTATGGAAAACTTTTAAAGAGATGGGAATACCAGACCACCTTATCTGCCTCCTTGGAAATCTGAATACAGGTCAAGAAGCAAGAGTTAGAACTGGACATGGAACAACAGACTGGTTCCAAAGAGGGAAAGGAGTACGTCAAGGCTATATATTGTCACCTTGCTTATTTAACTTACATGAAGAGTACATCATGAAAATGCTGAACTGGATGAAGCACAGGCTGGAATCAAGATTGCCAGGAAAATATCAATAACCTCACATATGCAGATGACACCACTCTTATGGCAGAAAGCGAAGAACTAAAGAGCCTCTTGAGGAAAGTGAAAGAGGAGAGTGAAAAAGCTGGCTTAAAACTCAACATTCAGAAAATGAAGATCATGGCATCCAGTCCCATCACTTCATGGGAAATAGGTGGGGAAACAGTGGAAACAGTGACAGACTCTATTTTCTTGGCTCTGAAATCACTGCAGATGGTGAAATTGAAAGATGCTTGCTCCTTGGAAGAAAAGCTATGACCAACCTAGATGGTATATTAAAAAGCAGAAACATTACTTTGCCAACAAAGGTCCATCTAGTCAAAGCTATGATTTTTCTAGTACTCATGTATAGATGTGAGATTTGGACTGTAAAGAAAGCTGAATGCTGAAGAATGGATGCTTTTGAACTGTGGTGTTGGAGAAGACCCTTTAGAGTCACTTAGACTGAAAGGAGATCCAACCAGTCAATCCTAAAGGAAATCAGTCCTGAATATTCATTGGGAGGACTGATGCTGAAGCTGAAACTCCAATACTTTGGCAACCTGATGTGAAGAACTGACTCATTTGAAAAGACCCTGATGCTGCGAAAGATTGAAGGCAGGAGGAGAGGGGGACGACAGCAGAGGATGAGATGGTTGGATGGCATCACTGACTCTATGAACATGAGTTTGAGAAATCTCCAGGAGTTGGTGACAGATAGAGAAGCCTGGCATGCTGCAGTCCATAGGCTTGCAAAGAGTCAGACATGACTGAGTGACTGAACTGAACTGATTGAACATGCTATCACCAGAAGCCTCAGTGGATTCTATAATTTGGAACAGGAATCACAAATGCACATAAACACATATCTTACTCTCACTCCCGCATCCCTGAGAACTGTGTACCTTTTGAGTGTATAGACAGTGAGCCTTGTTTTTTTCTATCTCCACCATGTAATAGAATGTATGGCATATTACAGCCTGGTCAATATGATTTATAGACAGTTGAGTAAATTTTAGTACTTATGCATGTTGCACATGTATAACTTGACCAGGCTCAGCCACATAGAATTTTTACCATAAAACTGTTATTTGAATGCTGAAACCTCAGTGTTAAGTAGATTGGTTTATTTTGCAGAGAAGCTGTTTTTTTTTTATTAGTTAATTTATTTTTTCTTTTATCATGTCAAAAACTTTTCAGGGTTGGATCTCTTCTTGACCAGTCTTTGAAATTCTCTGAGTATTTCTCTAAGTATTTATAGTTCTTAAACTTAAAAATAAAGATTAAAAAAAAAAGACTCAGAAATGTATGTGTCTATGACTTCTGTCCCTTCTTTTTAAGGATGTTAGGAAATTAAACTAAAGAAAAATTGGATTTGGTTTAAACACACTTCTATTCACAGATTCTTCAGTTTTATCTTGCGGAGATCAGCAGAGAGTTTTCTGGCTCCTCGGTGACCTTTAAGTTCCCTTGATCCCAATGCTGTGACCTCTTCTAACTCATTGGATCCCTTCAGATTCTCTGAGATGTCACCCATAGGTTGCTAGGCAACATTAACAAGACTGGTCCTTACCCCGCAGTTAGGCATCAGCTGCTGTCATCACATTTTAAGTTATTATTACTATTTAACAAAACAATGGCCAAGGCCTGTGTCTCTCTCAGTGGGGTACTCTTTCTGGAGAAAATACTCATGTAGATTTCCTGGGAAACTAATTTATTTTCTTTTCTTAAAACAGATCACTGTTAAGTCTGTAAAGGATAGACAAGGTCTAGGATAGGGTAAAAGGAGTGTGGTGCTGGACAGATGAAAAGACACAACACAGGCTGTCTTAAGCAGATAAATAATCAGTATGTGCAAATTATACATAGGAACAGAGCAGAAGACACATTTATTTCTTGACAGTTGCTAAGACTACCAGTGTTTTGGTAAATTCCTAAGTATGAGCCTGAACTTGAATTATAGAAACTGTGTACCCCAGAGCCAACATTTCAGTGTGAAAATGAGCTTAACAAGTAGGATTTTCATTTAGAATTTTAGAGATGTTTTGTTTCTAATTTTTTACTAATGTCTGGCTAACACAGTGACAAGCATAATTCCTTGGTCACTGTCATTACTTGATAAGTATCTGTGTATCGGGGTTACTTATGCAACAAACTTTTCTGATTGTGCTTACAGATGGAGTTTATCAACCAAGCAGTCAAACCCATATTTATTAAGCTCCTACTATTTGTCCTTCAATGTGCTTGGGAATTTGAGAGATGAAGTAGAAAACCTAACAGTGGCTTTTAAGTACACAGCTTATTTGAGGCCATAATTATACAATCGTTACATTTATTGAACACCTACTATGGGCCAGGCACAAGGAGGAACACTTTCTAGCCTCTGTCTCCAGTCTGTACAACAGCCCTCCATGGTGGACATTATTGCCTATGTTATCTTGACCAAGGTTACACAGTTTGTTATGGGGGGGAACTCAAGTTCTATACCAGGTAAGGCTGGAACCAAAGCTCTCCTATTTCTCCCTATGCCTATGGTATCAGCACACATGAACATATTCATGCATTTGGTCTTTCATTTAATATCTATATGGTTCTACCACATACCTGACACAGTGCTCAGTCCCTGGGAGAGAAAGAGAAAGTCTCACAGGACCCACTGAATAAAACAAACAAGGTTCTTGCCCTCATGGAACTTGTATTCCAGTCGGAAAGAAAAACAAGCAAGGAACTAAAGAGTAGGTGTACAAGTGAGTAAGTGAACAAGCAAGCATTTATAATTTCTGGTAATATAGTATGGTCTGATGAAATATAGCAGGGTCAGAGGAGAATTAACATGATCTGCTCCAGTTTGCCTGCTATAGACCCAGAGTTTCTTACTTCTCATTCAGTGGACTTTCTACTTCATGATTTCTAGAAAAGCCAGAATCTTCAAGCATTTCCAACTTGTGACATGGGAACTGATGTGATTGGCTAATAGTGCTCACTTTAACATCACAATGTAATATTCCATTTAAAATCAAGTTCAATAACTTTGAAAACCAAAAGTTGAAACAAATTACATCTTTGTGATATATGAAACTGGACCATCTGCCTCCTATTACAACTCCTAATTCTTTGACTTATGTTGATAGCTATGATAATGATAATGAAGCAACAATTTCGAGAGTGTAAATACTATGCAATAGGCCCTCTGTTACTAGTGAAAACAAACAAACAAAAACCACTGATTTTCTCCCTATGTCTTATGACTCTGAGACGAGAAGAGGCACAAAGGAAGGTGTTTTCAATTCTATTGCCTGGCTCCCTCTCTCCCCTAACCCGCCAAGCAATGCACAGTCACAAGTAGAAAGGTAAACATTGCTGCAAATGTGAAGAGTAATTCTACTATTAAAGAAGAACAACCCAGGAAGACACAACCACTAACAAGCTTTAAAAAAAGGCAGAACAAACCCTTGTATAGAATCTTGCTGACAAGTGCTATTAAATATTAATTCTATAGACCGTGGAGACATCATTAAACAAACATACATACCCTGATGCTGAATGTGCACTGGTCCAGGCATTTGTTTTACATGTGGCTGTTGACTAGGTGTAGTCTTTTGTGTTGCTTTTCCAGGGAGAAGACAATTTCCCCCCTGCTTCTGTTAATTGTATCCTCACACATCACTGAAATTCTCATTGCCTTTTCGGTTATTTGTCTTGTCCTTTCACTTAATTGGAAAGATAATTTTAGGGAAAATGAAGTGAGTTACCTGTTTTAAGACTGTAACACATGGATAAAAATGCTTCATGGCTTGATGGCGATCTTTTAGATTTCAAGAACCAGTGCTACACACACAAGCATTTAGAGAAATGACAGCACTGGGGGACCTTTGCCCAGCTTAATACTACTCTCCAATTGCTTCTCTTCAAGACTGTTTCAATAAATATCCTAAATGTTAAAGAGGAGAAAAAGCTACCACACAGAATTAACAAAGCTTATCTATGCAGTTTATTATGAAAGCATGGATGGACTTTACATACTGTAAATATGAAGGAACAACCTCAACCTATATGGCTTTATAGTCATGGGACTGCAAAGAGCCTTAGGGAGCATCTAACCCAGTGGTTGTCAAACTTCAGTAATAGCAGAAAATCCTTAATAAAACACAGGCTGCCTTCCTCAGAGGTAGATCTGGGTGATGCCAGATAATTTGCATTTCTAACAAGCTCCCAGGTAATGTGGATGCTGCTGATCTGGGACCATGCTTGAATCTAGTCTGGGGGTGGTGGTTTAGTCCCTAAATCGTGTTTGACTCTTGCAATCCCATGGATTGTAGCCTGCCAGGCTCCTCTGTCCATGGGACTTCCCAGGCAAGAATACTGGATTGGGTTGGCATTTCCTTCTCTAGGGAATCTTCCCACCCAGGGATCGAACTTGTATCTCCTGCATTGCAGGCAGATTTTTTACCACTGCACCGCCAGGGAAGCCCTTGGATTTAGTCTAACCCTCATATTTTACAGATGAGGAAACTGATATTCTGGGACTTTACTATAATTTACCATGGTTACATGTTTACTTAAAGTCTGATACTCCATTGGAACATGAGTCTCCAGAGCCTAGACCACGCTTTTCCCATTATAGCATGGAGAATTTTAGACAGACATCATGGGAGGATTTCACTTCTGTTACTGTATCAGAAAATCACCCTCTGGGTTAATTATTCTGCTGAGGAATTCTAGAATCATTCAGTGATGCAGCAGGGGAGCACAGAAGCAATCTCTCAGTCCTAGGGCTCTCTTATAGGGCAGTATAAGCCTTGGGATGCGTGTGGCATGTGCTACATCACAGTCAGAGACAGAGATGGAATCAGAATCCACCTCTCCAGAATCCTAGGACTGGGCTCTTTAAGCCAGCTGCACAACCATATGGGACAACCATCAACTGCCTCTGCAAGACACCGGAGCCAACTGAAAACATGGTAACAATCGCTTGCCTACTTTTAAGGTAGACTCGGTCCAAGCAGAAACATAGCCAGGAGGAACGCTTCAAAACCTCCTAGAGAATACATCCCGTAACACCATGTACTCCAAGGGCCTTTCGAGGGTCTTTAGTTTTCATGGTTCTCTTCGTCCATCATAAAAGAGGAAACATGATCTTTTATTCTCACACTGGCATGAAGACCAGCATAATTCAGGCTGCCTTCATGATTCCATTTCCGTTAGGATTTCTTCTGATTCCAAAAGAAATTACCATGAAAGCTTTCTCGTGGGCCCCTCCAAAAGCAGGCACTATGTCAAATGTCCCAATGGGCGAGCAGTCGCTGAGGAGCCCAGCACTGCTGAACGCTCTGGACTGGAGACAAAGGGGAGGGCCTCCATGGCCGTCGGGGTAGAATCTGGGAGCAGCGAAGGCCGGACCGCCCGGAGCAGCGCGCAGGTGGAACCGCCCGGCCCCGGCGGCTGGTGGCCGGGCTGCGGACGCTGGAAGCGCGATTCCCAGAGCGGGAGAGACTCCCGCGACCCGCTTGCGCCGAGGAGGCGCGGCCCGGCTCCCAGGATGCCGCGCACACAACAGAGAGGAATGCGGTCCTGGGCTTTTTTCTTTTTGCATATCATTATAGTGATGGCATCATTTTTTTTTTTGAAACAAACTGTCCATAAATGTCACTGAAAATCCGGGTCTCCTTTTATTAAAACTGAAAAATGTGTATAAATGTAAATAACAACTGACTGATGCAGGGATAAGAACACCAGAGCGGCTGCCGGCGTCTCTCTCTTCTCTCTCTTTTTTTTCTCTCCTCCTCATGTAATTTGCATTAATAAAGAGGCTGTTCCTTGTCGGAATGTGTTTCATCCGGTTTAAAATCCCAGGGCGATCCACTAGGAAGAGCTCTGGGAGAATCCAACTGTCAGAGCCGACAAGACAAATGAATCCTGGTGTCAGGAGCGTGTGGTTCAACGATGACAGATTGAGAAGAACTGTCCCCCTCTCGACAGGCGGGCTTCATTTTCAAATTAATAAATCTGAATAAAATATTTTTCCTTTCATTACGAGCGGAGCCTGTTTGACAGTTCCTGTGACAGGAGGGAGTAGCAGTGTTGATGAGAACAGTTTGCATGAATTCCACCTGGGCTTTTTCTGTTTTATTTTTACCTGCAATCTCTTCCCTGTTTGCCTCTCTCTTTACGCCCTCCCTCACCTCCTGGGTCTCCGTTTTCCCCTCCCTTCTATTCCTTTTCGTCTTCTCTTTCCCCCACATTCTTGTCTCACGATTCTTGCCTCCCATCCACTCATTTCGCTATTCTGCACTCTCTGAAATGTCACTCGCTTCTATTTTTTTTTTTTTTTTTTTGCTATTCTTTTGATTTACCTGCAGGCTATTACCATGAATTAAAGGCCAAAGTATTATTTCACTAAAAAGGGCCAGAGCTAATTATTATGAAATGTTTGCTTTATTTGGTAGTTGCTTATCACTGATCATATTATGATAACAGGACACAATCAGGCTGGAAGAAATAGTGGATTTCTCTAATTTATAATTTCACTTTAGGAGACAATCCTAATAATTTCCTCTTCACCCATACAAAATGAAAGCAACCCTTTCAAACAAACAAACAAACAAACAAACAACAAAAAACCTCCTTTGTTGTCATTTTCCTCCCAAGGCCAAAAGAATGAGATCAAGTGCACCTTAGGAACTGAATATGCACAGGCGAATCTTAATGCACAGGGTGACAGGCTGTTCCTCTTAAATAATTTAGGAGCACTTTCTGGGAAACAATATGTGATCATTAGAGAAATACTATTGAGAAAAGTGACTTCTTGATAAGAGAGAGGTTTGTTTTTGCATTTGGTATAGAATTCGGGCACAGCAGGCAACTTGCAATGTCCCTGTTCTCCAGTCTAAGATCCACAGTCAAAGAATAATTAATGTGACTGCAGCAGTCAATGACTCCCAAGTGCCCAACCTGAAAGGCAGGGCTCCTCCCTCCTTTCTCCTCAACTTGGAAAAAAGGAAGAAACCTACCACAGCTACCACAGTAAAACGGAAGAGTCACCAGGAGATTCTGAGCTCTTTAGCCCTAGGGTCTGGTCTCTAAACCTGATGTGTTATAATCTGCCCATCTGTTGTTCCTGCTCTTTCCCATCCCTTGACAAGGTTATGAGCCTGCAATGTCTTCTCTATAATCATACAGGACAAACTTAGGTCTTACGGTTTTGTGTCAAATGAGCGTGGAAAGTTTGCTTCCCTTCTCCCCAGTAGTCTTTGAGAGCACAGCGCATAAAAGTACAAAGACTGTGTTTGGTAAATGTAGATGGAATTTTCAAACAATTTTAGGAAAATGTTCTTGAGCACGCAAGTGTGTGCATGCAGGTGTGTGTGTGTGTGTGTGTGTGTCATATTTTGGGTTCAATTTGTGAAATAAATTATTTAACTGGCAGAAATTAAGACCATAGCAAAATTAGGAGAGCTTTCTGAATCCCCATAGGTATGACAAACTGCACTAGTAGGAAGCATAGTTGTAATACTCACATTTCTCAAAGAGGTGATTTACAGCTTAATTTTGCTGAAATCCCAGATTAATCACTAGAATAAGTAGAAAAGACATCCACTAAATGGTCAAAAGCAGGCCATCACTGGGAGAATGGGAGGAAGTTTGATGGTCAGTGTCAAGATTCTAGAAGTTTTTACCCAGGTTATGTGGTCATTTTATTGTACATCTCCAGAATTGTACTTTTTCCACATAGATAAAAAAAATATATATTTCTGAGGCTGTCTACCAACGTCCAAACCCAATATCATAAATATAGATTTTAATGTTCAAGTAGCTATTACAACACTATAGGCATGTAGGAAAAGGAATGTAACTGTTTCAAGTTTTTAATGTATATTAATTCATTTGATTTTCACAATCCTGGTAGGTAAGGTGGGTATTGCAATTTTCATTTTATAGAATTTATAGGAAACTTAGTGTCAAGATTAAGTGACTTGTATTACTTACGAGCACTTGACTCAGAAAAGAGAGGATTGATTTTTTTTCTTTACTCTGTGTGCCATTACCTTTTTGCCAAATTATACTGCATTTTGCTCTGTGTGTGTGTGTTCTGCATGTAGAAGTCCTTAGGTAAACCAATAATAGTAGAGTTGACTAACATTAATTTTCCAGTGGTTGGAAATTATTGCTTTTGAATCTTAACAACCCATATTCCATTTTGATGATTGATTTATATCTAAGTTTTTTTTTTTCTTTCAGATTCTCTCTGACATTTTGTTTCTGAATAATATTCAGGTGTTTAAAAAACAGTCATGCCAAGATCATTAATGCCCTCAAACAAGCAATGTTATTGATTATTGAAAATAGCCTACAAAAATTCAAGATCCTTCACAATGTTAAAAATATTCACAACATTGAAAGAAGACCATAATAGATAAAATGATTTATGCATTTAATTTTTAAAGATGTGATTCACTTTAAATTATGTGAACATGGAGAATTACACCCTATTATAATTCAGTGAGCTGGTTACTTATTGAGTATTTGATTTTTTGACAACCCTTCTTCCTTGTGGCTGTCTTAATAAAAGTGGACAGTAATTATTTTATAGGAACACTTTGAAGACACTTGAGGATAACATAACACTTTGCATTTATATGGTAAAATTTTCAAACTATCACAGAAACATTGTTTCTTTTCTTTCTTGAATCAGACAGAATATGAAAGATGAATGAATAAATGGGTAAACGAACAGAGAAACAAATCCCTTTATCTTCATGAAAACCCTGTAAGGTGGGCATGATTATTGCCACTTTACTGTCAGAAGATGATACAGAGAGACCAAATGGCTTAGAAGATCCAAAGAACTAACATGAGGCCAAACCAAATTCAAACCCACACTGTCTCAGTCTAAGGTTTTTTTTACTCCATCATAGGTAGACTTGGAATCTAATCATGTCTTTTATGTTATTAGAATAGACAGTCACCTTGGTGCTTTAGGTAATGCACTAAACTGGCAAACTGTATCTGGTACAGATCCATTCTGAGTAATCTAGAAGTACTGAAAAGAAAGAATGAGTCACTCATTCCACGGGACGCTTTTTATGTTGAGATTTCATTAAACGCAGCTCCGTGGTTTACTAAGATGTGGCTCAGGCTTAGGATCTGGTTGTAGCTCCACAGGCCCAAGGTCACTGTGAGTGCTGAGAACATCAGAATCACTGGGGTACATGGCAAGCAGAGGTCAGCCCTGCCCTGGGCATGGGTGCCCTCCTCCCAGGTCTCCTGCATGATGCTGAGGGAAATCAAGCCACAAGAGCTTCTTTTGCCCCTTTATAGGAGGGAAGTACCCGATAGTACCCAGAGGCAGCTAGAAAAGCAAGTGATTCACTTACACATTTCTGAGCTCCAGCTCTATGCCAAGCGTGTATTGGAAACAAGGCTAGAAAATGCAACAGGACTCACACTTGTCTTCATGGAGCTGAGTCACACCAATGCTCATAGTTCTCTGGGCCAAGTTCTCTAACAGAGGCATGTTCATAGTGCTTTGAGAGCAGAGAATGGAGCAACTAACCAGGTGTGGGGGATTCATAGGAAGTTTGCTTTTTGGGTTGATGCAGAGAAATAGGATAATTTCACTGAAAGGTACGTGTTATGGAATATGGTAGTGTACTCATCTTATCTTTCCATTATTCACTTACACACATTCAATTTTCCAGTTAAAATGAATCACTTTCCTTTTTGTAGCAGTAATTATTGCCATTAATATTATTGCTATAGCATTAATTAGGTACCTACTGTGTACTAGCACTTTGCTATCTCTTCCACGTATGTCTCATTTAATCCTAACAACAGCTTTCTGAAAGTTTTTTTTTCTTCCCTTTTTTATCATTTTCTCATTACATAGATGAAAAAGTTGAGGCTTAGAAGCCTCTTAGGTCATATGACTGGTACGATGTAGAGCCTGGATTCAAACTGGGGACTTACTAACTGCTAAATCTGCATCATTAATTCTGAGATGTTATAGTCACTTACCTCATTTATGTGCTGCTTCTTTGCCTTTGCTTCATTTACCTAGAACTGCCTTTCTCTTTATTCCCAATTGTCAAGATATCACTCAGGGCTTACTTCAGATGCCTATTTCTTTTGAAATCTTTCCTGATTTTTCACTGCCAGAGTGGGATGTCTCCACATCAAGATCTTTGAGCTTGGAAATCAAGACAATCATTTGAGGATAATTGTGAAATCATGACCTAAGAGTCCATAGTCCTGCCTTCAAACAGACCTGATTCACCATGTCTCTCCCTCAAGAGATATGAATCTCTGTTATTCCTTAACTATCTCCAGGGAAAGGATTTCTACTGTCTCTAAGTAGTCCATTTCTTTTGGCAGATCAACATTTCCTCCACTTGATCTAAATGTGTTCCCTCTTGTTTGATATTCTGCTGTGTTAAAGACTGTCTGTGTCAGAGGCTCACAGATAATGCCCACCTGAAAGTCATCCCTCAAATCCAGTACAGTAACCAGGCAACACTTTTGCCTTCCACTCTCTGACTAACCTTTCACAATTCTTGTGACCTTTCCTTCAACGTCTGTTTTTCATCTCTTTAATTCTTTTGTCACTGCCCTTTCTCACCTTTAGCAGCAACAGTGAGAAGACCAGGTTCTGACACACAAAAATGCCACTAGCAGGTGGCAGGGAAATTGGCATGCTTAGAACAGCCCCATACACCCTCCAGGGTTAATAATAAAAACTATTTGATGATGAAATCTGAGTGCATTTTTTTTTTCAATGAGAGTGTCAACTGTTTTCTTCCAAAATAGAAATGAGCAGAATACAAAATTGAACAGCCTTCCTTTCTCCCCACTCAGGAGGCTATTATTACTGATCTGGTTGGCATTCCTCCTGGCTCAGCAAAGACGGAAGGAACCTTAGCAGGTGCCGTTGTACATTCCCTTGATAGCTAGCTATTATTTATGAACAATTGGAGATGAGCACTCGGAATGCTTTGTTTTCTTTATTTCCTGGTCTGGTTGGTAATACTTCAAATTATTAAGCAGATGATTTTAACCATTAACTAGAACTCCAAAACAAAGTAGGAAATCATATGCATATAAAAGATTGGACGACTATGATGGGGCTAGCAGGGTTCATTCTTTCGACACTTACTGAGCTTTTTCTCTGTATTCTAAAGTTGAGGTGGTTTTGAGAGATGGGTATAGGAGAGAGAAAGGAGGGTGGAGAGCCTCAAAATAATCTACTCCACAGACTTGAATTCCAAAATAAGAAGTCTGAGGCTCTGAGAGGCTGAATATAATTTCTTGGGTTTTTATTGGGAGAATTTAGGTCAGGATGTGTCTTATTACACTCACTGAAGGTCTATTTACAGTGTAATCATGCTGCTTCTGTTTTTCTTCAAAAAGCACTGTGTCAGTGCCATGGAAAAAAGAAATATAAAACTATGGTTCAGACATCCAAAAACAGTGGAATATAGATCAGGCGAACTTGGAGCTCTGCTTGAATTAGGGATGGAGGCCTGGCGATCTGCCTCCCTTGCCTTTCTTTGCTTCTCCCTCCTAGATGCCCAGGGCTTTGAAAGTGTGTAACAAAATCATTTCTCCAGGGAGATGCAAAAAAAAAAAAAGAAAGAAAGAAATAGGAGAGTTTTGCTGTGTCAAGGAGAATCCATGTTAGTTAAGATTAAATGTCAGAAAAATGCAGAGAGTTAGCAATGCCAGAGATAAACCAACAAGGCAACCAAATACACACTAAAAATCTGAGGGCATGATTAATTGCCAAATGAATGATTCTATAATTGCTGTAAGAATTAAAATATGGAAGCAAAACTGTGAGGAAGGAGAGAAATTTTACCCTCATTTGCAAGAATGTGTATGATCTGAATATATAGAAAGCAAAGAGAAGACTATCTGGGAAATATGGGGAATATTTTGCATCAAGAAAAGGTAAAATAAGTTTGGATAATAAATAAATCATTTATTATAGTGGGATATTTGATAAACTGAGTTGTTAGAGATAATACTGGAAAGTCAGGTTTGAGTCAGACAATGAAAAGTGCTGAAGGTCAGGTCAAGGAAAATGGGGTTTATTTTAATTTCTTAGTATTGAATTGTTTCAGTATTACCCAAAGAGCCAGCCTGTAAGAACTGGTCCACACACCTTCCCTCGGTGGATTTTTTTTTTTTTTTGGATGACTTTCACATAGTCTCTAATTTCTGAACCGACAGTGACATCTACCACTTGTTCTAGTTCAGTTTGGCAAGTATTTTTTCAAGAGTGTGTCCCTCCATCCCCCAATCTCATTTCTATGTCACAGAATATATTTGCCTCCAATTGTGTCATAACAACTGACAACAAAATACTCTTTGACAAGCGTTGCTTTCAATTACTGTGGAATGTCATATAGCATGAAACCAGCCTGCTGATCTGCCTGCCTCTCGTTGTCTAGCCATCCTCTGACTTCATGAGCAATGCTAGTTGTATCTTCCTATCTTTAAAATGGGGATAGCACTCAGACGGCACGATTTTCACTGGTAGGTACATGACTATTCTAGTGTACACAATAGCAAATACCATACATAAAATAATCGACAGAGATGGCGAGCATCTACAGAAAGATCTAGGACTTATGTGGGACAACAAAGGAGAATGAGATGTACTACTTGACATGCGATTAAAGGAAAAGAGCTAATAGACATAGAAAAAAATCACACAGAGTATAGAGAAGGAAGATGCTAGTCTGAATAATTACTTAATTGAAAATTATTTGATTACATTCAACAGTCTATATGATACTCATGATTGTATTTTCTGCCTTGTGGTTAAAGGTAAGACAGTCTTGTCATTAGAGCTACACTAAAAGAATTTCAAAAGAAGGATCCATTTCTAATTGATGGAAAGTTAATTGCTGGCAAGAACTACACAATGGGCTAGAAAGAAAATAAAGTGAGTTAATAACAGCCACCACATTTTGGAAGTCACTATGAATCTTTGAGTGTAATAGTTTAAGAGCCCCTCCAGGGCTTCCCAGGTGGCACTAGTAGTAAAGAACCCTCCTGCCAGTGCAGGAGGTATAAGAGATATGGGTTCGATCCCTGGGTTGGAAAGATACCTTGGAGAAAGAAGAGCATGAAAACCCACTCCAGTATTCATGCCTGGAGAATCCCATGGACAAAGGAGCCTGAAAGGGAGTCAAGACACAGCTGAAGCAACTTAGCACACATGCATGCATATACTTACTTGAAGTGTAAAAAGTACTGGAAAGGTCACTAAATGCCCATAGGGAGAGATAGTGTGCTAACCTTGGCCTTATTACCAAATGTATGATTTGCAGTAAGTTACCTACAGAGGACCAAGTGATTTTCTGGTGATGAGACAACATGTAGTCTAAGAAAATATCTATGCAGTTTACCACTGAACACTGAAAAAGTTGTGAAATTTTGTGGACTACTTTCCAACTTGAGCTCTCAAATTTTATAACTTTGAAATTTTCTGTCTTGTAAACCAGAGTGTTTACTTAGTTTTTTGCTAAAGAACCTTTGCTAGATGACTTTCAGGAACTTTTAATGTGTGGCTTCAATTTTCTACTGCATTTAAGAAAAGACAGGTTAGCAGTTTTTCTTTATAGTACATATATATGTTTAAATGATAGGGTCTAAATGACAATAATTTACAACTATTTGCATTATTTTATCATTTATCAAGTGCTTGTGAATACATCTATTATAAAAATTTTATTATAATATAATAAACAATAAAAAAAATAAGAATAAAAATTTTTATCTTAAAAAAAAAAGTCAATTACTGGAGTAGTAATTTATAACCTATAGAAGCCATAGCCAGAATTTAAATCCAGACCCTCTGACTCCAAATTTAATGCTTTCCAATGTATAATCCAGCTGGCGTATCACGTGTAAATATACAGTCTAATGCAAGATATCTGGATGTTTTAGTTGAGGTTTTTAGCTTTGTTTTTAAAAACATGTAGCACTTTGCTTTCGAAAAATCACCTTCATCTATGAATCACAGGTTGGTTGGAAGACTACAGACAAGGTATATTCCATCTCATCTTTCCTATCTGTAAGGTGGAGTAAATGGTACCTGCCATCTTTGTTTGCTTTCAGGGTGGTTGTGATGATAAGTGATGCAGTGGATGCATAGCTCCTTGGAGTAAGGAGGCCGTATAAATCCAAGGTATTTCATCAAGATGCTCCTGATATTTACATAGCTCTCTTCTCCAGGGCATAGAGGGCTTTTATTGTTTCACAGAGCTCTAGGATATAGAGCAGTAAATGTTCTTTCCAAAAGTGAAGCTGACCAATAGAGTGGATAAGTAGATGACCCCTACATAGCACAGTAAGGTGATAGTGGTATTGCCCAGTGATGTTCATTAATAATTGCTAGTAACAATTAGTCCAGTGAGTCTAGCCTGCTGCTGGCTATCACTAAGGTAATAAAAACCCTCCTGTTATAGAATAGTCCATGGTTTCCAAAATGGAATTTATACTGAACTTTTTTATTTTTCCTGTGGCTCTTAAATTCTCAGATAACTTTCTCCTATACTTGCTTTCTATTGAAATAGCACAAAAATGCTGACTGTGGAATTCCTGGCCCTTAGAACAATAGAGGGTTTGAATGTTGCAAGAAATATTGGTTTCCTTGAGGCGTTCAGACACTTTTTCTAATGACCTAAATAGCTTAGGGGTGAAAGAGAAAGCAAGAGGTGGGAAAGAGTTGACAAGAGTGAAAATGTTGCATTTTCAAAAGAGAAGTGGAGAGTCTATATGTGTTTCATCTCATGAGGAAGAAAAGTGTGTGTCCTTTGGGGGTGGGGGGAGTGTGGAGGTGGGTTAGTAAGAATGGCAGTATGAAATAGTGGGTATCAGGAAGAAGAAGACCTGAGCCCTATGCTTATATAAATTGATTTTTGGCTGTGGCAGGTCTCAGTGGTGGCACCAAGCCTTAGTTGCCCCGCAGCATGTGAGATCTGAGCTCCCCCACCAGGGACTGAATCTCTGTCCTCTGTTTTGGAAGGTGGATTCCTATGGACCACCAGGAAAATCCCCTGTGAGGCCCTACACAGGGGCAGACGCTTGCTTCTACCACTGAGTTTGACCTGGGATATTTATTTAATCAACCTTGGTTTTAATGTCTGAATCTTTAAAATTAGAACAACACATTAGTAGATCTTTAGGAGACTCTTTAAGATTTAGTATATCCCTAAATACCACCATAAAATTGCCTACGGCGTTAGTTGACTATTTTTTGTCCCTCCATTTTGTGCCATGAGAAAACTTATTCACATGGGAAAAGAGCAGCCCCAAATTGTTTATGTGGAATTTTGAAGCTGTGAGATGTTCCAGGAGGTTCCAGCATGCTTTTCAAGGCTGAATTCCCTTTGAGGATAACTGAAGGGACATTGATAAGGGCCTGAGACTCCATGGGGAGGCTCTCATTGTGAACCAACGAATGACAAATGTTGATTCTATTCACAGACTCCAAGAACAGGCACTTGAGGGGAGAGATCAAATTAGCCAAGATGGCATATTCAGATTCTCTTGTCCCATGTTTTGGAGATAATGACTATTTAATAGCTGAGAAAGCATCACTATGAACAAAGCTAGTGGAGGTGATGGAATTCCAGTTGAGCTATTTCAAATCCCGAAAGATGATGCTATGAAAGTGCTGCACTCAATATGCCAGCAAATTTGGAAAACTCAGCAGTGGCCACAGGACTGGAAATGGTCAGTTTTCATTGCAATCCCAAAGAAAGGAAATGCCAAAGAATGCTCAAACTACCGCACAATTGCACTCATCTCACATGCTAGTAAAGTAATTCTCAAAATTCTCCAAGTCAGGCTTCAGCAATACGTGAACCGTGAACTTCCAGATGTTCAAGCTGGTTTTAGAAAAGGCAGAGGAACCAGAGATCAAATTGCCAACATCCGCTGGATCAGCGAAAAAGCAAGAGAGTTCCAGAAAAACATCTACCTCTGCTTTATTGACTATGCCAAAGCCTTTGACTGTGTGGATCACAATAAACTGTGGAAAATTCTGAAAGAGATGGGAATACCAGACCACCTGACCTGTCTCTTGAGAAACCTGTATGCAGGTCAGGAAGCAACAGTTAGAACTGGACATGGAACAACAGGCTGGTTCCAAATCGGGAAAGGAGTGTATCAAGGCTGTATATCATCACCCTGCTTATTTAACTAATATGCAATGTACATCATGAGAAATGCTGGGCTGGAAGAAGCACAAGCTGGAATCAAGATTGCTGGGAGAAATATCAATAACCTCAGATATGCAGATGACACCACACTTATGGCAGAAAAGGAACTAAAAAGCCTCTTGATGAAAGTGAAAGAGGAGAGTGAAAAAGTTGGCTTAAAGCTAAACATTCAGAAAACTAAGGTCATGGCATCTGGTTCAATCACTTCATGGGAAATAGATGGTAAAACAGTGGAAACAGTGTCAGACTTTATTTTTTTGGGCTCAAAAATCACTGCAGATGATGATTGCAGCCATGAAATTAAAAGACGCTTACTCCTTGGAAGGAAAGTTATGACCAACCTAGAGAGCATATTTAAAAGTAGAGAGATGACTTTGCCAACAAAGGTCCATCTAGTCAAGGCTATGGTTTTTCCAGTAGTCATGTATGGATGTGAGAGTTGGATGGTTAAGAAAGCTGAGCACCGAAGAATTGATGCTTTTGAACTGTGGTGTTTGAGAAGACTCTTGAGAGTCCCTTGGACTGCAAGGAGATCCAGTCAGTCCCTCCTAAAGCAGATCAGTCCTGGGTGTTCATTGGGAGGACTGATGTTGAAGCTGAAACTCCAATACTTTGGCCACTTCATGCAAAGAGTTGACTCATTGGAAAAGATCCTGATGCTGGGAAAGATTAGGGGCAGAAGGAGAAGGGGACGACAGAGAATGAGATGTCTGAATGGCGTCACTGACTCAATGGACATGAGTTTGGGTAAACTCTGGGAGTTGGTGATGGACCGGGAGCCCTGGCATACTGCGATTCATGGGGTTGCAAAGAGTTGAACACAACTGAGTGACTGAACTGAACTGAACTGAACAGCTGAGGTCATTTATAGCACTGTGCATGCCCCTTATGAGTTACCCACTTGGTCACGGGCTACTTTGTGCTGTACAGATGTATGAGCTCCACCCAAAAAACTGGTGGTGATCCTGCTGTGTCGCCGCTGTGTCCCTTGGTTCAGCCACGAGCAGAGAGAATATGGTGTGTCTGCTGCTATGGCTGCTGGGCCAGCCAGGGGAGAATAAACTTGTCTGCATTTCCTATGGCTCCTCTAGTCTCCTTCTAGCCTCTTAGCTCATGCCTTGCCTAATCTGGGTTCAACTAACAGCGCACACAGCATGAATGGCAATACAATTGGCACAGTTAGCAGGATACAGAGCGGGTAGAGGAGCTTGAGGCTCCTCTGGATGAAGGAAGCTAGTGACCACCAGACAGCATGTGGTACTGTATGGCTGTGATCCTCTCAGTGTAGGCTCTGGTGGAAAGCTGGGAAGTGGTGGACGGTTCACTGGATAGCTTTGAAAAGGCATTACAGGGGTGAGTTCCTGTTTGCCAAACAAGGCAGCACTGGACTGCTGTTGGCACCGTGGGGTGGATTTTCCTGACTGCCCTGAAGGTGAATGTGGATAGTGCTCTCTGTGATGCTGTGCCAGGGCGCAATGTGCAGAGATGCTTGGAAGAACTAGAGCACTGGCTTTAGAGCAAGAACCCCGTGGCCCAGAAACAACCAGCATCTCTGACAGTGAGACGGTAAGTGATTGTGATGATGAACATTATGAGACTGCATGTCCTCACTTGGCAGCAAGACCCATCGCACAGCAGAAAGTGAAGCACGAGCAGTCTATGGCCCAGAGGGGAGGGGATCCTCAAGGGGCCCCCAGTGTGACTGAATTCACAACGTATCAACCATATCCTCAGGCAGAGTTGGTCAACTTGGGTAAAAAGTTTTGGCAAAAGCAAGGGGAACCTTGACAGCTTGGCTTTTGAGACTCTGGGACACAGGGGTGGGCCTGGCACCTGTGGAGTGTTGCAGGTCTTTACTGAGAGAAGTAGAGGGACAGAGTATGAGATACCATTTTGAAAATGTAAAGACCCTGGAGGGAGCCCGAGCTGGCAGGGAGCCCATCTGGGTTTCGTGGTGAGGTACCATTTTGAAAGTGTGAAGACCCCAGAGGGGGCCCAAGCTGGCATGGGGCCCATCTGGGTTTCGTCGGTGCAACTGTGGGCTGATTTGTGTGAAGGTATACTCTAAAGTAGATGTAAAAAAAATCTACTTCTGCTTTATTGGCTACACCAAAGCCTTTGACTGTGTAGATAACAACAAACTGTGGAAAGTTCTTCAAGAGATGGGAATACCTGCTTCATGAGAAATTTGAATGCAGGTCAAGAAGCAACAGTTAGAACCGGACATGGAACAACAGACTGGTTCCAAATTGGGAGAGGAGTACGTCAAGGCTGTATATTGTCACCCTGCTTATTTAACTTATAGGCAGAGTACATCATGCTAAATGCTAGGCTGTATGATTCCAGCACAAGCTGGAATCAAGATTTCCAGGAAAAATATCAGTAACATCAGATACACAGATGACAGCACCCTCATGGCAAAAAGAGATGAAGAACTAAAGAGCCTCTTGATGAAAGTGAAACAAGAGAGTGAAAAATCTGCTTTAAAACTCAACATTTGAAACACTAACATCATGGCATCCAGTCCCATCACTTCATGGCAAATAGATGGGGAAACAATGGAAATAGTGACAGACTTTGTTTCCTTTGTCTCTAAATTCACGGCAGATGGTGACTGTAGTCATGAAATTAAGTGATGCTTGTTCCTTGAAAGAAAAGTTATGACCAACGTAGACAGCATATTACAAAGCAGAGACATTATTTTGCTGACAAAGGTCCATCTAGTGAAAGCTATGCTTTTTTCAGTAGTCATGTATGGATGTGAATTCAGTTCAGTTCAGTCACTCACTCGTGTCCAACTCTTTGCAAACCCATGGACTGCAGCATGCCAGGGTTCCCTGTCAATCACCAACTCCTGGAGTCCACCCAAACCCATGTCCACTGTGTCAGTGATGCCATTCAACAATCTCATCATCTGTCCTCCCCTTCTCCTCCTGCCTTCAAATCTTTCCCAGCCCCGGGGTCTTTTCAAATGAGTCAGCTCTTTGCATGAGGTGGCCAAAGTATTGGAGTTTCAGCTTTAACATCAGTCCTTCCAATGAACACTCAGGACTGATTTCCTTTAGGATGGACTGGTTGGATCTCCTTGAAGTCCAAGGGACTCTCAAGAGTCTTCTTCAACGCCATAGTTCAAAAGCATCAACTCTTCAGCGTTCAGCTTTCTTTATGGTCCAACTCTCACATCCATACATGACTACTGGAAAAACCATAGCTTTGAATAGATAGACCTTTGTTGGCAAAGTAATGTCTCTGCTTTTTAAGATGCTGTCTAGGTTTGTCATAGCTTTTCTTCCAAGGAGCAAGTGTCTTTTATTTTCATGGCTGCAGTCACTATCTGCAGTGATTTTGGAGCCCAAGAAAATAATGTCAGCCACTGTTTCCACTGTTTTCCCATTTATTTCCCACAGATGCCATGATCTTAGTTTTCTGAATGTTGAGCTTTAAGCCAACATTTTCACTCTCCTCTTTCACTTTCATCAAGAGGCTCTTTAGTTCTTCTTCACTTTTTGCCATAAGGGTAGTGTCATCTGCATATCTGAGGTTATTGATATTTCTCTCGGCGATCTTGATTCCAGCTTGTGCTTCATCCAACCCAGTGTTGCTCATGATGTACTCTGCATATAAGTTAAATAAGGAAGGTGACAATATACAGCCTTGACATACTCATTTTCTTATTTGGAACCAGTCTTTTGTTTCATGTCTTGTTCTAACTGCTGCTTCCTGAGCTGAATACAGATTTCTTAAGAAGCAAGTCTGATGGTCTGGTATTCCCATCTCTTTCAGAATTTTCCACAGTGTATTGTGATCCACACAAAGCCCTTGGCATAGTCAATAAAGCAGAAATAGATTTTTGTCTGAAACTCTTGCTTCTTAGATGTGAAAGTTGGACTATAAAGAAAGCTGAATGCTGAAGAATTGATGCTTTTGAACTGTGGTAATGGAGAAGACTCTTGAGAGTCCCTAGACTACAAGGAGATCAAATCAGTCGATCCTAAAGGAAATCAATCCTGAATATTCATTGGAAGGACAGATGCTGAAGCTGAAACTCCAATACTTTGTCCACCTTATATGAAGACATGACTCTTTGGAAAAGACCCTGATGCTGGGAAAGATTGAAGGCAGGAGGAGAAGGGGACGACGGAGGATGAGATGGTTGGATGGCATCACTGACCCAATGGACATGAGTTTGAGTAAGCTCCAGGGGTTGGTGATGGATAGCGAAACCTGGTGTGCTATGGGGTTGCAAAGAGTTGGACATGACTGAGGAACTGAAATGAACCAATCTGATAGGTTAAAGACTGTGTTTTCTGACTTAGGGAAATATAATCTTGAAGGTGGGCTATGAATACTGCAAAGATCCGCTCCTTGAAGGGGTGGGCTTGGCACCTGTGGGAGGTTTTGTGGGTCCTTAATGAAAATTCCCTAGAGGTGGAATTGCCCTTATGGAGGCTTTCCTGCAATCTCACAAGGACAGATGGTGGACTGGACTTGGCCATGGAAGATAAAGGCACTTCACATGCGGTGTATGGCTCTTCTAGCCCCATGAGGGCAAGGACTGCAACACGAGTTCCAGGTGATACCTGGCTTTGGGTTTTGCCATGTGTTGAGGATGTAACTCTTTGTTGTTGTAGCTATTGCTGTTGCTAGATGTAAATCTAAGGGTCAGTGTTATCGACCAAGGAAATATTGCAGAAGATGGACTGTGTATAGAATGTGAGGGGAGAGACCATGAAGGGTTAGAGAGTGGGGAGAGAGCAAATTAGCCGAGATGGCATGTTCAGGCAATCTTGCCCCATGTTTTGTAAATAATGACTATGTTAACCACTGAGATCATTTATATGGCAGCGCGCATGTGCGTTACGAGGTACCAGCTTGGTCACAAGCTACTTTGTGCTGTACAGATGTATGAGCTCCACCCAAAAAACTGGTGGCAATCCTGCTGCGTCACCGCTGTGTGTGTCCCTCGGGTCAGCCACGAGAGGAGAGAATATAATGTGTCTGCTGCTATGGCTGCTGTGCCATACAGGGGAGAATAAACATGTCTGCATTTCTTACCTTCCTCTAGTATTCTTCCGGAGAAGGAAATGGCAACCCACTCCAGTACTCTTGCCTGGAAACTCCCATGGACAGAGGAGCCTGGTAGGCTGCAGTCCATGGAGTCGCTAAGGGTCGGACATGACTGAGCGACTTCACTTTCGCTTTTCACTATCCTGCATTGGAGAAGGAAATGGTAACCCACTCCAATGTTCTTGCCTGGAGAATCCCGGGGACGGGGGAGCCTGGTGGGCAACCGTCTATGGGGTCGCACAGAGTCGGACACGACTGAAGCGACTTAGCAGCAACAGCAGCAGTATTCTTCCAGCCTCTTAGCTCACGGCTTGCCTACCCTGTGTTCAATGAACAGTGTGCACAGTGTTTGCATCTCTGATTCCTGAAGACAACTGGCATTCACGAACAGTATCAGCGATACAGTTATCTCTATGAGCTTCAGCCTCATATTCCCATAGTTTTCAGTACCAAACTTGCTAATTCATTTACATAACTATCAGCATTTAACTCAGACACACAAGTTCGGAAAAACAACAGGAAATGTAGAAGTAGTGATAAGGCTGCTTAACGATCTATTGAAGATCTAAGAGAGTCAATGAGTGGAAATCTGGATGTCTGAAAATTTGGTTGACCTAGAATATCTATCTTAAATGGCCAGAAATATTCAAGTGAGTGGAAAATTTACCTGATTTTTTTCTAGGCAGAAATTGACTCACTGAGTTAATTGTTCATTTTATACAACTAATTTTAAAAATAATAATTCAAGTATTTGCTGCCAGGTAAACAGGGCTCTAGAATTACCCAGTTTAAAAAAAAAAACAAAAACGCATGTAAACCCATGGCTGATTCATGTCAATGTATGGCAAAAACCACTACAATATTGTAAAGTAATTAGCCCCCAACTAAAATAAATAAATATATTAAAAATAAAAAAAATTAAAAAAATAAAAAATTTAAGCCAAGAACTCTCACTCTTTTTTTTTTTTTTCGAACTATTGGAGTGGAGTTGCTTTATTTTTGTATTTCTACTGTACAGAAAAGTGAATCAGCTATAAGTATGCATATACCATTGCATTTTTGGATTTCCTTTTACTTTAGGTCACCACAGAGCATTGAGTAGAGTTCCCTGAGCTATACAGTAGGTTATCATTAGTTATCTATTTTGTACATAAGATCAATAGTGTATATATGTCAATCTCAGTCTTCCAACTTATTCCGCTAGAATTACCCACATTTATACTGTTCCTTCGGAGAAGGCAATGGCACCCCACTCCAGTACTCTTGCCTGGAAAATCCCATGGACAGAGGAGCCTGGTAGGCTGCAGTCCATGGGGTCGCAAAGAGTCGGACACGACGGAGCGACTTCACTTTCGCTTTTCACTTTCATGCATTGGAGAAGGAAATGGCAACCCACTCCAGTATTCTTGCCGGGAGAATCCCAGGGACGGGGAAGCCTGGTGGGCTACCGTCTATGGGGTCACACAGAGTCGGACACGACTGAAGTGACTTAGCAGCAGCAGCATACTGTTCCTTACATCTTCTTAAAAGTAATCAGTGCATGATAAACTCTTACTAGGTAATTTTAAACAAACACCTGTGGTCTTTTTTCTTTTATAAAGAGCTGAAACTCCCTTTTTCCACCTTAAAGAAATAGTTAATACTACCACTGTAGTGTTGTAATAAAATCTACTAATTTTACAGGTGCTTTCCGTTTTATAATTCATTTAAAGAGCCTCTCTGATTCCTGAAAGGGGGAAATTGAACAACAGGAAATAAGGCTTTCCTCTTCAGCTGATATCATGTCTTTTTGATCATGTCATATCTGGTGTATTACACAATGTTTCTACTATAAGAAATTTTTCTTGTGACCTCCTATGGTGATGGTTATAAAGGAATGTCAGCCAGGATTACAACCAAAAGTTCTAATTTGCTTTCTCAGTGTATTCTACTTTGGATAAGAGGAGTCATATCTCTCTATGTGGATTCAAGTACAGCCTCCAGTTCATATGAACTTCCCTGGTGGCTCAGATGGTAAAGCGTCTGCCTACAATGCTGGAGACCTGGGTTCAATCTCTGGGTCGGGAAGATCTCCTGGAGAAGGAAATGGCAACCCACTCCAGTATTCTTGCCTGGAAAATCCCATGGACAGAGAAGTCTGGTAGGCTACAGTCCATGGGGTTGCAAAGAGTAGGACACAACTGAGAAACTTCACTTCTTCTTCTTCTTCACTTCCAGTTCATATACACTTCATAGGTTTGTACTTAAATAATGTGACCACAGAAATGGAAAGTATTAGCTCTGATTTAAACTGAAGGTTCTACGTGGGAACTATTTTCATTTGATGAATGAACATTTGTTTTAATTTTCCAGATGACTCTGGAATTATCCCTCTTTGACTATCCAGTTCTGGACCAAAGTTTAGAATATTAATCTAATGGAATTGAACAGCTACCTAGTCCAGTTTCATGCATAAAGACTGGAGATTGTACTTATAAAATCAATTGTCTTTTTTCTCCTACTTTTATCTGTAAACCCAACAAATTTGACAATTGAGCATTCTTCTCATAAATATAGCCCAGGGGCTAATTTGCATTGTCACAGGTTGAAGTGGGATGCCTCATGTCTCAGGAGCCTCTTTAGAAAAGGCTCTCTGGCTCTCTGTCTTGGACTACAAGAAGGACTTTGAAAAGGCTTAAGGGGATATTTCCCAATTAAGGCACAGATACTTACGTGATGGACATGATACCGCCTGGGGAGAAGATCTTCACAAAAGTAAAATGGCAGGAGAGAGAAACAAAGCACAGCGTACTTAGGTTAGGAAGACTAGGTAGCAGGTAACATGTATTTGGTTTTTATACTTTTGGACTCAGTCAGTGAAACATAGAATAATGTCTTACTCCTTTGGCTCTGTAGCTCAAGCCAGTTCATCTAGTCTAATTCTGATGTAGATGGAGCCTGTAATAGCAAAGTCTCTCCATGCCAAGCATGCTCTGGCAGACAAACATGCTGACCTGGAGGAGCGGCAACAGGCTCAGCAAGAGTTGGGAGAAGTGTCCCTGGCAGGGATGTGAAAGCAACAGATGTAGACCTGAGAGGAGAGCTGTGGGCAATTATGATACCAACTGGAATTGCAATGTGGTATGTGTTGGTGTCTCAACAGGATATGTGGCTATAGTAGGAGTAATAATAACATTAACACATTTTTTTGCTGTGTTGTTTTCATATATTATCACATTTAATTTTCATACTAATCACATAAAAGAGTTGTTATTGTCTTTTTAATGCATATTCAAAAAGTAGAATTTGCAAGAATTTAAAACCACACAGCTATAAAATTGGAGCTAAAATTTGGACTCATTCTGTCTTGAAACAAAACCACTTCACTGTCACAAACAATAGAAATTGCCCCTGAAATGAATGGGCCTTTAGTGATTCATGGATAAGGTTAACACATTCTCAGTAGAACCATCTTGCCAACAGTGGTCAGTACTGGAAAATGATGGGCCATGTTTGTAGTGTCTGGAGAAAGAATTGTAGGAACAGAGTAGGGTCATAAAAAACAGAGACAATGTGGTAGAGAGGCCCTGGAGATGGAGACAGAAACTAGTATCAGGAATGGTATCTGTGCTTCCCTTCTAGTCTGAGAGCATTCAAGAGGGCAAGAATTATGTCTTATTAATTTTTGTATTTTCAGCACCTATGATAGTATCTGGTGTATTCAAAGAGGTAAATAGATTCTTAAATGTTTGAACTCAAGGTGGTTGCACAAGACTCGAGTTAGCAGGGAGGTGGAGGTCAGCCATAATGGACAAGACCAGACACCAACAGGGTGATGCCAGCATGACTCTGCTATATAGAGGGTCACGTCTACCCCAGTTTGGCAGGGTCATTGGGATCCACCAGAAGTAGAGGACGTTGTTTCCCCTTTACATCTGCAGTCCCCAACCTTTTTGACACCAGGGAGTGTTTTCATGGAAGATGATTTTTCCATGGACCAGGTTGAGGGGATGGTTTCAGGATGATTCAAGTGCATTACACTTATTGTGCACTTTATTTCTATTATTATTACATCAGCTCCACTTCAGATCATAAGGCATTAGGTCCCAGAGGTTAGAGACCCCTGCCTTACATGACGAAGGCAGACTTCTCTGGCAGATAATTTTTACTTTGAGGGAATATGATTTAATATACTTATTAGTTTTTAAGAGCTTATTATATGCAAGTCACTGTGCTAAGTTCTGAGGCAAACAAAACTCCAGAAGTCCTTCCCCATAAGAGATGTATGTGTACTCAGTCATGTCTAACTCCTTGCGACCCTCTAGACTGTAGCCTACCAGGCTCCTCCGTCCATGGAATTTTTTAGACAAGAATACTCAAGTGGGTTGCCATGCCCTCCTCCAGGGGATCTTCCTGACCCAGGGATGGAACCTGTGTCTCTGTGTATCCTGCACTGGCAGGCAGATTCTTTACCACTGGGGAATCTTATGGGAAGTCCATGAGAAACTTACCAGGTGATTATAGGCAACTAAGCAATTATATTGCAATGCGAGAAGCACATCAATAGGAGAAGAACAGGGTACAACAGGAATAAATATTAGGAATGTCTAGCCCAGATACAGAGGTTCAAGGACAGCTTTCCAGAGAAAGTGGAATGAGGCATTCACTGTGGCTTAGACCTGAGTTTGAAGTCCTATTCTGTCATTTTGTAGCCACAGACATTTGAAAAGTTGCTTAATCTAACAGAGTTTCAGTTTTCCTATCTTTGAAACAGGGAAAGTTGAAATTGACTATTTCAGTTCAGTTCAGTTCAGTTCAGTCACTCAGTCGTGTCCGACTCTTTGCGACCCCATGAATTGCAGCATGCCAGGCCTCTTTGTCCATCACCAACTCCTGGAGTCTACCCAAACCCATGTCCATTGAGTCGGTGATGCCATCCAACCATCTCATCCTCTGTCGTCCCCTTCTCATCCCGCCCCCAATCCTACCCAGCATTAGGGTCTTTTCCAATGAGTCAACCCTTCGAATGAGGTGGCCAAAGTATTGGAGTTTCAGCTTCAACATCAGTCCTCCCAATGAACACCCAGGATTGATCTCCTTTAGGATGGATTGATTGGATCTCCTTGCAGTCCAAGGGACTCTCAAGAGTCTTCTCCAACACCACAGTTCAAAAGCATCAATTCTTTGGCACTCAGCCTTCTTCACCGTCCAACTCTCACAACCATACATGACCACTGGAAAAACCATAGCCTTGACTAGACGGACTTTTGTTGGCAAAGTAATGTCTCTGCTTTTAAATATGCTACCTAGGTTGGCCATAACCTTCCTTCCAAGGAGTAAGCATCTTTTAATTTCATGGCTGCAATCACCATCAGCAGTGATTCTGGAGCCCCAAAAAATAAACTCTGACACTGTTTCCACTGTTTCCCCACCTATTTCCCATGAAGTGATGGGACCAGATGCCATGATCTTAGTTTTCTGAATGTTGAGCTTTAAGCCAACTTTTTCACTCTCCTCTTTTACCTTCATCAAGAGGCTATTTAGTTCCTCTTCACTTTCTGCCATAAGGGTGGTGTCATCTGCATATCTGAGGTTATTGATATTTCTCCCGGTAATCTTGATTCCAGCTTGTGCTTCTTCCAGCCCAGTGTTTCTCATGATGTACTCTGCATATTTATATTTATTCAGTAACTGTATGAATTCAAGTGCTTAAATTGCCCTGCATGTTAAGGTGCAGGGCACACACAAATGCTGAAGAACCTTTTCATCCATCTCCATCCTTCCCTTTTTTGTGGGAATACTAAAATACTTTGTGTTAATATGGTGGCAACGTTGGCTTCTCAAAATCACTTGAATCTTTACAAAGCAATATGTTTTTGTCATTTTCCATCTTTTTCAGGGATACTTGTGTTTCTAGAATCATGTAGAATCTGAAGTCATTAAGTCATCTCATGCAGTGATAACATCCAGGTAATACTTCACCTTATAAATAATAATAAAAAATTAAACTCTTATGGGAATGCAGAATAGCTTAGAGTGTTTAGATAATGTTTAGCATATGCAGATAACTTATGATTTCTTGGTTTTTCAGAATGCTTACCCAGATGCTGGCAAAATTTTACTTTTCTTGGGCATGTGTACACAGTTTGGGAATACTAAATCAAGAGGGAGAGTGTTTTAAATGCAGAAGACAACTGTTTTTAGTTTTCTCCATAGAGACTGTCCCATAAAGTGAAGTGTGAGTGAAAAATTTAGCAACAACAGTGTTCTAACAGTGATTGTGATGACCATATCTCCTTAAACTGGCAATTTGCAGCAAATTGCAATGAAGATAACTAATACAGTGGCCACGGACACTCCAGTCCCAGCTGTTCCCATCATCGTGAAGACTTGGCTTAAGAGTTCCAGTTTTCCACAAACTTAACAAAACTCTATCCTTGTTGACTTTTGTACAACAAGAAACTACATAACATCATGAAACCGAACATCTATTCACCAGACGTGATGCTTCCTGGAAGAGACCTGGGGCCCTTTGTGTGGATGGAGCCACAACATCTTCTAAACTGTAATTCTCAAAACACTTAACAATTCCCATTACTTTATGAGTAAAAAGAAAAATCCTAGGGGCATTTGAGGATATTTGGCTTAGGACTTGAAGTGTGTCAGTGCCCTATAAATTTTTTCTTGCTTTGTACCCCTAGGCTCTTTTGCATACATTTCATTCACTTCCAAAAGGAGGAAAAACTAGAAATCATGCAGACAGTACTAAGGACCAGCATTAGGATAACTGTAAAAAGAAGTTATGTAAACAATGGAGAAGAGGGCAGTGGGGTCTGAAATTGGTTTGGAATCCGTCTTCCTGAAGGACTGAGAGAACGTTGTTGTTAGAATGGAGCACAGTGAATTCTAAAAGGCTTTGTTCATCCTTCTATTTATGACTCTTGCACTCTTTGGTCTAAATACGTTTTCTTAAATTGACTTTGTTTCTCTTCCTGTGACACAGACACTCTTAAATGACTTACTATATTTTTGCAACAATTAGAGTTGTGCAGAGTACACTTTCGTGTACTGATCCCACCCTCTTGTAAAGTGAGGCAGATGACATTTTCCCCATTACAGAAGCAGAAGTAGATATTGGGAGGTTTTAGAACAGTGGGGGACTTGGGACTACAGACCAAAGTTTCCTGATTCTCGGTCTAGATTTTCCCAGTAAATTATGCTGCCACCCTGATCCTGCTGTTGTTAATTTCAATACAAGGCTGATTTATTCATTATTAATGACATGAAGTTCTATCATCAGCAGATGTACATAATATGATTTTCCCTCTCTCTTCTCTTCTGAATCACAGTGAAACCATTATGGCTACTGTAATCAAGTTTCCCCATTTAGGAAGTAGAGGGAGCAGACAAAGAATCAGGGAGAGTTAATATCCTGCCCTTTCCTTCTATAGATGATTCTGTGACTATTTACATACATGAGATAATAATTAACAGGTGAGCCCTTTGAGCTCTGAAGGGAAAAAAGTGTCATGTTATTGCTTGGATTAATTGGGTCTTAACAGAATATAAGAGTAAATAGATTATCAAGATAAATTTTAATTGTCTATTTTGAGGTAAATATGTCAGGTGTGCAGAAATCTAATTGGATGTCAGGGTATGACAATTCTGTAACTTCTCATTGTATGTGGAATCACTCTAAGAGTTGAACAGCCTGACTTTTGTCTAATACTCCTCAATCTCTGGCTTTCTTTCAGCTCTTCGAATTATAAGTAATAAAATCGTATCAGGCACCTTGGCATATGATATTGGGATATTGCAACTTAAATCTCTCTATTCAAATTCACTGTTTTCAAAGTGTCAATCTCTGCCTGGTTCTGATCTCATAATAGAGTAACACAACCTCCTCAGAAGGTTTCCAGGCACACTCTCTTGGTACCAATGGATTTGGGAATGATGTTAACACTCTTACAGGAGAGTTTAGAAGAGTTTGGGTTTGAATTACAGCTCTATTATTTATTTTATAAACAGGGTGATCATATTCCTAGCTTGACCTGGACAATTCCAAGTTGTCTATCATGCCAGAATCATTATTACAGCTCTGCCTTTCATTCTCAAAAGGGCCCTTACCATGCTATATATGTGGTACCTTGGAAAAATCACAGCCTCTTCAATCTGTACATTTCCTCATCTGGAAAAACTTTGAAAAACTTTGCTATTTTGAAATACATAGTAAGTATTTAAATACTGACTATTAACATAATTTTTTTTGCGGCATTCCGTCTGTGGGCCTTTGATGGATGACTAACATGTTCTGTTGCTCTCCCATGGCAGTTCTGAAAAGCAGCTGCTGGAGTCCATCTTTAATAGAACTTTTATCTGACAATCTCTGGTTTAGATTGGCAGAACATCCAGAGTTTTAATACCTGATAGCTCTCTTTCCTGGTTGAAAAGACCTCTCCTCTACTCCAGTTGGACATCTGGGCACTGACAATGTTGTTTCCCAGGCTCAGCCTGATCCTACTCTACCTCATATTAGATGGATTTTTTCAGATACCTGGGCTCTGCCTCTTCTTGAAAGTCCCTTTTTAAAAATTAGAGTTGATTTATAACGGTTGTGTTAATTTCTGCTATAACTTGAAAGTCTTGTGATCTCATCCTGGCATTCCCACTTCTTTCTCAATGATGTGGGGTGAGCGGAGCAGCAGAGAAATGATGCAGCTAAACAGACCATGAAGAAGAGAGGGGAACAGTGGGGAAAATGTGAGGCTGGTTTGAATGGTGCATGGAAGTGTGGTAGGCTTAGAGACAAGGGTGAGTAGACATTCTTCCACTCTCTCAAACGGATGGCTTCTTGGATATGAATGCCTTCTTGAAATTGGACTGAAGTGGTGACAATCTCATCAATTTCATCTCAACTATGATTCTTGACTCCTCCTTGGACCATTGCTTGTCCTGAAATGCTATTAAATCTCTTCCTAGAACTCAGACTGCCTTTGTTCTCTGAATGATATTCCTTTTCTGTGGCCCAAGTCTCTCCTGGGACATGAAGTGGTTGCCAAGAGCAGGTAAGAATCTCACACTGAAGGGGTAGTGCTAAAAATCCCAGGCACAGGCCCAGACAGGATTTAAAGTTCCTTGCTCCAATCCGTATTCCAAGAATGTACTAGAGAAGAGGTACTCTGGACCTAGCGAACATTTTGTACATTGCTACCTGTGTTATCTCTATTTTCTGTTTTCCTGATGCTCTGACATCCGAAGCCTCTGAACTCTGATGACCCAGACAGGGACAGCCCCTTCCAGGGTTAGCTAATTCTTAGATATTAATAGTAAAGGCCTTTGTAAATATGCCTTTGATAGGCAAACAAACTAATTCTAAGCTCATATTCCCAGTTGTCTTGAAACTATGCACCTGGCTCTGTCACCACAGGGCCAGGTACTGGATAACTAGAGAATACTTCTATAGCCTAAAGCCCATTGGAATTATTCAAAGTATCCATACCTAAACCTGCTTACATCTACCTCATGGCTCCTTTTCTAGAGAAGCACAATCAAGTTTCTTGCCAGCAGTTCCTTTCTCTCTCTATGCCTACACATCTTGCTTTGGTGCTTCCCAGTTGGCCTTGAATGGGATTCTGTGCCATCACTCCGGGTTCTAGGGGACTAGGAGGATAATAAAGTTCTTCTTCATGACAATGATTTTTGTGTCTGTGTGTCTTACCACACTCAATTAAAACAAATCCTGGGGACTACTAAAACCCCCTCTGTACATGCTCTGTTATTATAGTTGTACAAGACTATTTTGGAGTGAAAATTAAGCTTTGCTCTTTTCAGTATCTGCCCTCTCTCATAACAAAACACTTTGAACCTAGCGCATGTATGTCACAAGTGACAAGAATCTTAGTTGGAAGATTTTTCTATCTGGGAAGGAGAACTAGGCCAGACCTTGGTCAAGTTTGGGAGAATGATACCTGGTCTTGATTGAGGCAATTTAGCTTCAGCTAATAAACAATGTATAGAATATTTGGTGCTATTCCCTTGGCCCTCCAACCATGTTTTGTTTTGTTTTGTTTTTTCCTGCAGGAGTGTGTCCCAGATTTCAGAGGTTTTAGCAGAATGTGCAGAGTGAAGATTCTACCAGGTCAGAGAAATAGTACAGGCTCGCTGCTTTTTTATATTGTTTCAGGTGAGAGTAGCAAAGAAGGGGGGGGACACAATGTTTAGCACCCATATTCAGCATAAAAATAATTTCAGACTTCACCAAAATTGCAGCCTTCAGCTTTTATTTCTTCCCACATTATCGGAACCCTGAGGTCTCAGGTTATGAGTTGTTTATAGCTTACAACACAGAGATATACAGTCGTTTTTTATTATTTTGCAGTGGTTATATTCTATAAAATCACCACAAATTTTGAATTAGCAACTACTAAACCATTGTTCCTAGTGCTAAATATAGTGTTAGGTTCCTGCAAGCTTTTGCTCACAATAATTTCATTAACTTATCCATACCTACCTGTGTTTGTGTTTAGAAAAACAGTTGGATCACCAACATTGATCTTGCAACCATGAGCACTATAAGAATACCCAAATGAAGCTAATCTGACACACACATTTTCTTGGTCAGGTGCATCATTGCCTTCTTACACTCAGCAGCACTAGATGTTAATAGCACCTTAGTATTATGATCGAGGGATGATTGAAACAGAATAAATTATCCCCAAAAAGCACAAAAATGGGAAATGTGGCATTAAATAGACCCCCAAAGACTTACAAGAGAGCCAAAACAAGAAGGCACAGCATCGGGACTTCCCTGGTGGTCCAGATGGCTAAGTGGCTAAGACTCTGAGCTCCTGATGAAAGGGGCCTGGGTTTGATCTTGGTCAGGGAACTAGATCTCACAGGCTGCAACTAAGCGTTCACATACAGTAACTAAAGATTTCACATGCTGCCAGGAAGGTCATAGATCCTGTGTGCCAAAACTAAGACCCAGTGCAACAAAATAAATAAACAAACCCTTGAAAAAAAGGTACAGTATTTCCTTGTTCAACCTCAGCCAGGAAAGGCACATTGCATAGCTCAGATTTTTCACAACTCAGGAAAGTTCTGTGAATAACTGCAAAAGCACTATATATATATATATATATATATATATATATATATATATATATATACATATATACATATATATACACACATATATATTGTATATATATATATGTATATATATATATATATATATATATATATATATATAAAAGTTTGGGGGTTACAAATGCATTTTAATGAAGAAGTGAATTTACAAATATGAAATCCATGAATAACAAGGACTGACTGTACAAAATCATATGAAAAGGCCCACAGTACTACAGTGCCAGCTCTCCCAAGATCTATTCTTGAACAAGCCTACTATTCTCCATTCACAACCCACTCTATCTCTTCCTTGTTTCTGTCCCACTTGCCATTTTCACCTGCTGGAATTCTGTTGGTGTAAGTCTAGTTTCAAGCTCAGAAAGGTTGATACAACTACTTTCCTGAGCTCCAACTCATTGGGATTTCGTCAATCTTATGATTTTTCCTGTCTACCTTCTTCAGCACAGCATGTGAGCAGTCTAGTGTATACTTAGGAGTCTTTTTTATTATCAATAACTCACTTCTGTGGATAGGCTCAGTGGATAGCCATGAGTGGATATTCTAGGGCTGGACATCTTCTCAAGTTACTGATCTCGAGAGTCAGCCTTGCACACCCAAGCTGGACTTGCTTTATGACATGCAATGTCTGTTTGCTCTTAGTGCAAGGGTTGTCCTACTTCATGGGACAGCTGATTACATTTTTAAAGAGGTTTAATTGTGAGAAAAGTATTCCTCCCCTTAAAGTTTAACTTAAATTTAAATCTCTATAATTTTCATTTCCAGTCTAAAAAGTTTTATGATCATAATACATTTTATTGATTTACTATCATTTTGACCAATATTGCTAATAATGACTGTTTTCTAATAATTGTGCTTGGTTGTAAATTATATTTTCAGATTAATTACGTAACCTGTATTTTAGGGTGAAATATGGAGTTCAGTTTAGTCGCTCAGCCATGTCCGACTCTGCAATCCTGTGAACCACAGCACACCAGGCCTCCATGTCCATAACCAACTCCCGGAGTTTACCCAAACTCATGTCCATCGATGTGATGATGCCATCAAGCCATCTTATCCTCTGTTGTCCCCTTCTCCTCCTGCCCCCAATCCTTCCCAGCAACAGGGTCTTTTCCTATGAGTCAACTCTTCTCATGAAGTGGCCAAAGTATTGGAGTTTCAGCTTCAACATCAGTTCTTCCAATGAACACCCAGGGCTGATCTCCTTTAGATGGACTGGTTGGATCTCCTTGCAGTCCAAGGGACTCTCAAGAGTCTTCTCAAACACTACAGTTCAAAAGCATCAATTCTTCGGCACTCAGCTTTCTTGACCGACCAACTCTCACAACCATACATGACTACTGGCAAAACCATATTCTTGACTAGAAGGACCTTTGTTGGCAAAGTAATGTCTCTGCTTCTTAATATGCTACCTAGGTTGGTCATAACTTTCCTTCAAAGGAATAGGCATCTTTTAATTTTATGGCTGCAATCACCATCTGCAGTGATTTTGGAGCCCCCCAAAATAAAATCTGACACAGTTTCCACTGTTTTCCCATCTATTCGCCATGAAGTGATGGGACCAAATGCCATGATCTTAGTTTTCTGAATGTTGAGCTTTAAGCCAACATTTTTACTCTCAGCTCTCACTTCCATCAAGAGGCTTTTTAGTTCTTCTTCACTTTCTGCCATAAGGGTGGTATCATCTGCATATCTGAGGTTATTGATATTTCTCCCAGAAATCTTGATTCCAGCTTGTGCTTCTTCCAGCCCAGCGTTTCTCATGATGTACGTTGCATATAAGTTAAATAAGCAGCAATATACAGCCTTGACGTACTCCTTTTCCTATTTGGAACCAGTCTGTTGTTCCACGTCCAGTTCTGACTGTTGCTTCCTGACCTGCATACAGGTTTCTCAAGAGGCAGGCCAAGTGTTCTGGTATTCCCATCTCTTTCAGAATTTTCCACAGTTTATTGTGATCCACACAGTAAAAGGCTTTGGCATAGTCAATAAAGCAGAAATGGATTTTTTTTCTGGAACTCTCTTGCTTTTTCGCTGATCTAGAGGATGTTAGCAATTTAATCTCTGGTTCCTCTGCCTTTTCTAAAACCAGCTTGAACAACTGGAAGTTCACGGTTCACATACTGCTGAAGCCTGGCTTGGCGAATAGTAAACCTTTAATAAATGGAAGTATTATTATTCGTACTATTATAGGATTTGATGTCTTATTTGCTCCTAGTGGTACCAACTAATCTTATGAAGTTTCCTTAGAAAGGCCTGCTTTTCCCCAAATGCAATTAGTTCTCAGTTCGGGTCAAATTCTATGGTAAGTATTGAATAGGAAGATAAAAATATGACCTTTGAATGTTCTTAGGAGACGGCTCCTGGAAAAGAATGGCATACACCTGCCAGTAGGATGCCCAAGCTTGGACATGAGTGTTTTAAGGATGGGGGTTGTCATGTTGTGACATTTTATTAACCAGTCAGATTAGTGGTCCTTTAAAAAATTTGTTAAGGGGGCAATCACAAGAATTATAAATTCATTTTAGTTATGGCATATATAGTCAAACTTGGCATTTAATTAATTTTAGGATATATTGGGAAGTGATGATCTGTAGCAACTTTTGAGCAGTAAAATTTTCCTCAGAGAATCAGATAATCAATTTGACTTTGTGGGTCTGGTCATAGACATCTATACAACTACTCATTCTGCCATTGTAGTTTAAAAATAGCCACATAGATAACTTACGAGTGTAGCTGTGTTCCAATAAAACTTTATTTACAAAACAGGTGATGAGTTGGGTTTGGTCCATAGGCTACAGTTTTCCAAGCTCTTATGTATGGAAACCAAGTCTCTCTATTTGTATGTTTATATCTCAGTCAGTAGCAGAAACATCTCAGTCATCGTAATATACTAAAGCTAAGGTATTCAAAAATAGATTCTTGGGTTGAGTTGAATCTGAAAAGAAAAAAAGTCAAGTAAATAACCAAATAACATGGTATCTTCAAAGGAAGGATAAGTGAGTCTATCCTCTAGGCTAAGGTTACTCCTTAGTTTATGGGTTCATACTAAGTCATTGTTCTCCAGGCTTTGTTCTCCATGTCAGGGTAGCTGGATTAGAAGTGGCTTGAGCAGCAGTCACATATGCCAGAACAGCCCTCCTTTCACAACTGCTTGCACCATGGTGCTGAAACTGTCAGATCCATAATGCTGGATCACCTGTCAGATCCTCTCTCCCCACCCTTACCCCTCAGTGGTGGATTCAGCTTGAGTACCACTAATATTCTTTAACTCCGAAGCATCATGGTCAAAACTATCTCAATTTATCAGAGAAGGTTTAATAATATTGGTCTCCAAAGTGAAAGTGGCCACGATTCCTAGTTTTCCCCTTCCACTTGGCTACCCAATCCCTACAAAAAACATAATCACCTTCTTCCCAGAGAAGGACTCTGTACATCTGAAAGCAGTATTTACCAAGGAACAAATGGTTTCTTTTCACCTCTCAGCACAGCAGTGATCGCCAAATTAATGTATCTGCATATTTAAGGAGGAAATTCATATATGGCACAGAGCATTAAGATTTGCTGAGATGACTTTCTGTCTTAACAAGACGAGGAATATCAGACAGCCTTTAAATAATAACTCCTCTCACTTTAGTTTCACTTATTTTGATCCCTTGTTGCTGCTGCTGCTGCTAAGTCACTTCAGTCGTGTCCGACTCTGTAAGACCCCATAGACAGAAGCCCACCAGGCTCCTCTGTCCCTGAGATTCTCCAGGCAAGAACACTGGAGTGGGTTTCCGTTTCTTTCTCCAATGCATGAAAGTGAAAAGTGAAAGTGAAGTCGCTCAGTTGGGTCAGACTCTTAGCGACACCATGGACTATAGCCTACCAGGCTCCTCCATCCATGGGATTCTCCAGGCAAGAGTACTAGAGTGGGTTGCCATTTCCTTCTCCATAGATCCCTTGTTAAGTTGGTTATTATTCAACAAAAATGTAAGCCAGTTATTCACGTTTTTCATTTAATGATACACTTTTTAATAAGGGCATATAACTGTCATTTCATTTGACTGCAGTGTCATTCTCTTAAGTGTGGCTATCACTGTGCTAAAATGTTTGTCTACAATCTGATCACTGTGCTTTAATATAATTTTTCAAAGTGTTTTGAGATCTTCAGTTTGACAGAATAGCAGAAATCCAGATGATTATTTCAGTTTGAAAAAATGCCAACGCCACCTATTTTATTTAATTGAGAAAATAAAGAGCAAAGCTTCTATGGTATGTGAATACTTCTCTATGGAAACCAAACAAATACTTAGGTTGCAGTAGTTGTAACTTTCTCCATTACCAAATCTATGAACTCTTAAGGCATCAGTGTTTCTCGATCTCTTTGTAGCTTCTTAAGACATTACAAGAAGAAAGATAGTGTGAGAGGATGTGGACACAATTGAATATATGAATCACAAAATTAAAATATTCTACTTCACAGGATGAAAGAGAAGGGAAGAAATAAAATCTCACAAAAAGTTAAAGCAGTAATCAGTGAGTAACTCTTCAGAAGAGGAAGATAAAAGGAAATGGCAGAAAGGCCAAGGGAAGCTGAGTGCTGAGAACTGGCAGAGGGGCTGGAAGACTTGGAGTGATTGACTCAAAGAGAGCACAACATTAAAGGAGGCTTTGAAAACACCTCAAACACAGAATGAAAAAGGCTAGTTAAGCGGGGATTGCTTTATCTTGAGGAAGGACATGTTTTATTTATGTCTATATAAACAGATATAAAAAGTTATATCTCTTAACTTGTTTCTTTTTTTTTTTTTGTTAGATGCAGTGCTGTTTTGCAAAGATGGTCCCTGGGCTTAACTTGAGTACATCAGATAGTCTGACCCTGATTTAGTTGAAAGAGACTCTTGAAGCATAAAGCGAGAAAGATGGTATTCAGGGTACTTTGAAAAGAATGGTAACCCTATATGTGAACTAAGAGACCGATGACCAGTCCTGTGGACTCTGAAGAAGGTGAGGGTTGGACTGGGGAGTTGTGCGCAGAATGCTACAGGTTCTATGCATGATGGAAGGAGGGATGATACATGGCTGATTCATGTCCTCAATGTAAAGTAATTAGCCCCCAACTTTGAACTAAAAAAAAAAAAAAAAAAAAGAAAAAAATGGAAGAGTTTGTGGAGCTACAGGAAGATGGAAGGAATGATACATGTAACCTCAATGAATTTGAACTAGAAAATATGGGAGAGATGAGTGATCCTCTCCTTCCTCCTCTCTCCCAACTTAATTTTTAAAGTTCTCTTTCTTGAGGGCTTCTGAACAGCTCAGTGCTATGTTTCTAATATATTTCTTGAATGAACTTGTCCTCCTGATTCTTCTTCCTGCTGGCTGTATGGCAGAAGGGATGAGGCATCAAGCCCTAAAATATCCTTTCCTTGATTCCCATCCTTAAACAAAAGTTCTCAGAAAACATAGAAGGGGCTTGTCTATGTGTTCTTTACCGTAGCTTAAAAGCTCCAGACTATCACTTTTCTTAAAGAGGAGTCTCTTTCTGGCCAATTGGGGCTGGGGCATTTTGTTGTTGTTGTTCAATTACCCAATCGTGTCTGACTCTTTGCAGCTATGAACTGCAGCTCACCAGGCTTCCTTGTCCTTCACTATCTCCCTGAGTTTGCTCAAACTCATGACCATTGAGTCGATGATGCCATCCAACCATCTCATTCTCTGTCATCCCTTCTCCACTGCCCTCAATCTTTCTCAACATCAGGATCTTTTCCAATGAGCCAGCTCCTTGCATCAGATGGCCAAAGTATTGGAGCTTCAGCTTCAATATCAGTCCTTCCATTGAATATTCAGTGTTGATTTGACTTTAGGATTGACTGGTTTGATCGCATTGCAGTCCAGTTCAGTTCAGTCACTCAGTCGTGTCCGACTCTTTGCGACCCCATGAATTGCAGCATGCCAGGCCTCCCTGTCCATCACCAACTTCTGGAGTTTACCCAAACCCATGTCCACCGAGTTGGTGATGCCCTCCAACCATCTCATCCTCTGTTGTCCCCTTCTCCCCCTGCCCCCAATCCTTCCCAGCATTAGGGTCTTTTCCAATGAGTCAACTCTTCGCATGAGGTGGCCAAAGTATTGTAGTTTCAGCTTCAACATCAGTCCTTCCAATGAACACCCAGGACTGATCTCCTTTAGGATGGACTGGTTGGATCTCCTTACAGTCCAAGGGACTCTCAAGAGTCATCTCCAACACCACAGTTCAAAAGCATCAATTCTTTGGCACTCAGCTTTCTTCATCGTCCAACTCTCACATCCATACATGACCACTGGAAAAACCATAGCCTTGACTAGAAGGACCTTTGCTGGCAAAGTAATGTCTCTGCCTTTAAATAAGCTATCTAAGTTGGTCATAACCTTCCTTCCAAGGAGTAAGCGTCTTTTAATTTCATGGCTGCAATCACCATCAGCAGTGATTTTGGAGCCCCCCAAAATAAAGTCGGACACTGTTTCCACTGTTTCCCCATCTATTTCCATGAAGTGATGGGACCAGATGCCATGATCTTACTTTTCTGAATGTTGAGCTTCAAGTCAACTTTTTCACTCTCCTCTTTCACTTTCATCAAGAGGCTCTTTAGTTATCCTTCACTTTCTACCATAAGGGTGGTGTCATCTGCATATCTGAGGTTTTTGATATTTCTCCCGGCAATCTTGATTCCAGCTTGTGTTTCTTCCAGCCCAGCGTTTCTCATGATGTACTTTGCATATAAGTTAAATAAGCAGGGTGACAATACACAGCCTTGAAGTACTCCTTTTCCTATTTGGAACCAGTCTATTGTTCTATGTGCAGTTCTAACTGTTACTTCCTGACCTGCATACAGGTTTCTTAAGAGACAGGTCAGATGGTCTGGCATTCCTATCTCTTTCAGAATTTGCCACAGTTTATTGTGACCCACACAGGGACTCTAAAAAGTCTTCTCTAGCACCACAGTTTGAAAACATCCATTCTTTTTCACTCAGCCTTCTTCATGTTCCAACTTTCATATCCATACATGACCACTGGGGAAAAAAAAAGCCAAAAATATAGCTTTGACTATATGGACCTTTATCAGCAAAGTGATGTCTCCGCTTTTTAATATGCTGTTCACGTTTCTCATAGCTTTTCTTCCAAGGAGCAAGAGTCTTTCAATTTCGTGGCTACCATCACCATCTGCAGTGATTTTGGAGTCCAAAAAGTATTCTATCTCAATAGTTCTCACAGAGAGTCAGTCTCACAAATTGATATGATTCCAACCCAACTCATAGTTGACTCATACTACACTATTTCTTCTATTAAATACAATGATGGCAATCATTACAATTAGCTGACATTTATCAAGCCCTTGCTATGTGTTGAACACTATATTAAACGCTTTCTATACATTATCTCATTAAACTTTAAAATAATCCTCTAAGGTAGATGCCCTTGAAAATATTTGTCACTTCCACCCTACAGAAGTGACAAATAGATTCAAGGGATTAGATCTGATAGACAAAGTGCCTGAAGAACTATGGACAGAAGTTTATGACATTGTACAGAAGGCATCAAGGAAGCATCATTGTATAGGATGATCAAGACCGTCCCCAAGAAAAACGAACGCAAAAAGGCAAAACGGTTTTCTGAGGAGACCTTACAAATAGTTGAGTAAAGAAAGAAGCTAAAGGGAAAGGAAAACATGAAACATATATGCATCTGAATGCAGAGTTCCAAAGAATAGCAAGGAGAAATAAGAAAGCCTTCTTCAGCGATCAAAGCAAAGAAATAGAAGAAAACAATAGAATGGGAAAGACTAGAGATCTCTTCAAGAAAACTAGAGATACCAAGGGAATATTTCATGCAAAGATGGGTGCAATAAAGGAGAGAAGTGGTACGGACCTAACAGAAACAGAAGATATTAAGAAGAGGTGGCAAGAATACACAGAAAAACTATACAAAAAAGATCTTCAAGACCCAGATAACCATGATGGTGTGATCACTCACCTAGAGCCAAACATCCTGGAGTGTGAGATCAAGTGGGCCTTAGGAGGCACCACTGTGAACAAAGGTAGTGGAGGTGATGGAATTCCAGTTGAGCTATTTCAAATCCTAAAAGATGATGCTATGAAAGTGCTGCACTAAATGTGCCAGCAAATTTAAAAAACTCAGCAGTGGCCACAGGAATGGAAAAGATCAGTTTTCATCCCAATCCCAAAGAAAGGCAATGCCAAAGAATGTGCAAAGTACTGCACAATTGCACTTATCTCATTCGCTAATAAAGTAATGCTCAAAATTCTCCAGGTGAGTTTTCAACAGTACGTGAACTGTGAACTTCCAGATGTTCAAGCTGGATTTAGAAAAGTCAGAGGAACCAGAGATCAAATTGCCAACACCTGTTGGATCATCAAAAAAACAAGAGAGTTTCAGAAAAACATTTACTTCTGCTTTATTGACTATGCTAAAGCTTTTGACTGTGTGGATCACAATACGCTGAAAATATTTAACGAGACTGGAAAAAACTCCTGAATCCAGGAAGCATTAAACGAGAGGAGTTCATCAAACACCACCATACCTACACTGAAACCAAGCACCACCCAAGGGCCAACAAGTCCCAGAGTAAGATATACCACACAAATTCTCCAGCAACACAAGAACATAGCCCTGTACTTCAACATACAGGCTGCTCAAAATCACACCAAACCCACTGACATCTCAAAACTCATTACTGGACACTTTATTGCACTCCAGAGAGAAGAAATCAAGCTCTACCCACCAGAACACTGACACAAGCTTCCCCAACCAGGAAACCTTGACAAGCCACCCTCCAACCCCACCCACAGTGAGGAACCTCCACAATAAAGAGGAACCACAAACTGCCAGAAAACAGGCCACCCCAAACACAGCAATTTAAACAAGATGAAAAGGCAGAAAAATACCCAGGAGGTAAAGGAACAGGATAAATGCCCTCCAAATCAAACAAAAGAGGAAGAGATAGGGAATCTACCTGATAAAGAATTCTAAATAATGATAGTGAAAATGATCCAAAATCTGGAAAACAAATTGGAGCAACAGATAAATAACCTGGAGATAAGGATTGAGAAGATGCAAGAAAGGCTTAACAAAGACTTAGAAGAAATAAAAAAGGTAATTATATAATGAATAATGCAATAAATGAGATCAAAAACACTGTGGAGGGAACCAACAGTAAAATAACGGAGGCAGAAGATAGGATAAGCAAGAGAGAAGATAGAATGATGGAAATAAATAAAGCAGAGAGGAAAAAAAGAAAAAAGAATTAAAAGAAATGAGGAAAACCTCAGAGACCTCTGGTACAATGTTAAATGCACCAATATATGAATCATAGAAGTCCCAGAAGAAGAAGGCAAAAAGAAAGACCATGAGAAAATACTCGAGGAGATAATAGTTGAAAACTTCCCTAAAGTGGGGAAGGAAATAATCACCCAAGTCCAAGAAACCCAGAGAGTTCCAAACAGGATAAACCCAAGATGAAACACCCCAAGACACATAATAATCAAATTAGCAAAGATCAAACACAAAGAACAAATACTAAAAGCAGCAAGGCAAAAACAACAAATAACACACAAGGGGATTCCCATAAGGATAACAGCTGATCTTTCAATAGAAACTCTTCAGGCCAGAAGAGAATGGCAGGACATACTTAAAGTGATGAAAGAAAATAATCTGCAGCCCAGATTACTGTATCCTGCAAGAATCTCATTCAAATACAAAGGAGAAATCAAAAGCTTTACAGACAAGCAAAAGCTCAGAGAATTCAGCACCACCAAACCAGCTCTCCAACAAATGCTAAAGGATCTTCTCTAGACAGGAAACACAGAAAGGGTGTATGAACTCGAACCCAAAACAATAAAGTAAATGGCAACGGGATCATACTTATCAATAATTACCTTAAATGTAAATGGGTTGAATGCCCCAACCAAAAGACAAAGACTGGCTGAATGGATACAAAAACAAGACCCTTATATATGTTGTCTATAAGAGACCCACCTCAAAACAAGGGACACATACAGACTGAAAGTGAAGGGCTGGAAAAAGACATTTCATGCAAATAGAGACCAAAATAAAGCAGGGGTTGCAATACTCATATCAGATAAAATAGACTTTAAAACAAAGGCAGTGAAAAGAGACAAAGATGGACACTACCTAATAACCAAAGGATCAATCCAAGAAGAAGATATAACAATTATAAATATATATGCACCCAACATAGGAGCACCACAATATGTAAGGCAAATGCTAACAAATATGAAAGGGGAAATTAACAATAACACAATAATAGTGGGAGACTTTAATACCCCACTCACATATATGGACAGATCAACTAAACAGAAAATTAACAAGGAAACACAAACTTTAAATGATACAATAGACCAGTTAAACCTAATTGATATCTATAGAACATTTCACCCCAAAACAATGAATTTCACCTTTTTCTCAAGCGCACATGGAACCTTCTCCAGAATAGATCACATCCTGGGCCATAAATCTAGTCTTGGTAAATTCAAAAAAATTGAAATCATTCCAAGCATCTTTTCTGACCACAATGCAGTAAGATTAGATGTCAATTACGGAGAAAAACAATTAGTTACTCCAACATATGGAGGCTGAACAACACATTGCTGAATGACCAAAACATCACAGAAGAAATCAAAAAAGAAATCAAAATATGAATAGAAACGAACGAAAATGAAAACACAACAACCCAAAACCTATGGGACACCATAAAAGCAGTGCTAAGGGGAGGATTCATAGCAATAGAGGCTCACCTCAAGAAACAAGAAAAAAGCCAAATAAATAACCCAACTCTACACCTAAAGCAACTAGAAAAGGAAGAAATGAAGAGCCCCAGGGTTAGTAGAAGGAAAGGAATCTTAAAAATTAGGGCAGAAATAAATGCAAAAGAAACAAAAGAGACCATAGAAAAAATCAACAAAGCCAAAAGCTGGTTCTTTGAAAAGATAAATAAAATTGACAAGCTATTAGCCAGACTCATCAAGAAACAAGGGAGAAGAATCAAATCAACAAAATTAGAAATGAAAACAGAGAGATCACAACAGACAACACAGAAATACAAAGGATCATAACAGACTATTATCAGCAACTGTAAGCCAATAAAATGGACAACCGGGAAGAAATGGACAAATTCTTAGAAAAGTACGACTTCCCAGAACTGAACCAGGAAGAAATAGAAAGTCTCAACAGACCCATCACAAGCACAGAAATTGAAACTGTAATCAGAAATCTTCCAGCAAAGAAAAGCCCAGGACCAGACGGCTTCATAGCTGAATTCTACCAAAAATTTAGAGAAGAGCGAACACCTATCCTACTCAAACTCTTCCAGAAAATTGCAGAGGAAGGTAAACTTCCAAACTCATTCTATGAGGCCACCATCACCCTAATACCAAACCTGACAAAGATGCCACAAAAAAAGAAAACTACAGGCCAATATCACTGATGAACATAGATGCAAAAATCCTTAACAAAATCCTATCAAACAGAATCCAACAACATATTAAAAAGATCATACATCATGACCAAGTGGGCTTTATCCCAGGGATGCAAGAATTCTTCAATATCTGCAAATCAATCAATGTAATACACCACATAAACAAATTGAAAAATAAAAAGCCATATGATTATTTCAATAGATGCAGAGAAAGCCTTTGACAAAATTCAACATCCATTTAGTTTTCTTTTTTTGTGGCATCTTTGTCAGGTTTTGGTATTAGGGTGATGGTGGCTTCATAGAATGAGTTTGGAAGTTTACCTTCCTCTGCAAATTTTCTGAAAGCGTTTGAGTAGGATAGGTGTTAGCTCTTCTCTAAGTTGTTGGTAGAATTCAGCTATGAAGCCATCTGGTCCTGGGTTTTTGTTTGTTGGAAGATTTCTGATTACAATTTCAATTTCTGTGCTTGTGATGGGTCTGTTAAGATTTTCTATTTCTTCCTGGTTCAGTTTTGGAAAGTTGTACTTTTCTAAGAATTTATCCATTTCCCTTCCAAGATGTTCCATTTTATTTTCATATAGTTTGCTAAAATACAATAGTCTCTTATGACCCTTTGTATTTCTGTGTTGTCATCAAGACAGTATCATACTGGTACAAAAAGACAGAAATATAGATCAATGGAACAAAATAGAAAGCCCAGAGATAAATCCATGCACCTATGGACACCTTATCTTTGACAAAGGAGGCAAGAATATACAATGGAGAAAAGACAATCTCTTTAACAAGTGGTGCTGGGAAAACTGGTCAACCACTTGCAAAAGAATGAAACTAGAACACTTTCTAACACCATACACAAAAATAAACTCAAAATGGATTAAAGATCTAAACATAAGACCAAAAACTATAAAACTCCTAGAGGAAAACTTCGGCAAAACACTCTCTGACATAAACCACAGCAAGATCCTCTATGACCCACCTCCCAGTATATTAGAAATAAACGCAAAAATAAACAAATGGGACCTAATTAAACTTCAAAGCTTTTGCACAACAAAAGAAACTATAAGCAAGGTGAAAAGACAGCCCTCGGAATGGGAGAAAATAATAGCAAATGAAGCAACAGAGAAACAATTAATCTCAAAAATATACAAGCATTTCCTGCAGCTCAATTCCAGAAAAATAAACGACCCAATCAAAAAGTGGGCCAAAGAACTAAACAGACACTTCTCCAAAGAAGACATACAGATGGTTAACAAACACATGTAAAGATGCTCAACATCACTCATTATCAGAGAAATGCAAATCAAAACCACAATGAGGTGCCATTTCACGCCCATCAGAATGGCTGCTATACAAAAGACTACAAGCAATAAATGCTGGAGAGGGTGTGGAGAAAAGGGAACCTTCTTACACTGTTGGTGGGAATGCAAACTAGTATAGCCACTATGGAGAACAGTGTGGAGATTCCTCAAAAAACTGGAGATAGAACTGCCATATTACCCAGCAATCCCACTGTTGGGCATACACACTAAGGAAACCAGAGACACGTGTACAGCAATGTTCATTGCAGCACTGTTTATAATAGCCAGGACATGGAAGCAGCCTAGAAGCCTATCTGCAGACAAATGGATAAGGAAGCTGTGGTACATATACACAATGGAATATTACTCAGCCATTAAAAAGAATACATTCGAATCAGTTCTAATGAGGTGGATGAAACTGGAGCCTATTATACAGAGTGAAGTAAGCCAGAAAGAAAAACACCAATAAAATATACTAACACATATAATATGGTATTTAGTCAATCGGTAAAGATAACCCTGTATGCGAGACATCAAAAGAGACACAGATAAATAGAACAGTATTATGGACTCTATGGGAGAGGGCGAGGACGGGATGATATGGGAGAATGGCATGGAAGCATGTAAATTATCATATGTGAAACAAGTCACCAGTCCAGGTTCAATGCATGATACAGGGTGCTCGGGGCTGGTGCACCGGGATGACCTGGAGGGATGGGATGGTGAGGGAGGTGGAAGGAGGATTCTGGAAGGGGAAAACGTGTACAGCCATGGTGGATTCATGTCAATGTATGGCAAAACACATACGATATTGTAAAGTTAAAAAATAGAAAATAAACCAATTAAAAAAAAAACTTAAGGAAATTGGAATAGCAGACCATCTTACCTGCCTTTGGATCAGCGAAAAAGCAAGAGAGTTTCAGAAAAAAACCTCTATTTCTGCTTTATTGACTATGCCAAAGCCTTTGACTGTGTGGATCACAATAAACTGTGGCAAATTCTGAAAGAGATGGGGATACCCGAACACCTGGCCTGCCTCTTGAGAAACCTGTATGCAGGTCAGGAAGGAACATTTAGAACTGGACGTGGAACAACAGACTGGTTCCAAATAGGAAAAGGAGTACTTCAAGGTTGTGTATTGTCACCCTGCTTATTTAACTTACATGTAGCCTACATCATGCGAAATTCAAGTATGGATGAAGCACAAGCTGGAATCAAGTTGCCCAGAGAAATATCAATAACCACAGATATGCAGATAACACTACCCTTATGGCAGAAAACAAAAAGGAACTGAAGAGACTCTTGATGAAAGTGAAAGAGGAGAGTGAAAAAGCTGGTTGAAAACTTGACATTCAGAAAAGTAAGATCATGGCATCTGGTCCCATCATTTCATAGCAAATAGATGGGGAAACAGTGAAAATAGTGAGAGGCTTTATTTTCTTGGGCTCTGAAATCACTGCAGATAATGACTGCAGCCATGAAATTAAAAGACACTTGCTCCTTGGAAGAAAAGTTATGACCAACTTAGACAACATATTAAAAGCAGAGACGTTACTTTGCCAACAAAGGTCCTTCTAGTCAAAGCTTTGGTTTTTCCAGTAGTCATGTATGGATGTGAGAATTGAACTATAAAGAAAGCTGAGCACAGAAGAATTGTGGTGCTAGAGAAAACTTTTGAGAGTCCCCTGAACTTCAAGGAGATCCAACCACTCAAACCTAAAGAAATCAGTCTTGAATGCTGAACATTCATTGGATGGAATGATGCTGAAGCTGAAGCTCCAATACTTTGGCCACCTGATATGAAGAACTGACTCACTGGAAAAGACCCTGGTGCTGGGAAAGATTTAAGGCAGGAGAAGAGGATGACAGAGGATGAGATGGTTGGATGGTATCACTGATTCGATGGACATGAGTTTGAGCAAGTTCCGGGAGTTGGTGATGGACAGGGAAGCCTTTCTTTCTGCAGTCCTTGGGGTCTCAAAGAGTCAGACACAACAGAGCAACTGAATTGAGCTGAGCTGGAGGTAGATGCCCAAATTCATATAGCAAGAAATTCTTAGAGTAAGAACTCAAACTTTGTTCTGTTCCTTCATTATATTATGCTTTTTTGTTATTAGATGCCTTGAGTATTTGTTTTTTTTTCTTTAGGCACTGCCTGACCTCTTTCTCCTAAACCATTTCTCCCTTACAGCTTCCATCTGCAGCGCCACTCTGAGAGGAGCATTCCATCAAGCCTTGGGGTGCTGGGAGTTGGGGCTTTTACTTAGCTTAAGGGGTCTGCTTCTGTGCCTGAAAGATACATGCTATGAGTTCTGATCTTAAAGAATCCACCTGCAGTGCAGGAGATCCAGGTTTGATTCCTGGGTCAGGAAGATCCCCTGGTGAAGGAAATGGCAACCCACTCCAGTATTCTTGCCTGGAGAATTCCAGGAGCCTGGTGGGCTATAGTCCATGCAGTCGCAGAGTCAGACATGACTGAGTGACTAACACACACACATGCACACACACACACACACATGTATTTCTGTTATTGTGTGTTCCTCTTTCATTATGGTTTGTTGATGAGGATGATACCCTATTGGGGCTCCAAGACTCTGATGGCCAGTGAGATCTTCCTTGTGATCTCTCTTCAACTGTAGAGCTTCTGAGGCCATATAGGATGGCAGAGACCACATAAGTCTCGGTCTTTTGTGAAATCTCTCACCTCAATTAGTCTGAATTGCACCATAACTATAGAAAGAAGTGACTCCTCATTGTGTTGAATGACTGACAGTGAGGTTCTTTGTTATAGTAGTTGGTATTACTTATCCAAAATAATACATGACTGTACTCGGTCTTCCTTTTATCTTTACACATTTTCATAAAAGCTTTGGCTTTCACCAGGATGGAAATAATAAAATAAGGGAAGAAAGAGGGTATATGGAAAGGAGAAAAGAAGAAAAGAAAGGAGGAGAAAATGGCAAAGTAAAGGAAAGAAGGAAAGAGGATTGATATTTAGATATGTCATGCTGATAAGAAAAAAGACTGTAGTTATACTTGTCGCAACTCTGGATACGTATTATAGGTCTTATTTGTACACATAGTGATTTGTGGCTCACAAATAGGAATGTTGACCATGTGACAGATATACGTGAACTGTCTTTCAATACCATCAAGCAATTCTTCAATTTTCAGTAGACACAGATTTGGTGTCCTACAAACTTAATTCGATTTTGACACTATGCATTTGGAGAGTGTCAGATCCCACAGCTCAAAAGGTTGAATTTCATAGGACTGCTTCCCCTTTAGATTGTCACTTGCACTCCTAGTTGACTAGCTATAAACCAGGGATTCCCTTGATCCCTTCCTCAGCTTTGATATTTGTCAGGATGTCTCACAAAGCTCAGGGAAACATTTACATCACCATTTAATTATCAAAGATATTTTAAGGATACAATGAGCAGCCGAATGAAGATGTGCATAGGGCAAGGTCTGGGAAGGTCCCAAGTATAATATCTTCCTTCCCAAGATAGAACTGGGCATGTGAATGTGTTCATAAACTCAGAAGTTCATCAAGCCTCATTGTGCAAGAATTTTCATAGAAATTAATCTGTAGCCCATTCCCCTTTCCCCTTTCCAGAGGTTGGTGGGTGTAGCTGAAAGTTCCAGTATTCTGATCATTGGATCTTTCTGGCGGCCAACCCAATCCTTAAGCTATCTAGGGGCTCTGCTTTAAGTCACTTCATTAGCTTAAACTCAAGTGTGCTCAAAAGGGGTTCCTTATTTATAACAAAAGACGCATCTATTACTCGGGAAATTTCAACAATTTTTGGGAGCTTTGTGCCAGGAACTGAGGAAAGTGTGCAAACATATTTTTTACTATACCAGAGGTCACCATTTGTAGGATATGTTTCTCAGGATTTTGAGCCCTTATTCTTCCTGAGAGCTGTCACTCTCCGCCCCCATGGAAAATATTTTCTTCTTTTTTTAATACAAATTTTTTGTTGTTGTTATTTAGTCACTAAGTTATATCTGAATTTTTGGGACCGCATGAACTGCAGCACACCATGCTCCTCTGTCCTCCACTATCCAGTTTCTCCCACAGCCAGTCCTTCCCATCAGGAAGCTTGCACAAGCCTCTTATTCTCATCTGTCAGAGAGCAGATAGAATGAAAACCACAATCACCGAAAATGAAACAAAATGATCACATGGAGGACAGTCTTGAGTAACTCAATGAAACTAGGAGCCATGTGTGTAGGGTCACCCAAGATGGATGAGTCACAGTGGAGAGTTCTCACAAAATGTGGTCAACTGGAGAAGGGAATGGCATAACACTTCAGCATTCTTGCCTTGAGAACCTCATGAACAGTAAGAAAAGGCAAAAAGATGACACTGAAAGATGAACCACTAAGTCAGTAGGTGTCAAAATGTTACTGGAGAAGAGCAGAGAAATAGCCCCAGAAGGAATGAAGAGGCTGAGCAAAAGCAGAAATGATGCCCAGCTGTGGATGTGTCTGGTGGTAAAATTAAAGTCTGATGCTGTGAAGAACAATGCTGCACAGGAACTTGGAATGTTAGATCCACAAATCAAGGTAAATTGGAAGTGGTCAAAGAGGAAATGGCAAGAATGAACATTGACATTTCAGGAATAAGTGAACTAAAATGGGTGAGAATGGGTTAATGTAATTCAATGACCATTATATCTACTATTGTGAGTAAGAATCCCCTAGAAGAAATGGAGTAGTCCTCATAGTCAACAAAAGAGTCTGAAAGGCAATACTTGGGTGAAATCCTAAAACCTACCGAATGATCTGGGTTCATTTCCAAGACAAACCATTCAAAATCACAGTAATCCAAGTCTATGTCCCAACCACTAATGCTGAAGAAACTCAAGCTGAATGATTCTATGAAAACCTACAAGATCTTCCAGAACTAACACCAAAAAGATGTACTTTTCATTATAGGGGATTAGAATGCGAAAGTAAAACGTCAAGAGATGCATGGAGTAACAGGCAAGTTTGGCCTTGGAATACAAAATGAAGCAGGGCAAATGCTAACAGGATTTTGCCAAGAGAACACACTGGTCAGAGCAAACACTCTCTTTCAATAACACACGAGATGGCTCAACACATGGACATCACCATGGTCAATATCGAAATCTGGTGGATAATATTCAGCAAAAACAAGACTGGGAGCTGACTGTGGCTCAGATCATGAGCTCCTCATTGCAAGTTCAGACTTAAATTGAACAAATAAGGAAAAACCACTAGGCCATTCAGATATGACCTAAATAAAATCCCTTATGATTATACAGTGGAAGTGGCAAATAGATTCAAGGGATTAGATCTGATAGACAGATTGCTTGAAGAACTATGTACAAAGATCTGCAAGATTTTACAGGAGACAGTGAACAAAAACATCTCCAAGAAAAAGAAATGCAACAAGGCAAAATGGTTGTCTGAGGAGGACTTACAAATAGCTGAGAAAAGAAGAGAATCTAAAGGCAAAGTATTAAAGGAAAGATATATCCATCTGAATGCAGAGCTCCAAAGAATAGCAAGGAGAGATAAGAAAACCTTCCTCAGCGATCAGTGCAAAGAAATAGAGGAAAACAACAGAATGGGAAAGACTAGAGATCTCTTCAAGAAAATTAGAGATACCAAGGAATATTTCATGCAAAGATGGGTGCAATAAAGGAGAGAAGTGGTACGGAACTAACAGAAGCAGAAGATATTAAGAAGAGGTGGCAAGAACACAGAAAAACTATACAAAAAAGATCTTCAAGACCCAGATAACCACGATGGTGTGATCACTCACCTGGAGCCAGACATCCTAGAGTGTGAAGTCAAATGAGTCTTACGAAACATTACTATGAACACAGCTAGTGGGAGTGATGCAATTTCAGCTGAACTATTTCAAATCCTAAAATATGATGGTTTGTAGTAGAGCCTGAAGTCAGGCAGGTTGATTCTTCCAGTTCTATTCTTCTTTCTCAAGATTCCTCTGACTATTCGAGGTTTTTTTTGTATTTTCATACAAATTGTGAAATTATTTGTTCTAGTTCTCTGAAAAATACCGTTGGTAGCTTGATAGGGATTGCATTGAATCTATAGATTGCTTTGGGTAGTATACTCATTTTCACTACATTGATTCTTCCAATCCATGAACACGGTATATTTCTCCATCTATTTATGTCCTCTTTGATTTCTTTCACCAGTGTTATATAGTTTTCTCTATATAGGTCTTTTGTTTCTTTTTTTTTTCTTTTAAAATGGATTTTTTAAATTAGTTTATTTTCTATTTTTTAACTTTGCAATATTGTATTTGTTTTGCCATACATTGACATGAATCCACCATGGGTGTACATGTCTTTAGGTAGATATATTCCTAAGCATTTTATTCTTTTCGTTGCAATGGTGAATGGAATTGTTTCCTTAATTTCTCTTGCTGTTTCCTCATTGTTAGTGTATAGGAATGCAAGGGATTTCTGTGTGTTGATTTTATATCCTGCTACTTTACTATATTCATTGATTAGCTCTAGTAATTTTCCGGTGGAGTCTTTAGGGTTTTCTATGTAAAGGATCATGTCATCTGCATACAGTGAGAGTTTACTTCTTCTTTTCCAACCTGGATTCCTTTTATTTATTTATTTTTTCTGCTCTGATTGCTGTGGCCAAAACTTCCAAAACTATGTTGAATAGTAGTGGTGAGAGTGGGCACCCTTGTCTTGTTCCTGACTTTAGGAGAAATGCTTTCAGTTTTTCGCCATTTAAGATAATGTTGCTGTGGGTTTGTCATATATAGCTTTTATTATGTTGAGGTATGTCCCTTCTATTCCTGCTTTTTGGAGGGTTTTTATCATAAATGGATGTTGAATTTTGTCAAAGGCTTTCTCTGCATCTATTGAAATAATCATATGGCTTTTTTATTTTTCAATTTGTTAATGTGGTGTATTACATTGATTGATTTGCAGACATTGAAGAATCCTTGCATCACTGGGATAAAGCCCATTTGGTCTTGATGTATGATCTTTTTAATATGTTGTTGAATTCTGTTTGATAGGATTTTGTTAAGGATTTTTGCATCTATGTTCATCAGTGATATTGGCCTGTAGTTTTCTTTTTTTGTGGCATCTTTGTCAGGTTTTGGTATTAGGGTGATGGTGGCCTCATAGAATGAGTTTGGAAGTTTACCTTCCTCTGCAATTTTCTGAAAGCGTTTGAGTAGGATAGGTGTTAGCTCTTCTCTAAGTTGTTGGTAGAATTCAGCTATGAAGCCATCTGGTCCTGGGTTTTTGTTTGTTGGAAGATTTCTGATTACAATTTCAATTTCTGTGCTTGTGATGGGTCTGTTAAGATTTTCTATTTCTTCCTGGTTCAGTTTTGGAAAGTTGTACTTTTCTAAGAATTTATCCATTTCTTCCAAGATGTCCATTTTATTTTCATATAGTTGCTAATAATAGTCTCTTATGACCCTTTGTATTTCTGTGTTGTCATCAAGACAGTATCATACTGGTACAAAGACAGAAATATAGATCAATGGAACAAAATAGAAAGCCCAGAGATAAATCCATGCACCTATGGACACCTTATCTTTGACAAAGGAGGCAAGAATATACAATGGAGAAAAGACAATCTCTTTAACAAGTGGTGCTGGGAAAACTGGTCAACCACTTGCAAAAGAATGAAACTAGAACACTTTCTAACACCATACACAAAAATAAACTCAAAATGGATTTAAGATCTAAACGTAAGACCAGAAATTATAAAACTCCTAGAGGAAAACATCGGCAAAACACTCTCTGACATAAACCACAGCAAGATCCTCTATGACCCACCTCCCAGAATATTAGAAATAAACACAAAAATAAACAAATGGGACCTAATTAAATTTCAAAGCTTTTTCACAACAAAGGAAACTATAAGCAAGGTGAAAAGACAGCCCTCGGAATGGGAGAAAATAATAGCAAATGAAGCAACAGAGAAACAATTAATCTCAAAAATACACAAGCATCTCCTGCAGCTCAATTCCAGAAAAATAAACGACCCAATCAAAAAGTGGGCCAAAGAACTAAACAGACACTTCTCCAAAGAAGACATACAGATGGCTAACAAACACATGAAAAGATGCTCAACATCACTCATTATCAGAGAAATGCAAATCAAAACCACAATGAGGTACCATTTCATGCCGGTCAGAATGCCTGGTAGCTATGCAAAAGTCTACAACCAATAAATGCTGGAGAGGGTGTGGAGAAAAGGGAACCCTCTTACACTGTTGGTGGGAATGCAAACTAGTACACCCACTATGTAGAACAGTGTGGAGATTCCTCAAAAAACTAGAAATAGAACTGCCATATGACCCTGCAATCCCACTGCTTGGAATACACACTGAGGAAACCATACTTGAAAGAGACATGTGTACTCCAATGTTCATCGCAACACTGTTTGTAATAGCCAGGACATGGAAGCAACCTAGATGTCCATCAGCAGACGAATGGATAAGGAAGCTGTGGTACATATACACAATGGAATATTACTCAGCCATTAAAAGAATACATTCGGATCAGTTCTAATGGGGTGGATGAAACTGGAGCTTATTATACAGAGTGAAGTAAGCCAGAAAGAAAAACACCAATACAGTATACTAATTCATACATATGGAATTTAGTAAATCGGTAAAGATAAACCTGCTTATGAGACAGCAAAAGAGACACAGATGTATAGAACTGTATTTTGGATGCTATGGGAGAGGGTGAGGGTGGGATCATATGGGAGAATGGCATTGAAGCATGTAAATTATCATTTGTGAAACGAATCGCCAGTCCAGGTTCGATGCATGATACGGGGTGCTTGGGGCTGGTGCACCGGGATGACCCAGAGGGATGGGGAGGGGAGGAATTTGGGAGGGGGTTTCAGGAAGGTGAACACATGTACACCCATGGTGGATTCATGTCAATGTATGGCAAAACCAATACAATATTGTAAAGTAAAAAATAGACAAATAAATAAATTTAAATTAAAAAAATATGATACTGTGAAAATGCTGTGCTCCATATGCCAGCAAATTTGAAAAACTCAACAGTGGCCACAAGAGTGGAAAAGGTCAGTTTTCATTCCAACCCCAAGGAAGGGTAATGCCAAAGAATGTTCAAGGTACTGCACAACCGCACTCATTTCACATGCTAGAAAGGTAATGCTCAAAATCCTTCAAGCTAGCCTTCAACAGTACATGAACCAAGAACGTCCAGATGTTCAAGCTGGATTCAGAAAAGGCAGACAAATCAGAGATCAAAGTGCCAACATTCATTGGATCATAGAAAAACCAAGGGAAAAAAAATCTACTTCATTGACTATGCTGAAGTCTTCGACTGAGTGAATCACAGCAAACTGGAAAATTCTTCAAGTGATACAAATACCAGACCACCTTTCCTAGCCCCTGAGAAGTCTGTATGCAGATCAAGAAGCAACAGAACCAGACATGGAGCAATGGACTGGTTCAAAACTGGGGAAGGTGTATTCAAGTCTGTATATTGTCACCCTGTTTATTTAACTTATATGCAAAGTACAATTTGCGAAATGCCTTGTTGGTTGAAGCACAAGTTGGAATCAAGATTGCCAGGAGAAATACCAATAACCTCAAATATGCCGATGACGCCACTCATATGACAGAAAGTGAAGAAGAACTAAAGAGCTTCTTGATGAAGGTGAAAGAGGAGAGTGAGAAAGCTGGCTGAAAACTCAGCAAAAAACTAAGATTGTGGCTCTGGGTCCATAACCTCATGTAAGTAAATGGGAAAAAACTGGATACAGTCACAGATTTTATTTTCTTGGGCTCCAAAATCACTGAAGATCATTACTACAGTCATGAAATTAAAAAACACTCGCTTCTTGGAAGAAAAGCTTTAACAAACCTAGACAGTGTATTCAAAAATCAGAGACATCACTCTGCCGACAAAAGTCCATCTAGTCAAAGCTATGGGTTTACCAGTAGTCATGTATGTATGTGAGACCTGGACCATAAAAAAGACTGAGCACCAAAGAACTTATGCTTTCAAATTATAGTGTTAGGGAAGACTCTCGAGAGTCCCTTAGACTGTATGGAGAACAAATCAGTGTATTTTCAAAGGAAATCAACCCTGAATATTCAATCGAAGGACTGATGCTGAAGCTAAAACTCCAATACTTTGACCATCTGATGTGAAGAACTGACTCACTGGAAAAGGCCCTGATGTTAGGAAGGATTGAAAGCATAAGGAGAAGTGGGCAACAGAGGGTGAGATGGTTGGATGGCATCATCGACTCCATGGACATGAGTTTGAGCCAACTCCAGGAATAGGGAAGGACAGGGTTGACAGTCATGCTGCACTCCATCGGACAACAAAGAGTCAGACACAACTGAGCAACTGAACAACAACAGCAAATCTCCCTGAGTTTGTTCAAATTCATTTTAACTTGAACTGTTGGTGATGCTATCTGGCCAGCTCACCTTCTACAGCTCCCTTCTTCTTTTGCCTTCAGTCTCTACAAGCATCGGGGTCTTTTTCCAATTTGTTGGCTCTTGGCATCAGGTCGCCAAAGTATTGGAGCTTCAGCTTCAGCATCAGCCCTTCCTATGAATATTCGGGGTTGATTTCCTTTAGGATTGACTGGCTTGATTTTCCTGCTGTCCAAGAGACTCTCAAGAATCTTCCTTGTGACACTGGTCATAGTGTCTTTGAGTTGCATGAGCCCCTACACCATGAGAAGCCTGTGATACATGAAGGGGAAATACCAAATTACCTTTGGTCAATGTACAAGACAGATTTTCTCCACTTTAATCACAATTTAATCTTTAGAACTGATTTCAGTACACATTGATCTTTGTCCTCTCCCATTTTCTTTTCCTTAATCAGTTTGTCGATTAGCCACATGTCATTTTATTTGATAATATCCTTATTTCTATGTATATAGCTTATATATCTAGATTGAAACTCCTTGTGGCCTGAAAGAGTGTATTGTTCTTTTTTATTCATCAATGTCTCAGGCATAATTATGGATAATTAATAGATTTCCATAACTATTATTAGAAGACAGGTTTATGTATCATGATTTTATCTATCATGATTATGTAATACCTTAACATGCTTACTTGTTTGTGAAAATTAAATATTAGGCAATGGTTTATAATAGTGAAGGAACTCATTAGAAAATCCATGAATCATGATCCTAGAGACAAGATTTTTGCTATTTTAAGAGTGATATGATATTGGGTTCACGACTTTATTTTGTTAAAATATAAATAAGTCTATGGATTTGTAGGCTTTGCAGCTCATTAGAGACAGTAACAGTGCCAAGGAAGGCAGATAACTTTAGCTCAAAGAAACAAATGGTTAGAGATGACAACAGAAATTTAAACAAAACTCTCATGGCTCTCTTCACTCCTCTAGACATTGTTCTCTGTTTTGTTACCTCTAACATACAAGCATTCAGACAGTATCATTCACAGACACTGCATCTCTTCAGCACAGAAAAATTATATTCTAAAGGATATTATTGTGTATACCCACAGGTACAGGTTTCTGAAAATTCTCTACAAAATTATCATCATATTAACAACAAAACTTCCTAGCTCTGTTTTGTATTTTGCAATATCAGTCCTGCTCTGGAAGCTGTTTAGACTTGTAGGTCAATGGAGTATAAGAAAAAGCAAGACCAGGAAATGAGATGCAACCAGGAGCTGGAGGGTATCTGGGAAAAATGAATGGCAAGTGCAGATGAAGCTTAGTATCGGAGTCAACTTGGTCCATGAGAGTGATAGGATTTCAGAAACCACTGATAATTCTATAGGTTTTTTTTTTTTTTTAACTCAAAAAGAAAAAACAATGTCTGGCCAAAAGTGCTATTTCAATTAAAATGTGTGAATGGGAGATATTATGTCTACATGTGTTAATCTGAGATGTGCTATGTAAGTAAGAACTGAGAGTCCCATTTTCTCTTCTTATGTCTCTGAGTTTTTTAATTTATTTTTAGCTTTTGTCCTTTCAGCTCAGCCAGGAGCTGCCTTGAGACTCAGTCTATGGAAATGTGCCGGGCTCTGAACTGAGCTGTAAAGAATGAAGGTGAAGCTTTGAGCTGCTAGATTCATGGCTGGGCTTTTTACACACACATAAAATATGAATCTCAGTTGTATACAAAGCTGAACCCATCGTGCCAAAAGGATCCCAGTCAAGCAGGCCTGTAAAATGAAATCCTCTTGGACTAATTTAAGGAGACCTGAGTGGTATAAATTGTGGCCTGCTCAAATGCAGAAAAAAAAGAAATCCAACTTGAATACATGCTTCTCTCTTGGTGCCATGGCAGCCCTGGAGTATGAGCAATGGGAACAGAAAACAGACCCAGAAGTTAGATCTCAATTCATTTTCCAAATAACTCTGCAGCTCCCTGTTTATACTGGTCTTGTGGGCCTAATGAAACCCTCTTTTCAGTGGGAATTTAATATGGAGATAAACTTCAATAAAAAAATGGCTTTGAGTTGGCTCAATTCTAATGCCTTTCAGTCTGGTATAACCACTTCTCTGGAATTGGTATGCATAGAAGCAAAATGCTCGTAAAACCATTCTTGATAAAAGAATTAATTCACACAGAACACTGAGCCAGAACCTCTGCCTATCAGACGAAGATTTCTCTATTTCATTTGATTTTTCACTAACTGTCTTAGAGGTCTTTTGTTATCTGACTAGGCACAAATGCTCAAGGTACCTCTGACCTTCTTAAGCAGGCACTTAATGGCTATTAGAGCAATTAAATACAGTTGTAAGTAAAAAGATTTCAATATTTGTTTAAGAGATTTCAAGGAGTAGAAGATGTACTGCAAATAACATGTGTAACCTTGAAGATGAGTTTCATTTGAAGCAACATTCGGGCTCTTATCTCCTAGAAGGAATTAACTTGTTAGGATTTGAGAAGTGCATCATCTTCACACACTGGGACAGAGGATCTGCTCTTTTCTGTAGAAGAGAGAAGACAATTTCTATGACCCACTTATTTAAGGTCCCATCACTTCATGGGAAATAGATGGGGAAACAGTGCAAACAGTGTCAGACTTTATTTTGGGGGGCTCCAAAATCACTGCTGATGGTGATTGCAGCCATGAAATTAAAAGACGGTTAGTCTTTGGAAGGAAGGTTATGACCAACCTAGATAGCATATTGAAAAGCAGAGACATTACTCTGCCAACAAAGGTCTGTCTAGTCAAGGCTATGGTTTTTCCAGTAGTCATGTATGGATGTGAGAGTTGGATGGGGAAGAAAGCTCAGTGCCTAAGAATTTATGCTTTTGAACTATGGTGTTGAAGAAGACTCTTGAGAGTCCCTTGGACAGCAAGGAGATCCAACCAGTCCATCCTAAAGGAGATCAGCCCTGGGTGTTCATTGGAAGGACTGATGTTGAAGCTGAAACTCCAATATTTTGGCCACCTCATGCGAAGAGTTGACTCATTGGAATAGACCCTAATGCTGGGAAGGATTGGGGGCAGGAGGAGAAGGGGATGACATAGGATGAGATGGCTGGATGGTATCACCGACTCGATGGACATGGGTTTGGGTAAACTCCTGGAGTTGGTGATGGAGAGGGAGGCCTGGCGTGCTGCAATTCATGGGGTCACAAAGAGTCGGACACGACTGAGAGACTGAAAGGAACTGAACGGAACTGATGTATTAATTTAAAAAAAAATATATTTTTTCTATTTAAGAACTATTTTTTGAGCATTAGCAAGTGTTTGGTGTGTTCATAATATTCCAGACCGCGATCCTTTATTTGGTAAGTCAATTAATGTACAGAGAAGACAGCACAGTCGTGATTATTTTATCAAAAATTAGATTTCCACCTTTTTGTGGTACACATGAGAATCTAAGAAATCATAACATGCTTTTCTTTTCAATTTAAAAAACAGAGCAAAACCCTACAACTTTGTGCAAATTGATGTGACTTATTTCTCCAAGTGTTGGGTAATTTGCTCTCTTCCAACCTCACATCATTATAAGAGAGAATGATTAATGTTGCAATCAATTTATAAAGGGGTTCATAACTATTAAAACTGTAAGAGAGAATAGACATTGTTTTAAGAAACTGTTTATGAAACATTGAAAAACATACTTTATATAAATAGAAGAAAAAATTGAACATAATATATAAATACTTGCTTAATTTTTTTTTTTTGCTAAGGAAACAGCTTACCAAAGGAAAATGTGAATCTCCAATGTATAGTTGCAATGTTGTTATATTCTAAAGATAGTTTAGTAAGCCAATGAAGAATTTTCAAGAATTGTTTACTGCTGAGATATGTGCTATGTAAATCCAAAAAGAACATTTCTCTAAAATAGAGATGATCATTTTTTTTTCTTTGAGAGTCTCTTTCAAATGACAAAAGTTCTGCTTTTCCTCTAGAGAGAGTTTCTCCTTTTATAATTTCTATAAGAAAAGATTGTATTTTCTAATATACTTAATCAAAACTTAACTCTAGAGATTACTATGTTTATAAGGTTATTCTAATAGGACCTTTTACAAAAATGATGGGCCTGAGCTCTGGTTCAAGTTCAGAGTGTCAGGTCTGGCAGGTTGCTATAGCTTCAGGGCAAAACCAGCCTTATTCTAGGGCAGAAATGGGTGCCTGCTTACCAGAGTGATGAGAAGCATACTAAAGTCTTAGAAATCAGAGCTGTCACCCGTCAATCTAATATTACTTTGGAGTTTGAATCCTTGTGTTAATGACTTCTTTTTTATGCTTTAGCCAGGGATGGTGATAGATTTCATTTCATTTTCCAGTGTTGGCAAGGGCTGTAGGAACTGCATCTTTAAGATCGTTTAACTGCTAAAAAGATCAATGAAAAAGAGTAATACGATTGTTTAGCAATGTCTGATGACAGACAGGGTCAGGGCTAGACTGTATCTGACAATCTTTTGGGTTATCAATTTGGCCATATAAAGCACAAATACCTCCTAACTTAGAGAATGAATTTATGATTGTGAGTGGAGGGTGAGAGGATTGGAGGATGGGGGAAGGATAGTTAGGGAGTTTGAGATTGACATGTACACACGGCTATACTTAAAATGGATAACCAAAAAGGACCTAGAGTACAGCACATTGAATTCTACTCAGTGTGGAGGGGAGTTTGGGGGAGGTTGGGGGAGAATGGGTACACGTATTATGTACGGCTGTGTCCCTTTGCTGTTCGCCTGAAACTTTCGCAACATTGTTAATCTGCTATGAGAAGTGAAAGTGAAAGTCACTCAGTCATGTCCGACTCTTTGTGACTCCGTGGACTATACAGCCCATAGAATTCTCCAGGCCAGAATACTGGAGTGGGCAGCCTTTCCCTTCTCCAGGGGATCTTCCTAACCCAGGAATTGAACCGGGATCTCCTGCATTGCAGGTGGATTTTTTATCAACTGAGCTAATCGGCTATACTCCAATACAAAATAAAAAGTAAAAAAAAAAAAAAAAAAAAGCTTAAATACCTCCTAGAAGGGTATTTACTATGCCTATTACTTGATCTGTGAAATCTTTTTTATTTGGGGAAGTATATTTATACACATGTACACATGCATAATATATGTATGTATGAACATAGATAATTATACACATTGTGAATATATAAATATATGCATTTATATTTTCACACAAATTGTGAGTGTAAAGCTCAATGAAATTTTGCAAAGTGAACATATTAGTAAAACTACCACTAAGATGGATTATTAGAATAGAAACATAATATTACCAACACCTCTTAAGCTTCTTGTCCCTTTATAGTCATTGTTTACTCCCCTCCCCAATGACAACAGATTTTGACTTTTAACACATACAATAGATTTGCCTGTTCTGAAATATACATTAATGAAATCATTAAGAAAACAAGATGTTTTCTTTTGTGCATGCCTTCTCTAGCTCAACATTACATTTGTAAGATTTACTCATGCTTGGCATGTGGCAACAGTTTATTTGCAATTGTATAATATTTTATTTTTTGAATATGCCACAATGTATTATTACATATTATTGTTAATTAACATTTGGGTTGTTTCTAGTTTTGGGTTATTAACACTACTATGAACAATTTATGCATGGCTTCTGTAGCATACATACCTTTCTGTTGGGCATATGCTTGAGAGGAGAATTGCTTGGTCATAAAGGGTGCATGTATTCAGTTTGAATAAGTACTGTTAAACGGCTTCCTAAAGTATTTGTGTGAACTTATACAATCATCATAAATTTATAAGATACTCCACATCCAGTCCAATAATTTGTATTGGTATTTGTAAGACTGTGGTCATACTAGTGGATATGTAGCAGAATCTTATTGTGGTTTTAACTTACATTTTCTGATGATTACTAATGGTGAGGATATTTTCTAATACTTATTAGCCCTTTGATATCTTTTTTTGTGTGTGTCAAATATCTATTCAAGTCTATTTGCCCATTTTTTCTTACTGAGTTGATTACCTTTTCCATATCTCATAAGAATTTAAGAATATACTCTAGGTATAAGTCCTTTGTCAGATACACGCATTTCAACAATCTCTCAAAATGTTTAATAATGTCTTTTGGAAATCAGAAGTACTTAATTTTAACAAAGTTAAATTTATCATTCTTCATTTATGGTTGATAATTTTTGTCCTCATTAAGAAATCTCTTCTTACTCCAAAGTCATGAAGCATGAAGATGTTCATATTCTGATTTATATACCACCTAGAATTGAATGTTGTTATGTCTAATGTGAGGTAGGGGAAAAGATTTGACAATGAATATCCAGTTTAGTGCAAATTATAACACCATTTTTTTCTCATCAAATAGTGATGGCAACTCGGTCTTAAGAAACTGTATACAGAGTGAAGTAAGCCATAAAGAAAAACACCAATACAGTATACTAATGCATATATATGGAATTTTAAAGATGGTAACGATAACCTTATATGCGAGACAGAATAAGAGACACAGATGCATAGAACAGTCTTATGGACTCTGAAGGAGAAGGTGAGGGTGGGACGTTCTGGGACAATAGCATTGAAACATGTATATTATCATATGTGAAACAGAACACCATTCCAGGTTCGATGCATGAGACAAATGCTCAGGGCTGGGGCAATGGGATGACCCAGAGGGATGGGATGGGGAGGGAGGTGGGAGGGGGGTTCAGGATGGGGAACACATGTAAATCCATGGCTGATTCATGTCAATGTATGGCAAAAACCACTACAATATTGTAAAGTAATTAGCCCCCAACTAAAATAAATAAATTTATTTTTAAAAAAAGAAGAAAGAAGCTGTATATAAGGCTTTTTCTGGTTTCTATTTTGTAGTCTGCTCATCTGTTGTCTATCTTTGTATCAATACTACTTATAGGAGCTTTGTTATGTCTTAATATTTCATAGTCTAATTCCTCCAACTTTTTAAAGATTATTGTCACTGTTATTAACTCTTTATATTTTAATACACATTTTAGAATCAGCTTGTCAATTTTTGTATTAACATTTTCACATAGACACAGGGTATGTTAGGAATTCTATTTGAATTCCATTGACTCTACAGATAAATTTGGTGAGAGCTGATATTTTTATTATATTAGATGATATGGCTTATTTTATCATTAATTCAGATATGGTTTCACTATTTCAAAAACAGCTTATAGTTTTCTATATAGAGATCTTGTATATTTTCCCAGGTACATTTGTAGACTTAATGATTTTAGATAACACCAAAAATAGTAGTTTTAAAAGTTTCACTTTCTAGTTTTTTTAGTCTTTAGAATGTAAAAATAAAATTAATATGTGTACAATGATTTTGCACTCACAGAATAAGCTAAATTAATTTATTATAATAATTCTAGTAGTTTTACATAGATTTTTAATAGATGAAAATATTTTCAGACAATGATAAGTCTACTTTTTCTATTCTATTTTTTTTCTTTTTTAATTAGTTTATTTTCTATTTTTTAACTTTACAATATTGTATTTGTTTTGCCATACGTTGACATGAATCCACCATGGGTGTACATGTTTTCCCCCTCCAGACCCCCCCTTCAACCTCCCTCCCCCTCTTACATTATTGGGCTAGCAAATATCTCTGCTACAAAGATAAGTAGAATTAGTGAGCATTCTTGTTTTGAAATTCTTTTAATATTTCATCATTAGGAAGGTATTTGCTGTTGGTTTTTTTTAAATAAATTTATTTATTTTAGTTGGGGGCTAATTACTTTACAATATTGTAGTGGTTTTTGCCGTACATTGACATGAATCAACCATGGGTTTACATGTGTTCCCCATCCTGAACCCCCCTCCCACCTCCCTCCCCATCCCATCCCTCTGGGTCATCCCATTGCCCCAGCCCTGAGCATTTGTCTCATGCATTTTTGAATTGGTTCTATTGAGATGGATGAAACTGGAGCCCATTATACAGAGTGAAGTAAGCCAGAAAGAAAAACACCAATACAGTATACTAATGCATATATATGGAATTTGAAAGATGGTAACAATAACCCTATATGCGAGACAGCATAAGAGACACAGATGCATAGAACAATCTTATGGACTCTGAGGGAGAAGGTGAGGGTGGGAGGTTCTGAGAGAATAGCATTGAAACATGTATATTATCATATGTGAACAGAACACCGTTCCAGGTTCAATGCTGTTGGTTTTTTGTGCATATATATTATCAGATTATGAAAGCTTTCTGCCATTTCTATTCTGCCAAAAGTGTTTTTTTTTCCCAATGTTTAGGTGTTGTATGGAACAGGCAAAGAAACCAGAGATCAAATTTCCAGCATCTGTTGGATCATAGAAAAATCAATAGAATTCCAGAAAAACATCTACTTCTGCTTCATTGAGTCTTTGACTATGTGGATAACACCAAACTGTGGAAAATTCTTAAAGAGATGAGAATATCAGATCATCTTACCTGTTTCCTGAGAAACCTGTATGCAGGTCAAGAAGTAACAGAACTGGACTTGGAAAAATAGACTGGGTCAAAATTGGGAAAGAGTATGTCAAGGCTGTATATTGTCACCCTGGTTATTTAACTTATATGCAGAATACATCATGTGAAATGCCAGGATGGATGAAGCACAATTTGGAATCAAATTGCTGGAAGAAACATCAATAACCTCAAATATGAAGATGACACCACCCTTATGGCAGAAAGTGAAGATGAACTGAAGAGCCTCTTGATGAAAATGAAAAAGGAGAGTTAAAAAGCTGGCTTAAAACTCAACATTCAAAAAGTAAAGATCATGACATTTGGTCCCATTACTTCATGGCAAATAGATGGGGAAACAATGGAAGCAATGCGAGACTTTATTTTCTTGGGCTCCAAAATCACTGCACATGGTGACTGCAGCCATGAAATTAAAAGACACTTGCTCCTTGGAAGAAAAGTTATGACCAAGCTAGACAGCATTTTAGAAATCAGGGAAATTACTTTGCCAACAAAGGTCTATCTAGTCAAAGCTATGGTTTTTCCAGTAATCATGTATGGATTTAAGAGTTGGACCATAAAGAAAGCTGAGAACCGAAGAGTTGATGCTTTTGAACTGTGGTGTTGGAGAAGACTCTTGAGAGTCCCTTGGACTTCAAGGAGATCCAACCAGTCCATCCTAAAGAAAATCAGTCCTGGATATTCATTGGAAGGAATGATGGTGAAGCTGAAACTCCAATACTTTGGGCACCTGATGTGAAGAACTGACTCATTGGAAAAGACCCAGATGCTAGGAAAGGTTGAAGGCAGGAGGAGAAGTGGATGACAGAGAACAAGATGGTTGGATGCCATCACCAATTCAGTGGACATGAGTTTGAGCAAGCTCTGGGAAATGGTGAAGGGCAGGGAAGTCTAGCAAGTTGCAGTCCATGGGGATGCAAAGAGTTGGACACGACCTAGCAACTGAAGACCAACCCAAATGCTGAGAGAAACTTATGATTTTTCTCTTTATTCTGAAGATGTGGTGTTTTATAATGATTATTCCTCAGAAGTTTGACAATCATACAGTTATAGAATAAGTGATGCACTTTTTTTCTAACATTTTGGGTTTGATGGCATCTGGTCCTATCACTTCATGGCAAATAGATGGGGAAAATTTGTAAACAGTGTCAGATTTCATTTTCCTGGGCTCCAACATCAATGCAAACAGTGACTGCAGCTAGAAATTAAAGATGCTTCAGTTCAGTCAGTTCAGTTGCTCAGTCATGTCTGGCCACCTGATATGAGGGCTACTCATATCAACAAGAGTCCAAAATGCAGTACTTGGATGCACTCTCAAAAATGACAGAGTGATCTCTGTTCATTTCCAAGGCAAACCATTCATTATCACAGTAATCCAAGTCTATGCTCCAACCACTAATGCTGAAGAAGCTGAAGTTGAATGGTTCTATGAAGAAAATATGCTTACGCCTTGGAATAGCTATGACAAACCTAAACTGTATTGAAAAGTAGAGACATCGCTTTCTGACAAGGCTCTGTATAGTCAAAGCTATGGTTTTTCTAGTAGTCATGTATGGATGTGAGAGCTGCACCATGAAGAAGGCTGAGCACTGAGGAACTGATGCTTTCAAATTGTAGTGCTGGAGAAGACTCCCAAGAGTGCCTTGGACTGTAAGGAAATCAAACCATCAATCCTAAAGGAAAGCAGTCCTGAATATTCATTGGAAAGACTGATGCAGAAGCTGAAACTCCAATATTTTAGCCCCCTTATGTGAAGAACTGATTCATTGGAAAAGAGCCTGATGCTGGGAAAGGTTGAAGGCAGGAGGAGAAGGGGACGACAGAGGATGACATGGTTGGATGGCATCACCCACTCAATGGACATGAGTTTGAGCAAACTCCAGGAAATAGTGAAGGACAGGGAGGCCTGGCGTACTGCAGTTCATGGGACCACAAAGAGTTGGACATGACTTAGCAATTGAATAACAACAATATTTTGTGTAAGGTATTTAACATTTGCTTTTTGTAAGAGCTATTGGACTATTTTGTAATTGAAATTTTCCTTTCCTTTAAGGTCTTTGTCTAGTTTTGGTGTCAGCAAACCATAGAGGGACTTCCCTAGTGGTCCAATGGTTAAGAATCTGCTTTGCAATGCAGGAAATGTTGGTTCAATCCCTTGTCAGGGAACTAGGATCCCACACGTTGCAGGGCAACTAAGCCCATGTGCCACAACTAGAGTTTGTACATGTCAACAAATGCTCACATGCCACAACTAAGACCTTGTGCAGCTGAATAAATAAATGTTATATATATATAAAAAGAAACCTTAGAATAAGTTATTTGGTAAGTATATCTACTTTTTATTTTCTTTGAAATTTGTTATTTAAAATAAATAATTAAATGAATATTATATTTTACTTCTGTGCTTAGAAGAATTCACCAGCAAGCCATAAGGGCTTGAAGTTATCTTTGTGTGTACAAAGTTGCATTTTTCAAGCATTTTATCCATTTCATTAAAATTTTTCCAATTTACAGGCTGGGAGTTATTCATAAAAACCACATATTATTTTTAAAAAGTCAGTAAAAACTATAGAACCTATTGTATGTTTATCTCTTTGTTCCTGATAATGCTAGTTTATACCTTTCCTTGCTTTTGTTTTTTCTTGATTGATCTTGCTAAGGGCTTATGACTTTTATTAGTCTTAAAAAGGAAGAAAAAACTTTTTCTCTTGATTTTTCCCCAGTGTTCTTAAAAAATTCATTGACTTGTGTTCTTCTTCCTCTTTTTCTTTTTTACTGAATTTTTCCTTGTTTAAAAATTTGCCTTCCCCCCCCCCAAGCTCCTTGAGATTGATAGTTAGATAAGGCATTTTCCCCCTTACATATATGTGTTTAAGGACTTATTAAATTTGCATTTAAGCTTAGCTCTGAATTCACCCCATGAAATCTGATTTGTTATGTTTCTACTTTCAGTCAGTTTAAAATATTTTTAAATTTCTTTTAGGATTTCTATTTTGATACATGGGTTAAATAGGAATATATTGGCTGGTTTACAAACATATGTGGATTTTCCGGTTACTTTGGTTTTTATTTCTAGTTTAATTCCACCGTTGCTGGAGAATACACTATGTATAATTTCAATACTTTAACATTTTTTGAAACTTGCATTATAGTTCAACACATGGTCAATTTTGGTAAATGTTCAGTTTACTCTTGAAACAACGTGTTTCATGCAGATATTGGATGCAGGATTCTCTTAATGTCAATTAGGTGAAAGTGAAAGTTGCTCAGTTGTGTCCAACTCTTTGTGACCTCATGGACTATACAGTTCATGGAATTCTACAGGCCAGAATACTGGAGTGGATAGCCTTTCCATTCTCCAGGGGATCTTCCCAAACCAGGGATCAAACCCAGATCTCCTGCATTGCAGGCAGATTCTTTACCGCTGAGCCACTTGACTGTGTGGATTGCAAAAAAACTGTGGAAAATTCTTAAAGAGATGGGAATACTAGACCACCTTACCTACTTTCTGAGAAATCTGTATGCAAGTCAAAAAGCTACAGTTAGAACCAGACATGGAACAATGGAATGGTTCCAAATTGGGAAAGAATTTCATCAAGGCATGTATTGTCACCTTGTTTATTAATCTTATATGCAGAGTACATCATGAGAAATGCTGGGCTGGAGGAACACAAGCTGGAATCAAGATTGCCGGGAGAAATATCAATAACCTCAGATGTGCAGATGACACCACCCTTATGGCAGAAAGCAAAAAGGAACTGAAAAGCCTCTTGATGAAAGTGAAAAAGGACAGTGAAAAAGCTAGCTGAAAACTCAACATTCAAAAAACTAACATCATGGCATCTGGCCACACCACTTCATGGTAAATAGATGGGGAAACATAGGAAACAGACTTTATTTTCTTAGGCTCCAAAATCACTGCAGATAGTGACTGCAGCCGTGAAATTAAAAGACGCTTGCTCCATGGAAGAAAATCTATGACAAACCTAGACGGCATATTAAAAAGTTGACATTGTCAACAAATGTACATCTAGTCAAAGCTATGGTTTTTCCAGTACTAAAGTATGGAAGTGAGAGTTGGACCATAAAGGAAGCTGAGCGCTGAAGAATTGATGCTTTTGAACTGAGGTGTTGGAGAAGACTCTTGAGAGTCCCTTGGACTGCAAGGAGATCAAACCAGTCAATCCTAAAGGAAATCAGTCCTGAATATTCATTGGAAGGACTGATGCTGAAGCTGAAACTCCAATGCTTTTGCCACCTGATGCGAAGAACTGCCTTATTTCAAAAGACCCTGATGTTGGCAAAGATTTAAGGCAGGAAGAGAAGGGGCCGACAGAGGATGAGATGGTTGGATGGCATCACCGACTCAATGGACATGAGTTTGAGCAAGCTCCAGGAGTTTGTTATGGACAGGGAATCCTGGTGTGCTGCAGCCTAAGGGGTTGCAAAGAGTCTGATACAACTGAGAGACTGAACTGGACTGAACTAAATATTTGTTGTCTCCTATTTCAATCATATTCTCTCTAAAACTGTCAAAATATTTTTATTTTCCTAGTTGCTTTCTTTCTTTCCTTCAATGCCCCTTAATAGGTATTCAGTTTTGTCTATTTTCCCTTGATTAGTTTCCAATCTCAGTTTTTTTCCCTGAAATTATCTTTTCATCTTTTACTTCTCTATTTATCCATATTCAACTGACTCTCACTTCATTCCTTCCCTTTTTATGATTCCATTTCTGTCTGTGTAAGGTTTTTCAAAATATCCGTAAATATTTGTGTGCTGATATTTTAATACAGTTTAGAGTGCTGTGTAATCTCCTTTTCCATCACAATTTTTTCTTTCCTGTGGGGGTTTTTTTTTTTTTTTTTTTTTTGCTGGGGTTGAGGGGCAGAATAGAGTTTTTATTAACTTCTCATTGTTATTCTACTTTTATGTTTTATTTTGGTACTAATTTTCAATAGATGAAGACTGTTACTAAATTTTTCCGTGGAGAGGACTGGTGGTTTGATAGTATCATAAGATTCATAGTCTAAGGTCTGACAAAACATTTCTGACAAAACATGGTCGACTGGAGAAGGGTATGGCAAACTGCTTCAGCATTCTTGCCTTGAGAACCTCATGAACTGTATAAAATTGCCAAAAGATATAACACTGAAAGATGAATTCCCCAGGTCAGTAGGTGCCCAATACGCTACCGGAGAAGAGCAGAGAAATAGCTCCACAAGGAATGAAAAGGCTGAGCCAAAGCAGAAATAGTGCCCACTTGTGAATGTGTATGGTGGTGAAAGTAAAGTCCAGTACTGTAAAGAACAGTATTGCTTAGGAACTTGGAATGTTAGGTCCATGAAACAACAAGAGTAAAAAGTCAAGTGAACCTGGAATAACAGGCAAGTTTGGCCTTGGAGTACAAAATGAAGCAGGGTAAAGGCTAACAGTTTTGCCAAGAGAACGCACTGGTCATAGCAAACCCCTCTTCCAACAACACAAGAGACAACTCTACACATGGACATCACCAGATGGTCAATACCAAAATCAGACTGATTATATTCTTTGCAGCCAAAGATGGAGAAGCTCTATACAGTCAACAAAAACAAAACAGAGAGCTGACTGTGGCTCAGATCATGAACTCCTTTTTGCAGAATTCAGACCTAAATTGAAGAAAGTAGGAAACAGAGAAAATCACTAGGCCTTTCACGTATGATCTAAATCAAATCCCATGCGATTATACAGTGGAAGTGACAAACAGATTTGAGGCAATAGGTCTGATAGACAGAGTGCCCAAAGACCTATACATGGAGGTTTGTAAGATTGTACAGGAGGCAGTGATCAAAACCATCTCCAAGAAAAAGAAATTCATAAAGGCAAAATGGTTGTCTGAAGAGGACTTACAAATAACTGAGAAAAGAAGAGAAATGAAAGGCAAAGGAGAAAAGGAAATATATACCCATCTGAATGTAGAGTTCCAAAGAATAGCAAGGAGAGATAAGAAACCCTTCCTAAGTGACTGATACAAAGAAATAGAGGAAAACTACAGAATGGGAAAGACCAGAGAGCTCTTCAAGAAAATTAGAGATACCAAGGGAATATTTCAAGCAAAGATAGGTGCACTAAAGGACAGAACCAGTATGGACCTAAAATATAAGCTGAAGATCCTAAGAAGATGTGGCAATAATACACAGAAAAACTAAACAAAAAAGATCTTAATGACCCGGATAACCACGATGGTGTGATCACTCACCTGGAACCAGACATCCTAGAGCACAAAGTCAAGTGGGCCTTAGGAAACATTACTATGAACACAGCTAGTGGAGATGATGGGAATTCAGCTGAGCTATTTCAAATCCTAAAAGATGATGCTGGGAAAGTGCTGCACTCAATATGCCAGCAAATTTGGAAAACACGTCAGTCGCCACAGGACTGGAAATGTCGGCTTTCATTCTAATCCCAAAGAAGGGCAATGCCAAAGAATGCTCAAACTACTGAAGAATTGCACTCATTTCACATGGTAACAAAGTAAAGCTCAAAATCCTCCAAGCTAGGCTTCAACAGTATGTGAATCAATAACTTCCAAATGGACATGCTGGATTTAGAAAAGGCAATGGAACTCGAGACCAAATTTCCAACATCCATTTGCTCATAGATATAGCAAGGAAATTCCCAAAGAACATCTACCTCTGCTTTATTGACTACCCTAAAGTCTTTGACTGTGGATCACACACACACAAAAAAAAATGGAAAATTCTTCAAGAGATGAGAATACTAGACCACTTTATCTGCTTCCTGGAAATCTGTATGCAGGTCATGAAGCAACAGTTAGAACCAGAGATGGAACAACTGCTGCTGCTAAGTCGCTTCAGTCATGTCCAACTCTGTGCGACCCCATAGACAGCAGCCCACCAGGCTCCCCCGTCCCTGGGATTATCCAGGCAAGAATACTGGAGTGGGTTGCTATTTCCTTCTCCAGTGCATGAAAGTGAAAAGTGAAAGTGAAGTCACTCAGTTGTGTCCAACTCGTAGCGACCCCATGGACTGCAGCCTACGACGCTCCTCCATCCATGGGATTTTCCAGGCAAGATGGAACAACAGACTTGTTCAAAATTGGGAAATGAGTACATCAAGGCTATATATTGTCACCCTGTTTATTTAACTTATATGCAGAATACATCATGTGAAATTCTGGGCTGGATGAAGCACAAGCTGAAATCAAGATTGCTGGGAGAAATATGAAGATGACATCACCCTTAGGACAGAAAGTGAAAAGGAACTGAAGAGTCTCTTGATGAAAGTGAAAGAGGAAAGTGAAAAAGCTGACTGAAAACTCAACATTCAAAAAACGAAGACCACGGCATTCAATCCCATCACTTCATGACAAATAGATGCAGAAACAAAGGAAACAGTGAGAGACTCTATTTTCTGGGGCTCCAAAATCCCTGCAGATGGTGACTGCAGCCATGAAATTAAAAGACGCTTGCTCCTTGGAAGAAAATCTATGACAAACCTAGACAGTGTATTCAAAAGCAGAGACATTACTTTGCTGACAAAGGTCCATATAGTCAAATGTATGGTTTTTCCAGTACTCGTGTATGGATGTGAGGGTTGGACCATTAGGATGGCTGGGCATTTAAGAATTGATGCTTTCTAACTGTGGTACTGGAGAAGACTCTTGAAAGTCCCCGGGACTGCAAGGAGAACTAACCAGTCAATCCTAAAGGAAATCAACCCTGAATATTCATTCATTGGAAGGACTGATGCTAAAGCTGAAACTCCAATATTTTGGCCACCTGATGTAAATAGCTGCTTCACTGGAAAAGACCTGATGCTGGAGAAGATTGAAGGCAGGAGGAGAAGGGGATGACAGAGGATGAGATGGTTGGATGGAATCACTGACTCGATGGACATGAGTTTGAGCAAGCTTCTGGAGATGATGAAGGGTAGGGAAGCCTGGCATGCTGCAGTCTATGGGCTCACAAAGAGTCAGACACGATTGTGTGACTGAACAATAGCAACAAGTTTAAGATCATCCACTTCTGCTATTACAGTAAAGTATAGTTCTTTATGGGCTTCCTTGGTGGCTCAAAGAGTAAAGAATCTGCCTGCAATGCAGGAGACCTGCGTTCAATCCACGGGTTGGGAAGAACCCCTGGAGGAGGTAATGGCAACACACTCCAGTGTTCTTGCCTGGAGAATCCCCATGGACAGAGGAGCCTGATGGGTTACTGTTCATGAGGACACAAAGAGTTGGACATGATTGAGCGACTAAACACAGTACAGCACATAGTTCTTCATAAACAGTCTTTGCTTTATGGAGATGGGTTTTGGAGGAAAGAAGTGTGTGTCCTTTAATGATAAATTCCTTGATATATATGGTTTTATGAGATCTTTTATTTTCTCTTCCTTTTTCCTCATTTACCAAGTATTCTTCAAAGGCCTCCTCCATTTTTTACCCTCTTCTTGTGCAAAGTGTTACCCTTTCAGGACAGGCTCCTCAAGTCTAAGATGAACTTTATGAGTCTTTTCCCTGTAATTTTATTTGAGTTTCTACTGCTTTCACACTTAGGGAGAATTTTCTCTTTATAAAGATTGACTTACTTTAGTCTTAGGTCTGATATTATTTCCATTCTCCTCTGTTATGCGCTTTTGTGTATAAGTGTGAGAGTGTGAGTCATACCTGCCTTAGTGCAGCAGCAGCTTGGGAGAAAGCTCACCAGGGTTTGGGGTTTATTTTCCTACTTTCAGGTGATTTGGAACTTCTGAATTCCCTTATTATATTAATTCATGAGATAATACAATTGTTTTGTTATTATTGTTAATTTTCTTGAGGGGATATAATAAGAGATTCAAATTTACACCACATCCATTGCCTTGGTTACCTAGAAACCTAGCTGTTATTTTTCTTAGCACCTTAACGATATCAATCTGTTTTCTTGTCTCCCATATTTGTTTATAACAGTCAATTTTTAGTCTTTAATGTTGCTCTTTTGAGAATAATGTGTCCTTTTATTTTTAATACTTTCAAAATTTTCTTTGCCTTTTTCTTCCAGAAATTTTACTCTGATTGTCCTAAATGTTATTTTCTTTATCTTACTTGAGATTTGCAGAGATTCTTCCACATAATGTTTGTTGCCTTTTGTCAGTATAAAAAGTTTCTGATCAGTATCTTTTTTTATATTATTTCTTTCCCATTTGCCCTGTTCTCTTTTTCCGTGATTCCAAGTGAATTTATTTGACTTTTCTACCATACTACATATTTTCCTTTTCCTCACTTCTGATTTTTTTTTAACATTTTCTTCTTTGTATTGATCTGGATGTTTTCAGTTGATGTATGTCCCAGTTCACTAATCCTTCCTCTTGCTGTGATTAAATATTGGTTTATTCACCAATGAAGTATAAGTTTTAATTAAATTTTACTTTTTAGCTTTAGAATTTCCATTCTATTCCTTTTTTAAAAACAATTTTCCTGTGGCAATTTATTTTGTTAAGCATATTAAAAATAGCTATTTCATAGTGTATGCTGTGGCTAGCTCCAACACCTATATCATGTTCATGCTTCTTCTTTGTTCTTTCTCTCTTTTTCTGGGATTAAGTTGCCAGAGAGAAGGTAAGACTGGGAAGGAGTTTGGGTGGGGGGTCCAGATGATTTCCAATTAGCATAATTAGTTATACTTTGTTATATGATGTGGTTAAATATACCATTTTGCTGTTTGTTTTCTATTTGGGCTATATTTTCTTAGTTATAATATATGACCCTAACGGGATAATTTCATTTCATACTTCTCACTTTCCTACCCTTGGTTTTATTTTAATCATTCATTTTACTGTTGCATATGTTACAGATCCATGAATATATTGCTTTACATAGTCACCGACCTTTAATGAAAATTTTAAAATGACTAAAAAAGAGAATTTTATATGTAACTTATATTTGCCATTTCAGAGCTTTTCTTTCTTTCAACCTCCTTTCTTTCCCTCCTCTCTTCTTTTCTTCCTTTTTAAATTTCTTTTGGTTTTGTAGAATGTGGGATCTTAGTTCCCCAACTGGGGTTTGAACCTGCACCCCCTGCCTTGGAAGCACAGCATCTTAACCACTGAACCACCAGAGAAGTCCCTTTTCTTCCTTTTTCCCTTCCTCCTTCCTCCTTCCCTCCTTCCCTACCTTCCTTCCTTCTTTCCTTCCTTTCTTTCTCCCTTCCTTCCTACTTACCTACCTAGATTCAAGTTCCCATATAGTGTCTTTTTTTCCAGTATGAAGAATGCCTTTTTATGTTTCTACTAGCAAATGTCATGACGGTGTAATTGCTAACTAGTTCTTTTTAATATGACATCTTATACCTGATGAGTAAGTTTGTTTTGTCAGGATGGCAAGTGGAGAACAGTCTAGGAGATGAAGCAGTGCATTGAGAAGGCAGACCTCAGCAGACAAGTACTGCAGAGGCTGCTAGTAGAAACTATACTTTCTGCATCTAACAGTAAATATATTTTCACTCTTCAAAGGTTAGACAAATGAGAATGTCAAGAGATAAAAACTAAAAGTGAGTCTAGAGAAAGTTTTCTATAAATTGTCACAGTGAATATATCTTCATTTCTCTGCTTTTCCTTTAGACCCTAATCTGCAGAGTTCATGTTAGCATGCTTCAGGATTCCAAATCAAAGTCACAATTCAGTTCTTAGCATGATATGTAGTATAATGTTCAATAAATATCTGATGAATGGACACATGAATAAATGGGTCAAACTTGGAAACTCTAGAAGAAGCTTGTTTCCTTCATGTACAGGCAAAATACAATGGATCTCAATGAAAAAAAATGCCTTTTTTTTCTTTCTGTCATCAAAGTAGGAAGAAGGGAAAGGTTAAGATTATGGACACATGGTAGGTAGTAGAGTCTGAATGAAAAAGAGGACTCTCTAGGAATCTTCAAGCATTATTACCCTATCATTGATTTCTGAAATTTTGGAAATGCAATTCATCTTTCAAAAATCAACTATTCATATAGCAAAACACTTACCTTAAAGAAGGTAACTAACAAAAATTTAATTGCCATATTGTAAGATTGGGAGAGAAGTCGATAGATACAAATTTAGCAATTTAAACAGAATTTCTTAAAAAGAATCAATTTAAACTGTCACTGAATGTAACAGTAAAAATATTTGCCCTTTTTTGAAAAGGAAACCAAAAAGAATCAAAGAAAATATAAAGAACTCACATATAAAATTCCCTGTTAAATGATAATACTGAAGGTTTCTTGTATATTTTTGTTTCTGTGACTTTCTTATCAGATTAATTTGCTTAAAGCAGTGTTTTGTAGAGCTTGGTTTTTCTAGGCTGGATACTTGCAAAGGATAAATTGCAGCAGGACTTCCAAAGGAACTTACATGAAAATGCTAAGTGGGCCCTGAATCAAAACTTCAGGTTTCAGGGAACTTAAAACAACCAATGACCTACCACTATCATAAATATTTTTACTCTTTAAGTACACAAAATTTAATTGTTCTTCCAAAAGTTAGAAATTGTAGCTGAGGATCTTAAGTGAATCACTGCTTACTGATCTGTTCAAACTTACTCACATATAGGTAGAGGCCAAAGTCGGAAACATCATTGTTTTGTTTTTTTTTTCATGTGTGATCGGTATAAGCACACAATTAACTAGTATGCTCTTTTGGCTTTTTATTTAGTTGTTTTCCAAAAAGATGGTAAAAATCTCTTTTTGTATAGGGTTAAATAATAGTACAGAAAGGAGATTCTTAAAGATCATTAAGTGGAAAATTAAGTTTTGAGTATCTTGTTTAAGAATAGTGAAGTGGTTTGACATTCCCTTCTCCAGTGGACCACATTTTGTCAGAACTCTCCACCATGACCCATCCATCTCGGGTAGCCCTACACGGCATGGCTCAGAGTATCATTGAGTTAGACAAGGCTGTGGTCCACATGATCAGATTGGTTAGTTTTTTGTGATTGTTGTTTTCATTCTGTCTGCCCGGTGATGGAGAAGGATAAGAGGCTTATGGAAGCTTTCTGATGGGAGAGATTGACTGAGAGGGAAACTGGGTCTTGTTCTGATGGGCATGGCCATGCTCAGTAAATCTTTAATCCAATTTTCTGTTGATGGGCGGGGCTGTGTTCCCTCCCAGTTATTTGTGGAGGTAATGAAGATAATGGTTACCTCCTTCAAAAGGTCCCATGCACGCACTGCTGCACTCAGTGCCCCCAACACTGCAGTAGGCCACCGCCCCCCCACAACTCTGCCTGATACTCCTGGACACTCATCGGAAAGTCTGGGTCAGTCTCTTGCAGGGTCACTGCTCCTTTCTCCTGGGTCCTGGAACGCACAAGGTTTTGTTTGTGCTCTCCAAGAATCTGTTTCCCAGTCCTGTGGAAGTTCTGGGAGCACTGTGGTGGGGATAATGGCAACCTCCTCCAAGAGGGTTTATACCATATCCAGGTCTACTGCACCCAGAGCTCCAGCCCTTGCAGCAGTCCACTGCTGACCCGTATCTCTGCAGGAGACAGTCAAACACAGCTCTGTCTCAGTCTCTGTGGGGTTTCTGGATCTTGGTGTGCACAAGGTTTTTTTTTGAGCCCTCTGAGCATCTCTGGCAGGTAAGGAGTTTGATTCAAACTGCGATTTTGCCCCTCCTACTGTCTTGTTGGGGCTTCTGAAACTTCCAGAAAAACATCTACTTCTGCTTTATTGACTATGCCAAAGTCTTTGACTGTGTGGATCACAACAAACTGTGGAAAATTCTTAAAGAGATGAGAATACCAGACCACCTTACCTGCCTCCTGAGAAATCTGTATGCAGGTCAAGAAGCAATGGTTAGAACTGGACATGGAACAACAGACTGGTTCCAAATTGGGAAAGGAATATGTCAAGGCTGTATATTGTCACCATGCTTATTTAAGTTATATGCAGACTACATCATGAGAAACGCTGGGCTGGATGAAGCACAAGCTGGAATCAAGATTGCTGGGAGAAATATCAATAACCTCAAATATGCAGATGACACGACCCTTATGGCAGAAAGTGAAGAAGAACTAAAGAGCCTCTTAATGAACGTGAAAGAGGAGAGTGAAAAAGCTGGCTTAAAACTCAACATTCAGAAAACTAAGATCATGGCATCCAGTCCCATCACTTCATGACAAATATATGGGGAAACAATAGAAACAGGGGCAGACTTTATTTTTTTGGGCTCCAAAATCACTGCAGATAGTGAGTACAACCATGAAATTAAAAGACACTTGCTCATTGGAAGAAAAGTTATGACCAACCTAGACAGCATATTAAAAAGAAGAGCCATTACTTTACCAACAAAGTTCCCTTTAGTCAAAGCAATGGTTTTTCCAATAGTCGTGTATGGATGTGAGATCTGGACTATAAAGACAGCTGAGTGCCAAAGAATGGATGCTTTTGAACTGTGGTGTTGGAGAAGACTCTTGAGAGTCCCTTGGACTGCAAGGAGATCCAACAAGCCCATCCTAAAGGAAATCAGTCCTGAATATTCATTGGAAGGAGTGATATTGAAGCTGAAACTCCAATACTTTGGCCACCTGATGTGAAGAACTAACTCATTTGAAAAGACCCTAATGCTGGGAAAGATTGAAGGTGAGAAGAGAAGGGGATGATAGAGGATGAGATGGTTGGATGGCATCACTGACTCAATGGACATGAGTTTGAGTAAGCTCCGGGAGTTGGTGATGCACAGGGAGGCCTGGCAAGCTGTAGTCCATGGGGTTTCAAAGAGTTAGACACGACTGAGCCACTGAACTGAACTGATATTGTTTAAAGCCATATAAAGAACTGAAAGTTTTGTGTTATTCCAGGGGAAATTTTCCATACTATAGTAAAATGAGTTTAAAGTGTTTTTTCAAACTTAATAACATTGGCAAAATTATTCTGAAGAAGAAACAGATGAGTCTATTTGAACTGAGAGTCATTGGGATGTTTGTGAAGTAGTTTCAACAGTGCAGTGCTAATAAAACCATCAATGGAATGCAAGGAGCAAGTCAAATCAAATAAGTATAACATTCAGTATATGACAAAACTAACATTTCAAGAAAGTATAGACATTCCAATAACTTGATTGTTGTTATTGAATAGTTGGAAAAATTAGGAAGTTCAATTGCTTACATCAAATAATGTACCAAATTGAATTACCAATGTACCCATTGTTAGAGCGTCCCAGGTACGGAACCTGCCTGCCAATGAAGGGGATGTAAGAGATATGGGTTCAATACCTGGAATGGGAAGAGTCCCTGTAGGAGAGCATGGCTACCCACTCCAGTATTCTTGCCTGGAGAATTCCATGGACAGAGGAGACTGGCAGGCTACAGTCCATAGGGTCGCAAAGAGTTGAACATGAATGAAGCGACTCAGCATGCATGTATACAGTGTTAAACAAGAAAATAAAAATTATTAAAAAATGTACCTTCATAATCAGAACAGATGATAGGACAGGTAAATAGCATAATATAGGATAATTATATTATGATATATACAGACCATAAAATTTTATACCAATATTAAATTTTAAGCTTCAGCAGAATGTTAGATGACATAAGAAAATAGTCATATTCTATTGCTAAGTGACTTGTGTAGAATCTCTTCAAAATAATATTGCTGTAGCTACATCTATATTTCAGGAAGTGTATATACCAGTGACATATTTTTTCAATAAAATTCTGTTTTTAGAATTAGATAATTAACATTTGTGTGTTCTATAATCAAAATTCTATTAATAGACACAAAAAATCAAGAAGGAGCAAAAATGTAACAATCATTACATCTAAGTGATAATAATAAAATAATTCTGTCATTCTGTAGTTTATTATATTTTACAAATTTTATGTAATAAATGATTTTTATAATGAGGTAAAAACCCTTTCTGATCCTAAATTAATGTGTGTTATATGTGTACAGAAAAGAACTGTGAACAAACACACCAATATAGTCTTGACATTTTCTGGGTAGTGAGGTTTTTCTGAGGATTTAAATTTTCTTCTTTATACTTTCTGGTATTTTATATTTTATACATTTAAAAATCTATGTAAAATAAGAAAAATAAGTGTTACTTAAGTATCCTCACTATGTCGTGTTTAGGTATTACTTAACATTTATATGGTAGAGTTTTTTTTTTTTTAATACACATTCTGTAACAAGAAGCAGGGTTTTTCTGCATGAAGGTAGTGAATATTTATGTATTTAAATTACTAACCAATTAAAGCACCCTCTAAGAGATTGCAATTCTTGCTGGAATGGAAAAGTTAAGGCCTGATGTGAAATAGAAGAGAAACGCTATGATTGTCAAACAGTTAATCCCCACTGACAAGGGAACTTATTTCATACTCATTCTCCTATTTTTACTTCTTTTGGTGAGTGGAAAAATAGGAAAGACAGGAGCAGAAAAGCCAAAAAGAGTGGATGGATGGTCATACTTTTATTTAACTCTGTTTAATGAGTGGGGTCGAGTTGATGATTGATATACATCAAAACAGCAAACAAATAACTGGGGAAACAAAAACCAGGTGAAAGTTGAGTACACCTAGTAGGAGGTTACTTAACCTCAATCTAAGCTGAAATCCTAGAACAGCGTTAGCATAAATTTTGACATGATATAAAATTCTAGGCGAGTGGTAAAAAGTGACGCTTTCAATGTTCTGTATAAAGCAAGGTTAGATTAAACAGAGATTGATAACTTTTGAAGACTAATTCAAACAGAACCAAATTATAATTAGGGTTTCTTGGTTAGCTGGTTCTGTGGTACTATCAAATTCTTTTTTCACATTTTTAAATTGTGGTAGAATATATATAACATAGTTTTTTCATTTTAACCATTTTAAATTGAGGTATAGTTGCTTTACAATATTGTGTTAGTTTCTGTTGTGCAAAAAAGTGAATCAGCTATATGTATACATTTTAACCATTTAAAAACGCACATGTCAGTGGTATTAATTATATTCACAATGCCGTGCAACTATCATGACCATCTCCCTAAACAGAAACTCTGTAACCATTAACTCTCCAACCTCCCATCCCTACAATGTCTAGTAATTTTTAATCCACTTTCTGCCTCTATGAATTTACCTATTTTAGATACTTCATGTAAATGGAATCATATACTACTTGTCCTTTTATGTCTGGGTTATTTCACTCAGCACAATGTTTTTAAGGTACATTCATGTTATAGCCTGTGTCAGAACTTTGTTCCTTTTCTACTGTAAATACGTAACACATTTTCTTTACCCATTCATCTGCTGATTTGACATTTGGGCTGTTTCCACCTTTAATTTGTTGTGATTAATGACACAATAAATATTTGTTTATAAAAGTATGTTAGACTCCCTGCTTTAATTCTTCTGGTTATGTACCTAGGAGTGGAATTGTTGAGTCACAGGGTAATTATGTGTTTAACATTTTGATGAACCACCCTATTGCTTCTTACAGTAGCTGCACTAATTTATATCCCTACCAGCAATGTATGAGGATTACAATTTCTCCATATTCTTAGCAACACTTGTTATTTTAAAAAATGATTATTATATGTATCCTAGAAAGTATGAAGGTGGTGTATCATTATGGTTTCGATGTGCATTTTCCTAATGATTAGTGATGTTGAGCAACTTTTCACATACTTACTGGCTATTTGTATATCTTCTTTGGAGACATGTCTATTGAAGCCCTTTGCTCATTTTTTAAAAACTGTATTTGTCTTTTTGCTGTTGAGTTGTAGCAGTACTTTTATGTATTCTGAATACTAAAACTTTATCAGATATATTATTTAGAAAACATTTTCTTTGTTTCTGCGGGTTATCTTTTTACTCTCTTGTGTCTTTTGATGTACAAAGTTTTAAAATTTGGTGAAGTCAAATTTATTATTTTTTTCTTCTATTGCTCATGCTTTTGGTGTAATATCTAAGTACTCATGGTCAAAAACAAGGTCATGGAGATTTATCCACATGCTTTCTTCTGAGGGTTTTATGATTTTAGCTGTTATATTTAGATCACTGTTTCATTCTGTGTAGATTTTTTGTATATTACATGAAACTGGAATCCAACTTCATTCTTAGTCATGTGGAATTCCAGTTGTCCTAGCAACAGCTGCTGAAGAGATTCTTCTTTCCCTATTCAATGGATTTGTCATTCTTGTAAAAAAAGTCAGTTGGCCATAGGTGTATTGCTTTATATCTGGACTGTCAATTTTCTTCCATTTGTCTTTATGCTATTTTATACTATCTTGTTTATGGTCGCTTTATCGTATCAATGTTGAAACTGAGAAAAGTGAATCCTCTAACTTTGCTTTTCTTTTTAAATATTACTTTAGCTATTTGAAGTCCCTTGAAATTCTATATGAATTTGAAACTGGCTTTCCTATTTCTGCAAAGAGACTTGGAATTTTGAGAGAAATTATATTTAATCTATAAGTCACTTTCAGTGGTATTAACAGGTTAGCAATATTAAGTTTTCCTATTCATAAACCACAGGGGATCTGCCCATTTATTTAGGTCTTCTTCAATTTCTTTCAGTTTTGTGGTTTTCCACGTACAAGTCTTTACTTCCTTGGTTCAAGTGTTGTCTCTTTTAAAATAAAGTGATACATATAAAATATTAGTCTTATTTTAAAAATGAAAACAAAATGAGAGTAATAGAATTGAAAAGCTGACTGGTTTCTTCACTGAATAAGCCTATGTTATAGGCAGCTGGCTGTTCAGACAAGGATAATTCAAATCTCTGGGGAGCTTATAAACTCAAACTCATAATGTGCTAATAAAAGGTGTCTCTGCTATAATATAGTCAGCAAGCCTAATTACATCTTTCTTGAATTTCTGAGGATATGAATATTTCTCAGTGAGATAATTCTGAACATAAATTAAGTTATGGGTTAATGATAAGCAGAGAAGTTTTAGAAGGTTGGGTTGGTGGTATGGAGGCTTCAAAAACTGTTTGGGACCACTGACACTTTTTTAAAAATTAATTTATTTATTAACCTTGGCTCTTTTAACAGGCAAAATAGCTGACTCTATCTTGGACATTTTTTCCCTTTCTTTTCAAAGGAATGAATACAACATTTTATGTTTTATTTTTATTTATCAGGATTTTCTATAAAAGGATCATATTAAAGTAAAACAAAACAAAAGCTGGACCATCTTGGTTCCTTGGAAGACCCTCAAGACACAGTTGAGCCTATTCTGGTTGCCCCTCTGTGATGAATGGTGAAATGCCTTTGACAGGTATCTCTGGATAACCATCTAGAAATTCTGAGAGCTGGAGGGGACTTGGACCCAAATGGGTCTTCAGTCCAAGTGACTTTGAAGGGGTCTACTACTTCAGATATTTTGGCAGAAAATCTCTTAAGATTTTCCTGAATCTATCTGGGGAATTTTAAATTTCCCTGAGAGTATTTTATAAAATTATATAGACTATATCTTTAAAAATTAATTAATCAATTAGTTTTTATTGAAATATATAGTTGATTTACAATGTTGTATTAGTTGTGTTAGTTTCAGGTGTACAGCAAAATAATTCAGTTATATCTATCTAGATAGATATCTATCTATCTATATATATTTATATTCTTTTCCATTATAGATTATTATAAGATATTGAGGATAGCTCCCTGTGCTATACAGTAGCTCCTTGTTGGTTATCTATATTTTTTATATATTTTATATATAATAATATGTATATTTTAAAACCAAATAGACTTTAAATTTTAACATTTAGAATAAGACTTAGACTATTTGGGAGGATTTGCAGAACTAAACCATAAATTTCCCCTCTGTCTTTGTCTGTCTGCCTTTCATATAGTCTTTTGGAAAAGATGCCTTTTTCCTTTTCTGCAAAAAAGAAAAAAAAATCCTGAATTCCCTTCTTGTTTTCCTCTCTTTCCTGCCAGTTCTGATTGGCTTCTTAAAAACTTGAGCTCCTGATGACTGGAAAGTTGAGGGTTTCAGAATCTGTGTCTTAAAATTTTTAGCACAGTCACTTGGATTGGAGGTGATGGTGTAAAACAAATTAAAGAGTTGTAGCTGAGGATTTATGAAAACCCTAGTGTGGAGTAAAAATATCACATTTCTCAGAAAATAGGTGTCAGTTTCTCAACCAAGTCTCTTTGGACATAAAAAATAAAAGAGGTCTAAGATGCTTAAAAGAATTATTATTTGTGGTATTCATACAAAAATGCCAGTATACTAGTGTGAAGCAACATTTATTAAGCAGCTTTACAGTATTTTGTTAGGTATCCTTGAAAATAATCCTCAGAGGTAGATCATTAAGTTTTCAGATAATAAAAGAGGAATGGTAAGCTAAATAATTTTAGAGGTAAATGGTAACCATAGGTTATATATACATCTGCTCAAATACATGTATAGGTTAACCAAGAGATGACTCTTAAGATTGTTCAGCCTTTTTTGTTTGTTTCCTCATAGGAAAAGATATAAAAAGTAAGTATACAACTTTGGTTCTGGACTCAGGGAGCTACCTTTTAGAAAAGTCTACTCTACAAAGTCCTGAGAAGTATTTGCAAAATGCTGATGCAAGATAATGACTATATGGTGAACTTCAAATACATGCTTGCCTATACCTCCATCTGAGGAGGACTACTTCATGCACAGTCATTCTGATATATAGTAACTATTTAAAAAATCTGGTTCAATTAAATTGGTCCAGGAGAGGGCACTAGATTCTGGGCTGTCTAGGCAGGGTTTGGCCAGCCATGCATTCTCTGTGTGGGTTGGCTTTTTTTTAAATTAATTAATTAATTTGTTTATTTTAATTGGAGGCTAATTACTTTACAATATTGTGGTGGTTTTTGACATACACTGACATGAATCAGCCAAGGGTATACTTGTGTCCCCTATCCTGAACCCCCCTCACACCTCGCTCCCCATCCCATCCCTCTGGGTTGTCCCAGTGCACTGGCTTTGAGTGCTCTGTTTCATGCATCAAACTTGGACTGGTCATCAATTTCACATATGGTAATATACATGTTTCAATGCTATTCTCTCAAATCATTTCACCCTCACCTTCTCTCACGAGTCTAAAAGTCTGTTATAAAAGATTTGGTAGTCCAAAATAATTTCTATTGTAAGCATTTACAGTTAGAAAACTGAAAGTAAAGGGTGGTTAGTAGTGGGGCCAGAAGATGAATGGAGATATTGAGATATGAGAGATAGAATTAGAACTAAAGCAAATGGAAAACATATTTAAATCAAACTCGTGAGGCAGCGGACACTATGAGTAAGCATGAAGAAGTCAGTTGGTAGAAGGAAGAATAAGGTAATATATAGAGAGAAGAAGCACCAGGAGATGGCCTCATTCTGTTAGGGCCAGAAAATGAGGTTTTTTGCCTCCTAAAGTTTTCCAGTTTCCTACTGTGGGGCTTTCCTGGTGGCTCAGACAGTAAAGAATTTGCATTGTGGGAGACCCAGGTCCAATTCCTGGGTCAGGAAGAACCCCTGGAGAAGGCAAAGGCAACCCATTCCAGTAATCTTGCCTGGAAAGTCCCATTGACAGATGACCTGGGGGGGCTATAGTCCATGGGGTCATAAAGAGTCAGACATGACTGAGTCACACACACTGCAGTTTCCATTAGGTGAGATGTCAAGGTCTTGGATTTCTATGAGGTCTCTGAATCTTTGCATTAAAAATAGTCCAAATCAATTATTTCTGGAGACAGACTGAATGGGTCCCTTTTTCTTGAAACTCAAGTGAACTTTACCATAATCCCCAGAAAATACTGTTTGAAACACAGGAGCCCAATGCATAGCTTCATTTTCATTGAGAGCTGGAACAATGCTAAGGCATGCACATAAATGTATGTTCTGCTGGTTCTGGGTACTTCTACACACAGCTATACAGTTCTGATTACTTCTGGCTGTCAGGTTATAGGGTGTTGGGGAAGATCATAAAAATGAATGTCTTCCCTGTGGCACAGTGCCTATTTCCCATTGTGATGCCAAGGACACTGGTAAGAGTGGTGATGGGAGAAGAGCAGACGATGACTGTGAATGAGGTAGATGGAAGGATTGTTTTTGAAGTGTTGGACTGTGGCACAGTGATTATGGCCCGTAGTTGGACTATAGAATTTCAGAGCTCATGGGACACTAGTGAGCATCTCTTCCTGCTTCCTTGCTTATAGAAAAAGTTCAGACTTAGAGGACTGATGATATTCTAAACGACTATTGAAATTAGGGACAGAGCAGGGAAATGAAATCAAGTTCTCTGCCTCTTAGTCTGGCAGTCATTCTATCTTACCTGGGATCCATCTTCTTTCCTTGGTTATCTTTTGAAGGCCGTGAGCCTGAAGACTCACCAACAGACTGGAGGATGGACCATATAATCTTGGAATTTATTAGATAAATAGGTACATGTTTCTTTGACTCCCAGTAATCTGAGAGTGCTACAGAATCAGGAAATAAAAATGTGCTCTGCCCAGGTATGTGCTTTTAAGACTTTTTAAATCTTAGAGATGGGTGCACATTGACCTTGCAGTCTAAAATGCCAGTTTAGCCATCTCACTAAATAGAAATATGATGCACTCTGAGTTATAAATTTTTCATAATTATGAAGCTGATAAAGAATTATTTCAGGCAGAAATAATAGCCTATGAACTGAGGTCGTAGATTAAACTTTTAGATTGTAGGCCGAGCATGTTGAACAGAGTCAAAATGAAGCTTTATGCTTCACACTTTTATTTTTCTGTGTTGCATATGCCATAGGTGGTTTTCTTGGAGATGGCTGAGTTTTAATTGACTTGTATCCTGTAGTATAGTTTTTCCATTGAGCAAAAAGCCTGCAAATTCAGCTTGGAGGATTTGCCTGAGGCAAGGTGTCATAACTATTCACAAATCACTACTTGTATCTTGTTTACACTACCTTTGCCCCACAGAAGGCTATGTAACTGATCTCATTTGCCTTTTGCACAAAGGGAAAACCAGGTCCTATAAAATCATTGTTGCATAACTGTAGCTATCACAATACTGTGCTAAAAGAAAAGGATGAAAACAGTGGTTCCACTACCTTGAATACTATTTGAGCAATGAGTTTAAGAGTAAAAGCAAGTACCACAAAATCACATCATGCTAACTACCATCTTTTGAGTGTCTACTGTGTGCCAAGCACTATGCTATAGTTATTTGATTTAAGCCTCATAATTATCCTATGAGATAACTTTTGCTATGTACATTTTACAGATAAGTGGACTGAAGTTCAGAGAGGCTAAGATCACATATCCGGAAGTGGCAGAACCGAAATTTAAATTTAGGTGCCTTTCCCACTAATGCCCATGGATTCTCTAAACTAGTATATTATCTTGTCTTTCATCTGATAGGGAAATAATTCTGTGGCAGTCACAGCAACTTGATATACTATTTGACCCACTAAAATAGAATGTATATGAAGACAAACGTTTCATAGAGGAACCAAGCACAGCTGTCCATGACTCATAAATGAACAAACTTTTATTGACAGAAACTGTATGCATGACACAAGACTGTGTGCTCTAGCAGGCTCCAAGAAGTAGAAGAATCAAGCTTTGCCCTTAAAGACTGTATAATGTAGTTGGGGCAATAAGATGTGCATATCAAGGGTAACTAACAACACTGGACTTATATGATAATAGATGACAACAAATATCTTAAGGGTAAGAAAGAATAATGAGAAGATGTGAGGTCATCCTTTCCCCCCAGGAGAACAGAGACTTGTAGTACAAATTATGCCAGAAAAATCTTTATGGAACTGGCTAATTTCATTTGAACTGGAGATGATTTCTGGGCTGCTGGGTTGCTGACCCCATTCTGGCTCTAAAGTTAGATTTTTTATGAAAAACAGCCTATCATTAAGAGAGTAGAAAGCACATCTGGTCTGTCACAGGGTTCTGTTGAAGGAAACAGGATGGTTGTCTATAGTTGCAACCTCATTCTCTTGAACCTATCCTTGTTGGAGACCGAAATGTGTACAGTGGGCAATTATCAGCTAAGAGAGTTTGAGATACTGCAATCCTACAAGCAGTATCATATCATCACAAAGTACTTCTTCAATTCCATTACTCCAGAGACATATCTTATAATATTAAGAAAAAGCTATATAAATTTCCTTGCCCTGTCATCTTCTTGGGCAGTCTCTAATGGGTTAGTAAAGTGGCATCTGAACCGAGTAATCACAAATTTCTAACAGTTAAATCAGTAATGTCCAGTTATTTCTATTTAGCATCGCCTCATGTAATGGCCCATTGAGAAACAGAGCAAACCACTGTCAAACACAGTGGTGGCTGTTTGCTTCTCCTCTTTGTGCTCTAAATATGTCACCTAGGCTGCCAGGCTGACATGCTGTGGCCCCACTGTCAGGTTCGTTTATAAAAACTACCCAAATACTTGTTTTACATGCTCCATATTGTCCTCCCATGTCTGGATTTATACTGCGACATCATCAATCAATGCCACACTGAATTCACCCAACTTTGTCAGCTCTGTGTTTACCTTCCTCTTAAATGCTATTAGTGTGGTCTTCTCACTGATAGGGAGCCACTGGAACATATATAAACTGGACTTGTGGCCAGGATTACCAGTGCAGTGACACCCCATAATTGCCAGAGCTCTTCACTGCTATGGTCTGTGCAATGGCATTCTTATCTTTGCAACCCTATCTTGATTTTTCATGTTCTAGACAGATCTCAAGTGAACAACACTCAAACACTCAGGCTTCCAGCATGGGACACTTTCTTTGTTACTTCATTTAATAACACTGGCCACTAGAAAGGTTCAGAATATCTGTAGTTATTCCTCACTGGAGTCACCATAGAATGCAGAACCTCCATAAAACTGTGGTAAAACTGTGTGATCTGTCTTCTTCAGAAAAGAAATGGTATAACATTAGCTAGGAGAAGAAAAGCATAATTGGATGTATATATCTTGCTTTTATCCAAATGTGGATAAACTTGTATTACTAGCTTCTGTATCTGAAAGGTGGCATAAAGGACATATTTGATTTCGTATACTTGCCTAGGTCTGACTCCAGTCTTTTACCTGGTTGATGACCAAGGCTGAATTATTTTGAGGAAATGTTTGTGAGGTCACCCAAAACGCTAATTTCACTGACATTCTTACCTCTGTGGGAAATTCTGATGGAAAAAGGAAGCTTTAAATATACACATGACATGTTTCTAATTCACCATCTTTTTTCTTCTCTCTTTGCTGGAGTCCTTAAAGAAAGAGAAATGTCTTTTTTTTTTTTTAAAAAAAAAAAAAAAAAGCTTTTCTCTCATCCACAAAATATTTTACAAAGGAAGTTGAAGTACGGTGTAGAATATTGAAGACTATCAAAGTATCAGCATAGACTCATCCTGTTTCTCATAGATATATTGTTCTACAGCCCTACGTTTCTGCTACTCTGTACCCTAATTCCTGTAAGCAGTCCCTTACAGTAAAACTGGAAATTACCAGTTTTTATGGAGAGATTTTTCTCTTCATACCTTTTGTTTAAGTCTGTTAACCTCATGAACTTATGTTTGTCTGATGTCTAGTTTGTCAGTTTCTAAGTAAAGTGAACCCAAAACTAATGTTTCAGAGAAGAGTTCCTTGTCATAGTAACCATTTCTATTTTTTTTTTTTTTTTGACTGTCTTACTATATTAGAGTCCTTTTCGTGGAACATTGAGAAACTATGTGGGCTATTCAACTATGTGGGCTGTTCTCTGCTTAAGAATGTATTTCCTATTGACCAATTGTCTATTCTCCCCACTTCTTGACATTAGCTTTGAAACATCTTGTTCTTGACCTTAGATATGACCCAAACACATCCATGATCAAGTAGCAGAACCAGGAGGGTATCACTGAAGTGGAATTTGCCAGCTGTTGTTAAAAGGATGCAGGAACAACCCTACCAGGGACTCAGTTTTTATCTTTCCCTCCAGTGTTTGCTACAGAGTAAGAGATGGGAAGACCAGGATGTCCAAAGAATGATGTCAAGCTGTGAAAAGGATGTTGATATGGAACACACTTGAGTAAACTCCTTTCAGCATAGGCAGATGCTCTGGCTAGTTCAGCCTCATATCTCTGCTCTGGGTATGGAAGCTAGGACTGAGAAGTAATTGAGGGAACTGTTGTGTCTTGCTGACAATTCTATAAATTTACTTGCATTCCTAATAAGCCAGAGGAAAGCAGTGTTCTTAAGGAAAATAGCATTCTTATACATTGCCACATTGTCAGATTTCCCTTCTTCTCTGCAAAATTTGCTCTTACATATTAAAATAGGAAAAAAAAAAGTAAAAAGAGTTAGAAGATCTTGGCATATTTCCCGAAGCAGAAAAATTACCCTTACCCTAAGGTGAAAGAAAGTGTGAATGGTGCCTTAAAGGCAATTCAGGAAGTATTCATTAATCAACAAATATTTATTAAGCACTATTTTTCAAATTGTGCTTGGGGCTCTAGTAGGATAATAAAAGATATGTAAAACAGAATTCATGCCCTCAAAGAATTTATGCTCTAATTGGAGAGAGAAGAAATAATAAGAGGCAGTTTAGAATAAATGCTAAATTGTATGTTTCAGATTATAAGAACTCTAAGAAAGAAGCAGGTTGTCACTGAGACCTGGAATAGTCAGAGAAGCCTTCACTAATGTGATAGGTCTTGAAAGGAGTCTTGAAAGATGGGTTAAATAGAGTTAAAATGACCCCTACATTAATTAATTTAGAGAATTAATGAATTCTGGTAGTGGAGAATGTGACCTAGGATACAACACTATTGTCACAATTTCCTTTAATTACTAAGAGGAAGAACTAACCTATACCATGAAAGCATTTCAAATGCATGGCCACCTTTGAGACAATTTATAGGCAAGCCACTTAAGTAGCAGGGTTTTTGCTAATTGACCTCATTTCTCCTTTCCAATTTTTTTTTCCCCTGCAGGCATTGTAACCTTTAAATTTTTTGAACTATAGCTTTGCTTTGTGCTACGTGAAAAAACTTCCACTTCTTAAAAATCTCTTTTTATGCCCTGGGAAAACTTCTTTGCCATTACTCCACGTCATCTTGAGGCTGGGATCCTGAGAGCACTGTGTCCCTCCCACGTTAAGACTTACTCAAAGTCATATTCCTACGTATAGGACAAGATTGGGCTCAAGTTTAGGTTGCTTGAGGCCAAACCCCTTGCCACTGGGCTAGTTCAGAACCTTACTAGGGAATGGTTTAAAAGGTAAAGTTTTTCAGCAGTATCACCACCCTTGATATTCAGGAGGGTATATAATTTTATCAACACAATGCAAAGGTTAATGGGATTGCTTCCTTCCAACTCTATCATAGTGAATGCAGGCTTTATGGCAACATTAAAAAAAAATGACCCCTCTCTGCTTTATGCTGATCATTAACTAAGATTATCTCACACTAGAGATTTACTACACTGAAAAGCACTGACATCACTAACTGCTATTAAGTGTATGATACTTAAACTCCATAAAGAGGAGCAAAATGCCTTTGTCAGCAATTTAGGGAAAGTAGATACAGCCAGAGACATTCATCCAACACAAAACAGAGTTCCTGCCTGCAGGAATCTGTCTACCAGCTTTTGATACTCTCTGGTCATATCTACCTGATGAAAATCTCTCTCTAGAACAGATGATCTGTTCTGTGTTTCTGCTCTTTTAAACAACTGAATGAGATCCTCAACAGTCTAGTCATTTCAATAGGCAGTGTGGAGTGAGCAAAACTTTCCAGCTGCAAGAAAAACATTAGAACAGAAAAAATTGAATCAGTATATTTGGATATGGCTACAAAATTTAAATTTTCAAATGATTAATATTATCATGTCCCTAAGGAATCAAGCTTTGATTCCAATAAAGAAGTATTAAACAAGAATGAGTTGCATCAAAAAGAATAAAATATATAAGAATAAACTTAACTGAGGGAGGTGAAAGGGCTGTACTGAAAAGTGCAAAACGTTGATGAAGGAAACTAAAGATAGCTCAATGAAATGGAAAGGTATCCTGTACTCTTGGATTGGAAGAATTAATATTGCTAAAATGACCACACTACCTAAGGCAATCTTCAGATTTAATGCAATCCCTATCAGAATATCCATGACAATTTTCACAGAACTAGAAAAAAGAATCCTAAAATTTATATGGAACCAAAAAGACCCAGAATAGCCAAAGATATCTTAGGAAAAAAATCCAAAGTTATAGGTATCACGCTTTGAGACTTTATACTACAAAGCCTCAGTAACCAAAAATGCATGGTTTTTGCATTTAAACAGACACATAGATAAACTGAACAGAATAGAGTCCAGAAATAAACCCATGAACTTATGGTCAGTTAATCTATGACAGAAGAAGCAAGGATACACAATGGCAAAAAGACAATGTCTTCAACAAGTGGTGCTTGGAAAATTGGACAGCTAAACACAATGATACTAGAACATTACCTCTCACCATATACAGATATAAATTCAAAACGGATTAAAAATTTAACTGTAAGACTTAAATGGAAAACTACTAGAAGAGGACATACATGATTTGACATACATCATAGTATATTCTTTTTTTTTAATATCTGAATCCTAAGGCAAAAGAAATAAAAGCAAAAATAAGCAAATGATATCTAATTAAACTTAGAAACTTTTGCACAGCAAAGGAAATCATAAACAAAAAAATCTCACAGAATGGAAGAAAATATTTGCAAATGGTATGCTCAACAGGGGGTTAATATCCAAAATATATAAACAATTCATACTACTCAATATAAAAAACCTAAACAACCCAATCAAGAAACATCAGAAGACTGAATAGACATTTTCCCAAAGAAGACATGCAGATGGCTAACATGCACATGAAAAGATGCTCAGAATTTCTAATTATTAGAGAAATGCAAATCAAAATGAGGTATTACCTCACACATTTCAGAATGGCTATCATCAGAAAGTCTGCAAATAACGAATGTTGGGGATATGGAGAAAAGGGAACTCTTTACACAATTTGTGGGAATGTAAATTGGTGCAACCACTATGCAAAACGGTATGAAGACTCCTCAAAACACAAAAAATAAACTACAATATGACCCAGCAATTCCACTTCTTGTTATACAGCTGGATAAAAACAAAAACACTATTTCAATAAGATACATGCACCCACATTTTCATAGTAGCACTATATACAATAGCCAAGACATGGAAGCAACCCAAACACCCATCAGCAGATGAGTGAATAAAAAAGGTGTGCTATATGTATACAATGGAATATTATTCAGCTATAAAAAGAATGAAATTCTGCCATTTGCAGCAACATGAATTGACCTATAGAATATTATGCTTACTGAAATGTCAGACAAATACTCTGCTGTATCATTTATATGTGTAATCTAACAAATAATACAAAGGAAAGTATATGCAAAACAAACTGATGATTACCAAAGAGGAGAGGGAAAGGAAGATGGCAAATTAGGGTCATGGGATTAAGAGATACAAACTACTACACATAAAAGAGATATAATGTATTACACAAGAAATTATAGTCATTATCCTGTAATAATTTTTAATGGAATATAATTTATAAAATACTAAACAACAATGCTCTATGCCTAAAACTAATGTAACTTGTAAATCAACTGCTCTTCAGTAAAAAATAAAAATAAAATAAAATAATTAAGGAAAAAAGAATGAGACAGTTAAGGCGATTTTCACATGAATTTTCTTAGGATTCTTGTAGGATTCCTTTATCCAACAGTAGGCAATAAATGTTAATTCAGAGAATATTTATTTAGTGCCTGTTATTTCTGAGACATCAATGTAGGCTCTGGAGACAGTGATGAAACAAACAGCTGGTCTCAAAAAAGTCCCCATCCTAGTAAAAAAGACAAACATTTAAGCAATTGGAATAGGTGTTTTGGGGGTGGATATTTTGGAGACCTGATTCTGAATGGCTCATAAACCCACTGTGGAGTGGGGAACAGTGTTATAGCAAAGTGAATTTTCTAGAATAGTCTTTCTGAAGCTTATATTTGGAGTTCCAATAAAATGTCATGTATGTGGGCTCCTTTTCGCCTCACAAACAATCCATATGTAGTAAAACATCTTCTTTAGGAGCTCAATCTCTAATTCTATGAAGATGCTGGAGGTTGACATAGCATAGTGGGAATTCTGGCCATTTATTAGGAAAGTAAACACCTTTTTTTTTTAATCAGTGTGAAAGAAAGTGAAAGTGTTAGTCGCTCAGTAGTCTGACTCTTTGCGACCCCATGAACCTGCCAAGCACCTCTGTCCATGGAATTCTCCAAGCAAGAATACTGGAGTAGGTTGCCATTCCCTCCTCTAGGGTTTTTCCCGATCCAGGGATCATACCTGGGCCTCCTGCATTTCAGGCAAACTCTTTACTGTCTGAGCCATCATAGAAGCGGGTAATAATAAAATAAGATTTTCACGTATCAAAGTTACCCATTTGATTAAATAGATATCTTATTGAAAACACTCATTTTAATTTTGTTTAATTTTATACCCAAAGTTATTTAAATAGAAATGAGGCACAGTATCATGAAATTTCAGAACACTAGGAGTTACTACGTTATTTTTAAAAAGTTGTAAGAACAGTGCAAGGAACATCCATATTGTCTTTGTATAGTACTCAGTTGTTAACGGAGAAGGCAATGGCACCCCACTCCAGTACTCTTGCCTGGAAAATCCCATGGACAGAGAAGCCTGGTAGGCTGCAGTCCATGGGGTCGCTAAGAGTCGGACATGACTGAGCGACTTTGCTTTCACTTTTCACCTTCATGCACTGGAGAAGGAAATGGCAACCCACTCCAGTGTTCTTGCCCGGAGAATCCCAGGGACGGGGGAGCCTGGTGGGCTGCCGTCTATGGGGTCGTACAGAGTCAGACACGACTGAAGCGACTTAGCAGCAGCAGCAGCAGTTGTTAACATTTTATCACATTTGCTCCAGTACTATCTCCATATTCTATCTATAGACATTGCTCTCTGTATATCCAAAAGCATATGTTATCATTCAAAACTTGCTCAGGACTGAGAGCTAAAAAGTAATTTGAAGCAGGAAAGTTTAATATAAAGAATTATTAACTACAGCTGGAGATTGTAGAAATGAGCTAATAAAAATTGAAGAGAACTCTAAACAATATAGGAATAGCAAAGATAAGAAGCAGCCACTACCCTTAGGGATGAAGAAGTGCCTAACAAGGAATTTTTCTAGGGCTGGAATTCAAATCTTGTCGAAGAAAGCATAGCAGTAGTTTGCTGAATGGCAGAGAAATTGTTGTGGTGTTTTGCTGGCGGAACTTGCTGGAGATCTATCCTATAGTGAGTCAGGGAAAGCTATTCACAAGTAGCTGTATACCCGGAGGTGATTGCAGATGGATGTTACGGTCATCTGGTTCTTTTGGCCACCATGCACTGCTGGGGAAGCTGCAGGAACTGAGCCCTGGAGAAGATGTCTGGGCCACAGGAGCTGGCTGAGAAGGTTGCTCTGTGTGCTGGAGGAGCCAGGCACTGGGGAAGCCACCTGCTCTACAAAAAACTGTCAAGTGAACACATTGGATCCAGGAAGCAAAACCCCTTCCTCCTGCAATAGCTCTCCAATATCTCCAGCTCCCTTGACTGATAAAGCTTTTCGTTAGGTGGCAAAAAACTTAAAAAGTCCAGATCCACTTATGTAGAGCAGACAATAAAATATGAATTTGGAGTTGAGAAAGACAACACACTGATAAATCATTTTTATAATCTCAATCATGTGAGAACCAGTTACATAATGCTACAGCATGCCTAAGTACTCTAATATATGTTCCCTCTATACTTTCTTACACAACCACAATACAACTTTCTAAATTAAATCAGCATTGATACCAGATTGTCCCAATAAAAGTCTTCTTTTCTCTTCTAATCCAAGGTAAATGCAAGATAACATTTGGCATTCAGATGTCATTTTCTTTCATGTCCTGTAATCTAGAAGAGTTTCTTAATTTTTTACATCTATAATGACATTTAAAGTCTTAAAAATTATAAGCATTTCATTCTGTAGAATGTCCTTCAGCTGAGGCCTCACGACAGGGCTCAGGAAATGTAAAGCGGGCGTGACTCCATAGAAATGATGGTTACAGTGTGCCATATTCATATGTCTATGACATGGACCTGCTCTTCCACTGCTGATATTAAACTTGATCATATAATGAAGGTGGTGCTTCCATGTTTGTTCACCATAAAGTCACCATTTTTTCACCTTTGCGACTGGTGTGTGTATTGTGAGAAAATACGGACATACCTCAGTGATAATGAAGATTAAATTGCAGACCACTTCAATAATGTGAATTTTTTGGTTTCCCAGGGCAAACAAAAGTTATGCTTATGCTATACTGTCATCTATTAAGGGTGCATTAGCATTGCATCTAGAAAACAATGTACATAGCCTTAACTAAAACTATTCAATTGCTAAACATGCTTACTATCATGCTGATGGAGGGTCTTGCCTTGATGCTAATGGGTGTGACCAATCAGGTGGTGTTGCTGAAGGATGGGGTGGGTGTGGCAATTTCTTAAAATAAGACATCACTGAAGTTTGCTGCATTGATTGATTTTTCTTATGAACAACTTATCTGTAGCATGCAGTGCTGTTTGAGAGCATTTTACCCGCAATAAAACATTCAAAATTGGAGTCATATATTCCCTAGTGCTATCTTCTGATAGTGCAAAGAAGTAAATACACTCCAGCAGCACTAAACACACTTAGCACCAATTGTCCTGCGTGATGAGGGTTAATAGCCCAGTTAATAATATTTGCTAATGTTTCAATTCTTTTGAATAAATACTCCCTTCTTAAATATTTTTGCTCCTATGTCTTTGTCACTCACTGAAACACTAATTCTTCATCCTTTTTGTTGATTTCAATGTAAGATATTGATATCTTTTCTAAAACTCTGGCTTTTCAATTCTGTGTCCTCTTTTCTTTCAGTGGTCTTCTTCTTTGTCTTTCATAAGCCATTCATTACCAAGGTCATATCCTAGATCTTGTTGTTATCAATAATTTTAACATTTCCACAATCTCAGTGTGATGTATTTCATTCTTTGACCACTACTTTCTATCTTTCTAGCCCCACCCTCCCTCTTTAGATTCTTCAAGTCTTACAAGCATTAATCCCAGTTGATATATATAATCCACTGATGCGAATACACTCTCGGTTTTCCCCTGCCTACCTCCCCTTTGTAACCTTTCCTTCCTACCCAGCTTAAGTTCTCTGGTTAATTATTATAATCACTCCCTTAAATATACCTTCAGCTCCCTTGCACTTGTCATTACTGAATTTCTTTGGCTAAACCACAACTCTGATAATTCAACCCTTATTATATACTGTGCTTACCCACTTGTAATTGAAATGGCTGGAGGAAAACACACAACTAAGCTGATTGATCTCATTTTAAAGTCATAATCTTCAACTTCAAATGGACCCCTAGTGCTATCTAGAGCTCATATTTTTTATCCATTCATTTTTAGATATTTTAGGACATTATTTCATGCCTTTTTCTCTCTCCTGAAATCTCGAATACCTTTATACTTCCTTCACTCTCTATTGATGACTTTGTTTCTTATTTCACTGTGAAAAAATTCTGTAACCTATTACTATCACATCTACATCCCCGCTGACACCTGTGCCTGTGGCTCTCACTTCCCTGAACTGCCTCTGTTCCTCTATAAAACCATCCCCTCCATCTGTCCATTAGATTTCATCCCATGTTGTCTATTCAAGGATATGCTGCTATTTCTCCATCAGTTAAAAAAAATCAGAACAAGACAAAACAAAAATAGATTGATGACCCTCTTTGTCCCTCTTTCCAGATATCACTCCAATTTGTTTCTTTCCCTTGAGATTAAACTCTGTGAAGTGTTCGTATAGCTACTGGCTCTAATTTCATGTTTCTCATTTTCTCTTTGACCAAAAATCCACTGTCTGCTTTTTTTGCTTAGGTCTTTTTAATAATTCACAACATTTCTTAGCTTTATTTATCTCTAAAGTGCCAATCCCCATCTCTTCTAAAATATAACATATTCTATTTATCTTTTAAAATTTATGTCTTTCCTATAAGACTTTAAGTTCACTGAGGACAAGGACTTCAATAAACACTAGATATCAATAAATAAGACAGAGTAGAGACATTTGTGTAATTATACATTTCAGTTCTTATGTGACTGTGATCTGGGGACCTGATCTAACACAGCCATGTGAGGGATTTCTATCAGTAAAAGGACTAGTATAGAAGATCAATGTGAGTCATTCTTGTAAAGCCCACGCTGGTGCACTTGGACCCACATCGTGAAACATCCCACCTCCAATGTCCCAGCTGCTTTACTTTGTAGATTGCTATTAGCATTGTGGACTTGAGCTTTCCATGTGCCATCATCTTTTATTAACCACCTAAATATTGCAAATTAAATCTGCACAACCTGGCACCCCAAACTGTTTTATATATTATTTTTCTTTTAAAGCTAGTCAGGACAGCACAGTTGATTAAGGCTCACAAACACCCATAAATCATACAAAGTCCTTTTTCCACACTTGATATGGCAAGGCAGTTGAGTGTCCTGAATTGCATTTTATAGCTGAGAATAGACCTTACTGTCTTCTATTCATATTGTGCTCCAAGGGACACATAGCCTCGTTTTTCTACTGCCCATTTCCTCCCCCCCACCCCGCTTTCTTTATCTTTCCTTCCTCTCCCATTTCCTCCTGTCTTATTGAACCCTTTCTTTTGGTACATTGGTTGTTTCTCGGCAGTGGCATATTTGTTGACTTGCTCTTTTGGTGACATCTTCTTCTAATAAGGAAATCTGTCTCATGGTGTCTCCTTGCCTAAGGGTGTGCTTACTTAAAGTGTAAAATGTCAAACTCTACCAAAGATGACAATAACCCTCTGGGTGAAGAAGAATCAGCCACTGTATTATTAACTACTCAAGAAGTAGACAGGAAATATCAACCCTCTCAAAGAAGAAAACACTGAAATTAGGTACATTCTGTACCCTCTTCCTTTTAGTCCCCTCCCCATCATCTTGTGCAAAGGCCTAAACTATCACCTATTGCGCTACATGATTTCAAAGGTCAACAATAAAAAAGCCAGGAGTAAGAAAATCCCACCTAGAAATAACTGCATTGGCCCTAATAGCAGTTGGAACTTGAATTTACCCAGTGAGAGTCACATTGATGATTTTAAGAAAACATGGGAAATATTTCTTTGTAGTGAACTGAGACTATATCTAGATTAGTGTCACAAACTGTGATGTGGATTAAGGCATGAGGGAATAAGTAGGTGACTACATTGTGACCCTTACTATTGCTTCACTGGCAGAGCTAGAATTCCCAACTGTCCTGATTTAATGTCCTTTAAAAATGACAGCAGTCTGACCTTCATAAGTCTGCAGAGAATGGTAGCCTGCAGTTTAACAGGAAAGAAACCTGGGTCTAATGAATAACACCCTACATGAACATGATCTTTCTGGATGGTTACACAAGCATGAAGAAATGGAGAGAAGGTGTCTTATCTTGGTTTGTCTATAGCCAACCAAATAACGATCACAGATTTATTCCATTGTGAGGTATTCTAGTTGCCAATATCTCTCTATCTGACATACAGATATCTGTGCACACCAGCATTCTTTATATAGACTATGAAAACAATTGAAAACAGCCTACAGAAAGCTAGTGCTGCTCCCCAAATCCCACATCTGTGGACCTGGAAGCAGAGTATTTTTGTGAAGATCCCTTGTAGCTGATAATACTTTTCCTTTTTGTTCCAGCCAAATCATGGGTTTCTGATTATCTTGGCATAGTGCCAGAAGCATCATCATAACTTGAATTTTCCCAGTGAGGAATTATATTGAAATTAAAAATTTTAAAAGCGGTTTTATGTTATATTTTTCATGACCATTTTATGCTCTATTATGTACATTTTATTTTTTGTTTGTAGTAGTATTTAGATTTATTCAAAGGAACCAGCTAACATAAAAATATAGTTTAAGATCTGGACTTTTAACTTTCAATCTGAAATCTCATGAGCCAGTTCAAAGCTAATGGGATAAATGTGATTGACAGATGATCTGGTCTACATATAGAGATTCAGCTGAATTTCAATTCTTAATAGGCATTCAAAATAGAGCCTTGGAGAAGACTTGAGGGTTTATGTAGTTAACTGCTTTCATGCAGAACTGTACCTGAGCCGTTTAAGCTACAGTGTTCAATGAAAGGGTTGCTTCTATTTGACAAACCCTATTCTAGTATTTTATACATATTGTCTGATTTTGTTATCATGACAACTGTATAAAATAGAAATTAGTATACTAAATTTGTAGAAGAAACAGAGTTTCCAAGAAAATAGATAACTTGACATAAGCAGAAGAGCAGTCAAATTCAACCATTTCTAAAGCCCATAGAAGAAGACCTTATTATATTTTATGATAAATAAATAAATATTTTTCCAATATAAGTGAATAGATTTTTCTCTGTACTTTTGCCTGAGTACACACACACACACACACACACACACGGCTTTCCCTTTAATTTCAATATGCCAAATTTTGTCTTGAATTTGAATTTTAAAAAAATATGAAAATCATATTCAGGGAATAAATTGATGACCAAAAAACACTTTTAAACTCTGAGATGTGGCATATTTTCATGCAAAAAATATATTTATTACATATATTTTGTGAAGTCTTAATGTAGTTTTGAAATTTGTTGTAAAATTGTTATAGTACAAAAAGTAATCCAGGCTTATGAACTCTGAAGATTTTGGTTTTATCTTAAACTATAATGAGGACCCAAATATCAGTGAGATTTAAAAAGTTCAAAAAGTACTGTACACATAATAGAAGACAAAGACACAAAAGCCCTATATTCCAGTTCTGAATAAGAAAGATGATACCCTTGTTATTAGCAGGGTCTCACACATTTTGAAAATTACAACTAATATGTATGTATTTTTAAATCTCAAAAACAAAATTCACTAAAGGGAATGATCTAGCAATATTTCTTTTTCTTTCTGATAAACAAGGTTCTAATGATATTTAATGTTAGAATGACTGTAGCCTGGGTTCATCTGTTTTTCACATTAAATTAATCACTGATACAAGATAGAAAATCCAAGACTAGTCAGCTGGCTATTTGTATTTATGTAAAAAATGTGTAATAAGTCCAAATCATTCAGTTGTTTTGTTCTTTCCTTCTTTACTATTTTGCAAATGACTTGAAATGGTATATAGTATAATTCCTATAATTATTAGGTTTAATTAATATTTAGTAGTTTAATTGTATTAAATTGTATTGATAATATCAAATAGTTTAATTTGTGTTCATTGTGATTAATTGAAATATAGTCCCTTCCCCATAATTCTAACCATTTTTGGTTTCAGAGTCTCATAGACTTGTGTTGCTTCCTTTGAATGACTTAATTTAACTGAAATTAAACCATGAGAGTTTCTTTGACTTAACAGTCATGCTGGATAAAAAATATGTTAGGGTTTCTAGAAGATTTAGCCTTAATATTTGAGAAAGAATAATTGTAGTTGATGATCTACAGAATAATTTCTGTACCTCCTACCAGAAGTGACACAAAGGCCACTGAAGAGCCTTACAATAAACTAAGAAAAAGCAATTGTTCAAAGTTTCAAATATAAAGGCATAACTATTGATGACTAGCCAACTATTTCAGAACATTTGCCTCTCCTGTACCTCTTTATCTCTTGGTTAGTTCCCCTCACATGACAAATTAACCTTCTAGAACTCATTATATAATATCTCCAATAAATAAAAAGACCTTTTGTGAGTGTGAGTGGATGGATGTGTGTGTGTGTGTGTGTGTGTGTGTGTGTGTGTGTGAGTGTGGGGAGTGTTTTCCTGGCTAACACAAGTCAGGATCTGTTTAAACCCCTTGCTTTGTGCTCAAATGTCACCCTGCCAGAATTCATTACATCCTGTTTATTAATTAATTAAAATATATTTACACAGAACAGGTTTTATGAGATGGAGTAAAAAATAACATTATGAGAGGCATCCTCCAGATGGAATGGCTTGTCTCTGATGGCAACCAGGAATTCAAACCCAGCATTAGTTGTCAATGCCACTGGAAGGGTCAAAATGATACAAGAATTCAGTAATTAAAGGTAAGAGATCAAGGGAAATAATTCTGGGGCTGGATATGGGTAAAGTGCTTTATTTTCTAGACCACTATAAAATTATAAATATTACTTGTGTTTTTTGATACACAAAACACACACACACACACACACACACACACACAAGGTCTAATGGGGACATGATGTGAGGTGATAAGGCAGCTTTGAAGATTCAACTAATGCTCACTGACCTTCTACTGACACCAAGCACTTGACTCGATGCTCCCATTACCTTTTCAATTCAACCAACTCTATGACACCAGGACATTTACCTCATTCTCCTTAACCTTGGTTTCCTTTCCTGTTTTCCAAATGGGGTTAAACACACCTGCTCAATCATTCAAAGTGACTGTGAAGATGAAATAAAGAATGAGAACTTATTCTGAAATGAAAATTAAAATAAAAAAAAAATAAAATAAATAAATAAAGAAAAAAAGAAAAACAAAACAAAACAAAACAAACAAAAACAAAAAAAAAAACAACAACAAAAAAAAGAAAATTAAGAATGACATAGAAATAGTGTCATTGCCAGATGGCTTTTCCAAGCATATTCTTAGAGACATCTTTCTTCAACAACTAGGTTATTTGGATAGGGCTCAGTTCCGAGGTTTAAATAGGTTTAGTCCTTGAGTACAAAAGCTGGGGAGTGTGTCAGTGATTGGTGAGATAAGCACATTATTTTAAGATATTATAAAGTAGGCTCAATGGGTAAAGGATCTGCCTGCAATGTAGGAGACACAGGAGATGCAGATTCAATCACTGAATCAAGAAGATCCCCTGGAGAAAGAAATGACAATCCACTTCAGCATTCTTGTCTGAAAAATCCCGTGAACAGAGGAGTTTGGCAGGCTACAGTCCAAAAGAGTAGAAAAGAGTTGGACGCGACTGAGCGACTAAGCACACAAGTGAGTTTACTGGAGAAGAAATTAATATTTGAGTATTATGTGCTATGGGGAATCCTTCGAAGGCAGTGCTACAAAATTAGAAAGAGAATGATCCAAAAAAAAAAAGGGGGGGGGAAGTACTTAAAAATAAACCAAAAGATAAAGACAACAATGAGAAAACAGTGATAGGAAACAAGAAATAGAAAGTAATTAAGATCAGGACTTATTTCCTTTGTCTTCCAGCAAACGTAGAAATGAAAGCAAAATATTGTAGAACCTAAAATAAGGTTGAGAGCATATTTACTGAGTGAAACATCTGAACAAGCTAGAGGGAAGTTAGTTCTATCCAATATTGAATAAAAATTACTTATCCATTCTGGTCCTCTCACGTAAGTGGAAATCAATGTGAAAAATCAAATTTCATTTACTTAAGTTCTCTTTAACCCTGCTTTTCAGGAACATGTCTATTTCAGAATATGAAGCACAGCTATTTGTGATAAGCTGACTTTTGCCTGTTTAATGATACTAGCAACGATTTTAATTTGTAATCATTGGTCCAACTCCAGTTTGTGGGTTGTGTTTAATCTGAAATTAATCCTTTAAAAATATTAGGCAGTAATTCATAATGGTATGATGCATGGCTATCAGAACTGGTCTTATCTGGTTGATTCTCCTTCCCTGGGCCTGTAGAGATGCTTTTTAAAAAGACAGAAAAAATATCTGCTATTTGAATATTACTAATCTATAAATTGAGCCTGAGATTACCTAGAAGGTATTTCCATCTGACTTCCATTAATGATATATTTCTAAAATTTAGGTGTTGAAAGAGATTTTATGGATTGTCTATCCTTCTGTCTTATTAAATAGGTAAGAGAACAAGCTCACAGAAGTGCAGCCAATCACCCTCAGTGTTGAGGACAGGTTCTGGGCCTGAACCCTTAGCCTGCATTTTTCCCTCTAAAAAATGGGCTATGTCTGTAGAAGGCAACCTCTTAGAGATGTTGGGAAAATAAAATCAATTTCATACTTACTCAGAAATAAATCAGTGTATTTTCAGATTAAATCTCTGAAACTTGTTGGGATTTTAACCTAGTTATTCTATGATTTGGAAGTGAGGGAACAGTCCTAGCTAGCAAAAGAAATGCTTGCTGATTTAAACTTGATGAGAATTTTATGTTTAGGGGAATTTTGGTGTGAAAGGAAAAAATAATGAGGCAACTTATTTGAAGTGCTGTATAAGAGATAATTGTTTTATTTAATCCTACTTTCTCTTCTGTATGCTCCCAAACTTAAGTATCTTGTGGCAGATAGTCCTTGACAAATAATCCAGGCCAAAGCAGCTAAGTGCCCATATACTTCAGTCATCCTTCTTTTGCCTTGCTTCAACATCCTTAGAGGGTATCTGTTTTACAAGATGATATAAGACTGCTCGACTCACATGGAGCTTTACATGAGCAAGAAGTAAACTTTCGCTACATTCCACCATTCAGATGGGCACTTGGTATTAATTGCTCATTTTACAGTGATCATTGTGATTTCCTGTGCCTTTTTCCTTTCATTCTCTGGGTCTCAGTTAGGATTCCACTGATATATCCTAGACTTCCTAGGGATCAAAGAGCCTCTTGAGAAGGTGAAAGAGGAGAGTGAAAAAGATGACTTAAAACTCAACAGTCAAAAATAAAGATCATGACATCCGGTCCCATCACTTCATAACAAATAGATGGGGAAAAAATGGAAACAGTGACAGACAATTTTCTTGGACTCCAAAATCACTGCAGACTGTGACTGCAGCCACAAAATTAAAATACGCTTGCTCCTTGGAGGGCTTCCATGGTGGCTCAGTAGTAAAGAGTCCTTCTGCCCATGCAGGAGACATAGGTTTCATCCCTGGGTCAGGGAGATCCCCTGGAGAAGGAAATGGAAACCCACTCCAGTACTCTTGCCTGGAAAATTCCATGGATAGAGGAGCCTGGTAGGCTACAGTCCATGGAGTGGCAGAGAGTTGGACACGACTGAGCGACTTCACTACTCCTTGGAAGAAAAGCTGTGACCAACCTAGACAGTGTATTAAAAAGCAGAAACATTGTTTATTTGCTGACAAAGGACTATACAGTCAAAGCTATGGTTTTTCCAGTAGTCATGTACAGATGCGAGAGCTGGAAAAAGAGGCTGAGTGCTGAAGAATTGATACCTTTGAACTATGGTGCTGGAGAAGACTCTTGAGAGTCCCTGGGACAGCAAAATCAAACTAGGCAATCGTAAAGGAAATCAACACTGAATATTCATTGAATGGACTGATGCTGAAGCTGAAACTCCAATATTTTGGCCACCTGATGAGAAGAGCCAAATCATTGGAAAAGACCTTGATGCTGGGAAAGATTGAAGGCAGGAGGAGATGGGGATGACAGAGGATGAGATGGTTGGATGGCATCACCGACTCAATGGACATGAGTTTGAGCAAACTCCGGGAAATAGTGAAGGACAGGGAAGCCTGGAGTGCTTCAGTCCATGGGGTCACAAAGAGTCAGACACTACTGAGCAACTGAACAACAAGTGAACAGGTGTAGAATTTTCAGCAACTTTGTATGATCCAAGAAATTCCACTGTTTTGAATGGCATCAGAACATTCCTTATGAATTACATTCTCCTCAAAAGATTATCTTGGTTCCTACTAAAAGCATTTTTTTGATATTAAAATGTTTTTATTTACTACTTTGAAAAGGATTTATGCTGATCACAGTTTGAAAATTCCTCTCTCTCCTCTTATTTTTCAAAGTTTGTGTCTGAATAGCCTAGCAGTATAAAGGCCAAGGTTATGTTACTTTTCCCACCAGTTGAATCTATCCCATGACCATATTATTCCAATCTTCATTGTAATAACAATTGCAACAAAAATAACAATTTTTGCAGAAATTTTAACGTGTCTTTTATTCTCTTCTCCCTTCCTTTTGTCATATGGAGTGTTAGCTTGGCCAGAGACCATCCAGAAAGAGGCAGGTGTGGCCACTGTGAGAGGATGTGATATGTGTGACTTTTGTGTCATCTCTTCAAGAGGAAATTGCTTTTCCTTTTTTCTTGAATGTGGTGCTGATGGGTTAATTTTAACTAAGCAGATGAGACATATTCTAAAGCAATGCTTCTCAAATATTAATTTGCTTACCAAGTTATCTAGTTAAAATATGGATTCTAATTCAGAAAGTTAGGATGGATGAGGCTTGAGCCTTAACATTTTTAACAAAGCCCCACATAATTCTGATGTGGCTGGTCCAGGACCACAGTTGGAATAACCAGACCTTAGAAGATGACACACGCTTAGGCAGAAGAAATATGGCACCTGAATCACTCCAGGAACAGAGCTTTTATCACTTACCTAGATCACTCTGTTCTGCATTGTTTACTGAGAAATGTATCAACTTCTATCATATCCTCAGTGTCTTTGTGTTTATTGGTTAGCTCTAGCCTATACTGAAATAAGTACAAAGTTAGTAGTAATAATAAGTATCATTTACTGAGTGCTTACCAGGGCTCCCCTGGCAGCTCAGCTGGTAAAAAATCCGCTTGCAATTCGATTCTCGGTTCGATTCTTGGGTTGAGAAGATTTGCTGGAGAAGGGATAGGTTACCCACTCCAGTATTCTTGGGCTTCCCTGGTGGCTCAGCTGGTAAATAATCTGCTTGTAATGCGGGAGACCCGGGTATGATCCCTGGGTTGGGAAGATACCCTGGAGAAGGGAAAGGCTACCCACTCCAGTATTCTGGCCTGGAGAATTCCGTGGACTCTATAGCCCACGTGGTCACGAAGAGGTGGACCACAATTGAGTGACTTTCACTTTCACTTCACACTACCCTGAAGCAGGTCACAATCTACTTAGTATCTCAATGAAGTGTTATACCCATTTTATGGACATGAAAACTAAGGCAAGAAGGGGTCAACAGCTGGCCAGATGCACGCAATTTGCAAATGGCAGATATGGTATTAAACTCTAATGATTGTCTCAAAAGAACCATTCATTCTCAACAGGACTACAGTTTGACCAGTGCATTTACCTTGGGATTCCTAAGTTTTAAATCTGATCAATCACCAGAGGTTTTATCTGTCTTTGGGTTAGTGTTGTCTATTCTCTTCCAGCCAACAAATCAAGGAGAATCACTCTTTACTATTCATGGAAGAGAGGGCCCAAGACTATCACCCTTTCTGCCTACCATCTATTCTCAACCAAGATTACTGGAAGAAACAGGCTGAGACTGTAGAAGGCATTAATGTGCATACTCAGCTGAAGATTAAAGAGATCTGTTCTCTTTTACTGCTTCATCTTATTAGGTTCTTGTCTTCCACCGATCAGCTCTTTTTGGTCCCCAGTGAGCTATGAGAGGGAAGGAAAGAGAGAGAGAGATGTTAATGGATTACAAGCCTGGGAAAATGTCAAGTCTGGCAGAGAGAGGAAAACTGGTATATACGCTTAATGTTCTTCTGGCCTTTGCACTCTGTTGCCAGTCAGAACTGTTAGTCTGAGTCAATCAGAGATTCTAATAGCCTAGAGAAGTTTAAACACACAGCACACCAGATTCCTCCTATATCTATTCATCCCTGGGTTGTCTAACTGTGTGGAAGCAAAGCCAAATGACACACCATGTTTGTGAAACTGTGTGTGGGGAGAATAACAGATGGATTAAGACATTTTAAAAACACAACTCTGGATTAAAAGTCAAACCTCAAAAGGAACACTTCTCCATTTCCTTGCTCCAGAAAAGTAGAATTTACCCCTAGTGTGAGCAGTTTAGGGCTATTAATTTTGTGACAGAATAGCAATGACATTTCTACTTAAAACTCCTTGTGACCTTTCCAAGGCAGCTGTTTGTGCTTCACGTATTCTGTTTTTTTTTTTTTCTTCCTTTTCTCCTCTGGAGATTGTGTTGCTTTTATAACGATGAAAGACTAATAAATAGAAGAAGTAAGAAAGGGGTGGGAAGAATGAAAAGGTGAAGAGATGAGAGAGAAAGAGACAGTGTAATAAGATTAAACTGTAATAAAATAAAAAGAGAAAGTGAAGGAAGATAAAGGAGAGAAATTAGCTTAAATAATAAATGTCAATTCTAGGTCACCCAGCTAAAAATATCAGAAGACGCTTTCTTGTTTTTTGATAATTGCACAATTAATAGATCTCCAGTGAAAAAGGATAACTCCTGTAATACAGAAAGTCCAGGTAATTATTAGCTGAATGCTGGAGACTGTGTAACAGGAGACCGATTTTTGTCTTCAGAGCTCTCCTTTTGCCCAAATTCTTTACCTCTATCCTTCATAGATACTGCTGCAGTCTATCATCTGCTCCTTGGAAACTCAGGAGCGTTGTTGTGACCCTTAGCTTCCTTGAGATCTTGAATTAAATCTAAGAAGAGTTTAGGGATTGGGTGTGAAGCACCTCCCGTCTGATCCAAAGATACCTGTTGTAAGTTCCTTTCTTCCAAGAGTACATCTGCACTTATGACATCAACAAACTCAAATTGAGCCACCAGTGGATAGTAATTAAATCATGCACTAATCTTCCCAAGAAATATTTGCCTTTTAATAGGCAAAGGAATTTTAAATATCCTGGTTAGAATTCTAGATACTTTGGTAAGATTAGAAAGAAATACTTTTAAACATAGAGATCTTTTCCAAAAAATTAATCATAAAAAATACATAGTAGCTGAATCTGAATGCCCTTCTAAAAGAGGAATATACACATAGTATATAATTAACATCTATCTATCTATATGTACCTGTCAGGGCTTGAGAACTGAATTATTTACTTTGAGTATTATTATTTGGGATCACTTTGGGATCAGTTTGATAAAAATTATCTGTATCTATTTCTGTTTCATTTACACACAAAATGCTAAACCTCATTAAATTACACTGAAAAATGTAAAAGTAATTCGAGAAAAAAGCAAACTCAATTCTAGAAAGGAAAAGTACTCTAGTTTTCTAAAGAACTCCAATTGCCCCAAAGCTGATGCAGATACAATAGGAGGCACATCAAGTCACCACGGAGAATGGTCTACCCAAGACTTGATACAGGATTGTGACTGAAGAATTATTCTCTTACTAAAGTAAGGAGGACTTGTTAATCTCTTTATTAAATCCTATTGCCAACCAGATGACGCATAACTTTTGAGTAATAATACATACTTACTCGTTTCAGCTGTTTATTTTGCAATAGCTTGTTACGAGGTCATAGCTCACTGAAACATTTATCCACAGCTGACAAATTCTGCCAGCAGTCCCTTGAATTAGTAAGCACACAGAACCAGCAATAGATTCAGCATAATGATAATGTGGAATTAAGCTATGGCCATAGCTTCACTTTGTGGTAGATACTTTGAAGTGATAAAGAGACTCAGGGAAGTTCATGAATTCTTCTCTACCTCTCGCTTTTTCTTCCTTTATAACATTCATCTAACTTTTGTGATAGGAAGTGACAACAAGAACGAGTAAGTCACTGTCTTTGCCCCTAAACTCAGGGTTTATTGAGCATATGTGTATGTATGGGGAGGCAAACAAGGAAATGATTAATGACATCTGTAAAACTTTAATTGACATTTGAGAATACAGAAGGGATACAAGGCTTAATTCTCCTTGAGAACCTAAGGAAAATCTTTATAGAAGATACCTCATTTGAGCTAAGTTTTGAAGAAATAGGTTGAAGAAATCATAAAATATGATCCATGGACCAGTAGCATCAGCCTCACCTAAGAGTTTGTTAGAAATCCAGGACTCTGATCTGTATCACTGTCCATGATGCCAATTGTTATTCACACTGTCTACACTGTTCACTAAACCCAGTGTAGGCAAGGCATGAGCCTTATAAGGGGCTGGAAGGAGATTCAAAGAGCCATGGGAACTGCAGACACGTTTACTCTCTCCTGGCTGACACAGCAACCATAATGCAGCCTCTCTTCTGGCTGACTCAACAGCCATAGCAGCAGCCACAATATAACCATAATGGAGCTATAATGGAGCCATAACGTAACCTCACATAACATAACCATGCTGTCACTCTTTTGTAGCCCCAGTGCAGCAGCAGCCAGAGCTTTCATGGTGACACTTACAGGCATACCTCACACAGTAGTCCATGACCAAGAGAGTACCTCATGATATGCGTGCGCAGGGCTATCGATGACCTCAGCTCTTTGTGAGATGTGAGAGAGCCTGACCAGGCCATCTTGGCTAATTTGCTTTCTCCCCACAGATCCCATCCAGACTACTGGATCAAAATCTGAATTAAAAAAAAAAAACTCCACAGGTGATGCATATGTGCATTAAAGTTTGGATTAGAGTTGTTGTTAGTGAAACGGTTCTTATTTTGTCTGCACATTAGAAACATCAGGAGAATTTTTAAAAATGTATTAAAACCCAGGGTCACTCTATCTAGAGTTTCTCACTCAACTAGCCTAGAGGAGTCCCAAGCATGAATATATGTAGGGTATGCAGGCTCTAGTCAGTGATTTTGTATGGCTACAGCCATACGTTAGACTGTTGAACTGTCATGAGCTTCAAATCTTATGAGCTGGATTTTAAGGTATAAAATATGGGCATGGTGAAATACAGTTCTAAGATTCTGAGAAATTCTTCCAACTCTCCAAGCTACAAATATGAAAGTTCTGCAAATGGTTATGATGACTTTCATTGATGCCTGAGTCCCAAGCAGGATTGGATGTCAAAAATCTTAGAATACCTGGAAATGTGGGCATAAATTAGATGGCAAAAGTTTTCATATTGCAGGAAATAGAAGCAGAAGGACATGATAAAGGAGACAAATCATATTTGGAGATCTACTTGTCAAGGCTGTAATGAACAAAGGCTTAGAGACAACTTATGAGGATGTTTTATATAGGAGATGGTGTTGGAAAGAACATAATTTATCCAAATTTTTTTTAATGGTTTTTGTCCTGTTCTGATTCTTGCCAGACCTGACTCAGCTTGGAGAGAGAATTTAACCCCCCCAAATCTCTCATTGATGGATATTACAGATCCCATGGCATTCTCACTGTATTCATTGGAATGTTTGGGCCAAGTTCCAATCAGAAAATTACTTCCTATTGACTGTAAATTTCACACCTCTAACATGAAGACTTCTTGTAATACACAGTCTCTAAATTGGCTTCAAGTCCTTCTTGAGACCAAGTATGACACATACCCTCAAATGGGTTTCAAATTGAGCCACAGCCTTGGCTAAACATATTTTAATGGCAACACATAACATTCAGGTCATTGAAAGAATATTTCCCCCTTCATATGATACATGTGTTGCTGGCATAAAATTATATGACTTATGTCCCCTTTCAGCATTAGGAGGGTCGAGAAATCTTTTTCACTTTCAGTCTGAAATTACTCTGCAGTATAAATTATTACTCACAGTTCAACACTTGCTGTGTTCAGCCCAGAGGTGGCTGCCTTCTCAAAGGCTTTGTGATTTATGGGTGGAGGCAGAAGGGCGAGAGTGCCTCTGAGCAAGCATGTACCAGCCCTGTGTTCCCTCTGTCAGAGGCAACAGAAGGTTGAGAAGATCATTCCCATCAAATCATACAAATCAGAGAAATAACAGAGAAGCTTTCAACTCCATTGATATGGAAGAATCAGTGCAGGAGGGTAGGCAGAATCACTGAGCGGAACATCTATTCTGCTTAGCTATCTCTTTAATTTGATATTTGGCTTCCTCAAGACTAAAGCAATTAGAATCTTGAATAATCCAAGAAGCAGACAATAGATTATGCTGCTGGATTCTCTCTGCCACTTGCTAGCATTTGGTCATCTCAGACTCCATTGCCTCAATGTTAAAAACGGGTATAATAAAATTTTTGCTTCATTTACAAGGTTATTGTTTTACTCAAGTGAACTGAATTCTTGGAACTATTGTGTGAACTGTACAAACCCAAGTGCTTTATTAGGTGGAAGGTGCTATTTTTACATATAATGAGTTCATCCTGGGGCACACCCTCCTAAAAGTGATAGCGCTTTTATCATGACTGGGTTGTCCAGAGGTGTTTCAAACATGCTGCTGGAGCCCTTCATCTTCACCCTCTGTATAGCTGGTGTTCTATATATATTTTTATTTCAAGAAAAAACATTTTTTATTGCAAAGGAAATAGATCTCCAGCACCTGGATTCCTTCATGAAATGAAAGACCTGCAACTGTCCACAGGATAAAGTAAACAAAGTTCTACCATTTTTGTAAAATTTTGTTATTTATATTAAACTTCAAAGAGTGAAAGCAATCATCTTTAGCAAGGTAGAGAATTTAGAAATAGAATTACTGATTGTTTTTAATGAAAAGGGTACCTTGAGGTTGTTATCTACCCGGATTAATACTTCCATACTAAGCATGTTTGCATTAGTAAAAGCTGTCTGGGGGTTATACTGGTTTGCAAAACACTGAAATTAAAGTTACACAGTATTGTAAGCAGGAGTAAACACTCAGTTGGAAACACTGAAGGTCTATGTTTCTCTGTGCTTCAGCAATCACTGACAGTCCAAGTTTGGACACGTGCCTATTTAGAGAGGTCAAGGCTGTATATTGTCACCCTGCTTATTTAACTTATATGCAGAGTACATCATGAGAAACACTGGGCTGGAAGAAACACAAGCTGGAATCAAGATTGCTGGGAGAAATATCAACAACCTCAGATATGCAGATGACACCACCCTTATGGCAGAAAGTGAAGAAGAACTAAAGAGCCTCTTGATGAAAGTGAAAGAGGAGAGTGAAAAAGTTGGCTTAAAGCTAAACATTCAGAAAACTAAGGTCATGGCATCTGGTCCAATCACTTCATGGGCAATAGATGGGGAAACAGTGGAAACAGTGTCAGACTTTATTTTTTTGGGCTCCAAAATCACTGATGATGGTGACTGCAGCCATGAAATTAAAAGACGCTTACTCCTTGGATGGAAGGTTATGACCAACCTAGATAGCATATTTAAAAGCAGAGACATTACTTTGCCAACAAAGGTCCGTCTAGTCAAGGCTATCATTTTTCCAGTAGTCATGTGTGGATGTGAGAGTTGGATGGTGAAGAAAGCTGAGTGCTGAAGAATTGATGCTTTTGAACTGTGGTGTTGGAGAAGACTCTTGAGAATCCCTTGGACTGCAAGAAGATCCAACCAGTCCATCCTAAAGGAGATCAGTCCTGGGTGTTCATTGGAAGGTCTGATGTTGAAGCTGAAACTCCAATACTTTGGCCACCTCATGCGAAGAGTTGACTCATTGGTAAAGACCCTAATGCTGGCAGGAGGAGAAGGGGACAACAGAGGATGAGGTGGTTGGATGGCATCACCGACTCGATGGACATGAGTTTGGGTAAACCCCGGGAGTTGGTGATGGAGAGGGAGGCCTGGCGTGCTGCGTGCGATTCATGGGGTCGCAAAGAGTTGGACACGACTGGTGACTGAACTGAACTGAAACCTCTGGTAGAGTTATTGAAAGCTCTTAGCCACACAAACACAAAGCATCAAGTGAAAGGTGATGACAACACTTCTTATACAATCAGGAATCTTGGGTGATGTGTACTTGCAGGGGGCCAGGGTGAACACAGGCCTTAGTGGCTGTGAATGGCAGGGGGCTTAGGAATTCTGACATTTCTAATTAGAAGTCATTTCTCCATAAGCTATCCCTTTGGCTCAGACAGTAAAGAATCTACCTACAATGCAGGAGACCTGGGTTCAGTCCCCAGGTTGGGAAGATCCCCTGGAAAAGGGAATGACAACCCACTCCAGTCTTCTTGCCTAGAGAATAACATGGACAGAAGAGCCTGGAGGGCTACAGTTCATGGGATCACAAAGAGTCAGACACGACTGAGCAACTAAAACTTTCACTTCACATAAGTTGAATTTTTTTTCTTTCCTAAATTGGCAATTCAACTTTGACTTTAAATCTCCTCTTTCAGGGTGCTTTAAAAGATTAACTGTTTTTCCCCTTTGGAAGCCAGAGTCTGTTTTATGGGGAAGAACTCTGGGTACCCAAAGGAAAAGCTTTCCTCAGATCTCCCAATGAATCTTGGCAGATTTTAAATATAGGCGCCTTCCTACCCTTGATTTTGAATTTCAAACATCTTTTGTAAGTCCACTCTCTCTTCTTTTATATAAATGCAGTCCTTAAAGACATACTTCTCAGTCATTAATAACTATTAGAAGAATACTATTAAAGGATCAATATGCTAAATGTTGGCAGCATTGCTAGAGGTTACATTGGGATTTATAAGTTTTTGAGAGCTAATGTACCTGGGGTTAAAATTTTTTTAGGGTGAGACGTTCTCCTATTCATTAACTGTAGAGGTGGATGGATCCGCTAATGGATGATACAAAATGAATCAACCAATTAAACACAGCTATTTAAAGCATTTTGAATGTTTTTGTCATGCTTTAATCTAAATTTTTAAGATATGAAAATATATAATAATATATGTGTAAAAATATAAATAATGCATATTTATAATTATACATATATATTGTATATAGAATATAATGATAATAGGTGTGTATAATAATTGATATAAATCCACTTAAAGGTTTTCCATAAGAATGAAATTCATAATTTGGTTTCTTCATCATAACATTGTTTATACGTATTTAAAATAGTAGTTGTTTATAGAAATTCCGCTTACACATGAATTCTCAGGAGCACATTTTTGATATTAAAGAGCTTAAAAGGTAGAAATTGTTTAGAACCAAGCTACTTGGAATTTCAACCCTGTTGAAATGCTGGGGAGCACAGTACAGGGCAATATACCACCCTCACAAAACAGAATGTATATCAAGGAAGATTTCCCAGAAGATGTGATGCTTAAACTGAACCACCAAGGGTAAGTAAGAGTTCCAGGCAGAGACCTAGTAAAACATGAAGGCACATGCATCCTGTGTGTGTGTCTGGGGAGCAGGAGATGATTCAGTAAGGCTATAAAGTAAATAAGGACCTGGTCAGGAAGGGCTTTGTGTTCTAAGTCATGGCACTTTTATTCTGAAGCCACTGAAATGTTTTAATATAAGTTTCATGATGAATTCCTGTTTCCATCTGGACAGCCTAGAAGGCGATGTAAATGACTTTGTCATTTATGTGACTTTCCTAAATATTTGACATTTCTACCTAATGTCACTCTCCTTAAATAATGTTGGAGGACAATGCCATGGAGTGCGTCAGAGTTGACTGATGTCACAGTGTTAAAGGGAAAATGACTCTGCAGCATAGACAGTAAAGTCTTTCTTCTAGTGATTCCTGGGCCTGGGTACCTGGAGATGTTGACTTGAGTGAGAGCTGTCTGTTAAATACCTCCTTGTGTTGGCAAAGCTACTTGAGTGGCCTTGAAAATAACTAAGGTGCCAGAAAGCTTTATAATCCAGAGCTTAAGTTTACTTCAGTAATATGGTGCAGGAATTGTTAAGTGAGAATGAGACCTGTCTGTTCACCTTAACAAGTAAGAGAGGCTGACAGTCTCTCCTAGATCAGAAAGGTGTGTAAGAGGGGGAATGAATGAAGAGGCACCTTGGAAAGCTGAATCAACTGAACCAACATCCAGGGTAGCACACAGCAGATCCCTGAAGAAAGAAGCAAGGTTCCACCCCATACTAATTTGTGCCAAACAAAACTAAACATCTCCCATATAATTTTGGTTTGTGTGGTTTTAAGATTTTATGGGCTCTTGGAACCGAGAGGAGAGACCAATGAGGAAAGAAACTGTCAACACATATTCTTAAGGAAATCATACATTTCAATTCAACTGGCTTTCAGGCATGGTGCTGACATAATAATTTTCAGGCAAAGGTGTAAGAGACATCTTTTTATACAGGGCTTCAATCAACCACTGGAAGTCCCTGTTGTAAGGGTGGAGAACCAAACGTGGGTTACATGAAAATAATTTAATTCAGAGAAGAAGGTGCCAGTGTTAGATGAAACAATGAAATGATTGAGATTTTTCAAGTTCACAGAGTATAATCTTTACGCCAGACTAACCTCTTTCTTCCTTATAATTATCCAAAATTATGTGATTTCAAACAAATGTGCTGATCTATATGTGAGAGAAAAGTGAAAGCAAAACATTGCTTATAGATTATAATTCCATCAGTGGAGACATTTGCAGTTAAATCAGCTGAAAGCTAAGACTGTAGTTTCTTACCTGCTATGGGCAAGTTGCTCCTATCTGAGCCAGCTGAATCCTTACTGTGTTTTCTGGCAAACCTATTCGCCCAACACTTACTGAACATTTCAAGTTATATGCTAGGTACTGTGCCAAGTTCTTTACAGGGATCATATTATCTAATACTCACAGCAATTCTCCAAGAAAGATCTATTTTTTTTTCCACTGTTATAAAAATTTTATTTCATGTTTGAAGAGAAAGAAACAAAAAATAGCAGTCTGTATTGTTGTTGTTGTTTAGTTGCTAAGTTATGTCTGACTCTTTATGATCCCATGGACAGTAGCCTGCCAGGCTCCTCTGTCCATGGGGTCTTCCAGCAAGAAAGCTGGAGTGGGTTGTCATTTCCTTCTCCAGGGGATCTTGGGGATCTTGGAGATCTTGGTTCAATCCCACAGATTGAAGTCTCATCTCTTGTGTTGCAGGTAGATTCTTTACCAATAGTCCTTAGATAAATGGGATAAAGGGCTATTTAGGCAATGTCACTACAGAATGTACTGAGTGAAAGTAGCTCAGTTATGTCCGACTCTGTGCAACCATAAACTATAGCCTGCCAGGCTACTCTGTCCATGGAATTCTCCAGGCACAAATATTGGAGTGGGCAGCCGTTCCCTTCTCCATGGAATCTTCCCAACCCAGGGATTGAACCCAGGTCTCCCGCATTGCAGGCAGATTCTTTGACATCTGAGCCACCAGGGAAGCCCATAGAATGCACTATAAGGCTTTATTTTTAACTCAATTTTTCAGAAGGGGAGATTGTAATACAAAGTAGTTAAGTAACTTACTCAAAGTCAGACTGTCTTTAAGTGGTAGAACTAGGATTTGATCCCATGACTACCTAGCTCCAGAGTGTAAGCTCTTAACTACTGTATTAATTATGAGTTTAATCTTTCCTATGTCTCAAGTTTTTTAGTTCACTTATGGCCAGAACCTCAAACTTTGACCTTACTCGCACTTTGCTCTTAAAGACCACAAGCAATGAACATTTATACTCAACCATGATAATTCAATAGACAGATATTTCCTCAAAGTGAATTCATTTTCCCTCAAATCCAAGATTCCTGCATAGTCATCTGAGTTTCAGAGAAGTATAAGAAAAATTCAGGAGCACACATCTCAGTGGGTGGAGGAAAATATATTTTGTGATTTTAACCTAAATATTTTTTAGAATGAATATTTAACTCATTTTCTTTTGCACTTCAAAAATAAAAAAAAAATTATTCAAGTTCATTAAATGAAGGATTGTACATCAGGGATCCTAAAAATTTTATCATTCAAGTTCATGAAATGAAGGATTGTACATCAGAGATCCTAAGAAGGCAGACAGCATACTAACCAACCTTCTGAACAGTGCAGAACCTTGTTTAGAAACTCTGGTGAATGGGGCCCATTCAACTAGCCACTGGCTATACTATATGTAAGAAAGTACCTTAAAAGAGGCTCTCATTTATTCATAGGAAATATTGATGCTTCTATTTAATGACTTTCTGGTACATTACACTTTAGCAGAGAAGGATCATATTTCGTGTATTTCCCCATCTCATTAAATGACAACACACTATACAGCTTTTAAGACCAAAATTTTGGGCATCTTTTCTTTCTTTGGCTTCCTTATATCGCCAATCCATCAGTTCTACTTTTGAATTATATCTAGTGTTTAAGCACTTCTCATCATTTCCACCACTACTTGGTTCATGCCACAGTCATTTCTTACCTTGGCTGTTCCAATAGCCTCCCAGCTAGTCTTTCTTCCATTTCTCCATTTGTCTCTTTGTCTTGCAGAGACCAGAATGAACCTCTTGAAATGCACTTTCATTCATATCACTCTTTTTCTCAAAGCTATCCAGCTGTTGTCCATCTGACAGAATAGAATGAAAACACTTCACAATGTTCCACAAGACTGTGCATAATCTGATGCACTGAAAACTCTGATCTCATCTCTTAACTGTATCTTTCTCATCCATCAATTTCCAGCCATTTTGATCTTTATGGTAACCATTTCTTTGTATTTCTTAAAGTTCTATCACATGAGTGTGCAATATAGCAATAGTTAAGTTTGCCTTCTCTTTGAATTTCATATAAAATGGACTCAACTTACACATTTTTTTTCTCACCTAACTCCTTTTGCTCCATATTGTTTTCTGAGATTCATTCATGTAGTATGCATAGCTCTAAATTCTTCATTTTCTTTGCAATATTTTGTTTTATTGTGTGATTATTTATAGCTTATTTATTTTTTATTCTATTGTTGATGCACATTTGAGTTGTTTCCAGTTTGAAGCATTATGATTAATGAGACCATGACCATGAATTTCTGTTGGATTCTACCTGGAAGTAGAGTTTCTGAGTCATATGATATGGAAAAAGAAGGCAATGGCACCCCACTCCAGTACTGTTGCCTGGAATCCCATGGACGGAGCAGCCTAGTAGGCTGCAGTCCATGGCCTCGCTAAGAGTCGGACACGACTGAGCGTCTTCACTTTCACTTTTCACTTTCATGCATTGGAGAAGGAAATGGCAACCCACTCCAGTGTTCTTGCCTGGAGAATCTCAGCGACGGGGGAGCCTGGTGCTCTATCTATGGGGTCGCACAGAGTCGGACACGGCTGAAGCGACTTAGCAGCAGTAGGAGCAGCAGCATGATATGGAAAGTTTAGTCAATAATTCCAACTTGTTCTTTAAATAACTGTGACAATTAACACTTTCACCAGCAGGGCACGAGATTGTTCATTAATCTACATTCCTGCCGAATATCAATTGTTTTTTTTGTGTAGTCACTAAGTCATGTCTGACTTTTTGCGATCCTATTGACTGTAGCCTGCCAGGCTTCTTCTGTCCCTGGGATTTCTCAGGCAAGAATACTGGACTGGTTTGCCATTTCCTTCTCCAGGGCATCTTCCCAACCCGGGGATCAAACCTGTATCTCCTGCTTGGCAGGCAGATTCTTTAGCCCTGAGCCACCTGGGAAGACCATGCTGCTGCTGCTTCTGCTAAGTCGCTTCAGTCGTGTTCAACTCTGTGCGACCCCATAGACGGAAGCCCACCAGGCTCCCCCATACCAGGGATTCTCCAGGCAAGAACACTGGAGTGGATTGCCATTTCCTTCTCCAATGTAAGAAAGTGAAAAGGGAAAGTGAAGTCGCTCAGTGGTGTCCGACTCTTAGTGACCCCATGGACTGCAGTCTACCAGGCTCCTCTGTCCATGGGATTTTCCAGGCAAGAGTACTGGAATGGGGTGCCATTGCCTTCTCCGTGGGAAGCACATATTGTCAGTTAAAAAAATTTAACTCATTTGATAGATATGTAGTAACATTTTATTTGATTTTAATTTCTCTGATTACTAATTACATTGGACACTGTTTTGTTAATATTTATTAGCCATTTGAATATTTGCTTTTTTGAAACACTAGCTCTAAACGTTGCCTGTGTCTTATTTGGTTTTCAGGTGTTATTATTTTCTAATTAATTTATAGATATATTAATTTATACATATACTATGTATATATTCTACATAGTATCCCCTTCTCATTATGTGTGTTGAAAAAATTTTCCCATTGCATGTCTTACCTTTTCATTCTTTTATGGTAATTTAATGTACTTCCCAGGTGGTGTTAGTGGTAAAGAAACTGCCTGCCAGTACCAGAGATACGAGAGACATGGATTTGATCCCTTGGACAGGGAAGATCGCTTGGAGGAGGGCATGGCAACACACTCCAGTATTCTTGCCTGGAGAATCCTGTGGACAGAGGAATCTGGCAGTCTACAGTCCATAGGGTCACAAAGAGTTGGACATGACTGACTTACTAGGCATGCATTGTACTTTTAGATGAAAAGAACTTTTTAATTTTAATATTCTCTGAATATGTCACTTCCTTTAGCATTTGTTTGCTTTTTATGTCCTGTTTAGGAACACTTCACCACAAGGTCGTGAATATCTTCCATGTTATCTTGTAGAAATTACTGACTACCTTACACATTTAGATCTACAGTCTAACTGAAATTGAGTTTATTTGCTTAAAAAGCAGAGGTGGGAGGAGAAGGGGATGACAGAGGATGAGATGGTTGGATGGCATCACTGACTCAATGGATATGAGTTTGAGTAAACTCCAGGAGTTGGTGATGGACAGGGAGGCTTGGCGTGCTGCAGTCCATGTGGTCTTAAAGCGTCGGACTCGAATGAGTAACTCAACTGAACTGAACTTGTTTGGTAAATAGAAACCAGCATTTTTTCTTAATGCAGATATTTCAGTTGATACAACAGCATTTACCACTCTCCACTGATTTGCAGTATTACCTCTGTCATAAATTTTAAATGTCCATCTTCACATTTTAGTTATTGTAGATCCATAAGACATCTTGATATCTAGTAGGGCAAATCCTCTCTCCTTGTAACTCTTCCTTCAGAAGATTTTGGTGATATTTTGTAATGGTCATTTCCATATCTGTTTGAGAATCATTTTGGCAACTTTCAAGACACATGTATCTCTCTTTGGGATTTTGATTATAATGATTTAAAAACGATAGATTGATTTGGAGAGTCTTGATATCTTTAAAACTTGTGCTTAATTGTTCAGTCGTGTCTGACTCTTTGCGACCCCTTGGACTGTAGCCCAGCAGGCTCCTCTGTCCATCGAATTCTCCAGGCAAGAATACTGAAGTGGGTTGCCATGCTCTTTTCCAGGGGATCTTCCCACCCCAGGGATTGAACCCAGGTCTCCCGCATTGCAGGCAGATTCTTTACCGTCTGAGCCACCAGGGAAGCTTATTTTTAAAGCATGGTATGAGTCTATTGAGAAGGGGTCCGAGCCCTCCCAGGCAACTTCTGGGCCCTCTAGCCCACCTGCCCATCCGTTTCCATCCTGTAACGTATCTCCTTTTCTCCTCCAGCCTTTGTTCAAATAAAACCTGTAACCTTCAGGTTAATTACATTAACCTGTCAAGGGGTTGGGGTCAACAGGGCTTTCAGCACAAAGACTTCATCGTTCAAGTTTCTTTGCCAACAGTGTTGAGCATTAATACATTCTAGTTGAATTCAGTGGGACACTTGTCCTCAGTGACATATATCTCCTCCCTTTGTTACCATATCTCTTACCTTCTTGGTGTTCACGTTTCACCTGGGATAAAGTGATAAATTAAGAGGGGAAAGGAGTGGCTTTAAGAAATTACTTAATTCTCAATCTCTTCTTTGGAGTTCTAAGAGTAAGAGTTTCTGTAGATAAATTAGTTCTCTCAATTTGAACCTGGAACTGTTCTTTAGGTATGTAATCTGCATTCCTCACCTTACCCACTTGAAACGATAGGCTTTTTTCATTAGAATGTCCTGGTTCAATCTTCAGAAAATCTAGTTCCTGACTATGAAGATCCAAGTGAGAAAGTAAAATCTTTTAGTAAGAACAAAATTTAAACAGTAAAGCTTATTGTTTTGCAGTTTTTCATGGTGTTCATGGTTAATTTTGCTTCCAATTCCCAATAGTCCCAGTATAACTTTGACTGGTAACAGTTCTTTAAGACACGTTTCCCTCAAAGAGGCTGTATTTGTATTTCCACCCATACCCTGCCTTTCTTATAGTTACTTGTGGGCATATTTTATACCCTCTATAGAGTTCCTGGGATGGGTGAAATATACATTTAAAAATAGTGGTGAGTGGATTTTGGAGGTGTGTGGAGGGTGTGATCTAACTGAGCCAGTCTTTTTTCAGTAGTAATGCTTAAGATGTTTGCCAGTGATGCACTTGAGTTGACTTTGAGACAGATTACATTAAAAAACAAACAAACAAAAAACCCCCAAACCTTTGTTGGCAGAACTTTCTAAAGATGACTGTATTTGTGAATGGTTGCCTCAAGAAAAGTAGATGTTTGACAGAGGTAGTGAAACCAAATCTATTCTTCAAGTGGAATATTTTAAGTGATTTTGAATTCATGCTGGTTTTTCTTTAAGAGTGATTTTAAAGAAATAGCATTTCATAGTATAGGCTAAATTAGCTATTCAGAATGCAGCTGTTATTGAATTCTATTTTAGGTATGTTGTAGTATAGATAGGATGGATTAGATTGGAATACCAGCTTGAAGAGGGGCCTCCCAGTTGGCTCAGTGGGAAAAAATCTGCCTGCCAATGTAAGAGATGCAGCAGACATGGGTTCAATCCCTGGGTCAGGAAGATCCCCTGGATTAGTAAATGGCAACCCACTCCAGTATTCTTGACTGAAAAATCCCATGGACAGAGGAGCTGGTGGGCTACAGTTCATGGGGTAACAAAGAGTAGGACACAACTGAGCGACTGAGCACAACTTGAGTCTTTCAACTGATGAGCATTCACTTAGATCTTTGGTTTCTTTCAATAACATTTTATGGTTTGGGTTTTTTTGTTGTTATTGATATTTGTTTTGTTTTTGCAGATATCTTACACAACTTTGATGTCATTATTCATAGAAACTTGATGTTTTGATATAACTTCAGGTAGGATCAGTTTTCAATAATTTTTTTGCTGGTATATTGATATAAAAATGTACTGAATTTTTGAATATTGACCCAGTATCTAGCAACCTTGTTAACTACATTGATTGTCACTATTTATCTGTGGTTTCCTTTGTGTTTTACCCAGGTAGATTTATATAATCTGCAAAAAAAAGTTTTGTTTCTCTCCTTTCAATGTTTATAACTTATATTTATTTTTCTTGCCTTACTAAGTTGGTCAAGACACCTGATACAATGATAAACAGGCATTTTTGACTGGATTTTTCAAAGGGGAAACTTCAAGTTTTGTAATTAAATGTGACACATACTATAGGCTATTTTGCAGATACATTTTATTAGGCTAAGGAACTTCTCTTCTATTCTTAGATTTTTAAAAAACTGAATATTTTTAGAATTTTATCAAATGACTTTCCATGTATTAAAATGACCTTATTAGTTTTCTTTGTTAATATGAATCGCATTGCATGATTTTCAGGTGTTTCAATCACTTGACTGAAATAAACTAAATTTGTGTTGTATATTTTCCATTTTCTATATCAGTGAATTAGTTTTACTAACATTTTTATTATGGTTTTTAAACTACTTGATGTTATTCGGCCTGCAATTTTCTGTTGTAAAATTCTTTTCAGAATTAGATATCAAAGTTATTTTGATGGTATAAAGATGGATTTAGAAATATTCTTTCTTTGATTCTCTGAAAAACTTTAAGAATGATGTTATTTCTTGCTCTGTTTGTAAGAATTAACCAGGGAAATAAATCCTCTGGGATTATATATTTCTTTGGCAAAATTTGCTTAAAGAATTGAATATCTTTAGTATTTTGGGGTTTATTCAAATTTTATTTATTTTTTAATGTAATTTTTGATAAAAACATTTTCATTTTATCTAGATTTCAAATGCATTTGTATATATCTATTCATACAATTTTATTTCTTTTTTTTTAAATTTTTTAAATTAATTTATTTATTCTAGTTGGGGGCAGATTACTTTACAATATTGTAGTGGTTTTTGCCATACACTGACATGAATCAGTTTGATTACTGACTATCTGTACTTTCTCTATTTTTATCTTGTTCAGACTTGCTAGAAATTCATTAATTTTACTGCTTTTTATTTTTTCAGGAGCCAAGTTTGCTTTGTTTATTCTCTGTATAATGTCTTTGTTTCTATCCCTATTATCACCTTTTTTCTTTCCTTGAGCTTAATTTTGCTATTAAGTTTCTAATTTCTTAAGGTAGATATTAGGTTTTCGATTTTAACCTTTCTTTTTTTCTAATAATACAATTACAGAAATAGATTTTTGTATAAAATAGTTTTAATTGCTTCTCAAAAGGTTTGATATGCATGATTTTGTTATCATTTGGTTAAAATATTTTGTAATTTTACTGTGACTTTTTTCTTTAACCCATAGGTTATTTTGGAATGTATTAATATTTCTTAATTTTAAAATATTTGAAGAGCTTTTCCTCATTTAAAAAATTCTAGTTTATTTCACTATGTTAAAGAGCATTCTCTATATTGATTTCAGTCTTTGAAATTCATGGAGACTATCCTAATGATCGCTATATGATTAATTTTTATAAGAATTCTGTTTGCTATAGAATATTTTTATTTTGCAATTATTTGGTATTCTATATATAATATGGCAAGTTTGCTAATATTTCATATGTTGTACATTTTACTGGCATTACAAAACTCCTTTGCTAGTATAAAATTAGCTATTCAATGTTCTGCTTTATATTAGTATTTAACTTTTTCTATTAATTACTGAATTGAGTCAGTTCAGTTCAATTTAGTTGCTCAGTTGTGTCCAACTCTTTGCGATCCCATGGACTGAAGCATGCCAGGCTTCCCTGTCCATCACCAACTCCTGGAGCTTACTCAAACTCATATCCATTGAGTTGGTGATGCCATCCAACCATCTCATCCTCTGTCATCTAATTCTCCTCCCACCGTCAGTCTTTACCAGCATCAGGGACTTTTCAAATGAGTCAGGTTCTTCATATCAGATGGCTAAAGTATTGAAGTTTCAGCTTCAGCATCAGTCCTTCCAATGAATATTCAGGACTGATTGCCTTTAGGATGGACTGGTTGGATCTCCTTGCTGTCCAAGGGTCTCTCAAGAGTCTTTTCCCACACCACAGTTCAAAAAGCATCAATTCTTTGACATTCAGCTTTCTTTATAGTCCAACTTTCACATCCATACATGACTAATGGAAAAACCAAAGCTTGACTAGATGGACCTTTGTTGGCAAAATAATGGCTCTGCTTTTTAACATGCTGTCTAGGTTGGTCATAACTTTTCTTCCAAGGAGCAAGTGTCTTTTAATTTCATGGTTGTAGTCACCATCTGCAGTGATTTTGGAGCCTGAAAAAATAAAGTCTGTCACTGTTTCCACTGTTTCTCCATCTATTTGCCATGAAATGATGGGACCAGGTGCCATGATCTTAGGTTTCTGAATGTTGAGTTTCAACTTTTTCACTCTCCTTTTCGCTTTCATCAAGAGGCTCTTTAGTTCTTCTTTGCTTTCTGCCATAGGTGTGATGTCATCTGCATATTAGAGGTTATTGATATTTCTACTAGCAATCTTGATTCCAGCTTATGCTTCATCCAGTCCAGCATTTCTCATGATGTACTCTGCATATAAGTTAAATAAGCAGGGTGACAAAATACAGCCTTGATGTACTGCTTTCCCAATTTGGAACCAACCCGCTGTTTCATGTCCAGTTCTGACTGTTGCTTCTTGACCTGCATACAGATTTCTCAGGAGGCAGGTCAGGTGGTCTGGTATTCCCATCTCTTTCAGAATTTTCCACAGTTTGTTGTGATCCACACAGTCAAAGGCTTTGACATTGTCAATAAAGCATAAGTAGATGTTTTTCTAGAACTCTCTTGCTTTTTTGATGATCCAGCGGATGTTGGCAATTTGATCTCTTGTTCCTCTGCCTTTTCTACATCCAGCTTGAACATCTGGAAGTTCGCTGTTTATGTACTGTCGAAGCCTGACTTGGAGAATTTTGAGCATTACTTTGCTAGTGTGTGAGATGAGTGCAATTGTGTGGTAGTTTAAGCATTCTTTGGTATTGCCTTTCTTTGGGATTGGAATGAAAATTGACCTTTTCCCATCCTGTGGCCACTTCTGAGTTTTTCAAATTTGCTGGCATATTGAGTGCAGCACTTTCACAGCATCATATTTTAGGATTTGAAATAGCTCAACTGGAATTCCATCACCTTCACTAGCTTTGTTCATAGTAATGCTTCCTTTCTAAGGCCCATTTGACTTCACATTCCAGGATATCTGGCTTTAGGTTAGTGATCACACCATTGTGATTATCTGAGTCATGAAGATCTTTTTTGTATAGTTTTTCTGTGTATTCTTAATTAGATATATTAAAAATGAAGCAAATAATTTTGCTCCTTCTTTTTGTTCTTTCATTTTTCTTGCTCTCCATAGCTTTATCCTATTTTTTTAGGTAAATACACATTTAGAATTGTTATTTTTTTCTTCACCTACCCTCCATTTCACATATTTTTTTCTCATTGGCTGTATCTAAACTTTTCTCAACTCAACCAATCTTAATATTGGCTATTGCAGAATTTTCATTTGGTTTCTTTTCTTTTATTGTAATTTCTAGAGCTCTGCTGAAATTCTCAATCTTATTCATGATCTATGAAAATAACAAGCATTTTATTTTAAAGTCACTATTTGATATCTCCAGGATTTGTATGTCCTGCTGGCTTGTTTCTCTTATCTGTTGTTTCTGTTGGCTTCTGCTTAGTTTAGCTGATTTCCTATTGTGTTCTGTTACTTTTGATTTTATGCCAATGTCTTATTTATAAAATTGTTGACAGCAGTCATTTGAGAGCAGATAGTTTTACATTCTTCCAAGAAAATTTTGATTTATTTCAGTCAGGTTTTGGAAGAAATAGAAATTCAGCATCATCTTAGTCCAAATTCAGAGACTGAATCAATCAGACTCTGAGCTACAGGCACCTCAAGAGTGGCCTTCTATAATTTCACTCTCACTCTTGGGTGTGACCTTTCAGATGTCAACTCAAAGAGGGGGAGGTAGTTATCAGGATAAAGTCTTCTCACTTGCTAGGTCCCAGACTCTAATAGCCGTGTGTGTCTTTCAAAAGCATAGTGCAGTCCCTAGCACCCACTCTGGAATTTGCTAAAGCTCCAGAAAAAAGTGATACCTACACAGCACTCAACTCTCTAGGTCTCTGTTCTCTTGCTCTGGTAAATCCCTATTATCATATTGGTCCTTTAATTTCATCAATAGCTTTAAACAGTATTTTTTCCAGTTGTTTTGTTTTGTTTCTCTTAGGTAAGATTTTCCTGCATTTCTCAACATTTGAGCTATGTGTTTCTTTACAATACTTAGCACCACCCCAGTTCAAATCCATCTTTGCTTCGTAACTATCTTCTCTCACTGAAATGTAAGTTAAGTTCCATGAAGAGATGCACTGTTTGATTTTATTTAATAATGATTCCCAAAGATCTACACGGCTTCCTGATGCATCAGTTCAGTTCAGTCGCTCAGTTGTGTCTGAATCTTTGTGACCCCATTGACTGCAGCATGCCAGCCTTCCCTCTCCATCACCAATTCCCAGAGCTTATTCAAACTCATGTCCATCAAGTCAGTAGTGCCATCCAACCATCTCATCCTCTGTCATTCCCTTCTCCTTCCACCTTCAATCTTTCCCAGCATCAGGGTGTTTTCCAATGAGTCAGTTCTTTGCATCAGGTGGCCAAAGTATTGGAGTTTCAGCTTCAGCATCAGTCCTTCCAGTGAACACCCAGGACTGATCTCCTTTAGGATGGACTGGTTGGATCAGTCTACTATCCTGATGCATAGTAGATAATAACAGTCAATGAAAAAAGTAAACAGATGTATATTTATCAATTATGACAGATGTTTTATCTATGTATTATATCTGTTAAAGTGATTTTACACGAATGTACACACTTGATCATTGCAACAATCTTGTGAGGTGTGATTATTGATGCATTTGTCGGATGAGAAAAGCCAAAGTATAGGGACTTTCCTGATGGTCCACAGGTTAAGACTTTGCCTTCCAATGCAAGGAGTGTGGGTTCGATCCCTGGTCTGGTAGCTAAGGTTCCCACATGCCTCAAGGCCCTGATTCCCCAAAAAACAAAACAAAACAAAACAGAAGCAACATTGTACAATTAAATGGATGGTATTTAAGTATTTACAAAAATAATAAAACTACTTTTTTTTTTAGAAACATAGTTTTCTCACCCCCCTCAAATCTGAGACTCTCAAATGTTATTATCAAAGTGTTTCAGATTGAATAATTGGTATCTTAAAACAGGATTTTTTCTCTTATTATGAAGGTTATAAATTTTTATCCAGAAAATAAAGATAGCATAGAAAAAAAAACACCTTAAAACATTCTTTAATAAATAGCCTTTATTAGTAGTTTTGTTTATAACTTCATATACACACACATGAACTTTCCAGATGGCTCAGTGGTAAAGAATCCACCTGCCTATGGAGGAGAAGACATGGGTTCGATCCTTGGGTCAGGAAGATCCCCTGGAGAAGGAAATTGCTACCCACTCCAGTATTCTTGCCTGGGAAGTCCCATGACAGAGGAGTCTGTAGAGTCACAAAAGAGTCAGACACAACTTACCAACTAAACAACAAGAACAAAACACACACGTGTTTTGAAAATTGGGTGAATACTGCAGGATTATTTTGTAACCCAACTTAATTCTACAATACATTGCCAATATACTGGTCAATTGTTTTCATTTCATCAAATATTCTTCTGAAAAAAGAGTTTTAATGGCAACATATGGGATGCAACAGAATATAATTAACCTATTAGACACTACAGTTATTTATAAAACTTTGTTTTTTTATTTTAAATGTGCACTTCTGTACTTGCTTTTTCACAATGTTTATATAATATATAATGTATTATATATATATATATATATATATATATATATTTTTATATTTTTATTTACTTTAGTTGGGGGATAATTACTTTACAATATTGTAGTAGTTTTTGCCATACATTGACATGAATCAGCCATGGGTTCACATGTGCTCCCCCGCCCGAACCCTCCTCCCACCTCCCTCCCCTTCCCATTCCTCTGTATCATCCCAACGCTCCATCCCTGAGCATCCGTCCCATGCATAGAACATGGAATGGTGTTCCGCTTCACATATGACAATATACATGTTTCAATGTTATTGTCCCAGAACGTCCCACCCTCACCTTCTTCCTCAGAGTCCACAGGACTGTTCTATGCATCTGTGTCTCTTATTCTGTCTCACATATAGGGTTCCCATTACCATCTTTCAAATTCCATATACATGCATTAGTATAGTGTATTGGTGCTTTTCTTTCTGGCTCACTTCACTCTGTATAATGGGCTCCAGTTTCATCCATCTCAATAGAACCGATTCAAATGTATTTTTTTTAATGGCTGAGTAATATTCCATTGTGTATATGTAGCACAGCTTCCTTATCCATTCGTCTGCTGATGGACATCTAGGTTGCTTCCATGTCCTGGCTATTGTAAACAGTGCTGCGATGAACATTGGGGTACACGCATCTCTTTCAATTCTGGTTTCCTCGGTGTGTATGCCTAACAGTGGGATTACTGGGTCATATGGCAGTTCTATTCCCAGTTTTTTAAGGAATCTCCACACTGTTCTCCATAGTGGCTGTACTAGTTTGCATTCCCACCAACAGTGTAAGAGGGTTCCCTTTTCTCCACACCCTCTCCAGCATTTATTGCTTGTAGACTTTTGGAGAGCAGCCATTCTGACTGGTGTGTAATGGTACCTCATTGTGGTTTTGATTTGCATTTCTCTAATAATGAGTGATGTTGAGCATCTTTTCATGTGTTTGTTAGCCATCTGTATGTCTTCTTTGGAGAAATGTCTGTTTAGTTCTTTGGCCCATTTTTTGATTGGGTCGTTTATTTTTCTGGACTTCAGCTGCAGGAGTTGCTTGTATATTTTTGAGATTAATTGTTTGTCTGTTGCTTCGTTTGCTATTATTTTCTCCCATTCTGAAGGCTGTCTTTTCACCTTGCTTATAGTTTCCTTTGTTGTGCAAAAGCTTTTAATTTTAATTAGGTCCCATTTGTTTATTTTTGCTTTTATTTCCAATATTCTGGGAGGTGGGTCATGGAGGATCCTGCTGTGATTTATGTTGGAGAGTGTTTTGCCTATGTTTTCCTCTAGGAGTTTTATAGTTTCTGGTCTTACATTTAGATCTTTAATCCATTTTGAGTTTATTTTTTTGTATGGTGTTAGGCAGTGTTCTAGTTTCATTCTTTTACAAGTGGTTGACCAGTTTTCCCAGCACCACTTGTTAAAGAGATTGTCTTTTCTCCATTGTATACTCTTGCCTCCTTTGTCGAAGATAAGGTGTCCATAGGTGCGTGGGTTTATCTCTGGGCTTTCTATTTTGTTCCATTGTTCTATATTTCTATCCTTGTGCCAGTACCACACTGTCTTGATGACTGTGGCTTTGTAGTAGAGCTTGAAGTCAGGCAGGTTGATTCCTCCAGTTCCATTCTTCTTTCTCAAGATTGTTTTGGCTATTCGAGGTTTCTTATACTTCCATACAAATTGTGAAATGATTTGTTCTAGTTCTGTGAAAAATATCATTGGTAGCTTGATAGGGATTGCATTGAATCTATAGATTGCTTTGGGTAGTATACTCATTTTCACTATATTAATTCTTCCAATCCATGAACACGGTATATTTCTCCATCTGTTTGTGTCCTATTTGATTTCTTTCATCAGTGTTTTATAGTTTTCTATGTATAAGTCTTTTGTTTCTTTAGGTAGAAATATTCCTAAGTATTTTATTCTTTTTGTTGCAATGGTGAATGGTATTGTTTCCTTAATTTCTCTTTCTGTTTTCTCATTATTGGTGTATAGGAATGCAAGGGGTTTCTGTGTGTTAATTTTGTATCCTGCAACTTTACTGTATTCATTGATTAGCTCTAGTAGTTTTCTCGTAGAATCTTTAGGGTTTTCTATGTAGAGGATCATGCCATCTGCAAACAGTGAGAGTTTTACTTCTTCTTTTCCTATCTGTATTCCTTTTATTTCTTTTTCCGCTCTGATTGCTGTGGCCAAAACTTCCAAAACTATGTTGAATAGTAGTGGTGAAAGTGGGCACCCTTGCCTTGTTCCTGACTTTAGGGGAAATGCTTTCAGTTTTTCACCATTGAGGATAATGTTTGCTGTGGGTTTGTGAAGTTTGTGATGTTACATAATTTTAAATTATACCAAATTTGTTAATGTAATTTATAACTCAACTAAAATGATACAGTAAATTTCTTCCTCAAATCTACTCTTACATTGGAATTATCTCTTTGGAAAGCTTTACCATTTGATAAATAAAATATTATTTTTTTCTTTAAAAATTGCACATTTTTGATCTATCATGAGGTTGACTGTATTTTCATGGTTTTGGTTTTATATTGTATGTGTGTATGCATTATGTATGTACTGATGTGTAAATATATTCATTCTGCAAATCTTTAATTCTTTTTTAATTTACTTTTCTTGTTATTTAAGAATTATTTTTATATTAGGGGTGCTAGTCTTAAAGTAGTAGAAATGTTGACCTTTTTCTTTCTCATGTAGGTTAAAATATTTCCCCACTATCCCACTTGCTTTTTTGTTTATGGTAATTATTTTTTCATGTGCAAAAGTTTAAACATATGTAAATTCTTGTTTCTTCTTTTTCCTTTATGCTTTGAAAACATTAATTATATTACTTATAATTCCATTATGTTTTACTTCATATATAGTTCTAGATAGTTTAACTAGATTTTACTTCGGAATTAAAGAAAGTTTAATTTATGTTTTCTTAAGAGTTAAATAATTTTCCCAGAACTAGTTGGTTGAACAATCATACTTCTCTATTATTTTAGAATGCCAGCTTTTTCCCCTGGAAATCTGTTTCACTAGATATCTTACACTAGTATTATAATGTTTGTATTATTGCAGCTTTATAGTATGCTATAATTTCAAGCAATGAAAATTCAGCTTCCCAGTGAAACAGTTAGGAGTTGAAGATGACATCTAATACATGTGCAAAAGATAAATCTGAGACCAAATATTAAAGATTTTGGGAAAAGTAACTGACATAGCAAAGCCTATGGCATGAAACAAAGAAAGTGTGAAACAAATAGAAAGCTATTTGGACCAGAAACCCTCGCATAGCAAGTTTGGTGAGGATGAGCTAGAGATTCCTATTAATTATTGATTTTGTCTAAATATGTTGAATAAATGGAGTAGAATTCCTAATATTCAGCATCATTTTAATCATTCTTCACATATTTTGTTGTCTTCATGAGATTCTGACTTATAGAACACTGCTAAGTATTATGTTTTACACAAAAAGACCATTTGGATAAGGTAGAATATACTTGATAAGTAGAAACATATAAATATAAGTGTACAAACTGAGCAAAATCATTAGAAGAGCCCACCATCCAGACTTGTTAACAAGACTAATCTCTGTCTGATTATGCTGTACACTGTACAAATCACTGATACCAAATCCTGTAGAAATGAACGGGGAAAGAAAAGGGAATTGGATTCTATCAGTGAGCTATGTTTTGAATAAGTGGCATAGTCTTCATTATTGTGCACATATCTCCCATTTCCATTTTCCCTGGCCACAAGTTGGTTTGACCTGGTTTTAACTGTTATGCTTACGTGGGAAAGAAAGGTGAACTTCCTGCTTTAGCTCAGCCCCTGAGCTCTTAGCAGACTGGTGACCTGGCTGTTGAGTGAGTCAAATTTTAGTGCCCTGGATTTGACTTCACATGCTGTTTGTCTGTTCTCTGGCCCTTCAGATTTTCTACTGATGCTTGTAAATCATTTGTCATCTCTACTGCTGACAAAGAAACCAAATAGATCCTTCATGAGTCAATGGTACTCATTTTTTTGAAAGGAAAATTTCTCTGGTCTCCTCACTCTATCTTGACAATGACAGCAGCAAACCCTGCTCCATGAATACTAACAGAGTCCCCTGGCAGAGCTTAGATGTACAGGCCCAAGACCCCTACAATTGAGAAGTAGCAGACACTACCTCCTGGTAAGGTCCAGTTGACATGACAGGAGGTATCAGTTGAGCTGATGAAGACCCTGTCCTAGGACTTGGGATGAAAAAGTTAAAGTGTTATTTGCTCCGTGTTGTCCAACTCTTTGCAGCCTGATGGACTGTAGCCTTCCAGGCTCCTCTGTCCACAGAATTCTCCAGGTAAGAATAGGGGAGTGGGTAGCCATTCCCTCCTCCAGGGGATCTTCCTGACCCAGGAATCAAACCCAGGTCTACCTGTATTGCAAGCAGATTCTTTACCATCTGAGACACCAGAGAAGCCAAGAACTTGGGCTAGTCCCAACCAAATCTATGCTGATATTGTAGGCTAAAAGAAAACCACGAGAGGATCTGAGTGCATGAGACACAGCAAAAAGGGAGTGTGCAGGGTTATAGCTCAGAAATTCTGGGGCTGGTTGGGATAAAGGGTTAAAATCCCTTAAGATTTGCTTTGGCCTTGACTGCCTACACTCTCAACCTCCCCCGCCACTTCCTCACATTTCTAAGATGTCCCTTGTGCTGAATTCTTATTCAACTTCAAACTGACAAACTGTTTTTAATCTTTTCTTTCCATCCAGCCTGGAGATTGGGAAGCAAAAATCAATACCGGTTGGCAGGTGATCAAGCTGCTTCAGACTGGCGTGAGGAAGAGAGCAAGAGGACAGGAGGAAGGAGGGGGCAGCAGGAGGGGGCTTGGAGGGGTGGGGGAAGAGTTTGACTAAGTACCATGAATTATTAGCTAGAGGTCCAAAGGGCTGTGATTTCTCTGGCCTTGAGCAGGGGAGCTTGGGAATGCCATTAGAACAATTAGGTCAGGAGTTCACAGCTCTTGAGGTGCCTTTGAAGAGAGGCACAGAGAATTTTCCTGGCAATTCAATGAAGGTGAGTGTGAGGGAGAGAGACAGCCAGATATGGGGCTCAATCTTTCTATAGTGTCCTCCAAATCGAGACTCGACAACATCAGCACCACAGAGTGAGGTCGACTGTTGCTTTATAAAAGGAAATGGGATAAGCATTTTCTTAATTCCATTAAAAAATAACGTTTAAAATATTTTCTCAAGGATGACGGGGACAGATGTTATGGGGAAAGGTGCTCACCCAGACTTCTCTAAATCCAGTGATCTGGGAGATTTAGTCTCCATTTCTGGCTCAGAGACACAATGATCCTGGTTACTTAATTATTGACATACTGAAAGTTTTAATAAGACAGTAGATCCTCACTTCACTGAGTGGGAGCTAGGAAACATGGCCTTTCTAAGTGTTTGTTTAGTCTCTAAATCATGTCCGACTCTTTGCTACCCCATGGACTGTAGCCCGTCAAGCTCTTCTGTCCATGGGGATTTTTCAGGCAACAATACTGGAGTGGGTTGCCATTTCCTTCTCCAAGGGACCTTCTCAACCCAAGGATCAAGCCCACATCTCCGACGTCTCCTGCATTGCCGGTGGATTCTTTGCCACTGAGCTATTGGGGAAGTGTGGAAAACTGATCAAAGCCTGAGCCATATTTGTGTGGCCACAGCAACAAAAGGGTTGCTACGTGGACCTATGATATAACTCAGACAAAATTCTGAGATTTTAACTAAAGATTCTTCCCTAACATTTCCTTTCCCCAACATTTAGGCAGTAGTATGGCCATTCTATTACCCTTCTCAGGGAAGGGACAATGTGGAGAGAACAAAGAGTCAAAATCTGAGCCTCTCAGCTTCTCCAGATAGTATTGTGCCAATTTGATGGTAGATGAAATTCCTCAGTGAAAGGGTTTTTTTAATATTAAGAATCAGGATTTTGGCATAATGTTAGGTATAGACTCCTAATTAGTCTCCTGCTTCCACTCCCTCTAGGAAAGGGGCTATACACTCTTCCTAGAGTAGGTCAAAGAGTTTTTGTCTCACGTGGAGGAGGAGTAGAGTAAAAGGGCAGTTGATGGTCACACAGGTTCTGCACAGTGTCCTCTATTATCATAGGATCCTTGGGCTTGGGTAGGTAGAAGATATACACCCAGGTCACTATGAGGGGAATCTCAGAGCAAAGAAAACTGTACTTCCCTTTCCAGCATGTAGCCTGGGAAGGCTGTGTAAAGGATGTAGAAGTCTGAGGCCAGAATGTTGTTTCAGCAGAAGAGCGACCAAGATGAGAAGCACCTAGGAGGTGGGCCTTACAAGGTGGTGGGATTCAAAACACACTGCCCTCCCAATATGGCACCATGGGATAGTGAATATTTCAAACTGACAGATTTGATAAGCGGCACGTGCAGCAAGAAGTTTCTGACCTTCTTATATGTTATAAAACAGTTATATGAGATGTGTCTGTCCTATATTTAGAAGAAAGGAGCATTCTTATCTCTGAAGAAGTAGAAACAGAGAGAGGAATCTGAAAGTACAGGACTTGCTAAGATTATTACCATTAGCTCATTTTCATCCTATCACATCTTTGTGTGACTTTCCACTCTTCATCAAACCTAGCAAAAAATCACTCAGATTTAAACTGGTCTTCAAGTCTTCATTTCCTTATGAAGCCTTATTAAGTATGTTTGTATGATTTTCTCCTTGGGTTTATCTCTTTAGTCTTCGTGAATCTAATTTTCAGCTCCAGCCAAGGACCCTAAGAGGGTCAAGGAAAAGCTTTTATTCCCTTACAAACTTATCCATTACAGTATGATGTGAGGAAAACAGTACAGAATTCTTTTTTCCCGAGCTTTATTATGATACAAACATTGTATAAGTTTGTGGGCAAAAAAAGAAGGGGCAACAGAGGAAGAGGTGACTGGATGGCATACTGACTCAAAGGACACGAGGTTCAGCAGACTCCAGGATGTAGTGAAGGACAGGAAGGTGTGCTGCTGTTCATGGGGTCACAAAGAGTCTGCTATAACTTAGCCACTGAGAAACAACAATTGTGTAAATTTAGGGTATACATGATTCAATGATTTGATATATGTATGTATTTAGAAATGATTACCACAATAATGCCAGTTACCATATCTATCACTTCCTATAGTTACACATTTTATGTGTGCGTGTGTGTTGGTGCATACTTTTAAGGGCTTCCCAGGTGGTGCTAGTGGTAAAGAACCTGTCTGCCAATGCAGGACACTTGGGTTCAATCCCTGGATTGGGAAGATTCCCTGGAGTGGAAACACACTCCAGTATCCTTCCCTAGAGAATTCCATGAACAGAGGAGCCTGGCAGTCTACAGTCCATGGGGTAGCAAGGAGTTGGACACGACTGAAGCAACTTAGCATGCGTGCATTCATGAGTACTTTTAAAAACTGCTTTCTTAGCAACTTTCAAATATGCAATACAGTATCATTAATTGCTGTCAGTATGCTGTATGTTATGTCCCCAGAAGTTATTCATTGATAGTTTTTGAGCTCAGAGGAAGAGCTTGAGAAATCTGAGAGTAAGCTTGTAGATCTCAAAGGGCACTTGGCATTCAGGAAAAGAGAATTAATGTTGGGTAATCTTGGGGACCTGAGCACACATATGAAGGAGTGTTGACATGGATTATATCATATTGGAAGTCACAGAGGAGAGATAATTATGACTAAGTATCACCTGACCTCCGGGCCCATTTCAAGAATGATATTTAATTTCCTCTCCAACTTCTAGGACATATGCCAAACTTGAGAATAGAGGAAGAAGAATAAGAATGCGTAGATTGAGTGTTTGTGTTCCCCCTCCCCATTCATACATTGAAGCTCTAGTCCCCAATAAGATAGTATTAGGAGGTGGGGCCTTTGGGACCGAGTATTTGTTTAGATGAAGTCATGAGGATGGAACACTCACGATGGGACTGTGCTTAGTTACTCAGTCATATTCCACTCTTTGCGACCCCTTGGACTGTAGCCCAGCAGGCTCCTCTGTCCATCGAATCCTCCAGGCAAGAATACTGAAGTGGGTTGCCATGCCCTCCTCCAGGGGATCTTCCCAACCCAAGGATTGAACCCAGGTCTTGCATTGCAGGCAGATTCTTTACCATCTGAGCCACCAGGATAGCCTCACAATGGGACTAGTGCCCTTATAAGAAGAGGAAGAGACATCCAAGTTTCCTATCTCTACCATGTGAGGTCACAGCAAGAAGGCAGCTGTTTACAAGCCAGGAAGAGAGTTTTCTTGGACTGAAATTTAAGGGCTTTAATGGAGAGCTGTTATTCAATAGGTATAAAGCTTCAGTTACACACTAAAAAATATATTCTGGAGATCTACTGTACGTCATTATACCTATAGTCAGTCAACAATACTGGATTGTGCACTTAAAATGTGTTAAGAGGTTAGATTTCATGATTAATGTTCTTACCACAATGATAAAAAAAAACAAGTCTGGCTGCACGATATTGAGATACTAACTGCACCTGCTTAATGATTAAAGCATCAATGATGAAAACATATCTAAAATGAGCTTACTTTTTATTTTTTCTCCTTCCAATCTGATGTTCTATATGCCTGACGGTCATATGCTGGCATCACATGTTACCTGAGTGCCATCCTTTGATCTGTTCACCTATATGCCCCAGTTAAATAGGTTATCAAGTTCTGTTTATTCTGCTTTTAAAATGTCTCTTGAATCTTCTACTGCTGCTGCTGCAGCTGCTAAGTCGCTTCAGTCGTGTCCGACTCTGTGAGACCCCATAGATGGCAGCCCACCAGCCTCCCCCATCCCTGGGATTCTCCAGGCAGGAATACTGGAGTGTGTTGCCATTTCTTTCTCCAATGCATGAAAGTGTAAAGTGAAAGTGAAGTCGCTCAGTCATGTCCGACTCTTAGCGACCCCATGGACTGTAGCCTACCAGGCTCCTCCATCCATGGGATTCTCCAGGCAAGAGTACTGGAGTGGGTTGCCATTTCCTTTTCCACTACTCACTGCTATTGTTTTATTTCATACGCTCCCACCTCACTCTGGATCCCAACTGTTCCTGTTGTTCTGTTAGCATGGGAAATGCCTCTCTTCTGGCTCATCATTTGCTGCACATCCTGAGTCTTTGTCAGGTGGACAACCCCACACAGTGCGGTTGGGGCCCTTCTGCAACTTGTACTCACAAAGCACATTCTCATCTCACCATTGGCAGAAGTGCACCTGAATTTAGTGCCCCCCTCTTCTCTGCTTCTTTAAGCAGCTTTCTCTTCTCACTTTAGTCTTTCTTAGGTGACAAATACCTCAAACTTCAGGGGAAATATGCCGAATCCTCCAATGGGTGTCAAGGAAGTCCTCCTCTCACTGGGTTTAACATGGAAATAAAGTAGTCCCATTTATTCCTTGAGGCTGGTAAGTGTCAGGCGGAAAGAATTGTGAAATTCTCTCCCAAGAATCACCTCTCTGATCCTCTTTAACTTCAGATTACTTATCACAAAGGGTAGTGTGAGCAATAAAGACAGCGTTGTAATGAAAATTAAATCCCTAAGGTAGAAAATGCTCTGCCAGTTATTGCTTGTTGGTTATAAAGAAATATATTGAATACTGCCTAAGCATCATATTTCTTGGTGTCCAGTGACCAAACAACATCACTGAAATTTGTTTTTCGACCAGCATATGGGATCATTTTTGTGCTCCGAATTTCAGTCAACCAATAAACAAATTTTCACTCATTGGTTCATTCATTTACTTATCCATTTAAAATGTTTACTGACCTCTTGGAGCAGGATATTGTCTATGTTATTGAGAAGTTCACAGTGGTATGTGCCGTTTTATGGGAGTTCAGAGGAGGAAGCACTCAATTCTTTTTGAAGCAATTTGGAAAGATTTTCATGAATATTTGAAATCCTTGTGTATTTAAGTGCAAAAGAAAACAAACCTCTTTTGATTCTAATTATTGTTGACTTTCTTCAAAGCTAATGACACTGAAAGCATAGTCTTAGCTTGCTTATCATCAGTTTATTCTTTAACTCACTGCAATTAGGTTTCTCTTCCATCTCTCCAATGGTACTAGCAAAGGTCAGCAGTGTCCTCCTCATCACCAAGTCCAGTGGGCTTTAATCATCATCTTCTTACTTAACCTTCCTCTGATGCTTGACACTATTGATTACTCTCTTCTTGAAATTCTTTCCTCCTTTGACTTCCGTGACAGTTTTTTACCTCTTTCTCAGCTTCCCCTCATATTCCGCAGTATTGCTTAGCTTCTTTAGTTGCCTCTTTTGTTCTCTCCATCCTATAAATATGGCTGGTATCCAGGGTTCTGTCCTTGTTTAGCTTTTCCCCTTACTTTATACGTAACCATTTTCATTGTTTCAACTAACATCTGTATCATAATGTCTCTTACATCTAAATTTCTAGCCCATATCTGTCTTATTTCTACATTAGTACAACTAACCTCCTAGGAATTATAATTGGATTTCCTACAAGTATCTTAAAATAAATGGAACTCAACCCTATCTTACATGCTCTTCAACTTTATTATCACTTTTCACTGGATCATGCCAGTCATTCAAAAGAAATTCGGTGACTCATCCTGGAAGCTTTCTCCTCTTTCACTCTATAAATCCAGTCACCAAGTCTAACAAAGTCTACTCATTATTTTTTCATCAAATTATTTTTCCCTCCTCACTGCCGCTCCCTAAGTTCAGGCTCTCATTATTTCTTGACTGAAACACAGCTGAATTCTACCTCCAGTCCCGTGTTAATCTTGTTTAGAGTAATTGTTCTAAAAATAACAACCTTATCATACTAATTTATTGTTAAAAACTTCTCAAGATTAGTTATTTTTAAGGCAAATTCCCACCTTTTTAATGTATAATGCAAGTGTTTCCCTGAAATGCCTCTGCTTTTTTCTCTAATTTTATTTCTTGGTATGCTTCATTCTTGCACAGTGTTTAAAATTCTTTCAATTTGCATTAACTTGTCATGCTGTTTCGTGAATAAGCATTTTTGCTCCTGCTGTCGTGTTTGCTGAGAGTTACTTTTCTCTAACTCTATTTCATCTCTTCAGCCTAAGATATTATACCATTTTTTAGACTGTAATTCCAACTACTTCTCATTTTAGAGTAATATCCGACCCTCTACCAGGCAGAAATGATCACAGGTTTGTTTCTGTCTTTCCTGCTCTACTTCTTTCTATACAGACTTCACTTACGTCATAAAATAGTTTACATTACTCATGTATGACAAACTAGCTCTGTCAGTATGGTGGGTAGAATAATGGCTCCCCGAAGATGTCCACATACCAAGCCCTAGAATCTGTGAGTGTGTAACATTACATGCTACTGGAGAATTAAGGTTGATATTCAATTGATTTTAAAATAAGGACAATGTCCTGGATTATCCAGGTGGGTCCAATGCAACCACAAGGGTCCTTAAAAGTAGTGGAAAAGAAGACAGAAAAGATTGAGTCAGAAAAGATGTGATGGTGGAAGCAAAGTTGGAGTAATGCGATATATTGTCTAAATGCTTGATTGCTGGCTTCAAAGATGGAAGGAGGCCATAAGCCAAGGAACACAGGCAGCCTCTAGAATCTGGGAAAGGCAAGGAAACAGATTTTTCCTAAGAATTTCCAGAAGGAATATAGCCCCACCAACACCTTGATTTTGAGCCTGGTGAAAACCATTTCAGACTTCTAATCTCCAGAACTCTGAGATAATAATTGTGTTGTTTTAAAGCCACTGAGCTTGTGCTAATTTTTTAGAACAGCAATAGAGAACTAATACAGCAGCATAATGCAAGCTCCGTAAAGATAGTTCCTTTGTGTCTGGGGTCTGGCACACAATTAATATTTAATATTTCTGTATTGAGCAACTAAGCCTAAATCATGGTTACTAAGGGAATTCCAGGAGTTTGCTTTCCATCTGTGCATGTGCAAAGCTTTGAAGCATAAAACTTCAATTATGTTACAACTAGTTATAACATAATGGAGTTGTAGGGTATGTTCAGAGCTTTAGATTTTGTCATGTAGAAAAGGGGAAAAAATGGAATGTTTAAAATTAAGGCAGAACAGCTTGGTGTGGAGACACTGCATCAGACAGAGTCCATCTCTCAAGTGTATAAGTCTTAACTCTGTTTCAGGAGATAAATATGCAGATGAAAAGAAAATGAACATAAGAGAGCATGTAAAAAGAACTTGAACAGTGAAGGGATAATTTTATTCTGAGACGATCACAGTAGATATTACATAGGCACATGGGACAGGAAGAGGATTGTCACACTGTGTGCATTTACAGCTTCATTTTGGCCAGGCATGTAAAGCCAGGGGAGAGGCTTATGCTGGAGACTTACTAGAGGCCTGGATGTACAAGTGAACTAATCAATAGTACAGTGAATGGATGGATATAGAAAAAGAAAGTCAGGTTTACATCATAAGGATGCACTTCTAGGGGGAAAAAAAGGAAAAAAAGACTGAAGCATACTGAATAAAGCCATTTTAGACACTTATGCTTGCTTTTTACCATGCCTAAATTTGTATCAGATGTGAACTTGGGGACAACGATAAAGAAGCATGTATATTTTCACTTTGGCTTCTACCCCTTTACTAGTATAGTTCTCTCAAAAAGTTACACTGTTTTCCAGTTCTTTTCTTCAAATGGCCTTCTTTCAGTCCTCAAACTATTTAGCTTCTGTGTAGCATTTGATACCAAGCACTCACACCTCTTCAGTTCTAGCCACCATACCTGCTCTTTATTCCCCTTCTTTAGTATCCTCTCACTCCCCACCAAGTTCAGCTTAAAATGTTGTATACCTTTGGAAGCCTTTAGGTATCTGGCAATGTTGGGTTCTTCATTGTGCCTAATGAGGATATCTACATCATTTATATCCCCAAAGAGTTGTGAAGTAAATATGAATTCCAAGGTGAATGAAATGTGTAGAAATACAGGGTCTGCCTGTCTCCTTCCTTCAATCAGAGGGTGAAGACTTCCACAAGATTACTGAGTACAAGGACGGATGCCACCTCCTGCATGGTCAGAGGAGAGAAGTAAGTGTCTGTGCTGCATTGGGGGAAGCAAAGGAGAGGAGATCCTGCACTGTGACCCACTTGTGGGAGCAAAGGATCTATAAGTGCTTTTCAGAAAAATCAGATATATGCCATGGGTAGGGCAAGGCAGAGACCACTGGCTGAAGCCATTTGATTCTGGCTCAGGAAAACTGCCTGGAAGGTCAATGGAATCTGGAGAGAGTCCTTGAGTGGGGAAGCAGCAGGGAGCTGGAGCAATAGAGGACTTTGCCTGTGAAATCAGGACTTGAATTCTGTAAAAACACAGTTCACTTGGAAGAGCACATCAGAGGAGGGTGCATCAGTGGCAGCAGGAGAAAGACTGTTTCACACATCTACCAGGGCCCAGAAAACCCAGAGTTATATAACCACAGTTACACAAGTAAAAAATGTCTATATCCTCACTACTCTTCCTCTGTTCTCTTGCCTCATCTCCTAGAAATTAATAACAAAATCTAAAAGTTGGAGAGGAGGTTTTGGGAGAGAGACAGAAAAAATATACCACATTCCCTTCCTTAAAGGAGGTCCTTGAAGAAACCTTATACAAGGCCCTAGCTGAAGCCAAGAAAACTGAAGTGTGTGCTGCATATGTATTGGACTGGGTGTTCTGGTTTCTGAATCAAGACTCAGCAACTTAAAGTGACCACAATAGTTATTAACTATGTTCAGTTTAAGTGACTATCAAGAATACCACAAAGGGCCAGGAAATTCATGGAGCAGGCAAGGATTTTACCTAAGGGCAAGAGTTAAGCTCATCCTTTGAAAAAACACACACACAAACACACAAATGGTGGAAGAAAGCAATTCAGTTACATATGGGACCATCCCACAATCTGTGTCTAATAATTTTTGTTTTGGTTGCAAAAATTATCATTATCTTTTAATGATTTTGTGAGTATTGTTTCTTTTTAAGAAGGAGGTTGGCTTCTAAGACTACAGTCCTTTGCTTCACATGGGTTATGCTTATACTTAGCTGAAAGAACCATCACAACTTTTGTGTAAATGATGAGGCCACCCCTCCACTCTTCCTCCCTCTCCTCCCTCTCCACCATGAGAGTATAGTGGGAGCTTCCTGCAATCTACAATACCTTGTGTATCTCACAAAGGTTGGGCTGCTGTGACATTACTGTCTACTTTCTCAGAGCCTGGCACTAGATCACATACTGAATTCTAGAGCAAATCCATCTTTTATTATGAAGAAAACTTAGGAAAAAAACATGATTATTTAAAAAATTCTTTCAGAACTATTATCTTGTTTAGTTGATTCTGTTTTTTGAATGTTTAGAAAAATAATCCTCTACTGGACAAATTTCTCCCTTTATTCAGGAAACATAAATACAGCTATCTCTGTTAGACCCTATGTTAAATACTGGCTGTGTAGTGGTTAAAAAAATAGACTCATTTCTTATTTTCACCAGGGTTACTGTTAATGAGAGGCTTATATTCAACAAATAAGCAAAAAGACTTACAAGTTTTAAGTACTAATGAAAAAGATCAGAGTCCATAGAAATAATAACAGGCAACAAATTTTGACCAATATAAAAACCTTATTATAGCTAAAATCAGTTTTAGTTTCTTCAAATGGGACTGTAATTGGTACAATCACTTCAGAAAGCAATTTGGCCCCTATATTTCAAGAACTTTAAGAAAATTCTCAGGTGCTTTAATTTAATGATTCATTTGTAGAAATTTATCCTACAAAAGTGATTTGAGATGGAACTAAAGAGCTATGAGCCAGCATACTCATTGCAGAATTATTTAAAGTAACGAACAACTGAAAATTACCTAACTTTCTAATAAAAAGAGAATGGTTCCATAAATTAGAGTAAATTCATAAAATAGAAAGTCATGAAGTCTTTTACAAAGGATAGTTATGAGCTGTTGATAAGCAGACTTTTGGTTCTGTCCAAAATGTCCACTGAAGCATTTGATCCACACCAAACTTTGGTCCTGTCAAATATGTCCATGAGTGTATCAGGTCCATGTCAAACAATCCTTGATATTTGATCCTCTTAAAACCTCTACCCTAAGAAAACATCCCTGGGTTCCAATAGCCTATGACATTTATTTATATTTTTGGTTTATAGAATTAATATGTAAAAATACCATCCATCATGTTTTATTGGTCCAATAATTATGTTATGTCTATATTGCCACTAATAACTCTTTTTGCTTTAGTAACCCAGTTGGTAATCATGTAGGTAGATGGGCTTGGGTTCAAACCATGCAGAAAAACTGGATTTATATTAATTATATTTACCAAGGAAGAATCCTACAGTTAGAGAAATATACCGAGAATAACTCGAGGATGGACCCTTGTGATGCACGGTGTATTAATAGGTTACTGGGCTTTTGGTTGGCTGTAGCTGGGTTGTTCAATAAGGATGGAGCTTGAAAGAAGGAGCTTGGTCAAGCTTTTGGGTAAAACAGATGGAAAATACTTTGAGGCAAAATTTCCATAAATTGTCTTCCTTTTTGGGAGGAGCGAAAAGGGGTCAAATGATCATAGCTGTCATGAGGGAGATTGTTGTTATTCAGTAACCAAGTTGTGTCTGACTCTTTGTGACCCCATGGACTGCAGCACACTAGGCTTACCTGTCCTTCACTATCTCCTGGAGTTTGCTCAAACTCATGTGCACTGAGTCAGTGATGCCATCTAGCCATCTTATCCCCTGTTGCTCCCTTCTCTTCCTACCCTCAATCTTTCCCAGCATCAGGGTCTTTCTGAATGAGTTGGCTCTTTGCATCAGGTAGACAAATTATTGGAGCTTCAGCTTCAGCATCAGTCTGTTCAATGAATAGTCACAGTTTATTTCCTTTAGAATTGACTAGTTTGATCTCCTTGCAATCCAACGGACTTTCAAGCACCACAGTTTGAAAGCATCATTCTTTGGTGCTCAGCCTTCTTTATGGTCCAGCTCTCACACTCATACATGACTACTTGAAAAACCATAGCTTTGACTATACAGGCCTTTCTTGCCAAAGTGATGTCTCTGGTTTTTAATAGGGTGTCTAGTTGCATCACAGCTTTTCTTCCAAGGAGCAAGAATCTTTTAATTTCATGACTGCAGTCACCATCCACAGTAATTTTGAAGCCCAAGAAAAAATCTGCCACTGTTTCCACTTTTCCCCCTTCTATTTGCCATGAAGTGATGGGCCTGGATGCCATGATCTTAGTTTTCTGTAGTTGACTTTTAAGCCAGCTTTTTCACTCTCCCTTTTCACCCTCATCATGAGGCTCTTTAGTTCCTCTTCACTTTTTGTCATTAGAGTGGTATTATTATCTGCATATCTAAGGTTATTGAAATTTCCCCCAGCAATCTTGATTCCATCTTGTACTTCATTCAGTCCAGCATTTCACATGATGTATTCTGCATATAAGGTGACAAATAAATAAGGTGACAATACAGAGACTTGATGTACTTCTTTCCCAGTTGGGAACCCGTCTGTTGTTCTATGTCCTTTTCTAACTGTTGCTTCTTCACCTGCATGCAGGTGTCTTAGAAAGCAGGTTAGATGGTCTGATATTCCCATCTTTTAAAGAAATTTCCACAGTTTATTGTAATCCACACAGTCAAAGGCTTTAGCGTAGTGAATGAAGCAAAAGTAGATGTTTCTTTCTGGAATTCCCTTGTTTTTTCTATGATCCAGCAGATGTTGGCAATTTGATCTCTAGTTCTTCTGGCTTTTCTATATTCATGTTTTATATCTGGAGATTTTGAGTTCATGTACTGCTGAAGCCTAGCTTGAAGGATTTTGAGCATAACCTTGCTAACATGTGAGATGAGTGCAATTGTATGGTAGTTTGAACATTCCTTGGCATTGTCCTTCTTTGGGATTGGAATGAAAACTGACCTTTCCAGTCCAGTGGCCACTGCTGAGTTTTCCAAATTTGCTGGCATATTGAGTGCGGCACTGTAACAGCATCATCTTTTAGGATGTGAAATAGCTTAGCTGGAATTCCATCACCTCCACTACCTTTGATCTTAGTAACACTTCCTAAGGCCCACTTGACTTCATACTCCAGGATGCCTGACTCTAGGTGAGTGACCACACCATCAAGGTTACCTGGGTCATTAAGAGCTTTTTTTGTACAGTTCTGTGTACTCTTGCCACCTCTTCTTAATATCTTCTGCTTCTGTTAGGTCCATACCATTTCTGTCCTTTATTGAACCCATCTTTGCATGAAACGTTCCCTTGGTATCTCTGATTTTCTTGAAGAGATCTCTAGTCTTTTCTATTCTATTGTTTTCTTCTATTTCTTTACATGGTTCACTTAAGAAGGCTTTCTTATCTCTCCTTGCTGTTCTCTGGAACTCTGCATTCAGGTGGGTATATCTTTCACTTTCTCCTTTCCCTTTCCCTCTTTTCTTTTCTCAGTTATTTTTAAGGCCTCTTTAGACAGCCATTTTTCCTTTTTCACTTCTTTTTCTTTGAGATGGTTTTAGTCACCACCTCCTGTACAATGTTACGAACCTCTGCCCATAGTTCTTCAGGTACTCTGTCAGATCTAATCCCTTGACTCTATTTGTTACTTCTACTGTATAATCATAAGGGATTTGATTTAGGTCATACATGAATGGCCTAGAAGTTTTCCCCACTTTCTTCAATTTAAGTCTGAATTTTTCAGTAAGGAGCTCATGATCTGTGCCACAGTCAGCTCCCAGTCTTGCTTTTGCTGAATGTGTTGAGCTTCTCCAACTTCAGGTGATATCCAGCATCTAATTATCACCCCCCCCACCCCGCCACACACACACACACACACACACACACACACACACACACACAACTATTCCATTGCTTAAGGTTACTGGGCAATATTTCCCTTGAATTGATATCCTAAACAGGTACAACTGCAGTAGCCTACAAGAGCTCCCTACTGCTATTTGGAAAAACGTTAGTTGATATGACTTTCACACTTACCTCTCAATCACTGTAGACCACCATGCCCTCAGCTGGTGCCTACCTACTGGTGATTCAGCCTGGTTGAACAGGGTGTCAGATGCATAAGATATCAGTAAGGTTTACCCAGCTAGTAAACCAGTGACCATGGATCAGATGCTTATAAAGAAATAACTCTTCTCCTCTTGCTTGGAAATATGACACCTTTATTTGAAATTTCTCAGCAGCATATGGCAGAAATAGTATAATCTCAAAAAGAAAAAGCAGTGTTGTATTTTAACGGTTTTTGTTACCATTTCCAATCCTTAACAGTAATTGTAGTAAAGCTACTGAAGTGTGAAAAGAGGAGAATCTTCTACACCAGATATATAAAGTCAAGACTTGGATAACATTTCAATTATTCAAGGTGAGACAGGAAAACATCATCACGACACTGGTCTTGAAGGGGAAGTAAGGGAACCTGGAATAGGTTAAAATGACAGAATAAGAAGCAAATGCAATATCATCACAAGTACTATGAAGACCTCATCATGATATTTATGATGAAGAGGTCCTTTTGATACTACCAGAAAGAAACTCATTAAAGAGGAGAGTAAACAGAATTTAAAGCAAACATCAACCCCTGAACCCAACTTCATTGCATGGAGCTGAAATTCCAGAGGAGTATTTCAGTAACCAGTAGAGACCCAGTTCTTATGCATGATTCCAGTGCTCGAGATGAGGAGGTAATTCTTTTTTATGGCTATATTCGACACAAGTGCCAGTACAACATTACTCAGCAATGGCACCTTCAAGATGGCACCAACACAGTTCACTCAATTATTTACTGTGCACCGTGTACTATTGGGTGAAACTATGCCATTGCTTTATGCACTAGCAGTGAAAAGGCAAGGAAACACTTATAGATAAGCAAATGAGAAAGTTACTTGCATTTGTACAGAAAGAAATCTCAACAATAACCTTTCATTGTGCCTAATGAATTTTGAGATTTGCAAATATGAATGGGATTCAACAACTCCTGTAAGATGCAGGAGGAAAAGGGTGCTTGATTCACTTTTCACTATCAGTGTGGTGAAAAATTTCTTTGTGTCTAATATTTGAGAATATGACAACAAAAAGTAACATCTGTAAGGGTGTATCCCTGTTATCTGCACTTCTATTTGTGTCTTTGGAAAATGTAAATGAAATTTTTGGGTATATTGTAGAAATTGCAGAAAAAAATTTAGATGACCTAATGGATCATGTGGTGAGAGTACATGTCCATGGAAGGCTTGGCAGAGGCATAAGACCACAAGTTCTAAGATTTCCACCAGAAACTTGGAATATTTTTACATCAACACTGAACAGCAATCACAGGACAAACAACACAGTGGAAGACTGTAATAGCAAATTTCAAAGGCTGATGGTAATATATCATCCTTCAATTTGGAGGTTTTTTGTTTGTTTGTTTGTTTGTTTGTTTTTAAGTGTTAAATGAAGAAAAGCAAAGCAGTTATGACTCAGGTCCTTGGTGGTCACACTCAAACATGGCCACTAGCTTCATGACAATACTAACAAAATAAATCCATATAATGAAAATTGTTGACAGATATACTGGATATAAAATCAATGATCAGGACAATGTATCCTTCAGAGCAATCACTCAGTGACTTAAGAGCAATCCTGATGAACATGACTAGGAAGAACAAGAGTAAATGCAAAAGCTAAAATTCATCATGAATTACAATAAAATAATGCAAAATACAGCTTTAACACAGTTAAAATTTGTATCACTTAATGAATAATGGACCAAAATTCTCAATAGACATTTTGAAAGCGATAAATTTCCTGCAAGAGATCTATTAAATTGGTATAGAATTCTATACATATATAGTATAATTTCAATCTAAATAAAAATCACACCACTTAGTAATGATCTATTGTGTGCAGCCCAGGAACCATAGCTAATAATAAATGTCTTTTACTTTTTCTACACTTTTCTGTGTTTTCTATAATGAAGATGTACTCTTTCTACAAGAAGAAAAACAAAATGTTATAAAACAGAACAACACGCACAAAAAGGAAATTGAAGGACAATGGCTATCTATAAACCATAAGCACATCTAGGTTAAATAATTAGCCCATGTTTTTAATTTTTAAATATTTTCATTGTTTTCTAACTTTATAAAATGAATATGCACTATTTTGGGAACATCAGCAGTGTCTACCCAAATAACAGGTTTTTGAGTCAAATAGACTCAAAATCCCATCTGACACTGAAAAATCATTTCTGTCAATTTGGACAAGCTATTTAACCTCTCAGAATTTGTTAACACATTTGTAAAACAGATGTACCAAAATGTCTTCAAGTTTGTTTGTTTTGTTTTTTGGAAAAATAAAATGAGAAAAAATATCACATGAAATGGCTTACTACAATCTGTCATAAAATAAGTCCTCTTTAAATTCTTCCTTCTTATCCCTTCTCTTATTGCCTGCCACCTTCCACTGCATCGGTTTTCCTGCACTGGGGAAAAAAAGAATTACATTTGTTTAGTAGTACTTGGTTAAATTTCAAACAATCATATAAAAGATAGCAATTTTAGCTGAGTTTTAAGGGTAGCAGGACAAAATTGATCAATGAAAACTGGAGAGGATTTATATCCCCTTTGTTATAGAACTTTAATATTTTTAATGACTTGATATTTATAGAATTTTAATTTCAATATTTTTTACACATGGGAATTTATTGAGTTGTTGCAAATGTGTCCAATGTTCATTTCAATTGAGATATAAATGATAATTCATTTATGTTGACAAAGGGATAGAATTTGAAATTATGTCCATTTTCCTACTTCCTTCTATCCCTTTAAGATAACCATCATCTAGGATAGCATCTTCTATTTCAGCTGCACATTTTCTGATGGGTCAGCCATAGTGCAGAACAGAGAAATTATTATAGGGAGCCATAGAAACCAGTGACTTTCTAAATTTTAAAGCAGTCCCACAATTATTCTCAGTAGTTAAGCACTCTTTCCCCTAAAGTATCATTGTACATTCAGCTTAAATATTAGCTCACTTTCTATAATGGCAGTGCTCTTAAAGAGATTTTATGTAAGTGCATTTGGAAAGCTAGTTATTTAATGTTGTCCTATGGCGAATTCTTTATTAAAATAAAGACTTGTTACCAAATTTACCTTTTCTTGTATGGGGTTTTGTTTAATGAGGCATATCCACATTGATCCCTGCTGAATGAAAAGTCATTATTTCATAGGCTGGTGGAAGTTTCTAAGGAGAGGCACTGCCTTCAGTGTAGGTTTGTCAGTCTCTCCTTGTATCACCCTGGCATCTGAATAGTGATAGATCAGGCTGGGAAGGTGGGGATAGGTCCAGTAACTGACCTGCAACTTACCATAGGTCTAGACAGTCCAGTCGTATCCCAGAGACTGGTGAGTAACGTTGTTCTAAGAAGGAACAAAGTTGGAGATCAGTGAGGTCAGGGAGTCAGCGAGAGAATTCTAGTTGAGCTGGGGGATGGTGGAAAGGGCAGGGTACTCAACGTCTCCCAGAACTTGGGACTGCTGCTCAGGCTGGTTCTTCATTGTCTATTGACTGTCAACACCTCTAAATTCCCAATTGTTATTTATGAACAATAGGAAATCACAGTTCTCTATGATACAATGATATATTGTCCTCTATGATACACTGATGTATTGGTAAGTGTTTAACAATCTGGTGGGAAGAGGGTTTGGGGGAGAAAGTGGAAAGAGCTTTTATTTGTAGCTTCTGCTGATTTCCATGGTGTCAATACTTTGGTGATAGCTGATTTCAAGCTACGAGTGTGAGTCATTGGAAAAGCTGTTGGTAGAAATGGGAGACCTCAACTCCTACCAGCCAGTTTGAGATGGCTCTGGGAACATTATATTACTTTTTCTTGCTTGAGATTATGTCTGATGTATTGGAATACTGGAATATTCTCAAACGTTTACTTTTTAATCTCTGCCTCGACATATTTTCTCTTTCCTTTCCTTTCTTTTCCTCTCTCTCTCCTTTTTTTTTCTCTCCATCCTTCCTCTCCCCAACCCTCTCCCCCTTTTCTCCAGTTTTCAGCTAACTAGTGAATCATCTACAAATGTTTCTCCCATAAAATAGCAGCAGGGTTATTGATCATGTTGTTCCTTTCAGCAGATTTTAACATTCTTTTTTACCCATAAAACAATGAATTGCCATACTCCTGTCTTTATTGACACAGAGATCTTTTCCTTCTGGTATGATTTCTTAACATCTAAATGATGTTAGGGAAAAGTTATTATTTTCTATTCCATTAGCAATATGTCAATAATTCTTGTATTTTAATCTTCATTCATATACTACCATACGAAGTAGTACATGTTATATGAAATAGTTTCATATGATAGTACTTGAATCTTCCAGTATTTATTGGATGCAGTATTGGGTACTGTTAGAACTATGAACGGAGAAGGCAATGGCACCCCACTCCAGTACTCTTGACTGGAAAATCCCATGGACGGCAGAGCCTGGTAGGCTGCAGTCTATGGGGTCACTAAGAGTCAGATATGACTGAGCGACTCCACTTTCACATTTCACTTTCATGCATTAGAGAAGGAAATGGCAACCCACTCCAGTGTTCTCGCCTGGAGAATCCCAGGGATGGGGGAGCCTAGTGGGCTGCCGTCTATGGGGTAGCGCAGAGTAGGATAGGACTGAAGCAACTTAGCAGCAGCAGCAGTAGCAGAACTATGAACAGCAATGAGATGACAGCCTGGCCTATAATTGAATTGACAAGAAAACAATAATATACAGTAAAAAGCAGAGAAATTTATGGGAATGAATAGAAACAGGTGCTAAATTCCTTAAATGATTACAGCAATTTAAAACTGACTGTCCTCAGAAATGTTTTGTTTGGCCTGTATAGTGTTTTTCAGATTTTCAACCAGTTCCAAATTTCAATTTTACATGAAAGTTAGATATTATAATTCAATGGAATAAATGGGATTATTTGGAAATCTTAGCCTCACACTGGAGAAGGTAGCAACATCTTGAGTTTATAATTTTCCTTAATCCTATAGATATATATCTTTGAACTCATTTTGCCTCAATATCTGGGCCAATTCTTCCTTTCCATGATAGGGATTTATGAAATTTTTGTTCAACATTCACCTGATTCGGCATAAAGCTAGTTTTGATGGCTTAGGATTTGTATCATAATCCTCAGATAATACTTCTTCTTTCAACTAAGGATGAATCTCTACTTGGTGGGCCATTTTTCAAATCTATCTAGGCCAGTCTCCTTTTCTCCATGTCCCTCTTCATGATGATACCTGAAACCCAGAGTTTGTCAGGGAGAAGTGAGGCATAAACTACTAGCATAGTCTCAATCTCAGTGTTCCCTTCTGCTCATATTTGCTCATTAGCTGGACTGAACATGCTACTACTATCTCTGGTTGAACAGTCTATGACAACTATTTTTCCCTATTTATACCATCTTACGAGATATAACCTGCCGATTCTAATCATCTCAAGGAATTCAATTAGTTTGAGTGGGATTGAATCTGGATTCTGTGGAAACAAGTTTGGACCAAGATTTGGAAGGGACGTCAACCACCTCCCAAAGAAAATATTCAGTATGATTATGCTGACACTTTTCATTATATAAAATGAAATGTAGAGGTGCTCTAGCACTGAAAAATGAGTCTTCAGCACTTTAAAGCATTTAAAGCATCACTATAGTTCGTGTTTAACATGCCTTTATATTCGTCTTAGAAAATGTTTCCATTTCTGCATCTCCTATCATTTGCTATTGAATCTGCAAACTCTAACACATGGTCATTGTTCACATTTCCAGACATTGCCAATGGAGCTGAGAAAGGAAGAGAAAAAGAAAAATCTGTGTTTAACATATACTAAAATGAATATTCCTCTCAAAAATATACCAGTATGCCACCTACAACCCACAGAAATTTTTTTCCTCATACTTTACAGCTTCTCTTTGTTTTTCTTCTCTTTTCTCCTTTTTCTTTCATCTCCTTATTCTTAGTCATTGTCCTCTTGCTCATCTCCTTTTCTTTCCTTTTCCTTGATCTCTGATGAGTTGTCTTTTCTTTCTGTTTGAAAGCAGCTAAAACAAGAACACCATCACATTAGATTCTAAGTGGAACTCCAACATCAAGACTATTAAAAGGCATGTGGTTCTTCAAGAAATTCCCAATAGTGGGGTGGTGTATTTAGTTCAATTATTTTGTACATGAAGCAGTCCATAGAGTAGCATGATAGTGTCCGTAACTATTTACCTAATTACTATTTAGCATAGGACAGTATGTATTATCATCATTATATGCAAATAATTCCACAAATCCAAAAAAGTATATAGATCCTTATTCAAGGCTGGTGCCTTGATTCATTTAAAAAATCATCATTTGTTGATTAATTTTTTGGTTCTGGAGAACTGCAATAATTTCTATATTAAGGGAAAATTATAGTCAAGCTAGTAGTTTCACAGGAGGAACTAAATATGGACTGTATTCAGTGGAAGTAATGTTCTCGGAAGAAGGTGATGGAGAATCTTGCCAGCTCTGTGCCCTATTTAATATTCTTGCTCAAAGGACCTCTCAGGATCAGATATATAGTGGTAAAGAGAAGAGAATTCAGAACGACAAGAATGATTTGTGAATCAAAGCAGCCAACTAAAGGAATGATGAGCATGCTCAACTCAGTAATGTTTAAGAAAAAAATACTCTTTCTTATAGAATGTGATTCAACAAAGAGCTCAATAAGGTGAAAAGTCAACTTCAGTTATTTGGAGATCATCATATTTTATATTACTTTAGTAAAGTATACCCTTCCCTTTTACTCTTTCAGCAAGCATTTTAGGTAAGATGAAATTATATTTCATTCATGCAGATGTCGGAGAAGGAAATGGCACCCCACTCCAGTACTCTTACCTGGAAAATCCCATGGATAGAGGAGCCTTGTAGGCTGCAGTCCATGGGGTCGCTAAGAGTTGGACACGACTGAGCGGCTCCACTTTCACTTTTCCCGTTCATGCACTGGAGAAGGAAATGGCAACCCACTCCAGTATTCTTGCCTGGAGACTCCCAGAGATGGCGGAGCCTGGTGGGGTCCGCACAGAGTCGGACACGACTGAAGCGACTTAGCAGCAGCAGCAGCAGCATGCAGATGTAGAAACTGAGGAATGGAGAGGATGTATTTCACCTAAGGATGAGCAAGTAGTGAATGCTGAAGTGGAGAAGAAAATCTAGGTCTACTGGATCTACGTGTGCTAGTGCTGCTGTCCAGATGCTATTAATAAATAATAGAGACTAATTGGTCACTGAGACCAAAGTGCAAAGAGAATGGGATGACTAAAATGCACAGCGATTATGTAATATTGTACATAATATTTATATAAATTATGGGAGATAAGATTATAAAGTATATAACAATTATATAATATAGTACATAATATTTATATAATATTATGGTACACAATATTATACACATATAGCAATTATATAATGTTATGGGGAAAATATGTTAACCCTCTGACATAATTTTCCTATTGAATTCTTTGGAAATGCTTAGTTTGGGCCATTTGAAGCTGAAATTGAAAAGACTGTATGAGGCCCAGGCTGCCTCTGACGATAATGAAAGATAGACTGGGTTATCTGTTAAATGTGACTGGCTCAAGTCTGGAGGATTCAAACGGCTCTTGTTGTATTCATTAGAAACAGGTTTGCTTAACAGTCTCTAGAGCTCCCTGAGAATGCAACTGACATTTGCAAATGATAGGCTTAGGAACTTTCTTCCCTCCACAAGTCCCCTTTTTCTATTGTTCTTTTTCCTCTGAGCTTTCCTTCTGGATGTTCGTAAATCTCTAGGAAATGGGCTTGTGTTTTCTGTTGTCACATCTCATCAGTGCCTTGCAAGGGGGGTTTGCAGGGGAGATGAGGGAGAACCAGGAAGAAGGAGAGAATGCCCTGGGCTGAAATGGCAGCAGCATGCAAATGAATGCCAACCCTGTGAACGTTTCCCAAGCAGTCACATTTTATTACAACCAAATTATGGGGTGCAATTCCTAGAAAATGGCGAAGAGGGACAAAAAAGGAAAAGTGACCATGAATAATTTATTCTTGATAAACTCACTGTTGAAATAGCAAAAGTACTACAATTTAGTTCTTTCTACCCTTCAATAAATTCATGCATATTTACTAACTACGCTTACCACTCTAGGTAGGAAATAGAGGTGCATACATGTGTATATTAATTTTTATATCTCCACTCTATTTTTTGTTCTTTACCATCTTGGTTCTACTATGTCTTCAAATTTAAGTAGGTCCCTGGGAAGCCAACATTTCTAAAATATTTTAGCTCAGAAATGCAATCCCAGATCTTTGCACATTTAACTGAGAACAAACTCAGATATTTGTCAATGACTACACTCACTCTAGTGACTATTTAAATATATATATATATATATATATATATATATATATATATATATATATATATATACCTAAGAATAACTCTTACGAAATTTTTTATTTGCTAAATCTCAGATGGAAGATTCTGACAGCCAGGTTTGGAATTATGGGGTAAAACACATACCTCAGGTAATGACAAATTGGTAAAAGCAATTAATTATTTTAACAGGCTTGTACGACTCCACCAAATAATAATTGTAGCTTTTGCAAGACTAAATTTGGGGCTAAAATTCAGGAATAAACTGTATGTCTATTGGGTAAAGAATATTTCAATAAATATTAAACATGGAGAAAAGGGGAGGAATATACAATACTTAAGATAAGTACTGAGGAGCTCAATCCAAAGTGATTGAGATGTGGTTCCTATCTTTCATATGCTGTCAGTCTGCTGAGGAAATCATGTATAAACTTGTAGTGGTATACAAAGTAGTATGTGCTAGAATTTGTTTATACATGAACAAAGAACTGTAGGAGCAGAAAAGGGAGAGAAACAGGTTTAGCCTCAGAGCAGAGGGGAAAGGCTTCACAGAGGAAATATGCTGAATGTAAAATGATGTGAAGAGTTGAGTGAGGTCAAGGTGGAATCACGTTCCAAACGGAAAGAAAACTCTATGCGTGGGAAAGTGTAGACTTTTGAAAATATATGACAATATTTATAACCTGCATAAAAGCCAGTGGTTCAGTTTATGCATAGTACAATATTTAAAATAAATCAAAAGAAAAGACAGGCTGACAACAAAAAGTAATTTTAAAATAATGCAAATTTAATTGCATATTCTTAAATTTTCACATGAATTAAACCTAGGGAAATCATATTTATAGTTCTTTCTTCTTTCCTATTCCCTTCCCTCATGAGTCATTCCTGAGAACTAAGATCTTGCCTATACCAGTCTCTCACTCCTTTTGGCTATTGCTTTATTCTTTTTGCTCTCTAGACTTAAAATATTTATTCTCCAAACTCCGCATTAAAAAATAAAACAATATAAAGATAAAAGCGGCCACAGTACTTACTCTTTGAAACAAGATGGAATAACAGAAATTGTGTTTCCTTTTTCCACATAAAATAATTGAACAAAATATAGGAAAAATTATACTTTGGCAACCTGATGCAAAGAGCTGATCCATTTGAAAAGACCCTGACGCTGGGAAAGATTGAAGGCGGGAAGAGAAGAGGACAACAGAGGATGAGATGGTTGGATGGCATCACTGACTCAATGCACATGAGTTTGAGTAAACTCTGGGAGTTGGTGATGGACAGGGAGGCCTGGCATGCTGCAGTCCATGGGGTCGGAAAGAGTTGGACATGACTGAGCGACTGAACAGAACTGAACTGATATATAAGTCACTGGACATCAGTCAAACAAATCAGGTGACCTATGATTGTTTCATGTTATTGTATAGAGAGAGCATGGGTCATGGTGTAAGAAAGAATAACTGATGGTGGTTCTAGCCCTCTGGCTGAGTAGAGGGGACATTGTTGAGAAAGTAGGAAGATGAAGGAAGCTAGATTTCATAGGAAAGAATACTAGAGAAGAGAAAGTTACACACATAGAGAATTTCAGAGATCTACAAAGGGTTGTCTTTGAGTGTTTGCTGGAGCAATGATCAACATGCGTGTGTGAGGAAACTGGCAGATTGGGGAAAGAATAATCTGAAAGAAGTAGAGACAACATACCCACATTTAGGAAATGGCTGCACCAATAAGACTTGAAAATCACATGATTTATGAAACATTTGATTAGAATATACAGAGGAATATTGCCTCAATAGTATAAAATATTTATTTCTAGATTAATCATAATCTAGACCTGCTTAACAAATCTTAGAAACAAGACCCCTCAAAGTTTAATTGATTTAAAGTAAGTTAATTTTAGAAAAAAATTTGACTATGCATAGGTAAACAAAAATATCCAGCATCTAAGAAGATAAAGTACAAAAACTAAAATGTCTGAGATGAATCATAGATTAGATTAGACACTGAAGAAGAAAATATCAATAAGTGTAATACAATAAGGCAGTGGGAATATTCCATATTAAACATAGGAAGAAAAAAAAAACAAATGTGCAATTAAAACAATATTAGTGAGTTTGGAAAAGCCATGAGAGACCTAATATACATATAAATAGAATCCACAGAAGAGAGAGGAGTGGTGAAGAAAAATATTTGAAGAAATAATGGCCAAAAATTTGCTAAACCTGATAAAACCTATAACCTCAGAGATAATAAGATTTTATGAACCCTAGGCACAAGAGGCATGAAGAAAATTATACTAAAGTACAACAATCTGCTCAAGTAATAAAGATAATATCTTTATTATAATAAAGACAAAGGCAGACTGAGACAAAGGGCACATTTAATTCTAAGGATCCAAAATAGTGTTTATTTGGTAAGAGTATTTTGTAAGAAAACAGTTCAAGCAAGGAGACAGTAGAGCAATATCATTTAAGTATTGAAAGAGAAAGATATCATTCTGGAATTTTATATTCAGCAAGAATAGTTTTCAAATTTGAAGGTGAAAGAAAGACTTCCAGATACATAGCAGTTGAAAGTAGTTTTCATTATCTTCACACTTAACTCACAGGGTATGATAAAGGAAGTCTTTGGGGAGGAGGAAAACAATACCAGATGATAATTTGAACCTCAATAAAGATATGAAGAACACTAGAAACAGTTGCAACATGGGAAAATATACAAAAATAAGAAAATATTACTATGTAAGTATGTAAACTATAAACATTTAAACAAAACTAATATTAATGTAGTAGGATTTATAACATATGTAAAAGTGAAATGTATGGCAATAATAACATATAAGACAGAAGGGCAGACACTGAAGTATAATACTATAATTTTCCTATGTTATATGTGAAACAGTATATTGTCACTTGTAAATAGACTGATATGTTAAAAATGGATACTACAACCCCCAGATCATCTTCTAAAATAAAATGGCAGATTTATAACTAAAAATTCAACAACAACAAAAACCACAACGACACTTTAAAAAAGCCATTAGTTAATCCAAAAGAAGAAAGAGTAGAGGAAAAAAGAAATTGTCTTCTAGATAGAGTTAATCCTAATCAGATCAGTAATCACATTAAATGTAAATGTATCATATACCCCCAAATAAAAGACATAGCTTGTCAAGTTGACAAATGCTTCCTTTAAGAAGTGCATTTTTAACATAAGGATACAATAGCTGGAGGTCCTAATATGGTGAAGGAATAGGATGGGGAGACCAATTTTTCCCCCACAAATTCATCAAAAGATCATTTGAAAGCTGAACAAATTCCACAAAACAACTTCTGAATGCTGGCAGAGGACACCAGGCACCTAGAAAGGCAGCACATTCTCTTTGAAAGGAGGTAGGACAAAATATAAAAGATAAAAAGAGACAAGAGAGTTAGTGATGGAGACCCCTTCACGAGGGAGTTGTGAAGGAGAAGTTTCCAAACACCAGGAAACCCTCTTACTGGTGGGTCTGTGGGGAGCTTTGGAATCTCAGAGGGCAACATAACCAGGAGGGACAAAAAAAAAAAAACCCACAGATTATGTGCCTAACCACAACTTCCAGTGGAGAAGTAGCCCAGATGCTTGCTTCTGCCAGCAGTGAGCAGGGGCTGAACAGGGAGGCGTAGGCTCCATGCTTAGGGTAAGAACTGGGCCTGAATGATCTGAGGACAATCTAAGGGAGCTAACGTGAGATAGCAACCCAAACTGTGGGATAGCCGGAGAGAGAAAAAAAAAAAAGAGAGAGAGAGAGAGAATTTTCCTGTGAAAAGCTCTAAGGCACAGCCTTGCCTGCTGACAGAATAAAAGACTGAACGAATACCAGAGGAGAGCTAGCCGACTGCGGACCAGCCCCTCCTGCCACCGGAGGCAGAGAGGCAGGTGGGTGATAGCCAGAGCCGGAAAGCGAGGGGCAGTCTCGGCCCCAGAGATGGCATCCTCCACTAAACTGTGAGCAGGCTCCCAGCTGATAACCAAGTCTTCCTGGGATCCTGGATGGTTGACATCCGCCTGAAATTCAACTGAAGGTTTCAGTCAGAAATCAGTTTCCCAGAAGAGACACACAGCACACCTGAGATGGCGCTCTTGTGGTGCACCCAGGAACTGGGCAGCTGGGACAGGGGAGGTGATAAGACACACTGGCCACCTGGGGAATGTGCTCACCAAGCACCTGGTCACCTGAGCTGCTCGGACCTGGGAAGGGCACAAAACGCAGGCCCAACCGAGTCTGCGTCTTTGTGGAGTACCTGAGAACCTGAACCTGAGTGGCTTAGGCCTGGGAAGTGCACGCAACCCAGGGCCTGCTTTAGACAATTTCCCTGTAGGGCAACCTGGAGCCTGAGCAGTGTAGACTGGGAAAGCACACACACCATGAACGAGGGCAAACCCAGTGCGGCCCAGACACTGCGAGCACTCCCCACACGTGCCAGTGATATTTGTTTGCAGTATTCTTCCCTCCCTGCAGCACAATTGAACAAGTGAACCTTAATAAATGACCACTTTCACCCCATTGTGTCAGGGCAGAAATTAGACACTGAAGAAACTTGCAAACAGATAAGTCAAAATAAACAAAGAAGAGGGAACCACTTAGCAAGTGACAGGTGCAACAGATTAAAACCCTGTAGTTAGCACTGACTACATTGGAAGGGGCCTATAGACCTTGAGAAGAAGTATAAGCTGGAACAAGGAACTATCTGAAACTGAACTGACCCCACACTGCCCTCAACAGCTCCAGAGAAATTCCTAGATGTATTTTACTATTACCATTTTTTAATTTTTAATTTTTTTATTTTTAAGTTCTTTATTAATCCTTTAATTTTCATTTTAAAACCTACTATTACCTTGAAAAAAATACCCTATTTTTAAAGCAAATTTCATATGTATGTATATTTTATAATTTTGATTTTTTTTTAAAATTGTATTTTTGAGAGTCTAACCTCTAGTCTAGATTTTTAATTTTTGCTTTTTGGTATTTGTTATCAATTTTGTACCTTTAAGAATGCAATCTTCGGGACCCATTTTTACTTAGGAGTGTGATGACTGGCTTGATTGCTCTCTCCCCTTTTGACTCTTCTTTTTCTCCCCCAGGTCACCTCTATATCCTCCCTCCCCCTTCTCTTCTCTACTTAACTCTGTGAATCTCTTTGGGTGTTCTGGGCTGTGGAGAACACTTAGGGAACGGATTACTGGCTAGATCTGTTTCTATCCTTTTGACTCCCCCTCCTCTCCTCCTGGTCACCTCTATCTCCCTCCTCCCTCTTCTCTTCTCCATGTAACTCTGTGAACCTCTCTGGTTGTCCCTCACTGTGAAGAATCTTTTCACCATTAACCTAGATGTTTTCTCATTGGTGCTGTATAGATGGAGAAGTCTTGAGGCTACTGTAAGAATAAGACTGAAAGCCAGAGGCAGGAGGCTTAAATCCAAAACTAGAGATCACCAGAGGACTCCTGACTCCAGGGAACACTAATCGACAAGAGCTCATCCAAAAGCCTCCATACCTACACTGAAACCAAGCTCCACCCAAGAACCAACAAGTTTCAGAGTAAGACATACCAAGCTAATTCTCCAAAAATGCAGGAACATAACCCTCAGCATTAAAATACAGGCGGCCAAAAGTCACACCAAACAAATAGACACCTCAAAATTCGCTACTGGACACTTCATTGCACTCCAGAAAAAAGAGACCCAGATTCACCACCAGAACACTGATGCAAGCTTCCCTAACCAGGAAAACTTGACAAGCCACTCTTCCAACCCCACCCACAGGGAGGAACCTCCACAATAAAGAGGAACCACAAACTTCCATCATACAGAAAGGTATCCCCAAACACAGCAATCTAAACAACATGAAAAGACAGAGAAATATTCAGCAGGTAAAGAAACATGATAAATGCCCATCAAACCAAACAAAAGAAGAGGAGATAGGGAGTCTACCTGAAAAAGAATTCAGAATAATGATAGTAAAAATGATCCAAAATCTTGAAAACAAAATGGAGTTACAGATAAATAGTCTGAAAAACAAGGATTGAGAAGAGGCAAGAAAAGTTTAACAAGGACCTAGGAGAAATAAAAAAGAGTCCAATCAGTAATGAATAATGCAATAACTGAGATCAAAAGCACTCTGGAGGGAACCAACAGCAGAATAACTGAGGCAGAAGATAGGATAAGTGAGGTAGAAGATAGAATGTTGGAAATAAATGAAGCATAGAGGAAAACAGAAAAAAAGAATGAAAAGAAATGAGGACAACCTCAGAGACCTCTGGAACAATGTTAAACATCCCAACATTCGAATCATAGGAGTCCCAGAAGATGAAGACAAAAAGAGGCCATGAGGAAATACTTGAGGAGATAATAGTTGAAAATTTCCCTAAAATGGGGAAGGAAATAGCCACCCAAGTCTAAGAAATCTGGAGAGTCCAAAACAAGATAAACCCAAGGCGAAACACCACAAGACACATATTAATCAAATTAACAAAAGTCAAACACAAAGAACAAATATTACAAGTAACAAGGGAAAAAAAACAACTAATAATATACAAGGGGATTTCCGTAAGGATAACAGCTGATCTTTCAATAGAAGCTCTTCAGGCCAGAAGGGAATGGCAGGACATACTTAAAGTGGTGAAAAAGAAAAATCTGCAACCCAGATTACTATACACAGCAAGGACCTCATTCAAATATAAAGGAGAAATCAAAATCTTTATAGACGAGCAAAAACTGAGAGAATTCAGCACCACCAAACCAGCTCTTCAAAAATGCTAAAGGATCTTCTCTACACAGGAAACACAGAAAAGGTTTATAAACTCGAACCTAAAACAACAAAGTAAATGTCAACGGGATCATACTTATCAATAATTACGTTAAATGTAAATAGGTTGAATGCTCCAACCAAAAGACAAAGACTGGCTGAACGGATACAAAAACAAGCCCCTAAATATGCTGCCTACATGAGACCCACCTCAAAACAAGGGACACATACAGACTGAAAGTAAAGGGCTGGAAAGAGATATTTCATGCAAATGGAGACCAAAAGAAAGGAAGAAGAGCAATACTTATATCGTATAAAATAGACTTTGTAATAAAGCCCGTGAAAAGAGACAAGGAAGCAGCCTACATAATGATCAAAGGATCAGTCCAAGAAGGAGATATAACAATTATAAATATATATGCACCCAACAAGGAGCACCACAATATGTAAGGCAAATGCTAACAAATATGAAAGCGGAAATTAACAGTAACACAATAATTGTGGGAGACTTTAATACCCCACTCACACCTATGGATAGATCAACTAAACAGAATTTAGCAAGGAAACACAAACTTTAAATGATACAATGGACCAGTGAGACCTAAATGATGTCTATAGGACATTTCACACAAAAACCGATGAGTTTCACCTTTTCCTCAAGTGCACACAGAACCTTCTCCAGGATAGATCACATCCTGGGCCATATATCTAGCCTTAGTAAATTCAAAAAAATTGAAATCATCTCAAGCATCTTTTCTGATCACAATACAGTAAGAGTATATGTCAACTACAAGAAAAAAGTATTAGAAATACGAACATACGGAGGCTAACCAACACACTTCTGAATAACAAACGAATCACAGAAGAAATAAAAAAGAAATTTAAATATGCATAGAAATGAATAAAAATGAAAACACAACAACCTAAAACCTATGGGATTCAGTAAAAGCAGTGTCAAGGGGATGGTTCATAGCAATGCAAGCTTACCTCAAGAAACAGGATAAAAATCAAATAAATAACCTAACTCTCCAGGACTCTTGCCTGGAAAATCCCATGGATTGAGGAGCCTGGTAGGCTGCATTCCCTGGGGTTGTGAAGAGCTGGGCAAGACTGAGCGACTTCATTTTCACTTTTCATTTTCATGCATCAGAGCAGGAAATGGCAACCCACTCCAGTGTTCTTGCCTGGAGAATCCCGTAGGCTGCCATCTATGGGGTCACACAGAGCCGGTCACGACTGAAGCGACTTAGCAGCAGCAGCAGCTACACCTAAAGCAACTAGAGAAAGAAGAAATGAAGAACCCCAGGGTTAGTAGAAGGAAATAAATCATAAAAATTAGGGCAGAAATAAATGCAAAAGAAACAAAGGAGGCCATAGCAAAATCAACAAAACTAAAAGCTGCTTCTTTGAGAAGATAAATAAAATAGACAAACCATTAGCCAGACTTATCAAGAAAAAAAGGGAGCAGAATCAAATCAACAAAATTAGAAATGAAAATGGAAAAATTACAACTCACAACACAGAAATACAAAGTATCATAAGAGACTACTATCAGCAACTATATGCCAAGAAAATGGACAAGTTGGAAGAAATGGACAAATTCTTAGAATAGTATAACTTTCCAAAACTGAACCAGGAAGAAATAGAAAATCTTAACAGACTCATCACAAGCATGGAAATTGAAACTGTAATCAGAAATATATCAACAAACAAGAACCCAGGACTGATGGCTTCACAGCTGAATTCTACCAAAAATTTAGAGAAGAGCTAACCCCTATCCTACTCAAACTCTTCAAGAAAATTGCAGAGGAAGGTAAACTTCCAAACTTATTCTATGAGACTACAAACACCTTAATGCCAAACCCAGACAAAGATGCCACATAAAAAGAAAACTGCAGGCCAATATCACTGATGGACACAGATGTAAAAATCCTTAACAAAATTCTAGCAAACAGAATCCAACAACATATTAAAAAAAAATCATACATCATGACCAAGTGGGCTTTATCCCAGGGATGCAAGGGTTATTCAATATTCGCAAATCAATCAATGTGGTACACCACATTAACAAATTGAAAAATAGAAACCATATTATTATTTCAATAGATGCAGGGAAAGCCTTTGACAAAATTCAACATCCATTTATGATAAAAACCCTCCAGAAAGCAGGCATAGAAGGAACATACCTCAACATAATAAAAGTCATAAATGATAAACTCACACCAAACCTTATCCTCAAAGGTGAAAAATTGAAAATATTTCCCCTAAAGTCAGGAAGAAGACAAGGATGCCCAGGGTCACCACTACTATTCAATATGGTTTTGGAAGTTTTAGCTACAGCAATCTGAGAAGACAGAGAAATAGAAGGAATCCAGATAGGAAAAGAAGACATAAAACTCGCACTGTTTGCAGATAACATGACCCTCTACATAGAAAACACTAAGGACTCCACCAGAAAATTACTAAAGCTAATCAATGAATATAGTAAAGTTGCAGGATATAAAATTAACACACAGAAATCCTCTGCATTCCTATACACTAACAATGAGAAAACAGAAACAGAAATTAAGGAAACAATTCCATTCACCATTGCAACGAAAAGAATAAAATGCTGCTGCTGCTGCTGCTAAGTCGCTTCAGTCGTGTCTGACTCTGTGTGACCCCACAGACAGCAGCCCGCCAGGCTCCCCCGTCCCTGGGATTCTCCAGGCAAGAATACTGGAGTGGGTTGCCATTTCCTTCTCCAGTGCATGAAAGGGAAAAGTGAAAGTGAAGTCGCTCAGTCCTGTCCGACTCTTAGTGACCCCATGGACTATAGCCTACCAGGCTCCTCCATCCATGGGATTTTCCAGGCAAGAGTACTGGAGTGGGGTGCCATTGCCTTCTCCCAAAGAATAAAATGCTTAAAAATAAATCTACCTAAAGAAACAAACAAACTATATATAGAAAACTATAAAACACTGATTAAAATTATCAAAGATGATACAAATAGATGGAGAAATACACCATGTTCATGGATCGGAAGAATCAATAGTGTGAAAATGAGTATACTACCCAAAGCAGTCTATAGAGTCAATGCAATCCCTGTCAAGCTACCAACGGTACTTTTCAGAGAACTAGAACAAATAATTTCACAGTGTGTATGGAAACACAAAAAACCTCGGGTAGCCAAAGCAATCTTGGGAAAGAAGAATGGAACTGGAAGAATCAAGCTGCCTGACTTCAGATTATACTACAAAGCTACAGTCATCAAGGCAGTATGGTAATGACAACTAGACAGACATATAGTTCAATGGAACAAAATAAAAATCCCAGAGGTAAATCCGTACACCTATGGACACCTTATCTTTGACAAAGGAGGCAAGAATACACAATGGAGAGAAGACAATCTCTTTAACAAGTGGTGCTGGAAAAACTGGTCAACCACTTGTAGAAGAATGAAACTAGAACACTTTCTAACAACATACACAAAAATAAACTCAAAATGGATTAAAGATCTAAAGGTAAGACCAGAAACTATAAAACTCCTAGAGGAAACCATAGGCAAAACACTCTGTGACATAAACCACAGCAGGATCCTCTATGACTCACCTCCCAGAGTAATGGAAATAAAAGCAAAAGTAAACAAATGGGACCTAATTAGACTTAAAAGCTTTTGCACAACGAAGGAAACTATAAGTAAGGTGAAAAGGCAGCCTTCAGAATGGGAGAAAATAATAGCAAATGAAGCAACTGAGAAATAATTAATCTCAAAAATATACAAGCGGCCTATGTGGATAAATACCAGAAAAATAAACGACCCAATCAAAAAATGGGCCAAAGAACTAAACAGACATTTCTCCAAAGAAGACATACAGATGTCTAACAAACACATGAAAAGATGCTCAACATCACTCATCATCAGAGAAATGCAAATCAAAACCAAAATGAGATACCATCTCACACCAGTCAGAATGGCTGTTATCCAAAAGTCTACATACAATAAATGCTGGAGAGGGTGCGGACAAAAAGGAATCCTCTTACACTGTTGGTGGGAATGCAAGCTAGTACAGACACCATGGAGAACGGTGTGGAGATTCCTTAAAAAGCTGCATATAGAACTGCCATACGACCCAGCAATCCCACTGCTGGGCATACACACCGAGGAAACCAGAATAGAAAGAGACATGTGTATCCCAATGTTCATCGCAGCACTGTTTTCAATAGCTAGGATATGGAAGCAACCTAGGTGTCCATTGGCAGATGAATGGGTAAGAAAGCTGTGGTACATATACACAATGGAATATTACTCAGCTATTAAAAAGAATGCATTTGAATCAGTTCCAATGAGGTGGATGAAACTCGAGCCTATTATACAGAGTGAAGTAAGCCAGAAAGAAAAACACCAATACAGTATATTAACGCACATTTTTGGAATTTAGAAAGATGGTAATGATGACCCTATATGTGAGACAGCAAAAAAGACAGGTAAAGAAGAGACTTTTGGACTCGGTGGGAGAAGGCAAGGGTGGGATAATTTGAGAGAATAGCATTGAAACATGTATATTACCATATGTGAAACATATGACCAGTCCAAGTTCAATGCATGAAACAGGGCAGTCAAAGCCGGTGCAGTGGGACAATGTTGAGGGATAGAATGGGGAGGGAGGTGGCTGGGGGTTTCAGGATGATGGGCATGTGTACACCCATGGCTGATTCATATCAATGTATGGCAAAAACCACCACAATATGTAAAGTAATTAATCTTCTGTTAAAATAAATTAATTAATTTAAAAAAAAGAAACTAAAAAAAAATGTGGGCATGATGTTGCAACATAAAATTTAAAAAGTATTCATTCTATAAGGCTTAATAATATATCCCTTTCTAAGATTTTTCTTTAGTGATGTAACACCTTCCCTAATACTCTGTATTCTTAGTTCTCATCACTACTCTTATTTCCCAGGGGCTTTTTTTTCACTAATTCTTCACTGTTGTTCTCTTATACTATGGATTTGTTCTCAGATCTTCACTTTAGTTTTACCTTATCTATCTTTGCCTCGATTCTGATGATCAGCATTTTTCTTTAAACTTTTCCAGATCACTGAGACATTTTACCTTAAAACTTCATATCTTTGGGAATTTGGCTGTCTTAGCTACCCCAAGTTGTTCTAGATGTATTGAAGTCAAGTAGAAAAAAAATTAAAGCATTAGTTGCTGAATCCTATCCGACTCTTTATGACCCCATAAAGAGGCTCTTCTGCCCATGGCAAGAATCCTGGAGTGGGTAGCCATTCCCTTCTCCAGGGGATCTTCCCAACCCAGGGATAAAACCTTGGTGCCCTGCATTGCAGGTGGATTCTTTACCATCTGATTTACTGGAAGAGCCTGTATAAAAGTCAGGGACACAGCAAAAGAGAACTCACCTCAGATGGCTCAGATGAAAGACTTTAAAGAGGGGACAACTTTTTAGTTAAGGAGTAAAACAAGAAAGAGTGTTCAAGGAAAACCAGAAGCATAGAAACTGAGCTGTCCTTAGGAGTAGAGCAAACAAGGAAGAAATGACGTGATCTTTTTCTTTCATCTCCCAATCTCCAGTGAAGGCCTCCCATTGCCAGCTCGCACAGGAATATGAAGAATGCTGTTTTACAAAGGCAGTCCTGTTGAAGATATAAAGCATGGCAGAGAAATACACATGCACACAAAATGTATCTGGGAGAAAAAAAAATAGCATAGGACAGAGGGTAATTCTGAATTTTTTTTTTGTCAGCCCATAAATATCTTCAGTTTGTATGAGATAACTACTAGGTCATGATCTACATATTTTAAAAGGCAGAATTTTCAGAAGATTTTAGAAAGAATTTACTTGTTTGTTTGTTTTTAGGTAAGACGCACATTTATTTAGAGAGAAACACACTCATAGAGTGTGGACCATCTCAGAAGGACAGAGTGGCTTTGAATATGGCATGATTAGTTTTTATGGGCTGGGTAATTTCATAGGCTAATGAATGGGAGGATTATTCCAACTATTTGGAGAAAGCGGGGGGATTTCCAGGAATTGGGCCATCGCCCACTTTTTAACCTTTGTGGTTGGCCTCAGAACTCATGGCACTGGTAGAGACATAATGTGAGGGAAAGAGAGCAATCAAGGATGCCTAGAAACTTTTTTTCAGCTTCACTGACAACTCATCATCTGGCTTTGATTAAACGTATTGAATAGCTTTGTTCTCACCATTTCATAAGGCAACTGTGATGTTCGTATTGTCCTCTATGGTAAATCAACTACACCATTGATGCATTTTTTTCTCCTATGAAATTTTGAAGTTTAAATAAATAATTAAATTAAAAACAATAACTTTTATGTTTAGTTATTTATCTCTATAAACTTTTACTTTAAGTTTAATTTTTTTTTTCTGCAGGTGCAACAATGCTTGCACATGAAGCTCTAAAGAATCACATGAAGCCCATGGCAGTGGGTTGAAACATCCCTACACTTGCCCTCTTAGCAATGTGGTTCAAATGAGGGGATTTTGACACTTTCAGTGATGGTCTCCTTTGATACTGTCTGTGAGCCTTCCTTGTCTGTGAGGCTATTGCTTCTTTTGTAAGAGGGAAAAGGTGATTGAAGATATTTCTCTTTACTTGCAAAACAGATTAAACAATCACTGAGGGACCATTCTTTGCATTTTGTGAAAAGGTGATACATAAAAGAAAGTACAGAGGACAGAGGCTAAGATGGCGGAGGAATAGGACAGGGATACCACTCTCTCCCCCACAAATTTATTGAAAGAACATCTGAACGCTGAGCAAACATCACAAAACAACTTCTGAATGCTGGCAGAGGACATCAGGCATCCAGAAAAACAGCCCATTGTCTTTGAAAGGAGGTAGGACAAAATATAACAGATAAAAAGAGAGACAAAAGAGTTAGGGATGGAGACCCATCCCAGGGAGGGAGTCGTAAAAGAGGAGAAGTTTCCAAACACCAGGAAACCTTCTCACCAGCGGGTTTGGGGGAAGATTTCGAATCTTGGAGGGAAACATAACCGGGAGGAAAAATAAATAAAACCCACAGATTATGTGCTTAAATGCAACTCCCAGCAAAGAACCCCAGACGCCCGCATCAGCCACCAGCAAGTGGGGGCTGAACGGAGAGGAGCGGGCAGCACTGCTTAGGGTAAGGACTGGGCCTGAATGCCCTGAGGGCAATCTGAGGGAGCTAACGTGAGATAGCAACCTAAACTGTGGGACAGCCAGAGAGAGAGAACTATCCCGCGAAAAGCCCAAATCTAAGGCACTGCTGGCCCGCTCATAGAACAAAGGACTGAGCAATACCAGAGGAGAGCTAGCCGGCTGAGGACTGCCCCATCCCCTGCCAGACACAGTGGGCAGGCGGGGCCAGCCGGAGCCGGAAAGGGGCAAACTCGGCCCCAGAGAGGGCACCCCCTACCAAACTGCAAACAGGCTTCCAGTTTCTAAGCAAAGTCTGTCTGAGATCTCGAAGGGTCAACAGCTGCCGGGAGGGTCGCAGCCAGAGACCAGCTTCCCAGAACTGACACAAAGCACACGGAGCCGGGCAGGCCCGTAAAACGAGGTGGGGGCCAGGGAGGTGATAAGACGCACCACCCCAACAGGGGAGAGTGCGCTCGCCAAGCTCCTGGCTGCCTGAGCTGCTCCGACCGGGGATCGGGACAAACCGCGGGCCCAACCGAGTCTGCGCCTTTGTGGAGTACCCGGGAACCTGAACCTGAGCAGCTTAGACCTGGGAAGTGCATGCATATCAGGGCCCACTCCCCGGCAGAGTAACCTGAAGCCTGAGCAGGGTACACTGGGAAAGCACACACGCCGTGAGCGGGGGCAAACCGAGTGCAGCCGAGAAACTGCGAGCTCTCCACACGCACGCCAGTGATATTGGTTTGCAGTGTTCCTCCCTCCATACAGCACGACTGAACAAGCGAACCTAAAGAAACCACCTCCGCCCCTTTGTGGCAGGGCGGAAATTAGACACTGAAGAGACCAGCAAACAGAAGCCAAATAAACAGAGGGAAGCGCTTTGGAAGTGACAGGCCAACAGATTAAAATTCCTGTAGTTAACACCGACTACATTGAAAGGGGCCTATAGATCTTGAAAAGTATAAGCAGGAACAAGGATCTATCTGAACAGACCCCACACTGCTCCCAACAGCTTCAGAGAAAGTCCTGGATATATTTTAACTATTATCTTTTTTTTTTTAATTAAAAAAATTTTTTTTCTTTTTTCTTTAAGTCCTCTATTACACCTTTAATTTTCATTTTTATAACCCACTATTACCTTGCAAAAAAAAAAACAATCCTATTTTTAAAGCAAACTGCATACATATATCTTATTCTTTTTGTGATTTTGTTTTATTTTTTCTTTTTTTATATTGCATTTTTTAAGAGTCTAAACTCTACTCTAGATTTTTAATCTTTGTTTTACATATTTGATATCACTTTTGTACATTTAAGAACCCAATCTTTAGTACCCATTTTTACTCAGGAGTGTGATTACTGGCTTGACTACTCTCTCCCCTATTGACGCTCTTCCTTCTCCCCCAGGGAACCTCTATCTCCCACCCTCCTCCTTCTCTTCTCAACTCAATTCTGTGAATCTCTGAGGGTGTTCTGGGCACCAGAGAACACTTCGGGAACAGAATACTGCCCAGATCTCTCCCCTCTTGATTCCTCCCTTTCTACTCATGCTCACCTCTATTACCTTCCTCTCCCCTCTCTATGTATCTCTGTGAACCTCTCTGAGGGTTCCAGACTGTGGAGGGCACAGAGGGAAGTGCTTACTGGCTAGACTGCTCTCTCCACATTTGAGTCCCCCTCTTCTCCTCCTGGTCACCTCAACCCCTCATCCCCTTTACCTCTCCATGTAACTCAGTGAACCTCTCTGGGTATCCCTCACTGTGGAGAATCTTTTCACCATTAACCTAAAAGTTTATTATCGATGCTGTATGGATGGAGAAGTCTTGAGGCTACTGCAAGAATAAGACTGAAAGCCAAAGGAAACATTAATTAATAACAGATAATCCAAAAGCCAACACATATACACTGAAACCAAACTCCACCCAAGAGCCAATATGTTCCAGAGCAAGACATACCACGCAAATTCTCCAGCAAAGCAGGAACATAGCCCTGAGCATCAATATACAGGCTGCCCAGAGGCACACCAAATCCATAGACATCTAAAACTCAATACTGGACACTCCATTGCACTCCAGAGAGAAGAAATCCAGCTCCACCCACCAGAACACCGACACAAGCTCCCCCAACCAGGAAACCTTGACAAGCCACCATCCAACCCCACCCACAGTGAGAAACCTCCACAATAAAGAGGAACTTCAAACTACCAGAATACAGAAAGGCCACGCCAAACACAGCAGTCTAAACAAGATGAAAAGGCAGAGAAATATTCAGCAATTAAGGGAAAATGATAAATGCCCACCAAACCAAACAAAAGAGGAGGAGATAGGGAGTCTATCTGAAAAAGAATTTATAATAATGATAATAAAAATGATCCAAAATCTTTAAAACAAAATGGAGTTACAGATAAATAGCCTGGAGACAAGGATTGAGAAGATGCAAGAAATGTTAATCAAGGACCTAGAAAAAATAAAAAGGAGTCAATATATAATGAATAATGAAATAAAGGAGATAAAAGACACGCTGGAGGGAAACAACAGTAGAATAACGGAGGCAGAAGATAGGATAAGTGAGGTAGAAGATAGAATGGTGGAAATAAACGAAGCAGAGAGGAAAAAAGAAAAAAGAATCAAAAGAAATGAGGAAAACCTCAGGGACCTCTGGGACAATATGAAACACCCCAACATTGGAATCATAGGAGTCCCAGAAGAAGAAGATAAAAGGAAAGGCCATGAAAAAATACTCGAGGAGATAATAGTTGAAACTTTCCCTAAAATGGGGAAGGAAATAGTCACAGAAGTCCAAGAAACCCAGAGAGTCCCAAACAGGATAAATCCAAGGTGAAACACCCCAAGACACATATTAATCAAATTAACGAAGATCAAACACAAAGAACAAATATTAAAAGCAGCAAGGGAAAAACAATAAATAACACACAAGGGGATCCCCATAGGGATAACAGCTGATCTTTCAATAGAAACTCTTCAGGCTACAAGGGAATGGCAGGACATACTTAAAGTAATGAAAGAGAATAATCTACAACCCCGATCACTGTACCCAGCAAGGATCTCATTCAGATATGAAGGAGAATTCAAAGGCTTTCAGTTCAGTTCAGTCCAGTCACTCAGTCGTGTCCGACTCTTTGCGACCCCATGAATTGCAGCACGCCAGGCCTCCCTGTCCATCACCAACTCCCGGAGTCTACCCAAACCCATGTCCATCGAGTCGGTGATGCCATCCAACCATCTCATCCTCTGTCGTCCCCTTCTCCTCCCGCCCCCAATCCTACCCAGCATTAGGGTCTTTTTCAGTGAGTCAACCCTTCGCATGAGGTGGCCAAAGTATTGGAATTTCAGCTTCAACATCAGACCTTCCAATGAACACCCAGGATTGATCTCTTTTAGGATGGATTGATTGGATCTCCTTGCAGTCCAAGGGACTCTCAAGAGTCTTCCCCAACACCACAGTTCAAAAACATCAATTCTTCAGCGCTCAGCCTTCTTCACCGTCCAACTCTCACATCCATACATGACCACTGGAAAAACCATAGCCTTGACTAGATGGACTTTTGTTGGCAAAGTAATGTCTCTGCTTTTAAATATGCTATCTAGGTTGGCCATAACCTTCCTTCCAAGGAGTAAGCGTCTTTTAATTTCATGGCTGCTGTCACCATCAGCAGCAAAAGCTTTACAGACAAGCAAGAGCTGAGGGAATTCAGCACCTCCAAACCAGCTCTCCAACAAATGCTAAACGATCTTCTCTAAACAGGAAGCACAGAAAGGATGTTTAAACGCAAACTCAAAACAACAAAGTAAATGGCAACGGGACCATGCTTATAAATAATTACCTTAAATGTAAATGGGTTGAATGTCCCAACCAAAAGACAAAGACTGGCTGAATGGATACAAAAACAAGACCCCTATATATGCTGTCTACAAGAGGCCCATCTCAAAACAAGGGACACATGCAGACTGTAAGTGAAGGGATGGAAAAACATATTTCATGCAAACGGAGACCAAAAGAAAGCAGGAGTCGCAATACTCATTTCAGATAAAATAGACTTTAAAATAAAGGTTGTGAAAGGAGACAAAGAAGGACACTACATAATGATCAAAGGATCAATCCAAGAAGAAGATATAACAATTATAAATATATATGCACCCAACATAGGAGAACCACAATATGTAAGGCAAATACTAACAAGTATGAAAGGGGAAATTAACAATAACACAATAATAGTGGGAGACTTTAATACTCCACTCACACATATGGATAGATCATCTAAACAGAAAATTAACAAGGAAACACAAGCTTTAAATGGTACAATAGACAAGTTAGATTTAATTGATATTTACAGGACTTTCCACCCCAAAACAATCAATTTCACCTTTTTCTCAAGTGCACACGGAACTTTCTCCAGGATAGATCACATCCTGGGCCATAAATCTAGCCTTGGTAAATTCAAAAAAATTGAAATCATCCCAGTCATCTTCTCTGACCACAATGCAGTAAGATTAGACCTCAGTTACAGGAAAAAAAACTATTAAAAATTTCAATATATGGAGGTTAAACAACACGCTTCTGAGTAAGCAAAAAATCACAGGAGAAATCTAAAAAGAAATCAAAATATGCATAGAAATGAGTGAAAATGAAAACGAAACAACCCCAAACCTATGGGACACTGTAAAAGCAACGCTAAGGGGAAGGTTCATAGCAATACAGGCGTACCTCAAGAAACAAACAAACAAAAAATCAAATAAATAACCTAACTCTACACCTAAAGCAACTAGAGAAGGAAGAAATGAAGAACTCCAGGGTTAGTAGAAGAAAAGAAATCTTAAAAATTAGGGCAGAAATAAATGCAAAAGAAACAAAAGAGACTATAGCAAAAATCAACAAAACTAAAAGTTAGTTTTTCGAGAAGATAAACAAAATTCACAAACTATTAGCCAGACTCATCAAGAAACAAAGGGAGAAGAATCAGATCAACAAAATTAGAAATGAAAGTGGAAAAATTACAACACACAACACAGAAATACAAAGTATCATAGGAGACTACTATCAGCAACTATATGCCAAGACAATGGACAACTTGGAAGAAATGGACAAATTCTTAGAAAAGTATAACTTTCAAAAACTGAACCAGGAAGAAATAGATCTTAACAGACCCATCACAGGCACGGAAATCGAAACTCTAATCAGAAATATTCCAGCAAACAAAAGCCCAGGACCATATGGCTTCACAGCAGAATTCTACCAAAAATTTAGAGAAGAGCTAACACCTATCCTACTCAAACTCTTCCAGAAAATTGCAGAAGATGGTGAACTTTCAAACTCATTCTATGAGGCCACCATTACCGTAATTCCAAAACCAGACACAGATGCCACAAAAAAAACAGAAGACTACAGGCTAATACCACTGATGAACATAGATGTAAAAATCCTTAACAAAATCCTAGCAAACAGAATCCAACATCATATTAAAAAGATCGTACATCATGACCAAGTGGGCTTTATCCCAGGAATGCAAGGTTTCTTTAACATCCGCAAATCAATCAATGTAATACACCACATTAACAAATTGAAAGATAAAAACAATATGATTATCTCAATAGATGCAGAAAAAGCCTTTGACAAAATTCAACATCCATTTATGATAAAAACACTCCAGAAAGTAGGAATAGAAGGAACATACCTCAACGTAATAAAAGCTATATATGACAAACACACAGCAAACATTATCCTCAATGGTGAAAAATTGAAAGCTTTCCCCTAAAGTCAGGAACAAGGCAAGGGTGCCCACTTTCACCACTACTATTCAACATACTTTTGGAAGTTTTGGCCACAGCAATCAGAGCTGAAAAAGAAATAAAAGGAATACAGATAGGAAAGGAAGAAGTAAAACTCTCACTGTTTGCAGATGACATGATCCTCTACATAGAATACCCTAAAGATTCTACCATAAAATTACTAGAGCTAATCAATGAGTATATTAAAGTTGCAGGATATACAATTAACATACAGAAATCCCTTGCATTCCTATACACCAATAATGAGAAAACAGAAATAGAAATTAAGGAAACAATACCATTCACCATTGCAACAAAAAGAATAAAATACTTAGGAATATATCTACCTAAAGAAACAAAAGACTTATATATAGAAAACTACAAAACACTGATGAAAGAAATGAAAGAGGACAAAAACAGATGGAGAAATATACCGTGTTCATGGATTGGAAGAATTAATATAGTGAAAATGAGTATACTACACAAAGCAATCTACAGATTCAATGCAATCCCTATCAAGCTACAAACGGTATTTTTCACAGAACTAGAACAAATCATTTCACAATTTGTATGGAAATATAAGAAACCTTGAATAGCCAAAGCAATCTTGAGAAAGAAGAATGGAACTGGAGGAATCAACCTGCCTGACTTCAGGCTCTACTACAAAGCCACAGTCATCAAGACAGTATGGTACTGGCACAAAGATAGAAATACAGATGAATGGAACAAAATAGAAAGCCCAGAAATAAATCCACGCACCTATGGACACCTTATCTTCGACAAAGGAGGCAAGAATCTACAATGGAGAAAAGACAATCTCTTTAACAAGTGGTGCTGGGAAAACTGGTCAACCACTTGTAAAAGAATGAAACTAGAACACTTTCTAACACCACACACAAAAACAAACTCAAAATGGATTCAAGAGCTAAATGTAAGACCAGAAACTATAAAACTCCTAGAGGAAAATATAGGCAAAACACTCTCCGACATAAATCACAGCAGGATCCTCCATGACTCACCTCCCAGAATATTGGAAATAAAAGCAAAAATAAACAAATGGGACCTAATTAAAATTAGAAGCTTTTGCACAACAAAGGAAACTATAAGCAAGGTGAAAAGACAGCCTTCAAAATGGGAGAAAATAATAGCAAACAAAGCAACAGACAAACAATTAATCTCAAAAATATACAAGCAACTCCTGCAGCTGAAGTCCGGAAAAATAAACAACCCAGTCAAAATATGGGCCAAAGAACTAAACAGACATTTCTCCAAAGAAGACATACAGATGGCTAACAAACATATGAAAAGATGCTCAACATCACTCATTATATTAGAGAAATGCAAATCAAAACCACAATGAAGTACCATTTCACACCAGTCAGAATGGCTGCTATCCAAAAATTGACAAGCAATAAATGCTGGAGAGGGTGTGGAGAAAAGAGAACCCTCTTATACTGTTGGTGGGAATGCAAACTAGTACAGCCACTATGGAGAACAGTGTGGAGATTCCTTAAAAAACTGGGAATAGAACTGCCGTATGACCCAGCAATCCCACTGCTGGGCATACACACCGAAGAAACCAGAATTGAAAGAGACACGTGTACCGCAATGTTCAAGGCAGCACTGTTTACAATAGCGAGGACATGGAAGCAACCTATATGTCCATCAGCAGACTAATGGATAAGGAAGCTGTGGTACATATACACAATGGAATATTACTCAGCCATTAAAAAGAATACATTTGAATCGGTTCTATTGAGATGGATGAAACTGGAGCCCATTATACAGAGTGAAGTAAGCCAGAAAGAAAAACACCAATACAGTATACTAATGCATATATATGGAATTTGAAAGATGGTAACAATAACCCTAGATGCAAGACAGGATAAGAGACACAGATGCATAGAACAGTCTTATGGACTCTGAGGGAGAAGGTGAGGGTGGGACGTTCTGGGAGAATAGCATTGAAACATGTATATTATCATATGTGAAACAGAACACCATTCCAGGTTCGATGCATGAGACAAATGCTCAGGGCTGGGGCAATGGGATGACCCAGAGTGATGGGATGGGGAGGGAGGTGGGAAGGGTGTTCAGGATGGGGAACACATGTAAACCCATGGTGGATTCATGTCAATGTACAGCAAAAACCACTACAATATTGTATAGTAATTAACCCCCAATTAAAATAAATAAATTTATTTTAAAAAATTAAAAAAAAAAAGAACGTACAGAGACATAATATAAAAGTAACAATAAAATAGTATCTATCAAAGCTATAAAATCCAATATGGGTTTATTTTGTGCTTTGGAAAGAATATTTTATATTTCACCTGATGATTGGAAAAATATGTTATTTTATGATTGTTCTAGTAAAGTAGATTATATCAAACCTACAATGCAAGTAATAGTGACAATTTACATTTGTGTCGTGCCTTTCATCACAAAAAACTTTCAGAAAACTGTATGTGTTAACTCTAAGGCATATGGCAATGCATAGTCAAGATGTGTGCTATAGACTGAATAATTTTATACCCTACTCTCCAAATTCATATGTGATGGTGTGAGGAGGTTGGGGGTCCTTGGAAAATGAATAAGTCACAAAGGTGGAGCCTCATGAATGGGATTAGTGACTTTATAAAGAGTCTCAGAGAGCTCCCTTGCTGCTTCAACCATGTGAGGACACAGTAAGAGAAGAGAGCCACCTGTGAATCAGGAATCAGACTCCCACCAGACCACAACCCTACTGGTACCTTGATTTTGGACTTCTTAGCCCCCAGAACTGTGAAAAATAAATTTCTTTTGTTTATAAGTCACCTAATCCAAAGAATAGCAAGGAGAGGTAAGAAAGCCTTTCTCAGTGATCAATGCAAAGAAATAGAGGAAAACAAAAGAATAGGAAAGACTAGAGATCTCTTCAAAAAAAATGAGAGATACCAAAGGAACATTTCATGCAAAGATGGGCTCGAAAAAGGACAGAAATAGTATGGGCAGAACAGAAGCAGAAGATATTAAGAAGAGGTGGCAAGAATATACAGAAGACCTGTACAAAAAAGATATTCAAGAACCAGATAATCACGATGGTGTGATCACTCACCTAGAGCCAGACATCCTGGAATGTGAAGTCAAGTGGACCTTAGAAAGCATCACTATGAGCAAAGCTAGTGGAGGTGATGGAATTTCAGTTGAGCTATTTCAAATCCTGAAAGATGATGCTGGGAAAGTGCTACACTCAATATGCCAGCAATCTGGAAAACTCAGCAGTGGCCACAGGACTGGAAAAAGTCAGTTTCATTCCAATCCCTAAGAAAGGCAATGCCAAATAATGCTCAAACTACCGCACAATTGCACTCATCTCACACGCTGGTAAAGTAATGCTCAAAATTCTCCAAGCCAGGCTTCAGCAATACGTGAACCGTGAACTTCCAGATGTTCAAGCTGGTTTTAGAAAAGGCAGAGGAACCAGAGATCAAATTGCCAACATCCGCTGGATCATCGAAAAAGCAAGAGAGTTCCAGAAAAACATCTATTTCTGCTTTATTGACTATGCCAAAGCCTTTGACTGCATGGATCACAATAAACTGTGGAAAATTCTGAAAGCGATGGGAATACCAGACCACCTGACCTGCCTCATGAGAAACCTGTATGCAGGTAAGGAAGCAATAGTTAGAACTGGACATGGAATAACAGACTGGTTCCAAATAGGAAAAGGAGTATGTCGAGGCTGAATATTGTCACCTTGCTTATTTAAATTATATGCAGAGTACATCATGAGAAACACTGGGCTGGAAAAAGCACAAGCTGGAATCAAGATTGCTGGGAGAAATATCAATAACCTCAGATATGCAGATGATAACACCTTTATGGCAGAAAGTGAAGAGGAACTAAAAATCCTCTTGATGAAAGTGAAAGAGGAGAGTGAAAAAGTTGGCTTAAAGCTCAACATTCATAAAACTAAGATCATGGCATCTGGTCCCATCACTTCGTGAGAAATAAATGGGGAAACAGTAGAAACAGTGTCAGACTTTATTTTTTGGATGCTCCAAAATCACTGCAGATGGTGATTGCAGCCATGAAATTAAAAGACGCTCACTCTTTGGAAAGAAAGTTATGACCAATCTAGATACCATATTAAAAAGCAGAGACATTACTTTGCCAACAAAGGTCTGTCTAGTCAAGGCTATGGTTTTTCCAGTAGTCATGTATGGATGTGAGAGTTAGACTGTGAAGAAAGCTGAGCGCCAAAGAATTGATGTTTTTGAACCGTGGTGTTGGAGAAGACTCTTGGGAGTCCCTTGGACTTCAAGGAGATCCAACCAGTCCATCCTAAAGGAGATCAGTCCTGGGTGTTCATTGTAAGGACTGACGTTGAAGCTGAAACTCCAATACTTTGGGCACCTCATGCGAAGAGTTGACTCATTGGAAAAGACCCTGATGCTGGGAAGGATTGGGGGCAGATAGAGAAGGGAACAACAGAGGATGGGATGGCTGGATGGCATCACCGACTCGATGGACATGAGTTTGGGTAAACTCCGGGAGTTGGTGATGGACAGGGAGGCCTGGCGTGCCGCAATTCGTGGGGTCATAAAGAGTAGGATACTACTGAGCGACTGAACTGAATCTGTGGTATTTTGTTATAGGAGCAGGATTAGATCAAGAACATACGTATAAAAGAGATCGACACATAGATAGTTCCTTCAGTGATGTGAACTGACTTTATCTTGTGTAAGGTGGAGGGACTCTGGCAACAATGGACACGATGTTGCTTCCTGTCTGCTATACGTTTATTAGTAGTCAGTCAGCTTGCTCTGCATTATCTACTTTCTAAGGGGGAGGGGGAATAAGTGATGCAAAATCATGCAGGGGGTTATTTAGTGTGCTTTATGAAATCAGAGTATTATTCATAGACATTTCATGGATAGGCATACATCTGAGGAGAGGGAATAAAATGGCTCTATGAGCAGCTTGAGTGAATGGAAATTCCCTGGAAATGAGGAAGTCCTGGATAGAGCAATGGAGTCTTAGACAAGCAAAGGGAACAGCACTGATTAGTTCATGCAGTTCTGGTTCTTGGATTTGTGTGGAAATGAGGAGCTGTGCAGAGAGTACCAGCCTCCCAGGTAGTACAGTGTTAAAGAATCCACGTGCCAATGTGGTAGACACAAGAGACTCGGGTTTGATCCCTGGGTTGGGAAGATCACCTGGAGTAGAAAATGGCAACCCACTTTTGTATTCTTACTTGGAAAATTCTATGGACAGAGAGGCCTGGCAGGCTACAGTCCATGTGGTCAAAAAGAGTGGGACATAACTGAGTGGCTGACATGAAATGAAGAAGAAGCAGAGAACAAGCACAGACATTGCACATAAAAAGCACTTTATTTTGCCAGAAACTGAGATGATTATTTAAGCTATAGCTATGGGGGGGGGGAAGAACCGTGGGTTGAGAGAAAATTATTCTATAATTTTGGCTTGTTGAAATAGCTCTTTCAAATAATCAAGTTCATATGGCCTATTGTGTGATATTTGCTCACTTGTCATGGCTTCACCAAGAATGAGCAGATAAGGTAGTTGCACACAAACCTCAGGGGGTAAATACAGGAGACACAGGCGACTCAGTTTCAATCCCTCATTTGAGAAGATCCCCTGGAGGAGAAAATGGCAATACACTTCAGTATTCTTGCCTGGAGAATCCCATGGACAAAGGAGCCTGGCGGACTACAATCTATGGTTTCTCAAAAGAGTTAGATACTGTTGAAGTGACTGAGCACACACACACAGACACAAACCTGATTCCAGTTCCTTGTGACTAAAATTCAACCTCCAGGCTTAGCTCCTCTTAGGAAATGGAACATGAGGATAGTTTTCTTGACTGTCTTTAACTTTTATTGATACCAGAATCTACTAAGACTCTTTATTGAATATTTTGTGTAATACCAAACCATTGCTTCAACAAAACACATTCCCCCTCCTCAGCAGCATCATTTTTGTTGGCCGGTAGCCAATTTGGTTTTTTTATCTTAATGAAATTGGAGCTAGACTGGTTGTTCATTCTCATCAGTGTTTGGAAGGGCTTGGTTCACATCATGTCTCACATTGCCGACTGCTCCACTCTCATTTCCCATACTTTCTGCCTGTACATGTGCGATGGAGTCTGCCCATTCAGAAAAAGCAGACAAAAATTTCCTTTCCAATTGAACACAATCATCTGCAATTCTTAAATCACCAGTTTTGTAAAAGGCAAGAACGTGCTATTCTATGTGATTTTGGCAATCCAGAGGAGAACATCTGCTTCCCCAAAACGTCTACTGTGGAATCTTTCATTCCTTTACTAGGAGGAAATATATAATACAAGTATTAAAAATGTCCTTGTGTCTTTAGAGATACACACTGAAATATTTTCAGATGAAATATTCTAATTTATGGGATTTGTTTCAAAATAATCTTGAAATAAGAGAATGTGGAGCTTGGAGAAATAGCTGTAGGAAGACTGGCCATGTACTGATATTAGGTGGATCTAAATTTTGGATAAATCAGTTTAATTATTCTATTATGTCTACATTTGTAGAGATATTTAAATATCTCTATTTGTATTTACAGATATTTAAATAAATATTTAAAATATATTTCATAATAAAATTTTTAAAAATATGAAATATTTAAAGTATTCTGGTGGAGTGGGAAGCCAGGCTACTGGCTTAATGACTTGAAATTACACAAAAGTTGATCTGACAGGTAAGCTGTACAATAATACCATCAGCTTCCCAACCCATCAGAAGCATCACGAGTAAACTGATTAATCAGCACATTTCCCCTCACATTCTGCCCAGTAATATGTTGAGAAGAATTCTGAGGCAGCCTTCAGGGAGTCACTACATGAACTGACTACAGCTGACAAATAGGATGATAACCAGTTGTTTTCCCTACTATAAGATGTAAATACTAGGGACGATGGTGCTGGGTGCCTGAGGAAGGTGGAAGAGAGAAATCGAAACATGAAAAAAAAGTAGTATCTACAAAGGAAGAGCCTGATATCGCTACAGAGAAACTGAAGGCAGTATTCTTAAAAATAACTCCAAGGACTAGTATAATCAAAGCTTTTTAGAGTCTTAGGACACACTGATCCCTCACTGTGCCTAAAAGGCTGGAGATCAGTTAACAGTTTAATTCTTCATGATTGACATCTTAGCCTTTTTGTTCTCTTTTTCTGTATAATTTATAAGTGAAAGTGAAGTCGCTCAGTTGTGTCCAACTCTTTGTGACCCCATGAACTGTAGCCTACTCGGCTCCTCCATCCATGGGATTTTCCAGGCAAGAGTACTGGAGTGGGTTGCCATTTCCTTCTCTAGGGGATCTTCCAGACCCAGGGATTGAACTTGGGTCTCCTGCATTGTAGACAGATACTTATACCATCTGAGCCACCAGGGAAGTCTGCTCATAATTTATAGTATTCTCATCTATTTTGATGAGCTATTTTTGATGAATTATTATTCATCATTTGGAGAGAAGAAATAAGTAGGGAAAAGTAAATAAATCTTTATGGGGCTTTGATTATAAGTTAGGCATGAATTTTGAAAAAAATATATATATAATATTCCATCTCATTAAAATGTAGACCATCTTAGAATCACTGAGCTTTTCAAGTTGTGTGGACTGAATCTTCATTTATTTGGCTTTTACTCCAGCTAATTCAGTTTAAATGTATACTGACAAAAAGGAAGAACTCAATGTAGGCTATATACTTTTCTCCATCTAACTTATAGAAACCTAACTGCCTATAGCATAGCCTCATAGCAACATTTAATGAAATGATAATCTGCCTCCAGAAACCTTGAAGAGTAACATAGATCTTTAGTCTAGATCTCTGTAAAAGTGTCATAAGTGTCATTCAGGCAATCCACAATACAGAAAACAGAAATATGTATGTATGTATGTATGTGTGTGTGTGTATATATATACATATATATAATTTCTCTTTGAATGCATCTTCTTCTTTGAAAGGCTTTATTTCTGTACCTAAATCCCTTATTCCCTACCTTCATTCTTACTGCCTCAACATTGTTTTTCTGTCCACTTTTTCCAACTCCACTCTGTACCTTCAAAGTCTGAGTTTTTACACATGGCCTCCCTTGCTGGGAACAGCCTTTTGGAAGTCTGGTCTTATCATCATGACAGTGTTTATCATAAGAGTCAATAGCACTGTAATTCTGATGGGGAACATTTCAAAACTTGTCAGAAATATAGTTTTCTTGTTTCAGAAGTGTTGTTATTATTCCTACTCTCCAAAGTCATAAAGAGTTAGTGACTGGCGCCTTCTTTCTGGAAGCTAGAGCAGTGAAGAGGGGTATGGGAGAGCTGAAACACCCTGCTACATGTGGTTGCAGGAGAGAGGTATAGAAGTGAATGGAGCCAGTCTGCATCTGCTGCTCAAAGTTAAAGTCTAAATCCGGTAAAGGGTAGGTACCAACATCGAGGCTGGACATCAAGCAAAATGTGTTGTTTACTTAAGAAGGGCTGGGGCAGTTTAAAAAAAAAAAAGATAAATTAAAACGTTGTATTCAAGGGTATGGAGAAAGAGTTGCAACATGTTCCCTAAAATGAGAAAGCCACAGAAAACAGATAAGGTAATAATACACATTTTGGAGGTAGTATCTAGCTTTGAGGCAAGGGTTGTGCGTGTGTGTGTGTGTGTGTTGGTAGTATGCTACAGATGACTATATTAATCTAGGACCTAAGACCATACTTACCATGTATTGGACCTAGGGGCTTGGCCCTACATTTTTCCCCTTAATTTTCTGGGACATTTCAGGTTAGGAATGGTTCCTTTGGCATCAACATGTCCACATTCTGTTTCTCCAAGCACCAAGAATTGGTGACTGCACCCATGAAAAGAATGCTTTTCAATCTTAAGAGCAATTAAGAATTTTATGCGACATTTTATTGAATATTTTGTGAATCATAAGTGAGTGATTATATTTATTATATTTTAAGGTCTTAAAATGTCGTTAAGAAGGCCTGTTGAGCTATTTTTTAGGTATAGAGGTGATTGATTAACTAGTACTTGGAGCATTTCTATCAGGCTATTTCAACTAAGACTTTTAATTATGAGTTTTTAATTGAACTACAATAGTTTTCCCTGTGATACTTGGTTCTAGTACCCCTATTTTCATGCTGATTTGCCCTTCAGAAATAATACAAGATTTCATAGCTTTAGGTTTGCTGTCCTTTGCTTGACATTTGGTTTTCTAAGAGTGCTGATAGTTAAAATTCTATACTGACATGTTCAAAAGCCTGATTCAAATATATAACTGCAATATATAACACCACTTAAAATAAGTACAACTTCTTTTGCTGCTTATATGCCAAGGTTACTAATAGTAATATTTACACTAAAAATCTTAATTTGCAACCTGGAGTTTCTGGAAGCAGACGTAAGATAAAATTTAACACTTTTATTGGGCCTCAATACCTATGGAAGGAAGAGGAAGTAGTGTTGGTTAGAGGAAGGAGAAAAGCGATGACACAAAGCCTCACTCACCCTGGCAGTGAGTTACAGAGTGACTATTGCCCAACAGGTGAATTGGTGCTATGTTGATAAATATTTAATAGCTAGCTCTCTGGGAACCCACTCCAGTACTCTTGCCTGGAAAATCCCATGGACGGAGGAGCCTGGTAGGCTGCAGCCTATGGGGTAGCTAAGAGTCGGACACGACCGAGCGGCTTCACTTTCACTTTTCGCTTTCATGCATTGGAGAAGGAAATGGCAACCCACTCCAGTGTTCTTGCCTGGAGAATCCCAGGGACAGCGGAGCCTGGTGGGCTGCCGTCTATGGGGTCACACAGAGTCGGACACGACTGAAGCGACTTAGCAGCAGCAGTAGCAGCAGCAGCAGCAGCTCTCTGGGGGAAAAAAAAAATCCGGATTTGGATTTGTAGTGTTTACCAATTTCCATCACTTAAATTCCTCTACCACGGCTGATTTGAAACTACAAACGTGATGCCATTGATTGGGGAATGAGGAGGAAATGCATACACACAATTCCTGTGAGATGCTGCCAGCTAATTACTAGATACATCAGACCCAAATAGCCAGAATTTTGTTCCTCTGCTTTGCAAAGTCTCTGGATATGGGCTTCTCTGTGAAGGTCATGATTTTGGGCAAACTCATTTTCTATAATTAAGGCAGAAGGAATCTTTGACTGCATTCCATGCAGAGTGGTATTAGGTTCTTCCTTGCAAAAGACTATAGATAATTCATCTCTCTCTCTACTATGTTCCATTTTTTATGCCACCAGATCCACTTTTCCATACAGTAGCACTTTATCATGTAATTAAGTGGGACAGTTATTGTGTCCCCTGAAAAAAAGTGTGCCACTTTTGAAAACCAAGACCTATAACCCGGAGTACTAGATACTGGAAACACAAAATCCAACGAATCATTCTTTGTGATGGTAAGACCATTGATGCCTCCACCCCTTGATTCCTGGAATTATATCTTTTTTTCTTACTGGGGGCACAGTGTATACATTTTTCCAGTTGATGGCATTACATCCTCTAGCAGAGGGGTTGGCAAACTTTTTCTGTAAAGAGCCAGATAGTAATTATTCTAGAATTTGTAGGCCATATGGTTTCAGTGACAACAACTCAAGTCTGCCCTTGTAGTGCGAAAGCAGCCATAGACAATATGTGTAAGAATAAGGATGGCCGTGTTCCAATAAAACTTTTATTTACAAAAACAGGTGGCAGATTGAATTTGCCAACCCCTTCTTAAAATTATAGCCTCTCTTCTGGAGCTGGAGCTGTAACTGTGCCTCTGTAGGCCATTCCAGCATTCTATGAGGCCAGCTGCTTCTTCCATTATAGTATGTCAAATGACCATTAGATACTGTTTTGTGCCCACACTAAGGACACTGTGAAGTGGGCCTCAGCCTTGGCCACTCTGTGAGACAGTGGTGATGACTGAGGCTTTGTGAACAAGAAAGGGCAACCCATATGGGAAATGAGTCACTGTGAAGATAAACTGCTGGCCCTTTTGGGATATAGGTGACCCAATGTGGTCTACTTGTCATCAAGTGGCCATACGGTATTTTAGAGAAATAGTGCCATGAGGGTGTCAAGTACTGGTCTCAGTTGCTGCCATTTAAACCTCAAATGGCAGCAATAGTTGTATCAGTCTTTGTTATTAGGAATTCATGCACTTGTGTCCATGCATAGCCTCCATCTCTGTCAACATGGACACTTAGTTCATTTGTCCATTATATAAAGTCTTTTGATATACTTATTTATCTGGATCCCTGGTGGCTCAGCTGGTAAAGAATCCACCTGCAATGTGGGGGATCTGGGTTTGATTCCTAGGTTGGGAAGATCCCAAGGAGAAAGGAAAGGCTACCCACTCCAGTATTCTGGCCTGGAGAATTCCACAGACTGCATAGTCCATGGGGCCGCAGAGTCGGACACAACTGAGCGACTTTCACTTTCTTCCTTTCATATAACACTTATGTGGGGGATGCTCTTTGGTGGGTGTTAACTTGTGTTTGAAAGACATTCAAACTTTATACCCACTCCAATATCTTCTTTTATGTGTCTGTACCCAAGATTGACTTGTCCCTAGTATTTCAATCTGTTTCCTTCTGGGTTCCTTGCCATCTGGTCAGTTATTTACCATTGCCCATGAAGTCTAATGTGGGGTCACCTCTCCTTCAGCATAAAGTGCATGAACAGGGGCACTGTCTCAAGCTAGGAACTTTCCTTCCTCCTTCAGGAATCCCCACAGAGCTCTAGATGCAAGCCAAGGAAGGGTACAATAATGATGGAGAGTATGGGAAATTTTGGCTATATATTTATGCAGCTTCCTTCTACCCTCTGATCTTACTTGATCTCAGTCTTAGAAGTGACACTTAACCCCACAGTGGATGATCACTGGGTCACTGACCTCAAAACTTGGTGAGTCTGATAGGAACCAGCTCATGGTGGGAAGTTTCAGGTGCATGGTCACCTGTGTCTCATGGTCATGTTTGTGCTCTGCCAGGGCCAAAAAGCATGACAAGAGTTGTTTTTCAAAAGGAGTGTAATTATCTTCAGCAGATGGCAAAGTGCCACTTCAGAATCCCAAGTGTTGCCATGTGATTCTCTCACAAACACCATGTAGCATCTTTTCACATCATTGATACTTCTGACACCAGAGAAGCACAGTCCAAGTGATACCTTGGACTATGTTGCTATCAGTTGGTACCACAGCCTGGATCTTCTGGAAAGTCCTCTCCTACTTTGGGCCTAATCAAAGCTGATAGCCTCTTGCCTTTCTGTATAAGGGGCAAAGCCATATTCCTAGGTGTAGAATATGTAGCTTCTAGGACATGTGATTTAGGCTTTATTCTTTGTGGTAAGAAGAGCAAGATATAATGATTGTCTTTACTTTAATGCAAATGTCCTGGTACAACAATAACCACTACAGATTTTACAGATATATTTGATCCCTGCATCTTCCTTTGGAAAGGTATGTACAATGCCTTTCTAAGGCCTCCGGTGCTCCAGCCAGTTCTTGCTTATTCGACCCAATCAATATAATGTTATCAATATGATTTTTTTGTGGCATGTTGCCAGCTGTCTCTGAATTATATTATGACCTAGGGAAGGAGAGTTAATGTAGCTTAAGAATGTAACTCTAAATGTATAACACTGTTCATTCCATGTGAATGCCAACTATTTAAAATCTTTTCTAGTTTGAGAAAGAAAAGACTATATTCACCAAATTCATAGTTACATAAAATATATCCAAGTTTGCAATCTGCTCTAGCACACTAAGTGATTTGTAACATATGATGGACATCAAGACACGTTGCCTAGATTCACCTTTAATCTACCTGGATCTGTGTTGGGCCTGATTTAGAGAGAGAAGGGACTCTGACTCAAATGAACTACATAACCAAGCTGACATAAACTCACAGTACGGTAAGTCCCGTACATAAAAACGAGGTCTATTCCTGGAGCACCTTCATAAGTCTCCTTTGTTTGTACACCCAACAAAGTCAACCTAGGTACACAACTAATGCAATCAGCTACATAATACTGTAATATTTTTTCACATAAATTACTACATAAAAAGTAAACACAAGAAAGAAAGCATTTTAAATCTTATAGTACATACTTGAAAGTACAGTATAATAGCTTTTATACAGGGGCTGGTATTGAGTGAACAGGCAAGAAGAGTTACTGACTGGAGGAGAGAGAAGTGGAAGATAGTAGAGATGAAGGATCATCAGAAATAGGAGATGGAGGGCAAGCTGCAATATCACTCACACCTGATGTTGATGGCACAGGCTCTGCTCCTTGCTGAATTCAATTCTAACTACCCCAACCCACTCCAGTATTTTTGCCTGGGAAAGACCAAGGATGGAGGAGCCTGGTTGCCTACAGTCCATGGGGTCAAAGAGTTAGATGTGACTGAAGGAACTGAGTACAATGCACCCTCTTCAAAAAACATTCCAGGGATGCATATTCACATCATTGAAAGTTTGAAACTTGAATGTTCTTATGCAGAAGACTTACTGTACTCCTGGGGATAGATTCTTAGCAGGTTAGGTCCAGAGTCCTCGAACACAGAATGTTAATAGAAAAGAATTTATTGACTTGGGAGCTTGTTTAACTTTTTGGCCACACGACACAGCATGCAGAATCTTGGTTCCCCTATGAAAAATCAAACCAAGCCCCCTGCAGTGGAAGTGTGATATCTTCAGTTAAGTTCAGTTCAGTTCAGTTCAGTCTCTCAGTCCTGTCTGACTCTTTGCAACCCCATGAATCGCAGCACGCCAGGCCTCCCTGTCCATCATCAACTCCCGGAGTCTACCCAAATCCATGTCCATCGAGTCAGTGATGCCATCCAGCCATCTCATCCTCTGTCATCCCCTTCTCCTCCTGCCCCCAATCCTTCCCAGCATCAGAGTCTTTTCCAATGAGTCAACACTTCGCATGAGGTGGCCAAAGTCTTGGAGTTTCAGCTTCAACATCAGTCCTTCCAACGAACACCAAGGACTGATCTCCTTTAGGATGGATTGATTGGATCTCCTTGCAGGCCAAGGGACTCTCAAGAGTCTTCTCCAACACCACAGTTCAAAAGCATCAATTCTTCGGCACTCAACTTTGTTCACTGTCCAACTTTCACATCCATACATGACTACTGGAAAAACCATAGACTTGACTAGACGGACTTTTGTTGGCAGAGTAATGTCTCTGCTTATCAATATGCTATCTAGGTTGGTCATAACATTCCTTCCAAGGAGTAAGCATCTTTTAATTTCATGGCTTCAATCACCATCAGCAAAGGATTTTGGATTTTTGGATTTTGGAGTCTAAAAAAATAAAGGCTGACACTGTTTGCACTCTTTCCCATCTATTTCCCATGAATTGATGGGACCAGATGCCATGATCTTAGTTTTCTGAATGTTGAGCTTTATGCCAACTTTTTCACTCTCCTCTTTCACTTTCATCAAGAGGCTCTTTAGTTCTTCTTCACTTTCTGCCATAAGGGTGGTGTCATCTGCATATCTGAGGTTATTGATATTTCTCCCAGCAATCTTGATTCCAGCTTGTGCTTCCTCCAGCCCAGCGTTTCTCATGATGTATTCTTCATATAAATTAAATAAACAGGGTGACAATATACAGCCTTGATGTACTCCTTTTCCTATTTGGAACCAGTCTGTTGTTCTATGTCCAGTTGTAACTGTTGTTCCCTGACCTGCTTACAGGTTTCTCAAGACACAGGTCAGATGGTCTGGTATTCCCATCTCTTTAAGAATTTTCCACAGTTTATTGTGATCCACACAGTCAAAGGCTTTGGCATAGTCAAAAAAGCAGAAAAAGATGTTCTTCTGGAACTCTCTTGCTTTTTTGATGATCCACCGGATGTTGGCAATTGATCTCTGGTTCCTCTGCCTTTTCTAAAACAAGCTTGAACATCTGGAAGTTCATGGTTCACGTATTGCTGAAGCCTGGCTTGGAGAATTTTGAGCATTACTTTCCTAGTGTGTGAGATGATGGCAATTGTGGTAGTTTGAGCATTCTTTGGCATTGCCTTTCTTTGCGATTGGAACGAAAACTGAACTTTTCCAGTCCTGTGGCCACTGCTGAGTTTTCCAAATTTGCTGGAATATTGAGTATAGCACTTTCACAGCATCATCTTTCAGGATTTGAAATAGCTCAACTGGAATTCCATCACCTCCACTAGCTTTGTTCATAGTGATGCCTTCTAAGGCCCACTTGAATTCAGATTCCAGGATGTCTGGCTCTAGATGAGTGATCACACCTTCGTGATTATCTGGGTCGTGAAGATCTTTCTTGTACAGGTCTTATGTGTATTCTTGCCACCTCTTGTTAATATCTTCTGCTTCTGTTAGGTCCATAAAATTTATGTCCTTTAATGAGCCCAACTTTGCATGAAATATTACTTTGGTATCTCTAATTTTCTTGAAGAGATCTCTAGTCTTTCCCATTCTGTTGTTTTCCTCTATTTCTTTGCATTGATCACTGAGGAAGGCTTTCTTATCTTTCCTTGCTGTTCTTTGGAACTATGCATTCAGATGGGAATATCTTTCCTTTTCTCCTTTGCTTTTTGCTTCTCTTCTTTTCAAAGCTATTTGTAAGGCCTCCTCAGACAGCCATTTTTCTTTTTTGCATTTCTTTTCCATAGGGATGGTCTTGATCCTTGTCTCCTGGACAATGTCATGAACCTCTGTCCATAGTTCATCAGGCACTCTGTCTATCAGATCTAGTCCCTTAAATCTATTTGTCACTTCTACTGTATAATCATAAGGGATTTGATTTAGGCCATACCTGAATGGACTAGTGGTTTTCCCTACTTTCTTCAATTTAAGTCTGAATTTGGCAATAAGGAGTTCATGATCTGAGCCACAGTCTGCTCCTGGTCTTGTTTTTGCTGACTGTATAGAGCTTCTCCATCTATGTCTGCAAAGAATATAATCAATCTGATTTCGGTGTTGACCATCTGGTGACGTCCATGTGTAGACTCTTCTCTTGTGTTGTTGGAAGAGGGTATTTGCTATGACCAGTGAGTTCTCTTGTCAAAACTCTACTAGCTTTTGTCCTGCTTCATTCTGTACTCCAAGGCCAAATTTGCCTTTTATGCCAGGTGTTTCCTGACTTCCTGTTTGTGCATTCCAATCCCCTATAATGAAAAGGACATCTTTTTGGGGTGTTAGTTCTAGTAGGTCTTATAGGTCTTCATAGAGCCATTCCAGTTCAGCTTCTTCAGCATTACTGGTCAGGTCATAGACTTGGATTACCATGATATTGAATGGTTTGCCTTGGAAACTAACAGAGATCATTCTGTCGTTTTTGAGATTGCATCCAAGTACTGCATTTCGGGAGATGCTGCGATGGCTCCGTGCAGAAGCAAGGTGGCTGCGACGGCTCCACGCAGAAGCGAGGCAGCTGCGATGACTCCACGCAGAAGCATGGCCAAGAGGAGCTAGGCCGGGCCAGGGGCCGCGGGCCGAGGGCTGGGTGCGGCGGACGTCAGGAGCTAAGACGGGCCAGGGGCCGAGGACCAGGGACGGCCGCCAAGAGGAGCTAGGCCGGGCTGCAGGCTGGGGGCTGGGGGCCGAGGGTGGTGGCCGACAGGAGCTAAGCTGGGCAGGAGCTAGGACGGGCCGGGGCTGGAGGTCCGCGGCAGCAGCTGACAGGAACTAGGCCGGGCTGGGGGCTAGGGGCCAGGGGCTGCGGCCAACAGGAGCTAGGCCGGGCTGGGGGTCAGGGACCGGGGTCCGGGGGCAGTGGCCGAGAGGAGCTAGGCCAGGCTGGGGGCCGGGGGTGGCGGCCGAGAGGAGCTAGACTGGACCAGGGGCTGGGGGTGGCGGCGAGAAGAGTTACCCCAGGCCCAAGGAGTGATGGCTGCATGGGTACAGGAGGGCTGAGAGGAGTTACTGCACATTCAAGGTCAGAAGGGGCCATCGTGGGTAGATACCCCTTGTCCAAGGTAAGGAACAATGGCTGCACTTTGCTGGAGCAGCTGTGAAGAAATACCCCACATCCAAGGTAAGAGAAACCCAAGTAAGATGGTAGGTGTTGCAAGAGGGCATCAGAAGGCAGACACACTGAAAATAAAATTACAGAAAACTAGCTAATCTGATCACACAGACCATAGCCTTGTCTATCTCAGTGAAACTAAGCCATGCCGTGTGGGGCCACCCAAGACGGACGGGTCATGGTGGAGAGGTCTGACAGAATGTGGTCTACTGGAGAAGGGCATGGCAAACCACTTCAGTATTCTTGCCTTGAGAACCCCATGAACAGTATGAAAAGGCAAAAAGATAGGACACTGAATGATGAACTCCCCAGGTCAGTAAGTGCCCAATATGTTACTGGAGATCAGTGGAGAAATAACTCCAGAAAGAATGATGGGATGGAGCCAAAGCAAAAATGATACCCAGCTGTGGATGTGACTGGTGATAGAGGCAAAGTCCGATGCTATAAAGAGCAATATTGCATAGGAACCTGAAATGGTAGGTCCATGAATCAAGGCAAATTGGAAGTGGTCAAAAAGGAGATGGCAAGAGTGAACTTCGACATTCTAGGAATCAGCGAACTAAGACGGACTGGAATGGGTGAATTTAACTCAGATGACCATTATATCTGCTACTGTAGGCAAGAATCACTTAGAAGAAATGGAGTAGCAATCATGGTCAAGAAAAGAGTCCAAAAGACAGTACTTGGATGCAATCTCAAAAATGATAGAATGATCTCTGTTCATTTCCAAGGCAAACCATTCAATACCACAGTAATCCAAGTCTATGCCCCTACCAGTAATGCTGAAGAAGCTGAAGTTGAACGGTTCTATGAAGACCTAGAAGGCCTTCTAGAACTAACACCCAAAAAAGATGTCCTCTTCATTATAGGGGACTGGAATGCAAAAGTAGGAAGTCAAGAAACACCTGGCATAACAGGCAAATTTGGCCTTGGAGAACAGAATGAAGCAGGGCAAAGGCTAAAAGAGTTTTGCCATGAGAACGCACTGGTAATAGCAAACACCCTCTTCAAGCAACACAAGAGAAGACTCTACATGTGGACATCACCAGATCGTCAACACTGAAAGCAGATTGATTATATTCTTTGCAGCCAAAGATGAGGAAGCTCTATACATTCAGCAAAAAAAAAGACCAGGAGCAGACTGTGGCTCAGATCATGAACTCCTTATTGCCAAATTCATACTCAAATTGAAGAAAGTAGGGAAAACCACTAGTCCATTCTGGTATGACCTAGATCAAATCCCTTATGAGTATACAGTAGAAGTGACAAATAGATCTAAGGGACTAGATCTGATAGACAGAGTGCCTGATGAACTATGGACAGAAGTTTGTGACATTGTACAGGAGACAGGGATCAAGACAATCCCCATGGAAAAGAAATGCAAAACAGAAAAATGGCTGTCTGAGGAGGCCTTACAGATAGCTGGGAAGAGAAAAGAAGCAAAAAGCAAAGGAGAAAAGGAAAGATATTCCCATTTGAATGCAGATTTCCAAAGAATAGCAAGGAGAGATAAGAAAGCCTTCCTCAGTGATCAATGCAAAGAAAAAGAGAAAAAAAAAATAGGAAAGACTAGAGAACTCTTCAAGAAAGTTAGAGATACCAAAGGAATATTTCATGCAAAGATAGGCTCAATGAAGGACAGAAATGGTATGGACCTAATAGAAGCAGAACATATTAACAAGAGGTGGCAAGAATACACAGAAGAACTGTACAAAAAAGATCTTCACGACCCAGATAATCACGATGGTGTGATCACTCACCTAGAGCCAAACATCCTGGAATGTTAAGTCAAGTGGGCCTTAGAAAGCATCACTACAAACAAAGCTAGTGGAGGTGATGGAATTCCAGTTGTGCTATTTCAAATCCTAAAAGATGATGCTGTGAAAGTGCTGCACTCGATATGCTAGCAAATTGGAAAACTCAGCAGTGGCCACAGGACTGGAAAAGGTCAGTTTTTGTTCCAATGCCAAAGAAAGGTAATGCCAAAGAATGCTCAAACTACTGCACAATTGCCCTCATCTCACACACTAGTAAAGTGATGCTCAAAATTCTCCAAGCCAAGCTTGAGCAATACATGAACCGTGAACTTCCAGATGTTCAAGCTGGCTTTAGAAAAGGCAGAGGAGCCAGAGATCAAATTGCCAATATCCGCCGGATCAGCAAAAAAGCAAGAGAGTACCAGAAAAACATCTATTTCTGCTTTATTGACTATGCCAAAGCCTTTGACTGTGTGGATCACAATAAACTGTGGAAAATTCTGAAAGCGATGGGAATACCAGACCATCTGACCTGTGTCTTGAGAAACCTGTATGCAGGTCAGGAAACAACAGTTACAACTGGACATGGAACAACAGACTGGTTCCAAATCGGAAAAGGAGTATGTCAAGGCTGTATATTGTCACCCTGCTTATTTAACTTATATGCAGAGTACATCATGAGAAATGTTGGGCTGAAAGAAGCACAAGCTGGAATCAAGATTGCTGGGAGAAATATCAATAACCTCAGATATACAGATGACACCACCCTTATGGCAGAAAGTGAAGAAGAACTAAAGAGCCTCTTGATGAAAGTGAAAGAGGAGAGTGAAAAAGTTGGCTTGAACCTCAACGTTCAGAAAACTAAGATCATGGCATATGATCCCATCACTCCATGGGAAATAGATGGGAAACAGCGGAAACAGTGTCAGACTTTATTTTGGGGGGCTCCAGAATCACTGCTGATGGTGATTGCAGCCATGAAATTAAAAGACGCTTACTCCTTGGAAGGAAGGTTATGGCCAACCTAGATAGCATATTTAAAAGCAGAGACATTACTTTGCCAACAAAAGTCTGTGTAGTCAAGGCTATGGTTTTTCCAGTGGTCATGTATGGATGTGAGAGTTGGACGGTGAAGAAAGCTGTGCACCGAAGAATTGATGCTTTTGAACTGTGGTGTTGGAGAAGACTCTTGAGAGTCCCTTGGCCTGCAAGGAGATCCGATCAGTCCATCCTAAAAGAGATCAATCCTGGGTGTTCATTGGAAGGTCTGATGTTGAAGCTGAAACTCCAATACTTTGGCCACCTCATGTGAAGGGTTGACGCATTGGAAAAGACCCTAATGCTGGGTAGGATTGGGGGCGGGAGGAGAACGGGATGACAGAGGATGAGATGGTTGGATGGCATCACTGACTCGATGGACATGTGTTTGGGTAGACTCCGGGAGTTGGTGATGGACAGAGAGGCCTGGCGTGCTGCAATTCATGGGGTCGCAAAGAGTCGGACACGACTGAGCAACTGAACTGAAATGAAGTGAACTGAACTCTTTGATTTTAGTTAATATTCTAGTGAATGTGAAAAGGTATCTCATTATGATGTTGAATTAAATTTCATTCTCTTTTAAATCTTTACATGAGGCAATTGCCTGCACCAATTCACTCTAAAATGGTTCTTGTCAAGGTTTCCCACAATCCTCGTGTTTGCAGATCAAATGAGAAATCCTTAGTCCCCTTATTATTTTATGTGGTTTGTCACATAAGGGTTCCAGCATCTATTGTTCTCCCCTCACTGACTGCTCCTTTTCATTATCCTTTGCTGGTTCCTCATCATCTCCTGACCTCTAACATTATAATGCTTCATAACGTATTCTTAGTTATCTTCTCTTTTGTTGGTGATCTCATCTAGTCTCCTGACTTTCAGCTTTGTATCTTCAGCTCAGATCTCCCTCCTCTAAACCACAGATTTGGGCATACAGTGGACAGCTTGATATATTCATTTGTATGCCTCTTAGGCATTATAACTTCACATGTTCCAAAAATGAACTCCTGAACTACTACAATAAATCTGCCCCTCTGTAGTTTTCCCTGTCTAAAATAATGACACTTCATCTTTCCGGTGGCCCAAGATTCAAACCCTGGAATCATCTGCGACTCTTTTCTTTTATACCTAATACCAAATTTGTTAGCAAATACTTCTAGCAAATACATCACTTCCCACCACTTCCATCACTACTCTTTCTGTCCAAGCCACTGACATCTCTAACTTAAATTATTTCAGTAGCTTCCTAAATAGTTTTCCTGCTCCCAATCTTGTAAACTACAATTTCTTTTAAAGAGAACAGTCCATGTGATTCTATTGAAATATAATTCATGTCACATCACATTTTTACTCAAAACTCTTTATTCATTCAATAATTGACACCTATCATGTGCCAGCCGGGGACATTCTGGCATGAACAAAAATAAAAAGTTTCATGCATTCTTGAAACTTGTGACTTATTAGGAAAGTTGGACAGTAATTATACACTTAATTTCATAGTAATTCTAATAGCCGTCACAAGGGATAAGTACAGGGAGCCCTGAGAATGTGAAATAAGGGGTAAGAAAGACAACTGGAGGAAATGATACTTGATTTGATATCCAAATAGTTTCACCACTGTACAGGTGATGTGAATATATAAAATATTCTATCATTAGAAAGTGGTGGAATGATTCAAAACCAGATGTTTCCATCATTTCCAAAGTGTTTCCAAATTTTCAGCTTATAAGCATTGCATCATATTGTCCTTGATGTTAAACATATTGATCGCATTTTATCAAGATCGTAAAGTCCATGGATAATGGAGCCTGAACATAAATGCAGAGTCAAGGGCTCTTTTTTTAAAAGCTCTTATGCTTTTTAACTATTTTATGTCAAGACTTACGTTTTGCAATGAATGAGAAGAGAATTAATTCATTAAGAACTTATGCTTAGAAAATCAGGCTTAAAATTATGTATGTTATATGGATTAATTACAATAATAATCACATTTCCATAAATTGTACATTACAATACAGACTCTGCGTTGAACATGCCACATAAATTATTTTATTTTAATTCCACAACAGGATTATGAAATAGAGTCTATTATTCCCATTTTGCTGACAAACAAATTCCAGCTTAGAGAGAGAAAATCTTAACCTAAAGTCATATGGTCAGGAAATGGAAGAAGGCGGCTTTGAACCAAGTACTTTGGCTCCTGAGTCAGCTGTTTTAATAACTGTGTTATCATTGAGAATATTTCCATGTGTTTAGTTGAGAGTTCTCAGGCAACACTAGCTCTGAGTTATCCTTTGAGCAAGCACAAGGTGCAAAAGGAGTGCTGTTGATTTTTTTATTCCAGTCATTATCTACTCATCCCTTGCCCTCATCCACATCCAGCACCTATAGAAACTGGTGTGCTTTGTTAACAGTTTTGACACCTACAGAGACCAATTGTGGGATTGCAGAACAGGCGGCAGTGTTAGGCAACCTCACGGTGGAGTTAGTGACATGTGGCTCGCATAGGCTCCACTTTTCCCCTTTCAGCCTGCTATCATTATCCAGGTCATTGTCACTTCATAAAACATCTTATTGAAATTATTATGGGTCTTCTTTAATGATTTTCATTACTAACAGAGATTCTAATCTCTTTTAGTATTAAGAAAAATCACACACATATTAAAACTATAAGAATGAACATAACCAACAATAACTACAAGCTAGTGCATCGCAACTTCTGAGGAATTTCTCTTGCAAACAGCTAATTGAAACATTCTTTCAATTTGTGCTGCTCAGTTTTGACAGTAACTCTGTCCCTTGTCATAAAATCAATGGTCTTTTTTTATCCCATCCCTCCATTCACCGTCTCGCCTCTGACTGTAGGGCCTTCTTTCCCCACTCAGAGTCTTCCTCAGATCATCGGGGTTAAGTGATCTTTTCAAACTGCCTGGCCAGACTGTCACAAGGCATTGAGTGGCTTTTGAAAATGAGCCATGTTAAATGGACTTGATGGGGGTTAAAACCACCATTATTGCTATCACCACTGTGATAAAATGGAGCAATAATGACGGAGGAAGGTACTTATCACTGTCTTTTTGAGATCACTTAAGATAGTTTGGATTTGAAGCTTTTTGCCAAAGATAAATGGAACATGTACAAGATAAATGTTACCATTGCAGAATCTTTTGTGTGTGAACTTGCACGGGCCTGAGTTGTTTACTTGTGTGACAGCTAGAAAGGGGGTAATAAAGCCAGGACAGGAAACTCCATTCTCCATGAGGCAGCCACTTGTCATAGTTGAGGGTATGAGAGCCTTGATTAAAATGAGTAAGTAAGAAAGCAGAGAATGGAACAAAATAGAATAACATCAATTTTTTAAAAAATTGCTAATATGCCATCCATTTGCCTTAAGCATACAAAGTTATGTGTGTATTCAGTCGCTCAGTCATGTCCAATGCTTTGTGACCTCATAGACTGTAGGCCACCAGTCTCCTCTGTCCATGGGATCATCTCAGCAAGAATACTGGAGTGGGTTGCCATTTTCTCCTTTAAGGATCTTCTCAACCCAGGGATGGAACCCATGTCTCCTACATCTCTTGCATTGGCAGGTGGAGTCTTTACCATTCAGCTTCATATAACCACTTTATATAACACTTACATGAAGAGTTAAAGTCTGTTTTGAAATTTAATAATCACTTAGTCACTGTGGTTTAGTTGGAAAAGCCCAGGACTAGCTGCTAGGAGCTCTGGGTTCTAGTCCAATCCCGTCACTAACTTGCTGTGTGACTGAGATTGAGAAATTTAAGCTTTCTGGGGATCATCAGTCCATTCCAATTGGCCAACGACTGCCCTTGTTTTAGCACTGAAAGTCATATGTCCAGAAAAGCCCTCGTTCCTAGGCAAGTCTTGTTTCCTGATCTACTTTGTCAAGCAATTATATTAACCTCTTTCATGAAAACTACTGAATATTATAATATGAATTATAAACATAAAATGATAAATTGTTATAACATGAGCATCCCCACAGGCACATCTTGGTCCTATCTTGATTTTAAAATCTTGAAGTGTATCAAAAAGCTACCTCACTTCCAACTGGAAATGCCTGATGGCAACAGATTTAGGAAAGGTCCTATGGCAATGGTCAGACAACTGAACTTTTAACTGTTACTGATTAATGCTACAAAGAGCAAAAAGAGCCTTTAGGAATCTGTGTTTCAGGGAATACTAACTTTGGCTCACCTCAAAAGATGAGCTTGAAATAACTGTAAAATTAGCATTCAAAGACCTCTTTTGCAATCTAACCCATGTTCTGAATCATAAATTTAAAAAAATCAATTATTGTAACTATGAAACGAGATTAAAAATGTATACCTGTCTGTCATGTATTAGTTGCTCAGTAAATGTTAGTTTTCTTCCTGAAAGAATATAGTCCTTGCTTCATCTATACCACATCAGTTTTCAAGCAAACCCCACATTTAATTCATGATGTAGAATACCTATACTTTTGTTTTGTTATTTATAGCTTTCAGTGACGTAACTGTCTGAAATTTATTTCACCTATAAAATGAAGCACTTTGGACAGTTCTGAAATATCTTCCAATTCTAACATTATGTTACTCTAGAATCATCAATAATGTCTACAAATAACAAACAATTGCAGAAAAACCTGTATATACCCATCATCGAAAAATCAAGAGAGTTCCAGGAAAAAACATCTATTTCTGCTTTATTGACTATGTCAAAGCCTTTGACTGTGTGGTTCACAATAAACTGTAGAAAATTCTTCAAGAGATGAGAATACCAGACCACCTGACCTGCCTCATGAGAAATCTATATGTAGATCAGGAAGCAACAGTTAGAACTGGACATGGAACAACTGACTGGTTCCAAATAGAAAAAGGAGTACGTCAAGGCTGTATATTGTCACCCTGCTTATTTAACTTATATGCAGAGTACATTATGAGAAACGCTGGGCTGGAGGAAGCATAAGCTGGAATCAAGATTTCTGGGAGAAATATCAATAACCTCAGATATGCAGATGATACCACCCTTATGGCAGAAAGTGAAGAAGAACTAAAGGGCCTCTTGATGAAAGTGAAAGAGGAGAGGGAAAAAGTTGGCTTAAAGCTCAACATTCAGAAAACTAAGATTATGGCATCCAGTCCCATCACTTCATGGAAGATAGATGGGCAAATAGTGGAAACAGTGGGTGACTTTATTTTGGGGGGCTCCAAAATCACTGCACATGGTGATTGCAGCCATGAAATTAAAAGACATTTACTCCTTGGAAGGGAAGTTATGACCAATCTAGACAGCTTATTAAAAAGCAGAGCCATTACTTTGTCAACAAAGGTCAGTCTAGTCAAGGCTATGGTTTTTCCATTGGTCATGTATGGATGTGAGAGTTGGACTATAAAGAAAGCTGAACGCAGAAGAATGGATGTTTTTGAACTGTGGTGTTGGAGAAGACTCTTGAGAGTCCCTTGAACTGCAAGGAGATCCAACCTAAAGGAGAACAGTCCTGGGTGTTCATTGGAAGGATTGATGTTGAAGCTGAAACTCCAATACTTTGGCCACCTGATGCAAAGAGCAGACTCATTGGAAAAGACCCTGATGCTGGGAAAGATTGAGGGCAGGAGGAGAAAGGGATGACAGAGGATGAAAAGGTTGGATGACTCACCGACTCAATGAACATGAGTTTGGTTGGACTCCAGGAGTTGGTGATGGACAGGAAGGCCTGGCGTGCTGTTGTTCATGGGGTCATAAAAAGTCGGACATGACTGAGCGACTGAACTGAACTGAACTGACCCATCACCAAGTTCAGAACTTAATAAAAACATGAATATAAAATATTATGTATTCATTGTGAAAATGTAAATAATATACAAAGGAGCAAAATGAAATTTATTGTATTTCCTCTTCCTAGAGATGAGAATTGTATCCTCACAAACATTTGACAAAGCAGTAGCATTTTAAAACTTGAAATTATTCCGTAGTTTTTGGTATCTTTTAGTTATACAAAATATAACCCAGTTATACAAAACATAGTAGTGGAATAGAAATTGGAAGTTGTGGGTTCTAATCTAGAACCAGCCACTAACTATTTACTACTTTGCCATCATTCTGAAATGGAAGGAATTGAGCTAGATGGTTCTTTAGGTTCTATAGAGGTTATAAGTAGTGGTTATCTAGTTTAATATTTTATTATAGAAGTGTCAGGCATACAGCATTATAATTTTACATCTGTATACACTACAAAGTGATCACCACCACAAGTCTAGTTACGATGTATTTGACATCTTTAACCCATTTCACCAATCCTTCAACCTACCCCTCTGGACACTAAATTTCTCTACATCTATAAGTTTGTATTTGTTTTATTTTTGTTTGTTCATCTGTTTTGTTCTGTTTTGTCTATTAGATTCCATATGAGTAAAATCATGTAGTATTGGTCTGTCTTTGTCTGGCTTATTTCACTTAGTATAGTTCCATGAAAGTCTATCCGTGCTGACACAAATGGCAGAATTTCATTCCTTTTCATGGCTAAATAATATTCATGTGTGTGTGTGTGTGTGTGTGTGTGTGACACATCTCCTTTATTCATTTCTCAATCAGTGGACACTTACGTTGTTTCTGTATCTTGACACATAGGCACAGGGATGCACGTATCTTTTTGAATTAATGCTGAGCCTCCCTCCCCTCCCCCCATCCCAGCTCTCATGCTTATTTTTCTCCTCAGTGGCCCACAAGTCTAGGTAATCGGTGGACATCCAGGTTGCTTCCATGTCCTGGTTATTGTAAATATTGTTGCAATCAACGTTGGGTTGATTTTTTTTTTTTTTGTTTGTTTGCTTGTTTTTTGTTTTTAGAATTGTGGCTTTTTCATTGTTTATGCCCAGTAGTAGGATTACTGGGTATTATAAGCTTAACATAGCTCATTATTAGAGAAAAGGGAAGCTTTGCACAAAAATAGGATTTATTCCTAGTTTTTAAAGTAATCTCCTTACTGTTCTCCATAATGGTTATATCAGTTTGCCTTCCCACCAACAATGCAAAGAGGGTTCCCTTTTCTCCATATCCTCTCCAGAATTTATCATCTGTACATTTTTTGGTGATGGTCGTTCTGATTGGGGTGAGGTGATATTTCTTTGTAGTTTTGATTTGCATTTCTGTAGTAATGAACTATGTTAAGCATCTTTTCACATGTTTATTAGCCATCTCTATGTCTTCTTTGGAGAAATGTCTTCTCCCCATTTTTTGATTAAGTTTTTTTTCTCTGATATTGAGATATATGAGCTGCTTATATGTTTTAGAGATTAACTTTTTGTCAGTTGCTTCATTTGTAATTATTTTCTCCCATTCAGAGTGTTGTCTTTTCATCTTGGTTATAGTTTCCTTTGCTGTGCCAAAGTTTTTAAGTTTTATTAGGTCCACTTGTTTATTTCTGATTTTATTTCCATTAATCTAGGAGATGAATCGGACAGAATATTGCTACAATTTATGTCATAGAGTGTACTGCCTATGCTTTCTTCTAAGAGCTTTATAATTTCTGGCCTTACATTTAAGACTTTAATGCATTTTGAGTTTATTTTTGTGTATGATGTTAAGAAGTGTTCTAATTTCATTTCTTCTACACATTGCTGTCCAGTTTTCCCAGCATCATTATCAAAGAGGTTGTTTTTTCTTCATAGTATATTCTTGCCTCCTTAGTCAAAGGTAACATGGCCATAGTTTTGTGGGCTTATCCCTGGGCTTTCTATCTTATTCTGTTAGTCTATATTTCTGTTTTTGTTTCAGTACCATATTTTCCTCATGACTGAAGATTTGTAGTATAATTTGAAGTCAGGGAGGTGGATTCCTCCAGCTCCGTTTACCTTTCTCAAGATTACGTTGGCTATCCAGTGTCTATTGTGTTTCCATACAAATTGTGAAATTTTTTGTTTGAGTTCTGTGCAAAATGCCACTGGTAATTTGATAGACAAAGAAATGAATTGGTAGATTGCTTTGGTTAGTATAATCATTTTGGTTAATATAATCTTTACATTTGTTTGTGTCATCTTTGATTTCTTTCATCAGTGTCTTATAGTTTTCTGTCTTACAGTCTTTTGCCTCTTTAGGTAGGTATATTCCTAGATATTTTATTATTTTTGTTGCAGTGGTGAATGGGATTAATTCCTTAATTTCTCTTTCTGAATTTTTATTGTTAGTATATAAGAATGTGTGGGATTTACGTGTATTAATTTTATATCCTGTGGCTTTACTGAATTCATTCATTAGCCCTAGTACATTTCGGTGGCATTTTTAGGGTGTTATATGCACAGTATCATGTCATGTGAAAACAGTGAGTATTTTACTTCTTTTCTAATTGGTTGTTAAGTCATGTCCAACTCTTTGTGACCCCATGAACTACAGCACACCAGGCTTCCCTGTCCTTCACTATCTCCCAAAATTTGCTCAAATTCATATCCATTGAGTTGGTATGCCATCCAACCATCTCATCTGATGTTGTCACCTTTGCCTCTTACCTGCAATCTTTCTCAGCATGAGGGTCTTCTCCAATGAATCAGGTCTTTGTGTTAGGTACTCAAAGTATTGGAGCTTCATCCATCAGTCCTTCCAATGAATGTTAAAGGTTGATTTCCTTTAGGATTAACTTGAACTGAAGGCATCAGTTCTTCAGGGATCAGCCTTCTTTATGGTACAACTCTCACATTTGTAAATGACTACTGAAAATACAATAGCTTTGACTATACAGACCTTTTTTTTTTTTTTTGGCACAGTGATATGTCTGCTATTTAATATGCCATCTAGGTTTGTCATAGCTTTATTTCCAAGGAGCACGCACCTTTTAATTTCAAAGCTTCAGTCACTGTCCATGGTGACTTTGGAGTCCAAGAAAATGAAGTCTGTCACTATTTCCACTTTCCCCCCATCTATTTGCCATGAAGTGATGGGCCAGATGCCATGATTTTAGTTTTTCGAATGTTGAGTTTTAAGCCAGCATTTTCACTTTCCCCTTTCACACTTATCAAGAGGTTCTTCAGTTCCTCTTCACTTTCTGCCATAGAATGGTATTATCTGCATATCTGAGACTGTTGATATTTCTCCTGGCTGTCTTGATTTCAACTTCTGATTCATCCAGCCCAGCATTTCTCATGATGTACTCTGCATAGAAATTAAATAAACTGGATGACAATATACAGCCTTGACATACTCCTTTCCTAACTGGGAACCAGTTCATTGTTCCATGTCCTATTCTAACTGTTGCTTCCTGACCTGCATGCAAGTTTCTTAAGAAGCAGGTAAGGTGGTCTGGTATTTTCATCTCTTTAAGAATTTTCCAGGTTTTTTTATGATCCACACAGTCAAGAACTTCAGCATAGTCAATGAAGCACAAGTAGATTTCTTTCTTTCTTTCTTTCTTTCTTTCTTTTTTGGAATTCCCTCACTTTTTCTGTGATCCCACCAATGTTGGCAATTTCTCTGGTTCCTCTGCCTTTTCTAAATTCAGATTGTACATCTGGAGGTTCTTGGTTCATGTACTATTGAATCCTAGCTTGGAGGATTTTGAGCATTACCTTGCTAGCGTGTGAAAAGAGAGCAATTGTATGGTAGTTTGAACATTCTTTGGGATTGCCTTTCTTTGAGATTGAAACGAAAATTGGTCCTTTCCATCACCTTAACAGCATCATCTTTTAAGATTTGAGATAGCCCAGATGGAATTCCGTCACCTCCACTGGCTTTGTTCATAGTAATGTTTCTTAAGGCACAGTTGATTTCACACTCTAGGATGTCTGACTCTAGGTGAGTGATTACACAATCATGGCTATCCAGGTCATTAAGACCCTTTTAATATAGTTCTTCTCTGTATTCTTGCCATATTGTGTTAATCTTTTCTGTTTCTGTTATATCTTTGCCTTTTCTGCCTTTTATAGTACCCATCTTTGCATGAAATGTTGCTTTGGTATTTTCAATTTTCTTAAAGAGATCTCTAGTCTAGTCCTGGGTATTCATTGGAAAGACTGATGTTGAAGCTGAAACTTCAATACTTTGGCCACCTGATGCAAAGAGCAGACTCATTGGAAAAGAACCTGATGCTGGGAAAGATTGAGGGCAAGAGGAGAAGGAGACAACAGAGGATGAGATGGCATCACCGACTCGATGGACATGGGTTTGGGTAGACTCAGGGAGTTGGTGATGGACAGGGAGATCTGGCGTGCTGCGGTTCATGGGGTCCCAAAGAGTTGGACACGACTGAGCGACTGAACTGAACTAGTCTTTCCCATTATATTGTTTTCCTCTATTTCTTTGCATCGTTCACTTAAGATGGCTCTCTTATCTCTCCTTGCTGTTCTTTGGAACTTTGCATTCAGATTGAAATATCTTTCTTTTCTCCTTTGGTTTTTGCTTCTCTTCTTTTCTCAGCTGTTTGTGAGGCCTCCTCAGACAACCACTTTGCCTTCTTGCGTTTCCTTTTATTTCTTTTTCTTCTCTGATTGCCATGGCTAGGATTTCCAAAACAATATTGAATAATATTGGTGAGAGTGAGCATTCTTGTCTTGTTCCTGATCTTAGAGGAAATGCTTTCAGTTTTTCACCATTGGGAATATTTGCTGAAAGTTTGTCATTGTTGTTTTTGTTCAGTCGATCAGTCAGTCTGAACTTTGCAACCCAATGGACTGCAGCATGCCAGGTTTCCCCTTCTTTTACTATCTCCCAAAGTTTGCTCAAATTCATGTACACTGGGTCAATGATGCCATCCAACTATCTCATCCTCTGTCGCCCCCTTCTCCTTCTACCCTCAATCTTTCCCAGCATCAGGGTCTTTTCCAATGAGTTGGTTCTTTGCAGCAAGTAGCCAATGTATTGGAACTTCAACTTCAGCATCAATCCTTCAGTGAATATTCAGGATTGATTTCCTTTAGCATTCACTGGAAATGACACTCAGTTGTGAATATGTCTGGTGGTGAAAGTAAAGTCCAATGTTGACTTTAACAATATTACATAGGAACAATATTGCATAGGAATCTGGGGTGTTAGATCTGTGAATCAAGGTAAATTGGATTTGATCAAGCAGGAGATGGCAAGAGTGAACATCAACATCTTAGGAATCAGTGAACTAATATGAATAGGAATGGGTGAATTTAATTCAGATGACCATTATATCTACTACTGTGGGCAAGACTACCTTAGAAGAAGTGGAGTACCCCTCATAATCAACAAAAGAGTCCAAAATGCAGTACTTGGATACAATCTCAAAAACAGTGGAATGATCTCGGTTCTTTTCCAAGGCAAGTCATTCAACATCACAGTAATCCCAATCTATGCCACATCCAACCACTAATGTCAAAGAAGGTGAAGTTGATTGGTTCTATGAAGACATACAAGACCTAGAACACACACACACACACACACACACACACACACACACACACACAAAGATGTCCTTTTCATCATAGGAGATTGGAATGCAAATGTAGAAAGTCAAGAGATATCTGGAGTAACAGGCAAGTTTGGCCTTGGAGAGCAAAACTAACAGAGTTTTGTCAAGAAAACACACTGGTCATAGCAAACACCCTCTTTCAACAACACAAGAGACAACTCTACACTTGGATATCATCAGGTAAAAGAGGATAATGAAAAAGCTGGCTTAAAAATCAACATTAAATAAAACTAAGATCGTGGCATCTGGTCCCACCACTTCATGGCAAATAGAAGGGGAGAAAATGGAAACAATGGCAGATTTTATTTTCTTGGACTCCAAAATCACTGCAGATGGTGACTGCAGCCACAAAATTAAAAGGCGGTTTTTTTTTGAAAGAAAGCTATGATAAACCTAGACAGCATATTAAAAAGCAGAGACATCACTTTGCCAACAAAAGACAAAAGCTATAGTTTTTATTCAAAGCTATGGTTTTTCCAATAGTCATGTGCAGATGTGAGAGTTGGACCATTAAGAAGCTGAGCACCGAAGAACTGATGCTTTCAAATTGTGCTGGAGAAGAATCTTTAGAGTCCCTTGGGCTGTGTGGAGATGAAAACAATCAATCCTAAAGGAGATCAACTCTAAATATTCATTTGGAGGGCTGATGCTGAAGCTGAACGTCCAATACTATGGCCACCTGATTCGAAGAGCCAATTCATTGGAAAAGACCCCAGTGCTGGGAAATACTGAAGGCCAAAGGACAAGGGGGAGGCAGAAGATGAGATGGTTTGATAGAATCACTGACTCAGTGGACATGAATTTCAGAAAACTCTGGGATACAGTGAAGGACAGGGAATCCTGCAGTCCATGAGGTTGCAAAGAGTTGGACATTACTGAACAACAATTGAAGGTGTAGCTAAGAATCCACTTGCCAATGCAGGGAACAGGAGTTTGATCCCTGGTCCAGGAAGATTCCACATGCTGTGGAATAACTAAGCCCTTGTGGTACAACTACTGAGCCTGCACTCTAGAGCCCATGAGCCGCAAATAATGAGCCTGAATGCTGCAATTACTCAAGTCCATGCACCTAGAGCCTATGCTCCCCAACAAGAGAAGCCACTGCAATGAGAAACCTTTGTACTGCAATGAAGTATCCCCTGGTTTACACAATGAGAGGAAGCTTGCGCAAAGCAACAAAGACCCAGCTCAGTCAAAAGTAAATGCATTTTAAGGGGGGGGGTGTTTAAAAAAGAAAAGAAGAAGAAAAATCTTAATTTTGAATTCACAACAAAGTTGAAAGTATCAAGATTTCCCATATACGCCCTGCTCAGCCAAACCTTCCTCAGTATCATTATTCTCCACCAGAGTGGTACATTTTTAATCAAGGATGAACCTACATTGACACATCATTATCATCCGCAGGCTACAGTTTATCTTACCGTTCACTCTTGGATTGTACACTCTATGAGTTTGGACAAACATATAACACATATATCTATCATTATTAATGTATTGTACAGAGTATTTGCATTTCATGAACAGAGGAGCCTGGTGGGCTACTGTCCAGGCGGTCTTGAAGAGTTGAGCATGACTGAACCATTAGCCCACACCACAGGTGTTTATTCATTCACCTACTGAAAGATATCTGGGTTGCTTCCAGGTTTTGTAAACTATAAACATAATGTTCTATAAACATCTATGTGCAGCCTTTTGTGTGGCCACAAGGTTTTCAACAACTTTTGGTAAATATCAATGAGTGCAATTGCTATATTGTATGGTAACTATATGTTTAATTGTGTGAGAAACTGCCATAGTGTAGCATAGGTAGTGTTAGTTGTGTTAGTGTAGTGTTAGTGTAACCTAGGTAGTGTAGCATCAGTCAGTCAGTTCAGTCGCTCAGTCTTGTCTGACTCTTTCGACCCCATGAATTGCAGCACACTAGGCCTCCCTGTCCATCACTAACTCCTGGAGTTTACCAAACTCATGTCCATTGAGTCGGGGATGCCATCCAGACATCTCATCCTCTTTCGGCCCCTTCTCCTTCTGCCCTCAATCCTTCCCAGCATCAGGGTCTTTTCCAATGAGTCTGCTTTTTGCATCAGGTGGCCAAAGTATGGGAGTTTCAGCTTCAACATCAGTCCTTCCAATGAACACACAGGGCTGGTCTCCTTTAGGATGGACTGGTTGGATCTCCTTGCAGTCCAAGGGACTCTCAAGAGTCTTCTCCAACACCACAGTTCAAAAGCATCAATTCTTTAGCACTCAGCTTTCTTCCCAGTCCAACTCTCACATCCATACATGACTACTGGAAAAACCATAGCCTTGACTAGACAGACCTTTGTTGGCAAAGTAATGTCTCTGCTTTTTAATATGCTATCTAGGTTGGTCATAACTTTCTTTCCAAGGAGTAAGCATCTTTTAGTTCCATGGCTGCAATCACCATGTGCTGTGATTTTGGAGCCCTGAAAAATAAAGTCTGACACTGTTTCCACTGTTTCCCCATCTATTTCCCATGAAGTGATGGGACCAGATGACATGATCTTAGTTTTCTGAATGTTGAGCTTTAAGCCAACTTTTTCACTCTCCTTTCTCTCTTTCATCAAGAGGCTTTTTAGTTCCTCTTCACTTTCTGCCATGAGGGTGGTGTCATCTCCATATCTGATGTGATTGATATTTCTCCCAGCATAGGTAGTGTTAGATTCAGTCATGTCCTAGTCTTTGTGACCTCATGGACTGTAGGCCTTCAGATTCCTCTGTCCAGGGAATTCTCCAGACAAGAATACTGGGATGAATTTCCATTCCCTTTTCCAGGGGATCTTCCTGACCCAAGGATAGAGCTCAGGTCTCCTGCATTGCAGGGAGATTCTTTACCATCAGAGCCACCAGAGAAGCCCCCCCAAAACTGCCATACTTGCCTTCAAGTTGGTATACTATTTTACATACTTGTCAACATTTGAATATATGTTCCTGTGGCTCTATATTCTCATCAGCATTTGGTATTTTCAGAGTTCTGGATTTTGACCATTTTAATATATGTGTAGTATTATATGATTGTTGTTTTAATTTGCATTTCTCTGGTGACATATGCTGTAGATTATCTTTTGTATGCTTATTTGCCATCTGTATATCTTCTTTAGTGACATTCCTGTTAAGATCTTTGACCCATTTTTATTCAGTATGTTTATTTTCTTGTTATTCAGTTTTCAGAATTGTTTATATATTTTAGATAACATCTTTTTATCAGATGTGTCTTTTGCAAATATTTTCCCACAGTTTGTGACTTGTCTTCGCAGCTAACTGATATCCATCAAGTTTTAATGTCATATGTATCAGAAACTTTTTGAAGGGTTTACATGTAAAAGGTCCCTTCCTACCTTCCAACTCTAACAGGCTTTTTGCTAACATTATATTGTTATAGTCATTTCAAGAGGTTCAATGTCAGATTCAAGATTAGACATCAAAGCTCAGAGTATCACATTATCTGAAAGTTCCTTACTCAATTGTGTATTTCATAAACTAAATCACATATTTTTAACTTATACTATTTTCTATTTCTTGTCATTCTTTTTCTTTCTGGAAAGGAATGCAAGTTTAATCTGATTTTATGTGGACATATTTTGATTCTCTGAATGATTGTAACCACTGGTGGGGTAATTGCTAAGAAATTTCAGATGATGGAATTTAGAAAGATTGTGGAAATTGTCCCCAGCTCCTCTGATTATTTACTGCATTTACAGATCATATAACAGCAATTGCTTTAATGTCAAATATCTTGTGCTCAACAATTTATAAGAATTGGAAGCAAAAGTATGTTTGAGAAGTGAATTATCCCCTAAATAGGTGACCCTGAAGCCTCAGGAACTAACTGTGACTTCCTCACTTATTAATAAGCATCATTTTCAAGCAACCAAGATGTATTGAGTTGGGAGTCCCTATGTGCGAGAGCGTCCAGAAATAGCTTTGACTTTTCCTTTTTTAATTTACCTTGTGTGGCTAAGGGGAATGAGCAATCCTTTAGTCTGTCAATATCACCAGCAACAGCACCGCATGAAGAGACGATGGGGAGGGGAGGAGTGAGGTGATGGGGGAGGCTCAGCTGAGAAGATGGAATGTCTATTTGACACAGAAGAGGGTCCTCAGAACTCTGCAGAGCTGAAATGTCAAAAGCAGCCACTGAAAAAGAACTGAGTCATCAGAATTTTGACATTGACAAGGCTATACTACATACAATATGTGTGACTTCTAATACCCACCAATCGTTATACCATGGGCTGAGACATTTTCTGTTTCTATCTTTGGTAAATTTATTTTTTATATTTTCCCACTTTATTTTCCTTTATTCAATGTATTCAACAATACATATTGATGTGCTTTATGTCTTTAAAACTCTGTATCTTGATATGCTTATAAGTGATTTTTTCTCATCAAACTTGGAGGATGATTCAGGAGATCAAATGAAATAATGCATAAAATACACTGTGAAAAGTAGAAAATAATACAAAATACATGTCATTCTTTTAACCAAAAATACAAAATTGATGCAACTCAATATATAGTGCAGATGCTAATACAGCATCACTTAATTATAATTTTATAACAAATTAGACATGTCATATGCATATGTCATATGCTTTCTTGGCAAAGGGTTTTCTTTCAATTTCATCAAACATTATAATTCTTAACTGAGAGAACTAGATGCCACTGTTTTCATGCCTTTATCTTATTTAGCAATGTTTTCAGGCAGGATTCAACCTCTGGCAAAGTTGTTACTAAACTAAGCTTAAGCTTCTGAATAGGAGGAAAATTCTCATGGCTTCATATTAAGATACACTATTGGAAAAACACAGTAGGATGCCATAAAAATGCTGCTGTGTTCAAACACACATGCATCACTAAGGACCAGTGAGTTCTTTGTAGACCCATGTATTCTGTCTAGGTTGTTTATTTATTTGTAAAGTATATGGGGAGAGGGAGAAGCTACCATTAACGTGACTATTAGTCTCAAAACTAAATTATTTATGGGAAAATTTTGTATATTTGCATCATTGTATACAAAATATAATTACATGTATTTTATTGGCTTGAGAAAAGAGTAGGACATCTAGGCACCTTTTAGACCTACAGTGTCCAAAATGGTATCCAATAGCCGCATAGGCTATGTAGCACCTGCAACTTGGCTAGTGCTGCTGAAGAACCAAATCTTCAGTGTCTTTCATTTTAATTTAAATTTAAAAACCTGAAGTGAAGTCGCTCAGTCGTGTCCGACTCTTTGTCGATCCCATGGACTGTAGCCTACAGGCTTCTCCGTCCATGGGATTTTCCAGGCAAGAATACTGGAGTGGGTTGCCATTTCCTTCTCCAGGAGATCTTCCTGACCCAGGGATTGAACCCGGATCTCCTGCATTGTAGGCAGATGTTTTACCGTCTGAGCCACCAGGGAAGTCAACTAAAAACCTGAAGCAGTGTATAATATTTTTCTGTTTAACACAACTTCCTTTGTAAGGTAAGATTATGTTTCATTTAAGCCACTGAAAACTTAGCATCAAAATTAAGATGTGCTAAAAATGGGGAATATATATTAGAGGTCAGAAACAGTACAAAAAATAAAGATTCTCATTAAAAACTTTTTATTCATTACATTATGTCATAATCTGAATGCCAATATCTGAAAAATGGTCAACCAAAGATATCAGGTACTAAACCCTGCAACTTGCACCTTATTTGGGAAAGGGTTCTTTACAGATGTGGTTAAATTAAAGACTGTGAGATGAAAAGATTATCTGGTATTATCTAGGTCCGACTTAAATTTAGTTACATACTTTCTCATAAGTGAAAGGTATAGGGATATTTGGACATACACAAAATATATGTGTCTGACCATGGAGGCAAAGACTGGAATGATGCAGCTACCAGCCAAAGAATGCCAGCAGTCACCAGAAAGTGGACAAAGCAAGAGAAAGTTTCTCCCTTAGCACCTGTGGAGGGAGTATAGTCCTGTTGAAACCTTGAGTTTGTTCCAATGAAACTGATTTCAGACTCTGACCTCCAGAACTGTAAGAGAATAAATCTGTATTATTTTAATCCTCTAGGCATGAAATAATTCATTACAGCAGCCCCTGGAAACTAATACAATTATTGAAATTATGATGTTTTCATTATATTGAGTTAACTGTAATAGCATATCAAAGTTAATTTCACATTTTTATTTTTGTTAATGTAGCTTCTTGAAATTTTATATTTAATTTGTAATTCTCACTAAATTTCTATTGGACAGTGCTGTCTTAGGCTATGTCATTCTATAGGACATAGGAATCCTAAGCTTGTCACCTCTTCACTAGTTCAAGATCCATGAGCATCCTAAAGAGAAAAAGAGAAAGTGTATGCATCCAGGAAATGACTCCAAACTGCTTCAGTGCTGTGTGCTCAGATTCTCTCACTGCCAACCTAATATTTTGTCTCCAACATTAGTAAAAGAAAGATATAGGCCAGCATGTATTCAAAATTAAGATTTCTCTGCAATTTAGCTGCTTATTCATTATTTTGGATAAAGTTTTCCATGTAAATATGAGTATACTAAAGAAGGAGATTTTCTCCACTCCATGCTAAATCTTTTCAGAACACAGTTCAGATGGTGTACAGAGTAAATTGTTTCTTCTTTGATTTGTCTAACAGACACTATTTAATGAAAGGCAAGAAAGCTAGGAACAGGGGCATCACATTGCTTTTGAAGGTAGAAAAATCACAAACACAAAAAAGGACTCAACCTAAAAGACCTCACCAATTTATATACTTATTGTGTATTTACAGCATACTCCATATGCTGAGATCATTTCATATGCACTTATAACTCAATTAGTATTTGCTAGTAATTTTTTCTTCCAAGTGGTTTTTAAATACAATTTTTTTTCTTACTGCATCTATGAACCACCATATAATGCTAAGATGGGTTACCTGAGCGAGAGTTGAGGAGGATAGTTTCGTGTTTCTTGAATTTATGATTATGTAAGTCAGTCAATAGAATGACAGTAATTACAGGCAGCGTGTTGTAAGGAGGTAATTTGGTACCAATAATCCCCACTGTTACTCTATAAATGTGATCTTACAAAGAATATACAGATAGCCAAATTTTTATTTGCTTGGTTTTATACATTATAAACCTGTTGTAGACAGACAGAGGGAGAAGGCATTGGCATCCCACTCCAGTACTCTTGCCTAGAAAGTCCCATGGACGGAGGAGCCTGGTAGGCTGCAGTTCATGGTGTCGCTAAGAGTCGGACATGACTGAGCGACTTCACTTTCACTTTTCACTTTCATGCATTGGAGAAGGAAATGGCAACCCACTCCAGTGTTCTTGCCTGGAGAATCCCAGGGACGGGGGAGCCTGGTGGGCTGCCATCTATGGGGTCGCACAGAGTCGGACACAACTGAAGCGACTTAGCAGCAGCAACAGCAGCAACAGACAGACAGACAGGGGCTCATCTCTCCTTGCTCTGCTGAGCTCTTCCTAGAAGGTAGGATGCAAGTATTAGCTGAAACTCTTGTCATGTTCTTGTATGATGCCCTCATTCTTTTGAAGAGGAAATGAAGGGCAAGAGAAAGACAGTACATTTCCTGCTTCTTGGAAGTGTCACTAGTTTATGCATAATTATCCTTTCTGTTTCTAAAAAGGATTGCAAGTCTTTTCTGAAGCACCACCCACAAGAGTTGAGCTCACCTTCCTGCTATGGTTTCTCCTCTGTGTCTGCTGAACCCAGCAATATGTCGTGCTCCTGACATATAATTATGTCCCCTTCATATCATCCCTTTTTTATCCATCACTTCAAATTCTAACTCTAATCTGTTCACTGAACTTGGGTAATGTTTCTTTTTAAATGTCCTCTCCTTTCCCTTTCCTGAACGGCTCATCTAGTGGTCCCAATTGCTTTTCAACTTAATATTACATAGTTTTTAAAAAATTTTTATTTGCTGTTTAATTGAAGGATAATTGCTTTACAGAATTTTGTTGTTTTCTGTCAAACCTCAACATGAATCAGCCATAGGTATACATATATATATATACCCCCTCCCTTTTGAACCTCCCCCCAATCTCCCTCCCCATCCCACCCCTCTAGGTTGATACAGAGCCCCTGTTTGAGTTTCCTGAAACATGCAACAAATTCCCATTGGCTATCTATTTTCAGAACATTCAACCTCAAAAATTTTCCTACCCCCCTGTCCAAACCTAATCTATCTTTCCTGGTGTTGCCATATTAATTTTTGTAAAGTCAGCCCTTAATCATATTTCTCTACTCAGTGATCTCTATTCATTTAAGTATAAAGCTCAAACACCATAATTTGGTATCCAAAGCCCTCCTCAGTATGACCTCACTTTACTTTTCAACCCTTCTGACTGACAAGTCCCTTTCATGTACCAAACATTCCAAATGAGCATGATTTCTTATTCTTTTCCAAGTTTTTCCTTCTCTCTCATGCTTCCATTAACTTGCTCATGATATTTTTTTTTCTTCATCATTTCCTTCTATTTAATTATCCCTCCCTTCCTGGCAGTTTTTGCCCATCTTTCAATATGAGCACAAATTGCCTTTCTCCATGGAGCCATCTATGATCTCTTTTATTGGAACCTTCTATTGAAACTAACCACTTTTTTATGTCACATTAACTTTCTTAAGGAACTCACCATTTTCTGCCTCATACTTCTGATTGGTACATCTCATTTCCCTACTAGAGTGGGCAATTTATACCTATCAGTCACCAGGATTTCAACCAGAATGGAAAGAATGAAATGGAACGAGCCCAGGCCATACTGGATTTATGAATAAGAGCAATGAACCCAATTACAGTTGGACTGACACTTCTTGGGGTGAAAGTGGAATGGGAGAAACAGGACAGCAAAATATAGTTTCCTGAATTGGAGTCAGGGCAGAGCAATAGGGTTTACAGCAGAGCTCTTAGGCAAAGTGCTTGACCATATAAAATCATTAAGGCTCTTTTGCTCCCTTCCTACTGGGAAATCCCTACTAGAGGGATTTGCTTTGAGGGAAGGGGTTCTGTGTGCATGATGATCCTTTTCCTCCAAACCCCAGGAGTAGTATGTAGTAATTACTTTTGGATCTCTTCAGTGTAATTACACAATAATCCTCAACCATTTATAAATACTCTCTCTGTCATTACATGGCATTTTCCTACTATGTTTCTTTGTGGGGTAATTATAGCTGTTCCATGGGGCAAAGATTAGTGGCACTAAGCACTTCTAGTATTACACTCACATTTCGATTCCAGAAAACTCTCCATTTGTTGAAGCATAAACTGAAAAGAAGTGCATACTTTGGCATATAAGGAGCTTCCTTGATAGCTCAGTTGATAAAGAATCCACCTGCAATGCAGGAGACCCTGGTTCAATTCCTGGGTTGGGAAGATCCACTGGAGAAAGGAAAGGCTACCCACTCTAGTATTCTGGCCTAGAGAATTCATGGGCTGTGTAGTCCATGGGGTCTCAAAGTGTCAGACAGGAGTGAGCAAGTTGCACTTCACTTGACATGTAAAGAGGCAGTAGCGTTTGAAATCTGTGAGAAAGAACTTCTCTTTCCTACCATGAAGGAATGGGGAGGATATTAGAATCTTTGACCTTTTTTTCACAAATTCAGAGGGAAAGAATTAAAGTTAGCTTATATTTTCCCTTGTTTTGCTAAATAATAGAGTGGAGAGCACTAGCAAAATACATCTAGATAATAACTCATCTTGGCATGAAAACAAGAACTAAAGAACCAAGTTAGTGGTTTGCATACTTGCTTTTCTCGCTATATTATATAAAACCTTGATGAACATTCGAACTTTTCTCACCTTTATATTCACCTCACCCTCAAGTGATGGGGATGATGAGACATTTTCATATGATATCTGACAAATAATTAATAAAAAATAAATAGACCCTGGACTGGAGATTCATTTCACATATGATAATTTACATGCTTTAGTGGATGTCAATGTATGCATGTCAATGTATGGCAAAACAAATACAATATTGTAAAGTAAAAAAATAGAAAATAAACTAGTTAAAAAAGGGAAAAAAAGCAGAGATTTATAAGGAAAAAAAATAGACAAAGGGGAGAAAAGTTGGAAATAAAGTAGAATGGTGGAGGGCAGAGAGACAAGGGAAGAAAGGAAGGAAGAAAAGAATGGAAATAAGAATGGAGGGAGGCAACAGGGAAGGAAGGAGGAGGAAGCAAGGCTTCATAGGAGAAGAACCCCATGCTTACTTTGCTTCATTTAAAAAGTACCATCTCGAAGAAGACTCTACAGCCTCTGGAACTGTCCCCTGAGTGTGGAGGCTGGTCAGCAAGGAGCCCATCAGAGGGGCATGAGGGTCTCTGGCCAGACCTGTCTCTCCCACCTGGAGCCCAGCTCTGAGCTTCACCAAGCTTTGGTTTTCTCTCATTAAAAGGAGCCAAGGAACTTCCTTGGTTGTGCAGTGGTTAAGAATCCACCTTCAAATGCAGGGGATATGGTTTCAATCCCTGGTAGGGGAACTAAGATCCCACATGCCACAGGGCAAATAAACCTGGGCACCACAAATAGAGAGAACCCACTCACCACAACGAAAGATCCCGTGTTCTGCAACTAAAAGCCAACACAGCCAAATAAGTATCTTTTTTTTAAAGCAAACAAGGAGGGAACAAGAAGGCAGAGGAGTAGGTGGAAGTAGAGTACATCTCTCTCCATGGATACATCAGGAATACACCTTCAGAAACAGAAATGCATGCAAAACACCAGCTGAGAGCAGACAGGATTACCTGACCAGTGGAAAAGAATATATAGAACCATGCAAAACTTGACAGGATGAAGGTTCAGTTCAGTTCAGTCACACAGTCGTGTCCGACTCTTTGCGATCCCATGAACCGCAGCACACCAGGGCTCCCTGTCCATCACTAACTCCAAGAGTCCACCCAAACCATCTCCATTGAGTTGGTGATGGCATCCAACCATCTCATCCTCTGTCTTCAATCTTTCCCAGCATCAGGGTCTTTTCAAATGAGTCAGCTATTTGCATCAGGTGGCCAAAGTATTGGAGTTTCAGCTTCAGCATCAGTCCTTCCAATGAATATTCAGGACTGATATCCTTTAGGATGGACTGGTTGGATCTTCTTGCAGTCCAAGGGACTCTCAAGAGTTTTCTCCAACACCACAGTTCAAAAGCGTCCATTCTTTGGCAGTCAGCTTTCTTTATAATCCAACTCTCACATCCATACATGACTACTGGAAAAAACATAGCCTTGACTAGATGGACATTTATTGAGAAAGTAATGTCTCTGCTTTAAAATATGCTGTCTAGGTTGGTCATAACTTTCCTTCCAAGGAGCAAGCATCTTTTAATTTGATGGCTACAGTCACCATCTGCAGTGATTTTGGAGCCCAGAAAAATAAAGTCTGATGCTGTTTCCACTATTTTGCCAACTATTTCCCATGAAGTGATGGGATTGGATGCCATGATCTTAGTTTTCTGATGTTGAGCTTTAAGCCAACTTTTTCACTCTCCTCTTTTACTTTCATCAACAGGCTCTTCAGTTCTTCTTCTCTTTCTGCCATAAAGGTGGTGTCATCTGCATATCTAAGGTTATTGATATTTCTCCCAGCGATCTTGATTCCAGCTTGTGCTTCCTCCAGCCCAGCGTTTCTCATGATATATCTGCACATAAGTTAAATAAGCAGGGTGACAATATACAGCCGGGGGAAAAACAGGAGTGTTAGTAGATCGGACCTGCCCTCGGCGGGTGGGGGAACTGAAGCATGGGGTCCAATCCCCACATCGGGGCAATTGTCTGAATCAGAGGAGAAACATTTAAGGTTGAGAGTGAAGCAGCTGATCTGTGGCAGCGTAAATTGAATGAGAATCTGACTGTCCTTGCTGCAGCCATTCATAGTCTGGACAAGAATGCTGGTCCTCTGGAAGGCACAGCAGCTGGGAGTTGGAGTTGAGGGATTGTGGTGCAATCCCAGGGTTAGGGTTGCTGTTGACTGCAGAGAGATGGATTGAGGGGATGTGAGAGAGGAGATTAAAGTGGAAAATGCCAGTGGAGGAAAGCCAGGCAGTCATAGAAGCAAGGCGATACAGCTAGGTGGAGCCATCACCAAAGCCTCTCTCTCCACACATGCCAGCATCTGCAGCTGAACAATAGAGTGGTTCGCCCATCAAACTCCTGAAGCACTGAACTAAAGCTCCCACCCAGGGTGCTCCGTTAAGTGACTGACGTGGGAATCTACAGAGTAGGACCCCAGCCAGGGTGCCCCTCTATGTGCCTGACTCTCTGAACAACAGAGAAGGACACCAGACAAGGGAGCCCTCTAAGTACTTGAACGGGCACAACTATGGAGAAAGACTGGCCAAAGAGGTCTTCTGATTACCAGCTACAAGAGGCTCAGAAAAGATTCTGATAGGGCTCTAATTCCTGCATCAGAGGCAATCCGTGTCCCTGCACACTTGGCGCTGCCAGGGTCCCCGCAACCAAGCAGTTGCATCAGCTTCGTGCTCAACTCTCACCAGGGCACAACTGTCACAGGCAAAAAAGTCTTATGTCTATGTGTGCAGGGTTGCTTTGGTCGTGTCCAACTCTTTGCGACCTTGTAGACTGTGGCCTGTCAGGGAGGAGGGTTCTCCAGGCAAGAATACTGGAGTGTATTGGCCAATACTGCTTGTCATACCTTTCTAGAGCGTTATGTTTCCTGCTGCCCTAGCTGCCAACTCCCCTGAGTGCCTTGTCCTGGCAGAACCCCTGTGACCCAAGCAGCTGCACCTCCTCCACACCTGGTCCTTATAGGAACAAACCCCAGTGGACGACCCACATGTAGAGGTGGAAATAAAACCACAGTTGAACCTCGGAGCAGTGTGGCTAAGGAAGAAGACCCAAAACCTTCCCACCAGCTGTACAATCTGTAGGTTAAATCCACATGATCAACTAGGCAGACTGTGTTAATGGAATATATTAAAGATCATTGAGAGCTCCCACAAAAGAGAACACACTAGTTCGGAAAGCTGTAGACATTGGAGGCAAGAACACAAAGAAGTAGGACCAGATTAGAATCTGAGCTGCCCCCGCAGCAGGTCCAGAGATCAGCATAGTGTTGGAGGACATCCTAGGAAGGTAGGGTGGATTGTGACTCCCAGTGAGGGAAAGGACCCTGACAGCAGTGACTCAAGAAAAACATTTTTAATTCTTATTTGTTGACTTGTTCTGTAGATTCTTTTGGATTTCTCCCCTCTCCCCACTCTGTTGTAGTTATCAATTTTATTGACACTATGAAAACCAATTAAGTTTTTGAACTTTGTTTCTTTTTTCTCAGTCATATATTTTATTGTTGTTATAAACCTCTGCATCTACGTTTGGCTTTTGCAGTTCTGTTGAGTTTTCCTTTTTTTTTTTAATTTTTTCTTTTTTAATTTCAATTTTGTAAACCTATTATTCTTTTTTTCCTAAATTTATTCCTTTGTTTGATTCTCCAACTGTTCTTTTCCCCTTGCAGTTAACCTTTAATGTATATAAATCTTTATCTACCTCTATTTAACTTCGCATACCTATTCTTTCTTTCTTTTATTTCTCTTCTTTCCTCTCAACGTATTTGTCAGTTTTATTTTCATTGCTTTATCCTCTAATTGGCACCTTGCTTTCGTTTTGTTTTCCAGTTTGTACTTTAGTTAGGTTTGTTCTGATAGGTTTAATTCTTGTTTTCCTTTGTTGCCGGGTCAGTCTATTGTACTCTATTTTTGTTGGACTATTTTGATTTTGTAATGGGTGTATATGTATATGTGGATGTTCAGTCACAGGTTTTATTGCTGTTATAAACTTGTGCCTCTACATTGGGCTTTTGCAGTTCTGTGGAGTTTTCCTATTTTTATTTCATTTTTTCTTTCTTCTTCCTTTTTTTTCCCTCTTTTCTATAACTGGAATTTTTTTAAACTTATTATTTTTTTATATATTTACATCTTTGTTTACCTTTCCTACTGTTCTTTTCCCCTTGCAGTTAATCTTTATATGAATCTTCTTCATCTACCTCTATTTAATTTGCATATATGTAATTTTTTTCTTTTCTTTCATTCCTCTCAATATATTGGTTTCCTTTGCTTTATTTCCTCTTGGCACCTCACTTTAGTTTTGTTTCCAGATTGTACTTTAGTTAGTTTTATTCTTAACTGATAAATATAATTTTTGATTTCCATTGTTTGCAGGGTCAGTCTACTGTATTTTATTTTTGTTGGACTGTTTTGACTTTGCTCATGGGTGTATATTCCAATATTTTAATTATTATTTTCCTGATTGTGTAACTGCCATTTGTCTGGGATTCATCTTTGGTTTCTCGTTTTTGGATATTTGTTTTAATCTCACTTAATGCCATAACAAACTACTTGTGGAATCTTTGTTCCTGACCAGAGATCAAGCCCTGAGTCTTTAGAGTGGGAGCACTGACTCCAAGACCCTAAACTACCAGATAACTAACCCTAGGGAGTATCAAATAGTGAGAACTCACACAAATGAAACCACTTGAATACAAGATCCAGCATCACCCAACCACCAGTAGCATCCTGTGCAGGATGCCTCATCTAAACAACAAACAAAACAAAAATACAAAGCCAATCATCAGCAGACAGGTTTACCACCTCACTCAGCCTTGCCCATCAGAGGAAAAACAAACAAACAAAAACTCAGCACAAATCTCACCCCATAGGAAGCTTACACAAACCACTGGACCAACCTTAGGAGGGAAGAAACCAAAAGAAAGAAAGAATTCAACCTTCTTCAAGGAAAGAATTCAACTTTCCTTGAAGCCAGGGAAAAGGAGACCTCAAACACAATAAACTAAAAAAAAAAAATAATGAAAAGGCAGAGAAATACGACACAAATGAAAGAACAAACTAGAAAGAGGTCCAAATAAATGAAGAGGAAATAAGGAAACTACCTCAAAAAGAATTCAGAATAATGATAGTAAAGATGATGAAAAACCTTGGAAACAAAATGGAGAAAATGCAAGAATCAATTAATAAAGACCTAGAAGAATTAAAGCATAAACATGCAGAGATAAACAACACAATTACTGAAGTTAAAACTACTCTAGAAGGAATCAATAGCAGAATGTCTGAAACAGAAGAACGAATCAGTGAGCTGGAAGATAAAATGGTAGAAATAACTTCTGAAGAGCAGAATAAAGTAAAAAGAATGAAAAGTACAGAAGACAGTCTCAGAGACCTCTGGGGCAATATCAAATGCACTAACATTCAAAGTATAGGGGTCCCAGAAGAAGAAGAGTAAAAGAAAATGCATGAGAAAATTTTTGAAGAGATTATAGCTGAAAACTTACCCAACATGGAAAAGGAAAGAGTCCATCAAGTCCCAGAGGCGCAAAGAGTCCCATACAGGATAAACCCAAGGAGAAACACACCAAGACACATACAAATCAAACTAACAAAGACTAAACACAAAGAAAGAATATTAAAAGCAGCGAGGGAGAAGCAACAAGTAACATGCAAGGGAAATCCCATATGCTTAACACCTGATCTTTCAGCAGAAACTCTGCAGGCCAGAAGGGAATGGCAGGATACATTTAAAGTGCTGAAAGGGAAAAATCTACAACCAAGATTACTGTACCCAGGAAGGGTTTCATTCAAAATTGATGGAGAAATTAAAAGCTTTTCAGACAAGCAAAAGTTAAGAGAATTCAGTACCACCAAGCCAGCTTTAAAGGGACTTATATAGCTAAGAAATACAAGAAAGGAAAGAAGATCTACAAAATCAACTCCAAACAATTAAGAAAATGACAATAGGAACATATATATCATTGATTACTTTAAATGTAAATGGATTAAATGCTCCAACCAAAAGACACAGACTGGCTGAATGGATATAAAAACAAGACCATAAATATGCTATCTACAAGAAACCCAATTCAGACCTAAGGACACATATAGACTGAAAGTGAGAGGATGAAAAAATATATCCCATGCAAATGGGAAGCAAAAGAAAGCTGGAGTAGCAATCCTCATATCAGACAAAATAGACATTAAAATAAAGAAGATTTCAAGAGATAAGGAAGGATGCTACATAATGATCAAGGGATCAATACAAGAGGAAGATATAACAATTGTAATATCTATGCACCCAACATAGGAGCACCTCAATTCATAAAACAAACACTAACAGACATAAAAGGAGAAATTGACAGTAACACAAAAATAGTCGGAGACTTTAACTCCCCACTCACATCAATGGACAGATCATCAAAACAGAAAATTAATAAGGAAACACAAGTCTTAAATGATACATTAGATGAGATGGATCTCATTGATATCTTCAGGACATTCCATCCAAATGCAGAAGAATACACTTTCTTTTCAAGTGCACACGGAACATCCTCCAGGATAGACCACATTTTGGGTCACAAATCAAGCCTCAATAAATTTAAGAAAAATGGAATTGTATCAAGCATCTTCTCTGGCCACAATGTTATGAGACTAGATATAAATCACAAGAAAAAAAAAACAAAACCTTTAAGAAATGCAAAGAGATGGCGATTAAACAATACATTTCTAAACAACAACAGGTTACTGAAGAAATCAAAAGGGAAATAAAAAAATTCTATAAACAAATGGCAATGAAAACATGACAACTCAAAACCTATGGGATGCAGTAAAAGCCGTTGTAAGAGGGAAGTTTATAGCAATACAATCCTATCTCAAGAAACAAGAAAAGCATTCAGTAGACATCCTAACTTTACACCTAAAACAACTGGAAAAAGAAGAACAAAAAATCCCCAAAATTAGTAGAAGGAAAGAAATAAAGATCTGAGTAGAAATAAATGAAAAAGAAATGAAAGAAAAAATTGTAAAGGTTAATAAAAATAAAAGCTGGTTCTTTGAGAAGATAAACAAAATTGACAAACCTTTAGGCAGACTCATAAAGAAAAAAAAAAGAGAAGAATCAAATCAACAAAATCAGAAATGAAAAAGGAGAAGTTACAACAGATAATGCAGAAATTCAAAGGATTATAAGAGACTATTATGAACAACTATATGTCAGTAAAATAAGTAACCTGGAAGAAATGGACAGATTCTTAGAAAAGTTAAGTCTTCCAAGACTGAACCAGGAAGAAACAGAAGTTATGAACAACCCAGTTACAAGCACTGAAGTTGACACTGTGATCAAAAATCTCCCAAAAATCAAAAGCCATGGACCAGACAGCTTCGGTGGAAAATTCTGTTAAACATTTAGAGAAGAGCTTATTCCTATCCTTCTAAAACTCCTTCAAAATTTTGCAAAGGAACACCCAAACTCATTCTACGAGGCCACAATCACCCTGATACCAAAACCAGACACAGACAACATAAAGAAAGAAAACTACAGGCCAATATCACTGATGAACTTAGATGCAAAAATCCTCAACAAAATTTTAGCTAACAGAATTCAGTACCACATCAAAAAGCTCATACACCATGATCAAGTTGGGTTTCTTCCAGCAATGCCAGATTCTTCAATTATGCAAATCAATGTGACACAGCATATTAACATATGGAAAGATGATATCCCTATTATCATCTCAATAGATGCAGGAAAAGCCTCTGAAAAAATTCAGCACCCATTTATGATTAAAACTCTTCAAAGAATGGGCATAGAAGGAACCTACCTTGACATAGTAAAGACCATATATGATAAGCCTACAGAAAACATTGTTCTCAATGGTGACAAACTGAAGGCATTCTCTCTAAGATCAGGAACAAGACAAGGATGAAATTGTGGTGAAAGTGGACAATTTCACCACAATTATTCAACAGAGTTCTTTAAGTCCTAGCTACGGGATTCAGAGAAGAAAAAGAAATAAGAGGAATCCAGATCGGAAAAGAAGAAGTAAAGCTCTCACTGTTTGCAGATGACATGATACTGTACATAGAAAACCCTAAAGATAGTATCAGAAAATTACTAGAGCTATTCAGTGAATTTACCAAAGTTGCAAGATACAAAATCAATATCAATACACAGAAGTCACTTTCATTTTTATATACTTACAATGGAAAATCAGAAAGAGAAATTAAGGAATCAATCCCATTCACCATTGCAACAGAAAGAATTAAATATCTAGGAATAAATTTACCTAAGGAGAGAAAAGAACTCTACACAGAAAATTATAAGACACTAATGAAAGAAATCAAAGGTGACATACACATATGGAGAGATATTCCATGTTTCTGGGTAGGAAGAATCAATATTGTTAAAATGACTATACTACCAGACACAGTCCACAGATTCAGTGCAATCTCTATCAAATAACCAATAGTATTTTTTTCACAGAACTACAACAAAAAATTACACAATTCATATGGAAACACAAAAGACCCTGAATAGCCAAAGTAGTCTTGAGAAAGAAGAATGGAGCTGGAGGAATCAACCTTCCTGACTTCAGATTATACTACAAAGCTACAATAATCAAAATGGCATTGTACTGGCACAGGCACAGGAATATAGACCAATGGAACATGATAGAAAGCCCAGAAATAAGCCCACTCACCTATGCATACCTTACTTTTGACAAAGGAGGCAAGAATATACAATGGAGCAAAGACAGCCTCTTCAACAAATGGTGCTGGAAAAAGTGGACATCTACATGTAAAAGAGTGAAATTAGAATACTTCCTAACACCATACACAAAGATAAACTCAAAATGGTTTAAAAACCTAAATGTAAGACCGGAAACTATAAAACTCTTAGAGGAAAACATAGGCAGAACACTCGATGACATAAATCAAAGCAAAATCCTTTATCACCCACCTCCTAGAGTAATGGAAATAAAAACAAAAGTAAACAAGTGGGACCTGATTAAACTTAAAAACTTTTCACAGCAAAGGAAACTATAAGCAAGGTGACAAGACAACCCTCAGAATGGGAGAAAATAATAGGAAATGAAACAACGAATAAAGGAGTAAATTACAAAATATACAAGCAGCTCATGCAACTCAATACCAGAGAAACAAACAGCCCAATCAAAAAAGTGGGAAAATACCTAAACAGACATTTCTCCAAAGAAGACATACAGATGGCTAACAAACACATGAAATGAGGCCCATCATAGCTCATTATCAGAGAAATGCAATTAAAGGTTACAATGAGATATCACACTGGTCAGAATGGCCATCATCAAAAAGTCTACAAGCTTGTGTTTCCCATCCTGAACCCCTCTCCCACCTCATGTACACCCATGGCTGATTCATATCAACGTATGGCAAAAACCACTACAATATTGTAAAGTAATTAGCCTCCAATTAAAATAAATGGATTAATTTAAAAAAAAAGTCTACAAACAGTAAATGCTGGAAAGGGTGTGGATAAAAGCGTACACTCTTTGCAATGTTGGTGGAAATGTAAATTGATACAGCCACTATGGGAGATGTTATAGAGATTCCTTTAAAAACTAGGATAAAACCACCGTATAACCCAGCATTCCCACTCCTAGGCACATACCCTGAGGAAACTAAAACTTAAAGAGACACATGTATCCCATTGTTCATTGCTACACTATTTACAGTAGGTAGAACATGGAAGCCACTTAGATGTCGATTGACAGATGAATGGATAAAGAAGTTGTTGTACATATACACAATCGAATATTACTCAGTCATAAGAAAGGACACACGTGAGTCAGTTCCAATGAGGCTGATGAACCTAGAATCTATTATACAAAGTGAAGTATGTCAGAAGGAGAACAATAAATATCATATTCTAACAGCAGCAGCAGCAGCAACGCATACATACAGAATCTAGAAAAATGGTACTGAAGAATTTATTTACAGGGCAACAACGGAGAAAGAGACAGAGAATAGACTTATGGACAAGGGGAGAGGGGAGGAGAGGGTGAGATGTATGGAAAGAATAACGTGGAAACTTAGACTACTATGTGTAAAATAGATAGTCAACGAGAATTTGCTCTATGGCTCAGGAAACTCAATATTAAAAATAAGTTAGTTTAGGGTTTAATAGTAAAGGAAAATGAAATGATATTCTTTATTTTTAAAATGAATCATTTTATGTTTAAAATAAAAAAGACACATCTGAAACAGTAATCTTGACTAAATCAGGTTAGTCCTAGGGGCATATGGTTAGTTCAATGTTAGCAAATCTAACAATAAAACATGCTATTAAAAATATGATCAATCCCCATAGACAACAAAAAATGTAGTTGGTGAAATACTTCATTAAACTATGGCTGATTCATGTTGATGTTTGACAGAAAACAACAGAATCCTTTAAAACAATTATCCTTCAATTAAAAAATAAATAAATCTAAAAAAAGACAATTATTTTAAAAAGCACTCTCTCCTTTTCCTTGTCTCTCTCTAATCTCTCTCATTCATACAATTACATATCTTAATTAAAATCTAGCATTAGTTTTAGTGGGAAAAAAGTAGTCATATTTTCTTTAAAATTAGTCATTGATGACTCAGTGGTAAAGAATCTGCCTACTAATGTAGGAGCCACGGGAGACGTGGGTTTGATCCCTGAGTTGGGAAGACGGGAGACATGGGTTTGATCCCTGAGTTGGGAAGATTCTCTGGAGAAGGGAATGGCAATTCACTCCTATTTTCTTGCCTGGAAAATCCCATGGACAAAGGAGCTTGGCAGGGTCCCAGAGTCAAATACGAGTGAGCATGCATACTCAGCATATGCAGCACAATCCAACTTTGCCTACCATGCTTACTATAATTAAGCAATGTCCTAGAATCTAGAAGCGCTTGTCAATAAGACAAGAAAAAAAATAAAAGGTGTAAAACTTGAAGGAAATAAAATTATTATGATATAGAGATACGATCATTTATGTGAAAGACATAAGGAAAATAAATAGAATTTATAAGAAAGTTCAAAAAGTGACAATTTACCAAATTAATACTTGAAAAAAACTCTCTTGCATACTAACAGTCAATTGAAAAAAAAAGACAGCATCATCAATAAAAGCAAAATGATAATATGTTGAAAGTTAGGCTTATCAAGAGATATTCAAAATCTATTAGAAGTGTATTCCTCCACCCTAGGAACATAAATAAATCTTGCATAAACAGAAAGATGCACTTTATTCTAAAAGGAGACATTGTAAATATATCAAGACAAACTATAAAAATAATGTAATTAAAGTTAGGAAAAGAGATTTTTTCCCCCACAAATAAAGGATGATCAAATACTGATGAAGGATAAAATAAGATAAAAAAGTTCAAAAGATTTATTTGATTTGAAAATTAAGTGGTTATTGGTGAAGTTAACTTCAGTGAGAACAATATAGATGTGGGAAAGATCAATTTTAGAATAGAGAGAGGAAGGATAACTGAGGAAAATAGCTCCAGTACTTGTGGAAGGAAAAAAATGGAGGAAAATTAGTAAAGGCAAACCATGATTAGGGAACTTTGCTTTGGAGAAGGGAACGTTTTGAAAGAGATGCCCAGGAAGCTGGTTTTAATATTTGAAGAGTTGCATTGGTTTCATATATACCCTTTTCCCACTTCTTAGTACCAAGGGGTATTTTTTAAAGATTGAAGATATGTATATATTCTCATATATGTATATGAATAAACAACACAACTGTGGTCATGAAGTGGTGAGCTCCTGTCCACTGGGGGACTACTACCAATTATCCTATATTTTCAGGAAAAATTAGAAATAGACTATCATCCTGAAGTGAGCAGATTCCCACCATGCCCCTCCCTATGTAGGGGGAAAAAAAAAGAGAGAGAGAGAGAATAAAGCAAAAGAGATCATTGAGTGGTTTCTATGTACCAGGCTTTGTGCTCAGTGTTGAGTAGAATATAAGGTGGTAAATGGTAAATTTTAAGTCTTATAAAGAAGAAACTTCTAATAATTATGTCTGTTAATAATTGAGCTTCCTGTTTTAAAAAGTGATGTGATCTCTATCACTTGAAATATTCCAAAGGGGAGCTGTGTCAGCATTTTTCAGGTGTGCTTGAGAAATCATGTTTTAGGAAATGAATTATACAAAGCAGTATCTTAATTACCATCTAGTGGGTTAAGACTTCCCTGGTGGCTCAGATGGTAAAGCATCTGCCTACAATGTGGGAGACCCGGGTTTGATCCCTGGGTCAGGAAGATCCCCTGGAGAAGGAAATGGCAACTCACTCCAGTACTCTTGCCTGGAAAATCTCATGGATGGAGGATCCTGGTAAGTCCCAGTTCATGGGATTGCAGAGTTGAACACGACTGAGCGACTTCACTTTCACTTTCAGTGGGTTAAAGAACCTATACTTTGGATACTATTATTGGGCAATGTACATGAACTGGATCCCTATGAACTCTTCATGGACTTCTCCCTCCTGTCCATCCTTTCCTGTTTCATTACATCAGAATATGAAATACTGCTCCCAATATTCATCTTTTTATGGTTAACTAGAAGTTGTATGGTCACTAATCCTTCCTTATTCTCTTTAATCCCCACCCCTTCTCAGCGAAATATTCCTCTTTTGGTCTCTTTTACTACACTAGCACAGGCCTGGCATGTCTGTGCAATGTTGAAAGATGAAGTGAGGAAGAAGTTACATGGTGTTGAGTTGTTAGCTTATAATTTATTTATTTAACATATATGTATTGATCACCCTTGGCTGTACAGCCATCTTATTGGCAGTTCTAGAGTTCAGTAACAATACTCACTCTGCCTCATCTTTCCTCTGCTCTGGTATGCATATATAGTTTTACTTACACTTTCTAAGTTATACCTTTTGTTTGTCTTCCAGATCATAACTAGCAATCCGAGTCCTTTATTTTGAGTTGAAAATGAAACCTTTTGCTATTTTAGGACAAAATAGTTCTATTGTGGTTAAGTGTGTATGTAATTTTATGAAAACTACTTCTGGTATACTTACCTTTCTCTCTTATTTTAGATAAAACCAAAAAAATCCTCACAAGTTAGCTTTGTTACTTGTTTTTATTTTTTATTTATTTTTTCCCATCAGGTAACATAAAAACGTTTTCGCTCAATAAATACTCAAGCAATGCCAGAATCTGTTCTAATTGTTATGGAAGCAACAGCAAACAAAACACCTGCCCTCATGGAACTTTTATTACGATAAAATTATCCTTTATGGAAAAAATTCTGAGATCACTTTAAAATTTAAAAGGATAAAACATATGAAATATATATCTGTATCTGTGTTTATGTTATTCTTTGGAACTCTGCATTCAAATGGGTATATCTTTCCTTTTCTCCTTTGCTTTTCCCCTCCCTTCTTTTCACAGCTATTTGTAAGGCCTACAAGGAGAGTCATTTTGCTTTTTTGCATTTCTTTTTCTTGGGGATGGTCTTGATTTCTGTCTCATGTACAATGTCACAAACCTCCGTCCATAGTTTATCAGGCACTCTGTCTATCAGATCTAGTCCCTTAAATCTATTTCTCACTTCTACTGTATAGTCATAAGGGATTTAATTTAGGTCATGCCTGAATGGTCTAGTAGTTTTCTAAACTTTCTTCAATTTCAGTCTGAATTTGGCAATAAGGAGTTCATGATCTGAGCCACAGCCTGCTCCCAGTCTTGTTTTTGCTGACTGTACAGAGCTTCTCCATCTTTGGCTGCAAAGAATACAATCAATCTGATTTAAATGTTGGCCTTCTGGTGATATTAATGTGTAGAGTCTTCTCGTGTTGTTGGAAGAGGGTGTTTGCTATCACCAGTGCATTCTCTTGTCAGAACTCTATTAGCCTTTGCCCTGCTTCATTCTGTATTCCAAGGCCAAATTTGCCTGCTACTCCAGGTATTTCCTGATTCCCTCCTTTTGCACTCCAGTCCCCTATAATGAAAAGGACATCTTTTTGGGGTGTTAGTTCTAGAAGGTCCTGTAGGTCTTCATAGAGCTGTTCAACTTAAGCTTCTTCAGCACTACTGGTCGGGGCATAGACTTGGATTACCATGATATTGAATGCTTTGCCTTGGAAATGTGTGATCACACGATGGTGTGATTACTCACCTAGAGCCAAACATCCTGGAATGTGAGGTCAAGTAGGCCTTAGAAAGCATCACTGTGAACAAAGCTAGTGGAGGTGATAGAATTCCAGTTGAGCTATTTGAAATCCTGAAATATGATGCTGTGAAAGTGCTGCACTCAATATGTCAGCAAATTGGGAAAATCAGCAGTGGCCACAGGACTGGAAAAGTTCAGTTTTCATTCCAATTCCAAAGAAAGGCAATGCCAAACAATGCTCAAACTACCACACAATTGCACTCATCTCACACGCTAGTAAAGTAATGCTCAAAATTCTCAAAGCCAGGCTTCAGCAATATGTGAAACATGAACTTTCAAATGTCCAAGCAGGTTTTAGAAAAGACAGGGGAACCAGAGATGAAATTGCCAACATCCACTGGATCATCGAAAATGCAAGAGAGTTCCAGAAGAACATCTATTTCTGCTTTATTGACTTTGCCTTTGACTGTGTGGATAACAATAAACTGTGGAAAATTCTGAAAGGGATGGGACTACCAGACCACATGACCTGACTCTTGAGAAACCTGTATGCAGGTCAGGAAGCAACAATTAGAAGGACATGAAACAACAGACTGGTGCCATATAGGAAAAGGAGTCCGTCAAGGCTGTATATTGTCATCCTGCTTATTTAACTTATATGCAGAGTACATCATGAGAAATGCTGGGCTGGAGGAAACACAAGCTGGAATCAAGATTGTCAGGAGAAATATCAATAATATCAGATATGCAGATGACACCACCCTTATGGAAGAAAATGAAGAAGAACTAAAGAGGCTCTTGATGAAATTGAAAGAGGAGAGTGAAAAAGTTGGCTTAAAGTTCAACATTCAGAAAACTAAGATCATGGCATCTGGTTCCATCACTTCATGGCAAATAGATGGGGAAACAGTAGGTGACTTTATTTTTATGTGCTCCAAAATCACTGCAGATGGTAATTGCAGCTATGAAATTAAAAGACACTTACTTCTTGGAAGGAAAGTTATGACCAACCTAGATAGCATATTAAAAAGCAGAGACATTAATTTGCCAACTGTGTGGATCACAATAAACTGTGGAAAATTCTGAAAGAGATGGGAATACCAGACCGTCTAACCTGTCTGTTGAGAAACTTGTATGCAGGTCCAGAAGCAACAGTTAGAACCGGACATGGATCAACATACTGGTTCCAAATGGGGAAAGGAGTCCGTCAAGGCTGTATATTGTCACCCTGCTTATTTAATTATATACAGAGTACGTCATGAGAAACGCTGGGCTGGAAGAAGCACAAGCTGGAATCAAGATTGCCAGGAGAAATATCAATAACCTCAGATATGCAGATGACATCACTCTTATGGCAGAAAGTGAAGAAGAGCTAAAGAACCTCTTGATGAAAGTGAAAGAGGAGAGTGAAAATGTTTGCTTAAAGCTCAACATTCAGAAAACTAAGATCATGGCATCTGGTCCCATCAATTCATGGGAAATCGTTAGGGAAACAGTGGAAACAGTGAGAGACTTTATTTTGGGAGGCTCCAAAATTACTGTAGATTGTGCTTGCAGGCATGAAATTAAAAGATACTTACTTACTCCTTGGAAAGAAAGTTATAGCTAACCTAGACAGCATATTTTAAAGCAGAGACATTACTTTGGCAGCAAAGGTCCGTCTAGTCAAGGTTATGGTTTTTCCAGTAGTCATGTATGGATGGGAGAGTTGGACTGTGAAGAAAGCTGAGCACTGAAGAATTGATGCTTTTGAACTGTGGTGTTGGAGGAGACTCTTGAGATTCCCTTGGATTGCAAGGAGATCCAACCAGTCCATCCTAAAGGAGATCAGCCCTGGGTGTTCATTGGAAGGACTGATGTTGAAGCTGAAACTCCAATACTTTGGCCACCCCCTGCGAAGGGTTGACTCATTGGAAAAGACCCTAATGCTGGGAAGGATTGGGGGCAGGAGGAAAAGGGGCCGACAGAGGATGAGATGGCTGGATGACATCACTGATTTGATGGGCATGGGTATGGGTAGACTCCGGGAGTTGGTGATGGACAATGAGGCCTGGCGTGCTGCAATTCATGGGGTCGCAAAGAGTCGGACACGACTGAGTGACTGAACTAAACTGAACTGAGTCAAGACTATGGTTTTTCCAGTGGTCATGTATGGATGTGAGAGTTGGACTGTGAAGAAAGCAGAGCGCTGACGAATAGATGCTTTTGAACTGTGGTGTTGAAGAAGACTTTGAGAGTTCCTTTGACTGCAAGGAGATCCAACCAGTCCATCCTGAGTGTTCATTGGTAGCATTGATGTTGACACTGAAATGCCAATACTTTGGCCACCTGATGTGAACTGACTTATTTGAAAAGACCTTGATGCTGGGAAAGATTGAAGGCAGGAGGAGCAAGGGACGAAAGAGGATAAGATGGTTAGGTGGCATCATCGACTCAATGGACATGGGTTTGGGTAGTGTCTGGGAGTTGGTGATGGACAGCGAGGCCTGGCATGTTGTGGTTCATGGGGTCACAAAGAGTCGGACACGACTGAGAGACTGAACTGATACTGTTACTGATGTTTATGTTTGTATCTCCATATATATGTGTACCTATAGCCCCTATGTATACTACAGCATCTATACGGGAGGAGAAAGGTGTTTGTTGGTGTGAGTATGTGTATGTGTTTGTGTGTGTGTTGCATATAAGGTTTGAGAAATTAACTCTAGGTCAATTGAAGAGTGTGTTTTTTGTTAAGAATATATGAAAACAAAGAAGTGAAGAAATACAAGAAGGAAGGCATATTGAGTACTTTTTAGATAACTTTTCCTCATCACAGAGTAGTGAAAGATATTACTAAGTCTCCCAGAGGAGCTATTTTCATTCAAACTCCACCTAGGCTTTGAGTCTTGAAATAGAAGAAGAGAGAGAGAGATAGAATCAGAAAATATCTGTGGTGAAGACTGGGTAGTAGAAGAGAGAACTTGGTACTATATAAAACATTTCCTTATTGGAAAAATCCATTTGGTTTCTCCTCACCTAATTTTGAAACTTTCCTGTTTAGATATTCTTGAAACAAGACTTGGAGAACAGAAGTGGCTGGTCCCCAGGAGCAACTGTACATTTGAGTTCTGCTTTAGGATGAGTTAGAGGTAGTGCAGGACAAAATGGTGAGCCTTGGCCAAATCTATTCAGATCTCTGTCAGAAATCACAGCTGGAGTTCTAGGCTGCAAAGGCTAAGAAGTTCTCTAATAGAATTCACAGGGACTCTGGATGTAAATGGGTTAACTATTATATCTTCATTTTTACTAACTTCTAACTAGAGTTTAGCGCTTCCTTCTATTATGAATGTAGGAAAGAAATCACATTAGGATTAGCAGAATTTATGGACATCATCATGAGAAATGCTGGGCTGGAAGAAGCACAAGCTGGAATCAAGATTGCTGGGAGAAATATCAATAACCTCAGATATGCAGATGACACCACACTTACGGCAGAAAGTGAAGAAGAACTAAACAGCCTCTTGATGAAAGAGAAAGAAGAGAGTGAAAATGTTGGCTTAAAGCTCAATGTTCAGAAAACTAAGATCATGGCATCTGGTCCCATCACTTCATGGGAAATAGGTGGGGAAACAGTGTCAGACTTTATTTTGGGGGGCTCCAAAATCACTGCTGAGAGTGATTGTGGCCATGAAATTAAAAGACGCTTACTCCTTGGAAGGAAGGTTTTGGCCAACCTAGATAGCATATTTAAAAGCAGAGACATTACTTTGCCAACAAAGGTCTGTCTAGTCAAGGCTATGGTTTTTCCAGTGGTCATGTATGATGTGAGAGTTGGACGATGAAGAAAGCTGAGTGCCAAAGAATTGATGCTTTTGAACTGTGGTGTTGGAGAAGACTCTTGAGAGTCCCTTGGCCTGCAAGGAGATCCAACCAGTCCATCCTAAAGGAGATCAGTCCTGGGTGTTCATTGGAAGGACTGATGTTGAAGCTGAAACTCCAATACTTTGGCCACCTCATGCGAAGGGTTGACTCATTGGAAAAGACCCTAATGCTGGGAAGGATTGGGGGCAGGAGGAGAAGGGGACGACAGAGGATGAGATGGTTGGATGGCATCACTAACTCGATGGACATGGGTTTGGGAAAACTCCAAGGGTTGGTGATGGACAGGGAGGCTTGGCGTGCTGCGATTCATGGGGTCGCAAAGTGTCAGACACGACTGAGCAACTGAACTGAACTGAACTGAACTGATGGACATCATCAACAGAAATCACATATATCTTTATACCACATCACAGTTGTTGCAGCTGTCTACAAGTCATGTTTGGGCTCATCATTACTTTGAGATTATGGTGACTATTAGACCCACACTAGACCTTGTTATTAAATATGTTAATAAAAACATATATGATCTTATAGGACAATTTTTCCCTTAATTGGATAACTGTCTCAATAAAACAAGTTTCTTTTGAAATTTACCCATTTTGCTTTTGTATTTAAAAGCTTTATTCTAAGGAGGGATTTACAGGCTTCCTCAGACTTCCAAAGGAATACATGGCACAGAAAAATTAAGATTTCTGGACTAGAGAGGAGAGGTTACTATTAGAAACACCTGGACCAAAGAATGTTCTACACTCTGTTGGGTGATATTATTATTTTGTTAAACTTTTTATTCTAAGATATTTGCTCTACAATATTGTGCTGGTTTCTGCCATACATCAACATGAGTCAGTAAACAGGTATACATATGTCCCCTCCCTCCTGAACCTCCCTGCCATCTCCCACCCCATTCCACCCCTCTAGGTTGTCACAAAGCACTGGACTGAGCTTCCTGTGTCACACAGAGATTCCCACTGGCTATCTGTTTTACATACGGTAATGAATGTGTTTCCATGCCACTCTTTCAATTTGTCCTACCCTCTCCTTCTGAAGTAAGCCAGAAAGAGAAAGGCAAATATTTTATATTAACAAGTGTATGGAATCTAGAAAGATGGTACTGCTGAAACTATTTGCAGGGCAGCAATGGAGACACAGACATGAGGGCTTCCCTGTTAACTCACTTGGTAAAGAATCTGCCTGCAATGAGGGAGACCTGGATTGGGAAGATCCCCTGGAGGAGGGCATGGCAACCCACTCCAGTATTCTTGCCTGGAGAATCCACATGGACAGAAGAGCCTGGTGTCACAGAGTTGGACACAACTGAGTGACAGCATAGTGTCCAACATAGTGATTCATAATTTTAGAAGTTGTGCTTTATTTATAGTTATTATAAAATATTGATTATATTCTCTGTGTTGTACAATGTATCCCTTTAGCTTATCTATTTTATACATAGTAGTTTGTACCTCTTAATTCCCTACCCCATTTTGCCTTTCCCTTCTACTTTCTCTCCATCGTTTGTTTTCTATATCTGTGAATCTATTTCTTTTTTGTTATATTCACTAGTTTGTTTTATTTTTTAGATTTCATATAGAGGTGACATTGTATAGTATTTGTCTTTCTCTGATGTCACCTCTATGTGAAATCTAAAAAAATGAAATTATTGAATATAACAGAATTTCATAAGCATTTGTACATCGTACAGTCTTTGTATGATGTTTCATTTAGCATAATACCCTCTAAGCGCATCCATGTTTTAGAAAAGGGCAAAACTTCATTCTTTTACACATTCATTCTTAAGGGTTTCAAACTTTTAAAAACTAGTTTTAGACAAAACTAAAGGTGTACTTCTACTAAACACTTCAAGAAAAGGAGTATCTTTCCAGAGCATCCATGTGCTATAGAAACAATATAAAGTTGATCAAGATAAGAGGCAAGATTAGGCCATGATATTGAGTGGTAGTCAAAGGGTAGCACAATATGAAAAGAGTTTGTGTCCTACCATCAAATAAAGTTAGTTTAGTATTTAAAGGTGAAGGAAGAAAAACAGAAAAGAGGAGCCTATAACTCAAAGGGTCTCTGAACTAAATTAATGTGTCAAGTGTATTTGATTCATTTTGAGGCACAAAGCATGTCAGACAAAACCGGGAAGCCATACTAGTTTGTTTTAATAAGCTTTCCTTATTTGAAAAAATGAAGGGAGTGCAACAGATGTTACTGAGGTCACTTCTTGTTCTAAGCTTTCTATGTTTAGAGCTTGTAAATTCTTTAAAAGGCAGATACAGGCCCTATAACTCCTATTCTCTAGCTACCCTCCAGTTCCTGCCTGTAGTAGTGTTCTAAACATATTTCTTAAGTTGGTTCTGAATGAGGGAGGTAGAAACACAGACTCTAATAGATAACATGCGTTGAACTACTATGAGTCTGGCACTGTGTTCACTGACTTTTCCATATGCTTCATTTAATCATCCTATGCTACCCTTAATTGTTGGATGGATTCATTTTACAAATGAAAATAAGACTCAAAGACAGAGCTCTCAACAACACAACTAGGATTTAAACCTACATCAACCTGATTGCAGAGCCTGCCCTCTTCAGGCAGACCAGGTCCTCATATTGGAGATTCTTAGAAAGGGGTCACTACTGAGACCAAGAGAAAAGAGTGGTCTCACTTGGTCCTTGCAGCCAGACATTTATGCCTTCACACAGAAAGATTCAGCTCTTGCCTGAGCCATCTAGATAACCATCTAGTCCTCTATGTGGATGAGTACTGGTTCAAGGTGACATTTCTAATGACTGTTCTGTACCTGAGAAGGCATCTGTTGTCTTGGGGTGGAAAATAATTTTGCCCAATAGATTATGGAGGCCCTGAGAATGAGGAGCCTGATACTAAGAACAGCCAGTTTCCTTGAAAAACTGCTCACTTAAAGTAGATCTCTATTTATGCGACAGCATGAATAAAATAAACTATTTTGCATTTATATAGTGCCTTTCCTCACATTAGAGCCCAGGGGCTTTGCTAACACAGCCTTCCAATGAAACACAGCCACCTCTGGGAGACCATCAGGCAGACAACCACAGATGTGCAGACTGTAAGGAAGTGGAGGAGGCAAATGTGGAGCTGAGAACATCAGACACCTGTTCTGAATTGTGCTAAACTGAATCCTTTGATAAAAACCTATGCTTTCAGAGCTCATTATAGACACACCCTCATCAGTTCTTAAACTTGCCAACAAGAAGTATAGAGGTAGGTACAAATATTCTGTTTCATAGGTTATAAAACAAAAAAATTATTTTTAAAAATTGCACTTTCGAATTTAAGTTAAAGTAGTATAATGTCATTTTTGAAATTAGAGCTCCTATATATATCTATATGTGTGCTAAATTGCTTCAGTTGTGTCCGACTCTTTGAGACGTTAAGGACTTCAGCCTGCCAGGCTCCTCTGTCCAGGGATTCTCCAGGCAAGAATACTGGAGTGGGTTGCTGTGCCATCCTCCAGGGATCTTCTTGACCCAGGGATCAAACCATGTCTCTTACATCTAATCCACCTGGGAAGTCCATATATATCTGTATAAGTAGTTGTATATCTCTGCTTAATGTCTCTGTGTGTGCGTGTGTTTTCTTTTATATGATTGAGACCGTATTGTGTATTATACATAAAAGATCTTTTTTCACTTGGTAGTCTATGACTATCTCTGTGTATTATGGAAACATCATAACTATAATGTAATCGCATACACTGTATTTCATTTTCTATATGATAGCCCCATAATTCACTTAACTGTTCCTTTCATATTGTTTCTTTCCTCCCTATTTATAAAATAGTGCAACGTCTTTCTGTACAAAACTTTGTATTTATTTCAGATTTTTTGTCTTGGAAGTGAAATGACTTCATGATGTGATGAGCATGTTTAAAGCTATTAGTACACACAGCCAAATTGACAAAGTAATTTCCTGAAGCTTGTACAAATTTATATTATTAGGCACAAATTTCTGCTTTACTGACTATAACAAAGCCTTGGACTGTGTGGATCACAATAAACTGTGGAAAATTCTTCAAGAGATAGGAATACCAGATCACCTGACCTGCCTCTTGAGAAACCTATATGAAGGTCAGGAAGCAACAGTTAGACATGGAACAACAGACTGGTTCCAAACAGGAAAAGGAGTCTGTCAAGGCTGTATATTGTCACCCTGCTTATTTAACTTATATGCAGAGTACTTCATGAGAAACACTGGGCTGGAGGAAGCACAAGATGAAATCAAGATTTCCGGGAGAAATATCAATAACCTCAGATATGCAGATGACAACACACTTATGGCAGAAAGTAAAGAAGAGCTAAAAAGCCTCTTGATGAAAGTGAAAGAGGAGAGTGAAAAAGTTGGCTTAAAGCTCAACATTCAGAAAACTAAGATCATGGCATCTGGTCCCATCCCTTCATGGGAAATAGATGGGGAAACAGTGCAAACAGTGTCAGACTTTATTTTTCTGGGCTCCAAAATCACTGCAGATGGTGATTGCAGCCATGAAATTAGAAGACGCTTACTCCTTGGAAGCAAAGTTATGACCAACCTAAATAGCATATTTAAAAGCAGAGACATTACTTTGCCAACAAAGGTCCGTCTAGTCAAGGCTATGGTTTTTCCAGTAGTCATGTATGGATGTGAGAGTTGGATGGTGAAGAAAGCTGAGCACCGTAGAATGGATGCTTTTGAACTGTGGTGTTGGAGAAGACTCTTGAGAGTCCCTTGGACTGCAAGAAGATCCAACCAGTCCATCATAAAGGAGATCAGCCCTGGGTGTTCATTGGAAGGACTGATGTTGAAGCTGAAACTCCAATACTTTGGCCACCTCATGCGAAGGGTTGACTCATTGGAAAAGACCCTGATGCTGCTGGGAAGGATTGGGGGCAGGAGGAGAAGGGGCCGACATAGGATGAGATGGCTGGATGGCATCACTGACTCGATGGACATGGGTTTGGGTGGACTCAGGGAGTTGGTGATGGACAGGGAGGCCTGGCATGCTGCTGTTCATGCAGTCATAAAGAGTTGGACAGGACTGAGCGACTGAACTGAACTGATGTGCCTATCTTAGTTCATCAATACTGTTTATTATCATTGAAATTTATTTTCAAATTTGAACAAATGTATATTCATGTTAAAGCTGAGCACAATTTTTAATGATAATTAATCATTTATTTATTCTTTGGCAAATTGTTCATGATTTCATTGGAATATGTTGATCTCATACTGATTCAAAACAACTTTTTCATATGTTAAGGATATATTAACTCTTTTTCTCTCTTATTAGAAACATAGCTTGCTGTTTTAGAGTATTATCTTTGGAATCATTCAACCTTAAATTCCTAGCTCAGCTAGCAGTTTACAAGCTACGTGATTATGGACAAGTTGCTTTCTTTTCCCATCTTCAGTTTCCTAAAACTCAGGTGAGGATAAGCAGAGGTAGATTTTCCATGAAGCCAAGAAAGCACCTTTAGAATTGTGTTCACGGGATCTAACATTTGCTAAAAATCTGCAAAAGTAAAATATTTGAACCACACTTAATTTAAGACACTGATCTCTTTCTGTTCCAATTTTCCTTTATCACTCTGCCCCTCTATAGTACTTTTCCTCTCTTATATTTTCCCGTATGACACGTTACATTGTAGTACCTGCTGGAATGTTAGGACCCAGCTAATAGGATATATAGAGTTTGGATGTGTGGGATATTTTTATATGGTTCACCAATATGTGTATGTATGTATGAAAGAAACTTGATAGCTGTTTCCACAAAGTTGACAATAATCCCAAACACTTGCATGACATTATAAAAAAATGAGTAGAGAATATGAAGAAATTTCCTTAAGTTATCAATATAAAATAAAATGACTGTTTTTATGGAAAATAGTATGCAGATAGAACAAATACAGGGAAAATTATTGTAGATGTGAGAAATCTGGCTGAAAACTCAGCTTTCAAGAGCATCCAGTCCTATCACTTCATGGCAAATAGATAGGGAAAATATGGAAACAGTATCAGATTTCTTTTTCCTGGGCTCCAAAATCACTCTGAATGGTGACTGCAGCCATGAAATTAAAAGACACTTTCTCCTTGGAAAAATAGCTATGACAAACTTAGACAGTATGTTAAAAAGCAGAGACATCACTTTGCCGTCAAAAGTCCATATTGTCAAAGCTATGGTTTTCCCAGTATTCAAGTGTGACTGTGAGAATTGTTCTGTAAAGAAGGCTGAGCACCGAAAAATTTATTCTTTCAAACTATGGTGTTGAAGAAGACTCTCGAGAGTCCCTTGGACTGCTAGGAGATCAAACCAGTCCACCCTAAAGAAAATCGACCCAGAATATTCTTTGAAAGGATTGATGCTGAAGATCCAATATTTTGGCCACCTATTGTGAAGAGTTGACTCATTAGAAAAGACCCTAATCCTGGGAAAGACCGAGGGCAAGAGGAGAAGAGGGCAACAGAGGATGAGATGGTTGGATGGCATCACTGACTCAATGGACATGAGTTTGAGCAAACTCTGGGAGACAGGGAAGCTTGGTGTGCTGCAGTTTATGGGATTGCAAAGAGTAGGACAAGACTTAGGGACTGACAACTGTAGATATGTAAGACAATTTTCTAATCAATTTTTTCAAATTTCATACTTGTGGGATCTATTAGCTTTTTTGAAGTTTGTATTTTGTTGTGATTTTTCTCATCCTAAATTAATATTGACTTGCATGACTAATTTTGTGTTCGTAATATTCTTTTTCTTAAAGAGGACACTCAAAATTGTGATAGTTTAAGTCCTTCAAAAATCTGGTACTTGGGGCCACACTTTCTTCATAAAAAAGTAAAGATATTAAGTGAAAGTATTATGAGTTATTAGAGAACAGCTTGACTTTTTAAAAAGTAGTTTTGCCAGATTAAATTCTACTGTCAACTGATAGCTGGTTTTATAGATAAAGGAAAAATTGTGGATCTAATCTGTTATGTCATTAAACTTTTAATTCTATTAGAGATGATATGTATGTATCCACTGGGGCTTCCTTGTGGCTCAGAATCTGCCTGAAATGCAGGAGATCAGGTTCAATCCCTGGGTTGAGAAGATTCTTTGGAGAAGGGAATGGCTACCCACTCCAGTATTCTTATTTGGAGAATTTCATGGACAAAGGAGCCTGGTGTGCTACAGTTCATAGGGTCACAAAGAGTTGGACATGACTGAGTAACTAACACTTTTACTCACTCGTATGTTTCCTTTACCTGGGTAGATTTAACAGAACATATTTAAATATTGAGATGGGTAGATTTAGCTAGTGAATATACAAAGAGTTGATATCCAGAAGTTATGATAACAATTGACTTTCCATCATACTTATTTCTCCATTTAATGGTTCAATCAATAATTTGAATGACCATGTTCATGAGGAGTGCAAATGATACCATAATAGTTAGTAGAATGAGTATTAAAATTCAGTGCAACTAGGAAAGCTGTAACACGATAAGAATTACAGAATATTTAATAAGAGGGAATATACTTATGGAAAGATAAAAACACAAGCAACATTACATATATATTTCTAAGATTAGATATATCTGAAAGCCCTCAGAACAGACCACATTATAAATAAACTTGAAAAACACCTCATTCTGTTAAAGAAAGTATAAAACTCTCTCAAGTTTTAATACACAAATAATTAGATTTTAATGTAAAATAAATTAAGCATAGTTTTAGGGTCTGTAAAAGCAAAGATTATAAACTTATTGACCTGTTCTCAAGTCTGTTTCTTCATTTCAGAATACTTACATATTTTTTTGTATATAAAATAGTTTAGGAAAACATTAAAGTGCAGATAACTACATACTTAATATCTCTTTATTCACCACCTAGCAAAATAAATAAATCATACAATTTAATATCTTTTCAATATGAGGTCAATTTGTATTTCCCTGAGACACATATCACTGTTGTATCTCTTTTCCTGTAAGTGCAGAGGTCAAAGGACTAAATAAATTATTTACAGCTTTTTAACAAAAGAGCTTGACTTTATGCATACTTAATGCTTTGTGATGATAATGATCCTCACAAAAACTTAGGGTACCATACTCAGAAGTTTTCTCTCACTATTAGTTATCTAAATGTCAATTATATCTCCATTTTTCCTGTTTACTTTTTCCTGCTTTGTTGAGATATAATTGGCATATAATATTGTGTAAGTTTAAGGTATATAACATGTTGACTTGATACATTTATATATTACTACATGATTATGGCCACAGTGTTAGCTAACACCTCTGTCATATCATATAATTATTATTTATCCAGGGATTTTTTTTTTAAGTTAGAGAGGTGACATTTCTTTTTCTTTAAAGTTAATTATTTTATTTTAATTGGAGGCAAATTCTTTCCAATATTGTGGTGGTTTTTGCCATATATTGACATGAATCAGCCATGGGTATACATGTGACCCCCCATCCTGAAACTCTCCCCCACATCCCTCCCCACCCCATCCTTCTGGGTTGTTCCAGAGGCTTTAAGTGCCCTGCTTCATGCATTGAACTTGCACAGAACATCTATTTTACATATGGTAATATGCATGTTTCAGTGTTATTCTCTCAAATCATCCCACCCTCACCTTCCCATCAGAGTTCAAAAGTCTGTTCTTTACATCTGTGTCTCTTTTGCTGTCTTGCATATAGGGTCATTGTTACCATCTTTCTAAATTCCATATATATGCATTGATACAATGTATTGGTGTTTTTCTTTCTGACTTACTTCACTTTGTATAGTAGGCTCCAGTTTCATCCACCTCATTAGAACTGACTCAAATGAATTCTTTTTTTATAGCTGAGTAACATTTCATTGTGTATATGTAGCACAACTTCCTTATCCATTCGTCTGCTGATGGATATCTAGGTTGCTTCCATGTCCCAGCTATTGTAAAAAGTGTGGCAATGAATATTGGGGTACATATATCTCTTTCAGTTCTGTTTTCCTCAGTGTATATGTCCAGCAGTGGGATTGCTGGGTCATATGGCAGTTCTAGTCCCAGTTTTTTAAGGAATCTCCACACTGTTCTCCATAGTGCCTGTACTAGTTTGCATTCCCACCAACACTGTAAGAGGGTTCCCTTTTCTCCACCCTCTCCAGCATTTAATGTTTGTAGACTTTTTGATGGTAGCCATTCTGACCAGGATGAGATGGTACCTCACTGTGGTTTTGATTTGCATTTCTCTGATAACGACTGATGTTGAGCATTTTTTCATGTGTTTGTTAGCCATCTGTATATCTTCTTTGGAGAAATGTCTGTTTAGTTCTTTGACCCTCTTTTTGATTAGGTCATTTATTTTTCTGGTATTGAGTTGCATGACCTGCTTGTATATTTTTGAGATTAATTCTTTATCAGTTGTTTCATTTGTTATTATTTTCTCCCATTCTGAAGGCTGCTTTTTCACCTTGCTTATAGTTTCCTTTGGTGTGCAAAAGCTTTTAAGTTTAGTTAGGTCCCATTTGTTTATTTTTCTTTTCCATTACTCTGGAAGGTGGGCCATAGGAGATCTTGCATTGATTTATGTCTTCGAGTGTTCTGCCTATGTTTTCCTCTAGGAGTTTTATAGTTTCTGGTCTTACATTTAGATCTTTAATCCATTTTGAGTTTATTTTTGTGTATGGTGTTAGAAAGTGTTCTAGTTTCATTCTTTTACAAGTGGTTGACCAGTTTTCCCAGCAACACTTGTTAAAGAGATTGTTTTTTCTCCATTGTATATTCTTGCCTTCTTTTTCAAAGATAAGGTGTGCATAGGTGTGTGGATTTATCTCTGGGCTTTCTATTTTGTTCCACTGATCTATATGTCTGTCTTTGTGCCAGTACCATACTGTCTTGATGACTGTAGCTTTGTAGTATAGTCTGATGTCAGGCAGGTTGATTCCTCCAGTTCCATTCTTCTTTCTCAAGATTGCTTTGGCTATTTGAGGGTTTTTGTGCTCCCATACAAACTGTGAAATTATTTGTTCTAGTTCTGTGAAAAATGCCATTGGTAGCTTGATAGGAATTTCATTGAATCTATAGATTGCTTTGGGCAGTATACTCATTTTCACTATATTGATTCTTCAATCCATGAAGATGGTATATTTCTCCATGTATTTGTGTCATCTTTGATTTCTTTCATCAGTGTTTTATAGTTTTCTATATATAGGTCTTTTGTTTCTTTAGGTATATTTATTCTTAAGTATTTTATTCTTTTCATTGCAATGGAGAATGGGATTGTTTCCTTAATTTCTCTTTCTGTTTTCTCATTGTTACTGTATGGGAGTGCAAGGGATTTCTGTGTGTTAATTTTATCTCCTGCGACTTAACTATATTCATTGATTAGCTCTAGTAATTTTCTAGTGGTGTGTTTAGGGTTTTCTATGTAGAGGATCATGTCATCTGCAAACAGTGAGAGTTTTAGTTCTTTTCCAATCTGGAAAAGATTGGATTTTTCTTCTCTGATTGCTGTGGCTAGGATTTTCAAAACTATGTTGAATAGTAGTAGTGAGAGTGGGCACCCTTGTCTTGTTACTGATTTTAGAGGAAATGCTTTCATTTTTTCTTTTTCTTTTTTTTGCCATTGAGGATAATGTTTGATGTGTGTTTGTTGTATATGGCTTTTATTATGTTGAAGTATATTTCTTCTATGCCTGCTTTCCCTTAGGATTTTTATCATAAATGGGTGTTTAATGTTGTTAAAGGTTTTCTCTACATCTATTGAGATGACATGTTTTTATCTTTCAATTTGTTAACATGGTATATTGCTTTTGTTGATTTGTGAATACTGAAGAATGTTTGCATTCCTGGGATAAAGCCCACTTGGTCATGATGTATGATCTTTTTAATATGCTGTTGGATTCTGTTTGCTAGAATTTTGTTGAATTATGTCCATCAGTGATATTGGCCTATAGTTTTCTTTTTGTGTGTCATCTTTGATTTTGGTATTGGGGTAATTGTGGCCTCATAGAATGAGTTTGGGAGTTTACCGTCCTCTGCAATTTTCTGGAAGATTTTGAGTAGGATAAGTACTAGCTGTTCTCTGAATTTTCAATAGAATTCACCTGTGAAGCCATCTGGTCCTGGGCTTTTGTTTGTTGGAAGGTTTTTGATTACAGTTTCAATTTCCATGCTTGTCATGGGTCTTTACAATTTTTTATTTAATTATTTTTTTTAATTAGAGTGGTGACACTTTTTAAAATATTTATTTATTTATTTATTTATTTATTTGGCTGGTCTGGGTCTTATTTGTTGCATGCAAGATCTTTAGTTGTGGTTTGTGAACCCTTAGTTGCAGCATGTGGATCTACTTCCCTGGCTAGGGACTGAACCCAGGCCCCCTGCATTGGGTGTGTGAAGTCTTAGCCACTAGACCACCAGGGAAGTCCCTCACCAAAGAAAATCTTAATAAGACATATGTAAGACTATGAGGAAAAGTCAGAGAAATTTGAGTTTTAGGCCTGGAAAAAAAATGAGGATCATTTACAAATTGCCTGCAATATAATAATGATGGTAAATATAGGTAATATTCAACGATAAATAGGATTAAAGTAATTTTAATAAAGAATGATAACTAGCACTTTTCTGAGATGTTTTTAATCATAATCGTTTAGAAGGTAGCAACTGAGTCTTGCGTGCTTAGTCACTCAGTCATGTCTGACTCTTTGGGACTCCATGGACTGTAGTCCACCAGGCCTTTCTCTCCGTGGAATTCTCCAGGCAAGAATACTGGAGCGGGTAGCCATTCCCTTCTCCAGTTTGGATCTTCTGACCCAGGGATCGAACTGAGGTCTCCTGCATTGCAAACAGGTTCTTTACCTTCTTAGCTACCAGGGGAAGGAGAACTATGTCGTAGGCGGTATATTAAGTGTGATTTTTGGATTATCTTATTTATTTTTCATTACAATCCTAGGAAAACGGTATTATTATTCTCATTTTACAAAGAGGAACCTGAGGCTGGAAAGGAATGTTACATTGTCTAAGATCAAACATCTTTAAGAAGAGGGCTAGGATTTTATCCCACTCAATCTACCTACACTCCTAATTAGTAGAAACATCTCACAAGTTATTGGGGATTTTAATTGTATGTGTGGCTATGTGTTTTAATAATAAAATGTGCTTATATCATACCACAAAATAATCACATGCTCCTTTAATTGTTTTTTTCTTTTTATAGCCTCGTTGCCTTTTCTCTATTGAAAATTTGCTTATTGCATCATGAGTTGTATCTATGCTTCTCTGGAAAAAAAAAACTCAATAAGTCATACTAATTCATGCTATCACAAAAGTAAGCATTATCTATTAAAACTTATTTCCTAAAGAGTAAAGATCTTTAGGTAGTGACTAAGACAGGGGAGAGAGGAGGAACCAGGATGGCTGAAGTCTTGAGCATAGGTCTGTTATCATTGATGATAAGGCTATCACTTATAATGGATCACTCAGAGGTTGACATACATAGATAAGATGAACCAATTACAGTAGTTGAATAACTAAGAGTGTGATGTGAACGACTGTATACAAAGGTTGAGAATGGGGAGCTTGTAGATGTTTGGATCAATAATTTAGATACTATGGTGGAGCTAAAGAGAAAAGATGATTAGTCAGACCAGTTGCTATACAAAGGTAGTAAAGATGAAATAGTGTACATTAGAGGACCCCCAAATAGTTGAGATGAAAGTGGGTAAGTGGAGCATGCCCAAGTCAAATATTTTGGAGAAGATTCTGTCAGACAAGGGAATGTTCATGCAATAGTCATGCTTGTCTCCAATATTTCCAAAGGATAATATAAGTGGCTTCTGATTCCAGAGATCTCAGGGAATCTCTAGAGGGCTTCAAGGCCTGTGAAGGTTGTAATCTGGCTCTCATGCATGTCAATGAACTCACTGGAAGAAATTTTGTGTCCCTTTCTACTTCTGAGAGGCTGAATTTCATGTATTAAGTCCACCCCAGAACTCTGCTGAAATGGCAACCCAATGACAGGTAACACATAAACTCTTGGCTGGATAAATAGACAGATGATTCTTCGGACATGTTCTGTTTCACTGATTTCATTTACCTCAGATGGAATGATACCTGGAGATTTAATCATTTTCACTGCTGAGTGGATGCACAAAAATACAAGACAAGGCAAGAAGAGAGCTGCAGCTTACAGGAAATGTTCATGTGTAAAATCTTTCTTCAAAAGCAGGTTTTTAAAAATAGCATTCTGGTAAACGAGAAAGCTTGAACCCATATGGATTTTTTAATTATTTTTTTTTTAATCTGGAGCGTTTGCAAAAGGCAAAGGAGAAAAGGAAAGATATAGCCATCTGAATGCAGAGTTCTAAAGAATAGCAAGGAGAGATAAGAAACTCTTCCTGAGCGATCAATGGAAAGGAATAAAGGAAAACAATAGAATGGGAAAAAGTAGAGATCTCTTCAAGAAAATTAGAAATATCAAAGAAATACATCATGCAAGTGTGGGCACAATAAAGGACAGAAATAGTATGTACCTAACAGAAGCAGATGATATTAAGAAGAGGTGACACAAATACACAGCAGAAATATTAAAAAAAAAAGATTTTAATGACCCAGATAGCCACGATGGTGTGATCACTCACCTAGAGCCAGACATCTTGGAATGTGAATTCAAGTAGGCCTTAGGAAGCATCACTATGAACAAAACTAGTGGAGGTGATAGAATTCCAGTTGAGCCATTTCAAATCTTAAAAGATGATGCTGTGAAAGTGCTGCACTCAATATGCCAGCAAAATTCAGCAGTGACCACAGGACTGGAAAAGGTCAGTTTTTATTTCAATCCCAAAGAAGGGCAACGCTAAAGAATGTTCAAACTACTGCACGATTGCACACATCACATATGTTAATAAAGTAATGCTCAAAATTCTCCAACCTAAGGATCTACGGTGCATGAATGGAGAACTTCCAGATGTTGAAGCTGGATTTGGAAAAGGCAGAGGAACCAGGTCAAATTGCCAACATCCGTTGAATCATCAAAAAAACGAGAATTCCAGAAAAAACATCTACTTCTGCTTCATTGACTGCTCGAAAGCCTATGACTGTGCAGATCACAACAGACTGTGGAAAATTCTTCAAGAGATGGGACTACCAGACCACATTACCTGCCTCATGAGAAATCTATATGCAAATCAAGAAGCACAGTTAGAACCGGACACATAACAGTGGACTGATCCAAATTGGGAAAGAGTACATCAAGGCTATATATTGTCACTCTGCTTATTTACCTTAAATGAAGAATGCATAGTGCAAAATGCCAGACAGGATGAAGCAAAAGCTGGAATCAAGATTTCTGGGAGAAATATCAATAAACTCAGATTTGCAGATGACATCACCCTTATAGCAGAAAGGAAGAGGAACTAAAGAGCCTCTTGCTGAAAGTGAAAGAGGAAAACAAAAAAGCTGGCTTAAAGCTCAACATTCAAAAAACTAAGATCATGGAATCTGGTCCCACCACTTCATGGCAAAGAGATGGTGAAACAATGGAAACCGTGACAGACTTTATTTTCTTGGGCTCCAAAATCACTGCAGATGGTGACTGCAGCCATAAAATTAAAAGTTTCTTACTCCATGGAAGAAAATCTATACCAAACCTAGACAGCATATTAAAAATCAGAGACATTACTTTGCCAACAAAGGTCCATCTAGTCAAAGCTATGGTTTTTCCAGTAGTCATATATGGATGTGAGAGTTGGACCATAAAGGAAGCTGAGCGCTGAAGAATTGATTCTTTTGAACCATGGTGTTAGAAAAGACTCTTGAGAGTCCCTTGGACTGCAAGGAGATCAAACCAGTCAGTCCTAAAGGGAATCAGTCTTGAATATTCATTGGAAGGCCTGATGCTGAGGTTGAAACTCCAATAATTTGGCCACCTGATGTGAAGAACTGACTCAATGGACAAGACCTTGATGCTGGGAAAGATTGAGGGCAGGAGGAGAAGGGGACAACAGAGGATGAGATGGATGGATGGCATCACCATCTCGATAGACATGAGTTTGAGCCAGCTCCATGAGTTGGTGATTGACAGGAAAGCCTGGTGTCTTGCAGTCCATGGGGTCGCAAAGAGTCAGACATGACTGAGTGACTCAGCTGAAGTGAACTGAAAGCATTTGGGGTCAGAGTAATTTATTTTTTTTGGACTTTTATTGATACATTTGTTGCTAACAGTTAAAATGCAATATTATCATTTTGAAAATTCAGGTATGTGAAATGTATGCTCTCTACTGAGAACATGGTTGACACTTGTAACTTGTTCTCAAGTCCAGAGACTTAGGGTTGCTTGATCTTCACTTTGTTTTCTTTGGTCCAAAGAAACTTGTAAAAATATCAGGAAATCAAAGAGTTCTCCAGGAGATAAATTTTCACGTATTTTTTTTATTATTATTATTCTCACATGTATGTTTGGGTTTAAAATCGATGAGATAAAGCACTGTATTTTTAAAGTTTTTGAGAGTATGTAGATTCTAAGTGACTCTTTACACATGAAGGTAAATGAATGAATTAAATTCTTTTAATTTTATGAATAGATTATATTTTTAAAACCCTGGTATATCCTTTGGCATATTAATTTATTGTCTGAACACTCATTCATTCATGTATCCATTCCATGAATGAAGTGGAGAGCTGGACCATAAAGAAGACTGACCACTGAAGAATTGATGCTTTTAAACAGGTGTGCTGAGAAGACTCTTGAGATCCCTTGGGCAGCAGGGAGGTCAAGGCAGTCAATCCTAAAGGAAATCAGTCCTGAATATTCATTAGAAGGGCTGATGCTGAAGCTGAAACTCTAATACTTTGGTCACAATTATATGTGTGATGACTGTGTGGTATACTGTGATGAGAATTATATGAACAAACATATCTATTACTCCCCAAAAATCCCTCTTGCCTCTTATAGGTCCCTTCCTCCCATTCATTCTTAAACTCTTCCCTTTTCAAGTAACCACTGATCTGTTTTCTGTCACTATAGATTATCTCTTGCTTTATAGAATCTTATATAGAGGAAATCATACACTATACTCTCTCTCTCTTTTTTTTTTTTGGCTGTTTTCATACATTGTGTCTATTTTGAGTTCATATATACTACTGCATGTACCAATAGTTTATTTCTTTTTTATTGCTGGGTCACATTTTATTGTTTGGCTATGCAACAGTTATTAATTTACCTGTTGATACATTCATATTTTTCTAGTTTCAGGGTTTTAAAACTAGCATTGCTACAAACACAGTGTTAAATCTTTATGAGCCTATGCTTTATTTCCTCTCTGGCAAATACCCAAGAGTGGAATTGTTAAATCATGTGGTAGATACTTGCTTATCTATAAGTTTTTTTTTTAAATGCCAAACTGTGTCCCAAAGTTGTGGGTTTGTAATTTTAGATTCCCATCAGCAGTGCATGAGAGTTTCATCTACTTCCTTGTCAGCACTAATATTGACAAGTGTTTTTGTTCAAATTTTAATTTTAACAGATTTTATTTTTTATAGCAATTTTATATTTACAGCAAAATTGAAGGGAAAGATAGATATTTCCCAAATACTCTCTGCCATGAATCATACATAGCCTCCCTCATTATTCACATCCCCCACCACAGTGGTCCATTTTTTACAACTGATGAATCTACATAATCATAATTATCCATCATTATCACTCTAGATCCAAAGTTTGCATAGTTCACTCCTTGTGTTGTGCATTCTGTGTGTTTAGACAAATGTGTAAGGACATGTATCCATCATGGTATCATAAAGAGTATTTTTATTGCTGTAAAAATCCTCTGCACTCTATGTAATTCATCCTTCCCTCCCCATCCCCAATCCCTTGCAACTATGGACAGTTTTTCTATCTCCATAGTTTTTCCTTTTCCAGAATGCCATATAGTTGGAATCATGTAGTATGTAGTCTTTTCAGATAGGCTTCTTTCACTTAGTAATATGCATTTAAAGTTTTTCTATCTGTAGCTTTTCATTACTTGATAGTTTTGTTTTGTTTTTGCTGAAAAATATTCCGTTGTCTCAGTATACCACAATTTATTTTTCATTCACCTATAAAGTTGAATGAAACTTGGTGAGTTGCCAAATTCTAGATTTTGGCAGTTATGAGTAAAACTGCTATAAACACTCATGTGAAAGTTTTTATGTGGACATAAGTTTTCATCTGCTTTGGTAAATGCCAAGGAGCATGATTGCTTGACTGTATGCTAGCAGTATACTTAATTTTGTAAGAAACTGCCATTCTACCCTCCAAAGTTGCTGTAGCATTTTGCATTCCCACCAGCAATGAACAAACATTTCTGTAGCTCAAAAATATTGCCATTTGACGCTGTCAGCATTCTGAATTTTGACCATTCTAATCAGTGTGTAATAGCATCATTGTTTTAATTTTCATTTTCTTTATGTCATATGATGTGGAGCATATTTTCATATGCTTATTTTGTTATCTGTGTATCTTTCATGAGCTGTCTGTTATGATCTTTGGCCCATTTTTAAATCAGATTATTTTCTTATTGTTGAGCTTTCAGAAATTTTTGCATGTTTTGGAGAGCAATCCTTTATCAAATGTGTCTTTTTCAAATGTTTTCTTCTGGTCTGTGGCTTCTTTTTTCATTCTTTTGCTATTGTCTTTCACAGAGCAAAAGTTTTTTTTTTGTTTGTTTGTTTTAATAAAGTAGAGTTTACCCTTTGTTTCATTGATCTTGTTGTTAATGTTTTATATAAAAAGTCATTATCCTACCCATCATCATCTAAGTTTTTTCTTCTTTGCTTTCTAGGAGTTTTAAACTTGTATTTTACATTAAATCAGCAATTTATTTAGAGTTAATTTTGTAAACTGTTATTTTTTTTTCCGCTCCTGCATTTGGATGTCCAATTGTTCTAGGCCCATTTTTTGAAAAGACTATCTTTTGCATTTCCTTTTTTCCTTTGTCAAAACTCAGTTGACTATATTTCAGTTCAGTCGTTCAGTTGTGTCTGACTATTTGCGACCCCATGGACTTCAGCATGCCAGGCTTCCCTGTCCATCACCAACTCCTGGAGTTTTCTTAAACTCATATCCATTGAGTCGGTGACGCCATCCACTCATCTCCTCTTCTGTCGTCCTCTTCTCCTGCCTTCAATCTTTCCCAGGATCAGGGTCTTTTCAAATGAGTCAGTTCTTCACATCAGGTGGCCAAAGTAATGGAGTTTCAGCTTCAGCATCAGTCCTTCTTGAATATTCAGAACTGATTTCCTTTAGGATGGGCTAGTTGGATCTCCTTGCTGTCCAAGGGACTCTCAAGAGTCTTCTCCAACACCACAATTCAAAAACATCAACTCTTCAGCGCTCAGCTTTCTTTATAGTCCAACTCTCACATCCATACATGACTAATGGAAAAACCACAGCTTTGACTAGATGGACCTTTGTTAGCAAAGTAATGTCTCTGCTTTTTACTAAGCTGTCTAAGTTTGTTATGACTTTTCTTCCAAGGAGCAAGCTTCTTTTAATTTCATGGCTGCAGTCACCATCTGCAGTGATTTTGGAGCCCCCAAAATAAAGTCTGTCACTGTCTCCACTGTTTCCCCATCTATTTGCCATGAAGTGATGCCATGAAGTAACTATGTTAATGGGGGCCTATTATGGGCATTAGTTGCTATTCATGTGTTTTTGGGTTTTTTTTTTGGAAATTGTATTTCAACCTTCTGGCCCATTTTTATTAGTTTTCAAGTTTTTTCTTATTGCTGAATTTGAGAGTACTTTTTGTATTATCTTTATATCTTTTTATCATGTGTAGTCTTTGCAAATAATTTCTCCCAGATTATAATTTGTCTTTCAAACCTTTGATTCATTCTTATTAGTTTTTAGTTTTTTTCAGATTATTCATTGCTACTATTTACCACTTATTTTTGTATGTTGAACTTGAAACTGGAATTTGCTTATCTTACTAGTTATAGTAGATTTTTGCTGATTCCCTGTGTTTTCTATGTAAATAATCATAATGCCTGAGAATAAAGATTTCTTTCTTTCTGATATTGATGCATTTATTTATTTTGTTTCCTTATTGTACTGAGTAGGGGCTTTCCTGGTAGCTCTGATAGAAAAGAATCTGCCTGAAATGCTAGAGACCTGGGTTGTGAAGGTACTCTGGAGAATGGAATGACTATCCACTCTGGTATTCTTGTCTGGAGAATTCCATGGACAGAGGAGCCTGGCAATCTACAGTCCATGGGGTCGCAAAGAGTCAGATATGGCTCAGCGACTAACACACACACTGAGTAGAACCTATAGGTTGCATAGACATTGTGAGATAGGAATCCTTATCTTTGGTCTGATTTTATTTTTAAAGTTTTATTTTATTGATTTATTGGCCACGTGGCATGTTAAGATCTTGTTTTCCCAACCAGGGATCAAACTCATGTGTCCTGCTTTGGGAGCATGGAGTCTTAACCACTGGACCACCAGGGAAGTCCCTGACCTGATTTTATTGAGAAAGTTTTGGATTTCACCATTAAGTATGATGGTAGCTGCAGGATTTTTATAAATATCTATCATCAGATTGAAAGAGTTCACTTTCCTCCCTAGTTTGACAAGAGATTTTATCAGGAGTAGATGATGGATTTAGTCAAATACTTTTTATGTGTTTATTGAGATGATAATTTCATTATTACGAGTGTGAACATAACGAATTACATTATTTGATTTTTGAGTAGTCCTTTGTATTCCCAGGATAAACCCCACTTGGTTATATAGTATTTTCTCTATAGTGTTGGGTTTAATTTGCTAAAATTTTGTTAAAAAATTCTATTGGAATATTGGGCAATTGTTTTGTATCTTTTTTAAATTTAATTTATTTATTTTAATTGGAAGTTAATTACTTTACAATATTGTAGTGGTTTTGTATCTTGTACTACTTTTGTCTTGTTTCAGTATCAGAGTAATGTTGGCCTTATAAAATGGATTGAGGATGTATTCTCCTCAATTTTCTCGAAGAGTTTGTGTAGTGTTGGCAAACATTGTGAATTTTAGTTTGTTGGATATATAGACACATACATATAAACATATATATCATACAACTTTATTAATACTTGCTTTCATTATCTTCAGGGTTTTTTTTTTTACATTAGAAATTTAAATTACAAAAAGGTTAAGTATGCTTGAGGCCATAAGCCAGTAAATAATGGGGCCAGGTTGTAAAACAGGTGGACTGACTTCAGAATTCATGCTCTTAACCATCACAGTATATTCTCTTTTAATTACAGTGAGATTTCCTAGGTCTGTCTGATTCCTGAAGTTTTAAGTAAAGCAATATTGTCTCTCCCAGAAGAAAGCAATGCTATAATGATGAGCCACAGAAATATTCCTTTACTTCTTTTGGCTAACTTCTCACCTTTTTCTGCATTTTTTTCCTTCACACTACCAAAATAAAGAATATCAGCTCTCAGCTTAACATAACACATAGGCTTGAACATTACATACTCTCTAGGCTTGCAGTGTCTGCTCATAAATCGTTGGCAGGAAGATACCAAAGTAATTAAGGGTTTGCTTCCTATATTTTTTCTATTTGATGAGATACATTTTGGAGATGGAAGTAGCTGTTTGCTTCCTCTTCCCACAGCTGAAGATATTTTTTGACTTGTACCATTAGGCTCAGCCTCACTCTGGTCTTAGAAACACTTCTTGGAGTAGACAGATACAGGGGCTCAGTACTGTGTCACTCTTCTTGTTATCCTGATGTATATTTCACAGTCCAGTTGTCGTGACTAAACTCTTGCTATATGCCTTAATTCGATAAGAATCCCATGGCCTATTCCTAAATGAATGCCTGATTGTGCCAATGCCATTCCATCTTTCTCAGCCTTCTTTCTCCAGACTGCTCAATTCTAGAACCCAAAATATAAACACAATTACCTAAGATCCCACCTGCCTGTTACAGGGATTGCACTTGGTAATGTTATGAATCGAGTCACAGTTCTGCCGGTGACTCTCATCCCTGTGTTGGTAATTCTTTCGCCTGCTCAAATGCTTCCAGATGCCAAGTATTTGCTTGCTGCTTGACTTTATGGCTTCATCAGCCCACCTCTCATGTAACTATATGCCTGAATGTATACCTACAGTCTTCTGCCAGGTTTTGTGACCATGGTACCCTGCTTGGAGGCCATGTCTTCCTCAAACATGAGCAACTAAGTCTTTCTCCCTGGCACTTGTCTGGTCAAGTGGGTTGGTAATTTTTTCTTAATAATTCTTAATTTATTTAGCCATGTCAAGTCTCAATTGTGGCATGGCAATTCTTTCTTTCAGCGTTGAGGCTTCTCTAGTTGTGGCACACGGGCTCCAGAGCATATGGGCTTAGTAGTTGTAGGACTTAGTTGCCCAGAGTATGTGAAATCTTAGTACCCTGCCCAGAGATGAAACTGACATCCCCTGCAGTGGAAGGCAGATTCTTAACCACTGGACCACCAGGAAAGTCCTGGGTTGATAGTTTTGGACCTTGGATTCTTTGCTGCTCGGGTTCTATTGTAGTTAACATAGCCATATCAAGGCATTAATAGAATAACAAACTCTTAGAGCAAAAATAGCCCTTTTGAGTTCATGTGTACCTAATTGATTTAGCTATGTCTCTTCTAACTCTTCCAACAAATCATTATCCTGCTTGAAGACCTCTGGGGATAGAAAGATAAATTAGGAGCCACAATTTTCTAGCAATTCCATTTTGAAAATGTATGATAATATTGAGCCAAACTTTTTCCTTTAGATTTTTACATCTTATCCAAATTTCATTATCAGGCTTCAAGACATTAGTTTTAACAAAAAAACTAAAGTCAATACAATTTAATTTCACTACAATTAAAAGCAGAAGAGAGCAGAGCTGGCAATCTAGAAAACAACTTGCTAAACCTTAGGCATTAGTGGGCTGCTAACCAGGGGCAAGAGTCTTAGCTCCGTTTCTTTACCTCATAAGGTGAGAAGCTGAGCTACATCATCCATTCCAAAATCGTTTACTGGTTTTCTTACAGTCTGATAGGCTTTCCAAAAATACCTAAAAAGCATTGTGTCAAATAACCCAAATTGCTGAGTTAAATAAATTATTTTTTTTCACAGGAAGATTTCTTAAAAACTTTAATAAATCAATGTGCTTTAGAAGTCCAAGAAGGAAATAATAGTTTCTAAATAATAAATAAAGTAAAAGCAATAAAAAATAGTTTCTAAAACCTCAATTTAGTTATTTTTTATTCTTTCATTGGGTACCTAATTAACAGAATTCAACTGAACACTTCCGGAAATGCTGCAACTAATTTCTATGGCCAAAATATGTGATTCTACATTGAAAAATGTTGCCTTTGAGGCTTAAAAAAGCATGTATATATACACATATATATACACTCAAGATTTGAATGTCAGTTAATGTATCTTTCAAACATATCCTTTAAATTATAGTGTAAAAGTTACCTTTTAAAAAGAGGCTTCCTCAATTGATATCTATGTATTCTGATAACTCTTGAACTCTGTGTATTCAGCTGGTGAGAAGTTGTCTGCATTAATGACTCAGGTGTATCCATGTGTTACCCTGTCTCCTTAACTAAACACTTTAGAGGTATGGGTAACCTGCTCCGTTTGTCTTTCTTTCAGAGTGTCTAGAATAGTGCTCTATGTACAATAGATCTGCACATACAAATGGACTTTCTCTTGATTTTTTTTATTTTTCAGTTTACTGTTAGACTGATGTTTCTTCTCTTCAGAGCAGTTTCTTTCCCAAGACTCTATTTAGTCTCATGATTTTTAGGAACTGAGGTGTAGCAATTGCTTAAATAACTCAAGTCAATCATTTAAGTTACTCAACAGATGAGCTGAACTTTAAGCAATATTATTTTCTGAAGAGATTTTTAGTCTCATTTAATACCATACCCCAAGAAAAATATGCCATGCCATTTCAGACAGATTTCAAACTTCCTGTTTATCCCTCCTCCAGTGTGCCAGCTCCTCTGCAGAATGAAACGTCTCCAAATCGCTGAGACTGTAATTTCCATGACAGTGTCGTCCATCTCATTTCTCGCCTGTCCTTTCAGTTTTATGAAGGTTACAGACATTCTTCCTGGGTGTTTGCTAAATTGTTTATCTAGTCTGGAACCAGCTACCTATGCTCTGCTCAGAATATTTTATGCTGATTCTCCTATCCCTTGTTGCTGGACACCTCTGAAAGCCGGCAGCAACCAAGCAGGAAGAGACACATCTTTGACGGCTGTTTCATTTGCGTTTAACCATATTCATTCATGTCAGTTTCTCCTGCTTACTCGTTGGACTCAGAATATATGCTGTGTCAACAGACTAGGGCATTTCCTGTTTGGTCACAAGTCTGCTGTATTTTTCTGTCTCACTCCAATTCAGTGCACACAGAGGATCTTTGGTTCCACTTCATCAATATTCAAACCTGTTGTTCTGATCAGGAAAATAAACACACATTCTCTCTCTCTCCTCCCTCTTTGTCTCCTTTTTCTTTCTCCTTCTGCTAGATATTTTGTAAAAATGACATACAGTTTCTCCTACTGAACTTCTCCAAATATTTAATGGAAAATGCATTTATATGGTTATTCACTGATTGATGCACTCCAATGTTACTGAGCATGACCCAGGAATAAAAATAAAAATAATAAGACAAGATTCTTGCCTTTGAAGAGCTTGCAAAGTGTTTTGTTTGGGAAGGACCAATTTGGTAGCAAGAAAATGGGGTGGTTTGGTTAGGAATGGAGCTCAACATTTTTTTTAAAGCATTATGGCTAAAAAAGATGAAATTATTTTCCAAAGCTGGTGGCAATTCTGTTTCTATAGAGAAGAGATTTGACTTCTTTTTTAAGCTGAATTATCCTGTTGCATTTTAGGGAAAAATCATTTAACATTTTTAATGTACAAAGGTGAATCTGTGCTACTATTCCAGAATGGCAAGGATTCATGCTATGAAAACCTAAAGCATTCTCATGGAAACATGAACAATCATCTTCACTATGGATTGTTGTTGTTGTTCAGCTGCTTGGTTGTGTCTCACTCACTGCAACACTATGGACTGCAGCACATCCCCTTCATCTCCTGCCTTCAATCTTTCCTAGCATCAGTGTCTATTTTAATGAATCAGTTCTTCATATCAGGTAGACAAAGTATTGGAGTTTCAGCTTCAGCATCAGTCCTTCCAATGAACATTTAGGACTGATTTCCCTTAGGATTGACTGGTTGGATCTCCTTGCAGCCCAAGGGACTCTCAAGAGTCTTCTCCAACATCACAGTTAAAAAGCATCCATTCTTCAGTGCCCAGCTTTCTTTATAGTCCAGCTCTCACATCCATACATGACCACTGGAAAAACCATAGCCTTGACTAGATGGACCTTTGTTGACAAAGTAATGTCTCTGCTTTTCAATATGCTGTCTAGGTTGATCATAAATTTCTCCAGCAAAAAAAAAAAAGAAAGAAAGTAATAAATCTGACTTTAAGATTGACCATCTGATGATGTCCATGTGTAAAGCCATCTCTTATGTGGTTGGATAAGTGTGTTTGCTATGACCAGAGAATTCTCTTGGTAAAGCTCTGTTAGCCTTTTCCCTGCTTCATTTAGAACTCTAAGGAAAAACTTGTCTGTTATTCCAGGTATCTCTTGACTTCCTACTTTTGCATTCCAATCCTCTATGATGAAAAAGACATCTCTCTCTCTGTTTTTTTTTTTTTTTGCTGTTAGTTCCGGAAGGTCTTGTCGCTCTTCATAGAATTGGTCCACATCAGCTCCTTCAATATCAGTGGTTTGAGGATAGACTTGGATTACTGTGATGTTGAATGGTTTGCCTTGGAAATGAATTTTCTGTCATTTTTGAGACTGTAGCCAAGTACGCATTTTGGACTCTTTTGCTACTCTGAGGGCTACTTCATTTCTTTTAAGGGATCCTTGCCCACAGTAGTAGATATAATGGTCATCTGAATTAAATTCACCCACTTTTGTCCACTTTAGTTCACTGATTCCTAAGATGTTGATGTTTACTCTTGCTGTCTCCTGCTTGACCACATCCAATTTACCTTGATTCATGGACCTAACATTCCAGTTTCTGTTGTTCTTTACAGCATTGTACTTTACTTTCACCCCCCAGAAACATCCACAACTGAGCATGGTTTCTGCTTTGGCCCAGCCACTTCATTCTTTCCAGAGGTATTAGTAATTGCCCTCTGCTCTTCCTCAGTAGCATACTGCACACTTTCCAATCTGAGGGGCTCATGTTTCAGTGGCATATCTTTTTGCCTTTTTATACTGTTCATCAGGTTCTTGTGGCAAGAATACTAGAGTGGTTTGCCATTCATTCTTCCAGGGGACCACGTTTTGTCAGAACTCTCCACTATGACACATCTATCTTGAGTGGCCTTGCATGGCACAGCTCATAGCTTCATTGAGTTATGCAAGCCCCTTCTCCACGACAAGACAGTGGTCTATGTTTAACCAAAACATTCGCTTTTTAGAAAAAAAGCAAATACATGGTCTAGAATTTTTTATACCCAGAGTTAAATAGCTCAAATTGTAAAGAATATGACTGTGAAGAAGGAGACCAGGGTTCAATCCCTGGATTGGGAAGTTTCTCTGGAGGAGGGAATGGCAATCCATTCCAGTATTCTTTCCTGGAGAATTCCATGGACAGAGAAGCCTGGCAGGCTACAGTCCATGGGGTTGCAAAGAGTCAGAGGGTCTTTTCAAATGCGTCAGTTCTTCGCATCAGGTGGCCAAAGTATTGATGTTTCCGCTTTAGCATCAGTCCTTCCAATGCATATTCAGGACTGATTTTCTTTAGGAAGGACTGGTTGGATCTCCTTGCTGTCCAACGGAATCTCAAGGGTCTTTTCCAACACCACAGTTCCAAAGCCTCAATTTTTCTGCACTCAGCTTTCTTTATAGTGTAACTCTCACATTCCATACATGACTACTTGAAAAACCATAGCTTTGACTAGATGGACCTTTGCTGGCAAAGTAATGTCTCTGCCTTTTAATAAGCTGTCTAGGTTGGTCCTGAAAGATGATGCTGTGAAAATGCTGTACTCAATGTGCCAGCAAATCTGGAAAACTCAGCAGTGGCCACAGGACTGGAAAAGGTCAGTTTTCATTGAATCCTAAAGAAAGGCAATGCCAAAGAATGCTCAAGCTACCACACAATAGCACTCATGTCGCACGCTACTAAAGTAATGCTCAAAATTCTCCAAGCCAGGCTTCAGCAATATGGAACTGTGAGCTTCCAGATGTTCAAGCTGGATTTAGAAAAGGCAGAGGAACCAGAGATCAAATTGCCAATATCCAATGAATGGTCAAAAAAGCAAGAGAGTTCCAGAAATACATCTATTTCTGCTTTATTGACTATGCCAAAGCCTTTGACTGTGTGGATCATGATAAACTATGCAAAATTCTTACAGAGATTGGAATACCAGACTACCTTAGCTGTCTCCTGAAAAACCTGTTTGTCGGTCAAGAAGCAACAATTAGAACCTTACATGGAACAACAGACCGGTTCAAAATTGGGAGATAAGGCTGTATATTGTCACCCTCTTTATTTAACTCATATGTAGAGTTCAGTTCAGTTCAGTGACTCAGTTGTGTCTGACTCTTTGTGACCCACAGCATACCAGGCCTCCCTGTCCATCACCAACTACCAGAGTTTACTCAAACTCATCTCCATTGAGTCAGTGATGCCATCCAACCATCTCATCATCTGACATCCCCTTCTCCTCCCATCATCAATCTTTCCCAGCATCAGGGTCTTTTCAAATGAATCAGTTCTTCACATTAGATGGCCAAATTATTGGAGTTTCAGCTTCAGCATCAGTCCTTCCAATGAATATTCAGGACTTATTTCCTTTAGGATGGACTGATTGGATCTCTTTGCATATGTAGAGTACATCATGCAAAATGATGGGCTGGATGAGCTACAAGATGGAATCAAGATTGCTATGAGAAATAACAACCTCATATATGCAGATGAACCACTCTGATGGAAGAAAGCAAAGATGAGCTAAAGAGCCTCTTGATTAAGGTGAAAGTAGAGACTGAAAAACTGGCTTAAAACCCAGCAATCAAAAAATTAAGATCATGGTAACCAGTCCCATAACTTCATGACAAATACAAGCGGAAAAAGTGGAAGCAGTGGCACATTTTCTCTTCTTGGGCTCCAAAATCACTGAAGACTGTGACTCTCACCACAAAATTAAAAGATGCTTACTTCTGGGAAGAAAAGCTGTGACAAACCTAGATAGCATATTAAAAAGCAGAGATACCACTTTTCTGACAAATGTCTGTATAGCCAAAGTTATGGTTTTCCCAGTACTCATGTACAGATGTGAGAGTTGGACCATGAAGGAGGCTGAGCGCCAAGAACAGATGCTTTCTAATTGTGGTATTGGAGAAGATTCCTGAGAGTCTCTTGAATAGCAAGGAGATCAAACCAGTCAATCCTAAGGGAAATCAACCCTGAATATTCATTGGAAGGACTGAAGCTGAAGGTGAAGCTCCAATATTTTGGCCACCTGATGCAATGAGTTGCCTTAATGGAAAAGATTCTGATTCTGGGAAAGACTGAAGGCAAAAGGAGAAGAGGGTGGCAGAGGATGAAATGGTTGGATAGCATCAGTGATTCAGTGGACATGAACTTGGGTCAAACTCTGGGAGAGAGTGAAAGACAGGGAGGTCTGATATGCTGTAGTTCATGGGGTTGCAAAGAGTCAAACGCAACTTAGTGACTGAACAGCAACAACAGCATTACTTAAAAATAACTGAAAGCAATTAATTGAATAAAAATACTACTTAATTTCACACAAAAGTTAAATGAATAGCTGATGTACCATAATTATATCTACTTTATACCACCCTTTATTACTCATTTATTTCACCTCCTAAGTCCTCAAATTCCTTTCAAACAAACTGAATTTTAACCCAATTCATTCACTAACTGGTTGTGCAATACTGATTTGCATCTTCATCACAAGAAATTAGGATAGAGGCTGAAATAGAATGATGAAAGTTAAGGAAAATAATACCACAGAGAATAACAAGCCAAACTTGAGATAACATAACAAATTTTAATATATGTGCTTTGAGATCCAGTCTTTACTTATCTTTTCTTACTAACCCTCCCAATCCATAATTCTTCACAAACCTAATTTCCGGCCATATAAAATTCTATTTAAATCCAAAGAGTCCATGAATTGTTTCACTTCAGCACTGCTTGTAATCATAATAGCAATGGTTAATGAGTATAAATGTAGCTAAAGTCCTACTGTCATCTGACTGAAATATCCCACTCTACTCTAGACTCAGTTTAAGCATCAGTTATTTTAGCTTATTTTTCTTTCTCTAATCTCTATATAGTTACATTTGGACCTTTAAATTTCAGCCATCTTATTTCTCTAATTATTTAAAAGTTTGACTCTTTCAGGTTTTCTCCAGAATAAAGCCTGTTCATCTCCAGCATAGTGCCCAATGTTTGACCCAAGCAACTGTTTAATAAATGTGTGTTAAATGGTAAGCATCAATGTCTGTAGAGTGTTCTACAATTTACTGCAAACTTTCACTTGCAAAGTCTTGTGTTTTTCTAAGCTTCCTTATGAGAAAAAAAGAGATATCCTACAGCTGCATCTACCTGCAATAATGTAGCCTCTTTCAAACTCTCAGAACCAGACCAGGTGACTACTGCTGCCATCTACTCCACACGTCCCCATATCCTACTTGCTTTTTTATTTCTCAGTGTGGTAGTGGTATAGGAAGAACTGGGCTTTGAAAAGGATGCTCAGTGGAAATGTAATTGTCAATCAGTAATACTAACAATAGCTAGCATAGCTGCTCTGTCTCAGGCCACATTATAAATGCTTTACATACATTAACTCATTTATTCTCACATCAGACATATAAAGTCTACATTCATCTATTCATTTGTCACTCCCACTGTATAATCATAAGGGATTGAATTTAGATCATACCTAAATGGCCTAGTGGTTTTCCATACTTTCTTCGACTTAGGTCTGAATTTTGCAGTAAGGAGTTCCTGATATGAAGTCCTTACTGCAGTGGAAGTGAAAAACAGTTTCAAGGGATTAGATCTGATAAACAGAGTGTCTGAAGAATTATGGATGGAAGTTCATAACATTGTACAGAAGGCAGTGATCAAAATCATCCCCAAGAAAAAAAGTGCAAAAAGGCCAAATGGTTGCCTAAGGAGGCCTTACAAATAGCTGAGAAAAGAAGAGAAACTAAAGGCAAAGGAGAAAAGGAAAGATATACCCATCTGAATGCAGAGTTCCAAAGAATAGCAAGGAGAGATAAGAAAGCCTTCCTCAGCGATCAATGCAAACAAATAGAGGAAAACAATAGAGTGGGAAAAAACAGAGATCTGTTCAATAAAATTAGACATACTAAGAACACTGGACATGGAACAACAGACTGGTTCCAAATAGGAAAAGGAGTACGTCAAGGCTGTATATTGTCACCCTGCTTATTTAACTTACATGCAGAGTACATCATGAGAAACACTGGGCTGGGAGAAGCACAAACTGGAATCAAGATTGCAGGGAAAAATATCAATAACCTCAGATATGCAGATGACACAACCTTTATGGAAGAAAGTGAAGAAGAACTAAAGAGCCTCTTGATTTGGAGAGTTAAAAAGTTGGCTTAAAGCTCAACATTCAGAAAAACTAAGATCATGGCATCTGGTCCCATCACTTCATGGCAAATAGATGGAGAAACAGTGGAAACAGTGGCTGACTTTATTTTGGGGGATTCCAAAATCACTGCAGATGGTGACTACAGCCTTGAAATTAAAAGACGCTTACTCCTTGGAAGGAAAGTTATGACCAACCTAGATAGCATATTAAAAAGCAGAGACAGAACTTTGCCAGCAAAGTTCTGTCTAGTCAAGGCTATGATTTTTCCAGTAGTCATATATGGATGTGAGAATTGGACTGTAAAGAACGTTGAGCACTGAAGAATGGATGCTTTTGAACTGTTGGAGAATTTGGAGAAGACTTGTTGGAGAAGACTCTTGAGAGTCTCTTGGACTACAAGGAGATCCAACCAGACCATGCTAAAGGATATCAGTTCTGAGTGTTCATTGGAAGGACTGATATTGAAGCTGAAACTCTGATACTTTGGCCACCTGATGTGAAGAACTGATTCATTGGAAAAGACTCTGATGCTGGGTAAGATTGAGGGCAGGAGGAGAAGGGGATGACAGAGGATGAGATGGTTGGATGGCATCACTGACTCAATGGAGATGAGTTTGAGAAAACTCCGGGAGTTGGTGATGGAGATGGAGGCCTGCTGTGCTGTGGTCCATGGTGTCACGAAGAGTCGGACATGTTTGAGTGACTGAACTGAACTGAAGAGAACATTTCATGCAAAGATGGGCACAATAAAGGACAGAAATGGTATGGACCTAACAGAAGCAGAAGATATTAAGAGTTGGCAAGAATACACAGAAAACTGTACCAAAAAGATCTTAATGACCTGGATAACCACGATGGTGTGATCACTCACCTAGAGCCAGATATCCTGGAGTGTGAAGTCAAGTGGGCCTTAGGAAGCATCACAATCTACAAAGCAAGTGGAAGTGATGGAATTCTAGCTGAACAATGTCAAATCCTTAAAGACAATGCTGTTAAAGTGCAGTAATCAATATGGCAGCAAATTTGGAAAACTCAGCAATGGCCACAGAACTGGAAAAGGCCAGTTTTCATTCCAATCCCAAAGAAAGACAATGTCAAAAAATGTTCAAACTACTGCACAATTACACTCATTTCACATGCTAGCAAGTCAAGCTCAAAATCATCTACTTCTTCATTGACTACGCTAAAGCCTTTAGCTGTGTGGATCACAACAAACTGTGGAAAATTCTTAAAGAGATGGGAATATAGGATCATCTTAGCTGTCTCCTGAGACATCTGTATGCAGATCAAGAAGCAACAGTTACAAACAGACATGAAACAACAGACTGGTTCAGAATTAGGAAAAGAGTACATCAAGGCTCTATATTGTCACCCTGCTTATAATTTATTTGCTGACATAGTGAGTGCTGCATTTCAACATCATGCAAAATGCCAGGATGGATGAATCACAAGCTGGAATCAAGACTGCTGGGAGAAATATCAGTAACCTCAGATATGAAGATGATACCACCCTTATGGCAGACAGCAAAGAGGAACTAAAGAGCCTCTTGATGAAAGTGAAAGAAGAGAGTGAAAAAGCTAGCTTAAAACTCAACATTCCAAAAACTAAAATCATGGCATCTGGTCCCATCACTTCATGGCAAATAGTTGGAGAAACAATAGAAATAGTGACAGACTTTATTTCTTGGGCATCAAAATCACCACAGATGGTGACTGTAGCCATGAATTTAAAAGATTCTTGCTCCTCAGAAGAAAAGCTGTGAAAATCCTAGACAGTGTATTAAAAGGCAGAGACTTCACTTTGCCAACAAAGATCCATATTTTCAAAGCTATGGTTTTTCTGGTAGTCATGTATAGATGTGAGAGTATGACCATAAAGGTGCCTGAGCACCGAAGAATTGATGCTTTTGAACTATGGTGCTGGAGAAGACTCTTGAGAATCCCAAGGAGATTGAACCAGTCAGTCCTAAAGGAAATCAACTCTGAATATACATTGGAAGGACTGACCATGAAGCTAAAAGCTCCAATACTTTGGCCACCTGATACGAGGAACTGACTCATTGGAAAAGACCCCAATTCTAGCAAAAATTGAAGGCTGGAGAAGGGGATGACAGAGGACGAGACAGTTGGATGGCATCATTGACTCAGTGGACTTGAGTTTGAGCAATCTCTGGTAGATGGTGAAGGACAGGGAAGCCTGGTGTGCTGCAGTCCATGGGGTTACAAAGAGTTGAACACAAATGAGGGACTGAACAACATCTATTCATTTTGGTGGAGAAGGAAACTAAGACTGAGGAAGGCTAAGAATCTTGCCCAAGAACACAGGTTATAAATGGTAGAAGAAAAATCAGACCAGGTTTTCTGATTGGATCCTGCTTCTTCATATGCCTATTGCAATATTTTTTAAGTTCCAAATAATGACATGTAATGAATTTCAAACTAGTCCCGGCTTGTGTCTTGAATTTAAAAAGGTAGAAAATCTTAGAATGCATTCCTCAAAGTAAAGGAATTTTCTTTCTTTTTTCTTTTTTTATGAAACACTTGTTTAAGATTTCTGTAGACATAACACAGTTTCACTAGTAAAGTTGCACATTTTGGTTACTTCACAGAGGCACCCAGCTCTGGGATCACAGGGGATACATGCAGCCATCTTCACATAGATCAAGTCATTTGCCCCAGTGTCTATGTCTGTAAGAGATAGCATCTGTTTCTAATTTACCCACCCAGAGGGAGAACCTTTGAACAATTTTCACAAAGACGCCATAAAAAAGTAGCAGTGCCTCTATACAAACATATGTGTGTGCTGAATCAGGGTGAGAAATATATTTCTTACTATGGGCTGTAATCAAAAGAAATTTTTAAAAACATTTCCTGCACCATGCCATCAATAAGAACTTATGTATTTTAAAACAGTAAAGAACAAATGATATGTTAACCTCATATCATTTATTCTAAAGGCAGGGCTTATTAAAGCTCAATGGAGGCTGATGATGAAGCAGAAAGCTTCTGTGATATTTGTAAGATTTAGAAGTTGTTTCTTCAGTAGTTGCTCTGATCACAGGTTCATAAAACACTTGTAAAATTCTTTCAGGACATGCATAACTTTTCACCGTTTGGAATTTAGCCTGATTATTTTTTAGGAATGTCCTATTTAAAAATAAAAGCTGTCAAATTTCTGTAATTGTAATAATACTACAGAGGACGAGGAGACAGAGGAAGAAGAGGAGAAGGAAAAGAAAAAATATGAATAGCAGCAGCTAATAGATGTTGAGCACTTAAACACTTGGCATTTCATTTTCACAATAACGATATGAATAGGTCTTGCATTATCCTTACTCTGCACAAAGCTACCTAGGAATGGGGAGCTAGAGTCTGCACAAGATCACAGAGCTATTAAGGGTTGGACCTAGGAGTTGAACCCAGTTGCTCTGGCTTCAGGGTTCAGATGTCAGCTCTTCTCCTATTCTCCCTCTCAAAACTAAATAGAAAGTGATTTTGGCCCCATAACAGTTGCAACAAACTGGTAGGTACTATTCCAACTTTCTGGACTAGATTTCCATGAAATATTTGTCACTGCATGGTAAAATATTCTATATAATCTCATCAGTGATTACAGACCACAAAGTGGTTCTTCTACTCTCCTACTATGAAAAATGCTATGAAGAAAACAGGATGTTGTTGTTAAATAATTATTGCAGACTGCTCAGCAAGCACAAAGTTAGGCGTTGCCCTTGTGGTGTGACATCATAATGTTTGCTACCTCCACTAAATACAAGATTGTACTTTCAATGGAGCGAGTCTTTAAGAAGCCAAGAAAAAAAAGTGCTGAGACCTCATGATCTCCTTTCAACACGTATACCAGCAGGTGATAAAAACCTGAGAAGTGAAATAGAGAACTATCAGATGATAAAGAAATAAAATTGTCTCTAAATACTATGTCTTTCAAAGTTTTCCAGGATACATTCCTGTGTCGGTAAAGACAGGCTTCCCTTCTTTAAAGACAGGGTCAGTCAAGGGCAGCCAGTCATTTATCTCAGAGGTGGCAGAAGTCTATAACTTAAGAACACCCCACTTGAAAATGACAGTCATCTGGAGGCCCCTTTTATGATATCTTCTTCTTTCAAGCTGATAATAGCACAGAACTTGGTAAGGGTCACTCTATGCCATGAATCAAATCATACTTCACAAAAGTCATTTCCTATTGATGTTGATGTGCCTGTTCCTCATTTATATTGATAAGTTGACATTTGTTTGCCAAGATAAAGCTAAAAGAGATTTCCTGGATGCCCTGTGACATTTTCAAAGGGGGAAATTCATTCTTTTCAGCATTTTGAGTATGACTGGGTTTCAGAAAGAGAGTTACAAGCCTTCTACTTCAGAGATGTCTGGACTAGGATGGAGAAGATAACATCTCTGGGTCACTTCCTGTTTCCCATGGGCCATCTTTACAAAATTGGAGAATGTATCATTTTTAAAATGAAATTGGGACCATCTATTCATTCAGTTCAGCTGGGTTCTGGGATTCTAATGCTTATAATCAAATCTTGGCATCTATCACAAGGAGTAAGAATAGCTGGGTTTCAGAAAAACCTTAAAGCTTTATAAACAATGGTTCATGATCCATGCTGAATTAAAAGTCCTAATGTGTATTGTGCGCATATTGTGTATATGTGCCCATGTGTGTAGTACCCCTTGAAGCCAACTAGAAAAGCTCAATGTTTAGTTGGACAAAATATTTACTTACATTCAGTTCATAAAAAAAGTGATCAAATCTCTTGCACTCAGAACATTGATATCTATCTGTACAGCTGTTATATTACAATAAAGTTATTTGCATATGCAGTTTATCAAAATTAAATATCTGCTTTAATTAAAAAGAGGCTATTTTCACAAAGAAGATAAAAGTCAGGATTAATGCATTTAGAAATGGAGACTCAAACCAAATGCCCATTAAGCAATAGTTACTGTATTTCATCTTGACAATAAAATGTACAAGGGCATTGAGAAATTGACCTTTTGTGGTAATATTCTATGACAACACTTTTTTCCAATTGATCTTGGTGATACTTTGGGTCACATACAAATCTTTTATTACCACCTGAAGAGGCCAGCAATCAAACTCAATCACCAAATTGAGAAGAACAAGATGCTCTTTTGAAGGTCATTGCTAATCTTCTGGGTACAAAAATCTGTGACCTTTCCTCAATTTTTATGATATTTACTTTTTCTTTACTACTGAAACTGAAGATGGCCCTTTTATCAGAGGCCGTCTTGCCTTTTCATGTTTCATGAAAATGTACTCTCCATGTTTTCTTCTTGATATTCTGAGACTTCCTTTCATTATTTTCTCTTTGTCCTTTCCCTAATGAAATTGAAATTTTCTAAGATTTAGTCCATAATTTCCTCCTTTCTTTTTGTAAAATCTCAAGTCATGATTTTGCTTTTGCCATTGAGTAAATGCCTGTTTGTACCACTTGTGTTATGATTTCTTCCTAGGTTTAGCTGTATCTTATTTTTATGCAATGTTGGGATAGTTAAAATATTAAGTTCAAATCGATCTATAAAACAATGTAACAGCAAAATTTTAGAATATTAGAGTAAGAATATTGGTTCATTATTCAAAATATATGTATATATATTTAAAACAGATGAAAAACTGAAGGCAAAGCAAATCTGCAAGAACAGTCTTAGCAATGAAGGAGTGATTGGACAGGTATCACTGCTACTCTTGTGGGAACAATATCAAACCTTCACCACTAGTCCTGGTTGCTTCTCTGAAAGCTAATTCTAATTTTCAGTGGTTTTCTTGATATCCTGTTAGAATGTCAAAGTCAACTTACCCTTTACCACAAGGCAAATTTTTACTAATCATCACCGGATTTGCTACCATCCTTGATTTCTCTTTGTGTTAGTTGTTGTTCTTGTTCAGTCAGTAAGTCATGTCCACTCTTTGCAACACCATGAACTGTAACATGCCAGGCTTCCCTTTCTTTCACTATCTCCTAAAGTTTGCTCAAACTCATGTCCATTGAGTAGGTGATGCCATCCAAACTTCTCATTCTCTGTAGCCCCCTTCTCCTCCTGCCCTCAATCTTTCATAGCATCAGGGTCTTTTCCAGTGGTTTGGCTCTTTGCATCAGGTGGCCAAAGTATTGGAGCTTCAGCTTCAGCATTAGTGCTTCCAATGTATATTCAAGACCTATTTTCTTTAGAATTGACTGCTTTGTCCAAGGGACTCTCGAGTATCTTCTCCAGCACCACAGTTCAAAAGCATCAGTTTAGTGCTCAGCCTTCTTTATGGTCCAATTCTCACATCTGTACATGACTACTAGAAGAACCGTGGCTTTAACTATAAGGACCTTTGTCGAAAAGTGATGTCTCTGCTTTTTAGTATGCTGTCTACGTTTGTCATAGCTCTTCTTCCAAGGAGCAAGTGTCCTTTAATTTCATGGCTTCAGTCACCTTCTGCAGTGTTAGTTGTACCATAACTGTAAAAGGAAAAATGTATATCTGTTCTTGCTTTGGAGAGGCTCCTCATAGTTTAGATTAGATAAAATTCTTTGGTTAATGATGGGGCTATTTGTCCAGCTCTCCTTCCCTACTAAGACTATTCTTCTGGTTTTGCCTTTGTCATTAGGTCATTATTCTTGTTATTATATTAATATAATTATTAAATAATCAACATAGGACTTTATCCAGATATTCTAAAATCCAGTCTTTCCTAGGCTCTTTAGTTCCACTGGATGCCATGTTTTAGCTTTTTCAACATTCTCTAATGCTTATTTTAACTAAGCCAACTGGTAGGATCCTAGGCACAACACTATGTTTATTCCTCTGGGACATCTTTCCATTTATCACATACTGTGAACACTATTATTCCTCAACTATATCTGCAGATCCAATATACTTTAGCTTAATCTAGTTAGAATTTATTCATATTTGCATATTCTTTTATTGCTCAGAATTTATTCCCTACCCACTTTTGGCTAGGTATCATACTAGGCATTGGGATGCACATACAGAGAAGACAATAGCCTTATTCTTAAGGAGTTTCAGTCTCATGGTGCAGAGAGAAAATTAAATTAATAAATATAATTATCTGTTATGAGGTACACATCAAAGTATACCTGGGGTGATATGTGAGGCCAGAGAAGCAGAGCTGTGTCATCTAAATAAGTAGGGAATCAGTAAGATTAGAAATACTTCCTAAATGAGGAAGTATTTAGCATGTGCAAAGCTCCTGATGCATGAAACTCATAATCACAAAGTTCTGAATGACTCGAAAGAAGTCATTTATCAAAATTTTATAGGGGGTTATATATTGTATATGTATAAGATGATGCTGTGAAAGTGCTGCACTCGATATGCCAGCAAATTTGGAAAACTCAGCAGTGGCCACAGGACTAGAAAAGGTCAGTTTTCATTCCAATTCCAAAGAAAGGCAATTCCTAAGAATGCTCAAACTACCGCACAAATGCACTCATCTCACATGCTAGTAAAGTAACGCTCAAAATTCTCCAAGCCAGGCTTCAGCAATACATGAATAGTGAACTTCCAGATGTTCAAGCTGGTTTTAGAAAAGGCAGAGGAACAAGAGATCAAATTGCCAACATCCAATGGATCACTGAAAAAACAAGAGAGTTCCAGAAAAACATCTATTTTTGCTTTATTGACTATGCCAAAGCCTTTGACTGTGTGGATCACAATAAACTGTGGAAAATTCTGAAAGAGATGGGAATACCAGACCATCTGACCTGTCTCTTGAGAAACCTGTATGCAGGTCAGGAAGCAACAGTTAGAACTGGACATGGAACAACAGACTGGTTCCAAATAGGAAAAGGAGTACATCAAGGCTGTATATTGTCACCATGCTTTGTTTAACTTATATGCAGAGTACATCATGAGAAACGCTGGGCTGGAAGAAACACAAGCTGGAATTAAGATTGCCGGGTGAAATATCAATAACCTCAGATATGCAGATGACATCATCCTTATGGCAGAAAGTGAAGAAGAACTAAAGAATCTCTTGATGAAGGTGAAAGAGGAGAGTGAAAAAAGTTGGCTTAAAGCTCAACGTTCAGAAAACTAAGATTATGGCATCTGGTCCCATCACTTCATGGGAAATAGATGGGGAAACAGTGGAAACAGTGTCAGACTTTATATTTTGGGGCTCCAAAATCACTGCTGATGGTGATTGCAGCCATGAAATTAAAAGATGCTTACTCCTTTGAAGGAAGGTTATGGCCAACCTAGATAGCATATTGAAAAGCAGAGACATTACTTTGCCAACAAAAGTCCGTCTAGTCAAGGCTATGGTGTTTCCAGTGGTCAGGTATGGATGTGAGAGTTGGGCGATGAAGAAAGCTGAGCACCGAAGAATTGATGCTTTTGAACTGTGGTGTTGGAGAAGACTCTTGAGAGTCCATTGGGCTGAAAGGAGATCCAACCAGTCCATCCTAACGGAGATCAGCCCTGGGTGTTCATTGGAAGGACTGATGTTGAAGCTGAAACTCCAATACTTTGGCCAACTCATGCGAAGAGTTGACTCACTGGAAAAGATCCTATGCTGGGACAGATTAGGGGCAGGAGAAGAAGGGGACGACAGAGGATGAGATGGTTGGATGGCATCACCGACTCAATGGACATGGGTTTGGGTAAACTCCGGGAGTTGATGATGGACAGGGAGGCCTGGCGTGCTGCAATTCATAGAGTTGCAAAGAGTTGGACAGGAATGAGTGACTGAACTGAACTGATGTATTATATATATACACACACACATATAAGTAAATTATACAGATAAGGGCTTGAACTAAACTTTGTAGGAACTCTGCTTGATTGCTCTACTAATGAATTTGAACAGCGTTCTGAAAACTTTGGGAGCAATTGAGAGTTATGAGTAGACAAACATTCTGGAAATATCATCTTGTTAGAAAGGTAGAGAATGGGTCCTAAGCAAGCAAAATTGGAAATGAATAAGGCCATTAGAATACAATAACAATCCAGGAAAAGTATATTGGGAGTCTGCTCTTCAGGTCCTGATTTTATAAAAGGAGAAATAATGATAGATTTGAGAGACATTTACCTAGTAGAATTATAGGTGCTGGTGAGTAATTACATTTGGGGTTGAATGATTAGGAGGGAGAGAGAAGTCTGTGATGAATTGCAGGTTTTTTATTTCCATGATTAGATGTGTGGTCATATTTGCACTAACGAAAAACATAGAAGAGGAGAAACAGGTGTTTGGGAAAAGACAAGAAATTAAGTTTTGTACTTGTGCAAATCAAGATGTCTGTGAAACATTTAAATGGAAGTGTCTGGCAGCTCCTAGAATTTTGAAGATTAACAGGGAGATCTAGTTTATAGATGAACATTTGTAAGTCATAATACAGATGATAGCTCAAGCTATGAGAGTAGATGAAGTCATCCAGGGTAGGTATGTGGCACAGGATCAGGATCCTGAATTGAACCTCAGATACTGCTAGTTTTAAGGGTTATTTAGAGGAAGCAAAGGTCATGACAAAAAGGAAGGAAGGAAGGGAAGGAGGAAGGGAAGGAGTAAAGGATGAAGGAAGGAAGGAAGTGAAGAAGGAAATGAGGGAGAAAGAGAAAGAGAGAGAATAAAAGGATTTTTACTAGAGTAGAATGACAGTGAAGAATCATGAAATTCAGTTAAATTCAGTCACTCAGTCATGCCCAACTCTTTACGATCCCATGGACTACAACACACCAGACCTTTCCATCCATCAGCAACTCCCAGGAGCTGGCTCAAACTTATTAGGAGCTTGCTCAAGCTCATGTTCATCAATTCGGTGATGCCATCCAACCATCTCATCCTCTGTCATCCCCTTCTCCTCCTGCCCTCAGTCTTTCCCAGCATCAGGGTCTTTTCCAATCAGTCAGTTCTTCACATCAGGGAGCCAAAGATTTGTAGCTTCAGCTTCAGCATCAGTCCTTCCAATGAATATTCAGGACAGCTTTCCTTTAGGATTGAGTGGTTTGATCTCCTTTCAGTCCAAGGGACTCTCAAGAGTCTTCTCCAACACCACAGTTCAAAAGCATCAATTCTTCGGTGCTCAGCTTTCTTTATGGTCCAACTCTCATACCCATACATGACTACTGGACAAATCATAGCATTGGCAAAATGGACCTTTGTTGGCAAAGTAATATCTCTGCTTTTTAATATGCTGTCTAGTTTAGTCATAGCTTTTCTTCCAGGGAGGAAGTATCTTTTAATTTCATGGCTGCAGTTACCATCTGCAGTGAATTTGGAGCCCAAGAAAGAAAAGTCTGTCACTGTTTCCATTGTTTCCCCATCTATTTGCCATGAAGTAATGGGACTGGATTCCATGATCTTCATTTTTTGAATATTGGGTTTTAAGCCAGCCTTTTCACTCTCCTCTTTCACTTTCATCAAGAGGCTCTTCAGTTCCTCTCTGCTTTCTCCCATAAAGGTGGTGTCATCTGCATATCTGAAGTTATTAATATTTCTCCAGACAATCTTGATTCCAGGTTGTACTTCATCCAGCCAAGCATTTCGCCTGATGTGAAGTGAAGTGAAACTTGCTCAGTCATGTCCAACGCTTTGCCACCCCATGGACTGTAGAGTCCATGGAATTCTCCAGGCCAGAATACTGGATAGGATAGCCTTTCTCTTCTCCAGGTTATCTTCGCAACCCAAGGATCTAACCCAAGTCCATACTGCAGGTGGATTTTTTACCAACTGAGCTATCATGTACTTTGCATGTAAGTTAAATAAGCAGGGTGACAATATACAGCCTAGACATACTCCTTTCCCAATTTGGAACCAGTCCATGGTCCTATGTCTGGTACTAATTGTTGCTTCTTGACAACAGTTGGAACAACAGACTGGTTACAAATTAGGAAAGGAGTTCATCAAAGTTGTATACAGAAATCTGCACACAGAATTCTGCATACAGATTTATCAGGAGGCAAGTAAGGTGGTCTGGTATTACCATCTCTTCAAGAATTTTCCACAGTTTGTTGTGATCCACACAAATTCAAAGACTTTGGAGTAGTCAATAAAGCAGAAGTAGATATTTTTCTGGAACTCTCTTACTTAGTCTATGATCCAACGGATGTTGGCAATTTGATCTCTAGCTCCTCTGCCTTTTCTAAATTCAGCTTCAACATCTGGAAGTTTTTTGTTCACATACTCTTGAAGGCTCCCTCACTTGGAGAATTTTGAGCATTCCCTTGCTAGCACGTAAGATGAGTGTGATTATGTGGTAGTTTGAACATTCTTTGGCATTGTCCTTCTTTGGAATTGGAATGAAAACTGACCTTTTCCAGTCCTGTGGCCACTGCTGAGTTTTCCAAATTTGCTGGCATATTGAGTGCAGCACTTTCACAGCATCATCTTTTAGGATTTGAAGTAGCTCAGCTGGAATTCCATCATCTCCACTAGCTTTGTTCATACTGATGCTTCCTAAGGCCCACTTGACTTTCTTTGCGCTCCAGCATGTCTGACTCTAGGTGAGTGATCACACCATCATGGTTTTCTGGGCCATTAAGAACTTTTTTGTATAGTTCTTCTCTGTATTCTTGCCACCATTTCTTAATACCTTCTGATTCTCTTAAGTCCATACCATTTCTGTCCTTTATTGTGCCCATCTTTGCATAAAATATTCCCTTGGTATCTCTAATTTTCTTGAAGAGCTCTCTAGTTTTTCCCATTCTATTGTTTTCCTCTATTTCTTTGCATTGATTACTGAGGAAGGTTTTCTTATCTCTCCTTGCTATTCTTTGGAACTCTGCATTCAGATGGATATATCTTTCCTTTTTCTTCTGCCTTTAGCTTCTCTTCTTTTCTCAGCTATTTGTAAGGCCTCCACTTACAACCATTTTGCCTTATTGTGTTTCTTTTTCTTGGGAATGGTCTTGATCTCTGCCTCCTGTAGAATGTCATGAACCTTCATCCATTGTTCTTCAGGCACTCTGTGTATCAGATATAATCCTTTGAATCAGTTTGTCTCTTTCATTGTATAATCATAAGGGATTTGATTTAGGTCATACCTGAATGTTCTAGTATTTCCCCCTACTTTCTTCAATTTAAATCTGAATTTTGAAAGAAGGAGTTCATGATCTGAGCCACAGTCAGCTCCCAGCTTTGTTTTTGTTGACTGTATAGAGCTTCTTCATCTTTAGCTGCAAAGAATACAATCAATTTGGTTTTGGTATTGACCATCTGGTGATGCCTATGTGTAAAATCATCTCTTGTGTTGTTGGAAGAAGGTGTTTGCTATGACCAGTGCATTCTCTTGGAAAAACTCTGTTAGCCTTGGCCCTGCTTCATTTTGTACTCTAGGGCCAAACTTACCTGTTACTCCAGGGATCTCCTGACTTCCTACTTTTGCATTCCATTACCCTATGATGAAAAGGACTTTTTTTTTTGGCATTAGTTCTAGAAGGTCTTGTAGGTCATCATAGAACCATTCACATTCAGCTTCTTCAGCATTAGTGGTTGGGACATAGACTTGTATTACTATGGTACTGAATGGTTTGCCTCAGAAAGGAACAGAGATTATTCTATCATTTTTGAGATTGCACCCAAGCACTGCATTTTGAACTCTTTTGTTGACTATGAGGGCTACTCCATTTCTTCTAAGGGAGTCTTGAAGACTCTTCTAAGGGAGTCTTCTACTACTATCTATAGTAGTAGATATAATAGTCATCTGAATTAAATTCTCCCTTTCCAGTCCATTTTGGTTCACTGATTCCTAAAATGTCAATGTTTATTCTTGCCATTTCCTATTTGACCACTTACAATTTACCTTGATTCATGGACCTAACATTCCAGGTTCCTATACCATATTGTTCCTTACAGCATCGGACTTTACTTCCATCACCAGTCACATCTACAACTGGGCATTGTTTTTGCTTTGGCTCTGTCTCTTCATCCTTTCTGGAGTTATTTCTCCACTCTTTTCCAGTAGCATATTGGGCACCTACCTACATGGGGAGTTCATTTCAGTGTCATTATCTTTTTGCCTTTTCATACTGTTCATGGGGTTCTCAAGGCAAGAATACTGAAGTGGTTTGCCATTCCCTTCTCCAGTGGACCACATTTTGTCAGAATTCTCCACCATGGCCCGTCCATCTTGGGTGGCCCTACATGACATGGGTCATAGTTTCATTGAGTTAGACAAGTCTGTGGTCCATGCAATCAATTTGGTTAGTTTTATGTGATTGTGGCTTTAATTCTGCCTGCCCTCTGATGAATAAGGATAAAAGGCTTATGGAAGCCAATAGAATAAACATGAAAGGAATTAAAAAATCAGTAGCTAAAATTAATGGGTAAAGTTTGATGAGAGGCAGGTCATTACACATTATCAAAACATCTCTCAACAATTTTATTAATTTGCAAATAGAAAACTGTAAAATTATAATCAACAAATCCAGTGGACATCATCTTCATCAGGTAGTCAAATTTTGTAATATCAATATTGGGACAAACTGACATTATTTGCCTCTTGATATTTTCAGAGAAAAGTAATATGGCACTTCTCTAGAGATTCTGCAGAAAATGTGGGGACCTGGTCCCATCCCTTTATGGCAAATCAGTTCAGTTCAGTCTCTCAGTCATGTCTGACTCTTTGCAACCCCATGGACTGTAGTACTCCAGACTTCTCTGTCCATCACCAACTCCCCAAGCTTGCCCAACTCATGTCCATCGAGTCAGTGATGCTATCCAACCATCTTATCCTCTGTCATCCCTTTCTCCTCCTGCCCTCAGTCTTTCCCAGCATCAGGCTCTTTTCCATTAAGTTAGTTCTTCTCATCAAGGGGCCAAAGCATTGGAACTTCGGCTTCATCATCAGTCCTTCCAATGAATATTCAGGACTGATTTCCTTCAGGATGGGCTGGATTGATCTCCTTCCTGTCCAAGGAACTCTCAAGAGTCTTCTCCAGCACAACAGTTAGAAAGCATCAATTCTTCAGCACTTGGCTTTCTTCATGGCAAATAGATGGAGAAAAAGAGAAGACTCTCGAGAGTGCCCTGGACAGCAGGGAGATCAAACCAATCAGTCCTAAAGAAATCAACCCTAAATATTCATCAGAAGGACTGATGCTGAAGCTGAAGCTCTAATATTTTTTCCACCTGATGTGAAGAGACGACTTATTGGCTTTATGATAGGAAAGATTGAGGGCAGGAGGAGAAGGTGACAACAGGGAATGAGATGGTTGTATGGTGTCACCAACTCAATGGATATGAGTTTTAGCAAACTTTGGAAGATAGTTAAGGACAGGGAAGCCTGGCGTTTGCAGTCCATAGGGTCGCAAGGAGTCGGTCATGACTGAATATTTGAACAACAACAAAAAAACATGAAAAACTTCAGAAAAACACTAGTGAGGGACATTCTATAAAATATTTAGCATGTTATCTTTATATGTAAAGATCAATAAGAGCAGAAAACACTGAGGGCTCATCCCATATTAAAAAAGACTACAGAGACATGACAACTATATAAATGCTTAAGTTTGCGTTGCATCCTGAATAAAAACGAAAGAAAGAAAGAAAAACCTATAGACTTATAGATGACATGAAAACTGATAAATATAGACAGTGGATTAGATAATAATATTACATCATGTTAAGTTTCCTGATCTTGATAATCATTCTATGATTATCTAACACATTGTCCATGTTGTTAGGAAATATGCACTGCAGTATTTGGAGGCAAAGAGGCATGCTATTTCCTGTGTATTCTTAAATTGTTCAGGAAATAAAATCAGATAAATAGGTAGATAAATAATGATAAAATATTGTAAATAAACATGTAAATCTCTTTAATGGGTATACAGAAATTCCTTGTACTAATCTTGTTACTTTGCTACTTGTTTTTCAAAGTTTGAAATTATATCAAAAATAAGATTCTTCTGCTGCTGATTCTTTACTGCTGAGCTACCAGGAAAGCCTTGTTTCATCCGTACCCCGTTCTGTGACGTCCTGCCAAGACCAACACAACACCAGTTCAGAGAGGAATCAAAGACACAAATTGCTCCCATTAAGACAGGACATTTGTCAAGAAGCTCTCCTTATCTTCAGAATTAACACCAGGATATAATGAATTTATGACACTGTCAAATTAAGGGCCCAGAGCCACCCTCACCACTAAGACAATTAGCTTCACTAGTCATTCCTCTCCACTACTATGAGTTCAACTTCAATGCCAGAGGACAGACAATCTCAGGCTGTTTCACATCGTAGAGCTGCAACATCAATAAGCTCTACTGTTTTATTAGGTTTATCTGGTCTGCTGGCCAGGATGTGTGGATCTGTTATCAAAACTCTATCCCACTTTATCTCACAACAGCAGTCTATGAATAGCATCTTACAACCATGCTTAAAATATGACTGGCATTCCATTAAAGCTCTAGAGAGTCTATTCAATGTGAAGTAGAGTCAGGGCCAGTGAATTGTGCATACAAAAGGAAATAGATTATAGTTTGATCCTTTTTTAACATTAAAAAAAAAACTCAGGCTTTGTCTCTTCCTAGAGAAACAACTACTACAATTTTTTTGTTGTTATATTGTAAAAAATCTATTTTATTTTTAATTTTATCATCAGCTTAAGTTTGTCCTAGTATTTTGCACATAGAACTATACATAGCTTTTGGGGCTTCCCCAGTGGCTCAACAGGTAAAAAACTCACCTGCAATGAAGGAGACACAGGAGATGCGGGTTTGATTTATGGGCTGGGAAGATCACCTGGAGGAGGAAATGGCAATCCATGCCAGTATTCTTGACTGAGAAGTTCCATGGACAGAAGAGCCTGGTGAGCTGCAGTCCAAATGTTTGTAAAATCAATCCAAAAGGAGGAAAAGAGTCAGACACAACTGAGTGACTGAGCACACACAAATAAATTACCTTGCTTAAATGAGCAGTTAGGGTGCAATCTTAGCAGCAATATTATCCTTAGGTTATAACCCACAACAGATGAAGTAGTGTATTGTTCACAACATACACTATTTTCTAGGGCAGCAAATGTCTTTCTTAAATATATGGGTTCTTCATTGGTATGTGCCATTTCAAGCCCTATTCCTCATCACAGTTTTAGATTCATCAAATGCAACACTAAGGTAGTTTCCCTACTGGACCACTGAGAAGATAGGAGGAGGGAGAGGAAGAAGAAGAACTAGGAGAAGGGGGACAAAGAAAGAAGAGGGGAAGGAGGAAGAGAAAGGAGAAGAGGTGGAAAATGAGGAGAACTAAGAGGAGGAGGAAGAAGGAGAGGAAGAAGATGGTGAGGGGTGGGGGAGGAAAGGAAGAGGAAGAAGAAGACCAGAGGTACTATACTGTTTTTACTCCAGCTGTATATTTTCTATGGGTTTATGCATAAGATCAGAAATATCAAATAATGATCAGCTTTGCCTATTCATTGATTACGTTTGTCTTCTGATTCAACTTCTAACCATATATAACTTTACTTTTTATACCTCAAGTCATAAAATATTTGACTAGTCTTATAAACTACAACTTTTCCCTAAAGAAACATTCCATATCCTTCCTAAGCATAGTGTCTTATCTCCTCTATCATGTTGACATTGCCCTTCTATATATCTGCTTTATTATGCACATCACACTGTTCTGCAAGAAATTGTAAATAGGGTTTTTTCCACTACCTCCTGGAACTCTCGCTAACTTTAAAAATTTAGTTTTGAATCCTAGATACCTAGCTTCATGACTGGGTAAAAGGTAGCTCTCAGTAGTAGACTAAACCTGTTTTGTTGGACGTAATAGGATGTAATGGAGAAGGCAATGGCAACCCACTCCAGTACTCTTGCCTGGAAAATCCCATGGAGAGAGGAGCCTGGTAGGCTGCAGTCCATGGGGTCACGAAGAGTCGGATACGACTGAGCGGCTTCACTTTCACTTTTCACTTTCCTGCGGTGGAGAAGGACATGGAAAACCACTCCAGTGTTCTTGCCTGGAGAATTCCATGGAGAGAGGGGCCTAGTGGGCTGCCATCTATGGGGTCGCACAGAATCGAACACGACTGAAGCGACTTAGCAGCAGCAGCAATAGGATGTAAAGATGGGCCTCTCAACTCAACTTTCCCCCAAAACCAGCAAAACAGAAGTAAGGTACTGAAGTCATTGTGGGAAAGACACTTAGCCCCCGCCAACCCTATGTAAAATCTACAAAGGAAATAGCTACATATCAGGTAATCTATAATTCTTTTCCCTTTAATGGACCGATAAAATAAACTGGAGTAAAGACAATGAAGAGAATTTCTTCAGAGACCCTATACTTTGATTCCCAAAAGATTGGGATGTGGCAGTGGAATGCTACATGTTTCACTTGAAAACCAGAGTGTAGTTTAGAGTTAAGCAGAAGTAAATGACACAACAAAGGATGTAGAAGTAAGGAACCATTTGTCTCAGACTTTTCAGGACAGCTCTATGATCAAATAGATTGTTCTGCTGTCCCTCATAAGTATACTCATGCTGTCAGACCACATGTTTTAATTTTATGATAAAATATGAAAAAAGATGACTCAGAAATTTAAAAAGATAATGTGATTTTCAGATTTTATATCTGAGGAACTTGAAAGAAATAACAAGGAGAAAAAATGGCTTGGCAGTTCAGATAAATCTGGGGGTAAAGGTATGTTTGATGATCCTTTTAATCATATAGATTTAGAATACTTGGAAGTTGGCTTCTATGAGGCATCTCCTAGCTTGACAGTCAGCCTAAACTTCCACTGAGGCTGATAAAACTTGAAATATCTTTGCTTTAGTTAGAAGCAATCAAACCTAAGAAGAAAAGAGATGGGATCTGGGTGTGAATTAGAGGACCATAGATGGCTATTGGAACTCAAAGCCCAGAATGTACCTGGAAATGGGGAAGCCATGCAGAAATTGATGGATATTTTTTGAGGTTTCTCATTTCCATTTCATATAGAAGTATGTTTCTTTCTTTTCTGTTTGTAGATTATCTTTCTCTGATCATCACAAAATAGTATTGTGACTAGCTAACACATTGAGCATTTACTCTATGCTTCATTTACGTGGAGGGAGCTGGTGGCTCAATGGTAAAGAATCCACCTACCAATGCAAGAGATGTGGGAGATGTGGGTTCGATCGCTGGGTCAGGAAGGTTTCCTGGAGGAGAAAATGACAACCCACTCCAGAATTTTTGCTGAAAAAGTCCGTTAGACAGAGGAGCCTGGTGAGCAAAGGGTTGGACATGACTGAATGACTGAGCATGCACGTCATTTACATAATAGCTAATTTAATGCCGTCTACAACCTTATGAGATGATTCTATTTTACAGATGAAGAGATTAAGGCCCAGAGATGTTAAATAACTTTTCCAAACTCTTAACTCTTGGAAGAGAGTTTTGAAAATAAGCCATTCTGACTCTAGGACTTTTAACCACTAAGGAAAATTCCTCTACCTGACAAAATAAGTACTCTCCCTCTTTAAATATCTCACAAGAGATCAAGGTACTGGAAAAGTATAATTCTAATTCCTCAAGCCCAGTTCTCAGTCCTTGAGGGTCAATATCTGCCTGGTCCTGATTGAGTGAGATGGGAATTTCTGATGGGGATGGTCATGCTTTGTAAACTGAGGACTCATCTGCTACAGAGGATCTTTACTGAGGAATGATCCACTTCCTGAAAATGGAGACTCATACATCAATATATGTCTGTTATACTCTCCTTTGCAAATTATATTCCAAATCTCTGATTACAATGCAAATGGCATTCCAAATCTCACAGGTTAATTTGATTCTATTCAATGAATATTTATTGAACACCTATTATGCACATGGCATTATTCAGGTTGCTCAATTTAGTAAATAAAATATAGGACATCCAGCTATATTTAAATCTCAGATAAACAATTAACACTTTTTAAAGCCTATGTATGTCCCAAATATTGCATGGTCAACATGAGTTTTACATGGCAACACTGAGCATTATTTTTTTACCCCAAAGGTTCTAGTGTCATGAGGAAGAAGGAAACTAGTCATCGTTTCTGGTCATTTTAAACTAAATTTGGGAAGTTTCATTTAATATGGACAGGCTTGAAGAGTATATTTTCTCCCTATATTTCAATTTGGATTCACTCCCAATATCAGCTAGCGCTTTCTTTTCTAGACAGAAGAAATTATTACCCAGGTTATTACCTATGGGGTTATTTTGGTAGTTATAAAGGGAATTAGCTCATTGAAGAGCCCTCTGCCAAATATCGTTAAAATCACAGATCTTTGGATTCAGCATAGGCACCTAATATTTTGAATCTGTTCCCATGTCTTATTTAGGAAATTAATTACTTAGAAATATTAAATGGGTTGGGAATGGCTAATTTAAGATGATTAAGTGGTCACTAATTAAAATCAATTTTATGTCCAGAAGAGACTTCTATCCAGGTGTGTGTTATGACAACTTGGCGCTCCAAATATCAACTCATTAAAATGTCTCCATATTGCTCCTCTTACTTCACTGTTTTCATGAATTTCCTCCCCTTCAAAGCATGCACACGTGCACACACACACAGAGGTGCGCTCACACAGGTACACATACATACATACACACACACAGTTGAGTGGTGAGTTGGAAGGACTGCACAGTTTTTGTGTAGAGAAAGGTGTTTATGACTCAGCTGTGCACACCTTCAATACTACATTATTCCCCAGCAAAACTCCCTCTCCTTTCATATCTGGCTCCAGACCACATCCAGGATACCTGAGGCACCGGCTGTGCTTTATGAAGTCTAAAATTTTCAACTGGTTGTATCTTTCCATGCAAACTCATTAGGCACTATTTACACCCGCTGCAGCTGCGAAGAGAGAGGTTCTGAACTCTGGCATTCTACAGTAGGCTTTGTTTCTCATTTACATTTGCATATTAAAGTGTTTGCCTGAAATAGGCTATTGAAATTAATTCAGGATTAATTGGTGTCTTTATCTCATTAGGACAATCTAATTTAAGGATGATGAAATTGTTTAGCCTCCCGTTTGCATAATTAGATTGCTTTGAATTGCTGTCATTATTGGCTCTTTAGCATCATCTGTAGGCCTCAAACAGACAAGAGCTTCAACCTCATAAAGACCAATCATGTGTTACAGCAGAGGGTTGTTAACCCCTTTTAACCCAAACTCACTTGGATTAGCAGTCACAATAGTCAGGCCTTGGTCCCTGAGAGCCTTGAGTGCCTTCCTTCTTGAATTCTTAACATTCAGATTGATAAATTTCTCTGCATTTGTATGTTTGGTTGTGGAAACTGCTATAGCATCTCTTTTGATAACTAAAGTGTTCTCAAGACTCTTCTCCTTTGAGCATCACCCTCAATGTGGAGGAGACTTTCCTTCACTGTAAGTTTATCTCTTTCTACCTTTTAAGGCAATTGGAAATTCTTTCATGACCTCAAAATGTGACAACATTCCTAACATCTCTGAGAGTATGTTGGGCTTCTACCAAGTCCAATGCTCTCTACTTGTCTGAATGCTCAGCAATAAGTGTTATTATTTTAGTGAAGTTACAAAATAAGACACAGGGAACCTTCTGACATTCATTCAATTATTCATTCATTCTACATTTAACAAGTGTTTAACTGAGTACTTTTCATGTACTTGACATTGTGCATGGCACTGAGAGGTCATGGGGAAATGTTACAGGCTTGTTCTGCAAACGTTTTTGGTGAGGATGAGAACATAGAATAAATGACAGGAAAGCTGGGTTCTAGACCTAGCTTAGTCACTGATTTAGGAAGTCACAGAACCTCAATGAACTTGAATTTCTTTACTATTTTGTTTTTATCAGTGAAGAGTTGTACCACATTAATGATTCTCATCCCTGGCTGCACATTAAATTCACCTGTATGCTTTTGAAAACTACCAATGCTTGGGCCCAAATTCTCAATAAATTAAATTCTAATTGCTCAGAAGGTGTGTAGTCCCCTAAATTCTTCAAAATTAGTTACATCTGAAGCACCAAAAGCCAGTCTACTAAATATCTTTAAGGCTGTTTATAGTAACTAAGGGTTTCCCAGGTAGTGGTAAAGACCCTGCCTGCCAATGCAGGAGACATCAGAGACATGGGTTCAATCCCTGGGTTAGGAAGATCCCCTGGCAAAGGGTATGACAACCCTCTCCAGTATTCTTGCTTAGAGAATCCCAAAGACAGAGGAACCTGGCTGGCTATAGTCCATAGGGCCGCAAAGAGTTGGCCACGACTGAAGTGACTTAGCACACATGCACGCATAGTAATTAAAATAAACCTAGAAAATTTTTGCTTTAACTTCCATGGCCTCAGTTGCTTCAACTTAAAATGAAGAGAATATGCAAAAGCCCAAAGGGTCTTTGAGCTTTGCTATTTCTAGAACTACACTGTGGAACATATATTACAATTCACTATCTCCTAAAAGTGTTAAATGTGTCTTAATAAGTTTGAAAGAATAAGAATCATACGTGAAATCAGACCATACGTCTAGGGGTGTGAGTAAGGACCATAGATAGACGTGCTATTTTCTCCGATTACTGTATACAGGGAATGATATCGTTACACAACGCAACACAGCAAGAGTGTTCCCAAAGAATGGCAATAAACTCCACACAGGAGCATTAAGTAACAGAAAATATCTGTGGAGTTGGTGATAACAACTACTTCATTATTCACATTGAAAGATATAATTGTTCTGGAAAGTGTTTGACTTCAGTTTGGACAAACAAGCCCCTCATCTGAGTATGGAGAACTAAATGGACCACCAGCTTCTATGAGTTGGGAAGCAAGACAGAGCAGGAGAGAGGCTGCATTATGAGTCAGTTCACGTTTGGCAACATCTGGTTGTGTCTCATCACATTGCAAATTTATGACCCTGGAAACAACATGTTGATGTTGATGATCCTTTACGAAGAGAAGCCTGAACTATAAGCTTATGACCAGAGCAGTGGCAAGAGGCTGTGGCTGCTTTCTCTGATCTGACAACTCCCTGGCTTGGGTCAAACAGATAAAGACTTGGACTGCTGGCCCTCCCTAAACAATGTCATGGATGAATATTGAGTGAAGAGGACTAGCTGACAGAAGAGCCGAAGGTTATGAGGAAGTTAAGGCCTGGCTTCCCCCAGGAAAGCATAGTGAGATTTAGCAGAGGCCACACTGCACAGAAGTCAAGAAATGAAGACCTATCACAAACCAAACTTGCAATATTTAACTCCCACAATGGCAAATTCATCAAATTACAAGGCAGAACTACGCTCTGAAAATATTGGGGTTTGCTTTTAGATAAGTCTGAAACTCCGAGAACCAAAGGCATGCTGTGTGTATGTGTCATAATAACTTTAGGCTTCTCATCACAGCCATGTTACAAGATAAGATATATTTCAGCTCACAAGCACTATGTATTTAACAGCAAAAGAAAAGATCCTGTCCATGAAGAAATTCATTCTCTCAAATCAGATGGAAGACTCTAAAATTTTCTCTTAAAATACATTAAAAATATACCCCAATATTTGCTTGACAAGGTAGGCAATGGAAGAATGATTGTATTTCTGCATATTATATTTAAATGTCTCATTTTTAAGACTGCTGGTAAAAGAAGGCTGAATAAAGTGTTTATTCCATACCATTCCCTGAAACTGGCTCCACAGAAGTAAAAGCACTTTTTTTTTTAAAGAGAAAATTCCACTTTCCACAAAGATATGAAAATCTTCCAAACAGAGTAAAAATTGTACATTTAGGCATTTTATGAAATAACACATACTACTCCAGATCTCATTCAGTGTGCCATATTTTCCTTCAATAAGTTAGAGTCTTGAAAGTTTCAAGTAATGATTTCTCTGAAGTGATGAGAAATGGATGTATATGTTTTAAGGGAGGTGGATACAAGAGTCATAGAAGGCATTTTTAGAGCAATTCATTTCCAGGAAAAGAATATAGTTAAAGGCTACTCATGGAAGGATTTGTCCATATTTGCCAAATTCATTCACCACACATCCTCTCAGGAAACATAATGGGCAGAATGTTAAGACAGAGAGAACTGCACAATAGGTAACACTGAAGTTGCTGACAAGAGTCAACTGAATAGAGATATATAAAAATCTAATAAAACAAAGAAACTTCTCCACGCCCTCTCCAGCATTTATTGCTTGTAGACTTTTAGATAGCAGCCATTCTGACTGGTGTGAAATGGTACCTCATTGTGGTTTTGATTTGCATTTCTCTGATAATGAGTGATGTTGAACATCTTTTCATGTGTTTGTTAGCCATCTGTATGTCTTCTTTGGAGAAACGTCTGTTTAGTTCTTTGGACCATTTTATGATTGGGTCGTTTATTTTTCTGGCATTCAGCTGCAGGAGTTGCTTGTATATTTTTGAGATTAATTGTTTGTCTGTTGCTTCATTTGCTATTATTTTCTCCCATTCTGAAGGCTGTCTTTTCACCTTGCTCCTAGTTTCCTTTGTTGTGCAAAAGCTTTTAATTTTAATTAGGTCCCATTTGTTTATTTTTGCTTTTATTTCCAATATTCAGGGAGGTGGGTCATGGAGGATCCTGCTGTGATTTATGTCGGAGAATGTTTTGCCTATATTTTCCTCTAGGAGTTTTATACTTTCTGGTCTTACGTTTAGATCTTTAATCCATTTTGAGTTTATTTTTGTGTATGGTGTTAGAAAGTGTTCTAGTTTCATTCTTTTACAAGTGGTTGACCAGTTTTCCCAGCACCACTTGTTAAAGAGATTGTCTTTTATCCATTGTATATTCTTGCCTCCTTTGTCGAAGATAAGGTGTCCATAGGTGCATGGATTTATCTCTGGGCTTTCTATTTTGTTCCATTGATCTATATTTCTGTCTTTGTGCCAGTACCATACTGTCTTGATGACTGTGGCTTTGTAGTAGAGCCTGAAGTCAGGCAGGTTGATTCCTCCAGTTCCATTCTTCTTTCTTACACTGTTGGTGGGAATGCAAACTAGTACAGCCACTATGGAGAACAGTGTGGAGATTCCTTAAAAAACTGGGACTAGAACTGCCATATGACCCAGCAATCCCACTGCTGGGCATACACACCGAGGAAACCAGAATTGAAAGAGACGCGTGTAACCCAGTGTTCATCACAGCACTGTTTACAATAGCCAGGACATGGAAGCAACCTAGATGTCCATCAGCAGACGAATGGATAAGGAAGCTGTGGTACATATACACAATGGAATATTACTCAGCCATTAAAAAGAATACATTTGAATCGGTTCTATTGAGATGGATGAAACTGGAGCCCATTATACAGAGTGAAGTAAGTCAGAAAGAAAAACACCAATACAGTATACTAATGCATATATATGGAATTTGAAAGATGGTAACGATAACCCTATATGCAAGACAGAATAAGAGACACAGATGCATAGAACAGTCTTATGGACTCTGAGGGAGAAGGGGAGTGTGGGATGTTCTGGGAGAATAGCATTGAAACATGTATATTATCATATGTGAAACAGAACACCATTCCAAGTTCAATGCATGAGACAAATGCTCAGGGCTGGGGCAATGTGATGACCCAGAAGGATGGGATGGGGAGGGAGGTGGGAGGGGGGTTCAGGATGGGGAACACATGTAAACTCATGGCTGATTCACGTGAATGTATGGCAAAAACCACTATAATATCTTAAAGTAATTAGCCCCCAACTAAAATAAAAAAAAAAAACACAAGGAAACTAAGATAAACAAAATATTTAATGTGTCACACAGTCTTCTTAACAGGGTAAACTATTCATCTCAAAATGTGAACTTGCCATGCTCAGGAGACTTTTTCACTGAAAATGAAGGATATAGAAAATTTAATGGAGTTTTTTAAGGCACCATAGTTGAATTAAAGTGTTGCTGACTTCCCCAGTTCATTTTATCAATCAATCTTTATTAGAGGGATGAGGTGAAATTCTCAAAATTCAAAAAGATACATGCACACCACTGTTTACTGTAGCATCTTTACAGGAGTCAGGACACGAAAGGAACCCAAATGTTCATCAGCAGAGGAACGGATAAAAATGCAGTACATATATACGACACAATATTACTCAACTGTAAAAAGAATGAAATAATGCTATTTGCACCAACAAAGATGGACCTAGACAGTGTCATACTGAGTGATGTAAGTCAGAGAAAGCCAAATGTGATATCACCCCTTAAATGTGAAATCTAAAAAAAAAAAAAAAAAAGGTACAAATGAATTTATTCACAAAACAGAAGTAGTCACAGGTATAAAAAGCAAACTTATGGTTACCAAAGGGAAAAGGAGGAGGGGATAAGCTGGGAGATTGTGATTGACATATATACACTACTATACATAAAATAGATAACTAATAAGGGTCTACTGTATAGCACCGAGAACTAGACTCAATACTCTGTAATGGCCTATATGGAAAGAGTCTAAAAAAGGGTGGACACATGTATATGTATAACTGATTCACTTTGTTGTACACCTGAAGCTAACACAATTTTGTAAATCAACTATACTCCACTAAAAAAATCAAAATAGAATTAAGTTTAAATATATATATATAATATATATATTTGATTTTGGAAATAAAAACAAATTAGAAATACTCAAAATTAAATTAGAATAAATGTTGTTTAAGAAGAATGAATGCATGGAATATGGCTTGGAAAAATCTTATAAAAGGAAGTAGAAAAGAGCAAAAAGCCATGAGATGATATTATTACAAGAGAGAAAATAGAGATCCAATCTGCATAATTGGTATTCCTGAAGAAGAGAATGGAACAAATGTAGAAGTAAAATACTGAAAAGTATAATAAAAGAATATTTTCCTGGAATAAAGAACTGAAATTATAGATCAAAGGAATATGAGTTAAATAACAAAAATTAGCTGAAAAATTCAAGAGTAACACAATTGGAGAAGTTATGAACTTCAAGATTCAAGGACCAAGAAAGAATTCTATCAACATCAAAGCAGAAGAACTAAGCCACAACACACACACACACACACACACACACACACACACACACACACATCTTTGATAACATATTAAACCAAAATCCAACATCATATATAATGATAACACAGTAGAAGTAACCTCACTAAAGACAGTGACCAAAAAAAAAAAAAAAAAACTATCACCATAACTATTTAACATTCCACAGATAACAATCGATGAAACCAGTTTTTAAACTCAGCTTTTCTGATCTACAGAATTCATAGGAAATCTATTTGAAATTAGAATGGAAGTTATTTTATGTCTGAACTCTAACTGCCTACAGTTCACCACAATATTCAATAAAATCTGTGTAATTAGCAGTATTGATTTAGTGTTATAAAGAAACAAAAGGGTTATAATTTCAGAATTTTAAGCATGAGAAGCATTAAAATGAGCAGAGTGTTCAGAAGATGCAAGAGACAGTGAGAGGCACAGTAGACGCTACTCAGGAGCCAGTATGAAAAAAAAAAATCATCTTTTCAAATATACCAGAAAAAAAAATGTGTGTATATGGGGAAGAAGCCATTAACATACTACTATTATATGGTGAGAATTCTGCAATTTTTCATTTAAACTTAAAGGAACAGGAAGCTCATTAAAGTTAAAGAATAAAGAGAACAATTGCAAAAATAACAATGTGAAAAAAGACAAGGAGATAGAAAACTCCATTCACAAAAAGGGAAAAGTACAGCTAAGTGAATTAAAGAATATGAAAAAATTTGTATAATAGAAAGTTGATACTAGTTATAAGCATAAATATATATATATATATATATATATATATATATATATATATATATATGTATATGTATATTGTAAATACAATTTGGAAAGCAGTGTCTTTTTTCTTGGGTAGTACACCTACTTTTGAACGATGTTGATTTTCCCAAAGCTTATCTATAAATTAACTATGGACCCCATCAAAATATTAACAAGGTTTTTTAAAATTTGTCAAAATGTTTCTACTGTTCATCTGGGGGAAAATGCTAGAATAGCTTTTAAAAATATGACAAATGTTACAAATGACAAACTATTCCCACCAGATACTAAAAATTATTTTAAGACACAATAGTTTAAAAAGCATATGACTGGTGGAGAAAATGTCAGATTATTGGAATAAAAATAAATACAAATTATCCTTAACAACATGGAGGCCAGGGTGCTAAACTGCCACAAGGCCAGTTATAAATTAGCACATCACTTTATAGTCGGCCCTCTGGATCCTCCATTCTATGTCAATGAATTCAACCAACTGTGGATCGGGTAGTACTGCTGTTGTTGTTGTTCAGGCTGTCATATCTGACTCTTTGTAACCCCATGGGCTACAGCATACCAGGCTTTGCTGTCCTTCACTATCTGCCAGAATTTGTTCAAACTCATGTCCATTGAGTCAGCGATGCCATCCAATCATCTCATCTACTGTCACCCCTTCTTCTCCTGCCCTCAATCTTTCCCAGCATCAGGGTCCTTTCCAATGAGTCAGCTCTTCACATAAGTTGGCCAAAATATTGGAGCTTCAGCTCCAGCATCAGTCCTTCAAATGAATATTCAGGGTTGATTTCCTTTAGGATTGAGTGGTTTGACCTCCTTGCTGTCAAAGGGACTCTCAAGAGTCTTCTCCAGCACTTCAATTTGAAAGCATCAATTCTTTGGCACTCAGCCTCTTATATGGTCCAACTATCACATTTGTACATGATTCTTGGAAAAACCATAACTTTTACTATATGGACATTTGTCAGCAAAGTGATGTCTTTGCTTTTTAATATACTGTCTAGGTTTGTCATAAGTTATCTTCCAAGGAGTAAGCATCTTTTAATTGCATGGCTGAAGTCACCATCCACAGTAATTTTGGAACCCACGAACATAAAATCTGTCACTGTTTCTACTTTTTCTCCATCTGTGTGCCATGAAGTGATGGGACCAGATGCCATGATTTTCAGTTTTTCAATGCTGAGTTTTAAGCCAGCTTTTTCACTCTCCACTTTCACCTTCATCAAGAGGCTCTCTAGTTCCTCTTAGCTTTCTGCCATTATAGTGGTATCATCTGCATATCTAAGGTTGTTGGTATTTCTCCTGGCAATCTTGATTCCGGCTTGTGATTCATCCAGCCCACAATTTTGCATGATGTACTCTGCATAGAAGTTAGTGCTTGCTATAATACCCCTTTATTGAAAAAAAAAAAAAGGATGTAATTTTACCTGGGCAATTCAAATCCATGTTATTTAAAGGTCAACTCAGTTCATATATTTGTTCGTATGCAAATGTAGCAAGAAAAATATGACTTTTCAAATAAAGAGAGGGAGAGGAGATGATCAATTTTTTTTTAAAAGTGGATTAACTGACCAGCTGTTTGAAAGAGCCACCTGAATCATAGTTTTATATGTAAAAATAATAAAATAAATACTAAGATAGTTAAAATACTTTTATATTTGACTATAAAAACATTTAAAAAGAAAATTCTTAGTGGTATTTATAAAAATATTATAACAAAATTAAAACAAAAATGAGAAAACTTGTAGTATATGACAGATCCAAAAAAGGGCTGATTTCCTTCATATAAAAACAGCACTTATAAATCAATAAAAATGGAATAACAGAGTGAGGACTGCAAGGAGCTTGCTCTCCCTATAAAACAATGAAAACATCAACAAAAAGGGCTTCCCTAGTGGCTCAGACAGTGAAGAGTCTGTCTGCAATGTGGGAGACCCAAGTTTGATCCCTGGATCTGGAAGATTCCATGGAGAAGGAAATGGCAACCAAGTTCAGTATTCTTGCCTGGGAAATTCCATGGATGGAAGAGCCTCGTGGGCTACAATCCATGGGGTCACAAAGAGTCAGGCAAGACTGAGCAACTAATGCTGGATGAACAAAATACTAGAGTCGCGAATTTCAGAATTCTAGCTGGTAACCAAAGCCAACGAATGAGGTAAAAATAATATATGTAAGAGTGTTCTAACTTGGGACTATGTATATTTCTCCTTCCTAGCTCAGAGGCATGGTAGCCAAAAGCTGTCCTTATTGCAAACAACAAATAGATCTGATGATTCTTACGTTGTGTTAAAAGCATCATCCCCAGAATACAGTGGAAGTGTGGGAAAATGCTTACTCCAAAGGATTAATTTAACCAATTCTAATGATCACCTGGGGAAAATGCTAGGATACCTCTTAGATGACTAGGTCTGTGAATTCAATTAGGGCAAACGAGAGCCTGTCTAGATCTGTAAAATCAAATAAACAAATAAAAGAAACTTTGAAAAGCTCTGAAACTGAAGGTTTTCATAAGGCTGTGCACACATACCAGACTATGTCCATGCCCAGGAAAGACACAGGGAAAGGGAAGGCTCATCTCGAGGCCCTGTGTAAGGAGATGGAAGCTGTGGGAGACTATCATGTTAATTGTCTAAATTGGAAAGAAGTCTTTCTTATACTAATCTTTTTGGCAAAAGTGAAAGCTACACAAGCATGCTAGTTAATAAAACCTTCTGACCAATCACTGGCTGACCACTAAATTATAATAACCCAGCATGACTCTTAGGAAGCCAGGCTTAACATATAAACAAGCACTTAATAAAACTAACAGAGAACTTAGAGGCTACATTGTAGAGATAGTGGAATACACAGTAGTAGTCCTAGAAAGTCACCAAACACATAAACATCAAGAAAAACAACACATACCTTGTAAGATGGGGCAATCTGACATCTGAGTTTCCATATTATCTGAAAGGGATAGTTAGGGGAACTGGGATTAACATGCATAAACTGCTATATTTAAAATGAAAGCCAACAAAAACCTATTGAATACCACTAAGAATTCTGCTCAATATTATGTAACAACCTAAATGGGAAAAAACTGAAAATGAATAGCTACATGTATAAAAGTATAACTGAATCTGTTTGCTGTACACCTGAGTTAACCACAACATCATTATTCGACTGTACTCCAATATAAAGATAAAAACTAAAATAAATAAATAAATAAATAGATAATGTCTAGTTTTCAACAAAAATTTAGCAAGGCATGAAAAACAATAGTAAAGGATGCTTCATGAGAACGGTTGGTGGAGTCAACAGAAAATCTCCCTAAGAGGCCCAGATTTTGGAATTAGTAGGCAAAAACTTTAACTTGGTTATTATCTATTCAGTTCAGTTTAGTCACTCAGTCATGTCTGACTCTTTGTGACCCCATGGACTGCAGCATTTCAGGCTTCCCTGTCCATCACCAACACACGGAGCTTATTCAAACTCATGTCCATAGAATCTGTGATGCCATTCAACCATCTCATCCTCTGTTGTCCCCTTCTCCTCCTGTCTTCAATCTTTCCCAGCATCATAACAACTTGGTTATTATAAACGTGTTAAAAAGACTAAAAGACAACATCAGTCAGTCGGTTCAGTTGCTCAGTCATGTAGGACTCTGAGATCCCAAGGAATGCAGCACGCCGGGCCTCCCTGTCCATCACCAACTCCCGGAGCTTGCTTAAACTCATGTCCATCAAATGGGTGATGCCATCCAACCATCTCAACTTCTGTCGTCACCTTCTCCTCCTGCCTTCAGTATCTCCTCCTTCTTTCCCAGAAGAGAGATCTTTTCCAGTGAATCAATTCTTTCTACTAGGTGGCCAAAGTATTGGAGCTTCAGCTTCAGCATCAGTCCTTTCAATGAATATTTAGGACTTATTTCCTTTAGGATTGGCTGGTTTGATCTCCTTGTAGTCCAAAGGACTGTCAGGAGTCTTCTTCAGCTGCTGCTGCTACTGCTAAGTCGCTTCAGTGGTGTCCGACTCCGTGTGACCCCATAGACAGCGGCGCAGCAAGCTCCGCCATCCCTGGGATTCTCCAGGCAAGAATACTGGAGTGGGTTGCCATTTCCTTCTCCAGTGCATGAAAGGGAAAAGTGAAAGTGAAGTCGCTCAGAGGTGTCCGACTCTTAGCGACCCCATGGACTGTAGCTTACCAGGCTTCTCCAGCACCACAGTTCAAAAGCATCAATTCTTCAGCACTCAGTCTTTTTTATGGTCCGACACTCACATCCATACATGACTACTAGAAAAATCATAGCTTTGACTAAACAGACCTCTGTTGGTAAAGAAATGTCTCTGCTTTTTAATATGCCATCTAAGTTTGTCATAGGTTTTCTTCCAAAGAGCAAGTATCTTTTAATTTCATGGCTGCAGTCACCATCTGCAGTGACTTTAGAGACAAAGAAAATAAAGTCTGTCACTGTTTCCATTGTTGCCCCATCTATTTGCCATGAAGTAATGGGACTGGATGCCATGATCTTAGTTTTTTGAATGTTGAGTTTTAAGTCAGATTTTTCACTCTCCTCTTTCACTTTCATCAAGAGTCTCTTCAGTTCCTCTTCACTTCCTGCCATAAGGATGGTGTCATCTACATACGAGAGGTTATTGATATTTCTTCCTGCAATCTTGGTTCCAGCTTGTGATTCATCCAGTCCGGCATTTCATATGATGTACTCTGCACAAAAACTAAATAAACAAGGTTACGATATAGAACCTTGATGTGCTCCTTTCCCGATTTAGCACCAGTCCATTGTTCCACATGCATATCTAACTGCTTCTTCTTGACCTGCATATAGATTTCTCAGGAGGCAGGTAATGTGATCTGGTGTTCCTATCTTTTTAAGAATTTTCCACAGTTTGTTGTCATTCACACAGTCAAGGGCTTTAGCGAAGTCAATGAAACAGAAGTAGATGTTTTTCTGGAACTCTCTTGCTTTTTCTATGATCCAACGGATGTTGGCAATTTGATCTCTGGTTCCTCTGCCTTTTCTAAATCCAGGTTGAATATCTGGAAGTTCTCAGCTCACGTACTGTTGAAGCCTAGCTTGGAGAATTTTGAGCATTACTTTGTTAGCATATGAGATCAGTGCAATTGAGCAGTAGTTTGAACATTGTTTGGCATTGCCTTTCTTTAAGATTGGAATAAAAAATGATCTTTTCCAGTCCTGTGGCCACTGCTGAGTTTTCCAAATTTGTTGGCATATTGAGTGCAGTACTTTAACAGCATTATCTTTTAGGGTTTGAAATAGCTCAACTGGAATTCCATCACCTCCACTAGCTTTGTTCATAGTGATGCTTCCTAAGGCCCACTTGACTTCACACTTCAGACTGTCTGGCTCTAGATGAGTGATCACAGCATCATGGTTATCTGGGTCTTTAAGATCTTTTCTGTATAGTTCTGTGTATTCTTGCCAGTTCTTCTTAATACCTTCTGTTTCTGTTAGGTCCATACCATTTCTGTCCTTTATTGTGCCCATCTTTATATCACATGTTCTCTTGGTATCTCTAATTTTCTTGAAGAGATCTCTAGTCTTTCCCATTCTATTGTTTTCCTCTATTTCTTTGCATTGATCACTAAGGAAGTCTTTCTTATCTCTCCTTGCTATTCTTTGGAATTCTGCGTTCAGATGGATATAGCTTCCCTTTTTCCCTTTGCCTTTCACTTCTCTTCTTTTCTCAGCTATTTGTAAGGCCTCCTCAGACAACCCTGGGCTTCCCTGGTGGCTCAGAGGTTAAAGTGTCTGCATACAATGCGGGAGATCGGGTTCAATCCCTGGGTCAGGAAGATCCCCTGGAGAAGGAAATGGCAACCTACTCCAGTACTCTTTCCTGGAAAATCCCATGGGTGCAGGATTCTGATAGGCCCCAATTCATGGGGTCGCAAAGAGTCGGACATGACTGAGAGACTTCACTTTCACTTTCCTCAGACAACCATTTTGCCTTTTTGCATTGCATTTTCGTGGGGATGATTTTGATCATTGCCTCCTGTACAGTGTTGCAAACCTCTGTCCATAGTTCTTCAGGCACTCTGTTTATCAGATCTAATCCCTTGAATCTGTTTGTCACTTCCACTATATAATCATAAGGGATATGATTTAGGTCATACCTGAATGGTCTAGTGGACAAGATACAAAGGACAACATATAAAGAAATAAAGGAAAGGGTGATAATCATATCTAACCAAATAGAGAATGTCAATCAAGAGATATAATTATATAGAAGAGAATTGAATAGAAATTCTAGAGCAGAAAAATAAAATATCAGAAATAAAAAAATCACTAGATGTATTCAACAAGAGACTTGGGCTGATAGAAGAATCAGTGAATTTGAGGATATGTCAGTAGAAGTTGGGCTTCCCTGCTGGCTCAGTCTGTAAAGAATCTGCCTTCAATGTGAGAGACCTGGGTTCAATAAAGATTATCTAGTCTGGAAGTAGGAAGAAAATGAATGAAAAAAAAAGTGAGCAGAACCTCAGAGATATGATATCATAAAACATACCTATAATGAGAGTTCCGGAAGATTAGAAGAAAGGGAAAAAAGACAAAAATATTTGACAAAAAGTGGCTGAAAACTTCTCAAATTTGATGAAAAATATTAGCATACACATTCAAGAAGATCAACAAGCTCCTAGTAGAATATATCAAAGCAATCCAAACCAAGACACTTTATAGTCAAATTGATGAAAGACAAAAGACAAAAGGAAAATCTCACAAGTAGCAAAAAAAAAAGTGACTTATCACATACCAAGACTTCACACTGAAAATAACAGCTGGCTTCTTTTCACAAGTGATAAAGGCCAGATATAGTGATATGACATTTTTATAGTACTGACAGAAAAAGCTGTCAAGGAAGAATTCTATATCCACTTATGCCCTCTTTTAAAAACGAAGGAAAAATCAAGATACTTCTAGATAAACAAAAACTGAGAAAATGTGCTGCAAGCATCCCTACTTGAAAAAAATTGCTGAGTCCTTGAGGCTGAAAGTGAAGAAGAACTAAAGAGCCTCTTGACGAAAGTGAAAGAGGAGAGTGAAAAAGTTGGCTTAAAGCTCAACATTCAGAAAACTAATATCATGGCATCCGGTCCCATCACTTCATAGCAAATAGATGGAGAAACAGTGGAAAGAGTGGCAGACTTTATTTTGAGGGGCTCCAAAACCACTCCAGATGGTGACTACAGCCATGAAATTAAAAGACACTTGTTCCTTGGAAGAAAAGTTATGAACAACCTAGGCAGCATTTTAAAAAGCAGAGACATTACTTTGCCAACAAATGTCTGTCTAGTCAAGGGTATGGTTTTTCCAGTAGTCATGTATGGATGTGAGAGTTGAGCTATAAAGAATGCTGAGCAGCAAAGAATTGATGATTTTGAACTGTGGTGTTCAAGAAAGAGAAGACTGTTTTTTTTTTTTTTAATAAATTTATTTATTTCAGTTGGGGGCTAATTACTTTACAATATTGTAGTAGTTTTTGCCATACATTGACATGAATCAGCCATGGGTTTACATGTGTTCCCCATCCTGAACCCTCCTCCCACCTCCCTCCCCATCCCATCCCTCTGGGTCATCCCAATGCCCCAGCCCTGAGCGTTTGTCTCATGCATAGAACATGGAATGGTGTTCTGTTTCACATATGATAATATACATGTTTCAATGCTATTCTCCCAAAACGTCCCACCCTCACCTTCTCCCTCAGAGTCCATAAGGCTGTTCTATGCATCTGTGTCTCTTATTCTGTCTAGCATATAGGGTTATCTTTACCATCTTTCAAATTCCATATATATGCATTAGTATACTGTATTGGTGCTTTTCTTTCTGGCTTACTTCACTCTGTATAATGGGCTCCAGTTTCGTCCATCTCAATAGAACAGATTCAAATGTATTCTTTTTAATGGCTGAGTAATATTCCATTGTGTATATGTACCACAGCTTCCTTATCCATTCGTCTGCTGATGGACATCTAGGTTGCTTCCATGTCCTGGCTATTGTAAACAGTGCTGTGATGAACATTGGGGTACACGCGTCTCTTAAAAAAGAGGACTCTTGAGAGTCCCTTGGACAGCAAGGAGATCCAACCAGTCCATGCTAAAAGAAATCAGTCCTGAATATTCCTTGGAAGGACTGATGCTGAAGCTGAAACTCTTAATACTTTGGCCACCTGATGTGACGAACTGACTCATTTGGAAAGATCTTGATGCTGGGAAAGATTGAAGGTGGGAGGAGAAGCGGATGACAGAGGATGAGATAGTTGAATGGCATCACCGACTCAATGGGCATGAGTTTGAGTAAACTCCCGGAGTTGGTGATGGACAGGGAGGCCTGGGATGCTGCAGTCCATGGAGTCACAAAGAGTCAGACACGACTGAGTGACTGAACTGAACTGAACTGAGGCTGCAATGAAAGAACACTAGAAGGTAATTTGAAACCACATGAAGAAAAAAAAAAAGCACTAATCAACAGATGACATAGGTAGTGTGAAAGAGAGTAAAAAGCGTTTTTGTTTGTTATACTCTTCTTTACCTATCTATTTTAAAAGAAAACTGCATAAAGCAATAATTATAAAAGGTGATACTGGGTTTCTAAAATATACAAATGTAATTTATTTGACAAGAGTAATATCAAAGAAGAGAATGGAGTATGTTGAAACAAAAAAAAAATGTTACTATTTAAATTAAATTAATGTTGTCTGAACTAATTTTTTTTTTTTTTTTTTTTAGTTAAGATGCCAATTGTCTTTCCAAGTATAAGCACTAGGGAAGAAAAAAACAAAAACAAAAAAACAGCTTTTAAAAATATAGTAAAAGCAAAAAATATAGCAACTCAGAAGATACTATGTAGTTTCCTAGGGCATTCATAACAATCATAAACTGAGTGACTTAAAATAGCAGATTTATTTTACCAAAGTTCAGGATTTCAGAAATCCAAAATCAAGATGTTGGCAAGCCAACACTTCTCCTCAAGGCTCTAAAGGAGAATCCTTCTTTTCCTTTCACCCCCCGGTGGCTCCTGTTAATTCTTGGCAAATAGTAGCATCAGTCCAATCTCCGTATCCATCTTCACATTGTCTGCTTACTGATCTACTAATACAGTAGAATCTCATCTTGATTCCTACTTTAGCTACAACTACCAAGATCTTATTCCCATATAATGTTGCATTTTGAGGTTCCACGTGGATGTGAAATGTTGAGGGACACTAGTCAAAACACTGCAAGTTCACTAGAATATGGGTTTCCCAGGTGGCACTAGTGATAAAGAACCCACCTGCCAATAAAGGAGACATAAGAGATGTGGATTTGATCTCTGGGTTGGGAAGGTCCCCTGGAGGAGCGCATGGCAACCCACTCCAGTATTCTTGCCCAGAGAAACCCTTGTACAGAGGAGACTGGCAGGCTACAGTCCATAGGGTCACAAAGAGTCAGACATGGCTGAAGCAACTTAGCATGCACACACACACATTAGAATATATCTATTCAACACACATAAAAAAGACAGGAATTAAGAAACAGAGAGCAAAAAAAATAAAAGACATATTGAAAAAAATGGCAAAATAGCAGATGTAAATTCTATTTTATGGGTAATTATATTACATGTAAATGAATCAAAATGAAAATCAAAAGGCAAATATTAGCAAAACAAATTTTTAAAACATAATTGATATATATATAGTATGTAGTATATCTTTAAGAGATACACATCAGATTCAAAGAAAAAGAGTAAAAGAGTGAAAATATGAAAGTAAAATAATGAAAAATGATACACCATGAAACAGCAATAAAAAAGAGAGCTGGAGTGGCTGTACTAATAAGAGATAAATTAGATTTTAAAACAAAAATTGTTACTAGAGAAAATGAAGGATACTTTACATTGATATGAAAGTTAATTCATCAAGAAGATAGGATGATTATAAATATATGTGAACCTAACAACAGAGTCTAATCTTCTACCCTCATTGTACTGAGGTTCTAAGGTATAGGCTAAATAAGCAAAAAAAAAAAAAAGTGATATGCATATTGGAAAGAAAGAAACAAACTATAGTTATTCACAGATTATGTAATCCTGTATGTAGAAAAGCATAATAATTAAGGATTACACAAAACTCTATTAGAATTAATAAATGAGTTTATTATTTTGGTAGAATATAAGACCAACATACAAAAATGCATTGTATGCCTGAACATGAGCAATAAACAACCCAAAAATAAAACTAAGGAAAGAATTCCATTTAAAAAAGCATCAGAAACAATAAAATTCTTAGTAATAAATTTAGCAAAAGAACTGCAAATCTTGTACACTGTAAAAAAAAAAATTTTGGAAGACTGGAAAATGTCAGTTTTCATTCCAATCCCAAAGAAAGGCAGCGCCAAAGAATGTTCAAACTACCACACAACTGCACTCATCTCACATGATAGCAAAGTAATGCTCAAAATTCTCAAACTGAGGCGTCAACGGTACATGAACTGAGAATTTCCAGATGTTCAAGCTGGCTTTAGAAAAGGCAGTGGAACCAGAGATCAAATTTTTAACATCAGTTGGATCATAGAAAAAGTAAGAGAGTTCAAGAAAAGCATTTAATTCTGCTTTATTGACCATGCCACGTCTTTGACTGTGAGGATCACAACCTGTGAAAAATTCTTCAAGAGATGGGAATACCAGACTACCTTACCTGTCTCCTGAGAAATCTGTATGCAGGTCAGGAAGAAACATTTAGAACTGGACATGGAACAACAGACTGGTTCCAAATTGGGGAAAGAGTACATCAAGACAGTATACTGTCACCCTGCTTATTTAAGTTATATGCAGAGTACACCATGCAAAATGTCTGCCTGGTAAAGCACAAGCTGGAATCAAGCTTACCAGTAGAAATACCAATAACTTCAGATTTGTAGATGACATCTCCCTTATGGCAGAAAGCAAAGAACTAAAGAGCCTCTTGATGAAAGTGAAAGAGAAGGGTGAAAAAGCTGGCTTAAAACTCAACATTCAAAAAACTAAGATCATGGCATCCAGTCCCATCACTTCATGGCAAATAGATAAGAAACAATGGGAGAGTTTACTTTTGGGGGCTCTAAAATCACTGCAGATGGTGACTGCAGCCATGAAATTAAAAGATGCTTGCTCCTTGGAAGAAAAGTTATGACCAACCTGGACAGCATATTAAAAATCAGAGACATTACTTTGCTGACAAAGATTCATGTATTCAAAGCTATGGTTTTTCCAGTAGTCATGTATGGATGTGAGAGTTGGACCATAAAGAAAGCTGATTACCGAAGAATTGATGCTTTTGAACTGTAGTGTTGGAGAAGACTCTTGAGAGTCTCTTGGACTGCAAGGAGATCAAACCAGTCCATCCTAAAGGAAATCAGTCCTGAGTATTCATTGGAAGGACTGATGCTGAAGCAGAAACTCTTAATACTTTGGCCACCTGATGAGAAGAACTTAGTCATTTGAAAAGACCCTGATGCTGGTAAAGATTGAAGGTGGGAGGAAGAGGTGATGACAGAGGATGAGATAGTTGGATGACATCACCGACTCAATGGGCATGAGTTTGAGCAAGCTCTGGGAGTTGGTGATGGACAGGGAAGCCTGGAGTGCCGTAGTCCATGGGGTCCCAAAGAGTCAGACACAACTGAGTGAGTGAACTAATTAAATAAATGGAAAGATAACTCATGCTTGTGAGACATTCTTAAGATGGTGATACTCCCAAAACTGAGCTACAGAGTCAGGGAAATGTTTCTCAGAAAGCTTAAGTTTTTGGTTGGCTTGTTTGTTTGTTGCATATAGTCTGTTACTAAAATTTATATGGAAATACAGCCGACCTAGTATAGTCAATGTGGGAGACCTGGGTTTGATCTCTGGGTTGGGAAGATACCCTGGAGAAGGGAAAGGCTACCCACTCCAGTATTCTGACCTGGAGAATTCCTTGGACTGTATAGTTTATGGGGTCACAAAGAGTTGAACACAGCTGAGGGGATTTCATTTTCACTTTTGCTTTGGTTTAGCCAAAATCATCAACAACGAGAAAAAATAGATATAGAATAAATTTTCATGTTTCTCAATTTAAAGCATAAAACTCTAGTAGTCGATACCGTGTGGTGCTATTATAAAGAAAGACATATAAATCAATATGAAATTGAGTGTAGAAATAAACCCTTATACTTAATATCAACTGATTTTCAACAAGGGTGTCAAGACAATTCACTTGGGAAGCGTAATCTTCACCACAGATGGTGGTGAGACAATTGGAAATCTGTATATAAATTAATGAATTTTGTCCCTTATCCCCAATGATACACAATAATTAACTCAAGTGGATCATAGATCTAAAGTTAAGAAAATTATAAAATTCCTAGAAAACATAATAATAAATCTTTATGACATTTGATTAGGCAATAGTTTTTAAGACATGACGCCAAATGCATTAATAACAAAAGAAAAAATATAGGTAAATTGGACTTCCACAAAACTGAAAACTTTTGTGTATTAAGGGATACCATCAAGAATGTGAAGAGGCAACTCACACTGACAAAGGACATACGTTTGGGATATATGAACACTTAGAGCCCATCATTAAAAAGATTACTTCAATTAAAAACGGTTGAAGATCTATCTAATGAAGATATACAAATGACCAATAAATGCATGAAATGGTGCTCATCTTCAATAGTCTTTAGGAAAATGTAAATAAAAATACAATGAGATATCATTCCATACTCACTACAATATGTAAAATAAAAGGGAAAGACAATAACAAGTCAATAAAATGTAAGAAAAAATGGAACCTTTATACATTGTTGCTGCCAATACAAAATGGTGTAATCTCTTTAGAGAAGAGTTTGGTCCTTACATTGCTAAACCACATCATCCAGTAATTCTTAGCAGATATACTCTAAAGAAATGAAAATATATCTTTACAAAAATTGTACACAAATGTTTATAGCATTATTATTCATCATAGCCCCAAAGTGGAAACAGTCTAAATGTCCATCACTAGATAGCAGCCATGATGGATGTCTACCATGAACAATCATAAATGATAAAACAATCATCCATGATGATGGATAACCAAAAATGGTATATCTACATTATGGAACATTATTCAGCAATAAAAATGAAATGAAGTACTGATATGTGCTATGTGTATTAACTTGAAGATATCAAGCTGCATGAAAAATCCAGTCATAAAGACTTAATACTTACATTTACGTTTATGTGAAATGTCTAGAAATTCAATTCATGGGTATAAAAGGTAAACTCATGTTTACTTGTGACTGGGAACAAGGTGAGGGAAGAAGTAATAGGGGATGATTGCTAATGTGTACATGATTCTTATGAGGCTGCTAAAAATATTCTAAAATTAGATTGTGATAATGCTTACACAGCTCTGTGAATAAATGAAAATCATTGAATAGTATATTTTAAATAGGAAAATTTTCTATGTGAGATACATATCAATAAAGCTGTTAAAGAAAAAAGTGCCATCACCTCAATAAAGAAAATAATTTTTAAAAAATCCTAAGGACACAGATAAAATAACATAAATTACTCATAAATATAATAGAGATAATAAACTATCTTCATGATGAAAAAGCTAAATTAAAACAAAATTCTAAGTTTCCATTTATTTTTGCAAGTATTAAAAAATTGGTAGTGCTCTTTTATACAACAGTGGAAATGTAAATGGGAGCACACACATTGGAAGGCAATTTGAGGAGATAGCTGGGTGAGAGGTTGATGTAGGTATAGATATAAAAGTATCTGAACATTTGAAATATACATACATATATATATATATATATTAATCCAACAGCTATTTCAAGAAGTGAAAGTGAAAGTCTCGCAATCATGTCCGACTATTTGTGACCCCATGGACTGCATAGTCCATGGACTTCTCCAGGCCTTTCCCTTCTCCAGGGGATCTTCCCAACCCAGGGATTGAACCCAGGTCTCCCACATTGCATGCGGATTCTTTACAAGCTGAGCCACAAGGGAAGCCCAAGAATACTGGTATGGGTAGACTATCCCTTCGCCAGCGGATCTTCCTGACTCAGAAATTGAACCAGGGTCTCCTGCATTGCAGGCAGATAACTATTTCCAGAACTTTATCCTGGAAATAGTATGTAGAGTATACCAATATCAATATTTTTATATACCAATATATAAATATAAAGAGTATATATATATATAAAGAATATATAATATAAAATATAATAAAATATATATAATATAAAATATATTTTATATATATCTTATTTATAAAATATATATATGTATCATATATATAAACATATATAAAGAGTATATTAATACCTTTATATGCTTGGAAAATTCCTGAAAATATATACATTCAATAGTTAACAGTAGGTACTTCTGGGAACGGGACAGGCATCTTTGTTATTACAAACACACGTAGGCTTATAATTTTATAGCAAAGATATTGTTAAAATGTTTGAAATATATAAAGGGTTTGGTGCCATCTTGTTGAAACACAAATGATATTTCATAGCTATTGATGTCTACAAAGAGGAAATTTTTTCGGTTACTAATTCTGGTGTTTGAAAACCTAACTGCATTTGATAAGCATTGCAACTCCAGAATGGTGGCTCCACAGTTACAGACGTCAGAGATGTCTTTCTGTCTTTCTGTCTTACTATCTGAGCAGATCCCAAACTTAAGATAACTCTACGGTTCGTGATGGAGCCTGGAGCCATCACATACTTTTTCTTAAGTTTCGAGTCCTCTATTTAAATAATGTATAGTTAGAGTTGAGCATTATTAATCACTACCTCAAGAAAATCGCAGTTGATTTCTTTTGAGGTTATATAGTCAGGAATTAAAATTACATTTTTCACCAATGCTTTGGCATCTCACTGGGTTTAGTGAGACAAAACAGCGAGAGGAGGATTTTATAAAGGTTCCCATTCGAATGCAGAGTTCCAAAGAATAGCAAGGAGAGATAAGAAAGCCTTCCTCAGTGATCAATGCAAAGAGACAGAGGAAAACAATAGAATGGGGAAGACTAGAGATCTTTTCTGGAGAAGGCAACAGCACCCCACTCCAGTACTCTTGCCTGGAAAATCCCATGGACAGAGGAGCCTGGTAGGCTACAGTCCGTGGGGTCGCCAAGAGTCGGACACGACTGAGCAACTTCACTTTCACTTTTCCCTTTCACGCACTGGAGAAGGAAATGGCAACCCACTCCAGTATTCTTGCCTGGAGAATATAAGGGACGGCGGAGCCTGGTGGGCTGCCGTCCATGGGGTCGCACAGAGTCGGACACGACTGAAGTGACTTAGCAGCAGCAGCAGAGATCTTTTCAAGAGAATTCATGCAAAGATGGGCTCAATGAAGGACAGAAATTGTAGGGACCTAACAGAAGCAGAAGATATTAAGAAGAGGTGGCAAGAATACACAGAAGAATTGTACAGAAAAGTTCTTCATGACCCAGATGAGCACAATGGTGTGATCACTCACCTAGAGCCAGACATCCTGGAAAGTGAAGTCAAGTGGGCCTTAGAAAGGATCACTACGAACAAAGCTAGTGGAGGTGATGCAGTTCCAGTTGATCTATTTCAAATACTAAAAGATGATGCTGTGAAAGCACTGCACTTGACATGCCAGCAAATATGGAAAATTCAGCAGTGGCCACAAGGTCAGTTTTCATTCAAATCCCAAAGAAAGGCAATGCCAAAGAATGCTCAAATTACCGCAAAATTGCACTCATCTCACACGCTAGTAAAGCAATGCTTAAAATTCTCCAAGCCAGGCTTCAGCAATACATGAACCGTAAACTTCCAGATGTTCAAGCTGGTTTTAGAAAAGGCAGAGGAACCAGAGATCAAATTGCCAATATTCGCTGGATCTTCAAAAAAGCAAGAGAGTTCTAGAAAAACATCTATTTCTGCTTTATTGACTATGCCAAAGCTTTTGACTGTGTGGATCACAATAAACTGTGGAAAATTCTGAAAGAGATGGGAATACCAGACCACCTGACCTGCCTCTTGAGAAACCTGTATGCAGATCATGAAGCAACAGTTAGAACTGGACATGGAACAACAGACTGGTTCCAAATCAGGAAAGGGGTACGTCAAGGCTGTATATTGTCATCCTGCTTATTTAACTTATATGCAGAGTACACCATGAGAAACGCTGGGATGGAGGAAGCACAAGCTGTAATCAAGATTTCTGGGAGAAATATCAATAACCTCAGATATTCAGATGACACCACCCTTACGGCAGAAAGTGAAGAAGAACTAAAGAGCCTCTTGATGAAATTGAAAGAGGAGAGTGAAAAAGTTGGCTTAGAGCTCAACATTCAGAAAAATAAGGTCATGGCATCTGGTCCCATCACTTCATGGCAGATAGATTGGGAAACAGTGGCTGACTTTATTTTTCTGGGCTCCAAAATCACTGCAGATAGTGACTGCAGCCATGAAATTAAAAGACACTTACGCCTTCGAAGGAAAGCTATGACCAACCTAGATAGCATATTAAAAAGCAGAGACATTACTCTGCCAACAAAGGTCTGCCTAGTCAAGGCTATGGTTTTTCCAATGCTCATGTATGGAAGTGAGAGTTGGACTATAAAGAAAGCTGAGCACCGAAGAATTGATGCTTTTGAACTGTGGTGTTGGAGAAGGCTCTTGAGAGCCTCTTGGACTGCAAGGAGATCAAACCAGTCCATCCTAAAGGAGATCAGTCCTGAATATTCATTGGAAAGACTGATGCTGAAGCTGAAACTCTTAATACTTTGGCCACCTAATGAGAAGAGCTGACTTATTGGAAAATACTCTGATGCTGGGAAAGATTGAGGGCAGGAGAAGAAGGGGCCAACTGAGGATGAGATGGCTGGATGGCATCACTGACTGAATGGACATGGGTTTGGGTGGACTTAGGGAATTAGTGATGGACAGGGAGGCCTGGCGTGCTGCGGTTCATGGGGTCGCAAAGAGTCGGACATGACTGAGCGACTGAACTGAACTGAACTACATCAAATACATTTTATATATTATTTTTGATAATCACAAAATACTTTGTCTATTGATTCACTCAAAGTTCTTATTTACTAACCACGTTGTTTCTCTAATTCTCCATGCCATTACCTCTAAGGTCTGGGTGTTCAATAGCAGAACATTGAGTTTTGACAGTTTGTACATCATGTCTGATATTCACATCTGACAGCGTTATAAAGTGACAGGTCTTTCATAATTTTTTTGAATTCACTCTGGTAATGTTAATCATAAGTGATGAACTTTGTGTATTCTATGGACATAATGGGCAATTCTATATGACTGACACTCTAATTTTACTCTATACTAATGGGCACTAACTGTAACAATCAGTGATTATGTCAGTTAAAGGCAATGCTGATGGCAATTGATGACAGCAGTGAAAGCCCTGACACCATTTTGGAACAGAACTTGAAGCAGCCATTTGTAAATATGGGAGATCAAATTCATAAAGATGAAAGATCAATTGTTTTCCTATATTTTGTATTTTATACTTTTCTTCATTTTTTAAATAATATACAGCATGTTGCACTTAAATATTGATGGCTTTCTGAACTCTTCTATCTATTATAATATTATTTCTATATAGTAGGTATATTGCTCTCAAAACACTGAAATGACTCAAGGTATTTTTTAAAGAGAGTAATGTCTCTTAAAAAGATAACTCTGAATAAAATTGTCTCTTAAATTAGGGACAAGCTATGGCTAAGAGAAACAACAGGTGACTATAAATTCCAGTGGAACATCTGGATTGTGTGATGATGCTAGACTTGCTGTCTGCTTCCCTGTAAATATTCCATGGGTGTTTATAAGTCCTCTGCTGTTCTGAATGAAGACAGTCATTTTTAGTGATAGTTAAATTTGTATTCTATCTAAATGTATGATCCTGCTCCAAAGTTATAAGTTATTTCCAGAAAAGAACTTTACTTACTAATTTGGAAAAGAATGAATAGTATTCATAGGCACAAAATGAAGTTGGGAAGCAACACAAGTCAATAATAAAAAAATGCAAACTTTTATTGCATGTATCATATTGATAGACACTACTTAAATACACATAGTCTATATTAAAACAAGCAATATATTTATGCAAAAACTGAGGTTAAGAGAGCTTAAATATCAAGCATAAATATTCAAGGTCACACAACCAGTAGTCTCCTAGACAGTCTTTAAGATGTAATTAAGTTTGATGTCATACCCTACAACGGCCCTTCTTTGACTATCTCCAGGCTGAATATAAATCTCTATCTGCCTATTTCCACAGTGTTCTTTGCTTCCCTCTGTTTTTATACTTATCACAATGCATGACATAAATTTTCTCCACACTTGTTGATTTCCTTGGTTGAATTCTAACCTTTTAAAACAATGATCTTATTTTGTGAAATTTTTTAGTCCCAAATCTTTAGCATAACATTGGACTTGTAGTAGGAACTCAAAAAAACATGGAATAAGTGAATGAATGAGTAAATAAATGAATAAGTAGAGCAAAAATTAATAAGGCAAGGTCATATCTTAGGGAATAAAACCCACTGGAGGTGGTGAGGGAAGAGTCCAAGAACCACAAAATCAACCAAATGCAACCTCTTAGCATTCATTGCTGTCTTGTATGATGTGGTTTTCCAGGTGGGTGCAGTGAATTTCACTGGTTCTCCTTGGATAAGCTTAATTTTACATAATGCTAGATTCAGCACACACATTATACCACAGATATGCATAAAAACAATGAGACATCACAATTATCAATATAAAAGTCTTGAAAGTCTTTACAAGAAATATAATTTAAAGATAAATGTTTATTAGTCAACATTATATGTTATTACAAGAGAATGAATATAGTCCCTTGTGCTACATGGTAAATTCTTGTTATTAATATTTATCTATTTTATATATAGTAGTGGATCTATTAATCCCATTTATTGGTGTTCAGTCACTAAGTCATGTCCAACTCTTTGCAACCTCATGAACTATCAGGCTTCTCTGTCCTTCACTATCTCCCAGAGTTTGCTCAAACTCATGTCTAATGTGTCAGTGATGCTACCTAACCATCTCATCCTCTGCTACCCCCTTATCCATTTAATATTTCCCAGCATCAGCGTCTTTTCCAATGAGTTGTCTCTGAACATGAGGTGGTCAAAGTATTGGGGATTCAGCTTCAATGTCAGTCCTTCCAACGAATATTTAGTGTTCATTTCCTTTAAGATTGACTGGTTTGATCTCCTTGCTGTCCAAGGGACTCTCAAGAATCTTCTCCAGCACCACAATTCATAAGCATCAATTCTTTGGCCCACAGCCTTCTTTATGGTCCAACTCTGATACCTGCATGTGACTACTAGAAAAATTGTAGCTTTGACTATATGGACCTTTGTAAGCAAAGTTATGTCTCTGCTTTTTAATAAACTGTCTAGGTTTTTCAGAGCTTTCCTTCCAAGAAGCAAGCATCTTTTAATTTCATGGCTGCAATCACCATCCGCAGTGATTTTAGAGCCAAAGAAAATCTATCACTGTTATCACTTGTTTGCCTTCTATTTGCCACTAAGTGGTGGGACCAAATGCCATGATCTTCGGTTTTTGAATGCTGAGTTTTGAGCCAACTTTTTCACTCTCTTCTTTCACTCTCATCAAGAGGCTCTTTAGTTCCTCTTCACTTCCTGCTATTAGAGTGGTATCATCTATATATCTGAGGTTGTTGATATTTCTTCCAGAAAACTTGATTCCATATTTTGATTCATCCAGTTTGGAATTTCACATAATATACTCTGTATAGAAGTTAAATAAGCAGTGTGACAATATACGGCCTTGTCATATTCCTTTCCCAATTTTGAAACAGTCCAGTTTTGTTCCATGGAACCAATTTTGTTCCATGTCCACTGTTGCTTCTTGACCCACATATAGGTTTTTCAGGAGAAAGGTAAGACGGTCTGGTATTCCCATCTCTTTAAGAATTTTCCTCAGTTTGTTGTGATCCACACAGTCAATGGCTTTAGCATAGTCAAAGAAGCAGAAGCAGATGTTTTTTCTGGAATTCCCATGCTTTCTCTAGGATTCAATGAATGTTTGCAATTTGATCTCTGCTTCTTCTGCATTTTGTAAACCCAGTTTGTACTTTCGAATTTTCTCAGTTCATGTAACACTGAAATCTAGCTTGAAGGATTTTGAGCATAACCTAGTAGCATGTGAAATAAGGACAACTGTATGGTAGCTTCATAATTCTTTGGAATTGCTCTTCTCTGGGTTTGGAATGAAAACTGACCTTTTCCAGTCCTGTGGCCACTGCTGAGTTTTCCAAAATTGCTGACATGTTGAGTGTAGCCCTCCAACAGCATCATCTTTTAGGAGTTGAAATAGCTCAGCTGGAATTCCATCACCTCCACTAGCTTTGTTTGTAGTAATGCTTCCTAAGGCCCACTTAATTTCACACTCTAGGATGTCTGGCTAGGTGAGTGATCACACGATCATAGCTATCTGGATCATTAAGACCTTTTAGTATAGTTCTTCTGTGTATTCTTTCCACTTCTTCATCTCTTCTGCTTCTGTTAGGTCTTCAAAATTTCTGTCCTTTATCAGGCCCATTCTTGCATGAAATGTTCCCTTGATACCTCCTGTTTTCTTGAGGGAATCTCTAGTCTTTCCCATTCTATTGTTTCCCTCTATTTCTTTGCATTGTTCACTTTAGAAGGCCTTCTTATGTCTCCTTGATATTCTCTGGAACTCTGCATACAGTTGAACATATCTTTCCCTTTCTCTCTGCCTTTCACTTCTATTCTTTCCGCAGCTATTTGTAAAACCTCCTTAGACAACCACTTTGCCTTCTTGCATTTCTTTTCCTTTGGGGTGATATCTGTCACTGCCTTCTCTACAATGTTACAAACCTCCATCCATAGTTCTACAGGCACTCTGTCCGATACTCCTAATTTACGCTTCCCCTTCCCCTTTGGTAGCCATAATTTTGTTCTCTATATCTGTGAGTCTGTTTCTGTTTTGTAAAAAAAAAAAAAAAAAAGAAGAAGAAAGAAAAGGTTTATTTGTATTATTTTCTTAGGTTCCACATGTAAATGATATATACTATTTGTCTTTATCTGATATACCTCATTTAGTATGATTATCTCTAGGTACATCCATGTTGCTGCAAGTGGCAATATTACATTGCTTTTTTATGACTGAGTAATATTCCAGTGCATATATCTGTATATCTATATAGCATCTTCTTAATCCATTCATATGTTGATGGAAATTAAAGTTACTACCATATCTTGATTTTTGTGAAAAGTGTTGCTATGAATATGTATGTGCTATAATTTTTAATTTGTGTTCTCATCTTTTCCAGATATATGCCCAGGACTGAGATTACTGGATCATATGATAATTCCACACCCTCTCCAGTACTTAATGTTTGCAGATTGTTTGGAGATGGTCATTCTGATTGATGTGAGGTGGTTCCTCATTTAGGGTCTTTTCCAATGAGCCTACTCTTCGCATGAGGTGGCCAAAGTATTACTCTTCGCATGAGGTGGCCAAAGTATTGGAGTTTCAGCTTCAACATCAGTCCTTCCAATGAACACCCAGGATTGATCTCCTTTAGGATGGATTGATTGGATCTCCTTGCAGTCCAAGGGACTCTCAAGAGTCTTCTCCAACACCACAGTTCAAAAGCATCAATTCTGCGGCGCTCAGCTTTCTTCACCGTCCAACTCTCACATCCATACATGACCACTGGAAAAACCATAGCCTTGACTAGACGGACTTTTGACAAAGTAATGTCTCTGCTTTTAAATATGCTATCTAGGTTGTCCATAACCTTCCTTCCAAGGAGTAAGCATCTTTTAATTTCATGGCTGCAATCATCATCATCAGTGATATTGTAGCCCCCAAAAATAAAGTCTGACACTGTTTCCACTGTTTCCCCATCTATTTCCCATGAAATATCAATAACCTCAGATATGCAGATGACACCACCCTTATGGCAGAAAGTGAAAAAGAGCTAAAGAGCCTCTTGATGAAAGTGAAAGAGCAGAGTGAAAAAGTTGGCTTAAAGCTCAACATTCAGAAAACTAAGATCATGGCATCTGGTACTCGATGGTTTATCAATTTATTATTTTCTGCTTTGCTTTTAGCCCAAAGCTGATAACAAATCCACCAAGATTGATGTTCCTTGATTTATTTTGATATTTGCCAGGGTGAAGATAGTACTAGAAAATAACAGGTTGGTAACTAATTGCAAAAGAATTTTTCATTAGTAAATTAATTTCATTCAATTTTGTGAATTCAATGATATGAAAAGTAATATATTAGATGTATATACAAAAATATGTGGTGGCTTCCTGGTGACTGAGCAGTAAAAAATCCGTCTACTAATGCAGGAGATGTAAGTTCGATCCCTGAATGGAGAAGATCCTCTGGAGAAGGAACTAGCAACCCACTCCATTATTCTTGCCTGGGAAATACCATGAATGTAGGAGCCTGGTGGGCTCTACAGTCCATGGGGTTACAAAGAGTCAGACATGAATGAGCGACTGAACAACAACAAGTACATGTAGTTTTTTCTACATATATATGTGTGTTTGTGTCTGTGTACATTAACAGCAGTTCTCTTTAAGTTGAGAGGTTATGGCCCTTTTAATAGTGAATCTTATCTTTCCTAGGGCTTCCCTTGTAGCTCAATCAGCAAAGAAACTGCCTGCAGTGAAGGAGACCTGGGTTTGACCCCTGGGTCAGGAAGATCCCCTGGAGAAAGAAATGGCAACCCACTCCAGTATTCTCGTCTGGAGAATTCCATGGACAAAGGAGCCTGGCAGGTTACAGTCCATGGGGTAGCAAGAGTAGGGCATGACCTAGTGACTAAACCACTACCACCAACTTTACTAGTCTTCCCACACTTTTTATTGTAATCATGCATTAGTTACAGAAATTACAGTTATAGCTAACATTTTTAAGCACTTATTTATGACACTGAGCTGAAATCAATACATAAATTATCTTATTTAATACCACAACCCTGTAACATTGGTATCTACTTTGTAAGTTTAAAAATTGTGACTTTAAAAAATTCCTGAGATTAATAAATGATGGAGACAGGATCTGACCTCAGAGTCCATCCTTTTAACTACTACATTCCATACTCACTAGAAAAGAAAATGAGGGAGAAACAGAACGGAGAAGGAGAGAGACAGACAACCAGAACAGCATAGACAGTCATTTCGTAATTGTTTTGCACTAGTGAGACAAATGTGGTGTAATGAAAGATCGCTATACTGAAGATATTGAGTTATGGATCTATCTGAATCCATCTTTTTCCCTAGAAAGACTAATGTGATGCTTAGACCACATATGCTCTAGTGTATCTTCCAATCTTAAATTCCGATGTTTCAAAGCTCAAATATCTTAGGCACTTGAGCATTTGATTTGTTGTTGTTCAACAAAAGGTTTTGTTGTTCAATCAAAAGCACTCTAATTTGATAGTAATATACACAGAGAAGACATTATTCTCACTTAGAATGAATCTTTTTTGGAACATCATTATATCTGTCAACCAAATGGGGCATTTTGGACATGGCCACGTCTCAATACCTTTATAACATGATTCTGACTTTTAAAAATTAATTTATTTTTTAATTGAAGGATAGTTTCTTTACAGAACTTTGTTGTTTTCTGTCAAACCTCAACATGAATCAGTCATAGATATACATATATCCCCTCCCTCTTGAATCTCCCTCCTATTTCCCTCCTCATCCCACCCATCTAGATTGATACAGAGCCCATGTTTGAGTTTCCTGAGACATACAGCAAATTCCCATTGGCTTCTATTTTACATATGATAATGTAAGCTTTCATGTTACTCTCTCCATACATCTCACCCTCTCCTCCCTTCTCTCTGTGTCCATTAAATCGGTTCTTTATGACTGTTTCTCCATTGCTGCCCTGCAAATAAATTCTTTGGTACCATGTTTCTAGATTGTGTATATATGTACGAGTATATGATATTTATCTTTCTATTTCTGACTTACTTCACTCTATATAATAAACTCTAGGTTCATCCACCTCATTAGAACTGACTCAAATGCATTCCTTTCTATGGCTGAGTGATATTCCATTGTGCATATGTACCATAACTTCTTTATCTATTCATCTGTCGATGGACATCTAGGTTACTTCCATGTTCTAGCTATCGTAAGTAGTGCTGCAATGAACAATGGAATACATGTGTCTCTTTCAGTTTTGGTTTCTTCAAGGTATATGCCTAGGAGTGGGTTTGCTGGGTCATATATTGGTTTTATACTTATGTTTTCAAGGAATCTCCATACGATCTTCCATAGTGGCTGAATCAATCTACAGTCCCACCAACAGTGCAAGAGGGTTCCTGTTTCTCCACACCTTGTCCAGCATTTATTGTTTGTAGACTTTTTGATGATAACCATTCTGACCAGCATGCGATGATATCTCATTGCAGTTTGGGTTTGTATTTCTCTAATAATGAGTGATGTTGAGGATATTTTTGTGTGTTTGTTAGCCATCTATATGTTTAGCCATCTATATGTTTGGAGAAATGTCTGTTTAGGTGGTAATCCTGTCTGATGATGATTGAGTTTGTACTTTTGTCTTGTTTGTTGTTTGTAAAAGTTGTTCTTCACAGTGATTCTACTGGTAGTTGGGTGGTGCTGGGTCTTGTATTTAAGTGGTTTCCTCTGTGGTTATTCTCACTATTTGATACTCCCTCATGTTAGGAGTTCTCTGGTAGTCTAGGGTCTTGCAGTCAGTGCCCCCCCCCCCAAATTCTCAGAGCCTGGTCTCTGGCCAGGAATGGAGACTCCACAGGAGGTTTGTTATGGCATTAAGTGAGATGAAAACAAATACACAAAAATGAGAAATCAAAGGTAAACCCCAGACAAATGACATTTACAAAATCAGGCAAGTAATAATTAAAATAACTGAATACACATATATATATATACACATATATCCATAAGCAAAATCCAAACAGTCCAATTAAAATAAAGTACAATAGACTGACCTGGCAAACAAAGGAAATAAAAAATTATATCTACAAGTTAAGAACAAAACCAACTAAAGTACAAACTGGAAAATGAAACTAAAGCAAGGTGCCAACTGGGGAATAAAGCAATGGAAACAAAACTAACAAATATGGTGAGAAAAACAAAGGAAAGAAGGAAAGAATAGAAATGCAAAGTTACATATAGGTAGATAAAGAATACTTACATACTTTGAAGATTAACTGCAAAGGGAAAAGAACAGTAGAAAAAGCAAATAAACTAATAAATGTAGAAAAAATATTAGATTTAAAATTTTTAAAAATTAAAATTAAAAAAGAAAAGAAGAAGAAGGAGGAGGAGGCGGAGGAGGAGGAGGAGTAGGAGAAAGGAGAAGGAAAACTCCACAACTCCACAAAACTGCAACAGCCAAAGTAGAGGCAAAGGTTTATAACAGCAGAAAGAAGTGTTATTGGAAAAAAAAACCCCTCAAAAGCTTAATTAGATTTCATAGTGCTAATAACATTGACAGCTACAACAAAGGAGGGAAAGAAAAGAAAAAGAAAAAAGTCCAAAAGAAACGACAGAACAAGTCAAAACATAAGAATAGCAAATGTTTTTCTTGAGTCACTGCTGTTGGGGACCTTTCCCTCACTGAGAGTCACAGTTCACCTCGCCTCCCTAGGGTGCCCTCCAACACTGTGCTGGTCTCTGGACCTGCTGCGGGGCCAGCACAGAGTCTGACTGGTTGATCATGTGGATTTAATCTGCAGCTTGTATGGCTGGTGGGAAGGTTTGGGGTCATCTTCCTTAGCCACACTGACTTGGGTTTCAATTGTGATTTTATTTCCACCTCTGCATGTGGGTCATCCACTGGGGTTTGCTCCTGAGGCTGCCTTGGAGGACTTGGGTCTGCCCCAGTGAGAGTCAGGTGTGGAGGTGGTGCAGCTGCTTGGGTCATGGTGGTTCTGGCAGCACCAGGTACTCAGGGGAGATGGCGGCTAGGGCAGCAGGAAATATAGTGCTCTAGAAGAGTATGGTGAGTAGTATTGGTCAATATACTCCAGTATTCTTGCCTGGAGAACACCACTGACAGGTAAGCCTGGCAGGCCACAGACCACAGGGTCGCAAAGAGCTGGACATGATCTAAGTGACCCTGCATGCATAGACACAACAAGACTTTTGTGACCTGTGGCAACTCTGCCCCAGTGAAGGTTGAGCGTGAAAGTGTCGCAGCTGCTTAGGTCATGGGGGCCCTGATGGCACCAAGTATTCACGGACATGGACTGCCTCAGCCGCAGGAGTTATGTCCCTATCAGAGTTTTTTATTAAGCCTCTGGTAGCTGGTGATCAGAAGGCTGTTTTGGCTAGTCTTTCTCTGTAGCTCTGCCCATTCAGGCTCTTAGAGGGCTCCCTTGCCTGGGTCCTTCTCTGTTGTTTGGTGCATCAGGGACATATAAGGAGACCCCTGGCTGGGGTCTTACTCTGTAAATCTGTGTGTCAGGCACTTAAGGGGGCACCCTGGGTGGAGTCCTACTCTATAGTTTGGCGTGTCAGGTGCTTGATGGGCCAAGCTCTCTGTGGTTCGGCTGCTGATGCTGGCTGTGTGGGGAGAGAGAGGCTATGGTAATGGCATTATTCAGCACTATCACCTTGCTTCCATGGGGCCTGGCTTTCCGCCACTGGCATTTTCCATCCCAATCTCCTCCCTCACGTCTCCTTGGTCTGTCTCTCTTCTGTAGTCAACAGCAGCCTTTGTCCTGGGATTGCTCCACAATCCTTACACTCCAGCTTCCAGCTGCTGTGCCTTCTAGGGGACTTGTGTCCCTGTCTAAGGTATTATGGCTACAGCAACGACTGTCTGATTCTCATTACATTTATGCTGCCACAGATAAACTGCTTCACTCTCAGCCTTAAATGTTTCTCTTCTGACCCAGACAATTGACCTGATGTGGGGATCCAACCCCTGCTTCAGTTCCCCCACCTGCCAAGGGCAGGTCCAGTCCTACGGACATTCTTGTTTTCTCCCCTAGTTCCTTCACCCTATCCGAGTTTTGCATAGTCCTATATATCTTTTACGGGGATGGTAAGGTACTCCTGTCTGCTCTCAACTGGTGTTCTGCAAGCACTTCTGTGTTCCTGATGTATCCATGAGAGAGATGCTCTTCCATGTCACCTAGTCCCCACCATCTGGTTCTTCCTCCCATGATTCTGATTTATTCTTTATGCGCCCCCTTCTTTTAATAAATTTATTTATTGTTAGTTGGGGGTTAATTACTTTACAATATTGTAGTAGTTTTTGCCATACATTGACATGAATCAGCCATGGGTTCACCATGTGCTCCACCCCCTCCCGAACCCTCTCCCCCTCCTCCCCATCCATCCCTGGGTCATCCCAATGCTTCCAGCCCATGAAGCATTTTGCTCCCATGCCATAGAACTTGGAAAAGTGTTCCGCTTACATATGGACAATATACATTTTTCAATGCTATTGTCCCAGAACGTCCCCCTCCCCATTCTTCCTCAGAGTCCACAGACTGTTCTTTGCATCTGGGTCTCTTTATTGTGTCTCGCATACAGAGGTTACCAATTACCATCTTTCAAATTCTATTATTATATGAATTAGTTCGTATTGGTGTTTTTCGTTCTGGCTTACTTCAGTCTGTATAATGGGCTCAGTTTCATCCATCTCATTAGAACCGATTGAAATGTATTCTTTTTAATGGGTGAGTAATATTCCATTGTGTATATGTACCCACAGCATCCTTATCCTTCATCTGTGTGGTCATCTAGGTTGCTTCCATGTCCTGGCTATTGTAAACAGTGCTGCGATGAACACTGGGGTACACGCGTCTCTTTCAATTCTGGTTTCCTCGGTGTGTATGCCCAGCAGTGGGATTGCTGGGTCATATGGCAGTTCTATTCCCAGTTTTTTAAGGAATCTCCACACTGTTCTCCATAGTGGCTGTACTAGTTTGCATTCCCACCAACAGTGTAAGAGGGTTCCCTTTTCTCCACACCCTCTCCAGCATTTATTGCTTGCAGACTTTTGGATAGCAGCCATTCTGACTGGTGTCTGTTATGGTAACTCATTGTTGCTTTGAATTGCATTTCTCTAATAATGAGTGATGTTGAGCATCTTTTCATGTGTTTGTTAGCCATCGTGTATTTCTTCTTTGGAGAAATGTCTGTTCTAGTTCTTGGCCATTTTTTCATAGGGTCTGTTTATTTTTCTGGCATTTCAGCTGCAGGAGTTGCTTGTATATTTTGAGATTAATTGTCTGTCCGTTTGCTTCATTGCTATTATTTTCTCCCATTCTGAAGGCTGTCGTTTTCACCTTGCTCATAGTTTCCTTTGTTGTGCAAAAGCCTTTTAATTTTATTAGTCCCATTTGTTTATTTTTCTTTTATTTCCAATATTCTGGGAGGTGGGTCATGAGGATCCATGCTGTGATTAAGTTCGGAGAGTGTTTTGCCTATGTTTTCTTAGGAATTTTAGTTTCTGGTCTTACATTTAGGTATTTAATCCATTTTGAGTTTAATTTTGTGTATGGTGTTGGAAGAGTTCTGTTTCATTCTTTTACATGTGGTTGTCCACTTTTCCCAGCACCACTTGTTAAAGAGACTTGTCTTTTCTTCCCTTTGTATACTCTTGCCTCCTTTGGCGAAGATAGGTGTCCTTAGGTGCGTGGGTTTATTCTGGGCTTTCTATTTTGTTCCATTGATCTATATTTCTATCTTTGTGCCAGTACCACACTGTCTTGATGACTGTGGCTTTGTAGTTGGCTTGAAGTCAGGCAGGTTGATTTTCCAGTTCATTCTTCTTTCTCAAGATTGCTTTGGCAATTCGAGGTTTTCTTATACTTCCATTACAATTGTGAAAATGATTTTTTTTTTTTTTTGAGTTCTAGTTCTGTGAAAAATTCCATGGTAGCTGGATAGGGATTGCCTTGAATCTATAGATTGCTTTGGGTAGTTTACTTCATTTACCTCTATTAATTCTTCCTATCCATGAAACACGGTATATTTCTCCATCTGTTTTGTGTCCTCTTTGATTTATTTCATCAGTTGTTTTATACTTTTCTGTATATAAGTCTTTTGTTTTTTAGGTTGAAAAAATATATTTCTTTTTTTTCTAAGTATTTTATTCTTTTTGTTGCAATGGTGAATGGTATTGTTTCCTTAATTTCTCTTTTGTTTTTCATTATTGGTTGTATAGGTATGCAAGGGGATATCTGTGTGTTAATTTTGTAGCCTGCAACTTTACTATATTCATTGATTAGCTCTAGTTAGTTTTCTGGTAGGAATCTTTAGGGTTTTCTATGTAGAGGATCATGTCATCTGCAAACAGTGAGAGTTTTACTTCTTCCTTTTCCTATCTGTTATTCCTTTTATTTCTTTTTCCGCTCTGATTGCTGTGGCCAAAAACTTCCATAACTATGTTGAATAGTAGTGGTGGAAAGTGGGACCTTGCTTTGTTTCTGACTTTAGGGGAAAATGCTTTCAATTTTTCACCATTGAGGATAATGTTTGCTGTGGGGTTTGTCATAATATCTTTTATTATGTTGAGGTATGTTCTTCTATTCTGCTTTTCTGGGGGTTTTTTATCATAAAATGATGTTGAATTTTGTCAAAGGCTTTTCTGCAATCATATTGAGATAATCATATGGTTTTTATTCTTTACAATTTGTGAATATGGTGAATTACATTGATTGATTTGTGGATGTTAAAGGAAACCTTGCATTCCTGGGATAAAGCCCATTGGTCATGATGTACCATCTTTTTAAATGATGTTGGCATTCTGTTTTCTAGAATTTTATTATGGATTTTTTGCATCTTTGTTCATAGTGATATTGGCCTGTAGTTTTCTTTTTTTGTGACATCTTTGTATGGTTTTGGAATTAGGGTGATGGTGGACTCATTGAATTGAGTTGTGAGTTTACCTCTTCTGCAATTTTCTGGAAGGAGTTGAGTAGGATAGGTGTTAGCTCTTCTCTAATTTTTGGTAGAATTCGTTTTTTTTTTTTTGCTGTGAAGCCGTCTGGTCCTGGGCTTTTGTTTGCGGAAAGATTTCTAATTACAGTTTCGATTTCCGTGCTTGTGATGGGTCTGTAATAGATCTTCTATTTCTTCCTGGTTCAGTGTTTGGGGATGTTATACTTTTCTAAGAATTTTGTCCATTTCTTTCAAAGGTGTCCATTTTATTGGCATACTAGCTGTTGCTAGTAGTCTCTTATGATCCTTTGTTTTTCTGTGTAGTTCTGTTGTGATCGCTCCATTTTCTTTCTAATTTTATGTTGATCTGATTCTTCTCCCTTTGTTTGTTGATGAGTCTGGCTAATGCTTGTGAATTTTGTTTAAATTCTCAAAAAAACCAACTCTTTTAGTTTGTTGATTTTTGCTATGGTCATCTTGTTTCTTTGCATTTATTTCTGCCTAATTTTTAAGATTTCTTTCATTCTATTAAACCCTGGGGTACTTCCTTTCTCCTGCTCTAGTTGCTTTAGGTGTAGAGTTTGTTTTATTTCTTTGATTTTTTTCATGGTTCTTGAGTTACGCCTGTAATTGCTCGTGAACCTTCCCCTTAGCATTGCTTTTTACACGTGTCCCATAGGTTTTGGGTTGTTGTGTTTTCATTTTCATTCACTTTCTATGCGTATTTTGATTTCTTTTTGATTTCTTCTGTGATTTTGTTGGCTATCAGAAGCGTGTTGTTTAGCCTCCATATGTTGGAATTTTTTAATAGTTTTTTTTCCTGTATTTGAGGTTAATCTTACTGCATTGTGGTCAGAGAGATGGCTGGGATGATTTCAATCTTTTGGAATTTACCAAGGCTGGGTTTATGGCCCAGGATGTGACTATCCTGGAGATAGTTCCTGTGTGTACTTGAGAAAAAAGGTGAATTGATTGTTTTGGGGTGGAAATTCCTGTAAATATAGAATGAAACTAATTTTTCTATTGTTATCATTTGAAGTTTTGTGTTTCCTTGTTAATTTTCTGTTTTCGTTGATCTAATCCATTATGTGTGAGTGAGTAATTAAAGTTCTTCCACTATTATTGTGTTATTGTTTAATTTCCCTTTCTTACTTGTTAGTATTTCGCCTCTATATATTGTCGGTGCTGCTATGTTGGGTGGCATATATATTTATAATTTGTTTACATCTTCTTCTGTTTGATCCTTTGAATCATTTATGTAGTGTCCTTCTTTTTCCCTTTTCACAGCACTTTATTTTAAAGCCTATTTTTTCTGAAATTGAGTATTGCGACTTCCTTCTTTCTTTGGTCTCCCATTTGCCATGAAATATATTTTTCCATCCCTTCACTTTCATGTCTGTATGTGGTCCATCAGTCTTTGAGGTGGTGTCTATTGTAGACAGCTATGTGGGGTCTTGTTTTTGTATCTACTGAGCCAGTCTTTGTCTTTGGTTGGGGCATTCAAACCCATTTACATTTAAGGTTAATTATTGATAAAGTAATGGTCCCGTTGCCATTTACTTGTTGTTTTGGATTTTCGTGTTTTAAACATCCTTTCTGTGTTTCCTGTTTAGAGAGATACTTAGCATTTGTTGGAGAGCTGGTTTGGTGGTGCTGAATTCCCTCAATTCTTACTTGTCTGTAAAAGCTTTTTGATTCTCCTTCATATCTGCAATGGATCCTTGCAGTACTGTAATCTGGGTTGTTAGATTTTTCTCTTTTCATTTACTTTAAGGATGTCTGCCATTCCCTTTAGCCTGAAGAGTTTCTATTGAAAGATCAGCTGTTATCTTATGGGGATCCCATGTGTGTTATTTTGTTGTTTTTCACCCTTGCGTGCTTTTAATATTTGTTCTTTGTGTTAGTTCTTTTAAATTTGATTTATATGTGTCTTGGGGGTGTTTTGCCTTGGGTTTATCCTGTTTGGGACTCTCTGGGTTTTTGGACTTCTGTGACTATTCCCCATTCCTCATTTTAGGGGGAAAATTTTCAATATTATCTCCTCGAGTATTTCTTCATGGCCTTTCCTTTTATCTTTTCCTTCTGGGGACTCCTATGATTCGAATGTTGGGGCATTTCATATTGTCCAGATGGTCCCTGAGGTTTTCCCTATTTTTTTGATTCTTTTTCTTTTTTCCTCTCTGTTCGTTTATTTCCATCTTTCTATCTTACTACCTCACTTATCCTATCTTCTGCCTCCGTTATTCTACTGTTTGTTGCCCTCCAGCGTGTCTTTTATATCCTTTATTTCATTAATCATTATATTATTGACTCCTTTATTTCTTCTAGGTTCACTCGATAAAACATTTCTTGCATTTCTCAATCTTGTCTCAGGCTACTTATCTGTAACTCCATTTTATTTTCAAGATTTTGAATCATTTTTATTTTCATTATTCTTTTCTTTTTTCAGATAGATTCCCTATCCCTCCTCTTTTGTTTGGTTTGGTGGGCATTTCTCATTTTTTCCTTTACTTGCTGAGTATTTCTCTGCCTTTTCATCTTATTTAGATTGCTTGGGTTTAGGCGTAGCCTTTCTGTATTCTGGTAGTTTGAAGTTTCTTTTTGTGGAGGTTCCTCACTGTGGGTGGGGTTGGGAAGGGTGCTTTTCAAGGTTCTTGGCTGGGGGAGCTTGTTGTTGGTGTTCTGGTGGGTGGAGCTGTATTTCTCTCTTGAGTGCAATGGAGTGTCCAGTATTGAGTTTTGAGATGTCTATGGATTTGGTGTGCCTCTGGGCAGCCTGTATATTGATGCTCAGGGCTATGTTCCTGCGTTGCTGGAGAGTTTGCATGGTATGTCTTGCTCTGGGACTTATTGGCTCTTGGGTGGAGCTTGGTTTCAGTGTATATGTGGAGGCTATTGGATGATCTCTTATTAATTAATGTTTCCTCTGGCTTTCAGTCTTATTCTTGCAGTAGCCTCAAGATACTCCATCCATACGGCCGATCAATATTAGAAACTTTTAGTTTAATGGTACGAAAAAGATTCTTCCACAGTGTGGGATACCCAGAGAGGTTCACTGAGTTACATTGGAGAGGGAGGGGAGGGTGTTGAGGTGACAGGAGGAGAAGAGGGGGACTCAAACATGGGGATGAGCAGTCCTAGCCAGTAAGCACTTCCCTCTGTGCTCTCCACCAGTGGAGCCCTCAGAGAGGTTTCACAGAGATACATAGAGAGAGGGAGGAAGGCAAAGAGAGGTGAGGATGAGTAGAAAGGGAGGATTCAAGGAGGGGGGAGAGAGATCTGGGCAGTTATTCTGTTCCCGATGTGTTCTCCGGTACCAGAACCCCTCAGAGATTCACAGAATTTTGGGGTGAGAAGAGAAGGATGAGGGTGGGAGATAGGGTTCCCTGGGGGAGAAGAAAGAGGTGCGTTCAATAGGGGAAGAGGTAATCAAGCCAGTAATCACACTCCTGAGTAAAAATGGGTTACTAAAGATTGATTCTTAAAATGTACAAAATTGATATCAAATAGTAAAACAAAGACTAAAAAATCTTGGAGTAGAGGTTTGACTTTATAAAGCATACAAATATAAAAAAAAAGAAAAAAGAAAAACAGTATAAAAAGAAAAAACAATAAAAAAGTAAAAAAAAAGAAAACAGTAAAAAAAGGAAAACAGGAAAAAAACAGTAAAAAGAAAACCACAAAACAGTATAAGTTTATGTACGCAGTTTACTTTAAAAATGGGTTGTTTTTTTTTTTTTTTGCTAGGAAAGTGGCGTTATGAAAATGATATTAAACGTGTAATCGTGGTCTTATAGAAAAAAAGAGAGGAAAAAAAATTAAAAAAATAGATAATAGCAAAAATATATATCCCCGACTTTCTCGGATCTGTAGTGAGCAGTGTGGGTCTGTTCAGTTTCAGATAGATTCCTTGTTCCTGTTATACTTTTCAAGATATATAGGCCCCTTTCAATGCAGTCAGTGATTAAATACAGGGATTTTAATCTGTTCGGCTGTCCCTTCCAAGCAATTTCCCTCTGTTTATTTGGCTTTTGTTTGGAGGTCTCTTCAGTGTCTAATTTCTGCCCTGCCACAAAGGGGCGGAGGTGGTCTCTTTAGGTTTCACTTGTTCAGTCATGCTGTGGGGAGGGGGAGGTCCACTGCAAACCCATATCACTTGCGTGTGTGTGGAGAGATTGCGGTGTATCGGCACACTGGGTTCACCCCCGCTCACGGAGTGTGTGCTTTCCCTGTCTACCCTGCTTCAGGCTTCAGGTTACTCTGCCGGGGGTGGGCCCTGAGATGTGTGCACTTCCCAGGTCTAAAGCCGCTCAGGTTCAGGTTCCGGGGTACTCCACAAAGGCGCAGACTCGGTTGGGCCGGCGGTTTGCACTGTCACACGTTCCCGGTTGTAGCGCTCGGCAGCCAGGAGTTTGGCGAGCGCACTCTCCCCTGTTGGTGGCGGTGTGGTTATCACCTCCTGAGTCCCCGCCTTGGTTTTACAGGCGCGCCCAGCGCCGGTGTGCTTTGTGTCACGGTTTGGGGAAAGATGGTCTCTGGCTGTACCCTCCGGCAGCTGTCGGACCCTCGGATCTCAGGCTGTTTTGCTTAGAAACTGGGAGCCTGTTTGCGTTTGGTAGGGGGTGCCCTCTTGTGACGAGTTTGCCCCATTTCCGGCTCTGGTGGTCCCGCCTGCCCGCTGTGTCTGGCGGGGGTTGGGGCAGTCCGCACAGCAGGCTGCTCTTCCCCTGTATCGCTCAGTCTTTGTTTCTGTGAGCGGGCTGGCAAGCCTTAGCTTGGGTTTTCGCGGGATAAGTTCTCTCTCTCTGGTGTACCACAGTTTAGAGTTACTATCTCACATTAGCTCTCCGATCGCCCTCAGGGGAATTCGGCCCATTCTTAACCTAAGCAGTTGCGCCGCTTCTCTCAGTTCAGCCCCCACTTGTCTGGTGGCGATGCGAAGCGTCTGGGGTTTCTTTGCTGGAAGTTGCCTTTAGGCACATAATCAGTGGGTTTTTTTTATTTTTTCTCCCGGTTATGTTGCCCTCCGAGATTCGAAATCTTCCCCCAAACCAGCCGGTGAGAGGGTTTCCTGGTGCTTGGAAATTTCTCCTCTTTTACGACTCCCTCCCCAGGACGGGTCTCCGTCCCTAACTCTTTTGTCTCTCTTTTTATCTTTTATAATTTCTCCTACATCCTTCTGAAGATAATGCGCTGTCTTTATGAATGCCTGACGTCCTCTGCCAGTGTTCAGAAGTAGTTTTGTGAAGTTTGCTCAGCGTTCAGATGTTCTTTTGGTAAATTTGTGGGGGAGAGAGTGGTCTCTCCATCTTATTCCTCCGCCATTTTCGATTCTGATTTTTAGAAACCATTTTTGAGATGAGATATACTCAGCACACGCTAGACAGAGTAAAGAAGATGAAACTTGAGAGATAGTGTGGGTGGGGGAAAGGTGGAGGAGAGGAGACAGTAAACCAAATAATAACTACTGTGGAATATACAAGACCGTGGTTTGGTTACTTTCCCAATGTGTTCATCATTTTCCAGATTCTACTGTCATATCAGGAAGACTCAAGTGCAAATGAATTTTCTTGGGATACCACTCCATTGTACGGTCTTCTTTTTTTAGATTTTTTAAAAATTTATTTTTATTATTATTTTTTTTCTTTTTCTTTTTCTTTTTCTTTTTTTTTTTACTTATTTATTTTAGTTGGGGGCTAATTACTTTACAATATTGTAGTAGTTTTTGCCATACATTGACATGAATCAGCCATGGATTCACATGTGCTCTCCCTCCCGAACCCTCCTTCCACCTCCCTCCCCTTCTCATCCCTCTGGGTCATCCCAACGCTCCATCCCTGAGCATCCATCCCATGCAAAGAACATGGAATGGTGTTCTGCTTCACATATGACAATATACATGTTTCAATGTTATTGTCCCAGAACGTCCCACCCTCACCTTCTCCCTCAGAGTCCACAGGACTGTTCTATGCATCTGTGTCTTTTATTCTGTCTCACATATAGGGTTACCATTACCATCTTTCAAATTCCATATACATGCATTAGTATACTGTATTGGTGCTTTTCTTTCTAGCTCACTTCACTCTGTATAATGGGCTCCAGTTTCATCCATCTCAATAGAACCGATTGAAATGTATTCTTTTTAATGGCTGAGTAATATTCCACTGTGTATATGTGCCACAGCTTCCTTATCCATTCGTCTGCCGATGGACATCTAGGTTGCTTCCATGTCCTGGCTATTGTAAACAGTGCTGCGATGAACATTGGGGTACACGCATCTCTTTCAATTCTGGTTTCCTCGGTGTATATGCCTAGCAGTGGGATTGCTGGGTCATATGGCAGTTCTATTCCCAGTTTTTTAAGGAATCTCCACACTGTTCTCCATAGTGGCTGTACTAGTTTGCATTCCCACCAACAGTGTAAGAGGGTTCCCTTTTCTCCACACCCTCTCCAGCATTTATTGCTTGTAGACTTTTGGATAGCAGCCATTCTGACTCGTGTGTAATGGTACCTCATTGTGGTTTTGATTTGCATTTCTCTAATAATGACTGATGTTGAGCATCTTTTCATGTGTTTGTTAGCAATCTGTATGGCTTCTTTGGAGAAATGTCTGTTTAGTTCTTTGGCCCATTTTTTGATTGGGTCGTTTATTTTTCTGGACTTCAGCTGCAGGAGTTGCTTGTATATTTTTGAGATTAATTGTTTGTCTGTTGCTTCGTTTGCTATTATTTTCTCCCATTCTGAAGGCTGTCTTTTCACCTTGCTCCTAATTTCCTTTGTTGTGCAAAAGCTTTTAGTTTTAATTAGGTCCCATTTGTTTATTTTTGCTTTTATTTCCAATATTCTGGTGGGTGGGTCATGGAGGATCCTGCTGTGATTTATGTCGGAGAGTGTTTTGCCTATGTTTTCCTCTAGGAGTTTTATAGTTTCTGGTCTTACGTTTAGATCTTTAATCCATTTTGAGTTTATTTTTGTGTATGGTGTTAGAAAGTGTTCTAGTTTCATTCTTTTACAAGTGGTTGACCAGTTTTCCCAGGACCACTTGTTAAAGAGATTGTCTTTTCTCCATTGTTTACTCTTGCCTCCTTTGTCAAAGATAAGGTGTCCATAGGTGCGTGGGTTTATCTCTGGGCTTTCTATTTTGGAAGAATTAATATAGTGAAAATGAGTATACTACCCAAAGCAATCTATAAATTCAATACAATCCCTATCAAGCTACCAATGGTATTTTTCACAGAACTAGAACAAATCATTTCACAATTTGTATGGAAGTATAAGAAACCTCGAATAACCAAAGCAATCTTGAGAAAGAAGAATGGAAATGGAGGAATCAACCTGTCTGACTTCAAGCTCTACTAAAAAGCCACAGTCATCAAGACAGTGTGGTACTGGCACAAGGATAGAAATATAGATCAATGGAACAAAAATTTATTTTTAAATGAATTTTAACTTCAATAAATTTAAATTTATTTTTAACATTGCTTTACAATAGTGTGCTGGTTTCTGCCATACATCAGCATGAATCAGCCACAGATATACATATGTCCCCTCTCTCTTGAACCTCCCTCCTGGGATCAATGGAGAGTAACATGAAAACATATATACTACCTATGTGAACTAGATAGCCAGTGGGGATTTGCCAAGTGATTCAGGGAACCAGTGTACTGTCTTCTTATTTAAGCAAAAAAATGTTGGGTGTAATTGGACATGGAACAACAGACTGGTTCCAAATAGGAAAAGGAGTATGTCAAGGCTTTATATTGTCAACCTGCTTATTTAATTTATATGCAGAGTACATCATGAGAAATGCTGGGCTGGAAGAAACACAAGCTGGAATCAAGATTGCCGGGAGAAATATCAATAACCTCAGATATGCAAATGACACCACCCTTATGGCAGAAAGTGAAGAAGAACTAAAGAGCCTCTTGATGAAATTGAAAGAGGAAAGTGAAAAAGTTGGCTTAAAGCTTGACATTCAGAAAACTAAGATCATGGCATCTGGTCCCATCACTTCATAGGAAATAGATGGGGAAACAGTGCAGTGTCAGACTTTATTTTTTTGGGCTCCAAAATCACTGCTGATGGTGATTGCAGCCATGAAATTAAAAGACGCTTACTCCTTGGAAGGAAGGTTATGGCCAACCTAGATAGCATATTTAAAAACAGAGACATTACTTTGCCAACAAAAGTCCGTCTAGTCAAGGCTATGATGTTTCCAGTGGTCATGTATGGATGTGAGATTTGGACAGTGAAAAAAGCTGAGCACCGCAGAATTGATGCTTTTGAATTGTGGTGTTGGAGAAGACTCTTGAGAGTCCCTTGGACTGCAAGAAGATCCAATCAATCCATCCTAAAGGAGATCAATCCTGGGTGTTCATTGGAAGGACTGATGTTGAAGCTGAAACTCCAGTACTTTGACCACCTCATGTGAAGAGCTGACTCATTAGAAAAGACCCTAATGTTGGGTAGGATTGGGGGCAGGAGGAGACAGGCATGACAGAGGATGAGATGGTTGGATGGCATCACCGACTCGATGGACATGGGTTTGGGTAGACTCCGGGAGTTGGTGATGGACAGAGAGGCCTGGCGTGCTGTGATTCATGGGGTTGCAAAGAGTCAGACACAACTGAGTGACTGAACTGAACTGAATTGACAGTTTTGTCCACTTATATCAGTGAGCTCTTTTCAAGATATAAAACTATAACAATCCTCAAGGGTGTTCTTTTCTTGGGACTCTGTATAAAAGAATAATAAAAAAAATACAAGTAGAGGAGAATTGAAGCTCTTTTAATGTACCACATACAGTTTATTATACAGATAATATCGTAAAAATGAGTATTTAACTAACCATAGTTAATATACTTACATGTCTATAATGCAGCCCCAGTGTTATTTTATAAACGTCTTTACTCTTCTTATTTAAGTTCTCTCTCTCTCTCTTTTTTTTTTTTTTCACTTTGTAGACTGGTTCTGTGCTATTTGCCAAACTGCTTGGGTATCCTGGTCTATGTATTATGCTGGTGTTCACTTAGACTAGTTATTTCCTTATAATGGGATATGCACTGAGAAACCAGTCAATGTATCTGCCATTGACCAAGATTCAGTATGTGAGGTCTAAAGTTTCCATAGCTGAAAATCTATAAATCCACTTGTTTTTCATTTTCAACTCTACTCATCAATGGAACATTAAACTGCTCTTTTCCTCTAGGGTATACTTGCTGAATATGCCTAATATGGATGCTTCGGAGGGAGGGCTTCTATCTCTATCTGCTATGATGAGTAGCAGATAGACTACTAGGCTCACATGTTGCCCCTATATTTGGCAGTAAGAGAAAGACTTTAAAAATTGATGCTGCTGCAGACAGTTTTCTCCCATTAGTCAACCAATTGTTCATCTACAGGTGCTTCTTGTTTATACTGTTATAGATCTCATGATAGTTCAAAACTTACGCATTTTATGCCAGTGAATGAGTTGTTCCAACTCTAGAGTCCTTTTATATTGCTTAGTTTTGTGAAGACCAGTTAAAGGGCATCTCAGACATTAAAGCATCTGCCTGCAATGCAGGAGACCCTGGGTTGGGAAGATCCCCTGGAGAAGCCAATAGCAACCCACTCCAGTATTCTTGCCTGGAGATCCCATGGACTGTAGAGCCTGGCAGGCTACAGTCCATGTGGTCAGAAAGAGTCGGACACAAGTGAGTGACTAACACTTTCACTTTTGTGAAGACCAGTTAAATACTCTATAGTTCATTTGTTTTTCTGCATATGGTTTGGATTTAAGGCGTAAAGAAATTTCTACCAATGAAAATATCTGGAGATCAATTTTTCTAACCCATCTCTTATTTAAGGGGAACAAAACATTTTATGCATTTTTCTTCCTCTACTGAGAACCTATCAGAAGATGGTGAACACTGGCTCCTTGAGAAGGGCAGAGGGAGGGGGTAATTCTATAACCCATTTCACAGTCCAGTGCTTCATCTCAGATCATCCAGTGCATGATCTGAGAGCCATGAAGCTCAAAGTCATCAAAGGAAACCCTGATAAAAACAAGTAAATAAATATTCAGACATTGCATGGACTACTTACAGTCATCCAGACAGGAGAAGAGCTCAGACACAGCTGGAAACTTGAGCAGCACAAGAAGTTTAGACCAACTAGTTTTACTCAGTACTTCTGCTAAAACTGAGGAGTCACAAATTAGAAAGATTTCTAGAGATATCATTTAGCAGCCACCCATGGAACTGGTTTTTGTGACTCTCTGAATTTATATGAAAAGATGCTGTTTTCATGATGCTTTAGAGAATTGTGATGGGAGGGAGAGCTGTGTATATCTAAACAAGCAGAAGGATTTTGTGTTAATGAGGATTAATTAAACATCAGGATGAAGGCATGTTTCTGTTTATCTCTTAAAATTTGAATAGAAATCCATCTATTTAAATGGTTTAATATACAGAATTATGACCTTCAGTCTATTTTTTTTTCAAGTTTTCTGGCTTTAAATGTGCTACTTTATACTCAGTTTATACACCCATAGAATTTTATCTAAGTATGTTTTATTTTTACATATTTATCACAGTTTTGTTTTAAAGATATATTTGCTAGTATAAATAGAACTACCTATATCAGCTATGTATTTATTAAAAAATAAAGTTAAATATCTGAAAAATATACCTAGTTATTTTCTTCAAGGATTTGACAGGCACCAAGAAGTTCTGAACTGTGTTCTAGATTAGAGATGAAAAGAGGAAAAGTGAAGAAAATATTAATTAATTTTGAGGATTATTCAATCTACTTAGACAAACATACAGAAAAACACATAAGAATATCTTCATCAGTAACAGATATCTATGTTCCTATTCAACAGATCTAAGGATACACACATACATGAGTTATAGAGCATTTATAAAGCAAGTGTAGGGGTATAACAATGTGCATAAAAAGAATCTAGGGACTTCCTTGGTGGTCCAGTTGTTAAGAATCCATCTTTCAATGCAGGGTACTTGTGTTCAATCCATGATCAGTGAACTAAGATCCCACATGCCTAGGGGCAACTAAGCCCGTCTGCCGCAGTGGAAGATCCTGCCTGACAAAATGAAGATCTTGCATGCCACAACTAAGGCCAGACACAGCTGGATAAACAAATAAATAATTCAAAAAAATCTAAAAATCTTCACTGAGTAAGCAAGAATGAATCAACACAAAGAGAAGCAAAAAATAAATTCCAGTAATAAAAACTCGAAAAGGAAACGATCCAATGTTGTAATTGGGAAGAGTTATTTGAGGGGTTAGTGAGCAAGTCATTCTGGCCACAAAAAGCTGAGCAAATGGTTGAATGAATAATCATTCTCTTCTATTTTCTACAGTAAGCAGAATAGATGTGGGGAACACATCGCTGCCATTCCAGAGACCCAAATCTGCTCCAGGTGGTGCATAATAGTTCAGGTTGTGCCACAGACCACTGGAAACGCTTCTGGTTGCTCTCCAGGGGAATCAAATCTGAAAGGTGATCTACCACCTTTTATTCAGTGCAGTGAAGTGAATTGTTTAAAATGACAACCAAGGATATACGACTTGCTGTTCAGTGTGGGAACAATGAGTGAATCTTTTTCATCTTAGAGTCTTGTTGTAAAAAACAGTGAACAGTTTTAGTCAGTATCAGGAAACAGACTGAGAATTGAGAGGATGAAAAATTATGGAAGGGAAAGTCTTATATGTGATGATGGAGGAAATACCCTTTTGCTTTTCAAATCTTATTCTTCATATTGCAAAAATTGTTTGGAAGAAATAGAGAAAAAATAGTGTGGGGAAGAAAATGAAAATGAGGAACATGTCATGAGCTTTGAGTATAAAGATGTCCAATGATATAGAAATGGGTTTAGTTTTGATGAGCGGGTATAGCTAGAACCAACGGGTGGAATATACAGAGAGGGACATTTTGGTTTAATGTTAGGAAGATTTTCAATTAGAATTTTCCAGTACAACAGTAGGTTGTTAAATGAATTAGAGAAAGTCCTTCAATGGGATGTGTCAGAGAAGAATCTCTTTGTCTGTATAAGTGCTGATGAAAGGACTGGTAAATTGCTTGGAAGTTTGTTTCAGAATTTGATCTTTACAGGTTTTTCAAATTGAAGACTCTCAACAAAAGAAGATAAATGTTTTGAGATTACATTAATAATAATGTGGAATTACAGAGGAGCTAGAATTTCACAATTCCTTGTGCTGTGTTAAGTTGCTTCAGTCATGTCCGACTCTTTGCAACCCTGTGAACTGCAGTCCTCAGGCTTCTCTGTCCATGGGATTTTCCAGGCAAAATACTGGACTGGATTGCCATGCCTTCTTCCAGGGGATCTTCTCAATCCAGGGTTCGAATCTATGTCTCCTGCATTGGCAGGTGGGTTCTTTACCCCTAGTGCCACCTTACCCCTGCCCCAAACCTGTTTTTGAGGGGACGTGGGGAAGTGGAATGATGCAGGGGCCATCAGGAAATATGACAGTAAACAGTGATGGCAAGACACTGGGAATTCAAATTCAATAATTGAATAAATAGATTAATTGAGATCATATATAAACCTTCTGCATATCCAAATTGTATACATTTTTCAAGGGCTAGTTCAAAGATCATCCCCTTAAGGAGTCACTACACGCCACAGATCTTTGATGCAGGCACTATCCCAGGCAATGCAATTTTAGCTGACTGCATAAACAGTTGTAATGTAATATTCCACTGAAACACTGAGGATCACTTAATAGAGATTTAAAATACTAAGATTTTTTAAAATTACTGTTTTAAAACTTCGCGGTTAATTTGCTTGATCATTGAATAGAATTTTCTCATTTGTACTTTTCTTTCTCTCAGTGGTCTCAGCTTTTAGATGCTTGATGATGGTGATTTCACTAAATCTTCTTCCTCTAAATACTTGTCCTTGTTGTTTGGGTATAATTAAGTTTCCAGGTTGCTTAGGAAACTAAACCTAGGCAGCAGCTGCCAGGGCTTAACAATGAGGTCCCATTCCAATTCAGCTCCTTTGTCAGAGGTTAAGTGGACAACCATTATTATTTTAGAAGAAACATTTTTCAAATAGTGCATTTAATTTAAGTTAAAAATAAATTGCTAAGTAAATAATTCAATAAATGCTTTTTCAAAGACATGCTGAAGGAAGATAGGGCTACATTACTGTTGCAACCATATATTCTAGGATGTAACAAGCCATTGTATTAGTTGCAAGCAGCATTGGGGATATGTCTGGGATTGAGATGGGAGCTATGTTTGCAGGAGTGCCAGCATCTCTGGACAGGCAAATGAAAACCACCTGCCAGAGCAATGATACCCAGGAGCCTTCCTCAGGACAGGCAAGCAGAGTCAATTGTTCCTAGAAAATGAAGGAAAAAAAAAAAGAATTCAGCCTCACAGAAATTAAAATCGTTCAAGAGATGAACAACATAAGGATAATGGCTTCAGCTGTGGCTTTTTCAGAGTTATCAAGCTCTCATGGACACATTTCCTGCACGTTTTATCATAATAATTTAGAGTCATTCATTAAGAGCTAGTTTTTTGTGTCACTTTCTAGCCACAATATTAAATAAAAATATATAGTTTTTTCCCCTCAAATCTCCTAACATTATTAATGGTTACTTGAGCCATTTGTGTCTGCATTTATTAATTTACTCAGTAAATAAGTGTGTACTGAATGCCAGGTATATAATAAGAACTGTGTCAGGGATAGAGTGACACAAAGAGGAATAAAACACAACCCCTCAAAGACTGCTATTCAGGAAAGTAATAAGACTACATGAGGACACTGATAAACACCATTAGGTTAAGTACAGGTGCTATGGAAGCAAATATGACAGGCAACAAAGCCAAGATAGAATGATGGTTAGAGATGTCTTTTCCAGATGAATGTAAGAGAAAGCTTGGAGATGACATTTAACTATTTATGGAAAATACTTATAGAACTGAGACTTCTAGGTGGAGGGAAGTAGTCAGGTTGATGTTAATAAGACTTTGTACACCATAATTTTATAAGGATGATAATAAAAGTTATACAAGAGTTTTAAACAGATAATTAATTTGCTTCTCTTTGATAAATGTTTCATTTTTCTTTGTCGTGCCTGGATAAGAAGTGGCGGGGCTAGAAGTACAGACTTGTGTGAAGCTGTTCAGTTCAGTCACTCAGTCGTGTCTGACTCTTTGCAATCCCATGGACTGCAGCAAGCCAGGCTTCCCTGTCCATCACCAACTCTGAGAGCTTGCTCAAACTCATGTCCATCGAGTCAGTGATGCTATCCAACCATCCCAACCTCTCTTGTCCCCTTCTCCTGCCTTCAACCTTTCCCAGCATCAGGGTCCTTTCCAATGAGTCAGTTTTTCTCATCAGGTGCCCAAAGTATTGGAGTTTCAGCTTTAGCATCAGTCCTTCCAATGAGTATTCAGGACTGATTTCCTCTAGGATGGACTGGTTGGATCTCCTTGCTGTCCAAGGGACTCTCAAGAGTCTTCTCCAACACCATAGTTCAAAATCATCAATTATTCGGTGCTCAGCTTTCTTTATACTCCAATTCTTACATCTTACATACATGACTACTGGAAAAACCATAACTTTGACTAGACGGACCTTTGTTGGCAAAGTAATGTCTCAGCTTTATAATATGCTGTCTAAGTTGGTCATAACTCTTCTTCCAAGGAGCAAGTGTCTTTTGATTTCATGGCTGTGGCCACCATCTGCAGTGATTTTGGAGCCCAAGAAAATAAAGTCTGTCACTGTTTCCATTGCTTCCCCATCTATTTGAAGTGAAGTAGTGGGACCAGATGTCATGTTCTTAGTTTATTGAATGTTGAGTTTTAAACCAGCTTTTTCACTCTCCTCTTTTACCTTCATCAAGAGCCTCTTTAGTTCTTCTTTGCTTTCTGCCATAAGGGTGGTGTCATCAGCATATCTGAGGTTATTGATATTTATCCTGGCAATCTGGATTCTAGTTTGTGCTTCATCCAGCCTGGCATTTCACATGATGTACACTGCATGTAAGTTAAATAAGCAGAGTAACAAAATACAGCCTTGACGTACTCCTTTCACTATTTGGAACCAGTCTGTTGTTCCATGTCTAGTTCTAACTATTGCTTCTGGATCTGCATACAGATCTCTCAGGAGGCAGGTAAGGTGGTCTGTTACTCCCATCTCTTTAAGAATTTTCCACAGTTTATTGTGATCTACACAGTCAAAGGCTTTGGAATAATCAATAAAGCAGAAGTAGATATTTTTCTGGAATTCTCTTGCTTTTTCTATGATCCAAAAGATGTTGACAATTTGACCTCTGGCTCTTCTGCCTTTTCTAAATCCAGCTTGAACATCTGTAAGTTCCCATTTCATGTACTGTTGAAGCCTCACTTGGAGAATTTTGAGCATTACTTTGCTAGTGTGTGAGATGAGTGTGAAGCTATTACTCTCATCCAGAAATGAGATGTTGGTGGCTTAAACTAAGAGAACACCAATGGGGATCCAGAGAAGTGAACAGATTTGAGCAATATTTTGGAGGTAAATTTTATAGGATTTGACTTTGTGATATGGCCACTGAGGGATACAGAGAAGCAAAGATCAGCTGACATTTCTGACACGGGCAAGTGGAGTGGTGCTAGGGCCATCCTTTGAAATAGATGAATACCAAAGATAAAACAAATTATAGAAAAATATTTATTGAGCACGAGCCACTGGGTCATGTACTGTTCTAAACTGAAGAAGAAGAAAAAGATCTTGACCTCAAGTAGCTTATATTCAAGTTGAGAAAGCTAAGTCAACAAACTTCCATACTCATAAATATAGTAGCTATGTGGTGGTGAGTTATTGAAGTGATAAATGGAAAATGCTAATGCAAAAATGGTAAGAAGAAAAAGGACAGGAATGCAATAGATGGTGATTACAAGTTGGAAAGCATAACAATTCAATGATGGAGGAAGTCTTCTCTAATAAGATGGAGCTACTATTGGGAAGACCTGAGGACACATAGCATCCCAGACAGAGGAACCCATAAGTAAGAGGTTCTAAGTTGGAGTTGAATTTGACATGATTCAGAAACAAAAGATCAGTGTGGTTAAAGCATAGTGGATATATGGGTACAGGGAGTCCTAGGTCATGAGATAATACAAGTAGGGATCCCAACATTAAGGGACTTGTAGGCTTCAGTAAGCAATTTAAATTTTATTGTGACAGAAATGAGAAAACAATAAAAGATTATAAGTAAATGAGCAACATAATCTGTCTTCTCTTTGGCTGCTGTGTAGTAAATAGATTGATTATAAAGGGGTAAGACAACAGAATGCCAAGTAATAAGGCTGTAGCTACATAGAAAATTATAGATTTGTAGATATGGTGATTATTAGATGAGGCTGTTTTCTTCTTATTTCTATCATATTATCAAAGGGTTATGAAGTAAAGTATCAGTTGAAGATAAAGGGTGAGGAAGTGTTTTGGAGATTTGAGGAACGGAGTAGAAACACACATATTATGCTGTTTGAGTTCAAGTGAGAAGTAGATATGAAGTCAGATTTATCCATGCTTGGAATTTTTAAGCCAGTAAAGTAATGCTCAAAATTCTCCAAGACAGGCTTCAGCAATAAGTGAACCATGAAATTCCAGATGTTCAAGCTGGTTTTAGAAAAGGCAGAGGAACCAGAGATCAAATTGCCAACATCCCCTGGATCATCGAAAAAGCAAGAGAATTCCAGAAAAAATATCTATATTCCGGAAAAATATCTATGCTTTATTGACTATGCCAAAGCCTTTGACTATTTGGATCACAATAACCTGTGGAAAATTCTGAAAGAGATGGGAATAGCAGACCACCTGACCTGCCTCTTGAGAAACCTGTATGCAGGTCAGGAAGCAACAGTTAGAACTGGACATGGAACAACAGACTGGTTCCAAATAGGAAAAGGAGTATGTCAAGGCTGTATATTGCCACCGTCTTCATTTAATTTATATGCAGAGTACATCATGAGAAACCCTGGGCTGGAAGAAGCAGAAGCTGGAATCAAGATTGCTGGGAGAAATTTCAATAACCTCAGATATGCAGATGACACCACTCTTATGGCAGAAAGTGAAGAAGAACAAAAAAGCCTCTTGATGAAAGTGAAAGAGGAGAGTGAAAAAGTTGGCTTAAAGCTCAACATTCAGAAAACTAATATCATGGCATCTGGTCCCATCACTTCATGGGAAATAGATGGGGAAACAGTGCAAACAGTGTCAGACTTTATTTTGGGGGTCTCCAAAATCACTGCTGATGGTGATTGCAGCCATGAAATTAAAAGATGCTTACTCCTTGGAGGGAAAGTTATGACCAACCTAGATAGCACATTAAAAAGCAGAGACATTACTTTGCCAACAAAGGTCCGTCTAGTCAAGGATATGGTTTTTCCAGTAGTCATGAACGGATGTGAGAGTTGGACTGTGAAGAAAGCTGAGCACAGTCGCTTGGACTGCAAGAAGATCCAACCAGTCCATCCTAAAGCAGATCAGCCCTGGGTGTTCATTGGAAGGACTGATGTTGAAGCTGAAACTCCAATACTTTGGCCACCTGATGCAAAGAATTGACTCATTGGAAAAGACCCTGATGCTGGAAAGTATTGGAGGCAGGGGGAGAAAGGGACGACAAAGGATAAGATGTCTGGATGGCATCACTGACTCGATGGACATGAGTTTGGGTAAACTCTGGGAGTTTGTGATGGACAGGGCGGCCTGGGGTGCTACGATTCATGGGGTCGCAAAGAGTCTGACACGGCTGAGCAACTGAACGAAACTGAACTGACTGATGACGTTAAAGGAGAATGAAATAATCAGTGAGGTTTGCAGTGTATGAGTATGAAATTGTACCTTAGAATGAGTATGGATTTAGGATAGATAGTGGAAGCCAATCAAAGGATTAGAGGTCCTTAAGTGTGGGAGAAGTTGTTGGACTGAAGTTGTTAGAGTAAGCTCTAAGCTAGGAGGTATTAGAGAGACAGACAGAGAGAGACATACACAGAGAGGTTATTGAAAGTGAGATTTCAGAGATAGTTCTATCGGCTGTAGCATGCAATTGAGTAAGTGAGAGAGGTGGAGAACTTGGTCAATGGAAATAAGATCAAGAAAATGAGAGGCTAGGGCATTGGACTGAACATTCAAATGGTTGTGGAAGTTACCAGGCATCATGATGGAAGCAGTAGTAGAGAATAAAGGGGCAGATGTTAGGGTCATCTGTAAATGCAACAGAAGTCACCAGGATCATAGCTGCAGAGAGCTAGTCTAATTCAATTACAAAAATTGCAGATCATCTTGAATGTCTCTATTGGATAGGAAGACAATCAGTTTGCCAAAGTGTGTAACTTTATGATGACTTCCCCAGACAGAATTAGTTTCGCCATTAGAGAGTTGATCTACAGGATAGCCAAGATGATTTTTATATTGTTCTAGAAGTCAAGGAAATGAGATGAATAAAAAGAATTTGATGGAAATTGAATATATGAAGGTGAGGAAGTTAGCTGATGAAAATTTTGAGGGATATTACTCTTTAGAGGAAGAAGAGAAGAATCCATAAAGAAAACGGAGAAACATTTAAAAGGGTAAGAAGTGATCCTATGGACTGTAGCCCACTAGGCTCTCTGTTCATGGAATTCTCCAGGCAAGAATACTGGGATGGGTTGCCAAGCCCTCCTCCAGGGGATCTTCCCAACTCAGGGATCAACCCCCCGTCTCTTATGTCTCCTGTCCTGGCAGACTGCTTCTTTATCACTAGCACCACCTGGGAAGCCTAAAAGGGTAAGATGGGTATCACAAGTACTGTCAAGGAAACAGGACTATATATATTATAGCATATGTGTGTATACATATATGCTAGAAGGTATGTGTGTGTGTATGTGTGTGTATACGTATATACACACACATACACACACACACACATATACGTATATATACCCTATACGGCTGCGACAGCTCTGCACAGAAGCGAGGAGGCTGCAACGGCTCCACGCAGAAGCGAGGCGGATGCGACGGCTCTGTGCAGAAGCATGGCCAAGAGGAGCTAGGCCAGGCTGGGGGCCGGGGACAGCGGCGAGAGGCAGCGAGAGGAGCTAGGCCGGGCGGGGGGCCGGAGGCGGCAGCCGAGAGGAGGTAGGCTGGGCAGGGCACCGGGGTCAGCGGCCGAGAGGAACTAGGCCAGGCTGGGGGCTGGGGTCAGCGGCCGAGAGGAGCTAGGCCGGGTCAGGGGTGGTGGTGAGAGGAACTAGGCCAGGCTGGGGGCTGGGGAGGGTGGCCGAGAGGAGCTAAGATGGGCCAGGGGCCAGGGGCGGCGGTGAGAGGAGCTAGGCTGGACCGGGGGCCGGGGGTGGTGGCGAGAGGAATTAACCCAGGCCCAAGGAGCAGTGTCTGCGTCGGCACAGGAGGGCCGAGAGGAGTTACTCCATATTCATGATCAGAAGGGACCATCGTGAGTAGATTCCCCTTGTCCAAAGTAAGGAGCAATGGCTGCACTTTGCTGGAGCAGCCGTGAGGAAGTACACCACTTCCAAGGTAACAGAAACCCAAGTAAGATGGTAGGTGTTGCGAGAGGGCATCAGAGGGCAGACAGACTGAAACTAAAATTACAGAAAACTAGCTAATCTGATCACACGGACCACAGCCTTGTTTTTCTCAATGAAACTAAGCCATGCCATGTGAGGCCACCCAAGACAGATGGGCCATGGTGGAGAGGTCTGACAGACGTGGTCCACTGGAGAAGGGCATGGCAAACCACTTCAGTATTCTTGCCTTGAGAACCCCATGAATAGTATGAAAAGGCAAAAAGGTAGGACACTGGAAGGTGAACTCCCCAGGTCAGTAAGTGGCCAATATGCTACTGGAGATCAGTGGAGAAATAACTCCAGAAAGAATGATGGGATGGAGCCAAAGCAAAAACGATACCCAGCTGTGGATGTGACTGGTGACAGAAGCAAAGTCCGATGCTGTAAAGAGCAATACTGCATAGGAACCTGGAATGTTAGGTTCATGAATCAAGGCAATTTGGAAGTGGTCAAACAGGAGATGGCAAGAGTGAACGTCGACATTCTAGGAATCAGCGAACTAAGATGGACTGGAATGGGTGAATTTAACTCAGATGACCATTATATTTCCTACTGTGGGGAAGAATTCCTTAGAAGAAATGGAGTAGCCATCATGGTCAACAAGAGTCCGAAATGCAGCACTTGGATGCAATCTCAAAAACGATAGAATGATCTCTGTTCGTTTCCAAGACAAACCATTCAATATCACAGTAATCCAAGTCTATGCCCTGACCAGTAATGCCGAAGAAGCTGAAGTTGAACGGTTCTATGAAGACCAACAAGACCTTCTAGAACTAACACCCAAAAAAGATGTCCTTTTCACTATAGGGGACTGGAATGCAAAAGTAGGAAGTCAAGAGATACCTGGAGTAACAGGCAAGTTTGGCCTTGGAGTACAGAATGAAGCAGGGCAAAGGCTAATAGAATTTTGCCAAGAGAACGAACTGGTCATAGCAAACACCCTCTTCCAACAACACAAGAGAAGACTCTACACGTGGACATCACCAGATGGTCAACACTGAAATCAGATTGATTATATTCTTTCCAGCCAAAGATGGAGAAGCTCTATACACTCGGCAAAAACAAGATCAGGAGCAGACTGTGGCTCAGATCATGAACTCCTTATTGCCAAATTCAGACTCAAATTGAAGAAAGTAGGGAAAACCACTAATCCATTCAGGTATGACCTAGATAAAATCCCTTATGAGTATACAGTAGAAGTGACAAATAGATTTAAGGGACTAGATCTGACAGAGAGAGTGCCTGATGAACTATGGACAAAGTTTCGTGACACTGTACAGGAGACAGGGATCAAGACCATCTCTATGGAAAAGAAATGCAAAAAAGCAAAATGGCTGTCTGAGGAGGCCTTACAGATAGCTGGGAAGAGAAGAGAAGCGAAAAGCAAAGGAGAAAAGGAAAGATATTCCCATCTGAATGCAGAGTTCCAAAGAATGGCAAGGAGAGATAAGAAAGCCTTCCTCAGTGATCAATGCAAAGAAATAGAGGAAAACAACAGATTGGGAAAGACCAGAGATCTCTTCAAGAAAATTAGAGATACCAAACGAACATTTCATGCAAAGACAGGCTCGATAAAGGACAGAAATGGTATGGACCTAGCAGAAGCAGAAGATATTAAGAAGAGGTGGCAAGAATACACAGAACAACTGTACAAAAAAGTTCTTCACGACCCAGATAATCATGATGGTGTGATCACTCACCTAGAGCCAGACATCCTGGAATGTGAAGTCAAGTGGGCCTTAGGAAGCATCACTACGAACAAAGCTAGTGAATGTGATGGAATTCCAGGTGAGCTATTTCAAATCCTCAAAGATGATGCTGTGAAAGTGCTGCACTCGATATGCCAGCAAATTTGGAAAACTCAGCAGTGGCCACAGGACTGGAAAAGATCAGTTTTCGTTCCAATCCCAAAGAAAGGCAATGCCAAAGACTGCTCGAACTACTGCACAACTGCACTCATCTCACACGCTAGTAAAGTAATGCTCAAAATTCTCCAAGCCAGGCTTCAGCAATACGTGAACCATGAACTTCCAGATGTTCAAACTGGTTTAGAAAAGGCAGAGGAAACACAGATCAAATTGCCAACATCCTCTGGATCATCGAAAAAGCAAGAGAGTTCCAGAAAAACATCTATTTCTGCTTTATTGACTATGCCAAAGCCTTTGACTGTGTGGATCACAATAAACTGTGGAAAATTCTGAAAGGGATGGGAATATCAGACCATCTGACCTGTCTCTTGAGAAACCTGTATGCAGATCAGAAAGCAACCGTTAGAACTGTACATGGAACCACAGACTGGTTCCAAATAGGAAAAGGAGTATGTCAAGGCTTTATATTGTCAACCTGCTTATTTAACTTATATGCAGAGTACATCATGAGAAACGCTGGGTTGGAAGAAACACAAGCTGGAATCAAGATTGCCAGGAGAAATACCAATAACCTCAGATATGCAGATGACACCACCCTTATGGCAGAAAGTGAAGAAGAACTAAAGGGCCTCTTGATGAAAGTGAAAGAGGAGAGTGAAAACGTTGGCTTAAAGCTGAATGTTCAGAAAACTAAGATCATGGCATCTGGTCCCATCACTTCATGGGAAATAGATGGGGAAACAGTGGCAACAGTGTCAGACTTTATTTTGAGGGGCTCTAAAATCACTGCTGATGGTGACTGCAGCCATGAAATTAAAGGACGCTTACTCCTTGGAAGGAAGGTTATGGCCAACCTAGATAGCATATTTAAAAGCAGAGACATTACTTTGCCAACAAAAGTCTGTCTAGTCAAGGCTGTGGTTTTTCAGTGGTCATGTATGGATGTGAGAGTTGGATAGTGAAGAAAGCTGAGCACCGCAGAATTGATGCTTTTGAACTGTGGTGTTGGAGAAGACTCTTGAGAGTCCCTTGGACTGCAAGAAGATCCAATCAATCCATCCTAAAGGAGATCAATCCTGGGTGTTCATTTGAAGGACTGATGTTGAAGCTGAAACTCCAATACTTTGGCCAATTCATGCGAAGAATTGACTCATTGGAAAAGACCCTAATGCTGGGTAGATTTTGGGGCAGGAGGAGAAGGGGACGACAGAGGATGAGATGGTTGGATGACATCACCGACTCGATGGACATGGGTTTGGGTAGACCCCGGGAGTTGGTGATGGACAGAGAGGTCTGGTGTGATGCAATTCATGGGGTCGCAAAGAGTCGGACACGACTGAGCGACTGAACTGACTGAACTGATACCCTATACATATTTATAGGGTATATATATGTGTGTGTGTGTGTGTGTGTGTGTGTGTACCTTAAAAAACAATAAATTCTTCCCATTTTGCACAAATTATATTTTATTATGACAGTGAACACACTGAATTACAGTAATTTTTTGTAAGTCTACTATCTACACTTTATTGTGAGACTCTCATTGGTAGTGAACACATTTTATTCAACTTTGCACCCCAGATAGTTATTATAATGAGCCAAGTAAGCATTAAAAATATGTTTTTTGAATTTACTTCTACATTTAAACTTTCTATTATTTTGCTTTTATCCAAAACTGTATTTTAGAAAAAGAGAGATTAATGAAACTAAGATAAAGCAGAAGCAAAGAAAAGTTAAGTAATGGTTTAGAGTGGCGTGATAAGTTTAATCTTTATGATATTATATTTGACAGGGAAATACATATCCCAAAAGAAATGCAACCTGAATTTGCTCTGTGTTTGTGTGAAGACAGGGTGTTGGGAGATGTACATCATAGGTGGAGTGATAAGTTTAGAATTTATTGAAGTCAAAGGATAGGTTATCTTGATGCTAAAATATTCAGATACCTCCCAGAAAAAAAAGGAGTAAGAAGTAGGACAGGCTCTCTATTCAGCAAATAAGGTTTTATTGGGGAAAATTATTTTTAAAAATACTGAAAGATACTATCTTTTAGTCTCTGAGCATTGTCCTAAGGGCATACCTCAAATGAATGTACACCCACTTAAATCTATTACACCTCAGTAAATAGCAAAGAGACTGTGGAGTTTGAGCCCAATCCATGGCCTCATACAGCAAACTGTTTCATGAAAACTACTTGGATAATGAATCCAGATAGATGAGATGAAGAAAATGGAGTGCCTTGTTTTTCTAACCCCAAGTCTGGGACTAGAAATTTACTCTGGGAGGGGAAAGCCACTACTTTTTCTCTTCTAGCTTTGTGTCATAGAAGCTTTATTCTGCATACCAAGAGGACTGGGATTTCTTCCTCCATCCACTTGCCACTGGGCAAAAGCTCCCGCCAGGTGCAGCAGACTGAGAACACGTGACTCTAATCCCTCCTATCTCAGCAAATGATCCCATGTTCATTCAGTGGAGATCCCATGTTCCCAACAGGTTCTTGGGGCAAGCTAAGAATGCCAGTGTCACACTCTCCCTGCTTGTAGGGCAAGGGTGGCAATGCAATACTGGCATGAGAATAGAAAAAGAGAATTGACAGGGCTTCCTTGGTGGCTCAGTGGTAAAGAATCCACCTGCCAGTACAGGAGACACGGGTTCATCCCCACGTCAGGAAGATCCCTTGAAGAAGGAAATGGCAACTCACTCCAGTATTCTTGCCTGGGAAATCTAATGGGCAGAGGAGCCTGGTGGGCTGCAGTCCATGGGGTCACAAAGAGTCAGACACAACTTAGCAACTAAACAACAACAACACAACAATGGACTTGACAGTGCAGAAATAAATATTTATATTTGTGGTCAATTGCTTTTGACATAGGTACCAAGCTGTTTCAGCGGGGAAAAGCACAGCCTTTAGAACATAAAATACTGGGACGATTGGATTAACTTTATCACTTACCTCACATTGGACAAAAAGTAATTTAAAATGGATTATAGATCTAAATATAAGAATTAAAACTATAAAACTCTTTAGAAGAAAATTCAGAAGTAGATTTGGTGACATTGAACTAGGCAACGATTTCTCAGATATGACACCTAAAAATATGAAAAGGGAAAAAAATGTATAAATTGGACTGCATTAAAATGAAAATCTTTTGTGGTACAAATTGTATTGAAAAGACAGAAAAGAGAGCCCTCAGAATAGGGAAAACATTTGGAAACCTTATTTCTAATAAGAGACTGACATGCAAAATATATCTAAAAGCTCATGAAACAAAAATAAACAATCAAAAGACCCCATTTAAAAATGGGCAAAGTATTTGCATAGACAATTATCTAAGTTATATATACACAAATGGCCAATAAGCATATGAAAACACACTCAACATATTAAATTATTAGGGAAATGCAAATAAAAAATAACATAGCTACCCAAACCCAGAAAATACCAAGTGCTGGTGAGGATGTAGAGAAATCAGTAACTTTATACATACTGTTGACAATGTAAAATGGTGCAGCCATTTTGGAAGACAGTTTGACACTACTTCAAAATGTTTTGTGTAGTTACTGTCTGATCCAGCAATTCCATTCCTAAGTATATACTTAGAAAAATTTAAAATATATGTCCACCCAAAGACAAAACAGCAATTACGACAGCATCATTCATCATAGACAAAAAGTGAAAACTACCTAAATGTACATCAACTGGTGATTTATAAGTGTAACTGTCCATATAACAAAATATTATTCAGCAATAAAAAAGGAATGAACTACACATTTATGTGAAAACACTGATGAACCTTAGAAACGTGTTACAGGGGGGCGGTCCTAAGATGGCAGAGGAATAGGACAGGGAGACCACTTTCTCTCCCACAAATTGATTGAAAGATCATTTGAATGCTGAGCAAACACCACAAAACAACTTCTGAACAATGGTAGAGGACACCAGGCACCTATAAAGGCAGCCCATTGTCTTTAAAAGAAGGTAGGACAAAATATAAAAGATAAAAAGAGAGACAAAAGAGATAGGGATAGAGACCCATCCCAAGGAGGGACTCATAAAAGAGAAGTTTCCAAGAGAAGTTTCCAAACACCAGGAGACCCTCTCACTGGCAGGTTTGTGGGGAGTTTTGGAATCTCAGAGGGCAACATAACCAGGAGAAAATGAATAAATAAATAAAACCCACAGATTATGGATCTAACTATAACTCCAGCAGAGAAATAGCCCAGACGCTCACATCCACCACTGCACCTGAACAGGGAGGCGCGGGCTGTATTGCTTAGGGTAAGGACCAGGTCTGAATGCCCTGAGGGCGATCTGAGAGAGCTAACATAAGATAGCAACCCAAACCATGGGATAGCCAGGGGGACGGGCGGGAAAGAGGAAAGAGAGAGAGAACTTTCCCTGGAAAAGCTCTAACCTAAGGCACTGCCGGGCCCGCTCACAGAACAAAGGACTGAGCGAACACCAGAGGAGAGCTAGCCTACTGCTGACTGGCCCATCCCCCACCTGAGGCAGGGAGGCAGGCGGGCACCAGCCAGGGCCGGAAGAAAACGGGCAAACCCAGCCCCAGGAAGTCATCCCCTCCCTACCAAACTGCGAGCAGTCTCTCAGTCACTAACCAAGTCTTCCTGGGATCCTAGATGGTTGACATCCATCAGGAGGGTCACAGCCAGAGATCAGCTCTCCAGAAGAGACACACGGCACACCTGAGATGTCACTACGGACACAGGAAACTGAGCAGCTGGGTCCAGGGAGGTGATAAGATGCACCGCATCTGGAGAGTGTGTGCTCGTCAAGCACCTGGTCGCCTGAGCTGCTCAGACCTGGGAAGGGCATAAAACACAGGCATAAAACTCAGGTCTAACTGAGTCTGTGCCTTTGTGGAGCACCCAAGAACCTGAACCTGAGCAGTGTAGATCTGGGAAGTGCACACAACCCAGGGCCCTCCTTCGACAGTTTCCTGGCAGAGCAACCTGGAGCCTAAGCAGTGTAGACAGGAAAGCACACACGCCATGAGCAGGGGCAAGCCCAGTGGGGCCCAGACACTGGGAGCACTCCCCACACGTGCCAGTGATATTTATCTGCAGCATAATTGAACAAGTGAGCCTAAATAAATGGCCACCTACGTCCCCTTGTGTCAGGGTGGAAGTTAGATACTGAAGAAACTTGCAAACAGAGGAAGCCAAAATAAACAAAGAAGAGGGAAGGGCTCTGGAAGTGACAGGTGCAGCAGATTAAAACCCTGTAGTTAGCACTGGCTACATTGGAAGGGACCTATAGACCTTGAGAAGAAGTATAAGGTGGAACAAGGAACTATCTGAAACTGAACTGACCACACACTTCCCTCAACAGTTCCAGAGAAATTCCTAGATATATTTTACTATTATCATTTTTTAAATTTATTTTTATTTTTTTATTTTAAGTTCTTTATTAATCCTTTAATTTTCATTTTTAAAACCTACTATTACCTTGAAAAAAGACTCAATTTTTAAAGCAAATTTCATATTTTTTATATAACCTTTGAAATTTTGCTTTATGTTTTTAATATTGTATTCTTGAGAGACTACCTATACTCTAGATATTTAATCTTTGCTTTTTGGTATTTGTTATCAATTTTGTACTTTTAAGAATCCAATCTTCGGTACCCATTTTTACCTAAGAGTGTGATTACTGGCTTGATTGCTCTCTCCCCTTTTGACTCTCCTTTTTCTCCCCCAAGTCACCTCTATCTCCTCCCTCCCACTTCTCTTCTCTACTTAACTCTGTCAATCTCTTTGGGTGTTCCAGGCTGTGGAGAAAACTTAGAGAACTGAGCACAGGCTAGATTGGTCTCTCTCCTTTTGACTCCCCTCCTCTCTTCCTGGTCACCTCTATCTCCCTCCTCCCTCTTCTCTTCTTCGTGTAACTCTGTGACTCTCTCTGGGTGTCCCTCACTGTGGAGAATCTTTTCACCATTAACATAGATGTTTTGTCACTGGTGCTGTATGGATGGGGAAGTCTTGAGGCTACTATAAGAATAAAACTGAAAGCCAGAGGCAGGAGGCCTAAATCCAAAACTTGAGATCACCAGAAATCTCCTGATTCCATGGACATTTAATCGACAAAAGCTCATCCAAAAGCCTCAATACCTACACCGAAAACTAGCTCCACCCAAGAGCCAACAAATTTCAAAACAAGACATACCAAGGTAAATCTTCAACAAAGCAGGAACATAACCCTGAGCACAAAAATACAGGCAGCCAAAAGTCACACCAAACTAAAAACACCTCAAAACATACTACTGGACGCTTGACGCACTCCAGAGAGAAGAGATCCAACTCCACACACCAGAACACAGACACAAGCTTCCCTAACCAGGAAATCTTGATGAGCCACTTGTCCAACCCCACCCACAGGAAGGAACCTCCACAATAAAGAGGAACCACAAACTTCCAGCATAAACAAAGGCCACCCCAAACACAGCAATCTAAACAAGACGAAAAGGAAGAGAAATATTCAGCAGGTTAAGATCCCACCAAACCAAACAAAAGGGGAGGAGATAGGGAGTTTACCTGAAAAACAATTCAAAATAATGATAGTAGAAATGATCCAAAATCTTGAAAACAAAATGGAGTTACAATAAATAGTCTGGAGACAAGAATTGAGAAGATGCAAGAAAAGTTTAACAAGGACCTAGAAGAAATAAAAAAGAGTCAATCAGTAATGAATAATGCAATAAATGAGATCAAAAGCACTCTTGAGAGAACAAACAATAGAATAACTGAGGCAGAAGGTAGGAAAAGTGAGGTGGAAGATAGAATGGTGGAAATAAATGAAGCAGAGAGGTAAAAACAAAACAAGAATTAAAAGAAATAAGAACCATCTCAGAGACCTCTGGAACAATGTTAAACATCCCAACATTCAAATCATAGGAGTCCCATAAGAAGAAGACAAAAAGAAAGGCCATGAGAAAATACTTGAGGAGATAATAGCTGAAAACTTCCCTAAAATGGGGAAGGAAATAGTCACGCAATTCAAAGAAACCCAGAGAGTCCCAAACAAGATAAATCCAAGGCAAAGCACCCCAAGACACATATTAATCAAATTAACAAAGATCAAACACAAAGAACAAATATTAAAAGCAGCAAGGGAAAAACAAAATTTAACCCACAAGGGGATCCCCATAAGGATAACATCTGATCTTTCAATAGAAACTCTTCAAACTAGAAGGGAATGACAGGACATACTTAAAGCGATGAAATAGAAAAACCTACAACCTGGATTACTGTACCCAGCAAGGATCTCATTCAAATATGAAGGAGAAATCAAAAACTTTACAAACAAGCAAAAGCTCAGAGAATTCAGCACCACCAAACTAGCTCTTCAACAAATGCTAGAGGATCTTCTCTAGACAGGAAACACAGAAAGGGTATATAAACATGAACCCAAAACAACAAAGTAAATGGCAACGGGATCATACTTATCAATAATTACCTTAAATGTAAATGGGTTGAATGCCCCAACCAAAAGACAAAGACTGGCTGAATGGATACAAAAACAAGACTCCTATATATGCTTTCTACAAGAAACCCACCTCAAACCTAGGGGGACACACAGACCAAAAGTGAAGGGCTGGAAAAATATATTTCATGCAAATGAGGACCAAAAGAAAGCAGGAGTAGCAATACTCATATCATATAAAACAGACTGAAATAAAGGCCGGGAAAGAGACAAAGAAGGACACTACATAAAGATCAAAGGATCAATCCAAGAAGATATAAGAATTATAAATATATATGCACCCAACATAGGAGCACCACAATATGTAAGGCAAATACTAACAAACATAAAAGGGAAAATTAACAGTAAAACAATAATAGTGGGAGACTTTAATACTCCACTCACACCTATGGATAGATCAACTAAACAGAAAATTAGCAAGGAAACACAAACTTTAAATGATGCAATGGACCAGTTAGACCTAATTGATATCTATAGGACATTTCACCCTAAAACAATGAATTTCACCTTTTTCTCAAGTGCACACAGAACCTTCTCCAGGATAGATCACATCCTGGGCCATAAATCTAGCTTTGGTAAATTAAAAAAAAATGAAATCATCTCAAGCATTTTTTCTAATCACAATGTGGTAAGATTAGATGTCAATTAAAGGAGAAAAACTATGAAAAATACAAACATATGGAGGCTAAACAACACACTTCTGAATAACCAACAAATCACAGAAGAAATCAAAAAAGAAATCAAAATATTCATAGAAACGAATGAAAGTGAAAACACAACAACCCAAAATTTATGGGATTCATTAAAAGCAGTGCTAAGGAGAAGGTTCATAGCAATACAAGCCTACCTCAGGAAACAGGAGAGAAATCAAATAAATATCCTAACTCTACACCTAAAGCAACTAGAAAAGGAAGAAATGAAGAACCCCAGGGTTAGTAGAAGGAAAAAAAATCACAAAATTAGGGCAGAAATAAATGCAAAAGAAACAAAAGAGACCATAGCAAAAATCAACAAAGCCAAAAGCTGGTTCTTTGAGAGGATAAATAAAATAGAAAAAAACATTAGCCAGACACATCAAGAAAAAAAAAGGGAGAAAAATCAAATCAACAAAATTAAAAATTAAAATGGAGAAATCACAACAGACAACACAGAAATAAAAAGGCTCATAAGAGACTACTATCAGCAACTATATTCCAATAAAATGGACAACTTGGAAGAAATGACAAATTCTTAGAAAAATATAACTTCCCAAAACTGAACTAGGAAGAGATAGAAAATCTTAACAGACCCATCATAAGCACAGAAATCAAAAACTGTAATCAGAAATCTTCCAGCAAACAAAAGCGCAGGACCAGACGGCTTCACGGGTGAATTCTACCAAAAAACTTAGAGAAGAGGTAACATTTTTTTTTTTTTTTTTTTTTTTTTTAGATTTTTATTTTTTTTTTTTTTATTTATTTTTATTTTTATATTTATTTTTTTTAATTTTTTATTTTTTATTTTAGTTGGGGCTATTATTTACAATTATAGCAGAGTAGTTCTTGCCATAACATCGACACGGAAAAAATCAGGCCATGGGTTCACACAGTGCTCCCCCTCTCCAAACCCTCCTCCCACTCCCTCCCCCTTCCCATCCCGCAGTATCATCCCACGCTGCATCCCGAGCATCCGTCCCATTGCATAGAACATGGAATGGTGTTTCTGCTTCACATATGACAATATACTGTTTCTCCATGTTTAATTGTCCCAGAACGTCCCAACCTCACCTTCTCCCTCAGAGTTCCACAGGACTGTTCTATGCATCTGTGTCCTTATTCTGTCTCACCATATTGGGTTACCTTTCATCTTTCAATACTCCTATATACATGCATTAGTATTACTGTATTGGTGCTGTTCTTTTGGCTTCACTTCACTCTGTATAAATGGGCTCAGTTCATCCATCTCAATAGAAACGGATTCAAATGTATTCTTTTTAATGGATGAGTAATATTCCATTGTGTATATGTACCACAGCTTCCTTATCCATTCGTCTGCCGATGGAATCTAGGTTGGTTCCATGTCCTGGCTATTGTAAACAGTGCTGCGATGAACATTGGGGTACACGTATCTCCTTTCAATTTGGTTTCCCAGGTGTATATGCATAGCAGTGGGATTGCTGGGTCATATGGCTGTTCTATTCCCAGTGTTTTTAAGGGGATTCTCCACACTGTTCTCCATAGTGGCTTGTACTAGTTTGCATTCCCACCAACAAGTGTAGTGGGGGTTCCTTTTCTCCACACCCTCTCCAGCATTTATTACTTGTAGAACTTTTGGATAGCGGCCACATTCTGACTGGGTGTGTAATGGTACCTCATTGTGGTTTTGATTTGCATTTTCTTAATAATGTGTGATGCTTGAGCATCTTTTATGTGTCTTGTTAGCCATCTGTATGTCTTCTTTGGAGAAATGTCTGTTTAGTTCTTGGCCATTTTTTGATTGGGTCGTTTATTTTTCTGGAATTCAGTGCAGGAGTTGCTTGTAAATTTTGAGATTTAATTGTTTCACTGTATGTTGCTTCGTTTGCTATTATTTTCTCTCATTCTGAAGGCTGTTCTTTTCACCTTGCTTATAGTTTTTCCTTTGTTGTGCAAAAAGCTTTTAATTTTGATTAGGTCCAATTTTTCGTATTTTTTTGCTTTTATTTCCAAGATTCTGGGTGGGTGGGTCATGGGAGGATCCTGCTAAGTGATTTTATTTCAGAGAGTGTTTTGCCTATGTTTTCCTCTAGGAGTTTTATAGTTTCTGGTCTTACATTTAGATCTTTAATCCATTTTGAGTTTATTTTTGTGTATGGTTGTTAGAAAGTGTTCTAAGTTTCATTCTTGTTACAAGTGGTTGACCAGGTTTTCCAGCACCACGTGTTAAAGAGATTGTCTTTTTCTCCAGTTTGTATACTCTTGCCTCCTTTGTCGAGATAAGGTGCCATAGGTTCGTGGGTTTATCTCTGGCTTTCTATTTTGTTCCATGGATCTATATTTATATCCTTGGTGCCAGTAACCACACTGTCTTGATGACTGGGGCTTTGTAGTAGAGCTTGAAAGTCAGGCAGGTTGATTCTCCAGTTCCATTCTTCTTTCTCAAGATTGGCTCTTTGGCTTATCGAGCGTGTTCTGTATACTTCCATACAAATGTGAAATGATTTGCTCTAGTTCTGTGAAAAACTATCATTGGTAGTTTGATAGGGATTGCATTGAATTGTAGATTGCTTTGGATTAGTTATACTCATTTTCACTATATTAATTTTCCATCCATGACACGGAGTTTTTCTCCATCTGTTTGTTTCCTCTTGATTTCTTTCATCAGTTGTTTTATTAGTTTTCTATCATATAAGTCTTTTGTTTCTTTAGGTAGAATATTCCTATGTATTTTATTCTTTTAGTTTGCATGATAGGTTGTGAATGGGTATTGTTTCCTTAATTTCTCTTTCTGTTTTCTCATTTTTTATTGGTGTATTGGAATGCAAGGGATTTCTGTGTGTTAATTTTGTATCCTGCAACATTACTATATTCATTGTTAGCTCTAGTGTTTTCTGGTAGAATCTTTAGGGTTTTCTATGTAGAGGATCATGTCATCTGCAAAACAGTGGAGAGTTTTACTTCTTGCTTTTCCTATCTGTATTTCCTTTTATTTCTTTTTCCGCTCTGATTGCTGTGGCCAAAACTTCCAAAACTATGTTGAATAGTAGTGGTGAAAGTGGGCATCCTTGCCTTGTTCCTGACTTTAGGGGAAATGCTTTCAGTTTTTCACCATTGAGGATAATGTTTGCTGTGGGTTTGTCATATATAGCTTTTATTATGTTGAGGTATGTTCCTTCTATTCCTGCTTTCTGGAGGGTTTTTATCATAAATGGATGTTGAATTTTGTCAAAGGCTTTTTCTGCATCTATTGAGATAATCATATTGTTTTTATCTTTCAATTTGTTAATGTGGTGAATTACATTGATTGATTTGCGGATGTTAAAGAAACCTTGCATTCCTGGGATAAAGCCCACTTGGTCATGATGTATGATCTTTTTAATATGATGTTGGATTCTGTTTGCTAGAATTTTATTAAGGATTTTTGCATCTATGTTCATCAGTGATATTGGCCTGTAGTTTTCTTTTTTTGTGACATCTTTGTCTGGTTTTGGAATTAGGGTGATGGTGGCCTCATAGAATGAGTTTGGAAGTTTACCATCTTCTGCAATTCTCTGGAAGAGTTTGAGTAGGATAGGTGTTAGCTCTTCTCTAAATTTTTGGTAGAATTCCGCTGTGAAGCCGTCTGGTCCTGGGCTTTTGTTTGCTGGAAGATTTCTGATTACAGTTTCGATTTCCGTGCTTGTGATGGGTCTGTTAAGATCTTCTATTTCTCCTGGTTCAATTTTGGAAAGTTATACTTTTCTAAGAATTTGTCCATTTCTTCCAAGTTGTCCATTTTATTGGCATATAGCTGTTGGTAGTAGTCTCTTATGATCCTTTGTATTTCTGTGTAGTCTGTTGTGATCTCTCCATTTTCATTTCTAATTTTGTTGATCTGATTCTTCTCCCTTTGTTTCTTGATGAGTCTGGCTAATGGCTTGTCAATTTTGTTTATCTTCTCGAAAAACCAACTTTTAGTTTTGTTGATTTTTGCTATGGTCTCTTTTGTTTCTTTTGCATTTATTTCTGCCCTAATTTTTAAGATTTCTTTCCTTCTACTAACCCTGGGGTTCTTCATTTCTTCCTTCTCTAGTTGCTTTAGGTGTAGAGTTGAGGCTGGGGACTAGATGGCGGAGGAATAGGACGGAGAGATCACTTCTCTCCCCCACAAACTTATCGAAAGAAACATCTGAAAGCTGAGCAAAGTTCACAAGATACTTTCTGAATGCTGGCAGGAGTGACGTCAGACATATCAAGTCAGCGCATTATCTTCAGAAGGAGGTAGGAGAAATTATAAAAGATTAAAAAGGGAGACAAAAAGAGTTAGGACGGAGACCCGTCCTGGGGAGGGAGTCGTAAAAGAGGAGAAATTTCTAAGCACCAGGAAATCTTCTCACCGGCGGGTTTTGGGGAAGATTTCGAATCTCGGAGGGCAAAACATAACCGGGCGAATATCATAAATAAAAACCCATGATTACGCTGGCCTAAAGGCAACTTCCAGTTAAAGAACCCAGACGCCCGCATCCGCCCCAGCAAGTGGGGGCTGGGCGGAGAGGAGCGGGGTGGCCCTGCTTAGGTTAAGGACCGGGGCCGCTAACTTGAAGATAGTAACCTAAACTGTGGACAGCCAGACGAGATGAAGAACTACCCTGCGAAAAAACCCAAAAGCTAAGGCACTGCCGGCTTCCGCTCACAGAACAAAGGACACTGAGCGATACAGGGGAAGAGCTAGCCGGTGCGGACGCCCCATCCCCCGTCGGACACAGCGGGCAGGCGGGACCAGCCAGAGCCGGGGAAAGGGGCGGAACTCGGCTCCAGAGAGGGGTGGCACCCCCTACCAAAAACTGCAAACAGCGCCTCCAGTTTCTAAGACAAGACAGCCTGAGATCCCGGTGGGTCTACAGCCGCGGGAGGGTCGCAGCCAGAGACTCCAGCTCCCCAGAATGACACAAAAGCACACGGAGCCGGAGCCGGGCGAGCCTAAAACCGTAAACCGAGGCGGGGGACAGGGAGGTGATAAGCCGCACCTGGGCGTGTGCTCGCCAAACTCTGGCTGCCTGAGCTGCTCCGACGGGAAGGGGCAAAACCGCCCGGACCAACTGAGTCTGCGCCTTTGTGGAGTACCCCAGGTAGCGCGCCCGCGAAACTGAGGCGGGGGACCAGGGTGGTGATAAGCCGCCACCTGGGCGGTGCGCTCGCCAAACTCCCGGCTGCATGAGCTTGTTACTCCGACCGGGGAAACGGCGCAAACCGCGAACCAACCGAGTTGCGGCCTCGGTGGAGTACCAGGGAAGCGCGCCCGTAAACTGAGGCGGGGGACCAGGGAGTGGGTGTTAAGCCGATCGCCCCCACAACAGGGGAGGGTGGCGGCTCACCAAACTCCCGGCTGCCTGAGTGCTTCCGACCGGAAACGGCGCAAACCGCCGGCCAACCGAGTCTGCGCCTTTGTGGAGTACCCGGGAACCTGAACCTGAGCAGTTTAAACATGGGATTGTGCGCGCATATTCTGGGCCCACCCCGGCAGAGTAACCTGAAGCTGAGCGGGGTAGACAGGGAAAGCACACACGCAGTGGGCGGGGGTGTGAACCCAGTGTGGCAAGGACACTGTAGCTCTCCACACACACGCCAGTGGATACTGGTTGATTGTGGTCCTCTCTCCCACTAGCAGGGACTGAGCAACCTGTGAACCTAAAGGCCACCTCGCCCCTTTGTAGCAGGGCGGAAAATTAGACACTGAAGAGACTCCAACAAAAGGCCAATATAAACAGAGGGAAGCGGCGTTGGAAGGGACAGGCAACAGATTAAAATCACTGTAGTTAACACCGACTGCATTGAAAGGTGGCCTATAGATTTGAAAAAGTATAAGCAGGAACAAAGATTATCTGAATGAGAGGACCCACAAGGCTCACATCGGCTCCAGAGAAAGTCCGGGATATAGATTTTTACTATTATCATTTTATTTTATTTTTTTTATTATTATTTTTTATTTTTTTCTTTCTTTTTTCTTTAAGGGGACCTTCTATTACACCTTTAATTTTCTTTTTCATACCCACCACTACTTGAAAAAAAAAAAATCCCTTATTTTAAAAACAATCTGCGTATATCTTATGCTTTTTGCTGTTTTCTTTTTTTTATTTTATTTTATTATTATTTTTTTTACTGTTTTTTCCTGTTTTTCTTTTTTTTTTACTGCTTATACTGTTTTACTGTCTTTTTTCTTTTTATACTGTGATTTTCTTTTTTCTCTTTTTTTATTTGTACGATTTATAAGAGTCTAACCTCTACTCCAGATTTTTAATTTTTGTTTTACATTATTTGATATCAATTTTGGGCATTTAAGAATACAATCTTTAGTACCCATTTTTACTCCGAAGAGTGTGATTACTGGACTGATTTTACTCTCTCCTCTATTGACACTCTTTCTTCTCCCAGGGAACCTCTATCTCCCCACCCTCTCCTTCTCTTCTCAACCCAATTCTGTGAATCTCTGGAGGGTGTTCTGGATACCTGGAGAACCTTCGGGAACAGAATACTAGCCCAGATCTCTCTCTCCCCTCTTAGATTCTCCCTTTCTACTCATCCTCACCTCTTACTGCCTTCTCCCCCCTCTCTATAGTATCTATGTGAACCTCTCTGAGAGGGCTCCAGACTGTGGAAATAGCCACAGAGGGAAGTGCTTATGGATAGACTGCTCTCACCACGTCTTGAGTCCCCCTCGTCTCCTCCTGGTCACCTCAACCATCCCCTCCCCTTCACCTCTCCATGTAACTCAGTGACCTCTTGGGTATCCCTCACTGTGGAAGAATCTTTTCACCATTACCTAAAAGTTTTATTATTGTTGCTGTATGGATGGAGTAGTCTTGAGGCTACTGCAAGAATAAGACTGAAAGCAGAGGAAACATTAATTAAATAAGAGATCTTCCAAAAGCCTCCACATATACACTGAAACCAAGCTCCACCCAAGAAGCCAATAAGTTCAGAGCAAGAAAGACATACACGCAAAACTCTCCAGCAAGCAGGAACATAGCCCTGAGATCAATATAAGGCTGCCCAGAGGCACACAAATATAGACATCTCAAACTTCAATATCTGGACACTCCATTGCATCTAAAGAGAAGGAAATCCAGCTCCATCCCACCAGAACTCCGACACAAGCTCCTCCCAACCAGGGAAACTTGACAAGCAACCCATTCAACCCCACCCACAGTGAGGAACCTCAAATAAAGAGGGAACTTCAAAACTTACCAGAATAAGAAGGCCAAGCCTAACACAGCAATCATAAACAAGGGAAAGGCAGAGAGATACTCAACAAGTAAAGGAAAAATGAGATGATGCCCACCAAACCAAACAAAAGAGGAGGAGATAGGGTATCTTTCTGAAAAGAATTATAGTATAATGATAGTAAAAATGATCCAAAAATATTGAAAATTAAAATGAGAGTTACAGATAATGCTGGAGACAAGGATTGTGAAGATGCAAGAAATGTTTTTTTTAAAATACCAAGGACCTAGAACGAAATAAAAAGGAGTCAATATATTTTGAATAATGAAATAAAAGTGGAGGATTAGAAAAAGTCAGCTGGAGGGACACCACCAACAGTAGAATAACAGAGGCAGAAGATAGGATAAGTGAGGTAGAAGATAGAAATTGGGTGGAAATAAGAGAGCTGAGAGGAACCCAAAGAAACAAAAGAATCAAAAGAAATGATGGAAAAACTAGGGACCTCTGGGACAACATGAAACGCACCAACAATTCCGAATCATAGGAGTCCCACAGAAGGATTAGATTAAAAGGGAAAGGCCTTCATGACAAAGATACTCGAGGAGATTATAGTTGAAAAATTTCCCTAAAAATGAGGGAAGGAAATAGGTCACAGAAGTCAAGAGAAACCCAGAGAGTCCCAAAACAGGATAAACCCAGGCGAAACACCCCAAGACACATATTATTCAAATTAACAAAGATCAAAAACAAGAAAAAAATATTAAACGCAGCAACGGCGAAAAAAAAAAAAACAACAAATAAACACCACAAGGGGTCCCCATAAGGATAACAGCTGATCTTTCAATTGAAAAAATCTCATCAGGCTACGAAGGGATATGGCAGGGGACATACTTAAAGTAATGAAAGAGAAAAATCTACAACCCAGATTACTGTTACCCGGCAAAAGGAATCTCATTCAAGATTGAAGGAGAATTCAAAAGCTTTACAGACAAGCAAGAACTGAGGGAATTCAGCTACCACCCAAACCAGCTCTCCAAACAAATGCGAAAGGATCCTTCTCTAAACAGGAAACACAGAAAGGATGTTTTTAAACACGAACTTAGAAACACAAAGTAAATGGCACAAACGCGGAACATACTTAGCAATAATTACCTTAAATGTAAATGGGTTTTGAATGCCCCAACCAAAAGACAAAGAGTGGCTGAGTGGAGGATTACACAAAACAAGACCCCTACATATGCTGTCTACAAGGAGACCCCACCTCAATATCTAGGGGGAACACATACAGACTGAAAGTGAAGGGATGGAAAAATATATTTCATGCAAATGGAGACCAAAAGAAAGCAGGAGTCGCAATACTCATTTCAGATAAAATAGACTTTAAAATAAAGGCTGTGAAAAGGGACAAAGAAGGACACTACATAATGGATCTAAGGTGTTCAATCCAAGAAGAAGATGTAACAATTTTATAAATTATATGCACCCAACATGGGAGCACCACACACAATATATAAGGCAAATACTAACAAAGTATGAAAGGGGAAGTTTACAATAACACAATAATAGTGGGAGACTTTAACACTCCACTCACACCTATTGGAATAGATTTCAACAAAACAGAAAATTAACAGGAACACAAACTTTAAAATGATACTATAGAGAAATAATTAGATTTTAATCGATATTTTCAGGACTTTCCACCCCAAAAAACAAGCAATTTCACCTTTTTCCTCAAGTGCACAGGAACTTTCTCATAGGATAGATACATCTGGGCATAATCTAGCCTTGGTAATTCCAAATAAAAATTGAAATCATCCCAGCAATCTTTATTGACCACTATGCAGTAAGATTAGACCTCAATTACAGGAAAAAAAACTATTATAAATTCCAACATATGGAGGCCTAAACAACATGCTTCTGAATAACCAACAAATCACAGAAGAAAGAAATCAAAAAAAAGAAATCAAAATATGCATCGAAACGAATGAAAAGAAAACACAACAACCCAAAAACCTATGGGACACTGTTAAAAGCAATGCTAAGGGAAGGTTCTAGCAATACAGGCGTTTTACTACTCAAGAAACAAGGAAAAAAACTCAAATAAATAAGAGGTAACATCTATCCTCCCTCAAACTCTTCCAGAAAACTGCCAGAGGATGGTAAATCTCCAAACGCATTCTATGAGGCCGGGCCAGCACCACCCTAATATCAAACCAGGAAAAGATGCCACAAAAAGGGAAAATACAGGCCAATATCGCTGATGAACACAGGATTGTAAAAATCTTTACAAAAAATTCTAGCAAACAGAATCCAACAAACATTTTAATAAGACATACATCAGGACCAAGTGGGCTTTATCCCAGGGATACAAGGATTCTTCAATATTCACTAAAACAACCAATGTGATATATCACATAAACAAAATTGACAAAGTTAAAAAACATGAATATCTCCTATAGATGCAGGAGAAAGGCCTTCTTGGCAAAATTCAACATCCATTTTATGATTAAAAAACCCTCGAGAAACCCAGGAATAGAAGGAACATTGCACTCAACATAATGAAAAGCAATATATGATAATATGCACAGAAACATTACCCTCAATCGTGAAAAAAATTGAATGCATTTCCCATAAAGTCAGGAGCAAGACAAGTGTGACCCACTCTCACCCATTTACTATTCTACATAGTTCTGGAAGTTTTAGCCACAAAATAGTGCAGTAATAAGAAACAAAAGAAATCCAGATTGGAACAGAATAAGTAAATCTCTCACTGTTTAGGATGGACATGATCCCTCTACATAGAAAACCCTAAAGATTCCACCAGAAAATTACTATAGCTAACTCAATGAATACAGTGAAGGTTGCAGGATATAAAATTAACACAGAGAAATCTGCTGCATTCCTATACACTAACAATGAGATAACAGGAAGAGAAATTAAGGAAACAATTCCATTCACCATTGCAACGAAAAGAATAAAATAATTAGGAATAAATCTACCTAAAGAAACAAAAGACCTATATATAGAAAACTATAAAACACTGATTAAAGAAATCAAATATGACACAAATACATGGAGAAATATACCGTGTTCATGGATTGGAAGAATCAATAGTGTGAAAATGAGTATACTACCCAAAGCAATCTATAGATTCAACGCAATCCCTATCAAGCTACCAACGGTATTTTCCACGGAACTAGAACACGTAATTTCACAATTTGTATGGAAATAAAAAAAAAAACCTCGAATAGCCAAAGCAATCTTGAGAAAGAAGGATGGAACTGGAGGAATCAATCTGCTTGACTTCAGGCTATACTTCAAAGCAACAGTCATCAAGACAGTATGGTTCTGGCACAAAAACAGAAACATAGATCAATGGAACAGAATAGAAAGCACAGAGATAACTCCACGCACCTATGGACATCTTATCTTTGACAAAGGAAGCAAGAATATACAGTGGAGAAAAGACAATCTCTTTAACAAGTGGTACTGGGAAAACTGGTCAACCACTTGCAAAAGAATGAAACTAGAACATTTTCTAACACCATACACAAAGGTAAACTCAAAATGGATTAAAGATCTAAACATAAACCGAGAAACTATAAAACTCCTAGAGGAAAACATATACAAAACACTCGAAGACATAAATTACAGCAGGATCCTCTATGACACACCTCCCAGAGTAATGGAAATAAAAGCAAAAATAAAGAAATGGGACTAATTAAACTTAAAAGCTTTTGCACAACGAAGGAAACTATAAGGAAGGTGAAAAACAGCTTTCAGAATGGGAGGAAATAACGGCAAATGAAGCAATTGACAAATAATTAATCTCAAAAATATGCAAGCAGCTCCTGCAGCTCAATTCCAGAAAAATAAGCGACCCAATCAAAAAATGAGCCAAAGAACTAAACAGACATTTCTCCAAAGAAGACGTACAGATGGCTAACAAACACATGAAAAGATGCTCAACATCACTCATTATCAGAGAAATGCAAATCAAAACCACAATGAAGTACCATTTCAGGCTGGTCAGAATGGCTGCTATCCAAATGTCTACAAATAATAAATGCTGGAGAGGGTGCAGAGAAAAAGGAACCCTCTTACACTGTTTGTGGGAATGGAAACTAGTACAGCCACTATGGAGAACAGTGTGGAGATTCCTTAAAAAGCTGAAATTAGAACTGCCATATGACCCAGCAATCCCACTGCTGGGCTTACACACCAAGGAAACCAGGATTGAAAGAGACACATGTACCCCATTGTTCATCCCAGCACTGTTTACAATAGTCAGGACCTGGAAGCAACCTAGATGTCCATCGGCACACAAATGGATAAGAAAACTGTGGTACATATACACAATGGAATATTACTCAGCTATTAAAAAGAATGCATTTGAATAAGTTTTAATGAGGTGGATGAAACTGGAGCCTATTATACAGAGCGAAGTCAGTCAGAAAGAAAAACACCAATATAGTATATTAACGCATATATATGGAATTTAGAAAGATGGTAACAATGACCCTATATGCGAGACAGCAAAAGAAACACAGATGTAAAGAGCAGATTGTTGGACTCTGTGAGAGAAGGTGAGGGTGGGATTATCTGAGAAAATAGCATTGAAACATATATATTATCATATGTGAAACAATTTGCCAATCCAGGCTCGATATATGAGGCAGGGTGCTCAGGGCTGGTGCACTGGGATGACCCTGAGAGTTGGGATGGGGAACACATGTGCACCCATGGGTATTTCATGTGAATGTACGGCAAAAACCACCACAATATTGTAAAGTTATTAGCCTCCAATTAAAAAAAAAAGACAATATGCTACATAAAGAAACCTAATCAGAAAACATGATGTATTTTCTGATTCTCCTTATATAAAAAGTTCAAAATTGGCGAATTTATAGACTAAAAGTAGATTAGCAGTTGTCTAAGGAAGGATTAAAGGGGGATAAGAATGGAAAGTAACTGCTATTGGATAGGAGTTTCTATTGAAAATGATGCAAGTGTTCTAAATAGGTTATGGTGACGACTGCACACTCTCTTAACACACATTATACATTTTAAATGGGTAAATTTTATGCAATGAATTTATACTCCAAAGAAAGAAAATAGGCTGATGGGATGTCACAACAACAAGCAGAGAAATGGGATTGTGTAAGGCAATTTCAAAGAATGGTAAGTTGTCTAATTGGCTGGAGAAAATGATCAGAGGGTGGTGTTGGGGATTGTGAGTAGTGAGAAAGTAAATTAAAAATGCAGGATGCAGCCAAAGGTCTGACTATGGAACTCACTTCTGATGACCTCACTCCTCTGCTTAACAAATAGTGGGAGTCAATATAGGCTTGTGAGCAGAAAAGTAATATGATCCAAACAGAGCTATCAGAAGATTGATTCTGGTATGGTAGGATTTTTAGTTTAGTTACACATAGTTTTTGCATTTCAAAGTGACATTATTATATGTCAATATTATTTCTCATATTTTTTGTCAATATAGTCCTTCTACAGGAACCAAGGTAACTGCTTTACCATTTCTGATATTTAAACTGTGTTTATCTTTCCATATTCAATTCACCCTAAATGGAAGTCACTTTCCCTGCTCTCTACAGTATTTTGAGCCCTAATTCAAAGACACGTGTGAAACATCTCTCTAGAACTCTTCTCTCATTACCACTTACTCAACCGTCACCATTTCTCTGCTGTATATTTCTCTTTCAACATGTGTGCATTCAATGTGTGCTATATTGGTTGATATGTATAAATATTATATGTGTATTTAATTATGTAATTTTTAATATATATTTTCCCAATATAAACTTAAGGTTGGTGTCACTACTTTGGTTTCTGTTGAATGCGTCCTGAGTAGCCATAGTATAGTATAGTATTTGTGCTTAAAAAGTTTACTCGAAAATTGTTCTAGCTAGCAAAGACCTCAGGAACGGTCACATTCTTTTTGGATACTTTTCATTCATATCATTTGACCAAATCTAATTTTCTCTGTGAGATGTTTAATGGCTATATTCTCAATTTTCAGGATGTGCTGTCTATAATATACACCTCCCAGATGACCCTATTGTTAAAATAATATTACAGAAAATTTACATCTCTTTAGGTTTCTCTCCTTCTGACACCTTCTGACTAAGGTGACACACTCCAGTCACACAACTGCATCCTAAGTTGTGACATACATTGCTTTGAAAACCAAGTGCTCTATTACTATGACTTCATTTCAAGTGCTAAGAACAATGGCATGAGGTACAAAGGGAGTTCTCATTTAATACTTTGCTTAGGAGGTGTATACCATAAATTATTGGCTGCCCCTTGGCATCACTAAAAGACATTGTTAGTTGGAAACTTGATCTAAAAGAAAGGACTGTTTATGCATCAGAAGAATGGCTGTCATCATCTTTCTTAGTGTATGAGATCTGTAAAATATGGGACTTCTTTGGAGAAAAGAATACCTCACAGATTTAATTAAGACCCAATGCACATGTCTGTGGCCTTAGCCCTGCTCTGACTAAATGAAGACAAAACATAGAAAATTTATAAATGGACACAAGTATCTTTTGCTCATTTGACTAAATAATGGAGAATAAAATAATTTTCATGTTCATTTCCATGTCCATTACAATTTAACACTTTTTGAGAATTTGATTTCACTAAAAAAGAACTCACCTTAAATTCAGGAGATTTTGGCTTTAGTTTTAAATTCTGTCTTTCACTATTTTTATTTTGGACCAAATTATATAAACTTTCTGATCTTTGGTTCAAACTTTTTAAAAGGCAGTTATGAAGAACAAATGCACTGAAACTAGTAAGTTGATTTAAATTTAAAATATTCTAGAGGTGAAAGTTAATATTATTTTGCAAGATGAAAAATGTCAAGTGTATATTTTAGAGTAAAAAAAAAAAGAGTCCAAAAATAAATGCCTAGACTTTTTTTTAAAAGAAGTCTTAAGTAATTTAATCTTTATTTTCTTCATGAGCTAAATCAATATACAAGCATGTAAAATTGCATTTGACTTTGAATTTAGCCAAGGCAGATATTAAAACATGGGGAAGCAGATTATTTTTAAGTGAAATGAAGTAAGTTCAAATGGGCCAGACTTTGAAATTAGAAGCAAAGTGCAGCAGATGTTTGGAGAACAGATCCAGTTATAGGAGCTAGAAGGAAGTCTTGTCAAAGGTAATATTGATAAATAACAGGCAGCACTCCTATGGAATCATTGGTATGAGGAAGATTCAGCTGGCTTAGTATGTATTTACTGGTATCCAATCTACAACAATGGGGAATGGAATTTGTAAAATCAAACTAGCTATGCCTACCACAGTTGGCAGGACCTACACATTGACAGGGGGTTGAGGAGCCCAGAATATAACAACAAATGATATGAGGTAAACAAAGGAATAAAACCAAAGTAAGGTCTTAAACTCGGAGAATTTAAAAGTTTATCAACAGAATCTCAGTCACACAGAAATAGGACTAGGATCCAGTTATCAAGGTTGAAACTAAAATGAGCAATGAGTCTCTGAACAGGCAGGAGTCCAATTATACAAACTGGGGAATAATGTTTATAATACTAATATTACTGTAACACTAGTGAATGCTTATTGATGGATATAGTTCTTTTTGATAAATACATTATTTTATTCACTTCATATTAAAACCCTATAATTTAATCTTATTATCATCACTGTTTTGCAGATGAGAAGACTGAGGCACAGAAAAGTTAAACAACAAGGTCAAGGTTAAAAAGAAATTCCTTTTCAGGCATCTGGGTTATAGAGCCTTAGCCTTTTTGTTGTTGTTGTTGCTGCTTGTTTTCTTATTTTTTTTATTATTATTTTTTTATTTTATTTTATTTTATTTTTATTTTTTATTATTATTTTTTTTATTTTAGTTGGGGGCTAATTACTTTACAATATTGTAGTAGTTTTTGCCATACATTGACATGAATCAGCCATGGGTTCACATGTGCTCCCCCTCCCGAACCCTCCTCCCACTTCCCTCCCCTTCCCATCCCTCTGTGTCATCCCAACGCTCCATCCCTGAGCATCCATCCCATGCATAGAACATGGAATGGTGTTCCACTTCACATATGACAATATACATGTTTCAATGTTATTTTCTTAGAGTCTAGCTTTTAACCAATGTAATATACTCTCTCTTGGTCTCGTGAAAAATCCCATAATGAGACTATCAAAGAAGATAATTCCATGCTGCCTGATGTTCACTGTTACAGGGATGGATTCCCAGTAGCCAGAGACAATGAAGCTAAACTGGAAGTTTATTATTGGTTTTAGAGACGCCCAAGTCCAAGCTAAGAGAACAATTTCAGTGTCAAGTCTAAACTATAGTGAGGAAGAAGAATCAGAGAATATGAGAATAGATGGTATCAAGCAACATGGTATGCAGGGTAAATAAGCTCTAGAAAGGGTTTGAGACTTGAAGTCAGGATATAGGCATTTGATGATGAGGCCAAGACATTTATAGCAGAGGTTGGCACAAAAATTCAAAAGAGAAGGACTAGGGTGGAAAAAAATGAGGCTTGTGCTTGTTTAAAAACTCCTGCTTGAAGTGAGGATTGGATGGATTGAGAGATCCTCACCAGCAGGAAGAACAAGCAAAGAGAACCATTGTTCTCCTGCAGGAGAGGCTGGATTTGGTGGTTGTATGTAATGTCTCTTCAGATCTGCTCTAGACTAACTAACATTATTCTTTTTTAGAGATAGTTATGATGCACAGTGAATATAGACCTCCATTCCCAGATAGTATGAGAATCAGACACAGCATGAATTTCAACTGTACTGGGACACACATTCCTGAAGAAAATACCTGGCAATTTTGTAATTATTCACACATATCCTAGTAAAGTGGTAAACATAAAATTAGTAATATCCAACAAAGTACAATGAACCATGCTTTGAAAACTTCTCTTCTCGATGGCAGATGCTGATTATTTCCACACTTCTTCAAAGAAGCTTCCAATTTCTCCCCCTTACTTCAAAGAAGTTTTGACCTCCTGCCCAAATTATTCTCCCTTTAAAAAATTTTTCTGGTCAAGCAGAATCTTTGGAGTTGGTTTTTGGACACTAGTTTTCCTTCTCCCCAGGTTGCTGGACTCCTGAATAAAGCAACTTTTCCTTTTCCAAAAAACACTTGTCTCAGGTATTGGCTTTCAAGCGATGAGACACCAAACCTGAGTTTGGTAACACTAAGAGGCTGGATAATAAGCAATAGGGTTTCCAAATGATTGTCTCGTAAATCTTTCTTTTGGATCAAATAACAATCTGATTGTCCTGAGGCCTGTGATCATGGCCTAAAAGACCATATAAAGGCCACATAAAAAGACCCTGAAGCTACATAAGGAGAGACATTCTCCGTTGCTCATCTAATGTTTCATTTCAGTTTAGTTCAGTCACTCAGTAGTGTTCAACTCCTTGCAACGCCATGGAATACAGCACTCCAGGCTTCCCTGTCCATCACCAACTCCCAAAGCTTGCTCAAACTCATGTCTATCGAGTCAGGATGCCATCCAACAATCTTGTCCTCTGTCATCCCTTTCTCCTCCTGCCTTCAATCTTTCCCAGCATCAGGGTCTTTTCCAATGAGTCAGTTCTTCTCATCAGGTGGCCAAAGTACTGGAGCTTCAGCTTCAACATCAGTCCTTCCAGTCAATATTCAGGACCGATTTCCTTGAAAATTGACTGGTTTGCTCTTCTTACAGTCCAAGAGACTCTCAAGAGTCTTCAACACCACAGTTCAGGTTTCTTTATAGTCCAACTCCCACATCCATACATGATGACTGGAAAAACCATAGATTTGACTAGATGGACATTTCTTGGCAAAGTAACATCTCTGCTTTTTAATAAGCTGTCTAGGTTGGTCATCGCTTTTCTTCCAAGGAGCAAGCGTCTTTTAATTTCATGGTTGCATGAAATATCTGCAGTGATTTTGGAGCCCAAGAAAATAAATTCACTCACTGTTTCCACTGTTTCCCCATCTATTTGCCATTAAGTGATGGAACCAGATGCCATGATCTTAGTTGTTTGAATGTTGAGCTTTAAGCCAACGTTTTCATTTTCCTCTTTCACTTTCATCAAGAGGATTTTTAGTTCTTCTTTGCTTTCTGCCACAAGGGTGGTGTCATCTGCATATCTGAGGTTACTGATCTTTCTTCTGGCAATCTTGATTCCAGCTTGTGCTTCATCCTGCCCAGCATTTTGCAAAATGTACTCTGCATATAACTTAAATAAGCAGGGTGACAATATACAGCCTTGACGTACTCCTTTTCCTATTTGGAACCAGTCTGTTGTTCCATGTCCAGTTCTAACTGTTGCTTCTTGACCTGCACATAAATTTCCCATGAGGCAGATCAGGTGGTCTGGTATTCCCATCTCTTTAAGAATTTTCCACAGTTTGTTGTGATCCACACAGTCAAAGGCTTTGGCATAGTCAATAAAGTGGAAGTAGGTGTTTTTCTAGAAATCTCTTGCTTTTTCAATAATCCAATGGGTATTGGCAATTTGGTCTCTGGTTCTTCTGCCTTTTCTAAATCCAGTTTGAACATCTGGAAGTTCACAATTCACATGCTGTTGAAGTCTGGCTTGGAGAATTTTGAGCATTACTTTGCTAGCACGTGAGTTGAGTGCAATTGTGTGATAGTTTGAACATTCTTTGGCATTGCCCTTCTTTGAGATTGAAGTGAAAACTGACCTTTTCCAGTCCTGTGGCCACTGCTGAATTTTTCAAATTTGCTATTGAGTGCAGCACTTTTACAGCATCATCTTTTAGGATTTGAAATAGCTCAACTGGGATTCCATCACCTCCACTAGCTTTGATCATAATGATGCTTTCTTAGGCCCACTTGAGTGTAAATTCCAAGATGTCTGGCTCTAGGTGAGTGATCACACCATTTTGATTATCTGGGTCATGAAGATCTTTTTTGTATAGTTCATCTAATGTTTAGTCTACCCTATTCTGTATCTAGCTGTCTGAAAACACATTTAAGATCTGAGTCAAATGACTTGATTGCCACATCCTGAATTTCTTATTCATAAAAAATGTGAGGTGATAATGAAATTATGTTATTGCTTTGAGCCACTAAGTTTTAAGTTGATTTTTTGAAAAAATAAGAGAAAGGAAACAGGAAATATCCAGGAAGCATTATACACAGTTAAATATAGAGTTCAAATAGTAAAAGAAGAAGAGTAGACATCATAGGTTATCAAGCAGTATCTGTCACATTTCCCATAAATTTATGTAATGTGTGGTAGGAAAAATGGTATACATAAGAAGTATAAATATATTGTGATATAGTGAATTTAATGTGCACACTTTAATTTTAGTGTACCCTAGCATGTGGATGTAAATACTTTCCTGAACCTGGCGGTTGAATGAAGCCCTCCTTTAGAAGTTTAATAATGATAAAATTAGCAATGATAAAATTTAGTGAGATAAGCACTTTAAATATCTAATCTCAGTCTTTATACCCATGGTCTGAAGTTTCATTATCCCAGATGTATAAAGGAAAAAGTGGAGACATAAAAATCATTTATCTAGTAAATGGAGGAAATATTTTTTTCAAATTCAAATCATTTTACTTTAAATTCTAGATTGGATTTGAGTCCTAAAGAAGAATAAGAAGAAATTAGTGAGTGAATAGTGAATGAAAAGAGAAGGAAAAGGATTTGCAAATACAGGAAATTGCATTTATAAGAAAAAAAAAGGAAGTAAGAAAGTTTGTGCGAGACCTTTAGTTTCGGAGTTATTTAAGCACAAAATTCAAGACAGAAAGTGGAAAAGACTATTGGAGAGTAAACAGGTACCAAATTATAGAGGGTCTTAAGTGGCAAGTTATAGAATTTCTGCTTTATCATTTAAATGATAAAAAGCCATTGGAAGGTTTTCTACACTGTTGTTGGGAATATCAATTGGTACAGACACTATGGAGAACAGTATGAAGATTCCTTAAAAAACAGAGCTACCATATGAGCCTGAAATCACACTCCTGGGAATACATCTGGAGAAAAATATGGTTTGAAAGGAAACATACACCCTAGTGTTCATTGCACTAGCCATGCACATTACAATAGCCATGACCCGGAGATATAGAGATATATGGATATATATAATAGAATATTACTCAGTCATTAAAAAGAATGAAATAATGTCATTTGCAAAAACGTGATGGATCTCCAGATTATCATACTAAGTGAAATCAGAAAGAGAAAAACAAACATCATATGATAGCACTTACATGTGGAATCTAAAAAAAAAATGATACAAATAGCTTATTTATAAACAGAAACAGACTCACAGATTTAGAGAATGAGTTTATGGTTACTGAGAGGAAGGTTGGGGGGAAGGGACACTGAAACTGGTCAATCACTGTACTAGAGGCTTTAGAATTTTATATTTTATCTTCTTGCATATGAGCTATTTTAAATTCCTTTTTGCATAGAGTATGAGTAATGTAGGGGCTTCCCTGATGCTTCAGAAGGTAAATAACCTGCCTGCAGTGGAGGAGACCTGTGTTCGATACCTGGGTGTAGTAGATCCCCTGGAGAAGAATGGTTATCCATTCCAGTATTCTTAGTATTCTTGCTAGGAGAATTCCATGGACAGAGGAGCCTGGTGAATGGGGTCACAAAGAGTCGGACATAACTGAAGACTAACACTTTCACATTTTTCACTTTCACGAGTAAGGAAGATCTATTTGTTTGCTAGTTGTTCTAGCACATGTAATACGATTTTATTTTCCACATCCAGTGGGTCAGTTCAGTTCAGTCGCTCAGTCGTGTCCGACTCTTTGTGACCCCATGAACTGCAACACACCAGGCCACCCTGTCCATCATTAACTCCCAGAGTTTACCCAAACTCATGTCCATCGAGTCGGTGATGACATCTAACCATCTCATCCTCTATTTTCCCTTCTTCTCCCACCTTCAATCTTTCCCAGAATCAGGGTCTTTTCCAATGAGTCAGCTCTTTGCATCAGGTGGCCAAAGTGTTGGAGTTTCAGCTTCAACATCAGTCCTCCCAATGGACACTCAGGACTGATTTCCTTTAGGATGGACTGGTTGGCTCTCCTTGCAGTCCAAGCGATTCTCAAGAGTCTTCTTCAACACCACAGTTCAAAAGTGTCAATTCTTTCGCACTCAAATTTCTTTATAGTCCAATTCTCACATCCATACATGACTACTGGAAAAACCATAGCCTTGGACTTATCTAATGTGTAGGTCATTATATGAACTTTATCTTCAGTTCCATTGATCTATTTGCTCATCCTGACCTCAGGATCAACGTTTCTTTTATTAGTGTAGATTTGTATGAGTCTTGGAATCAGGAGCTGCTTGTTCTCCAAAATAGTTCATCTTTTTCAGGATCCTTTTTGCTCTTCTAGGTTTGTTACATTTCATATAAGTTTAAGAATCTGTACAAGGCTATGTAGAAGACCTAAAACTAACACCAAAAAAAAAGATGTTCTTTTCACTATAGGGGACTGGAATGCAAAATATGAAGCCAAGAGATAACAGGAGTAACAGGCAAGTTTGGCCTTGGAGTAAAAAATGAAGCAGGGCAAAGGCTAACAGAGTTTTGCCAAGAGAACACACTGGCCATAGCAAACACCTTCTTCCAATGACACAGAGACAGTTCTACACATGGACATTCCCAGATGGTCAATACGAAATCAGGTTGATTATATTCTTTGCAGCTGAAGATGGAGAAAATCTATAGAATCAGTAAAAAAAAAAAAAAACAACCTGGGGGGGGTTACTGTGGCTCAGATCATGAATCTCTTATTGCAAAATTCAGACTTAAGTTGAAGAAAGTAGGGAAAACCACTAGACCATTAAAGTATGACCTAAATCAAATTCCTTTCAGTTATACAGTGGAAGTGACAAATAGATTAAAGGGATTAGACCTGATAGATTAGAGTGTCTGAAGAACTATGGACAGAGGTTTGTAACATTGTACAGGAACCAGTGACCAAAACCATCCCCAAGAAAAAGAAATGCAACAGGGCAAAATGTTTGTCTGAGTAGCCCTTACAAACAGCTATGAAAAGAAGAGAAGTGAAAGGTAAAGGAGAAAAGAAACGATATACCCATCTGGATATACAGTTCCAAAGAAGATCAAGGAGAGGAAACAAAGCCTTCTTAACTGAACAATGCAAAGAAATAGAGGGCAAGAACAGAATGGGAAACACTAGAGATCTCTTCAAGAAAATTAGAGATACCAAGAGAAAATTCATACAAAGGTGGGAACAATAAAAGACAGAAATTATTTGGACCTAAGAGAAGCAGAAGATATTGGAAAGAGGTGGCAAGAATACACAAAACTGTACAAAAAAGTCTTAGTGACCAAGATAACCATGATGGGGAGCTTCCCTAGTAGCTCAGCTGGTAGAGAGTCCACCTGTAATGCAGAAGAGCCCAGTGCAATTCCTGGGTTGAAAAGATCTCCTGGAGAAGGGATACGCTCCCCACTCCACAATTCTTGAGCTTCCTTGGTTCCCCAGAGAGTAGAGAATCCACCTGCAGTGCAAGAGACGTGCATTTGATCCCTGAGTTGGGAATATATCCTAGAAGATGGCATGGCAACCTACTCAAGTATTCTTGGCTGGAGAATCCTCATGGACAGAGGAGACTGGTGGGCTACAGTCCATGGGTTCACAAAGAATCAGACATGTCTGAGTGACTAAGCACAGCACAACCATGGTCACTCACTTAGAGCAAGACATCCTGGGGTGTGAAGTCAAGCGGGTCTTAGGAAGCATTGCTATGAACAAAGCTAGTGGAAGTGATGGAATTCCAGCTGAGCTATTTCCAAATCCTAAAAGATGATACTGTTAAATGCTGCACTCAATATGCCAGCAAATTTGGAAAATTCAGTAGTGGCCAGAGGACTGGAAAAGATCAATTTTCATTCAATCCTAAAGAAGGGCAATGCCAAAGAGTGTTCATACTACCTCATAATTGCACTCATTTCACATGTTAGCTAGTTAATGGTCAAAATCCTTCTTTTTAAGCTTCAACAGTACATAAACCTAGATGTTCCAGATGTATAAGTAGGGTTTTGAAAAGGCAGAGGAACCAGAGATCAAATTGCCAACATCGATTGGATCATAAAAAAGCAAGGGGATTCTAGAAAAACATTTACTTCTGCTTCATTGACTATGCTAAAGCCTTTGACAGTGTGAATCACAACAAACTGTGGAAAATTCTTAAAGAGATGGAATACCAGACCACCATACCTGCCTCCTAAGAAACCTGTATGCAGATCAAGAAGCAACAGTTAGAAACAGACATGGAACACTGCCTGGGTCAAAGTTGGTAAAAGGAGTATGTCAAGGATGTATAGTGTCACCCTGCTTATTTAACTTCTATGCACAGTACCTCATGTGAAATTCCAGGCAGGATGAATCACAAGATGTGATTGAGACTGTCAGGAGAAATATCAATAACATCAGACATGCAGATGGCAAAAGTGAAGATGAACTAAAGAGCCTCCTGATGAAGCTGAAAGAGGAGAGGGAAAAAGCTGACTTAAAACTCAACACTCAAAAAACTAAAATCATGGGATCTGGTCCCATCACCTCATGGCAAATAGATGGGGAAGCAATAGAAACAGTGACAGACTTTATTTTCTTGGGCTCCAGAATCACTGTTGATGGTGACTGCAGCCATGAAATTAAAGGACATTTGCTCCTTCAAAGAGAAGCTATGATTAACCTAGACAACATACTAAAAAACAGAGACATCACATTGCTGACAAATGTCCATGTAGTCAAAGTTATGGTTTTCCCAGTAGTCGTGTACAGATATAAGAGTTGGACCATAAAGTAGACTGATCACTGAATAATTGATGCTTTCAAACTGCAGTGGTGAAGAAGACTCTTGAGAGTCCCTTGGACTGTAAGGAGATCAAATCCGTCAATCCTAAAGGAAATCTACCCTGAATATTGGAAGGACTGGTGCTGAAGTTGAAGCTTCAATAACTTTGCCCACCTGATAAGAAGAATCAAATCATTGGGAAAGATGCTGATGCTGGAAAAGATTGAGGGGAGGAGGAGATGCAGGTGACAGAGGATGAGATGATTGAATGGCACCATCGACACAATGGACATGAGTCTGAGCAAACTCTGGGAGATGGTGAAGGACAGAGAAGCCAGGTGTTCTGCAGTCCATGGGGTCAAAAACAGTGGAACAGGACTGAACAACTCAACAGTAACAACAACAAAGCAGGGCACCCAAAGGCAGTGCTCTGGGACAACCTAGAGTCCTAGGGTGGGAAGGAAGGTGGGAGGGAGTTCAGGATGGGGAGGACACATATATACCTATGGCCCATTCAATTTATGTATGGCAAAAACCGTCACAATTCAGAAAGGAGTATATCAAGGCTGTATATTTCCACACTGTTTCTTTAACTCCTATGCATAGTACATCATCAGAAATGCCAGAGTGGATGAATCACAAGCTGGAGTCAAGATTGCCTGGAGAAATATCAACAACCTCAGATATGCAAATGATACCACTTTAATGGCAGAAAGTGAAGATGAACTAAAGAGCTTCTTGATGAAGGTGGAAGAGGAAAGTGAATAAGCTGGCTTAAAACTCAGCATTCAATAAAGGAAGATCATCTTCACTTGTATGGATCTGAGAGTTGGATCGTAAAGAAGACTAAGCAAGGAAGAATTGATGCTTTTGAACTGTGGTGCTGAATATGACTCGTGAGAGTCTCTTGGACTGCAAGGAGATCAAACCAGTCAGTCCTAGAGGAAATCAACCCTGAATATTTATCAGAAGGACTGGTGCTAAAGCTGAAGCTCCAATACTTTGCCCACCTGATAAGAACTGACTCTTTGGAAAAGACCCTGAAACTAGGAAAGATTGAAGGGAGGAGGAGGAGAGGGTGACAGAGGATGAGATGATTGGATGACATCACTGATTCAACAGATAAGAGTTTGAGCAAACTCTGGGAAACCATAAAGGACAGGGAAGCCTGTTGTGCTGTAGTTCATGGAATCGCAGAGTTTGACATTTCTTAGTGGCTGAACAACAACAACAACAATTATCTTCCCATTAAAATAAATTAATTAATTAAAAAATAATCTGTATGTAAGTGTTGCATAAAATTTCCAATGTAATTTTGAATGGTGGTATTAAATTGATAATAGGTTCTTGGAGAATAAAATCTTTAATCCTTCCATTTATTGAACATGATATATATATATATATAGACAGATAGATAGATAGATAGACAGATATTTGTTTAGGTCTTTATTTCTTTTAGTAGTGTTTTGTAGTTTTTAATGTAGAGGTCTTAAATATTTTCTGTTAATTTTTCTCACTGTTTTGTTATCCAACGATTCTATAAATATAATTGCATTTAAAAAGAAAGGTTTTGAGAAGAGGAATGATAAGATCATAATTTTTGGATCAGTCATCCATGTATATTATGCAGATTGCATTCCAAGAGTAAAAATATAAAATTACAACCAGAAAACAATTACACTATATCAGCATGAAAGGCCATGGTGGGCTTGTCAGAATAACATAAATTCGATATGAGGGAATAGGTTCAAGACACGTTTAGGAAGTAAAACTCTTAATCCTTAGTTATTATGGCTGAGTAAGTAATAGACAAGAAGAAATCTCAGATGACTGTCTGGTTTCGGGATTAAGTAACTGGGTGAACTGAGACCTGGAAGACTTGCATGGCACTGTGAAGTGGAATAAAACTGTGTTTAGTGTTGAATTTTTCAGTATGATGTATTTAGGAAGACATCTGTTGACATATCTAGCAGGAAATTACATATATAATTTTAAAGTCTGAATGAGTGTCCAGTTCAGTTCATTTCAGTCACTCAGTAGTGTCTGACTCCATGAATCACAGCACACCAGGCCTCCCTGTTCATCAACAACTCCTGGAGTCTACCCAAACCCATGTCCATCGAGTTAGTGATGCCATCCAATCATCTCATCCTCTGGCGTCCCATTCTCCTCCTGCCCTCAATCTTTCCCAGCATCAGGGTCTTTTCCAATGAGCCATTTCTTCGCATCAGGTGGCCAAAGTATTGGAGTTTCAGCTTCAACATCAGTCCTTCCAATGAACACCCAGGACTGATCTCCTTTAGGATGGACTGGTTGGATCTCCTTGCAGTCCAAGGGACTCTCAATAGTTTTCTCCAACACCACAGTTCAAAAATATCAATTATTCGGCGCTCTGCTTTCTTCACCATCCAACTCTCACATCCATACATGACTACTGGAAAAACCATAGCCTTGACTAGATGGATCTTTGTTGACAAAGCAGTGTCTCTGCTTTTAATATGCTATCAATGTTGGTCATAACTTTCCCTCCAAGGAGTAAGCGTCTTTTAATTTCATGGCTGCAATCACCATCAGCAGTGATTTTGGAGTCCCCAAAAATAAAGTCTGACACTGTTTGCACTGTTTCCCCATCTATTTCCCATGAAGTGATGGGACAAGATGCATGATCTTAGTTTTCTGAATGTTGAGCTTTAAGCCAACTTTTTCACTCTCCTCTTTCACTTTCATCAAGAGGCTTTTTAGTTCTTCTTTGCTTTCTGCCATAAGGGTGGTGTCATCTACATATCTGAGGTTATTGAAATTTCTCCTGGCAATCTTGATTCCTGCTTGTGCTTCTTCCAGCCCAGGGTTTCTCATGATGTACTCTGCATATAAGTTAAATAAGCAGGGTGGCAATATACAGCCTTGACATACTCCTTTTCCTGTTTGGAACCAGTCTGTTGTTCCATGTCCAGTTCTAACTGTTGCTTCCTGACCTGCATACAGGTTTTTCAAGAGACAGGTCAGATGGTCTGGTAGTCCCATCTCTTTCAGAATTTTCCACACTTTATAGTAATCCATACAGTCAAAGGCTTTGGCATAGTCAATAAAGCAGAAATAGATGTTTTTATGGAACTCTCTTGCTTTTTCGATGATCCAGAGGATGTTGGCAATTTGATCTGTGCTTCCTCTGCCTTTTCTAAACCAGTTTGTACATCTGGAAGTTCATGGTTCACGTATTGCTGAAGCCTGGCTTGAAGAATTTTGAGCATTACTTCACTAGCGTGTGAGATGAGTGCAATTGTGCAGTAGTTCAAGCATTATTTGGCATTGCCTTTCTTTGGGATTGGAATGAAAACTGACCTTTTCCAGTCTTGTGGGCACTGCTGAGTTTTCCAAATTTGCTAGCATATTGAGTGCAGCACTTTCACAGCATCATCTTTGAGGATTTGAAATAGCTCAACTGGAATGCCATCACCTGCACTAGCTTTGTTCGTAGTGATGCTAGCATCACTTGACTTCACATTCCAGGATATCTGGCTCGAGGTGAGTGATCACACCATCGTGATTATCTGGGTCATGAAGATCTTTTTTGTACAGTTCTTCTGTGTGTTCTTATCACCTCTTCTTAATATCTTCGCTTCTGTTAGGTCCATATCATTTCTGTCCTTTATCGAGCCCATCTTTGCATGAAATGTTCCCTTGGTATCTCTAATTTTCATGAAGATATCTCTAGTCTTTCCCATTCTATTATTTTCCTCTATTTCTTTGCATTGATCACTGAGGAAGGCTTTCTTATCTCTCCTTGCTATTCTTTGGAACTCTGCATTCAGATGGGAATATCTTTCCTTTTCTCCAATGCTTTTCACATTTCTTCTTTTCACAGCTATTTGTCAGGCCTCCTCAGACAGCCATTTTGCTTTTTTGCATTTCTTTTCCATGGGCATCACCAGATGGTCAACACCGAAATCAGATTGATTATATTCTTTGCAGCCAAAGATGGAGAAGCTCTATATAGTCAGCAAAAACAAGACCAGGAGCAGACTGTGGCTCAGATCATGAACTCCTTATTACCAAATTCAGACTTAAATTGAAGAAAGTAGGGAAAACCACTAGACCATTCAGGTATGACCTAAATCAAATCCCTTATGATTATACAGTGGAAGTGACAAATAGATTTAAGGGACTAGAAATGATAGACAGAGTGCCTGATGAACTATGGACAGAAGTTCATGACATTGTACAGGATACAGGGATCAAGACCATTCCCATGGAAAAGAATGTCCAGGTGCACAAATATATCTTTGGTAATCATGAGCATGTGGTTGTAATTAAACCAGAGTTGATTAAATCATGATCAGAATACATACAGAAGAAGAGCAGTGGTCTGAAGTCAGACTCCTATGGATGAAGTTCTGAAAAAGTGAGGCAGAGTAGGAGCTATGAGAAGACTTGAAAGGGAGAAATTAGAGGTGTAAGAGAAGAGCCAGGAGGGAAGGGCATCACCAGTAACAGATAAACAGGATGGTTTTAGAATGAACAAGTTGCTAATATCACATATATCAGTGAGGATGTTTTCTGGATAGTCAGAGAAGTCTGAAAATTATTTGGATGATTTGACTTGGATCAAAAAAATTGGGTTCATCTTTGACTCTTCTCTGTCTCCCACACTTCAGAATTTTTTAGCGAATCTTATTAGCTGCACATTCACTAGAATTTAACCACTCACATTCTCTCCATTGCTAAGTCATCTCCTCATTACCACATTTGACTCCTTATATTCTACTGTCAAGACAGCACCAAGAGTAAGTCCTTTAAAATGGAGTAACATCAACTCACCTCTCTGTTCAAAATTCTCTAATGCTCTCTTTTTTGGTACAACAGAAATTTTAAATTTTCATATAGTCTTGCTTATTGATATTTTATCTTTGTTTGTTGTTAGTGGTATGTATGTTCTTTAAAAATATTTTTGAATACCTCAAGATTTTAAAGATATGCTTCTGTATTTTCTTCTAGAATTTTACACTTAGGTCTCAAATCCATCTGGAATCTGTTTTTGTGTATGGTGTGTATGGTGTGAGCTAGATCAAAGTCCATCTGTTTAGCTACCTATCATCTATCTATTTGGAGAAGGAAATGGCAACCCACGCCAGTATTCTTGCCTGGAGAATCCCAGGAATGGGGGAGCCTGGTGGGCTGCCGTCTATGGGGTCACACAGAGTCGGACACGACTGATGCAACTTAACTTAGCATCTGTCTATTAATATCTATCTATGTATTGATAGCTATCTTTCTAATCTGTCTGTCTATCTGTCTATCCAGTTGGCCCCACAACAGTGACTGAAGCCCTTAATTTCTCTCCACAGCTATTCAGTACCATCTTTCTTATAAATCAAGTGACCAAATATGTATAGGTGTGTATTTATACTCCCTTTTTATTGCAATGATTTGTCTATTTCATGCCAATATCTCACAGTCTTAATTTCTGTAAGTCATTTAATTTTGTTCTTCCTCATGATTGTCTTGACTCTTTTTGGTCCTTTCCATTTTAAATAGAAATTTGATTAATATGACACTGAATGTAAAGATCAGTTTGAAGAGAAATAACAGCTATATAATATTTAAATTTCTAATATAAGAACTTGGAGATTTTATTTATTTTTCTCAATAATACTGCATATCTTTCTCTATAGAGGTCTTATTATAATAGACCTCTCTATAGAAGGCTATAGAGGTCTTATCATAATTATCCCCAAGAATTTAATGTTTTTGGTGCTATTTTGAATTGTAATTGTTTAAAAAAATTTCACTCTTGTACTGTTTTTTGCCAGGCTTTAATTTTTCACCATACCAGTTTTCACCCTGCAACATACTATCTGACTATACTTTAGGTCTTTTCACTAGAATGTAGCCTCTATGGAGAATGGGAAATGTTATTTGTTTTATTTAGCAATATAACCAGGTACTCAGAATAGTGCAGAGTAGGGTTTTGATAAATATACTGCATGAATGAATAATTGAATGACTATATTTTAAGATGCTTGACTAAAGGGGCAGCAATGGGTAGTAGACAGGTGAGTTGAGATTTCTGGTTTTCTTTCATGTTAACATTATTCTTGATTCAGTTCTGCTCAGTTCAGTCGCTCAGTCCTGTCCAACTCTTTGCAACCCCATGAATCGCAGCACACCAGGCTTCCCTGTCCATCACCAACTCCCGGAGTTTACCCAAACTCATGTCCATCGAGTCAGTGATGCCATCCAGCCATCTCATCCTCTGTCGTCCCCTTCTCCTCCTGCCCCCAATCCTTAATATTCTTGATTAATATGTTAATATTCTGACGTGATAGAGCCAGTAATGTAGATGAGGTTGAAGATATAGGACAAAGTAGGCAATAAATAATGTCTGTGTGGGCGCAGAAAAATGTTGCAAGAGTGAAATATCTTGTTTTAAGATGAAGGATAAGAGGACTGGAGGGAGGGAGTATGTAGGTCTTCTTTAGATAATTTGCAGGTGGTTTCTCAGTGGTCAAAGCTGTTTATTTCAGATTGCCTAAAGCCTCTGATGATATTGTACAAAAGCTTATCTGCTGAGCATGAAGAAAGGAATGGAAAAGCAGGAGTGAGAAGAAAGGAGTGAAGATTAAGAACAGTTTCTGATGAAAATGTGAAAGGGGACTGACCAGGGACAAGTAAGCAAAGGGTACAGTTAATGTCAGAGACTATGGATTAGTTGTGGCTGCAAATCACATGTTGTATGGTTTTCCTTAAAAGTGCCAGTTGTTAAAGTGAATGGAGAGTTTGAGTTTTTTCTGGAAAACGGCAAATGAAGAAAGCCACAGAAAGTGGAAAATACTCTTGAGAGTGTAGTTCCAGTGATCAAAAATGTAATCTAAGATGATGAAAGCAAGTTTCTTGAGTGACCAAGGAAATTGAGACTCCATGCTGTTGGGAAAAAATTTAAAAAAGATTCTATATTAGAGAGTTTGTTGACCTTTTGAGAAGAATAAATGTCTACACATGTCTGTTTGTAATGTGAAGAGTATGAACAATCAGTTTTCCCCTCAAACTGTATCTCCTTCATCAGCCAGCTAGCTCTCTGAAAATCCCTTTACTTTTGCTATCCCCTAACAGCAAATGAAAATCAGATCACTCGATAAACTGTCAAATATATCCATGCCAGGTCTGTCCCAGGACATATGGGGAGCTACAGTTTCTCTGGCTATGAAACTTTGTTACACCAGGAATTTTGAAAAATGTTTCAATGCCCGGAGACCCAATGCTTTTGAGACAAATAAAGTGCACACCTCACCTGAGTGAGAGGTAAAATGTGAATGATTTAGGGTGCTGTGATTTGCCTTTCAAGGAGAATTTTCTCAAAGGAAGAAAATCTGCCCACCCTCACTAGCTACAGCTCAACCTGGCTCTAATTAGGAAAGCCCTGGGGTTTCCATAGCAACTATGCAGAACTTTCAGGGATATGCCCAGCTCTCTGCTTGGTTGCTAAGGAAACAACAGCAGGGGGCACTGAGGAAGCTGAGCTTAGTGGGTAGCTGATGCTTGTGAGACACACATCCTGTGGGAAGAGTATTTCCGACTCCTGGACTCAATCTGGCAGATTTCACCATCCCTTGATCACCAGTTACAAACAACAATGAGAAGATTCCTGACTTTAGCATGAAGCCTGAAATCATTTTCTCCTCACTCACCCTTTCTCAGTCCGATTTGTGTGTATGTGTGAACAGCTGAGAAATGATAGGGAAAATTGTGATTTTCAGCTTAAAAGATGAAGTTTGCCTCTTGAAATGTGAGACATTTGAGAGGCATCTGGTCAAAGATACCACTGTGGGAGCTCTGCAAATTTTGAGAGATGTCTCCCATCATTTGTGGAGCAATATAGGAAAACTTCTCAGAGTGAAACAAGAAAGGTAATTAGTTTCCTGTTTGGAAACAAAGAGACATCTGTGCAAAGTATGCTAGCATATTCACCAAGGGCAGGTTCTGTACATGAGGAATATATTCCAGCTGGACATCTCTCCCCTTCTTCACCAAAGTTCAAAAGTTAGTCTCAAGTAAAATTATTCACCACAATCTAAGGAAAGTACAGATGCATTAATAGTCAATTCCCAGCCTTCTCAAAGACACAGGAAAAAGATGTGCTGTATGTTTTTGTTCTTCAGTTGCTCAGTTGTTTTCAACTCTTTGCAACCCCATGGACTGAAGCACGCCAGGTTTCACTGTCCTTCACCATCTCCCGGGGCTTCCTCAAACTTATGTCCATTGAGTCGGTGATAACTTAATTATAGTATTTCTATTCAAACTTAAAAGATTTTTGGAACTGATAGCTTATGGTGAACAGTGTCGGATTCGTGACCTTCGAAGAAGACTTAGCTTTGGGACCAGGGACCAGGCTTGATCACTCAAGAGCTTCTGTGTAGCAGAATTTTATTAAAGTGAAAAAGAGTCAGAAAAAGCTTCTGACACAGACATCAGAAGGGGGCGGAGAGTGCCCCCCTTGCTAGTGTTAGCAAGGAGTTATATACTTTTTTAATTGGTTATTACAATAAATCAAAAGAATGTCTCAAGGCTGTAAAAAATTTACCAAACCCACTGCCACAATTTACATTTTAAGATGACAGGATTAGAACTAACAAGAGAGAGATCTTACCAGACCCCCTCCCATAATATACATTCCAAGATATCAGGATTAGTCAGAAGGTTTTCAGGAAGAAGAAACAGTCCTCAAGCAGGATACAATGTTGTTATATAATCCGTACTAAGGAATATAGTGGGGAAAAAAAAAGTTTGTCCTTTCCTCCTCCTTGAGAATTTCAGACCCCTATCTCCTCTTCGAGAGCCATAGACCCCTTTCTCTTCTTTGGAGACCCCGGACTTCTTATCAACCTGCCTAGAAATGGATGCTCTCAGAACTCTCTGAACCTTACAAATTAACAGTATCCAAATTACACAGAAAAGAAAACTGAAGTCTAGGGACATGAGTAACTTACGTAAGCTAAGGAATAGGTAACGGAGAGAAAATGAATCCTCATTATCTGACAATATAATCATCAGTTCAGTCGCTTAGTTGTGTGTGACTCTTTGCGACCCTATGAATCACAGCAAGCCAGGCCTCCCTGTCCATCACCAACTACCGGAGTTTAACCAAAACCATGTCCATCGAGTCCGTGATGCCATCCAGCCATCTCATCCTCTGTTGTCCCCTTCTCCTCCTGCCCTCAATCTTTTCCAGCATTAAGGTTTTTTTCCAATGAGTCAACTCTGCATGAAGTGGCCAAAGTATTGAGGTTTCAGCTTCAACATCAGTCCTTCCAATGGACACCCAGGACTGATCCCCTGTAGGATGGACTGGTTGCATCTTCTTGCAGTCCAAGAGACTCTCAAGAGTCTTCTCCAACACCACAGTTCAAAAGCATCAATTCTTCAGCACTTAGCTTTCTTCACCGTCCAACTCTCACATCCATACATGACCACTGGAAAAACCACAGCCTTGACTAGACTGACCTTTGTTGGCAAAGTAATGTCTCTGCTTTCAAATATGCTATCTAGGTTGGTCATAACCTTCCTTCCAAGGAGTAAGCGTCTTTAATTTCATGGCTGCAATCACCATCAGCAGCGATTTTGGAGCCCCCCAAAATAAAGTCTGACACTGTTTGCATTGTTATTTCCCATGAAGTGATGGGACCAGATACCATAATCTTAGTTTTCTGAACGTTGAGGTTTAAGCCAACTTTTTCACTCTCCTCTTTCATTTTCATTAAGAGACTCTTTAGTTCTTCTACGCTTTCTGCCAACTGCTACTACTGCTGCTAAGTCACCTCAGTTGTGTCCGACTCCGTGCGACCCCATAGATGGGAGCCCAACAGGCTTCGCCGTCCCTGGGATTCTCCAGGCAAGAACACCAGAGTGGGTGGTGTCATCTGCATATCTGAGGTTATTGATATTTCTCCCAGCAATCTTGATTCCAGCTTGTGTTTCTTCCAGCCCAGCGTTTCTCATGATGTACTCTGCATATAAATTAAATAAGCAGGGTGACAGTATACAGCTTGACGTACTCTTTTTCCTATTTGGAACCAGTCTGTTTTTCCATGTCCAGCTCTAACTGTTGCTTCCTGACCTGCATACAGGTTTCTCAAGAGGCAGGTCAGGTGGTCTGGTATTCCCATCTCTTTCAGAATTTTCCACAGTTTATTGTGATCCACACAGTCAAAAGCTTTGGCATAGGCAATAAAGCAGATATAGATGTTTTTCTGGAACTCTCTTGCTTTTTTGATGATCCAGTGGATGTTGGCAATTTGATCTATAGTCCCTCTGCCTTTTCTAAAACCATCTTGATCATCCAGAAGTTCATGGTTCATGTATTGCTGAAGCCTGGCTTGGAGAATTTTGAGCATTACCAATATAATCATACTACTTACTAAATACTTAATCCGTTTGTTGCCCTTTACATATGTATTATTTAATCCTCATGATCATGTAAGAAAGAATGTATCATTATTTCTATGTCTTAGCAAAGGGAACAAGCTCAGAGTATAAAGTAAATTATTCAAGGTCACACAACTAACAAGTAGTAGAACTAGATTCAAATAAAGGTACATCTGACTCCAAGATACAAGGACTTTTCACTATCTGACTCAGCATCTGGGTATCTTTCATAACATGGTGGAAAGCCCCTTTGCACTTAGATATTCATTGTGGAGAAAAAACAAGCTGATTCCGTGAGGAAGCTCTTGAATATAATTTTACAGACACAGTTCAGTTAAGTCACTCAGTCATATCCGACTCTTTGTGATACCATGAACCGCATCACGCCAGGCCTCCCTGTCCATCACCAACTCTCGGAGTTTACCCAAACTCATGTCCATCGAGTAGGTGATGCCATCCAACCATCTCATCCTCTGTCATCCCCTTCTCCTCCTGCGCTCAATCCTGCCCAGCATCTGGGTCTTTTCCAAAGAGTCAACTTTTCACATGAGGTGACCAAAGTATCGGAGTTTCAGCTTCAACATCAGTCCTTCCAGGGAACACCCAGGACTGATCTCCTTAAGGATGGACTGGTTGGGTCTCCTTGTAGTCCAAGGGAATCTGAAGAGTCTTCTCCAACACGATAGTTCAAAAGCATCAATTCTTTGGAGTTCAGCTTTCTTCACAGTTCAGCTCTCACATCCATACACTTCAGTTCAGTTCAGTCGCTCAGTCGTGTCTGACTCTTTGCGACACCATGAATCGCAGCACGCCAGGCTTCCCTGTCCATCACCAACTCCCGGAGTCTACCCAAACCCATGTCCATCGAGTTGGTGATTCCATCCAACCATCTCATCCTCTGTCGTCCCCTTCTCCTCCTGCCCCCAATCCTTCCCAGCATCAGGGTCTTTTCCAATGAGTCATCTCTTCGCATTAGGGGGCCAAAGTATTGGAATTTCAGCTTCAACATCAGTCCTTCCAATGAACACCCAGGACTGATCTCCTTTAGGATGGACTGGTTGGATCTCCTTGCAGTCCAAGGGACTTACAAGAGTCTTCTCCAACACCACAGTTCAAAAGCATCAATTCATTGGCGCTCAGTTTTCTTCATCGTCCAACTCTCACATCCATACATGACCACTGGAAAAACCATAGCCTTAACTAGTTGGACCTTTTTTGGCAAAGTAATGTCTCTGCTTTTTAATATGCTATCTAGGGTGGTCATAACTTTCCTTCCAAGGAGTAAGTGTCTTTTTATTTCATGGCTGCAATCACCATGTGCAGTGATTTTGGAGCCCCCCCCAAAAATAAAGTCTGACACTGTTTGCACTGTTTCCCCATCTATTTCCCATGAAGTGATGGGACCAGATGCATGATCTTAGTTTTCTGAACGTTCAGTTTTAAGCCAACGTTTTCACTCTTCTCTTTCAGTTTCATCAAGAGGCTCTTTACTTTCTCTTCACTTTCTGCCATAAGGGTGGTGTCATCTGCATATCTGGGTTATTAATATTTCTCCCAGCAATCTTGATTCCAGTTTGTGCTTTTTCCAGCCCAGTGTTTCTCATGATGTACTCTGCATATAAGTTAAATAAGCAGGGTGACAGTATATAACCTTGACGTACTCCTTTTCCTATTTGGAACCAGTCTGTGGTTCCATGTCCAGTTCTAACTGTTGCTTCCTGACCTGCATACAGGTTTCTCAAGAGACAGGTCAGATGGTCTGGTATTGCCATCTCTTGAAGAATTTTCCACAGTTTATTGTGATCCACACAGTCAAAGGCTTTGGCCTAGTCAATAAAGAAGAAATCGATGTTTTTCTGGAACTCTTGCTTTTTCGATGATCCAGCGGATGTTGGCAATTTGATCTCTGGCTCCTCTGCCTTTTCTAAAACCATATTGAACATCTGGAAATTCATGGTTCACGTATTGCTGAAGCCTGGCTTAGAGAATTTTGAGAATTACTTTACTAGAGTGTGAGATGAGTGCAATTATGTGGTAGTTCGAACATTCTTTGGCATTGCCTTTCTTTGGGACTGGGATGAAAACTCACCTCTTCCAGTCCTGTGGCCACTGCTGAGTTTTCCACATTTGCTGGCATATTGAGTGCAGTACTTTCACAGCATCATCTTTCAGGATTTGAAATAGCTCAACTGGAATTCCATCACCTCCACTAGCTTTGTTCGTAGTGATGCTTTCTAAGGCCCACTTGACTTCACATTCCAGGATGTCTGGCTCTAGGTGAGTGATCACATCATCGTAATTATCTGGATCACAACTATCCCCGATTGTTTGCCCTACTGAGGGATTATGAGTAAACATCTACCCTGTCCCTCTTCTCATATATGTCCCACTCTTTCCATGACCCAGTTTGAGCCTGTGGTTGAGACCTTGTCACACTTTGTTCTTATGTATTTTTTTTCTATGATTATTCTTTGATTATAATACATTATTTTTTTCTTAATGCATTTTATTTTGTATTGGGGTGTAGCTGATTAACAACTACTGTTGTGATAGCTTCAGGTGAACAGTGAAAAGACTCAGCCATACATATAAATGTATTCAATCACCTTCAAGCTCCCATCCCATCCAGGCTGCCACATAACTTTGAGCAGAGTCATGTGGTATATAGTAGATCCATATTGTTTACCCATTTAAAATATAGCAGTGTGTACATGTCCATCCCCAAATCCCTAACTATCTCTTACCCCATGCTTCTCCTCTGCAACCATAAGCATAGTCTCTAAGTCTGTGTCTGTTTCTATTTTTTAAATAAGTTCATTTGTATTATTTCTTTTTAGATTCCACATATAAGGGATGTTATACTATATTTCTCCTTCTCTGTCTGACTTACTTGATTCAGTATGACACTAAGTCTATCCATGTAGCTGCAAATGGCATTATAACTTTTTAATGGTTGAGTAATATTCCATTCTGTCTTGGGTGGCCACACACAGCATAGCTTAGTTTCACTGAGATAGACAAGGCTGTGGTTCATGTGATCAGATTGGCTAGTTTTCTGTGATTATAGTTTCACTGTGTCTGCCCTCTGATGCCCTCTCACAACACCTACCGTCTTACTTGTGTTTCTCTTACCTTGGACGTGGGGTATCTCTTCACAGCTGCTCCAGCAAAGTGCAGCCTCTGCTCCTTACCTTGGACAAGGGATATCTACTCACGATGGCCCCTCCTGAGCCCACGCAGCCACCTCTCCTTGGACCTGGGGTAACTCCTCTCAGCCACTGCTCCCTGCCTCGGGCGTGGGCTAGCTCCTCTCAGCCACCGCCCCTGGCCTCGGGCGTGGGCTAACTCCTCTCGGCCACCATACCTGACCTCGGCCACGGGGTAGCTCCTCTCGGCCATGCTTCTGTGAGATTCGTCACAGCCACTGCACTTCTGACAGAATGTGGTCCACTGGAGAAGGGCATGGCAAACCACTTCAGTATTCTTGCCTTGAGAATGCCATGAACAATATGAAAAGGCAAAAAGATAGGAGACTGAAAGATGAACTCCCCAGGTCGGTAGGTGCCCAATATGCTAATGGAGATAAATGGAGCAATAACTCCAGAAAGAATGATGTGATGGAGCCAAAGCAAAAACAATACCCAGCTGTGGACGGTACTGGTGATAGAAGCAAATTCCGATGCTGTAAAGAGCAATATTGCATAGGAACCTGGAATGTTAGGTCCGTGAATCAAGGCAAATTGGAAGTGGTCAAACAGGAGATGGCAAGAGTGAACGTCAACATTCTAGGAGTCAGTGAACTAAAATGGACTGGAATGGGTGAACTGAACTCAGATGACCATTGTATCTACTACTGTGGGCAGGAGTCCCTTAGAAGAAATGGAGTAGTCATCATGGTCAACAAAGGAGTTTGAAATGCAGTACTTGGATGCAATCTCAAAAACGACAGAATGATCTCTATTCGTTTCCAAGGCAAATCATTCAATATCACAGTAATCCAAGTCTATGCCCCAACCAGTAATGCTGAAGACGCTGAACTTGAACGGTTCTATTAAGACCTACAAGACCTTTTAGAACTAACACCCAAAAAAGATGTCCTTTTCATTTTAGGGGACTGGAAGGCAAAAGTAGGAAGTCAGGAAACACCTGGATTAACAGGCAAATTTGGCCTTGGAGTACAGAATGAAGCAGGGCAAAGGCTAGTAGAGTTTTGCCAAGAGAACGCACTGGTCATAGCAAACACCCTCTTCCAACAACACAGGGAAGACTCTACACATGGACCTCACCAGATGGTCAACATCGAAATCAGACTGATTATATTCTTTGCAGCCAAAAATGGAGAAGCTCTAAACAGACACCAAAAGCAAGACCGGGAGCAGACTGTGGCTAGGATCATGAACTCCTTATTGCCAAATTCAGACTTAAATTGAAGAAAGTAGGGAAAACCACTAGACCATTCAGGTATGACCTAAATCAAATCCCGTAGGATTATACAGTGGAAGGGACAAATAGATTTAAGGGACTAGATCTGATAGAAAGAGTGCCTGATCAACTATGGACAGAGGTTTGTGACATTGTACAGGAGACAGGGATCAAGACTATCCCTATGGAAAAGAAATGCAAAAAAGCAAAATGGCTCTCTGAGGAGGCCTTACAAACAGCTGGGAAAAGAAGAGAAGCAAAAAGCAAAGGAGAAAAGGAAAGGTATTCCCATCTGAATGCAGAGTTCCAAAGAATAGCAAGGAGAGATAAGAAAGCCTTCCTCAGCGATCAGTGAAAAGAAATAGAGGAAAACAACAGAATGTGAAAGACTAGAGATCTCTTCAAGAAAACTAGAGATACCAAGGGAGCATTTCATGCAAAGATGGGTTCGACAAAGGATGGAAATAGTATGGACCTGACAGAAGCAGAAGATATTAAGAAGAGGTGATGAGAACACACAAAAGACCTGTACAAAAAAGATTTTCATGACCCAGATAATCGTGATAGTGTGATCACTCACCTAGAGCCAGACATCCTGTAATGTAAAGTCAAGTGGGTCTTAGAAAGCATCACTACGAACAAAGGTAGTGGAGGTTGTGGAATTCTAGTTGAGGTACTTCAAATTCCGAAAGATGATGCTGTGAAAGTGCTGCAGTCAATATGCCAGCAAATTTGGAAAACTCAGCAGTGGCCATAGGACTGGAAAAGTTCAGTTTTCATTCCAATCTCAAAGAAAGGCAATGACAAATAATGCTCAAACTACCGCATAATTGCACTCATCTCACACGCTATTAAAGTAATACTCAAAATTCTCCAAGACAGGCTTCAGCAATACGTGAGCCGTGAGCTTCCAGATGTTCAAGCTGGTTTAGAAAAGGCAGAGAAACCAGAGATCAAATTGCCAACATCCGCTGGATCATCAAAAAAGCAAGAGAGTTCCAGAAAAACATCGATTTCTGCTTTATTGACTAGGCCAAAGCCTTTGACTGTGTGGATCACAATAAACTGTGGAAAATTCTGAAAGAGATGGCAATACCAGACCATCTGACCCGTCTCTTGAGAAACCTGTACGCAGGTCAAGAAGCAACAGTTAGAACTGGACATGGAACAACAGACTGATTCCAAATAGGAAAAGGAGTACGTCAAGCTGTATGTTGTCACCCTGCTTATTTAACTTATATGCAGAGTACATCATAAGAAACGCTGGGCTGGAAGAAACACAAGCTGGAATCAAGATTACTGGGAGAAATATAAATAACCTCAGATATGCAGATGACACCACCTTCATGGCAGAAAGCAAAGAAGAACTAAAGAGGCTTTTGATGAAAGTGAAAGAGAAGAGTGAAAAAGTTGGCTTAAAGCTGAACGTTCAGAAAACTAAGATCATGGCATCTGGTCCCATCACTTCATGGGAAATAGATGGGGAAACAGTGCAAACAGTGTTAGACTTTATTTTTTTGAGCTCCAAAATCACTGCTGCTGATGATTGCAGCCGTGAAATTAATAGACGCTTACTCCTTGGAAGGAAAGTTATGACCAACATAGATAGCATATTAAAAAGCAGAGACATTACTTTGCCAACAAAGGTCCATCTAGTCAAGGCTATGGTTTTTCCAGTGGTCATGTATGGATGGGAGAGTTGGATGGTGAAGAAAGCTGAGCACCGCAAAATTGATGCTTTTGAACTGTGGTGTTGGAGAAGACTCTTGTAAGTCCCTTTGACTGCAAGGATATCCAACCTGTCCATCCTAAAGGAGATCAGTCCTGGGTGTTCATTGGAAGGACTGATGTTGAAGCTGAAACTCCAATACTTTGGCCACCTCACGTGAAAAGTTGACTCATTGGAAAGGACCCTTATGCTGGGAAGGATTGGGGACAGGAGGAGAAGGGGATGACAGAGGATGAAATGGATGGATGGCATCACTGACTCGATAGACATGGGTTTGGTTAAACTTCGGGAGTTGGTGATGGACAGGAAGGCCTGGTGTGCTGCAATTCATGGGGTCGCAAAGAGTCGGACTCAATTGAGTGACTGAACTGAACTGAATATTCCATTGTGTATATGTACCGCATCTTCATTATTCATTCCCCTGTTGATGGACATTAGGCTGCTTCCATGTCTTGGCTATTGTAAACAGTGTTGCAATGAATACTGTGATTCATGTATCTCTTCAGATCATGATTTTCTCCAGATATATGTCCAGCAGTAGAATTTCAAGTTATATGATAGATCTATTTTTAGTTTTTTAAGAATCCTCTATACTGTTCTCCGTTGTGCTTTACCAATTTACATTCCCACCAAGAGAGGAGGAGAGTTTCCTTCTCTTCACATCCTCTTTAGGATTTACTGTTTGTGGACTTTTTTATGATAGCCAAAGAGATGGGAATACCAGACCACCTGACCTGCCTTCTGAGAAATCTGTATGCAGGTCAGGAAGCAACCGTTAGAACTGAACATGGAACAACAGACTGGTTCCAAAGAGGGAAAGGGGTACGTCAAGGCTTTATCTTGTCACCCTGCTTATTTAACTTGTATCCAGAGTACATCATGAGAAATGCTGGGCTGGAGGAAGCACAAACTGGAATCAAGGTTGCCAGGAGAAATATCAATAACCTCAGATATGCAGATGACACCACCCTTATGGCAGTAAGTGAAGAAGAACATAAGAGCCCCTTGATTAAAGTGAAAGTGGAGAGTGAAAAACTTGGCTTAAAACTCAACATTCAGAAAACTGAAATCATGGCATCTGGTCCCATCACTTCATGGCAAATAGATGGGGAAACAATGGAAACAGTGACAGATTTTATTTTGGTGGGCTCCAAAATCGCTGTGGATGGTGACTGCAGCCATGAAATTAAAAGACACTTACTCCTTGGAAGAAAAGTTATGACCAACCTAGACAGCATATTAAAAAGCAGAGACATTACTTTGCCAACAACGATACATCTAGTCAACGTATGGTTGTTTCCAGTAGCCATGTATGGATATGAAGGTTGAACTATAAAGAAAGCTGAACACTGAAAAATTGATGCTTTTGAACTGTGATGTTGGATAAGCCTCTTGAGAGTCCCTTGGATTGTAAGGAGATCCAACCACATCCTAAAGGAAATCAGTCCCGAATATTCCTTGGAAGGACTGATGTTGAAGCAAAAACTCCAATACTTTGGCTACCTGATGTGAATAATTGACTCATTTGAAAAGACCCTGATGCTGTGAAGGATTGAGGGTGGACAGAGGTTGAGATTGTTGGATGGCATCACCGACTCAATGGACATGAGTTTGAGAAAACTCCAGGAGTTGGTGCTGGACAGGGATTCCTGGCTTGCTGCAGTCCATGGGGTCTCAAAGAGTCAGACACGACTGAGCGACTGAAATGACTGATTCTGGCTGATGTGAGGTGATACCTCATTGTGGTTTTGATTTGCTTTTCTTTAATAATTAATGATGTTAAATATATTTTCATGTGCCTATTGCCCATCCATATGTCTTCTTTGGAGAAATGTCTATTGAGGTCTTTTGTCCATTTTTTGAGTAGTCTGCTTGTTTTGATGCTGTTAAGCATCATGAATTGTTTGCGAATTTTGGAGACGAATCCCTTATTGGCCATATCCACCTGCAATACAGAAGAGCCCAGTTCAATTCCTTGGTTGGTAAGATCCCCTAGAGAAGGGATAGGCTCATCCCTCCACAATTCTTGGGCTTCCCTGGTGGCTTAGACAGTAAAGAATCCACTTGCATTTCAGGAGACCTGGGCTTTATCCCTGAGTTGGGAATATCTCCTGGAAGAGGGCAAAGCAACCCACTCAAGTATTCTTGGCTGGAGAATCCTCATGGACAGAGGAGACTGGTGGGCTACAGTCCATGGGTTCACAAAGAATCAGACATAACTGAGTGACTAAGTACAGCACAACCATGGTCACTCACCTAAAGCAAGCATCCTGGAATGTGAATTCAAGCAGGTCTTAGGAAGCATTGCTATGAACAAAGCTAGTGGAAGTGATGGAATTCCAGCTGAGCTATTTCCAAATCCTAAAAGATGATACTGTTCAAGTGCTGTACTCAATATGCCAGCAAACTTGGAAAACTCAGTAGTGGCCAGAGGACTGGAAAAGATCAATTTTCATTCAATCCCAAAGAAGGGCAATGCCACAAAGAATGTTCAAACTACCTCCCAATCAGTTGGTTGTCTTTTTGTTTTATTTTTTTTTTCTTTGCCGTATAAAACCTTTTGAGTTTAAATAGGTCTCATGTGTTTTCTTTTGTTTTTAATTTCCATTATTCTGGGAAACAGATCAGAAAAGATATTGTTGAAATTTATGTCAGAGAGTATTCTTCCTATGTTTTCCTCTAGCAGTTTTCTAGTGTCCAGGCTCACATTTAAGTCTTTAATTTTGAGGTTATTTTTGTATATGGAATTAAAGAATGATCTAGTTTTTTTGTTTGTTTGTTTGTTTTTTAATGTGTAGCTGTTCACTTTTCCAAGCACCATTTGTTGAAGAGTCTATCTTTCTGCCATTGTACAGTCTTATCTCCTTTGTCGTATATTAATTGATCATAGTGCATGGGCTTATTTCTGGGTTTTCTATCTTGTTTCATTGATCTGTATTTCTATTTTTATGTCAATGCCATAAGTGTTTTGATAAGGGCTCATCAATGAATTTGATAAAGTTGCAGCTTGCAAAATTAACACACAGAAATCAGTTGCATTTCTATACACTAACAATGAAAGATCAGAAAGGGAAATTTAAAAGCATTTCCATTTATCATTGCATTAAAAAAAAAAAAACCACCTAGCAATAAAACTACCTAAGGAGATGAAAGACCCATACTCTGAAAACTATAAGATGCTGATGAAAGAAATACATAAATAGATGGAAAGATATACCATGTTCATGGATTGGAAAAATCAGTATTGTTTCAAATACTGAATTATTGATTGATTCAAATCAGTCATTGAATCAAAATGACTCTACTTCCCAAGGCAATCTATAGATTCAATGCAATCCCTATCAAATTACCAATGACATTTTTCACAAAACTAGAACAAAAAGCTCAAAATTTGTATGGAGACACAAAAGACCCCAAATAGTCAAAGTAATCTTGAGAAAGTAAAACAGAGCTGGATGAATCAGGCTCCCTGACTTCAGATTGTCCTTATCTCTTAACACAATCCCATTTCATATTTTGGGCCCAAATTTCAACTCCTAACCCTCCTCCTTCTGGTACAAAGTCTTTACTGTCTAGGTTTCTCCATTTTAATTTTTAGTATTATATACACTTACAGCTTTTTTTCTCTGTGTGTTTCTTTTTTAATAAGCAATGCCACCTGAGATAACCTGTACTTCCTTTTATCTGCTCTTCATCCTCTCCTGAACCAGTAAGGGAGTCCTGTGAAGTTGAATGGTTAGAGAAAAGGATTTTAATTTATACAGGCCTTGACCAAAACCTGGGCTTCACGAGTGGCTCAGATGGTAAAGAATCTGCTTGCAGTAAAGGAGACCCTCATTTTATCCCTGGGTCAGGAAAATAACCTGAAGAAGGGGACGGCAACCCACTCAAGTATTCTTGCCTGGAGAATTCCATGGATGGGGGAGCCTTGTGGGCCACAGTTCATGGAGTTGCACAGAGTCAGACATGACTGAACAACTAACACACTGATCAAAACCTAACTTAATGTGGGATTGAGATGTATTGTCTGCTCCATAATGCTCATGCTATATGAAGGCAATTAAATATATTAAAAAATTATCTGCTGTCAATCCTTATCCCCCATCCTAGGGAACAACTGTCACTGGTGCTTATGGGCTCCTCTTTCTAAATTCAGTAAATGATATTATGATCAGTATTATAGACCTCGTATATTAATGATAACAGGTCATAATTTCTATAGGTATTTGGCTGTGACTTGCAATCTCATTCATATATCTGCAGTCAACTAGTTGCCATTGTTTGGCCCTCCTCTTAGGAGGAAGGAAAAAAAACATTCAAAACATTACATATTAAAATATTTTTATAACATCTCTGAGGGAGGTTACTGAAGTACTAATGTCTATATATCTGGAGTCCTGTAAATATACTGTGTCAGAATCTCCCTACCTTTCTTTTACCTATGTATTTTACAGTTATATTTTTCCATACATCATCTATTTTATAGCATGGATTATTTTGATAAATGGCATATTTACAAATGTAATCATGCAGAAACTTGGAAAGCTATTGTGTTTTGGGATATGACCTTTCTTGTTGTGTTTAGAACCCTGAGACCATTACCATGTGAAAAAGTCCAAATTAGCTTCTAGAAAGTAAGAGACTATTTTGGAAAAGGCCGACACATGAGTGGAGCCATCCTGGATCATCCAGCCACCATCTGGCCTGCCAGCTGACTGTAGATGCTTTAGTAAGCCCAGAAAAAACAGCCCAGCTGACTTAGAAAAAAGATCCTCTCAGCCAATCCACAGCATTCTTAGCCACATAAATGGGCATTGTCAAGTCTCTAAATTGTATGAGTGCTTCTTACACAGCAAAAACTAAACAATGAAGGAGAGAAAGAGAGTGATAAAGTCAGGATGAGATCATAATCTCACTTTCCATGTCTATAAAGTAGAAATAATTATATTTCCCAGATTTGTTATAAGAAAATAAGAATAATTCAGGAGAGAGAAAAGTGTATAATGTGGAATGGGCAGTGGGGAATTACCAAAGTGATATCCTTGAGTAGGCAAGAGAGGATGAAAGCTTGTTCACAAGTGGAGCTTTGAGGCTAAAATAGGAATAAAGGCAATTATATATTAACAGACAAAAGGCAGGTAGATGCCAATATATAAATATAATGGGGGAATCTCGAGGAGGTTCTTTTCTGGTTCTTTTCTTGTGGAGGTTCTTTTCTAATTATATAGATATAATTAGATATCTATCTGGAAAAGTATAAAAATGAAAAAAAAAAAGATTGAAAAAATCTTACAATCAAAAGCAATATGTTAGACATATGTGAATTTATCAAAAAAAGTTGTGATACAACTATTCAATAAAATACTAACCAATTAAAATTATATTTTTTAAGGACTGTTAAAGTCAAAAGAAAATACATGAAAAACTTGAAAATCAAAATAAAGAGATAAAAAAGCAGAATACAAAACTATATGTAGAACATGACTTCACAAAAATATTTTCATGTAAGTAGATAAAAATAAAACTAGAAATAAATATGCCAATATTTAAAAGTAATGGTCTCTTGAATATGAAAATTCTAATAACTTTTATGTCTCTTTTATGTTTTTGAAATTTTCTAAATTTCTTATGAAAAACATGATAAATAACACAGGAAAATAAAAGCAATTGACGCTATTTTGGTAGCAAACTAACAACAGGAAAAACAAATTCCTCTTTCCCTGTCCTTGCTTTCTAAAAGCAGATTTAAAAAACTGGAAATTTCCAACAATGGATAAAGTGCAATGGAAAATAACAGAGAGCATACAAAGTAAAAGAATTACAGAAACATAGACAAGTTAATAAAGTACAGGAGCTTTGCTCTCAGAGCTGTCAAGCCCTTTCTTGTTCACCACTGTTCTGAGATATTTATGGTCTATCCTCAAATGATCAGCAGCACTTTTCATTTCCTTACCTTGATGCTATGCTTCCCAGCCAGTAGCCTGACTCTGAGAAACAGATGCAGGCATGTGCATTCCCTAGCCCAGCAGCCTAGCTGGGAAATTTTAATTCCTTCAAGGTCAATACAATAGGAAGAAAACCTCAGTCTATACCTATAGCAGGCCTGAGCATTCTTTCCATTTCCACCTTCCAGTTGGAAGATATATTTCATAATTAACATTTCATCATTCAGATGAAACTCTGCATGTACCCACAGATTTAATAATAGAATGACATTTTGATTATAAAATAGCCATATTCAGCAAAAAAAAATATCTTAAGATCAGCTATGATCTTGAGTTACAGTAGTGAACAAAACTAAATCCCTACACTCAAAGGGTTAATATAGTGTAGAAAAAGTGTAATTTAATACATTGGCTTTTAAATTACTTTGACTCTGAGAAATGCAATTTATACTACATCCCTTACACATATATTCACATGAATATAAAGACTAAAACAAAAGTTTCACAAGATAATACTGTCTCTTATTGCACTCTCTGATACTTTAAAAATTATTTTGAAAGTCATGAATAGGTCACAAATCAAGTGTTGAAAACCTGCTGTAATAAAAAGTACGGAGGATTTGAAGTCAAAGAGCCTGAAATAAATTCCCAACTCTATGATGATCAGCTTTGTTATCCTAGAAAATTGTTTATCCTTCTTGGCATCAATTTTCTCATCTATCAAATTAAGATAATAGTACCTATCATAAAGGCAGTTCTAAGAATTGCATATTATAATATCTTAGCACAATCCTGGCACATAGAAAACATTTGATATAGGACATTTGCTTAATGATAAGCTATTATTATTACTATTAGTGTTATTAATATTGTTATTCAGATGTTATTATTCTGTGTGGTAGAGGATGATTTTCATGTTACATCTATATTATTTAAACAGGGGAGGGTGGAAATGGGTTGTGGACTTAAGCAGTGATTCTGCCAAAGGGAGTTCATATAATAGAAGCAGGCAGGCACCTCATATCTATAGAAATAGTCTATCCCTCTTTTTCATATTTCTATTGGATTAAGAAAGATACCAACAATGCAGCATATGACTTTTAAAAAGGTTATAGAAAAGGAAAAAGAAAAAAAAAAGTGTATTCAATGAGGAGCATTCAATTTAACTGTTCTTAGGGTGTTTGAGGGTATTTAAGAACTCTCTTAAGAAAAAAATCTGGCTGATTTTTAAAAACCTTTGGATCTCCAGTATTTTCAAAACCCTAGAACCCTAGGGTCATTATGACTTGGGTACACAGGAATACTCTTCAAAAGGAGAAAATGAAGTTCTACTGAAGAAACTATTCTTGAACACATAGGAAAAGTTATTTGGAGAAAATAACACACGATTTCCTGTTTCACACTGAGGCACCAACTGCTCTTGCTCCTACGACTCAGTGAATCTTGTCTACCTGCAGAATAGCCCTATAATTCATCTCCCTCCAGTGCGAGAAGGTGGAGATTGGCTCTGTGTCTGTTAATGGGCTGTCTAATAATTCAATATGAAAGTGATCATTAGAAATCCTTTTAAACGACTTACAATTCAAGTTGAACAGTAACATATATATTTTATCTGTTTAACAAAAACTTATTAACCAAAAAAAAAAAAAGAAGAAGAAGAAGAAGAAAGAATATAGAAGCTAGAATAAAGACTCTCTCCCACCTCCCCCCTACCCCACCTTTGAAGTTATCCAATGCATTTACATTAGCCTGAGTGTGATGAAAGGAAGTGCCACCTGGCTGAGAGATAAGAATCTCTGACCTTTCAATGCTTGGGTGAGTCATTAGGGCAAATTATGAAACAGCAAACTTCAGTACTGTAGCTGGGAATATTCCTATTTAGATCTCGAATTCTCTATCAGTGATTTTCCTCTTTTTTCTCCCTCCTCGTCTTTTGCTCTTTAACTAGCTTTTTAAATCCATAATCTGCATGAATGGGAATTCATGCCTAGTGATTTATAAGGTTTACTTTTGTAAGGGCAAATGATCCAAACACTACTCAAGTTTCTTACCATAGCCATACTTAGTGTTTCATAATCTGGATGAATAGGACAATGCCTTGGAAAATCAGATGGGCAGGAGTATTTTAGAAGATACCAAATCAGTCCATGAAGTATACTTAGTAGCTAGAAATTCTGCAAATAGGAAAACCCTAGGGTATCGTCATTGTATTTTGAATTCAGAAGAACAGTTAAGAAGAATTAAATCAGAACCTCTCATTTTCAATGAGGATAGAACATAAAGAGGACCGAAACACCTTGTCAACTGTCACAAAGTTAGTTGGTGGCAGACCAGGCCTCCTGATGCTTGGTCTAATGGTCCTCTAGGGATACCATAATTTCAAACCTGAGGAAGAATTTCTCTTACTTCTTTGATTCAAAGGAATCTGGATAGATTTCCCTCAATATTTTTATGATAATCAAGAAACCACTGAAATAACCAAAGCAACAGCAACAGCAATAACAGAATTTCTTCACGCAGGAAACTATCTTGAAAAAGAAAAAATACAAAAGCAAAGGATGCACATAGATTATGTCTCCATGGAGGGAGAAGTACTGTTCCAGAGATACTAATTTCAAGAAAATTAAGGTATTCTCATGTGACTGAGTTAAGATATAAACAAATTATTGTTTATGGATTTCATCTGAAGTCAGAAAAAAATTTAAATGTCACTCCATATGCTTGTGAAGACCTAATGCCCACATGTTTATCAAACATGCAGAAGGGATAAATTTTGGCTTTTTTCTTTTAGTATTTAATTAGTTATATTGATGTCTATCCTATTATTATTTCTATCATAGTTGAAAAAATACAGGCAAATATGGAAAGAGATGTAAAAGGAAAATTAGTGGTGGTGTGTAAGCAGGGAACAAAGAAAAAGCAAAGCGAAGAGATGTGAGCAACTGAAAAGTCAAGTTCAACTTCAGATTTTGAAGACATTTATGTCATTTTACTAAATCATTGTGTTACTCTTCTGATAAAGAAAACTAAACAAGGAATGTTTTATGGGCTTATATTTCCTACTGCAAAAAGTAGCTATTTACAACATGTTAAAAACTTACCTCTCTAAATCTTTACTCACTTCAACCTGCACACTGTTTTCTGGGTATGAATCAAATCTTTGATTCATCATTTTCCTAATAAGAAATGGTAGGGACCTAAAAGAAGCTGAAGATATTAAGAAGAGGGGGCAAGAATACACAGAAGAACTGTACAAAAAAGATTTTCACGACCCAGATAATCATGATAGTGTGATCACTCACCTAGAGCCAGATATCTTAGAATGTGAAGTCAAGTGGGCCTTAGAAAGCATCACTACGAACAAAGCTAGTGGAGGTGATGGAATTCCAGTTGAGTCAAATCCTCAAAATTGATGCTGTGAAAGTGTTGCATTCAATATGCCAGCAAATTTGGAAAACTCAGCAGTGGCCACAAAAAAGGTCAGTTTCATTCCAATCCCAAAGAAAGGCAATGCCAAAGAATGCTCAAACTACCGCACAATTGCACTCATCTCACACACTAGTAAAGTAATGCTCAAAATTCTCCAAGCCAGGCTTCAGCAATACGTGAACCGTGAATTTCCACATGTTAAAGCTGGATTTAGAAAAGGCAGAGGAACTAGAGATCAAATTGCCAACATCCGTTGGATCATTGAAAAAGAAAGAGAGTTCCAGAAAAAACATCTATTTCTGCTTTATTGACTATGCCAAAGTCCTTGACTGTGTGGATCACAATAAACTGGAAAATTCTGAAAGAGATAGGAATACCAGACCACCTGACCTGCCTCATGAGAAACCTGTATGCAGATCAAGAAGCAACAGTTAGAACTGGACATGAAACAACAGACTGGTTCCAAATAGGAAAAGGAGTCCGTCAAGGCTGTATATTGTCACCCTGCTTATTTAACTTATATGTAGAGTACATCATAAGAAACGCTGGGCTGGAGGAAGCACAAGCTGGAATCAAGATTGCTGGGAGAAATATCAATAACCTCAGATATGTAGATGACACCACCCTTATGGCAGAAAGTGAAGAAAAACTAAAGAGCCTCTTGATGAAAGTGAAAGAGCAGAGTGAAAAGGTTGGCTTAAAGCTGAACGTTGAGAAAACGAAGATCAGGGCATCTGGTCTCATTACTTTATGGCAAATAGATGGGGAAATAGTGGTTGACTTCATTTTTATGGACTCCAAAATCACTGTAGATGCTGATTGCAGCCATGAAATTAAAAGACACTTACTCCTTGGAAGGGAAGTTATGACCAAGCTTGACAGAATATTAAAAAGCAGAGACATTACTTTTTCAACAAAGGTCCGTCTAGTCAAGGCTATCGTTTTTCCAGTGGTCATGTATATATGTGAGAGTTGGACTAGAAAGAAAGCTGAGCGCAGAAGAATTGATGCTTTTGAACTGTGGTGTTGGAGAAGACTCTTGAGAGTCCCTTGGACTGCAAGGAGATCCAACCAGTCCATCCTAAAGGAGATCAGTCCTGGGTGTTCATTGGAAGGACTGATGTTGAAGCTGAAACTCCAATACTTTGGCCACCTGTTGCGAAGAGCTGACTCATTGGAAAAGACCCTGATTCTGGGAGGGCTTGAGGGCAGGAGAAGAAGGGAACGATAGAGGATGAGATGGTTGGATGGCATCACCGACTCAGTGGACACCGGAAGTTGGTGATGGACAGGGAGGCCTGGCGTGCTGCAGCTCATGGGGTCACAAAGAGTCGGACACGACTGACCGACTGAACTGAACTGATTCATTTTCATATCTTTTAATGTATATTGTAAATCTCTATTCAAATTGGAATGTCTTTCTTTCTCTTGTCCTATGACAAATTGCCCTTCCTTCAAATCACTAGACTTACTCACTTCCTCTAGCCAAATTCTGTGCTGTGCTGTACTTAGCTGTATCTGACTCTTTGCAACCCCATGGACTGTAGCCCATCAGCCTCCTCTGCCCACGGGAATTCTCTAGGAAGAATACTGGAGTGGGTAGTCATGCCCTCCTCCAGGGCATCTTCCCAACCCAGGCATCAAGCCAGGTTTCCAGCATTGCGGGTGGATTCTATACCATCTGAGCCACCAGGGATGCCCAGTTCCACCCTAATCCATGTCTATACAACATTTTCCCATATATTTTAATAATATTAACGTATTTTCTTAGTTGATGTGTTTGTTTCTATTGATAGAATACAAATTCCTTAAAGTTAGGGATATGTATAAATAATCATCCCTACATATTCTTCACATATGGTTACTCTATGTTTATTGAAAGTATTCATGTATATTGTATTTTCTACAAGATAGTAGAGAACAGATTTCAGATTCCCTGACTGATACTGGAATCCAGTTCTCTTCATTGAACTGCACAGATTCCTTAAATCTCCAGCTTTTTTTCACAGTGCTTTCTCACCCACCCCAGCTGGAGTGGTCATGCTCTAGTGACTCCAGATGGTTGGAATGGGCATTGGGCAGCTGGATGGGGAATGTGCCTTCCATCTGATTGCACTCACTGTGGGTGGGCAGGTGCCCTCTCTCAGGAAGGCTGCAACCAAAGCCAAATGGATAAAGGCACTGAGGTAAAGGCAGCAAACAGAAATTGCCATGCCAATTCCAAGGTGGACCTGAGCTAAGAAGACTTGATGTTGTTGACCTTAAAGCAATTGGTCCTCTCGTTACACAGGTCATTTTCATTATCATCACCTAAGGGTTTGGCTTCTTCCTTAGATACATTTCCTTTCAATTCCATAACCAGATTGAGAAATAAGTCATCAAGAACTACAATGCCTTATTGAGTCAGGAGTCTGGAGTGCTACCAAATTCTCCTTAGGTGGTAGGCATTTATAATTCTACAGACCATGTCCAGATGGGCAATTACAGGTAAACAAAGGAGGTAGAAAAGCCAGCTTTGTCCAAATCAGGAGAATTCTCAGAAGTGCTGATCAAGCTCTTTCAAATCTGGAGCTTTCCCTGATGTGTCTGACCATTCTCACCACTTCCAAGCCACTGATATTGCTCCCTGGATATTGTAATATCCTCTCAATTGATGTCTTGGTTTCTGTGTTTATATCTCTTTGTATTTCCTCATGGTAAAGTGATTTTTTTTTCTTTTTAAACTGAAGTTAGTTCAGGTCACTCCAAAGTACAAAACTCTCCAATGGCTTCCCAACTCCTTCTGAGTAGATTTCACAGGCCTTGCAATGACCGATAAAACCCCAAGTAGGTTAGCTCCCATTATCATTCTAACCTCATTTTCTATTTTTCTCTCCCTCCTTTGCTTTGCTTCAATCACACTAGTGTTCCTATGGTCCTCAAACATTTCAGTCTTTGCATTGCTGTTCAGTTTTGCCAACATTACTCTTTCTCTAGCTCTATCTTAGAGAACCACATAATGAACATTTACCTTTTTCAAGCTTCACCTGACCACCCTTTATAAAATTGAAGCGCTCCTCCACAGGACGCTGCTAATCACTCTTCCTGTACTATTTTTGTCTGTAGTACTTTTTACTTGTTGGCATATATATTTTACTGATTTATTATTGTATTGTCTATATTTTTCCTGTAGAACGCATGCTTCAGGAAGGCAGAATTATTTGTGATTTTCCATGACCACATCTCTAGTGCCCAGAACAGTGTCTGACACAAGTAAGCAGTATCTTTTAAATGAACATAAGACACTGAAGAGATTAATTACATTATCTACTGTACATGCAGTCTTCGTTTCAATAGGAAAAGCATTATCCATAATCCTTACAAGACTTTTATTCTTCAGCAGTAGCCATATTCTGTACCACATAACTTTGCTTTACCTCTTATAATTCTTTAATGGTTGGTTAGACCAGGGATGGGCACATGACTGAAGGGAAAATCATTTATACACTGCTTAATGGTCTGAATGGAAAATTTTAACCTAACAAGGATGACAGTGATTAGCTAGGTCTAGAGGAGTCTTTCTCTTAGGAATCTGAGGTAGAAAATAAGAGAATAATTCCTCAGATGGAGGAGAGAGGGACTACAAAGAGGGGAAAAAGTGACTTCTATAGACATTAATGCCCTATAATTGAGGACAAAGAACACTTGCTATTGAAGGAGTAATTCAACTGTGAGGATTTTCTAGAGTTCTTTGATACTCCTGTCTTTCCTAATATTGTGTTGTAACCTAACAATAAATCCTTCCAAACTGAAAAAAATTGTAAAGTCTCTATTCCTTGCCTAAATCAAGCAATCTAAGATTACCTGGCTGCAGAGGAAGACTGACTGTCAAAGTACTGCTCTATCTTATGCAGAAAGATCTTCCAGATTTGTTTCTTAATAATATGAAGAAATATTGAATACTTAAGAACATACTAAAAAGCAGAATACTAGAATACTAGAATACTAAAGAACAGTGCTAATAACCTCATATACTAGCTAATAACACTAGAGGCATGGGAGTATAAGAATTCTGGAATCCATAAGATGTTACACAAACATCCAAGTCACTGTTTTCTTATAACTAGACTACCAAAATGGCTTTCTAATTGATTGCAATGAATCCTTGTTTACATTCTTGTCCCTGTATACACTGTAGAGGAGACACATAGAAAGGCACATTAATAAGAGTTATTTTTGAAAAAATAATTGTCAAGTTATACTAATCTTCTGCTCAAAACCACTCAGGGGGTTCTCATCACATTTAGAACTAAATTTAGGCTCCTTAGGTAGCCACAAGGTCTCCAGTTCTCTAGTTCCTATCTTCCTTTCTGCCTCATGTACTCCCAGTCTTTCCTTCTTCTGATATTCAGTCACCCCACTTCCAGGAGCTCCTTAATTTTGCCTCAGTCCTCTTGTACCAGCTCGTCCTTTTGTCTGGCAGTCTTCTCATTAATCATGTATTATTAATAGATCAAATGCCACCTTCTTTGAGGAGATTCTTTGGTCACTCTAGATTTACACTGTCCAAAACAGTAGTCATACTGTGGTATTGAGCACTTGAAACATGGCTACTCTGAACTGAAGTGGATTGCAAATATAAGTGTAAAAAAAACTCTGAATTTCAAAGACTTAGTATGAAAAAATAATGCAATATATCTCATTAATATTACATGCTGAAGTGATGATGTTTGGCACATATTGGGTTAAATAAAACAATATTGAAAATTATTTCACTTGCTAAACTTTTAATTGGACGTATTCTAAAATACCTTAAAATGTATAATGGGGCTTGTATTATGTATTTCTATTAGACATAATAGACTGACCTATACCATTACTCCTGTTCATTTTCCTCTTGGTACCTATGCCTTTCTCCAATTATTTTATTTGTATGTTTGTTTTCTGACTCCATCACAAAAAACAAAGTTCCAGGAGGGTTGTGACTTTGCTATGTTTGCTGCTATATCTTAAGCACTGAAATAGTGACTGGCAGATAGTGAATACCAAATAAGTTTTGTGGATGATTGGTGAATACAATAATGGGGAATTTTTTCATCAACTCTACTCTCCTTTCAATGGATTCTGTTCACTTGGGCCTAGGTATCTTCTGACTAATAATAATTCTTTTATATTATGACATTATTATTTATGTAGATCAGGAATCAGCAAATTTTTTCTGTAAAGGACCAACTAATGAATATTTTAGATTTGCAAGACACTGTCACTGTCACAACTATTCAAATCTGCAGCTATGGAGCGAGTGCAGTCAGAGACAATACATAAGCAAATAAGTATGGATGTCTTCCAAGGAAAACTTTACAAAAACAGATAATGAGCTGGATTTAGCCCATGTGCAGTCATTTCCTGGCCTCTAATGTAGGCAGTCAGAGATAACATTTTGACAATAAAGACTTTTGAATAAATGCATGCATGCTAAGTCACTTCAGTTGTGTCCGACTCTTTTCTACCCTATGGATTATAGCCTGCCAAGCTCCTCTGTCATTGGGTTTCTCCAGGCAGGATTACTGGGTTGGGCTGTCTCTTTTCTCCATTTGAATATATACGTACATATATATGGGCTCCCCTGGTAGCTCAAATGGTAAAGAATCCACTTGCAATGCAGGGGACTCAGGTTCAGTCCCTGAGTTGGGAAGTTCTCTTGGAGAAAGAAATGGCTACCCACTCGTCTTCTTGCCTGGAGAATTCCATGAACAGAAGAACCTGGCGGGCTATAGTTCATGGAGTTGCAAGGAGTCAGACACTAGTGAACAACTAACATGCATAAATATATCTATATGTATGTGTAAATATATTTATATTTATTTATCTAAAGTGAGCTTGCAATAATATACAGTGCCATGGAAAGAATGAGCACAATATATATCACCAATCTTCACTTATATATTAGCTGTAAAAATTATATCTGTAAGTATTTATATAAAATTATTAATAAATGTGCAGATAGTCAGGTCATATCCCAAAAACCAAACATTAAGAGTAATGACTCTTTCTAAACTGATATACTGAAAATATTGAGTTGCCTATGGAAAAGCTACGGAAATTGGACACTTGAATAGGAAAGAAAGCTATCCATCTGACTTAAGTACTAAAGAGAAAAAGATACTTTATTCTTCTAGGCAACAGTAGAAAAGTGAAAGTGAAAATCGCTCAGTTGTGTCCGACTCTTTGTGACCCCATGGACTATACAGTCCATGGAATTCTCCAGGCCAGAATACTGGAGTGGGCAGTCTTTCCCTTCTCCAGGGGATCTTCCCAACCCAGGGATCGAACCCAAGTCTCCCACAATGCAGGTGGATTTTTTTACCAGCTGAGCCACAAGGGAAATCCAGTCAATAGTAGAAGAAGCCTACCTAGAGTTTTACTGAAATCTTTTAAAGAGACTGCATCTTTGTGCAGACTGATAATGCAAATAAAAATTCTCTAAGATGTTTCAGTTCAGTTCAGTTCAGTTCAGTCGCTCAGTCGTGTCCGACTCTTTGCGACCCCATCAATTGCAGCACGCCAGGCCTTCCTGTCCATCACCAACTCCCTAAGATGTTTAGTATAAAATAGTAAGTCTTTAAGAGAAATTCTGTCTTAAACTATCTAAATCTGACTTTTTGTACTTCTAATTAGGTGAATTTAATATTTCCTCACAAAACATGCAATAGGGAAGTTAAGAGTTATGCCATTTGAATTTGACTGAGTCAGTGGACTGGGTTCAGCCAGTAACAAGATTGTGATTTCAGTATTTTAAACTTAGATGTCAGAAAATCATGATGTGTCTTCAGTTTCTCCAACATGTAAAATTACCCTCAATTTTCTAATAGGTCCTGAGTATGAGTGCTTTCCAGAGAGAATTATAAATTCTCCAAAGAACAGGTAAGATTCAACTATTTTAGAACCAATGGTCCATTTCATAGTCTTACTGAATTTGTCACCCAGTTAAGGAATATCGTCAGCCATTTCTCAGGTAAGAGCTTGCTTGACCTGATGGTTTCAGTTTTCTAGACACACTCTTTCCCTTAGTTAGGAGGGTGGGAGGGAAAAGAGAGATGAGCTACAGCTTAAAGCCAAACTTTCTGTTAGCCAAATTGACTTTCCATAGTTATTAATGTGTAAGGCTTATCTCTTTCTCCCTTCCTCTCTAAGTTATTCCCTTTTATTATCTTTCTCACTGCTGATGCAGCATCACTCCTGCGGTTTTTCCAGGAGAGAAAGGTGATTACCAGCTGAATGACAATTAGGTTAAACAAGTCTATACTAGAGAGCCAGCTGCTGAGATTTGACATTATAACTACCACTTACTGAGGCATTTCTGGAGAGGAACTTACATAGAATCATTGAAGTCATATCTTTAGTGCATGTCTCTGCAAAAAGGACAAGGGGAAGAAGAGTGGGGAAGAGGGAGAGGTGAATGAATAATTATTTGTGAGATGCTTTACAGTTTTCACTGTAATGAATACACATACATGATTTGGATAAAATATTGTGAGAGGGTGCCCCCATTCACTTATGTGTCACTTCCATACATGATCATCCAGTTACACAGAATATTCTCTGTTGGAATGACCAAAATGGGAGATTAAGATGTAAACTCAATGGACAAAATATAGAGAATAATAATTATGATTTAAGGCAAGTGACATGTGCTAAAACTATTCTGTGGGTGGCTGGGACCAGGACCAAGGACTTTACTTCTGCTACTGTCCCAGAAATTTATTTCTCTGGAATTTAGGATTCAATTCTAGGGGGTAGAGAAAATTAGGCAGATTTGTGTATTGTTTAGCTAGATAAGCAAGGGATAGATAACACTCAGCACTGAGAGGAAAAACCTTTATTCAATGATTCTGCTTGCATAACAGGACCTAATTCTCTGTATGGCATGAATCCAAACCATAGAGTCCCTATTTAAAAAAAAAAATCAAACTTGAAATTGTGAACCACAGGAATTTAAGACAGCTCTGCTTCTTTCTTTCTGATACCCAATCACCATTTTGGACTTTGGCAGAGAAGGAAAAAAGGAAAAATTGGACAAATGAGAGAGAGGAGGAAGAGGAAAACATGAAAGTGGAGAATTTCCAGTTGTTCAGATCTACTCAGAGTCTGGAGAGCAGAATTACACTTCAAAAGATAACATAGATTTCTTTTTCTCATTTTTGATCTTTTAGCTCAAATACTTACTTTCAACATTTTTCTGTGTTCCTTCCTCCCATGCCACTGTTCTCTTCATCTATTGCTTTCCCTTCCCCATTGTATCTTTTTCTGTGGCCTCAGACCTGCCAAGGACCACACAAGTACTTTATTTTTTTTAAATCTATATGCATTTATTATTTGTAACAGAAACATCAAAACATACATATAATCAGAAACTTCAAAACATGCATATAATGCAAGAAGTAAGACACCAAGGCAAAAGGAAAATAATATTAGGAAAAATAAACCATAGATAATTTCTACTTTAAAAATGCAAGCTTAAAAGCACACAAGTACTTTAATTCCCTTTCCAAACTGCCTATTCCACCCTGCCCCAATTCACCCCACCCTACCTCTGCCACAGGGTCAAGTACTACAGACGTGTGAGGCAATCCTAAGGTTTTATTGATTTCCACATTAATCCCTAATTTGTAAATCACAGATTTTCCTGGGTGAAGCTTCTAAGCACTCTGATCATTTTGCTCTTTTGCTGTTTTAGGAGCACAGGGTAAGAGATGGAATGGCCTTGAGAGAGATTTCAGCAGCCTCCTTTTAAAATAAAGGAAGTGGAAAAAAAATCTCTCTATTTCTCCCACTTTTCCTATAACTTACACAAAGTCCTTGTCCAAGAAAATAATCAGGTCCTTACAAGAAATCATTTCAAACCTTCTATGGGTCTTTGTGTAGCAAGGTGAACAGCCATTAAGAGGTAGATGGCTGGCAGAGTTTTAGTCCTCACTCTGGCAGACCCAGCATATAGTGGGAGGGGTTTGAATGAATGAAATTTAATGTGACTTTATTTGGAAATGGAAAAATACCAGTGTGATGGGGAAACGTGGAGCCTTGCAAATTGTAAGTAGATTGGGAAAATCTTTCTCTTCTACTTTGAGTGTTAGATGAGTGCTTCAGAAGCTAAGCATTTCTAAAAACTACCTAAGGAATATTGGGTATACCTATAGAATAATAATTTTAGAAAGTGTTTTTAAAAATGATTCAAGAAAGTATTTAAAATTAATGAGTTTAGGGGAAAATGAATACATGTATATGTATGGTTGAGTCCCTTCTCTGTTCACCTGAAATTATCAAAACACTGTTAATTGTCTATGCCTTAGTACAAAATAAAACATTTTAAAAAATGAATAAAATAACAATATTTTAGACATAAAATCTGAATAATATATCAAAAATTAATGAAAATATAACAATGTAATTTAAAAAATAGTCATTAAATTGTATTTCATGTGGATGTGAAATAATTATTTAACAGTTAAAATACATTGAGAACATACTACATGCCAGACTACCAGGGCTTCTCTGGCAGCTCAGTCAATAAAGAATCTGCCTGCAATGTGGGAGATTCAGTTTCGATTCCTGGGTTGGGAAGATCCCCTGGAGGAGGGAATGGCAACTGACTCCAGTATTGCCTGGAGAATTCCATGCACAGAGGCACCTAGAGGCCTACAGTCCATGGGTGTCACAAAAAGTTGTACCTGACTGAGCGACTAAAAACATATGGATGTGAAATATTTATTTAACAACTAAAATACATTGAGAACGTATTATATGACAGACTGTTTTAAGTGCTTGAAATATAGTTGTGAAGAAAGTAGTTTCTACTTCACAATGCTTGGTGGAGAATTTCTCAAGAGACAAAGTGAGGAGTGTGTGAGAAGGAGTGCTATAAAGTGAGCTGAGTCAGTTTGGTCATGTGCAATATTTAGGTCATAAGGACCTAACAGAAGCAGAAGATATTAAGAAGAGGTGATAAGAACACACAGAAGACCTGTACAAAAAACATCTTCATGACCCAGATAATCACTATGGTGTGATCACTCACCTAGAGCCAGACATCCTGGAATGTGAAGTCAAGTGGGCCTTAGAAAGCATCTCTATGAACAAAGCTAGTGGAGGTGATGGAATTCCAGTTGGGCTATTTCAAATCCTAAAAGATGATGCTGTGAAAGTGCTGCACTCGATATGTTAGCAAATCTGGAAAACTCAGCAGTGGCCACAGGACTGGAAAAGGTCAGTTTTCATTCCAATCCCAAAGAAAGGCAATGCCAAAGAATGCTCAAACTACCGCACAATTGCACTCATCTCACACGCTAGTAAAGTAATGCTCAAAATTCTCCAAGCCAGGCTTCAGCAATACGTGAACCGTGAACTTCCAGATGTTCAAGCTGGTTTTAGAAAAGGCAGAGGAACCAGAGATCAAATTGCCAACATCCGCTGGATCATTGAAAGAGCAAGAGAGTACCAGAAAAACATCGATTTCTGATTTATTGGCTATGCCAAAGCCTTTGACTGTGTGGATCACAATAAACTGTGGAAAATTCTGAAAGAGATGGGAATACCAGGCCACCTGACATGTCTCTTGAGAAACCTGTATGCAGGCCAGGAAGCAACAGTTAGAACTGGACATGGAACAACAGGCTGGTTCCAAATAGGAAAAGGAGTCCATCAAGGCTGTATATTGCCACCCTGCTTATTTAACTTATATTCAGAGTACATCATGAGAAATGCTGGGCTGGAAAAAGCAAAAGCTGGAATCAAGATTGCTGGGAGAAATATCAATAACCTCAGATATGCAGATGACACCACCCTTATGGCAGAAAGTGAAGAAGAACTAAAGAGCCTCTTGATGAAAGTGAAAGAAGAGAGTAAAAAAATTGGCTTAAAGCTCAACGTTCAGGAAACTAACATCATGGTATCTGGTCCCATCACTTCATGGGAAATAGATGGGGAAACAGTGCAAACAGTTGCTGACTTTATTTTGGGGGGCTCCAAAATCACTGTAGATGCTGACTGCAGCCATGAAATTAAAAGACACTTACTCCTTGGAAGGAAGGTTATGACCAACCTAGATAGCATACTTAAAAGCAGAGACGTTACTTTGCCAACAAAGGTCCACCTAGTCAAGGCTATGGTTTTTCCAGTGGTCATGGATGGATGGGAGAGTTGGATGGTGAAGAAAGCTGAGAGCCGCAGAATTGATGCTTTTGAACTGTGGTGTTGGAGAAGACTCTTGAGAGTCCCTTGGACTGCAAGGAGATCCAACCAGTCCATCCTGAAGGAGATCAGTCCTGGGTACTCATTGGAAGGACTGATGTTGAAGCTGAAACTCCAATACTTTGGCCACCTCATGTGAAGGGTTAACTCATTGGAAAAGATCCCAATGCTGGGAAGGATTGGAGGCAGGAGGAGAAGGGGACGACAGAGGATGAGATGGCTGGATGCCATCACTGACTCGATGGACATGGGTTTGGGTAAACTCCTGGACTTGATGATGGACAGGGAGGCCTGGTGTGCTGCGATTCATGGGGTCACAAAGAGTCGGACACAACTGAGCGACTGAACTGAACTGAACTGAACAGTAGGTAAATGTCACCACCAAAGAAGTCTAAAGTTGTGAAGAAAGAGTTGTATCTTCACAACCTCACAACAACATACCTAGTTACCATGAACAAAGCATGCAAACAGTACTTGGGTGCACCTCAAAAATGACAGAATGATCTCGGTTTGTTTCCAAGGCAAGCCATTCAACATCACAGTAAGCCAAGTCTATGCCCCTTCCATGGACTCCAAAGAAGCTGAAGCTGATCAGTTCTATGAAGACCTAGAAAACCTCCTAGAACTAACACCTAATTTTTTTTTTCTACTCATCATTGCAGATTGGAATGCAAAAGTCAGAAGTCAAGATATACCTGAAGAAACAGGCAAATTTGGCCTTGGAGAACAAAATGAAGCAGGGCAAAGGCTAACCAAATTCTGCCAAGAGAATGCGCTAGTCACAGCAAATATCCTTTTTCAACAACACAAGAGACTGCTTTACACATGGACATCACCAGATGGTCAATAGCAAAATCAAACTGATTACATTCTTTGTAGCTGAAGATGGAGAAACTGTATATAGTCAGCACAAAGAAGACCTGAGGTTGAATGTGATATAGAGAATTAGCTTCTCATAGCAAAATTCAGATTTAAACTAAAGAAAACCGGGAAAAACACTAGGCCAGCCAGATATGACTTAAATCAAATCCCATATGAATTCACAGTAGATGTAACAAATAGATTCAAGGGACTAGATCTAATTAACAGTGTCCCTGAAGACTATGGACAGAAGTCTGTAATATTGTACAGGAAGCGGCAAACAAAACTATCCCAAAGAAAAAAAAAAGCAAGAAGGCAAAGTGGTTACCTGAGGAGGCTTTACAAATAGGGGAAGAATGAAGAGAAGTGAAAAGCAAGGGAGAGAGGGAAAGGTCCATCCAATTAAACACAGCATTCCAGAGAATAGCTGGGAGAGACAAGAAGGTCTACTTCAATGAACAGTGCTTAATAACAGAAGAAAACAACAAAAGGTTAAGATCTCTTCAGGAAAATTGGAAACATCAAGGGAGCAGTCCTCCCAAAGAAGTCACAACAAAGGATAAAAGTGGTAGAAACCTAGTAGATGTTGAAGAGATCGTGAAGAGGATACATGGAAGAACTGTATAAAAAAGATCTTAATGAGCTGGATTATTATGATGATGTGGTTAGTCACCCAGAGTCAGACATTCTGGAGTCCAAAGTCAAGTGGGCCTTAAGAATCACTGCTGTTAATAAAGCTAGTGGATGCAATAAAATTCCAGCAGAATAATTCAAATCCCTAAAGGATGATGCCATCAAGATTTTGCATTCATTATGTCAGCAAATCTGGAAGACCCAGCAGTGGCCACAGGACTGGAAAAGGAAAATTCTATTCCCAATTCCCAAGAAGAATAGTACCAAAGAATGTGCTAACCATCGGACAATTATACTCGTCTCCCATGCTAGTAAGGTTATGTTTAAAATATTGCATGCTAGGCTTCAGCATTATCCAAACCAGGAACTTCCAGATATCCAAGATGGGTTTAGAAAAGGAAAAGGAACTAGAGATCAAATTGCCAACATTCGCTGGATTATAGAGAAAGCAAGGGAATTTCAGAAAAATACCTATCTTTATTTTACTGACTGTGCTAAAGCCTTTGAGTCTGTGGATCATGACAAACTGTGGAAAGTGCTTAGAGAGATGGGAATACCAGATCATCTTACCTGTCTCCTGAGAAACCTGTATTTAGGTCAAGAAGAAAGAGTTAGGACCCTGTATGGAACACCTGATTGGTTCAAGATCGAGAAAAGAGTATGATAGGGCTATCTGCTGCCATCCTGTTTGAGAAATGCTAGGCTGGATGAGTTATAAGCTGGAATCAAGATAGGTGGGAGAAACATCAACAACCTCAGATATGCGGGTGATACCGCTCTAATGGCAGAAAGTGAAGAGGAACTAAAGAGCTTCTTGATGAGGGTGAAGGAGGAGAGAGAAAGAACCAACTTAAGCCTATATATTAAAAAAGCTAAGATCAAGGCATCTAGACCCATTACCGCATGGCAAATAGAATGGGAAAAAGTGGAAGTAGTGACCGATTTCCTCTCCTTGGGCTCCAAAATCACTGTGGACAGTGATTCCAGCCATGAAATCAGAAGACAATTGCTTCTTAGCAGGAAAGCGATAACAAACTTAGACAAACCTCAGTAGCTCAGTGAAGTCGCTCAGTCGTGTCTGACTCTTTGCAACCCCATGAACCTCAGCACGCCAGGCATCCCTGTCCATCACCAACTGCTGGAGTCTACCCAAACCCATGTCCATTGAGTCGGTGATGCCATCCAACCATCTCATCCTCTGTCGTCCCCTTCTCCTCCTGCCTCCAATCCTTCCCAGCATTAGGGTCTTTTCCAATGAGTCAACTCCTCGCATGAGGTGACCAAAGTACTGGAGTTTCAGCTTCAACATCAGTCCTTCCAATGAGTACCCAGGACTGATCTCCTTCAGGATGGACTGGTTGGATCTCCTTGTATCCAAGGGACTTTCAAGAGTCTTCTCCAACACCACAGTTCAAAAGCATCAATTCTTCGGCCCTCAGCTTTCTTCACCATCCAACTCTCACATCCATACATGATCACTGGAAAAACCATAGCCTTGACTAGACGGACCTTTGTTGTCAGAGTAATGTCCCTGCTTTTCAATATGCTATCTAGGTTGGTCATAACCTTCCTTCCAAGGAGTAAGCGTCTATTAATTTCATGGCTGCAATCACCATCAGCAGTGATTTTGGAGACCCCCAAAATAAAGTCTGACACTGTTTGCACTGTTTCCCCATCTATTTCCCATGAAGTGATGGGACCAGATGCCATGATCTTAGTTTTCTGAACGTTGAGCTTTAAGCCAAGTTTTACACTCTCCTTTTTCACTTTCATCAAGAGGCTCTTTAGTTCTTCTTCGCTTTCTGCCATAAGGGTGGTGTCATCTTCATATCTGAGGTTATTGATATTTCTCCCAGCAATCTTGATTCCAGCTTGTGTTTCTTCCTGCCCAGGGTTTTTCATGATGTACTGCCAACAAAGTTTCATATAGTCAAGGCTATGGTCTTTCCAGTGATTATGAACAGCTGTGAGAGCTGGAGTGTAAAGAAGACAGGACACCAAAGAATTGATGCCCTCAAACTGCAGTGCTGGAGAAGATGCCTGAAAGTCCCCTGGACAGCAAGGAGATCAAACTAGTCAATCTCAAGGGAGATTAACCCTGAATATTCACTGGAAGGACTGTTGCTGAAGCTCCAGTATTTTGGTCATCTGTTGTGAACAGACAACTAATTGGAAATGTCTCTGATGCTGGGAAAGATTGAAGGCAGAAATAGAAGACGATGTCAGAGGATGAGACGGCTGGATGGCATCACTGATGCCATGAACATGAACTTGAGCAAACTCCAGGAGATGGGAAGCAATAGGGAGGGCTGGCATGCTCCAATGCGTGGGGTCACAAAGAGCTGGACATGAATGGATAACTGAACAACAACAACAAATGTCTAAAGTTGTGAAGGAAGTGTTGTATTTTCACAACCTCACAATATGATATCTGCTTATCATGAACAAAAGTCTCAGGCCAAATTCTATAGTACACCTATTTCATTGGCCAAACACTCTTGACCTGAGGCACAAAATATTTCCTAGACCCACCGAGACAGATTCAATAAAGTATAATTCTCATATGCTAAGGAAAATTAACTCTAGGTAGAAGGGCAATTTTTCCAAGGCAGAAGGCAGGGTTGCATGCACTGTAGTAGAATCTTGCAATCAAAAATACTGAATTACTGTCGAGCAAAGTGAATCAGCTATACAAATACATATACAGCCACTTTTCTGATTTCCTTCCCATTTACGTCACCACAGAGTGGAGTTCCCTGCACTATACAGTAAATTCTCATCAATTACCATATATATCATTTTATACATAGTGTGTATATATAAATCCTAATTTCTCAATTCATCCCACTCCCCCCACTTTGGTATCCATAGATTTGTTCTTTGCATCTGTGTCTCTATTTCTGATTTACAAATGAATTCATGAACATTGTAAAGCAACTATCAGTTCAGTTCAGTCACTCAGTCGTGTCCGACTCTTTGCGACCCCATGGACTGCAGCATGTCAGGCTTCCCTGTCCATCACCGACTCCCCAAGCTTGCTCAAACTCATGTCCATCGAGTTGATGGTGCCATCCAACCAACTCATTCTCTGTCATCCCCTTCTCCTCTTGCCTTCAATCTTTCCCAGCAGCAGGATATTTTCCAATGAGTCAGTTCTTTGCATCGGGGGACCAAAGTATTGGAGTTTCAGCTTAAGTATCAGTCCTTCCAATGAATATTCAGGACCGATTTCCTTTAGGATGGACTGATTGGATCTTCTTGCAGTCCAAGGGACTCTCAAGAGTCTTCTCCAACACCACAGGTCAAAAGCATCCATTCTTTGGTGCTCAGCTTTCTTTATAGTCCAACTCTCAAATTCATACATGACTACTGGAAAAACCATAGCTTTGACCAGGCGGACCTTTGTTGGCAAAGTAATGTCTCTGCTTTTTGCTGTCTAGGCTGGTCATAGCTTTTCTTCCAAGGAGCAAGGGTCTTTTAATTTCATGGCTGCAGTGATTTTGGAGCCCCCCAAAATAAAGTCTGTCACTGTTTCCATTGTTTCCGCATTTATTTGTCATGAAGTGATGGGCCCGGATGCCATACTCCAGTAAAAAAAAAAAAAAAAAAAAGAAGAAGAAGAAGAAGAAGAAAGAAAAATAAATCCTAAATTACTGGCAAGATAGGGTCTTTGTGGTGATCCAGCCTCCGGGGGCCCATTCCTAGGTGCTGCAGAACATCGGTCTTCAAGGGTAAAGTGAACCTCTAAGCTGTTAAACAATGTTTCACAAAGGACAGCCAATTTCCAACATCGTGATGCAAATGAATAATTTTCTAGTTTCAACAACAAAAAAAAAAATCACACTTGACATCCAGTATGTCAATCAGCAAATGCTGGTTGCCAATAAGATGGGGATAACAGAAGGACTTGCAGTGGCCAGATCTGGAATGAGGTTTTGACTGATAAAATTTCTGGTTGATTAAGCCATGACTGGGAATTCTTGATATTATGTTAACTAACCACCTCCAAAATTCAAGTTTAACATAACTGGAATATTTTTATTATTCCACTAATTATGTGTAGCATTCTAAAGTAAATTATAGATCTCAAAAAATGTAGTCGGAGAGGCCACAAAGAAGCATTCAGTGTTTGGGCCTGAGCAATGGAATAGAGTTGCAAATTAGGGAGAAGGTACAATTCATGGCAGATTTAGGTTTGGGGCAAGTATCAGAAATTTGCATGAAATGGCTTAGGAACATCAAGTGGAGATGTTGAATAGAAAGAAATTTAAATATATGATTCTAGAACTCATAGGAGAAATAAGTAGAGGCATGACTTTGGGGATTATCAAGTGTTTCATGGTAATTAGTGTCATAAAGCTGATGCAATCACTTAAAGAATGACATGGCTAGAAAAAAGAAGAGGTTCTGGACACCAAGCCCCGGGGCCACTGTGGCATAAGTGGTCAGGATGATAATGATGTTGATGGTGATATGACAAAATCTAACGTACATAGTGCTCTCGTACCAGGCACTGAGCACTTTAAATACCTTAGTTCATTTAATTCTCAAAACAATCTCATGAGTCAGATATTATTGTTCATCCTGTTTTTCAGATTAAGACAGTCAGAAGGGTTAAGTAACTTGAACAAGGTCACACACAGTTAATATGACAAGGAGAAACCAATAAAGGAGACAGAGGAGAAGCAGCCAATGGAAAAGGAGGACAGCCAAGACAGAGTGATATCATGAGGCCAAGTGAAGAGAGTGATTCATAGAGGCAGGACAAATCTAGCGTCAAATGCTTTTAGGTCAAGTTAAAATAATTTAGAGGCATAGCTATTGGTGACCTTCCTAAGATCAGTTTTATTGGAAGGGAGTGATAAAAGCCTAATTGGAGTTGATTCAAGAAAAACTGGGAAGAACAAAAGTGAGATAGAAAGTATTGAAAATCACTTTTAAGAAGCTTCTGCAGAGAGGGGTAAAAAAATAAATAAATAAAGCAGTACATAAAGCTGGAAGGGGCATGTTTGTATATTGTTAAGCATGCCTAGATGGGTGGGAAATTTAGATAGCATTGGAAAGGGGGTAAAAAATTGGAGTGGTGTCATTTTAGAAGTAGATGGGTTGAAATAGATGTTATCATATGATTTCAATAAAAATATCTCACCCTCTTATGCCCCTATATTAATAATATGTAAAAACTAATTAATATCTTAGACCTTGTGCACAGCTGGTCTCTGTTGTTCTGCTATGGATGTCTTGAATTATTAACATAAAGCTTACAAGGCAAAATAGCTAGGAAAAAATCTCCTCCATAATATAATTGTGAAATTTAAAGAAATGTGTGTATTTCTCCTTAACTTTAACACTAGCCAGACTTACTGTGTCATGCACATCAATTTAAAAACTTTTGTAAACAAGCAAATGTGTATAATTTTAAAATAATTGGGAATAATAAAAATCTATATGTGTAATAATGACTTCTTGCTAATTTTTATGAAGCCTTTAAAAATATTTAACCCATAAAAGTTAAGCTGTTTAAATATGAAGTTATTTAAGGAGAAAAACAAGAAGCAGATGAGTTGAAGTACAGATAATAAATGAAGATAAGGGTGGAAAATGTTTATTCACTTAATGGTTAGGGAAGCAAAACATAATATAGGTATATAAGCAGATGATTTGGTACACTGGTAGAAGTTCTCAGTCGGTTGGTTTTATTTTCTCAGTGGTCCAAGAAGAAATGTCATCAGTTGAGAATGAGGGGGAGAGATATTGTGGTGGTTTGAGATGTGTGAGGGAAATATGAAATATTTATTTAGAACACTGAACAGTGAACTGACAAAAGAAATGTAAGACAGCTGGATAACCCTAACAATCTGCTTGAGGTTAGTGGTCATGAATTAAAGGAAAATTATTATTTGAAATTGTAGGAAGTGCTACAATTGAAGCTTTGCCAAGAAACCAAGATGAAATAAGTGCAGAAAACCGAAGTGTGAGGCCAGAACAAAATTCAAATTTTCAAAGTAAGTATCCGTAATGTATGAATGTTTTTGGTGGGACACATGTGAACTGCAGTAGGATAAAAAGCACCAACTTGGAGAAATTTTACATCCTGCACTTCAGGATCACCTAGAATGGCAGTGAGGTTTCAACAGAGAGATTCTGGGTATGGAGTGAATCAGGGGATGAGGAGAGAAAGGCTACCTTAAGGGAAGTTCTGTTCCAGTTACAAAAGCTGCAGCCAAAAGTCATATCCAGGGAAGTAGTCTTTATAAAACAGATCCAAGAGACAGTCCTCCTTCTATCCTCTTTCCACGAAGAGCCCCGAGACTGGAAGACAACTGTGCTGCCCAAGTTGAACTGGGGCTTTTCCTTTAGTTTTCTTTCCCTCAAGGATGGTTGAAACAAGTATCAAGTAGAAGCAGGAGAGGCAATGTTAACCAAGGAAAGAGAAGAGAAGAACCAGCTAACTTCTCTAGCTCTGTAAGCAGACTGTATACAGGAAGGCCGTTGGTGGAGAGAAGATTTGTCATGAAACAAATTTTAGACTTTAGTGACTTATTCATGATCTGAGACAGTGTTTATGAGCTACAGTAACCAAGGGTTCTCTGTTAGTAAACAGAAAACATGAGTCATGGAACTAAACCCTCCTACCCCACATCCATCACACACCCACTTTTTTTTTTAACCCAAGTTCATGGAGGAAATATTTTCTCTATACAATAAATATTAAAGTCATAGTGAAAAGTCAAAACAAGTCCATGCCTTGTTCAATATGTTAGTTATGCAATTTTTCACATCTCTTAATTTATTTTCTTATTCTTCTATTAATGTAAAAATTGCTAATTTACACGTAAAAGATTACTGTGAAGAGTAAACATATATTGGTGGTTCTGTCAGTGAGTTCTGGATGTTCAAATCAAACAAAGACCCAGAAATTGATACAATTTTTTTATAATACTTGACAGATACTATAGTGAAGGTGAAGGACCCATAGCATTAAAGTTGTGCTAAGTTGAAGAACCCATCACACTAAAAAGCAGGGAGATTTAATGTTTCAGTCTTCAGTTTTGTTGAACTCTGGAAATTATGCTTTCCCATAATTACTGCAGTATTCTTATGTTTCAAAATATTATATAGAATGGTAAATTGATCTGGTCTTTAAGTGATAAAAATCAAACAGTGACAAAAGTAAAAATCTGGTGGTTGAAATGTTTGCACTATAGTTTGAATTTCTTTTTAAAAATTGTTAATATCTTAAACTCAATATTTAAAAATTTTAAATATTTTCACCCAAAGTGATAGTCACACACTTTATCACCAAAGTTAGACCACTAGAACAAGGCACATGCAATCTTAGATATGGTCTATACTGACTTGCTGGGGGAGGAAAGGAAGTTCATGTCATTTGATCATAGTTGCAATTTCCTATTTCCTTCAAAAGCACATTAGGATAATGAGTTGTAGATTGGCCAATAAATAATTCTGGAAATAAAATTGTGTGAATTGGCCTTAGGATATATCTATTTTATTTACATACCTGTTTTCCTGCAATTATTGATCACAATGCATTATTTTTAGTTTATATTCTATGTCATAAAGTAATCAAAACCATTATATTTCCTGTCTCATGGATCCTCTTTGGCTTACAAAAAATTGTTTCCTAATCCTTCTCCTTTACCAGGTATGTGTCAGGAGCTGTTTCAGACTCTGCACACCTGTCATTTCACCTACATATAAAGCAAATACCTTCCCCAGACATAAATGATGGCATTTGCTCATTCATTTTGCGTCACTGATATTTTGTAATGTCCAGATGGTGTCTTTTGATTTCAAAATTGCTAGTGCTTTATTCTGAGTTATCTCTAAGGAATCACGTTGTCATTAACATTTCACAAGTTTCACAACAAGAACATGACCTGAACCCACACAGGGTGTGCACTGATCCAAGGGGTGTCACTTTGAGTCATACCTCTGGCATTTTCTTCTTTTCCATATAAGCAAAGATTTTCTTCTTTTTACTGAAAAAATATTATTTAATTTTGTTCAAGGGGAAAATAATCAATTACTTTCCAAGAAAAGTTGATATGCTTCCTTCTGTAGTCATGCAAAAACATCAATGACTTCATACTACTGCTTGAGAATAACATTTGCAGTCCAATAAGATCCATTTTACAGAAATTCACCATCATACTTGGTTTTTGCTTTTTTATGCTAAAACCCCTTCAAAATAATATCACTGCACTCGCAGATATACTTGTAGCAGCATATACTGAAATCCTGTTCAAATTTGTCTAATTATGTCTTCTGCTCTTCAGTATTTCTAGTTTTATTAATCTTTCTTGTTTCCAAAAGACACACTTGAGGCTTTTGTCCATTTTTTGAGAATTCTGGGCACACTGCACCATAAAAGAACTGCAAATCTAACAAAAGTAAGCATTAACATGGAAATACAAAGACAATATATTGCCTGAAATGAACTATACCTTGTTAACTGAATTTCAGTGGGGTTGAACTTCCCAAAGCAGGTCCTGAATGTATATTCAGACTCTTAAAAAAATGTGTCTGTTGTATTTGAATCCGTTCTATTGAGATGGATGAAACTGGAGCCCATTATACAGGGTGAAGTGAGCCAGAAAGAAAAGCACCAATACAGTATACTAATGCATGTATATGGAATTTGAAAGATGGTAATGGTAACCCTATATGTGAGACAGAATAAGAGACACAGATGCATAGAACAGTCCTGTGGACTCTGAGGGAGAAGGTGAGGGTTGGACGTTCTGGGACAATAACATTGAAACATGTATATTGTCATATGTGAAGCAGAACACCATTCCATGTTCTATGCATGGGACGGATGCTCAGGGATGGAGAGTGGGGATGACACTGAGGGATGGGAGGGGGAGGGAGGTGGGAGGAGGGTTTGGGAGGGGGAGCATGTGTGAACCCATGGCTGATTCGTGTCGATGTATGGCAAGAACTACTGCAATATTGTAAAGTAATTAGCCCCCAACTAAAATTAAAAAAAAAAAAATGTGTCTGTTTTAAGTAACTATCAAATTCCATGAAAATATCACAAGTTCACAGTTCAAATTTGTGAAATGCAAGTGAAGAAAATTGTTTCATTCCTTTTTTCCTGCGTCTGTCCACCTTTAGGTCACATTCTGAAGACCATCAATCATCAGTGGACACACTTTGTGATACACTAGTTTATAGCAAATACATATCTCTGAATTTCTGTTTGTCCTTGTGAGGCTGTGTACATATATGTGTGTGCATATGCATTTGAGATTTATACATAGAGGTGCATGGGTTAGTGTATGTCTAAGAAAAAGAGACCTAATATTTAGAATAAAGAAATATGTTTTAAATTTTAAAAATAAATATATAAGTAAATTTTATTTTCTCATTAGTGAGCAAACTTCAAAGGTGACTAGATTTGAGGTGCTATCTCCCACTCTGGAATAGTTATGGAACTTAATGCAAGCAGGTCAAACTGGGCCATCTTGCCTGAACCACTAAGACATTATTTTAGGTACAATAATACAGGCTTAGAAAGCCATCAGGAAATCCTATAGTCTGTGCTTTACATGTGTAGGTGCACACTAGCATATTTATAGAAGAAAATTATTCCTCCTTTCTTCCACTTTCATCTTTGTCCAGCCACTGCTGTCTCAGATTATTTTAAGAGGCTGCAAATTAGACTCTCTGCCTCTCTACAATATATTCTCAAAACAAAAGTCAGAGTTGCCCCATTAGAAAATAAATCAGATCATATTGCTTCTGCTTTAAAAACCTAAGCCCATATAGGGTTTATATATACATATGTATATTTATTATATATGACATATTTATTGTTAATATATATGTATCTTATATGTGCATATTAATATGCTTATAGTATGCAATGATATACATTATATATACACACACACACACACACACACATAATATACGTAAATACGCAGAAGCTGCTCTTCTACTTCATCTCATCACATTATGAGCAGTTTCTCTGTTTACTCACTGTGTTCTAGCCACATGAGCCTCCTAGAATCTTTCTTAAGTACCCTGTTAAAATTTTAATCTTCCCCTCTACCTCTGTATTCACCAGCTTTCTTGCTTGCTTTGTTTTACCCCATACAATTTACTTTCATCAAATGTTACACATTTGATTTATTTCTTTTTTGCCTATCTACCTTATTACAAGCTTCATGAGCCTTGGATTTTTATCTGTCTTTTTCACTGATGTATCACCAAGATGTGGATTTTTATTTGGCAAATAGTAAGCACTTAATATTTTTTGAATGATTAATGATGGAGGCAGGAGGAAGGATCTTGGAATGAGCCAGCTTAAATGAGTAGGAAGTAGACCTCTCAAAGAGGCTGGAGATACATGGTGAAAATTAGAAGACAAAAAGAAGGTGCTTTTTTTCAAAGAGAATTCCAGACCAGATGGCAAGTTTCATAACTGAACTGTACACATGAAGCATTTAACCTTGTGTACTTTCTCTTTGAACTATAAATATATGACTTTCCAGTTTTACTGTCTTGTTTCACATGATGTAATTCCCTTTAGTTTTACGCAAATAGTAAAATCAATAAACCCAAACTCTTGAGTGGTAGTCATTTGAAGGAAAACTTCCTGCCCATCTCCACAAAGCTCCACATAGAACGGGCAGACCTGTGTCAGGGGAGAGTGTGTGCTGGGATCTCCAGACCATGAGTATTTAAGTGAATAGTGCCAACAGAAATGGTTTGGAGCAGTGGTCAACATCATAGCCTGGTAGCAGACAAAAGACGTACATATGTGTGTGTGTGTGTGTGTGTGTGTGTATGTGTGTTAAGTCGTTTTAGTTGTGTCTGACTCTTTGCAACCATATGGACTGTACCCAGCCAGGATCCATGGAATCCCAGATCTTCCTTACCCAGGGATTGAACCCTGGTCTCCTGCATTGCAGGTGGATTTTTTATAGTCTGAGCCACTAGGGAAGCCCTAGACGAGATGATCCTCCCCCATTCCTAAATAAACTAGTTGAAAGTGATTCTTGTGGGAAAGAGGAAAACTGATTTTTGGGATACAGGTAGGTGCAGAAACAGATCTTCAAAAAGTAAAATGACTTGTTTTCTTAGTCTTTAAATTCTTGATATTGAATTCTTTTAATTCTTGATTCTTGGTGCTCGTTCTACAATTCCAGGCCACTCTTTGTAATCAACTCATATTTAACACAAACACTTATGGACCTCAATTCCCCAATCTACAATATAGGCACAAAAATTCTTATGCTTTAACCTATCTCAATTTATATGTCTTCCAATACTCTTGACTCCCTGGATTGTACATGATTCTCAGAGCTTACTGAATCTAAATTTTAGTAATCGTTAACAATGGCTCTTCTTTCATCTGCTTGAAATTTACTAGGAATTCTAGAAAAAGACAATTAAGAGAGAAGAAGTTTTATAAAAGAAATGTTGTGATCTCTGAAGACTCTTCTTTTTATTCTCTATACACAATTCCACAGCCAAGAAGAAAATATTTCCCCAAAGAAAACCAGACTGATATGGGTATTTTATCCTCATCCCTAATGTCTATATTTTCTAAGCCTATTTCATGTTTTAAGAAATGAGAAAAGGAAAAAAAAAGTTTATGTTGGTTTGAAATAATGTGTGGGATTTTGTCATTTAGAAATGAAAACCTCTCTAGTTCTTTCAAAGACTCTGCCTAACCTTTGTTCAATCGTAACTGGAAGAGCCCAAAGTCTGAACATTGCTAGCTTTGGAAATATTGTCTTGCTGGGTGAAGTCACACAATATTGCAAATGTTTCATTGGCGTGTTGTTTCTTTCCCCTACAATAATTGCCTTTCTTTTAGATTTCAGTGTTTCCCTTTTGTGTTTACGATAACAGAGGGATGCTTTATTGCATTTCACCAGGCCGGTTGCCATGGTGATCAGCAGTTGCTGTATGCTGTAAAAATAACCCTCCTTCCTTGATAGATTTCACTTGAGTGAAAATAACCCTTAAAAATAGGTTGAAATTTACATACTAACTCTTCCAGCAGGTTCAAGGGGGGGGAATGAATTACATCGTGATTTGACAAGCTATTAGGTTAGGGGTTACTGAATGAGGTTTGAACAGTGAAGTTGCTATAAACCAATGTGAAGCCCACCAAAATTCAGTATGGAATCATCAAATTTCATTGGGTCTTTCTTCATTAGTGTTGTATCATGGCTAAAAAGGTATGTAAGGGAAAATTAAAATTTCTGTGAGCATTACAGATTGTAAGAGCTGGGGACTCAGGGATATTACAGGTTGGTCTAGACCAGAACATCAGTTCTCAAACTGTGTCCCAAAGGACACTGTTCCAGAAAATGTAAATAATAGGCTGGTCCAGACTATGTTAATAAAATGATCTGTGGTCAAATATATTTGAGAAACATAAACATATTGTACTTAAAATACATAGTATCATGTCAAAATCTCTGAGATATTTTAATGCAAAATACCACTTATTTGTATTTAATAGACATTCCATCTTCATTTAAACATGAATATCCTATTTATGTCATTTAGGAGAATTCTACTTTGGGAGACCTTTTAGATCCTTTAAATTCTTTTATTGTACAGTTTTAAATAATTTCATGAAGATATTTTAGCAAACTAGAGGAACTTCTCGGAGAAGGCAATGGCACCCCACTCCAGTACTCTTGCTTGGAAAATCCCATGGACAGAGGAGCCTGGTAGGCTACAGTCCACGGGGTCGCTAAGAGTCGGAAACGACTGAGAGACTTCACTTTCACTTTTCCCTTTCATGCACTGGAGAAGGAAATGGCAACCCACTCCAGTATTCTTGCCTGGAGAATCCCAGGGACGGTGGAGCCTGGTGGGCTGCCGTCTATGGGGTCGCACAGAGTCGGACACGACTGAAGCAACTTAGCAGCAGCAGCAGAGGAACTTCTACTAACTCATTTTGTCATGTTTTTCCCAAGAGAAGAAAAAAACGAAAACAAAAATCAGGGTAAGCGGTAGTGGTAGAGTTGGTATAGATAAACTGGATAATGATATAGAGGGAAATATATAGATCATTTTGTAGTCTCATAGCAATGAACAGATAGTAGAGTAAAATGTTTTTCAGAACAGAATTAGAATTGATTTACACACCTACATTAGTAGTCTGAAGTGAATTTGTTGTTGCTATTCAGTCATTCAGTCGTCTGTTTGCAGCCTGTGTCACTCCTTCAGTTCAGTTCAGTTGTTCAGTCGCGTCCAGCGCTTTGCAGCCCCATAAACTGCAGCATGCCAATCTTCCCTGTCCTTCACCATCTCCCAGAGCTTGCTCAAACTCATGTCCATCAAGTCAGTATGCTCTCCAGCCATCTCGTCCTTTGTCATCCCCTTCTCCTGCCTTCAGTATTTCCCAGCAGCAGGGTCTTTTCTAATGAGTTGGCTCATCTCATCATGTGGCCAAAGTACTGGAGCTTCACCTTAAGCATCTGTTTTTCCAATGAATATTCACGGTTGATTTCCTTTAGAATTGGCTGGTTTGATCTCCTTACTGTCTAAGGGACTCTCAAGAGTCTTTTCCAACATCACAGTTCAAAAACATCAATTTGTCAAGGTTCAGCCTTCTTTATGGTCCAACTCTCACATTTATACTTGACCACTGGAAAAAAACATAGCTTTGACTATATGGACCTTAGTGGGCATAGTAATGTCTCTGCTTTTTAATATGTTGTTTAGGTTTGTCACAGATTTTATTCCAAGGAGCAAGCATCTTTTAATTTCATGTCTGCAGTCACCATCTGCAGTGATTCTGGCGTCCAAGAAAATAAAATCTGTCACTCTTTCCATTGTTTCCCCATCTATTTGTCATGAAGTGGTGGAACCAGATGCCATAATCATAGTTTTTTGAATGTTGAGTTTTAAGCCAACTTTCTCACTCTCCTCTTTCACCTTTATCAAGAGACTCTTTAGTTACTCTTCACTTTCTGTTGTAAGCATGGTGTCATCTGCATATCTGATGTTATTGATATTTCTCCTGGCAACCCTGATTCCAGCTTGTGCTTCAACAAGCCTGGCATTTGGCATGATTTACTCTACATATAAGTTAAATAAGCATGGTGACAATATATAGCCTTGATGTAGTCCTTTCCCAGTTTGGAACCAGTCCATCGTCCCATGTCTTGTTCTAGCTGTTGCTTCCTGACCTGCATACACTCAAAAGTCAGGTTAGAGGGTCTGGTATTCTCATCTCTTCAAGAATTTTCCAGTCTGTTGTGATCTGTACAGTCAAAGGTTTTAGCATAGTCAGTGAAGCAGAAGTAGATTTTTTTTCTGGAATTCTCTCGCTTTTTCTATGATCCAACAGATGTCGATGATTTGATCTCTGGCTCCTCAGCTCTTTTTAAATCAAGGTTGAACATCTGAAAGTTCTTAGTTCACTTACTGTTGAAGCCTAGCTTGGAGAATTTTGAGCATTACTTTGCTAGCATGTGAAATGAGTGCAACTGAGCAGTAGTTTGAACATTTTTGGCATTGCCTTTCTTTGAGATTGGAATGAAAACTGACCTTTTCCAGTCCTATGACCCCTGCTGAGTTTTCCAATATGCTAGCACATTGAGTGCAGTACTTTAACAGCATCATCTTTTAGGATTTGAAATAGCTCACCTAGAATTCCATCACTTCCACTAGCTTTGTTCATAGTGATGATTCCTAAGACCCACTTGGATTCACACTCCAGGATGTCTGGTTCTAGGTGAGTGATCACATCATTGTGGTTAACTGGTTCATTAAGATATTTTTTGTCTAGTTCTTCTGTGTATTCTTGCCAACTCTTCTTAATATTTTCTGCTTCTATTAGGCCCATACCGTTCTTTATTGTACCCATCTTTGCATGAAATATTCCCTTGGTATCTCTAATTTTCTTGAAGAGATCTCTAGTCTTTCCCATTCTGGTTTTTTTCCTCTATTTCTTTGCACTGTTCACTAAGGAAGGCTTTCTTATCTCTCCTTGCTAGACTTTGGAACTCTGCATTCAGATGGGTATATCTTTCCTTTTCTCCTTTGCCTTTCACTTCTCTTCTTTTCTTAGCTATTTGTAAGGCCTCCTCAGACAACGATTTTGCCTTGTTGTATTTCTTTTTCTTGGGGATGATTTTGATCACTGCCTCCTATACCTTACAAACCTCCATTCATAGTTCTAAAGGCACTCTGTTTATCAGATCTAATCCCTTGAATTGGTCACTTCCACTGTATAATCATAAGGGATTTTATTTAGGTCATACCTGAATGGCTTAGTGGCCCCTACTTTCTTCAATTTAAGTCTGAATTTTGCAATAAGGGGTTCATGATCTGAGCCATAGTCAGCTCCCGGTTTTGTTTTTGTTGACTGTATCAAGCTTCTCCATCTCTGGCTACAAAGAATATAATCAATCTGATTTTGGTATTGACCAGCTAGTGGCATCCATGTGTAGAGTTGTCTCTCGTGTTGTTGGAAGAGGGTGTTTGCTATGACTAGTGTGTTCTCTTGGCAACATAAGACCATAGCCTTTACCAACATAAGACCATAAATAATTCTTGACACCATATGCCCAAAATAATTCTGTTTTTTTAAAAAAAAAAAAAAACTTTAAAAAGATTTTTATGTATACATACATTATAGCTGTATCTTCCTGTATGATATTGAACTCAGAGCTAATATGTTGTTTTTGCCTGATTATATTACCAATCTGGGATCATACCTAGAATGGTATGTCAGGGTACCATCATACTCAGAATATATCCAACAATCACATTATTATTAGATGTAATGTATTTTTTCCAAGCATAAATTCAAGTCTAATGATATTTTTATTTCTTCCTATTTACCTCCCAGAGATTTCTGAAGATGAATTGCTCACTCCTTGTGATATTAGCCACACCCTTTAATCTAAGTAGGTTGAAGTCTTCTTGTATGACCAGCTTGTTCTTCTTGCTTCTCAGTTTATGGATCTGACGTATTATTTTTTACTCAGTTCAGTTCAGTCTCTCAGTTGTGTCCGACTATTTGCAACCCCATGAATCACAGCACGCCAGGCCTAGCTGTCAATCACCAACTCTCAGAGTTTACCCAAAACCATGTCCATCGAGTTAGTGATGCCATCCAACCATCTCATCCTCTGTCATCCCCTTCTTCTCCTGCCCGCAATCCTTCCCAGAATTAGGGTCTTTTCCAATGAGTCAACTCTTCGCATGAGGCGGCCAAAGTATTGGAGTTTCAGCTTCAACATCAGTCCTGCCAATGAACACCCAGGACTGATCTCCTTTAGCATGGACTGGTTGGATCTCCTTGCAGTCCAAGGGACTCACAGGAGTCTTCTCCAACACCACAGTTCAAAAGCATCAATTCTTTGGCGCTCAGTTTTCTTCATCGTCCAACTCTCACATCCATACATGACCACTGGAAAAACCATAGCCTTGACTAGACGGAGCTTTGTTGGCAAAGTAATGTCTCTGCTTTTCAATATGCTATCTAGGTTGGTCATAACCTTCCTTCCAAGGAGCAAGCATCTTTTAATTTCATGGCTGCAATTACCATCAGCAGTGATTTTGGAGTCCCCAAAAATAAATTCTGACACTGTTTGCACTGTTTCCCCATCTATTTCCCATGAAGTGATGGGACCAGATGCCATGATCTTAGTTTTCTGAATGTTGAGCTTTAAGCCAACTTTTTCACTCTCCTCTTTCACCTTCATCAAGAGGCTCTTTAGTTCTTCTTCACTTTCTGCCATAAGGGTGGTGTCATTTGCATATCTGAGGTTATTGATATTTCTCCCGGCAATCTTGATTCCAGCTTGTGTTTCTTCCAACCCAGCGTTTCTCATGATGTACACTGCATATAAGTTAAATAAGCAGGGTGACAATATACAGCCTTGACGTACTCCTTTTCCTATTTGGAACCACTCTGTTGTTCCATGTCCAGTTCTACCTGTCGCTTCCTGACATGCATACAGGTTTCTCAAGAGACAGATCAGATGGTCTGGTATTCCCATCTCTTTCAGAATTTTCCACAGTTTATTGTGACCCACACAGTCAAAGGCTTTGGCATAGTCAATAAAGCAGAAATAGATGTTTTTCTGGAACTCTCTTGCTTTTTTGATAATCCAGTGGATGTTGGCAATTTAATCTCTGGTTCCTCTGCCTTTTCTAAACCAGCTTGAACATCTGGAAGTTCACGGTTCATGTATTGCTGAAGCCGGGCTTGGAGAATTTTGAGCATTTCTTTTCTAGCATGTGAGATGAGTGCAATTGTGTAGTAGTTTGAGCATTCTTTGGCATTGCCTTTCTTTGAGATTGCAATGAAAACTGACATTTTCCAGTCCTGTGGCCACTGCTGAGTTTTCCAGATTTGCTGGCATATAAAGTGCAGCATTTTCACAGCATCATCTTTGAGGATTTGAAATAGCTCAACTGGAATTCCATCACCACCAATAGCTTTGTTTGTAGTGATTCTTCCTAAGGCCCACGTGACTTCACACTCCAGGATGTCTGGCTCTAGGTGAGTGATCACACTATCGTGATTATCTGGGTCATGAAGATCTTTTTTGTACAGTTCTTCTGTGTGTTCTTATCACCTCTTCTTAATATCTTCGCTTCTGTTAGGTCCATATCATTTCTCTTCTTTATCGAGCCCATCTTTGCATGAAATGTTCCCTTGGTATCTCTAATTTTCTTGAAGAGATCTCTAGTGTTTCCCAATCTGTTGTTTTCCTCTATTTCTTTGCATTGATCGCTGAGGAAGGCTTTCTTATCTCTTCTTGCTATTCTTTGGAACTCTGCATTCAGATAGGAATATCTTTCCCTTTTTACTTTGCTTTTCACTTCTCTTCTTTTCAAAGCTTTTTGTAAGGCCTCCTCAGACAGCCGTTTTGCTTTTTTGCATTTCTTTTCCATGGGGATGGTCTTGATCCCTGTCTCCTGTACAGTGTCACAAACCTCCGTCCATAGTTCATGAGGCACGTTGTCTATCAGATCTAGTCCCTTAAATCTATTTGTCACTTCCACTGTATAATCTTAAAGGATTTGATCTAGGTCATACCTGAATGGACTAGTGGTTTTCCCTACTTTCTTCAATTTAAGTCTGAATTTGGCAATAAGGAGTTCATGATCTGAGCCACAGTCTGATCCCAGTCTTGTTTTTGCTGACTGTATAGAGCTTCTCCATCTTTGGCTGCAAAGAATATAATCATTCTGATTTCGATGTTGACCATCTGGTGATGTCCATGTGTAGAGTCTTCTCTTATGTTGTTGGAAGAGGGTGTTTGCTATGACCAGTGTGTTCTCTTGGCAAAACTCTACTAGCCTTTGCCCTGCTTCATTCTGTATTCCAAGGTCAAATTTTCCTGTTACGACAGGTGTTTCCTGACTTCCTACTTTTGCATTCTAGTCCCCTATAATGAAAAGGACATCTTTTTTGGGTGTTAGTTCTGAAAGGTCTTGTAGGTCTTCATAGAACCGTTCAAGTTCAGCTTCTTCAGCATTACTGGTCGGGGCATAGATTTGGATTACTGTGATATTGAATGGTTTGCCTTGGAAATGAACAGAGATCATTCTGTTGTTTTTGAGATTGCATCCAAGTGCTGCATTTCGGAATCTTTTGTTGACCCTGATGGCTACTGCATTTCTTCTAAGGGATTCCTGTCCATAGTAATAGATATAATGGTCATCTGAGTTAAATTCACCCATTCGAGTCCATCTTAGTTCACTGATTCCTAGAATGCCAACATTCACTCTTGCCATCTCCTGTTTGACTACTTCCAATTTGCCTTGACTCATGGACCTAACATTCCAGGTTCCTATGCAACATTGCTTTCTACAGCATCAGACTTTGCTTCTGTCACCAGTCACATCCACAGCTGGGTATTGTTTTTGCTTTGGCTCCATCCCATCATTCTTTCTGAAGTTATTTTTCCAGTGATCTTCAGTAGCATATTGGGCACCTACCGACCTGGGGAGTTCATCACTCAGTGTCCTATCTTTTCGCCTTTTCATACTGTTCATGAGGTTCTCAAAGCAAGAATACTGAAGTGGTGTGCCATGCCCTTCTCCATTGGACCACATTCTGACAGACCTCTCCACCATGACACATCCGTCTTGGGTGGCCCTACACGGCATATCTTAGTTTCATTGAGATAGACAAGGCTGTGGTCCATGTGATCAGATTAGCTAGTTTTCTGTAGTTATAGGTTTTTTTTTTAATTTTTTAAATTTATATTATGTATGTATTTTTTATATATATTTTTACTAGCATGCCAGAAATGTTCGCAACTACTTATTGACCTTGACCTCTTATCCTCACTCCTGGCAGAAGCGGTCATAACCTAATGATTTTTGTACCCCTATAATTTTATCAGGTATGATGCATTAAATGTTTTCATTCTACATGTATCCAAAGATAACAACAAATCATAATATTTTATATATTTACTCATGTATGTGAGTTCATGCCTAATATATATTGAATTCAGTTCTCAATGATCGGAAGAAGAGCTTTATTTCCCTTTAACTTTGACACCCTACCTCACAACATACACAAGAATTAATTTGAGATGAATCATATAAAACTGTAAGAGGAAAACATAACAGAATTCCTTTGCAACCTTAAATTAGGTAAAGATTTCTTAGAACATAAAAAGCAATAGACCCACAACTTGAAAATAAATAAATTGGAATTTGTCAAAATTAAAAAAAATAAACTCTGTCAGAGGACATAATTAAGAAAATGAATAATCAAGCCACAAATTGAGAAAACTATTTGCATGTATATGAAAATGGGCACATATCTAGAATATATTTTTAAAAACCTACAAATCAATAATAAGATAAATAAGACAAAAATCCTATTAAAAATTATCAAAAAGCTTGAACATATACTTCATGAAAGGAAGTAGAGGTATGGCCATGTGAAATGGCCAACATCATTATTAACCAAGATAATGCAAGTGAAAACCTTAGTGAAACACCATTCAATACACATTAAATACACATTAAAATGACTAAAATTTAAAAAAACAAAAACAAAAACAAAACTACAATCCCAAGTGTTGGCAAGGATACAAGAAAATCGGACCTCTTATTTACTATTGATGGGAATTTTAAATCACTTCCCATTTGGAAAACTCTTTAGCAGTTTTTTGTACAGTTGAGTATATATTTAGCCTATGACCCAGCAACCCTACTGCCAAGAGAAATATAAGTGTATGTACACAAAAATACTCGGAATTTTCAGTGATCGGAAGAAGAGCTTTATTTCCCTTTAACTTTGACACCCTGCCTCACACCATACACAAGAATTAAGGAATTTTCATATGAGGTGTATTCTTTATAGTAAAAAGAATGGAGGTAACTTGTACATATATCAACTGCAGAAAGTTAAAATATTGTGCTCTTTCTACAATTGAGCATTTGATGTTGTTGTCACTCAGTCCTGTCTGACTCTTTGTGAACCCAAGGATTGCAAGATGCCAGACTTCCCTGTCCTTCACTAACTTCCTGCTTGCTCAAACTCATGTCCTTTGAGTTGATGATGCCATCCAGCTAGCTCATCCTCTGCCGTCCCCTTCTCCTCCTGCCCTCAATCTTTCCCAGCATCAGGGTCTTTTCTAATGAGTCAGCTCTTTGCATCATGTGACCAAAGTATTGGAGCTTCAGCATCAGTCCTTCCAATGAATGTTCAGGGTTGATTTTCTTTGAATTGACTGGTTAGATCTCCATGTTGTCCAAGGGATTCTCAACAGTCTTCTCCAGCACCACAATTCAAAAGCATGAATTCTTTGGCATGCAGCCTTCTTTATGGTCCAACTCTCACATCTGTACATAGCTACTGGAAAAAACACAGGTTTGACTATATGTACCTTTATCAGTAAAGTGATGTCTCTGCTTTTTAATATGTTGTCTAGATTTATTCCCTTCCAAGGAGCAAGCATCTTTTAACTTTGTGGCTGAAGTCACCATCCACAATGATTTTGGAGCCCAAGAAAATAAAGTCTGTCATTGTTTCCATATCTTCTTCTCCCCATCTATTTGCTATGAAATGATGGGTCTGGATGCCATCATCTTAGTTTTTTGTATGTTGAGTTTAAGCCAGTTTTTTCAGTCTCCTCTTTCACCTTCATCATGAGGCTGCTTAGTTCCTCCTTGCTTTCTGCCATAAGGGTGGTGTCATCTGTTTATCTGCAGTTATTGACATTTTTACTGGCAATCTGATTCTAGCTTGAGCTTCATTCAGCCTTGCATTTCACATGAGGTACTCTGAATATGTTAAATAAGCAAGGTGACAATATGTAACCTTGACATACTCCTTTCCCAGTTTTGAACCAGCCCATTGTTCCATGTCCAGTTCTCACTGTTGCTTCTTAACATGCAATTGAGTATTTCCAGTAATAAAAAGAATTAGAATATTGATACATGCAATAGCACAAATGAATCAGAAACACATCAGGTTGGGTGAATGAAGCCAGACATAAAAGAATACTCATCACATGGTTTACTTTATATAAAGTCACAGAATAGACAAAAGTAGTCTATCGCAAGAGAGATCAGAACAGTGATTGTCTCTGAGAGATGAGACATTGATAGGAAAAGAAAATATCTGGAGGGATGAAAATGTTCTGTATTTTATCAGGGTGATTATGTTATTATATGAACACATGCATTTATCCAAACTCATCAAACTGTAAGGACTTTGCTGTAGCTCAAACGGTAAAGAATCTGACTGTGATGCAGGAGACCAGGGTTCGATCCCTGGGTTGGGAAGATCTTCTGGAAAAGGGAATGGCAATCCACTCCAGTATTCTTGCCAGGAGAATTCCATGGTCAGAGAAGCCTAACAGACTACAGTCCATGGGGTAGCTAAGAGTTGGACATGACGGAGCGACTTCACTTTCAATTTTCACTTTCACGCACTGGAGAAGGAAACGGCAACCCACTCCAGTGTTCTTGCCTGGAGAATCTCAGGGATGGGGGACCCTGGTGGGCTGCCGCCTATGGGGTCGCACAGAGTCGGACATGACTGAAGCGACTTAGCAGCAGCAGCAGCAGCAGCAGCAGCAGCAGCAGCAGCAGAGAATTACTAGCAGATCTGTTCTTAGTATTTCCACTAGCATAAGGTATGCTAAACTAAAAATTATCCTTGGTCTTAGCTTTGTGTAAGTAAAATTTATTTATGTTCTTATCTGGAGTGAGGTTTAATAAATAAATGTTGATAAACCATTCAGTTCCGTTCAGTCGCTCAGTCGTGTCCGACTCTTTGCGATCCCATGAACCTCAGCACGCCAGGCCTCTCTGTCCATCACAACTCCCTGAGTCCACCCAAATCCATGTCTATCGAGCCGATGATGCCATCCAGCCATCTCATCCTCTGTCGTCCCCTTCTCCTCCTGCCTTCAATCCCTCCCAGCATCAGGGTCTTTTCCAAGGAGTCAGCTCTTCGCATCAGGTGGCCAAAGTATTACAGTTTCAGCTTCAACATCAGTCCTTCCAATGAACACCCAGGGTTGATCTCCTTTAGGATGGACTAGTTGGATCTCCTTGCAGTCCAAGGGACTCTCAAGAGTCTTCTCCAACACCACAGTTCAAAAGCACCAATTCTTCTGCGCTCAGCTTTCTTTCTAGTCCAACTCTCACATCTATACATGACCACTGGAAAAACCATAGCCTTGACTAGATGGACCTTTGTTGGCAAAGTAATGTCTCTGCTTTTTAATATGCTGTATAGGTTGGTCATAGCTTTCCTTCCAAGGAGTAAGTGTCTTTTAATTTCATGGCTGCAATCACCATATGCAGTGATTTTGGAGCCCAAAAAAATAAAGTCAGCCACTCTTTCCACTGTTTCCCCATCTATCTGCCATGAAGTAATGGGACCAAATGCCCTGATCTTAGTTTTCTGAATGCTGAGCTTTAACATGTGCTAAAAATCTGGTCATCCCTGCTGTTAGATTTTGAGAGGGAAAGGATCATGGTAAAGAGCAATATTTTTAACTTAATGCAATTAGAGAAAACTTATTTAAATGTGAATTTCAACTTAACATTTGGGGCTTTTACTTGCTCCCATCTCGACTATTTCCATTTGCTTCTTTTTGATTTTCCCTCCTGAAAGTAAGAGGTAAAACAATACGACTTGTATTTTTGTAAAGTGAGTATACTGTTTTGTTTTGTTTTGTTTTGTTTTTTGAGTAAAAATTCTGTTGTGTACTTTTAGGTTGTGCTTAGAGAGAAACAAACCCTTTGTAATGAAAGGCAAAGACAGCACATTTAAGCATTTAATGCTTGCATCTTGATGATTTCATTACTGACTTCTATTAAGCTCTCTCTGGGCTAAGAACCAAACTCCCCTACAGCTCTACAAAGCTGCATTGCTGGATCTATTTGCTATTAAGTTTAAATCCTCATTTCTCCCCTTGACATGCTTATTGGCTTGGGATGACTTCCTCCTGGTATTATGGAGACATCTGCAGATGCCACATTAAGCTTCCAACCCTCATTCTGTCTACTCTCTCCAACAGTACTTTGCTGAATCTCTTCATTCACTTATTCTTGTGTGTGTCTCTGTCTCCTCTTTCTTTCTAGCTCCTTTCTTCCCCCTCCTCTCTGCTATCTCACTCACTTCCCCACTGGTCATAGAGACCATTCTTAGTTCTGAAACAGAATCAAATTCTTCTTGCAAGGTGAGTGCAACCATCAGAAGTAAAGTAATGAAATTATATTAAGAGTACACCTTAATAGTGGAGTATCCATCGGCCTGTCATAGAAATCTTATCTCTGTAGCTAGTCTTATCAATCTGACTTTTTGATTACTATCCCCAGTTCATGACTTGAAGTATATATAACTCAGAGATGGAGTATGAGATACACAACTCTTTGTTTGGTAGCAACAACATTTGGTACCATTCAATGTCAAGTATCTCTTTTGTGGAATCCTTCTTGGCTTCCCAGGTGGTTTAGTGGTAAAAAAATCCACCTGCCAATGCAGGAGCCACAGGAGATGGAGGTTTGATCCCTGGGTTGGGAAGATCTCCTAGAAAAGGGAAAGAGTATTCCAGTATTCTTGCCTGGAAAGTCCAATGGACAGAAGAGCCTGGTGGACTACAGTCCCTGGGGCCACAAGAGTCAGACACAACTGAGCATGGATGTATGCACACAGCCTCCTTATAAAGTAAATTTTGTCTGGATCGAACCTTGTCATTTTCACTTTGACCTATGTTTTAAGCTGACTCAAGCTGTTCTAATGTATAAAGTCTTCAATGTCAGGGGATAACACAATAACAATTTACTTCTATTCAGGTAGTAGTCAAAGAAGACATTTGTGGTTGACAATTGGCATTTTTTCCACATTGGGGATTTGTGGATTCAGATGCCCGATATTGCAAATTTACTACCCCTGATCACTGAGGTTTGGGAATGTTCTGCTTGCAGTTAGTAGACAAGGAAAGAAAATAAGAGGACAGCTAAACTACTTCTCTATGCCCCCCACCTGATGTGACATACATCACTTTCCCTTATGGTCATGAAAACGTGTCATGTGACCTTAGTTGGATGTAAGGAGAGCTGGGAAGTAGTGTCTCAGTTGGGGCAGATGCATCCCACTCACAATTACTTACTATAGAAAGGAGCAAGAGTGTTCAGTGGACTGCTGGTCACAACTCACTTCTGTAATTCAAATAAATTAAAATATATATATTTATTTAATGTCTGCTTCAATCCTAGACTATTTATTAAATTTTTACTTATTTATTTTATTGGTTGTGCTGGGTTTTCATGTTGAGTTTCAGTTCAGTTCAGTACAGTTCAGACTTTCAGTCGTTTCTGACTCTTTGTGACCCCATGAGCCTCAGCACGCCAGACCTCTCTGTCCAAAACCAACAGCCGGAGCCCATCCAAACTCATGCCCATTGAGTCGGTGATGCCATAAAACCATCTAATCCTCTGTCATCCCCTTCTCCTCCAGCCTTCAATCTTTCACAACACCAGGGTCTTTTCCAAGGAGTCAGCTCTTTGCATCACGTGGCCAAAGTATTGGAGTTTCAGCTTCAACATCAGACCTTCCAATGAGCATCCAAGACTGATCTCATTTAAGATGGGCTGGTTGGATCTCCTTGCAGTCCAAGGGACTCTAAAGAGCCTTTTCCAACACCACAGTTCAAAAGCACCCATTCTTCTGCACTCAGCTTTCTTTATGATCCAAGTCTCACAACCATACATGACTACTGGAAAAACCATAGCCTTGATTAGATGGACCTTTGTCGGCAAAGTAATGTCTCTGGTTTTCAATATGCTGTCTAGGTTGGTCATAACTTTCCTTCCAAAGAGTAACTGTCTTTTAATTTCATGGCTGCAATCACCATCTGCAGTGATTTTGGAGTCCCAAAAAATAAAGTATCTCACTGTTTCCACTGTTTCCCCATCTATTTCCCATGAAGTGATGGGACCAGATGCCATGATCTTAGTTTTCTGAATGTTGAGCTCTAAGCCAACATTTCCACTCTCCTCTTTCACTTTCATCAAGAGGCTCTTTAGTTCCTTTTCACTTTCTGCCATAACGGTGGTGTCATCTTCATATCTGAGGTTATTGATATTTCTCCCAGCAGTCTTGATTCCAGCTTGTGCTTCCTCCAGCCCAGCGTTTCTCGTGATGTACTCTGCTTATAAGTTAAATAAGCAGAGTGACAATACACAGCCTTGAAGGACTCCTTTTCCTATTTGGAACCAGTCTGTTGTTTCATGTCCAGTTCTAACTATTGCTTCCTGACCTGCATACAGGTTTCTCAAGAGGCAGGTCAGATGGTCTGGTATTCCCATCTCTTTCAGAAGTTTCCACAGTTTATTGTGATCCACACAATCAAAGGCTTTGGCATAGTCAATAAAGCAGAAATAGATGTTTTTCTGGAACTCTCTTGCTTTTTCGATGATTCAGTGGATGTTGGCAATTTGATCTCTGGTTCCTCTGCCTTTTCTAAAACCAGCTTGAACATCTGGAAGTTCATGGTTCACGTATTGCTGAAGCCTGTCTTGGAGAATTTTGAGCATTACTTTACTGGTGTATGAGATGAGTGCAATTGTGCAGTAGTTTGAGCATTCTTTGGCGTTTCCTTTCTTTGGGATTGCAATGAAAACTGACTTTTTCCAGTCCTGTGGCCACTGCTGAGTTTTCCAAATTTGCTGGCATGCTGACTGCAGCACTTTCACAGCACCATCGTTTAGGATTTGAAATAGCTCACCTGGAATTCCATCACCTCCACTAGCTTTGTTTGTCATGATGCTTTCTAAGGCCCACTTGACTTCACATTCCAGAATGTCTGATTCTAGGTGAGTGATCACACCATCGTGATTAACTGGGTCTTGAAAATCTTTTTTGTATAGTTCTTCTGTGTATTCTTGCCACCTCTTCTTAATATCTTCTGCTTCTGTTAGGTCCATACCATTTCTGTCCTTTATTGATCCCATCTTTGCATGAAATGTTCCCTTGGTATCTCTAATTTTCTTGAAGAGATCTCTAGTCTTTCCCATTTGTTATTTTCCTCTATTTCTTTGCATTGATCACTGAGAAAGGTTTTCTTTTTTCTCCTTGCTGTTCTTTGGATCTCTGCATTCAAACGGGTATAGCTTTCCTTTTCTACTTTGCTTTTCAATTCTCTTCTTTTTACAGTTATTTGTAAGGCCTCCTCAGACATCCATTTTGCTTTTTTGCACTTCTTTTTCCTGGGGATGGTCTTGATCTCTGTCTCATGTACAATGTCATGAAACTCTGTTCATAGTCATCAGCCACTCTGTCTATCAGATCTAGTCCCTTAAATCTATTTGTCACTTCCACTGTATAACCATAAGGGATTTGATTTAGGTCATACATAAATGGTTTAGTGGTTTTCCCCACTTTCTTCAATTTCAATCTTAATTTGGCAATAAGGCATTCAAGATTTGAGCCACAGTCAGCTCCTGGGCTTGTTTTTGCAGACTGTTTAGATTTTCTCCATCTTTGGCTGCAAAGAATATAGTCAATCTGATTTCGGTGTAGGCCATCTGGTGATGTCCATGTGTAAAGTCTTCTCTTGTGCTGTTGGAAGAGGGTGTTTGCTATGACCAGTGCGTTCTCTTGGCAAAACTCTATTAGCCTTTTCCCTGCTTCATTCTGTGCTCCAAGGCCAAATTTGCCTGTTATTCCAGGTGTTTCCTGACTTCCTACTTTTGCATTCCATTCCCCTATAATGAAAGGGACATCTTTTGGGGGTGTTAGTTCTAAAAGGCCTTGTAGGTCTTCATAGAACCATTCAACTTCAGCTTCTTCAACGTTAGTGGTTGGGACATAGACTTGGATTACCTTGATATTAAATGGTTTGCCTTGGAAAGGAACAGAGATCATCCTTTAATTTTTGAGATTGCATTTTGGACTCTTTTGTTGTGTTTAGGTTCTCCCTAGTTGTGGTGAGCAGGGCTATCTTCTTTGTGGTGCACAGACATCAGTCCTTCCAACGAGTATTCAGGATTGATTTCCTTTAAGATTCACTGGTTTAATCTCCCTGCTTTCCAAGGGATTCTTAAGAGTCTTCTCCAGCATCATAGTTTGAAAGCATCAATTCTTTGGTGCTCTGCCTTTTTAATGGTACAGGTCTCACATCTGTACATGACTACTGGAAAGACCATACCCTTGACTATATGGACCTTGTCAGCAAAGTGATGCCTTTTCTTTTTAACACACTGTCTGTTTTTGTCATAGCTTTCCTGCCAAGATGCAAATATCTTCTAATTTCATGGCTGCAGTCACCATTCACAGTGACTTTCCAGCCTAAGAAGAGGAAATCTGTCACTGCTTCCACATTTTCCCATTCTATTTGCCAAGAAGTGATGGGACTGGATGCCTTGATCTTAGTGTTTTTGAATATTGAGTTTTAAGCCGGCTTTTTCAATCTCCTCCTTCCCCCTCATGCCTGACTTAACCTCAATCTAACAGCATTTACTGAGTGTCTCTCTGTGTGTAAATAAAGCAGAATCAGTCACAGTGCTGAAGATCCACCTTCAGCTTGTTAATGATTTTTCCAAAGGATCTGGAGCCTTCTTTATGCAAAATGGACTGCATACCACTCACACATCTAGGACCTTCCTACTGAGTGTCAATATAAATCTCTGGGGGCAGCAAAGAGCAATTGGAAAAATACCACCCAGCCCATCAGCGCTCCAGTAATGACCTCTCTCACCCACACTCACCCACTCGCCAGAATATTTCTTTGCCTCAAGTTTCCTCCTCACTAAAACCATAAAATTGAACCTGATAAAGTTCTTCATTTCTTCTACTGCTAATATCCTATTCTTCTTTACCCATCTGACATCAAAAGTAGTTATTCTGAAATCAGGGAGTGAGGAGGAAAAAGAACATTTTTATTAATAATGCATCATATGTCTATCTTAGTAACCTTCAGAAGTAGCAGAACAGACCCCCTTCCCTTGGAGACTGATAATAAAAGCATCACATAGAGATCTGCTCTTTCAGAAATTAGAGTAAGAATATTTATAAAATCCATCTATCCTGTCACAACCCTCAAATACTTCATACTAAGAGTTAAAGGCAGACGGTGTGGCTGATATTACTACCAAGAGATCCAGCTTATTTGTCATCTTACGCTTAGTTTTCAGGCTCACCCTGGTAGAAAAACAATTGACACTGCCTTCAAATTTCAGGGTATGAACACACACACAGACATTCTGCCCAAGGGTGGGGTATGCTGCTAATGGATCAACTTTGTTGTTGAGTTTGACCACCAGCTGCCCAACACAGCAATTACTCCTCTAAAATGCCTAATTTTTCATAGGGCACTAAACATGGTGGCAGCTCTTGGCCAGATGTGTAGTTGTCTTAAATTAATTGTGCTAAAGTGAAAATAGAAGAGGCCAAACATTACTGAGGGAAAACAAGCAAGAGTTACAAACAGGATGTTATTTTTCCTTTAGACAACATAAAGCAGTTATCAGGAACTTTCGAGCAAGAGTTCTAAAAGTGAAGAGGACTTCTATTTTGAATAACAAGGGAGATTGTCAATCCAACAGCTGACCAATTCCTAAACTTCTGGGATCCATAGTTCCCACAGACTTCGTCTTTTATTTCCAACAGTATTTGGAAAGTTCTTAGGAGGACTGTAGATTGCTTTTCTACTTTAAATAATGTTTACTGCGATGTTCTAAGAAAAGAATGAGGCACATAAGATGTCTGATAATTTAAGTTTAAAGTGTAAAGAACCTTAATTTATAACTTTAAGCCCTGTTTAATAATAGCAATAATTTAAAAAGTATCTATTATGTGCAAATTCTATAAAGGCTGTCTATATACTCACCCACTGAGTTGTTATAATATTTCTAGGTCAGATGTTTTACAAAGAAACTGAGATTCAAGACAGTGTGAAAATTTTCTCAGGTCAAACATTGTAACTGAAACTTAAAAGTCTGAGCATTTAGTCTAACGCTGAGAGCTTTTCCTGTCATTCTTTCCTCTTTCTTTTGTTTCATTTTAGAAAATTGTTTTTCTTTTGTGTAAAGAAGAAAGGAGAAAAGGGTATATCTAGAGAGTTAATTAAGAATTTAAAGAATGCAAAATTAATATTATCTATTATGCCCATAAACTGGCAGTTAAGACCATTTGACCCTGAAATGATTTGTAAAATTTAAGCTTTAAAATAAAATTAAGAATATGAAAGTTATATCAAAACCAAAAGACTGATTCCTGAAAATGGAAATTGAGTATAAGAAATGGTTAACTATGGAAGATGGCAGAGGAATAGGATGAGGAGACCACTTTCTCCCGCACAAATTAATCAAAAGAACATTTGAACACTGAGCAAATTCCACAAAACAACTTCTGAACACTGGCAGAGGACACCAGACACCCAGAAAGGTGGCCCGTTGTCTTAAGAAGGAGGTAGGACAAAATACAGAAGATAAAAAGAAAGACAAAAGGGTTAGGGATGGAGATCCATTTTGTGGAGGGAGTCATAAAAGAGAAGTTTTCAAACACCAGGAAACTCTCACCATTGGGTCTGTGGGGGAGTTTTGGAATCCCAGAGGGCAACATAACTGGGAGGAAAAATAAAATAAATAAAGCCCACAGGTTACATGCCTAATGGCAATTCCCAGTGGAGAAGTAGCCCAAACGCTTGCATCTGCCACGAGCAAGCGGGTGCTGAACAGGGAGGCACAGGCTGCATTGCTTAGGGTAAGGACCAGGCCTGAATGCCTTGAGGGCAATCTGAGGGAGCTAACGTGAGATAGCAACCCAAACTGTGGGATAGCCAGAGAGAAACAGAGAGATAAAAAAAAGAGAGAGAGGGAGAGAGAGAGAACTTTCCCATGAAAAGCCCTAACCTAAGGTACCACCTGCCCGCTCACAGAACAAAGGACTGAGTGAATACCAGAGGAGAGCTAGCCAGCCGTGGACCAGCCCACCCTCCGCCAGAGGCAGGGAGGCAAGTGGGTGGCAGCCAGAGCCAGAAAGGGACAAACTTAGCCCCAGAGATGGCATCCTCCACCAAACTGAGAGCAGGCTCCCAGTTGCCAACCAAGTCTTCCTGGGATCCTGGAAAGATGACATCCACCGGGAGGGTTGCAGCTAGAGATTAGCTCCCCAGAAGAGACACACAGCACACTTGAGGTGGTGCTCCCACTGTGCACCCAGGAAACCAAGCGGCTGGGACAGGTGAGGTGATAAGACACACGACACCTAAGGAGAATACGCTCGCCAAGCACCTGGTTACCTGAGCTGCTCGGACCTGGGAAGGGCATGCAACCCAGGGCCTGTTTTAGACAGTTCCCCTGAAGAGCAACCTGGAGCCTGAGCAGGGTAGACTGGGAAAGCACACACACCGTGAATGGGGGCAAACCCAGTGTGGCCCAGACACTGTGAGCACTCCCCACACGTGCCAGTGATATTTGTTTGCAGTGTTCCTCCGTCCCTGCAGCACAATTGAACATGTGACCCTTAATAAATGACCACCTTCACCCCCTTGCGTCAGGGCGGAAATTAGACACTGAAGAGACTTGAAAACAAAAGAAGCCAAAATAAATAGAGGAAACAGCTTTGGAAGTGACAAGTGCAACAGATGAAAACCCTGTAGTTAGTATTGACTACATTGGAAGGGGCCTATAGATTTGGAGAAGTATAAGCTTGAACAAGGAAATATCTGAAACTGAACTGAACCCCCACTGCCTGCAACAGCTCCAGAGAAATTCCTATATATATTTTTACTATTATCATTTAAAAATTTTTATTATTATTATTATTTTGTTTTAAGTCCTCTATTACTCCTTTAATTTTCATTTGTATAACCTACTATTACCTTGCAAAAAAAAATCTATTTTTATAGCAAACTTCATATATATATTTTTTCTAACATTTGTAATTTTGTTTTGTTTGGTTTTTTAACATTGTTTTTTTTTTTTTTTTTTTTTTTTTGAGAGTCTAACCTCTACTCTAGATTTTTAATCTTTGCTTTTTGGTTTTTTTTTTTTTTTTTTTTTTATCAAATTTGTACCTTTAAGAATCCAATCTTCAGTACCCATTTTTACTTAGGAATGTGATTACTGGCTTGATTGTCCTCTCCCCCTTTTGACTCTCCTTTTTCTCCCCTGGGTCACCTCTATCTCCTCTCTCCCCCTTCTCTTCTGTACCCAACTCTGTGAATCTCTTTGGGTATCCCAGGCTGTGGAGAACACTTAAGGAACTTATTACTGGCTGGATCTGTCTCACTCTTTTTGACTCCACCCTCCTTCTCCTCCTGGTCTGTATCTCATTCTTCCCTCTTCTCTTCTCTATGTAACACCATGAACCTCTCTGGTTGTTCCAGGCTGTGGAGAATACGTAGGGATTTGATTACTGGCTAGATTGCCCTCTCCCCTTTTGATTCCCCCTCTTCTCCTCCTGGTCACCTCTGTCTCCCTCATCCTTCTTCTCTTCTCCACATAACTCAGTGAACATTTCTGGGTGTCTCACATTGTGGAGAATCTTTTATCCATTAACCTAGCTAGATGTTTTATCACTGGTGCTGTATGGATAGAGAAGTCTTGAGGCTACTGTAAGAATAAGACTGAAAACCAGAGGCAGGAGGCTTAAGTCCAAAACCTGAGAACACCAGAAAACTCCTGACTCCAGAGAACATTAATCAATAAGAGCTCATCCAAAAACCTTCTTACCTACACTGAAACCAAGCTCCACCTAAGGGCCAACAAGTTCCAGAGCAAGACATACCACGCAAATTCTCCAGCAACGCAGGAACATAGCGCTGAGATTTAATATACAGGCTCTCCAAAGTCACACCAAACCCATAGACATCTCAAAAATCACTACTGGACACTTCATTGCACTCCAGAGAGAAGAGATCCAGCTCCACCCACCGGGACACTGACACAAGCTTCCCTAACCAGGAAACCTTGACAAGCTACTCATCCAACTCCACCCACAGAGAGGAAACTCCACAATACGAGGAACCACAAATAGCCAGAACACAGAAAGGACACCGCAAACACAGAAATATAAACAAGATGAAAAGGCAGAGAAATATTCAGCAGGTAAAGGAACATGATAAATGCCCAGCAAACCAAACAAAAGAGGAGGAGATAGGGAGTATACCTGCAAAAGAATTCAGAATAATGATAGTGAAAATGAGCCAAAATCTTGAAAACAAAATGAAGTTACAGATAAATAGCCTAGAGACAAGGATTGAGAAGATGCAAGAAATGTTTAACAAGGACCTAGAAGAAATAAAAAAGAGTCTATCAATCATGAATAATGCAATAGCTGAGATCAAAAACACTCTGGAGGGAACCAACAGTAGAATAACTGAAGCAGAAGACAGGATAAGTGAGGTAGAAGATAGAATGGTGGAAATAAATGAAGCAGAGAGGAAAAAAGAAAAAAAAGAATTTAAGGAAATGAGGACAACCTCAGAGACCTCTGGGACAATGTCAAACATCCCAACATTCAAATCATAGGATGTCCAGAAGAAGAAGACAAAAAGAAAGACCATGAGAAAATACTTGAGGAGATAATAGATGAAAAATTCCATAAGATGGGGAAGGAGATAGTCACCCAAGTCCAAGAAACCCAGAGAGTCTCAAACAGGATAAGCCCATGGTGAAACACCCCAAGATGCATATTAATCAAATTAACAAAGATCAAACACAAGGAACAAACATTAAAAGCAGCAAGGGAAAAACAAAAATTAACCCACAATGGGATCCCCATAAGGATAACAGCTGATCTTTCAACAGAAACTCTTCAAGCCAGAAGGAAATGGCAGGACATATTAAAGTGATGAAATAGAAAAACCTACAACCCAGATTACTGTACCCAGCAAGGATCTCATTCAAATATGAAGGAGAAATCAAAAACTTTACAGATAAGCACAAGCTCAGAGAATTCAGCACCACCAAACCAGCTCTTCAACAAATGCTAAAGGATCTTCTCTAGACAGGAAACGCAGAAAGGGTGTACAAACTTGAACCCAAAATAACAAAGTAAATGGCAACGGGATCATACTTATCAATAATTACCTTAAATGTAAATGGGTTGAATGTCCCGACTAAAAGACAAAGACTGGCTGAATGGATACAAAAACAAGACTCCAATATATGCTTTCTACAAGATACCCACCTCAAACCTTCACACACAGACTGAAAGTGAAAGGCTGGAAAAAGATATTTCATGCAAATGTAGACCCAAATAAAGCAGGAGTAGCAATACTCATATCAGATAAAATAGACTATGAAATAAAGGCTGTGAAAAGAGACAAAGAAGGACACTACATAATCATCAAAGCATCACATCAAGAAGAAGACATAATAATTCTAAATATACATGCACCCAACATAGGAGCACTGCAATATGTAAGGCAAATGCTAACAAGTATAAATGGGAAATTAACAATAACACAATAATAGTGGGAGATTTTAAACCCCACTCACACCTATGGATAGATCAACTAACCAGAAAATTAGCAAGGAAACACAAACTTTAAATGATAAAATGGATCAGTGTGACCTAATTGATATCCATAGGACATTTGATCTCAAAACAGTCAATTTCACCTTTTTTTCTCAAGTGCATAAGGAACCTTCTCCAGGATAGCTCATATCTTGGGCCATAAATCTAGCTTTGGTAAATTCAAAAAAAAATGAAATCATTCCAAGCATCTTTTCTGACCACAATGCAGTAAGATTAGATGTGAATTAAAGGAGAAAAACTATTAAAAAATCCAACATAAGGAGACTGAACAACACGCTTCTGAATAACCAACAAATCACAGAAGAAATCAAAAAAGAAATCAAAATATGCATATAAACGAATGAAAATGAAAACACAACAACCCAAAATTTATGGGATTTAGTAAAAAGCAGTGCTAAGGGGAAGGTTCATAGCAATACAGGCTTACCTCAAGAAACAAGAAAAAAAGTCCAAAAAATAACCTAACTCTACACCTAAAGCAACTTAGAAAAGGAAGAAATGAAGAACCTCAGGGTTAGTAGAAGGAAGGAAATCACAAAAATTAGGGCAGAAATAAATGCAAACGAAACAAAAGAGACCATAGCAAAAATCAACAAAGCCAAAAGCTGGTTCTTTGAGAAGATAAATAAAATTGACAAACCATTAGCCAGACTCATCAAGAAACAAAGGGAAAAGAATCAGATCAACAAAATTAGAAATGAAAATGGAGAAATCACAACACAACACAGAAATACAAAGGATCATAAGAGACTACTATCAGCAACTATATGCCAATAAAATGGACAACTTGGAAGAAATGGATAAATTCTTAGAAAAGTATAACTTTCCAAAACTGAACCAGGAAGAAATGGAAAATCTTAACAGATCCATCACAAGCATGGAAATTGAAGCTGTAATCAGAAATCTTGCAGCAAACAAAAGTCCAGGACCAGAAGGCTTCACAGGTGAATTCTACCAAAAATTTAGGGAAGAGGTAACATCTATCCTCCTCAAACTCTTCCAGAAAATTGCAGAGGAAGGTAAACTTCCAAATGCATTCTATGAGGCCACCATCACCCTAATACCAAAACCAGACAAAGATGCCACCAAAAAAAAAAAAAACCTACAGGCCAATATCACTGATGAACATAGATACAAAAATCCTTAGCAAAATTCTAGCAAACAGAATCCAAAAAGATATGAAAAAGATCATATATCATGACCAAGTGGGCTTTATCCTATGGATGCAAGGATTCTTTAATCTTCACAAATCAATCAATGTGATACACCATATTAATAAATTGAAAAATAAAACTATATGATTATCTCAATAGATGCAGAAAAAGCCTTTGACAAAGTTCAACATCCATTTATGATAAAAAACCCTCCCGAAAGCAGGAATAGAAGGAACATATCTCAACATAATAAAAGCCATATATGACAAACCCACAGCAAGCATTATCCTCAATGGTGAAAAATTGAAAGCATTTCCCCTAAAGTTAGGAACAAGACAAGAGTGTCCACTCTCACCATTACTACTCAACATAGTTCTGAATGTTTTAGCCACAGCAATCAGAGAACAAAAAGGAATAAAAGGAATCCAGATTGGAAAAGAAGAAGTAAATCTCTCACTTTTTAAGGAGGATATGATCCTCTACATAGAAAACCCTTAAGACTCCATGAGAAAATTACTATAACTAGAAAATTACTAGAACAAGGAATACAGTAAAGTTGCAGGATATAAAATCAACACAGAGAAATCCCTTGTATTTTATACATTAACAATGAGAAAACAGAAAGAGAAATTAAGGAAACAGTTCCATTCACCATTGCAATGAAAAGAATGAAATACTTAGAAATAAATCTATCTACAGAAACAAAAGATGTATATATAGAAAACTATAAAACACTGATGAAAGAATTCAAAGAAGACACAAATAGATGGAGAAATATACCATGTTCATGGATTGGAAGAATCAATATAGTGAAAATGACTATAATACCCAAAGTAATCTATAGATTCAATGCAATCCCTATCAAGCTACCAACGGTATTTTTCAGAGAACTAGAACAAATAATTTCACAGTTTGTATGGAAGTACAAAAAATCTCAAATAACCAAAGCAATCTTGAGAAAGAAGAATGGAACTGGAGGAATCAACCTGCCTGACTTCAGGCTCTACTACAAAGCTACACTCATCAAGACTGTATGATACTGGCACAAAGAGAAAAACATAGATCAATGGAACAAAATAGAAAGCCCAGAGATAAATCCACGTACCTATGGACACCTTATCTTTGACAAAGGAGGCAAGAATATACAATGGGAAAAAGACAATCTCTTTAATAAGTGGTGCTGGGAAAACTAGTCAACCACTTGTACATAATGAAATTAGAACACTGTCTAACACCATACACAAAAATAAACTCAAAATGGGTTAAAGATCTAAAGATAAGACCAGAAACTATAAAACTCCTAGAAAAAAACATAGGCAAAACAGTCTCTGACATAAATCACAGCAGGATCCTCTATGACCCACCTCCCAGAGTAATGGAAATAAAAGCAAAAATAAACAAATGGGACCTAATTAAAATTAAAACCTTTTGCACAACAAAGGAAACTATAAGCAAGGTGAAAAGACAACCTTCAGAATGGGAGAAAATAACAGCAAATGAAGCAACTGACAAAGAATTAATCTCAGAATTATACATGCAGCTCCTGCAGCTCAATTCCAGAAAAATAAGCAATCCAATCAAAAAATGGGCCAAAGAACTAAACAGACATTTCTCCAAAGAAGTCATACAGTTGGCTAATAAACACATGAAAAGATGCTCAACATCACTCATTATTAGAGAAATGAAAATCAAAACCACAATGAGGTACCATTTCACGCCAGTCAGAATGGTTGCTATCCAAAAGTCTACAAGCAATAAATGCTGGAGAGGGTGTGGAGAAAAGGGAACCCTCTTACACTGTTGGTGGGTTTGCAAACTAGTACAGCCACTATGGAGAACAGTGTGGAGATTCCTTAAAAAGCTGGAAATAGAACTGCTATATGACCCAGCAATCCCACTGCTGGCATACACACCGTGGAAACCAGAATTGAAAGAGACACGTGTACTCCAATGTTCATTGCAGCACTGTTTATAATAACCAAGACATAAAAGCAACCTAGATGGCCATCTGCAGACTAATTGATAAGAAAGCTGTGGTACATATACACAATGGAATATTACTCAGCCATCAAAAATAATACATTTGAATCAGTTCTAATGAGGTGGATGATACTGGAGCCTATTATACAGAGTGAAATAAGTCAGAATGAAAACACCAATATAGTATATTAACGCATATATATGGAATTTAGGAAGATGGTAATGATGACCCTATATGCGAGACAGCAAAAAAGACACAGATGTATAGAACAGCCTTTTGGACTCTGTGGGAGAAGGTGAGGGTGGGATGATTTGAGAGAACAGCATTGAAACATGTATATTATCATATGTAAAACAGATCGTCAGTCCAGGTTTGATGTATGAGACAAGGTGCTCAGGGCTGGTGCACTGGGATGACCCTGAGGATAGGATGGGGAGGGAGGTGGGAGGGGGATTCAGGATGGGTAACACATGTACACCCATGGCTGGTTCATGTCAATATATGGCAGAACCCACTACAATTTTGTAAAGTAATTATCCTCCAATTAAAATAAGTAAATTAAAGAAATAAGTAAATAAATGAATTAAAGTTTAAAAAAAAGAAATGGTTAGCTATGCTTTTAAAGAATGGGGACAAATATTAAGTGAAGCAATTCTTGCTATTGGTTAGAGATTTTAAGTAAGTATGGAACCCTAGATAATTGTTGTCATTTCCTTGTATCTTAATCTAAATGGCATCTGCCTTTCCATCAAATTTAGATAATTATGCTATTTTAAAATTCTTTCTTTTTCAGAAGAATCATTTTTTTTTTAAGAAAATGCTGTTGGTTTCTTAATTATTTGTGCCTGAAAAAGTTGTAACATTGATATAATTTGGTCCTACTTGAAAGAGGTGGGTGTTTGATCCCTGGGTCTGAAAGATCCCCCAGAGAAGGAAATGGCAGCTACTCCAGTATTCTTGCCTGGAGAATCCTATGAAAAGAGGAGCAAGTGGGCTACAGTTCCATGGGGCAGCAAAGAATTGGACATGACTAACAGACGAAACAACAATGACAACTGTATATTTTGTAGTAGATACAGTTTACAAAGATTTTGCAAATTTGAGCCTATAAAATTACATTAAATTGAACTATTAAGTCTTAATCATCTGATGGAAATTTCTGTTTTTCATTTAGTCTCACAATGTCGGTATTCTGGAGAGCTTACAACTCATCCAATATATTGTTTCTAAAATTTTTATTTTTCTATTATCACATCCCATGAATAAAAAATTGATTATATTTAAATTCTTCATAACAAGGAAAATTAATTCTAAAGAATATGATTGGGGGGGTTGAGCTTTGAAAAATCATAAGCCAATGTTGTAGGTAAGAATTTTCTAATCCTTCACGAATCTATTTTTGCCTGCTAAGGAGCAATAATATCTCCATTACCCCCAACCAGAATCTATAATCTAGTCCAATATTCTTATTGTGCAAAAGAGGAAATGGACCCTTTAGAGGAAAGTCATTTGGAGGTGAGATGAGCTACAGGACTTGATTTGGGGGCTCTTGTGTCATGTTTCTTCCCCCAACTCTACCAAGCTTCTCCATCTCAGGACTGAGAGGGCAGGTCAGAACAGTCAGAATATGCTAGAGTGGGCTTTGAACCCCTCTATGGCACAAGGTTTCATGTGAACATGGTAGGACAGCACAGAGGCACAGTGGGCCCTTCATTTCCAGCTTATTTTCACCTGTAGATTTGACAAAAAGAAAGACTTCATGGGAAGCAGGGTCTGGATCAACATTGATTGTTGCTCAAACAAACAGGTCTTTGAAATTCAGACTCTGTGAACATTATGTCTGGGCTTCTTAGACAAAGAATCTGAAAATCAATATCTACTGTTGACAGCAAGAGTAGTCCTTAAAACCAACTTCCTGTTCTCAGAATAAGCAGAGGACCCAAATTTCTAATAGAAAAAAAAATGAAGTGAGTAATTTTGCTCTAGGACTGACCATTGAAACCCTCTCCACCTTTGGAGAACTTGACTGTGATTGGACAGCCTTTATGACTGCATACCTCTGAATAAGACCAAAGCAGCGGCAGACTGGTACTGAAGCATTTCCTGCTCTTCTTTTTTGCTTGCAGGTAGTCCAATATGTTCTTAAGATAAAGCACTTAGAATTAGATTAAAGGCAAAACAGGTAGCATCCTTGAGATGTAATAAACAAGGTTAGTACCAAAAGCATTATGGCTATGGCTGAGAATTATCATGAAGAATGGTGGGGTATTGAAAAATAAACTATTTGGATGTCAGGCTAAGTCATTTATTTAAATGTTATTGCCACTCTGCCAGTCCCAGTGGAGTTTCCCCTCTCACATTTTTAATATAACTTTGAAAAGCCCATATACACATTTCATAAAATGAAATAACTCATTTTTGCAAAGCAACCTGAGGTTTTTCATTTGCTAACTGATAGCAGTAGTTCCAGGATAATGAGGCACTGATGAGCACCTCAGTCCTAGCCTAGCAGCTTGCTCGTTTGGTGTTGGTAGGCTGAAGGAGGTCTTGCATCTCCTTGGGGTAACAGTACTCAAGGTCTTCTCTTCTGTATTGGCATGCAAGACAATAGACATGGAACAAAGGGAAAAAAGGAGAGGAGCCATCTTTTGATCTTGGAAGCCCTTCAAGTGCTGTTATCTGTGTAAAGTGGGATTTAGAAATGCAGGTGGGTAAGAGTTGCCCACGTCCTACACAAGATGAGCACTTAATTTTACTTACAGATCAATCAAGGAAGAGCGACTGAATGGTATCTCCAGTTCAAAAATCAAGATTTTCTTTTTTAGACCAGATTTCAGGTACAGAATACTCTTTAATGATAGTGTGAGCAATTTGTTTGTTGGTTAAACTCTAGAGACTTCATTTTCTAAACTGCACAGCTGCTTTACAGGTGCAGATAGAGGAAATGGAATTATTCTCCAGATGCCCACATGACATTGTCCAGAATCCTAAGTCATAGCTTCCCACAGTTCTAGGGCCTAGCATTGCTGATTTATTGATTCCTTCAGCTGTCAATTGACCTGTGTGTGTGTGGAGAGAGGGGGAACAGTGAACTTGGGCCATATTCTTACAGGTTCCTGTGTACCTCACAAATATTATGATTTTCTATGTGTTTCATAATATATAAAAGGCTAGAAACCTCTGACCTAAGCCCTTGTGGCTACACATTTTCCTGGTACTATCAAGGATTAAGGATAGCAGTTCAGTTTGTCCCAAGAACAAAATGGTTGCTCACAAATAGGACATTGGGACTGTAGGTGGTGGTCATATTTGTTAGGTGTCTCCAATGTGCCATCCAACCTTCTGTTGAGAAATTCACATTCAGTATTTCCTGTGATCCCTATTAACTGTATGACACATATGTGATTATATTCATGAATATAATTATGTTAAACCTTAACTTAACCCAAAAATAGAGGTTCTAAGTCTCCTGTTCAAGTTTACCTAGTCAATAGAGAGAAGAAATTTGTTCAAATCCAGTTTTGTTATATTCTAACAGCCGTGCTCCAACCATAGACAAGCAGTGGTAAGATATAAGTATACAGAAAGGTCCTTCAGCTAATTTTCCTTCTAGTTTCAAACTTTCTGAAAGTGGAGTTAAATCTCTGTCCTCTTCAAAAACCCCAGAACACCAAAATCATCTGGTAACAAGTAATAAATTGTAAAAATGAATCTTGACTTTAGTATTTCATTTTTTAAAAAAGCAAAACCAATGATTCTAGACAGGAAGGGAATTTATGTCAGGAAAAAAAAAACACAAAGCTGATTTTTCACAATACAAAATATTCTGAAACAAGTTAGATTATTTAAAGATAGATTCAATTAGTTTAAAACATGACTGATTTGCAAATCCAGAAATGTATTTCATAAAATAATGTACATTCAGGTATCTGCTTTATGTCTTTGGAGGAATGTGTGATGTCTAGGCTCATGATATATACATAAAACACACAGATGCAAGGGGTTAGCTGTTAGAACCAGAGTTCAGAAGATCCATGTAGCCTAGGTGATATTTTCTACTCCAGGAAAGTGAAATTCCATACACTACATTTAGCTGAGAAATTGAAACTCAGTTGTAAATAACACTGAAATCTTAAATAATGAACAGAACGCACAGGGGAAATATGGGTGTGTTCAACAAAACCCAGAACACTGAGAACACTCTTTAAACTCCAGATGAGCTCATTTTAAAGTCTATGAAGAAGCAGGACTTTGGCCAGTATATACCAAGGATACAGAACTCTTTTTTTTTTTTTTTTTTTAGGGAAACCTAAGGCTTAACCTTAATGACTCAAGTGCTAGAATTCATAACTAAAGTCACAGAAGAGCGAAAGTAAACGTAGAGACACTTCTGCACAGGTCTAAACTTTGGAAGTGATATTTCAAGGGAAATATCCTGTTCTTCTTTGTTCCACTGCCAGAGTAATGCTGGATGGACCACTCGTGACCCTGGAGGTCTTTTGTGAGGTTGAAAGCTACCTAGATTTTTTCCTCCCTATGCCAGCATGTACAAACGTTAGACACACAGACACACACACATTAACAGACTCGCAAAGAACAGCAGCTTCTCACACTGTCTGACTAATTTGGGATACATATATGAGAAGCTCTAATTTCAAGGAAAATCAGGCAAGAATCAACATAGTCACTGAACGTTCTCCCGAAGGCTGGAGCAGCAGCAGTGGGGGATTTTATGCTAATAGCACCTATAATCCCATGCTAATTTATTTTATCAAATTTAAGCAAAGCCTTCTCTTTGACCCTAGGGACCTTCCGTTCTTTCTCTGGGTCCCCACAGTGAGCTCGAATCCATTTAGCACGAGAGTTTGCCAAGAATATAAATGAATAGAACAGAATTAAAGGGAGATATGATTATAACCAATTCCTTAATCCCAGTGAATAATTAATGATAGTTGATTCATGGATTTGTTGAATTCTCCTTATATTTGAATAATAAATAGCTTCAAAATAAACTTTCTGTGAAAACCAACTGAAGGAAACTTCTGGTTTAGTGGAGCTTTTCTTGTAGGTATTCATTTTACTGAGGCAGAATCTGGAAAGGCTGCCTTATTCTACATGCTTTTCAATGAATATTTCAGATTTGAGTAATAACTCCACTAATCATGAAGATCTTACATATTTAATTATCAAGTGTGGGAAGATCATGAGGATGGCAAAGGTTTAAAAAACATTTTTGGAAGTTAAATATGATTTTGGTTTAAAACTCAGATCATTTAAAGCAGATTTTTTGGTTGCAGGATTATTCTTTTTTATACTGCTAGACTGTGCCACAGACTGAAGGTCCCTGCCTACTAAATGTCCATCATTTTCCACAGTCATTGTGACAACCAAAAACACTCCCTCAGAAGATTAAAGAAGTAAAACAGTCACTTCCTAGTATCATGAAGTTTCCTACTTCAGTTGAGATAAAACTTACATTAAAAACCCCTGGCTCTACAAAAATTCCATCAATTTTAATATGAATCCAAATCTAGTGTAATTTCACAGTGGTTTCTCACATAATTTATCATATAATAGAATAGGTGACGGAGTAGGCAATGGCACCCCACTCCAGTACTCTTGCCTGGAAAATCCCATGGACGGAGGAGCCTGGTAGGCTGCAGTCCATGGGGTCGCCAAGAGTCGGACACAACTGAGGGACTTCACTTTCACTTTTCACTTTCATGCGTTGGAGAAGGAAATGGCAGCCCCCTCCAGTGTTCTTGCCTGGAGAATCCCTGGGATGGGGGAGCCTGGTAGGCTGCCGTCTATGGGTTCGCACAGAGTCGGACATGACTGAAGCAACTTAGCAGCAGCAGCAGCAGCAGAATAGGTGAACAATTTTGTCCCTCATTTTTCAACATTAGTAAATTTTTTTCCCTCTCATGGTCACAATATATAGAAGACCTCAGAGCTGTTTAGGAATGGTGGGGTCCCAGACAAATTATTTTCTGAGGTCCCATATATGTAAATAATTTGATTTTAAAAATATATTCCAAAATGCATTCACCTATGTGAGGTATAGTGATTTATTAAGGAAGTTTTAGGATGAGTAGAAAAGAGGTACTTAAATATTTGTTTCTTGTCCAATCAGTGCATGAGAAGAGTATTTGTATCATTTAGGCGTCATCTCTTTCTGTTCATGTCTAGGAATCATTTCTTTGTGTTCTTTATTTACATGTATCCACTCTCCCCTAAACTCCCCTCCCACCCAGGCTGTCATATAACATTGAGTAGAGTTCTCTGTGCTCTACAGTAGGTCTTTGTTGGTTATCCATTTTAAATACAGCACTGTGTACATGTTTATCCCAAACTCCTTAACTATCCCTTCCCCTCATTCTTCCTCCCTGGTAATTATATATGTTTTTGTTTTTGTTTTGTTTGCTTATGTTTTCCTCACTTAAATGTTGCTCCATGAGGGGAGCATCTTTGTGTCATTCCTTGTTCTGTTCAAACATGTAGAATAGTGCCTCGCATATAGTGAGCACTCAAAAACCAGTCTGGTTGAGTGATGAGTATATGAATAAATGAATAAACTATACTCCCACTGGAACTCTGCATTCAGACCTACTGTTCTTGCCCCCTTGATACCTCCTGCCATCCCACCTGTTTTCCCACAGTGTGTGTACATGGGCTATACAAATGCCTGGACTGAATCAATACTAGGTCTGGACTTGGTTGCAGGAACCCTAGGCAACAGAGTTCTTGATCATAAGCAGCACTGCAGCCTTCCCCAGCAAGTACAGCTGAGCTCTACAGAAATGTAGCTCAGTAACTTGGCTTTCAGTGGATGTATACCTCTGTCAGATACCTGCACACTAATGGCCCTTTCAGAAAGTAGACAGGTTGGCAAAGCAAAAGGAATTGAGCCCTGCAAAAAACTCATCTCCAAGATTAAATCTTTGAAGATCCTCAGATAGCCATTATTTTCCTGGCTCCCTTCCAACTGAGATAGTCAGCAAAATGATCAGTGTCTTATCTCTCAGGTAAAGGAAGATACTCAGAGCCCATTTCTTCTTGAGTGCACAAAATAAAAAAATCTACTGAGTGGTTACTTCCTGTGCTTGGCAGTTTCAAGATAGACAGTACTTTTCTGGAATGGAAGGGGAGTTGGCAACGGCAAGTTTTCACATGCTAAGATAGCTCATCAGCTTCTCCTGGCATGATTGTTAAGTGGGTTTAAGTGCTGCATTCTTTTTTATAATTTACAGAATTATGGATTAAATATACATTATATTTCATTTATAAGGGTAGCCCGAGGTTTCAGATAATTCAAAGCAAATGTGAGCTAATAGTAAAAAACAAACAAAACAAAAAAAAAGTGGAAGAAATTTCTTCACAATTTTACCTTTTAACTGATTCACCTGACAAATTAAATTGTTTACACATACATGCATATGCACACATACACAGAGGAATTAATTTTATGAAACAGTCTTTCTTATAGTCAAGGCTGGATTTCTAAATGTTTAATTAGTCCTTTCCCTCTTGTTTTTTCTACATAGATTATAAGTTCCTTGAAAGCAAGATTTGAATTTAATATTTTCCTTGTTTTTAATCAGAGAATTTGACACAATGTTGTAAATACAATGCACTCTCAACAAACACTTGATTAAATAATTAGAGTTAGAAGTTAATTTGTAGCTTCAATATATAAAAACCTTCAATAAACTTTAAATTCTACCTATTTGGAGGTTATTAAAACCCAAGTAATTAACACTGATCCACAGAAAAGATTCAAATTGAATTAGGCCATTTTGAAGGAATCAAGCTGCAGCCATGTACAATTTCAACTCTCTCTAAACTGAAGACTGATCCTCCTCTATATCATTTAATTTACCCCTTTAGGATGCTAATTCCAGTACTTTCTTTTAGATCTAGACAAGCAGAGCCATTGCCCCAAGCCCTATGTTTCAAGGGATCCAAACTTTGCAGTTATGGAGTGCTTTCCTTAATATTTTCCAAGTCCTCTTCCAACGTCTGGGAAAAACTAGGGCCATCAGTATCATCCTCACAAGGTGCCCCAAATTCAGGCTGGAAGACAAGTGTTCCCTGGACCGATTTTCTCTTATATGCGAGTACCCTATGATGCTTTATCCCCTGTATGGAGTTAACCAGATGTCCCAAAGGGCTCCAGGACTCATGTCTATGGAATTTTATTAGCCCCATGTCTGAGAACTTGTTCCAGGAGAATGGTCCACCAAGTGAATTACTGTTCCTGGCAGATGAGATATTTCTTTTACAGTATTGTATAAGAATTGACTGTAAGAATGGTGTTGACCCACTAATTTTGGGTGGCACTCATTCACATAGGAACATGAGTTCAAGGATCTGAGCTACCAGTTATTTCTTTCTGACCATTGGGCTTTACCTACATATAAGGACCTTGCATTAGTTCTGGCAGTAGTACTGTCTCTGTGCTTAAATTCTCTGAGGGTTTTCAAGACAGTTGCTTCATAATATCAATGGACTCTTTCAAACTATATCCTAAGTTGGCTCAAATTAATGTAGTAACATCTTGCTTTCCTGGGTCAGTGTTAAGCCGTGCTAGATGTATTGGCTAAGGATGCTATAACAAATTACCACAAATTGGTGACATGAGACAAAAAAAAATATTCTTTTATACTTTTTGAGGACAGAAATACAAATTAATTTTCACTGGGCTGAAATCAAGGTGTCAGCAAGCCAAGCTATTTACAGAAGCTCTAAGGAACATTCTGTTCCTTGACATGCCAACTACTGGTGGCTGTATCACCCAATCTATGCCCCCATGGTCACAGCGCCTTCTCTTCTGAGTTAATTCTCTTCTGCTTCCCTTTTATAAGAACACCTGGGATTGCATTTGGAGCCTATGTAGGTAATCTATTTTGTGATCTATTTGCAGATGCTTATTCAGTCTATCATTCTGGACAAGGGGGAATGGGACACTCCATGAGCATATATGCCACTCTTTTTGTTCTCCTCTCCATAGGTGGTATTGTGTGGAAAATAGAAGAAGAGTTAACACTGAAAGAGAGCTCATTCTAGGAGTGCAGTGAAGTCTGCCTAAAGTATTCAAGAGTACATATGTTTGCTAGATCTGTTCATGCTATAAAAGTAATGTCCTGCTGGTTCAGTGGTAAAGAATCCACGCAATTCAGGAGACACAGGTTTGATCCTTGAGTTAGGAAGATCTGCTGGAGAAGGAAATGGCTACCCACTCCAGTATTCTTGCCTGGGAAATCCCATGAACAGAGGAGCCTGGTGGGCTACAGTTCATGGGGTCACAAAAGAGTAGATACAACTAAGTGATTAAATAACAACAATGCTATGAAACTCTGAGTGACAAATTTAAAAATTATTGTGCCCATTTTCCTGCATATCCTAAATATTTGCATTTGTGGTTGCCATCAGTGACTGAGGCAATGGCACCCCACTCCAGTACTCTTGCCTGGAAAATCCCATGGATGGATAAGCCTGGTAGGCTGCAGACCATGGGGTCACTAAGAGTCGGAAATGACTGAGCGACTTCACTTTCACTTTTCACTTTCATGCATTGGAGAAGGAAATGGCAACTGTTACACTCAGTGCCGCCAACCCTGCAGCAGGCCACCGCTGACCCACACTTCCGCTGGAGACTTCTGGACATTCACAGGCAAGTCTGGGCCAGTCTCTTGTGGGATCACTGCTCCTTCCTCCTGGGTTCTGGTGCACAAGGTTCTGTTTGTGTCCTCTAAGAGTCTATTTCCCAGTCCTGTGTAAGTTCTGGCAGCTCTATGGTGGGGTTAATGGTGACCTCCTCAAAGAGGGCTTATGCCATATGTTTGTATATATATATGTATATACATATATATGTATATATATGTATATGTATATATATCCATCTGAGTCTCTTTGCTGTCCACCTAAAACTATCACAACATTGTTAATTGGCTGTATTCCAATATAAAATAAAAAGTGAAAAAAAATATATGTATAAGATCATGTCAAATAATGATAAAGGCTGTGAGGAGAAATGTAGCAAAGCAAGATAAGGTAAGACTAAGCTGCTATAATGGGACTTCCCAGGTGGCGCTAGTGGTAAAGGACCCGCCTACCAATGCAAGAGCTATGAGACTCAGGTTCGATCCCTGGGTTGGGAAGATCCCTTGGAGAATGGCATGGCAACCCACTCCAGTATTCTTGCCTGGAGAACCCCGTGGACATAGGAGCCTGGCGGGCTACAGTCCATAGGGATGTAAAGAGTCCAAAATGATTGAAGCAGCTTAGCATGCACACACACAAGTTTCTATAGTAAAGAAACCTGATACAAACTCAGTGGCTTAGAGAAGACAGAAGTTCATTTCTCTCTCACTTAATAGTTTAAGATCAGTGTTCTAGGTTGGTGGAAAACTAGGCCCCACATGCTAGTTTCTTTGTTGCTTCCCAATGCCTGAGTGCTTTGTTGTTATCTGTATAATTGTGATTGGGTGGCCACTGAGACTTAGACAGAAGGAAGAGGAAAGACAGAAAAAAAGATGGCATCCCCAGGGTGTATGGAGCTGGCTTGGTATGGAGGTACACATCATTTCCATTTATCTTCATTTCAGAAAATCTTAATGAAAGTTTGGCAACTGTAGAGAGGGGAAGATTCTGTAGAATAACTGGGCAGGTCTGAGTCTACAGGAAAAAGAAAGGATCATTTTTAGCAAATAGCAGGCTCTACTGCACAGAGTAAAGGATGGAGTAATGGGGGATGACTTTTAGATAGGATGATAAAGGAAGTTAGCTCTGAGGAGATGACTTTTAAAGTGAGACCCAAATGAATTGAAGAAGTGAACCATGTAACCATCTGAAGGAAGAGTGTTCTGGACAGAAGGAACCCAAAGTACAAGCAGCCGAGAAAGAACAAAGCTCAAGAAGCTGACTTTCTTGAGTAAGGAGGTTTACATAGATTTAATACAGTTAATGAGCAGGAGAATAAGTTGCTTGGGACCAGATCAAGAAGGGCCTTGGCCTTAATATGGTTTTGGAATTAATTCTCCATTGTGATGACATAAAAGGGAAGGAGAAAAGTCCTTGAAGTAACGTTGGTGGAATGTGGAACATAGGCGAGCAGTGGAGAGCAGCTGTGAAAATATTAAAACCTACTTCTTCATGTGAAATGCATTGACTCTTTGGGCATCAAATGAGGAGAGATTCGATTTAAGATCTTCCCTTTCAACTGTCACTGTCATGTGTTTTCCAAGAAAAGAGGTTTTACTTCTCTGTGTTTATGTTGTTCATTACCAAGAACAAGTATTGAAATGTTCTTTTAACTGCCACCATCGTTCAAGAAAAAGATTACGGAAAGTACTTTAGCCTACAGTATTTACAGCAATTCCTCACACTACTTAACATTTTATTTATACTAATGAAAAAGCACTTAAATTCATTTGTATAGGCAGCTCTTTCTGGGAGACTGAGAATAACGAATATGTGCTATAAATATATGAAAATGACTCATTTCATTATTCTTCTAATAGTTGTTCCTGATAAGAATTTAAAATACAGACTGACGTTTTGCTTTAATGTACTACAAAATTCACAATTTATATAGTTTTTCCTTGCTACTGAATGCCTTTACCCATTATTATCTAAGCAGTTTGCAAATGGTAAAAAATTAAAATCTTAATGTTTCTTTTCAATATTGGACATCACATTAAGATAAAGGGCTCACTTCTCTTCTTACTTTAACAAGCATACAAAAATCAGACCTTCAAGAAATTCCCCTGCTCCATGGTCTTTCCATTTCATCCATCTTGGTAAAAGCCCAGTTCTAATTAAATGTAATCATCTACACTATTTGAGCCTATATCCCAGGACCCAGCACTAAGTGCTGCTGGAAAAGAGAGCAACAACAAAAGCAAAAAATCCTGTAGATTGGAGTCACTTTTGGACCTTACATAATTCTGATCCCTAATTGATTTTCCTGTATGATCTAAATCCACATGACTGTTTCCAACTTTCCCCATTTTCTTCAAATATTTCAGCCTTATATATGCTTCCTCACTCTCAATAAAGAACTTATTCCCTCCTGACTAGCATACAGAAACTCTATATTATCTGACACCAAATTTACTAATCTATACACATCATCCCACCCTTGGATTCTTTTTTCCCCAGTTGTTTGGGTGGAAGAGGTGCCTCTTTTTGTCAAGGACCAATCCTTAACTTATGTGCTAGTTTCCATCCTCTCTAGCCTCCCTAGGAATTGTGCTCATTGATCAATGCCTCTATTTCCAAAAGTTTCTGTCTCTCCCTCTCTGATGGCTTTTTGCTCTTAGCTCTTTAGAGTTTCTCCTGTTTTTATATACTATCTCCCCTGCATTTTTAGAGAGTTCATGACTGTCCTGATTTTCTTAACATTCTTTCATTTCTGAGATGGATAATCTGGCATCTGCCTCCATTCTGCCACTAAAACTGCTGTCTTCAAGGTCACCAATGTTAGTTTGCTGCTAAAACTAATAGGCATTTGTGGATAACTTTTAAGTTGCCTAGAGCCTTGCTAGTCACAGTAATTCTCTAAGCATCAGTATCATCACCTGGGAACTTAGAAATGCAGAAATCTCAGATCTCACCCGAAAACCACTACATCAGAATTTCATGAAGCAGAATTTCAGGAGATTATGTTTTAACAAGCTCTCCAGATGATTCTCACCCTCACTATAGTTTAGAAACTACTGGTCCACATAAATTAAATTTAACAATTCTTCCAAATCCCACACACAATCCAACATTGTTTATTCAATCCCAGGTACCTGTCACATGGCTAAACATTCCTCCAGTCTATGTATTTTTCCTTGGAATGGATAGGTTGTGTGTAATGGACATCAGTGTCCCCTTTTGGACAATACCTGATGACTGTGATTTTCCCTACCTATAGGAAGTCTCTTGCTTTTAGTAATTCAAGATACAGGTAGGAAGTAGATACCAACCCCAGAAATCTCACAGCAAACCAGGACCCACCCTTCTATTGTGTTCTATGCTTTGCTCACTTCTTTTGTAACATAAATAAGTTTTCTCCTCACTAGTCAAAATTTTACAAATCTATAAATCGACAATAGGCATTTATCTTCATATGTTATTGGCTCTTGTATGAGTCAGTGTTCTAAGCTATGAGCGATGAAACAAACTCTGGCTGATTAAGTAGACAAAGAATCAATTAAAATGATAGTGAAGAACTCAATAAATAGAAGGAAGGGCTGATCAGAGGCTTATGGAAGCTTTCTGATGGGAGAGACTGACTGAGGGGAAAACTGGGTCTTGTTCTGATGGGCACGGCCATGCTCAGTAAATCTTTAATCCAATTTTCTGTTGATGGGTGAAGATGTGCTTCCTCCCTGCTATTTACCTGGGGTCAAACCACAGTGGAGGCAATGAAGACAATGGTGATCCCCTTCAAAAGATCCCATGCATGTACTGCTATACTTAGTGCTGCCAACCCTGCAGCAGGCCACCGCCGACCCACACCTCTGCTGGAGACTTCTGGACACTCACAGGCAAGTCTGGGCCAGTCTCTTGTGGGATCACTGCTCCTTCCTCCTGGGTCCTGGTGCATAAGGTTCTGTTTGTGCCCTCTAAGAGTCTATTTCCCAGTCCTGTGTAAGTTCTGGCAGCTCTATTGTAGGGTTAATGGTGATCTCCTCAAAGGGGGCTTATGCCATACCGAAGTCTGCTGAATCCAGAGCCCATGTCCCTGTGGCAGTCCACTGCTGAACTGTACCTCCACAGGAGACACTCAAACACAGCTCTGTCTCAGTCTCTCTGGGGTCCCAGGGTCCTGGTGTGCAAAAGATTTGTTTGAGCCCTATTAACATCTCTGGCGGGAATGGGGTTTGATTCTAAATGCAAACTCGCCCCTCCTACCATCTTGCTGGGGTATATCCTCACAGCTGCTCCAGTGCCTACTGTCTTACTGAGGTTTCTCTGACCTTGAACGTGGGTTAACCAATCTCATCACATGACCACAGCCTTGTCTAACTCAATGAAACTATGAGCCATGCCGTGTAAGGCCACCTAAGACGGATGTGTCATGGTGGAGAGTTCTGATAAAATGTGGTCCACTGGAGAAGGGAATGGCAAACCACTTCAGTATTCTTGCCTTGAGAACCCCATGAACAGTATGAAAAGGCAAAAAGATAGGACACTGAAAGATGAACTTCCCAGGTCAGTAGGTGCCCCATATGCTACTGGAGATCAGTGGAGAAATGACTCCAGAAAGAATGAAGAGATGGAGCCAAAGCAAAAAAAAAAAAAAAAAAAATACCCAGCTAGTGATGGAAACAAAGTCGGATGCTGTAAAAAGCAATATTGCATAGGAACCTGGAATGTTAGGTCTATGAATCAAGGCCAATTGGAAGTGGTCAAACAGGAGATGGCAAGAGTGAACATCGACATTTTAGGAATCAGCCAACTAAAATGAACTGAAATGGGTGAATTTAACTCAGATGACCATTCGATCTATTACTGTGGGCAAGAATCCCTTAGAAGAAATAGAGCAGCCATCATAGTCAGCAAAAGAATCTGAAATTCAGTACTTGGATGCAATCTCAAAAACGACAGAATGATCTCTGTTCATTTCCAAGGCAAATTATTCAATATCATGGTAATCCAAGCCTATGACCTGACCAGTAATGCTGAAGAAGCTGAACTTGAACGGTTCTATGAAGACCTACAAGACCTTTTAGAATTAACACCCCAAAAAAAGATGTCCTTTTCGTTATATGGGGCAGGAATGCAACAGTAGGAAGTCAAGAAACACTGGAATAACAGGAAAATTTGGCCTTGGAGTACAGAATGAAGCATGGCAAAGGCTAATAGAGTTTTGACAAGAGAACACACTGGTCATAGCAAACACCCTCTTCCAACAACACAAGAGAAGACTCTACACATGGACATCACCAGATGGCTAACATCGAATTCAGATTGATTATATTCTTTGTAGAAAAAGATGGAGAAGCTCTACACAGCCAATAAAAACAAGACTGGAAGCTGACTGTGGCTCAGACCATGAACTACTTATTGCCAAATTCAGACTTAAACTGAAGAAAGTAGGGAAAACTACCAGGTCATTCAGGTATGACCTAAATCAAACACCTTACGATTATACAATGGAAGTGAAAAATAGATTTAAGAGACTATATATGATAGACAGAGTGCCTGATGAGCTATTGACGGAGGTTTGTGACATTGTACAGGAGACAAGAAGCAAGACCATCCTCAAAAAAACAAACGCAAAAAAGCAAAATGGCTGTCTGAGGAGGTCTTACAAATAGCTGTGAAAAGAAGAGAAGTGAAAAGCAAAGGAGAAAAGGAAAGATATACTTATTTGAATGAGGAGTTCCAAAGAACAGCAAGGAGAGATAAGAAGGCCATCCTCAGTCATCACCCCAAAGAACTGAGGAAAACAACAGAATGGGAAAGACGAGAGATCTCTTCAAGAAAGTTAGAGACACAAAGAGAACATTTCATGAAAAGATGGGCTCAATAAAGGACAGAAATGGTATGTACCTAACAGAAGCAGAATATATCAAGAAGAGGTGGCAAGAATACGCAGAAGAACTGTACAAAAAAGATCTTCAGGACCGAGAAAAATCACGATGGTGTGATCACTCCCCTAGAGCCAGACATCCTAGAATGTGAAGTCAAGTGGGCCGTAGGAAGCATCAGTATGAACAAAGCTGGTGGAAGTGATGGAATTCCAGCTGAGCTATTTCAAATCCTAAAAGATGATGCTGTGAAAGTGCTGCACTCAATATGCCAACAAATTTGGAAAACTCAGCAGTGGCCACAGGCCTGGAAAAGGTCAGTTTTCATTCCAATCCCTAAGAAAGGAAATGCCAAAAAATGCTCAAACTACTGCACAATTGCACTCCTCTCACACGCTAGTAAAGTAATGATCAAAATTCTCCAAGCCAGGCTTCAGTAATACATGAACCATGAACTTCCAGATGTTCAAGATGGATTTAGAAATGCCAGAGGAACAAATTGCCAACATCCACTGGATCATCAAAAAAGCAAGAGATTTCCAGATAAACATCAATTTCTGCTTTACTGACTATGCCATAGCCTTTGACTGTGTGGATCACAAACTGTGGAAAATTCTGAAAGAGATGGGAATACCAGACCACCTGACCTGCCTCTTGAGAAATCTGTATGCAGGTCAGGAAGCAACAGTTAGAACTGGACATGGAACTGTCTGATTCCAAATATGAAAAGGAGTATATATTGTCTGTATATTGTCACCTTTATTTGATTTATATGAAGAGTACATCGTGAGAAATGCTGGCCTGCAGGAAGCACAAGCTGGAGTCAAGATTGCCGGGAGAAATATCAATAACCTCAGATATGCAGATGACACCACCGTTATGACAGAAAGCCAAGATGAACTAAAGAGCCCCTTGATTAAAATGAAAGAGGAGAGTGAAAAAGTTGGCTTAAAACTCGACATTCGGAAAACTAAGATCATGTCATCTGGTCCCATCACTTCATGGCAAATAGATGGGGAAACAGTGGCAGACTTTATTTTTGGGGGGCTCCAAAATCACTGCTGATAGCGATTGCAGCCATGAAATTAAAAAACGTTTACTCCTTGGAAAGAAATTTATGACCAACCAAGACAGCATATCAAAAAGCAGAGACATTACTTTGCCAACAAAGGTCCATCTAGTCAAGGCTATGGTTTTCCAGGGGTCATGTATGGATGTGAGAGATGGACGGTGAAGAAAGCTGAGCGCCGAAGAATTGATGCTTTCAAACAGTGGTGTTGGAGAAGACTCTTGAGAATCCCTTGGACTGCGAGGAGATCCAACCAGTCCATCCTAAAGGAGATCAGTCCTGAATGTTCATTGGAAGGACTGATGTTGAAGTTTGAACTCCAATACTTTGGCCACCTGATGCGAAGAGCTGACTCATTTGAAAAAAAACTCTGATGCTGGGAAAGATTGAAGGTGGGAGGAGAAGGGAACAATGGAGGATGAGATGGTTGGATGGCATCACCGACTCAATGGAAATGAATTTGAGTAAACTCCGGGAGTTGGTGATGGACAGGGAGGCCTGGCGTGCTGCAGTCCATGGGGTCACAAAGAGTGGACACGACTGAGCAACTGAACTGAACTGAACTGAGAGCTGATCGGCCAAGCTTGAATATATGCTTCAGGAACACCCACAATCATGTTACCATGTTGGTCTGTTGAGGGATACATTGGTTCCAGCTCCTGAACATAGGATGTTATAGTGTCAAGTTCACCAATACTGTGCCCCAAGCTTGACTTGTGATTTATGATAGCCCCAAGCTTGATGCCTCTATGACTATCTTCACCTGAAGGTGCATTCAACATGATCTCAATCTTTCCTGAGAAAAAGTTGCTCAGCTCTCAGTTAGAATCTCTAGCAGGTGTTTTTGCCCATCCCCTTAACAGTGTACTTAGAGATTTTAAGCCTGGAGAAAAATTTAAATTCAGTTCAATATATTAATATTTTCTAACAGGTGCTTTTTTAGGCAGTTTTGTTGTTGTTGTTTAGTTGCTAAGTCCTGTCTGAGTCTTTTGAGACCCCATGAACTGTAGCCCATCAGGGTTCTCTGTCCATGGGATTCTCCAGGCAAGACTACTGGAGTGGGTTGCCATTTCTTCCTCCAGGGGATCTTCCTAGCCCAGGGATTTATTGGACCCATGTCTCCTGCATTGGTAAGTGGATTCTTTACCACTGAGCCACCAAGGAATCCCTCTTTTTAGGCAGCACTCAGAGCATATATTTGCACACCAGTTGCAAAGAATACCAGAAAAATATATATTTTGCCTTCTGTCTTGAAAAGGTAGTGATAAAATATTGCACCTTTCTCAAAACAATGGTCAAAATTTCTAGCTAGAGAGAAAAACATGACACCTACTTACTACAATTCTGAAGATTTGCTCAGAAAAGAAGGGACATGTTAGGTTTATTACGTGTGTTGTGTGGGGAGTGTTGCCTAATAAATTTACTCAAAAAATGAATATGCATACAATGGTAAAACTTTTAGTAATGGTAAAATAGTTAATAATACTTAGGAAAACAACCGTTTTTATTGCCAGGTCATATTGTGCTGTTGTTCAGTTGTTCAGTAGTGTCTGATTTTTTGCAACCCCATGGACTGCAGCATGCCAGGCTTCCCTGTCCTTCACTATCTCCCAGAGTTTGCTCAAACTCATGTCCATTGAGTCAGTGAGGCCATCCAACCTTTTCATCCTCTGTCCCCTTCTCCTCCTGCCTTCAATTTTTCCCAGCATCAGAGTCTTTTCCAATGAGGGTCATATTATATCTGAATCTGAACATCTAGTATGGCTTCTGTTTCTTTCTATTCTATTTCTCTTTTAATTTTTTAAATTATAAAAGTATGATAACACATTTACAAGAGTCTTGGCAAGTACAGAACAAAATTGCACATAATTCCACTATATATTAGAATTATTTTTCAAGTAAATAAAAATTTTTAGTTGGAATTTCAATATCAAACTCTCAAAAAAGAATGAATACAGAGAAGAATAGGATAGAGTAGACCTGAAAATACCATGATCCAATTCAACATAATTCAGATTTATACAACTTTCACACAACAGTAGGATACAAATTCTATTCAAGTTCCCATACACTATAACCTAGGAGACACTGGAACATATCTAAGGACATAAAACAAGATGCAAAAATTTCATGATCTAAAGGTACTGAAATCATACAAAGTCTGTTCTTTATCACTGTAGAACTATGTTAGAAATCAATATCAAAAGATATTTGAAAATAACCCACATATGTGACATCTACCAAGAGAGAGCTTTGACTTTGGCTTCTGCTTCTTTTTTAAGGCAAGATAATTACCCTCTACTTTAGGAAATTCTCTGTACAATGTTTCAGGATTCATTGTTCTAAACCTTTCAGCAGCATTTGTTATTGTCCTATGTTGCTTAGCACTTATTTTCTTTGTAAGTCTGGAAACATCATCAAGGTACAAAGCAATTCTGAGAAAAGTAGATTCTGTTTAATCTCTTCTAGCTGGTACTCAGTAGAACCTACTGAATATCTGTCCAATAACTATATCTGTGATTGTTGTTTCTTTATAAATTTATTACAGTTTATAAACTTATTACCTGTTCTACCTCAGTAAAATTGTACAGAGAGGCTACAAATTGAATGATAATAGTTTGGATAGAAAGAGGCAAAGAGACGCTGAAGATTAAAGATATTTTTTTGAGTGTAGATAAGAACTAATGGGGATTCCCAGGTAGCACTAGTGGTGAAGAACCTGCCTGCCAATGCAGGAGACATAAGAAATGCAGGTTTGATCGCTGGGTTGGGAAGATTCCCTGTAGGAGGGCATAGCAATCCACTCCAGTGTTCATGCCTGGAGAATCCCATGGACAGAGGAGCCTGGCGGGCTGCTCTTCCCTGGATCACAGAGTCAGACACAACGGAAGCCACTGAGCATGCATGCAAGCACTAATGAGAATATTTTGTTTGTGTGGCTTATAGTATATGGAAATGGGATAGGAGGAAGGGTTCTCCCTTTAAGATCATCAAATGCATTATGCCCATTTTTTTCTGATGAGGAAAATGAATTCCAAAGGGGTTAGATTACTTTTTCAAAACAAATCGTAGCAGCATGAAACCACAAATCAAATTTCTAAGTTTTCATTTTATAAATATTTTTCTAGTACATAATGCTGCTCTTCTAATTCACACTGTATGAGGCCATAAAGTTTTTCTGATATTTAATCTAAATATGGAATCAAGTATGTTACTTAACCAGAAGATGACATCAACAGGGCAGATGGAGAAAGAGTCTCAAACAAATGCAGAAAGTCTTAAAATATCTTAGGAATCATGTTGACAATTTCTCCCAAGCAAGGATTCTAGCTGCAGTATCCATTATGCATTTGAACACACATAGCCTACTCTTGGATCTTCCTGAATGTATTGTCTTTCACATTTATTCCCTGCAAGTTTTAACTACTTCACTTGTTAAACAAGGACAATAATGTTCACCCTGGCCACTTAATCTATACTTGTGAATTTTCTTAGAAAAAAAAAAAAGTCTGACTAATGTAAATACAATCTAGAATAGCTACAGATAGATGTTTTTGAGGGCCTCATCATACAAAAAGGTGACTGCAAGAAAAATCTCTGAATATGTCTAGATCCCTACTCATTGTTAATTTCAATTCCATGAAAACACCGCTTTAAATAAATCTGTATGCATATGTCCTCTCAAACTCAGTCCTTTGAATGGGGCTTTTGTTCACTCTAGAGCATATGTTTACTCTCCATCACTTAGATTTTGTGATTTTCTCCTTTGCTGTTAGTGCATAAGATCCCAAGTATAGATGTTTCTTCTCTGTTCTTGAAGAAGACTTAGAAGAGAGTTTCAAAGAAGTGGAGAATGGTATATATTCTTGGCCTGAAATTGTTGTTGAGTAATCCAGTAAACTCTTTGTATGTTTGATAGTGGCATTGCCAGAAAATTTCTGCAACTTATTATAAAGTCCATTTGTGTGGATGAGACAATTGATCCTGTGATAGCATCACTGACTAGCTCCCTGCTGGTAAGTGAGGGCATGAGGATCAGAACTTGTGTTTGTCACGTCCCAGCCTCTGCTCTTTTCAGGGAATCACGCAGTTCCAAAAAGGAAAGAGAATAAACCCTGAGCAAAACTAAGGCTAACAGCCAACTGGGAGAAGAAATAGAGTTCTAACATTCTATAAGGCTACTTAAGTTCTGTAGTTAAAAAAGAAAAAGAGATAAAGAAGTAATTTTATGGAGTTTAGGAAAAGAGGAAACAGTTTATAGATCTCTTAGCTTGAGGACTTGAAGAGTTGTTAGTAAGTTTTATTGTTTTAATTTGAGAATGAATCAGCATCGCCTTGGGCAGCACAGCTGTCATTATCAGCAAGAGAATAACACAAGATCAGATTCAGCAGAGAACTTAGGAGAAGAGTATTTTATTCCTTTTCTTTTGCTAAGTCCCCTTCTCCTCCCCCGTATCCTACACATTTCAGTCCCCTGGAAGGATTATATTTTTAAGGAATAAGGGACTGACTCTGTAAATTGACTCTATGTAATACTTGAAGCTGTAAGAACAAAGTTGTTTACTAGCCATATCCTTTGCTGTTAATTTTGACTCCTTTTATCTTTGGAATAGATATTATTTCAGATCATATAGCTTAATGACCTCTGATGTAGACGAACACAAACAGTAAAATGGGTTGTTCTTCTCCTGTTTCATTTTATTATTTCCCTTTATTGTTAAATAATGTTTTGCCATGTTACAGAGTGCTCTCACATTAGAGTTTCCAGATAGTGCATGGAAAGTACTAAAACATATTTGTTGTTTTTCTGAAATTCAAATTTAACAGTGTCCTACATTTTATGTGGCAATGCTCTCTTATATCCATTTTCTCACTTGAGGTCCAGAACAATTTTTATGTGGAATTATTATAATTTTTAAATGAATATACACAATGGAATATTACTCAGCCATTAAAAAGAATACATTTGAATCGGTTCTATTGAGATGGATGAAACTGGAGCCCATTATACAGAGTGAAGTGAGCCAGAAAGAAAAGCACCAATACAGTATACTAATGCATGTATATGGAATTTGAAAGATGGTAATGGTAACCCTATATGTGAGACAGAATAAGAGACACAGATGCATAGAACAGTCCTGTGGACTCTGAGGGAAAAGGTGAGGGTTGGACGTTCTGGGACAATAACATTGAAACATGTATTTTGTCATATGTAAAGCAGAACACCATTCCATGTTCTATGCATGGGATGGATGCTCAGGGATGGAGCGTTGGGATGACACAGAGGGATGGGAGGGGGAGGGAGGTGGGAGGAGGGTTCGGGAGGGGGAGCACATGTGAACCCTTGGCTGATTCATGTCGATGTATGGCAAAAACTACTACAATATTGTAAAGTAATTAGCCCCCAACTAAAATAAATTTAAAAAAAATGAATAAACTGATATTCAAGCCCTTTTCCAAAGTTCTCCTAGGTCTTTGGCTTTACAGTGGTGCATATTATCACTACCTCTATAAGTCTGGAATAGTTCAGCAGACCAGGGGTGAGAGACAGAGAGAGAATAGTGAGTATAATGAATAAGTAGAAGAAATCTCAGATATTTGACATCTTAGCAGTAGGTATGTGATGAAAATTCCAAAGAAACATGTTAAGAATGGATTTGATCTAGGTGAGATTAATAATTGAGGCATCTTTTTTGTGAGCAGTCATGATGGCAGGAATTTCCCTAATGGGAGCAGTCAAAGGAAACCTAGGTGTTTAGAGAAAATGATCAGAGTACCATGGATAGCTGCAAGTAGAGGAAGAAAAGGAGGTCAGTGCCTAACACAGTGATGGCACAGATTGAAGAACACTTGTGCTGGATTTAAGAGGATCAAGGAAGAGAGAGGACAGCCATTCAGGGAAAAAAGAACAATAAGGGAAGTTTGATTTTCTCTTTTCAACAAAACCTCCAACTAGATTTAAAAATTAAGTTTAAAAAAATGCAAAATAGGAGAAAAATTAACACACATTTATTTGTACTCTTTAGAGAAACAAGACCCAGAAGATATATATCTATATATAATCATATAATTTATTAATATATTTATATAAGAAAATGTATTTATTATAAGGATTTGGCTCACATGATTGTGAAAGTTAACAAGTCAGGAAGCTGGAGGCCCAGGAGAACTGACTTTATACTTCCAAACCAAGTCTGAGTAAGAAGGTAGGAGAATATCCATCTCCCAGCTTGAAGACATGCAGAAAGATATGATTCTTTCCTACTCAGTCCTTAATGTGCTTCTGGTATTCAACTGATTAGATGTGGCCCACCCACACCAAGAAGGGCAATCTATTCAGTCTACTGCATTAAATGTTAGTCTCATCTAGAAACACCCTCATAATCACGCCCAGAATAATGTTTGACCAAATATCTGGACATCCTGTGACACAGTGAACTTGACATGTAAAATTACATTAAACTGACTTGAAATGGCCATTTTTCTTTTTTAAAATTTCACTTTATTTTTTTTCTATTATTTTTTAAATTATTTTCCCATTTAGGTCATTACAGATTAAGTAGAATTCCCTATGCTATACAACAGGGCCTTTGTTATATATTTTACATATAGCAGTGTATACATGTCAAATTCAAACTCCTAATCTATCCCTCCCCCTCCCCTTTCTTCCTGGTAACCATATATTCATTCTCTAAGTCTTTGAGTCTGTTTATGTTTTGTAGATAAGTGCATTTGTATCTTTTTTTTTTAACATTATGCATATAAGGGATATCATAATATTTGTCTTTCTCTGGCTGATTTACTTCACACACTGTGATAATCTCCAGGTCCATCCATGTTGCTGCAAATAGCATTATTTCATTCTTTTTAGGGCTGAGTAATATTCCCTTGTATATATGTACCACATTGTAACCATTCACCTGCTGATGGATATTTTTGTTCCTTCCATGTCTTGACTACTATAAACAGATCTGCAATGAACATTGGGATGTATTTATCCTATCAAACCATGTTTTTCTCTGGCTGTATGCCCAGGAGTGGGATTGCCAGGCCAGGGATTTAAACTCAGAGGAAACTATTTCAACCACATAAACATAAGTTTTCCATATCTTAAAAAATCATAAACAAATTTGAGAATCAGTTGTTAAATGAAAGCAATTACAATACATATAGCAAATACATATATACTTAGGTTATCTTTATTACATAAATTTTACAGAACATTAGGAAAAAAGCAGGTATCTCAGTAGAAAGAAAAGGGGAGGGAAAGGACAAACAGAGTTAATTTATAGGAAAATAAATATAATGCCTATTAACATATTTAAGAATACTAGAAATCAATGAAACAGGAGTTAAAAATTTTTCACTTGTTAATTTGGCAAAGTTTAATAGAATAATTATTGGTGCTAGTGAGAGTGTAGTGTCCATTTGTGGCAATTAATTTTGTACAATCTGTTGAATTAGCAGTTTGCCATTTTATAGAGGCTCAAAAATTCATAACTTGTGATCTAGGAATTATTTCTAAGAGGATAATTATCAACTAAAATTTAAATTTTTGTAAAAGATATTCGATGAATATTCATAGAAGCATTTAAAATAAACAACCTAGGTATCTTACAGTATGGGATCAATTAAGTTAGTCAGTTGCATCTAGAGAAGATAGTATAAGACAACTCCTAAATGTTGTATTTTGGTGAATATTTACTGAATGGGAAACTTTTCCAGAGTTTCAGTGGGAAAATAAAGAGAAAAAAATGATATTTTTGAAATAGAAATAATAATTAAAAGACCCTCACTAAAACAATATTGAGTTTATGAGCTATTTGAATATTTCCTCATATATACTATAGGCTCCTTTGTATATTAATTTTGGTAATCATACATTTAATAATTAGAAATAAATTCTTCAATAAAGTACAACATGTATACTTAAAAGTGAACAAATCAAAAATGAACACTTCAGTGAAATTTTACAGACTTGAGTATGCTCTTACAATCACCTTTAGGGTCAAGAAATAGCAAAAAATTACCACTTACCTGGTAGCTGTCCTGACTTCTATCACAACTGCTTACTTTTACCTGATTTTGAACTTTCTGTAAATAGAACATACAGTATTGTAGTATTATGTATGTCTCCCTTTGCTCAGTTTTATGGTTGTGAATTTCCTTCTTCTTGTGTGTAGCAGTATTTTGTTTGTTTTTTCATTCTTGTATAATGTTCCATTGCATAAATGTACCACTACTAAATTTATATAAATATACCAATATTAATTTATGTTCTATTACTGGTAGAAATTTGGGTTACATATTTCCAAGTGTTGGGTGAATGAACATAAATATGCAATTCTGTTTGTCATATATTAATATCTTGGAGTATGAGGATATTATTCTAATCATATATGAAGTATGATTGTGTTGTAGCCATTTGTGTGTTTAGCTTTATTAGATACTCCCACGCTGTTTTCCAAATTGCTTGGACCAATTTACGCAAATCACTATGGTGTATGAGATTTCTAGTTGTTCCACATTTCAGCATTGCCAGATTTTTTTTTTAATTAAACCCTTTCTGCTGTGGACTGAGTTCATTGTGATTTTAATTTGCATTTCCATGATGTTTACTGAGATCAAGCGATTTTTCAAATACTATTGAGTGTTTGGATATTATTTATTGAAACTCTGTACTTCTATTGATTAATAGGAGTCTTTTACTTATATGGGTTATGAGTCTTATTCTGAGCATATCTATGAGCCTCCACTATGGCTCAGTAGTAAAGACTTCGTCTGCAGTGCAAGAGATGTGGTAGATACGGGTTCCATCCCTGAGTCAGTAAGATCCCCTGGAGAAGGAAATAGCAACATACTCCAGTATTCTAGCCAGGAAAATACCATGGACAGAGAAGCCTAGTGGGCTACAATGTATGGAATCGAAAAGCCAGACATTACTGAGCACAGCACATGGCATAGCACATGGCAGATATCTTCCTCTGATAGGTTGTTTGCCTCTTCACTCTGTTAACACATTACTGACTGGTGCATTTTTGTGGAAACAAATGCCTGTGGCTGTAATAAATATCTAATTAATAATGTGTTAATGGTGTCTCTCTCTCTCTTTTTAATGTAGTAAGAAATCTTAACATAAGACCTTCCCTCTTAACAAACTTTTAAATATACAGTACAGCATTGTTGGGTTTCCCTTGTGGCTCAGCTGGTAAAGAATCTGCCCACAACGCGGGAGACCTGGGTTCAATCCTGGGTTGGGAAGATCCCCTAGAAAAGGGAAAGGCTACCCACTCCAGTATTCTGGCCTGGAGAATTCACCGCATTGTTAACTATTAGCACTATAAGCAGATCCAGTACTCTTGCCTGGAAAATCCCATGGATGGAGGAGCCTGGTAGGCTGAAGTCCATGGGGTCGCGAAGAGTTGGACGCGACTGAGCGACTTCACTTTCAATTTTCACTTTCATGCATTGGAGAAGGAAATGGCAACCCACTCCAGTGTTCTTGCCTGGAGAATCCCAGGGACGAGGGAGCCTGGTGGGCTGCCGTCTATGGGGTTGCACAGAGTCGGACACGACTGAAGCGACTTAGCAGCAGCAGCAGCAGCAGCAGAATGTATTCATATTATGTTGTTGTTCAGTCACTCAGTCATGTCCAACTCTTTTTGATCCCATGGACTGTAGCACACCAGGGTTCCCTGTCCTTCACCATCTCCTGGAGTTTGCTCAAACTCGTGTCCATTGAGTCAGTGAGGCCACCCAATAGTCTCTTTCTCTGTTGTTCCCTTCTCCGCCTGCCTTCAGTCTTTCCCAGCATCAAGATCTTTTCTAATGAGTCAACTCTTTGCCTCAGGTGGACAAGTATTGGAGTTTCAGCTTCAGGATCAGTCCTTCCAAGGAATATTCAGAAATGATTTCCTTTAGGATTAACTGGTTTGATCTCATTGCAGTCCAAGGAACTCTCAAGAGTTTTCTCCAACACTACAGTTCAAAAGCAATTACTTTGCCAACAAAGGTCCGTCTAGTCAAGGCTATGGTTTTTCCAGTAGTCATGTATGGATGTGAGAGTTGGACTATAAAGAAAGCTGAGTCCTGAAGAATTGATGCTTTTGAACTGTAGTGTTGGAGAAGACTTTTGAGAGTCCCTTGGTCTGCAAGGAGATCCAACCAGTCCACCCTAAATGAGACCAATCCTGGGTATTCATTGGAAGGACTGATGATAAAGCTGAAACTCCAATACGTTGGCCACCTGATGTGAAGAACTGACTGATTGGAGAAGACCTTGATGCTGGGAAAGATTGAAGGTAGAAGGAGAAGGGGACAACAGAGGATGAGGTGGTTGGATGGTATCCCTGACTCAATGGACATGAGTTTGAGTAAACTCTGCGAGTTTATGATGGACAGGGAGGCCTAGTGTGCTGTAGTTCCTGAGGTTGCAAAGAGTCGGAGACAACTGAGCGAATGAACTGAAATGAACAACATTCTTTATAGTCCAACTCTCACATCCATACATGCTGCTGCTGCTAAGTCATGTCTACTGGAAAAACCATAGCCTTGACTAGATGGACCTTTGTTGGCAAAATAATGTCTCTGCTTTTGAATATGCTGTCTAGGTTGGTCATAGCTTTTCTTCCAAGGAGCAAGCATCTTAATTTCATGGCTGCAGTCACCATCTTCAATGATTTTGGAGCCCCCCAAAATACAAAATCTGTCATTGTTTCCATTGTTTCCTCATCTATTTGCCATGAAGTGATGGGACTGATCTTAGTTTTTTGAATGTTGAGTTTTAAGACAACTTTTTCATTCTCCTCTTTTACCTTCATCAAGAGGCTCTTAGTTCTTCATTTTCTGCCATAGGGTGGTGTCATCTGCATATCTGAGGTTATTGATATTTCTCCTGGAAATCTTGATTCCAGTTTGTGCTTCATCCAGTCCACCATTTCACATGTTGTACTCTGCATACAAGCAGGGTGACAAAATACAACCTGGACGTACTCCTTTCCCAGTTTGGAACCAGTCTGTTGTCCCATGTCCTGTTCTAACTGTTGCTTCTTGACCTGCATACAGATTTCTCTAGAGGCAGGTAAGGTGGTCTGGGATTCCCATCTCTTTATGAGTTTTTCATAGTTTGTTGTGATCCACACAGTCAAAGGCTTTGGCATAGTCAATGAAGCAGAAGTAGATGTTTTTCTGGAACTCTCCTGCTGTTTTAATGATCCAACAGATGTTGATAATTTGACCTCTGGTTCTTCTATCTTTTCTAAATCTAGCTTGAATACCTGGAAGTTCTCGGTTCACATACTGTTGAAGCCTGGCTTGGAGAATTTTGAGCATTACTTTGCTAGTGAGTGAGATGAGTGCAATTGTGTGGTAGCTTGAACATTCTTTGGCATTGTCCTTCTTTGGGACTGGAATGAAAACTGACCTTTTCCAGTTCTGTGGCCACTGCTGAGTTTTCCAAATTTGCTGGCATATTGAGTGCAGCACTTTCACAGTATCATCTTTCAGGATTTGAAGTAGCTCAACTGGAATTCCATCACCTCCACTAGCTTTGTTCATTGTGATGCTTTCTAAGGCCCACTTGACTCCACTGGAGAAGAGAATGGCAAACCACTTCAGTATTCTTGCCTTTAGAACCCCATGATCACTATGAAAAGATTATGCTTACCTTGTTTAAAAGATTTGAGAGAATTTTCCATCTTTACATTCTTGTGAATATTTTTTTATTTACATATTTTAGGAACATTTCTATATAGAAGAACAAATATTCTCAGGATAGAAAAATAAGATTGCCAGTTTTTCTTTCTTAAAATATTTGAAAGTATTCAACATTGAATCAATTTGGGCCTGTAGATTTCATTTTGGGCTATGTTTTAATTGCATGATCATATAATCATATAATAACCGTAAGATTTTCCAAATTGTTTACTTCTGTTTTGTCAACTTAAAATGTTGTGATTTTTTAATAGGAACTTTTAACATGTGTAATGCTTCTTTCTATCTTTTTCATGTCTGTAGGTTCTTTAGTGATGTTTTCTTTTTCCCTTCTGATATTAATAACCTATTATTTTTCTAGCTTGAATTGAGTTTATTTGTTCTTTTTAAAAATTGTTTTGTCCAATAACAAACTTTTATCTTATTTCTTTTCTTATAGCTTATATTTTATTTTACTAATCTCTGATTATGTCTTTTCCTTCCTTCTATTTTCTTTGGCATTAATTTGATATTAATTTTCTAACTTCTTGAGGTAGAAAATTTTTCATTGATTTTCAGCCTTTCTCCCTTTCTTTTGATATATAAATTTCAAGCTATAAACTTTTTTAAAGCACTGTTTAACTGAAGTATATAAATTTTAACTTACATTTTTAATTTATTATAATCAGATAAAGTTGTCTGAATAAGTTTATTTTTATAAAATATGCTGAACTTTATTTTATTCCCAAGTATGTGTATAATAAATAAGGGTGCCATAATATTTCATGTGCAGTTGAAAAGGATGTGTATTTTACAGTTGTTGGGTATAGTGTGTTTTAAATGTATCTATTAAGTCAAGCTTTTTAATTGTATTATTAAAATCATCTGTATACTTCATGTACTTTTTCTGTTAGTTCCTGGGACCTAAGTTAAAGACTCACTCTACAGTTTTAAATTTGTCTATTCCCCTTTAAATCTGCTAATTTTATTTTATAATTATAAATATGAATTTATAATTATATCTTCCTGACACATTGACTATTTTATCATTATGTCTCTCTTTATCTCTATTAATGCTTCTTGACTAAAAGCTATTCTTTCTTATGATAGTAAAGCTGAATCAGCTTCTTTCATTTAAAAATTAGACACAAAAATGAATATAATATCAGAACAGTATGGTACAGGCATCAAATCATAGAACAAATGAGTAGAACTGATAGCCAAGATGTAAAACCCAAGGAATTGATATTTGACAAAGAAGTCACAAATACTTAATGTGGAAAAAAAAGTAATATCTTCAATAAATGGTGCTGGAGAAATTGGATATCCACATGCAAAATAAATAAATAAATATAATTATATCCTAAAAATCCACTTGAAGTTAATCTTGACAATGGTTTTTTTTTTTTTTTGGAAATGATATCAGAAGCCAAACAACTAATTCATGTGTAAACCGCTGATTCATGTCAATCTATGGCAAAAACCACTACAATATTGCAAAGTTATTAGCCTTCAACTTAAATAAATTAATTAACAAAAAAAAATAAATAAAATAAAAAAAATCAACAGTGGGACTACATCAAGCTAAAAGATTTCTGCACGGCAAAAGAAGCAATCAATAAAATGAAAAGGCAATGCACGCAATAGGAGAAAATATTTGTGAACCATATATCTAATAAGAGGTTAATATTAAAAATATATAAATAATTCACATGACTTAATATCAAAAAGATCCAAACATTCTGATTAAAAATAGGTAGGGAAAATCATTGGAAAAAATTCAACAAGGTTTCATGATTAAAAAATCTCATCAAATTTGTATAGATGGAGTATATCTCAGCATAATAAAGACTATTTACGATAAAACTACAGTTAACATCATATTCATAGGGAAAAGCTTTCTAAAATCACAAACAAGACAAGGGTGTCACCTCTCATCACTTATATTAAACATTATGTTGGAAGTCCTAGTCACAGCAATCATAACCAGTTCTATCATTTCCTTCTTATGTCTTCATTGGAATACCTTTGTGAAGAGATATCTTCCCTTTTACTCTTTGGTTACTCAGTGATACTGTTCATACATAAAAGGTAGATAAATGCTATTTTTTATTGGAATATGATTGCTTTACAATGTTGCATTATTTTCTGTTGTACAATATCATGAATCAAACACATGCATATACATATACTCCCTCCCTCTTGAGTCTCCATCTCATCCCCCAGCAGCACCCTGCCCCAGCCAGGTCATCACAGTTCAAACTACCGCACAATTACATTCTTTTCACAAGCGAGGAAAGTAATGCTCAAAATTCTCCAAGCCAGGCTTCAACAGTATGTGAACCGAGAACTTCCAGATATTCAAGATGGATTTAGAAAAGGCAGAGGAATCAGAGATCAAATTGCCAACATCTATTGGATCATCGAAAAAGCAATAGAATTCCAGAAAAATACATACTTCTACCTCATTGACTATGCCAAAGCCTTTGACTGTGTGGATCACAACAAACTGTGAAAAATTCATAAAGAGATGGGAATACCAGACCACCTTATCTGCCTCCTGAGAAACCTGTATGCAGGTCAAGAAGCAACAGTTAGAACCGGACCTGGAACAACAGACTTGTTACAAATTGGGAAAGAAGTAGGTCAAGGCTGTATATTGTAATCCTGCTTATTCTATGCAGAGTATATCATGGGAAATGGTGGACTGGATGAAGCACAAGATGGAATCAAGCTTGCCAGGAGAAACATCAATAATTTCAGATATGCAGAAGATACCACCCTTATGGCAGAAAGCAAAGAGCCTTTTGATGAAGGTGAAAGAGGAAAGTGAAAAAGTTGTTTTAAAACTCAACATTCAAAAAACTAAGATCATGGCATCCGGTCCCATCACTTCATGGCAAATAGATGAGGAAATAATGGAAACAATGACAGACTTTATTTTGGGGGGCTCCAAAATCATTGCAGGTGATGACTGCAGCTGTGTAATTAAAACACAGTTGCTCCTTGAAAGAAAAGCCATGACAAATCTAGACAGTGTATTAAAAAGGAGAGAAATCTGCTTTGCTCTCAAAGGTTTTTCTAGTCAAAGCTATGGTTTTTCCAGTAGTCATGTACAGATGTGAGAGTTGGACCATAAATAAGAATTGATGATTTTGAACTGTGGTGTTGGAGAAGACTCTTGAGAGTCTTCTCAATATTCATTGACTATTCATTGGAAGGACTGATGCTGAAGCTGAAACTCCAGTACTTTGGCCACCTGATGTGTAGAGCTGATTCATTAGAAAAGACCCTAGTGCTGGGAAAGATTGAGGGCAGGAGGAGAAGGGAATGACAGAAGATGAGATGGTTGGATTGCATCACCAACTCAATGGACATGAGTTTGAGCAAGGTCCAGGAGATGGTGAAGGATAGGGATGCCTGGCATACTACAGTCCATGGGGTCACAAAGAGTTCGACATGACTGAGGGACTGAGCAACAATAAGGTCCTCAGAGTGCCAAGCTGAGCTCCCTGTGCTATACAGCAGCTTCCTGCTAGCTAGCTATTTTACACATTGTAGTGTATATGGGTCAATGCTACTTCCTCAATTTGTTTCCCCCTCTTATCCCCCTAGTTCTATTTTTTTGTCTTCTGGTTTTCAAGGTTCATGATCCTTATCATTTGATTTGAACATGGTACGTTAATATTGAACTAATATATTTAAATATGCTTCACTGATTTTAATACATTGCCATTATTTTTATTTAAGTTCAAATTGTCCAATCTTTAGCCAGTGAGAGCCTTTCCAAGTTAGCTTCTGAGTTCTTTTGACATACTCTAGTGATCTCTGTCTAATAGTGTCCTTGGTATCTGCTGTTAAAAGATACTCTTATCTCATCTTATACATTTCTGTCTTGGATTTGGAATTAGCCATTCCTGTAAGAAGTCTTGATTTCTTTTAGTGACAATGGTATTTTAAGTTTTTTCTTTTTTTGTTTTGACCAAACAATTAAGGATGCACTTTAAATGATGCTCATTACTATCAGGTTCGTCATTGTTAGCTGATCTACTTTTATATCTTTATGAATTATTTTTTTATTCTATCACTTTTAGGTGATATGGGAATTTGAAGATGACACCAGACAGATCCTAATTCAGAAGCTTAGAAGTTAATAAGCAAACGATTAAAATAATAGGTGTATAAAAATGGTTATAATGAGACACTGATAATGAGACTTATTTATATGTATCAGACACTATTCCAGATTTATTCTTAAATTAACTCACTGAATTATCACAAGCATTCTATGAAGTAGACATTATTATTATTACTGTTTAATAATAAAGAAACAACAAGCCTTAAGTAAGTTGCTCAAGGTCACATAACATGGAATAGGAATTTTCAAAGCCAGACAGTCTGGACCCAAGGCCCATTTTTCTCTTTTAAAAGACAGGTTTATTAATATATAGTTTGCATACCTTATAATTAACCCATTTAAAGTGTAAAATTAAACAGTTTTTAATATATTTACAGATACGTACAATAATCACTACATTCAATTTTAGAACACTTAGAACAAATTTAAAACAGCCTCAACAGAAATCTTGTGTACTTTAGTTATTACCACCTTCTACCTCTCTGTCATGACCTCCATCTCCACAAGCTTTAGGCAGCTATTAGTCTGCTTTATAAGTTTTCCTATTCTGGACATTTCATTTAAATCAAATCATATGTTTTTTGTAACTGTCTTCTTTTATTTAGTATAATGTTGTACAATATATCACTATACTATATATAATAGGTATTATATATAATACCATTTTATTATATATAAAATACTGTTATAGAATATTGTTATGTGAGCAAATATAGGATATATTACATGTAATAGATAATACATTAAATATATATAACGCTGGCTATTGTTTTTAGTACTACCTCCATGAACTATAGTCATATGCCAGTGAAACACACTTGCATCTCATTCTTTTCCTCTGTCATATTTCTTTTTATCTTTTTGCTACCTGTTGGAAAATGGGAGGAAGAACTCCTTAGAAGTGATGATACACCAAAGTGATGGGATACATTAGCCAGGAAAAGGTGACAAATAATCATTCAGAACACTATGAATTTGAAAGTCTCTGACCACCTCGAAGGTGTCATACTCTGATTGATATTTTTTCTCCTGAACTTCATCCTCTATTACTCACTACTCTTGATGAAGGAGATAAACCCACTTGCAGTAAATATGATGCTATCTCATTCTGAGGAGCAAGTTAAAGGAGAAATTGATTCTGAAATCTTCTCAATAGGTAATGATTAATGAATCTAATATATATTGTTAATTCACCATCCATTTCCCATCCCCCAAATTTAACATCTAATTTTCTGATCCAATTGATTAAAGCCAAATTAAAGGAGGCTATAACCACAAATACAGCTTTAATTCTTTATTAATTTTTAATCATAAGCAACCTTTCTATTGAAACCATAATACATTATGAATGTGTTCACAGATCAGGGATAATATGGCAGTGATGACATTTCTTGGACCTTTTTTTTTTTTCATTATGGTTTAGCATCAGCTTGTTCAAACAGAAAAGAGCGGACACTGATTAAATATCAGAGTTGGACTATAATGAAAGAAAAGTCCATAGCAAATACGTAGTGATTGTTTTAAATGAAATGTGTGGGATGGTGGATTTCAAGTGATAGCTCAGCAGTTACACTCCTAATCCCAGCTGAGGCTGCCATGTGATTTTTCATTTGGCTTACAAAACGGAGCTGGATTTCAGCAAGTCCCTGCTGGCTGGCCCATGAGCCAAGCACCACATGCCTCTATCTTTGGCATCTGACAATATTGTTATTAATATTACAAGCTTAGGGGGAAAAGCCACTGATGGTAACCTCTGCTTTGTAAAATTAAAGTCCTGAATCCTTCTAGACTTCTTTTAAGTGGGGAGTTTGAAACAGAGTGATAAATTTATCTACACATTAAGAAATGCCAGGAGTTCAATTTGCAGCATTAATGAAGTCAAGGACAAGAGTTTCTACCTCCAATTCACCTATTACAGCAGGTCAGAAACTTTAAACATCATCTCATTAAATGTAGATACAACCAGCATGTGTTGTTTTATTTGATTTTGTGCTTTAAACCAAGGTAGGTGTACCTCACATTGCCTGACAGGAATGCATAGAAAGGGAATACCAAACAACATACTTTTTATGGCCAATGACCAGAACTTTTGCCCTAACTCTGACTTACTTTTTACCTTTCACTTAGAGCTTACCATGTCTATAGCACTTTCTTATTTCCTGATCTATATGTTTGAGGGAGCTTAGGCAAGAAGTGCATGACAAAGTCACTTAAAATATCAGAATGACCCTACATACTCAAATATGATGTCTGAAAATATGGTTAAATATGCTAACTTAAAAAAAAAACGCCAAAATTTGAACTCTTGTTATTGAAAACTCTCATGATCACTAAGTTCATGAAAAATTGGGGGGGTATGTTGAATGGAAAATACCATTTTGTTTCTCTCATGTTTCTGGAATTATGTTATATACTTTACAGGCATTATCATATCTGAATGTTGGGATTGCCCTTTGTAGTTTCTAATTATATAACTAAAGTGGAAGATTTTTGAATTAAGAATCAGATCTGTTTCAAGGTCTGTCTCTTCTTCTTATGGTACATTTTTGTCAAGCTGTTTTGCCTTTCTTAGCTTCTGTTTTCCCACTTCAAAAAATAAGATTAATGATATAATAATGTCTAAGATCTTTTTCAACTTTTCATTTCTTTAATTCCATCATGCTCTATACGGTGCATTTCTTAGTGATTTTATAGAACTAGTTTTTAAATTATGGATTTCTTTGAAAATCTGATAAAAGTTATTGTACTAGACACTTTTTCTTTTTAATTTGCCTGCCTTTTCTTTGGAAGTATCCTCCCTAATTCCATATGATCCTAGTGGGACAGAAGGAAGCATATGGCTCAGCCTAGGCTAATCATAAATTGCATTTCCCTGGAACCAGTAATTGATTCAAGGGGTGCATATGGGTCACATGCAAACCAATAGTCTTTCCAAATAATTTTATGAATTAGAAGTAAAGAATTGCTTCTTTATACTTTTGTAGATTGTAGACTCAGCACTACTTCAATCTTCCCAATGTATAAAGACAATATATGACTCTAGCAAGAAACAATGAGACAGTTGCATAAAGAGACTTAGAAAGAAAGTGAGAGGAGAGAGACAGAGAGATTATAAGCTGATGCTAGTAAAACAATAAATCCAACCTGCTTCACCCCTTAACCCTCCTGTTATGTTCATCTATAAATTGTCTTTATCCCCTTCCCACTCCACTTCTTTTTGGCAGGGGAAGTTATGTGCTTAAACTATTTTGAGTTGGTTTCTCTCACTTTCTTTTGAATCCATTCTTTAGAACCATAGCTATGTATTCATTCTTCAGAAAATGTGCAATGCAAAAAATTTTATCCATATAATGTATTTCCAGGGTAGGGGGTGTGGGGCTTACAGATCATATCCTCAGTTTAATAAAACTACACTTTTATGTAGATCCTTATAAGTTACAAACAAGTTTTCGGCAAGGTCTTACACAACTTTTATGAGAACACTGGAAGTTTTATATTATCATTTTCATTTTGCAGATAAAGGAAGGGAAGCTCAGAGGTGTTAAGAAATTGCCTATAGTTACATTACTAGGGAGTAATGACAAAGCCAAGTTCAGGATGACTTCTAGTTTTGCTTCTTGGAGAGAACTCAGGAAGTAGCACAGACAGGAAAATATTCTTTTAAGCTGTTCCATTTGCAGAATAGCAGAAGTAAAATTTAAGGTCATGATGAAAATTTACAATAATTCCTCATATTATCCCAGCCAACGTCCCATTTTTAATTGATTTTTCTCTTGTTGCTTCTCCAGCTTGTGAGCACTGCTCAAACTGAAGGTTTAAAAACCTTTCCCCTTGAAGATTTAATGACTCCAAATCTGTATTTGATTACTTGTTTCCATTGGAGTTTGTGTGTGTGCAATGGCCAAGACAGAAGAGCAAAAAGAAACCTTGTTGGTCATGCATTATGTATCTGCTGCCACTGGATTTGGGCTGAGACTGAGACTGTGACGTCTTCACCAGGCTTAGCATTTACTTTGAGCTGCTTGCTTTGTTTGAACATACACTCTTCAGACAGTGAGGGGTTTAACTCATGAGTCAACCATGTACAATTACTCACACTATAAATTCCAAGAAAAGTCAAGGAGATTTACTTTCTGAGTTTGATCTTTAAGTGGCCAATAGATTTCATCTTCTTGTAAAGGCAGCTAAAATCCTTTGCTTCCCCTTCCCCTGTTTATCCCATCCTACATCAGTTTCTCAGATGAGATCTGGGAGGAAAAGTACCACAATGCTAATAAATTATATGGTAACATAATTAGGAGAAAACAATTAAGCTAAGTGGGGTGAGGGTGGATGCATTTGAGTTTGCCATTAATTAGTTGTGTGATCTAGATTTACCATGTTGTTCCCCCATCCTCAGTTTGTAAGATGAGTCGTTGATATTAGTGATTCAAAAGACTCATCTCTTTTCTAAAATCCTATCAAGTAGTAACAACAGAGCCATTTTATTTCACATGTAATATAATTTGTGTCCTAGAACATAGTTTTTGTATTTGTTTTTTATTAGTTATTCATTTTTGAGATTGCATCCAAGTACTGCATTTTGGATTCTTTTGTTGACTCTGATGGCTCCTCCATTTCTTCTAAGGGATTCCTGCCCACAGTAATACATACACTGGTCATCTGAGTTAAATTCACCCATTCCAGTCCATTTTAGTTCGCTGATTCCTAGAATGTCGATGTTCACTCTTGCCATCTCCTGTTTGACCACTTCCAATTTGCCTTGATTCATGGACCTAACATTCCATGTTCCTATGCAATATTGCTCTTTACAGCATCGGACATTGCTTCTAACACCAGTCCCATCCACAACTGGGTGTTGTTTTTGCTTTGGCTCCATCCCTTCATTCTTTCTGGAGTTATTTCTCCACTGACCTCCAGTAGCATATTGGGCACTTATGTGCAGAGTACATCATGAGAAACACTGGGCTGGAGGAAGCACAAGCTGGAATCAAGATTGCTGGGAGAAATATCAATAACCTCAGATATGCAGATGATACCACCCTTATGGCAGAAAGCCAAGAAAAACTAAAGGGACTCTTGATGAAAGTGAAATAGGTGAGTGGAAAAGTTGGCTTAAAGCTCAACATTCAGAAAACTAAGATCATGTCATCTGGTCCCATCACTTCATGGGAAATAGATGGGGAAACAGTGGAAACAGTGGCTGACTTTATTTTTCTGGGCTCCAAAATCACTGCAGATGGTGATTGCAGCCATGAAATTAAAAGACACTTACTCCTTGGAAGGAAAGTTATCACCAACCTAGACAGCACATTAAAAAGCAGAGACATCACTTTGTCAACAAAGGTCTGTCTATTCAAGGCTATGATTTTTCCAGTAGTCATGTATGGATGTGAGAGTTGGACTATAAAGAAAGCTGAGTGCCGAAGAATTGATGCTTTTGAACTGTGGTGTTGGAGAAGACTCTTGAGAGTCCCTTGGACTGCAAGGAGATCCAACTAGTCCATCCTAAAGGAGACCAGTCCTGGGTGTTCATTGGAAGGACTGATGTTGAAGCTGAAACTCCAATACTTTGGCCACCTCATGTGAAGAGCTGACTCATTGGAAAAGACCCTGATGCTGGGTAGGATTGAGGGCAGGAGGAGAAAGGGATGACAGAGAATGAGATGGTTGGATGGCATCACCGACTCAATGGACATGGATTTGTGTGGACTCTGGGAGTTGGTGATGGACGACAGGGAGCCCTGGCGTGCTGCTGTTCATGGGATTGCAAAGAGTTGGACACGACTGAGTGACTGAACTGGACCGAACTGAATTAGTTATTCAAACAGAGCCCTAGAAAAAAAAATTTTTTTTTTCAAATTGGGTGAAAATATAATACTTTAAAGATGATATAAATTTAAATTCTGGTTTAAATGGTTTATTTAAACCACCTGGTTCAAATTATCTATGAAACTGTTGTGTGAGTATGCATGCCTTTTAACTTTCTGGAGAAAGCAAAGGATCTTTCTGAATAAGATTTGGAGAAGTTACTGGAAATTTCAGTTCACAGTTTTATTGGAGATCATTGATCTTATATCTTTATTAGGATATTGGCGGATCACGTATTTGGTGTAATTTAGTTTAAAATACTACCACTCCTTATTTTCTAGGAGCAGATATAATATACAGCAAGCAAAGCTACTATTATAAAATTGAAATAGCATAATTAATTTGGATGTCAGAAACCATGTTTCCTTTATATATGTGTATTTGACTCTTTGCGACCCTTTGGACTAGAGCCTGCAGGCTCCTCTGGCCATGAGACTTTCCAGGCAAGATTACTGGAGTGGGTTGTCATGCCCTCCTCCAAGGGATCTTCCCAACCGAGGGATGGAACCCACATCTCTTACGTCTCCTGCATTGGTAGACGGGTTTTTAACCACTTGTGACACCTGGGAAGCCTGACTCATAATATTATTCTGTATATCAAAATTAATTTTCACAAATTTTTAAAAATATTTTTAGGCATAAAAAAATAAGCTTTGATTTGTTGAAGTGTAGTTCTATTGCTCTTGTTAGGACACAAACACTTTTATGACTCTCTACATTGTATTCCCTTATGGTTCAGCTGGTAAAGAATCCACTTGCAATGCGGGAGGCCTTAGTTCGATCCCTGGGTTGGGAAGATGCCCTGGAGAAGGGAAAGGCTACCCACTCCAGTATTCTGGCCTGGAGAGTTCCATGGACTGTATAGTCCATGGGATTGCGAAGAGTCAGACAGAACTGAGCGACTTTCACACTTTACTAATGAAAGCGCAGATATCTCAGCTTGTCATCCAAGATTCTTCATAATCTGACCACCTCTGATATTTAAAACACATTTTAACTAAATTTTAGTAATCTAATAATATCCAGCCAAATACTACTCCGTCATTTATTCAATACTTTCCGATTCATATGCCTTTTGCTCATTTTCTGTTTATTAAAAATCTACGCTTCTTAAAGTGTGAGCTAAATGCTACTTCCTTCATGAATCTATCCCAGATACGCCTAATGAAAACTAATTCTTCCTTCCCTCTGCTATCCGTGTTCTCACAATGTTCTATTGGTACTTTTTTTTTTGACATTTAACACGACTGTCTTATAGAATGTCTAATATCAGAAAGCTGATATAGAATTGCCATCTGATGAAAGGATGACCAATATACGAAAGCTAAGAACTCGTAAAACAGATTTACTAGGAAATGGTTATTTTCATAGCAAGAAGACTCTCAGGCTGACAAGGTAATTTGCTGTGAAATTCCTTGAATTACAAATGCTTGTAATGTACTGACTATTAACACAGATTTAACTCAATTCTGTAGAGTACACACCTATTGCATACATTGTGATAGTAAAAAAAACAAATGAAATCCATTTTAGTTCATAAAAGTCTATAACTTGGAATCAAAGCGGGTAGTATAGCCACCATTGCTTTTAAATGTGTACAAGAGTTTCATGGAGTCTATTACCACAGGGAGTTGAGATTGTCTACATTAGATGGGAATCTCAAATCCTACCTACTATTTGACTTCTTCCAGAATCTTTGAGCCAGGTCATTGTCATTTTATGAAACTACAAGTAGCCTTGCCTTGCCTTGCTCAGGAAATATAAACAACAAGAACTCTGTTGGACAGAAGAGTTGGTTGATTTGTGCTGATAGAGAGTGAGGGAACAAGAAAAATCTTCACCTGCTATCATGAGATATTTGAACACCAAACTCTCCAAATAGTCCAATATATACCTGAACATGATACCATCTGCTATCATGGGATATTTAGACACTGAACTGATCTTTTTTTTCTCCCACTCAGATCTGTTTTCCTCCTTTTTCTGCTCCTTTTTGAGTCTCAGACAACTATAATTCCTAGTCTCTCTTACTCTCTGACTTCAAGAGTTTACCAAAATAGGTACAAGATTGGAGTGTGGGTGAAAGAAAATATCCAGGGCATCTTGGCTCCTCTCTCTTTACTTCATATGCTGTCTCTGGCTGTGGCTGTGTCTCCCCTCTGCTTCTAACAGAGAACCACTTCATCTCTGATCTTTGTTTCTGTCAGGAAAACATACCACAGTTATAGCTTGATCTAGTGATCCTGCTCTCCCAAATATGAACCTCTTAGATGTGGCAATGATTTCTTGTTTTTTCTAATGTCTTGTTTGCATCACTATATTTTGGCTTCTCAGTTCACCTGTAGAACCAATTTCCTGTGTTGTATTTCTGCTGTTTGAAATATATAGAGTGGTTTCTGATTTGATCCTAGTTGAAACCTTTAGTTCCAAAACATTGTCACAAAGAGATGAGGACAAATTGCCTCAGAAATGAAATCTATTATGCTCTAGGTGTGTGTATGCATCTAGTCATGTCCAGCTCTTTGGGATCCCATGAACTATAGCCATCCAGGCTCCTCTGTCCATGAGATTCTCCAGACAAGACCACTGAAGCAGATTGCCATTCACATTTCTTCCTCCAGGGAATCTTCTCCACCCAGGGATAAAACCCACATCTCTCACATCTCCTGCATGGAAAGTGTGTTCTTTACCTGCTGAGCCCCCAGAGTGGGTTTCCTCGAAGGCTCAGCAGTAAAGAGTCTGCCTGCAATGCAGGAGACACAGGAGATGCGGGTTCAATCCCTGGGTTGAGAAGATCCCTTAGTGGAGGAAATGGCAGCCCGCTACAGTATTCTTGCCTGGAAAATTCCAAGGGCAGAGGAGCCTGGTGGGCTGCAGTCCATGGGGTCACAAAATGTTGGACACAACTGAGCATACACATACATTATGCTCTAGGTATATTTACTTATATTATGAATCTTCCAACAACCCTTTAAGACGCGTCTCACTGTTCTCATCTTGCTTATGATGAGGCTAGAATTTAAAAAGTTACATACTTTACCTGAGAACTGAAAGCTTGTAGTGCCCAAGATACGGTTCATACCTGGCTTTCTATTTCCAAACGTTTCACAAATGGGGAGAGGATAAGAAACTCAGAGTAGATCCATAAATTTTGCCTATTTCCAAAGAGAATTGTTTGTAACTCTGAATTAGAAGATGTTTGCACCATCTTCCTACTCCTCATCTCAGAATTAACTCATGGGGATTTTGACATTGAAATTAGAGTCAAAGAGGCTCTTCCTGAAAAGCCTCTGTGGTTTTCAAACATAAGATGGTGTAGGCCAGGGTCGTATGAAATACCATCATTAGTGATCTTAAGCTTCAGATTCAACTATTATACTTTTCAAATGCAAGTGTAATTGAGGGAGTTTAAAACTATACAGGCTTGAAATCAGATCTTTTTCTGCAATAGGAGATATAACGTCTGTTATTTGCCCTTGGAATTAGAATTTTGTTAATTTGTTCATTCATTTACTTATTCATTCATCGAGTCTATGAATACTTTCTGAAAACTCCCAGTCAGATGCTGCAAATATTTAGTTCAAAAAGTGAACGTAATAATATCATACATAATGCATGTATACATAAGATCCTTCCTAGAAACAAAAGTCTATCCTCAATTTCCATCTCCTCCCTACACTTTTAGAGCCAGACTGCTGAGATTACTCACTCTCTTGTATTAATTCCTTCCTCCTAAGTATTGTTTCCTTTTCAATACCTCAGTCCTCCTAGCCTTGGTTCTATGGGTCTAACTCTCTCCTTGACAAATCCTGCATTTCCTTTAACGTTCTTCAAGTTCTGAAAACCCCAATTTCCTCTTGCAACAACACATATGCATGTGCATTTATTTCTCACCTACAACACAGAAGTTCAGTAACTTCTGGGGCCATGAAGCCTTAGGGATCTGGACAAAAGGTAAGAAATCTTTTGTTCACTTTTGAAATTCAATATTTTCAGCACCTGACTGAGCAATTCATTATCTGGGAGTTTTCATTTCATTATCTGGGAAATCAAAATAAATTTTGTAAAGAAATAGGGTATACACTCATTTAGATTTGTAGCTCAAACTGATCAGGAATTTCAAAGGAGAATCAAGATCCTGGTCATTGGTGGAATGGTGAGGGAGTGTGGTACATGACTATCTGGAAGAGACTGGGAATATGTTCTTTACGACCCTAGATGGTGAGTGATGGGTGCAAACTTAGTACAAGAAAACCCTTTATGCAGCACATAACTTTATAAAAATGGATGAGTACTCTTTGGATCTGGTAACTTTTCTGTGCTGCAAGTCCATATAAGCATAAATGAGATTCCACATGGTAAGACTATCACAGAACAGATTTAAACACCAGGTTTAGGCAGTTGGACTTAATGATGATTAAGTTACCTTGCAACACTAAGATTCTAATCCAAGGCCAACTGCATGCCTATATTTTTTTCTTAGAAACTTTCCCTTGGCCAGTTTGTCTATGTAATTTTAGAATATATTGCTATTCCCCAAAGCTGGCTTTTTGATGTGTCCTAAGTATCTATGGACTTCTCCAGTGGCTCAGTGGTAAAGAATCTGCTGGCAATGCCAGACACCTGGCTTCAATTTCTGGGTTGGGAAGATCCCCTGGAGAAGGGCATGGCAACTCACTCCAATACTCTTGCCTGGAGAGTTCCATAGGCAGAAGAGCCTGGCATCTACAGGCCATAGGGTCACACAGAGTCAGACACAACTGAAATGACTAAGCAGCAGCAGTAGCTGCTGAATATGAATATGGGATATTTATATCAAGTATGTGATAGGCTAGAGAAAAATAAGGGGGAAAGGAAAAATAAATTCCTTTAGCTCAGCTTCATCCTTTTTCACAACCCAGCAAGGGAATCTCCAAGCAAAATATCTACATGTCTCAAGTAGAGTTGTGCCAAGAGTCTTTGTGAAAATCTTTTGCAATGGAAACAAAAAGTCCTGGTTCCTGGAGAGAATTATAAGAGCCTTGCCTGAGTTGTTGTTGGTGGAGCCATATCACCCAGGGCAGCAGATAATATGGTTACCTGTTGCAGTGGAACCAGCTCATTTGCATGTCACAAAGTTGCCAGCTCTGTGTGCACAAGGCACATTAAACTTTTACCTTATACCTGTCAGGTGTGCTTGGGCCACTGCCACCTTCTCTTCCCTTGCTCTCCAATTTCTATTTTCTTGCTCTGGTTTTCATATCACTTCTACACAGACCATGGGGAATGGTCTCTGTCTTCTGTCCTTTGTAGAGCCCTTTTAGCTTTCTTTATTTTCACACTACCAACAGAACAAGTTCTTACCCATAAGTCTAACTTACAGGTCTAACCTTATCCCACAAAATCTGCCATGACCTCACCACTCTACTTCATGTGTACCATATTCCTTTAGGACCTATGAAATCCCCCAATTACTCAGTCTGTTTTTACTTCTCTCCTGTTACCTAGAATGTCCTATGTCCTGCTATCTTTACATGTCTCACTTCTACCTATTCTTCAAGATTCTTCTCATCTACAGCTTAGAGAACCCATTGTTTATCTAAGCAGCAAGGAATGTGCTGATGAAAAAAGCACCAGCACCATGGAAAAGGTGTACTCTACAGGCCAAAGCTGATTGTAAAACATGTCATTTCAGAACAGTACCCCTGATATAAAAAGAATTGCAAAATTTCAAACTAATAGAAAACATGGGATGGTTCTCAATGCAAGTGGAATTATCATGAGGAATGGCAAAATTCTAATCTTATAGTTGGGACTGATAAGAATATTCTTAAGTCTACAAAAACAAATGATATAAAACATAGGTAGTTAAGGGTTTGCGGTCAGAGGTCAGATATGCCAATAAAATTTCACAGTCCCTTGCCTAACTTCCAGATATGAAACAATATTCAAATTGAGACTCTACTGACTGGAGGATAAGCAAGGTCCCCAAAGAAGGACATTGGAATATCATGGCAAGGGTATAATGATCCCCCATAGTTCATCCTATGGTACTATCAACAAAACAAGGACCCAGGTCCGTTTATTCAGGAGATATAAGCTGGGGAATATGTTAACATTTTGAGGACCATTGAGTATAGGGTCCAGAATCACATTAATACTTAGGAACATGAAGCATGTTTCCTTTAGGCTAAAACATATGGAGAATCAGTCAGTTCAGTCTTTCAGTCATATCTGACTCTTCGTGACTCCATGGACTGAAGCATGCCAAGGATTCTCTGTCCATTGCTACTCCTGGAGCTTCCTAAAACTCATGTCCATTGAGTTGGTGATGCCATCCAACCGTCTCATTCTCTGTAGTCCCCTTCTCCTCCTGCCGTAATTCTTTCCTAGCATTAAAGTCTTTTGCAATGAGTCAGTTCTTCGCATCAGGTGAGCGAAGTATTTGAGCTTCAGTTTCAGTATCAGTCTTTCCAATGAATATTCAGGATTGATTTCCTTTAGGATTGATTGGTTTGATCTCCTTACTGTCCAAGGGACTCTCAAGAGTCTTCTCTAAAACCACAGCTCAAAAGCATGAATTCTTCAGTGCTCAGGTTTCTTTATGGTCCAACTCTCACATCCAACCATGACTACTGGAAAAAGCATAGCTTTTACTAGATGGACCTTTGTTAGCAAAGTAAGGTCTCTGCTTTTTAATATGCTGTCTAGGTTGGTCATAGCTTTGCTTTCAAGGAGCAAGTGTCTTTTAATTTCATGGCTGCAAGAATCATCTGCAGTGAATTGGGAGACCAAGAAAATAAAGTCTATCACTGTTTCCATTGTTTCCCAACTATTTGCATTAGGTAATGGGACCTGATGCCATGAACTTAGTTTTATGAAAGTTGAGTTTTAAGCCAGATTTTTCACTCTCTTTCACTTTCATCAAGAGGCTCATTAGTTCCTCTTCATTTTCTGCCATAAAGGTAGTGTCATCTGCATATCTGAGGTTACTGATATTTCTCTCAGCAATCTTGACTTCAGTTTGTGCTTCATCCAGCCCAGCATTTTGCACGATGTACTCTGCATAAAATTTAAACAGGGTGACAATACACAGCCTTGATGTACTCCTTTCCCAATTTTAAAACAGTCCGTTGTTCCAAGTCTGGTTCTAATGGTTGTTTCTTGACTTGCATACATATTTCTCAGAAGGCAGGTAAGGTGTGTCTGCTATTCCCATATATTTAAGAATTTCCCACAGTTTGTTGTGATCCACTATAGCATAGTCAGTGAAGCAGAAATAGATGTTTTTCTGGAACTCTCTTGCTTTCTCTATGATCCAACAGATGTTGGCAATTTGACCTCTGGTTCCTCTACCTTTTCTAAATCCAGCTTGAATATCTGGAAGTTCTCAGTTCACATACTGTTGAACCCTAGCTTGGGAAATTTTGAGCATTACTTTGCTAGCATGTGAGATGAGTGCAATTATGTGGTAGTTTGAACATTATTTGGTATTGCCTTTCTTTGGGATTGGAATGAAAACTGACATTTTCTACTTCAGTGGCCACTGTCGACTATTCCAATTTGCTGGCATATCAACTGCAGGACTTTAACAGCACTATCTTTTAGGATTTGAAATAGCTCAACTGGAATTCCATCACCTCCGTAAGCTTTGCTTGTAGTGATGCTTCCTAAGGCCCACTTGGCTTCGCACTCCAGGATATCGGGCTGTAGGTGAGTTATCACACCACTGTGGTTATCTAGGTCATTGAGCTCTTTTTTTGTCTAATTCTTCTGTGTATTCTTGCCAAATCTTCTTAACATCTTCAGCTTCATTTAGGTCCATACCATTTCTGTCCTTTATTGTGCCCATCTTTGCCTGAAATATTCCCTTGGTATCTCTAATTTTCTTGAAGAGATCTCTAGTCTTTCCCATTCTATTGTTTTCCTCTATTTCTTTGCATTGATCACTCAGAAAGGCTTTCTTTCCTCTCCTTGCTATTCGTTGGAACTCTGCATTCAGATGGGTATAACTTTCCTTTTCTCCTATGTCTTTCACTTATCTTCTTTAGTAAGCTATTTGTAAGGCCTACTCAGACAACCATTTTCCCCTGTTGCATTTCTTTTTCTTGAGGCTGGTTTTGATCACTGCCTCTTATACAATGTTATCAACCTCTGTCCATAGTTCTTCAGGCACTCTATCTATCAGATGTAATCCGTGGAATCTATTTGTCACTTCCATTGTAAAATAATAAGGAATTTGATTTAGGTCATACTTGAATGCTCGATTTCCACTGCTTTCTTCAATTTAAGTCTGAATTTGGCAATAAGAAGTTCATGATCTGAGTCACAGTTAGCTTCCGATCTTGTTTTTACTGACTGTATAGAGCTTCTCCATCTTTGGCTGCAAAGAATATAATCAATCTGATTTCAGTATTGACCATCTGATCAAGTCTATGTGTAGAGTCATCTCTTGTGTTGTTTGAAGAGGTTATTCGCTGTGACTAGTTCATTCTCTTTGCAAAGCTCTGTCAGTCTTTGCCCTGCTTAATTTTGTACTCCAAGGCCAAACTTGCCTGTTATTGCAAGTATCTCTCGACTTCCTACTTTTGCATTCCAGTCCCTGACAATGAAAAGGACATCTTTTCTTGGTGTTAGCTATAGAAGGTCTCAGAGAAGGCAATGGCAACCCACTCCAGTACCCTTGCCTGGAAAATCCCGTGGACGGAGGAGCCTGGTAGGCTACAGTCCATGGGGTCACTAAGACTCGGACACGACTGAGCCTCCTTGCTTTCACTTTTCACTTTTATGCGTTGGAGAAGGAAATGGCAACCCACTCCAGTGTTCTTGCCTGGAGAATCCCAGGGACGGGGAAGCGTAGTGGGCTGCCATCTATGGGGTCTCACAGAGTCAGACACGACTGAAGTGACTTAGCAGCAGCAGCAGCAGCTAGAAGGTCTTGTAGGTCTTCACAGAAGCATTCAACTTCAGCTTCTTCAGTTCAGTTCAGTCGCTCAGTCGTGTCCGACTCTTTGCAACCCCATCAATTGCAGCACGCCAGGCCTCTCTGTCCATCACCAACTCCCGGAGTCTACCCAAACCCATGTCATCGAGTCGGTGATGCCATCCAACCATCTCATTCTCTGTCATCCCCTTCTCCTCCAGACCCCAATCCTACCCAGCATTAGGGTCTTTTCCAATGAGTCAACCCTTCGCATGAGGTAGCCAAAGTATTGGAGTTTCAGCTTCAACATCATACCTTCTAATGAACACCCAGGATTGATCTCTTTTAGGATGGATTGATTGGATCTCCTTGCAGTCCAAGGGACTCTCAAGAGTCTTCTCCAACACCACAGTTCAAAAGCATCAATTCTGCGGTGCTCAGCTTTCTTCACCGTCCAACTCTCACATCCATACATGACCACTGGAAACACCATAGCCTTGACTAGACGGACTTTTGTTGGCAAAGTAATGTCTCTGCTTTTAAATATGCTATCTAGGTTGGCCATAACCTTCCTTCCAAGGAGTAAGCGTCTTTTAATTTCATGGCTGCAATCACCATCAGCAGTAATCATCATCAGCTTATTCAGCATCGGTAATTGGGGCATAGAATTGGATTACTGTGATATTGAATGGTTTGCCTTGGAAATGAACAGAGATCATTCTGTCATTTTTTAGATTGCATCCAAGTGCTACAGTTCAGACTCTTTTGCTGACTATGAGGACTACTCCATTTCTTCTAAGGGATTCTTTCCCACAGTAGTAGATGTAAAGGTCATCTGAATTAAATTCTCCCCTTCCAGTCCATTTTAGTCCATAAATTCCTAAAATGTCAATGTTCATTTTTGTCATCTCCTCTTTGACCACTTCCAATTTACCTTGAACATGGACCTAACATTCCAGGTTCCTATGCAATATTTTTCTTTATAGCATTGGACTTTACTTTCATCACCAGTCACATTCACCACTGGGCAGTTTTCACTTTGTGTCAGCCTCTTCTTTCTTTCTGGAGTTATTTCTCCACTCTTCTCCAATAACATATTGGGCATCTACCAATCTGGAAAGTTCTTATTTCAGTGTCATATCTTTTTGCCTTTTCATACTGTTCATGGGGTTCTCAAGACAAGAATACTGAAGTGGTTTGTCATTCCCTTCTCCATTGGACCACATTTTGTCAGAACTCTCCACCATGACCCATCTGTCCTGGGTGCCCCTACATGGCATGGCTCATAGTTTCATTGTTAAACAAGGCTGTGATCCATGCAATCAGTTTGGTTAGTTTTCTATCATTATGGTTTCCATTCTGTCTGCCCTCTTAAGAGGCTTGTGAAAGCTCCCGGATGGGAGGGGCTGGTTGTGGGGGAATCTGGGTCTTGCTCTGATGGGCAGGACAATGCTCAATAAATCTTTAATCCAACTTTCTATTGATAGGTGGGGTGGTGTTCCCCCCCTGTAGTTTGGCCTAAGATGAAATTATGGTAGGGGTAAAGGTCAGGTCAGTTCAGTTCAGTTTTTCATTCTTGACTCTTTGTGATACCATGGACTGCAGCACAACATGCTTCCCTGTCCATCACTAGCTCCCAGAGCTTACTCAAACTCATGTCAATCAAGTCTGTGGTGCCATCCAACCATCTCATCCTCTGTTGTCCCCTTCTCCTTCCACTTTCAATCTTTCCTAGCATCAGGATTTTTCCAATGAGTCAGTTCTTCTCATCGGGTGGCCAAAGTATTGGAGTTTCAGTTTCAGCATCAGTCCTTCCAATGACTATTCAGGACTGATTTCCTTTAGGATTGACTGGGTCTCCTTGCTGTCCAAGGGACTCTCAAGAGTCTTATCCAACACCACTGTTCAAAAGCATCAATTCTTCAGTGCTCAGCTTTCTTTATAGTCCAACTCTGATATCCATACATCAATACTGGAAAAAACCATAGCTTTCTCTGATGGACCTTTGTTGACAAAGTAATGTCTCTGCTTCATAATATGCTGTCTAGGTTGGTCATAGCTTTTCTTCCAAGGACCAAATGTTGAAGCAAGGGGTGAAGGTGGTAATTGCAATTGTGGCCCCCTTCAAGAGGACTTATGCCAGTCCACCATGGCTCATAGTAGTGTTGAATTCAGTGCCCCGACCCTACGATAAGCCACTGTTGACCCATGCCTCCGCTGGCAACTCCTGGACACTCACAGCCAATCTGGGCCTGTCTCTTATGGGGTCACTGCTCCTTTCTCCTAGGTCCTAGTGTGCATCAGGTTTTGTTTGTGCCCTCCAAGAGTCTGATTCTCCAGTCCTGTTGAAGTTCTATCATCAAATCTCACTGACCTTCAAAGTCAAATTACTTGGGGGTTCTCAGTCCCTTTGCTGGATCCCCAGTTTGGGAAATCTATCTTGGGTCCTAGAATTTTGCAATAGCGTGAGAACTTCTTTGGTATAGTTGTTCTCCAGTTTGTGGGTTGTCTGCTCAGTGACTCTCTGGTGGGGCTAATGGCAACCTCCTCCATGAGGACTTATGACACGTGCCTTGCCTCCCAGGTCTGTGGCAACCAGAGTCTCTGTACCCATGGCAGGCCACTGCTGACCTATGCCTCCTTAGGAGACACTAAAACACTTAAAGGCAGGTTTGGATCAATCTTTTGTGGAGTTTCTGGTTCCTGGTGTACACAAGATTTTGTTTGCACCCTCTAAGCATCTTTGTGTGTATGGTGTTTGGTCTAAATGCAATATTTCCCTTCCTACTATCTTACTGAGGCTTCTCCTTTGCCCTTGGACATGGAGCATCTTTTTTTTGGTGGGATCCAGCATCCTCCTGTCAATGGTTGTTCAGGAATTAGTTGCAATTTTAGAGCTTTATGGAGACAAGGCAATTAAATATGGTCCCTGCCCAATCCTAAATTATAGTGGAAGATCCACTGTTACTTATTTCCCTGTTTTGGGTTTTTGAATATATAATAGAAGTAAATATAGTTGGTACTTATCAGAGCTCTCATATTGGTTCTTTTGCTTTGGAATTTAAACTGTCATTTTGAAGAAGACCAAATGAAAGCCTCTAAAACTGTCTCCACCCTACACCAAGAGAGTAAATTTAAAAATCTTAAGAAATCATTTGCAACAGGTCCACCTTGTGATTTGAGAACTCCAGATGATTGGATCTTATGACTGGGCAGAGCCTATGATATTAGAGGGAACAGTAATGAGAAAAGATGTCACATAAGGTTTATTGCAAGTGTATACGAATGGGTTTAGTTCAGTCGCTCAGTTCTGTCTGACTCTTTGCAACGCCATGGACTGCAGCATGCCAGGCCTACCTGTCCATCACCAACTCCCAGAACTTACTCTAACTCATGTTGATTGAGTTGGTGATGCTATCCAAACATCTCATCCTCTGTGGTCCCCTTCTCCACCCGCCTTCAATCTTTCCCAGCATCAGGGTCTTTTCCAGTGAGTTGGTTCTTTGCATCAGGTGGCCCAAGTATTAGAATTTCAGCTTCAGCATCAGTCCTTTCAATGAATATTCAGGACTGATTTCCTTTAGCATGGACTGTTTGGATCTCCTTACTGTCCAAGGGACTCTCAGGAGTCTTCTCCAACACCACAGTTCAAAAGCATCAATTCTAATGCACTCAGCTTTCTTTATAGTTCAACTCTTACATCCATACATGACTACTGGAAAAACCACAGCTTTGACTAGGCGGACCTTTGTTGGCAAAGTAATGTCTCTGATTTTTAATGTACTGTCTAGATTGGTCATAGCTTTTCTTCCAAGGAGCAAGTGTCTTTTAATTTCATGGCTGCAGGAATCATCTGCAGTGAATTGGGAGACCAACAAAATAAAGTCTGTCACTGTTTCCATTGTTCCGCATCTATCTGCCATGAAGTGATGTGACTGGATGCCACGATCTTAGTTTTTCAAATGTTGAGTTTTAAGCCACTTTTTTCACTCTCCTCTTTTACTTTCATCAAAATGCTCTTCAATTGCTCTTGCTTTCTGCCATAAAGTGAAAGTGAAAGTCCCTCAGTTGTGTCCGACTCCTTGCGACTCCATGGACTATACAGACCATGGAATTCTCCAGGCCAGAATACTGACCTTTCCTTTCTCCAGGGGATCTTCCCAACCCAGGGATCAAATCCAGGTCTCCAGTATTGTAGGCAGATTCTTTACCAGCTGAGTCACAAGGGAATCCCATCTGCCATAAGGGTGGTGTCATCTGCATATCTGAGGCTATTGATATTTCTCCCTGTAATCTTGACTCCAGCCTGTGCTTCATTCAGTCTGGCATTTCACATAACAATATATAGCCTTGATGTATTCCTTTCCCCAACTTAGAACCAGTCCATTATTCTGTGTCAGGTTCTAATGGTTGCTTCTTGTGCTGCATACAGATTTCTCTAGAGGCAGGTAAGGTGGTCTGCTATTCCCATATATTTAAGATTGTTCCATAGTTTGCTGTGATTCACCCAGTCAAAGGCTTTGGTATTGTCAGAAAAGCAGAAGTAGATGTTTTTCTGGAACTCTCTTGCTTTTTCGATGATCCAGTGGATGCTGGTAATTTGATCTCTGGTTCCTCTGCCTTTTCTAAATCCAGCTTGTGCACCTGGTAGTTCTTGGTTCATGTACTGTTGAAGTCTCACTTGTAGAATTTTGAACATCACTTTGCTAGGGTGTGAGATGAGTACAATTGTGCGATAGCTTGAACATTCTTTGGCATTGCCTTTCTTTGGGATTGGAATGAAAACTGACTTTTTCCAGTCCTGTGGCCACTGATGAGTTTTTCAAATTTGCTGGCATATTGAGTGCAACACTGTCACCGCATCATCTTTTAGGATTTGAAATAGCTCAGCTGGAATTCCATCACCTCCACTAGCTTTGTAGTGATGTTTCCTAAGGTCTACTTCACTTCAGATACCAGGATGTCTGGCTCTAAGTGAGTGATCACACTATCGTGGTTATCTGGGTCATTAGGATCTTTTTTGTATAGTTCTTCTGTGTATTCTTGCCACCTCTTCTTAATATGTCCTGCTTCTGTTAAGTCCATACCATTCTGTCCTTTATTGTGCCCATCTTTGCATGAAGTGTTCCCTTTGTATCTCTAATTTTCTTGAAGGGATCTCTAGTCTTTTCCATTCTATTGTTTTTCTCTATTTCTTTGCATTGATCACTGAGGAAGGCTTTCTTATCTCTCCTTGCTATTCTTTGGAAATCTGCATTCAGATGGGTATACTTTTTCTTTTCTCCTTTGCCTTTCATTTCTCTTCTTTTCTCAGCTATTTAGAAGGCCTCTTCAGACAATCATTTTGTTTTGTTGCATTTCTTTCTTCTTGGGGATGGTCTTGATCACTGCTTCCTGTACAACGTCACAAACCTCCATTCATAGTTCTTCAGGCACTCTGTATCAGATCTAATCCCTTGAACCTGTATGTCACTTCTACTATATAACTGTAAGTGATTTGATTTAGGTCATACTGGAATGGCCTGGTGGTTTTCTCTACTTTCTTCAGTTTAAGTCTGAATTTGGCAATAAGGAGTTCATGATCTGAGCCACAGTCAGCTCCTGGTCTTGTTTTGTTGACTATATAGAGCTTCTCCATTTTCGGCTGCAAGGAATATGACCAATCTGATTTTGGTGTTGACCATCTGGTCATGTCCAGGTGTAGAGTCATCTCTTGTATTGTTCGAAAAGGGTGTTTATTATGACCAGTGCATTTTCTTGACAAAACTGTTAGTCTTTGCCCTGCTTAATTTTGTATTTGAAGGCCAAACTTGCCTGTTATTGCAGGTATCTCTTGACTTTCTACTTTTGCATTCCAGTCCCCTGTAATGAAAAGGACATCTTTTTTTGGTGTTAGTTCTAGAAGCTCTTGTAGGTCTTCATAGAACTGTTCAACTTCAGCTTCTTCAGCATTACTGGTCAGGGCATAGACTTGGATTATTGTGATATTGGTTTGCCTTGGAAATGAACAGAGATCATTCTGTCATTTTTGAGGTTGCACTCTAGTACTGCATTTTGGACTGTTTTGTTGACTATGAGGGCTACTCCATTTCTTCTAAGGGATTATTGCCCACAATAGCAGATATAATGGTCATCTGAATTAAATTAACCCATTCCAGTCCATTTTAGTTCACTGATTCCTAAAATGTCAATGTCACTCTTGCCATCTCCTGTTTGACCACTTCCAATTTACCTTCATTCATGAACCTAACATTCCAGGTTCCTTTGCAATATTGTTCTTTATAGCATCGGACTGTGCCTCCATCACCAGTCACATTCACCCCTGGGCTCTGTTTTCACTTTGGCTCTGTTTCTTCATTCTTTTTGGACTTCCTTTTCCACTCTTCTCCAATAGCATATTGGACATCTACTAATCTGGAAAGTTCATATTTCAGTGTCATATCTTTTTTCCTTTTTATACTGTTCATGGGGTTCTCAAGGCAAGAATACTGAAGTGGTTTGTCATTCCCTTCTCCATTGGACCACATTTTGTCAAAACTCTCCACCATGACCCATCTGTCTTGGGTGGCCCTACATGGCATGGCTCATAGTTTCATTGAGTTAGACAAGGCTGTGATCCATGCAATCAGTTTGGTTAGTTTTCTCTGAATATGGTTTTCATTTTGTCTGACCTTTGATGAATACGGATAAGAGGCTTGTGAAAGCATCCTGATGGGAGAGACTGACTGTGGGGGAAACTGGGTCTTATTCTGATGACCAGGACAATGCTCAGTAAATCTTTAATCCAATTTTCTGTTGATTGGTGGGGCTGTTTTCCCTCCTTGTTGGTTGGTCTGAGGCCAAACTGTTGACCCATGCCTCCACCAGATACCCCTGGACACTCACAGGCAAGTCTGGCTCAGTCTCCCACTGGCCTCCAAAGTCAAATTAACTGGGAATTTTCAGGCTCTTTTCTGGGTCCCCAGATTTGGAAATCTATTTTGGGTCCTAGGACTTTCTTAACAGTGTGAGCATTTCTTTGGTATAATTGTTCTGAAGTTTGTGGGTCATCTGCTCAGTGGCTCTATGTTGGGACTAATGGTGACCTCCACCAAGAGGGCTTATGCCACACGCTGCGTGACCCAGGTCTGCTGTAGCCTGAGTGCCTGTCCCCACAGCAGGTCGCTGATGACCCATGCCTCCATAGGAGACCCTCAAACATTCAAAGGCAGATCTGGCTCAGTCTTTGTGGGACCTCTGGGAATGGGTAAGATGTGTGAATATCTTCAAGTCATATATGAACACCCACTAAAGAACATTTAACCCAGAAGAGACACTAAATAAAAAGTAGACAGATTGACTCCAATAGCTGCCCTCAGTCAGTTTGTATCCTTGGTCATCCCAGTGATAGATAGCACAATAGGTGCATAAATGGAGTAGCTATGATGGCAGGAATGGAGGTGATGCATGGTCAAGGTGCATGGGCTCCCACTTACCAAGGCTGATATAGGTATTGCTACTGGTGATTGTCCACAATCACCATGCAAAAATTATGCTCATCCATTCACATAGCATCATCTCTCAAAGAGAATTAGTCACCTGGCAACAAACTGACTAAATTTTACTTCTTTAACCAGAGAAGTGATGAATTTTATTTATCTTGACAGAAATCAACATACATTCTGAGTATGGCTTTGCCCATTCTGCCTATACAGCTTCAGACAGTATGACTATCAGAGAACTGCTAGAATGTTTAGCTTATTGTCATGGAATCCTGAGTAACACCACATTTGACCAAGGCAACTATTTTAAGGCAAAGGAGACCTGACCATGAGCTCCACTTTCCTATAACATACTTAGAACCACATCCAACAGCAGCCCACAGTTAGAATTAAAAAAATTAAAAAAAAAAATCTTTCTTTTGTACTTACCTCTAGAATTTTACAGAAAGAAAGCTCACAACTAAATCCTATTCTTACTGTTTATTTTTGACAAATACTGAAATAAAAGGATGTTAAACAATAAAGTTTTTCCAAGTATGAAGGAATGAAACTAGGTTCTGATATTACATTTGATTCCTTGAAGCTACTGTAGAATCTTCCTCCTTCAGGACACTGTTCTCTTTGGACTCTCTCTGCATCAGTCCACTTCTCTTGGGAACTGTGCATGTGCCATTTTCCATAGGTTATCCATGTTTGCTCCCTGCATACTAGCTGTCTTAATGGCATATTTCTCCACACTTGGGTAAGCTATGAAGTGAAGTTGATTCTTTAAGAGTATTAAGGTCTGTGGGCCTTATCTTACCACAATGTGTTTTTGTAAATACAGTTTTATTGAATCACAGTCATAATCATTCATTTACTTATTGTCTACAATTGAGTTTACACTACAGTGGCTCAGTTGAGTAGTAGTAATGGAGAACTTACCTCATGCAATGCCTAAAATATTGATTATCTGGACTTTAACAGGAAAAGTTTGTCAATTCCTGTTTTTAAAAAATAGCTAAAGATATCAGAACTGATATTTGGATTCACTGATTGTCATCAATATTTTAAAGACAGACTTTTGTTTTAGAGAAAAGACACAGATCACTTTGCCCACCCTGAGCAAGCCCAATGATGATGCCATTTTCATATGTCTCTTTTTCAAAAGTGAATATATTTTTTGAGAGAAAAGGATCTGACAAGTTGGTTCTTAAGTATTTCAAGACTCTATCTCTACCACAGACAGGGAAAGGAGAGAAGGATCAACCTGTAGGCTGAGTTTACTGTAGGCATCTAACAAATCAGTGGTTTGCTTGAGGCTCACTATGTCTGGGGTTCAACTTGGGACTCTTTTTCCATCTTCCTAATACTAGTCTTACAATGAGTGTTCTTCCTCTAAAATCACAGCCAACCACACCCTTCTTTGGGCTGTTTGGAAGGATTCACTGGCAAATGTTTGTCAATGCGCCCAGAAGATGGAAACTCGTTATGTCTGTGTTAAGTATCATTGATTAAGTGGGACTTCTACTCTCTCTTCACAGCCTTCACACTAATTATGTCTATGTTTCATTTTTATAAGTGAATATCAATGTCACAGAGAGGATTTCCCATAGAAAAGCTGAAAGTCCAGCACTATCTCCCCTAAAACAAATAGATTTTTCATTGAAATCAACATATCTTTCAGAATCGAATAGGTTTTCATGGGGCCAATAAATTTCTTCAAAACAATGCATTTTTATTACAACATATTTTTGTTCAAACCAATACTTTTTGACAACCAGATATTAATGACCTGGCCAGAACTATAAATTTACCCCAAACTACGTGTTTTCTCAGCAGAAAATAATTTTTCTTATACAAACACATTTTTATTTGAATCAATCCTTTTCTGAAATCAGATACATTTCTGCAGGGGACACTGAGAACCTCTTTACTAAGAAATGTCATTTTGTTTAAAGGAGCATGGCCTGAGTTTTGAGCTTCTCCAGTGACCTAACTTAAACATCTTTATTAAAAACTGAGTGAGGTAAAGACTATTAAAGAAAATATACTTTGTTGTTTGTCATCCAGAAATGCACACAGGTATCAATAGACACTTCTTATACAGACTCAAGGAAATAGATCTTCAGTTCCATCTATTGTCAGAGCAGACACCAATCAGCAGTATCCAGCTTCCTCGAATGTAGGCAGAGACAAGAATCATGTTTTTCCTTGGAAATGTTCTGTTAATATACTAACAGATGTGCTTAAAAGCTATATTAAAGTCCTCTGCAATCAGCAATGCTTGTATTGCTGTTTTGTTTTTGTTTTCTTACAAAAATTACCTTGCAATTTTGGATTTTCTCTGTATTTTCCTGAAGACTAGAAAAAAACTACTCTGAGGGGAGCATATTATTAATACCAATAATTTTTATACATTGACCTTTTCTGGAAGCAGGTCCCCATCTTCTTAGATACTGACTTTCTAACACTTCTTACATGGAAATCAACTATGAGAAATTCAAGCAATTGACTTAAAGATTATAGTGATTTTCTTGTCTCTAAAAAGTTAAAAAAATCATAAAAATAATTCCCAAATATACCTTACTAGTTATATGGAATTATAAAAGGTGTATTTCCAGGGCTCTATTCATTCTTGTATTCTTTTTCTTTGCAAGTCTATGCCCAGTTGATCAGCTTAAGGCTTCAACACAGATTCATCAATTCTAGACTGTCTAGGGACTGCCATCTTTGTCTCAACTGCAGCAAATTTATGGGACTTGTGTTTCTTGCTACAAGTATGAGCACATTCATTTTTCTGTTTCCCTCTCATTTTCATAAAATAATAAAAGAAAAGCACAATGGGAATGTTCAAATAATTATACAATGTCTTTCTAGACAAAGATAGCTATACAGCTAAAGTTGAAATCTTGGCTGGCTGATTGCAGTCATTCAAAATAATCGACTCTTACCTAATGTAAAGAAGTCCAGTTTTAGTGTACCAGAGATAATTTAGAGCTAAACAATGTATGAGGTAAAAATGCCTGTATTGTTAGAAAAAAAAATCAGGACCTCACTGAATGGGAAAAAGCTTTGAAAATGGAACACTCAGGGTCTTATTAATAAGAACAATTACTATTGTTCAGTATTTACTATGTACAAAAGGCATTTTGATTAACATTGCTTATCGTTTTCTTATTTCTATCTTAGGAAAAATCCATAAAATAGGTATGTTTATTCCCACATTTAGGAGAAGAAACAAAACCACAAAATGCAGAGACCCTCTATGTTCAAACTCACATAATTAATGAGTAAATAATGAGCAAGACTGAACACAAATCTCTGGATTCAGAGTCAGCATGTTATCTGCTAAGTGACCCGAAGCCATCTCTTCCACAAGGCTTGGTTCCTATTTGCACAGTGTGTTTAGAGATTCCTTCCCTACCTCCTTGGTTTTTACTGAGAGTCAGATGAAGACATGAAGGGGAAACTGTTCCAAAGCAAAAGATTGTAAATATATAAAGTAACACTTGGTAACTGCAAGTTCATTTCTCAAACATGGATTATGTGACTGTGTTTTGGAGACATGGATGGATTTTTTTCCCACATTTTTTAATTGATTACTTCATTTCAAATGCCTATGTGGGACAGAAAGTTCCTTACTGGCAGTAGAAGAAACGTGTACATCAAGAATAAGAGACACAAATGCATAGAAAAGTTTTATGGACTCTGAGGGAGAAGGTGAGGGTGGAACGTTCTGAGAGAATAGCATTGAAACATGTATATCATCATATGTGAAACAGAACACCATTCCAGGTTCGATGCATGACACAAATGCTCAGGGCTGGGGCTATGGGATGACCCAGAGGGATGGGATGGGGAGGGAGGTGGGAAGGGGGTTCAGGATGGGGAACACATGTAAACCCATGGCTGATTCATGTCAATGTATGGCAAAAACCACTACAATATTGTAAAGTAATTAGCCCCCAACTAAAATAAATAAATTTATTAAAAAAAAAAAGAAGAGAATGTAGTTAAGAGGCAGAAAACAAAGCTGAGATGGCATGATGTAGAAAAGTTATAAGGGAAATGAATGAGCAATAAAAGTAATTATCATGCATTAAGAAACTTTCTAAATTTTCTAAATTTTAAGTTATGAAGCATTGTGACAAAATATCTCCTTTTATTTTCACAGTAACTCTGAAGTAGGCAGAGCAAGAGGGTAATACCCTCATTTAAAAATGAAGACGCTGATGTTTAGAAAGATCAAGTACTTGCCCAAGAGCATGCACCTTAAATGACTGACAAGATCAGAGCCATTTCCATGTCACTATAGAGAGAAGTATTTAGGTGACAAACAAAAAGAAGCAGAAAACATAGTACAAGGATAAGAGACAAATGTATGTAACATTTATTATATAAAGCAGTTTCAAATATTTTACCTCTTTTTTCCTTTGAATTTCCCTGATCAGACTCCTAGCTTAGTCTGACCAAGCTACCTAGACTATTGCTGACCAAACCAGGATTGGCATTCCTGTTTTCTGACTTCTAATCTAGTATTTATTACAGAATTCTATCCTGTGGATGTGGGGTCTGGTTTGAGAGGGCAGAGAGTGGGATTTGGGAGAAGGTGGTATTGTACCCGCTGGACTCCTTCATGTATGAACTATGCCAAGGGAAAGGTGGGGAGATGCCTCCCCTGATGGCCCAGCACCTGGGTGTCTCTAGGAAGACTCGGGAGCTGGGAACTACAGCAGGAGTGGCTGCAGGTATCACAAGCCATGCTTGGCTGAGCCCAACAGCAGACTCACAATCAAATGCTGCCATATGGGCAAGAAATAGGAGCTGGCTATCTGAGCATATGAAAAAAAATCTGGGAGGGTATAGGAACCAAAAATATCAGACTGATTTCAAATAACCATCTGATCCTCATGAAAATAAAGCCATCTTTTGCAAATTCAGCTTAATTTAAGAATCATTATATGTATATATAACACCTATGATATACTAAGTACTGTGGGAACCAAAAATAATACATAAAATTCAACTTCTCTGAACCTCAGTTCTCTCATCTGTAAATGAAGTGGATCAGAATACATTATTTTCAGAGGTGCTGTCAGTCTTTCTGGCTATAATACAGTCTCTGCTTGATGTTATTTATAGTTTGGTGGTAACAAAGGTAGCATGTCCACAGTTGCCAGGCTCTTAGGACTTACTTGGTTCAAACATGAGGAATAGGGGAGCTGATTCAGTCTGAGACTAGAGGTTGGGTCTTCTAAGGCCAAGTCCTGGGTTCTCCCAACCACAACTCAGAAGCTTCCACTAACTACAGTACATGTAGAATCTCTGTGTTGAAAACAACCTGACCAGCCATGGAGTCCAGCTGCTCAACCAGTTCATAAACTGCTCTAGGACAGCCTCATCATGTGGACAACTCAGCTGGCTGAACTCCATCACAGAAAATTCACTCAGTGAGGAGAGAAACCTTTCTATTTTTGTAAAGCTAAACATTTTAGTTTTTTCCCTAAATTGAGCTTCCACTTACTGCCTACCATTTTGATCCGTAGAGAATATATTCATGGCCCCTTTTAGATATCTGACTCATTCATATTTCTTGGCACTGGACTACATAACAGGTTGTTCCAGATGGTTTTTGGGATTAAAAAAGAGACACAATTTGGAAAAAGCTATGACCTCCTTCCTGAGAAACACTATTCTGTGCCAGCTAAGGAGAGAATGTTGTGCTTCACATGGGGCAGAAGATGGTGGTCAGTGTACCTCAAGACACTTTCTCAAGTACACAATCACTTCTGCTACATTTTCCTTTCCTCTTTTTCCTGGGGACACAACCACATGTTCCCTCCCACTGCTTCTAGCATCTGGACTCCTACCAAACTAAGATAACTAAAGTAGGTTTTCTGTAAGTCCAAGAAAAGAGACAGCCATTCCTTGAGCATGATAACATACTTTGTTTTTGCCACAGAGGGTGCTCTGGGAAGGGACATTTTTTTGGTTTTTCTTCCGCCCTACATCCTGCACAGGATCTGAGACGTGCTCACTTCCTGTCAGCTCCATTAAAGGAAAATCTAGACAGAGGCTGAGAGGAGGTCAAAGAAGACCTGAAGACCGTGAGTCTGAAAAAGGTGGAGGAGTTTAAAAAACAAAAAGAAAAAAATAAAAACAAAGAACAAAAAGCAAGGAGTATATACATTGAGGGAAGGAAAGAGAAGGAGAGGAGGCCAAGGAGAAGGGACAATTCTATTCACACCTCAAGTATCGTCAACATGGACTGAAATGAAAATTGAAGGAAAAAGTAGTGGACTCCTCTGCATTATCCTTTGGGTTTGGTGTGTACACTTGACTGTCTTATAATCATGCACTGTGATAATGCATCTGGGTAACATGGCAACACTCCAAAAATTATAGGTATAAGGAATCCTGATCTGGAGAGGAAGATGAAGATAAGTCTTTCCATCGATATCAAAAGTAAGACACATAGTCACTGTGATATGTAAAGATCAGATCATTATTCATTCATTTATTCATTTCTTTAAATAATAAATTTGAACACTTATTATGTTCAAGGAACCTTATAGGAGCCATGTTTTATCCTCATACCGACAGCTTATAAGCTATTTGGGAAAATGAGACATTAAATTGCAGCATAAATTAAGAGAAATTTCACAGAGGGATTTAACCTTAAGTAGCAAATGAGTGGTATAAACAATAATTGCTATGAGTTCATGGGAAGATTACACTTTGGAATGATTAGGGAAGGCTATGTTGAGAAGGTGAGTATTCAGCAGGCTTTAATGAATGGGTTGGAACTGAATGAAGAGAGGGAAACACGAGAAACATGTCAAAAGGGCAGAGAAAGAAGGAGTGTTTCATATGTAAGTAATGAATAGGCCCAGATTCGCTGAAGCCAATTGTTTTGAAAGTAATTAGTTAAATAATAACCTGGAAAGGTAGATTATAGAGGATATGAATATCAGGTGAAGAAAAAAACTGATCAGGAAAGTGACATGATGGAAATTATATTTTAGAAAGATCATGACATGGGAATAGGAAGCAGTGGCAAGAGTTCGGTGGGCAAGCTTGAAGGGGAGATGCCCATTAGCAGGACTTCAGAATAAGCCAGATGGGAGGATTAGGATAGTGAAATTGGGGAAACAAAAAATATATATTTATAAGTGAATTTTAAAGAGAAAACTAGTGGGATTTGGTGACTGATTGAAAATAAAGGAAGAAGAGACTCAAAGATGATTCAGATTTTCAATTCATAAATTTTACCATTGACGGAAGATTTTGGAGACTGACAATGTAAAAGAGTTTTTTTGCTGTATAAGAGATGATGGAGTGATTAGAGAAGAATGCTGCATTGAATTTTGAACAGACTTGTGAAATTATCATCATGCTGTTAAACCTGATAATCAAAGACTTTCAATAGAGCTAAGGCTGTCTTATTATCCTTGTATCAGATCTTACTTTCTTAGACCAGGAGATCTCAACAATGGCAGTGTTTTAGAATCACTGGAATGGACGGTATGGGTCTTTAAAATATTCTTATCCTGCATTATACCCCAACCAATTAAATTAAGAGTCTCACTGGAGAAGGGGGGAGGGATCCAAGAATTAACACATTTACTTTTTTATAGCTAATTTGTAATATCATTATTCAGTAAGGTGGAGACCGTTGTCTTATAGGTATTTACTACTGCTTTCAGTATTTCTTCCCTGGAGATACACCTTTAAATGGGCAAAGGCATAATAATAAACATTGCCCCATCTCAGTGACCGGCACTATCAACCAACAATCTGGTTACCCAAACCACCAATGTGGGCACATCCTTGGTTCATCTTTCTCCCTAAAACATGCATCTAATTACCAACTTCTGCAATTCTGCTTCTTAAAGACCTCTAGAATTTAACTACTTTTCACCTGCCCCATTACCACTTTCTAGCCCAGGTCATTTGCCTCACAATCCAGATGATGCTAAGAACCTTCTAAATCCTTCACTCTCACTACCCTTTAATCCCATATCGATGTGTAACTAGAAAGCTTTGTGTAAAATGTAAATCTGGTCATATTGCTTCCCTGCTTCAAACCTCAGTGATTCCATAAAACCATTAATGTGACTTGAAAGATATTCCTTGATTTGTCATTTGACTATTTGCTCAGTTTTACATCTTGCCATTCCTCTCCCCCTCATTGATTTGATTCTGGGTGTTTGTTCATTGTGGTCCCTAGGCCTGTAACACTTCCCCTTTTCCTTCCCACCTTCCTCCGTAATATACTTCTGCTCTTTTCTCTTTATCGCCCTTCTCCACTTTTCAGTTTAGATGTCAGATACTTTCATTTAAAAACTTTCAGTGGACCTCTAGGTGTGGATTAGATATTTCTCCTCTGAGCTTTGACCTTATTGTAACATTTATTGCAGGATCTACTTACCTCTGATCCCCACTAATCTATTAATTTTGTCAATACGAGGGCTGTGTCAGTTCTGTTCACCATTTTATCACTAGCAAAATATCTAGAACGTAGTAGGTATTCATAAATAATTTGAGTCACAGTGAGATGAATCTCCTATTATTATATTACGGACGCAGTAACTAGTACTCATTTGTTTCCACACAGTGAACATGGAGCAAAGAAATAACTGCAAAGACTGTTCATTTTTCATTCTGGCGCCCATACAGGAAACGAATGGAAAAACCAAACATTGTAGTTTTATTTAGTTCTGCCTAAAAGCAGAAAAAATAAGAGGATTATTCAAACATTTTTAATTGGCATATAGTTGCTTTACAATATTGTGTTAGTTTCTGCTGTACAATGAAGTGAATCAGCTTTACGTATGTATATATCCTCTCCTTCTTGGACCTTCCTCCCACCCCCTAGATCATCACAGAGCACCTAACTGAGCTTTCTCTGCTTTATAGCAGATTTCCACTGTGCTATTCTACACATGGTATGGTATATATGTCAGTTCCAATCTTCTAGTTCATCCCACACTCTCCTTCCTACCCCTTGTATCCACACAATTTTTCTCTACATCTGTGTCTCTGTATCTTCCCTGCAAATAGGTTTATCTGTACCATTTTGTCTAGATTACACATGCATTAACATACAATATTTGTTTCCCTCTTTCTAACTTACTTCACTCTGTATTTAAGTGTTTATCTCTTTGAAAGAACATTACTAGGATAAGAAATAGGAAATTCTCATGTTTTGGATTAGAAACAATAGACAATGGAACAAAAGTCATTAAAAGTGTTGGTAAGGCAGTGACCATGAGAATTTAGCTGGAATGAATGAAATACCAAAATTAAGTGGTTATACCTATTATAGTTTACCAATCCCACACATTTACTGAGCCCCCATTTTTGCCACTCTGAATGTTTCTGGAATTTAGTTGTCCAAATAAGAGTCATTACATCTTCCTATAAGAGAAGATTAAGATGAAATTCTGCTGCTTCTATGCTTAAAGATTAAACTCCTTCAGGAATATGGGAGGGGAATTAAATGGTTTAGGTTTCTTATCATTCATTTTCCTGTTCCTCTGGAACCCAAAGAAGATGTCTGACAATCAGGGTCAAGTGGCCATACACCATCAGGGCTGAGCATGTTGCTTTTGTTCATTTCTTTGTGGGAGGACATTTTAGGCATGCAGCCACGCCCTCTGAGACACAGGAGTGAATTAAAAGTGGATTTAGAGGGCACTCAGTGATGATAAACTGCAGTTCTGAGATGAATAAATTCACAGCCCAGACTCCTGTTAGGCTGCTGAGGGAGAGACTGAGGAAAGGAGTAGAATTCACTTTATACTGGGAAACAAACCCACAATAACCATGATGTTTTCTTATTCTTAGAGTAGGAGTAAAGACCTGGCTTATAGATCTTGGGTTCTAATGTTAACAAAATGTTGAATTAGAATCAAACCACAAAAAGAGTTCTCTGGAAACTTAATTTTAAGTCACTGAATGACAAGAATTCTTAGAAGTATGGATGGAGGGGACCAAAAGCACCTGATATTTGAATCTCTTCTGCACCACTTGAGCCATCTAACATGTGCTCTCTGTTGATAGAAGAGTCCTTGACAACCAAGGAGGGGTCACTGAGGGTGATCATCAAAGTCCTACTTTCCCCCTGATCAACCTCATTGGCAGCTCTTTGTCAGCAAGAATTCCACTGCTTCTTCCCAGGACTCAGAACAGTATAAGCATATAATAAATGCCACTCTGAGATCCATATTCTAACCAGCACAGAAGTCTCTGACTATGCAACTCTGATTGTGGAACCACCTGGTGAGAAAATAGAAAGCTTGTCCTTCACAACATCCTTTGAGGGGCTGGGGGATTATGAGGAAGCATCATGCATTTCTTCATTCCAAACTTCTCACTGCCACACTTCACCTCTTTTTACAATGGACTCAACTCATATTTCTTGAATTCCAACTGTGAACCAGCATTATCTAAATGTTATCTCCTCTTGAACATATATATTGAATTCTGCTTTGGTGTCCTCTTAAGTTTCCCATTTAGTCTCTTTATATTTCATAGGGTGGCCTTCCTTGCAGTCCTTCATTTGAGTGAAAGAATAACAATAAAATTAAGATTATGAGCTTCTCTCCCCATTAGGTAAAATATAATCCATCACTACTCCACTGATTGTGGATTTATTGCTGTTTTTTATCTTTGCTTTTCACTTTTTCTTGTTTTGATCCATTATTTCTCAACATTTCCACTGAAGTGCTCGAATAAGATAGTGACCCTCCCACCTTAAATTTGGGATTATTTTCAGAGAGGGATATATGTTTTATGTTTATAATTGATCTGAATTTTGCATTCTATGTAATTAAATATGTATTCATTTTAATAAAGCATATTTTATGTGAATATTAATTAAAGTCAATGTTTGCGATTTCACACTTCTTTTAGAAGATCAAGAGGGAATTAGGGGGCCAGTACCTTCTATATATTTTTTTAAAGGCTGAAATTCCATTCCTGTAGTTTCCTCTAGTATTTCACAATCTTTTCCTTACCCTCTCTGGTACAATCCCCAAACCTGGATGTTCTGGGCCCTCTGTAGATTCCAAGGCCCAGGAGAGTATTTTCTCCAAAAGGACCACCCGATGCTCAGTTGTTTTGCAACCACATGTCCATCTAATAAATATTTCTTGGGCACCCATATAGATGCTCTCCAACCATCTATTTATCTTTCTATCTCAGTCCCACATCATACAGCCTTGTACTCTCATGAATGTGAAAAACAAGAAAATACTTCGAAGAATGTCTGACCTTGTATGAGTGTGCCAAATGACTCAGTGTTACAACTTCTCTGAATTTTCTTTTTTGTTGATGAACTTGGACCAAAGAATCCTAATTTTTATGGCTGGATCTTCTTGAGCTTCCCATGTACTTGGTTCATCTGCCTCTTTCCTTATTTCTCTACATGAGGTAGGTTATACAAACTAGAGGCAATAGAAACTTTGCCTTGCAATTAAGTGTTAAAAAGTAGCACTCTTTCCCAAACACATCTCTACCTGCTCAGATTCTGCCTCAAAAAAAGTATGACAGTGATGATGAAAGTTCTCCGACTTACTAGATAACAGGTATTGAGTACCTCCTGTATATTATGCATCATTTCATTTACATCTTACCAGTACTCCAGTCTTAGCGCATGAAGAAATGGATGCTTATGGATGTAATCCATGTGCCATCAGCTATAAAGCTACTCAGGTGGTGAACTGGGATTTGAAGCTTAGCCTTTCTGATGCTAGAGCCTGAGTGTTTCAAGCCAATCCTAATTGCAGAGTGCAAATGGCACTTTCCATGGCAGTTTGTATTAATACCATTTAAGACATTATTTTTCTACACTCTTCCCTCCAGTGGAAAGTTTATATGGATAAAGAAATAAATAGTGATGAAGAAAGTGAAGCCAGAAGACAAATGAGTAGGACGAAAGATTACACAACCTCAGAAAGAATTTGCAAAATGAGACAACAGAGCTAACCACTGCCACAAAGAGATGCCAGGAGGACTGATGAAGTAACTGGTGTGAGTTGTTCTGTGTTCCTTAGAAGATGGAGTTTTATAAATAACTGAAGCTACTTTTTTCTCTAAAAGAGAGTTAAATGAATGTTGATCATTTGCTTAACTAGCACAACTTGACCTTTCTTGCTAGTGAATTTCTTTTCTTCTCATAAAAGGCAAGGCCCTTGAGATCATAGGACATCTTCAACATGTGGAGTTGCCAAGAATTCATATTGAGGGTCCCCAGAAAACCATCTTTGTCCCAGACAGCCTTACCCAGGCAAGCATGTTGTGTGCATGGGATAAGCAAAGGGCTGGGTGCCATGGCATTTGTTTTCCATTGAATAGGATTAGGGATTCTGACATGAATCATTAATCACCACATTGCAGAGGGCTGATGAACACAGGAAAGAGTCCACTCAGAATGGATGGTGCACGCAATCTATTCCAAACAGCTGCTGGTGTTCCTGTCTCTTCCACCCTCCCTACTCTTGGCTCAGATTCTTTACTCCTGGCATCTCTCTTTCTCATTCTCTTTCTCTCCTTTCTTTTCTAAGTCAATTATCTTTCTCTCTCTCTCCGTTTTTTTTTTCTCTCTTATAATCCTCCCCCCACCCCAGTTCATCTTTGTCATTGTTGGTTCTCTCTCTCTTCCTTCCCATCTTCAATCCCTTTTTTGTCTTACTTATATACCAAGCTAGTCTTTAGGCATGGAGTCCTGAGTAGGGACACTCTGGGGGTTTTGTAAGGGAGGTACAGGAGAGCAGATTTGAAAGTAATGTAGTAAGTTACAGCTTTCCCACCACAACCCCATAGACAAGGGCAATGAAGAGGAAAGTGTCCTTCCATGGACCAAGATGAAGTATATGAACAGAATTATACCAAACCACACACACAATATAAAACAAGAGTTGTATTTCCAGGTATCTCAAGTTCTGGAGATTTTAACTTCCTTTGGATGGGAGTATATTTGGAGGGAATCTATTTCCTCTATATTTGCTCTAGCTTGTTAATCTACTGTTATACTTTGGAATGATGTTTCCATTTTAACCACTTGGGTTTTGGAAAGCTGTGTTTGCTGTGTCTCGCATCATCTGGGAGATGATACCTTCAGAACTCCTTGAGTATTCGTGGCCCAGAGCAAGAACTCTGGACTCTGATACTTTTGTTTGATTCCTCGCCTTACATCTACCTTTATCACAAATCAGAATCACCAGGAAAACTTGTGAAAATGCAAACTTCTGCTTCCCATCCCAGAGTTTCTGATTCAGTAAGTCTAGAATGGAGTCCAAAAATGTGCATTTCTAATAAGCTTCCAGGTGATCCAGATCCTGCTGGTCTGGAAATCTCACTTTGAGAACCAATTCCCCTAATAGCTTCCTGGACCTGCCATTCTTCTACATTTATAAATGCATGTGGGGCCTGTGGCCTAGCCTTTACAGCTTGGAAAATTTAGAATTACTTTTCAAGGAAAGAAGTGCTACTAATCAAGTTGACCAAATATCGGAAATAAGTAAATTTTGACCAAGAAAGTCATCTAACACAAAGGTATGAGCTAACAGTCATCTTCCAACTTTTCAGAATTTTTTCCCATATATATCCATTGATATCCTTCTTCCCTACACTGTAACTAATGAGCATCTCCCTATGCAACCTCTCCCCAAGGTCTTCATTTTTACTCCATCACACCCAACATGGTGGTGTGTAAGGAAATGTGACCTGCACATTTTTGAGGAATTGCCAGCTACCTAAGATTTTAAAGTAATATATACGAGCTGGCCAAACAAATTAACAAACTGGCAGAATATCCACTTGCCCAAATTGCAGTGTGACTGCCTGCCACCAGGGGTCCTCTGAGCAGGCTAGGGTCAATTATTGATTGTAATTGAAACAGAATGTCACTAATTATATAACTTTGGGCTATTCAAATTTGATTTCACTAAAATTAAATCATGGAACTAGGTGCACTACAAAAAATGGCTGACAAAAGAAAATAAGCTAAAAACAACTAGAGCAAACAAATAATACATAAGCACTTGATTCAAGTTGGACACTATAGGTAGGTCCCCCTCTGCTTACTCTTATTATTCATTTTTCACTTTACCTAGATGTGTATTTCTGTACATGTGGTTACAACGGCAAGAGTTTTGAATGGCCTGATTTACAATAAAGTGAAATGTCTTTAAGTGTTGCCCTCTCTGGGGTATTGGATTTATAAATGCTGTTAGCTCCTTGAAACAAATGGTTCTAAATCAAAGATTGACTTTTCAGACACTGGTCCAACAAACCAAAAGGCTATTTCAGGTGCTGGTTTCTTACAAACTCACATCAAGCAACCTTGTTTTTACTGCTGACCCTACCTACTGTAAAGATAGCCTGGTGGGAGGAATTGTCTTAACGCATTTGAGAATCTACCTCAAGTGTAAGCCTGGAAGGGAAAATGAAGGACATTTGCCTTTGATGAGGAAATATGATCTTACACCCTGTGGATAGGTGATTTCTGTAATACACATGGTCCCAAAAAGCTGAGCTGTCACATTTAGCTAATGGATGGAAGCATGAAAAACTTTGGAAATATCAAAGCTTAACATTTTTCCAGTAACATTAATTCACTTACACTGTACATAATTTTTTTAGATTACTCATTAAGCTGTTAAAACAGCTTTATATAGAATATGAGAAATATGGTGGCTTGTACGTGACTAAGAATCTCTCAAGCTTTGCACCTCCCAACATTTTTCTAAGTATAAATTTTTATCTGAGTGCTTTATTAACATAGCTTTTTGCATATAATTTCCCTAGTGGTTTTTTGTTTTAAGAGAAAGGATGACTAGAGCAAAAGAACTGCCATATTTAATAATGTTTGCATTTAAATATTCTACATAGATTTTGAGGTTAGCTCAGTGATGAGGTGTCTGGGTGAGGGGAAGGTAAAGTTCCCAATTGTGTTCCTGCTGTTGTATATTTGGAGGCTTCTTTTTAACTAGGCAAACCTGATCAGACAGGAGAAAATATCTCAGAGCTTTCCCACTCTCAACCAGGCACCAAATGATTCCTTTTTACAAAGTGTTAACAATTTACAGAAAATTCCCTGGATGAAATCCTTAGACTGGACACAACTTTCTTCATCAGAGAATGGACTTGTGGACACAGGAGGGGAAGGAGAGTGAGGGATGAATTGAGACAGTAGCATTAACATATACAAACTGCCATGTGTAAAATAGATGCTAGTGGGAAGCTGCTGTATAACACAAGGGGATCAGCTTGATGCTCAGTGATGACCTAAAGAGGTGGGATGAGGATGAGGTGGGAGGGAGGCTCAAGAAGGAGGAGAAATACATATACATATAGCTGATTCCCCTACGAGGGGGCTTCCTTCGTAGCTCAGTTGGTAAAGAATCTACCTGCAACGCAGGAGACACAGGTTTCATCCCTGGGTCAGGAAAATCCCCTGGAGAAGGAAATGGCAACCGACTCCAGTATTCTTGCCCAGAGGATCGCATGGACAGAGGAGCCTGGAAGGTCCATGGGGTCGCAAGAGTCGGACATGACTTAGCTACTAAAACCACCAACTAACCATAGCTGATTCACATTGTTGTACAGCAGAAACTAACACGACATTGTAAAACAATTGTACTCCAATTAAAAATAAAAAATATATAGAAACCCTAAAAAATTAGAAAAAAATGTAAAAGAAACTGGCCCTATTACAAACCTTTAACATAAATATCATGTTCTCCATCATGTAACTATGGTAGATCAATGGATTAATTTGTGAGTGGGTGGAGATTGAGCTGTGGTAGAATTTCACTGGAACCTGCCTATTTCACGAAAACTCTCTTATTATATAATTCCATTCATATGTAGATTTGGGTCGTATGCCCTAAAGTCACAGAATTCTGTTAAATAATTAAAATTGATTAACAGTTATACAGAAGTGCCTGTAACATTGTTTGCTTTGTGTCTATGTCTTCACCTTTCTGTCCCCATACACATCAAGAAATTCCAGAGGAGAATCTCAATCTTAGGAAGAATGTCAGCAATGATTTTTGTTCATGGTGCACTGGACATACGCGTTTTTTCATTGTGCATTGTAGTCTGAAGCCTCCCAACACTGCTCCAATAGTTTTAGATGCAGGGAATTTAGATGCTTGAGATTTCAATATCTTTAACACACACAGTGAAAAGCTGGAGCACAGATTGAGGTTCTTTGAAGCCTAGGAAGGGCCCCTTATGCTAGCCTAAGGGCCAGTTCAGGTTCAGGCTGCCTGGCAACTGAAGTCTCCAAGAGGAACGCTGTCAGAGAGCTAGCTTGTCCTCTGTCAGGCCAAATGTGGACATTAGCCTTAGCAAAGATGGGAGCTGACTGCTGAAGTACGATTTAAAAGGATATTCAGGACATAGGAAATGTGCTCACTCTGTCAGTTACAAGAGAAGCTCAATTTTGTGAGCAGTTTAAAATGCTCACTGTGTTCCTTCCTTCACAAACAAAATTAGGGATCACAAGAGAGCAGAGTTAAATTAAATCATGAAAAAAAATAGTTCTAATTTTTTAAAGTAAACACTATTTTAAGCTTTTCCAATTGTCTTCCCTAACAACAAAGACAACATTCATTTGCAGTGTGTACTCTGGAAAACTGAAATTCTACACCTCTTCAGGCAGGCTTGGGAATGAATTTGAAACACTGATAGACTCTCATCTTTATTTTTTTTCTTCATATCAAGATTTTGTAGGAAGTATTCTTTAATCTTGGAATTTCAAATATGCAGTGCAGTGCCAAGCACAGAGTATTTGATAATTTTTTTGGTGAAGAAATGGATAAAATACAAAAGTGAGTAATCTTTAAAAAATGTGAGTTACTGTATTATACACCCACAACATATAAAATTGTACAACTGTACTTCAATAATAAATAATATAAAAGAAATATATATGTGTGAGTCACTTGCCAACCTCAGTTCTTTACTTGGTTTTACTTAAATATGTGCACTAAAAGGCATTCGTGTATATGTGAGGGAGTGGCATTTGTGTTTAATACAAGCTATTATTATTATATTTGTGTATAAGACAGAGACTCATCTTAATGTTTGTCAGGCAAATTAAGTTTGCATGGTCATGTATACATTTTTCACTGTGTCCCTTCATTGAAAATTACAATGTGAACCATTCTCTTTTTATGTCACATGTTTGAAAAGTAAGCTTTTCTTATTTCTCATTACTTGATTGTTTTTCACAGCAAAATGTATTGATCTACATGTGATGTGAAATAAACTGCAGTATATATGCTGAAATAAATGCTCCTTTTTAAATTTAAATGTTTCATTTTATACTGGTGTACAGCTGATTGACAATGTTATGATAGTTTCAGATGCACAGCAGAGCAACTCAGCCATACGTATACATGTAACCATTCTCCCCTAAACCTCCCTTCTATCCAGGTTACCAAACAACACTGAGCAGAGTGCCTTGTGCTATGCAGTAGGTCTTGGTTGGTTATCTATTTTAAATATTTCAGTGTGTACCTATAGATCCCAAAATATATACTCCTTACATGTAAAATTCATCATTTAAATTGATATTTATTTCTATAAGATCTGATGAAAGACAACAGTATTATACAGCACAGTCCCAATCCAAGACTACCTCAAGAAGCAATGACTTTCAACTTCTTAGCAATTTCTTTTGGAACTGATTTCCATTCAGTCAACAGCCTACCTGTACTGGTATTTCTTTTCCTTTTTTTTTTTCCACTTTTAGGCATTACCTTTGACTTCATCTTGTGTGGGTTTCCCAGGTGGTGCCAGTGATAAAGAATCTGCCTGCCAATGCAGGAGACACAAGAGATTCCAGTTTGACCCCTGAATCAGGAAGAACCTCTGGAGGAGGAAACGGCAACCCACTCCAGTATTCTTACCTGGAAAATTTCATGGACAGAGAAGCTTGGCAAGTTACAGTCCATGCAGTTGCAAAGAGTTGAACATGACTGAGGACACATTCATGCACATTGTGTATAAAGTAGAGACTGAGTTCACTTGCTTAGACCCCACATTCACATACCTATATCCCATTCTCCATCTTCCCCAAGGTGAGCATTTCACAATTTTAGTAAAATCTATTGAAAGTGTTTATGAAGATGATGTAATTACTGCTTAGCTACAGATTGCATTGTGAATACACTTTTGCTTGGTATAGTATTTTATTTCTTAATGATCATTGCCTTGCTTTTCATCTATGATTGTATGACAGATTTGTCTTGAAACCTCTGACAGACTGTTAAAGCTACCCCCCAAATGGTCAAATGCCACAAATAACCTGTTTGTGTTGTCTTGTCTGTTTGGGATACATTCTTACTAAGCCACCCTTGGTTCCCATAGAAAGATTATTCTCCTGGATTAGCATCACCCCAGATGATTGCTTCCTGCCTTGTGTTAAATGCCCATTTCTTTGGTTGTCATATCTTCTTTTTCAGTTTCCCTCTTGTGTGGGAGTAGGATATCTTCCAGAAGCTTCTGAGAAAGTGTATATGGGAAATAAAATATTGAGACCTTCTGCTTGTAATAGTATCTTTATTCTACCTTAGCAGCTTATCAGTTCAGCTGAGTAAGAAATCTAGGTGGATATTTAAGGACATTTCTCTTTTGTCTTCTAACTTCTCCATTGGTGTTTGACTTTCAGTAGGATATAAAATGCCACCTTGATCCTCAACCTCTTGTATGAGATCTATTTTTGTCTCTCCAAAAACTGTAGGGTAATTTCTGGTGTTCTCAGCTTCACCATAGTGGACGTTGATGGAAATCTGTTTCCTTCTCCTGTGATGAGTTCCCAATTAGCCCTTTCAAAGTTTAGACTTATCTCCTTGACTTTGGGGAGGTATATCATATTAGAATTTTGGTGATGTCTTCTTTTTTTCTTGTTCTCTTTCTACAACTCCTATTATTCAGATGTTAGATTCTAGGCATTGATCTTCAAATTTTATAAATTCTCTCTGACTTTTATTCCTTTGTCATTTTTCCTTTTATTTATTTTTTTCAATTTCTGGGGGCTTTTTATTCTTTGAAAGTTCCTGTACATAAAATTCTGTTCTTACTTTATTCACAGAATCGTTATCTATTTGGATATGAACTACAGTATTTTTTTCTTCTGTCTTCTGTGATTTTCCCTGTTTTCCCCCAAGTTTCTTTCTCCCTCTCTCCCTCCCTTCTTCCCTTCCTCTCTTCCTCTCTTTCGTTCTTCTTTTGTCTTTCTTTCCTGTTTGTATGTACTGGTCACTAACTTACCTGTTAAGGGCTTTCCTCAAATGTCTAGTGATTTTGTATTCTGCTGAGCCATTCATTTTCAAGAGTTAAATTCAAAAACATCTGTTTGTGGATAAAGCTGATAAACTAGTGGCCCTCACAGAGGTGCTATTGGTTGTGACCCTGTTGTATGTCTTCAGAATGGAGTTCCTCATGTCTCATTTCTTTCCTTCATTTCCTCAGAAACTCGACAGAGTTCTTGAAAATAAAACAAAGTTGGCATCTATAAATAATGTATTTTTGTTGTTTAATTTTTACTCTCACACTTCAAAGTAATAGGTCTTTACAAATTTGGTTTTGAAATTTTGATGGGAAATATCTAAATGCAAAACTGGAAGAGAAAATTTATAATCTGTCATAATCTTCATGACAGAAATTTAGCAAAAAGTGCTGCTTAGAAGGCTATAACAACTGAATTCTTACAGGAGATAACTAGTTGGTTTTTGTCTTCACAGTTTTCTTATTTGATTTATGGGAGCTAATGTGAAGCAATACTTTCAAGATTCTTAAAATAATCAAAATGTGGGGGACCTCCATGAGTACAGGACAGGCTGTACCAAGGTAACTCACTTATAATTGCACACACATCTAATTCCTAGTGCCTTGGTGATGGCAGGAGAAAAGAAAACAAACAAAAATCCAGCATCTTCTTCAGTACATGGGAGTCTTCAGAGTTTAGATGTCAAGACCACTCAGAGTTCTAATTCTAGTAATTTATTAAATGGAACTGCTCTTGTGACCTCAAACAGGGAGTGCCCTGATTTTTTTTTTAAATGACAAATACACTCCCTTTTCACCCTAATAGCTATCATGAGATTGATATCTGCCATTTCTGCCTTCACTAGTGTATCAAGTAATGAGAGCTAGTAGGAGATTTGGTGAAGTTGGAATAAAAGCCTTTTATAATACTAAGAATTGTCAGAGCATTTAAAAAATTGACCATTGTACATTGTTGCCAGTAAGAACCTCTTTGTGGAATGTGATAAGCAAGTGGATATCAACTCATATTGACACCATGAAACATTGCATTGTTGGTCACCAAAGTGGCAACATGCCACATCAGAGATGGATGAAGTTATTTGTGCCATTCCCAATGCCAAGGATACAGAGAGGGTGACTATGACTCTGACTTCAAAGCTGTAAACCTTGTGTCTTTGTCCCCAGCGGAATATACTTTAAATGGGCCAAGGTCAAAAAGGATTAAAATACATGAATAAATGGAAAAAAAACTTTCCCAGATCAATGCTGGACACACACACACACATATACATACTTGAGTGTTAACAGAGAAAGAATTCAAGGTAAGTGGCACAGGAGTTAACAGGCAAACTAACAGCTGATTTCAAATATAATTCAAGATAAAGAAGCTTTCTACAAGATAACTGATATTTATAAACAAAGCGGACAAATAAAATGACTTAAAAAGATTCCCTGCTTTACAGAAGGATCAGTCTTGAAGCTCCTTTCTTGGGTTGCTTTTCTTAAGGCTTGTGAGACATGTTTTAGATTATTAATGGATGCAATTGTTAGAGAGCTGGGGTTAAGGGAAGAGGAGTATGGGCAGGAGTATGGGTAGTTCACTGGCCTAGGGTAGCCAGTGAACTGCAGCTTGAATGGAGTTTCAGTCAGCTCTCCTGGCCAATGCACTGTACGATGTTCCTATCACTCATCTCTTTGACTGAGATGATAACATTTTGGCACAGCTCAGCAGGATGTGGGGGCTCTTAAGAAAGGACCCCTTTCAGTTAAAGGGGTTTCACTATCAAGAAGTATTTATTGTGTACCTGCTCAGAACAAATCTTAGAAGAGAGGAAGAGTTTTTTTTTTTTTTTTTCCTCCAGCTGAGCATGATGAAGTCTGGAAGTGAGGTCAAGTACATGAAAATAAACCTAACAATGTGTGACAACGCAGGGCTGAACACATCATGAGTAGGCAGACCACAAGTATCAACAGGGCATGGGAATATAGAATAGTCGTGTGTTTCTGAAAAAACATTTGTAGGGAGAAGCATTGCTACTTGAGATTTGGCTTTCAGGCCCAGAATGTGCATCTGACCATCTGGGCGTTAAGAAGGTGGAGCCTGCTGGACCTCTCACCAGGGCTTTGGGCATCTTTACTCTCCAAAGTTTTAGTTCTGACAAGACAAAGAACTCAGAAATGGGGAAGTTTTGAAGATGGCAGGAGGACAAGCAGTGAAACATACAACACCCCTTTTTCACTCTCATTAAATGCCACAACCTTCACTATTAAATATGCTCTTGACCTTGTGGGACAAACTTTGGAAGCAAATTTCTCATTTGCTGGCCTCTCCCTGGGCCTTCTGCGACATACTGTCGCTCAGACAAGGACTGTTCTTAATGGGTTTATGGGAAAGGCTTGGCCTGCCTTTCCATCTGCACCTTCTGCCAGCTCCCTCTGAAAAGCACTAGCTTGCCATACGACATTGTCTTGAATTATTTAGATTGGTAAATCTTTCTGCATCTCACATCTTTAGTCCATCTGTTAGCCGGAGCTTTTCCTTTATAGGAAGTGTCCTTTATGCATGCTGGCATCTGTCAGCAGTACACTTCCCTCTTTTATTCATGATCTTCTATGGGAGAGGGTACAAGCTGCAGAAACACTGCATGCCTGGTATGCATTTCATTTTAATGGAAGATTACATGACTGGGGTGCTGGTTTATTACCTTGCTCCACATGCATCCATTCATCACCTGGCAGCCCCCTCACGCAGCCTGTTAGGAGGTGCTGGCCCTTCTGCAGCCTTTGGGTCCCAGCTTTATACAGGAAGTGGGCTTGATAAGGGAGAGAAAACTGATCCTTTAAACAAAGATGAAAGATCATGAAAAAGAAAAATGTGTAGTGAAGAATCAAGGGCCGGGGGAGAAGGAAGAGGCCTTGACCTCAGCCCAATACCCAGATATAGACATGGAATTATTTATACAAATCACTAGATGTGTTGAGGAAAATGTTATCATGAACACCATATCTTAGCTGAGTATATTCTTAAAAATTGTGCTCCTAAACTTATTCAATTGTTTTCTATTTTTCACTCACAGGATAATTAAATCTCAGAATTTCCCATCCACTTTTTTTAATGCTGCAATAACCTCTACAATACTGTTTGACAAATGTAGATTTTCTGTAAGAATCTTCCACAAGAATTTTTAAAATTTTTATGCTATTTTTTGATGTCAATCTAAAAATAGTCTATATAAAGATAACCTAAATAAAGTGACCGTATATCTTGGTCATGGACTTCCGAGGTGGCTTAGTGAAAAATGAATCCATCTGCAATGCAGGACCCGTAGGTTCGATCCCTGGGTTGGGAAGATCACCTGGAGGAGGGCATGGAAAGCCACTCCAGTATTCTTGCCTGGAGAATTTCATGGACAGAGAAGCCTGGCCACGCTACAGTCCATAGGGTCACAAGGAACTGGACACAACTGAAGTGACTGATCATGCACACACCCAATATGATTTCAGTGCCCATGTTAGCAATTTTATTGACTTTCTCACTGGTACCATGTCAAGCTACTATGAACCTAATGGAGATGAGCCCAGTGAGGAAGAGACCAATATCTATATTTGGAAGATGACTTCTGTCTTACCTTCTGCAATATGGGGAGAAAGCCATCACCTACCTGATAGGGTAGAAGAGAGCATGGGATCAGTTGGACTTCAAATATGCTTTCAAGCAACTTTCTTGTTTCACTCCCTTTGCATCTCTTCCTCTTCCCCTCTTCAGAAATATCAGGTGCCTTTCCAGAGTTTTAAAACTTGAATTAGGTTGCTTCTCCTTGGTCCTTGCTCTGAAGGCTTGGGTTTGGATATTTTTGCTATGTTAAGTTAGTTACATACAGTCCAAATCCATTCTCTTTTCCAAAATGCTATCTCTATCTGCTACCCTGTTCTCTCTTCTTTTGAATTTATCAATATATCTTATTAAACAATTATTCCATAGAATTCTAGTGAAGTTTCATGAGGGAACAGAAATCATCTGCAATCTCTCTTCCAGCTTTACTTGGAGATCCCTTTATCTGTTTTCCATGGTAGAGTTTTTTTTGAGATTTCTGATAATATGAAAAGCTACTGAGCTCTTCTACCATACTGAATGCCTTTTCATAGCACAGCTCACTGTTCTTTGGCTTAATTCAGATCCCAATTATTATAACAAGTGTAAAATATGAGATCCATGGAATTAAAGCTTTTTTAAAATGTTGTCACTGAAATGACAAAAAGAAGTGATGTATTACACAGTCTTTGTCTTTTAGATGATGATCATCTATTTAGGGTTTTGGTCTCAACAAATCAAGAGGTTTGACAGAAATCATTGAAAATAAAGACCGCTGCTGTTATTTTCCCTAGCAAGTGAAACCTCAGTTCACCAAATTTGTCCAGTCTTCTGGGTAGATAAAATATGGGTAACAGCACCAATTTTCTCCCATTCTATGGTCACTCCATTTGAGCTGGAGTAACTAGGTGGTAGAGAATTCTCGGTTTGCTGGAAAATGTAAACTGAGAATGTTCTCTTAGCCCTGGGCATCAAGACTAGCTTCATGGGTTTAAAATGTGGACAGTAGTTTCCCATAGTTAGAACCACCCACTACTTCATTTAATGCTCTGTTGAAAGCCTTAATAATTTTTGGACAAGGAATCTCATATTTTCATTTTGTCCTAAGCCCTGTAAATCATGTCATCTGTCCTGCCTGACATACTACATGAATCCTTTGCACCTGAGGGATTGGAGGGTGACTTGAACCAGTCTGGCCTCCCCATGGTGAGACAACAGTTGGGAATGATCATAGAAGCTGTTCAAGTTCACAGATGATAGATAACAGGGAAACAGAAGATACAGTATAGATTGGAACTGCAGTTGCAAACACATGCATCCAGGTTCCAGGAAGTCAACTCAAATGTGGGAGAGAGCTGATATAACAGGATAAAGCTAGTTACTGGCAAACAGAAAAAGCATGCCTTATCTAAAGACATTCAAGTTCAGTTTTTAAAACACTGGGTTGTACTGGACAGAAAAAAAAAACATCAACAAGTGGGTCACCACTTTGCAACCTGTGCTTTGGGATAATCCATGAGGCAATTACATATCTATGGTTATTCCCCAAGACACCTGCTTATCTTGTACATTTTTTCTTTTCAGAACTAAGATGTTTCTCAGTAAACGAGGATGTCAGATCCGTTTTTATATATATATATTTTTTATTCTTCCATTGCTTTCCATAGATATATGTGTGTATTTTACACTTAGGACACTTATTTGGCACGAAGCCTGTGCCAAATCCTCCTGTTTCCTTTTAGTTGAGCAGCCTCACCCTTGTCATTCATGTTGTATTTGATATTTTCTGTAACATGATTAGATAATTGCAGTGAAGGCATCATTCCCTGAGCAGATGGGCTGAACATTTAGGGTGAGCCCTGTAGCATGGTGCATGAGAGCACTAGGAACCTGCCAGAAACTGAACAGAGGGTGTGTGTGTGTGTTTGTGTATGTGTGTGCACGTGCTCACCAAAAACAAGAGCAACCCCAAATAGCTGGCAAAGTGGCACCATCCTGACTGTTGCTGCTGCAGGGACTCCTGAGGGACCGGAGAGTTATAATTTTAACAGCTGATCAAGTTCCCTTTAATTTCTGAATAGTATCCAGGCTGAAGGAAGCACATTAGTCCATATGCCACTCCTTTTCCAATATTAAGTTGATTTGTTAGCTTTCTCTCAGCATGTTTAAGCACATGCACCAGAATTGAAATATTGTATCCTGATTCTCAAACTCTCAGGGGAATAAAAGGTGACTTTTGAGTATCTAAATGTATTTATGATACATAAAATATAACCAAAAAAGTGAAAGATCAAAATTCAAGTTCCTATTCTTGTGTGGCCTAGACTTGCATTAATCACTTAACTTCTCTAAGCCTCCGTTTCCTTATCTGTAAAATGGGGTTATAATGATTGTTGCAAGGATCAGATGTTAAAGTCTTTCCTTGTCACCCAGACTCTTGAGGCATTTATAGTTCAGCAACTCATTTATAGAACACAGATTGGTAAACTCTATTTTACATGTGAAATCCAGTAAGGAATCTTCTCTGGTAATATAAGAATAGCTCTCAGGAATTAAGTAGGAAAAGCTACTTCTATCCAAATAAATTCATCTTGTATAAAAATGCATAATACACCTAAAATTGTACAATTTTGGAGGAAAGAGAATACCAGTTGCTTTAGATGGGGCCTAAAGATAAGAAAGGAAAATAAACTTTGCAATCATTGTAGGTTCTTTTAAGATCAAAGATCTAGGATTTAGAAATATAAGTTACATTAGTAGACATTGAATTACTGGAACAACACCCAGAGTCCTGTGAATTATCTCTATTCTTTCCAAACAATACTGATGATGTCATTTGGATCGTATAAAACCAAAACCAACCTGTGGCAAGGGCATCCCTGCTCTCTAAACTTACACTGTGTGATAGGTGGTGGTGGTGGCGGTGCAGTCGCTAAGTCGTGCCCAACTCTTTTGACCCCATGGACTGTAGCCTTCCAGGCTCCTCTGTCCGTGGGCATTCTCTAGGCAAGAATATTGGAGTAGGTTGCCATTTCCTTCTCCTGGGGATCTTCCCAAACCAGGAATTGAAGCAAAACCTCCTGCACTGCAGGCAGATTACTGACTGAGCTATGAGGGAAGCCCACGTGATAGATAAGGTCTATGAAATTCTACCTGCTCCAGTTATTCCTCTAAGATGTCAGTGAACTTTATCTTTAAGAAATGAACTGCTCTGAAAAGACCAGGGCACCGGGAACCTCCTAAGTAATTACATGAGGTTGAGTAGGTTTGTATGTGAAGTAGAGCTGCACACCACCTCCCATTTAATCTTCCTCAATTAAAATTATATGATAGAATGAATAATAATCCCCCAAATATTTGGAGCAGCCATGAAGAGAGATCCCACGTCCAAGTTAAGAGAAACCCAGGTAAGATGGTAGGCACTGAGAGAGGGAATCAGGGGGCAGACAGGCTGAAACTACAGTCATGGACAACTAGCCAATCTGATCACATGGACCACAGTCTTGTCTAACTCAGTGAAGCTAAGTCATGCTGTATGGGGCCACCTAACACGGACGGGGCATGGTGGAGAGGTCTGACAGAATGTGGTGCACTGGAGAAGGGAATGGCAAACCACTTCAGTATTCTTGCCTTGAGGACGTCATGAACAGTATGAAAAGGCAAAAATATAGGACACTGAAGGATGAACTCCCCAGGTCAGTAGGTGCCCAATATGCTCCTGGAGACCAGTGGAGAAATAACTCCAGAAAGAATGAAGGGATGGAGCCAAATAAAAAACAACACCCAGTTGTGAATGGGACTGGTGATAGAAGCAAGGTTCGATGCTGTACAGGGCAATATTGCATAGGAACCTGGAATGTTAGGTCCATGAATCAGAGCAAATTGGAAGTGGTCAAACAGGAGATGACAAGAGTGAAAATCGACATTCTAGGAATCAGTGAACTAAGATGGACTGGAATGGGTGAATTTAACTCAGGTGACCATTATATTTACTACTGTGGGCAGGAATCGCTTAGAAGAAATGGAGTAGCCATCATAGTCAACAAAAGAGTCTGAAATGCAGTACTTGGATGCAATCTCAAGAAAGACAGAATGATCTCTGTTCGTTTTCAAGGCAAACCATTCAATATCATGGTAATCCAAGCCTATGTCCTGACCAGACACGCTGAAGAAGCTGAAGTTGAACAGTTCTATGAAGACCTACAAGACCTTATAGAACTAACACCCCAAAAAGATGTCCTTTTCATTATAGGGGACTGGAATGCAAAAGTAGGAAGTCAGGAAACACCAGGAGTAACAGGCAAATTTGGCCTTGGAGTACAGAATGAAGCAAGGCAAAGGCTAATAGAGTTTTGCCAAGAGAACGCACTGGTCATAGCAAACACCCTCTTCCAACAACACGAGAGAAGACTCTACACATGGACATCACCAGATGGTCATCACTGAAATCAGATTGATTATATTCTTCGCAGCCAAAGATGGAGAAGCTCTATTCAGTCGGCAAAAACAAGACCGGGAGATAACTGTGGCTCAGATCATGAACTCCTTATTGCCAAATTCAGACTGAAATTGAAGAAAGTGGAGAAAACCACTAGACCATTCAGGTATGATCTAAATCAAATCCCTTATGACTATACAGTAGAAGTGAGAAATAGATTTAAAGGACTAGAACTGATAGACAGAATGCCTGATGATCTATGAATGGAGGTTCGTGACATTGTATAGGAGACAGGAATCAAAACCATCCCCAAGAAAAAGAAATGCAAAAAAGCAAAATGGCTATCTGAGGAGGCCTTACAAATAGCTGTGAAAAGACGGGAAGCAAAAAGCAAAGGAGAAAAGGAAAAATATACCCATTTGAATGCAGAGTTCCAAAGAATAGCAAGGAGAGATAAGAAAGCCTTCTTCAGTGATCAATGCAAAGAAATAGAGGAAAACAATAGAATGGGAAAGACCAGAGATCTCTTCAAGCAAATTAGAGATACCAAGGGAACATTTCATGCAAACATGGGCTCAATAAAGGACAGAAATGGTAGGGACCTAGCAGAAGCAGAAGATATTAAGAAGAGGTGGCAAGAATACACAGAAGAAATGTACAAAAAAGATATTCATGACCCAGATAATCACGATGGTGTGATCATTCACCTAGGGCCAGACATCCTGGAATGTGAAGTCAAGTGGGCCTTAGAAAGCATCACTATGAACAAAGCTAGTGGAGGTGATGGAATTCCAGTTGAGCTACTGCAATTCCTGAAAGATGATGCTGTGAAAGTGCTGCACTCGATATGCCAGCAAATTGGGAAAACTCAGCAGTGGCCACAGGACTGGAAAAGGTCAGTTTTCATTCCAATCCCAAAGAAAGGAAATGCCAAAGAATGCTCAAAATACCGCACAACTGCACTCATCTCACACGCTAGTAAACTAATGCTTAAAATTCTCCAAGCCAGGCTTTTAGAAAAGGCAGAGGATCCAGAGATCAAATTGTGAACATCTGCTGGATCATCGAAAAAGCAAGAGAGTACCAGAAAAACATCTATTTCTGCTTTATTGACTATGCCCAAATTTTTGACTGTGTGGAACACAAGAAACTGTGGAAAATTCTGAAAGAGATGGGAATACCAGACCACCTGACCTGCCTCTTGAGAAACCTGCATGCAGGTCAAGAAGCAACAGTTAGAACTGGACATGGAACAACAGACTGGTTCCAAATAGGAAAAGGAGTACGTCAAGGCTGCATATTGTCACCCTGCTTATTTAACTTATATGCAGATACATCATGAGAAACGCTGGGCTGGAAGAAGCACAAGCTTGAATCAAAACTGCCAGAAGAAATACCAATAACCTCAGATATGCTGATGACACCACCCTTATGGCAGAAAATGAAGAAGAACTAGAGAGTCTCTTGATGGAAGTGAAAGAGGAGAGTGAAAAAGTTGGCTTAAAGCTCAACATTCAGAAAACTAAGATCATGGCATCCGGTCCCATCACTTCATGGCATATAGGTGGGGAAACAGTGGCTGACTTTATTTTTCTGGGCTCCAAAATCACTGCAGATTGTGATTGCTGCCATGAAATTAAAAGACACTTACTCCTTGGAAGGAAAGTTATGACCAACCTAGAAAGCATATTTAAAAGCAGAGATATTACTTTGCCAACAAAGGTCCATCTAGTCAAGGCTATGGTTTTTCCAGTGGTCATGTATGGATGTGAGAGTTGGACTATAAAGAAAGCTGAGCACTGAAGATCTGATTCTTTTGAACTGTGGTGCTGGAGAAGACTCTTGAGAGTCCCTTGGACTGCAAGGAGGTCCAACCAGTGCATTCTAAAGGAAATCAACCCTGGGTGTTCATTGGAAGGACTGATGTTGAAGCTGAAACTCCAATACTTTGGTCGCCTGATGTGAAGAGCTGACTCATTTGAAAAGACCCTGATGCTGGGAAAGATTGAGGGCAGGAGGAGAAGGGGACGACAGAGGTTGAGATGGCTGGATGACATCACCAACTTGATGGACATGAGTTTGGGTAGACTCAGGGAGTTCGTGATGGACAAGGAAGCCTAGCATGCTGCAGTTCATGGGGTCGCAAAGAGTTGGACAGGACTGAGCGACTGAACTGAACTGAACTGATAGAATAAATAATAACCCCCTAAATATTATGAAGGAGAAGGCAATGGCAACCCACTCCAGTAGTCTTGCCTGGAAAATCATGGATGGAAGAGCCTGGTAGGCTGCAGTCCATGGTGTCGCTAAGGGTCGTACACAACTGAACCACTTCACTTTCACTTTTCACTTTCATGCATTGGAGAAGGAAATGGCAACTCACTCTCAAGTATGACTAAGTTATGAATTTTGATATAGACACAATACCCTGGATGATTTGGATAAACCCTGAATGTCTTTAAAAGGAAGTTGGATATATGATGACAAAGGAAGCAAGAAGTTGGAGTGATGTTAGGAAAAGACCAGAATTCACGGAATATAGGCATTTTCTACACCCTAGAAAATACAAGGAAATGAAAATCCCCCAGACCCTCAAGAAAGAACAAAAACTGCCAACACCTTGACTTTAGCCCAGTGAAACTGACTTTGCTCTGCTAAACTCTAAAACTGTAAGTAAGTTTGTGTTAAGTCACCACATATGTGATAAATAGCCCAGCATCAATAGGAAACGTATATATACTGGTTTCATCAGTTTTTACTCTCTTAAAAATTATCAACAGGTAATTTATAATAATATATAAAATATATTGAGCACCTACTGTGTGCTAGGAACTAAATTAAGTATAATATTTACTTACGATTATTATTATTTATCTGCCTGATAAAGCCTCAGCATTGATATTAGTGTTATTAACATTTTATAGAAGAGGAAAACGAGGTTAATAAAAGCTAGTAAACTTCCCCAGGGCCGACAGATAATAACATTTCTGGTTTTACATTTTTTTGTATCTGTCTTACCCTAACTATTAGGTTGTAGCCTTCTTGAAGGCAAAGTTTGTATCTTAACCTCCTGTATTCCAATCACTTCTTATCAGAGTCTCTAAATTCAAATGAAAATAAAAATGAAACCCACCTGAAACCATGATGTTAGCCAATGAGAAAATAATTTATATGTAGAAATTTAATCCACACCCATATGTTCAGAATTCTGCTCATTACATAAGAGGAAGTCCATCTGATTTCCCTTAACAGTCATGTCCACCGTATTTTCTTCTGTTTTGTGACTATGACCATAGGAGTATCTAATCTTTGAAACTGTGTTCACTTATTCACTTATTCTTCTTATTGGCTGCCCTCCAAGCCCCCACTTTCTTTTTGTGATTCAGTCAGAGGAAGTAGATTTCTTGCAAGAGATCTGTCATGCAGAAGCCAAGTGCTTCTGGTTTTTCATTAGATGCTGATGGTGTTAGATTTAAAGTTGACACCAAAGCCTAATTAAACATTATGCCAGTGCACATATTCTGCAAATTAAGACACAACACATTACCGAGCCCAGTCAAGGCAGGATAAGTTGAAAAGGAAGCTGTCAACATGCAAAGGACCCTGTTAAGTGCTTTAAATACAAATTTTGAATTTAAAATGCAAATGGGTTGAGACCTCCTTTCCTTTCAACTTGGAAAGGAAAATTAGTGGGGGTAGAGAGAGTTTTATTTCAGTTTTTTACTAATTATTGAGTTTTGACTCCAGTGGCAATCAGAGTACATTACAGCAGTCTTAGAAATGGCAAGAGGAACTACCCTACAGCTACAACTCACTTGCAGCTCCTGGCTAGTTGAATGAAGAGCAGGAAGCAAACCAACCCATCAATGTTGACAAGTCAATGCATGCATTGAAAAAGAAAGGAAGTTTTCAGATTGAAACAGGGAGGGCCACTGGCACTCTACAGATCTGCACAGCTATGGAAAAGTTCTAAATCTGACTTCATCAAATTGGGATGGGTGGAGTGTTGGGAAAAGTCAGAGAAGAGATTTTGAAATCTGAGATGATGAACTCCAGAGCAACAGAGCCAGGATTAGAGCTGGGTATATTGGCTGTAGCAATCTGAGTTTTAGGAGAGCAGTGAGTAGGTCGAGCCATGGGAAAGAATGATGTAAGAGATGGAGAGACTGGGACACTCTGCTTCACTGAAGCCCATGTCCATGCCTACTCCCATTTTTATGAGTTATGTATGAAGAGACAGTAGCCAATAAGAGGTGGGGTTCCACTGTGTACCCCAGGGTGTAGGTATTGCTCTACATTTACTATTTTTCAGTCTTTGAGGTGTTACTTAAATTCATCCAGCAAATACCAAGTCTTTAGTATATTTATGTTATGGATAAAATAGAAAGTGTTTGTTCTTCTGAAAGAACTCGCATTTGAGAAGTGAAAGACGTCTACCTTACAAATTGCTCTTCCAAGTGATAAATGCTTCAGCAGAGAGTGACAGAAAGTGATCCTCTCCATCATGGAGATGAAAATTCCTCTGAAATAGGTTAGGAAAACCTCAAAAGGACCAAATATTTGAGCTAGATCTTAAAAAAAAAAAAGTAGAATTTGAACTGTTGAACCTGATGGAGAGAGAAAAGCAGACTGAGGTACTCTGAAAATAATGTGTAAAAGTAAAATCATTGAAAGAACTAAAAGGGGTAACGCAAAAGACAGGCCTATTAAACTCAACCAAAAGAATCATGACTTGGCCCCTTTCTTTTCCAAGTTGTTTATTTTATTATATCTGACTGTAAGCCATTCATATATCCTTTCAAGGGACTTCAATGGCAGGATTGACTATTTCAATTTTCAATTGCTTTCATCTTCTTAATAAATAAAATAGACTTTGGAGGCAGAGATCTGATTGAACAGCTAATCCAAAAAGTGGAATATAGTTGCTTTTATAATCTTTATTAAGGGATCATTAAGATTCAGCTGTTTCAGAAAGAACTCTGTAAGCCTTGCCTTCAATCTTGCTGGGAAAGGTTGAAGTCAGGAGGAGAAGAGGATGACAGAGAATGAGATGGTTGGATGGCATCACCGACTCGATGGATATGAGTTTGAGTAAGCTCTGGGAGTTGGTGATGGACAGAGAAGACTGGAGTGCTGCAGTCCATGGGTCACAAAGTCAGATACGACTGAGCAACTGAACTGAACTGACTGAAGCCTTGGCCAAAACTCCATGCCAATAATCAATCAAACTCATTTTGTTTCCACAAAATTCAGTTTTCATCATATGGGCAATAATCTGTTAAATAAATGGAAAACACATACTTGTGTGCGCAGATATACACACGCACACACTGTTTTCTGCTCTTAAGGAAGTTAACATTTTGATAGAAGGGTTTGTATACATGAGAAAATTACAGAGTATTATATGATAAAATATTAAATTGAATGAAATTAGTGCCAAAATGTATAGCAAGAGACAAATTCTGTGGGTGGCAGAGATAGAAGAAATCAAAATTGGAAAAGCTTAACTGAAATTGGCTCAAGTTAATATTTTTTAAATGCATAAACACCATTTCAAAGAAGATTTGATATTTTATTGTGGTTACTATGTGAAAAGTGACATAGATCTATCAGAAATTACAATTTTTTAAATGTCAAATTTTACCTTATTTGAAGTTTCCATCTTTAAAAAATGTTAACATGTTTACCTATTTAGTTTTCTTATGATTATGTTGGGAAAACTGATTTTTAAAATTCATCTTGATTTCTAAGATGAATTAAATATAATTTACTAAATAACATAATAGTAGGAAAATTGAATGGCACTTATGGATTTTGCTAACTGAAATAATTAAATGGTAATTGCTCAATAATGTGAAATTATTTTCTGCTGTATAGAGTTATTAATTATATGCAAAGATGAATAGCTTATGTTTTTTTGGCAACTACAATGATTGAATAAATTATTTAAGTGTCCAGTTAATTGTATTCTATTCAGTGATAAGATAATAACTGATTGAAAAGTAATAGATGAACTTCATACTCAGCAAGCAGTAGTACATGGGATAAAAATCCATATTAAATCAAGAAAATGAATAAATCATATATAACAATAGTCTGTTAAAAGTAATTTCTTTTTTACTTTAAAAAAATGAGTTAGAATACAGCTTTGTACCTGTAAACATTTTTTCCCCTCAGGGTGGTGGGGTTGAAATTTGAAAGATATTACATAAACCCTGCCTGGCTTCTGTCAATGCAGTAAATCAGAAGTCCTTCCCCATCATGTAGGGATGCAAGCAAGAGAATGACATGTAACCTGAATTCCTTTGAGTCTGGTGAAGGCTAATAAATAATGGGATTTACAATTAATTATTACTGATGAGCCAGACAGTCTGAGACAAGATTCCCTTAAGCATTTCCCAGTCACAAGAAGTATTTTCATGGGCAAATTCACATTTTCCACGTTGGGAAAACTTTCCATCTTTCTTTCACTAATGGTTCTACCCTTGATAACAGTAGTCCTTAGAGAATCATAAACACTAGAATTGGACTGTATCTTAAAATTCATCTAGCTGCACTGTCTACCAAGTGCAAGACTGCATCTCCTCTTGGAGCTGTCAGTACACTGCATGGCCATCCACGTGGGACAGACCTGTGCATCCATGTGGGAGGAGGAGAAACCTCAAACAGAAGTCCATGCTCTCCTCTGGCAGCAAGGGTTGGCACAGAATTTTCTCCACTCAGTACAGTGAGTACAGTCTCAAAGTATGACTAATGAAAATATCCTAGAGGAGAGAGTAGAAAGAGAGAGAGGAGGAAGAAGAAAGCAAATTATAAATGGAGGAGTGGAAGGTAAACACAAACCCTGTACAGATGGAGCAAGTTCTAATCATGTGATGAAAATTAACTTTATGTAGATACTGGAGAAGGAAATGGCAACCCACTCCAGTATTCTTGCCTGGAGAATCCCCTGGACAGAGGAGCCTGGCAGGCTACGGTCCATGGGGTCTCAAGAGTTGGACACAACTTAGCGACTAAACCACCACCACCATATATAGATATGATAGATTAGACAGACAATAGATCAATTAATTAATCTTCTTTAGAATTCTTTAATTAGTCATATGACAAAACACCCTCTTTATCTATGCCTGCCATTATTATGAGGTCCAAATGCAAATTTCATATTTTACAAGCCCAAGCTCATTTTCTTCTGTAAAGCTTCCGAATTTTTAATTAATATTTCAGTGTAAAATTAAGGGTATTCTTGGGCTTCCCAGTTGGCCCTAGTGGTAAAGAATCCAACTGTCAGTTCAGAAGACACCAGAGATGTGAGTTTGATCCCTGGGTTGGTAAGATCCCTTGCAGTAGGAAATGGCAACCCACTGCAATATTCTTGCCTGGAAAACTCCATGGACAGATGAGCCTGGCAGACTACAGTCCAGAGGGTCACAAAGAGTCAGACACGCAATGAGCACACACTTCACATGGAAAGAAATCAAAATATGAATAATCTTTTATAACTAGATTATGTATCTTCACCAAGTCCTGCTCTCCAGAAGTACAGATTAACAACTTTTAATCTGCATTCTTGAATTTGGAGTGGGGCGGAGGTGGGGAGGACAGGGGCAGGAGAAGGCTGTAAAAGCAGTTGTAGAAAATTTACACATGGGACTTCCCTGATAGTCCAGTGGCTAAGACTCTGTACTCTCAATGAAGGGGCCTGGGTTTGGTCCATTATCAGGGAGCTAGATTCCACATGCCACAAATGAATTTGCATGTTGCCACTAAGACCCAGTACAGTCAAATTTTTAAAATAAATTACATAAAAGAATTATCAATAAAGATATTCTGAAATTTTTTCAAACCCTAAAATGCAGCTTCCCTACTTAACTGCTAATTCTTTTTAATAGCAGCATAATATTCTGTTTTGAATTTGCACGATTTATTTAACTAACTTGCAGATGATTGATGCTTAGAGTGTTTTCAGTTTTTTTATAATACAAGCCAGTTGAATTTTTTTAAATATTCAGAATGCTGAATTGAGAGCCAGACGGTACAGACACTATTTACTAAATAATAGGCCAGAGCTATGTAAGGGCTTCCCTGGTGGCTCAGACTGTGAAAAATCTGCCTGTATGACGGGAGACCTGGGTTTGATCCCTGGGTTGGGAAGATCCCCTGGAGGAGAGAATGGCAACCCACTCCAGTATTCCTGCCTGGAGAAGCCCCATGGACAGAGAAGCCTGGCGGGCTGCAGTCCATGGGGTTGCAAAGAGTCGGACACGACTGAGCGACTAAGCACAGCACAGCACAGCATATTTAATAATAAACACAAGTGTGAAAACAAGAGAATTAATGTTCTTTGTTTGCCTAGCAGTCAATTAAGACAGCAACAGAGGTGATTCAACTGATTGCAACATTTAAGGCTGATAATTGGAAAAAAAATTCAAAAATGGTAGCTCTACTTCCTGTCTATAAACACTGGCACAGTTCCTTTGTGACCTTGGCAAGGCTTTGCCTCTTTCTACTCCCTTCTGGAAAGTGATAATAAATCATCATCTTACAAACATCACTGTGTGACGTTTTACACAGTTTGCATTCATAATGCATCATTTATATTAAAGGGAATAACAAAGATGAACTTGCATGATATTAAATGAACAATGCCATCGCCACCAATTTCTGAAGCTTGTTATACATGTTACGTAGGATTGAGGTAGAAAACAACTATTTATCCCTAGATTCTATACTTTGAAATTAAGGTTCCTTACACAATTCTTTTCTTATTCTTATTTATCTTGAAATTTCACTGACTAATTCACTCAGTCATTCACTAGACATGTTTTTAATGCTAACTATGGGCCAATCACCATGTCAAGGGTAGAAATATAAAGATTAACAGTTCTTAAATAGTCTATATCTCCACATAGTTCAGAAAATTTTCCAAAAAGGCAAGCTAGTATTTATTCCCTTTGCCATTTTACACAATTAAACCTGATTTTTTTTTTTTTAGATTATTCTGACTCACATTTTTCAACCATGCTCTTATCCTTAGGACTTCAGTTTTAAGAGATAGCAGGTAGTTCAGTGCAATTGTAGCTTAAGGAAGATGGGGTCTGGAAAGGGCTTCACTAAAGAAATTGAAATATATAAGTGCAAAGGGTTTAAACATGGCAATGATGTGATGAAACCAGGGACTTATGAACTGGCAGTAGAGTAGACTGGAGAAAGAATTTTATTATAAAACAAAAGAGAGATGATGGAGAGCCTGAAATGATGAAGGCTGGTGAAAATGGAAAGAACTAATTGTAGAGGTATTTCAGAATAAGAATCAGAAAGACATGGAGACAACTGAATATAGGAGTGAGGGGAAACGGCACACAGATTTTTTAAAAGCTCATTCCTGTTTTGTTTTTTTTTTCCTTTTATCACTTGGGGTGGGGAAAGGGTGTTCTTTATCTGTGAATTGTATCACTCTCACCAGAGAGCCTAGTGCTATGTGTGTCCCCGTAAAACATCCCAGCTTCCATTAAACAAAGTGCTCTTCTTAAATGCCTTCCTTGTAAGACCTGGCTGCCCTACCCCAAGCCATTAGTGGGAACAGAAAGTTAATAAGGAGGGACTGTGGTATCTCTAAGAGACGTTGACCTCCTTCAACGGAAGGAAAGCACCCATTATAGTGTAATGATAAATCACAAGCTTTTCCCTTCCATTATTTTCCTAGAAGACTCGTCTCTGAATGCATAAACATACTGAAGGGAAGAAGGAAAAAAAAAATAAAAAACACAAGCAACAGATTAATAGAAAGTTGAAAAAAAGAGAGAGGGAGCAATCAGCAGACTCCCAGTGGGATTTAAAACAATAAATGCACCAAACACATCCACATATATTTGCATATAGTGAAACTTTTTAACATGGCCTTGTAATGAAAAAAAATCCCCAGAAAACTGTATAAATGTACTATAAGATATAAAGGTCTCACTCAGAATTATAAATATAAGTGACACCTCTCAGGTACTTATTGTATTTAATTTTATGGTGCTTTTTTCTCTATTGCTGTAAATACAAAGGCAATCTAGACCAAAGGGTGGGAGAAAACATAAATAATCAATAAATTTAAAACTAAGCCAGTCTTTAGGCTCTATCAGTGATCTCCTCACATTGAATAAGAATCAGCTTTCAGGGGAAAACATTTTCTGGGTTCTCCTCTCTTGATGCATTGACCAAGAACCTATATTGAAGTGTAGACCACTCTTGCTGAGCATACAATGATATCTATAAGATCCCTTAATAATTATTGCTAATGACATGCTCTTTTATCAGCCACAGCAAGTGCCTCTCACATGACTTTTGCCTCTCGTGCTAAGTTGCTACAGTCATGTCTGACTCGTTGTAACCTTATGGACTGTAGCCCACCAGGCTCCTCTGTCCATGGAATTCTCCAAGGCAAGAAAAATGAAGTGGGTTTCCATGCCCTCCTCCAGGGGATCTTCCTGACCCAGGGATTGAACTTGCTTCTCTTATACATCCTGCATTAGCAGCCAGGTTCTTTACCACTAGCGTCACCTGGGAAGCCCTTTGCCTCAAGAGTCTAGGATATACCAGCCAAATATTAAAACAATTTTCAGAGCTCTAGGAAGATGACTCCTGTTCAGTGGAAACAAGATCAGTTAGGAAGCATGATTAGAGTGAATAAGGCAGGTTCCAAGGTGACTGACATGAATAATGAGAATGTTTATAGTTGTCTATGTAAATTGAAGAACTCACTGTGAGTGTATGGATTAGTTGGACTGTCCCCACCTAGCTCAGGACATTAGTCTCCACCTTTGACTTCTACTTCCTCTGCCTCTGATAGCAAGAGTTTCTTGTTTAGACTAGATTGCTCCATATTTGCAACCTATCTTCCATCAATGACTGTGGCATGACTCTTCTCAAGTTTTGGAATTTCATTTCCCCTTCCAATTATACCTAGTATAAATCCTTTAGTCTGGTTTGTTTATTGAGTCCCAGGGCTCTTGTAATGGAAACATTCAGTTAGATGAATGATTGGAAGTTGGACTTAAAGCATTGGGATCAAAGGAAGCCTAGTTGCACACAGCTTTTTGTACCTCTCTCCTCTTTTGTATCATCTCTCTTCTGCTGATGTGAACAGGGAAGACTCCAACTTCTCTGTTGCATCTCTCTTGGAGCAACAAGCAAGTCAGGCATGTGATGTATACCACAGCAGGTAAGACAGAGCAAAGAAATTGAAGCAAAATGGAACTCTACCCCTACTTCTGGAACTTTCATTCATTTAAGGCATTAAATTAAATTTGAACCTAGTTTGTATCAGGTTTTTTGCCATTCACATTCAAATAAACAAAAATTGACTCGACTTGTGAGGGGTAGTTTGTACTTGTGGTTTCAACATAGGTTTTGGTCAAGATCTTTCATAAGGTTTGTGTATGATTTGCAAATAGTAAGTACATTTCCAATGTGTTCTACCTTTTTTTTTTTCTTTTACTCCAAAAAATCCTTTATTAGAGACGAGTGAAGTGACAAATCTGAGATGACTAAAACCAGTCACTGAGGGCTCTGAAGATAACTCTGCTCCTGTGGGATCACAGACTGGCTGGGTCTCCAGGGTAAACAGCCCAGCCTCTCTGGCCAGTCTGCCGCATTTGCCATTGGCATCTTCCAGCCTCCCTCGCTCGTCCCGGTCCATCCCTGCCAGGACCCAGTGCCCAGCGCCCATAGAACTGATGTATTAGACACTGATGATGGCTTGCTGCTGCTGCTAAGTCGCTTCAGTCGTGTCCGACTCTGTGCGACCCCATAGACGGCAGCCCACCAGGCTCCCCGTTCCCTGGGATTCTCCAGGCAAGAACACTGGAGTGGGTTGCCATTTCCTTCTCCAATGCATGAAAGTGAAAAGTGAAAGTGAAGTCGCTCAGTCGTGTCCGACTCTCAGCGACCCCACGGACTGCAGCCCGCCGGGATCCTCCATCCATGGGATTTTCCAGGCAAGAGTACTGCAGTGGGTTGCCACTGCCATCTCCATTTGTGTGTTCTACCTTTAAGCAAAAAGGAAATGACACAAAGAAGTGCATATTCCAAAGTTATTGGTCAATTTCTTTTTTTTTCTCTATAAGGCATCTATTTTAAAAATTGTTTAAAATTATTCTTCCAACATATTAGGTGTACCCTATTTCCATGACATCAACCTTTTACAATTTTATCAAAAAATTGTTCCCCATCCCCACTCTCTTTACTTCATGATTGCTTTTTGGTTTTGGGTCCATAGTTCTTTTCATGACAGTTACCCATACCCCCTCACTTTCTTTTAGTAAGAATTGCAGTTAGCATCACTTGCATGGTAAAGGACCATATCATCTTTGGCTTGAGCTGAGGAATATTTCCTCACAGACTACTGATTTATGCCTCAGATTTTTCAAATATTCTCTAATAGAGCTTTCCATCAATAGCTGTTTTATATGTACAAACTATTCATTACTTTCTAATAATTCAGACTCCTTTTCCTTAGCTTTGTTGCTAACATCTATTTTTTTTACCATACGTCAGTTCAGTAACTCAGTCATTTTTGAGCTATCATGATTTTCATCCCTTTTCTGATTTATAAGCAGACTACTCTCTCTCTAGTATGCCTTTCTTCCTTAATATATTTGAGAAAGACTCTTTGACCCCAGCTGTCCTGAATGTTTTACGTGCTTTCTGGCCAAGGCTTTTGCATTGGGTGCAGTTTTATGAATCTCGATATGAGCTTTGCTTTTTAAAGCTGCCCTTTCAGTTCATTTAAATAAAATGTCTCCAGCTGTGTTTATGCTAGAAAACCATTTGTAACCCTCTCTTCCACTTTGGCCCCAAACATTTTTTATTCTCAGACCTCTAGATTGCAGCCCCAATGGCTCTTGTATTTGTACTTTTCTGTGAACCTATAATAGCACTATTTTCAAGAACTGTCAATTGCTTATTTTGGATCTTTCCTATAGTCTGAGTTGTTAGATCAAAACACTGGCCTCATAAGCAGCCACCCCGTGGTAAACCCTCTGCCCCAAAGCCCAGACAGTGTCTCCCACCACCAATTTTCAGGAGTTTATAGTGTCCAGAGAGAAGCCTACTTAATATGCATCAGAGGTCTGGCATCACCAGAGGCCGTTGTGACTGCCTAAAGGTCTACTTTGCTGCTAAGGTATGTGGCCCACAAGACTTATGGCTGGCTAATTTAAGGGTTGAGGAACTTATACCACAAGAACTAAAAAGAAAAGAGACTACTTTTTTAAACTATATTTTCAATATGGGAATGACCAAATTAATCAAATCCCTTCCTGGGTAAACTGTTGATACTTTATTTTGTCTTTTCTCCACTATTTTGCTTCATTTTTCACTTTCTTTTTTTATTCTTCCACAATGCTATTAGAATACTCATTCACTTTCACAAACAGGTAGAGGATACCAGTTTGAATATCTTCTTCTCACCTGAAACAGAGGTACCATGAACACGAAATTGACAAGCAGTGTGTGGTTAGGTTGAATTAGGTAAGAAATGCTGTCAGTTCTAGTAATTACTCTCAGACTGTGATAGAGCATTGACACATTATTCTAGGCAGCATTATATTTTAGGTTATCAAATAGCAACATGGAACATCATTTGTTTGATCATGGGAATGGAGAAAATTCAGTTCAGTTCAGTCTCTCAGTCCTGTCCAACTCTTTGCGACCCTATGGACTGCAGCACACCAGGCCTTCCTGTCCATCACCAAATCCCGGAACCCACTCAAGCTCATGTACGTCATGTTGGTGATGCCACCCATCCTCTGTCATCCCCTTCTCTTCCTGCCTTCAATGTTTCCCAGCATCAGGGTCTTTTCCAATGAGTCATTTCTTTGCATCAGGTAGCCAGGTATTGGAGCTTCAGCTTCAGCATCAGTCCTTCCAATGAATATTCAGGAATGATTTCTTTTAGGATTGACTGATTTGATCTCCTTGCAGTCCAAGGGACTCTCAAGAGTCTTCTCCAATACCACAGTTCAAAAGTGCTCAACTTTTGTTACAGTCCAACTCTCACATCCATGCATAACTATTAAAAAAGCACAAAAGCCTTGACTAGATGGACCTTTGTTGGCAAAGTAACATCTCTGCTTTTTAATATGCTGTCTAGGTTGGTCATAGCTTTTCTTCTAAGAAGCAAGCATCTTTTAATTCCATGGCTGCAGTCACTATCTGCAGTGATTTTGGAGCCCAGGAAAATAAAGTCTGTCACTATTTCCATTGTTTCCCCATCTATATGCCATGAAGTAATGGGACCAGAAGCTATGATCTTAGTTTTTCGAATGCTGAATTTTAAGCCAGCTTTTTCACTCTCCTCTTTCACTTTCATCAAGAGGCTCTATAGTTCCTCTTTGCTTTCTGCCATAAGGGTGGTGTCACCTGCATATATGAGGTTATTGATATTTTTCCCAGAAATCTTGATTCCAGCTTGTGCTTCATCCAGCCCAGCACTTCACATGATGTACTCTGCATATAAGTTAAATAAGCAGGGTGACAATATACAGCCTTGACCTACTCCTTTTCCAATTTGGAACCAGTTTGTTATGCCATGTCTGGTTCTAACTGTTGCTTCTTGACCTGCATACAGATTTCTCAGGAGACAGGTCAGGTGGTCTGGTATTCCCATCTCTTTAAGAATTTTCCACAGTTTGTTGTGATCCACCCAGTCAAATACAGGTAACTCAAAGTAGGAAAAAAAAAATTGATTCAAAGCCAAGTCCTTCAGAGAAATCTTACCATCAAGCTGGGAAGAAAGATACCAACATTGAGTTCAGAGAGACAAGAAAAAGATTTTATTTTGGAAGCAGACCCAAAAGTAAGAAGTTAGAGTTTTAAAAATGGATAGGAAGTTGTTATGGGAACAAAAGAAGAAGGTTGTCCTTAAGGTAATAAATGGAATCTTATATATGATACTAAATATTAATAGGTAAATCTTATAAATTTATGAGATTATAATAGTTGGTCAATAGAAAGAATAGTTTATAAATGCCTTGGATTAATAAGTTTAGGGGTAGTAATATTTCCATAGGTTCTACTGTAACCTAGATGTAGCCATCACTCTGTGGTATTGATTTATCTGGAGACTGATACCATTTAAGCTTTTTAAAAAATATTTCCTGAAATATGTGCCATCCTTCTTGGTTCAATGTTTTAATTTCTTACAAAGTAACATATGAATGTGCCTTACAGTAGCCACTGATTATACCAGGAAAATTTTGACTTTTCTTTGACAAAAGGCAGAAGAATAGCACAATTACATTTAAAGTAGAAATTTATCTGTACCCATATGGTGATTTTACAAGACAACCTTTGTTCTTAGTTGCTCAGTGGTGCCCGACTCTTTGCGACCCCATGGACTGTAGCCCACCAGGCTCCTCTGTCCATGGGGATTCTTCAGGGAAGAAAACTGGAGTGAGTTTCCATGCCCTCCTCTAGGAGATCTTCTCAACCCAGGGATCAAACCCAGTTCTCCCCAAGTGCAGGCAAATTCTTCACTGTCTGAACCACCAGGGAAACCCAAGATAACTTTTAGCTGTAAACATAGTTTCTTGTCCATTTGTGCTCTAAGAGCATGGTTATCAATACCACAGTTTTTAAATGACTAAGTGTTCCCTGTTATATAAATTATTTTCTTTTGCTTCTTCCTTTAGTAGATCTTGACTATTGGCAATTGGTGATAAATTGGCAATAATCTGATAAGCTTGTCCATGGTTAATTTGTTGATTCTATCTTGGATAGAAAGAAAGTTTCAACTGAAATTAAGCGTAAGTAGTATTAACAACACAACTTTACATATGCATGTGTGTCATGAAGTGTAGTGACAAAGTACCATAATTCTAAGAAGAAATTCCTTTGGAACTCACAAGTGTCAAATTGCTGTATGGGCCTGTTTCCTGACATCTTTGCAGTTAAAAAAGCTATTGAAGAAAATAATTCTGTGACAACCTATAATCTGTGACAATTTCTGCCATTGCCATTTGTAGCTCTGTCCTTCGAAGCTACTCTTTTGTATGGTCAACAGTAAGAATTTCTACATTTCTGTGCAAGGAGAAAAAGGAAAAGAATTGAATGACTGAGGGACTTCCCTGGTGGTCTAGTAGTTAATTAAGATTCCATGCTTCCAATGCAAGGGGCACAGGTTCAATCCCTGATCAGGGAACTAAGATCCCACATGCTGTGGGTATGGTCAATAAATAAATAAAACAATTAAAAAAAAAAAAACTGTGAGACTTAGAGTATGGAATGGAGGTCAGAATCCCAAATGAAGGATCCATGGTTAGGCATTTGTTAAATATCTCTACTTTTCCCCTTGGTCTGTGTAGGTGATACTTGTTTGATTATGTTTGATAAAAACAACAAAAAGTTTTCAAAGTTTTGAGATTCATTGTGGACCTGTTATCTATGCATGAGTGAAGAAGAGCACCTATTTCTTGGAAAGATTTCAAAGTAGAGACCTGTCTCTCACACCCCAGCAACAAATCTAATCCCATAATTAAGAAACCATTTTTGTCCTAAAGCATTCTAGTCTTTTAAAACACAATTGCCTCTGGGAGAAGTGGCATATTAAGCTTTAGAAGCCATTATTGTGGATTAGTTCAGCAGATATTTTTGGAGGGTTTGAGGAAAAACGAAAAATGAGATGAACAGTCAAGGAAGACCCAGCCTCGCATTTTACATGTTTTCACGTTTAATCTTCACATGACCCTAGCTGCGTTTTTCAGATGCAGACATGGTAACTCACAAATATTAGGCAAATTGCCCAAGGTCACTCAACTGGTAAAAAGGAATCTGGGATTTAAATCTGGTGCATCTGACTCCCAAGTCTGGACTGTTCAGGTTAGAGCAAGCTTACACTACACAGAGTTGCAAGTCAAATGGGGGATAGTGAGTGCAGTGGGGCAGGTGGGGTGGGGCTGGAAAACAAAGTGACCTTTTGTAAACAAAGGTTGCTGGATCTCAAAGTCCTTACTGGGTTTATTTCAGCAAAATCTCTCTCTTTTCATCTCCTAAGGCTTTTTTTTTGTTTGTTTATTTGTTTTGCAACCTTTTATGGAGGCAGATTAGTGCAGTGATTTAGTTGATGGGCTCTGGAGTCAGAGTGAGACCTAGGTTTTCATGACATGCCTGCATACTCAGTGTGTAACTTGGAAAATATATCTACTTCTTTCTTTCTTTGTTTCCACATTTGTAAAGTGCAAATATTAATTGAAACTTTTTCATAGAATTACTGTAATGATTAAATAAAATATTGTTTAAATAAAATATTGTAAAGTGCCTAACACCAAGATTGAGACAGAGTAAGTGCATGATCAATGTTTGCTGTTATTTCTTCAGAGGAAGATAGGTGAGTCATATCCATAAGGATAGAGCCTTCCAATCTTTATCAGCAAAGGAGCTGCCCCAGACTCGAGGACAGTGAGGCTTGATTTTATGGTGGTTTGAAATTTCCTTTGTTTTGGGTGGCTTCCCCCAACCCCCCATATGAGGCTTCTCATCATCTTTTATTAGAGTCCTAGTCCCTTCCTACCCCTGAATATGAAGCAGAAAAACACCCTGAGTGCAATTTTCTCAGAGAAGAGAGAGGCAGAGGGAGACAGGCAGGGAAGAGGTGTCTGTAACCCCTGAAGGATCTGGAAAGAAGTTTATTTCAACTGCTGCCTTTTCTTCATGGATGATCAAATATTTCCAATTTCCCCTCGCCATTCTACATTCTTGTACTGTAAAGGGTATGGGGAGGAGGAGTTAGTAAATGGTAAACAATAAGCAGGAGGTTTTCCAAAAGTACTAGAAACATAATTTATCTGTGAAAAAGTGAGGTTACATGACATAGAGAAGGTAAAACTTTTCACTGTTAGTCAGAAAACTGTGGTCACACTAAGGCATACCATTCTTTTAGAGTTTACAATTTTAGATAGAGGGAAAGATCTTTTGAGGTACTTGAACATTGTCGCTGAAAACGGATTGGATTGGTTTGGGGGTGGCTGGGAAGAAAAGAGGGGAGAGAGAGCTGAAATACAAAATAAAACAAAGCTGGAACACCCAGGAGAGTCCCAGCCCTTTAGCTTGTAATAAGTCAGCTTTTGTTAGCTTGGCTTTTCAGTATTAAGCACTCAGTTCATCTCCATTGATTTGTAATGAGTCTGGGAGGCTCACAAAGCCTTAATCAAGCCAGGATCCCTTTAAAATGAACTCTTCAGTGAAGAGAGCTGGCAGATAGCATCTGCTGAGGAGCTGTGTTGGAGAGAGCTCACTGTCTCCATTGTGAGGCTTACACCGGGCCAGAGAATGGTGTAGGGGCTTCATTAGTCTGATAAAAACAGACAGGCCAACTTTTCATTAGAAGGATGCACAAATCCACTTTACTTGGCTTTCCTCCTTTACATTATAAGAGCATTATCAGGCACAAGCTTATGGGACTCATTATTCCACACAAACACCAGAAAGGGAGGTGGGGAAGCTGAGCCCTCCATCTTCGACTGGCATAGAGGACTCTGCGAACTTTTTAAAGCAAAAACCTTGAGTTAACCAGAGGCCAAGGTTTCTAACCCCATGGAATTAAGATCCATAAGATCATCTTCTACCATTTTCCTGCTGTCAAACAAAAGAAAATGGTAGAACTTTTGACCTTTTTCAGTAAGGGTCATTATTTTAAGATTTGTGCTTCAGGATTTGGGATTATAGAGATATTCTAATGCTGATATGTTTCATGCACTCTGCTCTAGTTCTAGTAAGATGGTTGAAAGCAAGTTAAATATATTGCTGGGTTTTTTTTGGCATCGTATTTCATTAAGAAATCACAAATAATATAAAATTTCATAGTAGATTTGAACTAAACTTAGAGGGTGGAGTCAGTTAAATAGTGACTTGGATCAATGTGCCTCCTTTAATTTTTGTTAACGCTTTTTTTTTTGTAATGTTGACCTCTGCCTTTTGCTTACTCTGTCTCTTTATTTTATTCACCTTTCCCCTCTTATTGTTTGAACCCTTTGCTGTCTACTAAGTGAGAATTGACACTGTCTTGTGTGCTCTTGTCACCTAACTAAAAAATCCTGAATCTTCTTTTCCCTCACCCCTTTGTATATAATGATATATATTGTTTAACACTGTATTTTGTCAGATGCCTCTATTTTAAGCCATATGCTGCATTACTTTCTTGTTTTGTTCTTAGACTAAGGCTCTGTACTTTGTAAAATAATTATAATAATAATACGCTTTATCAGCATGGTATAACCCAAGTTTTGCAAGGTACATTTACCCAAAATAAATACTGTCTGAATAAATTTCCAATTTGCAAAAATAGTAGCACTCTTATTTACTTTTTAAAAATTACATTGAAATCTCTACAGGAGATAGCTGATACAGTCAAAGTAAAGTGTTGGCTGTAATCCAGGGGTCGCCAATCTCCAAGCCATGGACTGGTACCTCTTGTCAGGTCAGCAACAGCATTTGATTAGAAATAAAGTACGTAATATAACACAGGGAGCTCAGCCTTGTGCTTTGTGATGAAAAAGAAGAGTGAGATGGGTGTGGGTGGGGGGAAGCAAAGAGGGATGGGATAGGTGTGTACTTACAACTGATTCATGTTGTAAGGCAAAAACCAACACAGCATTGTAAAGCAATTATTCTCTAATTAAAAATTAAAATTAAAAAAATACATGTAATGCATTTGAATCATCCTGAAACCATTCTCCCTACCATTTCCAATCTGTGGAAAAATTGTCTTCCATAAAACAGACCTCTGGTGCCCAAAAGTTTAGGGACCTTTGCTGTAATCTGCTTCTCTAGATTAAACAGATACCTTCATTCCTAGGTCAAGGATGACCCATTGCTTCATGGAAAAAAAATTCAGGTTGAACTTGGGGGAAGCTGGCATCTACATAGAAAACTGAGGATTTATTGCATTTTCTGCCACACCTGAGGCTTCACCTGAAACTTCCTAGTGTCATCATGCATTCATCTGTGTACTGTGGGCTTCCCTGATGGCTCAGATGGTAAAGAATCTGCCTGTGATGTAGGAGACCCTGGTTGGATACTGGGTTGAGAAGATCTTCTCTGGAGAAGGGGATGGCTACCCACTCCAGTATTCTTGCCTGGAGAATTCTGTGAACAGGGGAGCCTGGTGGACAACAGTCCATGAGGTCGCAAAGAGTCAGACACGACTGAGTAACACACACACACGTAGACAATAATACTCCTTTATGTGGTCCTCCTTTTAGTCCTGTAAGGGAGGAAAACATTACTTTTTTCTCTACTCCCTTAGATTCAAAGGATGGACTGTGTGAATTAGACCCACAAAAGACAGATTAACAGGAGGGGAAAATAAAAGAGAGTTTATATACACATACAATGTGATACTTGCAGGAGAATTCAGCAATGAGTCATTCAAAGAGGTGTTTAGAATTTGGGGGCCATGTGCTGTCTTAGTAAAGGGAGATAACTTTGTGGAGAAGTGACTAGATGAAGGAAAAGGGGTTTGTGTTTCAAGGGATGGTAACTTGTGGGGAGGTCAATATGTGGGGGAAATTAATAGAAAATGAAGATGATTTTAATAATAAGTTTTTTGTGTGTGTGTACAAACCCATCTTGATGCTTACTTTCAGTTTCCAGTGGTAAGTTTGTTCTCCTCTTAGAGGAGAAGGGAGAGGAATCAACTTCACAGAAGGAAATTTGTGTTCTGATTTCAGGCAGATAAGTGGAGCCCAAGATCATTTTGATCCTGCGTCTGCTTAAATCCAATTAGCCCCAAATAATATTTATGCCAAAGTGGTGTATTCTGGAGTGGTATATTCTGATCTGCTTCCATGCCTTTTAAGATCGGACCTGTGCTTAAGATATGCCAATCTTTAACACAGTGTTTCATGTTGAAGTTATGTAATCAACTCACATTTGCAACAGCTGTGATGATAATGATGATGATGATGATAATGATGGTAAAGCAACTCAATCCATTCTCATCTGTCTTGTATTTTCAACTTCTGACTTGAATATGACAAAAGCTGAGGGGCCAAGATCTCAGCTATTTCTATTGTCAGAGATGAGGTGACTCAGCACTTCGGGGTAAATTTATCCAGCTCCTAGAGGGTGTCTCTTTGATCTTAGGACATTTCCTTGAATTGGACACTAGGATCAATCAGCCCCGGAAATAACAAACTGTGACGTGCACAGTTCTCCAAATTGGGATGTGACAAGTTGGAAAGCAGACATTGTGTGTGTGTGTGTGTTTTGCAGGAATGTCTGTCTGAGTTTACTAGACAAAGGCCTAATTTTACTTCTAAAGATGTAGAGTTTGGGGCACTGCCTGGTATAAACAGATAATAACCTGCTTGATGAAGGAAGAACCTACCTTCCTTAACCTGTGTAAATATCTGTGAAAGCCTATCACCTTCTGCTATCTGAATTCTTATCTGAGATGAGGGTTCCCAATGTTTAAAAAAGAATATAAACCCCTGACCCTTCCTTAAACTTTCTCTGAGCTGGAACTGCCATAAATTTTTATTACAAATCCATATGCTAATCAGACATAAGCCTGGGCCTGAAGCAGTGGGAAATCAGGAGGGATTTACAGCATCTTCTTGAGATCATACCTGGTACAAACCTACTCAAGACAAGTTAGTTGGTCTAAATGTTAATTTTCTTTTTTCAGTCAAGAGTTACATTCCTTTTCTTTCATGAAACTGGCACTTCATGGCCTGAGGTTCTTTGTGTCTTTTACTGATAAAGTTAATTGGGTCTCAATCCTGAAAACAACCTCTGATTTGGCACTTATCCCAAGAGAGATGGAATGTGGTATGGAGGTCAAGAAACAGGTGATAAATTGAGAAATTATGGATCATACCTTCAGCTTTGTTATTTTAATTGCTTTTAACATCGTTGTGAGGGGAGATCAATCCAGTAATGGTCAAGTACTTAACAAAATAAAGTGAGAACTGAGGGTATGACTGCCAGAATAGGTGAGCTCTAGTATGGGGTTTACTGAGGTCAAATCATGTGTAACTCCAGCTTTTTCAAATATTAACTATGAAATGAGTAAAAGGATTGTGGTCTTGAAGATGCCAGGTCTCCCAAAGTACCTCTGATTCTAATACAAAGTGTGAATGGATGAATATCTATACCTGGGGAAGGTCTAGATGGATGGGCAATTTCACAGACTGCTTTGTACTCTAGCATGGGATTGGTAAGCAAACAAAAAGTGCTCCCAAGACTGTACAGAAGTGGCTGAGAACAGTTTGATCATTCTCCAAGAATTTCTCAGTTTGGACAAAGAGACCCAAGAAACTTGAACTTTGACCATGGTGGAACTCAGATATTTCATCAGGGGATGCAGTGAAGATGAATGCAGACACCCAAAACCTGCTGAGACCCATCAAACTAGATATCCTTTTCCCTGATGTCATTATTATTCTGGTGAAAAGTACAGGAAAAAAGCAAAGAAAAGAATACAAGAAACAAGAAATGCAGTTAACCAATTCAATTTTAAATCAAAAAGGATGGTTTATACAAACTGATAAATTTTGCTTCTCTTCCACAGCAGAAAGGTATTTATCTGCACACCTAAACTCCTATAAGATCAAAACGGTGAGTATATTGTGGAAGAAAAAGCAGTAATCCAATAAAGCAAGAATTGAGAAGGAGGCTCAGAAAGTGTCACTATGATGATTTTTTAGGGTGCTGTTGAGAGATTTTCAACGTATTGGTAGGAATAAAGAGCATGCTGAGAGTGAATAGGGAATGAGGACCTGAAGATAACTAACTAGGACTGGAAGAAAAGAAATAAAATTGGAGAATATCTGTAACAGGATTTGGGGTCAAATAAAGTGTGAGGCTAATTGAATGTTTATACATTAAGGACAAAGGCAATAGAGAGATAAAAGAAGCCATAGGAAAAAGAGAAGGTATCTTAAAGGAGGTAAGGTATATGGGATGGAGTGACATATAGATTGGTTATGGGGAATGGGAAGAGATTGTTTTTATTTCCTCAGACAGGAAGAAAGTAGGTAAGGATGGTTACATTACACTTTATATAAAGGAGAATGAGATGTTGAGGGAGATACTGGTTAACTGCATTTCCAGCAGCAAAAACTTTCAACATCTAAACTAGACACCCTTACATGATACCTGTCTCCTTTTGGTGAATACTTTTAAAATATATATATTTATTTTATTTATTTGTTTGGCTTCCCTTAGCTCAGTCAATAAAGTGTCTGACCTCAATGCAGGAGACCTGGGTTCAATTCGTAGGTTTGGAAGATCTCCTGGAAAAGGAAATGGTAACCCACTCCAGTATTCTTGCTTGGAGAATCACATGGACAGAGGAGCCTGGCAGTCCAGTCTTTGGGGTCGCAAGAGTCGAACACGACTAAGCACACAGCACTAGATCTTAGTCGTGGCACACAGGATCTTTAGTTGCAGCATGTCGAATCTTTTTTAGGTGAGGTGTGTGGGATCTTTGAGTTGAGGTATGTGAACTCTTAGCTGTGACATGTGTAATATATTTCCCTAACAAGGGACAAAACCCAGGCCCCCTGCATTGAGAGTATGAAGTCCTAGCCACTTGATCATGAGGGAAGTCCCCTTTGGTGAATATTTTCAATGTCTTTCTCTCTTCTAGCATATGAGTTCATGACATCTTATAAAAAGTTTCTGAAACCTCTCTTATAGCTTCTTACTCTCTCTTTGTCTTGTGTTGTTGGAAGAGTGTTTGCTGTGACCAGTGCGTTCTCTTGGCAAAACTCTATTAGCCTTTGCTCTGCTTCATTCTGTAATCCAAGGCCAAATTTGCCTGTTACTCCGGTGTTTCCTGACTTCCTACATTTGCATTCCAGTCCCCTATAATGAAAATGACATCTTTTGAGGGTGTTAGTCCTAAAAGGTCTTGCAGGTCTTCATAGAACCGTTCAACTTCAGCTTCTTCAGCATTGCTGGTCAGGATATAGATTTGCATTACAGTGATATTGAATGGTTTGCCTTGGAAACAAACAGATCATTCTGTCGCTTTTGAGATTGTACCAAAGTACTGCATTTCAGACTCTTTTGTTGACTGTGATGGCTACTCCATTTCTCCTAAGGGATTCCTGCACACAGTAGTAGATATAATGGTCATCTGAGTTAAATTCACCCATTCCAGTCCATTTTAGTTCACTGATTCCTAGAATGTCAACGTTCACTCTTGCCATCTCCTGTTTGACCACTTCCAATTTGCCTTGATTCATGGACCTAACATTCCAGATTCCTATGGAATATTGCTCTTTGCAGCATCGGACCATGCACCTATCACCAGTCACATCCACACCTGGGTGTTGTATTTGCTTTGGCGCCATCCCTTCATTCTTTCTAAAGTTATTTCTCCACTGATCTCCAGTATTATATTGGGCACCTACTGACCTTGGAGTTCAGCTTTCAGTGTCCTATCCTTTTGCCTTTTCATATTGTTCATGGGGTTCTCAAGGCAAGAATACTGAAGTAGTTGCCATTCCCTTCTCCAGTGGACTGCATTCTGTCATACCTCTCCACCATGACCCGTCCATCTTGGGTGGCCCCACACGGCATGGCTTAGTTTCATTGAGCTAGACAAGGCTGTGGTCAGCAAATTTGGAAAATACAGCAGTGGCAACAAGACTGGAACAGGTCAGTTTTCATCCCAATCCCAAAGAAAGGAAATGCCAAAGAATGCTCAAACTACCGCACAATTGCATTCATCTCACATGCTAATAAAGTAATGCTCAGAATTCTCCAAGCCAGGCTTCAGCAATACATGAACTGTGAACTTCCAGATGTTCAAGCTGGTTTTAGAAAAGGCAGAGGAGCCAGAGGTCAAATTGCCAACATCTGCTGGATCATCAAAAAAGCAAGAGAGTAACAGAAAAACATATATTTCTGCCTTATTGACTATGCCAAAGCCTTTGACTGCATGGATCACAATAAACTATGGAAAATTCTTAAAGAGATGGGAATACCAGACCACCTGACCTGCCTCTTGAAAAACCTCTATGCAGGTAAAGAAGCAACAATCTAAATGTCCATCATCAGAAGAATGGATAAGGAAGCTGTGGTACATATATACACAATGGAATATTATTCAGCGATTAAAAAGAATACATTTGAATCAGTTCTAATGAGGTGGATGAAACTGGAGCTTATTATACAGAGTGAAGTAAACCAGAAAGAAAAACACCAGTACAGTATAATAACACATATATATGAAATTTAGAAAAATGGTAACGGTAACCCTATATGCAAGACAGAAAAAGAGACACAGATGTATGGAACAGTCTTTTGGACTCTGTGGGAGAAGGTGAGGGTGGGATGGTCTGAGAGAATAGCACTGAAATATGTATATTATCATATGTGAAACAGATCACCAGTCCAGGTTAGATGTGTGAAACAGGGTACTCAGGGATGGTGCACTGGGATGACCAAGAGGGATGGGATGGGGAAGGAGGTGAGAGGGGGATTCAGGATGGGGAACACATGTAAACCAATGGCTGACTCATATAAATGTATGGCAAAAACCACTACAATATTGTAAAATAATTAGCCTCCAACTAAAATAAATAAATTAAAAAAATCCAAAAATAAAATAAAATAAAATTGGACATGGAACAACAGACTGGTTCCAAAGAGGAAAAGGAGTACATCAAGGGTGTTATGTTGTCACCCTGCTTATTTAACTTATATGCAGAGTACATCATGAGAAATGCTGGGCTAGAAGAAGCACAAGCTGGAATTAAGATTGCTGGGAGAAATATAAATAACCTCAGATTTGCAGATGACACCACCCTTATGGCAGAAAATGAAGAAGAACAAAAGAGCCTCTTGATGAAAGTGAAAGAGGAGAGCGAAAAAGTTGGCTTAAGGCTCAACATTCAGTAAAATAAGACCATGACATCTGGTCCCATCACTTCATGGCAAATAGTAGGGGAAACAGTGGAAACTGTGAGAGACTTTATTTTTGGGGGGCTCCAAAATCACTGTAGATGGTGATTGCAGCCATGAAATTAAAAGACACTTACTCTTTGGAAGGAAAATTATGACCAATCTAGATAGCATATTAAAAAGCAGAGACATTACTTTGCTGACAAAGGTCCATCTAGTCAAGGCTATGGTTTTTCCAGTAGTCATGTATGGATGTGAGAGTTGGACTATAAAGAAAGCTGAGCACTGAAGAACTGATGCTTTTGAACTGCAGTGTTGGAGAAGACTCTTGAGAGTCCCTGGGACTGCAAGGAGATCCAACCAGTCCATCCTAAAGGAAATCAGTCCTGAGTGTTTATTGGAAGATCTGATGTTGAAGCTGAAACTCCAATACTTTGGCCACCTGATGGGAAGAGCTGACTCATTTGAAAAGACCCTGATGTTGGGTAAGATTGAGAGCAGGAAGAGAAGGGGATGACAGAGGATGAGATGGTTGGGTGGCATCACCAACTCAATGGACATGAGTTTGGGTGGGCTCAGGGAGTTGGTGTTGGACAGGGAGGCCTGATGTGCTGCAGCTCATGGGTTGCAAAGAGTCGGAGAAGACTGAGCGACTGAACTGAACTCTCTCTTTCAATCTTCTCTGTCTTTCATGTTCTCCTCTGCCCTCCCATAGATTCACACCTCATTTCCCCTGCTCTGCTGGAATCTTCAGTTATTTTCCATCAACTGTCCATCAAGTTTTCACCTGGATAATTTCCTGCTATTCTACCACCAATGGTATTCCATTAGCTTTATAGTGAAGGTCAAGAAAGGCACACTACACCACATGTCCCAGGATTCTAGTCTACCCACTCTGGGACTCCACTTATATCAGAGGGATAGAGGCACAAGGAAACCCTCTTGCTGCTATTCTGTTAAAAAAATAAAACTCATACTTTCTTTTGTTTTTCCTTTATCTCCCTAATTTCTTAGCACAATGAAAGTTTTTACTATTAACTACTGATTGTCTTGGGACTTTATTGGGCATACAAAGTATTCAGGAAATTATAAATAATAGAAAATCTGAGATTGAGCCTATGACACTCTATTTCCTTCCCTGGAACCAAAGAGATGCTGTTGCTTCTCTTTACCTCTTCTAGAAGTTTTAGTCCTTCAAAGAAACACAAAGAAACCTTCAAAAATAGAGGATTGCATCAATAGCTTGACAGTAGTCACACAGTGTGATGACCAGGAGATGGCTTTTTTTTTTTTTTTTTGAAAAGGTGGATACTCTGGATCATAACAGTGTTCGATTTCATGGCCAGAAAAGCACCCTGGTCTATATTATAGACCTGTATCTTAAAATCTAGGAGTGTTTCACAGATACTTGTTGGTTGTGCATAAATGAAAAAAAAATTAATGTATGGGGGTCACATTTCCTCACCTGAACAGTTTAGGGACCAAAGAACTGGTGCTTTTGAACTGCAGTGTTATAGAAGACTCTTGAGAGTCCCTTGGACTGCAATGAGATCAAACCAGTCTATCTTAAAGGAAATAAATCCTGAATGTTCATTGTAAGGACTGATGCTGAAGCTGAAATTCCAGTACTTTGGCCACCTGATACAAAGAGCCGACTCACTAGAAAAAACCCTGATGCTGAGAAAAATTGAAAGCAGAAGGAGAAGGGGATGACAGGATGAGGTGGTTGGATGGCATCACTGACTCAATGAACATGAGTTGGAGCAAGCTCTGGGAGATGGTGAAGGACAGGGAAGCCTGGCATGCTGCAGTCCATGGGGTTGCAAAGAGTTGGACACAACTGAATGACTGAAAAACAACAGCAACCTCTTGTTTTGTCATCAGTGGGATATAAACCACAGAATATTCTGCAGTCTAATAACATTATTTATGGCTGGCTGGTACTCGTGCCATGCTCAGTCACTAAGCCATGTCTGATTCTTCACAACCCCATGGACTGTAGCCTGCCAAACTTCTCTGTCCATGGGGTTTTCCAGGTAGGAATACTGGAGTGGATTGCCATTTCCTCTTTAGGGGATCTTCCTGACCCAGAAATTGAAACTACATCTCCCAGTTTGGAGATTTCCCCATCCTGCATTGGTACAGGCCAATGGGAAATGTTTAACACAGAGATTGGAATTTGGTAGATAATCAATGGTGGCTTTACCAAATAAAAGCCCAACATGCTTTACTTACAACAGGGTTACTTACCCATAAACCCATCATCCTTACTGCAGCCATACATACCGCAGACAGGGACATAGGTCTCCTGGAAGGCACAGTGGCTACAAGCTAGAGTTTAGGGATTGTGGAGCAATCCCAGGGTGAGGGCTGCTGTTGACTGCAGAGAGACTGATCGAGGGGATGTGAGGGAGGAGACTGTGGTGGGAAATGCCTGTGGAGGAAAGCAGGGCAACCATGGAAGCAAGGTGATACTGCTGAGTCACACGTAGGGGGTGGATCCACCACCATAGCCTCTCCCTCCCCACACACCAGCATCGGCAGCTGAACAATAGAGAAGCTGGCCTATCAAACGCCTGACATACTGAACTACAGAGTAGGACCCCAGCCAGGGGGACTCCTCTATGCGCCTGATGCACCGAACAACAGAGAAGGACTCCAGACAAGGGAAACCTCTAAGTGCCTGAATGGGTGGAGATATGGAGAAAGACTGTCCAAAGAGGCCTTCTGATTGCCAGCTACAAGAGGCTCGAAAAAAAAAACTGATAGGGCCCTAATTTCTGTGGTGTCCCTGCACAACTGGTGCCCCCAAGTTCCCTGCAAGTCAAGCAGCTGTGCCATCTTCATGTTCAACTTTCACTGGGACAGAGCTGCCAAGGCAAAAAAGTTTTGTGTCTATGTGCATAGGGTCATTTCAGTTGTGTCCGATTCCTTGCAACCCTGTAGACTTGGCCTGCCAGGCTTCTCTGTCAGGGAGGGGGGTTCTCCAGACAAAAATACTGGAGCATATTGGCCAATATTGGTTGCCATACCTTCTACAGCATTGTATTTCCTGCTGCCCTAGCCACCAACTTCCCTGAGTACCGGGTGCTACCAGAACCCCTGCAACCCAAGCAGCTGCACCACCTCCACACCTGGCCCTCACAGGGGCAAACCCAAGTCCTCCAGGACAGCCTCAGGAGCAAACCCCGATGGATGACCCACATGTAGAGGTGTAAATAAAACCACGATTGAAATCCAGGAGCAGTGTGGCTAGGGAAGAAGACCCAAAACCTTCCCACCAGCTGTACAAGCTGCAGATTAAGCTTTGGAGCTTATTTTTTTCCCTCAGTCATATTTTTTATTGTTGTTATAAACATCTGACTCTACATTGGTCTTTTGCAGTTCTCTGGAATTATCCATTTTTCTCTCTCTCTCTTTTTTAAATTTTAATACTTTATATCTATTATATTTTTTCTATATTTATTTATTTGTTTGCTTTACCTACTGCTCTTTTCCCCTTGCAATTAATCTTTAACGTACATGAATCTTCTTTATCTACCTCTATTTAAATTTGCATGTCTATTCTTTCTATTATTTCTCTCCTTTCCTCTTAACATATTTGTTAGTCTTATTTTCATTGCTTTATTCCCCAGTTGGCACCTAGATTTAGTTTTGGTTTCCAGTTTGTGCTTTAGTTAGTTTTGTACCGGTAGATATAATTTTTAGTTTCCTTTGTTCTCCGGGTCAATCTGTTTTACTTTATTTTTATTGGACTGTTTTCACTTTGATTATGGATATATATGTATATATGTATATTTAGTAACACTTTTTTATTGCTGTTATAAACCTCTGCCTCTTCGTTGGTCTTTTGTGGTTCTTTGGAGTTTTCCTTTTTTCTTTCTTCTTCCTTTAACTTTTTTCTTTCCTTTTTTGATAAATATAATTTTTAATTTTTTAAACTTATTATATTTGTTCTACATTTATTCCTTTGTTTGCTCTTCCTACTGTTCTTTTCCCCTTGTAGTTAATCTTTAATGTATGTAAATCTTCTTCATCTAGTTAGTTTTGTTCTTAACTGGTAAATATAATTTTTGACTTCCTTTGTTTGCTGTGTCAATCTATTGTACTTTGTTTTTGTTGTACAGTTTTGACTTTGCTCACAGGTATATATGTATATGTGCATATCACATTATTTTAATTATTATTTGCCTGATTTTGTAACTGTCATTTGTCTGGGGTTCATCTTTGGTTTCTCGTTTTTGGATATTTGTTTTAATCTCACTTAACGCCATAACAAACCACTTGTGGAATCTTCGTTCTTAACCAGAGGTCAAGCCCTGAGCCTTTGGACTGGGAGCACTGACTCCAAGACCTTAGACTACAAGACAATGAACCCTTAGTTCAGTTCAGACACTCAGACATGTCAGACTCTTTGTGACCCCATAGATTGCATCATGCCAGGCCTCCCTGTCCATAACCAGCTCCCGGAGTTTGCTTAAACTCATGTCCACTGAGTTGGTGATGCCATCCAACCATCTCATCCCCTGTTGTCCCCTTTTCCTCCTGCCTTCAATTGTTCCAAGCATCAGGTGAGAACTCACACAAAAGAAACCACTTGAATACAAGACCCAGCATAATCCAACCACCAGTAGCATCCTGTGCAGGACACCTCATCTAAGCAACAAACAAAACAAAATAAAATCCCAATTATCAGCAGACAGGTTTACCATCTCATTCAGCCTTGTCCATCAGGGGAAAAACAAACAAGCAAACAAAAGCTCAACACAATCTCACCCCATACAAAGCTTACACAAGCCACTCAACAAAACTTAGGGGGGCAGAAACCAAAAGGAAGAAAAAATTCAACCTTCTTCAAAGAAAGCATACAACTTTCCTTGAAGCCTGAGAAAAGGAGACCTCAAACAGAGTAAGTTTAAAAAATAATAATAATGAAGGCAGATAAATACTACACAAATGAAGGAACACACTAGAAACACAGAAGTCCAAATAAATGAATAGGAAATAGACAAACCACCTGAAAAGAATTTAGAATAATGATAGTAAAGATGGTCAAAACTGTTGAAAACAAAATGGAGAAAATGCAAGAATCAATTAGCAAAGACTTAGAAGAACTAAAGAATAAACATACAGAGACAAACAACACTATTACTGAAATTAAAAATACTCTGGAAGGAAACAATAGCAGAATATCTGAAGCAGAAGAATGAACCAGTGAGCTGGGAGATAAAATGGTAGAAATAACTTCTGCAGACCAGAATAAAGTAAAAAGAATGAAAAGAACTGAAGATAGTCTCAGAGACCTCTGGGACAATATCAAACTCACCAACATTTGAATTATAGTGGTCCCAGAAGAAGAAGAGAAAAAGAAAGCATGGGAAAATTTTTGAAGAGATTATAGTTGAAAATATTCCCAACATGGAAAAGGAAAGAGTCAATCAAGTACAAGAGGCACAAAGAGTCCCATACAAGGTCAAGAGAAACATGCCAAGACATACTAATCAAACTAACAAAGACGAAACACAAAGAAAGAAGATGAAAAGCAGCAAGGGAGAAGCATCAAGTAACATACAAGGGAAACCCCATATAGTTAACAGCTGATCTTTCACAAGAAACTCTGCAGGCCAGAAGGGAATAACAGGATATATCTAAAGTAATGAAAGAAAAAAACTGACAACGAAGATTACTGTACATGGCAAGGATCTCTTTCAAAATTGATGGAGAAATAAAAAGCTTTACAGATAAGCAAAAGTTAAGGGAATTCGGTACCACCAAAGCAGCTTTACAACAAATGTTAATGGGAAAATATAGCCAAGAAATACAAGAGAAGAAAAAAGATCTACAAAATCAACCCCAAACAATTAAGAAAATGGCAACAGGAACAAATATATCAATAATTACTTTCATGTAAATGGATTAAATGCACCAACATAAAGATACAGACTGGCTGAATGGATACAAAAACAAGACCAATAAATATGCTGTCTACAAGAAACCCAATTCAGGCCAAAAGACACATATAAACTGAAAGTGAGAGAATGGAAAAATATATTCCACACAAATGTGAAGCAAAAGAAAGCTGGAGTAGCAATCCCCATATCAGACAAAATAGACCTTAAAATAAAGATTATAAGAAATAAGGAAGGACACTACATAATGTTCAGGGGATAAATCCAAAAGGAAGACATAACAATTGTAAATATCTATGGAGTAAACATAGAAGCACCTCAATGCATAAGACAAACACTAGCAGATATAAAAGGAGAAATTGACAGCAACACAATCATAGTAGGAGACGTTAACATCCCACTCACACCAATGGACAGATCATAAAAACAGAAATTAATATGGAAACACAAGTCTCAAATGATACATTAGATGAGATGGATCTCATTGATATCTTCAGGACATTCCACCCAAATGCAGAAGAACACACCTTCTTCTCAAGTGCACATGGAACATTCTCCAAGATAGACCATATCTTGGGTCACAAATCAAGCCTCAGTAGATTTAAGAAAATTGAAATCACATCAAGCGTCTTCTCCAATCACAACGCTTTGAGAGTAGATATCAATTGCAAGAAAATAACCGTCAGAAACACAAACACATGGAGATTAATCAATGCATTTCTAAATACCCAACAGGTTACTGAAGGAATGAAAAAATTTCTAGAAACCAAATGACAATGAAAACACAACAACTCAAAATCTATGGAATGCAGCAAAAGCAGTTCTAAGAAGGAAGTTTATAGCAATACAATTCTAACTCAAGAATCAAGAAAAACATCAAATAGACAACCTAACTTTACACCTAAAACAACTGGAAAATGAAGAACAAAATAACCCCAAAATCAGTAGAAAGAAATAAATCATAAAGATCTGAGCAAAAATAAATGTAAAGGAAATGAAAGAAACAATAGTAAAGATTAATAAAACTAAAAGTTGGTTATAAGAGAAGATAAACAAAATCGACAAACTTTTAGCCAGACTCATCAAGAAAAAAAGAGAGAAGAATCAAATCAACAGAATTAGAAATGAAAAAAGCGATATTACAACAGACAATGCAGAAATACAAAGGATTATAAGAGACTATTATGAACAACTATATGGCAATAAAATAGGTAACTTGGATGAAATGGACAGATTCTTAGAAAAGTTTAATCTTCCAATACTGAACCAGAAGAAGTAGAAATTATGAACAACTCAATTACAAGCACTGAAATTGAAGCTGTGATCAAAATTCCCCCCCAAAACAAAAGCCTATGACTGGACGGCTTTACAGGAGAATTCTATCAAACATTCTGAGAAGAGCTTATGCCTATCCTTCTAAAACTCTTTCAGAAAACGGCAGAGGAAGGAACACTTCAGGAACTCATTCTATGAGGCCATCATCATCCTGATACCAAAATCAGACAAAGACAACACACACAAAAAGAAAACTACAGACCAATATTATTGATGAACATAGATACAAAAATCATCAACAAAATGTTAGCAAACAGAATTTAGCAACACGTCAAAAAACTTGTACACCATGATCAAGTTGGGTTTATTCCATGGGTGCCAGGATTCTTCAATATATGCAAATCAATCAATGTGATCAGTTCAGTTCAGTCGCTCAGTCATGTCTGACTCATTGTGACCCCATGAGCTACAGCACGCCAGGCCTCCCCATCCAACACCAACTCCCGGAGTTCACCCAACTCATATCCATTGACTCGGTGATATCATTCAACCGTCTCATCCTCTGTCGTCCCCTTCTCTTCCTGCCCTCAATCTTACCCAGCATCAGGGTCTTTTCAAATGAGTCAGCTCTTCGCATCAGGTGGCCAAAGTATTGGAGTTTCAGCTTCAACATCAGATCTTCCAATGAATACCCAGGACTGATCTCCTTTAGGATGGACTGGTTGGATCTCCTTGCAGTCCAAGGGACTCTCAAGAGTCTTCTCCAATACCACAATTCAAAAGCATCAATTTTTCGGTGCTCAGCTTTCTTCACAGTCCAACTCTCACATTCATACATGACTATTGGAAAAACCATAGGCTTGCCTTAGACAGACCTTTGTCAGCAAAGTAATGGCTCTGCTTTTTAGTATGCTGTCTAGGTTGGTCATAACCTTCCTTCCAAGGAGTAAGCATCTTTTAATTTCATGGCTGCAATCACCATGTGCAGTGATTTTAGAGCCCCCAAAAATAAAGTCTGCCACTGTTTCCATTGTTTGCCCATCTATTTTCCATGAAGTGATGGGAATAGATGCCATGATCTTAGTTTTCTGAATGTTGAGCTTTAAGCCAACTTTTTCACTCTCCTCTTTCACTTCCATCGAGAGACTCTCTAGTTCTTCTTCATTTTCTGCCATAAGGGTGGTGTCATCTGCATATCTGAGGTTATTGATATTTCTTCTGGCAATCTCGATTCCAGCTTGTGTTTCTTCTAGCCCAGCGTTTCTCATGATGTACTCTGCATATAAGTTAAATAAGCAGGGTGACAATATACAGCCTTGACGTGCTCCTTTTCCTATTTGGAACCAGTCTGTTGTACCATGTCCAGTTCTAACTGTTGCTTCCTGACTTGCATGCAAGTTTCTCAAGAGGCAGGCCAGGTGGTCTGGTATTCCCATCTCTTTCAGAATTTTCCACAGTTTATTGTGATCCACACAGTTAAAGGCTTTGGCATAGTCAATAAAGCAGAAATAGATGTTTTTCTGGAACTCTCTTGCTTTTTGAATGATCCAGCGGATGTTGGCAATTTGATCTCTTGTTCCTGTGTCTTTCCTAAAGCCAGCTTGAACATTTGGAAGTTCACGGTTCACGTATTGCTGAAGCCTGTCTTGGAGAATTTTGAGCATTACTTTACTAGCGTGTGAGATGAGTGCAATTGTGTGGTAGTTTGAGCATTCTTTGGCATTTCCTTTCTTTGGGATTGGAATGAAAATTGACCTTTTCCAGTCCTGTGGCCACTGCTGAGTTTTCCCAATTTGCTGGCATATTGAGTGCAGCACTTTCACAGTATCATCTTTGAGGATTTGAAATAGCTCAACTGGAGTTCCATCACCTCCACTAGCTTTGTTTGTAGTGATGCTTCCTAGGGCCCACTTGACTTCACATTCCAGGATGTCTGGCTCTAGGTGAGTGATCACACCACCGTGATTATCTGGGTCGTGAAGACCTTTTTTGTACAGTTTTTCTGTGTGTTCTTGCCACCTCTTCTTAATATCTTCTGCTTCTGTTAGGTCCATACTATTTCTGTCCTTTATTAAGCTCATCTTTGCATGAAATACTCCCTTGATATCTCTAATTTCCTCGAAGAGATCTCTAGTCTTTCCCATTCTATTGTTTTCCTCTATTTCTTTGCACTGATCACTGAGAAAGGCTTTCTTATCTCTCCTTGCTATTCTTTGGAACTCTGCATTCAAATGGGTATATCTTTCCTTTTCTCATTTGCTTTTAGCTTCTCTTCTATTAACAGATATTTGTAAGGCCTCCCCAGATAGCCATTTTGCTTTTTGCATTTGTTTGATACATCATATTAAAAACTTGAAAGGTAAAACTATATGATAATCTCAATCGATGCGGAAAAAGCCTCTGACAAATTTCAGCACCCATTTCTTCATAAATGGACATAGAAGTAACCTACCTCAACATAATAAAGACCATATATGATAAGCCTACAGAAAAGATTATTCTCAATGATGAAACACTAAAAGCATTCCCCTTAAGATCAGGAACAGGACAACAGTGTCCACTTTTGTCACTATTTTTCAACATAGTTCTAGCAGTGCTAGCAACAGCAATCAGAGAAGAAAAAGACATAAAAGAAATCCAAATAAGTTATGAAGTTAAGCTCTCACTGTTTGCAGATGACATGGTAATGTACATAGAAAACCCTAAAGATAGTATCAGAAAATTACTAAAGCTAATCAGTGAATTTACGAAGTGGCAGGATACAACATCAATACAAAATTGCTTGCATTTCAATATACTAGCAATGAAAAATCAAAAAGAGAAATTAAGGAATCAATCCCATATACCATTGCAACAAAAAGAATTAAATATCTAGGAATAGCCTACCTAAAGAGACAAAAGAACTGTACACAGAAAATTATATGACACTAATAAAAGAAATAAAAGATGACATAAACAGATGGAGAGATTTTCCATGTTCTTGGGTAGAAAGAATCAATATTGTGAAAATGACTATATCGCCAAATGCAATTTACAGATTCAATGTGATCCCTATCAAATTACAAATGGCATTTTTCACAGAATTAGAACCAAAAATTTCACTATTCATGTGGAAACACAAAGGACCCTGAAAGCAGTCTTGAGAAAGAAGAATGGAGCTGGAGAAATCAACCTTCCTGACCTCAGATTATACTACAAAGCAACAGTCATCAAGACAGTATGGTACAGAGCTGAAAACATAAATATAGACCAATGGAACAAGATAGAAAGCCCAGAAATAAACCCATGCACCTATGGGTACCTTATCTTTGACAAAGGAGGCAAGAATATACAGTGGGGCAAAGACAGCCTCTTCAGTAAATGGTGCTGGGAAAACTGGAAAGCTACATGTAAAAGAATGAAATCAGAACACTTCATAACACCATACACAAAAATAAACTCAAAATGGATTAAAGACCTAAATGTAAGACCAGAAACTAAAACTCTTAAAGGTAAGCATAAGCAGAACACTCGAAGACATAAATCAAAGCAAGATCCTCTATGACCCACCTCCTAGAGTAATGGAAATAAAAACAAAAGTAAACAAATGGCACCTGATTAAACTTAAAAGCTTTTGCACAGCAAAGGAAACTATAAGCAAGGTGAAAAGAAACCCTTAGAATGGCAGAAAATAATAACGAATAAAACAATTGACAGAAGATTAATTTCCAAAATACACAAGTAGCTCATACAACTCAATACCAGAAAAACAAAGAACCCAATCAAAAAGGGGGAAAAAGACCTAAACAGGCATTTCTCCAAAGAAGACATACTGATGTCTAACAAACACACGAAAAGATGCTCAACATAGTTCATTATTAGAGAAATGCAAATCAAAACTACAATGAGATATCACCTCACACCAGTCAGAATGGTCACCATCAACAAGTTTACAAACAATAAATGTTGGAGAGGGTGTAGAGAAAAGGGAACCCTCTTTCATTGTTAGTGGGAATTTAAATTAATACAGCCACGTTGGAAGACAGTATGGAGATTACTTTAAAAGCTAGGAATAAAGCCACCATATGGCCCAGCAATCCCACTCCTAGGCAAATACCCTGAGGAAATCAAAATTGAAAATGACACAAGCATCCCAATGTTCACTGCAGCACAATTTATAATAGCTTCAACATGCAAGCAACCTAGATGTCCATTGACAGATGAATGTATAAAAAAGTAGTGGTACATATACACAATAGAATATTACCCAACCATAAAAAAGAACACATTTGTGTCAGTTCCAATGAGGTGGATGAACATAGAACCTATTATACAGAGTGAAGTAAGTCAGAAAGAGAAAGATAAATATCGTATTCTAACGCATATATACAGAATCTAGAAAAATGGTACTGAAGAATTTATTTATGGGCAGCAATGGAGAAACAAACATAGAGAATAGACTTATGGACATGGGGAGAGGGGAGGAGAGGGTGAGATGTATGGAAAATGTAACATAGAAACTTACATCACCATATTTAAAATAGATAGCCAACAGGTATTTGCTATATGGCTCAGGAAACTCCTAGTCATGAATGATGACTGTACAGCTGAAAGTGAAAAACTAGAATGGGACTGATGCTAGAAGACTTGGACAGCACGCTGATGGTTGTAAAGGAAATGTATTGGTTGCTTCTGCTCCTGTTCATTTGGCTGACTTGGAGCTGTGGCTGCCTTGGCAGTGCTCAGGCATGTTCCAGTCCTAGTCCTAGGGTCCAGAGAAACTACTGGTGTCACTGCAGTCTCAAGACTGGATGTAAAATAAGATAACTAATAAAATGATAACACAGGCAGAAAGAAAGAGGTAAATAGAAACAGGGAGAATGGTAGGGGAAACAATTCAGTTCCTTTTTTTTTTTTAATTAATAGTTGCTTTACAGCTTCCCTCGTGGTCAGTAGTAAAGAATCTGCCTGCTAGTACAGGAAACACAGGTTCTATCCTTGGATCAGGATGATCCTCTGGAGAAGGTAATGGCAGCACCATTATTCTCCAGTATTCTTGCTTGGGAAACTCCATGGACAGAGGAGCCTGGTGGGCTACAGTTCATGGGGTCGCAAAAAACTTGGACACGACTTAGCATCTAAACAATAGTTACTTTACAATGTTGTGTTAGCTTCTGCTATACAGCAAAGTGAATCAACTCCATATATTCTCTCTGTTTTGGATTTCCTCCCCATTTAGGTTCACAGAGCATACGGTACAGCTCCCTGTGCTATACAGTGCAGTAGGTTCTCATGAGTTACCTGTTTTATACATAATATTAATGGTGTATATTTGTCAATTCCAATTTCCCAATTCACCCCTCCCCCTTCCCCTTCCATATCCATATGTTTGTTCTCTACATCTGTGTCTCTGTTACTGCTTTGCAAATAAGATTATCTATATAATTTTCTGGATTCCACATATATGTGTTAGCATACAATATTTTTCTTTTTCTAAGTTAATTCATGCTGTATGACAGTCTCTAGGTCCATCCATATTCTGCAAATGGCACAGTTTCATTCCTTTCTATAGCTGAGTAATATTCTATTGTATATATGTACTACCATATGACCCAGCAGTTTGACTTTCATTTATCATCCACTCTTTGGCAGGAATTGAGTTCCCAAAGGTAAATAAGAAATTCCCTTGACTTTCAGTCATTTACAGTTTAGTAGAAAAAATAGATTACGATTTCATGTTCAACAGACTTATACTCAGTACTGCCTGGAAAATTCTGGAAATGTGATTTAGCGTTAGTGGGTGCTTCAGCACCCAATAGTCTAACCTTAACATGTGTACCTTGAAATTTAAAGAGCTTCTGAGATATAAGAATAACAACATCAATAATAAATGTTTTCCTTGAATTAGAGGAGGGAAAAAGTAAATGATTTGTGGATGCAAATTCATCCTTTTATCTAGACTGTGCAGGAAGTCTAGAATGTCACCCTCAGCAGAACAGCAGGTAAATGCTGTCTTTATTTCTTACAGGTTTTGGACTTTCTGCAAGCTCCTTCACCTCCATGGCCTTCAGTTTCCTTGTCTGTCTCATGAAGATAATTACACTTTCCTTGCAGAGCTGTGAAGAGTGAAGATGATTGTGTGGGAGGTGTTGAGGTCCCTGAAATATAGGAGTCATTTATAAAATGGTCTAAGAATGGTTTATAAATAATAGTTCTTAAAGTTATTATTCTGTTTGGAAGTGTAAATTATAAGCCTTTCATCAAGTGACTTTCATGCTCAAAAATCTTCAATATTCATTAAAGATCATGGGAAAAGAACTATGACCCAAGGAAAATACAGGAGTTTCTACCTGTTGAGAGAGACAGATTAATAATATATTGCATAATAGCAGAGGTCCTGCCCTCAGCCTAGTGTGGACTTGAATGTGACCACTGCCATTTACTAGCAGTGTGTCCTTGGGTGAATTATTTAACCTTTCTGGTCAGGACTTCAGTTTCCTTACCTGTTAGATGAGGATCATGATAATACTTGTTTCTTAGAGTTGTCCTGAGAATTAAATGTGTTCAGTTCAGTTCCGTTCAGTCACTCAGTCGTGTCCGACTCTTTGCGACCCCATGGACTGCAGCATGCCAGGCTTCCCTATTCATTCACCAACTCCTGAAGCTTGCAAATATGTTATCGCATGTACAACACTGGGCAAAGTGCTTGGCATTTAAAAAATTCTCAAAAGGTGACTGTGAAAATAATTAGTTATACTATTGTTATTAGAGAGGATCATGAAGTCACACTGGGAAAAATATACTGATGAAAAGTCAATCTCCTCTCTCCCACTACCACTCTCTCCTTTTCCTCATTCAGACCCTCCCTTACACACTCCCCCAAACACTTTCAATATGTTATATTGGGATGAGCCCCAAAGCATCAAGAGAGGCTTTTTCTACCCCCAAGCGGCAGTGGTTCTGAAAGGTGCTCGCCCTCAGAGAATTGCAATAGGACTGAACTCTGTGTGCGTGGTTCTCACCCTGAAAGCAAAATTACCGTGAACAATTCTAGGACATGGTTTCTTGGTAGGAGTCACAGGAACAAATAATCCAGCTCTCTCCTATCTAAGGAATTTACAGTTTTGAGGGAGAAATTATACCTCTATAAGGAACTCAAGTATAATGTTAACTGTTTTATAACCTAGAAAACTAGCATAAACAAAAAACAGCAGGAATTTGGAGGAAAGAATGAGGACCTATATGTGGGTGATAAGGTGACTTTTCAAGGAGGAAGTGGCATCTGAATGGTACTTTGAAAGACAAGTCAGATTTCAATAAAGTGAGAAGATAAGTCAGGTTATTCTAAGCTGAAGAAACAGTGCACATGTAAGCATAAAGGCATAAAAACTTGGGGCATCTTCTAGAAATGCTATATTTGTAAATTTTAATTTGTGACTTTTCTAAGCATGTATGTTGGTTGCTTTTGCAACTTCTTTCTTTCTTTGAATCTGAGTTATGGGGTCAGTTCCTGGGACTCAAAGAAGTCCATAGTCTCTTTTCAGTTCACAGGAGGTCTGGAGATAGAAATGTCTTTCTGGTTCTCTATAGGAAGCCATTTCATGGGGAACAATATCAGCTGGAATCTGAGGTTTGACCTTGAGAAAGATGGTTTCTAAGAATTGCTGGGAAGGAACTTTCTGAACATGACACCCAGATTCCTTAACATTTGACCTAGGATGGATATCATTTAGTTGAAAAAAAAAAAGAAAAGGAAAGGAAAAATAAAACAAAAAAAGATGAAAAGAAAACCCCAAACCAATGAAATGTTTCCCCTGAATTCATGGAAAAGCTGCAAAGACCTCAGTTGCAAGCAAACTGTTGAGGGTAGAATGAACTGGAGCAGTGCTATCTTCCAGGTCTTACATAGGCTCCCCCATAGAAGGGAAATCGCCAAAACATAGCCTTCCACATCTTCCAAATTCCCCATGTTGTGTACCACTGATTGCCTGGGGAAAAGAAAGAAACAGCCAGGGAGAGTTCAAGCCAGAATAAAAAAGTGGAAACCAAATTCTCTGAGGGAAAAACACAATCAGCGACAGGCAAGCAGTGAGAGAAACCTGGAAAGCAAAATTCTAAAAGCAAGTGAGAGAGGCTCTTGCAAAAGGAAATTAGATATAAGCTGCCAGGTGATATAGCATCTGAAAGGTCAGTGCTATTTTGGGCTGAATATGAAGAGCCTTCAGGCATCTCAGGACAGGAAAAAAAAAAGTACAAACTAAAGAGGGTTCAGAGAAAGGCAATTGCATTGATTAAAAAATGGCTGTTGGCTTTGTGGTGAAAGATGAAAGGCATGAGACAGGCAGGGGCAGCCAGGGAGTTAGGTGCCATTTGTGTATTAATAGCACTTTGTGGTGACAAAACACTCAACACTGTTTATTTCTTATCTCTCACATGGTCATTCTTCCTTGTAAAAGGTGTTCATTCATCCAACCTCTTCTGTACCATTTTGTGCACTGGGTAGTCCAAGTTAAATAAGGTGCTGCCTCAGTCCTTGAAAACATCACTGTCTTGCAGAGACTATGCAGCAGTAAGAGGAAGCTGGAATAAATACTCAACAGGCCCCATGAACTCAAGAAAGGGAATTATTACTCTACTGCAAGGGGCTAGGTACAGTTTAAAGAAAAGGTAATCTTTCAGCTGGACTTTGCAGAATGAACAGGCTTTCATCAAGTGGAATGAGTGGGTGGAAGGTAGGAAAACACTTCAAGCAGAGGTAAAAGCATGATTAAGTGCACAGATTTGGGAGCATGACCCATGAGGCTGAAGCCTAGGGCACACTGACAGATCAAGGAGGGGAGCTGTGGAAAACAGATCACTGAGGGAACCAATCACTTGTTAGAGCATGTTGGAGTATGTTGCCTGGCATAAGACTTGCCAAAAAGGTCTTGAAGGTATACAAAAAAGCTCCACGATGGCAAGAAATACAAGTATGCAAACATAGTTTATGACCTTAAGGAGCTTATCAATTAATGAATAAACACTTGTTGAGTTCTCATATACCCCATGTGCTAAGCTGGAGATTCATCTCAAGTAAAAAATTAAAAAAAAAAAAAGAAACCTCCAGAAAGCATTCGATCAAGATGATGGTAATAGATCAAACATATTAAGTATTAACATTTTTTAAATGAGTAGAAGCCCACAAAGATATAACAAGCCAGTAGTGGGGAGGAAGGACAGTATATGGTAAGTTCCTGTTCAAAATACCTATTGAGGTGTAATCAGACAGTTCAGTCACTCAGCTGTGTCTGACTCGTTGCGACCCTATGGACTGCAAAACACTTCCCTGCCCATCACCAAATTCCAGAGCTTGCTCAAACTCATATCCATAGAGTTGGTGGTGCCATCCAACCATCTCATTCTCTGTCATCACCTTCTCCTCCTGCCTTCAATCTTTCCCAGCATCAGGGTCTTTCCCAATGAGTCAGTTCTTCGCATCAGGTGGCCAAAATGTTGGAGTTTCAGCTTTAGCATCAGTCCTTCCAATGAATATTCAGGACTGATTTCCTTTAGGATTGACTGGACTGTTTTGATCTCCTTGCAGTCCAAGGGACTCTCAAGAGTCTTCTCCAACCCAATAGTTCAAAAGCATCAATTCTTTGGTGCTCAGCCTTTTTTATAGTCCAACTCTCACATCCATACACGACTCCTGGAAAAAAAAACAGATTTGACTAGACAGACAGGCAAAGTGATGTCTCTGCTTTCTAATATGCTGTCTAGGTTGGTCATAGTTTTTCTTCCAAGAAGCAAGTGTCTTTTACTTTCATGGCTGTAGTGATTTTGGAGGCCCCCAAAATAAAATTTTTCACTGTTTCCATTATTTCCCCATCTATATGCCATGAAGTGATGGGACCAGATGCCATGATTTTAGTTTTCTGAATGTTGACTTTTAAGCCAACTTTTTCACTCTCCTCTTTCACTTTCAATAAGAAGCTCTTTAGTTCTTCACTTTCTGCCATGTGGGTGGTGTCATCTGTGTATCTGAGGTTACTGATAATTTCTCCCAGCAATCTTGATTCCAGCTCACCGCATGATGTACTCTGCATATAAGTTAAATCAGCAGGGTAACAACATATAGACTTGACGGACTCCTTTCCCAATTTGGGACCAGTCTGTTGTTCCATGTCTGGTTCTAACTGTTGCTTCTTTACCTGCATACAGATTTTTCAGGAGGCAGGTAAGGTGATCTGCTATTCCCATCTCTTGAAGAATTTTCCATAGTTTGTTGTGATCCACACAATCAAAAGCTTTGGTGTAGTCAATAAAGCAGAAGCTGGGATTGCAAATATTGAGTGCAGCACTTTTGAGTGCAGCACTTTCACAGCATCATCTTTTAGAATTTGAAATGGCTCAACTGGAATCCCATCACCTCCACTAGCTTTGTTCCTAGTGATGCTTCCTATGGCCCACTTGACTTCATATTTCAGGATGTCTGGCTCTAGGTGAGTGTCACACCATTGTGATTATCTAGGTCATGAAGATCTTTTTTGTATAGTTCTTCCGTGTATTCTTGCCACCTCTGCTTAATCTCTTCTGCTTCTGTTAGGTCCATGCCATTTCTGTCCTTTATTGAGCCCATCTTTGCATGAAATGTTCTCTTGGTTTCCCTAATTTTCTTGAAGAGATCTCTAGTCTTCCCCATTCTATTGTTTTCCTCTATTTCTTTGCACTGATCACTGAGGAAGACTTTCTTGTCTCTCCTTGTTATTCTTTGGAACTCTGCTTTCAAATAGGTATAACTTTCCTTTTCTTCTTTGCCTTTAAATTCACTTATTTCTCAGGTATTTTTTAAGGCTTCCTCAAACAACCATTTTGCCTTTTTGCATTTCTTTTTCTTGGGGATGATCTTGATCATTGTCTCCTGTACAATGTCACAAACTTCTGTCCATAGTTTGTCAGGCCCTCTATCAGATCTAATACCTTCAGATGTAATAAACCTCCCCAAATGTTAATGGGTTAAAAAAAAAAAGCTTTATCATTATAACTGATGGTTCTTGATTTGGCTGAGTTCAGCTGGGTGATTCTCCTTTGGGGTCTCTCAGGCAGTTGTTGACAGATGGCACCTGGAACTGGAATTATCTGCAGACTTACCTGGGCTGGACATCCCAAATGCTCCTTTATTTCAATGTGTGGTGCCTCTGATGGAATGTCTCACACAGAGGCTACCCAGGCACTCATCTGTCTCCACATGTCATCTTCATATGGCCACCCTGCACTCTCTCCCAGTAGTCTCAGATGATTTAGGTATCTCATATGATATTTAGCTTCTTATGGCTTAGCTGATAAAGAATTCTCCTGCAGTGCAGGAGACCCCAGTCCATTTCCTGGGTTGGGAAGATCCCCTGGAGAAGGGAAAAGCTATCCACTCCAGTATTCTGGCCTGGAGAATTCCATGAACTGTATAGTCCTTGGGGTTGGAAAGAGTCAGACACGACTGAGCTACCAAGTTAATAAATTACTTAAGGGAGTATTTCCAGAGGCTGAGGACAAAGTTGCAAGGCTTCTGAGGATTTAAAAGTCACGCAATGTCACTTCCATCACATATTATGGGTAAAAATGCAAGTTATAAGGACAGCCTGTTCAAAGCCTGAACATCAGGATGCATGAGTCACTAGAGAGTCATCTTTGGAGACAAATCACCATAGTTCCAAATGACAATGAAGGTTGCAAAGAAGAAGACACCATCGTGTAGAGGACTGTCAGAGAAGACACTTCACTGGAGTGGAGGAGCTTAAGTTGGGCCTTGGAGTAAATGTGAGTTTCATCTAAGTAGAGAGAGACCTCATGGCAAAATGAGTCTCAAGTTGATCTCGGCTTGAATATTGCTTCTATCATCTACTTTCTAACCATGGTCCTTTAGGGGTGATACCTCTCAGAGTCATTGAAGAGAATACTGATAATATACATAAAAAGCTTGTATCCTACTTAGAAGTCATAAAATAAATTATTAGTATTATTAATCACAAAAGCGGATATTTGAACCTGGGTAAAAATTAAAGACATGAGGAAAGTTGAGGATACAGTGAATGACCTAAAACATTATGATAATGATATTCAAAATGAACTAGAGGAGAAAACTTATAACAAGACCCTAGATTCCACAGTTTCTGCATTTATCACAAATTGTACTTCCTCAAATGTAAAATGTATATAGTCATCTGACCATATACCATCATGGTATGATTAAAGAGGAAACAGACTCTCTTATTCCAAAATGTGATCTTCTCTAATATGCCCAAGAGTATTCCACTCCATCATTAGTAGTTCATTCTTCTCAGTTAAGATATCTTGTCCCCTGGGATCTCCTATCACAATGGAAATACTCTGGAAGAGGTATTACATTAAGATATCATCAATTACTAACAGTGTATTATGCTCTTGAGATTACTTTTCAACTGTAATAGTCAAAATATTCTAGGTTATGCAATGCTAAAAATATTCCCACAATTTTAGTTCCTTTTAATGCAATAACACTTATTGACTTATATGAAGTCTGCAGCATGTCCAGGCAACTCTCCAGGGCAACTGTCTACCATGTATTGGCTCCTTTGATCTCATGCACCTCCATATCAACACAAGTCCCATGATCACCATGGTGGAAGAAAAGATAGGAGAGTTATACACTGGCAATTAAATATTCCTACAAGAAAGTGACACACACCACTTCTATGTACATTTCATTGGCCAAATCAAGTCACATGGGCATATATAGCTTCAAGAAATGCAGTAAACTATCTGCCTCTCTTGTGCCCAGAAGAGGAATTAAGTGTTGGTTGGGCTAAATATGTGTGGCCCATTGATCAAAGAGAAAATTCAGTGAAGAAAAATTAGACTGCAATTGAAAAAAAATTGTTAATGAAATGGATAGGAACAGAGGTTGAGGTAGCTCTGAAGGGTCATCACTATGGGTTTCTTGACACGTTGATAGTCAGAGTGGCAGTAACTCCAAGATAAAGACAATATATCAAAAATAGAGACAAAGGATCCCAAAAGGGAGAAAGAGGAGGACATACCTGGTACCAGCTTTGGCTCTTCCACATTTAAGCATCAAGTCATTCATATTCAAACACTAGGTTGTGATACTTATCATCATCAGAAAGCCAACCATCCGATTGCAATTTTTAAATCAATAGTTAAAAGATTCTGAGAAAGTACTAGAGTAAGCATTCTGTAAAATACAGAAAAGAAGGTAGGCTGAAATGAAACAGTTGAAACTGTGTCACAGTTGGGAGGTTGAGAAAGGAGATAGGTCAGTAAAAATAGAAGGCTGTGTCTGTGTATCAGGAGAGATCACAATGAGAAAAAGCAAGGATAGTATGAAATGGTTTTAAACTGATTTCAGTTCAAGATTCTGGGGTGAAGGAGAGCAGATGGATATGTCTTAGGGGAAAATGTCTTTGAAGGAGGTTTAGGGAAGTTTTAGTTTAGGGAAGAGCCTACTGATCCTAGTGGGGATCTAGCATGCTTGTGTTAGCAATATCGCAAGTAAGGGAGATGATTACCCACTCATCTCAGGCTTGCTGCCTGACTCTTCACTTGTGCACTTAAGGAGTCTTAATGGGTTTAGCTCTTTCATTCTAACATAATTCCCACCATCATTTACCCTCTAGATCTAATTCACAGTAGGCTTATAGTCGATGAATGTCTGGTCACTTTTTTGTTTTTACTTTTTATTTTAAAACAGTTTTAGAGTCACAGAAAAGTTGAGAAGATAGCACTGAGAATTCTCATATATCCCACTGCCAGTTTCCCTTGTTATCTTTATTTTACACTAGTGTGGTACGTTTGTCACAACTACTGAGCCAATGTTGTTACATTATTATTAATTGGTGTATGACACAATGGAATATCCAGTTCAGTTCAGTTCAGTCGTTCAGCCCTGTCTGATTCTTTGCGACCCCATGTACCACAGCACTCAAGGCCTTCCTGTCCATCACCAACTCGCGGAGTCCACCCAAACTCATGTCTATTGAGTCAGTGATGCCATCCAACCATCTAATCCTCTGTCATCCCCTTCTCTTCCTGCCTTAATCTTTCCCAGCATCAGGGTCTTTTCAAATGAGTCATTCTTTGCATCAGGTGGCCAAAGTATTGGAGTTTCAGCTTCAACATCAGTCCTTCCAATGAACACCCAGGACTGATCTCCTTTAGGATGGACTGGTTGGATCTCCTTGCAGTCCAAGGGACTCTCAAGAGTCTTCTCCAATACCACAGTTCAAAAGCATCAATTCTTCGGCACTCAGCTTTCTTTATAGTCCAACTCTCACATCCATACATGACTACTGGAAAAACCATAGCCTTGACTAGATGGACCTTTGTTGGCAAAGTAATGTCTCTGCTTTTCAATATGCTGTCTAGGTTGGTCATAACTTTCCTTCCAAGAAGTAAGTGTTTTTTAGCTTCATGGCTGCAGTCACCATCTGCAGTGATTTTGGAACCCCAAAAAATAAAGTCAACCACAGTTTCCCCTTCATTTGCCATGAAGTGACGGGACCAGATGCCATAATCTTAGTTTTCTGAATGTTGAACTTTAAGCCAACTTTTTCACTCTCCTCTTTCACTTTCATAAAGAGGCTCTTTAGTTCTTCTTCACTTTCTGCCATAAGGATGGTGTCATATTCATATCTAAGATTATTGCTGTTTCTCCTGGCAATCTTGATTCCTGCTTGTGCTTCCTCCAGCCCAGCGTTTCTCATGATGTACCCTGCATATAAGTTAAATAAGCAGGGTGACAATATACAGCCTTTACAATACCCCTTTTCCTATTTGGAACTAGTCTGTTGTTCCATGCCCAGTTCTAACTGTTGCTTCCTGACCTGCATACAGGTTTCTCAAGAGGCAAGTCAGGTGGTCTGGTATTCCCATCTTTTTCAGAATTTTCCACAGTTTATTATGATCCACACAGTCAAAGGCTTTGGCGTAGTCAATAAAGCAGAAATAGATGTTTTTTTCTGGAACTCTCTTGCTTTTTCGATGATCCAGCGGATGTTCACAATTTGATCTCTGGTTCCTCTGCCTTTTCTAAAACCAGCTTGAACATCTGGAAGTTCACAGTTCACGTGTTGCTGAAGCCTGGCTTGGAGAATTTTAAGCATTATTTTACTAGCATGTGAGATGAGTGAAATTGTGCGATAGTTTGAGCATTCTTTGGCATTTCCTTTCTTTGGGATTGGAATGAAAACTGACCTTTTCCAGTCCTGTGGCCACTGCTGAGTTTTCCCAATTTGCTGGCATATTGAGTGCAGCACTTTCTCAGCAACATCTTTAAGGAATTGAAATAGCTCAAATGGAATTCCATCACCTCCACTAGCTTTGTTTGTAGTGGTGCTTCCTAAGGCCCACTTGACTTCACATTCCAGAATGTCTGGCTCTAGGTAAGTGATCACACCATTGTGATTATCTGGGTCGTGAAGATTACTCAGCCTTATAAAGGATAAAATAATGTCATTTGCAACAACATGGATGGACCTGGAGACTGTCATACAAAGTGAAGTCAGTCAGGCAAAGGAAGACAAATATATGGTATCACGTGTATGTGGAATCTAACAAATGATACAAATGAACTTATTTATAAGGCAGTAATAAGCTCATAAACAAATAGAAAACAAACTTATTGTTACCAAATGGGAAAAGATGAGGGAGAGATAAATTTGGAGTTTGAGAGTAATATATACATACTATTATATATAAAATAGATAAGCAGGAAGAATCTAGAGCATAGCACAGGGGACTATACTCAATATTTTGTAATAGAAAGGAATTCAAGAAAAGAATATATATTCATGTACATACATGTGAGTCACTTTACTAAACACTTAAAACTGACAGATTGTAAATCAACTATACTTCAATTAAAATTTTTTCCATTTAAAAAACTAAAGAATAACAATTTTTTAAAGGCATTTCTGTGTATGATTTAGAGATTGTGTATGTTTGTAAGTAAAATAAAAGGGGTTTTGAAACAGTACAACTTTACATAGAAAGGACAGAACATTTCAGAAACCTTACCTCTGGTAGACAAACAGCAACAAAATCACATGCAAAAAGGGTCTCTAGAGCCAAAATTGTCGTTATTTCATGTATGCATTAAAATTCAAAATAAATAAAGTAGAATGACATTAATGGGAATTTCAAAAGTTTGAGTTCATAACAAACAAGCAAAACAGAAAAGAAAACAACAACAACAACACAACTAGTCATCAACAAGGAATGTGTCAGACTTATCTACTGGTTCTGGAGACTTCCAACCTATGTTTCCTGGGTGTCTCTTAAATAAGCTTAGTAATGAATTCAGTAGGTTATTCCCACAGGTGGGATCTAGAATTACTCAGGGGCTCAGGAGTAATTCACAGTCTCAGGTGAATCTCTGGATACTTGTGTATATTCTAAACTTCAGTTTTCTTCAGCAATACCAAAGATCTTAAACCCTACCCCCACCTCTTCCCCAAGTTTACCTCTTCAGTTCTTTCTTGAAATTCCAGGCTGCTTGACTAATTGGTGTAATGGACCTTTCCAGCTATCTCACCAAACAGCCAAACTTTGTCCCTACTACTTTGACATACCATTTCAAATCAGATAGACTTTCAGTTTCAATACTTTCTTGAGTATGAATATCACCACTTTCAAAGATATTTGCTATCATTTCTTACTTATGCCTTGTATATTCATAACAGATAAGATCAGACCTTAGGTCACCATACTAATTTGGGTGCCATAGTCCAAAAATGGGCTTCCTCGGTGACTCAGCCAGTGAAGAATCTGCCTGCAATGCAGGAGACCCAGGTTCAATTCCTGGTTAGGGAAGATCCCCTGGAGAAGGGAATGGCAACCCACATATTCCAAAATGCTAGCTGCCTTTGTGTACAAATCTGACTATTTCTGGAAAACCTGATGTCTCAGCACAAGTACCTGGCACTATGTGGTTGACCTAAATAGATCTGGAAGCACTGTTGTTGTTGTTCAGTTGCTAAGGCGTGTCTGACACTATGTGACCCCATGGACTGCTGCATGCCTGGCTCTCCTATTCTTCACTATCTCCCAGAGAAGCATTGAGGTCAGCACAAATGATTGTGTATGTGGCAAGGTGTGGGGAGTTCATTAAAGAATCCATGAAGCATAATTGTTAGGGAAGGTCATTGATGAGAAGAGGCTTTGGAGTGGTAGACAGGGTTTAGGAGTAATGGAAAAGTGGGGAACGTTAAAAAAAGAACCAAAGGTCAGTATTATTTGATAGGACCTGCACTGAAAGAAGAGGGTGCTGGGAGATTATTAACCAGAAAGGGGAAAAGACAATAAACAATCACTAAAATAAAAGAAATGAAGGAGACAGTCCACTTTTTCCTGAAGTTGGATATCTAAGTCTTGTTAATGATACAACATTTGTCCCATGCAGGCAAATCACTGCTTTACAGGATTAGACTAACCTGCACTCAAATTTGTGTGCATTTAGATTTGGGCACAAACCACGGGAACACTTACTTTCAACTTTCATCTCTGATTTCTAGTTTTTAGTCATGCTCAAGGTCTCTATTTCATTAGTGGAAAAATATGAGAGCCCTCCAGTGGCCAAAAATAAAACCGATAAATTTATACCACCTCTAAATAAAACCTCTTTAGCCTTGTGGGAAAAAAGTTATCTCCATATTTCAAAGGCAGAGAATTCAGTGTCAAGGTGGAACTTTTTATTACTATTCCATTGACTCCCAAATAGCTTGAGTAGTTCTTAGCACAGCTAGACAGAGGCACAGCATTGAAAACAGAATCAGAGGTGAATCAGTACAACACAAAGAAAAAAACTTCTTGGTGTTTATCCTTAAATGGGGATTTGTTATGTAACAATAAAGCGACGACAAAGAAGAGCTGCTGCTGCTGCTGCTGCTAAGTCGCTTCAGTCGTGTCCGACTCCTAGCGACCCCATAGCCTGCAGCCTACCAGGCTCCTCCATCCATGGGATTTTCCAGGCAAGAGTACTGGAGTGGGGTGCCATAAAGAAGAGCTAACATTCATTATGAGCAAGTTAAAGAACTCATGCACAGAAGAACTTGGATTCCTTTCTTCAAAGATATAAATTTTAGCTATGAGAAACCTTTCCTAAATTCCTAATAGGAATTTATATAGATGCAAGGCTGGACTGTTTTGTTGTTGTTGTTGCTCCTGTTGTTGTTTTTCCGTCCCTCTGGCTTATCTATGTCTTACACTTTCTCTTATCCATGCTAATGGAGGGGATCAGTAGTGCAGATAATTGAAAGGTTGTGTGCCAACAAACTGCTTAGTGGTTGCTGCCAAAAACTCCCCAGTGTTGCATGGTAAACGAAAAGTCAAGCAACGGCAGGGTTCTCATCACATAGCAGCCCAGTATAATCACAATAGCTCTTATTTATTGAACCCTCTTTATGTGCCAGATTAAGTGTTTTATATACAATTATCTCATTTCATTCTCATCTACAGCAGTATGAAATTAGTATATTTTCTCTTTTATGGATCAGGAAATTGAATCTCAGAGGGTCAAGTAACTTCCAATGGTTGCTCTAATCATTTAAGTGGTAAAGCCATATTTGAAACCAAGTTGTATATTAAAGGGCTTCCCTGGTGGCTCAGAGGGTCTGCCTGCAATGCAGGAGACCTGGGTTCGAATCCTGGGTCAGGAGGATCCCCTGGAGAAGGAAATGGATACCCACTCCAGTACTCTTGCCTGGAAAATCCCATGGACAAAGAAGCCCTGTAGACTACAGTCCATGGGATTAAAGCAAAGCCTATGCACTCAGCCTTTTTGCTATCCCACTTCCAAATGCCACAGTGCACAAACCTATGCTTGAGAGAATTAGCCTGCAAAGGTGGGATGCTGGAAGTGGATTTAGAGCATTCAGTTCAGGTCAGTCACTCAGTTGTATCCGACTCTTTCCGACCCCATGAATCGCAGCACACCAGGCCTCCCTGTCCATCATCAACTCTAGGAGTTTACCCAAACTCATGTCCATCTAGTTAGTGATGCCATCCAACCACCACATCCTCTATCGTCCCCTTCTCTTCCTGTCCCCAATCCTTCCCAGCGTTAGGGTCTTTTCCAATGAGTCAACTCTTCGCATGAGATGGCCAAAGTATTGGAGTTTCAGCATCAGTCCTTCCAATGAACACCCAGGACTGATCTCCTTCACGATGGACTGGTTGGATCTCCTTGCAGTCCAAGGGACTCTCAGGAGTCTTCTCCAACACCACAGTTCAAAAGCATCAATTATTCGGCGCTCAGTTTTCCTCATTGGCCAACTCTCACATCCAAACATGACTGCTGGAAAAACCATAGCCTTGACTAGATGGACCTTTGTTGGCAAAGTAATGTCTCTGCTTTTAAATATGCTGTCTGGGTTGGTCATAACCTTCCTTCCAAGGAGTAAGTGTCTTTTAATTTCATGGCTGCAATCACCATCACCAGTGATTTTGGAGCCCCCCCCAAAATAAAGTCTGACACTGTTTCCACTGTTTCTCCATCTATTTCCCATGAAGTGATGGGACCAGATGCCATGACCTTAGTTTTCTAAATGTTGAGCTTTAAGCCAACTCTTTCACTCTCCTCTTTCACTTTCATCAAGAGGCTCTTTAGTTCTTCTTCACTTTCTGCCATAAGGGTGGTGTCATCTGCATATCTGAGGTTATTGAAATTTCTCCCAGCAATCTTGATTCCAGCTTGTGTTTTTCCATCCCAGCATTTCTCATGATGTACTCTGCATATAAGTTAAATAAGCAGGGTGACAATATACAGCCTTGACGGACTCCTTTTCCTATTTGGAACCAGTCTGTTGTTCCATGTCCAGTTCTATCTGTTGCTTCTGGACCTGCATACAAGTTTCTCAAGAGACAGATCAGATGGTCTGGTATTCCCATCTCTTTCAGAATTTTCCACAGTTTATTGTGATCCACACACGTCAAAGGCTTTGGCATAGCCAGTAAAGCAGAAATAGATGTTTTTCTGGCATTCTCTTGCTTTTTTGATGATCCAGCGGATGTTAGCAATTTGATCTCTGGTTCGTCTGCCTTTTCTAAAACCAGTTTGAACATCTGGAAGTTCAAGGTTCATGTATTGCTGAAGCCTGGCTTGGAGAATTTTGAGCATTAGTTTACTAGCGTGTGAGATGAGTGCAGTTGTGCGGTAGTTTGAGCATTCTTTGTCATTTCCTTTCTTTGGGATTGGAATGAAAACTGACCTTTTCCAACCCTGTGGCCACTGCTGAGTTTTCCAGATTTGCTGGCATATCGAGTGCAGCACTTTCATAGCATCATCTTTGAGGATTTGAAATAGCTCAACTGGAATTCCATCACCTCCACTAGCTTTGTTCGTAGGAATGTTTTCTAAGGCCCACTTGACTTCACATTCCAGGATGTCTGGCTCTAGGTGAGTGATCACACCATCGTGATTATCTGGGTCATGAAGATCTTTTTTGTACAGTTCTTCTGTGTATTCTTGCCACCTCTTCTTAATATCTTCTGCTTCTGCTAGGTCCATACCATTTCTGTCCTTTATCGAGCCCATCTTTGCATGAAATGTTCCCTTGGTATCTCTAATTTTCTTGAAGTGATCTCTAGTCTTTCCCAATCTGTTGTTTTCTTCTATTTCTTTGCATTGATCGCCGAGGAAGGCTTTCTTATCTCTCCTTGCTATTCTTTGGAACTCTACATTCAGATGGGAATATCTTTCCTTTTCTCCTTTGCTTTTCGCTTTTCTTCTTGGTCCTACTTTAAACTCCAAAAAGGGATACTTTCAGGTAAGGGCTTCCCGGGTGGCTCAGGTGCAAAGAACGTGCCTGCAATGCAGGAGATAAGGGTTCAATCCCTGAGCTGAGAAGATCGTTCATCCTGGTTTACAATTAGTTCCAATTTCTTTCATTGTCGTCTCTTCCTTAACCCATACCTTGCATTTTGGTGTTACCCGTGGTGCTGCCATTTGCCCTCTTCTTGGCTTGTTCAACGTGTTCTTGATGTAACTTCAAACAGGACCCAAATTCCAGTACTTGGCCAGTATCATTATTCAGTTCTGATCTCCCTCCATTGCCCAAGCTCCATACTTTCAGCTGCCAACCAGTTATATTCATTTGAATATCATATTGGCGCCTCAAACCTACCAGTCTCGAATGTGTTGCTTAGATTGTCATGAAAATTGTATTATTACTTGACAAAGTTCCTTTCTATGTGATATATATTAGCCTCATTATCAATAGCAATAGATGAATATATGTACAAAGTTCAAATTTTTTAGCTAAGGGTATAGTGATTGTCTTAGTCTAGCTTTATATCAAGCTTCATTTTCATACTTTCGATTGTCTCCCTTCTGGCCTAACTCCCATCTACCCTCACATAGTCTAATTTCTTAATTTTCCTTGCCCAAGTGTAAACAAGATTTTGATTCTATGCTTGTTGTTCTATGCATATAGCCTTTTTTTTCATTTCCTCTTTATGCTGTGAATGTTTACTTTAAAATTCATTCTACATATTTGCTCTTTATTGCCCAAATTTTCAGGCAAAATCATTTTATCTGAGATCCTATAGTACCTCGTGCTGTTGTTCAGTCACTCAGTCATGTCCAACTCTTTGCAACCCCATGGACTGCAACACTCCAGGCTTCCCTCTCCTCACTATCTCCCAGAGACTGCTCAAACTCATGTCCATTGAGTCAATGATGCCATCCAACCATCTCAGCCTCTGTCATCCCCTTCTCCTCATGCCCTCAGTCTTTCCCAGAACCATGGTCTATTCCAATGAGCTGGCTCTTCACATCAGATGGCCAAAGTATTGAAGCTTTAGCTTCAGCACCAGTCTTTCCAACGAATATTCAGGGTTGATTTCCTTTAGGATTGACTGGCTTGATCTCCTTGCTGTCCAGGGGATTCTCAAGAGTCTTCTCCAGCACCACAATTTGAACGGATCAATTCTTCAGCACTCAACCTTCTTTATGGTCCAACTCTCTCATCCATACCCATACATGACTACTGGAAAAACCATAGCTTTGACTGTATGGACTTTGGCAGCGAAGTAATGCCTCTGCTTTTTAATATGCTGTCTAGGTTTGTTATAGCTTTTCTTCCAAGGAGCAAGTGTCTTTTAATTTCATGACTGCAGTCACCATCCATAGTGATCTTGGAGCCCCCCAAAAATAAAGCCTGTCACTATTTCCATTGTTTCCCTGTCTATTTGTTGTGATGGGACTGGATGCTATGATCTTCAAGTTTTGAATGTTGAGTTTCAAGACAACTTTTTCACCTCTGTTCTTTCACTTTCATCAAGAGGCTCTTTAGTTCTTCTTCACTTTCTGCCATAAGGGTGGTTTCATCTGCATATCTGAGGTTTTGGTATTTCTCCTGGCAATCTTGATTCCAACTTGTGATTCATGCAGCCTAATATTTCACATGATGTACTCTGTATAGAAATTAAATAAGCAAGGTGACAATATACAGCCTTGACATACTGTTTTCCTAATTTTGAGCCTTTTATCCATTGGTAATATGGAATTTGTATTTTAATAGAAAAGTTAATCAGAGTATCTGTCCTCTCCACCATGCCAGGTGAAGAACTGTGATTTATGGTTCTTTTTACTTTTATTAAAACAGTTTCACATCAACAGAATTTTGATGAAAAGAAATGTTTCAGTGTCTATCTTTTTCATGTCTGGTGTATATAGTGTTTAGTGCAATTAGAATTAATTAATTTAATCTCACATACAAGGCCAATCAGAAAGATCAAGCTTTAGAAATTAACACCAATTCTGTAATTGTGGAGCATTTAGAATAAAATATAAAATGGAATTTTACAGGTAAACACTAAAAAGAGAGGTAGAGAAAACAAGAGGGGTGAGTGATGGATGAGCTAAGAAATAAGTAGGGGCAAGCAATTAAAATTTAAATAAGATAGAGATTGGCATCAAAGTTTAGCATCTCACCTTTCTCAGTAATTCAAAACATTCCTCATTTTGGCCATCAGCAGCATCATTTTTCTTAGCACTCCTGCCATGTTCCCACTCTTCAATTTGGCAAAACTTGAAGATATTTCCACTCCTTCCCCTTCTCCATCTTCACTGATAATATGTTCTTTTCGTTGCAGGCATGCTTGAGTAACCTCGAGTGCCAAAGAACCCAGGAAAAGTAGAGATAGCAGATGGCAAAGGAGCAGGAAACAAGTGATAATTAACTACTGTGAAAGTGGGGGTTAGAATAGGGCTATGACACAGGAAAAGTGGACCTAAAAACTGATACAGTTTAAGGCATTCTCATTTAAGAATACACAGTACAGTGTTTTACTTTTAGCATGTGCCATGAATCTACTCCATTCTTTTTGTACAACTAACTGACTTCTTGTATACTTAAACTGTATACTTTTTTTTTGTCTCAAAGCTTCTACTTAGACATATTTTCTGATGTCTCAATTTATACATCATCCTTGTCTCCCTGATTTGACTTGTCACATTCCTCTGTGAAAGAACACATTATTCCCCAGTTTCTGTTCTCTCCTTCTGTGGAGATAATAGCTTTCAACCCTATCAGACGAAACACTCAATTGTTACACTAAATGCTTTACAATGTCACCTTTACTATCCTGAAATTTATAAATATACCTTATTATATAAGTACTTTGAAAAGAGTCAATAATTACTTTGAAAAGTGTTATTGACTCTTTCCAAAGTACCTATATCAAGAAAAGGAGAAAATAAAAATGAATTAAAATAATTTGCATTCTTTATTTAAAATATATAATTTAATATGGAAACGCTGAGGCATAGCTACACTTGAAATAAGTAGTAAGATGATTATACTTAGACCAGGATGACTGTGATGCAGAGGTTGACTGACACAATATCTCATATGCTCTTATATCAATGATGCAGATGCCATGAGCAGCCCTGTTGCAGATGATGTTTTGTTTTTTTTTTTTTTTTGAAATACTGAACAATTCTGACTGAAGATGCAACCTAACCATATACATTTCTCCCTTGACTCCCTACACATCTAAAAAAGTCAGTGCATGCTACAGTTGCACATTTATATAGAAAACGGAGTTAATCTCTACACTTAGAAAATTATAATTTGTTTTCCCACTTACCTGGGCATCCTTCAAGAATTTTAAAATCTGTGAAGAATACAAGCCAACTGTTTATTGTGTGAGGCTCTTCTGGACATTGCAGTTCACCTAACCTCCTTAGATCTTCCAATTAAGTGATAAGAAGACTTTTAAGTCATTGTGTCAAACAAAAACACCATCATACATGTTTCTAAAATTTTACCTAAGACATGAGTTGAAAACTACTGTTTCTTTGAAAGTGTATGTGTGCTAAGTCACTTCAGTCATGTCCTACTCTTTGCAACCCTATAGACCATAACCCACCACGAAACTGTCTATGGGGTTCTCCAAGAAAGAATACTAGAGTGAGTTGTTGTGCCCTCCTCCAGGGGATCTTCCCGATCCAGGGGTTGAACCCACATCTCTCGCATCTCCTTCATTGACAGGCAGGTTCTTTACTGCTAGCACCACCAGAAATCCCTTTCTATGAATAGAATTCCTTATTTCTAACCAAGTATCCAGCTGCTCGGAACATATTAGATTACAGTTTTTAGCCTCTATGGTGGCTAACTGTGGTCATGCTCTGGACAATGGTGAGTGCAACTTTTTATTTACTCTAAAAGGAAAAAGTGTGTCCTCTTCTTCTTCTTTGCTGTCTTGTTGCTTTGAATTGAAAATACAATGGGAGACATTTTTTTTTTTTTTACCATGGGGTGAGAGCATCACTTTGGGAATAGAAAGTAAGGAGACAAAAGGATCCTGAGTCTTGAGACTGTGGGATTGCCTTGCCTGTGGTGTCAGACACCTCTGATGTCCTGTCTCACATCTCTTTATCTTTGCCTTCAGCTGCAGCTGCTGTGGAATGTTCCATGAGAGCTTTGACTCATTTCAAACTGGCCGTATCCTGTATTAAGTATATTTGGTATGTCTTCACTTTCCACCACTTGGCTTCTCTTATAATTTGAATGCAAGAAGTAGCTTTCTCAGACAGTGCATGTATAACTGGGAGGTGCATGTGTGTCCATATCCTCAGAGAAAACTGTCAATCAATTGGGAATGGGTAACACTGGATGTGTTTTCCTGCTCTCCCCTTTAATGTAGACACTTATGGTAGATATTCTGGACACTTCTCATGTGGTCCATGCAGAATCCAGCTCTTAGAGCCCTTCAGTTCAGTTCAGTTCAGTTCAGTCCCTCAGTCGTGTCCGACTGTTTGCGACCCCATGAATCGCAGCACACCAGGCGTTCCTGTCCATCACCAACTCCCGGAGTCCACTCAAACTCATGTCCATCGAGTTGATGATGCAATCCAGCCATCTCATCCTCTGTCATCCCCTTCTCCTCCTGCCCTCAATCTTTCCCAGCATCAGGGTCTTTTCAAATGAGTCAGCTCTTCACATCACGCGGCCAAAGTATTGGAGTTTCAGCTTCAACATCAGTCCTTCCAATGAACACCCAGGACTGATCTCCTTCAGGATGGACTGGTTGGATCTCCTTGCAGTCCAAGGGACTCTCAAGAGTCTTCTCCAACACCACAGTTCAAAAGCATCAATTCTTCGGCACTCAGCTTTCTTCACAGTCCAACTCTCACATCCATACATGACTGCTGGAAAAACCATAGCCATGACTAGACAGACTTTGTTGGCAAAGTAATGTCTCTGATTTTAAATATGCTATCTAGATTGGTCATAACCTTCCTTCCAAGGAGTAAATGTCTTTTAATTTCGTGGCTGAAATCACCATCAGCAGTGATCTTGGAGCCCCAAAAAATAAAGTCTGACACTGTTTCCCCATCCATTTCCCATGAAGTGATGGGACCAGATGACATGATCTTAGTTTTCTGAATGTTGAGCTTGCTTTCATTAACTACTGTGGATATTTTTAAGAAATAAAACAACTAACTTAGGGTATAGGGATAAAACAAAAGGCTTCCATGTGTGTGATTAAAGCAACACTCACCTCCTGCATCCATAGATCAGAGGGCATTCAAAATCACAATCAGAATTTTTTTTGTAAGAGTGTAATTGCAGGGGACACAAACAGTACAGGTTTGTGGCTACAATGGGTCCCTTCTGTCAGAGATGAGGCTGATAGCAAAAGAAAAGAAATAAATAAATGAGATGCTGAGACTAAGAATGGAGACATTTGGACAAATGAATTTGAGAGCCTCCTACACCTATGCTCCCCTTGACCTCTGAACTGGTAGAAGCACTCCAGTCCTAGCTGGAGACAAGCCTCTCCCTTTATTAAAAGATTATGTAAGTACATGAACAAGGCAAATGCTTCAAAATTATTGTTTACTGTCTATCCCTGCATAAACTTATTGCCTCCAGATGAAAAACTAAAATCAGTTCAATAAGCCCTATGCAAGGAAGCCTAGTCCATGTCCCAGGAGGAAAAAGCTTATGCTTACTCAGTCAAAATTATTTTTGTACTTGACTATCAATACAGAAACAAACAGCTGATTTTAAAGGAGTTAGACTTGGGGAAAGGAATGAGATATATGGCTATGTACACCCTGTAGTTATTTTCCAAATGCATAATTGAAATGTATATACTTAGTAGCTAGCAGAATGTGAGTTTAGAAGCTTTATGGTACAAAGGGCTAATGGAAACTCCTAAAACAGCCCCTACAAACCCCATCTTGCCATTGTAGTAAAACAGAGTATTCATAGTAAATGTGGTAAATAAATACTAATAAATATAGTGAAGCAAGTATTCATCCTTGGGAAAGTTGTAATGTGCTCCTCAGTTCCCCCAGTGAAACCCAGAAACACCCATAAAGATCATAACCAGAAGCAATTAATTATGAACCGTAAACTTTATTACTTGGTAGCCTCAATAGCAGCTCCTGTGCTGCATGTGATATTTTTACTATAGTTGACACTTGATATGCACCTATTAATCTGGCAAATGTGTTCTTTTCTATCTACCAGAAGCTGTTCCCATTTGCAAAGAGACAACATCTGTACAGATTCATTGTCTGGTCCAAGCACTAGATTAACTCTCTTGCTCTCTGCCACAATATAATATGCAGGGACCTTAATCATCTTGACATGTCTTAGAACATCATGCTAGTTCCTATATTGATGCTTAATGATGATACTAATTGGACCTAGTGGACAGAAAGTGGCAAATACTTTAGTATCCACATATATAGATGCCAAAAACATACATGCCAGCACAGTGGGAGATAAGTCCCTCCAAATTGTAAGGACTTGCCACATTAGCAGTAGTTTGTAGGGATCCAAAAGTCTGGAGAACAAATGAGCATCATTTCTGTGTGTTCTGTACTTTGGGCCTTTTGGATTTTGAAAGTAGCGTATGCCATGCCTGGGAACATTGTTTTGACCTAATTATTGAGTGGCTCATGAAGCTGCCAGTTTCAAATGAGTCAGGCCACATCCTCAGGGTCCTGGAGAAGGGCCATAATGTCTGTGGCTGAGAATTGCTCTTCATATGCTTGATCACAATGGTGAATGGACAATTTCAGCAGCCGTAATCTAATAAAGGAAAGGCAAACTGTGGACTCAAACTACTCAGAAATGAAGGTCTTTGTCACCCCACCAAGCAAGCAGCCTATCAACTGAAATGTCGGGCAAGAGTAAGGAAAATCTAGAATGTGTGGTGGAAGAAAGAGATTTTGAATATCAATTAAACCCTTTGGGCCAGTAATCTTGTGGGATCAGCAATGAGATTATAATTTGTTTCACTAACCTTTGTTTATTAAATTTCTGCAGCCAGCCTCGATCTTGAAGACTCACTGATGGATAGGACTGTGTGCAAGCATGAACAAAGATGGACAGTGAGAGGGTAGACTGTGTCAGTTGTGTCCATGCCCCAGCCTACATCATCTCAGCATACTTGTGATTCCAGCCCTGACAACTGCCAATGGGTAGCTTCATATTGGTTTAAGTTCAATTCTTTCTGACAATGCTTCCTATCAAGAATGCTCCACATGTCTTTGGTTTCTCTCCCACAGTTGCCCCAACACCTAGGACACTGGTAGGAATTTACTTTGGCATGATACATTCTACTCCTAAGAATCTAGAGTTATCACCCTGAGGGTAATCCTGAAATGATAAGAAATGGACATAAATTCTCGCACCTCTCACTCTTCGGCTAGACAATTCTGAAAGGCATTCTGTAAGTTCCTCAGGTGGTCACAGTGAAGTCCAGACCTCACACAAAGGTGACATCAATAACAAATCCTTATAATGGTTTGTCTCTTTCCATGTCTTACTTCCTCTGAAACTCACTAAATACTAGCTCTGGATTGCTAGTTCTGTTCTGGTATGAAAGAAATAAATATTTATTAATGCCATTATAATTTTGGCCAAAATTTATCCAACTAATATGCCCCTGACTCTAATATGACTAACATTCTAATATGACCCCTATCTACTTATTTTGATCTTAGATGTATCTTTCTAGTTTTACTTTTTCCACCTAATTGTTTTCTTCTGGCATTTTAGTTTAAATTCCAGAGAGAGAGACTTTGATTGATTTAGCTTATCCTTTCATACCAAATCAATCCATAACCTTGATATAAATTGACTGATCTGTGGAGAAGGAAATGGCAACCCACTCCAGTATTCTTGCCTGGAAAAGTCCATGAACAGAGGAGCCTGGTGGGCTGCAGTCCATGGGGTTACATGACTGAGCACGCGTGCATGAGGGTGGAGGGAGATGGGTTGGTAGCAATAAACTGGTAGAACTAAAAAAAAAAAAAAAAAAAAAAAAAAAAAATTGACTGATCTGATGGAAGAAGTATATTATTAGTTGAATTAACTACTTCCAGAAAGGAAGGGGTGAGATGCATATGGTAATAAACACCAAGGCTATTGTTTCATGTAAAAGCACGAGTGAGACACTTTCCCCTAGGAAGAGCTGTGAGCCTGGGCAGCTTCATGACTGATTGGAGTAACAGTCCTCTAAGACTCCAAATCTTCCCCAGGCATTTTTCTTACTTCCATTTCTTAATCTTCATTTCTACTACCAGAGAGCCACCCCATATTTATCAAGTTTGGGTAGGTAACACAAAAGCCTTCTACAATAACTTTCATTCACCCAGTTGCATCACATTTTCATTCAGCTTTTAGAAATATGACATATTAAGCTTTCCATTTTGATCATTATCTTCCCCTGCTCAAGTTTTCACAGGAGATATTTCTTGCCTATACATCAACTTTAAACCACTGAGCCTAATATTTAAGACACTCATAAACTACACTGAAATATAAGTTTCTTTAGGCAAAGCTGTATTTTCTGCTCTTTAAATACTGCCAAAAATCTCTGCAGAGTCCTAGGCAAACAAAAAGTGATCAGTAAATGTATGTTGAATTTAAATTAATGGATGCTTCTGAATCTTTCATCTCTATCATTAGGCACTTAAAGTCTCCAATCTGAGAAAATGAATATAGTATTTTTCAAATGAGAAATAAATCTAAGCACTATAAGAAGGGACTCTAAAGGTTGCTCAGTTGTGTCTGAGTCTTTGTGACCCCATGGACTGTACAAGTCCATGGAATTCTCCAGGCCAGAATACTGGAGTAGGTAACCTTTCCCTTCTCCAGGGGATCTTCCTAACCCAGGGATCAAACCTAGGTGTCCCACATTGCAGGAGGATTCTTTAATAGCTGAGCCACAAGGGAAGCCCAGGAAAACTGGAGTGGGTAGCCTATCTCCAATGGATCTTCCCTGAACCAGAGTCTCCTGCATTGCAGATGGATTCTTTACCAACTTAGCTATGAGGGAAGCCCATAAGAAGGATATATAGCACCAAAAAAGAACCATTGTTCAGTTCAGTTCAGTTCAGTTGCTCAGTCGTGTCTGATTCTTTGTGACCCCATGGACTGCAGTACATCAGGCCTTCCTGTCCATCACCAACTCCCAGAGTTTATTCAAACTCATGTCCATTGAGTCGGTGATGCCATCCAACCCTCTCATCCTTGGTCATCCCTTCTCCTCCCACCCTCAATCTTTCCCAGCATCAGGGTCTTTTCCAATGAGTCAGTTTTTTCCATCAGGTGGCCAAATTATTGGAGTTTCAGCTTCAGCATCGTCCTTCCAATGAATACTCAGGACTGATTTCCTTTAGGGTGGACTGCTTGAATCTCCTTGCTCTCCAAGGGACTCTCAAGAGTCTTCTCCAACACCACAGAACCATTGCTAAGTGATATCAACAAAGATTGTATACTACAGAGGTTATGTCCAGGGAGCAGTAATTTCAGAGTTATTCTTGAGTTTTTACTCAACTAAAAGACTAATGTGCATTGTTACCTGGTCAATTTCATTTATTCTTTGTAATTAATCACTAGCATGGACCAAAAAAAAGAAAACGTTTCATGGAAATTGGCCCACATAAAAGACACAAGATAATATTTCTGAAAAAAAGAGATCATTTAATTAAGTACCATTGACTGACTTTTATTTGTTGCAACTTAGTATTATAATGTTTTAATACTTCTATTTTAGTAATAACAATAATGAAAAATAACAAAGTTAGCATTTTGTTATACTTCAATACTGCTAAGAGCAAGACAATTTAGTCACTAACTCCTGTAATAGCAATCAACACAATTCTATTTGTAGTCCAGTCAGGTTAAAAAAAAAAAAAACATTCCCAGTAGCCAATGATGCTTCCAGTTACACTTCAAATTTTGGGGTAACAGGGACTCCTTTAAATCCTGTTGAAGGTTATGGAGTTTATCCCTATGTGAAGAAAAAAAAAATGCCCATAATATATTGTCTACAATTCTTGAAAGTGAGGAAGTCATGGAATTACTGAGACCCATTCACTGACCCTTGGAGGGGCTTAGATTTCAAACTGCTGCTTTAAGTGAGGTCTCCGAAGTTAAATCATGTTCCTAATGAACATGGTTACAATTCAGTCAACTATCATAAGGCCCTTCCATGTGCCAGATGCTGTGCTGAGACACATGAACTAAGAAAATAGGTAAATAAAATATATTTGATTTCACAAAGGAATTCACAATAGGGCATGAAAAGTCTAAAATGAACAGAAATGCTGTGAGATCTTCTGAATACTATTAGAGCAGTTCACCCTAGTAGAAACCAATGTGAGTAATATTAAAAGGTAGAAGATGGACTGAACAGCTTGAGATTGAAGCCCACCTTGGCCTTTTAAAGCTAACATAATTTTGTGCAAGTTACCTAAGTGCTCTGTGCCCCAGTTTCTTTTTCTGTATACTGCAGATGATAACATAACATCTGCAGTTCATAGGGTTTTTGTCAGGATTACATGATTCGATGTAGGTAAATCATTAAGTACAGTACCTGGACCATAGCATAGGCTCAATAAATTAAGATTACCTATGATTATTGTACTCAGCAGGGAGACTGCCTTCAGCTGGAAAGCTCTCCCACCATATGATTGATATGGAGGGCCTGGTTAATGGGGGGAGGGGCAAGAATGGGAGTGGAAAGAGGAGCAGGAAACATCACGTACTGTTTCCTTGTCCTTAAGAGCTCTCCTTTGAGGGTTATAAGACCTCAATCTCCATTTTTCAGAGGACTCTGTGCAAACAGAGTAAGGGACTTGCACAAGGTCACCTGGGGGAGTGGCCACAGAAGGACAAGGAACCTCCAGATCCTTGCCTGGTTTCTTCTCCAGCATACCAGATGGACGTCCAAATGAAAATTCACTTATTTCATTTATCTTTTTAAGATGACAAAAATTATCTTAGTCGAGCATTAGAGTAGGATTTTTCAAATGGCATGGAGCAATATTTGCAATATAATAAGAAAGCCATCAGAATTATTATCATGACATGATAGGAGAATACCAATTGCTTGCTGTTTACTCCAGTCTCTTTAATAATAAATTCATTCATTTTAAGAAAATTTACCCATTGTTCTTTTAGTCATATTAATAAACTTATAATTTGTATAAACTGTTATGCATCATGTCTTTTTTACCTGATATTTTAATATATATTCCAATTCCTAAAGCATTATTTTTAAATGTTTTCCTATGTAAGTCAAACTAAATGGTTCCATTCTGCTTCTTGTTCCTTTATTCTAAATCTTTGTTTTGAGAATTAAATGAGACAATGTATTGATATGTACATTACCTGTCAGAGTGCCTGACTTAATAAGAGCCTTATTAATAATAATATCAAAAATAGCAAGTATATGTGTGTGTGTGTATGTATATATGTATATATTTGTCAGGAAACATTTGATTTTTTAATATACACACACAAAATGTTTATAGATGCAGTGGATGATCCAGGCTTGACTCGCAAGCAGAGGCAAAAACAGGTATAATTTCATAGTCAGCAGAGAAAACTCATTCCCTTGAAAATCCTTTCTCACTTTTTGCTTCATATTTGAAATTCCACTGTCAGAATTTCAGACTTGATTGTCTGTTATTAATAATACTGCAACTATCTATAACTTCCCCCAGATTTCCCACTGATGGCTAGTCATTTGAGTTATATCAGTCTTTTTCACTTGAACATGAGACACACCCAAAGGGATTTCATTAGGCACAGATACTAGAAACACAAGGCGTCTGCTGTAATGAATCTCAAGCCTTTTTTGACTCCCCATTCTGTCCTCCTCCTCTTGTTCCTGGTGATCTCATTCATCTCAAAGTTGAACTGTTTACAAGCCGAGGATATCACGCTTTCTGGACTAGATTACCATTCCTAGAGGCTGGCTGCTAAGGACAACTGTGTACAAAATCTCTCCGCTTGGAGAAGTCTCTGTGAGCCTCTCAGGGAGCATCAGTGCTCACTTTATGGGCTCCATTATGCAAGGTCCATCTCTACTGTAGCACTTACCATGATGAATTAGTATGATCTATTTACTGCTCTATTCTCCCCACTGGATTGGGAGTGCTCTGAAGAAACTATAAATGAGAAACTATGTTTCTCACTCATTCATCCATTCATTCATTCACTCATTCATTATTCAATCAACAAATGTGTGACTTGTGTTTAGATCCCAGAGAACAGACCCATGCCTGGCTAGAAAAGGTGGCAAATGAATGTTTGTTGAATGAATGAATAAATAAATATTGAAGTAAGTGAATAAATGAATGACCAAAATAAAGTAACTTTAACACTAAAGACAAATTTCTCCACAAGTAGATTCAGGCTGGTCCTGGTTGCTGATAATCAGAAACTGCCATCAGAGGCAAATGTATGACTGTCTCTATTCCGGAACATTGTGTAGCAGGGTTCAGGGAAAGGCAGTGTGATGAGAGTGAGATTAAGTAGTTTGATAACATCAGTTTCCAATCACCATTTCTCATGGTGGACTGAATGATGAATGCAGGCCTGTCAGGCATCTATCGAAATTCCTGGAACACCTGTCTCCTGACTTCCAGGGTAGCTTTTCTCTTTTATTTCTGAGCAGAAATCAGGAAATGCAATTCAACCTTAACTTTATCTCAGCAGCTCAAGAAACTGGCTTTATTTCTTGGAATTTCCCATTAAGAGGTTGTTTGATTGTACTTCCTCTGACCTCTTGAGTAGCTGGAACTGGGTTGGAGGGTTGTTTGACTAGATCATCATGTCCGTAGACGAAATAGAAGGAAATATACCTTGGAGCTCTTTGAAAATAAATTTTAAAGGGCAGAGCAATTGTTTTTCATCTGAAGCCAACATCATAAAACGAGCTTGAGAATGAAAAAATAGCTGAAGAGTCTGGCTCAGGCTTTCTTAGAGGCAAAAATGAAGCAGAATTCTAGTCTTTCCAAAACGTCTTCCAAAAATATTCCATGGGCATCCTTGTTGATTGCAAGGATAGAAGACAATCATAGACTGCTACAGCCGTAAGGGAAGTTGGTATCTAATTCCACTTTTTGCAAGTAACAGATGTTGAAATTAAGTCCTGGAATGTTGAAGTGATTTGTTCAAGATCATTCAACTATGTCATTGTAGAATCTATAGCAGAACCACATTTGTAGATTCCTCTCCCATTCTTTCCCTTCCTCAGTTTTGTTTGGTTTTGTTTTAAACTCCATCACATGATCTTCAGAAAATGTACTATGTCTGACATATACAGATTTTACAAGCTTGTTCCATATTTAATGAGATTTATTGAGCATTATGTGTAGAATAACACCCTCAACATCATTGAGGATTCAAAGGTGATTAGACACTTAATATTCATGAAGCATACACTCTCCTCTCTAATAGGATAGCATGAAAGCTTCAGAAATAACCTGCAGTGCAGAAACAATGAAAGAAAAGGTTTCTTGGGGAACCAGAGATTGAATGTGCTCTGGTACGCTATAATAAAATCTGACTGTGCATTGCCAGCTATTATTTTGGTAACCATCCTTACAGGCATCCAGGGAATCTCCTTTCCGGGTGGTAAGCAAGATGCACATTTGTTCACCAATCTTGCATTTTCCATTTCTTAGAACTGTCATCCCATATTTCTCCAGGGATCTCTGGCTTCACTCACCCAAATCCCAAATTAAATCCCTCATGATCATTATTGCTAAGTGGAAGAAGATTTCCTCATAGTAACTAGAAAAAGTTGTCAGTACATTCAGTAAGGATTTGAGCCGTAGGGTCAGTTAATGCTTAGGTCAGAAGTTGAACATTTGCCTGAAGGTATGTTTTGTGAAACTAATCTAATGTTGACCTAATCTAATGTTGACCCATATAGTGTTTTAAATTTGGACTAGTTGCCAACACAGAAGCATTGGAAAATTATACCTACTAATTTGGGTTTCCAGACTCCGCAGAAGACTGGAGATTCTGCCCACACTGGGTCTGACTTTTCCTGTGTGCTAAGTGGCTTCATTCAGCTGTGTCTGATTCTTTGCAGCCCTGTGAATGATAGCCAGCCAGGTTCCTCTGCCCATGGGATTCTTCTTCAGGCCTTTGCACATGACAATAATTGCTCAGAGATTGGTAGCCACCAGTTCTTTAGACAGATCATGTATTTTCCAGCTTGCCACAGCCCCCATCACTTAATACTACTTTTGCAAAGCAGAGGCCCAGTGTAAGATACTATTCATCATTTACCCCTCACCTACCGCACTAGTTTATGTCAACAACTGGCATTGTAGATATTGAGCAACTACCTCTGCTTTAGGTAATAATAACAATACAGTTGACTAGTTTAGAAGTTATTTAATTTTGTTTACATGGGCTTGGGCCTCCCCTGGTGGCTGAGACAATTAAAAAAGAAAAATCTGTCCGTAGTCGAGGAAACTTGGGTTCAATCCCTGAATGAGGAAGATGTCCCAGAGAAGGGAATGGCTACCCACTCCAGTATTCTTGACTGGAGTATCTCATGGACAGAGGAGCCTGATGGGCTAAAGTCCCTGGGGTCACAAAGAGTCAGACATGACTGAGCAACTAACACTTTCACTTTCACATAGCTTACATTTGATGCAGTTCAGTTCAGTTCAGTTCAGTTGCTCAGTTGTGTCGGACTCTTTGCAAACCCATGAACCACAGCACGCCAGGCCTCCCTATCCATCACCAACTGCCGGAGTCTACCCAAACCCATGTCTATTGTGTCAGTAATGCCATCCAACCATCTCATCCTCTGTTGACCCCTTCTCTGCCTACCCTCAATCTTTCCCAGCATCAGGGTCTTTTCCAATGAGTCAGCTCTTCACATCAGGTGGCCAAAATACTGGAGTTTCAGCTTCAAGATCAGTCCTTCCAATGAACACCCAGGACTGATCTCCTTTAAGATGGACTGGTTGGATCTTCTTGCAGTCCAAGGGACTCTCAAGAGTCTTCTCCAACACTGCAGTTCAAAAACATCAATTCCTCAGCATGCAGCTTTCTTTATAGTCCAACTCTCACATCCATACACGACTACTGGAAAACCATAGCTTTGACTAGACAGACCTTTGTTGGCGAAGTGATATCTCTGCTTTTTAATATGCTGTCTATGTTGGTCATAATTTTCCATCCAAGGAGTAAGCGTCTTTTAATTTCATGTCTATGACTACCATCTGCACTGATTTTGGAGCAAATAAATAAATAAATAAATAAAGTCAGCCACTGTTTCCCCATCAGTTTGACATGAAGTGATGGGACTGGATGCCATGATCTTAGTTTTCTGAATACTGAGCTTTAAGTCAACTTTTTCATTGTCATCTTTCACTTTCATCAAGCGGCTCTTTAGTTCTTCTTCACTTTCTGCCATAAGGGTGGTGTCATCTGCATATCTGAGGTTATTGATATTTCTCCCAGCAATCTTGATCCCAGCTTGTGCTTCTTCCAGCCCAGTGTTTTGCATGATGCACTCTGCATAAAAGTTAAATAAACAGGGTGACAATATGCAGCCTTGACATACTCCTTTTCCTATTTGGAACCAGTTTGTTGTTCCATGTCCAGTTCTAACTGTTGCTTCCTGACATGCATACAGGTTTCTCAAGAGGCAGGTCAGACGGTCTGATATTCCCATCTCTTTCAGAATTTTCCACAGTTTGTTGTGATCCACACAGTCAAAGGCTTTGGCATAGTCAATAAATCAGAAATAGATGTTTTACCGCAACTCTTTTGTTTTTACGATGATCCAGCAGATGTTGGCAATTTGATCTATAGTGTCACAACTTTTCAAAAACCATCTTGAACATCTGAAATTTCATGGTTCATGTATTGCTGAAGCCTGGCTTGGAGAATTTTGAGCATTACTTTACTAGTGTGTGAGATGAGTGCAATTGTGTTGTAGTTTGAGCATTCTTGGCATTGCCTTTCTTTGGGATTGGAATGAAAACTGACCTTTTCCAGTCCTGTGGCCACTGATGAGTTTTCCAAATCTGCTGGTATATTGAGTGCAGCACTTTCACAGCATCATCTTTTAGGATTTGAAATAGCTCAACTGGAATTCCATGACCTCCACTAGCTTTGTTTGTAGTGATGCTTCCTAAGGCCCACGTGACTTCACACTCCAGGATGTCTGGCTCTCGGTGAGTATGAGTGATCACACCATCGTGATTTTCTGGGTCGTGAAGATCTTTTTTGTACAATTCTTCTGTGTATTCTTGCCACCTCTTCTTAATGTCTTCTGATTCTGTTAGGTCCATACCATTTCTGTCCTTTATTGAGCCCATCTTTGCATGAAGTGTTCCCTTGGTATCTCTAATTTTCTTGAAGAGATCTGTAGTCTTTCCCATTCTATTGTTTTCCTCTATTTCTTTGCATTGATCGCTCAGGAAGGTTTTCTTATCTCTCCTTGTTATTCTTTGCTTTCAAATGGGTATATCTTTCCTTTTCTCCTTTGCTTTTCACTTCCTGTCTTTTCACAGCTATTTGTAAGGCCTCCTCAGGCAGTCATTTTCCTTTTTTGCATTTCTTTTTCTCGGGAATGGTCTTGATTCCTGTCTCCTGTACAGTGTCACAAACCTCTGTCCATAGTCCATCAGGCACTCTGTCTATCAGATCTAGTCCCTTAAATCTATTTCTTTCTTCCACTGTATATTCATAAGGTATTTGATTTAGGTCATACCTGAATGATTTAGTGGTTTTCCCCACTTTCTTCAATTTCAGTCTGAATTTGGCAATAAGGAGTTCATGATCTGAGCCACAGTCTGCTCCTGGTCTTGTTTTTGCTGACTGTATAGAGCTTCTCCATCTTTGGCTGCAAAGAATATAATCAATCTGATTTCAGTGATGACCATCTGGTGATGTCCATGTGTAAAGTCTTCTCTTGTGTTGTTGGAAGAGGGTGTTTGCTATGACCAGTGCGTTCTCTTGGCAAAACTCTATTAGCCTTTGCCTTGCTTCATTCTGTACTCCAAGGCCAAATTTGCCTGTTACTCCTGGTGTTTCCTGACTTCCTACTTTTGCATTCCATTCCCCTATAATGAAAAGGACATCTTATGGGGGTGCTAGTTCTGGAAGATCTTGTAGGTCTTCATAGAACCATCCAACAGTATGCAATATTTACAAATTGCTTTCTCATAAATTATACGTATGTTTATGAATTATAGGAGACAGTTACAATTATGCTCAATTCTCAGGTGAAAACATTAAATCTTGGGTAAGTAAAATAATTTTCCTAAGTATATGCAGACATCCTCAAATTACTGGGACCAAAGTTCTTTACATCACATCTCCACTTGACAATTATGGTGATAGATGCTAAAACTCTAAGGGTAAGAAATAAGTACACATGTGACTTTTCTTTTCTATACTACACTTTTGCTGTTGAAGCAAACCTACATTAATATGCAATAACAGTCATTTCAGCTATATCAAAATACAAATGTTAGTCTTTAATTGAGAATAAATTGAGTATCCTAATAGATAACACTTATTATTGCAACTATTAAAATTTTAACTTAAAATGCAGCCAGTGCATCACACAGCTCTTGGACTTCCCTGGTGGCTCATACAGTAAAGAATCTGCCTGCAACGTAAGAGACTTGGGTTCAGTTCCTGGGTCAGGAAGATTCCCAGGAGAAAGGAATGGCTACCCATTTCAGTATTCTTGCCTAGAGAATTAAATGGACAGAGGAGCCTGGCAGACTACAGTCCATGGGGTCACAAAGATTCAGACAGAAATGACTAACACTTTATTTCACTATAAACTTTTTGTGCAATATGGTTTACCTTTTTCTTTAACAGATTATAAAACTGAAATGCAAAGAAATAAATGGCTTATACATGGTCATATAAACACTATTGTCAGAATTTATATGAGAACTCAAGTCTCCCAATCCTAAAAAGATTCTTCTTGCTCTTCATTGTGTTACAACTATTCTTTAAGAAGGATATAAGACACAGCAAATAAATTAAAGATGATTTTTACCTGCCCTTAAAGAGCTAAAACCTCCTCTAAAGAGCTAAAATGTAAAATCCATTAAAGAAGCCAACACAGAATTGTATTTAGTTCTACCATAGTATACAAAGGATGTATTATATATTATGCTATAGATGATATGAGAAAAAGTTCTTCCTAAAATTCATAAAGTTTTCACCTTTTTTTTTTTCTTTGAAAGTTTTGGAAAGACAACACAGAGGTTATCAAAATACAGGCTGTGGCAAAGGGAGCCGGAACCAAGATCAGACAGAACAGGGTTATGAACTCTAAACCACCTATAAGGGGAGAAAGGAAATAATTTCACCTGAAGAAGAGCATCTAAGCTATCAGATGGAATATAACCGCATAGATGTAGGTAACTGTTTTGTCTCAACATCAGGGAGGCACAACATGAGTCCAGCCATAGTTGCAACTTTAAGAGAAAGATCTCTCACTAATGATTGCAGGACTTCACATAAAACATAACTGAGTTAATTAATGTGTTTATCCTATTTATACATTTTTTACTCCAGCATATTGGAATTTCAGGTTAGGGGAGACTCACTGAAGTATGAGGGATGGGGGTAAAATGGTGTGTAAGATGTAGAAAGGTGGAATGGCCCTTGGTGCAATAGTATGATAGCAGAGTCCACGAGCTTTAGATAGTTCATGAGGACAATGAATAATGCTATCCAAGACTCCAGTGAAGGGCTTTCTCAAGGATATAGTGGTTTATCAGGGCTTTATCCAAGTAGTCAGGGATTTATTTTCAAACTCTCTGGTAGGATACAAAAGTGCTAATTAGAGAGACCAACACAGAAGATAAGAAATGCAACTGTGTCAACACAAATGAAGTCACTGCTGTGGAGGTGGAGGAAGGTTGAGAGTCAATGGACAAAGCCCTCTGAGGATTTGTTAATCATATTCCAGAATCTCATTTTCTAACCTTGAAATTAGGATCGTATTCTACCAGCTGATGGATATAGACAGGTAATGTGCCTCCAGCTTTAGCCATCCACCTCACAACCTGAGCTAGCCTGAAAATGACATCAATGGTTGTCACTGGGGGACTCTGGGGACACCAGATCTGAAAATTATGAATGTTAATAATATATTTGTTTCTATGCATTAGAAAAAATAAACATTATAAAACCAGTGGAATTATTATTAGTACATACTACAATAAATCCAAATACAGTGAAAGTCTAGATTAAACATTAGCTCACATGTTTCTGTTTTAACAAAGGTTATACATTTAATTAATTTATTTTTTTCATTTGTATGAAGCATCTGCCACTGACATTACATTCCAATTTCTGAAAGCATTAGCAAATTACACAGGAACATTAAGCATTTCAACTACCATTCTTCATCTTCCAAAAACAGTTCTCTATATTGTTTTATAAGAAAGAATCTCTAAAAAGCAAATTTATCAGCTTAGGAGATTTGCATTATAATTTGAAACATTAAGGATAAAAACATAGAATGAAAGCACACACACTTATATTTTGAATGAGAACTCCGCTCTTCAGAAACAAACAAAAATCCCAGTTGATCTTCTGCAGTTTCCATGCACTCGATTCTACATGTTTAGCAATTCAGTGGTCACTGTTTGGTATAAGTCTGAAATATATGGAAAGGACATTTTATTTTAGCTATGCTCTGAGATTCTTCTGTTCCCACAAGGCACTGAAAGAGAAACACATCCCAATCATCTGCAAAAGATTATCTACTTTAAATTGGTCCATGAGAAATATTTCAGAGAGAGGGAAAGGTTAGTTTGCTTTTGATATGGTAATAAAAGCAATAATAATGCTTGATATCCATGTAGACTTTATAATTCACATGGTGTTTTCCCATTCACTTTCTCATTTCATTGCCACAGAATCCCTGTGACGTCAGTAGGGTGAGTGTGATTGTCTCCACTTTATAGTTGCATTAACTGGGACACAAAGAAGCAACAACATGCCCAAGATTGCACTGCTACTGCACTTGGAAAGATAAGACTAGAATCAAGATCTGAGAACCTTGTGCATCTCTGTGTGTGTCTGTGTGTGTATATATTTGTGTGTGTGTGTGTATTCTATACATTTTACTCATTTTATCCCAACAGAAAACGAGAGGAAATAATTTTTTGTTTCAGTTACCCCAAGAAAGGCTTTTGACACAAAATTCCTTCTTTTGCCCTCTAAAAAATGAGTGAACTTATTAGAAGGAAAAAGAAAACCAAAGACAGCTGCCTTGCTTAGGCTGAAGCACTTTGTGGGAAAGAGGGAAACAGAGGAGGTGGAGAAAATGGGAAGAAGAGTGGGGCCAGGAGGAAGACATTGAACAGCTACAGAAGAATGCAGGGGAGCCCTGATGAAGCACATAGTTGGATTTTTTTCCCCTTCCAAGTGAAGCCTTCACAGTGCAACTTTGCCTTCTTGGGTGGAAGTCCCTGAACACCAATTCAATCTGCTTCAACATGTATTTATTGCACACAAACCATGTGTACAGTCATGAACATGGCACCATGGGGAACATAAAATAAGTACATATTACACAGTCCTCACAGCATAAAGGAGCATGCAGACTTGAAGAAAGGAGGGAAGATGGTGGCAATATATATGAAGTCGCTGGAGAAAGATCTCAATACAATATAAAACAAAGTATTCATTGGAAGCACGTAAATGTCTGGGACAAATAAGAGACATACTAGGAAATCAGATAAAGAAAAAATTGGTAGTCATGGAAGTTTTGAGTGAAAACTTTTTAGAGAAAATGAAGCTGAAAATGAGTAAGAAAGTACTGAATCATTGAGTTAGAATGAGCAAGTTATACTGATTATACAGTTTTGGATAGTCTGGCATCTAGGTTCAACTTCAGCAGTTCCAGATATAGTGATTCTCACTACTAAGAGAGACATCCAACTATGTCTTAGGATGGTCTCATAAACTTGCTCTTAAAAAGTACTTCCTTATTTTCAGTTATATCTTATTTCCTTCTCCCTCTCATTCTTCAACTCTGCCTGCATGCTCTGTCTCAGGAAACACACAGACTGATCCTAGTTCATCCTCCACAGAACAGACCCTGAGGTGTTTGGAGACAGCCTGCACATCTCCTAAAATCTCCTTTCCAGTCTGAAATCCCAAGTTATTCTGCCAGTTGTCAATCCAAGATCATTGCAGTAGGTTGAAGAAAATGAGTGTGGACAGATGAAACCTTTCTTTTGTCAGCTAGGAGCCATTTCCTTGGAATGTAGGTCTATAAGAATGCAAGTATTTGTAAGGAATATTATGAAAGTTCAGGTAGGTGAAAAAAATGATTCTCATTTTTAGTTTGCTGCCTTCATAAGACCAAGTAGGTTTTAATTTTTGTCCCTGTGCTTTTTGTGATTCTTTCATTTACTTTTGCTAAGTTAACCAAAGTTTAAAGGCATCAGCATATAACTTGTATGCACTAGTTAAGTCAAAATCTGAAATATATCCTATATAGAAGGAACAGATGCATTTTTTTAATGCTGAATCTGTACTCCTTTAGACACCAACCTTTAACTTTATGATGCACAGAATGATAAGTAATACTGATACATACAGACCCAACTTGTCTGGGGTCACTGCACACAGAGTGAAGTTGATGTCAGAATGAAAAAGATAGAATTTGATAATTAAAAATGGCCTTAATATATGATCTGGTCCAACATTTCTCCTTGAATTCTAGAGGTGAAAATGAATATATCCAGTGTTTTATCACAGAAACTGTTGAGAATATGCTTCATGTGGGTTTATCAATCCCTGTCAATTTCCTAAAGTTAGTTTCAGCTTTTAGAATGCAGTGATCAGAGTATTTTATTCTAGAAAGCCCCCTAGAGATCTATTCAGAACCCTGTGATATGCTGGCCATGAAACCATTATATGTGCCTGTTTAGAAGCAGAACTTGAGATAGTGTTTTTCAAAATGCTTTTAGGAACCCATTATGTAGTCATTGCCAGAACTGAGTCAAAGGATGGGAAATTGAGAGCTGGACAAACTCTTACATTGCGAAAAAAATTTTCTGAGTCAAAATATCAGAGTGATTGGACCCCTGACTATTTTGTCCTCACTAAACAAACATCATTTATTTACTACTGTGAGATATTCCAGTTTGCAGATGGCAGACCAGGGAATTTCTCAGCCTTCATACCTATACTCATTTATGTTGCTGATTGGGCTTTGTTGATGGCTCAGATGTTAAAGAATCTGCCTGCAATGCAGAAGATCCAGGTTCTATCCCTGAGTCAGGAAGATCCCCTGGAGAAGATAATGGTAACCCATTCCAGCATTTGCCTGAAGAATTCCATGGACAGAGGAGCCTGGCCGGCTACAGTCCATAGAGTAGGCAAAGAGTTGGACAAGACTGAGCGACTAACACTGGCCAACTGTATAGTGAGCCCTCCCATCAGGAAGCTTCCACAAGCATCTTAACTTATCCATCAGAGGGAAGACAAAATGAAATCCACAATCATAGAAAACTAACCAAACTGATCACATGGACCACAGCCTTGTCTAACTCAATGAAACTATGAGCCATGCTGTGTGGGGCCACCAAAGACAGATGGGTCATAGTAGAGAACTGTAACAAAAAGTGGTCTACTGGAGAAGGGAATGGTAAACCACTTCAGAATTCTTGCCTTGAGAATCTCATGAATAGTATGAAAAGGCAAAAAGATATGACACTGAGAGATGAATTCCTCAGGTCGGTAGGTGTCCAATATGCTACATGAGAAGAGTAGAGAAACGGCTCCAGAGGAATGAACAGGCTGCGCCAAAGCAAAAATAAAGCCCAGTTGTGGATATGACTCGTGATGGAAGTAAAGCCCAATGCTGTAAAGAACAACTTTGCATAGGAACCTGGAATGTTAGGTCCATGTTCGGGGTAATTTGGAAGTGGTCAAACAGGAGATGGCAAGAATGAACATTGACATTTTAGGAATCAATGAACCAAAATGGACAGGAATGGGTGAATTTAATTCAGATGACCATTATATCTACCCCAATGGGTAAAGATCCTTTAGAAGAAATGGAGTAGCCCTAATAACCAACAAAAGATTACTAGCTGCAATACTTGAGTGCAATCTCAAAAATGACAGAATGATCTCTGTTTTCAAGGCAAAGCATTCAATATCACAGTAATCCAAGCCTATGCCCCAACCATTAATGTGGAAGAAGCTGAAGTTGAACGGTTCTGTGAAGACCTACAAAACCTTCTAGAACTAATACCAAAAAAGATATTGTTTTCATCAAAGGGGACTGGAATGCAAAAGTAGGAAGTCAAAATTACCTGGAATAACAGACAAGTTTGGTCTTGGAGTACAAAACGAAACAGGGCAAAGGCTAGCAGAGTTTTGCTAAGAGAACACACTGGTCATAGCAAACACATTCTTCCAACAACACAAGAGATGCCTTTATACATGGGCATCACCAGATGGTCAATACTGAAATCCGACTGATTATATTCTTTGCAGCTGAAGACGGAGAGGCTCTATACAGTCAGCAAAAAAAAAAAAAAAAAAAAAAAAAAAAAACAAGTCCAGGAGCTGACTGTGGCTCAGATCCTGAACTGCTTATTGCAAAATCCAGACTTAAATTGAAGTAGGGAAAACCACTAGAGAGTTCAGGTATGACCTAAATCAAATCCTTACAATTATACAATGGAAGTGACAAATAGATTCAAGGGATTAAATCTGATAGACTGAGTGACTGAAGAACCATAGACGGGGGTTCATATCATTGTATGGGATGCGTTGATCAAAATCATTCTCAAGAAAAAGAAATGCAAAAAGGCAAACTGGTTGTTTGAGGAGGCCTTAAAAATACCTGAGAAACAAAAGGTTAAGGAGAAAAGGAAAGCTATACCCATCTGAATGCAGAGTTCCAAAGAATAGCAAAGAGAGATAAGAAAGCCTTCCTCAGTGCAAAGAAATAGAGGAAAATAACAGAATGGCAAAGACTAGAGATCTCTTCAAGAAAATTAGAGATACCAATGGAACATTTCATGCAAAGAATGCACACTAAAGGACAGAAATGGCATGGACTTAACAGAAGCAGAAGATATTAAGAAGAGGTGGCAAGAATACACAGAACTATACAAAAAAGATCTTCATGACCCAGATAACCACTATGGTGTGATCACCAACCTGTAGCCAGACATCCTGGAGTGTGAAGTCAAGTGGGCCTTAGGAAGCATTAGAGGTGATGAAATTCCAGATGAGCTACTTTGAATTCTAAAAGAGAATGCTGTGAAAGGGCTGTACTCAATATGCCAGCAAATTTGGAAAACTCATCAGTGGCCACAGGACTGGAAAAGGACAGTTTTCATTCCAACCCTAAAGAAAGGTAATGCCAAAGAATTCAAACTACCACACAATTGCACTCATCCCACACGCTAGTAAAGTAATGCTCAAAATGCTCCAAGCCAGGCTTCAGCAGTATGTGAATTGAGAATTTCCAGATGCTCAAGAAGGATTTAGAAAAGGCAGAGGAACCAGATATCAAATAGTTAACATCCATTGGATCATAAGAAGCAAGAAAATTTCAGAGGAATATCTCCTTCGGCTTCATTGCCTATGCTAAAGTATTTGACTCTGTGGCTCACAAAAACTGTGGAAAATTCTTCAAGAGATGGGAATACCAGACCACCTTACCTACCTCCTGAGAAATCTGTATCTAGGTCAAGAAGCAACAGTTAGAACCTAACATGGACCAACGGACTGGTTCCAAATTGGGAAAGGAGTACATCAAGATTGTATATTGTCACCCTGCTTATTTAACTTATATGCAGAGTACATGATATGAAATCCTGGGCCCAATGAAACACAAGCTGAAATCAAGATTGCCAGGAGAAATATCAATAACCTCAGATAAACAGATGGCACCACCCATATGGCTGAAAGTGAAGAGGAACTAAAGAGCTTCTTCGTGAAATTAAAAGAGGAGAGTGAAAAACATGGCTTAAAACTCAACATTCAAAAACTAAGATCATGGCTTCCAGTCCCATCCCTTCATGGCAAATAGATGGGAAAACAATGAAAGCGTGACAGACTTCATTTTCTTGGCCTCCAAACACTGCAGATGGTGACTGCAGACATGAAATTAAAAGGCACTTACTTCTTGGATGAAAAGCTATGACCAGCCTAGACAGCATATTAAAAAGCAGAGACATTATTTTGCCAGCAAAGATCCATCTAGTCAAAACTATGGTTTTTCCAGTAGTCATGGATGGTCATGAGAATTAGACCATAAAGAAAGTCGAGTGCTGAAGAATTGATGCTTTTGAACTGTGGTATTGGAGAAGACTCTTGAGAGTCCCTTGGAATTCAGTGAGATCAAACCAGTCAATCCTAAAGGAAATCAATCCTGAATATTCATTGGAAGGACTGATGCTGAAGCTGAAGCTCCAATATTTTGGCCACCTCATGTGAAAACCTGGCTCATTAGCAAAGACCCTGATTCTGGGAAAGACTGAAGGGAGGAAGAGAAGAATATGACAGAGGATGAGATGGTTGGATGGCATCACTGACTCTATGGACATGAGTTTGAGAAAATTCTGGGAGCCAGTGATAGACAGGAAGCTTAGCGTGCTGTAGTCCACAGGGTCACAAAGAGTCAGACACGACTGAGTGACTGAACTAACTGAACTGATTGTGAGATATCACAGAGTATGCATTATCAGCTATGAAATACTTCAAAGACAAATTGAAACAGAATCCAAGTTTTTGATCTAGTGTTCAGTCCATGAAAAATATAAAGAATGTAGAAACTAATTTAATTACATTAGAAATAGGCAAAGCCAGAATCTTGAACATTCTCACTGTATGTCTTCAATAAGTCAATCAGTAAGCTAATAACAGGAAAAAATCTTTAAAAATAGAATGAACACTAGATAATTCTGGATTGAGAGAAATTTAATAGGTATTTACAGAGAGAATAATCTAAAAAGTAGGTTTTGTTCATATTGAACAAGTCAACTATAAAAAATCATTTCTTAGGGATTTCCCTGGCAGTCTAGTGCCTTCTATTGCAGAAGGTACAGATTTGATCCCTGGTCAGGGAGGTAAGATCCTACATGACACAAGGCCAAAAAATATAAAACAGAAGCAGTATTGTAACACATTCAATGAAGACCTTAAAAATGGTTCACATCAAAAAAATATTTTAAAATATGATTTTTAGCTAAATGGAGCACTGAAATGTGAACTAAGAATTAGATGGTATTTAGATAGTAATTATTGTTAATTTTGCTATGTTTAATAATGGCATTTTGATTATGTAAGACAGTATTACCTTTGAAATGCAAACTAAAGCATTTGGAGGAAAAATAAAGTTTAGTGTTTGATTCAAATTACTATAGCAAAAAAATAAAGAAATTAAGGTGAGGATATGGAAAGTCCAAATGAAACAAATAAAAAGATAAGGGTTATTGACACTGGGGGATTCCAGTCCCTGTTTTTTGGAAAGCACGAATATTTTTATAATAAAAACTTCTTAAAAACTCAGAATGGCAAAGAGGACTGAAAGTTTCATGTTTTAGATCAGTGACACTGAGCAAAGAGACATTAAAAGCATTCTGAGGACACTTCAAGGGACCAGTGGTGATCACCCTTTTGGTTTGTGAGGCATAGTGAGAACTTGTTCTTGATTGTAAATTGAGCAATTTGAAAACTCCATTTGTTAGAAAGCATGTTTATTTTTCCTGAGAGATGGAATTCCAATAGTGATTATAGACACAATTTTAATCCTATTCCTACTTCTAGCCTGGCCTATCTCAATCTTAATCTCTGCTAATAAAAACATGTTATAATTTGATTTCACCAGTTTAAGGATAAGAATTTAAAACAGGAACAAAGCTAAATGAGCAGTAGATCAACAGGAAATGAGAATGTGTGTGTGCTTAGTCACTCAGTCATGTCCAGTTCTTTGCAACCTCATGGACTGTAGCCCACCAGGCTCCTTTTGTCCATGAGGATTCTCCCAGCAAGAGCATTGGAACAGGTAGCCATGCCCTCCTCCAGGGGATCTTCCCAACCCAGGGATCAAACCCAGGTTCCCTCACTGCAGATTCTTTACTGTCTGAGCCACCAGGGAAGCCCAGAAATGTGAATATTATTCTAAAATTATCTGTTGTTTGTGGCCTCATTTTGTCCATCAGGAGGCCTCCAAACAATGTCATATATAAGAGGAAAAAATATATATAAATGGGGATGAATATAGGGACATCCTAATGGCTATAGTACATTGATTCTGCTTGCCCAGTTCCTGTTCCACTGGTGCTGATTTCAACACATTTTTTTTTTCTCTCTCCTGATGAGCATATCTCACAGGCATAGCCAATCCTATTCAGTTGTCTTTTTTGCTTGCTATCCATGTTGCTAAGGGCTGTTGGAAAAATTGTCTGTCAGGCAGGAGACACAAATTACTTCTTTCCTTGTCAATGGTTTGAGATACCTGTCTACTTTATGGTCAGGCAGAAAATTATCTGCTAGGTGCCAGTGTTCATAGAGACCTCCCTTTGTTTCATCTAAGAGATCAATTCTATGATCTTTATTTCCTTGAGCAGAAATGTCAAGAGTGGCTAATGCTGACATTGAAGTCCATCAAACACAGTCACTGAATCACTTCCTGGTTTCTTGGTCATGCTATGGTTTAAGCTGAAATCTTGACTACCTACATCAGCTGACAAGTCTTGATATTTAACTATTGTAAAGGCCAGGGGAAAACTTTTTCCCTCCAATCATTTATTTATTAAAAACTCTTTAAGGACCAGGCAAAGTGCTAGGTGCTAAGGTCATGACTGTGGAAATGAAAAGCGTGGTTCATACTACTACAGAACTAAAAATCTAGAAAAAAGGACAGAATTAAAAACAAAAACAAAGTTTTGGACACTTGATGTTGAAGAAGAAGGGTGGAAAGACTTCCTTGAAAAAAAAAATTTAAGTTGAGATGGAGGATGAGAAGATGTAGTTAGATGGAGAAGAGGAAAAAATAGAGGGGTTATTTATTGACATGAGGAGAACCTTAGATAAAGAAAGAGATACAGATTTGCTCCCTAGAAGAATATCAGTCATACCCCATATGTTATTAAATTTCTGGATCAAAATAGTTACTTAAAGAGTTATACGTTACTATTTTTAATGTAATATGTAGATCAAATATAATATATGAAAATACTCAGACTATTTAACCTTAGCTGATTTTTTTTTTTTACAGTTTATAGGGTGACAATGACATACCATAAGCTCTTACTATTCATTTCTTGTAGTTTTCATTATCTATGCCACTCACTATGTGCTTGATACATGTTACATACCAACTCAGTGGAAACTTTAGGATGACATTCTGCTCACCTATGTGGAATATATATACACACACATACATATGTGTGTGTTTTAAATTACTAACAATGTCTTAAGCTACATCAGTTAGAATTAAAGTTAGTGTGCAAAAACTAGACCATCTAAATAATAGTGACATAAATGATACAGAACCTATTTTTATCTCACATGAAAGAGTTCTATAGATAAATGATCTAGGGCTGGGATGAGAGCTTCAAAATAATCAAGGACAAATATCCTTCCAACAACTGATGCCACCATCCTTACCATGACTTTGATCCTCAAAGCCAGCACAAGCCCAGGATGCCTGCTACAGGGCCAGCCACCTTTTGGTCAGCAGGAAGGAGGAGGGCAAAAGGCTATACTTGTTGGTTGAGTCAGCTAAGTTAGCCCCTTTTAGAGATTCCTCAAACAGTCTACCAAATGCTCCCATACATTTTCCTAGCCATTGTTTTCTGTGTAGGAAAAATAGGCTAAGATGATTATTTATTTATTTACTCTTTTAGTTAATTTGGCTGTTCTAAGCAATTAGGAATTCTGTTACTCAAAAGAAAAGGGGGAGCATTTTTCTATGGGAAAATGGGTAGTCTCTCTTACAGAAGCTATCATTTTGATGGGTATTCACCATGTGGTAGGCTTTGTCCCAGACAGTTTAATTATGTTATTTTTATTTGATTTGACAACAGTTTTATAAGGTAACTATCATCATCCCCATTTTGCAGATATTAAGGAGCTGAAACTCTTAGAGTCAACGTGCAGATAATACCTGGAGGAGTTAAATGGTGCTCTAGGCAAATACTGCTGTAGTTTTTCACACACACAAAAATGTTTCTTGATGTTTTCTTACATGTTTATATTCAAGCCCTCTATAATCTACAAAATTCAAAGTTCCTGGGTCAAAAAGACCCTTTTGGCTCATCTCTCTTCCCTACTTTTATAAAGACTGCACCTTGCTTTGAGGAAGTGCTCATGAAAATTTGCTGTGTGTCTGTTTAAAGCCAAGACAGAGTTAGGTGTATGGTCCTCAGACCAGCCATCTATATGCTACAGGTGTCTCCACTAGCCTTCTTAGCATGCAGAGCGAACCTCCCCAGGCCAAGCCCATCTGCACAGGAGACTGAAGACAGAACAAAAAAATCCCTGCTTATTCATTTTCCACCAGAGGGCTGGATATACCCAGCTGCTCCCTCTATCCAGACAGAGGCAACTGAAAAGGACAAAAGGTAGTCCTCTTTTCTACAATGCCAGAGGGCACAAATGAGAAATGTAAAAGGTGGGGAATAAAATAGAACCTGATTTATAGGCAAAGTTTTAAATTATGCATATCTCATTGCCAATGTTTCCAAATCCAACAGTCCTAGAGAGAAATAAACACCAAGTGCAAAATAGATTCATTTGCAAATGACTCATACTCTGTATTTTCTCACTAAAGAGACAGTCTTATAGATCTAGGATAGTTTGATTCTTTTTACTAAAATGCTTGAACGACTTCAGCTGTGAATAATCAGAGGCTAAAAATATTTATTCAGAATATTATTTGTTCAGTGCTTGAATATTACCATGTAGAGGAAAAAATCTACAAATGCAAAGATATATAGGTGGTTTCTGTTATCAAACTTTTCTCCCAATCATATGAACAAAAATATTGGATCATGCACCAGAAAGAGAAACAAAATCAGAAAACTCTGACAATGTAAAAGTTATAAATATCTTCTATCTGTATGCAATATTTCTTATGGAGTACGTAGAGAACAAATAGTTCATAGATGGAGATCATTCATAGGTATACAATTAGCAAATTTCTTTATGCTATACTCATGTCTTTTGTGTTTCATTCCATCCCTACCTCTTTCTTGTGGCATATCTCAAGCTAGCTGTATAAGAGGAAAACTTTTATTATTATCTAACTCCTAGGATGATTGTCAATTCTTAAAATGAGATATACCATATTAAAGTATCCAGTATAAATAACATTACTTTTTAAGAAATAAGTAATTTATTTAAAAAAATTTAAAAGCATTACCTTAAATGAAAATTAATAATTGATTGAATACACTAAAGCTGCTGTTTTAAAACTATGTCTTCTTGGGCCCCAAATATTCCGAGAATATAACACAAAAGCAGCCTGGGGAAGGTGGAGCAGAGGAATCGTGATGTTATACATAGACTTGGCTTTAAAATGTCATTTAGAAACAAAAAAAAACCAACACAAACTACACTCAACAAATTTGCTTTATTAATGTAGCCCTTTATCTGCTTCAGTCACCTTAGACTCTCTGGTACCTACAACAGTGCTTATAACGTTGTAGGGACTCAGGGCACATATGTGGAATGAAAGATGGAAAGCAGCCCAAAGTGAAATCTTTGGACACAGTGCAGAACTCTTTATAATTTCTTCTAATGTGAAAAAAAAAATTAACTGAAATGTTAAAATCCCGATGAGTCCATGTTTCTACATTTTCACATCTATGAGAATAAATGAGCCATATATTTTTTTTCCAATTCCTTGAAGAAATATGTAATGACTTATTGTAATATTCCACTGCTAGAGATCACCCAGTCTCTGATTTCAAATTTATCATAGTAAACAAGAAAAAAAAATACCATTGTAAATATAAGGAGACACATACTATAATTAAAGAACAGTGTGCTTTAATTATAGTTAACAAAGTGGAAGATATTCAATTAGTCTAAAGGTGCTCAGAAAAGGCTTCTTAAAAGAGATAACTCTTAATCTGGGTTGTAAAGCATAAAGAGGATTTCACCATTCATGACATCCTCGAGGCAAATGATTCAATCCTTCATAAAAATAAATCTATGGCATAGTGAAGTACTTTATAAGAAGGTATGTCATATGGTAACAATGGGAAGTTCAATTCCCAGATAATGGGAAGTACAATCTAGGCAATGGTACCAAACTCATGGAACTTTGGGATTATACATTCATTTTATGGTGGTGTTTAAGTCTTTCTGGCGAAGTATGATTGTTAGACTGTTAGAAAGCAGTAGGCTAATTGTAATAATAATCATGATCTGGTTAGACATGATTTCTTTAAAGCAATCAATGATTGGTGAACTCTGTGGAAGTTGGAGATGAACAAAGATCCATTATTTTTTTTTTAATTTATTTATTTATTTTAGTTAGGGGCTAATTACTTTACAATATTGTAGTAGTTTTTGCCATACATCGACATGAATCAGCCATGGGTTCACATGTGCTCCCCCTCCCGAACCCTCCTCCCACCTCCCTCCCCCTCCCATCCCTCTGTGTCATCCCAACGCTCCATCCCTGAGCATCCGTCCCATGCATAGAACATGGAATGGTGTTCTGCTTCACATATGACAATATACATGTTTCAATGTTATTGTCCCAGAATGTCCAACCCTCACCTTCTCCCTCAGAGTCCACAGGACTGTTCTATGTATCTGTGTCTCTTATTCTGTCTCACATATAGGGTTACCATTACCATCTTTCAAATTCCATATACATGCATTAGTATACTGTATTGGTGCTTTTCTTTCTGGCTCACTTCACTCTGTATAATGGGCTCCAGTTTCATCCATCTCAATAGAACCGATTCAAATGTATTCTTTTTAATGGCTGAGTAATATTCCATTGTGTATATGTACCACAGCTTCCTTATCCATTCGTCTGCCGATGGACATCTAGGTTGCTTCCACGTCCTGGCTATTGTAAACAGTGCTGCGATGAACATTGGGGTACACGCATCTCTTTCAATTCTGGTTTCCTCGGTGTGTATGCCTAGCAGTGGGATTGCTGGGTCATATGGCAGTTCTATTCCCAGTTTTTTAAGGAATCTCCACACTGTTCTCCATAGTAGCTGTACTAGTTTGCATTCCCACCAACAGTGTAAGAGGGTTCCCTTTTCTCCACACCCTCTCCAGCATTTATTGCTTGTAGACTTTTGGATAGCAGCCATTCTGACTGGTGTGTAATGGTACCTCATTGTGGTTTTGATTTGCATTTCTCTAATAATAACAAAGATCCATTAAATCATCTTGGCTGTTTCCCCTGGAGGCCAAGTCGGGATCAGATTGGCTAATGGTATCTGCCTTTGTTGTAGACTTAGTCAGGAAACCTCAGGGAGAGAGGAAGGAAAGTGACCGAGACAGCTGCTACCTGATTCCTCAGAGTTTCACAGAAAAAAACTTCCTACAGTCCTGATTACCAGAATTCTACCATTCCGTTGGCTTTGAAGTAATCATTTGCTTTCCAATCTGCCATTGTTTCACCCTCTTTCCAACAAATTGCCTTAGCATTTGAACTTATGATACCTGATTATTTTATTGGAGATGCCTGACTGTGAGAAAGAGAGAGGAAATTTAAGAAAACCCTAGGGAATAAAGGGCCTGAAAGAAAAAGCAGAAAATTTAAAAGATTGGGAAGAAATATGGATTCAGACTCCACCCTATTCTTATTGTAGGGGGTTTACCACCTCTAACAAATAACAATCAAGGAGATATATGTTCCTCAAAGCTTAAAGCTCTGCTTTAGAGATCTAATAGCATTACATTGCATTATAGAACAGTCTGTCTTAGAGATTGGAGCTGGAGAAGCACTTTGTGAGCTTGATCAAGTTGATCTAGCCATCAAGTTGGAGAACTTGTGACAAGGAGCAATGGGTGGTATCTAGAAACTGTGGAGAAGTCTCTAGAATTTGTGTGAGCTCCAGCCAATAACCAACACAAGCTGAGACCTTTAATTATGCAATCTCAAATCATGCCAACAACCTGAAAGGACTTGGAAGTGAATTCATTCCCACCTGAGACTGAAGATGAGACTAGCCTGGCTGACACCTTGACTGCAACCTTGTGAGGGCATAAAAAGAGGATTCAGCTAAGCTGTTTTCAGATTCCTGACCCACAGAAACTGTGAAATAATAAACATGTTTTATTACCACAAAGTTTGTAGTAATTTTATTACACAGCTACAGAAAATGAGTAAAGTGCACTCTGCCTTCCCTATTTATCTCCTCCTTCTCTCTTGGTATAATCCATCCTGCTTCAGTCCAGTATCCACATGAATTACCCATCTGCCCAACACCTTCCTTATTCTTGTCACTCACAATGTTACCTCACGATGGGATTCCTCAATAGTATTTTTGTTTTTCCCCCGCACCTCAACCCCCACCTCTGACAACTACAAATCTATTCTTTGTATCTGTAAGGGTTTTTTGTTTTTGTTTTTGTTTTCAAATTCCTCACATACATGATATAGTCATATCGTACAGTATTCATTTTTTCTATATCTGACTTATTTCACTAATAGTACTTTATTTTCTGAAGTGCTTTCCTCAACCCTTCCCCCTTTCCATTTAATCTTTACTTGTTTACACATTTACCAAAATGTACCTATCCCTGTTCATCTGTTAGTTAGCATTGCTACTGGAATAAATTACCAAAATCTTACAGGCTTAAGACAACAAGTTTAGTATCATATAGTTTTACATATATTTTGTAAGAAATACAAAATGGATCTCACTGGGATAAAATTAAGGTTTCAGCAAGGCTATATTCTTTTCTAGAGGCTCTGGGGAAGAATCCATTTCCTTGCCTTTACCAGCTTCTATAGAGCACCTGCATTCCTTGGTTTATGGCCCCATCCCTCCAGCAACATTGGGTTGAGTCCCACTCACACCCTTATCCCTCAGGTCTTCTCTCTCTTCTGTGCTCCTCTTCTAACAATAAGGGCTTTTGTGATTACACTGAGCCCACCTAAGTAATTCAGAAGAGTTTCCCTTTTTCAAAGTTAGCTGTTTAGGAATCATAATTATATCTGAAGTCTTAATTCCCTTTTGTCATGCTACAAGGTACCATCTGGGGTTTAGGATGTGAACATCATTACATGGCTGTTTTTCTGCCCACTACCCTTTGTGAAAGTTGTAAATTTGTTTAAAAAAAAAAATTGCAGGACTCATTGAAGCCCTAGTGCACATGGTTAATAGTTAGTGAATCCTCCCAGAGGAATTATACAGTAAACAGACCTCTTTGAAGTACATAGAACTTTCATATCTAAGGAATATCTCCTAAAGGGGAAATTTTCTGGCGCTGGGGAAGGTCTGTGAGAGACATATTTTAAGCAAAGTGTCATTTAATTATTCACAAATCACATCATAAAAATGACTGCTTGTTCTGCCTTCTGATAAAAATACCTCCCATTTTGTTCCTCATGGTCCATACCAGTTATTATTTGACTGTTGACTGTCAGTCTAAGTAGGTTAGTGGTTGTAGGCTTCAATGATGAGGTAGTTAAATGAGAAAACTGGGAGGCTCCCCACAGAGCTGGTACAATGACTACACTGCCCTAGGGAGGGAGCAAAAGCATTGAACCATTTTAGCTGTTACAACACCCAAGCAACAGTCAAATTCAGGGGTTCAATTTTGTGACTCCCCAGAGTGTATCAATTATCTCAATGGGAGTTCCAAATTTTCCAACATATCTCCAAACAAAATTAATTTTAATAGCTTTAATTAGCATTAATTGTATTATTACTATTATTATATATGCTCCTTTTGTGAGGCTGATGAGAAATACTTCCAGAGAAACAAACCAACAGAAAAATGAGAGATAATGTAGGTCCAGATTATTTGGAAATTAATTGCCTACATGCCGTTTTATTCATAAAATAGGTCAATTGTTAATTACAAGCAGTTGTGGCATATACACATACTCTGAGACAGGGCCAAGAACCATAGATTCTGATTTATCTCTCTTCAAAGTAGCTGTTTTCTCCCCAATAGACACAGAGTCAAGGAAACACACACACACATACAATATATATATATATTTTTAATCTGTGTTTTCCTGGTCCTCTAATTCATAGTTCTGAGAACTGTCCTGTAGGCCACTGTTTCAACTCTCCTATTTTCTTTTTTTTTAAGTCTGGCCATGGTTGTCAAGAGGAGATTAATCTTTTGCAGCCAAATGAAATTTGGGCTTCCCAGCACTAGCCACTAATGAAAAATGCATTAATGGAAAGCATCAGGAAAAACCCCTGGCTCTTAGTACCAGAGGGTACATTTAAATAATTCTATGAATATAGATCAATAAAACTAATTTACTTATAGCCTTTGTGTGTAGTATTCAAATCTGAATAAAAGTCATTTGTATTACAATGTTTTGTATTAATTTGAGGTATCTATTGTTTTACATATTAAATTAATCTTGGTCTTTAGACAAAACTTCATATACAATATTAAAATATGAGGTCTGGGATTTGATATTAGTAATGCTATGATTTCATAATTCAGCCTGGTTTGTCTGGATGTCATTTGAAAGGCTTGGAGAGGTCCCAGAGGGCTAGCTCTGAGAAACCAGGGTTAAGTTGCAGAGAGACCAGAAGGCTTTAATATTCAAGCATGCATCGTCTCAGCAGCAGTGCCTCAAAGACCCACTGGGAGTTAGGGCTTGGAATGGGATCCTGCTGAGTAGAGAAGTGAGAATGGCATTCAGAAGCACCTGAATATCCATAGCCTAAAGCGATGGATACAGGATGTGACTATCTTGATTCAAATGCTGAGATCAAGATACTGCTTCCTATTTCAATGAAGATCATTCTTTATTCATCAAGTATTTACTTAGTGCCTTTTCTCTACTAGTTGCATAGACACACAGTTATAGAAACATAAAATTAGATTCTAAGAGCTTAAAATCGACAGGCAAATCACTATGCAGTTATGCTTTGATGTGGTAAGTACTGTACCAGAAATAAGTATAGGGTGTTCCAAGAGCCTGCTAATAAATGCTTCAGCAGCCTGATGCTTTCTGGATTTATTTGGCCATGGAAATTTAAAGTAATCAACATCAAAAATATTAATATCCCTTTAAACTCTGTTCATACATGATTGTGAATGTAAAACAATGATATAGTTAACCAAGAGGCAGCGATGAAGGTTAGTTAAAAATTCAACCCAGCTCTATCTCCTGTAAGAATAACAAAGCAAAATCTCTGCATCCTCTCTGATCCCGGCAGCATCTCCTCTACAGAAGTCTTCTTGCTGTGCACCCTGTGACTGTTCTTGATCCTCCAGCCAGATGTTCCTGAATGGTAGCCATGCCATGGCCAGGAGCTCAAAATAAACAAGAATTTCCTGAGGGTCAGTGGTAGCTCTGATGTTTCAATATTTTCAGTTATTTGCTTGAAACAGTGTACAAACTTATTAGTCAATTAAACTTGATATCTATGGTCTTCCATATCAATACAATTTCTTCAGTGCTTGTCTTTCAGTTTTAGTTATATTAGGATAGCCAGAAGTGAATGAGATTTGTAAACTACAGAAATTTTAATACATTTAAAGCATTTTTTATTGCCAAGAAAATAAAATAGTTTCTCTCAACTCACAGTTATAGGATTCTGAGACAGCAGGGATCATGAGAAGACTAATACCTTCATGCTTCCTTTACCTCTAGTCCCTGAGATGAAAGTTAATACAGTTTGGAGAAGAGAATTAAAAGAGGTGAGAGCGAGTCTCTAGCCATCCCTTATTATCAGTATGACAAACCACATATAAGCCTCAGTTTGCTTACCTGTAATATGAGGACATTAGTGATTGCCAGACTTACCTCATAGAATTAGCAAGAGGATTAAAGTTAGACATGAGATCATGTGTGTGCACCACAAAATTCTAGATCATTATTTCATTCATTCACATGTTGTCTGTGCTAGTTAACACACTGAACTGGCTGCTGAGAGAGAGCAGTGACCAAGGAAGACATAGTCGCTGTCGTCATGGAGCTTACAATCTAGTGGGCAGGACCAGCTTCATGGACCTGTAATCCATGTGGTTACACAGAGTCCTGAGTTAAGAAGTTTCCTGAATTCAGTTTATTTTTGGCTGTCATTCTCTTGAATTTCTTAAAAAGTTTGAACAAGGAACCATATTCAGTCCCACAAAATATGTAGTCTGTCCTGCTGATGAGTGTAAGATGTGATTGCTGGAAATAAAGAATTAAGGGCTTCCGTGTTGAAATAAAAATGAAGAGCACAGAAAGAATATAGAGAGGACATACTCAAGCAGAGACAACGTGGCAAGGTCCTAGATTGATGGAGAGAAAAGAAAGATGGAAAGAAGACAAAGGAAAATGATGCTTATGAAAATGGGATTAGCTCATTTAGCAACATAAACTGCAGATTCAATCCCTGACTTAGGAAGATCCCCTGAAGAAGGAAATGTCAACCCTCTCCAGTATTCTTGCCTGGGAAATCCCATGGACAGAGGAGCCTGGTGGACTAACGTCCTATGAGTCACAAAAAGTTAGACATGAATGAGTGCACATGCAGGCAAGCAGCAACATAAATAACTACAGAAAAGAAATAGACATGAGATCAAAATAAAAAAGAGCAAAGGGGAAAATACCAAGGACATGAGAAGAGAGCAACCATTGATGGAGGGGGTGTAGACACTGTGGAGCTTGGGACAGTGGAAGGTCACAGTTACAGCATCAGGATGAGTCCTATCCTCTTGACATAGGGAAATTCCATTAGCCCAATTGTGACCGAACCAAAAATTATTTGGGATGGAGACAGAATTCCTTATTACTAGCTCCTCCCGTAAGGCAGGGACCCTTGATTTACAGTGTTATATAGGAAGATCTACATTGGACTCCTGTTATTGAACAAATATATGAGCCTTCTCTGTATTACCAGATGCTCTTAATCTGGATAGTTATGTATTGCATGTGGTTTGAAACTCATAGTCCTTCTTTCCACATTACCATGTACAGCAGCCTGAGCTTGTACATGTATTAATTCTCTTGATCTGTTTTCATAAGAATGCATTGTTGAAAAATAGACAAGTTGTCCTAATTGTAACATTCATGTGACTATAGGCTAGAAAATACTGGTCTCTATCCCTTTGCTCATGAGTTTACAATCTAGTAATATGTGAAAATACAATGATTGACATATTTTACAGTGTGTACAATAACAGAGAAATATACAGCTATGTGGCAAAAGCAAGGGAATGATCAACTCCTCTTAAATGTGTCAGGAAGACACTTCAAGGAGCATCTTCCACATCCTACCTTAAGCAGGGTTTGGAAGAATTTATGGATACTTATCAGATTGATGTGGTACATGGCATGCCATGAGAAAATTGCTCTCACCTAAGCAAATGCAGAGATTGAAGGGTTAATACAAAGAATTATACTGCTGTATGAACAGAACCAGCTCTTGATCATAAATTCTAAACTTGTTTTTCACTTCACACATATGCTGCTGCTGCTGCTGCTAAGTCGCTTCAGTCGTGTCCGACTCTGTGCGACCCCATAGACGGGAACCCACCAGGCCCCGCCATCCCTGGGATTCTCCAGGCAAGAACGCTGGAGTGGGTTGCCCTTTCCTTCTTCAATGCATGAAAGTGAAAAGTGAAAGAGAAGTCGCTCACACATATGCAGAAGTCAGTATATATGCCAGATAAATAGCAAGAGTTGGTGTTGCCATTTTTCTCTATCTTCTTTTTCACATCAGTTCAAATATTCTAATATTTTCAACAAGTCTCTAAGTTGGCAGAAAAGATATATGATGATATTTTCTTTCCAGATTTTTTTTTTCTAGAAAACCAGTCTTCTCTGTGTTTGCAAATCCAGAACTAGGATATATTCCCCCCCATATATGATGCATATAGAAAGCCAATTATAAAAAGCAAAAATCAATAACAAATATATTTTGCATAAATTTCCTTCTCATTATCAACAATATTATCATTTTATTAAAGTATTGATTTTATATTACAATAAATAACAATAATACTATCTCACATGTATAAAGACTTTTCTGCATTTTAAATTATTTTCACAGCCATTATCTGATTTGGATTAATACTGAAAACTCTGGAAGGTTAGAAAGAAGAAAAGGTTTTTCTTTTCTGTTATATAGATGAGGAACCTGTGAGTCAAAGAGACTAGAATTATCCAAGGACACAGAACAAATTATTGGAGATGAAAATTTTGATCCTAGAACTCTGCTTTCTGGTTTTGAGTTCTTTGGCACCTACACCACTGAATATTGTTCTGTAGGATACCACATGTGGAACTGATAAGCTATTCACAAATATTATCTCTGAGAATTGAGTACAATTAAAATGAAAAAATCTCTAGTTTCTCTAATGTGGTAAGGAAGGCAATAAAAGAAATTGTTTTCTTAGCACCTTCCAAGAGGATATCACTACATAAACCAGTCTTACTTCTAATTTTGAAAGATAGGAGAATCATGAAAGGGTGGATACCAGGGAAATGGTCCCAATTATATTCTAAATATTTGAACAGATGCAGGTTCAAGTACATACTCTAGTACCAGTCACATAACATTGGGCTATCACTTTTAAATTATACTTAATTGTTTTTCCTACTTGATAACATTAAGTGAACAAAAATCAAAAAGAATAATTTCATTGCAGACTGACTTTCCTTCCCACTTTTATCTCTGGAGCATATCACTCTTTTTAGCAGCTTCATTAAGGTATAATTCACACATTATATAATTCACCTATTTAACCTTTACAATTCAAGATTTTTAGTATATTCAAAGAATTGTGCAACCATCACCATAATCTAATTTTAAAATAGCTTCTTCACCAAAAAAGAAGCCCCATATACAGTTAATAGTCTTTTCCCATTCATCCTCTCCTCTGTTTCCCATTCATCCATCCCCACCTCAGAGTGGGGGTGGAATTCTGCTTCATGTCTCAATGGATTTGCCTATTCTGGTCTGAATAAAAATAGAATCCTACAATGTGAAACATTTCACAGCTGGTTTATTTCACTTGGGATAAATATTCAAAGTTCAACAATGTTGTACTACATATCAGTAATTAATTCTTTTTAATGGTGTAATAGTATTCTATTATATGGCTATATCATATTTTGTTTATCCATTTATCATTTTATTTATAGATTTATCTGTGGACATCTGGGTTGTTTCTACTTTTTTGCCATTACACATAAAACTTCCAAGAACATTTGTTACAAAGTCTTTACATGGATGTATGTTTTTATTTCTCTGGGTACATACTTAACAGAGGAATTGTTGGGACAGATGGTAATTCTATGTTTATTTTTCTTTTTGAATGCCAGTTTCCCAAAGCAGCTGTACCATTCCCATCACCAATGGATGAAGATACCAATTTCTCCACATCTTTGATGACATTTTTTGCTTTTTGTTTTTGATATTTTGAATTATACCATTCATAGTGGGTATGAAGTGGTATCATACTGGCTCTGATTTGCACTCTCCTATTGAATAATCTTGTGGACAGAGGAGCCTGGTGGGTTATAGTCCATGGAACTTCAAAGAGTCAGACACGACTGAGCATACGTGCATGCACGCACACACATACATACAAACAATGACTGATGAGATTAGGCATTTGGTCATGTCCTTAGGCTCTTTGTGTATCTTCTTTGGAGAAATGACTATCCTTTGCCTATTTTTCAATCAGACTATTTTTCTTTATATTACTGGATTGTAAGTATTTTGTATATTCTGAATATGTCTTACTGGATATATGATTTATGAATATTTTCTTTTCTGTTGGCTGTGTTTTTACTTCCCTGATGATATCATTTGTAAGACAAAATTTTAAGTTTTTATCAAGTCCAAGTTGTTTTTAATTTGGTAGTTAGTGCTTTGATGTCATAGCTAAGGAATGTTTCCCTAAAATAAAGATTTAAAACTGCATTTCCTTCTAAAAGTCTAATAGCTTTAGCTTACATATATATACATATATGTATATATATGTGTGTGTCTGTAATCCATTTTGAGTTAATTTTTATGTATTGTGTAATACAAAGAAAGGGTTCAACTTCTTTCTTTTGAATATGAATATTTAGTTATTCCCACACCATTTTTTGAGAAGACTCTGTTTCCCCCCATTAAATTATCTTGACATCCTTCCTGTAAATCATTTGACTATAAGGTAAGGGTTTATTTCTGAACTCACATTTTACTCCTTTGGTCTATGTGTATGTGTATGTGTGTCTGTGTGTGTGTGTGTGTGTGTGTGTGTGTGTGCGTGCTAAGTCAGTCATGTCTGACTCTGCAACACTACTGACAGTAGCCCACCAGGCTCCTCTGTCCATATGATTTTCCAGACAAGAATACTGGAGCAGGTTGCCACGCCCTCCTTCAGGGGATCTTCCCAACCCAGAGATAGAATCCATGTCTCTTATGTCTCATTCATTGACAGGTGGGTTCTTTACCGTTAGCGCCACCTGTGAAGCCCCCATTGATTTATATTTATATTCCAACACTGTGCTTTGTAATATGTTTTCATATTAGAAAGTGTTTTGACTATTTTGGATCTTCTGCATTTCCATATGAATTTTGGAATTCATATTTAGTTTCTGAAAAAATATAGCTAATATTTTAAAGGTGAATATGCAGGTCAATTTGGAGTATGGCCATCTGCAGCCCACTCCAGGATTCTTGCCTGGAAACTCCCGTGGGCAGAGGAGCCTGGTAGGCTGCAGTCCATGAGGTCACTAAGAGTCGGACACGACTGAGCGACTTCACTTTCACTTTTCACTTTTGTGCGTTGGAGAAGGAAATGGCAACCCACTCCATTGTTCTTGTCTGGAGAATCCCAGGTATGGGGGAGCCTGGTGGGCTGCCGTCTATGGGGTCGCACAGAGTCGGACACGACTGAAGCGACTTAGCAGCAGCAGCAGCAGCATCTTTAAAATATTGAGTCCTACGTTCCATAAATATAGGCTGTCTTTTCACTACTTAGATTTTCTTTAATTCTTCCAGCACTTTTTTGGGGCAGTTTTCAAGTATCAGTTTTGTTCTTCTTTTGTTAAATTTATTCTTAAGTGATTTAGTCTTCAGATGCTTTAATAAATGAAATGGTTTTCTTAATTGTATTTTCAGATTATTCATTACTAGTATATAGAAATAAAACAAATTTTTTGTATATTGATATTGTGTTTTCCAAACTCCCTGAATCAGCTTATTAGTTCTATGTTTTAGTGACTTCCATAGGATATTTTCTGTGTAACATTGTCATCTGCACATGTTGCTGCTGTTCAGTCCCTAAGTTGTGTCCAACTCTTTGCAACCCCATGAACCACAGAATGCCAGGCTTCTCTGTCCTTCACTATCTCCCAGAGTTTGCTCAAACTCATATCTGTTGAGTTGCTGATGCCATCCAACCATCATCCTCTTTAGCCCCCTTTTCCTCCTGCCCTCAATTTTTTCCAACATCAGGATCATTTCCAATAAGTTGACTTCACATCAGGTGGTCAAAGTATTGTTATTTTTTCATAAATTTCCTTTTTCATATTTAGGAAGTTCCCTTTTATCCTGGTGTATAAAGTGTTTAATAAAAAAGGGTGGATTTTTTTTTTTAATTTTTTACTTGCATCTATTGAGCTAATCATGTGGTTTTTGCCCCTTTTTCTATGATGATGGTCTATTATTACATTGATTCATTTTCAGGTGTTAAATCAACCTATATCCTTTTGAAAAATCATACTTAGTAATGGTATATGATGCTTTTTGCAATGTTGCTAGCATAGTCTGTTAGTATTTTGCTAAGGACTTTTGTGTCTATATTCAGAGACTATAGTTTAGTCTGTAGTTTTCTTGTGATGTTTATGTCTGGTTTTGATATCACAATTATATCAGATTCATATATAAGTGAAAAAGTGTTCTGCACTCTGTTATTTTTTTAAAAGTTTGTGAAGAATTGATATTAACTCTTGGAATATTTGGTAGAATTCACCAGTAAAGTCGTCTATGCTTGGCCTTATCTTTGTGGGAAGTTTTAAAATTATTAATTCAATCTCTTTCTTTGCTATAGGCCTGTTCAGAGTTTCTTTTTTTTTTCTTCCTTAAATAAATTTTGGTAATTTATATCTTTCTAGGATAGCCCTTTTTATCGAAGTTTCCTAAATTATTGGCCACCTAATGCAAAGATCCAACTCACTGGAAAAGACCCTGATGCTGGGAAAGATTGAAGGCAACAGGAGAAGGGGGTAGCATAGGATGAGATGGTTAGATAACATCACCAACTCAATGGACATGAATCTGAGTAAACTCCAAGAAATAGTGAAAGATAGGGAATCCTTGTGTGCTACAGTCCACAGGGTCTCCAAGAGTCCGATATGACTTAGAAACTGAATAATAATAATTACTCATAATACACTCAATATATTTTTATTTCTGTAAGGTTGAATATCACCCCTTTCATTTCTAATAGTACTAATTTGAATCATCTCTCTTTTTTCTTAGTCTAGCTAAACTTTTGTCCATTTTATTAACCTTTTCAAACAAAAACAACTTTTGATTTTGAGATTTTCTTGATTGTTCTATTTTTCTATTTTATTGATTTCCGTTCTAATTTTTATTTCCTTCCTTGTGTTTGCTTTAAATTTAATTTGTTCTTTTTCCAATTTCTTAATTTAGAAGCACAGGTTATTAATTTGAGATTTTTTAAATTAAATGTTTAACAACTTTAAATGGTCCTTTAAGGACTATTTAAGCTACACTCTATAAATTTTGGTTTGTTGTTCTTTTGTTTTCATTCACCATGAAATTTTAATCTAATTCTTGTGATTTCTTTTTTGACCCACTGATGATGCATGATTGCATCATTTAATTTTCATATATCTGTTTATTTCCTAAATTATCTTCTGGTACTGATTTCTGATTTAATTCTACTGAATGGAATGTCAGAGAATATACTTTGCATGATTTCAAACTTTTTAAATTTATTGAAGCATAGATGCTTATTCTGTAGCCTACTGTATGATTTTATCCTGGAGAATGTTCTATGGGCATTTGAGAAAAATATGTTTTTTGCTATTGTTTGTTGGAGGGGTCTATAATTGTCTTTTAATTCTATTAGTTCATAGTTTGGTTCAAGCTTTCTATTTTCTTAGACATTACGTCTAGCTCTGTTATTGAAAGTGAAGCACTGATGCCTCCAAGTATTGCTGTAATCTGTTTCTCCTTTGAATTCTGTCAATTTTGCTTCACATATTTTGTGGCTCTGTTGTTATATGTATCCTTGTTATATTGTTATGTGTACCTCTTTTATCATTATAAGTTGTCCTTATTTTTCTTTAGTAATTTATTTTGTTTCAAGGTCAGTTTTGTCTGGTAATAGTATAGTCATATAGCTCTTGTGTGTCATAGTATATATTTTCTACACTTTTACTTTCAACATTTTGTAACTTTACATGTAAAGTATGGGTCCTGTAGACAGCACAAAATTGGATCTCATGTTTTTTATCCACTCTGATAATTTGTGTCTTTGATTGTTTTATCCTTTCCCCATGTAATATAATGGATACAGTTGAATTTCTATCTGCCAGGTGAAATTTTGTTTTCTATGCATGCTAAGTTACTCAGTCGAGTCTGACTCTTTGCAATTCTTTGGACTGTTCCCTGCCAGGGTCCTCTGTCCATGGGATTTTTCAGACAAGAATATTGGAGTGGGTTGCCATTTCCTCCTCCAAGGGACCTTACCAACTCAGGAATCGAGTCTGCATCTCTTGTATCTCCTGCACGGCAGACAGATTCTTTACCTGCTAAGCCATGGGGGAAGCCCCACATAGAAATATTACTCTTATATAACTCTATTCCATTTTCCCATTTTTGTACAGCTAGTATTATATATGTTATATTTATATATGTACAAACTCAACAACACATTATTATAATTATTACTTTTGATAGTAACTTTACCAAAAAAGAAACTAAGTGAAGGAGAATGTTTTGAGTTGGCTATATAACTTTATTTTACATCTGTAGTTCTCTTTATTTCTTCTTCTATATATGGATTACCATTTGACATCATTCCCTCTTTTAATAAAGCTTTAATCCCACCCTTCCTTGTACTGTTATTGCTGGCAACTAAATCCAGCATCACAACTATACATATATTTTTGTGCATTTTCTTTTTTTATATGTTTTTAAAATTTATTTATTTTTTAATTGAAAGATAATTGCTTTATAGAATTTTGTTGTTCTCTTTCAAACCTCAACATGAATCAGTCATAGGTACACATATATCTCCTCCCTTTTGAAGCTCCCTCCCATTTCCCCTCCCCATCCTACACCTCTAGGTTGATACAGAGCCCCTGTCTGAGTTTCCTGACCATACAGAAAACTCTCATTGGCTATCTATTTTACATATTGTAAATTAAGTTTCCATGTTACTCTTTCCATACCTCTCACCTTCTCCTCCCTCTCTCCATGTCGATAAGTCTATTTTCTATGCCTGTTTCTCGACTGTTGCCCTGTAAATAAATTCTTCAGTACAATTTTTCTATATTCCGTATATATGTGTTAGAATATGATATTTATCTTTATCTTTCTGACTCACTTCACTCTGTATAACAGGTTCTAGGTTCATCCACCTTATTAGAACTAACTCAAATGCGTTCCTTTTTATGGCTGAGTACTATTCCATTGTGTATATGTACAACAACTTCTTTATCCAGTCATCTGTCGATGGACATCAAGGTTGTTTCCATATTCTACCTATAGTAAATAGTGCTGCAATAAACAATGGGATACATATATCTTTTTCAATTTTGGTTTCCTCAAGGTATATGCCTAGGAGTGAGACTGCTGGGTCATACAGTGGTTTTATGCCTAGTTTTTAGGGGATCTCCATACTGTCTTCCATAGTGGCTGAATCAATTCACATTCTCACCAACAGTGCACCTCTCTAGCATTTATTGCGTGTCGACTTTTTGATGATGGCCATTCTGACCAGTGTGAGTTGATATCTCATTGTAGTTTTGATTTGCATGTCTCTAGTAATGTAATGCACTGGAGGAGGAAATGGCAACCCACTCCAGTATTCTTGCCTGGAGAATCCCAGGGATGGCGGAGCCTGGTGGGCTGCCATCTGTGGGGTCACACGGAGTCGGACATGACTGAAGCGACTTAGCAGCAGCAGCAGCAGCAGCAGTAATGAGTGATATTGAGCATCTTTTCATGTGTTTGTTAACCACCTGTGTGTCTTCTTTGGAGAAATGTCTGTTAAAGTCTTTTTCCAATTTTTGATTGAGTTGTTTGTTTTTCTGGTATTGAGCTGTATGAGCTGCTTATTTCTTTTGGAACTTAATCCTTTGTCAGTTGTTTCATTTGCCATTATTTTCTCCCATTCTGAGGGCTGTTTTTTCACCTTGCCTATAGTTTCATGGGAAGTAGATGGGGAAACAGTGGAAACTGTGTCAGACTTTATTTTGGGGGGCTCCAAAATCACTGCATATGGTGAATGCAGCTATGAAATCAAAAGACACTTACTCCTTGGAAGGAAAGTTATGACCAACTTAGACAGCATATTTAAAAGCAGAGACATTATTTTGCCAACAAAGGTCCATCTAGTCAAGGATATGGTTTTTCCAGTAGTCATGTATGGATGTGAGAGTTGGATGGTGAAGAAAGCTGAGCACTGAAGATTTGATGCTTTTGAACTGTGGTGTTGGAGAAGACTCTTGAGAGTCCTTTGGACTGCAAGGAGATCCAACCAGTCCATCCTAAAGGAGATCAGCCCTGCGTGTTCATTGGAAGGACTGATGTTGAAGCTGAAACTCCAATACTTTGGCCACCTCATGCGAACAGTTGACTCGTTGGAAAAGACCCTAATGCTGGGAAGGATTGGTGGCAGGAGGAGAAGGGGAAAACAGAGGAAGAGATGGCTGGATGGCATCACCGACTCAATGGACATGGGTTTGGGTAGACTCCAGGAGTTGGTGATGGACAGGGAGGCCTGGTGTGCTGCGATTCATTGGGTCACAAAGAGTCAGACATGACTGAGTGACTGAACTGAACTGAACTGATAGTTTCTTTTGCTGTGCAAAAGATTTTAAGTTTAATCAGGTCCCACTTTTGGTTTTATTTCCATTATTCTAGGAGGTGGGTCATAAAGGATCTTGCTTCGATATGTCATCGGGTGTTCTGCCTATGCTTACCTGTAAGAGTTTTATAGTTTCTGGTCTTACATTTTGGTCTTTAATCCATTTTGAGTTTATCTTTGTGTATGGTGTTAGGAAACGTTCTAAATTCATTATTTTATATGTAGCTGTCCAGTTTTCCCAGCACCATTTATTGAAGAGGCTGTCTTTGCCCCATTGTATATTCTTGCCTCCTCTGTCAAAAATAAGGTACTCATAGGCACATGGGTTTATTTCCGTACTTTCTATCTTGTTCCATTGGCCTATATTTCTGTTTCGGGGAGAGTACCATACTGTCTTGATGACTGTAGCTTTGTAGTATAAACTGAAGTCAGGAAGGTTGATTCCTCTAGCTTCATTCTTCTTTCTCAAGACTGTTTTGGCTATTCAGAGTCTTTTGTGTTTCCATATGAACTGTGAATTTTTTTGTTCTAGTTCTGTGAAAAATTTCTTTGGTAATTTGTTATGGATCGCATTGAATCTGTAGATTGTGTTTGGTAGTATAGCCATTTTCACAATATTGATTCTTCCTACCCAGGAGCATGGAATATCTCTCCATCTGTTTCTGCCGTCTCTGATTTCCTTCAACAGTGTCTCATAATTTTCTGTGTACAGTGCTTTTGTCTCCTTAGGTAAGTTTATTCCTAGATATTTAATTATTTTTGTTGCAATGGTGAATGGGATTGACTCTTTAATTTCTCTTTTGATTTTTCATTGTTAGTATATAAAAATGCAAGTGGTTTCTGTGTATTGATTTTGTATCCTGCAACTTTGCTAAATACACTGATTAGCTCTAGTAATTTTCTGCTACTATCTTTAGGATTTTCTGCGTACAGTATAATGTCATCTGCAAACAGTGAGAGTTTTATTTTTTCTATTCCGATCCGGATTTCTTTTATTTCTTTTTCTCCTCTGACTGCTATAGACAGGACTTCCAGAACTATGTTGAATAATAGCAGTGAAAGTGGACACCCTTGCCTTGTTCCTGACCTTAGGGGGAATGCTTTCAGTTTTTCACCATTGAGAATAATGTTTGCTGTAATCTTATCATATATGGCATTTACTATTTTGAGTTAGGTTCCTTCTATGCCCATATTTTGAAGAGTTAACCATAAATAGGTGCTGAATTTTGTCAAAGGCTTTTTCTGCATCTATTGAGATAGTCGTAAGGATTTTATCTTTCAAATTGTTAATATGGTGTATCACATTGTTTGATTTGTGTATATTGAAGAATCCTGGCATCCCTGGAATAAACCCAACTTGATTATGGTGTATGAGCTTTTTGATGTGTTGCTGAATTCTGTTCACTGAATTTTGCTGAGGATTTTTCATCTATGTTCACCAGTGACACTGGCCTATAGTTTTCATTTATTGTGTTGTATTTGTCTGGTTTTGGTATCAAGGTGATGGTGGCCTCATAGAATGAGGTGGGAAGTGTCCCTTCCTCTTCAATTTGTTTTGGAAGGATAGGCATTAGCTCTTCAGTAAATGTTTGACAGAATTCTCCTGTGAAGCCAATTAATCCTGGGCTTTTGATTTGGGGGAGGTTTTCGATCATAGTTTCAATTTCAGTGCTTGCAATTGGGTTGTTCATAATTTTTATTTCTTCCTGGTTCACTCTTGGAAGATTGAGCTTTTCTAAGAATATGTTATTTCTTCCAGGTTATCCATTTTATTGCCATATAGTTGTTCATAATAGTCTCTTATAATCCTTTGTATTTCTGCATTGTCTGTTGTAACCTCTCCTTTTTCATTTCTAATTTCATTGATTTGATTCTTCTCTCTTTTTTTCTTGATGAGTTTCTAAACGTTTGTCAATTTTACTTATCTTCTTAAAGAATCAGCTTTTAGTTTTATTAATCGTTACTACTGTTTCTTTCATTTCTTTTTCACTTATTTCTGCTCTGTTTATGATTTCTTTCCTTCAACTAATTTTTTTTGAGGGGGTGTTCTTTTTCCATTTTTTTTTTTAGGTGTAGAGTTAGGTTGTCTATTCAATGTTTCTCTTGTTTCTTGAGGTAGGATTGCATTGCTATAAACTTCCCTCTTAGACCTGCTTTTGCTGCATCCCATAGGTTTTGAGTTGTGTTTTCATTGTCATCTGTTTCTAGAAATGTTTTGGTTTTCCTTTTGATTTCTTCAGTAACCTGTAGGTTATTTAAAAACGTATTGCTTAATCTCTATGTGTTTGTGTTTTTTTCAGTTCTTTTTTCTTGTAATTGATATCTACTCTCAAAGCATTGTGGTTGGAGAAGATGTTTGATACAATTTCAATTTTCTTAAATTTACTGAGGCTTGATTTGTGATCCAAGATGTGGCCTATCCCGGAGAATGTTCCATTTGCACTTGAAAGAAGGTGTATTCTTCTGCATTTGGATGGAACGTCCTGAAGATATCAATGAGATCCATCTCATCTAGTGTATCATTTAAGGCTTGTGTTTCCTTATTAATTTTCTGTTTTGATGATCTGTCCATTGGTGTGAGTGAGGAGTTAAAGTCTCCTACTATTATTCTGTTGCTGTCAGTTTCTCCTTTTATATCTGCTAGTGTGTGTCTTAGGTATTGAGGTGCTCCTATGTTGGGTCTATATAACTTTAAGATTGCTATCTCTTCCTCTTAGATTGATCCCTTGATCATTATGTAATATCCTTCCTTATCACATGTAATATTCTTTATTTTAAGGTCTATTTTGTCTGATATGAGGATTGCTTCTCCAGTTTTCTTTTGCTTCTCATTTACATGGAATATATTTTCCATCCTCTCACTTTCAATCTATATGTGTCTATAGGTCTGAAGTGTGTTTCTTTTAGACAGCCTATATATGGGTCTTGCTTTTGTATCTATTAGTCAGTCTGTGTCTTTTGTTGAAGCATTTAATCTGTTTACATTTAAAGTAATTATTTGCATACATGTTCCTATTGCCATTTTCTTAATTGTTTGGGATTGATTTTGTAGATCTTTTTCTTCTCTTGTATTTCTTGACTATATAATTCCCTTTAACATTTGTTGTAAAGCTGGTTTGGTGGTACTGAATTCTCTTAACTTTTGCTTGTCTGAAAAGCTTTTGATTTCTCCATCAGTTTTGAATGAGATCTTTGCCAGGTACAGTAATCTTGGTTGTATATTTTTTCCTTTCAGTACTTTAAATATATCCTGCCATTCCCTTCTGGCCTGCAGAGTTTCTGGTGAAAGATCAGCTGTTAAATGTATGGGGTTTCCCTTGTATGTTATTTATTGCTTTTCCCTTGCTGCTTCTCATTTTCTTTCTTTGTGTTTAGGCTTTGTTAGTTTGATTAGTATGTGTCTTGACATGTTTGTCCTAGGGTTTTACCTCTATGGGACTCTGAGCAACTTGAACTTGATTGACTATTTCCTTTTCCATGTTGGGGACATTTTCAACTATAATCTCTTCAAAAATTTTCTCGTACCCTTTCTTTTTCTCTTCTTCTTCTGGGACCCCTATAATTCAAATGCTGGTTCTTTTGATATTGTCCCAGAAGTGTCTGAGACTTTCATCAGCTCCTTTCATTCTTTCTACTTTATTCCGCTCTTCATTTTAAATTACAGCTCAATGATTTGTTCTTCTGCTTCAGATATTCTGCTACTGATTCCTTCTAGAGTACTTTTAATTTCAGTAATTATGTTGTTTGTCTCTGCATATTTTTTAATTCTTCTAGGTCTTTGTTAATTGATTCTTGCATTTTCTCCATTCCATTTTCAAGGTTTTTGATCATCTTTACTCTCATTATTCTGAATTCTTTTTCAGGTAGCTTGCCTGTGTCCTCTTCATTTATTTGGACTTCTGTGTTTCTAGTTTGTCCCTTCATTTGTGTAGTATTTTTCTGCCTCTTCATTATTATTATTTTTGTTTTGTTTTGTTTTAGCTTATTGTGTTTGAGGTCTCATTTTCCCAGGCTCCAAGTTTGAATGCTTTCTTCCTTGTGGATTCTTCCCTCCTAAAGTTGGCCTAGTTGTTTGTGTAAGCTTTGTATAGGGTGAGACTTGTGCTTTTTTTAATGATTGCTTGTTTGTTTTTCCTCTGATGGGCAGGGCTGAGTGAGGTGGTCATCCTGTCTGCCGATGACTGGGTTTGCATTTTTGATTTGTTTGTTGTTTAGATGAGGCGTCCTGCACAGGGTGCTACTGGTGATTGGGTGATGCTGGGTCTTGTATTCAAGTGATTTCCTTTGTATGAGGTCTCACCATCTGATACTCCCTAGGATGAGTTCTCTGGTATTCTAAGGTCTTGGAATCAGTGCTCCCACTCCAAAGGCTCAGGGCTTGATCTCTGATCATGAAGGAAGATTCCACAAGTGGTTTGTTAAGGCATTAAGTGAGATTAAGACAGATACTCAAAAATGAGAAATGAAAGACGAAACCCAGACAAATGGCAGTTACAAGACTAGGCAAATAATAATTAAAATAATAGAATATACACCCATAAGCAAAATCAAAACAGTCCAACAAAAATAAAGTACAGAAGATTGGCCCAGCAAACAAAAGAACACAAGTAACTAAAGCACAAACTGAAAAACAAAATTAAGCAAGGTGCCAAGTGGGGAATTAAGCAATTAGAACAAAACTAACAAATACATTGAGAGGAAAGGAAAGAAAGAAAAGAAAGAAAGAATAGGCATGCAAAGTTAAACAGAGGTAGGTGAAGAAGATTTATATATAATAAAGATTAACTGGAAGGGGAAAAGAACATAGGAAAAGCAAACAAGGGAATAAATGTAGAAAAAATATAATAGGTTTAAAAAATTAAAATTAAGAAAAAGAGAAAAGTAAAAAAAAAAAAAAAAAACGAAACTCCACAGAACCGCAAAAGCCCACTGTAGAGGCTGCTGCTGCTAAGTCGCTTCAGTCGTGTCCGACTCTGCGTGACCCCATAGATGGCAGCCAACCAGGCTCCTCCATCCCTGGGATTCTCCAGGCAAGAAAACTGGAGTGGGTTGCCATTTCCTTCTTCAATGCATGAATGCATGCACGCTAAGTTGCTTCAGTCTTGCCCGACTCTGTGCGAGCCTATGGACAGCAGCCCACCAGACTCCCTTGTCCATGGGATTCTCTAGGCAACAATACTGGAGTGGGTTGCCATTTCCCTTTCCAACGTAGAGGCAGAGGTTTATAACAACAATAAAAAATGTGACTGAGGGTAAGAAAACTCAAAAGCTTAATTACATATCATAGTGCCAATAAAATCAACAGCTACAACAACAGGGGGTGGGGGTAAGGGGGTAAAAAAGAAAAAAGCTACTAAAGAATCTACAGAACAAGTCAAAACATAAGAACAAAAAAAGTTTTTCTTAAGTCACTGCTATCAGAGTCCTTTCCCTCGCTGGGAGTCACAGCCCACCTCACCTCCCTTGGACACCCTCCAACACTGTGCTGGTCTCCAGACCTGCTGCGGTGGCAGCTCAGATTCTAATCTGGTCCTACTCCTGTGTGTTCTTGCCTCCAATGTCCACAGCTATCAGCACTAGTGTGTTTTCTTTTGTGGGAGTTCTCAACGACATTTTATATATTCTATAGACACAGAGTCTGCCTGGTTGATCATGTGGATTTAACCTGCAGCTTGTACAGCTGGTGGGAGGTTTTCAGTCTTCTTCCTTAGCCACACTGCCCCTGAGTTTCAATTGTGGTTTTATTTCCACCTCTGTATGTGGGTTGTACACTGGGGTTTGCTCCTGAGGCTTCCCTGGAGGATTTGGGTCTGCTCCAGTGATGGCCAGGTGTGGAGGTGCTGCAGCTGCTTGGGTTGGAGGGCTTCTGGCAGCACCAAGTACTCACGGGAGTTGATGGGTAAGGCAGCAGGAAAATTTCTGCTTTATTGACTATGCCAAAGCCTTTGACTGTGTGGATCACCACAAACTCTAGAAATTCTTAAAGAAATGGGAATACCAGACCACCTGACCTGCTTCTTGAGAAGTCTGTATGTAGGTCAGGAAGCAACAGTTAGAACTGGACATGGAACAACAGACTGGTTCCAAATAGAGAAAGGGGTATGTAAAGGCTGTATATTGTCACCCTGCTTATTTAAGTTATATGCAGAGTACATCATGAGAAATGCTGGGCTAGATGAAGCACAAGCTGAAATCAAGATTGTCAAGAGAAAATTCAATAATCTCAGACATAGAGATGACACCACCCTTATGGCAGAAAGTGAAGAAGATCTAAAGAGCCTCTTGATGAATGTGAAAGAAGAGAGTGAAAAACTTGGCTTAAAACTCAACATTCAGAAGACTAACATCATGGGATCTGGTCCCATCTCTTCATGGCAAATAGATGGGGAAACAGTGGAATCAGTGACAGACATTATTTTGGGAGGCCTCCAAAATCACTGCAGATGGTGATGGCAGCCATGAAATTAAAAGATGCTTACTCCTTGGAAGAAAAGTTATGACCAACCTAGAGAGCATATTAAAAAGCAGAGACATTACTTTGCCAACAAAGTTCTGTCTAGTCAAGTCTATGGCTTTTCCAGTAGTCATGTACGGATGTGAGAGTTGGACTATCAAGAAAGCTGAGCACTGAAGAATTAATGCTTTTGAACTGTGGTGTTGGAGAAGACTCTTGAGAGTCCCTTGGACTGCAAGGAGATCCAACCAGCCCATCCTAAAGGAAATCAGTCTTGAATATTCATTGGAAGGACTGATGTTGAAGCTGAAGCTCCAATACTTTGGCCACCTGATGTGAAGGACTGACTCATTGGAAAACACCCTGATGCTGGGAAAGATTGAAGGCGGGAGGAGAAGGAGACGACAGAGGATGAGGTGGTTGGATGGAATCATCGACTCAATGGGCATAAGTTTGTGTAAACTCTGGGAGTTGGTGATGGACAGGGAGGCCTGGCGTGCTGCAATCCATGGGGTTGCAAAGAGTCAAATACGACTGAGTGACTGAACTGAACTGAGAAGGGTATGGCAACCAGTATTTGTCAATACACTCCAGTATTCTTGTCTGGAGAACCGCCCTCCCTGACGGAGAAGCCTGGCAGGCCATAGTTCACAGGGTCACAAATATTTGGACCCAGCCAAAGTGATCCTGCGTGCATAGATGCAAGACATCTTTTGCCTGTGGCAGCTCTGCCCCAGTGATGGTTGAGTGTGAAATTGGTGCAGCTGCCTGGAATGCAGGGACCCTGGTGGAGACAAGTGTCAGGGACGTGGACTGCCTCTGCCTCAGGAGCTATGGCCCTATCAGAGTCTTTTTCGAGCTTCTTATAGCTGGCAATCAGAAGGTCTCTTAGGCCAGTCTTTCTCCATAGCTCCACCTGTTTAGGCACTTAGACAACTCCCTTGCCTAGAATCCTTCTCTAATGTTTGGAATGTCAGTCACATAGAGGGGCACCATGGGTGGGTTCCTACTCTGAAGTTCAGTGCCTTGGACATTTGATGGGCCAGACACTCTATTGTTCAGCTGCTGGTGCTGGTGTGTAGGGAGAGAGAAGCTATGGTGATGGCTTCACCTCCTGCACATGACCTAGCTGTATCACCTTACTTCCATGGCTGCCTGGCTTTCCTCCACCGGGATTTCCCACCATGATCTCCTCCCTCACATCCCCTAGATCCATCTCTCTGCAGTCAATAGCAGCCCTCGCCCTGGGTTTGCTCCACAATCTCTCCTCAAGTGGCCAAAGTATTGGAGTTTCAGCTTCAGCATCAGTCCTTCCAATGAATAGCCAGGACTGATTTCCTTTAGGATTGACTGGTTTGATCTTCTTGCTGTCCAAGGGGCTCTCAAGAGTCTTCTCCAATACCACAGTTCAAAAGCATCAAATCTTCAGCTGTCAGCTTTCTTTAGGGTCCAGTTTTCACATCCATACATGACTACTGGAAAAACCATAGCTTTTACTATACAGACATTTGTCAGCAAAGTAATGTCTCTGCTTTTTAATACGCTGTCTAGGTTTGTCATATGTTTTCTTACAGGAGCAAGCGTCTTTTAATTTCATGGCTGCAGTCACCATCTGCAGTGATTTTGGAGTCCAAGAAAATAAAGTCTGTCACTGTTTCCAAATTTTCCCCATCTACTTGCCATGACATGATTGAACAAGATGCCTCCTCAGACCACCATGTTGCCTTGTTGTATTTCTTTTTCTTGGGGATGGTTTTTATCACCACCTCTTGTACAATATTTTGAACCTCCATCCATAGTTCTTCAGGCCCTCTGTGTATCAGATCTAATCCCTTGAATTGATTTGTTGCTTTCACTGTATATTTATAAGGGATTTGATTTAGGCCATACTTGAAAGGTCTAGTGGCTTTTCCTACTTTCTTCAATTTGCATCTGAGTTTTGCAATAAGGAGTTCATGATCTGAGCCACAGTCAGCTCCCAGTCTTGTTTTTGTTGACTGTACAGAACTTTGCCATCTTCAGTTGAAAAGAGTATAATCAATCTGATTTCAGTATTGACCATCTGGTGATGTTCACCTGTAGAGTTATCTCTTGTGTTGTTGCAAGAGGGTGTTTGCTATGACTAGTGTGTTCTCTTGGCAAAACTCTGTTAGCCTTTGCCCTGCTTCGTTTTGTACTCCAAGTTCAAAGTTACCTGCTACTCCAGGTATCCCTTGACTTCCTACTTTTGCACTCCAGTTCCTTATGTTGAAAAGGACATCTTTTTTGGTGCTAGTTCTGGAAGGTCTTGTAGGTCTTCACAGAACCTTTCAACATCAGCTTCTTCAGCATTAGTGGCTGTAACATAGACTTGGATTACTGTGATACTGAATGGCTTGCTTTGGCAACAAACAGATCATTCTGTCATTTTTCATATTGCCCCCAAGTACCTCATTTCAGACTCTTCTGTTGATTGTGAGGGCTACTCTATTTCTTCTAAGGGCTTCTTGTCCACAATAGTAGATATAATGGTCATCTGAATTAAATTTGCCCATTCCAGTCCATTTTAGTTCACTGATTTCTAAAATGCCAATGTTCACTCTTGCCATCTCCTGTTTGACCACTTCCAATTTGCTTTGATTCATGGACCTAACGTTCCAGGTTATTATGGAATATTGCTCTTCACAGCATTGGACTTGACTTCCATCACCAGACACATCCACAACCGGACATTGATATTTCTCTGGCTCAGCCTCTTCATTCTTTCTGGAGCTATTTCTCCACTTTTCTCCAGTAGCATATTGGGCACCTACTGACATGGAAAGTACATCTTTCAGTGTCATATCTTTGTGCCTTTTCCTACTGTTCATGATATGCTATTATTAACTAAACTCCATGGTTTACATGAAGGTTCCCTCTTTATGTTGAACATTCTATGGGTCTTGACAAATATATAATGTCATGTATCCATCATTACAGTATCATACAGAATAATTGTTCCACTGCCCTAAAATTCCCTTTTGTTCCATCTATTCATCCCTTCTTTTCTCCTTGTAAATTCCTTACTTCTAATGATCTTTTCACTCTTTCCACAATCTTCCTTTTCCAGAATATCATAGTAGTATTATCCTTTTCTGATTGGCTTCTTTCACTTAGTAATATGTGTCTAATTTTCCTCCATGTATTTTGATGGCTTGATAGTTTCTTTCTTTTTTAAAAAATTATTTTATTCATTTTAATTGGAGGCTAATTACTTTACAATAGTGTGGTGGTTTTTGAAATACATCAACATGAATCAGCCATGGGTGTACATGTGTCCCACCATCCTGAACTCCCCTCTCACCTTCTCCCCCCCATCTCCACCCCATCCCTGTGGGTTGTCCCAGAGCACCACATTTGTGTGCCCTGCTTCATGCATCAAATTTTCACTGGTCATTTATTTTATGTATGGTAATATATATGTTTCAATGCTATTCTCTCATATCATCCCATCCTTCCCTTCTCCCACATAGACCAAAATATGTTCTTTATATCTTTGTCTCTCTTGCTGTCTTGCATATTGGGTCGTCATTACCATCTTTCTGAATTCCATATATATGCATTAATATAATGAATTGATGTTTCTTTTTCTGGCTTATTTCACTCTGTAGAATAGGCTCCAGTTTCATCCATATTATTAGAACTGATTCAAATGCATTCTTTTTTATAGTTGAGTAATATTCCATTGTGTGTATGTACCACAACTTCCTTATCCATTTGTCTGTCATAGTTTATTTCTTGTTGTTTCTGAATAATATTCACTGTATGGCTATACCACAGTTTTTTGGTATATCCTCTATGGAAGGATGGGTTGGTTCCTTCCAAGTCTTGACAATTGTGAATACAACTGTTAGAAATGTTTGTGTTCAGAATATTGTGTGAATGTGTTTTCAACTTTTTGGGTAAATACCAAGGAGTATGATTACTGGATCATATGGTAAGACTGTGTTTAGTTTTGTAAGAAACTGCCACTCTTCAAAAATGGCTATATCTTTTTGCATTCTCACCAACAATGTATGACAGTTCCTGTTGCTTCACATCCTTGCTAGCTTTTGGTGTTGTCAGTGTTTTGGATTTTGGCCATTCTAACAGATATGAGAGTACTTCATTCTTAATGATATATGATATAGAGCATCTTTTTATGTTTATTTTTCACCTGTATTTTTCTTCAATGAAGTTACCTTCAAATTTAAGCATTTTTCTGAATGTTTCTGGTTTGACACTTTTTTTTTTCTTTAGTACTTTCCATATGTCATCCTATTGTCATCTCTCCTTCATTTTCTGATGATAAATCAACTGTAATTCTTATTTTGGGCTCCCTTGTTTCTCTCTTTCTGCTTTTAAGTTTATCTTTTTCTTTCTTTTTCTTTCAACATTGTAACTGTGTCTAGTTGTGGACCTCTTTGTATTTATCCTACTTGTTAATAATATAATGCAAAAAGATAAATATAAGCTAAAGAAGGAATTGTCAATCATAACGAAGCCAGGAATATCCAGTTTTAAAAGTTCACAGTCACTCCAAATTATAGTATGAAGAAATAACTTCTAAGATAAATGGACATTTTGGGAATTATATACATAGCTTACTAAACATTTGAAATATAAATCTTTGTGTCAACATATGTCTTTATTTCATTTGAGAACACCTGAATACACCTGAAAGTGATTGTTAAGTAACTGGGTAAACTTATGGTGAGCTTCACATAAAACCGTCAAATAGTTTTGCAATGAAATTACACAGAGGCATGTGAAAACTCTGTGGAGTGTCTTATTCCAGTAGGGCTACTATATCAAAATCTGACACTCTCTTTATTGAGAGTCTTTCGGCCAGTTATGTTTGCTGTAATTATCAATGGAGTTGGTTTAAATCCTCCATTTAAAAAAAATATTTTTATAATCTGCTTTTTGTTGTTTTCCTCTGTTCTTATCTTCTTTGGAAGAATTGGATATATTTTAGGAATTTTTCTCTCCAGTATTAATTATACCTCTTCTTTTATCATTTTAATGTGGTTGTTCTTGGGTTTATAGTATATATTGTTGACAATATACTCTAACTTCAAGTTATATTTACCACTTTGCATAAAGTGTAAGAATGTTAGAGAGTTATATTTTAATTTACTCTCTCCCCAACCCTCACTTTTTTAGATTTGACTCTGACATAAGTTATAAACCTTCAAATTCATTGCCATTATTTTCAGTCTCATAGTCAGTTATCTTTTGGAGTGATTAATATGAGTTGAAAATACCTTCTATATTTATTCATATGTTAGTAAGTCCAGTGCTATTTATTTCCTTGTGTAGATGTGAATCCCATCTGGCTTTATCTTCCTTCTGCTTAAATAATTTCTTTCATCTTTTCGTGAGGTCCAAATTTGTTGGTGATGGATTCTCTCATCTTTTATTGTCTTACATCTTCTGTCTTTATTAAAACAGTACAGAATTCTAAATCAACTTTTATTTTACGATTTCTTTAAAAAATTACTTCATTGTCTCCTGGCTTGCATAATTTTTCAAGAGAAGTTAGTTGTCATCCTTACCACTGTTACTCTGTACTACTTTGAGCATTTGTATCTTTTTTCCCAGTGGCTGCTTTTAACACAACTTTAAAATTTTCAATTATTATTTTATTTTTCTCTTTATTCTGGATTTTTAACCATTTAGTTTGTTAGTGTGAATTTTTAAAAGGTAATATTATTGTCTGGGTTTTGTTGAGGTTTTGGATATGTATGGGCTTACAGTTTTCATCAAACTTTTGTAAAATTCCTAACCATTATTTTTTCACATTTTTTGGTCTTTATGTTCTCTTGTTAGGGTTCCAGTCACATCTATTTTTGATAGTTTACATTGTCATACCATCATTAGGCTTTGTTCATTTTTTGATCTCTTCTTCCTGACCCTCATTTTAGGCAGTTTCTTTTGCAACGTGTTTACTTTCAATGACAATTTTTTCTGCAATGTCTACCATGATGTCTTTTGCAATGTCTGCTACAATTCTATCTAGTGTATTTTTAGCTTCAGTATTGCATGTTTTATTCCTAGGTTTTCTATTTGGGCCATTTTTATACATTTTTGGTTTGTTTTTTTTTTTTAATCATGTTTATATTTTTCTTTACCTTCTTTACCAAATGAAGTATATGTATGAAAGCTGTTTTAATATCATTTACTGCTATTTCCATTATCTCTCTCATTTCTGAGTCTGTTTCTAATGATTTATTGTCTTCTTGTAAGGTCACATTTTCCTGTATATATACATGCCTGGTAATTTTTGTTTGGATCAAGACACGTTAAATTTTGTGTTGTAAGTTCTGGATTGTTGTTATTCCTTTAAATGGTTTCAGACTTTGTTCTACAACGCAGTCAATTTATTATTTGTTTGATTCTTTGAATCTTTTTTCTACATGTAATTAAGGAGGCCAAGAGCATTCTTTAATCTATTCTAATTTACTCCTACTAAGAACACTATATTTTTTTAGTGCTTTGAAAAATGAACCATGTTTTATGAGATCTTTCCATTGTGGATCTTAAAGGTACAAACTATTCTTTACTTTTTGTGAGCTCTGGGAAATGTTCAGCATACTATTTGCCAGGAATCTTGGCCTATACATGAATTTTTTTTTTATTATATGTCCACAGACAGTTACTCAATCAATGACTTAAAAGAACTCCTCTGAATATTTCTAAAAGTCTTCCTATAAATCTTTTTCTTCTCTGGTATTCTATTCCAAAAATTTCAATCACCTTAGTTTTCCTGCAAGACCATAAGGCTCTGTTTGGGTTCTCTCACTCTATCCTATGGCCTAGAAACCAAGTAGTAAGCTGGGACAGAATAGGGGTTTCTTCATTTATTTCTCACCTTAGGGATCACAGTCCTGCATTCTATTATTCAATGACTAAATAAGTTATTTCATATATTTTGTTCAATTCTCTACCTTTCCAAGCTTCAAAGGTAAAATTGTTCTCTATTACTATCTCACAGCAAATGTGAAATTTCATGTTCTTATTTCTCATAGCTATCTTAGTCAAAGTAATTCACCTGCATGAGCTTGTTTCCCTTTTTATTAATTGGGAATGTGTGCTGTGCTCAGTTGTTTCAATCACATCTGACTCTTTGTGACTCTATAGACTGTAGCCTGCCAGATTCCTCAGCCCATGGGATTCTCCAGGCAAAAATACTGGAGTGGGTTGCCTCATCCAGAGGATCTTCCTGACCCAGGAATAAAACCCACGTCTCCTGCATTGCAGGTGGATTCTTTACTGCTGAGCCACCAGCAAAGTCTGAAGGGAATAACAATATCTATTTCATAAATTACTGTGGTGAAAATATTTAGCATAGACCTCTATCTGTAATAAGTATAAGAGGAAGAATCATTTATTTCTCTTTCTTTTGATAATCAAAACACATGATATTCCTCTCTACTTATCCAAATCCTTCCTATCCTGGAAAAACTAAATTAAACCATATTTTTCCTTAACAAAGTCCATTCCAAGCCTAGCCTAAAGGAATCTCTTCTTTCTCTGAAATATTTCAGCAATTATTGTCTGTACAATTTGTTGAGTAATTAATCATAGGTGCCCTTTAATATCATTGCTACTGTTGTCGAGAAATGCTATTTAAATTCTTTATTATTGGATATTCCCTAATGTTTGTAAGTGTTTCTATTCAACAAGCCATAAGCTGTCATGAAGACAACTCATGAAATGTGTCAATATTCACTATAGTTCCTGACTCAGAGCCTACACATAGTAAGGACAAAATTATTAATTTAGTTTTAATGACATGTGATCATAATAGTTATTCTTACGCCAGAAAGGTCATCATATAATGAAATGTACACATAGCTCATGGGACAAAATCTTCTTTCTTCAGGTTACCCTTAATAATCCTTCATATCTTTTCTCTCTGAGCCTCAATGTTTGGCATTCTTCAGAAAAAAAAAATAATAATAATAATGACAAAACCAGTAGAAGAATATGTGGAAATGTATATGCCATTTAGAAGATAAGCAGGGCCTCAAGACTGAAGAGCCATGTCACTTTGACTCTGTCACTTGTGTGGAGCAAGGGGCCTGGGATCTTCATCCATCCAACAGGAGACCCTCTGATCAAGAGGTTAAAACATCAAGAAGATAAATCTCTGTGTTTATAATCTCTTGGTTATGGTGAAAGCTAAATCATGTGCTCCGTGTGAGTTTCAGGATTTATTGTGCTACACTCTGTTAATGTTAATGAGAACTTTCCCCAAAAAATAAAGCCTGCCGTTGCTCTATGAGTTTGAAATCTTGGTGATGGACCAAACACTTCAGAAACCATCTACAACACTCTTTGTAGTTACAATTGGTATCTGATTTTGCTTTCTTTACCCTATGACCATGCATCATTTTCCCTTGAACTGAAAATTTCCAAGGAGAAATAACATTCTAATGAATGACAGCGTGGATTTTGAAGCCTATTTTATCTCAGTGACTTCTTCAGAAATTAATGTTTGCTAATCACATGATGACTGGTATGACTGAAAATCCCTGCAAACTTGCTCAAATCTGAAAGTTCCTCTGCATTCTTACGACTCTGGCACAAATTTCAGGTACATATGTTTATAATCTGATTACTATTACATAGGCTTATGAAATCAGAATCCATTGTCCTAAAGTATTAAGGCTGGTCCCAGGACTCCCCTGGCGGTCCAGTGGTTAAGACTCCTTCCAATGCAGGGAGCACAGGTTCAATCCCTTGTTGGGGAACTAAATCCCACATGCTGCATGGCAGAGCCATAAAAAGAAAAAGAAAAAGACTGGTACCAGTCTCTTCCTTTGAGATAAGTCAAAATAAGAAAGATATTCTTTCTTATACCCTGGGAACATGAGGCATTATGTACAAAAGAACTTTGCATATTGTGGCTCATCAGTGGAACTAGAATGAAATTATAAAATATTTACTTTTGTCACACTGTCTTCATTTTATATATACATACATACATACATATATATATATATATATATATATATATATATATCTCGCTAATGGTGATTGCAGTCATGAAATTAAAAGACGCTTACTCCTTGGAAGGAAGGTTATGACCAATCTAGATAGCATATTTAAAAGCAGAGACATTACTTTGCCAACAAAGTTCCGTCTAGTCAAGGCTATTGTTTTTCCAGTTGTCATGTATGGATGTGAGAGTTGGATGGTGAAGAAAGCTGAGCACCGCAGAATTGATGCTTTTGAACTGTGGTGTTGGAGAAGACTCTTGAGAGTCCCTTGGACTGCAAGAAGAACCAACCAGTCCATCCTAAAGGAGATCAGTCCTGGGTGTTCATTGGAAGGACTGATGTTGAAGCTGAAACTCCAATATTTTGGCCACCTCATGCGAACAGTTGACTCGTTGGAAAAGACCCTAATGCTGGGAAGGATTGGGGGCAGGAGGAGAAGGGGACGATGGAGGATGAGATGGTTGGATGGCATCACCGACTCGATGGACGTGGGTTTGGGTAAACTCCGGGAGTTGGTGATGGACAGGGAGGCCTGGTGTGCTGCGATTCATAGGGTCGCAAAGAGTCGGACACTACTGAATGACTGAACTGAACTGAACTGATATATATATATATCAGATCACCTGATATGAAAGATGTCCGTTTCTTCTGCCTCAGACAGCACATGTTCTTCCTGCCTCTCTTCTATGCCTTACTATCTAAATCAGGAAAGTCTTTAAAAATAATTCATTCACAAATTACCGTTCTCTTTATCCCTTCTTTAACATGTACACAGTCTTAATCAAGATTTGAGAATTGACTTGGGAATTTTCAACATTACACATAGAAATGTAAGGTCACAGAGGATTTCTCTTAGTTCATTATCTCAAATTTCTTCAGCCATTCCCACTCCACCATCTCCTAAAGGTGGTCCAGCAGGGGTGTTCAATGAGCATCAGCCAACATAGAGTTCATTCTGAGCGGGTATAGGAAAGCCAAGCAAAATGATTCATATCATACCAGCATATCCAGCCAGCAGGGAGCCTGATATTTTGCATCTTTCACTCAAAGTAGCATACTTCCCTTATTTTTAAAAAAAGGTAAGGACATAAAGACTTTCTCTCTCAAGCCCCTCCGTGTAATCCTCCTCCAAGTCTTCATGTGCACGATGGCTCGATGGCTCCTTTGTCCCTTCCTTGACCTGTTCTCTGAGATAAATGAACCAAAGCCTGGAATAGCTGCTTCCTGTGTGTATCAATCTGCCTCACAAGGGGAAGAGGAGAAGGCAGAGCGGGCTCTGGTTTCATCCTCCTCTACCTCCATTTTTCACTTCCATTGAATCCCTAGCTCCTTCTTGCTTCCCAAGGGTAAGCCCTGCTTCCCCTTTATTGCCTATACCTAAATCCAGCTTCTCTCTCTCCAGCACTTTTGGTTTCCCATTAACACACTGAACTCCTCATGTTTCAGGAAGTTTGTGAAGGCAGTTGGTAAGGTGAATTGTGCTTCCTGACAAGTATGCAAAGCATTCTATGATATACTGGATCTGGAAACCCCTATTATAGGAGATTTACTATTCTGTTCTAAGGTTGCACTCTAGGTTGAAATTGGCTGACAAGGTCTCAACTTGGCTAGGATTTATTCCTACATATTAAATTATTTTTTTTAATTAGTTCAATGCCCTGGTCATTTCTAAACCAAAGAAATTTGAAATAAGCTCATGAAGCAAAAGTGAAACAGGCCATGGTTTGAGTCAGTTGTTCAGTTTATACAAAAATATTTGTAGCCCTCAAGCTCTTAATCACTTCTATACATTTTCTTAAGAACAAGGATTCACATACATCCTGTGTGTGTGTGCATCCAGTTGCATCTGACTCTTTGCAATCCCATGGATTGTAGCCCACAGGCTCCTCTGCCCATGAAATTCTCGAGGCAAGAATACTGGAGTGGGTTGCCATTCCCTTCTCCAGGGGATCTTCCTGATCCAGGGACTGAACCTGGGTGTCCTACGTCTCTGCATTGGCAGGTAGTTCCTTTACTGCTGAACCACCAGGGAAGCCCTCACATACATCCTAGACTTTTGCAAATTAATTCCTATTGCTATCAGTTTCCTTGGCCTCTGTTCACAGATCAACATTTTTTTGTTTTTTAAGGCAAGCATGAAATGCATGTAAAATCTTGGGCAGGAAGGCAAAAACTGGGCCTCTTCATTCTATCTGAAATCCTTTCTGCATTCCTGGTTCAGTGAGGTATATAAGCGTGGGAGAGGTTGATGGAGAGTATCTGTGCCTGGCAGATTGTGGGGAGGAGGTATTATTGCCTGCGCGTGTGCACACACAGACATACACAAACCCCAGATGGTAACTAGATGAGGAAAAAGAGCCAACAACACCAGGAGTTATTTTGGGAACAAAACTAAGAATCTACATATGGTTAGATTTTTCGTCCTAAATGTTGCTCTTGCATATGACAAGCTCCTTGGTGGAGTGAAAGCCAATTCATACATCTATTCAAATTACTCTTCTAATGTCTAATGCTTTGGAGGAAGAAGTAAAGAGGTGTGTGATCCCTTTAACAAGACCAAGATATTGCAACTATCTCAGAAGAGGCCCTATAATTTCTTCAAAGTCTCTTCTCTCTGTATAGATGCACAAGAACCAGTAATGTCAAAAAATAGTTAAAAGTCAAGTCAGATTGCTAAAATTTAGCAGTTACTTTCAGCCTTTGGTGGATGATTGGCTGTGTGAATGGTGGGATGTTGCTGGTGAGAAAAAAAATCATATGTTTGATTTGCAGGGCAGTACATTTGCTAATGTTCCATACTTACCAACTCCACCCTGAACACTTGTCAAGAGATTCACAATTTCATACTGTCTAGGGAGAAAAAAAGCATGTCATTAGCACAGCATAAATTCTTGACTACTATACAGTTCCAAACACAATACCACATACTTGTAATTTATTAATATCCTCTTTACATACATCAATATTACTATTATTCATTATGAAAAATACAAGAAGACTAACACTTACTTCCCTTTCTCCCATTCCATGTTTCTAATCAAGCAGCAAACATTTCTCAGAGGTTGCTATGGGAAGAGTGCTGTGACTTTCAGGAGTAATCTTTCTTTTCAATAACAATAGTTGTATGAAATGCAATGTACAGCTTCTCCCCACCCCACATTGTTGCTTGAAAGGTTTGCTGCTTCTGTTACTTGGGAAAAGAAATTCAAATTAAGAAATAGTGAGTTTTTAGTTTTTCTTCTCTAGCAGGAGAAAGAATGCCGCTGAAATAATGTACCAAGAACTGAGCATACAAAACTGATGAAGATAGTCACTGATCTTAAGGAGCTCACAGTTTACAGATGAAGACAGGCACATAAATAATAATTACAAGATAGTGTATTAAGTGATTTACCAGATGCACACATTTAATGCTATAGAAGCACAAGGGAGTAAGTCATGAGTCAGAAAAGGGAGTACAGTAATGGCTCCTGCCCAACTGCATATTCTCAGAGTGAGACTGAGTTCAGTGCTTGCATAATAAACTCTCATTGCCCTTATGTGAAACTTAGGCATGGCATGGTATGTACAAATTTTTACATAATTTTTACAACAGCAGCATAGCATGTATTTATTGCTTTATCTGGTAGGTGTAACTCCTTTCTTTTTAGAATAGCACCACTTTTGGACAGGGCAAGGCAATACTGTTCTATTAATGCTCTGGTTCAGACCCTCCTTATATTTTGCCATGCCTAGTTCAACACCCTTTTACCTTGTTTACTTGCCTCCATTCTTACGTGCATGCTAAGTCACTTCAATAGTGTCCAATTCTGTGTGTCCCCATGGATCATAGCCCTCCAGGCTCCTCTGTCCATGGGACTCTCCAGGCAAGAATACTGGAGCTTGCCATTTCCTTCTCCAGGGGATCTTCCCAACCCAAGGATTGAACCTGCGTCTCCTACGTCCCCTGCCTTGGCAGGCAGGTTCTTTCCCACTAGCGCCACCTGGGAAGCCCATCTCTATTCTTGCCTTTCTCTAATCCATCTTTAAAACAGTTGTCAGTGATTTGTCTGAGATGCAAACATGGTCCTGCTACCTTCCTATTAATAATCATGCAAGGGTGTCTCATCATTATAGAACTTTGGCATGGCAGTCTAGCCAAGCTCTGTCTTCAAGTGTTTGATCAATGGTCTGCTCCTTCCTACCTTTCCACTTTCATTACCTGCCACTCCCCTCCTCGAGGTTTCACTCCAACAGTGCTGTTCTTTTTGCAGTTGCCTTCTCAGGTGTTTCCTTTTCCTTGGAATACTCTTTACTCGGGCTATGATTAAACCATTCAGAGGCCCTAAGCATCAAAAAAGATTAGGATGCCTCATGTAAAATTAAGAATTTAATAATATTAAAATAGAAACCAAGTCTAGCATTGTGCTGATTTCATCTTAATGGATTCTTTTCCGTTTTCCTCTTCCATTATATCAAATATACAAAGGAAGTGTTATAACATCTGGGGTATATTATGGTCTGGGTCAAATTATAGGGATAAGGACTCCCAGTAGATTTTCAAACACTGAATAGATGGGACCTCTGAAGTCACAATTTGCAATTGTTCATGTCTTGCCCTTTTTCTTGGTAATGGAACCACAGTCTTCCTCTGATAACAATTTTCAGCTCATCCGGGAAAGGAAGGGGGAGCATCCCGTGTATGGAAGGTTCCTGATAATGCCATTGCCTGCCTAGAAGGATAGCTTGATTTTTTTTTCCCCAAAGCAATTACTTAATTGGTGTTTTGGCCCCTTTTTCTGTGAAGCAGGACATAACCTTTATTGACATTGTGGCTGCTGCCACATCTGTTATGCTGACAGAGAGAAGTAGCTGGCCCAATTCTTATGATGGATTTGGCAATGTCAAACCTTCAGCACAATTTGTAATGGGGCAAAAGGGAGCTTGTTGCTAGTGGAAGGTTTCCCCAATCCCCGAAACATTGTGGGTGTGTAGAGGACTGTCCCCATCCTCATAGCACCAAAATCCTCTCATCACCTCTGAAGTGAACCAGAGAGACATAAGCTCCATTTCTGGAGGAGTATCTCACTTTTGCTGGCTGCTGAGCATAGGAACTGGAAGCAACTCACAATGTACTGCGACAAAAACGTCTTCTATACCTGCATAGTGGAGCTTCCCTGTGGCTCAGTGATAAAGAATCATTCTGCCACTCAGGAGATGTGGGTTCGATCCCTGGATGGAGAAGATGCCCTGGAGAAGGAAATGACAACTTACTCCAGTATTCTTGCCTGGGAAATCCCATGGACAGAGGAACTTAGGGAGCTACAGTCCACTGTGTCACAAAAGTGTCAGACACTACTTAGTGACTGAACAAAAAAAAAAACCTGCATAATAACCCTATAAATATATGTCCCAGAGACAAGTAAACACAGAAAATGAAGAAGAAATTAACTGTGCAAGATCTGCTGAACAGAGAGTGCTGTGGATGTAGATCCATGTCAGTCCATGAGTAATGCATTGTTGGGTTTACACTGGATGCAAGTTCGCCGAGTGCATTGCGTAGAATAAGCTCAGTCTGTACCCACAGTCCAGGACATCTCTACTCCAGTACAGAGTACTTTATGATTTAGCAATCTTAACCAGACTTGGCATTCATAGGAGAGGCTGTAGTTACAGACCATACTGAACTGAGGTCCTCTGGAGGTAATAAAACACTAAGGAGATGCTATCTCATGGATTTGGAGCATGTCATTCCCTTGAAAGTCAAGGAGACAGCTGATTTAAAGTTTCCAGCTAGGTCACAGAAAAGTCAGTCGCGGCTGCTTCCAGCTGAGTTCAGAGTTTGAATATTTATGGTGTCAATCTGAAATCCAGATAACCACAAATAATATAAATCCATTAACTCCCCCGCACAAGAAAAGCTTTTTGGCTGCTAATGCCTTGATTGCTAGGCTACCACAGGATTGGTGTGTGGATTTCTTGCTTTTGGGCTTTCTTTTTTTTTTTTTCTCTCTGTCTATCCTTCTGTCTCTCTCTGTGTCTATCCATCTGTTTGTCTATCTCCACATCAACCCCCGCCTTTAGTGGCTGTGTAAAGTTATACCAAGATACTCTAAGCTGATTGAGACAACTTTCCAGGAAAAATAAACAGGAACAGCAATGCTGGAATTGTCTGGCCTCCTCTGTGCATAGCATTTATTGTTGAAATGTTATAGTTTTGATCATCTGAGAACCACAGTGTTGGTCTATTTCTACCACTTACATGAAGTGAAGTGAAAGTCCTTCAGTCATGTCCCACTCTTTGTGACCCCTTGGACTATATAGTCCATGGAACTCTCCAGGCCAGAATACTGGAGTGGGTAGACTTTCCCTTGTCTAGGAGAACTTCCCAACCCAGGGATCGAACCCAAGTCTCCCGCAATGCAGGCGGATTCTTTACCAGCTGAGCCACAAGGGAAGCCCAAGAGGACTGGAATGGGTAGACTATCCCTTCTCCAGTGGATCTTCCTGACCCAGGAATTGAACTGGGGTCTCTGCATTGCAGGAGGATCCTTTTACCAACTGAATTATGAGGGAAGCCCACTTCCATAGAAAGTGCATGTTATTCACCAGATTATTGAACCTGAAGTCCTCTAGCATATTTGCTTCTCTGTAAGCAAAAATTTTCCCTTAAAATAAAAACCATATCTTCTCTGTTCTCAGCTACCCTAGAAGGCAGTAAGTGGGAGTGTCCAGATAAAGAATAGTAGCATGGACTTGCATTATATGGCACTTGCATATGGTATTATGGGAGTTTTATACGAGTCAGTGTGATAAAGATTATTGTGCTCCTGTTTTGGATGAGTTCAGCATCCAGCTGAAGATCATGCAGGCATATTAAAAAGTGTCTGAAGCTCTTACCCTGAGAGGCTTTTGTCAGACCCTTCACCAAATCTTTGACTGTGCTAGTTCACTTACAAAATGTTTCAGAGTGACCTGGTTGGGAGACCCCTTGACAGAGATAACAAGACACTGAACAAAATCTCACAGAAAAGCAAAAACTGGGATGGCATGATTTGGGTCAATGGAGAGCCCTGTGTCAAATTCATCCAAATCGTAGCACACCTGACTGGCCTTCTTTACTTTAAAAATATTGTTTAAAAACTTTTTTTTTTTGATGTGGACCGTTTTTAAGTCATTACTAAATTTGTTACAATACTGATCCTGTTTTATGTTTTGGATTTTGCTTTTGGCCAAAAGCATGTGAGATATTAGCTCCCCAACCAGGATCAAACTGATATCTTATGCACTGGAGGGTAAGTCCTAACCACTAGACTGCCAGAGAAGCCCCTAAAAATACTATTGTGATCTTAAAGACAGTTGGTGAAATTCAACAATTATTCTTCCACTCCTGCGTCCCTCACCATCACCATATGTTGGTCCTATGTGAATGGCAACAGAGGGACACCCTAGCATCAAGAAAATTACAGCCTTCAACAAAATAATATAGACCTACTCACACCTTTGGAATAATGAATGAATCATGAAAATGTTATAAGATCAAACAATTAAACAAACACCATCTTGACATATGACACGCAAAGCCCCTCTAAAGCACTGGTTCTCAATCTCTGGAGTAGAGAAGGTGTTCTCAACACTCTGCATTGGAATCACACATCAGAAATTTTTTTAAAGTACAGACTTCAGGACTCCAACCTCAGACATCCTGATTTAACTTTCCTGGTGTAAAGCCTGGGCATGTGAATTTTTAAAGAGTATCCCAGGTGATTCTGATATACATCGAGGATTGAGAATCACTAGTTTAGAGATTCCCATTTAATGGTTTGAGAGCTCTTGCATGCCTGCTAAGTTGCTTCAATTGTGTCCAACTCTTTGCAACCCCAATGACTGTAGCCCACCAGGCTCCTCTGTCCATGGGATTCTCCAGGCTAGAATACTGGAGTGGGTTGCCATGCCCTCCTCAACTGGAGCTTCCCAACCCAGGGATTGAACCTGTGTCTCCTGTGCCTCCTATATTGCAGGTGGAATCTTTACAACTGAGCCACCAGGGAAGCCCTTGAAAGCTCAGGCCCTTCAAAAGATTTGTTATATTTTTATATTGTACTATATTAGTAAGTAATGCTTCCATGTCACATATTATCCAGGCACTGCTGGAAGTACTTTATATACATGAACTCATTTTTTCCTTATAACAATCTTATGAGAAAAATACTTCTGTTTTCCTCATTTTACAGACAAGGAAACTGAAACAGAAAAGCATTAAGTCACTTGCCCAGTCACAGAGCTGAGAAATAGCAAAACTGGAACTTGAACTCCAGGTCTCAGAGACTTGCTATAAATCACTGCATCATAATGCTTCATGAGGCCACTCATTCAGAAATGTTAGTTTAAGGACATGTTAAAGAGCACGAGGGAATCTGGCCCTTAAATCTGTGTATTTCCTTTCAGAGGGCATTTCTACTGACTTACAAGCAAAAGGAATGAGTGAAAATTATTTAGAAAACTCCCCTTAGTCTCTCTAAGTCTTAAGGAAGAGATTTTTAAAGTTTAGATCCGCTTATACCCATTTTAAAAGATCTCAGTGTTGGGAAAGATTGAAGGCAGGAGGAGAATAGGACGACAGAGGATGAGATGGTTAGATGGCATCATCTACTCAATGGACATGAGTTTGGGTAAACTCTGGGAGTTGGTGATGGACAGGGATGCCTGGCATACTGTGGCTCACGGGGTCAGTCGCAAAGAGTCGGACACGACTGAGCGACTGAACTGAACTGAACTGATACATCCCCGGTGTTTGTCTGTTTATTTGTTTTTACAAAAAGCATACTTGTGGAGTTAAAGCAGGTTTGTTTTCAGTGATAAGTCATTTCCTGTTCTTAAGGCCAGGAGACCTTTTAAAAGCTTATTTTAAACCTCAAGTTGCTTCTCAAGCAGTCAGCATTGTTTTGCAAAGTCACATTTAGATGAGTCCAGGTCAAATAAATCACTAAAGTATCAACTGTGCAACCTTGGAAAGAATGCCCCCTTCCTTAAGGATGGGGGAAAAAAAAGCATAGTCTCTGGAATTTGCCTTGTTTTACAAGGCTTGCATGTCTAAAAATACATCTAAAATATTTTTCAAACCCTATATGGTTTTGTATTCTTCCTTAACTAATGACAATAATGAATGATTATAAAAATCTAAGTCACTTCTTCATTTTTTTCCCACAAAAAAATGTCAAATAAGGAAATGTAAACCATTCCCACCTCTATATGTGAGAGTCAAAGCATGAAGAAACAGGCTTAAATAGAATCAAAGTTTTGGACAATTTCTAAAGGTGTATTTAGTGGCTACAAGGTACCCAAGCTGGGGCCAAATACTGTGGGCTTACCCATAAGACATGGTTCCTACTGATATGACCTGCTGGGATAACTCACTTTCCACTTCTAGGGGGAGTTCTAATTTGGCCTCAGAAACAATTCCATTTTGAGGCAATTCAGTTAGTGAGACTTGTTATTTGCTAATTCAAATTCAGTTCATTAAAAAAATTGGTGATATCTTCACTCCAGTCAGGAATCATGCTACTCTTCACTCCATCCTATAGTCGTTCTAAGTCCTCACCTCCAAATACTGTGGTCAGCTTTTCCCACTTTGTCCTAGGGCTGTCCAGGTTTTAGCACTGGGAATACTATGTCCCTTGGGACTGTCTAGATTTTAGTACTAAAAGCTGATGTCCTGGGAAATCCCTCAATTTTGGACAAACCAGAATGATTTGTCATACTACTCAATATAGCCTCAAGTTTCACTTTTGAACCTCACTTTGTTCAGGGTGCCACACAAGTGAAGTATTATTGTAGCTCAGATGGTTTACAAGGATGCTCAGTCTCTAAGCCACCAATCAGGAACTGAGGGGAAAAGTGGGTATCTTGAAAGTAGAAGCCACTGAACATAGCACTACCCAGAGGTATTTTATCTAAATTATGGCACAGTTTCATGCCAGTCTCAATATCAGTTCTTTTTCAGATAAGATATTTACCAGCAGCACCTACTGACAAGCTAGTATAAGTGAAAACGACTCAGCTATCAGCTTAGACCAACACAGCACATACAATCACTCCAGTGGCCCATCTCCTGGCCAGGCCTTCATACACACAAAATTGGCTAGAACAAGCACCTTTTGGTTTCTATGGTGGGGGAAGGAAACTATGCTCTTCCTTTCTGGGCAGTATTATCTTGCAAAGAAAGCATGGGTTGGGGGTTATACAGGAAGTCTGTCCTTGTCAAAATGAGTGGAAGGCCATTTATGCTTTTTTGTGTCTCATAAATCACTTGCTTCCATACTTGAAAACCTGGAGTCAAAATGCTCAGCCAGAACTGAGAGATGGTCACTTTGCCTTTGGCTGCATGATACCAGAGTCATTTACAGAGCAGGTACCAACAGCCCTGCTGACTGTGTGTCATGTCATTCATCATGCGAAACTAAACCAACAAGGCGTGAAGAGATGGTTGTGGGAACTCTTGTCAGAGAGGTCAGAGCACTTCATCGAGGAGGCAGGGCAATGTTTAGGATAGCTGGCCAATGGGAAGGGTTGCTCGGGGCACATTTTTAATGGGGGTGGGGGGTGGGGTCCCCATACTCTATAAAGAAAATCTCAGGAGGCAGAAGTTCACCTTTACTTTTGGGCACCAACTGTATCTGAGAAACGACTATCACTCTTAAAATATGCTAGTCTCATTCTTCTTCCTTCCTGCTGGTCCTTTTCAATTTTTCTCTTGTTGTCAACATCTGAAGTGACTACCTTGTTAAGTTGAGAAGTGGCACTACTTTCGAATGTTATTCATATTTTATGAAAGATGTACTTTGTGAAGTAGACTTGCCCACTGAGCCAGGTTCTGATACTGTAGCCCCACTGCCATAACTATCTGAGTCTTATCCTCAAGACAAGCACAAAAAATCAAATGTGAGAGACAAAGTTCCGAGCCTCACCCCGCCGCCCGCCCCCACCCAGCGGCCCGCCCTGCAATGCCGACTGGCCCAAGGAACCCACCGCGGATCTGCCCTCCTTTTGAGTGCGCCATGTCTGGTTCATCCAGTGTCGCAGCTATGAAAAAAGTGGCTCAACAGCTCTGGCTGGAGGCCGGGCTCAGTCAGGTGAAGGTTTCCCAGGCAGCTGCAGATATGAAACAGTTCAGTCTGCAGAATGCTCAACATGACCCCCTGCTGACTGGAGTATCTTCAAGTACAAATCCTTTCAGGCCCCAGAAACTCTGTTCCTTTTTGTAGTAAAACGAATCTTTACAAGGTTTTCCAAACCACTTTTCATAAACCAGTGACTATTCACAGGAAAGCTAAATTTGAAGCCTGTACAAAAGCCTCTCTGTAAAGTGCCATGCTATACAAACTTCTACTTTTCTTAATCCGTAATGTCTACCTCTCTGAATATTCATAATTTTCTGTTTCACAAGGGTAATTATTTCATATACACTGATGGCAGCATACAATAAAATATTTAGTTAAAAAAAGAAACAAATACAGTCATTGCTCATATAACACTCAAATTTATGTAGAATCCCTTGCCTGGCACATATTTAGGATCTCAAAAATTATTTGTTAAATAAGATGATAAAGATGGATATTGGAAGAATATAAAACTACTACAATTACCACATCAATCTTCATTTTGCATGTGAGGAAACTGAATGATAAAATAGTGAAGTAATATTAAGCCATGCATTTAATGGGTATTTGGTCACAATAGGTGACAATAGGTTCAGAGCCTAAGAAATTAACTGTTTAGCTAAACCACATCTACTATATGGTATTCTTGCCTGTAATGTTAATGTATTACCCAGCCCTCTTTTACCAGATACCCTGAGTCTTCTACAAATCCAACCAAGAAAACAATAGAAATGTAATACATAAAGCAAGCTGTAACTTGCTAACAGCTTCTAACTCTTTTTTTATTTGTAACCTGTTTTAGGTAAAGTTATCCTATCTCCAGATTGGTTAGTAGAGGGTCTGGAAAAAAAAATTTAATAGACATTTAACCAGAGTTATCACCTATACTGTGTGAGATAAAATGAGTTTCATTCAAATGACTTAATATCCATAAAGAGTTAAAATGAAAAAGAATACTCAATTTGGTGAAAATAACTCTTAAGAATTACATTCTCCAGTCTTAAACCTCAACCACCAAAAACTTATTGACCTCTATTTAGATCTACTTTGGTGATTTCTTTCACTACCTGAGGATTCCAAAAGAAAATGATCAATTTAATTATTCCAATAGATGTAATTTACTGTAAATCAATGGTCGTAGAGGGAGACTGATGAGATATGTAAATATAAAGGTAATTGGAATTGAGTTTCTGTGTGAGAAAGGAGTTACAAATATTGAAAGGGAAAGAACTAGAATTAACACCTTTGTTGAATTGGAATTGGAAGTTCCATGTGAGTTCATCGTATTTATAAACTTCCCTGGTGGTTCAGCTGGTAAAGAATCCACCTGCAATGCAGGAGACCTGGATTCGATACCCGGGTTGGGAAGATCCCCTGGAGAAGGAAACAGCTACCCACTCCAGTATTCTGGCCTGGAGAATTCCATGGACTGTATAGTCCATGGGGTCACAATGAGCCAGACATAATTGAGCAACTTTCCCTTTCACCTTCACCCTTCATAAATATATGAATATGTATCTTACCATGTATACATATATCACACTATATTAAATACCATTATATATCAATTATCTATTGGTACCTACACAAAATGCACTTTTAAATATGCATATAAATGTATACATAACATACATAATGTACTAGTTTCCTAGAGCTGCTAAGCAAATTACTGACTACTAGAAACTTGGTGCCTTGAAATAACAGAAACTTATTTTCTCACAGTTCTGGAGGCCAGATGTTTAAGATGTAGGCACGGTTGGTTCTTTCTTCATTCTCTGAAAGAGATTCTATTCTGTCATCCTCTTCTACCTCCGGATAGCTGTCTTTAATCATTGTCTTCAGTCCATGACATTGACATTGGCTTGTAGCCATATCACTACAATCTGTCTCCATCCTCACATGACCTTCTTCTCTGTTTGTGTCTGTGGCTCTGTACTTCCTTCTCCCTTCTCTTATAAAGACACCAGCAATTGCATTTAGGACCCATCCAATCCAATATGATCTCATTTTAACTTAACAAGTTCCATCTGTAAACATTCTGTCTAAAAAAGTCACAGTCTGGGGTTGTGGGTGGACATGAGTTTTGGGAGGAGACTATTTGACAAATTATGCACATTCCCTAGCATTGTCTGGTGAGAGAGCTTGGTAATAGTGACACACCAAAAGTAATGAGCACACCTAGTTTCCAGATCTTGGTTTCTAAATGTCCTTGTTAACTAAAAAGAACCAGGGATAACTGTTGAAGTTAAGTGATGGAAAATGCAGGGTCATTATACAATTCTTTCTACTCTGGAGTCAGAAGCCACTGATCAATGAAGGGTCAAAAAAGAAGAGGTCAAGAGTGAAAGTAGAGAGCAGAACTCTCTACTGGAAGTGCTATACTTTGTCACTCTATCATCACTTTTTTTTGTCAACCTATCATCAATTGTTTGTATGAAAATGGACAAAACACATAAGTGTGAAGGCTTTTATTTCTACAGTGAGATTAGAGTTAGCTGTCTGCCTGGAAGATCATAATCACTTGAGTTCCCTTTTAGCTTTAGGAGCTATGGATTATGAAACACCTCTGAAACAGAGGTGATACTGCTACCTGAAACTGGGTTTGCCTCTTAGTGTGTCAAGCCAATAGATACAACCAAGTCAAAGACTGGGAGAAGGAAGGGTTGAGTATTATTTGCAGCAAGTAAGGAGATTATCAGGGATCTTTCTCAAAGCAGTATCTCCTCAAACAGCAAAATTGGGAAAGCTTTAAACTAAGGGTGCATATTTATGAAAGGACTTGAACAGAGGAGAATTCAGCATAGAATTGAGGCAAAGATTGACAGAGTCCAAACTTGGGCTAATTGATGTCAGGAGGATCAACATCACCATCCCATCCTCCTCCTGAGTGGGAACTTTAGTGTGTGGGGAACTCTCAATGGAGCAGAATACTTCTGCTAATAGTTATTTATTTGGGTGGTCTTTGAGAAAGTCCCTTCACATTTCTGTGTTTCTGCTTATTTTTCAAAGGAGAAAGGTATTGTAAATCAATGATTTTCTAGCCAAAAACTTTATCATAACAAAGTCTATAAGAGTTCAAACACTTAAAAATTTTAACTAAAGCTGGTATAGTGAAAGTGGGGATTAAAAGCTTGAAATTGAGGGTTGAGTCAACCCTCCAAGATGAAGCTGTTAATCCCAGGGAATGGCTCAGATTAAACAGTTTTATTATAATTCCACTATCATCAAATTGATTTGTATGCAGTTTGGAATAGCTATACTTTTTTATATAAAAATGAGACACACCTAAATTAGCTCTGTACTTCAAGTCTCATATTTTTTTTTTCCCAGAAATCAAAACATGGTACACTTCCAAAGTCAACTCTCAGAGGTTTCAAGAAAAAAATTACGTGTTAAATTCCCAAGACAGTTTTATCCTATACCTAGGGTGTGCCTTAAGGGCAGGCTGAGACCTCTCCATGACCCAGCTCTGTCTGTCTCAGGGAAGAGAGGTATCTCTCTCTACTAGATAAACTTTTCCTCAGAGGATTTATGGCCACCCACTCTCTGGCCTGCAGGTCAAGGCATAAATGAAAAAGAAGGTCCCATAGGGGAATTGCCAACAATTTAATGAGACAATCAGGGGTTTGGCCCTGAGGTTAAACGCCTTTGAAGATTTCAGGTTATTTCTCAGGGAAAATGTTTCTGGCTGTGGTCGGCAACCTACATTCTAATCTCATTGTCCCTAATGAATGACAAAACAATTCTTGGCAAGTCTGTTTCTGCTTTCTGAAGCCTCACCTTTCTCACATTTGAAGGAGATTGGCTCCCTATAGACTGCATTGAGGGGCTCCAGTGATTAAGACAAACTTAAGTAAAGTGCAAGCTCCTTAAGAAAGGGGTGTTACTGGACTATCAAGCCCTATCATGACTTACAGAGGAATGTGCCCCCCAAAACCAGGTTCTTGGGGTGTCATTAATGCTCAGTCATGTGTACCAAAGGAGGAGTGAGTGCTGAGCCTTCTTGCTGATGTATATGGTTTCACTGTTATCAAGTCAACATGGCACATAATGAAAGGGCAGGGCCACCTTCACTGAATTGATGACTGAGTTGTTCATCTAATACTTACGTGGTGAGAGTGGAATGTTAAGTGCTTTTTAATAGTCGCTAAGCACATTAAAGCATTTATATCATGATCATTTGTTTCTTACCCAAGTTCCTAGTAAATAAGTATGGCATTGAAGTTAAATGGAGAACAATGTTAAACTCAAACTTCTCCACCTAGGAATTCTAGGACTAAACTGCAAGAGAAGTGATCCTTTAAGGGAGAGAAATGAATTGGAAATAAACAGAGCCTAGTTCAACTGATCCTGTGCCTGGCTTTTTCAGAGATGCTTTGCTGGGACCATATTCATTAAAGTGAGTGGAATTCCACAGCACCTCTGAAACAGTGCTCTCTGTAACGACTGATCATTGAGATGGCCATGAGTGAAGCATACTAATCACATGATGGCTTTTGCTGGGGTGGGGGGTTGAGGGAGGGAATTTGGCAAGAGAGAATCACACACTTGCTCACTAAGAATTACATATTTATGATAAATGATTCATATATCATGTAAATAAGCTTGCAGATAGGTTCAACGTGAGCCAGACCCCTGGAGATTTTACTAGTCTTTCACATTTTCCCCAGTCTTTTCACATCTTGTAGTGTGACAGAATCAATATATCTGATAGACACACTTCAGTTCCCTAAATGATATAATTGAGTAAACATTTTATCAGCCTATATTTTATTGGCTTAAACTCCCTTTAACCTACACTTCCACACACTGACAATACAGTAATAACAGATGTCCATAGCCCTGCATATGATATACAGTAATATCTCAAAGAGGCTTCTAAATTTTTAAAGAAAGATTATCGTGTTGAATTCATTTTTGTTTTGTTTTACATGTGTTTTGTGGTCTATATAGGGTGAACAACCTATGACTCTTTGGTCAAATCTGACCTGCTGCTTTTATCAAAAAATTTTTATTGGAGTACATCTGTACCCACTCATTCATGTATTGTCTAGAGCTGTTTTTGCACTACAGTGGCAGAGGCGAGTGATTGTGACAGAAATCATGTGCAGTGCAAAGCTTAAAATGTTGACTACCTGGGCCTTTTCTGAAAAAGTTTGCCAATCCCTGGTCAATGCTAATTTGAAAATTAGCATTCTTGGCGTGACGCATATAGTAAGCAATGGTGTGCCAGAGCCTGCTCACTTCATGAGAGCTGACTGTGTACATCCTTCTCACTTATGTATTTCATGATGTCCTACTGGCAGCAGGAAATTAGCCAGGAATGGAGAATTTACACCAACATACACCACGAATCAGATTTTCTTTTTCCACAAAGAGTTGGTTGCTAAATCTTTTCTAGCACATCACTGGTAGTAACCCTTTATTAGTCAGAACCCCTACTTATGATCAATAGTAGATTTGCAGCCATAGGACAGAGATATTATTAGCAATGTGGAACCAATGTATGTTAAAGAACCTCATTGGATTTTGAAGTATCTAATTTTGCTAATTATAAAAATCCAGCTTAAGTCTTAGGAAACACAAAGAATAACATACTTGTAAATTCACCATTGTACATACTGTAATAGTATTACAATTTTATTCAATATGATACAAGTTCATTGAGTACCTACTATGTGCCAGACACTCTTAAGAAACTAAAACATTATGTTTACTTTCACTGACAATTAACTGAGAGCTTAGTTAGAAAAATAAAAGAATTATATATTACTTATAAATCCTCATTTCAATCAAATCCAGAGTAAAGCAGCTTAAGCCAAAATGGGATATATTGTATTATGAGGATAAAAGTGTATATCTCAGGGAAAAACCAACTATAGACATGTAACTAGGTATTAAAGAAGATAATTCAACCAGGAACTCCAGCTCTGCCAGCATACTCTCTTTCCCTTGTTCCTTTTCCCTTCTTTGAAGTGTTTACTTCAATCTTCCCTCATGAGCAAACTTCTGTTTCTCCTTACATTCATGGTAAACACAACTTCTGATAGATATATTTACATTCTATATTTTAGCATCCAAGAAAGATTGTGACTTCCAAATATAGAAACCCCAGCTCCAACAATTGTGGCAATTGAGTGCCCATATACAGTGATGTGGAAGGATGAGAAATTCATAGGAGTGCCAAGTATGATATAAGTAACTTGCTTTTTCCTCTCCATACCCTCTGGCACTCTGGATAACTTAGTTTGGCATTATTAGTACATAGATTATTCCCCTACTCCTAACTGATCAGGGGAAATTTCCCTCTGTGGAATTCTAGCATGTACTCTTTCACTGTCACATACCTGTAGCAAGAGGACAGAAACAGTATACAGACTGACAAAGCAGAAAGGTCTTATAGGTCGTAAGCTCAGAAGCTTTGAGTTCAAGTCTTTACTCCAAAACTTACTAACCAGCAACTAGAGCAATTTGCTTAACCTCTATAGCTATTCATTTTCTAACTTGTCAAAAAGAAGAGGGTAGGTTTTCAATACAACTAGGTATACTTCTATTTAACCCTAATTTCACATAGAGAACAACTATAAAATATAAGATAGATAGATAGATAGATAGTAAATGAAATAATAATATGAAAATAGTGGGGAGTGAACAAAAGCAAACAGATTCTTAGCAGAAGCCATATTTTTTAAAGAAGTGGCCTATTTGGGATAATTTTCCTGTTTTTACAGGCTACAGCATGATAGCTAGCCAGAGTCAGTGCTATGCTGAGCAACTAGAACACTAACAGAAACCCAGCACCCTTCTGAGCTGAAGAATTAGAGATCAGTTTAAGGCAACCACTAGAAAGTAAGAAAGAAATTTTGAGATAAAGAGCCAGGGAGGGAAACTCCCAAATTCTGTGTACAAATTCTTCTGTGTACAACTCACCAGCTATACTCTGAACTATGTATGCAGGAAATGGACTCAAAACATCTTAGCCAAAGTCAGTGTATCTGGTCTCAGATTGGAATGGCTGTCCATGTCACAAAATTTGAATCTGAGCTCAACCAATTTAATTGCCTGCTAAAATGAAAACATAGATGAGTTTTTAATGAATATAACAGAAACTAGAATCTACAACAGAAACCAGCATTTATACAGCATAACATTCACAATGACTTGGGATTCAATTCAAATCACTTGTCATATGCAGACATAGGAAAATGTGACTTCTTCTCAAGTAAAAACACAAAAACCTGAGCTCATTTATAAGATCACAACATATTTGAATTAGGATGTAAGAATTTTTAAAGTAGCTACTGCAACTATATTCCATACTTTAAATAAAAATATACATTAACAGTAAATTATATAATAGAAAATTCCAGGAAAGAAATAGAAACGATAAAAATGGGAACTGAATGGAAATTCCAGAATTAAAAAGTGGAATATCTAAAATGAAAAATAAATAAATTCAGATGGATTTGGAAGAAAAGCAAGTGTCTATTAGCTCTAAAGAAAGTAATAATTCAAAGAAGTGCAAGAAAGAATCATTTCAAAAATGCCTTTAATAAAGCTACTTTGGTGAAAATAAAAGCTGATGAGTACACTTGAAGAAAAAAAATCACTGAATGGACTTGTATGTATAATGGAGAGAAAAGAAAAATAAATTGGTTAAAATAAAGACAGAACCATAGAAACTATTGAAATCTGAAAAAGAAGGTGGAGATTATTGTGGGGAGTGGAAAAAAGAGTTTTAGAGACCTGTGGAACAATATAAAAAAGCCTACAATGTTTTTATTTCTCATTCCAGAAAGCAAGAAGGCAGAGAATATGGCAGAACATATTTTAGGAATTATATGTAGAAAATTTCTCATTTTAATTAAAGACATATTCACAGATTCAAGATACAACAAACATCAAACAAAATATACATAAGAACCTTGCCTAGTAACATAACATAAGAGTCAGACTAATCAAAGCATAGATTTAAAATAAAACTGAAAAGCAGCCAAGGAAAAAGAGCACATTTCACATGGAAAGAGCTATGAGTCACTTTATGGTCGACTTCTCATTGGAAACTATGAAGGTCAGGAGACAATGAAAGGTAGTGGACCAAAAACTTAACATTGTGAAATTAGAAACATTAAAAAAAAGAGAAATAAAGAAAGAAAACTCTTTATCCAAAGTTCTATACATGGAAAAAATACTATAAGAAGGAAAAATTGTTGTGAGCATATCTACTTTACAAAGAAAGCAAAAGGGCATTCATCAAACTAAGGGAAACAATAAGAACAACAAAAAAAGAAATTTGTGTAAATGTAAAAGACTACTTTTCCTTATAATTTTATTAAACTATTAGATATATTAATGTTTATGCTTTCTCATTAAACAAATTGCTTTATAGGATAAAGAGTGTAGATTTAATAAGAAAGACAAGTAAAGAATTAGGGATTTGGCACATAGTACATAGACCACTATAGTTACAGGTTTCTACATTTTACAGACAATTATACAATATGAACTCTGATTAGGCTATGAGAAGTAAAATATGTTTGTTTTAGGCCAATATTAACCACTGAAATGAAATAATTAATCATTTAAAGAGGGGCTTCCCTGGTGGCCCAGTGTTGAAGACTCAGCACTTCCTCTGCTGTGGTCATGGGTTAAATCCCTGGTTGAGGAACCAAGATCACACATGCCATGTGGCATGGCTAAAAGAAAAAAAAAAGATAATTTAAAGAAAATACTTGTACTTTCAGCAATGAATAAGATCATGATAGACCAGTTTGTTCTCAGATAAGAGCCTCTTGATGAAGGTGAAAGAGGAGAGTGAAACAGCTGGCTTAAAACTCAACATTCAAAATACTAAGATCACAGCATCTGGTTCAATCACTTCATGGAAAATAGATGAGGAAAAAGTGGGAAACTGTGACAGATTTCATTTTCTTGGGCTCCAAAATCATTGCAGATGTTGACTGCAGCCATGAAATTAAAAGATGTTTGTTCCTTGGAAGAAAAGCTGTGAAAAACCTAGACAGCGTATTAAAAAGCAGAGACATCACTTTGCAACCAAAGGTCTGTATAGACAAAGCTATATTTTTTTTTCAGCAGTCATGTACAGATATGAGAGCTGGACCATAAAGAAGGCTGAACACTGAAGAATTAATGGTTTTAAACTGTAGGTGCTATTGAAAGTCCCTTGGACTGCAAGGAGATCAAACCAGTCAATCCTAAAGGAAATCAGTCCTGAGTATTCAGTGGAAGGACTGATACTGAAGCTGAAGCTTCAATATTGGCCACCTGATACGAAGAGCCAACTCATTGGAAATGACCCTAATGCTGGGAAAGATGGAGGGCAGAAGGAGAAGGGAATGACAGAGGATGAGATGGCTGGATGGCATCAATGACTCATTGGACATGAGTTTGAGCAAACTCTAGGAAATAGTGAAGGACAAAGAAGCCTGGCGTGCTGCAGTTCATGGGGTCACAAAGAGTCAAACACAACAGTGACTGAACAGCAGCAAGAGAACTATAAACTTTGGACAAATAAGAAAAGAAATTGTCTGAAAGCACCAGAAAGTGAGCAGAAACAAGAAGCTTCTTTTGGAGTGCCCACAATTAAAGGAGGTAGCTGTTTAGAGTTACTCACTTTTACTGTATTTAGAGTGTGGGCAGACACAGTCAAAATGAGACAGGTACTGGGAGTACCAATGGAAAATAACGGCAGACATTCTTGCTCGGGTAATCAGAGTGCTAAACCTGGGCAACCATGGAAACTGAAGTTGGGTTGGGGTAGTCCTTCAAAGGAAAAATCAGAGATGTATTTCTGTCTGGATAATCTTTAGCTGACTTCTGAACAATACATACATGGAGCATATGCAAAGACACTCAGCTAAAGACAGTATATTTCAATTGAGATTGAAAAAAGTATCGTCTAAGAAAGAGTTAGCAGTTTATGTTCAACCAAGTTAGTGTTCATTAAAACAAAAGAATCAACATTCATTAGAGAAAAAGATTAGAATCCAGAGTATCAACACCTTAATATTCATGATGCTCAGGATGTAATTCAAATCACATATGAAACTAGAAGCTAGTCCCAAGAGACTAAGACCAACTAAGACCAACTCTAAAGCTATCTAGATATTGAAATTATCAGACAAGGATTTTCAAGTAATTAATAAGATACTTTTCAATGAAGTAAAGGAAACTAGACTTACAATACATGAAAAAGAAAGAAATGTCAGCAGATACACAGAACAACAAAATAGAACCAAGTAGAAATTCTAGAACTGAGAAATGCAATATTGTAATTTTTTTTTTAAACACTGAATGGAGATGATAGAATAAAACTTCAGTTAATGTTAGGTAGATCAATAGAAATCATGCATATGAAGAATATTGAGAATAAATACATAGAAAAAATAGAACTTCAAGGAACGGTTGTATGACATCAAATTTTCTCATATATATAATTAGAGCCCTAGAAGAAGAGGAGTGATAAAATGCAGCAAGAAAATATTTCAGAAAATGTTTCCAAAATTTGATTCAAGACTTAAATTTACTATTCCAAGATACACAATGACAACCAAGCAATATTCACACAAGAAAGTCATAACTAGTCATATCATAGGCCACCACTAAAAAACAAAGATGAAGAGTAAATCTTGAAAGTTGTAAAAGAGAAATTAAATATTACCTGAAGAAGAGCAACAAATCAATTAAGGGTCAGTTTCTAATCAAAAGCTGTGGAAGTCAGAAGACAATAAAGTAATGTTTTTAAAATGCTGAAAGAAAAACTATCAACCTCAAATTTTCATGCAGCAAAGAGATTTCTTAAAAATTAAGAATATTTTGGATAAATGAAAGCTAAAATCTACACTAAAATAAATATTAAAGAAATTCTTCAGGCTGGGGAGATAAAAGAATGATCCAAATAAACAATATCAGTTGTCTTGTTGGCAATAATAGAAGTTTATACCCCTATATCTGTAGAATGTACTTTCTTTTCAAGTGTACATGGTACATTCACAAAGACATACTTCATACCGAACACTAAAACAAGTGTATTTAACTTTTAAATTTTTGAAATAATAATGTAGAGAATATTTTCTGACCACATGGAATTAAGCTGAGAATCAATAAAGAAAACTATCTTTGAAATCCTGAGCATTTGGATATTAAACAATACACTTCTAAATAACTTATGGACTGAAGAACTAAATGATATAAAAATTCTCAATTGAATAATAATTAAAATGCAATATATCAAAATAAAGAAACAAATGAACTGTTTTCAAGGAAATTTTTGAAAGAAAACAAGACTGGATAATAAACATTTCTGATTTCAAGATTTAAACAAAGCCAAATAGTAAATGATAATGTGATATTGGCATAAAATTTGAAAAGTAAATTAATGAAGTAAATACCTAACTCAGAAATGCACTTACAGTTATATGGCACTTGATTTTTGATATTGCACCAGAGCAATGAAGGGAAGAAAAGACTTTTAACAAATGGTGCTAGTATAACAAATTCCATATGGAGAAAAAATGAACTTCACAACTTATACAAAAGTTAATTTGAAATAGACTTGAATATAAATGCTAAAGCCTTCAGACATTTACAGGTAAAACTTGGGTTTAGACAAAGGTTTATTAGTTCACAAATTCCAAAGATAAATTAGAATTCATAATTAAGTTTTTTTCTCATCCAAAGATATCATTATAAACAAACCAAAACAGGCTTCTCCAGTGATTCAGTGGTAAAGAACCTGCCTGCCAATGCAGGAGATGCAGGTTCAATCCCTGAGAGAAGGAAATGGCACCTTACTCCAGTATTCTTGCCTGGAAAACCTGATGGACAGAGAAGTCTGGTGGGCTACAGTTCATAGCGTCGCAGAGTTGGACCCCACTGAGCAACTGAGCACTTGTGAAAAACCCTTTCACACTTCAGACCTCTTCTATCTTCCTCCCTCTTTCATTTTTAAGGGCCCATGTGACTTTTAATACATTCGTCTCATCAAGATAATCCAGCATAATCACCCTATAAGCATAAACTACATACATTAAAGTCTTTAATTCTGTTTGTAAAGTTTTCTTTCTGTATAATAGCATATTCACACATCCTGGAGCTTAGAGTATGAACATTTTTGGTTTGCCATTATTTTGCCTTTCATACCTGTGCTCATTATAATATTCTTTTCAATCCCTTTCTGTAATATGCTCTGGGAAAGGGAGGTGTGCAGTAATATCTACCTTATTTAATAAGAGGCCTATGGTGAAGTTCAAGTGAAATATGTAAACAATGTAAAGTGGTATTTAAGTAAAATTCATCATTCTAATGCTTCAACTTAGCAGTCAATTTTTTTGAACATGAGGTATTTGTTGAATTAAAAAAGATTCATTGAATGGATAAAATCTACATTTATGATTTGAATTTTGACTTCTCTAATTTTACCCTTTTAAACTGTCTTTAATAAATCTATGTTTCAACCATGATAATCATTTAGTCCTTGGAAATTACAAATCTCTCAATTATCGGCAATGCTATTTACGATGCCTGTAATACATTTATTTCACTTCCTTGGCTCTTCAAATCCTACTCCCTTCTCTCTGCCAACCTATTCTTGCTAGTCAGAAATTTTCATTTATCTTTAAGATTATTAAACTTCACTTTTGGTTACACCAAACCTCTACATTAAATTAGGTCCCCTTGCTGTGGACTTCATATTTATTGAATAGATACATGAGTTATATATTTTCTATATTATCATACTTCATTCTAAATATATATTTTAATCCTGTCTTTTCCACTCTTAATTTTAGACTTCATGAGGGAAGGAACATTGTCTTATTCACCACTGCATGCCTAGCACTTATCACAAGGCCTAGCAAACAATGGGTGTTTAATAAATATTTATAAAATGAATCAATCAATGAATAGAATTAATGGATAAGGAAAGTCAGCCTTTTCCTAGTATCAGTATTCAACTTAGTGGCCTTAAATACCTAGCGTGATTCTTGAACATTTTCTGATATTCTGTATCAGTTTTTCATATGAGGTACCTAGTTCACATTTTCTGCCTTACTGAATTTCTCAAATATTCCCTCTGGGCCAGAAATCCTGTGCTTCCTGCCTGATCCATTCAGCCTGTCTCATCTCAACCTCTTGCTTGACAAATAGAAGATACCTGTCAAAACTGTCTTGCCAGCAAGAGTTCTGGTTCTAGACCTTCTAATTAGCAATGCTGAATTGTCCCACACATCACTCAGTCCCCTCAGGATAATCTTAAAAATAACAACAAGCTAAAGCAAGATTTACACATTGCCATCCAGTGATAGATATCTTTATTAGAGTTCTTATTTTTACCCTTTTCCCTTAGGCATTTCAACTCCTTTACACTACATCCTATTATATCCTATGGTTGTAATTACCCAGTGAATAAATAAAGAAAATCACAGATTGTCCTTAATATAAACACAATGAATATGTGTTGGAGACAGATGTAATCTCTAGCTGTGCAGCTGAAACTTACAAGGCACAACATGGGGTGAGAAGATGCCAGGAAGATCCAGGTTTAGGGAATGACTGACAAAATCACAAATAATCATTGCAGGGTAGTCATAGCTCAGGAGCTGCTCCACACAGTTGCTGGCATGACTGCCTCTGAAGATGTGATTATAGGATAGAAAAGTCCATGCAGCTGGACTCACGATAGACTGGAATTCTTTGCAGAAAATTAGTGAACCACTGTAAGCTCTTAGGTCCAAGGTAAATGATAACAGGAAGAATAGATTTATTTTCCTTTTAGAATCTCATATAAGCAAACTATGTTTCTATTGTTGATGGAGTTAGATAGTTTGATAAAAGTTCAGATTTCTGGTTTCCATGTGTCTTTTAGCTCAAATACATCTGGTGTGAAAATGGGGTATCCCCTACTTGGAAGTCATGAGTAAAATAATCCCCCAGTATCAATGCATCTGATTCTCAAACCTCACCAGCTCTAGTTTGAGTCAGCATTACTTTGAAATCTAACTCTAGTCTGTGAAGGTCCTGGGGTTATTTACAAAAGGAAGGGGAGAATTGACATAGAAAGAGTACCTGCATTATACTCTCCCACAGCACTTTAGGCTTTGTATGGCTTTAAATCCTAAAGTGATTTAGACAATGGTTCCTTATTTTGGGGTCTACAAATTTTGAGAATATTCTTCTGTAAAGCATAGTGCATGGTTCAATTACATCAGAATGAACAATTATTTCTCTAGAGCATTTGACTGCAGAATTATCAATTATAGATTCAGATTGTTCCTAGACCCAATGAACCCTTGTTTGAGGATACAGGGCATGTGATTCTGCATTTTACCAAGCACTCCAAAGTGTTTCAAAGACACACTAAATTTTGAGAAGCCTTACTGAATGAGGACCATGGATGGGTTTCAAGGGACCTTCAAAATCTGAAAATTTCAGATAAAATTTTATTCAATTGCCAAAGAGAAGGACTATAGCTTTCTGAGAACTTCAAAGCATATGTGACCCCAAATATTTTAAATCATCAGAGTATACTATCTTCTGAAGAGTGTTCTGGCTTTTGTTGACTCATGCTGATGCTAACCATAGCCTTTCCCTGGCAATGGGTCACTATAAATACTGAGTCTACTGGCACTTTCATTTTGGAACTTCCCAGACTCCAGTAGTGAAAAATAAATTTCTGTTGTTTCTAAGCCACAAATCATGATATCATGTTGTATTAGCCCAAATGAATTAAGCTCAGAATTTCTTTCCTATTTCAAATCCCCTCTGCATGTGCAGGTGACACTGACCCTACTGCATTATCCTATGGGATTTGGACATCGTGAAATTCAGCACAAATTCTGACACTCTGGCTACTATTATTGCTGTGAATATTAAAGTCTGACCAAGGAGTCTCATGTCTTCTACAGCAATCCTTGAAACTATAAACTAATTTGTTAGCAAGTGGTATATAATCTCAGCATCTGTACAGTTCTTGGCACTCTTGCATCCTGCTTGCTGGATGGGACTCCATCATTCAGTCCAATAGCAACATTTACCCCATGCAAATCTGTTTTTGCCAAATTTCTTACACACTCAGTATGGGATCTGCCAACAGGATCCAGGTCAGGCTCCCACAGACGTTTATCTCAAATCTTGATGCCAGCTATTCCCAATTTCTTATCTTCTTGGAAACTTTGTAATAAGTTTTCAGAATACAATATGCTTCAGTAAGTGTGCTTTGAAAAAAAGTTTCTGTCAACATTCAGTGTATAAAAAGTGTTAGTTGCTCAGCCACGTTTGACTCTTTGTGGTCCCATGGACTGTAGCTCACCAGGCTCCTTTGCTCATGGAATTCTCCAGGCAAGAATACTGGAATGGATAGTCTTTCCCTTGTCCAGGAGATCTTCCTGACCTAGGGATCGAACCCAGGTCTCTTGCAATGCAGGTGAATTGCTTACTGTCTGAGCCACTAGGGAAGTCCTCAATATGTAAACAGTAATTCATAAATTATGTATTTTTCAGTATACCTACTAAGCACCATAGATATTCAAGATTTATTATAAATTAAGCATCTATTTTACTCATCTTGCCAAGTAAGAGATGTGGGCTCTATCCATGGATTGGGAAGATCCCTGGAGAAGGATATGGTAACCCACTCTGGCATTCTTTCCTGGGAAATCCCATGGACAGAGGAGTCTGGGAGGCTATAGTGCATGGAGTTGCAGAAGAATCAGACATGACTTCATGACTAAGCAATAGCAACAACAAGGTGTGTTATGATAGGAGGGTTAGAGGAGCATTTATTTTTACAAAACATTTTCTAAATTCTAGTTCTACTTTCTATTTTTTTCTTTTTGCTTTCAGATTCTCCTCCCCCTCTCTTCATGTTTTATGATCTTAATGAATCGTTGATCATAACAGCTCTCTTCCTGCTCATGCACAAAATCCTAACTGTCCTATGAAAGAAGCCATAACTATATTCTATGGCTCAAGGAATTTCCTAGTCTGCAGCATATTTTCTCCTTTCCTAGTTGAAGCACCGTAAGTGTAGCTCATAAATTTTACTCCTCAGACTCTTGGCTACACAAACACAGTGTGTATATACAAATATGTGTGCATATTTTACGTACAAAATAGCATATTAATATGCATATATAGTTTAGATAATATTAATAAAGTTCATGTACCCAAAATTCAGCTTAAAGTCAGTGTACTAAAAGTTATCAGGATGACTCTCTTCAATCCACTCCTTCATCCCCATATAGTTAATTGCTATTTGGCATTATTGCCTTGTTGTGGCTGTTGTTTTACTTCATCTTTATATATACTATTAAACAGTATGTTTTAGTTTTCATGGTGTAAACTTTATATGAAAAAATCACATGTATCATTGTATAACTACGTTTCTGCAATGTTTATGGAAATAATTTTTACTGCTGCTGCATATGGAGCTATATTTCATTCATCTTCATTTGAATGTTAGATTCCTGTTCTCTCTCCAGCACCTTTGGACCACTGACTCCATGTTTTTTCTGCCTGACTTTGATCCAGACAGTGATTCATATGTCACTCTCAGCATTATGCTCTATAATCTGGGTTTTTCCTGTCCTCTTCCTCCTATACAGTCCAGAGTCCCAGAATGTCCTGTACTCAAATTCATATTTTATTGTGAGGTTCACCAGGGATCTTAGGTATCTACCTGCTCAGAGAGATCATGACTGCTTTCTGTAGCATCCAGACATAGTGACAGTTCAAAAGTCATTATTATTTCTCCAACTCTTTCCCATCTCCTCCGGAGCAGAATGAATAAATCACAAATGGTCTAGCTCCATAGCACAACAAAGCCACCCATCAAGGTCACTCCAGAACCCTAGTCCAAGTAAGGCGAAAAAAAAAAAAAAGGTAACAGAGTTGACATCTGAAATGGAAAACAGACTCAATAAGACTAAAAAAAAAAAAAACAGAACTAGCCTATGAAACAGTTCAAGGATCTAAAATGCATCCTAATATTGAATTTGTTTTTGGAGGAGATTGAATTAGGAGTGAAGAGACCATATTCTCTCATAGGAAAACACGCTTCACTCCTCTAAACCCTCCATGGCTCCTCCTAATCTCTTACTTCCTCTTTCTGTTCTTCACATCACATGCCATGCGTATAGAGCACACGCTTATTAGGCATGAGCCCATTAGATTCCATAGATCTAAACTATATTAAGTACTCTCAGCACATCCCTTCTCTACTTTTTCTGTTGAGTTTTATAGGATTTGGCCTGAGACAGATTGCAGATTGGTTTTTCATGCAAGCAAATGTTGGTCCATTTAGGCTAGGAAGTTGATGGGACAACAATGTCAAAAGTGAGGGACTGGCATTGGTGAATTGGATAAGAACAACGCCAATGGAATTTTGGCAGTTTTGCTGATTTTTTGAAAACATATGAAAAACTAGGTTGAAATACTCTTCAAACTAGCAAAATCTTGGGCTAGCTTGTCTCTGCTTCAATGTTCAGGCTGGCTGGCACTTCTGACTCTGAATTTCTATTTAAGTGTCAAGTCTGACCTTTATTCAGTTTAATTCAATTCAATTTAACTCTGCAAAATTTATTGAAGAAAACTTTTGCCAGGCTACTGCACACAAAGATCCCAAAGAACATATCATTTAATATTAAGATTATCTTTGAATATAAAGAAAAAAATTCCAAAGTAAGAAAAAAATGATTCTCAAGGCTTCCTCCTAGTATGTGGTGCATCATTTGATTTTTGTATTCATTGTTGTTGTTTGTTGTTTAGTCACTAGGTCATGTTCAACTCTTGCATTCCCGTGGACTGTAGCCCATCAGACTCCACTGTCCATGTATTTCCCAGGCAAGAATACTGGAGTGGGTTGCCGTCTCTTACTCCATGGCGTAATCCCAACCCAGGGATAGAAATCTGCATCTCCTGTATTGACAGGCAGATTCTTTACCACTGAGCCACCAGGGAAGCCCTTTTGTATTCATGACTAGCAATAAAAACAGCGTCAGAGAAAAAGGGATAAAGGAAGAAAGACAGAAGGAAGAGGTTTAAGAAAAGAACAAGAAAAAGAAAAGGATGATGAAAAGATAAGGATAAGAGTTGCAAGGTGCAAGAACCACATTGGTGAGCATTTTGAGCCCCATCTTTCTCATTTTATAACAGGAGGCAGCATGATTCAATGTAACATCTGAGTAGCAGTTGAAAGAGCCTTCTTGACTTGAGTGAGCAATTCCACCTCTCTGAATTTCAGTTTTCACTGTAGTAAAATGACATGATATGACCATATACTTCAAAAATTGTTCTGTGGGTCAAATTAGTGGGAATTTTAAAAAGTACTTTATTTTTCAAAAAATGTACATTTGAAACTATTTTAGAGTCATGTCTATACAATTTTTAAGGTTTTTTTTGCACATCAAGTTTTCTTTTTTAAAAACTTTATTTTTTAATTGAAGGATAATTGTTTTACAGAATTTTATTGTTTTCTGTCAAACCTCAGCATGAATCAGCCATCAGTTCAGTTTAGCTCAGTTCAGTCGCTCAGTCATGTCTGACACTTTGAGACCCTATGGAATACAGCAAGCCAGGCCTCCCTGTCCATCACCACTTCCTGGAGTTTACTCAAATTCATGTCCATTGAGTTGGTGATGCCATCCAACCATCTCATCCTGTCGTCCCCTTCTCCTCCTGCCCTCAATCTTTCCCAGCATCAGGGTCTTTTCAAATGAGTCAGTTCTTCACATCAGGTGGCCATATATTGGAGTTTCAGCTTCAACATCAGTCCTTCCAATGAACACCCAGGACTGATCTCCTTTAGGATGGACTGGTTGGATCTCCTTGCAGTCCAAGGGACTCTCAAGAGTCTTCTCCAACACCACGGTTCAAAACCATCAATTCTTCAGCACTCAGCTTTCTTTATAGTCCAACTCTCACATCCATACATGACCACTGGAAAAGCCATAGCCTTGACTAGACGGACGAATTAGCCATAGGTATACATATATCCCCTTCCTCTTGAAACCCCCTCCCATCTCCATCCCCATCCCACCCCTCTAGTTGGTACAGAGCTCCTGTTTGAGTTCCCAGAGACATACAGCAAAGTCCCATTGGCTATCTATTTTATATATAGTGCTGCAAGTTTTCATGTTACTCTCTCCATCCATCTCACCATAATGATGTGGGTGAACCTAGAGCCTATTATACAGAGTGAAGTAAGTCATAAAGAGAAAGGTAAATATCATACATTAACGTATACGTATGGAATCTAGAAAGATGTTACTGGAGAATTTATTTGCAGGGCAGCAAGGAGAAACACACTTCTTAAGTTTTAATGATCCTCTTCCCCACCAGTTTTTCCTGAGACTTGGAGAGATCCTTTTTACAATGAGAATCTTTATACAATGGACCAAGAGAAGAGTTAGAATTATAAGTTGTAACTTCAGAGTCCATGTAGTCTGAATTCATAGTGGCACTGATTTGGTTTGGTGAACCACGCAAAATGAGAAAGATCCAGATCAGGAAAAAGCAAGGTAAAGATCATAATCATATAAAATATGCTTGCAAAATTGCTTTTATGTGAAACAGATGAACCTTTCCATCTACTGATACGATTGTCCCAGTATCAGTTTAGTACCTATGGATTGGGGAGTTATGTCTATCCTAACCAAATTATTCACATATCATCTGTCAGAAGCATTGTGATATATATTCCCTTACCTTCCCTGTGCTATACAATGGTGCCAGATAAGCTGGTGTTAACTCTATCTGAAGATTTGGTCTGCTCCTAATTAACAAGAAATCTTGACAACTAAAGCTTTTTGGAGACTAAGTACTACATATTTTTGCTTCATTAAGCCCTCTACTCCAGTATTCTGGGCTGGAGAATTACATGGACTATTGTCCATGAGATTGCAAAGACGGGGACACAACTGAATGACCTTCACTTTCACTATATCACTTTTTCTTTAAACTTCCTCAAAATAGAGCTCTATTCTTGTTGTCTTCTGTTATAGGGTGATAAGTTTCTTACCTAAAATAGAACAGTGCTAGGTTTCAGCTTGCAGTGCCATTGTGTAACATGAATGAATATGTCTTTGGATTTAAAGCTGTGCTCTAGCCCTGCCTCTCTTACTTACTGGCTATATCATTTTGTGTGGGGTCTCTAAATACTTACGTCTTTGAGAGGAAGTATTGTACAATGATTAAAAGCATGGATCTAAAATTATAAATTTTGAAGTCGGTCACACTTGTATTCCATCTCTTTGTAGCCCTCTGGTAGCCATTTAACCACCCAAGGACTCAGTTTCTTTATGTATAACATAATTACTTATGATTTGGGGTCAATGCATGGTTTGAGTGAATATAAAGTGCTATTCCATATAATATGTTCTCCATCATATTAACTATTATTCTTCTTTATCTGAAAGAAATGAGAGATGAAAAAATTAGAATATTGTGAGGACATATAGTTATATAGGTACTAAGATTTTTTTTGTTTATGTTATATTCACCATATCATAATATCTCAGTAGATGGTTATCAAGTTGATAAACACTTCTGAATGTCACATTTTTAATTTTGTCACATATTGGTTCTCTTGGTCTCTGTCTCCCCTTTAATATCATTTTTACTTCCTCCTAGTCTCTCTTCTCTTTATACAATAGGAATCATATTTTCTTGTGACACCATGGTCTTAATTTTCCTCACTCTTACTTTTCAAACACATTTGTAGCTGTTTTCATCTACAAGATTGCTTCCTGACTACGGTTAAATCATATCCTCTCTATTCTCCTGTTTTTAGGCAGAATTTTTCTGTCTTAGGCTTTCCCTGAGAGCTACCTAATTGTATTTACTGTTAGATTAATCATATTTGCTTATCTGAGACAGAGGGAGATTCAGAAACTACAGTGGTGGTCAAGTTGCTGAAAGACTTTGAACAATGGCAGTCCTTAATGAGGTGACTAGTTTCTACACCCAGAGGAATGAATCAAAAGCCAGGATAGTTGTTTCCATTAAAATATTTTCAGTAGAGAATCCTCAGCTATCCATTAAAACTAAACTTTTCTCTGTGTATTTCCAAGATGGGTAATTTCAAGGTAATAAAATCTTGACCTGTAGATTTGTAGATACCAAAAAAATTGTTTGAAGTTGAAATAATTTTGTTGGAGAGAGATGTAAAAATTATTTCAAGCCTTGTGTCTATAACTCTCCAGTGTCCAAGCTATTTGCCTATGCACAAAATTCTTACTCAGACAATGTCTCAACTTGCTAGCTAAACATTTTATAAATTCACTAGGAGCCTCTTCATACCAGTTTTTTTTTAAAGATATGTAATTCAGGTTTGACTTAATCAATTGCTCCAGTAATCTGGGTCCCCCTCACCTGCCAACTGAATATACAGATTGTTGTAGAAATGTCACTGTGAAATCTAACAATGGAATTTCCAGGCCAATTGTTCAGTGACTAAAAAGGCCCAAATCATGATGAGGTGAAAACACAGGGGAGATCCAGGATCCTGCTGAAAGTGTAAGTATAAAGAAAATGAAAAAAACATGCTTCAATTATTAACTAAATTGAAAAAGGTCAAGTTCCAGTGTCAGATGTTGGATGTGAATTGAAAACTCTTAGTTTGGAAAGTACAAATGCTATTCCCCACCTAATGACACATAACTCATTCCCATAGAACAAGAAACAAAGACTGAGGAATACGATATTACTATTCCCAGTTGCCATCAATAACCTAGTAGGCACTGAAATAATTTATTGATTGGAGGAATTTATTAGCTGCTCCAGTCAGTAATAAATTGACTGGGATTTTTATATATGAGAGACTTAAAAGTGGGGGAGAGTTCTTACTGAAATCCAGTAGATTTTCTTTTTTTAATTAATTTTTATTGGAGTGTGGTTGCTTTACAATGCTGTGTTGGTTTCTGCTGTATGTCATGGTGAATCAGCTATATGTATACATACATCCCCTCTTTTTGTAGATTTTCTTGAATAAATGTTTTTCCACTGTGCATATGCGTTCAACAACCCTTAAATGTTTGTTTTCTTTTTTAATTATTTTCATCAGTTAAACTGGTGTTTGCTGATGAAAGACAGTACCAAAGTCCTTACTCTGCCAATCTGTCCCTGCTCTCTTTGCATAAACTTTAAAAAATCTACTTGATAATTATAACATCATTTTGAGCTGAAGAGCAGCAGATATTGTTTCCATTTTCAATTAAGGTGAAATAATTTAAATGTTGAAATGAAAACTGTACACAAGAAAATAAAACGTCTCCTCTCTTTAGCCAAAAAAAGTGGAGGAGAAAGACATGGCTATTAGAAAGTATAAAATGACATTTATAAAAATTATATGACTGCAAAAATATCGTTACTTCATAGTTTTTAAATAGAGTGGGGTTGAAGAAGATTGGGTTGCCAGGTTGCGCTAGTGGTAAAGAACATGCCTGCCAGTGCAAGGGATATAAGAGACAGCGGGTTTCATCCCTCAGTAGGGAGGATCCCCTGGATGAGGACATGGCAACCCACTCCAGCAATCTTGCCTGGAGAATCCCATGGACAGTGGAGCCTGAAGGGTTACAGTCCATAGAATCACAAAGAGTCAGTCATGATGAAGTAAGTTAGCACACATGCACAAGGAAGATTATGAGAAATCAATACACCTCCCAACATTTCTCTCTTTGAAGTCACCTCTGGCCAATTTATGTTTACTTCTAGCTCACAATTATCATCAGTGTGATCCTCCACTGTGAAGCTCAACTAGAAAGATTCCTCTCACAAGAACTTAGATCCCACCGAAAAAGGAAACTTTTTTTTTTAATTTAGTGTTTTTGCAATGTATTTAACATGTAAGCATCAGTTTATTTCAACAATATTTACCAAGTATCTACTTGTGTCAGGTACATTCCAGAAGATGGTGTTATAAAGATAAATCAAATATAGCTTCTTTCCTTAAGCAACTTGTAGTTTAGTGAGACAGTCATGTAGGTAAATATTCCCCTATAACTGAATAAGGGTCATGAGAGTAACCCACATTGCCACTGAGAAATGTGGCAAATTAGGTACCAGCTGAAAGCAAAAGTAAATAAAAACCTAATTTAAGAAGAATATATGTGTAAATACCTTATAATGTAAATAGTACCTTTTTTCTCAAATTAAGATGATGCTTCACAGCAAACCACTTCAGTATTCTTGCTTTGAGAACCCCATGAACAGTATGAAAAGGCAAAAAGATAGGACACTGAAAGATGAACTCCCCAGGTTGGTAGGTGCCCAATATGCTACTGGGGAAGAGTGGAGAAATAACTCCAGAAAGAATGAAGAGATGGAGGCAAAGCAAAAACAACACCCAGTTGTGGATGTGACTGGTGATGGAAGTTAAGTCCAATTCAGTAAAGAGCAATATTGCATAGGAACCTGGAATGTTAGGTCCATGAATCAAGGCAAATTGAAAGTGGTCAAACCAGAGATGGCAAGAGTGAACATCGACATTTTAGGAATCAGCGAACTAAAATGGACTGGAATGGATGAATTTAACTCAGGTGACCATTATATCTACTACTGTGGACAAGAATCCCCTAAAAGAAATGGAGTAGCCATCATAGTTAACAAAAGAGTCTGAAATGCAGTACTTGGGTACAATCTCAAAAACAACAGAATCATCTCTGTTCATTTTCAAGGCAAACCATTCAATATCACAGAAATCCAAGTCTATGCTCTGACCAGTAATGCTGAAGAAGCTGAAGTTGAATGATTCTATGAAGAACTACAAGACCTTCCAGAACTAACACCCAAAAAAGATGTCCTTTTCATTATAGGGGACTGGAGTGCAAAAGGAGGGAGTCAAGAAATACCTGGAGTAATAGGCAAATTTGTCCTTGGATTACAGAATGAAGCAGGGCAAAGGCTAATAGAGTTCTGCCAAGAGAATACATTGGTCATAGTAATCACCTTTTTCCAAAAACACTATAGAAGACTCTACACATGGACATCACCAGATAGTCAATACTCAAACCAGATTGATTATATTCTTTGCAGGTGAAGATGAATAAGCTCTATACAGTCAGTAGAAACAAGACTGGGAGCTGACTGTGCCTCAGATCATGAACTCCATATTGCCAAATTCAGACTTAAATTGTAGAAAGTAGGGAAAACCATCAGACCATTCAGGTATGACCTAAATCAAATCCCTTACAATTATACAGTGAAAGTGGCAAATAGATTCAAGGGACTAGATCTGATAGACAGAGTGCTTGAAGGACTATGGATGGAGGTTCATGACAATGTACAGGAGGTAGGGATCAAGAACATCCCCATGGAAAAGAAATGCAAAAAGGCAAAATGGCTGTCTGAAGAGGCCTTACAAATAGCTGTGAAAAGAAGAGAAGCAAAAGGCAAAGGAGAAAAGGAAAGATATATCCATTTGAAAGCAGAGTTCCAAAGAATAGCAAGGAGAGGTAAGAAAGCCTTCCTCAGTGAGCAATGCAAAGAAATAGAGGAAAACAATAGAATGGGAAAGACTAGAGATCTCTTCAAGAAAATTAGGGATACTAAGGGAACATTTCATGCAAAGATGGGCTCAATAAAGGACAGAAATGGCATGGACCTACCAGAAGCAGAAGATTTTAAGAAGAGGTGGCAAGAATACATGGAGGAACTATACAAAAAAGATCTTCATGACCCAGATAATCACAATGATGTGATCACCAGCCTAGAGCTAGATATTCTGGAATGTGAAGTCAAGTGGGCCTTAGGAAACATCACTAGGAACAAAGCTAGTGGAGGTGATGGAATTCCAGTTGAGCTATTTCAAATCCTCAAAGATGATGCTGTGAAAGTGCTGCACTCAATATGCCAGCAAATCTGGAAAACTCAGCAGTGGCCACAGGACTAGAAAAGGTCAGTTTTCATTCCAATTCCAAAGAAAGGCAATGCCAAAAAATGTTCAAACTACCACACAACTGCACTTATATCACACAGTAGTAAAGTAATGCTCAAAAGTCTTCAAGCCAGGCTTCAACTGTACATGAACCGTGAATTTCCAGTCTTTCAAGCTGGATTTAGAAAAGGCAGAGGAACCAGAGATCAAATTGCCAACATCCGCTGAATCATCAAAAAAGCAAGAGAGTTCCAGAAAAATATCTACTTCTGCTTTATTGACTATGTCAAAGCCTTTGATTGTGTGGACCACAACAAACTCTGGAAAATTCTTAAAGAGCTGGAAATACCAAACCACCTGACCTGCCTCTTGAAAAATCTGTATGCAGGTCAGAAAGCATAGAACTTCACTGGACATGGAACAACAGACTGGTTCCAATTTGTGAAAGGAGTACGTCAAGGCTGTATATTGTCACCCTGCTTATTTAACTTATATGCAGAGCACATCATGCGAAATCCTGGGCTGGATGAAGCACAAGATGGAATCAAGATTGCCAGGAGAAGTATCAATAACCTCAAATATGCAGATGACACCACCCTATGGCAGAAAGCAAAGAAGAACTAAAGAGCCTCTCGATGAAAGTGAAAGTGGAGAGTGGGAAAGTTGGCTTAAAAGTCAACATTCAGAAAACTAAGATCATGGGATCTAGTCCCATCACTTCATGGCAAATAGATGGGGAAACAATGGAAACAGTGACAGACTTTATTTTCTTGGGCTCCAAAATCACTGCAGATGGTGACTGCAGCCATGGAATTAAAAGATGCTTGCTCCTCGGAAGAAAAGTTATGACAAACCTAGATAGCATATTAAAAAGCAGAGACATTACTTTGCCAACAAAGTTCTGTCTAGTCAAATCTATGGTTTTTCCAGTAGTCATGTATTAATGTGAGAGTTAGACTATAAAGAAAGCTGAGCGCCGAAGAATTGATGTTTTTGAACTGTGGAGTTGGAGAAGACTCTTGAGAGTTCCTTGGACTGTGAGGAGATCAAACCAGTCCATCCTAAAGGAAATCAGTCCTGAATATTCATTGGAAGGACTGATGCTGAAGCTGAAACTCCAATACTTTGGCCAACTGATGCGAAGAACTGCTTCTTTTGAAAAGACCTTTATGCTGGGAAAGACTGAAGCCAGGGGGAGAAGGGGAAGACAGAGGATGAGATGGTTGGATGGCATCACCGACTCAATAGACATGAGTCTGGGTAAACTCCGGGAGTTGGCATTGAACATGAAGGCCTTCCATGCTGCCGTCCATGGGGTCGCAAAGAGTCAGAGACAAATGAGCAACTGAACAGAACTGAACTAATCATATAGCACTAATTTTCTATTACAAATGTTAGAGATGTGTTGAACTTATCCAGAAAACAATTGCCTTCAGATTGTGAGGCTAGAGAAATGAGTTCTCACTTACCCTTTTCATTTATACACGTTTTCTCTCATTTACTGTTTAACATCCGTTGTGTGTCAAGTGCAAGACTTGGCGTCTTAACTGTCATATAACTGATGGTAGAAAAGTCATTTGAAGACTATCTGAACCTTCAAAACTGAAAATTGAGCATTATATAAATATATACTTTTTCCTTTTACGTCAGTTTAAAAATTAAGAGTCATAGAGTATATGTAGAAAAGTCCATACGTTCGTATTATGGTAACTTGGAAAATTATACAAAAACAAAATACAGAAATGTCCCCTAATTTTCTTAAATTCCTGAGCCTTTTATCTATTTATTGTTACTTTAAAGCTTCCGGATACCTACTGATTTTTAATTATTTATTCCAGGCTTGACATAAAACCGCACAAAGAGCTTCCAGTTTCCACCTGGAATGTAGAAAAAAGTAATAAACATCTTAATAACAAGAAAAAGCCAGATAATCTATAAAATCTTAGCTTTTCTTGAATGCATGAGAGACCCAAGGTCACAGGACAATCAATTGCTTGAAATTGAAGGAAAGACAGATGCCTCCAAGGAAAGATAGGACCCAGGCACTGAGAAAGCACAGGTGAGAGAGACCTACGATACCACTTGAGCTGCTAAGAAGAATTCAGCCTAATTTTTGTGTTTATTTTTATTTTTATTTTTTGGCTGACAGTCTTGTGTGTGGTGTACTGACAATATAAAACTCCTGGCTGCCACAGTACTAGGACAGTTTGCATCACTTATAGGATCTTCTCATGGACCTCACTTGATGCTCAAAGGAAAATTGGGGCAAGGTGAAAACTCTGAGAAATCTTCCTGGTGGTAGAGTTGGAAGGTGGGGCACAGCAACAGCCACAGGAAAGGATTCCTACCTAGATTCTTCCCTCTGTATTACCAAATAGGAAAAGGAGTATGTCAAGGCTGCATATTGTCACCCTGCTTATTTAACTTATATGCAGAGCACATCATGAGAAATGCTGGGCTGGATGAAGCACAAGATGGAATCAAGATTGCCAGGAGAAATATCAATAACCTCAGATATGCAGATGACTCCACCCATATGGCAGAAAGCAAAGAAGAACTAAAGAGCCTCTTGTTGGGAGTGAAAGAGGAGAGTGAAAAAATTGGCTTAAAACTCAACATTCAGAAAACTAAGATCATGGGATCTGGTCCCATCACTTCATGGCAAATAGATGGGGAAACAGTGGAAACAGTGACAGACTATTTTCTTGGGCTCCAAAATCACTGCAGATGGTGACCGCAGCCATGGAATTAAAAGATGCTTGCTCCTCAGAAAAAAAGTTATGATCAACCTAGACAGCATATTAAAAAGCAGAGACATTACTTTGCCAACAAAGGTCTGTCTAACCAAAGCTATGGTTTTTCCAGTAGTCATGTATGGATGTGAGAGTTGGACTATAAAGAAAGCTGAGTGCTGAAGAATTGATGCTTTTGAACTGTGGTGTTGGAGAAGATTCTTGAGAGTCCTTTGGACTGCAAGGAGATCAAATCAGTCCATCTTAAGGGAAATCAGTCCTGCATATTCATTGGAAGGACTGATGCTGAAGCTGAAGCTTCAATACTTTGGCCACCTGATGTGAAGAACTGACTTATTTGAAAAGACCCTGATGCTGGGAAAGATTGAAGGGGATGACAGAGGTTGAGATGGTTAGATGGTATCACTGACTTCATGAACATGAGTTCGAGCAAGCTCTGGGAGTTTGTGATGCACAGGAAAGCCTGGTGTGCTGCAGTCCATGGGGTCACAAAGAGTTGGACACAACTAGGTGACTGAACTGAACTGATTCTCTTTTGAACAAAAGACTTAAGCCTCTCTGTTGAAGGCAAACCAGCCTGTCATCCTCAGTTCACAAGTGAAGATAATGCCTTTTGTAGGAAGGGAATAAAGCAGCATCTTTCTACTTCTGGAGCAAAGACAGGAAGTTATCATGGGCACAGACCTTTGAGACTCCGTATTGCCAGGGAAAGGAAGGATCACTGAGAAAGACAAGCAAGATGAGGAAGAAAAAGACACCAAGAAGAGGAAGATGGTGCCTACCTGAGATTGAGGCTGAATCAGGAGAAAACGGAATAACTCAATCCCCTACATTAAATGTCTGACAGAAAGAGATGTGTGCTTATTTCCAGAAATAAATATGAATACTCTTTAACTCAGTTTATGAAGAGATGTTTGGCTTTCAATCAAAAACTATGAGTGAGAAAAATAAGCAAGATAAACAACACACAGACACAAACATATTTTTAAAAGTTATAGCACTCAATAGAAAAATATATAGTTATGACCAAGAGGTTGGAACTATAAGACAGGAAATTTAAAATAACCAGGTTTAATATATTAAAGGATCTAGTGGAAAGGTGTACAGCATACATAAATAGACTTTTAGTAGAGAATTAATATTATAAGACAAAACCCAAATGACAACATAACACATGAGAAAAAATATGGTAACGTACATAAAGAATGACTTTAGCAAGGTCAAAAGTGAACTTGAATTTCAATAGGTGAAACATAAAAAATAAAATCATAAAAACATGATTTGACAAGTAAAATACTGAAATAAGAATTTAAAACAGGAGATGAAAATGTAATAGAAATTTTAAGACCTATGCTGCTGCTGCTGCATAGTCAGTCGTCTCCAACTCTGTGCAACCCCATAGATGGCAGCCCACAAGGCTCCCCTGTCCCTGGGATTCTCCAGGCAAGAACACTGGGGTGGATTGCCATGTCCTTCTCCAACGCATGAAAGTGAAAAGTGAAAGTGAAGTTGCTCAGTCGTGTCTGACTCTTAGTGTCCCCATGGACTGCAGCCTACCAGGCTCCTCCGTCCATGGGATTTTCCAGGCAGTAATACTGGAGTGAGTTGCCATTGCCTTCTCCTTAAGACCTATGGGGTAATATCAAACAGTTTGTAATGTAAATTCTAGAGGAAGAAGAAATTTAAAATGAGCCAAAATTGTTTTCAGAGGATAAAGGCCAAGAATTTTCCAAAATTGATGAAAAACATCAAAACAAATATCCAAGAATCTCAGGAATGCCAACAAGATAAATACATACACATGTCAACATATTATACTCAAAATTATAAAAAAAATTCAAATTAAAAATTTAAAGATAACCAGATGACCCCTTTCCCCCCATGAAAAAAGAAAACATTGTATACAGGGAACAAAGAAAAGAATTGGAGGAAACATCTCTTCAGAAACTATGCAATCTAGAGAAGAACATAATGACATTTCTAAAGAGCTGAAAGAGAAACACTGTCAACCAAGACTTCTATTCTCAGTATAAATGTCTTCCAAAAGTAAAGAAGAAATAAGAACATTTTTGTAAAAACAAAAGCTTAGAAAATCTATTACTAGTAGGTCTACACTATAAGAAATCTTGAGGTTCTTCAGGAAAAAGGAGTATAATACAAGAGGAACTTGAAAATCTACAAAGAAATAAAGAATGAAGGTAAAACTAATGAACTGGTCTTTAAAATGATCAGTAAAATTTATAAACCTTTAACCAGGAAAAGTGAAAATGGAGATGAGACATATACAATTGTCAAGATAGGAAAAGCTATACCACTACTTAAAATTGTCAAGACAGAAATCAAACCATCTCCAATTTTTCCAAGTATAATCTGAAACCTGTGTACTTCAGCATAGTTTATAGATAGATGTGATGCATACCAGGATGGGAACTACTTTCATTTAACAAATGAGGCAACTGAGAAAGAGGGAGACAAGCACATGATTTGCTAAGGTCACAGGGATAGTTAATAGCAATACAGGAATGTGAACCTGGGAAATCCAATATCTATTTTAATGTGTTTCCACAGAAGTTTATTCTATTTTCTTTAAAAACAAAACAGTTAACCTCTTAGATGATATATTTGAATATGCCCCTATTAATTAAGAAGACAATTGAAAACAGTGAAATATATTGCATAGTATAAACCATCCATAAAATGCCAACTGATTTAAACTTGATTCAATGTTCATTTATTGAGTACCTGCTATGATGCAATTCTTCAAAATATTAAAGTATGATATATGATCACTTCTCAGCTGGTGGAACCTTTTTTACCTTTCATACATATAAAATTTAATCTTTTCTCTCTTTACTTACTCCTATATTATTACTATTATTTCAACAATTAACATTTATGAAATTTTAATAAGTGCCAACCCTTACTGTGTAACTGGATATGCTAGCTATTTTTAATTTTTTTTCTTTGATCCTCTCTCACAGCACTCCTATGAAGCACTATTGTTATTGTGCCCATTTTGTAAATGAGGAAAAATATTTCTAAAAGTTAAGTAAATTGCTCAAGATCACACAGCTATTAAGTGGTAGAACAAAGGTATAAATCCCACTCTGATTCCAGAGGGCTTTAGTCTAAATAACTATGCTATAACATCAAAATTTACCCTGCTATTAGTCTGTAAATGCCTTACACGTGAAAATCTTATCTAATTATTTTATATCCTCTGTAGCTTTTCAGGACTTCCCTGGTGGCTCAGACAGTAAAGAATCCACTTGCAATGCAGGAGACCTGGGTTTGATCCCTATGTTGGAAAGATCCTCTGGAGAAGGAACAGCTATAGTATTCTGCCCTGGAGAATTCAATAGACTGAGGAGCCTGTCCATGGGGTCTCAAAGAGTCTGACCCAACTGAGCGACTTTCTTTTTTTTTTTTTTTACTTTATTTATTTATTTTAGTTGGGGGCTAATTACTTTACAATATTGTAGTAGTTTTTGCCATACATTGACATGAATCAGCCATGGGTTCACATGTGCTCCCCCTCCCGAACCCTCCTCCCACCTCCTTCCCCTTCCCATCCCTCTGTGTCATCCCAACGCTCCATCCCTGAGCATCCGTCCCAGGCATAAAACATGGAATGGTGTTCCGCTTCACATATGACAATATACATGTTTCAATGTTATTGTCCCAGAACGTCCCACCCTCACCTTCTCCCTCAGAGTCCACAGGACTGTTCTATGCATCTGTGTCTCTTATTCTGTCTCACATATAGGGTTACCATTACCATCTGAGCGACTTTCACTTTTACTTTCTTAGCTTTACAGAGTCTCTTACCAATAGTAAATGCCTAGTATTTATTATGGATAATAATGGGTAATAATGGAACAATGGACTGATTCAAAATTGGGAAAGTAATACATCAAGGCTGTATATTGTCACCCTGCTTATTTAACTTATATGCAGAGTACAACATGTAAAATGTTGGGCTGGATGAAGCTAAAACTTCAGAATCAAGATTGCCAGGTGAAATATCGATAACCTCAGGAATGGAGATAACACCACCCTTATGGCGGAAAATGAAGAAGAAATAAAGAGTCTCTTGATGAAGGTGAAAGAGGAGAGTGAAAAACTGGCTTAAAATTCAACATTCAAAGAACTAAGATCCAATCCCATCACTTCATGCCATATAGGTGGGGAAACAATGAAAATAGTGAAAGATTTTATTTTATTGGGCTCTAAAATCATGCCGATGGTGACTGAAGCCATGAAATTAAAAGATGCTTGCTCCTTGGAAGAAAAGTTATGACAAACCTTGTGAAAGTGGCTCAGTCGTATCCGACTCTTTGCGACCCCATAGACTATACAGTCCATGGAATTCTCCAGGCCAGAATACTGAAGTGGGTAGCCTTTCCCTTCTCCAGAGGATCTTCCCAAACCAGGGATCGAACTCAGGTCTCCCACACTGGGGGCAGATTCTTTACCAGCTGAGCCACAAGGGAAGCCCAAAAATACTGGAGTGGGTAATCTATCCCTTTTCCAGCAGATCTTCCCTACCCAGGAATCGAACCTGGTTCTCCTGCATTGCAGGTGGATTCTTTACCAATTGAGCTATCAGGGACAAACCTACACAGCATATTAAAAAGCAGAGACATCACTTTGCCTACAAAGGTCCATATAGTGCTGTAGGGATGTGAGAGTTGGACCATAAAGAAGGCTGAGCATGAAGAATTGATGGTTTCAAACTGTGATGTTGGAGAAGACTCTTGAGAGTCCCTTGGGCTGCAATGAGATAAAACCAGTCAATTCTAAAGAAAATCAACCCTGAATATTCATTGGAAGGGCTGATGCTGAATGACACTCCAATAATTTGGCCACCTGATGTGAAAAGCTGACTCATTGCAAAAGACCCTAAAGTTGAGAAAGCTAGAAGGCGGGAGGAGATAGGGACGGCAGAGGATGAGATGGCTGGATGGCATCACCGACTCAATGGACATGAGTTTGAGCAAGCTCTGGGAGGTGGTGAAGGACAGGGAAGCCTTCTGTGTTGCAGTCCATGGGGTCACAAAGAGTCAGACACAACTGAGCAACTGAACAACAAAATGTGTAATGTGTTATTTAATAAAGTATAACTTTATGAGAAAGTTTACAGTTTATCAGAAGTTTATGGGTTTTTAACAATGTGTATAATTGGAAAGGATTCAGGAAAGCCTAAAGAGAAAAGAGCTGGGAAATAAGATTTTCAGAATGGTGGTGTGGCTCAGGGAAACCTCTCCCTGAAGAGGAAGCTATTAAACTGGTCAAATTAGCAAAGACAGTCAATCAAAGTGGAATGGTTTGGGGATTGATCAAAGAGTTTTCAACAAATTGAGAATCATTTATTTAAAAAAAAAAAAGTATGGAAATTTTTAAGAGCAGTTCCCCAGATTGGTAAAGTTAATCTGGGTGCTTTTGGCTGCCAGTGAACATCAGTAGATCCCATTTTCTATAGCTCTACGCTGTAGAAGGCCTGTCAGGAAAACAAAGGGCAACCAATTTGCGCTCATTTCCAGACCTCAAACTCATATTACATAGGGAGGATGTGGGCATGGCGGGTGGGAAAAAAAGTTCCCCTTTCCTGCCTACTCTGTGTTGTCAAAAAGCTGGTCAATTTCTCAGCAGCTGGTTAGCAATTCCCATCTCCCTGATCATTCTAGGGTAGAAGATCTATTGTAGTTAGATGTGGCAGCTGCAGAATCAGTAAACTCCATCTTCTCTGGCTCTTCACTGTAGAAAACCTATAGCAGGAACTGTTTGCATCATAGTGGCAGTACCACTAAGCCCATAAACATCCACACAGAGACACACACACAGCTCCTGCTATAGGAAGGATCCAAGTGAGACAGTTGGTAGAGCTCCCCAGCAACTCCCCTGATCTCCTTCTCCCTAGTACAGAGGTTTTGACCTTGGGAACATCAGAGCAAGTCTCAAAGTCTACCTCTGCCATGGGACTGGATTTCAACTGGAACTGATTTCAGAAAAAGTTTTTTGCTCCAGCACGTTTTTGAGAACAACAGAGCTATCAGTCAGGAATCAATGGAGGCTAACAGCTGAGGGTGTATGCAGTAAAAGAACAACCACATTTTAACAATGATATCAGAGAAAGAGAAAATCGAGGGCCCAGCTAAAGCCAGTTATTGCTGCTGGCCAGGAATGTTTCACGTGTGCCCAAAGCTGCCAGCTCTGAAGACAAGCATTAGAGGCTGCAAACTGCAGCGGAATTAGGTGTCACTGAACTAGTCTGGTTGAATCGCAGAAAATAATTAATTAATTTAAAAGAAAAGAAAGTAAATAAAACCACAATCCCCATAGAAAGAAGAAACAGTATCCAGAGTTGCTACAATATATATAAAATATCTACTTTTCAACAACAACAAAAAAGAAACATAAAAAAATCAGGACAGTATGAGTTATCCATCAGAAAAAAAATAAAAACATGCAATAAAAACTGTTGCTGAGGGGATGAGTGAGAATTTGGACACAGCAGACAAAACTTCAAAAGAGCTAAATATTATAAATATGTTCAAAGACCTAAAGGAAACCATATTTAAAAAATTAAAGGAATGGGTGGCTACAATAACTCACAGAAATATGAATAAAGAAATGGAAATTAATAAAAGGAAACAAATGGAAATTCTGAAATTGAAAAGTACACTAACTGAAATAAAAATTATATTAAAGGACTCAATAGTAGATTTGAGATGGCAGAGAAAAAGTTGGTGAGCCTGGAAATAGAAATTATGAAGTCCACAGAAGAGAGGAAAATGGAATAAAGAAAACAAAGAAAACTAAGAGAAATGCAAGTACATAAGCATAATGGAAGAATCAGAAAAAAGAGATAAACATGTGGAAAAAATATTTGAGTAAATAATGATAAGAATATCCCATTTGAAAATAAACTCTAAAAAAATAAAAATAGTCCCATTGATGAAAATGTTAGTCTAAACATCCAAGAAGTACAATAAATGCCAATTAAGTTATCCATAAAAGGATCCATACCTAGCACATTATATTCTCTACAAAGACAAAAAAAAAAAAGCAGAGAAAAATAACCCATTAGATACAAGGAACTCTAATAAGATTAACCAGTGATTTTTATCTGAAAGAATGGAGATCAGAAGGCAATAAGAGACATATTTAAAGTGCTAAATTAAAGAACAGCAACCAGGGAAACTACATTCAATAAAAACATTTTTGAAAAGTAAAGAGGAAATTTCCCAGATTAAAACATGTTTATATTGCTAGTAGAGTTGCATTCTGATAAATGTTAAAGGAACTTGTTCAGGTTGAAATCAAGTACTATCAGAAAATAGTTTTAACATACACATAAAAACCAAGAACATTAGAAGAGGTAACCATGTACCTAATTATGAACGACAGTATAACAAAAATGATTCTCCCCTTTTGCCTTATTTAAGGGGTAAATACATAAAACAATATGCACACAGTTGTATTTGAGGCCTGTAACATATAGAAATGCAACTTATTTGGGAAAACTGCACAAAGGAGATGCTGCTGTTTAGTCACCGAGTCATGTCTGACTCTGATCCCAAGGACTGCAGCCTGCCAGGCTTCTCTGTCCATGGGGTTTCCCGGGAAAGAATACTGAAGTAGGTTGCCAATTCCTCCTCCAAAGAAAGGAGATAGGTGGGAACAAAATGGAATTGTAGTGGTAAAATGATAATAGATGGTAACTCAAATCCAAAGTAAGAAATGAAGAGAACAAGAAGTATTAAATATAAAGGTTAATATACTACCTCTGTAAAAAATATACTTTCCTGCCTTTCTATTCTCAGATTCTTTAAAAGAAAAAATACAGTGATAATCATTACAACATATGTTAGGGTTAGTAACATATAGAGACATTACATGTATAACAATGATAGCACAGAAAAAGAGAAAATGGAGCTATATAAAAGTAAAATGTCTATATTACACTGAAATTAAGTTAATATAAATCTGAAGTAGATTTTGATACCTTAAAACACACATTGTAAGCTCTAGAGCAACCATTTAAAAATATGTAAAACCTTTGCAATTATTAACTGAATTAAGACGCTACATTAGAAAATATGTAATTAATGCCAAAAGAAGAAGTAAAAAAAAAGGGAAATAAAAATATATGAGATATATACAAAGTGGCAGATGTAAAATCAGCTGTATCAATTCTAAACCTTTAACAATCCAATCATTAGGCAGATTGTCAGATTTGGCAAAGAAAACAAAATCCAACATTATGCTATTTACAGGAGTCACATTTCAAACTTGAAATACAATTTGTTTGAAAGTAAAAGGATGGAAAGGATATACCACATATACAATATCCTTAAAAAAACCTGAGCTGGCTATACTAATATGACACAAAATAGACTTTAAAACAAAAATATTGTTAGAAATAAAGAAGAATATTTTATAATAATAAAAGATTTAGCTCATAGAGGAGTTTTAACAATTATAAATATACATGTACCTAAACAACAGAAATCTAGAATAACTGAAAAGGAGCAAAAGAAGGACAATTCAATCTATATCTGGAGACATCAATATTCAACTTTCAGTAGTGGAAAGAATAGCATGCACAAAATAAATAAGAAAGTGGAAGACGTGAACTATACTATAAACTGATTAGACTTAACAAGTATCTGTAGTACACTCCAGTCAATAACAGTGGAATATACATTCTTCCAAAGTGTATGTTGAGTAAACTTACACCATATGTTCAGCCATAAAACATTCATAATAAATCTAAAAAACTTGAAATCATACAAAGCATGTTCTCTGATTACAACAGAAAAATATTAGAAAATAATGACAGGTGAAATTTGGGAAATTCACAAACAGCATATTCTAAAATAACTAAAGGATCAATAGAAAAATCACAAGAGGAATTCGAAAATACTTTGAGACAAATGAACATGAAAATACAACACAATAAAATGTCTGAGATACAGTTAAAGCAGCACCTAGAGGGAAATTTATAGTAATAGTATCTAACTAAACAATAAGAAATATCTTTAGTTATTAACCTAGTCTTCTACCTTAAGAAGGGAGGGGAGCAATTTTAAATCAACACTTTCAGAAGAAAGAAAATAATAGAAAACAGGGGAAATAAGTAGAAGGGATAAAAACAGTAAATAAAATGTAGAAAAGCAACAGGTGGTCTTTGAAAAGACATACACCCAAAACAAGAATAAATCTTCTGTTACGCTTCCCAGGTAGCTCAGATGATAAAGAATCTACCTGCAATGCAGGAGACTCTGGTTAAATCGCTGGGTGGGGAATTTCCTCTGGAGAAAAAAATGGCAACCCACTCCACTATTCTTGCTGGAGAAGCCCATTGACAGAGGAGCCTGGAAGGCTACAGTACACAGGGTTGCAAAGAGTCAGACATGACTGAGCGACTAACACTTGGTTAGATTGCCCAAGAAAAAGAAGGGATTCAAATTACTAACATTGGCAATGAAAGAATGGATATTACTACCAAAATCAACACTATAACAATAAATTAATGAACTATATGAAATCAGCAAATTCTTAGAAAGAAAAAAATTGCCAAAGCTGATCAAGAAGTAGAAAGTCTGAATAAGTGTATAGCAAATAAAGAGATTGAATTAGTAATTTTAAAAAATCCTCATAAAGAAAAGCTCAGCACCAAATGCTTCATTTAAAGAAGTATTACAAATTCTTTACTAACTCCACCAAAAAATATAAGAAGAGGTAGCACTCTCTAATATATTCAGTAAAGTCAGTACTTTCCTGATACCAAAACTAACAAAAACAACACAAGAAAACTACAGATCTGCATCTGTTATGAATATAGATGTAAAATCTTTAATAATATCACAGCAAACTGAATCCAGTTACTTATTTAAAAAAGATTATACATCACAACCAAAAATGACTTTATCTTAGAAATATAGTCTTGGCTTAAATCTGAAAATTAATGCAATGCACAACATAAATAGACTAGAAAACAAAAACCACATGATCACTTTGAAACATGCAGGAAAAAAGTAACAAAATGCAATCCTCTTCATGATTGAAAAAAAACTAAAAAAAAAATAGTATTAGAAGAGAACTTGTTGAACCAGAACATTTACAAAAACCACACAGCCTAGCATAGTACTTATTAGTAAAACATTGGATGATCTTTTTGCCCAAGAACATAACAAGGATATTCACTCTTTTCATTTCTATTCAACACTATACTGGATTCTAACCAGGGAAATTAGGCAAATCCTGGAGACCCAGTTCGATTCCTGTGTCCAGAATATCCCCTGGAGAAGGAAATGGCAACCCACTCCAGTATTAAAAATCCCATGGACAGAGAAGCCTGATTGGCTACAGTCCATGGGGAAGCAAGAGTTGGACATGACTTGGTGACTAAACCACCACCACCACACCATAGCAGTTGTGAGGCTTACATAATTTAATACATATAAACCTCTGTCACACAACAGTTGTCAATCAGTGACTCAGTCATGTCTGACTCTGTAACCTCATGGACTGCATTGTCACACAATAAACAGTAAATTTTAGCTATTTTCTCACAACCCTAATTATCTAATCCTAATTCTACCTTGACAGGTAAAATTATTATATTTGCCTGTGCATCCACTGTTGGCCTGATAAATCTTCTATCACTCTTTCTTGTTATTTGTTTATGCACCTCTATGGAGACATATGTTCAGACAAAGTAAACTCATCAGTTCAATGATAAATCCTAAATAATCTAAGCCAAACATGGTAATTCCATTCTCTGTAGTTTAAAGGTAGGCATGTGATGAGACAACTGGAGAGATATGGTGGAGAACATGTGTATTCCTTTCTCTCTCCATCCCCACTTCCCTCTTCTCCCTCCTCATCTTCCTTATTCTTTTCTTTTCTCTTCCTTCTTTTCTGCCTCCCTCCTCCATTCCTTTCTTTCTCTTCAACTAACCCAACATACAAGAAAAAGCAGTCCCTCTTCTACTGTTAACTGTGACATCTATCACTATAGTTGTCATTTTGTAACTAACAGTGTCAAGGCCACACTGATTACGGCAGAGCAGATAGAAAGAACTTGGATCCAAACTGATACTGTTGACTCCATTTGTTTGCTAAACTTTTGTAAATATAAGAAACCCCTGTGATGCCATTTTTAAAAGCACAAATTCTCAGGTCCAACGCTAATTCCAAGAATTAGAACATCCAAGAAAAGGGGCTTAAAACTGGTTTTTAAGAAAGGAATCTTAACATCAGAGAAATTTGGAAACACTAATATATTTTTAGTTTGGTTCCCTATTATTTCATCTAATGTTATTTCTATTATTTTATTCTGTATCACACCTGGTATATCAGTTTACTCAACTACATGCTTTAGGGAACCAATATTGGACTACTATAAAATTTCAGTGAGAATAGTTCCTTGTAGTTGTAAATAGGTTAAATAATCCAGCACAGTCCAACTATAGGGACTATGCTTAAGGGATTTACACCTCAATTCCTGCAATTCATGGTTGTGTTTAGTGGGCAGAGGCATCAAGGAATGCTTAAAGAATCCTTAAAAGGTAAAATCAATCATATACTCTGTTGTAGTAACAGACACTCATTTGATAGCATGCAAGCCAATTGTAAAGTGAAATTAGCTTAACCAAGCCACACCTTTACTAGGTTCATAAAAGCACCCAACTAGATAAGCTTTCTGGATTTGATTTGCTTTTACTTTAGAATGTGGGATTTCTAACTGCTGCTAAACTCACCTTTGGTACCTGTTAAGAGATGATTTGTTTCTCCAACAAATTAGGTTGACATCCTAACCCTCAGTACCACAGAAGGTAACTGAATTTGTTTTAGGGTCTGTAAAGAGGTAATTACATTAACGTGAGGTGCATCAGTGGGCCCTAATCCAATATGATGATTTCCTCTGTAAGAAGAGTAAATTAGGACACAGACACACACAGAGGAAGACATGGAGAAGACAGCCACCTATAAAACCAAGGAGAGAGGTTTTCAGAAGAAACCAACCCTGCCAATACTTTGATTTAGGACTTCTAGTCTCCAAAACTGCGAGAAAATAAATGTCTTTTGTTGTAGCCACCCAATCAGTGGCACTTTGTATGGCAGCCCTAGTAAACTAATACAGTGCCTTTTATGCATGAATGTTTGCAACTTACCTTTCTACCTGCTCAGATGTCTGCTGAGTCATGGGCATAGCCTGAACCTTAGTTGTCAGTCTTGCCAAAGACAAAGCCTACTTTAGAACTATAATTCTGCCAAAATCAGCCATTCTTGGGACTAATGTTGCAATCAGAAAAAAAAAAAAAAAACTACACTATTCTGTAGTATCCTCTTTCTATTCAACTTTAAACTATTTGGGAATAGAGATAGTCCTCCCGCTTGTGCATCAAAATCCGCTTATAATTGTCTGTTTTTCTATCCACTGAGTGTATTGTGAGGATAAAACTGTCTTGCCCAGCTTTATTATTCCAACACCTATCACAGCGACTTGTACACAATAGATTTGCCAAAAATGCATGTTAAAGAATGAATAGTGAATAAATGAATGAATGAATCACAAGTAACATGAAGTCCAGAGTACACTGTTATGCACCAACCAGGCATTTGATAAATATGCCAAGTAGCTGACTAGCGAACAGAGCAACTCTGTAAAGATAACAAATTGCATCACTTTTCCCAGCGAGATTGATTACACATATTGTCTTGGCTTTCTTCCCTGCAATATTTTTCATTATAAGGAATATTAATGAGTTAACAAGAACTCTATCTCTGTTTATCTTCTTTCCCATTTTAACAAGTAATTCTGGTGCTAATTGACAAATCTCTAGATTTATAATAAACTGACCACTGTGAAAACAGCAATGAGGTACAACTTTTAAAAAATTCGTTGTGCAAAAAAATTTATTGAAATTCCTTGGTTAAAATTTGAAAGCATATTAATAACAAATACTACCCATTTCTAGGTAAGAAGGTTTTCCAACGTTTTCAGGTCACAACTTTTTAATCAGTCAATTGATATACATATTTATTTATCCTCTAAAATGTTCAATATACTATGCTAAGCATCAGTGGGAACAGAAAAAAATATATAAAATTTTTCTTTCTTATCTCAACCTATTTACACAGACTGTGTTGAAACAACATATACATGTGAAAAGCTTTTACATCAGAATAACACTACAAGTATTGTCATTGTAAAATAACATGTGTAATTTAATATGTAATAAACTTGATAAAAGTAATTTATATTATGTAGAATTTCCTTCAAGAAGCTTCATTTTGGAGAATATATATGACATGTATATGCATGTGCATATAAAAAATACGGCTGGGAATAAAGAATACCAGTATAGGAAGATAAATACCATAATATAAAGTGGTTACATTCAGTAAGGTTCTGAAAGGTTTTAAATGTCTGCTTACTATATTATGTGAATTTTTTCATTGTGCATACAATAGGTTTGTGTAATTAAAAATATGAGGCTATGAATTGCAGCTTTCAAATGAGGGGGTATATAAAGGGCAAAAGTGAAGACTTTTAAAGAAGAGATGATAACTAGGACTGGAATATTCAGGAAAACTGTTGTGGAGGGGGTTGGAGGTGAGCTAGGTTTTGAAGGATGGGTAGAACTGAGATGGTGGAAGATGTTGGAGGGCACTCATAGCTGCACATAAACAGTACCAATATATCAACACGAAGTAACCTCCCACACTGGTCACCACAAAAATGAGTAATACACCTCTCAAAACCTGTTGACACATATCCCAGAACATCCCTTTTATCCCTTGCTTTTTGCTTTTTTTCTATTGCCATCTGGCCTCAGAACCTAGATGTTGTCTCATATTTGTAATTCTAGAACTGGTATTTGGACTCATCCTTGAAAGTGGGTGTTCATCTTTGGCTTCTGCCTTTTCTCAAGGACCCTGACCCAAATGCTCCTCTCTCCTCACACTCTAAGTATATTCCTCACCATAACCAGAACCAGAATCCATCCCTCCCCTGGCAGTAGCTAGCCCCTCAGTGGGGTCTATCTAGTCCTCATCAATCTTAGAAGAAAACATGTTTGACTCCAGACCCAGAAAAATGGAGTGACAAATTGTGTAATGTACAAAGTGTGTTTAGAGACCAGTGTTCAGAGTTCAGAAAGAGGGTTGATCTAGGGTAACTAAGGACAAACCAGGATAGCATTGTGAAAGAGCTTGAAGGTAAGTGTACCAGTTTCTTTTTCTTGATGTAACAAGCTATTACAACATCTTAATACAACAAAAGGACACAAATTTATTTTGCTCCTGTTCTGTACATTAGAAGTCTGATACTGATGGGCTAAAATCAAGGTATTGGCAAGGTTGTATTTCTTCTGAAAGTTGCAAAGAAGAATCCATTTCCTTGCCTTCAGCTTCTGCAGGCTGCCACTTTCCTTGACTCATAGTCCCTTCCACCTTCAAAGCCCACAATGGTCAGTTGAGTCTCACATTACCTCACTCTAAGTTTTCCTCTGCCTCTGTTTCCACTTTTAAGGACATTTGTGATTACATTGGGCCCACTCAGATAATTCAAAGGAGCCCTCTCTATCATAAAGTCATCTTGTCTTAATAAACTTAATTCTATCTGCTACCTAATTCTTCTTTTCCATGTAGTATAACATATTCATAGGTTTTGGGCATTAGGATGTGGACCTCTTTGAGAGAGCATTATCCTGCCTGTTATAGATGAAAGATCTGAATGTTTTCCTCTAGATAATGGGGAAATTTTGAGAGTTTTTTAATACATTACAATGTAAAAGGAAGATTAAAATGTATAAAATTGTTGGGCTCACTTATCACCAGAAAATCATTTCCCCATTAATGATTAAATTTTAGATCATATCATCAAGAGATCCATGTCTACTTTTTGCAACTCCATTTTTACAAAGGGGAATAGGATCATAGAGATCTAAAAGTGGCAGTTTGCATACTAGGTTGATCAAAAATTAAACAAGCAGAGTTATCTGATGAGGTTAGTTCTTCCCAGGCTCAGACATCATATGTCTGTGCTGGATGATGCTTTCATTGTAGTAGATGGCAATAGATTTGACTCAATCAATCTCAATTCTCCCTCATACGATTTCTCTCCCTCTTCCTACAACTTTCTATCACTCCCCAAAATTATTTTCAGACAGGCTTTTGTGCTTTGGCTGACATTAAAAACTGTCACCTCCATGCACACATTAACTCCAAGGCCTCTGTCATTCCTCACATTAAAATTCTATCACTAGGAGTCAGCACAGCTTGATTCAGCAAGCTAAGGGGCTGGTTCTGAGCAAGATGCAGTGACAGCAGGCTTCACCTGTGACAACTTCGGTCAGTTTGACAGCAATAAGACACCCTCCTTAGAACCAGCTGCAGCTCTTGTTGACCCAGGTGGGAAGGTCATCCTTCTGAGCAATTTTCTCTTCTTCCTAGGAGAAAGAAAGGCGAAGGGTCACAAGACTTAGGCTGTGAATATTTTATGGTTAAATGACCATAACCATGAAGAACAATTAGTAAATTCCTCAATCTAGGTTTACTTTCTATTGTGAAGAATAATCATTTATTGGCTTAGAAGGGACTCTACAAAATGATAGCTAAAAAAAAAAAAACAATACATCCACAAAGTGGGTAATAGTCTATTGGTAATTCTGTATTGAATCCTGACATTGGATATGATTTTGAAATCACCCAAAGTTTTCCTCAGTTTCAAGTAATGTTCAGAGTGGTAAAATTTCCCTGTAACCACATTATTGATAACCACCAAAGCAACTCACCCTCTCCTCATCTTCCCCATGCCTGTCCTTTCTCATGTAGTCTCTCATTTGGGTAGGTTTTGCAACTAGTACCAGGATCTGTATTTGAAGACAAAAAATTCATTATAATCACAATTTAAGGATTCACTTACCCACCTTTTGAACTAAGTTAAATTTCACACAAATATGTGAAAAATGACAAACAATAAAGCATTCACTTCAAAGGTCACTTCCTCTATGAAGTCTTTTTGGCCTCTCCCCAGTTCCCAGGAGAAACGAGTGTCTTGTTCCTATGTTGCCTCCTCTGTAGGATTTTTTTCTTAATTCGTCTTAATTCTGTAATATGTAAAAGTACACAATGTTTAAAAGTCAAAACCACATGATCATGCATTCAGAAAATTCCCCTATCTATCTTTGTTTCCTATTCCATTCCCCCTATTCCCCATAGGGAATCATTTCTGTCCATTTCTGGTTCATCCATGCCCTCTGAAATCTTTGGACACCTCAGTCATAAAACCTGTACTCTTTAGTGACCTATGAAAGACATGTTCTCTCTTCCATGAGATCACAACTCTCTTGATAGCAGGAAGCATGTTTTATTTGTCATGAAAGTGACAGTGCCTACCACAAGTTTGGTCTACACTAGTTTGCATTGAATGTTTGTAGCATGTTGATTGAACACGCTCAAGAATTTCTGATTCCATAGTCACAAACACATTGCATTTAATACACTGGCATTTTATTCTTCAGTGACTGTCACAACCATAACATCTAAGTGTGTATCATTGGGGAGGAAAGTAACAGAATGACTACAGCAGACATGACATCAGTCTTAGAGTCAGCAGAAGTAGAATGGAGTTTTGCCTCTTTCAGAAATGAGTCTTAGCTTGAGGCAAGTCATTAAAATCCCTGAGCTTGTTTCATTATCTGTAAAATGTGGTATGAAGCCCAATTCACTAAAGATTTGTAGAGTCTAAATGAGATGATCTATGTAAAGAAGCTCTACAACTTAATACCCCCTTTGTAATGATTTTATACTGTGCAACTTTTCATATAATGGGCATGCTACTTTTTTAGATAAAGTATGGGCTATCTTGAACTGTTTTGCTTGATGTAATGCTATTCAACCACAAGAGAGCATTACCTGTAAAAACTGTCCCTAGAGCTGTCTCTGGCTGTTTTTTAACTTGATTCTCTCCTTAATAGAGATTTTGAGCAGAAGATATCACCAAATCACTATTGGAGGGGAGACTGGAATGGAGGGTATAGTATCATGGAAAAGGAACTTGGAAGTAAACAGAAGAAAATAATCAAGTTCAAAGACTATTATCCCAGATTTAATCTTCTCCAGACACCATTCATAGCCATCTCTAATTTCCGGAACTACAAACCACTGAAGCTTCCCTTGGTATGTCAGATTCTATCTGAAACTTGGTGTATCAGATAGAGACTGGCCAAATATTCAAATTAGCAGTGTCTCACACTGAAGGAGAAACTTCAGTGTAAGACAGATGATACAGGGGTAGACTTAGGTGACTCCATTCCAACAAGACAGATCTGCACTGTCATATGGCAGCTAGTTGCCAAGAGAAGGTCACTGTAAAAGCAATAAAAACAGTGGGAATATTTCTCTTCTTTGATAGTAGCAACTAATATTTCTAGAGAACTTCAGAATTCACAAAGAAACTCATGCACATTACTTGTATTTGAACCTTTCTGCAGTTCTGTATATGTTACTTTCTCCATGTTGTAACTGATGAAACAGAAGTTCAGAAAGCCTTGGGGATTTAATGAAGCTCACACAGCCCTAAAGCAATAGAACTGGAGTTCAAAAGCAGCTATGTTGTTGCCAAATTTGAGGCTGTTGACACAGAGCTGCAGGGACAGGATATCACAGACTTGTCTAGTGATTTTTACTGCTCCTTGACCCATTGTTATGCTTATGCTTAGTCACTCAGTCATGTCCAACTCTTTGTGACCTCATGGACTGTAGCCCACCAGGCTTCTCTGTCCATGGGATTTTCCAGACAGGAATACTTGAGTGGGTTTCCATGCCCTCTTCCAGGGGATCTTCCCAACCCAGGGACCAGACTCAGGTCTCCTGCATTGCAGGTGGATTCTTTACTAGCTGAGCCACCAGGGAAGCCCCTTTTTCTTTCAGGCTTTGTGCTCTACTATGTTCATTACCTGAACCTCCTTGTCCAACCCCTCTGGCTTATATGAAGCCTAACTAGGCCAAGTTCACTTTTTAAAAACAATTACAGCTTTTATGGAGAAATGTCTGTTTAGGTCTTTTTCCTACTTTTTGATTGGGTTGTTTGTTTTTCTGATATTGAGTTGTATAAGCTGCTTGTGTATTTTAGAAATTAATCCTTTGTCAGTTGTTCCATTTGCTATAATTTTCTCCCATTCTGAGGGTTGTCTTTTCACCTTGCTTCTAGTTTCCTTTGCTGTGCAGAAGCTTTAAAGTTTAATCAGGTCCCACTTGTTTACTTTTGTTTTTATTTCGATTACTCTTGGAAATGAATCATAGAGGATCTTACTTTGATTATGTCATTGCGTGTTCTGCCTATATTCTCTAAGAGTTTTATAGTTTCTAGTCTTACATTTAGGTCTTTAATCCATTTACATGCAGATGACTAACAAACATATGAAAAGATGCTCAATATGGCTCATTATTAGAGAAATGCAAATCAAAACTACAATGAGAGATCACTTCACACCGGTGAGAATGGCCATCATCTAAAAGTCTACAAACAATAAATGCTGGAAAGGGTGTGGAGAAAAGGGAAACCTCTTGCACTGTTGGTGGAAATGCAAATTGATTCGGCCACTATGGAAGATGGTATGGAGAGTCCTTAAAAAACTAGGAATAAAACCACCATATGACCCAGCAGTCCCACTCCTAGGCATATACCCTGAGGAAACCGAAATTGAAAAAGACACATGTATCCCATTGTTCTTTGCAGCACTATTTACAATAGCTAGAACATGGAAGCAACCTAGAAGTCCATCAACATATGAATGGATAAGGAAGTTGTGGTACATATACACAATGGAATAATATTCAGCCATAAAAAGGAATGCATTTGAGTCAGTTTTAATGAGGTGGATGAAACTAGAGCATACTATACAGAGTGAAGTAAATCAGAAAGAGAAAGATAAATATTGCTTACTAACACATATATATGGAATCTAGAAAGATGGTACCAAATAATTTATTTGCAAGGCAGCAGTGGAGAAACAGACATAGAGAAGAGATCTCTGAACATGGGGAGAGGGGAGGAGAGGGTAAGATGTATGGAGAGAGTAACATGGAAGCTTACATTACCATATATAAAATAAATAGCCAATGGGAATTTGCTATATGTCTCAGGAAACTCAAACAGGGGCTCTGTATCAGCCTAAAGGGGTAGGATGGAGAAGTTGTGAGAGGCAGGTTCAAAAGGGCAGGGATATATGTATACCTATGGCTGATTCATGTTGAGGTTTGACAGAAAACAACAAAATTCTGTAAAGCAATTATCCTTCAATTAAAAAATAAATATTTTTTTAAAAAAATAAAAAATACCAATTATATCTTTTAAAAATTAATAGGCAACTATTTAGAAAATGTACCTCACCAGAAAGATTGATCATAAAGTACAGAGAGCTCCCAGGTAACACCTCTCCCATCTTCCCTAAACACAATCCCCCCTATTATTTATATCTTTATTGTGTGGTACACTTGTTGCAATTGATGAACCAGTGTTAATGTATTGTAATTAATGAAAGTCTATAATTTATAATAGTGACCATTCTGTGCTGTACATTTTGTAGATCTTGACAAATCTCTAATGATATGTGTCCATCGTTACTGTATTACAGAGAATAATTTCAATGCCTAAAAGTCTCCTGAACATCACTTATTTATCCCTTCTCCCTTCTCCTCCTGGAGAATTTCATGGACAGAGGAGCCTGGTGGGTTACAGTCCATGGGGTCAGAGAGTCAACAAGACTGAACACTTTCTTTCACTTTCTCCTCCAGTATCCCTTGCAGTCACTGATCTTTTTAACTGCTTCCACAGTTTTGCCTTTTCCAAAATGTAGTAGGGTTGGACTCATACAATATGTAGCTTTTTCAGATTGGCTTATTCCACCAAGAGATATATATTTGATGTTCCTCCGTGTCTTTTCAAGTCTTGTTAGCCCACTCCTTTTAAGGACAAGGTAACATTTCATTGCATCACAGTTTGCTTATCTATTCATCTACTGAAAGATGTTTTGCTTGGATGCTTCACATTTTGGCAATTATGAATAAATTTGCTATAAACATATGTTGGAGAAAGAAATAGCAACACACTCCAGTGTTCTTGCCTGGAAAATCCCATGGACAGAGGAACTTGGCAGGCTATAGTGCATGGAGTCACAAAGAGTCAGACATGACTAAGCAACTAACACATAAACATATGTGGGTGTACATCACTTCTTTGTGTGAATACCAAGGAGAATGTATGCCAGATCATATGGTAAGAGCATTCTTAGTTTTGTAAAACACTGCCAAACTATTTTCAAAAGTGGTTGTACCATTTTGCATTCTTCCCAGAAATGAATGGAAATTCCTGTTGCTCCACATCCTCATTAGAATTTGCTGATTTCTGTCTTTTCAATTTGACTTTTCTAAGATGTGTGCAGTAGCATCTTATCATTATTTTAAATTGCATTTCCCTAATGACATATAATATTGAGCAGATTTTCATCTGCCTATTTGCCATCTGTATATTTTTGATGAGGTGTCTATTCATATAATTTACTCATTAAAAAATTTGGTTGTTTTCTTTTTTTGGGTGAAGATACTTTTTCTTTGAAACTTGTTATGACCATCCCAGCATTCATGAGTCTTAGCTCTCTGAATACCAGCAGACCACACTGTCTATTTCTCTCATCTATTATGACTTCCACTGTCACTTTACTTTCTGTGCTTGTCACAGTCTCACTAACTTGCTGATAAGCTTCTTCAAGGATGGAATCAGTGTTGTACATACCTGAATCATACATAATACATAACAACATGTTTTGTACCAAAGTAGGGTGAAACTAAGTAGAGTGGATGAGGTATCTGGATATCTGTATATTAGCCATTACTCTCAGAGGCAATTACTTCCTGGGCTTCAGTTTCTTTGTTGTAAACCATCTTTTATAAAGGGCAAACACTCTACAACTATGAAATCACTTGGAATGCTCATGAACAGGGAATGCATTTCTACCATCTGAAAATTTTACATCATTACTACACTATCCCCAACTTGGAAGAAGGCAGAAGCAAGATTAAAGTTTATGCCTAGTTAGAGTCAAGGACCATTAGTTTGTAGGAGTTAGGATTCTAAATAATCCAACAACCAATGAACTAACAAAATGTCTTAATTGAGCAGAATATCTTGCCTTTAATACAAGCTGGTAGAGAATAGAAGGTTGAAAGCAACACTATAGACATGTAACAGAAGACTCAAATATAGTCCACTCTGGGATTGTAAAAAGCCCAAGCAGACAATAATTCTATTTACTCCTTCAATTGATTATTTTTGTTCGTTTGCTTGTTTGTTTCTTTCCTTTCTAACTGAAAAATGTGAAACTCAATTCTCTCTGTATTGAAGCAGGGTATGTGCATGTGAAAAATGAAAACTGCCAGAGTCTGTAAATAAGGCTTTGTGTGGTTGTGAGGTGATCCTCACTCAATGGATTCCAGATGTGAAAGCAGGTCTTTGTAATTTCTTTGGGTGAGGAAGGATTCTGGTAGTCAAGAAAAGACCTGAGAGAACAGTAAAGATAAGACAGAGGCTCTGTCAAAGACCTTTTCTATTACTAATTAAGTTGTACAAAGGGCTGATTTTATAAGAACGTTTAATATACCCAAGCCATTAGATAGTTGTGAGTTATAAAATACAGGGAAAGAGAGAGAGGGAAGGAATAGAGAAAAATAATAAAAAAAAAATCAACAAATTCTAAGTGGTACAAAATTCCTTAAATCTTACAAATCTGTTTCAACACATGAAGTAAATTGGTAGATAGCTTTGACAAATCTCTTGTTTATGGAAAGGCTGCCAGAATGAATTATTGTTCTGCCTAAGCTCCTCCATCAGTTGTGTGGTTGTGGTTATACCACTGTACATATTGAGTCTCTGAGCCCTCCTCTGGATAACAAAACTGATAGTCTCCTATACTATGAAGGGTTACTGAGAGAAATCAAATATTATTTATGTTTAACCATGTTGATTCAGTCAAAGTGTATAAAAGTATGAGCCATTATCTCTATACCTCTGGAAATTGATCTTGAAATCTAGAATCTTGTTAAGCATCAATTTGTTTATAAGGTTAACCTTAGAAATCCCAATCGAATATAAAAGCAGATGCTTCACATTTAATTTTTATTAAAGAAATTGCAAATGATTTACTCAACTCTTTAAAAACATGTCAGTTTATGTTAATATTCTGATTATGTTCCTATATCAAGTGAATGAAAAATGTTAACTTTACATTCAGGGTAATTCTGACATTTAATTTAGAAGAAAAATATTAAAGGTAAAACCATAATAATTGGAGGGGGGGCAAAAAAGCACTAAAATATCTGATATATTTAATAAACCCCAGAATTAACAATATTGCAGACATGTATTGCAGGCATGTTGACATCTGCATTCTGAATTTTCACTGAGTCTTGTGGTCCAGAATTGGGTGGATGAATTGTACAACTTTGCTTGTTGCTATGGCCTCTCAAAATAAGATTATTCATATTTTGTTTTTCTCATAGTTTATCTGCATGGTAAATATTGTTAGTACAGCAATTATTTTACATTAAAAAGTTCTTCTCAAGTATCAAGTAAATATAGTTAGGATGACCCTTGATGTTAGAAAATACAGATGACCCTGTGCATTATTCAGCTTTCCCCAGGTTAAATGGCCCCCGGATTTCAGTGTTTTATAACAACAAAGTCTTATTTCTCACTCACATTCCATACTGGTGATGGTTTTGCTTCTTTTCCCTATGTCTTCTCTATTCCAGAATCTGGAATAAGAACCCCTCTCTGTTCAAGGCAGAGGGGAAGAGCAAGAAGGCTGATCAAAACTGTAAAGACTGCTCAAAATACAGTTCCTTGACCCAAAACTGATGTCCGGGAAGTGTCAACTCCTAGCCATCCTACTTGCCCACCCTCCTAGCCCTGACCTCCAACCAAGGAGGGCACTATATCCTTTATAAGTAATTGAGAAGAATAATAATACAATCTTCCATACCACTGCTCACAGTGTTTTGTTTGTTTGCTTGTTTGTTTTAGAAAGAGATGTATTTCTTGATATGGGAGAGATTATATTTGGCTTATATTTAACAAAATTTATGAAATGTGGGCAATTATGATAGATACCTTTCTTTCCCCTCCTCCTTCCTTTTTCCTTCTTTTTTTCCTTTCTTTCTAAATGTGCAGAGGAATTGCTCCAAATGATTCATCCTTTGCTCTGAAGCTAGATAAAGCTGTGTTCACCTGAGGGTAGCTGAAGTTGAATAAATCTATGTGGTATCGAGAGACAGGAGAAGATCATCAGTTTGATTTTTTACTTATCACAGAGTTACAATCCTTTGTCTCTGTGAATATAGAAAAATCCAAGATATTAGTGGACTGATCAAGGCTTTACACATTTATAGGAATTGCCTAATGTTTATAGGAAGATTATATTACACAGATTATGGTTGAGTGGTTATAGGGTGAAATCAGAATTCTACGTTTTCCAACAAGTTTCTAGGCGATGCTGCTGCTGCTGGCCCGGGGACCTCACATTGAGTAACAATGGATGATATAACTCCTGAAATTCTTTCAAACTCTGATTCTCTCTGAAGTTACTTCAGTTAGTTTCCCACTCCTATGTGGCTTGAAAAAGGTAAATAGAAATTGTACATGACATAAGATGGTTAAACTTCTATTAAATTGCTTCTTAATAGAAGGGAGAGGGTTTTACCCATCTCCGTGTCCTTCATAACCAACAGCACCATGCCATATGGATAACTGATAGCATATAGCAGTTTGGATAATGTCAAGCTTAAATGAAGAAGTAAGAGTGGATGACAGAATGAAACTATGAGACCTTTACAAATATCCAAGTAAATATCCTTCCAGAAGAAAGAGCATTGTTCCCTTTATGGGCCTCATCCTCACTGGGATTGTATGTTTTTTGCCAAACTGTTACTTATACTTCAACACACATCCTTACCTCAGGGACTTCCTATAATTAAGATTTAGAATCTCGATTTTAGGAATGAGCTTCATTTACAAAGGAAAGCAAGGCCATTCAATTCCAATTAACTACACAGTTCTTGGGTAAAAAGCAACCTTTTAAACTTTTAGACTATTTAAAGAAAAGCCAAGTCCCCACCCTTACTTTTTCATAAAGCAGAATTGTCTTGACAGGGCTTTCCTGTTCTTTTGAGTCAATAAGGCTCAAAGAGCTTAAAAATAGATGATAGTTTACATTTATCTTTTGAACAAACATGGGAAATTCAGAAATAGTTGCCATGGAATTCCGGGAGTAATTTTTCCATCCCCACAATTGGCCAAGTGGTTCTTAGGGAATAGTAGATTACATAAATGCACACTGGGGATGTCCTGCCATCCAGCCTCATATGACACAATGTCATTTGAGGCCAATCTCATTGGGATGGCACAGTAGTGATTTTCAAAATGCTGCTAAGGAGCATGATGATATTTACTAGCTCAGTGAAACTTTCTCTCCTGGGACACTAATGATTCTAAGACACCACCAGGACCTCACTTTCCTACCTTTTCCTCCTGTTCCCAGTTGTATTTTGGCAGGATGTGGGGAGCTGAAGATGAGGAATAAACCAGTACTATAGAAAATGTACTGAAAAGGCCACTGAACTAGATAATGCATAGATCTGGGTTGTAGTTTCAGGTATAGCAATTGTTAGCTGTGTGATCACGAGCAACTTATACATGACAGGCCTTGTTTCCTTGTCTGTAAAACAAAAGGATTTGATGGGATTTCTAAAGAGCTTTCTAGTATTAACCTTCTAAAAGGAAAAATGGTAACAATACACACTTGTTTCATTGATAGCTACGTGGAAGGCTTTCATGTGTAAGCATATAGCCTACATAATGTACGCAGTATAGCCTATAGACAGGGCTTCCCTGGCAGCTCAGCAGAAAAGAATCAGCCTGCAATGCAGAAGACATGGGTTCAATCCTTGGGTTGGGAAGATTCCCTGGAGAAGAAAATAGCAACCCACTCTAATATTCTTGGCTGGGAAATCCCATGGACAGAGGAACCTGACAGGCTACAGTACATGAGGTTGCAAAAGGGTCTGACACAAATAGCAGCTAAACAAACAAATAAAAAAATAGACTGTATACATATAGAGACAGACTACACAGAAAGAGGGAAAAATACAAACATTTCATGGAAACAAACTAGCATTAGAAGTCAGAGGAATTATTTCACTCATTTGTTTATTATTTACTCCTCCTCTTGTCATTGTTCAGAAATATTTATTGAAAACCAATCCTCTCCCACTCATTATACTAAGACTGGAAACTGACAGTGAAAAAGACAGGCTTTCCTGCTCTTTTGGAATTGATATTCTTCTGGGAAAAAATAGGTAAGATATAAATAAACAAAGGAGAAAATAAGATAATTGAAGATTGTCAACAATGTCACAGAAGAAATAAATGAGGTACAGAAATCCCAAGTAGCAAAGGGGTTTGGTGTGTTTGAGGAAGAATAAAGAAGCCAGTGGGGTTAGGATGCACTGAGAAAGGGAGAGCCAGTTGTGGTTAAACAAGACTCAGGTCCTGCTGATACCAAGAAGAGCCTATGGGGCTCTGGTTTTCTTGGTTACTATTTCTTACTTATTTTTGCATATTAAATATAGAATCAACTTGTCTTCTTTCAGAAAGAAAAAAAAACTGTAGTTATTTTGTTAGGTTCACTTTCACTTATAACTTGGGGAGAAGTATGGAGAAGCATAATCTTTGTGAAGGTGAATAGCCCTATGAAAGAACATTGGATAATTATTTGTTCAAAACTACTTTTGCATCCTTCATGATTTTTTAATATTTATATATTTATTTGTTGGCTGTTCCAGGTCTTAGTTGCAGCACCCTATATCTTCATTGTGGTGTGTGGGCTCTTAGTTGCAGCATATGGGATCTAGTACTCTGACCAAAGATCAAACCTGGGCTCCCTGCATTGGGAGCATAGAGTCTTAACCACTGGACCACCAGGGAAGTCTATTTTCTTTATTTATATTTTAAACATTTCTAATTAATTTGCTCTTAATATTGCATTTTTTTTATTTTTCTGTTAATTCTTTTAATTTGTTATTTTTATATATTAAAACTTTTGACTTTTTTATTATGGTAAACTATCATAAAATTTGTCATCTTAACCCTTTCAAAAGTATAGTTCAATAATGTTAAATATATTTATACTATTGTGAAACTAATCTCTAAACCTTTTTATCTTGAAGAATTGAAATTCTATACTCATTCAAGTAATAATATGTCTCTGCCCCTTCTCTTAGGCCCTGGCAACCACCATTCTACTTTCCACATGTATAAAGTTAACTACCTTCAATACCCCATTTAAGTGGAATCATACTGTATTTGTTCTTTGGTGACTGACATTTCATTTTGTAAAATGTCCTTGGAATCTGTCCATGCTGCAGCATGTAATTGAATTCCCTTCTTTTTTAAGACTACATAATATTCTGTTGTAGAGATATCACTTTGCCAACAAAGGTCAGTAAAGTCAAAGCCATGGTTTTTCCAGTACTCATGTATGGATGTGAGAGTTGGACCATAAAGAAGGCTGAGTGCCAAAGAATTGATGCTTTCAAAGTGTGGTGTTGGAGAAAATTCTTGAGAGTCCTTTGGACAGAAAAGAGATTAAACCAATCAATTCTAAAGAAATTCAACCCCGAATATTCATTGGGGGAACTGATGCTGAAGCTGAAGCTCCAATAATTTGGCCATCTAATGTGAGGAGCCAGCTCATTGGTAAGACCCTGATGCTGGGAAAGATTGAGGGCAGGAGGAGAAGGGGGCAACAGAGGATGAGGCGGTTGGACAGCATCACCGACTCAATGGACATGAGTTTGAGCAAACTCCAGGAGATAGTGAAGGATAGTGAAGCCTGGTGTGCTGCAGTCCATGGGGTCTCAAAAAGTCAGACTGAGTGACTGAACAACAGCAGCAACCTCATTTTATCCATTCATCCATTGACAGACATTTCAGTTGCTTCCATGTCTTGATGATTGTGAATAGTTCTGCTATGAACATGTGTGTCTTCAAGATACACAAGATACTTCAAGGAACTGTCTCTTGAAGATAGTTCCTTCAATTATTTTGGATATGCATCTAGACACATGATTGTAGATCATATAAAAGTCTAGTTTTTGTTGTTCTTGTTTTGAGCAACTGTCATCCCAATGGAGTGAAGTGATATCTCATTGTGGTTTTAATTTGCATTTTACTGATGATTTCTAATGCTGAGTATTTTTTCATATGCTGTTAGCCATTTGTATATCATTTTTGGAGAAATATTTATTCAAGTCTTCTGCCCATCTTTTAATAAGATAATTTTGTTTTTATTGTTGAGTTATAGAAGTTCTGTATATATTCTGGATATTAATCTGTTATCAGATATATCATTTGCAAACATTTTCTCCTATTGGGTAGTTGCCTTTCACTCTGCTGAGTGTGTTCTTTGAGGAACAAAGTTTTTAAGTTTGATGTAGTCCATTTTGATTATTTTTGTTTCAATTGACTTTACTTTTGTTATCACGTCCAAGAAATCATTGCCAAGCCCAATGTCATGAAGATTTTACCTTGTTTTAGCCTAGAAGTTTTAGAATTTTGAGTCCTAGGTTTTGTAATTCATTTTAACTTTTGTTTATGGTGTAAAATAAGAGTTTAACTTCATTTTGCATGTGAATATCTAGTTTTCCCAGCACCATTTGTTTGAAGAGACTGCCCTTGCCTGATCGAGTGATCTTAGCACTCTTATTGAGGGGGGATTGTTTCTGAACTCTCTATTTTAATATATTGGTCTATATATCAGTCTTTATGACAGTACTACACCACTTTAGGCTTCTCCAGTGGCTCAGCAGTAAAGAATCTGCCTATAATTCATGAGACATTGCAAGAGCCCAGGAGACATGAGTTCCATCCCTGGGCTGGGAAGATCCCTTGGAGAAGGAAATGGCAACCCACTCCAGTATTCTTGCCTGGGAAATTCCATGGACAGAGGCCAGCTACAGTCCATGGGGTTACCAAAGAGTCCAACATGACTTAGTATGTAAACAACAACACCACTTTAATTACTCTAGCTTTGTAATATGTTTTGAAATCAGGAAGCATGAGCCTTCCAACATTGTTCTTCTTTGTCAAAATGTTTTGGCTATTTGGAATCCTTTCAGATTCCATGTGAATTTTAGGAGGATTTTTTTGTTTTTTTTAATTTCTGCAAAAAATTCCATTATGATTTTGATAGAGATTACATTAAATACACAAATCTCTGAGAATTGTATTGACATTTAACAGTATTATCTTCTAATTCATGAACATGATATTTCTTTCCATCTATTTGTGATCTCTTTCATTTATTTAAGCAATGTTTTGTAGTTTTCAGTGCACAAGCCTTTTACGTCCTTGGTTAAGATTATTTCTAAGTATTTTACTCCTTTTTATACAATCATAAATAGACTCGCTTTTTAAATTTCCTTTCCTGATTGTTTTTAGTGTATAGAAATGCAACTGATCTTTGTGTGTTGATTTTGTATTCTGCAACTTTGCTGAATTTATTAGTGCCAGAATTTTTTATTTTCCCCTATATATGGAATTGTTAGCGTTTTCTACATATAAGATAATTTCATCTGCAAAGAGACAAATTTACACCTTCCTTTTCAGCTTGTAGGTCTTTTATTTCTTTTTCTTGACCAATTACCCCAGCTAGAATTTCCAACGCTGTGTGAAGTGAAGCAGTGAGAGTGAGCATCCTTTGCTTGATCCTGACCTTAGGGAGCAAGTTTTCAGTCTTTTATCAAGTATGATGTTAACAGTAAGTCTTTCATATGTGACCTTTATTTTGTTGAGGTAGTTCCCTTCTGTTTCTAATTGGTTGACTGTTATTATCTGAAGCAGTATTGAAGCTTGCTTCAAATGTTTCTTCTACATCAACTAAAATGATCACGTGGCTTTTGTCACTCATTCTGTTAATGCAGTGTATCAGGACTATTGGTTTTTATGTTTTAAACTTTCTACAGCATCACGAATTTTTAACTGAATTGTATTTTATTTCTATGAAGTGTCATAGAAATTTTTCAAGATACACAATAATATCATATTACCTACAAATAAAGATGTTTTCAACTCATTCTTTCTAATTTTTGTGATTCTTATCTTGTACTTATCATAATTTGTGACCTAAAAGCTCCAGTTCTATAATAATTGATAATGAAGCTGGCCATCTTTGCCTGGTGTCAGACTTTAGAGAGATAATTTTACTGTTTTCCATTATAAACGCCATCTTTTAGCTGGAGTATATATCTTTTATTATGCTAAGAAAAATATTCATTGATTATTTTTATATGTTTTTAGTGGGAAGGTGAGTTAAATTTTACAAATGCTTTTCAAGCATTTTTTAATATGAGCATATGACTTTTCTCTGTAAAGATAATAATAAGGTGAAATGTATGAGTGGACTTCCTAATACTAGCATTTCTGATATAAACTGTGTTTTTTCTTGATGTATTATCTTCTTAGTACTGTTACTCCCTGAGTTAATATTTATTTTGGGCTATTGAATCAATATTTATAAGTGAAATTTGTCTATAGACTTGAGAAAAGTAATTTTTTAAGTCAAGTTTTGTTATTAATGTCACATTCTTTTTACCAGAAAGATTTGGATGATTTCCTCCTTTTTTCATGCTTTTGTAAAATAGGACCTGGACCTTGAAATTTCTGTAGAATTCCCCTATAAAATCATCTTGACCTGATTGTTTATGAGATATGGGGACTGGAAAGTAACTGTTGGGTAGTCTCCATTTTTTCTATTAAAAAAATGGTATTTTATTTTTTTTATTTGAGTCAGTTTCAGCAAAGTATGTTTTCTAGAGAATTATCTACTTTTCCATTATTTAAATCTCCTGTTTCAATGGTAATTTTCCTTTGTCACTTTTTATCTGGTGTATTTACGGTTTTCCCCCAACCTCATCCCACAAACAAGCTTTCTGCTTGTTTAGATTGGCAAGTGATAATTTATTTCTTTATTTGTTTGTAAACAAATATTGGCTTAGTAATAAGGCTAATTTTTCTTTTCTATTTCCTTAATTTTTTGTTTTTACTCTTATTTCTTCTCTTTTGTTATCTTTATTAGCTGAATTATTCAAATTATTCAAATAATCAAATCTGGCAATTAGATTTTCATTGTTCATTTTTATTGACATATATATATATATGTATATAAGACTATAAAATTTCTTCTGCTCACTTTAATTGTATAGATTAAAAATACACAAATTCTGATACATAATATTTTAAATCATTATTTTTTGCAAAGTCTGGGCTAAGAATTTGTATTTTCTCATCTAAACTGAGCTTTTAGCAAAGTAAGAAAAGTGGTTTTATTATTACTACTTTGTGTAATTTATTGAATTTTTTGTAACTCAGTATGTAGAGAATTGGTGCATTTTCAAAAGTATTCAATACATTATATCAATATATATATATATATATATATATATAGTCAGTGACCTCCCTGAGGGTTTAAAATATATGACAAAATAAGCAATAATTTAACATTGGGAATTTAGCATTAGGAAGCAAGATTTATTCTCTATCATCAGTGTACAAATAAGAACATCTTATTTATTATGTTGCTTGTGTCCTCTGGATCCTTACCTGTTTCCATTCCTTTAACTTTTTCAGTCTGGGCATGATGTGCCAAAATCTCCTGGTGTTTGTTTACTTCTGTATCCTTGCATGTCCTGAAATTTCTGCTTTAGGAAGTTGGCTGATATGCAGAAAGTTTCTGTCTTATCTTTTCTGTGAACTGCAGCCTTTGACTCTAAAAAGGTTTCTTGTTTGTCTTATCTGTTTTTCTTGAATTCTACCTTATCAGACACACAGTCACAATCCTGTTTTCATTTTCCTTGCATTTACCTTTCTTCAATTCTTTATTTTTCAACTTTCTCCACTGTCTGGTTTTAGTTTTATCTTAGGTATACTGCAAACAGTTGGTTTTGCTTTGTGAGCCAATTTTAAAATGTTTTCTTTTAATACTTGAGTTAAATGTATTTACATTTGCTGATTATAATATAGTTCATTTCAGCTTCATCAGTGATTTTATTGTGTTCTTCATATAGTTTCACTATAAAGTGACTTCAACTGTCACTTTATAAAAAAAAAAAAGAGAATCTCTTTTTTCTCTTTCTGCTTTTACATTGTGTTTTACGTTTCTCTTGTTATTTAGGAAGGCTTGTAACATGACCACATTGTTACCTCACACTAATGTCCAGAGAGTCTTCTTTCCTTAGTTTTGACTACTCTGCTTGTCAGCTTTAAATGATATTCTCTGAACCCACTCTGCCTCACTCTCCTTTCTGCTCTGCTTTCCCCAGTTATTTTCTCAATTAGTTGTAAATTAAAGTTTGCAAAGTTCTTTGTTTTTATGTTATATTGCTTTCAAGATATGGGTGATTTTATTTTCACCCCTTGTTCATCTGTATCTTTGTTTGTTTTTCAAGGCTGTGTGGAGAGATTCTAATTTAGGTTGCTGCCATTATCCTGTGGACCTAGAAGCTTCTCATAGATTTTTATGAGAATTAAATGAGCTAATCTATGTGAAAGTAAAGATAGCTGATTACCCTTTGGTGCAAAGACTTTAGTAATTTGTTTTTTGGGTTTTTTTTTTTTGCTTTTAAAGATAACACTTTATTTTTTTCTAACTACTGTCCATTAACCCTTTTATGGGAAGTATTTTTGCCACCTTCTACTTCCTAACATGCTTTCTGTTTTGCCATATAGATATTTTCTGATTTGATAGGTAGAAAGGTACAGGAAGTTGAAGGCCAGGTGACATCTCAGTGGGCTTCCCTGGAGAAAGTAGGTAGGAATGAACAAGCTGGAAGAGAAAGCACCAAACAGGAGTATAAATTGATAAAAAGAAAATAGAGAGGAAATAAATTTTTAGTTCTCTTGCATTCTACTTAGACTTGCTCCAGGCAATAAACAAGGCTGAATAGTAGGTTGGTTTTCAATGCACCAACTAGCCTAGATTCAAATAAGTACACTAGAAATTCTTTTGAGCAATAGCTATATTTAGTTGACTTATTCTTTCAAGGAGGCATTACACTTGAACTCTAAGGAATAACAATACATTATATATATATACATATATATATATAGTCAGTGACCTCCCTGAAGGTTTAAAATACATGACAAAATAAGCAATAATTTAACATTATGTTCACAACCCAAGAATCTTGAATTTTTGTTATCTGCATTTTAAACACAAGAAATAATGAAGATTCAAATTCAGAGAGATTGAGTGAATGTTAGAAAGCCATATAATTAAAAAGAGTGAGCAATGATTTGAATCAAACGTTTCTTTGCTCCAGTATAATATAATTTAAGAATATAAAGAAGGGCAAGATGAGTGGCAGTAACAGATATATTTTAAATGCTTAGAGGACAAGAAACTTATTTGTGGTTGGAATGGTCTGAGAAGATATTTCGGAAAATGTTGGATTTGTAGATTCACTCCTCTCCAGTGCAGGGCAGCATTTGTGTCCCTAATTCTTGTGTATCCCACTTGTACTTAGCCTCTCTTTTGCTCTGTGACTCTACCAAGAATGGTTTTTTGTCTTGAAAAAAAAAGAAAAAACACTTTTTTGGCACAGAGACTTTCAGGCAGGAACCTCTTTTAAATTAGAGATGGTAATTAATATTACCACTGGGTCCTGAGAGGGGAGCTTGATTGAGACTGCAGGAATAGAGAGTGACAAGATACAGATTGCCTGTTATCTGATCAAGAGGGCTAGTGTTAGAATTCACTTGGAGGAATAAAGACAGTCTATGAACAGATCCTTTGATCCGGATAAACACCAGCAGGGTGTGAAGTGGTCTTGGAATGACCTAAGGCTGAATCTGATATGAGAATGGGGGGGGTATAAATATCAAAACAGCAGGAGATAGAAGTGATTCTAATGGAATTAGATGAAACTACTGACAGGGTCCCATACGGTTCCATCACTTCATGGTAAATAGATGGGGAAACAATGGAAACAATGACAGACTTTAATTTCTTGGGTTCCAAAATCACTACAGATGGTGACTGCAGCCAGACAAACCTAGACAGCATATTAAAAAGCAGAGACATTACTTTTCCAGCAAAAGTCTATACAGTCAAAGCTATGGTATTTCCAGTAGTCATGTATGGATGTGAGTTGGACCATAAAGAAAGCTGAGTGCTGAAGAATTGATGCTTTTGAACTGTGGTGTTGGAGAAAACCTTGAGAGTTCCTTGAACTGCAGGAGATCAAATCAGTCAATCCTAAAGGAAATCGGTCCTGAATATTCATTGAAAGGACAGATGCTGAACCTGAAGCTCCAATATTTTGGCCACCTGATGCAAAGAACTGACTAATTAGAAAAGACCCTGATGCTGGGAAAGACTGAAGGCAGGAGGAGAAGGGGATGACAGAGAAGACACGGTGGGATGGCATCACTGATGCAATGGACATGAGCTTGAACAAGCTCTGGCAGATGGTGAAGGACAGGGGAAGCCTGACGTGCTGCAGTCCACAGGGATCGCAAAGAGTCAGACACCTCTGAGCAACTAACAAGAATAACATTGACAGGGACCTGGCTCTCTAGAAGTGTTTCTTCAACTCCCTGGAGGTGATATTCCTGTTAAACGTATTATTTATAATGGAGAATAAGAGAAGAGAACTACGGAATAACAAAGTAAAGTTGGTGAGCCCAAAGTTCAAGCAAATCTCAAGTAATCTCCATTTCTGTATCCAGGTATATGGCAATATCCTAGGATATTAGGGCAGAAAGACCTCAAAGAAAAATGGCTCCATTATTTTCATTTTATAGATGAAGAAACAGAGTTCTCACTGTTCAACCCTTGCCTGACTCTCCTAAAACAAAATTAGAACACTTGGCCAGTGACAAAACTGAAATCTTATCCTAAAGCTATGAAAGGCTTCTTTTCACAAAAAGGGCAGTTTTTTGTGGATAACTCTAAAGTGGAAGGTAGGTGATGGGGAGTATCAGAAATAGCCATATTTGAATCTTATCTTCATTATCTATTTGGAACTGTGTGGTTATGGGAAAAATCATTTATCTATCTTGAGTCTCAGTTTTTTCATCCTTAAAGTCTAGATAATAATCCATAGCTTGTAGAAAAAGCTAAGCAGATGGAGTGATTTCCTCTACATGAAAAAGGCGCAGAAAGAAAAAAGCAATTTTAAACTGTTCATCAAAGATGGTTGAAACTTGGGAAAGGGGGTAATAGAGAATGGATGGTTCAGGCAAAGGAAACTTAGAGGAAAAAAATAAAATAAATCTTACATTTATTTGCACATTTAATTCTACAGTAACACTGTCAGGTAAGATACTCTGGCCTTCATTGAAGAGAGGAGAAAACTGAAACAGAAAGATTAGGTTATTTGCTCAAAGTCATGTACAGAGCAAATTCAAAATCTAATCTGCACCAGGGAATGAGAAGCAAACAAAATATTCTTAAAAGTGGTAGTAGAAGAGCCAGCTCTGTGCATGCATACATTATCAGTTCAGTTCAGACACTCAGTTGTGCCTGACTTTTGGGACCCCACTGACTGCAGCACGCTAGGCTTCTCTGTCCTTCACCGTCTCTTGGAGCTTGCTCAAACTCACGTCATCGAGTTGGTGATGCCTTTCAACCCTCTCATCCACTGTCATCCCTTCTCCTCCTGCTTTCAATCTTTTCCACCATCAGGGTCTTTTCCAAAGATTCAGTTCTTCTCATCAGGTGGCCAAAGTATTGGAGCTTCAGCTTTAGCATCAGTCCTTCCAATGAATATTCAGGATTGGTCTCCTTTAGGATGGACTGGTTTGATCTTCTTGCTGTCCAAGGGACTCTCAAGAGTCTTCTCCAACACTACAGTTAAAAAGCATCAGTTCTTCAGCATGCAGCTTTCTTTATGGTCCAACTCTCACATCCATATGTGACTACTGGAAAAACCATGGCTTTGACTAGACAGACCTCTGTTAGTAAAGCAATGTCTCTGCTTTTTATTTTATTTTATTTTATTTTATTGCTGATCTGGACTTTATTAAGATGAAATAACTGATAATTACACAGAAATTACTTGCCTAAGCTAAAATCCTTGAGATTCACATGAACTTAGTCACACAAATAAATGGCATGTTCAAAACCTTGAGGAAATATCCCAATTGCTCAGGTGATGAAGGCAGAGGTGAACAAATCTGCACACCTATTTCAAGCTGCTAAACAGTTTGTGGGCCACACAGTGGTCCCTTGCATGCAAGAAGCCAAAGAGCTCCTCTATGCAATCCTCCTCTGTCTGTGACTTGGAGGATACACACTCATCACAGAGCTCTAGCCTCTCCCGAGCCTTTACACATCTCTCCAGCTGCTCGCGTTTCTCTCTCACTGTTGTCAGGGGATCCACTAATTCCTCCTCCTCTTCTTCCTCCTCCTTGCGCTCTCTGGACCTGGTCAGCACACTTTGCTCATCTTCTAGCCCCATGTCCTGCTGTGGTTCTGGTATGCTTTTTAATATATTATGTAGATTTGTCATAGCTTTTCTTCCAAGGAGCAAGCGTCTTTTAATTTCATGGCTGCTGTCACCATCTGCAGTGATTTTGGAGCCCAAGAAAATAAAGTCTCTCATGTTTCCATTGTTTCCCCTACTATTTGCCATGAAGTGATGGGACCGGATGCCATGATCTTCATTTTTTTTTTTTTTGCATGTTGAATTTTAAGCCAGCATTTTCACTCTCCTCTTTCACTTTCATCAAGAGGCTGTTTAGTTCCTCTTCATTTTCTGCCATAACGGTGGTATCATCTGCATATCTGAGGTTATTGATATTTCCCCCAACAATCTTGATTCTAGCTTGTGCTTCATCCAAGCAGGAATTTTGCATGATGTACATATGTAAGTTAAATATGCAGGGTGACAGTACACAACCTTGATGTACTCCTTTTCCCGATTTGGAGCCAGTCTGTTGTTCCATGTCTGGTTCTAACTGTTGCTTCTTGACCTGCATATAGATTTCTTAGGAGCAGATAAGGTGGTCTGGTACTCCCATCTCTTTAAGAATTTTCCACAGTTTATTTTGATCCACACGGTCAAAGGCTTTAGCATAGTCGATGAAGCAGAACTAGATGCTTTTCTGGAATTCTCATGTTTTTATCTATGATCCAATGGATGTTGGCAACTTGATCTCTGGTTCTTCTGCCTTTTCTAAATCCACTTGAACGTCTGGAAGTTCTCAGTTCATGTACTGTTGAGGCTTAGCTTAGAGAATTTTAAGCATTAGTTTGCTAGCATGTGAGATGAGTGCCATTGTGTGGTAGTTTGAACATTCTTTGGCATTGCCTTTCTTTGGGATTGGAATGAAAACTGACATTTACCAGTCTTGTTGCCACTGCTGAGTTTTCCAAATTTGCTGGCATACTGAGTGCAGCCCTTTCACAGCATTCTATTTTAGGATTCAAAATAGTTCATCTGGAACTCCATCACCTCCGCTAGCTTTGTTCATTGTGATTCTTCCTAAGGCCCGTTTGACTTCACAGTCCAGGATGTCTAGCTCTGGTTATCAGGGTCATTAAAATCTTTTTTATAGTTCTTCTGTGTAGTCTTGCCACCTCTCCTTAATATCTTTTGCTTCTGTTAGGTTCATACCATTTCTGTCCCTAATTGTGCCCATTTCTGTGTGATATGCTCCCTTGGTATCTCTAATTTTCTTGAAGAGATCTCTAGCCTTTCCCATTCTATTGTTTTCCTGTATTGCTTTGCATTGATCAATTAAGAAGGGTTTCTAATATATCCTTGCTATTCTTTTGAACTCTATATACAGATGGATATACCTTTCCTTTTCTCGTTTGGCTTTCACTTCTGTTTTCTCAGCTATTTGTAAGGCCTCCTCAGACTACCATTTTGCCTTGTTGCATTTCTTTTTCTTGGGGATGGTTTTGATCAGTGCCTCCTGTACAATGTTATGAATGTCTGGCCATAGTTTTTCAGGGACTCTGTCTATCAGATCTAATCCCTTGAATCTATTTGTCACCTTCATTGTGTAATTGTAAGGGATTTGATTTAGGTTATACCTGAATATTCTAGTGGTTTTCCCTACTCTCTTCAATTTAAGTCTGAATTTGACAATAAAGAGTTCATGGTCTGAGCCACAGTTGGCTCCTGGTCTTATTTTTGCTGACAGTATAGAGCTTCTCTATCTTTGACTGCAAAGAATACAATCAGTCTGATCTCATTATTGACTATCTCGTGATATTCATGTGTAGAGTTGTCTCTTATATTGTTGGAAGAGGGTGTTTGCTATGACCAATGCATTCTCTTGGCAAAACTCTGTTAGCCTTTGTCCTGCTTCATTTACCCCAAGGCCAAACTTGCCTGTTACTCCAGATATCTCTTGACTTCCTACTTTTGCATTCCAGTTCCCTATGCTGAAAAAGACATCTTCTTTTGGTATTAGCTCTAGAAGGTGTTGTAGCTCTTCGTAGAACTGTTCAACTTCAGCTTTTTTGGCATTAGTTGTTGGGACATAGACTTGGGTTACTGTGATATTGAGTGGTTTGCCCTGGAGATGAACAGAGGTCTTTCTGCTGTTTTTGAGATTGTACCCAAGTACTGCATCTTGGACTGTTTTGTTGACTATGATGGCTACTCCATTTCTTCTAAGGGATTCTTGCCCACCCTAGTAGATATAATGGTGATCTGAATTAAATTCACCCATTCCAGTCCGTTTTAGTTCACTAATTCCTACAATGTCAATGTTCACTCTTGTCATCTTCCATTCAACTACTTCCAATTTGCCTTGATTCATGTGCCTAACATTTCAGGTTCTTATGCAATATTGTTTTTTACAGCATCAGACTTTATTTCCATCAGCAGTCGCATCCATAACTGGGTGTTGTTTTTGCTTTGGCTCTGTCTCTTCATTCTTTCTGGAACTATTTCTCCACTCTTCTCCAGTAATTTATTGGGCACCTACTAACCTGGGGAGTTCTTCTTTCAGTGTCATATCATTTTTCCTTTTCATACTGTTCATGGGATTATCAAGGTAAGAATACTGTAGTGGCTTGCCATTACTTTCTCCAGTGGACCACGTTTTGTCAGAACTCTCCACCATGACCCGTCCATCTTGGGTGGCTCTACACAGTCTGGCTCACAGTTTCATTGAGTTAGCAAGGCTGTGATCTATGTGATCAGTTTGGTTAGTTTTCTGTAATTGTGGTTTTCCTTCTGTATTTACATTATACATATATATGTGTGTGTGTATATGTATATATATAATGTGTATATAGAGATACATAATATATAAACATATACATTATATGTTAGATACATACATATATATTATATATATAGTATATATATATTTACTCTCATGTACTTGAGTAAAGAAAGTTTGGACCTAGGGAGAGAAGGAGGAACCAGTTAGAAATATAATATAACAGTCCAGGTAACAGATGATGACAATTAGAACAAATGCAGCAGAGGTAAAAATGATGAGTGACAAAAGATATATTTAGGAGATAACTTGATAGTGCAAAGTGAGAAAGTATGAACCATCAAGAATTATTGTGAGATGAGGAAAGTGGGTAGATGGTGATGATAATATAAACTCAACTGGGTAGGAATAGTTTAAAACAGTTGTTTGCAAGCCTTTAATATGAAAGTGAATGAGTGACTCTACAACTGGGACATATTATCTTTAATCCAGCCCCTAAATATTTGCCCATCACCACTTCACTCATTCCTTACTTCTTAATCTCAGGATAATAGAGTGCCAGAGTTGCAAAGATAGATTATTAGATATTTAGAGTCTGGATTCAAGATAATATGCCACAGGACTGTGTCATTTTGTGTATTTTTGTGTGCCCACACTTATACAGTAACCTGAGACAGAAGTCAAAACAAGCATGTCAAAATGCTCACTATCAGATTATGTCGATTAAGTACACACTTTTCCCCACTGAATGCTATAATTTCCATGTTAACCTCCAGCACTTCTAAAGAACAGAAGCCATTTTATTTTCTCTAGAAAAAAATACCTGTGTCATAGTCATCAATGAAATATTATGAAGTGACTAAAAATCTTGCTTCTGAAAAAAACAAATGATATTGACCTAAAGAAATGTTTCTTACACTAAATAAAGTATATACACAAAATGGTAGGCAGAGTCTACAAAACAAGTGACTCATACTTCTCAAACTGTCAAGGTCATCAAAAAGAAGAAAAGTCTGAGAAAGCTGTTATAATCAAGAGAAGACTAAATGTAATGTAGTATCCCAGATGGAATACTTGAACAGAAAAAGCACCAAGTGAAAGAGCAGATGGTTCTTTCCCGGTGACTTAGCAGTAAAAAATCTGCCTGCAATGCAGGAGACACAAGTTCAATCCCTGGGTCAGGAAGATCCCCTGGAAAAGGAAATGGTAACCCACTCTAGTATTCTTGCCTGGGAAATCCCACGGACAGAGGAGCCTGGTGGGCTACAACCCATGGAGTCTCAAAAAGTCAGACAGGAGTTAGTGACTAAAAAACAACAATAGCAAAGAGCAGACAGACATTTATTTCTATGTAAATTCCTAGGCATCTTAAAGCTTAGGAGTCCTGAATTTTCATACATGTCTCCTTAAAATCACATATTTTTTGAAATCGTTCAGAAAAAAAGACTTACCTGAAGATCTGTTTTAAAATGTGCTAAGTACCTTCTATTTTCTGTACTATTTTAATGTATATGTTAACCCCTCAATGTTGAGTAGCTCCATAGGGAGATAAAGCACATACTCAACATGCTAGCAAAGCAGGCATGCTAGCAAAACAAAACCATTTTTTTTAAAAGATGATATCTGATATTTATCAACCTTATTATGGTAAGATGCTACTTAGATTCTTTAATTAGTTTGAGCTTTACAGAATTGCCAGTTTTCAACCTGGAGAAGAAAAAGGTAACTTCAATCTAGTGCTTTATGGAATATACAGCCTTATCTTTCTGTTGTTGGAGGCATCTAAGGACTCCATCCAACTCTGCTGCCAACACAAACTCTTAATAAGCAGCTCTTATTTGAGTGGTCAACGTTGTAAAATATCTGCATAGTGTCTGTTTCCACCCTCTTCTCTCACCTCTCCCAATCCGACCTCCCACTTCCAAATTAAGTGAACTAACTCTGGCAATACCCCAAGACCAGAGCAAACTCGGTGATGCTTTTAACTCAAGAACCCAAGCAAAGGCCTGGCAGATTTTGTGGAAAGGTTTTTGAAAGTTAGGAAAGTTTCCATCCTCATTTAACCCTCTAGGGCTTATATTTTTCCGGGGGGGGGGGGGGGGGGGGGCAGGTCCCATGACTTGGTGTGACATTTCCTGAGCTGAGGGAGCTGAGCATCTCAGTAGCGAGAGAACCAGGAAACATTGAAACTGAGGATCTGGAAAAAGTATTTGGTTTGTTAAAAAGGCTCCCGCGCCCCTCAGTTGACCTGCATTGCAGAGTCCTTAGTAATAAGGCAGTGTTTTATCCTAGCTTCCTCCCTCTCCCCTCCCCCCTCCTTCCAACGCCTGATTTTTTTTTTTTTTTAAATCCCCCTGGAGTAGCAGCCGCAGAGCATGGGGTGAAAAGTCGCTGGAAGGACAAGTTGACAGATAGCATTTGGGTTACCGGGTCACTGAAAGGCGTCGTGATCTGGGCTCAGACAGAGCGATTTCCTCGCTGATTTTAATCTTTCGTCTGTTCACACGTCATGCCACCTGGACATAATGCAGAGAAATCTGGAGGTTTAACAAACCCTTCCGCTTGCCCCCAAAGCTCCCTTGGAACAGAGAGAGAGAGTTAACTCTCTCCCTGCCTTTTCCATCAACAGCAGAAAACCTACGCGTGGGACAGACCTCTCTAGCAATTAATAAGCTCAAGGCTTTGTCTGAGCAAGGAGGGCTTCCTCTTTCTGAAGACTGTAAATAATATAATAAGCTGTCCCTTTTGCTGCCTTAGACACACGTAAGTGGCAGCTTTATCCTTTTTCGTTGACCCTCTGTTCAGGTTTTGATTTACTTTCAAATCTCTTGTCTTAGATTCTTGGAAAATATTTATTTTGGGGGTGAGGGGTGGGGTGCAGTCAGTGGGAGAAAGGTTGGAAAGAGAGATAACAGAGAAGGGGAATGTTAATAACTTTCTTGTGACTGTGGCCAGACAGTCTGCTTTTCTTATTTCCCCATAAGGTTCGGGGCTATTTCTGACCAAGGGTGTTAAAGCTAAGAATTAATGGATTTCAGCAGAGTAGATGCTGTCATTCCAGAGAAATGTTTCTGCTTAACTTGTTAGAGATGTGTCTCAGGTCATGCTTTATAGAGCTGGGGAGTAGAGAGTAAAGGTAGCCAAGGTCCTGGCAGGAAGCTGCCCCTTCAGGTTTCTTCCCTCTGGACAAACAGTGGCTGGAGAGAGGAAGACTCGAGCTCTCTGTTTTCTCACAGTATGTGCTTCATACTTATCAGGTTTGATCACACTTACCTGTTCAAATGTCAGCACCAGATTAGAAGCTCCAAAGGGTCAGTGATTGTATCCTTCACATCTAAGTGCCTGAAATATATAGGTGTGCTTTAAATATTTGGCTGTTTATCAAACATGGTCTGAACACTTACTATTGCTGGGTACAGAGCTAGCCAATGTGGATATAATGAGGAATAAGCTAGAGTCCCTTTTCTCAAGTTGCTCATAATCTGGTGGGGGAAACAGATATATAATGGTAACATTTGCAATAGAACATTACACATGTTCTCCTGGTTGTATAGGATTTGACTGGGGGAAATAATTAAGGAGGATTCCATTCGACTGGGGAAGGGAAAATTAAGAAAAATTGCAAGTGAAACGATGGTAGGAGGACAAACCAGGAGCCACACAGGCCAGTTAAGACACTATCTCAACAGCCTTTCAGAGAAATACCAGGGTATAAGGACATTATCAGTGTGGCAGAGAGGGGATAGCATTAAAAGATAAGAAGGTAATGATTCCAAAAAATAAATTTAAAAAAAAAAAAAAAGAAGGTAATGATTCCAAAAAACTCAGTGAACACTAAGATGAAATGGAGATGACCCCTTGGCTTCTGGCACTAGTTATTGGGTCATTAATTGCATGGTTTATCAATATAGGGCAAAGAAAATAATGAGGAACAAGATACCCTTCACCTAAGGGGTCATAATACTGTGGCATTGTTTACTAATCCCAATAATCAATTTCACTGCATTTGTTTCCTTGGATTATCCCAGTTTCTTTGACTTCCAGTAGACACAGCTTGCTTTACTGCCATGAAACCTGGAACAACACCATTTACTTGTGCCAAAGTAAGTGGAACATCATAGGCAGGGAATTTGGAAACCTGGATTGACTTCTGGCTCTGAAACTCTATGAGTCCCCGCTTACTGACTTTTATACTGGAGAAAAAAAGCTACTCCCCTGCCTACTTTATTAGTTGGTTGTGATGGTTGAATGAGATTTTGCATCTAAAAGCTACACACACAAAAGAAGCAAGATAGGACAGATCCACAAATATTTCTAACCCAAGAATTTGAAAGGGTTCTTGGTTTGATCCCTGGGTCAGGAAGATCCCCTGGAAGAAGGCATAGCAACCCACTCCAGTATTCTTACCTGGAGAGCCCCATGGACAGAGGAGCCTGGAGGGCTACAGTCCATAGGGTCACAAACAGTCAGACATGATTGAAGTGACTTAGTGTGCACACACACACACACACACTTTCACTTTTTAACCAGACTTGTGGTCATTCACTGACAGAAAGCTAATGAAAATGAAAATTACACACTGCCTTGAAGTCAGCAAGCCTCATTCATGAGGATGAAACTTCTCTGAAGAGGATATTTGCTAAGTGGCTCTTGCTCAAAGGAGAATACTTTGTCAAATCTGCCCAGCATGGGCTCCAGACTGCTGAGCTTTCAGGAGGCCCATTTATTAGAAAAAAAAAAATTTTTTTTCAATCAGTTCCTCAGTCCAGCTAACTTGTGCAGGTGGTAGCTCTAAATCTTGGCCAAATTCCAGCTTGGATAATTCCATTAAGTTTCTCATCATTCTAGCTTCAACTTCATCAAGAATACTCTCCTTTCCTTCCTGTCTTGGAAATTGCCACTGGGAGGAGAGTATGCGAGAAAGAGGAGAGTGGAAAAATTGGCTTAAAACTCAACATTCAGAAAACTAAGATCATGGCATCTGGTCGCAACACTTCATGACAAATAGAGAGGGAAACAATGGAAACAGTGACAGACTTTATTTTGGAGGGCTCCAAAATTACTGCAGATGGTGATTGCAGCCATGAAATTAAAAGAGCCTTGCTCCTTGGAAGAAAAGCTATGACCAACATAGACAGCATATTAAAAAGCAGAGACATTACTTTGCAGACAAAGGTCTGTCTAGTCAAAGCTATGATTTTTCCAGTAGTCATGTATGGATGTGAGAGTTGGACTATAAAGAAAGCTGCATGCTGAGGAATTGATGCTTTTGAACTGTGGTGTTGGAGAAGACTCTTGAGAGTCTCTTGGACCGCAAGGAGATCCAACCAGTCCATCCTAAAGGAGATCAGTCCTGGGTGTTCATTGGAAGGACTGATGTTGAAGCTGAAACTCCAATACTTTGGCCATGTGATGTGAATAACTAACTCACTGGAAAATATCCTGATGCTGGGAAAGATTGAAGGCAGGAGGAGAAGGGGATTACAGAGGCTGAGATGGTTGGATGGCATCACCGACTCAGTGGACATGGGTTTGAGCAAGCTCTGGGAGTTGGTGACAGACAGGGAAGCCTGCTATGCTGCAGTCTATGGGGTCTCAAAGAGTCAGACACAACTGAGCGACTGAACTGAACTGAAGAGAGTATGTCTATATTTTGCATGTTCAGAGTAGATTTTCTCTGCTCTATAATGAGGACATTATTCTTGTGAGACCAACTTCCAGGTAGTTTATTCTTAGAATCTAGCCCCAAGAGCTTTTCTCACCAGCCAGGTAAATTAGAGAAGGATAGACTATAATAGCAGTTTGGAAAGCCTTGGACACTGATTGGTAGTAGCTAGGTAGCTAACATAGATATGGGAAGTGGTCACTGGGGACTAAGATAAGTGAGAGTGATGGGGACTGGATGGTATATCCCACATTTAAGCTCATCCACATTTTAAAATAGTTTTGTTTATGTTTTTGTCCATGTGTGCAGCTTGTGAGAATCTTAGTTCCCCAACCAGAGACTGAACCCATGTCACAGCAGTGAAAGAACTCAGTCCTAACCACTGGACAATCAGGGAATTCCATAAATTCATCCACATTTTAAAAAGTGAACAGTCTTATGGACTCTGAGGGAGAAGGTGAGGGTGGGACGTTCTGAGAGAATAGCATTGAAACGTGTATATTATCATATGTGAAACAGAACACCATTCCAGGTTCGATGCGTGAGACAAATGCTCAGGGCTGGGGCAATGGGATGACCCAGAGGGATGGGATGGGGAGGGAGGTGGGAGGGGGGTTCGGGATGGGGAACACATGTAAACCCATGGCTGATTCATGTCAATATATGGCAAAAACCACTACAATGTTGTAAAGTAATTAGCCCCCAACTAAAATAAATAAATTTATTTAAAAAAAAGTGAAACATTGTGTGCAAGGGTTCCCCTTTCTCCACATCCTTGTGATGTCTTTCTTTTTGATGTAGCCATTCTAACAAGTGTGAAATGATATCAGTTTTTGATTTGCCTGGAGAATCCCATGGCATCATCATTTCCCTGATGATTAGTGATGTTTATTCCCTTTTCATGTTCCTGTTATATGTCTCTTTTGGAAAAATATCTATTCAAGTCTTTTTCAATCAGATTTTGTTGTTGCTTTTGAGTTGTATGAGTTCCTTATATATTTTGGATATTAATCTAGAATAGTTAGATAGTTACCTAGAATCTTATCATATAGATGTCTTGAAAATATTTTTTTCCCATTACTTATTGCCTTTTCACTTTGTTGATTTTTTCTTTTGCTGTGCTAGAGGTTCCTCAAAAATTCAGAAATAGAACTACCATAAGATCCAGCAACCCTACTTCTTTTTTTAATATATATTTATTTATTTAAATTGGAGGTTAATTACTTTACTATATATATATATATATATATACTCCCCCCAAAAAATGAAATCAGGATCTGGAAGAGATCACTGAACTCCCATGTTCATTGCAGCATTACTCACAATAGCCAAGATATGGAAACAACTAAAAGTCTGTCTATGAATGAATGGATAAAGAAAACGTGGTATATATATATATATATGTGTGTGTGTGTGTGTGTGTGTGTGTGTGTGTGTGTGTATATATATATATATATATGTATGTATGTATATATGCATACATATATATATACACAATACAATATTATTCAGTCATGAGAAGGAAATCCTGCTATTTGCAACAACATGAATGGACCTTAAGGGCATTATGCTAAGTGAAATGAGTCAGAGAAAGATAAATTCTGTATTATCTCACATATACATGGAATCTAAGTAAGCTGAATTTACAGAAACAAAGAGTAGAATGGTGGCTACCAGAGGCTAGAATGGTTGGTGGAAAGAGGGAAATATTGGTTAAAGGGTACAAATTTCCAGATATAAGCTAAATAAATTTTGTTAATATATTGTACAACATGATGACTTTAGTAAGTAATACAGGTTATAATTTACTAAGAGAGTAATTATTAAATGTTCTTAAACCCCCCAAAATAATTCTGTGAGGTGACAAAGGTGTTAACTAACCCTACTGTGGTAATCATTTTACTATATATACATTTATGGAATCATTACTTTATATAACTTAAATATTCAAAATGTATATATGTTAATTACAGCTCAAAGAAAGCTGGAAAAAAATTAAAACATTGTGTAGCCTAAAAAGAATCATTTGTGAGCATAATTTGCTTTGTAGTTCACCAGTTTGCAATCCCTAATCTAGCTCTTAAAACTTACTAAAGTAAAAGTCACTCAGTCATGTCCAAGTCTTTGCGACCCAGAATACTGGCATTCTCCAGGCCAGAATACTGGAGTGGGTAGTCTTTCCATTCTCCAGGAGATCTTCCCAACTCAGGAATCGAACCCAGGTCTCCTGCATTGCAGGCAGATTCGTTACCAGCTGAGCCACAAAGGAAGACCAAGAATACTGGAGTGGGTAGCCTATCCCTTCTCCAGTGGATCTTCCCGACACAGGAATCAAACTTAGGTCTCCTGCATTGCAGGCGGTTTCTTTACCAACTGACCTATCAGGGAAGCCCTAAATTTACTAATGATTTAACTAAACCAGAAGTAACTAGAACCAATACATAGGTAGCTACAAATCGTAAAGCCAGTTGAACACAAATCTGAATTATTGCCTGGTCTTCTATCTCTCAGTCCAAGGCTATTCTTCCATGTCAGGTGGCTTTCTCTTCCAACCTTTAGAAATTTGAAATACTCGGTCAATATTTCTTTGCCTTCCTAACTTGCTTGTCTATCCTTTCTGTAAAAGATATGTAATTATGTTTCAGTGGAGAGAACATTGGAATTTTGAATCAAAAACTGTGGGTCCAGTACTGGTTCCATCCCACAGTAGCAGATCAATCTGGACCAGCTTCCTAAATTGTGATTTGATGTATTAGTAAGTCCTGGAGACTGCTCATTTAACTCATTCAGTTTAAAATGTTGATGGTATTCAAATTTTTTGAATTACTGTCCAAATACTTGTGCAGTGGGCCCATTCTAGGATACTTTTGAAGATCTGAATTACTATATTCATTTATTAAATAATGACATTTTCTACTATTGAGATCCTTCCCACAAAAATTCGTTCGTTGCACAATAGGTATCCACTGGAAAAAATCAGATTGATATACATTTAATTAACCCCCATTAGAATCATCTTCGAAAAACTAACAGCACAAATAATTGTTTCAGGGGCATTGGGTTTAGGCAAATGTGGGATTAAAAATTTGTTCTATCATTTAAACATCTTTGCGACATTGGATAATCACTAAGGCTTAGTTTCCCAACTTTTAAAATGTAAGGATACTAACTACTCCATCAGCATAAGATTCAGTTCAGTTCAGTTCAGTCGCTCAATCATGTCCGACTCTTTGTGACCCCATGGACTGCAGGACGCCAGTCTTCCCTGTCCATCACCAACTCCCGGAGCTTGCTCAAACCCATGGCCATCGAGTTGGTGATGACATTCAATCATCTCATCCTCTGATATCCCCTTCTCCTCCTGCCTTCAATCTTTCCCAGCATCAGGGTCTTTTCCAATGAGTCAGTTCTTCACATCAGGTGACCAAATTATTGGAGCTTCAGCTTCAGCATCAGTCCTTCCAATAAAGATTCAGGACTGATTTCTTTTAGAATTTACTGGTTTGATCTCCTTACTGTCCAAGGGACTCTCAAGAGTCTTCTCCAACACCACAGTTCAAAGCATCAGTTTCTCAGTGTTCAGCTTTCTTTACAGTCCAAATCTCACTTTGACTAGACAGACCTTTGTTGGCAAAGTAATGTCTCTGCTTTTTAACATGCTGTCTAGGTTTTCTTCCAAGGAGCAAGTGTCTTTTAATTTCATGACTGCAGTCACTGTCTGCAGTGATCTTGCAGCCCAAGAAAATAAAGTCTGTCACTGTTTCCATTGTTTCCCCATCTATTTGCCATGAAGTGATGGGACCGGATGCCATGATCTTGGTTTTTTGAATATTGAGTTTTAAGCCAGCTTTTTCACTCTCCTTTTTCACCTTTATCAAGAAACTCTTTAGCTCCTCTTTGCTTTCTGCCACAAGGGCCATGTTATCTGCATATCTGAGGTTATTGATATTTATCCCAGCAATCTTGATTCTAGCTTGTGCTTCATCCAGTCTGGCATTTTGCCTGATATATTCTGCAAACAAGGTGACAATATACAGCCTTGATGTACTCCTTTTCCAATTTGGAACCAGTCTATTGCTCCATGTCCAGTTCTGACCATTACTTCTTGACATGCATACAGATTAAATGTGGGTAAATTCAATGCATCTGGCAGGTAGGAAATGTGAAAGCAATAGAAATTTATATTATATATTCAAGTATCTCCATTAACAGTTTTCCTTTCCTGCCTATCAAAGTTTTATGACCAAAATTCAGGTTACTCTAGAAGTTCTAACATCTTTGTTCATAGAAAGATTTCATGAACATTTTTTCCTTGCTGAAAGAGTCTGGACAACTGAAAAGCAAGACATAATTTGAATGGAAGCAGCACTTGGCTTCTTAACATGGGTCTGGCTGTAATAAATACATTTCCTCAAGGTTTCCCAGTAGGATTGTTCCCCAGGTGGTCCCTTAACTAAAACAACATACTAGAGAAGAATAAAGAATGTACAGTGTTTAGAAAATCATGTGCTTTTGATTTCTAAAGATATTTATGTTCCAAATGACTGATAGGTGAGAAAAGCTCCTGCCATATTCTCCTACCTTCACCACAAAGGGAAAGTTTTGAGTGACAGTTTTGTCCTCATAATCTAACACTTAGAGAAGTCTCCAAAGGATTTCTTCTTTGAGCATGTGGCGACTTGGTTCAAGTTGATGAGTTTGATTAGAGAATGTTGGGACTTGGCCAAGTGATGGTGTGTGGGTTGGGATAGGATCAAGTAAGGAAAGGATATTGGGTAGAAAAAGGGTACAGAGGCTTTTCTTGTATTATCCCTTTGTCCCATCCCTGAAACCTTCTAAAACTCTTCATTTTATGATGGAGGTAGCACGTTTGGACTCTAAAACTTTTGGCACACTCATCTGGGGACCGAGTCCCCTGTGTCTTTTGAATTTCAAAGGAAATTCCCTGCTCAAGATTTGCTGCCTTGTTGGTGTTTGAATCAAAATGAGAAATATCAGTTCTAAAGCTGCTAATAGGACTTACAGCATATCACAACTTCAACTCCTGATGCATGAGTCCTTGGATGAAGGATCAAATAACTTCATAACCTGAACTCTTTTTAGCTCAACTCTTATATTTGACAAAGAAAGTAAGGTCAAGAGAAATCAAGTCAATTACCTAAAGTAAGAGCTGGCCAGCTATGGTTTATAGACCAAATCTTCCCTGCCACCCCTTTCATAAATGTGGTGCTATTGGAAAACAGCTGTACTCATTCATTTACATATTATCTATGGCTGTAAAGAATCTGCCTGCAAGGCGGGAGACCTGGGTTCAATCCCTGAGTTGGGAAGATTCCCTGGAGAAGGGAAAGGCTACCCACTCCAGTATTCTAGCCTGGAGAATTCCATGGACTGTATAGTCCATGGGGTCACAAAATTTGGACATGACTGAACAACTTTCACTTTCACTTCACGGCTGTTTTTATCCTACAATAGCAAAGTGGAACAGTGATGAAAAGACTGTATGGCTCTCAAAACCTAATATATTTACTATTTACTATCTGGTCCTTTATGGGAAAAAGTTCACTGACCCCCTGATCTAAAATCACACAATCCATTGGAAACAAAGCCTGAATTAGAATTAAGGTCTTCTGAATCTTGATCCAGTTGCCTCTTACATCATACCAGAAGAGAGAATGAAAAACACAACGCTTATAGAAACTTAGGCCCCTCCAAATAAGAGAAATGATGGAATCTGAGATTTTTTTTTTTTTTTTGCTGCCATAATCAATATCGGGAGATACTTCTCAATCTACCAACCCTAAGCTGGACTTTAACTAAGACCAAAATTGGAGCTGAATTTTGTTAGTTCAAGGAGTCCTCCATGGCCTCTGTATCCCCTTATTCCAGATACCTATCAATCTGCTCATCAAATATGTACAAGTCTTCTTTCTATGCCTTAAAAAAAATATATGTTTAAGGATCATTCATCACCCTAATAAGAATTTCGCCAAAATAAGGCAGCAAATCTTGAGCAGGGAATTTCCTTTGAAATTCAAAAGACACAGGGGACTCGGTCCCCAGATGAGTGTGCCAAAAGTTTTAGAGTCCAAACGTGCTACCTCCATCATAAAATTTATTTAAAGGATAAATTACACCCAACAAAATTCATAGCCTTTTACAATGTAGTTTCAAATTAGCAGATGAAAGGAAGGCAAGAGATCTTATATCTCTGCCTTTTAGTAAAACACATGCGACAGGATCTCTCACAAAATGTTAGTGGCAAAGCCATTTTATGTCAGCCTTTTCCAGTTCAAATGGGCTTGAATGTTTCCATGTAAACTGGAGAAAGAATGATGATAAGTGTCAGTGCAAAAAGTTTGGGCATGGATGTGGCATCTCTGAGATTATTAAGTAATATCATAGTTGACCTTGAATAAGGCACAATAAGGTCATGATCAAATAATATGTGTGCAGTGCTCAAATATAAAGAAATCCCAAGGAAGTTCAGGCAAATAAGAAAATGGAGTTAAATAAAAGTAGATATATCTTCATAGACACAGCCAAATAATAATCCATGGAAATAAGTAAGTCAACAAATCAGCTCTTCCAAATTTCAGAGACCTAGAAATAAATGAAACCAACAATATTGTATTAGAAGTTAGAGTTGCTACTACTGAATATTAAAAATTGGGTGCAACTCATATCCCAGTTGCAAAGCTGAAGAATTGTGAGCAGCATGACAGATTGGTGGTTAAACAATAAAAGAGAATCATTGATTCATTTATTCATGTATTCACTCATCCATTCCAAAACTATTTACTCAGTGCCTGCCATGTGCTTGTCACAGTTTTAAGTACTGAAGTTGTAGCAGCACACAAAGCAAGCACAGGTCTTGCCCTCATATATTTTTTCCCTCTCTCTCTTCCTCTTTCTCTCATGTAACTACTTTATCAAAATATGGTAAGTAACAAGAAGTAACTTGAAAAAGAATGATGGAAGAGTAGGGGATGAAGTACACTACTTTAGACAGAAATATAAAAAGAAAACACCTCCATGAGGTGTCTTGACTAAAGGAAGTATATTCTAGGCATAAGAAAGTGTGAAGGTCCCAAAATGAGAGCACACTTGACATTTGGGAAACAGAAAGAAGTAGAGAAAACAAAATTAAAAGTCCTGGAAACTGAGATGAGGCAGGTAGGTGTTTTAGGATACTGTCATGTAGATTTTGGTAAGAATTTGCGTCTTATTTTTATTGAGGTGAGGAGACATTTTAAGATAAGAACTAACACCTTAAAAAGATCAGTCTGACTGAATTATGAGAATGAACTACAAAGGGGCCAGGTAGAAGGAAGACCAGTTAAAAGGTTTTTGCAGTATCTTAAGTGAGAGGTGATAGTAGCTTGGACTTGGGTGAATGCAAGCTGTGGAAGTGATAAAAAATGGTCACTTTGTGCAGGGTATATTCTGAAAGTAGATTCCAGTAGGATTTATCACTCGTTTGGATGTGGGAAATAAGAGAATAAAAGAAATCACAAATGCTCCTAAGCATTTTTGCCTGAGCATCTAGATAAGTTAAATAGCAGTTTTACTCAAATGGGAAAACCACGGGAAAGGGACTTTCAATGTAGAAAACAAAAGTTAAGTCTCTATCAATCTAGTAAGTTACAGGAGTATAACTTATCCTCCTTCACCACCACAGGAGATTACAAAACCTCTCAGAGCCTTCTCACCCTAAGGGTTCAAACCTCATATATCACTTCTCCCCGTGTTTTTCTTGAGTTTCTTATAAGGGACGTTGGCTATATACTACGGGATTTGATCTCTCCCAATCCCAGTCCCAAAGCAAAAGCAAAAACAACACCCAGTTGTGGACGTGACTGGTGATAGAAGCAAGGTCCGATGCTGTAAAGAGCAATATTGTATAGGAACCTGGAATGTTAGGACCATGAATCAAGGCAATTGGAAGTGGTCAAACAGGAGATGGCAAGAGTGAATGTTGACATTCTAGGAATCAGCAAACTAAGATGGACTGGAATGCTGCTGCTACTGCTAAATCGCTTCAGTCGTGTCGGACTCTGTGCGACCCCATAGACGGCAGCCCACCAGGATCCCCCGTCCCTGGGATTCTCCAGGCAAGAACACTGGAGTGGGTTACCATGTCCTTCTCCAATGCATGAAAGTGAAAAGTGAAAGTGAAGTCGCTCAGTCGTGTTCGACTCTTAGTGACCCCATAAACTGCAGCCTACCAGGCTCCTCTGTCCATGGGATTTTCCAGGCAAGACTACTGGAGTGGTTTGCCACTGCCTTCTCAGATGACCATTATATCTACCACTGTGGGCAGAAATTCCTTAGGAGAAATGGAGTAGTCATCATAGTCAACGAAAGAGTCCAAAATGCAGTACTTAGATGCAATCTTAAAAACGACAGAATGATCTCTATTCGTTTCCAAGGCAAATCATTCAATACCAGAGTAATCCAAGTCTATGTCCCAACCAGTAACGCTGAAGAAGCTGAAGTTGAACAGTTCTATGAAGACCTAGAAGACCTTCCAGAACTAACACCCCCAAAATAGGTCTTTTTCTTATAGGGGACTGTAATGCAAAAGTAGGAAGTCAAGAAACACCTGGAGTAACAGGCAAATTTGGCCTTGGAGTATAGAATGAAACAGGGCAAAGGCTAATAGAGTTCTGCCAGGAGAATGCACTGGTCATAGCAAACACCCTCTTCCAACAACACAAGAGAAGACTCTACACGTGGACATCACCAGATGGTCACCATCGAAATCAGATTGATTACATTATTTACAGCCAAGGATGGAGAACCTCTATACAGTCAGCAAAAACAAGACTTGGAGCTAACTGTGGCTCAGATCATGAACTCTTTATTGCCAAATTCAGACTTAAATTGAAGAAAGTGGGGAAAACCAATAGACCATTAAGGTATGACCTAAATCAAATCCCTTATGATTATACAGTGGAAGTGATAAATAGATTAAAGGGACAAGATTTGATAGACAGAGTGCCTGATGAACTATAGACAGAGGTTCGTGACATTGTACAGGAGACAGGGACCAAGACCATTCCCAAGAAAAAGAAATGCAAAAAAGCAAAATGGCCATCTGAGGAGGCCTTACAAATAGCAGTGAAAAGAAGAGAAGCGAAAAGCAAATAAGAAAAACAAACATATACCCATTTGAATGCAGAGTTCCAAAGAATAGAAAAGAGAGATAAGAAAGCCTTCCTCAGTGATCAGTGCTAAGAAATAGAGGAAAACAAAGAATGGGAAAGACTAGAGATCTCTCCAAGAAAACTAGAGATACCAAGGGAACACTTCATGCAAAAATGGGCTCAGTAAAGGACAGAAATAGAATGGACCTAACAGAAGCAGAAGATATTAAGAAGAGGTAGCAAGATTACACAGAAGAACTGTACAAAAAGATCTTCATGACCCATATAATCACGATGGTGTGATCACTCATCTAGAGCCAGACATCCTGGAATGTGAAGTCAAATGGGCCTTAGGAAGAATCACAAGGAGCAAAGCTAGTGGAGGTGATGGAATTCCAGTTGAGCTATTTCAAATCCTAAAAGATGATGCTGTGAAAGTGCTGCACTCAATATGTCAACAAATTTGGAAAACTCAGCAGTGGCCACAGGACTGGAAAAGGTCAGTTTTCATTCCAATCCCAAAGAAAGGAAATGCCAAAGAATGCTCAAACTACTGCACATTTGCACTCATCTCACATGCTAGTAAAGAAATGCTCAAAATTCTCCAAGCCAGGCTTCAGCAATACGTGAACCATGAACTTCCAGATGTTCAAGATGGTTTTAGAAAAGACAGAAGAACCAGAGATCAAATTGCCAACATCCAATGGATCATCGATAAAGCAAGAGAGTTCCAGGAAAACATCTATTTCTGCTTTATTGACTATGCCAAAGCCTTTGACTGTGTGGATCACAATAAAGTGTGGAAAATTCTGAAAGAGATGGGAATACCAGACCACCTGACCTGCCTCTGAGAGAAACCTGTATGCAGGTCAGGAAGCAACAGTTAAAACTGGACATGGAACAACAGACTGGTTCCAAATAGGAAAAGGAGTATGTCAAGGCTGTATATTGTCACCCTGCTTATTTAACTTATATGCAGAGTACATCATGAGACACGCTGGGCTGGAGGAAGCACAAGCTGAAATCATGATGACAGGAGAAATATCAATAACCTCAGATATGCAGATGACACCACCCTTATGGCAGAAATTGAAAAAGAACTAAAGAGCCTTTTGATGAAAGTGAAAGAGGAGAGTGAAAAAGTTGGCTTAAAGCTCAACATTCAGAAAACTAAGATCATGGCATCTGGTCCCATCACATCACAGCAAATAGATGGAAAAACAGTGGAAACAGTGGCTGACTTTATTTTTTTCTCCAAAATCACTGCAGATGGTGATTGCAGCCATGAAATTAAAAGATGCTTACTCCTTGGCAGGAAAGTTATCACCAACCTAGATAGCATATTAAAAAGCAGAGATATTACTTTGTCAACAGAGGTCCATCTAGTCAAGGCTATGGTTTTTCCAGTAGTCATGTATGGATGTGAGAGTTGGACTATAAAGAAAGCTGAGTGCAGAAGAATTCTTGCTTTTGAACTGTGGTGTTGGAGAAGACTCTTGAGAGTCCCTTGGACTGCAAGGAGATCCAACTGGTCCATCCTAAAGGAGATCAGTCCTGGGTGTTCATTGGAAGGTCTGATGTTGAAGCTGAAACTCCAATACTTTGGCCACCTGATGAGAAGAGCTGACTGATTTGAAAAGACCCTAATGGTGGGAAAGATTGAGGGCAGGAGGATGGGATGGACAGGAGGACAGAGGATGAGATGGTTGGATGGCATCACCGACTCAATGGACATGAGTTTGGGTAAACTCCAGGAGATGGTGAGGGACAGGGAGGCCTGCTGTGCTGCAGTTCATGGGGTTGCAAAGAGTTGGACACGATTGAGCGACTGAACTGAATGACTGAATCCCAGTCTCCCTCCCCACATTCAACCATCAAATTCAGCATTTCTGAATCTCATCACTGTTGACATTGTAAGCCAAAGAATTCTCTGTTGAGCAGAGAAGAGGGTGTTCCTGTGTGTTGTAGAATGTTCGGGTGTATCCCTAGTCTGTCCACTAGATTCCAAAGGCAATACCCTTTCCATCGCCCCCAACTGTGACAAGAAAAGACATCTCGTCATTGCCAAATGTTCTCTGGGGTACAAAAAATTTTGTCTCCAGTGGAGAACCACTGGTTTAAAACAAGCAGATTCAGTGGATTACACTGCCTTGCTTGAATGAAATGCCACCCTGGGCATGATGCCCTCTGACCACTGCCCATCAAAGTAGTTTACAGATAACTATATTTGCCCATGATATAAATTCCAATTCATACAATTAAAGTAGACATTTTTTATTTGCATATTAGCATATCCAGCTGCTTGTTTGCCTTTGCTTGATATTTCAGTCCAAGTAGAGGGATTTGGCATAAATAATATCCAGTCAACTGAAGGCTGAAAGATACTGTAAATATCCAAGTCCTAAACTACTGTGTTATTTTCAAATATAATCCATAAAAACCCACTTAGCTTCAAAGGAGGGGTGGAAAAAAAAAAAACAACTCCAATGCCATTACTTAAATAGGCCCATTAAAAATGAGCTGTGAGTGAAATATGGCTTTATTAAACAGATGACATTACATCAGGAATGATGAATCATAAAGTTTCTTTTCAGAATTACAATGGTATACGACCTTTTAAACTTTAATCATTCACCTCATATTCTGAACTACCATCAGGTGTGCAGGCTTCTTTCTGATTTCATTAAACATGAGGCAGCTGGAGAAATGTTGGCAACAATTCTCAATAGGCTTTTACCAGTATGGTTTAGGGACACACAGCCATAACTGGGGCAGCCCCAGGTCTGTCTGGAAAGGGAAGTGCGGCCTCACCCCGACTGCCAAAGTCCAGGAATGACAGGGAAGGAACTCTCATCCCTTACATATTGTTGTATTCTCAGGACCGAGCAAAAGGTCTGGCCCAAAGTAAGGAGTGTCTATCAATGTTCATTGAACAAACCTCAACAACCAACATATTGGAATAGCATGTCACATTTGGATAGGACTTTCAGTTTACAAAAAGCATGATTTATTCTTTACAGGGACCCGGTAAAGAAGGCCAAGATCACACTGGTAGTAAATGGTAGAACTAGATGGCAGTTTGTGTTCTTTTCACAACTTTCCACGGTAGATATAAGACACTACTGTGCTGTTGCTAAGAGCACCAGCTTGGTTTCCAACCCATCACTTCTACTCAATAACTACGGGTCCTTTCACAAGGCACTTAAACTCCCCAAGAACCATGGTCCTCAAAGGTCAGTGGTGAGGACTATTTGAGATGATGCACATAAAAAGCTTGTCACGTGGTGAGCATCCAATAAATGTTATTTATAATTATTAACAGTTTCAAAAACTACCCTGGGGAAAATAGAAAACTGGCATTACAGAATCCTTAAGGGAAATCAACATTTGAAATCATAGGAACTTAGTGGACTATCACCCATAAAAATTGACTGAAGCTTCAATTCATCTCCACATAACTTTCTTTTTGACTTTTCCTTCTAGAAGAGAGTTTTTAGGAAGCAAAGTAAAGGACAATTTGTCACTTGCTCTCAACAACTCCATCCTGCAACCTGGTACCAAAAGTATCCTTGGACCCTTTTTGAGAAGTCCCATATCATGGTCTGATTATGTCAATGATAATCTAACTGGTAGGTAAGTGGTTTTTTTTTTTTTTTTGTGGTTCTATCTCTGGTCTTCTCATTAATATTTTAAATGGCACAGGGAACATATAAAGAGGTTCAAGAAGAATTTTAGCAAATTTCTTATGACAGATCTGAATCAGGTTAATTTTTTTAAATATTAAAATTTGAAATAAATCCATAATCTTTGAGTTGCAGCCATGTAAGAAAACTATCATAATTTTTCCCAAAATATCCACAGATCTCTCTTCAGGGACAATATGAAGTTTGAAGACAGTCACCATTTTGTCCTAGGATAGCATATTTCTCTTGAGGCTAAATATAAAATTAAGAGTTCTTGTATTATTTAGTATACTTTTGGGTATAAATTCCAGAAACACCAAGTGAAGTAACATAAATGGTAAATAACACAAAGTCAGGGAATATGTTGGTATTCGGCTTCCTTAACTTTTAGTGGTACACTGATTATCGACAAGAACATAGAAACAGACTCACTAACTTAGAAAATAAACTTATGATTACCAAAGGGGAAAAGTGGGGGAGTATATTATAGATTGAGATTAACATATAAACATTATTAAACATAAAATAAACTGTAAGGATCTACTGTATAGCACAGGTAAATATATTCAATATTTTGTGATAACTGATAAGTGAAAAGAATCTGAATAAAAATAGTTGTATAAGTATGTATAACAGAATCACTTTGCTGTACACCTGAAACTAACACATTGTAAATCAACTATACTCAATGATTTTTTCAATAAAAAGAAAAAGTTTCTTTTCATCTGTCATTAGGCATTGTTAGTGTGCTGACTTGATCCTTTCTATGTCTCACTCCCTGTAAGATCTCAATAGCTACCATGTCTCCCCCACAAAGTTAATGTCCAGAGGTAGAAAAAAAAGAGAACTATTTTCTCACAGAAGTCTCCTTTGTTAATTGCAAAGAAACCTTTCCCATAATTTCTCCCCACTTATTTTTTTTCCCTATTTCATAACCCTCAAATTAATTATTGCCACAGAGAGAATACAACTAAGAATAATTAAGATTCACCCCCATTGAACTGGAAGAATCTCTGCATTTTTGTGCACATGGTTATTTAATACCTGAAGAAAACTGAAGTTCTGTTGGTAAGGAAAACAGTGATAAATAACGGTAATGGGCTAGGGAAACAATGATCGTCATTCATTAAACATACCACAAGTAAGTGATGCCCATGTGTAGATCGTCTCTTGTGTTGTTGGAAGAGGGTGTTTCTTATGATCAGTGCATTCTCTTGGCAAAACTCCCTTAGCCTTTGCCTTGCTTCATTTTGTACCCCAAGGCCAAACTTGCCTGTTACTCCAGATATCTCTTGACTTCCTACTTTTGCATTCCAATCCCCTATGATGAAAAGGATAACTCTTCTTGGTGTTAGATCTACAAAGCCTTCATAGAGCTGTTCAACTTCTTATTCTTTGGCATTAGTGGTTGGGGCATAGACTTGGATTACAGTATATTGCATGGTTTGCCTTAGAAATGAACTGAAATCATTATGTCATTTTTGAGATTGCACTCAAGTACTGCATTTCAGATTCTTTTGTTGACTATGAGGGCTACTCCATTTCTTCTAAGGGATTCTTCCCCACAGTAGTAGATACAATGGCCTTCTGAATTAAATTCACCCATTCCCATCCATTTTAGTTCCCTGATTCCTAAGATGTCAATATTCAATCTTGTCATCTCCTGCCTGACCATGTCCAATTTACCTTGATTCATGGATATAACATTCCAGGTTCCTCTACAATATTATTCTTTATAGCATCGGACTTTACTTTTACCACCAGACACATCCAAAACTGAGCATTATTTTCACTTTGGCCCAGCCTCTTCATTCTTTCTGGAGCTATTTCTCTGCTCTTCTTCAATAGCATATTAGAGACCTATTGACATGGGGGTGGGGCTCATCTTCCAGTGTCATATCTTTTTGCCTTTTCATACTGTTCTTGAGGTTCTTGAAGCAAAAATACTGAAGTGGTTTGCTATTCCCTTCTGCAGTGGACCAAGTTTTTCATGGTCATAGCAAACACCCTCTTCCAACAACATAAGAGAGGATTCTACACATGGACATCACCTGATGGTCAATACTAAAATCAGATTGATTATATCCTTTGCACCTTGAGATGGAGAAGCTCTATACAATCAGCAAAAAACAAGACCTGGAGTTAACTGTAGTTCAGATAATGAGCTCCTTATTGCAAAATTCAGGTTTAATTGAAATAGGGGGAAAAAAAAAACTAGGCCATTCAGATATGACCTAAATCAAATCCTTAATGATTATGCAGTGGAGGTGACAAATAGATTTAAAGGATAAGACCTGGTAGACAAGAGTGCCTGCAGAAGTATGGATGGAGGTTCATAACATTATATAGGAGGCAGTGACCAAAACCGTCTCAAAGAAAAAGAAATGCAAGAAGATGAAGTGGTTGTCTGAGGAGGCTTTACAAATAGCTGAGAAAAGAAAAAAAGCAAAAGACAGGGAGAAAGGGAAAGATATACCAAACTGAATGCAGAGTTCCAGAGAACAGCAAAGAGATAAGAAGGCCTTCTAAAGTGAACAATCCAAAGAAATAGAGGAAAACAATATAATGGGGAAAACTAGAGATCTCAAGAAAAAGATCTCTTCAAGAAAATTGGATATGTCAAGGGAACATTTCATGCAAAGATAGGTACAGTAAAGAACAAAAATGGCAAGGACCTAATAGAAGCAGAAGAGACTGAGAAGAGGTGGCAAAATGCACAGAACTGTAAAAAAAAAAAAAAAGTTAATGACCCAAATGACCACGATGGTGTGGTCACTCACCTAGAGCCAGGCATCCTGGAGTGTGAAGTCAAGTGGACCTTAAGAAGCATTACTACAAACAAAGCTAGTGGAGGTGATGGAATTCCAGCTGAGCTATTTCAAATCCTAAAAGATGATGCTGTGAAAGTGCTACATTCAATATGCTAGCAAATTTGGAAAACTCAGCAGTGGCCACAGGACTGGAAAAGGTCAGTTTTCACTCCAGTCACAAGAAGGGCAATGTGAAAGAATGTTCAAACTACCATACAATTACACTCATTTCACATGCTAGCAAGGTAATGCTCAAAATCCTTCAAGCTAAGCTTCAGCAGTACATGAACTGAGAACTTTCAGATGTACAAGCTAGATTTAGAAAAGGCAGAAGAACCATAGGCCAAATTGTCAACATCTGTTGGATCATAGAAAAAGCAAGGCAGTTACAGAAAGACATCGATTTCTGCTTCATTGACTACACTAAAGACTTTGATTGTGTGGATCACAACAAACTGGAAAATTCTTGCAGAAATGGGAATACCAGACAACCTTACCTGCCTCCTGCAAAATCTGTATGCAGGTCAAGAAGCAACAGTTAGAACTAGATATGGAGCAATGGGCTGGTTCAAAATTGATAAAGGAGTATAAGGCTGCATATTTTCACCCTGCTTATTTAACTTATATGCAGGATACTTCATGCAAAATGATGAGCTGGATGAATCACAAGCTGGAATCAAGATTACTGGGAGAAATATCAACAACCTCATATATGCAGATGATTACCACTCTAATGACTAATGCCTGCAATGCAGGAGACCTGGGTTGATCCCTGGGTTGGGAAGATCCACTGGAGAAGGGAAAGGCTGCATAATCCAGTATTCTGTCCTGGAGAATTCCTTGTACTGTATTAGTCAATGGGGTCACAAAAAGTCAGACGTGACTGAGTGACATTCACTTTCATTCACCACTCTAATAGCAGAAACTGAAGAGGAACTAAAAAGCCTCTTGATGAGGGTGAAAGAGGAGAGTGAAAAAACTGGCTTGAAACTCAACATTCAAAAAAACAAAGATCATGGCATCTGGTCCCATCACTTCATGACAAATAGATGAGGAAAAATGGAAACAATGACAGATTTTATTTTCTTGGGCTCCAAAAATCACTGCAGACAGTGACTGCAGCCATGAAGTTAAATGACGCTTTCTCTTGGAAGAAAAGCTATGACAAACCTAGACAGCATATTAAAAAGCAGAGACATCACTTGGCTGACAAAGGTCTGTATAGTCAAAGCTATGGCTTTTCCCGTAGTCATGTATGGGTGTGAGAGTTGGACCATAAAGTAGGATGAGCATAAATAATTGATGCTTTTGAACTGTGGTGTTGGAGAAGACTCTTGAGAGTCACTTGCACAGCAAGTACATCAAACCAGTCAGTCTTAAAGGAAATGAACCCTGAATATTCACTGGAAGGACGGAAACTGAAGCTCCAGTAGTTTTACAACCTCGTGTGAAGAGCCAACTTATTGGAAAAGATTGAGGGCAGGAGGAGAAGGTGGCAACAGAGGATGAGATAGTTGGATGGCATCACCCACTCAAGGGACATGAGTTTGAGCAAACTCTGAGAGATAGTGAAGGATGGGGAATTCTGGCGTGCTGCAGTCCATGGGGTCACAAAAAGTTGGACATGACTTAGGGACTGAGCAACAGAACATCAAGTCTGTGATTCCTAAACATATCACAATATTAGAATCATTTTAAGCATTCTGCTCACTTGCTAGATCATTCATTTTACACTCTCTGGGGAGAACACAGGAATGAGTAATTTCTGAAGCTCCTTAGGGGATTCTAAGGTACAAAGAAGCTTGGGGGTGACTACTTAAGCTATTGGTTCAATACTAGCCATGCTAGCAGGCTCTATTGAGCCACTTCATTACTGATCCACGGGGATCCTGCAGGTCCCTTTCAGTTTCATTGAACATATATAGAAATGTCTTACTATGTAGTGTTGACTTGAACAGAACATGACATATGCCATCATACCACTACAGAATCTACCCCAAATAATTGTCATCTTAGAGTCAACAAAGAGTTTCTATAAGATAGCTGAATGTTTTGAAATACAAAACACTTTATTGTTTTGTGTTTTTAGGCAGTTCATTATTTCTAAATGATAAAAATAACATTAGATGGCTCTATATCTCCACTTGCACTATGAAGCTGTAGAATTATAAAGGTCATCTAACACAACCACTTCAAGATTAGCTTTACAAAGGCAAAATATTTTATCTACTGTTTATTTATTTATTTTTTATTGAAGGATAATTGCTTTACAGAATTTTCTATTTTCTGTCAAACCTCAACATGAATCTGCCATAGGTATACATATATCCCCTCCCTTTTGAAACTCCCTCCCATCTCCCTCCCCATCCCATCCCTTAAGTTGATACAGTGCCCGTGTTTGACTTTCCTGAGCCATACAGCAAATTCCCATTGGTTATCTATTTTACATATGATAATATAAGTTTCTATGTTACTCTTTCCATACATCTCACCCTCTCCTCCCCTCTCCCCATGTCCATAAGTCTATTTTCTATGTCTGTTTCTCCACTGTTGCCCTATAAATAAATTCTTCAGTACCATTTTTCTAGATTCCATATATATGCATTAGAATACGATATTTATCTTTCTCTTTCTGATGTACTTCACTCTGTATAATAGGTTTTAGGTTCATCGACCTCATTAGAACTGACTCAAATGTGTTCCTTTTTATGGCTGAGTAATATTCCATTGTGTATATGTACAACAAATTCTTTATCCATTCATCTATCTGTCCATGGACATCTAGGTGGCTTCCATGTTCTAGCTGTTATAAATAGTGCTGCAATGAACAATGGGATACATATTGTCTCTTTCAATGTTGGTTTCCTCAGGGTATATTCCTAGGAGTGGGATTGCTGGGTCATACAGTGGTTTTATTCCTAGTTTTTACAGAAATCTCCATACTGTCTTCCATAGTGGCTGAATCAACTTACATTCTCACCAGCAGTGCAAGAGTGTTCCCTTTTCTCCCCACCTTCTCCAGCATTTATTGTTTGCAGACTTTTTGATGATGGCCATTCTGACCGGTTTGAGGTGATATCTCATTGTAGTTTTGATTTGCATTTCTCTAATGATGAGTGACGTTGAGCATATTTTCATGTGTTTGTTAGTCATCTGTGTGTCTCCTTTGGAGAAATGTTTGTTTAGGTCTTTTTCCCACATTTTGATTGGGTTGTTTGTTTTCCTGGTGTTGAGTTGTATGAGCTGCTTGTATATTTTGGAAATTATTCCCCTGTCAGTTGTTTCATTTGCTATTATTTTCTCCCATTCTGAGGGTTGTCTTTTCACCTTGCTTATAGTTTCCTTTGCTGTGCAAAAGCTTTTAGTTTAATCAGGTCCCACTTGTTTCCTTTTGTTTTTATTTCTGTTACTCTAAGAAGTGGGTCATAGAGGATCTTGCTTTGATTTATGCCATTGAGTGTTCTGCCTAAGTTTTCCTCTAAGGATTTTATAGTTTCTGGTCTTGCATTTAGGTCTTTAATCAATTTTGAGTTTATCTTTGTGTATGGTGTTAGGAAGTGTTCTAAATTCATTCTTTTATGTGTAGCTGTCCAGTTTTCCCAGCACCATTTATTGAAGAAGCCGTCTTTGCCCGATTGTATATTCTTGCCTCCTTTATCAAAATAAGGTATTCATAGGTGTATGGGTTTATTTTGGGGTTTGTATCTTTTTCCATCGGTCTATATTTCTGTTTTGGAGCCAGTACCATACTGTCTTAATGACTGTAACTTTGTAGTAAAATCTGAAGTCAGGAAGATTGATTCCTCCAGCTCCATTCTTCTTTCTCAAGACTGCTTTGGCTATTCAGGGTCTTTTGTGTTTCCATATGAATTGTAAAATTTTTTGTTCTAGTTCTGTGAAAAATTTCATTGGTAATTTGATAGGGATCACATTGAATCTGTAGATTGCATTTGGTAGTGTAGTCATTTTCAAAATAATGATTTTTCCTACCCAGAAACATGGAATAACTCTCCATCTGCTTATGTCATCTTTGATTTCTTTCATTAATGTCTTATAATTTTCTGGTACAATTCTTTTGTAACCTTACATGAGTTTATTCCTAGATATTTAGTTTGTTTTGCTGCAATGGTGAATGGGGATTAATTCTTTAATTTCTCTTTCTGACTTTTCATTTTTATTATATAGAAATGCAAGTGATTTCTGTGTATTCATTTTGTATCCTGCAACTTTGCTAAATTCACTGATTAGCTCTAGTAATTTTCTGATACTATCTTTAGGGTTTTCTATGTACAGTATCATGTTATCTGCAAACAGTGAGAGTTTTGCTTCTTTTCCGATCTGGATTCCTTTATTTCTTTTTCTTCTCTGATTGCTGTAGCTAGGACTTCCAGAGCTAAGTTGAATAATAGTGGGGAAAGTGGGCACCCATGTCTTGCTCTTGATCTTAGGAGGAGTGTTTTCAGTTTTTCACCGTTGAGAATTATGTTTGCTGTAGGCTTATCATATATGGCCTTTCCTATGTTGAGGTAGGTTCCTTCTATGCCTATTTTTTGAAGAGTTTTACTCATAAATGGGTGCTGGAATTTTGTCAAAGGCTTTTTCTTCATCTATTGAGATCATTATATGGTTTTTATCTTTCAATTTGTTAATATGGTGTATCACATTGATTGATTTGGTATATTGAAGAATCTTTGCATCCCTGGAATAAACTCAAGTTGATCATGGTGAATGAGCTTTTAGATGTGTTGCTGAATTCTGTTTGTTAAAATTTTGTTGAGGATTTTGCATTAATGTTCATCAGTGATATTGGCTTCTGTTTTCTTTTTTGTGTTGTCTTTGTCTGGTTTTGGTATCAGGGTAATGGTGGCCTCATAGAGTGAGTTTGGAAGCATTCCCTCCTCTGCAATTTTTTGAAAGCGTTTTAGAAGGATAGGCATCAGCTCTTCTCTAAATGTTTGATAGAATTCTCCTGTGAAGCCGTCTGGTCCTGGGCTTTTGTTTTTTGGGAGATTTTTGATCACAGCTTCAATTTCAGTGCTTGTAATTGGATTGTCCACAATTTTTACTTCTTCCTGGTTCAGTCTTTGAAGACTGAACTTTTCTAAGCATCTGTCCATTTCTTCCAGGTTATCTATTTTATTACCATATACTTGTTCATAATAGTTTCTTATGATCCTTTGTATTTCTGCATTGTCTGCTGTAACCTCTCCTTTTTCATTTCTAATTTTGTTGATTTGACTCTTCTCTCTTTTTTTCTTGATGAGTCTGCCTAAATGTTTGTCAATTTTGTTTATCTTCTCAAAGAACCAGCTTTTAGTTTTATTAATATTTACTGTTGTTTCTTTCATTTCTTTTTCATTTATTTCTGCTTGGATCTTTATACTTTATTTCCTTCTACTAATTTTGGGGGGTTTTTGTTCTTCTTTTTCCAGTTGTTTTAGGTGTAAAGTTAGGTTATCTATTCAATGTTTTTCTTGTTTCTTGAGGTAGGGTTGTATTGCTATAAACTTCCCTCTTAGAATTGCTTTTGCTGAATCCCATAGGTTTTGTGTTGTTGTGTTTTCATTGTCATCTGGTTCTAGAAATTTTTTTTAATTTCCTTTTTGATTTCTTCAGTAACTTGTTGGTTATTTAGAAACGTGTTGTTTAATCTCCATGTGTTTGTATTTCTTACTTTTTTTTTCCCTTGTAATTGATATCTACTCTCATAGCATTATGGTCAGAGAAGATGCTTGATTTGATTTCAATTTTCTTAAATTTACTGAAGTTTGATTTGTGACCCAAGATATGGTCTATCCTGGAGAATGCTCCATGTGCACTTGAGAAGAAGTTGTATTCTTCTGCATTTGGATGGAATGTCCTGAAGATATCAATGAAATCCATCTCATCTAATGTATCATTTAAGACCTGTATTTCCTTATTAATTTTCTGTTTTGATGATCTGGCCATTGGTGTGAGTGGGGTGTTAAAGTCTCCTACTATTATTGTGTTACTGTCAACTTCTCCTTTTACGTCTGTTAGTGTTTGTCTTATGTATTGAGGTGCTCCTATGTTGGGTGCATGTGCTGTGCTTAGTTGCTCAGTCGTGTCTGACTCTTTGAGACCCCATGGACTGTAGCCCACCTGTCTCCTCTGTCCATGGGAATTCTCCAGGCAAGAATACTGGAGTGGGTTGTCATTTCCTTCTCCAGGAGATGTTCCCAACCTAGGGATGTTGGGTGCATAGATATTTACAATTGTTAGTCTTCCTCTTGGATTGATCCCTTGATCATTATGTAGTGTCCTTCCTTATCTCTTGTAATCTTCTTTATTTTAAGGTCTATTTTGTCTAATATGAAGATTGTTACTCCAGCTTTCTTTTGCTTCTCATTTACATGGAATATATATTTTTTTACCTCCAGTCTATATGTGTCTTTATGTCTGAAGTGGGTTTCTTGTAGACAGCAAATATATGTCTTGTATTTGTATCCATTCAGCCAGTCTGTGTCTTTTTGTTGGAGTATTTAATCCATTTACATTTAAAGTAATTTTGATATATATGTTCCTATTGCCATTTTCTTAATTGTTTGTGGCTGATTTTGTAGATCTTATTTCTTGGCCATATAAGTCCCTGTAACTTTTGTTGTAAAGCTGGTTTTGTGGCGCTGAATTCTCTTAACTTTTGCTTGTCTGAAAACTTTTTTATTTCTCCATCAATTTTGAATGAGATCCTTGCCAGGTACAGTAATCTTGTACCTGTCAGTACAAGATTGTCAGTTTTTCCCTTTCATTAAATTAAACATATACTACCATTCCCTTCTGGCCTGTGGAATTTCAACTGTTATGTGTATGGGGTTTCCCTTGTATGTTACTCCTTTCTTCTCCCTTGCTGCTTTTTATATTCTTTCTTTGTGTTTAGTCTTTGTTAGCTTGATTAGTATATGTCTTGGCGTGTTTCTCCTTGGGTTTATTCTGTGTGGGACTCTTTGTGACTCTTGGAATTGATTGACTATTTCCTTTTCTATGTTTGGGAAATATTCAACTACAATCTCTTCAAAAATTCTCTCATACTCTTTCTTTTTCTCTTCTTCTTCTGGGACCACTATAATTCAAATGTCGGTGTGTTTGACATTGTTCCAAAGGTCTCTGGGACTATCGTCAATTCTTTTCATTCTTTTTACTTTATTCTGCTCTTCAGAAGTTATTTCCACTGTTTTATCTTCCAGCTCACTGATTTGTTTTTCTGCTTCAGATATTCTGCTATTGATTCCTTCTAGAGTATTTTTAATTTCAGCAATTATGTTGTTTGTCTCTGTATATTTATTCTTTAATTCTTCCAGGTCTTTGTTAATTGATTCTTGCATTTTCTCCACTTTGTTTCCAAGGCTTTTGATCATCTTTACTATCATTATTCTCAATTCTTTTTCAGGTAGTTTGCCTATTTCCTCTTCATTTATTTGGACTTCTGTGTTTCTAGTTTGTTCCTTCATTTGTGTAGTATTTCTCTGCCTTTTCATTATTTTTTTTAACTTATTGTGTTTGAGGTCTCCTTTTCTCAGGCTTCAAGGAAAGTTGAATTCTTTCTTCCTTTTGGTTTCTGTTCTCCTAAGTTTGGTCCAGTGGTTTGTGTAAGCTCCATATAGGGTAAAATTTGTGCTGAGTTTTTGTTTGTTTGTTTGTCTTTTGCTCTGATGGGCAGGACTGAGTGAGGTGGTCATCCTGTCTGCTGATGATTGAGTTTGTATTTTTGCTTTGTTTGTTGTTTAGATGAGGTGTCCTGCACAGGGTACTACTGGTGTTTGGGTGATGCCAGGTCTTGTATTCAAGTGGTTTTGTTTGTGTGAGTTCTCACTACTTGATACTCCCTAGGGTTAGTTCTCTGGCAGTCTAAGATCTGGGAGTCAGTGCTCCCACTCCAAAGGCTCAGGGCTTGATCTTGAGTTTTGTGTGGTTCTATATATTCTTTTTCACTGGTCAAGTACTCCTTCCCACTCTCAGCTGATGTTCTGCATGCACACCTTTGTCTGAAGGTGTATTCCTGATGCATCCATGAAGAGAGATATACTCCACATCCACCTACTCCTCTGCCTTCTTGTTCTCCCTCAGAATGTCTCTCTTCACCTTTGACATTTTTGGATTTCTGTTGCCTGGTGAGTGAGGAGCAGGCCCCAAGAAGGTTTGAGAGCTGCCAGACTGCTTGTCCTGTGGTTCCAGTGTCAGTTACTGGCTCCAAGGGGCTGGTTTATCCGGTCCCAGGTGTGACATCTTAGGCAGGTGCATGGCTGGACACACAGCAGGAGTGTATGTGCAATCCTTTTGCAGGGGAGCACACCCATTAGCCCTGCTTCCATCAGATCCTGAACTGAATTTATCTATTGTTTTTCATTGCTGTGCCCTCACTGCTCAGGATGCCTCATGGCATGACTCATGATTATACCATACCTTAGTTTTGTCATATTATCACTCCATAGTTCAATTTCCTTTATCTGTCATATGGGGACATTATGACTCTATTACCACCTTCCTCATATGGGGAAGTAATAACGGCATTTTGAAGATGCAATGTGGAGATCCATTTCTTCTACCAGCCAGCTGAGCAACATGTCAGGAGTTGCTTGATCTCCTCGAGCTTCTTCAGGAAGGGAAATATTACTTTGTATTTCAGAAGTCTCTTTGAGACTCCAATATGGTGGTGTATATGAAAGTGCCTTGCAAAATGTCTGTGCATGTATATTCAGTCACTTCAGTCCTGTTCGACTCCTTGTGTTGCCATGGGCTGTAGTGCACCAGGCTCTTCTGTCCATGGTATTATCCCAACAAGAATACTGAAGTGAGTTTCCATGCCCTCCTCCAGAGGTTCTTTCCAACTTAGGGATGGAACCCACGTCTCCTGCATCTCCTGCATTGCAGGTGGATTCTTTACCACTGAGCCACTGGAGAAACACTCAAAATGTACATTCCTATACAAATATGAATTATCACTTCCAACTATATAAAGTTAGATGCTCAATTAATGAATACGATATTCTGAGCACTTTTCCTCTCATATGCACTTTTCTCTTTCTCCTTCTTCCTCTATTGCTCTCAAAATGTTTATCCGAGTCTCCTCTATAAATAATGATAGTGGCATACTGACATTCAGATTTAAATGCTGCAGCACAGCACCCTGTACAAGAAGGCTGACACAGAGTTTCTATTTTTATATGTTTAGTGATATATCCAAGTGTCACTCAACAACAACAGGAAAGGGACGACTGTGCTGCTATCGTTCACTCAGATCTTCATCCCTCCTCCGCCTACCAGTCAGACACATCCCTGACAAGCACTGCGTGGCTCCACCTGCTCACCACATGTCAATATTTGGGTTAAAAAAAAAATAGACTCCAGCATGTGACTCTTAATTTCCATTAGGATGAGTGTAGATATTGTGAATAATAAACTATGTTCAGCATTTACATGACAAGGCCACTGGCATTTAATTGTTTCCCTCTCTTGAAATGCTCTATCTCAGTATCAAACGATCTCTGTAAAGGCTACTCCAGAGCTTCTGAGATGGGAATTGAAATATATTCTGGTGGATGACTGAGGGCACTGGAGAAATGCAAGGAAGTACCTTGGACTCTGATTAGAATTTCAGTCAGGACAGGGCTAATTCTCCAGACTTCAGGGAAAGATAGCCCTATAGTTTTACACCGTGATTGAGTAAATTGATATGATAACCCCTTCTGTTTACTATAATCCTTTCAAACGCTGAACTGAGGCATATCATCAAAGACAATTAGGGTTAAGGTTTTCATCTACTGAAAATCAGTGTGGTTCACGATTGTCTCAAAACACCTGGGAGGAATATTCACTTATAAGAAGACCAAACCTCACTGAAGAGACAAAGGGCATCCAAACCTAACAGTGCTTGTAGGCAAGAGAAGGAGTGGACAGGACACTTTCATTAATAATTCACTGTTTGGTGAATTCAATATGCTATCTTTGATTTATAGGTTTGCATGTCGTAGTGCGGAGAAGGCAATGGCACCCCACTCCAGTACTCTGGACTGGAAAATCCCATGGACGGAGGAGCCTCATAGGCGGCAATCCAGGGGTCGCTAAGAGTCGGACACGACTGAGCAATTTCACTTTCATTTTTCACTTTCATGCATTGGAGAAGGCAATGGCAACCCACTCCAGTGTTCTTGCCTGGAGAATCCCAGGGACGGCAGAGCCTGGTGGGCTGCCGTCTATGGGGTCGCACAGAGTCGGACACGACTGAAGCGACTTAGCAGCAGTAGCAGCAGCAGCATGTCGTAGTGACTTAGGATAGGCTCCGAAGCCAGAAAGTCGTGGTTCAAATTCTAGTTCTGTAACTTTCTGGCTCTGTGATTTTGAACATTTATTTTATTTCTCCAAACCCATTTCCTTATCTGTAAAACACATTACATGCTTAACTTGGAGGATTGTTATGAGTATATGAAAGTATATTTTCATGACACCTATATAGTGGTTGTTTAATCATAAGTTAAAGCTAATACTTATTAAGCCCTAATGCATACTAAACATAATTTTAAGCACCTCCTAAGATACTTCTAATTGTATTAGTAGTTTAAATTGCTTTTTTCTTTCTGAAACTTTACTTCCATTATTGGATTTTACCCAAGCTAACAATATCAAGTCTAGGACTGTTTTCTATTTGTTGTTCCAGGACATAATAAATCTTAAAGAAAAGCCACTGACTTGTATAGCATGATGGGTCTAATCAGAAAGAAGCCAACATTGAAAATCTAGTGCAAGAATTTTGGCCAGAGTGTAATACAGACTGCAAATGGAAAGATCTCAGTATGGATGCAGCAGAGTTGCACCCAGGGAGGTAGGCAGAGTCCTGTGAAGCAGAATCTATTTCTCTGCCTCCTGGGAGTTGCCATGTCTTGATTGACTAAGGACTTAGGTAGGCTTGGTGATTGAGACTTGTGATCAGATGGTCCCAGGCAGTGTTCTAGCTCTTTTGTATATAAAATCATCCTTCTGCCCTATGGTAACTTGTCCTGGCTTAAGCACTGTGATGGGGTTGATTGAGCAGGACCAGGAGAGGCTGTGCACTGACAGCAATACCAGCAATAACACAAGCAATGCAGTAATTCTGACCTGAAGGGAACAGAGTATGTTGCTCCTTTTCATCCCCAGAAAACTTAGGTGCATAAAGTTTTTCTCATTCTGTGTTCAGTCAACCAGAAATCAATAGCAGATAACAAAGACTGTAAAGGCACCTACCAAGATGGAAAAATGCTTACTTTTTCCAAGTCCAGATCTGGCTACATAAAGTAAAGGGAAGACAGTGTGTATTTCTGGAATCTTATCTAATCCAGGTATTAAGTGATGTAAACCTGTTTATTTCCATTTAATATTTATATTTTGATAATGATATTGTCTTAATTTTTATAATGGAGATATTGCTGGGTAGGATTGGGGGAGGGAGGAAAAGGGGACGACAGAGGATGAGATGGTTGGATGGCATCACCGACTCGATGGACATGGGTTGGAAGGAGGTAGGAGAAATTATAAAAGATAAAAAGAGAGATAAAAGAGTTAGGGGCGGAGACCCATCCCGGGGAGGGAGTCGTAAAAAAGGAGAAATTTCCAAGCACCAGGACACCCTCTCACCGGCGGGTTTGGGGAAGATTTCGAATCTCGGAGGGCAACATAACTGGGAGAAAAAATAAATGGAACCCACAGATTACGTGCCTAAAGGCAACTTCCAGCGAAGAACCCCAGACGCTTGCATCCGCCACCAGCAAGTGGGGACTGAACGGAGAGGAGCGGGTGGCACTGCTTAGGGTAAGGACTGGGCCTGAATGCCCTGAGGGCAATCTGAGGGAGCTAACATGAGATAGCAACCTAAACTGTGGGACAGCCAGAGAGAGAGAACTATCCCGCGAAAAGCCCAAAGCTAAGGCACTGTCGGCCCGCTCACAGAACAAAGGACTGAGCGATACAGGGGAAGAGCTAGCCGGCTGCAGACCGCCCCATCTCTCGCAGGAAACAGTGGGCAGGCGGGAACAGCCAGAGCCGGAAAGGGGCAAACTTGGCTCCAGAGAGGGCACCCCCTACCAAACTGCAAACAGGCTTCCAGTTTCTAAGCAAAGACTGCCTGAGATCCCGGAGGGTCGACAGCCGCCAGGAGGGTCGCAGCCAGAGACCAGCTCCCCAGAAATGACACAAAACACACCGGAGCCGGGTGCACCCGTAAAACGAGACGGGGACCAGGGAGGTGATAAGCCGCACCGCCCCAACAGGGGAGAGTGAGCTCGCCAAACTCCTGGCTGCCTGAGCTGCTCTGACTGGAAACGGCACAAACCGCGGGCCCAACCGAGTCTACACCTTTGTGGAGTACCCGGGAACCTGAACCTGAGCGGCTTAGACCTGGGAAGTGCATACATCTCAGGGCCCACCCCCTGGCAGAGTAACCTGAAGCCTGAGCAGGGTAGACGGGGAAAGCACACACGCCGTGAGCGGGGGTGAACCCAATGTGGCCGAGACACTGCGAGCTCTCCACACACACGCCAGTGATACTGGTTTGCAGTGTTCCTCCCTCCCCACAGCACGACTGAACAAGCGAACCTAAAGAGATCACCTCTGCCCCTTTGTGGCAGGGCAGAAATTAGACACTGAAGAGACCTCCAAACAGAAGCCAAATAAACAGAGGGAAGTGCGTTGGAAGGGACAGGCCAACAGATTAAAATCCCTGTAGTTAACACCAACTGCATTGAAAGGGACCTATAGATCTTGAAAAGTATAAGCAGGAACAAGGATCTATCTGAAACTGAACAGACCCCACACTGCTCACAACAGCTCCAGAGAAAGTCCGGGATATATATTTTTGCTATTATAATTTTTTTTTTATTTTTTTTCTTTCCTTTTTCTTTAAGTCCTTTATTACACCTTTAATTTTCATTTTTGTAACCCACTATTACCTTGCAAAAAAAAAAAAGCCCTATTTTTAAAGCAAACTGCATGCATATATCTTATACTTTTTGGGTTTTCTTTTTTTACTGTTTTTTTTTCCTGTTTTACTTTTTTTACTGTTTCTTTTTTTTACTGCTTTACTGTTTTTTTTTATTTTTATACTGTTTTCTTTTTTCTTTTTTTTATATTGTACTTTTTATAAGAGTCTAACCTCTACTCTAGATTTTTAATCTTTGTTTTACATATTTCATATCAATTTTGTACAATTAAAAATACAATCTTTAGTACCCATTTTTACTTAAGAGTGTTATTCCTGGCTGGATTACTCTCTCCCCCTATTGATGCTCTTTCTTCTCCCCCAGGGAACCTCTATCTCCCATCTTCCTCCTTCTCTTCTCAACCCGATTCTGTGAACCCCTGAGGGTGTTCTGGATACAGGAAAACACTTTGGGAACAGAATACTGCCCAGATCTCTCTCTCCCCTCTGGATTCCTCCCTTTCTACTCATCCTCACCTCTATTATCTTCCTCCCCCCTCTCTATGTATCTCTGTGAACCTCTCTGAGGGTTCCAGACTGTGGAGAGCACAGAGGGAAGTGCTTACTGGCTAGACTGCTCTCTCCACGTTTGAGTCCCCCTCCTCTCCTCCTGGTCACCTCAAACCACTCCCCCTTCACCTCTCCATGTAACTCAGTGAACCTCTCTGGGTATCTCTCACTGTGGAGAATCTTTTCACCATTAAACTAAAAGTTTTATTATTGATGCTGTATGGATGGAGAAGTCTTGAGGTTACTGCAAGAATAAGACTGAAAGCCAGAGGAAACATTAATTAATAAGAGATCATCCAATAGCCTCCACATATACACTGAAACCAAGCTCCACCCAAGAGCCAATAAGTCCCAGAGCAAGACATACCACGCAAACTCTCCAGCAACGCAGGAATATAGCCCTGAGCGTCAATATACAGGCTGCAAAGAGGCGCGCCAAACCCATAGACATCTCAAAACTCAATACTGGACACTCCATTGCACTCTAGAGAGAAGAAATCCAGCTCCACCTACCAGAACACCAACACAAGCTCCCCCAACCAGGAAACCTTGACAAGCCACCCATCTAACCCCACCCACAGTAAGGAACCTCCGCAATAAAGAGGAACTTCAAACTACCACAATACAGAAAGGCCAGGCCTAACACAGCAATCTAAACAAGATGAAAAGACAGATAAATACTCAGCAAGTAAAGGAAAATGAGAAATGCTCACCAAACCAAACAAAAGAGGAGGAGATAGGGAATCTATCTGAAAAAGAATTTAGAATAATGATAGTAAAAATGATCCAAAATATTGAAAATAAAATGGAGTTACAGATAAATAGCCTGGAGACAAGGATTGAGAAGATGAAAGAAATGTTTGTCAAGGACCTAGAAGAAATAAAAAGGAGTCAATAAATAATGAATAATGAAATAAAGGAGATAAAAGACACTCTGGAGGGAACCAACAGTAGAATAACGGAGGCAGAAGATACGATAAGTGAGGTAGAAGATAGAATGGTGGAAATAAATGAAGCAGAGAGGAAAAAAGAAAAAAGAATCAAAAGAAATGAGGAAAACCTCAGGGACCTCTGGGACAATATGAAACGCCCCAACATTCGAATCATACGAGTCCCGGAAGAAGAAGATAAAAGGAAAGGCCATGAAAAAATACTCGAGGAGATAATAGTTGAAAATTTCCCTAAAATGAGGAAGGAAATAGTCACAGAAGTCCAAGAAACCCAGAGAGTCCCAAACAGGATAAACCCAAGGCGAAACACCCCAAGACACATATTAATCAAATTAACAAAGATCAAACACAAAGAACAAATATTACAAGCAGCAAGGGAAAAACAACAAATAACACACAAGGGGATCCGCATAAGGATAACAGCTGATCTTTCAATAGAAACTCTTCAGGCTAGAAGGGAATGGCAGGACAGACATAAAGTAATGAAAGAGAATAATCTACAACTCAGATTACTGTACTCAGCAAGGATCTCATTCAGATATGAAGGAGAATTCAAAAGCTTTACAGACAAGCAAGAGCTGAGGGAATTCAGCACCACCAAACCAGGTCTCCAACAAATGCTAAAGGATCTTCTCTAAACAGGAAACACAGAAAGGATGTTTAAACACGAACTCAAAACAACAAAGTAAATGGCAACGGGACCATACTTATCAATAATTACCTTAAATGTAAATGGGTTGAATGCCCCAACCAAAAGACAAAGACTGGCTGAATGGATACAAAAACAAGACCCCTATTTATGCTGTCTACAAGAGACCCACCTCAAAACAAGGGACACATGCAGACTGAAAGTGAAGGGATGGAAAAACATATTTCATGCAAATGGAGACCAAAAGAAAGCAGGAGTCGCAATACTCATTTCAGATAAAATAGACTTTAAAATAAAGGCTGTGAAAAGGGACAAAGAAGGACACTACATAATGATCAAAGGGTCAATCCAAGAAGAAGATGTAACAATTATAAATATATATGCACCCAACATAGGAGCACCACAATATATAAGGCAAATACTAACAAGTATGAAAGGGGAAATTAACAATAACACAGTAATAGTGGAAGACTTTAATATTCCACCCACACATATGAATAGATCAACTAAATAGAAAATTAACAAGGAAACACAAACTTTAAATGATACAATAGACAAGTTAGATTTAATCGATATTTACAGGACATTCCACCCCAAAACAATCAATTTCACCTTTTTCTCAAGTGCACACGGAACATTCTCCAGGATAGATCACATCCTGGGCCATAAATCTAGCCTTGGGAAATTCCAAAAAATTGAAATCATCCAGGCCAACTTCTCTGACTACAGTGCAGTAAGATTAGATCTCAATTACCAAAAAAAAAAAAACTATTAAAAATTCCAACATATGGAGGCTAAACAACACGCTTCTGAATAACCAACAAATCATAGAAGAAATCAAAAAAGAAATCAAAATATGCATAGAAACGAATGAAAATGAAAACACAACAACCCAAAACCTATGGGACACTGTAAAAGCAACGCTAAGGGAAAGGTTCATAGCAATACAGGCATACCTCAAGAAACAAGAAAAAAATCAAATAAATAAACTAACTCTACACCTAAAGCAACTAGAGAAGGAAGAAATGAAGAACCAGAGTGTTAGTAGAAGGTAAGAAATCTTAAAAATTAGGGCAGAAATAAAAGCAAAAGAAACAAAAGAGACCACAGCAAAAATCAACAAAACTAAAAGCTGGTTTTTTGAGAAGATAAACAAAATTGACAAGCCATTAGCCAGACTCATCAACAAACAAAGGGAGAAGAATCAGATCAACAAAATTAGAAATGAAAATGGAGATATCACAACAGACTACACAGAAATACAAAGGATCATAAGAGACTACTATCAACAGCTATATGCCAATAAAATGGACAACTTGGAAGAAATGGACAAATTCTTAGAAAAGTGTAACTTTCCAAAACTGAACCAGGAAGAAAGAGAAGATCTTAACAGACCCATCACAAGCCCGGAAATCGAAACTCTAATCAGAAATCTTCCAGCAAACAAAAGCCCAGGACCAGACGGCTTCACAGCGGAATTCTACCAAAAATTTAGAGAAGAGCTAACACCTATCCTACTCAAACTCTTCCAGAAAATTGCAGAAGATGGTAAACTTCCAAACTCATTCTATGAGGCCACCATCACCCTAATTCCAAAACCAGACAAAGATGCCACAAAAAAAGAAAACTACAGGCTAATATCACTGATGAACATAGATGCAAAAATCCTTAATAAAATCCTAGCAAACAGAATCCAACATCATATTAAAAAGATCATACATCATGACCAAGTGGGCATTACCCAGGAATGCAAGATTTCTTTAACATCTGCAAATCAATCAATGTAATACACCACATTAACAAATTGAAAGATAAAAACCATATGATTATCTCAATAGATGCATAAAAAGCCTTTGACAAAATTCAACATCCATTTATGATAAAAACCCTCCAGAAAGCAGGAATAGAAGGAACATACCTCAACATAATAAAAGCTATATATGACAAACCCACAGCAAACATTATCCTCAATGGTGAAAAATTGAAAGCATTTCCCCTAAAGTCAGGAACAAGGCAAGGGTGCCCACTTTCACCACTACTATTCAACATAGTTTTGGAAGTTTTGGCCACAGCAATCAGAGCGGAAAAAGAAATAAAAGGAATACAGATAGGAAAAGAAGAAGTAAAACTCTCACTGTTTGCAGATGACATGATCCTCTACATAGAAAACCCTAAAGATTCTACCAGAAAATTACTAGAGCTAATCAATGAATATAGTAAAGTTGCAGGATATAAAATTAGCACACAGAAATCCCTTGCATTCCTATACACCAATAATGAGAAAACAGAAAGAGAAATTAAGGAAACAACACCATTCACCATTGCAACAAAAAGAATAAAATACTTAGGAATATATCTACCTAAAGAAACAAAAGACTTAGGTATAGAAAACTATAAAACACTGATGAAAGAAATCAAAGAGGACACAAACAGATGGAGAAATATACCGTGTTCATGGATTGGAAGAATTAATATTGTGAAAATGAGTATACTACCCAAAGCAATCTATAGATTCGATGCAATCCCTATCAAGCGACCAATGGTATTTTTCACAGAACTAGAACAAATCATTTCACAATTTGTATGGAAATATAAGAAACCTCGAATAGCCAAAGCAATCTTGAGAAAGAAGAATGGAACTGGAGGAATCAACCTGCCCGACTTCAGGCTCTACTACAAAGCCACAGTCATCAAGACAGTATAGTACTGGCACAAAGACAGAAATATAGATCAATGGAACAAAATAGAAAGCCCAGAGATAAACCCACACACCTATGGACACCTTATCTTTGACAAAGGAGGCAAGAATATACAATGGAGAAAAGACAATCTCTTTAACAAGTGGTGCTGGGAAAACTGGTCAACCACTTGTAAAAGAAGGAAACTAGAACACTTCCTAACACCATACACAAAAATAAACTCAAAATGGATTAAAGATCTAAACGTAAGACCAGAAACTATAAAACTCCTAGAGGAAAACATAGGCAAAACACTCTCCAACATAAATCACAGCAGGATCCTCCATGACCCACCTCCCAGAATATTGGAAATAAAAGCAAAAATAAACAAATGGGACCTAATTAAAATTAAAAGCTTTTGCACAACAAAGGAAACTAGGAGCAAGGTGAAAAGACAGCCTTCAGAATGGGAGAAAATAATAGCAAACGAAGCAACAAACAATTAAACTCAAAAATATACAAGCAACTCCTGCAGCTGAATTCCAGAAAAATAAACGACCCAATCAAAAAATGGGCCAAAGAGCTAAGCAGACATTTCTCCAAAGAAGACATACAGATGCCTAACAAACACATGAAAAGATGCTCAACATCACTCATCATCAGAGAAATGCAAATCAAAACCACAATGAGGTACCATTACACACCATTCAGAATGGCTGCTATCGAAAAGTCTACAAGCAATAAATGCTGGAGAGGGTGTGGAGTAAAGGGAACCCTCTTACACTGTTGGTGGGAATGCAAACTAATACAGCCACTATGGAGAACAGTGTGGAGATTCCTTAAAAAACTGGGAATAGAACTGCCATATGACCCAGCAATCCCACTGCTGGGCATACACACCGAGGAAACCAGAATTTAAAGAGACACGTGTATCCCAATGTTCATCGCAGCGCTGTTTACAATAGCCAGGACATGGAAGCAACCTAGATGTCCATCGGCAGATGAATGGATAAGGAAGCTGTGGTACATACACACAATGGAATATTACTCAGCCAGTAAAAAAAAAAAAAAAAAAAAAAAAACATTTGAATCGGTTCTATTGAGATGGATGAAGCTGGAGCCCATTATACAGAGTGAAGTAAGCCAGAAAGAAAAACACCAATACAGTACACTAATGCATATATATGGAATTTGAAAGATGGTAATGATAACCCTATATGCGAGACAGAATAAGAGACACAGATGCATAGAACAGTCTTATGGACTCTGAGGGAGAAGGTGAGGGTGGGACGTTCTGGGACAATAGCATTGAGACATGTATATTATCATATGTGAAACAGAACACCATTCCAGGTTCGATGCATGAGACAAATGCTCAGGGCTGGGGCAATGGGATGACCCAGAGGGATGGGATGGGGAGGGAGGTGGGAGGGGGGTTCAGGATGGGGAACACATGTAAACCCATGGCTGATTCATGTCAATGTATGGCAAAAACCACTACACTACTGTAAAGTAATTAGCCCCCAACTAAAATAAATAAATTTATTAAAAATAAATAAATAAAAAATAAAGCAACATGAAAAAAAAACCTTATTTGCAATTAACAAAAATTTATTGTTGTTGTTGTTGTTGTTGTTGTTGTTGTTCAGTTGCTAAGTCATGTCTGACTCTTTGTGATCCTATGGACTTGAGCAAGCTAGGCTCCTCTGTCCTCCACTGTCTCCCAGAGTTTACTCAAATTCATGTGCATTGAGTTAGTGATGCTATCCAACCATCTCCTCCTCTGCTTCCCCTTTCTCCCTCTGCGTTCAGTCTTTCCCAGCATCAGGGTCATTCCCAAAGAATTGGCTCTTTCCACCAGGTAGCCAAAGTATTGGAGCTTCAGTTCAGCAATGCCAGGTCAGGACAGAGTACCAAATAGATGCTGAACAAACAAACAAACAAACAAAAACTCCTTGAATTGAATTTGAGAGAATTAGAACTAGTAAAAAATTAAATAAATAAACAAATAATGTTTGAGATGAGAACTAGAGACCTAAGGATGTTCAATAACAGTTGGAACATATCTTACAGGAGAACTCAACATCTCAGAGCTATAATTGTATTAGAGGTCTACACAAAAGCAGATGTGTACCATTAAAAGCTGAGAGAGGATATACAACTTCTTAGAGAACATCACCAATGATGGAGAACTCATAAACTCTTGAGATAGCTATTTCATTTTCCAAAACCTCAAATTTTTGGAAGAAAAAGTAGGCTTCCCTTGCTTCGCCAGTACATCATAATGCAGTTTTCCCTATCTATCTCTGTACAAGGCTACAAGGTACTCCCCACCCCAACTAGAACCTCAGGAATCTGCAGCTTTCCCTCAAGAATAAGCACCGATGTGTCTACTGATGCATGCACTTGAGCAGTGGTTGCTTCTTCCTGTTGGCCATGAATTTCAGCCTCCTAGGGATTCATGGCTAACTATCCTTCTACAGAAAAGGCAGAGGTCCCTGGAACAAAAAGGATTAAGCATGAAAGCTTTCAGCAGAAAAGAGGAACTGAAAAACTGCCAATTTGTCAGGGGATGTGGAAGTGAGAAAACCTTTGATCAGTACTTCATTAGAGGATTGAAGAAGAAAGGATTTGGAAGCTGTTGGAAAATCAAGCATTCTAGCAGAATCATAAGTTTTAAATACTCTTTTCAAAGGATTTACTTATTTTTTTTTATTTGCCATTTTTCCTACTAGATTTTATTTTTTAGAACAGTTTTATATTTACAGAAAAGTTGTTAAGACAGTACAGGGTTTACTTATTTATTGAATTTTAATTTTTTTAGTTCTCTTGTCTGTGGATTTTTTTTTAATTTACTAATTTTCTGCTAGACCTACTGGTCAATTACTGTCGAAAGAGAGTAGGATAAGATGACCTTAGAGCATTCTACACTATGAATATATGGATACCATATGACAAAGATAGGCTCAATGGTGATGGTGAAAGGATGAGAGAATTTGTAGGTGAACGGGAAGGACTTGGGTGTTCAACTCTGTCATTGATATCAAATCACTATCCAAAAAATCCATGAATAGGAAGATAGCCTGATTATCCAAAACCTTCTGGATTATGTATTATACCAGTCTCGGCCCTATAAACCTCAAATATATATATATATACATATCTCAACACTTGAGCCTTTGCTCAGTTTCTGAGGAAATTAAATATCACTGAATCTAACTCTAAAAAAAGGATAACTTTTGGAAAATTCTGAATAATAGTATATTTTATGGAAAACAGTCTTATTGAATTTGAATGCTTGCACTATCAGGATTACTTGCTAACAGAATATTGAAGTGTTTTGTCCCTAAAAATACATTCTTAGAGTTTTACTAATATATATGTTTTAGTTATAATTAAATAGCACTCTGCACTGAATACTACGTCTGTCTTAAAAAATGGAATCAGTCTTTTAGTAGCCTATTAAAGCACCCAGATAGTCCTCTTTATATTCTCAGGTTTGTAAAACTTTTTCTTCCCATACATACAAAGAAAATAAATCTCTACCAAGCCAGATTTCAGGATATCCTTATTTCTCAACTGGTGAACTTGATATGGAAAAAGTTTTTTCTGTTCTAGGAGGATTTTCTTAAACAATGAAAAAAATGGTTTTGTCCCACTTTCTACAAAATAGATTTTTCCCCCATATTTCTTATTTCTCCATTTTCCTAACCACTTTCCCCTCCCTTCTTTTCATAGAGCCTATCTTCTCAAGCTGTTCTCAGTTAGGCAGTGTCTGCAAGCAGCGCTGATGTTTCCACTCTGAGAAGTCTCCAGTGATTATACCCAGTCTCTTTCATGCTAGAACTACATATTTATCAACCACAGAGAGCAAAGACGGGGCAGCACCAGGGTAGTGAATTATATGAATTGCTGTCACAGCAGAAATTTTGCTAAGGGAGGTCTCTAGATAGGGGGGGAAAATCTTTTTTTTTTTTTTTGCCCCTTTGAGGAGGGGCAAAGAGCAAAAAGGAAAAGAAAAGAAGAGATGAGTTTGTTTGTTTGTTTTTTTTTTTAAGCAAGAAGAGGGCAGTGAGCAATTAGAGAGGGCTCAGTGGTGTGTGCACAGTTGCTTGTCCCTGCTGGAGATGCCCTCCGGTGGACACAAGTGGGTCATAAGTGTAATGAGCCGGGCAGCCTGACATCTGGACTCTTCAGTCCAGCTTCAGATTTCCACCTGGGTCTAACAACTTGAGAGCTTCAGAGCTGAGAGGTAAGTGAATGATTTTTTTTTTTTATTCTCATCTCCCTTCTCAGACATGGGAACATATTTCCCCACATGGGATAGAGTCTATCCTTCTTGACTAACCAGGAGTAACCAGAGGAAGCTACAATCCAGACTGGGTCTCTTACCTCTCTCAAGGCCTGTGTTGATTTAAGAGAAAACTTGCTCTGACCCCTCCCAAAGTTCATAACTTATGAGTATCTAATTAACACCCACCCCAGGCCTTTGAGTTTGTAGAGATGCAGATAATATTCATTTCTAATAATTTAATTCTCCCAAAAACAGCCAGAAGTTTTGCAAAGACTATTTGGCTTCAAGAAAACTGGGCAAGAGTGGTACACAGTTCATTCAAAATATGGCTACTGCCTGTGAAACTTCCCAGAGCACCTTTGATCTTGGCAGTGGATTATTATGGTCATTATCAAATGCACATATGGCAACCACATTTTCTGAACTTCAAACAAGGATATATTGGACTAACAATGGGAAAGAATATATGATAATGGAGAAGTGGTAGCCATCTTACTCATGCTTCTTAGAATTTTAACTGGCACCTCTTTACTATCTTTTCCATGACTCTTCACAAATTCTAGATCGAGAATAACTTTATCCTCAAGCTTTACCCTTTATTCCGGTAACTTTGGGCTCTATCTTGTCACCTTAGAGATAGCACTCATTTGTGAAAGTTGAGTAGAAAAAAGTCTAAATGCTACTTAGTCAATGTTACAAGACTCTTCCTAATGTATTGGTGGTATTCAAGCAAAACAGAAAGACAGGGCAAGACACATAGTAATTCTATGGAGTTTGCTTCAGCTTCCAGGAAGGAGCAGAGACCAAAACTCCAGGTTATGAGGTTAGAGCCAAGGCTATACAAGCTTCTTCAGTTTCCTGGGATTTGGGGAAGTGGAAGAGACTATTTCCACTTTAAGGAAATTCACACAAGGAATTTTAGATCACTCTAGAAAAAAAGGTAGCACTAGTGGTAAAGAACCCACCTGCCAATGCAGGAGACTTAAGAGACACGGGTTCAATCCCAGAGTTAGGAAGATACCCTGGAGGATGGCATGGCAATCCACTCTAGAATTCATGCCTGGAGAATCCCATGGACAGAGAAGCCTGGCAGTCTACAGTCCATTGGGTTTCAAAGAAATGGACACAACTGAAGTGATTTAGTACACACTAGAAAAAAATTGTAAACTGATTAAAGTTTGATTTTGATACTTCTGAATTTCTCTTTCTTCCTCATCTTCCCTTGTCTCCTGTCTCCTTTTCTTTATCAGTAGGTCTAAGTTGTATCCTGACATTTTGTATTTCTAATAAAATCCTAGATGACTTCACTACTACTTGCCATGAACCATATTTTGGGTACAAGATTAGATGTAAAAAAAATATGAAGCAAGATAAGGTCAATACAAGGATATGTGTATTTTCAGAGTGTCCAGAAGAACATCCTCTGAACAAGGACTGAAGGAATGACTAATTGTTGACGAGAGCAGACAAAACATGAAACTTGGCATTAAAGAACATGAGTTTATATGCAGACTTTGACATTTGTTATCTGAGCGACCTTGGACTAGTCATTAACTTTTCTGATGCCTAATTTTCCCATCTGTAAAATTATAATAATATCTATTTCTTCTGGTGGTTGTGAAATTCAAAATGCATAATGTGTGATAAAACTTCAAAGTGAGAATCAGTTACTAATACAGTTGACTTTAGCAGTCCATTGCAAGAGATAATTCTAGGTAGAAGGGTTTTCCCGGGCCCCATCAAATCATATCAGCAGGTTAAGTGCTTATTCTGCTACTATAACAGACAGTCCTAATCAAGTATATGAATGCTTAGTCACTCAATCGTGTCTGACTCTTTGTTACCCCATGGATTGTAGTCTGCCAGGCTCCCTGTCCATGGGATTCTCTAGGCAAGAGTACTAGAGTGGGTAGCCATTCCCTTCTCAAGAGGATCTTCCTGACCCAGGGATCAAACTTGGGTATCCTGCATTGCAGGCAGATTCTTTACTGACTGAGCCACAGGGGAAGCCCAATAGTCTTAATCAAGTATATAGGAATGTACAAAAACAAACATCACAGTTAGAACTCATTGGTTTAAGAAGGTGACTATGTTTTAATCAATCAACCAGTAGTATGAAGTAATTTGATACATGCTTTTATCTCATACATATGCTCCTTGAGTTGTCTTAGGCCCCATAGCTTTAGCAAAGCTAAGACAAATAGCTGAGCAAAAATTCTCATTTGTTTATTGCTTCACTGTATCTGAGTATCTATTATGATCTTTCTAGAGGCAGGTTAGAGATCCAGGTCCCAAAAGAAAGAGTACGGTGCTTGTGTAACTGAACACAGGTTCAGCCACTTGCAGCTCAACAGCCAATACATCGAGGGGTCAGTTCAGTTCAGTCACTCAGTTGTGTCTGACTCTTTGCGAACCCATGGACTGTAGCACACTAGGCCTCTCTGACCATCACCAACTCCTGGAGTTTACTCAAACTCATGTCCATTGAGTCAGTAATGCCATCCTCTGTCGTCCCCTTCTCCTCCTGCTTTCAATCTTTCCCAGCATCAGGGTCTTTTCAAATGAGCCAGCATCAGGTGGCCAAAGTATTGGAGTTTCAGCTTCAGCATCAATCCTTCCAGTGAATATTCAGGACTGATTTCCTTTAGGATGGACTGGTTGGATCTTCTTGCAGTCCAAGGGACTCTCAAGAGTCTGCTCCAACACCACAGAATGAAAGCATCAATTCTTTAGCGCTCAGCTTTCTTTAAGGTCCAATTCTCACATCCATACATGGCTACTGGAAAAACCACAGCTTTGACTAGACAGACCTTCATTTGCAAAGTAATGTCTCTGCTTTTTAATAAGCTGTCTAGGTTGGTCATAACTTCTCTTCCAAGGAGCAAGGGTCTTTTAATTTCATGGCTGCAGTCACTATCTGCAGTGATTTAAGTGCTGGTAAGAAGGAAAATTTCTTTACTTAGAAAAGCTGGCAATCTGGGCAGAAGGTGGACTTATGTCTAGAGACCAATTATGAAAATTCTGCTTAGCCCTGACAATTTTTTAAAGGGAAAACAATCTCAGTTAATCATTAAAGAAGGAGGTTAAATTCTTCCTCATTTTTCCATTGCATGCAGACCTACTGACTTCTCGTGATCTTCACTGGGACTCTGTCTTCAATGGCATGCCTGAAATTTAATATTCTCTTGCCCACATAGTCCATCTGTGTCCGTGAGGTCCACCTGAAAATTTACTAAGGGCAAACTAGAGGTTGAGAGCCAGTCATTCTTTAACTACATAATTCTTCATTCTTACTTCTTCATTTCCAGGAAAAGAATCAACAGGTTAGGTAAGGCATTATGTACATTTAGTAAAGTAGAAATCCAGAGCCAGATTAACTGTTGCCTAGTGATCTCATCTTTATGTCTGAAGAAAACCAGGATGAACAAACAGAAAAGGGAAAAAGAGTCATTTATACTTAGTATATAAAATACCCAATTCATTGGGATTGCAAGGAACCCATCGTATTCTTTGCATGATTTCCCAATAAAAGGAAAGCGAAAGCAACTTGGTCCCAGAATAATTAAAACAAAGTGGATGCCAAACCTGATTTGCAACCTGGAAAAATACAAGAGCTATATTAAAATGTCCTGGATGCTTTGCAGAGAGCTTAGCTATCTTGTGCTAAGATCTGCCACTGCATACGACTATTAGTCACCTAAGTTTTTAATAAACAAGAATACTCTTAGGATGTGGTATCCATCTCCATACAAGACCAAATCCAGATATTCACAGCTGAGGAAAGACAATTGGTAAGCAGTTTGAGTGGTATTCAATACAGAAGACAAGTTGGGTAACAAGTAGCATGAGAAAAAAAATTAATGTCCAGTATCAGAAGTTCATTAGACAAGAGAAGTTGAAATTTTCCAACTAGAGAACTGACAAAGCCAAATCAAGGATTGGTGCCTAGGAAAGTAGATGAAGTAACAGGAGATGGTAAGATGGAAGCATTTACTAAGCTATCTGACAGTCTGCTTGACTTCTTCCCTTCAGCTCCGGTCTGTTTCCATAATGCTTCACACTAGCCTACTGCTTTGGGTACTGGGCATCTTATAGCACCATGCAACACCTGAGTAAAGCAATCACCTTACCAGAGATCCAAGTACATCAAGGCCCTGTATAATTTTGGCCATTGAAATGATAAGTTATTGAAAAACAGAACCTTATTTCTTTTCTATGCTTCCGTTCTATGTCCCAAATAAAAGTACAATAAATTAAAATTGAATGAAAATTGTGATAAAGCCTCATGTCTAATGAATTTGGGATGAGAAGAAATTATGCTAATTCGGGTACTTGGTTGTACCCATCATGTTAGGCTTTCCTGAATCTGTGTAGAAACACAGGTCTTATCTGCAATATAAATAGGGATATAACTGCTACTCAATCCTTTGCCACAAAGAGCAAATAATTTGACTGACTATGGCTATGTTTCAAGGCTGGATTATTGGGCAGCTGAAGCACTGGGATTTATACAGAATTCACTCCATGTGAGAAAAGAATGCATTATTTTCTGCAGTAGAAATTCCCAATTTCTTGCTTCAGCTTGACCAGAGAATCTGTCAACTGCAAACTCCTAGCTAGAATGAGCTTTTTTCTCTTGCCAATCTGTATTATGATAAATATCTCCCCTACCCCTGTGTCCTATTAGTCTGCCTGCTGACAGGAAGGGACTCAGCAAGTTGGTAATGTGGGAGATCCCTTTGTGATATTTGGCACAACCTGATTTGATCTCTAGTTATCTTTATTAATCCTTCCCCACTAGATTTTGGCTCTCTTGGATTTAAATGACATCTTTAAGCTGAGAAACAAAGAATTTGCAATTGTTTCCCAGCAATGTGCAAATTGGCACTTAATTGAGAATTAATGGTGTGCTAACTGCTCGCTGCAGCCATTCCCACTGCAAATTGTACTGGGACTGCTTGCACTTTTGACTTTGACATGATTTTTATAGGGGTACATGAGTAATTTGATCTGTAAAAGGAAGAGAAGATTCCACCTCCTGAAGGAAAAGTACTAATTAGTAGCAAAATCAAACTGCCTTTCTCTGTCAGGGTCTCTTTTTGCTGTATTAGACTTAATGCAAACCCCTGCCATGCTGAGTTTCTACATAGGATTGTCCAATACAGTCTGTTTAATTTTAATTTCCTTCAGCAGAGTTGATATTCAATTAGCCATACCAATGAAGGCATGCATTAGTACTCATAATAATCTCTTAACTTTGTATAGTGCTTTAGAGTTTACAAAGTACTTTCACATCTGTTTTTTATAGACATAAGTGTATTTAGCAACAATTATTAGCCCCATTTTACAGCTAGAGAAATTTAAATTCCAGATATTAAAGCTATGTCCAAAGCCACACAGTAAGAAGCGGAAGAGACAGAGAATTCAGATTCCATCATTTCTTAAAAAAAAATTTATTGGAGTGTAGTTGATTTTAAATGTTGTTAGTTTCAGGTGTACAAGCAAAGTGAATCAGTCATACATATACATATGTGATATGTGTGCATGCTCAGTCACTCAGTCATATCTGACTCTTTGCAACCCCGTGGATGGCAGTCTGCCAGATTCCTTTGTCCATGGGATTATCCTGGCCAGAATACTGGAGTGGGTTGCCATTCCCTTCTCCAGGGGATCTTCCCAACCCAGGGATTGAACCCAGGTCTCCCGCATTATAGGCAGATTCTTTATCATCTGAGCCACGAGGGAAGCATACACCCTTTTAAAAACATGCCCATATTGTTCATTTATTTATTCATTTTTAAGTACAAAAATTTGCAGGACAATGCTGTGTAAATTATACCTGCTAAATGTCCTTAGAGAAAAAAAACAGCAAGATTAGGATTCTCAAAGTCTTCTTGCCATGTATACATGGCAAGTATACATTGCATGTAAATATTAATGTTACACAAAAACCCAGTCCTTGAGGATTAGGAATTGTGTCTGATTCATCATTGTATCTTTCCATAGTCCCTAACATAGTACAGGACCTAACAGAGAGTAAGAAGGACATAAATACTTGCTGGAAAAAAAGTGCATGTCTCTGCCCTATCTCATTAGATTCTCTGTCCTTTAATTTCTTTATTTTTCCTTGTAGTACTTACTGCTGCTGTTAATATATGCTTTCATGTGTGTTTATTCTGTCTCCTCCACTGGAATGTAAACTCCATGAGGATTGGGATCTTTTTCAGTTTCATCCATTGATATATCTCAAGCATGGAAAACAGTACCTGGATTTTACTGAATAGATGGCGTAAAACTGAATGATATCATTTGAAAGCCATCTTGGTTGGCCGGAAAAGTCTAAGATTTAACTTGGCATTTTTTTTTGCTTCCCTGGTTTTGAAAGCCATAAGCTGAGTTTGGAAGGGTCATTCATTTTCCTGTCTAAAGAGAGAAGTGATCTCACTCACTGAAGCAAAATCTTATTTGAGAGTTTCTTCCCAAGTACATTAGGATAGTTTGGAGAAGAAAATAATGTATATATAGATCTATAGACCTTTCCCTCTTTCCAAAGTGTGACTTCCAATGACCTCCTGTTTTAGGTGGACCACTGACTGCAGGGAAAATCAGGATAATTGTCTTCATGTCCCAGAAATGACTCCCTGTAGATTTAGAACAGCCTTGGAGAGCAAATGTGCAAACAGTCAAGTGAATTGGAGAACTTTAGTGCCCTCATCACAAAACCTGGGACCCTGGACCATTTTCTGATCTGTGACAAAAATATCCTCCCCAGGATTCTTCGTTGACTGGAATTAAGGGATTGAGAATAGGGGGAAAAGAGTCCTCAGCCTCCTTCTGTGAAGATATGAGATCTCCAGCTGTACCAGTCCTCATTAGCACCCAGTGGGGGGGAGGGACTGGACGGGGTGGGGGAACCAGACACCAAGCATGTGGAATACTTTGGCTCAGAGCCCTGTCTAAGAAGTCCTCTGAGATGGTCTTTAATAAACCTCCTGGGAGGGACTGGAAAAGTTAATTAGGATGTATAAAGGTAGTTTGACTACTTAAAATCAGAAGCCATTGGAGAGTATTTCAAATCCACTTGTTTTACCAAGGGGGTTGGATTTCTTGTTCATGGGACTTTACCATGAAAAGCATAGTTAATATTACAGCAAGTGGTTGTTAAGAGAATTTGAGACATCCATCAAGAGCATTGTTTTTTCACATGACAGTGGCATGTAGCTTCTAGATTTGTGCTGTCCCTTTTGACAGCTACTAACCTGAATGTAGCTAGTGGGACTGAGAAATTATTAATATTATTCAAAGCAATCTAATTTAAATCTAAAATTGGATATTTTATTTAGTTACTGGAAAAGTTTTATATTTAGAACAACAGTACTAATGTAAATCTACTTATTCAACTGTAGTTTATTAACTCTAAATATTAATCAAATGTTACTTCTGATGAAAATTTAGTGTCTAAATTCAAATGTGATGCAAGTGTAAAATACACACTGGGTTTCAGAAAATTTTACAAAAATGCAAAATGTCTCACTAGTAATCATTTACATTGATCAAACATTGAATCACTATTCTGAATATATTACATCACATTTTATTATTCAATGTAAATTCATCTGATTTTGTTTTACTTTTTAAAATGTGACTACTTTTTAAAGTGTTAAATTGTTAAATATGTGGCTCACATATTTTCATTCAGTATTTTTCTAGGAATAGTGATGTTACGGGCTGAATTATGTCTTCCCAAACCACCCCCCACCCTTCATGTATTGAAGTTCTAAACCTGATACCTGAGAATGTGACTAAGTTTGGAGATAAAGTTTTTAAAGAGGTAATTTAGGTGAAGTGAAGTCATTGAGGTGGCCTTAAGCTGAAGATGTCTTTTCAAAGAAGAAATTAGGTCACAAACACACAGAGAAAAGACCATGTAGAAACTCATGGAGAAAATGACCATATAAAAGCCAAGAAGAGACAATTTCAGAGGAAACCAACTCTACCAACACCTTGAATTGGGTTTCTGGCCTCCAGAATAAAAGGAAAAAAATTTCTGTTTAAATCACCCACTCTGTAGTACTGTGTAGAGCAGCCTTAGTGAGTTAATACAAGAACTAACATTAAGCCTGCAACAGCAGAAAATGCAGCAATTTCACAAGATACTCCACAATCTATGTGTCTTAAACTAACTGAATTAAGTGAAAGCCTTAGAGCTTGAAGGGCCATTTATAATCCAGTTATCTCTCCAGTGGGATAACTTACTTCAAAATCTATTGGATACTCGGTTTTGATGGATGTTTTCCTCCCTCTAATTTCCTCACTTTTGTGATTAAGACATCTTCTTATCCAGTTTCCATTACACTTGCTCAAGGACTGCCATTAGAAAGCCCTTCTTTTCTAGAGCCTATCCCTATCTCACAGAATTGGCTCTGCCTGTTCAGGTAGAAGTACTGAACCATGGCCTCTCCTTGCCTGCCACTAGCAGTAGTAGAAAGCCAGCCTAGGTTCTAAGAGCATAGAATCTGCAATAACCATGGCTGTAGCTCTATCAATTAAAGGGTATCATAGATACCTGTCTGGTATGGATTTATGGGTTTTTTTTTTACCTAAGTCCACTGTGATCATGTTTATTTTATTTCATCAGTAGGTAGGCATTGAGCATATAATGTCCTTGGCTCTGGGACTATAAGGTGAAATTGAAAGTTGCTCAGTCATGTCCAACTCTTTGTGACCCCACTTGACTATACAGTCCATGGATTTCTCCAGGCCAGAATACTGGAGTGGATAGCCTTTCCCTTCTCCAGAGCATATTGCAGGTGGATTCTTTACCAGCTGGGCCACAAGGGAAGTCCAAGAATACTGGAGTGGGTAGCCTATCCCTTCTGCAGAAGATCTTCCAGGCCCAGGAATCGAACCAGGGTCTCCTGCATTGCAGGCGGATTCTTTACCAACTGAGCTATTTGGGAAACCCATAAGAGAGAGTGAAACGATTGTTTATACTATATGGATGGATGGTAGGGGTGGGTGTGGAGGCAAGAAGTGGTAAGTTGGATGTGGGCCAAATAATTCTCTATAAATGTATAATGCGAAACTGAGAAAATTTATATGAAACATAATTATGTGTGTGTGTGTGTGTGTGTGTGTGTGTGTGTATGATGAGGTTGAGGGAGAAATGACTACAATGAAAAAATACATAGGAGTATATAACCAAGGGGTGTTACCTAACCTTGACTGTCAGGCAATTCTGAATTGAGATCTAAAGAATATTCGAGTTAATTGTGGTGAAAGCAAACAGGGGGACCATAAAAAGCATTATGGGCAAAAGTTCAGTGATGGAAAATACATGAGACATTTGAGTGATATGAAATAAAGATGAAGTGGTTACCAGGATACAGATTTTTATAGCTGGTAATCAATTGGTAATTTTGGTCTTTCTCTTAAGATATAGCATTTTATAAAGGCTATTACAATTTTATTTGTATTTTAGAGATGAACATTTTGGCTTCTGGATAAAAAAATTAATACAAAGTGGTTAAGAACACATGAAGATACTCAAGTCACAAAGCTATTTCAGTAGTCCAGGTGAGAGACAAGCGGAACTAAGGGACTGAAAGTAAAGATGAAGTTGCATGGATTTGAGAGTTTTTATTTCTGATACTTTAATGTGCATATGAATCACCTGGGAATTCTGCCAAAATATAGATCTTTAGTAGGTGTGCAGTGTAGCCTGCCAATAGACCTAGAATTCACTATTCTAGCAAGCTTCACACAAAAGCAACTTCTGGTCCTCAGTATACACTTGGAGTAGCCAGGTGCTAGAATCCACTGGACTCGGTAATATTGTATAAGTATAGAGAGTAAGGATTTAGGGAAATGTTGAGTTTAAAGGGCCTTCAAGACTTCTAAGAGGAGATACTAATTAGGTACTAATTAGAAGGCTGCAAGGACAGGTCTATACAGAGGGGAATTCTCAGCTGGAGGTATAAATTTTTGCATCATCTGAATACAGTGATAACTGAAGATGTACTTGTGGATGTCATTATCAAGCAAAAAATAAAAAGTAAACAGTGAAGAGGGCCTAAAGCCAAGCCTTAAGAAAAACAACACATGGAGGCAAAAAGGAAGGAAAAGCAGATGAAAACCAGAAGAGTCCTGTTTTATGAAGACCAAGAGGGTATTTTAAGAAGGATAGAGAGATTGAGAGTTGATTATTCCTAGCAAATCACATAAGATTAAAATCAAGTTGTTCTTTTTGTTTTCACCTCAGCTGCTTATTGGGGTTATAGATGAGTGCCAACTTTTTCACCCACTTTCCCTCTTCCCTCTTTCCTCAGGACTAAACTCTATTTACATATGCTTTTCCCATACCCCAGCTTCAGGCAGGTTAACTCAGTGAACTTGGAAGCCAGGTGTTGAAAATTGGAAAACTATAAGAAAGAAGGGACATGGAACTCTAAATCACTGCTTGGAGAAGGGCCAGTAAGAAGTATCAGTTTTAGATTTTACAAGGAGAAATAAATTTATGTCATGTTTGAGTTATTATATACTTTAGTGTTTGGTTTTCATAACAGCTAACATTATAGTAACAGGTACATGGAAGAATGCATGCATTCCTCGGTTACCAGATTATAACTCAGAATATATATTTCTCTATAAAATATATATTTGTAGTAGAAACACAAGGTATGGCTTAATCAAGATTTTGTTTTGCTATGTTTTTTTTTTGTTTTAGTAACAGTCTGGTTAAGAATCTAGTTCGTGTTTTTAAGCCCCTTTAGTATTTTATTAGTTACGCATTCCAAGTTTTAAACAACTAGTTTAGAATGAACTTTTGGAACCATATCCATTTCTAAGTTGGGAACTGCTTACATATTGAAGGATTTACTGCTGAATGATCAATTTAATATGCTTGTCATAACTACTAACCTATACAGACATGGGCCATTTATTCCAGACAGCATAATGTCTGAATTGAATTGAAGAAATTGGATCAATAGACCTTAACCATCAACCTGCAAATGGTCACTCTGTACAGTTGTGCAAAATCAACCAGTTCAGTTGTCTGAAAAAATAACATTGGCAAACAAATTACTTTATCAGTCATCTTTGTTTTTGGTGGAAAATGGTATGGCTTTAATTTTGAAAGGGATATGGTCACTAAGCTTATGATGACATGGCAAAAATTCGAGAGATATGTTATATAATAAAGCTGTTTGAATGTGAAAGTTCAACTAAATGCATTTTCTTTTTGTTACTAAAAGGAAAGTAATATAGATAAGTTTGTTTAAACCAGTAATAACAATGATGTCCGGAATGTCATAAAGGAGGAATTGGGAATATTCTGTTTCCACATTACATATGAAGTGAGACAGTCTTATTAAAAGGTAGAATTAAATTAGTTATAAATGTATATTACAAACCCTGGAAAAAAAACTAAATTTTTTAAATATGTATAATTTGTATGCTAGAGAGGAAGTAAAATAGAATTATATCAAGTACTCAAAACCAGAGAAGGTAGGAATAAAAGGAGGGAACAAGAAATAAAAAACAGAGAAGGACGTGTGCACATCTGCCAGAGCACCAAAATTGCAACTAGCTGCTGACCAACCGCCGACAGGAAGACAGTGGAACCCACCAAAAAAGATACCCCACATCCAAGGACAAAGGAGAAGCCACAATTAAATGGTAAGTGGGGTACAATTACTATAAAATCGAATCCTACACCCACCAGGTGGGCAACTCACAAACTGAAGAACAATAATACCAAAGGAGTTCTCATACTGTTGTGAAAGTTCAAATCCCCACATCAGACTCTCTAGACTGGGGACCCAGCCAAGGGACTGGGAATCCCCAGGGAATCAAACTCTGAAGACCAGCAAGATTTGATTACAGAATTTCCATAGGACTAAGAGAAACAGACTCTTGGAGGACACAAACAAAATTTTGTGTGCACCAGGACCCAGGGAAAAGGAGAAGTGACCCTACAGGAGACTGAGCAAGACCTATTTGTGAATGTTTAGGGGTCTCCTGCAGAGGCATGGGTTAGCAGTAGCCTGCCGTGGGGATGGGGTTCTGGTGGCAGCACTTCTGAGAGAGACATCTTGGCACAAGTCCTGTTTGAGGTCACCTAGTCCCTACTATATAAGTTTATAGATGCCAGGACTGGGTCCCCTCGGGTCAAACAACTAATAGGGAGGGAGCAGAGCCCCACCCATCAGCATACAATTGGATTAAAGTTTTACTGAGCCCTGCCCACCAGAGCAAAACTCAGTTTTCCACACAGCCAGTCCCTCCCATCAGTCACCTTGCACAAGTCTCTTATCCTCATCCACCAGAGGGCATACAGGAAAAATAAATGAACTACAGTCTCATTAGCCTCCAGAACTAATAACACAATCAAAGAATGCTACCCAAAATGAAAAGAAATAAGATTATGTCCTAGATGCGGGAACAAGATAAACCTCAAGAAAAACAACTAAATGAAGTGGGATAGGCAACATCCCAGGAAAAAAAATCAGAATAATGACAGTGAAGATGATTCATGATCTCGGAAAAATATTGGAGGCAAAGATTGAGAAAATGAAATAAATGTTTACCAAGGACTTAGAAGAACTAAAGAACAAACAAACAGAGATGAATGATATATACTAGAAGGAAGCAATAGCAGAGTAACTGAGACAGAAAAACAGATAATTAATCTGGAATACAGAATGGTGGAAATCAATGCTGCAAAGAATTGCAGCATATAGGAAACAGAATATAGAAAAAAGAATGAAAAAAAATAAAGACAGCACAACGGACATCTGGGACAACAAAACCCACAAATATTTGCATTATAGACACCCAGAAGGGCTTCCCTTGTGGCTCAGATGGTAAAGAATCTGCCTGCAATACGGGGGATCTGGGTTCAATCCCTGGGTGGGAAGATCTCCTGGAGGAGGGCACGGCAACCCACTCCAGTATTCTTGTCTGGAGAATCCCAGTGAACAGAGGAGCCTGGTGGGCTACAGTCCATGAGGTCACAAAGAGTTGGACACAACTGAGTGACCAAGCGCACACATACAACACAGAAAGAGAAGAGAGAAAGAAAGGACCTGAGAAAATATTTGAAGAGATAATAGCTGAAAACTTCCCCAACATGAGAAAGGAAACAGTGAACACTGTCCACGAAGCACAGTGAGTCCCAGGCAGGATAAACCCAAGAAGGAACACATCAAGACACATAGTAATCAAACTGACAAAAATTAAAGACAAAAATAAATTATTAAAAACAACAAGGGAAAAATGACAACATACAAGGGAAAACCCATAAGGTTATCAGCATATTTCTCAACAGAAAATCCACAGGCCAGAAGGGAATGGCATGATATATTCCAAGTGATGAAAAGGAAGAACCTATAACCAATAATACCGTACCCAGCAATACTCTTATTCAGATTTGATGGAGAAATCAAATGCTTTTCAGACAAGCAAAAGTTATGAGATTTCAGCACCACTAAACCAGTTTTACAAAAAATGCTGAAGAATCTTCTCTAGGCAGGAAACACAAGAGAAGGAAAAGACCTACAAAAAATAAACCCAAAACAATTAACAAAATGGTAATAGGATCATACATATAGAAAATTATCTTAAATGTAAATGGATTAAATTCACCAACCAAAAGACATAGACTGGCTGGGTGGATATAAAAACAAGACCCATATATATGTTCTACAAGAGACCTACTTCATTATCTATGGACATGTACAGACTGAAGCTAAGAGGATGGGAGAAGATATTTCACACAAATTAAAATCATAAGAAATGTGAAGTAGCAATACTCATATCAAACAAAATAGACTTTAAAACAAAGAGACAAAGAAGGACACTACATAATGATCAACTGTGCAATCCAAAAAGAATATACAACAGTTATAAGTATATATGCAACCAACATAGGAGTACTTCAATATGTAAGGCAAATACTAACCAACATAAAGGGAGAAATCACCAGTAGCACAGTAATAGTAGGGGACTTTAATACTCCATTTTCATCAATAGACAGATCATCCAGAAAGGAAATCATTAAGAAATAAGGTCTTAAATGACACTTTAGACTTAATTGATATTTATAGAGCATTCCATCCAACAGCACAGACTACACATTTTCTCAAGTGCATACAGAGCATTCTTCAGGATAGACTACACGCTGGGCGCATGGCCAGCCTTGGTAAATCTGAAGATAATCAAAATCATATCAAGCATCTTTTCTTTTCTTTTTTTTCCCCAACTTAAAACAATTTTTATTGGTCTACAGTCTATACAATTGCTATGGCTACCCCTGAGTTATAATATGTGTATAACTTTCTGATTATTACATTGTTACTACCTATCCTTCATAAACATTGTGTTTGTCCCATACTCAGAACTTAATTCAGAGAAATCCCATACAATCCAATCCTAATATACAGACACCCTTTCCTTTGGAAGGTTAAGTTAGTAACAGTTTTTGAATCATTTGGTCTCCCTTGAAGAGATTTTTTTTTTTGGTCTTCGATATCCATTGTTTAAAGTATCCTAGTGTTTAAACAATAGGTTCAATAAATAGTGGTAATTACAAAGATTAAGAAACAATTCACTCAGTCTTTATATGGCCACCCAGAGATTTTGTTCGTGGTTAAATTTTAAAACAGTGGAACAGTGTGAACTTTGAGGTGTAATCTTTTTTGTAAGTGCAAATTTTAGTGTGCATATGGAAACCTTTACTGAGTTTTAGTATCTTTACAATTAAAACTTTCTTTTTGAATGGTTTTAAAACTAAAGGACTGACCAAGAAAATAAAACATTACATTAATGGCACAACTTAGAAATTTTCCTTGGTGCAAAGTTTTAGATGAGGTTGATCAGAAATTAAAATACTTTCAGTCTAAACAGAACTAAACAGTGAACAGTAAGACATTTTTTAAATTGCTCCTCCATTTTTAAATTGTGAAGAGCAGCACACAGCAGTTGTAGAGAAGACTATCAGCTATGCAATGACAAAAATATAAGATATGCATTTACCCTGAATAATCAAATTTGAAGGATGCCAGAAAAGCAACAAAAAGATGTTGGTCTTAAATGATCAGAAGAAATTAAAAGAGCAATGTTCAAATGCCTTGAACATTTTCACCATAAATGGACACTTGTTCTAAATCAATGGATCAAATAATGTCAATGTTCACCAGCATTGAGCTATTTGCTCTCACTTTTGCAAAAGAAAAATTCTGGAGGATTTTTATCAGATTTAAAAGGAATTTATCTTGAATTCTCTGGTTTATATATATTAGTGGAATTTTTTAGCCCAAGAAGCATTTTGAAAGCCATTAGGATAGATCTTAAAGAAAGTTTTAAGAAACCAGGAATTAATTGTGAAATGGAATATTTATGAATAGCTATGAAACTTATCTTTATTTTCATATTTGTATTTCTATTGCTTTACTTATTTATTTATTTTATTTTTTAATAAATTTATTTATTTTAGTTGGGGGCTAATTACTTTACAATATTGTAGTGGTTTTTGCCATACATTGACATGAATCAGCCATGGGTTTACATGTGTTCCCCATCCTGAACCCCCCTCCCACCTCCCTCCCCATCCCATCCCTCTGGGTCATCCCATTGCCCCAGCCCTGAGCACGTGTCTCATGCATCGAACCTGGAATGGTGTTCTGTTTCACATATGATAATAAACATGTTTCAATGCTATTCTCTCAATGCTATTCTCCCACCCTCACCTTCTCCCTCGGAGTCCATAAGATTGTTCTATGCTTCTGTGTCTCTTATTCTGTCTCGCATATAGGGTTATCATTACCATCTTTCAAATTCCATATATATGCATTAGTATACTGTATTGGTGTTTTTCTTTCTGGCTTACTTCACTCTGTATAATGGGTTCCAGTTTCATCCATCTCAATAAAACTGATTTAAAAGTATTCTTTTTAATGGCTGAATAATATTCCGTTGTGTATATGTACCACAGCTTCCTTATCCACTGGTCTGTTGACGGACATCTAGGTTGCTTCCGTGTCCTGGCTATTATAAACACTGATGCGATGAACATTGGGGTACACGTGTCTCTTTCAATTCTGGTTTCCTTGGTGTGTATGCCCAGCAGTAGGATTGCTGCATCGTATGGCAGTTCTGTTCCCAGTTTTTTAAGAAATCTCCTCACTGTTCTCCATAGTGGCTGTACTAGTTTGCATTCCCACCAACAGTGTAAGAGGGTTCCCTTTTCTCCACACCCTCTCCAGCATTTATTGCTTGTAGACATTTGGAGAGCAGCCATTCTGACTGGCGTGAAATGGTACGTCATTGTGGTTTTGATTTGCATTTCTCTGATGATGAGTGATGTTGAGCATCTTTTCATGTGTTTGTTAGCCATCTGTATGTCTTCTTTGGAGAAATGTCTGCTTAGCTCCTTGGCCCATTTTTTGATTGGGTCGTTTATTTTTCTGGAATTCAGCTGCAGTAGTTGCTTGTATATTTTTGAGATTAATTGTTGCTTCGTTTGCTATTATTTTCTCCCATTCTGAAGGCTGTCTTTTCACCTTGCTTATAGGTTCCTTTGTTGTGCAAAAGCTTTTAATCTTAATTAGGTCCATTTTTTTATTTTTGCTTTTATTTCCAATATTCTGGGAGGTGGATCATGGAGGATCCTGCTGTGATTTATGTCGGAGAGTGTTTTGCCTACGTTTTCCTCTAGGAGTTTTATAGTTTCTGGTCTTACGTTTAGATCTTTAATCCATTTTGAGTTTATTTTTGTGTATGGTGTTAGAAAGGGTTCTAGTTTCATTCTTTTACAAGTGGTTGACCAGTTTTCCCAGCACCACTTGTTAAAGAGATTGTCTTTTCTCCATTGTATATTTTTGCCTCCTTTGTCGAAGATAAGATGTCCATAGGTGCGTGGATTTATCTCTGGGCTTTCTATTTTGTTCCATTGATCTATATTTCTATCTTTGTGACAGTACCATACCGTCTTGATGACTGTGGCTTTTTAGTAGAGCCTGAAGTCGGGCAGATTGATTCCTCCAGTTCCATTCTTCTTTCTCAAGATTGCTTTGGCTATTTGAGGTTTTTTGTATTTCCATACATATTGTGAAATTGTTTGTTCTAATTCTGTGAAAAATACCGTTGGTAGCTTGATAGGGATTGCATTGAATCTATAGATTGCTTTGGGTAGTATACTCATTTTCACTATATTAATTCTTCCACTCCATGAACACGGTATATTTCTCCATCTGTTTGTGTCCTCTTTGATTTCTTTCACCAGTGTTTTATAGTTTTTTATACATAAGTCTTTTGTTTCTTTAGGCAGATATATTCCTAAGTATTTTATTCTTTTTGTTGCAATGGTGAATGGTGTTGTTTCCTTAATTTCTCTTTCTGTTTTCTCATTATTGGTGTATAGGAATGCAAGGGATTTCTGTGTGCTAATTTTATATCCTGCAACTTTACTATATTCATTGATTAGCTCTAGTAATTTTCTGGTAGAATCTTTAGGGTTTTCTATGTAGAGGATCATGTCATCTGCAAACAGTGAGAGTTTTACTTCTTCTTTTCCTATCTGGATTCCTTTTATTTCTTTTTCAGCTCTGATTGCTGTGGCCAAAACTTCCAAAACTATGTCGAATAGTAGTGGTGAAAGTGGGCATCCTTGCCTTGTTCCTGACTTTAGGGGAAATGCTTTCAATTTTTCACCATTGAGGATAATGTTTGATGTGGGTTTGTCATATATAGCTTTTATTATGTTGAGGTATGTTCCTTCTATTCCTACTTTCTGGAGGGTTTTTATCATAAATGGATGTTGAATTTTGTCAAAGGCTTTTTATGCATCTATTGAGATGGTTTGTATCTTTCAATTTGTTAATGTGGTGTATTACATTGATTGATTTGCGGATATTAAAGAAAACTTGCATTCCTGGGTAAAGCCCACTTGGTCATGATGTATGATCTTTTTAATATGTTGTTAGGTTCTGTTTGCTAGAATTTTATTAAGGATTTTTGCATCTATGTTCATCAGTGGTATTGGCCTGTAGTTTTCTTTTTTTGTGGCATCTTTGTCTGGTTTTGGAATTAGGGTGATGGTGGCCTCATAGAATGAGTTTGGAAGTTTACCTTCTGCAATTTTCTGGAAGAGTTTGAGTAGGATAGGTGTTAGCTCTTCTCTAAATTTTTGGTAGAATTCCGCTGTGAAGCCGTCTGGTCCTGGACTTTTGTTTGCTGGAAGATTTCTGATTACAGTTTAAATTGCCGTGTTTGTGATGGGTCTGTTAAGATCTTCTATTTCTTCCTGGTTCAGTTTTGGAAAGTTACACTTTTCTAAGAATTTGTCCGTTTCTTCCAAGTTGTCTATTTTATTGGCATATAGCTGTTGATAGTAGTCTCTTATGCTCCTTTGCATTTCTGTGTAGTCTTTTGTTATCTCTCCATTTTCATTTCTAATTTTGTTGATCTGATTCTTCTCCCTTTGTTTCTTGATGAGTCTGGCTAGTGGCTTGTCAATTTTGTTTATCTTCTCGAAAAACCAGCTTTTAGCTTTGTTGGTTTTTGCTATGCTCTCTTTTGTTTCTTTTGCATTTATTTCTGCCCTAATTTTTAAGATTTCTTTCCTTCTGCTAACCCTGGGGTTTTTCATTTCTTCCTTCTCTAGTTGCTTTATGTGTAGAGTTAGGTTATTTATTTGATTTTTTTCTTGTTTCCTGAGGTACGCCTGTATTTCTATGAACCTTCCCCTTAGCATTCCTTTTACAGTGTCCCATAGGTTTTCGGTTGTTGTGTTTTCATTTTCATTCGTTTCTATGCATATTTTGATTTCTTTTTTGATTTATTCTATGATTTGTTGGTTATTCAGAAGCGTGTTGTTTATCCTCCATATGTTGGAATTTTTAATAGTTTTTTTCCTGTAATTTAAGTTTAATTTTACTGCATTGTGGTCAGAGAAGATGACTGGGATGATTTCAATTTTTTTTGAGTTCACCAAGGCTAGATTTATGGCCCAGGATGTGATCTATCCTGGAGAATGTTCCGTGTGCACTTGAGAAAAAGGTGAAATTGATTGTTTTGGGGTGGAATGTCCTGTAAATATCAATTAAATCTAATTTGTCTATTGTATCATTTAAAGTTTGTGTTTCCTTGTTAATTTTCTGTTTAGTTGATCTATCCATAGATGTGAGTGGGGTATTAAAGTCTCCCACTATTATTGTGTTATTGTTAATTTCCCCTTTCATACTTGTTAGTATTTGCCTTACATATTGTGGTGCTCCTATGTTGGGTGCATATATATTTATAATTGTTCTTCTTGGATTGATCTTTTGATCATTATGTAGTGTCCTTCTTTGTCCCTTTTCACAGCCTTTATTTTAAAGTCTATTTTATCTGAAATTAGTATTGTGACTCCTGCTTTCTTTTGTTCTCTGGTTGCATGAAGTATCTTTTTCCAGTCCTTCACTTTCAGTCTGTATGTGTCCCTTGTTTTGAGGTAGGTCTCTTGTAGACAGCATAAATAGGGGTCTTGTTTTTGTATCCACTCAGCCAGTCTTTGTCTTTTGGTAGGGGCATTCAACCCATTTACATTTAAGGTAATTATTGATAAGTATGGTCCCGTTGCCATTTACTTTGTTGTTTTGAGTTCATGTTTAAACACCCTTTATGTGTTTCCTGTTTAGAGAAGATCCTTTAGCATTTGTTGGAGACCTGGTTTGGTGGTCCTGAATTCTCTCAGCTTTTGTTTGTCTGTAAAGCTTTTGAATTCTCCTTCATATCTGAATGAGATCCTTGCTAGGTGCAATAATCTGGGTTGTAGATTATTCTCTTTTATTACTTTAAATATGTCCTTCCATTCCCTTCTAGCCTGAAGAGTTTCTATTGAAAGATCAGCTGTTATCCCTATGGGGATCCCCTTGTGTGTTATTTGCTGTTTTTCCCTTGCAGCTTTTAATATTTGTTCTTTGTGTTTGATCTTTGTTAATTTGATTAATATGTGTCTTGGGGTGTTTCACCTTGGGTTTATCCTGTTTGGGACTCTCTGGGTTTCTTGGACTTCTGTGACTATTTCCTTCCTCATTTTAGGGAAATTTTCAACTATTATCTCCTCGAGTATTTTTTCATGGCCTTTCCTTTTATCTTCTTTTTCCGGGACTCGTATGATTCGAATGTTGGGGCGTTTCCTATTGTCCCAGAGGTCCCTGAGGTTTTCCTCATTTCTTTTGATTCTTTTTTCTTTTTTCCTCTCTGCTTCATTTATTTCCACCATTCTATCTTCTACCTCTCTTATCGTATCTTCTACTCCGTTATTCTACTTTTGGTTCCCTCCACCGTGTCTTTTATCTACTTTATTTCATTATTCATTATATATTGACTACTTTTTATTTCTTCTAGGTCCTTGACAAACATTTCTTGCATCTTCACAATCTTTGTCTCCAAGCTATTTATCTGTAACCCCATTTTGTTTTCAAGATTTTGGATCATTTTTATTATCATTATTCTAAATTCTTTTTCAGATAGAGTCCCTATCTCTTCCTCTTTTGTTTGGCTTGGTCGGCATTTCTCATTTTCCTTTACTTGCTGAGTATTTCTCTGCCTTTTCATCTTGTTTAGATTGCTGTGTTAGGCCTGGCCTTTCTGTATTCTGGTGGTTTGAAGTTCCTGTTTATTGTAGAGGTTCCTCACTGTGGGTGGGGTGGACGGGTGGCTTGTCAAGGTTTCCTGTTTGGGGAAGCTTGTGTCGGTGTTCTGGTGGGAGAAGTTGGATTTCTTCACTCTGGAGCACAATGAAGTATCCAGTATTGAGTTATGAGATGTCTATGGGTTTGGTGTGACTCTGGGCAACCTGTATATTGATGCTCAGGGCTATGTTCCTGCATTGCTGGAGAATTTGTGTGGTATGTCTTACTCTGGAACTTATTGACTCTTGGGTGGAGCTTGGTTTCAGTGTATATATGAAGGCTTTTGGATGATCTCTTATTAATTAATGTTTCCTGGAGTCAGGAATTCTCTGTAGTTCTCAAGTTTGGGGCTTAAGCCTCCTTCCTCTGGTTTTCAGTCTTATTCTTGCAGTAGCCTCAAGATTTCTCCATCCATACAGCACTGATAATAAAACTTCTATATTAATGGTGAAAAGATTCTCCACAGTGAGGGATACCCAGAGAGGTTCACTGAGTTACATGGAGAGGTGAAGAGGGAGGAGGGAGATAGAGGTGACCAGAAGGAGAAGAGGTGGACTCAAACGTGGAGAGAGCAGTCTAGCCAGTAAGCACTTCCCTCTGTGCCCTCCACAGTCTGGAACCCTCAGAGAGGTTCACAGAGATACATAGAGAGGAGAGAGGAAGGAGACAGAGGTGAGCATGCATAGAAAGGGGGGAATCAAGAGGGGAGAGAGAGATCTGGGCAGTATTCTGTTCCTGAAGTGTTCTCTGGTGCCCAGAACACCCTCAGAGATTCACAGAATTGTGTTGAGAAGAGAAGGAGGAGGAGGGGAGATAGAGGTTCCCTGGGGGAGAAGAAAGAGAGTCAGTAGGGGGAGAGAGTAATCAAGCCAGTAATCACACTCTTAAGTAAAAATGGGTACTAAAGATTGGGTTCTTAAATGTACAAAATTGGTATCAAATATGTAAAACAAAGATTAAAAATCTATAGTAGAGGTTAGACTCTTAAATAAATACAATACATAAAAAAATCACAAAAAGTATAAGATATATTTGTACAGTTTGCTTTAAAAATAGGGTCTTTTTTTTTTTGCAAGGTAATAGTGGGTTATAAAAATGAAAATTAAAGGTGTAATAGAGGACTTAAGGAAAAAAGAAAAAAATTAAAAAATTAAAAAAATGATAATAGTAAAATTATATCCAGGACTTTCTCTGGAGCTGTTGTGAGCAGTGTAGGGTCAGTTCAGTTTCAGATAGATCCTTGTTCCTGCTTATACTTTTCAAGATCTATAGGCCCCTTTCAATGTAGTTGGTGTTAACTACAGGGATTTTATTTTATTTTATTTTATTTTATTTTATTTTATTTTATTTTATTTTATTTTAATAAATTTATTTATTTTAGTTGGGGGTTAATTACTTTACAATATTGTAGTGGTTTTTGCCATACATTGACATGAATCAGCCATGTTGACCTGTCACTTCCAAAGTGGTTCCCTCTGTTTATTTGGCTTCTGTTTGCAGGTCTCTTCAGTGTCTAATTTCCGCCCTGACACAAAAAGGTGGAGGTGGTCTCTTTAGGTTCACTTGTTCAGTCGTGCTGTGGGGAGGGAGGAACACTGCAAACCAATATAACTGGCGTGTGTGTGGAGAGCTTGCAGTGTCTCAGCCGCACTGGGTTTGCCCCCGCTCATGGCGTGGGTGCTTTCCCAGTCTGCCCTGCTCAGGCTTCAGGTTACTCTGCCAGGGAGTGGGCCCTGAGATGTGTGCACCTCCCAGGTCTAAGCCGCTCAGGTTCAGGTTCCTGGGTACTCCACAAAGGTGCAGACTTGGTTGGGCCCGCAGTTTGTGCCGATCCCTGGTCGGAGCAGCTCAGGTAGCCAGGTGTTTGGCGAGTGCACTCTCCCCTGTTGAGGCAGTGTGACTTATCACCTCCCTGGTCCCCGCCTCGGTTTCTGGGCATGCCCGGCTCCAGTGTGCCTTGTGTCAGTTCTGGGGAGCTGGTCTCTGGCTGCAACCCTCCCGGAGGATGTTAACCCTCCAGAATATCAGGCAGTCTTTGCTTAGAAACTGGAAGACTGTTTGCAATTTTGTAGGGGGTGTCCTCTCTGGGGCCAAGTTTGCCCCTTTCCGGTTCTGGCTGGCCCCGCCTGCCCACTGCATCTGGTGGGGGATGGGTCGGTCCGCAGCCGGCTAGCTCTCCTCTGGTATTGCTCAGTCCTTTGTTCTGTGAGCGGGTCGGCAGTGCCTTAGATTTGGGCTTTTCGCAGGATAGTTCTCTCTCTCTGGCTGTTCCATAGTTTAGGTTGCTATCTCAGGTTAGCTCCCTCAGATTGCCCTCAGGGCATTCGGGCCCAGTCCTTACCCTAAGCAATGCAGCCTGCTCCTCTCTGTTCAGCCCCCACTTGCTGGTGGTGGAGGCGAGCGTCTGGGGTACTTTGCTGGGAATTGCCTCTAGGCACGTAATCTGTGGATTTTATTCATTTATTTTTCCTCCTGATTATGTTGCCCTCTGAGATTCGTAAACTTCCCCCAAACCCGCCAGTGAGAGGGTTTCCTGGTGTTTGGAAACGTCTCCTTTTTTACGACTCCCTCCCTGGGACGGGTCCCCATCCCTAATTCTTTTGTCTCTCTTTTTATCTTTTATATTTGTCCTACCTCCTTTCAAAGACAATGAGCTGTTTTTCTGGATGCCTGATGTCCTCTGCCAGGGTTCAGAAGTTGTTTTGTGAAGCTTGTTCAGCGTTCAGATGTTCTTTCAATAAATTTGTGGAGGAGAGAGTGGTCTTCCCGTCCTATTCCTCCGCCATCTTCCAAGCATCTTTTCTGATCACAATGCTATGAGATTAGAAATAAACTATAAGAAAAAACTCTAAGAAACACAAATATGTGGTGTCTAAGCAATATTCTACTAAATAACCACTGCATCCCAGAAGAAATCAAAGAAGAAAATTTAAAAAAATACCTAGAAACAAATGAAAATGAAAGCACAATGGTCCAAAACTTATGGGATGCAGCAAAAGCAGTTCTAAAAGCGAAGTTTGTAGCAATACAATCTTACCTCAAGAAACAAGAAAAATCTCACATAAGCAACCTAACCTTATAACTAAAACAACTAGAGAAACAAAACCTAAAGTTAGTAGAAGGAAGGAAATCATAAAGATCAGAGCAGAAGTAAATGAAATAGAGACAAATAAAACAATTGCAAAGATCAATGAAACTAAAAGCTGATTCTTTGAAAAGAGAAACAGGATTGATAAACCTTTAGCCAGACTCATCAAGAAAAAAGGGAGAGTACTCAAATTAGTAAAATTAGAAATGAAAAAGGAGAAGTTACAAATGACTCCACAGAAATACCAAGAATCATAAGAGATTACTGTGAACAACTGTATGACCATAAAATGGACAACCTGGAAGAAATGGACAAATTCTTAGAAAGATACAGTCTCCCAAGACTGAACCAGGAAGAAATAGAAAATATAAACAGGCCAATCACAAACACTGAAATTGAAACCATGATTAAAAACCTCCGAAAAAACAAAACTCCAGGACCTGATGGCTTCACAGGCAAATTTTATCAAATATTTAGAGAAGAGTTAACACTATAAAAAATCATACAGAAAAGGAGAAATATCATATGACATCCCTTATATCTTGAATCTGAAAGGAAATACAGATGAACTTACAACACAGAAAGAGACTCACAGACTTAGAAAACGAACTCATGGTTGCTGGGAGGAAAGGATAGTTAAGGTCTTTGGGAAGGTCATGTACACACTGCTATATTTAAAATGTATAACCAAACCAAAACCTATTACATGGAACTCTGCTCAAAGTTACATGTTAGCTTGGACGTGAAGGAGGGTTGGGGGAGAACAGATACATGTATATATATGGCTGGGTCCCTTTGCTATATACCTGAGACTATCATAATGTTGTTAATCAGCTATACCCCAATACAAAATTTTTTGATGTTAAAAAGTAAATAAATAAAAAAGGAAAGAAGGGAAAAATGCAATGAATTTAGGGCTTCCCAGGTGGGTGAGTGGTAAAGAACCCATCTGCCAGTGAAGAAGAGATAAGAGATGCCAGTCTGACCCTGGGTAGGGAAGATCACCTGGAGGAGGGCATGGCAACCCACTCCAACATTCTTGCCTGGAGAATCCCGTGGACAGAGGAGCCTTGCAGGCTACAATCCATAGGGTCACAAAGAGTTGGACACCACTGTAGCAACAGCACACAGGTGTGCAGTGGTTTTAAAACAGCTACAAACATGGTAGACATTAATCCAATTATATTAAAATCATTTAAATGTGAAAGGTTTAAATACACCAATTACAAAACAAAGATTGTCAACCTGGATTTAAAAAAAAATACCTCACTGTGTTATTAATATGAAACTCACTAAAAAATGTCAGGTTCACTAAAAATAAAGGGATGGAAAAACAGTGTTAATCAAAGACAAATGAATCTTTTTAAAGGTGGTATATACATACAGTAGAATATTGTTATTGTTTAGTCACTAAGGCACATCTGACTTTTTGTTACCCCATGGACTGTAGCCTGGCAGGCTCCTCTGTTCATGGGATTTTCCAGGCAAGAATACTGGAGTGAGTTGTCATTTTCTTCTCCAACAGTAGACTATTTATTCAGCCTTAAAAAGGAAGAAAATTCTGGCAATGCTACAACATTGATGAACCTTAGCATTATACTAAGTGAAATAACCCAATTAAAAAAGGACAAATATTATATGATTCCACTTATATTAGGCACCTATTGTAGTATAATTCATAGAGATAGAAAATAGAATGATGGCTTCCAGATCTGGGGAGAAGGAATGGAGGGACTTAATATATAAAGGGTAAAGTGTTTCAGTTGGGAAGGATGAAAAAATTCTAGAGATGATTGCAAAACAATATGAAAGTACTTAATGCCATAGAACTGTACAATGAAAATGGTAAATTGTATATTATGTGTTTTTTACCATAATAAAAAAGAACAAAAAGAATAGAGATAAATATATCATGCTAATACTAATCAAAAGGAATCTGAAGTAGCTATATTAACTTCAGACAAGGCTAACTTCAGAAATAGGAAGATTATCAGAGATCAAGAGGGGCATTATATAATGATAATGGGTCAATACTCCAAGAAGACATACAAATCTAAACATGTATGCACCTAACTATAGAACATCAAAATACATGAGGTGAGTCTGATAGAACTGAAAGAAAAAATAGAAAGTTCCACCCTGATATTTGGAAATTTCAAAACCCCTGACAGTAATTGATAAGTCAAGAAGGCAGAAAATCAGTAAGAATGTAGATGACCTGAGTAATACCATCAATCAATTTTATTTAACTGACATTTGTAGAAAATTGTATCCAATAACAGCAGAATACACATTCTCCTCAGCTCACATGGAATAATCACCAAGATAGACCACATTCTGGATCATAAAACACCTCTTAACAAAATTTAAAAAACCAACATCATATGAAGTATATTTTTAGAGCAAACAGGATTTAAGCTAGAAATCAATAAACCAAAGATAGCTGAAAAATATTCGTAAATTAACACAATTCTAGATAACATATAAGTCAAATAAGTCTAAAGAGAAATTTAAAATATTTTTAACTAAATTAAAATACAACTTATCAGAATTTGTGAGATACAGTGAAACCAGTGCTTAGAGGGAAAATCATAGCAATAACTACATATATTAGAAAAGAAAAATCTGAGATAAATAACCAAAATTTCCATATTAGGAAACTAGAGAAAGAATAGGAATTTTAACTTAAAGGAAGAAAAAGAAAATAGATGATAAAAATTAGAGGAGAAATGAAAGGCTAGTGTGAAACAATAAAGAAAACTAAAAGGACTGAAAGCTGGTTCTTTGGAAAGAACAATAAAATTTACAAACTCATAGCCAAGCTAACCAAGAAATAAGATGGGGGACTTAAATTATCAATATTAAAAGTGAAAGGGTCATCACCACTGATCTCGTAGACATTCAAAAGGTAATAAATTACAAACAAATCTATGTCAAAAAAATATTGATAACTTAGGTGAAATAGACTAATTTCATGAAAGACAGACTACAAAATCTCACAAAAAGGAAAAAATAGAAAACTTGGCTAATTCTATTCTTATTCAACAAATTAAATTGATAATAACTATCCAAAGCAGAAAATACAAGTACCAGGTCCAAATGGTTAAAGAAATGTTAGTCACTCAGTCATGTCCAATTCTTTGTAACCGTTTTCATGATTTAAAGACTCACTGTTCCCAGGCAAAGGTGATGTCAAACAAATGTCACTTAGTTATATCCCAGTATAATTTTTTTTTCCTGGCCAGGCTGTACTGCGGAGCATATGGGATCTTAGTTTCCTGACAAAGGATTGAATCTGTGTTCCTTGCACTGGAAGCAAGAAGTCTTAACCACTGGACTGCCAGGGAAGTCCCTCTAGGAATCCAAAGGGTGGGCAGGCAGACAAGAACGCATACATATATAAAATCAGGTTATCAGAGACAAAAATAAAATAAAATAAAGACTCACTGTTTTTAAGATGTTAACACTTCCTAAATCAATTTACAGATGCAGTACAATCCCTATCAGATTGAGGAAGTGTCTTTCTATTTCTAATGTACTGAGAGTTTTTATCATAGAAGTGTTTTGGATTTAATTTTTTCAGCTTGTTGATATGTTATATTATGTTGATGTTTGAACACTGAAGCACTCTTAAACGTTAAACTCAGTCATGTCTAACTCTATGACTCCATGGACTGCAGTCTACCAGGCTCCTCTGTCCATGGGATTTTCCAGACAGAATACTGGAGTGGGTCGCCATTTCCTTCTCCAGGGGATCTTCCCAACCTAGGGATTGAACCTGCATTTCTAACACTGGTAGGTGGGCTTTTAACTGCTGAGCTACCAGGGAAGCTCCAATGTCTTGAATATCTAAAAAAAACAAAAAAGCTCTTGAGTATCTCAAAAAATTATTTATGGTGGATTATCCTTTTTATACATTATTGTATTCCATTCTCTGATATCCAATTCTTCATAGTCTCTTTCAGAAAATAGATGTCAAGGTAATTCTCCAAACTTATTCTATGAGGTCACCATTACCTTAATCCTCAAACAAATATAGACATTAGAAATAAGGAAAACTCAAAGTGAATATCTCTCATGAACTAAAATGTAAAAATAGTCAACAGAATATCATCAAATTGAGTACAATAATGTATAAAAAGAATAATCCACTCTAAACAATTTTCTTAAGATATTTAAGAGTACTTCAATGTTCAAAACTCCATGTAATTTAACATACCAACCAGCTAAAAACGAATATTGTATGATATTATCAATTGACATAATAAATGAGTGTGACAAAATCCCAAACCCTCCTATGATAAAAACTCTGTACATTAGAAATAGAAAGACACTTCCTCAGTCTGATAGGGATTGTCCTACATCTATAGATTGCCTTAGGTAGTGTTAGCATCTTAACAGTAGTGAATCTTTCAATCATGAAAACAGTATGTCTTCTTATTATTTGTATCTTGATCTACAAATTCATTGCAATTGCAATAAAAATTCAGCAAGTTCTCTTCCAGATAGCTACAAACTGATTGTAAAGTTTATACAGAATGTTCTGAAGAAGTTGGAGGACTATCACAGTCTCATTTCAATACTTATTGTAAAGTTGCAGTAACAAGACAGTGGTGAAATGGAGAAAGAATAGGCACATAGATTAATGGAACAAAATGGAGAATTCAGAACACTCCTACAAATATAGGAATCAAATTTATTTTTAACTTTTTAAATAATGGTAAAATACATAACAAAATTTACCATTTTTACTATTTTTAAGTGTACAATTCAGTGGCATTAATTACATTTAAATCATTGTGCAACCATCACTACTATCCATCTCCAGAACTTTTTCATTATCCCAAACTGAAACTGTATCCATTAAACAATAACTATCCATTATTTCTTTTTCCAAAGTCCTAATAGCTACTATTCTACTTTCTGTCTTTATGAATTTGACTATTTTGAGTACCTCGTATATGTGGAAGTATACAATATTTGTCCTTTTTCACTGGGTTATTTCACTTAACAGAATGACTTCATTTGTGTTGTAGCATGTTTCAGAATAGCTTTCCTTTCTAAGATTGGAAGATATTTCACTATTTCTATGCCATATTTTCTTTATGTGTTGTTTTCCACCTTCCAGCTATTATGAATAACTCCACTATGAAACTGGTATACAAACACCTGTTAGAGTCTCTGTTTTCACTTATTTGAGTATACACAAAAAAGTGGAGTTGCTGGATAATATGGTAATTCTATGTTTAATTTTTTGAGGAACTGCCATGCTATTTTCCACAGTGGAGACACCATTTTACAGTCCCATTAGCAATGAATGAAAGTTCCAATTTCTCCACATCCTTAGCAACACTTATTATTTGCTCTTTTGTTTGATACTAGCCATACTAATTGTTATAAAATGGTATCTCATTGTAGTTTTGACTTGCATTTTCCTAATGATTAGTGATATTGAGCATCTTTTCATGTTTTTATTAGTTATTTTTATATATTTCTCAAACAAAAGTCTCTTTAACCCCTTGCTTGTTTTTAGAAATCTGATTGCTTGTGTTTTGCTTTTGTTGAGTTGTAAGAGTACTTTCTGGGATTTCTCAGGAGGTGGGAGACTTTAAGAGATGTAGGTTTGATCCCTGGGTCTTGAGAAGGGCATGGCAACCCGCTCCAGCATTCTTGCCTGGAGAATCCCATGGACAGAGAAGCTAGTAGGCTACTGTCCATGGTGTCACAAAAAGTCGGACGTGACTGAAGCAATTTAGCATGCCATGGTATGGCACAAGAGTTCTTTGTATAAGTTTCTATCCCTCTTAAGATATACGACTTGTAAATTTTTCTCGCATTCTAGTGGTTATCTTGGCACAACACAAAATACAGCACCAAAATATTTAACTGATAAAATCCAACCTATGTATTTTTATTTTTCTGCTTATGCTTTTAGTGTCACATCCAAGAAATGATTGTCAAATTCAATGTTACGTAGCTTTTTCCTTATGTTACCTTTTACGCGTTTTATAGTTTTAACTCTTATATTTAGTTTTATATTCATTTTGAGTTATTTTTTTTTATGTGGTGCAAGGTAAGGGTCCAACTTCATTCGTTTGAATATAGATATCTAGGTTTTCTGAGCACAAATTGTTGAAAAGACCATCCCATTAAATGACACCCTTTCCAATAATCATTTGACCATAAGTGTAAGGGTTTATTTATGGGCTCTCTATTTTATTCCATTGGTCTACAAGCCTGTCTTTTTGCTAACATCACACTGTTTTGATAACTGTATATTTGTCCTTAAGTTTTTAAGCAGAAAAATACCTCCTCTAACTTTGTCTTTTCTTTCAAGATTGCTTTGACTATTTGGGGGTCCCTTGATGTTCTATATGAATTTTAGGATGAATATTCTTATTCCCCCCCCAAAAAATGTTGGGATTTTGACAGTGATTTCATTGAGTCTATAGATTGCTTAGGATAGTCTTTATATCTTAACATTATTAAACATTGTAAGCATGGTATGTCTTTCCATTTATTTGTGTCAGTTTCTTTCAGGAGTGATTTGGAGTCTTCAGTGTGACTTTCACCTTGTCATAAAGTTTATTCTAAGTATTTTATTCTTTTTGATGTTATTGTAAATGAGATTGCTCTCATTTTTTTTATTATTCAGTTTTATTGTATAGAAATGAAACTTATTTTTGTTTATTAACTTTGTATCCTGCAATTTGCTGAATTTATCTATTAGTTTTAAATCAACTGATTTCTGACAAAAGTACAAAGGTAACTCGATACATAAAGGATTGTCTCTTCAACAATATTGCTGGAAAAACTGGATGCCCAGGATCTCCAGGGATTTGAGGGATGAAAAGTTAAATGTGTGAAGCATAGAGGATATTCTAGGGCTGCAAAACTATTTGTTTGATAGTTTAATGGTAGACATGGGACTCTGCATTTGTCACAATTCACAGAATTTTGCACATGAAAGGTAAACTTTTATTATGCAATAATTTTGGGGGAAGTTAGGAATGGAATGCTGAATGTGATGCTTTAATTGTTTTATAAATGATGAAACAACCTCATGGAATGGAGTGGGTGAAAATGTGTTGATCTAACTAATTTTGAAAATAAGTGGAATCTGTTATAATCAAGACAAAAGGAACTGCATAAAAGCTCTATGCTCTAGTTGAGGATTAAGGATTTTGCATGAGAAATGGTCATAACCAAGAGGAATCCAAGAAGACATGACTACTAAATGTAATGTGGTATCCTGGATGAGACAGTATACCAAAAAAAGGACATGAGATAAAAACCAAAGATATTTAAATAAAGTATGATCTTTAATCAATAACAACATATCAAGATGGGCTTATTAGCTGTAACAAATGTATCATACTTTATAAGATAAGAAATAATAGGTGAAATTGGATGTTGGGTATATGGAAACTTTCTGGACTATCTTAGCAACTTTTTCTGTAAATATAAAACTGTTTGAAAATAAAATGTTAGACAAAGAGAGACAGATTGGTGTGGTATCTGAGTTCAAGGATAAGTGTGATCAATCTCCCTATGTGTCTTTCTTTTGTCCTGTTTTTACCCTGTTTATCCTCCTGGTCCTCTTTCCATTCATTGCTATCCTGTTCTGGGACAATAGCAAGGAATCAAGGTGGAAGGCAGGAGACTGGAGAATGAGACTGAAGGATTTAATTGTTTGCCTATTTCCCTGCAGGGCTGTGTTCACTAGACAAAATTTCCATATAATTATCTCTCTAACAGAGTTCTCTCATGCCCTTCATGTCTTTCTTATTGACTCTTCACTTTTCAGTGGTAATAACTCCCTCTTGTCACTGAGCCCAGGGTACTGCACCATCCCTTGTTGGTTTCCCTAAGCCTTGACCACCTCTTTGTAAAGAATCCCTTTAATAAATTTCCTTCAATGACCTAGCTTGTGTGTGCCATCTAATACCTGCTGAAATCTGGTGAATAAACCCTAGATTTCCTGACTCAAGCAACAGTGTCATGAAAAGACAGTCCATGAACAACACATTTAACTTCTATAAATCTCCTTTTTATCCTCTAAAAACCTGGAGTAATTCCTATCTCAAAGACTCTGATGGGTTTCCAATGAAATAATATAAAAGACCATAAGATAAATTGCCATGCATTTTCATATCACTTTTTATCATGGCTTTCCTATACAGCAGGGGGTTACTAGTATTGTGCAATCTTTTTAGAAGGACACACAATATTAGAGACCTTCACAGAGCATTTCAAGAGAGTGTGGGTGGACTACAGGTGGACTGAAGCTAAGGCAGTGGAGGAATGAAAGCTATGTCCAACATTGCTCCATACAATGGGGTAAGAGAACTTCACTTTCATTAAAGAAGAAATTGGTTACTAAGTTCAAGCAGAAAATAGACCAAGGTCAGAATTTGGCTGCCAGTTTGGTTTTTGAAGTCAGAAGACCACATTAGAAAAGAAGATTGATTTATATCTGTATAACATATTGTAATTTATAAAATACCTTATCTTTTTCTTACTTGTTTTACTCAAAAACAATGTGAAGTTCATATTTTGAAACCAAGCAAGACCCTGTGGGACTCCTGGGCACAAAAGCCACTCTGTGTTTCTCATTTCTTGATTATAGGAGCTAGGCTTTGTTCAACCTCCATGACCTCTGAGTTCCAAGGAACAGGTTCAAACAGTTGTTAATTAGGGAAGGGAGGGGATTCAGGGACCAGTGAGGAACAGTCAAGAAAAAATAGTACAGCCTTGAAACAGGGTCTTGGTTCTCCTTCGAGGGATATATTATATAATGATGTCATTGAGCTATTTTGCAGATCCTGAAAGCCCCATCAGGTGGAAGAAGTTAATTGCATGCTGCTCATAGCACACAGGTAGACCCTACACCATTGGAACCAGAAGGTTTATGATGCTGACTCTTACTTACCTTACCAATCAGAAGAATATCCACAAGCTGATCACATTCTCCTCTTTGAACCATAACTGCAAAACTCCTCACTACCCCTTCCATGTTGGGACACATCATTTTGAGGACATTTGCCTTCTGTGGTCCCCTTTGCCTGGCAAAGCAATAAAGCTATTCTTTTCTATTCACCTGAAACTCTGTCATTGACATTTAATTCTATTTGGGGACACAAAGACCAGATTTGGCTTCATTTTCTTTTTTTATCTTATTTTACTATTATTATTATTGCTTCATTTTCAAACTTATTTATAAATGAGAAAGAGTTTAGAGAGATCCTGTGACCTGACTAAAGGCACCCTCTTATGAGTGAGCAAGCCAGCACTTTACAGTAAAGCTGTCACAACTGTGCTGAAAAAAAAAGCCATGTGAGGTGTGCAAGGGAAATAGGAGGCCAGGGACAAGTGCTGGGTCACCCAGAATGGTAGTGCGAGAGAGTGGATGGGATCAGGTATCTGTGAATACAGTCAGATTGAATACTGAATGGAGTAAAGAAGGTACAATGAAATTTTGATTCTCTTATGCTGGTCCCTATACTTTGTAAAGAGCTTAGGGCTAAAGCATATCTAGGACTCTTAGGGATTCTGACAAATGAAAAAGTTAGGAGTTTGATCTTCATACTTCAGTTTGGAAATACTATTTCCAATGGAAGGCTTAATGCAACTTGGGACCATAAATACCCAATAGGAACATTTCAGCAGCCTCTCCTGTCCAGAGTGTCAAGTGTTCTTTAACATCCAGGTGCCCTCATTTGCCTTCTCAGCAAATAAAGTTTATCACTATTGGACTTCTGAAATACCAAGCTCTTCGGTATATCATTTTTCCATTTGCAGTAACTTGAGACAGACAACTTTTTGTCACACCCAGAGGGTTTCTTTTTACTTCAATTATATAATAGGTTTCCTAGTGTTTTTGTCCCCAAATGTAGGTTAAAAAGTGCTTGCTAAAATTAACTTCTGTTATTCTGTACTCATGGGGCTTTCTGGGAAAGGGCTGTCCACTTAAAACAGCTTCTAAGGGAACTATTCAGGACACTTGTAACTCTAGGTTTTATTAAATGACACAAGCTGCTGATGCTGGTTTTCCTTGACATGTAACTGAATCTCATTTGATCAGGAAAAAAAAAATGTTTCCTGTGTTTCTGGTGAAATAATGGGATTCTGTGGCCATCCTATATTGACCTACTATGTGAATATGCATGTTTTATATAGGTAATTCATGCATGTATACTATATATTATCTATATACATAATACACAGCCACCACTTATCTCCTTGGAGGTAGCTATCATTGAGTGGCAACCTAATAGCAATGGTAATTGACTTCGAGGTAGCATGCTGTTTTATTATCCTGACTCCTTAGTCCTGAGTGTTCCACCTCCTTGGTGGAACCTGTGACGGTTTTCTGTTAGTAATTTAATGCTGTTTCTGCTGCCCACCAGACGTGACCAGCACCACCAGCAGGGCCCATTTGTGAGTTTCTCTGGTCATTAACTCTTTTCCCCTCGTTATCTGTTTCTTGGCCCCCCTCATTTCCCAGACCCACAGTGATAATATTGGGGCATACTTTTTGAGCCATGATGATCAAGGTCATCAGAATATTCTGATGTGGAGGACAGCTGGTGCTGAGAGCAGTTGTTCTCAGCACAACATGTAGCCCCTCCAGTCTTAGCTTATGGAGCAAAGGAATGGAGTGAAGATGAGGGCTCAAAGTTCCATTAGCTCTTGGCAAGATGCTACCTTTTTTTCCCATCCCCACATCAGACTGGCACCCTGGTCTGACCACAACCATTTCTCTTGGGGATTGTCAGGCGTAACAATTTATTACTATTTCCCTTATGTCACTTATCACTTCCCACCCCCAATGCTCTTATCCCGATACCCACACTCTGGATATCCTTTATAGGACTCCATAGCCAAGGTATTGCATGATACCTTTCTTTTGTGTCCTCTGAACTTTTGACCCCTAATCACTAGCTTTTTCTTCTGGAGTTCCCAAACTGTTCTCAAAATATCCTGCTCTTCTGGATCTAACTAAAACTAACCTAAATCTCCCCTGAGGGCATCACTTCCCTTGTAATCCCCTCCTATTGTAGAGGTTTCTCTTCCCTTCCCACTCCTTCCCCTAATACCACCAGGTGGGATAGATGCTGTTCTCACTTCTCTTGCTGCTTCCACTTCTTGAATACTGTAACATCTTTCCTCCCTTTACGTTATCCAGAGAGGACATTTATGCCATTACCGTGTACCATCAGCAATGCCTCCTCATTACCGTCATCTTCAGACACCTTGGTTATTATCTAACTACCACCTTTTATTTTTCCATTTCACTTCTCCTTGCATCAAATTCTAACAATCAGTTATTTCACTGGGACATAAAATCCTGAGGTCATATCACCTTTTAATTGTTTTTTCCTCCCCTTCATGATCTTGCATCTTCCCTATCAATACCTAGCTTCAATTCTATCACCTTTTTTTTTTAAAATCATATCATTGCATTTACCCTCATCTCCATCGTCCTTCTATCACATAATTACACTTACTTTGCAAAAATCCCAAACCTGACCGTATTCAGCTCTCTACCTACCCTGCACCTACACTAACCCAGGAAAATACCAACAACCATCCTCTTTGTTGTCACTTTAAAATCCATGGGGATGTCTCTGGTGGTCCAATGGTTAAGAATATGCTTTCCAATGCAGGGGACACATATTTGATCCCTGGTTGGGGAACTAAGATTCCCCATGCTGTAGCAACTAAGCCCATATACTGTAACTAACAAGCCCGGCTCTAGAGGCTGAGGGTCATAACTGGAGAACCCACACACCACAATGAAGAGCCCTCAAGCTGCAACTAAAACCCATCAAAGAAAATTTTTAAAATAAATATTTTAAAATAAATAAATAAAATTCACAACTACTGGCTTCAAGTAGACTGTTAACATCACTCAGCAATCCTGCTCTATTTCCCTAGTCTATTTTCTTTTCCTCTCTCCGCATGAGTATTTCCTGCCTTCTCCTTTGTCCTCAAGCCTCCAGGTCCTTCTGCATTCTCCTTCTTAGCTGATAAGCTTATTTCCTATTTAACTATACATAGACAAAAAAAAAGTAAAAACAATTAGAAGAGAATGCCCATACTGTTCCAGTATCACATTAACAAAACTGTCCTTATCCATGCCCACATACTGTTTTCTTTCCGCTGCTATGAATGAACTCGCCATGGTTGCATCTAAACCCCACCTCATGACTTGTGCAGCAGATCTCTTCCTCCCTTGCCTGTGCATGCCTACTCAGTCACTTCAGTCATGTCCAATTTTTTGTGACCCCATGGACCATAGCCTTCCAGGATCCTCTCTCCATGGGATTTTCCCAACAAGAATACTAGCGTGAGTTGCCATGCCCTCCTCCAGGAGATCTTCTTGACCCAGAGATCAAACCCGCATGTTCTGCATCTCATGCATTGCAGATGGATTCTTTATCTCTGAGTCACTGGGAAAGCCCCCTCTCTTGCCTACTCAAGGACAATACTCCAGCAATGCCCTTTCTCTACCTTGCATTATAAATGTTTCCTTTATTCTGAGTCATTCCTAACAGCATATAAATATACTACAATATCCCTCAACATTAAAAAAAATACCTTTTTTTTCTGGATCCCACATCCCTCTCCAGGCATTACTCCATTTATTTGCTCTTTTTCAAAAGGCAAGGTTTCTCTAAAGAGATTTATATTCTTGCTATCTCCAGTTCTTCTAGTCTCACTTTAATACATGCCAATCAGTCTTTTAACTCGGGACTTCACTGCAATAGCTCCTGACAAGGTCACCAATGATGTTGCAAACCAATACACACTTCTCAGTTATCATCTTACTCATCCCATCACCAGCATTTGACACAATTGATCATTTCCTCCCACTTGAAACACTTTCTTATTTCTTTTCTTAGTCTTTTTCCTCTCTGCCTGGCTGTTCATTCTCAGTCTTCTCTGCTTCTTTCCTCCTATTTCTCCAACCTCTAGAGGCTCAGTTTTGAGAGCTCCCGTCTTCTCCATCACCCTAGGTGGCGTAATCAAAGTTCATGGTTTCCCATACAAATAATACACCAATAATGTTCAAATATATATTTTCCTCCTGGAAGGTCCTCTGAAATCCAGACCTTTGTATCCAGTTGCATACTTGATAGCTTCATTTAATATGTCCACAAAAAAATCCTTGATTTTCCCCACTAAACTCTCATCAACAGTAAATAGCAATTTCAGTCTTCTAGTTTGTTTCCAAAAGTTTAGAGTCATTTAATCTGTCAGTAAATGGTGTTGTATCTATGATACCATAAAACTCCTAGAAGAGAACATAGACAAACCATTTTCTGGCACCAATATTTTCTTAGGTCAGTCTCCCAAAGCAATAGGAATAAAAGCAGCAGCACTATTTACAATAGCCAACACAAAAAGGCAAACCAAAGTTTCAGTGACAGATGAATGCATGAAGAAGATGTGGTACATATATACAATGGAATACTTCTTAGCCATAAAAAAGAACAAGATAATGCTTTTTGCAGCAACGTGGATGGATCTAGAGCTTATCATACTAAGGTTAAATAAATCAGATATAGAAAGTCAAATACCATATTATGTCACTTATATGTGAAATCTGAAATACAAATGAAAACATTTTAATAAAAGAAACAACAGACTCACAGACATAGAAAACAAACATGATTTTCAAAGGGGAAAAGGGTAGGAGAGGGATGAATTAGGAGCCTGAGATTAGCAGATACAAACTACTATATATAAAATAGGTAAACAACAAATGAATCATATGAATCACTTTGCTATACACTAGAAACTAACACAGCATTGTGAATCATTTATACTTCAATTAAAAAATAAATCTGTCAGCTAATGCTATTGGTTCTATTTCTAGAAGACATCTAGAATCTGACCTCTTGTCATCCACCATAGGTATAGGTACTATAGGTACTCAGCTCCAAACCACCATCAATTCTTTCCTCTATTATCTGTTACTGCTTCCTCTTCAGAATCACTACAGTGACCTGCTCCATAGAGGTTAGAAGAGTGATTTCAAAACTTGTGCATATCTCTCTATGGTTAAAATCCTCTAGTGGCTTTCCTTATCATCCCAAATAAAGTCAAATTCCTTACATATCCAATAAGCCCGTAAATAATCTGCCCTCCTAACACGGCTTTGATTTTATCTCCTACCTCTTTCACTCTGTTCCAGCTAAACAGCTCTCTTTACTGGTCCTCACCTCATCTCCTTTGGATATCAGTTTCAATGTCACTATTCATAAGATCACTTTAAAATACCATCCCCCATCCCTGGTTTTCCCTTTCTCACTTCTCTGTTGTATTTTTTCCTATTGAATCCATCATCATCTGCCTTAATTCTTCTGCTTTTGTATTTATTTTCTGTTCCCTCAACTAGGATATAAATTTCATGAATATAGAGACTTTGCTTATTTTATTTAGTTTTATTTCCAATGTCTAGAATAGTGCTCGGTATGTAGTAGACACCCAATAAATCATAATTTAGAGAATGAATGGTGAAATTATGACATCAATATTAAATACTCCAATAAAAAGAGAAACTAAACAAGGATAGCATTTTGAAAGTTTCAAACATATGTGATCCTGCAGCTTCGAGTCTGATTTATCATTCGAACTACTCTCTTGATGTAGCATGAGAGAACCTAGTGCGATGGTGGGCCCAAGAGATAGGCCATTGACAGTGAGCTGGAACCACTTTATTTTGACCTTCCAGGTAAAACAGAGAAGGAGATATGAGAGAAGAGACCCAAAGGAAGAAAGATCATGGGCAGACAGAAAAAGAATACAGAAACTATACAAAGTCATTTGAATACTGAGGGATGATAGAGAAGATTCATAGGCATATAAACGAACAAAGGGAAGAAAAGTAAAAAAGCAGGGGGGTTGTAAGGCAGAAACTCATCTCTGATAACTCGCCTTACATTAATTTAAGATAATATTCTATTAATCTTCATAGCGAAGTCTTTAATTGCAAAGTCTTTCATCAGCCTTGTTATTTGCTGCACCTGTCATTGGAAACACTCAGTAGTTTTTGTTGTGTTGTTGTCATTTCTCACACTAATTAGAGAGCTGTTTTGTTGTGTTTTCCTTCAGTGTGGCTGGGTTTAAACAGTAGTGCTATCAATTATGCTCCTGCTCCCTGAGCAGATTTCACATAGCATTTTGGGCAGATTTCAAAGGATAGATTGCTTAAAATGTTAATTAAATACCCTCACAATATTAACAACTTTCTTAGTACCCTTTAACAATCCCATAATCCATCCTGCATCTGCCGCATAGTCGTTAAACCTCAAATATATGTGTTTAACATTCAATTGGGTGCTTAATGATCTTACCTTAACTGGGCCTATTAAATTTAAAGACATGTGCATAATTGGGTTATTGCACATTAATTATAAATACCTATTGGCTATTAAAATCACATTCCAAGGGTTAACACCTATCACTAGATTTGGCTAAACCTTGCCCAATCTGTGTTCTTCTCAGCAAAAGGACACTTGTCATAAAGAAATGAGGAAGCCTATCTCTTATCAGAGTGACCAAGTCAAATCGAAACTGCAAATCTCAATTCTAACCAGATAGAGGGGATGCCACTTAAAGAGTTACACAGAGAAAATAAGTAATGATTCCTCACAATTTTATAGCACTTAGTATATTTTAAAAGACTTTCACTAAACTTCATTGCTTCTAAATTTCCAGATACACTGGCATATATATAAGATATATAATTCTCTTTATGACAGATGGGAACACATCAGGCATGAAGAGTTCAAATGACTTTCTTGTTCCATTCAGAACTGACTTAGGCACTAGAAGGGCAAATAGAGACCATGTAAATATTTTGCTTTGTAAAGTAAAATGTAAGAGCAATAAGGAAGTAGCAGGTGCCCTTCTGCCTTCCAATGAAGGATATGTAGGTTCTATCCCTGGATCAAGAAGATCTCCTGGAGAAGGAAATGGCAATCCACTCCAGTATTCTTGCCTGAAAAATCCCATGGACAGAGGAACTTTGCTGGCTACAGTCCATAGGGTTGCAGAGAGTTGGACATGACTGAGCACATATGCACACAGGTGCCCTTAACCGACTTATATTGTCATTCTTTCTTCTATAATCCTCCACTCTCTTTGGCTGCTACTTCTCCCAACACTACTCCATAGCTTTAAAGACACTACTGGCTCTGTATCTTCCTGTCTAATTTAATGAACACCTTAAGTTTCGGGTTGGTCAAAAAGTTCATTTGGTTTTTCTGTAACATCGTATGGAAAAACCTGAATGAACTTTTTGGCCAACTTAATATATTTCTCTACATGTTCATAACACCCATCTGTACCACTTGTCATAATTTGTTTTCCATGGATAGAAGCATGTATGACTTTACACTTACTGAGGCCACCAAGAGGTCTGATTGTTCTGATTTCTCTCTAACTCATGCATTAACAATCAATGGTGAGTGCTTAAAAAATATGAGCAGATTCATTCCACCTTTCAGATGATGTCCATTTAAAGTACTTTGGAAATCTTCTTTCGTACTGAATCTTTAATTTATCCTTGAAGACAGTGTCTATGAGTTTGGATGTTATGGGACTAAAATAGATTTGTGCATAAGTCCCTCCCTGTGTTTTTGCCTGTGCCTGAGCTCTGAAGTTCCTCTGGGTGTTTCTCCTCTCAATAATAAAACATGACTGATAACAAGAAACGGCAGCCTTCCAAGTGGCTCCCTTTGTAGAAAATCCCCAAACACGTTCAATTCAAATTTAAACAGCCACATTTGAAACAAAGAGAGAAATGTAACAAATGGCCCCCTACTCTGTTTTCTAATTGTCTCCAGAGACAGATCACGTCTATTTGAATCTTTTTCAGCCCAGTCACATCAGTGCACTGACGGATCCTGTCCTTTTCCATCAGGCTTGCAGCATTCCTTCTTGGTCCTAGTATAAGATAGAGCAGCATGATCTGGGAATTCAGATATGACTTTTGTGGTTTGTGGACCTCTCCAAGGTACAGCTTTGAAACTTGGACAAAGTTTTTATACACAACAAAAACAAAACTTGTCAAAATGCAAATTTTACGATGCAACTAACATCTTTCAGCCCATCCTCTACTACTGTTTCTTCTCATTGGTTCTCCTCTGCTCTTTTAAGGAATCAAGGGGTTTTGGTTTCGAGGCTGCCACTAAGAGAAAGTCAATAAATCTCTCTATGTATTTCCTCCCATGATCAAATGAGAACAAGACTGCTCAAATTACCTTGTCGAACTTTTCTGAAATACAGTGGAGAAATGTGTATAAAAGTTTTGAAAGAGGCAAAACATTAAATGCAGTTGGAAGGACTGTATTATTTGTTCCAAATAAACAACTGAATGAAGGCCATATGTGTTCTACACAGGCCAAGAACTATGATATTTAAACAGGTATCACAGGAAAAGTAGTAAATTTAAAGGAAGACACAGATGTTCAAGAGGGTCTCCAAGAAGGTTCTTCCATGTAGCATGTGGGATCTTCATTCTCTGACCAGGGATCAAGCCTGTGTCTCCTCCTTTGGAAGCATAGAGTCATAATCACTGAACCTCCAGGGACATCCCAAGAAGGAAAAGGAACTTCAATAAGGAAATGGAGGAGTCACATCTTGGATCTTTACAGAGCTTTCCTTTACAAAAACATTATAGAGTGGAAAGAGAACTGAGATGAGGTATTGGCAAACTAGACTTTAGTCCCACTTCTGTCACTAGCTGTGTGACTTCAAGCACATTGCTGAACTTCTCTGGAGCCTTCATTTCCTCAGCTGCAAAATGAGAAGGTTGGCCTGAATGGGCTCTGAGGTCCCTGCTGGTTTTAAAATTCTATGTGGTGCTGTATCTACATTCTGCTACTCCACCATGTAGGACACTGACTCTGACATGGTTTGGTTGAGCATGTGATGGGAAGGAGGCTCTATGATTATGAGCTTTATTACCCAAAGTTCAAACAAGAGACTGGGCTCATGTCACCTGTGCCTGGAATTCTTCCCACTATGTGAGCTTCATCAACTGCTCATGATGCAGATGAGCAGATAGCTTAGAGGAAGATTGTAGAGCCCTAATAGGATAAGATCAGGTAGACAGGGCTGGAGAGGTGATGTTGAGAGGCTGAAAAACACACTTCACAATATTAATTGTTTGTCATGTCTTTTTCTTTGTGGCCCTATGAACTGTAGCCAGCCAAGCTTCTCTGTCCATGGGGGTTCTCCAGGCAAGAATACTAGATTGGGTTGCCATGCCCTTCTCCAAGAGATCTTCTCAACCCAAGAACTGAACCTAGGTCTCCTGCACTGCAGGCAGATTTTTTACTCTCGAACCACCAGGGAAGCCCCATCGACTGAGTTGCTGCTGCTGCTGCTGCTGCTAAATCGCTTCAGTCGTGTCCGACTCTGTGCCACCCCATAGACGGCAACCCACCAGGCTCTGCCGTCCCTGGGATTCTCCAGGCAAGAACACTGGAGTAGGTTGCCATTTCCTTCTCCAATGCATGAAAGTGAAAAGTGAAAGTGAAGTCGCTCAGTCGTGTCCTACTCTTCGCGACCCCATGGACTGCAGCTCATCAGGCTCCTCTGTCCACGAGATTCTCCAGGCAAGAGTACTGGAGTGGGTTGCTATTGCCTCCTCCATTGACTGAGTTACATAATGATAATTATCTGCTGTCAGCTCTGCTTTGTGCACTGTCATGACAATGGATGTGGTGGCCCCTTCATGATAAACCCCCACTCCATCTGGGCCAGTATCCTCAGTGTTATCTACATTGTTAGGAAATATATTCCCATTGAGTCTTAACTCATAGTGCTCATCACTCTTGGAACCTCCCCATCCTCTCCACTGAACTCTCATTTAGTCTCACAGCCCACATTCCATCCCATCTCTCTGAAAGTTTGATTTTATATTGCATGCTGTTCACTCTGAATTTGTAAATTTAATATAAAATAAAACAGGACATAACTTTTCAGAACTGGGAACAAAGACATTAGCTAAAAGACCTTGCCAAAGATGTATAGTGAAATAGTCTTAACCATCAGTAGCAGTTGTTTAAAGGAAATGCCTTTTTTACTAACTATTGTCAAGATACTATTTTAAGAAGAACCATTTAAAAGTCTAGAAAATAGAAAGAGTTTCACATAAAGAAAGTTAAATTAGTGAGATTCTTCCTTTCCCAAAGATGATTTCCACACTGTAATCTCTTACTGACATGTCACGATGTTTTGAATGCGAACTGCATATTTCATTTTCCACCCAAGTTTCTGCAGATAGAGATATGTCAAAGAGAGATCAGATGACAGCTTCTAGCAGGGCCTCACAGGTGAAAATTTGATGGGAGATTTTCATAGGTCCAGAGCCCACCTTCAAGTTTGAAGTCTTGAAAACTCAATTTTCCCAGACCTCCTAAAGATCATCAAGCTTTTGGACTCAATCAAAGTAAGAAGTCTGCATCTACCAAACTCACACGTCAGAACATGAATTCATTGGGAGTGGGAGACATGTATGGAAACATAATCTAAATTTCAAATTCAACCATATTACTCCCATGCTTAACATTTTTAATATCTCCTTTCTGTCTATAAATTGCTAGTAAGACAACTCTCAATATAACCACTTTCTGTCTCATCTCCTTCTATACCTCCCCTTACATGCAACCTATTACATAATATTTCAGTTTTCATAAACTCACAATGCCCTCCAACATTCTTTAAGTTCCCCACATTTTTTTCTTTTTTTTAAATTTATTTATTTTAATTGGAGGCTAATTACTTTACAATATTGTAGTGGTTTTGCCATACATTGACATGAATCAGCCATGGGTGTACATGTGTTCCCCATCCCTTTTAAACATAATGCCAACCCTGACTTACCATCCTAATCATCCATTTTCACTTCTAGCCTTCACATTTAAGAGTAAATTCAGGGACTTCCCTGGTAGTCCGGTGGCTAAGACTCCAAGCTTCCAATGCAGGGGACCTGGGTTTGATCCCTGCTCGGGGAACTAGATCCCACATACTACAACTAAAGATCAAAGATCCCACATGCTGGAACTGAGACAGGGCACAGCCAAATAAATAAATATTTTAAAAAATAAATAAATAAACAAGTAATTTCAGATCTCCCCCCATTTAATGTAGCCCACCACAGACTGAGTAATGTACTTGTTCTCCTTATTTTTAATCCATACTATGGTTTTCTCTTTTATAGATCCTGTCTCTTCACATTATGATTTTATGTTGAATTCTCTATTTGTCCTACTGGACTATGAATAACCTCAGAATGTTAATGATCCATTTTATCCCTGGAACTTTAGTGGTGGTGTACTTAAGACATGGGAGTACTTAAAAATGTTAAGTCAGTGAATGAAAAAATATTCTCAGGACTCTCACTTCTGGTTGGTCAGAACACTCAGACTCCAAGTTACAGACCAGAACCTTGTTTGGTAAGATGCCTTTAGGACAAGGGTTGCTAGATGCTTGTAATGTCTATCTTTATCTAGTCAAGGTCACCAGGTAAAGGGCTCTTCTCTTCTCTACTGATACTTTTGTTAACATCCGAGTGCCCTTTCCCCAGATGTTGTTTTTGTTGTTCAGTCACTCAGTCATGTCTGATTCTCTGTGACCCCATGGACTGCTGCACTCCAGGCTTTCCTGTCCTTCTCTGTCTTCCGGAGTGTGCTCAGACTCACATGCATTGAGTTGATGATGCCATTCAACCATCTCGTGCTCTGTTGTCCCCTTCTCCCCCTGCCTTCAGTCTTTCCCAGGATCAGTGTCTTTTCCAATGAGTTAGCTCTTCACATCAGGTGTCCAAATTATTGGAGCTTCAGCTTCAGCATCAGTCTTTCCAATGAATATTCTAGGTTGATTTCCTTTAGGATTGACAGGTTTGATCTCCTTACTGTCCACAGGCTTCTCAGATAATATGACTTAAATTTCTATCCCTTCTTGCTCAGCAACTCACTTCATTCTAATTTCTACACATAATTATCTCAGTCATTGCTTATTATTTTATGAGCTTTTGTTTCTCAACACCAGTTGCATTTTAGTACTGAGGCAGCACCCTAGTTGTCTTGATCAGCATGAGGAATACTGTGGTCTTCTGTCTGGCTAGTTTTCTCGATTCCCCCAAATAGAAACTGGGGAGTATCTTAGTTTTTTCGTTACATCATTATCATCTCTTCAAAATCAGTTACTCCTGCCAATAGGTAATTTTACCTATTATACATTGATGCTTGTTAGCTTACATTTCAGAGGCTGATTTCTGCCTGATTTGTCCTCTATTTCTGAAGCAAAACTACACTTCCTGTGCCTGTCATTATTAGACATGCCTTCTAGAAGTAGCTGGCCACTCAGTCTAAATTTGCATAGTATCTGGGCCCTGGCAGTAGAAGGAGGATAGCTCTACAAAGCCACCTTCATAGGTTTCTACATGCCAGAGGAAAGATGGTCCTGGGGGAATGGCCCTACAATAGATTCTTGAGAAGGATACAGCTTCAGCCGCTGGCACCATGAAGAATATCCCAGTTTGCTTTGCAAAGTCTGCCCAATCTTGGCTCACCACGCTATTCAGATAGCCTTCCTAAGAAAGCTGGCTGTGCTTCTTATGTTCGTTTATTTTAAACCCAGTGTCTTCTCCTCATCCCTTGATGCTTATTGTGTGGTTTAATTACTACCCTCTGCCTAGTGATTGCCAGCATGATATGCTGTGAGACTAACACACACAATGCGATGTGTGCTTGGAGGGACTGACAAGCCCAGCTTCTAAACCATATTCTCAAAGGGAAAGACCAACAAAACCCATCGTCGAGAAAGTGATCATTTCTGTGCCATGCAATTATATCCTTTAAAAAGTATACCTCTGGTGCACTACCCTGCCAACAGTTTACTGACGACAAGAAAACAAAACCAGCAGTTGACGTGAGAATGGCTATGGAAACCCTGTAATCATCTTAAAAATAGATTTATACAGGGAACCTGGTTGTTAGGAATGTAGTTTTACACTCTGTCTCAAAAGAAAAAATTTTTCTTCACGCTTTGGCCATTTTAGTTTCTACGACAACACTGTGGATATCTGGGAATGGAGGAGAGGTAGGAGGAGATAAGGAAGAGAGGAGGGACCAAATCTCAAAAATGCTGAGATTTTTTTTTTCTGTCATATGCTTACCCTTAACTTACCCACCCACAGACACCCCCATACACACCACATCCCTATCATTAGGGGAACATCTCCCTACTGATCACACCCACCAAGAAGCCATAAAAACAAACGTTGTTATCACAACTACCCACTCACAACTAACGACTTCTCTAAGTTCTACTTTACCCCATTTCACATCCTCCACATGCAATACTCTTCAGTACTTCCTTTCCCACCATGAATGCATAAAATGCACATGTAGATAACAGTCTTCCTCTTAAGGATCCACTCACAGTGGAAATTGCTGGGGAAGTACCAGCGGAGATTCCCACTCCCCTTTCCCTGAAACTTGCAAGTTAAAGTGATGAGTCTAATAAAGTCAGGGAAGGTGTAATACCAGATTGGAGAAGTTACAAAATATCAATTGACCCTAGCCTTGGGAGATTAGGAAGCTTGGCTTGAGAATTTAAATGCCATTTGCTAATGTTGTCAATTAAATGAGTGTTCTCTAACTGATTTTATGAGAGGAGTATATACATTCTTGAGAGAGTAAACTCTGCAAATAGATGACTTGAGTTTGAATCCAGATTCCTTCATTTATTTATTCATTATCTTGGATAAATTAAATCTCTCTATGCCTCTCATCTATAAAGTAGGAATTTAAATGGTGCATACCTCATAAAAGTTGTCATGAAGATTCAATTAGTTAATATATACAAAACACTCAGAAGAAAGTGCTGTTTACTCATACATGTTATTGTTGTCATTGCTGTTCTTTGTATCAAAATTCAGAGGATTAAGCCAACTGACAGAGAAATTTTTATCCTATTTAGATAACTCCATAAATACTCAGTTTGGAGAACTTGATGGAATTCTTTGGAAAACACAAATAAATGACTCAGCAACTGTCCTGTTTAGCCAGGAAAATGGCATTGTATGATTGATTCATAATGACAGAACCAATTTCTTCCATATAGAAGTGACCTGAATTATAGGATAGGGGATGGAGTAGGAAACAAGAGGAAGTTAAATTTAAAGTTCAAAGGAGAGGAAGAAAAAACATGAAATGGGTAACAGAGAAATATAAAGCTTAAAATACGATAAAAAAAAAATAGTCCAGGAAAACACAAATACTTCTAACTAGTACTTAGGTCCATATAACCTGTAAGACTATTTTTTCAAAGTTGAGTTATTTTTTTTAAAAAAAAAACTTAATTTACCATGTTTTCATTAAAAGTGACCTGCACTTTGAATATTGTGTAGGTGTTAAAGAAGTTAGACTATCTTATGTTCTGAAGAATTTGAAATTTGCCATAGCACTTCGACTTCAAATTCAAAACAGTTGTATCGCTAGATGGTAAACTCCTTGCTAGCGGAAATCCTGCCTGTCTGGTTCACAGTTCTTATTTTGCATACTGCCCAGGATGTAGTAGGTACTCGATAAATATTGAGGAAATGAAAGAACGAATCATAGAGTAAGTGAGTAAACTCTCTCAGCATGCTTGTGCTGGAATGGAGTATTAATAATTTAGGACTCAACAGTGATTCCATGGAAACTCATCAGATGTAGAAGCAGAAGTGGGATCTTGTCCCAACTCTGGAAAATACTGGATCTATTTCATTTGCAAGTTACCTGAGATGATTTACAGCAGTAAAAATAATAATTGGTCTCTCATAGGTATCATATGAGGATTAATGGAGAAAGGTAGGGGAAACACTTCATTAACCATAAATCCATGCACAGAGCCAACTAGCAGCAGCAGCAGCATGGTCTCAAAAAGAAATTGACTCACCATTGTTTGTTGTTTTTTAGTCACTGAGTCATGTCCAATTTTTGTGACCCCATGGACTGTAGCCCCCCAGGCTCCTCTGTCCATGGGATTTTCTAGGCAAGAATACTGGAGTAGGTTGCCATTTCCTTCTCCAGGGGATCTCCCTGACCCAGGGATCAAATTTGCATCTCCTGCGTTGGCAGGCAGATTCTTTACCACTGAGCCACCAGGGAAGCCCACCACTGCTTAGAGAGCTTTAATTCAGGTGGTACATTCATTTTGAATTCGTCTTTACATAAATCGTGGGAAGGAAGAAAAACTTGAGAAGTGGAGAGAAAGAGGAGAAGGTAAGAAGGAAATGAGGAAGAATTAGACGAAGAGGGAGAGAAAGTACTTTCACGTTTGACGGGAGTTGTTCAGCAATGGTGAGAATAAACAACATTCTGGAAATCATTCTTGAAAAATGAACAGCCTGCCCTTGATTCCTTTTCCAGATCTCCTCGAAGGGTCAGGGCTGGTATTTGGAGTGACTTTTCAATTAGCCAATCCTCCAGAAGTCTGCATTCAAGCTGGGAGATGCTTGCCAGGGTAGTGGCTTTTATCTTATTCAGTCATAAGGAACATGGAAATCAATTTTTCCCAATCTCAGTTATAGCTGGAAATCCATCCTTTTTACGTCAGCAGGAAGATTAATCTATTGAATGGTTTTCGGGATTTTGCTGACATATAAACATTTTAAGAATACATTACATTTTTTTTCCTCCTTCCCTAGCACTATTTTTAAAATGAAGCCAACATGCCGTGCCAGCCAGGGGAAGAAAGATGGACACACATTTCCTCCCCACAAGAGTGCAACCCATTTTTTTCAAAGCCTGAAGCACGAACTTCAGTTCACTTTGGTCAGTGCCTTCCTCTCAAAAGACTGTCCCAAATCAAAGGAAAGTCTACATTTTATGCAGATATTTATGATTTCAAATAATTCAATTTAGGGGGTCCCATGCACTAGATAGTGGTGCTTTCCACAATAACCACTGCAATGATTTGGTTGTTTGTTGCACCTAAAACTGAGGGTGTCTGGAGAATCCCAACCAGTGGTATTTTTAGGTAGTTTAGGGCTTAACAGGGTAGTGTCTGAAATGTGTATTGTAGAATTCCTGAAGTCTAGAAAGTGATTCAAAGGGTTCAGAGATATACCTAAGCATCATCTGTAAAATAAACAAAAATCAGGTTCTCCACACATGCATTTCTACATTTCAAATGCCTTTAGATACTATTATAATATAGCATTAAATAATACATCAATATAACACTATATAGTAAATATAACAAAAATACTAAATCTATAAATAAGTATATTAAATGTTATATACTAAAATAATAATATAATAAATAGAACATTGAAATATGAACATACCAATAAAAATGCATACTATTAATTATACTGAATATACAAAACTTGAAGAGTACTGAACACAAAGCAATTTTTATGTTTTTAGCTAGGCAATAACTAAAATCATGCTTATTAGTATAAGTGAGAGTAAGAACATCTGTTAGGTCGCCAGGTGGGTCATCATACTCAAAAAGTTTTAGGAGCACTGATGGAGAGTGGAAAAATAGGCTTGAGTGATGTGGAACTATTAAAATGAAAAAAGCCCCAAATAACAAAGTTGCCACATGCTAGTACAGAACAAATAATGGGGAGTGGGGTGGGGGGGAGTGGACATGCACCTTGTACCGATAGTCATAGATCCACTCCAATCTGTGAATGTCAGGGAGCTGGATGGACAGATTCTTGACATCTATGAAGTAGAGCACAATATGAATATGAAAGGCAGACATACCAAGATATTGGAACTTAAGCTTCAGGGCCCTTCCCTTGCATTGCCCCTCCTAAGACTCTCGGAAAGACTCTAGGAAAATGGGGATTCACCTGAGGCTAAAATTCTGTAAAATTTGCAAAAGCAAAACATTTTAACATCAATAAGTTAAGTCCTTTCTGCCTTCCAATATAATTTCCCCTTTGTCAGGTGTCATTAGATTATGGTCATTTGGAGGATTTGGGAAATTAGTTGGGGATATATTTAAGTGAGATTTAGTGTGGGTGGATTTATGTAGTTTGCCATTACTTCCACTTAGATAGTTAGGTATTGCTAACCAGGACAGTGTTGAAATGGCGTCCAAGGCTATTCATACGGCCCTCTGAGCTGACCTACTCATTAATGAAATGAAGCTAGAGGCTGGAGGTTTTAGGATGAAATAAATATACGACTCTATACCAGAGTGAAGTGGGAAACAAAAGAAAAACAAGATTTGAAAAGTGTAGCATCTGAAGTTAGTATATGTAAAAATTTCTGAGTAATCAGACATCTAAAATTGTAAGCAGAAGATTCAATCCTCATCAACACTCAGTCGAGATAGAAATCCACTCTTGGAAGAAATATATTTGATTTTTGTGCAGAGTATACCATTATAAAATCCCGTAGGATTGATGTTTTTGTGGGACACAAGCCTGTAGCAGTATGACAAACAGTGTATATATGTGTCCATGGTGATGTTGTGTTAGTGAAAATCAAATTATGATCAATCATGATGAAGGAAATAATGGATCGTCTTTTTATTCTCTAGTTAGAAAACATTACAAAAATTGCCTTCATATGAAAAGATGATCAAAGAGTTATAACAAATATCTTTAAGGAAAAATTAGTATAGAGATATATAAAGATTAACTCAACAAAATATTGTTTTATGCATTTTATTATATTTGTGGGATTTTAATTTATAATGATGTATTTTCTTATCTAAATAAATGGTCAATTTTGTATCTAAGGTTGCATTCACAATTTTGCATCATTTTTCTTCAGTAGGGTTCCTTCCTGAAGCTTCAATACTTTGGCCACCTGATGCGAAGAACTGACTCATTTGAAAAGATCCTGATACTGAGAACAATTGAAGGCAGAAGGAGAAGGGGACGACGGAGGATGAGATGGTTGGATGGTATCACCAACTCGATGGACATGAGTTTGAATAAACTCTGGAAGTTGGTGATGGACATGCCTGCTGCAGTCCACGGGATTGCAAAGAATCAGACATGACTGAGTGACTGAACTGAACTGAACTGAAATTTTATATGCCACAAAACTTGTATCCATACCTGGGGAAAGGAAAATTTCCTCACTTGTATCTTTTGATATAAACTGCTTATTACTCTCAACAAGTTATCATACATTCTCAGGGTCAGTAAAATCATTAAGTGGCTAAGAACTTATGCTCTGAAGTTGAATAGACTTGAGGTCAAATCCAGATGCTACAGCTTATCATCTCTGTGTCCCAAACAGTTTGCCCAAATGCTTACAGCCTTGTTCCATCATCTGTAAAACTAGGCCATTTATTTTAATGATTAAATTACAGTATATGTAAAGCATTTGCTACTCTGCCTAATACAAAGTACTGGGATGTACACAATAAATATGATAAGAGAGAAAGAAACACATGTATGCAATATCCAGACACATTTTTCTTAGTGAGATTAGCACTAACAAATACACAGAAAGTATTTACCATATGAAGCTATGCAACAAAAATGTCTAAAACATAGCCTTGCCCACAGGAAGCATTATACCTAGTTAATAGTATTAAAGTTAGTAACATACTTCCTGGACCCGAACAATTCTTTTCCTTTTTTTATGCTAAACAAGTAGTAATTCATTGCAGGTCTAGTTTATTTTCCTCCATGTGTACTTACAAGGGTCAGGGTAGGTTGTGCAAGTTGATAAATTGTGTTTATTTATTGGCAGGGCCACACCAAATAACATGCAAATGATATGCAAAATGACATACACATTCACATCAATGACTCTGCCACTTATGGTAATAGCACTCTAACCCTGCTCTGCCTCTGATTGTGGCAGTGCTGTTGTTTCATAAGTATTGATTGCTCTCGACTTCTGCTGATGCAGTCAGACAGTTTGTCAGGAGATAGGCCAAAGAGACCCATCCCTTCAGCTTAATCTGTCCTTCGTTCACCTCCTACATTTATGCTAGGACTTGCACCTTTGGGTTTTGGGTCCATCTACATCATTGATTGAACTATGTGTGATACAGATAATTGTTGCTTTCAAATGTAGTGTATGCTTCTTAGGTTGCCTTTGTTAAAGTTAAATGACATCTCTATTTGGGCCCCCAAAACCTAACAATATAGACTATAGGTTATAGCCAGATCATTCCTTATTACCCTCAGGAGACCCAATAGTGAAATCATATTCTTGCTGGCATTTGGCAGTCAACACCAAGTTTTCCCTCTGAGCACTTGTCATGTGAAGTGACAGTATTCTCCCAGCAGGTAGATGGGCCACGATCAGCCTCTTTCTCCATGATAAACATGTCTGGATGTGACAATCATTTCTTTCCCTGGGAATGCAATGATGATGTGATTTCCAGGGCCCTGCTCTGGATGTATGAGTAACAAACCCACGATCCATCATCCACAATAAACTGTCTTCGTGTATGTATTTAATTTAGTCTTATGTAATATATAGAAGCAATTTGTTGGCAGGCAAGCAGAAAGCATGTGTTCAAGCAGACCAAAGATATTTGGGCCTCTCCTGCACATCTCTCTAACTTGATCCTATATATCCATGCATATTGATGCTGTTTCATATTGGAGGCTATTTTCTGAAATGCTTTTTCATGGTCTTCATTACCACACAATGTAGTTGTAGGGAAGAAATGGAGGATGGCTAGGTCTAAATGGAGGATGGCTTTTCAGGCATCTTCATTCACTAAGCAATCATGTGAATAAAGAATAATGCAAATGGAAAGGTTTATTTTTTCTATTTAATGGTTTTGGAATAGATGCTAATTTTCATGGGCTATTTAATAATCTGAATTTGGGCTCTTAAAGACATGATAAAACTTTACAAAAACCAAAGAATTTAATTTGTGCTTTAAGGAAGCAAGTTGGAAGTATAGCATCAGGCTTGTTTTTAATTAATATTATCTTCTATTCAGCTCAAACCAACAAAATATAATATAGTCATGTATATTATTTTAAATTGTCTAGTAAGTTCATTAAAAAGATTTTAAAAGATACCGAATTTAATAATATTTTTGAACTAAATACAGTAAAATTCTTATTTCAAAATATTGTTGTTTCTGTTTAGTCGCTAAGTCATGTCTGACTCTTTTATGATCCCAAGAACTATAGCCTACCAGGCTTCTCTGTCCTTGGAATTTACCAGGCAAAAATACTGGAGTGGGTTGCCATTTTCTTTTCCAGGGTATCTTCCCTACCCAGGGATCAAACCCACATCACCAGCATTAGCAGGCAGATTCTTTATCACTAAGTCAAGAGGGTAGCATTTCACTATATAGCCTGTATTAAAATGTATTCTTATTGTATTTTGCACTAGGATGGGAATATCTTTCCTTTTCTCCTTTGCCTTTCATTTCTCTTCTTTTCTCAGCTGTTTTTAAGGCCTCCTCAGACAACCATTTTGCCTTTTTGCATTTCTTTTTCTTGGGGGTGGTTTTGATAACTGCCTCCTGTACAATGTCACAAATCTCTGTCTATAGTTTTTCAGGCACTCTCTCTACAGACCTAATCCCTTGAATCTATTTGTCACTTCCACTGTATCATCATAAGGGATTTGATTTAGGTCATACCTGAATGAGCTAGTGGTTTTCCCTATGTTCTTCAAATTACGTTTGAATTTTGCAAAAAGGAGTTCATGATCTGAGCCACAGTCACCTCCAGGTCTTGTTTTTGTGGATTGCATAGAGCTTCTCCATCTTTGGCTACAAAGAATGTAATTAATTAGATTTCAGTATTGACCATCTGGTGATGTCCATGTGTAGAGCCATCTTTTGTGTTGTTGGAAGGTTTTTGCTATGACCAGTACATTCTTTTGGCAAAACTCTGTTAGCCTCTGTCCCGCTTCATTTTGTATTCCAAGGCCAAACTTGCCTGTTACTGCAGGTATCTCTTGACTTCCTCCTTTTGCATTCTAGTCCCCTGTGATGAAAAAGACATCTTTTTTGGTATTAGTTCTAGAATGTCCTGTACATCTTCATAGAACTGTTCAACTTCAGCTTCTTTGGCATTAGTGATTAGGGCAGAGACTTGGATTACTGTGATATTGAATGGTTTGCCTTGGAAATGAACAGAGATCATTCTGTCCTTTTTTGAGACTGCACCCAAGTACTGCATTTCGGACTCTTGTTGACTATGAGGGCTACTCCATTTCTCCTGAGGGATTCTTCCACACAGCAGTAGATAGAATTAAATTCACCTATTCCTGTCCATTTTAGTTCACTGATTCCTAAAATGTCAATGGTCACACTTGCCATCTCCTGTTTGACACATTTTCAGTTTACCTTGATTCATGGACCTAACATTTCAGGTTCCTAGGCAATATTGTTCTTTACAGCATTGGACTTTACTTTCATCACCAGACACATACACAACTGGGCATCGTTTCCACTTTGGTTCAGCCTCTTCATTCCTTCTGTAGCTATTTCTCTGCTCTTCTCCAATAGCATATTGGGCATCTACTGACCTGCAGGGAGTGGGCAGGGGGAGGCGTTCATCTTTCAGTGTCATATCTTTTTGCTTTTTCATATTGTTCATAGAGTTCTCAAGGCAAGAATGCTGGACTGGTTTGCCATCCCCTTCTCCAGTGGACCATGTTTGTCAGAACTTGCCACCAATACCTAGCCATCTTGGCTTGCCCTGAATTGAATTAGGCAAGGTTGCAGTCCATGAGATAGGTTGGTTAGTTTTTTTGTGATTGTGGTTTCCATTCTGTCTGTCCTCTGATGGAGGAGGATGAGGATAAGAGGCTTCTGCGAGCCCCCTGATGGGAGGAACAGGATATGGGGGAAACTGGGTCTTGTTCTGGTAGGCAAGGCCGTGTTCAGTTCAGTTCAGTCACTCAGTTATGTCCGACTATTTGTGACACTGTGGACTGCAGCATGCCAGGCTTCCCTGTCCATCACCAACTCCCACAGCTTGTTCAAACTCATGTCCATCGGTCAACGATGCCATCCAACCATCTCACCCTATGTTGTCCCTCCTCCTCCTGCCTTCAATATTTTCCAACAGCAGGATCTTTTCCAATGAGTTTGTTCTTTGCATCAGGTGGCCAAGGTATTGGAGCTTCACCTTCAGCACCAGTCCTTCCAATGGATATTCAAGATTGATATCCTTTAGGACTGACTGGTTTGATCTCCTTGCAGTTCAAGGGACTCTTCAGAGTCTTCTCCAATACCACAGTTCAAAACCATCACTTCTTTAGTGCTCAGCTTTCATTGTGGTTCAACTATCACATCCATGCATTACTACTGGAAAAACCATAGCATTGACTATACAGACTTTTTTGGCAAAGTAATGTCTTTGCTTTTTATTATGCTGTCTAGGTGATCATAGTTTTTCTTCCAAGAACCAAGTGATTTTTAATTTCGTGGCTGCAATCACAATCTGCAGTGACTTTCAGTTCAGTTCATTTCAGTCGCTCAGTCGTGTCCGACTCTTGGCGACCTCATGAATTGCAGCACGCCAGGCCTCCCTGTCCATCACTAACTCCCGGAGTTTACCCAAACCCATGTCCATCGAGTTAGTGATGCCATCCAACCATCTCATCCTCTGTCGTCCCCTTCTCCTCCTGCTCCCAATCCTTCCCAGGATTAGGGTCTTTTCCAGTGAGTCAACTCTTTGCATGAGGTGGCCAAAGTATTGGAGTTTCCACTTCAGCATCAGTCCTTCCAATGAACACCCAGGATTGATCTCCTTTAGGATGGATTGACTGGATCTCCTTGCAGTCCAAGGGACTCTCAAGAGTCTTCTCCAACACCACAGTTCAAAAGCATCAATTCTTCTGTGGTCAGCTTTCTTCACCATCCAACTCTCACATCCATACATGACCATTGGAAAAACCACAGCCTTGACTAGATAGACCTTTGTTGGCAAAATAATGTCTCTGCTTTTAAATATGCTATTTAGGTTGGTCATAACCTTCCTTCCAAGGAGTAAGCATTTTTTAATTTCATGGCTGCAATCACCATCAGTCGTGATTTTGGAGCCCCCCAAAAAAAATAAAGTCTGACACTGTTTCCACTGTTTCCCCATCTATTCCCCATGAAGTGATGGGACCAGATGCCATGATCTGACTTTGGAGCCCAAGAAAATAAATTCTGTCACTATTTCCATTTTTTCCCCATCTATTTGCCATGAAGTGATGGGACTGGATGCCATGATCTTCATTTATGAATGTTGAGTTTTAAGTCAGCTTTCTCACTCTCCTCTTTCACTTTCATCAAGAGGTTCTTCAGTTTCTCTTCACTTTCTGCCGTAAGTGTGGTGTCATTTGCATATCTCAATTTATTGATATTTCTCCTGGCAATCTTGGTAGCTCATGCTTCATCCAGCCTGGCATTTTGCAGGATGTACTCTACATATAAGTTAAATAAGCAAGGTGACAATAGACAACTTTGACATACTCTTTTCCCAAATTGGAACCAGTCCGTTGTTCCATGCCTGGTTCTAACTGTTGCTTCTTGACCTGTATACAGATTTCTCAGGAGGTAAGTAAGGTGGTCTGGTATTCCTACCACTTGAAGAGTTTTCCACAATTTATTGTGATCCACACAGTCAAAGGATTTAGCGTAGTCAATGAAGCAGAAGTAGATATTTTTCTGGAATTCCCTAGCCTTTTGTATGATCCAACAGTTCTTGGCAGTTTGGTCTCTTGTTCCTCTACCTTTTCTGAATCCAGCTTGAACATCAGGAAGTTTTCAGTTCACACACGGTTGAAGCCTAGCTTGGAGAACTTTGAGCATTACTTTGCTAGCATGTGAGATGAGTGCAATTGTGCAGTAGTTTGAACATTCTTTGGCATTGACTTTCTTTGGGATTGAATGAAAACTGACTTTTTCCAGTCCTGTGGCCACTGCTGAGCTTTCCAAGTTTGCTGGCATATTCATAGCACTTTCACATGAGCACTTTCACAGCATCATCTTGTAGGATTGAAATAGTCAGCTGGAATTCCATCACCTCCACTAGCTTTGTCTATAGTGATGCTTCCTAAGTCCCACTTGACCCTGCACTCCAGGACGTCTGGCTGTCGGTAACTGATCACACCATCGTGGTATTCTGGGCCATTAAGATCTTTTTGTACAGTTTTTCTGTGTATTATTGCCACCTCTTCTTAATGTCTTCTGTTTCTGTTAGGTCCATACCATTTCTGTCCTTCATTTTGCCCATCTTTGCATGAAATGATTCGTTGGTATCTCTAACTTTATTGAAGAGATCTCTAGTCTTTCCCAGGCTCAGTAAGTCTTTAATTCAATTTTTCTGCTGATGGGTGGGGCTGTGTTCTTTCCCTGTAGTTTGGCCTGAGGCAAACTCCTTCAAAAGAAGTTAGGCTAGCAAGCTGGGCCTTCCAGGACTGTTGTAGTCAGTGCCCCTGACCCCACAGCAGGCCACTGTCGACCCACACCTCTGCCAGAGACTCGAAAAAGGTCTTAATGACCCAGATAACCACAATGGAGTAATCACTTACCTAGAGCCAGACATCCTTGAGTGTGAAATAAGGTAGGCCTTAGGAAGCATCACTATGAACAAAGCTAGTGGAGGTGAAGGAATTCCAGCTGAGCTAATTCAAATCTTAAAAGATGATGCTGTTCACTATTATACTCAATATGCCAGCAAATCTGGAAAACTCAGAAGTCACCACAGAACTAGAAAGGTCAGTTTTCATTCCAATCCCAAAGAAGGCCAATGATAAAAAATGTTCAACTACTGCACAATTATACTCATTTCACATGCTAGCAAAGTAATGCTCAAAATCCTTCAAGCTAGTCTTCAACAGTATGTGAACCGAGAACTTCCAGATGTATAAGCTGAATTTAGAAAAGGCAGAGGAACCAGAGATCAAGTTGCCAACATCCATTGGATCATACAAAAAGCTAGAAAATTTCAGAAAACATCTACTTCTGCTTCATTGACTATGCTAGAGCCTTTGATTGTGTGGATCACAACAAATTATGAATAAACATGGCTTATATAAAAGGAGAGAAGGTTGAACATATCAAGAAAGCCAGATTTAAAGCAGGAGAAGGAGAATTTCTCTGGTGGTAAAGTGGTTTAAAACATGCCTGCCAATGCAGGGGATATAGTTCAGTCCTGATCTGGGAAGATTCCATATGCCACAGAGCAACTAAGCCCATGGCCACAACTAATGAGTCTGCACACCACAACTACTGAAGCTCATGCACCCTAGAATCTGCACTCTGCAAGAAGAGAAGCCACCACAATGAGAAGCTTGTGCACCATAATGAAGAGTAGCCACTGCTCACCACAACTAGAGAAAACCCACGCACAGCAACAAGGACCCATTACAGTCAAAAATATAAATAAATAATTTTTAAGAAAAAGCAGGAGAAGGAAAGAGTGCTCACTAGCAGAGTTGGAAAGACTTTCTCACTGGTGTTTCAGAACCCAGAGGTAAGGAGTTAAGAGCATCAATCCTTCCTTGCTTCTCCTCTGATTCTTCACAGGTGACCATTGGAAGATATTTTAAATGGACCTTGCGTAGCTAGTATTTTTCAGCTTTCAGGTTGAGCACCATTAATAGGTCATGAAATCATATCAATGTCTCACAATGAATATTTTTAAAAGCAAGATAGAATACAATAGCAACTTACAGAATTTATCCCATGTAATAACGGTAAATATTGTTTTATGACATTCTGTCTTCAGTTATGTGTGCATAAGAGTGTGTGTGTTGCCACAGAAATTGCACTTTTTTACTCTGAGTGACAGTAAAAATAGAAAGCAACTTGGAAAACGCATCTGTATGCCACCAGGACAATCACAGCCATACATTATGCTGCAGTAGCACTGTACCAGCTCTGCAGTGGCTGTTGCTTCCAGTAAACCTTCTGACTATACTGGATCAATCAAGCTGACTGCCTCAGCCAATTTCACAAAGCATAGAATTGTCTCAATTGGTCCAAGAAGATGTCAGTCAGGATGATATACACTCAATTATATAAGTCCACACCTGAAGTTCACATTTCAGTATATGGCCTCCTCCACTCCTTCAGATTACTTCATCATCATTAATTTTTACCTCTGAAACTTAAAAAAAAATTAAACTCTTTCAGCAACATCTTTGTGTATTGGCCATAGTAGTGGATGAATAGTGGGAAGGATTTTAGATGGTGAAAGACGATCATGCATTTATTCACCTGGTACTTACTGAGAAGTTTTTATGGGTAAAAGTTAATTCATTATGCTCTGTTAGGCTAAGAAGTAATCAATTGTGATAGTGTAGGTAGAGCTCTCACAAACACACAGAACTCATCTAAGAGGGAGATGACTTAATTTCTCTGAAAAAGAGATCGTTAAATAAAGAGCAGAGGTAGCCTTACCAAGAGCCACATGACTCAAGAGATGTGAAGAAGCTCCACTGGACTGGGTTTATGAAGTGGGCAAGAGGAGAAAAGATCAATCCAGAGGGTGTCGGCAACTCTGGAGAAGCTTGGATTTGAAGAGGAGGAAAGAGAATAGGCAATAGTTAGACATAGAAGTTTATTTAAAAGAGATATTGCCTTTTTTAGTTGAGGAGATATTGCATTTTTAGATGAAAAAGACAATCTTTTTTTCAAGGCCACTAGGAAATTTTTAGGAGAGAGGATGCATGAGTGTGTGCTAAGTTATCTCAGTTGTGTTCCAACTCTCTGAGACTCTATGGATTGTTGCCCGCCAGACTCCCCTGTCCATGGGGATTCTCCAGGCAAGAATACTGGATGGATTGTCATTTCCTCCTCCAGGGATCTTCCTGACCCAGGGATCAAACCTGGGTCTTTAATGTCTCCTGCTTTGGCACTTTACAACTTGTGCCACCTGGGAAGCTCAGTAGAGGGAATATGACTCCTCATTTTCATTTCTCTACACTTTACTTATTCTTTCCATATCATTTCCTGAATGAAATCACTGGTCTCCTCGGCCCTCTCCCACACATCCCCTTCCCAAACTGATAATTAATTTGCCGCCCTCCCCTCCCTGAGAGTTCCCTTATTTGTAGTATTAGAATATTTATTCACTACAGTGGTGATGACTTTCTTGCATGTGTTTTCCTCAGCTTATTTTCTGTCTTCTTAATTGAGCTTTGAGTTGCTTAAGAGAAACAACTGCACCTTGGTTAGCTGTGCCACTCACTGTGAGTGAAATACAGTACACACTCAGTAAATGTTTGTTGACTGACTATGCAGGAGGGCTTCTGAAAGCTAAGGAAACTGCAGGGCTAGAAGCAGAGAAGGTATAAGTGTCCTCCCCCTTACAGTCACAGACATCGCTGTCTCCATTTCTTCAATAACCTAAAATCACTGTCCCAATTATTTTAAGAATTTTAATGATTAAAATCAACAACAACAACAAAAAAACCCAGAAGCTGTCTGGTGGCCCAGGGACAATAACCCCTCAAAATCATTCCATTTGGCCTGCATAATGGTTTTTAAGCTTATGGATTAGTTGTCAACCTTTAAATACAGAGGATTTCACCTAAGACTTAGGTATCTAACTTCTTTTGAAAACAACAGAACACTCAGCAGTACTGGGACCAATTTCCTAGCTGGCAACAACTTGCGTAGGTTGATAGGTGCTGTTCATTTTAGAAAGGCCCTGATCTCTAAACTGGCCACAGCCCTCATCATGCTTACTTTATTCCTGTTAAATGTTGGCCTGGCCCATGAGGATTTTTCAGTTTGTAACACTTGAATTCTAACCAACCAATCTACTACATCTCATGTTTATCATGGGGGGAGTAAGTATCCTATAGATACTTTCTATAGACATTTTTTATAAAATAATTTTGTATTATATATGACTATCCATTCACTGCAGGACCTTCCACTCTCATTTGAAAGACCAGACTCTGTCTATCTAGATGATGTCCCAAGATACAATTGAATCCTAACTGGGAAAGAACAAGGAATGCTCATTTGATGTCTGCTACATCAGATCCTGGCCAGTTCTCCTTCCCAAACCTCAACATACCTGCTGCTGAGTCCCTAACATGCCCAACAAATAAATCCAGTCCCAAACCAATGGCAGACCTGTCTGTCATTTTAGCCTTCAACTCACCATACAAAGGGAGCATATCAGTGCTGGCCAGAGGCAGGGACTACACTGAAAAGAGTAGAGGGAAATGCAGGAGAAAGCAAAAAGGGCTACTGAACCTCACAACTCTTGTGTAAGCTGAGTAGGATGCAAAGTTTTTGGAGACATTAAAAGATGAAATCACAGGGGTAGAAGGAGCTCCTATTCAGACACGAGCTTTCTCTCTGCAGTGATTGTATCCCACCAAGTGATGATAACTACACCAAGTTATTGTCCAAGCTATGAGAGCTCAACTTCAGTGACAGAGACACCTTAACTAGTAGCTGATGCTGTCTGTAGACAGTTCTAAAGGTTGTTTCTTCACATAGAGCTGAAAAGCCCTTTACTAACTGGAATCATACTCTCATGTTCAAAAGAAGTATACATAATAATAATAATTATTATTATTATCATATAATAATATGAGAACATTGATATTCCAACTATGCTTCACTGAATGCTTATTAAACATCTGAAAACAGCTAACACTTTACAGGCATGATCACAAAAGATTAAGAGTAGTCCTTTTTCTATAGCTGTGATAAACAGAATAATGACCTCCAAACATGCACACATTATAATGCCTAGAATATGAATGTTGTATTATATGGCAAGAAGGGATTAAGGTGATTGGACAGCTACTTTAAAATAAACAGATTACCCTGGATTATCTGGTGGGCTCAATGTAATCACTGTTGTTGTTGTTCAGTTGCTAAGTCATTTCAACTCTTTGTGACCCCATGAACTGAAGTACACCAGGCTCCTCTGTTCTCCACTATCTCCTTGAGTTTGCTCAAATTCATGACTATTGAGTCCAAGATGCTATCTAACCATTTCATCCTCTGCTGCCTCCTTCTCCTTTTGCTTTCAATCTTTCCCAGCATCAGGGTCTTTTCCAATGACTTGAATCTTTGCATCAAGGGGCCAGACTATTAGAGATGCAGCTTCAGTGCAATCCTTCAGGGTTGATTTCCCTTAGGATTAACTGATTTGATCTCTTTGCAGTCCAGGGGACCCTCAAGAGTCTTCTCTAGCACCACAATTTGAAAGCATCAGTGCTCAGCCTTCTTTATGGTCCAACTCTCACATCCATACATGACTACTGGAGAAACCATAGCTTTGACTATACTTTGTCAGCATAGTGAGGTCTCTACTTTTTAACATACTGTCTAGGTTTGTCATAGCTTTCCTTCCAAGGAGCAAGCATCTTTTTTTGGTGTTAGTTTTAGAAGATATTGTAAGTCTTCATAGAACTGGTCAGCTTCAGCTTCTTCTGTCTTAGTGGTTGGGGCATAGACTTGGATTACTTTGATGATGAATGGTTTGCCTTGGAAATGAACCAAGATTATTCTGTCATTTTTGAGACTGCACTCAAGTACTGTATTTCAGACTCTTGTTGATTGTAAGGCTATTCCATTTCTTCTAAGAGATTCTTGCCCAAAGTAATAGATACAATTTTCATCTGAGTTAAATTCACCCATTCCCATCCATTTTAGTTCACTAATTCCTAAAATGATGATGCTCACTTTTGCCACCTCCTGTTTGATCACTTCCAATTTACCTGGATTCATGAACCTAACATTCCATGTTCCTGTGCAATAATTCTTTACAGCATTGGACTTTACTTTCACCACCAGCCACATCCACAACTTAGTGTCGTTTTCACTTTGGCCCAGCCACTTCATTCTTACTGAAGCTGTAAGTAATTGCCTTGTACTCTTCCCCAGTAGTACATTGGACACCCTCCAACCCGGGACATTCATCTTCCAGGGTCATATAGTTTTGCCTTTTTATACTGTCCATGGGGGGCTTCCCCTGTGGCTCAGCAGGTGGTAAAGAATCCATCTGCAATGCGGGAGACCTGGGTTCAATCCCTGGGTTGGGAAGATCCCCTGCAGAAGGGAAAGGCTACCCACTCCAGTATTCTGGTCTGGAGAATTCCAATCACTGTATCGTCCATGGGATAGCAAAGAGTCAGACACAACTGAGTGACTTTCACTTCAACTTTCAACTTTCATGGGAAGCTCCAGGAAAGAACACTGGAGTGAGCTGTCATTTCCTTCTCCAGTGGACCAACCACATTTTGTACAGAAATCTTCACTATTATCCGTCTGTCTTGGATGGCCCTGTGCGGTATGGTTCATAGCTTCATTGAGTTAAACAAGCCCCTTTGCCACAACATGACTTTGATCCATAAAGGGAAATGTTATCTCTGTGGTCCTTAAAATTGAGAAGAAGGAGAAAAACCAACGTCAGAGTGATACACTGTAAGATTCACCTGGCCATTGCTGGCCTTGTCTTTGAAGCTGGAAGGAGGCCATAAAGAAAGGAATGCAGGCAGTCTCTAGAGGTTGGAAAAAGTAAAGAATCATATTCTCCCCTACATTTTCAAAAGGACTACAGCCCAGTCAACACCTTGATTTCAGCAGAACATCAGACTTCTAACCTACAGAGCAATAAGATAATATATTGTGTTGTTTTTAACTAGGACTTCCCTTGTGTCTCAGCTGTTAACAAGTCTGCCTGTGACGCGGGAGACCTGGGTTCAATCCCTAGGGTGGGAAGATCCTAATATAGCATCAGAATTCCTTGCAAAGATGAATTACACCTAATTTTTTACTTTGTGCCCAAGCTAAGCATCTCCAGCTTTTACCAGCTAAGCCTGGCTTACACATAAAGTCATGATATTGTTTGGCTTGATTTAACTTCATTGGTATTAAGCATCACATTCGAAATAACCAGGTTAACTGTTTTGCATAACGGCCACTTTAGGAATTATGATATATTCCTCCTCAATGCTGTCATTGTGTTCAATATTTTTAAACTTGTCTTTTGAGTACTACAAAAAATGCTGTTACTTTACAGTCAGGCATTTTTGCAGCTTTACAAAACCTCATTTTGAGACAGAGAAATATTACTTAACCTTAACCACTTACTTTTTCACCTTAGTATGTAAAGAATTGTAGTTATTTGTAAAAATTAAGTACAACCCTCAACAGACTGACCACCAAGACTACACCCAACAATGTATTCTAAATGTTCTATGAGCAATGTTCCCAAAAGTGATCTCAAAATGTTTTTGAGCAAAGGACAGTATCTTTAAATAAGGGTGGCACAGGATCTGCTAGCCAAGGGAGAACTTAATGTATATAGTTCTTGTATGTTTCTTAAAAACAAAATACATCAATTTGAAACCAAACACATATTCTTCTATACTAGTCTTGGGAACATTTTTTTTTTTCAGTACTTAAAAGGGAAAGGAGACAGAAGCCACTTCTCCTCTCATATCCCTTCTTCATTCTATCACGAAGCTAAAGATAAAATCTCTCCCTCATTCCCTAGTCTCCACCCATGCAAGAAAAAAGAAATGGGTCAGTATAGTACTTAAACAATCCTGCTGTAATTATATACGGTCTAGGTGTGAATTACTTGGGGCACTCAGAGTCTGGGGAGACTACTAGGTGACTCTCACTGCCTATATTGCAGTTTGTGTGGTTTTTAAAATGTTGATCCCCAAACAGTAACCAGCCTAATAACTCCTGACACTCCGTCACTAATAAACTTGGTAATGGATTTCTTCTCTCTCAGCATTTCATAGGTTTTGCCCAGGCTGCCAGTGAAAGTGAAATGTGCTCTGCATTTCTCTCTCTCTCTCTTTTTTTTTTTTTTTTGCCTTGTTCCTTTTTAAGTTATTGTCACTGGAGAGACTTGATAAGTTTCGCTCTTATCTCACTAAAACATCTGAGACTGATCCATAGTAACTGAATAATCAATTAATTCTCCTGCAGAGTTCCATTTACATAATGAAAATGCAACGTGCTGATATTTTATACAAGTCGTTTTTGGTCGTCTAGACTGATAATATATTGTGTATTGATTGAGAAGGAAAGCCTAATGGATCTTCTGTTGTTGAAGTTGCAAAATTACAATTAAAATAAAATGACAGAAGCAAGCATCTATTGAGTTTATATCTATATATCTCCCTTTAATATAGGATTCTAAATGTCTAGGCCTGATTAAGACTTTGCTCTCATTTGAGCAAAAAGGGCACATAATGTGTGGCTATTCATGTTCTCATTGCAAGGGCCAAAATCAATATTGTACTGTTTACAAACATCACCAATATACAAAGCCGAGTCTTGTGTCCTCTGTGTGACCAGAGCACCTGTGACTTAAATCGTCCCTTCTCTGTTGATTTGGTGGTCTTTTATCCTGGAAAAGGAAGGAATTTGAGTATAGCTCAGGCCAAATATATGCAAATTAAGTCTCCTGTGGTCTGTATAGTCATGTAAGAAAATTAAGTTGTTAGCCTCAGTTCTTTTGCCTTAATGTGTTTACAGAATCAGGTCATCATTAATGGTTTTTAGGACATCTTTAGCAGAGAAGCTAGTGAAGTGTAATGGTCAGGCTCATGGGCTCTGAAGCCAGCTTCTCTGAGTCACAATCCTACCTCCAACACCTAACAACTGTGAGATGCAGTATTAGTTACTTGATTTCTTTGAGCCTCAGTTTTCTCTCCTAAAACAGACATAATATTAAAACTCACCCTCAGTGGTGTTGTTGAAGGAGCTGATACTTCTTAGATTCCCAGAATAAGATCTGTCATACAGAAAATTCAATAAAGTTAGCTATAATTACTAACAAATCTAAGAAGCAAAGCATCATGGTCTTCGACCTGTAGGTCAGAAGCTTTTCACTGAATTGGGGAGAAAGAATGCAAACTTAAAAAAGGAATTCAAAAGAATAAATTTGAAGCATGAGGAATTGGTAACTATTTATTTAAACATCAGTCATAGGATTATATTTACTATTTTTCTTCTTTTAATTTTCTTTATATGTTCTACTGTCAGAATGGGCATGTTACTTTTAATCACTTAAAAAATAAAATCATTTCTACTTTGAAAGGGAGAGGGAAACCATGAGCCCAGAAAGAGGTAGTAATATCTGAAGCTCATTTTGAATGGACTGGTTCAGAATTGGGAAAGGAGTTGGGAAAGATTGAAGGCAGGAGGAGAAGGGGACGACATAGGATGAGATGGTTAAATGGCATCACCGACTCAATGGACATGAGTTTGGGTAAACTCCGGAAGTTGGTGATGGACAGAGACGCCTGGTGTGCTGCGGTTCATGGGGTTGCAAAGAGTCAGACACGACTGAGCGACTGAACTGGACTGGACTGGACATCCAGGCTGTATATTTGCACCCTGCTTATTTAAATTCTAGGCAGAGTATATCAAATAAAATGCCAGGCTGGATGACGCACAAGCTGGAATCAAGACTGCTGGGAGAAATATAAATAACCTCAAATATGCAGATGATACCACCCTCATGGCAGAAAGTGAAGAGAAACCAAAGAGCCTCTGATGAAGGTGAAAGAGGAGAGTGAAAAAGCTGGCTTAAAACTCAGCATTCAATAAACTAAGATCAGGGGATCCAGTCCCATCACTTTATGGCAAATAGATAGGGAAACAATGGAAACAGTGAGAGACTTTATTTTCCTGGGCTCCAAAATCACTGCAGATGATGACTGCAGCCATGAAATTAAAAGACACTTGCTTCTTGGAAGAAAAGCTATGACAAACCTAGACAGTGTGTTAAAAAGTAGAGACATCACTTTGCTGACAAAGGTCCATCTAATCAGCACTATGGTTTTCCAGTAGTCATGTATACATATGAGAGTCGGACCATAAAGAAGTCTGAGCGCCAAAAAATTGATGCTTTTGAACTGTGGTGTTGGAAAAGACTCTTGAGAGTCCCTTGCGCAGCAAGGAGACCAAACCAGTCGATCCTAAAGGAAATCAGTCCTGAATATTCTTTGGAGGCACTGAGGCTAAGGCTCCAATACGTAGGCTACCAGATATGAAGAGTCAACTCATTGGAAAAGACCCTGATTCTGGGAAAGATTGAAGGTAGGAGGAGAAGGGGCTAACAGAGGATGAGATGGTTGGATGGCATCACTGACTCAACAGACTTGAGTTTGAGCAAACTCAGGGAGATAGTGAAGGACAGGAAAGCCTGATGTACTGCAGTTCATGAGGTTGCAAGAAGCTAGACATGACTGAGTAACAGCAACAACACAATCTGCAGCTCATATGCTATAGTTCTGTATTTTGTTCCCACTGCTTCTTATGATAGTTTTTTCTGAAATCCATGTTTACTCTCTGATCTCTGTGAAGAGCAACTCCCAGAGTATTTTGAGATACCTTCAGAGCAGGTACTCTGTGACAAATCAGGGTTAAGTTCAGATATTGCACCTTTATTTGTATTCATATGTTTTCCATTTGCTCATATATCCTCTCCCTTCTCATCGCAAACAAAACCTCACAGGCAGAAAACAACAAGTGCCGGTTGTTTTAATTTACTTTTTCTCAAGCATCAGAGCGATCCCTAAAGTGGAAGGACACTCTGAAGCCCCCAGGTGCTAATAAAGATGCTTAAGAATGAATCAACCCCTCTTTGTCCAGTAATGGGACAAGGCATCCTTGGAGCTTATTCCAGGGAGCCCTGGAAACATGGACCCCTTTGAAGAGCAGATGTGGAGCAGCACTGACTAAGAAAAGAAAACTGGGGTCGATTTATAAAACCCAGGAAGTTCAGCACAGCAACCAACAGGAAAGACGGAAACACCCACCTTCTATAAATCCAGTTTAGCAACCTGTACTCAGCTCTGGGCTCTGCCTTCAAGAGAAAATAGTTTGACATGTGAAAAGGAAGAGGAAGCTATACAACACTAGTCTCTTGATGGTTCATTAATTACCCTTTCCAACAATGGAGTATGAACTCAAGTTATTCAGAACTGGTTAAAATTAGCATTGGTGGCAGGCATAATTGTACTCTCATCCCAAGGAGAGGAATTCTCTCGTAAAACCTAAACTAAACCATACAACTCCGTAAAAATGTGCGCAGATTTTTAGAATATCCAGGGTAAAAGTAAAGCGGAGTCTATTATTCCATATGTACTATTTATTTTTTAGCTTTGTGCCAAAATCAATCACATCTGACTCTTTGTGACCTCGCGGACTGTAGCCCACCAGCTCCTCTGTCCACAGGATTGTCTCAGCAAAAATACTTAAGTGGGTTGCCATTTCCTCTTCCAGGGGAAATTCCCAACCCAAGGATCAAACCCGTGTCTCCTGTGTCTTCTGTATTGGCAGACAGAGTCTTTACCACTGAGCCACCTGGGATAATACTTCCTATGCATACCTGGTCTTCCTTCTACAGCTGGTCTTAATTCTCAAATGTTTTAAATGTCATAAACTATCCAGCCTATAATCCTGATGTGAGAAAACAAATAAGCAAAATAGACCAATAGCTTTTCTTTATCTTAGGTCTAACAATGCATTCCAATAAAATCCCTGTGAAGGAATGATATGACTGTACAATGGGAAACTGAGATACAAAGAAAACCAATGGTAGATTTAGAATTCTGGGCCACCTGAGTAATCTTTAGAGGTCAGGATCTGACTCAGAGGCCCTGAGGATGAAAGGGTCATGATGGCTATCTAAAATACATCCAGGCTATCTAAAATACATTTTGCATCTTCCCCAGGGTAATGTTCCAGATATATGTTTCCAAGAGTAGAAATGATGCATGAATGGATTTAGGAACAATTCTTCCCAACACTCAATGAAGACACATTTTTCCAGAGACCTAGAAAAAAATTTTTTCTAAATTTATGGAGATTAAACATAAAAGAACATTAAATGAGATACTTCCTTTTGTCTGGAATTAGAGAATAGGCTTCAAGCTAGGTAATAAGGAAATGCTAAATAACTTGTTTCTAAAGAAACCTGCCAATGACTGGGATAAACACCACTCTGAGAGCTTCTTAAGAATCCGCAATCAGCTCAACATCTAAAGTTGTCAGCCTGGTGAGAAGATATATATGGCTCTTTTCCTGTATTTTTCTTGCAAAGGGTGAAGGGGTACTGTTCCCTACCAAAAACCGAATGAAGCAAGCTTCAAATCTTAGGCATATCTACAGAGGAGGTCTGGATGCTTGTGTGCTCATGCACTGGGTCTGTTAGCTGTGACCTTCACATGTTTGAGCAGGGGGAAAGGGAATTGAGAGAAAGCACCAGAGAGTAGTGATCCCTAGCTTCCCCATGAGCAACCCAAGCTCAGGCAAAGAACTTGCTTTCTTTTGCCAGGTGCCTCAGTTGTATATGCTGCTTATCAGCCTACTCAGCAGGATGGTCACCAGCAGAGGGCAGCCCAGATCTGTGAAGTATACTACTGTGCGCAGTTGTTGAGGGGTTGGAAGAAGTCAGACCAAATACAGCCATGCCAAGGAAAAGGAAGGAGGGTTCCCGGAACCAGACGACACTCCAAACTGAGGGAGAAGATGAAGAAGTTACAGATCAGATTGCATCCTCCTCATTCCTGCAACCTAAGTCTCAAACTGGCTGGTTCTAGGAGTACAGGAAAGAAGTCAAAATTTAAATTACCATGCAATATATGTTTTTAAATTGACTAAATAGAACTTCAGAAAATCCTAAAAGAAATGAAGAAGAAGAAAAAAAAAAAACCCAGGGCTTCCCTGGTGGTACAGTGGATAAAAATCTACCTGCCAATGTATGGGACACAGGTTTGATCCCTGGTCCAGGAGCATTCTACATGCCATGGAGCAAGTAAGCCCATGTGCCACAACTACTAGAGCCTGTGCACTGCAGCTATTGAGCCTATGTTCTGCAACTTCTGAAGCCAACAAGCCTGTTGTTCTGCAATAAGGGATGCCACCACAATGAGAAACCTGCACATCACAAAAAAGAGTAGCCCCTGCTCACTGCAACTAGAGGAAGTTTTCATGCAGCAGTGAAGACACAGTGCAGCCAAAATAAACAAATAAATAGTTGATTTGAAAAGAAAATCTCAGTAGGATATCCCTGAGATGATAATAGCTTAACACTATAAAAACTATAAAAATGTTTCAATAGTTATACCAGCCATGGATTAAACTGCTCAATAAATTGGTTATATAGGTGATTAGTACTTAATGCCTTATACTAGAACTGGGACTTAAACAGAGACATTTGACTTCAAACTCGAATAAACCACTTCCTCCCCTCAATACCAAATAATTCACCCCATTGTTTTGCAAAGAAATAAAGGAAAAGAGTGGGGAAAATTAGCAAACTTTAAAATAATTCTATTTTCCAAATCCTTTTAAAATCATCACCTCTTCCAACTGGTTTCTTAAATAATTAGATTTTAAACCATGTACTTAGAAAGACTCGGTAAGATTACAAACAAATGGAGGTGGGGGTGGAGGCCCTGCACCACTGTGCCCATCAAATTGATACATGCAGTTATCCTCATCAGTCAGATCCAGAGGCCAGTGAGTCCCTGCAGTTTGCTGACTCAGACCCAGCATATTTAATAAAAGGGATTGAAAAATAATGCTTGATGCTGCTCTAGTTCATATGAGTAAATTGTGAGGACACTCCATACATTAAGTGGAACTATTCATTTCCATAATGTGATAGGATCATCTTCATTGATCCCACTGAGCTCTAAGGACAGAAACTTGCCTTAGGTCCTCATGAAAGGCTTTTCAGGAGCTCAAAGGAATTGACCGGGGGCAAACCCCGTACCCAAACCCCAACAAGATTTTCTATTTATGTCTCTGAATTTTCTGATTTTTTGTTTACACCCATTAGTTCAATAGAGAATGTCAAGATTTTACTCTCTTTTGCGCAGCATATACTTAGAATATGTGGTTTCCATTTCTCAGTTCAGTCACTTAGTCAGGCCTGACTCTTTGCAACCCCATGGACTACTAGGGGTTCCCTAGCACGCTAGGCTTCCCTGTCCATCACCAACTTCTGGAGCTTGCCCAAACTCATGTCCATGGAGTCGTGATGCCATCCCCCTTGGTCCTGGCAAGTGTCACATTTAGAAATGGAAAGGTTCCATTTCTAAACTTCCTTATAGTTCATGGCTCTTCAGTAGTGAGTTCATACCTAATAGTGAGGTCTAATCCCAGCATAACTGTTTGATAGATACAACTGAGTAAATTGAAAATGTGTCATCTTTCCTAATACTATTCAAAGACTTTTAATTTTCTCAAGCATATTCTCAGTCACTTAGACTAGAAATTATATCCTCTTACCCAATTCTTATTGTTAGTTGTATATGTTGATTATTTTTTGCCCCATAAACACTGAACTGTTTCACATTTTGCACCTTTGCTTCCTTGACCTAGACTCTGAACACACTAACATGACCCAATCTGGGTCCTCAAGTAACTTTCCATCTAATATAATAGAGTCAAGGTGAAAAATCCTTGGAGGGTCAATTCAAACAAGGAGATCATTAGTTAAGTGGCCCCCAGTAGTGATTCTAGAGAGAAAAATCAGGTTGATTGTCAAGGGGAGCTAAGATCCTATGCCCAAGTCAAAGAACAATGCAAAACAGAACTGAAATTAAGAACAATGAATGAGATCAGTAACTTCAAGAGTTGAGAGCACAAGAGGTGAAGTGTTTACATCAGGTGAAATTGGACTACTCAGAACCAACTCTTTGATCAGTAAGAATCTACAGCCAAACCATGTGACACTCACCAGGACCAAAACAGGAACAGGAATAGTAACAGTAAAAACTATTTCCAGGGACTTCCCTGGTGGACCAGTGGCTAAGACTACACACTCCCAATGTAGGGATCTCAGGTTCAATTCCTGGGCTGGGAACTAGATCCCACATGCCACAACTAAAACCCAGCACAGCCAAATAAATATATAAATAAAAATATATTTTAAAAAATAAGAAGTATTTACAGGCTAGACTGCTTTAGCTGGCTATAATCATTAATTTTTTGTGTGCACAAAGTTTTCAGAAAGCTTTAAAATTATTAGTAGCCAGCATTATCTTTAAAAGAGAATCATTACAAGGGAATGTTAAATAAGCACAACGGCTTCTTTTTAATTGGGATATCACTTTACCAAGGATTTGGTTATACTTGGTAGATTAAGCACTGAAAAATATAATTCAATGAAAGCAATTTTCTTCATGATTAAGTAAAAGCCTATTATGTAGGTATTCTTGTCGTTCTAACATATGTCCTATTATAAAATCTTGTTGGACAAAGTGTCTTTATATGACTCCCCACTTCAAATATTTAGAGGATTGCTATAATATGGCTTTTAATGAGTGATTCACAATCTATAAAACCCAGGGCTTGTAGGAGCCAAGCTCATAGGCAGAGCCTCCACACACAATGCCACATCTCAAGTGAAACAGCTCACACACTAGACATCACAGATCTGCATATTTATCATGGCAACTCTCTGAGGGATGCTGGTAATGCTTCCTGTTCCAACACAATCAATATCCTAGAATAGGATATGCAGTGTCTGTTTCTAATGTCCCTAAAGACCATATGGACTAATGTCCATATGGACATAATGTCCCTAAAGACCATATGGACTAGTGGGCCCTGCTCATGGGTCACTTTGAATCACAGTGAGACCAAGGTCACCAAGTCCTTTCAGCTGAGAACAATGGAGCTTAACCATCATGGGTGGTAGTGTTCATTATTCTTATTGGTAACTGACAAAATGTACTTTGTTCATGAGAAAGCTCATTAGCCTACTGATCAGGTAGCATCTAAATTATGTGTTTAATAATGGCAGTTAACATTTATTAAACACTTAATATGTGACAGACATCATTCAAAACACCTTACAATTATTATCTCATTTTATACTCACAATAACTCCATGAGATCAAGTTATATTATCATCTTCATTTTACAAATGAGGAAACTGAGACATGAGTAATTAACTTATTGAAGATTAAAACTCAAGAGTGACCTATCAAGGATGTGTGACTGGAGAACATATACAAATGTCACATGGGTTGTAATCACCAATAACATCAATGGGACTTCCACATAGTTGATTCAATCTCATGTTTATTAAGATTTGAACTAAAAGACATCAACAGTTACCAGGTTATGATATGGGCTTCCCTGGTAGCTCAGTTGGTAAAGAATCTGCCTGCAATGTGGGAGACCTGGGTTCGATTCTTGGCTTGGGAAGATCCCCTGGAGAAAGGAAAGGCTACCCACTCCAGTATTCTGGCCTGGACTATACAGTCCATGGGGTCACAAAGAGTCGGACATGACTGAGCGACTTTAATGTCTATATGATATAGCAGAATTAATGGGAAGCTTGAGTTTTGAAGTCTAACTGCCCAGCACTGAATCCTGTGTGGGTCATGTACTCTCATTATCAGGACCATATTAGTTAAACTACTCTTATCTTTTAATCATCTGATTAGTTACTTTGTTAACTATGTTAATAAAAACAATAATCTGTGTCAAAAAACAATGTCTTTGAATAAACTGATAATACTGTTTTGAGAACTTCTTTGAATATATTTTTATTCTGTAAAATTATTTCCTGCAGTGAGAAAGATTGGCAGCATCATAAAATATTCACAATATAAAATCACATCATGTAACTTTTGTAACTATAATCCTATGGAGCAATGCAATATGGTAAAAAAAAAGTTTAAATAGCATTTACTATCTGGAACTTCACTGAAAAGACAGGGTAAGTCTAATACTAAAATTTTCTGTCTTAGTACTTAAGAGTTTGCCATACTAATGGATTCCATCATAATCTCAGGTCTAACGCTTTCTTGAATCCTGCAGAAGTGTTTAGATGCCTGTTGAGCAGATAGAATAAAGTTCACTGTTCCAATTTTAAGTCAATAAGAATGGATTACAGATAGACATCTGCATAAATACATACAAAATACATACAAATTCATTTTACCTTTTATTCAAGTGTGCTTTTCAAAATAATATTTATGGGCTACTTTTTTCTACATTAGAATCATTTATTTTATACCATTTACAGCCTGGCAGGCAATAGTCCAAAGAGTGGGACACAACTGAGTGAGAATATACACACACACAAGCCACGTGCAAGGCAAGAATAAAATGTGGTATCTCCCCCCAAGATTTTAATCCAGGGGATATTTCAGAGCTAGTGCATCAGCAAATAATGCTTATCAGTAGTACCTTTGCGGGACAAAATCCTGATCTATGCTTTGTCATCCTCTTATTATTTGACAAGAAGAAACCAGTCCACCCACACCTCTCAGACTTTTAGGTTTCTTATTTAAATTGAAGGTATTGATCAAAATCAGTTCGTGTTTTTCTTTTCAACAATGTGTCTTGGGGGGAAATCATACAATGTATAAAAGCATAACCAAGGAAATAAAAATACACCTGAAATCCCATCATTATTGATAATTTTGGTGACTCACTATTAATATATTACTCTGGCTGACATGCAGTTTTACATAAATTATGGTTTATAGTACAGACTGTTTTTTAAATAACACTTTTCTTTTACCTTCTCGTTCAACTGGACACAATAATCAATATTAGCAACATTAATAATTCTCTGACTCTCACCATTCTAATAAAGCAAAGCATGACTACAATAAAATACATCTATATGGAAGACTTGCATGACATTATAAAAGTTGGCATTGTTAAAATATACCTGTCCTAACATAAAACACATCCTGATAATCTCTCTAAGCTAACTGGTATTGGGCTACCTTCATCATTTTAATGATTGCTTAACTTGTCATCATATGAGCAGGCTACAGTTTCATTTCCCTATCAATGAGCATTTATTTGTTTTCAATTTTTAGCAACAGAAAACACTGTGCAATAAACATCTTTGTAATGTTCTAGTGTTTTTATTTCTGTGGGTAAATCTCTAGGACCGAGATTGTTGTGTCAAAGAATATTTTTAAATTTATATTGTTAGAACTTTCCAGAAATACTATAATAATTTATTTCCACCAACAATATTCAAAAACGCTCTAGTAGTTGCCTGGTAGTCTAGCCAACTCATTTACATGTTTGCCAATGTAGAGCTTATAAAGCTGTTTTAATTAGTACTCCATAGTGAATGCTAATAGACTTGAGCATTTTTCCCACTGTTTATTGGTTATTTCAATGTGTTCTTAATAATTATTTTTCCAGTGGAAACACACAGTCCCTCAAGTTCCTGGTGGCCACCATAGGAAGAAAGAGAGTGACCACAACACAACATCAGGCCTTCAGATCCCTCTGTTCTTTTCATCTCTAACAGTTTATTTATTGGATTCCTTATGGAATTTGTTATATAAAAATTATCTGAGAAGTATTAGGCACAACACTTTAATATTCTTTCCCTAAGATTTTAAAATAATCTTATTTGTTAATTTTATTTTTGTTATTATCATCATTATCCTATTTAGATTTTAAGTTAATTATACCCAGAATCTCCTTCTCACACACCTTTTGTATCATTGAATCTTACTAAGACTGTAGTTCTTACACTTCATTATGAATAAGAATCAACTGGGGAACTTGCTAAAAATGTGGATATTCGATGCCAATGCCAGAGACTGATTCAGAAGATGCTGGGGTAGCTTTTAAGAATTTGTATTTTAACAAATACTTTAGGAGATTGTTACACAGATGGCCCAACAGTCATACTTTAAGTGTTGGCCAGGATGTAAAGAAAAGATAACACTTGTGCCCTGTTGGTGAGATTGCAAACTGGTTCAGTCACTATGGAGAATAGTATGGAGGTTCCTCAAAAGGTCAAAATTACAGTTACCATATGATCTAGCAATCCCATTTCTGGGTATATTTCCAAAGGAAACAGAAACAGGATATTGAAAAGATATCTTCACTCTCATGTTTACTGCATTATTATTTACAATAGCCAAGATATAGAGACACCCTAAATATCTATCAATGGATTAATGGATAAAGATGGTGCTATAAATACACATGCATATATATTTAGCACCCATTGTGTGTGTGTGTGTGTATATATATATATATATGTGTGTGTGTGTGCGTGTGTGTGTGTGTGTATACACACAATGGAAAACTAGTCAGCCATGAGGTAAAAAAAAATTCTGCCATTTGCAACAACACAGCTGGATGCTGAGGATGTTACATTAAGTGAAGCAAGTCAGAGAAAGACAAATGCTGTACATTAATTCTTACACATGGAATCCAAAAAAAGAAGAGCTCATAAAAGTAGAGTTAAGTGGTAGTTACCAGGGGCTGGGGGAAAGGTGAGGAAATGGGAGAGATGTTTAAGGGTACCAACTTGCAACTAGTAGATAAATAAGATCCTGGAGATAAATAAATAATAAATAAATAAATTAGATCCTGGAGATCTAATACACCATTCAGTGATTATAGACAAAACTGTATTATAAACATGAAATTTGCTAAGAGACTAGATCTTAATTGTTCCCAACACTAGAAGAAACGATGATTATATGATGAGATGAAGGTGTTAGCTAGCACTACTATAGCAATGAAATTGCAATATATAAGTGCGTCAAATCAATATGGTGTACACCTTTAACTTACACAATGTTGTATGTCAATTAAAAAGAAGATACTCTGTCATTTGGTATTTAGTGAGTGTTCAACATGTGTTTGGTGATTAATGGATACCCTTTAGCTGTCTCTTTAGGTCTGTGTGCTTTGGTGAAGATACATAAGTACAGCACTAAAAAGTTCATGTAAAAGTTTTAGACTCCAGTACAATACAGTTCTGGAATCCAGCTAACGTCTTCAGAAATAGGAGAAAATCTTCACTTTTATGGGCAACTGGGAGATCAGAGAGAATAAATGTAGGTTCTGCTTGTCTATCAGGAGTTACTCCAGGGTGCCTAAAATGTGATCCTAGTTTAAGGAATTCCACTTTCTAACCCTTTTCTATACCTGGTTATTACTAAACAGAGGATGGGCTTATACAAAAATATTTCAAGTTCCAGGTCTAGAAAGCTAAAATTCATTTCAATTAAGTCATCTCACAGAAAAACTGCCAAGAAAAGGAGTCATATAAGGCATTGTTTCTATAGAGAAGTGTATTAAAGAAATGCACATTCTCTCTGATAAAAAGGGCCCTGTTCAATCTTGCGATCTTGCCTCTAATCCTATCTGCATCCCAATCACCCTGATTTACTCTGTCACTGGGTGATGGTACAAAGGGAAAGATTGCAGATCTAATTAGCATAATATGGATAAGCAAATGAAGCCTAATCAATTATGGTTCACACTTGCTTTCATCACTCGTGCCAACAGTCGGCAAATTCACTGACAGTTCAAATGCGACATTTTTAGAAGCCATCAGTAAATCAATAACAAGTGACAGTAATTTAGATGCACACTTCGTTCTGCCTCCATCTCTGTCCAGGAGAGGCAGCATCACAACCCCGAGACACCTGAACTCAGCAGTCAACGCCTTTCACCACTTAAATCACACACTGGGGCCCAGTCTGCATCTTGACTCTTAGCACCTGTCTTGCTGATCCTTTTCATGACATCAATTGTCTTGCTATATCTCACTGTGTGCACTATTCCCTGAACCCAGGGTAGGCAAGGCATGAGCTAAGAGGCTGGAAGGAGGCTCGAGGAGCCAGAGGAATTGCAGACATGTTTGTTGTCTCCTGGCTGATGCAGTAGCCCTAGAAGCAGCCATAGCATAACCTAACACAACACAACCTCTCTCCTGGCTGATATAGCAGCCGTAACAGCATTCTCTCCTGGCTGATGCTGCAACTGTAACAGTAGACACACTCTGTTCTCTCCTCTCATGGCTTGTCCAAATAAACAGCCATGATGCAGCAGTAATGCCACTGCTTTTTAGGTGGAACTCATATAACAAAAGTAGCCCATGTCCAAGAGAGTACCTTGTGACATGCATGCCCAGTGCTATTAATGATCTCAGTCATTACGTAGTCATTATTTGCAAAATGTGGGACAAGAGAGCCTGAACACTCCATCTTGGCTAATTTGGTCTCTCTCCACACTTCACCCCTTCAGGGCCTCTTGCCTCACATTCTACCTGCAGTCCACTGACCCTTGGATTTACAACTTGCAACAACAGTAGCTACAACAACAAATAGTTACATCCCCAATACATAGCAAAACCCTATGCAAGGTCTCACCTGGAACTCATGTTGCAGCCCTTGCCTTCCCAGGGATAGAGGAGCCACCCACCACACGTGGAGTGCCTTTATCTTTCTTGGCCAAGTCCAGTCCACTGTCTGTCCTTGTGAAATTGCAGAAAAGCCTCCACAGGGGCAGCTCCACTCCTGCAGAATTTTTATTAAGGACCCGCAAAACTCCCCAGAGGTCCCAGGCCCACCACTTCAAAGAGGGGATTTTTGTGGCATTCACAGCCCACCCAGAAGATTACACTTTTCTAAATCTGAGGACACAGAATTTACAGCACACTGTTATAAATCTACATAATAAGACACAGCCTTTACAGTATATGTAGGCACAAATCAGCCCACTTTTGCATCTGCGTTACCTGGATGGAACCCCTGCCGGCTCGTGCCCCCTTTGGAGTCTTCACACTTTCAAAATGGCATCTCGCATGCCATCTCTCTACTTCTCTCAGTAAGGACCCCCAAATCCCTCCTCCCAGTGGTTGTGGGCCCACCCCTGTGTCCCATAGTAGCAAAAGTCAAGCTGCCAAGTTTCCCCTTGCTTTTGCCAAAACGGCTTACTCAAGTTGACCAACTCCGCCTGAGTATGTAGTCGATATGTCATGAACTCAGTCGCACTGGGGGCCCCTTGATATCTTACCCTGGGAAATAGGCTGCTCATGCTTTATTTGCTGCCATACAATGAGCCTCGCTGCCAAGCAGGGACCAGCAGTCACATAACATTCATCATCACTGTCACTTACCATCTCGCTGTCAGAGAGACTGGGTTCTTCAGGGCCACGGGGTTTCTTGCTCTAAAGCCAATATATGTTGCTCTAGTTCTTCCAAGCATCTCTGCACATTGCACACTGGCGTGGCATCACGTAGGGCATGATTCATATTTGCCTTCAGGGCAGCGAGGAAAATTCACTGCATGGTGCCAGCTGCAGTCCATGACACCTTGCTTGGGAAATGGGAACTGACTGTCTAACGCCTTTTCATTGTTATCCTGTTACCTGTCCATTGCTTCCTAGTCTTCCACCAGAGCCCATGCTAAGAGGACCGCTGCCACATGGTACCACATGCAATACGGTGGCCACTGACTTCTGGGTATCCTGCTGGCTATACCAATTGTCTTGCTGTATTTCACTGTGCACACTATTCCCTGAACCATCGAAGGCAAGGCGTGAGCTTAGAGGCTGGAAGAAGGGTCAAGGAGCCATAGGAATGGCAGACACATTTATTCTCTCCTGGCTGATGCCGCAGCGCTAGCATAACCAACACAACACAACCTCTCTCCTGGCTCGCAGAGCGGCCATAATGGTATCCTTTCCTGGGTGATGCCGCAATTGTAACAGTTGACACACTATACTCTCTCCTCTTCTTGCTGAACCAATGGACACAGCCATGATGCCGCAGTGATACCACTGCTTTTTAGGTGGAGCTCATATAACAAAAGTAGCCCAGGTCCACGTGAATGCCTGGTGACTCACACATGCAGTGCTATAAACAATCTCAGCTGTACATTGTTGTTTAGCCGCTAAGTCATGTCCAACTCTTGCGACCCCATGGACTGTGGCCTGCCAGGCTCCTCTGTCCACGGGATTCTCCAGGCAAGAATACTGGAGTGGGTTGCCATTTCCTTCTCCAGGTGATCTTCCTGACCCAGGAATCGAACCCAGGTCTCCTGCATTGCAGGCAGATTCTTTACTGACTGAGCTATGAGGGAAGCCAAGCTGTTACGTAGTCATTACTTATAAAACATGGGGTGAAAGAGCCTGAATACACCATCTTGGCTAAGTTGCTCTCTCCCCACAGCAGCAAAGCTATTTATGACCATTTGCATGAAGCTGATGGCAAGTGTGGTGATTGGAAGTTCTTCTTCAGTTTGTATTAAATTTTTGGAAGAAGCTTAATGTATGTATTTGTGCGAGGCAATATGATCTGATAGTACATGCCACAGGGTAGCTGACCTGTATTCTTATCCTCACTCTGCTACTCACTACTTGTATAATCTTGGGGAAAATCACTTAATCTGTCTGTATTACAACTGAAGGGGCTTGTGTAACTCAATGAATCTGTGAGACATGCCATGTGGGGCCACCCGAAATGGATGTGTCATAGCAGAGAGTTCTGACAAAACATGATCCACTGGAGGAAGGAATGGCAAACCACCCCAGTATACTTGTCATGAGAACCTCATGAACTGTATAAAAGGCCAAAAAGATATGACACCAAAAAATGAGTTTCCCGGTGTGAAGGTGTCCAATATGCTACTGGGGAAGAGCATAGTGACAGATTTCCTCTTCTTGGGCTCCAAAATTACTGCAGATGGTGACTGCAGCTATGAAATCAGAAAATGATTGCTTCTTGACAGGAAAGCGATGACAAACCTAGACAGTGTGTTGAAAAGCAGAGACATTACTCTGCCGACAAAGGCGCATATAGTCAGTGGTCACGTACAGTTGTGAGAGCTGGACCATAAGGAAGGCAGAACACCAAAGAACTGATGCCTTTGAACTGTGGTGCTGGAAAAGACTCCTGAAAGTCACTTGGATAGCAAGGAGATCAAACCAGTCAATCTTAAGGGAGATCAACCCTGAATAGTCACTGAAAGGACTGATGCTGAAGCTGAAGCTCCAACGGTTTGGTCATCTAATGAGAACAGATGACTCATTGGGAAAGTCCCTGATGCTGGGAAAGATCAAGGGCAGAAGGAGAAGAGGGTGTCAGAGGATGCGATGGCTGGACAGCATCACCAATGCAATGAACATGAACTTTGGCAAACTTCAGGAGATGGTGAGGGACGGGGAGGCCTGGAGTACTACAGTACATGTGGTAGCAACGAGTTGGACATGACTGGGTAACTAAACAACAACAATAATTGTGGCTGCACCCTCTGCTGAATCAGGGGGAGGGCAGGAGAAGGAATGCCGCTCTGTACCAACCTCATAAGATGTCAAAGGTAAACATACTTTTCATAAATATAAGGTCATTGGTAGGACTTTGAGAGAACAGTTTTATCTTTCAGGGTAAAGAGAAATGGTCTGTTCTCTTGTCTGACTTATGCTCATTTTATTCTATTCCTATGATATTTATGTCAAAATTTCCCACCTTAATATGACTCTTATAAAAGGCAGAATGGGAATTTTAAAGTTTAAGTTCAGTGTAGGGAAATGAAATCTGAGAAAGCCAGCATTGGAAAGAACCTGAGCTGTCACCATCATCAGCACCATCATCATCACCAACACCATCTTCTATTTATTCAGTGCTCTCAGTTAACACAGAGCCCTCACACACAGGGGTGATTTCTGGGTTTCACGGTCCAGGAATGACACTGAACAGTTGAAAATCAGTCAGAAACGAGTGGTGATGGCGGCTCTGGCACTCTCCTCAAAAGTCTCTTTCCATACTGCCATCCACCTTCCCACTGCTCTGGGGATATATTCCTTTACCTGTTCTAAATACAATAAGCAAGTGCCACTCCACTCCCACATCTGCACGTTTCCCACAGGTCATCTTTACTGAAATTAACATTTACTAGAACTACAACATCCCCTTAACTCAGTGTCATTGTTATATGCACTAATAAATCTGTAATGTCTTCTATAGTTCTCTCTTCCCCATTTTAAGTGTGTAAGAGGGACTTTCCTGGTGCTCCAACGATTGGGACTTTGCCTTCCAGTGCGAAGTGTGTGGGTTTGATCCCTGTTTGGGGAACTGGGATCCCACATGCCTCACTGCCAACAGGTCAAAACATGGAACAGTTCTATACATCTGTGTCTCTTTTTTGGACTCTATGGGAAAAGGCGAGGGCAGTATGATATGGCAGAATGGTACTGAAGCATGTAAATTATCATATGTGAAATGAATCGCCAGTCCAGGTTCGATGCATGGTACAGGGTGCTCAGGGCTGGTGCACTGGGATGACCCAGAGGGATGGCATGGGGAGGGAGGTAGGAGGGGGGGTTCTGGAAGGGGAACACATGTATACCCATGGCAGATTCATGTCAATGTATGGCAAAACCAATACAATATTTTAAAGTAAAAAAATAGATAAATAAATAAATTTAAATTAAAAAAAATAAAGAAAATGCAAAATGTCACTGGGAACATTTTCAAGGTTACAAAGCAGCAATGCCCAGCCTAGAGTAAGATGTCTATACTGCTCCTTAAAAAAAAAAAAAAAAAAAAAAAAAAAACCATGAAACAGAAGCAATATTGTAACAAATTTAATAAAGACTTTTTAAAAAGTGCATACAAATTAGTCTTAAAATATTCAATTCTAGAGTCTAGAAAATAATTCAATTTGTTTAAAGATGTTGATTAATATTATATCCATTGGTTATTGTTATAAAATTGCTGTGGAACGAACAATTACAAAAACTCAGTGACCTGAAAAATAAGCACCTATTTTTCATGTCTTTGCAGCTCAGCTGATTTTGGCTATGTTTTCTTATCTCTTTATATAGCCTAGGGCCTCTGCAGCTTTGACTGGAGCATCTTGCCTGGAGCAACTCTGCACTACACATCTTTCTTTCACTCTCATCCTTATCCTAAGACTGGCCTTCTCATGGTGATGTCCAAAGAGTAGGAACAAGGAAGCCAGTCACACAAGCACTTCCCAAGTCTGCTCCATCACATTTAATGACATGCTACCCACCGGCCACATCAGAGCATATGCCTAAACTAAGGTATGGAGAATGTGTACTCTGCCCACAGCAAAAGTGTACCATTGAGTTATATGCAAAGGATATGGATATTTGTTGGGAAGAAAGTTGAGGCCATTAATGTTACTACCTTATACGGAAAAGTCTTGAGTGACTTTCTATAGGAAATACAAGTATAAGAGGAAAGAGATTTTGCCATGTAAGACCTTATAATGTTATAATGAACCTGATTGCATTTCATGTAAGGGAGAAATTCTATCTGGTTGTAGAATGAGGAAAGGTTATTATGGTATCATTTGAGATGGATTTCAATAATCAAGTAGGAGGTTAACAACCAAATAAGAGAATGTTCTATGTGGTAACAACTTCTTGGGAGATGGCACACAGGAGGAAAACCACGGTTCTGTCCAGAGAACAGTCACAGGTACTAGATGGCTGTAGATCAGGCATGCAAATGGTAGTAACAGAAAGGAGGTTAAGCTTGTGATTCTTAGTGTCTCAAAAATAGAGATCTCTTTTCTAGCAGTCTATAGCCAAATTCCAACCAGACCAACAACATGCACAAACACAGACACCTTTACGGACAAGAACTTTATTATTACTAAGCAGCAAGCCTAAGTGATGTCCTGAGCTTTCCATTAGTTAAACACCTTCCTCAACTTTTTAAAGAAACATTTCATCTGAGAACATCTGCATCTGCTTGAAACACATTTTCCCAGTGTAGTACTTGACTTTAAGCTGACTAGAAATATCAAACTTTCTTTCACAGATTCTTTGACATACTTGAACATTATTGAACAAATGTCAGTTATGTCTGTCTCTTGAATCGTGTCAATCTAAATTGAAAATGTGCTGACTTTTTTTTCAGCATCATCACTTTCTGTGTTTCTATGCCAGCGGTGCAACTGGACATGACTGGGAGTATCGGTGGCTTCTATTCCCTGGAATGGTTAGGTTCATTCTTGCATGTGTGTTTCCAGGACCTGGCCCAGAAAAACTGAGTCACACCTAAAAAACATAGGGATAATGACAATTCTTTTGTGATTATGCAGATATAGTTATTGATAGTATTGTAGCTAATAATGTATTAATAGAATACAGCTTTGTAAGTGAAATGAAAACTCATGGGATTAATGAAATCGATGTATCTTATTTCTTGCAATAGTATTCAAATTCACTAATCCATCTTGGTTGAGGCATGAGCCCTCTTAATTACTAATAATTAGAATTATAAGATATTTGTGAAATATATTAATACGATAATTTTTGAGGTACTATATATAGTAATTTCTGCTAAGTTTGCAAAATGTTTCAAAGTAAAAGATATTTTAAGAAGCAGATAGAAATAAATAATAACAGATGCCATTTATTAACGGTTTGCTACTGTTCATGTGCTGGACCAAGCGTTTGTATATGTTCCTCAATTTAGTACTCATACTTGCTTATGAGAGTGGTACTGTTCTCATGCCCATTTTAGAGATTATAAGACTGAGGCTAGATACTAATTTGCCCAAGACCACATATCTGATAAATAATAAAAGCTAAATCTGTCTGAGTCAAAATCCCAGTTAGATGTGGTCAATAAGGAATTTACTGCCTTCTATATGACAGATACTATTCTAGACTCTGGGGTTCTTTCAGTAAACAACACATATAAAAATCCATGCCCTCAAAGAACTTATTTTCTAGTCTCTATTGCATATTTACAAAAGTAGGATAAATATTCAGTATTTCACAATTTAGTGGATTAATTTTCTTTAATATATTACCATAACTAAATTATAAATTCTGTATAAACTGAAATTATATTTTAGAGCTCTTTTTAATTTCCCTGTAGTATACAGTAAAGTGATGATAGATGGTTCCATTCAATATGTACTTTTTAATTGATACATTTTTTGAGTAACACATCATTAACAAACCCTTGAGAAATCACCAGTTTGGGGCTGTTTTATTGTTTGAAGTTGCTCCTGATTCATTGTTAGGGCAGCAGGGAAGGTGATTAATCCAGGTCCCCAGGGTGTCTATATAACTTTCATTTCCAGATGTTGTTCTGACTTGAATCACTAGTGTCTAAGGCCAACATCTAGAGAAAAACGAAAAAAGTATGTTTTCTGGACATTTAGCACCATATTGAAAAAGTCGCTGCATAATATTGACCATATCCTTTTTTCTTCCTGTGTTTGTCTCTCCTTGTATTACACTTCAGCAGAAGGAAGTGTTAGAAGGAAAAAACGGGATGATACCTGACCTTCTTCACAGGAATTGTCTGTTATTTATTCTTTATTATAACTTCTCTTCCAGGGCCTGCCTGCTCCTACCTCTCTCTGTCTCCTGGATTGCCATCTTTCCCTCACTGCTTCTATTCATTGCTTTCTTTGCTTTTTATTAGCTCCTCCATCTCTCCTTTTCCATCTCCCCCAGGGCATTCCTCTATCACTCTATCTGTATTTATTGTCATTTGTCTCTGTCTCCACAGGGCTGGCTCTGTCCACCTCTGCCTAGGTATGTGTCTCTAAGTCTCTCCCTCTCTCTTTCTGAATTTTACACCTTCTCACCATGACTTTCTCTCTCTCTTCTTGTGTGTGTTTCTATAACTGTGTCTCTGCATGTTTGAGTATTTTTCTACCCTTTAATCTGTTTCTGTATTTTTCTATCTTTAGCTCCCTGTGGGTATTTCGTATTCTTTTCTCCTTCCCTGTATAAATCTGCCTTTTCCTCTTTCTTCTCTCCTCTTTCTTTTCATGGCTATTATCTCATCTCCACACTCCACCAGTACTCACTGCGTGTGTCCTTGTTTGTTTTATGTGAATGTGAGTGTATGTGTCTCTGTGTGTATATGTATATGAGTGTGTGCCTGGTGCCTGTGTATTCATAAAGGCTGTCTTCATGCCTCTGCCTCTATTTTCAGTGAATCAATTGTTTTTTCCCCTCTCTTACTTGGTTTATATCTACAATGGAATATTATTCAGTCACAAGAAAAGAGGTCCTGCCTTTTGCACAACAAGGATGGACCTCAAGGACATTATGTTAAATGAACTATTTGTTAGAGAAAGACAGATACATATGCTCTCAAAAAGCCTAACTCATAGAAATAAGGAGTAGTTGGATGGTTCTCAGGGGCAGAAGGGTGGGGAAAATTAGAAGATACTGCTAGAAGATACAAAATTCCAGGTATAATATGAATAAGTTTTAGGAACCTAATGTACAGCATGATAACTATAATTAACAATACTATATTATATATGCTGTTAAGAGAATAGATCTTAAATGTTATCACCACCATAACAACAAAGTTAATTATGTGAGAGAATGGAAGTGCTAACTATCCTTATTATGACAACCATTTTGCAATATATATGTGTATCAAATAATGACATTGTGCATCTTTATGTATGTTGTATGTTGATAATGTTTCAATAAATCTGGAGAAAAAGATATGGGTGAAGGGGCAGACGAGTAATACAGAGAGAAAAACTAATCATCCTGTTTATTTTTAACAGATTATCAAAAGGAACTGTGCCTTTATTTAATTATTTCACTCCTGGCATTTTGGCAAGCATAGTGAGAAACAAAGGACCCTCTTTCATTTACAAATTCAGTTACAGCAATTCCTAATTAAAAGATTAGACAATCACTTCTGATCTCGTCCTTACAGAGATGTTGAAAATGACCAATGATAACTTGAATTCCAGCAAGATGGTAGACAAAATATCTGGAGATACCATGTCAGTTCAGAAAATCTTTGGATTGAACACTAATAACAATAACATATGTCAAACTTGGAAAATGCTGGAAGGGCAGGATTTGGAAGGAAATTTTAATGAATGATTATAATAAAAAAAGAAAGACTTAAAACTGCTAAGTATCAAACTTAAGAAATTAGAAAAAGAGCACAAACACACAAAGAAGAAAGTAGAAAAAAAGATGGCTTAAATTAATGAAATAAGAAGCAAACGTGAAATAGAAAGGATAAAAATATAAAAAGGTTGACTTCCTGTAAAGTTTAAAAAACTGACAAACCATTTGCAAAACTGATTACAGAGAAAGAACGTGGGAAAGATAGAAACAGAAAGAGAAGTTCCCAAATACAATATTAGGAGTAAAAGATGAACAGGACCACAGATGCACTGAAGATTAAACAAATATTATGACTAATTTTTAAAGTTTTATTTATTTTTAATTGAAGCATAATTGCTTTACAGTATTGTGTTGGTTTTTACCAAACATGAATCAGCCATAGGTTTACCATTGTCCCCTCCCACTTGAACATCCCTCCCACCTCCTTTGCCATCCCACTCCTCCAGGTTGTTACCGAGCCCAGTTTGAGTTCCATGAGTCCTAGAGTAAATTCCTGTTGGCTATCTATTTTACATGTGGTAATGCATGTTCCCATGTTACTCTCTTCATACATCCCATCCTCTCCTTCCTTCCCAGCCCCCAGCCACATCCATAAGTCTTTTCCCTATGTCTGTGTCTCCATTTTGCTGTGGTGCTGTGCTTAGTTGCTCAGTCATGTCTGACTCTTTGTGACCTCATGGACTTTAGCACACCTGGCTCCTCTGTCCATGGGGATTCTCCAGGCAAGAATACTGCAGTGGGTTGCCATGCCCTTCTCTAGGATATCTTCCCAAACCAGGGGTCAAACCCAATGCAGGTTTCCTGCATCGCAGGTGGATTCTCTACCATCTGAGCCATCAGAGAAGCTCTGCAAATATGTTCATCAGTACCATCTTTCCAGATTCCATATATATGTGTTAGTATACAATATTTGTTTTTATCTTCTTGACTTACTTCACTCTGTATAATTATGCCAATAAATTGGCCTAACTTTTAGAAATTTTATTAGGAAAATAGGAATTACCTCCAAGAAGTCAACTTAGAAAAATCTTTTATTAACTCAGGACACACTGCTTTAATATAATGCAGGTCATATAAGTTGTTAAATATTGAAACATCTACACACTAGCTTTTAAGAACTCCTTCCTTGATTCCCAAGTACTAATCAAACCACTTTTTGCTCCTCCTTCAGGCCCTCATAAACCTCTCTACAATCCATCAGCTGAAGGTTAATTCTGGGTCCAGTAGATCTTCAGATCCTAATTCAAGGCTATTTGTTGGAATCTATCCTGACTAGTTCAGTGCCTGATCCAAATCACTAGTAAAATATTCTACCTGTCACTCCTACTTATAACAATTAATTAAAAAGAATAACCAACAAAAAAATCTATTCATCAAAAACATACCAGGTCCAGATAATTTTATAAATGAATTATGCAAAGCATTTAAGAAATTGGTAAATTCACACAATTTTTCACACATTCCTTCAAACACTATAAGAAGAAATATTGCCTAATTCATTCTATGGGAATAATCTAGATACAAATTCAAAATGAGACAAGAAAATTATGAAATGTAAAAATCACAGGCCAACTTCATTGACAAATTTAGATGAAAAATTACTGAACACAATATCAGAAAATCAAATCCATAATGTATATAAAGATGGCACATCATTAACAAATTAGGCTTATTCCAAGAATGCAGCGTGAAAGTGAAAGTCGTTCAGTCGTGTACGACTCTTTGCGACCCCATGGACTGACTGTACAGTCCATGGAATTCTCTAGGCCAGAATACTGGAGTGGGTAGCCTTTCCCTTCTCCAGGGGATCTTCCCAACCCAGGGATCAAACTGAGGTCCCTCACATTGCAGGCGGATTCTTTACCAGCTGAGCCACAACGGAAGCCCAAGGATCATTTCAGTATAAGAAAATGCGATAATACGATTCACTGTATTAAAAGAATAACATAAAAAATGCAGTCATTTCAATATACACAGAAAAGTAATTTAACAAAATTCAACTGTTATTCATGATTTTTAAAAACAGAATCTTAGAAAACTTGGACAGCTCAATTTGACTACAAAAATAATAATAATAATAATACAAAGAGTGAAAAAAAGGAGCTAAACTCTCACTTTCAAGTGATATGTGTTGATTGGAAACCAAAAAATAGGGATTAATTATTAGTATTAATAAAACAATTTAGCAGTGTTTCCAGCAATATGACCAATCTACAAAAATCAATTTCATGGCTAGAAATAATATGAAAGCTTTAGAAAACATTGTGTGTTGTTGTTTTTCAGTCACTAAGTCACGTCCAACTTTTTGCGACCCTATGGACTGCAACATGCCAGGTTTCCCTATCCTTCACCATCTCCCATTGAGTCAGTGATGCCATCCAACTATCTCATCCTCTGTCATCATCTTCTCGTGCCTTCAATATTTTCCAGCATCAATGTATTTCCCAATGATTAAAGATTTACTGAGCATGGCCCTGCCCATCAGAGCAAGACCTAGTTTTCCCCACAGCTAGTCCCTCCCATCAGGAAGCTTGCACAAGCCTCTAATCCTCATTTATCAGAGGACAGACAGAAGAGCAATGTGTGTGTATGTGTACTATTTATAATGATAAAAAGAACAAGGAGCAAATGCATCAAAAGATAGGAATACCAAACCTTTATGAAGAAAATTATAAAGTATTATTGAAGTACTTTAAATAAATATTAAGTAAATGGAAAGATACATCTTATCCACTCATGGATGTCAATTGTTTTTGAAATTATTTTTTACATTCAATTCAGTTCCAAATAAAATTGTATAGTTTTTTCAAACTGATTCTAACATTTATATCTAGTAGCAAAAAATGAAGAACAGTCAATACACAAATGCAGAAGAAGGAAAAAATAAAGAATCTTGCTATAAGCAAGAATTATAGTAAAGTCTAGTAAAGAAAATATAGTTTAGGGATAGAGCAAGATAAATAGGCAAATATAATCAAATGGAGATCTCACAAACTTAGAAACTTAATACATGATAGAAAATCAATGAATAAAGTAAACTCTATAGATGTATGTGGAGATCATTAGTTATCTGTATAGAAAAAAAATGGAATATTTCCTGCTATTTGCAAATATCATTTGCAACTACATTTATGACATAAATGTAAAAGATGAAATATTTAACTTTTAGAACAAAATATAAGGAAAGTCTTTTGTGATTTCAAGGTAGAAAAACATTTCTTAACCTAAACTCAAAAGCAAAAATCATAAAGAAAGAAATTGATAGATTCAACTATATTAAAATTAGAAATTCTTTTAACAAAAGACACCATAAAGAAACTTCTAAGAGGCGAGCCACAAGCTAGGAAAAAAAATATTTGCAGCACATATAACAATAAAGTATTTGTGTTCAGAAAAAAGAGAAAACCTCTTGACTTCAAAAATAAAAAGACAAAATCTCAATAGGAAAATTTGCAAAAGTCATGAACGTGAATTTTCCAGAAAAGAAAACACCAATGCTCAATAAACATAAGAAAATTTACTAACTTTATTATTAATCAATCAACTGCAGTGCAAAATCCCAGTGAGATGCAAGTATACAATCAACAGATTAGCAAAAATTGAAATGCTGGACAATAAAAAAGTTGTCAAGAATGCACAATGAAAAGTTTTATATTCTGCTAATTGGAGCATAAATGAATCCAATTACTTTGGAAAATAATTTGGTAATAAACATCTTGGAAAGTTGAAGATGCATAGACCTTATCACCCATCAATTCTACTCCAGGAGTTATACAAGGAAGCTCAGGAAAGCAGTGCTCTCAATGGAAAAAAAAAAATGGAGAAGAACACAAATGCCCAACAGTAAAAAATTGTGTTATATGAAAAGTAGGGAATACCATACAGTAAATTGAGTGGATATAGCTCCATGCAAAAATTTAGATGAATTTCAAAAATATAAGATTGAGAAAAACATTCAAAATCTCAAAACATATGTGGCATAATTTCGCTTATATGAAGTAAATAATATACTGTGTAGGAAGACATATATGTGTGAAAGCAACAACAACAAGAACAATTAAGACCAAACCCAGTCCATGGTGAACCCAAGCAGGGAGAGAGGGATTTTGATCTGTGAAGGGCACACAGGATGTTGAGAGGTACTGGTATTGTTCTCTTCTGTATGCAGTCTGGTGTGTACACATGAGTTCATTTCAATATTTTTCTTTAAATTCTAAATATATGTTGTATAGATTCTTCTCCATGGATGATGTATTTCATAATAAAAAATTTTAATATCATGGAAATCCCATGTTGAAAATATTTTAGAAGTCTCAAAAGAAAAGCCCTGTGGATTGCATATCATGGCATAGTAATTCAGTGTAAGGAATAAACTCAGAGACAATATGCAGAAAATACAACTTATACAAAAGAACCCTGTTACACAGCCTGGGCAACCAGGCACAGAAGTGAAATGCAATTTTAGACTAGCTTAAATCTTGGAATAAGGAAACAAAGAAAAAAATATTGGTTTCAGAGAGGAAATACAAATTTACATTTGAATGAGAATTTTTTGTGCAATGAAGCCACAAGATGAAAATGTTCATGAATCTGTCTGCAGATGCTGGCAACAGAACTGCGACCTCCCCCACAGACTTCTGGCAGGGCATCCAGCTCTTGCCCTAGCATTAGAACCCTGGGACTCCTGGTCTGGGAGATGGGAACAGTTGGCAACCAGAAGTCCAGAAGAGTGGGTTAACCCACAGCTGGTGGAAATCAACCAAAGAACTAGGAAGACAAAGAACATGTGGAGGAGGTGCAGACAGAACCAAGAGAGGAAAAGAGCTGAATAAATTAAATCAGACATCCATATCAATTAAGCTTTATTAAAATGATGCCTTGGTTCTGATTCTTTTAATACTAATTTATTGGTTTGATAGACTCTTACAGCTGAGAAGAGCTCAGGGTACAGGAAGGCAGAATGTTCCTTGTGTTCTGCACAGAGAATACTATGAGGCTTCCCTATTCTTTTCTTCCTTCTTTCCCACAGCCCCTCATCCTTCAAGAAAGACTGGCCTGTTTGTTTCCATGGAGCCCCTGAAACCAAGCATCCTGAAAAGCAAAGATCTGTATCAGTGGCTCTAGTGATGAAGTATAACTTACACTGATTCAGCTTTTAGGCTTGACCATTAAGAAAACATTTCTTACTGTCAAATGCAAAAGACTAAAACATATTTTGCTAAAGAGTGTATTTTACCACTGAAAGCTAAGTGGGACACATTTCAGAAAGATCTGTACAGTTTAAGAGGAATTAAAGAAGGAATATATCAATGTTTATGGAAGATTAATAAAAGACTGGAAAATGTAAAACACAATGTCCTTAAATTAGTCTGGAAAAAGAGAAATGAACAAAATGTTGAGGAAATTGGGATAAAATTCAGAAAGAAACCTCTTAGACTGAACATCAGAATGACAGACAAGGAGAAATTGACTATGATAAGGGACTTTCCCAAGGAAAGGGAAGAAGTGGCCCAGAGGAGACAGATCATTCTGGGGGTCCACTGTCAGGGCCAGGTGAATGAAATGATCTGTTTTGTACTGTATCTTCCATCTTTAATGTCTCATTCCTGTCTGACCAAAACAACTATCTATCTTACAGCAGGACATTTTCATCAAAGATGTGTCATTCCTAGGGTGGGCAAATTGACCTTAGGATAAAATGAAAATTCCAAATTTACTCAAACAGTCAAACAGGAGCTCTGTTCCCCAGAGGTCCTTCTTAATGCACCCTGATCAGTTTCTGAGTATTTTCTAGAGGAGGTTGAATGGAGTGGGGGAGCAGAGAGGCAAGGTAGAGGAAAAATTGTTTTGCTTTAAACAAAGATAAATAACATCTTGAATTTTGATATAACTATATTATATATATATATAATATATATACATACTCATGGGCTTAGAAGATTAAAAGCTCTAATAAATCAGAGTAGACTATGAAAAAAACAAATTTATATAAACTCTCCAATTTCTATCTTTATTTTTTTCCCAAATGTAAAGAAGTAAAACTTCTTAGGGGTCTTGAAGACCAAATGACAAATGGTAAGTGAAAATGCTTTGTTAGTGCAAATAGTAGAATTTTCATAGTAAAGAACTTTGGAGTTCAGACAACATACACTTTATAATAATATACACCCTAAACCTTTTTTCTTAAACATCAGTGAGGTAATCAGGTTCCCAAATGACCCAAACTACCCTACCACACTAGGAGTGAGTGCTTTCTGTATGTTACACAGTATCTTAAGCACTAAAAACCTCATGGAATAGGCACAATCTCTATCTTCATTTTCCAGAAGAAACACGTAAGCTCAAAGAGATTTGCTGATTTGTTTAAGGTAAAGTTGTGGACATAAAGGTGAGGGGGTTCCAGCCCAGTCCTGCCACTCAATAACTGTGTGACTTTGGGAAAGTTCCCGGTCAAAATATAATGGTACCCTCCTCTTGGGATTATTGGAGAAGAGGATTACATGAGATAAAAGTAATAGAGAATCTGGCACTAAGTAAGTAGGTGAAAAAGTTCATTTTAATGTTCATTAGCTGTAGAAAACATTGGTCTCTAGAATTTGGCTAGCATCAGTATTATCTATGGGTGTTATAGGAAAAAAATTAAAAAGCCTTGAGCTCCACTCCAACTTTGTCCTACTGAGGCATAATCTCCAGGAGTGGGCCCATGAATGGTTTTTGAAAAAGCTTCCTCTCAAGGGATTCTGTTGCAATAGCTGAGTCTGGTATTTAGAAACTTATTATTGGTATTTGGGCTAAATAAGGTCAGTGAAGCGTTGACCATGAAGCTAGCTATGGTGGTTGGAATGTGCTTCCTGAGGACATAGGTCAAATCTGCCCCTTTAAGGCACATAAAATGTAGACATGTTGAACTGAGTTGAACATGTTGAACTGAGTCAACACATAACACCCAGGAACTGGCCACCTGATTATGAGCCCTGGCCACTTTCACGAGATTGGAGCCCCCTCTGAATGTCCTAGGCAATGCTCAGGAAATAAACATCTAATCCACACTGCTTAGGATTTCTTGGGCTCAGAAAGCTATCAAGGGGAGGAGGTGCTGTTACCCAGTTCAAAGTGCTCATGGTCCTAAAAGCCCATCTCATCTTAAACTAAGGTCAGGGCAAGGTGCAAATTCTCTGCTGGCCTCAGTGCCCCAGCTAGAAAAAGAGAGGGGTCAAATCAAATAATGCTATGACTTCAACATTCCATGAGTTTAAGACTTATGACTGTTACTTAGACTTTCCAAGTGTGTGTATATGTTAAGAGGGGTCGGGGGAGGCAGAGAGAGTGTGGATTCCTGTCTGGAACTGTTCTCCATGAAGCACCAGCAATGTAAGGAAGCATGGATTCCATTTGTCCAAAACAGTTCCCTTTTCCCCTTCCCTGTGGCTGCAGGTCCTCCTGACTGTTAAAAAGAACAGCAGACCCAAATGAAGTTACTTATGCTAAGCCCCAGGGCTTCCCTAGTGGCTCAGATGGTAAAGAATCTGCTTGCAATGCAGGAGACCTAGGATCAAACCCTGGGTGGGGAAGATCCCCTGGAGAAGGTCATGGCAACCTACTTCAGTATTCTTGCCTGGAAAATCCCATGGACAGAGGAGCCTATCAGGCTACTGTTCAAAGGATCGCACAGTTAGACACACCTGAATCGACTTAGCACACATGCAGGCATGTTAAGCCCCAAGTCACCAAACCAAGACAAGTACAGTTTGCTTCTCTCAGAGATAGAATCCTAATCCAGTCAATCAGGAGTTGTCTGATTAGCACACACACAAACTGCCTGATACATACCTGTCATGCCCTAAAGCAGAGGTCCCGAATCTTTTTGGCACCAGGGACCAGTTTCGTGGAAGACAATTTTTCCACAGACCATTGGTGGGGGGATGGTTTGTGGATGATTCAAGCACAATACATTAATTGTGAACTTTATTTTTATTATTATTACATCAGCTCCACCTCAGATCATCAGGCATTAGATCCTGGAGGTTGGTGACCCTTGCTATAAAGAAAAGTAGACTTGCAATAACCTATCTGCTTTCTTGCCTAGGAGACTTGCCTAGGATAACTTCCCTTTTCTTGTAACTTCTGCGTGTAAAAGTCCTTCATTTTAAGTATGAGGATCTAATGTATAGTATGGTGAATATAGTTGACAACACTGTATTTTTTTAATTAATTTATTTATTTTAATTGGAAGCTAAATACTTTACAATATTGTAGTGGTTTTTGCCATACATTGACATGAGTCAGCTACGGGCACACATGTGTTCTCCATTCAGAACCCACCCCCACCTCCCTCCCCATCCCATCCCCCAGGGTCATCCTAGTGCACCAGCCCTGAGCGGCATGTCTCATGCATCGAACCTGGACTGGCGATCCGCTTCACATATGATAATATACATGTTTCAGCACTACCCTCTCAAATCATCCCACCCTCACCTTCTCCCACAGAGTCCAAAAGACTGTTCTTTATATCTGTGTCTCTTTTTGCTGTCTCGCATATAGGGTCATCATTACCATCTTTCTAAATCCCATATATATGCGGACAACACTGTATTGTATAATTGAAGGTTGCCAAGAGAGTAGAACTTGTGTTCTCACCAAAATAAAATGGTAAATATGTACACACACACACACACACACATATATATATATATATATATATATGATAGTCAGAATTTTAATCCATTGGTCTGAAAGCTAAAATTCTTAATCAATATGTCCAGTATAAGTCATACCCATAGACTTCAAATTATGATTTTGTTGTTTAGTCGCTAGATCATGTCCAACTCTTTTTGCGACCCCATGGACTGCAGTCCACCAGGCTATGAAATCTAATAAACTTTACCATGTTAAATCACACACAAAAAAGTCTTTCATTTTGTACAGGTTCTTGGAGCTTCTGTTTGTCTGCTAAACTGGATGCTGTCCAAATTGACTCAATCTTTGCCCAAATAAATTCTTATAATGTTTAACATTCCTCAATTTACCTTTCAGTACTTCCCATCCTGACTCTGTCTTCCTTGTTACCCCTGAATATCAGTCAGCAAGGCCCCCTTGAGCATTTCATCCCCACTCCCACTACACATTTTGCCTGCTGTATGTTTATCCTATTTAGAGCTGTATACTGTTGTGCTTGAAATCTGACTCTCTCTTTTGTTTGATAAATCAGCAGTACTTCCCCTGCTCCATACATCCATGCTGGCAGTAAATTGGGACTTTGTCTTCTAGAGTCCTTTGGAGCTACTGAGTTTTGGAAATCCATTGATTCCACATTTGCATTTGTATGTTAGTGAACATTCAAGCATCTCATCTACATAAGCAAAAGAAGAACATCTGTTTTCCTTTCCTAAATAGTATTGATCATAGATTTTTCAGGAACTTTATTGCTGGGTGCTCTTTGATATCTAATCCTAGCATGTATTATAGAGCCACCTCCTGGCCAAAAGGAAGGAAGGAAGGGAAGAAGGAAGGGCAGAGGGAAGGGAGGATAGGTTTGGTGAAATAAGAGAAGGGGCACCTGTGGGAAGACAAGAATGTTCCCAGGGCTTGTGCAGCCCTAAACATTAACTGAGACTTCAGGGTAGTTGCTGACTCTTTCCTCTGAGTCTCTGGACCTGTTTTTAATAGAAGTGCACATCATGGGCTCAGGTGAAAAAGGCCTGTTAGAGCATACAATTTGGTCCTTAGTGATAAAACACCTCAAAGAAATATGAGTGACTCTCTTCCCAAAGGTCAAAGAGATTAGATTATTTTTAACCTCACAACCAGAAACCATCACCTGCTGCACTTGTAGAACCAAAATAAATCTTTCATTCCTTTGTCCATTCATAGTAACACATTACTAGCTTTCCTGACCGTGGTTCCCAGATGGCACCAGTGGTAAAGAATCTGCCTGCCAATGGGGGAGATGCAAGGGATGTGGTCCAATCCCTGGGTTGGGAAGATCCCCTGGAGTAGGAAATGGCAAACCACTCCAACATTCTTGCTTGGAAAATTCCATGGACAGAGGAGCATGGTGGGCTACAGTCCCTGAGTTTACAGAATCAGACATGACTGAGCACATGCGTAAGCCTGCCTGATGCAGAGTTGTGAATAGGAGATGTTTCAAGATGGGGGGACCCCTTCCAAGGCCTTAAAGGAAGCTCTTGTCTAACACTCAGAAATGAGTTGTCTGAGGAGATGCATGTGCTGACAAAGCAAGAGAATTTATTGGGAAGAGGCATCCCGGCAGAGAGCAGGAGGGTAAGGGAACCTAGGAGAATTGCTCTGCCACATGGCTCACAATCTCAAGTTTTATGGTGATGGCAATCTCAGGTTTTGTGGTGATGGGATTTGTTTCTGGGTCATCTTTGACCGATTATGCTGACTCAGGGTCCTGATGACGCACGCATTGCTCAGCCAAGATGGATGCCAACAAGGATTCTGGAAGGTGGTAGGACACGTGGCATCTCCTTTCGACCTTTCTCAAATTCTTCTGGTTGGTGGTGGATAGTTTGTTCTGCGTTCCTTACCGGGACCTCCTGTCGTAAAATAACTCACATGAATGATTACTATGGTGCCTGGCGAGAGTGGGCAATTTCAGTCAGTGTGTTTCCCCTAACAAAGAGACAATTATGCACTTAGAAAACCTGGAGAGGAGAGAGATATAACTATTCGTGGAAGAACATGGGTATATAAAATGCACCAGGCTAGGACTCTGAACGGTGTGCTCCCAGGCCTGGCTCTGTTGCTTCAAAGATGTGGGAGCTTGGAGCCATACTTTCTCTTCTGGATCTTAGTTTTCTCACACTGATAGTGAGTTATAAAACTTCTGAGGTCCCCTCCATGTGTTTAATACTGAGTCTCATAGTAGTTAGTCCTCTTACCCCATTTTTACGTGTTCATCTCATCCAGCACACACACACTCACACACACACACACACACACACACACACACACACACACTCCTCAACAATACCCATTGATGACAAAATCTTTCCCTTCATCAACCCAGGGCCTATGCAGCCAAGACATTTCAGGCCTCAGTATCTGTATTCTTCCAGGTGGAAGTGAAGGTAAGAGATTTTCACCAAATAAACAAATTCTTGTAATGGGATAAAAATTAATTTCCTAGATCATACCAGATTAAGTCCTTCACTATTTGAGAAAGCTTTTGACAACTTGAGTTAAATATTAGGTATTTTTTCCAGCAATAGAGACTCATGCTGGAAATACTTTTAAGGTGGCAGAGGTGCTGCAAGATACCTGGGACCACCTACTTGCCAAATTGGACCTAAATGAGATCTCGTAGTTTCTATTATTTACAGGTGAAGGGGCTGAGGACCCGGCGTGACACCACCAGTGAGAGGCACATTCAGGACTAGAGGCCCTGTCTTCTAACTTCTGGGTTGGTATCCTGCCCACTCTAGTGTTTGCTCCATACCTTTTCCCTTTAGGAGTCTCCTGACATGGTGATCATGTGGGTTCTGAGATCACTGACCTGAGTTGGAAGTATGTGTCAGTCCTTGAGTGATGACTCACCTCACCAGGAGCAAAGCACAGGCATAGCACAAAAAGGACACAGGTAGCAGGCTAGAAAATCAAGGATTCTTAGAAGTAAACTTTAAACTTTAACAATAAGAAAAATGTCCTATTAGTGTTTAAATTCCTTCTCTTTCAATCTCAGAACATATTCAAGGTTTATAAGCTGATGGAGTGACAAGGGAATGGAAGCAAGTCCTCTGTTCCTGGGCATCCAAGAGAAGGCAGATTGTATTCCTGCCCCAGAAGGGCAGTAGGGCTAGAGTGGAGTTTGCTTTGCTTAGCCATCATAAATTACTTATTCTTCCCTACTTCCTTATAACCCAATTTACCTGGCATTGATTTCAGAGTGTGACATTGTAACTACTTGCTATCTGTCAACCTTAAACTTTTTGCCTTTTTAAAAATTGAAGTATAGTTGATTTACCATGTGTACAACAAAGTGATTCAGTTATGCAAATATGTATATATTCTTTTTCAGATTTTTTCAATTATAGGTTATTGTAAGATATTGAATATAGCTCCCTGTGCTATACTGTGGGTCCTTTTTAAATCTATTTTATATAGTAGTGTGTAGTAGTGGGGACTTCCCAGGTGGCACTAGTGGTAAGAACCCACCTGCCAATGTAGGAGACACAAGAGCCACAGGTTTGATCCCTGGGTCAGGAAGAGTCCCTGGAGTAAGAAAGGGCAACCCACTCCAGTATTCTTGCCTGGAGAATTTCATGGACAGGGGAACCTGGCGGGCTATGGTCCATAAGGTAGCAAACAGCCAAACACGACTGAAGCAACTTAGCATGCATGCAGCAGAGGTGGTAGATATATAGTAGTAAATATAGTAGTAGATACATAGTAACGTGCATCTGTTAGTCCCAATTTCTTAATTTATCTCACTCCTCCATTTCTCTTTGGTAACAAGAAGTTTGTTTTCTATGTCTGTGAGCCTGATTCTGTTTGTAATAAGTTCATTTATATATGCTATTTGTCTTTCTCCATCTGACTTATTTCACTTATTGTGATAACCTCTAGATCCATCCACGTTGCTATAAATGGCATTATTTCATTTTTATGGCTAAGAAGATCCAACCAGTCCATCCTAAAGGAGATCAGTCCTGGGTGTTCACTGGAAGGACTGATGTGGAAGCTGAAATTCCAATACTTTGGCCACCTCACGTGAAGAGTTGACTCATTGGAAAAGACTCTAATACTGGGAAGGATTGGGGGCAGGAGGAGAAGGGGACGACAGAGGATGAGATGGCTAGATGGCATCACCGACTCGATGGACACAGGTTTGGCTAGACTCCGGGAGTTGGTTATGGATAGGGAGGCCTGGCGTGCTGCGATTCATGGGGTCGCAAAGAGTCAGATACGACTGAGAAACTGAACTGAACTGAACTGAGTATTCTATTGTGTGTGTGTGTGTCACACCACATTTTCTTTATCCATTCTTCTGTTGATGAATGTTTAAGTTGTTTCCATATCTTGGCTATTTTAAATATTGCTGTGATGAACACTGGGGTGTATATAGCTTTTCAAATCAGAGTTTTCTCCAGATATATTCCTATGAGTGCTTTCCTGGTGGCTCAGACGGGTAAAGAGTCTGCCTGCAGTGTGGGAAACCCGGGTTCAATTCCTGGGTTAGGAAGATCCCCTGGAGAAGGAAATGGCAACCTGCTCCAGTCTTCTTGCCTGGAAAATCCCATGGACGGAGGAGCCTGGCAGGTTACAGAGCACAGGGTCACAAAGAGTCAGACACAGCTGAGTGACTTGACTTTCTTTCTTTCATACCTAGGAATAGGGTTGCTGGATCACATGATAGCTCTATTTTTAGTTTTTTTAGAATCCTCTATACTGTTCTCCATAGTGGCTGTACCAATTTACATTCCCACCAACAGTGTAAGAGGGTTTCCTTTTTTCCAGTATTTCTTATTTCTAGATATTTTATTGATGGACTTTCTGACTGGTGCTAAGTGGTATCTCATCATGGTTTTGATCTACATTTATCTAATAATTATTAATAGCAATGTTGAGCATCTTTTCATGTGTCTGTTGGACATCTGTATGTCTTCTTTGAAGAAAAGTCTATTTAGTAAGGGTTTACTTCTGCTCATTTTTTGACTGATTTTTTTTTATATTGAGTTGTATAAACTGCTTGTGTATTTTGGAAAGTAATCTATTGTTGGTCACATTATTTGCACATATTTTCTCCCATTCTATAAGTTGCATTTTCATTTTGTTTATGGTTTTCCTTGCTGTGCAAAAGCTTTTAAGCGCAATTAGGTCTCATTTGTTTATTTTTGATTTGTTTCCATCACTCTAGGAGACAGATTCAAAAAAAAAATATTGCTGTGATTTATGTCAAAGAGTCTTTTGTCTATGTTTACCTCTAGGAGCTTTATAGTATCCAGTGTCACATTTCAGTCTTTAATCCATTTTGAACTTATTTTTTTTATGGTGTTAGAGAATGTCTTAATTTCATTCTTTAACATGTAGCTTTCCAGTTTTCATAGCACCATTTATTGAAGATACTCTTTTTTTCTCATTGTATAGTCTTTCCTCCTTTGTCATAGATTAATTGACCACAGATGCATAGGTTTATTTCTGAGCTTTATATTTTGTTCTATTGATCTATGCATCTGTCTGTTTTGTGACAATACCATACTGTTTTGATGATGACTGTAAGTTTCTAATAAAGTCTGAAGACAGGGAGCCTAATTCTTTCAGCCTCATTCTTCTTTCTCAAAATTATTTTGGTTATTCACTATATTTTGTGTTTCCATACAAATTTTAATATTCATTCTAGTTCTGTGAAAAATACCACTGGTAATTTGATAGCGATGGTAGTAAATCTGCAGAATGCCTTGGGTAGAATGTTCATTTTAACAATATTAATTCTTCCAATCTAAGAACATAATATTTCTTTCCATCTGCTTGTGTTGTCTTGATTTTTTTTCATCAACATCCTATAGTTTTTGGAGTACAGGTCTTTTGCCTGCTTAAGTAGGTTTATTCCTAGGTAGTTTTTTTGATGCAACGGTAAATGTGATTGTTTTCCTAATTTCCTTTTCTGATCTATTTGCCTTTTGCTGCCTCTATCACATTTACCTGCCACAATCTCAATCCTGCCAAATCTAGTTCTCCACTTATGTTGTACCTATACCTAAGCAGAGGAAAATACACACACAAACATATATACATAAGTGTGCTTTCTTTTTAATTTAGGATCATCATCTTGGGCATAAAACACTGTCAGACAATTTCACTAGTTCCCAAGTAAATTTGCTCGTTCTTTTCCACACTTATTCAAGTACTTCCCCTACTCCTGCAAATATGCACTTTTGCTCTTCCACTATCAGTTTCTTCCTCTCTGCTGGATTACAAACATCAGGATACAAACCTTAGCATCATGCTTTAATACCATCTATCTGAGGAAAGAAAAACAAACTCTCCTTGAACTTGACTTCCTTAGCAGCTTTTATCTCATTTTTCCCCCTATTTACAACAGAATACCTCAAAAGAGTTGTGTATACACAATGACTCTTTTTCTCCACATTCTATCCTCTCCTCAATCACTCCGGATGGGCTTTTGTCCCTGTCTCTGATCCCTCAACAGGACTCCTTAAAGTCACCAATAACTTCCAATCTTACCAGAACCTGAGTCATTTTGCCATGCACATCTCATTCAAATTCTCCCCAACATTTGACTCAATTGATCACATCCTCCTTCTTGTGATGTTTTCTTCTCTAAGCTTCCAAGGAAATTTCATTCATCCAATTTTCTCCTCATCTTCTCCTGAATCCCTTAATTGGCATCTTCTTCTCTGAAACATTTTTAAATGTTATTGCGCTCCAAGAATCTGAAGGATTTGTCCTTGGCCTTCAACATTTTCTCTTTAGATGATCTTTCTGAGTGCTATGAATAAAACTTATCCCTCTCTCTATAGATAGATAGATAGATAGATAGATAGAATTTAGGATTCCCAAAACCATATCTCCAGCCTGGACCTCTGTGTTGAGTTTGTAAATCCAAATGCTTACAGCAAGTCCTCTACATACAAACTTTTAAGTAGTGAAATTTCAAAGATGCAAATGTGTGTTGAAGACAGATAGAATTGGAGGCCCGGAGAAAGGATGAAGAGAGATAAGAGGAAAAAAGTAACTGAAGAACTGAAGAGATTCACAATGCAGGAAATGGCAAGAGGATTTTCTTTATTTGATGAGGCATTGCTAGTTTTTGAGGCATAAAACCCAAACTTAGAGCAGTACATGAAGAATTTAGCAGCCATTCAGAATGCAATCCAGTGTTACTGCATCATTTATGATGAGAAAAAAGAGCTACTACTCAGGCATCACCGGATCATTTTTTCAAAAGCGTAGATAGGATTGAATCCAGCAAGGAACTAAACCCTGTGCCATCAGTGTCAGGCATGAGTGAAACTGCAACGGGCCTTCTGTCTCCTCAGTCAGTCAGTTCAGTCACTCAGTCGTGTCTGATTCTTTTCGACCCCATGGACTGCAGCATGCCAGGCCTCCCTGTCCATCACCAACTCCTGGAGTTTACACAAACTCACACCCATTGAATCGGTGATGCCATCTAACCATCTCATCCTCTGTTGTCCCCTTCTCCTCCCACCTTCAATCTTTCCCAGCATCTTTTCAAATGAGTCAGCTCTTCACATCAGGAAGCCAAAGTATTGGAGTTTCAGCTTCAGCATCAGTCCTTCCAGTGAATATTCAGGACTGATTTCCTTTAGGACTGACTGGTTGGATCTCCTTGCAGTCCAAAGGACTCTCAAGAGTCTTCTCCAACACCACAGTTCAAAAGCATCAATTCTTCTGCGCTCAGCTTTCTTTATAGTCCAGCTCTCACATCCATACGTGACTACTGGAAAAACCAAAGCCTTGACTAGACGGACTTTTGTTGGCAAAGTAATGTCCCTGCTTTTTAATACGCTATCTAGGTTGCTCATAACTTTTCTTCCAAGAAGTAAGCCTCTTTTAATTTCATGGCTTCAGTCACCATCTGCAGTGATTTTGGAGCCCCGAAAAATAAAGTCTGCCCCTGTTTCCACTGTTTCTCCATCTATTTCCCATGAAGTGATGGGACTGGATGCCATGATCTTAGTTTTCTGAATGTTGAGCTTTAAGCCAACTTTTTCACTCTCCTCTTTCACTTTCATCAAGAGGCTCTTTAGTTCTACTTCACTGTCTGCCATAAGGTTGATGTCATCTTCATATCTGAGGTTATTGATATTTCTCCCTGCAATCTTGATTCCAGCTTGTGCTTCATACAGCCCAGCGTTTCTCATGATGTACTCTGCATATAAGTTAAATAAGCAGGGTGACAATATACAGCCTTGACAGATTCCTTTTCCTATTTGGAACCAGTCTGTTGTTCCATGTCCAGTTCTAACTGTTGCTTCCTGACCTGCATACAGATTTCTCAGGAGGAAGGTCAGGTGGTCTGATATTCCCATCTTTTTCAGAATTTTCCACAGAATTTTCTGTCTCCTATTGCTGACAATTCTTCAGCTCTACTATCTCCCACCTTCTCTTCCTCCTATAGTCAGTAACTCTTCTTGCCTGTTTACTCCATGTCAGCCCCTGTATGCCAATTGTTGTACTGTACTATATATAGTACTTTTCAAGATGCTCTACTGTAAAATTAATAACATTTTATTTTTTTGTGTTTCCTTTTATGTATTATTTGTGTGAAAAGTAATATAAACCTATTACAGTACGGCACTACATATCCGATTGTGTCAGTTGGCCAATTAGGCTAGTTTTGTTGGATTTATGAACAAATTGGACTTAACAAATGCACGCCCAGAAAGGAATTCATTTGTGTGGGGGGAACTTATTGTACTTGGCACCTCCTCTTGGGTGACTGATATTTGAAACATAGCATGGTCAAAACACAGCTCTTGATTTCCTCTCACTCTCACCTTACTAATCGACAACTCCTCTAGTCTTCCTCTCCTTAGTGACAGCATTATCTACTCAGTTAGGCAAAGAACCCAATCATTATCTTTGATTGTTCTTTTTCCTTCATTCTCTATATTTAATTCTTCAAGGTGTCATTTCAAAAATAAATATTTCCAAAATATATTCAAGACCAAGCCACTTCCTATTGTTTTCCTCATAACAACTTTATTACAAAGAGAATGAATGAGTGAATAATGTGATGGAACCTACTGGGGGGGAACAGTGCTAGGGGTAATATTTTTAATTGTTCTGTGATGTAATATCACATGAACACGAAGAGAGAGTTTTTGAGATGTGAACTCTGTATCTATATGCATTTTGAAAGAGAAGTCACACTGCTGCCATAATTCATTGGCACTTTGGCCGACTCTTTGTGACCCCATGGGCTGTAGCCTACCAGGCTCCTACGTCCATGGGATTTTCCAGGCGAGAATACTGGAGTGGGTTGCCATTTCCTTCTCCAGCGGATCTTCCCAACCCAGGGATCGAACCCAGGTCTCCCGCATTGCAGACAGACGCTTTACCCTCTGAGCCACCAGGAGGACTCAAATTAAAAATGGAATTCAAGCAAGCTTACAAAGAAATTTTTCAAAACTTTAGAACCTCATTCTAAATATCTCTGTTTCTGGGTACTACAGAAATCCAACTTCTAACAAGGATGAACTTTCTTTTCTGACTTAGTTGAGATAGCACCATGAGACTCCTGCTTTCAGACAACTTAAAGTTACAGGGACTAAATTAAGCCTTCTCCCAGAAACAGATACAATAAAATACAAAATAAGCGAAGCAAAAATTTCCATATCGCTTAATATCAAGTAAGAAAGGACATGGAAACTTCAGAGACAAGAATTGATCTGAAGCAGCTCCCATGATTGTCTCAGTCTGCTGACAAGGAAACTGAGTCTTTTTCAATAATAACAACTAACATTTCTGTGACACTTACCAGGTGCCTAACATTGCTCTAAGATTTTGGTGCAATGTTAGCTCAATAAACCCACAGAAAAACCATTTGATGTAGGTGTACTACTACTGTCTTCACTTTCCAGAAAAGAATTTGAGACAAAAATGTTTTAAACTTTACTCAAGGTTACACAACTATTTTATAGTGGAACTACAGTTGAGTCAAGACAGTCTGCATTCAGAGTTTATGCTCATAACTACCAATATAAACAACTAATTGGGGCTTCCTTGGTGGCTTGGTGGTAAAGAACTTGCCTACCAATGCAGGAAATGCAAGTTCGATCCCTGGATCAGGAAGGTCACCTGGAGAAGGAAATGGCAACCCACCCCAGTATTCTTGCCTGGGAAATCCCATGGACAGCAGAACCTCATGGCCTAAGTCCCTGAGGTCACAAAAGAGTCAGACATGACTTAGCAAGTAAACAGTAACAACAAGCAATCAATTCAGTAAGATTTCTTGTGTGTGTGGCAGAGAGAGGGATTCAGTAGAACTGAGAAACGTATAGGAGTGATTGGGGCGGAATTTTCAAGTCTGTAGAAATGTGAAGCATTCATGATGTGTATTAACAATCAGCTCACAGAGAAGAAGGCCATGTGAAGACAGAGGTAGAGACTGAAGTTATATTGCCACAAATCAATGAATGTCAAGATCTACCAAGAGCTAGAAGAGACAAGGAAGACCTTCTGAGCAATTTTGGCCTTCCTAACACCTTCATTTTGGACTTCTAACCTCCAGAACTTTGAAAGAATAGATTTCTATTTATAGCAATTACCAACTTTGTTGTGATTGATTATAACAGCCCTAGGAGACTAGTAAACATTTTGAGTTTCAGTTCCTGAAATTAAATCAGTTTTGATTGAAGGTTTTTCAAGCCATCTATCACTTACTGCCTCATGCTGTCTGTCACTATGGTTTCCTAGTATTCCAGGGCTATACAGTATCATATAGAATGCATAGTCCACGGGTTATCAGAACTTCCTAAGAGAGCCAGAGGAGTAATCCATTCTTGTGAACAAGAACTTTACCAAAGTTGACTTTGGTAAGTGGTTTAGATAGCTCAATGGTTAATTAAGTTCTCCCAAGAGACCACAGAGACTATATAACTCCTTGAGTCCCCTTACTCTTCTTCAATGGGGCCGTGCCTTTCTCAAGTCTATGATCTTTGTTTAATACTTGGCTTCAGTGTTTAAGTTTCAACTCAGTAGTTTTCAGCATATTCAATATCTTCCTGACTTCTGGTCAAGATAACATTGTGAAAATTATTATTCTAGACAAATAGGGATTGGATTTCCCCTCTTGTTGAAACAAACAAAATATACAAAATATACATAACAAGCTATTTAAAGACATTAGATATGAGACAAGAAAACCTCAGAAATAAAAATCAAATGAAATAAGACATATGATCTTCCAAGACCATAGCATAGGAAGAGAGAACCTAGGCAAAACTGGCAGTCTGTCTGAGTTGAGAAAATGGAGCTAGAAGTACAATTAGACTAAGGCAATAAGAGTTTTCAGGGAAGAATCTCAAAGAGGAGAGAGCTACATAGTGACAGAACAACTGAAATCTGCAGAGAGGCCTCCTTAAATCCTTAACTTAGAAAAGATCAGCAATTGCTTTTAAGAAAAGTAGCAGAAGCCAGGGAAAGAACCACCTGAAAGATTATAAGGAACGATTACTTAACCTCAAACAGCCAAGAATATTGCCTGTTCTCACCAACTAAATTACAAAATCTCATAACTGATGGACCATCAGGTAGAGAACTCCTAAGAGTCTATTTTTGTAGTTGAACAAAATTAAGCTAGACTAAACATGTTTTGATCTAACCAAAGAAAGCTTAAAAGTAAAATCTAAAAGGACTAAATAATTTCCAAATAATATAACTGCTTTGCAAAACAAAGTTCAATAAGGCTTTTAGGATCACAAAAACATCTATCTCACAATAAGTAACATTCACTGTGTCTAGCATCCAGTCAGAAGTTACCTGACATGCAAAGGAGGGAAATAAAACCCACAATGAGGATAAATAAGTCCATTTGAAACTGACCAAGAAATGATACAGATGATATAATGAATAGACATCACAAAAAAAATTTTACATATTCTATTTTTACATGCTCAAGAAGCTAGAGAGAGATTGAAATTTTAGGTTAAGATATGGAATATGGTTTTCAAAAATAAAAATTGGACTTATAGAAACAAAAACTGTAATATCTGAAATGAAAACTAACTGGATGAGACTAATAACAGACTCCATATTGCAGAAGACAGGACTAAAGAACTTGGAGAAATAGCAAGAGACATAAAATTCCAAAATGAAATTCAAAAAGAAAATACTAATATAATATTAAAAAAATGAATAGAAGACATCTGTTTCCAGACAGGATGGGATAAGAGAGGCTGGATCTACCACCCAGCCACATGAAGCAATTTTTTAAATTTATTTATTTATGTGTTTATTTTTGGCTCTTCTGGTCTTTGTTGCTACAGGCAGGCTTTCTCTAGTTGTAGCAAGTAGGAGCTACTCCTCATTTGTGTTTCCTGCCTAGAGAAGTTCCTTTAGCATTTTTTGCAAAACTGGTTGAGTGGTGCTGAATTCTCTTAACTTTTGCTTGTCTGGAAAGCTTTTGATTTCCCTAACAAATCTTACTGAGGTTCTTGCTGGGTGGAGGATTCTTGGTTGTAGGTTCTTCCTTTTCATCACTTGGAATACATCTTGCCATTACCTTCTGGCTTGTAGAGTTTCTGTTGAGAAATCAGCTGAAAACCTTATGGGATTTACCTTGTACGTTGTCTTTTTTCCCTTGTTGCTTTTAATATTTTTGTCTATGCCTTTTTGTCAGTTTGATTACTATGTATGTTGTATGTGTCTTGATGTGTTCCTCCTTGGGTTTACCCTGCCTGGAACTCCCTGTGCTTCCTGGACTTGGTTGACTCTTTCTTTTCCCATGTTGGGGGAGTTTTCAGCTATTATCTCTTCAAATATTTTCTTGGGCACTTTCTCTTTCTCTTCTTCTGGGACACCTATAATGTGAATGTTGACGTGTTTACTGTTGTACCACAAGTCTCTTATGCTATCTTCATTCCTTTTCAGTCTTTTTTTCTATATTCTGTTTTGCATCAGTGATTTCCACCATTTTGTCTTCACAGTCTCTTATCTGTTCTCCTGCCTCAATTATTTGGCTATTGATTCCTTCTAGTGTATTTTTCATCTCCGTTTTTTTATTCCTTAGTTCTAAGTCTTTGGTAAACATTTCTTGCATTTTCTCCATTCTTTTTCTGAGATCCTGGATCATCTTCACTGTCATTTTTCTGAATTCTTGATCTGGAATTTTGCCTATCTCCATTTCATTCAGTTGTTTTTCTGGGGATTTATATTGTTCCTTCACCTGGGACATAATACTATTTCTTTTCATTTTTGGTTAGTTTTCTGTGATTGTGGTATTAGTTCTGGAGACTGAGATTGTAGTTCTTGCTTCTTCTGTCTGCCCTCTGGTAGATGAGGACAAGAGGCTTGTGCAAGCTCCCTAATGGGAGGGACTGGCTGTGGGGAAAACTGGGTCTTCCTCAGGTGGTCAGGGCCATGCTCAATAAAACTTTAATCCAATTATCTGCTGATGGGTGGGTCCGCACTTCCTACCTATTTGTTGTTTGACCTGAGGTGGGTCGCCCACCTGGCAGGTATAGGATTTGATTTTATCATGATTGCACCCCCTCCTACCATCTCCTCGTAGCTTCTCCTTCATCCTTGGATGTGGAGTATCTTTTTTCAGTGGGTTCCAGTGTCTTCCTGTCTGTAGTTGTTCAACAGCTAGTTGTGATTTTGGTGATCTTGCAGGAGAAGATGAGCACACATCCTTCTACTCAACCGTCTTGAACCGGTGTCACAGGAGCTGCTTTTCTCTGTGGTGCACTGGCTTCTCATTGCAGTGGCTTCCCTTGTTGCAGAGCACAGGCTCCAGATGCATGGACCTCAGTAGTTGCAACATGTGGGCCCTGGAGTGAAGGCTCAGTAGTTGTGGTGCATGGGCTTAGATGCTCCACTATAAGTGGAATCTTCCCAGACCAACTAGAAGAAACGCCAAAGTGTGTTAACTGAAAAGCACTTGTATCAGAATACATGAAAAATTTCCAAAATAAAATAAGAAAACAAACACCCAATAACAAATGGGAAGAAGATGTGAACAGACACTTCACCAAAGAGGATATATTGGTAGTAAATAACCACATAAAAATATCCTCAGCATCATTAGTGATTCAATTCAGTTCAGTTCAGTCGCTCGGTCATGTCCGACTCTTTGCGACCCCATGAATTGCAGCACGCCAGGCCTCCCTGTCCATCACCAACTCCCGGAGTCCACCCAAACCCATGTCCATCGAGTCGATGATGCCATCCAGCCATCTCATCCTCTGTCGTCCCCTTCTTTTCCTGCCCTCAATCTTTCTCAGAATCAGGGTCTTTTCTAGTGAGTCAGCTCTTCGCGTGAGGTGGACAAAGTATTGGAGTTTCAGCTTCAACATCAGTCCTTCCAATGAACACCCGAGACTGATCTCCTTTAGGATGGACTGGTTGGATCTCCTTGCAGTCCAAGGGACTCTCAAGAGTCTTCTCCAACACCACAGTTCAAAAGCATCAATTCTTCAGCACTCAGCTTTCTTTATAGTCCAACTCTTACATCCATATATGACCACTGGAAAAACCATAGCCTTGACTAGACTTTGTTGGCAAAGTAATGTCTCTGCTTTTTAATATGCTGTCTAGGTTGGCCATAACTTTCCTTCTAAGGAGTAAGTGTCTTTAAATTTCATGGCTGCAGTCACCATCTACAGTGATTTTGGAGCCCAGAAAAATAAAGTCAGCCACTGTTTCCACTGTTTCTCCATCTATCTGCCATGAAGTGATGGGACCGGATGCCATGATCTTAGTTTTCTGAATGTTGAGCTTTAAGCCAACTTTTTCACTCTCCACTTTCACTTTCATCAAGAGGCTCTTTAGCTCTTCTTCACTTTCTGCCATAAGGGTGATGTCATGTGCATATCTGAGGTTATTGATATTTCTCCTGGCAATCTTGATTCCAGCTTGTGCTTCCTCCAGCCCAGCGTTTCTCATGATGTACTCTGCATATATAATCATTAGTGATTACAGAAATGCAAATAAATCCACAGAAACTACAACCTTGAGGTTGTTAGTAAAATGGTTAAAATTTAAAATATTGACCATAACATGTGTTTGCAAGGATGTGGAAGAAATGAAACTCAAATAAACTCTTGCAGCAATCTAAAATGACACAACTACTTTGGAAAACTTTTGGGAGGGACGGTTCTTTTCCTTTTATTTTTAGTTAAACATACATTTGTCACATGAACTAATCATTCATTTCACTCCTAGGTAAATATACAAGGGAAATTAAAACATATATTCATAAAACAAGACTTGTATACCAATGTTTGTGGTTCTTTAATTTGTAATAGCCAAAAAGTCAAAATGAGACAAATTTGCATCAACAGATAATTAAATTGTGGGTCATCAACCTATGAAATAATAGTCAACAATAAAAATAAATGAACTATAGGAACACACACGAACACGGATTATTTTCAAGATAATTATTGTGTATGAAAGAATCCAGACAGAGGAGAGAGAGTAAATACTGTTTGGCACGACTAAAATAAAATTTGAGAAACTGAAAACTAATTTATAAAAACAGAAGACACATCAGTGCTTGCATGAGGATGGGTGTGGGGTGCAAGGAGCTATGTTAGTAGGAAATGAGAAAATGTTTGGAAGGGTTGGATGTGTTTAATAACTTGATTTTGGTCACAGTTTCAAGAGTGTATACAAGTATCAAAACTTATAAAATTATATACTCCAAGTATGTACCATTTTTGTAGTTGCTTACAACTAAATAAAGCTGTTATTAAAAATAACATGGGGAGTTCATGTTTGCCAGACAACATCCTTCTCCATATATATCCAATGCTCTGAAATAAAATAAATCTCTCTGTGGAACAGAACTGAAATAGAAGCCCGATACAGTAAATGGTGCTAAATCCACATATCTTCTAAACTAAGTGCCTGAAAGAGGCAAAGGCAATGAAAAATTACAATTTTGTTGAGTAATAGGGACTAAAATGTGCCCCCTGTGAAGAATGAAACCAGAACAATCTTACAATTAAAAATTAACTATGAGGTGAGTATCTCCTTCTTATAAAGAGGGTCAAACACTATCTATGTTATAAATTCTATAAAGTTACTTGCTTAGAGAGGAATGAGGAAAAAGACACAGCTTCTTAGCCAGAACTGTGTCTGGCCCCTAAGATTGGTGACCAGATCTGCAATATCTAGAATATAAAAATGTAGTAGGAGACTTTAACCCTAATACAAAACTGGATTCTTGATAAAGGTGTTTAAGCCACACTTAAAACTACTATGGAGGGGGGAGTAAGATAAAAATTGTGCAAAGTCAGATTTCCACAGAAGATGAATACATAAAACAAAAAGTTGAAAAGCATAAGAAAAAAATGTTAAGAAAGCTACAAAAATCAATAGTTATGAAATTAATTCATCAGAGATTAAATAAAAGCAATAAATTCAATTAAAATGACTTAAACATAACAGTTAATATCCTCACATAAAGAAAGAAATGCTATTCTTCACACACACAAAAATAAAACATTATGAAATAATAAGAAAGAGAATTGCTTTTTTAAAAGGCAATAGAAAAATCCTGGATATGAAAGATATACAGCTAACTTCTAGATTTGACACAAAGAGTAGTGGGATACAATTAATACTGAAGAATCCACCGAAAACACGGCACAGATAAAGAAATACTTATTTTTACTTTATATTAGAGTATATTTCATTAACAATGTTGTATTGGTTTCAGGCATATGGCAAAGTGATTCAGTTATCCATATACATGCATCTATTCTTTTTCAATTTCTTTTTTCCCATTTAGGTTATTACAGAATACTGAGCAGAGTTCTCACTGCTATACAGTTGGTTCTTGCTGGTTATTTAATTTAAATATAGCAGTATGTACATGTCAGTCCCAAATTCCCAATCTATCCCTCCCTGCTATCATTCCCCTCTGGTAACCATAAGTTCATTCTCTAAGTCCGTCAGTCTGTTTCTGTTTTCTAAATAAGTTCGTTTGTATCATTTTTATAGATTCTACATATAAGCGATATCATATGATATTTGTTTCTCTATATGACTTACCTCACTTGGTGTGATAATCTCCATGTTCATCCATGTTGCTGTAAATGGCATTATTTTATTCTTTTTAAAGGCTGAGTAATATTCCATTGTATATATGTACCACTTCTTCTTTATCCATTTCTCTGTCAAGACATTTATCATGTCTCTGTCAAGAGACATCTAGATGGATTCCATGTCTTGGCTGTTGTAAACAATGTTGCAGTGAACATTGAGGCACATGTATCTTTTCAGACCATGTTTTTCTCTGGATATGTATCCAGGAGTAGGATTGCTGGATCATACGGTAGCTCTATTTTTAGTTTTCTTAGGAACCTCCATACTGTTCTCCATAGTGGCTATACCAAAAAGAAATATTTTAAATTAAATAAAAGTGTAATTTAAAAAAGCAGCATTACTATACCTAAAAATACAAATATTTTATTATTATTTTTATCTGATTATCCCACTTTTCCACCTTATTTAGTTTGGCAGTATAGGTCTATTAAAACAGAGGTTTTATTTAAAAAAATGAAAGTGAATTAAAAAGATATGGAGAATGAATTGACAGACTCCAACATAGATCTTAGAAATGTAGAGAAAGAATGGGGGAAAAAGTTAGTTTAAAGAGCTAATATCTGATAATTTTTTTTATATTTGAGAAAAGCCACGAGTTCTTAGATTAAACATGCAAAAGTATAAACCAAGATAAAATATATTAATACTAAAACCTTTTGTACATTTCTAGGGAGTTCTTTGGGGCTTCCCTGGTGGCTCAGTTGTAAAGAATCTGCCTGCAATGCAGGAGTCTCAGGAGACACAGCTTCAATCCCGGAGTAGGGAAGATCATCTGGAGGAGGCCATGGCAACTCACTTCAGTATTCTTACCTGGAGAATCCCACTGACAGAGGAAGGAGCCTGGGGGGCTATGGTCTATAGGGTCACAAAGAGTCAACATGATTGAAGTGACTTAGCACACACACAGGGAGTTCTTCAGCATGCTAATGACTAGACTATTGACTACCCTAGAAAAGGTCCTCAAAATGAGACAATACAGTAATTGAAGATCTTGTCTTTTCACTTTAAGTGTGATTTTATTTGATTAACAAATTTTTTTTTTTTTTTTTTTTTTTTTTTAGTGTTAAAATAATTGACCCTTACAGAGCCCAAATTTTTTATTTTTGTCGTCATTGTTATTATTATTATTTTTTTTTTTATTTTAGTTGGGGGCTAATTACTTTACAATATTGTAGTAGTTTTTGCCATACATCGACATGAATCAGCCATGGATTCACATGTGCTCCCCCTCCCAAACCCTCCTCCCACCTCCCTCCCCCTCCCATCCCTCATAGCCAGATTTACCAACATTTCCTCTTAAGGTAAGCACTTTTTTTCATCTTGCGAGAGAAAAATTTTAACCCTCCTTCAGATATGTTTTACTTCCTTAATGTGTAGATAGATGTATATTTTTCATCAGTTTTAGAAAATTCACAGCCTTAAATATTGTCTCTTTCTCATTTTTATTGTGGTTTTATATAAAACTCCAGAAAATGGTCTGCTAGATTTTCTTGTTCTATTTTCATATATTTATTTGTTTTATTTTGCTATTTTACCCTTCAACTTTGTCTAATATGCTATTTAAGCCTATTTAATAAGATATCTTAAATTTTAGATATTAAGCTTCTTTTAATATCTAGAAACTTCATTTGTTTCTCTTTTATTTTTTTTAAAATTTCTGATAGCTTTTTTTTTTTGTCTTAAGCGCATAAAAAATTCTTTTGTATCTTGTACCTCACAACTTCACCATCTTCACCCTTTGGTGATCAAAATCAGTTTAGTGTGTGTGTGTGTGTGTGTGTGTGTGTGTGTGTGTGTGTTGTTGTTTTATCTGCTGTCACTCATAGTAACATAGGTATGATTTCTTGACCAAGTTCATACAACAAATGAGTGGCAGAATCAGGATTTAAATCCAGGCATGTCTGTCCCATCATCTGAGTTGAAGCATTTGCTTGTGAAGGCAGATATATTTCCTTTTGAGTCTTTGCTTATAAGGGCTAATATGACTATTAATTACTTCATAACCCTCTGATTCTTACTTGTTTGGTGTCTGTGAGAGTCCTAAAATGAGGACTGTTCTCTTTATACTAATAAGCCCAGACACACCTGTGAGTCAGACCACAATAGCCCATTTGGAGGGTTTTATCTCATAGGTTACTTCCTCATCTAATTGCTGCTCCAAATTTTAGTGACCTTTTAGTGTTGGTATGTAAATCTATCTTAATTTCAGTTGACCAGATCTTGGCTCCAGACCACTGAGGGTCCAGCTCCCAACTGCCAACATCCTGAAAGCTCCAAGCCAAGTTCATTTGTGTATTTTCTCATTAATTTATTTTCGTTGGGGTCAGATGTCCTTGACGACTTCTCCTATAGTTTATTACATGACTGTTGACTCAGTGAGTATGTTATATTTTGTTTTGTTATCACTAGTGTTAGAATGGGATGATACTAAAATCAGAACTCTACGCATGTCTTCATATTACAATAACATTTTGAAGAATAGACATACAGAAGGAAAGACTGTAACTGAAGAAGCCTGTGAGATTTTGTTTATTAAGTACACATCAGGCCAGGCATTGTTTTAAGAAATTTTCATGTGTAATCTCACTTGTTCCTTCATCCTCCCCTGTGAGATAGATAGGCAGGTGTCTTTAACAATTTCCACATGAATTAATAGAACACTTACGAGAACTGATTTCTTAACCAAGTTCATACAACACATGAGTGGCAGAGTCAGGATTTAAATCCAGGCATGTCTGTCCCATCATCTGAATTGAAGCATTTGCTTGTGAAGGCAGATATATTTCCTTTTGAGTCTTTGCTTATAAGGGCTACTGTGACTATTAATTATATCATAACCCTCTGATCCTTCATTACTCAGTTGTTTAATGGGCTTCATCCTTACCTCATAGGGTTGATGTGAGAAATAAAATGTTAAATTAATACAGTCTTTGAAGCACAATAAGGGCTAAGTAAATATTAGTTGTTATTATTATTTTCTGCCCTATATCTTCTTTTCTCTCCAACAGTATACAATGGAATCCAAACTGTTTTCATGATAGGAATTAGAAACAGCAAATAAATGTCTTTAGCACAAAACATTTTACAAAGTTCTAGGATCATATTCAACTACTTCTTTTTACACCTGCCCCTAAAGATTGGCCTAACCCCAATCTTCCCCCAAATAAATACCACATCCTGTGTTCTTCACTGCAGATGGTGACTGCAGCCATGAAATTAAAAGATACCTGCTCTTTGGAAGAAAAGTTGTGACAAACCTAGACAGCATGTTAAAAAGCGGAGACGTTACTTTGCAGACAAAGATCTGTCTAGCCAAAGCTGTGGTTTTTCCAGTAGTCATGTATAGATGTGAGAGTTAAACCATAAAGAAAGTTGAGCGCTGAAGAATTGATACTTTTGAACTGTGGTGTTGGAGAAGACTCTTGAGAGTCCCTTGGATTGCAAGGTGATCAAGCCAGTCACTCCTAAAGGAAATCAGTCCTGAATATTCATTGTAAGTACTGATGCTGAATCTGAAACACCAATGCTTTGGCCACCTGACACAAAGAACTGACTCATTTGGAAAAGACCCTGATTCTGGGAGAGATTGAAGGCAGGAGGAGAAGGGGATGACAGAAGATGAGATGGTTGGATGGCATCACCGACTCGATGGACATGAGTTTGAGCAAGCTCTGGGAGTTGGTGACAGACAGGGAAGCCTGCTGTGCTGCAGTTGATGGGATTGTGAAAAATCAGACATGACTGAACAACTGAACTGAACTGATCTCCTCTGTTCTCAGTGAAAATCACCACCCACTCTCATTGCTGAGCAAGTAACCTAGAAGTCCATCCCCACTAACACTCTTCCATTCAAACCATTATTTCTTTTTTAAAAAAAATATTTATTTTTTACTGAAGGATAACTGCTTTACACAATTTTGTTGTTTTCTGTCAAACCTCAACATGAATCAGCCATAGGTATACATATATACCCTCCCTTTTGAACCTGCCTCCCATCTCCCTCCCCATCCTACCCCTCTGGGTTGATACAGAGCCCCTGTTTGACTTTCCTGAGCCATACAGCAAGTTCCTGTTGGCTATCTATTTTATATATGGTAATGCAAGTTTCCATATTATTCTTTCCATACATCTCACCCTCTCCTCCCCTCTCCCTATGTCCATAAGTCTATTCTCTATATCTATTTCTCCTTCACTGCCCTGTAAATAAGTTCTTCAGTACCATTTTTCTAGACTCTGTATATATGTGTTAGAATACAATATTTCTCTTTCTCTTTCTGAATTACTTCACTCTGTGTAATAGGTTCTAGGTTCATCAACCTCATTAGAACTGATGCAAATGTGTTCCTTTTACGGCTGAGTAATATTCCATTGTGTATATGTGCAACAACTTCTTTATCCATTCATCTGTCAATGGACATCTAGGTTGTTTCCATGTTCTAGCTATTGTAAATAATGATGTAATGAACAATGGGATACATGTGTCTTTTTCAATTTTGGTTTCCTCAGGGTATATGCCTAGGAGCGGGATTGCTGGGTCATATGGTGGCTTTATTTCTAGTTTTTAAAGGAATCTCCATACCATCTTCCATAGTGGCTGTATCAATCTACATTCCCACCAACAGTTAATGAGTGTTCCTTTTTCTCCACACCCTCTCCAGCATTTATTGTTTGTAGACTTTTTGATGATGGCCATTCTGACCGGTGTGAGTGATATCTCATTGTGGTTTTGATTTGCATTTCTCTAATAATGAGCGATGTTGAGCATCTTTTCATGTGTTTGTTAGCTCTCTGTATGCCTTTTTTGGAGAAATGTCTGTTTAGGTCTTTTTCTCACTTTTTGATTGGGTTGCTTGTTTCCCTGGTATTGAGTTGTATGAGCTGTTGTATATTTTGGAAATTAATCCTTTGCCAGTTGTTTCATTTGCTATTATTTTTCTCCCATTCTGAGGGTTGTCTTTTCACCTTGCTTATAATTTCCTTTGCTGTGCAAAAGCTTTTAGTTTAATCAGGTCCCACTTGTTTCCTTTTGTTTGTATTTCTGTTACTCTGGGAGGTGGGTCATAGAAGATCTTGCTTTGATTTATGTCATCGAGTGTTCTGCCTATGTTTTCCTCTAAGAATTTTATAGTTTCTGGTCTTACATTTAGGTCTTTAATCCATTTTGAGTTTATCTTCATGTATGGTGTTAGGAAGTGTTCTAATTTAATTCTTTTACATGTAGCTGTCCATTTTTCCCAGCACCATTTATTGAAGAGGTTGTCTTTGCCTGATCGTACATTCTTGCCTCCTTTGTCATAAATAAGGTACCCATAGGTGCATGGGTATATTCCTGGGCTTTCTATCTTGTTCCATGGGTCTATATTTCTATTTTTGTGCCAGTATATACTGTCTTGGTGACTGTAGCTTTGTAGTATAATCTGTAGTCAGGAAGGTTGATTCCTCCAGCTCCGTTCTTCTTTTTCAAGACTGCTTTGGCTATTCGGGATCCTTTTTGGTTCTATATGAATTGTGAAACTTTTTGTTCTAGTTCTGTGAAAAATGCCAATGGTAATTTGATAGGGATTGCATTGAATCTGTAGATTGCATTTGGTAGTATAGCCATTTTCACAATATTGATTCTTCCTACCCAGGAACATGGAATATCTCTGCATCTGTTTATGTTCTTTTTTTTATTTCATTAGTGTCTTATAATTTTCTGTGTAGTTCCTTCATCTCTTTAGGTAAGGTTATTCCTGTCCATGTAGTTCTTTCATCTCCTTAGGTAAGTTTATTCCTGGATATTTAATTCCTTTTGTTGAAATGGTGAATGGGATTGGTTTTGAAAAATCTCTTTCTGATTTTTTATTGTTAGTATATAGAAACGCAAATGATTTCTGTGTATCGATTCCTGCAACTTTGTTAAGTTCACTGATTCAGTTCAGTTCAGTTCAGTCACTCAGTCGTGTCCGACTCTTTGCGACCCCATGAACTGCAGCACGCCAGGCCTCCCTGTCCATCACCAACTCCCGGAGTTTACCCAAACCCATGTCCATCGAGTCGGTGATGCCATCCAACCATCTCGTCTTCTGTCGTCCCCTTCTCCTCCTTCCCCTAATCCTTCCCAGGATTAGGGTCTTTTCCAATGAGTCAACTCTTTGCATGAGGTGGCCAAAGTATTGGAGTTTCAGCTTCAACATCAGTCCTTCCAATGAACACCCAGGACTGATCTCCTTTAGGATGGATTAATTGAATCTCCTTGCAGTCCAAGGGACTCTCAAGAGTCTTCTCCAACACCACAGTTCAAAAGCATCAATTCTGCGGCGCTCAGCTTTCTTCACTGTCCAACTCTCACATCCATACATGACCACTGGAAAAATCATAGCCTTGACTAGACGGGCTTTTGTTGGCAAAGTAATGTCTCTGCTTTTAAATATACTCTCTAGGTTGGCCATAACCTTCCTTCCAAGGAGTAAGCGTCTTTTAATTTCATGGCTTCAATCACCATTAGCAGTGATTTTGGAAACCAAAAAAATAAAGTCTGACACTGTTTCCACTGTTTCCCCATCTATTTCCCATGAATTGATGGGACCAGATGCCATGATCTTAGTTTTCTGAATGTTGAGCTTTAAGCCAATTTTTTCACTCTCCTCTTTCACTTTCATCAAGAGACTCTTTAGTTCTTCTTCACTTTCTGCCGTAAGAGTGGATTAGCTCTAGTAATTTTCTGATACTATATTTAGGGTTTTCTATGTACAATATCATGTCATCTGCAAACAGTGAGAGCTTTACTTCTTCTTTTCCAATCTGGATTTAAACCATTATTTTTCTTCAGGGTTCTATAACCACCATAAACATGCCCCCTACCCTGACTTGAGGCAGTTCATTTTCTACACTGTCCCAGGGTCATCTTTCTAAAACACACGTCTAATTCAATAATTCTCTTACTTAATATATTTTACTGGAGTCCTATATTTTCAGGATAATCTCTAAATTCCTTACCATATATACATGATCCCTCTTAAACTGGTGTTGACATATTTTTCCAGATTTATCCTCAACAATCCCCTTCTTTACACAGTATAAGTCTGTACAGTAGGTAGAAGTATTGCTTTCCTTATTTTATGATGTTTGTATATATAATTGTGACTTGTAGCAGATGAAAACTGAATTTAACAGGTAATGTCAGCTCCCCTTCTAGATCTTTGTTTCCTCATCTAGAAAGAAGTTGGGCTTTATGTTCTTTCCAACTGTAGCATGGCATAATTAGCAGCTATATGCATCTCAAGTTTATACCTAATGGAAAATTTTCTGAAGGTTGCAATCTCCAGAGAGGGAAACAAGTCTCCAAAGAGAATGCAACTATTTCTCTTAAATAATAGAATCGACTTACCTGTGTAGAGTGCGATAGAAGCTCTGCTCTGTGTCTGTACAAAATAAGTGCTCAACAAATGTTTATATAGCAAATAAAGTCAATGTTCATTTTCTGACTTTCTGGCTCACAAAGCACTTTCTCAGGTTAAATTAACATAGTCTTTGACACATAATAAGGGCTAAGTAAATATTAGTTATTATTATTATTTTCTGCTCTGTGTCTTTTTTCTCTTCAACAACATACACTGGAGTCCAAACTGTTTTCACCATATTTAGAAACAGCAAATAAATGTCTTTAGCTCAAAGTATTTTGCAAAGTTCTAGGATCATATTCAACTACCTCTTATCACATTTGACACTTCACTGTTCTTACAAAGTGGCTAGAGAAAGTATTCTTGACCCTCTTTTCTAGACCCACAAAAAAGCGAGCCTCAGAGCATCTAAGTGATTATGCCAAGGTCACAAGGCTAGGAAATGGCAGAGCCAAGTCTCAAACTGAGATCTTTTAGCTCTAAATCCTGTGTTCTTTCCATGGCATTATGTAAGCCTTGTAATTCTAAGATACAGTCCTTAAAATAACACAAAAGACTTAGCCAGCCTCCTGCTTTGTTCCCTTGACCTCATTAAAGCCTTAAATGAAACTTGTCCTCACAAACTTAGGATGCAACATCAAATCCATCTTAGTTTCTAGAGCACGTAGCAACAGCTTGCTTTAATCTAATAATTGGCTGAAGCAGAACCACAGAAAGGATGTTAGAAAAAAAAAAAAGGTGAATTGTTATTTTTCAAAACTAAGCCATTCCCCTATCTAAAAGGTTCACAGCTTTTTCCTTTTCCAAGAAAATATTTATCCCTCTAAAAAGATTTCTTCCCGTTAACAATATTTTTACAGCCTTTGTGATACTTTTAGAGCATTTTAGATACAACCTAAATACTATATATTTCAAGAATGAAACCATTACATTAAGAACGCTGCATATGTTTAAAAGTGCCTTTTATGAGGTTTATTAAAAGAAGCCATAAATTTCCAAGAAAGCTTTAAGTCATATTACATTGATCTTACTTCTCATTTAAACAAAATGTAAACTTTAAGTAAAACCTTGATGTGGAATGTAAACGCACTCATCTACCCTGAGCTTACTCATTCGCATGTGCTACCTCGAAAATATTAAATCATCTATGAAGCACTCCATTTCTTTGAGTGTTTTCCAATCACAACAAATAGCTTTCCGGTGATTGCTTGTACCTGTTGAATTTCTTGGATTCATTCACAGTATGTGAAGAATGGGTGGTGCCAGCTGGATACAAAGCAGGGTTTTTAAATCATTCTCAACTCTGCACACTAAGGGCAAATTACAGCCCAAATTAGCTCTTGAGGTGCCCTCTCAAAATTGAACTCATATAAAGAAAGTAGGTATTATAATTATTCCCACTTTATAGATGGAGATACTGAGACACAGGTAGGAGTTGAGCAGCTTTCCAAGGTCAGACAGTTAATAAGGAATGGAATCACCCCATGAACTCAGGCAGCATGGCTCCAGATGGCCAAAGCTCAAGCCCTGCTGTATATCCTGACACCACTCTGCCTTCGTAATAAGACTACTATGGAGATTAGATGAGATCATACACAAAAAGCATTTGGTACAGAGTTTGACGAGTAGTACTCAACAAGATTAGCAGTTACTGATATTGTGATTAGGGCTTCCCTGGTGGCTCAGATTGTAAAGAATCCCCCTGCAGTGTGGGAGACCTAGGTTCGATCCCTGGGGTGGGAAGATCCCCTGGAAGAGAGCATGGCAACCCACTCCGGGATTCTTGCCTGGAGAATCCCCATGGACAGAGGAGCCTGGCAGGATACAGTGTCTTTACGTGTCTGCAAAGAGTAAGACATGACTGAGTGACTAAGCATATGTGATTATCCAGTGCATGTTAAGGCTGATTGTTTTTTACCAAGGCCGTCATTCACAAGGGCCAAGGTATATTGTGTGGTGAGTCCAACATTACCCTCCTAGCCCAGGCCCTCGGGAAGTAAAGTGAGCACTGATTGTCTGACAAAGAACCTGGAGTTACAGAATCAACAACAGAGGAAAGAAAGGTGGCTCCAACTCTGCAGTATTTTAAGATTCCATTTATAAAATCATCAAGCCTTTTTAATATTGAAGTCTCCTTGAATTAGAGAGTAGCACCTCATCTGTCCACTCCAATACTCATACCCTCCATTCAGAGCAATTGTCATTAATTTTTCCCCTAACTTTTTACACTTGTGTATGTATTGATTCTTCTATCTGGAATGCTCTTCTCTAACTTCTCCACGTGACAAAAAAAAGTCCAACTTCCCTTTCCTTATCGACTTTGTTGCCCTTTCTCTAATAATATTTCAAAGGTTGTATTAGAGTTATATGCTTGCATGTCTGTCTCTTCCATTCAAGAAGAGACAGAGGACAGGAACCAGGCCTTACTTATCTCTGTATTCCTTTACCTAATAGAAGGTCTGACCCAAACGAAATTTTCTGTGAAACTCCAATAAGTAAATGGGTGTGTGATGACCCCTTTTGTCCCAGCCTACCCATTTGACTTCAAGGCCTGGTCAGGTCAGAATCAAGAACTAGAAAGAACTCATTCACCCAATGCTACACCTAGGCCAAGATCTATGTAGATCATGGAAAAGGCTGAATCTCCCCTGGCCCACAGAAAATAAAGCTTTAGGCTCAAATCCAGTTGCCATAAAGTCAGACTCAGTGAAGCTGCCTCTTTCTACTTTACAAAGGTTCTTTCCAAGTCACCATATTCCAATTCTGAGCTTGAGCTCCTTTTAAAGTTAGGCTTCTGTGGCTTTGTCAATCATTATTCCACACCTTCTCAGAAATGGTTTTAAAAACATGAAAATGAGTAGATGCTTTCTGACAAAGTCTAAGCTGAAAGAATACATCAAGATTTCTAGGAAGCAGAGAGAAAACTGCTTCCACCAGGGAGCCACTATGGAAAGAGTTCAAAACTGTCAAGTAGGGGATTTCCCGGTTGTCCAGTGGTCATGATTTGGTGCTTCCAATGCAGGGCACACAGGTTTGATCCCTGGTCAGGGAACTAAGATCCCTGCATGCTGTGTGGCATGGTCAAATGTATATATATATATCTAGTCAAGGCTATGGTTTTTCCAGTAGTCACGTATGGATGTGAGAGTTGGATGGTGAAGAAAGCTGAGCACCGCAGCATTGATGCTTTTGAACTGTGGTGTTGGAGAAGACTCTTGAGAGTCCCTTGGACTGTAAGGAGATCCAACCAGTCCATCCTAAAGGAGATCAGTCCTAGGTGTTCATTGGAAGGACTGATTTTGAAGCTGAAACTCCAATACTTTGGCCACCTCATGTGAAGAGTTGACTCATTGGAAAAGACCCTAATGCTGGGAAGGATTGGGAGCAGGAGGAGAAGGGGACGACAGAGGATGAGATGGTTGGATGGCATCACCGACTCGATGGACATGGGTTTGGGTAAACTCCGGGAGTTGGTGATGGACAGGGAGGCCTGCGATTCATGGGGTCACAAAGAGTAGGACACAACTGAGCGACTGAACTGAACTGAACTGATATATATATATATAAAACTGTCAAGTAGGTCTAAAAAATGCAGAACTTTTTTTTTATAAAAGGTGATCATCATCCCCTGGCCCGTGTATATTTCACAACCTACTAAACCTCTGCCTTATTTTGTATTTAGAGAAGATGGCCATTGGTGTAGCATTTTTCTGCAGGGATTGTTAAACCATAGACTTGAACTCATAGTATCTCACCTAACTCACTATGTAGCAGTGACATCTACTGGGGAACAATGTCACTTCAGTGCTCCTACTTTCATACTGTACTCATTAAGCTTAAAATGTTAACTCATTTCATCATTGTCATACCTCTGTGGGGTTGTTAATATTATGATCTGTATTTGTGAGATGAGGAAACTGATAGCACAGAAATGGAGCAGGTGACCTCATGTCATAGAGCTAATACACAGCAGAGCTGGAGTCTGAACCCAGGGGAGCACAATTCTAAGGTTGGGGTTTTATGCCATGAAAACCTACCGCCTCTTCTACTCTTTCAATTCACCCATCTTATTGGTCTTTGCCTACTGCTTTGAAATTATGCATTAATATGTCTATTTCCCTAGGAAACTCTGTCCTTCCTGTATCTCATTCTTATTTGTAAATTTGGTACCTAGCAACATTCCTGACACATGTGTTAGTTGCTCAGTCATGTCCGACTCTTTACCATCCTGTGGACTGTAACCCACCAGGGTCCTCTGTCCATGGAATTCTCCAGGCAAGAATACTGGAGTGGGTTGCCATGCCCTTCTCCAATTCCTGACACATAAGAGGTGCTTAATAAATACCTGTTGAATAAATATTGCATACATGAATGAACAAACCAAAGCCCATCTTAGCATATGTGTGTGCTAGACACAGAATGAGGAAAAGGGGTTGGTAAGGAAGGACTGGCTTCTCTCTTTCCAGCCGTAAGACTTTATAATGTGGCTTTCAGAAATGCATGTCAATGAGGACAGCAGTGTCAATAATTCTGGTCTAGCTATCACAGATATCTTTAGAGTTTCTTTGTAGTTTTCAGAATTTAGTTCATGTCTAGCTGGGACTTGGCAATCTTGCTCCTCCCTACCTCTCCAGCTTCTGCACCAGCAATAATGTCTTGTACCATTCACTCCAGTGTCCTTGAGCAACTGGGGATTCTCTGAACAAGCCTGTCCTCTCTTATCTCCAGGTTTTGACATGGCCTTTGCCTGAAAGACCCCTTTCACCCTGCAGGCCCCCTCTTTGCCTGAGAAAGCTGTATTCATTCTTCAAGATTCAGGGGTCTTTCCTGTTGATCCAGTGGTTAAGACTTCATGCTTCCAATGCAAGGGATGCTGGTTTGATCCCTGGCCAGAGAATTAAGGTCCCACATGTCGACTGATGCAGTCAAAAAAAAAAAAAAAAACATTTTTCAAGATTTAGGTATCATCTCCTCCAGAAAGATTTATCAGAGGTGCCAGTCAGGGCAGAGACCCTCTCCAATCAACAGTGTCACGGGTAGGGGAAGTGTTTGCATGATCCCAGCTTATGCGTACATGCTCAACTGTTCAGTCATGTCTGACTTTTTGAAACCCCATGGACTGTATAGCCACCTGTATAGGCTCCTCTGTCCGTGGAATTATCCAGGTAAGAATACCAGAGTGGGTTGCCATTTTCTACTGTAAGGGATCTTCCTGACCCAGGGATCGAACCCATGTCTCTTGTGTCTCCTGCATTGGCAGGTGGATTCTTTATCACTGTGCTACTGGGGTCCCAACCTGGCCATTCACTAAATGTGTGACCTTAGGCAAGTTACTTTTTCTGTCCCTCAGTCCCTCCATTTTCAAAATAGGATCATGATTTTCAGATCATAGTTTTCAGAATTAAGTTGCAAATGGATAAGCATAAACTGCCTCAGTAAGGGGAGCTTAGGTGTTTGCGATGATTGTCACTACGATTGCCTATTTCCCCATCTCTCTTCCTTCCAACCAATGAGCTCCTTCACCAAGACTATTTCTGTGGTGTCTTTTAGTCCATAGGGCCTAGTGAAGTGTTAGAAAACAATAAATGCCCAGGAGAGAGAAGGAGAAGGAGAAAGACAGAGTGAGACAGGCTTGATTTTCAAGTGTGGTTATGTCATCCATCCCACAAATAGAATCAGGCATTCTGAGGCAGCATAGAGCAAGAAGGGGGACAGGGATGGAGCTAAGATGAGTATTTTATTGTAGCTTCTGCTTCCTCCTCCTTATGCTTTGCTCTGTGCACAAATTCATCAATGGTTGCCTCATCCTCCCAGACCCCACGCTCCTCTCCAAGCCCATCCCCTACCAAGACGTCATTTAAAAGTTACAACAACTTCCTCACATGGAAAACACATTGAAACCACTCTGGATGGTCATTACAGAGAGACAGAAACCAGAGTGATATGCTCTTTCTGGACCCAGGCCTCATAAGCTGGGTAGGGAGCCATCTCTCTGGGTACCATGCCAACAGCTCTGAAATGCACTCAGCTCCAAAATACCTTACTACTGCTCCTCCTCTGGGCTATGTATCCTAGCATTAAAATCATTCCTTGGTTTAGGTCACTATATTTCCAGAGAGACAACATTCAAAAAACAAAGATATACCCAAGAAGGCTAATCTCATTTATATACAAGAAAGGATTCATTTTTCCCATGGAAAGACAAGACTTAGAAAATGTTAAATAAAGAGCTGGTTCAAGTTATGGGGAAAAAATAAAGTTACCATTTGCTGAGTACTTTCTATGTGCTATTGGGCTTCATGGAAAAGGCTTCTTATGAAGCATTTAACTTTTAAATGCTGAGTGAGAAGGATGCGGCTAGATGGCCAGTCTTGATTGACAACCCTGCATTGACAAGAAGCAAAGAGCTTCTAAGGAGGGAGGGCAGTTCAAAAAAAAAGGAAAGGTGCAGACAGTGGGTCAAATATCTCCTAAGTCAAGCCCAAACTGGACAGTTCTGCGGTCTTTACAGGTAAGGAGAAGCTGCTAGTCTGAGGAAACAATGGCATAGCCATTCAAGGATCATTCTTACCCATCATTATATGGCCATAATTTCACATGTATTTCATTAACCTCTTTCTCTTCCTCTCTTTTCCATCAAAATCCATGAGGAACCAAGTGGATGAACTTTTTCCCATGAGGTTCATTCATTTGCTGTGTAAGTGTGGATGGTGTAGCAGCTCCCCACCGGGCACTGAGGAGGGCCCTTGGGACAGAACATCCAGCTAGACTCTACCCTGCTCTCAGATCTTCAGAACTCTGGGAGAGCCCTCTCACTAAAGCTAGTGTAGCAAATCCTTAAAATTCTGCCCCTCTTAATTGGATCCCACCTTTCCCTCCATGTGACCCTTTCCATTGTCAGCCTCGTCGTCTCTCCCCTGGAATCTGGCATGATCATCCTCACCACTCTGTCTTAGGTTAAGTGTCCCATCTTCAGAACAAGGTCCACTTCTCTTTGTCAAGTGTGTCAGAAGCTCATGATTCTGCCTGTCTGCTTCCACAGCCCCCTCCCCTCCTGCATCCCACACTTTGCCCCAGCCCTGCTGAGCCTGCAGAGGTTTCCTCCAGCACCATATGTGAACACTCACCTGGGAACCTTTGCCTTGTTCTGCTCACTCTCATCCCATGGCCATTGTTCCCTTAATGACATTATTCCCACCCTTCACATTTTTCCTCTTCAGGAGCCTTCACCAGTCTTCTCAAGAAGGTTCCTCCTCACCTCCATGCTCCCAGAGCCTTGTCTAGTGACAGCAAACACTTTGCTGTAATAATTTGCTTATCTGTGTGTTTGCTTCCTGAGGCAGCGAGCTCTGGGAGGGGCAAGGAATGTCTCCTTGTGATCTCTGTATCCACCATCTTTAGGGTCCATCACCTGACAACACAAATCATATATGAATGAATGAGTGAAGGGCACAAATCATACATGAATGAATGAATGAATATTTTTAAATAAATTAAAGTACAGTAAAATTGTGTAAAACGACTATGAGAACACACAGCAGGAGTCACTTATTCTGCCTTGGGGAAATGGGGAGAGAGGATTTCTGTTAAATGTTGAAGGATAATAGGGGTCATTCTTCTCTACTCTTGGTATCTGGAAAAGATGAAAGCTCTAATTTGAAAAGATGATTCACCCCAATGTTCATTGCTACAGGAGCTTGGTCAAACTCATATCCATGGAGTTGATGATGACCTATCAATAGACTATTAATCAATAGACATAGATTAATGAATAAAGGAGATATGGAATATATATTATATTCCATATATTATATATATATGTGTGTGTGTATATATATACACATACAATAGAACATTATTCAGCCATAAAAAGAATGAAATAATGCCCTTTGCAGCAACATAGATGGACCTAGAGATTATTATACTAAGTGAAGTAAGTCAGACAGAGAAAGACAAATATCATATGATATCACTGATATTGGAAATCTAAAAAAAAAAAAATGTACAAATGAACAAAGGCAGAAAGTATGACTTAGGGGTTGGTAAAAGTGCCCTAACAGAGATGAATTAGATTTTCATTACCTTATCTGGAGCTCCTGAGTTGACATCATTGAACAGTTGCCTGTCCAGATATCTAAACTTTCTTACACATGCTTCTGCTGTCCTGGGGAAACCCAGGAGGCCGTGCTTTTTTTAGAAGGCTGTTAAGTACCTCAGGGAATGATTCAGGCACACATTTCCCAGTTGCCACACCTACCCCTTTTCCCTGACTCTGCAGAAACACTAGTTCTTGAATATAACCACTTTCAACTCTGCCCTCCCTTATCTTATTTCATGAAAAATGCTGCTCTCCCAACTCTCAGTCAAGCAGATATGGTACATACATGTTCATCCTCTCCAAAACTTGAAGAAATCACATCAATGTTCAGAACACTGTTCACAGATTTGGCAAAGCATATTTTATCCTAGAATGCATACTTACTGTTTTAAAAGTCAGTTTTGAAGATCTCTCTTGCAAACATAGTTTGCAGAGAGAAGTTCTAAATATTGGAGCTGGATGACAATTGCCAAAATAGACAGAAGTAATGCACATAAAAGTTAAAAATACAGTGATTCCATTTGGAAATATATATTAAGCAGGTAGAACATATCCCTCTTCATTAAAAGAAAGTCAAACTTTGTACGAAAGGGAACATGAAGAACCACAAAGAATTTCATGACAAGACATAAAGAAGTATGGAATTACTATGTGGATGCAGCAAAATAGAAGGAAAGAAAAAGTGTTTCTCAAAGAAGAAGGAGGACCAAGAAAAGGAGGAAGAAGAAGGAGGGAGAAAAGTCGGAAGAAGCGGGAAGGAAAGGGAGTGTCAGGGAGGAAAACACCTTTTTCTGCCCTTCTAGGTTATTCTGGCTGATTTATGAAATAAATTGACCTGAAATAGATTACGGCATCACAGGTGACTTAGTGGTAAAGAATCCGCCTGCAAATGCAGGAGACATGGGAGATGCAGGTTTTATCCCTGAGTTGACAAGATCCCCCTGGAGAAGGAAATGGTAACCCATCCAGTATTCTTGCCTGGAAAATCCCATGGAAAGAAGATCCTGGTGGGCTACAGTCCATGGGGTCACAAAAGATTAGAACACGACTGAGGGGCTGTTTCCACTGTTTCCCCATCTATTTGCCGTGAAGTGATGAGATCAGATGCCATGAGCTTAGTTTTCTGAATGTTGAGCTTTAAGCCAACTTTTTTCACTCTCTTCTTTCACCCTCATCAAGAGGCTCTTTAGTTCTTCTTCACTTTCTTCCATAAGGGTGGTGTCATTTGCATATCTGAGGTTATTGATATTTCTCCCGGCAATCTTGATTCCAGCTTGTGTTTCTTCCAGCCCAGTGTTTCTCATGATGTACTCTGCAAATAAGTTAAGTAAGCAGGGTGACAATATACAGTCTTTATGGACTCCTTTTCCTGTTTGGAACCAGTCTGTTGTTCCATGTCCAGTTCTAACTGTTGCTTCCTGAACCACATACAGGTTTCTCAAGAGGCATGTCAGGTGGTCTGGTATTCCCATCTCTTTCAGAATTTTCCACAGTTTATTGTGATCCACACAGTCAAAGGCTTTGGCATAGTCAATAAAACAGAAATAGATGTTTTTCTGAAACTCTCTTGCTTTTTTGATGATCCAACAGATGTTGGAAACTTGATCTTTGGTTCCTCTGCCTTTTCTAAAATCAGCTTGAACATCTGGAAGTTCACAGTTCACGTATTGCTGAAGCCTGGCTTGGAGAATTTTGAGCATTATTTTACTAGCGTGTAAGGTGAGTGCAATTGTGCAGTAGTTTGAGCATTCTTTGGCATTGCCTTTCTTTGGGATTGGAATGAAAACTGAACTTTTCCAGTCCTGTGGCCACTGCTGAGTTTTCCAGATTTGCTGGCATATTGAGTGCAGCTCTTTCACAGCATCTTCTTTCAGGATTTGAAATAGCTCAACTGGAATTCCATCACCTCTACTACCTTTGTTCGTAGTGATGCTTTCTAAGGCCCACTTGACTTCACATTCCAGGATGTCTGGCTCTAGGTGAATGTGAGTGATCACACCATCATGATTATCTGGGTCGTGAAGATCTTTTTTGTATAGTTCCTTCTGCATAATCCTGCCACCTCTTCTTAACACCTTCTACTTCTGTTAGGTCCATACAATTTCTGTCCTTTATTGAGCCCATCTTTGCATGAAATGTTCCCTTGGTATCTCTAATTTTCTTGAAGAGATCTCTAGTCTTTCCCATTCTATTGCTTTCCTCTATTTCTTTGCATTGATCACTGAGGTAGGCTTTCTTATCTCTCCTTGCTATTCCTTGGAACTCTGCATTCAAATGGGTATATCTTTCCTTCTCTCCTTTGCTTTTCACTTCTCTTCTTTTCCCAGCTTTTTGTAAGGCCTCTTCAGATAGCCATTTTGCTTTTTTTGCATTTCTTTTTCTTGGGGATGGTCCAAGAAATTTTTGGGCTCCAAAATCACTGCAGATGGTGATTGCAGCCATGAAATTAAAAGACGCTTACTCCTTGGAAGGAAAGTGTTTATGACCAACCTAGACAGCATATTAAAAAGCAGAGACATTACTTTGTCAACAAAGGTCTGTCTAGTCAAAGCTATGGTTTTTCCAGAAGTCATGTATGGATGTGAGAGTTGGACGGTGAAGAAAGCTGAGTGCCGAAGAACTGATGCTTTTGAACTGTGGTTCTGGAGAAGACTCTTGAGAGTTCCTTGGACTGCAAGGAAATCCAACCAGTCCATCCTAAAGGAGATTAGTCCTGAGTGTTCATTGGAAGGACTGATGTTGAAGCTGAAACTCCAATACTTTGGCCACCTGATTCGAAGAACTGACTCATTGGAAAAGACCCTGATGCTGGGAAAGATTGAGGACAATAGGAGAAGGGGACGACAGAGGATGAGATGTTTGGATGGCGTCACTGACTCAGTAGACATGGGTTTGGGTGGACTCGGGAGTTGGTTTTGGACAGGGAGGCCTGGCGTGCTGTGGTTCATGGGGTCGCAAAGAGTCAGACATGACTGAGCGACTGAACTGAACTGAACTGAGGGGCTGAGCGCACACACTCATGCACACACATGAGACAGATTAACTGGAAAAAATTAAAACAAAAGTTTAAAAACATGGGAGAGACCCAGGAAAACTGAGTAATTTGCCAAAATGGCTAAAGCCCTCACCTTAAATACCATCTTCAGCTAAAGATAAAAAAGAAAGATGTTGGGAGCAGTGGTTTGGGACTTCAAAGAGAAGGAAGAAAATTTACAGGGAGATGAGAAAGCAAATGTTTGGTAAACAAACGTTTGCTGTGCCAGGCAGAGAAAATGGGGTACAGAGTGGACTCTGATCACTAGGTCCTGTCTAGAGTTTCCCCACCACACCTAGTCCATATTTTTTGCAGGTGTCTCTGGTGATAACTCATTTGAGTTCTTTTAAACAATTAGGGGAAGGTCAAAGTTTCCTCCTGAGTCTTCTGGGCTTTAAAAATAATCAGCGTAAATTTATTCTCATGATAAAAATACAATCTGGGGTGGCAAATTTTAATCCCCTACAGAAGGAAGGAAGAAAGGAAGGGAGAAAGGAAAGAAGAGAGGGAGAGAGAAGGGAAGAAAGGAGGAACAGAGGAAGAAAGCTGGTCTATTAAATATGATCATTTAAATGTATTGGCTAAATTAGCCCCACCTAAGGTCAGTAAAAGAAGAATTATTAATATACTGTAAGAATACTGAAGTAGTTCAGCAAATTGAAGAAGGATATTAAAAGCCCCAAGAATACCAGTAATTAGAATAAGCCCAAAATAGTTAGGACTATTTCTCTACAGAAAACTACCATGAGAACCACCAGGCTTCTCAACCATATGATTTTTCATCAAAATTTCACAGTTGCAAAAGAGAAGATCTGGTTGACCCAGCTTGAATCAGGTGTAAAATTTTCTGGATCAATGGTTATAGCTAAAGGGTTGGGGTAGGAGGAGTGCAAAGGCATTAAAGGCATGACCACTCAAAAGACACACAAATATTCTGTGCACCTTACTGCACTGGAAGCATTTTGAGGAGCTAAAGTAGAGAACAAGAAGATAGAATTTCTTCTTTGAGGAAGCTCAGGGGATCTGTATGGACAAGGCTGCCACCCAGTTAGGGTTGATAAACCAAGAAACAGTGTTTCTGAGAATGAAACAGGAAATCTGCAAACTACCAGAAAGCTGTAGACTCGTTTCTGGAGGATTTTTTTTTTCAGACAATGAGCCGAGCTGAAACCTCCAAATTACATACCAGCCTATGGAGGATTTGAGTACTGAGGGAAGGGAGGAGAAAGAGTGGCAGAGAGAGCTTGAGAAAGAGAAAATGAACATATCAAGTCTAAGGAAACTCACCTTTATTTTAAGCAATGTTAGATAATAATTAGAATTAATGGAAAAATCCAAATTGTATCCATATTTATGGTGGATGCTTATTAAATATTAGCTGAACATGAATTTACATTTTATTAATTGATAGGAAGCCACAGAATATAGATAGAATGGTAGATGTACAGACTTAACAGTCAGGGAGCCTGGTCAGTCAAAAGATGCACAAATATCCAGTGCATCCTTACTGTGTCGGAAGCATTTTGAGCAGCTAAAGTGGAGAACAAGCAGAATTTGTGCCTTCAGGAAGCTCAGGGGATCTGTATGGACAAGGCTGCTGCTGCTGCTAAGTCGCTTCAGTCGTGTCCGACTCTGTGCAACCCCATAGACGGCAGCCTACCAGGCTCCCCTGTCCCTGGGATTATCCAAGCAAGAATACTGGAATGGGTTGCCATTTCCTTCTGCAATGCATGAAAGTGAAAAGTGAAAGTGAAGTCGCTCAGTCGTGTCCGACTCTTAGCGACCCCGTGGACTGTAGCCTACCAGGCTCCTCCGTCCATGGGATTTTCCAGGCAGGAGTAAGTTCTTAGTAAATGTTTATTCTCTCTTTGATCTCCTACCTCCTTTAAGTTCATGCTTTTAACATTCAAGGTTGGGTTTTATTCGAAACTTCATTTAAAAAAAAAAGAGTCTTGAAAAGTTGTTTTTATCATGGGCTAGAAAAGAAAGCCAGGTGTTGCATAAACCATGTTTCCTGAAGTGCAGGCATTAACTGTACACACAAAGCTGCAACTACCGCCACCTAGTGGCGTCATACTGTATAATATTTTTAAGTTGACTACAGAGTCAATGTGTGTCCTTATAGTTGACACAGTTGGAAGGGGTGAGAAAACAAATTTTTTACAACATATTTTCTTAACCAATATGTATGAGACTTTGATATGCTGTGCAGGTGCCTGAAGCAGAAATCTATGTTGTCTAAATTCACTAGTATTTTATCTTTAATACCATCTACTCCAATACCACTCTCCTTCGGTACTCCTGTTGCAACCTGAATCAAAATACTTATAAGTTTCTTTTAAAAGTCATATAAAAATAAAGCAAGTTGTAACATCAAAGGTACAAACAAATAAAAGATAAATTAGACTTTATGAAAATTAAAAACTCTGTCTCAAAGGACACTATCAAGAAAGGGAAAAGAACAGAGAAAATTTTTGCAAATAACTTGTACATAGAACATATAAAGGACACCTACAACTCAACAATAAAAAGCCAAATAGTACAGCTCCAAAAATAGACAAGAGATTTGAGTAGGTATTTCTCGAAAGAAGGTTTACAAAAAGCGAAAATAAAAATGTTCAGCATCAGTCATCAGAGAAATAGAAGTCAAAATCATGAGATATTACTTTACACACACTAGGATGACTATCATCACAAAGACAAAGATAGTTAATAACAAAGATGTGGAAAAGCTGGAAACCTCACAAACTATTAAGGGAAGTGTAAAATGGTACAGCTTCTTTGGAAAACAGTCTCAACACGTTAAACAAACAAGTCATATGATCCCAGCAATTCATTCCTATATTTATATCTAAAAAAAGTGAATATATATCCACACAAAACTTGTACATGAGTGTTCATAGGAGCATTATTCATAGTAGTCAAAAAGGAGAAACAACCCAAATGCCTGTAAAATTGATCATTACAACAGAATATTATCCATCAGTGAAGTACCAATACATGCAACAACACAGCTGAACCTTGAAAATATCGTACAAAGTGAAAGCAGCCAGTCACAAAGCTACATATTAAGTAATTCCATTTACATAAAATATTCAGCCCAGACAAATCCATAGAAATGGGAAATAGATCGTGTTTTCCTAGAACTATAGGGGGATGATGTGATTGGAAGATATGGCTAAGAGAAGCAGGGTTTCTTATGGGTATAATTGATGCTGTTCAGTCACTCGGTTGTCTCTGACTCTTTGCGACCCCATGGACTGCAGCATGCTAGGTCTCCTTGTCCCTCACCATCTCCTGGAGTTTGCTGAAACTCACATCCACCAAGTCAGTGATGCCATCCAACCATCTCATCCTCTGTCGTCCCCTTCTTCTCCCGCCTTCAATCTTTCCCAGCATCAAGGTCTTTTCCAGTGAGTCATTGCTTTGCATCAGGTAGCCAAAGTATTGGAGCTTCAGCTTCAGCATCAGTCCTTACAATGAATATTCAGGACTGATCTCCTTTAGGATGAACTGGTTGGATCTCCTTGCAGTCCAAGGGACTCTCAAGAGTCTTCTCCAGAACCACATTTCAAAAACATCAATTCTTCAGTGCTCAGCTTTCTTTATAGTCCAACTCTCATATCCATACATGACTACTGGAAAAATCATAGCATAATAAAATGATTTTGAGGCGTGATAAAATGTTCTAAAATTGACTGTGGTGATAGTTGTAAAAATCTGTGAATATACAAAAAGCCATCAAATTGTCCATTTTAAAATGGGTGATGTGTATGGTGTTTTAATTATATCTTAATAAAACTCTTAAAAAACAAAAACAAAACATGTCTGAAACATAATGAAGAAGTGATCCCCCATCTCTCCCTCATGCCAACAGAAAGCTCTACATATCTAGGAAGAAAAAAAGAACTCAAATTTTTAATCCAATATTGGAAACTAATTTTTAATAGAAATTAAAATCTTTTTCATAAAGTAATTTAGAATTTTGGAAACATTATTGCCCTATTTAGTTTTCCCATAAAAGACCAGGCTCTTTTTCCAGTTTTAGTAGTGCTGATAAAAATGGAAAAATAATATAATTTCACATTTAACTGTAACAAGATTCTCTTTAGATATCCAGAGCAGAGCTAATCTCACCATCAGAAGTCATTTATGCTGGCACTGTACTACTCTTTTAATGGACGGAACTATACCTGCTCTCCATAACACACACATACACTCACATGTGTGCACACACAAGTGTACAAGCACCCAAGCCTACATACAGTTGTTACATGGAACAACTTGGGGACCTTCACCTGCAATACCAAGGCAGGTCCTGGCTAGCCTAAGCATATACAACTGTTTAATTCTGGGTTCTTATTATATGCCTAAAAACAGCATTTCTGACCTTTATAGCTCCAGATTGAAACAAATCACAGAATCTCAGCATTGTAAAGCATTTACCAGCAGCTAAGTCTTACAGAGCCTTCCAGTGTGAATAAAGCCAGTCCAATCTTTCATTCCTATCTGATTCCGCTATAGTCATAGAGATGCCATGCAAAGAATAAAAGAACCATTTTTCATGACCTTCCTCATGTCTCTGAACAAAGCCCAGTGTCAAAATCTTTGAAAAGCTCATATTACAGTAAAGAAAAAGATTTTAAAAAAATATTTGGAAGCATTCGTGATACAGGAAAACAATTTCCTCTCTCTCTCCCATCCCAAAATAAAAAACTACCTTATGATGTGTTAGATTGAAATGTTTAAATATTGAACCAGTGCCAAAAAATGATGCGTATGCCTCAATAAACCTCATGAAATTTAAAAATGATATTATTATCCCATCTGACAGAATGTCTTTCAGGACTTGAAGCTGTGTGGGTCAGATTAGGGGCTTTCTAATGAAAAATAAACGTGGAACACATTTGACTTACAAATATAGTGACATATATAATACTCACAAGACATATATTCAATGAGGTCCATTGGCAATTGCAAGTTACTAGTATCAATTTTGCTTCCTATGCAAGGCAATGGAGTATTCTCTTGGATATTACATGCTGATAGTTATAACAAAAACCTTCTTTCCAGGAAGGAAACAAAGCAGGCACTTAAGAAAGGCAACACAGTGCCTATACACATTTAATGAAATATCCTAAAACTTGATATTTTAGAAAGATGGACAACTGATTCTCTGTAATGTAGGTATAATGTTCAACATATTATATGAAATAAAGGTATTCACTATAGTTGTCTGTGACATAATGTTATATGTGTGGCTGAACATCATTTCTGCAATCTCAGTTCTAGCCATTCCATTTTTTAATGATGAAATATATTCCATAAAACCAGTAACATAGGAGAAAAGGGCCCTTTTAGTCCATCTTTCTGTAGCCATCTCCTTACCGGGAACACTTTATGCAAATAGCATCTCTTCTTTTGCTGCCTCCTGCTTTGCTGCAAATCCTCTTAGAGGAAGCAAAGGAAGAGAATGAGAAATGTTTAGACAGGGGGGGCAGGGTAGAGAAGGGGCCTTGTCCACTCAGCGGCTCTGAGCTCAGAGCAGGCACAAGATTGATGATGCTCCTTGGGTGTACAGGAAGATCTTCTTGTGAAAGACTGCTCATGAGGCCTGATAGACTTGTCATCTCTTAATAAACACCACAGATATGTTGGGAGGAGAGACTCAGAGCAGGAGCAGGGTACACCCTAGCAGAGGGCTTGAGGATTTACTCAGCATGTCCTGCTGATGGGCCTGCAGAGAGGTGGACCTGCTTCCCCAGCTCAGAACTCCCCTGCGAGATTTCATTCCCTCTGGGGACCCCGGAAGGCACATTTGGGATCCCGTTCCTCCTTCCTCTGAAATTTTCCCTATTCAATGGAGTTCTCAAAAAAGAAGAGATCCAAATGTTTCAGGAGTCTCTTCTCTAGAAATGCAGGGCATCCACATACTATGATTTTTCTTAGTCTCTTGGGAGGTTTTTCTCTATGTTTTTTGAATACTGGAAATAGAGCATCGAATCAACTTCCATAAACTCCTATGGCAGCAGAAGCAACTTCTGCAGAGATTCTGTCCTGGTTCTACAAGGTTCTTCACCTCTTGCCACCTCTCTTCCCACCTCTTTTCATAAATTATTACTGAAACCCAACCTTTCCCATAAGAATATCACTGATCACCTAACTCCCTAGGCCATTCTTGTTGCCCTTTACATGCATCACCGAGGAAATTCTGTTTCTCCTGCATACAACACCCCCCACTCCCAAGCAAAGATCTCATCTCTGTTGCCTCCTCCAGGTCCCAGTTAGGAGCTGGCAACCAGCACACAGGTCACTAACATTTGAAACCAAAAAAACGTGTACATGGATGAATTCTATGTTCATCCTTTTCCCTTCTCAACTTAAAATGAAACATTTTTGCATAGCCATTTTAATGTTCATTTTGATTTGCATTTTGATATTTCATTCTATCTTCCAATGAGTGATCAGCACATTTTCCCTTGTATATCTGCATTAGAACATCCTGGAAGATAGGGGTGCAGGTAGGCCAGTCTCTGGGCAGCCCTAGGGCCCCTTTCAAGGAAGTAAAGTCTTTCTTGATGGATATTGCCAATGATGGTCCTGACAGCACTCACTGATACCTGCTCCAGTTCTATAGACATTTTTAATACTGTTGAACCAGTCATGCAGGCAACTTGGCCACTAGAAAAACAGAAGAACCTGAAGACACAAATGGGGCCATAGCTTGGTGGCTGTAGTAGGGCCTTATGGTCTCAGCTTTGATATCTAAGCTATGCTCCATGCTTCATTTCCCCCTGTAGGAAATAGCTCTTTTGATATTTTCAAGCCTTTTATGTGTAACATGTGTATGTGGCCAAATAGCTGGCTTGGTTATATACATTTTCATTTTCATCTTGAAATAATTGCAATTAATAAATTACAATGAAGGTGCAGTACAAGCTTCATTCCCAGGAGAACCACATGGTGGTTCCTACAAGTCAGCTACAACCTGAAGTCAAAAAGGTCAGCTTCCACTGGAATTCAAGGAGGTTTGTAGAAGATATGCGATAGTATGGGCAATGAGGAAGGGGGTGAAGTTGGCTTCCAGAATACTCTTCTAGAATCCTCTTATGTCCTCTGCAATACCCAAGGCAACCACTCTTTATTACTCTCCTACTCATCTTATCCCCAGAGAGAGCACCAGCGAACTGCACATGTGGCAGCATCATTCCTCTTCTTAGTTCCCCACCTTTTAAGGTAAACAGCCTAGTAGAAAGCCTCTGCAGGTCTGCTTGCTGAGAAAACTGGGGAAGCAGATATTCTGTGATGGTGTGGATGGAGTCAGCTGCATAGCTTTGTCAAAGAAACCTTTTATTAGGTTCTTTCAGAAATATCAGCTATTTCATGGAAATTCTAGAATTCACTTTATAAAAGCCCCTAAACTCAAATTCCCTGATGCTGGGAAAGATTGAGGACAGGAGGAGAAGGGAATAACAGAGAATAATAAGGTTAGGTGGCATCACTGACTCAATGGATATGAGTTTGAGTAAACTCCGGGAGTTGGCGATGGACAAGGAGGCCTGGCTTGCTGCAGTCCACGGGGTTGGAAAGAGCTGGACATGACTGAGTGACTGAACTGAACTGAACTGAAACTCAACTGAGGCAGTACAGCAAAGATGTAAGAAACCTTGCTCCGAGCAAGATCAGCTTTGCTTTGATTCTAGGCTCTACCACTTTAACTGGGACGGCTTTACCAGTTCTTATAATTCCCTTCTACCATTCTGCTTTCTCATCTATGGGGGTCATTTATGGATAATATCTTATACACAATCACCACTCAAAATTTAGGGCTATTATTATGATCATAGCTTGTTATTATCATCATGCTTGTTATTGCCAGGATTGACTGAAATTCCCTTCATTAATTTAACATTTATTGATCATGATCTCTGTGCTATGTGTGGTCAAAGATGATGAAAAACGCGGAGCCTGAAATGAATGTATTTTACCTCCCACATCAACTTAAGTACAAAAATATTCACAGAAACAAGCGATTCTTAGATTATTTCATGTTGGGGACAAAAAGTAGAACATAATCATGATAACTAAAGCACCTATTTAGCCTTGCATCCACCACTTCTTTCCCAATTAAATCTTGGTGTTCTTGAGTGGTTTCTTGAGGGTTCATGAAATAGTTCTCTCAGCTGAAAGATACTCCCTGTATCCTTTGGCTTCAGTTTACCCTACTGGTGTCTCTTTTTACTGCTATCCTCAATAAAGCAAACTTGCATCTTCCTTTAGATGACCCTTTTGAAGAGGAGCAGAGAATTTTTAAACGTTGACTTTATCCTCTAAGCCAACCTGAGCTCCCCAGTTTGACAGACTCCACCACTACAAATTAATTGTCTTATATTTATCACTTCATATTTCATATTTCTTGCCACGACATTACATAGGTTTTTGCAAATACCCCATCCCATAAATTCACTGATTCCAAAAGCCAGTGATGCATGCTGAGGGCATTCAAACTGCTGCCAAACCTAGGAGGCCACCCCAGCACCTTACTTTGCCTGCTTCTTCCCCATGCCAGCTATCTTTGGCACATGGGAGGTGCTTCATGGAACGCATCGAGTGACTGCTCAGTCTGATGTGTCCATCTCTTATTGGTACCTACTCGTAACCACAGCTCCAAATAGAGGAGGTACTCTACATGACATTTGATTATTTAGGCTACAAAATAAGAAGTCCCATCATCTCAACATATCAGGGAGATCTTAATGGAACAGCATTTTATTTTTCTTTTCTCTTTATTGCTTCTCCTCCCCACCCATATAAGTCTTAGAAGAGCTGCAAAAAACAATAAGAAAACATCCTATTGCTCTCAAAACAGTGTGGGTGCATGTGCAGATTTGTTTTTGTGTGCATTCTCAGTTGCTCAGTCACATTCAACTCTTTGTAGCTGCATGGACTGTAGCCTACCAAACTCCTCTGTCCATGGGATTGTTCAGGCAAGAATACTGAAGTGGGTTGCCATTTCCTCCTCCAGGGAATCTTCCTGACTGAGGGATCAAATCTGCATCTTCTGTGTCTCCTGCATTGGGCAGGCAGATTCTTTACTACTGAACCACATGGAAAGCCCACATATTTGTCTTTACTCCCTACTTATTCCAGGATGTTCAGAGAACTTTATCAGTCAGAAATATATTCCGCTGCAACAGAAAATCCCTCAGAGAGTGGCTTGCACAAAGAAAGGAAATAGTTGCTGTGTGGAACAAGCTCAGGTGTAGGCAATCTAAGTCTGGAGAGAGGCTCAATGGCCTCTGGACCCTTCTATCTTCGGGTTGCACCAACCTTACTGTGGGGTCTCATCTTTAAGGTTGCAGGATGGCAGCAGCACTTCCAAGCATCATGACTGAAATCCAGACCAAGAGAAGAAAAAAGAGGGAAAAGGTGTGTGAATAATCCTATCCTGTTTAAAAGATTTCCCAGAAATCTTATCTAGCAACTGCCACTTACATTTCACTGAACAGAACAATGCTTCATATTAATCTCCAATTTCAAGGAAGTCTGAAAAAGATTAAAAAAATTTCAAGCAGGTTTCCTACCACTCCCAAATAAAGTAAGTTTTGTCAACAAAGGAGAGAGTAGACATTAGATAGATAATTAGCAGTGTCTGCCAGAAGAATAGGGTTTGATATAGCAAAAAATGTCATCAAAGACATTTGTAAAAGAAAATTTCAAGGTCTAAGAAGAATCTTTGTTTTCGGTTGATCGCACTTTACAAAAGCATAACAGGATGTTAAAGTAGGATATTTTCTTCAACTGCAGCTCCTAAGGCCAAGAGCAAAATGATAGTTGTCCAGTACGCCTGCATGGCCAGGTAAGATTATGGGCGCTCTGCACAGAATTGGCAGCAGGAACAGCCACGAACTGGTCTTCCATGCTTTAGCTGAACACACAGCTCAAGCTGACGCAAAAAGGCTCACCTCAAGTCAAACAAAAGGCCTATAAAAGAAGAATCACCTGTAGGTTCAGCTCGTGTACCTTGAAATCAAGGTACCCAGGCACTGGTACCTGATTCTCTCCTGAGAAAAACAAGACAAGAAAATCATGTAAAGTCACAGCCTTGGGACAGAGTGAAAAGAGGTAACCGCTTTCAGAGTAAAATGGACTTCTCCCCAGAACTAGGCAAAAGTATATGTTTTTCAGAACTAAGTATAGAACCTCATAGAAAAGAAATACCCTAGGTTTATCTGAAAGTGGATTTCAACTAAAAGAGGGTCAGGCGTGCACACCAGACTGTTGTCATTATGAGCAGGATGAATTATGTCCTGGTTGGCCTGGGGCGATCCCATGGGACAACTGCTGTCCCAGCTTTCCAGCAGCTCCACTGATAGCTCCTCCTTACAATCTCAAAAGTGTTCTACTTCAGATGACAAAGTACATGGTCACTTGGTAATGGCAGACTCTCACTGCCACACAGAGCTGGATTATCAACCTGCAGTTTCTCAAGATCTTAATCTGTGGGGTCCTAAAATATCACTGGGAAGGTACCTAGCAAAACTACTTTTGAGGGATATTGTTTATGTGAGTAATAGAATGATTTCAAGGTGCCAATTAAGGAGAAGCAGAGTCATAGATAGTAACAGCAGATGATTGATAGACTTTCTCAGGATGGTAGCTCCAGGTAACTGGTGGAACTCATTTTGCCAATAGGTACCTAGTTTGAATGGCTCAGAGGAATAGAAGAAAACATGCGACAAGAGATCTTCTGTTGCATTCTCCGATACAGAATTCAGTGGTAAATATATATGGAACAAGCAGGTAAAGGAGATATCAGTTTAAAGTGGGGCTAAATACCTTCTGTCGGAGAAGGCAATGGCGACCCACTCCAGTGTTCTTGCCTGGAGAACCCCAGGGAAGGCAGAGCCTGGTGCGCCACGGTCTATGGGGTCGCACAGAGTCGGACACGACTGAAGCGACTTAGGAGCAGCAGCAGCAGCAAATACCTTCTGTAGATTCTCATATATATTAGTCAAACTTTGTCAATGTATCATAATTTTTGAAATTATAAAGTATCTGGTGTTTCATTTCTCTACAACATCATTTGGGGGCTCAAAACACCCATGAGGTGTTTCCTATATGTGAAAATCATCCGTTATGTGTACAGCAGGACCAATACTTGGATAGCAGATCATCTTCTTCGGATGGAGACTCTGTCACAACTGCATTTGCTATGCCTCTCAAAAGGTAAAGAGGAAAAACAGGAGAAAGAAAAGGAGCCAAATAGAGAACATAAGCCACATGGATTAACAATATTTTGACAATAGAGCATTAAATTAGTTTTCTTCACATCATTGATAAAAAAAAATGTTGATTAGGACAGAACTAACCAGCTCCTGGACGTCCCAAGGGGCACTAGTGGTAAAGAACCCACCTGTAAGTGCAAGTAGACATAAGAGACACTTGTTTGATCCCTGGGTTGGGAAGATCCCTTGGAGGAGGGCAAGGCAACTCACTCCAGTTTTCTTGCTTGGAGAATCCCCATGGACAAAGGAGCCTGGCAGGGTTCAGTTCATAGGGTTGCAAAAAGTCACACATGACTGAAGCATTTCAGCAAGCAAGCCAACAACCACTTCCCAATGGCACCACTTCTAAACACCATCACACTGGGTATTAAGATTTAACATATGAATTTTTCTGGGACACAGATATTCAGCTCATAACACCTGCCCTATTGAAAGCCAAGTATATTAGGTCTACCTAGTTTCCCTAATACTGTCATCTAATAATACTATTGAAGAAATAAATATGGCTGGTCTGGATGGGCTTGTTCTTTGTGACCCCAAGAGAGACTTAGCCCTTAGTTGTCGTTACTAGCTTTTCTGCATGTCTACACATTGTAGCATCTTGCTAGGGAACAGTGCCAGCCTTGTCAGGATTTATGAAATTCATCTTTTTTTGTTTGGGAATCAAAATAGCATTTGCCCATTTAGACTTCTGGCATCTCTCTGATTTACCATGATTCTGCAAAGATCACACATTTCAATAAAAGTTGCCAGATATTAAATGCTTACTAGACGTCAAGCAGTGTGCTGAGAGCTCTTACATACATTATCTCCTATACATAAAGATTAATGGACCCTGTCTAATTGTAACATGTGTGAACACAAAATGCTAATTTTTTAACACTTGTAAGCCAGCATTATAGAATTTCTTTATTTTTCTACAAAACTTGGTTGTCCTCAAGTTCTCCTGTCTACCAAGTCACACTACATCTCTAGTATCCTAAAGGTCATCATCTGAGTCCCTGTTCCAACTGACCTCTGGCATCTCTGTGTCTTACACAAGTCTTGAGGATTCCAAGGAGAGTTTACTTAGTTCTGGTGGCATTTGTCACCACTGAGAATAGCTTTTCTGGACTTTGTAAGATGCTTCTCCAGACCACTGTGATGCTCCTCACTTCTAAATTCCATTGTTTGAGCAGCCCCTCTCTAATTTGCCAAACGGAGATAACACTAGGCATTATAATCAATAAACTGGTTTCAGCCCCTGATATAACACAATCCCACACCCACCTTAAGACTCAGAAATATGATGGGTATAGTAGAGTGTGAGGAAAATGAAGGAAGAAGGGAGGATATCTTTTTTATTTTAAATTCCTCTATTTTCCCCCCATACCCTCACACAGAGACTTCAGTCTCCCATTTGAGTTTTTTATGTACCAGAGACCTCTTTCTGAAAAAAGTTGAAAAAAATAATATAGGTTGAATCAGTGACCAAGAATAAAAACAATGCAGAATAAAAGAGGATGTTTCAAGCCACATAGATGAGTCATCTATTGATGTCACAGATGCTGCCTTTTTTTGAAGCATCTATTGTGTTCCCTCTTTGGAGTTGTTTATTAGAAACTAAATACCTTGTGAAGAAAGCTGAGCACCAAAGAATTGATGCTTTTGAACTGTGGTGTTGGAGAAGACTCTTGAGAGTCCCTTGGACTACAAGGAGATCCAATCAATCAATCCTAAAGGAGATCAGTCCTGAGTGTTCATTGGAAGGACTGATGTTGAAGCTGAAACTCCAATACTTTGGCCACCTCATGCAAAGAGTTGACTCATTGGAAAAGACCCTAATGCTGGGTAGGATTGGGAGCAGGAGGAGAAGGGGACGACAGAGGATGAGATGGTTGGATGGCATCACTGACTCGATGGACATGGGTTTGAGTAGACTCCGGGAGTTGGTGATGGACAGAGAGGCCTGGCGTGCTGCAATTCATGGGGTCGCAAGGAGTCGGACATGACTGAGCAACTGAACTGAACTGAAATACCTTCCACGGAGCAAAATTCCCATGCTTTCATGGTGACTTTAATTTCTGAAAACAGACAAAAGGTGTTTGGAACTAAGTCTGACAATTAAGGTGAGTAATGTGTTTCTAGGTCAAAAACCAGATGTGACAATATTGCAATGATAGTGATGTTTTTTGTAACTGGGGAAGTAGCTGTTAAGGATATTCCCAGAGAGGCACTTACAAAGATGTTTGAGCAATTGCAGTGTGAGTATTTTGAAGCCCAACACGCACCAGGAAACAAGGTATCATGACTAGAACCTCGCCTTGTTGGTTAATTCTAGGGCTAAAGCCACATACTGCAACTCACTTTGTCAATTTGGAAACATCGCTTGGTCATTATTCCTTTCATATTGCTCAGCTGCAATAAGTGAATAATGTCTGCCTTGAAAGAACTGTTGTGAAGGTTCTTATGCCAGATAAGTGGGCCATGGAGCTCAGGAGAGAACACTTCTACTTTCACTCTTTCCATGGGCAAAGCTAAGACATTTGAAAGCCCTTGCCTGCTGCTAATCTCAAGGTGGATGTTTTAGAACCAGTGAAAAAAATAATGTCCCTGTTAAAACATTCTAGCCCTCAGTTTGCTGTCTCCATGTTTTAATGTATACAGGAGCAGAGGAATTAGTTTTGAGTGTTCAGGAGGCAAATATACTTAATGAGTAAGAAAAAAATTTATAAAATCCAAATAGTCATAAACAGTGACTCTATCAAGATAATCCTACTTATCTATCACATACTGTTCATCATTTTGCTGCCTCAGAAGTGAGGAGTCCAGGCTGAGCTGACACAGCAACGGAACCCAGAGTAAACTATACAGATATTTACTAACCTGAAATTTTCTTTTATAGAATGTATTTTTATACACACAAACATGCTACACAGAGAATGAGAAAGTGAAGCCTGGGAGAGATATCCAGTCTGAAAATCCTACCTTGGGACAATATAATGAAGAGGTATATAAAAGCACAGTTTCCCATGGTAACAGCCTTTATTGTAGAAATTTTGTCAGCAGCCGGGTGTACTTATGATTAAAGCTAATTTAAATAATAATAGCAATATTTATGAAGCTACTAAGCGCTGTACTAAATGCTCTGGCCACATGATCATAGTTGCTTTGGTTTAGTATAAAAGTCAGTATCCACTAGTCACATAGCTAAGAATGAATTTTTATGGATACAAATACAGATTATATAGATGTATCAATTTCCAAGTAAAAGACATCAGCTTCCCCAAAATGCGCAGGGAGTGTGGATTTCTTGGCACATCCACTGGAGTTGGGAATAGGCCAGGCCAACAAGGTGGAGACTATCAGATGCCAGGGGGAGGAAAAGAGGTCGTGAGGGCAAAGAGACAACCCACTATTCTAAAGCAAATCATTTACTTCTGAATTGCTGGTGATTTTACAAAAGAGATGAGTCCTGCAGCAAGGGCAGCCATGTTTCACCAGCAGGCAGAGTTATGGGGTCAGTCTGAATTCCATAAAGCTGCAGAGGCTTGTGAAAGGCACTATATGGGCCTCAATAAACAACAATGATCAGGTTAACCTCTTGCTTCCGAGATGCTCCTGGCTTTCTGTTTGCAGCAGGACCTGATTTTGAGCATGGTTAACAGCATTCCCCACTGATGCTGCCCTTTACAAAGCAAATGCATTGTGACAAAAGGACAAGAGATAATCTCAGAATCTAAGTCCACTTTGATGAGTATGAATATTGGACTTCAGTGTGAAGGTTTTTTACATTACGGCCATCCCATTTAAGCCAAACAAAGAGAAAACACTCCTCAGCAGAGGCGTTATTTTGTTTAAAGTCCCTCTGATGGGTTTCTGCTCTTAGTAGTTATATAACAAAGTGGTGGCATAACAGATAGAGACAGTGGGACGAGAGTTGAACATACCTGTATTTGAAGCCATAATGAGAGCTTGGAGGTAACAAGGGGGGTGATTTGGATAATAATTAATAACCTGAGTTCCAGGCACCACTGGAGCAGCATGCAAATTCAATGACCCTGCAGTGGCACCTCTTAAAGAAGAAGGTGCTTTATTGCCTCTGTCAGGCATTCCCTTCTCAGCTGTGATTCCTTCCAGCCTCAGTGGTTTGCATACCGCGGCTAAACATTAAGCAGTAATGAATGACAACTCAGCCACTCTGCGCACTGCAGTGAAAAGCTGCCATAATTGGCTCCCCTATCATCACTGTTCCCTCCCCCTCTGCAGAGGAGAGGAGGCCACTGATAGCAAGCACTTTGACAAAATGCAAAGGGCATGGGACCCACCACAATACTCAGAGGGCACAGAAGTGATTGTGCCAAATCCATACTTATACTTTTCCCAAAGATACAGAGCCTACTGACTGGAGATATGAAGTATGTAGTTCTTCACACTCTGGGAAGTACAAGATTCTAAGGGGACCAGGTAAGTATTGGAATTCTTGATATATATACCTGCTTTCCGGGCTTCTTCCCCCTATTTTGTGTTTGGGTTTAGACTGCAAAACTATAGGAATGAGAAGATCCACAAGAAAGATTGAAGGACACGAACACTAATTTGGATTTTGATTTCTCTGATCATATCTAAGATTTTCGTTGTTGCTATTTTTAATGTCAGACTGAGTGCTCAGCCCTCTAATTTAACTCTGCTACTACACAGATGGTCCTGAACAGGCTGGATGACCATTCTGAATCGCAAATAGCAACAATATGAGTCAAAGGTACTGGAAATGAAATGAAATAGTAAGTTTAAAAATATATCTAAAACTTAAAGCCATATAAACAAAAGTTCTATTCATGTCTAGCTTCCATTCCATATCCCAATTTTTAAACTTTTTATGTTGCAATACAATAAAAGGTCTACTTTCTATATTTTGAATTCTTTAGTAAGGATAAGCCTCTGACATTTTAGCTTAAGTGATGAGATTTAACTGCAAACTAAATTATGTATTTTCTACTAGTTGACAGACCCAGTGACTAGCTTAACTAGAGACCTAGGAATAAGTTTGATAACAGATAGCAAACATTAGCCCAGTGGACTCTTCAACGTTGAACATCAAAACTATTTTTTTTTAATTATTGAAATGTTTATTGAAATATAGTTGATTTACAATGTTGTGTTAGTTTCATGTGTATAGCAAAGTGATTCAGTTATACGTATACATACATGTATATACATTCTTTTCTAGATTCTTTTCTATCATAAGCTATCACAAAATACTGAATGTAGTTCCCTCTGCTATACAGTAGGTCTTTGTTGGTTATCTATTTTATATATGGTAGTGTTTATATTTTAAAACTATGCTTCTAATTTACCCCCCACTTTTTCCTTTGATAACCACCATAAGTTTTTCTATGTCTGTGAGTTTATTTCTGTTTTGCAAATAAATTCATTTATATCATTTTTCAGATTCCTCACATAAGCAATATCATATGATATTTGGCTTTGCCTGACCTACTTCACTTAGTATGATAACCTCTAGGTTCATCCATGTTGTTGCAATTGGCATTATTTCATTTTTTTATGACTCAGAAATATCCCATTGTGTATATATACCACATCTTCTTTATCCATTCATATGCCATGGACACTTAGGTTGCTTCCATGTCTTGGCTATTGTAAATAGTGCTGCTATGAACATTGGGGTGCCTGTATCTTTTCAAATTGGAGTTTTCTCTGGATATATACATAGGAGTGGGATCACTGAATCATATGGTACCTCTATCTTTGGTTTTTTTAAAAATTTCCCTACTGTTCTGTACAGTGACTGCATCAATTTCCATTCCCACCAATAGTGTGTGTGAGGGGGTCCCTTTCTCTACACATTTTCAGCATGCATAATTTGTGGACTTTTTGATAATGACCATTGTGACCAGTCTGAGATGATACTTCATTGCAACTTTGATTTTTATCTAATAATTATCAGTGTTGAGCACCTTTTCATGTGTCTGTTGGACATCTGTATGTCTTCTTTGGGGAAAAGGAAAAAAGAAAAACAAAAACTTCTAGAAAGCAAATACTTGGTGCTTACACATATAACACATAGTTATACTGCTGTTCTTTCAATTGTAGGTACAAGAAATTTAACTGAGAAAATCATTTGATATTCAATTGTTTCATATAGCTATTTGAATCACACTTATAATAGTTATTTAACTTGGTAATTTATAAGTACAAGGATTTGAAATGAATAAGTTAATACCATGGTGAGCAGTTCAGCCAAACCATTAAAAGCAAAGGCTTTTAACAGAGACTATAAGGAACAGTGATTTCTCAGAAGGAGATTAACAGGATAATCTTAATTTAGACAGAGCAGTTACCAAACACTGCACAAACATTGTGCAGCCAAGATGTGATAATCAGAGGAAGAGGTTGTGTCATAGGGTTGGAGAAGAAGCCAAAGTTCAAATCACTTAGCAGTAGAGACTGATAGTAGCCTCTTCTCTTACAGGACAAGCTAGATTTTTTTTTTTGAGGTTGGAAATGTTCTTGAATAAAATAGCATCTTTCTTAGCCTCCTTTGACTATAAATATGGACATGTGATTAGATTTTACCCAAGGAGACTTCACAGAACTTAGCTAAGAACATCCAGAAAGCTTTCTTCAACAAGAGGATAATTATCCCACCTTTTCTTTTTCTTTCTTTCCATTTGAAAAATACATGTAATAGCTGCAGGCTCTCTTATGTTATGATCATGGGCCACACTGAGGATGGATGCCAAGGTGAAGAATCGCAGACTAACACATTTGAATAGCCCAGGGTCCCTCATGACTTTCTGGAGCCACCAAACTACTACTAGATGAATGTATTCAGAGTTTTTCCACATGAAAGAATAAACCTCTGATTTGTTTAAATACCGTAGTTGAATATCTGTTTCAGCAGCTGAACACAATCTCTTGTAGACACAGACATCAGAAAAGGAGCTTTATTTTATTTTCCCTGTGATGAGAAGCCGAGAAGCTTTTTAAACACATAAAACACAAGATCCAATTCACATATTTAAAAAAGCAAACTGACTGTTATGTGGAGAATGGATTGAAGCGGAAGAAAAGAGGAAAAGCAAGGAGGTGAGTTAGAAATGTTCGGCCTTAGTTCAAATGAGAAATCAATATAGCTTTGAGTTGGGTGGTGCCAATAGGAATGGGGAGAATAAATATTTTGGTTTTTTTTCTTTTTAAGGTTTCCCATCAATCTTTAATTTATTTATTTATCTATTTTTTTACTTTACAATAATGTATTGGTTTTGCCATACATTGACATGAATCCACCACGGATGTACATGTGTTCCCCTATTTTGGAGATTAAACATCTAGGGGATAGTGAAAGATTTGATGAGTGGTGAGAAAGAAGCAGATTACTTACCAATAAACCTCAGGGTTTTTACCTGTTATTTAAAACCACCTTAGTTGAGAATGTGGGAAAATAAAAGGAGAGAAAAGCTATGCAAAATCCAACATTTAAAGGTAAAGTAAAAAAGGAAAAGCCATCAGTGAAAACTGAGATGGAGATGTCTGAGAGTTAAGGGGAAAAAAGGAGTGTGGGGTTACAGAACTCAAGAGAGAAGAAAGTTTCAAGAAGGAAAGAATGGCCAGAGGTGTTGAACGCTGTTGAGGATTCAAGTAAGATGAGACTCAAGAAAACATTAATTAAATATGGAAATGGTACCCAATATGATGACAGCTAATTGTAGACATGGAATACAAAAAATTTCCAATCATTATGCAAGATTAAGTGTTTTTTCTCACCAACTAATAGGACAAACAGGTATTTTTTTTAAAGATTAGAGGGATATAGAAGAGTTGAACATGATTAGTAAACTTTATCTAAGTGACAGAGCACTGTGCCAGTCACTTCAGAATACAAATTCTTTCAACAACAGAGATATTTAGTAAAATTGACCATAAAGTACATCACAACAAACTCAAAAATATTGAGACTATTTTTCTTATTCTCTATTATAACATCGACAGCTAGAAATCAATAATGAAAAGATAACTATAAAATCCCTATATTCCAAGTGTTAGTAAATTAACATACTATTTGTTTGTTTTTCTAAATTTTCAGTTTGTATCATATATTTTAAAAGTTAGTACATATTTCCTAGTTCTATTCATTGAAGAGGCCCAGAAAAGGCCCAAACCAAAAAGGAATAAGCACCACTAGAGTCCATGTTATGGTCTCTAAATATCATTTCTCATTAAAGAAACCAATAATCTTTGGATTTCAAGCATCTAATCAATATATCTCTAAATAACATGATTCAAAGAAGAAATCTCAATGGAAATTGGCTGACAATGAAAATATAACATATAATAATTTGCAGCAAGTGGTTAAAGGTATGCCACATAGAAGAAATGCAGTCATGCCTTAAAATTAAGGAACTAATAATACATTCAAAAAGTTAGAAGAGCCTTGTTGGTGCTCATTGTTTGGTTGCTAAGTCGTGTTCTACTCTTTGCAACCCAATGGATTACAGCACACCAGGCTTCCCTGTCCTTTACTATCTCCCAGAGTTTGCTTAAATTCATGCCCATCGATTTGATGATGCCATCCAACCATCTCATTCTCTGTTGCCCCTTTCTTCTCCTTCCCTCAATTTTTCCCAGCATCAGGGTCTTTTCCAGTGAGTTGGCTGTTCACATCAGGTGGCCCAAATATTCGAGCTTCACCTTCAGCATCAGTCCTTCCAATGAATATTCAGGCTTGATTTACTTTGGGATTGACTTATTTGATTGGTGTCCAAGGAACTCTCCAAGAGTCTCCTCCAGCACCAGAGTTCGAAAGCATCAATTTCTCGGTGCTCAGCTTTCTTTATGGTCCAACTGTCACATCCATATGTGACTACTGGAAAAACCATAGCTTTGACTATCTGGACATTTTACAGCAAAGTGATGTCGCTGCTTTTTAATATACTGTTTAGGTTTGTCATACATTTTCTTCCAAAGAGCAAGCATCTTTTAATTTTGTGGCTACAGTCACCATCTGCAGTGATTTTGGAGCCCAGGAAAATTAAATCTGCCACTGTTTCCATTTTTACCTATCAATTTGCCACAAATGATGGGAACAGATACCATGATCTTGGTTTTTTGAATGTTGAATTTTAAGTCAGATTTTTCAATCTCTTCTTTCATCTCCATCAAGAGGATCTTTAGTTTCTTTTTGCTTTCTGCCATGTGGGTGGTATCATCTGCATATCTGAGGTTATTGATATTTCTCCCAGCAATCTTGATTCCAGCTTGTGATTCATCCAGCCTGACATTTCGTATATGTACTCTGACTAGAAGTTAAATAAGCAGGGTAACAATATACAGCCTTGCCGTACTCCTTTCCCAATTTTGAACCAGTCCATTGTTACATGTCGGCTCTAAATGTTGCTTCTTGACCTGCATACAGGTTTCTCAGGAAGCAGGTAAGGTAGTCTGGTATCCCCATCTCTTGAAGAATTTTCCAGTTTGTTGTGATCTACACAGTAAAAGGCTTTAGTGTGGTCAATGAAGTAGATGCTTTTCTGGAAATCCCTTGCTTTCTCTATGATCCAAGGGACATTGGCAATTTGATCTCTGGTTCCTCTGTCTTTTCTAAATCCAACTTGTACATCTGGAAGTTCTCAGTTCATGTACTGCTGAAGCCTAGCTTGAAGGATTTTGAGCATTTCCATGTTAGCATGTAAAATGAGCACAACTGTGCAGTAGTTTGACCATTCTTTGGCATTGCCTTCCTTTGGGATTGGAATAAAAACTAACCTTTTCCAGTCCTGTGGCCACTGCTGACTTTTCCAAATTTGCTGGCATATTGAATTCAGCGCTTTAACAGCATCATGTTTTAGAATTTGAAATAGCTCAGCTGGAATTCCATCACCTCCACTAGCTTTGTTCATAGTAATGCTCCCTAAGGACCACATGACTTCACACTCCAGGATGTCTGGCTCTAAGAGAAGAGCCTGATATAAAACAATTAGTGATGATATATTGTAAAATGAAGGAAGAAAAGAATATAAAAACAGTATTACATAGTGTAATTTAAATACTATGAAATTAAAAGAATAATTTTCAAATGTTAGCATACCCATAGAAGAAAATTTGGAGGAACATAGAATATAGGAAATGCTGGGTTGGAAAGTGAAGTGTCTGAAATGGATAGTTTCTGGTGATGGTAAGATTCAGGTTATGACCTTGGGAAAGGGTGGTTAAGGGCAGTAGAGAAATAGGTCAACAGAAATGAGAGCAAGAACTACCTGATCTGCAGCGGAGATGTTTCCTTATATTAGAGCATTTGAACCACCATCAGGGAATATTGGTTTTTGAAACTGCTCAAAATTCAGTACATAAATACTGAGCTTCATCTACTATTGTTTTATAGTTAGCCCAATTTTAGTTTTTACTAAAAACACAGAACTTAAGCAATTTTCCTTTGCCTCTGCTTTTGGAAATGCCTACTACCTGGTTTACTCTGGAAATGGCTTTATCTTATTTGCCCACTCCTAGGCCTCTGTTCTGTCTCCTAAAATCTTCATGATATGCCTATGATGCACTAGTGGAAAGGAATTTAGCCTTTTCAGGTTTTAGTGAGGCTAAAGTAACTTTCAGAATAGGTCAAAACTGAAAAAATTTTACCATTAAGAAAAGTTGTCTCCACTAGGCTTCCTCTAAGTTAACAACAGATGCTTTCTTCTAACGGAACCATCTTTAAAATTTTCTTTTCAATCATCTTCAGTCCTCTTGCATGTGTGTGTGTGTGCTGAGTCGTTTCAGTCGTGTCCAACTCTTTGCAACACTATGGACAGTAGCCCACCAGGCTCCTCTGTCCATGAGATTCTCCAGGCAAGAGTACTGGAGTGGATTTCCATACCCTCCTCCAGGGGATCTTCCTGACCCAGGGATCGAACCACAGTCTCCTGTGTCTCCTGCATTGCAGGTGGATTCTTTACCCACAGCAACTTCTGAAAATTTCCTTCAGTTCTCTTACATGTAGTCGACTTCAACTTTGTGGTAGCATGTTCTTCAATGACCTCAAAAATTAAGCTTTTCATTTCTAAGGCAGTTGTTGAATATGCATATTATAAGGGGTTCCTAATCGTCTCTGACCTAGCCTTGGGGTATTCAACATGTTCCAGTCCTTTTCTGAGGTACAGGTACAACAGATCTCGACTCCAAGGAGTTCTCTTGGAGTTTAGCGTCAAGAAAGCTGCTAGAACACTTGCAGTTAAGCTTAGGCTTGTCTGGGTAAAAGACTAGAGGAGTACTGTCTAATAAAGCTTTCTGTAATGATGGGAAAGTTCTATACAGAATATGGCAGCCACTAGTCACATGTGCTCCTTAAAATAAAAGTAGCTGAAATTAAATAAAATTTAGGTCCTCAGTCACACTAACTACATTTTAGGGATCCCACTCCAGAGAAAGAGTGGCCAGCATTTCCAAGTACAGAAAATGTTTGTTTTCATCCACAAGGATAATTGAAGGTTAAGATCCCAACACTCGGCAACAGCTAAACTACTTCTTGCTGATCCATCATAGGCTTCCTGTGCAAATTTCCCCAGCTATGTTTGAGGTGCATCTTCTGGTCCTGTTCACCTCCCAGTCACCCAGGTCTGCAGTCCCTGGAACTTTTAGCTTGCGAACTTCCCTGGTGGCTCGGATGGTAAAGCTTCTTTCTACAATGCCAGAGACCTGGGTTCAACCCCTGGGTCGGGAAGATCTCCTGGGGAAGGAAATGGCAACCCACTCCAGTATTCTTGCCTGGAAAATTCCATGGACAGAGAAGCCTGGTAGGCTACAGTCCATGGGGTCGCAAAGAGTTGGACACGACTGAGTGACTTCACTTTTTCACTCAGTGTAGCACTTACACTCAGGCAAAGGGATTGAATGCCAGACCCATTTCTTGTCTGTCTGTCTGTATCTTGCTTCCAGCTCAGAAACAGTTCCCGGTGTCTGCTCTTGTTAGGTCCTCAGACACAAAAGCCCCATTTGTCTTTTATAAACCTAGAATGGTATTTGATGAAACAGTGAAAACAATTTGCAAACACACCCTTATAACATAGACTTCTTTACCCCCATTAATAATTTTTTAAAAAGCCAAATACTTGAAATAATATGACCCATTTCCAGGGTCCAGAAGTTAAAGGAAATAACTTCACTCTCTCCCAAATCATAAAATGAATAAAAGTACCAAAAACAAAGCTAAATGACTAGGAAACTACTTATCTACAAGCATCAGGTGAATTTTTCTACCTTGTTTCGTTAATTATTCACATGTTGTAATACAGAGAGATGCCTATCAAAAGTTAAATCTAATAGCCTATCCCACAGTATGACAAAGGATTTTACCTAAACCACTGTTGAAAAGAAAAAATCCAGTTATTAATAAATTAATCTTTCTGGAAATGCCCAGGGCACACCTACATTGATCGTTCAAATCTCATCATTCCTACTGCCAAACAACCCTGGTTTTTTCTTCCAGCTCTATTTAAGATGTACAATTGGAGAAAGTACTGGCGACCCACTCCAGTACTCTTGCCTGGAAAATCTCATGGATGGAGGAGCCTGGTAGGCTGCAGTCCATGGGGTCGCTAAAAGTCGGACATGACTGAGCGACTTCACTTTCACTTTTCACTTTCATGCTTTGGAGAAGGAAATGGCAAGCCACTCCAGTATTCTTCCCTGGAGAATCCCAGGGACGGGGGAGCCTGGTGGGCGGCCGTCTTTGGGGTCGCACAGAGTCGGACACGACTGATGCGACTTAGCAGCAAGATGTACAATGTGTTAATTTGGTACACTTAACATATTGTAAAATGATTACCACCATAAAGTTAGCTAACACCTCCACCATGTAACACAATAGTCAATACTTCTTTGTGGGAAGAACATATAAGGACTACTTTCTTAGAAACTTTCAAGTAGTATTAATATATAATGCAGATTATTAACTGCAATCATCATGTTGTAGATTGAATCCCCAGAATTTATTCCTCTTATAACTGTAAGTTTATTCTTTGACCTATGTCTCCTCTTCTCCCCCACTACTCAGCCCCAGGTACCACAAATCTAGTCTCTGTTTCACCTTATAGAGTCCATATGTAAGTGGTATTCTATATATATCTGTCTTTCTCTGTCTTATTTCACTCAGAATAATGCTCTCAGGTTCCACCCATATTGTCCCCAGAGATAGGATTTCCTTCTTTCTTGTGACTGAATAGCATTCCATCATGGGTGTATGTGTGTTTGTGCCTATGTGTATCTCACATCTTTTTTATCCATCCATCCATTACATAATTATGAATATAAGTTCAGTGAATGATATTTCTGAAGTTCTCACATTTAATGCACAAATGTGTTTCAAGATTCCTGAACATTTAGTATGCATCTTGTTCTCATTTTCTTAAGAACTTTTAGATAAAAGAAAATAGCATAAACTTCTTTTAGATTGGAATTCCTCTTATGTACTGTTAATGTACAGTTTTTGGCTATGCTTTAAGAGAGAGAGGTTTTAATTATATGTGCTCAGTGACTTTAGAGCTATGATATCAGGCAAAATATACTGTATAATGCAGAATGCCTGTTCCCCAGAATAAGTCAAATAGAAAAGTCTGCATTCAGAACCAAACTTTGCTTTCACTTACACATGCACATTCCTCCTTGCATTAAGTTCAAAAAAGAAAAAAAAATAGTGTATTTGGTCTTCCTTGACTCTGAGACTCCCTTTGATTTCAAATGGGAAATAGATTTTTGTATATCTCATTTCTGGTATACGAGCTATGGACAACTATATGAGGTATGAATAATACTGCATTTTTGCCCTCCCTGTGTTTTGAGTCACATAAGATCACTTAAGACTTCAAGTCTAATTTTTGCTCAAGGTAGATTGTTTATTGATTCCCGTAACTTATAGGAAGTGCCTAGGTAAGCACATTTGACTGCCCTGGATGAGATTAATCAAACTCTCTTTTCAACTCTATTATTGTAAAATCACTTCAGTAGTAGCCGCAAAGGGTATCTCAGGGCTAGCAAAAACCTTTATACTTTTCCTACCTTACTATATTCCTCAGTTCAGCTCAGTTCAGTTCAGTCGCTCAGTTGTGTCTGACTCTTTGCGACCCCATGAACTGCAGCACACCAGGCCTCCCTGTCCATCACCAACTCTCAGAGTTTACCCAAATCCATGTCCATCGAGTTGGTGATGCCATCCAACCATCTCATCCTCTGTCGTCCCCTTCTCCTCCTGCCCCCAATCCTTCCCAGCATTAGGGTCTTTTCCAATGAGTCAACTCTTCGCATGAGGTGGCCAAAGTATTGGAGTTTCAGCTTCAGCATCAGTCCTTCCAATGAACACCCAGGACTGATCTCCTTTAGGATGAACTGGTTGGATCTCCTTGCAGTCCAAGGGACTCTCAAGAATCTTCTCCAACACCACAGTTCAAAAGCATCAATTCTGCCACACTCAGCTTTCTTCACCGTCTAACTCTCACATCCATACATGACCGTTGGAAAAACCATAGCCTTGACTAGACAGATCTTTATTGGAAAAGTAATGTCTCTGCTTTTAAATGTGCTATCTAGGTTGGTCATAACCTTCCTTCCAAGGAATAAGAGTCTTTTAATTTCATGGCTGCAATCACCATCAGCAGTGATTTTGGAGCCCCAAAAAATAAAGTGTGACACTGTCTCCCCATCTATTTCCCATGAACTGATGGGACCAGATGCCATGATCTTAGTTTTCTGAACGTTGAGCTTTAAGCCAACTTTTTCACTCTCCTCTTTCACTTTCATCAAGAGGCTCTTTAGTTCTTCTTCACTTTCTGCCATAAGGGTGGTGTCATCTGCATATCTGAGGTTATTGATATTTCTCCCAGCAATCTTGATTCCAGCTTGTGCTTCTTCCAGCCCAGCGTTTTTCATGATGTATTCTGCATATAAGTTAAACAAGCATGGTGACAATATACAGCCTTGACGTACTCCTTTTCCTATTTGGAACCAGTCTGCTGTTCCATGTCCAGTTCTAACTGTTGCTTCCTGACCTGCATACAGGTTTCTCAGGAGACAGATCAGGTGGTCTGGTATTCCCATCTCTTTCAGAATTTTCCACAGTTTATTGTGATCCACACAGTCAAAGGCTTTGGCATAGTCAATAAAGCAGAAATAGATGTTTTTCTGGAACTCTCTTGCTTTTTCAATGATCCAGCGGATGTTGGCAATTTGATCTCTGGTTCCTCTGCCTTTTCTAAAACCAGCTTGAACATCTGGAAGCTCACAGTTCACGTATTGCTGAAGCCTGGCTTGGAGAATTTTGAGCATTACTTTACTAGCGTGTCATCAGTAACTACCAAACCTAAATTAAATATTACTTAATCTAAGAGTTAAGTGTGCTTTCTAGGCAAATCAGCTCTCTTTCTATGCAAATCCACGTCTTCTTAGCACTCCTACCCCATCTTAATGATCCCATGTATATAGAAATTCTTGATCTTCCTCTGCACTACTAAAACTCAAGGCACTATGAGGGGGACCCTGGAGGACACCTGTCATAATATTGATTTAGCAGATTTGACTTCATTCTCTGCTCTGTTGAGAAGGGGAAAGTTTAGTAAAAGAAACTTTCTTCCTTTGCTAAATTCTCCATGTTCATCTTTCTCAAAGCTAGAGGAGGAGAGCTCTTTGGTCAGGATTCATATATGACCAAACCCAATCACAACCAGCTCCAGTGAATCTGCAGCTTAGTAGAGAAACACTGAAGGATCAGTACTATTTCTCCAGTCACAGAAGAGAGAGGATGTCATTTCAGCAACAGAATGAAGATTAGTAGTTGGGAAAAATCAGTAATGAGTACCAAGTTTGGGGGATGGGTGCGATAGAGTTTCATGTACAGCAATAGCAACAGATATAAAGATGTAAGCAAAAGTGAGCATGCATGCTAAGTCGTTTCAGTCATGTCCAACTTTGCAACCCCATGGACTGTAGCCTCTGTCCATGGGATTCTCCAGGCAAGAATACTGGAGTGGGTTGCCATGCTTTCCTCCAGGGGAATCTTCCCCATCCAGGGATCAAACCCACATCTCTTATGTCTCCTGCATTGGTAGGCCAGTTTTTCACCACTAGTGCCACCTGGGAAGCAGTTGCTATATTTATTGCATGGACTAATTTTCTCCTCGTGTTTCATTGGGTATCCCTCATGATTACCTGTATATAGAACTCTGTGATCTCTCCTCTTGATGTCTACTGGCAATTTCACCTCTATTTCCTGAATGGAAAAGAAGGAAGCCCAGAACTCAGGATTTTATATATACTGTCTGAGTCACATCATTACCAGAGAAACAAGGCTGGCTGAATGGGTACCAGGTATGTGTGTTGTAAGGACTGCCCTATGTTAAATATTTCAAATTAGAGGTAATGATGAATCAAGGAAATGGACCAGTGACCAAACCCATAAAAACAAAAAAAAAATACATTACAAGAAAAAACACGTTCAGATACCAAGTCTTAGAAGTTAGAGGACAAGGGTCAAAGAGGTTGAAGGAACCAAGAATGCATGTATATCCTGCTTGAAAACTGAGCAGGCACCATCAGAGTAGGGAGTGGGACAAAGCTGGTACTAAATGAATGTCATAAACATCAGCTGTGGCAAATCTTTAGGTGACAACAAATATGTTGCAGAAGTGGAGTATACTGATCTAAAGGACAAGAGCCAAGTATACATCTTTCCTGGTCCAATCCTAGTAAATTACTCCCTTTTTCTTATGCGTATTGATATACATACCTAATATTCCAATGGATGGGATGAAAAGTGTCCATCTCCTTGTGAGTAAACTTTCAAGACAAAAAAGATCTTTAGCAAGTAGTGTTAATGCAATTAAATTTCTAAAATCAAGGCTTTTACAATTAATCTTGATAAACTACACTATAAAACATCTTACTAGCCTCTGTGTTAGTTTTCTATTGCTATATTTAAAAATCACTACAAATTTAACAGCTTAAAATAACACATTCCATAATTCTGTAGGTCAGAAGTTCGGCAGAACATGGCTGGGTTGCAAGCTAAGGTTAAAATAGATGTCAGCAGCTGAGAATGGGTCCTATTCTTGTAGTTATAGAACTGAGATCCCCATACTTTTGTTGGTGTCAACCAGGAACATATCTTAGTTCTAAGAACTATTCCTTACCCATGTCCACCTCCATTATAAAACTAGCAACAGAGAACCTCCCTTGTGGGAAATCCTTTTCATAATTTTTATCACTCAGATTTCTTCTTCTTCTGCAAACACTCAGAGAAAGCTCTTTGCTTTTAAAGGTCTCATGTATTTAGGTCACATAGTTAATTTTCTATATTTTGTGGTCAATTGATATGAGACTGGTGCTATATATGAAAAGTTCCTTCACAACAGAACCTAGAGAAATATTTGAATGTTACAGTCTTTTTAGACCATATCTCCAATTCTTTTCCCCTCTTCAGTCAGGCTTCTCCAGGGACACAAACAGTCCATTATTTTTTGAATACAAAATTTTGCCCCTCATTGCCTTTGCTTATGATTTGATTTTTCCTGAGTTGCTCATTCACTCCATTTCCAATGCTTAAAACATCATACTTCACTTCTGCATCTACCAATAAAAAAGTAATTTCTATGGGACATTACCTCCCACAATAAACAACTAGAAAAATGAATAATATATGAAACTATTCTTTTCAGGCAATGAAAAAAGGCAGCAGAGGGCTGTGATTCTTAAGAGAAGGGAAAAAACTTAAGTGAACTCTGTAATTACCCTGAATTCCCACCAGAAATAAATTTCTGGACTGTATAATGTAGGAAGAAGGGATCTAGACAAAGCCTGGCAGTCAGAGAACTGAGGAGACAGAGAGTAGATTTTAGAAATACCAATGTGGCTAGACTTTGTAGGTCAGAGTGCAAAGAAGAGGGAATTATATAGCGAAAGTTCTCCAGAAATTTGCATAGGTCCTTAAGGTCTTTGGCTTATTGTCAATCTGTGCATCTATAAGTAAACTTTCCAGGTCATGCCCAGAAAAAGTACAACTAATGAGGAACTATAAGCCAAACAATTCTCAAAGCTTCACACAAGAACGTAAATCTTTTAGGTTTCTACCAGCCAGAGAGGAAAAACTGTGTCAAATACACAGGACATTCACTAGAACACTATGAGGTTCATAGCTTACTAGTGTGAAGAGTAAAGGCTACTGCGCAGCCTCAACAAAAGTTTAAAAACATACTCCAGAAGAATTACCTGATCTACAAAGATCACTGCTTGATAGAACAAATACCAACACTATTTAAAAGAATACAACAGAATCCAGCAAAGAATTTTGCAATATTTAAAATGTCAGCATTAAATAAAAGTTACTGATATGAAAAAGCAAGAAAATGTTTCCTTTAATCAGGAGAAAAAGATCATCCAATAGAAGCATACTCAGAAAGGAAATAAAAAAATAAATAAGCAAGCTTTTTAAAACAGTTATTTTAATATTAAAATATGCTCAAGAATTAAAATAAACACATAGACTTAATGTAAAAAAAATTAAAGATATTTTAAAAACAAAATAGAATTTCTAAACATGAAAATGTGTCTGAACTGAAAATTACATAGTTGGGTTTTGAAACAGATTAGACACTGAAGAAGGGAAGACCACTGGACTTAAATTCATAGTAATAGAAAATATCCAAAGTGAAACGTAAAAAAATATGGAAAAACAAAATAATCAGTGATGTGATTCAGTGGCTTATGGGGAAATAAGTGTAAATTTTAACCCCAGAAAGGAGGAAAATAGAAAACATATTTGGAAAAAAAAATAGTAGTCGAAAATTGTCTAATCTGATGATGATCACAAACACATTGATCCATGACTATCAACAAGCTCCAAGCTGAATAAACATACAGAAAATTACACCAAGGATAGCATAATCAAATTGCTATATGTCAATAATAAAGAAAAACAGCTTACAAGCAGAGGAGGCCAAAAAAGCCAGTGTACGGTGCTATCAAACTCAGAAGCCTATCTGTAAAATGAGTAATAGTGGAGAAAAACCGAACTACATCCACATGAAACTACTGCAAAATGTCAGAATTTGTAAATAATAGATTTTTCTACTGATAAGCCCTTGAAAAAATAAACCACAAAGCTGAAGAAAACAAAACACAGCACTTTAAGCAAGCATGTGAGGATACTAACAAATCCCTTAAATAAAAAATGCATAAGTTAAAAATAAAATTGACAAAATAATATAAAAATAAAATTAGAGTTAATTTTCCTGGTGAAAGAAGTAGCAAAAGACAAAAAATCACATCAAAAAAGAAGACTAAATTACTGCATGCCCAAGTGAGAACAGATTTTAATACAAATTTAATAAACAGGATTGAAAAAAGGCAGTACAGAAACAAAAGAATAAAAATGCAAAGAAAAATGAAAAACAGTAAAGGGGTTAAAATAGAAAACAGGAAAATCACAAATTTTCACATGACTCGGTCCCTGAAGAAAAGCATCAAAACAATGTAAAATAATAAAAATTTAAACTATAATATACAAAAAAAAAAGACTTTCAGAGTCTCCAGAATAAAATAAGAACTCATACACTGAGAGGGATCAGCAGGTTCCAGAGAAAATTGGCAAAGAAGGATGAACTCTGAGACATAAAGTAAAAATATTCAAGGGCTCTTGAAAGAAAAGATGAAATAAATTATAGAGGCAAGAGAATTAGATTATCAGATTTCTCAGACAGCAACATAAAAAGCAGGATAACAATGGAGCAGTATTTTCAAGGAACTTAATGGGGAAAACGTGTGAACCAAGAAAATTATATCTAGTGAAACTGCCATTCAAGTTTTAATATTATAGAACAGTTTTGCATGTGCTGAACTCAGGAAATACTTAGTGGGGGTCCCTTCCCTATGAGCCTTCTACAGGATGAGCTTCTTACAATCAAAAGATCATTGGAGAAATGTCCCAGGGTGAGGAGTCATCTCTTATTTACACTAGGACGTAGAGCGAGTACTGAAGTTGGAAAATTATCATTGTGCAACCAACATGGTAAATATTGAGTTAAGCAAGAATCAATGAAATCTCAGAGAATTTTGCTATGAATTTTTCTGTAAATAATTTATTTATTATTTAATGTTAAACAATATTACAGAAATTAAATTTATTATTAAAAACATTCCAACAAAAAACCTCCAGGTTAAAGTGGCTTCATTCTGAGTTCCATCAAACAATCAAGAAATAAATATTAAGCCTATGCAACCAATTTCAGAAAAAAGATAAAGGGATATGCTTGCCAGTTCAGTTCAGTTAAGACGCTCACTTGTGTCTGACTCTCTGCAACCCCATGAATCGCAGCACGCCAGGCCTCCTTGTCCATCACAAACTCCCAGAGTCTACCCAAATCCATGTCCATCAAGTCGGTGATGCCATCCAGCCATCTCATCCTCTGTCGTCCCCTTCTCCTCCTGCCCCCAATCCTTCCCAGCATTAGGGTCTTTTCCAATGAGTCAACTCTTCTCATGAGGTGGCCAAAGTATTGGAGTTTCAGCTTCAATATAAGTCCTTCCAATGAACACCCAGGACTGATCTCCTTTAGGATGGGCTGGTTGGATCTCCTTGCAGTCCAAGGGACTCTCAAGAGTCTTCTCCAACACCACAGTTGAAAGATGGTAATGGCAACCCTATATGTGAGACAGAATAAGAGACACAGATGCATAGAACAGTCCTGTGGACTCTGAGGGAGAAGGTGAGGGTGGGACGTTCTGGGACAGTAACATTGAAACATGTATATTGTCATATGTGAAGCGGAACACCATTCCATGTTTTATGCATGGGACGGATGCTCAGGGATGGAGTGTTGGGATGGCGCAGAGGGATGGGTGGGGGAGGGAGGTGGGAGGAGGCTGCGGGAGGGGGAGCACATGTGAACCCATGGCTGATTCGTGTCAATGTATGGCAAAAACTACTACAATGTTGTAAAGTGATTAGCCCCCAACTAAAATTAAAAAAAAAAAAAGGAAAAAAAAGGAAAAAAAAATAAAATAAAGCTCTTTGGGGCCGTCAAAGATAAATAAATAAATAAATAAAATTTAAAAAAAAAAAAGCATCAATTCTTCGGCGCTCAGCTTTCTTCACCGTCCAACTCTCACATCCATACATGACCACTGGAAAAACCATAGCCTTGGCTAGACGGACCTTTGTTGGCAAAGTAATGTCCCTGCTTTTAAATATGCTATCTAGATTGGTCATAACCTTCCTTCCAAGGAGTAAGCATCTTTTAATTTCATGACTGCGATCACCATCAGCAGTGATTTTGGAGCTCAAAAAAATAAAGTCTGACACTGTTTCCCTATCTATTTGCCATGAAGTGATGGGACCTGATGCCATGATCTTAGTTTTCTGAACGTTGAGCTTTAAGCCAACTTTTTCACTCTCCTCTTTCACTTTCATCAAGAGGCTCTTTAGTTCTTCTTCACTTTCTGCCGTAAGGGTGGTGTCATCTGCATATCTGAGGTTATTGATATTTCTCCAGCAATCTTGATTCCAGCTTGTGCTTCTTCCAGCCCAGCGTTTTTCATGATGTACTCTGCATATAAGTTAAATAAGCAGGGTGACAATATACAGCCTTGACGTACTCCTTTTCCTATTTGGAACCAGTCTGTTGTTCCATGTCCAGTTCTAACTGTTGCTTCCTGACCTGCATACAGGTTTCTCAAGAGACATTTCAGGTGGTCTGGTATTCCCATCTCTTTCAGAATTTTCCACAGTTTATTGTGATCCACACAGTCAAAGGCTTTGGCATAGTCAATAAAGCAGAAATAGATGTTTTTCTGGAACTCTCTTGATTTTTCGATGATCCAGCAGATGTTGGCAATTTGATCTCTGGTTCCTCTGCCTTTTCTAAAACCAGCTTGAACATCTGGAAGTTCATGGTTCACATATTGTTGAAGCCTGGCTTGGAGAATTTTGAGCATCACCTTGCTAGCGTGTGAGATGAGTGCAATTGTGCAGTAGCTTGAGCATTCTTTGGCATTGCCTTTCTTTAGGGATTGGAATGAAAACTGACTTTTCCAGTCCTGTGGCCACTGCTGAGTTTTCCAGATTTGCTGGCATATTGAGTGCAGCACTTTCACAGCATCACCTTTGAGGATTTGAAATAGCTCAGCTGGAATTCCATCACCTCCACTAGCTTTGTTCCTAGTGATGCTTTCTAAGGCCCACTTGACCTCACATTCCAGGATGTCTGGCTCTAGGTGAGTGATCACACCATTGTGATTATCTGGGTTGTAAAGATCTTTTCTGTACAGTTCTTCTGTGTATTCTTGGCACCTCTTCTTAATGTCTTCTGCTTCTGTTAGGTCCATACCATTTCTGTCCTTTATCGAGCCCATCTTTGCATGAAATGTTCCCTTGGTGTCTCTAATTTTCTTGAAGAGATCTCTAGTCTTTCCCATTCTGTTTTTCTTTGCATTGATCACTGAGGAAGGCTTTCTTATCTCTCCTTGCTATTCTTTGGAACTCTGCTTTCAAATGGGTATATCTTTCCTTTTCTCCTTTGCCTTTTGCTTCTCTTCTTTTCACAACTATTTGTAAGTCCTCTTCAGATAGCCATTTTGCCTTTTTGCATTTCTTTTTCTTGGGGATGGTCTTGATCCCTGCCTCCGGTACATTGTCATGAACCTCCATCCATAGTTCTTCAAGCACTCTGTCTATCAGATCTAGTCCCTTGAATCTATTTGTCACTTCCACTGTATAATCATAAGGGATTTGATTTAGGTCATATCTGAATGGTCTAATGGTTTTCCCTACTTTCTACAATTTAAGTCTGAATTTGGCAATACGGAGTTCATGATCTGAGGCACAGTCAGCTCACAGTGTTGTTTCTACTGACTATATAGAGCTTCTTCATCTTCACCTGCAAAGAATATAATCAATCTGGTTTGAGTATTGACCATTTGGTGATATCCATGTGTAGAGTCTTCTCTAGTGTTTTTGAAAAAGGGTGTTTACTATGACCAGTGTATTCTCTTGGCAGAACTCTATTAGCCTTTGCCCTGCTTCATTCTGTAATCCAAGGCCAAATTTGCCTGTTACTCCAGGTATTTTTTGACTCCCTCCTTTTGCACTCCAGTCCCCTATAATTAAAAGGACATATTTTTGGGGTGTTAGTTCTGGAAGGTCTTGTAGGTCTTCATAGAATCATTCAACTTCAGCTTCTTCAACACTACTGGTCAGAGCATAGACTTGGATTACTGTGATATTGAATGGTTTGCCTTGGAAATGAACAGAGATGATTCTGTTGTTTTTGAGATTGTACCCAAGTACTGCATTTCAGACTCTTCTGTTGACTATGATGGCTACTCCATTTCTTCTAAGGGATTCTTGCCCACAGTAGTAGATATAATGGTCATCTGAGTTAAATTCACCCATTCCAGTCCATTTTAGTTTGCTGATTCCTAGAACGTCGACATTCACACTTGCCATCTCCCGCTTGACCACTTCCGATTTGCCTTGATTCATGGACCTAACATTCTAGGTTCCTATGCAATATTGCTCTTTACAGCATCGGACTTTGCTTCTATCACCAGTCATATCCACAGCTGGGTATTGTTTTTGCTTTGGTTCCATGCCATCATTCTTTCTGGAGTTATTTCTCCACTGATCTCCAGTAGCATATTGGGCACCTACCGTCCTGGGGAGTTCACCTTTCAGTGTTCTATCTTTTTGCCTTTTCATACTGTTCATGGGGTTCTCAAGGCAAGAATATTGAGGTGGTTTGCCATGCCCTTCTCCAGTGGACCACATTCTGTCAGGCCTCTCCACCATGACCCGTCCGTCTTGGGTGGTTCCACACAGCATGGCTTAGTTTCATTGAGATAGACAAGGTTGTTGTCCATGTGATCAGATTGGTTAGTTTTCTGTGATTATAGTTTCAGTGTGTCTGCCCTCTGATGCTCTCTCGCAACATCTACCGTCTTACTTGGGTTTCTCTTACCTTAGACGTGGGGTATCTCTTCACGGCTGCTCCAGCAAAGTGCAGCCGCTGCTCCTTACCTTGGACAAGGGGTATCTACTCACGGCGGCCCCTCCTGACCTTGAATGTGGAGTAACTCCTCTCAGCCCTCCTGTGCCCACGCAGCCTCCGCTCCTTGAACGTGGTGCAGCTCCTCTCGGCCGCTGCCCCCCGCGACCTCCGGCCCAGGGTAGCTCTTTTCGGCCCCCACCCCCGGCCTCGGCTGTGGAGTAGCTCCCCTCAGCCACACTTCTGCGTGGTCTGTCACAGCCACCACACTTCTGCACGGTCCGTCACAGCCGCTGCGCTTCCAACCCACTGTTTAAGACCAACATTCAAAAGACAATACAATAAAATAAACCACAGAAATCTACAAGATCATGCCTTATGCAGAAAAAGCACTTGACCACCATAACAAGATATTACTACACACTTTATATAATGGCTAAGGTTTAAAACCTCGCGTATCAAGTGCTGATGAAGATGTGGAGCAACTGGAAGTCTCATACATTGCTGACCGGAATGTAAAAGTTTACAATCACTTTGTGAAACAATGTTTCAGTTTCTTATGAAGGTACACATACACTTACTATATGACACAGAAACTCCTCTGTTATGTATATAGCCAAGAAAAGTAAAAATATTTGTCCACAGAAAGACTTGATCATGAATATTTATAAGCAGCTTTATTCACAGCAGCTGTAAATTGGAAACAACTGAAATGTCCATCAACAGGTGAAAGGATGAACAAATTTTGGTATACAATAGAGCTGTTGTTTAGTCCAACTGTTTTGCGACCCTGTGGACTGTAGTCCAGCAGGTTCCTGTGTCCATGAGATTTCCCAGGCAATAATACTGGAGTGGGTTGCCATTTCCTTCTCCAGGGGAGCTTCCTGACCCAAGGATAAAACCAGCATCTCCTGCATTGGTGTATTCTTCACCACTGAGCCACCAGGAAAGCAAATCATATTGCAATTTCCATACAACAGAATACTACTCAACATTAAAAGCAATAACTAAATAAATAGCAACCACATGGATAAATTGCAAAAAAAAAAATCTTAAGCTTAAGAATGCATATCTATGATCTCATTTATGTGGAATTATAGATGAGGAAAAATTAATCTATGGTGACTAAAAGAAAAGCAGGAGTTCCCTGAGGCTAAGTATTGACTGCATACAGGCATGACAAGATGTTGGAAATGTTCTATATATAATGACTGAGGTGTGGTTACATGAGTACAAATACTTGTCAAACTCCTTGAACTGCAAACTTAAAATGGGAACATTTTATTATATGCAAAATATGCTTCAATAACATTGATTTAAAATCCTGCTTGTCCTTAAAAATCATGCTGAAGTACTACCTTTTCCATGAACCCTCCCCAGTCTCCAAACTCACAGGAAGTGCTTCTTCTTGCTCCTCCCACAGCCCGTCATCAATACCTATATTATACCTCTCCATAAGTCTGCTTTACAATACAGATGATGATGTGTGTGTTCCTCTCTCCCATTTAAGTTTACATCCCCTGTTTATCCCTTAAAAATCTGTCTTCCACCTGAAATGATTCTTGCTAATGTCAATAATTGCCAAGTGTAACAGCCACGATGCAGTTCTTATCATAGTTAAATTCTTCTTGGAAACCGATGCTTTTGAGCACTTATTTTTCCTCAAACTATCCAACTTACTTGTATGTTATTACATTCTCCATAGTTTCATATTAATGTTCCTTTTTCAACTTACCTTTAAACAATGATGTCCCCTAGGATTTTCCTCTTGATCTTTTCTCACTGAAAATCTTCCCGGACAACTTTTCCGCCCAACAATTTCTACCACCGCTATACAGATAATTCCAAAATATATTTTTTACTTTTAGTCCTTTTAAATAAAAATCATTGTGGACAGTGACTGCAGCCATGAAATTAAAAGACACTTGCTCCTTGGAAAGAAAGCTATGATAAACCTAGACAGCGTATTAAAAAGCAGACACATCATTTTGCAAACAAAGGTCTGTATAGTCAAAGTTAGGGTTTTGACAGTAGTCATGTACAGATGTGAGAGTTGGACCATAAAGAAGATTAAGTGTCAAAGAATTAATGCTTTTGAATTGCGGTGCTGGAGAAGACTCTTGAGAGTCACCTGGACTGCAAGATCAAACCAGTCAATGTAGGAAACCAACCCTGAATATTCATTGGAAGAACTGATGCTAAAGTTGAACCTCCAAAACTCTGGCCACCTGATGTGAAGAGCTGACTCATTGGAAAAGACCATGTTACTGGGAAAGATTGAAGGCAAAAGGAGAAGGGGTCAGCAGAGGATGGGATGGTTAGATAGCATCACCGACTCAATGGACATGAGTTTCAGCAAACTTCAGGAGATAGTGGAGGACAAAAGAGCCTGATGTGCTGCAGTCCAGAGGGTTGCAGAGAGTTTGACATGACTTCATGACTGAACAATAACAAAACTCATTTACTTACCTGCATTCTGAATATCATGTTCATTCAAATTATACTTGTCCAGAAATGACCTCATTTTTTAAACTCTCAACTGTATTCTTCCTTTTGTATTCTCTCTCCTATTAGGAAACTACATAAACCAAGTCACTTTAAATTATATCTAGAGATTATCCTAGACTTCTGGCTATCCCTGCCTATTTCATTAAGTCAGACACAACTGGGCAACTGAACAATAACAAGTCCTTTTTGCTCTATTTTGTGATAGTTTTAAAATCATTTAGTTCTCTTCTCTGACTTAATTCAAAATCATATGAATATACAATGAAGCTTTGTATTACATCTCAGGTTTAAGAGTAGGAATATACTAAATTCAGTGTGGGTTCTGTTGATTTTTAAGGTAAACGAACAACAGTCAACAGGAAATGTTCATTGAGGAGGTGGATTCATGAGCTCAAATATCAGTGAAGGGAACAAACTTGAGATGAAAGCATAGATTTGGGAGTGCTTAGAATGTAAGTAGTGGTAATTTTCACAAGAGTATGAGCATCCAGCAATGGGTCAAAGTTAGAAGCCTAACACCCTCTATTTCCTTCTGGGAAGAAATGCTGGTTGTGAAGGCAGGGAATTGGCAAGGAAAACTGAAGTCTTGAAAGAACTGCTTTGGGAGATGGGAAGGGAAGTGGACAAGAAAAGTTTGGCATGGTTCTTGAGCAGCCCTGAGAGAAGGAGATCACAGTTAGAGCAGAGCAAAGATGTATAGCGTAAATAACAGAAAAATGTAAGAAAGGACAGAGGTTAGGTCAGAAAACAGAAGATAACAGAGGTGCTGAAGGGGAACAGATATAAGGAACATTAAAATCAGACATGGCAAGGAATTATATTGGGGACACTGGATGTGATGTCAACAAGACACTGCATCTCTCCAATATTTTAGGTGTCTTTTGGGGTAACCAGGAAGGCTTTAGCCTGATATCAAAGTCCTCTTTGGAGATAGCAAAATGACAAGCAATCACCCATAATACCAAAGAATGCTAGTTTAAGTGAATTATAAGTTTTAGGAAATCTAATGTGGCTAGAGACTCAGAAACTTCACTCTGGAGTGGGAAATGGGATAGGGAGATGGAGTGGGAATTAGATGCTACCAGTTCTTGTCGCCTTGAATTATCAGAGGGCAAAACTCTGGGGTTAAAAAAAATTTTTAACTCTGTATCTTGTGTGTTTAGGGGTTGAAAGGCCTCTAAATATTTTTTTTAATTAGTTCTTATTTTAAGCCCTAGAAATTTAGAAACTATTTTACTCACGGAGAATGGAGGAATAAGGGAAGGGGGATATTTTTTCTCTTTCTCTTGAAAATGAAACACTTCTTGGTAGGAAGTCTCTGGAGAAAGAGCTGACTCATAGCTCTGCTTGTGACAACCTTGCCGTGGTGATGCTTCTTGGGTCACAAAGAGCTTGGACTTCCTGCCAGTAAAGCAGGTCGAAGTTGCCTAGAGAAGAATACAATTAGGATCTCTTCCTGAAAGACCCACTAGCTCATCCTGGAAGACACTTTGCTTTTGTGACCTTTTTCAGCTTCTAGTTTTAGATTTCTTACAGAAGCAAAAGGAAAAGGCATTTGGGCTGCATTTTTGTTTAGGTAAACTTGTTTTAGCTGATTTTTCCTCTCTCCAATATTTTTTTTCCCCTTTTGATCCTAAGTGGAGATCATGTAAAGGGATAGTATCTTTAAAGACTATTACTATAAGACATACCCACCCCCCCAGCAAAGAAAAAGTCATATATATTTGTGAGGTGTGTAGAGGATGCAAAATACAGACAAAAAACACAGGCAGAGAGAAGAAAGACTACAAGGAGAGCTTCTAGAAATCACAAAAGGCAAAAAGGCTCTGCCAAAATCCACAGAAATTTTAAAATAACAGGTATTCCCATTTAAAAAAGGAACTTGTCAGTCTATAAATTATACACATTCAATGACAAAACCTAAAATATAAAGAATCAGTGGGGAAAAAAATAATGAGAGATGAGATTTGCCCAGCTTTCCAAAAGTGACTTTGCCTTCCCAGGAGAGAGAGATACTTTGCTGACTCACTAGTTAAGACGGTAGGAGAGATGTGTCAACAGCCCTAGAGAAGAATTACTAGCCTCAATTCTAATCATATCCAAAAAGATTAAAAAGTCAGTGTAGTTGATCAGAAGGATTTGGAAGTAGAAATACCATCTCTAACCCAAGATTTTCTAGGTAAACCCTGGGATCTCCACTCTCATACAGAGACTTTTCCCCACTAAGTTTGGTTGAAGATCATTCTGGTGACCATCCATAATGGAGAGATGCTTTTCTTCTGCATCATAGCTAGTGCCTTAAGTTTCAAAAAGCTCTATCCTTGATAACTGAGTCAGGAACTCTGCTGTACATTAGACAGATACAAATATTCAGCAAACCCTATGAATATTTATGAATCATTTAGTGGGATTATGGCACTGCATCCAACAGCCAACTAGCTACTGTTGATGACACCAAAGAACATAAGTGTGATCTCTTACATTCTAAGACAAGAGAAAAGACATATGCAAGAGAGATTTTAAAAGGGCAACAGCGTTTCCATGTGGCAGCAGCCATCAGGTGAGCTCAGATGGACATTTACAAATACCTCCAGGAACTAGGGAGGAAGAAGCAGTGGACACGATGCCCTCAGGGTACGTTGCTGGCAGTACCGCCAGCTCTCCCTCCTGCACTACACTGCCTCCCACTCCCGCACCCCACCCAGCCAACAGGCATGTAGGCTGAGATACAAAGCCAAGCAAGGTTATGTCATATATTGAATTCCTGTGCACCATGGTGGCTGCAAATGCCCAGTTTCTAAGGGTGCCACCTATGCAAGCCTGTCCACCATGGTGTCAACCAGCTCAAGTTTGCTCGAAGCCTTCAGTCTGTTGCTGAGGAGCAAGCTGGATGCCACTGTGGGGCCTGTGGGGCCTGAATTCTTACTGTGTTAGGTATGAGTCTACGTACAAATCTTCGAAGTTATTCCCACTGATCCACTCCATAGGAAACCCTGACACCCAGTGAATCACAAAACCAGTCTACAAGCATAAGCTGGCATCAGCAGGCAGAAAGAGCCCTGGTCTTGGAAAGGGTCACTTGTCCCTGCACAAAATTGGTGGTTCTTCCCAGACAGTCTGGAGATGACGCAATACTCTCCAGCCCGAGCTCCACTGCAATAAACACAAGCCAAGTCAAATGAGAGATGCTTACAGTAAGTAAAGGATAAAGGCAGCAGTGAGCTCAAGCACTCAGAAAACTTCTTTCATGAGGTCACCTCAGTGAGAAATGGTGCATAGGTTTTGAAGGGTGAAGTGTCACCACCAGATAGTTGTTTTAGAATATTACTCAAGCAACATTTATTACGGATGGATTTAAGGAGAAAAGAGGACAAGGAGACTACTGATTTGTCAACAATGATACAAATCAATGTTGTGGAAGCAAGAATGGAGAGAAATAGATGCATTTAAATCATAGTAAGATCTCTTGTCAGAAATGAGTGAATGATTGGAGGAGAGGGTTGCCAAACAAGGAGGAGTTTAGAATAACACACAAGATTTTTGACTTAAAAACACTGTTCAGATTCACTCAGATAGGGAGTGCATTTGCAGAGACAGACTTCTGTGCTAGTATTACCTAAAATGCATACATAGTATAAAATGTTGTCCTTGCTTGGGTTCCACTTCTCCTTTCTCTTTCTTTCCTCCTTTATTTCAGGAGTCTTAAATAGTTTCATTTACCAACTTCATTTAAATATTTTTGTGGCATAATTTGTTGCCCTGTTACCTTTCCTTTGGCACTTCTGAGAGCCTTATGGAAGTTAATTTAAAGTATGAACAGTTCATAACAAAGAGATTACAAAGCTCATTTTATGGGGATCTCTCCAGTCTTCCATTCCTAACTCTCCCAACTTTTCTAATTAAAAACGACTTAAAGAGGGACTTCCCTGGTGATCCAGTGGCTAAGATTTCATGCTTCCAATGCAGGCGGCCCGGGTTCAACCCCTGGTCAGGGAACTAGATCCCCCATGCCACAACTAAGAGTTTGCATGTCCCAACTAAAACCCAATGCAGTCTAATTAATTAATTTTAAAAAAAAAGGACAAAAAGAGATTGAGACAGACAAGATAGACTTTCAAATGTCTTCACAAACTAGTCAGGTTTGCAAAAATGCTTTTGAACCTGCCCATTTTTACCTGTATCTAAGGGATATTGTACAAGAAGTCCCTGAAGACCAGTCTCTAGGCCAGGATTGAGGCTTTCAATTGCATTTTCTGCTTAATTTTTTTTTTTCTGTAAAGATTTCCAATTTTCTGAAAATTTGAGCTCTCAGCTGGAAATCTCTTAGGCCTCTGAGTCAGGCCTAAGCCTGAGAGATGTGAACGCATTTATATGGCTGGATTAAGCAGATCATTTCTAGCCTCATTTGGCCTAGACAAGAAACCAGCTTTCCCCAAGTTGCAGGTTCTCCCAGGAAAAAGGCTTCATCACCACTGTCTATTCTACTTTGTGTCTGGAATTGATGGAGCAACCGATGTTTCATGCAAGAGAGAAAGGGGAATTTGCACATGTCAACATCATGTTGGCAGCACAATGCCACCCCTGGTACATGTCTAGAGGCCCAGCAGCACAAGCATGTACCTGCCAAGATAAGGATCGGTGGAGAGAACCTAGGGCCCAGGTAAACGTCCCAATCGAAGTACTGCTAGTCAGCAGTAACAGACGCAAGACCTAGATACGTCACTCAGAGCCTGTCTCTCTGTTCTCCTGTGGCATTCAACGGAAGACAGCTGGTGTATGTTGGCTTTTCCCCACAACAGGGAAGTAACTTATGTCCCAGTCAGAAGTATTCTCAGAGTTCAAAAGTACTTTTTACTATATGGTTGCTGCAAAGGTCAAACCCGGCTGTATATAGTAATCTCTGCTGGTGAAGTCTTTCTTTTGCAATCTTTAGATCTAGGCTCCTAGCCATTAGGATATGAGCAGTTATTCCTGTATTTCCTGATCTGGGACCCTGAGGAATGAAGCCAATGGCACGGTTCTGTAAAACGGGGCCACCCTGAAACAAGTTGGTAACAGCGGCGGCAACGGTGGCAGGAGCAAGCCGGAGTTGAATTCCATTTAAATAAAATGCCAAAAGGCAGTCAGTGAAAGTGACATTTATGGTGTTACTACAAATGCATTCAGTGGGAAAGCTCAGTAGCAGAAGCAAGGGGGAAAAAAACAAGCTGTAGTGAAAACTGCCATCTGTATATTGTGCCCCGTTTTTAATATTCTGTATTCTCATAAAAAGTGTTGTTTCTGTCACTATTCAATCTCACAAACTCACACAGAACACTGTTAAAAGTCAGCAGTGTGTGAAATGGTATTTTAAAATAAATGAAACCCGCTCTCAGAGCTGCGGAGGAATATTGCAATGCTGGGCGCTGACAGACAGGCACTGAAAAGTAACAACCGTTATCATCTTAAAGCAAAGCGGATTAAATAAAAACCCACAGCCAGTGGTGCATTACCAAGTCTGATATTGACACAGCTGCTGTGGTGGTTATTTTTCATTGTCTCATCAAGACAAAGCATCATGGGATATCAATCTTCCCTCTGTCAGGCCATGCCTGGTATAAAGTTTTTCGTTTACGTTTTCATTATATCCCTTTTATCTCCGGTGCCAGCATTTTTTTTTTTCCGCCTTAACTGTGGGATCAAATGACCTATGGGGCGGTGTTGGGCTATTAGCTTCTGGCCGGAAGAGCTCCCTCCTGGGGCAAAGGGTAGTTGAGCCCTCTTCCCCTCCTCCATCACCTTTGAGCGTCTCTCAAAGGTCTAAGACGGCCATTATCCTCATGTGCTGGCAGATGATTAGACACCGGAATACTCATGTGTTTGTGGGGTGGAGAGAAAAATACAGAGCAACCAGGAAAGAGATAATGACTATGAAAATTAGAAGAGAATTTGAGAGTACTATTTTACCTCTTTCCCTTTTCACTGGAGAGGGACGGCTGGAAAATACACAACTCTTGAGAATGCTTCAACTGAAAAGCCGGATTATAGCTTAACTTTTCTGCACTACTGTTTTATTTTCTGGACTGGCTCACTCTTCCTAGAATTGGCTTTCAATGGAGAAGTTGACTTATCTGTAGAAAAATATATTTTAATTTGACTCACAGAAAACAGTATCTTTGAAAAACTCAGTCTTCCTTGGGAGGTGGGGGGAATTGGTAGTTTTCTGTACATTTTTTCCCCCTATTCTTATGTCACCTGCTTTGGAAGTTTATTAATGTGATTTCTTTAGGAGAGAAAATTCAGTTATGAAATACAGTATTTTGATCTCCTGTTTGTAAACCATTGGCCCCAATGACAAGGAAACATGACCACTAAGTTCTTTTAGAAAAGGTTAGAAACATTTGATTTATTAAGACTGAAGTGAGTATAACAGGGAATAGAGCTCAGAGTCCCAATGGGGTTCTGCCTCTTTGATCATCTTCTATGTCCCCGACAGAAGGGTTGGAAATGACTGAGCGGCAGTCAAATCATGATGCTCTGCACCTTAACAATACAATGCTGTATGTTAATTATATCTCAGCAAAACTGGTGGAAGAAATGAATGAGAGGATGTGCTGAAGTTTTGTGAGACATTCACAGAAAGGACTGCTCCCCAGGACTTCCCTGGGAATCCAGTGGTTAAAATTCTGTGCTCCCAGTGCAGAGGACCCAGGTTCAATCCCTGGTCAGGAAACTAGATCTTGCACCGTACAGCTAAGACCCGGCACAGCCAAATAAAGTAAATAAATATTTCTTAAAAAAAAAAAGAAAAGAAAGGACTTCTCCTCTTAGGTACCTTCCATGCCAACAAAAAGCAAGTCAGGTCAAAGGATTCTATGTAAGTTAAGGTAATGCTCACTGACCACTGAAAAAAATAACATTAGTAGTCAGCATCTCACTGGTTTAATAGAAGTTTATTTCTTCCTCATGTCACAACCAATTAAGGTTGAGTTGCGCTCCTACAACTTCTGAAACATGTGGCCTCCAAGATCACTGCTGAAAGAGAGTATCCAAGTGTCACATAGAAAGTTTTTAGGACCAGGCATTAAAAGCTTTTAGGACTAGGCAAGAGGGGGCATACTTAAATCACTCTGGCCTCAACCAATTTTAAGAAAGGCAGCGAATCTTGTAGGAGGCTACATATGTATTCTGCAAAGGGGTGCAGTGAACACAAGGAGGAAAGGGGAAGAATGAAGGGACAGTGTGAAATTATAGTGAGTAGGAAGAGCAGAACTATTGCTGCAGTAAGGCATAAGGAGCAACTTCCACCTCATCCTGTTTAGCCATCCCGTCAAACTCAGTGACTATACTTCTCACTACCACTTCTGCCCATATCCCCTGCCCTCCAACAGAAAACAGAGACTCCATAGAAATGTTCATAAAATTGTGTTCTGGTTATCCATTGCCAGATGATGACTCACCTAAAAAAAATGACATAAAACAGTACAACTTTCTATTTTTTTTCGTGAATCTGGAAATTGACTAGGCTCAGTGAATGTTACAGATTGGATGTTTGTGCCCACCCCTCAAATTCATATGTTGAAACCCTAATCCCAATGTGATAATATTAGGAGGTGGGACATTTGGGGGGTGACTGGGTTATGAAGGTGGAGCCCCAATAAATGTAATTAAGACCCTTGTAAAAGAGACTCAAGAAAGCTCAATTGCTCCTTCCATCATGTTATGTGAGGTTACAGGGAGAAGATGACTATCTCTGAGGAAGCAGTGTTCTCAGCAGACACTGGATCTGTTGGAACAATAATCTTGGACTTTCCAGCCTCTAGAACTGTGAAAAATATATTTGTATTGTTTGTAGACTACCCAGTTGATGGTACTGTTTTTAAGGCAGCCCAAATGGACTAAGACAGTGAGGCAGTTCTTCCTCAAGGTCTTCAAAGAGTTTGCAGTGGGATAGTGACTTCGGTGGATCTAAATATTTCTTTATTCACATGTCTGGTGCTTGGACTAGGAAGACTCAAAACAGCTGTGACTGGAATTGCTAGGGCTCCTTGAGCATCTCTCTGTACATGTGATTATTCTGTGTGCTCTCTCTACATTCTGGTCTCAGGGAGGCTGGACTTCTTACGTGGCAGCCAAAGGGTCTTAAAGAGAATCTCCCCAAAGAAACCAACAAAAGTTATGTGGCCTTTTCTACCCAAGTCGCAGAAGTCAAAAGGTGTGATTTCTACCACAATCATATCAGATTTCCCTTCTCTCCCAGTTTAACAGGAAGAGACAAAGGCTTCCACATACAGTTTTAAAACCATGACAAAATTGAAAGTTTTAAACTACCCATCTTGATGAAGATGAATGTTCAGAATAAACCCCTATCCTAGCAAATTCTTAAATTTTAAAAGTCAGCCTATCATGGGAATAGATTTAACATGGTAATTCTAAAATAGAAGCAAAAATATGAGTGGCTATGAGCCACTGATTTTTTTCATCTTAGTCATCCAGTTTGGTTAAATTTGTTCTATTTTTACATTTGCAACAACAAAAATCTTTCAGGAACTGTTCTACTACAGTGTTATCTCATAGCTATCCATTCCCTCTGTAACATCTCTAAAGGTTCAAAATGGATTTTTTTCAGCCAAAACTTTTCATTAGGGAAAGTTATTTTGAAGAACCTCAAAATGTGACAATGTCTATAATGACCTGGCTGCCCACCCACCTCAAATCTTTTGTCTCTGTGAGAACTTTATCAGAACAGAAAGTTGGTAGATGGCAGAATAGCAGTGGAAAAATGTCAGTGTCATCCTCACAACCAAAACCTTGACTTCCCTGTAAATATAAAGATCAGAAGCCTGAACACATAGCCCCCAAATGTAGGAGGAAATCTGATACTTCCTTGTGAGTAAAATCAGCATAGCTGCCTGAGAATTGGTATCTGTGTGCCAGTGATGGCCCAGACACCCTCATGTCTTCTAAGCTCCAGCTTTATCCTCCAACTGCTCCCCTCTTAACCCCTGTTTAGAGTCAGACTTCTGCTCTGGTATACTGATTGCAGTACAGTTCCCCTTTGAGACAGACAACTGGCCTGAATTCCTGTGTCTCTTGTTGGTGGCTCTAAACTTCTGCTGGACTCTGAGTCCCAGCTGTCCACACCACAAATTTTGACTAACATTCTTCTCCACATAATCACAATACTACTAAGCATCCCAAAGAGTTTTTTAAGTGAGATTTCTGCTGCCATTGCAACAGGAATTGGACCTCTTTATGGAGCAATGTTTTGGCTACTTGGATATTGAGATGTGGACTAATGGCCACCTCAGGACTTCTTCGGTGGTACACTGGATAAGAATCTGCTTGCTAGTGCAGAGGACTCAAGCTAAAACCTTGGTCTGGGAAGATTCCACATGCCATGGAGCAGCTAAGCCCGTGTGCCACAACTATTGAACCCTTGTGCTGCAACTACTGAAGCCCGTGCTCCTAGAGTCCATGCACCACGAGGAAGAATAGCCTCTACTCACTGCAACCAGAGAAAGCCCGCGTGCAGCAATGAAGACCCAGCACAACCTAGATAAATAAATAAACTTAAAAAAAATGACCACTTCAACCAAATTTCTTCCCCTGGTCCTGGCCTCTTAAGTTGACAGTTTACATTCTGCTTTCTCCAGAGTCACTGAGATCTCAAGATGCTTAACAATGAGATTGTGTGAATAATGATAGATAGGTGATAGGCAGATAAATCTGAATTGTCCACTATTTATTCCAACTACTTGCAGAATCTCTCTTCTCCCTTTATATCCTGAGTTTCACCTTGTGGACAGCATTTAACTTAAAATTTGTGACCTCAGAAGTGTGATCCAATTTGAATTTTCACCAACCCATGACATCACCAGATCAGTAAGACAGTAACTTCTATTCAGCATAGGAAAAAAAGCATTCTCATTAATCACATGTTCTGACAATCAGAAACTCACAATTGAGATAATCTACCTATTGTAAGATATACAGAACATAACAAAATATTTGGGGTATAAGATTTTCTCTGAACATAATTCACCACATCTTGATGATTCGTAAGTGGCTTTAGAATCATATTACGAGGCCAGTGCATCATCTTTATGAGCCTCAGTTAACATGGAGTTAATTCTGTGATTGGGGAGTGTCTGTCAACACAAGCTGTCCAGTTAACGGGGTGCTGGATAGTAAAGGGTATGGGAGGCACTGTAATAAAAGTGCCTCCAGAAAGCAGTGACAAGACAGTAATCAGAGTGCTCCATCCATCTGTGGTTGCCATAGGTCTCATTGGGGGTTTAAATGTCAAAACACAACGCTGATCTTCCTTCACCAAATACCGCCTCCTTCCTGTAACAACTGATAGCTCACTTCCCACGCCTTTCTCCTTGCACAGGGAAAAAAAAAAAGGCTCAAAATCAGGTAATCATTTAAACCCTGATTTTCCTTTTCAGAAACCTCATAATAAATTTGCCACTTTAAATCCAGATTAAATGACTCAGTAACCTATAATGTTATTATCATTCTATGGATGTTTCAGGTTTACCTATATCATGCTACTGATCCTTTTGTGGTTTAGAGAGTATTGCTATGTCTATCTGTAAGCAAGTGACCACCTTCAGTTTCTAGCTGAATTCCCACCTGAACTGTCTTGGCCCCTCATTTGTATCCTTCTGCTGGATCAAATGTTGAATTTGTGTGTTTCTCATATCTGTCAAACATATTTGATGGTCTCTAAGGACAAATTTTAATTTCATAAAGTTGATGATTCATTTGTATAGAACTTAAATTCTCTGTGAGTGTCTCAAATTGATGCTTAAAACAATGGTCTGAGATAGGCAAAGTCTGTACAATTAATCCTATATCGCAAATAAGGAAACCAAGGCACGGAAAAGGTTTTCCCAGGATTCCCACAAAAGAGGAAGTTGAAACCTCAAATATATTGAATTATTTACTCAGAATTATGAAATCAAAGGGTCAACTGAGTCCTAATCTGATGTCCTTGTGTCTGTCCCAGCCTTTGCCTTTCAGATTATAAGATTATCATCTTCACTCCAACGTGCAGGTAGCATAAGCCCCGCCCTCAGTGTTCTTGTTCATCATCCTCATCTTTCCTGAATCTTTGCTCTTAGGTCATTTTTACATTTTAAATTTTAGTCTTGCACGCACTATTTGAGTTGCAGATGCAGTCACCTTTGTATCACTTGTCAAACTTCATATTATGTCATGAACATGGAGGGGCCTCAAAACATATGTGATGAATGAATACATTTCTAATAATACTCAGGTCCAGCATACCTTCTTCCTGAAGAGGCCCATTGGCAATTCAGCCATCTCTGGTATATCCTTGGGAATCCACCATTCATACATTAGCAGAAGGAAACAGGTATAGCATTATTTGTTTGCCTAATAAGCATCAGAAACTGATGCTTATTACCTATTATTTGCACACTGGAAAAATTGCAGGCTATGGGTCAGATACACCTGGATTTAAATCTCAACTCTGACAACTTACTGGCTCTGTAAAGAGACAAATTATATAACTTTCTATTTCCTAGTTTCCTCATGTATAAAATAAAATAAGAACCTCTTTGTAGGTTAATATGAAAGATTAAGATAATGTAAATAAAACTACAGGCACATAGTAGTCCCCCAATCAGCTGCAAAAATGGTTACCTCATCATAATCTCTTAATGTCTTTTTTCCCAAGAGAAACCCTTCCAGTCTCCATAGTTTTCAAAGACTGTTTACTAAATCTATAGACCTTTTATCTATGGAAACTCTTTAAATATTATAGTTTCAATGTGCTTTGCTAAGTCACCTCAGTCATGTCTGACCTTTTGCCACCCCATGGACTGTAACCTGCCAGGCTCCTGTCTGTGGGATTCTCCAGGCAAGAATAACTGTACTCAAAATTCTCTTGGTAATTCCATGCTTACATGCACTGGGCTTTCTCATATATTAAGAAATTTTCCACTATGGAATACATAACATATATTTTCCATTATCAAAGCATGATAATATGTGATTACTTATATTTATCATCTATGCACCCAACTAGCAGAAAATGATGGTGGGATATGATTTCCTAAAAGTTTCAGTTACACAGATGCTTTCCAAGACCTTACCACTGGTAATAGGAGGCACAATTCTTCGCTCATGATCAGGGTGAGTAATAAAATTTCCATTAGCTAGTGCCTTCGAAGTCATCATTCAGGACTTTGATTGCTTGAGAAAGTTGTGAGATGCTTCTGATTCTTCTCCAAAAATCAAAGGCATCGCTTTAAAGAAAAGAGGGCAGGCAGCTCCCCATCTTCCAGAATGCGATGCTTAAGGAGGCCACACGACCTTCAGAAACACCTCAAAGAAAAGCAAATTTATGAACTCCAATCTTCCCTTTACATTTTTCCAGCAAATGGATAGCATTTATACATGAATTACACACCCTGATTTATCAATATCAAATTCCTAACATGATCTGGATAGCTGAAACTGTACCTTGAACTTACAACCGCTCCTGGAACCTCTGCAATTAGATGCTGGCCCTCTGAAGTGAGTGGCTTCTCAGAGCAAATCTTTTCATCATGACCCGATGTCTGATTTCTTATTCCTCTTCATTTACAAAATTATTTAAAGAAATATTAAGCAGCTTATTTACCAACATTAAATTTCACAGTGATTGTGTGGAACATTTCTTTAACATGATTAACCACAGAGTAGTCACTTCTCATTAGTAAAATTCTTTTTTAATGTCCTCAGTAAGGGTTCCAAAAAGCAGTCTGGTTTCTTCAGACACTATCTTCGGTAGGTAAGTTTCCATGGCCTTCATCTAAAGTCTTTTTTAGCATCATCATCAGAGTTTGAACCCCTGCCTTTCCAATATAATATCTAAAATATTGTTTTCAGATATCAGTTTGTCTATTTGCTTCGACTCAGGTAGTCTGTGTTACATCTATGGTTAATTCTCAGTAATTTAGGTAAATATCTCATGCTTCTGATGTCTAAATATTAACACTGGGTGGAATAAACCTCTCTATTCCTACATCATTGTGCTGTGATAAAGGTCTTGTTATCTGACTGCATTTACTTCAACTCAATCAGTAAACTAGACAATCAAATAAATGAAGGGAGGGGGCACTAAACAGACTGTTTCTATTCTAGCCCTCATTTCTAAAACTCTGCTAAGGTCCAATTTAGTATTGCTTATATTTGTACAAGACAGGATTTTCTAGATGTCTTTCTGAATAGTGGCCCATTTTTTAAATTCCTCTCTTAAAAGGGTCAAGACTGGCCTAACCACCCTTTGGACATTGGATTTTAGTGGGCTGGGACACAGCAGGGATAAATACTAAATTACAATGAAAACTGAAAGTCAAAGGATTAGACTCACCTATAATCTAAAGGAAAATAATGAAGTCCAAGCATCAGAAAAATTGCATATGAACCATAAGCCCATAGAGGCAGAGTACAAATAGAGAATATATTATCAGAAGAAAATCGGGTATTCTGGAATGGCCATGCATCAGAAGACCAGAACTTTAGAGTCTTTAGAAATGACCTCAGTGTAACACAGTTCAAAAAGAAGTGATGCATACAACAGTGGTCAGGTGGCCTGGCTGGCAAATGCAGACTACTGTTACAGTAAGTTTGTAGATGGGGCTGCTGCTGCTGCTGCTGCTGCGTCGCTTCAGTCGTGTCCGACTCTGTGCGACCCCATAGACGGAAGCCCACCAGGCTCCGCTGTCCCTGGGATTCTCCAGGCAAGAACACCGGAGTGGGTTGCCATTGCCTTCTCCAATGCATGAAAGTGAAAAGTGAAAGTGAAGTCGCTCAGTCGTGTCCGACTCTTCGCGACCCCACAGACTGCAGCCTACCAGGCACTTCTGTCCATGGGATTTTCCAGGCAAGAGTACTAGAGTGGGGTGCCATTGCCTTCTCCGTAGATGGGGCAGGCTTGTTTAAAGGCTAGAGTCAGAGTGGCCATTCTCTAGCAGTAAGAACTTTTAAACAGTACTTGTGATATTTTGACATCCATCTACCAAGTTATCACAATGTATTTACACAGGACTCATCTGAAAAATCATCAAGCATCACCTACAGCAGCTGATCTGACTGCAGAATAAGTCATAAGATTTTGGTTTTTAGGGAGGGACACATTCATTCTGCAGAGAAGGCAATGGCAACCCACTCCAATACTCTTGCCTGGAAAATCCCATGGATGGAGGAGCCTGGTAGGCTGCAGTCCATGGGGTCGCTAAGAGTCAGACACGGCTGAGCAACTTCACTTTCACTTTCATGCACTGGAGAAGGAAATGGCAACCCACTCCAGTATTCTTTCCTGGAGAATCCCAGGGATGGGGGAGCCTGGTGGGCTGCCGTCTATGGGGTCGCAAAGAATCGGACACGACTGAAGTGACTTAGCAGCAGCAGCAGCACATTCATTCTGTCTCTCTCTATCTCGCCCTCACCTCTTTCTCTCTTATTCTTCATTTCATTAGAAAATCCTATATAAATCTAGGTAGTAAATCTGGGAAGACAGAGGATGAGATGGTTAAATGACATCACTGACTCAATGGACATGAGTTTGAGCAAGCTCTGGCAGGTGGTGATGTACAGGGAAGCCTGGCATGCTGCAGTCCATGGGGTCACAGAGTTGGACATGACTGAGTGACTTAACTGAGCTGAACTGAGAAGAGTAGACTGTGTTGAAAATTATACATCCTTGAGAAAGACTGACAGTTGGTAGGCTGATTTTATTCACAATGATTTGGCAAGAGATTCTATCAAATCATTATCTTCAGTTCTCATGATACTTTTTAAATAATAATTTTTATAATTTATAAAATTATAATTTTATATATTTACATAATTTTATACAATTTATTGGAGAAGGCACTGGCAACCCACTCCAGTACTCTTGCCTGGAGAATCCCATGGACGGAGGAACCTGGTAGGCTGCAGTCCATGGGGTTGCTAGGAGTCAGACATGACCGAGCAACTTCACTTTCACTTTTCCCTTTCATGCATTGGAGAAGGAAATGGCAACCCACTCCAGTGTTCTTGCCTGGAGAATCCCAGGGACGGTGTAGCCTGGTGGGCTGCTGTTTATGGGGTCGCACAGAGTCGGACATGACTGAAACGACTTAGCAGCAGCAGCAGCATACAATTTATAATTAAAATGTTTATAATTTTAATGATTTTGATCTTTACCACATAAGTTGATGTTGGCAGGTTCTGGCTGAACCAGTGTCCTAAGAGCTAGGCATAAAAGAGGCTGCCTCTCACAAACTCTTATCTAATTTGATAGCAGAGTTTTCCTGTGGTAATCTGGTCATGTGACCTCTGGCAGTACCCTTATCAACCCACTTAAATCAAGCGTAATATCCCTCAAAGGTTGAATATTTGTTTCTAGTCATAGGACTCAGTTATTAAATCTTTCACCCATTTCTTTTTTCTCCCTTTTTTGACAGCCAAGCTTTATGTTTTATAGAACAATGTTTTCTCTGTTATAGAGTTCCATTATTTTTAAAAGAGTTGGTGACGCAGAGATCCCAGGAGATATTTGTATCATAAAATGTGATGTTCACAGAAGTGACTCCAGATGTAGATTCATTTTTTAAAGCTTAGATTCTCTTTGAGGAGTTCTTTCTCACACTTGGAACATTTAAGACGGTGTCCTAGTTTTGAGAAATGTCAAAGGGAAATAGTAACTGTCAGCAGATTGACACTCCGACTGAATTTGCAGTAGTGTCATTCATACTGTCTTACACTGTGAACAGTTAAAACTCCATCTGCCCAGGGACCTAGTATAAAATATGTAAGATTTTATATGTTAAAATAATTAAATGAAAGAAATATTACCTCTCTTTAGTTTCCTCTAAAGAGCATGCTTCCTTTAATAGTAAGGTGCAAACATCTGTGGATACTTACAGTAGTGTGCTGGGCACTGTTCATGAGTCTTCAATGTGCTGGCTCATTTATTCCACATAGTACTCCTAAAATGTGATGTGCATTATTTTACTTTACTGTTACTTAGTTTCCTAGGCTACAAAAGAGACTAAGCTTAAGTCACTTGTTCAAAGTCACAGATCTGGAATTGAAACGTGAGCTGTCCAGCTCTTCAGTTCAGTTCAGTCACTCAGTTGTATCTGACTCTTTGTGACCCCATGGATGGCAGCACGCCAGGCTTCCTGTCCATCACCAACTCCTGGAGCTTGCTCAAACTTATGTCCGTCGAGTTGGTGGTGCCATCCAACCATCTCATCCTCTGTCGTCCCCTTCTCCTCCTGCCTTCTATATTTCCCAGCATCAGGGTCTTTTCAGATGAGTCGGTTCTTAGCATCAGGTGGCCAAAGTATTGGAGTTTCAGCTTCAGCATCAGTCCTTCCAATGAATATTCAGGACTGATTTACTTTAGGATGGACTGATTGGATCTCCTTGCAGTCCAAGGGACTCTCAAGAGTCTTCTCCAACACCACAGTTCAAAAGCATCAATTCTTCGGTGCTCAGCTTTCTTCATAGTCCAACTCTCACATCCATACATGACTACTGGGAAAACCATAGCTTTAACTAGATGGACCTTTGTTGGCAAAGTAATGTCTCTGCTTTTTAATGTGTTGTTTAGGTTGGTCATAGCTTTTCTTCCAAGGAGTAAGTGTCTTTTAATTTCATGGCTGCAGTCACCATCTGCAGTGATTTTGGAGCCCAAGAAAATAAAGTCTGTCACTGTTTCTTTCCTTTGTTTCCCAATCTATTTGCCATGAAGTGATAGGACTGGATGCCATGATCTTAGTTTTCTGGATGTTGAACTTTAAGCCAACTTTTTCACTCTCCTCTTATACTTTCATCAAGCGGCTCTTAAGTTCTTCTTCGCTTTCAGCCATAAGGGTGGTGTCACCCTCTGTGTATCTGAGGTTATTGATATTTCTCCCAGAAATCTTGATTCCAGCTTGCACTTCATCCAGCCCAGCATTTCGCATGATGTACTCTGCATATAAGTTAAATAAGCAGGATGATAATATACAGGCTTGACATACTCCTTTCCCAATTTGGAACTAGTCTGCTCCATGTCCAGTTCTAACTGTTGCTTCTTGACCTGCATATTTAACCAATTTGTTGTTGTTTAGTCTCTAAGTCATGTCCAACTCTTTTGTGACCCCATGGACTGTAGCCCACAAAGCTCCTCTGTCCGTGGGATTTCCCAGGCAAAAATACTGGAGTGGGTTGTGCCATTTCCTTCTCCAGGTGATCTTCCCGACCCAGGGATAAAACCTGCATCTCCTGCATTGCAGGTGGATTCTTTACCGCTGAGTCATGAGGGAAGTCCAATACACTGTACTTATTCCCCAAAATATCCCTTAAGATTATATCTAGATTTTTATTCTCAATCTCACTAGTTAGATGTTCTTCACCAGATTATTATCTATGCTTCTAAAATAGCTAGGTGAACTTTCTTACTAGAACACAGCCAATTTGGGGCCAAATTGCTGTATCTTTCATCGTATGTCAAGGATAATGTGTGGATGTTCTTCTAAAGTAAATTTTAATGTAGAGTCCAATGAAGCTCTAGAATCACCCTCAATTTTCAGGTAATGCTCACTCAAATGACCACTCCCATTCAATGTGTCTAAGTTTATAAGATGGCCCAAAACTACTTATGTAAATATATTTACATTATTCTCTCTTTTCTATTGCTTAAGATCTTATCATCTTTCCAGTAGCTCTCTAGGATATGTCAGTTCCCAACTTCCTACCCATGTTAGACTTTCCTTCGCAGGTAGTCTGACTTTGGTTCCTCTTCAGTTCTTGACTCAGAATCACAAAGTCATAGCAAATCCATATAGACAAAAAATAGATTGGTGGTTTCTAGGGGAAGGGACAAAAATTGGGAATGATGATTAATGGGTACAGGGTTTTTTTGGAGGTAACTATCAAGAATTAGATAGTGTTGATGACTTTAAAATATTGTGAATATATTAAAAGGCACAGAACTATCCACTTTCAAATGGTTAAAATACTGACTTTTTTAAAAATAAATTTATTTATTTTAGTTGGGGGCTAATCACTTTATAATATTGTAGTGGTTTTTGTCATACATTGAAATGAATCAGCCCTGGGTAAATGCAATTTGAATTTTACCTCAGTTTAAAAAAAGAAACAAAGAAATATACCAATGTTAGTCTTGTTCACTGTTTCATTCAGTCATGACTCCATAGGCCCCAGTAGGAATTCTGTAGACATCTAGATGAGGTTGGTTTAAGTATGCTTCAGCCTTACCCTTCTACAAGGCTTCACAGAGATCAAATCTGTGCCTTTCCTGTTGTTTTGCTTTATTCTGTAGTGTTATTTCTTCAGACATCGTTCTCAGCACCCCTGAGACTGAGGCCTCCTTGACCACCTGCTTGTGACAGCAAGCCATTCTATTAAAATCCCACCTAAGCTTTTATCATGGTTTTAAAACATGCAGACAAATTTTTTCACACAAAATTCTTCCCCACAGAAGGTGGAACTTAATTTTCCTCTTCTTAAGTGTGGGCTGGACTTAGTGATTCCAGTATAGAAGTGATGATGTGTAACTAGGTTATAAAAGGCACACCATCCTCTTTCCGTTGTCTGTCTTGGGTCACTCACTTTGCAGGGAGAGCCAGCTATCATGTGGTGAGGACGCTCAAGCAGCAAATGGAGAGATCTGCTTCATGAGGAACTGAGACCTCCTGCCATCAGCCATGTGAGGTGAGTCCTTTTGGAAGTAGATTCTCTGGCCCCAGACAAAACTCAAATGACTGCATCCCTGAACAAATCCTGACTGCAACCTCATAAAAGACCCTGGGCCAGAACCAGCCAGTTAAGCCATTCCTGACACAGAAACAATAGGACAGTAAATGTGTCGTGTTTTAAACCAGCAAGTTTTACAGAAATTTTTTATGCAGCAATAAATATCTAATACAATTATACTGTACCTTGTTAGCTTCCTTCTGTCCACATCCTTTGTTTTCCTTCTTTGCACCATCACTTTCTTAACTCCTAGTTAGTACTACCTCAATAGTTTTTAATTGATTTACTGATTGTTTCATGAAGTGTACCATTTCAAACACTGTAAAAGTGGTTCCTATACTGCATACCCATATACCACCACCTAAATTTAATATTTTGCTGCTTTTACTTTTTCATCTCCCTCTCCATCAATCAATCCATCCTATTTTTCATATATTTCTAAGTAAATTTCATGTATTTCTAAGGCATCAGTACCCTTCACCCCAAACATTTCAATATGCAAGTGTGCATAGTGGTGAATAGGTTTCAGTATTTATGTATATTGTTCTTCTTGTAAAGTAAAAGTTCAATGCAATGAAATGTACAACCTTAAGCAAACATTTGTTGATTTTGACAAATGAATACACCTATGTGTATGCCAAGCTTTCATGAAGATATAGAACATTCATGGGTGTAAATTTATACTACTGACAATCCATAAGATAAATTCTTATAGTTCTGTGTCTGTCTCATAACATCAGATCACATAGTAGGTGCTCAATGAATACTTTTTAATCTATTACTGAATGTCACCTGGATTCTTGAGAGAAGGCAAATAAATATCTCCAACCATGTGTGGCCCAGACTGAAAACTGAAAATAACCTGCCTCCTCACTCTCCCTCCCTTCCTCCCTGTATGTCTTGGCCCTGGCTGAATTTTGACAGTGAAATTACACGTATCTGCACTTTTTTTTCTTTTTTGGTTTTCAATTGTCGTCTTTCCTCTGACCCTCTCTCCTTATCTCTCATCTTTGCCTATTGATCTCCCAACACCTCTTTTCTTGAAGTTTCAATTTATTTCTCTCACATTCTATCTTGCTCATGTTGGCTCTCACATCATTTTTATCTCTACCTTCTCCCACTTTCTCTCTCTCTCTCTCATCTTTTTCTCTTTAGCTTTTTTTTTCTTTCACACTTTCAGTCTCACAGCCAACACCCATTTTGCCAGTTCAGTCTCTTGTTTTGCCCTGATCCAAGTTGAGTGGACATATTGCCCATTTTAAAACCTTCATGAAATGATGCTACTTCTCTTTCCTACCTATGCTAGACTCAGTCTTTTGTAGCAAAGTGAAGAGACCTGATTTTCAACTGTGAAGGTTGCCCAGAGATGTCTAATTTATCAGCCTGGTTCCGCCTGCCATGTGCATAGCCTGACACCCCATGACAGCCCTCATTTTCTAAGTTGACCTTCAGTCTTTGCCCTTGGACCCTTTTGTTCACATTCTGTTATTGCAAAGGGACAGAAACACAACCCACTGCTGCCTTATTATGTTTTAGTTTCTCGAGTAGTTCTAGCATCTCATAGTCATCTTCACCATCTCTCTTTGCAGTTGCTCCTCTTTGCTTTGGGTGAAACATAACCCCGAGAATCACATTTGCATTTTCTCTGTGATTGAGATCCATGTTAAGGTGAGATTTTTTTTTAACGTTTTTTTGAGTCCTCTGCCCTTCTCTGTTTCTAGATGAATATACTGATTATCACTCAGCTCTTCCTCTTTACACATCCAATATAAAACATATAGATTAACACAGAAATCTTTAAGGATTTTTTTTAATTTTATGAGATCTTGTTGGTGTTATTGTTGCTATTTCTGCTATAACTGCTTCTGTCCTGAAACTCACCAATAGAGTTTTATGTTTTTCAACCTAGACTTTCGACCCAGGAAAGCAGGGATTGTTGGTCAAAAGCACCTAGTTCCTGTATGTCTACCCATGGTAAGTTTATTTTGTTTTGAAATCATGGTTAAAAAGAATATTCAGCCTAGTTAGAAATATTGTCATCATTATTTGTTGTTGTTGTTGTTCAGTCTCTAACTTGTGTCTGACTCTTTTGTGACCCCATGGACTGTAGTCCACCAGGCTCCTCTGTCCATGGTATTTCCCAGGCAAGAATACTGAAATGGGTTGCCATTTCCTTCTCCTGGGGATCTTGTTGACCCAGGAATCAAACCCATGTCTCCTGGATTGCAGGTGGATTCTTTACCACTGAGCCACCTGGGAAGCCCACAGTCATCATTATGGCCCTTCATTAATCTAGAAAAACTAATTTATCTTGAAACTTTTAGGCCAACAACTAGAAAGTTCAATGAATAATCATAACTTAAAAGTACTAAACTGAAAAGTACTTCAGCAACTAGAATGCATAATTGCATTTAAAACATCTCCATGAGGCACTAGGTAGTAAACAGTCTCCCACAGCACACAGCAAGGGATATTACATATTGTCGACTAGACTCAGAACTGTTATATAGAGGAAATTGTGTCCTTTCTCTTTGAATTTCCAGCAGTTAGCAAGGTAGCTAACATTTAATATTGTCTCCATAATATTTTGCAACTAATCACTCTGATTTCACTAATATGTCTGATCATTAGTCAGTATTATCATTTGGCACTGTAGACTTTCTAGAAGGAGAAGATTTGATGGAATCTTTGAATGCCCACATAGCAGGCTCAGAAGAAAAAAAAGTGTCACTTCTTCACTCTATAACTCGGTTTCTTCATCTATAATCTAAAAACAGTCAAAGAGATCATCTCTAGGTCTCTAATATTTCCAATACTATAAAATGATCATCCTGATTTAATCCCATGTGAACATAACCTATACACACAATGGGGGAGAAGCTCAGATTTAACAGAATTAACAAGAAACTCAACTGTATTGAGCACAAATGTATATGTATGGTAGATATTAAGATGATTCAATGTACTCTGTATTCTTCATGTATCCACATTCTAATGAGGAAAACAAAATTTAAGCAAAATTATCTATAAAAAATAATCTGGTAGTAACTATCATTCTGTTTTTCCTTTTTTAATTAGAATGTAACTGCTTTACAATGTTGTGTTAGTTTCTGCCACACAGAATTGTAAAACAGCCATATGTATACATATATCCCCTTCCTTCTGAGCCTTCCTCCCACCCTTCTAGGTCATCACAGAGCACTGAGCTGAGCTCCCTGCACTATAAGCAGCTTTCTGATAGCTCTCTGTTTTACACATGGTAGTGTATGTCAATCCCAGTCTCCCAATTTATACCCCCTTCCCCTTCCCCACTCCCACTCCATGTTTGCTAGTATATTCTCTATGTCTGTACCTCTATTCCTGTCCTGCAAATAGATTCATTGGTAATATTTTTCTAGATTTCATACATATGTGTTAGTATACAATGTTTGTTTTTCTCTTTCTGACTTACTTCATTCTGTTTGACAGGCTCTAGATTTATCTACATCACTTCAGCTGACTCAATTTCATTCATTTTTATTACTGACTAATATTGTATTGTATGTATGTACCACATCTTTATCCATTCATCTATCGATGGACATCTAGGGTGCTCCCATGTCTTGGCTATTGTAAGTAGTGCTGCAATGAACATTCGGGTAAGTATGTCCTTTTGAGGTATGGTTTTCTCAGAATATACGCCCAGTAGTGGGACTGCTGGGTTATATTTAGTTCTATGTTTAGTTTTTTAAGGAACTTGCATACTGCTCTCCATGGGCTTCCCTGATGGCTCAGCGGTAAAGAATTGTCTACAATGCAGGAGACACAGAAGAACGAGTTCAATCCCTAAGTTGGGAACATCTCCTGGAGGAAGGTATGGCAACCCATTCCAGTATTCTTGCTGGGAGAATTGCACGGATAGAGAAGCCTGGAGGGCTGTAGTCCATGGGATCCCAAAGAGTCAGACATGACTGACATGACTGCACATGCAAGCAAACTGTTCTCCATAGTGGCTGTATCAATTTACATTCCCACCAACGGTGTAGGAGGATTCCCTTTTCTCCACATTCACCAGCATTTATTGTCTGTAGATTTTTTTGATAATAGTCATTCTGGCCAGTGTGAGGTGATATCTCATTGCAGTTTTTAGTATGTATGTAGTCATCTATCCCTTTCTTCCCTTCTCCTAAAAGATTTATCAATCAATTACATAGTCCATTCATTTTTAGAGCACTTTTTTCTTCACAGCAGTTAAAAACAATTCAGCTCTGAATATCTAACATCCAATTCAGGATGTTAACAGTGAGCACAAACAGGTAACATCTACTTTAACTGTGAAAGTCCTTGGGACTGCAAGCAAAGGATAAAGAAAGAGAGCATAGATTAAGGCCCAACTAGATCCTTCATAGATCACTGCCTTGTCATGGCAAAGGGGCTTGCATAAGTTGATGAAGCTATGAGCCCTGCCATGCAGGGCCCACCAAGACAGACGGGTCACAGTGGCGAGTTCTGACAAAATGTGATCCTCTTGAGGAGAGACTGGCAAACCACTCCAGAATACTTTCTGTGAGAACTCGTGAACTGTATAAAAAGGTATGACACCAAAAGATGAGCCCCCCCACCCCTCCACCAAGTCAGAAGGTGTTCGATATGCTACTGGGGAAGAGTGGAGGACCACTAATAATAGCTCCAGAAAGAATGAAGCAACTGAGCCAAAGCGGAAATGAAGCTAAGTTGTGGATGTGTCTGGTGATGAAAGTAAAATTTGATGCTGTAAAGAAAGGTTTTGCATAGGAACCTGGCATGTTAGGTCCATGAATCAAGGTAAATTGGAAATGGTCAAGCAAAACATGGTAAGAGTAAACATCAACAACTTAGGAACCAGTGAACTAAAATGGAAAGAAATGGGTGAATTTAATTCAGATGACCATTATATATTCTACTGTGGGCAAGAATCCCATAGAAGAAATAGAGTAGACTTCATAGTCAAAAAAAAGAGTCCAAAATGCAGTACTTGGGTGCCGTCTCAAAAATGACAGAATGATCTAGTTCTTTTCCAAGGCAAACCATTCACATCACTGTAACCTAAGTCTATGCCCTAACCCACAGATGCTTAAACTAAAGAAGAGCAGGGAAAATCTGAAGTCAGAAGCAAGAGAGAAAGGAAAAGGTACACTCAACTAAACGTAGAGTTCCAGAGGCAAGAGAGACAAGTAGGCCTTCTTCAATGAACAATGCAAAGAAATAGAGGAGAATAACAGAAGAAGAAAGACTAGAGATCTCTTTAAGAAAATTGACAATATCAAAGGAATATTTCATCCAAAGATGGGCACAATAAAGGACAGAATCAAAGATCAAGAAGAGAGGGCAAGAATACACAGAAGAACTGTACAAAAAAGATGTTAATGACCAGGATAGTCACTCACCCAGAGCCAAGCATTCTGGAGTGTAAAGTCAAGGGGGCCTTAGGAAGCACTCCTGCTAGTAAAGCTAGTGCAGATGATGAAATTCCAGCAGAGCTATTTAAAATCCTAAAAGATGATGTTATGAAAGTGCTTCACTCAGTATGTCAGCAAATTTGGAAAACCTAGCAGTGGCCACAGGAGTGGAAAATGTCAATCCTTATCCCAATTCCTAAGAAGGACAGTACTAAAGAATGTTCAAATCACCAGACAGTTGCACTTATCTCCTATGTCTGTAAAATTATGCTGAAAATACTTCAAGCTAGGCTTTAGCAGTTCACGAACCAAGACCTTTCAGATGTTCAGACTGGGTTTAGAAAAGGCAGAGGAATCAGAAATCAAATTGCCAACATTCGCTAGATCATAGAGATAGCAAGGGAATTAAAAAAAATCTACCTCTGTTTAATTGACTGCAATAAAGCCTTTGACTGTGTGGATCATAACAAACTGTCGAAAACTCTTAAAGAGGTGGGAATACCATACCATCTTACCTGTCTCCTGAGAAACCTGAATACAGGTCAAGAAGAAACACTTAGAATCTTGTATGGAACAACGGACTGGTTCAGAATTGAGAAAGGAGTACATAAAGACCGTTTATTTTCACCCTGTTTATTTAACTTATACACAGAGCACATCATGCAAAATGCTGGGCTGGATGAGTTACAAGCTGGAATAAAGATTGCTGGGAGAAATATCAACAACCTCAGGTATTCAGATGATACCACTCTATTGACAGAAAGGGAAGAATAACTAAAGAGTCTCTTGATGAAAAACCTGGCTTAAAACTCAGTATTAAAAAAATAAGATCATGGCATCTGGTCCCATCACTTTGTAGCAAATAGAAGGGGAAGAGGTAGAAGCAGTAACAGATTTCCTCTTCTTGGGCTCTAAAATCACTGTGGATGGTGACTGCAGCCATGAAATTAGAAGACAATTGCTTCTCGGCAGGAAAGCTATGAAAAACCTAGACAGTGTGTTAAAAAGCAAAGATATCACTTTGCCGACAAAGGTCCATATAATCAAGGCTATGGTCTTTCCAGCAGCCATGTAGGTGAGAGCTGGACCATAAAGAAGGCAGAGCACTGAAGAATTCATGCTTTCAAATGTGGTGCTGGAGAAAACTCTTGAGAGTCCCTTGGACAGCAAGGAAATCAAACTAGTCAATCCTAAAGGAAATCAACCCTGAATATTCATTGGAAGGATTGATGCTGAAGCTGAAGCACCAATACTTTGGCCACCTGAATCAAAGAGCTGACTAATTGGAAGAGACCTTGGTGCTGGGAAAGATTGAAGGCAGAAGGAGAAGAGGGTAACAGAGGATGAGATGGTTGGATAGCATCACTGATTCAATGCACATGAACTTGGGCAAATTATGCGAGATGGTGAGAGACTGGGAAACCTGGCTTGCTGCAGTCTATGTGGTCTCAAAGAGTCGGACATGACTTGGCAACTGAATGACAGCAACAGCAATATCCAGTGAAGGAGGGCAACATAAGATCCTTCAGTGAACCAAATACCTGTCATATATTAAGCACTGTGCTTGACAGCTTGATAGAGGCAGAAAGGGAATCACAGAATAATGAACAAGATATTGTTTCCATCATCAAAGAACTTCATATCTAATGGGGAAGAGGCACGGATGTAAATGTCTTTTATGAAAGCAAAGACAAGCAATGTCTATCGGAAAATAGACGAGATACCAACTGGAAGAACTGAAAAATGCTTTCTTTCATGGCAAGTCTGGCCTTTAAGCTAACTTTTGAAAAAATGAATGAAAACCTGAAAGATGGGGGCGGGGAGTAGATGAGTAGTGTGTGGAGAATTAAAGATGATAGCTTATGGTGGACGATGTCGGATTTGTGATCTCCGAAGATTTAGCTTTGGGACCAGGAAGCAGGCTTGATCACTCAAGAACTTTTGTGTAGCAGAGTTTTATAAAAGTGAAAAAGGGACAGAGCAAGCTTCTGCCATAGACATCAGAAGAGGGCTGGAGAAGGACCCTGTGCTAGTTTCAGAAAGCTGTTTTATGTTCATTAGAAAGTATTAATCAGATAAGGTAGATATCTCAAGGCTGACGGGGTTTCACCAGGCCCTTCTCCCACAATATGAATTTTTGAGATAGGATGGCATGAGATGTGTCATCCCCCAGCCATAAAATAATTGATATGAGTGCTGGTTTGTTGAGCTAGTATCAGCCCAAGGTTTGAGAAAAGAAAAAAGTTAGTCTTAGGTGAAACCATTTTGAAGAAAGGCAAATTCCAAAGCAAATACATAGTTTCATTAACATAGCTCAAGAAAAATATTTCCTTAGAGAGTTTGTTTCCTCCTGCCACTTAAGGGAGAGATTAAAAAATGTCTGACACTTGCAGCCTATTTCCTCCGTTTGGAGACCCCTGGCTTTCCTGCCTGTTAGCTTCTCAAAAACATCTCAAATTACTCTGGAAACATAGACTTGGAATACATGAAAATAGTCCTGCAGTGTAGGGCTAAAGATCTGGGACCTGATTCAGAAGGTAAGGAGAAGCTGTGGAAGTTTTCAGGGAGAGGAGTTTTCCATTTTAGGAAGACTATTGTGGCACTAGTGGTAAAGAATCCACCTGACAATCCACAAGATGCAAGAGTCATGGACTCACTCCCTGGGTCTGGGCAATCCCCTGGAAGAGGAAATGGCATCTCCCTCCAGTATTCTTGCCTGGAAAATTCCATGCGCCGAGGAGCCTAGTAGGCTACAGCCCATAGGGTGGCAAAGGGCTGGACATGACTGAGCACACACACACACTTTATGGTAGAAATATATAGAGTAAGTTGATGAAGAGATAAGCAGGAAACTAGTGGGCTCATAGAGATGCTGCCAAATGTGTGACTGATGGGAACTTCCCTGGCAGTCCAGTGTTTAGACTTCACACTTCCACTGCAGGGGGGTGTGGGTTCCATCCTATATCCCATGTGACATGGCAAAAAAAAAATTAAGGAAGTGTATTTGGTTATCTTCATTTTATGTACTAAATGTTCCAATCCTGCTCCCCCCCCCACCCAGATATTGTAGAACTGTGCTTCCCTACTATCATGAAATTGAACACGGCCACATGACTTGCCTTGGCCAACAGAACTGAACAAAAGTGACACATATTGCTTTAGGACAGAATCATTTTATTCCCAGTGCAAACCCCACACTGCCTCTCTCCATTTCACTCAGAATCCAGTAATTCTCTAGATGACTGCTGCTGCTGCTGCTGCTAAGTCGTGTCAGTCTAGATGACAGAAGTCTACATCTCTGAGTGGGAACAAAATTCCTACATTGCCAATGCAGCAAAAGAGAAATAAATGTTTATTATTTGAGGCCGCTGAGATTTGACCTATTCTCACTGATGTGTGTGCTCAGTCACTCAGTTGTGTCCAACTCTTTGCGACCCCATGGACAGTAGCCCACGAGGCTCCTCTGTCCATGGCTTTCCTGGTAAAAATACTGGAGTGGGTTGTCATTTCCTCCTCCAGGGGATCCTCCTGACCCAGGGATCAAACCTGAATCTCCTGTGTGGTCAGGCGAATTCTTTACCACTGAACCACCTGGGAAGCTCACTCTCACTGGTAACTTGCCTCTAATATAGTTTCACTTCTACCAGTTAACACCTTTTTTCCCCCCCATGTCTCTTGTTACATTTTGTCTTTTTTTCATTAGGAAAAAGTACTCTGTAGCCATACCTGAGCAGTCAGTAAAAGCTCTTTGGGTCTAAGGCACTTATACTACTTACAATCACTCCCTATCAAAATAGTGCAGCTGTACTCCCTCCCCCAGGCAAGAGGCTCATTCCTATACTTCCACATAAATGTTTGTAATGCCCTCTCCTGCCCTTTAAAACACTACATTGTAATTATTTTCAGACTGTATCCTCTACTTGCATAATGTTATGAATTCCTTAAGAACATGTTCTGGGCTTATACACTTTGGTAACCCTGAAACTTGACACTAGTTGCTCAATAAAACTTGGTGAATTAGTACCTAATAACCAGTGGATGAGTAAACCCAGACTGTACTAACTAGTGATGTGAATTTGAGAAGTGCTGGCCTGCTCTGAGTCTCTATTTCACCTTTTGAAATAAGACATTTGGATTAGGTGATTCCTAGTGACCTTCCATCTCTGAAACCCCTTTGACAATAAGTCTAATATCACTCCTTCCCCTTTCAAATCCCTCTTTATTTTCTCATTCTCATGCTCTCCTTCACTTTTATGTCAGAGTTACAAGCTGCTCTTTTCTAAACATTTTCTCCCTTTTTTTGTGTGAATATCATCTCTGTAGAGCCTTAGGTCACCTGGTTGATTCTTTTACTCTCCACCTGGTTATCACTGTCCCACTTCCTAGTCAGCCTTCATATTGATGGAAGGCTTTGGTTCTTGGTTGAATCAACTGCTCTAATTGAGATTTCATAATCATCCTGGGTGGCTTCAGTTTTCTGGTAAACAGAATGATCCATTAACTTGGTTTCAGTTCCTTCCTTATTCAATTCCAGTCATTTTTAACTCTTTTGGAATCATTCAGAAAAAATGGCCATACCGTAGACCTGATGTCACAGGGACTTGCTCTACTTTTAACCTTTAATTTGAAAAGTGCCAGCATACCACCCTGCTAGCATGTGAAATGAGTGCAATTATGTGGCAACAAAGAGATCAAACTAGTCAATCCTGAAGAAAATCAACCCTGAATATACATTGGAAAGACTGATGCTGAAGCTGAAGCTCCAATACTTTTGGCCACCTAATGAGAAGAGCTGACTCTTTGGAAAAGATTCTGACGTTGGGAAAGATTGAGAGCAGGAGGAAAGGTGGTGACAGTGCATGAGATGATTGGATTGGTGTCACTGACTCAATGGACATGAGTCTGAGTAAACTCTGTGAGACAGTGAAGAATGGGGAAGCCTGACGTGCTGCAATCTCTGGGATCTCAAAGAATCAGATATGACTTAGCGACTGAATAACAGCAACAGCACACCACAGTTGCATCAATCAAAACCTCTTAATCTCTAACTCTTCCGTTCCTTGATGTGTATAATATTTGTTGTTCAAATTTCACCCAGAGAATCATTTTCTTCATCCCAATTTTCTTTCAAATGTGTTTGCCTCTTGTTGATTTTATTTCCTTACTTACCAGGCCCATAAAACATGGTTTACATTGTCAGTCTCTCTCTTGTTAACATCTTCAATCAGCTAGTCTTTTGTCTTTCCTCTACACTCAATCGACAATGCTGAAATCAATCCAATTATTTTCCTTCTCTGATCTTAAATCTAGACCTTCAAGCTCTAGTAGAGAAAATTCCCAAATCACTCATATTGGTTTCACAGGTTCTTTGTTTCTGACTTCATCTTCCCAAACCCCCATGATTTCTGGAAAATTTTCTATATGTCGCTGAATAACAGTCTCTCCCATCCCCTTCTAGAACTGTTTCATGGATTATCATATTAAGTGAAGTAAGTCAGACAGAAAGAGGAATATCGTATGATATCACTTATAGGTAGAATCTAAAAATGACACATATGAATTTTTTTACAAAACAGAAACAAACTTATAGTTATCAAAGGGGAAAGGGAAGGAGGGATAAATTAGGAGTTTGGTATTAGCTGATACAAACTACTATATATAAAATAGTTAAACAACAAAGCCCTAGAGAAAGAAAATATATAACATATATGTGTGTATATATACATATATATATATATACATATATATATATTCTGAATCACTTTACTGTACATCTAAAACTAATAAATCAAGTATACTTCAGTTTTTAAAAACAAATTTAAAAAGAACTGTTTTAGTCTTCAAGTTTCCAAGTCAGTATTTCTGCTTATTATTTCACTTCCTAATTCCATGTGGAAATAGAGGTAACTAGGGTAAGACTCTCGATTTCTTATTCAACTGTCATATCATCCCCACCTCTGAGAGGTTTAGCAATCCATCTCTTAGTTTCTGATTCATTTAGCCTGGGTGGACCCAGATATATTTTTGGAGTTTTGTTTTGTCTTTTAAATTATCCATGTAACATAATGTGGAGTTAGTTTTCAATTTTCAAATCACTGCTGAAATGTTTTGTTCTGTGGTATTGTTTGGTTACCCTAAAATTTAACATGTCTAATCTAAGTTCAACATTGGCACCAAAGCATTGTGGTTTGTTTTTCTTTGTTTTGTTGCTGTTGCTGTTTTCTTTTCCGGTGATAAAAAATCCAGGGGCAAGAAGTATTGGCTTTAGCTTAGTGAGTCAAGGATGTCAGGGCTGAGAGCTGAGGGCTGAAATATTCTTGGGTTTTGCTTTATGTTCCCAGGATGCTACTACAGTTCTAACAATCATATCTGCTTTTTAGGCAGAATAAGAAAAGCCACATTCTGAAAATGGTGGCACCACCCTCAGAAACAGGCTTCCACTTATGTTTCATTGGTCAGTGCCCCATCACATGGCCACCCCATCATATGACCACTCTCTCACATAGTGCAGGAACTGAAGAGGTGATATTCTAGCTTTCTGACAAAGGAAAAAGGAAAAGGGATAAAAATAAATGCTGAGTGTGGTATCTGCCATGAAGCTCGTCTCAGGAGGGTTTTTTTTTGGGGGGGGGGGTAAATTTATTTGTTTGTTTTTTGTTAATTGTTTTCCTGGTCAACTAATGTTAAAAACCTGGTATCACCCTCAGCTCTCTCTCTCCTCCCACATTCATTTCCAACTGAGCTTTTAAAACTAAAATAAATGCCTTTCCAACTCCATTGCCATCATCCTAACTCAGACCCTTGGTATGTTTGGCATAGACAGGATAATTACCACCTTGCCTCTAGTCTCTCGGTACTCTGCCCAAGCTAGCCTGCACACCATCACCAAGGGTTATGTTACCAAATGAATCAGAAGTCTTTAATGGCACCTGTTGCCCTTGAGGTTCTTCCCTCTCTACTCCTGCAGATCAGGCTGCTCACTGAAAATCTCTCGGGCCTTTCCACCTCTGCCACCTCTCATGCCCTACTCTCCGTTCAGTATGCTTGCTTTCTCTCTTTCCTTTCTTGACCTTTACCAGCTTCTCCTAATGTGGTGGTGACATCAGGATCTAGGGCAATGATTTTTTACTGAGCCATAATGCTGAAGTCAAGGGATTCACTGTGATAACTCAACATGTTTCAACATTCAGCCCACAGAGGGCTGTGTTCATTCAGATTTTATTCTCTCACATTGGGAAGCAGATGAGGCTGTTGCTTAGAAAAACATGAGACATGCAGGATAGACAAGCATAGAATAGATAAATACTGTTCAACTTACTCTTCTTTAGAGAACAATTTTGTGGATGTACTTTCTCTTATTGATGAGGTAAGCATTGCAAGTATAGGATAAAAGAAAAGTTGTTTCAGCTTGCCTTGAGCCAAGATAAAAGGAGACATTTTGGTGGCCATCCCAGCTCACAAGATGGTTACACTGGGATTGGGACATTTCCAATAACCTATCACTATCAATATTTCACAATATCTAGCTCTTTATTGATATATCTTACTATATGTATCTATCCATCTATCTATCATCTATCTATCTCAAGATGTACAGAAAGTAAACACAGGCTTTGTGGCTATGGCGTTCTGGTGACTGTTTAACAACCAGTTTCCCTGGTGGTTCAGACAGGAAAGAATCCACCTGCAGTGCAGGAGACCTGGGCTTGATCCCTGGGTAGGGAAAATCCCCTGAAGAAATGAAGTCTACAGTCTATGGGGTCACAAAGTGTTGGACATGACTGAGCGACTAAGCATGCATTAGGGAAGAAAACCTTTCTTTGATGTGTTTGCCAATTTCCAAAGTATGAACACATGTACCTGAACTATTTCAAGCTACCAATGTGATACCACTAAACACAGAGTTGAGAAGACATGCACATAACTAGCCCTTGCATGTACATTGCTGTGTGATATCCATTACTGAATACTTATTTATTAAATGCTTACTGCATCCTAGATTGTGTGATGTTGGTAATGCAGGAAACAAGACAGACATAGTCCCTGCTCTCATGAAATTTACAACCTAATGGGAGGACAAAAGCTAATTCTCCAGGAATCCAGGCTTCTGTCATCTTTCCCACCTTTAATTCAATTTACTTTTAATGTATATGCCATACAAATTATTTTTATAATTTGTGTGTATCAATTATTATGTAGATATCTTTTATCCTGCATTATAAACTCCCTCAGGATTTATATATCTTCAAATGATATTCCTGCATTTTGACCCCACCATATTTAGTCAGCATTTCATCCATAGTAGACCTCTGTATAAGAAATGAGTGAGTGTTGGAATGGTTATTGGGTTAACTGGGAGATTTTGTATAATTGGATGGCAGTTGGGACATGGGTTGAAGTGGCAAGAATACCCATTAACAAAACCTCTTCCCTTTTAGTTCCTTCTGCTCCCAGGTGACTGAGTTCATTGTGTAAGTCAAGCCTTGAGTGATTTCAACCATGCCCTCCTCCACTCAGTTCCAAATAAAAATGAGTTACACAGAGCCCACCAGCAGTACTTTATAAGAGTGTTAGCAATTGCTACCGTGCATCCTTAATAGCAGTGTAATCAAAAGTTATGATGCATTTTTGTGTAATCACAAGAAATGATACCCACTTAAGTGCTAAGTAAAGCAAATTCCTACCCCCCCAAAAAAGGCAAAAGCATGTCAATTTTCATTTTGAAATGAGTAAGTCAGAATCAATTTTGTGAAGCAGTTAACAGCAACTGTGTGCCTCTTTCCTGTTCCTAACAGGTACAATTTTCTTTCAACAAACAGCCACGCAGAGGTCCCTGATGCTGGATTAAACATGTTTATTCAAACCATCTCACTATTGTGTATTAAAATTGGGTAATAGAGGCCATAAGAGAAACAGGAACATGAATCTTAAGAAGCAGACCAATTTGCCAGCATCAAGAACATATACTTAGCAAAAAATAAATATAAATAAACAGGTAAGGAGTTTTTACACAGGGATTTCAGAACACTATACCTGAAAAGTGTATCCCAAGCGCCTTTGTGTGAGCTATCAGCTGCTCCAAAATCAAGCTGAAGGAGGAAGGAAACATCTTTGTTTTGTAAAGAATATATTTGTGTTGTATATCCTCACTCTTTCCCCCAAAACGAGGATGTCAGCTAAAAAGAGACAAGTGTTAAATTTTAATTGGATTGAAAAGACCAACATTCTCCCATTTCTTACACACACACACATACACACACACACACACACTATCTTGTCTAGGAACTGTAAAAAGAGTTGACAAAATATATTTGTCTAATGTAATTATGTGTCCTAAGAAACTGATTTGCAAAAAGAAAAAATTGTAACCTTGAATTATCACCATGACACATTTTCTCCTATAACTCCTTTATTTCTCTGTCCTTCTCTCTCTCTTTCTGTCTTTAATTTTTAGGAAACCATATTGCAAATATATGTGCATGTGTGTACGTGTGTGTATGTGCATGTGTACACAAATGTTTGCATTTTATCTTGCAGCAGATTTTAATAAGAATTATTGAAGACTATGAAAACTGCATGTTCTCTGAAGCAACAGGCATTTTTGGGTTTTTGCATTTTTTCACTATATAGTTTGTTTAAAATTTAAGCAAGAATATCACATTGCAGTTGTTAAGATAAAATCCCTAAGATAAAGCATTCTGAGGTTACTATCCAAAGATAATGTGGTAATCCAACACATATTCCCAGTACTGTCTTAAGAGCTACAAAGATAGCTTATTGCATATATGAAATTATTAGAACATAAATTTCTAGAAATGAAGTCACTTCAAAGATGCAATGTCCTATTTCTTATTTTTTAGACTTCAAATAAATGCTTCCTAAATTTTCACGGAAGCCACTGTTGAAATCAATAATGTAGGAGTCTAATCATAAGACTCGATTAATATGATGCAGGCAAAAGCTGGGTATTGATCCAGCTGATGTGAAATGAAAGTCACTGAGTGCACTGGTAGTCAAAACACACCTGGAGGAAAGTTAACAGGGGCCCTATTTTTAGTTGTGCAAGTGGGTTATGTTTCCCTATTCACACCCTTACCCCAGGCATCCAGTCCAGTTTAGAGGCAACAAATCTTGATTCATGAAGTTGGAGGGATTACTGTGCCACTTTTTTAAAGCATGGACCATACTTTGGATTCAGTATGTAGATACATATATATTGAAATTACAATAAAGTTTGCTGAAATTTTGAAGACGAACAGATAATTTGTTCTTTTGTAATGTTCCATATTGAAAACTAGTCTGGATTTCCTTTTTATCTGAGAGAAACATTCTGAGGTGAAACTGAATTTTAAAAAAACAGGTATTTCTGTTGGAAAATATTTTAGAGATGATTCCTATACACAGACTTAAATATAAGAAGGTGAAGAAGAGTATATGCCAAAACATTGATGATGATAGGTTAACTCCTATAACTAGGGTAAAGGGGATTTTTATCCTCTTTGTGACCATGGTATGTATTTTCTGATTTTTATATGATTGCTACCAATTGCTTGTAAAATAAAACTGAAAATCAGTACACAAATATCCAGAGATGTTTTCAATACCAGTGAGCCAGACAAGAAGAAGATAACCCAAGGGACAGGCTGAATGGAAGCCAACAAAAATTATGAAGGTCAAGAGACAGCAAAACTGGAAAAATTACTTAAAATGTCCTGGTTACCAGATGTGGAGAGAGAGAGCTGCAGCCTTGAACCAGTAGGAAAAGTGAAACCATTAAAACATTAAGGTTTCAGTCTGTTGTCACTGCCTGCCTTCCTTTGGAACTGTTGCAGATCAGTGATTAGACCAGCCTCACCCAAGAGCCAACATATGTGTTTGGGTTATACCCTGTACTAGAGTCTGTCATGGAGTATGTGGGAGCTGAAATTCAGTCCACTCTCCACTTACAATGTCTGGTTTCCTGGCATGTGGCAGAACACCTCAGACGAATAATCATTTTTTTCTAATCATGGAATAGCATTGGACAGGTAAATACAGTGTGAACTAGTGAGCTGCTTCCATTATAAGATCATCTTGTGCATGTGTTCTGAGTCCTGTACGATTCTTTGTGACCCCATGGACTGTAACCCATCAGGCTCCTCTCTCCTTGGAATCTTCCAGGCAAGAATACTGGAGTGTTTTGCTGTTTCCTCCTCCAGGGGATCTTCCAGACCCAAGAATGGAACCCACATCTCCTGCATTGGCAGGTGGATTTTTTAACATTAGTACCACCTGCAAAGCCCATTAGCAGAGCAAGTGATGCATAATACGCATCCAATAAATATTAACATCAACATTTTAGGAGTCAGGGAACTAAAATGGATGGCAATGGGCAAATTTAATACAGATGACCATTATATCTACTTCTGTGGGCAAGAATCCCTTAGAAAGAATGGAGTAGCCCTCGTAGTCAACAAAAGAGTCCAAAATTCAGTACTTGGGTGCAATTTCAGAAACAACAGAATGATTTCGGTTCATTTCCAAGGCAAACCATTCAACATCACAGTAATCCAAGTCTATGCCCCAACCACTAACGCTGAAGAAGAAGTGGAATGGTTCTATGAAGACCTACAAGACTTTCTAGAACTAACCCTCAAAAAGATGTCCTTTTCATCATAGGGGACTGGAATGCAAAAGTAGGAATTCAAGAGATACCTAGAGTAACAGGGGAGTTTGGCCTTGGAGTACAAAATTAACCAAGGTAAAGGCTAACAAAGTTTTCCCAAGAGAACACACTTGTCATAGCAACCACCCTCCTCCACAAGAGAGGACTCTACACATGGGCATCACAAGATAGTCAATACTGAAATAAGATTGATTATATTCTTTGCAGCCAAAAATAGGGAAGCTCTATACAGTCAGCAAAAACAAGACCAGGATGACAAATAGATTCAAAGCATGAGATCTGATAGACAGAGTGACTGAAGAGCTATGGACAGAGATTTGTAATACTGTACAGGAGGCAGTGACCAAAACCATTCCCAAGAAAAAGAAATGAAACTAGGCAAAATGGTTGTCTGAGGAGGAATTACAAATAGCTGGTGAAGGAGAAGCAAAATACAAAGGAGAAAAGGAAAGATATAGCCATCTGAATGCAGAGTTTCAAAGAACAGCAAGGAGAGGAAATAAAGTCTTCTTAAGTGAACAATGCAAAGAAATAGAGGAAAACAATAGAATAGGAAAGGCTAGAGATCTCTCCAAGAAAATTACAGATACCAAGGGAATATGTCATGCAAAGATGGACACAATAAAGGACAGAAATGGTATGGACCTAACAGAAGTAGAAGATATTAAGAAGAGGTGGCAAGAATACACAGAACAACTATGCAAAAAAGATCTTCATGACCCAGATAACCACAATTTTGTGATCACTCACTTAGAGCCAGACATCCTGGAGTATGAAGTCAAGTGGGCCTTAGGAAGCATCACTATGAACAAAGCTAGGGGAGGTGATGGAATTCCAGCTGAGCTATTTCAAATCCTAAAAGATGATGCTGTTAAAGTGATGCATTCAGTGTGATAGCAAATTTGGAAAACTCAGCAGTTACCACAGGGCTAGAAAAGGTCAGTTTTCATGGCAATCCTGAAGAAGGGCAATGCCAAGGAATGTTTAAACTACTGCACAACTGCACTCATTTCACATGCTAGCAAGGTAATGGTTAAAATCCTTCAAGCTAGACTTCAAGCTAGGTTCACGGTATGTGAACCGAGAACTTCCAGATGTACAAGTTGGGTTTAGAAAAGGCAGAGCAAACACAGATCAAATTGCCAACAACCATTGGATCACAGAAAAAGCAAAAGAATTCTAGAAAAGCATCTGCTTCTTCTTCATTGACTATGCTAAAGCCTTTGATTGTGTGGATCACAGCAAACTGTGGACAATTTTTAAAAAGATGGGAATACCAGATCACTTTACCTGCCTCCTGAGAAACCTGTTTGAATATCAAAGAGCAACAGTTAGAACTGGACATGGGGCAATGAAATGGTTCAAAATTGAGAAAGGAGTACTTCAAGGCTGTATATTGTCACCCTGCTTATTTAACTTATATGCAGAGTACATCATGAGAAATCTGGGTTGGATGAAGCACAAACTGGAATCAAGATTGTCTGGAGAAATATCGATAACCTCAGATAGGCAGACGACACCACCCTAATGGCAGAAAGTGAAGAGTAACTGGAGAATCTCTTAATGAGGGTGAAAGAAGAGAGTGAAAAAGCTGACTTAAAACTCAACATTCAAAAAACTAAGATCCTAAGATAGTGGCATCCGGTCCTATCACTTCATGTCAAATAGATGGGTAAAAATGGAAACACTGAGAGACTTCTTTTTCTTGGGCTCCAAAATCACTGTGGCTAGTAACTGCATCCATGAAATTAAAAGACCCTTTCTCATTGGAAGAAAAGCTATGACAAACTTAGACAGTGTATTAAAACCAGAGACATCCTTTTGCTGACAAAGGTCTGTATAGTCAAAGCAATGGTTTTTCCAGTAGTCAGGTACAGATGTGAGAGTTGGATCATAAAGAAGGCTGAACACCAAAGAATTGATGCTTTTGAATTGTGGTACTGGAGAAGACTCTTGATGGTCCCTTGGACAGCAAGGAGATCAAGCCAGTCAATCCTAAAGGAAGTCAGCCCTGAATATTCATTGAAAGGATTGATGTTCAAGCTGAAGCTCCAATACATTGGCCACCTGATGCAAAGAGCCAACTCATTGGAAAAGATCCTGATGCTGGGAACAGTTGGAGAAGGAGAAGTGGGTGACGGAGGATAAGAGGGTTGGATGACATCATCGACTCAATGCACATGAGTTTGAGCAAACTCTGGCAGGTAGTGAAGAACAGGGAAGCCTAGTGTGCTATAGTCCATGGGATTGCAAAGAGTCGGACACAACTAAGAGACTGAACAACAACAACAAATATTAACCACTAATTTATTAACATAACATCTTAGTTTTATCCAAGTATCTATGGCTGTTAGTTTTATCAGATATCTATGACTGCACAGCATATTACCCCAAACCTAGGGGCTTATTTCAGTAAACATTTATTATCTTACAATTTCTCTGAGTCAGGAATTTTGAGTGTCTTAACTGGATGGTTCTGGTTCAGAACACCTCATGTGGTGGCAGTTAGGATGTCAGCAAGGGTAAAGTCATAAGAAGAGTTGACTGAGGTTGGAGGATCCACTTCTTAGATGACTGACTCCCATGACTGTTGGCCGGAGGTCTCAGTCCCTCACCCTATGTACCTCTCTAAGGATTACTGAGTGTCTTTATAACATAGCAGTTGGCTTCCCCCAATTCAAGCTCTCTAAGAAAGAAAGGAAGAAATCACAGTGCCATTTAGGACCTAGTCTCTTAAACTGTACACTGTCACTTCCATTTTTTTTTCCTCCATAAAGTCCAGTCCACACTCCAATTAGGTATTTTAAAACCCAGACATAGTTTACTATCAACATTCTTAGTATTTAAATGAAGTTAATGAACATAGTCATGAAGATATTTTCTTATATGCATCCCAATGCCCCATCTCTTCCTCTACCAAATCCACATTTGGGCAATTGAATACAGTAGTTAAGCAGTCTCAAGGCACAAATTTGCAGATTGTTAAAGGCAATTGAAATAAGAGTTTATAATGGGATACAATTTTGAAACAATTCTATTATTTGATGATAAGAATGTTCCCTCTTTTATATGAAATAAAGAAGGAATTATCATCTTAAAAATGGTTTTAAGGAAAGAGCAGATATGATACTAACTACAGAGAAAGTGATGATTAAGAAAGAAATTAAGTATATTCAACCATTTGGCAAGTATTGTTTCTATGGATGCCCATGATGGATACATCTCACTTTGTTTTTAAAACTGATTTACAAAGATATAAAACATATCTAGCCAATTCCTGAACATAGTCTTAAAAGAGACTAGAGCTGCTCAGCAACTTGACTGCCATCCTGTAGGACTTAGCTATAGTCCCCTCAGATCAGCCCAAAGTAAAGAGAAATTTGGAAGGGGCAAAAAGGGGGCATTATTGAGACAAAGCAGCATTCCAAATTCTTTTCTTATAATATCTCATTTATTCACTATCTCATAATTGATTATTCTTCAGCATATAATGCACCAACATTAGATTATGGCCAGGCTCAGCGTTCAAGAAAGTAAGAAAGACATTCTCATATTCCTCTGGCCTTGTAACCTTGGCCAATTGCCCATAGGAACCAGGATATGAGTTTCCCAAGACCTGTTCACTGAGGATTGGAAATCTAGAGGTGGGAAGCATAAACTGAGTAGGACAATAAAGAAAGGAGAGTTTTATCAATATGGACAAAGTTCTGCATAGTCTAAACTATGGTTTTTCCAGTAGTCATGTACTGATGTAAGAGTTGGACCATAAAGAAGGCTGAGTGAGCATTGAAGAATTGATGCTTTCAACCTGTGGTGCTGGAGAAGACTCTTGAGAGTCCCTTGGACAGAAGGAGATCAAATCAGTCAATCCTAAAGGAAATCAACCCTGAACATTCATTGAAAGAACTGATGCTGAAGCTAAAACTCCAAAACTTTGGCCACCTGATATGAACAGCTGACCCACTGGAAAAGACCCTGATACTGGGAAAGATTGAGGGCAGGAGGAAAAGGGGGCAACAGAGGACAAGATGGTTGGATGGCATCACTGACTCAATGGACATGAGTTTGAGCAAACTCCAGGAGATGGTAAAGGACAGGGAAGCTTGGAGTGCTTTCAGTCTTTGGGGTCACAAAGAATCAGACACAACTTAGCGACTGAACAGCAACAAGTCAAACCCATCACAATGCATAGTAGCCCCAGGGAAGTCTGGAGTCACAAATTCCAACTAGAAAAGAGATGAGAAGGGAAGCACAGGGATGTGTGAGACCCTCAACTTAGGCGGCAAAAGATTCCTCCTCTTTCTCTTTTCTTCTGCTTACTAAATCCACCTCCAAGGATTAAAAAAAAAAAAAAACACCTTGAATAAAATACAAAAGGGGCAATGGATTGTGAAATGAAGACTAGGGACATATTAGAATCAGAATCATGGTATTTTATAGCTGGAAGGAAATATCAAGATCCCCTGGGCAAGTTTTCACAGAATGTTCTGTAGAGTTCTTATTCTACGGTCCCTCAGGGCTTTAGTTGGGGGAGACTAGGGAGGAGCTTGACCGGTACAGTGAAGAGGAAGTAGGAGAGGTTAATTTTACTTTCTTTTATGTGTTAGGAGTCTATATGAGATTTTCTTTAGAGGAAAGAACAAAAGAATTCTATTGTGTTTAAAAAAAAATGGGGGATAGGACTTCCCTGACAGTCCAGTGGTTAAAACTCCACCTTCCAATGCAGGGGTTGTGGGTTGGACCCCTGGTCAGGGAGCCAAGGTCCCACATGACTTGGGGCCAAAAAATCCAAAACATAAAACAGAAGCAATATTGTAACAAATACGCTAAATCCTTTAAAAATGGTTCACATCAAAAAAAAAAAAAAAAAAAAAAACCACAGCAGGGGATGGGGGTGGAGTGAAGTAAGCCATCAAACGGAGTCCTTGGTGTTAGACTGGAGATGAGATGACCTGTCTGAGCATCCCGAGTTTGTGGCAGTACCTCCAGCCCACTAACTCTCATCACTACACCAGGCTGCCTCTCATTATGCAGCCTAATTCCCGATGAGATGATTTAATTAAAACTATGGCCATTTTGATTTTCATCTTGAGATTCTAATTATTTTATGTTAAATATCTTGGAAGCGAATAAAAATGAATTAAATGTATAAATACAACATTAAGTTTAAATAATATTTTAAACAGTGTTTGGATTCTCTATCCCTCTGTCCACCTGGATTCTAATACTTTATTTCTGCCTCTACCAATAAAACTGCCTGCCATTTCTGAAAGTAGAGACTGTATCACTTCTTTCTTCAAGGTCAAGTATTATTTTTTAGGAGGAAAATTGTTCTCTTAAACCAACCAAGAATAACTATCAAGTGTTTTTTTTTATCCTGCAAAAATTTACATAGAAGTGACAGACAGTAAAGCAACAGTAGAGTTCTAACCCCTTCCCAACCAACTCTGATTCTGCCATAAACCTACAGAAAAAAATGTTTATAACTGCAGGAGTCCAACACTGCATTTACCACCCCAGGTTTTATGCTCTTAGTCACAGACAAAGGACTAAGATCTGGAGCAAGGAGACACACAAGATCCCAGTTTCCCTCTTAGCCTAACAATCCCTCCCTCTGCAGGTATTTAATAATAATTACTATATATGTTCATTTATGTCCAGCATTATTAAAGTGCTTGACAGATTTATATGTATTATCTCATTTAACCCTCACAAGCACACTGTGCAATGGACACTTCTTCTTAAAGAAGAAATAAAAGCACAAAATAAATAAATAAATAAATACTTTGCCCACAGTCACAAAGGATTCAACCAGGAACCACTACTCCAGAGCCCAGAAAGTGGGACCCCTAAAGAGACCATGCAGATGTAGTTTAGTTCAGGGACTCAGAAATCAGACCTAAGAAAAGAAAAATAGCCATTGTAATAAGAACTCATTAGAGAGAGGCCAAAAAATGAAGGACATGGGCAGCCTCTCCTTTGGAGAAGGTTTGTTCTTCCCAAAAGGAATCAGGAAGGAGATATGAGGGTAGGAGAGGTGGGGGCAGGATTAGTGCTATAGGTTAAAATGCTCGCATCTGTCCATCCACATTTTAGTCTAAGAACACATTCCAGAACCTAAGAAGCCAAAGGAGTACAGGCATAGGGAGGAAGGAACAACTGTGACTATGGGCTTGGGGGCTGGGATGAGGAGGAGCTTAGGAAAGAGGCAAGAGCCGGCTCATTGGAAAAGACACTGATGCTGGGAAAGATTGAAGACGAAAGAAGAGGGTAGCAGAAGATGATATGGTTAGATAGCATCACTGACTCGATGGACATGAGTTTGAGCAAACTCTGGGAGATGGTGGAGGACAGGGAATCCTGGCATGCTGCAGTCCATGTGGTCACAAAGAATCAGACTTGGCTTAACTACTGGACAACAACAAGAAGGAGGCAAGACCCAGGCACTGGGAAACAGCTCTGTGAAAGGTCAGAGAGGTCAGTGGAGGTGAACAGTGGAGCCGGCCAAGAATAAGCCCAACAGGACTGGGGGGAGGCGGAGCATGAGACATGAACAAGAGAAGCCACATGAGCCTGAGGTGGGCAGCAGCACCTTTATTTACACTCCTCCCTGAGAGAGCACAGACCACCTTATGCACAGTCCCTCCATCTTAAAGTCTTCTTAAAGTCAATGGTTATATCGAGTGTATCTTGATTCAAGCAGGGCAAAAATTAAATGACATGGAGTATTTAAAATGAGTAGAATCCTAGCTGGACATAGAGTAGTCCATCTAACAATATTTTACATATGCCTGGAACAGAGCCTCAGTGTCATTTTGAACTGAATAAGACTGAGCTGAACAGAGCAAAGTGACCCCCTTGCTGGAAGTTTCAGGCATAAGGTAGAGATACTGGCGACTGACCAGATTTTTCTCCACTTCTATATTGACCCCCACTTTAGACAGTGACACTCTTTCGGGGGACAGGATTTCAAGCTGAAGGGGACGCCTCCTTTTTGGGTTCTCTTGTTCATGAAACCATTCTCAGGAAGCGGGAAGAGCCTGGATGATGAGAAGAGATGAACCGACACTGGTAGAGAGCAGCCCTGCTATTCATCACGTGGAGAGGTTTACTGAAGAAAGGGTTGTCTAGCAGAGAAATTTGTTGGGGACGAGGGAACCCCCAAAACGAAAACCACATCTCTACTGTTATGTTTATTACCAGTTCTGCCCATATGCATCTGTTTCCATTTGAAATAAATGAAAACCTCCCTTTTCTCTTGTTGACATCAAAGCCAGAGACCAGGCTTCAGCTCATTGTCATAGCTTCTGTCATTAATAATCCTTATGACCATGATTACAATCCCATCTCTCAGCGTGCTGGGGAGAGAGAGCATAGGCAGCAGACAGTAGGAACCAGATCCTGTGGGATGCAAGGAATATTCACTCTGTTGCAGTATCGCTCACGTTGGATTGAGTCCCAGGGAGGTGATACTGGAATTCAGCCACTTTGAGAGGACTGACATAGGACCAGTGGTTACCACTCCAAGGCTTGCTTCACATCTATTTTTAGTTTCTCCAGTGTAAATGCAATGAGAGACCCATCTAGCTCCTTCCCTCTTTGCTTTTTCTCATCACCCTGCCCGAATCTGAGTGACAAACAATGGTCTTATCCATTTCAATAAATGTATAGATTTGTCAGGATATAACCGACCCAAATAGATTTCCCTGATGGATCAGTGGTAAAGAATATACATGCAATGTAGGAGCCATGGGTTCAATCCCTGGGTCAGGAAGATCCCTTGGAAAATGAAATGATAATCCACTCCAGTATTCTTGCCTGAAAAATTCCATGGACAGAAGCCTGGCAGGCTACAGTCCACAGGGTCACAAGAGTCAGACATGACTTAGAAACTAAACCACCACCACCACCATCAACAGACACAATCACACCATACAAATTATCCCACATCCTGAGGGCGCCTCCAAAAACAAAACAAGAACTCAGAAGGAGGACTTAAATGAAAAATAGTCAATACTGCCTCTCCTTTCTTTATAGGAACTAGGGGTAGGGTGTGGAGGATTTTTGAGAGTAGATAGCTGCTTTTTCCATGTTGGCTCTGCTTGAAACACCCAGAAGGATGGAATTGGATTACACTCAGCTCAGAGTAGAACAAAATAACAACAACATTGGAAAAGTTTAAACTTATAAAAATAGACATAGGGCTATAGTTATTCCCTCCCCATCCCCAAGTTTGGCACATACTTGGAACTCAAATATTTGTGGAATGAATAAAGATTATATGCAAAATTGTAGAACACAATGTTCTACACAACATTCAAAATCTAGAACACAACGTTTTCTGTATTTTCCTGGCCCTTGGCTCTCGTGTCTTCTTCTCTCTTCTACCCACCCTGGCTGTGGAAAGGAGCTGCCTGTTATTCCACAAAGCCACTAGGCATCTGCTCACTCAGTGCCTTTCTCCACTGTCCATCTGAAAACTCCATGCATCTTTGCAAACTTAGCTCTGGTACCATGGAGGCTAGAAAGGCTGAGTTTGATTTGGGAAGTTGATTTCTCTCCTTCTGCCTGGTGTGTGTCTTCTCCACGTTTTCATTACACTTACCATAGTGCTTTGCCAGGTAACTGTCCACATTTCAGCGGTCTGGCAAGGGCTGAAATTTCAGTGATTAGCACAGTGATGGGCACATAATTGGGATTTCCCATATGGTGCTAGTGGTTTAAAAAAAAAAAAAAACCTGCCAATCCAGGAGATGCAGGTTTGATCCCTGGGTTGAGAAGATCCCCTGGAGAAGAGCATGACAACCCACTCCAGTATTCTTGCCTGGAGAATAACATGGACAGAGGCTGGCAGGCTACAGTTCATAGGGTTGCACAGAGTCAGACATGACTGAAGTGACTTAGCACACAGGTACACAAGCGCAGGAATGTAATGTCTTTTTGAAGGAAGTTTGATGAATGAGTAAGTGATCTTCAACAGATTTAAATTGAATTTGGGGGTAAAGCAAGGTTTTCCATGACCCAAACTGTGTCCAAACTCCAGCAATCAGTTTCACAAATACACAAAATTGATAATAAAGAAGTCAAAAGTCAAAGTGTTAGTTGCTCAGTCGTGTCTGACTCTTTGCAATCCCATGGATGTAGCCAACCAAGTTCCTCTGTTCAGGGGATTCTCCAAGCAAGAATACTGGAGTGAGTTGCCATTCCCTTCTCCAGGGGATCTTCTTGACCCAGGGATCGAACCCAGGTCTACCGCTTTGTGGGCAAATTCTTTACTTCTGAGCTACCAGGGAAGCCAATAATAAAGAAAGCATAGCAAAAACAATCACAACCCCATTCTTACCCTTAAAAAAGAAAAATGGAGATGGAAAAACTAATCATGATGAAATATTAGCAGTGATTTATTTTCATACAGGCAGGAAGGAGAGAACATGCTGATTTGAGATCTAGCAGCTTAAGGTGCACCCATTTCTCAGGGCACTATGTCTGCCACTGTTTTTCACTGGATTGCAGGTCCTTAGTGTATTCTGGGAGGCTATTTGTCATAAAAATATTTCACTGAACTGTGACTCCATATAATAGCCTTGAAATCATCACTGCATTTTCAACAAAAACAACATTTATCTACTTTGCACTCAAGGCTCTTGTTATTAGAGTCTACACAACAGACTCTATCCACAATTTGGTGCTGTTCCTAAAAATGAATATGCATTGTCTTTAAAGAGACTGAGATTAAATTTCACTTTTCCCTTGCATTTCCAGTAGTTCAAAATTATACTGTTCAGTTATATATTTCCCTAATTATTAATTTTAATAACAATTTCCTTTTTCAATATATTTTCTGACCACTTTCTAATATTTATTTTTTCTACCCTATAAACACACATGTGTATGCAAGTGTGTTTTTATTGTAGCTATTTCAAATCCATGTAGCATATAGGCAGATTATAAATTGTATACTAGATAAAAAGAAATATAGAAAAAAAACAATTATCAACCGGAAACAACATGCCAATTCTACAGGACCTATAAGACTGAAAACCTCTACAACTTTAACCTATTGGTTTGAACCATATGAAACTGCCAACATTCTATCATCTTTGGCTTACAAAATTGTCAACGATTTTTAGCCTAATTTCTACTTCTCAGGTTAATTTCAAAAGTTTTGGGATTTCCAGTACTTCCTGGTTTTATGGACTGTGACCTATTTTTCACCCTGCCACAGTGGTTTTCAAGCTCAGCTAAATATTGGAACAATTTCTGGAGTGTTTCAATATCCTGACCTTGCTCAAAACCAGTTAAACCAATATCTTTAAAATAAATCTACATTTAGGATTGGAACCCGCCTGCCAATGCAGGAGACCTAAGCGACACAGGTGCGATCACTGGATTTTGAAGATCCCCTGGAGGAGGGCATGGCAACCCACTCCAGTTTTCTTGCCTAGAGAATCCCATGGACAGAGGAGCCTGGCAGGCTGCAGTCCAGTGGGTCACAAAGATTCAGACACAACTGAAGCAGCTTAGCATGCACACACATCAATAATTTTTAAAGCTGTCCAGGTGATTCTACTATACTGTTGTAACTGAGAACCACTATTCTATAGAAACTACTCTTTATGTTTCAAACACACTGCCATCTGAGCATCTGGAAATACATCGCTGAGCTCTGCCAAGATTATGTATTTATGAAGAGAACCCCAGAGACACGCTCATAAGGCCCAGCTCTCCTTATAAACCAAAAGACTGACCTACAACATGATTCTCTTGTTTAGACTCCCAAGTCTTTGATGTTTTCAGTGTGTAACCCTGTTGCCACAAGGTTACCTAGCAATAAGCTAAGGGTACTATGTCCTACCTACCCCTTCACTCCTTTTGGCATTATCAAATCACATGTTTTCTTTTTACTAATTGGCCAAACACAAAAATAGTCTATTACTAGACACACAATCTGTAAGAACCTCTGATTAGGTAACACTATATGCTGCTGCAGGCTCTTCTTCCACAAAACACTCATTTTCCAAAGCAGAAAGGAAACTGTTCTCCTCTCAGTTTCCCCACCTCTGCTTTCATGCTGATGGCTCAGCCTACAAAAATGTCTGTAAATGGGTATCTGCTCTGATTGGAAATGTTCAGCAATGGTGTGCCTTGCCTTCAGAGACCTCCATATTTTCCACCGAAGCTCAGCACCCTTAAGAGCCAGTGATGTAAGCCAGATGTTGAGAGCTCCAGGCTGAGTCTGACATCATCCCCTTGTCAGGGACTCTGCCATCACCAACCAGTGACCACTGCTGTGTGTGCCAAAGTTAAAGGTGGGCACTTAGCACATTTATTACATAAGGGGCTTATTAGATAACTGGGCTCTGTTGTGATAAATTGGCTGTGTGCTTCATTTGGACTCTCAATGCTCTGCAGCTTTTTCTAATTTAGTTTTGCCATGGCTCAGCCAAGATGGGATTCAGAGGAAGAAGAAGAAGGGAAAGGGGGAAAATAGAGAAAAAAGCCTGTGTTGTATATCAAATCCTTGCTTTGCCTCTTTCTGGCTCTGAAATGAAGGGCCTTTTAAGCTGCTGTCTTCAACAGCATCCACAGAGCTGTCATCCTCAGGGAGGTTTGTTTTACTTAAAGTACCCCAGCTCTTTCATGATGACTCCTCCATTCATTATGAATACTTGTTGCTTTGGTCCAAAGCTGTCACTTTTTTTTTTTCTTTCTCCCCTTCCTTTTAAGTTTGGATTTAAATGTGCACACATCACACTCACACATACCTCCTCAGTACCACCAGTAAATGCAGGCTGGCGGATGGGAGGGAGATGGAAAAAGGAGGTGGGAGATGGCTGTTGGCTGTGTCCTGTATGAAGTACAGAACACTGTACCTGCAGCCTTTGAGAGGCTTCAGATCTCTCGTACTCCAAGCGAACACCAGGGCATTGAAGGCTGCTTTGAATTGTGGCAGGCTTTGAGTGCATGTGTGCGTGCTGGTGCAATGAAACACAAAAATCTATTTCCCTATCAGAGTGACTGACATTTCTTTCCTCCATAATGCAGGCTTTGATCTTTTCCTGACTGAGTTTTCTGATTCCCTCCAGCTTGCCTTATCGGTAGGTGAACCCTCATCAAAGAACACAGAAATCACGTGGTCCTTGACGCCACGCCTGGCTTAGCCTATTAGGACCACTGACCACATCTCAAGGGTAACACCTGGGGAGCAGATGCCAGCTCAGTGGCCTTGAATGAGGAAATCCCAAGATACCAGCTGCATCAAAATTGTACACCTTGCTTTTTCTACATTTCTGTAATGTCACAGGGGTAATTTACCGCAGATAAAACCATTCTAGACCCCCACCAGCTCTATTCCATATCATCCTCCTAATTTTATTCAAACTGCTCTTTAAATCAAGGTGGGGTTTTATAGAGTAGCAGCAGAGGTTAATGGATAACTTCTGGACTTTTGAGTCAGATAAAGCTGGGTATCCCAGTCCTACTTCTTATTTGTATTTATGTTAGTTATATAATATTTCCATACCTCAATTTCCCCATCAGTAAGGTAGGTAGAGTGACTGTGTCCACCTCACAGAATTGTGGCATCATACATGTGAAGCTCATGGAATGGAATATAGCTCATAAGAGCTCAATACGTGTGCACCATTGTCATTATGATGATTTCTTAGTCATTTTGAAAATATCAAAGCAGTTGCCAGCCTCTCTTGCATTCCTCATTTCCTTTTCTTTGAGAAAAAGGAATCCAGACTGGAAAAAGAAGAAGTAAAACTCTCACTATTTGCAGATGACATGATTCTGTACATAGAAAACTGTAAAGATTCCACCAGAATATTATTAGAGCTAATCAATGAATATAGTAAAGTTGCAGGATATAAAATTAACACACAGAAATCCCTTGCATTCTTATACACTAACAATAAGAAAACGGAAAGAGAAATTAAGGAAACAATTCCATTCACCATTGCAACGAAAAGAATAAAATACTTAGGAATATATCTACCTAAAGAAACAAAAGACCTATATATAGAAAACTATAAAACACTGGTGAAAGAAATCAAAGAGGACACAAACAGATGGAGAAATACACCATGTTCATGGATTAGAAGAATCAATAAAGTGAAAATGAGTACACTACCCAAAGCAACCTATAGATTTAATACAATCCCTATCAAGCTACCAATGGTATTTTTCAGAGAACTAGAACAAATAATTTCACAATTTGTATGGAAATACAAAAAACCTCGAATAGCCAAAGCACTCTTGAGAAAGAAAAAATGGAACAGGAGGAATCAAGCTGCCTGACTTCAGGCTACACTACAAAGCCACAGTCATCAAGACAGTGTGGTACTGGCACAAAGATAGAAATACAGATCAATGGAACAAAATAGAAAGCCCAGAGATAAACCCACGCACGTATGGACACCTTATCTTTGACAAAGGAGACAAGAATATACAATGGAGAAACGACAATCTCTTTAACAAGTAGTGCTGGGAAAACTGGTCAACCACTTGTAAAAGAATGAAACTAGAACACTTTCTAACACCATACACAAAAATAAGCTCAAAATGGATTCAAGATCTAAACGTAAGACCAGAAACTATAAATCTCCTAGAGGAAAACATAGGCAAAACACTCTGTGACATAAACCACAGCAGGATCCTCTATGGCCCACCTCCCAGAGTAATGGAAATAAAAGCAAAAATAAACAAATGGGACCTAATTAAACTTAAAAGCCTTTGCACAACAAAGGAAAATATAAGCAAGGTGAAAAGACAGCCTTCAGAATGGGAGAAAATAATAGCAAACGAAGCAACAGACAAAGAATTAATCTCAAAAATATACAAGCAACTCCCGCAGCTCAATTCCAGAAAAATAAATGACCCAGTCACAAAATGGGCCAAAGAACTAAACAGACACTTCTCCAAAGAAGACATACAGATGGCTAACAAACACATGAAAAGATGCTCAACATCACTCATTATCAGAGAAATGCAAATCAAAACCACAATGAAGTACCATTTCACGTCCGTCAGAATGGCTGCTATCCAAAAGACTACAAACAGTAAGTGCTGGAGAGGGTGTGGAGAAAAGGGAACCCTCTTACACTGTTGGTGGGAATGCAAACTAGTACAGCCACTATGGAGAACAGTGTGGAGATTCCTCAAAAAACTGGAAATAGAACTGCCATATGACCCAGCAATCCCACTGCTGGGCATACACACTGAGGAAACCAGGATTGAAAGAGACACGTGTACCCCAATGTTCATCGCAGCACTGTTGATAATAGCCAGGACATGGAAGCAACCTAGATGCCCATCAGCAGACGAATGGATAAGGAAGCTGTGGTACATAGACACAATGGAATATTACTCAGCCATTAAAAAGAATACATTTGAATCAGTTCTAATGAGGTGGATGAACCTGGAGCCTATTATACAGAGTGAAGTAAGCCAGAAAGAAAAACACCAATATAGTATACTAAGGCATATATATGGAATTTAGAAAGATGATAACAATAACCCTATATGTGAGACAGCAAAAGAGACACAGATATATAGAACAGCCTTTTGGACTCTGTGGGAGAAGGCGAGGGTGGGATGATTTGAGAGAATAGCATTGAAATATGTATATTATCTAATGTGAACATATCGCCAGTCCAGGTTCAATGCATGAGACAGGGTGCTCAGGGCTGGTGCACTTGGATGACCCAGAGGGATAAGATAGGGAGGGAGGTGGGAGGGGGGTTCAGGATGGGCAACACATGTACACCCATGGCTGATTCATGTCAATGTATGGCAAAAACCACTACAATATTGTAAAGCAATTAGCCTCCAATTAAAATAAATAGATTTAAAAAAAAAAAGAATCAATTGCACGCAACTGAAAAAAGAAAAAAGAGATTTCAGGTCCTGCTTCAACAAGGGAAGGGTTAAGAGAGCAGCAGTGCAGTGCAGTGGGACCCAAGAACTCAGGTCAACTCCTGTTACTCAAGGCTCTCCAAGAGCTATGAATTTTTTCCTACATTCTAAAATTTCTGAAATCAAGAGGTATTTTCAATTAAAAATTTATTTATTTATTTATTTATTTAAAATATTTAAGAGGAACAATGTGCTCCCCTCCCAAACCCTCCCTCCCACCTCCCTCCCCCTCCCATCCCTCAGGAGGAGCATAGAGGAGACAATAAACATGTTTCAAATGTTATTGTCCCAGGAGGAGGAGGAGGCGTTTTCTTCACCTTCTCCCCTCAATATACTGGGCACCACTGCCACTGCCTCCAGCAAGACAGGGACCCAAGAACTCAGGATCCATGACTCCTGTTACTCAAGGCTCTCCATTCTGAGCTATGAATTTTTTTCAATTCCTGGTTTCCTCGGTGGTATATGCATTCTAAAAGTTTCTGAAATCAAGAGGGTATTTTCAATTATATATATTTAATACCAAGGCATTTTTTTTCTCACAAGGGAGATACTCTATGGATGCTACTTCCTAGAATTGGTGACATCCTTAGAATTCAGATTTCAGAAGAAAGTTTTAGTGTTAGTTGCTCAGTCATGTCTGATTCTTTGCAACCTCAGCGACTGTAAGCCCTCCAGGTTCCTCTGTCTATGGAATTCTCAGGCAAAAATAGTGGGGTGGCTTATCATTTCCTTCTCCAGGAGATCTTCCCAAGCCAGGGACTGAACCTAGGTATCCTACATTGCAGGCAGATTCTTTACCATCTGAGCCACCAGGGAATATCCCAGGTTTTAGACGGAAGGATGGTTTGTCAGCCCTACTCTGTGCACTGAATACCAGTCTGGTGTAGTATAGACAAGAAGGCAGCTGACTATGGTCATCTAGGCCCTCATATTTAAGCACAATTCTGTTAGGAAATGAAGGGAAAGGGTCCAGGCCAGCTGGAGTTTCTGGAAAATTCCCTGCTGCTGCTAACTTGCTTCAGTCATGTCTGACTCTGCGACCCCAGGGACTGCAGCACACCAGGTTCTTCTGTCCATGGGATTCTTCAGGCAAGAATGCTGGAATGGGTTGCCATTTCCTACTTCAGGAGATCTTCCTGACCCAGGGGTAGAAACCTGTGTTTCTTACATCAACAGGAAAATTTCTCATTTAGATCTGACCCTGGACATAATTCAAAATCACAATGTGATCATGACTATGCCAATATCTAACCTACTTTTGGAGAGTGAACCCCACTTGTAAAGGCCCATGCTCTGAGTCTCAGAGCCCTGGAGAGTGAGGGCGTTTCTGGATTCTTCCCTCAGTATTTGGTACTGGGGCTGGTCGCCTCAACCATTTACTCATTTACTGAGTGCACACTATAAGCCAAGTAGTTAAGAACTTGGGATACAAAGGTAAATATGCCCTAAAATAACTTATAAGCAGAGGAAGGAGATGGATAGGAAAGATGTGTTTCTTAATTGTATTATAAAGCCAGGTATTGTATTACCTGTAAACCTCATGACTCTGTAGGTTAGGATTTCTTATTCCCAATTCACAGGTGAGAAACTGATAATTTAAGTGGTTAAGAGACTTGCTCAAAGCCAAATAAAACCTATACGGGGTAAAATTAATATTTAAATCTTGTTTAATACAGCAAACTGCCCCCCACTCAGCATTCCTGATCTTCTTACCCTGCTCTGCTTTTTGTTTTCAGTTTGTCTGTTTCCTCCACATCTCTTATCACTCTCAAACATACTATATTGTTTATGTATTATTTTAGTGGGTTTCTTAAATATTCTGTCTCAGTCTACTGGAATGTAAGTGCCACAATGATTCTCTTTTGTTTATTGGCTGCACATGCATACTTGCATGCTAAGTTGTTTCAGTCTTCAACTCTTTGCCACCCTATGGACTGTAGCCCACCAGGCTCCTCTGTCCATGGGAATTCTCCAGGTAAGAATACTAGAGTGGGTTGCCATGCCCTCTTCCAGGGTATCTTCCCAACCCCAGGATCAAACCCGAGTCTCCTATGGCTCCTGCATTACAGGAGGATTCTTTACTGCTGAGCTACCAGGGAAGCCCTGGCTGTACATAATTAATGTTCAGTAACAGTTGTTGAATAAACAAGTTATTAGATGGTTCCGAAAGTGTTAACTCTTTCTTTTGATACTCTTGTAATGTCAGTCACATCATAATAAATAATATTTATAGGCTTAAATAAAATGCTATGAGAGTTCAGAGAAAGAGTTAAAAATATTGCCTAAACCTGGGTGCAGAAATATGGAAAAGTGTGAAAGCAGAGTTTATCGCAGTATGGCCCAGCGACAAGCTGTTTCAGAATTATACCAAAGTGTGGATCACAATAAACTGTGGAAAATTCTGAAAGAGATGGGAATACCAGACCATCTGACCTGTCTCTTGAGAAACTTGTATGCAGCTCAGGAAGCAACAGTTAGAACTGGACATGGAACAACAGACTGGTTCCAAATAGGAAAAGGAGTACGTCAAGGCTGTATATTGTCACCCTGCTTATTTAACTTATATGCAGAGTACATCATGAGAAACGCTGGGCTGGAAGAAACACAAGCTGGAGTCAAGATTGCCAGGAGAAATATCAATAACCTCAGATATGCAGATGACACCACCCTTATGGCAGAAAGCGAAGAAGAACTAAAGAGCCTCTTGATGAAAGTGAAAGAGGAGAGTGAAAAAGTTGGCTTAAAGCTCAACGTTCAGAAAACTAAGATCATGGCATCTGGTCCCATCACTTCATGGGAAATAGATGGGGAAACGGTGGAAACAGTGTCAGACTTTATTTTTTTGGGCTCCAAAATCACTGCTGATGGTGATTGCAGCCATGAAATTAAAAGATGCTTACTCCTTGGAAGGAAGGTTATGACCAACCTAGATAGCATGTTTAAAAGCAGAGACATTACTTTGCCAACAAAGGAGCATCTAGTCAAGGCTATGGTTTTTCCAGTGGTCATGTATGGATGTGAGAGTTGGACAGTGAAGAAAGCTGTGCACCGAAGAATTGATGCTTTTGAACTGTGGTGTTGGAGAAGACTCTTGAGAGTCCCTTGGACTGCAAGGAGATCCAACCAGTCCATCCTAAAGGAGATCAGTCCTGGGTGTTCATTGGAAGGACTGATGTTGAAGCTGAAACTCCAATACTTTGGCCACCTCATGCGAAGAGTTGACACATTGGAAAAGACCCTAATGCTGGGAAGGATTGGGAGCAGTAGGAGAAGGGAACGACAGAGGATGAGATGGCTGGATGGCATCACCAACTCGATGGACATGGGTTTGGGTAGACTCCAGGAGTTGGTGATGGACAGGGAGGCCTGGCATGCTGCGATTCACGGGGTCGCAAAGAGTCGGACACAACTTAGCGACTGAACTGAACTGAACTGCTGAAAATGCAGATTCCTGGCTCCTACCACAGATTACTGCATTATATTTTCTGAGCCTAAGAATGTGTGTCTTAATGCACTTCCCAGGTTGTTGTTATGCACCTCCACATTTTGAGAATGAATGAAGGGTTTGAGAAAGAGACAAAACTTGGGAAAGAACTGGAGGAAGGACAATAGCTATAGTGGATGTTTTTACAGATGAAGAATTGAGGACTAGGTAAGTTTAGTCCCTTGTCCCAAATCATAAAGCCAGTAAGTCAGAATTTGGGATCAAGGCTCAGAAAGCCAGTGAGTCATAATTTAAGATCAGGGCTCTTCCTGGTACATTTTATTGGCTACAGGATCATCTTTAACTTCTTTACATCCTTGCAATCTAGTATGTTATGTTGAATTTTGTCAAAGGCTTTTTCTGCATCTATTGAGATAATTCATATTGTCTCAATATTCACTCAGAAAATAGATATTGAGCAAGGTGATACCTTATACTCCAGAAGTAACTTGAGTAATTGCTCTAGCCCTCACAACAGTAAGGAACTCCTCATTTTTAAGAACCTCCCAGCCAAACTCTCACATCCCAGACTTTAAAACCTAGGGCCCTGAGTAGGCCAAAAGAAGACAGACTGCAACTCCTCTGCTCAGGTCAGCATCTCTCCCTGTCTGACATGCAGGGAGCTAGTGGTGGGGCAGAGACAACCTCCGTGAGGGAAGCAAGTGGGAAAAAAAGTTGTCATGAGTCAAACATCCCAGTCTGTCTGGACCACTCTCTACTTTTAAAGTGTGTCACAGTTCTCAGCCATCCCAAGGCTGACAACACACACACATAGTCTAACAAAGGGTTTCCATGGAGCAGCCTCCTCAAGATTAGTCTGGCTTTCTCCCACATCTCTGCACATCATTTCTGATTCTGGGGGACCCATCAGTCTTTTGCCAACCAAGGGCTTCATTCAAATAACAACAATAAAAACAGGAAGATAGTCATTAAGCTTTATTTTTACCACAAGTTTCCAGGGAAAAAAGGAGAAACACACACACACACACACACACACACACACACACACACACACACACACACACACACACACACACACTCTGAAAACATCCCGTGTCCCATCACATCCCATTTTTACAGTATAGCTGTAGGGTGTGTGATCCGCAGCCAGAAATAAAACAGGACTGAAGAGTCAGCCATCTGTCTGGAAGGACCTGCAGTCCCAGATGGCGCTTCCTTTCTGGCTTTCTGGTAACAATCTCCTCTGTCTAACGAAATGAGGCAGAAACTGCCCAGTGAGTTAGTGGGGATGACAAACCCCGGCCCTCCCAGCCCTGGCATTAGGATTTGAAATTCTCCAGCAATGCTCAATTTATCTGTACATATTATCTCACCCTTGCTGTTGTCATGCAGCACACTGCTTCTTCCATATTTTCAAAATGTGTGTGTGTGTGGGGGGGGGTGTTAGTGAAGTTTTAAAGGGCAAGAACTATTTCCTTCTCTTCTCATGCACCCAGTCTTAGACCACCCAAAGGGCAATATGCCTTTTTTTTTTTAAACCCTGTACATAGTAGTGATAAGCACTTACTGACCAAATTAACTGGTTAACTGTTAGAGTCAGTTCTTTGAAGACAAGTCTACATCAACCCAAGCACAGACAATTTTTAAATTAGGAACTAGCAGTTGAAAAGAGAACAAGAGATTGCTAATCAATATGATGTTACCTAAAAGACCCCTGGCTGGGCCTTCAGAAGACTGTCTTAACTCTACTCACTAGTAGTGAGATCACCAGCCAGCGATATATTTAATCCTGAGAGCCCTGAGATTTCTCATTTTGCATAATTTACATTTTACAAAATTACAAATAAATTTGAGCTCTTTAAACATGAGAACTGTAGAATGTATCCAATTCATCACTGTCTGTACTCTACTGTCTAACACAGAAGTTCCAAATAGCTATGGCAGAGCCACCGGGAGGAGTTGTTAAAACACAGATCTCTGGGCCCACCCTCAGTGTTTCTGAATCAATATGTCTGGTGTGAGGCCCAAGAATTTTTGTTCTAACAAATTCTCAAGTGATTCTAATGCTGCAGGTTCAGGAATCACACTCTGAGAACCTTGGGTTAGCATATGCTGTAACATCACAAGAATTCAGGAATAGAACCGCCATATGACCCAGCAATCCCACTGCTGGGCATACACACCGAGGAAACCAGAATTGAAAGAGACGCGTGTACCCCAATGTTCATCGCAGCACTGTTTACAATAGCCAGGACATGGAAGCAACCTAGATGTCCATCAGCAGATGAATGGATAAGGAAGCTGTGGTACATATACACAATGGAATATTACTCAGCCATTAAAAAAAAAATACATTTGAATCGGTTCTATTGAGATGGATGAAACTGGAGCCCATTATACAGAGTGAAGTAAGCCAGAAAGAAAAACACCAATACAGTATACTAATGCATATATATGGAATTTGAAAGATGGTAATGATAACCCTATATGCGAGACAGAATAAGAGACACAGATGCATAGAACAGTCTTATGGACTCTGAGGGAGAAGGTGAGGGTGGGACGTTCTGGGACAATAGCATTGAAACATGTATATTATCATATGTGAAACAGAACACCATTCCATGTTCTATGCATGAGACAAATGCTCAGGGCTGGGGCATCGGGATGACCCAGAGGGATGGGATGGGGAGGGAGGTGGGAGGAGGGTTCAGGATGGGGAACACATGTAAACCCATGGCTGATTCATGTCAATGTATGGCAAAAACTACTACAATACTGTAAAGTAATTAGCCTCCAACTAAAATAAATAAATTTATTTAAAAAAATTCAGGAAATGTTTGTTTATGAGAATGAATGCACAAGTTAATCTGTAAAATGACTTGAGAAATAGGTAAGTTTTGACATGAATCTAGAACCTGCAAACAATGTGACCACCTCCTTTTATAGTCATTGATTAGTGAATATATATAGGGCTCAACATGGTCCATCAATATACAAACAAGAAACCAGTACTCCTTCAGGCCAGGAGCCTCTCCAGTTTACAAAACTTCAGCAAACTGAGAAGACAACCAAGTAGCTTGCATGGGAGGATAACCTTAATAGTGTTTGGAGTAAAATAATGGTTTCCTTGATGGTTAAGGATGTTTTAACCCCAGGAAGACAGAAAATTAAGTGAAGAAAAATTTTAAAAGTCAAATACATAGTACTAATATATTTCTTTTATGAATTTGTGTGTGTGAAAGTGAAAGCAAAGCCGCTCAGTCATGTCCAACTCTTTGCGACCCCGTGGACTGTAGCCTACCAGGCTTCTCTGTTCATGGAATTCTCCAGGCAAGAATACTGGAATGGGTTGCCATTCCCTTCTCCACAGGATCTTTCTGACCCAGGGATTGAACCTGGGTCTTCTGTGTTGCAGACAGATTCTTTACCACTGAGCCATGAGGGTGTGTGTGTGTGTGCTTTTTCTTAAAGATTATTTAAAATCATTTTTATGCTAAGAAAACAGAAATCTTCAGTTTCATCTTTTCATTTACAATTTTTTGGCAGTCATAAGCACCAGCCTCACCCATCTTGCTAAATATTGGGTTGGCCAAAAGTTCATTTAGATTTTTCCATAAGACATAATGGAAAAACTTTTGCCCAGCCAAATTAATTGGTTTTAATTACAACTATAGGCTAATGTTGTTAAGCCAATGAAGAACTTACTACAAGCACAGCCTTTGCTTGACTAAGGGGATATATAATTAAATTAAAATTTGGGATGAAGTATCATCTGAAATGAAAAGCTTCCTGTGCACTTTCCAAAATCAAATCCAAAATAAGAGCATAAGACTAGAAGGAAAAGGCTAGTGTGCTCACATTTTTCAACCCTACCAACTAAACCTTTCCCACGAGCTACTTCACTGGAACACTTCTTCTACAGTGAGGATTTAGAGTTGAGTTTAATCTGGAGCCAGAGGAGATGAAATTTAATTTAAAGGTTTGCTTTTCTAATAGCAGCTGATATTAAAACCCTCAAGGCTCTCTCTCCTTCAGATGCTGAGAGAAGGTTCTGGTTAGAGAAAACAATAACTGATCAGAATGTCTTCATGAGTATGAAAATCATGAGAGGAAGCTGCTGTGGTTAACCAGGCTGTGTCAAGGTTTCCATCCTGCTGGGTATAGAGGGTCATTTTTCCTTTCCTCCATTCTTTTTTTCTACCCACCCCATCCATAGATTAGCACTTTCTTCATTCCTATAAAATCTTGTCATTTACTAAATAAAATCTGGTTATTTTTATGATACATCCACAAACCTGTCCTACTAAGGTAACCTCATCTACCAATTCTCTTCTACCTACCAAACAGCATATAGTGTGAACAAAAACTACGCTGAGCCCTTGGGGCAGTCGCATCTGCCAATCCCATCCACATAAGAAAACCTCTGCTCATTCTCAGGACCTGTCATGTTACCTCCTCCCTGAACTGTCTGGGAGGGTCTCTTCCTGGCTCCCATGGCCTCCTGGACATGCCTCTTCTGTTGCTATAACCACCCTATATTATAGTCATGTACTCATACATCAGTACCCTGAGGGCAGAAACAGTACCTTATGGTGAAGATGAAGCGTGTCTTCAAGATTGTTGAATAACCACACTAACAAGAGCAGAATAAAACCCTTAATTACTCGTGTAGGGCCTTTACCTGTATGGGCTGCCATATTCACTGAGTTATACCCGAAGTTCCCTGTGGTCCACTGGTCACTAAGGTGGCTCACTTATAAAAGCAGAATCCCTAACCAGGGATGACTTTATCTTTGTCACTTGATGGCTCCTCATGTATCACTCAAACAGTAAAATCTCCTATCCCATTGACATGAGGCGTAAATGTGTTTTTACACTTGTGCCTGGTGAAGTACTTTCTGCACTGCTGATGGTTAATTACCTGACAATGAATCCCTTCTCCTGAGAGGATGGGGAGCAACAGTGGTGGAAGGACAGAAAAGATTATTTGAATCACACTCCTTCACTGAGCAAACTGAACAAACTCTATTCCTGGGGAATAGAGTTACCCAGTCCCATCCCCACCCCCTCCCATACCTTCACTTCTTATTCATTTTCTCCCTCTATTTCCTCTGTCAAATCATAAAGAACATCAAGTAACCTTCTGGGTTTTTAGGAGATTTCATTGTACTTGGTAAAGTATGATTTATAAACATAAATAAAACAAATAGGATTCTGAGGGAATAAATTCTAAGTGGAATATAAATAAATCTCCTCCCTCTGATGATGTCTCTATGATTTTCTCCTTCTTCCCTTCTCCCCACCTCCTTCCCCAGAATGGGAGAGTGGTCCCTTCTTTATACCAGAAGAAATTAGGGGGAGGGAAAGGCAAGTAGGGAGAAGGGGGAGAGATTGTGTGAGAAATGTAGCACAAGGCTGTATTGAAATGTAAATTCCTTCAAATTATTAAGCACCAGAGAGCAGCTCTTGCCAGCCCTTTGTTCCTCAGAGTCAGAATGTGTAATCTAGAAGAATAAATATCCAGCCAGATAGCAGCCACACAAGGAAATCTGGGCCATACATATTCAGAGCCCCAAGTCCCAGGGATACCCTTCTTCCGTATCAGGAATGTTCTGGTCACAGCCACTAATCTCTGATCTAAACACCTCTAAATGAGGGTCAAAATTATAGGCATTTTCTGCCTGCTGCATTTTCCACACCTCACCCCCATCAGCTTCCTGGAAACCTAGACCTCCTTGTAAAGACTAAACACAGGCCCATCTGGTTTCCTCCATCTTTCAGCATAACTCTGAAGATGCATTGGCCATAGCTTTCTTTTTCAGTGGAAGAGACTTTCTCAGCATCTTTGCCCAGAGCTGCATTCCTCATAGCTTGAGAGAAATGACTTTGCAGTCCAATTTACATTTTTAATTCCCTCTTAGCTTCATGAACCCATGGATCTTCCGTGGAGAGCAGACTGTTACCAATCTTCTCCTTGCCCTTTTTCCATTGTCAAACAGGACTTTCAGCACTAAACTCAGAAGGGTGGTCATGGCACATGGTACAGGCATGAAAAAACGGTGCCTCCGTAGCTTAGACCCCTCGACCTGATCTCTGTCTCTTTCTCAGGCAGCTGCCTCTTCTGGATGGTGGTCAGACTCTGAGGCCTTCATTCTTTGTCCTCCTTCCAATGCTCTTCCACCCCATCATGTGCTTACACATCCCAGACATTTAGAAAATTGCCTGACAGATTTTTGTAAACCCATATGATAGATTAAGAGGGCCATCTGTGTGTGTGTGTGTGTGTGTGTGTGTGTGTGTGTGTGTGTGTGTGTGTGACAGAGGCAACAGGCAAGGGTAGCAGCTCTTAGGAAGGAATTGCATCATTTTCCATGTTCAGTGGATATTGCCTTTTATTCTTAAGTCTTGACCTTTCTTTCAAAACAGTCTTTGCCAGAGCTATGGCTATTGTGAAAGCCTAGTCATTTGGGCTTTACCTGTTAACTAGGAGTCTGTGCTTTCCTAGGACATAACATATTTCTTTCTTTTTTTTTTTAATTTGGCTGCTCGGGCTTCAGTCATTGTGGCACATGAGCTTAGTTGCTCGCAGCATGTGGGATCTTAGTTCCTCAACCAGGGATCAAACCTGCATCCCCTGCATTGCAAGGTGGATTCTTAACCACTGGACTCAGAGGGAAATTGCAACCCATTTCTTTGTTATCATCTAGTACTTGGTCATTGGTGTCACCTTTGTTTCAACACTGATTAATGTCTGACTTAATCCTTGTGTGGTTTCTGGTTCTTCTCCTGCATTATAATCTCATTAAGAATGCGGATTATACAGGAGTCATTTTGTTATACAAAAGTCCTAAGTGCAATCTTCAATCAAGAAAAAAAAACTTGATAAATACGTGTTGATTGGAATTCAAATGAATCACTCCCTCATTCATTCTATCATCAGGTGTCCTTTACCAAAAGTTCTGATTCTTTCCCAGGGACCCAGGCTCTGGGGTAGGTATCTGCCTCAACAACAGGCCTTCCCATACTGGCACTCAGAATGTTCTATTGCCCAAGTCTTCCTCTTCTGTTCCTGACTATCCTTTTCTCTATCTTCCTTCTTTCTCTCTTGGGATTTATGTCTCTTAGAACCCTGCCAAATGTGTGCCCCACTGGGACATTAGATATATTGCATGGTCCAGCCTCATCCTTCCTGCTTGCTTTTCTACCAGCTACTTTGCTTATGTGAATATTCCTGAGCACAATCTGCTGTTGGTACCACTGCCAATAGGCCTGGCTGGCCAAGACTCCAGTTTCAGCCTGTAATGTTGATTTATAATAAGAAATATGTACTTGGTTTCCATCCTCATTTCTGACAGGGAGCTCTCCTGGTAGTTTAGTCCCTAAGTTGTATCTGACTCTTGAGACACCATGGACTGTACCCCATCAGGCTCCTCTGTCCATGGGATTCTCCAGGCAAGAATACTGGAGTCGTTAGCCATTCCCTTCTCCAGGGGATCTTTCCCACCCGGGAATCAAACCCAGGTCTCCTACATTGCAGGCAGATTCTTTACAGATTGAGCTATGAGGAAATCCCAGGGAGCTCCTAGAACTCTTAACATTCCCTAAACATTGAGAGTTGAAAGTGTCTTTTGTTATGTTATTAGGTTGACTTTTGGATTGCACCTAAGGAAGGGGCCTGGTTACCAGTATAGCAAACCTTGTGATTAGAGGTTTGGAAATTTCAGGCCCATTCCACCCATCCCACTCAGCCCCCAACCTCTGGGAAGGGAGAGGGGCTAGAGATTGAACTCAATCACCACTGGCCAATGATTTAATCCATTGTGCCTATGTAATGAAGCCACTATAAAAATACTTTGTAATAAACTGATAACTTAGTGATTCAACAGGTTTCCTGAGCTCTGTGAGCCACCCTAGCAAATTAATCGAACCCCACAAGGGGGTCTTGAGAACCTCCGATTTATAGCTAGTCCATCAAAGTATAGGTAACAACCTGGGCTTGCAGTTGGCATCCTGAGTTGGAGGAGGTCATTGGAACCTCCAGCTGGGATGCAGATACACTTTGTGTGGAACCTTGTACGGATGGTGGGTGCTGGCAGTACCCTGAGGGGAACAGCTAGGGAGGCAGGGATGTGGTTATCAAGGATGAATGGAATGACAATGATGATGTGAAAGGAAAGAAAGAAGTAAAATCAGAAATAAAGATTTCAGGGGAAAAAAGAGAGAAAAATCAAAAAGAAAGAACAGCAACAGGACAAAATAAAAAGAGTTTATTTTCTTGGGTGGTGTGGCATGACAAGTGAGATCTTAGTTCTCTGACCAACAATGAAACCTTTATTTCCTGCAGTGGAAGCACAGAGTCTCAAGCACTGAACCACCAGGAAATTCCCAGGAAAAAAATAAAAAGAGTTTGCTGCTGCTGCTGCTGCTGCTGCTGCTGCTAAGTCGCTTCAGTCGTGTCCGACTCTGTGCGACCCCATAGACGGCAGCCCAGTTTAGAAGAACCTAAATTACTAACACTAGAGAATAATTAGCAGGTAAACCAGGGCTAGGCTAATGACAGGACAGGAAGAGTCAAACCTCAAAAAAGCCAAAGAAATGTGTGGTATTAATAATAGAGCTTATAGAATCTATGCTCTGAGTCTATTTTCAAGAGATGACTTCATGGATTTTGAAGAATTACTAAAAGATAAAATACACAATATGAAAAGTCACTATATGATGTAAGTTTTTGAAATCCTTAGATAGAGAGGTGTGTTTTTCTTTGGAAATCAATGACTTGGAAAAGATGACCAATTCATTGAGCATGCTTTGCAATGACATACTGAAGTAAGAGGAGGCGAAAGAAGGAAGGTGTAGTAATTGCAATGCAGGAGCCACAGAAGATGTGAGTTTGATCCCTGGGTCAGGAAGATCCCCTGGAGGACAGCATGGCAACCCACCCCGGTGTTCTTGCCTGGAGAATCCCATGGACAGAGGAGTTTGGCGGGTTACAGTCCACAGGGTCACCAAGAGTCAGACATGACTGAAACGACTGAGCATGCAGGCTTGCATGTGGTTACTAAAGCAAGAGTCAAGCCAGTCTGGAAGGTACCATGACGTTGCGATTGAGGATCCATACAGGGCTCTGAAGGGCCCACATAATGTTTCATCTTCTCATGGTGTTTTCTTGTGTTTTGCGCAATCCCTTCAATGAGAAAAATGACCTCCTTTCCTTTCAGTTCTACCAAACACTGCAGTCAGATAGGCAATATGGTGAGGCACTCTTCGTGCTGGCTGTTTAACCTCTTGACAACTAGAAGCCAGTTTGAAAATGAGGAAGTTGGATCTTGCTGCCAAGGACTTAAAATCTGGAAGCACAGTTGCTACTAAATCCCAGTTTAAAAATAAATCTTAATGTAGTTGTTTTTGTCACTATCTAATTACATAGCAGCAGCAGAACTAAATTCGAAAAAAGGTTGCAATGTAACCAAAATTCTGTAATATTTACTACCACCATTTTGCCTTAACCATACCTCCTTGAACTACTTCGTAAGTTGTCAAGAAAAGCAGTTTTCAAAAAGGACATGTGGTGTGCACCTAGTGTTAAAATTGAGCTTGAGGATGTTATTTTGGAGTGAAGATGCTGCTGCTGAAAACATGCAAGTTTGATATTTAAAAATTAAATAACAAAAATCCTCTAACTTTGAAGCTGAAGAAGGCGAAGCATTATTGTATTACCAGTTATGGAATCTCTTGAGTGTCACTGTATCTTGACTGTCTCGTTTTTATTTATCAGAATATTTCTACTGATGGAGCACTTCGGCTGGAGAAACTCTGCGTCTTTTTTTTTTTTTTTTGGCCAGATTGAAGTGCCTGGAAAACAACATCTCCTTTATACTACTACCAGGCTGTGATGGCATGACTCTACTCAGTTTGGGCACTTCCTTTACCATATAAAATGAGCTCAGTGAAATAAACCCATTACCTAGAGTTTGGTGAGTTATGGTAACAATTATGACATCTATAATGCTTTGTAAAGCGACTGTCTTGATGAAATCACTATTGTGAGGATTTACAAAGAAGTTTAATAGTTTACAGTGTGGCTCAGATGATAAAGAATGTGCCTGCAGTGTTGGAGACCTGGGTTTGATCCCTGGGTCAGGAAGATCCCCTGGAGGAGGCAATGGCAACCCACTCCAGTATATTTGCCTGGAGAATCCCATGGACAGAGGAGCCTGGTGAACTACAGTCCATGATATCGCAAAGAGTTGGACACAACTCAATGACTAACACTAACACAAAGAACACTTAGAAACAAAAAGTTTAAAGTAGATATGTTTGGTTTTTTTCCCTAAAAGCTGCTGCTGCTGCTAAGTCACTTCAGTCGTGTCCGACTCAGTGCGACCCCGTAGACGGCAGCCCACCAGGCTCCGCCATCCCTGGGACTCTCCAGGCAAGAATACTGGAGTGGGTTGCCATTTCCTTCTCCAGTGCATGAAAGGGAAAAGTGAAAGTGAAGTCGCTCTGTCGTGTCCAACTCTTAGCGACCCCATGGACTGTAGCCCACCTGGCTCCTCCATCCATGGGATTTTCCAGGCAAGGGTACTGGAGTGGGGTGCCATCCCTGAAAGCTAGGTATGTGGTAATGAAATCAAAGGGATCTCTTGTTTTGAATATCACATGTGCTGTCTACCACTCCTGAAGTAATTTATTTAAGTGTAGATAGCCAAATTTGAGTAGGAAGTGGCAACCCACTCCAGTGTTCTTGCCTGGAGAATCCCCACGGACAGAGGAGCCTGGTGGACTACAGTCCATGGGGTCGCAGAGTCGGACATGTCTGAGCAACTGAGCACAGCGCACAGATAGCCAAATAAAGTCACGTCGCTCATGCCAGTCTTTACACAGTGTCACATAGAGTAGCAACGATCACCCAATAATAAAAAGACTTTGAAAAGCAACGGTCTTAACACTCCTAAAGAAGCACCAAAGAGACAATCCCACTGTGTGCTTTTGGGCCGGCATCCTGAAGATTCTCTTCACTCATTTTTCTCCTCTTTTCATCCAGCAGGGCTGCTATCTAGGGCAACTTATTCTGCTACTGTTTACCCCCCCTCTAATTTTTTCTCTTAAATTGCCCCCTAAACTTTCTCCCAGTATTCCAGCTCTCCCTGACTGATTCTATTTTCTTCCCTCTTTCTTTCCTCTGAGTTAGTGTTTTATGAGGTAAAGAAGTTTAACCTCCAGGCTTTTAGAAATTCTTCCTTTGACCCACTGTCATGATGAAGGCATGACATCATGTCCTCATACTCATATCAGACTGTAAATATAAGTTAATATGGTGTCTGTTATAAGAGGCTGTGAATATAAGAGCAGCCCGCATGTCATCCACATCACCAGCTGAATACACATTTTGCATTTGAGCTCTTCAGTATGTAGTTTATTTTTTACTACAAGAACTCAGTTCCCCCTCTTCTTCTGTCTCCTGACAGTTCTCAAGCATCTCAGCGAGTTTTGTATCTTTGTTTTGTATCCTTTCTTTAGAAACCTGAAGCAGCCTAGTAGCTGATAAATTTTGCCCTTGCTTCAGCTGTTAGTTGTCCAAATAGCTGAACTGGAAGTTGTGCACCCATTCTGTATCCTTGTCATGGCAGTTTCTTTTATTAAAAGACAATTTAAGAGGAAAACAGGAGCACAAGTGACTATAAAAAAATAAGACATGTTCCCAAAGAAAAGAACACAGTTGATGCACAATTGCCCAGAGGCTTGAGAATATTTTATCTATGGGTACTAATGTTCTTTCAGAATTGCCCTCCAATTCTCTTTCTATAGGCTTCCCAGGTGGCACTAGTGGTAAAGAACCTGCCTGCCAGTACAAGAGACATAAAAGACACAGCTTTGATTCCTGGGTTGGGAAGATCCCCTGGAGGAGGACATGGCAACCCACTCCAATATTCTTGCCTGGAGAATCCATGGACAAAAGAGAAGGGTGAGGTGCAGAGGGTTTCCTTCTGCTCACAGTCTTGGAACGTTAGTGGTGGAGTAGAAGAAGAATGGAGTGAGGCATCTTTGCCCAAAATTTCTGCTTCCTTCATTAACTCCCACTCCAGGGCAGGGGAATTTGGAGGTAGGTGAAAGTAAAGCAAAAACAAGACCGGGAGCAGACTGTGGCTCAGATCATGAACTGCTTATTGCCAAATTCAGACTTAAATTGAAGAAAGTAGGGAAAACCACTAGACCATTCAGGTATGATTTGGATCAAATCCCTTATGAGTATACAGTAGAAGTGACAAATAGATTTAAGGGACTAGATCTGATAGACAGAGTGCCTGGTGAACTATGGACAGAGGTCATGACATTTTACAGGAGACAGGGATCAAGACCATCCCCATAGAAAAAAAATGCAAAAAAGCAAAATGGCTGTCTGAGGAGGCCTTACAGATAGCCGGGAAGAGAAGAGAAGCAAAAAGCAAAGGAGAAAAGAAAAGATATTCCCATCTGAATGCAGAGTTCTAAAGAATAGCAAGGAGAGATAAGAAAGCCTTCCTCAGCGATCCATGCAAAGAAATAGAGGAAAACAACAGATTGGGAAAAACTAGAGATCTCTTCAAGAAAATTAGAGATACCAAAGGAACATTTCATGCAAAGATAGGCTCGATAAAGGACAGAAACAGTATGGACCTAACAGAAGCAGAAGATATTAAGAAGAGATGGCAAGAATACACAGAAGAACTGTACAAAAAAGATCCTCACGACCCAGATAATCACGATGGTGTGATCACTCACCTGGAGCCAGACATCCTGGAATGTGAAGTCAAGTGAGCCTTGGAAAGCATCACTATGAACAAAGCTAGTGGAGGTGATGGAATTCCAGCTGAGCTATTTCAAATCCTGAAAGATGATGCTGTGAAAGTGCTGCACTCAGTATGCCAGCAAATCTGGAAAACTCAGCAGTGGCCACAGGACTGGGAAAGGTCAGTTTTCATTCCAATCCCAAAGAAAGGCAATGCCAAAGAATGCTCAAACTACCACACAATTGCACTCATCTCACATGCTAGTAAAGTAATGCTCAAAATTCTCCAAGTCAGGCTTCAGCAATACGTGAACCATGAACTTCCAGATGTTCAAGTTGGTTTTAGAAAAGGCAGAGGAACCAGAGATTAAATTGCTAACCTCCTCTGGATCATCAAAAAAGCAAGAGAGTTCCAGAAAAACATCTATTTCTGCTTCATTGACTATGCCAAAGCCTTTGACTGTGTGGATCACAATAAACTGTGGAAAATTCTGAAAGAGATGGGAATACCAGACCATCTGACCTGTCTCTTGACAAACCTGTATGCAGGTCAGGAAGCAACAGTTAGAACTGGACATGGAACAACAGACTGGTTCCAAATAGGAAAAGGAGTACGTCAAGGCTGTATATTGTCACCCTGCTTATTTAACTTATACGCAGAGTACATCATGAGAAATGCTGGGCTGGAAGAAGCACAAGCTGGAATCAAGATTGCTGGGAGAAATATCAGTAACCTCAGATATGCAGATGATACCACCCTTATGGCAGAAAGTGAAGAAGAACTAAAGAGCCTCTTGATGAAAGTGAAAGAGGAGAGTGAAAAAGTTAGCTTAAAGCTCAACATTCAGAAAACTAAGATCATGGCATCTGGTCCCATCACTTCATGGGAAATAGATGGGGAAACAGTGTCAGACTTTATTTTGGGGGGCTCCAAGATCACTGCTGATGGTGATTGCAGCCATGAAATTAAAAGATGCTTACTCCTTGTAAGGAAGATTATGGCCAACCTAGATAGCATATTTTAAAGCAGAGACATTACTTTTTCCAACAAAATCCATCTAGTCAAGGCTATGGTTTTTCCAGTGGTCATGTATGGATGTGAGAGTTGGATGGTGAAGCAAGCTGAGCACCGCAGAATTAATGCTTTTGAACTGTGGTGTTGGAGAAGACTCTTGAGAGTCCCTTGGACTGCAAGGAAATCCAATCAATCCATCCTAAAGGAGATCAATCCTGGGTGTTCATTGGAAGGACTGATGTTGAAGCTGAAACTCCAATACTTTGGCCACCTCATGCGAAGAGTTGACTCATTGGGAAAAACCCTGATGCTGGGAACAATTGGGGGTAGGAGGAGAAGGGGACGACAGAGGATGAGATGGTTGGATGGCATCACCGACTCGATGGACATGGATTTGGGTAGACTCCGGGAGTTGGTGATGGACAGAGAGGTCTGGCATGCTGCAATTCATGGAGTCTCAAAGAGTCGGACACGACTGAGTGACTGAACTGAACTGAACTGAAGGTAAAGGGAAGGAAGGAACAGCTGAAAGGGAAAGAATATGTGTATCAGAAGATCATTACTGTAAGGACAGCCACCCAGTCTTCTAGAAGCAAAGAAAAAGAGGACATAATCCAAGTCCTGTACAAAAGCCCATTGCGTGAAATAAAATCTGTTGTCTTCTCCAAGTGATGGCCTAACCACACTGTCTTGCTGGCACTGTGCTGGGAATCATGAGGTGGTACTTAAGGTCTCCTCTGGGAAAACCAAATCTATCTCTAGCTGATGCAACCACATTCTAATTTATAGGTCTTGTTTGTCTTCCCTGCTCCCCCCTCCCCCATGTTATAGATAGACGGTGGCTCCCTGTGCTATAAATAGTTCTCCTCACCCCATACAGAGCTGTCTTTCCTTACCCCTGACATCTATTCAGCAACAACTTAAGCATTTAGGACCTGCAGAGACACTGATAGTAAAAGGGTCAGATGGTTCATTCATAGAGAATTTTTAAAGACCTGTAAGATGAGAAGATGGAAATAGAAGCCAAGAGAAAGCGAATGGCATGTGAGCCCTGAACTATAAAATCCCATAGCTCCAAATTCAAAACATTCTCCTCACTTATCAATTTTGGCCCCCCAATTTAACTATTCTAAAATTTAGCTTCTAGTGAATAAAAGAAAGAAAATAATGTGCTCCAAGCAAGATCTATTAACCCCTCACTCCTTACCTCTGGTAGAAGTTTATAGCATGGGATACAGTAATATTAGCAAAAGAAAGTTTTTGTCTTTATGTTTATTTATGCTTTTTGGTTTCACAACTGCTCCAAGCTGAGAACTTGCAAGTCCCAAGCTCAGTCCTACAAAGGACAGAACAATTTAAAGTTTTAAATTCCCTATTGTCACCCTGGAGAAGGCAATGGCACCCCACTCCAGTACTCTTGCCTGGAAAATCCCATGGATGGAGGAGCCTGGTAGGCTACAGTCCATGGGGTCGCTGAGAGTTGGACATGACTGAGCAACTTCGCTTTCACTTTTCCCTTTCATGCACTGGAGAAGGAAATGGCAACCCGCTCCAGTATTCTTGCCTGGAGAATCCTAGGGACGGCGGAGCCTGATGGGCTGCCGTCTATGGGGTCGCACAGAGTCGGACACGACTGAAGTGACTTAGCAGTAGCAGCAGTAGCATTGTCACCCTTCTGGATGATATGAGAAATGATGGCTCCATAGTTCTGACCACCAAGCACTCTGCCAGGATGAAGCCAGGACCTAGCAGAGATGGGAAGACAGAGTGTTCAAAATACATGAAGAGGGCTTTGGGGTAGGGAAAAAGAAAGAAGAAAAACAAAGATGGCCAGAATGCTATAAAACAAATGGATCAGCTCCTAATATCTGCCACCTAGGCTCTTAGAAAAATTGCCCTTTGTATATATGGGTATATTGAGATATATATGCATGATGCACATATATCTCAATATACCCATATATATACTTATTGTATGTATATATATGTGTGTGTGTGTGTGTGTGTGTGTATAGTAAGTCCCCTACATACTAAGATTCAAGTTGTAAACTTTCAAAAATGTGGGCATGTGTTCCATCAATGTCAGGCATGAGTGAAATTGCAGCATTCCCTCCAGCTACTATTGCTGATGATCCTTCAGCCCTACTATCTCCCAGCTCCTCTCCCTTCTCCAGCCAGTAACTCTTCTTGCCTGTTCACTCCATGCTAGCTCTTGGACACTAGCTATTGTACTGTACTATTGTACTTTTCAAGATACTATACTGTAAAATTTTAAAAGTTTTATTTTTTAATGCTGTTTGTTTTTATATATTATTTTTGTGAAAAATATTATAAACTTATTACAATACAGTAATATATAGCCAATTGTGTTAGCTGGGTACCTAGGCTTACTTTGTTGATATGTATATTCATTGCTCAGTCATGGCTGACTCTTTTCTACCCCATTGACTGCAGTCCGCCAGGCTCCTCTGTCCATGGAATTCTCCAAGCAAGAATACTGGAGTGGGTTGTGATTCCCTTATCCAGGGGATCTTTCTAGACAAGGGATTGAACCTGAGTCTCCTGCATTGCAGGCAGATTCTTTACCATCTGAGCAACCAGGGAAGCCCAAGGGGACGCCGTGGCTGCATTGGCCAGGAAATGAACCCAAGCATCCTGAGCAGCAGGTGAGAATTCTACCGCTGAACCACCTATGCACTTTTGCTGGACTTATGAACAAATTGGACTTAAGAACTTGCTTTTGGAACATAACTTGTTCATTTGTATGGGCCTTACTGTGTATGTGCATATATATATATATATAAAATATACATTTATATATAGAGAGAGAGATCTCGGCAAAATGTAGTCACTAAATAGATGGCTCCTGTTATTGCATCATCATTACTGCAATGACAGTTAGTATGTACAAGTGCCCAGTGTTCTTGGAGATAGTCCAGTCCATATTGCCACACTGGGCTATCACTGTCTTTCTCCCCACCTTCTCTGTCTTCCCTCCTCCATAGAGAATGTATGATCTACAGCTCATACATTCTGAAACTGAAATAAGACAGGAAACCTTACACCTCTACCTCTGGGACCTTTCTTATGTAAAACGATTTTTCTTGGGATGTCCTAACTGAAGCACCAATATTATATTTTTCAGTCCAGACAGATAGTTAACTCTTATTAAGGCTCTGCCTACCTTTTAGTTTGGGGTTTTCATGACTGAAACACAATCAAACCCACAGTGAGTCCTTAGTCCATCAAACTGTCAACAACACCTCCACAAGGGCGGGGAACATAGAAAATATTGTGCCAATGCTGGTATGTAAAGAGGGCTGCCTTTATTGATAACATCTGGTGCCGTTTGTCAGAACACTCTGGCCATGTGGCCATGCGCATACTCACTCTGATAAATGAGGGCTAGCATGGCTGTGGGCACGCACAGGGCTCACCACTCCCCACGAAAACCATTCCAGCCTTCCATCCAGTAGCTTTCCTCATAAGTTTGTCTTTTTTCTCTAATTTCAACCACATGTCTTTCTAGGTTTGAAGCAGTCTATTTCCGTACAAACCCTACATTTTTGGCAAAACCCCAAGACCCTGGAAGGTAAGGATTTTAGGATCCTGCTTTCCTTCTCTGAGCACTGTTCTCCACCCCACCCTCATCTTCTTGTCTCATCCACTCAAACAGCCACAGACCTCAGACCTGCCTCCTTCCACTATCTCCTTACAGAGAAGAGGAGGAAAGAGAGAGTAAGGTCTACATTTTCTCTATCACACTGTTAACCAGAGTGCCAAGCAAGATACCCCAGCAGCGCTCAAGCCTTAAAATAATGTACAAATGAGTTAACAGTCACTCTAATGTCTAAATGCATGAATCACCTTCTCTTAAGGAAATAAATTGCTCCCCAGCATCACCGACTCAACGGACATGAGTTTGGGTAAACTCCAGGAGTTGGTGATGGACAGGAAGGCCTGGCATGCTGCAGTTCATGGGGTCTCAAAGAGTTAGACACAACTGAGTGACTGAACTGAACTGAACTGAACTGAACTGAAGTCCTCAAATCTCATGCATTGGATGAATTGTAACATTCTGAAATTGAAGATGGGTCCCCAGTATTGGCACACAGCGTTAAGATAAGAGCAGACCCATGAAAAGTGAGACACCAACTCTTTAAAAAAAAGTTCTTTATATTCCTTTTATTCTTTATATATATGTTACAATACTTTATTTTGGAAACTGCTGATTTTTTTTTTGCAATCTTCCTTAATTCATCTCTTCCAAACTGTTGTCAGTTTTTTAAGATCACTCCTCCTTCACTAGCAGGGTTACTTACATCCTTAGAGAAAAACAAACCATGTGTGCCTTCAAGATTGCAGCCATTGATTAATATTACTGCTTTGTTTACAGAATGACAGCAAGTGTTTATTGAGTCCCATCTTTGTGGCAAACACTGACTCTAGGCACTAAGGGTTCAGCAGTGAAAAAAGGATGATACTAAAAAAAAAAAGATGACACCAATTTCACTCTTAGGAGATTTAGTCTCTAGTAATGGGCAAACATACAGTAAACAGTGACTATATGATATAATAATATGTCAGATGATGATATATATTAGTGGAGAAAAAGGAAAGGGGGAAGTGGAGTAAGAAATGTGTTTAAGTAGAGTGGTTAGAAACAGTATCCTTGATAAGAGACTTGACAGAAGTGAGAGAGTGAGCCACAGGGAAACCTGGTGGAGGAGCATTCCAGGCAGAGGGAACAGCAAGCACAAAGGCCCTGAGACAGGACTGCATTGGCTGGCTAAGGAAACCATAGAAAGGCCAGTGTGGCTGACCAGTCAGTAGGCTATTTTACTTTTATTCCAAGATGGAATGCCATTGCCAGAGGAGTTATAAGATCTGATTTGCCCTTTTAAAAGAATTCTCCTAGGTTCCTTAAAAAACTAAAACTAGAGCTAACATTTGGCCCTGCAATCCCACTCCTGGGCATATATCCAGAGAAAAAAATGGTCCTAAAGGATTCATGCAGCCCAATGTTCACTGCAGTGCTGTTTACAATAGCTAAGTCATAGAAGCAACCTAAATGTCCATCGACATAGAACTGGATAAAGAAGATGTGGTACATATATACAATGGGATATTACTCAGCCATTAAAAAGAATGAAATAATGCCATTTACAGCAACATTGATGGACCTAGAAATTGTCATATTGAGTGAAGTAAGTCAGGCAAAGAAGAGAGGTATCGTATGATACTGCTTATATGCAGAATCTAAAAAGAACTGATGTAATACAAGTGAACTTATTTGCAAAACAGAAACAGTCACACAGACTTAGAGAATGAACTTATGGTTACCAGTGGGGGAAGAGTCGGGGGAATAGTTAGGAGTTTAGGATTGACATGTATATACTGCTATATTTAAAAAGGATAACCAACAAGGACCTACTGTATAATACAGGGAACTCTGCTCAATGTTATGTGGCAGTCTGGATGGGAGGGGAGTTTGAGGAAGAAGGGCTACATATATATGCGTGGCTAGGTAGCTCTTCAGCACACCTGGAACTATCACAACACTGTTCATCAGCTATACTCCAATATAAAATAAAAAGTTTTCTAAAAAATAAAAGGATTCTCCTAGAGGGAAATTTTAAAAAGTAACCTGATAATAATCAATGTTAATGTTATAAACTTATTGCAATATTATTATCTAGGAACTAGAATCTTGACTCCCAGTTTTCACTGTCACTTAAGGGTTAACATACTGCTTAATTTTGTACATGAATCTCGTAGTTTACTTTTGTTGTATAAGAAATAAAAATTAAATTACAGAAAATAAAAGGATTATTCTGGTAACTAGTTTGACAATAGGGTATGGGGTTGTGTGTGCTCAGTCATGTTCAACTCTCTGCAGTCCTGGGTTGTAGCTTTCCAGGCTCCTCATTCCATGGAATTTTCCAGGCAAGAATACTGGAATGGGTTGCCATTTCCTCCACCAGAGGATCTTCCTGACTCAAGGATCAAACCAGCCTCTCTTGCATCTCCTGCATTGGCAGGCAGATTCTTTAGCACTAGTGCCACCTCAGAAGCCCAGGGTATGGGGTGTGGGGGACAAAAGTGAAAAAGCAGCAAGACCACAGATGATGGCCACATTAAGGAAACTGGGGCAAATTTGAAGGTAGAACTGGTAGGACTGGATGACGAATTGGTTATGGAATGTTAAAGGAAGAGATTCAGTGAAGACACTAAGGTTTTTATCTGAGAAAATGCACGAATAAAATTACCATTTACTAAGAACAGGAGCCATGAAATTAAAAGATGCTTACTCCTTGGAAGGAAAGTTATGACCAACCTAGACAGCATATTAAAGAGCAGAGACATTACGTTGCCAACTAAGGTCCATCTAGTCAAGGCTATGGTTTTTCCAGTAGTCATGTATGGATGTGAGAGTTGGACTGGGAAGAAAGCTGAGCACTGAAGAATTGATGCTTTTGAACTGTGGTGTTGGAGAAGACTCTTGAGAGTCCCTTGGGCTGCAAGGAGATCCAATCAGTCCATCCTAAAGGAGATCAGTCCTGGGTGTTCATTGGAAGGACTGATGTTGAAGCTGAAACTCCAATACTTTGGCCACCTCATGCGAACAGTGAACTCATTGGAAAAGACCCTGATGCTGGGAAGGATTGGGGGCAGGAGGAGAAGGGGACGACAGAGGATGAGATGGCTGGATGGCATCACCGACTCGATGAACATGAGTTTGGGTAAACTGGGGGAGTTGGTGATGGACAGGGAGGCCTGGTGTGCTGCGATTCATGGGGTCTCAAAGAGTCGGACACGACTGAGCGACTGAACTGAACTGAACTGAAGAGCAGGAGAATCACCTGTGGGGAGGGGAGGAAATGAGTGTGAAGGGATGATCAGGCATGAGGACGGAGACATGTTAAGTTTAGGATGTCCTGTGAACATCTGAGATTAAATGCTGAATAGGCAGTTGAAACCAGAGCAAAGGTCAGTATTAGAGTTACGTATTTGGTAACCCACAGTAGACCATATTTAAAGCCCTGAGGCTGGAGGGCTTCATGTAGGAAGTGAATAGAGATAGAAAAGAGAAGAGCTCTGAGCGTCACATCACAGGTTACTCTAAAGCTGCAAGAACACGATGATTAACCAGCAAAAGGGCAGGGCAAGGAACTGCCTGTGAATTAGGAAGTAAACAAGGAGAGTGCAGTGCTCTGGAAGCCAGGGGTCAGGAGAGGGACCATGGATGACAAAGGCTGCTGATAGGAAAGATAGATGAAGACCAGGGGTGGACCACTGGTCTTTACAACAGGGAAGTCATGGACAACCTTAGCTAGAGCACTTCAGTAAAGAAGTGGAGACAAAAGGCTGACTGGAATAGATACAAAAGGAAAAAAAGATATGGAAGATAGGGAGTAAGGACAAGAATTCTAAGAAAATTTATTGTAATGGGAAATGGAGATAGAGTGACTGGAGAAGGATATAAAATCAAAAGGGTTTTTTTTTTCTGATTATGGGGGAAATTAGAGGATGTTTATCTGTGAATGGGAATCATTTGATAAAGAGGGATGATTTTGATGATGCAAGAGAAAACAGTATTGCTGGGGAGATTTTCTTAATTAGCAAGAAGGGTGAGAATACAATTTCACAAGTGGAGAGTTTAACCTTAGAAAGGAACATGTCAAACAGCTGATGGTAATACTCAGGTTCCATTCTGCCTGGTGCTCGGCTAAGTTTTCTATCTAAATTTACTGATCAGCTCAGAAAGAAGACTGTGGTCATTCACAACCTGATCTTGCATCTCTACCCTTTCTTTAATTTATTTATTCAACAGAGTTTAATTGAGCAGTTCCAGTGTATAAACTACAAAAATGAGGATAGAAAGATGAACTAAGTATTTTCTATTTGGGGAAGTATGTTTCTTGTCCCAAAGAAAATTACAATCTGCCAGGGGACATCGGTACATATTCAAAACACTGTAAACCTAGATAGTATATAATAAACTTCTTAAAAGAGATACAACCAAAAGTAAGAGTTTCAGGAAAAGAAAAATGTAGTGTCAAGTATGAGTTATTGGAAAAGGTGACATTTGAAAAGGATTTTTCTTTACAAAGAATGAGGTAATGGTGTCCCAGATGATGTGCTAGCATAAGTATCAGCATGTAAATGTTCAAATTTGGGGAATGTAATCTGACTGTTCTCTGTGGAACATATATCATCCTCATGTGCCTGCATCACTTTTTATTGTGTTTCTGTTTTTTTCACTGTTATAAGGATCAAGAGAGACAGACTTTCTAGGGAAAGATCTGATACTAAATCTAGCTCTTTATAATACGAGGTATTAATTATTCAATGTTCCTCTTCAAATTCAAGTCTAGTTAAAAACAAAAAATACAAGAGACGTGATCTCTGTTCTTTCTATGGATGGAAACAAACTTAAGTGTTGCCAAAGACACAACACAAATCCAAGACAGAGTTGGCTTAATGCCAGGGCCTTATCTACAAACACACACATACACACACACACACACACACACACACACACACAGAATGTGTAATGGCTGGATGAGACCACTCTGCTTATTATTTCCTGATGTCATAGTCAAGAGTAAAGGGGAAAGGAGACCCTGTTTAATGTGATCTAAGAGTGTGATGATAACAAGCTTTCTGAGAGTACATGCACTCAGCAAACTTTGACAGCCTCGTATGTAATGGTCTTCATGCTGGGCTCTAGACAAATACAGTGGCCATGGATCGGAAAACAGGGCACTAAAGTGTTCCCTGATCCCTCTGCCACAGTCCACAATATGTACTGATGGAACAGACTCAGAGTTGGGCAAAGATGTATGTGTAACAGCTTCTGGGTTTTAATGGCAGTTATCAGGGATTTATAATTTTCAGTTCATGTCCATATGTATTATTTCATTTGACCCCATATGCCTTCAGTCTGGCTCAGCCCCATTACCTGCCCCACTCAACAAAGTTATATCATGATCAAGTACTTGCTGGGTGAGGGTGGGGATACATACTCAAGGATATGTTAGTGAGAGAACCCTCCACAAACAAACAAGGAACTTTACAAAACTTTTCAGATGAACACTTCCAAATAAGTTGTTCATGAAAAATAATACAGCTGTACAGGAATGACTCAATGAATGTATCTCCATCAGCTGAAATTGCAATGAAGCAATTGTTGTTCGTTGCTTTTACATCAAGAAATGTCATTCCCAACCCATCCTAACGCCACCTATAGACACCCTCTGCCTCAAGGAACGCCCAGTCCTTCTACCCAGAAGTTTCTGTCCGTCCATCTCTCCAGTCCCAGATTCCACCCTTCCCAAGGTTCACCCACATTAATTTCCACTCCAGATACATGCTTTTATCTCTCATGCACACAGCATGAAACACTCAATGGCCAGGCCCCTAGGACAGAATGAAGACAGAATAGGAATGCTCAAGCCAGCCTGGCGCTCAGCCTTACCCAGAATCCTTGCAGTGTCTATGCATCCCACAGACATAATAGCAGAGACTGTGTGTGTGTGTGTCTGCATTTGAGGAAGGGGCAACCAGAAGCAGCATTTATCCAGCCACCTTCTCAACATAAGAGGGGCAGCCAAGTGCCCTTCATGTCCACGAAGTAGAGGTCCACCCTAGAGTGAGGGACGTCACAGTTGAAATGGGTTTGAGGACCAAATTATTGCCCTTCCCAGGCATTGGTTTGCAGTGCAGAACCAATTTGAAAATGTGGCATCATCAGCAGTCTTGCCCGAGGACAGACCGGGACCAATGTAAAGCAAAGTAGTAAATCAAGGCTCAGTTGCCCTGAGTGGGGAGCCCTGGCTAAACCAGACCAGGCAGCCGTGAGGCAGGATTGAGATGCATTGGCAGAGCTGTGACGGTGACCCCAGACTGAAATAATTGGGGTTGGGGGAGGTGCACGGTGGGTCAGACAAAGGGACACTGGAAGAATATATGGGGGGAGAAAGCTTTCAGAAGATCTGCCTGGACAATGACAGGCTTTGGTCAGAGTAATTATCTGCCATGTTCATATGTGCTAAATTCACTTGTAAAGGAGAAGCAGGCGCTCACACAAATACACTGGCACAAAGGAAAGAAAACCGTTCCAGAGTAAGCAGAGCAAAAACAATAGACCCCAGACGAAAAGGAGATGAAACTTAGAGAACTTCATTTCAAGGCAAACAGTGCCCTCTCGAGGCACAAGCGCTAGATGCAGATGAAATGGAACAAAAGAAGTTCAGTTGAAGGCAGTGCTGGAGTGCTGGAGATGAACTGCTCAGGCTGTTCTTGAGTGAGATTGGGGTCTAGATTCAAGGAAGAGGGAGGGAAGTTCCAGACAGTTCCTCCTTCTGAATGAACGTTCATGTCACTCCATGCTTTTCTCATAAGACTGACATAATTCCAGTCACTGAAAGGAGACATTTTTGACAAACACAAAGGGCCCAAGTGTGCAGTTTGGGTGTATGGCAGGAGAAATGGGGACTTTTCATAGAAAACCTCAAAAAGAGGAAAACTCAGTACAATGTGGGATGGTTGAGAAGGGGCAGAGATAATTTTATATGTGTGTGTGTGTGTGTGTGTGTGTGTGTGCACGCGCGCGCGTGTGTGTGTGTGTGTATGGATATTATATTTATACAGGGCATTATATATATATGAGATATTATATATATGGAATATTATATATATATATAATATAAGGCTTATATACATACGGCATATATATATATGTATATGTATAAATATATATGTAGGCTTCACTTATGTCTCAGTAAAGAAACTGCCTGCAGTGCAGAAGACCCAGGTTTGATCCTGGATCGGGAAGATCCCCTAGAAAAGGAAATGCAACCTACTCCAGTATTCTTGCCTGGAGAATCCCATGGACAGAGGAGCCTAGTGGGCTATGGTCTGTAGGGTTACAAAGACTTGAACATGACTGAGCACCTAACAATTCCACTTCACTTTCATATATGAGACTATATCTCAGGAAAGTAGATCTTTCTTCTTTCAGTAAAGGTCCGTCCAGAAGTTATTACTTTCCACAGTCGAAGTGTTCCCCATAGGTCCCCTCATGAGCCCTTGAAAGTAAAAGTGTTAGTATCTCAGTTGCGTCCAACTGTCTGTGACCCCACGAGCCATTGAGCCACTCTAAATCCTGCTTTTATGAGTCCTAGTCACTTTCAGTTCCCCTCCACCTTGGATCTGTCCTCTGCAGCATCTTCCTCATCTCTTCCTTCTCCTCTTCCACCACTTTCCACAGATCCTCTTGCCAGCAGTGAAGCAGTGTAAAGGCCAAACATTTCCCAGCTAAACAAATGTGGGTTCAAAATTCAAAACTATAAACGTCCACATGCATGGTGATCTGAGCTTCCTTTGTTTCCTCATCTTGAGACACGGCCGATAACAGACTTCTCATGGTGTTGGTAGGAGGAGAAATTGACATAAGGAGGGTCAGGTGTCCAGCACAGTGTAGGGGACAGAGATGGTGTCCAGCAGAACTACCTCTCCCTTCCTCAACCTACCTCCGCTGAGTAACGCCAGACTCCCTATCTCAGTTCTCTCCTGAGATAGGGAGAGTATCTCGCTGGAGTCACTCCCAGGCTCCCTATCTCTTTCTATTTTCTTCCCTTCCAGTCCACACTGCACCCCCAATACTACCAGACACTAAATCACATCAGGCCATCCCTTTCTTCCACCATTGTCACCTGAAGGGTGAATCTAAAATCCTAGGTTATTTAGTGCCCTCCTCAGTCTGTGCCCAAGTTAGCATCACCTAGTATCTCCCCACTGTTCAGCACTAACACTAGACTGCCCATCCACTTATCACCCCAAATACTCTTCTTATGCCTGTTCCACAGTGTCTCCATTCAGAGAGCCACTGTCCCCTACCCCACTCCTCTCCACTGTCCACTCCTATCTATCCTTCTAAGCCAGTCAAGTCCACCTCCTCTATTGAGCCTTCTCTGGTTATTCCTAGTCTATGGTGACCTCTGGATTCTTTGAGCTGCTATAGCACATTGTATCTATACTTTTAACCTTACCAATACTAAAATAAATACTGGAAACTGCATAAAAATGATGCACACTTGCAAGTATTGACATGTAAAGTCTTCTCTGATATAGTGATGACAAAGTGTAAAAACAGTAATCATTTTCTATGCCACTTCCTGGAAGAGAAACCAGCAGGACACTGAGGTGGGGACATGCTGAATGCTGGGAAATCAAGATAGGCGAAGTCCAGGGGATTCAGAAGAGCAGGATACTAGCTGTCAGGGAAAATCAGCAGGGCCTAGGGAGGGGAAACACCCTGGAGCCAAATGGGAAGGATGAGCAGGTGTTTACAAGATAGAGGAGAAAGATTCAGGCACTCTTAGTGGAGAAAGAAGCACATGCAAAATCAAAGAGGCATTCAAGTGCTTTTCTTGTTTGGGCAGTGGCAGGTAGCTTTGTATAGACACATACAAGTCATAGAGGCAGAAGATGAGGCTACTAAGAAACCCTTGGGTCTTGCTGTGAAGATCCTTGTGTGATGTGTGATGAGATTGGAAATTCATTCTTTATACAATATGCAACCACAGAGAGTTTTTAGTATCGGCATCATATAAACATATACTGGCATTGTTCTTTAGTTATTTCATCATATCTACAATAATTTTGCAGTGTCTAAGGCACATATCTTGGTCCCCCAGACCCTATAGAGTTTAAGTTTCAAGGAGAGTGAAAAACCTGGCTTAAAACTCAACATTCAAAATGAAGATCATGGCATTCGGTCCCATCAATTCATGGCAAATAGATGGGGAAAAAGTGGAAACAGTGTCACATTTCATTTTCTTGAGCTCCAAAATCAATGTGGACAGTAACTGCAGGCAGAAAATTAAAAGACACTCGCTCCTTGGAAGAACAGTGCATTAAAAAGCAGAGATATCACTTTGCCCACAAAGGTCCGTGTAGTCAAAGCTCTGGTTTTTCCAGTGGCCATGTACTTCGTTTTCCTCTCCCCTTTCTATCCCACCCCTCACAGTTGGCTTTCCACCGGGAGACCTTCCACAGGCAAAGCCTACTACCCTCTGCAGCTGCTTTTGTTGATGTGCTGGAGAGATGTCTGTTTGGCCCAGAGAGTATCCACATGGCTCCTGGTGATAACACCTTAAGCGGGAGAAAAGAAAAACGGTTTTCTGTTGACGGCACTGTGTACAGCCAGCTGAGCTATTTGGCACAGTCTCTGCAGCTGTGTATTCGTGATGCTATATTTAAGCCAAAAAAAAAAAAATCCCTAACCTGTGAATGATAGAATCAACACAGGCTGGAATTTGGTTGACCATTTAAGTGTTTATTTCCTTCTCCCTGATAAATACTCCTCTGCGATGGAGGGAAATGACTTCGCCCCCTGTAAAAGTTTAAACCCCCACTGTACAGAAAACAGGGACAGATTCTACTACATGTGATGCCACTTGGCTGAGTTTCCCAACTGCATAAATGATTTCTGTGGCAAATCTTCTCAATGAATGGAAGGGAAACAGAAGTGCCAGCTCACAATCTAGGCAAGGAGCAGGTGATGGGGCAAGCGTGTATGGGGTGAGGGGTTTGGAAGAGTTGAACTGTTCAATAGAAGGTAGATTTAAATGAAAGATGGAACTCACCATGCTGATGCGGTCAGAGAAAGACACCGGCCCAACTAAGAATACCACCTGCTCCTCCAAATGCCCATACTTCCAGCAGCTGACCTCTAAGTCAACCAAGTCTGTATATTTTTTCTCTTCCTTCCTTGGAGCCCAGTGTTTTAGCCTGGATAGCATACTTAAGGTTGAAGGCTTTAGACCGTCCAGGAAAGGGGGGAGGAGGTTGATTATGTTTTCTTCCTTGTTTAATTTTTAAAGGCACATTGAGGAGAACACCAGAGGTTGAACCTGAGTTTGATAGATTAAGTCAGGCTACTACTCACGTCTGTTGTGTGGTGTGTGTGTGTGTTTAGTCATTCAGTTGTGTCTGAGTCTCATGACTCTATGGATTGTGTAGCCCACCAGGCTCCTCTGTCCATGGAATTCTCCAGGCAAGATAACTGGATTGGGCTGCAATTTCCTCCTCCAGGGGATCTTCTCTACCCTGGGATAAAACTCACGTCCCCTGTGGCTCCTGCATCAGCAGGCAGATTCTTTACCACTGAGCCACCTGGGGAACCTATATCTGTTACTCAATGTCGTAAAAATCAGGGTGAGACTGGGTAGACTTAAGATAGTCCTGGGCCAGGGAACTCAGGAATGTCTCACTGCTCTTTAAAAACAGAGACACCCTCACCTTGGAGTCCTGAGGGAAAGTGCACATTGAACCAATAAGTTTGGCTCGCAAATTCAATGCTGTGGATGCTGGGAGGTCAAGTAGGACTTCTTCCTGATTCTGACTACTATGAATAGTTTCAGATAGAAACAGGCTGTGAAGACTCCTTACTTCTCCTAATTCTCAAGTCCTGGTGTCTGATTTCTCCACCTTGCAGAACCCTGGAAAAAAGAATGAAACAAGCAAGAGAACGGAATGAGCAGCCCTACTCTATGTGAACATGGGACAATGAGAGAGAGGGAGAACAAGAGAGATAAAGGAGAAAAAGGAATATTTCACAGATGGTTACTCCACAAGTAGGGACTAATCAGGGCTCTGGAAGGGTTTTCGTGGGGGGATCACTTTTCACTTTCATGCATTGGAGAAGGAAATGGCACCCCACTCCAGTGTTCTTGCCTGGAGAATCCCAGAGACGGGGGAGCCTGGTGGGCTGCCGTCTGTGGGGTCGCACAGAGTCGGACACGACTGAAGCAACTTAGCAGCATGATATATTTCATTATGTTCTTCATATGCATATTCTTTTTCAGATTTTTTTCCATTATAGGTTAGTACAAGATATTGAATATAGTTCTCTGTACTGTATAATAGGTCTTTGCTGTTTATTTTATACATAGGAGTGTGTATCCTTTTTCTGAGCCCCTTACTATTCTGCTATGCAAATATATTACTGCTTTGTGTTAAGATTTCCAGAAAACTTGAGATTGTTAGAACTGAAAAAGAACTCAAAGATCACCTAGAAGGCCAACCATTTTTACAAAATGTGAGACCTGCCCAAGGTCACACAGCTAGCAGTAGAATGGCAGGTATGATCTGGGCGTTCTCCCCACGGCTAGCACTTCCCTCGATCCTCTCCTGCCACAGATGACATTATTTTGTGAACTTGGTTGCTTTCAGTTTTCCCTCAATATTGAGACATTCAGTTCATATTTCAGAAAGAGAATGTCTTAACTATCCAAGGGTGTTAAACAGCTTTTCACATCTCTAATACTGTGGGGTCACTCTGAATGGATTCTGGAATAAATGATCAAATTTTGGTTAAATGAGTTCTCTCTGGACTAAATACACCAATTCTCTGCTGGGACTCAAATTGTGACATGTATTAATTAGTAAAAAGATGCAGTTTTATTATGGATATGCTCCCAGGCTCCCCACTTTCTACAAACAAAAGCTCATGTGGCTGTTATTATAATCAGTTTGAAGTTCAAAAAAAAATTGGGCCACTGATTCCAAATAGACCCTATGGGTGTCTGTCCTCTCAGGAAGCATGTGGTTTAGCAGTATTTAGCAGAAAGGTTGGAGGGGGCAGAGACCTGGTGGGAAAGTATAGACCTGGTCCCCGAAATCTACACTTCTAAAAGGTTTCACTTAGCACTTAATTGTAAAACAAACAAATCCTCATCATGTTCCAATTGAGGAACTAAGTGGGTAAGATTTACACATAAGGAAAGAGAAAAGGGGCCACCCAGCAGGAACCTTTTTCCTTTGCACAGAATCCAGGTTGCATTTTGTGAGTTTCCACCATTTTAGCACAAGTCAGAGCCTCATGGACATCAAGCTGTACCAGATGTGTTCATTACAACACAGAATGATCTCTTTCAAACTCAGAGGTTTTGACACAATTGGGTGGGTTTATCAGACAAATAAAATGTTGAGTAGGTGCAGAGATTTACAATACTCTTCTAAAACAATTCTTCCTGGATTTGCACTCTTTAAATGGGCAAAAGTCAGGATCACAGCATGCTCTGCTGTGACTTTTTATTTGACTTACTTAATTCCTTTGGCAAGGATATCCTCAGGGGAGGATGGACCATAGAACAATCACCAGCAGGGTCAGGGAGTGGAGAAATCATTCTAACACCTTCACTCGTTCCTCAACTTTATCTCAAAAACTTAGGTGACTCCATAAAAAGAAGACCTCAAGATAACTTTGAAGGGAAAAGAGAAAGCAAAGAAAAACTACTATTCTGTTGGAGACTAGAAAATTAAGATTATAATATCGTACCAACTTGGTCTTAGTGACTGATACAAGGTTTGTGTATTCATTCAGAAAATATTTATGAACACCTATATGTGGTAAATAATCTCTGGGAGTATACTGGTGACCAACCCTGTGGCATTTATTACCTAGTGGGTGAAGCAAACAATATAGAATAAACTGGACTTGGCTATATAATCATACACATCAAACTTTCAGCAGCTCTAAATGAATATTTCAGATTCAATATCCATAAGCTATTCTCCATCTTGTAGCTACAGTGTCTGGAACATGTGACCTCCAAATCATTAGAGAAGGACAGGAGAGTTGAAGAATGTGTGAGAAGTTTTCAAGGGCCAGGCAGAGAAGTGCTTAAAATCTGCTTGCATTCCACTGGACAAAACCCAAGCACTGGCCATTTTATAGCTTCTAGTTGTCATTATTGTTTGGTTGCTAAGTCCTGTCTGACTCTTTTGCAACCCCCATGGATTATAGGCTCCACTGTCCATGGGATTTTCCAGGCAAGAATACTGGAGTGAGTTGGCATTCCCTTCTCCAGGGTATCTTCCCGATCTTGGGATCTAACCTACGGCTCCTGCATTGGCAGGTGGATTCTTTGCCACTGAGCCACAAGGGAAGCCCATAGCCTCCAGAGAACCTAGGAAATGTAGGAGCACACATGGTTGTTTGTTGAGCACTATCAGTCTCTGGCATGCATAACTACAGATTCTAAGACTTCTCAGGTAGTAGAATCCCTGCCTGTTCCAAAAATGAACTGGCTTCAAAATCCTTACCATCCTAGCAGTAGTGGAAAGGAAATATGACTTTGATTAACACACTTCCAAGTCCACCCACTCTTCTGTGTTTAGACACAATTACTGGGCACTTCCCCTGATTCATCTACACTTTCTGTCAGGCCTTTCTCATTGATCCATTTATTCATGGCTCTTCTCTCATTATTTGGGTTCTCTTCTCTGACCCTTTGCAATCTGTCTCCAGTATCTACTAGACCTGCAGATTCCTTGCAAATGTCTGACCATAGCATGCATTTACTGAGCCTGATTTAGACACTCTTTTGAGAAATGAGAACAGATGATTCACTTTCCCTCCTGTACTTCAACAGGCTCATTGCTGCCTCTGTGCTCACACTGGAACCCCAACCTAGAATGATCCCTCTTCCTCATCAGCTATCTAAAGCCCTTCTTCTATGGCCCTACTAAAATCCTACCACTTGCATGAAGTTTCTGAATTTCATAAATGCTAACTTAGATTATCATTTTTTATTCACTTTCAGGCTTCTCTTCCTCAAAAGGACTTGAATAAAGAAGGCAAGCCAGAATTTATCTCCTAGCTCCCACTGTTGCCTTCGTGTGAATGCGTGGAGGAAAAGCACTCTGGGGTCCACTGAGCCTTTTCTTTTAGGTGGCTCTTGAGGATTAGCTGTGTTCACAATTTTGCCTTGAAGATAGGACTCCAAAATAGCCCAGGTAAAGACTGGACAAAGACAGAGGCAATAGTTGAAGGAAAAATTTGAAAAGACTGGTGTCTCTGAGCCTGTTAGAACTGGGTGCAGATTCTGACTTTACTCTTCTATAGTTGAGTAGCATAGATAAATTACCTCCTTTTACTGAGTCCTAGATGGCTCAATTTAAAAAATACAATAACATTTGCCTTTCTATGAAGTGGTGATGATTGAAGGTCATATCTGTGAAGTTCTCAGCACTTTTCTAAGTAAACACAAAAATGGTGGTATTGCCCTGTCAGTTTCTCTCATATTCCCTATCTACTTACTCTTAACCAAAGGTTTCTACCTGCCTCTTTTTATGTATCTCTCTAGTTTTCCTATGATGAACATCAATCCTCTCTCCCTCTCCATATATAATATATATATATAATTCCCAAAGGAAATGCTTCTGAATGGCTTAGTTATGCAATATAAAGCAGTCCTACTGCAAAGAGTTGTTTTGCTAGGATACAACAAAGGCCCCTGGTCTGTCAGCAACCATTTTTGGCTTAGACTCAGATTCCTATCCAATCATCTATGGGCCCTCAGGTCAGGGTGGCATGGCCCAAAACTAAGAAGTCCATGTGTAAGGAATTACCTACCCCTCTTTTTTACAAAATGATTATGTGACTAGCAGTTACAGAGTTATTGACAATCAATAAAGAAAAAATTGAATGTTATGATCTTTCATTGAGTACACCATCCTTGTTGAAATACCTGAGCAACCAACAACTAGCAGAGCAGGCTTTCTCAAACCTTGACAGGCATATGAATCACCTGTGGATCTTATTTAAACTGCAGATTCTAATGCATCGGGTCTAGGGCAGAGCCTGAATTTACAATAAGTTCCCAGGAGGTGCCGTTGCTTCTGGTCCATGGCTCACTCTTTGGGTAGCAAGATAAGAGTGAATCAAATGATTGACTCTGTCTACATCCTTCCCTAATGCTCTCCTTCTGTGATAGCAGCAACATGTAGTGATATGGTAATGCTATTGACAAGTTCTCTTGGAGAAGAGAGTACGGAATACCAAACAAAATCTTGTTTATGGCTTAAGCAGCAAACTGGACATAGCACAACAGACTGGTTCAAAATTGGGAAAGGAGTGTGTCAAGGCTGTATATTGTTACCCTGCTTATTTAACTTATTTGCAAAGTACATCATAGGAAATGCTGGACTGGAATCTAGATTGCTGGCAGAAATATCAATAACCTCAGATATGCAGATGACATCACCCTAATGGAAGAAAATGAAGAGGAACTAAAGAGCCTCTTGACAAAAGTGAAAGAGAAGAATGAAAAAGTTGGCTTAAAGCTCAACATTCAGAAAACTGGCTTAAAACTCAACATTCAAACAACAAAGATCATGGCATCCAGTCCCATTACTTCATGACAAATAGATGGGGTAAAAAAGGAAACAGTGACAAACTTTATTTTCTCAGGCTCCAAAATCACTATGGATGGAGACTGTAGCCATGAAATTAAAAGACTCTTGCTCCTTGGAGGGAAAGCTATGAGAAACCTAGACAGTGGATTAAAAAGCAGAGACATCACTTTGCTGACAAAGATCCAGGCTCTTAGCGACCCCATGGACTGCAGCCTATCAGGCTCCTCAATCCATGGGATTTTCCAGGCAAGAGTACTGGAGTGGGGTGCCATTGCCTTCTCCTCATATAGTGAAAGCTATGGTTTTCCAGTAGTCATGTACTGAGGTGGGAGTTGGACCATAAAAAAGGTTGAGCACCCAAGAATTGATGCTTTCAAACTGTGGTGCTGGAGAAGACTCTTGAGAGTCCCTTGGACTGCATGGAGATAAAACCAGTCAGTCCTAAAGGAAATCAACCCTGAATATTCATTGGAAGGACTGATGCTGAAGCTGAAGCTCCAATACTTTGGCCACCTGATGCGAAGAGTCAACTCATTGGAAAAGACTCTGATACTGGGAAAGATTGAAAGAGTGCAGAAGGAGAAGGGAGCAATAGAGGATGAGATGGTGGGATGGCATCATTGACTCAATGGACATTAGTTTGAGCAAACTCTAAGAGATAGTGAAGGACAGGGAAGCCTGGCGTGCTGCAGTTCATGGGGTCACAAAGAGTAGGACATGAATGAGTGAACAACAACAACAAGAAGCAAAAATGCAAAGAGCTGTGTCAGGATATGGGGTGACCTGGCTCACCTCAGTACTCATATGCAACTCTATTAACTTCTCAATGACTAAAAATTCTTTAAAGGCAAGCACTTCATCTTAGTAATGATGTGTTCAATGTTTTGTGTGTACATTGTACATTCTCAACTAATAATTTTTTAACAGAAGTCGATTTCTCTTTGTTATTCCCTAAAACATCTAGTGCACACAGCAGGAACTCAATAAGAGTTTGTTGAGTGAATTAATAAAGATTCCAAGAAATAATGATTGTGGTCCTGTGTAGAGGAAAATATTATTCCTCATCAAAATCATCTCAGGAAGATCATCTCTTAGGGCTAGATGGGTACTAAGGGAAATAACACTGATGTTAGACCAAATACTTGGAAATGAGTAGGCCTCAGCTGACGATCCAAATTGGTTTGGGTACCATCTGGTGCTAGCACTGAAGCATTTTTCATGCTCACTAATAAAGAACTTAGGCTGGCTTTAGGGAGGACTAGGTCAAACCGGTGACTTCTATGGGTGGAGCACTAAAACAATCTGCAGTGGTTGCAAAGGGAGCTGCCTACTTGGATCGCTCTTTCCTTCTCACATTGCCAGCAGCATGCATGTCCTATAATAAAACAAATGCCAACTCCAGGGGAAGAGCTGCATCCAGTGCTTTGTAAGGAACCCACCAGGGAGTACCTGACTGTGAGGCTGGAGCCTGAAAGCCTCCTTTCTCTGCACTTGGCTCATAAAAGAAGCCCCATGGCTTAAATCCACCAGCTCTGTGCAATCTCCGACCGCAGAGAATAGCTCCGAGACCTGCAGACAGGCAGGGACACAGACGAAAGGGAAACGCTGCCAACCCCAGGAACAAAAGCTTGCTCGCATTGCTGAAGTTACAGAGGATGTAGCCTAGGAGTTTCGCTTTTGTGAGAAAAATTAAAAAAGAGTATTTGGAGTCTAGGATGGAGAGGACAAAACAGAATTCATATCCTTCATAAGGAAAATCAGGGGAAACTGGAGGGTGGCACCAGAAGTGTGTTGACGGAGTTGATAAATTTCACATAACAAGATGGTCAATGTGTACATTCTCCCTTCTTCAAACTACCTTCATGTGCTCTTCTTTAAAATTAGAAGCCCGAAGAGAATCTCAAAGAAATACTATGAGAGCTTATTTTAGTCCCTCTAGTTTCCTTTTGCTTTCTTTCCTCTTTTCTTCTCTTTGGCTGTCTGTCTGGAATGGGCTAGGGTATGGAGGTGCCTAATGACAGAGATGTTGATGAGGAATGGACTTGAAAGTCATTCTCAAAGTTTACCTTCAAACTATATTTAGAGAGGTGGCCTTAACTAGCAAAAACTAGTATAAAAAAAGAAGAAAAAACTAACAGTTTTGATCACTTATCAAATGCCAGAAACCACTTATAGCATTTCATCTGTGTAAACTCAAGTATTTATGCAATTGACTCCTCCTTGGGTGAGGACCATTCTCATCACTGACATTTTAAAGGTAGTTGTAAAACAAGAAGGTCAAGTAAGCATCTCAAGGTTATTCAGAGAATAAACTATGAAGCCAGGGTTCAAAGCCAGTCAGTCCGGCTCCAGAGCCTGCTGTAAACCCTGTACCAGGGGCCTCTGAGAAGGACCATCACCATGGTGACTCCCTCCCATACAGCCCTCTCTAACAACTGGGTATACAGCCTGCCTTCTTCTGGCTTCAGTTTTGTCCCTGAAGACCACCTCTTAATCATTCACTTGTTTCATACATTGAAGTCAGTTCTCAGACAAATTGCACTGAAGCTCCAGGGAAACCCCTGCTCTGGTATCTAAGTTCCTGTGCTCTTTCAACTGCCCCGCTCTAGCTCTCATTCAGCCCTCTCTGCTCTCTTTCCTTCCTGACAATCCTTATCACCTGTTTTCTATACTGTATTTATATACTTTGTCATCTTTATTTCACTGCCTTAAATCTGTCATCTTATTCTCTAATTTTAGGTCAATATCTCTTATGAACTCAAGAACAGGGACTGTGCATATACTTCATCTATATTTCTCCCATAGATTAGCAGAGCTCTGAGTGAATGAATGAGTGAACTACAAAAAAAAAAAAAAATCCCTTTTACTTGTCTTTCGCCTTATTCTCCTCATCCCAGCAAATCAAAAACACAGGTTAAGTTTTAGGTGGCTAAGAAATCTTAGGATGGGTTGTGGCATATGCGTTATGAAAACATCAGAAACCTGATATTATCGCCCAAATAACTGGGGCCTGAAATTGATCCCACTCCTTGTTTTCTGCTAAGACACTTCCCCGTTACTTCTCAGTTTGAGAACACTGACCTCAAGGGCCCAGTCAGGTGGATGTGACACTCTAGGTTTTCAGAAGAGAAAATGTCATATTTGATGGAGAGGGAAGGAAGGAGGGAAAAGAATGCTTGAAACAAAGCTTCTGGACCAATATACCTAGTTGGATATTCATGAAAATCAAAGAAAGTGGAAACACAGAAGCATATTTTAAATTAAGTTCGTTAAATCCCCTCTGGTTGTATTTCTCTAAGTTTCTGCCACAGTCACTGGAAATCAGAGGATGCTCCAGTGTGCCTTCTAGCTTGGATATGCTGTTTTAACTTCAAGAACAGGAAAATGTACCCATCATTTCCCCTCTGTCCCCAGTCAGTCCCTTACCTGATGCAAATATAGCTTTCCTTTTTGCTAGCCAGTATCCCCCCAGACAAGGGGGGTAAAAGAACATGAGTTCTGAAAGTCAGTCTCTGATGCAAAGCTCATTTTCATAGCTTGTTAACTATGGGATCTTGGGCAAATTATTTAATTTTTCTGAGTTGTCATGACAATGAAATGAATCATCACAGATAAGTACTTAATACAGCTCATAACTTTTACATTTTGAGTAACATTCACAGTGTTCTCCACCATTCTTCTCATTACTCAGATTTTGTTAATTCGTTAGGTTGTTTTTTTTTTTTTTCCTTTTTTAGACCTTCTGTTTGTAAGTCTTTGCAGTTTCCCCCTAACTACTCACAACTATGTTTTTCTAGATTCCAGGTCCAAGTTGAAAAAGAAGGGAAACAGAAAAGTTATATCTTCAACTTGGATATTTTAAATGGAAAAGCACTGCAAATTCAGCCATGGACTGAGAGGGAATAAAAAGTTATTGAGACTGTTCTATGCATCTGTGTCTCTTATTCGTCTCGCATATAGGGTTATCGTTATCATCTTTCAAATTCCATATATATGCATTAGTATACTGTATTGGAAGGTGAGGGTGGAACGTTCTGGGAGAATAGCATTGAAACATGTATATTATCATATGTGAAACAGAACACCATTCCAGGTTCAATGCATGAGACAAATGCTCAGAGCTGGGGCAATGGGATGACCCAGAGGGATGGGATGGGGAGCGAGGTGGGAGGGGGGTTCAGGATGGGGAACACATGTAAACCCATGGCTGATTCATGTCAATATATGGCAAAAACCACTACAATATTGTAAAGTAATTAGCCCCCAACTAAAATAAATAAATTTATTAAAAAGAAAAAAAAAGTTATTGAGATTCTGTAAGTCTGGAGGCACCATCTGGGAATAAAACTTGTAAAGAAATACATAAGCGTTCCTTTTATTCAGAAGATACTTTTGCCTCAGGGATCATGGCAGCCCTGAGCAGTTTTCAGGGATGGGCCCTGAAGCACTGTCCTATATAGGAAAGGAGGGGAGAAAAACCCTCTACTGAACTGTAAGTCAGGAGAGAGGAGTTCGAGTCTCTAACTGTATGTGAGAGTGCGTGTGTGCCAAGGTGCTTCAGTCATGTCTGATTCTATGCAACCCAATGGACTGTAGCCCTCCAGTCTCTTCTGTCCATGGGATTCTCCAGGCAAAAGAACACTGGAGTGGTTTGCAATGCCCTCCTCCAGGGGATCTTCCCCACCCAGGGATTGAACCCGAGTCTCTTACAGTCTCCTGCATTAGAGGGCAGACTCTTCACCGCTAGTGCCACCTGGGAAGCCCAAACTGGATGTGACTCCCCTCAATTCAGTCAGGCTCTCTGAGCCTTTTTACTTTGGCCAACATTCAGGCTCATGTAAAACCACTATGGAGGTTGTCACTGTTAAGTTGTGTGTGACTCTTTATGATCCCACGGACAATAGTTTCCCCTGTCCACGGGATTTTCCAGGCAACAATACTGGAGTGGGTTGCCATTTCCTCCTCTAGGGCATCTTCCCAATCCAAGGATCAAACCTGTGTTTCCTGCAGGTACATATGGCTAATTTTATAGCATCTGGTTTTTGAAATCATGTAACCATGAAGGGCTCCTGAGAACTTAATTATGTTATCAGAGAACTACGTTTTTACTTTTGCTGCATTCTAATAACAGAAAAAAGAATTATAAGAAGAGAAGATGGTGTTAGGCAAACCAGTTAATATGAGCCATCCTTCCAGGTTATGGCCTGGATTCAACAACCAGTCTGTTCAACTTCCTACATCTCTATGTTTGTAGTCTGAGGAATGAGAAATGCACACTTAGCATATGAGGTGGAGGGAGATTTGTGCTCAGGAGATCGTATTCCCCAAGGGAGTTTTCAAAGTTCAGTCATAATTGGACAGAGAGAAGAACCAGCAGGGAAATCTTTATGGAGATGTAATTTTTGAATTAGACCTTTAGGGATGACCAGGATTGGTCAGGAGAAAATGAAAAGTAAAGTAATCCAGTTATGAGTATCACAAAAGCCAAGCACAGATGGGAAAGTATAGAATGTGTGTGTGTGTTTGTGTGTGAACAGCTCAATTTGAAGAAAGCATAAAGAATAAAGGAAATAAAAATTTAAGAATATAAAAGACCAGAGAAAGTGAGTAGAGGAACTCAGCATTTCAGATTAAGGAATTTAACAGTGGGAAGACAGAGAACTGCTGATATGCTGCTCCACATGGGAATTGGTCTTCAGAGTATATAATTATTCATCACTATCCTCATACAGATGTTGAGTGTACTACATTTTCCACAGATCTCTTCCTTTTTCCCTCCATTTTGTCATTGAAAAGGTGAATCATTGACATCAAAGTTGAAAGAGAACTCAAAGATTATCTAGTTCATGCTCCCATTTTATTGATAAGAAAACTGAGGCTTAGAGAACTTCACAGGGCCAATCAGTCAGTGGTGGTTCTGCATCTCAACTAGCACTCCAGGATTGCCTATGATGAAATGAATTCTTCATTTTCTCTTTTTTTCACTCCAGTTTTCTCACTAGCATTGTTAATGCCCTTTGGAAACATGCCTGTTTTGCAATAGAGTGATGACTTTGATAAGTAGCAGCCTCCTTTAAACCACTTTCCTCTTAAAGAGAAAAAGACTACTTGGCTTTCCTCCAACAACTCTTTGATTATTTAACCCAGTGGATTCCAGGAGATAATGTTAAGTCAGAACAATATGCATGCTAAAGCAAGTAAGAGTGAAGGAGTAACCTACTCATAAAATACTGATAATTGGGTAGAACGGTCTTCTGTACAAGTCTTTGAAAATAGACCAAGGATGTCGATCCACATTTCCTTGAGGTTAGATGTTAACTGACTCAAGGTCAGAGAAATAATAATCTCGGTGTTTCACAAGGCCAAAATCAAGGTGTCAGTAGGGCTACATCCTCATCCTATTTCAGGCTCATTTGGGTTGTTAGCAGAATTCAGTTACTTATGGTTGTAGAACTGCAACCATAGTAACTGTCTCCCCTTTCTTTTTGTTTCTCCACGGGAGACCTCACTCAGCTCTTAGAACCTGCCCTCTGGTCCCCTCCGTGTGGCCATATCAGGCTACAGCATGGCTTTTGCTTTTTTCCAGGCCCCCAGGAGTGCTGCTTCCTGTCTCTTTTTTAAGGGCTTATCTGACTAGGTCAGATTCACCAAAGATAATCTTTCATTTCATTAACCCATAGTCAATTGATTAAGGACTTTTAATTATATATGTGCAATTATTTTTGTTGATATAATGTAACATAATTATGGAAGTGATATCAGACCATATTTACAGACCTTGCTCACACTCACAAGAAGAAGCTATACAGAGCATGCACACCAGGGGGCAGGAATTTGGAGGGCCATCTTAGAATTCTGTCTGTACAAAGTGTATAAATCCTTACTTCCCTTCCAGTCCATGAGTCACTTCAGGACAGGGACCAGAATTTAAGCTGATTAAACTGGTTAAATTATGAAAGAAAGAATTAATTAAAATTAGTTTCCCCAAGCTTATAAATAAATGTCTTTAGTTTATATCTAGGTATGCTAAGAAACTTTGTCACTAATTAAAATTAAGCATTGATTTCCATGAACAAATGGCAGTTTGTAACAAAGATCTGGGCAAGGTTGAGGAGTAAAATTTCTTAAAATTAGTATAACAACAAATTCCTTCTCAAAGTTAGCCTTATCATTAAGTATTCATTGGAAGCCAACCTCGTATGCACTGAGCAGCATGCTAGTCTCTTTAGGAGGGTCCAAAACGAAAGAATACCAGATATCCTCTTTTTTTTCTCAAGAAGTTTACAACATAGTAGGGAAGACAGCTCTAAAACACATGAAGCAATATTAAATAGCACAGCTAATACTAAATAACACAAGTTCATATTATATCTAAGCTGAGAGGTATAGACAAATACTGCAAAAGCTTTAAAAAGTAGGTGACCAAGATTGGCTGTTGTAGGAAGAGAAGTTTCTAATTTACATCAGTTCTTAAAAGGAAAGCAGGAAGATATGATTTGATGTTAGACAAGAGAGCTGTTGAAAGTTTTGAGCTGTGCTGTGAAGCAATGCAAGTTGTACAGAAGGAAAATGAATGTAAAAAGGGTTTGTTTGATGGACTGAAGGAGAAGAGGCTGTAGTTGTGCAGATTACCTAGAAAACTAACATAATAATTCAGATGTGAGGTGATAGAAGCCAGGCTCCTATCCATAGTCTATATCATGAGATAGGATTAGGTGGATAATGTAACAAAAGAACATTTAAATGAGAGTATAACAGGGCTTAGTCTTTGACCTGATATAGGGAATAAACTAGAGTTGAAATCTACAATTTTTAATTTAGGTGGGTGTGGCAAAGACTAAGGGCTTCACTTCAAAATCCATTTGCTTTTTTTTTTTTTCCTTCCTGGGAAAATTCTTCTTCCTAGACTACATTTTCCAGTTTCCCTGGCAGATAAATGTGGCCGTCACACTTAACTCTAACAATTAAGAGATCAGAGATTATGCAGTGCTTTAAAGTCAGGGTAGTCCCATCCATACCCTCCCTGCAGACAAAATTCAGCTCTCAGCAATGGCAACAAGCCTCAAGGCCCCAAAATCACATCTGAGAGAAGAGTTACCTGCAGACTTGTTCTCCACTCTGTGCTGTTATGTAAAGAGAAAACTTCAATTAAATTTAAATCATTAAACATTTTTTGCCTATTTATTTTGAAAACATATCTAACCATTGTCTTAAGAATGGAGGCACCAATAACAGAAGTAGTGAGTTGGAAAAGGGATGTTCATTTGGGGGTTTTAGAAAATACTAAACCAGAGCAGAAAGTCTGTTAGGCAGCTGGTGGTATAGCAGGACCAAAGCTTAAGAATAGGAAATAGAGATTTGTTATCTGCAAAATAAAGCTTGCTGAAACCACAGAAGAAAAGAATTCTCAGATGAACAGAGATAAGAAATTAAGAATAAGAATTGAAGACTGTCTTAAATATATGTTCACAGTTAAGAAGTAGAAGAAGGAAGAAGAGCCAGTGAAGAACTGAGAAAGGTTCCAAGATAGTTTTTCTCACCTATGCAAGTGAAACCTGCGGATACAGAGAGCCAGCTGTATTTACTATACTACCCTTTTTATAAAAGGAACTTGAGTATCCATGGATTTTGATAGGCTCTTGGAAACTATCCCCTGCATATACTGAGAGATGACTGTATAGGAAAACAACAAGGAGGGCTCAAGTTTAAAAGTCTAATTTTGGCCTTAGGTTTGATCTTGATGCATCGTCCACTGATCAACAGCAGAAGAAAACAGCACCACCGTAAACTTAGCAACATGTTGCAGTGTAAATCAGCCACCACAGGATCATTGCCTTTTTCATATCAGTTGAATACCCATTAACACTCAAATGAAGTTGTTGAGAATCATGAACTGGCCAGAAAACAGGTAGCATTAGGCAAGAAGAAAAAGTGCTAGGCTTTATTTATGAAAATATTATTAATTCTGTCTTTACTTGACTAAAAATTGGTTTATGCACATTCAGATTTTTTGTTTGTTTTACCTTGTCAACAATATATCTTAACTTTTAACAGAAAAATAAAATTAGCTGTTGTCTATGTTAACCACAAAAATGTTTCAACTGATTTTTTCCATAAAATTGTTCAAATTATCTAGCTTTTCTTGACATTATGTGGGCACAACCCCACAAATCAAAAGAAATATTTAAAGCTTAATTTTATTCTTGAGGCTTGTTCTATAGCAATCATTCTATGAAAGGAAAGTAAACGTTGATTCATTCACGGTTTAAAAGTAAAGCCCTAAAAATAGGTATGGTTTGGTTCTGAATTCAGGAAATAAATACAAGTTATTTATACTGTTGTTGTTAACATAATAATTACATTTGGGGATAGTATTTACTTAAAGGAAAAAAGAAGCTTTTTATCTTTAAATCAAATTTCCGTTAAACAGAAATTTCTAAACAGGGTTAATTTTGAATCAAGGGTAAAGAATATGATCATTTCTATGTTTAGCTAGTGGTAAGATATTGTGTTAATAACACTGACAAGTGGCTAAAGGACAGGTCCCCAGACAGTGAAGGAAAATCTTTCCGTCAGTCAGCAGTACACAAGGAGCTTGAACACAGCCTTGCATACATGTGACAAATACACATCACCTACCTGATCCCCCTGCCCACTCCCCAGTGAGGCAATGTGTTCCAGGTAAAGCAATCAGCACCACCGTTTAACTTAGCTGGCTGGATAATCAAACTGCAAAAATCTGTGATTTGTTTAAAGCCACATCTATGTGATACCAAAGCAACAAATCATTGCAATCAATCCAGTCAAAATAATCAGTCAAGTTAGAGAAAACAGATAACTCAGATTTATTATTTAACAATGCTGACAAATCTAGTGAATTATATGCATTCTCCTAGGTGGTTTTTTTTTTGTTTGTTTACAATGTGTAAAGACAAAGATCCTATAAGACGACTTCACTTATTCTCTTTATCATGCAAATTCTAGTGCCCCTCCTCACTTTTTTTAATCCAGTACAACTTTCCCAACATTCAGGTAGACAAAATAACAGTAGCGGAAATGACTTGATGATCTTTTTAATTTCTTAGGCTCTTTCAACCTCTGTAGACCCCACTTTAATGCAAATCAAACTTGGGTGAATTGTACATTACCTACTGAAAAATAATTTCAATTAGAAATTTAATTACACTGTCTTGAGGAAATGGAAACGACAGTTTCTTTGAATTTTATACATTATGGAAACCTCCAAAGTACTATAAATCCGCTAATTGATTTCTGTACCTGTAATGTTTGATTAGGTGTATTTTATTGTCTTCTTGGTTTTAATTAACCCTGGGCTTGTCAAAATGCTTCCAATGACAAAGGATATATGATGAAGTGTGATAAACTCTATTAACAGAAGCTGACTTTTGTCAGTAATTGCTCTCATGCACAAGAGTTATTAGAAATTAGCACACAGAAAAAAAGAAATTTTACTTTTGGTAACAACTTTTATTGGCAGCCATAAATCAGGGGATTGCCCTCTATGTGCCTATGATAAGCAAATGTGAATGACCATAGCATCCTACAGAAGATCAATCAGTCTCTGGATGCCATATAAGTATTGAGAGTGGCAAAATACAAAGACTTATGAAGTCGAAGTGATAAGAGCCAAAATTATACCAACATCCCTAACTATTCAAATTAAGGAACTCTGTCCAGAGGGTGGACATATTATTGCAGCTGACTCAAAACAGATACTAAATAGGTGTCTGTGCAGTTGAAGCCACAATAAATTAATCAATGAATTTGCCCAGGCAATTAGGATTGCTTTTCATTCCAAAACTGTTTTAACCATAACTTCCTATCAAGATGATCAATACAGACCTTTCTGCTGAAAACAGAGAAACAATTACCTTCCACTAGCTACTACTTTAGAAACAGAAAAGAAGAGTAAGAGTTGATTTGTTTGGCCAAATGTTACAATTAACCTCTTTTTTTTTTTTTTTACAATTTGACATGGTAGTATAACAGCTTTCTTAGTTTTAATCTCTAAGAAACCAACATAGGCACGCCTTCAGAAAAAATATGTTATCAAAACTCTATTCTATGCTGATACCATTTTAGAACCCTGAGTGCCTGGATATGTGACATAACTTAATGTAATCTGATAACTGCCCAATCTGATTGACAATAACTCATGATGTCTGGATCTTACAATCTCTAGGTTGAAAATAGTAGGGATCTTGGTGTTGATGATCATATGGAAGTGATTGATTATAGTCAGTAGAACTGTCAGATTACTGTCTTTGTAGAGCTTAGTCTTTCTGTAGAATGAACCCGCAAGTGAAAGAACACAGCAAACATGAGCAAGTGGTGTTGGGATCATCCGGTCTCCCCAGCTCCTGAGAGGCTGTGGCAGTATCTGGCATTTAAGTTCAAAGAGCACTAGCCTTTGGAGCTGAGAAATGGAGAGGTGACTTGCTGGCCATTGTAATACTGGTCCTAGTCTGTAGGGATAACACCACTATTTTAGCTTCATTGACCAGCACTGACCCCACGGAGAGTGCATAGTGTCTGAACCTGAGCCCCAAGATCTAATAGAGCAATGACATAAAAGAAAAAGAGTAAAACAAATATCTAAAGAGAAGAATAACAAGTCCAAGCACCCAGCACAAACTCCTTCCTAGTGAAGAAAAACTTTTGGAGGTGAGAAATGGCAATTTGAATATAATTTGAATATAATGGTAATGGAAAGTAAATTAAAGCACAGACACTTCCTAGAATTTGAAATGCACGTGTTGAATTTTAATTGTTTATTTTTTGGTCTTGTGGTGTGGCTGGTGGGATTTTAGTTTCCTGACCAAGGATTGAACCTGGGTCATTGGCAGTAAGAGCACAGAGTACCAACACTGGACCACTGGGGAATTCCCTTGTAAGTGTTGAATTTTAAAAGTTAGTAGATGCAACCCAAGAATTCTGTATCCAGCCAAGATAGCAGTCATCTATCAGAATAAAATATACAATAATTCAGAAAATATGTCACTCATGTACCTATCTGAAAGAAATATTAATGAAAAAGGACTTTAAACAATGAATGAATTTCAAGAAAGAAGTTAATCTGGGAGAGATGAAAAGGAGAGGAAAAGAAGTGAGGGATGAAACTTACAATATATATAATTGAATCTAAAAGTATAACAACAGAGTGATGAATAATGAGCAGTATCACTGTAATACTAGAATTCGTAGAACAGAAGGCACATGCTGCAAGGGAAAACCTAAAAATGACTTGAAATGAAAGGTATAACACTACGTCAGCAATACCTGGAAGTTATAGATCACAGGGACAGGTGAATGAATTATAAAGATATCCCGTTGTTGGGGAAGAGAGGAAAAAATAATCTAAAGATCTCATTTTATTGAGGTGGAATAATCAGTGCATGGATCCTGTGTGAAAGGAAGAAATAGTTGGCATTTTGTTTTCAATGAATATTAAAGGAATGTACTGACCAACTAATTGTAGGCATTCATTAGTATTTGATGAAGTAATAAATTGCAGGTGTTAAGAATGAAAAAAGAATACCATGAGTTGAACAGAAAATGACTTTAAAACTTCCAAGCAAGAGAATAAGTGAATAAATAGTAACTTGATTCAACTATTAATAACACAAAAATAAAATGCTAAACTATGCTAAATAAAGTAGAATGGAAAGATTTAAGCCAAATTATTCATTGTTTTTGTTAAATGTGAATATGTTCAAGTTCCTTGTTCAAATACAGAGGCTGAAACTTTCTTTCAAGCTTAAAGGAAAAATACAACAACAAAAAGCCAAAGCTCATTTGTAACAGCTTTGTTACCCCAAGTGTGTAGAACATCACCTGAATGAGAAATGCAAACTCTCGAGTCCAACCCCAGACCCACTAAACAAAAATTGTATCTTTAAAAGAATCTCCATTATGCAATTCATATGCACATAAAAGTCTGAGAAACATTATGTTACAAGACACACATTTAAAACAATTTTGTAAAAGAACACCAAAAATAGAGAGGTAGATAAAGAGGTACCAGACAAATGCAAACAAACAAGTTAGTGTCGATACTTAGATAATGTGTTATTTTCAGTTAATTAATAAATAAAAGAGGAAAATCATATGTTGATTTTTTAAATGCTGAATTCATTATTTTTATTTGAGCTTGTGCTCACAAAAGTGGATTATTCGTAATTCTCATGATACATTCTCATTGGTCCATCCATAGCTTACTCTTATTAAGCTAGTTGAATATTTCATCCATTATTTTTACTTATGTTACAAACACTTAAGAAATCCCACCCAAAAGAGTTGGTAAGAAAGCAATTGTAGTGTACATCTAACCATCTCGTCCCTTCCCTGTCCTACCTTCCCATTTCACCTGACCTGATGTATGGGAATATCACTATGAGTCCTGAATTCATCACATACTTGCTTTCCTTTCCATCTAAGTTCCTTCCATCCATATGTTCTTAAGTCCCACACACTCATTCTTAATTTTGTACAAAAAATTTTTATTTATGAAATCTTGGGGATTTACTTATTTACTGAAATTGTATTGTTAAGATAGATACACTTTGTTGGACTTTGCAGGATTGATTGCTACAGAATATTGCACTGAATCATAATTCATGTTTCTATTCTCCAACTTATGACTTTGGGGTTTTATAGTTTTTTAGTTTGTTGTAACTAGTGCCACTATAAACATTCTTGTACATGTCACTTGCTGTGGATATGACAATAGTGCCTCTTGAGTATACATATCTAGGCATATAGGGTATGGGGCTATTTAACTTTAGAAGATGATGACAAGCTATTTTTCAAAGCATAAAACATTGTATAAGAGATTATTCTGTCTACATCCTCTCTAACACTTGATAATGTGGAACTAAAAACAAAATTCTGCCTATCAAATGGGTATAAAAATAAGACATTGTGATTTTGATTTGTATTTACCCAATCCTAAAGATGGGCTTCCCAGGTGGCTCAGTGGTAAAGAATCTGTCTACCAATGAAGGAGACCTAGGTTCAATCCCTGGGTTGGGAAGATCCCCTGGAGAAGGATCTTCCAGTATTCTTGCCTTGGAAATCCCATGGACAGAGGAGCCTGGTGGGCTACAGTCCGTGGGGTCGCAAAAGAGTCAGAGATGATTTAGCAACTAAAACAACAAACAGCAATCCTGAAGATGGTGACCATTTCCCTATATTGTTATCAATTTTAGAGATATTTTTCTGTGAAATGCCTGTCCATAACTTTTACCTATTTTTCTATTAGTTGTTTGCACCAAGAGCACATAGTCAAACAGATCTGGTGGGCAAAAGTATGCAAGGGCATGGAACAGCATAATACAACTAACAAACTGTTTCATGCACACGCAACCCGTGAGTGTGTGTGTGTATGTGTGTGTGTGTGTGGAGAGAGAGAGAAAGAGAGGGAAAGAAATTTACATCTTTACTAACAGGAATGTAAGTTTGTTTCATATGTCCATAGAATATTTACAAAAACCTACCATGTAACTGTCATAAAACAAATTTTAATGACTCTCAGAGGACAGATTTTATACCGTTTCAATCCAGTTAGAAATAAAGATGGTATAAAAATTTAAACTCATTAGAAATTCAGAAAAGTAGTTCTACCAAGCCATGATTCAAAAAGAAGTAAAAATTGAAATTACAATCTCTAGAAAGAAAAAGTATGTGTCATATTATAGCCTATATGAAATAGCTAAATTTCTGATCAAAGGAAAATTTTAGTAAATGTTATTTAAATATTCATCTAAAATTAAAATATTTATTTTAAAATAATGCATATTAATAAAAGTAACAAAGGAGCTTAGTATTCAATTTTAAAACTTTATAAAGGGACAAAAGGATTCAAAAGAAAGTACTAGAAGAGAATTAATAAAAACAAATACCACAATTAAACCCAAAACTGTTAGAGAAGATTAATAGCTCTTAAAACTTGTTGAAAAAACAATGGAAGAAAAGCTCCAAACAACTTTGTTTAAGGGGGAAGGATAGAGTGAAAATATGAAACTTAAAGAAAGAAAAAGAGATGAAGAAATTTTGAAAATTAGAAAAGAATATAACGTGCATAATTAAAAATACACATGCACCTCAGTGTTCACTGCAGCACTACTTATAAATGCCAGGACATGGAAACAACCTACATGTTCATCAACACAGGAATGGATAAGGAAAATGTGATTTATATACACAATAGAATATTAATCAGCCATAAAATGTAACGAAACTGGGTCATTTGTAGAGATATGGATGAACCTAGAGACTGTCATACAGAATGAAGTAAGTCATAGAGAGGAAAACAAATACCATGTATTAACACACGTGTGTGGAATCTAGGGAGAAAACAGTATAGGTGATCTTATTTTCAAAGCAGAAAGAAACAGACAGAAAACAACCATATGGATACCAAGGGGAAAGGAGGGGGATGGGATGGACTGGGAGATTGGGAATGACATATATACACGATTGCTACTGTGTATAAAATAGATAACTAATAGGAACCTACTGTGTAGCTCGGGGAACTCTACTCAGTGCTCTGTGCTGACCTAAATGGGAAGGACATCCAAAAAAAGTGGATGTATGTATATGTGTGGGCTTCCCTAATGACTAAGACAGTAATGAATCTGCCTGCAATGAAGGAGACCTGTGTTCAGTCTCTGGGCTGGGAAGTTACACTGGAGAAGGGAATGGTTACCCACTCCAGTATTCTTGCCTGGAGAGTTCCATAGACAGAGAAGCCTGGCAGGCTAAAGTTCACGTGGTCACAAAGAGTTGGACACAACTGAGAGACTAACACTTTAATGTATACATATAACTGATTCACTTTGCTATACAGTAGAAATTAACACAACATTGTAAAGCAACTATACTCCAGTAAAAATTTAGAATAAATAAACAAATGTATATATTTTTTAAAAGAATATAACATGCAACTCAGTGGAGCCATGTTTAAAAACCTGGAGAAAACATGTAACTTACTAATAAAATATAAACAAATAAAAATCACTTTTGAATAATCAGAAAATTTGAAAAGGCTCAGATACCATAGAAGAGTTTGGAAAATCATTAAAATTCTATCATTCAATATTAATTAAACTATTTTAACCCATAAAAAATTGGGGAAGTTCTGCAATTTATTTTATGGAGAAAGTGTAACACTAATACTAAAATCTGAAAAAAAATTATAGAAATCAAGACCTCAATAGATTGTGGTAACTTTTTTTGATTTAATGAAGAAATAACTCCATGAGTATCCAGTCAGGGGAAAGAAAGGCCAACACCTATAACCACAACCAAAAAAGTAAAGAGAGGCTAACAAACACAGGATCTCTACTTTTAACAGTTAATGCCAGAAGACTAGGAACTGCTGAGTACAAGGATTACATAGTCAGTGAAGTTGTAATACATGTGTTCAGGAAAAGACACTCTCAAATACACAAGGACTAAGAAATCCTGAAAATGTATGTCATGTGCTATTTTTTAAATTAATTTTTATTGGACTGTAGTTGATTCACAATGTTCTGTTAGTTTCTGCTGTACAGCAAGGTGAATCTGTGATACATATACATGTTCTATTAATTGAGGAAGGGATCAAGATAAAATGAAAAAAGACAAGAAAAATATAAGCATATACTGATCTAAATTATTATTAAAAAGTATGTTTCCAATAAGAAAGGAGAAGAGAAATTTTTCTCATGCAATAAAAAAAAATTAGATGATACAGAGAAAAGCTTTTTATGGCAATTTTATTTTCTTAGATAGCAAGGTCATCTATTTTAAAGACTGTGAATGATAAAACACTGAAGAACCAAAGGTTTAGTCTTTGGACTCTTTTTCTTTCTTGATCTATTCTCACTTCTTTGATGATCTCACCCAAGCCAGTAGTTTTAAATAATATCAATGTATTGCTGACTTCCAAATTTATACCTCTAGGCCTGATCTCTCCCCTGACTTCAGACTCATGTCTGTCATTACCTAATCTACATCTCCACTTAGATTTCTAATAGACCTCTCAAACTTAGCAAGATCAAACTGAACTCAGGTCTCCTCATCCACAATCTACATTCTCACTAAGTGACAACATCATTTGAACTGTTGCTGAAGCCCAAAATCCCACAAGGGATGGCTGACTCTTGTCTTACACCCCAAACCTAATCCATTAGCAAATCCTGCTGTCTCTACATTGAATATATCTAGAATCCTGCCATTTCCTACTACATGTGTCATTACTTAGCTATGTCTTGCATCCATATTTTTGCAAGAGACTTCTCTAACAAGTTCTCTTCTTCCTATGAGAGTCTCCATACAAGATCCAGTGACCTTACTAAAATGTGTTACATCATATCCTTGCTCTGCAAAATATCTTCATGTCTCTCTGTGAGTTAAATTCAAAGCTCTTGGCAGAACTTTCAAAGTCCTGCACAACCTCAAGCCCCTCCCCCCACTTTCTCTGACCTCATCACCCACATTTTGCCTGGCAGTCCTCTTGCTATCAGTCGATGCAACTCTTTGCCAAATGAGTTCGCTCCTCAGGTACTTAGCACTTGCTGTTTGCCCTATCTAGCATGTTCAACCCCAGAGGGCAGCACTGCGGACTCATCTTTAGGTCTTCATTCAAGTGTTTTGTGGAAGATGTCTTCTCTGATTACCTTTATAAATTATTGTTCCTCAGCCTCTTTATCCTGATTTATTCTTTTTCTTCACAGCACTCATTACCATTTGACATATTGTTTACTTTTGGACATTTATTGGCTGGTTGACCCCACCAAAAGGTAAACAACATGGGCATAGAAACTTGGCTGAATCTGCAGTGCTTCTAAACAGTAAAGGACCTGGCACATAATAAATATCTACTGAGAAAATGTATCTTTTTGCCTTTCTTACTGTTCATGGGGTTCTCAAGGCAAGAATACTGAAGTGGTTTGTCATTTCCTTCTCCAGTGGGCCATGTTTTATCAATGGACATGAGTGAGCAAGCTCTAGGAGTTGGTGATGGACTGGGAAATCTGGCGTGCTGCAGTCATTGGGGTCACAAAGAGCCAGACACAACTGACCAACTGAACTGGACTGAGAAAGTGAATAAGATAAATAATAACAACACACATCCACACAGATATACATACCACACAGAGTTGAATTCCCAAGAGTGTTGTTGACTGACTACTAATACCACAGGTATTAGCAAAAGATACATCAAATAAGCTTAGGAAATGTAGGGTTAAATGAAGTTTTTTGATTCTTGATTCATTCAATACATATTTACAGATTACCTACTATTTGTATAAAACAGGCAGATGTTGAGCCTGTATTGATGAACAAAACAGACAAGTTCCTGCTTTAATGGAGTTTACAGACCAGTCAGGAAAACAACCAATGATCAATTTATTATGCAAATAATTATTTCCTGTTATAACCAGTTCTACAGAGGAAAAGCACAGGATGTTTTGAGAAAGTATAATATGGACCTCATCTACAGTCTAGGCTTCCCTGATGAAATGGTATTGGTTGTGAACCAGAAGAATAAGTTATTCAGATGCAGAAGTAGGAAAAAGAACTCTGGGCAGAAGGAACAATTTTGAGAACTCCTGAGACAGGAAGGAAATTGGCATAGTCAAAAAACTAATCAGGTCAGACAAAACAACATGAGGTAGGGTGGAATCAGACTGCAGGAGCCCATAGACTATGCAGATAGTGACTACAACCATGAAATTAAAAGACACTTGCTCTTCAGAAGAAAAGCTATGACCAACCTCAGTTCAGTTCAGTTCAGATCAGTTGCTCAGTCATGTCCGACTCTTTGTGACCCCATGAATTGCAGCACGCCAGGCCTTCCTGTCCATCACCAACTCCCAGAGTTTACCCAAACCCATGTCCATCGAGTCGGTGATGCCATCGAGCCATCTCAACCTCTGTCGTCCCCTTCTCCTCCTGCCCCCAATATTTCCCAGCATTAGGGTCTTTTCCAATGAGTCAACTCTTCGCATGAGGCAGCCAAAGTATTGGAGTTTCAGCTTCAACATCAGTCCTTCCAGTGAAAACCCAGGACTGATCTCCTTTAGGATGGACTGGTTGGATCTCCTTGAAGTCCAACGGACTCTCAAGAGTCTTCTCCAACACCACAGTTCAAAAGCATCAATTCTTTGGTGCTCAGCTTTCTTTATAGTCCAACTTTCACATCCATACACGACTACTGGAAAAACCATAGCTTTAACTAGACGGACCTTTGTTGGCAAAGTAATGTCTCTGCTTTTAAATATGCTATCTAGGTTGGTTATAACTTTCCTTCCAAGGAGTAAGCGTCTTTTAATTTCATGGCTGAAACCACCACCAGCAGTGATTTTAGAGTACCAAAAAATAAAGTCTGACACTGTTTTCATGAACTATGGACAGAGGTTCGTGACATTGTACAGGAGACAGGGATCAAGACCATCCACATGGAAAAGAAATGCAAAAAAGCAAAATGGCTGTCTGAGGATGCCTTACAAAATAGCTGGGAAAAGAAGAGAAGCAAAAAGCAAAGGAGAAAAGGAAAGATATTCCCATCTGAATGCAGAGTTCCAAAAAATAGCAAGGCAAGATAAGAAAGCCGAATGGGAAAGACTATAGATCTCTTCAAGAAAATTAGAGATACCAGGGAACATTTCATGCAAAAATGGGCTCGATAAAGGACAGAAATTGTATGGACCAAACAGAAGCAGAAGATATTAAGAAGAGGTGGCAAGAATACACAGAAGAACTGTACTAAAAAGATCTTCATGACCCAGAAAATCATGATGATGTGATCACTCACCTAGAGCCAGACATCCTGGAATGTGAAGTCAAGTGGACCTTAGAAAACATCACTACAAACAAAGCTAGTGGAGGTGATGGAATTTCAGTTGAGCTATTTCAAATCCTGAAAGAAGATGCTGAGAAAGTGCTGCACTCAATACGCCAGCAAATCTGGAAAACTTAGCAGTGGCCACAGGACTGGAAAAGGTCAGTTTTCATTCCAATCCCAAAGAAAGGCAATGCCAAAGAATGCTCCAACTACCACACAACTGCACTCATCTCACATGCTAGTAAAGTAATGCTCAAAATTCTCCAACCCAGGCTTCAGCAATACATGAACCATGAACTTCCAGATGTTCAAGCTGGTTTTAGAAAAGGCAGAGGAACCAGAGATCAAATTGCCAACATCCAATGGATCATCGAAAAAGCAAGAGAGTTCCAGAAAAACATCTATTTCTGCTTTATTGACTATGCCAAAGCCTTTGACTGTGTGGATGACAATAAACTGTGGAAAATTCTGAAAGAGATGGGAATACCAGACCATCTGACCTGTCTCTTGAGAAACCTATATGCAGGTCAGGAAGCAACAGTTAGAACTGGACGTGGAACAACAGACTGGTTCCAAATAGGAAAAGGAGTATGTCAAGGCTGTATATTGTCACCCTGCTTATTTAACTTCTATGCAGAGTACGTTATGAGAAACGCTGGGCTGGAAGAAACACAAGCTGGAATCAAGATTGCTGGGAGAAATATCAAGAACCTCAGATATGCAGATGACACCACCCTTACGGCAGAAAGCGAAGAAGGACTAAAGAGCCTCTTGATGAAAGTGAAAGAGGAGAGTGAAAAAGTTGGCTTAAAGCTCAACATTGAGAAAACTAAGATCATGGCATCTGGTCCCATCACTTCATGGGAAATAGATGGGGAAACAGTGGAAACAGTGACAGACTTTATTTTTGGGGGCTCCAAAATCACTGCTGACAGCATATTAAAAAGCAGAGACATACTTTGCCAACAAAGGTCCATGTAGTCAAAGCTATGGTTTTCCCAGTAGTCATGTATGGATGTGAGAGTTGGACCATAAAAAAAGCTGAGTGCCGCAGAATTGATGCTTTTGAACTGTGTTGTTGGAGAAGACTCTTGAGAGTCTCTTAGACTGCAAAGAGATCAAACCAGTCAATCCTAAAGGAAATCAGTCCCGAATATTCATTGGAAGGACTGTGCTGAAGCTGAAACTCCAATATTTTGGCCACCTGTTGGGAATAATGGACTCATTGGAAAAGACCCTGATGCTGGGAAAGATTGAAGGCAGGAGGAGAAGGGGATGACAGAAGATGAGATGGTTGGATGGCATCACTAACTCAATGGATATGAGTTTGAATAAGCTCTGGGAGTTGGTGATAGACAGGGAAGCCTGGCGTGCTGCAGTCCATGGGGTCACAAAGGGTTGGACATGACTGAATGACTGAACTGAACTGAACAGACTATGCTAAGGATTTGGAACTTTGTCTAAAAAGTGATGGGAAACCACTGAAGAATTTTAATCGGGAGTTTTCACACCCCTTAAAATACTAATATGTATTGTAAATACCTAAGAAGAAGCATTTCCTCAGTTTCCTTGATTATGAAAACTACTTTTTGTAAAGCTTCTCAATAGGAATATTATTCTATAGAACACAGTTTGTAAAATACTACGCCAGAAAGAAAAAAATATCAGGGAAAATATTCAAGTAGAAAAATGAGAGTATATACAAACAAAATAACATATGTGAGCTTTTATAGTTTAGTTGGACCCATAAATATATGTGGATTAAATTCTACTGTTATAAAGAAAAAATATACACATTGGTCCAAAATTTAAGTTTGTTCTGTCTTTAAAGATTGATCTAGTGTAGCCACTCCAGAACTCAGCCATTCCACTCCTAATTATTTACCCAAAAAGGAATAAAACGCATGTCCACACAAATACTTGTACACAGAAGTTCATAGAAACTTTATCCATAATAGCAAGAACTGGAAACATTCCAAATGTCCATTTAAAGAGAATCAATAAGCAAACCATTGCATATTTGTACAATAGAATATCTCATAACAATAAATAGGAAGGAACTGCTGACATACAGAAATGTGGACAAATCTGAAGAATCATTATGCTCCAAGAAAGGATCCAAACACAAAGAAGCATATACTCTATGTGTCCATTTATATTGTTGTTCTTCAGCTGCTCAGTCATGTCCAACTCTTTGTGACACCATGGGCTGCAGCAGGCCAGGTTTCCCTGTCCTTCACTATCTCCTAGAGTTTGCTCAAACTGATATCCATTGAGTCAGTTATGCCATCCAACCACCTCATCCTCTGTAGCCTCCTTCTCTTCCTGCCCTCAATCTTTCCCAGCATCAGGGTCTTTTCCAACGAGTTGTCTCTTCACATCATGTGGCCAGAGTATCAGAGGTTCAGCTTCAGCATTGGTCCTTCCAATGAATCTTCAGGGTTGATTTCCTTTCAGATTGACTGGTTTGATTTCCTTGCTGTCCAAGGGACTCTCAAGAGTTTTCTCCAGCACCACAGAGTTCATTTATAGAAAATTCTAAAAGATGCAAAATAATCTGATAGTGACAGAACGGAGGTCACTGGTTGTCTTAGACCAGGTGGATGAGCTAGATTGTAAAGAGACACAAGGAAACTTAAGGAAGGATGAAAATGTTCTGTATAATGACTGTGGTTGTAATTTCACCAGTATACACAACATGTCAAAACTCACCTAACTGTGTGCTTCAAGTGGGAACAGCTTATTTTATGTTAAGTTTACGTCATTAAATTTATTAAAAATTGTAGGGAAAAAACCTCTAGTCTAAAAGAGGGAGGATCTCTGTTTTCATTGCCACAATGAACCTGGAACTTCCCACAATGCCTAGCCCATAGTAGATGCTCAGCATATAAGAAAATAATTTGAATGACATGATGAAGGAAACTGTTTTACTGGATATATAGGAATTTATATCCAACTGAAGGAGAATATATATTTGTGCACACAAAGAAAGTGGACTCCAAAACTCTCTTAAGAACAATGCAATAAAACTAGAAAATAATAAAAAGACAATGACAAATCTATAGCAACTTGAGAAAAAATGTAAACACATTTCAAAGGGGAAATAAAAGACAAAAAAAAAGGGGGAACAAAAATATACAAATTAAGAAAAGAAAGTGAAGTCCCTCGGTCTTGTCCAACTCTTTGCAATCTATGGACTGTAGCCTGATAGGCTCCTCTGTCCATGGGATTTTCCAGGCAAGAATACTAGAGTGGGTTGCCAGTTTTTTCTCCAGGGGATCTTTCGGACCTAGGGATCAAACCAGAGTCTCCTACACTGCAGGCAGACTCTTTACCATCTGAGCCACCAGGGAAGCCCTGGAAAGAAAAGAAAGGTGCTACAATAATACAAACACGATTAAAAATAAAATAATTTTTTTAAATATATAGTATAATAATTAATTTGAAAAATTTAAATGACATAGACATGTTTCTAAGAGAATCTAAAATTTTCTAAAACTTATTCCAGGGGATCTTCCCAACCCAGGGATCAAATCCAGGTCTCCCACATTGCGTGTGGATTCTTTACCAACTGAGCTATCAGGGACCGTCTTCTTAAAATAGGTAAGTAACCTCTGGCATATATAATGAGAATTTGATCTTAAAAGAAAGTTCCCACCTTCTATGTTCCCTGACCTAGTTTGGAGCCCAGCAAGTTGTTGCTCAGCTTTTAAGAAACTGGTGACTCCCTCCAGGGGGTTTTAGAATACTAGTGGCAGGTGCTGCACATTTCTACAAAGGCACAGCTCAGCACTTCCAGGCTATTCCAACTCTTCTCTAGGCTGAAGCTAGCAGTTCTGTCAGTCTGTCCCCAAGGTAGCTAAAGGTCCCACCAGGAAAGAAGAGAGTCTTGCTTATTTAATTTTGGTTTGCTTTAGAAAGCACATACATACGAATTTTAGTGAACGTCTGTGAGAACTCATTTGTTAACGAGCGACTATTTCACTGTGTAATTATATGACATCATCCTTCCTGTTTCCAAGGCGATTTCACTGTACCCATAGACAAGATGGTTGCAAATTGGAATGGCTCTCTTAGGAATCAGATCAGAAATTTTTCTATTTTGACCAAAGATTTTGAAAAGCTTTCACAGAAATAACAGGTATAATCTGGCATTCAGAAAAGTTACAAAGTCCAAAACTGACCCAAGTTAGAGTGAATTTAAAATTTAAAAGCAGGGGGATCATGCACAATTTTTAAGTTGGTCCTGTAAAACAAATCATCAGTTCAATGAATCATTGCATGCATGCTTAGTCACTCAGTCATGTCCAACTCTTTGTGAGACTGTCAGGCCCCTTTGTCCATGGGGTTTTCCAGGCAAGAATACTGGAGTGGGTTGCCATTTCCTCCTCCAGGGAATCTTCCAGACCCAGAGATCAAACCTGTATCTTCTGTGTCTCCTGCATTGCAGGTGGATTCTTTACCCACTGAGCCATCAAGGGAGCCCAACGTTTCATTAGGTTAGCTTAATATCCTCTTATAGATAGCTTTGGATCTTATTTTCAAAAGTGACTGATATATGAAAAAGACCTAAAAGTTGTACACAGACCTTATATGCAGTGAATAGTGAAAGTGAATTCACTCAGTCGTGTCCGACTCTTTGTGACCCCACAGACTGTAGCCTAAGAGGTTCCGCCATCCATGGAATTTTCTAGGCAAGAGTACTAGAGTGGGTTGCCATTTCCTTCTCCAGGGGATCTTCCCGACCCAGAGACTGAACCCGGGTCTCCAGCTTTACAAGCAGATGATTTTACTGTCTGAGCCACCAAGTATTCAGTAACTTAAATTTTATGTTTTCCAGAACTATTTTTCAAAGAATCTTTGGATTGACCCCTAACAATTTTTAAGAGGAAGGGGAAAGGGATATCAATGTACTTTGGACCAAATTCTAGTCATATGGAAGAGGACTGAGGAGTGTTGTGAGTGATTTTTTACCTCAGGGAGTCTGGATGATAGCCATTTGGGAAATGGTGAAACCTGATGTTATTTGTTTTCAGTCATGATAATGAACTGTGGCTCTGGCATCATTTGCTACCTAATTCTGGGGAAAATAAATTGACTAAGTAAAATGATCTAATGTAACTAGCCTGCTTATTTTATAATATGTGGTTGGGGAAGGGGGATTTTAATATATGTAATAGCCCTTTAGACAAAGACTCTGGCCGTCAAGTATCAGTGTCAATGTGAGAGCAAACCACAGTTTGACAAATGTTTATGGAATGTATATTATGTCCAGGGACAATGTTAGGTGCAGTGGTTTTAAAGATATGATTCCAACCATAAGAAATTTACACTGTAGGGGGAGAGACAGATGAACTTGTAAAGAGAGAATCTCTATGTAATACCATAACTTACAAGTTGAGACAAAAAAATTCTTGAAAAATCATGAGGAGCAAACTGAAACATCAGTCTCTTGAGGGAAAAGCCAGACTCTGGAACCTAGATCTTTTATGTATAATCTTGGGCAAGATACCAAATTCCTCCAGTCTCACTTTTCCCATTTATAGAAAAGAAGAATACTAGAGTCTGCCTTGAAAGGATTTTTGTGAGAATTTAGATGAGATATTTTATATGAGGAGGTTGCTTCTTAGTAGTCATTAAATAAATAGTATCTATTGGTAATATATGTTATTAGTATATGGAGCATACAAATCAATAAAAAATTATCCAAAAAAAGAAAGAAAAGTGAACAATGTGCACGAAGAGATGACTAACAAAATAATAAATGCAAATAGCTAATTTTTTAAAAGAATATAATCCAACTTCACTTATAAAAAATAAAAAAATAGAATAAAATGAATTTCTTTGCTACCATATTTTCAATTTATTTAAAAGTAATACTTAACTGTGGCAAGATCATGGTAAGATGAACTTTCCCAAGCAGTACCAGTGACTGTGTAGATAGCTGAAATCTTTCTGGAAAAAAATTACTCAACATATTTCCAGGAACTTCAAAATGTTCATATGGCCTTTAGCTAAGTAGTTCTACCTCTATTTTAAATATGTCCATTACACTGCTCTCTAGCATAAATTTTTTTAAACACAATATAGACACAGAATAATAGGAAAATGTAAAGTTTCATATGTTGCATTCTAAAGATAGAACTATTATACAGTGATAATATGCCATTTTTATACCAAGCATAATATAATGCTTGGCAAGATTTTTTTAGTAGTATGGTTTTGATTAAAATGTTAAGAGGAGAGTGGGATACAAATTTGTTATGATTCTTGTATTCTCTCTTATGTGTATGTGTATACAAATGTATGTATATATGTGTACATATGTATGTTTGTATAAGTAACATATTGTTGCATATATAGGTTCATGTCCATATACAGTATATGTATTAGTAAGCTATTGCTGCGTAACAAAGGACTCCTCAAAACTTAGTGACTTAACCATTTATTTAGTTTATAATTTTGTAGTCATTTTAGGCTGGGCTCGCCTAAGAGATTTTCATCTAGGTTTACCTCAGTTAGGTTTGTTTGGGCATCTTTGATTAGCTGGTCAGTCGGGAGCTAGCTGATGTAGGATAGCCTCAGCTGGAATGACCACCTACTCTCCAAATGTTCTTTTATTCTTCCTCAGGCTAGCCTGGGGTTGCTCTTGTGGTGAATCAGGGTTCTGGGAGAAAGTGGAGTGTACAAGGCTCAGAACTGGCATTTTTGCCATATTGTATTTTTCAAATAAAGTCAGGAGATCAACCCCTCCACAAAAAAAGAAGGAAAAATAGAACTAACCTCTTGACAGAAGGAGCCTCAAAGTCACATTGCAAATGACGAGAACACAGGCATGGGTAGAGAATTGGGGAAATGTTTGTAATTAACCTATCACAATATACATGGAAAGAAGACTGGAAGGCAATACATCTAAATATTTACACTGTATTTCTGAATGGTAGAATTACTGATGACCTTTAGTTTTCTTTATACTTTTTCGTTTTCCATTTTCTACAAGCAAACTTCAGGCTTCCCAGGAGGAGCTAGCAGTAAAGAACCTGCCTGCCAATGCAGGAGACATAAGAAATTCAGGTTTGATCCCTGGGTCAGGAGCATGCCCTGGAGGAGGGCATGAAACCCACTGCAATATTTTTGCCTGGAGACTCCCAAGGACAGAAGAATCTGGAGGGTTACAGTACATAGGGTCACAAAGAGTAGGACATGACTGAAGCAACTTAGCACACACGCACACATGCACAAGCAAACTTCACTTTTAGATGAAAGATAAAAATAAATGTCTTGAAATGTACATACATCTAGTGATATAGACACATCAAAGCAGTCGTGGGGTCACAGAGGAGTAACTCTTGGTACAGTCTGAGGGGGAACACAGAGTCCACTTCAGAAGCGGGTGGCATCTGAGCTGGAGGCTGAACAAAGTATAAAGACCATTTGGCTAAACAAAGTGAGGCCATTCTAGGCAGAATGGTTCAAGGAGAGAAATCCTGTGCAGTTTGGGGGAAGTGGACCAAAATGAGAAGAAAGGTCAGAATGGGAATGTGGTCCCAGGAGGGGTCTTGTGTTTCACTGACTGAAAATGAGCTATGAAAACTTGAACCTAGTCTTTACAAACTCTAAGTTGGATAATTTTAAAAGGGCGTTCTTTTTTAAAGTTTTTTAAAAATATTAAATGATGGTTTTATGAACACTAGTGTAAAGGGGGAAACTGCTTTCAACTGAGATAAAAAATCCCAGAGAACAGGGGAGCAAAAATCAAAGGATGGCCATCTTTGTTTTTAGCACTGTATCCACCACCCCTCTCCCAACCCCGCTTCCCCTTTAGAAACATAGAGAATCTGGGTCACTACCTTGCTATGGAAGATATTTAGAGCAGGATTAATCAGCACCTGATGATTAAATTTGGGGCTATAAAACTGCAATATATCTGTCACAGTTCTAGGGACTGTAGTCTGTGTTATGTGTTTTCCAATGAAATGCTTAATTAAACTGAATGCATAGATATTTAAATTCCTAGGACCAAGCAATCAGCTGGTTGTTTATGATTTATCAAAGGTACTAATAATGTAACTGAGGTCCCTAAACTCAGAGAGTGAGTGGATCTATACTCCCGAAAATTGAATTCACAGCCTCATCAGTACCTGGCTTTATCAAAGGAAATAAATGCTGCAGAACACACCATCCTGCTATACCAACAGAGATAGGAATAACAAAAGACCATACGTGAAAAGCTAATCACCAATTTCACAAATGCCACCTCCCTCAGTAGATTCTTAACTCTTCTCCTTAAGAAGTCCAAGTAATGTAACATCTATGCTTCATGTGACAGCCATAGGCACTTAGTAAGAGCTCAAGGAAACTTCTTTCACTTCCTTCTCTAATTTTCTGTGGCTTCATGTGATTATGGGTAGAAAGACCTGAAAGAAATAGCAGTTTTCTTTTAATGATAAACGTAGTTTAATTAGGATTGCTAGATTCAGCAAACAAAAACTACAAGATGCCCAGTTAAATCTGAATTTTAGATAAACAGTAAATATACATGTGGGACATACTTATATTAAAGAATTGCTCCTTGTTTATCTGAAATTCAGACTTAACTGAATTGCCTTGTATTTTATCTGGCAACCCTAAATTTAAGGTTTTGCTGGGATGGCAAATGCTCTTTGGAGAAACTATGGGACTATTACAAGGCCTGGGAGAACACAGAGGTGTGTTTGAACTATGCACAGTTATGGCAGAATTCTTGTTCTCAAGCCCCATCTGCATTCTCTTTCATCAGCACACCCTAGAATGCTTTGGTGGAGCAAGTCATTTGACGGATTTCATTATCTACCAAATGATTCCACTGAATTTTATGTAGCTTACCCAGAGAGATAAGCTTGTTTAAGCAAAACTACAGATTACCTAATTTCCTCACTTGAGAAAGACAACACTTTGATTGTTAGAGTCACAGTAGCAGTTACCTAATCTCTCTATATATGTATATTTTTGACCACACCATGCAGCTTGTTACTTGGCCCTCAGTCTCTGGACCCTGAGCAGTGAGAGTTCATGGTCCTAACCACTGAAACACCAGGGAATTCTGGCAGCAACCTAATCTAAACTACAATGGTATTGGAGTTTAGAAATATACACATTAATTAAGATGTTATGAAAGCACAAAAGTATAAACTACAAATGAAAATATTCATTTTAAGGAGTATGACTAATTTGGGAAGAACTCTGTTCATCAAGCAGAGCATCCATAATATAGGAGTTGAACACTCCTCTTCAATTCATTCTCATTAAGAAATTAGAAAAAAACATTGTTTGGTTTGCTGTGGCCAAGAGAAAAAAAATATCCCTGTTCTAGAGACAACCAGATTCCTCCTCTTCTATCTAGTTTAATTTTGGAGACTCTGCTGGATATTGCATTCTGCTCTTATCCTACACTGGCCTCTCAGGAATAACGACCTCCAAACAATACGGCTCTTACTACCATGTGAAAATGTTTCCTAGTATCTGTCTGCAATTGCTCATTCTTTATTCTCAGCTTTAAGTTCTGAGAATGTTCCAAGAGTGCTGCTGAGGATGTTTCAGTTCAATTCAGTTTAGTTCAGTCCCTCAATCATGTCCATCTCTTTGCAACCCCATGGACTGCACCACTCCAGGCCTCCCCGTCATCACTCAAGTGAGTTTACTCAAACTCATGTCCATTGAGTCGGTGATGCCATCCAACCTCTGTCATCCCCTTCTGCTCCCTCCCTCAATCTTTCCCAGCACCAGGGTTTTTTCCGATGAGTCAGTTCTTTGCATCAGGTGGCCAAAGTATTGGAGTTTCAGCTTCAAGATTGTCTGTCCAGTGAATATTCAGGACTGATTTCCTTTAGGATGTACTGGTTGGATCTCCTTGCAGTTCAAGGGACTCTCAAGAGTCTTCTCCAACACCACAGTTCAAAAGCATCAATTCTTTGGTGCTCAGCTTTCTTTATAGTCCAACTCTCACATCCATACATGACTACTGGAAATACCATAGCTCTGACTAGATGGATCTTTGTCATCAAAGTGATATCTCTGCTTTTTAATATGCTGTCTAGGTTGACCATAGCTTTTCTTCCAAGGAGCAAGTGTCTTAGTTTCATGGCTGCAGTCACCATCTCCAGTGATTTTGTGGCCCAGAAAAATAAAGTCTGTCACTGTTTCCATTGTTTCCCCATCTATTTGCCATGAAGTGATGTGACTGGATGCCATGACCTTAGTTTTTGAATGTTGAGTTTTAAGCCAGCTTTTTCACTCTTCCCTTTCACTTTTTCATCAAGAGGCTCTTCAGTTCCTCCTCACTTTCTGCCATAAGGATGGTGTCACCTGCATATCTGAGGTTATTGATATTTCTCCCAGCAATCTTGATTCTAGCTTGTGCTTCATCCAGCCCAGCATTTTGCATGATGTACTCTGCATATAAATTAAATAAACAGGGTTACAATATACAGCCTTGACATACCCCTTTCCTGATTAGGAACCAGTCTGTTGTTCCATGTCTGGTTCTAACTGTTGTTTCTTGAGCTGCATACAGATTTCTCAGGAGGCCAGTAAAGTGGTTGGTATTCTCATCTCTTGAAAAATTATCCACAGTTTGTTGTGATCCACACAGTCGAAGGCTTTGGTGTAATTAATAAAGCAGAAGTAGATGTTTGCCTGGAACTCTCTTGTTTTTTTGATGATCCAACGGATGTTGGCAATTTGATCTCTGGTTCCTCTGCCTTTTTTAAATCCAGCTTGAACATCTGGAAGTTCGCGGTTCACGTACTGTTGAAGCCTGGCTTGGAGAATTTTGAGCATTACTTTACTAGCATGTGAGATGAGTGCAATTGTGTGGTAGTTTGAGCATTCTTTGGAGTTGCCTTTCTTTGGGATTGGAATGAAAGCTGAAATTGTTCAGTCCTGTGGCCACTGCTGAGTTTTCCAGATTTGCTGGCATATTGAGTGCAGCACTTTCACAGCATCATCTTTCAGGATTTGAAATAGCTCAAATGGAATTCCATCACCTCTACTAGCTTTGTTCATAGTGATGCTTTCTAAGGCCCACTTGACTTCACATTCCAGGATGTCTGGCTCTAGGTGAGTGATCACACCATCGTGATTATCTGGGTCGTGAAGATCTTTTTTGTACAGGTCTTCTGTGTATTCTTGCCACCTCTTCTTAATATCTTCTGCTTCTGTTTGGTCCATACCATTTTTGTCCTTTATTGCACCCATCTTTGTGTGAAATGTTCCCTTTGTATCTCTAATTTTCTTGAAGAGATCTCTAGTCTTCCCCATTCTATTGTTGTCCTCTATTTCTTTGTGCTGATCACTGAGGAAGGCTTTTTCTCTCCTTGCTATTCTTTGGAACTCTGAATTCAAATGGGTATATTTTTCCTTTTCTCCTTTGCCTTTAGCTTCTCTTCTTTCCTCAGCTATTTGTAAGGCCTCCTCAGACAACCATTTTGCCTTTCTTTTTCTTGGGGATGATCTGGATCACTGCCTCCTGAAAAAAAGTCACAAACCTCTGCCCATAGTTCTTCAGCCACTCTATCAGATCTAATCCCTTGAAACTATTTGTCCCTTCCACTCTATAATCATAAGGGATTTGATTTGGCTCAGACCTGAATGGACTAGTGGTTTTCCCTACTTTCTTCAATTTAAGTCTGAATTTTGCAATAAGGAATGCATGATCTGAGCCACAGTCAGCTCCTGGTCTCTTTTTTTCAGACTGTATAGAGCTTCTCCATCTTTGGCTACAAAGAATATAATCAGTCTGATTTTGGTATTGACCATCTGGTGATGTCCATGTGTAGAGTCTTCTCTAGTGTCATTGGAAAAGGGTGTTTGCTACGACCAGTACATTCTCTTGGCAAAACTCTGTTAGCCTTTGCCCTGCTTAATTTTGTACTCCAAGGCCAAATTTGCCTGTTACTCCAGGTATCTTTTGGCTTCCTACTTTTGCATTCCAGCCCCTATGATGAAAAGGACAGCCTTTTTGGGTGTTAGTTCTAGAAGGTCTTATAGGTCTTCATAGAACTGTTCAACTTCTGCTTCTTCAGCATTACTGGTTGGGGCATAGACTTTGATTACTGTGATATTGAATGCTTTGCCTTGGAAATGAATAGAGATCATACTGCCATTTTTGAGATTGCACCCAGGTACTCCATTTTGGACTCTTTTTTTGACTATGACAGTTGTTCATCTTCTTCTAAGGGATTCCTGCCCACAATAGTAGATATAATGGTCATCTGAGTTAAATTCACCCATTTCAGTCCATCTTAGTTCACCGATTCCTAGAATGTCGATGTTCACTCTTGTCATCTCTTGTTTAACCAGTTCTAATTTACCTTGATTCATGGACCTGACACTCCAGTTTCCTATGCAATATTGTTCTTTACAGCACTGGACTTTTCTTCCATCACCAGTCACATCCACAACTGGGCATTGTTTTCTCTTTGGCTCCATCTTTTCCTTCTTTCTGGAGTTATTTCTCCACTCTTCTCTAGTAGCATATTGGGCACCTGCCAACCTGGGGATTTCATCTTTCATTGTCATATCTTTTTGCCTCTTCATGGTGTTCATGGGATTCTCAAGGCAAGGATACTGAAGTGGTTTGCCATTCCCTTCTCCAGTGGATCACGTTTTATCAGAACTCTCCATCATGACCCATCTGTCTTGGGTGGCTCTACATGGCATGGCTCATAGTTTCATTGAGTTAGAGAAGACTGCCGTCCATGTGATCAGTTTGATTAGTTTTCTGTGATTGTGGTTTTCATTCTGTCTACACTCTGAAGGATAAGGTTAAGAGGCTTATGGAAGCTTCCTGATGGGAGCCACATCTCCTGGTGGCTGTTAAAAGGCCTGTCATAGTGCAGGATGACTTTCATTCTGCAAAATTTATTAAATGCCCAGCATAAGAAAGGGTCTGTGCTAAGCATGGTATAATGCATTCAACATACCTCTTGATAATAACTGTGTATAGTTATCCCAGGATATGAATAGGATGCTCTGGAAGCCAGGGATGTGGAGTGCCCCACTCCCTAATTGGTTAATAATGACAATAAACAGTAACTGGTTGTCTCTATGCCAGGCACTGTGCTGGATATTGGAGATTAGACAGTGGATGAGCCCAAGAACTCACAGATGATGATAAAGTTATTCATACAGAGCAATGATAATAAGACATGATGAAGTAGGTAAAGGAATTACAGGACTTGGAAGAGATAGCTTATGTAATAGTCTAGAACACTATGGAGAGGAACTGATGAGCTTAGTCTAAGGTTTCAGGCCAAACACCTAACCTTGGGACAGGTTATATCATGTAATTTTAATCTTTATCAGTACTTGCAAAAATAAAGCCCTTAAAACTCCTTACAGTTCATAAAATACTGGTGGGTATTTTGAATCTATTTTCAAACACTACAGTAATGAGAGCTTTATATGGTACTGATGCAAAATAGTTTGGGTAATATCAGCTCACTACTACCTGGTACAGGTCAACTGAGTGAATGGTGTCTAAGTTTTAAGGTAGGAAAGCCAGAGACCGCTACTAGGAACTGCTGGTCATTTGCTTCTTTTCCTGAGCTAAATGTGTGATATTAAGCTGCTATGACCTTAAAGTCCCCCATCTGTAATCTAGTTCATGACCTGTGACTACTGAATGTTTTGAGGACGAATGTCATGCTACCCCAGAAGCAGATGGCTCAAGATATCTAAGTATTCTTATTACACCTGGTGACACTAATATGTACTTTTAGATTTATTTTTAGGACAGGCATTACATATGAAGTACATGGGACTAGGCTTTACGTCTTAGGATATCCCTTGATATACTCTACTAATTAGCAATATCATCTATACCAATCATGAATAAACTTACTGAAGACAAAGTATAACCAAAACTACATTATTGGTGGAGCGAGTCAGAATCCCCATTTGTCTGGGGGACAATATATAGAAGCAGGACTAAAGTTGAGATTAATGAACTGAGATTATCTAGAATCAGGTGATAAATTGAAACTACTTGAGGGTCAACAGCTGTTTTTAGTCCTGACACTGAATATTATTTAAACTGGATAACAATTCTGTTTGATGCCATCATTTTAACACTAAAATATGCCCTTCACATGAATTTTCAGTCCAGGCTTTCCAAATAAATCAGGACATCTGTTGATTAACCTCAACATTATGTTTTATTTATTGTTGCACTAATAACCCACTCAAGTCAATGGTCTTAGTCACAAAGAGAAGGAGATAATGCCAGCTTTGAGCACCTAGAAAGGCTTGACAAGGGACCAGCCAGTCTTCATGATATCAGGCAGTAAGCTAAGAGAATAAATGTGAGACTGAAAGTTATGGCATTAGGTGGAAAGTCCACAAAGCATTTAGGATAGAACATGTCCCTAGTAGAGACTGCCCAGCAGAGAGAGGAATCTTCTGCAACTTTTTGAACAGAGAGAGCTCAGATCATCTGTACTGCCCTATGGGCTGAAAGTGGAGTTAAAAAGTGTCAGAATAGTGTTCCTCACTGTCCAACTCCTTTGGTGAGAGATCTTCACTGAGCAGTGGAAATCAGGCAGGAAAAGTTTGTTTCTCCTGAGTCCTGGGCTATATTTCTCCTCTGGCTGCCTGCTCATGAGCCATTGGAATCCAGATAAATAGTGGTATGCACTGCTTGTTCTTGGACTTCCCTGGTGGCTCAGTGGTAAAGAATCCACATGCCAATACAGGAAAAGCAGGTTCCATCCCTGGGTTGAGAAGATCCCCTGGAGAAGGAAATGGCAACTCACTCTAGTATTCTTGCCTGGGAAATCACCCGGACAGAGGAACCTGGTAGGCTACAGTCCATGGGTTTGCAAAGAGTCAGATATGACTTAGTGATTAAAACAAAATCCACAAACTTCTTGTTCTAACAGGTCAATAATGTAAGCCTCCAACAGCAAAACCAAACATTTTATCTAGTACAAAAATGAAGCATTTTACAACATATCTGTTTTCCTTTAAGAGAGGGATTCTTTTCCAGAAATATACAAGGTGACCTACCACATTGTGAATAATAATGAACATCCGTGTTCCAAGTCAGTTCAGTCACTCAGTCATGTCCAACTCTTTGAGACCCTATGGACTGCAGCGTGCCAGGCCTCCCCGTCCATCACCAACTCCCGGAGTTTACTCAAACTCATGTCCTTGTTCCAAAGCCTAACTTAAAAAAGAAAATTTAAAGAATACAACAGAAACCCTTTCCGGTAGCCCTCCAAATGACAGCTCTCTCACTGCTCTCAGGTCAGCATTACATGAAATTAAAGTGTGAAATGGGTCACCAGTCTCAGTGGGTCAAGATGTGGTATGAAAACTTCAAGGCAGGCCTAGTGCGAGGGCACAGTTTTCCCTGAAACCAGGCCCTCTGAAGGCTGGCAGAATCCCCTCCCACCTCTGTGTAAATCCCTGTTGCCAAGTAATGCCAACGAATTTCAAAAATCTGGAGCAAGCAAGTATAGTTTAGTACATTTTAAAAAATTCAAATTCATTACCATAAAAATGAGCCTCTTCTCTGTCACAGCTTGCAATTCTCTCCGACATTCAATTGACTGATCAGCAGACCTGGGCTTTATAGTAGGAGACTTTTCGCATTCCTCTTTGATCTGATTTCCCCCTATTTAATAGACAATTATAGGCTCTTTAAATCCCAAAGGTTCAGAGACAGCAAATAATTACCAGTAGCAATTTTAGAATAAAGCCAATCTAAATGAGCTCAGTTAAATTATGTAATACTAAGCAGTGGCGTTTTTTTTTTTAAACAAGGACAGCGAACCAAAACCCCAAACAATCATTATACTGTCTCAAATTCCTCCTGACAGCTGCCTGTTAAACTTCTGACCTGTTTGTAAAAATCTGCACACCATCTACCAAAGGGATATACACGATTGCAAACTTCTGTTCTAAGGACATTAAATAAATTATTTCTTTAAGATCATATGGCAGATCTATAATTAATTAAACCCACCATGATATTACAGCAAAATAATTTAGCTTTTCTAAGAAGGTAAATGTAATTTGCCGATCTAGTATTTTGAAGAATGCTTTACCCAAAATCAATTCCTTCAGTTTCTAGAGAATAGAAACTAGAGGCAATCTCATTTTAATTATATCTCTTTATTGCTAACAAAGGAATGATTTATGCAATTAAATTAACCGGCTACAAAATTATTCTCAGCTGGGCTGTCCTAATTCTTTGCTTTCTGAATTGCAGGTTCTTACACTTTCCTATGTAGATTAATTTTTCTGATATGCAAACAATGCCTCTTGTGTTCATCTTTTCTGCTTTTTTTAAAATTCAAAAGTCTCCTTTTCTTCTTGCTGCAACATGAGTAATATTTGTTGAACTGCTAGGCTTTGGCTAGATCTTTTTTTAAATATGTTAAAAAGAAAAAAGATCTTTTCCAATCTCATTATTCCAGATCAGAGCAAGGTTTGAGGGATTTCTTATCTGTGATACTAGAACAGCAGCAAAGACAGGGAAAAATTGCAAAAATGTCAAAGGCTGCAAAATTTGAAAATGGTTTCAGCAGCCCTGGGAGTTGTAAATTAGCAAATGCTTTTAGAACCATCTTTTTCCATTGCTTCCCTCTGTTCCTTTTGCCTGCCCCGCACCCATCCCACACCTGTCTGTATGCCACAATTATTTCTTACAAAATATAATCGGGTAAATACAGGCATGCTAGTATCACCAGCCACAAGTCAGCATTTATGGAGTGACCTCATTGAGCAGAACACTGAACAAGGGGCAGATGGAGGAGGGCAGGGGAAGGGGTTATAGAGGAATCTGAAGACATCCCCTCTGTCCTTCAGTAGTTGATGGTCTAGGAGGTAATTTTTGGTAAACATTTTTATGAAATAAGATACATTTCTGTACTGACCGATTAAAGATAGAATGATAACATTACCTTAGGGCTGATAGCATTATTTGGGACCTACATTAATTGAGATTATTTTAAAATATTCTACATAGTTTGCTATTCATTCTTTTAAGATAGGATGAGGTAAGAAGTCATAAAGTACAGTCTGGCGATGTGAAGAAAGTGACAGAAAAGAGATGAGGTGCATGTTTTCTTTTGAAGCATAAATATGTGGCTTCCCAAGTGGCTCAGATTGTAAAGTATCTGCCTGTAATGTGGGAGATCTGGGTTTGATCCCTGGGTTGGGAAGATCCCCTGGAGAAGGGAATGCCAACCCACTCCAGTATTCTTGCCTGGAGAATCCCATGGACAGAGGAGCCTGGTGGGCTACAGTCCATGGGGTCACAGAGTCGGACACGACTGAGCAACTAACACTTTCACTTCATATAGGCATGCTTCCCATGCGTCCACATTTATTTACCAGATCAGGGGCGTAACCCTTCTCTGTGAAGGGCCAAATAGTAAATATTTTTGGAAATGTGGGTCATATTGTTTCAGAAAGGGGACCCATTCCAGGGCCCAAAAGGGGGCTCTTGTCTAACACTAGGAAATGAATTGTCCCAGGAGACACTTGTGCTGAAAAAGCAAGAGATTTTATTGGGTAGAGGCGCCCGGGAAGAGGGCAGGAGGTTAAGGGAACCCAGGAGGACTGCTCTGTCATGTGGCTCCCAGTCTTGGGTTTTATGGTAATGGGATTATTTTCTGGGTTGTCTCTAATCAATCATTCTGGCTTAGGGTGCTTCTTGGTGAGGCACACATTGCTCAGGCAAGATGGACGCCAGTGGGACGGATTCTAGCAGGTGATAGGACGTGTGGCGTATCCTTTAACTTCTCTTCTTGTTGGTAGTGGTTTGTTAGTTTCATGTTCCTTACTAGGACCTCCTGTTGTGAAATAACTCATGAAAATGGTTACTAGAGTGCCTGGACAGGATGGGTGGTTTCAGGGTGCTTCCCCTAACAACATGGTGTCTGTCACAATTACTGAACTCTGCCATCTTGGCTTAATTACAGGCATAGACAATATGTAAACAATGAGCCTGGCTGTGTTCTAATAAAACTTAAAAATCAGGGAGCACCTGGGGAAAATTCCAACCCAAATCCCAAGGTCTGCTTCTTTTTTCCTTTTCATATATCTACAGAGGGGAGGGGGTAAGGGTGACTTTGGGGCTGAGTGCGTAGAAAGGAGAAGGGCTTTTACCCTGGAATGCCTTGGCTTCCGCAGATGAACCAGGTGTTGGGGGAGAGAGGTGTACCTCTGGGCAGATGCCCTGTAGTGTGGGTAAGGCATGTGGAGCTGATTTTTGTTCCCCATCCACCTTTCTGAAAAGTTGAAAGAATAATCATTCAGAACATAAAAGTTAAGCAAAAAATAAAGAGAAAAAATTATCCCTTCTCTGTATGAGCACAAGGCAGAAGAGTTTTCTTCAGAACTCTCTGGAGCCTGGTAACCTAATTTGTTACATAGCAGTGGATAACTAATAAAGGATTTGGGCAAAAAGGAAAGTATAACATTTGCATGGAGAGAAAGCCCTTAAGAGTTGACAGTGTCCGTGGATACTTCTTGACAGCAGAAACTGTCTTTTTCACTTGACCTCTTAGAGTGTATATACTCATATTGCGTGTGGTATAATTACTCTTAGTAAATGACCATTGTATTATTGATTGAAGTGGACATCTAAATTCTGTGAAAGTAAATGAAGCCCAACCATGGATATGAGTAAGGGAGCAAATAGGACCACATGTATAGCTATATATACGAGCTAAGTCGCTTCAGTTGTGTCTGACTCTGTGCCCGCCACGCTCCTCTGTCCATGGGATTCTCTGGGCAAGAATACTGGAGTGAGTTGCCATGCCCTCCTCCAGGGGATCTTCCCGACACAGGGATCAAACCTGCGTCTCATGTCTCCTGCATTAGCAGGTGGGTTCTTTACCACTAGTGCCACCTGGGAGGCCCATATGTATGTATGTATGTATATATGTATGTGTGTGTGTATGAAGATATACATATATCTTTCACATATTTAGGGAGACCAAACATTCTGGCTTGCTCTGCACTGAGGGGTTTCCTGGAATGTGGGACATTCATGGTTAAAAACTAGGACAGTGAGAGAACTAAAGGAGCCCTTCTAATAAAAATAGAAAATGGGAGAACCTGAGGGACAGATGATTACACCTTTGAATACGGTAGGGTTTCTCCATTTGTTTCTTCAACAAATATTAGTTTGCTTCTGTTGTGTGCTAAATTCTGTAGATTAAAAAATTATGGTCTCTGACTTGAAAGAGCACTTATATAAAGTTGCCTTGATTTACATTAGGACAAATTTGCCTCTAAGATAAAATACAATTGATTACTGAGAACTTTTTAAAAGATATTAATATTTTCATAACTTTTTTTTCAAGTCTAGTCTAAAAGATGGCTTTAAGCATATCACTGTTATCTTTTTTTTATTTGTTTATTTTCTGAATCCTTTCTCAGGTATGCCTGGTGACATACCTGAGAGCAATAAACATTAGTAGTGGGTAGGTCACAGTAGCAAGTAACACATGTTTTTTTTCTGGTTAGATTCTATTTCTTTCAAATTGTAAAAGTTCACCTAGCACTTCTGGCAGCTATTTTTGTCATCTCTATTTCTTGGGTTTTACTAGTAATAATAGCCATTTACAAAGAGTGATAAGAAGCTCATATTTATTTTCTGATTTAATTCTTACAACAACTAGGTCGAGTAAAGACTACTATGATCCCTAATTTACAAATGAGGAACCTGAGGCTCCGTGACATTCTATAACATGACCCAGTTCACATGGCTGGTAAATTGCAAACATGGAATTTCAAAGTCTCTCCAAACCCCACATTCTTCACCTCTACACTAAATAGCTCATCCTAATAATTGTTAACATAATGTAAGGTGCTTGCCTATGCACAGGGTGCTGTGCCATGCACTTTACACATACCATCACTTCCTTGAAAAGTAAAGGACTTGGTGATATGAACATGGAATCAATGATGAGAGGCAGGGAGTGATATTGACTTTGGTGTTCAAAGTGTTGTCAGGAGTCCCGCAACGTGTTTCACCCAGAAGCTGTTTAGAAATTCAGGATCTCAGTTTTTTGCATGCTTGCTCAGTTGTATCTGACTCTCTGCAACTCCATGAACTGTAGCCCACCAGGCTTCCCTGTCCATGGGATTCCCCAGGCAAGAATACTGGAGTGGGTTGCCATGCCCTCTTCCAGGGGATCTTCCTGACCCAGGGATTGAACAAAATCAGTCTCCTGCATTGGCAGGCAGATTTTTTACCACTGAGCCACCTGGGAAGCCCTGCAGGATCTCAGATCCCACCCAAACCAACTGAATGAGAATCTGTATTTTAACAAGATCTCTAGGTGACTTGTAAGCACATCAATGTATTTCAATTGCTATAGAAGACCTATGAAAAAGCCTATCCCCATCTGTGAATGGATTTCTCTTTTGCAGTGATTCTCTAAGTGGGATCCCTGACCAGGAATGTCATCTTCATCAGTGAATTTGAAATGAACATTCTAGAAACCCACCCCAGACCTTCTGAATGAGAAATTCCGAGGCAGTAATCTGTCTTAGCATTTCATGTGTTTCTAATGGAACCGGAGATTTGAGAACCATCCTTCAAATGCTGTACAATTCTCACACCTGTGCTCTACTTGGAACGAGGAGTCAGCAGTGACACCCTGTGGAGCCAAGGGAAGCTTGCATGTTTTCTACGAGTGTACTTGCCTTTTTCCCCTGGTAAGATAAAATCGTCATGATCTATGTTCTTTGTACTAAAAATACAAAGCTGATTTCTTACCCGGTAAACTATATGCTTTAGAATCCTCTGCTCATTTTGGCCAAGCTGACAAGATTCTTGATTCAGCAAACATTCATTCATCACCAAGTAGGTATAAAGGACTGCAAATAGAGGTAGTGCAGAAAATAGAAAGATTGCTCCCTGGAGCAATCTACTACCAGTTATGTTTATAACAGCACCAGCTACCATGTATTTGCTGTGTAGTAGGCACTGTGCTGTTTTTTAAAAACTCACTCAGTTCTTATGAGCTAAAGATGTATTTATTACTCCCATTTTATAAAAAATATAAATACTGACTCTAAAGTGTATGCTTTTAATCACACAGCAGAGATTCTTAAAGTGATCTCCAAAGATCAGTTTTAAGCACTTAGGGCACTAGTTTTAAGTGTAGCCTCCCAGAGATCCCTCAAGGCATATTTAACAAGCACCCCAGGCAAATGTTATACACAGTGTAATTTGGGAACTACTGTGTTACACCACATTGCCTCTGTCAAAGTATACTATCCTTCAAAGTATTATGGATCATATCCTGAAATGAGTTAGCATCAAATATTTGTAAAGCAGTGGCAAAGGGATGACTAAATTTGTATTTTAGGGAGATCTATGTATTGGCAGTATGAAAGGATTAGAGGAGGATGGTAGTAGTAGAGAATGACTTTATCATCTTATCATGAAGACAAACAAACAATGTCACACTAAAAGCCAGGTGGTGGTCTAGGTTAATTTCCTGAGTGACTTGTTCATTCCTGTATGGGTATCTCAAATTCGTGTGCAGGAAAGTTCAGTTTTAAGAGCTGCATGGAATCTAAGCTAGAAATCCTGAACCAAGTTCTAGAAGGATAATTTAGGTAATCTAAAGAAAGATAACGAAATAGAGTCAGAATTGGAGCTTTGACAGTCATCCTCTTAGCAAACTTTTAAAATAATTTAAAGTTACTATTTAGAACCTACTTCAATTCCTAAATAGATTGTCTATAAATTCTGATACTTTTTTTTTGAGTTGTTGCTATCACTTTCAAAATTTGCAGCTCTGCTGTTTCAAATCTTAAAATTGAGTTATTCTATTTAATATCATTGGTTATACAAGTTGTGTTATGACCCCTGGTGGCAATAAGGATAGGAAGATGAGAAGCATATTTCAATCAAAATGAGAGAACAGACTTAATTGAAACAGGGGACAGGCCCTGAACTTGAAATGGAATTTCATATAAAACTTTTCTGGTCTTACTAAAAATAGGAAACATCCCATTAAAACTAAAATCAGATGTGTTAACTTCAGCCTGCAAGGTGTGTATTTCAATTTTCCTTCTTTTGTATAAAATGGATTAGCTCCTTGAAATATGTCAGTTGAACTTGAAATTAAATATTTGCTCTCAGTTCAGTTCAGTTCAGTCTCTCAGTGTGTCCGACTCTTTGCGACCCCATGAATTGCAGCACACCAGGCCTCTCTGTCCATCACCAACTCCCGGAGTCTACCCAAACCCATGTCCATCGAGTCGGTGATGCCATCCAACCATCTCATCCTCTGTCGTCCCCTTCTCCTCCCACCCCCAATCCTACCCAGCAGTAGGGTCTTTTCCAATGAGTCAACCCTTCGCATGAGGTGGCCAAAGTATTGGAGTTTCAGATTCAACATCAGACCTTCCAATGAACACCCTGGATTGATCTCTTTGCTCTACATATAGCTAATAAGTAGCTGCACTCATAAAACATAACTGAAGTCTATATAGATACAGAATTTCCTTGAAGATCAGACTTTAGCATATGTCACATATATACAATAACATTGCCTTCTTTCAGAGCATTAATTTCCCTCTATTAATAAACTTTTAAAGGTTACATAGGTCCAAGTAGTCATTTTCAAGGTGTTGGAAAAAAGTTCTAAATTTTATAATTTGCCCTCCAATCAAAATAGCAAAATAATGGTTTTAATGGGGATTATACTGGCAGCTTCTTGATTAAAGCTTTTATCTGTTTGGGAAAAAAAAAAGACGAGTGAAGATACTGAACTACTCAGAACCTATGCTGATGTTTGGTGTGAAAAAAACGCATGAAAGATAAATGTTTCTTCTTGAACTAAGAGAACTTGGCCTTAGTGGATATATTATTTGGTCAAAGAGGAAAAAAAAAAAAAAAGCCTTGAGTAAACAAAGTGGCTACCAGGTGCCTGGCACTATACTATCCTATTAGTATTAAACAGAGACAGTTTCTGGTCTCAAGAACATGAAGCCTAGGCAAGTGGAGAAGGTGTAAAAAATTACAATCTGATACAAATTATAATGAAAGTAATAACAAAAAAAGAGAAGAAACCTGACCTTTAAAAATGTATTACAGCTATAGTTTGGGTTGGAGACTTGAAAAATGAGTATTATATGTTCAGTTGGACATACAAAAAAAGAAAAAAACTATGACAAGAAACATGAAAACACATGGAAGTGTGAGGTGCTAAGAAAGTAAAAATAGGTGTTACTTGTGGATAAAGTTCACATGAGAACTGGCAAGAGAAAAGGCATGGGAGTCTAGAGTACGAAAGGTCTTGAAATTCATGCAAATTTCTCCTGTGACAGGTCCCAAATCTTTCTCAGTTCAAGAAGCTCTTAGTGTATCTGAAATTCTTTTAGTATGCCCCTTGGCCAAGAAAACAAACAAAAAAAAAAACCCAAAAGCTGAACAGTTCCATTATCAAGTAGTTAGGTTCAAACAACTTAATAGGTATTGATGCCCTAGCAATGTTCATTTAAACAAAACAAAACTGAAAGAGTATTTTCTTCTGTTGGATAGCAATTATTAACTGAGTGTGCACACCAATTCGGCACTGTACAAATCAAGATTGGATACTGGCACTCTCATTTCTTATTCCATAATGATTTTCATGTGATACTTGATTTGTATGGCAGCAAACCAGTGAATGCCAAAAACCAAAACCCAAAACCCAGCTTCGTAAAGAGGTATCATTGAAAGGAATTGAGTGTGATCTAACATTGAAACTGTGAACTACCTTGAGTTAGTAGTTTGCATTGGTGTGCAATAGATAGCAACGATTATTCTATTTCCTTTGCAAACTTAAAATACTGAGTTTACTATGACACCCAAGCACAATTTGAAAATCTAAAAACTTTTGTAAAAATAATTGACATAATCTAATTAGCATGTTTAGAATAACCTAATACTTTTGAAGAGGTGGATTAGAGATTGTAAACCTAGTGAAAAAGGTTACTGCAAGTACACCAGCTAAGAAATGAAGATGATATAAATTGCAACATGGGCAAAGATGTGAGAGGAGACTTGGGTACATCAATCCACAGTTTTTGCTAACTAAATGGATATAAAGGAGTGAGAAGTAGTGGCATAAGAGAGGAAGTTGGCTAAGTTCCTTTTCTATAACATACTTTTGAGTATTTTGATAATATTTGAATTGGTTCCACCTGCAAACCTGTATTCTATTTTATGCACGAAAAACATTACATCACTCTGAAAAGGTCCGTTAGGCTTCACCAGAATGCCACAAGGTCATCTCTCAGTATCCGCAGGAGACTGGCCCCAGGACCGGTGGTGGTCTCAGATTGTGTCTGCTGATGCTCAAGGGCCATAGTGGTCCTCCGTATACACAGATCTGCATCCATGGATTCAACCAACTGTGGATCATTTATTCAAAACTTCTATTCAGACAAATCCATGTAAAAGTAGACCCTTGCAGTTCACAGCAGTGTTGTCAGGGTATACTGTATTGGCTACTGAATACCCAAGTCTGAAATTCAGGACAAATATGACAAATGTTAATAATGTATATAATGCAGTAAAAGTTGCATGGATGTTTAATTCATGATTGAAGTGGTGGGTGTAGATGAAAGTTTTCAAGGAGGGGTATAGAGGTTGAGAAGAGAAGGAAGGTCAAGGGCTGATGCCTAGAGAACACAAACACTCTAGGCAAGAACAGAGAATGAGACCCTCATGGGAAAACATCTGAAAGGAACAGACAATTGAGAGAACCAAGAGAGTAGTGTTACTGAGACACAGGGGAAAAAGTATTGGACAGGTAGAATGTAAGGAAGATAAAGATTAAAACGGTCCAGGGAATTTTGATAACTAGTAAAATGATTTTAGAAACTTCAGTGAACCAGTATGAACAGAAATAACAATACTATTATGGGCAGGGAAAGAAATAAATATAAATTTATTTATATTATATAAATTAGGTTTTCTGGAAATTTGGTCGTGGGGAAAAAAAAAAAGAGCAAGAGCTAAAGGTGGAGACAGGTCTTGGCGAGTTAAGATATTTTTAAATATAAAATGAGAGACATGGTCATGTTTACACCTGTTACCCAGCCTCATAAATAGACCTTTCTATGGGCTGAACTTATTTAAAAAGCAAGAAAGGGACAGGGCAATAGCCCACTTTTGTGCCCTAACTATTCCTCCCCTGGACACCTAGCCCTTTCCACTCCTCCTAGGACTTTTCCTCTTACTGAAAGCCTACTCTCTACTTACTGTAGTATTTTATATTTCTGTCAAAGAAAAAAATAACTGGAACTCTAAATACCATTAATTAATATGTATTGTCTACCAGGCACTGTTCTAAGCAGTTTGCACATTTTATTTTCCTCATAAAAATGTCATAGCATAAGACCACCACACTCATACTTCCTCTTTGAAATAATTACATTAGGAAGTATGGTATAGTAAAAACATTCCAGACTTCAGTATTATACAAAGCACAGTTCAAATTTTGGCTCAACCATTTACTCTTTCAGGACCTTCATAGTATTTCACCCATCAAGTAGTTATAAAAATGTCTACCTAGAGCTGCCTGAATGAAGATCAAATGAGATCCCGCAATGCTTAGTGTAAAGTCAGGGCTCAATAATACTATACCTCTCTATGTTGACAAACAAAGCGACAAAAGCCATGAAAATAACAGAAACAAGCAATTGTTTGTTTTATTTCAACCACTACTTATAACAAGGAGCAGAGACGTGAATACCTGCACAATTTAAGTTCATAGAAGTCTACAATAAATGTATTATCTCACAAAATAATAATCTATGAGAGTATATAAAAAACGACTGAGCCAACATTATTTGGTATTTTTGATACTTTCATTAACTTCAACTTAACTATTCCCTTTCAGAATATAAAATTAAAAACTGACAAGCTATTTATAAAAAGATGTGTAATTCTGTTAATCAGGCTGAGTTCTGAACATTTTCTTCTTCAGTTCAGCTGTTTTCTCATCTATTTTAGCATGACAGTCCTCAGTTGCTTTTTCAATGCCTTCATGGTATTTCTCCAAAGCAGCTTTCAAGCTGAGAAATATTTCCTAAGTAGAAAATGAAATATAATAAGGATTATTCCATGCAATGACCAAAACTAAAAGTGAGTTATAAGAATTCCAACAGTCTCATTCATATTTATTCATAATATTTTAAAGCCTAAATTATCTTATGCACATGCACATACAGACACACGTATGCCTACTCTTATTAAGTCACACAGATGCATCAAAAAGTCAGCTACTTAGAAAGAACAAAGCAGAGACATTAACAATGGCTTGAATTCTAAGACATTAAGGACATATTTTTAATAACCAAAGAAAAGTTTTTACTTTGGAGCTTTTCATGTTTACCAGGCAAATACCTAATTTCTGTAAATAGCTATAACCTCTGCATTTGACTCTGATCATCATTTAAATTACATGTAAACAGGTTTAATAAGTAATCTACAGGACTGAAAAATATACCAATAACTTTGTTTTAATAAACTGATGGGGCAGTCCTACTATAAGCAATAATGACTTTTCATATAAACCTATATGGATACGTTAAGAATTAAGAAAAAACTACAAAACAATTTTTATAGACTGAATAAAATAATAAACCAATTAGTCTGCATGCATTATCTTTTATCTCATGCTTATCAAATACAATTTTGATCCATTTATTATTGATTTTTCTTACACAAAACAATCCTCAAATCTTGATACAAGAAAAAGTAGTATTCTGAAAGATTATAAAATGTGTTCCACCACTGAAATAAAACAGTGGAAGGAAAAAGCAATAAATGGGTGTAATGGTTATAAATATTCTCAATTTTAACTGCTGCTCCCATTAAACTTTTCTTAAACCTGTAGTATGGCTAGTACTTATCTTAGTTTAAATTCTAGTGTAGATACTATCTGATTTTGAGCAATTATATAGATCATAATTAAATATAGTATGAATTCAAAATGTTTCAAAAAAGAACAACACTATTTCCAGAGACTGCCACCTATGCAAGTTTGAGAACTATTGCTCTAGATTAAGTGAATACACATAGATGGTGAAGGCTAAACACTTTCCTAAAATCTAAACATGGATCATTATTAAATCATAATACAAAAATAGAAGAGTATACTTAGATTCCCAGCATCTAATCAGACATAAAATTACTACAACTATGAGGGAATATAAATCATAAGGAAAATAAACTAAAAAAATTTGACACCTTTATTTCTTAAAGCTTATACGAAAAAGAAAGTGAATTAGTTGCTAGCTTATGTAAACACCATTTAAAAAAAATTGGCACAATCAGCAGCTACAGATCAATTTAATTTCATGGTTCTATATAGGAATATGCATTTATTCATATTAAAAGAAAGCTGAATAAATTTGGTAGAAAGACATTACTCAGGAGAAACTATTAAAATGAAGTGTAGCTAAATAAAGATATATAATCTGTAAATATCTGAACCAACCATTTAGACACACTCAGAGGAACAATTTTCTCCTGAGGACAACTATATTCTCAAGGAGGAACCAAATCTGGCAGGTAGAGCCACAATGAATGAATGAAATATTAAAGCCCAATTCCACTGGCACATCCACAGAAGCAAAGGAACATCTGAAGTTCTAAGCCAATCCTCACAGGATGTTAACAGCAACAGATCAGAGCCCTCACAAAGGCTACTTATTTCAGTCTCCAATTAAACTCTGTATCCAAGTGGAATTTTATATTAACTTGCATAATAAGTAAGTCTTATTGTGATGGCTTGGCTGAAGTTAAATACTTTTAAACTCAAACTCTAGTTCTACAGTGTCTAACATGACAACCACTAGGAACATGTGATTATTTAAATTTAAACAGTTGCATGCTCTTCAGCTGCATTAGCCACACTTCAAACTCTGTAGCTACATGTACCTAATGGCTACCATACTCAGTAGCACAGAACATTCCCAGTAGTAAGTTCTATTGGACAGCATTGGTCTAGGTAATTATCTCACTTTCAAAATCAGAGATATCAGTATTATATAATATCCATGGAGTTTTATGGCCAATATAGCCATTTATCCACCAAGTATGTATTAACTCATCAACCAACATATTACTGAGTGCCTTCTACAATAGCACTGTAAGTAGTATAACAGTACAATGGAACATGAAGTTATGCTTTTCTACCCGATGAAACATACAATCCAGACTAGTTTGGATACTCAGCACTTGAAATATAGCTAGTATAAACCAGGAACTAAATTTTAAATTTTATTTCATTTTAATTAATTTAAATGTAAGTGTAAATAGCTACATGTTGCTAGTAGCTATGGACAGCACAGATCAGAATAGACTAATAATGCTGTAGTATTTGAGGAGAGAAATCAACGATATCTGAAAGGAGCCACAGAAAGTTATACGGAGAATATATTTTTCATTAAACCTTAAATAATGAAAACGATTAGCTTAGATACAAAACTTTAATAATCTTAGAAGGTAGAGATCATGGCTTCTTTGTTCACACTTATTCTCTGAATCAAATATAAAGGCTACTACCTAGTAGATCCCTTTCATGGATCATAGCTTTGTCACAGCACAGAGGCTTAAGTAACTCAAAGAAGCTATGAGCCATGCTGTGCAGGACCAAGATGGATGGGCCATAGTGAAGAATTCTGACAAAACAGTTCAATGGAGAAGGAAATAGCAGTCCACTCCAGTATTCTTGCCTGAAGAACACCATGCACGATATGAAAAGGTAAAAAGATACTATGCCAGAAGATGAGTTCTACAGGTCGCAAGGTGTCCAACATGCTACTGAGCAAGAGCGGAGAACAATTACTAATAGCACCAGAAAGAATTAAGTGGCTGGGCCAAAGCAGAAACAATGCTCACTTATGGATGTATCTAGTGGTGAAAGTAAAGTCCAAGGCTGTATATTGTCATCCTGCTTATTTAACTTATATGCAGATAACATCAGGTGAAATGCTTAGCTGGATGAATCATAAGCTGGAATAAAGACTGCCAGAGGAGAGGGTGAGATGTATGGAAAGAATAACATGGAAACTTACATTATCATATGTAAATTAGATAGCCAACAGGAATTTGCTGTATGGCTCAGGAAACTCAAATAGGGGCTCTGTATCAACCCAGAGGGGTGGGATGGGGAGGGAGAGGGGAGGGAGGTTCAAAAGGGAGGGAATACATGTATACCTATTGCTGATTCATGTTGAGGTTTGACAGAAAACAGCAAAATTCTGTAAAGCAATTATCCTTCAATTAAAAAAAAAAATACTGCCGGGAGAAATATCAACAACCTCAGACATGCATATGATACCACTCTATAAAGAACAATACTGCACAGGAACCTGGGATGTCAGGTTCACAAATCAAAGTAAATTGGATGTGGTCAAGCAGGAGATGGCAAGAGTGAACATCAACATCTTAGGAATTAGTGAACTAAAAATGGACAGGAATAGGCAAATTTAATTCAGTCGATCATTATATCTTCTACTTGGGCAAGAATTCCTTAGTGAAATGGAGTAGTAGCCTTCACAGTTAACAAAAGAGTCTGAAATGGAGTACTTGGGTACAATCTCAAAAATGACAGAACAATCCCGGTTTGTTCCCAAGGCAAACCATTCAATATCACAGTAATCCAAGTCTATGCCCCAACCACTAATGCAGAAAAAGCTAAAGTTGACTGGTTCTATGAAGACCTACAACATTTTCTAGAACTAAAACAGACATCTCTTTTCAACATAGGGGATTAGATTGGAAGTAGGAAGTCAAGAGATATCCAGAATAACAGGCAAGTTTGGCCTTGAGTACAAAATGAAGTAGGGCGAAAGGCTAACAGAGTTTTACCAAAAGAAGGCACGGCTCATAGCAAATACCTTCTTCCAACAACACAAGAGATGATGCTACACATAAACATCACCAGATGGTCAATACCAAAATCAGATTGATTATGTTATTTGCAGCCAAAGATGGAGAAGCTCTATACAGTCAGTAAAAAAAAAAAACAAAACAAAAAACCCGGAGCCAACTATGGCTCATTATTGCAAAATTCAGGCTTAAATTGAAGAAAAGTAGGTAAAACCACTAGACCATTCAGGTATGACCTAAATCAAATCCCTTATGATACAGTGGAGGTGATGAAAAGATTCGAGGGATTAAATCTGGTAGACAGAGTGTCTGAAGAACTATGGACAGAAGTTTATAACAATATATCGGAGGCAGTGACCAAAGCCAACCCAAGAAAAATGCAAGAAGGAAAAATGGTTGTCTGACAAAGCTCTAAAAATAGCTGAGGAAAGAAGAGAAGAGAAAGGCAAGGGAGAAAGGGAAAAATATACCCAACTGAATGCAGAGTTCCAGAGAATAGCAAGATAAGGTAAGAAGGCCTTCTTAAATAAGCAATGCAAAGAAATATAGGAAAATGATAGAATGGGAAAGACTAGGGAGCTCTTCAGGAAAATTTCATGCAAGGATGAGCACAATAAAGGGCAGAAATGGGAGGACCCAACAGAAACAGAAGAGATTAAGAACAGTTGGCAAGAATACACAGAAAACAGAACACAATACAAGAAAGGTCATAATGGCCCAGGTAACCACAATGGTGTGATCACTCACCTAGAGCTGGACATCCTAGAGTGTGAAGTCAAGTGGGCTTTAGGAAGCATTCCTACGAACAAAGCTAGTGGAGATGACAAAATTCCAGCTGAGCAATTTAAAAATCCTAAAAGATGACGCTGTTAAAGTGTTGTACTCAGCATGTCAGCAAATTTGGAAAACTCGGCAGTGGTCACAAGACTGGAAAAGGTCAGTTTTCATTACAATTCCAAAGAAGGGCAATGTCGAAGAATGCTCAAACTACTGTACAATTGCGCTTATTTCACATGCTGTCAAGGTTATGCTCAAAATCCTTCAAGCGAGGAGTCTGCAGTATGTGAACAGAGAACTTCCAGATGTACAAGCTGGGTTTAGAAAAGGCAGAGCGTCAGAGATCAAATTGTGACATCTGTTGGATCAGGGAGAAAGTAACAGAGTTTTTCAGAAAAAACACCTACTTCGGCTTCATTTGACTTTGTGGATCACAACAAACTGTTGATAATTCTTAGAAACGGGAATACCAGATCTCCTTACCTGCCTCCTGAGAAACCTTTTTTCGGGTCAAGAAGCAATAGTTAAAACCAGACATGAAACAAATGACTGGTTCAAAATTATTCAAGTTAAGTTTGTATACTGTCATCCTGCTTATTTAACTTATATGCAGATAACATCATGCAAAATGCTGAGCTGAATGAATCACAAGCTGGAATAAAGACTACCGAGAGAAATATCAACCATCTCAGACATGCAGATGATACCACTCTAATGGCAGAAAGTGAAGAGGAACTAAAGAGCCTCTTGACAAGGGAGAAGAATAAAAAAGCTAATTTGAAAATCAACATCAAAAAAACTAAGATCATGGCATCCGGTCCCATCACTTTATGGCAAATAGAAGGGGAAAAAGTGGAAGAAGCAACAAATTTTATTTTCTTGGGCTTCAAAATCACTGCAAATGGTGAGTGCAGCCATGAAATTAAGACACTTGCTCCTTGGAAGAAAGCTATGACAAACTAGACAGCATATTAAAATGCAGAGACATCCCTTGGCTGACAAAGATCTGCCTAGTCAAAGCTATGATTTTTCCAGTAGTCATGTATGGATGTGAGAGGTGGGCCATAAGGAAAGCGAAGTGCTGAAGAACTGATACATTCAAATTGCGGTGATAGAGAAGACTCTTGAGAGTCCACTGGACTGCAAGGAGATCAAACCAGTCAATTCTAAAGAAAATCTCAACCCTGAAAATTTATTGGAACGACTGAAGCTGCAGCTCCAACACTTTGGCCACGTGATGCAAAGAGCTGATTCATTGGAAAGGACCTTGATTCTGGGAAAGATTGAAGGCAAAAGGAGAAGCCAGCGGCAGAAGATAAGATGGTTAGATAGCATCTCCAACTCAATGGACATGAATTTGAACAAACTCCGGGAGATATGGGGCTTCCCTGGTGGCTCAGATGGTAAAGAATCTGTCAGCAATGCAGCAGACCCGGGTTTGATCCCTGGGTCAGGAAGATCCCCTGGAGAAGGGAATGACTACCCATTCCAGTATTCTTGTCTGGAGAATTTCATGGACAGAAGAGCCTGGTGAGCTATAGTCCATGGAGCCACAAAGAGTCAGACACGATTTAGTGACTGAACAACAACAATCTTGTAGGTATATAGACCATTTGCTGAATGGTTGACTAAATGCAGGAATAACTACAGGAAAACAGGGAATTTGGGTTTTAAACAAGAAAGTGTAGCAATAAGAGTGATATTTTAACAGGATAAATTTGGCCATAGTTAGGATTCAGGGCAGATTTGATGCAGGAGAATCTTAAGGAACAAATTTAGCAAGTTTTTGCTGCAATTCATGAATATTAGAAAATTATGTGATATAAATATGATTAGAAAACAGTTGTGATGAATAGTTATCAGTAAGTTTTTACAAGTCATGACGTTAACTTGGTGATTGTTTGGATATCAGGATTATCTAAAGAAAATCCAAAACTGCAACTCTTTGTGATATTTTGAAAATGATGATGCCATTGAAAAATATGAGGAAACTAAATGAAAAAGAGAGGGGAAGGGGAAGGAGACAGAGGTAGAGGGGGAAGGAGAAAGTGGGGGTGAGGAAGAGGAAAGACACTGAAAGATGTTGAATTTCATAAATGTTATTTTGTAATGATAAGCTTATCCACTGAAAATATCCATCAGGCAGCTAAAATAAGGAGTACAGTTGAGGTGGACAGAATAGGAAAAATAGATTTTTGAAAGCTTTCTAAATAAAGATGACAATTGAAGCTAGAAGTGATGAAATGTCTATGGAAAAGAATATTTAATGAAAAAGAAAGATAATGAAAAAGAAGGATCATTAGGATCCAACAAAATTACGAAAAGAAAAATCTGGCAATTTTAACACATCCTTCTTTCCTTTTCATGAAAGATGGTTATAAGGTAAGCTGCTGCTGCTGCTGCTGCTAAGTCGCTTTAGTCATGTCCGACTCTGTGCAACCCCATAGACGGCAGCCCACCAGGCTCCGCCATCCCTGGGATTCTCCAGGCAAGAAATAAGGTAAGCTAAAAGGTTTTTTTTTTTTTTTTTTTTTTTTTTTTTTTGACAAAATGTGTCTCAATGTCATCACAGGACTTAGAGACTCTCCCAAGCTATTTTGGAACAAATGGATATGACAATGTCATCTGGATAAAGGTATAGTGAGAACAACTTACCAAGTTGAACAACTAACTGCATCGAAAGTTTTGCTGCTGCTAAAAATCCAACTTGATATTATGCTTCATTCAACAAAAGCATTGTACTCTGGGGTTGGTGACACCATTACTTGGAAGACTATGTTTAGTACTGAACTCTATATATTAAGCAGAATAAAAAAAAGCAGGAAACAGCAGAGGACAGTAAACAGAATAAAAATTAAATTATATAAAGAATGGCTGGAAAACTAGCACTAATTAACCTGATGAGAAGGCTAAAAGAACCCATGATCTTTATCCTCAAATATCTTAAGTACAATTTTATTAAGTAGAAGAGGCTACAGATTTGTTTCAGAGAGATGATCTTGGTCCACTAGAGTATAGAAATGAAAAATTTTAAACTCAAAACAAGAAGTAACATTTTAATCACTAAAGCTGTCCTAGTAAAACAGCTTGCGTGGTGAGCTTTATAATACTGAATCAATGAAGCAGAATACATCAGTGGTTCTCAAGAGTTATGCTAAAAAATTTAGGTTCATGGGCCCCACTGCTGATGGTTCTAATTCAATATATTTGGATGAGGGGTTGCTCATCTTTAATTCTTTTGAATTCTTTATTGAATTCTAATACACGGCTAGTTTTAAGAAACAGCATGCTACAAATATTTATGGAAAGCATACTACAATATAAGGTACCATTCTAGGCAGGCATGACATACCAAGGTAAAAAATTTGATCACTATTGTTAAGAAACTTAAAATGTTACTGGTGAGACACATATGCACAAAACTAAAAGGAATTTAAAGCAGGCACAGGTAGCTTTTATGACCACAGACAAAAGGTACTTACATTAGTAACTGGTTCATTAATTATATCTGATGAGGTGATAATAAACCTGCTTGTACAATTTGGTTAAGAAGTAGGATTAAATAAGGTTTTTCTAGCCCCCATTCCTGAGATAAACTGAGGGCCAAAGGCTTGGCGAATATCCAGTTGAAGGAAAGTAGTTGGAATGTAAAAGAAAAGTAATTGGAATGTAAAAAGAAAGAAAAGAATCAGGACAGTGTACTGGGCAGACCATGGAAGAGGAAACCCAACTATTTCCTTTTTCTTTCTTTCATTTCTTTCTTTCCTTCCTTTTAAAGCAGCCTTGAGATAATTCTCAGCTGTATATATATACACTTACATGTGCATGTGCTAACAATCTAATGTTTTGGAGGATAAAAATTCCTGAGAACAGGTGTGGGGATTGTTTACTGTGATTCTTTCCTTTAGTATTAAGAATCCTTGCAAATTAAATGTGAATGGTGAAAGGTAATGACAGCATGTTTAAATATCTTTCAGGTTTCAGAGGTTTTAGGACATCAATGTAGGCAAGATGAAGCAAAATGAAAAAAAAGAGGCCAAGGGATTTTACATGATAAAGGGCTATTTTTAGTGTTTCCTGGTAGAGCAGTTTGGGACCATCTTGAGGCTACTGAACAAACTTTAAAGGTTAAAGAGAGAATGATAATGTGATAAACAGAGTAGGAATCGACTACTTCTTTGGGTCTTTGGCAGTTAAAAAAAAGAGAGCAACAGGTAACATGTTTGGCACTATACTGATATTTTGGAAGATAAAAATGTAGAAGATGCCTGTTCACATTAAACTTGAGACTGTTTATGAAACAATAAAATAAATATACTTAAAACAGGCAAAGTAACTTGGTAATTATGATAAAATGATCATAAAAAAAATCTCAAAATACAGGAACAGACCTAAGCTACTTTGTTTCAGGTAACAACTCAAATACATCTAAACTGATCATAAGAAACACTTTTGAGATTATTTTATCAGAAAAAAAGATACAAAAATTTTTTGGAAGACTTTACTTTAAATCACCATCTAAGTTAATTTATCAAAAACATTCAGAAACGTTATGGAGCTCCTACTCTTACTGTAAAGCACGATTCTAGGTGCTGACAGGGGAAAAAGGTGAGTAAGGAAAAGGTGTGAGGAGACATACATGCAAACTATCCCAGGGTAATGGAAAAGATACTACAAATGGAAATAAAAGCAACAGACCTGAGGGGTCAATTTTTACTCTGAAGAACTGACAAAATCTTCAAAACGAGGGTGACATAATTTACATTTTAAACCCACGAGATTATCTGAAATTATTTCTTATGAACATATACTCGCCTGAGACTTCAGTTTCTCCCTTTCAGCAACATCTTTTAGTTGCTGAATCCCAGATTTAATTTTTTGGATTTCTTGATTAATTGTGGTTACTCGCTCATAGACAGCACCTCTTTTTTCCTGAACTTTATTACAGTCTCTAAAGGAAAAGAGAGACGGGTGAAACTATAATTCCACTTAAGCATTTAAACAGTCAAACATTTAACTCTAATTTTGATTCCAAAGAGATTATTTGTATCAATATTTGGCTGACACACCTACATCTCAAGATTTAAAAGCAAGCAGATGAGAATCACAAGGTGGTACTATAATCAGGTCTTTAAAAAAGTCACCTCTCCCAGCTGCACTCACTCATGACTGCTGGTGGGAGTGTGAATTAATATAACTTTGCTGCAAGGCAAGTGACAAATTAAAACCCTCAGGTTCTGCCCTTTTTCTTCATCTGCATGAGGAAAAGGAAAGGAAATCTTCAGATCATCCTAATACACTTTTAGAAACTGAAATAGTGTCATCTCATAGACATATCTGGGGCATTTATTCTAAAAACACATATTTAGATTCTACCAATGAAACATCCAAACATACTAGCCAACAACCACGATGACAAAATTCTTGCAAAGTACTACTTTCTACGTAAATAAAAAAGTGAGACTTTTTCTCAAAATATGCTATAATGCTATAGACTAGCTGAACAATAACATGAACTAGTTGATTTACTCTAATACAACTCTGGATCGCTGGCTCTGAAATGCACTGAAATAAGCAATAGCACTAGAACTCTTCTAATGAATTATGCAAAGGATTTAGAATTGTGATTATCAGGAAAATAAATTAAAAAACTAATACCTAAAACATCTCTATACATTTAGATGTAGCAGCATTATGAGTCATAACTAACTGCTTTAGTCACCCAAAGGTGGAATACCTTTTTGAAATTAGAGGAGGTTTGGAATATTAGGGAAGGTAAAATGAATTAGGCTTTTCTAATTACTTTCTAATACATTAAATCAAAAATAAGTTCATACTCAATCACTGTGCGTTTGTACTGCTTGACATCCTCATGCTTCTTATTTATTCTGAACTGTGCTGTGGCAAGTTTTTCCTTCTTCACAATCATCAGTCTTTTGAAGGAATTTTCTTCAGTCTTCAACTTCTTCAATTCTGACTCATCACTCTCAATTTGGTCCTCCAAGTTCAGGCTCTATATTTTATGAGATGTATTTAAAGTCAATACAACAAATTAGAATTTACAAACAAAATAAAGGATTGTCTTTGAGGATGAGCTGTAATAAAATACAATTTCAAAATGTGATAAAACTGTTTAAACACTGAAAGCCCAGCACAAGAATGCAGACTCAACAAAAGAGACAACAGGAAGGCTCTAGGGATGCTGAGAAAGAATGTGACACCTGGAGAGGTGTGTTTATCGCGTCAATTTATCAGCAAGGACCAGAGCAGAGGACCATACCAAGACTGGCCAACAGGCTAAGTCTGAGAGGGCGAGGGTCTGAATTAAAGCAGCAGGAATAAAGAGGAAAGGGTAGACCCTAGAAACAATTAAAAGCAGTAGATCGCAATCCTTTTTTTTTTTTTTTGCTGACTCTTGTTGGGAGATAAGGGAAGTATGTAATTGGGAAAGAATATCCCAGACAATCTCACCTTCCAACCCTTTCTTCCCTCAAAAGAGAAATCTTTCATTGAAATCTATGTTAGTGATCCTGGGGACAGTCTGGATTGGGATGATGAAGTGAAAAGGATTTTCAAGTTTCTAGCCTGAGAAACTTTAAAAAACGTTGGCATTAGCGGTCCATCATCACTCGGGGCAGGGTCTGTATCATAAACTTCACATATCTATATATCCTAGCTATAGTGTTGGACAGTAAGTTGGGACTTTATGCTTGCGGACTAGAAGATCATTTCCAACTGTCAGAACAAGTTTAAAATTCCATTACTTTCCCCGAAAATATACATGGCAATACGCTATGTTAATTTATTATTCATTTCATCTGAAGGTAATAATGGGTCTACTACTGCTATGTTTAAAAAGAATAGTGTTTTATTCCTGAACATACATTGCCACATCTATTTTACTGTAGAATGATCCTGCTTTTCTGTAAGAAAGTAGCAACAGAAAGTAAAAGCAAATCCAAGGGACTATAGTAAACTACTACATAATAAAAAGGCATAAAAATTCCACACAATACAAACCTCCTTTAAGATAGTGGTTAATTTTTCTCTATTATCTGCAAGGTCCTGTATTTTCTTTTGATATAACTGCACTTCCAGCTGACATGAAGGCAGGCAGTCAACAGAGTCTCGGTAGATTTCATATTTTTCCATCACTTCTTGCTTTGAAAGAAAAAAACAAACAAATAGAAACCAGTTTGACACTCTCCTTTATGAAACTGCAATAATGTCAATTTGTTTGCTCTTAATTTCTGTACTTAATACTGAAAGCTTAAGAGCAAAGAACAATTAAGTTTCTAGGTCAGTAACAAAGCACTATTAGAGACATGTGTCTAAGCACATATAATTAGGCTTCCTAATTGTTAAATATCCTTGAACAAAGAAAACATGCCATAATTTTACTAAATCACTCATTGAAGTATCTTCCAAAGGTTATTCATAATGATTTTAAAAGAGTTCACTTCTGCTAATACTCAAACTACTCCCAATTACTCCTGGGATTATATATTACCAATCATAATCTTCCTATTCATTTGTATAACTATTACTACAAGTAATTCTTTCACAAAGATTAACTCTTCTTCTAAAATTAGGAAATGAGCATATGTTTACCACAAGCACCGCAATAATACAAAGGCTTCTTTCCGAGTCTACCCCGTCTTCCCACTTCATACCAGTTGGATTCTGTCTCCAGTGAAATGCTCAATCACAGCACTGCTCATTTTTCCACTAAGCTGTCTTTTTCCTACTAATTTGTAAATACTCTTTTGTGTCTTTGCATATCACGGATATAATCCCTTTACCTACCATATGCACTATATATATGTTTCACAGATCTACTTTTTTCTGCAGCCTTTGGGTTTTCAATCTTAATTTTAAAATTCTATCTAAGATAATATCAATGTTCACCTAAAACTGTTAAATTTTCAGTCCAATTAGAATGTATCTTTGTAAATGGTACAAGGTATAGACCCAACTTGCTTTGCTTCTAGATGAACAGCCAACTGAACCAAAACTGCTTATTAAATAGACCTCAAATACTCAGATCTATTTCTGGGCTCTCACTTCTGTTCTATTAATCTTTGTCTATTCTCATGGGATAATTCTCAATTATCAGAAATGACTTAAATAACAAATTCAGAAATAACCAGAAACTTTTTCTCAATTAATAGTTTTAAAACCTTTCCTCATAAAGGATGCTAAATTGTCTACCCACTTCTACTTCTATCCCCTCCTAAATCTATCTCCCACAGTAACTCAAAATCTTTTTAAACATAAATCATACCATGTTCCAACATTCCCGACTCATAAATTAGCCAATGGTGCACTCCTGCTCTTATGGTAAAATCCAGCATCCTGAAAAACCTGCCCGTTGCCTATTTTTCTATCATCATCTCACACCATTCTCCTTCTTATATATCATACTTTCTTCCTTGAATATACCTTCCTCTCTACTACTTACCTCATACAATTGGCACATGCTCTTCCCTTTGCCTTGAATGCTCTTCAAAGTATACATTTACTAAGATAACCTCTGTTCATCCTTCAGATGTAAGCATAAATTTTTACTTCCTTCCCATCTTTACCTCTAACTTTCACAATACTAAACTAGAGTACTCTCATTATGCTTTTTTGAAGCACCCTATGCTATTTTTTATTTGTTTCTCTTTTTGGTGATTTTAAAAAAAAACACTATTTTTAGAGCAGTTTTAGGTACACTGCAAAATTAAGCAGAAGGTACAGAATTCCCATATACTTCCTGCCTCCATACATGCATATCCTATACTTTTTCATAGTATATATTATAATTTAAAATTATATAACTGATTATAAAATTAACACCCTTCTCCCTTAAGATATAGAGACTAAGTCTCATGAGGACAAATCACTTCTGTTTTTTATCACCCAGGGCAAAAAAAGTTTGTTGCATAATTTAAAAAATGTCTTGAAATTATACTTCTTTTCTTATATCCACTTTAGAGAAGAGCTGAAAATTAGAGACAAGGGCAAAAAGTCTAAGAGGGAGAGATGTTAGATAATTTGGAGATTAGAAAATTAACACATGATTAAACAAGAGTTGCTAAAAAATAAAAGAGGGACAGAAAAGCATTAAAATAAAGAAAAAACTCACTCTGGAATTTTTAAGCTTCTGGACTGTATCTTTCATTTTTTCTTTATAATTCTTAACTTTCTCTGGAGAATCCACAATTTTTGTTTTCAAATTCTCTTGTATTTCTTTCAAAGAAACCACTGACAATTTTAGTTCATTCTGTTGAAAAAACATTTAAATATATTAGATATAATTATAAAACTAGTGATTTGCCACTATAATAATGGAAAAGAAAAAAGAAATTGGGTCTGTTTTTGCTGTAGTCAGAACAACATATTAAATTCTGACCATATCACATTCCTGCTTGACTGCTCACATTTGTCTACAGGCCAAAGATCAGACTCCTGTGCACATTACGTAGCTCTTACTCTCCTGTCCAGTGTCATCTTCCACCAGCTTCCTACTATACCCTACAAGCTGGTAATTCTAGTCTGCCTTATGTCTGGACAGTTACAAGTGATCTCTTTCTGATCTCGGAATACTACCATCCGATTCCTGTACTGCAAATGAATTTCCATTAAACTTTGAAAATCCTGTTCCTACCTACTCGGTATTCTTTCTATAAACAGTATAATCATGTACATGGTAATTATAATTATGTATTTAACATGTGTTTCTGAATCAACTGAGCAACCTGGGGTTGTATACAGTTACTTTTGCTCTCCCACAACCCAAAGAAAGTAATAGCACTGAGAAGGTACTCGGCATATGGTTACTGAACTAAAACAAATCCTTCTCCTGAATTCCAGACTATCTGGGGAACTGAATGAACGGTCTCTGAGAACTCTCTTACATAACACAAATTCAGTCCTATGAAATCAGAACAAAACAGCAACAGATAAGTATATGCATCTATGCATGTACATGTAATAGCATAGAAAAAGGACTGGTAAGGTATAACCACTAGGTAAGGTTGGCTGAGAGAAGAGGGTCTTTCATGTCTCTCTCTCTCTAAAGATATACATATATATATTTACAACAGGAATGTATTACTGTATCACTTGTAAATTTTGTCTAAATTATTTTAACTAAAAAATTTTTTAAAAGTTCTTATTTTTTCATCAACTAACTCAGAAGCCAAATTCAGACTTAAATTGAACAAAGTAGGGAAAACCACTAGACCATTCAGGTATGACCTAAATCAAACCTCTTATGATTATACAGTGGAAGTGACAAATAGATTTAAGGGACTAGATCTGATAGACAGAGTGCCTGATGAACTATGGACAGAGGTTTGTGACATTGTACAGGACACAAGGATCAAAACCATCCCCATGGGAAAGAAATGCAAAAAAGCAAAATGGCTGTCTGAGGAGGCCTTACAAATAGCTGGGAAAAGAAGAGAAGCGAAAAGCAAAGGAGAAAAGGAAAGATATTCCCATCTGAATGCAGAGTTCCAAAGAATAGCAAGGAGAGATAAGAAAGCCTTGCTCAGCGATCAATGCAAAGAAATAGAGGAAAACAACAGAATGGGAAAGACTAGAGATCTCTTCAAGAAAATTAGAGATACCAAGGGAACATTTCATGCAAAGATGGGCTCGATAAAGGACAGAAACGGTATGGACCTAACAGAAGCAGAAGATATTAAGAAGAGGTGGCAAGAATACACAGACTGCTGTTGCTAAGTCACTTCAGTTGTGTCCAACTCTGTGTGACCCCATAGATGGCAGCCCACCAGGCTCTGCCGTGCCTGGGATTCTCCAGGCAAGAACACTGGAGTGGGTTGCCATTTCCTTCTCCAATGCATGAAAGTAAAAAGTGAAAGTGAAGTTGCTCAGTCGTGTCCAACTCTTCGTAACCCCACGGACTGCAACCTACCAGGCTCTTCTGTCCATGGGATTTTCCAGGCAAGAGTACTGGAGTGGGGTGCCATTGCCTTCTCCCAGAAAACACAGAAGACCTATACAAAAAAGATCTTCACGACCCAGATAATCATGATGGTGTGATCACTCACCTAGAGTCAGACATCCTGGAATGCGAAGTCAAGTGGGCCTTAGAAAGCATCACTACGAACAAAGCTAGTGGAGGTGATGGAATTCCAGTTGAGCTATTTCAAATCCTGAAAGATGATGCTGTGAAAGTGCTGCGCTCAATATGCCAGCAAATCTGGAAAACTCAGCAGTGGCCACAGGACTGGAAAAGGTCAGTTTTCATTCCAATCCCAAAGAAAGGCAATGCCAAAGAATGCTCAAACTACCACACAATTGCACTCATCTCACACGTTAGTAAAGTAATGCTCAAAATTCTCCAAGCCAGGCTTCAGCAATACGTGAATCGTGAACTTCCAGATGTTCAAGCTGGTTTTAGAAAAGGCAGAGGAACCAGAGATCAATTGCCAACATCCAATGGATCATCGAAAAAGCAAGAGAGTTCCAGAAAAACATCTATTTCTGCTTCATTGACTATGCCAAAGCCTTTGACTGTGTGGATCACAATAAACTGTGGAAAATTCTGAAAGAGATGGGAATACCAGACCACCTGACCTGTCTCTTTGAGAAATCTGTATGCAGGTCAGGAAGCAAGTTAGAACTGGACATGGAACAACAGACTGGTTCCAAATAGGAAAAGGAGTACGTCAAGGCTGTATATTGTCACCCTGCTTATTTAACTTATATGCAGAGTACATCATGAGAAACGCTGGGCTGGAAGAAACACAAGCTGGAATCAAGATTGCCAGGAGAAATATCAATAACCTCAGATATGCAGAAGACACCACCCTTACGGCAGAAAGCGAAGAAGAACTAAAGAGCCTCTTGATGAAAGTGAAAGAGGAGCGTGAAAAAGTTGGCTTGAAGCTCAACATTCAGAAAACTAAGATTATGGCATCTGGTCCCATCACTTCATGGGAAATAGATGGGGAAACAGTGCAAACAGTTTCATACTATTTTTTTGGGCTCCAAAATCACTGCTGATCGTGATTGCAGCCATGAAATTAAAAGACGCTTACTCCTTGGAAGGAAAGTTATGATCAACCTAGACAGCATATTGAAAAGCAGAGACATTACTTTGCCAACAAAGGTCCATCTAGTCAAGGCTATGGTTTTTCCAATAGTCATGTATGGATGTGAGAGCTGGACAGTGAAGAAAGCTGAGTGCTGAAGAACTAATGCTTTTGAACTGTGGTGTTAGAGAAGACTCTTGAGAGTCCCTTGGACTGCAAGAAGATCCAACCAGTCCATCTTAAAGGAGATCAGTCCTGGGTGTTCATTGGAAGGACTGATGTTGAAGCTGAAACTCCAATACTTTGGCCACCTCATGTGAAGAGTTGACTCTTGGGAAAAGACCCTAATGCTGGGAAGAATTGGGGGCAGGAGGAGAAGGGGACGACAGAGGATGAGATGGTTGGATGACATCACCGACTCGATGGACATGGGTTTGGGTAGACTCCGGGAGTTGGTGATGGACAGGGAGGCCTGGCGTGCTGCGATTCATGGGGTTGCAAAGAGTCAGACACGACTGAACAACTGAACTGAACTGAAGATAAAAAGCAGCCTGGTGGGCAAATATACATGTACATGTATAGGTGTGTAGCACATATATGCTATTGTTCAATAGCAAAAAAATTAGAAGCAATGTGAATGTCTATCAATAGGACACGGGATCAACATTAAGGTGCAGTTATCAAAATAATGGGGATCTACATAGACATGATAACTATTTACACTATAAAGTGAAAAAAAGCAGGTTTGAGTCACATAGAATATATCATTAATGTAAAATTACACATATATATGTATATTTGCTTAGAGAAACATAATCTGTGACATGTATCTGATTGTTGAATTTGCAGGTGATTTTCACTTTTTCATACATTTCTGTGTTTCTGCATTTTTTAAAACAACAGTCGTCTAGTCTATTGGGAAAAGTTAAATTAGCTTCACTTAAAGGTAAGAAAGAAAGAAACATTTAATAATAACACACAGTTAAAATACTTCTACACACAAGATTCAAACCTTAAATGCTTGTTAAATGAAAAGATGCTTACCAAACGCTTGGTTTTCTCTGAAATATCTGATTTTTTTTGTGAATTTCCCTCTTGCAGCACTATCTAGGGAAAAAAGCAAACAACTATTTTACAGTGATTCAAACAGATTTAAATTTAGTCAATGCTTTTTCACAAAAGAGAAGTCAGAAAGTAAAGGAATTAAACAGATTAGACCAGATATTTTCAAACTTTCTCTGTTCATTATGACCCTAAGGCAAAACTAAACCCCTAACAGATCCTTTATTGGGTCATTAAACTCAAATAACTGAGTATTTATGTCCTAACAACTTAGTAGCCCTTGAAAAAGTAATACATGCAAATTGAAAGAAAAATACTATTTTTATTTTATTCTTAAACAGCTACAACTACTTCCAAATTGGATGGGTATGGGTATACTGTAAAAACTGAGTACTGCACACATCTAGAATCATGGGTCACAGGCAATCCTCATTTCCTATAGCATGATAATATTCACACAGAACTTGCTTTTTATTATGGCAAAAGCCAAAAACCCAGGTTCAAAAGATATGAAAGGAAGGTAACATGAGTTCATGTTGAAACTGTGAACTACCTTGAGCTAGATATTCAAGCAGTGTATGACAGATGCTGAATGTTGCTTTTCTTTAAAATTTACAATGTCCTGAAACACCCTTGAGGGCTTGCTGTAGCACCCAGGGTTCCTCAGTGCACAATTTAGAAACATCAGGACTACATACAGGAAAAAATCTTAATTCTAGTCAACAAGATAGCATATACCTTTGACACCATCAATAATCAGTTATTAAAATTCTGTTGACCTGGACAACAGAAATATATATTCGTTATAAGGTGAACAAATGGACGCAATAATATATCCTATTTGTTTAGTAACTGAAAGTAATGTGCTATTAGCCCCTCCACATCACATATAAAAAAACTTTTGAAAAAGATTTAAGGTGTCTAACAATAGACACCGTTTTTATTATTTTTTATATATGTAAATATATTAAAAATATATTTTTTTATTATTTATTTAATTGGAAGATAATTACTTTACAATATTGTGATGGTTTTTGCCATACACCAGTATCCATCGGCCATAGGTATACGAGTGTCCCCTCCATCTTGAACCCTCCTCTCATTTCCCTCTCCACCCTATCCCTCTAGGCTGGATATCCAGGCACCAGCTTTGGGTGCCCTGCTTAGATACCGTTTTTTGACGAAAGTCTTGATTCAGCGATTGCTGCAGCTCCTGAATATCATCTGAAAGCTGCTTGAACTCTGCCTGCTCTTCAACTGGAACAGAACTGAACACAGCAAAGTAAGTTAAAATAAGATGTTTCAAGTTCTTAACCTTGGAAGTCCAAAAAAGGTCTCTGCTCTTCAACAACTTAAATGAAAAAAACTATCTGCTTCCATGTTTCTGAATTCTCATCCTTCCACATGACAATAATTTAAAATCCATGACCTGGACTCTACTACCCAGCAAAAATAAAAATCAGATGAGCTCTTTAAATTCCTGCCACCAACCTATGTATGGACTCATCTGCATACACATCTACCCTAACTCCACTTCTAATTTTAGTGCTGATTCCATCTTTCTCCGGTTCTCACTTCCTCACATCTCTCTACTGTATCACCCATTTGTTTTGCTCCACACATCCTTCCTAAGAGCACGTTCACATGTTCTAGTCTCTTCCACATGAATGCTCTCAACTTTAGTTTTTGATATGTGGTATAGAACTGTTACTTTAATTTTCATTTCCTTGACTGCTATTGAGTTTAATGATTTTTACATATTTTTCATTAGTATTTGCACTTAATCCTCTGTAAATTCCTTGCCCATTTTCAAAATTAATTTTTCCCATCAGTTTGTAGTTCTTTGTATTTAAGGAATACTACACGGGCATTATTAGAGATTGAAACACTTTGCTGCAAATGTTGCAAATTTAACTTCCAGTTTGCCATTTCTCTTTTAACTTGGTTTATCATAAATTTTGTTGTTGTTCACTCATTAAGTTGTGTCCAACTCTTTGAGACCCCCCTGGACTGTAGAAAGGCAGGCTCCTCTGTTCTCTACTGTCTCTTGGAGTTTGCTCAAATTCACATCTATTGAGTCCATGATGCTAACCATCTCATTCTCTACCATCCCCTTCTCCTTTTGCCTTCAATCTTTCCCAGCATCAGAGTCTTCCAACGAGTTGACTCTTTGCATCATGTGACCAAAGTGTTGGAACTTCAGCTTCAGCCATTCCAATGAATATTTGGGGTTGATTTCCTTTAAGACTAACTTGTTTGATCTCTTTGCAGTCCAAGGAACTCTCGAGTCTTCTCTAGCACCATTATTTGAAAGCATCAATTCTTTGGTGCTCAGACTTCTTTATGGCCCAACTCTCACATTCATACATGACTACTGGAAAAAACATAGCTTTGACATGACGAACATTTCTCAGCAAAGTGATGTCTCTGCTTTTTAATACTCTGCCTAGTTTGTCATAGCTTTCCTTCTAAGGAACAAACATCTTTTAATCTCATGGCTGCAGTCACCATCCACAGTGATTTTGGAGCCCAAGAAAATAAAGTCTGTCAGTGCTTCCACTTTTCCCCTTCTACTGAAATGAAGTGATGGAGTCAGATGCCATGGTCTGTTTTGAATGTTGAGTTTTAAGCCAGCTTTTTCACTCTCCTCTTTCACCCTTGTTAACAGGCTCTTCAGTTCTTCACTTTCTGCCATTATAGTGGTATCATCTGCATATCTGAGGTTGCTGATATTTGAACACTGTACAAATTTGCCATCTTAAATTTTATTATCTGCCTCCTACTCCCAGTCTTTTCAGTTTACTGCTATTTCTAAAGGCAACTTATGCCAGAGCAGGCTAAAACCAAAGTTTTTAACTGAAACAGAAAAACCCAAAACATCAACATATTAGAAGGGATAAAAAAATCCTTTTGTTCAAAATCAATATTTATAAAGCCAAGAAATTATAACCCTTGAATAATTTCTTCTCCTATCTGACCTTTAAGTCAAACCAAAACAAACCAAACAACCTCTATTGAAGGAATAAAAATTTTAAAGAATTAACTGATCTGAAGGAAGAAAGAGAATCCCGTTAGTTACTGCTTACTACATAAGATAAATACCACTAGATATAATTTAGGAGAGTAAGTTAATGGCTCTAAACATGTCTGGCTAATGCGCTAACAACAAAAAAAGAAATAAAAGAATACACTATGTGTATATTAAGAATTAAAAGAAGCAAACACTAGCTTTTCTTCTTCAAAAAAGGTCAACTTAAATACTCTATTTAGTAAGGAAGATAAAAGAGATGAAGTAGACTGTAGATTGTAAAATACTCTTTACCTTCATTTTGCATTTTGAAATTGCATTTATTGTATTTGTAAATTTCCTACTTACTCAAGTCTCTCCAATTTCATTAATGCCTCCTGGTGTGCAGTATTTAACTGCTGCATTTTGTCCACAGAAGATTTCTATTAAAGCAATTTTAACAATTTAATATTAGCATTTTTCAACATAATCAGTGATGTGTTTAAAAAATACTACCAGTACTTGCACACTCTACAACTTTCACCATGAGAATTACGAAATTTAAGAAAGAATTAGGCACCTATGACAAATGAGTTAGGCATTTCTTTACTTATTCAACATACAAATGTTGAGCTCTTAACAGAGTTAATCATGGTGCTAGGTACCAGGAATAACTCCCAAGAAGACTAACTTATAGTTCCTGGACTTATATAGTTCAGTCTCTTTAACGAGTAAGAAAAATAAATATAAAACTACACAACTTTTCATAGGACTGAATATAATGACATTCAACCCAACGGGTAATGTCTGGGAAGGAGTATCACGGAGGGTTCACAGAAATGATAGAAGTCTGAGCCACATCTTAAAAAGAATGAGAAATTAGCCAAGCAAAATTGAGTGTCAGTATGTGTCGGCATACATATCTGTATGCTTTGGAGAGTATTTGATTTAGATGGTATAGGCTGATCATGATTTGTACAAGGAAATATTTATCTATGTAGCTCAGTCGTTTAAGTACTAATTCTCTGGTGTTACCCAAGTGCTTTTCTAAAAGTATGGTACCCCAAACTGAGGGCAAATGGGAACAAATCACACAGATGACCCAAAATCTTTCCAAATTCTATAAATTGTTGCTAAAAGGAGTTTAAAGTTTAAAGTGATTTACTTGATTCTTATAATGCAATGCTGAGCAAGCAGATGAACAGAACAAAACACCTAATTAGGCCATTATGTAGAAAGCAAATATAAACTTCAAATTTCTCAATTATTTAAAGAACATTACACTATCTATTTAAAGAACATTACACTATCTATTAAACTCGAAAGAAAAAGAATTTGATTATCACTATTGCCTTCCCCTCCATTTCCTAATAAAGGAAAAGGAGTCTCTGGTACAAAATTAAAATAAAAAACCCAGCCTCTCCCTAATGATACCAAATATAAAAGAAATTCTCATTCTGAGATAAGCTTACTAAATTTGAAATTTCATATAAATATAATATGTAAATTTGATTCTAATGGCCATAAAAAATTAGTTATCTGTGACAACCATTTCAAGACATATTATTGGTACACAAATGATGTTATTGATCTGGTATATGACCCCCCAAACACATTTGAATCTTACATATTGCCAAAGAAATTCCATATATGTCTCACGGCATGCTTCTCGGAAGTGAATAAAGTTGATAATGCCACTTAAAAACCGAGTTGTCCGTTTTGTCTCTAAAAATAGAAAGCAAGCCTCCTTAAATAAATCTTTGCTTAGACTCAGACAGAATTTAGAGTTTGGAGAGAACTTTTTTAGAATTTAAAATGAATATAGTCTATAAATACATTCTGTTTGTTCAGGAAAGTTTAGAAAAGCAATAGCATTATAAGGACAGAAAGGAGAGACCCAAATCAAACTTTTACAGTTGAAAAATAAAATATCTGAAATAAACAATACACTAGATAGGATTAACGGCAGATTATATCTACGGATAAAAGGATTAATGCAACTGAAAACAGAGCAATAAAAGCTATCTGAAATGAAAGCCAGAGAGAAAAAAACGAATCGAGTATTTAGGAACTTAAGGACAATATCAAGCAGCATAATAAATGTGTAATTAGAGCCCTACAAAAAGGAACGGTAGAAAAAACTTTTACAGAATCGCTAAATATTTTCCAAATTTGACAGAAACTATAAACATACCCAGGCTTCCCTGGTGGTTCAGATGGTAAAGAATCTGCCTGCAATGCAGGAGACGTGGGTTCAATCCCCGGGTCAGGAAGATCCCCTGGAGGAGAAAATAGCAACCCACTCCACTATTCTTGTCAGGAGAATTCCATGGACAGAGGAGCCTGGGGGGCTACAGTCCATGAGGTCACAGAGAGTTGGACATGACTGAGTGACTAACACACACACATAAACATATCTAAGGAACTATACACATATCTAAGGAAAGGGGACAAAAATAAAATCTTCAAAAGCAAATGATCATCAAATTGCTGAAAACTTGTGATAAAGTCTTATTAAAAACAGCCAGACATGAGGAGAATCAAGAGAGAATAACTCCAGGCTCAGTAGGCAATTAGTTTGGATTATTAACTTTCATGAAGAAACAGCTGATCACACCTTGGACTCACATGACACAGGGAATTGGAGCTGAGGTCCCTACAAGATGTGGGACTCTAGAAAGGCTACATCCTTAGTGAAATGGTAGATTAAGGGGAAAAAATGCAGGGAAATGACAAAGTTAGTAGTTTTTCTACATTGTCTCTGTAAGGAAAAAAATCTGAGAACTCTAAATCTTGAACCCATTGCCATAAGGATTTTTATTTTAAACTATATATTTAATCTAAGAACTATCAAAATTAGGCATTTAGATAAAAAGTGGTCTTTGACCAATGATAATCCTGAAATAACTTCCAAAAACAAAAGATATCTCAGAAGGGATATGGCCTCAATTCATGAAGCCAAAGAGTCACGGGACTACTCTGTTGAAGATAAACTTAAATTTATAATCACAAATACATGTGTGTGTGTGTGTCAAGTACAGGGAGGATGTAGAGGAATTGAAACTATCACACAAACATCTATAATAAGTTCATGGGATGCAGCTAAAGCAATGCTAGAGGGAAATTTATAGCACTAAACATCTATGTTAGGAAAGAGGAAAGGTCTCAATTAATGGCCTCAGCTTCTATCTTTAAGACTAGGAGGTAAAAAAAAGAAAAGCAAACCCAAAGTAAGCATGAAAAAAGAAGGAATAACAATGAGCACAAAAACCAATAAAACAAAAAACAGAAATAAAATACCTAAAAATTAGTGAGACAAAAAGCTGGTTCTTTCAAACGATCAGCAAAATTGATAAACCTCTAGCCAGATTGATCAGGGAAAAGCAAATGAATGAAGAAACAAATTACTAATGTCAAAATGAGAGAGGGGACATCACTACTGACCCCAAAGACTGTTAAATGATAAAGGAAAAATATGAGCAACTTTATGTTAATAAATTTGCCCATTTAAAGTAAATAGATGAACTCTCTGAAAAAGGTAACATACAAAAGCTCACTTAGTAGCTGTGGAAATAACCAGCATAATCATTTATTAAAAAAAATAAATTAATTAATAATTCACACCTTCCCACAGAGAAAACTCCAATCCCAGATGGATTCACTGGTGAATTCTGTCAAACATTTAAGAAAGAAATAATACAAGTTTTGCATAACTATTTCTGGAAATGAAAGAGGGAATCTCTCTAAACTCACCCTGAAAGGCCAGCAATATCCTGATATCCAAATTTGTCACTGCAGTGGCATTACAAAAAAAATACAGACCAATAGCTCTCATGAACATGATCACAAAAACACAACAAAACATTAGCAAATCAAATTCAGCAATATGTTAAACAGCACTATATCATAACCAAATGGGGTTTATCCTGAATACAAAGTTGACTTAACATTCAAAAATCAAACAATGTAATCCACTAGACTGAAGAAGAGAAAGCACATGGTTTTCTCACTAGATGCAGAGAAGAAATTTAACAAAAGTGAACACCCACTCATGATACAAAATACAAGGAGAAGTTGCTTACCCTGATAAAGGCCATCTAAGAAAATCCTATAACTCACATACTTCCTGATAAAAGCCTAAATACTTTCCCCTGAAGAATAGGAATAACACAATGATGCATACTCTCAACCTTTGATTCAACATTATGCTAGAAGTCCTAGCCACTGCAGAAGGAAAGAAAAATAAGTAAAATACATCTAGATTGGAAAGATGTAAAACTGCCTTTGTTCTCAAACAACAGGATTGCCAGTGTAGAAAACCCTAAGGAATCTATTCTAAAAATCTATTAGAAATAAGGTCAATATATAAAAATCAATTGTCTCTCTACACTAGTAATGACCAATCAATCCAAAATTTAAACTGAAAGAAATATACAACATCACTTACAGATAAATTTAACAAAATGTATATGACCTGTACTCTGAAAATTATAAAACACAGTCATGAAAAATTAAAGACAACCTAAATAAATGGAGGTATATACACTTGGATTACAACACCTAATATTATCAAGTTGTCTCAATTATCCACCAAACGAATTATACATTCAAAGTAATCTCAGTCAAAAAAAATTCCAGGAGATTATGGAAGGTAGAGGGTCATCAAAGTGACAGGCTAATTCTAAAATTTATATGAAAATACAAAAGACCAGAATAACTAAAACAATTATGAAATAGAGAACAAAGTTGGAGAACTTAAACACTGTCTGATTTCAAGACTTACTATACTATAAAGGCTAAAGTATTCAAGGTAGTATGGTTGGTGCAAAGACAGACACATAGATCAATGGAGCAAAGAGTGATGCCAGAAATATATATATTAACTGACTTTTTAATGCAGAATTTTTAGAGCATGTTAGGTTCACAGAAAAATTAAGCAGAAAGTAGAGTTTCCATGTATTCTATGTCCTGATACAGCCTACACCACTATCAATATCCCCCACTTGAGTGGTACATTTGTGACAAAAGATGAACCTACACAGACATGTCATTATTAGTCAAAGTCCACAGTTCACATTAGAATTCACTCTTGGAATGTATGTAGAAATTGTACATTCTACGGATTTTGACAAAGGTATAATGACACAAGTATAACACTGTATAACTACAGCATTATACAGGATAATTTCACCGCTGTAAAAAACCCTCTCTGCCCTGGGTATCCATTCTTTCTCCTCCCGCAGTCCCCGGCAAACAAGGATCTTTTTACTATCTTCATAGCTTTTGCCTTTTTTCAGATTGTCATAATTGTAATAGTACTGTAAATAGCATTTGCATGCTGACTTCTTACACTTAGTGATACACATCTAAGATTCCTGATGTCTTTTTATTGCTTCTTAACTCATTTCTTTATAGCACTAAGTAATATTCCCCTGGGTTGATGTACTAGTTTATCCATTCACCTACTGAAGGATGTCTTGCTTGCTTCTAGGTTTTGACAATTACGAATTAAGCTGCAAAAAGATGTTTGCAGGTTTTTGTGTAGACATGAGCTTTCTAGATGTTTGGATAAATACCAAGGCACATGACTATTAGATCATACAGTAAGAATACACTTAGCTTTGTAAGAAACTGACAACTGTCTTCCAAGGTTGCTATACTATTTTGCATTCCCACAAGCGATAAATGCAAGTTCCTGTTGCTCCATATCCTTCCTCATCAGCATTTGGCATTGTCAGTGTTTTAGATTTCTGCCATCCTAATAGATGTGCAGAATCAATTACTTTTGATAAAAGTGCCAGGGTAGTTCACTGGCAAAAGGATAATCTTTGCAATGAGTGGTGCTAGAATAATTTGATAATCATATGCGTAGAGGAAAAAAATGAACCTTGCCCTTTGCCTCACATGATATACAAAAATTTAGGCATTAAATAATAAAGGCTGAAACTATAATATACTTACAGAAAAATAAAGGAGTAAAATTTAGCCAAATAAATCCTTGAGGCCAAGATTTTCTGATAGAATGCAAAAAATAGTTTTATGAATGACAAAAGAAAAAATATCAATTCGAATATTCAAAACTGAAATATATTTTGTTTTTGAAAAGACATGGTTATGAAACTGAAAAAGCAAGTAACAGACCAAGGGAAAAATCTGTATTACACATATTTTATAAACTACTTGTTTCCAAAATATCTGAAGAAACCTTCCAACTCAATCACAAGACAAACAATTCAATTTTTAAAAAGTAGCTAAATGATTCAAATAGATACTTCACCAAAGATATATGGATAGCAAATAAGCATATGAAAATCTGCTCATTATTATCTAGCCATGAGGGAGATGTGAATTAAAACCATGAAACATAACTAAACAGTCTTTGCGTGCATGCAGGCTCAGTCATCTCCCACTTTTTGTGATCCATGTACTGTAGCCCACCATGCTTCTTTGTCCATAGAATTTTCCAGGCAAGAATACTGGAGTGGGTTGTCATTTCCTACTCCAGGTGATCTTTTCTGACCCAGGGATCAAACCCATGTCTCTTATGTCTCCTGCATTAGCAGGTGGATTCTTTACTATTGCGCCACCTGGGAAACCCAGAGACAGCCTTTAGCATGTCAAATTAAAAACCTACAGTATCAAGTAGAAGGAAGATGTAGAGGAATTGAAACTGTCACATATTGCCAATGGCAATGCACTAGAGTTTATGATACAGCCACTTAGAAGAATAGTTTGGCAGTTTCTTAAAAGGTTAAGCATGTCCTTATTATGTAAACCAGCATTTCTACTTTTAGTATTTATCCCATCTGAATGCAGAGTTCTAAAGAATAGCAAGGAGAGATAAGAAAGCCTTCCTCAGTGATCAATGCAAATAAATAGAGGAAAACAATAGAATGGAAAAGATTAGAGATCTCTTCAAGAAAATTAGAGATACAAAGGAAACATTTCATCAAAGATGGGCTCAATAAAGGACCTATTTCAAGTCCCTAAATTATGATGCAACTCAATATGCCAAATCAATCCCAAAGAAAGGCAATGCCAAAGAATGCTCAAATTACTGCACAATTGCACTCATCTCACACACTAGTAAAGTAATGCTCAAAATTCTCCAAGCCAGGCTTCAACAGTACGTGAACAGTGAACTTCCAGACATCCAAGTTGGTTTTAGAAAAGGCAGAGGAACCAGAGATCAAATTGCCAACAACTGTTGGATCATCGAAAAAGCAAGAGAGTTCCAGAGAAACATCTATTTCTGCTTTAGTGACTATGCCAAAGTATCTGACTGCATGTATCACCACAAACTGTGGAAAATTCTTAAAGACATGGGAATACCAGACCACCTGACCTACCTCTTGAGCAATCTGTGTGCAGGTCAGGAAGCAACAGTTAGAAATGGACATGGAACAACAGACTGGTTCTAAACAGGGAAAGGAGTATGTCAAGGCTGTGTATTGTCACCCTGCTTATTTAACTTACATGCAGAGTACATCATGAGAAACGCTGGGCTGGATGAAGTACAAGCTGGAATCAAGACTGCTGAGAGAAATATCAATAACCTCAGATATGCAGATGACACCACCCTTATGGCAGAAAGCGAAGACGAACTAAAGAGCCTCTTGATGAAAGTGAAAGAGGAGAGTGAAAAAGTTGGGTTAAAGCTCAGCATTCAGAAAACTAAGATCATGGCATCTGGTCCCATCACTTCATGGGAAATATATGGGGAAACAGTGGAAACAGTGACAGACTTTATTTTCCTGGGCTCCAAAATCACTGGAGATGGTGATTGCAGCCATGAAACTAAAAGATGCTTACTCCTTGGAAGAAAAGTTATGACCAACCTAGACAGCATATTAAAAAGCAGAGACATTACTTTGCCAATAAAGGTCCTTCTAGTCAAGGTTATGGTTTTTCCAGTAGTCATGTATGGATATGAGAGTTGGACTATAAAGAAAGCTGAGCGCTGAAGAATTGATGCTTTTGAACTGTGGTGTTGGAGAAGATTCTTGAGAGTCCCTAGTTCTGCAAGGAGATCCAACCAGTCCATCCTAAAGGAAATCAGTCCTGAACATTCATTGGAAGGACTGATGCTGAAGCTGAAACTCCAATACTTTGGCTACCTGAGACGAAGAACTGACTCATTTGAAAAGACCCTGATGCTGGGAAAGATTGAAGGCGGGAGGAGAAGCGGACAACAGAGGATGAGGTGGTTGGATGGCATCATTGACTTGATGAACATGAGTTTGAGTAAACTCCCGGAGTTGGTGATGGACAAGGAGGCCTGGTGTGCTGTAGTCCATGGGGTCACAAAGAGTCAGACACGACTGAGTGAGTGAAATGAACTGACCTGAAAACCTCTGACTGTGTGGATCACAACAAACTGTGGAAAATTCTTAAAGAGATGGGAGTACCAGACCTTATCTGCATCCTGAGAAACCTGTATGCAGGTCAAAAAGCAACAGTTAGAACCAAACATGAAAAAACAGACTGGTTCAAAATTGTGAAAGGAGTACGTCAAGGCTGTATATCGTCACCTTGCTTATTTAACTTATATGCAGAGTACATCATGTGAAATGCCGAGCTGGATGAAGCACAAGTTGGAATGAAGATTGTCAGGAGAAATATCAATAACCTCAGATTTGCAGATGACACCACTCTTATGGCAGTAAGTGAAGAGAAACTAAAGAGTCTCTTGATGAAGGTCAAAGAGGAGAGTGAAAAGCTGGCTTAAAAGTCAACATTCAAAAACCCAAGATCATTCCATCTGGTCCCATAGCTTCATGGCAAATAGATGGGGAAAGGATGGAAACAGTGACAGGCTTTATTTTCTTCGGCTCCAAAATCACTGGAGACGGTGACTGCAGCCACAAAATTAAAAGACACTTTCTCCTTGGAAGAAAAGCTATGACCAACCTAGACAGCATATTAAAAAGTAGAGAAAACACTTTGCCGACAAAGATCTATATAGTCAAAGCTATGGTCTTCCCAGTAGTAACGTATGGATGTGAGAGTTGGACCATAAATAAGGCTGAACACCGAAGAATTGATACTTTTGATTTGTGGTGTTGGAGTAGACTCTTGCGAGTCCCTTGGACTGCAAGGAGATGAAACCAGTCAATCCTAAAGGAAATCAGTCCTAACTATTCATTGGAAGGACTGATGCTGAAGCTGAAGCTCCAATACTTTGGCCACCTGATAGAAAAGACCCCAATGATGGGAAAGATTGAAAGCAGAAAGAAAAGGGGATGACAGAGGACGAGATGGTTGGATGGCATCACTGACTCCATTGACATGAGTTTGAGCAAGCTCTGGGAGATGGTGAAGGACAGGGAAGCCTAGTGTGCTGCAGTCCATGGGGTCACAAAGAGTCAGACAAGACTGAACAGCTGAACAACAACAGCAAGCTTTATCTGTAGATATGAAAATATGTGCATACAAAGATTTGTACACTAATGTTCACGGTAACTTTATACACTATGGCTAAAACTGGAAGCAATTCAAATGTCTTACCAACTGGAAAATGGATAAGTAAACTGTATACTTATGATAGACCGCTACTCTAAAATAAAAGGACAAAGTACTAATAAATGCAATAACGTGGACAAATCTCAAAAGCATTATGCTAAGTTAAAGAAGCCAGACACAAAAGACTATAGACTATATGATTTCAATTACGTGAGGTTCTGAAAAGTCAAAATATTATAGTGATAAAAAGTAGATTAGTGCTTGCAGGTTAAATGCATGACCAAAGAAACCTGACAGCAAAGGGATATAAAGGAACTTTGAGGGGTCATGACTGTGGTACTGGTTATGTAACTATATACATTTGCTAAGATTTATTCAGTTATGCATTAAAATTAGTGAATTTTTATTTTGTATAATTTATATGTCAATAAATAACAAAAAAAGTAGGAGATCCAAAATGGGATAAAAAATAAATTTTTATATAGTACACCTAATATCTTGAAACATAAAATAACTTGATTTGTAAATGCCAAAGAGTCAAATAAATTAAGGGACACAAAATTAGAAGAACTTTACATTTTAATACAATATCATGACAATCATGATTATCAGTGTTAAAAGGTGTTTTCTTCATGGTAAAAATTATGATATTTGATAAAACTGGCATGATTAATTCATTATGCAACATCACAGCTTGCATATTGTTTGTATTCATAATCTCAAATTTACAGAACATTTTCAAATGTTAGGAGTTAAGATAAAAAATTCATCCTTGAGAATCAAGACACACTTTCTAAATCCAAGTTCCTTTAAGTCTTTTCTTTTTTCACATTATTGATAGAAAGGTAAAATGTTAGATTAAGGCAAACATTAAAAATTATTTTAATTTTCACTTACTTGGATATAGAATATCAGCAATCTCAAAGTCATTCACTCGACAGATAGGCAGAAATGAGTCCCTTGAAGATAAAGTGGAGCAAGCATATTGAAAATTATCTTTTGAATTACATACTAAGTCAAAGAGTATAAACATCTTTTTATCAAAAAGATTTCTGGATATATTTCTCAATGTCAAAGGACTGAGTCAGAAGTCTACTACAATACATAATCATATAGCACTGAAATCTACTTTTTCTGCATATTACACCATTAATCATGTAATACCATGGTATAGTTATAGATTCTAATAAACAACACACACTCTTGGAGGTACCAGGACTCTCTAAGATGAAAAACTCTTAACAATTTTAGATTCACAGTATCTTAATCCATCAACTGAAAGAACTGAAGTCGGGGTGGTTAGCTGTGTTTGCTGGAAATGTACAATTTTGAATATTTACGGGAGGGAGTGGAGAGAAAGATGGTAGAAATTCCTTTCCAAAGAAAATCATGTCTTTAAGAAAGCCAAATGTAATGTAAATACAAAATGTGGACTAAGAAAATAATGACTCTTTACTTACAAATGAATAAACAAATTGCTGACTGGTAGGAAGCCTTCCATTATATGTGGATACATGACTTCAGAGTTCACTGGCATCTAAACATAATAAATCACAAAATCCAAGTTACAAATTGATTAGACAAAATGAGAAAAATGTTCAACCTCAAGAAAGTTTAATCACAGATTAAAATCAAAATATATCAAATTTCTATCATTAATTTAAACAAACAATGCAGATCCTGGCACAAAACTAGACATGTCATTAATATTAATAATGCTCAGTTCATAGTGAGTGCTCAATAAAGACTTTTTAAATGAATGAAAAAATAAAGGGGTAGTGGTTAGCATTTGCTAAATATCAGGTACTCTGCTAAATTATATAAATATATTCTTAACATATATTCCTTCTTAATTTTTATAACAACAGTAGGACAGAGTACTAACCTTATTTTATAGACAAAGAAACTAAGCCTTAACAAGGTTTCATAGCAAATAAATGAAAAACCCTTGGATTTTCAAACAATATATATTGAGATTCTACAGATATTGCATTTTTGTACATCTTCAGTTGATGCCCTGATGATTTAACAATAACAGCAAAAAAAGATTAAGAAAAATAATCTTTCTACTAGAAATACCTAATTTGCTAAAAGCTCAACTGCTTTATTTTAGCTGTTTTCAATCTCAGTGCATATCTCTTATTCTAATTTGGAAGTCCTTCCTGAGAAGAGAACAGTATCTGTGACGACTTTGCTATTGGTTATTGTAGTCTCTGAAGACAAGCCTGGAAATCTGTGAATAACTGCAGAGAATCAATAACTTGTGTCATTTAGGTCTTCAGTAATAGTCTTCATCTTAGTAAAGCTATCAATATAAATCATTACTACACCTAAGATTCCTTTGTAAATGACACTAATTTTAAATAAGCCTTTGATTTTGCTAAAAATAAAGTCAAGGACTTCCTATCCTGAAAACCAATACTCAATGTGAACAGGAGAAATGCAGCAAAAGAACATAATTTTGCTTAATCTTAAACCTACCATGTAAAAATGCTCCAGTCGAATTCCATATACGATCTGTAAAGCTCTCATGTAGATCATATGCAAGACTTCAGGCTATAACAGAAAAATAACTTTTAATACTCTGTTGTACCACTATCACCATTACTATCCAATATTGTAGTTAATGGATAAAAAAAAGTGACAACATTACTCCGTTTCCCTTGAAATGTTTTTTTTGCCACTTTATTAATTGAAGGATAATTGCTTTATAGAATTTTGTTGTTTTCTGTCAAACATCAACAAGAATCAGCCATAGACCAGTGTGCCCTCCCTCCTGAACCTCCCTCCCAATCCCACCCTTCTAGATTGTTACAGAGCTCCTGTTTGAGTTCCCTGAGTCATACAGCAAATTCCCATTGGCTATCTATTTTATATGGTATTGTAAGTTGCCATGTTACTCTCTCCATACATCTCATCCTTAATTTTTCCATATTTTAAAACACCTTATATACTCATCAGTTTGCTCATATGTGCTAAGTCATATGTGCTGGTCAATACGATCAGTTGTTTAGGCTTACACACAGAATGATAACAAGAATATTCAAATCCAATCCAGGCAATCTATCCACATTAGGGAATGGAAGAATGGGTTAGTCTTTCAAAACATGTCATCAAACATACAACAAAAATAATGAGGGTGTATTTTTTTTTTTAAAGAACATGGGAAACCTTGTTTGATGCCTCAGATGTTAAGATGCCTTAGCTGTTAAAGGGACTACTATGATCCAGGAGGTATACATTTAATAGGATAGTATGGGATTTTTAACTTTTATCTTCTAAATCAGCAGTTCCCAAACGCTGGCCTATAGAACCTTTTCTCATCCATATACAAACAAGTTTGTTTATTCTGAGATTATTCCTTCCATTTTAAAGAATTAAAGAGTCATCAAGATCAAAAAGTTTAAGTTCTACATCATTAAACCAGGTTTTATTATGTTATCACTTCAAGATGAACACAGGAAAATGGAAGGAGACTTTGGGATTTTCTGTGACACATGAATAGTTCATTTTTGCATTTAACAACTAAAGACATAAAAAAAACACTATCTGTCAAAACAAGTCAATTCCCTGTTGGGGCATAATGCAAGAAAATTAATCTGTAAACTTCCCAAGAAGATTGTTTCTAAGCATTTTTTGTGATTGGAAACCACCTGGAGTAAGTTCCTTCAAGCTTTACCAAGAAATGATACCGTCAGACCACTACTCCAATAATAAAAAGTTTAATATGCTGTAATACACCTATGGTTTAGAAGCTTTTATTGGAAGAAAACAACTGCATTAAAGACTTGAATTCCTAACGGGAATGCAGAAGTTGCCCCACATTAAAACAGTGTTATTTTAAAGTAACTCTAGTTGAGAGATTTTCTCTGGATTAAAATTACTAGCCTATATCAAACAGTGATATACATGCCTTTCCCCACACATTACAGACCTAGTGTAGCCTGTATATTAACCACATGCAAAAAGAGCCGCATTTTACCTTGGGATTTGGAGAAAGATCATTCTTGGAGAGGTTTTTACCATCAGCTCCTGTTAAGATTTTGTTTCGAATATGAACCACAATTTCAGCTGCATTATATCTGGGGAAAGACAAAGTTTCCATCTTGGGAGTCTCCTGTTGGTTTGAAGGAATTAAAAACAAAGATCAGAAACATGGCACAACCAGCAGTTCTCACTACCTGGAAGCTGACAAATATAAGGACAAAATTAACAAGCCAAGCTTGAACTAAATTTATGGTAGTGCTCTCATCAAATCATCAAACATCCTAGTACGATAACATTAAAAACAAATATATAGACATATATAGACACACACACACATATATTCTAAAACAGCTTTTATTCTAAAGCAACACAGTCATTTTCTAATTTAACTAATTCTGTTTTCTTTTTCATGGGAAAGAGGACTTAGGTTGAACAGACAGATGAGAAACTATGTTTTGTTTTTTTTTAAGTTTGAGAGGCCGAGTTCAATAAGATCCTGAGATTCAAACCCCAAAGTAAAATACAGAGGTAACACTATCAGCAGAATCTACACACAAACAACAGCAAGCTGTACTGTACTCTGATTTGACAATTCAAATGTTTCTGCTTGGCTTTTAAAAACTTCCACAATTTAATAACCTAATCAATCTTCTGTTACTAGTTAAGTCTCCTCCAGGACGTTTCCCAAACTTCCAATGTTTCCTTTTGAAATCACCTCTCCTATCTAACTTCTTTCTTTGATAGTACAATTTCAGTTCCAGTTTATTCACGAGTGTGTGGAGAGAGGGAGGGAGAACGGAACAGGGAGGAGAGGGAGAGAAAAAGACAGAGGTGGAGAGGCCTTCCAATCCAGTTTGAGCTCTCTGGTGAGACAAAGTGTACAAATGACCTAATACGTAAAGTAGCAGGCCATTTACTGCTAATCACCTCTCGGTGTCTCATGTCTTATTATCTGCAACACCGCAATCCAGCGCACAGTAGGTTCCTTTTCCTAAAATAAACTAGATCGTGGAAATCAAAAGCCCAGGGAGCCGATGCTAAACAAAGAGAAGAGTCCCAACCTCAAAAAATTAAAAGTTTCCTTAACTTATTCAGGGAAAAATGATCGTGCCTTGCACTCAAAGCGCTGTATATACACCGCCCTCTTCCTCTGACTTTTGGATTAAGCTTTAACGAGCTGCGGTCCAGTGGATCGCAAAGAACACGACCTGGCGACTGAACAACAACAACATGATATTTTAGCCTTTCGATTTTTGGCTTTGACTTTGGTTAAGCTATGTTTGAGTAACGGAGATTTATGCCAGCATCTGGAACCCCACTATCTTCTCAATAAATCGGTTAAAAATATAGAAATACAACCTTCAACTGACCAGCTGGACCTCAAGTTTCTTCTCGCGTAATCTTTGCTGTACCAGACAACAGACATTCGTTGCGCAGGAAATGAGTTCAGATTGTTTGGGGGACTAAAATCTAACAAAAACGACCTATGGAGCTCACCCGCACCACCCAAAGGCGGGCTTCTGCAGCCTCCTCCCCAGCGCCGCGGGTAACGAAAACACTGTCAGGCCCGTGGCTCCAGAGCGAGAGAGCACACACGGTCTCGGACTCCGTCCACGCGCGTCTCTTTGCTCTCACCTACCGCGGCAGCCGCCGACAGGACGGCGGCGAGTCCGTGGAGCAGCTACACGCGAAGTCAAAAGTCAGCAGACATCGACCGTTGTTAATTTTCAAACCAGCCGCCTCCTACTGGAAGTCCCTCCCCGTCCCGCCCCGCCCACTTCCTGCGCTCCGGTCGCGCCGAGAACCGGCTGGGCTCAATATGCTTGGAGCGTTTGGTGCTGGCGTTGCGAGAGAGAACGCTGGGCTCTAGGCGGAACTATTTTTCGCGGAGTTGACATCCAGTCGGAATTGGATTCCGCAGGAAGTGGCAGAGCCACGGTTTGGGGAGGTAGTGCGGCATTGCCGCGGAATTCCCGAGGTCCCTGGACGTGTTTGGATTCAGAAGGGAAGAGCAAAAATGAATAGAGGGTTTCTGGAGACTTAAGCTAAGCTCAGGGTAACAAGGAAAGGAGGACTTGAGGCTGTCAATGGGGCAGGGTAAGTCATAGAGTCTCAGAGGGATAATAATGCTGATGTTTTTTGAGCAGAGCCCCCGGGTTCTGTGTTGGATGCTTACAGGTATTATCTCTTTTCAGTTCACTTCAGTTGATCAGTCGTGTCCGACTCTTTGCGACCCCATAGACTGCAGCATGCCAGGCTTCTCTGTTCATCACTAACTCCCCGAGCTCGCTCAAACTCATGTCCATCCAGTCAGTGATGCCATCCAACCATCCCATTCTCTGTCGTCCTCTTCTGCCTTCAGTCTTTCCCAGAATCCGGGTCGTTTCCAACGAGTTAGTTCTTCGCCTCAGGTGGCCAAAGTATTGGAGTTTCAGCTTCAGCATTAGTCCTTCTAATGAATTTTCAGGACTGATTTCCTTTAGGATGGACTGGTTGGATCTCCTTGAAGTCCAAGGGACTCTCAAGAGTCTTCGCCAACACCACAGTTCAAAAGCATCAACTCTTCGGCGCTCAGCTTTGTTTATAGTCCAACTCTCACATCCGTACATGGCTACTGGAAAAACTTTAGCTTTGATTAGACAGACCTTTGTCAGAAAAGTAATGTCTATGCTTTTTAATATGCTGTCTAGGTTGGTCATAGCTTTTCTTCCAGGGAGCAAGTGTCTTTTAATTTCATGGCTGCAATCACCATCTGCAGTGATTTTGGAGCCCCCCAAAATAAAGTCTCTTACTGTTTCCATTGTTTCCCCATCTATTTGCCATGAAGTGATGGGGCTGGATACCATGATCTTAGTTTTTTGAATGTTGAGTTTTAAGCCAGCTTTTCACTCTCCTCTTTCACTTTCATCAAGAAGCTCTTTAGTTCTTTGTGTTCTGCCATAAGGGTAGTGTTATCTGCATATCTGAGGTTGTTGATATTTCTCCCAGCAATCTTGATTCCGGCTTGTGCTTCATCTAGCTCAGCATTTCACATGATGTACTCTGCATATAAGTTAAATAAGCAGGGTGACAATATACAGCCTTAACGTATTCCTTTCCCAATTTGGAACCAATCTGTTCCATGTCCTGTTCTAACTGTTGCTTCCCGACTTGCATACAGATTTCTCAGGAGACAGATAAGGTGGTCTGGTATTCCCATTTCTTTAAGAATTTTCCACAGTTTGTTGTGATCCACAATATCTCTTTTAGGATTCATTAAAAAGGGAAAAGGGGCTAATAGATACCATCATCAACTTAGGGATTAATTCAGGGAAATTATGCCACTGACTTAAAGCTATGTGCAGAAGTTCATGCGTGCATGCTAAGTCGCTTCAGTTGTGTCCAACTCTTTGTGACCCTATGGACTATAGCCCACCAGGATCCTCTGTCCATGGGATTTTCCAGGCAAGAATACTTGAGTGGGTTGCTGTTTCCTACTCCCATGTAAGGTAGAATCCTGGTCTTTCCTTCTGCCTCCCTGCTTTCATGCTACCACAAGAACCAGGCACTGCTGACGCCTTCCAGCCCTGAACTGCTCCCTGAGCACTCAGGTCTCTTAGTGACCTCAGTTGATGCCTGAATGAGGAGCAGACACCTCATACCTAGTCACAGATCAAGGCCTTGCAGCAGAAGATGGGACGATAGGACGGCCTAGTTGTCGGGGAGAGTGGGGGACAACCATTTAGTTTTATTATGTATTGGGACACTGGAAGATATAGTAGAACTTGCATCTGACTGCAGGGTACAGTATTAATTAGTGAGGGTGATGTACTGGTTGGAAGTCTGGACTGAATCAAGTGAAAAATAATGCTGGAAAGATTGTATTGACAATGGACACAAATTCTGGTACTTTGCTGTGTAGGGGAGTGGAGGCTCTACCTATTAATATAGAAATTTATGCTGACTTGAAGTAAAAGTACGTTTCATATTCAGTAGTTTAGGGCTTTCTTTTCCCCTTTCTATGTCCATTTACTGATGTAATTCTCAAAAGTCAGAATCTAATAAAACTCGAAAGTTAGTTAGGAAATAGATTTTTTAAAAACATTGAGAATCTGAAAAAAAGAGACCTTTCTCATTGGCACTTACCAAATCAAGGTGATTACTTGTGAATGCACGTAACTCCACTAGGCCATATCTTCTTAGAAACAGAGAAAAAATATAGATAGCATAATGGCTGAGAGCTCAGCTCTTGACTCAGAAGAAGCTGGCTTTAAATCCCTCATCACACTGCTTACCATCTATGTGGACTCAGGCAGCTTGCTTAACTAAACTGGTTTCTGCATCTTTAAAATAGCAATAATATCTGATTTATAGGGTGTCATGAAGATTAGGTAGATTTATTCATGTAAATTATTTGACAGAATAAGTATTAATATTACCAGTTATTTTAACTATTATTATTTATACACTGTCCTAGTAAAATATCCTTCAAATGTTAAGTTCAACCATTGTTAAGAGTCCAGACAAGGAAAGGTGACCTATTTGTAAACCGAAAATATAATGAACCATATGGAAAGAGAAAAATGAGGTGAAAGAAAAGCAGAATGACTGTATTTATAGGATAATAATTGTGTATTTGGAGGATAATTTTACTGTCGATATGGCAAATTGATAGTTTATTAGAATTAGTTAAGAAAAAACTAATAGGTATTTATTCAGGTTGTTTTGATTATAAGGGTAGGTCTGATTTTTCAAAATTTAGTTGTCTGTTACTGGTGGAGTAGAAGGCGGAACATCAGAAATACAGAAATCCCAACCTAGACTTTCTAGAGTTTTGTCATCATTCATAAAGACATTAACTACAGCAGAAAATTAGATTCCATTACTCTTTATGGCTGTAACATCTTTTTCCCCTTGCACCTATATACCCGCACATGGTCTATATCTGCTCTTATATTTCATTTTCCCTCTCAGCCTTCCTGCCATTACCTCCCTTCCCAGCCTAGACCACATGATTTATCAATATCCAGATGCCCTTTGTTTCCTTGCCTCAGAACCCAGTGCCTGTCAAAACCTTAATCTTGAATCTGTCCCATAAATCTCCAGCCAAGCACCTTGGAGGAAATAACACAAAGTGACATACAACAGATTCTTGGTCTGAAGCTTCAGCTTACCCCAACTCTTGACACTGCTTTCTCATTTGTCAGTTCCCTGTCTTATAACTTTCAGTGATAACTACCTCCTCCTTCCTCAGCTTCAACTTCTTTTTTTATTAGAAGGTGACTAGAGTAGTCTAAAAGGTATTTTTCAAGCACTTAACACACATTCACATGTGCCGGCAATTTTTATGCCAGTTCCTTTTTTAATTCGTATCCTTTTTCTATTATAGATTGCACTTTAGATCCCAGATGACAGACCTGTAAAGACTGAGCAGACCTTTGACTGACAAGATGGGATGCTCAGTGAGACCATCACAGCCTGCAACTAGGACTTTATCTTTAACTCAGGTGGTGTTCCTGTGGTAGCTAGTGGTTTGGGTTAAATTTTTTTAAATCTCTTTTTAAGTGACAAGCTTTCCAAATTGTTTCTGCTTTTTTTTTAGTGGGTTAGTAAGGATGAAAAATTGATTCACTTGGTCTAGTGTGGTAGGAATAGGTGAAATACCAAGACCTGGTCTTATGCCCTCCTTGCCATCAAAGACCCACTCATTTGAGGATGGAGATTTCCTAGGGGCCACAAACATTTCCAGCGACCCTGTACCTAGTTACTTGAGAAAATTCAAGCCCTCATGTAACGTATCTTAATTTCCTGTCCACCCCACATTTATCTGCCTCTCTCGTATTGATCTTAGAAAATGAATAGCACCCACTCCATCTGTGCTATTGATCAGTGCCTCTTTCTAGACCTCTCTGTTACCTTTGACATCATTGATCAGACCCTTCTTGAAACCTAAATCCCTTGCTTCTCTCCTGTTTGTTCTAATTATCTCATGCTTCTTAGGGGCTCTTTCTCTGCCTGTCCTTTAAATAGTATAAGTTTAAACCTTGATTTTTCTCTCTCTCTTTTTTTTTTTTTTGCATGAATATTCCCCTTTAGAGTACTATCCATGCTCATTGTTTTAAGCTATTGTTTCAAGGATCCTAAAACTACTGCTATCCCGGACTTCTTCCTTGAGACTCAGACTTTTATTTGCCTACTAGATAGATCCATTTGGGAGGCCTCATGAGCCATTCAAATTCTAATTTATCCCTTCCTTTTATTTCAGCTACCAATCTATCTCACTGTTGCCTCCAGCCTTACAACCTTCACCTGTATCCCCCAATTTGTCTTTTCAGTAGCAGCCAGAATGATCAGTCTTAAATGTAAATCTGACCATTTTACTGGTCTTCTTAAATGTCTACAACCCTCCCCCGTCCCCTGGCACCACCACCATCACCTACAAGATAAAGTCTACCTCCATAGCCTGTATCCTAGGACCTCCATAATCTCACCTATTTATGTTTCCACTATCATCTTCCATCACACCCACTTCCCATTCATGATGCTGTTTTACACTTAGAGAACTTTTCCTATTCTTACTGACACTGTCTGGACTGTCTTGATTTTTTTTGCCTAACTCCTACTTTCTTTACTTATTTTTCAGATGTCTTCTAAAAAGCGTTTCCCTAATCCACAGACTGAGCTAGTTGACTTTCCTTCTGACTTTCTGAGTGTTGATTGATTCATCCAGAAAATACTTAGCCTCTTATTTTATGCCAGACATTGAGGTAGATATGGAAATATAATAATGAACAAGTAAATGTAAAAATCAATCTAATAATTGACCTGACAAAGCTTATATTCTCATAGGAAAGGGAAACACAAATTAAAAAAAAAAAAATGTAGTTCAGTCTAAATGGTTCCATGCTTGTGAATAGACAGGAATTAGCCAGATTAAAGGCTGGAGGGCAAGATAGAGATAACTGTAAAGGCCCGGACATGAGAGGAGAGCATAATCCAGAAACAGATTTTAGATACAGGGCTGGGGAAGTAAACAGGACCAGATCATGAAGAATATTGCTGATCATATTAAGGCATTTGACCTTCTTCTAAAGAAAATAGTAAGTTTGAAGGGTTTCAACATGATTAGCTTTTTAGGTGATGACTCTGGCTACTGTGAGAAAATGGAATTGAGGAGTGGCAAGACTAATGGAAGGAAAACCAGTTAGGCCATCATTGTAGTGATCCAAGGAAAAGAAGATGGCAGCCTGTACTAGGGCATTGCCAGTGTGGATGGAAATATAAATCCCAGAGGAATTCAGGAAGTAGACCTGGCAAGATTTAACAACTGAATTGGAAGGGCAGAGGTGAGAGAAATAAAGGGTAGAGTTCCATAAACAAGTTTTAGTGAAGACCCTATTTGCTATCATATGTTCATAGCCTGGAAGTCCTTAGGCATTGTAGATGCTTGATAAATATCTACTGAGTGAGAGTTTTCTAACTTGAGCCTAGATAAATGGAATGCCATTTTCTGATTTAGGAAATGTAGAGGTGAACTCATTGGGGGAGGTGACTGGTGATTGAGTTTTGGATGTGTCTAGCTCAAGATGCCTGTGGGAGATACACGTGAAAATGACAGATACGATGCAATTGGGAGAAATCTCAGACATATTCTTTGTATAAGAAGTAAAGGTTTATATTTTATTGAAATGATCTGTTTTGTGTCTGTCTCCACTACTACACAGGACTGATTCTTTTTTTTTTAACTTATTTTTCAATTGGAGGAAGATTGCTTTACAATGTTGTGTTAGCTTCTACTGTACAACAACTTGAATCAGCCATAATTATACATATATCACCTCCTTGGGCCTCCCTCCACCCCACTCCACCGCCTCCCCCATCCTGCCCCTTCAGGTTGTCACAAAGCACCTGGCTGGGCTACAAGGGCTGATTCTAAATGACTTGATTCCCTAGCACCTTACACTGTGTCTGGCACAAACAGGGCACCCAGTCATTGTTGAACTTAACTACTCCTTTTTAAACACGGTACATCTAACAGGAGAAATTAATAGTAGTAGTCTCTGAGGAGGGAGACTGGGGCTCAGAGTGAAAAGATTTTATTGTATGTATTTTGGTTCTTCATGCCTTTTCCCTCATTTGCTTATATTTCCTATGAAAAATAAAAATGATGAGAAAGAAGTGCTCAATTTATATGAACTTTAAACTGAAAACAATACTCCACCTATGATCTTATACAGAGTAGAATATTAATGCTATATGAAGTCATACTGTTAATAGCGTTTTTTGACCACATAACATTATCAACTTGTTTACAAATTTGATGATTGTATCATTGTTGCTGTTGTTCAGTTCACTTACATAAATAATTAATATTTATGTCTTAAAAGTGAAATTATCAGCACATACTTTATATTAAGGGCATCAGAAAATCTTTGAAACTATGTATTGTGAGGTATAGTTAAAACTTACTAAGCCAAAGGAGGATGGTACTTCTATATCTGCCGAACAATTCATATGAGAGAAAACAGTGCCTCTCTGACCTGTCAGCTAACATTTACTGTTTGCTAACATTACAAGTAGTATCCAACATGCAAAACCCTTTCTTTACAAGTGTTAGAATGTTCCTCTTACACCTTAACTGTAGTTAATTATGAATGAATATGTAATATTGCTTTTATATATTGTGAATTAGCATTTTAGTGTATAATTTTATTTAAAAGGTTGGGGTTCTAGGTGTACTATAGATGCACTAATATTTAGAGGTAAATTCTAGTAGCATTTTTGTTTCCACAGCATATTCTCTGGGTGGCGCTGTTGCATTAATGTTGACATTACACAATTTAGAAGTTTTCATTTTCTTTTACATAAGTAAATGGAGCAATGAACATTGAACACAGTGTTCTAGGTGGGAAAGTTAGATTCTGAATTTGTTGGCTTTAAGATACATATTTCAAGCTTAAGAAGACAAACAGGATTGAATTCAAAGTAGGTGTCTGTTTTTGTATTGCCTTTTAGTCATTCCAAATCTGTTAATCTACTTCATTCCTCATCTGTGTCCATCTTTATTAGTAGATTTGGGAACTGTTAGTAGATTTGAGTTACTTTAAACAGTATCTTTGTTTTGGATTCCAATGAAATTTTTAGTCTGAAACCATAAAATATATGTCCTTTGCTATGAACTCTAAACCAGATGTAAGGAAGCAAAAATTTGGTATATTCTACTTTAACCTCCTAGTATCCTGTCCTCAACTTTCACATCAACTTGTATTATTGTAACATAGCATAGAGAACCTTGGGCTTCCCAGGTGGTGCTGGTGGTAAAGACCCGGCCTGCCAATGCAGGAGACAAGAGTTGCCGATTTGATCCCTGGGTTGGGAAGATCCCCTGGAGGAGGGCGTGGCAACCCACTCCAGTATTCTTGCCTGGAGAATCCCATGGACAGAGGATCCTGGTGGGCTACAGTCCATAAGGTCTCAAAGAGTCAGACATGACTGGAGCAACTTAGTAGCAGCAGCAGACAGCCTAAGAAATCAGTAGCCCATACAAACTGAATATTGATAAAAAATATTTGTCTTATGTGACTTTTTAAAATACGATTTTTATACTCTGGGTATTTCTGATTTGGTTATTGTAATATCCTATAGTGCTACCAGTTATTTCAAGGAAGTTTAAGAGATTCTTGGAGGAGGAGGAGTGGGAAACGTGAACACTTAAATGTTAATTATTTATAACAAATTTTGGAAAAGGAAGTTAAAAAATAGAACCAATAATGATAGTATCAGAAAACTCTGGAGATAACTAGCTTTTTTGTCAGAGTTTTAGTGTCATGTCATCCCAATAGATTCTCTTATGCTAGTGACTTCTGTTATCTAGAGTAAATCTTCTAGTACGGACTTTATTTAATGAACTCTTAGAAGAAAGTCACTTCTAAGTTCTCAACATCTTCTTTCCATAGCCCCTAATCTTATTTCTCTCAAAAAGAAGGCTGTATCTGTGTGTTTTATCAAAACATTTCTGCATAAGTACCAGGTAAGAGTATCTAATTTCGTCATTGGTATTTGAAAAAATTACCCTTCAGTTTTCACTGACTGTTAAGCAGGCAACCGATAAACAAATTGACCATATAAATTCAAAATTGATATCTGAATGTTGTCCCTAGGATAACCCATTAAGACAATTTCCATTTATATACCTTTTGCATACAGTATTTAAATAATAATAGTTCACATTCATAGAAGATATTCTAGGTGCTAGGTCCATGTATTTTCTTATTAATTCTTATAACTGCATGAAGTAGTGTCCATTCCCATTTTTCAGATGTAAAACCAAAAACTTAAGTCACTTAAGAAAACTTAAACAATTTGTTTATAGTCATATATCTAGAAAAAGAGCCAAACTTTGAACCCATGCAGTCTAACAGTGGAAGCTGTCTTTAGCTACTCTACTATACTGCCTAATCGCAAACCCTTATAACTGGTAGGGGCAGTGTTAATTTTTGTAACAGACTCCTTCTTATGTTCCTCAGGTTGTGTCCCTGGGTCCTCCTAGGAAGGACTGTATCCTCAGCTACCTTCCACCCTTTACCACCTCCCTACAATACTCACACAAAAATCAGTGTTGTTTCTGACACTATCCACTTGGCATTAGTGCCAAAGCCCGCAAGTTAAGGGGGAGCTCTCTCTCACAAGACTGCTGCTGCTTCAGCGGCCAGTTGCAAGTCCCACATTGTCATCTGTACTTCTGACTGATGGACTATAAATTGGAGTTACCACAATTCTCTCCTCAGGTTTCAATAATTTGCTAGAATGACTCAGAACTTGGGGAAGCAAATCTACTGGTTGGTTACATAATAAAGGATACAAAGGAGTAGCCCGATGTGAGATACATACGGCAAGGTCTGGAAGGGCCCCAAGCACAAGAGCTTCTACCTCCATTGAGTCGGGGTGCTCCCTGGCATGTGGATGTGTTCATCAACCCAGAAACTTTCTGAACCCCATATTTTCACCCTGTAGACATGATTGATTATTGACTCAGTCTCTAGCCTCTCGCCTCTGGCCCCTCTCCAAAGAATGGGGATTGCAGCTGAAATTTCCAAGCTTCTAATCATGGCTTGGTCTTTCTGGTGATCAGCCTTCATCCTGAAGTTATCCAGGAGCTCACCATAAATTGCCTCAGAGCAAAAGATGCTCGTATTACCCAGGGTGTTTAGGTGCTCTGTGTTAGGAACTAGGGTCAAAGACCAATTATTAGAACAAAAGATATTCCTAGCACCTTTATCAGTTTGCAAATTACAGAAGTTTTAGCAGCGCTGGCCAGGAGCCAGGGTCTAAGGTCAAATTTTCTATTATATCACAATAGCACAGTAAGAAACTACAGTGTCCTTTTATCTGCTCATGTTTAGACTCATTATTTTAATACTAGTGTGTTTCTCACATCATCCAGTCCACTTTTCTTATTCAACCTAATCTTCCACTACGTGTGTTTTATTTAAGTGTAGTTAATTTATAATGTGTTAATTTCTACCGTACAGCAAAATGACTCAGACTCAGTTATACATATATATGTGTGTGTGTATACATATATTCATATATACACTTTCCTTTTTATATTCTTTTCCATTATGGGTTATCCCAAGATGTTGCTCTCTATGCTATACAGTAGGACCTTGTTGTCCATCCATTCATATGTAATAGTTTGCATCTACTAACTCCAAACTACCATTCCATCACTCCCCCACCTCTCTGACCCAACCTCCCCCTTGGCAACCACAAGTCTGTTCTCTGTGTTTGTGAGTCTGTTTCTGTCTTTCACTATCTTTTAAAACATACCCTCTGTTCTCATCAGACCGGTCTCCTTACCATAATCCCAGCTCCCATCACTGTCAGCCCTTTGTAGCTTATTTCCACACTGGTGTATTTTGTTCCTTTTCCATTTAGGGTTCTCTTTCCTCTATTTCCTGTCTAGCCAAATTGAATTCAGCTATCACTTCTTTCACCCATCCTTCACTTCCTGCTCCAGTCCACACAGATCTCTCTTTTATTTGTTCTCCTAGTATGTACCACATAGTAACATACCATGTTATAAGCTCTTGGATCATTCCATACAGGTAAATTTGATTATCTTAATTAAATTGCAAATACTCTTAAAGTCAAGTCCTAAAATTTCTTCTTTATACATCCTATAACAGTGAACTCCAGTTGGTCTATAAATATAGTCTGACCCATGGACCTATTTAGATCCCTGATAAAGTTTTATCAGTTTAAATGAGAAAAATAAGACAGTAGTGAGTTTTTCATAAAGCTAGATTTATTTGGTTTAAAAATCAACTTAATATTACATTATGTCTTTTCTATATTTTTTGAGTTGAATTATCACTTTTTTCCTAAGGTGATTGTAATAATAGATGGCTGTTTTCTAAATGTCCTATTTGTCAAAGTACATGATTGTCAGTCCTGTGTCAGTACCTCACTTTTGCTTGTACTGCTTCAGATAATCCAAAAGTCAGAGCATCACTGCCATCATATAAGAATTTAATGATTTAGTTACTGTAATCCATGTTGCACGGCTCATTTATTCAAGTTTCAGTTGAGTACCAACTCAATTTAAAATGCATTAAATATTAAATACATTGAGAACATGCTGGTAAACACTGTAATGAGGAAAGATTCTTTTTATTCAGTTGTTGTCTGGCAGACCATGTTCTCTGGTAATGTGATCTGAACTAAAGGTTAAGAATCACTCACAGAGAATTTTTTTTTTTTAATGTAGTTCAGTAGTCATAATCATTTGTGATGGTGAACTTGTTTGAAATTCAAGTTTTTGGACCCCCATCCCCAGACCCACAGAATCAGGATCTCTGGGTTTAAGAATTTTAGCACTTTAAAGTCGTTTCCCCTAGTGATTCTGATGCAGTTCATTAGAATTGAGAACAACTGCTAACCTAGCAGACTAATTATAGATCTAGATTCAGGACCCAGTTCTGCCAGTTACTAGTCATCATTTTTGGGGGAAAGTTTCTTAACATCTATAAATCTCAGCTGTTCTAGAAAATACGGTTAATAAGTCTGCTGAGATGAGGATTAAGTGAGATAGTGACTATAACGTAGTGGTCCAATGAATATGGTCAATAAATACTAGTTAACTTCCTTTCCTTCCTTTGAAATTCCTTTACACTTTGATGAGTAGGATAGTTTCTGATAATTTATTTGACATTACTCTTGACTGCAGCCAGTTGTGTGTTACTAATTTTTTTTTCGTCTTTTTTTCTTATTGCTGTTGAAGCCAAGGTGAGCCTACTTGTCATTAAGGAGCAGGAATATACTACTTTCTTAATCGCCAGGTTCCTGCTGCTCCTTTTCTTACCAGCAAGTAACCAAATGGACTAGAAAACATTTGGGTATTGGTTTCTGTCTGGGGAAATTCTCCTTAACTCACATTCACAATACTTCTGACACCAGATGTGGGGGAAAGAGGGGGAGGGCAGTTTGCATCAAGCAATTATTCAACAACCAGCTGGGTGTCCCACAATTCAGTTCAGTTCTGATACTGTCTACCTGGAGTTCACATCAGATCCCACAAGTTAAGAAACGGAGTCCACAAGACTGCCCCCATTTCTGATGTCAATCACAAATTCTAGGTTGTTACCTATACTTCTGACCAATCACCTATAAACCAGGGTTTCCTTGACCCCTCCTTGGGTTTGATAATTTTCTAGAATGGCGCACAGAACTCAGGGAAATTCTTACTTGTGTTTACCAGTTTCTTAGAAAATATATAATAAAGGATACAGATGAACAGTCAGCTGAAGAGATACCTAAGATGAGATCCAGAAGGGTCCTGAGCATAGGAGTTTCTGTCCTTGTGGAGCTGAGGTGTCCTGCCCTCCTAGATGGGCTTCCCTGGTGGCTCAGATGGTAAAGCGTCAGCCTACTATGCCAGAGACCCAGGTTCAATCCCTGGGTCGGGAAGATCCCCTGGAGAAGGCAATGGCAACCCACTCCAGTATTCTTACCTGGAAAATCCCATGGATGGAGGAGCCTGGTGGGCTACAGTACATGGGGTCGCTAAGAGTCGGACACGACTGAGCGACTTCATTTTCACTTTCACTTTTTCACCTTCCTAGATGTGCTCATCAACCCAGAAGCTCTCTGAACACCATACTGTTGGGATTTTTATCACGACTTCATCATGTAGGCATGATTAATTATTAAGTCAGTCTCTAGCCCTTCTTCCCTTACCAGAGAATAGGGATTGGATCTAAAAGTTCCAAGCTTCTATTCACGACTTGCTCTTCCTGGGGACCAGCCCTCTGGGAAGCTATCCAGGAGCCCACCAAGATTGCCTCATTAGAACAAAAGACACACTCCTATAACCCAGGAAATTCCAAGGAATTGAGGAGCTCTGTGTCGGAAACTAGGGTCAAAGACCAAACATGAAAGCAAAAGATGCGCCTAGTGCTTTTATCACTTAGGAAACCCTTCAATTATAAAGGTTTTAAGAACTCTGTTCCAGGAAGCAAGGGCAGGAAACAAGGACATTGTTTCTATTATTTCAGTTTCCTACTCAGTAAAATAGGAACTTATTCTAGATAATTTAATAGATTCTTCCTGCTTTAAAAAAAAAGACAAAAATTTCTAATTTTCATTTTGTAAATAAAAACTGAGAAGTCTTTATTAAGTTCTCCAACTATTACCACTTTGCCAATGTAGAATGCTAGACTTATATTGGAAAAAAACCAGGGAAAATAAAGGATAAGTGTGAGGGAAGGGGCTGTAGAGGGCATGAAGGGCTTGCGCACAATTCTAACACTGGTTGACATCAAGGTGAAGTTTTGAGCATCATCAACATTTTGGTTTCAACCAATCTGGGGTCTACATGGTTGAAGTCAGCAGTTTTCATCTGATGGAAGTCTGCTTCCTGTAAAAACAACTTAGCAATGTGTGTCTGTACTTTATCTATATCTTTCAGGAAACGGAGTTCAGTGACTTTGCTGCTGTGGCTGGTTTATAGTCTAAATTGTTACCAATTTCCTAGCCCAACAGCTATTCTTCGTTTTTACATCTTCAGATTTCCTGCTCATTAACCCTTGAGCCAACATTTGCAGAATCAGGGGAGGCCTGGGACACTAAAGCAAAGCCTTTCACTTCAAAGGACAGGGATATAGGAGCTTGTATGCAGTTTCAATTCCCCTTTTACTTGATACTCCTCAGTCTTGAGGGGAACAGGATCAGGACAAGAAGGGGAGTGCAATTTTGCATAGAGGGGTTAATCATAAACTCTGCAGAGGAAACAAAGTTTGGGGGTTTTGGTCTCGAGGGCATTTGGTCTCAGATTAAGGTGTTGACGGAGTTGGTTCCTTATGAGGGTTCTGAGGAAGAATCTGTTCCATGCCTCTCCCCTAGTTTATGATGGGTTGCTGGCAATTTTTGGTGTTTCTTGGTTTGCAGATATACCACCCCAAACTCTGCCTTCCTCTTCACATGACATCCTCACTATTTTGTATTTGTGTCCAAATTTCTCATAAGGACACCAGTCATATTGGATCACCCGAATGACCTCATTTTAACAGATGACTTCTATAAAGACCCTATTTCCAAATAAGGTCAAATTCTGAGATTTGGGGGCTTAGGACTTCAGCATATTTCTTATGGAGGGTGTAATTCAATCCGTAAAACATGATTCACAACACCCTTCCTGAACAGTATCTATAAATAGCCTGAGGGTTCAAACCAGGACAAATGTGCATGCTTTCCTCAGAGCAAAATACAATCCCCTTTTGTACCTCCTTTTTAAACTGAGTACTAATTGACTAATGTCCTTTGAGTGCAACATGCTCAGTTTATGTGTTTCATTTTATTTTTCTTAGAAACAGAACTCTAAAAAAGCACTGTCTGAATATCTTCAAAGGCAACAAGCAAAGGTAATTGAATTGGTGGCACTTTGGGTCTTGTCATAGAGAAAAGTAGGTTTCATTCAACAGATCATAGACAGCTATCCTAATTTACCGAGGACTGACAGTGTCTCTGAATTCTAAAATTGTGCACTTAGTGAATTGTTGTTTTTATAGTTGCTAAGTTCTGTCTGACTCTTTTGCAACCCCATGGACTGTAGCCCACTAGGGTCCTCTGTCCATGGGATTTCCCAGGCAAGAATACTGGAGTGGGTTGCCATTTCCTTCCCCAGGGAATCTTCCTAAGCCAGGGATCGAACCTGCATCTCCTGCATTAGCAGGCAGGTTCTTTACCAGTGAGCCACCAGGGAAGCCCACTTAGTGAATACACAAAAATAAAGTTGAAAGGAACATAATAGAGTGAGCATATATCAGTTTAGAAACAACTTTAAAAATATGCCCAAACTCCAGCCTGCTGATAGCATAGTAGTTTGCTAACATTTAAAAACTTTGTTTTAATGTCTGTAGTCAGTATTCAATGATCCATGTTACATCCATATCATTCTGAAGATAGTCATATACCAGCATTGGGCACCACAGTTTTGTAGTGTCAGTCACAATTGATCAGCTGAGGACAAGTGACCCTACTTAAAATCTGGCTGAGAGGATAAAGTAAGGGGAGTATGGTACAAGAGAATCACAAATAGAGATGCCAACAAAAGAGAGAGCTTATTCCTTGCTCATCTATAGAACTTACAGGCCTGCTTTAGAGTTCCCTTTGGAACACAGTGGGGTAAGAGAGAATTCTTAGGAAAGCTTGACAAGGAATTCAAAAGAGCATGTTTTAAACATGAAAGAAAGTGCCTATTTCTTATTTATATATTCTGAAAGCAGAAGGCTTGCTAGTGTAGCCTGCACCTGTAAGGCTTAAAGGCACCAAAGTAAGGAATGTTTGGGAAGAGAACCCATGGGTTATGAGGCTGCATGAGAAAGGATATACTGGTGGCGGGGAAGGGGGGTCGGGCACAGGATCCCTGAAGTACCTCAGACAGCCATAGGACCAAGAGGCTAAGCCCCCATCCAGAAAAAATATTGCAGCAGGGCTAGAGACACACTAGTCTTAGGACAACTGAACACCTCTTCAAGAACTAAGCACTCCACCAGCAAAGGGCAGAGCCATTCCAAGCCAGGGAAATTCTAGAAATGCCTTACACCTTGGTGTATGGATGGTTTTGTAAGATGACCTCTGGTTCTGTCGCTCCCCCTGCCCCGCCCCTAATTTCAGTGGAAATAGACCGAAGAAGGGAGGGAAGAAGTGGAAGTCATGCCATGCTTCACCTACTCCCCTCCCATTTTAAACTAACAGGTCTGTGTTTAGGAATTAAAAGTCAACAGAAAATTACGGAATCTGTCTAAGATACTCTTAAATGAGAGACCTAAGATGGCCTAGTTGGAGGTAATAATTAGAAGAAATGATACACTTCAAGGTTTACAATGTTTACACTGTAAACACTCAAGTCAAGTCACAGTTCCATTCTCAGAAGGGATCTTCAGGGCTGACAAGCTAGAGATAATTGAAGATGATTATTAGACCCCAGGGCTTTTTTAAAGGGCTTCCTAGTGGTAAAGAACCTGCCTGCCAATGAAGGAAATGTAAGAGATGTGGGTTTGATCCCTGGGTCCGTAAGATCCTCTGGAGAAGGAAATGGCAACCTACTCCAGTACTCCTGCCTGGAGAACCTCATGGACAGAGGAGCCTGATGGGCTACAGTCCATGGGGTTGCAAAGAGTTGGGCACGACTGAAGCAATTGAACATGCATGCATGCACGCAACTGAGCTAAAATAACTAGAGAGGAAGGCTTAAAAAAAAAAAAGCCTTTTTAGCTATTCTCAGTGTTTGACCCTCTAATCATTAGTATTTGATTGTTGTATATCTAGGAATCCCCATCTGAATAAATTCAACAAAACATTTTTTTAACAAATACATATTGATGGCCTCTTACTAGGCAGAAAGCATGTTAGGTGTTGGCAGTATAAATACAAAGAAGGGGGCCTTTTCTGACGGTCCAGTAGTTAGGAGTCCACCTTGCAATGCAGGGGATGGAGGCTCAATCCCTGACTGGGGAACTGGGATCCCATGCGCCCGACTACTGAGCCTGCGAGGCACAACTGAGCCGCCGTGCTGCAAAATATTTAAATAAACATTAAATAAGTGAAAATCAAACAAGGTATTGCCTGTCCTTGGGGAGGTCATTGTGTGTGTATTTATAAGTTCAGTTCAGTCGCTCAGTCATGTCCGACTTTTTGCAACCCCATGGACTGCAGCACGCCAGGCCTCCCTGTCCATCGCCAACTCCCAGAGTTCACTCAAACTCATGTCCATCGAGTCAGTGATGTCATCCAACCATCTCATCCTCTGTCGTCCCCTTCTTCTCCTGCCTTCAATCTTTCCCAGCATCAGGGTCTTTTCAAATGAGTCAGTTCTTCATCTCAGGTGGCCAAAGTGTTGGAGTTTCAGCTTCAGCATCAGTCCTTCCAATGAACACTCAGGACTGATCTCCTTTAGGATGGATTGATTGGATTTCCTTGCAGTCCAAGGGACTCTCAAGAGTCTTCTCCAACACCAAAGTTCAAAAGCATCGATTCTTTGGTACTCAGCTTTCTTCATAGTGCAACTCTCACATCCATACACGACTACTGGAAAAACCATAGCTTTGACTAGACGGACCTTTGTTGACAAAGTAATGTCTCTGCTTTTTAATATGCTGTCTAGGTTGGTCATAACTTTTCTTCCAAGGAGCAAGTGTCTTTTAATTTCATGGCTGCAGTCACCATCTGCAGTGATTTTGGAGCCCCCAGAAATGAAGTCTGTCACTGTTTCTATTGCTTCCCTTTCTATTTGCCATGAAGTGATGGGACTGGATGCCATGATCTTAGTTTTCTGACTGTTGAGTTTTAAGCCAGCTTTTTCACTCCTCTTTCACTTTCATCAAGAGGCTCTTAGTTCTTCGCTTTCTGCCATCAGGGTGGTGTCATCTGCATATCTGAGATTATTGATATACCTCAACCAGAGGACTACCAGACATACTATGGAGTGGAGAGAAGTGTAGAATAACAACCAGGAGGAAGCAATTGACCTCCTAGGGAAATCAATAGAGGCATCACAAAAAGCATGACATTTAAGCTGGTTCTTGGAGTAGGTCTTGTGGCTCAGCTGGTAAAGAATCCGCCTGCAATGCAGGAGACTTGGGATCGATTCTTGGGTTGGGAAGATCCCCTGGAGAAGGGAAAGGCTACCCACTCCAGTATTCTGACCTGGAGGATTCCATGCACTCTGGGTCGCAAAGAGTCAGGCACGACTGAGTGACTTACACTTTCACTTTGGAGTAGGTGCACATTAAGCTTATGAAATCCGTGGTAGACTTTAACACCTTGCTCAGACTAGTTTATCAGGTTGTTTTTCCACCTGGCAGTTTGATGAGAGCAGGGCAGGGAAGTTCTGATGGGAGGAAGTGCCAGAGAGAGAGGTCCTTACAAGGCAGGAAGTCTGGAAGTCAGGGCTCCCTGAGTCTCCCCAGGGACATAGCAGGGATACTAGGACGAAAAGCTCTGCCAGAAGTGGGGGGAGACAAATCTGTAGCCTACATCACTTTACTTGGGTCTGGCCTGGTTCTACTGATCTATTTCAGGGGTTCTTTTTGAAATTATATTTCATATAAAGGATTCTGTCCACCAGACAGGACAGTCACTGACTCTTAAGACTTTCCTATTTGAAACAATGTATGCAGATGTATATTCATATAGAACAATAAAGCAAGGGCTGAACTAGGTGCAATGCTCGCCACAGAACAAGTAAGCGAGTGCACACAGAAGTGCAGTTCAAGTTATCTTCATACTTATAGCCCTCTGAAGCCTTGATGATCTACTTTATGTTTTTAAAATTTCCAGTTTCAAGGAGGTATATACTAAGACATTGGCTAATTGTATGATTTGGTGCAATCAGAAGATCCCATTTTAAAAGTAATCCTAAAACTAGAAGGTTGGACTGAATTACCACTATGAGTATTAAAGGCTAGTTTCAGTACTTTGGCCACCTGATGCAAAGAAGCACCAATTCTTTGGCCACCTGATGCGAAGAACTGACTCATTGGAAAAGACCCTGATGCTGGGAAAGATTGAAGACAGGAGGAGAAGGGGACGACAGACGATGAGAATGGTTGGATGGCATCACTGACTCGATGGACATGAGTTTGAGCAAGCTCTGATAGTTAGGGATGAACAGGGAAGCCTGGCGTGCTGCAGTCTGTGGGGTTGCAAAGAATTGGACACGACTGAGCAACTGAAATGAGAGGCTAATTCAATCCATGCTAATGATCTTATAGTCAGATTTGGAGCACTTAGATCAAATTCATTCATTTAAGAACTTTTTGGTCAGTCATCTATTAGTAAGGCTGCAGATAAAAATACAAGTCACCTGTAAATCTGAATTTCAAGTAAGGAAAAATGACTTTTTCTAAGTGTGCTCCATGTAATATTTAAATATGCAAAATAATCAAACATTAGACTTAAAATTAATCTTTAACTGAAACTTGAGTTTAATTAGGTATCTTAAGTTTTTTTTTTTTTCTAAATCTGGCATTCTTATTATTAAAAGCTGGGCTCTGAGGAAGATGAAAAAGTGAGTCAATTATAGATTCTGCCCTTGAGTAAAAGGAGATTCAAATGTAAAACCACGTTACAAAATGAAAAGTGATAAATTTATCAGAAATATACAGTGAGAAGATTATAAAAGTTGGCAAGAGGGAGAAATTACTTCTAGGCTTAAAAAACGGGAAGTCTCTGAGTTGGGCTGAGAAAGATGGCAGGATGAAGGCATGTGAATGTGGTAGGGAGAGGAAGGAAGGCATTCCTGGTAGACTTCATTGCTTCAGTCAAGTCTTGGAGGGACAGTGTAGAGGGAGAGAGGTCCACTAGTCACTCAGTTTGACCATAGCCTGATTATATGGAGGGAAATAATGTCGGAGAAGATCGGAAAGGTGAGTTTGGGTCATACCAAGGGAGCCTGGACAGAGATAGGGAGGGAAGGGAAGTCGCTCAGTTGTGTCCGACTCTTAGCGACTCCATAGACTGCAGCCTACCAGGCTCCTCCATCCTGGGATTCTCCAGGCAAGAGAACTGGAGTGGGTTGCCAGGGATGTAGACTGGAAGTCTGAGTAGGCCAAGGAGTTTGACTTGGTGCTTAAAGGTTTTTGATCCAGGGTGACACTACATACCAAAGAGACAAGGACAGTATGAAAGATCATCCCAAACCAATCACCTCTAAGAAAACATGACTCGTTAGTTTTGTCTTGGTCCACAAAAGAAAACACATCTTAAAGTATGTACTAAGTGGAGAGGAAATGTGGTAAAGTGGACAAACCATAAGCTTTGCTGTGAAAGTATTCTGAGTTTAAACCTCCATTTTCCCTCTGACCTTATTTCCTGTCTTTGAAGCATAGCAGGACTAACTATGTTCTTGTTATGCTTGGATGTTGTGAGTAGGTACCACCATGTACCTGGAACACAGTGGGAGCTGACCAGATACTAATTACTGAGTTATTATTTTGCTTACTTCTTATTCCTCTCTAGCTTCCAGAGTTTCTTATTTTATTGTAAAAGGTGAAGATGCTGCTAGTAAATAGAAAACTTCCTTTCAAAAATATTTATTTTTTCTCTCTTTGTAAAGAATTAATATTTTTAAATAAATAACAGTGTGCCCATCTGAACTGAAAAATACAGGAAGAACCAAGAAGCCAATATTTGGAAAATGGGGGCCAAATATTTGCTTTAAACTGGTTCCTCAATGTCAAAAAATAAAAAATAATAAACTAGGTTCCCTTCCTAACTTAAATATCACATGGTTCGAATGGGTATCCTGGGAAGAACTTCAGTGTTTCTGGGTGATTATTAAGTGAAAGCAGCCATCTCTACTTATTTATCTGTGGCCTGACCAGATGATGTGAAAGTTGTACCTCAGCTAGTGAACCAGGGAGTCTCAGGCATGTTCTGTGCTTGTTGGAATAACACCATGTGTGGTCTATGAGAGCCAGAGGGAAAGAGAGGCTTGAGAAATACTAGGACAGTTTATCCGTGTAGAGATCCATTCTAGATTATTATTCTTCTGGTTTCTGGTTTTCTTCCCTAGAATTCTATCTCAGTTGTTTATGTAAAATGGGCCACAAAGACTCATGATAAATTTGTTCTCTGAGAGTAGCAACTAGAGGAACGGTTACCTAAAGTGCCCTGTCATGATCTGAAATACCCACCATTGCTGAGCTTGTGTGTTTATAGATAATGCCTCCCCATTTGGGCATTTTTCTTTCAAAATTGAATTCTCATCAGCAGTTAGCTTTGTTCATATATTTTCTCCTTGACTCCATTCCCGTCCCCATTGCTGAGTATCCAAAATAGATTTACAGCTGAAGAGAAACCACCTGTTCCCTTGTCTCTCCCCATCAGACCTGCAGTTTTCTCTCAAGTCTATTACTTTGCGTAGTCCAAAGTAAGCTGTGTCTTAGGTTCATCTTCATACTTTGTATTTGGGGTCAGTAAGCTCACTAAGTACACAGCTGTGACACAGTAGGATTCCTTCAGATTTTAAACACATGGACACGGTATTTTCAGTCCGAGAAGACCAGTCCTTGAGTGATTTGCCCTGAGTAACATTTTTGGCAGTGCCTCTTCCTTTGTTTTTAATAGCATTCTGGGTTCATGTTTGTGAGACTCTCAAATTTATTTCCAATTAGATAAAGGTGACCTTCCTCTTCTCCACACTGAATCTCCCATGAGACTCATGAATTCTGTCGAGACCTATCACAGCTGTCCTTAGTTAACTGCTAGAGCACCTTCAGTCCTAAAATAGCTGACATAAAAATAAGACCATGACACAAAGGAAGAACAGAATGGTCAGGCACATCACACCACATTTTAATCAAATTATTTGGGTTAGGACTTGAAAACCTGGTTAGTGTTTGACATTTTGAGTTTAAAGATAGATGGAGAAACTGAAGGAAGTTTAATCACATAGCATAGAATTAGGACCAATCATATTCAAAGTCTGGGAACAGTGAGATCGGCTTGCTTTAGAACACTTCTCTCATTTGTCTGAGTGGCCCCTTTACAAGAAAACACTCTGTCATGTGGGTGAGGATGACTGCAAGACTATTGGCCTCCATCCCATCTATGCTCCAAGGCTTGATCCCCCCTGGGGCTCACAAAAGTCAGTCACTCACTTTGGGAGTGAGATAGCTGAGTCACTTCCTCCTTTCTACTTGTTTTTCTGCCTCTCTAGGAAAGGGACAAGTTTACTGCTTGCCTTGGGAAACACGAAAGTTAAACGTGATAAGTATAAATGGTAATTGAAGCCAGCATTAGATTCTCTAAAGTTGAAAGTGGGGCTTGATACTCTGGGATAGTGTGTGTTCTTTTGTATAGTCATTTTAGAAAAGTTAGCAAGAATACACAGAAAAACTGTACAAAAAAGATCTTCATGACCCAGATAATCAAGATGGTGTGATCACTCACCTAGAGCCAGACATCCTGGAATGTGAAGTCAAGTGGGCCTTAGAAAGCATCACACAAACAAAGCTAGTAGAGGTGATGGAATTCCAGTTGAGCTATTTCGAATCCTGAAAGATGATGCTGTGAAAGTGCTGCGCTCAATATGCCAGCAAATTTGGAAAACTCAGCAGTGGCCACAGGACTGGAAAAGGTCAGTTTTCCTTCCAATCCCAAACAAAGGCAATGCCAAAGAATGCTCAAACTACCACACAATTGCACTCATCTCACACGCTAGTAAAGTAATGCTCAAAATTTCCAAGCCAGGCTTCAGCAATACGTGAACCGTGAACTTCCAGATGTTCAAGCTGGTTTTAGAAAAGGCAGAGGAACCAGAGATCAAATTGCCAACATCTGCTGGATCATTGAAAAAGCAAGAGAGTTCCAGAAAAACATTTACTTCTGCTTTATTGACTATGCCAAAGCCTTTGACTGTGTGGATCACAATAAACTGTGGAAAATTCTTAAAGACATGGGAATACCAGACCACCTGGCCTGCCTCTTGAGCAACCTGTATACAGGTCAGGAAGCAGCAGTTAGAACTGGACATGGAACAAAAGACTGGTTCCAAATAGAAAAAGGAGTATGTCAATGCTGTATATTGTCACCCTGCTTATTTAACTTATATGCAGAGTACATCATGAGAAACACTGGGCTGAAAGAAGCACAAGCTGGAATCAAGATTGCTGAGAGAAATATCAATAACCTCAGATATGCAGATGACACCACCCTTATGGCAGAAAGTGAAGAAGAACTAAAAAGCCTCTTGATGAAAGTGAATGAGAAGAGTGAAAAAGTTGGCTTAAAGCTCAACATTCAGAAAACTAAGATCATGGCATCCGGTCCCTTCACTTCATGGGAAATAGATGGGGAAACAGTGGAAACAGTGCCAGACTATTTTTTGGGGCTCCAGAATCACTGCAGATGGTGACTGCAGCCATGAAATTAAAAAGACACTTACTCCTTGGAAGGAAAGTTATGACCAATCTATATAGCATATTAAAAATCAGAGACATTACTTTGCCAACAAAGGTCCATCTAGTCAAGGCTATGGTTTTTCCAGTAGTCACGTATGGATGTGAGAGTTGGACTGTAAAGAAGGCTGAGTGCTGAAGAATTGATGCTTTTGAACTGTGGTGTTGGAGAAGACTCTTGAGAGTCCCTTGGACTGCAAGGAGATCCAACCAGTCCATCCTAAAGGAGATCAGTCCTGGGTGTTCACTGGAAGGACTGATGTTGAAGCTGAAACTCCAATACTTTGGCCACCTCATGCAAAGAGTTGACTCATTGGAAAAGATCCTAATGCTGGGAAGGATTGGGGGCAGGAGGAGAAGGGGACGATAGAGGATGAGATGGCTAAATGGCATCACCGATCGATGGACATGAGTTTAGGTAAACTCCAGGAGTTGGTGATGGACAGGGGGGAGGCCTGGCGTGTTGTGATTCATGGGGTCACAGGGTCAGACACGACTGAGCGAACTGAACTGAACTGAACTGAACTGAACCACCTCTCCAAATATAGGCATAACTTCAAGATACTGTATGTAGGTTTGGTTCCAGACCACCACAGTGAAGTGAATATTGCAATAAAACAAGTCACACAATTTTTTTTGTTTGTTTCCCAGTGCATATAAAAGTTATGTTTATACTATACTGCATGCTATTAAGTATGCAATAGAATTATGTCTAAAAAACAATGTCCATACCTTTACAAAAACAATAGTTTATTGCTGGTGATCCAGTGAATAAGACTATGCCTTTCAATGCTTGGGCTATGGGGTTCAGTCCCACAGGCCTCAAGACCAAAGAACCAAACATAAAACAGAAACAATATTGTAACAAATTAAATAAAGACTTAAAAAAATACTTTATTGCTAAAAATTGCTAACCATCTTTTGACAAGTGTGAGACAGAGTGAAAGCTCTGTCATGTCCAACTCTTTGCGACCCCATAGGCTATACGTCCATGGAATTCTCCAGGCCAGAATACTGGAGTGGGTAGCCTTTCCCTTCTCCAGGGGATCTTCCCAACCCAGGGAACGAACCCAAGTCTCCCACATTGCCAGCGGATTCTTTACCAGCTGAGCCACAAGGGAAGCCCAAGAATACTGGAGTGGGTACCCTATCCCTTCTGCAGCAGGTCTTCCTGACGCAGGAATCAAACCGGGGTCTTCTGCATTGCAGGTGGATTCTTTACCAACTGAGCTATCAGGGAAGATCTTTTTGAAAAACACAGTATCCGTGAAGCACAATAAAATGAGGTAAACCTGTATTCCCAGAGCAATGAAAGAGTAAAATTTAAAACACTGGAACACTGTTGGTTAGAAGACTCTTTTCCTGTCTCTAAGTTAGGAAAGAATAACACCTACTAGATAAAAATCATAGAGCAATGATATTTACTCAGAAGCCATAACACTGGCCTCTAGGAAACAGAATCCAAATCATTATTTTTCAAAATTTTTCATCTCAGTGATGCATAGATAGTTTCCTTCCATAAGAAAACATCCCAGTATTTATTTTAGATTCACTATCAACAAAGAATGATAACTTGTATGTATAATACACTTGTATTTATAGCTTTATGAGGCATTTCATATGTACTCCTTAATTGTTCATTATAGTGAAAACCCTCTCCTGGTATTGTTATTTCAGAAGCCCTCCAAGTTTGGAAACGACATGAGGAAAGAAGGGAGAAACGTTAGTTGCTATTCTCCAACTGGCTTCTCTACAAACCTTTCCTCCCAATATTTAAAAGCTGTAAAGGAAGGAAGACTTGAGGTAGGAGATAGATGGGCTCCAGGCTGAACAGTTTCTCCCCTGTGGACAGAAACTCCATAATAGCAGAAGCTTCACGAAAGCAGAATGATGGAGGAGGCTAGGCTATGCTCAGAGAAGAGATTGAAGACCACATATTCCTCATTGTCCTGGAGTAGGAAATGGCAAGCCACTCCAATATCCTTGCCTGGAAAATTCTATGGACAGAGGAGCCTGGCGGGCAGCAGTCCATAGAGTCCCAAAGAGTTGGACATGACTGTGTTACTAACACTTTCACTTTTCATTTTTGTTTCACTACTTTCCATCTTTGTGGGAATTCTTTTCTGCAAAGCCAAAGAGCCTGGGCCTTGTCACTGATCACTGGTCTACTGGTTAGGATTTAGTGCTTTCACCACTGTGACCCGACCTCGGTCTCTGGTCGGCAACCAAAGCCACTGCAGGCCCAAGGCTTCTCAAGATCAGACTTGCATTTTAAACACTGAGATGTTGCTCAGAGAACTCACTTCTCTGATAAAAGGGGATAATTTGTTCTTCTAAGGTTGTACAACTGCACTGTCCAATTAGATCATGTGGTTTCAAGAGTTTATACATTCAGCTCTTTTCTGCATCCCTCCAGTGCCTACCCCCACGGGGGTAGAAAGAGAGAGAGAACATACTATTGGCTTAATAATTCTTGTGAAACGCAGTGTTTAGATTTCAGAATAGGGACAAGGGAAACCCACAACTGGCTGTCCTCTAGATTGTGTGTTTTTATCACAGAAATTTGAGTGTTCTTTTAAAAGCAAGTGTGGATTATGTTTCTTGTCAGCAGCCACAAGGTGAATAGTGATCTACTTAACCTACATAATAGCAGTCATTAGAGTAGTTTGAAATTTACCCAATTGTTATATATATATATATATGGGCTTCCCTGGTGGCTCAGATGGTAAAGAATATGCCTGCAGTGCAGGAGACCCTGGGTTTGATCCTTGTTTCAGGAAGATCCCCTGGAGAAGGGAATGGCAACCATTCTGGGATTCTTGTCTGGAGAATTCCATGGACAGAGGAGCCTGGTGGGCTACACTCCATGAGGTTGCAAAGAGTTGGACACAATTGAGAGAGTAACACTTTCACTCTATACATACATGCTTGTACATGTCCTGCCACTCCAGGTGAAATAATATACATGTGTAATAGATATTTCATATCTCTGTGTCCTGTTTCCCATTCAGTCCTAGAATTGGAGCTTGTGTATTTTCAGTGGTCAACAAATATTTGTCAAATCAGTCAGAAATGAAATGAAAGAAAGACAAACTTCAGTGTACAAACTTAACCATAGTAGACAGTAGTGGCAGTACTTTTTTTCTCCAAAAAACCAAATGAACAGTTTCCAAGCAAAATCAATCTTGCTGATGTTCCTTAATGACTTAGCAATCAAAAATTTCCAGCTCAAAAAATAAGATAAAACAAAACATTAACTTTGCTGTTACAGATCCTTCAGAATAATTTATTCATCATAAATTCAAATATGATTGAATTGTGCTTTTATGAAACTTTTGGAAATGTATTTCATTCTGTTCTTTGTTCTGATTACTTGCCTGGAGAATCCCAGGGATGGCGGAGCCTGGTGGGCTGCCGTCTATGGGGTCACACAGAGTTGGACACGACTGAAGCGACTTAGCAGCAGCAGCAGCAACAGGATGACATTCTCTTTCTCCCTTATTCCTTTTTTCTCTCCTCTGCCTGGTTCTGTGAAAAGGAGACTGTGATTAAAAAAAAACAAAAGATTCAGATTTGGCTAGCATAACAAGTGAGAGTCAATATATCGAGAGAAAGAAATGTCCTGTCTTGTAAATACTATGATCTGAAGAATTTAAGGGTCAAAAGCCTCCTCTGAAGATTCATAATACCAATCTGATGCCATCCATCAAGGATTGTTATTGTTCAGTCACTAAATTGTGTCAACTCTTTGTGACCCCATGAACTGCAGCACACCAGGGTTCCTTGTCCTGTCCTTCACTATCTCCTGCAGTTTGCTCAAACTCATGTCAATTGAGTCAGTAATGCCATCCAATCATCTCATCCTCCGTCATCCCCTTCTTCTCCTGCCCTCAAGCTTTCCCAGCATCAGGGTCTTTTCTATTGAATCAGCTCTTCGCATCAGGTGGCCAAACTATTGGAGATTCAGCTTCAGCATCAACCTTTCAAATGCATATTCAGGGTTGGTTTTCTTTTGGATTGACTGATTTGATCTTGCTGTCCAAGGAATTCTCCAGCACCACAATTCAAAAGCATCAGTTCTTCAATGCTCAGCCTTCTTTATGGTCCAACTCACATCCTTATATGACTAGTGCAAAAAAATCATAGCTTTGACTATATGACCCTTTGCTGGCAAAGTGATGTCTCTGCTTTATAATATGCTGTTCATCAAGGATGGAGACAAGGTATTTGCTTAAACCTTTGACATCTTGATGATGTACCTCCAAAATGGAGTGAAGTACCTGGGATTGGAGTGTGGATGGGCAGAAAAGGAAGAGGAAAAAATGGGAAGAAGGCAGAGCAACCTACATATCTTTATCTGGGAAGCAGTATGATGTAATTAAGGTCGGATTCTCTGGAATCAGATGCCTAAGGTTGAATTTATTATCTTGTTAAATGAGGAAGATAGTCCTGAATTCAAAGAGTTATTTTAAGAATTAAGTGAATTATCCATGTAAATTTCTTAGAACAATGGGTGACAATTAATCATTTTATAAATATTACCCATCATTATCAGAATCTGTTTCTTTTGAATTGGTGGGTATTTTGATGGGGAAAGAATGCAAGTATTTTGACCCCTCTTCTGGACTACATATATATGTTGGATCAGGTAACAAAAATTTCAGTTATGGTCCTAACTGACAATCCTGATTTTGCTTGGTTTTCAAATTCCCTACATAGCACAGTGGTGACTTTAGTTTTCTCATTAACAGCAGACTATTCTGTGCTCATTCTATAGTTCTTTTCCAGGAAATAACTCAAGCTCCCCCCTTTTTTCAAATCAACACAATCTGTTTATTGAAGTTCACTAATGGAATAGATTTTCTATTTTTAGTTTTCAGTCATATTTTTTTACATAAAAATCTTGTGCTTCCTTTTCTATTCTAAGTTCCATTAAAGCAAACACTCATAATATATGATCAAATTTTTTAAAGGCAGAACATAACACTATAGTACAGGCTAACCCTAGTTGTTTGCTGTAGTTGCCTCCAGAGTAAGATCATGGCAACTTTTGTGTACTTCTGTATACTCTTGAATATTTTCTACATCACCTAAATATGCTTAGATTACTTTGACAAATAATTAAAATATTACTTAAAATTTCATGTCGTCTCCAAAATGAAAGTTATCTAGACTAAATTTTAAATGGAGAAATGAAACTAAGAAAAACTACCTGGTTTCCCCTGAAACATATTCCCCAGATCATTAATGCTAGTGGTTTTACTGTCAACCTATGATTAAATGGTAAAAATAGATGATATCAATATGCTTAAAATCTTGTTTTATCAGAGTAATCTGGCTGATAGAACCTGAACACATGTTATTTTCTCTTTCCTTGTTAACATTTAGTCCGTATCACAGACATTATTTATCAGTCCCACAAGTATGATAGTTATGCTACATTGGGTCTATTGACAACTCCAGGTTTTTCAGAATAATGAGAAGGAGGAGATATAAATGAGTCTAATCCTAAATGCTGTATAACATCAAAAATCATTTCCATTTGGGTTTGGAAAGTAATTGTTTTGGTACATCTATGCCTTTTGGTTTCCCCCTTGGGATTAGCAATACATTAAATAAAATAACGAAGCTGTACCAGCGATTGAGGTAGCAGAGAGTTCTTTGATTCAACAGAGGACCCTATCTTTTTTTAATGACCTGATTTCACTTTCTCAGAATGGATGCCCTGAAACTATTTGCACCACTAGGGATTCATCTGATATCAAAGAAATCTTTTGATTCAGTTGGTTAAGTCAGTAAAATCCATGGGATGGGAAATAACAATTTTAACTCTTCTATTATTTTAAATTATTAAATTCCTGTGGTTGCCACTTACAAGCATAATTTTGTCCTTTTTTTTTTTATCTCTAGTCTTAAACCTGAAGAATTCTATCCAAGTGATATTTCTTATTATAACAGCCATTTTCAGGACTGTATTTAATGGTGAGTAGAAGATTTCAAACTGGGCTGATATCATGGAATATCAAACAGACCCTTTCTTTAGTAAATACATGAAAAAGGAATCAAGAGAAGAATCTTTTTTGATATTTGAAAGCCTATATTTTTCTCTTTCAATTATGGAAGCCCTGAAGTCTGAAATTTTTTAAAGATTTATTATTTTCCTCTCGGTGAGCTACAAGTATCTTATGGGCAACATACTTAAATATGGATGTATTGCCATGAGAGAGAAGAATATAATATTAATTTGATATTTATTACAAGAGAATAAATAAAACTTTGCTGGCAACAAATAAAGGTATAATTGGATCATGGCATCTGGTCCCATCACTTCATGGCAAATAGATGGGCAAACAGTGGAAACAGTGGCTAACTTTATTTTTGAGGGCTCCAGAATCACTGCAGATGGTGATTGCAGCCATGAAATTAAAAGACGCTTACTCCTTGGAAGGAAAGTTATGACCAACCTAGACAGCATATTAAAAAGCAGAGACATTACTCTGTCAACAATGGTCCATCTAGTCAAGGCTATAGTTTTTCCAGTAGTCATGTATGGATGTGAGAGTTGGACTATAAAGAAAGCTGAGTGCTGAAGAATTGATGCTTTTAAACTGTGGTGTTGGAGAAGACTCTTGAGAGTCCCTTGGACTGCAAGGAGATCCAACCAGTCCATCCTAAAGGAGATCAGTCCTGGGTATTCATTGGAAGGACTGGTGTTGAAGCTGAAACTCCAATACTTTGGCCACCTGATGCAAAGAGCTGACTCACTGGAAAAGACCCTCATGCTGGGAAAGATTGAGGGCAGGAGGAGAAGGGGATGAAAGAGGATAAGATAGTTGGATGGCATCACTGACTCAATGAACATGGGTTTGGGTAGACTCCGACAGTTGGTGATGGACAGGGAGGTCTGGTGTGCTGCGGTTCATGGGGTCGCAAAGAGTCAGACACGACTGAGCAACTGAACTGAACTGGATTACTAAAAAGACATCTCTATAAATATATCGGGATGGCTTAGTAAGCTGTAAATAAATTTTATGCAGTATTTTAGAAAGAGTTTTACAGAAGGAAATACTGATCAGATGTTGTTTGTAAGATTAAATATGAAATGGGATACACTTGCACGGAACCAGAAGATAATAGAATTATGTAATCAGCATTTTAGATCAAGAAGAGGTCTAAAAGTTCAACTAACTACACCACAGCGTTTCAAAGTATAAAATATAAAATTCAGAAAGATGGATTTTTCCAAGGTCTGAGTCAATAGCATAATTAAGTTTAATGTAACATAGTTATATTAAACACTTAACAAAGATTAAAAAAAAAATCCTTTCTTCGATCTGATTACCTACTATCTGATTGGAGAGCCATGCAATCTATGCATTCCCTAGATTTAAATATTGAGCATGGTATTATTGTAAGTACTATGATAGAGGTAAACAGAGTACCTGATATGGAGTTTCTGGAGAAGATGACACATAGATTAGCCAAACCAAGGATGACAGGAAGGACATTCCAGGGAAAAGTAAACCATAGGAGCAAAGGGATAGGGTATTGCATGTACAGGAAATAATGAGCAAAAAAGTGTGGAGGCAGAAGGTGGCAAGAGCTCTGATAAGTAGGGACAAGGTCTTATAGGGCAACATTGACAGAACTTGGAAGCTTAATCTTTGGAGCAGTAATATGGGGCATCCAGAGAGTTTTAAGCTTGAGAATATTTTGAATGTGAATTTATGTGATCTTCTGGTTGTAGTATCAAAGAAAAGCAACCAATTAGGAAGTGTTTAGAGCAGTCCGAGCAAGTAGTGATGAGGCCATGATCTAGCACAGTGATGAAACTGTAATATGCCAAGGTGATAAAACTAGAATATGCCAACCTAGAAATGCCAAAGAGGAGCAGTTCAAGATATACAAGGAGGTAAAATTGTCAAGGGTGAAGAGTTTATGACTGCTTTCTGGTTTCCAACTTGGGTGGCTGCAGAGACGATGGTGCTTAAGTACTAGAATAGGAAAGGTTTGTTTGGAAATAAAAAGAATTCAGTTTTGAAAGAGTGTGAGGTGCTTGTGGGACATCCAATTTGAGGTGTAAAAGGATATGTGAATCTGTAGTTCATGATAATCATTGGCCACCTGATGCGAAGAACTGACTCATTGGAAAAAACCCTGATGCTGGGGAAGATTGAAGGCAGGAGGAGAAGGGGACAACACAGGATGAGATGGTTGGATGGCATCACTGACTCAATGGACATGAGTTTGAGCAAGCCTCGGGAGTTGATAATGGACAGGGAGACCTGATGTGCTGCAGTCCATGGGGTCACAGAGAGTCAGACAGAACTAAGCAGCTGAACTGAACTGATTTGAGAGTCATCAACCTAAAGATCTTAGTTAATATTATTATTGTGGATGAGGTAACTAAAGAAAGCACATAAATAATGAAGAATGTCTGACCCTGTTTAAAAATCTGTAAAACACAGCTATTGAGAAATGATTAGAGAAGAAAAAGGGAGACTTGATGGAATAGATTATAACTGATAAAGGAGAGAGTTGAATTTCAAGAAGTGAGTGGTTAACAATATCAAATGTTGCAGTGAGGGCTAGAGAGATAAGGCTTGAAAAGAATCAGGGAATTTGGCCATAGGGTCATGTTTGGTAATCTTTGCCAAAATCATGGCATTGGAAATCAGATTATACAGTGGAAAAACAAATGATTCCATTGACTCCCAGTCCAGAGCTCTTTCCACTATACAATACTGTTATGAAGCTTTAAACTCTCTCTTGCTCATCAAAATTCATTTGCATATTATTATTCTTGCTATGCATTTTTTTGCTTAAATACAGAACTCTAATATAACCTCAGAGCTAATAGGGTGAGTAGGTCCTTTCTTTGACCTAAATATATAGGTTCTACTGTGTCTGTTGCTTGAAAAAAAAATAGTCAGAAGGGAAGGGCTTACAAGTTTCTAAGAGACTCTGTGCTTTTAAATTAATGTAATTTCTAAAGAAAAGTTTTAATCTATTTTCTGCCTTTATGGATTACAAAGTGCTCATTTATTAGGATATTTAGAAAGGATTAATAATAGATTTGGGGACTTCAAATTACAGTGACACACTGAAGGTCAGGAAAAGCAGTGAATATAACAAGCAACCAAAAATTTAGAATAAAACTCCATCTTTAATAAACTGAAAAAAGGACATAAGGAAGCCTTAAAATATGTATGCAATCGATTCAGTTTTGTAACATTTGGGCAAATTAATGAGAAAGCTGTGGTGGAAATATTGAGGCTTATGCATTGGAAGGTATATTGGAGTAATCCTATGAAAGAGGTTCTTGATGCCTTGTCTATCAAGAAGGCATATGGAAGAATTTGGTGGGTGGAATAGCTTCTCAGAAATCTCACACTTGTAGTCACCAGCTGTAACATATAATCCAATGGTGTGAACCAGTGTATAACCATTATTTTAAACATCTGCCAGGGTATAAATAAACTAGTAAATGGCATTGTCCTAACAGCTCATCTATGGTTCTTTAATTGAACCAATGAGACCAAGTGGTGTGGGTAAATAAGCAAGAAGTATGGGTTGAGGAGACAGGTAGAGTTTGGAGAATGTTTGTATAAAGACCAGGTCCAGATGAAGACTATAAAGAGAATAAAGCTGAAAGAAGAACTATTCTTAAATTTTCTTTGACCTAGCCTTCCACACAGAGAAACTGCCTGGAGGTGAAGCAGAGTACAGTTGAGAAAGGAAAGAGCAACCACTTTGCAGCTGTGACCCCAAATCAGTAAATCTCTCCTCAGGGAACATGGGACATACACAATTTCACTCTGAACCATGTTGACTTTCTATTTGTCTCAGAGGAAAAAATTAAAATTGACACCAACACACACATAGTCCATCAGCAGAGAGTGAATGCTTTTTTGTCTTTTTTTTTTTTTGTCTGCACTGGTCTTCGTTGTGGCAACTGGGCTTTCTCTAGCTGTGGCACACATGGGATTCTCTCATTGTGAAGCATGGGCTCTAGAGCACATGGGTTCAATAGTTGTGGTGTGTAGGCTTCTCTAGTTGGGGCTTGGGCTTAGTTCCCCTGTGGCATGTGGGGTCTTAGTTCCCTGACCAGGGGTCAAAATTGTGTCCCCTACATTGGGAAGGCAGATTCTTAACAGCTGGACCACAGGGAAGTCTTGAGTGAATGCTTTTATGCAGTGAAGTGTTTGAGTACAATATGACTAATCTTTGGCTAAACACTGACTTATGTATATACAGTGGTGACCACTAGAAATACAAACTTAAAAAAAAAACACATCAGTGACCAGCATTTCAGGGAATCAGGCTCCACAAGTTTTTCCAGGCAAGTTACTGAGCAAGCAGGACAATCACAACCATCACCAGGGAAAATCAAAATTCAGAGACGCTACCTACAAGATATTATTTTAAAAACCTAATATTCAACAACAGTAAAATCAGAAGAGTTGAAAAGAAACAAGAAATTGTGGCCACAGTTACGGAAAAATAGCAATCAATATAAATTGTCTCTGAATGTCCCTATATGTTGGATTTAGCAGACAAAGTCTTCAAAGTAACTATTATATGTATGTTCACAGAACTTAAGGAAACCATGTTTAAAGTATTAAAGGGAAGTATGATAGCATTAATTCAATGAATAGAGAATTTCAACAAAGCAAATTTATAAAAAAAAAAAAGGACGAAGTGAAAATCCTATAGTCAATATACTACTAAGCTATTTCATACAGATATAAAGGTTGAATTTTGAATGAGTGAAAGCAAAAATCTAAGGCGTCAAAAATTTTAGGATGCAGCTCAAGTAATGCTGAAAGAGAATGTATATAGCTCTTGATACCTATATCAGAAGGGAAGCAAGGTATCACATTAAAAAACTAAGCTTCTACCTTTAAAAGATTAGAAAGTGGAATCTAACTCAAAAGAAATAATGTCAGAGAAGAAATCAGTAAATAGAAAAAAAAGAATAAAGATAATTAATGAAATAAAAAAACAAAAAAAAATGGCAAATTCTTAGCTAGACTGTACCAGAAAATGAGAGAAGCACAGTTTACCAAAATCAAGAGTGAAAGAGGAGATATTACGTCTGATCCTAAAGAAATTTAAAGCATTGTAAGGAACTATCATAAACAATTTCTTGCCAACAAATTAGACAACTTAAATGACATGGACATTTCTAGAAAAGCATAAATCGGAAAATTTTAATTACTCTCTACCAAGTAAAGAAGTTGAGTTAGTACTTAAAACTTTCCCCACAAAGTAAAACTCAGAGCCAGATTACTTATATCTGGTTATTCTGTTCCACTCTAGCAAATGTTTAAATAAGAAATGTATAATAAATTATATAATCTATAATAAATTCTTTCAGAAAACAAACAGTAAGAGGGAACATTTTCCAGCTCACCTATGAATCACTATTGCTATAATACTGAATGCAGACAAAGATATCATGAGGAAAGAAAACTACCTACCAAATATCTCATGAACAAATTCATAAAAGTCTTTAATTAAATGTTGGCAAACCAAATTTGCAACATATAAAATGCACTATATACCATGACCAAGTGGAATTAGAAAAAACAGTGTGTTATAACACATTAATAGAATTAAGGACCCCAAATGCAAGACTACCTCAATAAATGCAGACAAATCATTTGACAACACTGAATACCTACTGATGATAAAAACCTCTCAACAAATAAGAGTAGATCTTCCAATCTACTACAAATGACGTTGCAGGAAAATTTGGGTGTGATTTAAAAAAGTTCTAAGGCTGTGGTGATGATTGAAAATCTCTATAAATTTACTATCAAACTGTATACTTACTAGTAGGCTAGTTTCATAACACTTAAATTATACTCCAATAAAGCTATTCCAGAAAATGTTTAAAAAACCCTTGAGGAATGACAAAGACCAAGGTCTCTGTGCAAGTCTGACTTTGTATATTTAGACAAAGACTGAGTTGCATAATGATTATTTTTCCTTCTTGTCTGACTTGATTAACTCTGCTTTCAATAGTAAGAGTTTATGGGAAATTTAGATCCTTAATTCCCTAGAGGACTTTTGACTTTTCTGTTGTCTTCAGAAGAGAAACATCCAGATAACAGAGGCACCAGTTTCATTAATGATGAAAACTGTAGAACTTTTTAAAATTTTAAGACCGATTGTCAGTAGTTCTGTTTATTTGCTCAATAAACTTTCTTTTCAACAGGTGAGTTCACTTTCTGAAGCCCCCGTAGAATAAATTAACTATGGACTATGTCTTAGCCAGTTTGAGCTGCTGTACCTGAGGCTTCCCCGGTGATGGTAGTGATAAAGAATCTGCCTGCCAATGCAGGAGACATAAGAGACATGGGTTTGATCTCTGGGTTGGGAAGATTCCCTGGAAGAGGAAATGGCAACTCACTCCAATATTCTTGCCTGGAGAATCCATGGACAGAGGAGCCCAGTGGACTCCATTCCATGCGAACATGATTGAAGTGATTGAGCATGCACACACTAACTGACTACTGGGTGGTTTAAGCAAAACCATTTATTTCCCACTCTTCTAGAGGCTGGGAAGTCCAAGACCAAGGAGCTGACAGATTCAGTTCCTACTGAGAGCCCTGTTACCAGTTTGCAGGATGAATCCCAAGCTGGAATCAAGATTGTAGGGAGAAATATCAACAACCTCATATATGCAGATGTGCTCATAATCAGTCGTGTCTGACTCTTTGTGACCCTATAGACTGTAGCCCACCAGACTTCTCTGTCTATGGGATTTTCCACAGAAGAATACTGGAGTGGGTTGCCATTTCCTGCTCCACAGATATGCAGATGATACACTCTAATGGCAGAAAGTGAAGAGGATCTAAAGAACCTCTTGATGAGGGTGAAAGAGGAGAGTGAAAATGCTGGCTTAAAACTCAACATTCAAAACACTAAGATCACAGCATCTGGTCCCATCACTTCATGGCAAATAGATGGGGAAGCAATGGAAACGGTGGCAGATTTTATTTCTTAGGCTCCAAAATCACTGAGATGGTGACTGTAGCCACGAAATTAAAAGATGCTTTCTCCTTGGAAGAAAACCTATGACAAACCTAGACAGCATATTAAAAAGCAGAGACATCACTTTGCCAACAAAGCTCTGTAGAGTCAAAGCTATGTTTTTTCCAGTAGTCATGTATGGATGTAGAGTTGGACCAAAAAGATGGCTGAGTACCAAAGAATTGATGCTTTCGAATTGTGGTGCTGGAGAAGACTCTTTGAGAGTCCCTTGGACTGCAAGGAGATCAAACCAATCAATCCTAAAGGAAATCAACTCTGCATATACATTGGAAGGATTGATACTGAAGCTGAAACTCCAATACTTTGGCCACCTGATGCTAAAAGCTGACTCATTAGAAAAGATCCTGAAGCTGGGAAAGATTGAGAGCAGGAGGAGAAGAGGGCAACAGAGAATGAGATGATTAGATGGCATCACTGACTCAATGGACATGAGTTTGAGCAAACTCTGGGAGATGGTGAAGGACAGGAAAGCTTGGTGTGCTGCAATTCTTGGGGTTGCAGCATCAGACATGACATAGCAACTGAACAACAACAACCTTTTGCTATATCCTAATATGGCAGAGAGGGGTCATTGATCTGGTGTCTCTTGATATGAGAAATAATTATATTCATGGGGGTTCTTTTATGACTTAACTACCTCCCCAAAGTGCCATCTCCAAATAGTCACATTGGGGATTAAGTCTTCAAGATACAAATTTTGGGGGCACACAGAATTATAACAGGCTATAATGTCCTTGTGAACAGTTTGGGTAAGAAAAAAGAACTGTGCTGAGAATTCAAAGATCTCTGAGTGGTTAGGGGGAGTAACTCCAATCACATACATAATAATTTTATGCAGTCACAAAATTGTAAGTAGAATTTATTGGTAAATAGTTACTCTTTAGTGTTTAATAATATAGGCCTCCTATTTCTATTGCTTTATTTAAGATTATGTCCCCTTTTCCAGTTGGACTTGACAGAGTCAAATATGTCAAAATAAGTCGTTCATTCACTCAATTCATTAAGGGGAAAAGAAAGGTCATTCTAGGGAAGTAAAGCGGTCAAGTCAGTTTTGTATGCATGCAGATTGGAGCTTAAATAACATTTTTTATCTTCTACATATAGTTATCCCTCTGTATCCAATGGGGATTCTTTTCAGGACCATCCGTGGATACCAAAATTTATCGATGTTCAAGTCCCTTATAAAAAATGGCATAGTGTTTGCCTATAACCCATGCAGATTCCACCATATACTTTAAATCATCTCTATTAATTATAATACCTTAAACAATGTAAATTCAACATATACATGCATATGAAATATTTGTAAATACAACATAAGTGCTACGTAAATAGTTAACCACACAAGGCAAATTCAAATTTTGCTCTTTGGGACTGAAAACATTTTTCTCCAAATATTTTTCATCCATAGTTGATTGAATCCATAGGTGCAGAGTCCACAGATACAGATGGCTGACTATGATAGTTCAGAAAGAGCATCAAGGTGGTCCAGTTCAGTTGCTCAGTCGTGTCCGACTCTGCGACCCCATGAATCGCAGCACACCAGGCCTCCCTGTCCATCGCCAACTCCCGGAGTTTACCCTAACACATGTACATCGAGTCAGTGATGCCATCCAACCATCTCATCCTCTGTTGTCCCCTTCTCCTCCTGACCCCAGTCCTTCCCAGCATTAGGGTCTTTTCCAATGAGTCAACTCTTCGCATGAGGTGGCCAAAGTATTGGAATTTCAGCTTCAACATCAGTCCTTCCAATAATGGTTAAGAAATCTGCCTTCCAGGGAAGAGGATGCAGGTTTGATTCCTGGTCAGGGAACTAAGACCCCATATGCCACAGTGCACTACAATTGCTGAGCCTGGGCACCACACAAAAGATGTTGCATGCCTCAACGAAAATTCTGTGTGCCACAACTAAAACCCAATGCAGCCAAAAATAAATAGTGAAATATTTTTTAGAAAAAGAAGAAAGAAATAAACAACATGAAACAGAAGTCAATGGTAAACCAGAAATCAGAAAACTGTGAGGCTGTATTCCATTTTTTTACCAATAACTGATTCTGGCACTTAAAAATCTTCAGTTATCTTTTTTCACTATATATTAAATGGAATTAATAGTAACATAATGGTTGTATGGTGGGGCTTCACAGGTGGCGCTTGTGTGTAAGGAATCCGCCTGCCCTGTAAAGCAATTATCCTCCAGTTTCAAACATTTGATAAAAGGAAAAAAGACAGCCTAATTAATTTCTAGGATAAGTTTGAATGTGACTCTGTCTTGTGATAAACAATGTTGGTATGAAATATGTGAAGTCATTGAATGGACAGAGAACCTTCTTGGATTATCCCAACCAGAACAGATTTCTCCTTTGTAATCCTGTAGTGCCTTTTTTTCTTATGTCCCTCTAGCCCTGATATGTTGAAAAGATATATATATATATATATATATATATTCAGTTCAGTCACTCAGTTGTGTCCGTCTCTTTGCAACCCCATGAACTGCAGCACGCCAGGCCTCCCTGTCCATCACCAACTCCCGGAGTCCACCCAAACCCATGTCCATTGAGTTGGTGATGCCATTCAACCATCTCATCCTCTGTCATCCCCTTCTCCTCCTGCCCTCAATCTTTCCCAGCATTATCCAGACTGAAAGTAACTGGAGGCAAGGGTTGGACTCCTTGATCTAATATACCACTATGCTGAGCATAGAACCTTGAATAGATACAAACACAGATGAGCAAACTTAGATGCCCTTCTCCAGCACTAGCCCAATTTCATAGTAACCCTTTCCCACATGTAACCACAGGAATACACACTCATAACTATTTCCTAGACTTTAAATATTCCCAGAAACTATAGTAATGCCACACATTTGTATATAACTTTAAAAAGCATTTAGTTTCCAAGAGTAATTTATCTCTAAATCTTCCTTTGGTTCTCTCCAGAGATACATTTCTGGTTTCTCCATCCCTTTTAGAACTGCAGGAGATGCTCCGGGAGGCTGGTACAAAGAACAGAGTTCTGGAAGTCTGGAGACTCTGGTCCTAGTCACAAATCTTTTCTACTAATGTATGTGACTTTCTTCTACCAGTGAAAATGCACCTGAAATTTGTTTCATCATATATGGATAATACAGCAGACACAGAAATGATTGTCATGAAGGAAGAAGTTGACACTCACAGTTTCTTAGAAACAGGATGCGTAGCACAACATGCTGTGGCACATGGGAAATTCCCAGTTTGGGCAGGAGGCAGAGGGAGATTCCCAGTTTGAGGGGAGGCAGATTAAAAGCCCTTAGGAGATGGCACAGCCCAGGGCCTTTATTGCAGTTCTCACAGGAAGTAAGTATTGGAGTTTCAGCTTCAGCATCAGTCCTTCCAATGAATGCTGCTGCTAAGTCACTTCAGTCATGTCCGACTCTGTGTGACCCCATAGACGACAGCCCACCAGGCTCCCCCTTCCCTGGGATTCTCCAGGCAAGAACACTGGGGTGGGTTGCCATTTCCTTCTCCAATGCATGAAAGAGAAAAGTGAAAGGGAAGTCACTCAGTCGTGTCCGACTCCTAGTGACCCCATGGACTGCAGCCTACCAGGCTCCTCCATCCATGGGATTCTCCAGGCAAGAGTACTGGAGTGGGCTGCCATTGCCTTCTCTCCTTCCAATGAATGTTCAGGACCAATTTCCTTTAGGATGGACTGATTTGATCTCCTTTCAGTCCAAGGGATTTGAAACTCCAATACTTTGGCCATCTGATATGAAGAACTGACTCATTGGAAAAGACCGTGATGTTGGGAAAGATTGAAGGTGGAAGGAGAAGGGGATGACAGAGGATGAGATGGTTGGATGGTATCACCGACTCAATGGATGTGAGTTTGAGCAAGCTTCGGGAGTTGGTGATGGACAGGGAGACCTAGCGTGCTGCAGTCCATGGGATTGCAAAAAGTCAGACATGACTAAGTGACTGAACTGAACTGAACTGACAGGAAGGAATAAGTGAGGCAGCATAGACATATGAATTAAATTTAGTATTGGGTAATTCAAATAATTTCAGAGAGCTTGTGCTGTAAAGGTGGTTTCTAATTGTCCTGTACCACAGAGTGATTTAGGGTAGAAGGAATCTTGGTGTGTGAGAGTTTGATAAAGGAGAGAGTTAGAATTGGGGGCTCTTGGTTTGTTGGTTTGTGTATCAAAAGCATACACACAGGGGAGCCATATGCTCTCTCTAAGAATTAGCTAGCCCTATGAGGGTCAGTGACTCCAATATCAAGACTTCAGTTGCAAAAGCATCAGGAATATAGAAAATAGAAAATAAAATCAATGCAGACATTATTTGAGTTGCTTCAACTCTCAGGACCTCAGTTTCCTTGTCTGTAAAATGAAAGTATTGAATAAAGTGGCCTTGATCTCTCTCTAATATTCTCTGACTATGAGAAAAAAAATCTCTTGGCTCTGCATAAGGTAGTTCAAGCTTCTTCTTATGCTAGTTCTGATCAAACTGTGGCTATAGTTCAAACTATAACTATAGTTCAAATTATGGCTCTATGTCATGTAGAAGGTATTGTTTGTGTTTGAAAAACTATACTTTTAGAAAAGAAGATAAGCCTAATAACTCTAGCACTGAAACATTTTGTGTCTCATTTACACATTGTTTTCCTTAATAGGACCTGAGTGAATAAAATTTTGAGTTATCTAGTAAAACCACAAAACCTTAGGTGTCAGACAAACCTCCTTCAAATTTACTAGAACAGTGAGGACCAGTTGGATCAGATAAGGTATAGTCCAATTCAGTCGCTCAGTCACGTCTGATTCTTTGCGACCCCATGGACTACAGCACACAAGGCCTCCCTGTCCATCACCAACTCCCGGAGTTTACCCAAACTCATATCCATTGAGTCGGTGATGCTATCCAACCATCTCCTCCTCTGTCATCCCCTTCTCCTCCCACCCCCAATCCTTCCCAGCATCAGGGTCTTTTCCAATGAGTCAACTCTTCGCATGAGGTGGCCAAAGTATTGGAGTTTCAGCTTCAACATCAGTCCTTCCAATGAACACTCAGGACTGATCTCCTTTAGGATGGACTGGTTGGATCTCCTTGAAATCCAAGGGACTCTCAAGAATCTTCTCCAACACCACAGTTCAAAAGCATCAATTCTTCAGAGGTCAGCTGTCTTCACCGTCCAGCTCTCACATCCATACATGACTACTGGAAAAACCATAGCCTTGACTAGATGTACCTTTGTTGGCAAAGTAATATCTCTGCTTTTTAATATGCTGCCTAGATTAGGCATACCTTTTCTTCCAAGAAGCAAGTGTATTTTAATTTCATAGCTGCAATCACCATCTGCAGTGATTTTGGAGCCCCCCAAAATAAAGTCTGACACTGTTTCCACTGTTTCCCCATCTATTTGCCATGAAGTGATGGTATAGTTATTTATGTATTAATCACTCAGAAGCAAATTAATGCTTTAGTTTGAGAAAATTAATATTAACTCCTTGATTAATTTGCCAAATATGGTCACATGTATGTCTGAGAATAAATGAAATTTATGGAGAGGTCAGGCACTACTCAGGTAATTTTAGAAGAATTATTTTCAAAATTTTTCCATAATACATAAATAAAAGGTTTAGAAATTCAGAACATGTAATTTTTGTTTCATGATTTTTATTTATGATTTTGCTCTTCAGTCTTTATTCTCCCTCCCTAACCTTTATTCAACTCACATAACCCCCAATAATGCCAACCTGACTGCATATATTATAACTTTGGAACAGATTTAGAATAGAAGTGCCATGTGTGGTTGTGCAGATTGTAGGGGGCGTGATTCATATAAACAGACTTAATCCTGGCCTTCCAGATGCTTTCAATTTAGATAAGATGTGCATCTTGCAGTTTGTAATGGTAAGAGTAGTGTGGGGGAAAAGCATTTCAGAGTTTCATAGGATAGAAAAATAACCTCTGGTTTGGATGATCAAAGAATTGCTAGATGCTAACAAAAATTACCGTGTATCTTAGACTGCTCAAGTTGACATGGCAAAATACCAAAATACTACTATACTGGTGGCTTACACAACAGACAGATATTTTCTTAAGAGTTCTGGAAGTTGCAAAGTCCAAGATCAAGGTGCTGGTCAATTCAGTTTTTGATGAGAGATCTCTTCCTGGCTTATAGGAGGCTATGTTCTGTGTCCTGAGAGATGGAAAGAGAAAAAGGCAGAGAGAGACTGAGAGACAGAGCTCTCTAGTGTCTCTTTTTACAAGGGCACTAATCTCATTATGAGGGTTCTACCCGACTTCATCTAAGCTAATTACCTCCCAAAGGCGCCACCTTCAAATACCAATACATCAGGGATTAGGGTTCAACATATGATTTTTCTGGGAAAACAAACATTTATTTCATAACACCATGTGAATGGCACTTCCCAGAATCATAAAGTACATAATTTTTCTAACTGTTGCCTCTTTCTCTCTCTGGAGCATCTTTCAACTTTATTTTTTCACTATATCATTTTATTCTACTCATTTTCCCAGGCCCACTTAAGGTTCCAACTCCTCCACTTATTTCTTTAAAAATACTTAAGAACTAGATATTCTCTGGAAACTGTAGTGGGTGTTGGAAATATACCAACAAATGAGATATGTCCCTGCTTTCTTTTACCTTGCAGTGTATTAAATGAGAGAAATGCTAAATATAATAAAGTGTCAAAGATGCAGAGATATAAGCCTGTAGTGTGTGTGTGTATGCTCAGTTGAGTCTGACTCTGCAACTCCATGGACTATAGCCCACAAGGCTCCTCTGTCCATGGGGTTTTTCAGGCAAGAATACTGGAGTGGGTTGCCATTTCCTACTCCAGGGGATCTTCCCAACCCAGGGATTGAACACTCGACTCTTGTGTCTCCTGTATTGTCAGGGGGATTCTTTACTGCACCATCTAGAAAGCCCTAGACAAAAAAATTTAGTTGTACAAAAGAGAAAAAGATTCATTCTACTAAAAGGAAATGAGAAAGCTTGTGGGATGTCAAGAGTAGAGTAAGAATTCACAGAGAGTTTTAAGCTGAATTTTCAAGAATGAAAAAGCATTTGATAAGCAGAGTTGATGGGTGTGAACATTAAACATTGAGACAAGGCATGGAGATAAGTCACTGAAAGCTCGTTATCACCTTCTAAAGAGTTTGAACGTTAGCCTATAAAAGGCACCACTGAAGAAAAACACTGTACTTTAGAAACATCATTGGTGATTTAAGAGATGCAAGTCCAGAGTAAGAGAGAAGTTAAGTGACAACTGTAAGAATAAAAACAGATGCAAGATGATGATGGCCATGAGATGGATGTGGAAATGAATACAAGAAATATTAAATAAGGAATAGCCATACAATTTAATGGGTAAGTAAATGTGAGAGGATCAATGAAAGGGAGGAGACTATTGTCACTGAAAGTTTCTGAGTCCCAGTTAAATGACTGGATCTTCCCATAAGTTTAATTGCAAAAGTAAGGATAAATATAGGATGCAGCTAGAGAAGGAAACAAGGTTTAAGGGGAATATGTTTAAAAAATTACTGTTAAGGGAACTTAATCGTGTTCACATCTTACTTTAAAGAAGTTAAAAAAGAGAAAAGACCGCAAATGCAAGATAGAAAAGGATTATGAAAGTATAAGCTCCATCCATTATAGGAACAGGTGATAAGAGGTAGAAAATGTGAAGAAAACGGCACTGAACTGGAGAAGAAAAACCTCTTCCTTTGTTATAGAAGCAGAAATAGCTTGGGTGAATATACACTGAAATAAGTTGCAGTTTTGTAGGGTCAGAGGTAAGATGGTAAAGGAGTTAGTGTCTGATAGCTTCATTTTTTCCCTGTATAAATCTGCTGAAATTGCAGAAAAGATGGAATAAAGATCTGAGAAGTATAAAGAAAGCATGAACTAGCTTCTGTGAGGGACAGAAGAGAGAGCAGAGGCAGGTAAAAAATTTGTCACACAATACAGGAGTTACCACTGAGAAGGAGACCGCACATTTCTCGTGGTAACAATACACCCAGATATGTAATAGCCTTTTGTAATGCTTAACAGTTCAAGTGTATGAGTGGTGAAAGCACATGTCTGGGTTTATCCATGGCTATGAAAGGTCCGTCTAGTCAAGGCTATGGTTTTTCCAGTGGTCATGTATGGATATGAGAGTTGGACTATACAGAAAGCTGAGCACCGAAGAATTGATGCTTTTGAACTGTGGTGTTGGAGAAGACTCTTGAGAGTCCCTTGAACTTCAAGGAGATCCAACCAGTCCATCCTAAAGGAGATCAGTCCTGGGTGTTCATTGGAAGGACTGATGTTGAAGCTGAAACTCCGATACTTTGGCCACCTGATGTGAAGAGCTGATTCATTGGAAAAGACCCTGATGCTGGGAAAGATTGAGGGCAGGAGGAGAAGGGGACGACAGAGGATGAGATGGCTAGATGGCATCACCAACTCGATGAACATGGGTTTGGGTGGACTCAGGGAGTTGGTGATGGACAGGGAGGCCTTTCGTGCTGCGGTTCATGGGGTTGCAAAGAGTCGGACACGACTGAGCAACTGAACTGAACTGATAGAGGGTTAGGAGTCTGTGGATACTGAAGTGCTGGTGAAAGTCATTTAAGAGACTCACTAGAGATTTAGATCAAATCAGACAAGAAGAGAAACCTCAAAGAAAATGATGAATTGAGAACAAAAAGAAAAATGCAAAGAACAAAGTCTCAAGAAAGTTGAAGAATAGGTTGACAGAGGGGAATATAATGGCTATAAGGATAGAATTGGATAGTCAGACCTTAGAAAACTAGAGTTTAACATTCCAGAGTTAAGTGCATTCCAAGGTCCTGCTTCAATCATGTGCTTGGGTTATTGAATTGGAAGAAGAATTTAAGGATCAAGGAGTTTAATACTAGGTTGTTGCATGGGCAGTTGTATGCATGATGCAATCATAGGTGATCTTGGCAGGAATTGGGCCAAAAGTGAAAATGGTGAGTCATACCAGAATGCATAATGGTGAGAGGTGTGGGATGTAATATAGAATAAATAATGAACAAGTAATCTGTTATTCAACTCAAAGTTTACAGCATATTACTCACAGATGTTATTTTACTTAAACAAGCTATGACACAGACATGACTATTAGTCTCATTTTGTAGAGAAAGATAGATTGAAGTTGGAACCCCTCAAACAAAAACCACTCAGCCAGTAAGTAACACAGCTGGAATTCAAGCCCACATTTTTTGATTGCACAGCTTTTTTTCCTTTCCAGGGTAACATGCTGTCTTAACTAGCATAAAATTTTACCTCTCCAAGCACACATTTCACAGAGGAACTCTAAAGGTATAATGCCTTAATCCAAACAAAAAACACTGAAATATGTAATTTAAAGCCCACTGGTTTAAGTAAAAGGTGGTTTCCCAGAAGCTTCTGGTTGAAGAGAAGAATGTTTCTCCTAGTTTGTGCCAAGGAAATAAAAACTCTCATGTACACACATGAAGCACAGATACCCACCCTTAGATGCCTGAGTTCAAGGCTGGAACTGACCCCTCTACTACACCACAAAAGCTGCTTGGCATTGAAGTTACCTCGATTACATCTTCCCTGTAGCTCAGACGGTAAAGAATCTGCTTGCAACGCAGGAGACCTGGATTTAATCCCTGGGTTGGAAGATCCCCTGGAGAAGGGAAAGGCTACCCACTCCAGTATTCTTGCCTGGAGAATCCCATGGACAGAGGAGTGGCCGGGTCACAAAGAGTAGGCCACAACTGAGCGACTAACACTACTACTACTACACCTTGAAAATGTCAGATGAAGTGGTCAAGAACTAAGGAATGGAGCACCCAGAACGCTGTTTAAAGAATTTCTGCTTAAAAACAGCAACATAAAAAAGTGGATGTCTCAGGCCTCATTGTTTGCCTCTCTCTAATGACTCTCATTTCCTCTCAAAGATACAAGTGCTGATAATTATTTAAACAAAATGTTTTTTAAATGCCCAACTTTCTGGGAGCAAGAATTGCATTCCCTGCTTTTAGACAACATTGTGATCGTTTATTTCTTCTATTTGACTCACCATGACTATTAAGGCAGGAAATTATAAATGAAAAAAAGAACTAATTTCTCTTTCACAGTTTCCTTTGATTTTTGCATCCAGAGTTTATCCACGAAGGAATGAGATTTTGGGGAGTCCTTCGTGCTCCTTGCCTATCCAATAGCAGTGCCTAGAAGATGGCTGGCACTCATGACATGATAATTGACTTACACTTAGCCTAATAACTAGCTCAGGAGACTGTTCATCAGGAGAAAAAACATATTGACAAGGGGAGACAGAAATACCCAAAACCATTTTTAAAGAGGTTAAAAAGGAAGAAGAACTGAATTCAAGAATCTGAGGAAGCAATCTCTTCCTAGATTGTAGACTGAATATTTGGAGGACTCAAGAAAGGGCCCCTATTTTAGGAAAATGCCTAAGGGCAGACTACTGTGAATTTGAATGGAGTGAGCATACAGATGGCAGGATAAAAGAAAATTGGAATGTTATTACAGAAATGTTAAGCAAAGCTATTTTCAGTTGAGACTTTATGGAAAAGGCTTGAGCTATAAAATCCAGGTAATGAAATCCCTGAATCTTTACCACACATGATGTGGGTGTGAGTGGGTGGTGGGAGACAAGCCGAACTGAGAGGTGAGCTGCATAGAATGCTACCTAGATCAGTTTGTGAAATTAAGTCCTTCTTCCCAACAGAGAATTCACCCCTACTCAAGAAGACACAGGAATCGCCAGCCCATGAAGATGTCTAGGGTGAGAAAGAACTTTGATGTTGGTAGCAGTGATGGAAAAAGGTTCAACAATCAGTGTGACTCAGAGAGAGGGCTTCTTCTAAGTACGGTGGGCACAGTCATTGGGAACCTGAATAAAGAGGCAGGAGAGTCTCTAATCAAAGGGGAATGGGAATATCTCACACAGTAGAGCATGAAGAAAGTGATGGTGATATCGGCATAGATCAGTATCTTTGCCAGCTGAGGATCATGCCCTACCAGTTCAGTCTCATGATGTCTGCAGCACAGACACAACTACTTGACAACAAGGAGAGAATCCCAACAAATCAGCCCTACATAGAGCCATTTAAATAGATAGAATCTTAGACTTTCAGAAACATGCCATCTAAGACCAAGAATGGACACCAATGGGCATGCCACCCCTCCATAAATCATCCCTCCATATATCCTATTTCTAAATTAACTACTAAAAGATTGACACTAATTTGTGTTCTGAGGAGGAATAAATACCTTGTGAGGAGAAGCCAATGTACTTGAGTAAAACCTAATTGACCACAGAGTGCTTACCCTTTTTTGCCAGAATGCAGTTTGGCTTCTCAATTCCAGTGTTAATCATGTTGGCCAGTTTGGCTACTGATCCGTAATCTATAGACATTAGCACCATTTATACAGACTAGTTTATTTGCTTTTGCATGGGCTTCTTTGATTATAATGTTATTTCCTTGGAGAGCCCAATTTAGGACAGACCTAGGACCTAACCTTTTGGGGAGGAAGTAGAGATAAAACTGGTTGAAAAATATCTGTTTTTCATAGAAAGGCAAAGGTTTACTAGGAGAATAATATAGTAAAGTAATGTTTTTGAAGTATTAACCCTTACCCCATCCCCCCCAATATTTCTCTATTTCCCTTCTTTCCATGGGCTTCCCTGGTGGCTCAGAAGTTATCATAGTTGGTGTGATATACTGGGAAATATATTATTTGGTCTTTGTTTTCAGGTTCTGACTCACAGGATCTCTGGACAGGTGAGTGTCTTTTATCAGCTAATGAGATGACTGGTGATTTGAGGCACCTAAAGAGCTTCAGGATGGGACTGGTCACCAGAAAGACCAAGGCATGATTAGAAGGTTGGAAGTTTTAGCCCCACCAGCCCCACCAACCTCTGGGGAGAGGCAAGTGGCTGGAGACTGAGTTCACTCACCAGTGGCTATTGGTTATCTGTTCATTATTCCAGGGAAGAGCCCAAAGCTTGTGACTCTTGATCCTGGCTTTATTTTCTAAAGACCTTGCAGGAAGGGGTTAGAGGAGAGTCAAAAGTGTTTGGAAAACATGGATTGAGAAGAGTGAGGTGTCCCCCTTCCTACCCTAGAAAAATACTCTTCTAGGCTTGGGAAGGGAAGGAGCAATGCAGGGGTGTTGTTGAGAACAGAGAGGGCCTGAGAGAGAATGGGTCAGTACCTCTCTTCTTTGGCATAGTCCCAGATGGTGATCTGAGGGCTATAGTGCCTTCAAGAGCAGAAAATGGACCCAGTTTTGTAGACAGGGTCTAGGAAAGGTAACAAGACCTCAGGGAGGATGTGGATGCACAGAGGTCCAAAGATAGTCGTTAAGAGATGACTGAAAAACAAGACAAGAATTGCTGTGCCTTTACACACAAGAAAAAAGGAACAGAAAGAGCTTCAGTCCTGGAGGAGCTGCAGAGAGAGGACCAAAGGTCAACATAATGATGATGTGCATGGAAAATGAGGTCCAGACAGCATCCTTACCCTTGGGACTTGGCCTCCTCAAGCTCTTAGACATAAACTGGGGAAAAGATAGGAAACACATAAAGTTTCTACCACGCAAGCAAAATAGAGGCTTGAAATCCAGTTTAGGCTTAGTTATTAAGCAGAAAAGCTAAATTTACTTCATATCTGAATTTGAGGCCTCAATTTATAATAGGTAAACTACCCCTTATGCTAGTTGGGTACTTCATGCATTTATGCCTTGGGTTCCCAACCGGGTACACATATTGACACCAAAAGCTGTCTTTGCATCCTTATATTTCCTTGAGCATTTTAATGGCCACTCAATCATTTAACATAGTTGTAAAGCACCTATGAGTTTCCTGGACTGCTTAGTTCCTGGGAGTACATCTTTGAACAAAACTGGGGATGTTCCTGGTTTCATGGAGTTCACAGTCTTATGCAAGAAATGGACAATATTCTGAAGACCCTCAGAAGAATGTATGATCCATTCCATTCAAGGACTCAAGATCACAGAAATTTTCCTGGTCTGGTCTCAAAACCAGGCTGCTTCATCTCCTCTGTCCTCAGATGTTCTGCTTCTGGTGATACGAAAATTGGTGAAGCATATACACATTAAAAATGGAAGCAACGGTCTGTTAATAGGTGAAAGTGTTCCACATATTATGTAAGAGAATTAAGGTACATATTAAATACTATGTATTAAGTTAAGGGATATTTCTAAAGCAGAAAATAAAACAATCTGTATAGCCCGGAAAGAAAAAAGAGATGACTAATATTCAAATGAACAACTATATGACATGTAAGCTGTGATAAGTGAAGTGAAAATTATAGATCAGGGCAAGAGAGGTATCAAGAGTATTCGCTAGTTTGGAATCCATTACATTTGCCCAGTGAAAGTGTTAACCTGAATTGACTGGAACTCATGCTTTTTGGAGCACTGACAATAATTTGGAATAAGTTAAGAACATTTTCTCAAGAAAGTCAAAATACACAAATAAAGCAAATATTTATATAGAACACATAAATAAACCAACCAAAGGCCTTATTCATAAGAAAAGGGGGAAATGAAAGTAAAAAATCACATGAAGACAAGAACAAATATATTTTTCCTAATTTAAATTCAAGGGATAGTGAACACAGGGATATAACTGGGGAGACTGGCAGCCTTGAAAGGGTGCAGAAGCCTCGAGCCCTCTCCTCATACCTTGCCCTCTCTATCCCTTCCACCTGGTTATTCCTGCATTTTATCTTTCTAATGAGCAGGTGATCTAGAACTTACAGGGACAGAAGACAGAGGCCCTAGACTCTAAGGACAAAGTGTGTGTCTTTAATTTTTTTCATGGGGAATCATCCATCTCTCACTGACTGAGTCCAAGATAGGTTGGAAAACAGAAAAAGGGTTAGGTTCAGGATGGCAGAATAGAAGGACTTGCACTCATCTTCTCCTCTGAGAGCACCAAAATCGCAACTAGCTCTTGAACAACCATTTACAGGAGGATGCCGATACCCCAAAAAAGATACCTTATGTATAAAGGACAAAGGAGAAACCGCAACAAGATGGTAGGAGGGGTGTAATCATGATAAAATCAAATCCCATACCTGCCAGGTTGGCAACCCACAACTGGAAAATAATACAAAGAAATTCTCACACTGTTGTGAAGGTTCTAGGCACCACATCAGGCTTCCCAGCTTGGGGATTCAACAGAGGGACTGGGAATCTCCAGGGAATCTGACTTGGAAGTCCAGAGGATTTGATTGCAGAACTTCCACAGGCCTGGGGGAAACAGAGACTCCACGCTTGGAAGGCACAGACAAAACTTTACGCATGCCAGGACCCAGGAGAAAGGAGCAGTGACCCTACAGGAGACTGAGCTAGATCTGTCTGTGAGTGTTTGGAGGGTCTCCTGCAGAGGCGTGGGTTCTCAGTGGCTTGCGCTGGGGACAGCAGCAGTCCTGGGAGGTGCCCTTTGGCGAGCCCTCTTGAGGTCACCAGTATACCTATCATAGAGCCTGTTGACTCCAGGGCTGGGTCACCTCAGGCCAAACAACAAACAGGGAAGGAACACATCCCCACCCATCAGTCGACAATTGGATTAAAGCTTTTCTGACCACCACCCTGTCCACCAGAGCAAGATCCAGTTTTCCCCACTGCCAGTCCCTCCCATCAGGATGCTTACACAAGCCTCTCATCCTCATCTGCAAGAGGGCACGCTGAAGAAGCAAGAAAAACTACAGTCTTACAGCCTCCAGAATGAAAACCACAATCACAAAAGCTAACCCAAATGAAAAGGAATAGGATTAGGTCCCAGATAAAGGAATAAGATAAATCCCCTGAAAAATAGCTAAGTGAAGTGGACATAGGCAACCTTTCAGAAAAAGAGTTCAGAATAATAATCGTGATGATAATCCAAGATGTCAGAAAAAGAATGGAGAAGATACAAGAAATGTTTACCAAAGACCTAGAAGAACTAATTTAAATTCAAATATCCTTGATTCCTAAAGTTGTGAAGTGTTATGGCGTCATGAAAAAAAAAAAAAAGCAGAGGCTTTGGATCTGAATTCCTGTAGTTGTATTACCCCAGGCAAATTGCTGAACTTTTCTTATTTTTTTTTCAATCTTCATATAACATAAAAACAGATTAGTAATTCCAAACTCACCAATTTGCTGCTGGGAAGATTATATTTAGTAAATTATAATTTAAAAGTATTATGATATAAATAATATGATATAAAATAAATAAATTTATTTTAAAAAGTATTATGATAATGTTACGGTAAAATATTATGATACTATAAGCACCCAATAAATGATAATTATTTAAAACAAAAACAAAAACTCGCTTGCTCCCTTCCATGTAGGCTCTCACAGATAGGTGTGGATGACATATAGAAGTGGGAATGGAAATAATGTACACTGGTAACATGTCATTGCTTTATGAGCAGAATGGAACACAAGGATATTTTGAAGCAACCAAAGGATACTTCAGAGTTCTGTTTTGGAATTTGCACTTAACCTCCATTCTCCAGCATTTGTCTAGGTGTCTTCCTTTCCTGGCAGAGGATATGGTCAGTCTATTACCCTGAGTACCAGTGCTCAGGGCTCCTCCCCCAAGTAAGCCCCTGCCCACCTCTGCTGACCACTCCAAATTTGTGCATGCCATGTCCATGTTCTCTCTCCCTTTCTAGCCTATAATTCTATGAATGATGAAGAACTTCTGCAATTCCCATGATGCACACAGTAATAACTCCTACTGGCTTTTAGGAGTCAGGTATCACATGCCCTTCCTAGTCTCCATCTGTATCAATGTTCTTCCATCATACTCGTGGTTCCCTCCGTCATAATTACTTGCTGCACTCTATTGCAATCATCCGTTTATAGCTCTCGTTCTCCTCAGGGGCTGTAAGCACTTTAAGGCTGAAACAGTTTTTGTTTATATTTTTTGCCACGGTGCTGGATATAAACTGGGAGTTCAGCTTCATTTCAGCCAATGAAGGAATAAACCATCATCATTATTTAATATGCATGCAACACTTTGACTCCATGCCTAGCATGATGTTAGTGATTTTATATGTAGTAAAATGTACATTTTAGTATTCTCCTTCTGAAGATAAGGCTGTGAGCTTGGGTTAAATAATTCAAAGTTTGAGCACCTAAAAGAGAAACATATTGGGTCAAACCAGAGGGAGGGCCAGTGGAGAGAGATTTAGCAGATGAGGACTTTTAGCTTCCCTAAATCTCATGTAAATATAGGTGTACTTTTCTGCCTCTATGTAATATGGGTTTGGGCTTTAGGCTTTCAAATGTCACTGTAGAAAGACAAAGATACAGAAGGAGAAAGGACTTTGCCATTATTATGTGTGTGTGCATGCTCAGTCATGTCCTGCCAGGCTCCTCTATCCTTGGAATTCTCCAGCCAAGAATACTGGAGTGCGTTGCCATTTCCTCTTGCAAGGAATCTTCCCGACCTAGGGATTGAACCCATGTCTCCTGTGTCTCCTGCATTGGCAGGCAGATTCTTTATCACTGTGCCATCTGTGCCACCTGGGAAGCAATTATAAAGTCATCTCTATTTACTCCATCTTTCCTAAAGTCTCCCACCTGCTCACAACTAACTTCTATAAAGGGCATTAATTTGTCAAGTTATTTTTTTGAGACCATCTGACCATTCTTCCTGAAGCTGAAAATTTTCCAGATGAATATCCTGAGAAACTAGTTGGGTTTTTTCCTAATAACATTCAAAAGCATTAATTAATTCTTCTATGAACAGATTCAAACCACAAAGGTTGTAAACGACATTGGAAGAAGTCAAGCTGGCTACCAGCATAAATATTTTCCTCAACAGGGACTGCAAGTGGCTTGTATTTCAGCTCTGCAGAAAGAGCCAGGACTGGTGGGAATGCAGTAACTAGGGACTAGCAAACCCAGTCCATGTATCTCCCTAGGGAGGACTGTCCTTTAAGGTGCCATGAGGATCAGTTAATGAGGCCAGCCTGAGGTCTTGGGTCATGTCTGAAAGAGGAAATAAAATCTTCATGGGAAAATTATGTGAAAATGAAAATAGCCAGAATATACAAGTATTATCTAGCACCCTAGGGAGGTTGTAAGTGTAGCCTGAAAAAGAAAAAAGGGGTGGGGTGGGGTAGAGGAGAGAGGGGTAATGGAAAGAAAACCAGATTAGGAGTTTAGTGTCAACTGTGTTAGAATATTTCCACGCACGTGTTGCTGTTTTTCTCTGGACCTCAGTTTCCTTCTGGATGTGCCCTTTCTGTGAGATACTTTCTAGTGCTAAAATTCTATAGTGCTGTTTTCAAGAGCAGAAAAATAGGAGAGTAATGTTTTGCCATTTAATGGCAGGCTGGGAGTTTAAAGATCTCCCACCTCACATTCACCAGTTGCATACCTCAGAGAGAACAAAACTCATGCTGTTAGATCCCCGAAGGGAATTCTAGATTTAAATAAACCTGACTAAGAAGCCTTTTCTCCTCTTACAGTCCCAGACAACAAATCCCCTTCCCGGGCATTTCCCACTCACCCAGGCAGAATTCTTTCTTTTTGCTTTCAATAACCCCCAATCAATATTGCCAAAAAACACATCACATTATTTCATAACTGTTTCTTTGGTTGTCTAATCTATACTAGAATGGACTAGAAAAGAATTGATGAAAAGAATTGTGTCTTAATCACTTCAGTGTTGTCAGGATCCATGGTAGTATTTGGTCCATGCAAGTGTCAGCTGCTCAGCCGTGTCCAACTCTTTGCAATCCTGTAGACTGCAGCCCACCAGGCCCTTCTGTCCATGGGATTCTCCAGGCAAGCATACTGGAGTGGATTGCCATTACCTTCTCAAGGAGATATGTCTGATCCAAGGATTGAACCTGGGTCTCCTGCATTGCAGGCAGATTCTTTATTGTCTGAGCCTCCAGAGAAGCCCATTTGGCCCATAGTAGGACTTCAAAAAAAGAGTAAGTGCTGCATAGGAGAATGCATGAGTGATTGTGTTGGGAAAAAAATAAGAGCACAGGAAAAAGGGAAAAGGGAAAGATGGCTGGCAACAATACCTTCCAAATCCTTTCAAATCTGATATTGTTAAACTTTTATTGATCTAATTAACCAGTTTTCTAAATATCAACATGATTTTGGGATGACAGTCTTTCCCATCAACCCTTACTGTCTGTTTTCTTCAACTTCGATGTACCTATTTCTTGCATTTACACTTCTGCCTCTCCCTTCTCTCAGTATTCAGTTCAATCGCTCAGTCGTGTCTGACTCTTTGTGACCCCATGGAGTGCAGCACTCCACGCCTCCCTGTCCATCACTAACTCCCGGAGTTTACTCAAACTCTTGTCCATTGAGTTGGTGATGCCATACAACCATCTCATCCTCAGTCGTCCCCTTCTCCTCCTGCCTTCACTCTTTTTCAGTATCAGGGTCTTTTCAAATGAGTCAGCTCTTCGCATCAGGTGGCCAAAGTATTGGAGTTTCAGCTCCCTCCTCTAGCACCAGGATGTCAGCATTGTTAGACTGACAATTACTTTCATCTTTTCCCTCCATACACGTACAATATTCTTTGTTCCCCTGTCTTAGGATGACAAATTGAGCAAAAAACATCTTTTGAAACTGATTTCCAAGTTGCTTAGATGATGTACTTTTTTGTGTGAAGTTCCTTTTAAGCAAAGATGCTGTTGCAATTAATTATAAACCAATCTTAATGATACTACTTTTATTGGATGGATATGTATCTGCCTTCATGGCTAATTAATCATCATCCTAGTCTTTTCATCAATTTCCTCTTCCTCCTTTCTCTTTCCTGATAGCTCCATTTACCTTTAGGAAAGATGGTTTCATTCTGTCCTAATTTTTTCCTGATCACTGATTTTCAATCTTGATTTATATTAGAAATAAAACATCAGAGAAACAGTATGTAGATTATCTTGACAAGGGAAATCTGTAGAAGTGGAGGCTTGCTTCAACACTTTGATTCTAGAAGAAACAGAGTGAAAATGTTAGAGCTCTATTACAAAAGTGCTCCAGAAAATGGGCTCACCCCAGAGCAATCCAAGGGTACATTTAAACACACTCAATGCTCAAATTATCCCTTTTAAAAAGAGTTTCCAAGTAGAATTATATAATAACTTCATTACAGATGAGATTCACATTTGCCATCAGATTGTGTATTGGTGTGATTTAGAATTATAGAATATTAACTTTGCTCTAGCCCTTTTATGGAGAAGGCAATGTCACCCCACTCCAGCACTGTTGCCTGGAAAATCCCATGGACGGAGGAGCCTGGTAGGCTGCAGTCCATGGGGTCGCTAAGAGTCAGACACGACTGAGTGACTTCACTTTCACTTTTCCCTTTCATGCACTGGAGAAGGAAATGGCAACCCACTCCAGTATTCTTGCCTGGAGAATCCCAGGGACGGGGGAGCCTGGTGAGCTGCCGTCTATGGGGTCGCACAGAGTCAGACATGACTGAAGCGACTTAGCAGCAGCAGCAGCAGCAACAGCAGCCCTTTTACCTTTGCAGATGAGGAAACTCAGGCCCAGAATGGTGTGGCTTATTCAAAGTTTCACAGACAGTGACAAATATGCGATGAGAATCCTCATCTAGTGCCTCTCTTTTGGCAATCAGCTTTCATGGAGACAAAACTTTCCACCTTCCAAATCACTTCTTACTTGTTTTAAGTTTGCCTCTAGAAAGCCCCTGACAGAGTACAATATACAACTGGGAACATGGTGCATTCTCAGAGCACTCACTGCTATGAATTCAGTTTTCTGATTAGCTCCTGGCTCTTTGTAGAAAGTAGGACCCTGGGAGAATTGGGTGCATCATGTGACAGGTATACTTAAAAGCTAAAGGTGGAAGTAAGGAATGGCTGGAACAGCAATTCTAAATCTTCTTTTGCAGATACGTATAATCTTAAGATGTTAATTATGGGCAAAGATGGTAATCATGGTAAAATCAATTGAGAAATACTGAAATAAACACAGTTAAATGAGATTTTTAACTTTTACTCTGCAAAATACTCTGTAAACAGATTGAAAAAACATGCTACAAGCAGGAAATATTTGCAAACCACATATCTGACAAAAGATTTATCTGGTATATATAAAGAACTCCCAAAAGAATACAACTGGAATATGGGTAAAAGAGGGACTTCCCTGATGGTCCAGTGGTTAAGATTCCATGCTCCCAATGCAGGGGGCATTGGGAGCAGTTCAATTCCTGGTCAGGGAACTAGATCCTGCATGCCGCAACTAAGGCCCAATGCATAAAAAAAAATTTAATGGACAAAAGACAAAAAAATTCATCAGGAATAATATAGAGATAGCTAATAAAGGCATGAAAATGTGTTCAACATCATTAATCATTAAGGAAAGAAAACACCATTACTAGATACCACTATACACTCACTAGAATGGCTATAATCAAACAGACGACAATACCAGGTGTTGACAAGGATGTGGAGAAACTAGGTCTCTCATACATTGCTGATGGGAATGTAAAATGGCATGACTACTCTGGAAATAATTTGGCAGTGCCTTAGAAAAATAAATATATACTTAGCATATAATTCATCAATCACATTCCTGAGAGTATATCACAGAAATATGAAATGTTCACACAAAAATGTATATGAGCATTCATAGATAATTATTTGTAAACTTTATTTGTAATGGCCACAAGTTATAAATAATTCAAATAATCTTTCTATAGGTAAATGTGTAAATAAACTGTGGTGCATACATATTGAGAAAATGAATGGACAATTGATATCTGTAGCAACTTGAATGGATTTCAAAAGAATTATACTGAATAAAAAAATCTAATCTCAAAAGGTTACATACTGTATAAAACTATTTAAATAACATTCTCAAAATTACCAAATTATAGAGGTGGAGAACATAGTGGTTACTGGAGTTTAAGGAAGAAGGTGAGTATAATTATAAAGGAGTTAGCTGGAAATCTAGGCTGGAGTTATAAACTTGCAAGTCATCAATATACAGGTGGTGCAAAAAGTCAGGAGACTGAGATCACTTTGGAGAAAATTAAGTTAGAAAAGATGAAAAGTCCAAGGCACAAGTTCTAGGTCCCAATATAGTTAATATTCCATGAGAAAAGAAGAGATTAGCAAAAGAAACTAAAATATGATTAGAATGTTAGAATGGGGGAATTATGGGCTGATACTTTTTCATATTTTTCTTGTAGTTTTGTTACTTTAAAACCGAAGAGAGCACATCTGTGTCTCCATTCCTTCTCCACAAACAGGTTCATCAATACCATTTTTCTAGATTCCATATATATTCATTAATATATAATATTTGTTTTTCTCTTTCTGACTTACTTTACTCTGCATAACTGTCTCTAGGTTCATCCACCTCCCTAGTGAAATGGATAGTTGATGAGAAGTTGCTGTATAGCACAGGGAGCCCACTGTGGAGCTCTGTGATGACCTAAAAGTGTAGAACAGAGGGGAATGGAGGAAGGTGCAAGAGGGAGGGGAAAGTGAAAAGTGAAAGTGAAGTCACTCAGTTGTGTCCTACTCTTTGCGACCCCATGGACTGTAGCTCGCCAGGCTCCTCCGTCCATCGGATTTTCCAGGCAGAAATACTGGAGTGGGTTGCCATTTCCTTCTCCAAAGAGGGAGAGGATATATATGTAATTATGACTGATATGGGCTTCTCTCTTAGCTCAGTTGGTAAAGAATCTGTATGCAATGCAGGAGACCCAGGTATGATACTTGGGTCTGGAAGATCCCCTGGAGACATAAATGGCAACCCATTCCAGTATTCTTGTCTGGAGAATCCAATGGACAGAGTAGCCTGGTGGGCTATAGTCTATAGGGTCGCAAGAGTAGGACACAACTTAGCGACTAAACCACCATCATGACTGATCTCATTGTTGTATGGCAGAAACCAACACAACATTGTAAAAGTTTTAAACAATAAATAAATGAAAAAAGTACAAGTAAAACTTATTTGATATGATGGTAAACTCCTTAAAGACAGAAAAATCTATTGCTTGCTCAGGGAAACAACATTCTTTTCAAAGAACTTGTTAAATCAAGGTATATATTGACTAAGATGTTTAATAGTCATGACTGAGGATTGAATTTCTCTAGTATATGTTATGTTGTCTTACATAAATATAACTTGAGAAAAAAAGGAAAAAATCTGAATGTATTACTGGATGACTTTCAGGACTGAATTTCTTTCTCTTCTAGATTCTAAGCTTCGTAAGGTGAGGGATAGTACCTGTCAAGTTCTTTACACAGTGCCTTGCACTTAGTAAATTTCCATAATATTTGAACCATTTTAGATCTCTTTAAAACACATAAATGCCCTCAACCTTATATTTATGCAAAACTCCCTTGCTAATGACTAAGCTCTGGGCAGAACTTGTCAATAATTTTACATGTCCCAAATTTTTTCCCTTATATGGATGAAGTTTTATAGATCATAAATTCAAATGTTCAGAGAACCTTAGAAGTTATTTATTCTTACCCTATCTACCAATCCTCTTATGTTGAATTACTAACTAAACAGAGCTTAGCTGAGATTGGCACTTTTCTAACACTAATAATACTTTCTATGTTTTGTTTCTTTCTGCCAAGAACTTAAAAGTGATGAGGTAAGCAGGGAAAGGCATTTCCTCTCCAAAGACCAAATCTTGAAAGTTCACCCTGGCATCAGCCACAGTGAGGCCTTCTCTAGACTCCCCACACCTGACTTTAGCATCTTTTCTTTAGCAGGGGTTTAGGAAACCTAGATACTATTTGTAGCTATTCCACTAGCCCACTGTGTGACTTTGGACAAGCTATATAATCTTGATACTATGATGACTCACCCTAACCACTTCTTAAATTTACTGTGAAAATGCTTTAGACAATATTCATGATTGGTTCAAGACACGTAGGTGGTTAAAAGTCATTGCCCTAAATATAGATATTCTTTACATATTTGCCTTTGACTTTAGTTTTTCCTTTTCACTCAATTTATGATAATCTCATGGCTATAGTGAAAAATTAAATTCACAACTGTGTCTAGTCATGCTGTCTTAGTGCTTGAATTCTAGGTGTTCAACATTTAGCTCTGCAACACCATAGCCTAAGCCACATTTGCAGAAAGACCTAGGAGTCAGTTGGGTGGACATCTTTGGGGCCTTTTGTCCTGGGTCAGCCAAAATCTATAAGATGTTGTTAAATTAAATGAGTAAGCTAAGTACTTCCAGGCTCAAGCTCGTATTTCCTAGGAAACTGTGGCAGTATTGTACCTACTGATTGGAGTACCATGTACTAAGCTAGGGGTAGCTGAGAGAAGGCAGTGGAAGGTGAATATAATGATAAGACTAATAACTAGTACTTATTAGTGATTAACTCATTATTAACTCATTTAACCTTCACAAAAACTGCATAGCAATTACCATTATTCTTCATTTAACAGGAAACCGAGGAAAGAGTGGATGACTTTCTCAAGGAAATATTGAAGGTTTGGTAGAAAGTTACAGGCATTATTTAGACTTCTAAAAAGACCTACCCTCCTGCTATGAAAAACATAAGTTAGAAGAATCATGATAAACATGCTAAGAGATGTGTTGCCATGGAAGAGAAGAGAAATGAAGACCTAAATTAAAAGCTTCCAAAAGGAGGAATTGGATTCTTCCTTTCTTACATTTTCATAGAAGAGACACTTTTTCTCTATTCCTCATAAAGTAGATTATTGTAGTGAACATTTCTTGTCTCTTTCCACTCATTTTCGTTGCAGCTCAGGTAGCATGTATAGATGATTTGAAATCTGAGAACCTCATGCTTAGTGGAGGTAGCTTCACTTGCAATATGTTTTTTTAAATTGAATTGCAATGTAAGGACTTTTCTCATTCTCCTTCCCCATGTACTTTCAGCCCCTTGTTTTATAAGAGGGGTCAGGGGTTTCTCAACTTTTTCTCCCATAATGAAGCAGATAAATAAGGCAGATGTTCCTCCATTTGTTGAAGATGTACCACTTTCCAGTTTTTTCCTTGGTATTGGAATGAGCAAATCAAACCCAACTCTTCCCACTGGTGCAAATGTCTACATTTAGGGTCAAGTGTTAAGATGGTCCCAGCTTGGCCCATCTATGGGCTCGCACAGAGTCGGACATGACTGAAGTGACTTGGCGGCGGCAGCAGCTTGGTCTAAGATCATAGCCACAGTTTTAAATGCAACTTCTCAAGAAGTTCTATATTTTGTGTTTTACTGAACAACCATCAGTAAAGCTGGTTCTTTTCAGCTTTTATCGCTCTATACCTATTATTAATATAATCCTAAGGAGAGAAAGCATTACTAGCATCTGGGATTCCAAGAGGATCATCAGCGGGGATAGAAATAAAACACTTGTGTTCATCAAGCAGTGTTTTTCCAGGAAAATGCTTCCCGAATATTTGAGGAAACTCTGCTTCCCTGCTTTCCCAGTGCCTAGTAAAAGAAATTTGTGTCTCAGCCTCAGGTTCCATATCCATAAAATAAGGATTATGGACAACTCTGGGAAGCAAGGGTAATACTGTTCTTCATTCCCCCTCCACCCCACGTTTAGGTTCATAGTAGGACATTATAGAGCCTGGTCAGTTTTCTATCCTTTCATCTTGAGTGGTAATCAAAACTCCATCTGGTCTTCAGGACACCCTGATTGAGTGTCAGAAGTCATTAAATTAAAAGAGTAAAGATGGACAACAGAAGTCTTTGATCCCTGGGTACAGTAATCAATTCATTAAAAAATTAGAGGGTAAGGTCAAATAATGCTCTCTAATCATATTAAAACCAGGGAAGATCTGACTATCTACATGTTTGGGGGGCCTGTTGGCCTCACCCAGATCTAATAAAGAAAGTGATTTTATCTCTGCTCTTACTAACACTGTCACTCTCCTTCCTGAGGGAGGTGATATAGATGGGAAAAAAAAATGAGATTTAGAAAGCTGAGCACCAGGATTGTCCTGCTTACATATCCATGAGTGCCCCTAGGGATAAATCTATTGTATTCAATGTCTATTTTCATTCTGTTCCCCTGTTTTCATAAAATTTTAGAATTTCCAAGATTTAATTCTTTAGTTTTCCATGGAGGAAAGAGAGGCATTGCCCAGAGAAGTGATCAACATCACAGAGCAAGTTAGAGATGGAATAGAAACAACTGAGAAAATGTATTAATTGATCAAAAGACTAAACATCTGTTGATCCTCTATCATGGGCCAGCTTTGTGTGAGGCTCTAAGAGTAGGATTAAAAGATGAATAAATATTAGTTGTTGCCTGCCCCTCAGGAGCAATAGTGTATTGGTGGTACTGTAAAAGAACTCTGTGTAATTTACAGTGGGATCAGTCAAGATGGAGTGGCCATTTTTCCAGAAAGAAAAAAAAAAAAGTGAGTATGTGTGCACTCAGTCGTGTCCGATTCCTTGAGACCTCATGGACTGTAGCCCACCAGGCTCCCCTGTCCATGGAATTTTCCAGGCAAAAATACTGGAGTTGGTTGCCATTTCCTACTCCAGGAGATCTTCCCAACCCAGGGATGGAACCCTGTATCTCTTGTGTCTCCTGCATTGGCAAGGAGATTCTTTACCACTGTGCCACCTGGGAAGCCTCTATATATATTTTAATATATCAGTTCAGTGCAGTTCAGTTGCTCAGTTGTGTCTTACTCTTTGTGACCCAATGGACTGCAGCATGCCAGGCCTCCCTGTCCATCACCAACTCCCAGAGTTTACTCAAACTCATGTCCATTGAGTCAGTGATGCCATCTGACCATCTTATCTTCTGTCGTCCCCTTCTCCTCCTGCCCCCAATCCTTCCCAGCATCAGGGTCTTTTCCAATGAGTCAACTCTTCGCATGAGGTGGCCAAAGTATTGGAGTTTCAGCTTCAACATCAGTCCTTCCAATGAACACTCAGGACTGATCTCCTTTAGGATGGACTGGTTGGATCTCCTTGCAGTCCAAGGGACTCTCGAGTCTTCTCCAACACCACAGTTCAAAAGCATCAATTCTTCAGCGCTCAACTTTCTTTATAGTCCAGCTCTCACATCCATACATGACTTCTGGAAGAACCACAGCTTTGACTAGATGGACCTTTGTTGGCAAAGTAATGTCTCTACTTTTTAATATGCTGTCTAGGTTAGTCATAAATTTTCTTCCAGGGAGCAAGCGTCTTTTAGTTTCATGGCAGCAGTCACCATTTGCAGTGATTTTGGAGCCCCCCAAAATAAAGTCTCTCACTGTTATTCTAATATGGACATCAATCCAATTTCAATGTGCAATATAATTTCCAAGACTAAAGAATTATATAGATTTTTTGAAATGTTATAGTAGAGTTAAAGGGCTTCCTAGGTGGCACTAGTGTTAAAGAACTCACCTTCCAATGCAGGGGATATAAGAGACACGGGTTTGATCCCTAGGTAGAAAGATCCCCTGGTAGAGTTAAATGCAATTTAATTGAATATGTTTGCCTGATAGTGAGAGAGTCAATTCCTAGGCAGGTTGATAAGCAGTCTGGGGGTCCCCAAGGAGAGAGGGGTCTGGAATTCTCAAGGAGGAGGAAAGGACAAATGTTTTTTTCCCCTATATTCCTTAGGATTATATAACAATAATGTATACATTTTCTGGAAAAAAACCTTCTGGCTAATCCTGTTATCTTAAAATGTAAATTATGGGAGTGGGTCGTTAGGTCTTTACAACCTCCAGACATTCTTTTGATTCACTATAATAACTAATTAAAAGTATATAACTCCATTGCTAACCCTAGTGAGGGGGCACTCTTTCTTCCCCCTTCGGATGTTTATGTGAGAAGATTTCTCTCTCTCTTTATACTTTAATAAAACTTTATTACACAAAAGCTCTGAGCAATCAAGCCTCATCTCTGGCCCCGGATTGAATTCTTCTCCTCCAGAGGCCAAGAATTCAGGCATCTTTCATGGTTCAGCAACAACCTTTCAATAGTTAATTCTAATAGTTATTGATTATATACTAAATTGATCTGAAATAAAAAATCACCCATGTCACAGACAATATGGTTCGAAAGATATTGTCTAAGAATGAGACCGTATTGCAGATCTGGGAAGAGCCCTGAAATCTCACCAACTGACTAGAGGAAAGCCCATATTTCCTCATCAAATTTTTCTTTAATTTGTCCAGATAACTATTTAATGTCTCTAGGAAAGACTTTCCAGTGTTTGAAAAGTTTACCATTGCAGTACCATCCCAGGGGAATCAGCAGGGAATATTGGATTCCTTGCAGAGTAAATTGTTCATGGAGACAAGTGGGTTTGGTAACAATAAATCACCTTAGGAAGAGCAAATAAATGGCCATCAGCAGAGGAATGGATAAAGAAAATATATGGCATTAATATACAATGGAATATTACTCAGCCATAAAAGCAGCAGCAATAATGCCATTTGCAGCAACATGGGCGGACCTAGAGATTTTCATACTGAGTGAAGTAAGTCAAACAGAGAAAGTCAAATACCATATGATATCACTTACACGGGGAATCTTAAAAGAAAAATTGTACAAATAAACTTATTTACAAAACAGAAGTAGAGTCACAGATGTAGAAAACAAACTTATGGTTACCAGTGGGGAAAGAGTGAAAGTGAAAAGTGAAAGTTGCTCAGTCGTGTCCGACTCTTTGCCACCTGATGGACCATACAGTCCATGGAATTCTCCAGGTCAGAATACTGGAGTGGGTAGCTATTCTCTTCTCCAGGGGATCTTCCCAACCCAAGGATTGAAACCAGGTCTCCCGAATTGCAGGTGGATTCTTTACCAGCTGAGCTACAAGGGAAGAGTGGGGAGGTATAAATTGGGAGATTGGGACTGACATATATACACTACTATATGTAAAATAGGTAACTATAAGAACTTACTGTATAGCACAGGGAACTAACTCTACTCAATACTCTGTAATGACCTGTATGGAAAAAGAATCTAAAAAATAATGGATATATGTGCATGTTTACATAAAACTGATTCACTTTGCTCTACACCTTAAACTAACACAATGTTGTAAACTAACTATACTCCAGTAAAAACTAATTTAAAAAAAAAGAACTATTCTTCCTGTAGATTAGAGCTGTCATTAAGTACTTAGGTATTTTTCTCACAGATGGTTGTTCTGCTTTTAATTACAGGCCAAATTGAGGATATAATTTAAATGCATTATCTAGAGAAGATAATTACCACACCTCAACTGTACAGAACACAGAAGCTGTTTAAGTTATCATTTATTGAACACATGCAATGGGCCAAATGCCATTCTAAGTCCTTTATATATCCTGTCATAGTGAGTCCTCACAGCACCTCTTTGAAACTGACATTTTTATACAAATTTTTACAGATGATGAGTCAGAGTTTCAAAGAGGTAAAACAATATACTCAAATTGGCATAGGTAGTAAGTGTTAAAGGCTAGGACTTGCTTTTGCCTTCTCAATACTGATGTAATAAACTTTATACCAGGCATTTCATGATATGCAGCAATATAAAAGTTGTATTTACTGAGGATTTTATAATACTTGAGGAGTCAGGTATTTATGAAAGCAAAGTTACATAAGTGCTAACTTTTTAGAAGCATAAACTCTTATAGTAATATTTAAAAAGAAAAAGAGACCACTGTGAAGCCTTTTTGGAAGAGATGGGAACTTTGTGAAATTTCAAAAGAACTATTACTACACGTTATCATGGGGGAAAAGAGAGTTCTGGGCAAGGGTTCTTGAACCCTATACACTTGTATAGGGTATACTTGGAAGTCAACAAGTAGATGAGTGAATGGAGTTCTTGGTACATGAGGGGCTGTTGAAGAGAAGAAAACTTGGAAGGTTGAGGTGGGTGAAAAGAGAAAGAGCATAGATTATTTCCCAAGAAAAATATTGGAAGAGTCTTAAACCTATAACATTTATGATGTATTTCAGGATTGTTTAGTGGATAAAAAACTGTTTTGCTATTTTGAGGAAATCTACTCAGCAGAGTATATTCAATAATGTCATTTAAGGTTTTATTTCTCAGCTATCTCTCTCCAGGACTCCCTCACCCCCACCTACCTAGAAAATAGAGGAGTCAGGGAGAAGGAAATGAATCTAAATTCATGTGCCTTAGGGGGTATGAAAAGAAGGAGAATAGTTGGGAGGTAGAGCTCTAGAGGTCTATTATGGAACCAAGACTTTACCAATGACAATGAAGCCTGGGACAATGATTCTTTAATGTCCATGTCATTGGACTTGTCATAGATAAGCAATTATTAATTAAATCCTCCTGATAGCTCAGTTGGTAAAGAATCCGTCTGCTATGCGGGAGACCCGGGTTCAATCTCTGAGTTGGGAAGATCCCCTGGAGAAGGGGAAGGCTACCCACTCCAGCATTCTGGCCTGGAGAATTCCAAGAGAGGTCGCAAAGAGTCGGACAGGACTGAGCAAATTTCACTTCACTGGGTGATTCTGTTATGCCAAGTCAGTCTTCAGTCTTGCTCTCATGGATTACTGTTTTCTGTGAATATGTTGTGTTGCTTGCTCTTTTGGTGAGTCAACAACTAGAGTCAAAGACAAATTGCATTTGTTGTCTTTTCTGAGTTCTTTAATTTGCCTTACTTTTTTTTACTTGTAAATGTTATTGTTTCTACTAAAGTTATTTTTCTGGTTTTTTTAAAGGTTAAAAGATCACTTGTAAACCTTGTAGCTTGCTTTCTCCATGAGTCACAGAAGCAGTTGTAGGATAAACTTCAAGCAGTTGGGGAATAATATGTTTGATGAACTTTGCTGTGTTAAATGTTTTGAAGATCATTCCTGAGCAAGAGAAGCATAATGAATTAGTAGGTACAGTGTGAAGCTACAAGTAAGTTAGGAAGTGTTTACTCATTGAAGTAATTTCTGAAAATGAAACTTGGAATAGATTTTGGAAGATTCTGTGTTCTGTGTATGGATCTTATTTTCTTAAAAGTGAAAAACCAATGCCATGGGCTTTACCTTCTTGACTGTAGACCTCAAGTTGCTTCTGGAAAATGTTATTACTCATTGACTTGGGAAACATCTCAAATCGGCAACAGCAGTAATATTAGCTCCCAGCTTTTGTATATTCAGAATAGGTAACCTCTATATTAAATCCTCTATATTGGTTATTATATTTATAGCTTAAGGAAACTGGGAAGTAACTATTTTTAACTCCTTATTAGATAGCTTAAGTATATTAAGGAAAGTTACAGTTACACAGTTAGATTTTCGTCTGATTCTAAGGCCATATCCTTAACCTTTGTAATATATCACCCTTCAGCCTTGCTGATTCTCTGCCAGACTAGTGTGTGAGTGTGTGTAGATGCCTCCTCCTGTGTATAAAGACACCAATACAAATGTACCTCTACTCTCTTGAGTACATATTATCTGTAGCACACAGTGAAACTATCACCGTTTGTAGTGATCAACAGCTAACTGTAGAGACTGCTTTTATGTTCTCTTTCCCACAGTCCAACCAACACACCTGTATGGAGGTAACTTTTTATTACTCAGATTTGACCATGTCACTACCCTCCTCAGAAAACTTCAGTGGTTGCCTATAGAAAATGTGATGAAGGCTGAACCTCTAAGCCCTCTTTATCAGCTTTCCTTCTGCTTAGTTTTACACCCTTGTGTCTCATTACATCTCCCCTCCAATTCTAAGTTCTCATCATAGTAGGCTACCACCGTCTCACCAAAATACATGCAATTTCCTGCCTGTGCACATTTTTTTCATGATGTCCCTTATGCCTGACATTCCTTATCTTTCCTAAGTCTTAAACACCTTTTAAGACAGATGCAATGTTTAAAGTAGAACATGTCTCGTTGTATTTCCTGATCATATGCTAGATTTGATTATGTTATATTTCAGAGTTTGACTTCAAGTATGATACTCATTTGTGTATACCTCTGTCTTATCTCACAACTCCCTTCCACCTGCATGTTTTTCTAGCACAAGGAATGACATCTGGTTCATTTTGCATCCATATTGTCTTGCCTGATGCTGAACACACGCTCAGAAGATGCTGATCGAGTTGCATCAGCTAATCACTAATGTTGTCCATTACTGCAACTTCTTCATGTCAACAGTGCACAGAATGTATTTATGTCATGAGGTGACCAAAATGCTAATTTTTCCTGATACAGTTTAACAATATGCTGTTTGATCCATTATCTGACTTCCTTTATGGAGCCACTAACTTACATGCTTAGATCAAAACTTTAGAGAACTCATCTCTCTAAAGCAGGAATCACATTTTAAGAGCAAGTTACTATTTTTCAAGAAGGATCTTTCTACATAATGAAGAGGTTCAGTTCAGTGTCCACCTTTCTTAATCCCAGAACTCTCTATGAAATGTGAAGTAGCCTGTGGTGTTTGAGATTAATATTTTATGGATAATTCATCTAGTTGAATCTTGAGTATACAATACTTAATACAAGTACTGTACTCTTGCAGACATTTATTTTCTTAATAATGATAATAATTGTACCCCCAGAAGGTCAACCAAAGAGCTCCCTCAACTATATCCACTGACCAATTCTCCATCTCCAGTGAAAATACTGGATCCTTTTTTATTTCAAATATTTTAAACTTACTTTTATATGTGAACGTCTGTTTTTGTTAGTGTTTCCTGTCTTAAAATGAACATATAAGAACCTACTGTATAGCACAGGGAACTCTACTCAGTGCTTTGTGGTGACATAAATGAGAAGGAAATTCAAAAAAGAGGGGTATATGTATACATATAGCTGATTCACTTTGCTATATAGCATAAACTAACACAACATTGTAAAGCAACTATACTCCAATAAAAATGAGATCAGAGAGATAGCCAGAAGGATTGTAGTGGACCCAGGCATTGATTCTTTTTTAATTTAGATAAAATTTATATACAGTGAAAAGCACAGATCTTAGGCAGAGAATTAAATGCATTTTGATCATTATATTCACCCATGTAACTCCATCTCAAACATGGTATAGAAAGTTTCCATTGCCCCTGAAAGTTCTTTCTTATCCACTTCCAGTCAATCTTCACTTTGCCTCTTGAAGCATGCAGTCTAATCTTCTTCTATCATGGATTAGTTTTACTCATTCTATAACTTCAAATGAATGAAATCATAGAGTATATATTCTTTTGTGAAGTCTTTGTTTGCTCAATGTTTTTTGAAATTTATCCAGGTTTTTTCATGTATTAGTAGCCTATTTTTTACTTCTAATTAGTTAGTATTCCAATGTATGGATACATCACAATTATTTATCTACTTTCAATAATATTTGAATTATTTCCACTTTCTGGCTGTTATTGCATACAAGTCATTGTGTCGACATATCTTTTATTTCTATTGGGTAAATATTTAAAAGGGGATTTCTAAGTCATAGGGTAAGTGTATTTTTTACTTTAAATGAAAGGAAACTACTAAACAAGTTTCTAAAATAGTTATATCCTTCTTTATTCCCTTCAGCAACATCCTGTCCAACATTTGATGTTGTCAGTCTTTTTTAATATTAGACATTCTAGTGGGTTCATAGAACTATCTCACTGGAGTTTTAATGTGCATTTCTCTGACAAAATCTACTTATCATCCATTTTTATCTTTCTGTGTAGAGAGTCTATCCAGCTGGTTTGCCAATCATATTATTAGTTTGTTGGAATTAGTTATATAGTTCACCTGCATGCAGGGGGCTTTCAATTTTATTTCTTCTAACTGAAGAGAAGCCATCAGAAGGTTTTAAGCATTGAGTAATGTAAAAACAGTGGTGTAGTTATTCAGCTTTTGCATTGTGCAACTTCAGGGGCTGCCATTCACATTTGTAAACACACACATACATATATTTGTTACAATTTTCCATCAAATGCCAGCAGATGTCTTCAAGAAGAGACAACTTTTTAAAGCTCATTCAAAAACACAATGTGAATTAGCTGTGGATCATGTCATGAACTTTTACAAGGATTGTTATGCATTTTGTGTGATCAATTGAGTGTAACAAGGCAAGGACAAGATGTTTTCCAAGAAAAAGTTTAAAGAATCAATGTTTTAAAGTTGCATAAGGTATGAGGAAAGAGAAGCAGTTTAAAGCAATAACAGTTTCCAAATAATGCAGAGGAAATACAGATCCAGGATACATTATGTTAGAAAATGAAACTTTTTCACATTTCCATTGTCTGTGATTAGTGTAAATTTCTCACAGTAAAAATGGTTCCACGATATAGATAAAATCAAGGGCAAGAGTGCAAAACCCTTTTTAACAATCCTTTGAAAGATTTAAGGTAATACTTGCTATACTGACTCAGCTAAACAAAAGAGCATCTGAGAACCTTAAAGCCATTTTCCTGACATACTCCTCCAAGTAGAAGGAAGCCTACTTGGAAGTTTGATGCATGAAACAGGGCACTCAAAGCTGGTGCACTGGGACAACCCTGAGGGATGGATTGGGGAGAGAGGTTCAGGATGGGGGACACATGTACACCCATGGCTGATTCATGTGAATGTATGGCAAAAACCACTACAATATTGTAAAGTAATTAGCCTCCAATTAAAATAAATTAATAATAAAAAAAAAGAAAATGGGTTGTGGGAATGGGTTTTATCCTGTGGAATGAACTGTGGAACCTGATACATAGAAAGCCCAAAAGTTTTCTAAGGAAAGGCTACTAGATTATACTAAGATGGGTCAAAGATAATGGAAAATGAAAGATATCTCTGGGACCCTAACTTTCTTCAGGCTGAAAATAAGCTGATAAAGTTACTAAGCTACAAATACAGCCATTTCTTATGAAAAAAGAAAGATACCTTGAGCATAGTGCCATCACCCGGAGAGAAAGATCAAGAGATGAGAGATAGGAGACTCCTCTCAGGGATTCGTAGTGGGTCTTAATCAAGGAACATTCTCTATGCCTGTAGAAGGGAGAATTAACATATATATGGCTAGAGGGAGAATTGCTACAGATCAGTAGTTCTGTGAGTTTGCTGTCCTTTGCCTTTTCAATGGGGGTATCTGTAGCCATATCCTACCTCTGTGAGACTTCTGAGACCCAGCAGAATACCAGAAAGTAATACCATGTAAATTTAATGTGCATTTCTCTGACAAAATCTACTTATTGGCCATTTTTATCTTTCTGTGTAGAAAGTCTATCCAGCTGGTTTGCCAATCATATTATTAGTTTGTTGGAATTAGTTATATAGTTCACCTGCACGCAGGGGGCTTTCAATTTTATGTCTTCTAACTGAAGAGAAGCCATCAGAAGGTTTTAAGCATTGAGTAAAGGTAATACCAAATTCAGACTTAAATTGAAGAAAGTAGGGAAAACCACTAGACTATTCAGGTATGACCTAAATCAAATCCCATATGATTATACAGTGGAAGTGACAAATAGATTTAAGGGACTAGATCTGATAGACAGAGTGCCTAATGAACTATGGACAGAGGTTCGTGACATTGTACAGGAGACAGGGATCAAGACCATCCCCATGGAAAAGAAATGCAAAAAAGTAAAATGGCTGTCTGAGGAGGCCTTACAAATAGCTGGGAAAAGAAGAGAAGTGAAAAGCAAAGGAGAAAAGGAAAGATATTTCCATCTGAATGCAGATTTCCAAAGAATACCAAGGAGAGATAAGAAAGCCTTCCTCAGCAATCAATGCAAAGAAATAGAGAAAACAATAGAATGGGAAAGACTAGAGATCTCTTCAAGAAAATTAGAGATACCAAGGGAACATTTCATGCAAAAATGGGCTCGATAAAGGACAGAAATGGTATGGACCTAACAGAAGCAGAAGATATTAAGAAGAGGTGGCAAGAATACCCAGAGAACTGCACAAAAAAGATCTCCACAACCCAGATAATCACGATGGTGTGATCACTCACCTAGAGTCAGACATCCTGGAATGTGAAGTCAAGTGGGCCTTAGAAAGCATCACTACAAACAAAGCTAGTGGAGGTGTTGAAATTCCAGTTGAGCTATTTCAAATCCTGAAAGATGATGCTGTGAAAGTGCTGCACTCAATATGCCAGCAAATCTGGAAAACTCAGCAGTGGCCATAGGACTGGGAAAGGTCAGTTTTCATTCCAATCCCAAAGAAAGGCAATGCCAAAGAATGCTCAAACTACCCTACAATTGCACTCATCTCGCATGCTAGTAAAGTAATGCTCAAAATTCTCCAAGCCAGGCTTCAACAATACGTGAACCGTGAACTTCCAGATGTTCAAGCTGGTTTTAGAAAAGGCAGAGGAACCAGAGATCAAATTGCCAACATCCACTGGATCATCGAAAAAGCAAGAGAGTTCCAGAAAAACATCTATTTCTGCTTTATTGACTATGCCAAGGCCTTTGACTGTGTGGATGACAATAAACTGTGGAAAACTCTGAAAGAGATGGGAATACCAGACCATCTGACCTGTCTCTTGAGAAACCTGTATGCAGGTCAGGAAGCAACAGTGAGAACTGGACATGGAACAACAGACTGGTTCCAAACAGGAAAAGGAGTACCTCAAGGCTGTATATTGTCACCCTGCTTACTTAACTTGTATGCACAGTACATCATGAGAAACACTGGGCTGGAAGAAACACAAGCTGGAATCAAGATTGCCGGGAGAAATATCAATAACCTCAGATATGCAGAAGACACCACCCTTATGGCAGAAAGCGAAGAAGAACTAAAGAGCCTCTTGATGAAATTGAGAGAGGAGGGTGAAAAAGTTGGCTTAAAGCTCATCATTCAGAAAACTAAGATTATGGCATCTGGTCCCATCATTTCATGGGAAATAGATGGGGAAACAGTGCAAACAGTGTCAGAATTTATTTTGGGGGGGCTCCAAAGTAATTGCAGTTGGTGATTGCAGCCATGAAATTAAAAGACGCTTTACTCCTTGGAAGGAAGGTTATGACCAACCTAGATAGCATATTGAAAAGCAGAGACATTACTTTGCCAACAAAGGTCCGTCTAGTCAAGGTTATGGTTTTTCCAGTGGTCATGTATGGATGTGAGAGTTGGACAGTGAAGAAAGCTGAGCGCTGAAGAATTGATGCTTTTGAACTGTGGTGTTGGAGAAGACTCTTGAGAGTCCCTTGGACTGCAAGGAGATCCAACCAGTCCATCCTAAAGGAGATCAGTCCTGAGTGTTCATTGGAAGGACTGATGTTGAAGCTGAAACTCCAATACTTTGACCACCTCATGCGAAGAGTTGACTCATTGGAAAAGACCCTAATGCTTGGAAGGATTTGGGGCAGGAGGAGAAGGGGACGACAGAGGATGAGATGGTTGGATGGCATCACCGACTCGATGGACATGGGTTTGGGCAGATTCCGGGAGTTGATGATGGACAGGGAGGCCTTGCGTGCTGTAGCTCATGGGGTCGCAAAGAGTCGGACATGACTGAGAGACTGAACTGAACTGAATACCATGCAGCTGCCACCTTTAATTTTTTGAAACACTCTTCTGAGCCTTCTCAGGATGAAAGAAAACGTGGAGGCAAAGGCTGAGCCATCAGCCAGCTGTACTGAAATACTTAGGAGTGAAGCCATCTTACTCCTAGGTCAGCCCTATGAGTGAACCCTGACAAAATCAGACAATTCACAGATATTTGGGAAATAATAAATTACTATTGTTTTAAGCCCCTAAATGTTTGTTTTCTTACACAGTAAGATACCTAAACTAGAAATTGGTTTTTGTTATCAGAATTTTTCCCCCATAGAAAATTCCTGGCTCAGATGTCTTCACGAGTGAATTCAATAGTATTTGCGAAATAAAACCATTCTAAATAAATACTTTATAAAATAAAGGAGGAAACAACATTTCACATCAAATTTTTTATGTCAGAAAAACTGTGAAATAATTAGCTAAGTATATTTATTAAAAGTGTTAGGTCAATATCTCTCATGAACAAATGTGCTGATATCCCTAAGAAAATACTGGAAATTGAATCAAGAAATATATAAAGTGAAAATATATCAGTGAAAAGTGAGTTTTACCTCAATAATGCAAGGTTGGTCTAATAATAATTAACCTATAATTTGCCATCTTAACGGAATAAAGAGGGGAAATATGGTCATCTCAATAGATACATAACAATTTGAAAATTAATGCCTATTTATAATGAAATACTAAGAAAAATAGTAATAGTAAGTAAATTCCTCCAATAAAGGACATCTATTACGATCCTACAATGAACAGACAGAATGCTTTGCCCCTAAGATCCAAAACAAAACGAGGATATTTGCTTTTATCTCTCTATTCAACATTGTACTTAAGTTCCTAGCAAATAGTAGAAACATAAAAGATTTGAGGTCAGAAATTAATAAACATTGATTGATTAATTTAAGTATTTATTTTAAAGTAACATAATTGTCCACATAAAAATTTCTGAAGAATCTTGCCCCCAGTTGGAGTTTTTAAAGCAAAGGAATAGATGATTTATGGATGACAAGGTTATTTGGTGAAAGTGTAAGGAGGAACAGGATACTTATAATATCAAGACATCTCCTCACATGTCACTTATCAATTATAAAGAGAAGCAATGCTTAAATTTACTGTGGAGAAACCTCACAGACATCATTTTAATCAAGTGATCAAAGCTAATGTCAGCACTAATCAGACATGTAATGAGACAAGGTTAATGTCACCAACCATGTGCCTCTTGATAAGATGTACCATGAAGAACAAAATATGACTCATGGTATTTTTGTCCGAGATGAAAAACCTGAGTCTAACCATGAAGAAATATTTTTTAAAAGTGAGGAAATTCTTAAAACTCTCCAAAAATGTCAAGGTCCTAAAGGGCTAAAGAACTAAAGACTCAATGACAACTTAAAAAAATAGAGCTCTAGGACTGGATCCTGAATTAGAGGAAAGAATTATAAGAGAATATAAAATTTGAATATAGGCTGTATAATGAATCACACTATTACACTGGTGCTAAATTTTCTAAATTTGATCAATGTGCAGTGGTTTTATAGGAGAATGCCCTTGTAATTAGGAAATACATATTGAATTTTAGGACATAAAGGGCCATTATATTTGCCATGTACTCTAAAATAATTTAGAAAAAAACAGATGTCTCTGTATGCAGATGGAGTATATGAAGAAATGCTTTATTACTCCTACAACTGTTATATAACTTCCGAATAATTTCAAAATATAAAGAAATTTTTAAAAAATGATGGAGGCTATCTTCAGCAGGCAAAATGAAGAGGCAGGATTCAGTTCCTGGAGATGTCTTCTGTTTAATGGCTTTCATCTTATCTATTGCTCCACTTTGTTCTAGTGGACACCTTTTCCAACTGTTGACCCCACTCTCTCAAGAGGCATATACCTATCAGCATGCGTGCGTGCTAAGTCCCTTCAGTCATGTCTGACTCTCTGTGATGCTATGGACTGTAGCCCGCCAGGCTCCTCTGTCCATGGAGGCTCTCATGGCAAGAATACTGGAATGGGTTGCCATGCCCTCCTCCAGAAGATCTCCCTAACTCAGGGATCAAACCCTCATTTCTTTTGTCATCTTCTTTGGCGGGTGGATTCTTTACCACTAGCGCCACCTGGGAAGCTCATATACCTATCTGCTGCTGCTGCTGCTGCTGCTGCTGCTGCTGCTGCTGCTGCTAAGTCGCTTCAATCGTGTCCGACTCTGTGCGACCCCGTAGACGGCAGCTCACCAGGCTCCGCCGTCCCTAGGATTCTCCAGGCAAGAACACTGGAGTGGGTTGCCATTTCCTTCTCCAGTGCATGAAAGGGAAAAGTGAAAGTGAAGTCGTTCAATCGTGTCCGACTCTTAGCGACCCCATGGACTGCAGCCTACCAGGCTCCTCCGTCCATGGGATTTTCCAGGCAAGAGTACTGGATTGGGGTGCTATTGCCTTCCCCGATATACCTATCTATATTAATACAAACGACAAACTTCCAACCACAGTCATTCTTGCACTAAGACTTACTGAGTACAAAGCTAGGTCTCTCATAACTAGTTTGTACTGATCTTTAAGAGTTTGGAGAAGACAATACCAGAACTGTAACATACATATTTCCCTCAGAAGGAACAGGAGGATTTCACTGAGTATGAACAATGAATGAAGAGATACCAAGGCTTGGTGTCTCTGCTCATAGAAAACAGGCTACTAAGGCAACTGTTCCTACCTTATATTTTAGACAAATTGACTGCATTCCACCCCATAATTTTTTCACATAAACAACCTACCAAGGATTATAGTGGTACATCTTAACTCAAACTAAGTGACTACCTAGGGCATTGCCCCCCTCCCCAACTCCATTTTACAGGAAAACAAAACAAAGCAAATAAAACAAGACAAAACAAAGCAAGTGGAAGCTCTACTAAATTATTCAAGGGTACACAATTAGTGGGAAAAGTGAGTCTAGAATCTAGGTCTCATAACTTATTTTTTAAATTTTCTCTGTATTTCAAACTCTTTGATTTTTGTCCTTAAGTATAAAAACTACATGTTTTAGGCTTTATCAACCACTATAGTTGTGGAAATACTCTACTTATGCACATGTAGCAATAGTAAGAGAAGGTGGAAGTTCTGATATTCTGCATGTATTTTGTCACCAATTTTAACACCAAAGAGATTTCCCATTTAGCCTTTGTTTCATTTTACCATTTGTTTATCCCCAGTGCATAGGATAACAGAGATTTAATAAGCACAAATGGTCTTAAGGACTCAAGAATGAGGGAGTGGATAAAAGGAAACAGTACCAAATAAGTTCAGTTTATTCTTCATCATACAAAACACATTCCTTCAGACTTACTGTAGCCTTGTGCATACCATTGGATAAAAATAGACCAAATGTTTATTCCTGTAATATTGTTTGCTTTACTATTGTTAAGTTCTCAAGGCAAAGTGATTTCTCCCAAGAGATTACATTTGGGGATCACAAAATCTGAGGTTTTCCTTTCCTCAGCCCAGAAGTCATCCTCCCCTCCCAGTCCCTGATAATATGAACGTAGAGCTCTGTCTTTTATCAGCACACAAACTTTAGCAAGTCCACTCTCAAGTCCATGCTCCAATTTTCTTGCCTGGGAAAATGAGAAAATCATAACTTCTCCAGTTATTGTGACTATAATCACATAAATATATGTAAAGGTATTTTACAAATTTTAAAACACCATGCAAACGCACAGCATTATATGGTTGTCGGGGCCCCCTAAGAGGTAAATTTCATCAGTATCACCTGTTATAACTTAATATTAAAGAGATAGGGAAATGGAAGAGGCTTGCTTCCAACCAGTCAATAATTAGATATAAGATCTAGGTTTATTATCTATCACTTGCTAATATAATTATTAATTTTTAAATATTTGTTAATGTCTTACTATGGGGCGAGTATCTGGAAGATGCCACGAATTCAGTGATGGAAAAAAAAAAGAGAGAGAGAGAGAGAGATGGAAATCCCTGCCCTTATGGAACTCATATCTTAGTGAGAGGAATAAGATAATAGAGCAGGAAGGCAGTAAGAACAGAATGTCTGTCTCTGCGTTAACATTTTAATTAGAATCTTGGAGAAAGTCTTACTAAGAAAAGGTTGTTGTTGTTCAGTTGCTAAGTCATATTCAACTCTGTGACCTCATGAACTTCATCACACCAGGCTTCCCTCTCCTTCACTGTCTCCCAGAATTTGCTCAAACTCATGTGCATTGTGTCGATGTTGCCATCCAACCATCTCATACTCTGTTACCCCCTTTTCCAGTCCTCAATCTTTCCTAGCATCAGGGTTTTTTCCAATGAGTAAGCTCTTCGCATCAGGTGGACAAAGTATTAGAGCTTCAGCTTCAGCATTAGTCCTTCCAATGAATATTCAGGGTTGATTTCCTTTAGGATTGATTGGTTTGATCTCCTTGCAGTCCAAGGGACTCTCAAGAGTCTTCTCCAGCATCAATTCTTCCATGCTTAGCCTTCTTTATGGTCCGATTCTCACATCCATATATGACTACTGGAAAAACCATATCTTTGACTATACAGACCTTTGTCCGCAAAGTGATGTCTCTGCTTTTTAACACACTGTCTATGTTTGTCATAGCTTTTCTTTCAAGGAAAAGATATCTGCATAAAATTCCAAAGGAGGGTGTGGAGGAAAGCCATGAAGATTTCAAGGGCATGTGCTCTGTGGTTCTAGCATGCCTGCCTCTGTGGACAATGTGCAGCAAGGAGGTTCGTGTGGCTGAGACGGAATGAGTGAAAAGAGAGGGGCTGAAGATGAGGTCAGAAAGTAGCACTCAGTGGGCCCAGGAGTGGAAATCTGCGTGTCTCATGAGACCTTGAAGGCTGCTACCTAGCATTGCCTTTTATTCAAATAGTAGGAAACCATCAGTATGCTTTTAGCAGAGATATGACCATACACTGACTTAGCTTTTAACACAGCCTGATGGTTCTGGTGGCTGTGTTAAGAGCAGATTGACCTGTCATACAGAGTGAAGTAAGTCAGAAAGAGAAAAATAAATATCGTATACTAACACATGTAAGTGGAATCTAGAGAAATGGTACTACTGCTGCTGCTAAGTCGCTTCAGTCGTGTCCGACTCTGTGTGACCCCATAGACGGCAGCCCACCAGGCTCCCCCGTCCCTGGGATTCTCCAGGCAAGAACACTGGAGTGGGTTGCCATTTCCTTCTCCAATGCATGAAAGTGAAAGTGAAGTCATTCAGTCGTTTCCAACTCTTCGCGACCCCATGGACTGCAGCCTACTAGGCTCCTCCGTCCATGGGATTTTCCAGGCAAGAGTACTGGAGTGGGGTGCCATTGCCTTCCCTGGAGAAATGGTACAGATGAACGTATTTGCGGGGCAGGAATAGAGACACAGATGTAGGGAACTGATGTGTAGACATCAGGGGTAGGGGAATGAATTGGGAGATTGAGACTGGCACATATACACTATCATGTGTAAAACAGATAGCTAGAGAGAGCCTAGTATATAGCAAAGGGAACTCAGCTTGGTGCTCTTTGGTGACCTAGATGGGTGAGGGGAGGGTGGGAGGGAGATCCAAGTGGGAGGGAGTATATGCATGCATACAATGAAGTATATTCTCAACCTTGTAAAGCATCTATACCCTAATTAAGAAAGAGAGAGAACCGATTGAAAGGGTCACAACAAGTAGGTAGAAATGGTGAACATTTAGGAGGCTAAGTTATTAATTCATATGAGAGATGCTTGTGGCTTGGACTACGCTGCTAGCAGTGGAGTGACATTGGTATATTCTGGTTAGCACTTAGGACTATCTCTTCTGCTATCTTGTCACTCACATCACTTAAATGAATAACCAATGTTTATAATGATGATTAAAAAAAGAAAAAACTGAAGTAGATGAGAAAAGCAAAACAACTTCTGGCCTTGAAGGGCAGTTAGGGAGTAAGCAAGCAGTTTGTTTTCTTTCTTAAGAATATGAAGCACAGATAACAATAAAACTCTATTTTCAGCTGGATATGACAGCAATTATCTTCAAAAGCTCACACATTACACAAAATGCAGCACATTTGTAATCATTTTTCTATTGTTGATTAGAAGAGAGTATTCTGCAGTTTAGCTGTTCTTTGTACACATGATTGGTGGACAAAGTCAAGTCACAGAACATTCTGTGGCCAACATATCAAGCATGCTATTAAAGTGGAGGAACATCTCAGAAACCATGATAGATTTATGAGACAGACTTGCTTGCTTCTCTGAGGCCTTGGTCTGAGCCCTAAGTGTCCCTCCATGGAGCTCAGAGACCCTAACATCAGGTGAGCAGTGTTCCTGTAACCACAGTTACAGTTTCCCACCCTCCTCCTATAAGTTGTTCGGTTAGTCATTTCAGTCATATCCCCTTGTCCTCCTGGGGTTGGTAGCTGCTTCCTGACGTTTCTACTTCAGTGATAATTTTCTTTCCTTTTTCTTATCTCTAAATATACCTTGTGAAGAGTTTTTAAATTTATTTAAGTTTTTCACATTACATGCTTACTTTAAAAATTACTTGTTATTCTTACCTCCTAACTGAACCCTCATTGGATCAGAAATTGAAACCAAGGTTGTTCTTGGAAACAGTAGCTCAAAGATGGAATTTTGAGATTGATTTGGTCACGACCTTGGGCTTGAACTCAGTGCTAACCTTCTGGACGTGGTAAATAGGATGCTAATAATTCATGGAATGCAATGATATCATACCTAGTCAAATTATTGCCTATGATTGATTGAGTTGATGCACCTATTGAAGCAAGGGCTTCAGGGTTCCAAATGTCTCCTACATATATGAAAAGTACCATGTAGAATTACTGTCTCACAAGGATTTGGAGTATGGACGTTTTTAGGGTGTATTATCTTGAACACGCAAGAGCACAGCAAGCATTAATTCTATGGTTTTCCATAGAATTGGCCATGTGAAAATGTCAGATAGGCTAAGTTCTTATTAAACACGTCACCTTATAAAATACGTCAACGTTATAAAATAAAATCATTTTATAAAATAAAAAAAAATGAACTCTAAGATTGTCAAAGTCATGAGAAGAGAGAAAGAGTAGCTGTTGCAGATTAAAGGAGTGTAATAATACATGGCAATTAAATTTGGCACAGAGACATACGAACAGAGGATTCTGTAACAAAAAGAAAAAAGACATTGTTTGGATAGTCAGTAAAATTTGAATGGGGCGTGTGGATTGGTTAATGGGTTCATGTTAAAACTGATTTCTTGATTGGGAGGGTAATAAAGTCAGTTGTTTTTGTTTAGTCACTCAATCATGTCCAACTCTTTGCAAAACACCAGACTTCTGTGTCCTTCACCATCTCCAACAGCTTGCTCAAACTCATGTCCATTGAGTCAGTGACGCCATTAAACTATCTCATTCTCTGTCATCCCCTTCTCCTCCTGCCTTCAATCTTTCTCAGAATCAGGGTCTTTTCCAATGAGTCAGCTCTTTGCCTCAGGTGGTCAAAATATTGGAGCTTCAGCTTCAACATCAGTCCTTCCAATGAATATTAAGGATTTATTTCCTTTAATATTGACTGCTTTGATCTCCTTGCAGTCCAAGGGATTAGCAGGAGTCTTCTCCAACACCACAGTTCAAAAGCATCAGTTCTTCAGTGCTCAGCCTTCTTTATGTTCCAACTCTCACATCCACACATGACTACTGGGAAAAACATAGCTTTGACTATATGGACCTTTGTCAGCAAAGTAATGTCTCTGCTTTTGCAAATGCTGTCTATGTTTGTCATAGCTTTTGTTCCAAGGAGTAAACATTTTTTAATTTAATTGCTACAGTCACAGTCTGCAGTGATTTTGGAGCACCCAGAAATAAAGTCTGTCACTGTTTCCACTGTTTCCATCTATTTGCCCAGAAGTGATGGGACCAGATGCCATGATCTTCATTTTTTGAATATTGAGTTTGAAGGCAGCTTTTTCACTCTCTTTCACTTTCATCAAAAGGCTCTTTAGTTCCTCTTCACTTTTTGCAATAAGGGTGGTGTTATCTGCATATCTGAGTTTATTGATCTTTCTCCTGGCAATTTTGATTACAGCTTGCACTTCATGCAGCCTGGCATTTTGCATTTTGCTCTGCATGTAAGTTAAATAAGCAGGGTGACAATATACAACCTTGATGTTCTCCTTTCCCAGTTTGGAACCAGTCCTTTGTTCCATGTCCGATTCTAGCTGTTGCATCTTGACCTGCATACAGATTTCTCAGGAGACAGGTAAGCTGGTCTGGGATTCCCATCTCTTGAAGAATTTTCCACAGTTTGCTGTGATCCATATAGTTAAAAACTTTAGCGTAGTCAATGAAGCAGAAGTTGATGCTTTTCTGGAACTCTCTTGCTTTTTTGATTGGTAATTTGATCTCTGGTTCCTCTGCCTTTTCTAAATCCAGCTAGAACATCTGGAAGTTATTAGTACACGTACTGCTGAAGCCTAGGTTGGAGAATTTTGAGCATCACTTTGCTAGCATATGAAATGAGTGCAATTGTTTTGTAGTTTGAACATTCTTTGGTGCTGCGTTTCTTTGGGACTGAAATGAAAACTGGCCTTTTCCAGTCCTGTGGCCACTGCTGAGTTTTGCTGACATATTGAGTGCAGCACTTTTCTTTAAGGATTTGAAATAGCTCACGTGGAATTTCATCATCTCCATTAGGTTTGTTCAGATTCATGCTTCCTAAGGCCCACTTGACTTTGGACTCCAGGATATCTGTCTCTAGGTGAGTGATCACACCATGGTGGTTATCTGGCTCATGAAGATCTTTTCTGTATAGTTCTTCTGTGTATTCTTGCCACCTCTTCTTAATATCTTCTGCTTCTCTTAGGTCCATACCTTTTCTGTTTTTATTGTGCCTGTATTTGCATGAAATATTCTCTTGGTATGTCTAATTTTCTTGAAGAGATCTCTAGTCTTTCCCATTCTATTGTTTTCCTCTATTTCTTTGCTTTGTTCACTGAGGAAGGCTTTCTTATCTCTCCTTGCTATTCTTTGAAATGCTGCATTTGGATGGCTATATCTTTCCTTTTCTCCTCTGCCTTTCACTTCTCTTGTTTCCTCAGCTATTTGTAAAGCTTCCTCACACTACCACTTTGCCTTCTTGCATTTCTTTTTCTTGGGGGTAATCTTGATCACTGCCTCCTGTACAATGTCATGAGCCCCTGTCCATAGTTCTTCAGGCAGTCTGTCTATCAGATCTAATCTCTTGAATTAGTTTGTCATTTCCACTGTACAATCATAAGGAATTTGATTTAGGTCATACCTGAGTGACCTAGTGGTTTTCCCTACTTTGTTCAATTAAAATCTGAATTTGTCAATAAAAAGATCATGATCCAAGCCACAGTCAGCTCCCAGTCTTTTTTTGGCTGACTGTATAGAGTTTCTCCATCTTTGACTGCAAAGAATATAACCAATCTCATTTTGGTAATGGTGATGTCCATATGGTAATTGTGATCACCATATGGTGATGTCCTTGTGTAGAGTCGTTCCTTGTGTTCTTGGAAGAGGGTGTTTGCTATGACCAGTGCATTCTCTTGGCAAAACTCTGTTAGACTTCGCCCTTCTTCATTTTTTAGTCTAAAGCCAAACTTGACTGTTACTCCAGGTATCTCTTGACTTCCTACTTTTGCATTCTAGTCCCTATGAGGAAAAGGAATTTTTTTTGGTGTTAGTTCTAGAAAGTCTTGTAGGTCTTCTTAGGACCATTCCACTTCAGCTTCTTTGCCACTAGTGGTTGTGGCATAGACTTGTATTACTGTGATATTGAATAGTTTGCCTTGGAAATGAACAGAGATCATTCTGTTGTTTTTGAGATCGTACCCAAGTACTGCATTTTGAACTATTTTGTTGGCTATGAGGGCCACTCCATTTCTTCTAAGGGATTCTTGCCCACAGTAGTAGATCTAATGATCATCTGAATTAAGTTTTCCCATTTCGGTCCATTTTAGTTCACTGATTCCTAAATTGTCTATGTTCACTCTTGTCATTTCCTGTTTAACCACTTCCAGTTTACCTTGATTTGTGGACCTAACATTCCAGGTTCCTATGCAATGTTATTTACAGCATTGGACTTTACTTTCACCACCAGACACATCCACAACTGGGTGTTGTTTCCACTTTGTCTCAGCCTCTTCAATCTTTCTGGAGCTATTTCTCCACTCTTGTTTAATATCCTATTGGGCACCTACTGACCTGGGGAGTTCATCTTTCAGTGTCCTATCTTTTTGCCTTTTCATACTGTTCATGGGGTTCTCAAGGCAACAATACTGAAGTGTTTTGCCATTGCCTTCTCCAGTGGGTCACATTCTGTCAGAACTCTCCACTATGACCCATCCATCTTGGGTGGCCCTACACTGCTTAGCTCATAGTTTCATTGAGTTAGACAAGGCTATGATCCATACGATCAGTTTGGTTAGTGTTCTGTGATTATGCCTTTCATTCTGCCTGCCCTCTGAAGAATGAGGATAAGAGGCTTGTGGAAGCTTCCTGATGGGAGGGACTGGCTGTGGGGAAAACTGGGTCTTGCTCTGGTGAGCAAGGCCATGCTCAGTACAATTTTCTGCTGATGGGTTCTAGAAGGCAATTAAATTATTCTCACATTAGGTTGATTTTTCTCTATACTTATTTTTAAGCATTGCTCTTTTGAGTATAAAATAGATTTTTCTCTGGAGAAAATTTAGGCTTATTATGAACAGTAATCTTACTTCTAGGCTAGACAAATTAGGCTTACTACCATCACTGTTTTACTACTAAAATATTAACCCGCTGGCAACCTTACTGAATACCCTAGGTTATTGACAGCTGACTCTTTAGTAATGTTTAGATCTTGAATATCTCAGCACCTCATGTAATCGCTGAGAATTATCTAACTGATACCATCACCCTATCATTTTTTCCTAGTCTCATAAACTTTCTTTGTACACTTATGCAATTTAGTATTCTGTGAAGACTCAGTGCTAAGTTTTGGTGCTCTTTTTCTTTATAGGCTGCTCTTATGTTGAACTATGCTTTGCAACTTAGAACCACCTCAGTGCACCTAAACTTTAATCTCTATATGCATTGTGCCCGTGCTCAGTTGTGTCTGACTCTTTGCAACCCTGTGGACAGTAGCCTGCCAGGCTCCTCTGTCCCTGGGATTCTCCAGGCAAGAATACTCAAGTGGGTTGCCATGCCCTCCTCCTGGGGATCTTCCTGACCCAAGGATCGAACCTGCGTCTCATGCATCTCCTGCGTTGCAGGCGGATTCTTTACCTATGTGCTTAATTCAGTGATATTTTTGTGCTCTACTTGAGATCTCTGTCTCTGCACTGTGATCTGTAATATGTCTCTAGGTATTTTTATTTCTTACATTACTTGTTTTCCCACTTTGGGGAATCACAGTCCTATGCTGTCAATTATTTAATGTGTATTTTTGTTAGTGTTTTTTCCACTATTCTCTAATTGTTCATGGTTGAAATCAAGTCTCAACATTTTACTTGATTATTGCCAGAAGCAGAAGTCTAGTTCATAAGTTTTAATTTGTATGTTTATACAGGAATCAATTCCCTCATTCTTTCTCTTGCTGTCATAATTAATAAGTAGTTCAGTTGTTCAGTGAACTTTACATTTTATTGTTAATCATGTGATTTGCTGATAGGTTTTAAATCCATGTATTTTATTTGTTTTGTATATTTGTATAAAAGTAGTTATGTGCACATAAAATAAAGTTAATAAAATGCAAAACAAAATGCTTCCTATGAATTATTCCATATTTAATGGCCTTTTCTGAACTTGCTTTATATTGTGAAAATCACTTAACTTTGACTTTATTAAAAGCATAAGTACAACATCAGTTGACTGAAAAAATTACTTTATTTTATATCATATACAATTTTAATGAAGAAAGTAGTAAAAACACTACATGAGATATAAAATAAATTTAAAAGCATGAACTCTAAAATTAGACTGCTTGAGTATGAATTCTTATTTTGCCATTTACTTGGTCTGTAACCTAGAAGTGGTTAGTTATACTTTTCGTACCTTGTCGTCCTAATCTGAGACATAATAACATCTATTTTATAGAGTTGTTGTGAAGAATAAATTATGTGTGTGTGTGTTTAAAATAGTTGGTACATCTAACAGCTATAAATGTAATTATTATTATTCCTAAACACAAGGTAAAATATAAAAAATGAACAAAACAGAATTAAATTTCAATACAGAAAATATGTGAGCAAGTAACTTTACAAGCATAATTAAATGAATTTTTATCGTGAAAAATCAAATAACTGATAAGGCATAATAAATATCACTTCTGTTGATCAGAATCTGAACCAACAAGTTCTGATACAAGACAAAAATGTGACCATGAAGAACAGAATGTCACTTGTGTTTCTCTACAAAGCTAATTAGAGTATATTGTTTTGTAAGATTTCTTTGTAAAATAGTACATTGAACCTCCCAGGTGGGTCAGTGGTAAAGAATCTGCCTGCCAATGCAAGAGACATAGGAGACTTGGGTCCATCCCTGGGTCAGGAAGATTCCCTGGAGGAGGAAATGGAACCCACTCCAGTATTCCTGCTGGAAACTTCCATGGACAGAGGAGCCTGGTGGGTTGCAGTCCTTGGTGTCACAAAGAATCAAACACAACTGATCATGCACTCAAACAAAATAGTACATAAAAGCAGCCATTATATATTCCAATCCATTACCAAATATGTTTTCTTAAAACTGAATTATCTGATGAGAGTAATCCAATTCCAGCGTACTGTATTATGTAAGAAATAATCAGGTTAAAAAATTGTAACAGTTCTTAAATTTGAATAAAACTTTTAAATATTAATGTAGGAGTTTTATAGTTTATCTACAATGCTAATGTCAAAGAATTGTATCAATTTACTTATAAATTTTAATTGTCTCAATAATGCATTCCAACTTGCTGTGAAATTTTATAAACAAATGACAGAAATCTGCTCCTTGTTTTTCTCAGTTGAAAGGTAAGGTATTTGACTAGTAGTTCTTACTGTTAAACAAACATCAGAATTCAAGAATAATTGAATACACTTATCACGTGAACACTAATGATAGCTAAAAACATAAGCAGAGTCTTCTCCCAAGAATATCGGTTTCTCACAGCATTTCAAGTGGTGTCTAGTGGTGTCTGTATAGGCCAAAGTGAGAAACACCAATTTTGTGGCTCCTACTGGACATTTTGTAAATTGAAGTAAATTTGTTTTTATGTCACTTACTGCAACTATCCCCAAGGTGGGGGGGGAAGAAATAAAATATATGTAACAGAAATAGTTCAAACTAAAAAATGAACTAAAAAATTGCTGATATAATATAATCCTAGTAAAGATCATTACACAAATATTATTGAAAAAGTTATCTACAAACCTAGAAAATATAAAACTTTCAAATCTAAATAACCAGATTAGCATAGATTAAAATGTTATTAACACTACATAAGAATTCTCAATTGTTCCTTGATATCATAAATTTGAAGGCAGTATGACATAGAATGACCCTTTGTATACAATCTCTGATTACCTATTATATTCTCAAGATATACTGAACTTCTTCCAATAATGGAAAACTGTTTTTTCTATCTCATTATGAAGCAATGTTGAAACTCACCCAAACAACTGGGACAGTACAGTAAGTTATTCCGGCTTTGATGTTGCCCTTTGCTTTAAACTCAGAACAGCTATTCAGGATTCAGTTCAGTCGCTCAGTCGTGTCCGACTCTTTGCGACCCCATGGCCTGCAGCACACCAGGCCTCCCTGTCCATCACTAACTCAGAACCTACTCATGCTCGGGTCCATTGAGTCGGTGATGCCATCCAACCATCTAATTCTCTGTCATCCCCTTCTCCTGCCACCTTCAATCTTTCTCAGCATCAGGGTCTTTTCCAATGAGTCAGTTCTTCCCATCAGGTGGCCAAAGTATTGGAGTTTCAGCTTTAACATCATTCCTTCCAATGAAAATTCAGGACTGATTTCCTTTAGGATTGACTGGTTGGATCTCCTTGCAGTCCAAGGGACTCTCAAGAGTCCTCGCCATTACCACAGTTCAAAAGCATCAATTCTTCAGCGCTCAGCTTTCCTCATAGTCCAACTCTCACATCTACACATGACTACTGGAAAACCATAGCTTTGACTAGAAAGACCTTTGTTGGGAAAGTAATGTCTCTGCTTTTTAACATGCTAAGTTGGTCATAACTTGTCTTCCAAGGAACAAGCGTCTTTTAATTTCATGTCTTCAGTTACCATCTGCACTGATTTTGGAGCCCCCCAAAATAAAGTCTGTCACTGTTTTCATTTTTTCCACATCTTTTTGATGTGAAGTGATGGGAGCAGATGCCATGATCTGGGTTTTCTGAATGTTGAGCTTTAAGCCAACATTTTCACTCTCCTCTTTCACTTTCATCAAGAGGCTCTTTAGTTCTTCTTCACTTTCTGCCATTAGTGTGGTGTCATCTGCATATCTGAGGTGATTGATATTTCTCCAGCAAACTTGATTCCAACTTGTGCTTCATTAGTGCAGCTTTTCTCATGACATACTCTGAATAGAAGTGAAATAAGCAGGGAGACAATATACAGACTTGGTGCACTCCTTTCCCAATTTGGAACCAGTCTGTTGTTCCATGTCCGGTTCTAACTGTTGCTTCTTTTTTTCTTTTAATAAATTTATTTTAGCTGGGGGCTAATTACTTTACAATATTGTAGTAGTTCTTGCCATACATTGACTAACTGTTGCTTCTTGACCTGCATGCAAATTTCTCAGGAGGCAGGTCAGGTGGTCTGGTATTCCCATCTCTTGAAGAATTTTCCACAGTTTGTTGTGATCCACACAGTTAAAGCCTTTGGCATAGTCAATAAAGCAGGAGTAGATTTTTTTTCTGGAACTCTCTCACTTTTTCGATGATCCAATGGATGTAGGCAACTTATCTCTGGTTCCTCTGCCTTTTCTAAATCCAGCTTGAACATCTGGAAGTTTGTGGTTCACATACTGTTGAAGCCTGGCTTGGAGAATTTTGAGCATTACTTTGCTGGCGTGTGTTCATTCCAGTTCAGTGGCTCAGTTGTGTCTGACTCTTTGCTACCCCATTAACAAAAGCACAAAAGGCCTCCCTGTCCATCACCAAATCCTGGAGTCCACTCAAACCCGTGTCCATCGAGTCAGTGATGCCATCCAACCATCTCAAGGAGGAGATGTCTTCTTTTTTGTTAGTTGGCTCTGTCATAAATGCTGTTTTCCTGTCATTCCCGTAACAGTCTTGGCATTTATTGGATCATAAATTGTGACTAAAAGCTATGACCAACCTAGATAGCATATTACAAATTAGAGACATTACTTTGTCAACAAAGGTCCGTCTAGTCAAAGCTATGGTTTTTCCAGTAGTCATGAATGGATGTGAGAGTTGGACTATAAAGAAAGCTGCTACTGCTATTGCTAAGTCACCTCAGTCGAGTCCGACTCTGTGCGACCCCATAGATGGCAGCCCACCAGGCTCCGCTGTCCCTGGGATTCTCCAGGCAAGAACACTGGAGTGGGTTGCCATTTCCTTCTCCAGTGCATGAAAGTGAAAAGTGAAAGTGAAGTCGCTCAGTCGTGTCTGACTCTTCCCGACCCCATGGACTGCAGCCTACCAGGCTCCTCCATCCATGGGGTTTTCCAGGCAAGAGTACTGGAATGGGGTGCCATTGCCTTCTCCGAAAGAAAGCTGAGTTCCAAACAATTGATGCTTTTGAACTGTGGTGTTGGAGACGACTCTTGAGAGTCCCTCAGACTGCAAGGCGATCCAACCAGTCAATCCTAAAGGAAATCAGTCCTGAATATTCACTGAAGGACTGATGCTGAAGCTGATGCGCCAATACTTTGGCCACCTGATGCGAAGAATCGACTCATTGGAAAAGACCCTGATGCTGGGAAAGATTGAAGGCAGGAGAAGGGGATGACAGAGGATGAGATGGTTGGATGGCATCACTAACTCGATGGACATGAGTTTGAGTAAGCTCCGGGAGTTGGTGTTGGACAGAGAGGCCTGACGTGCTGCAGTCCATGGGGTTGCAAAGAGTCGGACATGACTGAGCAACTGAACTGAACTGAAATTGTGACTGGTTTTACCCCCAAAGAATGTAAGATGTATAAATAGATCTTCTTTGAAATTTTCTCAGAAGATCTAGAGAATCAAATTCTATTAGCAGAATCTGGAGTAAAAGATTTGGGAGGGGAAAAAAGTAAGTGGGGGAAAAAAAACCCACAGGATGAACTGTCAAAGCAGAAAAAGGTAAACAGCATGGCATTTCTGTCTTAATGATTCTCTCATTTTATTAAATAGTTTGCTAAATGAGACAGAGGAAAATAAAGAGCCAAATGCTTGTTAGGGTTCAATACTTTGTATATTTCCAAAATTTTTATTGTATGTATAAGTGTGTACAGATGCCTATAAGATATTGAAACAAGGCGTTTATAATAACATTTAGGTTTTATTGGCAACTAATGCAATTACTTCTGTTGTTGTACAAAGTTGTGAATAACAATCACTATTATTTAGTAAGCCATTATTTTGTGCCAGGCATGATGTTATATTTAACTTGTATTACTGTAATTAATTCTACACAGAAGAACTATACAAAAAAGGACTTAATGACCCTGATAATCACAATAGTGTGATCATTCACCTAGAGTCAGATGTCCTAGGGTGAGAAGTCAAGTGGGCCTTGGGGAGCATTACTATGAACATGGCTAGTGGAAACTATGGAATTTCAGCTGAGCTATTTCAAATCTTAAAAGACGATGCTGTGAAAGTGCTTCACTCAATATGCCAGAAAATTTGGAAAACTCAACAGTGGCCACAGGAGTGGAAAAAATCAGTTTTCATTCCAGTCTCAAAGAAGGGAAATGCCAAACAATGTTCAAACTACTGCACAATTGCCCTCATTTCACATGCTAGCAAGGTAATGCTCAAAATCGTTCAAGCTAGGCTTCAATAGTGTGTGAGCTGAGAAATTCCAGATGTACAAGATGGATTTAGAAAAGGCAGAGGAACCCAAGGTTGAATTGCCAACATCCATTGGATCATAGAAAAAAGAAGGGTTTTCCAGAAAAGCATCTAATTCTGCTTCATTGACTACACCAAAGACTTTGACTGTGTGGATCACAACAAGCTGTGGAAAATTCCTCAAGAAAAGGGAATACCAGATTCCCTTACCTGCCTCCTGAGATACCTGTATGCAGGTTAAGAAGCAAAAATTAGAACTGGACATGGAACAGTGAACTGTTTCAAAATTGGTAAAGGAGTATGTCAAGGCTGTGTACTGTCATCTTGTTTATTTAACTTTTATACAGAGTACATCATGAGAAATGCCAGGCTGGATGAAGCACAAGCTGGAATCACTCTCTATTGCTGGGAGAAACATCAATAACCTCAGATATGCAGATGACACCACCCTTATGGCAGAAAGTGAAGAGAAATTGAAGAGCCTCTTGATGATAGTGAAAGAGGAGAGTGAAAAAGCTGGCTTAAAACTCAACATTCAAAAAACTAAGATCATGGAATCTGATCCCATCCCTTCGTGGCAAATAGATGGGAGAAACATTGGAAACAGTGACAGACTTTATTTTCTTAGACTCCAAAATCACTGTGAATGGTGACTTGAGCCATGAAATTAGAAAATGCTTGCTCCTTGGAGGAAAAATAATGACAAACCTGGAAGAAATGTCCTTTAAACAAATATCAAAATACTGAAGATGTGTAAAATCCTGTATCATTTATGAAATATGTATAAAAAGCAATGTACCTTCTGGAAAAATAAATACTTATTCAATTTTTGAAAAAAATTAAAAGCAGAGACAATACTTTGCCAACAAGGATCCCTATAGTCAAAGCTATGGTTTTTCCAGTAGTCATGTATGTATGTGAGAGCTGGACAATAAAAAAAGGCTGTGTGCTGAGGAACTGATGCCTTTGAATTGTGGTGCTTGAGAAGACTCTTGAGAGTCCCTTGGACAGCAAGGAGATCAAATCAGTCATTCCTAAAGGAAATCAAACCTAAATATTCATTGGAAGGACTGATGCTACAGCTGAAGCTTCAATACTTTGGCCACCAGATGCAAAGATCCAACTCATTGGAAAAGACCCTGATGCTGGGAAAGATTGAAGGCAGGAGGAGAAGGGGATGTCAGAGGATGAGATGGTTGGATGGCATCACCGACTCAATGGACTTTAGTTTGAGCAAGCTGCAGGTGATGGTGAAGGTCAGGGAAGCCTAGTGTGCTGCAGTCTATTGAGTCGCAAAGAGCTGGACATTACAGAGAGACTGAACAACAACAATGAGGCAAACTACATCATGCGAAATGTCGGGCTGGATGAAGCACAAACTGAAATCAAGATTGCCGGGAGAAATATCAATAACCTTAGATATGCGGATGACACCACCCTTATGGCAGAAAATGAAGAGAAATTAAAGAACCTTTTGATGAAAGTGAAAGAGGAGAGTAAAAATTTTGGTTTAAAACTCAACATTCAAAAAACCAAGATCATAGCATCTGGTCCCATCACTTCACGGCAATAGATAGGGAAAAAATGGAAGCAGTGACATACTTTATTTTCTTGGGTTCCAAAACCACTGCAGATAGTGACTGCAACCGTGAAATTAAAAGACGCTTGATCCTTGAAAGGAAAGCTGTGATGAACCTAGAGAGTATCTTAAGAAGCAGAGACATCACTTTGTCTACAAAGGTCCATATAGTCGAAGCTATGATTTTCTAGTAGTCATGTGTGGATGTGAGAGTTGGATCATAAAGAAGCTGAGCACCAAAGAATTGATGCTTTTGAACCATGGTGCTGGAGAAGACTTTTTAGAGTCCCATGGATTGCAAGGAGATCAAATCAGTCAATCCTAAAGGAAATCAGTCCTGAATATTCATTGGAAGGACTGATGCCGAAGCTGAAGCTCCAATACTTTGGCCACCTGGTGGGAACAACAGAATCATTGGAAAAGATCCTGATCCTGGCAAAGAACAAGGGCAGGAGGACAAAAGGGCAATGAAAAGGTTGGATGGCATCACTAACTCAGTGGACATAAGTTTGAGCAAGCTTTGGGAGATAGTGTAGGACAAGGAAGCCTGGCATGTTACAGTTCATGGGGTCGCAAAGAGTCAGACATGACTGAGTGACTGAAAAACAACGAAGCCTCAGAATAACTTTGCGAAATGGGAACTGTAAATATCCTAAACTTTTCGTTCAGGAAGCAGCAGTAGAGCCTATACTCCTTAACCAACTATGATGTCCAGCTTTTTATGAAGAACACAGTTATTTCAGGGACAACCCTGAATTAGATGTAAACTTCCTGCCTTTCTGAGAGTGAATTTTCCTTTATGGTTTGAATTATCTGTCCTTTCTTACCTGAACTGTGTCTGACCGTTTGAAGAACTGATTAGCTGCACAGAGACCTCTAGGCAGTGATTCACCTGGCGTGATTTCAGAGTCATCTGATGAGAGTACAGTGCTCCCAACTGACCTCAGAGAACTGAACCAGGTAATTCCACATATATGATTCACCTCACCCATATTCAGTTTGGAGTTTGAAATGCTCTTACGTTATAGTAAAAACAAATTTGTTTCCTCAAAACTGTAGTGTATTCTGAGTGCAGTGGATTGTATATGAGATGGTAGTATTGCTTAAGAAGAACTTCAGGTGGAAGTTTTTGTTAGAGAAATACTTACCCTTCTGTTTTACTACAGGTAATGACAGTGAAGAATTTGCCTTACATCCATCAGTGATGAAATGGGTGACCCTACTTAATTTTCTTATAATATCATCACCAGAAATTTTCCTGATTGTCCCCTAATGCATGAACTATCATCAAAACAAAACAAAAAAAATTCAGAAAGCAATTAGAGAATGGGTTTAAAATATAGACACTATGAAACAGGAAACCTGTACTTATACCTATATTAAGGTATAAGTTATTCGTATTTATTCATGTAGAAATTGTGTGAGGTTAGAATGGAGATTTAGGAATATTATGAGCAAAAGACTGAGTGCTGTCAAAAAAATACTCTGCCAGCCTTTTCAAAATCATTAGCAGAAAGAACACCAGGAGTACTATTCTGTTAATAACTTTACAAGCTCTTGATTCATCAATGAAAACTTTATTAAAGGCCTGGTTAAAAACATTTTAAATATTGGATTTTACTATTCTTTGGCTGGCCATATAGAGAAAGTAAATTAAGAAGAAAGAGGTGGATTTTTAAAACTCCTATCCACACAGATACACACCAGAGAGGAAAGAACAGGGAGAGAAGAAGCTAGTAAGGTGTCCTGTGGACTTGATTTATGAGGCTAACACCATCTTATCTTGAGGTCAAATGGAGATAGAAAGAGGAAATGCAGGGGCAAGAATGAAGAGTGTAGAGGAGGAAGAAGTTTTCTTTGACTCTCTTAGAGTCTCAGACTAGGTCTGAAAATTGAACTGATTTTAAACAAAAACAGATTAATGGGGAAAACCTACAAATTTATTTAATATATGTTTTATGTGACAAGGGATCCTTCCTAAGGAGATGAAGATCTGAAGAATCAGCTAAACCTGAGTATTTTTATGTTAGATTTGATGAAGAGTGAAAAGGCATGGAGAAATATGATAGGTCAAATAGCATGAGCCAAGTGTTGTAAATTGGGAGAAATCTGTAAGGCCCATTCCTTTTGGTTCTGATTGGTGTCCCTCCATCTTAGAAACAGGAGACTCCTTTCTTCATGAACAGGCAGGGCACTTTTCATATGAGGGTCCCATGACCTGCTTCAGTGGAGAAAGGAAGAGGGAGAGTCAAAGAGACTGTCTTCCTTCTGCCAGTTTCTCAAACACCTTCAGCTTATTCAGTATGCCAAGGAGCCATATTTTGGGCTATCATGTCTTGAATCCCAGCAAGAGAAGGAAATATGAGAGATAACAGGAGGAAAAAAGGAGAGAGGAGATGGGACACTAGAAAGAAGAGATGAGAAGAAAAGAGAAAAGAACAAAATGGAGAATAAGGAAGTGAAGAAACCTCAGCCCCAAGAAAGGTCCTAACTCAACAGACCCTGCAAACAAGACTAGGATAAAAAAGAGACATGAAAGATGAAGGCTGGCATACAATAAAAGATCATGTCTTGCTTAAGTTGGCTTATCACATGGAGGCAGGGACCACATATGAGATCTCTTGCCCTTATGTACCCATACTGATTCATGCTTAAGAATCTAGCCAATCAGATTTGTATCCACTGCTCCACTGACGAATAAGCTAATGGAAAGAAAAGGAAAAAGGTGAACCTCCATGTAGAAAGAAGGGAACCTAAGACCTTTTCAACGATTATTTATGCTTTCTACAGTCAGATAATGCAAATGGTATAACCCTCAGGTTTCTTTTTAAAAATTTGTCTACAATAAGTTTACAGTTCAAATGAATATAGGTGGTAAAAGTGGCATGTTTTTTCTTTTTTTCTTTCTATATTGTATTGGTTTTGCCATACATTGACATGAATCCGCCATGGGTGTACATGTGCTCCCCTTCCAGAATCCCCCTCCCACCTCTCTCCCCATCCCATCCCTCTGGTTCATCCCGGTGCACCAGCCGCGAGCACCCTGTATCATGCATCGAAACTGGGCTGGCTATTCGTTTCACAAATGATAATTTACATGCTTCAAAGCCATTCTCCCACATCATCCCACCCTCGCCCTCTCCCGTAGAGTCCAAAAGACTGCTCTATATATCTGTGTCTCTTTTGCTTTCTCACATACAGGGTTATCTTTACCGATTTACTAAATTCCATATATATGCATTAGTATACTATATTGGTGTTTTTCTTTCTGGCTTACTTCATTCTGTATAATAGGCTCCAGTTTTATCCACCTCATTAGAACTGATTTGAATGTATTCTTTTTAATGGCTGAGTAATATTCCATTGTGTCTATGTACCACAGCTTCCTTATCCATTAATCTGCTGATGGGCATCTAGATTGCTTCCATGTCCTGGTTATTATAAACAGTGCTGTGATGAACATTGGGGTACAGTGTCTCTTTCAATTCTGGTTTCCTCAGTGTGTATGCCCAGCAGTGGGATTGCTGGGTCATATGGCAGTTCTATTTCCAGTTTTTTGAGGAATCTCCACACTGTTCTCCATAGTGGCTTTCCTAGTTTGCATTCCCACCAACAGTGTAAGAGGGTTCCCTTTTCTCCACACCCTCTCCAGCATTTATTGCTTGTAGACTTTTAGATAGCAGCCATTCTGACCAGTGTGAGATGGTACCTCATTGTGGTTTGATTTGCATTTCTCTAATAATGAGTGATGTTGAACATCTTTTCATGTGTTTGTTAGCCATCTGTATGTCTTCTTCAGAGAAATGTCTGTTTAGTTCTTTGGCCCATTTTTTGGTTGGGTCGTTTGTTTTTCTGGAATTGAGCTGCAGGAGTTGCTTGTATATTTTTGAGATTAATTCTTTGTCAGTTGCTTCATTTGCTATTATTTTCTCCCATTCTGAAGGCTGTCTTTTCACCTTGCTTATAGTTTCCTTTGTTGTGCAGAAGCTTTTAAGTTTAATTAGGTCCCATTAGTTTATTTTTGCTTTTATTTCCAATATTCTGGGAGGTGGGTCATGGAGGATCTTGCTGTGATTTATGTCAGAGAGTGTTTTGCCTATGTTTTCCTCTAGGAGTTTTACAGCTTCTGGTCTTACATTTAGATCTTTAATCCATTTTGAGTTTACTTTTGTATGGTGTTAGAAAGGGTTCTAGTTTCATTCTTTTACAAGTGGTTGACCAGTTTTCCCAGCACCACTTGTTAAAGAGATTGTCTTTTCTCCATTTTATATTCTTCCCTCCTTTGTCAAAGACAAGGTGTCCATAGCAGCATGGATTTATCTCTGGGCTTTCTATTTTATTCCATTGATCTATATTTCTGTCTTTGTGCCAGTACCATACTGTCTTGATGACTGTGGCTTTGTAGTAGAGCCTGAAGTCAGGCAGGTTGATTCCTCTAGTTCCATTTTTCTTTCTCAAGATTGCTTTGGCTAGTATACTCATTCTCACTATATTGATTCTTCCAATCCATGAACACGGTATATTTCTCCATCTATTTGTGTCCTCTTTGATTTCTTTCACCAGTGTTTTATAGTTTTCTATATATAGGTCTTTTGCTTCTTTAGATAGATATATTCCTAAGTATTTTATTCTTTTCATTGTGATGGTGAATGGAATTGTTTCCTTAATTTCTCATTCTGTTTTCTCATCGTTAGCACATAGGAATGCAAGGGATTTCTGTGTGTTGATTTCACATCCTGCAACTCTACTATATTCATTGATTAGCTCTAGTAATTTTCTGGTGGAGTCTTTAGGGTTTTCTATGTAGAGGATCATGTCATCTGCAAACAGTGAGAGTTTTACTTCTTTTCCAATCTGGTTTCCTTTTATTTCTTTTTCTTCTCTGATTGCTGTGGCCAGAAGTTCCAAAACTATGTTGAATAGTAGTGGTGAGAGTGAGCACCCTTGTCTTGTTCTTAACTTTAGGGGAAATACTTTCAGTTTTTCACCATTTAGGATAATGTTTGCTGTGGATTTGTCATATATAGCTTTCATTATGTTGATGTATGTTCCTTCTATTCCTGCTTTTTGGAGGGTTTTTATCATAAATGGATGTTTAATTTTGTCAAAGGCTTTCTCTGCATCTATTGAAATAATCATATGGTTTTTATTTTTCAATTTGTTAATGTGGTGTGAACATTGAAGCATACTATCTTTTCCAAACCCAGAGTGAAAATATTCAATTTATCAAAATTAGAGGCCAATGCTGATCCTCTGAACTGGTCATTAACTGTAACTGGTAGAAAGGAGAGAGGGCGGCATTTTGATTCACAGTGACAGACCAATCGGAGAAGGAAATGGCAACCCACTCCAGTACTCTTGCCTGGAAAATCCTATGGACAGAGGAGCCTGGTAGGCTGCAGTCCATGGGTTCGCTAAGGGTCGGACACGACTGAGTGACTTCACTTTCACTTTTCACTTTCATGCATTGGAGAAGGAAATGGCAACCCACTCCAGTGTTCTTGCCTGGAGAATCCCAGGGACGGGGGAGCCTGGTGGGCTGCCATCTATGGGGTTGCACAGAATCGGACACGACTGAAGTGACTTAGCAGCAGCAGACAGACCAATATTCTGGTATGGGTTTACCTTTACTGCCTGCAGCATTTCTGCCAGCACTTTCACTGAAAGTCTTACAAAATGCCTTATTTTTCACTGTAACATGCCATACAGCGTTGCCCATTCATCCAAGTTTACATTGTATGTCAAAGGTGGTGTGTGATAATCACTCATATTCATGCAATGCACTGGTTTCTAATGTAAAATCATGTAAATGCCAAATAGCATTTTATGTTTTATGTCAGAGTGTAATGAATTGAACTCTTACCATGATAATATGGCAGCTAATAGGACTTTGTACCCTGTGTTTATTTCACAAACTTTTCTCCTAGATTAAGGTCAAGAATGAATGTAGACGAGTGAGAAGGGTGGACAGTGCTTCATATCTTAGATCCTTCCCTTCAGAACCTCTTTCCACCCTTCTCAAAAAATACTGAATGTTGTCTGGAAATGTCACATGAATACTTAGGTCATAATGAATGATAACAAGAACCAGTTACAGTGTTGTTAAGGAAATTGTGAGCCAAGAGTTAAAAGTCATTGAGATTAAGAAGGAGATGCCAGGAGGGTGGGCCTTCCCTGGTAGCTCAGCTGGTAGAGAATCTGCCTGCAATGCAGGAGACCTGGGTTTGATTCCTGGGTTGAGAAGATCCCCTGTAGAAGGGATAGGCTACCCACTCCAGTGTTCTTGAGCTTCCTGGGTGGCTCAGACAGTAAAGAATCCACCTGCAATGCAGGAGATCTGAGTTCTATCCCTGGGTTGGGAAAATACCCTGGAGGAGGTCATGGAAACTCACTACAATATTCTTGCCTGGAGAATCCCATGGACAGAGGAACCTGGTAGGCTACTGTCCATGGGGTTGCAAAGAGTTGGACATGCCTGAGCAACTAAGCACAGCACAGCACAGCACCAGGAGGGTGAGGGTAAGTGTTATTTTTTAATCGCTAAATTGTGTCTGAATCTTTGTGACCCATGGGCTGTAGTCAGCCAATCTCCTCTGTCAATGGGATTCTCCAGGCAAGAATACTGGAGTGGGTTGCCATGTTCTCCTCCAAGGGATCTTCCTGATCCAGAGATGGAACATGGGTCTCCTGTGTCTCTTGCACTGCAGGTGGATTCTTTACCACTGATCCACCAGGGAAGCAGGGTTAAGGGTAGTTGTTCCGTTTAACCTCAAACAGTAACTTAAATAAATTAAGGATTTTAAAAGAATGAATCACTTTGCTGTATAGCAGAAATTAACATTGTAAATCAACAATACTTCAATAAAATACTATCTTTAAAAAGCACGAAAAATTAAAAAAAATATCTCTGTTGAACAGACTGTGAATTTAAATTTTGGAGAAAAGAAATAAAAATCCCAGTTCTACAATTAATTAATTAATTAAGGCTTTTGCTTTTCTTAAATAGCAGGAAGTTTGATGTAGGCTATCCGGGCTGATATAATGACCATGTGATGTCAACAGTGACACAGACTCTTTTCCCTTCCACTAAACCATCTTTAGCTTGTGCTTCTGTTCTCACGTTGATTGTTTCAAGGTTGCATGATGGTTGCTCTGCTTCCAGTATCAGGTTGTCCTTACAAACAGGAGGAAGGGAAGGAAGGGCAAATCCAGCAAGCCATTTGCTTACTCTACTCACTTTCCAAATGCAATCTGCCTTGGGAGACTGGCCCTTAAAGAAGAGACTTCCTTGCCATTTGGCTTCTGGTTGGGTTTGGCCAGTAGAGAACCCTGGAAAGAGACTGATGGAAGAGACAAGAAAGACGTCAGGGTATATAGTCCTGCGGTTCCCTCCCTTTGAAGGCAGTCCAAGCTGTGTCCTTCAATGGAAGGACCCCGCTCCTCTTAGAAGGAAACCTCTATTACAAAACTCTACCCTGGGTTCTGGGGACCTCTTTCTTTGAACAGGTTTAAGTATCTGCATATTAGTTCAGTTCAGTCGCTCAGTCGTGTCCGACTCTTAGCGACCCTATGAACCGCAGCACGCCAGGCCTCCCTGTCCATCACCAACTCCCGGAACTCATGTCCATCTAGTCGATGATGCCATCCAATCATCTCATCCTCTGTCATCCCCTTCTCCTCCTGCCTTCAATCTTTCCCAGCATCAGGGTCTTTTCAAATGAGTCAGCTCTTCGCATCAGGTGGCCAAAATATTGGAGTTTCAGCTTCAACATTAGTCCTTCCAATGAATACCCAGGACTGATCTCCTTTAGGACGGACCAGTTGGATCTCCTTGCAGTCCAAGGGACTCTCAAGAGTCTTCTCCAATACCACAGTTCAAAAGCATCAATTCTTCCGCATGTGTATATAAAAGTTTGAAAATACTTTTTGGATGCAAACCAAAGGTCTATTAGCAGTTCCCTCGAAACAGGGGAAGGAAGAAGACTGAGAAGGGAGCAGAGACAGATTTCAATTCACTTGTAACAATCCATTTCTTAATGATACATTTATTTTTGTTCTGGCCTAACGGAGAAGGCGATGGCACCCCACTCCAGTACACTTGCCTGGGAAATCCCATGGACAGAGGAGCCTGGTAGGCTGCAGTCCATGGGGTCGCAAAGAGTCAGACACGACTGAGCGACTTCACTTTTCACTTTTACGCATTGGAGAAGGAAATGGCAACCCACTCCAGTGTTCTTGCCTGGAGAATCCCAGGGACGGGGGAACTTGGTGGGCTGCCGTCTATGGGGTCGCAGAGAGTCAGACACGACTGAAGCGACTTAGCAGCAGCAGCAGTAGCAGCAGTACTAACAGGCCCTCCTGCTGCCAGTGGCTCACTGTCCTGTTCCTTACCCCTTCCCTTCTCTGCCTACACTTCTGTAATTAGTCCTCTTTTAAGGAAGCCCTTGTCCAATTATCCTAATTTGAGAGTGCCATCTGTTTTCCTACAGTCACACCACTATTGCACGCTTATTGTAAACCATGGAAGAACTAGGTGCTTCACATAGGTAACTCATTTAATCTTCATTTGATTAAAAAAATACAGCTCTATGTACTGCCTACATTTTAGAGATGGAGTGACTGATGTCAGAGAGTTAAAATAACTTGCCTAAAGTCACACAGTATGTGACAGGTGCATGGAATAAACCCAAGCAGCCTAGCTCCAGAGCCCCTGATCCTAATTACCATACAATGCAGCCTCTCAAATAAGTGATTTTTGAACACACATGATGGAATATTTACTGTGAATGACGTAAATAAATATGAATCATCATGAGAAACCTCAAAAGTCTAAATTTGATTTAAAAAATGTTTCAGAATCATTCCATTTCATGCATATTTTAAAATAAATACATAAAACTAGATTTAGATTATTTATGGATATATTTGTATAGAGATATTTATTTTTTATAGTATATACAATAGAAATTTAAAATATATATATATATATACACACACACATATATTTATATGTAGTAGGCTTTCCAGGTGGCACTAGTGGCAAAGAATCCACCTGCCAATGCAGGAGACTTAAGAGATGTGAGTTTGATTTCTGGGTCAGGAAGATTCCTGGAGGAGGGCATGACAACTCACTCCAGTATTCTTGCCTGGAGAATCCCATAAACAGAGGAGCCTGGTAGGCCATAGTCTATGGAGTCGTAAAGATTCGGACAGGACTGAAATGACTTAGCACACACACATTTATATGTAGTAAAAAATGATTTGGGTGTAAGCTAAATACATCACAATGACCTTTTAAGAAATAAAAAGAATATGTCTAGGGAAGAGAAGAAATGGGATTTCCACTTTACCCATGATGATTTATTCACTTAAAAAAACAAAACATGAAATACTCTGGGAAAAAAAAAAGACAAAAATGTTAGCAAGTTTTGATTCTATATCATTAGTGTTTGCTATATTATGTTGCCTTTAAAAAATTTAAGCCCATTTTCAAAAAAACAATGACAAAAATATTAAAAGAAATACACATGTGAATAGAAAATAGGAGATGAAAGTATGGAGACTGGATGTGGAGAAGATTGCTTTAAAGGACTGTGACCCAAAACGGAAGGAGAGAGTTAGAGGCAGCTGTGGGCAGGAGCTGAGATCAAGGATAGGTTCCCCTATGGCTCAAATGGTAAAGAATCCGCCTGCATCGTGGGAGACCAGATTCCATTCCTGGGTCAGAAAGATCTCCTGGAGAAGGGAATGGCAACCCACTCCATTTTCCTGGAGAATTCCATGGACAGAGAAGTCTGGTGGGCTACAGTCCATGAGATTGCAGAGTCGGACATGATTGAGTGACTGTCACTTCTCTTAAGGTTTGTGAAAATGAGAGAGAGATAGAAACATGGTTATATGATAAAGGAGAGGGAACCAGTAGGAAGGGAGAGACTGATGGTGAGGAGGACAGAGTGGGATTATTTGAAGGAGGAAGGTCCCTGGGAGCTTTAAATGAGGAGGAAGAACTGGGTTGGCCAAAAGTTTTTTGGGGTTTTTTCATACCATCTTATGGTGAGGGAAATGTGAAGGTGTTAGTTTCTGGAGTCTTGACGTTCTTCCTCTCCCCGCACAGTGGAATAAGATACAAGACCCTGAATAGAAGATATGAGACAATTCTTTAGTTATTTCAGCAAGTCAGGAAATGAACAACCTACTAGAATTGCTGGGGACAGTTGAGGACCCATTTGAAGTTGTTGATCATAAAATCAACATGAAACCTACCTCCATCGTTTGAAAATCTGTGAATTCTCTTCAAGAATGTTCAAGTGCATGGTAAAACTTGATGTAGGTTTCACCCTGTGAATCCATTGGAGGGAGCAGGAATCAAGTGTTGTGAGTGTTTGCAAAGAGTGATCACACTTCAGGTTCATGGAGTCTTACCTGGGAGAGTAGGGAAGTAAAAAGAGGAAGGATTTTACGGTTGATGATACAGTGACAAGTTCAATAGCTTGGTGGTCTGACGAAGTCAGACCTAACGGGATGACTTGATCAATTAATCTTGTAGAACAGGAGTGTTCTACAAGAAGTTTTGGATTTCAGATTTTGGGGTAGTGCAGTTTTGGCTTATGACAGAATCCTGAGTGAGTACTTGGTTGAGTGAGACAGCTAATAAGAAATGAGTTTTAAAAAATCTTTAGGTGTAAATGTTGATTGCCCCACTACCACCACCTCCACCACTTGGATACTGATACCACAATGAATGATGATTAGCATTAAGGAATAGAATGTTAGAGAAAGACTGTGATCCCTCCCTCAGGTCCTCAGAGAATGAGTAGCCAGGGAAGTTAGATGTTTATTTAACTTCAAACATGGGTCAAATAAATGAAGAGCTCTTTTTTGTTTCATAACAAGAAGTCTGTATATAGGCTCTCTAAGCTGATACCAACAGGATTTTTTTTCTCTTTAAGCCATTTTTAGCTTGTGACTATTGCCCTCATGCTTGCTGCCTCATTGTTATCAGGATGAAATGCCAACTAAATGCTACACGTAGAGAGAAGTTGTCACAACAGTCAGCAAGAAGGGAAAGGGGGGGGACAAAAGTAGAGATCTAGCTGAGTCTGCTTCCTTTTTGAGTGAGTTCCTACAAATTCTATCCATTGATTTCTGTTTTCACCACATTAGATAAAACCATGTGACTTGGTTAATCTTAGCTTCAACAGAATTTTTAATTTTAATTTTTAAAAAATCTGGGTATACTCCATATGAAATCAGTTTTCTGTTTTGGAGAAAAAAAAAAAGAATGGGTAATATATAGGCAACTTGCAGCATCTGCCATGTATTATATGCAAGAGATGTGAATCTTAGAGGATGAGATGATTTTGTGAGAGCACATAAGCTTATGAATCTTGAAGTAACAATGTATGGTAAGGGAGAAAATGAAGATACCTCCTGATCCTGAAGTCAGGAATAGGAAATGAAACAGGATATGAAGATACAAAAAAAAAACTACAATAGCAAAAATTAAAATCCTCAAATTTTAGAAGTTAGATTATAGTTAATGGTAAGAGAAGAAGCTTAAGATAAGGAAAATAACCCAATTTATAAAGTCAGAGCTATGGAAGTTCTAGTGATATGACTGTAAGAGACAAAGGGGTTGGGTCAGAATAGTATGAAGTTAATAGTGATGAAGGGCAAGGCTTTATTTCTGGAGCTACTTGAGGTACAGAGGGATAGGAGGCATAATGATCCCTAGCAGTAACTCAGACAAGATTGTATATTTCCTTGTGGTTGTGGATTAGATGCTTATGTCAGTGGCATGATGGTTCCCAGGACAGTTGTCCCCTCAGTTACATGCAGGCTTACAAAGGAGTTATGAGGGAGCCTGTGCCTCTGGCTTCATGAGAGGTAAGATGATGTAGGGAGCAGCAGGGCCACCCAGTGCAATCATAGAGGTTGTATTCTGCACAAGAGCACACAATGAGTAAAGGAGGCTGAGATGAACTTCAACTCATGCTCCATCGATGAAGCCATGTGGTTAGGTGTTTTGTCCACCCAGAATGGCCTTTCTTTCTCTAAGTTTCATGAAGGCTATCCTTGGTCAAAGCTGTGCTATTTAGAGTTATTATCACTTATTTAATTAATTCATTTATGTTTTCAGTAACAGATTAACTGACAGAAGCACTCCTTCCTATGTGTTTTGGGGAACCTAAGGACAAAGTGTGTTCCCTATTGAGCCTCGAGTATCTTTGACGGTAGTATGGATATGAGACACAGATTGTTGTAATTGCCCAGATTTAAAGAGTTCTATCATGTTAGAAATGGAAGGGAACTTAGAAGTCATCTATCCAAATCCCTCATTCAGATGTAACCAAAGGCAAAAAACAAAACACACACACTTGTGTAGAAGATAGAAATTAAGGATTGAAATATTAGTGCTCCATCTAGAAGATGCCGCTTATTTCGTGGAAAGAGAATGAAGTCTGTTTTGTCTCAGAAAGATCAGGAAAGGCTTTTTTTTTTTTTTTTAATATCCTTCATTGCTAAGTTGGATAATATTTGTAGTGAGAACATGGACTTACAGAATGTTCTTCCAACAGAAATTATATGTCAGGGGAAGATGCTGTTCTCCAGTGAAAGGGACAACCCTTTTAACAGCCACTATTGACCTTGAAGATAAATACTACATGAGATTAATACCAGAAAATCAGCTCTCACAGAACTATGCTGACTGTCTGTTCCCTTTAGAAACAAAGTAGGACTCCTTGTTTTTAATGTCTTCTAGATGCAAAAAAATGTGGAGTCTGCACCCAACTCCATTCTACCTCTGATTCAACATATATAATAAGAGCTTCCTAGGGTTTCTATATGAGTTATCTTGTGTTTAGATACAGTGAGGCCATCCTTAAAAGACAGTTCAATGTACCAAAATATGTAGTAATTTAACAAAATTCTGGGTTTATGCTTCTAATTCTTCCATGAACCTAATGGAAAGGGTGAGTGAAAATCTTTTCACAGCTTCTATGCCTTTGCTTCTTCCTCAATGGATAGATTGGGATTAACAAAGAAGCCTCACTATCTTCTGTTCCCTTTGCCATCAATATCCTCAGAAACACCATTCTTTCATTTTCCTTCCACTTAGTCTCAGATGAATCTACCTTCTTTCCAAACTTCAACCTGTCCACTAGTCACCTTGTAGACATGCTCATATCTCTTTCATACTTTGAAAAGTAATTCTTACTGATTGTTACTCAGGTTACCATATCATTTGTCTCCCTTCCAATCACCCTCAACATCTTGAAAGAATAGTCTACCAATTGCTTCAATATCTTCAACTCCTGTGTGTGTGTGTGTGTGTGTGTGTGTGTGTGTGTGTGTGTGTGTGTGTGTGACTCATTCATGTCTGATTATTTGAGACCCCATTTACTGTAGCCTGCTAGACTCCTCTGCCCAAGGAATTCTCTAGGGAAGAATACTGGAGTGGGTAGCAATTTTCTTCTCCAGGGGATCTTTCCAATCCAGGGATCGAATCTAGGTGTCCTGCATTGCAGGCAGATTCTTCACTGTTTGAGCCACCTGGGAAACCCCTTCAACTCCTATTCACTAGAAAATTTCTTAACATTCTGCACCCACAACTTCTCAGAAATGGTGAACTTCAATTTATTTTCTCAATCAAACAGCTAAACTAAAACCTGAAACAAGCAAATGCAACTCTCACTTCTGTTTCCTGCTGGCTCAATTCAGGAACACTACTGTTTTAGTGTAGATCTTTCATATATGTGATGTAGATTGAAAGTGTTCATTCTCCCCACTCCATCCTCCAGTTTTATCAAACTAAGACAAGACCTAGTTTAACTTGGGAGATTAGGTTAGATATAAATACACTATCATGTGTGAAATAGATAGGAAAACTGTGGTATATAGCACAGGGAGCTCAGCTTAGTGCCCTGTGTTGACCTAGATGGGTAAGATGGGGGTTCTTAGAGGTGCGCGCGCGGGGGGTGGGTGGTATCTATATATACATATAGCTGGTTCACTTCATTGTACAGCAGAAAGTAACACAACATTGTAAAGCAATTATACTCCAATTTTTAAAAAATAGACACATAAAAAATAAACAAAGGAAAAATAAAACCAGTCCATCTAGCATAACTTGGCAGACAACATAAGAACCTGACCATAATGCAGTATCTGAACCTCAGGAAACTCTTGGGAGAAAACTCCCACAGGAGGTGGTGGTGGTGGTTTAGTCTCTAAGTCATGTCCAACTCTTGTGACCCCATGGACAGAGGAGCAGGCTCCTCTCTCTTTCTCTCTCTCTCTCTCTTTCTCTCTCTCTCTCTCTTTCTCTCTCTCTCTCTCTTTCTCTGCAGTATATGCTCTTGGTGTGTGCACTCAGTCTTGTCCAACTCTGTGAGACCCCACAGACTGTAGCTCACCAGGCTCCTCTGTTCATGGGATTCTCCAGGCAAGAATACTGGAGTGGGTTCCCATTTCCTCCTCCAGGGAGGTATGCTATTAACCATTATGTTACACTGCTTCCCTGAAAGGCCATTGAAATACTTTAAAATAAGATGCTTTTAAAATTGCAAGGCAATAGAATAGGACATTATATCTATAAAACTAGAACTAAGATAGTTACTGAAATGGATCAAGTAGAAATCATAGAAATTAAATTTATGATAGTTACAACTTTAAGAAAGAAAACATCTCATTTTAAGATTAAGTAGTAGAATTATCACAGCTAAATCCAGAATTAGTGAACTAGGAAGATAAATTTGAGAAAGTCCTTCAGAAAGTTACTCAGGAATTTAAAGTGATGGAGAATATAAAAAGTGAAGTAAAGAAAGGGATGGTAGAATGTGATGCTCAACAGTGTTTGCAGGAAGCTTCAAGGAAGAACAGAGACTATTGAGAAAAGAAGTAATATGTACAGAATGGCTGAGAATTTCTAAAACTGAAGACGGAATCTCAGTTTAAAAAGTCCTTGCTATCAAGCAGAATTAAAGATAAAGCTACAGTACACACTTTGTACTGAAATGGAGGAAAATCCTAAAGGCTTTCAGAGAGACTGCTCACAACAGAGCAAGCACATTGACAGGAGAGTTTGTATCAGCACCAAATAGAATCTGGAAAACACTTAAGTAAAGATCTTCAAAGTGCTCAGTATAAAAGATTGTGAACTAAAATTCTACAAACAGCCTAACATTTTTTCCCTAGAAATACAAGGATTCTTAACATATACTCTCATAGATCCTTGCTGGAAGAACTACAAAAAGGAGAAAAATGAATTATAAAGAAAAAAAATGGGAGATGAAAAGCAACAGTAGACAAAAAATATCAGCACGACCTGAGAATAAACTTTCATATATAGTGACAATGAAATACTTTTAAGGGAAACAATAGCCAACTGTTTTGTGGATTTTTTGTTTTCTTTCAGCAATAAAATAATAACATGAGAGAAGGAGATAATGTATAGAAGCTAAGAATTTTATTTCAGGGGGAAGAGAGAAATATTAAGTAATGTTTAGACTGTCAAAATTTATTTAATATATATTAAAATCTGTTGGTGATCAGTAAAATAATAGAATCTACAATCGTTAAATAAGTAAAGCGTAACAGAAACGAAAAACAAAATAAATTCAGTGTTTCAAAGAGAAGATTGAAAAAGGAAGGAAACGTTAATAAAAAATAGAATTTCAAAAATGTATTCAAATACACTGTTGGGCACAACAAATAGGAAAATAACTATACCTGCCAATTATTAAGGAACATAGACTATCGAATCTGAAACTCAGAGATATGCTTTTTTTTAATTTAAAAGAAACACTCAAAAATTATGAGCATAGGTAACTACTAACCAAAGCAAACGTGACATAGAAATGTTAATACCATGTAACATAGATTTTGGAGCAAAGTTTATTAAAAGAAACAGTGACAGATATTACATACAGATTTTTTTAAAAGCCACTCAAAAGGTACAGCAATCATGACTTTTCAGGCTTCTGAAAATATAGTTTCATAATATACAAAGCAAATACTATTTCAGTTACTAGAAGAAACTGAAAAATCCTTCTCATACTGGGAAGTATTAAAATATCTCCCCCGAGGAAGATGTATATAGATAGATGTAATAAGTCAACATAGCAAAGAATTAATACAAAGAATGATTGCAATAAATTGAAAGGTATTGAACCTTGCCTATACCCAACAAAAAGAAAATAAACATTTTTCCAGATAAGGAATTTTTCTTGACTATAATGGAGTTAAATTACAAGCACAAAATAGAAAGTTTTTCTTTCAAAATTATGCTTCTAGAAAGTAAAACACAAAAACTAAAACTCACATTTCTCAGTAATCATGGATTAAAAGGATACTATAATGAAAACTGTATTTAGACAAATAACATACTAACACATATAATGAAAATAATGCAAGTGCTTAGAAAACAATTTATGGCTTCAAACAAAAGAAAAACTAAATATGAATTGTCCAAGTGTTTAAATTATAAACTAATTTTTAAAATGCACACAATAAAATAAACGTTAAAAAATAGAAAATATAGAGCAATAAAATACGAAAACAAAGTAATAAAATAGAATACAAAACAAAAGGGAAGGTCACCACTAACTAAAACTAGTTCTCTGTGAAGGCTAGTGAGGTGGTAAATTTGTAAACAACAAAAATCAAATTAATAAGCAAAAATATAGGAGATTATCTTTATGAGCTTGTTGTAGTGAAAGCCTTTTTACATAAGACTAAAAACCTTGTAAGTAGAGAAAACATTAGGTAAATGACAAAATCAAAATATATTACAGACAAATAAAATGATAAGCTACAAAAGAGGAAAATATATTTGTAAAACAATGGATTAAGATTAGAATATATACATAATAATCTATTTTTTAAAATTTTGAAGTACTCTCAATCTTATGAAAAAGTTGCAAAATTGTGATATTCCTATATACATTCTACCCAACTTTTCTTAATGTTAAAACTTAAATAACCCAAGTAAAATATTCAAAACCAGGACTTAAACATTGAAAAAATATTATTAGCTTATTTGAATTTTCCCAGTTGTCCAACTACTGCTGTTTTTCTTATCTAGGATCTAAGCCAGGAGCCCACATGGCCTGTTTCTTTTAGTCTGAGATGGTAGCTCAGTTTTCTTTCTTTTCATGACTTTAATACTTTTGAAAAACAAAGGCCATATGTCTTTTCCTCTTTTTTCTATTTTATTTTGGTCCTTTGGTCCTCAATTTTAAAGTTTATGATAGGGGTTAGGGATATCAGCCCTTTGGGAACTGTGCTACAAATTTTCTCCCAGTTTGTAATTTCTTTTGATTTTAGTTTTGAGATTTTTGCCTTGACTTATTATTATTATTTTAATGTATAAAATTTTGTTTCTTTATTGTCTTTGAATTTTGAGCTCTGATTAGAAAACTTTTCCCTATACTGAGGTTAAAGAGAAATCCACCATGTTTTCCTCTAGTGTTCAGGGTTTCATTTTGTACCTTTAGATCTTTAATCCATTTGACCTATACTCTTGAATATGAGGTATGGATCTAATTTCATCCTTTACCAAATTGCAAACCAACTGTCTGACACCATTTATTATATTTATTTTGGTCCAAGTGTTTTAATATATCTTTGTTTCATGCTTAATTTCCAAGCATACTTGGATCTATTTCTGAGCTATTTTGCTTTTCCTGTGTATTTGTCTATTTATATACCCATGACACACTGTTTTAATTATAGAGGCTCTACATAGTATGTTAATGTCCTGATATTTATGCATATTTATTTTTTCCAAGTTGAACTTTAGTATCTAGTTGGCTAACTACACACACACACACAAATTTGGAATTTTTATGAGGATTGTGTTAAATTTAGAAGTTAATTTAGGGAGAACTGACATCTTTATAATGTTGAGTCATCCTGATCAAAAAGAAGAATGTCTTTTCATTTGACTGACTTAAATTTCATGTCTGCTGGAAATGTTTAAAATTTTCCTTGTGTTAGTTTTATATGTTTCTTAAGTTTGCTCCTAAGTATTTAATCTTCTTAGTTTCTATTATAAGTGGATTTCCTCTGTAACACTGTGCCTTCTAATCAATTCTTTGTTAATTGCATATTACTATAACTTACCTAATTTTTTACTATTTGAGTTAATCTTGTCATTGATTCTTTAGGGCATTTGAGGCCTACTACCATGTCTTCAACAAATGCTTTTTACTTTTTCTTTAATAACTTTTATGCCTCCAACTGAGTTCCCTTGATTATTTTATATAATACATCTGTACAATATTAAGAAGGGCATCTTTTGCTTTATTTGTGATTTTAGTGAAAATTTCCCATTTTTCCTCATTGTGTAAATCCTCAATTTCTAATTAATCATATTGGTAATGTACTTTGGGGAATATGTATTTATTAACTATGTATATATATTTAGATAATATATATATAAAATATGTAAATATACATATATTCTTGGTAAGGAAATGTCATTTATCCCTCAGTTTTTATAGAGTGTTCCAATTTTGCAAAAGACATCTCAGCATCTATGGAGATAATCATGAATTTTGTCACTCAGATTTATTAACATGGAATATGGTATTACTGGGTTTACTAATATTGAACCAACCTTGTATCCTAGAATAAGTTGCACTTTGATACAATGTATGATTTTCACATGTTGATTCTGTTTGTAAGTATTTTATCTAATTTTTTTTTTCAGGTGCTAGAGCTATTACTACTTTTATTTTTTTTATTTTTATTATTTTTATTTTTTTTCAGTATTTTATCTAATATTTTTGAGTGATACATGTCTATAATTTTTTTTCTTTATCACATTTAGATATTAATATTAAACATACCCCATATAAGGAATTAGAATGTTTTCCTTCATTTTCAATGTGCTAGAACAATTTATAGAGCATCAGGTCTACCTGGTTTTTGAAAGTTTAGTTGAATTGCCATGTGAAATTACTTGGGCCTTGTGCTTAAAAGCAGAGACATTACTTTGTCAACAAAGGTCCGTCTGGCCAAGGCTATGGCTTTTCCAGTTGTCATGTGTGGATGTGAGAGTTGGACTATAAAGAAAGCTGAGTGCCGAAGAATTGATGCTTTTGAACTGTGATGGTAGAAAAGACTTTTGAGAGTCCCTTGGACTGCAAGGAGATCCAACCAGTCCATCCTAAAGGAAATCAGTCCTGGGTGTTCATTGGTAGGACTGATGTTGAAGCTGAAATTCCAATACTTTGGTCTCCTGATGCAAAGAGCTGACTCATTGAAAAAGACCCTGATGCTGGGAAGGATTAAGGGCAGGAGGAGAAGGGGACGACACAGGATGAGATGATTGGATGGCATCACCGACTCAATGAACATGGGTTTGGGTAAACTCCGGGAGTTGGTGATGGACAGGGAGGCCTGGCGTGCTGCGATTCATGGGGTCGCAAAGAGTCGGACACGACTGAGAGACTGAACTGAACTGAACTGTGCTTAAAAACTTATGACACATTTTTTTTAATGGAAATTGGACTGTTTAGGATTTCTAACTTATGTGAAGTCCATTTTAATAATCAGTGTTCCCATTGAAAATTATCCACTTCACCTAGATTTTTAAGCTTATTTGTACAGTCTAAAAATATCTTATTAAAATTTTTTTCTTCTTTTTCATTGGTTCTTTCCATCTTGTCAATTTTTAATTGTGCTGATTGCTTCCTTTTTCCTGTTTAAGATTTTGCTAGTTATTTCTCCTTTGTGTTCATTTTATTTTAAAGCAAGGATTTGTTTTCAAATTGGATTTACTATTTTTGTTTCATCGCCTCTTCTTCAACTTTTATCTTCATTATTTCCTTTTGAGTGTTTTGCTTCCTTTACTGTTCCTTTCCTCTATTCCTTTGCATTGATTGCTGAGGAAGCCTTTCTTATCTCTCCTTGCTATTCTTTGGAGCTCTGCATTCAAATGGGTATACCTTTCCTTTTCTCCTTTGCCATTCACTTCTCTTTTATTCACAGTTATTTGTAAGGCCTCCTCAGACAACCATTTTGCCTTTTTGCTTTTCTTTTCTTTGGGGATGGTCTTGATACCTGTCTTCTGTACAATGTCACAAACCTCCGTCCATAGTTCTTCACCAACCTAGAACCAGAAATCCAGGAAAGTTAAGTCAAGTGGACCTTAAGAAGCATCACAATGAAGAAGGCTAGTGGAGGTGATGGAATTCCAGCTGAGCTATTTCAAATCCTCAAAGGTGATGCTGTGAAAGTGCTGCACTCAATATGCCAGCAAATCTGGAAAACTCAGCAGTGGCCACAGGACTGGAAAAGGTCAGTTTTCATCCCAATCCCAAAGAAAGGCAATGCTAAAGAATGCTCAAACTACCACACAACTGCACTCATCTCACACACTAGCAAAGTAATGCTCAAAATTCTCCAAGCCAGGCTTCAACAGTACATGAACCATGAAGTTCTAGATGTTCAAGCTGGATTTAGAAAAGGCAGAGGAACCAGAGATCAAATTGCCAACATCTGTTGGATCATGAAAAAGCAGGAGAGTTCCAGAAAATATCTACTTCTGCTTTATTGATTATGCCAAAGCCTTTGACTGTGTGGACCACAACAAACTGTGGAAAATTCTTCAAGAGATGGGAATGTCAGATCACCTGACCTGCCTCTTGAGAAATCTGTATGCAGGTCAGGAAGCAAGGGTTAGAGCCAGACATGGAACAACAGACTGGTTCTAAATCAGGAAAGGAGTACATCAAGGCTATATATTGTCACTCTGCTTATTTAACTTCTATGCAGAGTACATCATGAGAAATTCTGGGCTGGAAGAAGCACAAGCTGGAATCAAGATTGCTGGGAGAAATATCAATAACCTCAGATATGCAGATGACACCACACTAATGGCAGAAAGTGAAGAAGAACTAAAGAGCCTCTTGATGAAAGTGAAAGAAGAGAGTGAAAAAGTTGGCTTAAAGCTCAACATTCAGAAAACTAAGATCATGGCATCTGGTCCCATCACTTCATGGCAAACAGATGGGGAAACAGTGGAAACAGTGACAGACTATATTTTGGGGCTCCAGAATCACTGTAGATGGTGACTGCAGTCATGAAATTAAAAGATGCTTGCTCCTTGAAAGAAAAGCTATGACCAACCTAGACAGCATGTTAAAAAGCAGAGACATTACTTTGCCAACAAAGGGCCACCTAGTCAAAGCTATGGTTTTTCCAGTAGTCATGTATGGATGTGAGAGTTGGACTATAAAGAAAGCTGAGCGCCGAAGAACTGATGCTTTTGAACTGCAGAGAAGACTCTTGAGAGTCCCTTGGACTGCAAGAAGATCCAACCTAAGGGAAATCAGTCCTGATTATTCATTGGAAGGACTGATGCTGAAGCTGAAACTGCAATACTTTGGCCACTTGATACGAAGAACTGACTCATTTGAAAAGACCCTGTTGCTGGTAAAGATAGAAGGCAGGAGGAGAAGGGAAAGACAGAGGATGAGATGGTTAGATGGCATCAGAGACTCAATGGACATGAGTTTGAGTAAGCTCCAGGAGTTGATGATGGATGGGGAGGCCTGGCATGCTTCGGTCCATAATTTCTCAAAGAGTCAGACACGACCGAGTAACTGAACTGAACTAACGCAGGTAAAGAATCTGCCTGCCAATGCTTGAGACATAAGAGAACGTATCTGATCCCTGGGTCAGGAAGATTGAGGTGTAGAGGGCACGACAACCCACTCCAGCATTCTTGCCTGCAGAATCCCATGTACAGAGGAGCCTGGATTGCTACAGTCCTTTGGGGTGCAAAGATTCGGACAGGACTGAGATGACTTAGCATGCAAGCATACATGTACCTATTCTTTTTCAAATTATTTTCCCATTTAGGTTGTTACATAATACTGATCCATTTGATGAAACATGGATGGACCTAGATATTGTCACATTGAGTGAAGTACCTCAAACAGAGAAAAAGAAATATTGTATGATATCCTTTGTATGTGGAATCTAGAAAAAAAAAGATATAAATGAACTTATTTACAAAACAGAAACAGAGTCACAAAGAGAGCAAACTTATGGTTATGGAGGAGGGTTGGGGGAGGAATAGTTAGGGAGTTTGGGATGGACAGGTACATACTGCTGTATTTAGAATGGATAGCAAATAAGGACCTACTCTAAACACAGTTATATATTTTACTGTGTGTGTGTGTGCATGTGTGTGTGTGTGAATCCCAGTCTTTCAGTTTATCCCTCCCCTCCCTTTCCTATCATCCCCGATAGCTGTAAGTTTTTTTTTTTTTTCCTACATCTATGATTCTATTTATATGTCAAGGTGACTGGACCACCAGGATCCCCAAAAATTGGTCAAATGTTATCCTGAGTGTGTCTGTGAGGGTGTTTCTGAATGAGATGAACATTTGAATCAGAAGATGGAGGAAATCTGATTGCCTTCCCCAACGTGGGTGAGCCTCATCCAATCCATTGATAGCCTGAATAGAACATAAGGCAGAGGAAAGGACATTTCATCCTTTCTTCCTGTCTTCATTGGAACATGAATCATCTCCTGCCTTCAGACTAGGACTTGGACTAAGATTGGAACTTATACCATTGCTTCTGCTTCTCAGGCATCTGGACTAGGAGCACATACCTGGGCTCTCCTGGGTCTTCAGCTTTCTGACTGCAGATCTTGGAACTTCTCAATGTCCAGAATCAAGCGAGCCAATTCCTTATGACACATCTCTGTAGATATCTCCTCAGAACCCTAATACAATGAGCAAACTCTTTTACATGCCCTCCTTATGAAGTTTTTAAAACAACTATATGCTGGATTAATATTTATTTCTATTTGAGTTTGCTTTTTTTTTTTTCATTTTGTGTTCTAGTTCATCATTTACAATGATGGATATAATTTTGAGTTTTGAATAACTCCACTCATCACTCTTCTGGGATAATCAGAAACCTCCTTTGATCTTCAGCCCTAGCTAAAGCATCACTCTCCAATGTTCTACATTAATTTTTTTATATTATTTTCTCCTCAAGGCCACTTGTGTATCAAACAGAAATTTAGGCTTTGGCTCTAAGGAGTCTCTTCTGCTAGCTTTACACATATTCCCACTATGAGACTCAGTCATCAATAACAGTGTTTATATTTCTATGAATGCTGAATACTACATCACTCAGATTAATTGATTTGCTGATGTTTGAGTGGCCAGTAATGGCAGAACTTGGACAGCTGTATTTAGTTCAAGCAATCTTTGTAAATGTCTATGTGCCTGATGTTGTATAAAGTCATAATTGACTACACTAGGGTTCCCTATTTTTAAAAAATGTATGGTAGGGACTTCCCTGGTGGTCCAGTCGTTAAAACTTTTCCTTCCAATGCAGGAGGTATGGGTTGGATCCCTGCCCTATAAACCAAAACATTAAAAAAAAAAAACAAGAAGCAATATTGTAACAAATTCAATAAAGACTTTAAAAATGATCCACATTTAAAAAATCTAAAAAAATGTATAGAGTCACAGCTTTCAAACCTTTATGATCATGATTTATAGTCAGAGATACAGTTTAACTAATGATTCTTTTCACACATACATATGGTTAATTAAAGCAAAAATTTCAGAAAACAGTGTCTAATTTTCTTCACACAATGCAGTTGAATATTTGTGTATTATATTCTATTTATTTGCTTTAAAGCACCAGGTTATAATACACTATATTGACTTTACAGGTCCTGATCAATAGTTAAAACAGTTTAAAACAATTCCAGATAATGTGGAACGTTATGAGAATCACCTTTAATTCCAAGTTTAGAGCTTTCTTGCGGATTATATGATGCTGCTTATTTTTGCTTAGACTCATGCCAACCCCTTAGGCATTTGCATTTACATACTAATGATAAATATCACTACATTAATGATATAATATAATAAATTTCATTACATTAATGATAGATATTACATACTCATGATAAATTCAGGGCTTCCCAGGTGGTGTTAATGGTTAAAAAAAAAAATTGCCTGAAATGCAGAAGACATAAGACACACAGGTTCAATCCCTGGGTCCAGAAGATTCCCTGGAGGAGGGCATGATAACCCCATTCTTGCCTGGAAAATCCCATGAACAGAAGATCCTGGCAGGCAACAATCCACAGGGTAGCAAAGAGTCGGACACGACTGAAGCAACTTAGCAGGCATGTACTTATTAATGTGTTAGCCCCTTGAATCCTAACAGGATGAAACACAAACAAGGTAAATTTTGGTGAAAATAATCTTTGAATGATAGGAAACAGGAAAATGTTGAAGGGGAAGGCATGATAAACCCAGCCAAGGATGAGTGGGTCCACGGGGGTGTTGCTCCAGAGAATAACCTAACCTAGTCATCAAAGTAAAAGGACAATCAGAAGACCATTTGCAGAATTAGGGGAACAGAGGATAAAATCTAGTAGATAGAATCATGTAAGATATTTTATCTCTTTCATCACTCAGCTCAGGTGTTATTTCCTCCAAAAAAAAAATCTTCTTTTCTGGTGCTTAAAAGCTCACAGCATTCTGGGCCTGCCTCCATCACTCACTTATACCATATTTATATGATGTTTGGGATCTTGAAAGCATAGAGTACCTTTTTATTTGAATCTCCAGCATCCAGCTGAGTGCCTGGCACATCATAGGGATTCACATACATATCCCCCAGAGTTCTCTAAAACTGTTTCCTCTACTGTGGAAAAAAGTTGGGCTATATGATCTGCAAGGGCCCTTGTAGTCCTAACAATCTTGTTACTTAGACACATCTGAAGAAGCCCAAAGCACTCTGCTTCATAACAAAATTCACATTTTTGCTGTGATGGGTTCAAATGTATGAGTTAAAGCATGAACCACCCGTGCACAGTTTAGGGCCTACCCCTGCCCTGGCAGAAGTGTTCTGATAAGAGCAGTTGAAAACCTAATGTGGTAGTGCCTGCTGCAGGACAATATTCTAGAGGGAATCCTAAGTATCTAGACTAAGTAAACTGAAGGAGAAGAAACATCTATTGTTAGAGAATTTAACCCAACAATCCTACCTGATGCAAAGAAGTAGGGTTCTCCTTTCTTAAGAATGAATTTGATTACATTTTGGTTGATCCTACATTATTTAAAGGAAATAAAGATGATTCTTGTACAGACTAACTTCATTCCTAAAGGTAGTGGCAATGTTTGCCTAAGAAGTTTGTGCTGTTCAGTAGATCTATACTTTATCTCTAACAAGCTCAGGTTTTCTTTTTGATGACTTCAACCTTAGAAATAATCTCAAAATGATCTTAAAGAGGTAACATCCTAACAAAGTAATTTGTCTTTAACAATACTGAAAAATGACTGGGAATAAAGCCTACTCTCACTTTGTACTGTCAAAAGCACAGATTATTTTTTGTTTTAAGATGTATGTATATATATATTTCAAAAAAATAGAAGTAGAATTTAAGTAATTAGTAGTGAGATGGTAACTAGGTGGGTGATATTGGCCATTGGACCAAACCTGGGGAGGGAGACGGGTTTCAATGCTGGATACCATGTACTGATCTTGGCCTACCTCTCCCTCTATAGAAAGCCCAAAAAACAACACCAGGGTGAAAGACTCTTCCTAGAACATGATATGATGCATAATTCTTTCCTTTTCCATTTTTTCAACTCTGAGATTACATATTTGACTTTTACCACAATTTTAACATATATCTTCAGCCCATTTATTGTTTGAAATCATGTACTTTCCTGTAATGGATAAATCTTACCTTATTAATTGATGGACTCTTTACTCAGAATAATTATATCATTGATCTGCTGGTCATTGTGTGATCCTATGGTCTACCGCTTGGCATTTAGTGAATACTCAATAAATTTTATTGAAAGTTTGGCACTGTTACTAATATTTCCCTATTTGTTCTTATATATATGCATAAGACACATGCATATATATATGTGTACTGAGACACATGGATTGAACATTTTTTTAATTGATTCCTATAACTGTTTCATATCTGATTCACTAATTTACTAACTACATTGCTATTGATTCACTTTATAATTTTTTTAAGTCACAGTAAATTCTTATGCTTCGGGATAGAACTAATGTTCACATCAAATATTATAGAGCAGCCAAGGAGCAAGCTTTTTTTTTTTTTGCATAGATTACCTGCAACTTTTAAGGTATATGGTAGAATCTTGCAATTATGGTGTCATATTACTTTTTTTTTTCATGACCTGTTACCATTGCAGTCATATTTCCAATTACAGTGCTACCTGTAATGACTGATTTGGAGAAGTGGAATTGTGGAGCTGGGGAGCTGTTAGAAAATATTTATGGAAAGATTGTTTATTCTAAGGGGAAAATGATACTTGAATAAATCCTTCCAAATCTGCTTTCCTTGGCTCTACTCATAGTGGAAAGGTTAGGGAGTAAGGAACAGACTTAGTTTTGTCATTAACTGATTTGTGTCCATGAGCAATTTATTTCACTTTCCTGGAATTTTATTTTCTTTCTTATTAAATGAACTTTGGATTAGTTGTTCTATAATTTAAATAAAGTGAGATACACCTGGTTTCAGTGACTAGCGAGAGCTGCAGTTAAAGGGAAGATTTTCTTAATTTCTTTCTTTCTGAAAGCTTGGAAGTCAATTAGTGAAAATCGTCAAGAATGAATTCTGAATTCCTGTGTTGAAATCATGGCTGTGGCAGAGGTGATCTACTCAGTTAGAATATGACTTACAAGAAAGCAATATTTACTTCATGTAAGGGAAGCTTTAGAAAATAGTTCTTTCTTAATGTTTAGGAAAGCATTAAGCCAGAGTCAACTTTGATGTATTTGTAGAAACTATTCTTCTACTATTTATTTAGATTTTTAAGACTATTTCTCATTAAAACTCAAAGTTGGCCACAGATATTTTTATATATCTAAAAAGACCTATAATAAACATTTGAGAAATGAATGACCACCACCCCACAACTTTTATCTTCTGTCATACTGAAACCTAACGCTGTATGGGTGGGAATATTAGAGAGTCAAAGGAAAAGGAAAGAACTGAATCAATTGAAAGACTTATTTTTACCAGTGATATTCAACTATGAATTTTAGGCTTCTTTTAAAAATTCATTTTATTTTAAGTCTCTTGAATGTCTCTGAACAAGTTTAATTTTTAAATATTGCTCTTCAGAAAAACATGAAAGTCTTCTGAAATAAAAAGTATTATTATGATTCCCAGAAGTTATTATCATTATATAAAGGAACCAATGTAGTTATTATTGTTTTTGTCTAGTGGTGTTGATTACTCCTGATACCAAATTTACAGTCTCTACTAAGCTAAATAAAGGGGAGTAAAAGAGTAGTGAAGACAGCAACTATTTACCAAGAATTTTCCCGAAATGTTAATAAAGTGTCACAAACTCTTCTCTATAGAAGAGTTTGACATATCTGACATACATCTGATTTTTGTGGGTTGCTAATGATGAGTGTGTTTAATCCATAGTTCACACAGGTGCTTCTGGTCATCTCAAGTGTGTGGCAATGCTGGGAATTTCAGGAGCTATAGAAAGTAAATGGGGAAATTGATGCTTCATCTTGTTTATTATCATTTTACTAAACATCCAGTTTTCCCCCATCTTCTTTAATTTATGTGGGTCTAAGTGTTGACAATTTAGAGAAGAAAGGTGCCTAATCAAGTACCCTTTTAAGGTTTTCAAGCCACACAGAAACAACAAATAGAATGGATCAAGACTCCTGGGTTCGGAATTAAGTAAACACAGCTTTTTCCAAAGGCATGAGCAAATCCTTGGGCAAATTATAGAGAAAAGTACATAATGAATTAAAACACTGTAGCAATGAACTTGAATAAATGATAAATGAGTCCAAATGGACACAGAATCATCAAAGAAGCCTTAAAGAGATAATAGAGTTTGAGATCATGCTCTCTGGGAAAAAGTGTGAATTTGAAGCTTGCTGTTGCTGATAGAGAGTTGTGAGACTTACTGGCAAATATTTCACAGAAAGTCTGTAATCTTAAGGAAGTGAATAAAGTATATAATAAAATAGGGAGGAGGTGTCCCTAAGAAAACTTTGTTTCAATTCTTACTGATGAAACAATTTTGACTGTTTCTCTGGACTGCTCTTCAAACCTCCATACTTACCATAGGCATAAAGATAAAATATCTCTCTGGGAAACTGCAGTTCAGGTAGGGAGATAAATCAGGGCTTCTCTAGTGGCTCAGGGGTAAAGAATCTGTCTGCCACTGCAGATGTGGGTTCGATCTTGATTCATAAAGATCCTTTGGAGAAGGAAATGGCAATCCACTCCAGTATTCTTGCCTGGGAAATCCCATGTATGGAAGAGCCTGGCAGGCTACAGTCCATGGGATCACAGAAGAGTCAGACACAATTTAGTGACAAAACAATAACAAGGGAAATTGATAAGAATAAAGTAACTCTCTGTTGAGACCAACTATGGAGGAATAAATGAATTGAATGCCAAGAAGCACAAAAGTAGGGGAAGTGGGCAGGGAGCTAATAGAGCTTTGGGTAGTCATGCAAAACTGTGTAAGAAGTCACAGGGGATTGATGCCTAAGGTTTAAGAACTAAGCCTGAAAGGACCGAGGAGTTGGTTAGGTCCAGAGAGGAAAAAGAGAGAGAAGGAAGACCTTCCAGGCTAAGGGACAGGTCTGCATGTGCAAAGGCAGGGGATGAGAGGGTCCAGAGAGTCTGATTGATGTTGTTACATCTTTGTGCAATCCGTACTGTCTCTCCCAGGCAAGCAAGGAGACAATTTTGAATTTTCAATCACAGTTAACCTCCTGCGCAGCTTGTCCTTCATACTGTTTCCTTGGGACTTATCCAGTGCCCATCCACTCCGAATCTGAAGATTGAAAAGATCTGTTCATGAAAAAGATTTTCCCTTCTTTTGCCTAAAGACTTCAATTACTAAAAAGATAATCTATATTTGGAAAATAATAGGTGCTTAACAAATATTTTATCAAAAGAATCCACAAATAAATGTACAGCAAGTAGAGACAAACCTGCTTGCAGGTCATCTTGGTGCTTTCTCTGTTTCCAAAAGGATCGAGAAGGACAATACCAGTAACTTTTAGGCTGAAATAGGATAAAAGAGTGTATCTTGTAAAATAAAGAGGGATTCCTGCTAAGGGGCAGTGAATGAGATTGGAAGTGGGAAAAAAAGCTTTTCTATAATTTCATCAGGAAAAAACCTTGTTAAAGAGGTGAATCTTTTTTTGCTTCTAATGATAGCTTTTAGCTACTGGTAAACCTTATGAAATTGTGTCACTGTTTCTCATGCAGTTCCTGTCCCGGCTTCTTTAAGGAATTATATTCTGTATTCTAACTGTTGTCTCTTCCTAGTCTTTCTTTCATTTGGCCTGGGCTATGTTGAAATACCAATTCACAACACTTTTAGACTCCAGAGTCTTAAATTTGGAAGGATCCCTGAAAGATAACCTAATATGTTTCTCCTTCTTTAGCAAAGACTGTTATGGGATAGATGATATCTAGGGAAGGAGTTTATATTTCTGGGGCCAGTGTTAATAGCTTTTGTCTGTCCTGCTGGCCGGAAAGCAAAGGAACTAAACTTTACTTAGTTCAGTCAGGATCAATCATTAGTAACAGGAGCCAGAATGTGGCTGGAGGCTAGAAGATAACAGGTTCCTATATCTTTCTTCCTTTAAAGTTCATTAGATAACATTAAACCTGCACTCTATTTTAAAGGCTGAGTCACCCAGAGGATAAAGACCATGAAAGCCTGATTGTTTTTGACTGAGAAAATAACTCCTAAGGCTACACATTTCAGGGATATTAAAGAAAACCCAGAATAAGAAAGGATGTAAACTCAGTCTATATTCCCTGCCTTAACATCAGCAATGTAGTGGAGTAAAAAAAAATGGATGTGGTAACTCCAACTCTATTACTTCCTTAATTGTATAAACTTGAAAATCTAAGCCTCTCTGAGGTTCATATCCTTATCCGTAAATGAGGATACTTACCTTGTTGAGGGGAGATGCTGTAAATAATGAATGAAATAATATAAGGTAACTAGGCTTTTGTAGGCGGACGACTATTAACTGTCAAATTTCCTTCCATCCTTCTTTCCCTCTCTGTGTGTTTGTGTGTATGTATGTGTATTATTCTCTCAGTCGTGTTCAACTCTTTGAGATCCTATGGACTTTAGCTGCCAGGCTCCTCTGTCTATGGAGTTCTCCGGGCAAGAATATTGGAGTGGGTTGCCATGCCCTCCTCCAGGGGATCTTCCTGACCCAGGAATCAAACCCTGGTTTCCTGCATTGCAGACAAATTCTTTATGGTCTGAGCCACCAGGGAAGCCCTTCCTTCTCTATGGGTAGTCAGAAAAAAAATCATAATCTCATTTTGAAAAACAATAACGATGAGTTTGCATAATAGTATCCTATTTTTACCCTTTCACCCATAATTCTTTCAGCAGGTATCCCTTTGTAGAGCTTGCACTGACAGAATGGAGTCTTAACCACTGGACTGCCGGGGAAGTCCCAGGTTAGTGTTCTTTCTACAATTAATTGGGCTCTAATTGCAGAAAGACACTTCTTGCAAATGTCTTTTAAGGACCCCTAGAAACTGAGAGACAAACGTCTTCTACCTGGTGGGTGTGAGTTGCCATTTCCTCCTCCAAAAATCTTCCTGGCCCAGGGATTAAAGTCACGTTTCTTGTGTCTCCTGCATCGGCAGGTGGGTTCTTGAACACTAGCACCACCTGGAAGCCAGGGACACATTAGCTGTCTTAGTTTGGAGTGGTTTGATAGAGTGACATGCAGTGAGGCATCTACGGTTCTTAAGCAAGATGACCTGAGGGGTTTGTCTCAAGTACCCTTTCACCCACCTCTCACATTCCTTTATTAACTGCAGGAAGCCTCTCACTGGGCTCCCCATTGACTCTTCTACATCAAATCATGTTTACTAAACTCCTACTGTGTGCAGCACACCATGCCCAGGGCTGGAAGCCTGCTGGGGCACAAATCCTTTCTCCATTCTACTTCTGACCAGTGAGGAAATTAGCCCATCTTCCCTGAGGTACTGTTGACCTGAGGTTGAATCCTGAGGTTCACACACAAGTCACCCTCCCCTCAAGACTGAGTGAGCAACCCCAAGTCACCACCCAGGCGCCGATACCACAGAAACCCCAGGGTCACACACTGAGATTGATTCAGAGTCACTTCAATCTCTCCTGGTCAATAGGTTTCCTCTTTTTATTTCTCTTTTTACTTTCAATTAAATATAAAAGGCTATATAACATGTGGACATGACACTGGGTGGGGAATTCAGGGGTTCTACTAAATAGCAGAGGGCAAGTCATGAATCAGTTCCCTCCCTTCCTCCTCCTCATTATTATATTTGTAAAAGGCTGAGAAATCCAATTATATAGTTCTCTGCACTCCTTCCAGCTGCACTACTTCATTGTTCTTGATTTGGACACTGTGTATTCTGAAGAAAGATTGTACTTTTATTCTAATTTCCTTTCTTTCTTTTTTTTACCTGCAATAAAAATTTAATTCTTTTTTTTTTAATTTTTAAATTAATTTATTTATTTTAGTTGGGGGCTAATTACTTTACAATATTGTAGTGGTTTTTGCCATACATTGACAAGAATCAGCCACGGGTTTACATGTGTTCCCCATCCTGAACTCCCCTCCCACCTTCCTCCCCATCCCATCCCTCTGGGTCATCCCATTGCCCCAGCCCTGAGCATTTGTCTCATGCATCGAACCTGGAATGGCATTCTGTTTCACATATGATAATATACATGTTTCAATGCTATTCTCTCAGATCGTCCCACCCTCACCTTCTCCCACAGAGTCCATAAGACTGTTCTATGCATCTGTGTCTCTTTTTCTGTCTCACATATAGGTTTATCGTTACCATCTTTCAAATTCCGTATATATGCATAAGTATACTATATTGGTGTTTTTCTTTCTGGCTTACTTCACTCTGTATAATGGGCTCCAGTTTCATCCATCTCAATAGAACTGATTCAAATGTATTCTTTTTAATGGCTGAGTAATATTCCATTGTGTCTATGTACCACAGCTTCCTTATCCATTCGTCTGCTGATGGACATCTAGGTTGCTTCCATGTCCTGGCTATTGTAACCAGTGCTGTGATGAACATTGGGGTACACGTGTCTCTTTCAATTCTGGTTTCCTCGGTGTGTATGCCCAGCAGTGGGATTGCTGGGTCATATGGAAGTTCTATTTCCAGTTTTTTAAAAAATCTCCACACTGTTCTCCATAGTGGCTGTACTAGTTTGCATTCCCACCAACAGTGTAAAAGGGTTCCCTTTTCTCCACACTCTCTCCAGCATTTATTGCTTGTAGACTTTTAGATAGCAGCCATTCTGACCGGTGTGAGATGGTACCTCATTGTGGTTTTGATTTGCATTTCTCTAATAATGAGTGATGTTGAGCATCTTTTCATGTGTTTGTTAGCCATCTGTATGTCTTCGTTGGAGAAATGTCTGTTTAGTTCTTTGGCCCATTTTTTGGTTGGGTCGTTTATTTTTCTGGAATTGAGCTGCAGGTGTTGTTTGTATATTTTTGAGATTAATTCTTTGCCAGTTGCTTCATTTGCTATTATTTTCTCCCATTCTGAAGGCTGTCTTTTCACCTTGCTTATAGTTTCCTTTGTTGTGCAGAAGCTTTTAAGTTTAATTAGGTCCCATTTGTTTATTTTTGCTTTTATTTCCAATATTCTGGGAGGTGGGTCATAGAGGATCCTGCTGTGGTTTATGTCGCAGAGTTTTTTGCCTATGTTTTCCTCTAGGAGTTTTATAGTTTCTGGTCTTATGTTAGATCTTTAATCCACTTTGAGTTTATTTTTGTGTATGGTGTTAGAAAATGTTCTAGTTTCATTCTTTTACAAGTGGTTGACCAGTTTTCCCAGCACCACTTGTTAAAGAGATTGTCTTTTCTCCATTATATATTCTTGCCTCCTTTGTCGAAGATAAGGTGTCCATAGGTGTGTAGATTTATCTCTGGGCTTTCTATTTTGTTCCATTGATCTCTATTTCTGTCTTTGTGCCAGTACCATACTGTCTTGATGACTGTGGCTTTGTAGTAGAGCCTGAAGTCAGGCAGGTTGATTCCTCCAGTTTCATTCTTCTTTCTCAACATTGCTTTGGCTATTTGAGGTTTTTTGTATTTCCATACAAATTGTGAAATTATTTGTTCTGGTTCTCTGAAAAATAACATTGGTAGCTTGATAGGGATTGCATTGAATCTATAGATTGCTTTGGGTAGTATACTCATTTTCACTATATTAATTCTTCCAATCCATGAACACGGTATATTTCTCCATCTATTTGTGTCCTCTTTGATTTCTTTCACCAGTGTTTTATAGTTTTCTATATGTAAGTCTTTTGCTTCTTTAGGTAGATATATTCTTAAGTATTTTATTATTTTCGTGGCAATGGTGAATGGTATTGTTTCCTTAATTTCTCCTTCTGTTTTCTCGTTGTTAATGTATAGGAATGCAAGGGATTTCTCTGTGTTAATTTTATATCCTGCAACTTTGCTATATTCATTGATTAGCTCTAGTAATTTTTTGATAGAATCTTTTAGAGTTTTCTAGGTGGAGGATCATGTCATCTTCAAACAGTGAGAGTTATTCTAATTTTCTACACTTCCCAGGTCCTACAGAAAGGCCTGGGAACTAACTTCTCAATGTCTTATAGCTTGAAAACACCAATTAAAAGTTTGAAATTTTCTTCTAGTCACTTAGGATCTCAATGGACTAAATTCAGTACCCTATGTTTCTTAAAAAATATTTGTACCAAATTCAGAATAAACTCCTAGTTTATGAAAAAGATATATTTATAAGTAGTGAAAAGTGACTTTGTATTTATTTTGGTGAATTCCATGAAAGAAACAAATGGTGTCAGTTTCTTACACAATTCAAGGGTGAATCAGGATCAGAGATCATGGATTCTAAGAATCTAAAATTCTTGTGCAGTTGACCCTTGAACCACTCGAAGATTATGGGTACCAACCTCCTTGGAATGAAAAATCCACTGGCTCCTCTGTATCCATGGTTCTGCCTCTGCTGAGTTGACCAAGTGCTGATGGTGTAGTACTGTAGTATTTACTACTGAAAAAAATCCACATCTAAGTGGACCTGTGCAGTTCAAATCCTTGTCATTCAAGGGTATTTTGCTTACTATTGATTTAGTTCTCTCTCATCTCTGGAGTATAAGTTCCTCAAGATCAGGGAGGAAAAGTGAAATAAGGACACAAACACACCTCCCCTTTGGTGTGTGCGGTGCTCCTGACTGCGCTCACACCGTGTCACGTACTTCTCCAGTGAGTGGGGTTGGTGGCCCACTAGGGCTCTTCTGAAAGCTGCTCAGAAAGAGACTCATCCTTTGACTTAACCGTGAGTTTCCATCTTGAAGCTGCAATGAAGTGAAGTTCAAGTGTTAGTCAAGTGTTAGTTGTGTCTGACTCTTTGCAAACTCATGGACTGTAGTCTGCCAGGTTCCTCTGTCCATGGGATTTTCCAGGCAAGAATACTGGTGTGGGTAACCATTCTCTTCTCCATGGGAACTTCCCGACCAAGGAATCGAACCTGGGTCTTCTGCTTTACACTCAGATTCTTTACCATCTGAGCCACTAGGAAGGCTGCAATAAGAAGGGGGAATTGGGGTTTCTTGGCTTTTATATAATTAGCCAATTTTCATCTACCAGTTGAGTAGATTATGGAGTATAGGGAGTTCTTAAAGTGGCATGAATACTGCTTCCGACTGCATGAATCCAGGTCAGGCACGTGTATGCACAGTGACTGCAATTTCTGACTAGAATAAGGACATATACCTTGCCTGTAGACCAGGCATTAGAAATTGGGCCTTTCTTGGAAAATATGTAGATGAGGCCAGCTGAATCATAGCATACACGCATCACCAACACAGCTAAGGCACATGTGACTTTGGGCTTAATCACCCTGACCATCATTCTCTTGTTAAGTCCAGATGAGGTATTTCCTTACAAAGCATACTATTCAGTTGGCACGTTGAGATAAAATACCTTCGCTGGACATCTCTTTCAAAAAGGAAATATTGCAGGATTGAAAAGATTCAGCTAATGCTTTGGTCCTAGATACCTAATAATCAGCAGGCTTCATAAGTAGCAAATAAGGCTAAGACCATTATTCTATACTCTGCATGCTTTCCTTTCTCTTTTCCAACTGCTTCTCCAGACACTTCTCAAAACAATACCTAACCCATCTAGATAAAATACCACTCAGATTCCTAAACTCTACGTTCTAGAAATGTAGATGTTAGAACTATCATATTAGACTAAGAGGAAGAGAAGAGACAAAATATAATACTTGAAAAATGTGAAGTGATATACTGCGTAAGTGCTTATTGTTGGTAATGAACTGAGTGGAGTTGTCTTGTCCAGTTACTACTGTTTGACAAATTTTGTGAAGACCATATGTTTCTTGATGAGGCACCTGTCTGTGAAGATTCAGGAAGTTTAGAAAGAATCAAGATGTTTCATTAACAAAGTAGTTTGTTGTATTTGGTAACTTATTTTAAGTAATAGTTTTCAAGAGATACCTGGGTTGACAGGAGCATGGGACTGAATGACCTGTGCACTTTGGGACAAGGTCAACAATGTGTACTAAGACTTGCAGACTTTCCCAGAAGAGCCCACTACCTAAAGTTTGGTGCTTTCTGAGGACAAGTTTCCAGAGTCTTGGGCTCTGTTTCTGAACCCCAAGACAAAATAGTATATCACTTGAACACACACATGCATGCTTGTGCACATGTGCACACCCACACACACCTGATTTTTTATGACTTGGAGAAAAGATGACTTGGTTGAAATCAGAGATCCATGTAGACAGCTTGGTAGTGTCTGCATTGTCTAGGAGAAAGCAATTTTTTTTTCATGTAGATTTATTGTAGTTCAATGGGGATTTTTTTCTTCTCTTCACAGGTTGAATTTTACACTTTTTCCTTTAGCTGGCAACAGTGAAGAAAAACACTTTCTGTAACTTGGGATTGTCTCAAAATTCAAATTTGGCAGTTTGAAAAGCCTTAAATTATTTTTTTTTCCAATTACCTTCTAGTTTTTATCTTCCAGATCCTCTAAGAATAGCTTAACCTTTGCCTCCCTTCCTGGTTCAGACAGGGTCTTGTTGTTTGCAATTATGCTGAAATGTGAGTGCAGATGGCTGGACTACAGTAAGGAAAGGAATACATAACTTTCATTAGCTACTTAAGGAACATATTTTGTGAAATGGATACCAGTTTAAGAGAATGAAAAAGACAAGATTAGCGAAGACAACCAACAATTGTGACAGTTGTAGAACTGGGTGTCTAGCACAATTTTGATTATGTATAATTCAGTTCAGTTCAGTCGCTTAGTCGTGTCTGACTCATTGCGACCCCATGAATCGCAGCACGCCAGGCCTCCCTGTCCATCACCAACTCTTGGAGTCTACCCAAACCCATGTCCATCGAGTCGGTGATGCCATCCAGCCATCTCATCCTCTGTCGTCCCCTTCCCCTCCTGCCCCCAATCCTACCCAGCATTAGGGTCTTTTCCAATGAGTCAACTCTTCGCATGAGGTGGCCAAAGTATTGGAGTTTCAGCTTCAACATCAGTCCTTCCAATGAACACCCAGGACTAATCTCCTTTAGGGTGGACTGGTTGGATCTTCTTGCAGTCCAGGGGGCTCTCAAGAGTCTTCTCCAACACCACAGTTCAAAAGCATCAATTCTTCAGCACTCAGCTTTCCTCACCGTCCAACTCTCACATCCATACATGACCACTGGAAAAACCATAGCTTTGACTAGACGGACCTTTGTTGGCAAAGTAATGTCTCTGCTTTTCAATATGCAATTTAGGTTGGTCATAACTTTCCTTCCAAGGAGTAAGCGTCTTTTAATTTCATAGCTGCAATCACCATCAGCAGTGATTTTGGAGCCCCCAAAAATAAAGTCTGACACTGTTTCCACTGTTTCCCCATCTATTTCCCATGAAGTGATGGGACCAGATGCCATGGTCTTAGTTTTCTGAATGTTGAGCTTTAAGCCAACTTTTTCACCCTCCTCTCTCAATTTCATCAAGAGGCTCTTTAGTTCTTCTTCGCTTTCTGCCATAAGGGTGGTGTCATCTGCATATCTGAGGTTATTGATATTTCTCCTGGCAATCTTGATTCCAGTTTGTGCTTCTTCCAGCCCAGTGTTTCTCATGATGTACTCTGCATATACGTTAAATAAGCAGGGTGACAATATACAGCCTTGACGTACTCCTTTTCCTATTTGGAACCAGTCTGTTGTTCCATGTCCAGTTCTAACTGTTGCTTCCTGACCTGCATACAGGTTTCTCAAGAGACAGGTCAGATGGTCTGGTATTCCCATCTCTTTCAGAGTTTTCCACAGTTTATTGTCATCCACACAGTCAAAGGCCTTGGCATAGTCAATAAAGCAGAAATAGATGTTTTTCTGGAACTCTCTTGCTTTTTCGATGATCCAGTGGATGTTGGCAATTTGGTCTCTGGTTCCTCTGCCTTTTCTAAAACCAGCTTGAACATCTGGAAGTTCACGGTTCATGTATTGCTGAAGCCTGGCTTGGAGAATTTTGAGCATTACTTTACTAGCGTGTGAGATGAGTGCAATTGTGCGGTAGTTTGAGCATTCTTTGGCATTGTCTTTCTTTGGGATTGGGATGAAAACTGACCTTTTCCAGTCCTTTGGCCACTGCTGAGTTTTCCAAATTTGCTGGCATATTGAGTGGAGCACTTTCACAGCATCATCTTTCAGGATTTGAAATAGCTCAACTGGAATTCCATCACCTCCACTAGCTTTGTCTGTAGTGATGCTTTCTAAGGCCCACTTGACTTCACATCCCAGGATGTCTGGCTCTAGGTGAGTGATCACACCATCATGATTATCTGGGTCGTGAAGATCTTTTTTGTACAGTTCTTCTGTGTATTCTTGCCACCTGTAAAGGCTGAGTGATTCAGATTCATAGATTCTGCCCCTTGAGACGATATATAATGTCGCCAAACTCTTTGGTGACTTGTCCGAGACCACATAGCTAGTTACAGTTGCAGAAACTTCACGGTCTCGGGATTTACCTATCCTCTTCATTTCATTTTGTCTGATGAACTTTAATTTATGAATTTTGTGTCTACACTTTAAAAATATTTATTCTTACACAAGGCACCATCTTTCAAAAGGTTTTGATTAGGAAACAAACAGTAGTCTTTAAGGAAAAAATGATTTCTAAAATACTTCTATGCCTATAGCTGCCAATTACAACATCTGAACTCACAAGAGAGGTGATATTGCATAGTAATTAAGAGCTCAGGAGTTGAAGTGAGATGGGTTTGACTCATTTACTGGGTGATTTTGGGGCAGATCATTTAACCTCTCTGTGACTCAGTTTTGTCATGTGCAAGGTGGAAATAATATTTATACTTCCCTCAGGATTGTTATAAATACTAAATAGGGTTATGCATCATATGGATTCAGTAAAACATTTAGTTACCTGGGGAGCATGTGCTTTCTCCAAGTGTGTGATTTTTCTTAGTTACTTTTATGTTGAGAGACCCTTGCAGCCAAATTAGAAGAGTCTGCATCCAAAAACTACCTTCATCTCCCTACAGAGTTAAACAAGAAGTATGGAAAAGGGACTCAAATGGAAGGACACATTGCAAAAAAAAAAAATTGACAGCAAATGAGACAGCAGGTAAGAGGGAGCAGGAGAGAAGGAGGATCACAGGTAACACCGCTGAGCCTGGGGCTGACAGAACAAATGGACTACTGAAAGAATATGTTTGCCTAGGGTAGGTAATGAGGTTATTCCTCTTTACCTGGTCTTACCTGGTCTTCTCCTTTCGGAAATCTTAGATGATGTCAAGTCAGAACACCTTATCCCGCCTTTCCTGGTAGTTTTATAGTTACCAAATTAATTTGATTAGAAAAAAAACTAACTGTAAATGCTATATGCAAGACTCTAGAGAAAAAAAAAAGACCCTAGATAATAACTCCTAGAGAGTTATGCCATAATAATGAAGCCAACAAGACACTATGTCTGGTTTGAGTTTTGGGGGCTAGGACAGAAGGAGCAAGATTAGAGAAGAATAACTTGCCCAGGAAGGAAATTTAGGTAACTAAATGTTGACATATAGACTTCTAACTTAGTAACTCCTATCTCAATAAATGCACAATTGGAGGAATCCCTGTTCATCAAGTCACGAAGTATGAGTACCTCCGGTCAGAATTCATTGCTCATTGGGAGAAAAATGAGGGCATGATATAAGGATGCTGGAAAGAAGTTTCCAAGATTATGCCCCTGTGATATGTGCATGGGCCTCAAAGTTTCTTTGGAACTTTTAGAAAATATATGAGGAAGATGGAGACTTCCATATTAAACTTTGGGAAGTGTCTCTGGGGGACCTGGGAGAAGGACAGGGCAAGAGCACCTGCTTTTGGGATCCAAACTAATAACCTCTCCTCCCTGGTCACACAGGATTCCAGCTAAATCATATGTCCTCAAACCTCAACCTTCTGAGAAGCTTCTCTATTCTTCCTCAAAGAGAAACTGATTCTCCATCCATTGAACTCTCGGAGCTTTTTCATCTTCCTTGTATTTTGTAACACTTCCTAAGCAGCTTTCCTCAGATTAACTTTGGTTGGGTATTTGACATGACATAACTTAATTCTTATTATAACCCTGCAAGGTAGATATTATCAACATCACTATTTTACCAATCAAGAAGCACAGATGAGTCAAATGTTTGGCCCAAGGTCAGATGATACACTCCATACATTGATACACTGAGTTCTGGTGTGCCAACTTCAAACCTGGGACTCATTCCACCATGTCATAGCTGCATCCAAATAAAGCTATGTATATAGTTGGCCCACAGTCCCTGGAGGTTCTACAGATTCAACCAATCAGAGATCAAAAGTAAATCAGACAGAGAAAAACAAATATCATATTATATCAATTATATGTGGAATCTAAAAAAAAAAAAAAGAGTACAGATGAACATATCTATAAAACAGAAATAGAGTTGCAGATGTAGAAAACAAACTAATGGTTACTATGAGATTAAAGGCGAGGGATAAACTGGGAGATTGAGATTGACATATACACAGTAATATATATAAAATAGATAACTAATAAGGACCTATTGTATAGCACAGGGAACTCCACTCAATACTTTGTAATGGCCTATATGGGAAAAGAATATTAAAAAGAGTGGATATATGTATACATATAGCTGATTCACTTTGCTGTACATATGAAACTAACCCAACATTGTAAATCAACTATACTCCAATAAATTTTTTTTAAGTATTTGAAAAAAATCCAGGAAGCTCTAAAAAGCAAAAATTGGATCTACTGCATGCTGGCAAACTATTTTCATAGCATTTATATTGTATTCACAACTATTTGCATGACATGTACTTTGTATTAGGTAATATAAGTAATCTAGAGGTAATTTCAAGTATATAGGAGAATGTGTATAGGTTATATGCGAGTACTACACCATTTTATGTGGAACTGGAGCATTTGCAGATTTTGATATCTGTGGGAAGTGGGGGTGGCCCTGGACCAATCTTCCATGGATACCAGGGGCAACTGTACACACATCTTCTTTGTAAAATGGGAACTGCTTAAGGTCTGAAACAATCTCTTATTAATTTTGTAAAGCATTCTCCATACAGTCTGGTACAGTGCCTGACAAACAGTGGTTACTCTATTAGAGTCTGATAAGTGAATGGATAAATGAATTTGTGAAACAATAAATAGATAATTCTTAGAAATAGAAATCTTGAGAATAATAGGGTATTATTACAATATATTGAGGGAAGGAGAGAAGAAATGGTTTGAAATATAATTCTATACTTCAGACAAGTAACAGTCCTCTTATTCCTCATGGTTATGTCATTGTTTTGCTGCACACATAATAATTTGGCAAAGATAAATGTTGACCAAGCATTCTTATAATCTGAGGCAATGAATTCATGTCTATTATATAAATTCATTACCAGAGAACACATTAATTCTGAGAATCATAGTTTTACTAAGTGATGTCATTTATATGTTTATGTTCATTAAGTTTTAAGTAAATTTTACTTTCTCTTTTTTCTTTCCCTTCTTTTCCAATATCCCTTATTGCCACTTCTGTTTCCTGCTTTTGTAAAGTATAAAACCACTAGAGTCCATGGACAGCTAGAAAATTTCATTCTAGAAAGTCCTTCTTTATAATTTAAAGCAGAATGAGATGGAGATATTCAAAAGCTATGGTCACGCCAGTGTTCAGAGAGACTCTCGTGGGAATGCCTTCTGACCCCTCCACCTTTGGAACTCAAAATAAACCACAGATTTCTGTCTTCCTCAACTTGAAGACCATTTTCCCACTGTTTATTATCTGGCTTCCAAACTGAGTTACAAAAAGTCCAGAAATCCTGCCAACAATATTTTGAATAAGACAGAGAATCGAAGGTCAAAAGGGAGAAAAAAAAAAGACCTCTACTCTGTCTGTCTTGTCCCTCCACTGTCTCATTACCCCTAATAACCTACTCTGAGTGATGACTATATCAGAGACAGGCCATAAAAGCATGGGAATTATCTCAATTTCCATGGGAATTCTCGGGTAGGGCATAGCCAGTGCTTGGGAAAAACAATACTATTATTTTTTTCATTTTAAAATACCAGCACAGGGCTGGTGATATTCTAATATAACTCTGAGCTGTGGGAGGCAGCAGCAAAGGTCTCCAAATTTGCTTTCTTTGTCTCTCTGTGGGATTGTTGCCCAGAAATGTATATTCTCTATGCTTTCAGAATGTGTTGCATTATTTCAAGGTGGAAACCTTCTGAAAGGAACCTATCTTGTATGTCAGTCAAAAGGATCTTTGTTGAATACTATTCTATTCTATTTGTTTTCCAACACTTATGTGCAAGATGCTGTGATAGGAGAGTAGAACAAATACAGTGGAATAGTAATAGTAATAAGGCATATTTAAGGAATATTTAATATGTGGTAAGTGCTCTCCTAGGGGCTTCCTAGTTGGCCCTAATTGTAAAGAGCCCTCCTGCCGATGCAGGAGACATAAGAGATGTGGGTTTGATCCCAGGGTTGGAAAGATCCCCTGGAGGGGGGCATGGCAACCTACTCCAGTATTCTTGCCTGGGGCATGCCATGGACAGAGGAGGCTGGCGGGCTACATGTCCATAGAGTCACAAAGAGTCAGACATGACTAAAGCAACTTAGCACACAAGTGCTCTCCTTAATATGTTAATGCCTTGACGTATTTAGCTCCATTATATACATATATATATATGAATATATATGTAAATATATATACATATATATATAAATATATATACATATATATATATACATATATGTATATGATGCTTTGGAAAGATTGAGGGCTGGAAGAGAAGGGGGTGACAGAGGATGACATGGTTGGATGGCATCATCAACTCAATGGACAGAACTTTGAACAAACTTCGGGAGATAGTGAAAAATGGAAGGCTGGCGTGCTGGAGTCTATGGGGTTGCAAGGAATAGGACATGACTGAGCAAATGATCAACATATATAAACATATGTATATACACATAAATAAGGTAGGAACTATATTATCACTATTTTATGTAGAAAATTGGAAGCTTAGAATTTAAGTAACTTGCCCAAAGTCACTCAGGTAGTAAGTAAGATAATATAAACAAACCAGTATAGACTTGTACTTTTACCCTTTACACCATCCTAGGAGTTAAAGCAACTTTAAAGTACTTAATTATTTTCAAGATGCTTTGGGAGACCAAGGAAATAAAAAATGGTCCCCACCCTCAATGAGCTTGTTATCTCACTGGGAGTACCTATACATGGAACTTTAGATATGCATTGATGAGAAACTAGAGTAACTGGGTGAAAATGTGCTGTTTGTAAGTTCAGCCCAAGAAAAGCATTCTATCCTTTGCTCCGTAATTTACTGGAGATCTAAGGATAAGATCTTATACAAATCTCAGTTTTTTACTTTTAAAATAAGGGAAGAGCAAATTAAAAGCTCTGTAAGGTCCATCAAATATGCCTCTGTTTTGTGATCTGATGTAGAGAAGAGATAAATCATTACAGACTGGAGTAGTTACAGAGGTTTCAGGATTTAAAAAATGAGATTTTTCTGATCTTAGAGCATTAGAAGAGTTTTTATTGTCATATGAGTGGAAGAAGGCAGAGATTGTGTGCTTGGGTGTTAAAGAGTTGGCCGTTGGGATTAGGTATACAAGTAGTTGTGGGGAACCAAGGGAAAGAAGCTTAGAAGTGGAGAACTTTGGAATCAAGAAAGTGATGTTTGAAGTTGATACAGTCCATCAGAGATACTCCAAAGTGTGGTCCTGGGATCAGAGAATTTATATATTTGGCCCAACTTCAGACTTCTTGAATGAGAAATTCTGGGATGGGTCTGAGAAATCTGTGTTTTAACCAGACATGCTGGTGACTGGGGTGCATATTCAAGTTTGAGAACCATCGTAAATACTAGAGAGCCATTACAAACAAGGAGAAAATTGTTTGTACTCTGGTAGTGAGTGTAGGATACATTCAAGTAGAAAGATGGAAACGGTGAGGTGGGAATCCTACTTCAGGCCTGGAGAAAGGTGCTAAATTTAGATATGGAGAAGAAAAGGCACATGTAAAAGAATTTTCTAGAAAGATTAAACAATATTTGTGACAGATTAGCTACTGGAAATGAAAAAGACAAACAGTAAAATGTGAATCAGAGAGTTTATAAATTATGAGAAGGAGAATATTCTAATTACAGATAAACATGGGATATTGGGAAAATCAGTCCTGAATATTCATTTGAAGGACTGATGCTGAAGCTGAAACTCCAATATTTTGGCTACCTGATGCGAAGAACTGACTTATTTGAAAAGACTCTGAGGCTGGGAAAGATTGAAGGCAGGAGGAGAAGGGGATGACAGAGAATGAGATGGTTGGATGGCATCAGCGACTCGGTGGACATGAGTTTGAATAAAGTCTGGGAGTTGGTGATGGACAGGGAAGCCTGGTGTGCTGCAGTCCATGGGGTCGCAAAGAATCAGACACGACTGAGTGACTGAACTGAACTGAACTGTTGAGATGCTGGGAAGGAGGGTGGAGTAGAAAAGGAATCCATGGTACCATTCACAAGTCATTTCACATCTCAAGTCCTTGCTTTCTCATTTATATTCTCAAGATATTGAGTATCATAATCCTGAAGTCTTAGTTTATAACAGCTAAAGAAGATATTAGAGGTTTTCTCACTAAACTTGTTTCCTCTCTCTCCTTATTTTTGACTGAAGACAAGAGAACTCAAATTTCTTAAGCTCACGCAGCAACTTAGTGACAGAGTTGAAAACAGGGTTTAGTCAATGGTAAATGTTACTGTTTACTATTTCTTTCCTAAGTTTCCTTCCTATTGTTGTATGTTGACAGTTGTCATTTTTGTGTGTAAATAAGCTAGACATGTTCCTTCGTTAACACAGGAGTTAGTAAATAATAATATTAATAGTCCCTGTCATTTATGGATTACATCGTCTGTGCTAGGCAGTACTATAAGCACTTCATATAAAATAACTAATTTCATCACCATGAAAAACTTTTGAGGTAGGTATCATTATTATCTCTAGTTTATAGATGAGAAAACTGAGGCAAGCTAAGGTTTAGAAATTTGCCAAAAGTCACACACGTAGTAAGATAAATCTGGTCAGTTTGGCTTCAACCTTCATTGCCTTAATCACTGAGCCATACTGGCTATTGCCTTTTAGGAAAAAAAATTGCTTAATTTTGGCATTAGCCAGATTCTCCTGGAAAGAGCTCCGTGTTTCACTTCACTTTCTCTCTCAGAACAGCCTCTTTGACCTGTATCCTACTTGCTTGGCAAATTCTTTCTGTTATATAACCCGAGATGGGCGTTTTGCCACAGTTAGGAGTTGGGTATTTTCTCTGCCAAGGGCAAGGGAAAGATTGAACACAATCCAACATGTTGCTTGTGACTACAATGAAGAACTCGAGATCTGGAAAGTATCTTATGAAATCATCTGGACCGATCCAGATGTCATATGACTTAGAGCTTATCCAAAACATCTGGTTTTGTCTTTTCTTGGTGAATTTTCTTCAGCAATGGAAAGTTGGCCACATTTAGTTCAGTTTCCATGGTTTCATCAACCATATGGTTAGTAAGTTCTCTTGAACGCTTCCTGGTTTTTTTTACGGGTTTTTTTTCACACATATAGGAGGATGACTTTTGAACAATTTTCAAAAGGCAGATATGATTCAATGGAAATGAATTTGAGCAAACTCTGGGAGACAGTGGAGGACAGAGAAGTCTGTCTGGCACGCTACATACAGTCCATGGGGTTGAAAAGATTCAGACGCAATTTAGTGGCTGAACAACAACAACAACATCACTATTTATATCTTTTTTTTTTTTTTTTGAAGCATCATAATGCCTTGAAGTCATTCTAAGAATCCTTGCTTGTGTCTGGGTATTAGCTTGAGTTAAGCTGGGAGCTCTAGGACTAAAAAGGTCAAGTCTCATTATGAGCACCATATAGCTGTCCCTCTCTGTGATCCTGGCATTTCCCTGGAGTCCCACAAATGTGTGTGTGTGGCAGGGGAGAATGGGGGTGTTGATTAGATAGAGAACCCTAAACCAGAGTCCTGTAAACTTGTCTCAGAGATTCTGTCTTTTCCCCTCTGTTTCTCTCCTCTTTCTTTACCACTCGTCAAAAGCAACATTTCTCTTGAGGATCAAGCCAGCGTTTCTCCCCAGTGAGTTTAGGGTCTTGGAAAACAAAAGCCAGAAATGAGATGTTATCTTCAATCAATACCTGCTTTTGGCCTTACAACACACAATTCCTTCCTTCTTGAAAGAAAGTAAGTATAGAAAAGCATGAATTAACACCTCAATTCATTAATATTTTATATGTTATCATTATTATTTTTAAGAGTTGCTGCAGACCACTTGTTCTCTGCCTGTGTACCATGTGGAGGGAATTCTTGCCCACACCTAGAGTCCTTGCACCTAGATTCAGGGATCATGTGATTACAATGAAAGTCCAGTGACACTTGGAAATATCAGGGGTGTGGAGAGACAGAGTGTCTTTCTCCCTCAAGTGACGGAGGAAGAGAACGCATCATTAGGCTCTATCGATCTGCCCATGTCCAGCCTGATTTGACCGACAGGGAACAAACAAAGGTGCTGCAAATATAGACTTTCCCCGACTGCCTCTAAATGAGTGAGGGCCTCACTTTTTGTTTTAATCATTGTTTTTGCAGCCCAAATATCTTCCTGGCTTTCAACATGGAGCTTTCAAGTATAGAAAAGCATGAATTAACACCTCAATTATTATTAATAATTTTATATGTTTAAGAGTTATGTGGAGGGAATTCTTGCCCACACACTAGAGTCCTTGCACCTAGATTCAGGGATCATGTGATTACAGAAAGTCCAGTGACAGTGACGGAGGAAGAGAACGCATCATTAGGCTCTATCGATCTGCCCATGTCCAGCCTGATTTGACCGACAGGGAACAAACAAAGGTGCTGCAAATATAGACTTTCCCCGACTGCCTCTAAATGAGTGAGGGCCTCACTTTTTGTTTTAATCATTGTTTTGCAGCCCAAATATCTTCCTGGCTTTCAACATGGAGCTTTCCTTCTATCTTCCCCAGTACAGAGTCACCAGAAATTGCTTCTGACTTTTCCCGGTTCTCACGCTTTAGTATCTTTGTGATTTCACCAGGAAAGTAGTGTTTAGAGCATATAATTCACTCATCCAATGAAGAGAAAATGAGCTTAATGGAATCAAATACTAATATCCCAGAAGTTAAGAGTAACTGCTTTAAGCTGTAATACTAGGCAAAACAAGATGGGTGTTAAATAAGTAGAGATGATGATGATGGTTACCATGCATTGCATGCTATTTAAGTGCTAGGCACCGGGCTAACTTTTGCATGCATAATCTCATACACACCACATGGAAACTTTTTACAACACATACGTGTTAATGTTTTCTTCATTTTACAGATGATGTAACTGAGGCCAAGAGACATTATATAACTTGCCTAAGGTGCCATAGATTGTAAGCGGCTATTGAAAACTAGCCTAAATCAATTTATTCCTGTCACTCTTAGGTACTTTTTGTAGATAATTGTAGCTAGCTATTACTGGTTAGTGGTGGATGATGCTTAGTTCTTTCTGCACAGCTTCACTACCAGCTTATAGAAGCAAGATCACCATATGTATAATGAAACCCAATGTTCCATACTTGCTTAGGCATATAATTGTTAACATTGGTGCAAAATATTTATACAACTTGTTCTGTACTTTTAATAAAGGCTTATTCTTTGTGCTCTGACTATAACTTGCAGGAAAATTTCACTCTGACAATAAAATTCTGAAGTGGGATTCTTTTATTTTTTTAATTTTTAAAGTTTATTTTTGGCTGTGCTGGGCCTCCATTGCTGCACAGGCTTTTCTTTAGTTGTGGTGGCTTCTCATCACAGTGGCTTCTCTTATTGTGGAGCATGGGCTCTAGGGTGCACAAGCTTCAATAGTTGAGGTACAGGGGCTCAGTAGTTGTGGCTCCGCGGCTCTAGAGCACAGGCTCAGTATTTGTAGCACATGGGCTTAGTGGCTCCTCAGCATGTGGGATCTTCCCAGACCAGGGATCGAACCTGTGTCTCCTGCATTGGCTGGTGGATTCTTTACCCCTGAGCTATCAGGGAAGCCCCTGAGGTGGGATTCTAATACCTTTGTAGCCAGTATCAGTCAACAAGAAACCTCTGAATCAAGGGGATATAGGACTAATTAGGAATGAAGTCACACGTGCCATCTGTAAGAGTGAAGAGCTATTTACATCCTTATAACCTTTCTATGGGGAGCATGTGAGTTTCCACAACAGTATTACCAGTACAAATGACTTGACTATCATTGTGACTGTAGAGGGCCCATTCTCTAATGAACTAATCTATGAGTAAAAACTCACTTCTAATATGCTCTGGTAATTGACAAGGCATCTGGTGGTGCCCACCCTCTGTAAGGACAGCTAAGGCACCTACAGCAGCCACCCCTGGACCGTGGTCTTTTTCACAAGCCTGCTGACCACTGTGATTAGGGCAAATAGTTGAAGCTAATGCTTACACAGTGTCACACGGTAGCAATTACAAGCAGCTGAAAGTTTTCATTTCGCTGTTTGGATTCCTGATTTTGTGTTTGTCTCGCTCAACGGAAACATAAACTCTGTGAGAAGATCTTGGCTTTTTGTTTCACAAGAATTTCAAAAACTGTAATAGTCTATGGCACATGGCAAGCATTTAATAAACATACTTTTAATTTGTTGAATAAAAAGTGATACATGTGTGCCATGTGTGTGTGCTCAGTTGTGTCCGACTCTTTGTGACCCCAACTGTAAATGTTCTGAGGGGTTTTTCACAGTAGACATATATAATTTCTGTGCATCCATTGGGCACAACTGACATTGTCAATTCAGTTTTTTTTTTAGCCATCTTATAGTGTGACAGTGCTTGCTATTTAATTCATTTAATATAACTGAAAACTTAAAGCACTACCAGGGAATGATTCAGTTGTGTCTGGAAACAGAGCTGTCATTTTGGAGTTATATCCTAATGCATGAGTAATAATAATACGGTGTATTCTTTAGCATTTTCTTCATCATTCTATCATTTGGACCACTAAGGAGTATTTCATGTTAAGTAACCTAGAGTCATTTTCCATAATGTATCATATTAATCATATATGTCAGGTAAAAAAAATAAATGCATGCTTTAACATGGTATCTCATTGCATTAGTAAATTACTCTCCCACTTTCTGATAAGCAATGAATGGATTTTCTTTAGTTCAGATAGAAGAAGGTTACTTCAGGAAAATGGTAGACGCCAAATTTATACATTTTCTCTCCACCAAAATGACCCTGGAGGGCCTTCTCCCTGCACGTGAGAATCAATCTTGATTTTAAGGGGGATCCTGTGGAGTTTGAGAATTGACCTGACTTTCCAGTGATGTTTCTTTATGTTCTTCTGAGGTTTTTCAAGATCACCCTTGTCTCTCATGAGCCACCTATCAGTAACAAACTCTACTGATATCAAGTTGTCAATGAACAGCCAACAAGAAGGCTTGTCCAGCCTTGAACCAAATGAATCTCTCTAGGTGGGTCCAACACAGTGAGCACACACACCCTGGCCCCCTTCTCTCCATCAGCCTCTGCTGGGCTTCTATCTACGTGACTCGGATCTCGGCAGCAAGAACGCAGAGAGCTCCTTTCTTCCTCTGCTTTTCAGATCCGGTTGCCAATACACTCCAGCTGTGGTCTTATTGCAAACGAGTGCTTTAGGAACTTTTATTTATCTTTCATGGGTATTTGTTACATTTTTTTTTTTTTTTTTGGAGCCAAGAAAGGTCATGTCCTTTTTGCCCCTGTAGAAACAAGGTTTGTAGTGTTTCTTCAGAAGGCAGCAGCCTGGAATAGATGTGCTTCACTGATGCACACACCTTCCTGTGTCCAGCAACACAGATTTAAGTTGGATTGGCTTTAAATTGGATTGTCCTTGACAGGGGACAGGTTAGAACATTTCTTTTGGAAATGTGTTGTAAAATCCTGTCCTATACTTCTTGGTTTTCTTCCATCCTGTCTTCTTCCCTGGCTGTTCAAAACATACATCCAACCTCAGAACTAGTCCATGCCTGGGGGCTACTTCTGTTTAAGTAAAACCTGATAAATTTTGGCCTCATAAGGGTTTCTAATCAAACTGTTAATAACTGTAATTACCCTGCCTGCCTTTTCTACCTGGTGTGAGGGACTGAAGAGCATGCTCAGTTTGAGCCCTCACTTGTCTCTTTCCAACTTCTCAGACAGAAATTGAATTCAGTGAGAGTCCTTTCAGTCATTTAATGACTCGCACCTCTCCCCAGTTAACCAAAGCAGAGACAGCCTAGTCCTTGATGACTTACTCTATGCTTCATCCCAGTATTTCACCCACCCACTCCAAAATGCAGTTTTACTATAACCTAGCAATTCAGTCATTCATTTGCTGATTCATCAGTTTACATAGTAAAATCCTATTAGGTGCCTGGCTCTGGGCTAAGTACTGAACCTGAAGTTGTGAACAAAACAGATATTAACCCTCTTCTTGGGACCTGACATTCTAGTAGGAGAGGGACAGACAGTACCCAAATAAATATGCAGAGATATAATGTAAATTGATGAAGACCACAAATGAAAAATACAGAGGGCTCTAGAGAATACAGTAGGAGCGGCTGTTAGAGCGTGTGTCTACCATTATACTGTTTTCATGTTATCATATTTGAGCTCCTTGAGGCTAGGGCCTAATTTTTTTTTTTTAATATATCCCCTCCACTTTTATCCATAATTAGAAAAGTATCTAGCAAATAGTTATACGTATGTGTCCTACACTCACCTGTTCCATGTGTCTCTTAGGAAAGGGATGTCTTTGTAACCCTTGAAACACCTTGAAACACCCAGCACAGGACTTTATATATAGTTGGTTATTGACAAAGTTTATTTGAACATAATTGCATTTTTAAACATTCTGCCATATTTTTGTTTTAGTGATTGCTTGTACTGTTTTCCACACTTATTCACCTTAAAAGGTAACAGCTTTCCCTCAATTCACCAATTAGTCGGAAGGACTGAGGTGGCCCAGGGCCTTTTGAAAACATACCCACACAAGGGATGGATTTAAAATTTCACAATCATACAATTATTCAAACTCTTTTCAGTTTGAAATCACTAATGTGAGTCATCTAGGGAAAAGATTATCTTCCTCTGAACCCTTAATTAAAATTTTCACCCAGGCATTTCCAATAATTTTATTTCAAAACAAGCTTTTCTTTGTAAAACCAAAGGATAGCAAGATTGGGGCTGAGACGAGAGGAGATATGAATCGGTTCCTGTTAACAAGCCTTAATGTAATGAAGCTAGGAAAACAGCCTGGTGGGCGGTCAAATAGAGCCAAGGACTGAGCTGAAGTCACATTAGAAAGTTTCCTTCTCTGGATGGAGTTGTTTTGACATTAAATGAATGTCAGATACATTCAAGCTTATTTTTAAAGTGAAGTGAAAGTTGCTCAGTTGTGTCCGACTCTTTGCAACCCCATGAACTATCCAGTCCATGGAATTCTCCAGGCCAGAATACTGGAGTGGGTAGCTTTTCCCTTCTCCAGAGGATCTTCCCAACCTAGGGATCGAACCAAGGGTCTCCCGCACTGCAGGTGGGTTCTTTACCAGCTGAGCCACAGGGAAGCCTTGTGTTTTTAACGGGGAAAATAAATAGAAAGGTTTGAGCTTTTGTTTTGCTTGATTTTCCATTTGCTGTTGCTGTTGTTATTGTGTTCTCATTCCCATATCTGTATGTGTCACTATGGTGGGGAGGAAGGGGTGAAACTGGAATGAAAGTAATCCAGGAATCTTAAGGAGAAAAACAAATGTAGTAACGCTGTTTATTCTTACAAAAAGAGTAAGGTATTTCAAGTGGTTTCTACTTCAGCATCAGTCAAACTGTTCAGCTTTTAAACTTTTATTGTTTCTTTTTTAAGTTAGTTTATTTTCTATTTTTGAACTTTACAATATTGTATTTGTTTTGCCATACATTGACATGAATCCACCGTGGGTGTACACGTTTTCCCCCTTTATAAGAGAAACAGTAATATTATTCACTCTCTGTATTCTCTCAAAGTCCTAATTCAATCAAATGGACTTCTCAACTCAAGTATTCTGACATTTTAACATCATACATTTGAACCTACACTAAACCATAGAAAGAAGTATTTTCTGAAGCACTGTAATTCCTTTCTCCCTTACATCCCCAGGGCAAGTATGAGGAAAAGAGTAATCTTATGTTCTCATGTGTTTCTGTACTTTGAGGGAGTGAAATATGATTTTCTATAGGCAGTGTTATAAATGGAAGTTGATTTCTAGATTATCTTTCAAAAAGACAATTTTAAATAAAATTAGATAAAATTATACAAGGGTTCTGATTCACTCTGGTTTTAAAAGGCTTTTGTAGGATGTCTTGGAGAATTTAACCACCATTTATAGACAGTGTTTTTAAATGAGTAAATGCATCTGAAAGAGTTAGCAAAGAAAAATTTGAAACGGGTTTATAAGATAGGATGCCACCTCTTTGAAGGCAACTTTCAATAATTTTACCTCTTTCCAGTCTTTCATACAGAATTTGCTGAAGGTTACATACTATACAGAGGTTCCTCCCTCATCCACTCTTCTATCAGCAAGGGGAGACAGACTTCATCAATACTGCTTTCTGCTCTCGCCAATTACTTTACACTCAGGGAATGCAGAAGTACTTTTCCATCCCTTCAAATGGACTTCCTTAGTGGCTCAGTAAAGAATCAGCCTGCAACGTGGGAGACTCAGGCTCAGACCCTGGGTCAGGAAGATCCCCTGGAGAAGGGAATGGCTACCCACTCCAGTATTCTTGCATGGAGAATTCCATGGACAGAGGAGCCTGGAGGGCTACAGTTCATGGGGTCACAAAGAGTCGAACACGACTGAACTTTAAACACTTTCAAATGATATGAACATTCTTTTCTTCCTACCCCGGAAGTCCCAGGCTTTTCTTGTCCACCTTGCTAACTGCTATTCCACCCTTGCCCTTTCTGAGAAGCCCTCCTGGCTCTTCCTTGTGCGCACTGGGCTCCTCCACCAGTGCTCTGCTGCTTTCTTCTTGAACAGCTGTTTGTGATTGTTCACAAGCTTGAGACGTCAATAGGCTGATAGCACCTTGCAGGTAAAGGCAAAACTCTCTGAGTGTTTGTTTTCTGCATACTGATGACACAGTAAACATGATCAAGGAGCAAAGTAGTAATGAATAAATGAAATTTTAAAATGTTCAACACCTCCATTCTAATAACTTCATGTCCAACTTACTCTTTCACTAAGCAATCAAACACAAATATCTCTCTGCCTTTTACAAAAGCAAGTGGAGCAAAAGAGAAAAAGAAATAGAAGTTGAGAGGGGGCAAAAACAAAACACGAGAAACATTCCCTGGTGGTTCAGATGATAACGAAGCTGCCTGCAATGCAGGATACCTCAGTTCAATTGGGAAGATCATCTGGAGGAGGGCATGGCAACCCACTCCAGTATTCTTGCCTGGAGAATCCCCATGGACAGAGAAACCTGGTTGGGCTGTATGTAATCCATGAGGTCGCAGAGAGTTGGACACAAATAAGCACAACACAGATAATCTTTATCTAAATATTGGTGAGTGAACTATTGGGTCGAGTGAAACAATTGCTTCATGCCTTCTCCTATGGTCAGGAAGTGAGGGGCATATGGAGCCAGGAGGAGAGGTAGCCTGGATGGAACTCTTCAAGGTCTAGATAGGTTATCCTGTCTCGATGGAAAAGGTGAGCCGTGTTTCTGGTTGTAGTTCTACACACTGGACAGCAGAGGGTAGCCACACATACTGCATGTATTTTCTCAGCCAAATACTGTTTCCTTCCTTCAGATAAATATAAAACTGGCAGTTCTTGTCTCTAGAGGTAGAATATGGAGGAAGTGGATGTATTAATTCTTAGTAACATGTGGGAAGTTTTTGAATGTTTTACTTTGGTACTCAAAGCAAGGAAATATGGCTTGAATTTGTCTGGAAAAGAATGATTGTGTAGTTAGAACTAACTTTGAAGAAGCAGTATTACATGCCAAAGGCTGTTCTAAGTGATTCACATGCATTAATGTTTAAATAATCACAAAATTCTATGAGTATGGTAAGTGTTGAGAGGGCATCAGAGGGCAGACCCACTAAAACTAAAATTACAGAAAACTAGCTAATCTGATCACACGGACCACAGTCTTGTCTATCTCAGTGAAACTAAGCCATGTCATGTGGGGACACCCAAGAAGGATGGGTCATGGTGGAGCGGTCTCACAGAATGTGGTCCACTGGAGAAGGGCATGGCAAACCACTTCAGTATTCTTTCCTTGAGAACCCCATGAACAGGGTGAATTTAACTCAGATGACCATTATATCTACTACTGTGGGCAAGAATCCCTTAGAAGAAATGGAGTAGCCATCATAGTCAACGAAAGAGTCCGAAAGGCAGTACTTGGATGCAATCTCAAAAACGATAGAATGATCTCTGTTCATTTCCAAGGCAAACCATTCAATATCACAGTAATCCAAGTCTATGCCCCGACCAGTAATGCTGAAGAAGCTGAAGTTGAACAGTTCTATGAAGACCTACAAGACCTTCTAGAACTAACACCCAAAAAAGATGTCCTTTTCATTATAGGGGACTGGAATGCAAAAGTAGGAAGTCAAGAAACACCTGGCATAACAGGCAAATTTGGCCTTGGAGTACAGAATGAAGCAGGGCAAAGGCTAATAGCGTTTTGCCAAGAGAACACACTGGTAATAGCAAACACCCGCTTCCAACAACACAAGAGAAGACTCTACACGCGGACATCACCAGATGGTCAACACCGAAATCAGATTGATTATATTCTTTGCAGCCAAAGATGGAGAAGCTCTATACAGTCAGCAAAAACAAGACCAGGAGCAGACTGTGGCTCAGATCATGAACTGCTTATTGCCACATTCAGACTTAAATTGGAGAAAGTAGGGAAAACCCCTAGTCCATTCAGGTATGACCTAGATCAAATCCCTTATGAGTATACAGTGGAAGTGACAAATAGATTTAAGGGACTAGATCTGACAGACAGAGTGCCTGATGAACTATGGACAGAGGTTCATGACATTGTACAGGAGACAGGGATCAAGACCATCCCCATGGAAAAGAAATGCAAAAAAAACCAAAATGGCTGTGTGAGGAGGCCTTACAGATAGCTGGGAAGAGAAGAGAAGCGAAAAGCAAAGGAGAAAAGGAAAGATATTCCCATCAGAATGCAGAGTTCCAAAGAATAGCAAGGAGAGATAAGAAAGCTTTCCTCAGCGATCAATGCAAAGAAATAGAGGAAAACAACAGATTGGGAAAGACTAGAGATCTCTTCAAGAAAATTAGAGATACCAAAGGAACATTTCATGCAAAGATAGGCTCAATAAAGGACAGAAATGGTATGGACCTAACAGAAGCAAAAGATATTAAGAAGAGATGGCAAGAATACACAGAAGAACTGTACAAAAAAGATCTTCACGACCCAGATAATCACAGTGGTGTGATCACTCACCTAGAGCCAGACATCCTGGAATGTGAAGTCAAGTGGGCCTTAGAAAGCATCACTACGGACAAAGCTAGTGGAGGTGATGGAATTCCAGTTGAGCTATTTCAAATCCTGAAAGATGATGCTGTGAAAGTGCTCCACTCAATATGCCAGCAAATTTGAAAAAGTCAGCAGTGGCCACGGGACTGGAAAAGGTCAGCTTTTGTTCCAATCCCAAAGAAAGGCAATGCCAAAGAATGCTCAAACTACCGCACAATTGCACTCATCTCACATGCTAGCAAAGTAATGCTCAAAATTCTCCAAGCCAGGCTTCACCAATACGTGAACTGTGAGCTTCCAGATGTTCAAGCTGGTTTTAGAAAAGGCAGAGGAACCAGAGATCAAATTGCCAACATCCGCTGGATCATCGAAAAAGCAAGAGAGTTCCAGAAAAACATCTATTTCTGCTTTATTGACTATGCCAAGGCCTTTGGCTGTGTGGATCACAATAAACTGTGGAAAATTCTGAAAGAGATGGGAATACCAGACCATCTGACCTGTCTCTTGAGAAACCTGTATGCAGGTCAGGAAGCAACAGTTAGAACTGGACATGGAACAACAGACTGATTCCAAATAGGAAAAGGAGTACATCAAGGCTGTATATTGTCACTATGCTTATTTAACTTATATGCAGAGTACATCATGAGAAACGCTGGGCTGGAAGAAGTACAAGCTGGAATCAAGATTACCAGGAGAAATATCAATAGCCTCAGATATGCAGATGACACCACCCTTATGGCAGAAAGTGAAGAAGAACTAAAGAGCCTCTTGATGAAAGTGAAAGAGGAGAGTGAAAAAGTTGGCTTAAAGCTCAACATTCAGAAAACTAATATCATGGCATCTGGTCCCATCACTTCATGGCAAATAGAAGGGGAAACAGTGGAAACAGTGTCAGACTTTGTTTTGGGGGACTCCAAAATCACTGCTGATGGTGATTGCAGCCATGAAATTAAAAGACGCTTACTCCTTGAAAGGAAGGTTATGGCTAACCTAGATAGCATATTTAAAAGCAGAGACATTACTTTGCCAACAAAGGTCCATCTAGTCAAGGCTATGGTTTTTCCAGTGGTCATGTATGGATGTGAGAGTTGGACTGTGAAGAAAACTGAGGGCCGCAGAATTGATGTTTTTGAACTGTTGTGTTAGAGAAGACTCTTGTGAGTCCCTTGGACTGCAAGGGAACTGATGTACTATTTTACTAGTCTCAATTTCTAGGCAAAAAACTAAACATTAGATAATTTAAGCAACTTGTAAATCTAGAATCAAACTGATGCTTATGCTTCTTCTCATGTTTTATATAAGCTCACTTAGCAGAACATTCTCAGTTCAGCCATAATGTTGTGCACAGCTGAGTTCAATCTGCTATAGTGTGGCACCTGAGTTGGTTTATGCCAGACAGTGGGTCCCAGGGAAAGAAGAGAAGCAGGAAGAACTGAAAAGGAAAAGACACTGTGGAAGTGACAAATAGTTCCAAAATCACATTTACTATACTAAAGGAACCTATGATTGAATATCTATGATTTTATAAAGTTATACAGTATTTTCTTTTTTCTCCCTAATATCCATAATTGCTAATCTCATGGATTTTATATTTTTTAATTGCCTCAGCACCGTCTTCATGTGAATGGATGAAGAAAGTATGTTTATAGTAACACAATTCTATCAGACCTCAACATGATATCACAATTCCATTACACCTCCCTGAGACTTTGATTATGATCAGCATTGACTAGGAGATAAATGTTAGCAGATTTGTAAGGAACAAAAATCAAGATATGTTTAGTTCACTTTGGCATATTTTTGAAAGTTGACTATGCTGCCAAGCTCCATGCTATGCACAGGAGTTAAAAGGTATTTAAGACTCAATTCCCTTCTGCAAAGAGGTCTTATGTCCAGCTTGGGAAACAGACACGTAAGTCAGTAACCATAATGCAATATGATAATTGTTCAGTCGCTAAGTCATGTCTATATCTTTGCAATCTCATGTACTGTAGCCTGCCATGCTCCTCTTGTCTATAGGGTTTTCCCAGAAAAAAATACTGAAGTGGCTTGCCATTTCCTTCTCCAGGGGATCTTTCCAGACAGGGATCAAGTCTGCATTTCCTATACTAGCAGCCAGATTCTTAACCAATGAGCCACCAGGGAAGTCCTGCAATATGATAAACCATATCTTAAAAGCATGAGTGAAGTGCTAAGATGGCAGTGAAAGGACAGCTTTTTGGGTCTCTCAATATACAATGGCTTGTCATATGGATTAATTTTTAAGATCTGCTTGGTGCTTTATGAATTCAGACTAGTGAAAAAGTGATGAGTAATTTAGGAAGTTAGTTTTGAAACTGGGCATAAAAAGAGTTGTATCCTAGGATGGAGAAGTGCCCAGACTTCTGACCACATATATTCACTAAAATGTTGAAGACAGAAAGGAGTAGTATAATGCTGTTATAGTCAGTCCATTGATAATGAATACTCATCTACTGAAGGCTTACTGCACATAGGATGCTACTACAAGAACCATAGTGGAACAATGGGGAAGGGGTTGCAAAAAATCAAATGCATATAAAAGAAGAACATTTTGTAGAGAATTAATCATAAAGCAGAGTAATTTAACTTTGTAGCTGAAAATGGCTAAAGGAAACATCTAGGTTAACTGTCATTTTACAGATGAGGGAACTGAGGTCTGGCAATAAGAAAAAAAAAAAAAAACGATTACCTTTTTCCAAATGTTACGTGTCTAATTAGCGGCAGAGCTAGGATCAGAGCCCTCAGAAGACTGGTAGGCAATACAGTGAGTTGCACTTGTGAATTTAAAATCAGATAGCTTGGGGTCAAGTCCATTTCTATCACATACTGGCTGGGTTATCTTAAGTTATTTGAATTCTCTGTCATTAGTTTCTTCATCTGTAAAGTGGGAATACTATAGTATCTACTATAGATAATGTGAAAAAATACATATGAAACAATTGATATTAAAATGAGATAACACATATTATCCAGGGGTGTCTTAAGAGCTTGATAAGTGTTATTAGAACTTATGTATGCCAATTTCTATTTTAGTATTCTTTCCACCACCACAGTGAAATGTTTTTTTCTTCATTTTTGTTTCTCTGACATAGAAAGAAATCTCTTTTTTAGATCTCTATGCTCATGCAGTGTCCTTTTCCCCTCGTATGTCTCTTTTTTTCAGGGCCAAGGAGATTAAGATCAAGTTGGGAATTCTCCTCCAGAAGCCAGAATCTGCCATTGACCTTGTCATTCCATACAATGAGAAGCCGGAGAAGCCAGCTAAGACCCAGAAGTGAGTCATGATTATGGATTCCACTCTCTACCTCTGGAGGATGGCTATTCTTCAAGTGGAGAGAAACATCCCTCTGTAGAAATACCTCCTTCAGTGACTCACCAAGGATCATAAAAGTCCTCAGAGAGTTGGTTTGTACTGATAAACAGGATTTTTCATTTTTATTTTTTTACACTCTCCTGTATATGGAGCATAATATTTGCTTACTGGCAGGATGCTTAAACAAAAAAGATAAGACCCCATCTTGGGACATCATTGGAGACATGGGCCATATCTTATAAAATGGCATCAGCCACCTCATCAGTTATTTCTGACACAAAAGTATGGTTAAAAATACCTGTTCACTTGCTGTCTTTGGGTGAGGTGAGCATTCTTGATCCAATTAATTATGATGACTGGATGCTCACCTGCTCAGGGAATATCCAAGATGGCTTCCTCAGCCGGGAGATATAAGCGGGAACAGTTCCCTCAGGAAGAGGCTGACATCAAGGCAGACAATTGAGTCTAATAGTTTCTTCTCCAACACATTCTCCCTTCAAGGCCCAACAGAGGAAACGAAGACTGTTCCTTGGTGCAGGAATGAATCCTTGACCAGATGCTTCTATTTAAAGCACCTCAAACAGTTCTTCCCTGTTCAGTTCAGTCGCTCAGTCGTGTCCGACTCTTTGCGACCCCATGAATTGCAGCACGCCAGGCCTCCCTGTTCATCACCAACTCTCGGAGTTTACCCAAACCCATGTCCATCGAGTTAGTGATGCCATCCAACCATCTCTTCCTCTGTCGTCCCCTTCTCCTCCTGCCCCCAGTCCTTCCCAGCATTAGGGTCTTTTCCAGTGAGTCAGCTCTTCGCATGAGGTGGCCAAAGTATTGGAGTTTCAGCTTCAACATCAATCCTAGTCCATAATTAATATTTCTATAGGACTTCTGCAGTCCTCTCCCACCACTCCTACATACTTCTATTTATTTAGGCATGGAGGGAAACTATAATTCCAAAGATTCAAGATGTTATGGCAGTGAACCTAATCCACAAGTTCATTGACATTACTGTAACTTAATATCACTACTCACAGATGTTTACTGTTGGTCCACTAACTACACAGCACATGACTGACTAGACAAATACACTCCATCTTCTCTTTAAAACAACAACACCCCTAAAATCAAGAAAGGAAAGTGAGAAGAGGAGCTAAATGTATTCAAGACCCTTCACTCTACTACCTAGAAGCTTTGCAGAGATCACAGAAGTGTGGTAAAAATAGAGGAATGCCTTTGAACCTCCATTTCTTTTAAAATTTAACATTTGTATAAATTGGCCAATCTTCTCTCCAATTACACTAATTTAGCTGGATTGGTTTGGAGCTAGAGAGATGGGTTATTCCTTTAAAAATTTTTTTTCATCAATCTAAGTGGATATTTCCACTCTCCTCCTTTTATTACTTCAAAGTGATGCCAAACCGGAAGTGAGGCATAATTGAGTTTTCTGCATCTAGTAAAAGGGAAGTTAATTTAATGTGGAGCAACAGAAACCAGGCACTGGGAGACAATAAGAACCATATTTCATTACAGCAGAAGATCAAAAAGTCTATTTTGAAATAAACAATGTGGAGGTTATTGATCTGTTGGAATTAACTTTTAAAAAATAAATATAGTGCTACATTTCCTGCTTTGATTCTCAGCTTTAATATCCCACATAGATACTTGAATTATTTGGCTGAGCAGGGATTCAGAGAGAAGCAGTTTTGGGAGAAAACCTGAGGCTGACATTTACTGGATTATTTTCTTCTCTTGTCTTCCAGCCCCCTTTTTCTTCTAGAAGTTTGAATTGTTTTGGAAAAATCTTTCTTATCCCTAGAGAATATTTGTATGTCTCTTACTGCATTTTTAACAGTGACCACTACAAAGCTTTCCCATCTTCTGCCAAACTCCCAAACCCTTTTCACCACCTTATATTTGGCACATTTCCGTGCCTTTTAACTAGCAGGAGAAGACTGTGTTCTGCATGAGCTCAATTGATCTCTGTTCTCCTCACTTTCAAGATTCTCTGTATTTTTTTCTTTTTACCCACGTTCTTCTCAAGGAGAAGAAAATAAATCTCAGTGGAGAAAATAGACTTTCTCCAGATGGAAGGTATTTTTAACTCCTCTCATCCTTTAAAAAAAAGCAATCCCTTTAAAAAAAGTATTTTCTCTTTTTTAAATATAATTTCATTCCTCTCATTAGAAAAAAAAGAACGAACCATTGGAAAAAAATGGAAAAAAACGTTGCCTATATCCCTCCTGCCCAAGGCCAGCTTCCATTACCGTTTTAGTACTCTTAACTGCTTTTTTTCCCCTCTGGACTGTTTTCCACTAGAACAAACAAGTACCGTGCTCCACTCTGGAAAACATGCACCCTGCCCCCTCAATCCCAAGCACTTCACCTCTTCTATTCCTATCCCTTCCTTTTGCTTTCATTGGATAACTCTAGGAATAGAAAGTCACTGCTTTCCACTTCTTCTTTAACTCCCTTTATCAGGTTTAAACCTTACTACTTCACTGAAACTGTTATCATTAAGGGGCTAACTCCTGACTTGTGGGCTGAATTTGACTGTGCACACCAGTTGAACATCTTAAATCTCTCCTCCTTAACTTCTAACTTTATATTCTCTCCCTACACTCTCTCTTTCTAAGGGCTCCCACTTTTGCCCACCTTCAATATGTGAGCATCCCCTAAGACTCCACTATAGGTCCTCATAATGAACAATAAACATGTTATGAAACCATGAAAATATAGTTTACAATAACTGTTATCATGGCTCATGAAATAATCAATTGCAAAATGCTCAGGAGATGATGTAGATATTTTTATAGTTTATTTTATATTCTAGATGTTCCTTTTCTCTCTGTCAAGGTCACTAATTTTTAACTACCTTTTTGTTATTGTTTTACCACTTTATAACTCTAGAATGACCTGTACATGTAAACAGTCCTAGCCTGTGCATAGGGGAGAACAATTACAAAGTGTTGTCCTACACATACTCTAGCCTGGTAAACTGCAGAGTGAGCTTTATTGTGAGGATTAAAGATGGATGCACAACGTCTGACCCATGAATACACATCAAAAAGTGGCAGGTGTATTTATTTGTATCCATCCATGGTGCTCAGGTCACTGTTGTTCCTGGGGTGAAAGCTCAATAAATGTCTATGAACTTGAGGCTGGACATGAGCAGACATATTGCAGGAAAGAAGGGAGAGCTGAGCAGGCACTTAAATGCCAATAAATAACCTGGGTCTCATTTTTCTTGTCAAGAGCAAGAACATTCAAGTTTAAATATGTGCCAGGGACAATGTAGATTTTTTTTTTAAAGAAGAAAATAAAAAAGAAAACCACCAGTACTGAGAAAGAATAAAATATTCTCCCATAGTTCTAGTTAAGGAAGTGCCACAGTTGCTTATAGCTATAGTCTTGGTTCATGGGGCTAAAATATTTGTACTCTAAGTTTTTGAGTTATTTGTAGCTTTCATCAATTAGACTAAACTTGGGCAAACTGAACCATTATTAATTTACGCATTAATCTGACATGCATATTGCAGGGTAGACTAATGTTGCAGGGAATGCACCATCAGACAAGTAGAATGGACAAATCTCCCTGTGACTGACGAGCTATGGCATCTAGGCAGTGAGTATACTCATCTAGGCAGTGAGTATCATTGCCTTGTAGGAGATTCAAAAAGTAAACGTGATAAGAGTACAGTAGAAGGAGAGAGCTCTTCCAGTTGAGATCATCACTTCCTGGACCAAGTGGCATTTACACTGGCTATTATAAAACAGTTAAGTATCTCTATAAATGTTTATTTTGCCTTTCATTTGGACTGGTTTCCTCCTCTCCTCCACATCCAAAGACAGAAACTCCATGCCCACTCTCTGTGGTCAGCAATGACCTTGTAAACCAGGATACTTATTGGTCATTTCGATTTGCACCTATCTTGTTTCAAAGAAGTCAGACTTAATGGCAAATTCTGAGAATCAGGACAGGATGAACCTGTGGCACCTCCTAAGCTGGTAATCAGAGTACTGGGCTTCATGCTGTGGTGGATGTGTTCTGCTTGACTGTGTCCTTGAATCAATTTGGACTAATATTACCCCCAAGCAAGTTCTGCACACATCCTTTTCAGGAATTTAATCTTGGCTGTGATGTGCTGCTGATAGTGACCATTAGTCTCATTCTAACAAGACCATTTGAGACAAATTAGATGTGGTAACGTGCTTCAATTTGGTGCACCTGCTCTGGCCATTTCTTCTCCCTGTGCCCCTCCACACCAGCCTGAGGAGATGGAGGACAGGAAGGTGACTTCATTTTGCAAAGGTATTTATAAAATCAGAACACAATTCAGTTTTCCCTTTGCTCTGTTTCTGTTGTTCAATTATTTAATGTCCTGTTGTTTCTGTCAGCAATCAATAAAGACTTGGTGGATTTTATATGCATAACATTAAACCCACTGTAGTGAAAAAATTAAGATGGATAAGGCCATATGTGAAAAAATGTAGGTACAAAATAGTATATGCAAAGGAAAAATTCTCAGTATGAGGTAATATAGAAGAGCCCAGAGGAGTTACTGACCTGTAGAAAATAGCTCCTTTTCTGGTTAGAAATAAAATGAGGCAGAAAAATATAGGGGCATGCTTGTAATTCCTTCCTCATGTCATTTCTCCTCTCTCCTCCCCGTGTTCCTTTACACTAACCAAAAGAAAAACGGAGGTGAGAAGGTAGTTCCTTGTTAAAAATAAATTTCCAAGGAATTCTTGTTGAGTTTTTGATCCATTATATCTGTGTTTCTAGTCAGGAAAATGAAGCCACTAAAGATTATTTCATCAGGTTTGTTACTCCCATTTTTGGCTTATTTTAACCTTTAAATAGTAAAAACATAAAAACAAAAAATTTATGAAAAAGCATATAATTAAGACTCAAAATCTACATATGTTCTGCAATGAGGATTAGAGAAGTGAAGGAATTTCCCAGTATTTTAGTCAAAAATCTACTGCCATCTTGCATTCCTTAGATATATCGAGGCTAACTCTGAGCCTGGAGAGGCTCAAACAAAAAGTAGAATCAGCAATTGTCTTATCAATGTCGCTTCTATTTTAAGTAATTAAAACCCTAAGATATTAGTTTTATGATGCAGGGATCTTCCTGGGTTATTGGAACAACTGGAGAAGGAAATGGCAACCCACTCCAGTATTCTTGCCTGGAGAATCCTGTGAACAGGGGAGCCTGGTGGGCTGCCGTCTATGGGGTCACACAGAGTCGGACACTATTGAAGCGACTTAGCACGCACGCTAAACAATTAAGAGTTAAAGGAATTTCAATTTAGGAAAAGCACCTTCATTGGCCTTAATGTTTTAATACGCCCTGTTAGTCTGTTTTGATCTGACAATGAAAAACCCACATCATAACACAAGAGTTAAAAACGGTGAGCCCCGGGAGAGCACAGTCAGCCATTTTCCCCAGGCGACACCAGCCCAACTTGACACAATCCTGCTGTGAGAGAAAAATTGGTGGTTAAAACAAAGTAGCTGCAGAGTTTCTGCAAATATAAACGCTAAAATAAAAACAGCCTAAGGGGACATTGTTTGTTGACTATTACTTCTCTTTTGAATCAGCATCCAGAATGTTTGTATACAACGTTCCTATTCACAGTCTCACCACTTTTCTTCTCAGAAAGAGTAAATGTTAAAAACAAAAACATTATCCTGTTCTATTTGGGCAAGAAAATGCACCTGGGTTTTTAAAAACATTTTGGCCATGATATGCGGCATATGGGACCTTAGAAGGGATGGAACCGCATCCCCTGGCTAGGGAACGAACCGCATTCCCTGCACTGGAAGCATGGAGTCTTAAACACTGGACCACCAGAGAAGTGCCCCCCACATTTTTTTAATTCCAGATTTTTTTAAATGTAGACCTGCTATGGTAATACTCCCACGAGGACAGCTTCACACCTTGCATCTTCCATCAGCCCCAATGGGATGGCAATTGGCTGTCAACGTGAAAGAAATGCTCTTTGAGTGAAAGAAAAGAGGCTGAGCCTCATGGGCCCCTGATTATAAATGTGCAGTACAAACTTCTTCCTAAATGTATGCTTTCATTTGTACAGATGATTTGTTTGTATTATTTGAGATTCGGTTTTATCTATTTTTTATTGGATTCTAAAATCTTTGTTGTCATCATATAATCTCCCACTGGGAGTTCTGTAGTTTTAATATGCAGATTTCCTTGTAAGCCAGGGAGAAAAGGCATGTGTGAAATGAATAAATCCTGCAATGATCAGAAAAAAAAAATGCTCTCTGTGGATTAAATTGGTGTATAAAGTGTAGCCCTGATGAAGCAAGTAACATGAGTTCAAGACCCATAGTAGGAAAACTGGATTTTATTCAGTTACATTTGGAAAGAAAAGACCACAATTGGAGACGCTGTCATGGGATACCCAAGAATATCAAGACACAGCTTCATGACAAATACACACTGATTCTGAAAAGGGACAGCCCTAACCAAATTGTTCAACAAAGATGAAAATATGCAAGATAGACGTAGGAAATCAAACCCAGCTCATGAAACCCACTTGATCAGAATAAAACAACAGTAACTCTCTTTTTCTGAGAATGTCATCAACTATAACATTTCAAAGAAAAGGAGGTCCAAGTCATTGTTGGTGCATGTGATTAACTTCCTTCTAATGCATCTTTTTCTGTCTCCTTTTTCTTTCCTAATGCTTAATTTAGGCCCTCGCTGGACGAGGCCCTGCAGTGGCGTGATTCCCTGGACAAGCTCCTGCAGAACAATTGTAAGTTTGGGGAAAAAAGAACAATCATAAATTTGAATTATCTTTATAAAGATCAGGGGAAAGAGGCCAAAAAAAAAAAGGCAGCTTTAGGTTGCTGACGCCTTCTTCTCAAATTTTGACAGTTCTTCAACTTTGGAAGGATGCCAAGGGAGTATGATTATCTAGCTCACTTTGGGAGAATGTGAAAATGAGTTGTCTGGAGGGCTCCTGAGTACAGGTTTGTTCCCATCTGTCCTGCTTACTTGAATGAGCAGAGCTAGTAATTTGACCTCTGCTCTTCTTAAAATTTTCATTAGTAAAATAGAGACACTGCTTCTTCCAGCTTGGCCTCATAATGGCTTGGTATGGATTGGGTGTAACAGTTTTCATATCACTAAACTCTGAGGCATGGGTTAATTGCTTTTGTAACTGGCCACAGGTTGTTAACCTCTCAGAACCTTATTTTCCTCTTCTGGCAGCATGCCTTTTATATCTTCATTCAAGACATGACAAAAGTGAAAGCAAGAACTCCTCTCCATGTTAACACCGATACACCTGAGCACTATTTGCCTTTTCCCAATCCAAAATCCTTACTGATTCCCAATGTCTGAAGTATCAAGTTTAAATTTCTAGTTCTTGGAATTCTCCACAGTAACTATATTTCTGGCCTCCAGTCAAACTGAACTGTTCTCCATTTCTGTGTGTAATCCCTTTGACTAGAATATTTTGTATTCATATCTCTATCAGTTGAAATGCTCCTCTCCCACTAGAGCAAATCTAAATACTAAATGCCTAGTTTTCCTTGACCATCCAGAATGATTTGTGTTCCCTCAGAGTTTCCAGTGCAATTTGTTTGCACATTTTTATGCCACTTGTTATTTGCTACATTTGCTACATTGTGCTCTGATCACAACATCTTCCCCCTGTAACAGATTATAAACAGATTATAAATTTAGTCTTTTTCATCTGGATAATTTCACAACAGGAAGTGCACAGTAATACAAAAATGTTGAATCGTTCTCCCTAAAAATAGTATTTATGTAAATTATCTAACTCATATTTTTACATTTTCACTATAAAATTTGAATATGAAACTTTGTTCAATGCTTTGCAAAAATAAGGGTTTAAAAAATATTTCCCACAGGCCCATCAAGATTCATAGATATAGAATAGGTGGCAAAGAATGTATGTTGAAATATATACAAACAACATTTTTTGTCTTATTTTTGGTGAGGTAATCTTCTGTTTACCTGTGATAGAACCAACATCTAATATCTGGATGCAGAGCACCAAAGTCACTAATTTGAAACTTTCTCAATATTATCCACTTTTTATTTTCTTTTTTAAAAAATTTACTTTATTGAAGTATAGTTGATTTATAATGTTGTGTTTCTGCTGTACGGCAAAGTGATTCAGTTATCTATTTTTTTTTTAATTTCTTATGCTAAATAAAATACTCAGCCCTAATGCATATAAAGCGCTCAACAAATGTTTATTGAATAACTGAGTTAATGAATGACTTCATTATCCTTCTTGGACACAGAAATTTCATGAAGTCAACTAGGAGAAAAATATTTATGTTTATCAGTTGATTTATTTATTGTGTTACCTGTGGTTTTAGGGCCAATACCTGACAAATGAATTATGCATACCCTGGGTATATGTATTTATTGCTACTATCAATAAACAAAATTAGAAGAACTATTGTCATGTTTTTAAAACTATTAAGGAGAAAGATAAAAATTTATATGCACATTCACAATCCTTTTCAGTCACACTAATCCTTAGGGTCACATGTTTATATATTTCAGGCTTTTAGGAGATAGAGAACTATTAGAATAAGTTAAGCCAGAGGCACTTACTGTTAACACCTAGCATTTTGGGACTGAAGTTTTTCAGCTTGCAAATAGTTGATTTCCATAGTGTAAGCTTGAGATCTGATATTCTTGCAGTAATGTTTTCTGCTTCTTAAAGGGGAAATATTTATATGCATATATATGTGTGTGCAAATATATATGTAATATTCACATTTTATTTAATTATATACAATATTTTAAAATTATATATACTATGTATGTGTCTTGAGTATATACGTGTGTGTATATAATCTTAAGTTCCACAGCATTATCATCTTAAGTAATTAATACTTTTAAGATTTGGACAGTGTCCCCAAGTAATAATTGGGAAAACATTTGATAACTGTTCTAGTCAAAAGTCTTTCCTTGACAGGGTGTTTATCCATTCAGTTCAGTTCAGTTCAGTCGTTCAGTCGTGTCCGACTCTTTGCGACCCCATGAATCGCAGCACGCCAGGCCTCTCTGTCCATCACCAGCTCCCGGAATCTACCCAAACCCATGTCCATCGAGTTGGTGATGCCATCCAACCATCTCATCCTCTGTCGTCCCCTTCTCCTGCTGCCCCTAATCCTACCCAGCATTAGGGTCTTTTCCAATGAGTCAACTCTTCGCATGAGGTGGCCAAAGTATTGGAGTTTCAGCTTCAACATCAGACCTTCCAATGAACACCCAGGATTGATCTCCTTTAGGATGGATTGACAGGATCTCCTTGCAGTCCAAGGGACTCTCAAGAGTCTTCTCCAACACCACAGTTCAAAAGCATCAATTCTTCGGTGCTCAGCTTTCTTCACCGTCCAACTCTCACATCCATACATGACCACTGGAAAAACCATAGCCTTGACTAGACGGACTTTTGTTGGCAAAGTAATGTCTCTGCTTTTAAATATGCTATCTAGGTTGGCCATAACCTTCCTTCCAAGGAGTAAGCGTCTTTTAATTTCATGGCTGCAATCACCATCAGCAGTGATTCTGGAGCCCAAAAAAATAAAGTCTGACACTGTTTGCACTGTTTCCCCATCTATTTGCCATGAAGTGATGGGACCAGATGCCATGATCTTAGTTTTCTGAATGTTGAGCTTTAAGCCAACTTTTTCACTCTCCTCTTTCACCTTCATCAAGAGGCTCTTTAGTTCTTCTTCACTTTCTGCCATAAGGGTGGTGTCATCTGCTTATCTGAGGTTATTGATATTTCTCCCGGCAATCTTGATTCCAGCTTGTGTTTCTTCCAGCCCAGCGTTTCTCATGATGTACTCTACATATAAGTTAAATAAGCAGGGTGACAGTATACATCCTTGACGTACTCCTTTTCCTATTTGGAACCAGTCTGTTGTTCCATGTCCAGTTCTAACTGTTGCTTCCTGACCTGCATACAGGTTTCTCAAGTGACAGGTCAGATGGTCTGGTATCCCCATCTCTTTCAGAATTTTCCACAGTTTGTTGTGATCCACACAGTCAAAGGCTTATCCATTCAAACCAGCACAAATAATAAAAAGGGTTTCTCGTATGGATACAGAGACCTCACAGAAATGAAAAAGAGCCAGACCCTATAGCAAGTGATGCCCTGGGCACGAAGGACAGCTTCTCCCTCCCTCCACCTCTGTCTCTCTGCTCCATGTTGCTGTCTCTCTCTTCCTTTCTGTCTTTCCATTTTCCCGTCTATCTCTGCTTCTGTGACACTATCTCTCTTGCCACTTTGTCTCAGCTTCTCTCTGTCTACTTCTAAAGAAGTACCAGTGAAATGATAGACGTGCCCAAGTAATTCTACCCCAACACCATCAACCTAAAAGAAATAATTTTTGACATATTTCCTCAAACACTAACTTTTATGCATTGTGAATAACCAAGCCAAACTTTGACAACTCAGTTCTTATGAGATATTCTGTGAATCTGCAAAAACTAATGGTCTATAACCAGAACTATTATGGTTCTGACATTAGCTGTGATTGATTCAGAATAGGTAATAAAGAAAGATACATTTGAAAAACATGGACTAGAAACCTCATGATTCCTTCTTGCATGTTTGTTTGATTAATAATTCATTTTACCTCAGAGAGTGTCATGTTTGTTGACTTATGAGGAACATTTGACATTCTCTTGTGCTAAAGTAGGGTATTGATGCTCATCATTGATACAGTCCCCCCAGCCTTCCTTAAATCCATGTTTTACTTAAATTTTTTTGAGTGAAAATGAAATCATTTGGTACCATACCTTTAAAAAAAAAATAAGACCGTTAAGCTGCTACTCAATCTTTTCTCTTCCACAAGATTATTTCTTTTTTCTTTACTTTAAGAAAATATTCTTTGATATATAATTGATTTAAAATACTGCATTGTGTACAGAATAATTATTTTATTTTTTACTGGTTATATTAAGCCTATTAAAACCTAATAGGCCTTACCTAATAACCTATTCCAAATCTTTTTTAATTGCCCAGTGTATTCGACTCTGTTCTGAAAAAACACCAATTTCTTATGTTTTTGTCTTCAGTTTTATATACAGAACCATCTGTTTTCTTTTTGAAGGTCCATGGGGCACATAACTGATGCACTGCTTTTAAACACAAAAACAGATTGCCTGTGGGAGTTTAAATGAGACAGTGACATTAAACTCTTCCATGTGCTGATTTGTAAAAGCAGAGGAAGAATGAAACATAACCCAGTAGCCACAAAGTTTTTATGTGAATCTCTTTGCCCCAGGAATTCCAGAAGGTCAGAACATTTTCTTGAAACATCTTTGAGATTTGGACTCTTGCATGGGGAATGGAATAGCCTGGATCTGGGCTCCTCTTTTTGTTTCTGTGTTTGCATTCTCCTCTACTTCTCTTCTCTGATTTCCAATTTTCTCCCTTCTTTTGTCTGGCTGTTCTTTATCATCATCTTACTCACTAGTAGCCACAATTTTCTTAAGAGTTGTAGTTATAAAAAAGCAATAGCTTACATTTATTATTCATCATATGCCAGTCATTGTTTCATACATTTTGCATATATTAGGTTATTTAATGATTTCAATAATTTTAACACATATATGCAAACAGTTTGTATTTTTAAGAAAAAGCAACTGAGACAGAGAGAGTTTAGGTAACTTGCCCATGAAATAAAACACTACAGCAATAGCAAAATCAGTAAATTTATTTTTCCTTAATGTTTGTGCTCTTCACTTTTGAGACGTAGGAGGAAATTTTTATCTCAGTGACTCTTATTTTATTCAGTTTGAACCTTTATTAAATATTAGGTCCACAGATTTACACTAAGAGGTGGGATGTTTTTGAAAGAGGGGCAAAGATAAATGAAACTCGAACCTTGAACTCAGATAATCAACAGCATCCTGGGAGAAAGAGTTATCAGCTCAGTTCAGTCAGTCAGTCGTGTCCGACTCTTTGCAACCCCATGAACAGCAGAACGCCAGGCCTCCCTGTCCATCACCAACTCCCGGAGTCCACCCAAACCCATGTCCATTGAGTCGGTGATGCCATCCAACCATCTCATCCTCTGTCATCCCCTTCTCCTCCTGCCCTCAATCTTTCCCAGCATCAGGGACTTTTCAAATGTCAGTTCTTCACATCAAGTGGCCAAAGTATTGGAGTTTCAGCTTCAACATCAGTCCTTCCAATGAATATTTAGGACTGATTTCCTTTAGGATGGACTGGTTGGATCTCCTTGCAGTCCAAGGGACTCAAGAGTCTTCTCCAACACCACAGTTCAAAAGCATCAGTTTTTCGGCACTCAGCTTTCTTTATAGTCCAACTCTCACATCCATACATGACTACTGGAAAAAACATAGCCTTGACTAGATGGACCTTTGTTGACAAAGTAATGGCTCTGCTTTTCAATATGCCATCTAGGTTGGTCATAACTTTCCTTCCAAGGAGTAAGCGTCTTTTAATTTCATGGCTGCAGTCACCATCTGCAGTGATTTTGGAGGCCAGGAAAATAAAGTCAGCCACTGTTTCCACTGTTTCCCCATCTATTTGCCATGAAGTGATGGGACCAGATGCCATGATCTTAGTTTTCTGAATGTTGAGTTTTAAGCCTTGTTCTTCCTCCAGCCCAGAGTTTCTCATGATGTACTCTGCATATAAGTTAAATAAGCAGGGTGACAACATACAGCCTTGATGGACTCCTTTTCCTACTTGGAGCCAGTCTGTTGTTCCATGTCCGGTTCTAACTGTTGCTTCCTGACCTGCATACAGGTTTCTCAAGAGACAGGTCAGGTGGTCTGGTATTCCCATCTCTTTCAGAATTTTCCACAGTTTGTTGTGATCCACACAGTCAAAGTCTTTGGCATGGTCAATAAAGCAGAAATAGATGTTTTTCTGGAACTCTACTGGAAAGACTCATAGTAGCAAATAATCCCATGGGGAAAAAAAGTGATCGCTTCTCTTATATGGATCCAGGAAATGGATTCTATACACTGGAAAGTTATTTTCTGAGCTCATTCCCTGGATAGGATGCCTTGGTAATGTTGTGGTAAATGTTATTATTGTGGCATCCTGGAATGTATCCTCAGGTCATAAATAACAGTGTTTTGGAGGAATAGAATTTTAGCTCTACCTTTTTCAAAGATGTGGAAAGGGTGATTCAGAATGCCTGAATCACTATGTTATGGGGACATGAGGCTAATAAGAGTTAATTTGCCCTACACTTATTCTGTGAAGTTATTTCTTCCTCTGCAGTCTGAGACCTGGTAGTGTGGGAGCTCATAAGACTTCATTCCTATCATCATTTCCCAGGAGCTAGAAAGTACCTGGGAATTTTCTCATTTCAGCAAACTAACTGACACCTTTTGTTTAAGAAACAATAAAAACTTTAAGGATGACATAGAGAGAACTCAGTCTTTATTTCTTCTTTCAGCCTGTATTATTGATTCCTGTGTCACTAAATGATAATGCATCAGTTCAGTTCATTCAGTTCAGTCGCTCAGTCATGTCCGAATCTTCGCGACCCCATAGACTGCAGCACAACAGGCTTACCTGTTCATCACCAATTCCTGGAGCTTACTCAAACTCATGTTCATTGAGTCGATGATGCCATCCAACCATCTCCTCCTCTGTTGTCCCCTCCTCTTCCTGCCTTCAATCTTTCCCAGCATCAGGATCCTTTCCAATGAGTCAGTTCTTTGCATCAAGTGGCCAAAGTATTGGAGTTTCAGCTTCAGCATCAGTTCTTCCAGTGAATATTCAGGACTGATTTCCTTTAGGATGGACTGGTTGGATATCCTTGCAGTCTAAGGGACTCTCAAGAGTCTTCTCCAACACCACAGTTCAAAAGCATCAATTCTTCAGCACTCAACTTTCTTTATAGTCCAACTTTCACATCCATACATGACTACTGGAAGAACCATAGCTTTGACTAGACAGATCTTTGCTGGCAAAGTAATGTCACTGCTTTTTAACATGCTGTCCATATTGGTCATAACTTTTCTTCCAAGGAGAAAGCATCTTTTAATTTCATGGCTGCAGTCACCATCTGCAGTGATTTTGGAGGCCAGGAAAATAAAGTCAGCCACTGTTTCCACTGTTTCCCCATCTATTCGCCATGAAGTGATGGGACCAGATGCCATGATCTTAGTTTTCTGAATGTTGAGTTTTAAGCCAACTTTTTCACTCTCCTCTTTCACTTTCATCAAGAAGCTCTTTAGTTCTTCTTCACTTTTTGCCATAAGGTTGGTGTAATCTGCATACCTGAGGTTATTGATATTTCTCCCGGCAATCTTGATTCCAGCTTGTGCTTCACCCAGTCCAGCATTTCTCATGATGTACTCCGCATATAAGTTTTAAATAAGCAGGGTGACAATATACAGCCTTGACATACTCCTCTCCCGATTTGGAACCCATCTGTTGTTCCATGTCCAGTTCTACCTGTTGCTTCTTGACCTGAATACAGATTTCTCAGGAGGCAGGTCAGGTGGTCTGGTATTCTCATCTCTTTCAGAATTTTCCACAGTTTCTTTTGACCCACACAGTCAAAGGCTTTAGTGTAGTCAATGAAGCAGAAGTAGATATTTTTCTGAAACTCTCTTGCATTTTTGATGATCCTATGGCTGTTGGCAATTGGATCACTGGTTCCTCTGCCTTTTATAAATCCAGCTTGAACATGTGGAAATTCATGGTTCATGTACTGTTGAAGCCTGGCTTAGAGAATTTTGAGCATTACTTTGCTAGTGTGTGAGATGAGCGCAATTGTGTGGTAGTTTGAACATTCTTTGGCACTGCCTTTCTTTGGGATTGGAATGAAAACTGACCTTTTCTGGTCCTGTGGCCACTGCTGAGTTTTCCAAATTTGCTGGCATATTGAGTGCAGCACTTTCAAACAGCATTATCTTTCAGGATTTGAAATAGCTCAACTGGAATTCCATCACCTCCACTAGCTTTGTTCGCAGTGATGCTTCCTAAGGCCCACTTGGCTTCACATTCCAGGATGTCTGTCTCTCGGTGGTTATATGGGTCATGAAGATCTTTTTTGTATAGGTTTTCTGTGGATTCTTGCCCCCTCTTCTTAATATATTCTGCTTTTGTTAGGTCCATACCATTTCTGTCCTTTTTTCTGTGCCCATCTTTGCATGACATGTTCCCCTGTTATCTAATTTTCTTGAGGATATCTCTAGTCTTTCCCATTCTATTGTTTTCCTCTATTTCTTTGCATTGATCACTAGGAAGGCTTTCTTATTTCTCCTTGCTATTCTTTGAAACTCTGCATTCAAATGGGTATATCTTTCTTTTCCTCCTTTGCCTTTCCCATCTTTTCTTTTCTCAGCTATTTGTAAGGCCTCCTTGGACAACCATTTTGCCTTATGGCATTTCTTTTTCTTAGGGATGGTCTTGATCACTGCCCCCTGTACAATGTCACCAACCTCCATCCATAGCTTTTCAGGCACTCTGTGTATCAGATCTAGTCCCTTGAATCTATTTGTCACTTCCACTGCATAATTGTAAGGGATTTGATTTAAGTCATATCTGAATGGCCTATGATAACACATATTGCTGGAAATATGGGTAGGAGTGAGGGAAAATACATCTGATCTTATCCAGGTGAACATTATCAAGTGGTTTTAAAGCAATTCTTCTAGATCGGTTACTAGAGAAAATTGCTTATCATACCTACCATTGCTCCCCAATGTATTTTTAGGTGTTGCTCAATTAAAAAAAAAATGTTTTTATGTTAAGTACAGCGAGAAGGGATTAAAATGTAAAGTTTCTTGTTTAGATCCAGAATTGTCAGTGACCCTAATCTAAGTTAATTATAACTTAGCAATTCTCTTTCTTTAAAACTGAGTGCAATTGCTGGGAATTGTGATGGATATAAAGACAAAATGTATAGAAGGAAAATTGAAAAAAGACAATGCTATGTTTCTGGCTTAATCATTATATTTTGTGCATATTGTTTGAAATCGATGTATTGGGCAATGACTAATGAATGAAAATGAGAATCTATAAAAAGAAGTACGGAGAAATATTCAGGAGGAATGGAAATAGAAATTAGGTCAAAGGAAGTGAATCCAGTACATGAATATGTTCTTCAAGTAAAACTAATGAATTGTAGAAGTGTCTTCTGATGAGGAACAAGTTAGAGGAAATGTAGACCTTGATGTACCAGTCAGTCCAGCCTTTGGCCTGGGAGGCAAATGCCATGCCAGGCATGCCTGTAATTCTGATATAGTCTGTGGAAAACTAAAATTTTCTCTCCTTCCTTTAGAAATCTACTTACCTTACATAGTAAATGTGCATGGATTCTCTCTCAGTACATACAGATTTGTTAGAATTTGGGTTAAAAAAAAGTATCTATTTATCTATCATCTATCTATCTAGCTAGATATATATCTAACTATCTATGTATACGTCAGCTTTAAAAGGAGGATAATATTGAAGATATAAAGTTATTTTTCCTTTGTTCCTCTTCATTGTCTTACTAATTCCTGAACTTGCCTTCAACTTATCTACCACTTTGGAGCTTAGAGCTGCAGAACAAGGTTAGAAGAAAGAAAAAGAAAACAGAAGGATCAGACTCAAGAATCTCTAATATACATATTTGCATAAGAGATATATATATGGGCTTCCCTGGTGGCTCAGACAGTAAAGAATCTTCTGTCAATGCAGGAGACCTGGGTTTACAAGCTGAAATATATTCTATAAGAGCAACAGTACTCTGAAAACAGAACCACAGCAGTCAAAATTACACTTAATTTAATGTGTTTTAAAGACTGATGCTTCATTGATGGGTGTAGTAACTGCTCTACATATGGGCCCTTTCATCAGGCCCCTACCACTCCTCCTTCAGGTCTCAAACTCCTTCAGATCTCAGGTCTCACTTTCTCATATAGGCCTTCTTTAAATGTAAAATCAGGTTAGGACCCTTTTGTTACTCTTACTATCTTTCATATTGCTTCCTTTTGTTATATATACATTTTTGTGTGTATGTTCCTTCATTTTCTTTTCTACCTCCCTGCATCTTCACTGGGGCAGGTAGCACGTCTATTTTACTTACCATAATTCCTGGAACATAATATTTGCTCCAAAAATCAACTTTAGAAAGGAAAAAACTAAGTAGTTGATACATGAGAATCAACATTAATATTACTTACACTACCAAATCAAGTTTTAAGTGTATTTTTTTCTTTTTTGGTAACTGATAAGTATCCAGAATGGTATTAGCATTCACAGTGTTCCTCAATGCTATGTACGGTTAAACCTTTATCATCCAAATATAGACTGTCTGTATTTGAATCCCAGCTCTGCCACTTTCCAGCTGGCTTACTAATAGAAAGTTACTTGATCTCTCTGACCTCGTTTGTAAAATAGGACATAGCAGCCTCTGCCTCTTAGGTTTGTAATGATTAACAAATGAGTTAACTTTAGTAATGTTATTACACAAATAACAGAAATGTGTTATAAATAAACCTAGGCCACAACATGGGATATAGTGATAGATAGATGATAGATAGATAGAATACATTTCCTCAAATAACCTTTTTCCTTGCTAGATGGACTTGCCAGCTTCAAAAGTTTCCTGAAGTCTGAGTTCAGTGAGGAGAATCTTGAGTTCTGGGTGGCCTGTGAAGATTACAAGAAGATCAAGTCCCCTGTCAAGATGGCTGAGATGGCAAAGAAAATTTATGAAGAATTCATCCAAGTGGAGGCTCCTAAAGAGGTTGGTCCTGATTGGAAGGTGGTGAGAGTGGTCAATGGGGGACAGCTCAACAACTTCCCAGGAAGGATTTCCATCTGCAATACAGTTTGAGCTAAAGGTTATTCCTATTTGAGAGTGGGCCACCTTTCTTAAACACCCACTGAATGCAAAGGCAGAGCAATACAACCAAGCAGATATGAACTTGAACTCTGTTTAGACCACATTCTAAGCAGTATGGGTCTCTCTTCAGAAGCATGTAATCACAAATGAGGGTAATACTAGTTGGATAATGCTAGTTGTATGATCTTGGATGAAGTACTCAGTCTCTCTGAACTTAGTTTCTTTCTTTGGGAAAATGAGGATAATGAAGACTATTTTGCAAGATTGTCATGAGGATGAAATTAAACAGTGGATGTGAAAATATATATCTCAGCATTTGAACAAATTAATGTCTGATGAATGTTTCTATCACTTCATCTTTTCTCTTTTCCCCTTTCCCCTTTCCTCTCTTCCTTTTCTTTTTTGGTGAAAATTCTCTCTTTTCCATCCTATTCTCTGCCACCTGCTGGTTTCCCCTAGGGCTTTTTCGTTTACTCTCTGGTCTGGACAAGGTTTCTACTCATGAAAATCAAATGATTACATGATAACAGTGCTATAGATGTTGGAGAGCAATATAATATTAATTAACTGTTAAAGATGTGTGTTGATTGCAAAGAGGCTTTAGGGTAGTTTATCTGCCCTTTCCTATTTGTGAAACTGAATTGAAAAAGATTTTTGTGGAATTCAGGATGGGCTCAGCAAGACCCATTCATCATGTTTTGGTCAGGTCACTGATTTCACAATTGCACACTGTAATCCAATCTGGACATCAAAAATTTCAGCAAAATTTGGGGTCAGGTACAGAGGTGATCTGAGCAAACCCTCTAGGCAGGTAATAATTAACTTAAGATGATTTGAGAGAGGGAAACCCTAATATCCTTTTTCTCTTACAGCTGTTCTAGACCCTTGAGGTTCTACCATTTGATATTTATTCCTTTGGTAATGCATTACTCATCACTGATCCATTTTAAAGAGGCAACTTTGTCTGAATGGATTATTATAATCTAATCATCAAATTAGATTATATACCAAACACCAACAGATGAGCCACCTCCATGACATAGGAGGTGGAGGTGAAGAGCAGCGAGTATAGAGTACTACAGGTCAAGGTGGAGAAAGAGAATTCTAGCATGCACCTGGGTTTAGTCTGACTGTGGGAATTATTTTGGAATCCTCTCTAGATCCCCTCTTCTACTCCTCAGTCTCCCACCCCATGCATATGTATTGGCTTTCCCCTACTTCCAATGCCATTTGTGCTGGGCTGTTCTGTCAGCATGGAATCTACTTGATGTTACCAAGGACATTAATGTACTGTTAGTATTAAATTTGACACAATTTCCTGACTTTGACTGATTTCCCATTTCCAACCTATCTTCTTACCACCTTCATTCCTCTTCACAGAAGTCTAGGATTTGATATATGCAAATGCTGGAGACCCATCCAGGCTATTGCTAGGTGCTTGAGCTCTAGGAAAACATTGTTCTCAAAGTTCCTTACTAGAACATTCATGAGTATCATGAAAATATGGGAAATTAAGAACGGAGTTTCAAAATAAATGAAACCCTTGCTGAGTTACTAGAACACACAGATGATGGCTTTCATTATAAGGACCTCTGGGCTCTAATTAAAATAGCTTTGGCCTCCAGTCTCTGAGCTGAGCATCAGAGGGATGTAAATCCCACTCCTGTTACATAATAAACACTCTGTGAATGTTTGTGAGATGAATGGATGCAGGTATACCTACTCCAGACCTTTCTTGATGTATGACTTTGAGCAAGTTTCTAACTAAAGCTTTCTAATTCTCAATTCTCTTTAATTGTAATAATTTCATGTATGTGTGTGGTGTGTGTGTATATGCCTAGAGGATGTGTAATAACTTGTAGCTATTGTTTTAAAAATTAGCTTGCATTTTGACAAAAATTTACAATTTCATTTTTAAAAACATGTTTTTATTTATTTACTTATTTTTCCTTATATTTTTACTATTTATTTTTGGTTGCACTGGGTCTTCGTGGCTGTGTGTGGGCTTTCTCTAGTTGTGACAAGCAGGGGTTACTCTTCCTTGCAGTGCATTGTGATACCTTCTCTTGTTGTAGAGCACAGGCTCTTGGCTCACAGACTTTAGTACTTGAAGCACACAGGCTCAGTAGTTGTGGCTTGCAGGCTCTAGAATACAGGCTCAATAGTTGTGATGCATGATCTTAGTTGCTCTGCTGCATATAGAATCTTCCCATACCAGGGAATGAACCTGTGTCTCCTGCATTAGCAGGCGGATTCTCATCTACTGTACCACCAGGGAAGGCCTACTATTTCATTTTGATGAATACCAGAATGACCTGTATAGCAAGTTTACCCAGGCAAATAGTAATCTAAATTTTCTTTATCTGAATATTCACTTCAGTTCTTTAATATCAGGAACTGAAGGAGAGATACAGTGGTAAAAAATTGAAACTAAGATTTAAAAATGAGAAGTTACCCTGTGTAGTTCGATAAACAGATAATTTGTATACTAGAAATTTTCATGTCCATGTCTTAATAAAAAAAAAATTTTCTTTGCTCAGTAGTATACAGATGAGTATATATCAAAATGATTCATTAGAGGAGCCCATGCACATAAAAATAGTAAGAAAAAAAAAAAAGAAAAAAAAATAGTAAGAAAAATATCTGTTATTTGCTATTTATGTGTTTGAGAGGTTAAAATATGTATCACTTCTTTAAAAAACATATCAATTCTTTAAAAAATAGGATTAATAGCTTTATAATTGTTAGAAATTTTATAATTTTTAGTTTTATAATTTTCAACTATTTCGAGTAAGGCTGGCTCCTCATCTAGTTCAGTATATATTTAAGAGAAGGAAGAAGCATTGCTTTAGTGTGGCAGGAAGAATAACAGACTGTTCCTCACTAGCTGTTTTTAGGCATGTAAACTGACCTCTTTGGATCTTGGAGTCTTCACCTATGAAGACAGACATCTGACTACCTCATCTGTGAGGCTCTTTCCAGTGCAGCCTGTGAAGTCTTCCACCATTCCTGCATAAAACACTCAGGTTGCCCTCACCTGTGGACAACACGTCATAGCCTCAACTCACTTAGTCCTGGACCTTCGATCACGGTCACTCCTGTCTGTTCTGGCCTGGCTGTCCCCAGTTACGCCTTTGTCCCTGACTCTGACCTAAAGATTCCATAATTCTTTGAGCCCAAATAGCTTTTCTCAGTATCAAGAACTTTAGCATCCCAGGGGAGACACAAACACTTCCTAATGTTTCAGTTCAGAACCATTGGTTGGTTTGGGTTTTGTTTCTTTCTTCTTTATACTCAGATACAAGAGTCATTGGAATAACAAGGTGATAAACAGTGATTTCTCTCAAATCATACTCAGGCAAGCCCAGGCAGGCTGTACATTGCACAAGCTCAGGGGACCATTCCCATAGGCCCTAACATGAGTGATGTCCCTGGGAGAGACACAATGTAGTAGCCCTGCATTCAGGCCAAATAAGCCATGATGCCTCCCAACACTCCAGTCTCCTGGGTAAAAGCAACATTGCTGGGTTTTGAATCTTCTATCTACCACTTATGATCTTGGGCAAATCACTTTAACTCTTCTGCTCCTCAGTTGTAAAATGTGGATGTCAGTATTGCCTCTCAGAGTTGTAAGATTCAAGGAGTTCACAGCACAGTGCTGGTGAAAGTAAAGTTCTCAGCACTCAGTAAATGTTAGTTGCTATTGTTATGAATGTTGTGCTGAAACCACTGTTTCTTTGTTTGTTTCAGGAAAAAAACCAAGTTCCCTTATTCTTCTAGAGACATGCATAAAGTCTTGGATTCCCAGAATTTCTCTCTCTTCATTCTCCCCATTACGGGTGAAACCAAATGCTGTGGTAGGAAGACTGTGGGATTAGGCATCAGGATACCTAGATTCAAATTCTGAGTCTTTGCCTTCAAATATATTTGTTAGCTCCATGATCTTGAAGTCTTTATCTATCTGCCTTTCGCCTAGAAAAGGAAAGACTCATTTTTTAGGGTTATTGAGAAGCTTGTATGAGGTCTGCCTGAATCAGTTGTTTATTTCTAACACTGGGTGCCTAATACTGGTTAGATCATAATCTGAGTCATGCATTTGTTGAAGCACCAGTTGCCTTACTGTACTGTATATAAAATAGAAGTGATAAGCTCTTCCAATTTCCTATGCCTCTCTTCCCCTCATGTGTTATATGAGAAACACTTTTCTCCCTACCCCTCCTCAAATCCCACAACCTGGGCTGACTCAGTGACCCTGTTTTCTGGTTCACAGGTGAATATTGATCACTTCACGAAGGAAATCACAATGAAGAATTTGGTGGAACCTTCCCCAAGTAGCTTTGATGTGGCCCAGAAAAGAATCCATGCTCTGATGGAGAAGGATTCGCTGCCTCGCTTTGTGCGCTCCGAATTTTATCAGGAGTTCATCAAGTAGCAATGCAGTCAGGCTATGAGAACATCCTGAGAGTTCTCTCATCCATAATCACCCTGCACTTTTCAGCAGTCCACATATCTTCCTATAGCAGCTTGTTCAAAGATTCTGAGATGGAAAACCCCAGGGAAGGTTGCTTACTCTTGCCCACATTGTTTTGGATGATTATCTGTTGCCCCAATGTCTTCCTTTTCCAGTTTCCACTTTCTGCCCCCATTCTTACTTAAGCTCTACTCTTGTAGGTTGTTGTGAAACTCAATCAGAACAACAGAGAAACTCTACTTAGGGAAATATAAAACAGAAGTATGATATCATTGAATGTGGCTCCACTTGGTAATGGCTTGCCATCTAAATTGGGATGAAAAAGAATATGGACATGGAAAAACCAATTTCAAGTGAAATTAATTGATCTCATTTGTTGTTTTAATTCTGATCCAGGAAGGCCACTCATTATTTTCTGAATTTGGTTAGTAAAAGGTGGTAAGCATTTTATGAGGCAACCACTATTTGATTGTTTTAAGCAAATACATTGTTCAAAACATTGGTCTTCCTCTGAGACCATCTTTGTGTTAACTAGAGATTATAAACAAGAGATACAGCCAAGAATATATTGTATTTATATAAAATCAGTCTGAACACAATCCATGGGGTTTCTTATAATTCCCTCAGACCTTCCCACACATAAAATTACCAAATTCTGTACTAAATTAATAACTTGAGATTGACAATGGACTACTTTATAAATGTATCTATGCCTCTGATATGTAGGCCCAAAGTTTCCATTTTCAAATTAGTTAAAATTTGTGTGAGTGCAAAATTCCAAAATTGCTAACTCCAATCATGTAAAGCAGAAACATGCTGCTCATTACAGTGATCTTCCACCTCAATATCAAGAGGGCTACATACTACAGTGGAGAAATCTTGTCAAACTTAAAAGGGGTAGTTGTCCTATGGTGCCATCAGTTTGTTAAGTAAATGATGATTATCTTCAAAATAGCAAATTATTTTCAGAAAACTTAATTTGACTAAATGCAGAGACTTTCTGAGTGAGATAGAGTTTTACAGTACCCTGCATTTTGCAAAATGATCTGGTCCTCTAACAACTCCTCATTCCCCTCCTTGTTTTGCTCACCATAGTAATGAATTGTATTATAGTCAAAACACACATTTATACCCCTAACATGCCTTACACATAGCCAATTTTTAGTAGGTTTAAACTTTTAACACTGTATTTCATTATTTTAAGTCTTACTAGCATGTTTTATTATCTTTACTAGCTTTGATTAAGCAATACATAATCTAGTAATAAAGAGTCCAACTGTGTACGAGGGTAACCAAGTGAGGATACTGAATTAATTAAAAGGTGATTTTTAAGGGATTAATAAACATCTTAAATGTTTAAATAGAAGATTACATTGTTTAGTCTTGTATTTCCTCCTTTTATCTTTTTCTTTCATTTACAAACTACTAGTTTCACATGTCTGTAACCTATTAATTCAGTTATTTCCTAAGAATATTGAAAGTGAAGCAACTATATGACTGTATTCTTTGAGTAAACACTGACCACATTTGTTGGGTTTTTCTTACCTTTGTTATTGCAAAGACTAATGTGCCCTTCCTGAATACTTGCCATTTCAAACTCTGAAAATGGGTTGGAGTGACTGGGTCTAGTGCCAACAATATTTGTCAATATTGCTCACTTCAAAGAAACTCTGTTGTCAAGAGGTTGACAGGCCAGGTCAACATTGTGAGCATGAAAGAGAAGTTCTCACCATGTCTATTTGTGTAGGAGTGACAAGCAACTCACAACAAGAATTCCCAGAACAACCTCTCTCAGCATCTGTCTATACTGCCCCAAATGTGTATAAAACCACCAATCCTATACTTGCTCAAGCAGCTAGAAAATTTAAGAACCAAAGAATCTAGGTGAGTTGTTTTTTCTGAAATGCTAAAACATTTTTAAGAAAAATTTTGATCTCATTAAAATTTCAAATATTTTATTAATATTATTTGAAATAACCAAATGCTTACAAATACCCAGAGAATTGACTAGAGAGTAGAAAGTTCACCAAGATGGTTGATGTTACAAAGACTCAAGCTTACCATATTCACAAATTGACTGCACATCCTATGTAAGTGGGTAGACTTGTCAGTGGAAGATAAAAAGGGCCTTCACCTTTTCATAAGCAGAAAACACAGGAGGCAGAAAAAGCAGGAAAAGCACCAGGAGGGCAGAGCTGTGAAGGCTACAAGAAGCATGAATGCCTTTCAGTCAACTGGTGACATGTAATATATATGTAAACATGATTTTAAATTTAAAGCAGTATGAACACACACATTAGACACTCTTCTAAGTAAAAAATTAAAAGGAATATAAATATCACAGCCCCAAATGAAAAAGCAAACATATAAACGTTGCCCTAGAAAGTTCTTTGACATATTTTGACAGTGTTTTTAAACTTAGAAGAGAAAAACCTGAGCTACCAAAAATTTCCATGGTCAACAAACAAAATAGCATTCTTTTAAATTTGGGGAAGTTACAAAAACTAGGATGATCTTTCCAGGAAAAGAATGTGTAATGTCAGTTTATCACTCCCTTTCTCTCCTCCCCTTCCTCCCCAATCTCCCATGAGTAAATTGCCTGGGAAAGTATGAAACTCAGTGGAGGAGCCCTTGGTGCTGGTGTGTTCCTCCCTTGAGAAAATGTAACACACTCCTATGTAGATCTGGGATGTAGAGAGGTGGTCAATGGAAACAGGAGTATATGTGTCTCATCCTTGAGAGAAACCTAAGATTAGGGAGGCTGGGTAACCACCATGCCCTGTTTTTCTGCTTGTGTTTGATATAATTTGAGCATGGCATCAGATTAGTATCTAAATTTGACCAGAACAAAGAGGAAGACTATTTATTCTAGAGTAAGTTAGGAGGCTGTGTTCCATGTTTATCTACTAAAGCAGTGCTTGTTCATATGAGCAGCCATCAACACACACACACACACACACACACACACACACACACACACACACACACAAAATAGACACCATCTGAAATGTAGAACTGATGTGTTTCAGTAATTTTGCTTTCAAATCAGTAGAAGCAAATTTATAAAAACATTTTGTGCCCCACTCCCAAAACTACCCATGTACTCATTCTCTACTGTACAAATTATGCTTTAAGCAGATTTCAGTTTTTAGTGCATAAAGAGAAGAATTTATTAAAGAAATTGTTTTTATTTTTGCCTTCTACAGAGCCATCGATTTTGCTTGGTTGTTGTTATCTGTATACAATCCCTTTCAATAGAGTGGAGTTATTATTATTTCATGAAGTATAATAAATCAATTGGCAAACTAATAAGCATTCTTTGTCAGGGGTTTGTCAAGCTATCTGTCCCATCACAAATTTGATAATTTGAGAATCATTTCAAAGGCTATTTATATTTCAGGAAAATGATTTTTACCCTTGAAATCATTCCTTCTAGTAGCCATTTTCTTTGTTTCCTGGTAATTTAGCAAGTTTGGTAGAAATAGGGTCATGAGAAAAGAAAGGGGGGAAAGGAGGAGTGAGAAGTGGTAAAGAAGTAAGTGCCCAGACTTACCTACAAAGTGAGTCCATTCACGAGGAAACATTTAAGAGCAACTCCACTTGATTGAAAATCAAATAACTTTCTGCTGTCACCACCAAGATTTGCAGGAAGGCGTTTCTTGACTAACAATGAAGCTAGATGTGAACCTCCATTTTAAAATCCTAGGGAGTCTTGATTAGCTAAGAGAAGAAGCATGGAGGCTATCCTTTCCCCAGTGGGTTTGCATGTGCCGGAGAGCAGAGCATGGAGAACTCAGTTTCTAATATCTGAATGTCCAAACCCAAGGGCCAGACAACTCTCTGTAGGTTCTGGACATGAGGTCTTTTTATATCTCAGTTTATGGGTTTTACAGTCTCTCCATTCTATTAGATAAGTGTGTGTTTAATAGTTCCTTTGGACAAGGCTCCTTAACAATTTAGCAGCTACTCCCTGTGTTAAACATATTTTCACCCAAACAGGTCATGTGGCAGATCAGAGCAATAGATGTTAAAAGAAAGGCTTCCCCCATTATCCTGTAACTGAAAAGATCAAGTCTTCCAACTAAGACATTAATACCTTTGAATGGAAACTCACAGCAGAGAGTAAAGGGGAAAAGACAGATAACCAAACTTTGGAATATTATCCTCACCTCACAGTTTAACAATAATCTTATCTTCTAGTAGAGAAGCCACAAATTCAACTCAACATTTATATCTAGTTTCATAAGTCTGTTGTTTCCTCACCTGAGAAAATTTTCCTTTCTCTTTCACACCTATGTCTCCATTTCTCTTCCCCTCCAGCATAAGGATACATTTAAAATAGTTGAGTCTAACCATATTTATCTAGTAATGAATACAATTAAAGCATTTAACTCCCTATCTAGAAACATGTATAAACTAAGGCATAAACAAAACGATGGGAAATGTTGAAAATTCTTCCAATAGAGAGAAGTAATCTGGATAATTTTTGCCAAAAGTTCTTTTCATATCATATGTTATTAGAATTTGGGGGACTGAGGTTTTTTTAAGACTGCTACAACTCACAACTCATCTTCGGGAGACCAGTGTGGAGAAAAGAGTGGACATGAAAGTTTGGAAATCCATTCGTCAGCATGTATCCCATGTTTTTCCTTTAGGAACAATTGTGTTTATCTTCAAATTTTGTATCCAATGTGTTGTGTACTCTGTAACTCATACTACTTGATAAAGCACCAAATATATATATGTAACCACAATCACATATATTATATTAAATATGTATCTATATAACAATCTCTGATTCATTATTGACTCCTGAACATTCTGATGTGAAACTCTCCCTTAAGATAGGCTTGTTTATTCACTATGCTCCTTACAACAACAGGTGGGAAGACCCTTCTCCTAATAAACATCAACTGTAATACAGCTTGACATGCAAGACTCAGAAAGGGAGATAACAAAGTGTCTGATATTCATACACTGTTCACTACATTCCCTTGGATTCAGATGGCAACAATTTATTGATGTAGATATTCTCTGTTAATGTTGACTTAGCTCATTATATCATTTGGATCCTGAAATAGTGAGTATATTTATTCCTTTCTCTTCCTGAATTTGTGAAAGATCTGAAATCCCTGAGCCACTGCAAACAGCTCAGTTCTATGACCTTAGATTTGGTGCTCAGATAGTTTAGGTAATGGGCTCAGATTATACAACTAGTGGGACTGGAACTGGGTGAAAGGGAAAATTTGTATGCAACAAATGGACATAAATAAAATTAGTTTATAGAGAGAAACTGATGAGAATTCATGTGAAGGGAGAGTGGGAGAGAGGAGTTGAGAGGTTAGAGAATGCCTGCTTGGTAAGTTCTCATTAACAAGTCCAATAAAGCCTAGGTATATTTAATGTAGATGCTTCAATGTAGATGTTATCACTATGAATCATTTCAGTACCATTTATTCTCCTTTTTTTATTGTTATTATCTTGGCTGATTTTCTGAGAGTTTTCCCCAAGAAGCATTATTAGAATAAGCAAAGATCACCAATACTTTAGTATCCCACATAGAGAATAAGTGATGTCTCAGGTCAGTATGTGAATCAGTGGCAGAATAAAGTCTAGAGGTCAGATTGCCTCTCAGATACCTGTCAGTTCACTAGACCAAAGGAACCACACGTGACCCCTCAAAACATTAAGATGGCTAATTCTAATTTGAGTAAAATTGGCTAAATTCACCCCTGCCCTAGTTGGGAGTCCATTCTATCACCTGTTAGTGATATAAGCCATATTCTCCAAGCTATGTGAGCTCCAAAATCTTTTTCTAATTTTACATTTTCTGAATCAGTAGCATCTTGAAAATTATTTTGCTCACAAACCACTTCCCAAACACCTATAACTCTTCAGATGGCTTCCCAATGCCTCAGTGCATTCTATACTTAAATTAGTTCTTATTTGGCAAATTCCTGGTTAAAATTCCATGCTTTTCCACTTTTCAGTTAATTTCTACTTTCTCAAGTGTTTAAATGTATTGAAACAATTAAAAACATGGATTGAAATTGACTTAGAACATCAAGCTTATGAGGAGGCAGTCTTTGCTCAATCCTTGGCAGCCAGCCCACATGGCCAGGCTGCCAGGTCTCTTATTTAATGAGGTCACATTTTCAAAGTACTCTCACCTTGAGAGAATCCTGGGTGTGAGACAGATAGGCAGGGGTGAGACAGGCAGTCACCTCCTGCAGGTGACTTTGGAAGACTTCATTATATTTTGAAGAAGTGGTGCCTTGTCTGCCACAGGAAGGACCTGTCTGTGACCCATGAGAAATAGAAGCCTACTTCAGATTGTGCCATTGAAAACCTCACAGACACTTAAAGAGGAATTAGAGCCTAGGGGCTTCAATGAATAAACATGAACAGAGGTTGATATTTGCTTATTTCTTTTAACTGAATATTTTGATTACTTTTTAATTTAGCACTGAAAGCCATAATATCTGTCTACTTGAGCTTCACTCACAATTCTACTGACCACAAGAACAGGGATTGTTACAGAACCAGTTCTCTTTATCCAACACTCTGCAAGCCAAACACTGGATTCCAAAGTTTGTGGCCAAGGAGTTTATTCTCAAGGCAACTAAGCGATGAAATGAGAAAAGAAGTTGCAGATCTATCTCCTTGAAAGGGAGGGAGTTGGGATATTTATGGGATAAGCAGGGTGATCTTAGGCATGGGGAAAGATGGCTGGACCTAGGGAAAAGATGAGGTAATCAGTGTTCTGCACAGTGTATCTTATTTTTGTACTTCTGCATAGTCAAGATGGAGGCGTTTCTCATGATCTGAGGCTGGAGTTTTCCAGCCCTCTGATGTCAAAATGATATTCATGAGACAATTGTGCAGGTGCAGTTTTAGGGTCAGTAGCCCCAACTAGACTTAACTGAGTTGCACTGGACTAGAGCTGACTCCAAGTTCCCAAGGCTATATGAAGCTGTGAAGGCATACAATTTAAAGGCCGTGGTGATTGGGGTGGGATTGTGGGAATTCCACTCCCTGGTAGCACAATGGTTAAGACTTGGCCCTTCCACTGCAGGGGGCATGGGTTCCATCCCTGGTTGGGGAACTAAGATCCCACGTGCTTCTTGGTGTGGCTAAAAATAAACTTAAAAAAAAGACAGTGTGCAGGGGAAGCAAAAGAAGGAAAAAATAACCTAAGGTGAGCTTAAAGGCAGTTTACAAGCAGAAGGATTTTTTAAATTTATTTTTTAATTAGAGGAAAATTGCTTTACAATATTGTGTTGGTTTCTGCAATACAACAACGTGAATCAGTCATCATTATACATACATCCCCTCCCTCCTGGGTCTCCCGCCCCTCTCCCAATCCCATCCCTCTAGGTCATCACAGAGCATCAGGCTGGGCTCCCTGTGTTATAAAGCAACTTCGCACCAGTTACCTGTTTTACACTTGATAGTGTATATATGTCAATGCTACTTTCTCCATTTATCACATCCTCTCCTTCCCCCACTGGGTCCACAAAGTCTTTCTGAATTTTCATTCCTTCCCTGCAAGTAGATTCATCAGTACTATTTTTCTAGATTTCTATATATGAGTTTTTGACTCTTTTCGACCCCATGGACTATAGCCCACCAGGCTCCTATGTCCTTGGAATTTTCCAGGCAAGAATACTAGAGTGGGTTGCCATTTCCTGCTCTAGGGATCTTCCTGACCTAGGGAGCAAATTTGCCTCTTTTGTATCTCCTGCACTGGCAGGCAGATTCTTTACCTGCTTAGCCATTAGGGAAGCTGGTATATAAACATTAACATACAATATTTGTTTTTTTCTTTCTAACTTCACTCGTAAAAAAGGCTCTAGATTCATCCGCCTCACACAGAGGAATTTTAACAAGTATCTGTTTCTCTGCAAGACCAGCTCAAGAATGCCTGTTATCTATCAGCTTCTGTCATGTCTATGAGGCACGGTTTCAGGGTGACAAGAAAAATCCAGGTTTAGAAAACATCAGAACTGGAACAGACATTACAAATCCTCTCATATGCTCAGGATGAAAGTCCAGTCCCCATAAAAAGGAACACATTTGAGTCAGTTCTAATGAGGTGGATGAACCTAGAGCCTATTATACAGAGTGAAGTAAGTCAGAAGGAAGAAGACAAATACCATATATTAATGTATAGATATGGAATCTAGAAAGATAGTGCCAACAGTCTTATGTGCAGGGCAGCAAAGGAGACACAGATGTAAAGAACAGATTTGGGACTCAGTGGGAGAAGAGGGTGGGATGATTTGAGAGAGTAACATTGAAACATATACATTACCATATGTAAAATAGACAACCAGTGTGAGTTTGATGTATGATGCAGCACACACAAAGCTGGTGCTCTGTGACAACCTGGAGGGGTAAAGTAGGCTGGGAGATGGGAGGGGGTTCAGGATGGAGGGTACGCCTGCTTACCTATGGCCGACTCATGTTGATGTATGGCAAAAACCATCATAATATTGTAAGGTAATTATCCTCCAATTAAAATAAATTAATTAAAAAAGGTCCAGTCCTCCTCTCTCCACAAAGCTTCTCTTAGGCAGAGATACCAGCATCTAGGGGGCTGGGAGCAAAAGCACCTGAAGCCCTGGGAGCAGAGGGGGCATCCACTTGCCTAGTCAGTCAGATTGATGAACTGCCTGGGATAACCAGTCCATTAACATATGTCACACACACTAAAAACCACTCTGTTGTCCTCAGAAATTATTCTTCTCCATCTTTGTTTTAAGATGAGAAAACTGAGGCCCATTAAGCTGAAATGATTTGTCCAAAGTTATGTGTGTCGATAATGGCATACTACTTACAGAGGATCTGGTTCGCATCCTGTGGTATTTTTCTTTTGGAACAATACTAATGTTATGCCTTACTCACATGTCTATAATAATAGGTGTTCTTAAAGTTACTATCAAAGAACTGCAAGACACTAGAGAAATGGTAGGGTAAGATTAGTCCAGAAAAACTACTTCTAAAAAGTACAAAATGTGAAAATGTTAGTTGCTCAGTCATGTCTGACTCTTGTGACCCTATGGGCCTGTAGACTGTCAGGCCCCTCTGTCCATGGAATTCTCCAGGCAAGAATACTGGAGTGGATAGCCATTCCCTTCTCCAGGGGAATTTTCCCAATCCAGGGACTGAACCTGGGTCTCCTGCATTACAAGTGGATTCTTTACCATATGAGCCACTATACTTCTTTCCCTTATCCCTATAATAATTTTCTCAAAGAGATATCTTTCATGCTTAACAACTACTCCTTTAACATCTGAATGCAGAGTTCCAAAGAATAGCAAGGAGAGATAAGAAAGCCTTCCTAAGTGATCAGTGCAAAGAAATAGAGGAAAACAATAGAATGGGAAAGACTAGAGATCTCTTGAAGAAAATTAGAGATACCAAGGGAACATTTCATGCAAAGATGGGCACAATAAAGGACAGAAATAGTATGGACCAAACAGAAGCAGAAGATATTAAGAAGAGGTGGCAAGAATACACAGAAGAACTATACAAAAAAGATCTTCATGACCCAGATAACCACGATGGTGTGATCACTCACCTAGAGACAGACATCCTATAGTGTGATATCAACCGGGCCTTACAAAGCATCACTATGAACAAAGTTAGTGGAGGTGATGGAATTACAGCTGAGGTATTTCAAGTCCTAAAAGATGATGCTGTGAAAGTGATGCACTCAATATGCCAGCACATTTGGAAAACTCAGCAGTGGCCACAGGAGTGGAAAAGGTCAGTTTTCATTCCAATCCCAGAGAAAAGCAATGCCAAAGAACGTTCAAGCTACCATACCATTGCACTCATTTCACGCACTAACAAAGTAATGCTCAAAATTCTCCAAGCTAGGCTTTAACAGTATGTGAACTGAAAACTTCCAGATGTTTCAGTTCAATTTAGAAAAGAGGGAAGAACCAGAGATCAAATTGCTAACATCTGTTGGATCATAGAAAATGCAAGAGCATTCCAGAAAAACATCTACTTCTGCTTCATTGACTACGCCAAAGACTTTGACTGTGTTGATCACAACAAACTGTGGAAAATTCAAGAGATGGGAATACCAGACTACCTTACCTGCCCTGCTTATTTAACTTCTATGCAGAGTACATCATGAGAAATGCTGGGCTGGAAGAAACACAAGCTGGAATCAAGATTGCCGGAAGAAATATCAATAACCTCAGATATGCAGATGACACCACCCTTATGGCAGAAAGTGAAGAAGAACTAAAGAGCCTCTTGATGAAAGTGAAAGAGGAGAGTGAAAAAAGTTGGCTTAAAGCTCAATATTCAGAAAACTAAGATCATGGCATCTGGTCCCATCACTTCATGGGAAATAGATAGGGAAACAGTGGAAACAGTGTCAGACTTTATTTTTTTGGGCTCCAAAATCACTGCTGATGGTGATTGCAGCCATGAAATTAAAAGACGCTTACTCCTTGGAAGGAAGGTTATGGCCAACCTAGATAGCATATTTAAAAGCAGAGACATTACTTTGCCAACAAAAGTCCGTCTAGTCAAGGCTATGGTTTTTCCAGTGGTCATGTATGGATGTGAGAGTTGGACGGTGAAGAAAGCTGAGCACCGCAGAATTGATGCTTTTGAATTGTGGTGTTGGAGAAGACTCTTGAGAGTCCCTTGGACTGCAAGGAGATCCAATCAATCCATCCTAAAGGAGATCAATCCTGGGTGTTCATTGGAAAGACTGATGTTGAAGCTGAAATTCCAATACTTTGGCCACCTCATGCGAAGAGTTGACTCATTGGAAAAGCCCCTAATGCTGGGTAGGATTGGGGGCAGGAGGAGAAGGGGACGACAGAGGATGAGATGGTTGGATGGCATCACCGACTTGATGGACATGGGTTTGGGTAGACTCTGGGAGTTGGTGATGGACAGAGAGGCCTGGCATGCTGCGATTCATGGGGTCACACAGAGTCAGACACGACTGAGCAACTGAACTGAACTGAACTTACCTGCCTCCTGAGAAACCTGCATGCAGGTCAAGAAGCAACAGTTAGAATGGGACCTGGAACAATGGACTGGTTCCAAATTGGGAAAGGAATGCATCAAGGATATATGTTGTTACCCTGCTTATTTAACTTATATGCAGAGTACATGTGAAATGCCGGGCTGGATGAAGCACAAGCAGGAGTCAAGATTGCTGGGAGAGAAATACCAGTAACCTCGGAAATGCAGATGACACTACCCTTAGGCAGAAAGCAAAGAGAAACTAAAAGCCTCTTGATGAAGGTGAAAGAGGAGAGTGAAAAACCTGGCTTAAAACTCAACATTCAAAAATCGAAGATCATGGCACCCAGTCCCATCACTTCATGGCAAATTGATGGTAAAACAATGGAAACAGTGACAGATATTTTGGGGGGCTCCCAAATCACTGCAGATGGTGACTGCAACCATGAAAGTAAAAGACTCTTGCTCCTTGGAAGAAAAGCTATGACCAACCTAGACAGCATATTAAAATGCAGAGACAGTATATTGCCTACAAAAGTCCATATAGTCAAAGCTATGATTTTTTTCCAGTAGTCATATGGATGTGAGAGTTGGACCATAAAGAAGGCTGAACACTGAAAAATTGATGGTTTTGACCTGTAGTGTTAGAGAAGACTCTCCCTTGGACCTTAAGCAGATCAAACCAGTCTATCCTAAAGGAAATCAGTCCTGAATATTCATTGGAAGGACTGATGCTGAAGCTCCAATATTTTGACCACTGATGCAAAGAGCTAACTCTTCAGAAAAGGCCCTAACCTTAGGAAAGATCAAAGACAGGAGGAGAAGGGGACAACAGAGGATGAGATGGCCAGATGGCATCACCGACTCAATGGACATGAGTTTGGGTAAACTCCAGGAGTTGGTGATGGACAGGGAGGCCTGCCGTGCTGCAGTCCATGGGGTCGCAAAGAGTCGGACATGACTGAATGACTGAACAACAACTCCTTTAAAAGTAAAATATCCTGTTAGAAAGTTATTTTTTTAATTAGTTTATTTTCTATTTTTTAACCAACAACACAATATTGTATTTGTTTTGCCATACATTGTCATGAATCCACCATGGGTGTACATGTTTTCCCCTTCCAGAACCCCCTTTCCACCTCCCTCCCCATCCCATCCCTCTGGGTCATCCCGGTGCACCAGCCCCAAGCACCCTGTATCGTGCATTGAACCTGGACTGGAGATTCGTTTCACATATGATAATTTACATGCTTCCATGCCATTCTCCCATAGTTATTAGCTATTCATACTTCAATGTAACTAAATTCAATAGGAGAACACATAGTTGTTTAATTCTTGACTTTCCTGAAGACAGCCAGGGGAAAACGGTGTTTTGATTCAGAGAGTGGTAGCATTGACTGAGGGAGATAGAGGTCTGTCTCTATAACATTTTTTTGAAAGCTGTTCATCCATATGTGTTATATATGGCCCCTTTCTCTGACAGTGCTGGGTAATAAAAGATTTATGGACATATACAAGTGTTTTATCCTATGTATTATTCTAGCAACTATTAAGTATTGTTTTACTCTTTACTGAGATTTGAAGAATTTGCAAAGTCCTCATGCTAAATTCCTTAACTACCAATAGCAAACTACCATTTTCAATTTATTCCATTTCATTGAACATGTCCATCCATGTTCTTTCTTAAATGTAAATTCTCCAAGGAAGAGTAATAAAAATCTTTAATGGCTTAGAGTATTTATCTGATCATGCTATGCTATTCCTCTCTTTGCTGTTGTTGTTCAGTCGCTAAGTAGTGTCCAACTCTCTGCTGCCCCATGAACCGCAAGACTCCAGGCTTTCCTGTCCTTCACCATCTCACGGAGTTTGCTCAAGCTCACATCCATTGAGTTGGTGATGCCATCCAACCACCTCATCCTCATTTTAAAACCTCTCAGTGACTTTCCATGCTCTTGATAGATTTCAGCCCCAGGGTACAGGGTACAGAGGGAGTCTTGTAGAGTTTGTAGACACATGTGCCCTGATCACTATTCGTTGATTGAATAACACCTCCATATCCATGTGATATTTTAAATGTGTGCTTAGTCGCTCAGTCATGTCCAACTCTTTGTGACTCTTTGAACTGTAGTCCTCCAGACTCCTCTGTCTATGAGATTTTTCAGGCAAGAGTACTGGAGTAGATTATCATCTCCTCTTCCAGGAGAATCTTCCTGACCCAAGGATTGAACCCATGTTTCCTGTGTCTCTTGTATTATAGTCGGACTCTTTATCTGCTGAGCTATTTCAAATACTCAAGTTTTAAAAGCAAATACAAGTTCACTTTGAAACACATCTGAGTTTCCTAGCTTGTAATTTCAAATATTTTAAATTAATAGGCAATGGTATTACATCCTCTCTCATATGGATGCCTTACACATTGCTTTTACTCTTAAAAATGTGTTTTAACTCTAGAATTTGGCTTGCCACTGCCCTAGAGAAGAGTATCCTGAATCCTTAGCCTAATACACAAAATTCTCTAAATCAGCCAGTCTTAGGTGACATCTTGCAGAACTCCAGTTCACCATGCTTCCATATACTATAGGCTTATGGGACAGTACTTTTCTCAGATTCTCTCTGTATCACCTAGTTAACACCTACATGTTTTTAAAGAATTAGAGGAGAGATACTATCTTCCCTGGGAGACATCCTTCACACCCATCAAAGACATGTCCCTAACCATTGGATAGGATAATTATGTGGAACAGTTAGGAGATTCTCTTCTTTGACAAGTGTTGGTAAAGCAAAGGTCTGGTATTTTAACTTCTGAAAAAGTATGGACATGAAAATTTCCTGATACCCCTTTCTCCCGAAATTCCCCAGACAATCCATGAAAGGAAATGATTTGGCTTTTAATTATGCCCTCCAGAAACAGTATTCCTCCCACAACCCATCACCTTCGGTGTCAGCTCCTCAAGATAGGCAATAGACTTCAAGAGGTTTTTAAAGATACAGATGGCATATTTTGGTAAAAACTAAATCAATGTCTTTGAACTATGAGTGCAAACTTCAGAAAATCGTGTGTAGATAGTATTAGGTTTTAGAAATGAAAAAATGGCTTTTCTAGTTACAACCATCATTTCTCTCTTGTTGGCTCAATATATATGGTTTAGAATTACAAAATTTGAGCTGTTGGCTAGGTTCTTCATTTATACCATCTTGGGTAGCAGAAGTAACTCCCTGAGACTCTTGTGTGCAAAAGCAGGACTACCTAGATTTTTTATAGCACAAAGAGGTGATGAGGAGTAAATAAAATATTATGGATGAAAAGATTTTGAAATCTGTAAACTAAGACTCTTTTCTCCTATTCTCATTCAGGTTAGTTTGCTCCTTGGTATGTCTTGCTAATGTCAATCATCAGAGGCATGAGCAGAGAAAGTAAGCAGTTCTTTACAATAGCCAGAAGAAAAACAATAATATGTCCTTATCTCCATTGCATTGCTCCCTTCTTCCAGCCAATTCCTGTGAGCTGGATAAAGGCTGGGACCATATCTTATTCCTCAGCATCTTTGTGTCTTGAGAGTCTAGAATATAATTTAATCAGGTCCACCAAATATCTACGTGAGATACTTTAGCCTCTTCAGTACAATATTCTACTCAATGACCTAATAATAAATGCTGTTTGTACAGATTTTCTCAACCTTATTTCACTTGATTGTCATCATAACTCTGTGAAGTGGTTAAAGTAGGTAGAATTTAAATGGTCACACTACATGTGAGATATCTGAGGCTCATAAAATCTAAAGGGCTTAGCAAGGTCACAGAGTTAGCATCAGCATAGCTAAGCCTAGAGTAGGAATCTTCTGGTTCTAGTTTTGGAGCTCATTTTTTGTGCCAGACTCTATAGGGTGCAGTTAACAAACTCAGCATTAAAGCATATTTTGGGGGTTGGTAAAAGAATGAAAATCTCACATAATGTCTTTGTGTTCTTTATTGAAGATCCATGGGTGAATGTGTATGCATATAAAAAGTACAGTTTTTCTTTTTCAATCTTCCTCTTTGGAGGTTAACATGAATAAAGTCATAGTTTGTGTAAATGGATAAGAAAAAGAGAAGGATACAGGAGTGAATATTTGTCTGTAGTCTGTGGTCAGGCTTATTTATAATGCCTCTGCCTGGTTCCTTTGTTTAAAAAGGTGTTCTTAGATTTCAGCCAGCTAGGCCATCTGTCAAATTTCCCCAAATCTGGAACTCTAGACTGATATCTGATATACTTTTATGACCACTTGTGTAAACCTGATATTGACCAATAGGTTATATTGCATTAGTGTTTAGTCACTCCTCACATCTGGATGTATTCTTTAACTTTTCAAACCATTTCTACGTATGAGATTACATAGTTTCCTACTTCCAATTTCTGTTTGCTTAGAGTCTTTTTATCTACTCTATCTCTGGTGTGAAAAATTCTGTTTTGAGATCAGATTATATCATTCATTCTTGGGATTAATTTCTTCTTGTCTTTTTTTGAACTTGCTCTTTTTTTGCTCTTCTTTGACTCCTTTCTACTACTTCTTTTTAATTTCTATCATGCAGCTTTCCAAACTAAATGTCCATCAACAGATGAATGGATACAGATGATATGATATATATGTTAATATGCATATTTCATTGTGTGTATATATATACATATATATACACACACAACGGACTATTACTCAGCCATGAAAAGAATGAAATAATGCCATTTGAAGCTACATAAATGGATCTAGAGATTATCATACTATGTGAAGTAAGCCAGACAGAGAAAGATAAAAATCATATGATATCACTTATATGTGGAATCTTAAAAAAAAGAGATACAATTGAACTTATTTACAAAGCAGAAATAGACCCATAGACATAGAAACCAAACTTATGGCTACCAAAGGGGGAAGGGGTGGGCAAGGAGAAATTAGAATGTTGCACACTACTATGTATAAAGTAGATTACCAACAGGAATTATTGTATAGCACAAGAAACTATACTCAATATTTTGTAATATCCTATAAGGGAAAAGAATATAACTAAATCACTTTGCTATACACCTAAAACTAACACTCCTTTGTAAATAAACTATATTTCAATAAAAAGTTTGAAAAATACAATATAATACAACTTTCATCTTACTCCAAATTTAATTTGCTTATATTCTTGGTGAATATATATATGATTTTATGATATCAGAACTTTTACTCCACTTTTTTTTATGAGGAGCTAATAATACTCAAGGAGAGTCAGTGATAAGTTTGTGGTCACACAGCTAGAAAGGGACCACATTGGGATAGATGATAGCTGTCAATACTGAGCTTGGTGTTTTCCTTTTCCTTTCTTCTCTAGTTTTCTTCTCCCTCCTTTTAACTTCAAATCAGATTGATTTATCCTGAAGAATGCCTGAATTTTCTCTTTGACTTCTTCAGTTCAGTTCAGTTCAGTCACTCAGTCATGTCTGACTCTTTGCAACTCCATGAACTGCAGCACACCAGGCCTCCCTGTCCATCACCAACTCCCAGAGTTTACTCAAACTCATGTCCATTGAGCTGGTGATGCCATCCAACCATCTCATCCTCTGTTGTCCCCTTCTCCTCCCATCTTCAATGTTTCCCAGCATCAGGGTCTTTTCAAATGAGTCAGCTCTTTGAATCAGGTAGCCTAAAGTATTGGAGCTTCAGCTGCAACATCAGTCCTTCCAATGAACAGTCAGGACTAATTTCCTTTAGGATGGACTGGTTGGATCTCCTTGCAGGCCAAGAGACTCTCAAGAGTCTTCTCCAACACCACAGTTCAAAAGCATCAATTCTTCAGAGCTCAGCTTTCTTTATAGTCCAACTCTTACATTTGTACATGACTACTGGAAAAACCACAGCCTTGACTAGGTGGACCTTTCTTGGCAAAGTAATGTCTCTGCTTTTTAATATGCTGTCTAGGTTGGCCATAACTTTTCTTCCACGGAGTAAGCGTCTTTTAATTTCATGGCTGCAGTCACCACCTTCAGTGATTTTGGAGCACCCCAAAATAAAGTCTGTCACTGTTCCCACTGTTTCCCCATCATCACGAATGATGAAGTCACAGACCTTGAACATCAAAATTTGCTTGAGCCTTCTCGCTAGTAAAAAATGTTCTTCCACCCCTGTTTGAAGAGTTTGGTCTCTCTAACTTAAGGAAACAGTAATCAATTATTACTTATTAAAAGTCTATTAAAAGTGGTAAAAAATTATTTTCTAAACCTTCCTTTAGTGATGACCTAGTATCAAGAACTGAAAAACCCAAAAGGAGTTTTTTTACACTGAAATGGAGTTGATGTATAATATTATATTACAGGTGTACACTACAGTAATTCACAATTTTTAAAGGAAATACTCCAATTAGAGTTATTATAAAATATTTGTTAAATTCCCTACGGTGTACAATATATCCTTGTATCTTATTTTACACCAAATAGCTTGTACCTTTTAAATCCTCTATCCTTATATTGCCCCTCTCCCTACCTCTCTTCCCCCTGGTGACAACTTGTTTGTTCTCTATATCTGTGACTCTGCTTTTTTGTTGTTGTTGTTATACTCACTAGTTTGCAATATTTTTAGTGTTTATCAACAGGTGAAGGAATAAAGATATGTTATAGACAATGGAATACAATTCAGCCATAAAAATCAATGAAACTTTGCCATTTTCAGCAATATGAACAGACTTGAAGGACCTTACATTAAGTGAAATAAGTCAAACAAAGACAAATACTGTATGATATCATTTATAGGTAGAATCTAAAAAGTACAACTAGTGAATATAACGAAAAAGAAGCAGACTCACAGATATAGGGACCAAAAGGAGTTTTGATCAGATGCCATTTGCTCTATACCAGGGAAATCCTTTTCAGCCAGGACTATTTCTTAACAGCCCAGATCTGAGAGCAATGAGTGACTGATGAATATCTGTGATTAATGAATATAACATTCAATGTTCTTGGGGTAGGAGATCACAAATAATGAAATCCTGGAACTCAGCTTGATTTTTTAGTGTTGGCATAACTTTACTCTGCTTTTGGACATGTGAAGACATAATGAAAATGCATCTGTTGCCTTAACAGGATGAAGGAACGGTGGGATACAGTTCTTGGGCTAGGAGTCCTGACATGGATGTCTGGTCTTTTCTGCTTGTGGGACTTGGGCAGATTACTTAATCTCCCTCAACTGTAAAGTGGGGATAATGGCATGTGCTTTTCCTACTGCATTGCTGATCCTGCCCACAGGACGAATTGTCTCTCTGTTCACACCATCCACACTGTTCCCTGAACCCAGGGTAGGCGAGGCGTGAGCTAAGAGACTGAAAGGAGACTCAAGGAGCCATGGGAACTGCAGACACATTTATTCTCTCCCAGCTGGCATGGCAGCCATAACACAGCATCTCTCCTGGTTGACTCAGCAACCATAGCAGCAGTCACAACATAATCATAATGGAGCCATAACATAACCTCATATAACATAAACATGGTGTCACTCCAATGTAGCCTCAAGGCAGCAGCAGCCAGGGCTTTCATGGTGAAGCTCATACAAGTGAACTGCACACAGCAGTCCGCGACAAAGCAAGTACCTTGTGATGCACACGCACAGTGCTACAAATGATCTCAGTCATTACATAACTGTGCCAAGTCATTGTTTACAGAACATGGGGCAAGAGGACGTGAGAGCATGGGGCAAGAGAGCCTGACTGGCACCATCGTGTCAATTTCCCCACACCTACCTCACAAAGTTACTATGAAGGTGAATTGAGCTTCACTTTTGTCTAGCATTCAATCATTAATTTTTTTCCACAAAAATCTCTTAAGATTATAATTTGTCATAGGCACTGTCCTGTTCTATGTTCCTTGGGTTACACAATTAAATAAGTCATAGAGTTCATAGTTTAGATGAATATAAGGAACACTGCAGTCTTGGGCAAGTTACTAAGTCTCTTCTCTCATTTTCAAAATTGAAATGCTAACAGATATCTCCTGTTTATTTCTTGAAGCTATTATGATAATGGGCAGAAAGAGCCGGGCAAAATGCCTATCATAAATTATTATTATCAATATCAATGTTTTAGAGAGAAAATATTAGGCAAAAGGAGTTAATCTTACTTTGTATAAGGTGTGGTCAGAATAACACCACTCATAAGTGGCGCTCAAGCTGAGTCTTTTAAAAATGGCTCAGTTGGGTAAAGATGGGGAGAAGGCATTAGGAATGAAGAGGATGGATGTGGTTGTGTGCAGTGTAGATCTCTTTGATGAGCTCATTCATGTAGAAGCTAAAAGATAGTGACCATGTGGTATGAATATATGATCAAATTCACCCACTGTGCTCTACCATACAAAGCTGGGGCTCCTTCTTCTAGGATTCTACATTCATGATCTCTACCATGTTGCTTGTCACCTTTGGGAACTCTATTAATGCATATATCCCCCAACTAGATCCCAGGCCCTTAGGAGAACAGGGACTAGGTTTAACTCATATTTGTATTCCTAACTAGCATAGGACCTGGCACATAGACTTCAGTAAATAAGTGTATATTAAACAACTGCAGCTCTGGGAGTTGGTGATGGGCAGGGAAGCCTGGTGTGTCATGGTCCACGGGGTGGCAAAGAGTTGGACACAACTGAGCAACTGAACTGAACTGAAACAACTGCAGTAAGTGCTATAATCTCACTCAGAACAATGTTAACCTGCAGAGAAGCAGGGAGCCACTGACTCTGCTGGGAGTGCTGCCAAAGGCTTCATAAGCTGAAATTTCCATAAGGATCAGACCATGATATTTGTGTTTATCCTACTAAGCCACCATTTTCAGAGAAGTTTTCTTAGGCAGTATGTGATTTGATCCATGATGCCTCAAGATCAGCTGTTTGTCCTTTGAAGCTTAGGAATGAAAGTTTCTACAGCTGTTGATTTATTAACATTACCAAGTTTATACAAACCTGGTCTGTCTGGGCTGAATTACAGTTTGGCTGGACTAAATATACTTTCTAACCCCTAAACCAGAACACATAGTCTGACAAGTATACTTTTGGGAAATAGAATAAGATATTTGAAATGGCAACTGTCTTGGAAAATCTCTGTAGCCTCTGGTTGCCATTAGCATAGTCTATTACTTCTTTGTATTTATGAAACTAGGGAGCTCAGCTTGCTGCTCTGTGATGACCTAGAGGGGTAGGATAGGAGGGTATGAGGCATGTTCAAGAGGAAGGGGATATATGTATACTAATAGCTGATTCACATTGCTCTACAGCAGAAACTAACACAACACTGTAAACCAATTACCCTCCAATAAAAAAAAATTTTAAAAAGAGGATATGTAAACTACTCAGGGACCCATAGATGATAGTCTGTGGTTGATAAAGAAAACTGGAGGTGAGTAGAATTCAGTGAGATTCTACACAGGTGTGGAATATCAACAAAAATTGGGTGTGGTAGGAAGAGGAAATGGAAGATACACAGTACTTGAAATTACATGACTCAGATAAGTCTCTACACATGGACATCATCAGATGGCCAACACCAAAATCAGATTGATTATATTCTTTGCAACCAAAGATGGAGAAACTCTATACAGTCAGCAAAAACAAGACCGAGAGCTGCCTGTGGCTCAGATCATGAACTCCTTATTGCCAAATTCAGACTGAAATTGCAGAAAGTGGGGGAAACCACTAGACCATTCAGGTATGATCTAAACCAAATCCCTAATGATTATACAATGGAAGTGATTTAAAGGATTAGATCTGATAGACAGAGTGCCTGATGAACTATGGACAGAGGTTCGTGACATTGTATAGGAGACAGGGATCGAGACCATCCCCAAGAAAAAGAAATGCAAAAAGGAAAAATGGCTGTCTGAGGAGGCCTTACAAATAGCTGAGAAAAGAACAGAAGTAAAAAGCAAAGGAGAAAAGGAAACATATACCCATTTGAATGCAGAGTTCCAAAGAACAGCAAGGAGAGATAAGAAAGCCTTTCTCAGTGATCAGTGTAAAGAAATAGAGGAAAACATAGAATAGGAAAGACTAGAGATCTCTTCAAGAAAATTAGAGATACCAAGGGAATATTTCATGCAAAGATGGGCTCAATAAAGGACAAAAATGGTATGGACCTAACAGAAACAGAAGATATTAAGAAGAGGAGATAAGAATACACAGAAGAACTATACAAAAAAGATCTTCACGACCCAAATAATCACAATGGTGTGGTCATTCACTTAGAGCCAGACATCCTGGAATGTGAAGTCAAGTGGGGTTTATGAAGCATCACTACAAACAAAGCTAGTAGAGGTGATGGAATTCCAGTTGAGCTATTTCAAATCCTGAAAGATGATGCTGTGAAAGTGCTGCACTCGATATGCCAGCAAATTTGGAAAACTCAGCAGCGGTCACAGGATTGGAAAAGGTCAGTTTTCATTCCAATCCCAAAGAAAGGCAATGCCAAAGAATGCTCAAACTACCACGCAATTACACTCATCTCATGCGCTAGTAAAGTAATGCTCAAAAGTCTCTAAGCCAGGCTTCAACAATACGTGAGCTGTGAACTTCCTAATGCTCAAGCTGGTTTTAGAAAAGGCAGAGGAACCAGAGATCAAGTTGCCAACATCCACTGGATCATCAAAAAAGCAAGAGAGTTCCAGAAAAACATTTGCTTCTGCTTTATTGACTATGCCAAAGCCTTTGATGGTGTGGATCACAACAAACTGTGGAAAATTCTGAAAGAGTTGGGAATACCAGATCACCTGACCTGCTTCTTGAGAAAATGTATGCAGGTCAGGAAGCAACAGTTATAACTGGACATGGAACAACAGACTGGTTCCAAGTAGGAAAAGGAGTATGTCAAGGCTGTATATTGTCATCCTGCTTATTTAACTTATATACAGAGTATATCATGAGAAACATGGGGCTGAATGAAGCACAAGCTGGACTCAAGATTGTTGGGAGAAATATCAACAACCTCAGATATGCTGATGACATGACCCTTATGGCAGAAAGTGAAGAGGAATTAAAGAGCCTTTTGATGAAAGTGAAAGAGGAGAGTGAAAAAGTTGGCTTAAAGTTCAACATTCAGAAAATAAAGATCATTGCACCTAGTGCCATCATTTCATGGCAAATAGATGGGGAAACAGTGGAAACAGTGGCAGACTTTACTTTGGGGGCTCCCAAATCACTGGAGATGGTGACTTCAGCCATAAAATTAAAAGATGTTTACTCCTTGGAGGGGAAGTTACTACCTACCTAGACAGCATATTAAAAAACAGAAACATTACTTTGCCAACAAAAGTCCATCTAGTCAAGGCTATGGTTTTTTTAGTAGTCATGTATGGATGTGAGAGTTGGACTATAAAGAAAGCTTAACACAAAAGAATTGATGTTTTTCAACTGTGCTGTTGAAGAAGACTCTTGAAACTTCCTTGACCTGCAAGGAGATCCAACCAGTCCATCCTAAGGGACATCAGCCCTGGGTGTTCATTGGAAGGACTGATGTTGAAGCTGAAACTCCAGTACTTTGGCCACCTGATGCAAACATCTGACTCACTTGAAAAGACCCTGATGTTGGGAAAGATTGTAGGCAGGAGAAGAAGGGGACGACAGAGGATGGCATCACCAACTCAATGGACATGTGTTTGTGTAAATTCCAGGAGTTGGTGATGGACAGGGCGTCCTGGTGTGCTGTGGTCCATGTGGTTGCAATGGTGGACATGACTTAGTGACTGAACTGAAATGAACTGTGGCTTCATCTGGATCTGCCCCTCTATCCCCACCTCAATTTTCAGAATCCCATTCCTTCCCAATAAATGCCTTAGCTTTAACAGCAAAGACTTGTGAAGTTGAAGATTCAATTTGCATTGTAATTCAACCACCTATAGTGTTAGATTAGGTTTGATTTTCAGAATTTTAAGACCTGTGATTATAGGAGGTAAAGGTCTTTCAGAGAAGTCATATAATTTTTACATCTTGCATGTAAATTTTTAGCTAGGAGTTAAACATCCGGAGCGCATTTTATTTTCCCAGGTTCTCTTGCACAGTTAAGGGCTTCCCTGGTAGCTCATTCAGTAAAGAATCTGCCTGCAGTACAGGAGACCTGAGTTCGATCCCTGGTTCAGGAAGATCGCCTGGGAAAGGAAATGGAAAACCACTCTGGTGTTCTTGCCTGGGAAATGCTGAGGATGGAGGAGCCTGATGGGTTAGAGTCCATGGGATCACAAGAGTTGGACACAAATTAGTAACTAAACCACCAAACCACCACTTGCGCAATTAAAAGCAAAAATCTAACCCCAGGATAACACTTTCACTAAAATGTTGCAAGATGTACATCAGAAATGTATGAGAGATTCCATTGCTCCAGATTCTCATCAACAATTACTATTACTATTTTTAAATTTTAGCCATTCTAATGGGTGAATTGTGATTTTAGGTATTTAGCTGATGACTAATAATGATGAGCACTTTTTTCATATATTATTAGCCTTTTGCTTATCTTCCTTGGTACCATGTCTGTCCATCTTTTGCTTGTTTTTATTGAGCTGTTTGCTCTTTATTACTGAAATGTAGGTGTTCTTTGTATATTCTGTATGTAACTTATTTGTCAGTCTTAATTACTTCAAATATTTTCTCCTGGGATATAGTCTTGCCCTTTTATTTCACTGACAATATATTTTTCTTAGAAGACATTTTATTGATAATATTGTCCAAACTTTCTATACCTTTACGGTTTTGTCTACTTATTCTAATTATTGACTGATGAGTATTAGAGTATATTTATTTAACTTTGAGTCTGTTATTGCTTGCTTCATGATTTAAACCTTTATTATTAGGTATACACATATTTAGGAGTGATATGTATTCTTGAAAAATTGACATTTTTATCCTTATAAAATGTTTCTATTTATATCCGGTATTATTCTTTGTCTTATAGTATACTTTATATCATATTCACTCCATATTTCTTATGATTAAAGTTTCCATTTTGTTTTCTGTCTCCTACTTTCACTTTTTTTTTGAGTTCAATAAAGATTAATTTTATTTATTTATTTATATATTTTAGTTGGGATAGAGTTGCTTTATAATGTGCTAGTTTCTGCTGTACAAGGAGGTGAACTAGTTATAAGTATACATATATCCCTTCTCTCTTGGACCTCCCTCCCAACTCTCATACCACTTGTCCAGGTCATCACAGAGCACCGAGCTGAGCTCCCTGTGCTATACAACAGCTTCCTACTAGCTATCTATTTTACATGTGATAATGTGCATATGTTAATCCCAATCTAATTCATCCCACCCCCTTTGCTCCCTGCATTGTTCATATGTCCATTCTCTACATCTGCATCTCTATTGCTGCCCTGCAGATAGGTCCATCTGTAACACTTTTCTAGATCCCGTATATGTGCATTAACATACGATATTTGTTTTTCTCTTTCTGGTTTACTTCACTGTGTACGAGACTCTAGGCACATCCGTGTCTCTATAATGTTCATTGCAGCACTATTTACAATAACCAGGTCATGGAAGCGATTTAAATGCCCTTTGATAGATGAATTAATAAATAAGATGTGGTACATATATACCATGGGATATTACTCAGCCATAAAAAGAATAAAATTGGGTCACTTGTAGAAACATGGATGGACATAGAGTCTCCTTTCACTTTTATGTTTGTCCACTTATTTCTCATTTTTGGTGGTCTTTATTCTTTTGTTTAGAAGAGTTATCTGAGGAAATATATTTTCATTTCTTGTAGTAAGTATTTGAAGATTTTAAGTCTGTCAGCTTTTGTTTTTAAATGTCTTTTTTTTAACCGTTTTTTGCCACTTTATTTATTTTTTTAATTGAAAGATAATTGGTTTACAGAATTTTGTGGTTTTCTGTCATACATCAACAAGAATCAGCTATAGGAACACCCATGCCCCTCCTCCTCAGCCTCCTTCCCATCCCACCCTTCTAGATTGTTACAGAGCCCCTCTTCGAGTTCCCTGGGTTATACAGCAAATTCCCATTGGTGATCTATCTTACAGATGGTATTGTAAATTTCCATGTTACTTACTCCATACATCTCACCCTCTCCCTCCTCCCCTACGCCAGTGTCCATAGGTCTGTTCCCTACGTCTGTTTCCCCACTGCTGCCCTGAAAATTAATTCATCAGTACCATCTTTTCAGATTCCATATATATGCTTCAGTATGCAATATTTATATTTCTCTTTCTGACTTACTTAACTCGGTATAATAGGCTCTAGGTTCATCCACCTCATTGGAAATGACTCAAATACATTCCTTTTTATGGCTGAGTAGTATTCCATTGTATATATGTACCACAATCTATTTACCCATTCATCTGTCGATGGACATTTAGGTTGCTTCCATGTTCAAACTATTGTAAATAGTGCTGCAATGAACATTGGGTTAAGTACGTCTTTTTTAACTTTGGTTTCCTCAGGATATATGCCTATGAGTGGGATTGCTGGGTCATATGGTGGTTTTCTTCCTATTTTTTTTTTTTTAAGGAATCTCCATACTGTCTTTTAAGGAATCTCCATAATGCTATATCAATTTAAATTCCCACCAGCAATGCAAGAGGGTTCCCTTTTCTCCACATCCTCTCCAGCATTTACTGTTTGTAGACACTTTGATGATGGTCATCCTGACTGGTGTGAGTGATATCTCAAATGAATTAAATGCCTAAATGTAAGATCAGAAACTATAAAACTGTTAGAGGAAAACAGGCAGAACACTCGATGACATAAATCAAAGCAAAATTTTCTATGATCCACCTCCTAAAGTAATGCAAATAAAAGTAAAAATAAACAAATGAGACCTAATTAAACTTATAATTTTTTGCACAGCAAAGGAAACTACAAGCAAGGTGAAAAGACAATCCTCAGAATGGGATAAAACAATAGAAAAGGAAACAACTGACAAAGAATTAATTTCCAAAATATACAAGTATCTCATACAACTCAGTACCAGAAAAGCAAACAACCCAATTAAAAAGTGGGAAAAAGACCTAAACAGACATTTATCCAAAGAAGAAATACAGATGGCTAACAAACACATGAAAAGATGCTCAACATTGCTCATTATTAGAGAAATACCTTTATTTTTGATAGATATTTTCTCTTGAAAGAGAATTCTAGGTTGAATTTTTTAAAAGCAACATCAACTTTACCTTTGTTCTCCTATACATAAAGTATCTTTTTTCAATACACATTTATATATGATATACACTCAAGAGAAAGAAATATGTGTATATATAACATTTTTATCATAAAACACATGAAATTGGAAATGAATTACAAAAACCATACCAACATAGTCTTACCTGCTTAGAAATTAAGAAACCACAACGTACGATAACTCTTGGAACAAAATAGACTAAGTACACCATTTACTAAGGCATTAGGGCAAAAACACATCATACTGAAACACGTACAAACAAGAAAAACTGAAAATGGACAAATGATATTACTTTTTATTTTTTTCTTTGTATCCTTGTGAATATCACATTTTTGATAGCTTGAATTATGTTGTCTTCTTTTCAAAAGTTAAAAAAAGAGTCAAGTGAAAATTAGAATGAAATTTTAAGTGAATAGTTACAAAATTATGATATACAAAGTTTGTGGAATATAGACAATTCTGTGCTCACAGAATAATTGACAACTTAAGGTGCTTATATTAGTATGGTATAATGTCCAAAAGACAAACAATCATGGTCTAAGCATGTATCTCAAAAAAAAAAAAAGTAGAAAAGCATAGTAAACTTAATGAAAGTAGACAGAAGTAAGTAAATTGAATTTTGGAACAGGAAATAACAGGAAGCAAAGTGAAATAGAAAAAATAAAAAATGCTAATAAGTTGTTTTTCATAAAGACTAGGGCTTCCTAGATGGCTCAAGTGGTAAAGAATCTGCCTGCCAATGCAGGAGATACAGGAGACACGGATTTGATCCCTGGGTCGGGAAGATACCCAGGAGAAGGAATTCCAGTATTCTTGCATGGAAAATTCCATGGATAGAGGAGCCTGGAGAAGTTGCAAAGAGTTGGACATGACTGAGCGACTATGCACACAAATGAGACTATACCAGAAGAATTTGACAAAACTGAAACTACCAGTAAGGAAGTGTTAGGAAATTGCCAGTATTAAAAAGTAATAAACAGGCACCGAGGCAGATCATATAAATGTTTAAAACAGCATACGAGAATGAAATAACAAGTCACAGACTGGGAGAAAATATTTGCAAATCATATATCTGATAGAGGACTGTATCCAGAATATATAAAGAACACTGAAAAACAACAGTAAAAGAACAAATAGGTCAATTAAAGAAATGGGAAACAATATCAGACTATATCTCTATATTTTAATTATAATTTGTAAATATTGAAATCTATTGTTAAAAATACATACATGTTCAACATATACAAACACACTTTAAAAAATAGCCACTGTCTACCTACTATGATTCTGTGTTTTTCATTCTAATTCTCTTCTAAGGCACTATGTTTGGAAAATCAGAGCACTCATTCCTCCATATGACATCTGTTCAAAAGTTAATTTTATGTTTTCATCCAAGTTTTCATTCCTCCAGGTTCAACTATCCTCCCTATAATTTGATTTTTTGATTATTTTACATCTTATTTTAAACCTCATTTTGGGAAAAGAGGGGTAACAAATAAACTTTATATAGTTTATAACTTCTGTTGTATATGTGTGTGCTAAGTTACTTCAGTCATGTCCCACTCTTTATGACCCTAAGGACTGTAGCCCTCCAGGCTCCTCTGTCCATGGGATTCTCTAAGCAAGAATACTGGAGTGAGTTGTCATTTCCTCCTCCAGGGGATCTTCCTGACCCAGGGATAAAACCCACATCTCTTACATCTCTTTCATTGGCAGGCAGTTTCTTTACAATTAGTGCCACCTGGGAACCTCCGTTATATACTAAATTAAAAATTACAGAAAAAAAATTCTAATTAGAAATTGATCTGAAAGAATATAATAATTGGAACAGAAATAAGTCCCAAAGAAAATGATCATAACACAAAATTTTGTGAATTACACTTTTGCTTTTCTCACAAGCTTATCACTTATGGATCTATAAATAAAACACTGTTTAGTTTTATCTGTTATTAAAATGTATATAAATGTAACAATATATGTTTTGTTTTACCATTGCTTAAATGATACTTTTGAGAATGTGCTGGTACATATAGCTTTGTTTTATTGATTTTCACTGCTATATAATATTATATTACAAGGAAAGTACTATAATTTGTTTATCCATTTGAATCTGGATAGACATTTAAGTTGTTTCTCTTATTGTCATTCTGTTTATTTACTTATTTTGCACCTATGAATAATGCTATAGTAATATTTGTTTACACATCTTTATGCACATTCACAGTAACTTGCCTAACGCTGAAACTCAAAGTGTATAACCAGTGGCTTGGTTATGGAAATGTTAAAATTTCATAAATGATGCAAAATTGTTTTCCAAAGTGGTTGTCCCAGATTATAATCCAAAAAAGCAATGTATGTGTTTCTTTTCCCCTTGACAATTGTTGCTAATACTTGATATCAGGTAAGTTAAATCTTGCTAATCTTTAGGGTTTTTGTTGTTGTTGTTCAGTCTCCCAGTCATGTCCGACTCTGCAACTCCATGGACTGCAGTACACCAGGCCTCCCTGCCCCTCACCATCTCCTGGAGTTTGCCCAAGTTCATGTCCATTGCATCAGTGATGCCATCCAGCCATCATCCTCTGATGCCCTCTTCTCCTTCTGCCCTCTATCTTTCCCAGAATCAGGGATTTTTCCAATGAGTTGGCTGTTCCCATCAGGGGACCAAAATACTGGAGTTTCAGCTTCAGCATCAGTCCTTCCAATGAGTATTCAGCGTTGATTTCCCTTAAGATTGATTGGTTTGACCTCCTTGCCATCTAAGGGATTCTCAAGAGTCTTCTCCAGCACAAAGGCATCGATTTTTTTGTGCTCTGCCTTCTTACAGTCCAGCTCTCACAACTGTAGGTGGCCACTGGGAAGACCATTACCTTGACTATATGGACCTTTGTTGGCAGAGTGATGTTTCTGCCTTTCAATACAGTGTCCAGGTTTGTCACCGCTTTCTTGCCAAGAAGCAATCATCTTCTGATTTCATGGCTGCAGTCACCATTCACAGTGATTTTAGAGCCCAAGAAAAGGAAATCTGTCACTGCTTCTACTTTTCCCCTTCTGTTTGCCATAAAGTAATGGGGCTGGATATGCCATGATCTTAATTTTATTAATATTTGGCTTTAAGCTGGCTCTTTCACTCTCTTCCTTCACCTTCACCAAGAGACTCTTTAGTTCCTCTTTGCTTTCTGCCATTCTAGTGGTATCATCCGTATATCTGAGGTTGTTGATATTTCTCCCACCTATCTCGATTTCAGCTTGTAAGTCATCCAGCCTGGCATTTATCATGATGTGCTCAGTGTATAGTTTAAGTAAATGGTGACAGTAGACAGCCCTGTTGTACTCCTTTCTCAATCTGGAACCAATCAGTTGTTCCACACAGGGCTCTAACTGTTGCTTCTTGACCCACATACAGGTTTCTCAGGAGATAGGTAAGATGGTTTGGTATCCCCATCTCTTTAAGAGCTTTCCACAGTTTGTTATGATCCACACAGTGAATTTACTTGGTATAACTGTTCTACAGTTTGTTTGTCGTCTGCTCAGTGACTCTGTGGTGAGGTTAATGGTGATCTCCTCCAAGAGGGCTTATGCCACACACTGTGTGACCCAGGTCAGCTGTACCCAGAGCCCCTGTCCCTGAGGCAGGCCATTGCTGACCCATACTTCCCCAGGAGACACTCAGACACTCAAAGGCAGGTCTGGCTCAGCCTCTGTGGGGCCTCTGGGTCCTGATGTACACAAGTTTTTTTTTTTTTTTTTTTGAGCCCCCTGAGCATCTCTGGCAGGTATGGGGTCTGACTCTAAATGCAATTTTGCCTCTCATACTATCTTGCTGGGGCTTCTCATTTGCCCTTGAACATGGGGTATCTTTTCTTGGAGGTATCCAACATTCTCCTGTTGATGGTTGTTCAGCAGTGAGTTGTAATTTTGGAGTTCACATAGGAGAAGATGAGTGCACATCCTTCTACTCTGCCATCTGATGTTTATGACGTTGTGAGAATTTAATTATTCCAAATAAATTCTCGCACTGTTAAAGAAAGTTCTAGGACCCACAGAGGATTTCCCAACCTGGGGATCTGGCAAAGGGACTGAGAATCCCCAAGGAATTTGACTTTGGAGGTCAGTGGGATTTGATTACAGAACTTACACAGGACTGGGGAAACAGATTCTTGGAGGGCACAAACAAAACCTTGTGCACACCAGGACCCAGGAGAAAGGAGCATTGACCCCACAAGAGACTGACCCAGACTTGCTTGTAAGTGTCCAGGAGTCTCCAGCAGAGGCATGGTTGGTGGTGGTCTGCTGCAGGGTCAGAGGAATTGAGTGAGGCAGTGCTTGCATGGGACCTTTTGAAGGAGGTGGCCCATATCTTCATTAACTTCACCATAGTTTGGGCTCAGGTCAAACAACAGGGAGGGAACACAGCTCCACCTATCAACAGAAAATTGGATTAAAGATTTCATGAGCATGGCCCCGCCCATCAGAATAAGACCCAGTTTCCCCCACAGTCAGTCTCTCCCATCAGGAAGCTTCCATAAGCCTCTTAACCTTATCCATCAGACAGAATGAAAAACACAGTCACAGAAAAATAAGCACGCTGATCACATGGACTACAGCTTTGTCTAACTCAATGAAACTGAGCCACACCATATAGGGCTACCCAATATGGATGGGTCATGGTGGAGAGTTCAGACAAAATGTGGTCCACTGGGGAAAGGAATGGCAAACCACTTCGATATTCTTGCCTTGAGAAACCCATGAATAGTATGAAAAGGTAAAAAGATAGGATGCTGAAAGATGAACTCCCCAGGCCAGTAGGTGTCCAGTATACTACTGGAGAAGAGTGGAGAAATAACTCCAGAAAGAATGAAGAGATAGAGCCAAAGCAAAAACAACACCCAGTTGTGGATTTGACTGGTGATGAAAGCAAAGTCTGATGCTGTAAAGAACAATATTGCATAAGCACCTGAAATGTTAGGTCCACGAATCAAAGTAAATTGGAAGTGGTCAAACAGATGGCAAGAGTGAACATCGACATTTTAGGAATCAGGGAACTAAAATGGACTGGTATGGGTGAATTTAATTCAGATGACCATTATATCTATTACTGTGGGCAAGAATCACTTAGAAGAAATGGAGTACCCCTCATAGTCAAGAAAACAGTCTGAAATGCAGTACTTGGGTCCAATCTCAAAAACAAAAGAATGATCCCTGTTCTTTTCCAAGGCAAACCATTCAATATCACAGTAATCCAAGTCTATTCCCCAACCAGTATTGCTGAAGAAGCTGAAGTTGAATGGTTCTATGAAGACCTACAAGACCTTGTAGGACTAACACCCCCAAAAGATTTATTTTTCATCATAGGGGACTGGAATGCAAAAGTAAGAAGCCAAGAGATACCTGGAGTAATAGGCAAATTTAGCCTTGGAGTACAAAATGAAGCAGGGCAAAGGCTAACAGAGTTTTGCCAAGAGAACGCACTAGTCGTGGCAAACACCTTCTTCCAACAACACAAAAGAAGATGATACATGAACATCACCAAATAGTCAATACAGAAATCAGATTGAGAAGATGGCAGAGGAATAGGATGGAGAGACAACTTTCTCCCCCACAAATTCATCGAAAGATCATTTGAACGCTGAGCAAATACCACAAAACAACTTCTGAATGCTGGCAGGGGACACCAGGCACCTAGAAAGGCAGCCTATTGTTTTGGAAAGGAGGTAGGACAAAATAGAAAAGATAAACAGAGAGACAAAAGAGTTAGGGACGGAGACCTGTCCAAGGGAGGGAGTTGTAAAAGAGGAGATGTTTCCAAACACCAGGAAACTCTCTCACCGGTGGGTCTGTGGGGAGTTTTGGAATCTCAGAGGGCAACATAAGCTGGAGGAAAAAATAAATAAATAAAACCCACAGATTACACGCCTAAATGCAACTCCCAGAGGCGAAGTAGCCCAGACACTAGCATCCGCCACCAACAAGCAGAAGCTGAAAAGGGAGGTGCGGGCTGCATTGCTTAGGGTAAGGACCAGGCCTGAATGCCCTGAGGACAATCTGAGGGAACTAATATGAGATAGCAACCCAAACTGTGAGATAGCCAGAGAGAGAGAGAGAGAGAGAGAGAGAGAGACCTTTCCCACAAAAAGCTCTAAACTAAGGCATTGCCAGGCCCGCTCACAGAACAAAGGACTGAGCAAATACCAGAGGAGAGCTAGCTGGCTGTGGACTGGCCCATCCCCCGCTGGAGGCAGGGAGGCAGGCAGGCGACAGCCAGAGCTGGAAGGCAAGGGGCAAACTTGGCCCCAGAGATGGCATCCTCTACCAAACTGCGAGCAGGCTGCAAGTTGCTAACCAAGTCTTCCTGGGATCCTGCACGGTTGACATCCACCAGGAGGGTTGCAGCCAAAGATCAGCACCCCAGAGGAGACACACAGCAGACCTGAGACGGTGCTCCCACTGCACACCCAGGAAACCAAGCGGCTGGGACTGGGGAGGTGATAAGACGCACCACCTACCTGGGGAGTGTGTGCTCACCAAGCACCTGGTTGCCTGAGCTGTTCAGATCTGGGAAGGGCACAAAACGAAGGCCCAACCGAGTCTGTGCCTTTGTGGAGTCCCCGAGAACCTGAACCTGAGTGGCTTAGACCTGGGAAGGGCATGCAACCCAAGGCTCACTTTAGACAGTTCCCCTGCAGAGCAACCTGGAGCTTGAGCAGAGTAGACCGGGAAAGCACACACGCCGTGAGCAGGGGCAAATCCAGTGTGGCCCAGACACTGCAAGCACTCCCCACACGTGCAAGTGGTATTTGTTTGCAGTGTTCCTCCCTCCCCAAAGCACAATTGAACAAATGAGACTAAATAAATGACCACCTTCACCTGCTTGTGTCAGGGCAGAAATTAGACACTGAAGAGACTTGCAAACAGAGGAAGCCAAATTAAACAAAGAAGAGGGAACCACTTTGGAAGTGACAGGTGCAACAGACTAAAACCCTGTAGTTAGTATTGACTACGTTGGAAGGGGCTATAGACGTTGAGAAGAAGTATAAGCTGGAACAAAGCACTGTCTGAAACTGAACTGACCCCACACTGCCCTCAGTAGCTACAGAGAAATTCCTAGATATATTTTACTAATAACATTTTTTAATTAAATTTTTATTTTTAAGTTCTTTACTACTCCTTTAATTTTCATTTTTAAAACCTACTATTCCTTGCAAAAAAGAGAAAAGACCCTATTTTTAAAGCAAATTTCACATATATATATTTTATAATTATTGCGATTTTGTTTTGTTTTTTTTAATATTGTATTTTTGAGAGTCTAACCTCTACTCTAGATTTTTAATCTTTGCTTTTTGGTATTTGTTATCAATTTTGTACCTTTAAGAATCCAATCTTGAGTACTCATTTTTACTTAGGAGTGTGATTACTGGCTTGATTCCTCTTTCCCCTTTTGACTCTCCTTTTTCTTCTCCCTCTTCTCTTCTCCATGTAACTCTGAGAACCTCTCTGAGTGTCCCTCACTGTGAATAATCTTTACACCATTAACCTAGATGTTTTATCATTGGTATTGTATGGATGGAGAAGTCTTGAGGCTGCTGTAAGAATAGGACTGAAAGCCAGAGGCAGGAGGCTTAAATACAAAACTTGAGAACACCAGAAAACTCCTGACTCCAGGGAACATTAATCGACAAGAACTCATCCAAAAGCCTCCATACCTACACTGAAACCAAGCTCCACCCAAGAGTCAACAAGTTTCAGAGCAAGACATACCAAGCTAATTCTCCAACAATGAAGGAACACAACCCTGAGCATTAAAATACAGGTGGCCAAAAGTCACACCAAACCCATAGATACCTCACTACTGGACACTTCATTGCACTCCAGAGAGAAGAGATCCAGCTCCACCCACAGAACACCAATGCAAGCTTCCCTAACCAGGAAACCTTGACAAGCCACTCGTTCAACCCCACCCACAGGGAGGAACCTCCACAATAAAGAGGAACCACAAACTTACAGCATACAGAAAGGCCACCCAAAACAAGGCAATCTAAACGAGATGAAAAGGCAGAGAAATATTCAGCAGGTAAAGGAACATGATAAAAGCCCACCAAACCAAACAAAAGAGGAGGAGATAGGGAGTCTACCTGAAAAAGGATTCAGAATAATGATAGTAAAAATGATCCAAAATCTTGAAAACAAAATGAAGTTAGAGATAAATAGTCTGGAGACAAGGATTGAGAAGATGCAAGAAAAGTTTAACAAGGACCTAAAAGAAATAAAAAAGAGTCAATCAATAATGAATAATGCAATAACTGAGGTCAAAAGTACTCTAGAGGGAACCAACAGTAGAATAACTGAGGCAGAAGATAGGATAAGTGAGGTAGAAGATAGAATGATAGAAATAAATGAAAAAGAGAGGAAAAAAGAAAAAAGAATTAAATGAAATGAGGACAACCTCAGAGACCTCTGGGACAATGTTAAATGCATCAACATACGAATCATAGGAGTCCTAGAAGAAGAAGACAAAAAGAAAGACCATGAGAAAATATTCAAGGAAATAATAGTTGAAAACTTCCCTAAAGTGGGGAGGGAAATAATCGCCCAAGTCCAAGAAACCCAGAGAGTTCCAAACAGGATAAACCCAAGGCGAAATACCCCAAGATACATAATAATCAAATTAACAAAGATCAAACACAAAGAACAAATATTAAAAGCAGCAAGGGAAAAACAACAAATAACACATAAGGGGATTCCCATAAGGATAACAGCTGATCTTTCAATAGAAACTCTTCAGACCAGAAGAGCATGGCAGGACATACTTAAAGTGATGAAAGAAAATAATCTACAGCCCAGATTACTGTATTCTGCAAGAATCTCATTCAAATACAAAGGAGAAATCAAAAGCTTTACAGACAAGCAAAAGCTCAGAAAATTCAGCAACCACCAAACCAGCTCTCCAACAAATGCTAAAGGATCTTCTCTAGACAGGAAACACAGAAAGGGTATATAATCTCGAACCCAAAACAATAAAGTAAATGGCAACGGGATCATACTCATCAATAATTACCTTAAATGTAAACGGGTTGAATGCCCCAACCAGAAGACAAAGACTGGATGAATGGATACAAAAAGAAGACCCCTATATATGTTGTCTACAAGAGACCCACCTCGAAACAAGGGACACGTACAGACTGAAAGTGAATGGCTGGAAAAAGATATTTCATGCAAATAGAGACCAAAAGAAAGCAGGAGTAGCAATACTCATATCAGATAAAATAGACTTTAAAGCAAAGGAGGTGAAAAGAGACAAAGATGGACACTACATAGTGATCAAAGGATCAATCCAAGAAGAAGATATAACAATTATAAATATATATGCACCCAACATAGCACCACAATATATAAGGCAAATGTTAACAAATATGAAAGGGGAAATTAACAATAACACAATAATAGTGGGAAACTTTAATATCCCACTCACACCTATGGACAGATCAACTAAACAGAAAATTAACAAGGAAATGCGAACTTTAAATGATACAATATACCAGTTAGACCTAATTGATATCTTCAGGTCATTTCAGCCCAAAACAATAAATTTCACCTTTTTCTTAAGTGCACACGGAACCTTCTCCAGGATAGATCACATCCTGGGCCATAAATCTAGTCTTGGTAAATTAAAAAAAAATGAAATAATTCCAAGCATCTTTTCTGACCACAATGCAGTAAGATTAGATGTCAATTACAGGAGAAAAACAATTAAAAACTCCAATATATGGAGGCTGAACAACACATGCTGAATAACCAACAAATCACAGAAGAAATCAAAAAAGAAATAAATATATGCATAGAAACGAACGAAAATGAAGACACAACAACCCAAAACCTATGGGGCATTGTAAAAGCAGTGCTAAAGGGAAGATTCATAACAATACAGGCTCACATCAAGAAACAAGAAAAAAGCCAAATAAATAACCTAACTCTTCACCTAAAGCAGCTAGAAAGGGAAGAAATGAAGAACCCCAGGGTTAGTAGAAGGAAAGAAATCTTAAAAATTAGGGCAGAAATAAATACAAAAGAAACAAAAGAAACCATAGCAAAAATCACCAAAGCCAAAAGCTGGTTCTTTGAGAAGATAAATAAAATTGACAAGCCATTAGCCAGACTCATCAAGAAACAATGGGAGAAGAATCAAATCAACAAAATTAGAAACGAAAACGGAGAGATCACAACAGACAACACAAAAATACAAAGGATCATAAGAGACTATTATCAGAAACTATATGCAAATAAAATGGACAACTTGGAAGAAATGGATAAATTCTTAGAAAAGTACGACTTCACAAAACTGAACCATGAAGAAATAGAAAATCTCAACAGACTCATCACAAGCACGGAAATGGAAACTGTAATCAGAAATCTTCCAGCAAACAAAAGCCCAGGACCAGATGGCTTCACAGTTGAATTCTACCAAATATCTGGAGAAGAGCTAACACCTATCCTACTCAAACTCTTCTAGAAAATTGCAGAGGAAGGTAGACTTCCAAACTCATTCTTTGAGGCCACCAACACCCTAATACGAAAACCTGACAAAGATGCCACAAAAAAAGAAAACTACAGGCCAATATCACTGATGAACATAGATGCAGAAATCCTTAACAAAATCCTAGCAAACAGAATCCAACAACATATTAAAAAGATCATACATAATGACCAAGTGGGCTTTATCCCAGGGATTCAAGGATTCTTCAATATCTGAAAATCAATCAATGTAATACACCACATAAACAAATTGAAAAATAAAAAAGCATATGATTATTTCAATAGATGCAGAGAAAGCCTTTGACAAAATTCAACATCCATTTATGATAAAAACCCTCCAAAAAGCAGGAATAGAAGGAACATACCTCAACATATAAAAGCTATATATGACATATCCACAGCAAACAGTATTCTAAATGATGAAAAACTGAAAGCATCTCCCCTAAAGTCAGAAACAAGACAAGGGTGCCCACTCTCAACACTACTATTCAACATAGTTTTGGAAGTTTTGGCCACGGCAATCAGAGCAGAAAAAGAAATAAAAGGAATCCAGATTGGAAAAGAAGAAGTAAAACTGTCACTGTTTGAAGATGACATGATCCTCTACATAGAAAACCCTAAAGACTTCACCATAAAATTACTAGAGCTAATCATGCATATAGTAAAGTTGCAGGATATAAAATTAACAGAAATCCCTTGCATTCCTATACATTAACAGAAAGAGAAATTAAGGAAACAATTCCATTCACCATCTCAGTTCAGTTCAGTTCAGTTCAGCCGCTCAGTCGTGTCCGACTCTTTGCGACCCCATGAATTGCAGCACGCCAGGCCTCTCTGTCCATCACCAACTCCCGGAGTCTACCCAAATCCGTGTCCATCAAGTCGGTAATGCCATCCAACCATCTCATCCTCTGTCGTCCCCTTCTCCCGCCCCAAATCCTACCCAGCATTAGGGTCTTTTCCAATGAGTAAGGCCCTCACATGAGGTGGCCAAAGTATTGGAGTTTCAGCTTCAACATCAGTCCTTCCAATGAACACCCAGGACTGATCTCTTTTAGGATGGATTGATTGGATCTCCTTGCAGTTCAAGGGACTCTCAAGAGTCTTCTCTAATACCACAGTTAAAAAGCATCAATTCTTCGGCTCTCAGCTTTCTTCACCGTCCAACTCTCACATCCATACATGACCACTGGAAAAACCATAGCCTTGGCTAGACGGACTTTTGTCGGCAAAGTAATGTCTCTGCTTTTAAATATGCTATTTAGGTTGGCCATAACCTTCCTTCCAAGGAGTAAGTGTCTTTTAATTTCATGGCTGCAATCACCATCAGCAGTGATTTTGGAGCCCCCAAAAATAAAGTCTGACACTGTTTCCACTGTTTCCCCACCTACTCCCCATGAAGTGATGGGACCAGATGCCATGATCTTAGTTTTGTGAATGTTGAGCTTTAAGCCAACTTTTTCACTCTCCTCTTTCACCTTCATCAAGAGGCTCTTTAGTTCTTCTTCACTTTCTGCCATAAGGGTGGTGTCATCCGCATATCTGAGGTTATTGATATTTCTCCCAGCAATCTTGATTCCAGCTTGTGTTTCTTCCAGCCCAGCGTTTCTCATGATGTACTCTGCATATAAGTTAAATAAACAGGGTGACAATCTACAGCCTTGACGTACAACTTTTCGTATTTGGAACCAGTCTGTTGTTCCATGTCCAGTTCTAACTGTTGCTTCCTGACCTGCATACAGGTTTCTCAAGAGACAGGTCAGATGATCTGGTATTCCCATCTCTTTCAGAATTTTCCACAGTTTATTGTGATCCACACAGTCAAAGGCTTTGGTATAGTCAATAAAACAAAAATAGATGTTTTTCTGGAACTCTCTTGCTTTTTCGATGATCCAGCGGATATTGGCAATTTGATCTCTGGTTCCTCTGCCTTGTCTAAAACCAGTTTGAACATCTGGAAGTTCACGGTTCACATATTGCTGAGGCCTGGCTTGGAGAATTTTGAACATTACTTTACTAGCGTGTGAGATGAGTGCAATTGTGCGGTAGTTTGAGCATTCTTTGGCATTGCCTGTCTTTGGGATTGGAACGAAAACTGACCTTTTCCAGTCCTGTGGCCACTGCTGAGTTTTCCAAATTTTCTGGCATATCGAGTGCAGCACTTTCACAGCATCACCTTTGAGGATTTGAAATAGCTCAACTGGAATTCCATCACCTCCACTAGCTTTGTTCGTAGTGATGCTTTCTAAGGCCCACTTGACTTCACATTCCAGGATGTCTGGCTCGAGGTGAGTGATCACACCATCATGATTATCTGGGTCGTGAAGACCTTTTTTGTACAGTTCTTCTGGGTATTCTTGCCAACCTCTTCTTAACATCTTCTGCTTCTGTTAGGTCCATAACATTTCTGACCTTTATCGAGCCTATCTTTGCATGAAATGTTCGTTTGGTATCTCTAATTTTCTTGAAGAGATCTCTAGTCTTTCCCAATCTGTTGTTTTCCTCTATTTCTTTGCATTGATCGCTGAGGAAGGCTTTCTTACCTCTCTTTGCTATTCTTTGGAACTCTGCATTCACATGGGAATATCTTTCCTTTTCTCCTTTGCTTTTCACTTCTCTTCTCTTCCCAGCTATCTGTAAGGCCTCCTCAGACAGCCATTTTGCTTTTTTGCATTTATTTTCCATGAAGTTGAATGGTTTATGAAGACCTACAAGACCTTCTAGAACTAACACCTAAAAAAGATGTCCTTTTCATTATAGGGGACTGGAATAAAAAAGTAGGAAGTCAAGAAACACCTGGCGTAACAGGCAAGTTTGGCCTTGGAGTACAGAATGAAGCAGGGCAAAGGCTAATAGAGTTTTGCCACGAGAACGCACTGGTAATAGCAAACACCCTATTCCAACAACACAAGAGAAGACTCTATACGTGGACATCACCAGATGGTCAACACTGAAATCAGATTGATTATATCCTTTGCAGCCAAAGATGGAGAAGCTCTATACAGTCAGCAAAAACAAGACCGGGAGCAGACTGTGGCTCAGATCATGAACTGCTTATCATCAAATTCAGACTTAAATTGAAGAAAGTAGGGAAAACCACTAGTCCATTCAGGTATGACCTAGATTAAATCCCTTAGGAGTATACAGTGGAAGTGACAAATAGATTTAAAGGAGTAGAGCTGATAGACAGAATGCCTGATGAACTATGGACAGAGGTTTGTGAAATTGTACAGGAGACAGGGATCAAGACAATCAACATCTCAACGAAAACAATAAAATACTTAAGAATATATCTATCTAAAGAAACAAAAGACCTATATATTGAAAACTATAAAACACTGGTGAAAGAAATCAAAGAGGACACAATTAGATGGAGAAATATATGATGTTCATGGATTGGAAGAATTAATATAGTGAAAATGACTATACTATCCAAAGCAATCTATACATTCAATGCAATCCCTATCAAGCTACCAACAGTATTCTTCAGAGAACTGGAACAAATAATTTCACAATTTGTATGGAAATGCAAATAACCTCGAATAGCCAAAGCAATCTTGAGAAAGAAGAATGGAACTGGAGGAATCAACCTGCCTGACCTCAGGCTCTACTACAAAGCCACAGTCATCAAGACAGTATGGTCCTGGCACAATGACAGAAATACAGATCAATGGAACAAAATAGAAGGCCCAGAGATAAATCCACGCACCTATGGACACCTTATCTTCGACAAAGGAGGCAAGAATATACAATGGGGAAAAGACAATCTCTTTAAAAAGTGGTGCTGGGAAAACTGGTCAACCACTTGTAAAAGAATGAAACTAGAACACTTCCTAACACCATACACAAAAATAAACTCAAAATGGATTAAAGATCTAAACGTTAAGACCAGAAACTCTAAAACTCCTAGAGGAAAACATAGGCAAAACACTCTGCAACATAAATCACAGCAGGATCCTCTATGACCCACCTCCCAGAATATTGGAAATAAAAGCAAAAATAAACAAATGGGACCTAATTAAACTTAAAAGCTTCTGCACAACAAAGGAAACTATAAGCAAGGTGAAAAGACAGCCTTCAGAATGGGGGAAAATAATAGCAAATGAAGCCACTGACAAAGAATTAATCTCAAAAATATACAAGCAACTCCTGCAGCTCAATTCCAGAAAAATAAATGACCCAATCAAAAAGTGGGCCAAAGAACTAAACAGATACTTCTCCAAAGAAGACATACAGATGGCTAACAAACACATGAAAAGATGCTCAACATCACTGATTATCAGAGAAATGCAAATCAAAACCACAATGATGTACCATTTCACACCAGTCAGAATGGCTGCTATCCAAAAGTCTACAAGCAATAAATGCTGGAGAGGGAGTGGAGAAAAGGGAACCCTCTTACACTGTTGGTGGGAATGCAAAGTAGGAAAGCCACTATGGAGAACAGTGTGAAGATTCCTCAAGAAACTGGAAATCGAACTGCCATATGACCCAGCAATCCCACTGCTGGGCATATACACTGAGGGAACCAGACTTGAAAGAGACACGTGTACCCCAATGTTCATCACAGCACTGTTTATAATAGCCAGGACATGGAAGCATCCTAGATGCCCATCAGCAGACGAATGGATAAGGAAGCTGTGGTACATACACACAATGGAATATTACTCAGCCATTACAAAGAAAGCATCTGAATCAGTTCTAATGAGGTGGATGAAACTGGAGCCTATTATACAGAGTGAAGTAAGCCAGAAAGAAAAACACCAATACAGTATACTAACACATATACATGGTATTTAGTTAATCGGTAAAGATAACCCTGTATGCGAGACATCAAAAGAGACACAGATAAATAGAACGTATTATGGACTCTCTGGGAGATGGCAAGGGTGGGATGATATGGGAGAATGGCACTGAAGCATGTAAATTATCATATGTGAAACGAATCGCCAGTCCAGGTTCGACTCATGATACAGGGTGCTCGGGGCTGGTACACCGGGATGATCTGGAGGGATGGGAGGGGGTGGAAGGTGGGAGGGGGGTTCTGGAAGGGGAACACATGTACACCCATGGTGGATTCATGTCAATGTATGGCAAAACCAATACAATATTGTAAAGTTAAACAATAGATAAATAAACTAAGTTAAAATAACAACAACAACAACAAATATATATATATATGTCTCATGGTAAAAGATATGATGGTCCAGGAAATACTAATATAGTCTAGCCTTAGAGGTGAAATGTCATCTTGGATAAATTTATTGAGTTCTTAGAAATTAAATATTGTAAATAAACCCAAAATGATAATACCCCCTAGTTAATTTTGCATTGCCATGTGCTAGACTCTATCTTTTAAAATAAAAGATAAAGTGTAAATGAATTCGGAATTCTGTTTTTATTTACAACATATTTTCTAGGTTTAATTAGCATTCGGTAAATTCTTTAATGTTTAAGAGTGGTTTGGTTTTGGGAAATATGTTATCGCCTTCCAAATTCAGGAACACAAAACCGTCTTTAGGCACATCTAAGTAAAATTTAGCTGCTTTAAAAATAAAGAAAGAAAGAAAGAAAAGACATATATATATATAGAAAACTATAAAACACTGATGAAAGAAATCAAAGATGACACAAATAGTTGGAGAAATATACCATATTCATGGATTGGAAGAATCAACATAGTGAAAATGACTATACTATCCAAAGCAATGTGTAGATTCAATGAAATCCCTATCAAGCTACCAACGGTATTTTTCAGAGAACTAGAACAAATAATTACATAGTTTGTATGGACATGCAAAAAATCTCGAATAGCCAAAGCAATCTTGAGAAAGAAGAATGGAACTGGAGGAATCAACCTGACTGACTTCAGACTATACTACAAAGCTACAGTCATCAAGACAGTATGGTACTGGCACAAGGACAGAAATATAGATCAATGGTACAAAATAAAAAGCCCAGAGATAAATCCACGCACCTATGGACACCTTATCTTTGACAAAGGAGGCAAGAATATACAATGGAGAAAAGACAATCTTTTTAAGAAGTGGTGCTGGGAAAACTGGTCAACCACTTGTAAAAGAATGAAACTATAAAACTTTCTAACACCATACATGAAAATCAACTCAAATGGATTAAAGATCTAAACGTAAGACCAGAAACTCTAAAACTCCTAGAGAAAAACATAGGCAAAACACTCTCTGGCATATATCATAACAGGATCCTCTATGACCCACCTCCCAGAGTAATGGAAATAAAGGCAAAAATAAACAAATGGGACCTAATTAAACTTAAAAGCTTTTGCACAATGAAGGAAACTATAAGCAAGCTGAAAAGACAGCCTTTAGAATGGGAGAAAATAATAGCAAATGAAGCAACTGAGGAAGAATTAATCTCAAAAATATAAAAGCAGCTCATGCAGCTCAATTCCAAAAAAATAAGTGACCTGATCAAACAATGGTCCAAAGAACTAAACAGACATTTCTCCAAAGAAGACATACAGATGGCTAAGAAACACATGAAAGGATGCTCAACATCACTAATTATCAGAGAAATGCAAATCAAAACCACAGTGAGGTACCATCTAACGCCAGTCAGAATGGCTGCTATCCAAAAGTCTACAAGCAATAAATGCTGGAGAGGGTGCAGAGAAAAAGGAACCCTCTTACACTGTTGGTGGGAATGCAAACTAGGAAAGCCACTATGGAGAACAGTGTGGAGATTCCTTTAAAAACTGAAAATAGAACTGCCATACGACCCAGCAGTCCCACTGCTGGGCATACAAACTGAGGAAGCCAGAATTGAAAGAGACATGTGTACCCCAATGTTCATCGCAGCACTGTTTACAACAGCCAGGACATGGAAGCAACTGGATGTCCATCAGCAAAAGAATGGATAAGAAAGCCTTGGAACATATACACAATGGAATATTACTCAGCTGTTAAAATGAATGCATTTTAATCAGTTCTAATGAGGTGTATGAAACTGAAGCCTAGTATACGGAGCAAAGTAAGTCAAAAAGAAAAACACCAATACAGTATATTAACGCATATATATGAATTTAGAAAGATGGTAATGATGATGGTATATGCAAGACAGCAAAAGAGACACAGGTGTAAAGAACAGACTTTGGGACTCTGTGAGAGAAGGTGAGGGTGGGATGATTTGAGAGGATAGCATTGAAACATGTATATTATCATATGTGAAATAGATTGCAAGTCCAGGTTTGATGCATGAGAGAGGGTTCTCAGGGCTGGTGCACTAGGATGACCATGAGAGATGGGATGGGGAGGGAGGTGGGAGGGGGGTTCAGGATGGGTAACCCGTGTGCACCCATGGCTGCTTCATGTGAATGTATGCCAAGAACCACCACAATATTTTAAAGTAATTAGCCTGTAATTAAAATAAATAAATTAAATTTTAAAAAAGGAAAGGCATTGTGAAAAAAAAAACAAAAAAACGAAATCAGATTGATTATATTCTTTGCAGCCAAAAATGGAGAAGCTATGTACAGTCAGCAAAAACAAGACCAAGAGCTAACTGTGGATCAGATTATGAAGTCCTTATTGCAAAATTCAGATTTAAATTGAAGAAAGTATGGAAAACTATTAGACCATTCAGGTATGACTTAAATCATATCCCTTATGATTGTACAGTGGAAGTGACAAACAGATTCAAGGGATTAGATCTGATGGAGTGCCTAAAGAACTATGAACAGAAGTACATGGCATTGTAGAGGAGGCAGTGATCAAGACCAACCCCAAGACAAGAAATGCAAAAAGGCAAAATGGTTGTCTGAGGAGGCCTTACAAATAGCTGAGAAAAGAAGAGAAGTGAAAGGCAAAGGAGAAAAGGAAAGATATGTTTATCTGAATGCAGAGTTCCAAGAATAACAAGGAGAGATAAGAAAACATTCCTCAGTGATCAACACAAAAAAATAGAGGAAAGCAAAAAATGGGAAAGACTAGAGATCTCTTCAAGAAAATTAGAGATACCAAGGGGACATTTCATGCAAAGATGGGAACAATAAAGGACAGAAATGGTATTGACCTAACAGAAGCAGAAGATATTAAGAAGGTGGCAAAAATGCACAGAAGAACTATACAAAAAAGATCTTCATGACCCAGATAATTATGATGGTATGATCACTCACCTAGAGCCAGACATCCTGGAATGTAAAGTCAAGTGGGCCTTAGGAAGCATCACTATGAACAAAGCTAGTGGAGGTGATGGAATTCCAGTTGAGCTATTTCAAATCTTAAAAGGATACTGTGAAAGCGCTGCACTCAATATGGCAACAAATGTAGCCAGTCCTGTGGTCACAGGACAGGAAAAGGTCAGTTTTCATTCAAATCCCCAAAAAGGCAATGCCAAAGAATGTTCAGACTACCACACAAATGCACTCATCTCACATGTTAGCATAAAAATACACAAAATTCTCCAAGTCAGGCTTCAACAGTACTTGAATCATGAACTTCCAGATGATCAAGCTGGATTTAGAAAAGGCAGAGGAACCAGAGATCAAATTGCCAACATCCGTTGGATCATTGAAAAATCAAGAGAGTTGCAGAGAAACATCTACTTCTGTTTTATTGACTATGCCAAAGCTTTTGACTGTGTTGATCACAACAAACTGTGGAAAATTCTGAATTAGATGGGAATACCAGACCACCTTACCTGCCTCCTGAGAAATCTGTATGCAGGTCAAGTAGTAACAGTTAGAACGGCACATGGAACAACAGACTGGTTCCAAATTGGGCAAGGAGTATGTTAAGGCTGTATATTGTCACCCTGCTTATTTAACTTATAGGCAGAGTGTATCATGCAAAATGCCAGGCTGGATGAAGCACAAGGTGGAATTAAGATTGCCTGGAGAAATATCAATAACCTCAGGTATGCAGATGACACCACCCTTATGGCGGAAATTGAAGAACTAAAGCACCTCTTGCTGAAAGTTAAAAAGGAGAGTGAAAAAGTTGGCTTAAAACTCTACATTCAAAAAACGAAGATCATGGCATCCAGTCCCATTAATGGCACATAGATATGGAAAAAATGGAAACGGGTGACAGACTTTATTTTGCGGGGCTCCAAAATCACTGCAGATGGTGACTGCAGACATGAAATTAAAAGACATTTGTTCCTTGGAAGAAAAGCTATGACCAACACAGACAGCATATTAAAAAGCAGAGACATTACTTTTCTGGCAAAGGTCCATCTAGTCAAAGCAATAGTTTTCCATTAGTCATATATGGATGTGAGTGTTGGACTATATAGAAACCTAAGCACCAGAGAATTGATGCTTTTGAACTGTGGTGTTGGAAAAGACTCTTGAGAGTCTCTCGCACTGAAAGGATATCAAACCAGTCAATCCTCAGTTCAGTTCAGTCGCTCAGTCGTGTCCGACTCTTTGCGACCCCATGACTTGCAGCACGCCAGGCCTCTCGGTCCATCACCAACTCCCAGAGTCTACCCAAACCCATGTCCATCGAGTCGGTGATGCCATCCAACCATCTCATCCTCTGTCATCCCCTTCTCCTCCCTCCCCCAATCCTACCCAGCATTAGGGTCTTTTCCAATGAGTCAACTCTTCGCATGAGGTGGCCAAAGTATTGGAGTTTCAGCTTCAACATCAGACCTTCCAATGAACACCCAGGATTGATCTTTTTTAGGATGGATTGATCAGATCTCCTTGCAGTCCAAGGGACTCTCAAGAGTCTTCTCCAACACCACAGTTCAAAAGCATCAATTCTTCGGCGCTCAGCTTTCTTCACCGTCCAACTCTCACATCCACACATGACCACTGGAAAAACCATAGCCTTGGCTAGACGGACTTTTGTCGGCAAAGTAATGTCTCTGCCTTTAAATATGCTATCTAGGTTGGCCATAACCTTCCTTCCAAGGAGTAAGCGTCTTTTAATTTCATGGCTGAAATCATTCAATCCTAAAAGAAGTTAATCCTGGATATCTTTTGGAAGGACTGATGCTGAAGCTGAAACTCCAATACTTTGGCCACTTGATAAGAAGAACTGATTCATTGGAAAAAACCCTGATGCTGCAAAAGATTGAAAGCAGGAAAAGAAGAGGATGACAGAGGATGATATGATTAGATGTCATCAATGGACATGAGTTGGGAAGATAAGGGAGTTGGTGATGGACAGGTCCATGGGGTCCTAAAGAGTCACACATGACTAACCCACTGAACTGAACACTCTCAAAGGCTTTAATATAGTCGGTGAAACGGAGGTAGATGTTTTTCTGAATTTCCATTGCTTTTTCTATGATCCAGAAAATGTTAGCATCTTGATCTCCGGTGTGTCTGCCTTTTCTAAACCCAGATTGGATATCTGGAAGTTCTTGGTTCACATAAGGCTGACGTCTAGAATGCAAGATTTTAATCATGACCTTACTAGCATGGGAGATGAGCGCAATTGTCTGATGGTTAGCACGTTCTTTAGCATTACCCTTCTTGGGAATTGAGATGAGGATTGACCTTTTCCAGTCCAATGGTCTTCCAGATTTGCTGATGTATTGAGTGCAATATTTTGATGGCATCATCCTTTAGGGTTGTAAATAGCTCTACTGGAATTCCATTGCAACCACTAGCTTTACTAACAGCAGTGTTTCCTAAGGTCCACTTGACTTCACACTCCTGAAGGTCTGGCTCTGGGTGACTGACCACACCATCATAATTATCCAGTTCACTAAGATCTTTTTTTGTACAGTTCTTCGGTGTATTCTTTCCATCTCTTCTTCATCTCCTCAGCATCTACTAGATCTCTATCATTTCTGTCCTTTATTGTTCTCCTCTTTGGGAAAGATGTTCCCTTGATATTTTCCAATTTCATGAAGAGATCTCTAGTCTTTCCCCTTCTTTTGTTTTACTCTATTTTTATGCGCCACTCATTGAAGAAGGCCTTGTCTCTCCTTGCTATTTTTGGGAACTCTGCATTTAGTTGGATGTACCTTTCCCTTTCTTCCTTGCTTTTCACTTTTCTTCTCTCTTCAACTATTTGTAAAGCTTCCTCAGATAACCACTTTGCCTTCTTGCTTTTCTTTTTCTTTGGGATGGTTTTGTTTGCTGCCTCCTGTACAATATTACAGACATCTATCCATAGTTCTTCAGGCACACTGTTGACTAGATCTAATCCCTTGAATCTATTCATCACCTCCACTGCATATTAATTGGGGATTTGATTTAAGTCAAACCTGGCTTGCCTAGTGGTTTTCCCCAATCTCTTTAGTTTAAGACTGAATTTTGCTATGAGGAGCTGATGATATGTGTCACAGTCAGCTCCAGATCTTGTCTTTGCTGACTGTATATACTGCTTCTCCAGCTTCATCTACAACGTAATCAACCTGATTTTCGTATTGACCGTTTGGTGACATCCACGTGTAAAGTTGTATCTTGTGTTGTTGAAAAAGGGTGTTTACTATGACCAGTGCATTCTGTCATCACAAATCAGTTAGCCTTTGCCCTGCTTCATTTTGTTCTCCAAGGCAAAACTTGTCTATTCCTCCAAGGTATCTCTTGACTTCCTACTTTTGCATTGCATTTTTCAGTGATGAATAGAACATCCTATTTTGTGTTAGTTCTAGGAGGTCTTCTAGGTCTTCATAGAGTTGATCAGCTTCTTCAGCATCAGTGGTAGGGGCGTAGACTTGAATTACTGTGATGTTGAATGGCTTGCCTTGGAAACGAACTGAGATCATTCTGTCATTTTGAGGATGCACCCAAGTACTGCATTTCAGACTCTTTTGTTGATTGTGAGGGCTACTCCATTTCTTCTAAGGGATTTTTGCCCAAAGTAGTAGATATAATGGTCATCCGAATTAAATTCGCCTATTCCTGTCCATTTTAGTTCATTGATTCCTAAGATGTTGATGTTTATTCTTACCATCTTCTGCTTGTTCATGTGCAATTTACCTTGATTCAGAGACCTACATTCCAGGTTCCTATGCAATACTGTTCTTTACAGCATCGGACTTTACTTTCATCACCAGACACATCCACAAATGAACATCGTTTTCTGCTTTGGCCCAGAAGCTTCATTCTTTCTGCTGCTATTGGTAGTTGTCCTCCACTCTTCCCCAGTAGCAAACTGGACACCATCTGACCTAGGGGACTCATCTTTCAGCAGCATATCTTTTTGTCTTTTTATACAGTTTATGAGATTCTCACAGCAAGTATATTGGGGTGGTTTGCCATTCCCTCCTCCTATCTTTAGGGTAGGAACTGCTATTTGTGGTTTTGATTTACATTTCCTTAAGTATTATTGAGTTTGAGCATCTCTTAAAATGTATATTAATGTTTTATTAGGGAAAAAGTTTGCGTTTTTCTTTTGCTGACTGTTTACTATGCAGGAACTTTTTAGTTTGAAATAGTACAATTTCTTTTTTTTTTTTTTATTGTATATACATCTATTTTTTTATTTTTATTTTTTTTTTGCATTCTTGTTAGTCTTTTTTTTTTTTTAATTTTTTTTTTTTTTATTATTTTAGTTGGGGGCTAATTACTTTACAATATTGTAGTAGTTTTTGCCATACATCGACATGAATCAGCCATGGATTCACATGTGCTCCCCCTCCCAAACCCTCCTCCCACCTCCCTCCCTCCCCTCCCATCCCTCAGTGTCATCCCAACGCTCCATCCCTGAGCATCCGTCCCATGCATAGAATATGGAATGGTGTTCTGCTTCACATATGACAATATACATGTTTCAATGTTATTGTCCCAGAACGTCCAACCCTCACCTTCTCCCTCAGAGTCCACAGGACTGTTCTGTGCATCTGTGTCTCTTATTCTGTCTCACATATAGGGTTACCATTACCATCTTTCAAATTCCATATACATGCATTAGTATACTGTATTGGTGCTTTTCTTTCTGGCTCACTTCACTCTGTATAATGGGCTCCAGTTTCATCCATCTCAATAGAACGGATTCAAATGTATTCTTTTTAATGGCTGAGTAATATTCCATTGTGTACAATTTCTTTATTCTTGCTTTTGTTACTTGTACATTTGGTGCCATATCCAAAAAATCATTGCCAAGACCATTGCCAAGGTGGCTTTCCTCTGTCTTCTTCTAGGAGTTTTATTATTTTAAGTCTTATACTTAAGTTTTTAATCCACTCTGAGTCAACTTTTTGTTTGTGGTGTAAGAGGTCCAGGTTTATTCTCTTGCTTGTGACTATCCAGCTACTGAATAGGGCTGTAAACCAAGTTACATGGCTCAGAAATGCCATGACATTAGCTCCCAGGCTGTCTGGGGTCACAGTTTGGGCTCCTTGGTCACGCAGGAACAGATGTTATACTCCACAGTTGTAGTGTTCATAAAAATAATTCAGTGAAATTTATTAGTATTCGTTTTATATCCTAGCATATAGTACATTTTTGCAATTTCCCAAGATGGCTCGAAAAGAATATGTATTCTCTAATTTGGGGCTTTAACGTTCTAAGTTTCAGTCAGTTCAGCCACTCAGTCATGTTCGACTCTTTGTGATGCCATGGACTGCAGCCAAATGAGCCTAAAATTTTGAATTCAATTTTTCCTATATCAGTGAAGGATTCCTAACCTGAACAAGTAAAGTATGGAATGGAGGTCTAGAAGCCAAGCTGAATGCATCTGCTAAAGCAGAGATGTTGGCAGTGTTGGGAATTTAAAGATAAAATCTGTTACATTTAGAAAGACTTTCTCTAACTTAGAATTATGATCTAATTGCCCAATCATTTCTTCTCATGCTTTTATGATTTCATTTTTTTTGATTAAACTCTGATTCATTTGGACTTTATCCAGGCATAAGGTACAATATAGAATTTATCTTTTGCCATGTGGCTTGGTTGTCCCCCAAATTATTCAACCATCAACTTTCTTCAGCTGATTGAAGATGCTGCTTTTACATATAAAAACTGATGTCTAAAAATTAATAAAGCCAAAATCATATGTCAGATATTTTGTTCTCAAATGTACTCTCCTTAAGTGTTCCCATTTTAATGAGTGATATTGCTACTTACACTTTTACTTACACCAAAACCTTATACTCATCTTTTAACTCTTTTTTTCTCTTCAAGAGCCATCTCTGTGGCTATACTCCTGATCTCACCAGAAGAAGAAGTCAAAAACATTCATCTCTTAATTTTCCCATGGAAGGATCTTAACTGCATATTTTCCCAGATGCTGTCTGAAGGTCTAGCTTCTAACTGGCCTACATCTAGCCCATGACTATTATCCTTCTCTTGTGATACTGACACATCCCGACACACCTTCAACCACTGGGGGCCAACTAAGAAAAGGACAATGGATGGTCTGGACAATCTCTAAGTTCTGAGAGGCAGCAGAACTTGAGCCAGTCTGATTGACAAGGATCATCTCCTAGATGAGACCAGTCTATCAAATCTGGGAGAGGTGGCTTTTTACCTAATGCTCAGAAACCAACACAGAGAGTCAAGGAAAATGAAGAACAGAAGGATGTGTTCCAAACAAAAGAGCAAGATAAATCTCCAGGAACTGATGTTAATAACATAGAGATTGGTGATTTACCTAATACAGAGTTTGAAATAATAGTCATAAAGTTGCTCACTGAGATCAGGAGAGCAATGCATAAACAAAGAAATAAAGACTATTTTAAAAGTATCAAACAGAAATCACAAAGCCGAAGAGTACAATAACTGAACTGAAAAATTCAGCGGAAGGACTTCAACAGCAGATTAGAAAAATTAGAAGACTGGATCAGTGAATTCCACAACAGGGCAGGGGGATTCATCAAGTCAGAGAAGCAAAAAGAAAAGGAAATTTAAAAAGAATGAACATAGCTTCAAGGAATTATAGGACACCATCAAATGGATCAATATATACATTATAGAAATACCAGAAGGAGAAAAGAGAGACAAAGGGACAGAAAGCTTATTCAGAGAAATAACAGCCGAAAACTTCCCTAACCTGGGGATAGAAAAGACATGCAGAACCAAGAATTCAAAAAGTACCAAAATAAGATGAATTTAGAGAGACTCACACAGAGAGGTATTATAATTAAACTGTCAAAATTTAAAGACAAAGGAAGAATCTTAAAAGCAGTGAGAAAAAACCAACTTGTTACTTACAAGGGACCCACTCCCCCTGCCATAAGGAAACTGGCAGACTTTAAAGCAGAAACCTTGTAAGCCAGAAGAGTTTGGGAAGATATATTCAAAGTATTGAAAGAAAGAAAAAAAAAAGCTGCCAACCAAGAATGCTCATCCTGGCAAAGTTATACTTTAGAATTGAAGAAATAAAGAGTTCTTCAGACAAACAAAAGCTGAAGACTTTTGTCTTCATCACCACTAGTCTGGCCGTACAAGAAAAGTTAAAGGGAAGTTAAAAGTTAAAGTCAAAGGGAGTTCTTCAAACTTAGTGATATGAAGGTATATGAAATTGCAAAAGTCACCTGCAAAGATGAAAAATGCATACAAATTTTAAAAAAAGAAACAGTGACTTGGGGTGTGGGTATTTTTATGCTAATGTTCTGTGTTGTGGTTTTTAAGGATGGCTATATGAATATATCATCTGTGTAGTTTAAAAAATTAATAAAAATTAGCATCAACAAAGACAAAGAACAAAGCTTGATTACTGGGGTAATCAGAAGAAGGGAGAGTAGAGAAGAAAGGAGATTATTGGGATGTTTAGTGGAGTGGCCAAAGTGCTTTAAGTACAGTGATGACTAATATAGACTTTTAAGTTTTATATAATCTTGAACTGAAAACCCCATCTGCCTCCTCAGTTCAGTTAAGTCACTCAGTCATGTCCAACTCTTTGTGACCCCATGGACTGCAGCACGCCAGGCTTCCCTGTCCATCACCAACTCCCAGAGCTTGCTCAAACTCATGTCCATCAAGTCGGTGATGCCATCCACCCATCTCATTCTCTGTTGTCCCCTTCTCCTCCTGCCTTCAATCTTTCCCAGCATCAGGGTCTTTTCCAATGAGTCAGTTCTTCGTATCAATTGGCCAAAGTATTGGAGTTTCAGCTTCAGCATTAGCCCTTCCAATGAATATGCAGGACTGATTTCCTTCAGGATTGGCTGGTTTGATCTCCTTGTAGTCCAAGGGACTTTCAAGAGTCTTCTCTTACACCACAGCTCAATAGCATCAATTCTTCAGTGCTCAGCATTCTTAACAGTCCAACTCTCACATCCATACATGACTGCTGGAAAAACCATAGCTTTTACTAAATGGACTTTTGTTGGCATGGTAATGTCTCTGCTTTTTCCTTCAGTAAATTCTCAAGTACACATTTTTGTCCTTTAGGCTTGTTCATATTTTTGTTTCACTTTGATTTTGGGTTATTCAATAACAAGTGATTGTGTTCCCTTCTGGCTGGGGTGTACAGGAGAATACAACAATAGCGTTAATAATATTTGATGTAATTAACTGTTGAAAGAATAAACTTTGAGAAAGAACTGACTATAAAATGTAAGCCTAATAGAACATACAGAAAAGTGGAGGTGAGAGTAACAGAAAATTTTAGCTGCTGTTTGAGTTTTCTGGTATTTTTATTTTTCCTTGTCTTTGAGAGGAAATGTTCTAATCAGGTAAGAATAAAAGCCTTATTCTAATTAACCTTGTAACAAGTTGGTAGGCATTCAATTTATAAACATAAGTGACAAGGATTAGTGAGGATAAGTGAAAGTCGCTCAGTCATGTCCGACTTTTTGCGACCCCATGGACTATACAGTCGATGGAATTCTCCAGGCCTTATGTTAATTCTATTAAAGCAAGTTAGCCCTTTTTTGACTTGAACTCACTCAGGTCATTGACCAGTCTATTCAGAATCTATATAACTAAGGTTCATCGCCAGAATCATGTTGAGTTCACCATGGAACCTCATAGTGTTCAGTCATTCTTTCCCAGAGAACCCTCTCATATGCCTTATATAAACTTCTACACTGCTACCTTTCACTTGCTTCCTCTCTCTCCTGAGTCATTTTCCATGGGAAAATTTTGGATTATCAGACCATACCAACTTTTCCTTTGGTACACATAAAATCATCTCTCCTCAAGTGTACACCACACATGTGAATATACCCAGGGTTGCCCTCTTACCTGTGACCTCCATCAAATTATTTAGTCTTTCTGAACCTCAGTTTGAATTTCTATTATTTGGAGAAAATAATATTAACTTCATTAACACAGCAATCATGAAATATCATACTTGCCAAAGTGCTTAGCACTTTTGTAAGTACATAGGAACTGCTTAGTCAGTCCAGCTCATTTTACCACTTAAGGATTTATCATCATTGAGCTCTTTCTTAGCTTCAGGATGACATTTTTCTCTGCAGTGGGATTGCTACCAAGCCAAAATGAGACATTACTATCCTTGCTGCTCACTGAATGACAACTCTCTGCCAATTTCTCCTCTACTTTTATGACTCTTGGTTCAAATAACAAGTTAGTTCTCTACAAAAATCTCATAGCCCATTAATTACAGTAAGTAGGAGTCATAAGTATCCAGAAGGGAAAAATTGTATACTTCTATTTTGCAGTTTGTAAAGGATGAGGCTGTAGAAAATCATTGACCGACATTCATACTTGGCTATGTGTGTCAGCAAGCCAGAAGGGGCTGGATAAAATAGAATTATTAGCTTGGTAATGACATCTTACTGATTTCTAGATATTACAGAGGTTTTAACTTACTTAAATTATGTTGAATTTGCCATGACAAACACCACTATAACGAACCTTTTGAAATTTAGTTATATAAAACTTCTTAGAATTTAGTCATTCTTTCCCAGAAAATGCTGCCATGTGTCTGATATTACTAAATGTCCACATTATTAGGACTCATTTTTAGAACTTCCCATCTTTTTTGAGTCATTTCCATTTTCAAAAAATTGGGCTATCTTTCCACACCTACTTTTTCTTTCACTCTTATGCAGTCTTTTTTTTTTTTTAAGACTATCACCAGAGCTAATTTAAACCCTGCCTAATGGCTAGAAATGGAGAAAATGTGTTGCTAAAAGCAGTATGTTTAAAATGAGGTATGTATTTACTATAAAACTAACAATGAAAAGTTAATGAAAATTTTAGGTGCATAGTAATGCTCTACAAATGCCTAACTGTACTATTCTAGAACAGAATTTTTCTATATAATTTAGACAGAGTAATCTTTATGAACCTGCTTCCTCTTTTCAAAAAATGGCAGGTTAATGCTGTCTGATCTACTAATATTTCAGAAAGAAGTCTATATAATTGTGACTTGTGCTATTATTAGCAGTGTTCTGTCTCTCTTCAGATCTTTGGTTCAGTTTAGTTGAGATAAAGCTCAGAACAGACAAAACAACTTGAGAAAAGAAAGCTGTACTTCAGTGGATATTGTTTCTATTACCTTTGCCAGTATATCAGATGATCAGATAACCAGGACTCAGTTTCTCAATAGGCAAATCAGATTCTTCAAATCAATGTTTTATTTGAATAAGGATAAGTAAACTATTCCTGCTTGTTTAAAAAACATGCAGATCTGCTATTCACTTCCATCTTAGGGAATTTAGCATAAGGTTAAGCAGAGTGAATTAAGAATAAGATCTTCCAAAATAAATATTACTTCTTATAAAAATGGGATTCTTACTAGGAATATCCTGTCTCCAATATTTCATCATCAAAATATCCACTTATGTTTATGGCTTTCTTTACATTTTATCTTTTATTAAAAGTTTTATATATTCTATTTCTTTCAAAAATGTTGGAAAATCATGCAACAAAAATATAATTTCTGTCCTTCTTTCCTTCCTTCCATATATATTTGTCAAACACTGGACTAATGATGGGAAAATACACGAGAATGAGACATAAATTTGTCATGAGGAGCTCATAGCCTCATGAGAGACAGGAAAGACAATTAAGTGTTTAAATAAAGATATGTAGGAAATGTTATGAGAACAGATAGAAGGACTAATGAACTCTTCCCTGCGGAATCAGAAGAGGCTTCACAGAGAAGGAGACACTGAAGCTGGATCGTAATAATTTAAAAAACAAAATGTAAAGGCTTTGCCAGATAAAACGGGGGACATTCAATCCAGAAAGAAGGAGCAGAGAGGGCTAAAGAATGGCTTCATGGAGAGGTCCAACAAGGGAGGGTAGGCAAGGAGACAGCTGGATCTGCTCTGTGTCAGAGATGCAGTTCCGAGAAGTCTGTTTACTTACCCACAAGGCTGATAAATCACTTTTCTCTCATGCTACAAACATTTATCAAGGTTGTTCTTTTGTGAAGTGTCACTTATCGCAAGCCTAGAGCATGACATCAACTTCTTTCAGTTTTGTGTAAGCTGATTTCTTCTACTTTTCTTTCTCGTATGCATTCAGTTATTAAAGAATGGTCTATTTTAAGAAAAAAACATTTGGTAGTTAATGAAAATGAGCAACTTTTTTATAATTTCTGAGGGTGAGGAGAAGAATACAAAGAAAGACAAAAAGTCCTGTCACCAAACCTGGAAGCCTACTCTCTGTGGTGCATCCTTACATTAGAGAGATTTAACTAAGATATTTTGTGGAGAAAAAGAACAAAGAATTCTAATGTGCCAGGCGAGGGGGTGTACATATTACATCTGATTTTCCATAGCAGTAAAATTAAAACCTTTCAATGGCCTGAGAACTGTGATCTGGCCTACTGCTACCAACCAATCGAGTCTTGTTGCTAATCATTCTTCCCATCACTCATCATACTCCTGTCAGACTGCCCCTCTAGCTGATCCTTAAATGGGTAAAGTTTGCTTTCTTTCTCCCAAAGCACTCTCAGAAAACTTCGTTCTTGCTTCCTCACATCCTTTAGGTCTGAGCTCAAAGAAACCTTGCTTGATCACAGTCTATAATACAAGATCCACATGCTCCTTCCCTGTCATATGGTAACTACTTCTCTGACTTATTTTCATTCTCTAAGCACTTATTTTCATTTTTACTTGCTAAGTTTGTTGTTGTTGTTGTTGGTTTTACTGTATCTCTTTTGCCATTAGAGCTTAAGTAACTATAAGAAAAGGTATTAGCCTATCTTGTTCAAATAAAGTGTCTAAAACACTTGACATTTAGTAAAGTGTTAATTATATACTTAGAATAATGGAAAACACTTTATATTGACATTATTAACAACATTTCACAGATAAATAGCTTAAATTTCAGACAAATGAAATCATTTGTCAGATATTCCATGATTTATACGTCATCTGGATTTGAGCATTCAATATCTCATGATTTGAGATATTTGGTATAATGGAAAATCCATGATTTTCCATTATATGATATGACATTTGACATTATATGATATGACATTAAATGATATGACATTTTTTTTTACCCTAAAAAGATGCTTTCCATGAGACATATCTTCAGATATAAGTAGCATTATAATGTGCAGTATATTTATCAGGATTTTCAAAACAACTAAATCCTAAAAGATGATGCTGTGAAAGTGCTGCACTCAGTATGCCAGCAAATTTGGAAAACTCAGCAGTGGCCACAGGACTGGAAAAGGTCAGCTTTCATTCCAATCCCAAAGAAAGGCAATACCAAAGAAAGCTCACACAATTGCACTCATCTCACACACTAGTAAAGTAATGCTCAAAATTCTCCAAGCCAGGCTTCAGCAACATGTGAACCGTGAATTTCCAGATCTTCAAGCTGGATTTAGAAAAGGCAGAGGAACCAGAGATCAAATTGCCAACATCCACTGGATCATCGAAAAAAGAGAGTTCCAGAAAAAAAACACCTATTTATGCTTTATTGACTAGGCCAAAGTCTTTGACTGTGTGGATCACAACAAACTGTGGAAAATTCTGAAAGAGATGGGAATACCAGACCACCTGACCTGCCTCTTGAGAAATCTGTATGTAGGTTAGGATGCAACAGTTAGAACTGGACATGGGACAACAGACTGGTTCTAAATGGAAAAAGGAGTATGTCAATGCTGTATATAGTCACCCTACTTATTTAACTTATATGCACAAGCTGGAATCAATATTGCTGGGAAAAATGTAAATAACCTCAGATATGCAGATGATACCACCATATGGCAGAAATCAAAGAGAAACTAAAAAGCCTCTTGATGAAAGTGAAAGAGGAGAGTAAAAAAAGTGAATGGGCCATATCCTAAAGGAGTAGTTGTGATCTTGGCTGTGCTTTTGGCATCATGGAGTTTGGGGAATCAACTTAGAAAACCCATATAATTTTAATACAGTTGTATTGCTAAAAGTGCTGCTGACCTAGAATAAAAACGGGTTGATGCTATTTGATAAGTAAACAGATCTCAATGTTCCCAATTTTCTACAGATGGAAAACAGGCAGAAAAATATACTCAGTGACAGGGGAGAATAACTGATACCTTCTTTCAGAAATAACCAAGGAGTTGTTGGAAAAGGAAAAAAAAAAAAAAGCCTCAGAGGCTGGAACCAAGGGCTGTGAAAAACAGTGACCTCAGTTCAGATCAGTTCAGTTCAGTTCATTTCAGTTGCTCAGTCGTGTCCGACTCTTTGCAACCCCATGAATCGCAGCACGCCAGGCCTCCCTGTCCATCACCAACTCCCGGAGTTTACCCAAACTCATGTCCATCGAGTCGGTGATGCTATCCAGCCATCTCATCCTCTGTTGTCCCCTTCTCCTCCTGCCTTCAATCCTTCTAAGCATTAGGGTCTTTTCCAATGAGTCAGCTCTTCGCATGAGGTGGCCAAAGTATTGGAGCTTCAGCTTCAAGATCAGTCCTTCCAATGAGCACCCAGGACTGATCTCCTTTAGGATGGACTGGTTGGATCTCCTTGCAGTCCAAGGGACTCTCAAGAGTCTCCTCCAACACCACAGTTCAAAAGCATCAATTCTTCAGTGCTCAACTTTCTTTATAGTCCAACTCTCACATCCATACATGACCACTGGAAAAACCATAGCCTTGACTATACAGACCTTTGCTGACAAAGTAATGTCTCTGCTTTTAAATACGCTATCTAAGTTGGTCATAACTTTCCTTCCTAGGAGCAAGTGTCTTTTAATTTCATGGCTGCAGTCACCATCTCCAGTGATTTTGGAGCCCAGAAAAACAAAGTCAGCCACTGTTTCCACCATTTCCCCATCTATTTCCCATGAAGTGATGGGACCAGATGCCATGATCTTAGTTTTCTGAATGTTGAGCTTTAAGCCAACTTTTTTACTCTCCTCTTTCACTTTCATCAAGAGGCTCTTTAGTTCTTCCTCACTTTCTGCCATAAGGTGGTATCATCTGCATATCTGAGGTTATTGATATTTCTCCCGGCAATCTTGATTTCAGCTTGTGCTTCATCTACCCAGCGTTTCTCATGATGTACTCTGCATGTAAATTAAATAAGTAGGGTGACAATATACAGCCTTGACGTACTCCTTTTCCTATTTGGAACCAGTCTGTTGTTCCATGTCCAGTTCTAACTGTTACTTCCTGACCTGTATACAGATTTCTCAAGAGACACTTCAGGTGGTCTGGTATTCCCATCTCTTTCAGAATTTTCCAGTTTATTGTGATCCACACAGTCAAAGACTTTGGCATAGTCAATAAAGCAGAAATAGATGTTTTTTTTTTCTGGAACCCTCTTGCTTTTTTGATGATCCAGAGGATGTTGGCAATTTGATCTCTGGTTTCTCTATCTTTTCTAAAACCAGCTTGAACATCTGAAAGTTCATGTTTCACGTATTGGTGAAGCCTGGCTTGGAAAATTTTGAGCATTACTTTACTAGTGTGTGAGATGAGTGCAATTGTGTGGTAGTTTGAGCATTCTTTGGCATTGCCTTTCTTTGGGATTGGAATGAAAACTGATCTTTTCCAGTCCTGTGGCCACTGCTGAGTTTTCCAAATTTTCTGGCCTATTGAGTGCAGCACTTTCACAGCATCATCTTTGAGGATTTGAGATAGCTCAACTGGAATTTCATCACCTCCACTAGCTTTGTTCGTAGTGATGCTTTCTAAGGCCCACTTGACTTCACATTCCACAATGTCTGGCTCTAGGTGAGTGATCACACCATCGTGATTATCTGGATCATGAAGATCTTTTTTGTACACATGGACCACAGCCTTGTCTAACTTAATGAAACAGTGACCTAGTATCTAATAAAGGAACTTGTCTACCCTCAGTGGAGAGGGACATAGACTATTTGCTGAGTATAATCTCAGAATTTCTCCTGGCCAGTGATTACTGTAGGCCTTTTATTCTTTCTCTTTGCAAATTGGAGTATTTATTATAGTTATCATATCCATATCCCATTGAATACTGATATGTGTAGAGAGGAGATTGTCCATGAATTTATAGACCTATGGAATCAGATGAACCTTATCTTAACATGAAGTAGATCAAGAGATTATGAACCTCAAGCTTGGGGCTAGAATTGCATAAGACTTTTAAGGATTTTAGGATGGAGTGAGCATATCTATGTGTGGAAGATATATTAAATGTGAGTGAAAGGTGTAATATGATAATTTATATTGTTTTACAGCAAATATTCATTCCTTTCTTCCTTCCACTATAGGCAAAGTATACTTACCTTCATGGCTTCCTGACATGGCTTTGGCCATGTGACTTTTTGACCAATGTGATGTTAGTGTATAAGATGTTGGAAAAGGCTTGAAACGTATTTGTAAAGTGGATCTTGTCACTTTACACTTCTGCCATCTCCATGAGAAGAACATCAGGTGGAGTGCCTACTGCTGAAGAAGGAGGAAGGTATGCAGAGAAGTCCTAGACATAATATGCCACCTGAGGACAAGTAAAACTGTGCCTGGTTTAGACCAGAGGACCCTCAGCAATTCCATAGGCATCAGGTTAGAAAAAATACAGGCAGGCTACAGAGACAGTGCAGGTTTAGTTCCATACTACTCCAATAAAGAAAATATTTGACAAAGGGAGTCACACAGTTTTTCGGTTTCCCAGTGCTGGAGAAGGGATAGGCTACCCACTCCAGTATTCTTGGGCTTCACTTGTGGCTCAACTGGTAAAGAATCCACCTGCAATGCAGGCGACCTGGGTGCGATCCCTGGGTTGGGGAGATCTCCTGGAGAAGGAAAGGGCTACCCACTCCAGTGTTCTGGCCTGGAGAATTCCATGGATTGTATAGGCCATGGAGTCACAAAGAGTCGGACACAAGCGAGCAACTTTCACCTTCACCTTAAGATCTGCTTCACCTTAAGTGCATATAAAAGTTATGTTTACACTACTGAGTCTACTGAGTGGGCAATAGCTTATGTCTAAAAATGTGTATACTTTAATGTTTAAATATTTTATTACTAAAAATGCTAATCATCATCTGAACCTTTAGCAAACTGTAGTAGTAACATCAAAGATCACTGATCACAAATCACCATAGCAAATAAAGCAATATTGAAAAAGTTTGAAATGTGAGAATTACTAAAATGTGACAAAGAGAAAAACAAATGTTATATACTAATATATATATGTGGAATCTGGAAAAATGGTATCAATGATCTTATTTGCAAAGCAGAAATACAAAAGTAGTGAAAAGACACTGTTGGAAAAATGACTCTGATAGACTTGTTTGGCATAGGATTGCTACAAACCTCCAATTTGTAAAAAAAAAAAAAAAAAAGGAAGAAAGAAAGAAGGAAAAAACAGTATCTGTGAAGTGCAATAAAGAACAGTTGAAATCCTTTATAGTAATTAGCCCCCAACTTAAATAAATAAATTAATTTAAAAAAAGAACAGTTGAACAAGATATGTCTATAATTGTTGTTTTAAGTCATTGATTTTCAAATATTGAAGTGGGTTGTTACACAGAAAAAGTTAACTGATCTAGAAATAAAAGAGCAATTTAAACGTTCTAAAAACCGCCTCCCTGGCTCAAGAAACAAGGAAACTAAGTTGCCAGAGTTTACTTGAAGTACACATACAAAATATAAGCAAAGAGTTTGCAAATTTTTTATGTATTTCCACCTGCCAGAACACATTTCTGCCAGTGACAGTATTATCACCAGCGGTGGCCTTTGGCTTTAAAGATTAAAAACCAACTTTGGCAAACTTGAGACTCAAAGAGAATGTATCAGAAATGCTATACTGTTTACAGAATTGAAGAGCTTTGAATAACTAAGCTTTGATTATGTAGCCATAAGAAGGAACAAAATTGGGTTATATACAGAGATGTGGAAGGACCTAACAGTGACATACAGAGTGAACTCAGATAGAGAAAAATATAGTATATTAATGTGTGTGTGTGTGTATATATATATATATATATATATATGGAATCTGGAAAAATGGTATAAATGATCTTATTTGCAAAGCAGAAATACAAACACAGACATAAAGACCAAATATTTGGATACCAAGGAGAATGTGTGGGTGGGAGGGAATGGAAGATTGGGATTGACGCATATATGCTATTGATACTGTGTTTAAAACAGATAACTCATGAGAACATATTGTATAACACAAGGAACTCTACTAAATGCACTCTGGTGACCTGAATGGGAAGGAAGTCCAAGTGGGAGGGAATATATGCATATATGTGATGGATTAATTTTGCTGTACAGTAGAAACTAACACAACGTTGTAGAGCAAGTATACTTCAATAAAAATTAATTAAAAAAAAATTTCAGGACCAGAGAAAATTCACAGATCCTAGCAGCAGAACTCACGGACATTTTCATGCTCAAAATTCAAGTGACACAGTCTGATTAGCTTTGTTTATTTGATGAGTCCATTTGCGTGGAGGGGAGGAGGGGCCGTGCTGTTATGACTGAGAGTCCCATTAGTACACTGTGAGCTGAGTTTCTTAGTGTCTAGTCTAGAAATAGCACTAGATTTTACACTTCCACTTCAGGATGTCTCCACTTAAGGACATCCAGTACTTATCCATTCTTTATAACCATATCAATAGCACCTTATGTAAGTATATCACCCTATACCTTTCACAGAAATAAATATTTTTATTCTTGGAAAACCCCACAAAGTTTCAGCTTACCTTCTTTGATTCCAGTATACATGGATATTTTTGAAAGATTTCTTAAAACTATTTTCTCGGCCCATACCTGATCTTTTCCTTAATAAATTGTGACTAGTCTCTGCAAAATATGGATTGTGTTATCTATTATCTTTTTCTGCCTGTTTTCTTGGGCTGCAGGTAAGGAGTTCTTTGTATTGTGGGGACAAGAATATAAATGTCCACCTTGTGCCTCTATAACATTATATTCACTTCAATGATTAATTTGTGGATATGAATATCAAGAACTTTCTGTGCCTATTTAAATAAGTGAAATTGAGAAATATTTCTAACAAATAAGGATGATAATTTGGCCATGACTAAATGACCTCGGTAGCAAGCATTTTTCATCTGCATGACTCATTGTAGATTAAAGTTCTGCCTATCTTTATTTCATTGCTTGCACCATTCCATTCCAAACTAAAACTGGTGAATTATAAGCAATAAAATGGATTCATGATAGTTCCTGTTTCAGCTTATAAAGATAACAAGCTCCAAGCTCTCTTTCTCTCCATTGTTTTTTCTTTTTTTGGTTCTTATTTCATTTTGAACACATATTAAAAAGCAGAGACATTGCCAACAAAAGTCCACCTAGTCAAGGCTATGGTTTTTCCAGTAGTCATGTATGGATGTGAGAGTTGGGCCACAAAGAAAGCTGAGTGCTGAAGAATTGATGCTTTTGAACTGCGGTGTTGGAGGAGACTCTTGAGAGTCCCTTGGACTGCAAGGAGATCCAACCAGTCCATCCTAAAGGAAATCAGTCCTGACTGTTCATTGGAAAGACTGGTGTTGAAGCTGAAACTCCAATACTTTGGCCACCTGATGCTAAGAGCTGACTCATTTGAAAAGACCCTGATGTTGGGAAAGATTGAAGGCAGGAGGAGAAGGGGACGGCAGAAGATGAGATGGTTGGATGGCATCACCGACTCAATGGACATGAGTTTGAGTAAACTCCAGGAGTTGGTGATGGACAGGGAGGCCTGGTGTGCTGCAGTCCATGGGATCACAAAATGTTGTATATGACTGAGCAACTGAACTGGACTGAACTGATGTTAACTTCCACTGTACAACAAAGTGATTCAGCTATACATATGTATACATTCTTTGTCATATTCTTTTCCATTTGGTTTATCACAAGGTATGAATATAGTTCCCTGTGCTATACAGAAGAATCTCGTTGTGTACCCATCCTATGTATATTAGTTTGCACCTGCTAATCCCAAATTCCAAGTCCATCCCTTCCCTCCTCCTTGGAAACCAAGAACACACTTTCTCTCTGAAATTCTATTTTCACAAATCAATAAGGGATTAAATCAACTGAATTTCCTTCCTTCTTCCTTCCTTTCTTTTCTTCTTTATATATCTTTTCTTTCTCTCTCTTTTTTCATATTTCTCTCTCTTATCTTTGCACTCAATTTCCCTTTGTTTGACAAGCAAACATTTATTGAACATCTGCACTGCTCTTGTGTTATATTTCCCAGAGAAAAATATAACTGAGATCCAAGACTTTAGAGTTCTGCAGTGAAGGGAATACATCTCAGATGAGTTCTGCTGCTTGCACGAGGCACACCTTAATCAGCATCGTATTTTAAAGTATTCTATTTGTGAATAAATGACACTAAAGCATTTGCTGAGCACTACTCTATATAGCTACCACTGTTTTAGAGCTATGGAGTATACAGAAGATGCCTTCATGGGTGATCTGCTTTCAAAAGCTTCACTCTTTTTTAAAAGAGAATATGAACAAGAATTTAGGAAAACATCAAAGAATGACACAAGGCAGCATAAAACAGAAGCAGAAGAGGTGGCAAGAATACACAGAAGAACTACACAAAAACAGATCTTCATGACCCAGATAACCACAATGGTGTGGTCACTCTCCTAGCGCCAGGCATCCTGGAGTGTGAAGTCAAGTAGACCTTAGGAACCATTACTACAAACAAAGCTAGTGGAGGTTATGGATTCCAGCTGAGCAATTTAAAATCCTAAAAGATGGTGCTATGAAAGTGCTGCACTCAGTATGTCAGCAAATTTGGAAAACTCAGCAGCGGCCACAGGACTGGAAAAGGTCAGTTTCCATCCCAATCCCAAAGAAGGTCAATGCCAAAGAATATTCAAATTACCATACAATTGTGCTCATTTCACATGTTAGTAAGGTTATGCTCAAAATCCTTCAAGCTGAGTTTCAGCAGTACTTGAACCTAGAACTTCGAGACATACAAGCTGGGTTTAGAAAAGGCAAAATAACCAGAAATAAAATTGTCAACATTCTTTGGATCATGGAAAAAGCAAGAGAATTCCACAAAAATGTCTACTTCTATTTCATTGACTACACAAAAGCCTTTGACTGTGTGGATCACAACAAAATTGTGGAAAATTCTGAAAGAGATGGGAATACCAGATCACCTTACCTGGCTCCTGAGAAATCTGTATGCAGGTCAAGAAGCAACAGTTAGAACCTACATGGAACAACAGATTGGTTCAAAGTTGGGCAAGGAGTATGAAAAGGCTGTATATTGTCACTCTGTTTATTTAACTTCTATGCAGAGTACATCGCAGGAAATGCTGGGCTGGATGAATTGCAAGCTGAAATAAAGATTACTGGGAGGAATAACAACAACCTCAGATATGCAGATGACACCACTCTAATGACAGAAAGTGAAGAGGAACTAAAGAATCTCTTGATGAGGGTGAAACAAGAGAGTAAAAAGGCTGGCTTTAAACTCAACATTCACAAAACTAAGATCATGCCATCTGCTCCCACCACTTCATGGCAAATAGAAAAGGAAGAAATGGAAACAGTGAAATATTTTCTTGGGTTCCAAAATCACTGCTGATGGTGACTGCAGCCATGAAATTAAAAGACGCTTGCTTCTTGGAAGGAAATAGTGAAAAGTTGCTATACAGTAAAAGTTGCTCAGTCGTGTCTGATTCTTTGTGACCTCATGGACTGCAACCTGTCAGGCTCCTCTGTCCATGGAATTCTCTAGGCAAGAATACTGGAGTGGGTAGCTGTTCTTTCTCCAGGAAATCTTCCCAACCCAGGGATTAAACCCAGGTCCCCCACATTGCAAGTGAATTATTTGCCATCTGAGCCACCAGGGAAGCACAAGAATACTGGAGTGGGTAGCCTATCTCTTTTCCAAGGGATCTTCCCAACCCATGGTCTCCTGCATTGCAGGCAGATTCTTTACCAGCTGAGCTACACAGGAAGCCCTGTATTCTCCTATGGTGTACCAGATATACTAAACAAATTCCAAAGGAAAAAGTGCTGAATAATATAGAAAAGAAATCTTACAAAATGCATCAGAAAGTTGGCATTAAAAAGAAAAATAAATTCTTAAAAGCCAGTAAATAAAGTGAAAGTGTGAATTCAGAGAAATATCACCAGGTATTGAAACTCACTTTTTTTGAGAAAATTCTTAAGAATCAGTGTTTTCATTTTGATTGTAATATAAATAGAAGAATAAGCAGCCAGGTGTAACACCACCACTTATTCAAAAAATTTATCTTTTTCCTATTAAAATAAAAGTGCTATAAATCTTTACATATAAATGAACAGTTTATTGGAGTTTAATTCAATATTTGTGTTATGATCTTTTGATCTTTTTAAACCATTTTTTTAAAATTGAAATATAGTTGGTTTACCATGTTGCATTACTTTCAGGTATACAGCAAATTGACTCAGATATATATGTATGTATGTAGATAAATGAATATTCAATCATATTTTTTTTTCATATTCTTTTCCATTATAGGTTATTACAAAGCATTGAGTATAGTTTACTGTGCTACCAGTTGATCCTTGTTGTTCATCTATTTTATATACAGTACTGTATATATATTAACCTCAAACTCTGAATTTCTCTCTCACTCACTACCCCACTATCACCTTTTGAAACCATAAATTTATTTTCTATGTCTGTGAGCCTGTTTTGTGAATAAGTTCATTAATACCATTTTTTAAGAGTCCACATGTAAGTGATATCATATGATATTTGTCTTCGTCTGACTTCACTTCATATGATAATCTTTAGATCAATCCATGTTGCTGCAAATGGCATTATTTCATTCTTTTTTTGTGACTGAGTAATATTTTATTGTATGTGTATACCACATCTACTTTATCCATTTCTCTGTTGATGGACATTTGGGTTGCTTCCATGTCCTAGCAGCTATAAATAGTATTGCTACGAACATTTAGGTGCACATATCTTTTATAGTTTTAGTTTTTGGTTGTGCTGTGTGGCATTTGGGATCTTAATTCCCCAACCAGGGATCAAACTTGTACTCCCTGCAATGGAAACACAGAGCCCTAAACACTGGACAGCCAAGGAATCCCAGCTTTGGCTGGGTATGTGCCAAGGAATGGGGTTGCAGGATCATATGGTAACTCTATTTTTAGCTTTTTAAGGAACCTCCATACTGTTCTCCATAATAGATTATATTTAGAGAGATTGTTAAATATAGATTTTTTTATAGTATCCATCCTTAGAATATCAAATCTTTGGAGTTAGAACCTGGGAATCTGTCATTTATGTAAATTAAGCTTCCCCAATTTCTGCTCCAGTCAAGAATTTTCTTTTGTCCTAGACTAGTTACACAGGACTGACTAAAAGTTCACATAAGATCACCCCAAAATATTGATATATTTTTATGAGAAAGGTTTTGAAGTGATTATTAAAAGCAGTATAATTTGGAGGAACAGTCATTAGGACTTATTAAGACTAGAAGAGCTCTGAGTTCAAATTTCAAACTGGCCTTACTTTAATCTCAATTCTACTGTTGATAAATCATGAAATCTTGGGCAAATGACTCAACATCACTCAAATATAAAAAGTATTATTAATCTGCAAAGTGGAAATATTGGAAGAATTGAATGGGATAATATATGTAAAGCAGAAATTCCAATGTTGATGTTGCTGTTCAGTCACTCAGTTGTGTCTGACTCTTTGCAACTTCATGGACTGTAGCACACCAGCCTTCCCTGTCCTTCACCATCTCCCAGAGCTTGCTCAAACTCATGTGCATTGAGTTGATGATGCCATCCAACCATCTCATCCTGTCATCCCCTTCTTCTGCTTTCAGTCTTTCCCAGCATCAGGGTCTTTTCTAATGAGTTGGCTCTTTGCATCAAGTGGCCAAATATTGGAGCTTCAGCTTCAACATCAGTCCTTCCAATGAGTATTTAGGATTGATTTCCTTTAGGATTGGCTGGTTTGATCTCCTTGCTGACCAAGGGACTCTCAACAGTCTTCTCTAACACCACAGTTCAAAAGCATCAATTCTTTGGTGCTCAGCCTTCTTTATGTTCCAACTCTCATATCTGTACATGACTACAGAAAAAACCATAGCTTTGATTATAAGGATCTTTGCTGGCAAAGTAATGTCACTGCCTTTTAATACAAAATTCCACTATGAAGTTAAATACAAGCCCTGAGTAAGTTAAAGTTATTAGTATTTTTAAAATACGACCTTAAACATTTACCTTTATTTCCCTGTTTGCTTTAATTATTCCTTTGCTTTGCATGAGTCTTTCCATTTATACTTAGGATTGTTCATCTGATTCAAATTTTCTGTAAGATTTCATGCTAAGGAATTAATAGTGCTGGAAGCCTATTTTGAGCATTTATTTTTAGTACTGAGGTCACTGAATACTCAACTTATTTCTCAATCATCAGTGCTGAAGAGCCTTCAATTAGGGGAATAGAATTAGAGGCAAGTCTGGAGACTGCCCCACCTGCCACCTATACAGACTCTACAGACTGAGTCCAAATGTCAATGGGGATGTTGCAATGAAGGAGGCAGCTGAGTGAGCTGACTAAGCTGGTGATGCCAACACTAGATTTAGTTTGGTTTTAGCAGTCCTGACTGTCACTCCAAGGATAGGAATACCTTGAGTATGTCATGGGAATAGGATTTGAAAGAAACATAGTGTGGGGTGTCAGAAGACACAGTCAGAAGCAAGTTGTTATTTTTTAACAAGAAATAGAGGAAACAAACAGAATTAGGAGCACACCAAGAAATGAGTGTGATACAAGATTAGCAGAAGAAACTTTCAGAGAAACATTTTTTGAGGGCAGAGAGATCAATTAATCTAATTTTCCTGAGTGATCACCAGGTAGATTGAGCTAGAGACTTATGTGAGAGACAGTGTAGCAAAGAGCATGAGTTCTGGAGCCATAGGCCCAGGGGTCAACTCCTGGCTCCCTTGCTTCTGAGCTGTAGGATCTTGGGCAAGGTACCTTTTTTTTGTTCCTTAATTTATCTTCTATAAAAGGGAGGTGATAAATTTTAGTGCCTCTTCATTATAAGGTTATTATATGAATTAAATTATTTAATACACATAGAGAGGTATTAGCAGAAAGTAAACAATAAATGTTAGTTATTTTATGAGAAAGTTGTGCATATAAAGGAGTATACTAACTTTAATTATATATGAAATTACATAAAGTATATGTTAAATTTTAATTGTATATGTAAAATAGGTATAGGAACACATTGTTTATACTCTTGTAACTTCTTTTTTTTCTTCTTTTCTCTGTAAAATGGCTCCAACAAACAGTTCTTTACCCTGGTTATTTTACCCCCAGATCCCAGTACAAGCTTCGGAGAAATATCCTTGCATTCTCCAAGAGGAAAATGGCAAGAGTACAGTAGACTCTGAGAATATTAGGTCATGTAAGTACTTAGTACACAGTAAGCACTTCAGAAACAGGAGGAGCTGGATAAATCCAGAAATATGTAAAACAGAAGTCAGTCACTCAGTCAACAGTCGCTTTCTATGTACTAGGCTCCTTACTCGGTACAGGAGTTAAAAAATCAAACAGGGCATGGCTAGCAACCTCGAGAAACTGGCAGTACCATTTGGAAGACACACTTATAAATCAGTGGTTATATGATAACGTACTAGTAATAACAAAAGCATGACAGAATATCAAGAGAGCCCACAGAGGAACATTTGCATCATGACAGAAAGGGAGAGACTTCTCAATGTGGGTAGATCTTGAATTGAGTTTAAAATAAAGAGTAGGAGTTTAGTTAGATTAAGGAAGGGGATGGAAGACTGATTTGGATGATGACAGAGGCAATTAACAAAAGGCTGTGTTAGGAAATGTGAATCATTATAGCTGGATCAAAGGAGGAGTTGAAAGAGATGAGGCCAGAGGACTAGAAAGAATTTAAAATTATAAAGAGTTGAACACCAGCCTAGGGTTGGGAGTATCTCAGGTTTTAAGCAGGAGAGTGAGAGACCAAATGTGTATCTTAAAGCAGACTGGAAGTTATTCAGAGAGAAGCAGAGGCTATCAGACTGAAGGTAGAGAGGCTGAGAGTAAGGCCAAGGCAATAGACCAGGCCACACATGATGAGGGCCTGCTATGGCCATGCCAGTGGAGAGGCAGGAACACACTTTGAGAAATCCCCAGTAAGATTCTGTAGAGCTGGGTAACTACTGGGTGTGTGGAGTGTGTGAGAAAAAATGGCCACGAATGATTCCGCAGTTTCTAGTTTGAGGGACTCCATATAAGTTAAATCCATCTCCAAGATGGGAATTGGGAGAGAGATTGATGTAGAATTTGCAAACTGCCCTCACAGATGAACTTTCTAACACCCAAAGGGTATGTATCAATAAAAGGACAGGGAAGCCTGGCATGCTGCAGTGCACAGGTTCACAAAGAGTCAGACATGATTGAGCAACAACAACAACAAATAATTATTAGCAACAAGGCAAAGGCAGAGAAATACCAAGTCCTACAGAGAAGAAATGAGAAGAGGAGGAGGAAGACAGAGTTGACAGGCATGGTGGTGAGAGAAAAAATGAGTAGGATTTGTTATTGTTACTGAAGAGATATCTCAGAGAGAAGATAGCTACAGAAGGGCCCTGTATTGCGGGAATAATCTGGAAATTTTACAAATAGTACTTTTATAAGTCAACAAAACTCTTCTTTTACTTTTTTTTTTTAGAAGAAATGTCCCCAAAGTCCACCCTGGAAGGACACTCTCAAGAGGTCACAGCTCACTAATTCCTACAGTCTAACTCTGCTGGTTTGCACAGGCTGTGGCCTTGACCAAACTCAGGTGAGGAGCAATTCCCTTGACCAAGATTCTGAGGTCATCAGTGGCTTACCTCCCAGAGTGGGGACAGCAGAAATGTGACCAGGACCTCATGTCAAGTGCCTGTTTCCATCCGGGGTCCTGTCTGTGTGACTCCAGCAGGGGACTTGGATTTCCTGTGCAAGGTCAACCCAAGAAGAGGTGAGCTAGAACCAAGGGAGAGTTGCGCTGTTCTTAGATCTTTTTTCTTCTTCCTTCAGGTATTTAAAAAGCGAAGACTTACTCTGAAGAATAGTTCAGGATCTGGCAATTTAGAGAAAGAAAGAAGAGGAAATGAGAAATGATTCTTAATGAGTAACCTAGCCTAGTATTTATCCCTTGCTTCCCAAACATTTTGTGCTAGTCTCAGAGAGAGCTTCCATCTGCCCCAGCTAGGGCAGGATATGAGACAACACAGTAGCAGCATGATGCTCTGGGGTGGAGCCGTGCTGTTCTTAGTCACTCAGTCATGTCTGACTCCTCTGTCCATGGGAATTCTCCAGGCAACAATACTGGAATGGGTTGCCATGTACTCTTCCAGGGCATCTTCCCAACCCAGGGATTGAACCCAGGTCTCCTCCATTGCAGGCAGATTCTTTATCATCTGAGCCACCAGGGTAGCCACCAGACATGAGCACTGATGAGTGTCTGACTTTTTGTCCTGCACAATGTTTATCTTTATTTCCTTTTTTTCTACTATATCTTTCATATACTTTTTTAAAAAAAACATTTTCTTTCCTGTGTTTCTCTTCTCTCCTTCCTTTCCTTTCTGCACTGTTTTTATCTTTCTCTTCTCTCTATATTTCTTCCTGTCATTCTTCTCTTGCTTGCTTGGCTTCTTCCTTCTGTTTTCTTTTTCCCCTTTCTTCTTGACTAGACTAATTAAAAGTGTGAACTTGAAACAGATTTCTCGGTTTGGCTAAAGTCTATCTTCACTTCTTTGTTATATAATCATGGGTAAATTTCTAGACTTTATTATACCATATTTTCCCTATCCACAATGGAAAGATACTAATCACATCTACTTCAGAGTTTTATTCTAAAGGTTAAATGATATCACGTGAGACTCTCATCATACACTTGGCAACTAATAAACATGCCATAAACATTAAGATACTACCTAAATTTAGATTGCCTTTGGAAACTCGGTTCTTTTTCCAGGCATTTTTTAATTCCATTGATGTGACTAAGAAGTGCAATAGTTCCTGACCCCAGCTCCCTCATTATCATTTTGCGTGTGTGTGTGTGTGTGTGTGTGTGTGTGTGTGTGTGTGTGTGCGCTCGTGTGTGCGCTTAGTCGCTCAGTCATGTGAGCCCATTGACTGTACCCACTGGGCTCCTCTGAACATGGAATTTTTCAGGTAAGAATATTGGAATAGTAGCCATTCTCTTCTCCAGGGGATCTTCCCGATCCAAGAATTGAAACTTAGTCTCCTGCATCTCCCATTGGTGGGCGGATTCTTTACCACTGCACCCACAGGGGAAACCCCATCACTTTGCACACAAACTCTAAAACACTGGACTCTTTTTCTAAGTGAACACTTTCTGAGTCATCTCACTCAAATTTTCCTTTATTATATTACAAAAAGGACAAAACCCTGTATTTTATTTTCTCATGTCATATTTTCACATAGCATCTAGACCCAGATAGGCAGAGCAATGCATAATACAATAAAAGATTTTGATAATGAACAATTTAGTTGGTCATTACATTTTTTAAAGATCTCTGTAGTGTTTTATATGGGAAAAGAATCTAAAAAAGAGTGGATATATGAATATGTATAATTCATTCACTTCTCTGTACATCTGAAACTAACACAACATTGTAAATCAACTATATTCCAATAAAAACTAAATAAATAAAAAGATAAAATATTTAGAATTACCTATTAAAATTCAAAGTATAAATTATAAGAATGCATATAAATATCTTGTGTGTGTGAATAATTTGAGTATTCTTAACTTTTACTTTTTAAAATTTGATTAAAACTTATTATGTGTTTACAAAAAGAAAACTATTCGCAAAACTGGAAGAAAAAAGGCCTGAGCACACACGTTTTGACTGAATTAAATGAATGGAGTGATTTAGTTCTTATACCATGCTTTTGAGTCTGGCTGGTCACATGAGTCAATTTATCTGACTAGCTTTCCTCTGATGAATTTTTTGTCCACATGCTTGACTTAGGGTGATGGGTAATTGGTTTTCCCTTGAAGGTAGCTTTTATTCTGTTTTCTATATAAGTTTTTAATTTTTAAAATCATAAATAAAAAGTTTTTCATCTGTAGAATGAAACTAAAAGTGAAACAACAGGACAATGTTGCCCTTATACTAAGAATTAAAACTTATAAACTATAGGGTGATATTGGACAGAAACGGGCATCATTAGGTAAAATTCAGAAACAGATTGTAGTACATAGTGAAACTTACTTAAAGTGAGAAAATGACACTTCAATTAAATAGAAAAAGCACAGATTATTCAAAAATCATATGGTATTCCTTTTGGCCTTGTTTGATTTCATATACAAAAATAAATTCCAGAGGGGACTTCCCTGGTGGTCAACTGGTTAGGACTCCATGCTTCTAATGCACAGGACACATGCTTGATCCCTAATCAGGGAACTGTTAACAAGATCCCACATGCTGCATAGTGCTGCCAATTAATTAATTAATTAAAAATTTTAAATGAATAATAAATTCTAGAAGTACCACCTCACATCAGTCAGAGTAGCCATCATTAAAAAGTCTACAAATATAAAATGCGGGAGAAAGTGTAGAGAAAAGGCAACCCTCTTACACCGTAGGTAAGAATGTAAATTTGTGCAGTCACTATGAAAAACAGAATGGGGGTTCCTTAGAAAACTAAAAATAGAGTTTCCATATGATCTGGCAATTGCAGTCTTGGGCATATATCTGGACAAAACTATAATTCAAAAAGGTACATGTGCCCGTATGTGCATAGTACAACTATTCACAATACCCAAGACATGAAAACACCCTAAATGTCCATGAACAAATGAACAAGGAAGATATATATAGATACACATATATATAAAGGAATATTACTCATCCATTGAAAAGAATGAAATAATTTGCAGCAACATGGATGGACCTAGAGATTATCATACTAAGTGAAATAAGTAGGGAAGAGAAAAACAAATATTGTATGATATCACTTACATGAGGAATCTAAAATATGACACAAATGAATGTATCTACAAAACAAAAATAGATTTACAGATATAGAGAACAGACTTCTGATTGCCAAGGTGGAATAGGGGTGGAGGAGGGAAGGACTAGGAGTGTGGGATTAACAGATGCAAACTATTATATATAAAACAGATTAAAAAATAAGGTCCTACTGTATAGCACAGGAAACTATATCTGATATTCTATTATAAGCCATAATGAAAAAGAATATGAAAAAGAATATATATAATAACTAAATCACTTTGCTGTACAGCAGAAATTAATATAACCCTGTAAATCAACTATAATTCAATATTTTCAATTCCAAATATATTAAATAAAACTAAAAACAATCTAATTGAAAACATTAGCATTAAACATAGAATATTAGCAAAATATCCTGATGAAGGTGGCCTTTGTAAGCTTTCTTAGAAGCTTTGATCCATAAAGCAAAGTTTGACAGATGGTTTCATTAAAAGTAAAACATTCTCATTTGCAAAAGATACCATAAACAGAGGCAGAAAAATATTGTGAAAAATATGGTAGGCGGAAAATTAATGTAATTTTTATGGGAAGGGTTTTAGCATATTAATAAAAAGAAAAACAAAATAGTTTGAAACGAATATGAACAGTAGCAAAGTGTAGATATGGGCAGTGAAATTTTATAAATGCCTTCAACTTCATGAACAGTCGGGACAACACAAGTGAAAACAACAAGATGTCATCTCTAGCCCATCAGATTGGTAAACCTGGCATTATGGCAAATATGGCATTATGACTTATTTAATGCCATAAAGATGACATTAAATCATGATATTTTTTATACTGTTCAAATGAACATGAATTGTTAACACCTAAAATGTACTTACTCTTTTTTGTTTTTATTTATTATTATTTTAATTAATTAATTAATTAAAAATTATTTATTTTAATTTATCTCAGTGATCCTATCCTTCTTCTAGGACTCCATCTCAGAAGATACCAACATATAAGGATAGAGTACAAGGATGCCTATTATTGTTAATTTATATATTGTTAATATAGGTCATTGTTAAACATGCATTTTTATCAATTAAAAGTGAAAACTTCTTGAATCAAATATGGGACATTCAAACTATGGAATTAAATGAGGCTATATTAAAAATAATTGATATATGGCTATACCCTTGGGAAATTGTTCATGAACAATGTTCATGTGAACAATGGAAATATACAGAGGAGTCTGGTGGGCTACAGTCCACGGAGTCTCAAAGAGTCAGACATGACAGCACACACTCACACACATACATATACCTATATGATGGTGTATTTTTCTTCCAATTTTCTTTAACTTTTTATTTTTGTTAGAGTCAGCTGATTAACAATGTTGTAATAGTTTCAGGTGTGCAGGGAAGGGACTCAGCCTTGCATATACATGTGTCCATCTTTCTCAAACTCCCCTCCCATTCAGGCTCCAACATGACATTGATTAGAGTTGCCTGTGCTATACAATAGGTCCTTGTTAAATATAGGTCATTTTAAATAAATCAGTGTCTTCCAGTTTTATTGAGATATAATTGATATCCAGCACTGTTTTAAGTTTAAGGTGTACAGTATAATGATTTAAATTATATAATTTTGAAATGATTACCACAATAAGTTTAGTGAATATCCATCATCTTATACAGTTACAAAATAAAAGAAAAATATTTTTTTCTTGTGATGAGAACTCTAAGGATTCATTCTCTTTTTGACTTCCATATATAACCTACAACAGTGTTAATTATATTAGTCAAGATGCACATTACATCTCTCCCCTGGAGAAGAAAATGGCAACCAACTTTAGTATTCTTGCCTGGAGAATCCCATGTACAGAGGAGCCTAATGGGCTGCAGTCCATAGGGTTGCAAAGAGTTGAATACAGCTGAAGCAGCTTATCATGTACACACATTATATCTCTAGTATTTGTTTATCTTATAACTGAAAGTTTGTACATTTTGACCATCTTTGTCACCATACAAAAATATTAATTATGCTTGACTATATTCCCTACACTGTGTATTTCATCCCCATGACTGAATCATGACTCATTTATTTGGTAACTGGAAGTGGTAGCTCCTAATCTCCCTCACCTATATTAGTCATCTCCCCACCACCCTCTCCTCTGACAACCACCTGTTTGTTCTCTGCACTTATGACTCTATTTCTGTTCTGTTATGCTTATTCATTTGCTCTGTTTTGGTTCTTTCTTTGTTGTTGTTTGTTTGTTTTTTAGGTTCCACAAATAAGTGAAATTTCTTTTTCCTGTCTGACTTATTTCACTTGACAGTACCCCCTAGGTCTATCCATGTTGCTGCAAATGCCAACATTTCATTCTTCTTTATGACTGAATAATATTCCACTGTATATTTATATACCAAATCTTCTTTATCCATTCATTCATTAATGGACACTTAGGTTGTTTCCATATCTTGGCTATTGTTAATAATGCTGCAATGAATATAGAGGTTCATACATTATTTTCAAATTAGCATTTCGTTTTTTTTCCCTAGAAAATACCCAAAAGTGGAATTGCTGGATTGTATAGTAGTTCCATTTTTAATTCATTGAGAAACCTCCACACTGTTTTCCATTTTGGCTATACTAATTTACATTCCCACCAACAGTACATGAGGATTCCATTTTTTCCATATCCTCACCAAAACTTGTTAACTTTTTGATAATAGCCATTTTGACAGGTGTGAGGTGATATCTCATGATTTTGATATGCATCTTCTTGATCATGAGTGATGTTGAGCATCTTTTCATGGGTCTGTTGGCCATCTGTATATCTTCTTTGGAAAATATCTGCTCAGATCCACAGCTTATTTTTTTAGACACTTTTTGTGTGTGTGTGGAGCGGGGGGGTTGCCACTTTATTTTTTAATTGAAAGATTATAGCTTTACAAAATTTTGTTGTGTTCTGCCAAACAGGGGCTCTGTCACAATCTATTTTTTAATTGGGTTGTTATTTTCTCTTTTTGATGTTGAGTTGTATGAACTGCAATCTCACACTCTCTGTGAGAGTCTGACACACCTAGAGTGTGTGACAATGTTGACAGCTTTGTGCATTTTGGAGCTGCAAGAGTTTCCTTTAAATATTTATGAGGAGTTTGGATTTCTTCGTGTATTTTTCTTAGTATACAGTTCATCGTTTTCATCGGATCCTTAAGAGGATCTATTCCTCAAAATAGCATAAGACCCTTTGTCCCTAACACCTTGTAAGCATGAGAGAGGTGGGGGAGGGGGGAGGTCTCACGACAATACCTATGACTATAAACGTGAATGTTCTATGACGTTTTTTCTAGGGGAAAGAATGTGTAAAAGAAGAAAAGCATTCTGAGCAATTTTGGCAGGGGTATATTTATCAGTCATCTGTAGCTCCCCTGCTCCTCCTCAGTCTCCTCCTGCTTCCCTCTTCTTTCAGTCAGGCTGGAAATGGAGGTAGAACAAGTGTTGCTCTGGGTGGGGAATTCTATCCCTTGAGAACTTATTGAGGGCCTGCAAGTAAACCGCCTAATCTGCTTAGCAAAGTCTCTGAAGCCAAGGCTGCCTCAGTTCTGCGAATAAAGGCAGACAGAGCAGTGGCAGCAACCAAGACATATATAATTTTCATTTTCCACTTTCTTTCCCAGAGCTGGCATGGGAGAGATAAAAACCTGGTTATTAGCCATTTTCTACAATCGCCCCACCCCCTGCTATTATTTCTCATAACATATCTCTGTGGATCATTAATGTGCTTGCAAGCAGATAGTTTTGTATGAAGTATTTATTTACCCTTATTATTAAGTTGTGTGTGTTTCACTGGAAGCATCTGCTCTGAGGCCATTAAAACATATGATGATAAAAATAGGCATGCACATGGAAGGAGTATTCTGTCCATGGACCATGAGCAGGTAAGCTCAGCATGCCAAACAGTGATGAAATAATGAGGAAATACAATGGAAAAACACACTTGAGAAATGTATTACATAAAATAATTTACTTCTCATTCAGAATGACCTTCCAGACCTATTGGTGAGACAGCAGTCTGTGAGTACAGATACAATCTGAAAATCATGACAGTTCTAATAGGGCAAGACCAATAGAGTTACACATTTGGATCCTGGAGTTAATTAGAGACAAAGTGTGGAAATGTGTATAACAGAAAGAGACACTGATGAGAAACTCTGGAGGCATGGAAAGCAAAACTGCTAGAGATACAGAAAGGGTACAGTTGAGGAAATCTATAAATTTAATACAATGAGACTTTTATACATACACTCCAATGTCTTCATTTTACAGCCCAGTCTATTGGCTTAAAAACTACAAAGGTGTCCATGTTTGTAAGTTATACTAGAAGAATCAGTGCAGTGTTCATGCATGCTTATTGTGCACTTCAAAGGCAGTAATTTTAGAAGAATGAGAAGAAAATTACTTCCTGGCCATTCATTAATAATTCAGGTGACATCTTGCACCTCCGTTTATATAACAATAATAAAAACATTATATAAAACATCATAACTAACATAAATGAGACATTTTCAAGTATTTCATGAGCCTTGGAAAATTCTAAACAGTAGTTTTAAAATTGATATCCTTTTTCTCTTTTATCCCTTTGCTCTCTCATTTCATCTCAGAGCCTAAAATGAAATGCTTTCAGCCTCTGTTAGTCCTAACGTTTGGGATTCAGTGATCCAGATTCCACTTTCAAAAGAGAAATTTATGTGGGCTTTTCAGTTTGTGAAAACATGTTCCCCCCTTATAAAATGTAATCTTTCCCCTGATGCTGGTTTATAAGGAACAAGTATATAGCCTAGAGCCATTATGGGGGGAAAAACAACCACAGTGAATTAAGGAGCCTCATCTAATGGCTAAAATTCTCAGGAAAAGACAAAATGAGGAGAGCACCTTAATCAAGAGAGGAAAAAAGAGTAGGGGATAAGAACATTAACCTTTCAATTCTGTGCCTGTACTAAACCAGCATCTTATAGTAGGTAGAGCTGGCAAGGCTTTACCTATGTTTCTTCATTCAGTTCAAGCACTCCTTCTCCAAGTCCTTAACAACCTGGCTGCTGCTATTATGCATCAAGCACCCAGGCAAGGAAGGGGAGGCCGGCAGCTTGGGGACTCAAAAGTGCCATTAGTGACAACCAGCCAAAGACAGCACTGCGTCAGACAGGCATAACATTTTTTTATGTTTGCTCCTTAGAATACTATCCAGCTTGGAAGCTGTTGGTGGTTAAATTAAGCATGAAGTCCATGCTTCTCCCTCAATACTCATGGAGTTTCATAGAATCAACTTTCCACAGGTTAGCATTCCTTTTGTAGCCTGCAGGGCAGCTGGTTTAGTTTGCTCTGTTCAGTTGCAGAGTGAAAGACAGGGGATCAGATCATGCATGTAAATATGTTCACACAGTCTAGTTATGAGCACCTAGGGTCTCTCTTGTCTATTCTTGCAGAAATATATATGTATGGATACATGGATACATATATACAGACTGCAAGTATGTATATATATGTGTACATATACATATATATACACACACACATGCACACACAGAGATACATAAAATAGATCAATCCCATCTAAACATCTCAATACTGGTTAACAGAACACATGTGCCTGTGGATGTCATGTGAAGTGTACCAACCACTAACCAAGCAACCTGAGGTCACACTGTTGGCAGGAGAGAACTGCCAAGTCTTTGAAAACCCAGACCCACAAGGCCATTATTCAGACATCTGCTCACATGGCACACTAAAAGAAATCTGAGACAACTGGACTGGGATGAGGTCCTGCCCTGATGAACACCAAAATTAATCTAGTTTTTATATGGGAGTGACTCACACATAGCCAGCAGCATGAACACTAGGCTGCAATGTGGAAAAAGCACTGGTGCTTAATAAAGATCAATATTTGGCCTCAGGTTTTCCAGGCATATAGTCTTGGCATTTCAGCCTTCCACTGCTGAGTGAGAATTAAGCACACTGGGGGAACAGGGAAGGACAGTCTGTGGAACTCTTTGCTCCTTTCTGCTTCTCTGATCCACAGCTGGAAAGGTTGACCAAATCAAGGTAGAATCGAGATTTGAGGAAGCGGCGATATGAATCCTTTTCCATCAGGTTGAAAATCTTTTTCTGAGCCTCATCGAAGCAAGTTATTGTGGGCTCCAGCATGTTCCGGCTTGTCTCCTCCCTGGTGCAAGAGTCCAGGTTTACCTGAGGGGCAGAAGCCAAAGGTCCATTATACATTTTACCCCATAAGGATGGGAGGTTGTGAGCTTTGTACGAGTGTGCACCCTCTATACCTCAAGAGTGAATAAAAGGACACTTGGCTCCACCCTGGCACATGTGAGAGAACCTAGGGAAATATCTTCCATTATTTCTCACAAACTGGGAAGATTCATTCAGAAGAATTCATGAAGGGAGATAATCCGAGTCATCTAGGTGAAAGAGCTTTTTACTTAACGAACTTATTTGAGGCTGTCAAGATTGTAATAACCTGCTCCACTGTTGTAGCTTTAACTCACATCATCTAAGGATCCGTGTTATTGAATGTCTGGAAAGTTTCTTTAAGATCTATACAGCTCTCTTCCATGTATACCTACCTCTTTGGTTGCCTGGACTGAGATGAATTCATTATAGATCTTTTTGGCCTTGGGACTTAGTTTAGAGGGTGATTTGATTTTCTTGTATTCTTCACAGCTGATCCAGAAGTCAATGTTCTCCTCACTGTATTCAGACTTCAAGAAAGCTTTGAAAGCTGCCAATCCACCTGTGACAGAGGAGAAAGAACCACAGTTGTCATTGCACTGGTGGACACTGTATTGCAAATACAGCTGGGATACTTGAGGGAAGAAAGCATTGGTTCAAATAGTTCCCTATCTTCCCTGTTGGAGGGATTACTGAGGGTCAGATAATTCTAACCTATGTTTGATATCTACTGGATACCATTTATACCTAGTGTTTCTTGCTCGTGGTTTGAAGTTTCTTTCGGGAACATTGTATGCTTCTGAGATACCTATGCTGCCCTTAGTTGCCAAAGTGAGTTGTTTGGGAAGAGAAACTGAAGTCAATTATGAAAGAAATCGAACTATTTGGAGATTTTCCTCTGCCCTTTTTCAATGTGGTGAGAAAGATGGTTTTCCACATGGATTATGTATGAGCTTTCCATTGTATATCACAAAGATCTAGGGTATGGTAAAATTTCAAGGGGACTAATTTTTCTGAGCCTGAAATTTAGGAGAAATACAAGCCTTTCTGTAATTCCTATCATATCAAGTGTAGTATGAAATAACTTGCCTATCCAGCATGCTTTATCTTCATCTTGGGGAGTGGTGGATGGTGGGAAGCTGTCATACTTACATTCATGACTAATCAGGTTTTCCAGTGATTCAGCCCATTTTTTTACTTCCTCATGGCTCACCCTAAAGACATTAGAGAAAAAGAATAATTTGAATGCTAAGATATAAAATGGGGGCAAAACATTTAAGATTTTGAATAAAATGCAGAGATTTTATTTTTAATCATAACAATGAGACCTGTTGTTGAATAGGGCAATCTTTCCACTAGATGTATGGAAATTCCAAATGCAACCATGATCTTCATGAAAATGGAGGCCTTCATGATCCAAATCTAGGTTAACTAGGGACATAGCTTCTTTTTCCCTCACAGAGCATCTCTGTTACCAGACAGTTAATACTCAGTGGCTCTTTGCCAAAGCCTTTCCTCTTACCTCTGACATATCACCACTTTGTCCTTCTTGCTGTATGAAGAATTATGTTCACAGGAATCTGACTTCTGCAGCAGGAAACCTAGCCGATGCTTCATATCTTTTGCACTGAGCACAAGAAGGGAGAGAAACAGAATAATGACACTCAGTTCTTTAAAAAGATACCTTCATGGTACAGTTCAAAGAGTCCATTACTAGTAAAAAGGCAGAGGCAGTTTATTTAGGAAATAGGAGTTGAGGTTGGCAGGAACTCTCAGGAAAATGATATTCCACCTCTGCTTCTTCCTATGACTTACTGCAAAACTTGGAGCACAGCCTCCTTCATCAGTAACTGGATTTCTGACCCTTCAGTCTACCTGTAACCCTGTCATTTTGACCAGTGGAACACTTAGGTATCTTCAGTAGAAACATAATGAAAACTTGACGGTTTTCTAAGTTTTAGGAATTGAAGAGCAAGTGAACCGTGAAATATGGCATCTGGTTGTGGCATGCCACCTTCTGGAGGGTTGTTGCTATTTCCATCTGCCTCATTGTTAGCAGAGGAATGTAGGAGCACCTCAGGAATTAAAGGTTTGTTCAATTTCAGCCTCGATGTAGTGAGCAAGTCACGTTATGGGATATACACGGATGCGAGTGGTTCCAGCAGAGAGGAGGAGGGGAATGAGGTGGTTAACACAAAAGCTCAGGCTGAAACCTGAGCTCCTACAGGCTTGCTTCTAAAGACTCTCCTGCTTTCCTTTGAAATATCTACACTATAAGGATATTCATACTATAAAGGACATCTGAAACTGAAAAACAATAACAAGGAGAAGCATGTAAGAGTCATCACTGAAGCTCGTGACTAGAGCAAAGCCTCCAGTTTATGGCCACTGTTTAATAGGTAGCTAGTGCTGCCATCTATGGTGTCGCGCAGAGTCGGACACGACTGAAGCGACTTAGCAGCAGCAGCAGCAGCAGCAACAGGGTATGGCAGCACACATGACTTACTAATTAGAAGGGGGACCTTCTAATAAGCTTTTAGCTCAACTTTCTCCCTCTTTATTTGTTCTTTTGCTTGGATCTCATTTTCTATAAAAGCGGAGACATAGTTTTAAAGTGGAAAATGTCATTTTGAAGGAAATGAATGACTAATTGAATGACTAGATGTTTCTACTTAGAGATAGGAAAATGAAGCCACAAGGACAGAAGGACATTTTAGGCTGGCTACTAATAGATCAGTGCCTTATTTGTGTGCGTTTCTCCAGGAAGTTTGGAATCCATTATGTTCTTGTGCTGCCCTTAAAACAGTCTTTTCTCTCCCCCACAAGATTATTCTCCTTTCTCTGTATCCCCCACTGCTCATGGATACAAAGTCTCCCTTAACAATTGCAAAATCTAAGCATGAAGCCTAAGGTGATGATGTAAGCACATTGTGATCTCATATTTCCATGTGCCAGGTCTGGCTGAGATCTGACAGTTTATTGACGGATACAGAGTCATTTCATGAAGACCTGGAAGTATGCTTAGCAAGTACATTACACTTGTCCTTATAACACAAACAACCACAGAAATAAAAACCAAAATGACTCCAGCAACCTCTGAACTAAGAAATCTGAATGTGATCTGCACACACCACCACCCACCACCTATGTGACCTTGAGCCTTTCCCATTCCCTCTGGAGCCTCAGGCACCAATGTGAGAATGAAGGTGCTGGATGAGATGATTCACACCTCATGAGGAAAGGGGAGAGCAGTGCACCCTGCTGACATACACTTTACCTCCCCAGGTCAGCCTCTTAGCTCCTGAGAGTCAAGCTCTAGAGCAATTACTTATCTGTCTCCTAAAATATTTACCAGAGCAAAATTTACACCTGACAGTCCTGTGTTTTGCATGCTTAATTTTATATCTGAGTTAACTGAAGGTTGGACTGATTTGCTCTATTCAATTCAGGAAATTAATGATGGAGGTCAGAGCCACTGTCTTCATAAGCACTCTCTGCCAGATCCTCCTGCTTCATTTGAAAGCAGCCATGAAAGAATGAGGAAAAAAGAACTTTTTTTCGTATTCCTGAATGACAGGAGGTAAACTCCTTAGGATTGTATAAAAAAAGTGTGCTTTCTGAGATAATTCTAAGTTAAAATTTAAGGTGATTTCTATTTGCAGAGGAACATGAAAGGGGGTAGTACACCTACAAAATGACTTTTTACCTTTAACTGTAAGGTTAAGTAATGCAAAAGATGCTAGTTTTGTATTTTTTTCAACTAGCTAACATATGAGCATCCTATGAAAGCATTTATTTGTACTTTTTTTTTAAAAAGCAAAGACATAGGAGCAGCTGCATATCTTTAAGTTTGTTAATCAAGAGACAGTAAATTGATAAAACAATGTCTTTAAGGTGAGACTTTCCACAGAACCCTTAGCTGATAGGTTATGATCAGTACTTGACAACCACATGGCATTTCCAGAACTAGAGTAGGGAAAGAGGTAAGGGAGATCTGGTTTTGAGACTTTCATTTTACTGTAGCATTTGCTTTTAAGAACAGAGAGTGAAAGATACTGGAGCATCACACAAATAGCGCAGTGCCTTTCTGGTGATGTAGCCAAACTTCAGTCTGGAGCATCCTCCCCAAAGTGAGATTTAATATACCATCAGAAAGCCCAGACCCATGATTCCATGTACCTCACTGATAGTCAAATAGCAGTAATCACAGGTAGCGATATTACAGACCACTGTGCATAGTCCAAAACCTCATATAAGTCTTTAATTAGAAGTAGCTTGGTTAGAGGATTATAAGAGTCTTCAAGATCAAGGTCATAGAAAACAACATATAGGAACCCAAAATCTGGAGTGAACACTTCCTAAGTCACAATTTCTAGTTAGTTTTAAAGGAAAGCTAGGAGGATGAAGATTTCTGCATCACGTTGTTTCTAAATCCAAAGAACCAGGTTAGTAAGTAGAACATGCAAATAACTTAAAGTCTATTTGAAAGTTTAACGCAGTCTGGTTCAGTGGCTGAAAATAATCTTACCTTCTCAAGCAAGAAGCCGGCAGACCCGCAAGTCCTTTGCACATCTTGTGTAGTATGGGATTCACGACAGGAAAGAAGTGCTGCAGGAGGAGCTGTGGCTTCTGTTCTGAGCACACTTTGCCTTTTCTCCGGTAAAGATACTGTCAGAATCCTCTGAGCGTCTCCCTCCCAAGCCTGTAGGGGTCTCTTTTATAGCCCAGCCGCGACCGTCCAGCCAATCAGATAGCAGGTCTGTAATACCAGCTCGTCTCAGCCTCCTTCTGGCTCTCCATCCTCTGCAAGAGATAAGGAAGAAAGGACTGACGCAACAATGCAAAGTGAACGGGCAGAAAAATCCTTCTGCAAAATAGACATACAGAAAATATAAGCTTGCTTACTGTCTCTAAGGCTGTCTCAGGTTTCAAACTTACAGGAAAGGAAATAAGAAGTGTACAATGCTTCAAAACACGGGTCAAGGAAATTCGCCTCCTGGAAGGAAATGGGCCAGCAAGAGTTTGTGGGCTTACTTTGGGACTGACTTGTAACGTCCTTCCTCTTTGACGTTAGAAATATCATACCATCCATGGTCCAAATCTGATCCTTACTGTTTCCAAAAGGGTGTGGGCAGAATCACTGTTTCCAGGCAGAGATTTGCAGAAGTTGCTTTCTTGGTTGTCACATCCACACAGGGATGTGGGGGAAGAATAGCTGGAAGACAGGCAGTTATACTCCTGGCAGCATAGAAAACTAGCTTAGGGAAAATAGATTAGCTACATCTGTAATCAGCCTGACTATGGAATACTTTTCTCGAACTCTTACTAAGAACAAGATTCAGCCAAGCACTGACAGTCTCTTTTGTACATGCATATCTCCTGTAAAAGCTTCAAAAAAGCAGCTTGAAGACAAGAACAGGGAGTAAAGGAACAAATATAGACACCTATTCTTATTCAAAAGTGGATTTTTATCTTATTATGTCTTATTCAATTTGAGGTATACAAACTAATACTCCAAAATGTTGAGAAACAGAGAAAGATAGAAGAAAAATATGTAGTCTGCCTTTCATGTTACCAGGGTTCACAATGAACATAAGAATATCTAACTCTGCAGGTGGTTCTAAACACATGGACAATTAGTATCTTTTGTATACAATATGATGGATCAAATACTTCAAAGAATCATGCAGGTGTTTCACATCTTGTAGCTGTAGCTCAAACACTCACATCAGTTATAGAGGGATCTTCTCCATATAGGAAAGCTATGAGGGGAAGGAGAAATAAATTTCTATGTCAGAACTGAACAGCTTTCACTTTGAAAGCAGAAAGTTTCCTGATCATAAGATATAGTGAACTGTGCCTTAAGTATAAGAAGCTGAGGTATCTAATTGTTTAGGTGATGAAGATGAAAAATAGATGGGTTACAGTGAGATGCAAAGTGACTCTAGAATTTTAAAGGAAAAGTGGTAAAGAGGAATGCCCCAACCACGTATGTGGCTCTCAGCATCCCCTCACTGACCCCATCCATGTCCCAAGCCGTCTATGGCTATCAGAACAAAGAGATGGCTGAAAAATATAAAAGGGTGGAAAGACCACTGTCTCCAGAAGATACATTTAAGTTACAGGGAAAAATCTTTGGTTTTCTTCCATGAAGCTAGAAAAATGTGTTAGATTAACAACTGGGCAACTTTTCTTTGAACATAGAACCAATGAATTTCTCTGTGAAGTTGGTAGCCATCCTTTGTGGTGTTGTGGAAGGGACTATAGTGCAGTGCAAAATGACAGAAGCCAAAGAAGATAGGCCCAGAATGATGGATCAATCAAAACTGGCATCAAAGAGGAGAGACTAATTAATTAAAAGGGAGAAAAGTTCACCCAAAAATGGACCAGGGGCTTCTTCGCTTACCTGGACACCCAAGATAGTGATCACTTAAATAATTTGATTTTGGAAACATGAATGAAGACTTAATAGGAAGTTGATATCTTGGACCTAGGCCAAAGAAAAGCCTGATTTGTCATGAGCTGAATATAAATAGCTTCAATAGATGAGCTGAATAAGACTTAATACAACCTAGACTAACACCTTAATTTTACCAAAAAGGAAACAGAGAGAAATTGACTTGCCAAAGTCACAGATTCCTAGTAATAGAGCTAGTTTCTTGACGGTAGATCATGTGGAATTTTTACTATGCTAACCTATCACTCAATTGTCTTATCAAATGAGATAGACTATGTAAACAGAAGTAGTTCTAAACTGTAAAGTGCTACGCAAATATTTTTTATTGTTACATTATACACAGTGGATAACAAAACATAATATTAATTTCATACATTTCCTTCCAGGAAAACTCACTCCTCTGTCCGATTTTTTTTTTTTTTGCTCCATAACAGTGGGAGCTGCTGCAAACTTCACTGCTATCTTTTTCTATTAAAACCAGGTCTTTTTGGCTTTGTGACTAGTCCATTAATCTGTCAAAGCATTTCACATTTATTTACTTCTTTAATTATGATTTCTTGCCTTCTTAGGAATTTTGATATTTCAGAGTATTTGGAAAAGCTTTTCATAATGTATTTTTCACTATGGGAGGCAAAGACTGGTACATCATGATACCTTGACAAATTTCCACCCTCTTTCTCTGACATGCACAAAGCATTAAACTCTATTATTCTAGGACGTGTCATTCCTGGATGATTCTGGTGATGTGAAAGAGCTTTATTCTAAAATGATTTAATTTTTATTTATTCACTTATTAAATACATATCTTTTGAGCTCCTACTCTGGGACAGGTACTGTTTGAAGAACTGTTGTTACCATGATGAGCAAGCAAACAGGGTTCCCACCCTAGGGGAGTTTTCACCCCAGTAGAAAAAAAGAGTCAGAAAATATATAAATAATTCTAGATTCACCCATATCATGAAAAAAAATTGACAACTGATATAAAAGAAACTGAATAGCAAAGGGTGCATTTAGCCAAGGTATCCAGGAAAGTCCTCCTTGACCAAGTAATATCTGAAATGAGACCTGATGGCTTAGAATGAATAAGAAATGAGAAAAGCTTAGGAAATACATACCAAATAGAGGTAAGAGCAAAAGGTATACAGCAAATAGAGGTTAGATAAAAAATGAAAACATTCTTTATCTAAACTGGGAAGGGGCAAAAAGGGGCCAGCATGGATAGAAAAATGTGAACAAGGAGAGAATAACATGAAGTAGAGATGGGGAGGTGAAGGCCAGGTCTTGCAAAGATTTGTAAGCTATGGTTCAGAGGCTGGACCTTACCAACATGCCATGGAAATCTACTGCATGAATTGACACAGGTGATGGGCACTGTCTGATTATTCTGGCTAGCAGGGAGAATGAATTGAAGAGGAATGCAGAAGCAAGTAGACCAGTTAGCAGAATTAACAATTTTGATCCTAGCTCATGAGTTTCTACATTGCAAAATGTATATTTACTTTACAAATATTTACTGTAATCTATGTGCTAGAAAAACATCTATTTCTGCTTTATTGACTATGCCAAGGCCTTTGACTGTGTGCATCACAATAAACTGTGGAAAATTCTGAAAGATATGGGAATACCAGACCATCTGACCTGTCTCTTGAGAAACCTGTATGCAGGTCAGGAAGCAACAGTTAGAACTGGACATGGAACAACAGACTGGTTCCAAATAGGACAAGGAGTACATCAAGGCTGTATATTGTCATCCTGCTTATTTAACTTATATGCAGAGTACATCATGAGAAACACTGGGCTGGAAGAAACACAAGCTGGAATCAAGATTGCCGGGAGAAATATCAATAACCTCAGATATGCAGATGACACCACCCTTACGGCAGACAGTGAAGAAGAACTAAAGAGCCTCTTGATGAAGGTGAAAGAGGAGAGTGAAAAAGTTGGCTTAAAGCTCAACGTTCAGAAAACTAAGATCATGGCATCTGGTCCCATCACTTCATGGGAAATAGATGGGGAAACAGTGGAAACAGTGTCAGACTTTATTTTTTGGGCTCCAGAATCACTGCTGATGGTGATTGCAGCCATGAAATTAAAAGACGCTTACTCCTTGGAAGGAAGGTTTTGGCCAACCTAGATAGTATATTTAAAAGCAGAGACATTACTTTGCCAACAAAAGTCCGTCTAGTCAAGGCTATGGTTTTTCTAGTGGTCATGTATGGATGTGAAAGTTGGACGGTAAAGAAAGCTGAGCGCCGATGAATTGATGCTTTTGAACTGTGGTGTTGGAGAAGACTCTTGAGAGTCCCTTGGACTGCAAGGAGATCCAATCAATCCATCCTAAAAGAGATCAATCCTGGGTGTTCATTGGAAGGACTGATGTTGAAGCTGAAACTCCAATACTTTGGCCACCTCATGCGAAGAGTTGACTCATTGGAAAAGACCCTAATGCTGGGTAGGATTGGGGGCGGGAGGAGAAGGGGACAACGAGGATGAGATGGTTGGATGGCATCACCGACTCGATGGACATGGGTTTGGGTAGACTCCGGGAGCTGGTGATGGACAGAGAGGTGCAAATAATAATAGCTAGATGGTTACTCTGAGACCAAAGGATGTTCTGGTCACTCTAAAGACCAGATTTTACCCTGTAGTGGTTGGGGGAATAGCCAAGTTATTTAAGCAGATAATATTAATGTTATAGAAGTAACGCTGTAGGTAAATAGACTGGACATGAGAGGAACTGGCAAAAAGTTTGAAGACTATTTCAATAGTACAAGTGAAAGGTGATTATCATGAAAAATAATGCTGCACAAGATAGTCACAAGAATCAAATGAGGTAATACATATAAACGTGATTCTTAAACTGAAATGCTGAACATCTGAAAGGTATTGCTGACAAAAAGGATAAAGAAATACTGTTTTCTACTGAGGGACGTTAAGCCACAGCAAGATATGAGCTGTGTGGGGTCTCCAGGTAAGTTTCTAATTTCTCCACCCTTAGCTCAGGAAGAACAAAGGAAAGTGTTGCTCAACCTCCGAGGGGATCTAATACAAGGAAATAAGCTACTGTGGCAGGCACTGCATTGTTTGCTTCTAGCAGGTTTTAAAAAGGGACACTTCTCCCCGCTAGGGCAGGGGAGAATTTAGGCAGCATTCACACCATCTACAATTTCCTCCCAGCTGTCAGAAGCCTCCCTCTCCCTTTATTGTTTACTGCAATGGCCTGGACATCAGTGAGAGTCCACAGTTATTGATTTTTCAAGCTAAAAAGCAAACAGACCCAGCTGGAGGTGGCTGTATACCAGGAAGAGGGACAGGGACTTTCCCAGTCTGTCTTATGTTTGGGAAATATATCTTACTCTCTACACCCAGTTTTGTGGGCACCTGCGGGAAATCAGAACCTCTCACCCTGACACTTGTCACTTAATTAACTGGCAGAGAAAATCCTTTCCAAGAAGAACAAAAATATCTCTCTCTCTCAAAGATTAAATCTTTCTTAACAGAACTTAGCCCAAAATAGAAACAGCAATTTCATAAGAGTTCATTTACCTTGTGCCAGTGGAAAGAGATGACATGATGTCAAGGAATGTGCTTGAACTTTACAAGCAGGCAGACTTAAATTTTAATTCCAGCTCCTCCATACAGCGACGTGGCCTTGAAAGTTAATCTTTGTGACGTCTAGCTACTTAATGTTTAAAATGGGTTAATAGTAAATTATCTGGTAACAGGTGCTCAGTAGTATTTTTGGAATAAATATTGTTAACATTATACAACACAGTATAGTTGATTTACAATGTGGTGCAGGAAAATTTGATGGATAGAAAAAACACAATGGCTAGAAGGTAGTGAGTAGAAGCAGAAATAGCATAAAGTTAAGGTGTTTGATAAGAACCCTGGTAAGGGGGCTGAATCTACAATCAGAGGCTGTTGTGTGTCTGTTTCATGACTTATGTTTCAAGGTTCTTTAGCTGTTTTATGGATAACAGACTCTAAGGGGTCAAGAGGTTGTGGAGGAAACTGGAAGTTGTCTGGATAAGGAATGGTGGGGCCCACACCAGAGAGGTAAATAAGGGCCCATCCCTAACACAAGAGTTTGTGTTCTGGTGGCAGAGAGAGTCATTAAAACATTAATTTCAGCAAAAGTCAAACATTCAAACACAGAGATAATCATGGATGCTAAGAGAGCAGGAGGGAGAAAAAAGCATGTGACTCTCCCAATGTGAAGTGAGCCTTGCAAATATACTGAGTCTGGGGTAGCTGGATGAAGCACAAGCTGGAATCAAGATTGCCAGGATAAATATCAGTAACCTCAGGTATGCAGATAACACCACCCTTATGGCAGAAAGTAAAGAACAACTAAAGAGCTGCTTGATGAAAGTGAAAGAGGAGAGTGAAAAATTTGGCTTAAAATTCAACATTCAGAAAACCAAGATCATGGCATCTGGTCCCATCACTTTATGGCAAATAGGTGGGGAAACAGTGACAGACTTTATCTTTTTGGGCTCCAAAATCACCACAGATGGTGACTGCAGCCATGAAATTAAAAAACGCTTGCTCCTTGGAAGGAAAATTATGACCAACATAGACAGCATATTAAAAAGCAGAGACATTACTTTGCCAACAAAGGTTTGTCTAGTCAAAGCTATGTTTTTTCCAGTAGTCATGCAAGAATGTGAGAGTTGGACTATAAAGAAAGCTGAGCATCGAAGAATTGATGCTTTTGAATTGTGGTGTTGGAGAAGAGTCTTGAGAGTCCTTTGGACTGCAAGGAGACCCAACCAGTCCATCCTAAAAGAAATCAGTCCTGAATATTCATGGGAGGCACTGATGTGAAGCTGAAACTCCAGTGCTTTGGCCACTTGATGTGAAGAACTGACTCATTTGAAAAGACCCTGATGCTGGGAGAGATTGAAGGTGGGAGGAAAAGTGGACGACAGAGGATAAGATGATTGGATGGTATCACTGACTCAATGGACATGAGTTTGAGTAAACTCCAGGAGCTGGTAATGAACAGGGCAACCTGGCGTGCTGCAGCCCTAGGGTCACAAAGAGTTGAACATGACTGAGTGACTGAACTGGGGTAATGTATGTTGTGAGACCCCCCCATTCCCACTCTGTAAACCTCTATACTGCCCTGATGTTGGTCCTTCAGCATTTGCATCTTAAGAGTAAAGCAATGATCCAAACACCAAGAAAATGTTAATGATGGTACTCAAGCACAGGAACTACCCATGAATGATTCCACATTGGGATGGAGAAGTTGGTGAGATGATCAGGAAGCAGTATGTCGATTTGGATCCCGGGAAGCTGATGATGGAATAACAAGATAGGACACTGAAAAGAGGGAATGGAAACAGAATGGAGACTTGAGCAAGTCACACATACCTGAACTTCTGTGGTCCCTACCACAGCCCACCAACTTCCAAAGCATTTACACATTCATTAAAGCCCAGCTTAAGATCTTGTCCTTCCATAAACCTACCCTGAACATTGCAGTTAAAAGTCAGTTTTTTTCTTCCTGCAATTTTAATCTCTGCCAATTTAAGACAACATATCACTTTGGTTTATGTTTTCCTGTCTCAACATTTTAAAAAAAAACCTGTGAATTCTTTAAGTACTTCCTGTTGCTTTTGCACAATGTTGACCTTCTAGTAGGTTCTCAATGCTGAGTGGCTTGGGGCATTTATAGCAGCTGTGGCATCATCTCCATGGGCCTACAAATTCCGTTACTAGCTAATTTGAAGTGCATCAGCCTTTTTACATGTAGCTGTATCTACAGTCTCTGTTATAAAACCAGTTTAATTTTTTAAGTTGTCAGACTCCATAAGTTCTATGAATTATATTGTATTATGTTAATACAAGAAGAGCTTTGGAAAATAATAACAACAAAGCTCATCACAAAATCCATTACAGGAACTTTTTTGGTGGCATGATGGATAAGAATCCACCTGCCAATGCAGGGGACAAGGATTCGATTTCCTGGTCTGGGAAGATCGCACATATCAAGGAGCAGCTAAACCCATGTGCCACAACTACTGAGCATGTGCTCTAGGGCCTGTAAGCTGCAACCCATATGCTGCAACTACTTTTAAGCCTGTGCATGCCTAGAGCCTGTGCTCCACAACAAGAGAAGCCACTGCAATGAGAAGCCCACACACCACAACAGAGTAGTCCCTGCTTGCTGTAACTAGAGAAAGTCCATGCAAAGAAATGAAGATCCAGCACAGACAAAAATAAATAAGCAAAATTATATATATACATATATATATGTATATGTATATTTATATATATATATAAAGTTTTATGTATATATAAAAGCAAAATCCATTACAATGAGAAATAATGATAACTAGCAGGAGATCTGGGTTTTGTTTAGCTTTGGCTGGCAAAAAAAAAAAAGTTAGAATGAATATCTAAGTTCTTTTCCTCATCAAAGTCTTGTTTTACTTCTTATTTATGCATCAATCACACTAAAATCCAGCTCACATAAGAAAACCAAGATGATTTCAGAAGTTTACCTTAAAAATCAGACATCACGAGAGATGAGGAATGCCTGAGAGAGAAGAGAGTTGGACCTTCAGAAAAGTACTGGCATGAGCAGTTTTGTACACTGGACCCAGTCTATACTTTCTATATCTTCCTTAAGGTGTCTCCTTCCTCTCTTCATCAACTCTAGCTTTTGCATTATTTTGGTTTTGACTTCAGTGTTCCTCACACTTAATGCAATGTCTGAATCTGGACATGTTTTCAACTCTTCCCCTGCCACAAAAATCAAATTTGGGGGTCTTGACCATGCTCTTTCATTTCAGTCTTGGGCTATCCTCTAGGTTTATACCTTTCTGTTGCTCTCAGCAACTCATAGTAACAGCTGATTCCAACGCAGCTCTTCACTTGTATAAAAACGTTACCTTCATAACTCCCTCAAAAGATAGATGTCTTTATATTCTCATTTTATAAATGAGGGACCTGAGGCACAAAGAAGTTAAGTAAGCTATTCAAGAGTTACCGAGCTTAATGTCATGTACTTGCTGTTCTAAAGATAAAATGTTACTTAGCGTGTATGCATTTCTTCCTTTCTTTCAGGGAACCAGGATGATAAGAGTCAACCTCGATCATGTCCATGAATTAAGCTTCCTATATCCACTTTGGATTTAATGACTGCAATCTTCACTCTTCAGCTGGCACTGATATAATTGCAGAATCTAAGTAAAGGCAAGATAAGGAGGAGAGGACAGTTCTAGAAGTCCTGCATATAAACTCATGTGGCAGCTCCTGCCAGGATGAAGTCCTCTGAGTGTAAACCTTATTTTTAAAGTTATGTGTTTTTAAACTTATAATTAACCATTTGACTTGACAACTGAGGTATGAGGAAGTAACTAACTATATCTGTTTCTAGATAGGTCAAGTTTTAAAGAAATACTGCAACAAAATCCTCAAAAGAGGACCCTGAGGAGCTTCTATTAAGTTCTACCCCTTGCTTCTGAGCTCAGTGTCACCCAGTTAAAGATTGGATTCACGTGTATCAAACTATAGGAACAGCTACCCTTCACTTCAGAGGAAATCACAGTGATTGAAATGGTCTCACAGTGCTGAGGTGTTGACCTAGAAACAGGATAGGGTGTCCTGAAGTATGTAGTTCATGTACTTCCATTGTTTTTGCAGGAGGGTTGATGGGTTGTGTTGAGTCATAAAATGGTCTCATCCATTTCCTCTTAAAATAACCCTTCCATTTCTATAACACTTCACAGTTTGTGAAGTACTCTTTCCTACATTATCTCACTGCCTTTCACATCAAGCTCAACATATCCAAAATTGAAATAATTTCCCCTCTCAAAGCTATGCTGCCTTCAGTGTTCTTCATTCCCGTCAAATCCACTCCTACATTGTTTTTCACTCTGCTCTTCCTCTCCATGCCTCACTGCCTCAGCAGGTAAGTTCAGACACTCCTTACCCATCCCCTGGAACAGACCTCTTCATTTTTTATATAAGTAAGAGTGCTCCTGTTTCAAAATCTTTAGGCAGAACATCAGTATTTATAGCAGATTGACATGAAGCAGCTGGAAGAAATGAAGAAAAGCTTTCCACACACTGGGGAGATCCCCTGAAAGCCCGAAAGTTTTATTGAACAGCCATCCATTTATTTTGTTGCCTATGTCTATGTCCATGCTACAATGGCTCAGTTGAGTAGTTGCAATACAGACTATAAGTCTCACAAAGACTAAACTATTTACTATCTGGTCTGTACAGAAAAAAAAATATGTTGACTGCTAGCTTACACTATAGCAATAATATGCTAAATGAACTTTCATATTAACTCTTCTCTGATAAACTACCGTCATAACTGCCTCTAAACTACTGTCATAACTGCATCAGAACTGATACTACTAAGTTTCTACAAAATAAAGTTCAAATTTCTTAACCAAGTCTTCCCAAAACATGACTTACAAATACCATTAACTTCCGTTCCCATTAATTAATCCCTTCACAAACACTCTGAAATATGTTTTTCTCTCTAAATGGTATACTTCCTTACACCCAAGTCATTTTCATCTAGGAAAAGCCTTCTTGCTTTTAGCTACTCAATCTTTAAAATTAGTCCTCCCTCAGAAAGAGTCTTTTGAGCTCACAGTAAAAAGGGATCTTCTTTCAAATTTCCCAAAGTACTTTTACCACCTCTAGTACTTTTGCCACCACCAAAATATTTTTATCACAGACCTAGTGCCATCACTGATCAATTTCTGTCATAAATTCTAATTACAGATAGTCCCCAACTTATGATAGTTCGACTATGTTTCATATTTATGATGCTACAAAGGTCTTCACTTGTGGCTCAGCTGGTAAAGAATCTGCCTGCAGTGCGGGAGACCTGGGCTTGATCCCTGGATTGGGAAGATCCCCTGGAGAAGGGAAAGGCTACCCACTCCAGTATTCTGGCCTGGATAATTCCATGGACTGTATAGTCCATGGGGCTGCAGAGTCAGACATGAATGGACAACTTTCACTTTCACTTTCAAAAGCAGTATACATTCAGTAGAAATACATTTTGAATTTTGATATTTTCCTGGGCTAGCAGTATGTGATATGACCCTCTCTTACAATTCTAGGACCCAGAAATAAGCCACAGCTCTGAATCAACCACACAATCATGAGGGTAAACAACTGATAGATTACAACCATTAAGTTGTTCACTTTCAGCAGATTATTCAATAAATTACATGGGATATTCCAAATATTATTATAAACTAAGCTTTGTGATAGATGATTTTGCCCAACTATAGGCTAACATAAGTTTTCTGAGCACGTTTAGGGTAGGCAAGCTAAGTAATGATGTTTGGTAGGTTAGGTGTATTAAATGCATTTTGGACTTTCAATATTTTCAACTTATGCTGGTTTGTTGAAACATTACGCCCTGGTAGCTCAGCTAGTAAAGAATTCACCTGCAATGCAGGAGACCCTGGGTGGATTCCTGAATCAGGAAGTTCCCCTGGAGAAAGGATAGGTTACCCGCTCCAGTATTGTTGGGCTCCCCTGGTGGCTCAGATGCTAAAGAATCTGTTTGGAATATGGGAAAACTGTGTTCGATCCCTAGGTAGGGAAGATCCCCTGGAGGAGGGCATGGAAACCTACTTCAGTATTCTTTTCTGGAGAATCCCCATGGACAGAGGAGCCTGATGGGCTACAGTCCATGGGGTCGCAAAGAGTCAGACACAACTGAGCGACTAAACACAACACAGCACAATCCCACTGTAAGTCAGAATATGTGTGTGTGTGTGTGTGTGTGTCTTTATTATCTTCTAAACTCATTGATGATAGGAGTATAACTATATTTTCTCCCTCCAGAACCTGTTGATACCTAGCATGTGTCTTGCATTTCATTAGCTTAAGCTAAGGAGTTGCTGCATGAATAAACCTGTAGTTCTGTGGAGTAAGAACTATTGTAACATCCATTTTACAGATGAGTAAACTAAGATATACTCCCAGGCCTCAGTCAGTCTCTCCCATTAGGAAGCCTCCATAAGCCTCTTATCCTTATCCAACAGAGGGCAGACAGAATGAAAACCACAATCACAGAAAACTAATCAAAATGGTCACATGGACCACAGCCTTGTCTAGCTCAATGAAACTATGAGCCATGCTGTGTAGGGTCACCCAAGATGGACGGGTCATGGTGGAGAGTTCAGACAAAATGTGGTCCACTGGAGAAGGGAATGGCAGACCACTTCAGTATTCTTGCCTTGAGAACCCCATGAACAGTATTAAAAGGCAAAAAGATAGGACACTGAAAGATGAACTCCCCAAATTGGTAGGTGCCCAAAATGTTGCTGGAGAAGCATGGAGAAATAACTCCAGAAAAAATGAAGAGACAGAGCCAAAGCAAAAGCAACACCCAGTTGTGGATGTGACTGGTGATGGAAGTAAAGTCTGATGCTGCAAAAAACAATATTGCATAGAACCTGGAGTGCTAGGTCCATGAATCAAGGAAAATTCTAAGTGGTCAAACAGGAGATGGCAAGAGTGAACATTGACATTTTAGGAATCAGTGGACTGGAATGGGTAAATATAACTCAGATGACCATTATATATACTACTGTAGGCAAGAATCCCTTAGAAGAAATGGAGTAGCCCTCATAGTCAACAAAAGAATTCAAAATGCAGTACTTGGATGTAATCTCAAAAACAATAGAATTACCTGTTTGTTTCCAAGGCAAACCATTCAATATCATGGTAATCCAAGTCTGTGTCCCGACCAGTAATGCTGAAGAAGCTGAAGTTGAATGGTTCTATGAAGACCTAAAAGACCTTCTAGAACGAACACCCCCCAAAAGATGTCCTTTTCATTATAGAGGACTGGAATGAAAAAGTAGGAAGTCAAGAAACACTTGGAGTAACAGGCAAATTTGGCCTTGGAGTACAGAATGAAGCAGGGCAAATGCTAATAGAATTTTACCAAGAGAACACACTTGTCATAGCAAACACCCTCTTCCAACAACACAAAAGAAGACTCTATACATGGACATCACCTGATGGTCAACACCGAAATCAGATTGATTATATTCTTTGCAGCCGAAAATGGAGTAGCTCTATACAGTCAGCAAAAACAAGACCGGGAGCAGACTGTGGCTCAGATCGTGAACTGCTTATTGCCAAATTCAGACTTAAATTAAAGAAAGTAGGGAAAACCACTAGACCATTCAGGTATGACCTAAATCAAATCCCTTATGATTATACAGTGGAAGTGACAAATAGATTCAAGGGGATTAGATCTGATCACCAGAGTGCCTGAAGAGCTATGGATGGAGGTTCATGACATTGTACAGGAAGGAGAGATCAAGGCCATCCCCAAGAAAAAGAAATGCAAAAAAGCAAAATGGTTGCCTGAGGAGGCCTTACAGATAGCTGAGAAAAAGAGAAGTGAAAGGCAAAGGAGAAAAGGAAAGATATATATATACCTAGTTGAATGCAGTGTTCCAAAGAATAGCAAGAAGAGATAAGAAAGCCTTCCTCAGTGATCAATACAAATAAATAGAAGAAAACATTAGAATGGAAAAGACTAGAGATCTCTTCAAGAAAATTAGAGATACTAAGGGAACATTTCATGCAAAGATGGGCAAAATAAAGGACAGAAGCAGAAGATATTAAGAAGAATTGGCAAGAATACACAGAAGAACTATACAAAAAAGATCTTCATGACCCAGATAATCACAATGGTGTGATCACTCACCTAGAGCCAGACATCCTGCAATGCGAAGTCAAGTGGGCTTAGATAGCATCACTATAAACAAAGCTAGTGGAAGTGATGGAATTCCAGTTGAGCTATTTCGAATCCTAAAAGTGAAAGTACTTCACTCAATATGCCAGAAAATTTGGAAAACAGCAGTGGTCACAGGACTGGAAAAGGTCAGTTTTCATTCCAATCCCAAAGAAAGGCAATGCCAAAGAATGTTCAAACTACCACACAATTGCATTCATCTCACATGCTAGCAAAGTAATGCTTAAAATTCTCCAAGCCAGGCTTCAACAGTGCATGACCCGCGAACTTCTAGATGTTCAAGCTGGATTAGAAAAGGCAGAGGAACCAGAGGTCAAATTGCTAACACCCATTGGGTCATCAAAAAGGAAATGCAGTGGCAAGGCATGCTTTATTGACTTTGCTAAAGCCTTTGACTATGTGTATCACAACAAACTGTGGAAAATTCTTAAAGAGATGGTGATACCAAACCAACTTACCTGCCTCCTGAGAAACCTGTGTGCAGGTCAAGAAGCAACAGTTAGAACTGTATATGGACCAAAAGACTGGTTCCAAAACAGGAAATGAGTAAGTCAAGGCTATATTGTCACCCCGCTTATTTAACTCATATGCAGAGTACATCATGCAAAATGCCAGACTGGATAAAGCACAAGCTCGAATCAAGAATGCTGGGAGAAATATAAATAACCTCAGATACACAAATGACACTACCCTTATTGCAGAAAACGAAGAACAACTAAAGAGGCTCTTGATGAAAGTGAAAGAAGAGAGTGAAAAAGTTGGCTTAAACCTCAACATTCAGAAAACTAAGACCATGGCATCTGGTCCCATCACTTCATGGCAAATAGTTGGGGAAACATTGAAACAGTGAGAAACTTTATTTTGGGGGGGTTCAAAATCAGCAGATGGTGACTGCAGCCATGAAATTAAAAGATTTTTGCTCCTTGGAAGAATAGCTATGACCAACCTAGACAGCAAATTAAAAAGCAGAGACATTACTTTGCCAACAAAGGTCCACCTAGTCAAGGCTATAGTTTTTCCAGTAGTCAGGTATGAATGTGAGAGTTGAACCATAAAGAAAACTGAGCGCTGAAGTACTGATGCTTTTAAACTGTGGTGTTGGAGAAAAGTCTTGAGAGTCCCTTGGACTGCAATGAGATCCAACCAGTCCATCCTAAAGAGAATCAGTCCTGAATATTCATTGGAAGGACTGATGCTGAAGCTGAAACTCCAATACTTTGGCCACCTGATGTGAAGAACTGACTCACTGGAAAAGAGCCTGAGGCTGGGGAAGATTGAAGGCAGGAGGAGAAGGGGACGACAGAGGAGGAGATGGTTGGATGGCATCACCGACTCTATGGACATGAGTTTGAGCAAGCTCTGGGTGTTTGTGATGGACTGCGAAGCCTGGCGTGCTGCAGGCCATGGGGTCACAAAGAGTCAGACACTATTGAGCAACTGAGTTGAACTGACTGAAACTGAGACATAAGATGTGTGTCAGTAAGGTTAAGTTAGAGTAAGCTGCAGCAACATACACCACCCCACCCCTACCAAACCCAAGTGCACTTAAAAGAACAAAGCCTTATTTCTTGCTCATACCATATATCCTTTCACATGAATTGTGGCTGTTCACTGTTGTCTTGACTCCAGGACTACAGACTGTTGTTTTGACTTGGAACAACCTCTGTCTGGAATATTGCTGATATTCATGGTATAGAGAAAGGAGAAAACATAGCAAAGTATTCACAATCTTTGAAATTTACTACTTAGAAGTGTCATGTATTAATTTGTTTATATTTCATTGGCCCAAACAAGTCATTTAGCCAAGCTTGATGTCAAAGGGGCAGGTCAAGATAATTTTCCCCCTATGAGGGGCAGCAAATATTTTTTGAAGAAACCAAATCTATCACAAGGAGGTTGAATGATTTGTCTCAGATGACACAGCTAGCAAGTGACAAAATAAGTAAGCACTTGAAAGAAAGCCCTTTGAAAAGGAATCTTTTCATTTTGGCATAAAGCAAATGATCAGAAGGAATAAAGCAGTGCCTATAGAAGCAACTATGCTCTAGCCACTTAAACTGACCCACCAGCTAAGAACCTTTGAAGGGGTAGAGAACAATTGAGAACAGTCATGTCTTTAGGTCAATTCTTTTAGTGTATCACTATTGGAGAATCAATAGTGGCCATAGACAGAAACACAGGAAGTGACAACTTCTGTTACTGTTGATTGCTTTAAGAGGATGCTGGAAGCAGTGTGAATGCAGTAAATGGAAAAAGCTTCCACTGCATTACCTGCACTTTAAATACCATTACCGGCACTCAGGAATAAAATGGCCTGGGGAAACTTGACAACACAAGAGTTAAAGGGACATTTATAAGGATCAGGGTGACTTTGCTCATTGATGTCTCTTTAAATGTATTCACCTTCCTATTATTTAAATTTGGTTTGTATAAGCAGAGCAGATTTCTGATCGTTTCTATGGAGAATTAAACAGCTTGTTAGCTTCCACTGTGTTCCAGGCACCATGCTAAGACAAGGGAACAAGATGGATATAGTTTCTGGCTTCAGGGAGATTATAATCTAGTAAAAAATGCAGACTTTAGGTAACACATTATTATAGTAATGCTGAGAACAAACAGGGAAGCCCAGGGTTGTAGGAGACACTACTGCTGTCCCCAAAAGATTTCCCTGACTCCCTTTTACTGTTAGAGTTTCTCCCCACAGCTTCTGAAAGCCTCCACTTCTTCTTCTTTGTTTTTGTAATTTAATTTGTGTATTTTAACTGGAGGCTAATTACTTCACAATATTGTAGTGGTTTTTGCCATACATTCACATGAATCAGCCATGGGTGTACATATGCCCCCCATCCTGAACTCTGCTCCCACCTCCCTCCCCATCCCATCCCTCAGGGTCATCCCAGTGCACTGGCCCTGAGTGCCCTATTTCATGCATCAAACCTGGACTTGCGATTTGTTTAACATATAATAATATACATGTTTCAATGCTATTCTCTCAAATCATCCCACCCTCATCTTCTCACACAGAGTCCAAAAGACTGTTCTATACATCTGTGTCTCTTTTGCTGTCTCACACATAAGATCATCGTTACCATCTTTCTAAATTCCATATATATGCGTAAATATACTGTTTTGGTGTTTTTCTTTCTGACTTACTTCACTCTGTATAATAGGCTCCAGTTTCAACCACTTCATTAGAACTGATTCAAATGCATTCTTTTTAATAGCTGAGAAGGTGCGGCAGCTGAGACGGCACAGGAGCGGCTGAGAGGAGCTATCCCACGTCCAAGGTAAGGAGAAGCAGCTGTGCTTTGCTGGAGCAGCCATGAAGAGATACCCCACATCCAAGGTAAGAGAAACCCAAGTAAGATGGTAGGCGCTGAGAGAGGGCATCAGAGGGCAGACAGACTGAAACCACAATCACAGACAACTAGCCAATCTGATCACATGGACCACAGCCTTGTCTAACTCAGTGAAAGTAAGCCAGGCCGTGTAGGGCCACCCAAGATGGATGGGTCATGGTGGAGAGGTCTGAGAGAATGTGGTACACTGGAGAAGGGAATGGCAAACCACTTCAGTATTCTTGCCTTGAGAACCCCATGAACAATATGAAAAGGCAAAAAGATAGAACACTGAAAGATGAACTCCCCAGGTGGGTAGGTGCCCAATATGCTACTGGAGATCAGTGAGAAATAACTCCAGAAAGAATTAAAGGATGGAGCCAAAGCAAAAACAACACCCAGTTATGGATGGGACTGGTGGTAGAAGCAAGGTTTGATGCTGTAAACAGCAATATTGCATAGGAACCTAGACTGTTAGGTCCATGAATCAAAGCAAATTGGAAGTGGTCAAACAGGAGATGGCAAGAGTGAATGTTGCCATTGTAGGAATCAGCTAACTGAAATGGACTGGAATGGGTGAATTTAACTCAAATGACCATTATATCAACTACTGTGAGCAGGAATACCTTAGAAGAAATGGAGTAGCCCTCATAGTCAATAAAGGAGTCCAAAATGCAGTACTTGGATGCAATCCCCAAAACAACAGAATGATCTATGTTCATTTCCAAGGTAAAGCATTCAATATCACGGTAATCCAAGTCTATGCCCCAATCAGTAAACCCTGAATAAGCTGAAGTTGAATGATTCTATGAAGACCTACAAGACCTTCTAGAACTAACACCCTCCCCTCCCCCCAAAATGTCCTTTTTATTATAGGGGACGGGAATGAAAAAGTAGGAAGTCAAGAAACACCTGGAGTAACAGGCAAATTTGGCCTTGGAGTACAAAATGAAGCAGGGAAAAGGATAATAGAGTTCTGCCAAAAGAACTCACTGGTCATAGCAACCACCCTCTTCCAACAACACATGGACATCACCAGATGGTCAACACCGAAATCAGATTGATTATATTCTTTGCAGCCAAAGATGGAGAAGCTCTATACAGTCAGCAAAAACAAGACCAGGAGTAAACTGTGGCTCAGATCATGAACTCCTTATTGCCAAATTCAGACTTAAATTGAAGAAAGTAGGGAAAACCACTAGACCATTCACGTATGACCTAAATCAAATCCCTTATGACTATACAGTGATGTGAGAAATAGATTTAAGGGACTAGATCTGATAGACAGAGTGCCCGATGAACTATGGACAGAGGTTCGAGACAGTGTACAGGAGACAAGAAATAAGACCATCCCCAAGAAAAAGAAATGCAAAAAAGCAAAATGACTGTCTGAGGAGGCCTTACAAATAGCTGTGAAAAGAAGAGAAGCAAAAAGCAAAGGAGAAAAGGAAAGATATACCCATTTGAATGCAGAATTCCAAAGAATAGCAAGGAGAGATAAGAAAGCCTTCCTCAGCGAAGAAATAGAGGAAGGAAATAGAGGAAAAAAACAGAATGGGAAAGACTAGAGATCTCTTCAAGAAAATTAGAGATACCACGGGAACATTTCATGCAAAGATGGGCTCAATAAAAGACAGAAATGGTATGGACCTAACAAAAGCAGAAGATATTAAGAAGAGGTGGCAAGAACACACAGAAGAACTGTACAAAAAAGATCTTCATGACCCAGATAATCATGATGGTGTGATCACTCACCGAGAGCCAGACATCCTGGAATGTGAAGTCAAGTGGACTTTAGAAAGCATCTCTATGAACAAAGCTAGTGGAGGTGATGGAATTCCAGCTGAGCTATTTCAAATCCTGAAAGACGACGCTGTGAAAGTGCCACACTCAATATGTCAGCAAATTTGGAAAACTCAGCAGTGGCCACATGACTGGACAAGGTCAGTTTTCATCCAATCCCAAAGAAAGGCAATGCCAAAGAGTGCTCATACTACTGCACAATTGCACTCATCTCTCATGCTAGTAAAGTCATGCTCAAAATTCTCCAAGCCAGGCTTCAGCAATACATGAACCGTGAACTTCCAGATGTTCAAGATGGTTTTAGAAAAGGCAGAGGAACCAAAGATCAAACCACCAACATCTGCTGGATCATCAAAAAAGCAGGAGAGTTCCAGAAAAATATTTATTTCTGCTTCATTGACTATACCAAAGCCTTTGACTGTGTGGATCACAACAAACTGTGGAAAATTCTTCAACACATGGGAATACCAGACCACCTGACCTGCCTCTTGAGAAACCTGTATGCAGGTCAGGAAGCAACAGTTAGAACTGTTCCAAATAGGAAACAGACTGGTTCCAAATATGAAAAAGAGTACGACAATATACATTGTCACCCTACTTATTTAACTTATATGCAGAATACATCATGAGAAACTATGGGCTGGAGGAATCAGGATTGCTGGGAGAAATATCAATAACCTCAGATATGCAGATGACACCACCCTTATGGCATAAAGTGAAAAAGAACTAAAGAGCCTCTTGATGAAAGTGAAAGAGGAGAGCGAAGAAGTTGGCTTAAAGCTCAACATTCAGAAAACTAAGATCATGGCATCTGGTCCCATCACTTCATGGGAAATAGATGGGGAAACAGTGAAACAGTGTCAGACTATTTTTGGGGGCTCCAAGATCACTACAGATGGTGACTGCAGCCATGAAATTAAAAGACGCTTGCTCCTTGGAAGGAAAGTTATGACCAACTTAGACAGCATATTAAAAAGCAGAGACGTTACTTTGTCAACAAAGGTCTGTCTGGTCAAGGCTATGATTCTTCCAGTGGTCATGTATGGATGTGAGAGTTGGACTATTAAGAAGGCTGAGTGCTGAAGATTTGATGCTTTTGAACTGTGGTGAACTGGAAGACTCTTGAGAGTCCCTTGGACTGCAAGGAGATCCAACCAGCCCATCCTAAAGGAGAGCAGTCCTGGGTGTTATTGGAAGGACTGACGTTGAAGCTGAAACTGCAATACTTTGGCCGCCTCATGCGAAGAGCTGACTCATTTGGAAAGACCTTGATGCTGGGAAAGATTGAAGGTGGGAGGAGAAGGGGACAACAGAGGATGAGATGGTTGGATGGCATCACCAACTCAATGGACATGGGTTTGAGTGGATTCCGGGAGTTGGTGATGGACAGGGAGGCCTGGTGTGCTGTAGTTCATGGGGTCGCATAAGAGTTGGACACGACTGAGCATTGAACTGAACTGAATATTTAATTGTGTATATGTACCACAGCTTTCTTACCCATTCATCTGCCGATGGACATCTAGGTTGCTTCCATGTCCTAGCTATTGTAAACAGTGCTGCGATGAACATTGGGGTACACGTGTCCCTTTCAATTCTGGTTTCCTTGGTGTGTATGGCCAGCAGTGAAGCCTCTACTTCTAATCTTCTGAACCTGACCCTCTTTTTGGAGAACTGACTTCCGGATACTGGAGCAACTTTGGCAGCAAGTATAGAAAGTGGGAGTTTCCTAGAAGTTTAGATGCCCTTACCCAATGACTGATAGAAGAGTCTGAAATCAGAGGTCTCTAGTCTTCCAGGGAAATAAAGTCAGAGGCATAATTCATAGTACAAAGTTCCCCTGATCGGACTGAGTCTGGACCTGATGAAATTATTTGCTTTCTGGATGTCAAGGTCATGAGAATGCACCCCACAATCATCTGACTGTAAAGAGAGTAACTGACCAATGGCTGGGGGCCTTCTAAAATACACCACTGAGTTTCTGCCAAGGCCATACTCTACAGGCTGCTCCAAGCCTGTGACTGAGCATGAAGGGACATAAGAGTGGGAAACATGGGACTCATCTGACAGATGGCTTTGGTCGACTGACAGCCTTTCATTACACTAGACATCATTTAGAACTCTCCCACTAACCTTCCTTTTCTTTCTCCTTTACTTGGGGTGAGATCTGCATTATAGCCTTGTGGCTTCCCAGCCTGTTCTGATTCCCCTCTACTCATCTCATCATAGTGGCATTTTCCCAGTAAGACCATCAAATGGTTAATCACATCTCGAAATCTGCTTCTCAGAGCATCTGAGCAAACACACTGGTTTCCTTACCCCTTCCTCTATTCCTCACTTCTTTTTTTCAAATTTATTGGGCTATAGTTGCTTTGCAGTGTTGTCTTAGTTTCTGTGATGTGTGCATGCTGAGTTGTTTCAGTCATGTCTGACTCGTTGCAACCCTATGGACAAGCCCTCCAGGTTCCTCTGTCCATGGGATTCTCCAGGCAAGAGTACTGGAGTGGGTTGCTATGTCCTACTCCAGGGGATCTTTCCCACCCAGGGCTTGAAACCACATCTCTTATGTCTCTTGCATTGGCAAGCAGGTTCTTTACCACTAGTGCCATCTGTGAAGCCCAGTTCCTGCTATATGTGAAGTAACTGAGCTATATGTATACATATATTCCCTCTTTCTTGGGCCTCCCCCCTACCCACCCACATCCCACCCCATAGGTCACCACAGAGCACTGAGCTGAGCTCCCTGTGTTATGCAGCAGCTTCCCACTAGCTATCTATTTTATGTGTAGTAGTGTATAAATGTCAATCTCAATCTCCTAAGTCATTCCACCCCTCTTCCCCCAACCATGTCCACACATCTGTTCTCTGAGTCTGCATCACTATTCCTACCCTGTACCCCAATGTTCATTGCAGTGCTATTTATAATAGCCAGAACATAGAAACAACATAAGTGTCCATAGAGAGATGAATGGATAAAGAAGATGTGGTACATATATACAATGGAATATTACTCAGCCACAAAAAGGAATGAAGTTGGGTCATTTGAGAGACATGGATGGACCTAGAGTCTGTCATACAGTGAAGTAAGTCAGAAAGAGAAAAACAAGCATCATATATTAACACATATATATAGTATTTGGAAAACCCCAACTTTATTGTTTCTCCTGTGAACATCTGCATATGGTTCCTCATCCTGGATCTGCTTCCTGGGAACTCAGTGTAAGACAAAGGCTCAATAGGAACACAACATAAAAAGAACTTAACTAATAGTAAGATGGTTACATTGAGGCTCAAAAGAATAGTAGATGTCAACAGGCAAAGAGATAAGAATATTCTATATTCTTATAGAAAATACCACATTCAAAACCCGCAGGCAAGAATGAGAATGTCAGAGTCAAGGAAGGGACAAGTGATGATTAATGTGGACAGAGATGGGAGGAAGAAGCCAGATCTGAACATCTTGATTGGCTATGCTAAAGATTTTCAACTTTCCCTAAAAGTGTAAAGAAGCCATTGTAAGATTTTAAGTAGGAAGCAACAAGGATCAAATTTGCATTCTTTAAAACTGACTTATAGACTAATGTAAAGCTGGGGACACTAGGTAGAAGGTTACGCAGTGATCTGTGTGAAGAGTTAGGATGGCTGACTACAGCAGGGATCTTGTAAACCACAGCCCACAGCCTGATTCCATATGGTTCAAGATCAAAGAATAATTTTTCATTATTAAAAGGTCATAAAAAGAAAAAACACCAAACAGTAAGACTAACTTGGAAGAAAGGCTGTATGTGGTCCTTAAAGCCTAAAATATTCACTACCTGATACTTTAGAGAAAAAAGTTTGCTGCTCCTGGACTAGAGTGATAATGATGGAGATGGGGAAATGCACTTGGATCAAAGAGATATTTTGAAAGTAGAATCAATCAAAATGGAGATGCAGACATAGAGAACAGACTTATGGACAATGGTAGAGGAGAAGAGAGGGAGAGGGTGAGATAAATGCAGAGAGTAGCATGGATGAATATCATTAACATATGTAAAATAGACAGCCAATGGGAACTTGCTGTATGACTCAGGGAACTCAAACAGGGGCTCTGTAATAACCTAGTGGGGTGGAGATGGGTGGGAGGTGGGAGGGAGATTCAAGAAGGAGGGGACATATATACACCTATGGTTAGTTCATGTTGATGTATGATAGAAATCAAACCAATATTGTAAACCAATCATCAATCAATTAAAAGTAAATAAATATATATTTTAAAATTTTTGATCTATTGAATTTAGGCGAAGAGAGGAGGAAATAGGCACCCAAAACTTCAACCTGGGCAATTGGAAGGATGGAGGTATTATTTCCTGACAGAGAATATAAGCTGAGACTCTAGTTTGAGAGAGCCTTCAAAACATTCACATTGCATCAGAATTTACCTTTCCTCTTTTTAACTAAATTCCAGTTTTAAAGTACAGACTGGAGAGATGAGAAAATTGCAATCTTTCCTCTAAGACACTTTATAATCTTATAACAGGAAGAAAGTAAAAATAAAGTTAAACATATCATAATGCAAAATAGTGACAAATGAATGTCACAAGAGAGGTACAAGATGCCAAAGAGGTTCACAGGAGGAAGAGAGAGATTAATACCACATCAGTTTAGGGAAACAGGAAGTATTTCATTGACGATGTGTTACTTGAAGTAGGCTTTGAAGTATAACTAGAAATACAGCATAACTTGAATTAATCCCAGGTTCTCTCTTAGTGCCACATTCACACATCCCCAGAAAATGAAGCAAAACTTATTGAACATTAATTCCAATCTTAAATATTATCAATTTGTAACCAACAACTGCACTTATTAAATTCCTCCTTCTTCTCCTAGTCTATTATCTGACATCTTCAATAGCTCTGGACTCTTCCTCTAGTCCACTTACACCCTCTCCCAGAAATTCGGCTGTCCCAGGTGGCTTTATCTCTCCTTCACCTCCATTTCCTTCGACTTTGGCAGTTGACACACTTGGTATCTGGTTTTGCCTCATGAAAACCTGAGAACTACAGTGGCTAGGACAGAACTCTTTTACAGGTCTATGTTCGGAGAAGGGAAAGATGGGATGGCTCACCTGTTAAAAAGTGTCATCCTTGTTCCAAGTAAATTGAGTGGACAGTGTGGAGGCTTGTCTTCAAGGAGAATGTGGGTTTAATAAGAAGAGTTAAGACTGACAGCACGTCTCAGGATGTACTGTGTAGATTTGTCTTCCATGGTCCCAATAGGTGCTATATGTGAGATGTAAAGACTGCAGTATTTATTCGCCAGAGGAATGACTGTACTTACTGAATTGGAAAAGGAAAGAAGGCAGGTAAAACCTAGCTTTGCTGAACTCCACACAGCTGAATTCTCTGTTGTACTGTTGAAACTGCATTCATCATTATGGAAGACAAGTCAAGTTACAGGGGGAAATATTTACATTAAAAATCTATTCAATATTTTCAAAAGCTTCCAGAGTAGTATCTAAAATCAGCACACAGTTGACCCAAGCTCTTCCTTTGGGACCCTCCTCTCCCTCCTGAAGATCCTATTTCACTGATAAATGAGAATTAATGGTTATGCTCCTGTTCTTACAAGTCACCGAGTCACCAGAGATCCAATTATGCTCCTCACACATTCTCCCTTAAGGCAGAAAATGGATTCATGCACTTTAGATTTTTAGTGAGAAGTCTTGAGTCTGAGATGTTTTCCATCTTAAATTTCAGATAATTGGAAAATGAGGCCATGATGATTATCAACTACATTATGGACCTAATTCTAAGTGAAAAGTATAGTGCTTTTTGTATCATGGCTGATGTAAAGACAAAGAATATGGGGCTTCTGGTCTTAAAAATAGATACATACACATGATGAGATAGAAGGGAAGGGAAAGAAAAAGAATCATTTGGAGTGTGAACTTTGGTAACCTCAATGTCTCATTTCAAGCACTGATGCTATCATGAGCTTCAATTTTAAATCCTATCATTATTTCAGCAGTAAATTAATCTACTCAAAACTAGATGGATGCCATTAATTCCAGTTTTTTTAATATATAAATATTTCTCCTTGTCATTCTGACTTGTCATGCTGAGTAAAATGTGGGACAGAAGGAAAAAAATGTTGGTGTGGTTGACAGTACCCCTGCTTTCTTCTTTTTTTACAGATTCTTTTTCAGCAGTCACTCCTTGACCCTCATCTAACCTAGACATTTGTGCACGACCTCTCTCCCTAATCACTGCTACCCATCAGACGTTTATTGAGAACCTACAATATTCTAGCCCTTTCACACCTATGAAGACACAAACTACTTTTGTCAAGAGACCAGTAGCATTAGACTCTTACATATTCACAACTTTTTTTTTAATTTCCAAGATGATCTCACATTTTGATCAAGGAATTATTTTTTCCTCTTTGGAGGAAATAAGAATGAGTTTTCTGTTAGAAATTTTTGAAAAGAAAATTCACTAATATTTGATTATTCATTCAAGAAAGCAACCTGGGGATTCTTCTCATTCTATATAAAATTTTACTTTCTAGATTAAAATTTTCTCTGCTTCATAATCAGAAAAGGAGTGAATGGTTTCTAAAAGTTTACAACAAGTGCAGTATGAGAGATCTTTACAGACCCCCTAAGAAATCAGAAGCATGCATAGGCCATACCATGGAGCTTCAGAAAACTGGCTCAAATCCCAGAAAATCCAAATTCTCTCTCCAGACCCAACAAAGCACCCACATGCTTCTACATGCATATTCTTTGGTAAGCTCTACACTGGGGGAGGGGGTACAGGAGGGGGGGTAAGGAAGGAAAACAGCCCATTTTTTAGCCAAGGCGACTATAATTCAGAGAGATTAACTTTAGGGAATTATTGAAGATAATAATTAGTAAGTAATAACTAAGACTGGGGTACAGGTCTTCTGTCTTTAATTCCAGTGGTCCTCCTGATGACTCACAGCTGCTCTCTGAAATGTGCTCTCTTTGAAGCCTAGTTAGAGATTCATATAGAGATGGCAGGGACTTTAAAAAAATGTTATTGAAGTATAATCGATTTACAATGTTGTGCTAATTTCTGCTGTACAGCAAAGTGATTTAGTTATACATATACATATTCTTTTTCACATTATTTTCCATTATGATTTATCACAGGATATTAAATATAGTTCCCTGTGCTATACATTAGGACCTTGTCTTTTATCAAGCCTATATATAATAGTTTGTATCTGATAACCTCAAACTCCCAATCCTCCCTCCACCAACCCCCCTCTTCCTTGGCAACTACAAATCCATTGTCTATGTCTATGAGTGTGTTTCAGTTTTGTAGATATGTTCTTTTGTGTCAAATTTTAGATTCTGCATAAAAGTGATATCACATGGTATTTATCTTTCTCTTTCTGACTTCCTTCACTTAGTATGATAAAATCTTGTTGCTGCAAATGGCATTGGTAGGGACTTTTTGACCATGTTGATCCAGCTTCTGCTCTTACTTTGTAGGAGGCAAGCGGAAAAATGTACCAGGCTATTAAAAATTATGCCACTACAGCATTGTTGATGGGAATTGTGGGCGATTTAATTTGCTTGGAGATATCAAACAACATCCAACAGCAGGTTGCTATGGCAATGTGAGTCTTAGTGGCTTTAAACGAAAATATCTCAATGGTAAAATAATTAGGTAAGTAGAGTAGAGAATCTTCACTGTTTCATGCAGTCATTTTCCAATGATTACCATTTTATGGTTGTGACTTGTGCTTACAGCCCTACCTAATATGGCAGTTCTCCCTTGAGGGAGGACGTATATGTGTATTGGTGTGTGGGTGTGATGGGGGCAGTATCTCTGATTAACACCTGCCCCCAAAACTCCTTTAGCAGGTGGCACCATATGGCAAGCTCCCACTCAATTGCAAATATAACGATAGAAGAATATGTAGGACTCAAGACAAACATACAACCTCGAACTAGGTCTGTCAGGGAGTTATGAGTGCATGTTAGGAGAATAATGTTCACTGGTGCCCTGTTTTTTTCCTTTTAAATTAAATTTGAATGCATGTCAATATTGCTTGTTCTAATTCTCTCTGACTCAGATGGTCATTTCCCAAGGCTCTGGAAAGGCCTTTTGTTTCTAAGGGCTGGCATTCCTACCCACTCAATCAGGCACCACCACTCATCCACATCCTACCCCTTCTTCACCCCGGAAATAGAGAACTCTTTCTTTGAATTGCTTATTCATCCCAGGAGAATGCTGCTAAGAAGCATAACAACTTTGCTGGGCTTCCTGTAGCATCCACTTTCAATATGCCAGAGAAGATGAAAGAAACTGATTTTTCATTGAGCACTCACTATGTGCAATGTCTTTAGTCAGTCTTTGGACGTTTTCCCAGTAGATCCATCTTCTCAATAACTCATATGAGAAACTGAGACTCATAGAGGTTTAAAACAAATCCAAAACACACCAAGCTAGTAAGTAGCAGAGCTGGGATATAAACTCATGTCTGCATGAGCCTAAAGTCTATATTATTTCCCTTATGCCATGCTGCTTTGCTTAAGGAAGGTTTATTTATTTAAGCACAAGCTGGAATCAAGACTGCCATGAGAAATATCAATAACCTCAGATACACAGATAACACCACCCTTATGACAGAAAGTGAAGAAGAACTAAAGGGCCTCTTGATGAAAGTGAAAGAGGAGAGTGAAAAAGTTGGCTTAAAGCTCAACATTCAGAAAACTAAGATCATGGCATCTGGTCCCATCACTTCACGGCAAATAGATGGGCAAACAGTGGAAACAGTGGCTGACTTTACTTTTTTGGGCTCCAAAATCACTGCAGATGGTGACTGCAGCCATGAAATTAAAAGACACTTGCTCCTTGGAAGAAAAGCTATGACCAACCTAGACAACATATTAAAAAACATTACTTTGCCAACAAAGGTCCATCTAGTCAAAGCTATGGTTTTTCCAGTAGTCATGTATGGATATGAGAGTTGGACTATAAAGAAAGCTGAGCACCAAAGAATTGATGCTTTTGAACTGTGTTGTTGGAGGAGATTCTTGAAAGTCCCTTGGACTGCAAGGAGATCAAACTAGTCAATCTTGAAGGAAATCAGCCTTGGATGTTCATTGGAAGGACTGATGCTGAAGCTGAAACTCCAATATTTTGGCCACCTAATGCGAAGAACTGACTCATTGGAAAAGACCCTGATGCTGGGAAAGATTGAAGGCAGGAGGAAAAGGGGACAACGGAGGATGAGATGGTTGGATGGCATCACCGACTTGATGGATATGAGTTTAAGCAAGTTCCGGGAGTTGGTGATGGACAGGGAAGCCTGGCGTGCTGCAGTCCATGGTGTCACAAACGGTCAGACATGACTGAGCAACTGAACTGAACTGATATATTTAAGATGTGGAAGTGTCAATTGTCCTGCTCTGCTTTGGTCTACTTTCTAGATTTTTAAGCACTGTCTCTACCCATTTGAACCAACGATTCTCAACCAGGATAATTTTGTCACCCAGAGGATATTTGGCAAGGCCTGGACCCATTTTTTGGTGGTCATAACTAGGGGAATGCCACTGGTATCTAGTGGGTAGAGGCCAAGAAAGCTGTTAATCATTCTATAATGCATGTAAACACCCCCCCCCCCCCCACACACACACACACATACACACAACAAATAATTATCCTATCCAAAGTATCAATAGTGCCTAGGATGAGGATCCTGATTTAGAAAACGCTGTGGATTCTCAGGAGCTGGATAATATTATATGTATCTTTTACCTATGGAAGTAAGTTTACTGATTTCTACACAGACTTCAGTAAGATAGGAGAGTCTAGAGCACAAGTCTGTTTCTCAGAAAACTGTGACCATCTTTCTTTCACCATAGATCTTGGTAAGTTTTAACACAAAAGTTAAGAAATACCAGTAGAGTGAATAAAAGAATAAGAAATGTGACAAAATGATATGATAACTTTCAGGCGATGCACAGGGAGTGTAGTATTTGCCTAGAAAATCAAAGAATGCGACCTGCATAGAGGTGACAATCTTTGAGTGGAGACAGAAGGAAGGCACTCTCCAGGTATAGAAGTGTAGTGGTAGGCATTCCAAGGAGAGTGGACAATGTGTGCTATGTCGGGGGAGTTTGAAATAGCGTGGCCTGCTTGGGGAACATCGATGTTCAATCCATCTGGAGCACAAGGGAGTGGCAGAGTAAGAAGCTGGACAGGTAGCTAGAAGCTGGATCTACAAAGTCCTTTTAGATCCATGACCATGAGCTGACTATGGCTCAGGTCACAAACTCCTTATTGCAAAATTCAGACTTAAACTTAAGAAAATAGAAAAACCACTATACCATTCAGGTATGACCTAAATCAAATCCCTTATGATTATACAGTACAAGCTGGATCTACAAAGTCCTTTTAGAAACAGGACCATGAGCTGACTATGGCTCAGGTCAAAAACTCCTTATTGCAAAATTCAGACTTAAACTTAAGAAAATAGAAAAACCACTATACCATTCAGGTATGACCTAAATCAAATCCCTTATGATTATACAGTACAAGTGACATATAGATTCAAGGGATTAGATCTGAAACACAGAGTGCCTGAAGAACTATGGACAGAGGTTCATAACATTGTACAAGAGGCAGTAGTCAAAACTATCCCCCAAAAGAAGAAATGCAAAAAGGAAAAATGATTGTCTGAGGAGTCCTTACAAATAGCTAAGAAAAGAAGAGAAGTGAAAGGCAAAGGAGAAAAGGAAAGGTATACCATCTGAATACAGAGTTTCAAAGAATAGCAAGGAGAGATAAGAAAGCCTTCCTAAGTGATCAATGCAAAGAAATGGAGAAAACCAATAGAATGAGAAAGACTAGAGATGTCTTCAAGAAAATTGGCGATACCAAGGAAACTTTTCATGCAAAGATGGACACAATAAAGGACAGAAATTGTATGGACCTAACAGAAACAGGAGATATTAATAAGAGGTGACACAAATACATAGAAGAACTATACAAGAGGTCTTAATGACCCAGATAACCATGATCATGTGATCACTCACTTAGAGTCAGACATCATGGAGTGCGAACTCAAGTGAGCCTTAGGAAGCAACCTGATGAACAAAGCTCATGAAGGTGATGAAATTCCAGTTGAACTGTTTCAAATCGTGAAAGATGATGCTGTGAAAGTGCTGCACTCAATATGCCAGAAAATTTGGAAAACTCAGCAGTGGCCACAGCACTGGAAAAGGTCAGTTTTCATTCCAATCCCAGAGAAAGGCAATTTCAAATAACGTTTAAACTGCAGCACAGTTGCACTCATCTCACACGCTAGCAAAGTAATGCTCAAAAATCTCCAAGATAGGCTTCAACAGTACATGAATGGAGAACTTCCAGATGTTCAGGCTGTATTAAGAAAAGGCAGAGGAACCAGGGATCAAATTGCCAACATCCATTGGATCATCGAAAAAGCAAGAGAATTCCAGAAAAACATCTACTTCTTCATTGACTATGCTAAAGCCTTTGGCTGTGTGGATCACAGCAAACTTTGTAAAATTCTGAAAGAGATGGGAATATCAGATCACCTTACCTGCCTCCTGAGAAATCTGTGTGCAGGTCAAGAAGCAACAGTTAAAACTGAACATGGAACAATGGACTTGTTCCAAATAGGGAAAGGAGTGTGTCAAGGCTGTATACTGTCACCTTGTTTATTTAAATCATATGCAGAGTACATCATGCAAAATGCCAGACTGGATGAAGCACAAGTTGGAATCAAGATTGCCAGGAGAAATATCAATAACCTCAGATATGCAGATGACAATACCCTTATGGCAGAAATCAAAGAGGAACTAAAGAGCCTCTTGATGAAAATGAAGGAAGAGAGTAAAAATGTTGGCTTAAAACTCAGCATTCAAAAAACTAAGATCATGGCATCTGGTCCCATCACTTCATGGCAAATAGATGGGAAAACATGGAAACAGTGACAGACTTTATTTTCTTGGGCTCCAAAATCACTGCAGATGGTGATTTCTCAATGAAATTAAAAAATGTTCCTTGGAAAAAAAGCTAAGACCAACCTAGACAGCATATTAAAAAGCAGAGACATTACTTTGCCAACAAAGGTCCATCTAGTCAAAGCTATGGTTTTTCCAGTAGTCATGTATGGATGTGAGAGTTGGACCACAAAGAAAGCTGAATGCCTAAAAATTGATGTTTTTGAACTGTGGTGTTGGAGGAGACTCTTGAGAGTCCCTTGGACTGCAAGGAGATCCAACCAGTCCATCCTAAAGGAGATCAGTCCTGAATATTCATTGGAAGGACTGATGTTGAAGCTGAAACTCCAATATTTAGGCCACCTGATGCGAAGAACTGACTCATTGGAAAAGACCCTGATGCTGGGAAAGATTGAAGGCCGGAGGAGAAGGAGATGACAGAGGATCAGATGGATGGATGGCATCACAGACTCGATGGACATGAGTTTGAGTAAGCTCTGGGTGTTGTTGAGGGACAGGGAAGCCTGGTGCACTGCAGTCCATGGCGTTGCAAAGAGTTGGACATGACTGAGAGTCTGAACTGAACTGAAGAGTTCATTCAAGTTTGTCTTCAACTTTCTCCTCCACATCTTTTAGATATTCTGACTTCTCTTTAGACTGTAGTTCCATGGAAATCAGAGAAGTACTTGATATTATTTACTTATTAAAAAAAAATTTCCTGTCTACTTACTGTGTGCTAGTACTAGGATTCCAAAGACCAAATATCCTACACAAATCAAGAAGACCACAGTCTAGTTAGGGCAAAAATCAACCAAATTAGTAAGGTGCAATAGAACTGTATATACCTCTTTGGAACCTACATTTGAGGGCAGATATATTTTTCAGTCTTTGCCCCAGTGATCTGTTTCTACTCACAACACTCTGATACCAAATAGTTTGGATTTTTCCCCCTCCACACTAACCATGTCTCCAAATCTACAGACAAATTGGGTATCCTAAATACCTCTGGTAGAACTGGGATAAGAAGGTAAGAGTCAAAAACAGGAAATAAGTTGGGAGATGATATATATCTGGAGAAAGGCTGTTCACAATGAGGAGGGAAATGGGAGGAGGTAGAGGTCAGGGAAAAGAAGAGCCAGTCACAGAGCTGTGAGTGCAGCAGAGGATCATGGTTAGAAACACAGGACAGTGGGTTGGCCTGAGGAGAGCTTTGTTCCTTAGATAGTGAAACACTTGCCTGGAAGAGCAGGTGCTTGGAACACTGCACTTTATTCTTCTTTTCTGAATATCACTAAAATTTAATTTGAAATTTTCTGCATTTACATTTTTTTGAAGAACAAGTTCTTTGTTTCATTGATACTTCTAACTGTTTTTCTGGTCTCTACTTAATTTATTTCTGCTCTAATCTTTGTTTTCTTTCCCTCTGTTAACTTTGGGCCTAATTTGCTCTTCTTTTTCTGGTTCTCTGAGGTATAAATTTAGGTTGCTTGAGATCCTCTAATTTCATAATATTTGTGTGTGTGTGTGTGTTTTGCTATAAATTTTCCTCTCTGAGCTGCTTTTGCTGCATACTTAAATAGCTGATATGTTGTATTTCCATTTTAATTTTCATTTTCAACATAATTTTCATTTCACCTTTCATTTCTTCTTTGACACAATGATTGCTGAGAAGTACATTGTCTAGTTTCCACATATTTACAGATCCTCTCGCTTTTCTCTTGATGATATCTAGTTTCATATCATTGTGGTTAGAAAATATAGTTGGTATGATTTCAATTTTCTTTAACTTGTTAATATTTGTTTTGTACCCTATCATATGACCTATCCTAGAGAATGTTCCAAATGCACTTGAAAAGGAAGTGCATTCTGCTGATGTGAGATGAAATATTCTGTATATGTCTGTTAAACTCATTCATTCTAGAGTGCAATCCAATGTTTCCTTATTGGTTTTCTGTTTGGACCAGCAGTCTCCAACATTTTTGTCACCAGGGATTGCTTTTTGGAAGACAACTTTTCCATGGGTGAGGGGGGTTGTTTTGGGATGATGCACACACATGACATTTATTGTGCACTTTATTTCTATTATTATTACATTAGCCCCACCTCAGATCATCAGGCATTAGCTCTCAGAGGTTGGGGACTTCTTGTCTGGACCACCTATCTACTGCTGTCAGTAGAATATTGAAGTCCCCTACTATTATTCTATTCTAAGGGGCCTACAAATGATGACAATAGTGCAGCTCTCTTTAAGGTGTGATTATCTTCAGCAGGCCTCTCTCTCCCTTCTTGCTTCAGGCCCTCCATCCTTCTGGAAACTCTCCTGAAACACAGTCTCCCAGATGATGATTTCACTTTGGGTCAAACTAAGCCTGAGGTGTCTGAGCATCATTGAATGGAAATGTTCACGAGGTGTTGGAATTTATATACATATATACATGCGTGTGTGCATCAGTTGTTCAGTCATATCCAACTCTGTGACCCCATGGACTATAGCCTGCCAAGTTCTTCTGCCCATGGGATTTTTCAGGCAAGAATACTGGAGTGGATTGAAATTTTTCCTCCTCCAGGAGATCATCCCAACTCAGGGATCAAACTTATGTCTCCTGTGTCTTCTGCATTGCAGGTGTATTCTTTACTTGCTGAGCCATCAGGGAAACCCATACATATAAGTACACAGTATATTAAAGCTAACTATGTATTAGTAAAAAAATATGTATATTTAATTATATGATATATGTTAGTTTTGATTTTTTGTAAATGACCATGTGCAGACAATCCAAGTCCTAACATTTATTTTTATGATATAAGGTAAAAATACAAACCACAGTCATTTTTTCAAGTAATAATCATGTTTCGTGTACAAAATCAGTTACATAATGGCTAAAACAATTACATAAGAGCTATTCCTTGAGGTAACCATTGTATTTCAGTATATAGCAGAAGTTCTTCATGCAAAATTTCCACTGCATCTTACACAATATTTAAAAGATGAATTCCAAGCTTAAGCTTTAAGAAAATTAGTCTTTTGGACTCTGTGGGAGAAGGTGAGGGTGGGATGATTTGAGAGAATAAGGTTGAAACATGTATATTATCATATGTGAAACAGATCGCAAGTCCAGGTTTGATGCATGAGACAGGGTGCTCAGGGCTGGTGCACTGGGATGACCCTGAGGGATGGGATGTGGAGGGAGATGGGAGGGGAGTTCAGGATGGGGAACACATGTACACCCACGGCTGATTCATATCAATATATGGCAAAAACCAATACAATATTGTAAAGTAATTAGCCTCCAATTAAAATTAAAAAAAAATTAATAATTTTACTGTTTATGGTTTTTATAAAGAATACTCTAAAAAGAAAATTACTTTTTTCTGTAAGTGAAGAATATAGTGACTACAGGCACAGTTAGGTACTTTGATTCAGGCTAAGGTACTAGCAGTTTTACCCAATATTGCTTTTACAACAGCAGTTCAAATGTCAACATGATTTTTGTCTGAAAAAAGTGACTCATATATAAACTATGGCAATTTGGACTTGAGTATTTCATAGACATTTTCTCAAAAAATGAACTAAATGAGCCTATCACTTCATTGAAAATAACTGACAGTATTTGTTGCCAAAGATAAAACTGGAGCTTTCCAGTGAAACTTTGGAAAGCTAGTATTCAGTCACCATCAGCTTTAAGAGTTTTTCGATACTTTCCAATACAAAATAGCAACATTTCTGATAAGATGACTGATAATATTAATGGATTTTTAAAAAATTGTATGAGGAAATATGTCAATGTTTGGAAGCTCTGTATAACTCAGGGAGCCAATATTTTCTAAAAGACCAAAATCATGCATGACTAAAACAATCATTTAAAGTACAAAAAGGACTAATGGATTTTAATGTAAAACAGTGTTAAAATGTCTTTGATACAGTTTCAGAATTTTGCTGCAAAAAAATCTTTAAGAAAGTTTTGATGTGTAAGCAAAGCAGAATATCAACAACTATTTTTAAAAGGTTATTAAAATATTTCTTCTTTTTCCAGCCACATATCAAGTCAGTTTTCTTTCAGATGCTTCAATAGGACCATTTATTATAATAAATTGAATGTTGAAGTAAATAGAAGAATTAGCTATCTTCTTTTAAATAAAGCAATAGAAATATTTATTTAAAAAAAAAGTAAAATAATACCATTCTTCTCCCTAATATTTTGTTTTGAAAAATTTAGTATTTTTCATAAAAATTTTATTATATTAACAATGATTAGGTTTTGTTTTTCAAGGTTTTAATTTTAAATTCTAAACTAATTTGAAAGCAAAAAACACTAAAAATGTAAGGATATATTGAGATTCATAGACGAGAACATCTTCTTAACTGAGATGAAGAGACTCTAAAGCAACTCTCTTCCCTTTTACTGATCTTAAATACCAAATACCTATGAGAAAATCTTTTCCTCCTCATAATTTTTCCTTGTTAGTCCTCCCCATCAATGGAGTCTTGCTAAAAGAAAATATGCATAAGTTGCTTCAGTCTTGTCCGACTCCTGGCAACCCTATGGGCTGTAGCCCGCCAGGCTTCTCTGTCCATGGGATTCTTCAGGCAAGAATACTGGAATGGGTTGCCATGCCCTCCTTCAGGGAACCCCATGGCAAATAGAAGGGGAAAAGGTGGAAGTAGTAACAGATTTCCTTTCCTTGGGCTCTAAAATCACTGTGGACAGTGACTGCAGCCATGAAATAAGAAGACAATCGCTTCTTGGCAGAAAAAAGTCATGACAAACCTAGACAGTGTGTTGAAAAAGCAGAGACATTACTCTGCCAACAAAAGTCTGTATACTCAAAGCTATGGTCTTCCCAGTGGTCACCTACGGTTGTGAGAGCTGGACCGTAAAGAAGGCAGAATGCCAAAGAATTGATGCCTTTGAACTGTGGTGCTGAAGACTCATGAAAGTCCCTGGGACAGCAAGGAGATCAAACCAGTCAATCTTAAAAGAGATCTACACTGAATATTCACTGGAAGGACTGATGCTGAAGCTCTAGTATTTTGGTCATCCAGTGTGGACAGACCACTCATTGGAAAAGTCCCTGGTGCTAAGAAAGATTAAAGTCAGAAGGAGAAGAGGGCATCAGAGGATGAGATGGCTGGATGGCATCACTGATGCAATGAGCATGAACTTGGGCAAACTCCGGAAGATGGTGAGGAACAGGGAGGCCTGGCGTGCTGCAGTCCATGAGGTCATAAAATGTCAGACATGGCTGGGAGACTAAACAACAAACCTTATTCAGCCTCCAAACAACCTACTTGGAAAGTCAGTCCTGCTTCTGCTGTTGACCCGGAGGGAGAAAAATAACTCAGTTATATAGGTATAACTGATAGTGTAGCTTAGTCCAATAATTCAATTGCATCTATCTCCATCTCTGAAAATAACCTCCCTTGAATTCTTCCACTAACTCACTCACCTAGATCAAAGTTAAACTCTCTTGCTGCTATGCTTCTATAACACCTTGAAAAAAAAGTGAAAGTGTTAGTCACTCCGTCGGGTCTGACTCTTTGAAACCCCAAGGACTGTAGTCCACAAGGCTTTTCTGTCCATGGAATTCTCCATGGAGTGGGTTGTCATTTCCTTCTCCAGGGGATTTCCTGACCCAGAAATCGAACTTCAGTCTCCCACATTACAGGCAAATTCTTTACTGTCTGAGCCACCACAGAAGCCCCCTATAACATCTTATACTTCTATTAGTAACATATATTATTTTTTCTTCACAAGTCGCATCTTTACATGTCTTTCTCATCATTAGATTATCAACTTCTTTCATATAATAATAACTGTGTTTCCCTAATCTCTTTCTTCCCAATTAGTTGGAATGCATTCAACATTTGTTGGATTGAATTAGCCACATGATTTCCACTGATTGTAACTGTGAAGTTTCTGTGATAAGGATGCTGTCCCTCATTAAATTATCTCAAATAAATACTAGAGATGATCCCACCTTATCCACTTGGCAAATATCTACTCATTCTTTAAGACTCCACTCATGAATCTCTTCTTCCCCCAGTATAATTACCCATATTCTCCTTTGTGCATTTCATGCCCAAGGAGCTGTGGATCATCAAAAACATTATCCCTCTCTCACCAGTTTTTCAGAAAGAATCTCTGCGATGCTAGAATTTAAAGTTTAGCATTCCTAGAAAAATGCATCATAGCAGCCTTTTGTAGCCTGTATTCTATTGAACATAGTCCTTCGAGGTGTTTCTTGAAAAAGGCATGTAACATCAGATAAAATCTAGAGGTACTGCATTACTGCATCCCTTGAAGATTTATCACACAGAATACTGTTGTGTGAAGTCAGTTTCAAAAGAAATAAAGAAAACAGTTTAAATTTCTTTGGCTAGGATTGTTTAGCTCCTTTGTCCCAGGACTTCTGTTTTTATTTTTTCCTTTCACTTTATGCCTATTGACATGTCAGGGAATTCCAGTCCTACGAAAAACACTTTGGAAAATGGTAATGATAGGACTAAGTGTGGTTTCTTCACACATAATTTGGCAGAATGACTAAGTATGCACGTGGTCTGGCTTCCTTTATTTTTTTCACGTCTCTTTATGCTTTGACTTACTTCTATTTCCAGGGACTACCCAGAGATGTAGGGTAGTAGAGTACTCTTATCTCTATTTTATAGAAAGAAAAAAGATTTACTAGGGTTAAGAGCCGGGGTTACAGCACTGGCCTTCTAACCCTTACAGGGCTTCTTTGGGGTTTCATGCTGCTTTCCATATGGGCATATTAGCTCAGGGAATGCAATATTTATTTCTTTTTCTTTTACTTACAACATTAATGTCTATTTAATCATGAGGAAAATCGAGTGTTGTCTTTAGAGTCAGACAAAGACAAATCTGGTTTGAAGTCTCAACTCTTCAACTGGTGTCTGGTGTGCGACTTCTACAAATCACGTCACCTGTCAGAAACTTGGTTTCTTATATAGACAGAAAGCATAATGTTCACTTGTAGGGATTTTTGTGAAGTTTCAGATCATGTTCATAAACCACTTGTCCACTTCCTGGCACGAAGTTACTCTTTGGTAGCTATTCATTCTTTTCCTCTTCTTTCATTCCCGAAGAATCTTAAACATTATGGGAGTGGAAAGCCTCTTTTAACGAAAGCAACTATTTGATACTAAAGCATCTTCAAGCCAAGAAGTCCACTTCTAAAATTCCACATTTTGAGATACTTGACTGTTGTAGAAATCTGATAGCTGCATATCATTATTGATAGTGATAACAAATTGAACATTTACAAGGCAGGGGGCAGAGGGGCTTCGTATGATGTGAATCCCCTATCACCCCAACCTGATGTTGTAATAAAGTCATCTGGCTTATGTATCCAGCTGAGATGAGGAAGAATCAGATTTCCTGAGAATCATAATAGCTGTCATTTACTGAATATTGACTATACTAAGGCATTCTTCCATGACCTTTAAGGTTATCCTCTCTAACCCTCATAAAAACCCAGCAATGTAAATATTATTAGTTATTTATTATAACCCTCTTACAGATGTGATGATGACAATTCAGATTTCCTAGCTAACTATTCCAATTATGCATTATTATCTATGTAGATGTATGTTAGTCACTCAGTTGTGTCTGATTCTTTGCGACCCCATGGACTGTAGACCCCCAGGCTCCTCTGTCCATGGAACTCACATATATTTATACACACCTGACCAAGAGCATCTAGGAATAGAATTGAGTGTCAAAAGCTATGGTTATTTAAAATGCTGATAGATTCTACCAATTTGTCCTCCAAAAAGAGTTGTGCAAAATTAATACTCCTCAGCAATGAATGAGTGTGACTTTTCTCTGGCAATGAAAAGTGAAAGTGTTAGTTGCTCAGTTGTGTTTGACTCTTTGCGACCCTGTGGACTGAAGCCCGCCAAGCTCCTCTGTCCATGGAATTATCCAGTAAAGAATACTGGAGTGGGTTGTGATTTCTTTTTCCAGGGGATCTTCCAAACCCAGGGATAGAACCCAGGTCTCCCACATTTGTAGGCAGATTTTTTTACTATCTGAGTCACCAGGGAAGCCCAAGCAGTACTGTTTATTATCTACTTTAAGAGTTTTTCCAGGGCCGTGTGGCTTGAGCTACGTCGGTACAGTGTGCTGCAGACTGCTGTGAGTCCCTGCTCTTACCCTGCGCGAGTCCACAAGCCGCTTTCTCTGCTGTCTCACCGCTCGGCTCCGCGATGCCGGTGGACCTCAGCAAGTGGTCCGGGCCTTTGAGCCTGCAGGAAGTGGATGAGCGGCCGCAGCACCCACTGCAGGTCAAATACGGCGGGGCGGAGGTTGACGAACTGGGCAAAGTGCTGACACCCACCCAGGTTAAGAACCGGCCCACCAGCATTACATGGGATCGCCTTGATCCAGGTAAATTGTACACCTTGGTCTTGACAGATTCAGATGCTCCCAGCAGGAAGGACCCAAAATACAGGGAATGGCATCATTTCCTGGTGGTCAACATGAAGGGCAACGACATCAGCAGTGGCACGGTTCTCTCCGATTATGTGGACTCTGGGCCTCCCAAGGGCACAGGCCTGCACCGCTACGTCTGGCTGGTTTATGAGCAGGAAAGACCACTGAAGTGTGACGAGCCCATTCTCAGCAACCGATCTGGAGACCACCGTGGCAAATTCAAGGTGGCCTCTTTCCGCAAAAAGTACGAGCTTGGGACCCCAGTGGCTGGCACATGTTACCAGGCCGAATGGGATGATTATGTGCCCAAGCTCTACGAGCAGCTGTCTGGGAAGCAGAGGAGATGGAGACCGTCCCAGAGTTCCCAAACAGTGTTTCAGTTTAGTGATGCATATAGATCTTCCCCCATCTCTCTGCCCAAGCCCTAACCGGTCAGATTTAGATTTAGGGTGACTTTTCTTTCCTTCTGCCGGTCTTGTATAATTTTAGGGGGTTATGTTTTGATCCAATTTGAACTCTGTTTTGGTGGGGGATTCTTTGGTACTGTGATGTGGTTTACAAAAACGTTAATACAAGAACAAACAACCCAGATCTCCAATGAGTCAATCAGGTCTTCACCGTCCAACTCTCACATCCATACATGACTACTGGAAAAAACCATAGCCTTGACTAGACAGACCTTTGTTGGCAAAGTAATGTCTCTGCTTTTTAATTTGCTATCTAGGTTGGTCATAACTTTCCTTCCAAGGCATAAGTGTCTTTTAATTTCATGGCTGCAGTCACCATCTGCAGTGATTTTGGAGCCCCAAAAAATAAAGTCTGACACTGTTTCCACTGTTTCCCCATCTATTTCCCATGAAGTGATGGGACCGGGATGCCATGATCTTAGTTTTCTGAACGTTGAGCTTCAAGCCAACTTTTTAACTCTCCTCTTTCACTTTCATCAAGAGGCTTTTTAGTTCCTCTTCACTTTCTGCCATAAGGGTGGTGTCATCTGCATATCTGAGGTTATTGATATTTCTCCCAGCAATCTTGATTCCAGCTTGTGCTTCTTCCAGCCCAGCGTTTCTCATGATGTACTCTGCATATAAGTTAAATAAGTCACCCTGCTTATCCTATCAAGGATGTTTTAATTTGTATTTCTTCAGTTGTGAGGTTTAGTAACTTTTTAAATGTATTTTGGACATGTAGTGTTCTTTTTCTTTCGACTACATGTTATAGCCTTTTCTTTGGAGTTGTCTGTCTTTTTGGTTGTGGAAGACAACTTGACTTTGTTAAGCATTTGGCAAATATCTTTGTCATTTAAAACAAACTGAAAACAATCTAGTGAAAGTGTTAGTCTTGTCCGACTCTTTGCAATTCCATGGACTGTAGCCTGCCAGGCTTCTCTGTCCATGGCATTCTCCAGGCAAGAATATTGGTGTGAGTAACCATTCCCTTCTCCACGAAATCTTCCTGACCCAAGAATCAAACCCAGGTCTCCTGCATTGCAGGCAGATTCTTTACTATCTGAGCCACCAGGGAAGCCCTAATCAATCTGATTTCATCAATGGGAAATAAGTTCATAATTTATGATATATCCATACAATGGAATTCCATGCAGTTATTAAAAAGGAAAAGGAGATTATCTGCACTGATTTGCAAAGATACCCAAGACACATTGCTAAATAGACTAGACAATGGCCAAATTATATATATAATAGACTCCCCACTACATCATTTATGTATACACGTATATGTGTGTGCTCAGTCACTAAGTCATGTCCAACTTCTTGTCACCCCATGGACTACAGCACACCAGGTTCCCCTGTCCATGGGATTTTCCAGACAAGAATATTGGACTAGGTTGCCATTTCCTCCTCCAGGGAGTCCTCCTGAACCAGGGATTGAACCCGCATCTCCTGTGTCTCCAGTATTGGTAGGTGGGTTCTTCACCATTACGTCACCTGAGAAGCCTTGTATACATGTATACATGTTTGTAAATTTCTGGATAACAAAGAGACGTGGATGTGAATGCTTCTGGTAAATACAAATGGAGATGAGGAAAAGAGTAACTTACTTTTCACAGTTTTTGTACACATGAGGAAATGTTATTTTTATAATAAAAATAATTATTAATACCTTTGCAAAACTGATTTTAAAAAGTCACTTCTCTTTTAGGTAATAGAGTTGGTAACAGGTCAGCCAGGCTCCCCTTTCTGCACTATGCTGCCCTGAGCATAATCAAGGCTTTTCTGCAATACATTGACGTTTCCAGTGGGAGGTTTTCATGGCCTTCCTGCTTTCAGCAAGACAGAGGGAAACCTCTGTGAGAGGTGAGAAGAACCATGGCATGGAGGGTGGGAGGCAGAAGAGTCATCTGAAGATGCAGCTTCATGAATGATGAGGCGCATGTTTTTTCTCTTATGATGATGATACTACATTATCTTATAAAACTGAGGCTTTTCAGAAACTATGTTTTCAAGGCTGAGGTCAAGGTGCCTCTATTGCGAGGAAGAACAAATAGACAGGAGGGGGCAACTTTTCTAGAAAGGAGAAATGAGGTTAGTGCCAGAAGTAGAAGTTAAGTGAATCAAGGGCTGATGATTCAGTAGCAAATCACCTTTGGGGATTGTCCCACCCACCAGAGTCTGATTGCTTTACAAGGAACTTGAGGAGCAAGAGAACCACCTGTATTCCTCAGGAGGTAGTAGTATAAAATTCCTTGCTTTTCAGACTTTGCTCCTTAAGAATCCCTGACATCATTGGCCAAATGAGATGCACCTCCTTATCAGTTAAATATGAAATATCATGTTTTGTTAATATCTATATAAATTTTTAATCCTATGCTATAATCATCTGTCTTGATTATAATAAAATTATTTTTATTCTCTGTATTTTCAGTGACACCTATTGACTAGGAAAATGAACTGTATATGCCCTGCGTGGGTACATTACTGACAGGAAAGGGGAGAGATCTCTTGTACCAGGTATTTCTGGCTTTGATCTATTTGTTAGCTGTCCTTGTTCATGACATACAGTTGCTAAACTGCAACTACCTTATTTATTTGTAAAAGAAAAACAGTAATCCTGCCTGTATAGAACCATGTGAGAACTAAATGAAATAAAAATATATTGCAGTACCTTTCGCTACAGAGATATATTAATAACTAACACTTACTGACCCCACCTCAGATGGTAAAGAATCCGCCTGCAAAGCAAGACACCCAGGTTTGATTCCTGAGCCAGGAAGATCCCCTGGAAAAGGAAATGGCACCCCACTGAGTGTTCTTCCCTGGGAAATCTCATGGACAAAGGAACCTGGTGGGTTATAGGCCATAAGGTCTCGAAAGAGTCCCACAGGGCTTAGTGACTAAACAACTATGAACAGTGACTAAACAACAGTGCAAACACTTACCGAGCGGTTACTAGTAAAGTAAGCATTTAAGGCCCGTGATGCAGTTACTTTGTCTTTCATTTTAGAAATGAAGCAACAGAGACTTAAAGCAGTTATGCTAACAAATATCAAAGCCAGGAGTTGAACCAAGCAGGGTTTCTGCAGAGCCGGCTTGTTTAAGTGAACTGCCTTCCAGTGCCAGGGTTGGAGACTGTCACACATAATTTTGATGACCAACTTAGACAGCATATTAAAAAGCGGAGACATTGCTTTGCCAACAAAGGTCCGTCTAGTCAAAGCTATGGTTTTTCCACTAGTCATGTATGGATGTGAGAGCTGGACCATAAAGAAAGCTGAGCGCCAAAGAATTGATGCTTTTGAACTATGGTGTTGAAGAAGACTCTTGAGAGTCCCTTGGACTGCAAGGAGATCCAACCAGTCCATCCTAAAGGAAATCAGTCCTGAATATTCATTGGAAAGACTGTTGGTGAAGCTGAAACTCCAATACTTTGGCCACATGATGTGAAGAACTGACTCATTTGAAAAGACCCTTATGCTGGGAAAGATTGAAGGCAGGAGAAGGGGACGACAGAGGATGAGATGGTTTGTTGGCATCACAGACTTGATGGACATGAGTTTGAACAAGCTCCAAGAGTTGGTGATGGACAGGGCAGCCTGGCATGCTGCAGTCCATGGGGTTGCAAAGAGTTGGACGCTACTGAGTGACTGAACTGAACTGAATTTTGATGAATTTTCCAAATACCAAAAATGGAATGTTGATACCATCAGTTGTGTGTTTAAAAACAGAGGTTTTACTAAAGGAATTGAATTGTTGGGTAGCATTTCATTCACCAAAGCCCTATCAGATGTAGCCTCAAGGCTTTATCACGTTGATGTTTTGCCCTTAAGGAAGAAATGTCTTTCTGGCTTAAAGGTGGCTATATATATATATATGTTCCTTGAATTGCATGGTCATCATTCACTGTACATTAAGTTTTTGGGTTGCCCACTATGTGCTAAAACTAGGTTTTAAAACAGAGTCCCTACTACCTTCAAAGCTCACAATTAGAGCAGTGTATTTCAAGCAGTTCAACCACAACCTAAAGTAAGAAATGTATTTTATATTGGACTTTCTACAACACACATATACCTATACAAATGCATATACAATATGTACAATATGGTTAAATTTCATAAAATAATCTTACTATATGCAATGTACTGTGATATTTTCTTTTTGTTCTATGTCATTCCACTCCATTTTATTCTAGTCTATTTTGTTTTTCACATGTTGAATGCCCCAACTTAAATTATTTCAAGACACTAATGGATTGTGACATGTAATTTGAAAAATACTAGTCTATGGAAAGAGTTGTTGTTGTTTAGTCGCTAAGTTGTGTCTGATTCTTTTGCAACCCCATGGAGCCTGCCAGGTTCCTCTGTCCATAGGATTTCCCAGGCAAGAATACTGGAGTGGGTTGCCATTTCCTACTCCAGGGGATCTTCACAACCCAGGGATCAAACTTGCATCTCCTACATTGGCAGGTGCATGCTTTACCACTGAGTCACCTGAGAAAAGCAGTTAAAAGGGCAAGTTCAATATAATACGGGAATACTCTAAGAGCCATCTAGACAATGAATTCTTAGAGATGAAGGAAAGAAACTAATTCACCCTAGGGGTTGTTAGGGCAGGTAACACTAGGATGAACTCTGAGCCTCAGTTCATCCCTTGAGGGATAAGAAAATTGGTGGAAAATGGGAGGGGGGACAATCCAAGCAAATAAAACACCATATGTAGCTGTGAGAGGAAATGGTAAAAAGCAGGACAAAGGAGGACAGGGGAAGAATGCTAGTTTGAGTTTTTGAGTTTGCGCATCAGGCAAAGGACAATCATACTGTGAAAAAACCTAAACTTACTGGAGACCCTGTTATAACAGGAGCAGTCAATTCACATTCATTCGAATGATTTCCACATCTGGCCATGACGTCCATTGACTCTCTGCTTGGGGCCAGCACATACTGCGCTAAAGCCAAAGAAGAGGAAGCTTGAACTTTGACCTTAAAAGAATGGGTTTAATAAGAAGTCAGACACCTATACAAATAATTTTAATACCTTGTAATTAGTTCCATAATAGCACTATACACATAGCACAGTAAGTGTGCAGAGTTTAGTATAAGGAGTTTCAGCTTGTTTTAATTGTAACTGACTGTGAGATGGTCATTCTCATATCCTGCTGATGGGAGTCTAAATTCATATAAAATTTCTGGAAAGGAACTTGACAATATGTTTCGACAGACTTAAAAATATTCACAGCCTTTGGCCAAACAATTTTGCTTATAGGAGGCTATCTTAAGTGTAACTCAAAAAGAGATCCAGCCCTCATATGGCAGATGCATCTCACCACAGTGTTGTGATAAAAAGAAATATAGTCAACCAAATGTATTTGAAATTGGTCCCAATCTTAACTACATCTCTGGAAGAACACTAAAGGGAATCCAATATAGCTGCACTTTACACATGGTGATAAGGAATAGTGTGAAGGAGTTTATCTTGTCTACATATACATCCCAGAAAGGGCCTGTGTTCTATGCCAGAGTCAAAGCATGGGGAAGGGAGGTATGAAAAAGAGTGAGAGAAATAAAACTATCCAAAATTAAACTGCTGCTACTGCTGCTAAGTCGCTTCAGTCGTGTCCGACCGACTCTTCGCGACCCCATGGACTGCAGCCCACAAGGCTCCTCCGTCCATGGGATTTTCCAGGCAAGAGTACTGGAGTGGGGTGCCATTGCCTTCTCCAAAATTAAACTAATTTGGTACAAGTAAGAGCAGAGAACCAGAGCTGGACTGCTATGAGAATTTGATCTCCATGGAAATGTGTCCAACAGTGGGGGAAACTTCCTGGTGATGCGAAATAAAGTTTAAAAAAATATTTAAATTACCTCAAGTAGCATTTGGATTTCATTTATAAGGATGAAAAATTTCTACAGAAGATACTAAGCAGTGATCAATTAAACAATATATTCTTATGGACTTCCCTGGTCGCTTAGGTGGTAAAGATTCTTCCTGCAGTGCTGGAGACCTGGGTTTGATCCCTGGGTCGGGAAGATCCCCTGGAGGAGGGTATGGCAACCCACTCCAATATTCTTGCCTGGAGAATCCCATGGACAGGGGAACCTGGTGGGCTGCAGTCCATGGGGTCACAAAGAGTCGGACATGACTGAGCAACTAAGCACACAGCACACATATTCTTATGACATAATATGTGCATCTATTGACAGTCATAAGGTAGAAAAAATTGTTTAGAGACTGGAGAAAACAGAATATAAGAACATAGAATAGTAAAAAGTATACCAAAATAATAACATGGAATATATTTATTTCATTCTTTTACTTTTCTATATTTTCTACACTGTATGTAATGAACATGTATTACTTTCTCTATGCAGAAATTTATTTTTAAAACCATTGGCTGGGCAAGGAAAATTATTAAAATCTGAGAATAGGAAATAGTTACAAGAACCAGTTTTAACCTTCTAGATACCTGCTAGGTTTTATCCCAGGAAGCTGGCAAGATAATAATTGTCGTATGTAAAATTTGAGTATGGAAACTTTGTTGTGTAAAGTATTAAATGTTTTTATTTTAAAAGTGTCCTATAGGCAAGTGTTTATTTGCATAGGTTATTTAAAAGCAGGAATTCATGGAGCCTTTGTCATTAATAATCACAATTACAGCAATTAGAGCTTCCCTGGTATCTCAGCTGGTAAAGAATCTGCCTGCAATGCAGGAGACCTCGGCTCAATTCCCGGGTCAGGAAGATCCCCTGGAGAAGGGATAGACTACTCACTCCAGTATTGTTGGGCTTCCCTGGCAGCTTAGCTGGTAAAGAATCCGTCTATAGTGTGGGAGACCTGGGTTTGATCCCTGGATTGAGAAGATCCCCTGGAGAAGGGAACAGCTACCCACTTCAGTATTCTGGCCTAGAGAATTTCATGGACTGTATAGTCCATGGGGTTGCAAAGAGTCGGACATGACTGAACAACTTTCACTTCGCAGCAACTAGACCCTTAATTTTTTAGTCCTCATAGCAGTCCTGTGAGTTGAATACTGTCCACATGTTTCAGACAAGGAAACTTAGTGTTGTGGTGATTAAGATGTTTATCCAGCTCCACAGATAATCAATAGACTCAGAACATAATACACATTTGTCCTTTCTGTCACACTTTCCCTTTAACTAAGTAGTTACACTGGAGGAAATGTCAGATTATTTGTAATATGAGAAAAGCAAAAGGCCTAGGAATGTCATATGGGCCAAAACTTCAGAGAAAAGCACAGCCCTTATATCTTCCTTTTTTTTTTTTTACTTCTTTCTTCCATTATGCAATGGCACCAACTGAGCTGAAAAATCTATTCTCTAGAGCAGTGTGGAGTAAGGAGCAGGCAGGTCTGTCTAAAGTTTTTTTTACGTAATCCTTGAGAGCTCCCTAGCACTTTTTTAAATGAAAAGTATTCTACTAGCACCACAGATGTTTCAAGCCACTTTTAAAAGACTATTTGAAACTTGATAGATTGAAACTTTAGTTCATAACTCACCTTGGAATGAGCCAGGATTGATTACTGCTACCAGTTCTTACCTTCTTCAGACTTCCAGCTCTAATCACTTCCATTAAGCTCTGTCCCACTCAGTAACATAAGCATATGATGGCCAGCAAAAAATGAACAGCAACCTCAGGTCACCAGTGAGAGATGTTATCCAGCCAGACAACTGTGAGTCATGCACATGACCGCCAAATTGGTCTTCTTTATCCTCCGTCTCCAAATGGTATAGGTCCAATCTGATCACAAGTGACCTTGGCCTGCAGTGGCTTAAAGCGGGGTTTTGGTTCCTGGCCAGAGAGTGAGGTCAGGCAGAGGCAGTGAGAGCACTGAATCCTAGACATTAAATGAGTCACCAGTGACAAAACTCCTGACCCTTCGGGTTTGTAGAAATTAATTCCCATAAAGACAGAAAGTAGTGAAAGAAGTAAAGTGTTTATTAAAAGGAAAAAGAAGAACAGACACAGTGGGCAAGCTCAGAGAGCGAGTTGTGCCTTGTGGTTATTTGAATCATTTATACAGGGCTTTCTTCCAGATTTCCTTTGGCCAATCATCCTGCTTTGCCTGGTTCTGAGTCTGTATTTGGTTTATCTCCTGGTCCTCCCATATGTGCATGCACATCTCATAGCCAAGATAGATTTTAAGGAAGAGGGTAGGTTGACATCACTCCCTTTTTGACTTCCAAAGAGCCTATCTGCATACATACAGTTGAGAAGTTCTCCTTGACCTGGAGAATGAGAAATATCTGGGCAGGATTTAGCTCCTCCTGCTCTTCATCTTGAAGTATCTGTCCACAGGAGAAAAACTCCAGCTGTTCAGAGTGACGGGGCCCCATCTGTCTCCTGCCTCAAGTCGAATTTGTGAGGTTTAATTCTGACTTGCTTTTATTTTTCAAATTAAGATTCTTTTCTAGGATTTCCTTCAACTCCAACTTGGTTGAAGCTTGACTATTTTTCTAGCCTCATCTCAGCCACCAAAGGTCAGCAAAGATTGTCATCTGTCATCTCTTCCTGCAAAGATTCACTACATGACTGGTATTACTTTTAGAAAATTCATACAGTACCAACACACCTCAAGATATGACTCGCAGCCTTACCAGACTGCTCTAACACCTGATTTTTAATTTCCCTGCCTTGGAGACCACCTGTCGAGACCATCTATTGTCCTGATATTCCTTACCCTAATGATTAGTTCTCTCCTTAGTGGCCCTCTCCAGAAATTTCCTCAATTTGTTCCCTGAGTTTCCTCAAAACTAATGGATGCTAATCAGCTAAGGATGCTAATCTCCATTTATTATTGCTTCTTATCCTCATGAGTTGGAATTGAGGCATAGACAACTTTTCATAAATATCTTTGATTTTCCATTCTGATCTAGACATTGTAATAAGTCCTATAGAATGTGAAAATGCTCATGACATAATCTTAGCTTTATTGTATGAAATTTATTGACATTTTAATAAGGAAAATATGGCTAAAAATAATTCTAAGATAATTTGAAATGTGGTATGTGCTAAATAGAGCAATGAGGTTTGGAAATGAAAAGCAGAGTAATTGTTTTGTCTGTAGCTATCAAGAAAATTTTCTGGAAAAGAAAGCATTTGAGCTGAGCTTTGAAGAAGGAGGAATTTAAATACAGGTGGATAAAGATATTCTAAACACTGGGAATGAAAACGGTGAACATGTAAGACAGTGTATGGTAGGTTTTAGGCTTCCCAGTGGCTCAGTGGTAAAGAATCTGCCTGCAATACAGGAAACATGTCAGATGTGAGTTGGATTCCCTAGGTCAGAAAGATCCCTTGGAGGAGGTCATGTTAACCCATTCCAGTATTCTTCCCTGGAGAATCATATGGACAGAGGAACCTAATGGGCTACAGTCCATGGGGTCACAAAGAGTGGGACATGACTGAAGTGACTAAACACACACATGCACACACATGGTAGGTTTTGGTTTTAAGGATTTTCTGTGTGTTTGGGCATAAGGACACTTGGAAGGAAATTGAAGGAGGTGTCTGCAAATTAGCTTCATACTTTATCTTGTAGAAATCTAAATTATGATAAGGACCCTGGGCTTTGTTAATAAGTGTAGTTACTGTAAGGTTTTGAGCAGTGGCTGTATGTAATGCTTACCTAGTTGTTTTCTCTACCTTCATACTCACTAGTAGGAGTCATGTATAGGTAGGTGACTTAGGATATCAGAGAGAATGGATGGAAGCAAGGGAGAAGAGAGACAAGAAACCCACCAAAATCTGCTCCCTTAAGTGAAGTGAGAGGATGAGAGTCTCTATCCAGGTAGAGGTGGTGGGAAAGTAGAAGTTATGACTGCACTGGGTAAAGAATCCTGCAGTCTACAGTCGGACTTAGCAGATGCTGCAATTATGGATGCAAAACATTTTCCATTACAGTTCTCACTTTTGGCTGCTAACAGTTACTTATGATCTCAATTTCTGAAGGGTAATCTCAGATCCAAGGCAGTTTTTGGAAATACTTTGGGAAAGATTCCACCTGCATCACATCAAAAAGAATCAAAACCACATTTCTGTAGGGAGGAAAAAAGAAGGAAAAAATGTTATTTTTTTTTAAAGTATCCAACATCTGAAAATATTCTTTTAATAAGTCACACTCATATTGCCTTAAGCTGTTTACAAAATAAGAAGTAAGATTTGGTAGATTTCATTCCAACCAACAGTTTAAAATAAACAGCAATTTAATTCTTGATTTTGTTGTTGCTGTTGTTTTGTTTTAAGACCACTGAAGCCTGACCTTGAGTAAGCTTCTGAAATGACCAGTTGATATTAACAGGACTCTTTCCTTCCCAGAGGAGCTTGGAACCTTCTGGGCTTGGGGTCCAGGGTCTTGAGGTCTAGAGTCCCAGACAAGGAATTCCCTCCATTAGGTTGGAACTGGCACATGTCTTAAATTCAGAAGGTAATTTTGGCAGATAGATAAGAGATGTGTTGGAAACAAAGATCCTCCAGCTTGGAAGAAAAGTTAAAGGTCATCAGCTTCCAACTTTTCATTCTAGGGATAATGAAACTCAGTTCAAGAAGATTAAACAACCTGCCCAAAGTCCAATATTAATTTATCACAGAACCAGAGCTGTAACATGAAGTTTCTTTATTTCCAGATTGTATCACTCTTATATTTAAAATTATCCATCACTCCACATACTGCCCAAAGCAGAATGTTAGAAGCACTTTCCATACTCAGTGGCTAGCAGTTGGCAGGATGCTGAGAGTAGAAGATGTGGATCCTTGGGATCATATGAAAAATGCTGAGGCTTCTTTAAATATACACAGTCTATAAAGTTCTGCTGGCAAAATTTTGCCTTCCTGCACTCTCATAACCCCTCCCACAAGCTATTTCTCTATCACTTCTTATGACTTTCAGAGTTTCCCTTAATAGTTATTTCCATTTTAACTTAATTTCACTTTTTACCTCCTAATCTTTGTCCCCTTAATTTCATGTCCCAATCCCACCAAATCAACCTAATGTGTAAATACTTCCAATTCAAGAGTGACTGCTCGCCTAGAGATCTCTAGAGATTTTCCCACAATGATGGGAGGATGAGGTTGTAGGCATTCGGAAAGTTTATAGGCATCAACTTTTCAAATAGTTTGGAGACTGACTTTCTAGACAATATAGGTACAAACAAGAATATAATGAATAGACTTTACATGAATCGTTTCTCATTACTGCATCATGAATTCCCCTCCCACAAATGGTTAAGTACTGGAAGGCCTTAAAGGATACAAATGAAAACATATAATATCACACTAGTTCCTCTTTGTTGAGATGGAAAAATAATTCATCTATCAATGATGCATAAAAACTAATTACATCACTGGGAGTGGACAAGACAAGGAAATTCATTACTGCAATTTTGGTTGTCTGTGTTCATAAATGCAAGAACTGAATAAGCAAAGAAACAAAGGTATGTGAAGAATATGAAGTAGCACAGCACGCCAGGTTCTGGAGGTATTTTCACATGCCATATCTCACTTAACATTCACTTCAAATCTTAGTGGTAGGTTCTTAATTATAACATTTCACTTTTAAAATTTTTAGTAAAAAATATGGGAGAGGAAGAATTGTCCCTAAACTGGTGAAGGACAAAGAGGAGACTCAACACTAAGTTCATTTTATTGCAAATTTTATGTTATCTTCTCTAAACCCTGATGCCTCCTAGAGCAAGTCTTTAGGTTCAAATTGTAATAGTTATTGAACACTTCTTACAGTCTAGGCACTGTTCTAAGTGCTTTGCATGTTCAGTTCCTTTCATCTTCTTAACCACCCCCATGAGGTTAGTACTATTATTTTCTCCTTTTACAGATGAGGAAACCAAGTCACAGGGTAGTTAAATAACATGACCCCAGTCACACAACTCTTACATGGCAGCCACACCATGATTTAAAACCAGGTACTCTGGATCCAGAGCATGAAATCTTCCCCATTAGGCTGTAGCACCTCACTTAATTTTCTTCCATTTTGCTCTGTTCCGTTCCATTATTTTCCATACTAGGGCTTCCCTGGTAGCTGAGCTGGTAAAGAATCCACCTGCAATGCAGGAGACCCCGGTTTGATTCCTGGGCCAGGAAGATCCCCTGGAGAAGGGATGGGCTACTCACTCCAATATTCTTGAACTTCCCTGGTGACTCAGATGGTAAAGAATCTGCCTGCAATGAAGGAGATCTGGGTTGGGAAGATGCACTGGAGGAGGGCATGGCAACCCACTCCAGTATTCTTGCCTGGAGAATCCCATGGACAGAGGAGCCTGGAGGGCTACAGTCCATGGGGTCGAAAAGAGTCAGATGCATCTAAGTACAGTACACAGCACATTTTCCATTTATCCTTTTCTATTCTGTTCTTCCCTCACTCCTCTCTTACATCCTTCTTTCCTTCCCTTTCTCTTATTTTTGTTTTCCAAACATTCACTGAATACCTACAGTGTGCAAGGGATTGTCATTCATAAGATGAATGACCTAAGGTTAAAGAACCAAGAGGGAGAGACACATAAATATACCATTTTAAAGACAAGGGCCCCCACTCTCACCACTACTATTCAACATAGTTTTGGAAGTTTTAGCCACAGCAATCAGAGAAGAAAAATGAATAAAAGTAATGCAGATTGGAAAAGAAGAAGTAAAACTCTCACTGTTTGCAGATGATATGATCCTCTACATAGAAAACCCTAAAGACACCACCAGAAAATTACTAGAGGTAATCAATGAATAGAGTGAAGTTGCAGGATATAAAATTAACAACACAGAAATCACTTGTATTCCTATACATTAACAATGAGAAAACAGAGAGAGAAATTAAGGAAACAATTCCATTCACCATTGAAATGAAAAGAATAAAATGCTTAGGAATAAATCTACCTAAAGAAACAAAAGATCTATATATAGAAATCTATAAAACACTAATGAAAGAAATCAAAAATGACACAAATAGATGGAGAAATATACCATGTTTATGGATCAGAAGAATCAACATAGTGAAAATGAGTATACTACCCAAAGCAATCTATAGATTCAATGCAATCTCTATCAAGCTACCAACGGTATACCAATGGTTTCAGAGAACTAGAACAAATAATTTCACAATTTCTATGGAAATACAAAAAACCTCAAATAGCCAAAGCAATCTTGAGGAAGAAGAATGGAACTGGAGCAATCAACCTGCCTGACTTCAGACTATACTACAAAGCTACAGTCATCAAGAGAGTATGGTACTGGCACAAGGACAGAAATATAGACCAATGGAACAAAATAGAAAGCCCAGAGATACATCCACACACCTATGGATGCCTTATCTTTGACAAAGGAGGCAAGAATATACAATGGAGAAAAGACAATCTGTATAACAAGTGATGCTGGGAAAACTGGTCAACCACTTGTAAAAGAATGAAACTAGAACACTTTCTAACACCATACACAAAAATAAACTCAAATGGATTAAAGATCTAAATGTAAGACCAGAAAATATAAAACTCCTAGAGGAAAACATAGGCAAAACACTCTGCGACATAAATCACAGCAGGATCCTCTATGACCCATCTCCCAGAGTAATGGAAATAAAAGCAAAAATAAACAAATGGGACTTAATTAAACTTAAAAGCTTTTGCACAATGAAGGAATTATAAGCAAGGTGAAAAGACAGCCTTCAGAATGGGAAACGATAATAGCAAACGAAGCAACTGAAAAGAATTAATCTCAAAAATATACAAGCAGCCCATGCAGCTCAATTCCAGAAAAATAAGCGACCCAATCAAACAATGGTCCAAAGAACTAAACAGACATTTCTCCAAAGAAGACATACAGATGGCTAACAAACACATGAAAAGATGCTCAACATCACTCATTATCAGAAAAACGCAAATCAAAATCACAATGAGATACCATCTCAAGCCAGTCAGAATGGCTCCTATTAAATGTCTGCAAACAATAAATGCTGGAGAGGGTGCAGAGAAAAGGGAACCCTCTTACACTGTTGGTGGGAATGCAAAGTAGTACAGCCACTATGGAGAACAGTGTGGAAATTCCTTAAAAAACTGGAAATAGAACTGCTATATGACCCAGCAATCCCACTGCTAGCCATACACACCGAGGAAGCCAGAATTGAAAGAGACACGTGTACCCCAATGTTCATTGCAACGCTGTTTACAATAGCTAGGACATGGAAGCAACCTAGATGTCCATAGGCAGAGGAATGGATAAGAAAGCCCTGGAACATATACACAATGGAATATTACTCAGCTATTACAAAGAATGCATTTGAATCAGTCCTAATGAGGTGGATGAAACTGGAGCCTATTATATAGAGTGAAGTAAGTCAGAAAGAAAAACATCAATACAGTATAATAATGCATATATATGAAAAAAAAATAATGCATATATATGGAATTTAGAAAGATGGTAATGATGACCCTGCATGCAAGACAGCAAAAGAGACACTGATGTAAAGAACAGACTTTTGGACTCTGTGGGAGAGGGCGAGGGTGGGATGACTTGAGAGAATAGCATTGAAACATGTATATTGCCAAATGTGAAATAGATCGCCAGTCCAGGTTCAATGCATGAGACAGGGTGCTCAAGTATGGTGCACTGGGATGACCTAGAGGGATGGGATGGGGAGGGAGGTGGGAAGGGGGTTCAGGATGGGGGGGCACATGTACACCCATGGCTGATTCATGTGAGTGTATGGCAAAAACCACTATAATATCATAAAGTTACTAGCCTCCAATTAAAATTAATTAATTTACAAAAAAGAAAAAAATGAGTGTCATAAATATGAATACGGAAATATATATCCATAGATACATCGTACACATGCATGGGAAAAACTGGAGCTATCATCTGATTTCCTGCTTTTCTGTCCTCCCACATCAAGTCATGTTTTACTCCCAGAATAGAAGCAAGAACTATTCTGTCAAAATGCTAAATCAGATCATGTCACTTCCTCTATTCCAAACTGTCCAAAGCCTTCAGATATCACTTAGAGTAGAAGCCAAAATTCTTCAGTAGCTGCAAAGTCTTGCAAGACCTGAACCTCATTATTCCATTTTATGTAATTCTTGCTGCTTCAGCCACACTGGTCACCTCGATATTCCCTGTACTTGTGAAGCGAGCTTTGACGTTAGCATCTTTGCCCTTGCTCTTCCCTGAAATGCCATTCTTCCAAACAAATCATCCTGGTTTATTCCCTTCTTTATTTTTAGGCCTTTGCTCCAATGTCAACTTGTCAGTGAGGCCCTTTCTGATGACCCAATTTGAAACTGAACTCCATCGTATACTTTGCTGCTTTGTTGTCCTATATAGCACTTACCACTATAGAATTCATTATTTACTTTGCATCTTGTCATCGTCCAACCCACTCCATTCCCCATAGAATATAAATGATTATGTTCTATATATTCTATTTAAAAAATCCCTTAAATAGCAAAGGGATTTTTATCTGTTTTGTGTGCTTAGACATCCCTAACACCTAAAATAATGTTTGCCATATGGTCATTCACTAAATTATTTATTGAATTCATGAAAAAATATTTAATAGGGGAGGAAAGGAAACAGATATACTTATAAAATTCTTCACAGAGATGGAGACATTGAATTGATTGTTGAATAATGAGTAAGCAATCTGTTGACTAGATAAGGGTGAGGAGGAAGCATTTATGTAAAGACATGAAGACACAGACATAGAGAACAGACTCGTGGACTCGGAGGGGTGGGGAGGGAAGGAGAGGGTGTGTTGTGTGGAGAGAGTAACATGGAAACATTCATTACCATGTGTAAAATAGATAGCCAAGGAAAATCTGCTGTATAACTCAGGGAATTCAAACCGGGACCTGGTAACAGCTTCGAGGGGTGAGATAGGGAGGGAGGTGGGATAGAGGTTCAAGAGGGAGGGTACATGAGTAAACCTGTGGCTGATTCATGTTGATGTTTGGTAGAAACAAACACAATACTGTAAAGCAGTTATCCTTCAATTAAAAATAAATTTAAAAAAAGACAATGGAAGGACACGTAGTACATATAATACATATAAGGAACCCATCTATGACATGTGTGTCTTTATAAAATACATTTATAAATATAGGTGTAAGATACAAAACTAAATAAGTGAACAACATGGCTGACTTAGGGGACTGTGAGTAATATGGTATGACTGGATTTGAGCGTGGAATGGTAGGAACTGAAGTGAGAGAAAGAGAAGGCCATATATGTGATGGATAGGAACATCATTATTGTGGTAATGTGACATTGTTGATGAGTTGTAATCATGAGAGTGACTTGATATGATTTTTATATGTCACAAGGTACAACCTACATAATTTTTTTAACTATGAAAGTGAAAATGTTAGTCACTCAGTTGTGTCCGACTCTTTGCAACCCCATGGACTGTAGCCCATCAGGGTCCTCTACCCATAGAATTCTCCAGGCAAGAATACTGGCGTGGTAGCCATTCCCTTCTCCATGAGATCTTCCCAACTCAGGGATCAAAGCCAGGTTTCCTGCATTGCTGGCAGATTCTTTACAGTCTGAGACACAAAGAAGCTAAATATAGTTTTCTAAAATATAGTAAATGAAGAAATAGTGACACAGCTTAGGAATAAACAAAACAACATATATTTTAGCACTTACAATGTGAACTAGGGCAATGACTGGAAATCAAGTGAAAGAAATGAATTTGATTGCCATTGAAAATAAAGAACATTCATGAAATCATGATCAATCAGCAAGGAGATTGTGTAAGAAGTGTTAGGAAAAAGAAGAGTCTAGAGGTAATGCCCAGATCTTAGGCTTGATAACCTGATGGATCTAGAGAGGAGAGGAGGGGAGAAGAGTAAGTTGGGCATAATTAGTTCTGAATGAGTCATGTAGACTTGAAAGTGCTTGTATTATATTCAGAGGATCACTGGGTAGGATAAAAAGAGGTGAATAGTTTTCTGATTAATCTGAAATTAACTGAGACCCACTAAAAATAATGCAACTCCATTAATTCATCTTCCCCTAATGTGAGAATTGCACTCATCTCACATGCTAGTAAAGTAATGTTCAAAATTCTCCAAGCCAGGCTTCAGCAATATGTGAACTGTGAACTTCCAGATGTTCAAGCTGGTTTTAGAAAAGGCAGAGGAACCAGAGATCAAATTGCCAACATCCGCTGGATCATCGAAAAAGCAAGAGAGTTCCAGAAAAACATCTATTTCTGCTTTATTGACTATGCCAAAGCCTTTGACTGTGTGGATCACAATAAACTGTGGGAAATTCTGAAAGAGATGGGAATACCAGACCATCTGACCTGTCTCTTGAGAAACCTGTTTGCAGGTCAGGAAGCAACAGTTAGAACTGGACATGGAACAGCAGACTGGTTCCAAATAGGAAAAGGAGTACGTCAAGGCTGTATATTGTCACCCTGCTTATTTAACTTATATGCAGAGTACATCATGAGAAATGCTGGGCTGGAAGAAGCACAAGCTGGAATCAAGATTGCTGGGAGAAATATCAGTAACCTCAGATATGCAGATAACACCACCCTTATGGCAGAAAGTGAAGAAGAACTAAAGAGCCTATGGATGAAAGTGAAAGAGGAGAGTGAAAAAGTTGGCTTAAAGCTCAACGTTCAGAAAACTAAGATTATGGCATCTGGTCCCATCACTTCATGGCAAATAGATGGGGAAACAGTGGAAACAGTGTCAGACTTTATTTTGGGGGGCTCCAAAATCACTGCTGATGGTGATTGCAGCCATGAAATTAAAAGACGCTTACTTCTTGGAAGAAAGGTTATGACCAACCTAGATAGCATATTAAAAAGCAGAGATATTACTTTGCCAGCAAAGGTCTGTCTAGTCAAGGCTATGGTTTTTCCAGTGGTCATGTATGGATGTGAGAGTTGGACGATGAAGAAAGCTGAGCACCGAAGAATTGATGCTTTTGAACTGTGGTGTTGGAGAAGACTCTTGAGAGTCCCTTGGACTGCCAGGAGATCCAACCAGTCCATCCTAAAGGAGATCAATCCTGGGTGTTCACTGGAAGGACTGATGTTGAAGCTGAAACTCCAATAGTTTGGCCACCTCATGCAAAGAGTTGACTCATTGGAAAAGACCCTAATGCTGGGAAGGATTGGGGGCAGGAGGAGAAGGGGACGACAGTGGATGAGATGGTTGGATGGCATCACTAACTCGATGGACATGGCTTTTGGTAAACTCCGAGGGTTGGTGATGGACAGGGAGGCCTGGCGTGCTGCGATTCATGGGGTCTCAAAGAGTCGGACACGACTGAGCGACTGAACTGAATTGAATGTGAGAATTGCCTAAGCCCATTTTTTTGAAGATTTTCAGTTTTACTGTATCTAGTTAACTTACATTATAATCACCTGAGATGCTTGCTAACAATGCAGATTCCATAGGTCTAGCTTTGAATTAGCATTATTAAAAAGCACTTTTATGACCCATGCCATATAGGGCCACCCAAGATGGACAGGTCATGATGCAGAGTTCTGACAAAATGTGGTCCAATGATAAAGGAATGGCAAACCATTTCAGTATTCTTGCCTTGAGAACCCCATGAACAGTATGAAAATGCAAAAATATATAACACTGAAGGATGAAATACCCAGGTCCGTAGGTGCCCAATAAGCTACTGGAGAAGAGTGGAGAAATGGCTCCTGAAAGAATGAAATGGCTGAGTCAAAGCAAAAACAATGCTAAGTTGTGGACATGACTGGTGATGGAAGTAAAGTCTGATGCTGTAAAGAACAATATTGCATAGGAACTTGGAAATGTTAAGTCCATGAATCAAGGAAAACTGGAAGTGGCAAGAGTGAACATAGATGTTTTAGGAATAAGTGAAGTAAAAATGGACCGGAATGGGCGCTTTTAATTCAAATGACCATTATATATACTACTGTGGGCAAGAATCCCTTATAAAAAAATGGAGTAGCCTTCACAGTCAACAAGAGTCTGAAATGCAGACTCTTACTTGGGTGAAATCTCGAAAACGACAGAATGTTCTCATTTGTTTCCAAGGCAAATCATTCAATATCGCAGTAATCCAAGCTTATGTCCCAAACACTAATGCTGAAGAAGATGAAGTTGAATGGTTCTGAGATGACCTACAAGACCTTCTAGAACTATAACCAAAAAAGATGTCCTTTTCATTATAGGGGACTGGAAACAAAAGCAGGAAGTCAAGAACTACCTGAAGTAACAGGCAGGTTTGGCCTTGAAGTAGAAAATGAAGCAGGGCAAATGCTAATAGAGTTTTGCCAAGAGTGCACACTGGTCATAGCAAACACTCTCTTCCAACAGCACAAGAGAATACTCTACACATAGACGTCACCAAACGGTTAATACTGAGAAAAGATTGATTATATTCTTTGTAGCCAAAGAAGAAGAAGCTCTATACAGTCAGCAAAAATAAGACCGGGAGCAGACTGTGGCTCAGATCATGAACTGCTTATTGCCAAATTCAGACTTAAATTGAAGAAAGTAGGGAAAACCACTAGACCATTCAGTTATGACCTAAATCAAATCCCTTCCGATTATACAGTGGAAGTGACAAACAGATTCAAGGGATTAGACCTGATAGACGGAGTGTCTGAAGAACGATGGAGAGAGGTTCATAATATCGTACAGGAGATGGTGATCACAACCATTCCCAAGAAAAAGAAATGCAAAAAGGCAAAGTGGTTTTCTGAGGAGGGCTTACAAAGAGCTGAGAAAAGAAGAGAAGTGAAAGGCAAAGGAGAATAGGAAAGATATATCCATCTGAATGCAGAGTTTCAAAGAATAGAAAGGAAAGATAAGAAAGCCTTCCTAAGTGATCAATGCAAAGAAACAGAGGAAAGCAATAGAATAGAAAAGACTAGAGATATTTTCCAAAAAATTAGAGATATTAAGGGAACATTTCATGCAAAGACAGGCACAATTAAGGACAGAAATGGTATGGACCTAACAGAAGCAGAAGATATTAAGAAGAGGTGGCAAGAATACACAGAGGAACTGTACAAAAAAGATCTTGATGACTCAGATAACCGCAGTGGTGTGATTACTCACCTAGAGCCTGGAATGGGAAGTCAAGTGGGCCTTAGGAAGCATCTCTATGAACAAAGCTAGTAGAGGTGATGGAATTCCAGTTGAGCTATTTCAAATCCTGAATGACGATGCTGTGAAAGTGCTGCACTCAATATGCCAGCAAATTTGGAAAACTCAGCAGTGGCCACGGGACTGGAAAAGGTCAGTTTTCATTCCAATCCCAAAGAAAGACAATGCCAAAGAATGCTCAAACTACCACACCATTTCACTCATCTCACACACTAGCAAAGTAATGCTCAAAATTCTCCAAGCTAGGCTTCAACGGTACGTGACCAAGAACTTCCATATGTTCAAGCTGTATTTAGAAAAGGCAGAGGAACTAGAGATCAAGTTGCCAACATCTGTTGGATCATAGAAATGGCAAGAGAATTCCAGAAAAACATCTACTTCTTCTTCATTGACTACACTAAAGCCCTTGACTGTGTGGATCAGAACAAACTGTTGAAAATTCTTAAAGAAATGGGGTTACCAGACCACCTTACCTGCCTCCTGAGAAATCTCTGTGCAGGTCAAGAAGCAACAATTAGAACCTTACATGGAACAAATGACTGGTTCCTACCTGGAAAAGGAGTAATTCAAGGCTGTATATTGTCACTCTGCATATTTAACTTATATGTGGAGTACATCATGCAAAATGTCAGGCTGGATGAAGCATAAGTTGGAATCAAGATTGCTATGAGGAATATCAGCAATCAGATATGCAGATAACACCACCCTTATGGCAGAAAGTGAAGAGGAACTAAAGAGCCTCTTGATGAAGGTGGAAAAGGGGAGTGAAAAAGCTGGCTTAAAACTCAGCATTCAGAAAACTAAGATTATGGCATCCAGTCCCATCACTTCATGGCAAATGGGTGGGAAAACATGGAAAAACTGACAGACTTTATTTTCCTGGGCTCTAGAATCACTGCAGATGGTGACTGCATCCATGAAATTAAAAGACAGTTGCTCCTTGGAAGAAAAAGCTATGACCAATCTAGACAACATATTAAAAATCAAAAACATTACTTTGCCAACAAAGGTCCATCTAGTCAAAGCTATGGTTTTGCTAATAGTCGCGTATGGATGTGAGAGTTGAACCATAAAAAAACTTGGCACAATGAATTGATGCTTTTGAACCATGGTGCTGGAGAAGACTTTTGAGAGTCCCATGGACTGCAAGGAGATCAAACCAATCAATCCTAAAGGAAATCAACCCTGCATATTTATAGGAAGGACTGATGCTGAAGCTGCAGTACTTTGACCACCTGAAGCAAAGAGCTAACTCATTGGAAAATTCCCTGATGCTGGGAAAGATTGAAGGCAGGAGAAGAGGATGACTACAGATGAGATAGTTGGATGGCATCACTGACTTGATGGACATGAGTTTGAGCAAGTTCCAGGAGTTGGTAATGGACAGGGAAACCTAGCATGCTGCAATCCATGGGGTTTGGAAGAGCTGGATACAACTGAGTGACTGAACTGAGCGAGTACTTTAAGGTGATTTTGATGCTGGTAGTTCATGGGCCATATTTAGGGGAATGTTAATTTAGACAAAACTGAAATCGATAATAATGGCTGAAGGTTGACCAACTGCAGCACAATGTGTGACTCTTCCCCATTAGTCTGTATCCTGCTAATTTATCAAAACTTTCTGACCTACTTCTTATACTCCTTCCTCATGTTTAATTAGCATCTATTGAGCAGACTTTGTATTAATTGTCACATTTAATTCTCACAGCCATGAAAGGTAGGTATTTGCTACATTCTGAAGAGAAAGGAACTGAGCTCAGAGACTTTTGATAGCATACCTGAGATCCTTGAATTAATCAGTAATAATAGAGAATCATACTTTCACTGTCTGATTCCAAGATTTGCACCCTTTCCACTGTGACATGGCACTTCCTCCATAAAGCCTTACTGGTGAGTTGCTTCCTTTTTAAAAAAGTTTAAATGCCACAAATTTCAGCACTATTTAACATGTGCTATGGTGCATGTGGGCATCCCAGGTGGTGCTAGTGGTAAAAAGCTGCCAGCCAGTGTAGGAGATGTAAGAGATGCAGGTTCTATCCCTGGGTCAGGAAGATCCCCTGGAGTAGGACATGACAACCCACTCCAGTATTCTTGTCTAGAGAATCCAATGGACAGAGGAGTCTGGTGGACTACAGTCCATGGGGCCACAAAGGGTCCAACATAACTGAAGCGACTTAGCACACGGTACATTATTTACTAGCTAATTTTCACATATTAAAATTATAACCTTAACTCTACATTCTACAGCCACAGACTCTCCTTTAGTTTTCTGACCATTCCAAAGGGCCAGGCACTCATAATGATATTTAGCAGGAGTTCAACAAACAATGTACTCAATTTCCCTGAGGTTTCTGCCAGCTGCTCCAAGGGGTGGCAGATGCAGACTTCCTATGTGCTCTTGGGTGACTCACTGTCTTAAATCCTCCTTTTTAACATGAGAAAACTCATACAATTTTTTAGCACTTGAGTCACAGGAATTTTGGGAAGGGTAATAATGATGCTGTGGTAAACCTGCAGTGAATCAAAGTATTGATGATATTAATTTGTAAGTAGAATATTAATTACTTATTAAGGAGGGATAGTACTGTTTTCAAAAAAAAAAAAAAGATTTCTAAGTCTCTTTGCCAGAAAATTAATAGGTATTTCCTCTTCTCAGAAAATCCATTTACTTTCCCCAGGACCAGGATGAGTTTAGTGTGCTCAGATCTTCTGATAAGCAAAACAAGGTCTGCTTCAGAGACAAAGGGTCAAGCAGCAGGGTGGTCATAGCAAGCAGATGCTAGGATCCTATAGGCCCAGAGGCTGGCATCTCACTCCTTATCACTCAGCCCAGGGCAGAATCAAAAACCAATTGTACCATGAGAGATGAATTCAGTGTCTCAATTGATGTAAACACAACTTGTCACAAAGATTGCACCCTGGCTCACCAGGGGCTTGAGAAGGTAACAGGAATAGTAGTAGCAGTGTTAGTTACTCAGTCGTGTCTGACTCTTTACGACCCCACAGACTGCAGCCCGCCAAGCTCCTCTGTCCCTGGGATTCTCCAGGCAAGACTACTGGAGTGGATTGCCATTTCCTTCTCCAGAGAATTTTCCAGACCCAGGGATCGAACCTGGGTCTCCTGCATTGCAGGCAGATTCTTTACCATCTGAGCCACAGGGAAGATAAGGACTAGATTTTTACTGAATCAGAACCAGAAAGAGTGATTGTAACATCTCATAAAAACTGAGGAACATTAAAGTAAGGGTAAGAGACCAGAGACTTGCGATTTTGTTTTAAATTTAAGGAAATAAATCTAAGGAAGCATTTCCACTTCCAATCAATTTAGAAATCATCCCTCCAGAACCATAAGAAAAAAAAAAAACACAGCTAGGCAAAATATAAAGGTAGGAATCCTCTTAAACTTAGAGGAAAATGGCAAGTTTTAAGTTCTTGTAAATGGGAAGAAAAACCATTCAAGACAGTAATTAATTCATAGCACTAATCTCATCAGGAGGGCACCACCCACGCAACATCATTTTAACTTAATACTTCCAAAAGGCCACAACTCCTAAGAGCATCATTTTGAAGAGTAAGGCTTTGTGGGTACAAATATTTAGCCCATAACAAAAACTGAGCTGATAGGGGATGCTTTATTCAAAGTTAAAAAGTCAGATAGATTTGAGATGCAGAAATAAATAGTTATCCACAATGGACATATATAGGTTTATTAAAGAAAATAGTTACCCTACGACCTATGAGCAGTGGAAAAGAATGATATAGAAAATTCCAGACACCAATGACATGACAAAGCAGAGTGTCTTCCTTTATGCACAGTTGGCTGTGCATATTAATGCATTTCAAATTGGAGCCCCATTGTATATTACCTATAGGCTATTGGACATTGTTATACTTACCAAAATGCCTTTGTTGTCATTCCCTGAAGTGGGTTTGTCTTTCTCTATCATTTGCATTGCAAAATCATGAGTCCATAAGCATTCTAGGCATTATCATTATTGCATACTGGACCAAATTGGGCCTTGTCTGAAAATTTTAAGTGCCTTTCTGGTGTATTGAATGAACAAAGAAGATACACAATATCCCCAACAACTTCGGACTTTGGCCAAGCTTATTGCAACTGGAATATGCAACATTCAACACACCAAACTCATATTCAAAGTGTATTCTTTCAAGATGAATAGAATACCAACCAAAAGGAATTCAAGTTGCTGTGAAGATTTAAGAATTCAAGACTATGGTAAATAGTAGAAACAAAAAGATCTAAATACTCAACATAATGTATGATGTTTACATCATAAACATGATGTAAACATGATAGTCTAAAAGACAAACTTTAGACAAAATATATTTTGCATAAGATTGCAAATGAAATTACAGCAAAGTGCATCCTCCATTAGAAGGTGGTCCAAGAGAGACTTTTCCCCCTCTAGGTTCACTGCCTATAGTTTAAGAATAATTAATACATTGTAAAAGCTTTAAGAATTATTATAGGGGTGCATGAATTTGGATCTCTGTGTGTGCTGTTTGTGTGTGTGTACCTATATGTGCATAAATGTTCTTTGAAATAAAGAAGAAAACACAAAGAAGAGTTATCTGGAAAGGGAAAAAAATGAGAGGCAGAAAACTTTCAACATTTAACAAATCTTCAAATAGGTAAATGTTATATAGTCATCATAGCCCCTCATTTTGCACATTTGATGACAAGATCAGTATTATTTAATCCTAAATAAGATACGATCACACTTTATCAATCTATAATGAAAGACTATTAACATAGATATGTAGCAGGGGGAAAAATTTTTTCCATCTGGCACCAATGTTTCTTAGAAAGGCCACAGTCTTGGTTTGAAAAATGCTCTGGTAAACATTTGGGCAGAAAGCTAAAAATCTTGGGGCAAGCCTTGCTTAAAGAGTCAAAGTATATACTTAAACTGTTTTTAAGAATAAACAGAGTAAAAAAAAATTCAGGGACAAGAGAAATGGTCAAAAGTCTGCAATCAGAAAAAGCCAGATTATTTTTGAGAATAATTAATAAATTTTATTGAACTTCCCAGGTGGCTCAGATGGTAAAGAATCCAACCTGCCAATGCAGGAGAGACAGTTTCAATATGTGGGTTAGGTAGATTCCCCAGAGAAGGAAATGGAAACCCACTCTAGTATTCATGCCTGGGAAATCCCATGGACAGAGGAGCCTGGTGGGCTACAGTTCATCAGTTTGCAAAAGAGTCAGACACAATTTAGCAACTCAACAACAATAGAATTTATCGCTTCAGTATAGTTTTAGACTTTAAGAATGATTGAGCAGAGTTCCATACATTCACCCCTCACCTCAGCATAGTTTCCCTTATTACCAACATCTTGCATTAGAATAATGCCTGACATTTGTAATCTTTACCATTAATGAAAACATATTGGTACAATATTGCTAACTATAGTCCATCATTTATATTAAGGTTCACTTCTGTGTTAAATATTTTTTGGATTTTGATGAAAGCATAATAACCTAAATCCATCATCACAGTTTCATACAAAAAAATTTCACTGACCCTCAAATTCCCTGTGCTTCACCTATTCATCTCTTTATTCCTACCCTCCCTTCAACCCATCACAACTTTTACAAGTGGATACAGTGTCTTACTCATCTTGGTACCTCTAGTATGTCTAGCACTGTGTCTGATTTATAGTTGCCACTTGTGTGTGCATGCTCAGTCACTCAGTCGTGTCTGACTCTCTGCAACCCTATGGACTGTAGCCTGCCAGGCTCCTCTGTCCTTGGGATTTCCCAGGCAAGAGTACTGGAATGAGTTGTCATTTCCTTCTCCAGGGATAGAACTCATATTTCTTGTCTCCTGCCTTGGTAGGCAAATTCTTTACCACTGAGCCACGTGGGAAGCCCATAGTTGCCACTCATATGTCTTTAAAATGAATCAAACTCAAACAAATGCAGGCTTAAGGCAGGCCTTGAAAAGTAACGATAATTAACATGAGGGAATTTGGACACCAAAGGGATCAAAGACTGCTCCAGATCAGGCCGTCTGGAAAGCAGATGTCAAAACAAGGTAAGTGCACAGTAGATGTACTGGAGGGACAATACCTGTAAAAGATAGGGGAGAAGAAGCAGAAGCAGGCAGGGAAATGTTTAGATCGCAAAGCAAGTTAAACGCCTGTGAAAACGGATAGTAGGAAAGAACACCAGGCAGGAACAGCCCAGACTAAAATGTAGCTCTGGTATCTCAGCCACTCTAACATGGAGACCCAGAGCAAATAATCTATTAATATTAGATTTCCACATTGCACAGAAATGCAGACCCTTAACCTTCACCACACTTAGGCATTGGCTAGTGCTATATAGGGAAGTGTGTTCAGCTCCAGTGCTTCATTGGATCCAGAAGGCAATGCATCAATAAGCTGTCAACTGACTGCCCTTTATTTAACAGGCCCCGTCTCAAAAACAGATATGAGTGGCATTTCACCGTGACTGCTGCAGACACTTAGGACAAGAGAGAAGAGCTAGGAAGCTCCTTCTTTATCCAAAGTCAATTCATCCTGGTGTGGCTTTATTATGCTGTTGAAAATACCTTGGATTTCAGAAATTTCAGAGTAAGACATTCTGAAAGTTGCATATATAAATATGCTCCTTAACTAAATATGAATTTATTTATTGTTTGCAGTTATGACTTCCAACCTCTTTAAGATAGAACATTAAGAGCTAGTTGCCTGCTACTCAATTGCCAGGCAGTTTCCCCATCCACATTGTGCTGAAATCTACCCACTTATCTATCCCTTCTTTAATTTTTATGCATGGAAACTTCTCTTGGGTGTTCACTTTCTAAAAATGGAGATGCATAATTTACTTGAAGCTCTTAAAGTTGAATATTTATGAAAATATGTCAGTGGAAAGCATGTATTATTAGCAGGATTTAAACTAGGAAGAATGATTCCATTTCTATTGAATAGATAACATCTCTTAAAGTCCCTAAACAAGGAAAAAAAGAAGTCACACAGCTTTTCCAAGGAAAGCACGTGGATAGTGCATGTGATTTATGAAACTTTATTTCTTCTCTTTCAGCACTTTTCACATTTCTGTTTTTCTACCAGCCTCTTAAGTAATAGATATGATTTATGACACATAACTACCTTAAAGCATTTTCTTATAAATATTTCAGTGGCTGTCAGCTGAGAAAAATTCATTGTAAAGATCTGGCATTAATGATCATGTTTGAAGTTTATTGCCCTGGAACCTCATGACGGCATTTTCCAGTCATGTTATCATCTTTTATAGAATCATTTGAATAGGACCATTTGGTTGAATCAGTTACATAACACAAGACTCTAGCTCATCATACAAACTCAACAATTGATTAAATTAGTCTAAGCTGTTTATATTAACTGATTTCAAAATACATATTAAAAAGTAATTTTCTAGAATGACTTTCGCAAAGTAATGAGAAAAATAAGCTCGAGCTTTTATTCAAGCTGGTGGTATGCTAGTACCCACTCTTGTTTGTTTAATGGTTGTAAATAAAAGGCATCCTTGATTAAAATTCCTCAAGTAAATATTAGTAACTATATGAAGGTTGTATTTACTTATATCCCCCAAGCTTGATTATCTTCTAATATTTTCCCTCTCAGTAAATGATATGTTCATTTAGGAATACCAGGTTCTACTAATTTTATCTCCAACATATATATCTATGTTTGATAAGAAAGCCTTCTTCAGTGAACGGTGCAAAGAAATATAGGAAAGTAATAGAATGGGAAAGACTAGAGATATCTTCAAGAAAATTAGAGATACCAACAGAACATTTCATGCAAAGATGGGCAAAATAAAGGAAAGAAATGGTAAGAACCCAACAAAAGTAGAAGAGATTAAGAATATGTGGCAAGAATACACAGAAGAACTATACAAAAAGGTCTTAATGATCTAGATAACCAAAATGGTGGTCACTCACCTGAAGCCAGATGTCTTGGAGTGTGAAGTTAAGTGGGCCTTAGGAACCATTACTATGAAGAGAGCTGTGGAGGTGATGGAATCCCAGCTGAGCTATTTAAAATCCTAAAAGATGATGCTGTTAAATGCTGCACTCAATATGCCAGCAAATTTGGAAAACTCAGCAGTGGCTACATGATTGGAAAAGGTCACTTTTCATTCCAATCCCAATGAAGGGCAATGCCAAAGAATGTGTGAACTACCATAAAAATGCACTCATTTCACATGCTAGCAAGGTAATGATCAAAATCCTTCAAGCTAGGCTTCAGCAGTACATGAACTGAGAACATGATGTACAAGCTGGATTTTGAAAAGGCAGAGGAACCAGAGATCAAATTACCAACATTCGCTGGATCATAGAAAAAGCAAGAGAATTCAAAGACAATATCTACTTCTTCTTCATGGACTATGCTAAAGTCTTTGACTATGTGGATCACCACAAATTATGGAAAATTCTTAAAGAGATAAGAATACCAGACCGCCTCACCTGCGTCCTGAGAAATTGGTATGCAAGTCAAGAAGCAAAGGTTAGAACCAGACAAGGAACAAATGACTGGCTAAAAACTGGACAAGGAGTACATCAAGGCTGTATATTGTCACCTTGCTTATTTAACTTCTATGCAGAGTACATCATGCAAAATGCTGGGCTGGATGAATCACAGCTAGAATCAAGATTGCTGGGAGAAATATCAATAATCTCAGATATGCAGATGATACCACCTAATGGTAGAAACTGAAGGGTCTAAAGAGCCTCTTGAAGGTGAAAGAGGAGAGTGAAAAAGCTGGCTTAAAACTCAGCATTCAAATAATAAGATCATGGCACCCAATCCCATCATTTCATGGCAAACAGATGGGGAAAAAAGTGGAAAGAGTGACAGACTTTATTTCCTTGGGCTCCAAAAATCACTGCAGATGGTGACTTCAGCCATGAAATTAAAAGATATTTGCTTCTTGGGAGAAAAGCTGTGACAAACCTAGGCAGCATATTCAAAAATAGAGACATCACTTTGCCAACAAAGGCCAGTATAGTCAAAGCTGTAGTTTTTCCAGTAGTCATGTATGGATGTGAGAGTTGGACCATAAAGAAGGCTGAGTGGGGAAGAACTGATGCTTTTGAACTGTGGTGCTGGAGAAGACTCTTAAGAGTCTCTTGGTCAGCAAGGAGATCAAACCAGTAAATCCTAAAGGAAATCAACCCTGAATATTCATTGGAAGGTCTGATGCTAAAGCTTCAATTCTTTGGCTACCTGATGTGAAGAGCTGACTCGTGAGAAAAGACCCTAATATTGGGAAAGATTGAAGGCAGGAGGAGAAGGGGACAACAGAGGATGAGATGGTTGGATGGCATCACAGACTCAATGGACATGAGTTTGAGTAAACTCCAGAATACGGTGAGGGACAGGGAGGCCTGGTGTGCTGTAGTTCATTGGGTCACAAAGAGTCAGACATGACTAAGTGATTAAACAACAACAGATGAAAACTTGTGTTGAACATATTTTCATATGATTCCTTGTTATCTGCATATATTCTTAGGTGAGATATCTGTTCAGATCTTTTGTCCATGGGGTTTTGGTTTCCTTATTGCTGAGTTTTAAGAGTCCATTAAATATTTTAGATACAAGTCCTTTATCAGATACCTGTTTTGCAAATATTTTATCTCAGTGTATTGCTTTTGTTCTCATATCCTTAACAGTGTCTTTCACAAAACAAAATACTTTAATTTAAATAAAGTCCCACTTAACTTTTTTTTCTTTCAAGGATCATGCTTTTGGTGTTGAATCTAAAATTTCATAACCAAGCCCAAAGAGACTTAGATTTTTTTCCTGTGCTATCTGCTAAAAAGTTTAGAGTTTTGCACTTCGTATGAAAATGAAAAACTATGAATTAGAGTTAATTTTTGTGAATGACATAAGGTTTGTGTAAATTAATTCATTTATTTTTACCTGTAGATTTACATTTTTTCCAGCAACATTTGTTAAAAAGATCATCTTTTCTCCATTGAATTGTTTTTGCTCACTTGTTGGAAATTAGCCAATTATATACATGTATGGGTCTCTACCTGGGCTCTCTATTCTGTTCCATTGGGATTTTTGTCTATTCTTTTCCCAATACCATGCAATTCGGGATTATTTTCAACTTTAAATTCCAGTATACCATACATTGAGAGTAAACAAATCATAAGTGCACAGTTCAATGAATTTCCACTAAATGAACACATCTGTGTAACCTGTTCCCAAATCAAAAAACTGTATTGCTACCATCTTAGAAGCTCTTTTCCTTTCCCTTCAGGGAAGCCTGGTGTGCTGCAGTTCATGAGGTTGCAAAGAGTCAGACTCGACTTAGTGACTTACTAACAAAAGAAGCTCCTTAAGTTCCTCCTTCAAGCTACTACACCTTCCTAGGAAAAGCATTATTCTTTTCCTATAAAGTTCTGATAGCATAAGTTTCAAATTTTATATAAGTAGGAATCATATAGTGTATAGTTTTATGTGTGTGACATCTTTTGCTCAGCATTATATTTGCAGGAGTCACCCATATCCATGTATATCATTTTAAATCATTCTCATTGCTATTTAGTATTATGGCAATGGTATCTGATTAGGTTTCAGTTTTGGCCCATTACAATAATGCTGCTTTGAACATTCCTATACATCTTGGTAAGTAGAGGTATGCATTTCTATTGAGTACCTACCTAGGAATGGAACTGCTGATTCATAAAGAAGGTGTATGTATAGCTCCAATGTGTGCACGCATGCTTAGTTGTGTCCAACTCTTTGAGACTCTGTGGAATGCAGCCCATCAGGTTCCTCTGTCCATGGGGTTTTCCAGGCAAGAATACTGGAGTAGGTTGCCATTTCCTTCCCCAGTGAATCTTCCTGACCCAGCAACTGAACCCACGTCTCCAATAGATACTGCCAAAAGTTTTTCAAAAGAAGTTGTACCAATTTACACTTGCCCCTTTAGGGTACAATTGGCCATAAAGCTTTATGAAACCTTCCCAGACATCTAATGTTCAGCCAAGTTTGAGATACACTGTTTCAGGAGCTTCCCAGAACCTCAACTTATTGATCCAGATTCTCTAGATTTATACTGTTTCTCAAGAAATTCCTGAAATCTTTTACATTAACTCTTGGCATTTCCAAGCCTGGTTTCCATATAGCCACTCTTTGACATTTACCACACACAAGCATACACTACAATCACCATAACCACCACCACCACCAAGTAGTGATATATTTTTAAAAGCAGAACAATGCAATGTATTTCCTGATTTTAACATCTCTAAGGATTTCCACTTCCATTTATACTTTGTTATATCCACCCTGTTTCATAGGTTTCCCCTCAAATCTTTTTAGACTTAGGTCCAGACACAGTGTAAATTTTCTAGTAAGTTCAAACAACCCCTTGATCTACCATCTAAAGTTACTCTCTGCTGTCCTAGAGTTTGGCAGTCAAGACCAAGTGGCCCTCCTACAGATCCCAGTAGATCAGAATTTGTTTGTATTATATTTTAGAAGGGCAGAGATACAAGACTGGATAAACAATAATTGATCTTTTGAAAACAGCATTAGGCTGTGCTCTCCCTGTGGCTTAGCAACCAGACTGTGCACACGTGCAAGGAGCATCACATGGAGACTGTGAATCCCGGAGCTTGGAGACTCAGCTCACAGAAATGAGGAGGAAGGCCGGATGCTGCTCAAACTCCATATAATAAAATTTTGTTTTAATGGTTACATTTCTAGGAATCACGCCCTTGTTTTGCAACAGCTGGGGACCAATCTATTTCTCTGAAGTTAATTAGCGAGCCAAAAGGAGTATTCTTCCTATAGCAAGTAGAAATTGAAAATGATAAACAGAAGCCCCCACGCCTAGGTTTTCTTCCTCCTTAGCTTTTTGAAGGGGAGAACAGCTAGCTGTTATTACAGAGATAAATGATACACTGGAGCTGGAATGGGGTACATAAGACTACATGGAATTCTGCAGAACCAAGTAGTACTGTTCTAGAGTCCAGTGTATTGACATCAGTGCAAAAAAACATACAAAATGTATTTATATTCTCTTAAGCAAATTGTAAGTGTAGTGCAAACTCTTGCTCTGTTTAGTACAAACCCATAGCTTTCAAGATTGACATGAATCTGAGTCTATCTATCATTCCATGCTTCCACCCACTGTGTCATCCTATCTCTCTACTTACTTTCCCTAAATGTTCTATAGATTTTACAACTTTGCAACTTTTTCATTCCCTTCTACTTGAATGCTTTCCTTCTTCTTATGCTCCATTTTTATTTCCTCATCTCTCCTTTTAAAAACCAGCTCAAATGCCACCTCTTCCAGGAAGTCTTCCTTAAATATTCCCAGTATTACAAGGCATGTATTTCTTTTTGCCCCAGTAGCATTCCTTTTAAACTTCTGCTTGAGTATTTATTGCATCTGACCTCAGTTTATGTTTAGCACATTTGTAAGTACCTTCATGTATTCCATGGTAATCTTTATAGAGACAAGGTTCTTTCTCTTTTATTTGAACTTTATACTCCTCACAGCACCTCCACATTGCTATACGAACTTGAATTATATTTGCCCAAGAAAAAATTATATTTGCCCCAAAATTATATTATATTTGCCCAAGAAAAAAGAGAAGGCTTTATAGAGGTCAATTATCTTACAGAATGCCTTGAAAAAAACAAAAAACAGGAGAACGTGAATCATCTGTTGGATTACGGGAACAGCTTCCTGTATAGTTAATTTCATAACCACCTTCTATGGCCATAGGATTTCACCCATGCAATATTTTTTCCTTCACCAGTTTCATCTCCAGCTCTCATCTTCTCACCAAGATCACCAAGTGATCTTGGCAACTCCCGATTTTTTGAGAAAAAACTTTCCCCATAGCTGAATATAAACAGAGAAGAAGAACTGGCATGCATCCAGCAAGAGGTGATGGCAAGGGACTGAGATAATCTGCCTTCCTGTGATCAGAGAACACAGAGGGGAGACTTGATCAAATGTATTTTAATGGGATTTAGACTGCTTTTGTCTTGATCAAGCCCTGGAGGAAATAGGTTTCCATTTCGGTAAAATAATGATTTTCTTTGCAGCAGCTGCTGCCAACCAGCCATCCACACGTGCAAGGACTCTCACATGGAGAACGGCCCACAACTCCTTCACCAGTTCCCCCCCTACACTCTCCATTTCCAGGTGAAAGAACAAGTGCCCAAAGATTCCATGGCCTAAACCTGTGCTATTTTATTCTAAAGAGGGATGAGGGCAATAACCAGAAATTTTCCACTGTACCTGGATAAGTCTTAACAAGAGAGAATCACAAGAGTATGAGTAACCATTCACTGGCTTATTTCCTTCAAGGTAGATTTTATTGTCTGCTGCTCTTTCACCTGGGAGAGAACACATTGCTTATGCCAGGGGCTCCACAGAGGGTTTTTTTCAAGTGTTGATATTTGTGTTTTCTGAACATTTATTTCCCTCCTGACTTGTTGATTTATCTATTAAATACTCCCCTTCTCTTTCTGTCTAAATTGCACACATCATTCATATTACTCTTTCTTCATGAAATCCTTTCGCCTGATTCTTGAATCATTTAAGGAAGAATGCTATAACTCAGTCCTTAACTGGGCAAACAGAATTAGGTTTGTGTTCTGCTTGATCTCTCTAATTGCCTCATTTATCTGCCTGTTGTATCCAACCTTTAAGAAGAAATGACTGATTTGTACCAGTGGTTCTCAAACTTGACTGCATATTGGAATCGCCTGGAGAATATGCCAACCCCAGAGTTGCTGATTCAGCAAGTTTGGTGTGGGGCATGAAAATTTGCCTTTCTAAAAACTATACTTCAGCTCGGTGCTCTGTGACAACCTAGAGGGTAGGATGGGGGTGGCTGGGTGGGAACTGGATCCTGTTGCTCTACAGCAGAAATAAACAGAACATTGTAAAGCAACTATCCTCCAATTAAAAATAAATTTAAAAAGTAAAAAAATGAATAAGTGAAAACCATAATTCAAAAAGACACATGTACCCTAGTGTTCACTGCCACAATATTTATAATAGCCAGGACATGGAAGCAACCTAAATGTTCATCGACAGATGAATGTGTGGTACAAAGATGTGATACATATATACAATGGAATATTATTCAACCATAAAAAGAAACAAAATTGAGCCATTTGTAGAGCCATGAATGGACTCAGAGTCTGTTATACAGAGTGAAATAATCCAGAAAGAGAAAAATGAATATTCGATATTAAAATATATATGTGGCATCTTAAAAAATGGTACAGAAAAACCAAATTGTAGGGCAGCAATAGAGACATATATGTAAAGAATGGACATGTGGACATGGTGGGGAAGTGGGGATGGGATGAATTGGGAGATTAGGATTAACACATATATACTACCGTGTGTAAAATAGTGGGAAACTGCTGTATAGCACAAGGAGCTCAGCTCAGTGGCCTGTGCTGACCTAGAGGAGTGGGATTGGGGTGGGAGTGGGAAGGAGGCCCAAGAGGGAGAGATATATGTATACATATAGCTATTTCACTTTGTTGTACAGCAGAAACTAACATAACGTTGTAAAGCAATTATACTCCAATAAAAATAAAGTTTTAAAATGATATTAATTTAGCAGGTCTAGTGGACTAGTCCTTGAGAACCACTGATTCAGAGGAAACTTGTTACAGCACTTTAATGTTTCAACTTAATTCTTCTTTCAGAATCTCTCTCTTTCTCCTGCTTATCAGACCCATAAGATCCTGGATATATTTAAATCTTCTTACCACAGCAATACATTCCTTCCCAATATGGTTACTGCCTACCTTTGCATTTCTGGGCAGATGGTCTCCTACTCCCCTATCCAATCCTACGCCAAACCCTACCCTCTAGCTATGCTGTGCTTTTTGTGGTTTCCCGAACATCTGCAATGCTATTTCAACTTCTTTGCACATGCTGTTTCCTCTAACTGGAATGCTCTTTCCTTCCTGACAAGTTCTTTTTTAACCTTCAAAATTCAACTCTTACTCTGACTTTCTTAATGGTTTTCTCTAACCAGCAAACACTCTCTGCCTCCCCCAACTCTGTTCTCTCTCCACTTTTGTACACATGCAGTTGACTGATTTGTTCATGGATGCCACATAATAGTACCTACCTCCATTTGCACTCACCAAATTATTTTGTCATTTTTTAAATGTCAGCTTTCTCCAACTGAGTGTGAGTTTTTTTTAGTGGGGGCAGAACTAGAGTGATGCCTTATAAATTGGGAGAAACATGGTCAATAAGTATTAACATGAATGAACATCTGAGTTCGATACGTATTCCACTCTGCTCTCATAAAATAAGATGACGAGATGAGATCAAAAGGGTTATCACTGACTATTAATGGGCAAGGATGCTGGAAGGCATGGCTATGAGGCTTAGGCAGAATGGTGACCAACTGCTTGAATATTCATGACTGTAAAGTTTATAACTATAAAGTGTGAGACTATGAGATTAATTCAGAGAAAAGTATAATGCCTCCGGGGGCTCTGGAAAAAGCAAGGTGCTGCTTGCTCTATGGAACTCAGTGAGGCTCCATCCTAAGCCAGCCTGTGAACTGTATTGGATTCTCTCCAGAAGTCATCTTTCTTGCTTTACTGACAGATTTTCCATTGATGCAGTTTTCTTGAAGGGAGGCTTGGCAAGTTCTCAAAAAGAGTGCCCTCACTTTGGCTCCAAAAAGCCCACTGAGAGATGACACACAAATGGAATAAAAGTGGGCAAAGCGCACAACTTTGCAAGACTGGATTTGGGTCAAGGGCTGTCTCTTCAAAGGCATGAATTCCTCAGGTTCTTCAAATGCACATTTAATGATACTAAAAAGAAGAATATGTCCAGTCTTTGGAAAATGGAGAGCCTCCAAGTCATCCATTTTTCTTTTGGTATGAAAAGTGCCAAAGAAACAATGTTTACCAGAGGTCCAAGAATTTTCCCTCAGCTTAAGAGAACTGCTCAAAAAGGCAATGTGGTCTTTCCATCTCTTTAATAGAATCCTTGATGAAAAATAGCCCCCACATTGGACTCATGTTTGGTTGCATGGCTCATGGCAAGATAAGAGTGGAGGGAAAAGTGGCTGAAATGGGAGGGATTTAGCTAGAATAAGTGCCGGAGACCTGCTCCAGCTGGACAGGGTTCCCTCAGGATGGACGGTGTCGGCGATATGAATGAGGAGACACAGCGAGTCGTGGTGTTTTCAAATGTCTTCCGACTTTATTGTTTTCAGGGCAGCTTTTATATTTTTAGTTGTACATAGAGACAAATGTAAAGTGTAGAGTCACGCCAAATCAAATCAATGGGTCAGCAGTTTTTAACCCTTATTGAAACCAGGACACTGTTTGTGTTTTTAAGTTACAAAAAGTTTAAAGTTGTTTACATCATCTTTTGGCCTTGAGGCCTGCTAACATCTGGTGACTCTTTTATTGATAAGGGTTGATCAGCCAGGACACTTTTGCATCAGGCACAGAAAGTATCAGAGTTACATTTTTTAAAGAAAACAGGCACAGCAGATTATGACAAAGAAAGAATTCACAAACTCAAAGTTTCAAGGTAAAACCTGTTTTCTGTACTCTATCTTATGTCTTGAGCCTAACAGAGAAGAATGTGGTCCCATAAAGTCATGGCACAACAGCTGAAAGTGCCAAGGTCAGTGCTTAGCAAAATTGCAGGCTGAATTAACAATCGTCTTATTATTTGTATTAAAGCTAAACTTTTATTTATATAAATCTCTAACTATTATGCTTTCATTATAGAGGCTAAATACGTTAAGAGCAAAAACATACTGAGTAAATGTAGACTAAGTAACACTTTCATAAAGCAATATCTCTTATATTTCCTAATAAGCCTTTCTTCCCTACAAAGGGCTCTGTGCCCATCTGGGCTTTTTGTGTGGAAGCTCTCAATGCTGTTTTGTTGTTAAGAAGCAGCCACTCACATTAACTCCAAAGGCACAGGTATATTTATTAAGCAAACCAATATGCTAGCAAGAAGAATTTAGATTAGCATACTCTATATCCTAGATAATTTTATTAGGGTGCTATCATTCGGGGGCCTTGTTGATTGAGGCTTCGGAATGATCTATTTTAGAAGAGAATCAGGAAAAGCCTTTTGCCTAAGTCACAGAAAATAAGAAGAGGTTTATTATAGCAAACCTCAAAAAGACAGATATTATCTTTAAGGTGAGCGCTGAGGCAGCCTTCCGAGAATCCCTGAAGGCTGAGAAGCCATGCTCAAATCAGTCCTCTTCCTCATGACTCTGTCACAGGTGGGATCTTGTGGGCCGGCTCCTGGCAAATAAGGAGGATTTATGTGAAGGCGCCCATGCCCAGTTTGCAGATCTATTCCTACAGTTTAATTGAAACACAATTAAATTCCAAAGCCTGCTGCATAGAGTGATCTTTCAATTCATATACTTTAATATGAAGGAAAGATCTGTACAGGGAGAGCCGAGGAGCAGATTTTAGATAGAGAACAAGCAAATATTGCCCAGAGAAAAAGAAATACTATTTAGGCAAAAAGCTCAATCACAGATTGGGGTTAACAGAGGAAAGTGTTGTAAGTGGTCCTAGGGGTAAAAAGGGCCCATACTTTCCTCTAACATCCTCTAACTTCCTATTTGAAAACTGGCAGTGATTACCATTCCCTTACCTTTTTGATTTGGAAAGAATTTTTCTTTACATAGAAAATTATTTTCTCCACTACCGTGACCATTTTTCTTCCTGTGTCCCATTTTAACCATCAAGTTCTATAATTTATGATTCTTTAAGGTAAAGATGAGCTTCCCTGGTGGCTCAGTGGTAAAGAATCTGCCTGCCAATGCTGGAGACTCTGGTTTGATCCCTGGACTGGGGAGACCCTCTGGAGTAGGAAATGACGACCCACTCCAGTACTCTTGCCTATCAAATTCAAGGACAGAGGAGCCTGGTGGGCTACAGCCCATGGGGTCACAAAGTAATGGACACAACTGAGTGACTGGGCATGGCACAGCAGGATAAAAAAGCAAAGGAGGAAGAAATACTAAGTATGGGCCAATTCCTTCTGCCTAGTTGAATTTTGGGGGCAGTGGGAGTTTGTAGGGGGTTGCAAAAAGTACAAAGGATATTATAAGTGATAAAGGTCTTGGCTCTGTTCTAATTTTTCACCTTTAAACTTTATAAATTGTTCCAGAAAAGTGTATGACTATCCAAGTTTACTGAGTAAATAGTAGCTGCACTTATACCCTCCAGGAAATACTTTAGATTCAGTATCCTGTGAGATTTGCATTAGAACTTTAATTCGTGTTGACTTAGAGCATTCCACAGCAAGATGGCTTTGAGGAATGTGGAGAAGGGACCTATTCTATCCCATTTAAGTAGTTGTTTCCAAAGCCAGACTTTGCATCCCTTTGTCACACTCTGCTACCTCTACTTCAGACTGGACTGCCCTGCTGATGCTAAAGAAAGATGTCATTACAAGTTCATCCCTTAGAGGGGATGCTCTATTTTGGAAAAAGGCCCTCTAAAACCTTCCTCATGTACCTGGTTGGTTTTAGATCAGGAACTATGCTTCCCCTAAATGTCTCCCATAAAAGTAGAGGAAGTGGTCAATCTGTCTCCCCTCTCATCTTTGGAGTGTTGGAGTGAAGCTGTTTAAAGACCGTTTCCTACTCTACTCATTTTTCTCCCTTCTACCTTCTGAAGGCACCTTATCTTCCCTACTTGATTCACCAAAGCCCAATGCCATGGCTGTGTCATCTGCTAAGTCTGCTACATCCTGCTCCTGCTTGCAAATAGCAACCTGGTTCTTCAGATATCATAGCTCAGTGTGCTGACACATGTACACACACATTCTTCCACAAGACATGGCTCCTCCAGCCTGCTTGACTTTCCAGGGTTCCTTTAGGAGTTTAGGAATGATAATTGTAGTTGTCCAGAGCTAATCACAAAGATGACTATAACTAGGAGCTGTGGCTGAGGCCTAGGGGTGAACTATATAGAGGATCTTGGGCTCTCTGCCCAGCAGCCAGGTACAACTCTGTCATGCAGGAGTAGAAGAAAGAAGGTGGTTAATACACTTCACCATCCTTTTCCTTCTTCACCCACATAAGTCACTTAAGTTCTCTCATACAGGAAACTTTTCTCAAACTAGGGCTCTAAAGTGGACCAGTGGTATATTCTTAAGATATATCAAAAATATGTATCAAGGGATAGCAGATACTTCATCTGCAGTATCAGGAGAGAGATCACTGTCATTGGGGTGGTGCTGGTACTTGTGAGAATTCATTGCAGGAGAAGCTGGAGAAGCCATTCTCCATCCCACAGCTATTGAAAAGGGCTCTTTTCCTTGCCTAAGACTGACCAAAAGTACTATGCTCACTCCTGTGGCTGCCAGCTTATTTGCCTCTGACTCACAGGATGACTGTGATTAAATTTCATTATCCGTTCAGTTTCTAGCTCTGGAAGTTTGGGGCTTTAGTTGGACCATAAGCCTCAGCTCCACTAAAGGGATTTTGACTAATGTGCACTGGTATTGAATCACAGTAGATTTTCACACATTTGTAATTTCTCTTCTGAAGCAGCACTGTACTCACTGTTATCGCTGGAGCAGGGAGAGCAACAGTGTAATTTAAATCCTTTCTGCTAAAGAGGTGGAAGCAATTTGTGACCTAGTTTTTTGAGTACCCTGAACTTCCTTGAGGCTGAAGAAAAGCATACACCCTTGAAAGGCAGCCACGAGGATCAAATAAAGAAAGGAAACCTGGTTCTGGGGAGCTGTCTTCACAGCCTTCCCAATACCTGTGAGCAACGTTGCAGGCAAGAGTCAGAGGTTGTCACTATCCAAGCCTAGTGGTATACACAAAAATACAAAGAATTATGCATACAGAAGATTCGATTAAGCCTGTGATTATGCTGGTTTAGTTTGTTATGAAACAGGTCATTTTGGTTCTCAATGTGCCCCGAGTTCCTTGTTAGTGAAACTAAATAGGATTCTATTGGGCTTTCCTCACCACCTGTTTTCAGAAAAGCTTTAGTCTCCTAGACCTTCTTCCAGATCCAAAGAGCAAACTTAGTCAGAGGGGTGACTAAATGCAGAAACAAAGAAAAACAGTCAAACAAAACAAAATAATAATAATTTAGCCATAAAACAAAGTCAAGGACTTTTCATTCTTCCTCAAGGGCTATGGATACTATCCTGAACTGCTATGAGAAGGAAAAAGTTAACTGCTTAATGACCATGACCACATAGAACCCACAATGGCTGGAATCAGAAGGTTGATGGTGTTAACTCCTGAAATGCCACCCAGTTACCCCACCACCAGGCCATGAGAAGAATGTCCATGGGCTGATCTGGCACAACCCTCCCTCCAGTGTTGCCTTAAAAGTCCTTTCCTGAAAGCCATGAAGGAGTTTGGGTCTTTTGAGCATGAGCTGCTTCTTCTCCTTCCTTGGTCCCACATTGAGCACCAGGCAGTAAAAACTCTACTTTCCTTCACCACAATCCAGTGTCAGCAGATTGACTTTTCTGGACACTGGGTTAGTGGACCTAAGCTTGGGTGGGTAACATTGGGAAGATGTCAATTCATATGTCAGTTTCAAATCATAGACCCCAAATATAGGCTAACAGGAAAACTGAGTTTCCAGAGGAAGCACAAACCCATTTAAGATTTGAGGGGAAAAGTTAAACAGTTCCTCCTAGATCCATGCCAAGCCAGAGATAAAACAGATAGGAAACCTACAGTTTTGATGAGTGACCAAGGAAGCCCAAATGATGAGGTCTATACCCCATACTCATGCCATTCAAGATCCAAAGCCACATTAGCATTTGAGTAACTGATTTTCCAAACATCTATATGTGGCAGGGCATTTTCAGGTGGGGTCCATGTGTTCTTAGTTACCCCTCCCCCCGACACATTTCCTTCTCAGCTAAATCTGTTTCTGTTGGTAGACCTTGGCGTTTTTGCTGTATAATTAGAATAGAGGGAGAAAATTTAGTTAGAGAAAGAGAAGCAGAGGAAAGCTAGAGACGGGGGATGGAGTGGAATCTTTCCTTCATTTCTTCATCCACAAGAAGGACTATTCTGACCTCATCATCTCAGTTGCTAAGATTTGCTCTTTTATAGTCAAAGGATATTACTACCTGTAAGGAGGCACTCCAGCAAAATCTTATCTTTCTATTTTGCAGGATGCCTAGAAAAAAGAGTGATTGCATGAAGGTCAGACAGCTTCTCAGTTAGATACTAAAGTTAGAACCATCTTCAGACTTCTATTTGTGAGCCATCTGTAAGGCAGCATCTTTCTTCCTAGGCACATTTACAACAGGAATAGGAACTCTCGTAGACCAGAAAGTCTAAGAGACTTGGAGAGTCCAAGCTCCAAAGAAATGAAGTAAAAACTATGAGAGCTCTATTAGTGACAGAATAAGACAAAGATATTTGTATTCTCTCTACACTGATGCAATTTAGTGGCGTCCTACTGTTCTGGTGAAGTAGCAGCAAAACTCTACAGAACAGGTTGGTCTGTCTCTACCCATCTCCACTTTACTCCTCCTCCAGGTGTGAGATTGTAGGCATTTATGGACCACCTGGGTGTGGATGGCTGTAGGTACGTGTTGCACACTCACCACTCATTCTCTATTTAGTGTGATAAGAAATCCCTTTCTTTCATAGTCCCTATCCAACAGGGGAATTAAGGAAGGTGAACACAATCACACCCATGTTTAATTGACTATGGATTGCAAGATACGTATTTTTACAAAACTAGAATATATATGGCCTGAACTAGAAAACAGCATTTTTGACCTCCACAAATTCTAATAAATTTCCTACAAAGTGAGTAGGGGTGAAATAACAGATTGTGCAGCCAGCTAGTTATTTCTTCTTGAGGATGGTCTCACCACTCCCTCTCCAAACCAAACCTGTTCAGTGCTGGTAAAGCTAATTTGATCTGAGTTGCTATGGGAACAGAAAAAGATGTTCCTGGAAATGCAATAATAATCGCTGTCATCTGAAAGGGCAGCTCTCTACTTCAATGTCTTTCCATATGTTTGCATTAAGCTGGGGTTAGCAAATGGGTGTCAAAAGTCATTCTCATGCAAATTGCTGAGAGGAAAGCTTGCAGTGTTGGGGGTTGCTCTACTGAACAGGATGTATAAAAGGAAAAATTTTCCATAGATGTTTCTGTATTTGAATTCTTTTTGCAGTCCTTTATGATTGGGCAGCCTGGAGGATCCAAACATCACACCTCTCTCCAGACAATGATTCTCACAGACTTGGTCAGACTAGGAGCCGCACATTTGCACGTGGTCAGAGTGTCTAGCTTGGTTTTGTGTGCTTGATAGGCAACTGACAGACACTGGAAACTCCAACTACAGGCATCTTTACTCAGTGAAATGCTTATCGTCTAGAGGATATCGTGGAGGAAGTTGTGCCCGTGGATGCAGGGCTCAAAGAATCAACAGAATCAGAAGCACAAGGCTGAAAGATAGCCTTTGGGGATCGAGTGGTCCTCTGCTCTTCAAAAACTGGCCCGTGTTCTGTAAAGCAACTATCCTTCAATTAAGAAAATAAATAAAATTTTAAAAAATGAATACTGGAAAAAAAAAAAAACCTGTGAACCAGCAGCATTAGTATAGCCTGGGAGGAGGTTAGAACTGTAGAATCTCAGACTCTGTCCCAGGGTTTCTGAATCAAAGTATACATTTTAACAAGATTCCTAGGTGGTTCATTTACGTATTGAAATCTGAGAAGCACTGGTCTGCTCCAACTTTTTAATTTTACAGATAAAGTGACTAAAGTCCTTAGAAGAGAAGCAATTTGCTCAAGGCCTTGCTGAGGACCAGCAACAGAACCAGAACAAAATTCCAGTGTCTCTAAGAGTGAGATTCTTGCCACTTATCCATGTAGCTTCTCAGAGGCTGTGGACAGGGCAGGATGTTAGAAGTGGCATCTACGAATTTCTGGTCTTGTCCTTAGTTTTATACCATCCCAGGTACTATCCCTTCCAATCTTAAATTTGTACATGTTGCTGGCCCCGATGTGCCCAAATTGGCCAGTCTGAACACCAGTTTTAGGAGTACTTCATCAAACCAGTCAATCCTAAAGGAAATCATGCATTGGAAGAACTGATGCAAAAGCAGAAGCTCCAATACTTTAGGCACCTGCTGTGAAGAGCCAACTCATTGGAAAAGATCCCGATGCTGGGAAAGATTGAAGGCAAAAGGAAAAGGGGGCAGCAGAGGCTGAGATGATTAGATAGCATCACAGACTCAGTGGGCATGAATTTGAGCAAACTCTGGGAGGTGGTGAAGGACAGGGGAGCCTGGGGTGCTGCAATTCATGGGGTCGCAAAGAGTCAGACATGACTTAGCAACTGAATAACAACAACCATTGATCTGTGAAAAAAACTAGTAAAAGTCCTATTTGAGGGACTTCCCTAGTAGTCCAATGGTTAACACTTCACCTTCCAATGTAGGAGGTATGGGTTCAATACATGGTTGGGAAGCTAAGATCCCACATGCCTCATGGCCAAAAAACCAAAGCATAAAACAGAAACAATATGGAAACAAATTCAATAAAGACTTAAAATATGGTCCACATTAAAAAAATATATTTAAAAGAATTAATTTAACACTGAAAGGAGAGGCTGTCCTCTAGTCTTTGCCCTTCTTCTCTCCGTTCTCAAAGCCTGTATCAGGGGACAATTGATAAATCATTGTGAATTACTCCAAACAGGAACACTTCTCTCATTTTCTGAAAGCTGGAAGCAAAGCTTTTTCCAGATAATAATACAAATAAGCAAGTGAAAATGACAAGCACATAAAGAGATATCAAATGCTTTCTGCCTTCTCAGAGCTCACAAAGAAATGCTTTCACTAGGCTGGAGCCAGTCTGGGCTGGGTTTCCATGTTTCCTGTATGAATCAGTTGGGCATTGGTGGGTACACACTGTCGTTGTTCCAGCCCCTCCCCAAGCACCCCTACTGACCTCACCCAAAGATAAGCCTATTAGAAAGTGACATGTACCCTGTTTGTACATACAAGAGATGCCTGAGAAGATAATTTCCTGTAATTCTCAAAGCCTGGCATAAGCTTGGCTTCCTTCTTTTTATTGCCCCATTTCTCACAGGTTTCTGCCTTGACTGTTCTAGCCTGGTTATTCACCATACTATTCCCTGCAAACAATTTATTAATTCCCAGTTCCCTACTTTTCTTCTAGTCATTTGTTTCTGATACCTATTAACCCATACCAAATCATCCCAAGACTTAGTGACTTAACACAAGAATGGTGTTATCATCTCATGATTTTATGGGTTCATTGGGTTTGTAACTGGGCATTTGCACTTCACATCAAGTCTGAAAGGTCTGTTGTTCAGTTGTTAAGTTGTGTTCAACTCTTTGTGACCCCATGAACTACAGCACACCAGGTTTCCCTGTCCTTGACTATCTCCCAGAATTTGCTCAAACTCATGTTCATTGAGTCAGTGATGCCATCCAACCATCTCATCCTGTTATGCCCTTCTCTTCCTGCCTTCAATCTTTCCCAGCATCAGGGTCTTTTCCAATGAGTCAGCTCTTTGCATCAGGTGGTCAAGTATTGCAGCTTCAGCATCAGTCCCTCCAATGAATATTCAGAGTTGATTTCCTTTAGGATTGACTGGTTTGATTTCCATGCTGACTAGGGAACTCTCAAGAGTCTTCTGCAAACCACAATTCAAAAGCATCAGTTCTTTGGCACTCAGCCTTCTTTATGGTCCAACTCTCACATCCGTATAATCTCTAGACATCTAGTATTTTGACTGGTAGGAACATTCAAGATTGGTCATTTTACATGCCTTGGCAAGTGTGGATAGACAGCTGGACTTTTCTGGGGGTGTTGGTAGAACTAGCCACTTCTCTCTCTCTCTCTCTCTCTCTCTCTCTCTCTCTCTCTCTCTCTCTCTCTGGCCTCTCCAATTCTTCTTGCTGGAAAAGTAGGTTTTTTACCTGATGACCCACAGCTCTCCGAACCATGAAATTAAAGACATCACACCTTTTTAAGGCTCAGGTCCTGAACTGGCGCAGCATCACTTCCATCATATTCTGTTGATTAAAGTGAGTCACAGAGCAAGTTCAGACTCTACCAACCACAGGGTTCTCATAAAGCCCTCTGGGAACACCCAGTTTCCTTCTTTTTGCCAATGATTGTCTCCTACTTTCTTCAAAACTAGAAGATTTTATAGGTGAATTTCAAGAGAGCCTATCAATATCCAGAAATTATAGTTTTAAACAAATGTTGAGTCTTGATGCATATGTACACTTCTCTGAGGTAGGATCCAATACTTACATCAGATTCTCAAAGGGATTCATGATTCATAGAAGGCTACATCACAGGAAATCCTATACATCTTTCCCAGAGTGAGTCACATCTAATTCCACATACTATCTGCTCAATATTTATGTCTTGATGTGAGCCTTTGGAAAATATACTGTATGTGTTCATAGTGTATCTCACTAACTAGTGTTGAAATTTTACCAGACAAGAGTTATATCTCTTATTCCAGAATCCCTAGTTCTTAGCAAAGTCATTTAAAAAGATATGTAAACAATATAGGCTGATTTCCTATGAAGGAATCTGGAACAATCTTTCTAGATCTTGATGTAAGCAGAACATAAATGTAGCACCAACCACCACTAGCATCTTTCTTATTGAATACTTGTGTAATTCTTTTCAGTGTAAAAAGCTTTCATTTTTTATTTTATGCTTATCTAATTTGATTCTACAGGTTCAGTGGAGCAGATGTTATCATAATGCTATTTTTCATTATAATAAGGAAACTGAGGCTTGCATAATCTTTCTCAAGACTTTAGAATTAGTTAGAGAACTAGCAAGTGCTGAAATCCAACTTTCCTGATTTCCACTCTCCCAGTCTATGGGGTATAAGCCTCTGTGATGAGGAGGAGAAAGGAAAGAGAGACAATGTGAAAAGGAAGAATTCAGGCCTTTGGAGCACAGAGATGTAACTTTGAAAGTTTACAAGTGGAATATAGTTCAGTCTTCCTAAAAAAACACCAGAGATGGGACAGCGTATGGACAGAGCTGACTTCCCATCCCCTCTCTACTCCGTCTTGGCTATGAGGCCTTGAGATGTCACTTCACCTCTTTGTGCCCCAATTTTAAAGCCAGTGGGGTGAACTAGAATAGTGATCCCCATACTAACTGAGCAACGGAATCACCCAAGGAACTTCTTAAAATTATACTCGTCTAGCTACCTCACATCTACATCAGAGATTTGCCTTTTCACTTTATTAACCATATCTTTTATTTGGGGCCTACCAAGCCTCCATAATTCCTTAATATTTATCTATTTAACTCTATCCTCATATCCTGTTGACTTTGTTTCTCTGGAGAATCCTGACTAATTCAGTATCCTTGATGTCTACTTTAGTGTGTGGCCCATGGTAGATACTCAATGAATATTTGTTTGATTTAATGAAATAGCTTCTTAATTAACTGTAGGACAAAGGTGCCAGCATTAGAGTCTTAGAGGAGGTAAGTAATAAATGGAATGAAAGAATCATGGGTGAGACTATGAGATGCCATTGATGAAAAATCAGTGCCAAGATTCACAGTCCTCTACCCTGATCGTTTGGCCCAGAAAATTTGCCACACACCCTCTAAGCTTCACCTAAAAGGCCCTCCCTTAGTATCCTGAGGTTAGTCTCTAGATTCTTGCACATCAGTTTACAACTGTGTCTCTAACTTTCACTACATGGCTGTGTCTTCCTGAGTGAACTTCTATGTCACTGTTTCCCACTTTAATTCTTATAGGGCTGGAAACTTAACCAGTCTTGAAATCTAGGCCCAAACACAATGTCTAGGTCTTTCAGTCTTTTTCTTCAGTGGATTCCTTCTCTCAATTCCCTTAGCCACTGATTAGGTTTCTGAATTAACCCCCATGGACCCTCTTATATAAAAACCAAAAGTCCTTATCTGCTAGAAGGTAAGTAAAGAGACTGGATATCTCATGACTTCTCAGATTCATTGGATTTGGTATCAGCATACTTTTGAATTTGAGCAGTGGTTACTAATGCATCCCATCAGACCTTAAAATGCGGACTTTTCTTTAGGATCTCAATTCTTCCACCATATAAGTAGTCTTCTCTCAGGGACTTGGAATTGATACAGTCTAAGTCAGTAGCATTAGAAATCATGAGGATTACTTGGTGGGGAGGGGGTATTAAACAACAGATTGTAGTTCAACAAACTACAAAAGTGTCTGATTCAGCAAGTGGAGACTGTGGATTTGCATTTTTAGTAGTAGGAAGTGCATATGCTGCTGCTGTGGTCTGGAGACTACATTTGGAGACCCTGGTCTAATCTATGGACATATATGATCATAAAAATTTATATGAGCCTACAGTTCCCATTTCCAATCTGTTCAGTAGTAGCCAAGGTATGATGTCATCCATTACTGTTCTGAACTTTTTACCCAGAAGAGAGAGGTTAGGAACCCCATCTCCCATTCTAACCAAACAAGCACACCACCCTTATATATTCCTCTCTTCTCCAAAATGAAGAGAATCCTGGAAGTCAAATGCCATATTAACCCTCCACTCTTCATTATTATTAGAAAATTGTGATGGGACAGTTAAGCAGAAGCCAATAGAATGTACCTTCAACTATTGGGAAATGAGTGACGTTATGGCTGTCTCTGACAGAAAGTGATTGACTTCATCAGAATTGAATTATGGTTATATCAGATTATTTGGATCTTAAAGATAATTTAACCAAATATATCAAGAGCTAATTTTCTTAAATATTACATCCAAACACACTTGTTCACCTGGAAACAATTTTATTACCAACTCTGTGGAAAAGAGACTTCCCTGGTGCCTCAGACGGTAAAGCGCCTGTCTACAATGTGGGAGACCCAGGTTCGATCCCTGGGTGGGGAAGATCTCCTGGAGAAGGAAATGGCAACCCACTCCAGTATGCTTGCCTGGAAAATCCCAAGGATGGAGGAGCCTGGTAGGCTACTGGGGTCGCAAAGAGTCGGACACAACTGAGCGACTTCACTGTCACTGTCACTGTGGAAGAGATGGGTCTCTTTATTCCTTAGTAAGCATGCATAGTTGCTCTTATTCTCCTAAAACTAGGGCTTACAAATCCTTATCTTTGAATTTAAAAATCTCCTGAGAGTTTTGTCAGAGGCTTGTGGACTCTTCATGAACAAAAATGAGGGAGCAAAATGGGCCCAGTGACATGCACATTATGGGACTTTTCAGGCTTAAGGTCATCTTGCAGTGCACAGAGTATGCTTTGGACGCAATTATTGTCCCTTGTCCCTTTAAGGGCTCAGATTATCACAAGATTGTTGAAAGTATTTATCATTTGCATTGGGAAAGGTTAATGTATTCCTTCCAAATATAAGCTCCTGTTTATGCAAAAACATGTCTCTCCCATTAGCTCTACCAGAGCTCTAGTCCAAACTTGGATTTGAAATCTGATGAATTGAGGTAGATGTTAAAGGGTTTCTGGGCAGAACATGCTCTTGTTAATGCAATAGGGAGGAGTCCTATGTAGTCAAAATCATCTGGAAGTGGATTGGTCTTTGTCAAATAGAACATTTAGATATCTATTAAATGCTCCTTTGTGTTTAGGGAATAGGGTTCTGCCAGATAGTTATTCAAGCAGGGACTCTTCACCATTTTATGTAGACATCTAGGACAAGGAAGTCTGCCAGACTTGAATGATTGCTTGTTAACCGAGTTGTCAGCTAGCTCACAATGATATGCAGGCCTTCATCTTACAGGCCCCCTTCCAATAGTCCAGGGATAAAGAGAGGGGGCAAAGGAGCCTGACACAAACTTTGCAGATGGGAAAACTGAGGCATGGTGGAACAGACACAATTTCAAACCGTCAGTTATGAATTAAGAAAGAGCCATATTCCACAATCTTCATCAGTTGTCTCTGATAATCAGGATTTGAGAATGTGGTCAATTTAAAGGCATGTAGTGAAATTCACTCTTTTGACAAAGTAGAAAACTAAGGTTTACAGAAATTAATTCACAGTATTTAAAACATATGGCTAGTTAGAAGTAGAATCTGAACTAAACCTAGCTATCTTGACTCCTACTTCAGTATATAATCAACACTTTTCTTCCTCTGGGCTTGAAAATGACTATGTGAAAGATTATTCCCAGTCATGAGAAGGACTATTTTATCAATAAACAGATATCTTTATGATGTAACTTAAAGAAGTGCTGGGTGAAATCCTTGCCCCAAATATCTATCTTAATGCTTTTTTGTTTCATCACTGGAGTTTTATCCTTGGGATCTCAAGGCCTTTTGTTCTCATATTTCTCCATGCCAAACCTCTGGGGAAGTTAAGTCTTATCAACTCTTATGTCAGTCTCTGTTAATCATCAGCTTAAAAAGCAAGACTCGGAAGGAATAAAATTGAGACCAAAGAAGGATGCCTAAGTGTTAGTCGTTCAGTCCTATCTGACTCTTTGTGATCCCATGGATGGTAGCCTGCCAGGTTCCTCTGTCTATGGGATTTCCCAGGCAAGAATACTGGAGTGGGTTGCCATTCCCTTCCCCAGGGGATCTTTCTGACTCAGGGATCAAGCCTGAGTCTCCTGCATTGCAGGTAGATTCTTTACCATTTGAGCCAACAGGGAAGCCTCCTAGTGAGAGCCAAATAAAAAGTTAAGTGGGGCTTGCTTCCCTTGTGGTGCTAGTGGTAAAGAACTTGCCTACCAATGCAGGAGACATAAGAGATGAGGGTTCAATCCCTGGGTCAGGAAGATCCCCTGGAGGAGGGCATGGCAACCTACTCCAGATTTCTTGCCTGGAGAATCCCATGGACAGAGAAGCCAGCAGGCTACAGTCTGTAGGGTCACAAAGAGTCAGACACAACTGAAGTGACTTAGCAGAACTGGAGTCAAAACAGATCCTTCAATGTCTGTAGGGGTTCAATGGGTCTTCCCTGGTTCAAGCCCAGGAACCTCACAGGATGGGAGAGCCACTGAGCAGAGCTTACTGTAAATAACTCTCTACTTCCATGTATTCACACTCATCCTAGGGTGAAAACTGGTTAAATTATTATCAGGGATATCAAAGGAAAACACTTGTCACTGCAGGGCAATATGAGCTGGGGATATGGAAGAAGAAGGGTAGTCTGGGGGAGATGGCCAAGGTGTTTATAGACAATTCAGTTCTATTTTACTATAAATTAACTAAGTCTTCTTTTCCCCAGCTGGATGCCTCTCTGAATCCAGTTACCAATAGCAAAAAGAATCCATCAAGTCACTGCACAGAGTGTCACCCCAAAAGGCTATGTGCTGTATTTGCTAGGTACATGAGTCCTCAGATATTTCTATAGCATAGGAAGATAAACCTGTATTCAGGTCCAGAATTTTCAGCTTGTTAGCTGAGTGATCTCACTCATGAACTTCCTTCAGTTAATTCTTATAAGCACTTAAAATATGAGTCATTTTTCTTGGTGAAAATTGTTATTCACACTTGGTAAAAGTATGAAAAGAGTTATATCTGACTTTTTGCAACCCGATGGACTGTAACCCACCAGGCTCCTCTGTCCATGAAATTCTCCAGGCAAGAAGACTGGAGTGGGTTGCCCTTCCCTTCTCCAGGGATCTTCCTGACCCAGAGATAAAACCCAGGTCTCCTGCATTGCAGGCAGATTCTTTACTGTTTGAGCCACCAGGGCAGTCATTTTTTTCTTAGTACTAGTGCCCAAATCAGCATATCTGTTTTCTCATGTAAAATGGAAACCATTTATCATGATATTACTACTTTGCAGTATCATCTAGGGATTAAATGAACTAACATGTGACATCTTGATCTATGGTAGGCATACAATAAGTGATAGACATTATTTTGGTGGGGCACATTTTTTCACCCTTAAAAGTGTGCCTATGTGTGGCGTGTATGTGTGTGTGATGAGGGATGACACTATGTGGAATTGCCATCAAATTGTCTTATACGCCAAGGTGAAATATTTAGTTGGCAGAAGCAGTAAGTCACCACATAATTCTTTTAGTAAATCACTAAATAATTATTTCTGTTTCTATTCTTTCCACTTTTCACCCATGTGATTAATCAATCTAAAAGTCCAAATGAGGATTTCTATGAGATCTAAATAATTTCCAGATCCCTTGGGTTTTGTTTTGTTTTTTTTTTAGTTGCAGTACAGTTGCTTTACAATGTTGTGTTAGGTTTTGCTGTACAGCAAAGTGAATCAGCTGTATGATTACATATATTCTCTTTTTTCGCATTTCCTTTCTATTTAGGTCTCCACAGAGCATCAAGTTCCCTGTGCTATACAGTAGGTTCTCATTGGTTATCTGTGTTTTACATGGTATCAGTAGTGTATATGTGTCACTTCCAATCTCCTAATTCATCCCACCTCCTTCTCCCCCTCGGTATCCATACATTTGTTCTCTATGTCTGTGTCTCTATTTCTTCTTTACGAATAAGATCAGCTATACCATTTTTCTAGATTCTACATATAGGCATTAATCTACGTTGTTTTTCTCTCTCTGACTTATTTCACTCTGTATGACAGTCTCTAGTTCCCTCCCCCTTGTGTTCTTTTAGTGTCTGTTTCTGAAAATGGGGACCCAGCCTGTTGGTTTCCCATCATGTGACTCTGTGGCTCTTACTGTTAAGTAATGACGCAACTTGGGAAAACACTTGTGATTCTGGTCACATGCAGAAGGCAGCTGATTCCTTCTTGTTTGGATCACCTTCTCAGCATCCGGTTTATTTCCAGGAGCACATCAGTTCCAGGATGTGCAGAACCCTGGGACAGAGTATTCTCTCTCATCGCCCCATTAATGAGATGAGTGTGGCAAGTTAAGAGACAGCCACAACAATAACAACAAGCACTGCAGTGTGCATTTCCTCTAATTATCCATGTTTGTGTTCTTGCCAGTTTGAGAGAGGTTTCTGTGATGAAGCAAGGTCCCATTACTTTTACTCTCCTTCCCTAACTCCAACTTTCTAAGGAATATCTATAGCATTACCTTCTCCACTACTAGGTTTTTGCCACTAATTAAAGGATTTTTTTTACTGAAGGCACTGTGGGCTAACTTGGCCATCTGGATCCCCTCTGTTGTTCTTCCAGAGAACAAGAGGGCAGAGTAGGGGGCCAAAGTTTATTCCTTCCCTTTACTCTGATACCATGCATCTTAGTAAGAAGGTCAAAGATAGAGAGGGCGCTATTAAACATAACTATTAAATATTACATATGGGGTGGTACTCCTTCTGGTATTTTTATATATAATCAATCAATAGTAAGTTTTTACAATAGGTCTAACATCATGTAGATCCTGGTGGTGTTAGGGAGTATAAAAGACGCATATGGTATGGGGCCTGGCAGACAGAGAGAGAAAAGAACAAGCACAAAGCCATCAAGAACAAGAGGATCTGTGTGTTTTTGTAGCTGTGCCCCTTATTGTGCGCCTTGTAGAATATCTTGTAACAAGAGTGACTCTTTATTATCACCTCTCAAATGCCAGGTACTTTTCATAGATTTCTCTAAGCCTATAAACCTAAATGTCAGCCCCTGATTATCCTTCAGTTCTCCAGCTTGCTGAATGCTTGTCTTAACATTTAAGAAAAGATGACACATCTATCTTAAGTCTTTCAGGAAATTCAGAATCCTTGGTATCTCTAACAATTCTTGAGATACTTATATTTTTTCTAATCCTTCCTGATTCTGAGTTCTTCCTTACAAATAATTTATTTGCTATTGTCTTGCATTTTATCATGAAAATTAGCAAACATATGCAGAAGAAAAGAGTAACAAAATGTCAGGGATCAATCATCTAGCTTCAACAATAGCCAATTTGTTGATTAAATCGATTTAATCAATATCCCCTATTTCCTACCATAACTGAGTCATTTTAAAGCAAATCCCAGATGTAAGATTATTCCTAGAAATAATATTATATATATATGCATATATAATATATACATGCATATAAATATTATATATATATATATATATCAGTTCAGTTCAGTCACTCAGTCGTGTCCAACTCTTTGCAACCCCATGGACTGCAGCACGCCAGGCCTCCCTGTCCATCACCAACTCCTGGAGTTTACCAAACTCATGTCCATTGAGTCGGTGATGCCATCCAACCATCTCATCCTCTGTCATCCCCTTCTCCTCCTACCTTCTTTTATTCAGGATGTATGGTGAACAGACTCTAAGATGGCTCCTTTGATTCCTATTTCCTGGTGTTCACACCCTCCTGCAATCCCCTTCCCTTGAGTATGGGCAGGATTCGTATGACCTACTTCTAATCAATGGAACATGGCAACAATGAGAGACTGTACATGAGTAAATAATGCAAGACTATAATATCCATCTTTCTAGGAGATTCCTTGCTGGCTTTGAAGAAGCAAACTGCCATGTCATGAGCCTTTTTGTGGAAGGGGGTATATGGCAAGGAACCAAAGGTGGTCTCCAACTGACCGCCAGTAAGACACTAAGACCCTCAGTCTGATTCCTTGCCAGGAACTGAATTTTGATAACAATTACATAAGCTTGGAAATAAGACCTTACCCCTGGAGAGACTGAAGTAAGACTCCAGCCCTGATGAACACCCTCAATGTAGCCTTTCAGAGAATACAGCAAAGCTGTATTCATATTTGACCCATAGAAACTGTGAGATCATAAGTGTGTATTGTTTTAAGCCTCTAAGTGTGTGATGATTTGTTATATAGCACTAGTTAAATAAAACAGTATGCATTTCTAAAAGATCAAGACTTCTCTTTTATGTACTACACTAACATTATCACATCAAAAGATAATTCCTTAATGACATTTCTTGATGATGTAATTAAGTACCCAATGCTCTCCAAGTTTCCCTAATCATTATTTTCTTATACAGTTGGTTTATGACAATCAAGATTTAAATAGCCCACACATTACATTTGATGGTATGTGTGTGCATACTCAGTCGCTCAGTTGTTCCAACTCTTTGTGACTCCATGGACTGTAGCCCTCCAGACTCTTCTGTCCATGAGCTTTCCACATAATGAAACTGGAATGGTTCATCCACCTCACTAGAGCCTGTTATACAGAGTGAAGTAATTCAGAAAGAGAAAAAGACATTGTATCTTAACACATATATATGGAATCTAGAAAAATGCTATTGATGAACCTAGAAGAGAAGGAATGGAGACATGGATATAGAGAATGGACTTGTGGACACAGTAGGGGAAGGAGAGAGTGAGACAAATGGAGAAAGTAGCATAGACATATATATACAACCATGTGTAAAATAGATAGCTAGTGAGAATTTGCTATATAACACAGAGAGCCCAGCCTGGTACTTTGATGATCTAGAGGGGTGGAATAGGGGGAGGGGAAGGAGGCAATATATGTATAATTATGGCTGATTTGCATTGTTGTATGGCAGAAACCATCACAACATTGTAAAGCAATTTTCTTCCAATTAAAAAATAAATAAATAAGTAAGCTTTAAACTTGAAAGAAAAAAAAAATACTGGAGTTGGTTGCCGTTTCCTCCTCCAGGGGATCTTTCCAACTCAGGGACTGAAACTGCATCTCCTGCATTTCCTGCATTGACAGGTGTATTCTTTGCCACTGAGCTGCCTAAGAAGCCCCACTTTTGATGACGATGTTTCTTAAATCTTGTTTGTTTTGGGGGTTACCTTTCCCTCTTTTTTTCTTTTTAGTGACATTTATTTATTGAATAGCTGGGTCATTTGTCCCATTACAGTCTTCCGCTTTTGGAATCTTTAAAGCTAATTGCCTCTCAGTGATGTTAACAAGGTTTTAGCCACTGTGTTTCCAGTAAGTTGAAAGATTCAGAGGCATGATCAGATTCTGATTATTTTTTGAAAGTGTAGGATCACTTCCTTCATAATGCTGTGTATGTCTGACTGCATCATCCTGGGAACTCATAATGTCTAGAATCTACTTTTTGTGATGCTAAGAAAAATCACTGGGTTTGGAGGTTGTGAACTTAATCCATCCATTACAAAATTTTTCATCTACCCTTTATGTAAGGAGTTTAGCTGCCATTGATAATCATTGCCTAGATTCATTAGTTCACTATGATCACAAAATAATAAAATAAATTATTGCTCTCCATCCATTGCTTTCTTTTTTCATGTACTTCTGTTTTCTGTATCGCTTTGCCCTCTTTACCATCCCAGTGCTCTCATTTCCCATAATCCTATTGATTCAAAGTTGGGAGTATATAAAATTTCACTAGAAATTTGGGGCAATATTGGTGGAAGAGGAATTAAACTACAGTTTAGCAAAGAGCTTAAAATTAGAAATTAGGTATCTCTGTTCTCAAAGGCATCTCTGTTATCACTTTCACTCTTTAGTGATTGTCTCAACCTATCAATATCCAGAGATCAAATTGCCAACATCCGACGGATCATCAAAAAAGCAAGAGAGTACAAGAAAAACATCTATTTCTGCTTTATTGACTATGCCAAAGCCTTTGACTGTGTGGATCACAATAAACTGTGGAAAAATCTGAAAGAGATGGGAATACAAGACCACCTGACCTGCCTTTTGAGAAACCTGTGTGCAGGTCAGGAAGCAATAGTTAGAACTGGACATGGAACAACAGACTGGTTCCAAATAGGAAAAGGAGTACATCAAGGCTGTATATTGTCACCCTGCTTATTTAACTTATATGCAGGGTACATCATGAGCAACGCTGGGCTGGAAGAAACACAAGCTGGAATCAAAATTGCCGGGAGAAATATCAGTAACCTCAGATATGCAGATAACACCACACTTATGGCAGAAAGTGAGGAAGAACTAAAGAGCCTCTTGATGAAAGAGAAAGAGGAGAGTGAAAAAGTTGGCTTAAAGCTTAACATTCAGAAAACTATGATCATGGCATCCGGTCCCATCACTTCATGGCAGATAAATGGGGAAACAGTGGCTGACTTTATTTTTTTGGGCTCCAAAATCACTGCTGATGGTGATTGCAGCCATGAAATTAAAAGACGTTTACTCCTTGGAAGGAAGGTTATGACCAGCCTAGATAGCATATTTGAAAGCAGAGACATTACTTTGCCAACAAATGTCCGTCTGGTCAAGGCTATGGTTTTTCCAGTGGTCATGTATGGATGTGAGAGTTGGACAGTGAAGAAAGCTGAGCACCGAAGAATTGATGCCTTTGAACTGTGGTGTTGGAGAAGACTCTTGAGAGTCCCTTGGACTGCAAGAAGATCCAACCAGTCTATCCTAAAGGAGATCAGTCCTGGGTGTTCATTGGAAGGACTGATGTTGAAGCTGAAACTCCAATACTTTGGCCACCTGATGTGAAGAGCTGTCCCATTGGAAAAGACCTGATGCTTGGAAGGATTGAGGTCAGGAGAAGAAGGGGATGACAGAGGATGAGATGGCTGGATGGCATCATCGACTTAATGGACATGGGTTTGGGTGGACTCAGGGAGATGGTGATGGACAGGGAGGCCTAGTGTGCTGTGATTCATGGGGTCACAAAGAGTTGGACACGACTGAGAGACTGAACTGAACTGAACTGAACTGATCAATGACCAGTATTGTGGTTGGACCAACACTTGTGGTTCTGATAATTATTGAAAAATGCTATTAAACAATAAACATCAGGAAGCATTGAAAAAAAATAGAGGTTTATTGCTTACAAGACTAGGGGCCAGACAACAAGGTCACAGGTAGAGAGAGTTAGAGAAGGCACATAGACTTGGGGTTCCACTTGTACTTGAGTTGACTGTGGAGACCTAAAGTTGCATTGATTCATTCTTTTTTTTTTTATTAATAATTGAAGTATACTTGATTTAAAATATTATATTAGTTCCAGGTACGCAACATAGCAATTCAGTGTTTTTATAGATTGTACTCTATTTAAAATTATTATAAAAGTTGACTATATTTCCTGTGATGTACGATCTATTTTTGTAGCTTATTTGTTTTATATATTGTAGTTTGTACCTCTTAATTTCTTACCCTATGATGCCTTTTCCCTTCTCTCTATTTGGTGACCACAGTCTATTCTCTGTGTCTGTGGATTTGTTTCTGTTTTGTTACAGTTAATTACTGGTTTTATTCTTCGGTTTCCACATATAAGTGATACCGTACAGTATTTGTCTCTCTGTGTCTGATTTATTTCACTAAGCATAATACCCTCCAGATCTGTCTTTGCAGTTGCAAATGGCAAAATTTCACTTTTTTTTAAATCTTTGAGTAATAATCCATTGGGGCTTCCCTGGCGTCTCAGATAATAAATAATCTGCCTGCAATGCAGGAGACCCTGGAGAAGGGAATGGCTACCCACTCCAGTATTCTTTCCTGGAGAATTCCATGGATGGAGGACCCTGATGGGCTACAGTCCACGGGGTCACAAAGAGTCAGACATGACTCAGTGACTAACACTTTCTCTTACAATGATCCATTGTATACATTTACCATATCTTCTATATCCATTCACTGGTCAGTGAACACAAGTTGCTTATATAACTTGCTATTGTAAATATTGCTGCTATTAACATTGGGGTACATAAATCTTTTCAAATTAGAGTTTTTGTTTTCTTTGGCTATATGCCCTGGAGTGGAATTGCTGGATCAGGAAAGGACAGTCTCTTCAATAAGTGGTGCTGGGAAAACTGGATAACTACATGTTAAATAATTATTATGTCATATACAAATATAAACTCAGAATGGATTAAAGATCTAAACATAAGACCAGAAATCTTAAAAATCCTAGAAGCAAACATAGGCACAACACTCTTTGACATGGGTCATATCAAAATCTTTTTGGATCTGTCTCCTAAGGGCTTCCCAGTTGGTGCTAGTGGTAAAGAACCTGGCTGCCAAAGCAGGAGGTGCAAGAGACTCAGGTTTGATCTCTGGGTCAAGAAGGTCTCCCAGAGGAGGGCATGGCAATCCACTCCAGTATTCTTACCTAGAGAATCCCATGGATAGAGGAGCCTGGTGGGATACTGTCCAAAGAATCAGACAAGGCTGAAGTGACTTAGCATGCACGCCTAAGGCAAAAGAAACAAAAGCAAAAGTACATAAATGGAACCTAATTAAAATTAAAAGGTTTGCACAGCAAAGGAAGCCATCAACAAAATGAAAGGGCAACCTACTGAATGAGGGGAAATATTTGAAAATGATATGGCTGAGAAAGGATTTATATCCAAAATACACAAACACCTCATACAAGTCAGTATAGAAAAACAAACAATCCAATTAAAAAATGGGCAGAAGACCTGAATAGACATGTTTTCCAAAGAAGAGATACAGATGACCAATGTAATGGAATGTAAGCTGGTGCAGCTACTATAGAAGGCAATATGGAAGTTCCTCAAAACATTAGAACTACAATATGATCCAGCTCACTCTTTATTGGTGAATTTAAAACGTGAAAGTTGGAAATTAAAGCATGGGAGAAGAAAAAACAAGTAGGTTAAATAGTTAATGAAATCAACCAAGATTTCTTAAAAACAAACAACAAAACAAATCTCAGCAGCTGGCAAAGTGTTTATTTGAAATAGCCTTTTTTTTTTTTAAGTGAATGCCTTTTTGAAATGAATGCCTAGGCCATTAAAGCTTAATCAGGCACTTGCATTACACGTGCATCCACACACACACCTGTTAGGACTTAAACTACAATTCACCCTGTGATGCCAAAACATCAGGGTCAATGGTGAGGACACTAACTGCCTGGGTAGTTGATATGTTGAAAGTCAAGAAGAGTAAGATATGCTATAACTCAGAAAATATACATCTAAATATATTACAGTAGCAAATTCTATAATAGTTATACAGGCAATAGCCTGAAATCCAGTCTGTTCCAAACTTGAAAATATTCAGCCATGAAAACTAACTTAGTGATTTTAGGGGCCCTAGGAATCTAATCAAAGATTTGCATAACTTTGTGGACTATTTTAACATCTTGAGTCTTCTGGTGTAAGTAGGTCTGAACCAGTTCTGAGTTGGTGGATGACTCCTTATTTCACTGAACCAGTCTCTTAGTTCCAAGAATAAGTAGTTTCATTAAGGTTGCCTCTCATTTCAGGAGGCGGTGATGCAGGTGGCCTCCCCAAATTAGACATATGAAGTATTTGCTTCACGTTATTTTTAAATATTTATTTATTTGGTTGTGTCGGTTCTTAGCTGCAGCACACAGGATCTTCGATCTTCCTCGCTGCATGCAAGATCTTTAGTTGAGGCATGCGGATGCTTGATTGTGGCATGTGGGATCTAGTTCCCTGACCAGGGACTGAACCCAGGCTCCCTGCATTGGGAGCTCAGAGTCTTAGCCACTGGATCACCAGAGAAGTCCCAGCTTCAGGTTATTTAATAAGAGGCGATTCTATGGAAATAAAAGGAAAACAATGGTTAGATGATTGGAGCAGACCATAATCCCAGCTTCTGAGTTCTGAAGGCAGGGAGTCAAGAAGATTTTTAGATGTCTGAGTTGAAGAATTTTCAGATGGAGTGAGGACAGGCAGTGACAGTCTGATAAATTTTTCTGATTTGCAGTTTGAATGTCTCTGGTGATTTTTCTGAGAGGTCCACACAGCAACAGCCATAAATATTGTTCACAGATGAGCTATTGTGGAGGATGCTCTGAAGTTTATATTGCATTGTTCAAGTTTACCTTGCATGACTCTGGAGAAAAGACAGTTTTAGCTTTTTAATAATTTCAAGTCAAAAGGTTGGGAGAAAAAATGAGAAAAATTAGTTTGGCGAGTGGTAGTGAAATATTGGAGGGAACTAGAAGAATTCAGGATCCAGTCTCATTTACAGGTAGAAAACAAAACCTTAAGACAATGACCGGAAGTAGAATCCGATATCCACAAATGTGCCTTATAGTTTCTACTGAAACATAAGTTTTGTCTCTAAATGTATATCTATCAAAGATAGCCATAGTAGGACCACTTTGTTTGCAAAATTAGTTTAGCTTCCAATAAAGTTGGCCTGTTTATTTATATAAGTACAGCAAGCTGAAACTTCAATACTTTGGCTACCTGATGCGAAGAACTGACTCATTTGAAAAGACCCTGACGCTGGGAAAGATTGAAGGTGGGAGGAGAAGGGGTCAACAGAGCAAGAGATGGTTGGATGGCATCACCAACTCAATGGACATGAGTTTGAGTAAACTCTGGGAGTTGGTGATGGACAGGGAGGCCTGGCGTGCTGCAGTCCATGGGGTCGCAAAGAGTCGGACACAGCTGAGTGACTGAACTGAACTGAACTGAACTGAACAGCAAGAATAGCTTTTGACCATGTAGACTCTTTTATTCTTCTTTGTTGAAATTTTTCAGATTAGACTTTTAAATGCCTCTTGAGACTAGAAAGCCAGTATAAGGATTGCTATCAGACTCATCCACAATACACAGATAAATTTCTCTATTCTCAGGGTCCCCCAAATATCCTGAGTTTCTTGCACCTGCCAGGAAGTGACCTTCCTCATTCACCTGGTAAGGCTGCTGGGAACCCTGCAAGCAATGAACCAGGCTGTTTTTCCGAGGGGCTTTATGACTCCACGAAGTCAGCCTTAGATCCTAAAAGCTGTCTGGTCATATCTTGGTCTATGCATGTCTGTCTGAAAAATGACAATCCAAACAAAGCCTTGGTAATATAATCAGTGCTTTCAATGGTGTCCTGTTAATAGAAAAGACTTTTAAGATTTGTTATCTGTTCTTTAACAATCTTAAGGAGACTATGGTTTAGGATTTGGGCGAGAGAGCCCTTTTAACAGTTTGTATTTTAAAAGACCTCTTTCCCTCTTTTTTCCCCTTCAATTTCAAGACAGTTTTAATTACTTTCTGGGGTGTTTACATTTCAAAGACATGATAAGATTTACATTCTCAAGGAACAGAGTTTTCTCTTAGGAGTTTTAGTGCTTTGGGGGTGGTTTTGGCAATCCCAATAAAATGTACTACGGGTTCTCTGTGATTAGAGGAGTACCCTGTAAAAATTATTCTCTGAACACAAGGTCAACTGGGGCCTCTTCAGGGTTGGAAATGAAGACGGGGTCACTATGAATATAGAAATGATAAACCAAATTGAACCAAATTGGTCCATGCCAATTTTGTGCAAGAGAATATGGGCTTCATCTTTAAGTTTTCCATTCCCTGTGAGCTTTAGCAGTGATTATTGTTATGAAAAGATCGGCACATGCCAGGCAATAAATATCCAAGTGAGGAGAGGGAGAGCTCTGGCACAAATATTAGTGGCTCCTGGGGGTTTTGCTTTCTCATTCCCCTCCTCCCCTGATAGCTCACTTGGTAAAGAATTCTGCAATGCAGGAGACCCTGGTTTGATTCCTGGGTCAGGAAGATCTGCTGGAGAAGGGAAAGGCTACGCACTCCAGTATTCTTGGGCTTCCCTTGTGGCTCAGATGGTAAAGAATCTGCCTGCAATGTGGGAGACCTGCTTTCAATCCCTGGGTTGGGAAGATCCCCTGGAGAAGGGGAAGGCCACCCACTCCAGTATTCTGGCCTGGAGAATTCCATGGATTGTATAGTCCATGGGGTCACAAAGAGTCAGACATGACTGAGCCACTTTTATTTTTCCTCCTCCTCCACCTAGAGGCCTTGATGACACCATCAGTTTTTCCCTTAGCATCAGGCTTGCCTCTTGAGGTGTGTTTCTTAGTTTTGTACTGTTCATGAAAGCCCAGATGGGGGTGGGTGGGGTGGGGCAAAAGATCTCTGGTATCTCAGAGACTAAGTATAATAGCCTAGATGGATTTTTTGAAGTTATATAATTTAGAAGCTTCAGAGATACTGGCCAGTTAATGCATTCTGGCAGTTGTGAATAACAATTCAGAGCTCATAACAAACAAATCACTACCACCACCACCAGCCACCACCCCGACCCTCAAAAATAGCCAGTTAGTTCCCCCTCTTTTTCCTGCTGCATAAAATCTTTAAGAAAGGCCCGAATTTCAATTAATGCAGATTTTGATATTAGTTTCTGATTTCTGATTTTATCCTGTTACCTTTATCTTATATAGTCACTGGAAAATCTTGGATGATGTTACTATGAGCCCTCTTTACAGGTGGCCACTTTCCTTTCTCAGGATTCCCAGGATTGGGGCTTATCTACACTACTGAGGTATACAGTAATGTCACACCAGAGATTGAGCCCACAATATCCCATCAGATCAGGAGATGAAGAGTGACAGAAGAGTGAAGTCATGACACAGAAACCAGAGACCTCTGTTACATTTTCATGCTGCCTTAGGTTCCTGATTGCAAGGCTATTTCACTCTTCTGGGTTAGTGTTGCAGAGAAGAAGACAATTCTGACTCCATGTTAGAACTGTTCCTTTGACTTTCTTTACATTGCTTTTGTTATTACAATCTACATAATGGGCTACCTCAAAGGACCCTGCCCTCTGCCTGACTATTAAATTAAAGAGCCTTTTTTCAGCTCATAGAGAGATAATCTGACCTTGCCCACCTGTGAATGACTACAAAAAGATATTAACACATTCCTTCCAAAGGCTTGTCCTTCCTGGAGATGTTTTGCAAGACTGAAGATTCTTTTCAGGTTACTTCCTCACTGCCTCTCCCTCTCTATTCTCTCTCTTGACTTTAATTCCTCATTGCTTCTCTCTCTGAATCTATAAAAGAACCTAGCATCCAGACCCCAACAAGATGGTTACTTTGAGACATTAGTCTGCCATCTCCTTGGTAAGCCAGCTTTCTAAATAAAGCCACACTCCTTGCATCAATACCTCATCTCTCAGATTCACTGGTCTTTCGCACAGTGAGCAGGGCAAGCTTGGACTCAGTAACACTAGGACATATAATGTGACTTAGTCATTGCAGGTGGAGGTCTCCCATCCTACTTACCTATGAGAATCTTCTCCTCATGCCTTTCTCCCAGATCCTCTCCATAGCCAGTGACAATAGCTTTGTAATCCAACCCACCCTCCTTAGCTCCCTGTCCCTGAGGGGCAGAGGACACTTATGCACAGTAATAATCAATCAAGGAGTTTTAGACCATATGGTCTTTATCATGCTGATCTGGGAAGATCGTTAGATTATTGTGGCAGCTATGATTTTTGCAGATTGGATACCACAGGCAACGCATGACAGAGAAAACATGTAAAAGCACAGAGAAGCACAAAAGACACCCAGTAAGCAGTGCTCTTCTCCCAGATGGAGTTATCTGCCTGGGTTAGATGGTTAGTAAGCAAGTTACAGGTAAAGGGCATTCTCCTCAGTTAACTGCAAGGGCAGTCATGCAATCTTGTCAACTATGCTAATTGTTTTGTGCTGGTCTCAGCCTATCAGTAATCAGTAATTTGATTGGACCAGCTGTGTAGTTCTTACTATAGTTGTAAGATGCCCTCCATCAATAACCATCAAGAAACTTTTTTTTTAAGTGCAGTTTTATTACTTATAAACCTGAGTATTACAGAGCACATCTGAGGCCACGTAGCAAGGTCATAGAGAAAGAGAGAGAGAATTTGGGATTGGGGTTGATGGTGGGTTCACAGTTAGTGAATTTTAAACTTTGATTTTTTTCAAGCATGAGAAGGAAAAAAAAACTGAGTAGCCCAGATGGTCAATTATTGAATCAATGTGCATGCATGCTCAGTCACATCTGACTATTTTTGACCCCATGGACTGTAGCCCACCACACTCCTCTGTCCAAGGAGTTCTCCAGGCAATAAAACTGGAGTGAGTTGCCATTTCCTACTCCAGGAGACCTTCCTGATCCAGCAATCCAACCCTCACCTCCTGGACATTGGCAGGCAGATTCTTTACCACGCTGCCACCTGGAAAACCCATTGAAATCAATCAAGATCTCTAAAACAAAGGAACTTCAGTGGGGGAAGACAGCCTAGCCTTTTATCTAGTTGTGTGGTTGCCTCTTTCAAATGGGTGCCTTAGCAATCAAAGCATGTGTAAGACACTTGCATTACAAAGCAACAATAACAGCAAAAAAGCCAACTGTGAGACGTTACACTACAAACTCTTTAGGTACTAACTCCTGCCATGGCTCTAGGATGACCAACTTGTCCCATTTGCTTGGGACTTTTCTGTATTGGTAGGGACAGAAAATCTGGGGAAAATCTGTGAAATCGGGGACAGAAATCCTGGGAAATCCTTCAGTCCCAGGACTGGTCTTCATACCTGCTATTGATACCTCTTCTCTCTCCTTTAATTCCTTTTTCTTCCTTTATTTTTTATCCTCAATGCCTCAAAATCCTTTTCATTTCTTAAGGTTTAGCAATCCTTGTGTTAGGTAGTTAGAAAAGGAGAAAGGAGTCCAAAATGGCAATGGCTAAAAGACCAAGAAAGGGAAAATCCTGCAGAAATGGAACAAAAGAAAACCTGCAGACTGGAGTGAGAACTTCAGGTGAAACAAGCACACCCCCTTCTTGGTTAGCCCAGTTTGCATAGGGCAGGCTCTGCCTAGAGGAGACAAAGGAATAAAAGGAGGAAGTCAAGACGGATTGGCGCCTCTCCTTTGGGGTCAGCCCATCCTCATGCCTCGAGGGTGTACTATCCTTTGCTTAATAAAACTGAGCTGTAACAGAGCTGTAACACTGGCCTGCCATTTCAAATCTTTGCTGCAATGAGACAGAACCGAGAAAATTACACACTCCCCAAACACTTGTTTCACTCAAGCCCATACAAGTTATGTCTGTGGGCTCATCCTCAAAATAATTCCATCCATAATAATGTGGTTCTTAAGTTAGGAGAGTTCCTACTCTAAAAGGAACTTTAAACTCAGCTCTGAAAATTAACAACTAACATCCCTGCTAAGTTTTTAAATATCAGGGAATGTGGGTATTTGGGTTCCCGTTTTACATAGATGAAAACTAATTTAAGTAACATGTACAGAGAAGTGACAAATAATAGCTGGTTATAAAAATGGTGAATATTTCAGTGCAAAAAAGGAAATTATAGGATATAAAGCTAAATTAAAGTGGATAGTTAAGGGTCTTTTTTTGATGAAAAAAAAAAACCTCTTTTTTGTTAAAGAATTTGAACACTACTGCTGTGGACTGAATTGTGTCTCCACAAAATTTGTATGCTAAAGCTAAATCTCTAAACTGGAATGTGGCTGTTGTGACCATAAGGATTTTGGGGCTGCTGTTCTGTTCCCAGTCACTCAGTTATGTCCATCTCTTTGTGACCCCATGGACTGTAGCCCTCTAGGCAAGAATACTGAAGGTAATTGCCATTTCCTCCTCCAGGGGATCTTCAGAGATCAAACCTGTGTCCCCTGTGTCTCTTAGATTGGCAGGAGAGCCACCTTGGAAGCCCTTTTAGGGGGTAATTAAGGTTAAATGAGGTCATGAAGGAGGATACTAATCTAATAGGATTGTTGGCCTTATAAGAAAAGGAAGAAAGAGAGAGATCTGACCCCTGGCATGCACCAAGGAAAGTCATGAGGAGTACACAACAAGAAAACCATCTATCTGCAAGCCAAGACGAGGGCTCTCGCCAGAAGCTGACCATGCTGGCACCCTGATCTAGGACTCCCAGTATCCAGAACTGTGAGAGAACAAATTTCTATTCCTTAAGCCACCCAGTCTATGATATTTTACTATGGCAGCCCAAGAAAATTGAATACATCTACTTTACAGTGGTGGTGGTTTAGCCACTAAGTTGTGTCCAATTCTGTGTCCCCATGGACTGTAGCCCACCAGTCTCCTCTGTCCATGGGATTGTCCAGGCAAGAATACTGAAGTAGGTTGCCATTTTCTCCTCCAGGGGATCTTCCTGACCCAGGGATCAAATCTGGGCCTCCTACATTTCAGTCAGTCTCTTGCACTGCAGGCCGATTCTTTACAGACTGAGCCACCAGGGAAGCCCATCTTATCGATAATGGTGAATTACTGAAAGATTTAATAATGAAAGTAACATGATCAGACTAATATTTACAGAGGGAGGGTTGGTGGCAATGTAGAGGGTTTACATAAGTTGTAAAGAGTTAAAGGCAAGAAGATAAGTGAGTAGCCTAAACAAATTGGTCACATACAAGATAACGGGGCTCTAGAATGACTCATTATGCTTCTTTTTCTGAAATGTATCCTTAGGTAATAGATCACTGACACCCCACATCCAAGTATTGGGGTGGTTAACTAAGGTATCAAAACCCATATCTTCAACACTTCTAAAGGGAAGATTCGTAATGATACATCTCATGCACCTCCCTGTACTGTTAATACAGATTCAGTTATCACAAGAGAAACTTTACAGAGTTCACAGTAGCATATGGTCAAACTTCTTATGTACAGTTGAGAGGAAAAAGCCTTGTTATAGGAAGGGACTTACTCAAATTTAGAAATTGGAGCCAAAATTCTCTTTTTAGTTCACTGCTCTCTTTACCGAAATTTTGAGAAGCAAATAGGTCCACACCAACATCAACCAGCAGATAAGTGAGCCTGATCTACAAAGTACCAAGAAGGTACTTTAAAAGAGGCCAGGAAGGAAGATGGTTAAAAGGCTCAGTTTTTCAATCCTATCCTCACTCAAGATTAAGCACCCCATCATCTTTATTATAAGGGAGACAATGTCTAGAAGGAAAAAGGAGAGTGTTAAAAAGGAACTTTCATTCCAGATAATTCCATTCTCTACTGAGGTTCAATGAGAATTAACCTTGGTTATGTACACAATTTATAGCAGAGCTGAGAATTGTACTTAGGCCTCTAGAAGCCCATACCAGCATTCTATCTGCACGTGCATTCTATACTCCTCTTTTCCTGTCTGATGCATGAGGAAGAGAATCACATTGGGCTACTCTAAATGTGATTGGCATTCAATTTCCCCCAAAGAGACTCAGTCTCTCTTTCCTCTTCATGTTGCAACTCCTCATACAACATACACACACACACACACACACACACACACACATTCACACACACTCACACCATGAAGACTGCCAGTTATTTTCTGCCCGTAAAAGACTTTTAGGGTAAGAGCTTTCTGATTGGAGAAAGCATTAATTCATACACAAAACATAAATTTCTGGGCTCTTTGACTTCTTCAGAAGATTTCTGAATGCATTTAAAAATTGTTGTCTATTGCTAAGTCACTCTTATACTATATCACACAGCAAGAAGGTGCCAAGGAGTATGAGTTCTTGGTGAATCACAGCTGAACTGAAGACCATCTTGCTGGGCATCTCCGTTCACCAGAGACAGTACCATAGGTAGTTAAGCACATGGGTTATGGTCAGTGGAAACAAAATGCCTGGTTTCAAATTCCAGCATCACAAGTTATTAGATATGATTTTGGACACATTACCTAAAATATCTGTACTTTAATTTTTTATCTTCAAATAAGAATGACTTTTTAAAACAATGTATCTTCTAGGACTGTTGTAAGGATTAAATAAGATAATCCAAGTTATCTAGGCACTGTGTACAGATTCTGGCTCTCAAGTCTATAGCTTGTTTCACTTTAAATGTAAAAAAAAAAAAAAAAAAAAAAAAGCAGAGACAGCTTCCCTCTGATAAGGGCAAGAACCAAGACTGAGTTTCTGTAAAATACATTGCTTAAAGAAAGATGTCATGGCAATAGATTTAGTACATTTGCTTTTAAAGTAGAAAACTGTAGAGGAAAAACATTTATCTTCTAGTGTTTAGTCCCAAAGCTCACATCTTCGTTGAATACTCTCCAACTCTTAGTACAGGGGTTATTGCCAGAGACTGGATTCAGTGATATCATCTCTCATTACCATGGTAACATCAAGGCCAATAACTTGAACTTGGGTCATAGTAGCTAAAAAGAAGAGAAATCAATTTGGAAATAATTAGACTGAAACCACAGCTACTTTAGACTTGACCAAGATTCTTGAGGATAGTTTGGAATCAAATTAAATCAAGATATATCTCCATAAAGAAGAGAGAGTTAAAAATTGAAAACAAGAAAATAATTAAATTATCCTATCTCTTTGGTTCATTTAATATTCTTGTGAGTCATGGGAAAATAGTACCCCAGAGCCCAAAGACATAGGCTAAAATCCTTCCATTTAATGGACTTGTGATGAGTCTCAAACCTTTTTTTCCCAGTAAAACAAGGCAAAGTCACCATTTTTTATGTTGAAAGCAAAATATCAATGCATTATATTTTCCTTCTATAATATTATAAATCTCAGAATTATAGAATGTTAACATTAGAAATCTTCCAACTTAATTTTACAGATCAAGTAAAGGCCAGGATTCAGAAAGATGATGTGACTTGACCAAGGACACAGGTGAAGTTAGAACTCAAGTAATTTTCAAGTCATTATTGTCTGCCTTTTTTATTACACTAAGCTAACTTTACTGAGAATCTGACGTTTCATCATGTTCTGCTTCAATAGAATTTTTCTATGTGATGAGCATGTAGAATTTATTATTGACTCGCTTTCAGCTGCCCCACATCCAGGGAAAAACAAATAGTGATGTGTGGGAGTTAAGAACATCTCAGAAGTTTTCCAAGATGCCTATGATCTGAGGGAGGGTGTAATCCTTGTTATCTTTCACTCCAAAGTATATTTCCATTCCCATTCCACAGTTATTCTCCTCGCTGTCTAACTTTTGCTGATGGGGGCCCCTTTGTATATACCATTTTCTTTCCAAATTTTCCCTTTTTTCCCATTGCATTTTCAAGCATGTTGCTAAGCAGAAACCCTGATTAAGAGAGTCCTGCCTGTTCCAAAGCAGTTGAAAGGCTCACGTTTGATTCAGGCCTCTCTCCTCTTGAGCCGCAAAGGATCCCTGGAACTTGCATTCTGATTCTTCATTATGTTGTTTACCTAGTTCTGCAAACCTCAGATTGTTTGACAGATACAAAAGAGACCTTTCTGGAAACCTCTGTTTGCACAATATTCATGGAATGGAATAAAAACCAGCATAGGCCAGGAAGGAATCTCAGTCTAACTCTCAATGACCAGTCCTGCCCCAAATCCAGCGAGGGTTCTGGATGCTTTATTTTCATATTTTAGAACTGATGACAGTATCTTCCCTTATCTCACCTCTTGTTCTCTTATTGTTCATCATCCCTACAATTCTAATCCATCTTATAATCATTAAAATAGTTTTCATCAAAGCTGGTTTTTCATTGTCTTTCTCTCTTCCAATTTTCTCTATAACTATAATGTTGCCCAACTCAGTTTAATAAAATCCAAACTTCTCCACCTTGAGATACACTTCTCCTCTCCAGCCAAGCTAACTAATTTGTTCGTCCCTCCTACATGGCTCACTGCAACACTCCCCTTTGCTCTTACCATTCCTTCCAGCTACAAATATCTGCAAGGAATTGTCCTTGCCTCAGTCTCTCTCTTCATTTGGGCCCACTTAGCTCCATACCAGAAGGGAAGGTGCTCAAAGTGAGGCAGACAATATTTAAACAGCTCTATCCCACTCCTCCCTCCCCACATAAATCCCAGAAGTGCACTCTCTGATCTGGGCTGGTGGGTCTTCCCACACATCACACCTTCTTATATGCCATATTGACCCTGTCCCTAGAATTGATCATTTGTCTTGGTCCTTGCTCTTAGGAGCTGGCTGAGTCATCCTGCTCACAAGGTTTTGCCACCCCTCATTTTTCCCTATTCCTCAACTTCAGCTAATACCTAAAGATCTGATCTCTGTAGACTGATCTCCCAGGCACCAAGTTCCTACTCAACCTGCACACTGTCACCTACCCCAGTGTACCTAGGCTTATTTGATGCTCATTATAAGGGCTCCCATGCATTGTGCTTCTTAGTTTAATATTTCATTTGTACTACTTAATCTGTGTGTAGATGTTATTTGTGCATTTGTGCTTTTAGTACATGCTCCTTACCAAGTATGTTACCAACATTATCTTCTTTAAACCTCATGATAACACTGATCAGAATATATTCATATTTTAATTTTTCATATGAAGAACTCAAAGCTCAGAGAAGTTGGGCAATTTGCCCTAGGTCACATAGCTTAGGAGTTACAACAACCTCTTTTCTTTTTTTTTTAATTAGTTTATTTATCTATTTTTTAACTTTACAATATTGTATTGGTTTTGCCATACATTGACACGACTCCACCATGGGTGTACATGCGTTCCCCTTCCAGAACCCCCCTTCCACCTCCCTCCCCATCTCCTCCCTCCGGGTCATCCCGGTGCACCAGCCCTGAGCACCCTGTATCATGCATCGAACCTGGACTGGCGATTCGTTTCACATATGATAATTTACATGCTTCAATGCCATTCTCCCATATCATCCCTCCCTTGCCCTCTCCCATAGAGTCCATAATACTGTTCTATATATCTATGTCTCTTTTGCTGTCTTGCATACAGGGATATCTTTACCGATTTACTAAATTCCATATATATGTGTTAGTATACTGTATTGGTGTTTTTCTTTCTGGATTACTTCGCTCTGTATAATAGGCTCCAGCTTCATTCACCTCATTAGAACTTATTCTATTGTATTCTTTTTAATGGCTGAGCAATATTCCATTGTGTTTATGTACCACAGCTTCCTTACCCATTCGTCTGCTGATGGGCATCTAGGTTGCTTCCATGTCCTAGCTACTATAAACAGTGCTGCAATGAACACTGGGGTACACGTGTCTCTTTCAATTCTGGTTTCCTCGGTGTGTATGCCCAGAAGTTGGATTGCTGGGTCATATGGAAGTTCTATTCCCAGTTTTTTAAGGAATCTCCACACTGTTCTCCATAGTGGCTGTACTACTTTGCATTCCCACCAACAGTGTAAGAGTGTTCCCTTTTCTCCACTCCCTCTCCAGCATTTATTGCTTGTAGACTTTTGGATAGCAGCCATTCTGACTGGCGTGAAGTGGTACCTCACTGTGGTTTTGATTTGCATTTCTCTGGTAATGAGTGATGTTGAGCATCTTTTCATGTGTTTGTTAGCCATCTGTATGTCTTCTTTGAAATTTCTTGTATTCCTATACACTATCAATGAGAAAACAGAAAGAGAAATTAAGGAAACAATTCCATTCACCATCGCAATGAAAAGAATAAAATACTTAGGAATAAATCTACCTAAAGAAACAAAAGACCTATATATAGAAAACTATAAAACACTGGGGAAAGAAATCAAAGAGGACACAAATAGATGGAGAAATATACCGTGTTCGTGGATCGGAAGAATCAATATAGTGAAAATGAGTATACTACCCAAAGCAATCTATAGATTCGATGCAATCCCTATCAAGCTACCAACGGTCTTTTTCAGAGAACTAGAACAAATAATTTCACAATTTGTATGGAAATACAAAAACCTCGAATAGCCAAGGCAATCTTGAGAAAGAAGAATGGAACTGGAGGAATCAACCTGACTGACTTCAAGCTCTACTACAAAGCCACAGTCATCAAGACAGTATGGTACTGGCACAAAGACAGAAATATAGATCAATGGAACAAAATAGAAATCCCAGAGATAAACCCACGCACCTATGGACACCTTATCTTCGACAAAGGAGGCAAGAGTATACAAGGGAGAAAAGACAATCTCTTTAACAAGTGGTGCTGGGAAAACTGGTCAACCACGTGTAAAAGAATGAAACTAGAACACTTCCTAACACGATACACAAAAATAAACTCAAAATGGATTAAAGATCTAAACGTTAAGACCAGAAACTATAAAACTCCTAGAAGAAAACATAGGCAAAACATTCTGCGACATAAACCACAGCAGGATCCTCTATGACCCACCTCCCAGAATATTGGAAATAAAAGCAAAAATAAACAAATGGGACCTAATTAAAATTAAAAGCTTTTGCACAACAAAGGAAACTATAAGCAAGGTGAAAAGACAGCCTTCAGAATGGGAGAAAATAATAGCAAATGAAGCAACAGACAAACAATTAATCTCAAAAATATACAAGCAACTCCTGCAGCTGAATTCCAGAAAAATAAACAACCCAATCAAAAAGTGGGCCAAAGAACTAAACAATCTCTTTACAAAGTTAGCCTAAAGTCCACCTCTCAGATGAAGGCTTTCTCAATTAGTACTTTACTCCGTGCCTCCTGTGCTCAGACTATGCTGCAACTTTATGGCGTCAGTGTTTCATGTGCGTTTACTATTTGTGTCTCAGTCCTTATAGATCCCATCCCCAAGGACAAGTACCGTTTCAAAACGAAAGAATGCTGATTCCTACAAAAAACAGAAAATAGATTCATTGAAAATGGTGTTGGTTAATTCATTCTACCCTCATGCACACCTGGATGAATTGGGAAGCAGAATGATATGGTGTTCAGAAGGAAAGACTAACCCCCAGGGTGGCCTCTCTGATCAGTGACTCAAGCTTTATCATTTGATGGGCACAGTAATGCCCAAGGCCTTGCTACCTCATATGGACAGAGGATATCCCACCAGAAAAAGCATGACAGTTAGGAGAGAAGAGTGCTTCACAACCCCAAAGAGGGAAGCATTTGATCCTTAAAACAAATTTTTGTGAAGGGCAAACATGTCAGTCACCACTTAAAAAGACGAAATGGAAATTCATGGCATTTAAGTAATTTGTTTGAGTCATTCATTAGGAAAAAGGCAGAGGGACTTTCCTGATAGTCCAGTGGTGAAGACTTCACCTTCCAATGCAGGGGATGTGGGTTGGATCCCTGGCCAGGGAGCGAAGATCCCACATGCCTCATAGCCAAAAAGCAAAGCATAAACAGCAGAAGCAATTTTGTAACAAATTCAATAAAGACTTTTAAAATGGTCCACATAAAAAAAAAATTCCTTAAAAATGTTCTTAAAAAAAAAAAAAGAGGCATAATTAGTTATCAAACCCAAATCCCCTGACTCACACCCAATGTCTTCTGTTACATCAAGTGGCTGCCTCATTGTACAAAAGAATTCAGTGATGCATGATCCAGATATAAGAGGAAATCAGCAGAAGAAATTTCCATTTCTAAAGATAAATAGATGCCAACAACTTCCAAATTCCTAGCTAAAAATACTTTGGTAAAACTGTGACTGGACCACATTCTTACACAGTCTTCCTGGAAAACGCACATTATTCTTCAGGTTTCTAAACCCTTTTGTTCCATCAAATGCACATCTCCCTTTTCCTTACTTCCCCCAGTTCCCAGGAATTACCCAGACAGTGGCTAAATGACTGAGGTACCAGGGATCTATACTAACTCAAATACACAAATACGGGGCCTAATTTTAGATTTTCCCAGGATAAGTGGGCATTCTGGGAGTCTAAAGTGTTTCCGTTTTGGTTGCTGGGTCTATGACTTTTTGCTAATTATCAGGGTTGTCTTAAAGGTCACCCAGAGCTGTCAGTCCCATTATCTGGAATGTAACAAGGGCAGGGTAGTAAAAATAACTCAAGCTCAAATAATGACTTGTATTTGGAAATTGCTTGTTTACTAACAGATGGAAACTCTCTATGTCTTCCTGTCTGAGCTCTGACAAAGATGTTTCATTTGCTGACCTTTTCGAGGACATAGAAAACCTCTTTGTTAATTGCAGAAAGGGTAAATGAGTCTCTGCTGCCCTGCAAAGGGGCAGGCAGGCTATCACACTAAAAGTATCTTCCTTACTTTCACATTAGTCACTGGCATTCTACCTCTGGTCTTTGCGACCTTTGAAAACATTTCTCTATGGACCCAAGGACAACAATGACCTTCATGCATTTTGACGGGGCTGCTACAACATAAGAAGCCAGAATGTTAGTGGTGGGAAAGTCTCTACTAGAAGAAAAGAACCTATATATACTAAGATACCACCAGATAAAGAGACTCTCCAGGGAGGGAACATACAGTGAACAGAAGGGAATATCCACAATAGTCACCAACAGCATAGCAAAATAAGTACCCTGAGGAGAGCCAACTCAGGCCATGATAAGAATCCATTTAACACATTTTGTTAAACTTCCCTTGTATGGAAGAAACTGTAGTTGTTGTTGTTCAGTTGCTACATCATGTCTGACTCTTTGCATCCCCACGGACTATAGCACACCAGGCTCCTCTGTCTTTGACTATCTCCCAGAGTTTGTTCAAATTCATGCCCATTGAATTGGTGATGCTATCTAACCATCTCATCCTCTGCCACCCCCTTCTCTTTTTGCCTTCAATATTTAACAGCATCAGGGTCTTTTCTAATGAGACAGCTCTTTCCATCAGGTGGCTAAAGAATTGAAGCTTCAGCATCAGACCTTCCAATGAATATTCAGGGTTGATTTCCTTTAGGACTGACTCATTTGATCTCCTTACAGTCCAAGGGAAACTGTAGTAGGGAGTGTGAAAGCAAAAACAATTGGTCACATCCTCTATATTCATAGGTGGCATGATCTAAGGGAAAAATTAGATATATGTTTCCAAAAATTATTTTAATGTTATTTATAAAATTCTCTGGGAGTACAAAGCCAAGAGCAATCGATTTCTATATGGGGTTGGATGGAGAAGTCAGAAAGTCTTTGCCAATAAAGGGTCACTGGAACATGGCATTGAGGAATGAACATAAACTCATTCCAGGCACAGAAGAACAAGGGGAAAGGCAGATCAAACAAAGGAAAGGTACGAACAAAGACAAAAGATTCAAAACTACATACTTGGAAGATAATGAGCGCTCTACAATAGCTTCAGCCAACAAAGACTCCTAAGCAGGAGAAGGCATGAGGTCAGCTCTAGGTTTTAGAAAGGGGATTCTGACGGTAGTGTGGGAAGGAAGTGGGTTAGAATAAGTTAGCATCTGAGCCAGGGATGTCTATTCAGAAAATTACTCCCATAGACTGGATGAGAGGAGATGAAGACTGGACCAGGACAAAGGTCATAGGGATAAGAGGAGAGAACTGTCTGCTGTAGACACTGGATTCTTTGGATAGATTTCTTTTTTAATCACATTTTTAAAATGAACTAAATGCATATATGGTTTCAAAGTTTACAAAGCACTTTACCTTCATGATTGTGAATCCGAACAAGACCCTGAAGGGCCCTTCCAGATGCAAAAGCTCCTCTTTGTCTCCTGTTTCTTTTTTTGTAGAAAAAGCTTTTAGTCTGCTAAGCCTTCTCTGAGTTCCAAAGAGCAGACTCAAGTAGTCACTAATTAAGGAAGTGAGGGAATGCAGAAACAAAGGAAAATATCAAGAAATAATAGTTCAGCAACCTACTTCCTCCTCAAAGGATATACATAAAATTGGCACATCTTTGACTTGTTCTGCAGGAACTAAGATCCTCTACCCAGGTGGAGGATAATGACTGTGCTGAGTACAAGTGCTAGACCCCAGGTTTGTTGGAATCAGGAGACTGAAGATTAAGAGTCCTAAAACATCACCTTGTTACCTCACCACCAACCAATCAGAAGAAAGTCATACACCCTGCAGCCCTCATCCCAAATGTTGCCTTTAAAAACGATTCCCTGAAAGCTATCGAGGAGAACAGGTCTTTTGAACATAAACCACCCATTCTCCTTTCTGAATTCCGCAATAAATGCTGTACTTTCCTTCATCAAAACCAAACATCAGTAAGCCAGCTTTACTGCACATTGGGTGAGTGGACCCAAGTTTGGTTTGGAAAAAATTTGATGTCAGTCATTCTTAAACTTTTTGAGATAGGCAGAGAAATTATCTAATGATGCTAATTTAGAGAGAATGCTCAGAGGAAACTGAAAAAACAAATCAAGGGAAGAGGTAGTCTAAAGCATGGACCATTTATCCAGATAGCCAACCTTAGAGATAAGGATAAAGCAAGGATGCCTCAGTAAGGGGATGTGGAAGCATCAGGATAGCAAAGAGATAATCAGAAAAAGAGATGGGATAAACTTCTTCTGACCATTGCATCAATAAATTAAGATGCTGCTATGTTTCCACCCATTAAAAAAAAAAAAGAAGAAAGAAAACCTCTTTTGACTCCAGTGTTCCTATGTGCTACTATTTCATTATCTATAGTTGCTATCTCTACATCCTCTTCCCATTTTCTCTTGAACCTATTCTAAAAATGCTTTCTCCAGTAGCTGCTGCTGCTGCTAAGTCGCTTCAGTCGTGTCTGACTCTGTGCGACCCCACAGACGGCAGCCCACCAGGCTCCGCCGTCCCTGGGATTCTCCAGGAAAGAATACTCCAGTAGCACTCCATAGCAATGCTTGTCAAGGTCATGAAAACACATGTTTCTAAACCTAATGGTCAATTCTCAGTCTCCATTTCACCTAAACTATCTGAAGTTTTTAAAACAATTGATCACTTTCCCCTACTTTGCTCCACTTTCTTCACTTGGCTTCTAGGATCCCCCACTCTTTTTTTTTTCTCCTACGTCACTTGTTACCCCTTCTTTTTTTCTTTTTTAAATTGGAGTATAATTGCTTTACATTGTTCTGTTAGTTTCTGTTGTAAAGTGAAGTGAATCAGATATATGTATACATATATCGCCTCCCTCTTGGACCTCCCTCCCACCTTACCCCCATCTCACACATCTAGGTCATCACAGAATACTGAGCTGAGGAGCTTCCTGTGCCATACAACAGCTTCCTAGTAGCGAGCTATTTCACCCATGGTAGTGTTTTTAATGTCAAACTTAATCTCCCAATTTCTGTTGATTCTTCTTCAAACCATTCCTCACCAGCCCCTCTAGTTTAAGCCTCCATCGCTTTTTACCGAGATCAATGCATATTATAGGTTGAATTTTGTCTCCACTCTGAAAAAAAATTCAAGTCCTAACCCCTGTACCTCAGAATATGACCTTATTTGGAAATAAGCTCCTTGCAATTGTAATCAAATTAAGGTCATTTGAATGGGACCTTAATTCAATATGACTGACATTTTCATTAAGAAGTGCAAATTTGGACACAGAGACTGATGCACACAGAAGGAAGATGATGTAGAGACACACATAGAGAGAATGGTCATGTGAAGACAATCAGAGATTGGAGTTATGCTGCCATAAGCCAAGAAGCACATAGAGCTACTAGAAGCTGTAAGACACAAAAGAAGGATCCTGGATCCTATTCTTGAGGTTACAGAAAGAACATGGTCCAACGTCTTGCTTTCAGACCTCTAGTCTCTGTAATTGTTTAAAGCCATTCCATTTGTGGTACTTTGTTACACTAGCTCTAGGAAACCAATGCACTGCAGTAATAGCCTCCTAACCCATGTCCCTGATTGTTACTCTTTCCCTAAATTTATTCCCAACAGAGCATCCAGGATAATCCTTTATATGTAAATCATACTGTGTCACTTCTCTATGCAAAACCCTCCCATGGTGCTCCATCTTTTTTTTTTTTTTCCTATTCTATTCTTTTGTGTAGACCAATTTGGGCTATTTTTGTACCAATTTTATGCTATTTAAATTAATATAGATTTATAACATATCTTGATTTTGCTAGATCAAGGAACCCTTTATAATTTTTTTCTTAAGTAGTCTTGTCTATTTTGGTACTACATCTTACTTAGAAGAATATTAAAGTCCTCATAATGTAGTGATCTCTGTATCTCTTTATGTCTTCTGTTACCTCTGACCTCATCTGCCTTCTCCCTTATGTACTCTGATCCAGACACCCTGCTGTTCTTCAAGTGTGTCAGGCATTTCTGTACTTTACAACCAGGCTGTAGATGTTTCCTGTGCCTGAAAGATTATTTTTCCACATATTTACATCCTTCAGGCCATATCCTAAATCACTCCTTAAAGTGTCCTACCCTGACCATTCTACTTAATACTGAAATCTGCCCTACCCTAGTGATCCTAATTCCTTTAATCTTAATCTAAATTTACCTCTCCCTTTATTCCATAGCACTTTCTATCTCCTAGCATACTTTACAATTTTCTTTTTTTAATTTATTTTTAATTTTTAGTTAATTAATTAATTTTAATTATAAGATAATTAGTTTACAATATAGTGATGGGTTTTGCCATACTGGAGAAGATAACCAAAATAGACAAACCATTAGTCAGACTCATAAAGATAAAAGGAAGATTCAAATCATTAAAATTAGAAATTAAAATGGAGACATTACAGCAGACAACACAGAAATACAAACAAACATAAGACACCACTATTAGCAACTATATGCCAATAAAATGAACAACTTGGAAGAAATGGACAAATTCTTCCAAAAGTATAACCTTCCAAAACTGAACCAGGAAGAAATAGAAATTTGAACAGACCAATCACAAGCATGGAAATCAAAAATGTAATAAAAAATCTTCAACAAGCAAAATCCCAGTACCAGATGGCTTCACAGGTGAATTTTACCAAAAATTCAGAGAAGAGCTAACACCTATCCTACCTAAACTCTTTCAGAAAATTACAGAGGGAGGAAAACTCCCAAACTCATTCTATGAGGCCACCATCACCCTAATACCAAAATCAGACAAAGATGCCACAAAAAAAGAAAACTACCGGCTGATATTACCAATTAACATAGATGCAAAAATCCTCAACAGAATTGTAGCAAACAGAATCCAATAACATATTAAAAAGGTCATATATCATACATAGTCAAGTGGGCTTTATCCCAGGCATGCAAGGATTCTTCAATATTTGCAAATCAATCAATGTAATACAGCACATTAATAAATTAAAAGATAAAAACCATATGATTATCTCAATAGATGCAGAGGAAGCCTTTGACAAAATTCAACATCCATTTATGATTAAAACCCTCCAGAAAGCAGGCACAGAAGGAACATACCTCAACATAATAAAAGCCATATATGATAAACCCACAGCAAACATTATCCTCAATGGTGAAAAATTGAAAACATTTCCCCTAAAGTCAGGAACAAGACAAGGATGCCCACTCTCACCACTACTATTCAACATAGTTTTGGAAGTTTTGGCCACAGCAATCAGAAAAGAAAAAGTAATAAAAGGAATCTAGATTGAAAAAGAAGAAGTAAAACTCTCACCGTTTGCAGATGACATGATCCTCTACATAGAAAACCCTAAAGAGTCCACCAGAAAATTACTAGAGTTAATTAATGAATACAGTAAAGTTGCAGGATATAAAATTAACACAGAGAAATCCCTTGCTTTTAATGAGAAAACAGAAAGAAAAATTAAGGAAACAATTATATTCACCATTGCAATGAAAAGAATAAAATACTTAGGAATAAATCTACCTAAAGAAACTAAAGACCTATCTAAAGAAAACTATAAAACACTGATGAAAAAAATCAAAGATGACACAAATAGATGGAGAAATATACCATGTTCATGGATCAGAAGAATCAATATAGTGAAAATGAGTATACTACCCAAAGCAAACTATAGATTCAATGCAATCCCTATCAAGCTACCAACAGTATTTTTCACAGAATTAGAACAAATAATTTCACAATTTGTATGGAATCACAAAAAAAACCTCAAAGAGCCAAAGCAATCTTGAGAAAGAAGAATGAAACTGGAGGAATCAACCTGCCTGACTTCAGGCTATACTACATAGCATCAGTCATCAAGACAGTATGGTACTGGCACAAAGACAGAAACATAGATCAATGGAACAAAATAGAAAGCCCAGAGGTAAATCCATGCACCTACAGACACCTCATCTTTGACAAAGGAAGCACGAATATACAACAGAGAAAAGACAATCAATCTCTTTAGTAAGTGGTGCTGGGAAAACTGGTCAATCATTTGTAAAAGAATGAAATTAGAACACTTTCTAACACCATACACAAAATAAACTCAAAATACATTAAAGATCTAAATGTAAGACCAGAAACCATAAAACTCCTAGAGAAAAACATGGGCAAAACACTCTCTGACATCAACCACAGCAGGATCCTCTATGACCCACCTCCCAGAATATTGGAAATAAAAGCAAAAATAAACAAATGGGACTAATTAAACTTAAAAGATTTTGCACAATGAAGGAAACTATAATCAAGGTTAAAAGACAGCCTTCAGAATGGGAGAAAATAATAGCAAATGAAGCAACTGACAGAATTCATCTCAAAAATATACAAGCAGCTCCTGCAGCTCAACACCAGAAAAACAAGTGATCCAATCAAAAAATGGGCCAAAGAACTAAACAGACATTTCTCCAAAGAAGACATACAAATGGCTAACAAACACATGAAAAGATGCTCAACATCACTTATTATCAGAGAAACACAAATCAAAACCACAATGAGGTACCATCTCACACCAGTCAGAATGGCTGCTATCAAAAAGTCTACAAACAATAAATGCTGGAGAGGGTGTGGAGAAAAGGGAACACTCTTACACTGTTGGTGGGAATGCAAAGTAGTACAGCCACTATGGAGAACAGTGTGGAGATTCCTTTAAAAACTGAAAATAGAACTGTCATACGACCCAGCAGTGGGATTGCTGGGTCGTATGACAGTTCTATTTTCAGTTTTTAAAGGAATCCCACTGCTGGGTATACAAACTGAGGAAGCCAGAATTGAAAGAGACACGTGTACCCCAATGTTCACTGCAGCACTGTCTACAATAGCCAAGACATGGAAGCAACCTAGATGTCCATCAACAGATGAATGGATAAGAATGCTGTGGTACATATACACAATGGAATATTACTCAGCTATTACAAAGAATACATTTGAATCAGTTCTAATGAGGTGGATGAAACTGGAGCCTATTATATAGAGTGAAGTAAGTCAGAAAGAAAAACATCAATACAGTATATTAACGCATATATATGGAGTTTAGAAAGATGGTAACAATGACCCTGTATGCGAGACAGCAAAAGAGACACAGATGTAAAGAACATACTATTGGACTCTGTGAGAGAAGGCGAGGGTGGGATGATTTGAGAGAATAGCATTGAAACATATATATTAACATATGTGAAATAGATAGCCAGTCCAGGTTCAATGCATGAGGCAGGGTGCTCAGGGCTGGTGCACTCAGATGACCCTGAGAGATGGGATGAGGAGGGAGGTGGGAGGGAGAGTCAAGATAGGGAATACCTGTACACCCATGGCTGATTCATTGTGAATGTATGGCAAAACCACTACAATATTGTAAAGTAATTAGCCTCCAATTAAAATAAATAAATAAAATCAGGAACAAGACAAGGGGGTCCACTCTCACTACTACTACTCAATATAGTTTTAGAAGTCCTAGACACAGAAATCAGAGAGGAAAAAGAAACAAAGAATACAGATTGGAAAAGAAGTAAAGCTCTCACTGTTTGCAGATGACATGATCCTCTACACAGAAATCCCTAAAGATGCCACCAGAAAATTGCTAGAACTAATTGATTAATATAGTAAAGTCACCGGATATAAAGTTAATACACAGAAATCCCTTACATTCCTATATGCTAACAATGAAAATTCAGAAAGAGAAATTAAGGAAACAATCTCATTCATCACTGTAACAAAAAGAATAAAGTACTTAGGAATGAATTTACCTGAAGAGACAAAAGACCTGTACACAGAAAACTATAAAACAATGATGAAAGAAATTAAGGATGAGACACATAGATGGAGAAATATACCATGTTCTTGTATTGAAAGAATCAATATAGTGAAAATCAGTATACTACCCAAAGCAATCTATAGATTCAATGCAATCTCTATCAAACTACCAATGGCATTTTTAACAGAACTAGAACAAATAATTTCAAAATTTATACGGAAACACAAAAGACCCTGAGTAGCCAAAGCAATCTTGAGAAAGAAGAATGGAACTGAAGGAATCAACGTTCCCAACTTCAGACTATATTACAAAGCCACAGTCATTAAAAGAGTATGATGCTGGCACAAAGGCAGAAATATAGATCAATGAAACAAAATAGAAAGTTAAGAGATAAATCCGTGCACCTATGGGCACCTTATCTTTGACAAAGAGGCAAAAATATACAATGGGAAAAGACACTCTCTTCAACAACTGGTGCTGGAAAAACTGGTCAACTACATGTAAAACAATGAAACTAGAGTACTTTCTAACACTATACACAAAAATAAAGTCAAAATGGATTAAAGACCTAAATGGAAGGCCAGAAACTATGAGACTCTTAGAGGAAAACATAGGCAGAACACTCTCCTACATAAATTATCATTTATTTATTGCATTTATTTTTACTATCTGGAATTTTTATCACTGGAATATAAGTTTCAGGAAGCAGAGATTTTTGTTTCTTTTGTTCACTGTTTTATCCCAATCATCTAGAACAGTACATAGCACATAATGGAGCTCGATAAATATTGCTTGAAATCAAGTGAAATTTTTGCCTCATTATTTTTCCTAGAGACAGCCCTAAGTTAAACATTGACAAAAACGGTGGTGTGAGTGTGTGTGTGTGTGTGTGTGTGTGTGTGTGTGTGTGTTGAGGAAGAGATGTAATTTAGAATTGGGTTTAAATCCCAATCCTGCCAATTTCTAGCTAGGTAATTTAAAGTGAGTCACATCGAATGCCTCAATTCCATAATTGTAGAAGGCGTAGAATAATCCCTGTGTCACATCCATTGTTATTGTTTAGTCACTAAGTCATGTCTGACTCTTTTGCGACACCACGAACTGTAGTCCACCAGGCTCCTCTGTCCATGGGACTTCACAGGCAAGAATACTGGAGTGGGTTTCCATTTTCTTCAAAATATCACACAGCTACAAAGAGTAAATTAAATAATATATATGAAAGTACAAAAAATGCTTTAAAAATACTGTATTTAGTAGCATTTTGTGTGTTGATTTTTTTTTCTTTATAGTTCTATTTGTAGTCAACATGCTCTGATTAACTTGGGAATTTAATTAACCAAGAAGACATGATGTGCAAGAAATGGAATCTGTACTGGCATTGGGCCTGTTCTGGCTTATAGACTTGAACTTGTGGACAGAGTATTTAAAGCCCCTTGCCATAAAGGAAGGCAGGGATTAGCCTGTAGAACAAAGCTAAGTAAGTAGGCAGTGTAATATTGCTTCCTCCTACTTTACCGCTGACGTTCATAGCACAATTATCTTTACCCTTCTATTTTTTATAGCACTTTTGACTAACTGGGAATGAACCTAAGCAAACTATTTCTATTTGTGTTTTTTATTTAGCTTCAAATTCAAACATTCAGTCTAAAGAAACCTTGGCTGAAGTGAAAGAGTCATTTAAAATCATGTGTTCTGAACATTATTTTGTTCAACTATATTCTTGCCAGACAAGAGAGAAAGTCAAACTGATAAGGAGGAACAGTGCCAAAGAGTTCCACACTCAGCATTAAAATTCTGGTACTAGTTCTGTTTCCAATAAGTTGCGTCAAATAATTTGCCCTCTGAGATTAGGTATGTTGAATCTTATTTTTATGGAGGGGAAAAAAAGGTTATTTTCATTTTCTCTAAATCTAGAGATTGCCATGCTGGCAGTAAAGTCCCTTTATGGATTTAGAGTCTTGGCAAATTCAGCATGTATATATCTCAGGGATAAGGGTTGGATAAGAGAAACTTCAGGAGTATGGTCTAGGCAACCAGCTTTGAGAGGCCATCCACATTTAGTTGATGGATGTCTGAGCTGGATGACCTCTTGCTCTAAAACATAGTTCATTCTTATGCAAAATAGAAAAATAACACACATCCCATGACAGAAGGATCAAACAATGTGGTATGTGTGACATATCCACTATAAGCCTTAACATATAGCAGGATTCCCTAGAATGGTAACAATTATTGTAATTGAAATGACCTTGAGCTCATATTTGTTATCACCATTAAAGAAGTTCAGTTCGCTTCAGTCGGACAGTCTTGTTCAACTCTTGGCGACCCCATGGACTGCAGTACACCAGGCTCCCTTGTCCATCACGAACCCCCAGAGCTTGCTCAAACTCATGTCCATTGAGTCAGTGAAGCTATCCAACCATCTAATCTTCTGTTATCCCCTTCTCTTTCTGCCTTCAATCCTTCCCAACATCCGAGTCTTTTCCAATAAGTCAGTTCTTCGCATCAGGTGGCCAAAGTATTGTAAATTCAGCTGAAATATCAGTACTTCCAATGAATATTCAGGACTGATTTCCTTTAGGATTGACTGGCTAGATCTTGCAATAAAAGGAACTCTCAAGAGTCATCTCCAACACCACAGTACAAGTGCATCAATTCTTTGGTGCTCAGCTTTCTTTGTAGTCCAACTCTCACATCCATACATGACTACTGGAAAAACCATCACTTTGACTCGATGAAACTTTGTTGCCAAAGTAATGTCTCTGCTTTTTAATATGCTGTCTAGGCTGGTCATAGCTTTACTTCCAAGGAATAAGTGTCTTTTAATTTCATAGCAGCAGTCACCATCTGCAGTAATTTTGGAGCCCGACAAAATAAAATCTATTACTGTTTCCATTGTTTCCCCATCTATTTGCCATGAAGTGATGGGACCAGATGCCATGATCTTAGTTTTCTGAATGTTGAGTTTTAAGCCAACTTTTACACTCTCCTCTTTCACTTTCATCAAGAGGCTTTTTAGTTCTTCACTTCAGTCAGTTCAGTTCAGTCACTCAGTCGTGTACGACCCCTTGCAACCCCATGAACTGCAGCACTCCAGGCCTCTCTGTCCATCACCAACTCCCGGAGTCTACCCAAACCCATGTCCATCGAGTCAGTGATGCCATGCAATCATCTCATCCTCTGTCGTCCCCTTCTCCTCCTGCCCCCAATCCTACCCAGCATTAGGGTCTTTTCCAATGAGTCAACTCTTCGCATGAGGTGGCCAAAGTATTGGAGTTTCAGCTTCAACATCGTCCTTCTAATGAACACCCAGGACTAATCTCCTTTAGGATGGAGTGATTGGATCTCCTTGCAGTCCAAGGGACTCTCAAGAGTCTTCTCCAACACCACAGTTCAAAAGCATCAATTCTTCAGAGCTCAGCTTCCTTCACCGTCCAACTCTCACATCCATACATGACCACTGGAAAAACCATAGCCTTGACTAAACGGACTTTTGCTGGCAAAGTAATGTCTCTGCTTTTAAATATGCTATCTAGGTTGGCCATAACTTTCCTTCCAAGGAGCAAGTGTCTTTTAATTTCATGGCTGCAGTCACCATCTGCAGTGATTTTGGAGCCCCCCAAAATAAAGTCAGCCTCTGTTTCCACTGTTTCTCCATCTATCTGCCATGAAGTGATGAGACCAGATGCCATGATCTTAGTTTTCTGAATGTTGAGCTTTAAGCCAACTTTTTCACTCTCCTCTTTCACTTTCATCAAGAGGTTCTTTAGTTCTTCTTCACTTTCTGCCATAAGGCTGGTGTCATCTGCATTTCTGAGGTAATGGAATCATTAGAAGACAGTATCTGATATTGTGGTAGATATTTTCTTTTATTGCCTATCCAGCTCCCATCCTTTAATCAAGTAGAATAACACTGGTTTATTTGTGAAAAACCCATTTCATACTATTCAAAAAGGAATGACACCTCCCTCAAGTTAAACAGAAATTATAAAATGCAAAAGTGAGCAATCAACTACCAGAAAACACTTGAAGAAACTAAAACCATTAAAGAGACAAAAAGTTCCCCACTCTGAAGAACTAAATACTTGCAAAGGCAGAATAAAAGCAAACTGAAGCAGTCATTAGAATAAATACAAATATCTCCAGAGAAATATGAAAGGGTTTACATTTACGTCAAATCAACTTTAGAGAAATCATATATTAATAGTTAGAAATGAAAGAAAATATCAATAGAAAGCTAAAGAGAGAATTAGAGGATTAGAACATTAAATGAGAAATATCTCTTAAAGGACAACACAACAAATGGAACAGAGGACATAAAAGTCGGAATGGTGAAAAATCCAGGCAAATTAGAATCATCATCCGAATTTTTCTTTTGGAGCTTATAAGAGAGAATTTCTGATGAGTTTGGATTTGGGCGAGAATGAAATTCATAGCTTCCCACTGTCATTTGATCCATCACATGGAAGATGAAACCAAGTGAATAAAAGCAGAAATATAAGCAATAAGAAAGGAAAACACTAAGGAGACAGTTCAAGATGGCAATATAGAAAGATCCTGAACTCACTTCCTCCCACAAACACAACAAAGCTGAAACTATATGTGGAAAATTTTCCATGGAAATAAACCTGAAAAGTGGATGAACACAGCTTCCACAGCCACAGGTAAAAGGACAACATCGAGATGAGTAGGAGATGTGCTCGCCAAGGAAAAACTCCAGAGATAGCAATCCACCAACAGAAGGGGTCACAAAGATATGGATCATTTCCCTGAGGAGTGAGGGATTCAAGCTCCACAAAAGGCACTCCAACCCCCTAGATCCTGAATAGAGAGATGAACCTCCAAAACAGCTGAGTTTGAAATCCAATGAAGAATACACCCAGGAAAACTATAACACTGCAGAGAGCAACAACAACAAAAACTACCCTTAAAGGGCTTGTGCATAGAATTACTCGACCTAAAATCAGAACAGAAACACTGTATTGAAAAGTGTACGGACCCTATGTGAAGGCAATCTACTTATTAATCTGGAAGCCTCTACCAGAGAGCCATGAATCAGTTAGGAATCTCCCTGGGGACTGAGTCACTGGTGGTAGTCTTTTATGCAGTCTCAGGCTACCTTGCTAGTATTGGCCCTGGCGGGCACTAATTTGGACTTCTCCACCTAAACTTTTAGCACCAGTGGGCATGCTTGGCTGAGAGCCCTGTCCACCCAAGCACTTTGGCTGGGCTTAACAGCCAGTCAAATGATAGCCTTACCCACAAGCACCCTGCAGCAGCCTTGGCTTACCTACAATGAACGGGCACACACGGTTTACATGGGGGATGGTCTTTGAGTGCCTGGCTCTGGTAATCAGGTGGGATTTTGCTTCTGAGCCCCACAGAACATCTCTTAAACAAGTCTTCTCTTTCAGGACTGGGAGGGAAAGCTGATATACCTAATACACAGAAACAAATACAAAGAGCTAGGCAAAAAAAGGGTACAGAGGAATATATTCCAATCAAAAGAACAAGATAAAACCTCAGAAAAAGAACTAAACAATAAGGAGATAAGCAATCTACCTAATAAATGATCCAAAGTAATTGCCATAAATGCTCACCAAACTCAGGAGAAGCACACAACAAAAAATATCAACAAATACATATAAAATATAAGAGTATTAAATAAAAGTTGTTATCAATAAACAGAAAAATACACAAGATGAATTTTTAAAAATTATAAAGATTTTCAAAATGGCAGTAGCGGAGCATTCAACCAAGTGCAGGAACCTCTGAGTATTATGCCTTGTAAGACTTGCACACCCATGAAGGTAGCCCTGCTTCCATACATCACTTCTCTTTTAAATCACTGACTGTGCTTAACAGGGAAACATATGGTCAACAGGGATGTGGCTGGAGGAGAGAAACGGAGACTGACCATCAGGGGAAACTGACCCACAATTCTGGGTGACACTTTGCCAATGCTTACTTCTGCTTGTATGTGCTCATATCAGACAGGATCTCAGCAGAAACAGACAGAATCCTCCCAAAAGGGTGGTATAAGAAAATGTAGTGAAGGAACTTTATGCATGAGTGGGCCAGAGTGAAGAGAAAGTAGGAAACCACTACCCTTCCTGGGCCTGCAAGAGCAGAGGGAAGGCATGGTTAGTAGAACTCAGGGATACCTGTAGCTGTGATTGAGGACCAAGGAAATGATCAACTGTATTAAGTAAAGGAAATCAAGTCCCTTTCAATCAAAAGCCCTGGGAAGGGGGGTCATGAGAAAAATATCCCAACTACTCTCTCCTCCTTCTCTCAGATCTCCTGCCAGGGCTTCCCACTGGTGCACTTAGAAGCTAGAGGGAAAGGGACCTGAACAATGCTGCTCATCACAGTCTGCCTTCAGGACGCAGAATACAGTAGAAAAGGGCTCTGGAAAGACAGATGGAACCAGTGAGACAGGAAAGGCAAAGGTAACCCTCTGAAGCTTCTGAAAAGAGCTAGAAAAGAACACCAAAGTAACTTCTAGGCCTTCATAGGCATAAATACGCAACACATTCCCTTTCCTATCTTAAATTATACCCAATATCCAACTTAGTTCACCATGAAGGTTATACACTGAGCACCAAATGGCACAAGAAATCAAATAATACAATGCCAGCATTGTAAAAATGCCTCAGATTTAGACAATACAAGCTCCCTTCCTGAAATAAGGAAGTCAGAGTCTAGAATATAAAAAGCATGGTGAGAGGGAGTAGTAGCATGGGGACATTCATCTAAGAAAAGGTGAATTTAAGGGATCTTTCAGTGAGCATGGCCTCTTTAAGAAATATTTAAGATGCAAGGATGGCAGAGATTCCCAGTAGGTGATTTCAGAGAAGAGCAGTCAATTAAGCAATTCCAGGGGTTTGGCATCATTCTGCATCCTATAAACACTGTCAATGTTCCCCTATGTGGTAACAATCTGTGCTGAAAAATATAAAGCAATTACTTTTGTCCTCTCTGCGTTTGAACACGTACTTCAATCAGATGAAAAGGTTAAAACAAGGGCTGAATGTGCCCCTTTCTCACCACGAGGGCAGTGTTGTACTTGATGGAAGCATTCATGAAGTCAATTCATTCAAGCCTTTTGGGGGACAGGTGACAGAGATGGTCAATTGGGATACTCAAAAACAGTAATTGCCCAAAGAACTGGGAACAGGAACATTTGCAATCAATATCCCTTGAAAAATAAAGTGCAGCTCATTGCGTTCCTATTATAATTTTACTTTGCCTTTACTTTAGCCAGGAAACAGTAATGACAGTTGAAAAACATTTATTTACTCATTCTTTCCCTCATAATATTTTGTTTTCTTGCTTTCTTTTGCTGCCGTTTCATCTCTAGCTATATATGGGACATTTTTATTAAAAAAGCCAAGGGAAAACATTTCACTGTAATGTTATCCTTTAGCTGTGTGACCCCAGGCAGGTCAATTCACAGAAAAGTAGCTGTTCAAAGCTGAAATGAATTTTTGAAATTAATTTTTATTGAACTATAGTTGCCTTACGATGTTGTTAGATTATACTGTATAGCAAAGTAAACCAGCTATACATATACATATATCCCTTTTTTTTTTAATTTCCTGCTCATTTAGGTCACCACAGAGCACTGAGTAGAGCTCCATGAACTACACAGTAGGTTCTCATCAGTTATCTATTTTATGTACAGTATCAATAGTATATGTATGTCAATCCCAATCTCCCAATTCATCCCACCTCCCACTTTCTCTCCTTGTTGTCTATACATTTTTCTCTGCATCTCTGTCTCTATTTCTGTTTTGTGAATAAGAGCATCTAGAAAAATGGTATAGATGAATTTATTTGAAGTGAATTTTAGCATCATCTCCAAACACTCACTTTACCAATGGACATGGAGAGATAGAGAATATCAATATCTTCAAGAAGAAGAAGATAGAACTTTATCCCCTCTAGAACAACCCCCTCTTTAGTGATGGCTCAGTTCAATTCATTTTGGTCCAACTCAATTCCATTTGTTTCAATGAAATTAACATCTGAAGAGTGTAAATCACACACAGGGTACTCTTTTAATTGACATAGAGATTTAAATAAGTGAAGCATGCCTATCATAGTGGAATAGAAGATATGTGGATTTTGACACTGGAACAATTTCTATTCTCAACTCAGCTGCTTATGAACTGGGGGATTTTTGGAAAGTTACTGGGTCATTCGTAGTTCAGTTTTCGCATTTCTAAAATGAGATTCAAACCACCTACCTCATAAAAGTTGCAGAAGGTGACTGCAGCCATAAAATTAAAAGACGCTTGCTCCTTGGAAGAAAAGCCATGACAAACCTCAACTGCATATTAAAAAAGCAGAGACATTACTTTGCTAACAAAGATCTGTATAGTCAAAACTATGATTTTTCCAGTAGTCATATATGGGTGTGAGAGTTGGACCATAAAGAAGGCTGAATGCTGAATAATTGATGCTTTTGAACTGTGGTGTTGGAGAAGACTCTTGAGAGTCCCTTGGACTGCAAGGAGATCCAACCAGTCAATCCTAAAGAAAACCACTCCTGAATATTCATTAGAAGGACTGAAGCTGAAGCTGAAGCTCTAATACTTTGGCCACATGATGTGAAGAGCCGACTCATTAGAAAAGACCCTGATGCTGGGAAACTTTGAAGGCAGGAGGAGAGGGGAAGACAGAGGACGAGATGGATGGATGGCATCACTGACATGAGTTTGAGCAAGCTCCAGGAAATGATGAAGGACAGGGAAGCCTGGAGCACTGCAGTCTATGGGATCACAAAGAGTTGGACACAACTGAGCAACTGAACAACAACAACCTCATAGAGTTTCATGAATTTAAAATCCCAGTGCCATGCTAAAATGATTTTTTTGTGTTTAATCCCATTTTCTTCCCTACCAGTCTCCTGGTTGGTCCTTCTCTGTGTTCCCGTAACACTTTGTAATAACTCTATTACAATATCAATGAAACCGTCTGCCAATAAAGTTGTAGTGCTTTAAGAGGAAGACCATGTATCATTTATGACTGTTGATTGAAAGTGATAAGATATAAGAAAGTGCTTCATGTTAAAACACTAGTGGTGGTTAATTTCATGTAACATGAAACATTGGACTGGCAAATAAAAGCCTGAGGTGGGGCTGAAGTTGGGGGAGGGGGTGGTCAGTGTACCTTAGTTTCCTCCCCAGCAACAACTGAATATTTATAGTGTCTAAAACCAGGGAGATATCTGATAGCACAAATGTAGACTTTGTCTCCATCTCCACCTCATAAAGAAAACAGGAAGAGGGCAGGCAGCACCTGGTAAGAAAGATGGTTTTCCTCTCCACCGTCCATCCCTTCTGGAAATCTTGGGGCCTTCAGTGCCTGAAACAGTTGGCTTTAAGCAAATGAAAGATGAAGTTGTTTACTAAAAACAAATAAACTTTTAAAAATACAATATATTGACATAATTTAGTGTCAAAACAAGAGATACTGATAATAAAAGCTATAAGACTCAGAGAAGAAGTAGAGAAATGAGGACTGGAATGTGTATTCACTCAAGTAGCACATGTATTGAGTACATTCTGTGTGCTCAGCAGTGTGAGATGATTAATGCTGTGACTAACAAGTAGAGGCTTATATATGTGAAGGGTTTGAGGTGAACTTGTAAAGAGATGTTAGGCTGATAAAAGGACAGGGACTTTCTGAAGAAGTAAAGATTTTAAACCAGCAAACTTATTGTAGATTTAAATACTTAAAATACATTAATCATCACTTGGCTAGATGATGATCAGTTCAGGTCAGTTCAGTTGCTCAGTCGTGTCCAACTCTTTGTGACCCCATGAACTGCAGCACTCCAGGCCTCCCTGTCCATCACCAACTCCCGGAGTTTACCCAAACCCATGTCCATCGAGTTGGTGATGCCATCCAACCATCTCATCCTCTGTCGTCCCCTTCTCCTCCCGCCCCCAATCCTACCCAGCATTAGGGTCTTTTCCAATGAGTCAACTCTTCACATGAGGTGGCCAAAGTATTGGAGTTTCAGCTTCAACATCAGTCCTTCCAATGAATACCCAGGATTGATCTCCTTTAGTGTGGATTGATTGGATCTCCTTGCAGTCCAAGGGACTCTCAAGAGTCTTCTCCAACACCACAGTTCAAAAGCATCAATTCTTCGGTGCTCAGCTTTCTTCACCATCCAACTCTCACATCCATACATGACCACTGGAAAAACCATAGCCTTGACTAGATGGATTTTGTTGGCAAAGTAATGTCTCTGCTTTTAAATATGCTATCTAGGTTGGCCATAACCTTCCTTCCAAGGAGTAAGCGTCTTTTAATTTCATGGCTGCAATCACCATCAGCAGTGATTCTGGAGCCCCAAAAAATAAAGTCTGACACTGTTTCCACTGTTTCCCCATCTATTTCCTATGAAGTGATGGGACCAGATGCCATGATCTTAGTTTTCTGAACGTTGAGCTTTAAGCCAACTTTTTCACTCTCCTCTTTCACTTTCATCAAGAGGCTCTTTAGTTCTTCTTCACCTTCTGCCATAAGGGTGGTGTCATCTGCATATCTGAGGTTATTGATATTTCTCCCAGCAATCTTGATTCCGGCTTGTGTTTCTTCCAGCCCAGCGTTTCTCATGATGTACTCTGCATATAAGTTAAATAAACAGGGTGACAATATACAGCCTTGACATACTCCTTTTCCTATTTGGAACCAGTCTGTTGTTCCATGTCCAGTTCTAACTGTTGCTTCCTGACCTGCATACAGGTTTCTCAAGAGACAGGTCAGATGGTCTGGTATTCCCATCTCTTTCAGAATTTTCCACAGTTTGTTGTGATCCACACAGCCAAAGGCTTTGGCATAGTCAATAAAGCAGAAATAGATGTTTTTCTGGAACTCTCTTGCTTTTTCGATGATCCAGCGAATATTGGCAATTTGATCTCTGGTTCCTCTGCCTTTTCTAAAACCAGCTTGAACATCTGGAAGCTCATGGTTCATATATTGCTGAAGCCTGGCTTGGAGAATTTTGAGCATTACTTTACTAGCGTGTGAGATGAGTGCAATTGTGTGGTAGTTTGAGCATTCTTAGGCATTGCCTTTCTTTGGGATTGGAATGAAAACTGACCTTTTCCAGTCCTGTGGCCACTGCTGAGTTTTCCAAATTTGCTGGCATATCGAGTGCAGCACTTTCACAGCATCATCTTTCAGGATTTGAAATAGCTCAACTGGAATTCCATGATGATAATACCCTGTTATTTAATTAAACACTAATATAGGTGTTGGTGTGAACATGCTTTTATAGATATGGTTAATATCTTAAGTCAGTAGCAGCTGACTTTAAGTAAAGAGACTTATCTTCCATCTGAATGGACTTCATCCAATCAATTGTAAGGACTTAAGAGGAAAATTGAAGTTTCCCAGAAGTAGAGGAAATTCTTCCTTTGGAAGCAGTGTTGGCTCTCCCCCTTTAGTTTGCAATTGGAAACTACCATCTGCCCTACAGATTTGGGGCTATCCAGCCCCCACTGGAGAAGGAGATCGCAACCCGCTCCAATATTCTTGCCTGGAGAATCCCAGGGACAGGGGAGCCTGGTGGGCTGCTGTCTATGGGGTGGCACAGAGTTGGACACAACTGACGCAACTTAGCAGCAGTAGCAGTAGCAGCCCCCACTATCATATAAGCCAATTTCTTGAAATAAGTCTTTTGGTATAGATAAGATATGAATATAAATACATATGGTATTCCAATACATATACATACATACATACATGTATACCTGTTCATACACACAAGTGCATATATATCCTACTAGTTTTGTTTCTTTATTAGAACCCTGACTGATACAGATTTACCCTGACTGCTATCATCACACAAATATTTGTTGTTACCTAAGGTCCTTGTCCTTATCCATGACCTAATCCTCAATTCAGTCTCTCTCCACTTCTCATTACTCCTCAGTAAATCTTATTAAGACACTCACTTCGTCTAATTACCCTTATTGTGCCACAAACTGTACGTGAGACTTTTAGCAAATTATTCAAACTTTCCATTCCTTAGTTTCTTTCTGTTGTTGTTTAGTCGCTAAGTCATGTCCAACTCTTCTGCAACACTGTGGACTGTAACCCACCAGGTTCCTCTGTCCATGGGACTTTACAGGCAAGAGTACTGGAGTGGGTTGCCACTTCCTTCTCCAGGGGATTTCCCTGACCTAGGGTCGAATCTGAGTCTCCTGCATTGGCAGGCGGATTCTTTACCGCTGAGCCACCAGAGAAGCCATATGCACACACACAAACATGCACAATGCACACTAGATGCCACCTAAACTAAAAAAAATCAATAAAGCTAGGCAGCTCCAAGCTCTATAGATAGTGACACAGACCAGATGTGGAAGAGCCCGTATTAGGAACAAGGTAACCCAGAGAGGAAGGCAACTAAAGGCTCCATTCTGAGCCACGGAAGGCAGCTCAGCCAGCTTGATTTCTAGAGTGTATGAGGCAATGGATTCAGGCAAACCACACCAGAAAAGGGCAGCAAGAGACACAGGTAGCATGGAAGTGGATAGCGGATGAAGAATTGGAGTGAGAAGATGGAAGAAGGGGGTTGAGAGTGGGAGGATAAAGAAGGATATCAGTCTCTCTGAGAGATCAAACTGTCCTTCTCTCTCTTTTTCTCCTAAGCATTCATTGTCATCCACTTACTGCTGTCACTTTATTTACTCCCCTGGTATTCTCATGTCTTTCCAGAGTGTCAGCTATTACTTACATGCCCATTGCTCACGTTATCTGTCATTTTAATCCAGACCTACCTTCTAAGCATCAGAGCCATCTAATTGATTACTGACCATTGTCATCTATAGGTCCTGCAGTCATCTTAAATACACTGTTTCCAGTGCTGAATAAGTCCTACTTCTCCCTCCAACTTCATTTTCTTTCTGTTTGGGTAGCATCATCCACCTACTTACTCCAGTCTGGGTCATTTCTGTCTACTTCATTTCCTTCACCACTTTTGGTGCCCCCACATAGGCACTAGGTCACCTCCCCACTCAGGGACATTTCTACTGTAACACTTAATGCATTGACCTATTGTTACTCATTCATTTGTTTTACTCCCTCACTAGTCCATGAGCTTTTCAAAGATAGAGAGTTAAGCATGTAGCAAGCACTTAATGAGTATTTGCTAAATACAACCCCAAATTTTACTGGGGGCTTTAAACAGCTCAGAGCTGAATTGGTTGACACTGAGTTGCCCTGTGTAACCCCTGATATAGAACAATTAGGGTTGCAGGATGCCATTCCTGTCATAATTCCTTTTATCTGCTTGACAATACATGGCAAAGTTGTAAAACCTGCCTCTCTAGGCTCAGTGTTCACCAGTACCTACGTGCAGTTAGATCAGCAGCATTTAGTTGAGTGCATGGTAGCGCCAGTTTGGCCCCATCCAAAATCCTAAGCAACATAAAACCTCAGGGAGGAACGTGAGACCTAAAGAGTGTCTTGCTAACTCAGAAAATGTTAGAGTTAAAAAGGACAAAGATACGTACTTTATTTCTGAAATGGAATTTTCCTTTATATATTTAGCTGAGTCATCATATAGACTGGCAACTGATTTGTATCCCTGTTAAGGTACAAATTTGTTATTTGATTCAAGATATATAATCACATTTTCTTCTGCCTCAAAGTCTCCATTTAGTAAAAGGAATAATCTGCGCACATTATTTAATCTAGTATTTCCTATCACTTGGTTTAATCTCTTCTATAAATGCAAGTGACATGTCAATGGACATGAGTTTGAGCAAACTCCAGGAGATGGTAAAGGACAGGGAAGCCTGGCGTGCTGCAATCCATAGGGTCGCAAAGAGTTGCACGTGACTGAGTGATAACAAATAAGTGTAAGACCAAGATCAACATCAACTTTAAAACAGACTGCAGATTTTTGATAAAATGCTAATCTGCATCACAATAAACACATCCTAGAAGATCTTTCTTTTTTTTAAGAGGAACTCTCTTTTAAAGGAAAGAAATATTTATTAATAGGAAAGATTTGATTAGACCTAGGATAAACTTCTCAGCTCTAAAAACAAAGGTTTCTCAACATTTGGGAGGGGCTCGTCCAAGTCATTGTCAGTTTTTGAGGCTATCAGTATATTAAAAATTAAATATATCAGGATAGGATTATAAACATTGTGACACGTTTACATTTAAAATTCCAATTATATGAACACAAAAATATAAGATCTGTATGTAGAACTGCCTTTGTGAATTTGATAACTAGTCAAATGGCCCTTCTTATGCTCTTCCTTAGATCACTCACTGCACGGGAGTTTCTGCTAAAGATTATTCCATCCTTTTAAAGAGCAGAAAAATTTGATCCTCTTTCTCTTCCTTATTAATTCCATATTAAAACCAACTAAAGTAAAAAAAATGAGACTAAATTTAATGTATTTGTTAATAATTACTGTTATTGTTTATCAGTAGATTTCAAACCAGCCACCTCCAGAGAGTTTTAAAATAAAATCTTTTATTTTTAATAAGGCCATATTCATCTCACACTTCACACTTAAGGACATAATCACAACTTCCTCTGTTGGCTATGATGGAGTATAATGCAACAACCTATTGCTGCCAATAGTTCTCTAATTGAGAACAATTAGACAAGCCAGATAAACTTTTTTAAAGTAGAAAAATTAGTTTCTCTTAAAGCATTTCTAGACCACTAAGGCCAATATCCAAAACAAGAAGGAAACTTCACTGAAGTTAGCTCGATTCTTTTCCCTTGGAATATCTGCCAACTTTTAGTTCAGGATGGAAAGCTGAGGAGCTAGGCAGAGGGCAACTGCTAAGAAGGAGAGAGATAGCAGAACTTGAAGGAATTGTAGGAAGTTGAAAAGATGAAAATAGAAGTTCTTGCCTGTCAAAAGAAACCAGGCCTTGAGGGCCCGAAATGTCTGAGAGAAGGGAGGTGTGGAAAAGTGAGTCCAGCACTCACCACCAGATTTCTCCTTGAGAAACCTGTGATTCTTAAGCTACATAAAGCAAGAGACCAAGAAATTAATAGAAAGTGACTAAAAAGCACCAGAGAGTTTATGGGGTGGGGGAAGTTATAGTACTTTGGAGACGAAAATTAGAGGTCAAAAACACTCTTGAATGGGAGTAAACAGTACAGGCTCTCATATGGGATCCCTGGAGTGTTACATTCTAGGAGTGGGAGTGAACTGAGGCAGACCACACATTAAATAGATTGGCATTTCTACTTCCACCTAGGGTGTAAAGGTTGAACATAATATTGCTTCCACACTAACAATAAGGAAAAGCTGAAGAAACTACGAAATCGCTTTTTCAAGCACATAATGAAGCTGAGGTCTTGGAGCAAGCAAGTGACCTGAGTTGCAAGAAGAGATAGATCCCTCCAAAGATAAATGGGTTAAAGTTTCTGTGGCAGAGCATGAGCGGAGTGGGTGGCTGAGCTGTTGAAGGCCAGTGTGGACCAGCATATCCATTTGGAATAGCTGACAGCCTCAGAATCAGTAGGAGTCCATACTCAGTCAAGGGTTCTTTTTCATGGACCTCCGCTGGGTACTCATGGAAAAGACTGGGGAAAGGAGTTGTTGCGGGCAGGCAGAAACTAGACAGAACATCCCTAACCAGTGCAAAGTTGGGAAGTTAATTGGTTGTCTGTCACTTCAGAAACTTCTTAGCACTGAATGCTTCTCTTAAAGGAAGGAAAACATTTAAGCTCACTTAGGAACTTAATTTCTTACTTAACCAGGACTCTTCCAGTTACAGATGTATTAATACATACTATCAAACAATGTTAGTAATGTCATTTTGGAAAATTGTATCTAATAGAACTGTATAAGTGTATTCCACTGTGATCTAGCATTCTACTTCTAGATAAATACTAAATAGGAATGAATACATAAAGTATTCACCAAAAATATATACATAAAGAAACGCTCAAAACTGACTTATTTAAAATGACCCAAAACTACAACTAACCCAAATATTCAACTGTAGATCAGTATAATAGACAAATTACTACTATTATATGCAACCACAAGAATAAATCTTATAAAGATAACTTTGATTAAAGCAATCAGACATAAAATAGTACATATTGTGATTCCATTTACATGAAGTTCAAAAACAGGAAAAATTAATGAAAAGTGATAGAAGTCATTATCAACTTTAAGGATGGGCATAGCAACAGGGAACCAATAGAGGATAGCCTCTGGGTTGTTAGAAATATTTTATTTAATGATCTGAGAGATAGTTAGAAAGGCATTTACTTTGTATAAATTCACTGAGCTACACCTTTGTAATTTGTGCACTGTCCTGGTATATGTCTTACTTCAACAAAAAGTCTACATTAAAAATGTTTATACTTACACAGTTGGTGGGAATGCAAATTAGTACAGCCACTATGGAGAACAGTGTGGAGATTCCTTAAAAAACTGGAAATAGAACTGTCATACAACCCAGCAATCCCACTGCTGGGCATACACACCGAGGAAACCAGAATTGAAAGAGACCCCAATGTTCATCGCAGCACTGTTTACAATAGCTAGGACATGGAAGCAACCTAGATGTCCATCAGCTGATGAATGGGTAAGAAAGCTGTGGTACATATACACAATGGACTACTACTCAGCCATTAAAAGAATACATTTGAATCAGTTCTAATGAGGTGGATGAAATTAGAGCTTATTATACAGAGTGAAGTAAGTCAGAAAGAAAATACCAATACAATATATTAACGCACATATGGAATTTAGAAAGATGTTAATGATGACCCTATATGTGAGACAGCAAAAGAGACACAGATGTAAAGAACAGACTTTTGGACTCTGTGGGAGAAGGCGAGGGTGGGATGATTTGAGAGAATAGCATTGAAACATGTGTATTATCATATATGAAACAGATCACCAGTCCAGGTTTAATGCATGAGACAGGGTGCTCAGGGCTGGTGCACTGGGATGACCCTGAGGGATGGGATGGGGAGGGAGGTGGGAAGGGGATTCAGGATGGGGGACACATGTACACCCATGTCTGATTCATGTCAATATATGGCAAAAACCATTAAAATATTGAAAAGTAATTAGCCTCCAATTAAAATAAATTAATTTTAAAAAAGTTTACAAGCAGCACATAGTATTTTCTGCTTTAAAACACAGATAAATACTATTTTTAAACTTTATTTAACAAATAAATTATACTTGCATTGAGCAAGCTCTATATTAATTGCTTTATGAATAGTAACACATTTAGTCATAGCAACCTTATAAATTATTGTCTTCATTTTACAGATGAGAAGATTGAGACTTCGAAATATTAGGAAACTTTCCCAAGTACTAAGCCAGCAGGTGTCAGAACAGGAATTTTAACCCAGTTTGTGGTCTTAACTAGCAGCTTTTGTTGCAGGAGAAACTTATCTTCTGCATATTCTCTTCTTCCTGCTCTAAATAAACAAGCTCACTTGGACATTTTTTAAAAGTTATTTTGTATGTGTGTGTGTATATTTAGATTACAATGTCATCAATATTACTGATAGCTGCCATTTCTTTTTTAATCCTCCTTTGTAATATTTTGGATGTTCTGAGATAATAAATGGTGGATTGATAAACAGTGAATGAGTTACTTATATCAATTCAGACAATTCCATCCATCTGAAGGAAGAGAGACAGAGGTTGACTTTTCAGCTCTCCTCTAGTTCTATGAGTTTATGAATCATGTCTCAGGGTAGGTCATTCCCAGTGTAAATGAGTTAGGTCGAATCTGAAAGCACTGACTCATTCATTTATTTGTTCACTCAACACATAGCATTTGAGTACCTGCCATGTTCCAGGCACCCTTTAAGGTGTAGAGGATATTGTGATAAATGGGACAAAGAGCTTAATTTCAGTGGAGGATGTGCTGACAAAATAACAAACACATAATATAATGCCAAATAATAACAGCTGTTGAGGAGAAAAATCAGAGGGAAGGCTCAGAAGGTGGCAAAAAGGACTGTGCAGACAGTGCTGTGCTGTTTCATATAGGATGTCCAGGGAAGGCCTCTCTGAGGAAACAATCTGAGTGGAGGACTAAAGAAAGTGAGAGATTAAAGCTTTAACCTCAAGGGAAGGAAATCTACAAAAGAGGGGTATATGTGTATGTATGCTGCTGCTGTCACTTCAGTCGTGTCCGGCTCTGTGAGACCCCATAGACGGCAGCCCACCAGGCTCCTCCATCCCTGGGATTCTCCAGGCAAGAATACTGGAGTGGGTATGTGTATGTAAAGCTGATTCATTTTGCTGTACAGCAGAAACTAACGCAACATTATAAAGCAACTATACTCCAATAAACATTAATTTTTAAAAAAAGACTAAAGAATATTTTTAAAAGCTTTAACATCTAAGATTAGATAGCGATGCATACACAAATCTGATTTGTACATACATTCAGGATTTGTATCTTCATCTCAATTCCTATCATTTTTCAGTCTGGTCCTGCCAAAGAGACCAGAAAGTTCAAACATTCTGAGGTAGGAAAAACTTCACAGTTTAGGGAAACTACAAATAGCCCAATGTACCTGGGGTAGAGTGAGCTAGGAAGAGAGAGGTAGGAAGTTGGAGAAGTTGTTAGAGACCAAATTCTGTAGGGCTATGTAAACTCTGATAAATTTGGAATTTGTTCAAAATGTGATATGAAGGGGAAGGGACGAGGGAAGGGATAGTTAACTGAGTTTGGGATCGACATGTACACACTGCTATATTTAAATTGGATAACCAACAGGGGCCTACTCTACAGCCTAGGGAGCACTGCTCAATGTTATATGGCAGCCTGGATGGGAGGGAGTTTTGGGGATAATGAATATGTGTATATACACATGGCTGAGTCTCTTCGGCTTGTGCACCAGAAATTAGTACAACATTGTTAGTCAGCTGTATTCCAATATAAAATAAAAAGCCTTTAAAATGTGATATGAAGTCACTTTGAGATTTTGGAGCAAAAGGAAAGGAAAGGTAGAATTTTTATTTCCAAAATACAAGTCTGAGAGCTGTGTAAAAAATAAACTACAGAAAAGAGGCAAGAGGCAATGACAATGGCCACAGTGATCCACACTGTTATCAGGCAACATACACTGGGAAATGTATTAACACCTAAAGTTAGTTCAGCTCCCCTAAACACTGTGTTATTGGTCTGGCCTCACACTGTGAATCGGGATTTAATTCTTTCCCTGAATGAACAAATGAATTTCCTCTTCATGAAGCAAAGCAATAGTGACTCATTCCTTCAAAATGGCGCCACAGAGAGCCTGACTATATCAGTTTGCTAGAGCTGAAGGAACAAAGCACCACAGATGGATGGCTTAAATGACAGAAATTTATTGTCTCATACTCCTGAATGCCAGAAGTCCATAATTAAGGTATAAGCAGAATTGTTTCCTTCTGAGGGCTCTGAGGGAAGACCCTGTTCCCAGCCTCTCTCCTCAGTGTGTAAAAGACTGCCTTCTCCCTGGATCTCTTCCCTCTACGGGTGCCACTTTTCCTTCACGTAATATTCTTTTTGCAAAGATACCAGTCATATTGTATCAGGGCTCATTCTACTGACTTCATCTAAGTTCTAGTAATTATATCTGTATCAAGCCTATTTCCAAATGCAGTCACATCCTGAGATGCTAGGATTCAAAATATGAATTTGGAGGAGACACAATTAAATCATACACTTTTAATAGTCAAAGAATAGAAACTTTGTGAAGGAAAGACCTCAGATATAACCCCTTCTACTCCTGTGCTTTGGACTGCATGCCTGGAAACCCTGTGTTACTGTCTCTTTGTACACTGTGGTGGTGAAATTTACCTTTAACAGAATCAGTCACTTCCATGCCTTGAGCACCTACTGTTGGACAAGCACTGTATAGTCTTATATGTATATTATTACCTTACATTTAGTCTATTCACACTCTCTGTGGGATAGATTCTATTACCAACATTTTACAGATGAGGAAACTAAAACACTAGAGAATATCGATAATTTGTCCAAAGTACTTTGGGCAAAATAAAATGTCGGTGTAAATTCTTGACCACAACAGTATTTTTTCCTTAAATTGCTCATTAATTAGAAAAAAAATATTACATAGCAATTACAACAGAAAGTATGAACACTAGATAAAATCATAAATATATTACAAATAATATTAAAAATAGAATTCAAAATCATATACATACTATAATGATATTTATGAAAAAATTATCTGTATATTTAAGTAAACATCGAAAGATATCAGAGGGTAAGATAACTTTTGGAAGTGTGGGTAGATGGATCATAGTGTGATTTTCTTCTTAATGTCATAAATGCTAATGTTAGCATTTTGAAGGTAAAAGTATAATTCAAATGTTAATATATTAATCCATTTTCTGTATTAATTAACTAGAATTCAAATGCCAGCATGTATCTCTTCAATGAAATTGTTTTAGGCCTTCAAGGATTTAAAACTATTTTAACCTCAGCATCCAAACAATTCATAATGTTGTTTTTCCCTTCACCCTGACTTTAAGGTCTACACCAGAAAATCTAAAGGTCTTCAAGGGCTGTCTGCTCTATGAACTCTGTAAGTATTGGAGATCAAGTCTCATGAATGAAATTGTCATAAATTCACACCTAATTAGATGTGGCAGAGAGGGCAGCCAGCCATCTGGCTTTGATTATATGCGTGGAAATTCAGCTGAGGTACAGTATCAACTTAGGAGGCTACCCGCCAAGTTTGTTTCATCTCTCTTCACCCACCTCCACCCCTTCCTCTGCTCTGTGCCTTATAGAGACAGAACTTGCAAAGAGAAGCAGCACTCTTTTTCAGAGAACTCTTTGAGGACTGTCTGAAGATCTGTTTGCCATTTGCTGAATATTCATGGAAATTCCCTGACTATTAATATTTATGACAATTCCCTGAATATGTGTCTGGTGTGTGACTGTGAAAGAATGATAGAAATTAATTATTTTCTTTGAGTTACCACTCATTAGATCAAATTTGCATGCTGCTGGAAGAGCTGGTGGAAGTCAACCTCTGGCATAGAGCCGCATGTAGCACCCCAGCTCTGATTCATCTCCCTGAAGGGCATAAGCTAGTTGCAGTTGATAATGACATCTCTAAAACTTGAGTGAAGGAGAGCTCCCTTAGCCTCATCTGATCATCGCTTTAGGAGCTGATTTCCCCTTCCATCAAGGGGTTACGGAAACTGGCATGGTCACATTATTAGGATAAGGAGAAAAGCCTCCAATGGGGTAAGGGAAAGTGGGTCATGGGGAAGGACATGTTGGAAGGACTGAGACGTACCCAGTCAACCTCAGAACTGTCAAATGAAGACAGAGGAACATTTGACAATTCCAAGGCTCACTGGCTATGTCTCAGTTCTTCCAACATTTCCTCCCAACCAAAATGTCAGTCTTTTTCTTCTGCACCCATCCAAATCCCACCTTCCTCAATGTCTAGGTCACATCTGACATTATCCTCAAGATCTCTCCTTACTGCTCTGATCATAATGAATTCCTCATGTAGTTATAGCAGAGGAGACATCTGCATGGAGAGACAAAGCTGGTCAGTGAGAATGGGATCAGAACAAGTTAGATGTTGACAACAACACTAAGAGCCTAGGACATATATTTTTGTGTGGTTTATTGCCAACAGGACTGCATTGGCCAGATACGGCAGCCTATCCTCTGCAGCAGGCTGGAGATAATGTAGTAAATTTCTTTTCTTTTCTCTGCTGCTGCTGCTAAGTCACTTCAGTCGTGTCCGACTCTTTGTGACCCCTTAGACGGTAACCCACCAGGCTCCCCCGTCCCCGGGATTCTCCAGGCAAGAACACTGGAGTGGGTTGCCATTTCCTTCTCCAGTGCATGAAAGTGAAGTCGCTCAGTCATGTCCGACCCTTAGCGACCCCGTGGACTGCAGCCCACCAGGCTCCTCCGTCCATGGGAGTTTCCAGGCAAGAGCACTGGAGTGGGTTGCCATTGCCTTCTTTTCTCTAGGCTCCTAACAAACCAGTCCACTTCTCAAAATGAATTGTTCTTCACATAAGTTCTAATTCTTGGATTGATGATGTTTTCAAAGTATCACCAAGTACTGTATGCAAAATATTTGTCTATATTATTGATTAGGTTAACTTTCTCCCTCTTGGCTGCTTGTAACTATCCTATGTGATTGGTTAAGGCCCATACTTAGTTTCTCAGGATAAATTCTTTTAACCACAGCTAAGCTTATCCATTGAGTTTAACTTCACTCATCCCATTCCCAGACTTAAGCTTATTTTTGAATTCTGAAGGCAACATACTCTAGTTCTCTCTGTGAACTTCTACACTTCTGATGACTATCACTCTACTTAGCACTTGGTTTTATTCTATGCCATTTTGTTGGTTATTGGTTCTGAACAAGCAAACACTTATCTCTTTGATTTTATTGTAAACATACAGAGGCAAGGAAGTCACTGGCACATCTTTGCTCCCCTACAGGGACTAATAGACCTGGGCACCAAAGAAGTATTTTTTTAATTTGTTTATTTTTAATTGGAGGATAATTGCTTTACAATATTGGCTTGATTTCTGCCATACACCTTTAAAAAACACTCAGACTTAGGTTTTTCCTTTAAGATGGGACATGCTGAGACCATTGGCAAACAGCTCTGGACAAGAGATGCTATTCCAAAAATCAATAAATAAACCAGATTATGTGAGCATCTCCTTCCTGCACCCCTTTCTCTGTTTACTGCCCCTGCTTCACCAATCTTTATCCTAACCTACATAATTTGGAGCATAGGGTTCAGTATGCAACCCTGGCTACACACCACAATTTTACTTCTTTGGTCTTAGCCTAAATCTGGTATCTGTTTCTTTCTTGTAGATACTTGCTTTTCTCTGTTGTTATTCTGCCAAGATCTGAATCACACAAGCCATGATATCATTTGTTAACTAAATAGTGAAAATTTAGCAGCTGTGACTGAATCAAGTTCATCTCTTTATTGCCTGGTATCATTACTTGCAAACATTGCAGTTCTCCACAAACATGATTGAATAAGTGAGAAAATGAATGAATGAGAGAATGATTACTCCTCTTGTCCTGAGCAATAAAGATACTGATTACAGTTTCCTTAAGATCAGATTTTTGGGTCCAGAAATCAACACGGTCTCAGACAGACACACACACACATGCAAAACACCAGGTTGTCATTCTAAGTCATCATTACAATGCTCACTGGTCCCCTCATCCTCATCTCTTTCCTATATCATTTTCCACAGCTGCATCCCTGACCTGCTTTCTAAAAGTTTAGCTTACAACTATATATGATTAATGAGTCTTATCACCCCTTATTCTATTGTATGTAAAATAGAATTGATAATAATGTTTTATTTTAACTTTAAAAGCTAAATGAAAATACTTCAAAAATCAGTGAACTCAGTACCTGGCACATTTTAAGTGCTCAAAAGATATTGCCAATGCTTTTATTTTTATTAATATATTATTACCTACTTTATAGATGCAGCTACAGTCTTAAATCCCATAAAATGTTAAAAATCATTTATCAGTTCTGTTCAGTTCAGTCGCTCAGTTGTGTCTGACTCTTTGCAACACCATGAACCTCAGCAGGCCAAGCCTCCCTGTCCATCACCACCTCCCAGAGTCCACCCAAACCCATGTCCATTGAGTCGGTGATACCATCCAACCATCTCATCCTCTGTTGTCCCCTTCTCCTCCTGCCCTCAATCTTTCCCAGCATCAGAGTCTTTTCCAATGAGTCAGCTCTTCACATCAGGTGGCCAAAGGATTGGAGCCTCAGCTTCAACATTGAACACCCAGGACTGATCTCCTTTAGGATGGACTGATTGGATCTCCTTGCAGTCCAAGGGACTCTCAAGAGTCTTCTCCAACACCACAGTTCAAAAGCACCAATTCTTTGGTACTCAGCTTTCTTTATAGTCCAACTCTCACATCCATACATGACCACTGGAAAAACCATAGCCTTGGCCAGATGGACCTTTGTTGACAAAGGAATGTCTCTGTTTTTCAATATGCTGTCTATGTTGGTCATTTATAACCATTATAAAATCATTTATAGCCCTTCCTAAAGTTCTAGTCCGCTGCTGCTGCTACTGCTGCTAAGTCGCTTCAGTCGTGTCCGACTCTGTGCGACCCCATAGACGGCAGCCCACCAGGCTCTGCCGTCCCTGGGATTCTCCGGGCAAGAACACTGGAGTGGGTTGCCATTTCCTTCTCCAATGCATGAAAGTGAAAAGTGAAAGTGAAGTCGCTCAGTCGTGTCCGACTCTTCGCGATCCCATGGACTGCAATCTACCAGGCTCCTCCGTCCACGGGATTTTCCAGTCAAGAGTACTGGAGTGGGGTGCCATTGCCTTCTCCGTCTATTCCACTACTACTTCTCAATTTCTGCTACTTTCCCTTAGACCTTAGCAATTAGCACCATGAACTGTGGTCCTGGAGAAGGTTCCTGAGAGTCCCTTCAACTGCAAGGAGATCAAACCAGTCAATCCCAAAGGAAACCAGTCCTGAATGTTTATTGGAAGGACTGATGCTGAAGCTGAAGCTCCAACATTTTGGCCCCCTGATGCGAAGAACTGAATCCTTAGAAAAGACCCTGATGCTGGGAAAGATTCAAGGCAGGAGGAGAGGGAACGACAGAGGATTAGATGGTTGGGTGGCATCACCGACTCGATGGACATGAGTCTGAGCAAGCTCCAGGAGTAGGTGATGGACAGGGAAGCCTGGTATGCTGCAGCCTGTGGGGTCGCAGAGTTGGACTGAGCAACTGAACTGAATTGAACTTGATGTCTTCTACAATTTTAATTCTCTTATCTCACAATTCTGTCTTGTCTGGTTTTTCTAGCTGCAGGCTCTATTCCCTTTGGTATATGCTGATATTAGATCTAAAGGAATTTTCCTAGAATACCACTCTGATGATATAATTCTCATCCTTAGGAAACTTTCATGACTCCTCACTGATAATAGAAAAAGTTCAAACTCCTTAAATTCCCAGCCTTTCCGTTATAAGGCTCTGATGTTCCCCATCTATCATCAATGACTCCCCTAAATATTCCACAATTACAAGAAAATGGAGTTACCTTTAACTCCTGCACAGATTTTGGCATCGTCTTTCCCCTGTCTGAGTTTGTAACTGAGAGTGGGATCCAGTTGCTAACTGCTCAAAAGCCAGTAAAGAGGCCAGGTAGGTAGAAAGGAAAGTTCACTTTATTTTATTTTTCATTTTATTTGTTTACTAAAATTGGAGAACAATCGCTTTGCAATGTTCTGTTTATTTCTGCCTTACAATAATGTAAATCAGTCATAACTATATATAGTTGAGCATCCCTCCCAATCACTCCCAACCCACCCCTCCAGGCTGTCGCAGAGTGCCAGGTTGAGCTCCCTGTATTACATAGCAGCTTCCTGCCAGCTATTTATTTTACATATGGTAGCCTATATAACTCCGTGTTACCTTCTCAATTCGTTCCAACTTCTCCTTTCCGTACTATACGACAAGTCTATGTATGTGTCTCTATTCCTGTCCTGAAAGTATGTTCATCAGTACCATTTTTATAGATTCCATATATTTGTGTTAATATATGCTATTTGTTTTTCTCTTCCTGACTTTCTTCATTGTGTATAATAGGTTCTAGCTTTATCCACCTCAGTTCAACTGATTCATATTTGTTCCTTTTTATGGCTGAGTAATATTCCATTGTATATACGTACCATGACTTGTTATTCATTCACCTTTGGATCAACATCTAGGTTCCTTCCATGTGCTGGCTATTGTAAATAGTGATGCAATGAACGTTGGGGTACATGCATTTTTATTCAATTATGGTTTCTTCAGGGTATATACCCAGTAGTGGGATTGCTGGGTTGTATGGTAGTTTTATTTCTAGTTTTTTAAGGAATCTGCATACTGTTCTCCATACTGGCTGTATCAATTTACATTCCCACCAACAGTGCAAGACAGCTCCCTTTCTCCACATCCTCTCCAGCATTTATTGTTTGTAGATTTTTTTGATGATGGCCATTCTCACCAGTGTGAGGTGATGCCTCATTGTAGTTTTGATTTGCATTTTTCTAATAATGAACGATGTTAAGCATCTTTTCATGTGTTTGTTGGCCATCTGTATGTCTTCTTTCGACAAATGTCTGTATAGGTTTTCTGCCCATTTTTTGATTAGGTTGTTTGTCTTTCTGATATTGAGTCACATAAGCTGCTTGTATTAATATATTTTGAAGATTAATCTTTTGTCAGTTGCTTCCTTTGTAATTATTTTCTTCCACTCTGAGGGTTGTATTTTTATCTTGTTTATAATTTCATGTACTGTGCAAAAGCTTTTAAGTTTAATTATGCCCCTTTTGTTTATTTTTGTTTTTATTTTCATTACTCTAGGAGGTGGGTCAAAGACGATCTTGCTGAATTTATGTCAAAGAGTGTTCAGCCTATGCTTTCCTCTAAGAATTTTAGTTTCTGGCCTTACAGTTAAGTCTTTAACTCATTTTGAGTTTGTTTTTGTGTATGGTGTTAGGAAGTGTTCTAATTTCATTTTTTTATACATAGCTGTCCAGTTTTATCAGCATCACTTATTGAAGAGGCTGTCTTTTCTCCGTTGTATATTTTTGCCTCATTTGTCAAAGATAAGTTGCCCATAGGTGCGAGAGTTTATCTCTGGGCCTTCTATTCTGTTCCACTGGTCTGTATTTCTGTTTTTGTGCCAGTATCATACTATCATGATGACTGTACCTTTGTAGTATAATCTGAAGTCAAGAAGGTTGATTCCTCCAGCTCTGTTTTTCTTTCACAAGATTGCTTCTGTTATTGAGGGTCCTTTGTGGTTTCATACAAATTATATATTCTTTGCTCTAGGTTTGTGAAAAGTGTCACTGGTAATTTGATAGGAATTTGATTGAATTTGCAGATTGCTTTGAGTAGTATAGTCTTTTTCCCAATATTGATTCTTTCAATTCAAGAACATCATATATCTTTCCATCTCTTTGTGTCATCTTTGATTTCTTTTATTAGTTTCTTATAGTTTTCTGTCTTTTTTGGTAGATTTTTTTCCTAAGTATTTTATTCTTTTGGTTACAGTGGTAAATGGGATTGTTTCCTTCATTTCTCTTTCTGATTTTTCATTGTTAGTTTATAGGAATTCAAGGGATTTCTGTGAATTAATTTTATGTCCTGAGACTTTACTATATTCATCAATTAGCTCTAGTAATTTTCTGGTGGCATGATGTATCCGTAGCATCATGTCATCTGCAAACAGTGAAAGTTTTATTCTTCTTTTCCAATTCAGATTCATTTCATTTCTTTTTATTCTTTGATTTCTGTGGCTAGGACTTCCAAATCTATGTTAAGTAATAGTGGTGAGAATGGGCACCCTTGCCTTGTTCCTGATTTTAAAGGCAAGGCTTTCAGTTTTTCACTGTTGATAATAATGTTTGCTGTGGGTTTGTCATACATTGCCTTTATTATCTTGAGATAGGTTCCTTCTATGCCCATTTTCTAGAGAGTTGTTATCATAAATGGGTGTTGAATTTTGTCAAAAGCTTTCTCTGCATCTATTGAGATAATCATATGTTTTTTATTTTTCAATTTGTTAATACAGTGTATCACATTGATTGATTTGCTTATATTGAAGAATCCTAGCATTCTTGGGATAAACTCCACTTGATCATGGTGTATGATATTTTTAATGTGTTGTTGAATTCTGTTTGCTAGAATTTTGTTGAGGATTTTTGCACCCATATTCATCAGTGATATTGGCCTTTGATTTTCTTCCTTTGTGATATCTTTGTCTAGTTTTGATATCAAGGTGGTGGTGGCTTGTAGATGAGTTTGGGAGGATGCCTCCCCATGCAGAATTTTGGAAGAGTTTGAGCAGGATGCTTGTTACCTCTTCTCTAAAGTTTGATAGAATTTATCTATGAAGACATCTGGACCTGGAATTTCGCTTGTTGAAAGATTTTTGGTCACAGTTTCGATTTCAGTGCTGTGATTGGCCTGCCCATAGTTTCTCTTTCTCCATGTTCAGTCTTGGGAGGTTATACTTTTCGAAGAATTTGTCCATTTCTTCCAGGTTGTCCTTTTTATTGGCACCCAGTTGCTTCTAGTAGTCTCTTAGGATCATATTTCTGCGTTGTCTGTTGTAACTTCTCCTTTTTCATTTCTCATTTTATTGCTTTGAGTATTGTTTTTTCCGTGATGAGTCTGGCTAATGGTTTAGTTTGTCAATTTTGTTAAGAACCATCTTTTAATTTTATTGATTTTTGCTATTGTTTTCTTCATTTCTTTTTCATTTATTTCTGCTCTGAACTTTATCATTTATTTCCTTCTACTAACTGTGGCGGTTATTTGTTCTTTTTCTAGCTGCTTTAGGTGTAGGGTTAAGTTGTTTATTTGATGTTTTTCTCATTTCTTGACATAGGTTTGTATTGTTATAAACTTCCCTCTTAACACTACTTTTGCTGCATCCCATAGGCTTTGGGTTGTTGTGTTTTCGTTGTCATTTGTTCCTAGGTATTTTTAAATTTCCTCATTGATTTCTTCAGTGACCTCTTGGTTATTTAGAAGTGTATTGTTTAGGCTCCATGTGTTTGTGCTTTTTATAGTTTTTCCTATAATTGATATCTAATCTCATAACATCATGGTCAGAAAAATAGGCCTGATAAAATTTCAGTTTTCTTAAATTTGCCAAGGCTTGATTTGTGACCCATGATGTCATCTACACTGGACAATGTTACAGGTACAGTTGAGAAAAAAGATGTATTCTGCTGCTTTTGGATGGAATGTCCTATAGGTATCAGTTAGCTCCATTTGGTATGACGTATTATTTAAGGTTTGTGTTTCTTTACTGATCTTTAGTTCCTGGGTCAGTTTGTTCCCATTTCCTTGAAGCCAATTCTTTGAATTATGGCAGCTTATGTCATGGCTATGGTCTGGTCATCATGTAGTTAACTTCTTCCAGCTGGTGGGTGTTTAGTATCTGCAAAACAGCTCAGAGGATATGGCTCAGAATATTATCTATAGCCCTTGAGAAGGAACCAATGATCCTTGACTATGTTTAATGACTACATTATTGTTATCATTTGATCTCCTTTATTTTTCTTTGATTCTGTATTTTTTCACTTCTCTGATTAAACTTATTCTTTGGCTAAACTTTTTCCACAGGCAAAAGGCAGGGAGAGCCCTTGGTGGGCAAGAACCATAGGGTCCTGCTCCATTTCAAATTGTTTATTCTCTTTCTATTTATCTAATATTATTTTCCCCCCAGTAAGCTTTCCTAGTCCACAACAGCAGAAATAGGTGTTTTTCTGGAACTCTCTTGCTTTTTCGATGATCCAATGGATGTTAGCAATTTGATCTCTGGTTCCTCTGCCTTTTCTAAAACCAGCTTGAACATCTGGAAGTTCACGGTTCACGTATTGCTGAAGCCTGGCTTGGAGAATTTTGAGCATTACTTTACTAGCGTGTGAGATGAGTGCAATTGTGCGGTAGTTTGAGCATTCTTTGGCATTGCCTTTCTTTGGGATTGGAATGAAAACTGATCTTTTCCAGTCCTGTGGCCACTGCTGAGTTTTCCAGATTTGCTGGCATATTGATTGCAGCAGACCATATGTGAAACGAATCACCAGTCCAGGTTCAATGCATGATACAGGGTGCTTGGGGCTGGTGCACCGGGATGACCCGGAGGGATGGGATGGGGAGGGAGGTGGAAGGGGGGTTCTGGAAGGGGAACACATGTACACCCATGGTGGATTCATGTCAATGTATGGCAAAACAAATTAGAAAATAATAATAATAAAAAAAAGATAAATAAAAAAAGATTTAAAGAAAATAACTTGATAGCTTAAATGAGAAATTTCTTTAGTTAATTGGGTTTTTAAAATAACTTTTCTGTATTTGTAGTGATTTTCTGCATTATAATTGTTTTTTGTTTGCTTGTTTTGTTTTTGCTTTTGAATGTACAGCTTGGGTGATCTTATTCCTGGACTAGGGGTCAAACCCAGGCTCCCTGCAGTGGAAGCATGAAGTCCTAATCAATGGACCACCAAAGAATTTTTCATAATGTTTTTTTTAATGCACTAAAGGGCAAGAATCATATTATATTTCTGAAAATTTAAAAGAGTTTTGTTTCAGGTTTCTAGAACTAATAAATATTATTTGCATATTTTTTGCTTTTAAATGTTATTTTCTTTTTATGAGGCAATAATATTTTGCAATACTTCTAATTATATGCTTTTAACTTCTACATTCAAAAATCTAGTGATCTGAAACTTGTTAATGATAATTAAAGCCAGTTAATTGAGCATTTATAATATGCCAGGCTATGTTCTAGATACTATAATATATATTTAACTTTTCTGAGTCCGAGATTTAGAGTGATTAATAATTAACTCAAGGCACTACAACTATTGTCCTCATAGTTTGGATAGCTCTTCAAGTTTGAACCACCTGTCTGAATCATACACTATTCTAAACTTTTGGTGTTCTGACGGCTCCTAAAGTCTATTTGGTTGCAAAATAAGTCTGTGGATTGTGCAGTTGTCCTTGTGTGATGTTACTGTAGGTTAGGCCTTTCCGACACTCTGTGCCAACAGAAAGCATGGAACTGGGAGTTTCTGTTCCCATGGCCACACAGATATCTAGTTAAAAATTGTTATATCTGGTGTCTCATGTAGATTTTGTAGACTCAGGAACAAAAAAAGCTGGTGTGCTGGAGAGCATATTTTCATTTTAAAACACAGATGCATTTTGTGGGAATGGAAACTTCCCACAATTTTTTAAGTTGGAACATGGAACAATTTTTTAAGGTGGAACATGCAACTTCAAAGAAATGTCTTGCTCTTGGCCTACTCTCATCCAACCCCCTGGAGTTTCCAACCACTTCCTTTGCAGTTAGGAGAGTGGAAAAGTTTGAGATACACTCTTTGATCTATTTTAAAGTCTCTGCCATAATGCAATGACATTTGGCTCTTCAGAGTTAGTCAATTTCTTTGAGAGAAGGAAGAATAATTATGAAAGGAAAACCTCTGCAGGTAAGTTGTGTACAATTAGCACCTTTTCTGACGCTTTACAAGGGAAGCCCAATACAAAGCTGTAGCTGTTTTCAAAGAAAAGTCTCCTTGTATACAGAACAACCTATTTAAGTCTCAGGCTAAGCCAGAAATATGCCAGGCCAAGATGTTTTTAGCCCAGGCAGAGAAATTAATACCTGATTTAGCACTCAGGTACAGGACAATCAAACACCTAGACAAGAGAAATGTTAGTGACTGCTGTCACTGCTGGTTCTTCTTTCCAAGTGCTGTTAGTTGGTTTTATGCAGGATGCTGTGCCAATAAGAATATTCTGCCTTTACTCCTGAGGGAGAAGGAGAATGGTGAGCAGCAGCAGGGTATAAGTGAAAGCTCAAGGGCTGATGAATCACATTCACTGAATCCTGGCCGTGCCAGTTGTTCTTTGTCCTTCAGAGAGCTATCCTCTCTGAACTTCAGTCTCCTTGCTGGTAAAATGTGTATGATGATAATAATACTTTACAATGTAATTGGGAATACTCGAGGTAAATAGCTATGAAGTACCTTGATCACAGCTAGGCATATAGCCAGTTACCAAAAAAAGAAACAAAGAAAAAAAACAGGAACCATCACCATCGTCATTAATTAGAAGAGATTAAAGAAGACCACCCCACCCCGCCCCTGCCAGGGCAGTCACCCAGTTTCCAGTCACTCTCCTATTTTCTGTCTTCTACACAGAGAGTGAAGTCATCTTTTAGCACTTTATCTTCCCATGTCACAATTATGCTCAAGATCACAAGATAGATTACCACGTCCCTAAGTATCAAAACCAACACCTGAGTTTTGACATTAAGACCCATCAGTTACTTCCTCCCCCAATGCTTCTACCTCTTTCCTTATTTGTACCTTTTGAACTCAGTGTTTCAGCTAATCAATTTTTTGTTTTGTCTTTTGTTTATGACTTATTGCTCCACTCTTTCTCTAGTGCACCTGAAATTCCAAAGTTCCTTTCTGCTACCTCTGTGACCCTTTGGGAACAGACTGGGTTGGAATCTATGCTTTGGTCCCTAGTAACTGTGAGACCATCCTATTTAATTTTCCTTTTTAATCTTTAGTTTCCTAATACTAAAATGAGAATTGCAGTATTAAATTCCATAAGATTAGAGGACATAAATGAGAAAACATACATAAAATAACCAATAGGTACATAATAGGCACTTGGTGAAAGTTATATTTACTTTTATAACTATCAAAACAGTGCAAAATTCTTCTTCAGTGTGAAGATATATGTCCTTATTATTCCAGTCATACATGTAGTCTTCAGCTATAATGGACTCAACTTAAGGGTAGTACAAGATCTCCATGGATATTGAAGTTTGAATTTCAGCTCTAGAACTTATTTGTTATGTATAACTTTGGATGAGTTCCATTTCTCTAAATCTTAATTTCCACATCTGTTAAAAAACTACAAATCACATACATATGGTGTGAAAATTAAATAATATAATGCATATAATCAGCATACTATTTCAGAAATATATTAAAAATGTGTCTGTGTGTTAGTCACACAGCTGTGTCTGACTCTTTGCAACCCCAGGGACTGTAGCCCTCCAGGCTCCTCTATCCATGGAATTCTCCAGGCAAGAATACTAGAGTGGGTTTCCATTTCCTCCTCCAGGGGATCTACCTGACCCATGGATTTGATCCAGGTCTCCTGCATTGCAGGCAGATTCTTTACTATCTGAGTCACAAGGGAAAATAGTGCCTACCAATTGTTAATTTTTCCTTAGGATTTATTCACTGCAGGTATATTCTGTGGGCTTCCCTGGTGGCTCAGCAGTAAAGAATCAGCCTGCAATGAAGAAGCTGAAGGAGATGCGGGTTCAATTCCTAGGTCGGGAAGATCCCCTGGAGGAGGGCATGGCAATCCGGTCCAGGATTCTTGCCTGGAGAATCCCATGGACAGAGGAGCTTGACAAGCTACAGTCCATTGGGTCACAAAGAATCAGACATGACTGAAGTGATTTAGAATGCACACACATATATATTTTGTGCTTACAGCTGATCTTTTTAAAAGTATGGGGTTTTATTTTATAATTTTAGCACAATTTTAATATTCTTATAAGTGAAGGCCCCAAGTTTTATGGTAATTCTTATGGATAAAGAGGATGTGTTCCGTTGGAAAGGCTTGTTGCAGATTTAGAACTAAGTAATGAATCAAATGATACTAGAATAGAAAGCTTGTGGAAAAGCTTAGACAATGGTCTCAGAAGAAAAAGCAAGAAGAGACAGGCTTCCTTTCAGAACAAATAGGTTGAGGATCCTTGTCCTCCCAGAGCAGGGGTAATTGCTCTCAGGTTCCTACTATCAAAATCCCATGACAATATAGACTTCCTCTTCCACTGCCATCATTCTTCAATGCCCAGGCCTTTTCCTCCACAGCTGGAACTCAGATAAATGTAGAAGCTTCTGTTTCAGCCTAATTGTGTTCACGAGACCTCTGCCTGCCTGCTCATGTTGGGAGGATTGATCATAGGAGCTAGACTGAGAAGCCCTCTTGGAAAAACCCAACCTAAGTCAAACTCCAAGAGCATAGCTCAAATCCTGTGTTAGAGGAGGGCAGTTACTGAGTGACACCTACATGGAGCTGATCCATAGCAAAACAAATATGGAGATCTTTTTTTCTTTTTCAATAAGCATTTCTTTAGTAATGCTTTATGCAAAGATGATAACTTAATAAAATCTGAAAATGAGGCTATTGTCACAACAGGCTTCCATTCTAACAATCAGAAGATCTAAATTCAGATTCTCATTTCTCCTTCTGAATTTGAGTATATCCCTTAACTTTTCATGGATCTTAACTTCTTCCTCTGTCAAAGGAGAGGGTTCAGCTGGATGGTTTTGAGTCTCTCCCAAGTTCAGTGTTATCTGGCCATAGTCTCTAACCCAGACAGACAGACTAAGGGTAGCTACAGACCCACAGACCCTGGTTGTGGAAATCATGGCCCTGTGGCATGACTCACGTTTGCTCTGTGAATTTCTTATCTTGGCTACTTTGGTCTTCCATGATTTTCCTCCTCTTGTGTTTGGATTTGGAGGCTATGCCTTCTGTATTTGCACATGCTTATGACAAATGTGACTGTTATGTCTCCAGAACCCACTACTTTGCCATGCACCTAAGATTGCCAGTGACACTGAAACAGCTGTGATTAAACCACCTCTGCTCCTGATACACTCATGGGCAGCACTTTGTGCTACTTTGAAGTTCTAAGCACCTGTACTCCTCATACCTTGGGCCCCCAACGCACCACAGAGATTTTAGGAAAACAGCTCTTTCACCCATACTTTTATATCCAATTTACTCTAAAACTAAGGCATGGGTCTTTGTGAGCAGGAGTGGTTTGCAACCTCCACCTCTCAGAGTCATACCTCTCTCCTGCCCTGGCTGACTTGTCTCGAACAAGAAGTGGGAAACACTACTCTCTTCCCTTAGGATAGTTCTACCTAACTTCTGTTTCATGAAGGCTACTGAGTCTCTTGTTGAATAGGGCTTCTCCACAGCCCCACCTCATCATCACAGCTTATCTAAATAATTAATGTAACGTAATGATGATTACAAATTAGATTCAAGCAGAGACTCCTCTCCCCTCATATGATTATATAAAATTGAAGCTGGATAATCTGACCATGGGAAGCAAAAACTGAGCCTGGCTGGAGGCAGTTCATTATCATAAAATATTCATACAGATGGGAGTACTTTTCCATGTATTCAAAAGACTGGGATTCATAACCTATCTATGTTAGGTGAGATGAAAAGAGAGAAGGAAGAAAGGAAGGGAGGAAGGAAGGAAGTCTTTTTCTTCTCTCTCTTTTGCCATTCTATTGTATTCCTTCTCTCCACTTTTATCTCTCTCTTGGGATGACTAAAGAGCCATAGCTTGCTGGTTAATAACTATTTTCTTCTGGAATTCCAAACTATCACCATTTATTTTACTAAACACTTCTAAGTGAGAAAACAAACCAATTAGCATTTCATCAATATTGCTACCACTAGGTAAGTTAAGGCCTCTATTTGTTCTGAACTTCTAATCTCATTAGGATTTACCTTCTCAGGGCTAAGAGTGTTCACTAATATCAAAGAACAGTTTATCTGATTACTCTTTTCTAATTAGTCTCTTGTCTAGTGTAAATTCTTGATGTCCTCATCCCCGATAATACCCCTGAGTCTATAGGTTAATGTGATTCTTAACAAGCTTCTCACATTTTAGCCCTTCATCTCCATGTTCACCTTTGCTTACTCTCAACATAACTCCAAAAGACCACACACACACACAGATACACATATTGTACATACATAGGCACACACATATAAATTATCATGTGTAAAATCTCATGGTGTAATCTTTACTTGTTACTCGAGTTCAAAGAAGAGGCTCATCTGGAATATAGGGAAAAGAGGAAGAAGAAGATGCTTCCAGACAGTGTGTTCAAGAAACACGTGTTAGCAAAGAGAGTTAAGGCTGGAGGGTAGAGGTGAGAAGTGGAAAGATATTTATCGCTTCATAAAAGTTTGACTCAGGACAGGGGTTTGACCCAAGGAGCAACACAGTGCAATTATATTCAGGAGACTGACAGAAACTAACTGCATTGACACAATACTGTCATAAAGAAGTCCTGAATTAGGATCGCAACATGAACACAGGGGAGACATGTTATAAATAACCAAGAAAACAGAAGAAACAGAAAAAGGGGTAAAGAACAGATATCTCTATTGTTTACAGTCTGGTACTTTTTCTGAAACCAAGTCTCCTCTGCTGCTGCTAAGTCGCTTCAGTCGTGTCCGACTCTGTGCGACCCCACAGACGGCAGCCCACCAGGCTCCCCCGTCCCTGGGATTCTCCAGGCAAGAATATTGGAGTGGGTTGCCATTTCCTTCTCCAATGCATGAATGGGAAAAGAGAAAGTGAAGTCGCTCAGTCGTGTCTGACTCTTAGCGACCCAGTGGACTGCAGCCTACCAGGCTCCTCCATCCAAGGGATTTCCCAGACAAGAGTAATGGAGTGGGTTGCCAGTGCCTTCTCCTAGTCTCCTCTGAGGGGACACATAATAGACATTCTTGTCTTCTTCCAATGAAGAGGGGTCTTGATTTTTAGCTATATACATGACCCATCAGAATATATTAATAGAGTACCTTCTCCAGCCCTCATGGCCCCGGAGTGGCCATATAACTAAGCTTTGGCCAATAGAATGGAAGTGTAAGTGATGGATCAAGCTCCAGATCCTGCCCTTAAAAGTAAGTATTCTGCCCTCTGTTTCCATTTCCTCCGGTGGAATGGAATGTGGCAGAGGGCCATCACAGAGTGTGGAGACAAGAGCTACACCCCAGGAATGGCAGAGTAACTGAAAGAGGAACCTTGGACCCCTGTTTTTCCCAGAATGGAGCCACTATACTAGCTCAGAGGTTTAAGACTGAGAAAACTAATTTTATTTCAGCCACTTGGATTTTATATCTCTGTTTTGTATCACTGAATCTATAGCCTAACTAACTTTTCTATCTTATATCCATGAATCCTTCCAAAAGCTTTTAACTTAATATAAAAATAACAAACATTTTGAAAATAAGGAAATTTTATATACCAGGAATTATCCCAGAGATACCACTATCTTATTTGAAAACAGTCTTGAAAAGTATTAGTATTAGTTGATAAGCCTCAAAATCCTCATCATCCCCTAAGTACCAGCTTTTATCAAAGCTTCAGATAAGGAGGAAGTTGCTTTTTTTAACAAAGAGTAAAGAATCTGAAGTTCTTGGAGGCTAACTCAAGAGAGATAGGATGGGAACAAAGATACAAGAGATAAAAGAATAAGAAAAATTGTGCAATGCAATGCCCTCTCTGTGATTTCTCAGGAAGTGTGATAAATCCAAGAATGTCTGATATGAGTGCCCTTTTGCACATAAACCTATTCAGAGACTGAGTGTCAAGTCTAGACTAATGCAAAGTGAAGCAGACAGAAGCTTTAGGGGGAAAAAAGGCAGGAAGCAGAGAGAAATGAGAGTATAAAGCCCTAGGTATTTACAGAAATCTGGGGAAGAGGGTTATGTATTCCACAGTCTATGGATAAAAGCAACACCATCTGGATTTCTCAGAACTGGCCTTCCCAGCAGATTTCTGGGTAAGTCTTAAAGAGTAAGTTCCTGTTATTATCACTGATCAAAATAAGAAAAGTAGGTTGGGGTTTGGTTCTGAAGTAACATGATGTAAAATCCAAATAGAAATGTCTCAGACACAAATGAAACTGAAGTACTGGCACTTGAGTGAATGGGTGTATAAAGCAGGTTTTTAAACCTTGGCATTATTGACACTTTGGGCTAAATAACTCTTTGTTGTTGGGGGTTGTTCTGTGTTTTGTATTATGTTCAGCAGCATCTCTGGTCACTACCCACTACCACTAGCCATACATGCACACACACACACGCTGCCATGTGACAATCAAAAATGTCCCCCAGGAGGCAAAATCACACTCAGATGAAAATCACTGCTATATAGATTGATGGGTCACCAATATAGAGATCATTTTTAAAAGTAGAACTAACTTTGGCTCATTGGAGGAAAGGACAGACACTTAACCTTGGAAAATTCTCAAGAATCACCAGCCCCAAAATGGACTCTATATTACTTAGAGACCACACCAGGAGATTTATTGCTTAACATTCTTCCATCTGGGGATTCCCAGGTGGCGCTAGTGGTAAAGAAACTGCCTGCCAATGCAGGAGACATAAGAGACATCGGTTTGATCCCTAGGTGGGGAAGATTCCCTGGAGGAGGGCATGCAACCCATTCCAGTATTCTTGCCTGGAGAAGCCCATAGACAGAGAAGCTTAGTGGGCTATAGTCCATAGGGTCACGAGAGTCGGACATGACTAAAACAACTTAGCGCACATACACACACTCTTCCATGTGAAGAAGGAAGAAATGTGAGAAAGAGAGAAGCAATAGGACATAGGCGATTAAACAGAAGGGACAAAGAACAGGGTTGTATTCTACCTGCATCAGTTCCTTAACCAGTCAACTCTGCCTTTTTACATCTCTTGGTCATCTTTCTAGAACCCATCCCCCAAACCTATATAAGGTCTTCCTGCCATGTACTTGAATACATTTTCCCTTTAATAGAGAAATTATTTCATTCTATGGCACCTGCTTATGTAATTACCTCCCATCTAGATCCATGAGAGGAAAAGCATACCTGCCTTACTCACCACTGTATGCCTAACACCTAGCATATGCCTAGGACTTCATAGATGTTCAAAAATCAATTTTGAATGAATAAATGTACAAATCAACAACAAAATAAACTGGTCTAATAAGATAGACTTTACCACCTTCACCTTATAGGTAAGAAAACTAAAACTCATAAATGTTAAGTGGCTTTTTTATCTAGAATAAGTCAAATTACTACTCAATAGCAAAATATGATGGAAACCCAAGCTTGTCTGATCCTAAATTCCATGTCCTTTCCTTGCCACATCACATATGCCCCAGTTGTATAATGGCATTTTGAGCATCTCCATGGCTTCTGTACTGCATAACTCCAGGAGATACAATTCTCACAAAATACACCATGAGTGGTGTCCCTACAGAAGTGTAATTCTGGAAACCCTGGGGCACTTGCTTTTAAAACCTCCAATACAGGTGTTACCTCTGTTCCTGAGAATCTAGGTCATATCAGATTCTGCTCTGCCATCCAAATATGATTCACACTCCAATTAAAATTCTCTCTATACACAGCTGAGTCCTTTCAGTGTTTTCTCTTCCCTGAAACTTCCTCCTAATGGAAAATTGGGTTGAGAAGTAGCAAGCAGAAAGTACAAGCAGTCTCTGATTAACTATTTTCCCAAAAGTTATTTAAATAAGTTGTTGGAATTTAGCATATATTTTTTCTATTTGAAAAAAATGTTATAAAGAGTAGACAGGTTTCCAGGTTAGGCCACTGGAAAAAATCTAACAAAATAAGCAATAAATTTCAATACAAGTAGCCTTTATTCAGTTTCCTGGAAGTTGGAATAAAGTTACTTTGTTGTTGTTCAGTTGCTAAGTCATGTCCAACTCTTTGTGACCCCATGGACTGTAGCATGCAAGGCTCCTCTGTCCTTCACTATTTCCTGGAGTTTGCTCAAGTTCATGTTCATTGAGTTGGGGACGCTGTCTAACCATCTCATCCTCTGCCTCCTCTTTCTCTTTTTGCCTTCAATCTTTCCCTGCATCAGGGTCTTTTCCAATGAGTTAGCATTGGAGCTTCAGTATCAGTCTTTCGAATGTACATTCAGAGTTGATTTCCTTTAGGATTGATGGTTTGATCTCCTTGCAGTCCAAGAGACTCTCAAGAATCTTCTCCAGCACCACAATTCAAAAGCATCAATTCTCTAGTGTTCAGCCTTCTTTATGGTTCAACTCTCACATCCGTACATGACTACTGGGAAAACCATAAGAGGCAGTGACCAAAACCATCCCAAAGAAAAAGAAATGCAAGAAGGCAAAGTGGTTGTCTGAAGAGGCTTTACAAATAGCTGAGAAAAGAAGAGAAATGAAAGGTGAGGGAAAAAGGGAAACTGAATGCAGAGCTACTGAAAATGGCAAAGAGAAACAAGAAAGCCTTCTTAAATGAACAGTGCAGAGAAATACAGGAAAACAATAGAATGAGAAAGAATAGAGATCTCTTCAAGAAAATAGGAGAGATGAAGGGAAATTTCATGCAAGAATGGATATGATAAAGTATAGAAAGAGTATGGACCTAACAGAAGCAAAAGAGATTAAGAAGATGTGACAAGGATAAACAGAAGAACTATACAAAAAAGATCTTAATGACCTAGATAATCTCAGTGATGTGGTCCCTCACCTAGAGCCAAAGATCCTGGAGTGTGAAGTCAAGTGGGTCTTAGGAAGCATTTCTACTAACAAAGCTGGTGAAGGTGATGGAATTCCAGCTGAGCCACTTAAAATCCTAAAGGATGATGCTTTTAAAGTGCTGCACTCAATGTGTCAGTAAACTTGGAAAATTCACCACTGGCCAAACAGTACTGGAAAAGGTCAGTTTTCATTCCAATCTCAAAGAACGGTAATGACAATGAATGTTCATACTACTGTATAATTGTGCTCATTTCACATGCTAGTAAGATTATGCTCCAAATCCTTCAAGCTAGGCTTCAGCAGTACATGAACTGAGAACCGCCAGATGCACAAGCTGATTCAGGCAGAGGCACCATAAATCAAATTGGCCACATTTGTTGGATCACAGAGAAAGCAAAGCTGTCTCAGGAAAACATCTACTTCTGCTTCATTGATTACGCTAAAAAGCCTTTGACTGTATGGATCACAACAAACTGTGGAAAATTCTTAAAGAAACAGGAATACCAGACCACCTTACCTGTCTCCTGAGAAACCTGTAGGCAGGTCAAGAAGCAACAGTTAGAACTGGATATGGAACAATGGACTGGTTCAAAATTGGGAAAGGAGTACGTCAAGGCTGTGTATTGTCATCCTGCTTATTTAACTTTTATGCAGAGTACATCATGCGAAATGCGGGGATGAATGACACTCAAGATGGAATCAAGATTGCCAGGAGAAATATCTACAACCTTAGATATGCAGATAATACCACTTTAATGGCAGAAAATAAAGAGGAACTAAACAGCCTCTTCATGAAGGTGAAAGAGGAGAGTGAAAAACCTGGTTAAAACTTAACACTCAAAAAACTAAGATCATGACATCTGGTCCCATCACTTCATGGCAAATAGAAGGTGGAAAAGTTGAGGCAATAACAGACTTTATTTTCTTGGGCTCCACAATCACTGTGAATGGTGACTACAGCCATGAGATTCTAAGACGCTTATATCTTGGAAGAAAAGTTATGACCGATCTAGACAGCATATTTAATTTAAAAGGCTGACCTTCCTAAGACACTACTACCAATAGTTTAGCTCATTGTCTTACTAACATAAGAAGTTTTGATAATCAGCATGATGAATTATAAAAATAGGTTTTAATTGATGAAAATAGTGACGGTTATTTCTCTTGTGTGCATGTGTGTGTGCTAAGTCGCTTCAGTGGTGTCCAACTCTTTGCAACTCTATGTATTGTAGCCCGGCGGCTCCCCTGTCCATGGGATTTTCCTGGCAAGAATACTGGAGTGGGTTGCCATTCCCTTCTCCAGGGTATCTTCCTGACCCAGGGATCAATCGAAACCATGTCTCTGGGTCTCTGACATCTCCCTCACTGGCAGAGGGGTTCTTTACCACTAGTGCCACCTAGGAAGCCCTTTAGTTTGCTTGTGTGTGTGTGTTCTTAGTCACTCAGTGGTGTCGCTCTTGGCAACCACATGGACAGTAGCCTGCCAGGTTCCTCTGTCCATGGGGATTCTCCAGGCAAAAATATCGGTGTGGGCTGCCATGCCCTCCTCCAGGGGATCTTCCCAACCCTGGGACGGAACCCAGGTCTCCTGCATTGCAGGCAGATTCTTTGCTGTCTGAGCCACCAGGGAAGCCCTTAATAGATATTAAAACAAGTTACTATAGAGGAAAATTGGTGCTCAAACCCTCTGGATTGTCCATATAATATTACAGACAATATTATAAATGTTATTTCCCTCACTTGTACGAAAAGAGGTATAAGAATTGAATAATATCTGTACCCTTAAGGATAGTGAGTTTTGCTCCATAAACAATCCTATATTGAGCCATTAGTCTGAAAACGTCTGATTATCTAATGCTGACTCCAGTCTTGCTTCTAGAATGTTGCTGGTGCAGTCACATCATTCGAAACAACAGATGCTGGATCCTGATTGAGCTTACAGAATAGATGTTATGAACTAGTGTGCCTTCTTGCTAAATATATATTTATTTAATATTGTGTATGTGGACACTTCAGACAGAATTTGGTCTACTTTTTTGCTTTCCTTATCATATGATAGCAAGATTTTTTAAACATAGTTCCTCTCAACCCCTGCTAACCATTCATGTCTACTATTCATAGCCAAATTGGCTTATATATGTAGCAATGTGGAGAGTTTATGAATATTTCATGTTAGTCCCCATACCCCAGCTTCATAACACAAGTAGCACATGAGGGAAACACCAAGGGTTCAGAAAATGTATTATATTCACTCTAGTAGGCTGCAGAGTCATATGATAATTTGTAAGTCAAAGATTGGGGCTTCCCTGGTGGCTCAGTGATAAAGAATCCACCTGCCAATGCAGAAATCATAAGTTTGATTCCTGAGTTGGGAAGATCTCTTGGAGAAGGAAATGGCAACCCACTCCAGTATTCTTGCCTGGGAAATCCCACGGACAGAGGAGCCTGGAGGGCTACAGTCCATGTGGTTGCAAAAGTGTCAGACGTAACTTAGTGACTAACCAACAATAAACCCAAGGATTGTCTATAGTGATGCAGGTCACTGAGAAGCTAGTGAAAGGCAGAGGATAGTGAGGGTAGACTAAAGCTGATGATAGAGGCAGAAGGGAGACAACTGTGGTTGAATAAAGCTTGACAAAAGATTCTTTCTGTATGAGGTAGGGGTAGGAGATGCTGCAAAACTGAAAGCTAAGGATACCAAGAAGGGTGCCTATTCAATATTACATTCCAGTCATTCACACAGCACTTGTTGCATCAGCCATCCCTGTGACAGAGATGTAGGTGCTGACTTCTCCGACAAAGAAGAGTAATACCAATGTATTTTACTGATGTGTTGTGCCTTCCAAACAACAAAGGATAGGTACACATGTGCATGAGTGCATACATGCACACGTGCTATTGATGGTGACATTGGCAGACCATGTGCATGAGTTTGAGGCAAGTATATGTGGAAGCTTGGAGACCACTTGCTGTTGAAAATTTACAACAAAACAAAAGAGTTCAGTGCAGCTTTAAGCTAATGAATTAGTTAATTCTCCAGTCCTTGCTCCTGACCTCCACCATGGAAAGAATTTCATATCCTGAGATATTTAGGAAAATAGAGCTGGTCTTTTCTCAACTTGTGCAAATATTTCTTTTTTACCCTCCACAATATTTCAAACACTCTCCTTGGTAGCCTAGAATCAGAATCTCTGGGGAAAGTGGGGGGATGTGTACTAGTAAAAAATCCCACATATGACTCAATCCAACAAAGTTTAAGAACCCGTGGCTTCTGTGTATTCCTGAAGATTTGCCTTTGATCCTCTTCTGAAAGGCTTAGGACAAAAGTCAATCAACCCTCTCTCTCTTATGTCCTTCGCCCCACAGAGTAAAAACAAAAAGTCATTCATGGGTTGCAAAGTTTACAGGTGCAATTAAGGGCCTTTGCAGACACTTTCACTTGCTCCAGTAGAACCAAAGCAGCCACCATTGAGTGCTTATTAATGGACAGGTGAAAGTATGAAAGTTGAGAGAGAGGTAGGAGGAAGTAGGTGAGTGAAGTTTGGCAGCAAAGAGAAAACATAATCTCCAGAAAAGTTGTAAAGATTTCTGCTTCCATAAAGCTGGGAGTCAAATTCACTTCTCATGGGCACTCTGTTCCTTTGCCTGGCTGGGAGAATAACCCAAAGGGGCCCAATATATACATGAGTTTTAACATAAATATAACTTCACAGTATATGGATGAAGTCTGAAAAATATTGTTTATTCTAAATGGCTTGGTTTTTCAGAGCACTTTTTGCGCACTGCCTTCAAACATAAATATTTAAGATCAACTATTTAGACAAATGGGGGATTCACTGATAGTTCAGTTGGTAAAGAATCTGCCTGCAATTCAGGACACCCTGGTTCAATTCCTGGGTCAGGAAGATCTGCTGGAGAAGGGACAGGTTACCCATTCCAGTACTGTTGGGCTCCCTGGTGGCTCAGCTGGTAAAGAATCTGCCTGCAATGCAGGAGATCTGGGTTTGATCCCTGGGTTGGGGAGATCCCCTGGAGAAGGAAAAGGCTACCCACTGCAGTTTTCTGGCCTGAAGAATTCCATGGACTCTATAGTCCATGGGCTCACAGAGTAGAACATGACTGAGCAACATTCACTTTTCATTTAGACAAATATTTAAGATCAACTATTTATACAAGTATTTAGACTATTTAGTCCACAGAACTGGAAAAGGTCAATTTTCATTCCAATCCCAAAGAAGAGCAATGCCAAGGAATATTCAAACTACCACACAATTACACTCATTTCACATGCTAGCAAGGTAATGCTCAAAATCCTTTGAGCTAGGCTTCAACAGTACATGAACTGAGAACTTCCAGATGTATAAGCTGGATTTAGAAAAGACAGAGAAACCAGAGATCAAATAGCCAACATCCATTGGATCACAGAAAAAACAAGGAAATTCCAGAAAAGGATCTACTTCTGCTTTATAAACTACACTAAAGCCTTTGACTGTGTGGATCACAGCAAACTGTGAAAAATTCTTAAAGAGACGAAGATACCAGACCACCTTACCGGCCTCCTAAGAAACTTGTATGCAGATCAAGCAGCAACAATTAGAACTGGACATGGAAAAACAGATCGGTTCCAAAGTGGGAAAGGAGTATGTCAAGCCTCTATATTGTTACCCTGCTTATTTAACTTCTATGCAGAGTACATCATGGGATTCCCTGATAGCTCAGGTGGTAAAGAATCCACCTGCAATGCAGGAGACCCTGGTTTGATTCCTGGGTCAGGAAGATTCTCTGGAGAAGGGATAGGCTATCCACTCCAGTATTCTTGGGTTTCTCTGGTAGTTCAGACAGTAAAGAATCTGCCTGCAGTGCAGGAGACCTGGGTTTGATCCCTGGGTTGGGAAGATCCCCTTGCGGAGGGCACAGCAACCCACTCCAGTATTCTTGCCTGGAGAATCCCCATGGACAGAGTATCCTGGTGCTCTACAGTCCATAGGGTCACAAAAAGTCAGACACGACTGAGTGACTAAGCACAGCACAGCACAGAGTACATCATGTGAAATGCTGAGCTGGATGAAACACAAGCTGAAATCAAGTTCACCAAGAGAAATGTCAACAACCTCAGATATGCAGATGACACCACCCTTATGGCAGAAAGTGAAGAATAACTGAAGAGACTCTCAGTGAAGGTGAAAGAGGAGAATGAAAAAGCTGACTTAAAACTCAACATTCACAAAACTAAGATCATGGCATCCAGTCCCATTACTTCATGGCAAATAGATGCAGAAAAAATGGAAACAGTGACAAACTTTATTTTCTTGGGCTCCTAAATCACTGTAGATGGTGACTTCAGTCAAAAATAAAAGACACCTGCTCCTTGGAAGAAAAGCTATGACAAACCTAGACAGCATATTAACAAGCAGAGATGTTACTTTGCCGACAAATGTCCATATAGTCAAAGCTATGGTTTTCCCAGTAGTCATTTACAGATGTGAGAGTTGGACCATAAAGATGGCTGAGCACCAAAGAACTGATGCTTTTGAACTGTGGTGCTGGAGAAGACCCTTGAGAGTCCCTTGGTCCCAAGGAGATCAAACAAGTCAATCTTAAAGAAAATCCATCCTGAATATTCATTAGAAGGACTGATGCTGAAGCTCCAGTACTTTGACCACCTAATGCAAAAAGCTGACACTGGAAAAGACTCTGATGCTGGGAAGAATTGAGGACAAGGAGAATGCCCTCAGGGGTGACAGAGGGTGAGATGAACTCAGTGGACATGACTTTGAGCAAACTCCAGGAGATTGTGAAGGACATGAAAGCATGGTGTGCTGCAGTTCATGGGGTTGCAGAGAGTCAGGCAGGACTGAGTGACTGAACAACAACAACATTTAGACAAATGAAATTTGTCTTCAAAATGTAAAATTAACTTCATTTTTTAAAAGATCATCTTCAGTAACACATCTAAACTTTTTACCACCAATGAAATGCAGAAGGCTATTTTTATATAAGGGGAAAAGGCAGAAGCATAGAGATTTTGCATGTTGACTCACTTTACTAACTAGTCACACAACATTATCCAGGCTTTTACCGATAAGGAGGAATTCATGAGACAGAGACCCACTGATAATTGATAGGAACTTCAGATATGACTGCAGGTAGTGTGTGCACTTCAAAATGGTCCTTAGTGCAGGCAGAAGATGAAATATATCCTAAGTAGAAGTTTAGCTGGGGCCACAAAGGGAAGAAGAACAAGGAAGAGAGGAGGGAGGAGAAAGAGATGATCTGGTCTCTTGGTGTTCCTACAATTCCAAGTAAACTGTGGAGGATTAAGCTAAAAAGGAACAAGGATATCAATCTGGAGTCTTGCATAGCATGTTCAGAGGCTTTAATATCAATGGTGGTAGTAGTGGTTTAGTCACTAAATTATGTATTGACTCTTGAGATTCCCTGGACTGTAGCCCACCAGGCTCCTCTGTCCATGGTATTATCCTGGCAAGACTACTGGAGTGGGTTGTCATTTTCTTCGTCAGAAGATCTTCCTGATCCAAAGATCGAACCCAGGACTCCTACATTGAAGGCAGATTCTTTACCATTGAGCCACCAAGGGAGCCCTTGGACATCAATAGGCAGAGGGAAATTATGGGAAAGGTTTTAAGTAGGGAAATAGATAGGGTTTATATTTTTGGTTGATTGTGTGGGTTGCATCTGCTCTGAACTCATGAGAAAAACATTTGGGTCATAAGAATTATAATATAGTCTATTTACTACTTAGTGGACTATATAATTATATGTGTGTATGCACACATGCACACATATGCATATGTGTAAAATTTAATATGTTATATAGCACTTTGTAGTTTGTTAACACTGAGTAGCCCAAGGAGTCTGTGATGTGCATAGGCATTAGTATCTCTTTTAAACAGATCAGAAAACTAAGTCTTAAGAGATTAATGACTTGTCCAAGATTACATAAACAAAGAGGGCTGAAGTCAGGTCTATAAACCACTTCAGTCCTTGTCTTGTATTTTTCTGTGAATCTATATTTTCAGTAGTGCAGTCTTCTAATACACTACTGAATCCTTTAAAATTTGTAGAATCAGGAAGGGGTGGGAAATCACCTTGTTTTATCTCAGGAAAGAAGTTGGTGGGAACCACACTGAGTTTCTCTGGCTACAGAAACAAAGGAAGCAGGGACCTCTATGCCTCCATGGCTTTGTGCATGCTGTTCTTCTGTCTGGAATACTTTCCTTCCTAAAATATTTCCCTGTCCTCCTGCTGCCCCACACATTCATTGCACAGTTATCCCTTCTTCCAGGAAACCTTCCCAGATCTCCAATACTGGGAACATGCTCTTCCTCTGCATTCTAGTAATATTCAAGGGTCATGTTTATCATAGCATTTACACTGCACTGGAATTAGACTGTGAACTCCAAGATAGGACATGTACCTCTTTTACTCTTATAACCTTAATTATCCTGGCACAAGGCTCAGAGCATTCTAAGTACTCAAAAAGTGCTGGTTGGAATTTGCTGAATAAATTTTCTGAGAAAGCTGCCTGCAACTTACCAAGGTTAGAAATGAAATCTATTGCTCTTGAGAAAAATCTCTGCACCTTGCACTAATCCTATCTCTTGTAAGCTCTAATCTCCTGTGCATGATTTATCACCAGAGCAACCTTCTGAAAGTGCTCTTTCCTTATCTCATAGAGCCATCATAAAAGCTAGTTTACTTTAATCAAATGACATTTATTTTCTCCTTCTATTTTTTCTCTTGCTATTTTTTCCTTCTATTTACTTATCTATGGGCAACAAGAAAAGAAAAACGTCTGATCTCTATTTAGATATTTTATATACAGCATGTTTAGATAGTGACAGCTATAAATTGCTAGGTAGGCACAATCTGACTATCTAAAACCTGTGTTTTCTATTTTGGACTGAACTGAACTGAATTGATGGCCGAGAAAAGAAGAAGGAAAACACACACACATACCACAAATGGGTAAATTTAAAGGTTCATATTTTTATTATTTCCAAGGCAATGTTGGAGATCATGATCAACATCAATCACTGAAATAAAAGCATCCTATACCAAAAAAACTGGAATCATCAGCAATCTTCAGAATTCAACGCAATCAGCTTTGGTTGAGTTGACCACTAACGGGGTATGTGAGCCTAGGTCAGGTGTATGTCTTTCCATGCCTCAGTTTTGTCTCTTGCAAAAGGAAGAATTGGGATTGAATGAGACCTTGAAAGATCTGATTTCACTTATTCCTCCCAGAAGGCATCCCAATATGTCTGTATACTTTGCTCTTCTGCTGAGCCATTTGGTGAAATCTCATGTTGAGTGACCAGGCTCCAGTCCCATCTTTCTCGACCAGAGACACCTACTCCTTAACTGGAAATGCTCTGACACTCTCTACAATATAAATGTGCTTCCAGCAATCTTTGCCTTTTCTTTACAAAACAGAACACTAATATTTCACAAATAATCTAACTTATTGTGCATCCACCACTTCCTAATCATGGGTAAGAACAGTTTAAGAAACACCTTTCCAAAGCTGCAAATCAAATTGATTATTGATTTTTTAAAAAGAAAATATTCCTTGAAATAATATCTTAGTGTGATTAAAATGTTTAATTTTTCTAAATGAGTTTGCTTTGTGACATTTGATATTCATGCAATTATGGAGAGACACATGAAATGCAGTCTAGCACTGACTTCATGGAGTCCTCCAAAATTTCCTGGGTCTTCCACTTACTCATCTAGAGCTGAATAGCTATAAAGCAGCTGAAATACCTTCCTTCATGTCCACATCTTATTACTCAAAAATGTCCCTTGACCTCTCAATTCTCATTCCACTGCTGCAGCTGCTGCTAAATTGCTTCAGTCGTGTCCGACTCTGTGCCACCCCATAGACAGCCACCCACCAGGCTCTGCCGTCCCTGGGATTCTCCAGGCAAGAATACTGGAGTAGGTTGCCATTTCCTTCTCCAATACATGAAAGTGAAAAGTGAAAGTGAAAGTGAAGTCGTGTCTGACTCTTCGTGACCCCATGGACTGCAGCCTACCAGGCTCCTCTGTCCATGGGATTTTCCAGGCAAGAGTACTGGAGTGGGTTGCCTTTGCCTTCTCCTCTCATTCCACAGTCTGGTCTTAATTTACTTTCTAGATAGATCTTCCACTAACGCCTTCTCTTTCCAGTAAGTTGAACTAACCCCCTATGTTCCTCATTTTCCTTGCACACTCATCTTTGCTCACATACCACTCCTTCTACCCATGTTACAGAGTGTTGTCTTGTTCTGCAGACATTTAAATAGCATCATATATGTGACCACTCTTACCTCTGTGCCTGGGATAATACAACAGGCCCTCAATAAATGGTAAGCCTTAATTTACTATTCATTCTTTTGTGGTTATCTTATACTGTTGACCAACCTAGGCCCTGGGTACACTAGGTAAATAAGAACAGAGTAGGTTACATAATTTCTGTAGGCCCTGTAGACCAGTATAAAAAGAAAATTCAGGATCTTAATTTTAAAATTATTAGAAATTTTATGACAGTGACAGTGGAACATTACAATAACAGGGCTGTTCTAATTATGGAGCCATATGTGACTGCACAGACTCCCTACCCACAAGGTTAGCTTTGAATAAGACACTGCTTTGACTGCATGGCTTCCCAGGTTGCGCCATTGTTAAAGAACCTGCCTGCCAATACAGGAGATGTGAGAGATGCGGGTTCAATCCCTGGGTTGGAAAGCTCCTCTGGAGGAGGGCATGGCGACCCACTCCAGTGTTCTTGCCTGGAGAATCCCATGGACAGAGGAGCCTGGAAGTATACAGTCATAGCGTTGCACAGATCCGGGCATGACTGAAGTGACTAAGCACGCATGCCCTGACCCCAGGAAGCCCATTATGAGGGTGGATTTGGTCAAGCAAGTAAAAAAAAAATTGCTGTATAAAACAATATGCACTATGAAATGTGTAAGCACAGGGTTCAGAGGGAACATGGCAATGAAGTACCTCTGGTAGATCAACTGGTAAAGAATCTTTCTTCAATGCAAGGGACCCTAGTTTCATTACTGGGTCAGGCAGATCCCCTGGAGAAGGGATAGGCAACCCACTCCAGTATTCTTGGGCTTCCCTGGTGGCTCAGATGGTAAGGAATCCACCTGCAATGTGGGAGACTTGGGTTTGATCCCAGGGTTGGGAAGATCCCCTGGAGGAGGGCATGGCAACCCACTCCAATAGTTCTGCCTGGAGAATCCCCATGGACAGAGGAGCCTGGCAGGCTACACTCCATGGGGTTACAAAGAGTCAGACATGACTGAGCGACTAAGCATAGCACACAACCCACTAGAATAGGGATGGAGAGTGTGAGTGAGTCAAGAAAATATTATGGAAAAAGGCAGTGCCTAAACTGAGGTTTGCAGTTCAAATCAAAGTTGGGAGGGCAAGAAAGAGAGACCAGTAACACAAGGGAGCTCTGGAAATGACATGGCTGAATGCAAAGAACAGAAACTCAAAGAAATCTGTCCAAATTATGCTCTTCTTTTTTTTTCACCAGGCCACGCAGCATGTGGGATCTTAGTTTCCTCACTAGGAATTGAACAGGCACCCCCTACATTAGAAATATGGAGGCTTCCCACTGAACCTCCAGGGAAGTCCCCAAATCCTACTCATCTTTTAAGGCAATGGCTTTCAAACGTTTTTGGACCATGAATTACTGTAAGAAATGGACATTTTGACCTAGTATACACACCGCAGCAAACATTTCAGAAATCAGTGCTTACTCTTACCATGTGTTGTTTCTTTTCTGTTTCATATTTTTAATAAATTAGCAACCACAATCTGAAGGACCTACTTCAAGAACTATCTCACATGTCACCTTCATGGCAGACTTCCTTAATGCATTCATCCCTAAGCCATCTGAACTATGGACCTTTTCTTTGGGTACTTTGCTTTCTAGTGACCATGACGTGCCATGCATCTCCTATTCAACTATAACTTGAAGGCAACTTCAAAGGCTCTGCACATGGGAGGGCCAATAAATGTTTATTAAGCGACAGTGCAAGGAATCCATTCTCTTCCTCAGTCCTGACATCAGACATCCTTCTTAGGACCACCAATTCTTTGTCTTACTCTCATCCCCTACTATTTAACTAAATTTTCTTGCTCAAGAATTAAAGAAGAGTCCTTGGACTCAAGGTAAAATTCCTCGTCCTTGGTCCACTGGTCAATGACATCAAATCAGTCTGATTCTGCATCCTTCTCTCATTGTTTTTCTGTGAATCTAATACCAAATTCTGGTTAGAGTCTCAAGATTTCACTGTGCCAGACCAGTCTCTCTACATATAAAACACATTTTCTCAAATTGAACCATAATCCCTCTTGACTTGGAAGGTTTTTCAATATTCCATGGAATTTAACTCTACCTTTTTTTGTAACCAAGTTCCAGAAACTTTTGTATAAATATTTTATCATAAAACCCTGAAATCAGTCTGTGAATCAAGTATCGTTACTATTTTAGTTTCTATTTTATAAACTCATACAGACTTAGAGTGTCTGATCCAAAGACCATGCTCTTTCTATGATGCTAATCAAATTAAAATAGTGACAAGTTTTGTTGATTGATTCACACTTGACCAACAAAACAGCTGAAACTAGCAGTCCACAATGTGATGCAATGTGTGAGTATAACTTTTTTTCAGAAGATTTGAAGCAAACCCCAGCTCTTATTCTCTGGATTTGTGTGAGGTCCAGCACTCCTGCCTCCATCCCTAGCTTAGTATGGATGGCCTTGCTCTACTCACTTGTCACAGGCCTTAGGTATTTCCAAGCTTATGTTGGATAGGTCATGTCAGGTCTAAAGGTTAGCCATCTTACTTCTGTCACCCCACTTTTTTGCTTTGTAGAATTAGTCTGTTTTATTTCCCCTTTGGTGACAGGAGCAAGAAAGAACTCCCCTGCTTTCCTAGGAGTTATGTATAGGATTAATGTAAGTTAAAATTAAGGCTGGGCTTCCCTGGTGACTCAGATGTTAAAGAGTTCACCTGTAATGCAGGGGACCCGGGATGGATCCCTGGGTCAGGAAGATCCCCTGGAAAAGGGATTGGCTACCCACTCCAGTATTCTTGCCTGGAGAATTCCATGGACAGAGGACCCTGGCAGGCTGGAGGCCATGGAATTGCATAGAGTTGGACACAGCTGAGCGATGAACACTTTCACTTTCAAAATTAAGGCTAAATGTTTTCAGAGATTTTCCCTTGGCATACTGATTTACATTGACTTCTAGATGAAGAAGGACCACTTTACTTCACAGAACTGCCTGAAGTCTGCACACTGCCTGAATCTGAAGATGCAGAGATACCTTTTCAATGTCTCTGCCACATTGAGATACTTGAAACAAAAGTATACCATAGTATACACCCCAGAATAAGAAAAAATTATGGGCTGGAGATAATGTGAAGCTCATTTCCAATCTATAACAAGAAAATGTGTGCCAGGAGGCAGTGTGGTGAAGTGGAAGGAGACAGAATGAGAAGAAGCATGCTTACATTCACAGGGAACTCTGCTCAATGTTATGTGGCAGCCTGGATAGGAGGGGAGTTTGACGGAGAATAGATACATATATATGTATTGCTGAGTAGCTCTGCTGTGCACCTGAAACTATCGTTAATCAGTTTTATTGAATATAAAATAAGAAGTTTAAAAAACAAATAAAATTTAAAAAGAAGGCCTGCATTCAACAGTTGCAGAGTGAGATCTGATAGGTGAAAGTGCTTTCTGCACTATAAAAGCACCACCACCAGGAAGAACTATGACTTATTTTTGACTCTTGATACTTCCCAGGTAGCTCAGTGGTAAAGAAACCATCTGCCAATGCAGGAGGCTCAGGAGATGCAGGTTAAGTCCCCGGGTTGGGAAGATCCCCTGGAGATGGAAATGGCAATCCAGTCCAGTATTCTTGCCTGGGAAATTCCATGAACAGAGAAGCCTGGTGTGCTACAGTCCATGGGGTCACAAAGAGTCGGACACAACTTAGTAACTGAGCACACATACACACCAAAAAGTAATTTGGGGAATCAGTTGGTTAGTTATCTCATTTTAGGAAGCTGAGATTCCAAGAGGAGAGTTACCCAAAGGATCAGTTGCCCACGGCCAAGCCAGGGCTGCAGCCTAGACCATCTGGTCAGGTTTCCCAGGATGTACATCACCTCTAGATGTTACTTATATGTAGCTCATATTTTCTAGGTGACACCTTTTTCTATTAAACTAAGGATCCATGTTAAAGAAAAATTGCAGTGCATTCAGACCCAGGAGAGATATCAATAACCTCAGATATGCATATGACAACAACCTCACAGCAGAAAGCGAAGAGGAACTAAAGAACCTCTTGATGCAGGTGAAAGAGCAGAGTGAAAAACCTGGCTTAAAACTCAACATTCAAAAAATGAAAATCATGGAATCCAGTCCCATCACTTCATGGAAAATAGATGAGAAAACAATAGAAACAGTGACAGACTTTATTTTCTTGGGCTCCAAAATCACTGCAGATGGTGACTGCACCATGAATTTAAAAGACACTTGCTCCTTGGAAGTAAAGCTATGACAAACCTAGACAGTGTAATAAAAAGCAGAGACATTACTCTGCAGACAAGTGTCCTTCTAGTCAAAGCTATGGTTTTTCCAGTAGTCAGGTATGGATGTGAGAGTCGCACCATAAAGAAGGCTGAGCAACAAAGAATTGATGCCTTTGAACTGTGGTGGTGGAAAAGATTCTTGAGAGTCCCTTGGACTGCAAGGAGATCAAACTAGTCAATCCTAAAGGAAATCAATCCTCAACATTCACTGGAAGGACTGATGCTGAAGCTGAATCTCCAAAACTTTGGCAACCTGATGTGAACAGCCAACTCATTAGAAAAAACCCTGATTCTGGGAAAGACTGAAGGTGGGAGGAGAAGGGGATGACAGAGGACATGATGGTTAGATGGCATTACTGACCATGAACATGAGTGTGAGCTACTTCTGGGAGATGGTGAAGGACAGGGGAGTCTGGCATGCTGTAGTCCATGGGGTCGCAAAGAGTCGGATATGACTGAGCGACTGAAGAACAACAACAGACCCATAAACAGATATTTGGAATCTAATTCTGAGGACCTGATTTCAGCAAGTTCCCTTATGGGCTTTCAGATGAGCGTCTCTGTCTATCTCCTCTGAGATGAAGGCTTACACGGACCCATGTCTTTGCTGGGTATTGTAAAATTCTAAAGGTCCTCAAGGGCCTCCTTGCCAGTGCCCTAATAATGCCAACAATTCCAGATCTTTTCATTGCAGCCAGTGCCCTGCCTCAGCAGATAATACTTTCAGCATTAGAACCTACAGGAAGACCAAAAGCAGTTTCTGCCACAGTTATTGCTTCCTCCATAGACGAATTCAAACTAAGCCCATAGGATGTGTGTTAGCAAACCCCACATGGAGCAAAGGCTAGCTTCCCAGGCAAGCAACCTGTGCTCATGTTCAGGAGGGCCCTGTGCTTGGCTTAATGCTCTGCTTTTGCCATCCTAATAGCCTTGATTATTTTTGATCAAGGGGTTCTCTGCATTTTTATTTTGCACTAGGCTCAACAAATTCTGTAAATGGTCCTCATGGAGCTGATACTTTCACATATTCTGAAAATGCATGCATAACCTCTGGCTTTTCCCATACCCTCCTGAAAACAACTTCATATGTGTGGGTTGAAGTGGGGGTAGGATAATTACACAAAATTCTCACACCCCCTTTCTTCCATGACTTAGGCAATTCAGATAAATGGGCTTCCATAATGGAAAATATGCAAATAGGACATCAAGTATTCATCATCCTGGAATAACTATGAATTATTTACGCTGCATTTTCTAAATAATTCATCACATTCAGTATAACTTATGGATTATAATTCAGACAGAGTGCATGAGTGTTTCCTACTGTCTAGTCTTTTACATACATTTTTATTCATCAGAATTTCTCACTAACGTTCCAAACACCATCAATCTACTCATTCAACAAATATTTGAACCAGGCATTTTCCCAAGTTTCTGGAGATATAGCAATGAACAAAACGGGCAAAAATTATTAACAAACATTGTCAAGGGAGTTTGCTAACCATACAAGAATACAAAATGAAAAAGACACACTTCAAGCCTCAAGGGGGCACACACTCTGATAGAGAGAAACAGATGAGAATAAAGCAAGATATATGCATCCATATATACCAGAAGAGAGCTGCAAATTCGTGATGATGTGGAGGGGCTTGAGAGGAAACAGCGAGAGACTGAAAGTGATTAACCTGTTTTTTAATGGGTAGAAAGTTATTCAATCCCTGTGTTCAGGTTTGATACTGAAAATCTACATAGCTTATATGGAAAGGTGCTAATTAAAATAGGAGACTGATCAAAGCTTCCAATATTGAATGTAAAATAAGTGATTTAATCATGAAAACACATCTTTATAGAAACCTAAGTTGAAAATGCTTCTGAGTAATTCCAGGAATGGTAATCCTTAGAGTGCTGTTGTGGCTGTTGTTGTTTAGTCATCAAGTTGTGTCTGACTTTTTGCAAGCCCATAGACTGTAGTCCTCCAGGCTTCTCTGTCCATGGCATTTCACAGGCAAGTATACTGGAATGGGCTGCCATTTCCTTCTTCAGGGGATTTTCCTGACTCAGGTTGAACCTGTATCTCCTGCATTGGTAGGCGGATTCTCTACCAAGGAGCCACCAGGAAAGCCCAATAGCCAAGCAGAAAATTTAGGATTAGGGACTTCCCTGGCATTACAGTGGTTAAGACTCCACAATTAAAAGGCAGGAGGCACTGGTTTGATGACTGGTCAGGGAACTAAGATCTCACATGTCTTGCTACATGGCTTAAAAATATATTTTTTTTTAATTTAGGTTTATATCACATTGAGAAAACAACTGATTCACCCACATAAGAAAAAGTGAGAGGTTGGCGATTCAACACCAGAAAGCGCATGGAGCTCAGATATAATTGGCAAATTACATTTGTTATGAGACTACACAAGATTAAATTAGATTATAAGTCCTTTTTGTTCTGAGACCCAGTTTCAGTGTTTGTTGTGGGGGTGGGGAGGAATTTCTGAAACAATTAACAAATAATTCTCTGGACACCAGCAGAGTGTCCTACAGTTCAACTCTTCAGTTCAATTCTAAAACCATCTACCCAGAGATACCATAAGATTCTACAAGTTAAGGGTTCAGTCCTACTGGACCACTCCCCTCACTTCAGACTCGAGTGATGGTGTCAAGGTCAGGCCACCCAGAATGTTTCACTTTGGCATGTGGATTATTTCAAGCTGAAGACAATCATGGCCCAACAGACTTAAGAAGAGCTTTTTGCCACTCTTGTAACTGCCTAGAAAACTTTAGACAGAAGACCTGTACCAGGAAGAGAGCTTATCAAGATTTAACTTTTTATAACAGAAAAACTTAGCTGCATGGCAGGACAAACATTTATTTGCCAAACATTTGTTCTTATCATCTTCCTGTAAATTGTCTTTCTTTCTTCCCTTTGGAGCCCAGACCCCTACTTCCTTTTCCATAGCTCAGGATGGCATGTGGCCTCAAATGCCTGACTATCTGGGAACCTCATATCTTTAGGATTCCTGTACATGTGAAATTGATTTTTTTCTCTCTGGTTAATCTATTTTGTTCCAATATAATTATTAATCCAGCTAAAAAACCTAGAAGCAAAGAAGGGGAAAATGTTCCTCCCCTACACTAGTCACAAGTCCAGGCTTTTATGTGCATTTCTGACAGACTATCTAGGTTTAATTAGTTTAATTTGCTAGAGCAGCTCACAGAAGCCAGAGAAACATTTTACTTACTAGATTATCAGCTTATGAAAGGATGTAACTCAGAAACAGCCAAATGGAAGAGACTTATAGAGCAAGGTATGGGGAAAGGGCATGAGCTTCTATGCCCTCTCTAGGGGCCGTCTCAGTGAATTTCCATGTGTTCACCAAACCAGAAGCTCTCAGACCCAGTCCTTTTATGGAGACTTCATTACATAGTCATGACTGATTAAATCATTGGTCATTGGTGACTGATTCAACTTCCAGCCTCTCCCCTCTCTAAAGAGGTTTGGGGCTGGAAGTTGAAGTGGGGCTGGTACTAAAAGTTTCAAATATCTAATCATTGGTTGGTTCCCTGAGCAATCAGCCCCCATTCTTGGGCTAGTTTCCCATCATCACGTTAACACAATCAAAGTCATCTTTACTGTCTTTATCAAAGGAAAAGTCAAGGATTTTAGGAGCTCGATGCCTAGAATGGGGTCAAAGATCTTATGATAAATCATAGTAAGGTAAATCAGATGCAGAACTGATTGCCCAAATCCACAGAACATCATTCATATGAATATCTGTGTAAATGGCAGAAACAACATGAACAATTCCTGGATAAAAGCAACACAGCAGTAGTGACCAGAAGTGAATAAATCTGAGACAGCCATGCTTAATCCTGACCAACAAGACTGTGCAAAGTTGGAAATTTTGGAAGATGATTGTATTGCTGATTCTGTTCGTGATGCCAATTGTCTTGTTGTTCACACTGTCTGCACTGTTTGCTGAAACCAGGGAAGGCAAAGCGCAAGATAAGAGGCTAGAAGATTCGAGGAGCTGAAGGAATTGCAGACAAATTTATTCTCTCCGGCTGGCACGGCAGCCATAACACACCCTTTCTGCAGGCTGATGCTGCAGCCCTAGCAACAGCCACAGCATAACCAAAATACAGCCATAATGGAGCCTTAGCAAAACCTCATAAAACATAATCATGGTGTTGCTCCAGTGTAGCCCCAGTGCAGCAGCAGCCGGGGCTTCACGGTGACGCTCATACAGGTGAACTGCACACAGTAGCCTTGTGATGCACATGCGCAGTTCTATAAATGAGCTCAACTGTTATGTAATCATTATTTATAAAATGTGGGGCAATAGCAGGAGACCATGGGTGAGAGAGACTGACTACGCCATCTTGGCTAATTTGCTCTGGCCCTACAATAGTCTTTCCTCAGAATGCAATCTTAAAAACTGCCTGCTATGATTTTTTTGGTCCATCTGTGTTGGCTGATTGGCTCCCTGGTTTCTGTTTTTTTTTTTTTTTTTATTACTTGGGGATAATTGTAAAAACAACCTTTGAACTGAGAGTTATCAGAGTCAATTTCCCCTGAACAGTAATTTTAAGCCTAACAACCCCTTTGTATACAGTAGCCCAGAAATTTCCTATTTATTCCTTTTAAGGCCACTCATTCATTTGTGGTATTAAAAGTGCTTTATAAACTGCAAAATTTTATTACCGTTACTATTAACAACATTAACCAGTATCTAATCAAAAGTAGTTTAGAGTGGGGAGTTCCCTGATGATCCAGAGGTTGAGACTCCGTGCTTCCTCTGCAGTGAACACAGGTTTGATCCCTGGTTGGGGAGCTAAGATCCTGCATACCTTTAGGCATGGCTAAAAAATAGTTTAGAACATTTTGAGGGCACATTAATAGATGAGAAACACACACACACACACATTCATATACCAGAAAGAAATCAGAAGTTAGAAGCAGTTTTCAAAAAGAACAGGAAAAGAGATCCAAGGCTCATTTCCAGAGGGTGAAGTTTACATAAGATGGAGCTGCTACAACAGGACTCTCTGAGATAATGATCAGAAATGTCAAGAGAAAGGGGCAACACTGTGAAGGAGGTCACAGTGGGGGGTCACAGGAAGATGGCTCATAGTCCAGCCTGGGGAAATTTCTCTTAGAATGCCGCATAGATTCAGAAACAACATCACATCACAAGTGGCAAAGACTTTTCACATTTAGTGTGAGAGAAGAGCTCCATCTGGCAAACCAGAAAGTGTAGCACCATGGAAGGTGCTGCTTGCAGTCCTGAGGGATATCCTGTATGACCTAGAATGGAAGAGAAGGCAAGAACATTAAACAGGTGGAAAGGTTATGAGAGGCAGTGATTTGAACCAAAAGAATCACACCATAAACCCTAAAGTAAGTCTCACTATTTTGAGAAGATTTCAGTAGAAATGTTAGTATCTTTCTGAACTACGAACTCAGGCAAAGTTTTTGTATAGATTTACTTTATAATTGTTTGTATATGTACATATACAACAGTATCAACCTAGTAAAATGGTACTTGAAGCATGTGCTACTATTAAGAGTTTCTCTTCTTCAGTCCTCACATTCAGATCTTCTGGTGTACCCATTACAACCTAAATGCCTATTAACAATGCTGTTCGGAGGCTGTTTACAGCCAGTGCCCTAGAGTCCAACAAGATGAACTAAGAGCTAACAGCTACCTCCCCACCTTCCATTAGGCCTTCAACAACCACCACAAGTAAACAAACCCAAAATAATCCTAATGATTTTGGCAGGCATTTTGTAACTGTCTTTTGTTGTACCTGGAGCAGAGGCCCTTGCACCTGGTCCTCCTGGGCTCCATGCCCGCTCATTGCAAATACACAAAGAAGGTTGCTATAACGAGCCAAGGTGAAGAATTCTGTTTAAAAATTTGCTACACTGTGTCCTGCATTTATCCCATCAATATACAGCCTGGAGCAAACAGCCTTTTCTTTAGACATAATTTGTTTGAGTCATTATGTGTGCATCAAAGAGACATAAAGGGAATTTGACCCAAGGAGACCAGAATGTAACTGCCTCTTGCTAAAAGACACATTTTGAGTATTCTAAAGCAGCTTTCTTCCTTCTTGTGAGTGAATCAAAGTTATTTCAAAGAGAACTGGCAACTAGCCCCATAACTGTTTCGAATTGACACCCTGTTCTTGGTGCTCTCCTTTTCTGTCTAACCCATCTTTGGCAGCCTTATCCCTTAAAGAAAAGTGGCATGGTCTATAAAAAGAACAGGAACTTTATAACCAAATCAGTGTAGTTTCCTTCTGTCCATTTGCCTTTAAGCAAGTCATTTAACCTCTTGGCCTGAAGTTCTCATCTGTGAAGTGGGGACAAAGGAAATCTTACAGGATCTTGAGGACGATTCTCAATAATCTAATTAAAGATACAGACCATTTTTGGTAGTGCATGTGTGCTAAGTCATATCCTACTCTTTGCGACCCTATGGACTTTAGCTAGCCAGACTCCTCTGTCCATGGGATTCTCCAGGCAAGAATGTTGGAGTAGGTTGCCATGCCCTCCTCCAGGGAATCTTTCCAACCCAGGGATCTAACCCGCATCTCTTATGTCTCCTGTATTGGCAGGCAGGTTCTTTACCACTAGCACCACCTGAATGTAGCTTTGTTTTTCTATAACTCAATTTAAAACCCGAACGCAATTTATGCATCCTTCACCTGCTGCAAGGGTGAAACTTAATCTCAAACAATTTGGTGACAACATCCCCCCCAGCATCCTCAGGGTTTGATTTCTAGAGAGAGACTGTCAGCTAAGTGTTGACTTTAGGGAAAGACTAGTGAGGTCAGGGGGAAAGGAGTGGAGCTGGGCTGTTACCTGTCTTGGCAGGCACATGTCTGCTGGTTTTGTTTCTAAACTGTTTTGGTTCTGTATGTGTCACTGCTGAATCACTCCTCATTTTCACTCCAAGATCCTTTTTGACTGACACCCTCCCAGGTAACTCCAGTGTTCCACTCTGTTCATTGTCACACAAGTTATGGAAATCCAGTGAGTCTACCTGTAGCCCTGCACCAAATTCATGCTTCTCTCTGGGTGAGTGTTTGCTCTCAAATCATGATGAGTGACAGAAGATTTTTGAGTCTCTCAGGCCTGTCAGACAAAACATTTCACATTGGAATTCTCATTTCATTTGGAATTCTCCAAATTCCTTTAGAAACCAGAGTATCTACTTATTTCTAGCTCTCTCTATGACTTTCATGTTCTTCATTGCAGCCCATTGCCTGATCTACTCTAATAAAACTTGGGGCATGAGAAATAGATCTGACCAGTTTCACATTTTCAGTGATATGTATCTTCTCATAGCCTAAGCTTCTAAAATTCAAAGCTTTTCTCTCCTTTAGTAAGTATTTATTAATGTTCATGCTCCAGCTATTCAAATGAGGGAAGAATTATAAAACAACTGGATATTACCTCACATCTGTCAGAATGGCTATTATCAAAGAATCAATAAGTAACAAGGTTGATGAGGTTGTAGAGATAAGGGAATCCTCCTGCACTGTTGCTGGGAATGTAACACAGCCATTCTGGACATGGATTTTTATCAAAAACTTAAAAACAGAACACCATTATATTATAATTAATACAATATAATTATATGATAATTAATATAAGATAATTATATGGTATTAATTATCATATAATTATATGATAATTAATATAAGAAAATTATATGATAATTAATATCATATAATTATATTTTACTATATATAATATATAATAATATATAATATATATGGTATATACAATATTATGATATATATTGTATATGTTATATAATATATATATTATAAATAATAAATATATATATTAATTTTATTATAGTTAGATATATTATTGTATATAATATAATATGAATATATATTATATATTATATAAATATTTACATTATATATTTTTCATATATATAATATATAATATATGATATATATACAATATATTCTATGTATTATATATATAATTACATTTATACAATGATATACATATTACTATAAATATGATTATATAGTATATATTACATTATATATATAAGATATTAAATGCTATATATATTATATTATATATCATATATTATATGTTATGATATATATTATATTATACTATATGTTATAATATATATAATATATAACATGATATATTAATTATATTATTATATAATAATATATTATATTTATATAATTTATATTTATAAATTTATATTATTACACATATAAATTTATATTAATTCATATTTATATTTATATAATTAGATATTATTATTTGTAATATATTATTTATATAATATATTATATAATATATAATTACATATAATTGTATACTTTAGAATTACATATTATAATTAAAATAAAATATAATTATAATTATAATATATTATAATATATAATAATATCTTATAAATAATATATATTATATACATTATATTAATTTTATGTTAATTATTAATATTAATATCATATATTATTATACTATATTGTATATTATATTATAAAATTATATTAAAAATAATATAATTATATATAAATATATAATATAATATATTATGATGTATAATTAATTAATTAACATAATTTATTAGTCAATATAATTAAGTAATATAATTATTTATATGTTATATATTTTATAAAAATATATTTATTTATTTCATATATATTCACAATATTTATAATATATTTATAATATAAAATACATAATTATATATAATATATATAACATAATTATATAACATATAATATATAGTATATAATATAAAAATATATAATATATAATATATAATAAATATAATTATATATATTATATATTATGTGTATAATATATATTATATAGATTATATATTATATTCTAAGATATATTTTATAATATTATATATATTACATGTATAATATATATAATATGTGAATGAAATATATATATATTTTTCAGCCCTCTTTATTTATGTATATATGAGTAATAATCAGCCATAAAAAATGAATGAAATCTTGCTATTTTAAACCACATGGATGGACTTAGAGGGTATTGTAGCAAGTGAAACAAGTTAGAGAAAAAACAAATATTGTATGATCTCACTTGCATACAGAATATGAAAAACAAGTGAATAAACTTAATGAAACAGAAAAACATAAAGAACAAACTTAAGAGAACAAAACCAGACTCATAGGTACAGGGAATAATCTGATGTTTGCCAGAGGGAAGAAGGTAGGAAAACGTGTGAAATAGAAAAGGTTTAAAGGTACAAACTTCTCGTCAAAAAATAAGTCATGAGGAGATAATGTAAAACATATAGAATATAATCAATAATATATTAATAAGTTTGTATGGTGACAGATAATAGATTTATGGTGATAATTTCATATTGTATAAAAATATGAAATCACCTTTTGGTACACAAATAAAAGATAATATTTTAAGTCATTTATACTTTAATGAAAAAGAATTATAAGATAATTAGAAATATTGGGAGGAAAAACACATTTCAGAATGCTATTTCACTGTATTACTTATTACAGCAGCATAACAATAGTAATATTCATTTTAATCGATAAATGTTATTTATTGCTTACCAGACTTTCTAATAAGGAACAAAGTATGGATGGCTTCATGTCTTGGCAAGAAGGGAGTAAGAAAAATGAGAAAAAAAATGTATACAACATAGAAACAGGAAATATCTTAGAGATCATTAGTTCAGAATTTGGTTCCTAATCTTTTATTACCAAGAATTCCTCCGAAGTCTTCTCTATCTATGAAGTAGACACTTTGTTCTGAAAAATCTTACATGTCTCACAATATGTTATATCTTCATTATTGATTGATCCAAAAATCTATACTGCCTATTGGTCTTTTAATTCAGTATGATGTAGCCTTTTAGCAGGGAGACCTAGATCACATATGAAAAGGAAAACTGCTCGTAGCTAGGAGTCTAAGAGAGACATGCAGAAGCTGCTCTCTTTTTCACTCACACCTTGCATGGCCCCCATTTCCGTACTGACCACTCTGTGCATTTTTGCAGATAGCTACCTGCCCAGTCCCTCTAGCATTGGAGTTAATTATTTTTTTGCTCTTTGGTGTAGAGCCTCCTCTGGCATATGGTGCAGGTCTTCCTGTAGCCATCATGTCAGCAGGGACCCTATGCCCTGCTTTCCTGACCTGCTTTTTGGGGCTGTTTTTAGGAGCAAGACTTCAAATTCTGATCCACACTTCTCTCTGGCTTGGATCCCTGAGGCCCAAAGCCCAGCTGTGTTCAGTGTTAATACAGTTAAGTTGAGAGAGTTGATACTTTTTTTTTTTGGCTCTCTGCTTTATTTAAACATGTGCGTTGGAATCACCTAGAGGGTTTGTTGAGCACAAGATGGTTAAGTCTCACACCCCTGAGATTCTGGGGGCCACACATCAAGAAGTCTTGATTTTTTTATTGGGTATAGTTGGAGGCAGTTCCAAGAGGGAGTGGGTATATGTGTACATAGAGCTGATTCACTTCATTGTAGGGCAGAAACTAATGCAACATTGTAAAGCAGCTATACACCCATCTTAAATAAGAAAAAAAGAGTTGCTACCTTGACAGATGGTAAGGGATCCTCAAGATCAGAATAACTGGTTTGTTTGACATCTCTCCGATAATGCTGTACAGATTTCTCATTCCATAACTTTGCTTATTTTGTTCCATTTTCCCAGAATTCTCTTACCTTTTCTCTCTGTTTGTCAAAATCCTCCTGAAATCATTTTTATCACTTATACTTAGAAGAGATTTTGTCTTCCAGTGAACTGTTACACCACATGTGCCACTTGGCTGATATCTGTCCTTAACTTCACTGGGAGCTGATATCTGTCCTTAACTTCACTGGGAGAACCCTTGATGTTATAGAAGGGACAAGGACTTTAGGGCACATGAATCTAGATTCACATCTTAAAGTCACCATATCCTAGTTCTGGGATCACCAGCAAGTTACTTAACCTCTCTGAACTTATATTTTTTTATCTGAAAAAATTGATCATAGTACTTAATGCACAGAGTTGTTGTGAGGAGAATTTTAAAACCACATCTGCTCTGGCTTCTCTGATGCCTGCTGTCTATAATGGAGACAACCTGACATTTTTCAAAATTCACTTTTCATTGCTGAGGACAGAACAGTGTACAGCCTTACAATGGTTTGACTTACTATTTCTCAACTTTACAATGATGTAAAAGCAACGTACATTCAGTAGAAACCATACTTTAAAATTTGAATTCTGATCTTTTCCTCAGTTCTCAATGTGCAGTACAGTACTCTCTCATGAGGCTGCACAGGGCAGAGACCCTCAGCTCCCAGTCAGCCTGATGGTTACAAGGATAAACGAGCAGTACACCTACAACCATTCTGTTTTTCATTTTCAGTGAAAAAATAAATTGCATGAGCTATTTATGCTAACAATAACCAAAGGAGAGCTGGAGTGTCTGAATTGATAAAAGTGGGCAGCAGAGGATGAGATGGTTAAATATCATCATCAACCCAATGGACATGAGTTTGAGTAAACTCCGGGAGAGAGGGAAGGACAGGGAAACCTGGAAGGCTGCAGTCCATGGGGTCGCAAAGAGTTGGACATGACTGAGTAACTGAACAACAACAACAAAATAGACTTTAAGACAAAAATTGTTACTAGAGACAAAGGACCTTTTATATGGACAAAAGGGTCAGTTTAGATACAACAATTATAAACGTACATGGGGACTATACTGGTGGTCCAGTGGTGAAGAACCTGCCTTCCAGTGCAGGGGATACATGTTTGATTCCCAGTTGGGGAACTAAATTCCACATGCCATGCCCTGGAGAAGCTAAGCTCGAGCTCAGCAGCTACTGAGCCCAAGTGCCCCAGAGTCCATGCACAGCAAAGAAGATCTCATGTGTCACAACTAAGACCTAAATGCAACCATAAATAAATAAATAAATATTTTAAAAAACCATAATACACCTGACAACAAAGCCCAAATTACATGAAGCAAAAACTGACAGAATAAAAAAGAGAAATAGACAATTCAACAATAATTGTCAAAGACTAAAATACTCTACTCTCAATGAGCGATAGAAAAGTAGACATAAGACCAACAAGGCAATAAAAGACTTGAATAATAATGTAAGGCTACTAAACATAATAGATATTTATAGAGCACTGCATTCAATGACAGAAAATACACATTCTTCTTAAGGATACATAGTACAGTATTCAGGATAGACCATAGTTGGGCCATAAAACAAGTCTCAATAAATTTAAAAGTATTGAAATTATACAAAATATATTCTCTGACCACAATAGAATGAAATTATAAATCATGTGAGGATTGAAGGTGTGTTTATTCTGAAAGCCTATCTAAAAATCACAGATTATGAGGGGAAGGAGAAAAATATCGGGAAACATATCTATTTCTGCCATGTAGAGTTATTGTAGGGATCAGATACAATAAAATATGAGCAAGACTTTTGTCATTCATAAGCCACTATACCAGGTGAGTCATTGTTGTCACTCATATGGTCAGGTTGGCAGGGATGCTAGCCATCTCCAAGGCTAACTCAACCTGAAATTGAGCAAACATTTTATAAAAAAAAATTTTTTTCTTGAAGTCAACATTTACTCTACAAGACTTCAAACTCAGCAGAAGCACGAAAGAGTATTTCTCCACAAAGTTGATTAGAGACTAGCCTTTTGCTGCGAAAAAGTTGCCCTTCAACCCAGGTCCTCTGGTCACTGGCTTCCTGGGATCAGGGAGTCAATTCTTAACAGTTAAATTTGCGGGTATTGTCAAGCACTGGGCAATTTGTTCTTTCCTCTGATGACCTTGTTTTTATTGAATACTGTCACGATTTCTGATTCTCCTAAAAGCTTTTACGTAATTTGACATTGCATGAAAGAGAGGCAAGGAATTCAGCTGACATGGAATTGAATGAGTATTAAGTCCTGAGTATATTGATTTATAAGTACAAACAGAGATCAGAGCACCTGCACACTCTTAACTTGAACCCATGCCATCAGAATTAAGTAAGCCAGTCATAAAACACTCCTTTTTTCCCCCAAATCTGGCATCCCCATAGCTCTGTTCACAAAGGTGTTAAAGAAAACCTCAAACAATATCAGAGTCCAAAATAGTTCCTATATATTGGAGAAACTGGAGAAAATAAAAAATAAATACTCTGATGTACCCTTCCCAGAATTTCCCACTAAGGGATCCCTGTTAAAGTAAATCATCATACATAAAATATCTCTGACATGCAGCCCAAAATGTTCACCAAAAACTAGCAATTTGGGGGGAACCCGGTGTTTTATTGGAACTCTCTATGTGAATTGTTCACTTTGCCTCATGGTTTTCATGTTAAAGTATTTTAAAACTCAGTCAATCTGTTCAGTCGCTCAGTCATGTCCGACTCTTTGCGACCCCATGAACCGCAGCATGCCAGGCCTCCCTGTCCATCACCAACTCCTGGAGTTCACCCACCTCATGTCCATTGAGTCAGTGATGCCATCCAGCCATCTCATCTTCTGTCATCCCTTTCTCCTCCTGCCCTCAATCTTTCCCAGCATCAGGGTGTTTTCCGATGAGTCAGCTCTTCACATGAGGTGGCGAAAGTATTGGAGCTTCAGCTTCAATATCAGTCCTTCCAATGAACACCCAGGGCTGATCTCCTTTAGGATGGACTGGTTGGATCTCCTTGCAGTTCAAGGGACTTTCAAGAGTCTTCTCCAACACCACATTTCAAAAGTATCATTTCTTCGGCACTCAGCTTTCTTTCACATCCATACATGACTACTGGAAAAATCATAGCCTTGACTGGACAGACTTTTGTGGACAAAGTAATGTCTCTGCTTTTTAATATGCTGTCTAGGTTTGTCATAACTTTCCTTCCAAGGAGTAAGTGTCTTTTAATTTCATGGCTGCAGTCACCATCTGCAGTGATTTTGGAGCCCCCAAAAATAAAGTCAGCCACTGTTTCCACTGTTTATCCATCTATTTGCCATGAAGTGATGGGACCGGATGCCATTTTAAAACTGTGTACCTTCAAATAATAATAATATTTCAAGGAGAATCACCACATGTAACATATGGCTGCAGTCCTCTTGCCCCAGACACAGCATTGCTCCCCTTTTTAGAAATCTGGGGGTTGGGCAATGCCAGGGCTCATTTAGAATTCCCTCACACATACACTGGCCAGGCTCATTCCTGTTCTTGTTGCCCCTCTAGCCCTGTTTCTCTTCTGATGAGAGATTCACACTGAAAATGCTGGCAAGTTTTGCCTGAAGATAGTAATAGTGTTAGAGGGCATTCCCACAGGCGCTTATGCTGGTCATTGGGGAGATAGCGTATCTTATTCACCTGTTGTGGTCATTAATGTATTGTAAGTGCTTAGAATAGGATTGAGCCACATTGGTAGGTGCCATACTAATATTTATTGGATGACTAATATCTTCTAAGGACTTCGTTTGTCAGGTATTTTATTCCAACAAATAAATAATATCTAACATCACAAAATAAAATATTTAATCAAAGTTATTACTTTGTGCCTACTTTGCATATTTCAACTACGTAAGAGATTCTTTTTTTTCCAGTCCATCTTTCACAGATGAAGAAAACTGTTGAGGGAATTAAGTAACTTGATCTATTTCACATAATTAGTGGAATTTTGTCCAAAATGAATTTTTTTCCACTAAGTCTCACTTTCAAAAGATGCCACATTACACAAAGGCACTCTCTTCCCATATGAGAGATGTCAAGGGATATTCCATGACTTGATCCTGGGAGGTTTTGAAATTTGAGTATCTAAATACTTGGTCTAGTCTACCTGGGGCTCACTCATTAGTTTCACTAATATTGCTTTGTGCTGAGGGAATTCTGCTCTATACTCTGTAATAACCTAAAGTGAAAATATTAGTCACTCAGTCATGTCTGACTCTTTTTGACCCCATGGGCTGTAGCCCACTAGGCTCCTGTGACCGTGGAATTCTCCAGGCAAGAATACTGGAGTAGGTAGCCATTCCTTTCTCCAGAGGATCTTCCTGACCCAGTAATTGAAGCCAGGTCTCCCGCATTGCCAGTAGATTCTTTACCATCTGGGCTACCTAACCTGAAGGGAAAAAGAATTTCAAAAAGAATAGGTTCATGTATATTAATAACCAAATCATCCTGCTGTACACCTGAAACTAACACAAAATTGTTAATCAACTATACTCCAGTATAAAATAAAAATTTATATATACATGTGTATGTATATGTATATGTATTTGTGTGTGTATATATATATGTGTTTGTGTCTGTATATGTATATATATGTGTATATGTATATGTATATATATGTGTATATATACACACACACACACACACATATATATATATATATATATACAAACACACACAAAATTGCCCTGTACTGTCCTGAATAATAGCCACCAACCACATATCTGACTAAGGAGCACCTAAAATATGGCTAGCCCCAACTAAGATGTGCTATAAATGTAAACACACCATATTTCAAAGATCTAGTGTGAAATTTTCTATAATCTTAATATTGATTACATTATTTCATTATAAATATTATTATAAATGTAACACTATTAAAATTAATTTTATTATTTTATCTTATTTCTTATAATGTAACTACTAGAAAATTTAGAAACTTTAGATGTAGAGCTTACATTAGGATTAGCTCAAGCTGGAGAGAAAGGGGTGACTATCTTCTTGTTACTAACAGCCACAAAGAAACGCTAGGTGTATGCCAAACACACCAGGCCACTTCTTTCCTCCATGGCTTTGCATGTACCTGAAATGCTCTTCTTGGGCTTGACCAGCTGCCCTGACCTCTAGGGGGCCTAATTCCTCTGTCCTTTTGATCTCCCTTCACTATAGCCTCTGATACAATATTTGGCTCTTTAAGTTTGCCTATACCAAAACAGTGAGGTGGTTGAAAACAAGAGTGCATCTTCCTGTATTACTAACTCTTGGCCTGACATATTTGTTAAACTTAATGAAATTGAACTGGGAATTGATGCAGTCTTTCCAGAAATAGTCTGTGATTCTCATTCCTTCTCCTTCCCCTTCCTTTCCCCACAGCTCAGTTCCAGTACCTTCCCTCACACAGGCATCTGTACTTTGAGGAAGCTCCGAAGTACAAGAAATTCCTTGAACTGAAAAGTCCAAAGATGTAAGGCTATCAAGGGTCAATGGAGAGAGCTTTGATAGAATATGACAGGAAAACTGGGCTCCACTTCCTACTCTATGCTCACAGGCTGCACTGAATAAGTCACTTCATTCTCCTCTGAGGTAAGGTCACTAAAATCTAGAATTTTTCAATTTAATAGAGAACAGAAATCTATTTCAGATTAATGAGCCAAAAAAAAAAAAACCACTACAAAGTGTTTTTGAGAAGAGTCTGAAGCAAAATACTCTCTGTAAATCAAATATATGGAAACACACAAACATTCAGTGCAACAAACACACTGGAGAGGAGAGTGGAGGGGAAGAGAAATTATTCCAAAAAGAAATAAACAAAGCACGTGGAGGCCTTTGCACAGACCAGTACTGACAGTCTGCCATAAATTAAGGTGTATTCAACTCACTGCACGTGAGGTCCAGAGAACAGTGGCAGTTTTAATTTATGAAAATTGGCTTGGCCAGATTGATTGAAGAGAAAGAGAAGTCTGTAAGCAGGAAATTAATTGTGACATGTGGGCAACAGCAGGGAGCGGGATGGATTAGAAAGATGAAAGGAGCACACAGGTACCCTAGGAAAGTGACAGGATGAGGAATAAGAAGTTCAAAGAAGAGCAAGTCCTGCCCAAATCCACAGTCATTAGATATTCAGTCTAGTTCCTTTTCCCTGGACCTTGATAAAAGACAGAAAGACCCATCTAGAGAGCTTTCTCTGATTTAACATAATGAGACATTATGTAAAGAGTGAACTTAATTTAGATGATGGAGTTGACCAGAACAAACAGCAATAAAGCAGAAATGATTAAAAACATGTCAATCACATTTATCCCTCAGAGCGTAAATGTTTACACAATCTCCCAATCAACTGTGTTACTTTAGCCACCAGACCCACTAATCTGGCCTCCTGGTGTTGAAAAAAATCCAACAGTAAAAAACTAAGCAACCATTGCATTTCTGAAAGCGCAATAAAAGAGGAACTTCTGTCACCACCACCTGCAAAAAATCTGCTCATTTTGCAGGTAGCAAAAGAACAACCACCACAACAGAAGGTTATCCTGAAATTTTTTGCTAAGAAGCCAGCCCTGCTATGGATTGAATTGTGTGTTCCTCCTCCACATCCCATGGGCTCATATACTGAAGTTCTAGCCCCAGTACATCAGAATGTGAACTTCTTTGGAAATACAGATTTTGCAGATGCAATTAGTTAAGATGAGGCTACATTGCAGTTGAAGCAGGGGGTGGGGGGCTGTCCCTAAGCCAACATTACTAGTGTACAGGTCTTCCTCTACTTAAAATGGGATATATTCAAATAAACTCATGGTAAATTGAGAATATCATAAGTGAAGAATTTATTTAAGACCCCTAACACTTAAACCTTCCTAGGTGGTGCTAAGTGGTTAAGAATCTGCCTGCCAATGCAGGAAACGCAAGAGATGCAGGTTCAATCCCTGGCTCGGGCAGATCACCGGGAGGAGGAAACGGCAATTCACTCCAGTATTCTTGCCTGGGAAATCCCATGGACAGGGGAGCCTGGAGGGCTACAGTCCATGGGGTCTCAAAAGGATTGGACAGGACTGAGCGACTGAGAAACACAAATGTCATAATTCAGGCTAGCCTACATTAAACATGTTCAGAACATCCATTAGCTTCCTGTGTGGTGAAATTATCCAACATAAAGTCTATTTCATAAAAAAGTGTGGACTATCTCATGTAATTTATTAAATACCGTACTAAAAGCAAAATATAGAATGGGTACAGAATGGTTTTACGTGTATCCATTGTTTACCCTTGTGATCACTGACTGACTGGGAGCTGCTGCTGCTACTACCCAGTATAATGACAGAAGCATACCACATGTCACTAGCCTGGAAAAAGAGCAAAATTCAAAGTGTGGGACTTCTGGTTCAAGATAGTGGAGTAGAAGAATGTGTGCTCATCTCCTACTTTGTGATTACCAAAATCACAACCACCTGTTGAACAACCATCCATAGGAGGATGCCGGAACATACCAAAAAGATACCCTGTGTCCAAAGACAAAGAAGAAGCCGCAGAAAGATGGTAGGAGGAGCACAATCACGATAAAATCAAATCCCATACCTGCTGGGTAGGTGACCCACAAACTGGAGAACAATAATACCAAAGAAGTTCTCCCACTGTTGTGAAGGTTCTGTAATTACAACCTTCCAAGCCTGGTGATCTGACAAAGGGACTGGGAATCCCCAGGGAATCTGACTTTGAAGTCCAGTGGGATTCGATTGTAGGACTGCCATAGGACTGGGGGAAACAAAGACTCCAATCTTAGAGGGCACAAAATTCAACGTGCGGTTTCTACTGAATGCATTTCACTGTCACACCATTGTAAAGTTGAAAAATGTAAAGTTGAACCATCATAAATCTGGGACCTTCTCTACTTACAAAAAAATGAGGGAATATGCACACACGTGCACACACGCGATGCCACATGAAGATAAAGGCAGAGATTGGGGAGATGCTGATACAAACCAAGGAGCACCAAAGATTGTCAGAAGACCACTGAAAACTTGCGAAGAGGCACAGAACAGATTCTTCTTCATATCTCCTAGGAGGAACTAGTGCTGATAACACTTTGATACTGGGCATCCAACCTCCAGCACTGTGAGACAATCCATTTCTATTGTTTAAGCTACTTGAATACTTTGTTACTGAAATCCTAGCAAACTAATACAAGCCCACGGCTTAATGAATATGAAATAATGCCCTATATTGGCTGTAAGGTAACAGGCTCTCTGCCTAAGAATCACATTTCATAAGGGCAAAGGCTGGCTCCACCACCTAGAGGTTAAGACACCAGAGAACATTGCTCGACTTTCAGTACCTCAGTTCCCTCAACTGTGAAACAGATGCAATAATAGTCCCACTTCACAGTATGAAATGAGCTTAATACTGTTTTGTATATAATATGTACTCAATAAATATTAACTACTATGATTGCCATAGTGCACTGTAAATTACAAAGTAATTTGTAACGAAAAGTGGGATCCTCCTGCTTGCTGCTCAAAAGTCAATAAAGAGGCAAGGTTGGTGGAAAGGTTACCTTATTTTGGATATCGGCAACCAGGGGAGAGGGAAGACACCTATGCAAAGGCCAACAACCCTCCCCCCTCCCCCCAGTGACTGACACTCAGTGAACAAAAGTTTTGATAGGCTGAGGGAGAGGGCTTTATGGAGAAACGGCACAGTCCGCTCTGACAGTCATCTTGAAATAGGTCATCTGTGGCCTAATCAGTGTCATCTTGATTGTTTTAAATACATAACCTTCAGTTCCAAGGGGCAGTTTGTTCCCATTTCCTTGAGGCAGCTTATGTAACAGCTACAGTCTGGTCATCATGTAGTTAGTCTCTTCCACATGGTGGAAGTTTCACTATCTGTAAGACAGCTCATAGGATGTGGCTCAGGATATTATCTATAGTCCTTGAGAAGGAACTAAAAGTCCTTCACTGTGCTTAATGACTAAACTATTATTTGGCATCCTTTAACTGTTTTCCTTTTTATTCTGCGTTTTCTCACTTCTCTGATTAAACTTATTCTTTGGTTAAGGTTTTTTCGCAGACAAAAGTCAGGCTGAGGCCATGGTAGGCAAGGACCATAGAGTCTTGCTCCATTTCACTTTCACATATTTTGTTCCATCTTCTCTCAGTTCTGTGGTGGTAGAAATTTTATTCACAATTTACAATTGGAGAAACTAAAGTCCAGATGTTTTAATTAGAAAATATGAGGTAGTTTTGTGATAAAGGTGGATATGGGTTAGAATCCCAGCTCTACCACCTTCTAGCTATGTAAGAGTCATTAAACCAAAACTGTCTCATGGTTTTTCGAATGACTGAATTCTTGCTCTGGGCTATTAAAAAAAGTTGTGCAGCATCACCTCATCTCAGAGTTTTTATTCATAAGCCAAAGGGAAGAAGAGAGAAGGGTGAAGGTAATACAAACAGCATTATCAAAGGTGTTCTATATGTCAGTCAGTGTATATATCAGATATTATCTTATCTGATTTTCACACCAACCCTATGAGATGTTGCTATTCCTACTTTATAGATGAAAAACTGAGGCTCAAAGAAGTTAGGAAACTTAACATATTTACACATCTAGGAAATAAATAGCAGAGCCATAATTTAAATCCAGATGTCTGATTACATAGTTCATGCTCAGTTCGCAAATTTCTGATCCTAATATCAGTGAAGCATTGAACTTCTGAAGACTTAACGATCCCACTTTTAGTACATAAAAAGCAAAGTAATCATTCAGAGTTATCAGAGGCAGGAACATCCTTTAATGACCTGAAACACATAAAGTTATTTGCAAATTTGATCATTGTGACGCTTTTGTGTTTTCAGAGTCATAACAAGAGACTCAACGTTTGATTTTTTCCAATTATATCCTATTTATAGCACAGGAAATCAGCATGCTCTATAAATAGCAGCTAATGAAATCTTATTTTAAAAATTCATAAACTTAAATTTAATTATCTGCTAAATATGCTTGTGTTTCCACCGATAATCAACTATTCAGTTAAAAACAATGCACATCTGATCCAACAACCAGAGTCAAACCTACAGCAAAACTATCATGTAGAAGAAGGAAGTCGATGATGTCCCAGTCTTTGTTCTCCATGTCCATTTATCCTTGTAACTGCTCAGTGCACTTCTCTATCTCTTTTTCTTTTCCCACCAAAACCAAGTTCTTAAAAAGTCTAGCTTCAACTTCTACAGTTTATGATAAATTTTAAACACTGTGTTACTGGATATCTAAATTATTGATCTCTTAGCTACAGGAGGTACAGGAGCAAAGGAGAGAAAAGGATGAAGGAGGGAGAGGAAACAGTGCTTTGTCCTTAATGATGATAGTGATATTATTGTTAAATCAACCACTAATAGTGGGGAAAGATGAAAAGCAGGAGAGAGAGGTGCAAGCTTTTCTTTTCTGTCTACATTATTCAAGAATTTTGGCTGAAGATAACATGATGAAATGGTGATATTCCCATCTCTTGAAGAATTTTCCAGTTTGTTGTGATCCACACAGTCAAAGGCTTTGGCATAGTCATTAAAGCAGAAGTAGATGTTTTTCTGGAATTCTCTTGCATTTTCGATGATCCAACAGATGTTGGCAATTTGATCTTTGGTTTCTCTGCCTTTTCTAAATCCAGCTTGAACAACTGGAAGTTCACAGTTCATGTACCGTTAAAGCCCGGCTTGGAAGATTTTGAGCATTACTTTGCTAGCATGTGAGATGAGTGTGGCAGTTTGAACATTCTTTGGCATTGCCTTTCTTTAGGATTGGAATGAAAACTGACCTTTTCCAGTCCTGTGGCCACTGCTGAGTTTTCCAAATTTGCTGGCATATTGAGTGCAGCACTTTCAAACAGCATCATCTTTCAGGATTTGAAATAGCTCAACTGGAATTCCATCACCTCCACTAGCTTTGTTCATTGTGATGCTTCCTAAGCCCACTTGACTTCCCATTCCAGGATGTCTGGCTCTAGGTGAGTGATCACACCATCGTGATTATCTGGGTCATGAAGATCATTTTTGTACAGTTCTTCTGTGTATTTGCCACCTCTTCTTAATATCTTCTGCTTCTGTTAGGTCCATACCATTTCTGTCCTTTTTTGTGCCCATCTTTGCATGAAATGTTCCCTTGGTATCTCTACTTTTCTTGAAGAGATCTCTAGTCTTTCCCATTCTATTGTTGTACTCTATTTCTTTGCATTGATCACTGAGGAAAGCTGTCTTCTCTCTCCTTGCTATTCTTTTGAATTCTGCATTCAAATGGGTATATCTTTCCTTTTATCCTTTGCTTTCATTTCTCTTCCCTTCTCAGCTATCTGTAAGGCCTCCTCAGACAACCATTTTGCCTTTTTGCATTTCTTTTTCTTGGGGATGGTCTTGATCACTGCTTCCTGTACAATGCCACAAACCTCCATCCACAGTTCTTCAGGCACTCTGTCTATCAGATCTAATCCCCTTGAATCCATTTTTCACTTCCACTGTATAATCATAAGCGATTTGATTTAGATCATACCTGAATGGTCTAGTGGTTTTCCCTATTTGTTTTCAATTTAAGTGAATTTTGCAATAAGGAGTTCATGATCTGAGCCACAGTCAGCTCCCAATGTTGTTTGTGCTGAATGTATAAGCTTACCCTGTAGTCTAGGAGGGAAGGAAAAAATAGATATATGGTCAGAGGTGGTAGGAGATGGTAGTGCAATGTTAGCCTCCCTTTTCTACTTTTCTGATACGTACTTAACCTCTCTATGCCTTAGTTCTCTCTTCTATAAACTACAAATTCTAATACTATTACCTACTATATAACTGTAGCACACTGGGGCTTCCCAGGTGGTAAGGTGGTAAAGAATCCACCTGCTAATGCAAGAGATGTTAAGTTCGATCCCTGGGTTGGAAATATCCCCTGGAGGAGGAAATGGCAACCCATTCCACTATTCTTGCCTGGGAAATTCCATGGACAGAGGAGCCTGGTGGGCTACAGTCCATGGGGCCACAAAGAGTCAGACACAGTTGAGCAACTGAGCACTATAAAACACTGAAACAATTAAATAACTCAAAGTACTTATGAGTGTTTATCACAGAGTAGCAGGCTTCCCTACTACTAGGCGCAAGTGGTAAAGAATCTGCCTGCCAAAGCAGGAGACACAAGAGATGTGGGTTTGATCCCAGGGTTGGGAAAGTCCCCTGGATAAGGAAATGGCACCTCACTCCAATATTCTTTCCTGGAGAATTCCATGGGCAGAAGAATCTGGTGGACTGTAATCCATGGGGCCACAAAGTCAGACAAACTGAGACTAAGCCCCACATATTAAGTATATGCTAATTGTGAAGAATCCCAAATTTTCTTCCTCCTATTACAGCAATTAAAGAATAATGAGACAGCAAAATGGCATCAACAGCAGCCAGGCCTCTCGACTGACCTGCAGTATATGCTAAAACCACCTAGGAAAAAATAAGCATCCTCCAGGTACTGGTATAAGAAACCCAAACCTTCACCCTTTTCCTGACATGTAGTCATAATCCTAGTCCCTGTCAGCTCTCAACCACAGCCACCCTAAATCTTTCTGAGCACTCACTCCTCTGAGCTCCTTTCTCTCTTGGTAGCACCCAGACCTTCCTCTCCTCACACCTCATGCCCCTTCTCCCCTGCCCAGTCTTTCCAATCACAGCTGTGAAAGTACAGGCTGCTAAGGGAAGGGTACACCTTGGCTCCTCTCCCAAAGCAAACAATTAGGGAAGCATTAACTTCCTTTAACAGGCAGAGCAACATTAAGCAGATGGAAATCCAGACCCAGGTCACTTTGCAGAATCCAAGTTGTGCTGGGGTTGCCAGTGTTTGTATGTGACCTATAAATTGAAACTTAATAGGCCATTAATGGAATTCATCTAATTAAAAACACTTGTAATTAAGCATGAAGAAGAAAAATAGCCTGATTTTTGGACATGGAGAAAGCAGAAATACATTTGATATGGTCGATAAACCCATACTTAAGAGTATGTTCAATTATTTCCTGTAATAATATCATGTAACACTGACACTGTGTTAAAAACTCAATATTGTGCTCTCCACTCTCTGGTCTAACCATTACAATCCAGAAGCTTTAAGACAATTATTTGACAAGGTGAGCAGTAGTAGCTCTACAGTGTCCTCCAAAAGGTAAGACAAGAAAAATAGGGAAAACCTTTGGAAATGTTTTGGAATTGCAGCAACAGTTTGGAATAGAGCAATTTTGCCCGCTCTGATCATATAAGTGAACCTGTAAGAGTGGAGGTTCCTAAACTTGTTTCTTCCCCCTAAATTTCAGAAATGCAAATAAAAATAGCATACTGACCTGCAACAAGGAGGCAAACTTAAGGAAATAGATTCTCAGACAGGTCTAACTAACGTTCCCACAGGAATAACTTCCCCACTGTCACACGATGTACATAGCAGAGCCAAGGTTTTATAGTAACCCTGCCTTACCTCTCTCACAGATAATTGGAAGGATAAAGTGATATCAGCTATGTGAAAACCCTTGTTAACTATAAATATATGATCAAAAGATCCATCTACAATCCATGGGGTCTCAAAGAGTTGGACACAACTTAGCAACTAAACAAAAATACATTAATCAAAATTGTCAATTATGTTAGCTAATAAAATAGCTTTTTTAAAAAAAAGATTCAATTTTACTTTCTTGGGGTGAAACGATGGGATCCCAAATCCATACGTCACAGTGCAATCCCTAACGTGTATGTGAAGCATCTAGCCCAGTGCTCAGCAGTCAGAAGGCAGAACAGGAGAGCAGTAAAGAGTGCAGGCTTTGGAGCCAGAATGCCAGAACCAGATCCTCACTTCACTGCTTAACAGCTGTGTGGCCTTTGGGAAAGTTGCTTTTCTACAGATCAGGTGGCCCATTGGTAAAATGTGGAGAACAGTAGTCCTATCCCATAGGACTGAAGGAATGCATAAAGTGTTCTTCAAACAGGGTCTGGCATATAATGAGCACTCCTAAGAGTTATGCCAAGATTCACAAGAAGCCCAGTCTCTCCCCAGAGCTCCCTTCCCTAATATGTTCCCAAATCTCCCTGTGTGCTGCATGGCACGTATTAACAACATCATTCCTAGCACCTCTCCCATCTCAAGCATGAAACCAACATATTTGTGTAACCCTTGGGAGCGGTGTCAGTCGCTCAGTCATGTCTGACTCTTTCTGACCCCATGAACTGTAGTCCACCAGGCAACTCTGTCCCTGGAATTCTCCAGGCAAGAATACTGGAGTGGGTTGCCATTTCCTTCTCCAGGGTAAGTTCCTAACCCAGGGCTCGAACCCGGGTCTCCTTCATTACAGGCAGATTCTTTACTATCTAAGTCACCAGGGAAACCAGAGTGGTGAGAGGCAACAATAGCTGTCCTAGATGCTAAAACAAGCTATCTCTGCACTGCCATTGTTCCAAGTGCAACTGCCCAAATGTGGAGACACTACGCTACCCCTTGTGGCAGCCTCTCCCACTCCACTGCTCCGTTGGTACCACACCGTCCCAAGCACAGTCTGGCCTCCCTTAGCTATCACAGCCCATGGTTAGACCTGCTTGAGGGTCTCTACAGAGTCAGCCTGTCTCTCTCGTTGTCAGCCTAACACACAGTGAGAGCCATCATAAGTTTCCCAGTGCCCTAGGGTCCAGATCTTATGTGGCTCTGGCCCAGAGCTGGGAGGACACCCAGCCTGGCTATTTCTGTCCCAGGACCAACCCCTGCCAGGGCTGGCTACACGGACATGTGATTGATGTAGGCACACGGGACCGATTCCAAGTGAATTGTCACAGGACAGTGGAGTATGTGCTGGTAGTTTGGGGCTTTGGCCCAGGTGATCATCGTCTCACCTTTCCACCTCCACAGGACAGATTCTCAGTCACTCTCTTCTCACTCCAGCCCTGTTACTACCGCCATCCTCTGCACAGGGGGATCAGGCAAGGCGGAGGCCTCATTACTGCAGCTGAAGTTTGCCCCAAAAGGTCCTGAGCATGAATTAAAGATAGGTGGGATGCTTGTCTGGGCTGGGGCAAGGCAGCAGCCATACATCCACACCTGGACCATTAGCACCAGAGAGCCATGGTGTGGCCGGCGCGGGGTGGGGGTGGGGGGTTGGTTACTGGGAGTGACTGGCAGGGGGTTGGGGGTGGAGTTCTTGCCATTGCACAGAGTTTGCAATCCCTCAGCATTTGCCTGTCCACCAGGTCTGGGGCAATGGGCCATGGAAAGGAGATAATGATTTCCCCAGCCCTGGCCAGGGCCTACATTTTCATTTTGCACTGAGTCTGCAGATTAGGTAGTGAGCTCCAACCCATTCTCAGGATGACTGGCCATGGTAATATCAATCACCTTTAGGGAAAATTCCATTCTTCCATCACAAGAGTATGTTCAGATTCCATGATCCCAACATGCCAAGGTCCTTACATTTTATCTGTGGTTACCTTATAACCTGGTGGTTACCTTATAACCCTGGTGGTTCAGATGGTAAGGCATGAGCCCGCAATGCGGGAGACCCAGGTTCTACCCCTGGGTCGGGAAGATCCCCTGGAGAAGGAAATGGCAACCCACTCCAGTACTCTTGCCTAGAAAATTTCATGGATGGAGGAGCCTGGTGGGCTACAGTCCATGGGATCACAAAGAGTCAGACACGACTGAGCGACTTCACTTCACCTTATAACAGATACTGTGCAAGTATGAAATCATGATTACAAGACAGTGGTTTATGTACTACTAAATTCCAAAAACTAGCCCTTCAGGATTCCATTGTTTTAAGGCTCCATGAGAACAATAATAGAGGTAAACAAATCAGAGAATCATAGATTGCCTAGTTTTGTTGTACAGCTGGAAGCTATGAGAGAAAATATTGTTCAGGAAGGCTTTGATGAAAGAGAGGGCCAAGAATACCAGAGTAAGAGGTATTAAGTCAATAAGCTACAAAAAACCTGAGAAACATTTTGAGCAAGGGAATAGTTTTTCAAACACAAAATGAATTTAATCCAAGTGAACTTTGGGAGGTAATTTCTTTGGCCGTACTATCTAGGAGGCAGCCACCTCCTATTCTAAAAAATACACTTGACTCAAGACAATATGCCCTCTCATTTGATTCCCCAGGGCTCCGACATATGCGTTTAGGCGCTTGTCATGTTTGCTTATACAGGATATCTCCATCTGAAAATATTTGTGAATAAAGGCAACCATCCCTCTAGGATGGGACAGACGGAGAGGTTTCAAAGGAATCTTGTGCTCTCCTAAAAGAATTAACACTCAAACCAAACCATCTCATTTCCCTTGTTCCCACTCACTCCAAGAAGTAATTATTGTTATTGATTATCCAGAGACAAAGAATTCCCCAGCCTGCTTTGTATGGTCTTTAATGTTACTATCTCAATGTTTACACATCATTCCTTTTATATAATTGTCCTGAGGGTTTTTGATGAAGTAAAGAGACCGTGTGCAATGCCTACTTTTTCTGTAGCTTTTGGCCACTCTTTCATTTCCTACAGACCAGCCTTGTGACTCAGGCAGCAAGCATCAGTTGAAGGAGTGGAAACACTGCTAGTAGCTGGGAGAAACAGAAGAGACATTGGTTGTAACAGACCTATATAGTTCCTCTTCCCTTTAGACACGGCCCCCACTCAAAAAAAAAAAAAAGTTTCTAGATTCCATTTATAAAGCAAGTAACATCCTAATAGTCCAAAAGAGGTTGTGGTCACACATTTCACCCTGTGAGGGGGTCCACAGGGTGGGACTGTGAACCCCCTCAAGAGTAGAAAATGCATCTTATTCATCTCTTAGTCTCCAGGGCTCCACACAGTGCTGAGATATATTAGGTACAGACCAAATGTTCATGGAAGGAAAGGATGAATGCGCCAGTCATTACAACACAGTAAATATGATGATGATTTTTTTTCTCCAAATAGAGATCTCCTCCTTTAGTTTAAATTTTTTTTTCTGAAATTTGTTTTCATCACAGAGATAAACATGGTACTAATTGGAGGCTGTAAGCCACTTGAGGTCAAGCACAAAACCTTTGTAATTTCACTGCTAAGTGTGTGGCAGATGCACATAAGTCGGGGTCAACAATTATTTGTGAAATGAAAGTGTGCTACTTCCTCTGACTGCACTGAATCAAGTCAGGTCACCAGCCCCTTTTTAGCACAACTGGACCTCGCTGTTTGTCCGTGATGTTGATTATTTTTGATGTGGACCATGTTTTTTTTAGAGTTTTTGTTGAATTTATTACAATATTGTTTCCGTTTTGTGTTTTGGTGTTGGGGCCATGAGGCATGTGGGATCTTAGCTCCCCAACCGGGGGTGGAACCTGAACCTCCCGCATCTGGTCTTAACTGCTGGATGTCAAGGAAGTCTCATGATTTTGGTTTTGGAAGCAGGACTAGGACCAAATCTCACAGCCTTCATGAATCTCAGCATGAAATTCTGCACCAGTAAGCCCCCTTTGCCTGCTTTGTCAGAAGCTCAGTAAGGCTCTGCAAATTGGTGAGCCTTGCAGACCCCTACCTTCCTCCTAGCTAGATGACAGCAGCAAGGTTCTGACAAATCAGGCAGGATTAACCCACTTGGATCAGGGGCCAGAGAGCTCAACCATCTCCCTAGGCCACTTAGTTCCCCACTCACTGTTTCCTTGGGGTCTGAAAGATCAGATCTGAGAAGATTAAACACCATAATGATGGGCTTCATAAAGCATAAAAAAGACCCGACAACCCCTCAACTCTGCAAATTCCTAATCAATACTCAATTCATTAAACAGTTAACTTGCCCAAGCTGCTGACTGGTTTCAGAAACTCTCCTGTTGTGGACATGTGGAAGGGAACTGTTTAGTAGAATTTAGCTCTGGCCCATTGGAGAAATAACACAATTTTTTGGATTATTTCTCCAACAGGCCGTGATTAGAAGAAGGATACCATCAATCCAACACAGTCTTTTTATAAGAAACACCAAAATAGAAACACAAAGGTCCAGTTGGCCTGGAATCCCCCCAGCTGTTCAGGCACTAGAAGGTAACTGTTGTGGATAAACTTCCATTAGAGTCTGATGGGTGTCTCCCTCCAACCACAACCACCAGGAAAAGAGGAAAACAGCTCCCACCAAGGGACAGCCCAGCCATAAACCCTCCAGAAAAAGAGCTCAAGATTCCTGAAAACACAGCAAGACATTTAGATTCAGAAAACCGGAGCATTTTCCTCAGCAAAAATGCATCATTGTTATCTACAGGGCAGTAAACTGGATGTTAGAAACACCAGTCTCTGATACTGTTGCTTGACAGATCCCTTGCCTCAGGGGCAAAATACACACAAGACAGGAAAGCTCAGTTCTGAGATGTGGAATGTAATATTTTTTTTCCTTTAGGAGGTTTGTATATTTGTTACTGCCTTATAGAGAGAAAATAGGTTAAGAGGTATGACCAATCATTTTTTTGAAAAAAAGATTTAGCATGGAAAGAGTATAAGGATAAATATCAATTCATGGCAGGGTTCATTCATCAACTTCTGATAACATCAAGGTTATAAATAATGAGCCATTGCTTTTGATATACAGAGCCAGCCCAATGGTCCTCAAAGTGTGGCCCTCAGATCAGCATCAATATCATTTGTGAACTCATCAGAAATGCACTTTCTGAACCTCACTCCAAATCCACTGAATTAGAAACACTGAGGGTGAGACCCAGCAACCTGTATTTTAACAAGCCCTCTGGGTGATTATGATGTACACTAAAGTAATAATAATAATATGGATACCTGCTTCCCACCCCCAGGGATATTCTGATGTAATGGCACTGGGTGTATGACTGGGATTTCTAGCACCCAGGTCATTCTAATGTGCAACAAAGTTTGGGAATCATTGCGCTAAGAGCAAAGAACTAATCCCTATTTAGGTGTCTGATCATTTCTTGTACCTGGCATTTGTTGTCACTTCAGTTTTGAAGAGTAAACCTTGAAGGAGTCACTCACCTTTCAAAAGTTGATAACAAAAATGTAGGTAGAATTTTTACCTGCCACCAGGTAAAAGCTCTGTGCTGCAGCCAGGTGTTAAATGTCATATTCTCATTTACTGAGTCCATGGAGGACCCTGTGCTCAAATGCAAAAGACATTTTACCATGAATTTGCTACTCTTTTTTAAAAATAAAGCATATTTATTGAACAACGTAAATATCAACAAATATTTTACATGTGATATTATTAAAGTGACATTTTAACATTTTAAAAGTGGTATTTTGAAGCAAAGTTTAAAAATTTTAAGTACGATTCAGTGACTTTCTTATTAATATTTAATTCTTCTTCCATTGACTCATCCTACTTCATTGTTTTAGAATTGAAGATTTTCTCAGTCATTTAATTTCAACTTCCAGGTAGCTCAGGCTGAAAATGACTCTTGTTTGTTTGTTTTTAGGCATATCTTAAAGCTCTGTCAGAGGAAGTCCAGTCCATGATTTATATCCTCAAGAAAGGGATCCACTATAATGGAAAAGAATCTGAGTAGGAATCTGTATAACTGAATAACTTGGCTGTACACTTGAAGCTCTGAGTGACACACACACACACACTTGAAGCTAATACAACATTGTAAGTTAACTATATTTCATTTAAAAAAAAAGAAAGAGATACACTTTGCCTTAGGTAGCAGCAAGATGAAAGATTCCGAGAGATACTGGGTCTGGGAGCGTGGCAGGTATAAGCATCCATGCAGCAAAGAGTCCTGGGTTGAGTGTGGAGACCAAATGCCTGATCTGGAAATGAAAGGCATAAAGGAACCACCAGAGCAAGTAAAATAGCATCAAAGAGTGCAAGAAGTAATGCAGTACCAATCAGAAATAAGACCAGGAGTCTAGACTATATGCAACATTACAGGAAGTCTAACAGTGATGGGAGCATAGGCATTGGCTCACCCAATAACAGGAATCAAGGACTTAGAAATGGGCCAAATCCAATACTGTGTGATAACAAGACGTAGGCATTTTCAGTTTAAAAACAAAAACAAAAGCAGGTCCATGATTCAGATTCTGTTTGAAACTAGACTTGGCTCACACCAGGACAAGGACAAGTTGCAGATCCAGGCTGACCAATACAGACAGTACTGCACATAACAGATATTCGAAACTGTTTTGTTGAGTGAACAGACATTCAAAATTATTTCTGGTTTTAACTGCATATTTTTCTCTGCCAGTGACCACTGTGTGTCTGCTATAGCAGGCCCTCACTCTGCTAGAAATTAATCTATCACAACAGCTGGAAGTTAAAATATAAGTGTAGATGCACTTTGGGTTCAAAAAAAAAAAAAACACTCTACACTGCAGGCTGGTAAATCTGGATTTGGTCTTTAGTTCTGCTTCTAACTAACTTTGTGAGTTTGGGAAAGTTCTATTATTACCTCTGCCTCTCAGGTCCTCATCTAGAAAATGAGGTAAGCAGGACAGAAATACTAGATGATCTCTAAAGTATGTTCAACTCTAAAAATTGCTGGATCCACACACAAGTATATTCCTGAAAATCAATATCAAAAATTGGTTTATTATGTCAATTATATGGGTACCTGCCTATCACTGACTTCCTGTTACTGGTGATTTCTAAGACATTATCAAGACCTCTGCAGTCAACAGGAGGTAAATCTGATCTTTTAGGTTGTTGGTGGGAACAAAATACATTTCTGTGGATACACTGAGGTCAGACTTAGAGCACATTTGCTGCTGACTAAATTTAACTGGAAGTTTTTCAAGTTATCCCCAAGATAAGCCCCTGGGCTTTGCCATCACAGATAGGAAAGCAGAGATCAGAGGCTGTGAAGTTAGAGGTCTCCTTTTAGCTTTGGTCTTTGCACAGTGGGGTCAGAGGTAGAGGTCCTGGGAGTAGGGCAATGGAAAAAAGTATCCCAGACACATGGAGAGTGTGGCATAAACACTCCCTTATATCCTGCCCATTTTCAAATTTCCCAGAGGACCAAGCCCCCACCCCCAATGGCTATGTGCTTCACTGCATCCTCGGCCAGAAGCAAGTTGGCCTAGGGGGCAGCCATCTGGACGCTGAAAGCCCATTACAGCCGTAATGGGCGGGTGAATCTGGCTACAGATGACAGCCTCTCCCGGCCTGACTGTCTCAGGCTTGAAATCACACACTTAGGAAGCATCTGCTTGGGACACGAGGCGCCCCTCCCATGGGGACTAAGGGAGGAGAAGAACGTGGAAACACAGGCACACAGGCTTCTTGGCAGACACAGGTCCTGGGCAAGTTGTAGACACTCCTTTCTTTCATCCCGCCCCCTGCTCTCTTATCATCTCTTGCTGCACTGTAAGGAGCACGTACGCACACACGAATCTCTGGAATCATTCTCTCAGGGCATTGTTAGACTCGTGGTTTGATTTAGAGCAGGAACAGATGAGAGATACCAGAACATCCAGGAGGAAAAAACCGTTTGCACTGGTAGTAATCACATCTCCAGATGGCCCAAACCTTAGACAAGAGGCGGCTGCCCTGAGGTCCTCAGGCTGGGGTCGTGGAGCAAACACTGTTCTCACTTCCACAGCCCTGTTCCTGTGACCCTGGAGAAGGCTGTACGTGGCAGCACAAGGGCTGACAGCCACTCAGGATGGGATGCACAGGAGCAAATTCCACCCTCCTCGATTCCGGAGGGCTCAGTGCCCAAATGCGCATCCCTTCCTCAGGATAGGTCAGGGATCTGTCCTCAGATTAGGACAACAAATGTCACCCCATTCCTCGCATGACTGGCTGTGTCCCACCATGCCTAACTGGACTTTTGTGAAGACCCCATATGTTTTCTGGCTTCCTTGAGGAAAACAGCCTGTTCCCTCCTTCCCAGAATGCCCCCCTGCTCTACCCCACCTCTTTAAGCCAGAAGCAGGAGAGTGGTCCAGGACCCGACCTCTGAGTGCCAGAACTCCTAGAACCAAATCCCACTTTGCCACCCTTAGCCAGGCACTTCCTAACCTTTCTTCTTTCACCTTATTTTCCTGTAATGTGAGGAGGATGATACAGCAGTTACTTCACACAATCGCTATAAGTTAACATCTGTAAAGGGTTTAGAAACAGGTCTAGTCGATACTAAACACAGAAGACCTCTCTGATTTTTCTCGCATCACCTTTCACCATTCTTTCCAACAATTCCTGATTAAAGTGATCACATTGTTTTCAATTATTAGTTTAGACGCCTGTCTCTTGCCCTGGTTTTTGAGTTTCTCAAGGAAAGAGATCATAACATTAATTTTTCTATCTCCAGTACAAAATGTTTAGCATCAAGCAGGCATTTGAAAAAAACGTGTATTGAATTAAATGAGATGGGAAACTAATAATAATACCTTTCATCTAATGGGAGTTAACTATGGGCTAGACATGTTGCTAAGTAAGTTATTCATATTCATAAGCAGTTTCTTTAAATTTCATCTATGTTCCTCTGTTCATCACTCACAAGTTTGGCTTTCAGAAGCATAAAGGAAAATTTCTAAACTAAAATTCAAGGACTTACAGTGAAGAAAAAGAAACAACTGGACACGTGAAAATAAAGACAAACATTGACCATCAATAGGGAGATGTAGAATTATCATCTTGGAGTCTATGAATACAAAGGAAGGTGATACTGTGTGGCTAACTGAGCCTTTAGAAAGGCAGGCTTAAGTCTACAAAAGAGAAGGGAACAACTCAGAAATGCATCTACTGGGGAAGTCCCTCACAAAAATGGAAAAATAAGAAAGAAAGGGGATCAGAACAAAAAAACCAGAGTACATGGACTACATTCTATATTATATAGATATGATAAATAGATAAAGATATATAGAGAGAGATTTCTCTGTGTGTGCATATATACACATGTGTCTATGTATATGCACATGTATGTACTTATATTTCTCTCTGTGTGTATATATATGTATACTTAAATGTACAAATAAATGTATACATGTATTAATATGTACATATATGTGTATATGCATAAATATGTATATAACAGGCTTCCCAGGTGGCCCTGTGGTCAAGACTCTGCTTGCCAATGCAGGAGATGCAGGAGACACGGGTTTGGTCTCTGGGCCAGGAAGATCCCCTGGAGGAAGAAATGGCAAACCTTTCCAGTATTCCTGCCTAGAAAATCCCATGGACAGAGAAGCCTAGTCCATGGGGTCACAAAGAGACTTGACTGAGTGATTGAGCATGCAGGCACACATATATATGTGTAACCAAAAAATGGCAGAAAAGTGGAAGAAGCTCAGTCTGAATACAGTATAACCTGGGACTGTGAGGACTGATAACAAAAAGGCAAAATCCTAGAGCAAGCTAAGGCAGAGGAAAAACACTGAAGAGAACAAATGAGGTTCTTTTTCTCAGAGGGAAGAGGTGACCGTCCAGTGTTCCGGTAAACAGAAAAGAAAGTACCACGGCTTAAGAAGGGATGTCATCTTGACTGACAGCTGACAGAGATGAAGCTCTTTGCTTCCTTCCTCTCCATTAAGGATAAGCATTGGCAAATCAGGAAGTGAGAAACAAAACACTATCCACAGGGAACTGGTGACCGCAACAAATGAAACTATAGTAAGAAAGCCCTTAACAATTTAAAAGGCCAAGTTAAACCTTTTACCCAGACAAATTGGATAATACAACCATCACAAGTCACCTTTATTTAGCATTTTAGGCTTTTTAAAACATCCTTTCATGCTATTATAATTTTATGAATTTAACTTCAAAATGACTTTGCAAGTTCAGAATGAAGCGTTGGCATGAGCCTGAAGCAGTTTTTAAACTGATGCTGAAAATTCATCTTTATTTCATTTTCACATCAAAGAAAAGAGAATTAAATCGTGCAGCTTAGTTTTATCCTTTAAAAAATATTTTAAAATGTGTTCTATCTTCTATCATGAAAAAATAGGTTTTGGCAGAAGTCACAATAAAAAATGAAAACCCAAAATTAAAAAGGATTGGGGGACTTTAGGACAAGCAAATGTTAAATGTAAAGCAAAGGTGAAAGGAGAAAGAGAGGGTCATTTGTTGGCCCAAACAGGGCCCCTGCTGCGTTCTCACTCACCCATCAGAGCTCCTGCCCAGGGGCCTGGCTTTCCCGTTCCACACAGGCCCAGCTCAGCAAGGCCGTGGGTGAGCGCTTGCAGGGTGAGTGGTTTAGGAGCGCCACCCTGTGTCAGATTCAGAAACTACACGTGTTTGCTGGAATAGCTTTAACTTAGTATCCAACCAAAGGGCTTCCCAGGTGGCTCAGTGGTGGAAAATCCCCCTGATGATGCAGGAGATGCAGGTTCGATTCCTGAATTGGAAAGATCCCCTGGAGGAGGAAATGGCAACCCACTCCAGTACTCTTGCCTGGAGAATCCCATGGACTGAAGAGCCTGAGGGTTAGAGCCCATAGGGATGCAAACAGTTGGTCACAACTGAGCAGGCATAGCATCCAACCAAAATTCCAACCATAACCTAATTTCAAGCTGATGGCTATTTCTGTAGCCCATGCAACATAGATTTAATAGGTCTGTATTGGATAATCTTTTAAATTGTCTGAAACCAAAACAGTCATGAAACTGGATATAATCAACATAATCAAGTGATAATAAGTATTCCCTTGATCCCACAAGTGGCCTAAAGATTCAGGTGTTTCTAAGTGGAAGCCCTTTCATTCACTGACAGTTCAATGTCTTTAATCTTTGTCTTTGAACCCTCCCTATCCCCATCTTTATGACCTACACTTCAAAGAATAAGAAAGATTCACCCACAATATTTTCTTTGTCTTGAAGGCTCTGCCCCCTCCAGCATCAATTGAAACTCCAAGACAATCTTTGGTCCAAACTTTGATGAATTCAATCGTGAAAGGACGGGGTCCTAGGGATGAAGAAAGGGAGTAGAAGATGGTTTAGGGAGTGTTGGGTTGAAATATGAAGTGTGGTGAGACGGGGTAGAGAACAGAGAGGGAAGCAGGTACTTCACCTTCTAGACACCTATGCACCATATTTCCCTCTTAATTCACCTAAAATGTCAAAACAATTTGCTGCCTCATAAATTCATTTTCTTCCAATGACCTTATAGACTAGCCTGCATATTCTTTGCAAAAGCAAACAAAAAATGTCTTTACTTGAAAAATAATAACCTTGACGTTATTGTGTTAAAATTATATTTGATTTCTTCTTTCCTTGGTTTTAATTACAAATGGCCCCCATATTAACTGAGATTCTTCTGCTAATTCCAGAACATATGGTCTAGGTTCCAAGTTATTTCTCTCTGGCCATAATTTTCTTAAACATGTGACTTCTTTTGTCTTTCTTGTTTATAAAATATTTTAAAGTGGTAAACAAATTTAATTTTGGCGTTTCTGCATCTTTCTACTTGCTTCCTCTCCCTACTTAATTTTCGCATCCTTAAGGAAAGAATTATTTTTACCTTTCAAAATGTCTCTCCTGATGGTACAGTGTAATGGTCAATGTGTGTATGTTGAATTAACCCAGAAAGAATAAGGGTTGATGTGGAAGAAAATTACTGACCATAGTGGTGACAAAATTCCAAAATAAATGACCAAGGATGGGAACAGAAACCTTAACTATGTTGCTTCCACTTCCTTTTGGGAGCCTCAAAATTCAGCCATTTGCATATCCAAAGTCATTCCCAGGCTTCTCTTCTTAATGGAGGGAATGCTGAATGAAGCTCTGAATACAAGAAAGTATTTAATTTGTCAATTTCAGGAACTGGATCAGATGGGACCATTAAAAGAAGAGAGTGACATCATCTTTTTATGCACAGAGCAGTTGAGTTCAAAGTTGAAATCGCCTCTCTTGAAGCAAGATGTCTGGAGAGGCCCTGGGTCTTGATGGAGAGTGGGCATGACCCTCCTCTCTGATGCTATTACATCCTGCTCTTGGAAGGTCTCTTCTAGAAGGTTCACAGGTGCTGCTAGTTGGGAACCTCTCTACTTCCTTTCTGTCCAGCAGGTGGTGTGATAAGATGGTTTGGAAAATCTTGAAGACCCAAATTCTTCTAAAGCCTGGGTTTGGAAGAAAAAGCCTCTGAAACCCAACTCTCAAGTATAAGAAGAAAATTTGTGAAAAATATCTGGCAAGGAATATACATGTATTGGTTAAGTAGAATACAGGCTGAGACAGAAGGCCTGGGGATGTTTCCACTGGCCTGGGTAGAGCAGTCTTTCATCAGAAAGATTTTCTCCTTAAAGATAAGACAGAAGTCTTACCAAAGGTTAATAGGCTGATAAGATCCCGGATTTTTTTCCCACTATTTTCCCTATACCTTTCAAATTTTCCACACTAAGCAGATCTCTTCATTTAATACTTGCCAAATATTAAATATTGATACAAAAATCTTTTGTATCAATATTTATTCAACCCTTTCTAAGTTATATGTTTGTGCGACCAGTCACAATAATTGTATCCGACTTTGTGACCCTATGGACTATAGCCCACCAGGCTCCTCTGTCAGGGGAATTCTTCCAGGCTAGAATACTGGAGTGAGTTGACATGCCCTCCTCCTGGAGATCTTCCTGACTCAAGGATTGAACTCAAGTCTACCTGTGTCTCCTGCATTGCAAGTTGATTCTTTACCCACTGAGCCAGAGCCACCTAGGAAGCCCTTTCTAAGTTATATTGATTCCTATTTTCTACATTTGTACATAGATGGTGACAAAATGTAGCTTTTATTTGATCATTGGGCATGTTGGAGATTATTGTGTACATTGCTATAACTAGAATTTTTCATGCTGTAAATACAATTGCAAGGGATATGGATCAGGAACCCTTCTACTACTTACACCATAAAGTATGTTTCCCTGTTGAACTTTTAAATTCTTTCAGGTTAAAGAATTTTTGTAGTATTTCTCAAACAAAGGCATGTTATAGAAAGTTTTTAACAATGAGGTGGCATGAATATCAGTCTGGTATGTGAGGAGATAGCACAGTAGAGACATTAGTTAGGAGTTGATTATCATGGTTCAGTCATAAGGAGTCAAAAGGATGATGACAGTGAGTAGTAAGGAAGAGACGCAAGCAAGTGATACCTAAGGAAGGAGTAAGGTAGATTTAGTAATGATATTCAGGTTACAGAAAAGGAAGAATCTGTGATGTGACAAGTCCAGGCACATGGAAAAATCTGAATATTGCATCAGAACAAGAAGTAAATCAAGTAGTGACAAGGGTACATTAAGATACATGTTACTGGAAATTTTCCAATAGACTAGTGGGATATGTTTGGTCATTAAAGTAGTATAACTCTCAATAGTGAATATAATAAACATTAAGAAAACAGTAATTTATTCTTAAGGAACTAGAGAGCCTCTTGATGAGGGTGAAAGAGGAAAGTGGAAAATGTTGGCTTAAAGCTCAACATTCAAAAAACTAAGATCATGGCACACGGTGCCATCATTTCATGGCAAATAGATGGAGAAATACTGTTCATGGGGTTCTCATACTGTTCATGGGGTTCTCAAGGCAAGAATACTGAAGCAGTTTGCCATGCCCTTCTCCAGTGGACCACATTCTGTCAGACCTCTCCACCATGACCCATCCGCCTTGGGTGGCCCCACACGGCATGGCTTAGTTTCATTGAGATAGACAAGGCTATGGTCCGTGTGATCAGATTAGCTAGTTTTCTGTAATTTTAGTTTCAGTGTGTCTGCCCTCTGATGCCCTCTCGCAACACCTACCATCTTACTTGAGTTTCTCTTACCTTGGACGTGGAATTCCAGTTCAGATATTTCAAATCCTGAAAGATGATGCTGTGAAAGTGCTGCACTCGATATGCCAGCAAATTTGGAAAACTCAGCAGTGGCCACAGGACTGGAAAAGGTCAATATTCATTCCAATCCCAAAGAAAGGCAATGCCAAAGAACGCTCAAACTACTGCACAATTGCACTCATCTCACATGCTAGCAAAGTAATGTTTAAAATTCTCCAAGCCAGGCTTCAGCAATACGTGAACCATGAACTTCCAGATGTTCAAGCTGGCTTTAGAAAAGGCAGAGGAACCAGAGATCAAATTGCTAATATCCGCTGGATCATCGAAAAAGCAAGAGAGTTCCAGAAAAACATCTATTTCTGCTTTATTGACTATGCCAAAGCCTTTGACTGTGTGGATCACAATAAACTGTGGAAAATTCTGAAAGAGATGGGAATACCAGACCACCTGACCTGCCTCTTGAGAAACCTGTATGCAGGTCAGGAAGCAACAGTTAGCACTGGACATGGAACAACAGACTGGTTCTAATAGGAAAAGGAGTACGTCAAGGCTGTATATTGTCACCCTGCTTATTTAACTTATATGCAGAGTACATCATGAGAAACGCTGAGCTGGAGGAAGCACAAGCTGGAATCAAGATTGCCGGGAGAAATATCAATAACCTCAGATATGCAGATGACACCACCCTTATGGCAGACAGTGAAGAAGAACTAAGGAGCCTCTTGATGAAAGTGAAAGAGGAGAGTGAAAAAGTTGGCTTGAAGCTCAACATTCAGAAAACTAAGATCATGGCATCTGGTCCCATCACTTCATGGGAAATAGATGGGGAAACAGTGGAAACAGTGTCAGACTTTATTTTTTTGGACTCCAAAATGACTGCAGATAGTGATTGCAGCCATGAAATTAAAAGACGCTTACTCCTTGGAAGGAAGGTTATGGCCAACCTAGATAGCATATTTAAAAGCAGAGACATTACTTTGCCAACAAAGGTCCGTGTAGTCAAGGCTATGGTTTTTCCAGTGGTCATGTATGGATGTGAGAGTTGGACGGTGAAGAAAGCTGAGCACTGAAGAATTGATGCTTTTGAACTGTGGTGTTGGAGAAGACTCTTGAGAGTCCCTTGGACTGCAAGGAGATCCAATCACTCCATCTGAAAGGAGATCAATCCTGGGTGTTCATTGGAAGGACTGATGTTGAAGCTGAAACTCCAATACTTTGGCTACCTCATGCGAAGAGTTGACACATTGGAAAAGACCCTAATGCTGGGAAGGATTGGGGGCAGGAGGAGAAGGAGATGACAGAGGATGAGATGGTTGGATGGCATCACTGACTCGATGGCCATGGGTTTGGGTGAACTCCGGGAGTTGGCGATGGACAGGGAGGCCTGGCGTGCTGCAATTCATGGCGTTGCAAAGAGTCGGGCACGACTGAGTGACTGAACTGAACTGAGATGGAGAAAAAGTGGAAACAGTGACAGATTTTATTTTCTTCAGCTCCAAAATCAATCCAGACAGTGACTGTAGCCACAAAATTAAAATATAGTTGCTCCTTGAAAGAAAAGCTATGAGAAATGTAGACAGCATATTAAAAAGCAGAGACATCACTTTGCTGACAAAGGTCTGTAGAGTCAAAGCTATAGTTTTGGTACAGAGGTGAGAGTTGGACCATAAAGAAGGCTGAGTGCCAAAAAATTGATACTTTTGAACTATGGTGCTAGAGAAGACTCTTTAGAATCTGTTGGACAGCAAAGAGATCAAACCAATCAATCCTAACAGAAATATCAACCCTGCATACTATTTGAAAGGATTGATGCTGAAGCTGAGGCTCCAATCCTTTGGACACCTAATGCAAAGAGCCGACTCTTTGGAAAAGACCCTGATGCTGGGAAAGATTGAGGGCGAGAGGAGAAGGGAACAACAGAGGATGAGATGGTTGGATGGCATCATCAACTCCATGGATATGAGTTTGAGCAAACTCCAGGAGACAGTGAAGGTCAGGGAAGCCTGGAGTACTTTACTCCATAAGGTCACAAAGAGTCAGACATGACTTAGTAGCTGAACAATAACAATAACAGCAACAAACCCTAAAAACACCTGGTACCTGTGAACATGACCTTATTTAGAAAAGAGTCTTTAATGATTAACCAAATTAAGATCGTTTCATACTAAATAAGGGTGAGTCCTGATTCAGTATGCTGGTGTCCTTATAAGATAGGAAGAGACACAAACGCAGACCATGAGAAGATGGAGGCAAGGATCAGAATTACGCTGTTACCTGCCAAGAATGTCTGGAGCTACCAGGAGCTGAAAGAGGCAAGGAAGTTTCCTCCTGCACAGGCTTAGGAGACAGAACACCCTGATTTTAAATTCTAAAACTATGCAAGATAAATTTCTGTTATTTTAAACCACATAATATGTGGTACTTTGCTATGGTAGTCCTAGAAAACAAATATGATTGCCCTCTTTAGCACTCAGAGCAGGAGAGGAGAGGCAGATGTTTAGTTTTTTTGGTGGAGTGGATATTACAAGACTATGTCACTATGGAAATCCACTTACTGTGTAAAGTTACCCATTAGGCAGATGGGGAGATTAGGAGTGTGTTGGTTCAATAACTCTGTGTACTCTTTCCCTGACAAAGGTGACCACTGCTGTTACCTGATCATGGTATGATGAAAACTGGACTTCAATACCAGAAATAAAGAGGTTGTCCAGCCTGCTTTCCTGGCACATGTCATGCCCACTAGAGAAACATGTTCTCTGGACATTTCACTGCACCCCTTCCTCTCTGGCAAAGCCTGCTGGTTTTCAGAAAACTGACAAGTTCATGAAATGTTTATTTCAATATAAAATGGAAAGACAAAGGACCAAAAGCTCAGCTATATATCAGGAATGAAACAGTTGAGGAGCATATAAGGGGGAAATGAGGCAGGTTACAACTAATATGGGGTAACAGGTACAAGCATGGGTATATCCTGTAGGCTATGAATTTCTCAGCTCAAAATATAGTAAGACAATTGGTACTACTTTTTATTATTCATCTTTTCAGCTTGATTAGAGAAGAACTAAAGTGCACTTGGTTGTTAATTTAATAGGAAAATTAAAAGTTTGATTTGTATAAGCTTTCAGAAGAGATTAACTTCCTGACTTTTTTTCTAATTTATCCTTAACTCAGCAAACATCTATTGAACCTTTCTCATGAGCCATTCACTAGGCTACATGCTAAAGCTACCAAGAAGAATTTTTATTTTTAATCTTTTCTTGAAAGGATTTTGCACATGAGTGGAAGAAATAGACAAATAAAGAGTAATTTGGTTTTTAAAAAGTGCAGCATAATAATGGTTACTGATAGTAATATTGATGATATTAGTAATAATAATTTTGACTGTAGTATATTATTACATGTACTAAGGGAGCAGAGAGAAAATTGTGCCTAATTCCCACTGGAGAGAGAATGTTGCCTGCCTGCCCTCTAATCCTCCAAGTGAGACAAAAGGCCTAGGTGGGCAGAATGGACCAGGGAGAGAAAGAAAAGTCTGTCTGAAGACCTCAAGCCTTCAACATCACTGATTATTGAGAAATGCAAATCAAAACTACAATGAGGCATCACCTCACACTGGTCAGAATGGCTATCATAAAAAATTCTATAAACAATAAATACTGGAGAGGATGTGGATAAAAGGAAACCCTCCTACACTGTTGGTGGGAATATAAACTGATACAGCCATTATGGAGAACAGTATGGAGATTCCTTTAAAAACTAGGCATAAATCTACCATATGATCCAGCAATCCCACTACTGGACATATACCCTGAGAAAGCCACAATTCTAAAAGACACATGAATCCTAATATCATAGCAATACTATTTACAATAGCCGATACATGGAAACAACCAAGATGTCCATCAACAGATGAATGGATAAAGATGTGGTACATATATACAATGGAATATTACTCAGCCATAAAAAAGAATGAACTTGAGCTAGTTCTAATGAGGTGGATGAACCTAGAGCCTCTTGTACAGAGTGAAATAAGTCAGAAAAAGAAAAACAAATGTAGCATATTAACATATATATATATATATATATATATATATATGTATATATATATGGAATCTAGAAAAATGGTATTGATGAACTTATATTCAGGGAAGGAATGGAGACATAGATATAGAGAATGGACTTGTGGACACAGTGTGGGAGAGAGAGAGTGGGAAGAACTGAAAAAGTATTAATAGTGTATACACTATCAGATGTAGGATGGATAGCTGGTGAGAAATTACTATGTAGCACAGGAAGCCCATTCTGGTGCTCTTTGATGACCCAGAGGGAGGGATAGGGAGAGGGGAAGGAGGGAGGGGATGCATGTATAATTATGGCTGATTTGCGTTGTTGTATGGCAGAAACCAACACAACATTGTAAAAATTAAAAATCAAAAATAAACATTTAAAAAAATACCTCTCAAGATGACAATCTTTGGAGAAATGCAAAGAGCACAGGGGAGGTGTGGGAGAGTGTGGGAGATGAGGTGGGAGCCACACCTTGAAGCTTTGTGTAATCATTCCTCTCTGTACTGCCTATTTTCAAACTGGTGTCCGTAAGTAGAAAGTGAAGAATTTTGAATTTCTCTTAAGAGTATATGCATGTATGAGCATGAGAAGTGGAATATCAGTAAACAAATGATGCCATAGTTATCAGCAATTGCAGCCACCATGGATGGTGAGCTGGTGAGCCCTGAGGGAACTCAGGAAGGTAAGAATACCTGTCATCTAGCACCCATCAAACTGCATTCACTCCTGACAGTGAACCCCGAGGAAACTCAGGATGTGAAAACACAGGATACTGGTTCCAGATAGCTCAGGTGCATATCAAAGGAATGATTTCAGTGCACCCAGACTCTTGGATCTTCGCATACATAGAAAATTGCTAATTTCTTAACTTGAGATATCCATTTTTTTTTAACTAAAGGATAATTGCTTTACAGAATTTTGCTGTTTTCTGTCAAACCTCAACATGAATCAGCCATAGGTATACACATATCCCCTCCCTTTTGAACCTCCCTCCCATCTCCCTCCCCATCCCACCCCTCTAGGTTGATACAGAGCCCCTGTTTGAGTTTCCTGAGCCATACAGCAAATTCCTATTGGCTATTTATTTTACATATGATAAGGTAAATTTGCATGTTGCTCTTTCCGTACATCTCACCCTCTCCTTCCCTCTGCCCATGTCCATAAGTCTATTCTCTGAGTCTGTTTCTCCATTGTTTCCCTGTAAATAAATTTTTCAGTACCATTTTTCTAGATTCTGTATATATGCATTAGAATACTATATTTATCTTTCTCTTTCTGACTTACTTCACTCTGTATAATAGGTTCTAGATTCATCAACCTCACTAGGACTGACTCAAATGTGTTCCTTTTTATGTCTGAGTAATATTCCATTGTGTATATGTACCACAACTTCTTTATCCATTCATCTGTCGATGGACATCTAGGTTGCTTCCTTGTTCTAGCTATTGTAAATAGTGCTGCAATGAACAATGGGATACGTGTGTATTTTTCAATTTTGGTTTCCTCAGGCTATATGCCTAGGAGTGAAATTGTTGGGTCACATGGTGGTTTTATTCCTAGTTTTTTAAGGAATCTCCATACTGTCTTCCATAGTGGCTGTATCAATTTACATTCCCACCAAAAGTGCAGGAGCGTTCCCTTTTCTCCATATCCTCTCCAGCATTTATTGTTTGTAGACTTTTTGATGATGACCATTCTGACTGGTGTGAGGTGATATCTCACTGTAGTTTTGACTTGCATTTCTCTAATAATGAGCTATATTGAGCATCTTTTCATATGTTTGTTAGCCCTCTGTATGTCTTCTTTGGAGAAATGTCGGTTTAGCTCTTTTTCCCATTTTTTGATTGGGTTGTTTGTTTTTCTGGTATTGAGTTGTATGAGCTGCTTATATATTTTGGAAATTAATCCTTTGTCTGTTGTTTCATTTGCTACTATTTTCTCCCATTCTGATGGTTGTCTTTCACCTTGCTTATAGTTTCCTTTGCTGTGCAAAAGCTTTTAAGTTTAGTCAGGTCCCACTTGTTTCCTTTTGTTTTTATTTCTGTTACTCTAGGAGGTGGGTCATAGAGGATCTTGCTTTGATTTATGTCATCGAGTGTTCTGCCAATGTTTTCCTCTAAGAGTTTTATAGTTTCTGGTCCTACATTTAGGTCTTTAATCCATTTTGAGTTTATCTTTGTGTATGGTGTTAGGAAGTGTTCTAATTTCATTCTTTTGCATGTAGCTGTCCAGTCTTCCCAGCACCATGTACTGAAGAGGCTTACTTTGCCCCATTGTATATTCTTGCCTCCTTTGTCAAAAATAAGGTACCCATAGGTGCATGGGTTTATTTCTGGGCTTTCTATCTTGTTGCATTGATCTATATTTCTGTTTTTGTGCCAGTACCATACTGTCTTGATGACTGTAGCTTTGTAGCATAATCTGAAGTCAGGAAGGTTGATTCCTCCAGCTCCATTCTTCTTTCTCAAGACTGCTTCGGCTATTCAGGGTCTTTTGTGTTTCTGTATGAATTGTGAAATTTTTTGTTCTAGTTCTGTGAAAAATGCCAAAGGTAATTTGATAGGGATCACACTGAATCTGTAGATTGCATTTGGTAGTATAGTCATTTTCATAGTATTGATTCTTCCTACCCAGGAACATGGAGTCTCTCTCCATCTGTTTATGTCGTCTTTGATTTCTTTCATTAGTGTCATAATTTTCAGTGTACAGTTTTGATTTTCTTTAATTCACAATAATCTTTTGATGTTCAGATTACCTGACCTTTGTTGCAAAACTTCTGTATCACCTGGTTCCCTTGCTCACCTCAGATCTCTCAGGGTTACTTGAGATGCTACTTCCCTGGATTTAAGTCCTTAAAATTTCCACCAAATAAAAACATAAGTCTCACCTTTTAGATTGTGAATATTTGTATAAGTTTATGTGTGTGTGTGTGTGTGTGTGTGTGTGTGTGTGTGTTTGGTTTCAAATACAACTTAAAAAATTTTAAATGCTAGGATATTCTAATATCTAGATTGCCACCTTGTGAGTGAGTACTGCCACATGACTTTAAGGGTTGCTTTGGTAGTTATAATATTTGTACTGGTTAGTGTTTATTTGATTGTAGCCTGTAACATACCAGGGGCTTCCCCTGGTAGCTCAGCTGGTAAAGAATCCGCCTGCAATGCAGGAGACCCTGGTTTGATTCCTAGTTCAAGAAGGTATGCTGGAGAAGGGATAGGCTACCCACTGCAGTATTCTTGGGATTCCCTGGTGGTTCAGCTGGTAAAGAATCTGCCTGCAATGTGAGAGACCTGAGTTCAATCCGTGGGTTGGGAAGATCCCCTGGAGAATAGAACAGCTACCCACTTCAGTATTCTCGCCTGGAGAATTCGATAGACTGTATAGTCCATGGGCTCTCAAAGAGTCAGACACGACTGAGCAACTTTCAGTTTCTGTCACATATTAAAGAACATTCAAAAAGTCTTGCCTATCTATCCCCGCGTAGAAGTATTTGTGGCAGAGATTACTGGTGTCTCTTACTATAAGTTTCTCCTTCTTTCAAAATAATGAAACCCCAGAGATTTAAATGAACATATTGATAATCAGGGAAAAACATACCATATTGCCCAGTTTCCCTCGGAGCTAATTGTAGTCTTGTGAATAAGTTCAAGCCAATGAATTATAGGGTTTATCTGGTAGCTCAAATGGTAAAGAATTTGCCTGCATTGTGGGAGACCTGGGATGGATCGCTGGATGGGGAAGAGCCCCTGGAGAGGGGAATGGCTACCCATTCTTGCCTGAGAATTCCATGTACAGAGGAGCCTGTAAGCAGAAGTCTATTGTAGCAGCTTCTGGAAACCTTCCTTAAGAGCAAGATGATTTTCTGTATATGTACATGAGGTTGAGTTTGCCCTTGTGTTTTTCAAATATCCCATGTCCTTACTGATTCCTAATTGATTTTTTTAATACTGATATAGGTAAATTAACATTTTTTACTGTGATTCTTGATGTCTATTTTTTTCTATATTTATTTCAATATTCACCTTATATATTTCAAGTCCACTATTTGGGGAGCAATTTAAGATATTTGGACTATCTCAGTAACATTTAATCAAGAAATTTCACATGATTTCATTTGCATTTTTATTTATAACCATTTTGGTGTCAAGCAGCACTCCTGTTTTAAAAAATTCAATCTAGGAAGCTCAGTTCAGTGTTCTGTGGTGACCTAGATGAATGGGGATGGAGGGAATGGAAGGAGGTCCAAGAAGGAGGGGACATATACATACATAAAACTGATTCCTTTCATTGTACAGCCAAAACTAATACAACATTGTAAAGCAACTGTACCCCAATTATAAAAGCTTCAATCTGACAACTTAAAACTTTTAATTAGAGAATTTAGTCATACGTATACATTTATATATAGCCATTTATATACATTTATATGCTGACATATTTTGACTTAAAGTTCTACCTTATCTTGTACTTTATGATTCCTCCATGTTTCTCACTCCCTTTTTATATTCATTATTTTTTGCCATTTCAGTACTTATCCTCTGCTAGTTTGTAAATCAAACCCTCTTATTTAATCCTTTTAGTAGTTTCTTCAGAAATTATGACATGAATAAATTTATGGAAGAACAATGTTAATTAATGTCTTTACCCTCCTCTTGGGCAATTAAAAAAACAAAACAAAACCTCAGAACACTTAACTGTTCTACTCCTTTGAAAATTCTGTGCTTTATTACTATGCATTAAATATTTTATTTTCCAAATACAAGTTTTATACCATCAGTATTCATTTAGATGTACCCACTTACTCCTTTGTTACTTCTTGCATCTCAGTCCTACATCTAAGAACATCTCTTTCTGCCTTAAGTACATTCTTTAGAATTTTATTTAGCAGAGAACAAACTGGTTTTTGATTATTTGTCTGAAAAAGTCTTTATTTACCTGTGTATAGAAGCTGAGGTTGACATATTTTCTTTAAGGGTATTGAAGATATTCCACTATTTTCTGGTTTTTATTATTACTGTTTAAAAGTCAGATAAAAGTGTAATTGTCACACTTTTGAATTTAAGTTTTGCCTTCAATATAACTGCCTCCAAATTTTTTTTACCTTCTTGTTATAGAGAATTTAAAGCATATTGAAAATAATAAAGAATCATCTAACAAATCCTTTTGTGTTTATACCCAGTTTCAACAATCATCAACATTTTGCCACTTTCATGTCATCCATTCTGGCATATGCAAACACTTGTACATCTATTTTAGTAGTTTACTTTTTGCAAGAGTATTTTAGAACCAATACAAAAAGATGCTATATTATGTCTTTTCATCTGTAAACATCTCGGTGTGTATCTCTAACTGATAAGGACTTTATTAACATAAGCAGCATGCCACCAACACGATCTGTGAATTTAACAAGAATATCTTGATACCTTCTACTATCTATTCTCTGTGCAAATTTTCACTTGTCCAAAAGTGCTTTTCATAGCTGCTTTGTGGGAATCAATATCTAAAAAAGCCCACACATTGCTTTGGGTTATTCCTATTAAGATTGTTTTATTACAGAAGGCCATGCCTTGACCTTTTTTGTCCATTATTTTGATTTATCAAAGAAACCAGATACTTCCTTAGAAAGATCCACTTTCTCAAGAATTGGCAGTCAGACCTAGAAGTTTGATTGGTTCAGATTAAATATTTTAGGCAAGTATAATTTTCAGTGTATTAATGATGAATAAAATATTTGATTTTACCCCTTTTAATGACTCCAGGATTGATCAATGAGTTTAGTTGGCGTCAGCTGTCACCTCCATTATGAAATTTTCCTCAACCTTCCACCTAAGGTCTTGATAGCACTGAGGACTGTTGTCTAGATTCATGATTGCATTCAGTTCAGTTCAGCTCAGTCACTCAATCGTGTCCGACTCTATGCGACCCCATGGACTGCAGCATGCCAACTTCCCTGTCCTTAACCAACTCCCGGAGTTTACTCAAACCCATGTCCATTGAGACAGTGATGCCATCCAACCATCTCATCCTCTGTCGTCCCCTTCTCCTCCTGCCCTCAATCTTTCCCAGCATCATGGTCTTTTCAAATGAATCAGTTCTTTGCATCAGGTGGCCAATATTGGAGTTTCAGCTTCAGCATCAGTCCTGCCAATGAATATTTAGGACTGATTTTCTTTAGGGTGGAATGGTTGGATCTCCTTGCAGTCCAAGGGACTCTCAAGAGTATTCTCCAACATGACAGTTCAAAAGCATCAGTTCTTTGTTGCTCGGTTTTCTTTATAGTCCAACTCTCACATCTATACATGACCACTGGAAAAACCATAGCTTTGACTAGATGGATCTTTGTTGGCAACTTAATGCCTCTGCTTTTTAATATGCTGTCATAACTTATCTTCCAAGGAGCAAGTATCTTTTAACTCCGTGGCAGCAGTCACCATCTGCAGTGATTTTGGAGCCCCCCCAAAAAGTCTGTCACAGTTTTCATTGTTTCCCCCATCTATTTTCCATGAAGTGATGGGAATAGATGCCATGATCTTAGTTTTTTTGAATGCTGAGTTTTAACCCAGCTTTTTCACTCTCCTCTTTCACTTTCATCAAGAGGCTCTTTAGTTCTTCTTCACTTTCTGCAATAAGGGTAGTGTCATCTGCATATCTAAGGTATATTTCTCCCAGAAAACTTGATTCCAGCTTGTACTTCATCCAGCTCAGCATTTCTCATGATGTACTCTGCATATAAGTTAAATAAGCACAGTGACAATATACAGCCTTGATGTACTTCTTTCCCTATTTGGAAACAGTCTGTTGTTCCATGTTCTAACTGTTGCTTCTTGACCTGCATACAGATTTCTCAGGAGGCAGGTCAAGTAGTCTGGTATTCCCATCTCTTTCAGAATTACCCTGTTTGTTGTGATCCACACAATCAAAGGCTTTGGCCTAGTCAATAAAGCAGAAGTAGATGTTTTTCTGGAACTCTCTCACTTTTTTGATGATCCAGTGTATGTTGGCAATTTGATCTCTGGCTCCTCTGCCTTTTCTAAATCCAGCTTGAACATCTGGAAGTTCATGGTTCATGTACTGTTGAAGCCTGGCTTAGAGAATTTTGAGCATAACTTTGCTAGTGTGTGAGATGAGTTCAATTGTCAGTAGTTTGAGCATTTGTTGGCATTGCCTTTCTTTGGGATTGGGATGAAAACTGACCTTTTCCAGTCCTGTGGCCACTGCTGAGTTTTCCAAATATGCTGGCATATTGCATGCAGCACTTTTACAGCATAATCTTTTAGGATTCGAAATAGCTCAACTAGAATTCCATCACCTCCACTAGCTTTGTTCCTAGTGATGCTTCCTTAGGCCCACTTGACTTCACATTCCAGGATGTCTGGCTCTAGGTGAGTGATCATACCATAGTGATTACATGGGTCGTGAAGATCTTTTTTGTATAGCTCTTCTGTGTATTCTTGCCACCTCTTCTTAATATCTTATGCTTCTGTTAGGTCCATACCAGTCCTGTCCTTTATTGTGCCCATCTTTGCATGAAAAGTTCCCTTGGTATCTCTAATTTTCTTGAAGAGATCTCTAGTCTTTCCCATTCTATTGCTTTCCTCTACTTCTTTGCATTGATCACTGAGGAAGGCTTTCTTATCTCTCCTTGCTATTCTTTGGAACTCTGCATTCAAATGGGTATATCTTTCCTTTTCTCCTTTGTCTTTCACTTCTCTACTTTTCAAAGCTGCTTGTAAGGCCCCCTCAGACAACCACTTTGCCTTTTTGTATTTCTTTTTCTTGGGGATGGTCTTGATCCCTGCCTCCTGTACAACGTCATGAACCTCCGTCCATAGTTCTTCAGGCAATCTGTCTATCAGATCTAATCCCTTGAATCTATTTCTCACTTCCACTGTATAATCATAAGGGATTTTATTTAGGCCATACCTGAATAGTCTAGTGGTTTTCCCTACTTTCTTCAATTTAAGTCTGAATTTGGCAATAAGCAGTTCATGATCTGAGCCACAGTCAGCTCCCAGTCTTCTTTTTGCTACCTGTATAGAGCTTCTCCATCTTTGGCTGCAAAGAATATAATCAATCTGATTTCGGTGTTGACCATCTGGGTATGGTCATGGGTATGGGTATGTTGACCATGCTCATGGGTAGAGTCGTCTCTTGTGTTGTTGGAAGAGGGTGTTTGCTATGACCAGTGCATTCTCTTGGCAAAACCCTATTAGCCTTTGCCCTGCTTCATTCTGTAGTCCAAGGCCAAGTTTGCCTGTTACTCCAGGTATTTCTTGACTTCCTACTTTTGCATTCCAGTCCCCTAAAATGAAAAGGACACCTTTTCTGAGTGTTAGTTCTAGAAGTTCTTATAGGTCTTCCTAGAACAGTTCAACATCAGCTTCTTCAGCATTATTGGTCCAGGCATACACTTGGATTACTGTGATATTGAATGGTTTGCCTTGGTAACCAACAGAGATCATTCTGTCATTTTTCAGATTGCATCCAAGTCTGAATTTCAGACTCTCTTATGACTATGATGGCAACTCCATTTCTTCTAAGGGGTTCTTGCCCACAGTAGTAGATATAATGGTCATCTGAGTTAAATTTACCCATTCCTGTCTATTTTAGTCCGCTGATTTTAAAATGTCAACGTTCACTCTTTCCATCTCCTGTTCGATCACTTCCAGTTTGCCTTGATTCATGGACCAGGTTCCTATGCAATATTGCTCTTTACAGCATAAGACTTTGCTTCTATCACCAGTCACATCCACAACTGGGTGTTGTTTTTTCTTTGGCTCCATCCCTTCATTCTTTCTGGAGTTATTTCTCCACTCTTCTCCAGTAGCATATTGGGCACCTACCGACCTGGGGAGTTCATCTTTCAGTGTCTTATCTTTTTGCCTTTTCACACTGTTCATAGGGTTCTCAAGGCAAGAATACTGAAGTGGTTTGCCATTCCCTTCTCCAGTGAACCACGTTTTGTCAGAGCTCTCCACCATGACCCATCCGTCTTGGGTGGCATGGCTTAGTTTCATTGAGTTAGACAAGGCTGTGGTCCAGGTGATCAGATTGGTTAGTTTTTTGTGATTGTTGTTTTCAGTCTCTCTGCCCTCTGATGGAGAAGGATAAGAGGCTTATGGAAGCTTCCTGATGGGAGAGACCGAAAGCTGAAAGCGCAAGTCACTCAGTCGTGTCTGGCTCTTTTCAACCCCATGGACTTTACAGTCCATGGAATTCTCCAGGCAAGAATACTGGAGTGGGTAGCCTTTCCCTTCTCCAGGGATTTTCCCAACCCAGGGATGGAACCCAGGTCTCCCGCATTGCAGGCGGATTCTTTACCAGCTGAGCCACAAGGGAAGCCCAGGAATACTGGAATGGGTAGCCTATCCCTTCTCCAGTGGATCTTCCCTACCCAGGGATTAACCCAGGTCTTCCACTTTGCAGGCAGATTCTTTACCAACTGAGTTATTAGGGAATCTGGTCTTTTTCTGGTGGGTGGGACCATGCTCAGTAAATCTTTAATCCAATTTTCTGTTGGAGAGTGGAGCTGTGTTCCCTCCCTGTTATTTGACCTGAGGCCAAACTATGGTGCAGGTAATGAAGATAATGGGCAGTGCCCCCAACCCTGCAGCAGGCCACAGCTTACCCACGCCTCCGCCAGAGACTCCTGGACACTTACGGGCAAGTCTGGGTCAGTCTCTTGTGGGGTCACTGCTCATGGCATGCTCAAGGCTCTGTTTGTGCCCTCCTAGAGTCTGTTTCCTCAGTCCTGTGTAAGTTCTGGCGGCTCTATGGTGGGTTAGTGGAGACCTCCTCCAAGAGGGCTTATGCCATAATCAGGTCTACTGTACCCAGAGCCCCTGCCCTTGCAGCAGTCCACTGCTGACCCACACCTCCTCAGGGGAAACCCAAACACAGTTCTGTCTCAAATCTCTTGGGGTCTCTGAGTCCTGGTGCACATAAGGTATGTTTGAGCCCTCTGAGCGTCTTTGGCAGGTATAGGTTTAATTCTAAACGCGATTTTGCCCCTCCTACCATCTTGCTGGGGCTTCTCCTTCACCCTTGGACATGGGGTATCTCCTCAAAGTCACTCCCACACCACACAGCAGAGGTGGGGTATTTCCTCACAGTCGTTCGAGCACCCTGCGGCCACCATTAGAGGTTGAGAAAATGATGTTTGCCTTACTTCTATACTTCTGCTTCTATTAACTGCAAGTTTTACAAAAATCTTTCCTTCATCTACTCTTTAATCAGAAAGACAGAATAGGTGCTTGATTCTTTCTCTTGGTTAACTTTTAGGATAGTGAGTTGTTGTCTAAGCCACTTCCAAAAATAGTTGGCCTCTGGAGCCTTTCATAATGTTTTTTGTGTCCCTTTTAAAAATAAGTTTTATTGAGGTATAATTTACATTCAATAAAATTCACCCATATTACCTACACAGTTTGAAAGGTTTTGACAAATGAAAACATTCATGTAAACATAACCACAATCAAGAAATAGGACATCTCCAGGGCCCCAGAAAACTTTTCTTCTGTCCTTTAAAATCAGTTCATTCTCTTCACTCCAGCCCCAAGCAACTGCTATCATTTAAAATTTTTTTCTATAATTTCCTATAAATGAAATAATATGGATTTAGTCTTCTGTATGGGCACCTTTCTCTTAGCATAACGTTTTTGAGATTAGTCCATGTTGTTTTATGTGTCAGCAGTTCTTTCCAGTGTGGAGTAGTTTTAGATCATATGAATGTGTCACATTTTATTCATCAATCCACAATTTTATTGGACATTTCATCCCTGAAATGTGGATCGTAAGCTGAAAGGATTGCTCTGTGGCTCTTCGGAGGTCATTCCTCCCCCTCTCCCACCCCCTCTGTGTGTGTGTGTGTGTGTGTGTGTGTGTGTGTGTGTGTGTGTATTTACCTTCTACTTGGCACTCTGTTCTGCCAGTTCCAGGCGCCTCCTCCCACTAAAACTACATTCTTCAAATGGTCAACTCAAAGAGATAGATGGGCTCTGTTTTAGTTCCCCCTTCCTGCACCACAGACTGAAAACTGCTTCTAGGTACTAATCTGGGGCAATCATAGAGTTCATCTTTTTTGTTTCTTATCTCAAAGTGATCACAAACCTGCACTGTCTGTTTTCCAGTGTCTGAAAAGAAATGTTTTAAAAATATTTATTTTTTTAGCTTTATAGTTTTATAAGACAGGAGGGCAAGTCTCATAGAAGTCAGTCCTTCATAATGGAAGCAAAGTTTACTGAACCTTTGTCACAAGAAAAAATTAGGTTTTTTTCCAATCAACTTTCTGAAGTATAATTTATATACTTTAAAATTCACAGTTTAAGTCTATAGGTTGCTGGTTTTGACAAATGTGTGCAGCATATAATCACCACCTCTATTTCCTTCAGGGAGTTTCCTCAATTCTTTCTGCAATCAGGCTTCATTCACATCTCTCAATCTGGGCAACCAATTATCCAGTCTCTGTCAATATAGATTAATTGCATCTGTTCTAATATTTCAAGCATACGGAATCAGTTTTGTTTTGTATCTGGCTTCTTTCAGTAGCGTAATGTTTATCATGTCCACTTATACCCTTGCATATGTCAATGTGTAGTTCTTTTTTGTTGCTGAGTTGTAGTCAATTGCATGGATGAAACAGTTTGTTTATCAATTCATTTGTTGATGATCATTTGGAGAGTACTCAGTTTGGGACTATTATGAATAAAGCTGCTATGAACATTCCTATACAAGTCTTTTTATGAGTACATGTTTTCAGTTCTCTTGATCAAATATCTAGCAGTGGAATTATTCAGTCATATGTAAGTACTGATATATGTTGAATTTTATAAAAAAAAAAATTTCCAAACTCTTTTCCAAGTGACTGTATCATTTTACATTTCTAATGGTAATGTATGAAAATTCCAGTTGCTCCACATTAACACCAACACCAGGAATAGTTTTGCCATTCTTTTTAATTTAATTTATGCCAGTCAGTAGAAAGGGATATTTTGTTGTGATTTTCATTCGGGGTTCCTGATGACTACCCTGAACATATATTCATTTGCTAATTGCCCATTTGAATTCTTTTGGATTGTCTGTTTTAGTGTTCTGCCCTTTTTAAAACAAGGTTGTTTGTGTCCTTACTAAGTTATAAAGTCATTTGTACAGTATTGATACAGGTTCTTTGTGAGATATATGTTCTCAGTATACTCTCAGAAACTTTTTCTTGGAATCCCACTTCTGCGTATTTATTCAAAAGAATTGAAGTCAAAATCCTAAAATGATATTAGCACTCTAATGTTCATTGCAATAGTATTTACAGAGGGTAGTTGTTGTTGTTCAGTCTCTTAGTAGTGTCTGACTCTTTGTGACCCACAGACAGCAGCACACCAGGCTTCCCTGTCCTTTGCCATCTCCTGGAGTTTGCTCAAACTCGTGTCCATTGAGTCAGTGATGCCATCCAGCCATCTCATCGTCTGTCATCCCTTTCTCCTCCTGCCTTCAATCTTTCACAGCATCAGGGTCTTTTCCAATGAGTTGGCTCTTTGCATCAGGGCCAAAGGATTGGAGCTGAGCTTCAGCATCAGTCCTTTCAATGAATATTCAGGGTTGATTTCCTTTAGGATTTACTGGTTTGATCTCCATGCTGTCCAAGGGACTCTTGAGTGTCTTCTCCAGCACCACAGTTCAAAGGCATCAATTCTTGGGCACTCAGCCTTTTTTATTGCCCAGCTCTCACATCCATACATGACTACTGGAAAAACCGTAGCTTTGACTATACAGACCTTTGTAGGCAAAGTAATGTCTCTGCTTTTGGGTAAGTCACATATTAAATGTTCTGAACACACCAAAATTAAAAATTAGAACCTTTTAAAAAGAGTTTCACTGATTACTGATTCCATTTTCAATCTGGATTCATTTTGTTTCTTTTTAATTTTGTTTTATTGCACTGGCTAGACTTCTGGTGCAATGTTGAATGGAAGTGGTAAGAGCAGACATCCTTGCCTCACCCCTCATCTTACTGGAAACAATTCAGTCTCTCACCATTAAGCATGATGTTACATTTCAACTTTTCATATATACCCTTTAGGAGAATGAGCAAATTCGCTTCTAGTCCTGAGTTGCTGAGAGATTTTATCAAAAATAGATTTTGGACTTTGTTATATCCTTTTATTAAACTTATTGAGCTAATCATGTACTTTTTTTTTAGTCTGTTACTATGACCCACACTGATTTTTTTTCAGTGCTAAATTACCCTTGCATTCTTGAGAAGGTCATATTTGTTCATAATGTGAATGAATGAATGAATTATTATTTTATATATTTTTATCTTTCATTTGATAGACTAAAATATTTGCATCTTTGCATTTATGATTATGAAAAAGTTTCTATAGTATTCATTTCTTGTAATGTTGTTTACTGGTTTGGGTAGCAAGGTAATGCTGACCTCTGTGTAAAAATAATTGAGAAGTATTTCCTGCTCTTCAATTTTCTGAGAGATTTTCCATAAAATTGGTATTATTTCTTCCTTAAATATATGGTGGAATAGCCCAGTTTTCTTTGTGGGAAGGTTTCTTTCATCTGTATAAGGACATTTACGTGATCTATTTTTTTCTTGAATGAACTTTGGCCTAATACATTTTTTTCATCTAGTATGTCAAATTTATTGGTATAAACTTGTTTATAATATTCCCTTATTAGCTTTTAATATTTGTCAAATCTGTAGTGATGCTCCCACTCTCATTCCTGAAATTCCTAATTTTTGTTTTCTCTCTTTTTTTCCTGACCAGTCTAGATAGAAATTTAAAGCTTTTTTAATTTTTCTTTTATATTAGAGCAAAGTTGATTAACTTTGTTATGTTAGTGTTATGTTAGTTTCAGGTGCACAGCAAAGTGCTTCAGTTATACATATACATTTTCAGTTTTTTCTCATTTCGGTTATTTTTCTCATTTAGGTTGAGCATATTTCCCTGTGCTATACAGTAGTTAAAGAACTTGGTTATCTATTTTAAATGTAGTAGAGTGTACATGTCAGTCCTAAACTCTGAATCTATCCCTCATCTTCACTCTTCCACCCTGCTAATCATAAGTTCATTCTCTAAGTCTATGAGTCTGTTTCTGTTTTGTAAATAGATTCATTTGTATCATTTTAACAATATGATATGTATCATATAAGCAATATCATATGATTTTTATCTTTCTCTTATATACTTCACTTAGTATGATAGTCACCAGGTCCATCAATATTGGTGCAAATGGCATTATTTCATTCTTTGTAAAGGCTGAGTAATATTCCATTGTATATATGAAACACATCTTCTTTATCCATTCACCTGTCAATGGGCATTCACCCGCGTTCATGTCTTGCCTATTGTAAATGGCTCTGTAGTGAACATTGGAATGCATGTATCTTTTCAAACCATGTTTTTCTCCAGATATATGCCCAGGAGCAAGATTATGCTCAAGATTCTTCAAGTTAGGCCTCAGCAGTATGTGAATCGAGAATTTCCTGATGTACAAGCTGGATTTAGAAAGGGCAGAGGAACCAGAAATCAAATTTCCATCATCTGTTGGATCACAGAATAAGCCAGGAAATTCCAGAAAACTTCTGTTTCATTGACCACAGTCAATGAAAAAGCCTTTGACTGTGTGGATCACAACAAACTGCAGAAAATTATTAAGGAGGTTGGAATATCAGATCACCTTACCTATCTTCTAAGAAGTCTGTATGCAGGTCAAGTAGCAACAGTTAGAACTGGATATAGAACAACAGGTGATTCCAAATTGGGAAAGGAGTATGTCAAGGCTGTGTATTGTCACCTTGCTTATTTAACTTCTATGCAGAGTACATCATGCAAAATGTCAGGCTGGATAAATCACCAGTTGGAATTAAGATTGCCAGGAGAAATATCAACAACCTCAGATATGCAAATCATACCACCCTAATGGCAGAAAGCAAAGAGGAACTAAAGAGCCTCTTGAAGAAGGTGAAAGAGGAGAGCGAAAAAGCTGGATTAAGACTCAGCATTCAAAAAACTAAGATTATGGCATCTGGTCCCAACACTTCATGGCAAATAGATGGGGAAAAAATGGAAACTGTGTCAGATTTTATTTTCTTGGGCTCCAAGATCACCACAGACAGTGACTGCAGCCACGAAATTAAAAGACACTTGCTCCTGGAAGAAAAGCTATGACAAACATAGACAGTGTATTAAAACGCAGAGACATCACTTTGCTGACAAAGATCCATATAGTCAAAGCTCTGGTTTTTTCATAGTCATGTACAGAGGTGAGAGCTGGACAATAAAAAAGCTGAGTCCTGAAGAATTGATGCCTTTGAACCGTGGTGCTGGAGAAGACTCTCAAGAGTCCCTTGGACAGCAAGGAGATCAAACCAGTTAATCCTAAAGGAAATCAGTCCTGAATGTTCATTGGCAGGACTGATGCTGAAGCTCCAATCCTGATGCAAAGAGCCAACTCATTAAAAAAGACCTTGATGATGGGAAAGATTGAGGACAGGAGGAGAAGGGAGTGACTGATGGTGAGATGGCTGGGTGGCATCACCAGCTCAATGGACATGAGTTTGGGCAAACTCCAGGAGATAGTGAAGGACAGGGAAGCCTGGAATGTTGCAGTTCATGGGGCCCAGCAAGACTTAGCAACTGAACAACAACTACGAATGCCCAGTAGTGGATTGCAGGGTTATATTGTAGTTCTATGTTTAGTTTTTTAAGAAATGATATTGTTCTCCATAGTGACTGTCATGATGTACACTCCCACCATCAGTGTAGGAGGATTCTCTCTTCTCCACACCCTCTCCCACATTTATTGTTTGTAGATTTTTTTGATGATGGCCATTCTGAGCAGTGTGAGATGTTATCTCATTGTAGTCTTGAATGGATTTCTCTAATATCAAAGTTGAACATCTTTTCATGTGCCTCTTGGTTATTTGTATGTCTTCTTTGGAGAAGTGTCTATATAGATTTTCTGTCCAATTTTTGATTGGGTTGTTTTTATTTTTTGAGCCGCATGAACTGTTTGTAAATTTTCAGGACTAATCCACATCAGTCATATAGTTTGCAAATATTTTCCCCCATTCTGTAGGTGGTCTTTTCAGTTTGTCTATGGTTTCCTTTGCTGCGCAAAAGCTTTTTTGTTTAATTCTCGTTTGTTTATCTTTGTTTTCACTTTCATTACTTTAGGAGATGGCTTGAAAAAGATATTGCTGAGACTTTTATCAAAGAGTGTTCTGCTTACGTTTTCCTCTACGAGTTCTATTGTATCTGGTCTTTCATTTAAGTTTTTAATCCATTTGTGTTCATTTTTGTGTATGGTGTTAAAGAATATTCTAATTTATTTTCTTTTACATGTAGCTGCCCAGTTTTCCCAGTATCGTTTACTGGAAAAAACTGTCTTTTTCTCATTGTATAATCTTGCCTCCTTTGTCATAGATTAATTGACCATAGATGTGTGAGTTTATTTCTTTCTATCCTGTTCAATTAATCTATAATTCTGTTTTTGTGCCAGTACCATACTATTTTGATGACTATAGCTTTGTAGTATAGTCTGACATCAGGAAGCCTGATTTCTACAGCTCCATTTTTCTTTTTCAAGATTGCTTTGGCTATTCAGGGTCTTCTGTGCCTCCATTCAAGGGGCCATATATGACAAATTCACATCTAACATCATACTCAATGTTGAAAAGCTGACAGCATTTATTCTAAGATCAGAAACAACACAAGAATGTCCACTCTCACCACTTTCTTCAACATAGTTTGGAAGTCCTAATCATATCAATCAGAGATAAAAAAAAAGAGAGAGAGAGAATACAAATTGGAAAAGAAGTAAAACTGTCACTGTTTGCAGATGATGTGATACTATATATAAGAAATCCTAAAGATACTACTAGAAAACTATCAGAGCTCATCAATGAATTCTGTAAAGTTGCAGGATATGAAATTAATACACAGAAATCTGTTGCTTGTCTGTGCACTACTAAGTAAAGATCAGAAAGATAAAGAAGCAGTCCCATTTACCACCACATCAAAAAATAAATAAAATATCTAGGAATAAACCTACCTAAGGAGACAAAACACTTATACTCCAAAAACTATTATATAAGATGCTAATGAAAGAAATCAAAGATGACATAAACAGATGTAAAGATATAGCATGCTCTTGGATTGGAAGAGTCAATGTTGTCAAAAAGACTGCACTATCCAAAGCAATCTACAGATTCAATGCAATCCCTGTCAAATCACCAATGGCATTTTTCATAGAACTAGAACCAAAATTTAAAGTTTTATTGATCTTCTAAAAGAATCAGCTTTTGATTTCATTGATTTTTTTCTATTGTTTTTCTTTTAATTTCGCTGCTTGATATTCTTTATTATTTCATTGCTTCGTCTACTTTGTGCTTAATTTTCTCTTCTTTTTGTAATCCTACAAAGTAATAACTAAGCTAATTGACCTGAGAGCTTTCTTATTTAGAATATAAGCATTTTTGTGCTATAAATTTCCTCCTAAGTACTGCTTTATTTCATCTCACAATTTTCATTTGCTTGTCATAACTCATTCATATCAAGGCATTCTAATTTCCTGTTTGATTTAATTTTTAATATATGGATTATTTACTTATTTTACTGAAGTACAGTTGATTTAAAATACTGTGTTAGTTTCAGGTGTATGGCAAAATGATCCAGTCAAAATTTTTCATATTATTTTCCATTGAATATGGTTCCCTGTTCTATATAGGAAATCCTTAGTGCTTGTCTCTTTTACATATGAGAACGTGGGACCAGCAAAGCCCTCAGTGGTTCTCCATTCAGTTCTCTGGGGGAGGCCTTCCAGGGCAGGTGCCCACTGGAAGAGTGGCACCAGCCAGATTCCCCACACACGGATCAGCACCATGACTGGTCTATGGGTTATTTAGAAGTATATTATTTTATTTCCAAGTATTAGGGGACTTTTCAAGGTATCATTCTATTCTGATTTATAATTTTGTTTCACTGTGGTCAAAGACTACGCTTTGTTATTCCAATACTTTTATTAAAACATTTTATGACCCAGAATATGATCTATCTAGATAAACACTCCTGTGCATTGGAAAAGAATGAGTATTCTGTGGTTTCCAGGTGGAATAGTCTATAAATGTCAATTTGGTCAAGTTAGTTAGCAGTGTTGTTTGTTTCTTTTATCCTTACTAATTTTCTTTATGCAAATTCTACAAATTACTGAGAAAGAACTATTGAAATCACTGACTATAACTGTGGATATATAGATATTTCCACACAGTCCTATCTGTTTTGTGTTATGTATTTTGGAGTCATGCTATTAGGAGAGAAAATATTATGGATTTTCAATATTTCCTTGATGCATCATTGAGATTCATCATCATTGAGAAATGACTCTCTTGACCATTGTTTATATTCTTGGTTCTGAAGATTATTTTTTATGTATTAGTGTGTGTGCATGTGTGTGTGCATTCAGTCACTCAGTCATGTTGGACTCTTTACAACCCCATGAACTGTAGCCTGCCAGGCCCCTCTCTCTATGGGATTTTCCAGTCAAGAATACTGGAGTGGGTTGCCATTCCTTCCTCCAAGGATCTTCCTGATCCAGGGATCAAACCCACATCTCCTGCCTCTCCTATATTGCCAAGTGGATTCTCTACCACTGAGGTACCTGGGAAGCCCATGTATTAGTACAGCTAACCCTAATTTCTTTAAATTAGTGTTAACATGGTATATCTTTTTCCACCTTTTTCCACTTCTATTCTTCATATATTTGCATCTTTATACTTAAATTTTGTTTTGTTTTGATGTGTTGTCAGCATTATATATTGTGGCTCTTGTTCTTTAATTTGATCTGAAAATTTCTGGTTTTTAATCAAGTGTTTATATTTATTGTGATTCTTAATAAAATTAAGTTTAAATCTGTCGTCTTGCTATTTCCTTTTTATCTACACTCTTCCTTATTTTCTCATTCTTTTTCTGACTTATTTTAGATCCAATATTTCTTCTGATTCCATTTTACCACATTTGTTAATTAATTAGTTATAATTCTTTGATATATTATTTTAGAGGCTGCTTTAGAGTTTAGAGTATACAGCTATGACTTATTACAGTCTGCTTTCAAGAAATTTTATACTGTTTCATACATAGTATAAGAATCTTATAACAGTATACTTCCGTTTCTTCCCATTCGAAATTTATACTATTGTTGCCATGTGTTCTACTTCCTTATATACTATAAATCTCACAATACATTACTGCATTTTGCTTTGAACCATCAATTACATTTGTTTAATCCCAACCTTCTAGTTTACTCCCCCTCTTCTTCGCCTTTGGTAATCTTAAGTTTGTTTTCTATGTCTGTGGGTCTATTTCTGTTTTGTAAATAAGTTTACTTGTATCTTTTCTTTTGTGCCTTTTTTTTCCTTTTAGATCCCATATATAACAATATATATTTGTTTTACTCTGTCTGGCTTACTTCACTTAGTATAATAATCTCTAGGTTCATCTATGTTTTGGGAGTGTTACCAAACACAAGTTCAGTTCATTTGCCCAATGTACAGTGAGGCCAAACAAACCAAAGTGTCAGAGCTTGGAACAAAGAAAGGTTTATTGCAGGGTCAAGCAGCCAGAACAGATAGCTCATGCTAAAAAACCCCAAACTCCGTGATTGTTTGGGGAAAGAAGTCTTTTTTTTTTTCTTCAGTTGTGTTGGGTCTTTCCTTACTGTTCTAGTGCAAAGAGGAGGGTTACTCACCAATTATGGTGCATGGTTTGATTGTGGTGGCTTCTCTTGTTGCAGAGCATAGGCTGTAGGTACACAGGCTCAGTAGTTGCGGCTTGTGGACTCTGGAGCTCAGGCTGGAGCTGTGGCATACGGGATTAGTTGCTCTGTGGCAGATGGAATCTTCCTGGACCATGGGATCGAAGCTGTGTCCCCTGTGTTGGCAGGCAGATTCTTATCCACTGCACCACCAGAGAAGTCCTGGGGTAGTTTTTATAGGCAAAATTTGGGTTGAGAGCTGCAGGGTATGTGACTGTCTTCTGATTGGTTGGTAGTGAAGGTAACAGGGCCATGTTCCAGGAACCCTGTGATCAGCCTGAAGTTACAATTCTCCACCTGTGTGTTAGTTGCTCTGTCATTTCTGACTCTGCGACCCCATGGACTGTAGCCCACCAGGCTCTCCTGTTCATGGGATTTCCCAGGTAAGAATACTGCAGTGGGTTGCCATTTACTCCAGGATTGACTATGCCAAAGCCTTTGACTGTGTGGATCACAATAAACTGTGAAAAATTCTGAAAGAGATGGGAATACCAGACCACCTGACCTGTCTCTTGAGAAACCTGTATGCAGGTCAGGAAGCAACAGTTAGAACTGGACATGGAACAACAGACTGGTTCCAAATAGGAAAAGGAGTACTCCAAGGCTGTATATTGTCACCCTGCTTATTTAACTTATAGGCAGAGTAAACCATGAGAAATGCTGGGCTGGAGGAAGCACAAGCTGGAATCAAGATTGCCAGAAGAAATATCAATTACCTCAGATATGCAGATGACACCACCCTTATGGCAGAAAGTGAAAAAGAACTAAAGAGCCTACTAAAGAGCCTACTAAAGAGCCTCTTGATGAAAGTGAAAGAGGAGAGTGAAAAAGTTAGCTTAAAGCTCAACATCCAGAAAACTAAGATCATGGCATGCAGTCCCATCACATCATGGCAAATAGATGGGGAAACAGGGGAAACAGTGGCTGACTTTATTTTTTGGGGGGCTCCAAAATCACTGCAGATGGTGATTGCAATCCCTTCTTGATTTGAATTTCCATGTAATTTCTCGCTCTGTTGATGAAGAATTATCAATGCTTTTGTATGACTGAAAAATTCTTCAATCTGCCATTGATATTAAAGATATTTTTGTAGAGTATAGAATTCTAAGGTTTCCCCCCTTCTTGTGCCCCCTCCCCCCACTCAGGGCTTTAAAATCTTGTCCCACTATCTTTTGGCTTGAATTGTTTCTGACGGAAAGTCTGCTATAATTCTTACCTGTGTTCCTATATAATGTGTCTTTTTTCTCTCTGGTTGTTTTAAAAAATATTTATTTATTACTTTTTTAGCAATTTGATTTTATATGCCTTAGGGTAGTTTTAGCCATGTTTCTTCTGCTTTGAATTCATTGTGCTTCTTTGATCTGGTACTCTGCCCTGCAACTCCTACCTTCCTTGGCCTTTCTGGATTTCTACCTCTGTCTTCTTAGGAAATCCACTGCTTGGCTGTCCCCTCTCCGTGATGTGACCTGGAAATTCTTTCTAGGCAGTAAGCTGGGGCAATAATAAAGATCCCTTGGTTTGTTTCTACTTTCTCAGGGAGCATCATCCCACTGCTTCACATCCTGCATTAAAAATAAACCACATTATTTCATAAATTTTGTCTGATTTTTCAAATTGTTTCATATGAAAGAGTAAATCTATTCCCTGTTACTCCATCTTTACTAGAAACTGGGACTAATGTTTATTGAACATCTACTATGTACCGAACACTTTGCATTCATTGTTTCATTAAATTCTACCAGAATCCCTATGATGAAGATATTATTAACCCTTTTCATAGATAAGGAGACTAGGGGATATGGCAGAGTTAATGAAAAAAAGTCATATGACTTAACAAATGACAGAATGATTATTTGATCTCAGATGTATTTGACTACAAAAGAATGCTACTTCCATAGAATACAGAGATAGAAAAGTATATGAATGTGAATAAACAACATTCATTCTGTAAAATTCATTTTAATGATCAATTTAAACTTCTTTTCCCTAGACATGATATAAGAACTAGAGCTTTATATTTCAAATCATTATCTTTTTTGTTTGTTCTTGTGCCTTAATGATATCAGAGACAGATTCTACACTTTTATGGCCACGTTGGTTGTAAAAAAAAAAATTCCAGTCCACTTTGAAGTTCCAATCTCAAATAAAGTTTAAGCCCTTTGCTCATGGACTCCAAGGGACTTGGAGAAGCAGAACAATATAGTTCTTGTATAACTAATACTTTTGTAGTGCTGAGGTATTACTGGTCTTTCCTCGATCAGTCATGATCCATGTGCTCCTGCTGTGCTCTACTCAAGATATGTTGTTTTTGTCAACTTGAAAAGTATTCACATCCTAAAAGTTGACAGTTATGTTTTATTCAGTGAGAATTTTTAGGACTTCAAACCCAGGAGACAGCATTTCAAGTGAGCCTGAGAGATCATCTCTGAAGAGGCAAGGGGAAGAATCAGGCTACACAGATGTTTTGTAACAAAGGGCAGGTGGTCTGAACATCAAAATATTATCATTAATTAAAGAAAACCAGGTATCCCAAGTTAAGGAATTTAGCACTTTCCTATGTATGGGAAGATGCAAGAGTCTAGGCTCACTGAACTCATTCCTTCTCAGCTCTCCTGGGCCACTATCCTGTGTTCTTTCATGTCCTGAGCTCCCTTGGGGCTCACTGTAGGGATTTGCTGCAGTCTGATGGTTGTGAGACTGCAGCTATTTTTCTCCTTTCCAAGAGCTCCAAGGGCTCACCAGCCCACACTGGAGAGCTGCAATCACTGATGACTGTGACATCCTTATTTACTGATATTTTTATGAGCAAAAAATCACTTTAATGAGATTCCTTCTGTCACTACTCCCCCTTGCCCTGCCTGTGGTTCTATGCCTGCTCTGAGTAAAGGACTACCTCATGTGACCTAGAGTCTTCCAAGGGTGATGCCATGGTTTCTGCTCCCTTACATAATCTCTGTGCTCCTTCACATGAAGCAAGGAAACTGCTAAAGTCCTCTTTGACACACTGGAAGGGCCAACAGGAACTAGGATGGGTTTGGCCACCATTCCTTTTCCAGGCTCACACACTAATGTTCGTTTTTGAATGATTTCTGCATGCCTTCCCTTCTCAGCTCTTTCTCTCAAAATGACATGAAGTAACCAAGGTTTTCTAAGAATCCCTCACTATCAGCTCTGATGACAACAGATGGTTGGCGTGGGGGATGATCTGTGGTTCTGCAATTCACCAAGTCTCCAGCTGGGGGATGAGGTGTCAGTCTCTTCTTGTGTTCAGTTCAGTTCAGTCGCTCAGTTGTGTCCAACTTTTCGCAACCCCGCGGACTGCAGCACGTCAGGCCTCCCTGTCCATCACCAACTCCTGGAATTTACTCAAACTCATGTCCATTGAGTCGATGATGCCATCCAACCACCTCATCCTCTGTTGTCCCTTTCTCCTCCCACCTTCAATCTTTCCCAGCATCAGGGTCTTTTCAAATGAGTCAGCTCTTTGCATCAGGTGGCCAAAGTATTGTAGTTTCAGCTTTAGCATCAGTCCTTCCAATGAATATTCAGGACTGATCTCCTTTAGGATGGACTGGTTGGATCTCCTTGCAGTCCAAGGGACTCTCAAGAGTCTTCTCCAACACCACAGTTCAAAAGCATCAATTCTTTAATGCTCAGCTTTCTTTATAGTCCAACTCTCACATCCATACATGACTACCAGAAAAACCATAGCTTTGACTAGACGGACCTTTGTTGGCAAAGTAATGTCTCTGCTTTTTAATAAGCTGTCTAGGTTGGTCATAACTTTTCTTTCAAGGAGCAAGCATCTTTTAACTTCATGGCTGCAGTTACCATCTGCAGTGATTTTGGAGCCCCCCAAAATAATATCTGTCACTATTTCCACTGTTTCCCCATCTGTTTGCCATAAAGTGTAGGCATGACACTTTCTGGAACCCCATCTCATTCATTTAAAATTCTGAAGGTGAGAGAATTACCTCATGGGAAGAAATGGGACAGGCATTACCTCCTACAGAGAGAATAATAGATTTCCCTCTCCATTTTGCCAGTAATCTCCTTATAATGGCTTGTTTGCTAGGTGATGACTGTGGGTAATAGGGTCTGTTTAGCTGCCTCTCAGTAAGCTCTGGGGGAATTAATAGGTCCCGGTGTTGGCAATTCTCTTTAGACTGTGGCACATTAATGCCTCTCATTTTCAGATGAAGTCCAAGGCAACAGTAAGAATCCCACTTAATATCTTGTTCCACAATCAATAGTTCAGCTGGCCTTCTATCAAAGAGTCCAATATATGATCACAAAAGTTGATTTCAAGTTTCACTTTGCTTGTCTGTTGTGACAACTCTGAAAACCTTAAATAAGCACTGAAGTACATACATAGTTAGAAGCCCGGAGAAAGTCAGTACAGAATGTGATAATACAAAATAAACATTACTCTCCTGCACAAAATGTGTACAATCTGACAACAACAACAAAAAAAAACCAGAGTGCCTTCTTTTAGAACCTGATCTGATTTCCAAGAAGTAGGACCGGACACTGTGAGGGAGGTGGGGCCAAAGAAGAAGGAAAGGAGTGAAAGGGGGTGGGGCCAGAGAGAGAGATTCTGAGAACACAGTAAGTCACTCCTTGGTTTCATTCTTGGCTCCCATAGATACAGCCGAGAAGGAGCACTATGGGCCCATCGAGGGGAGGGCTGGAGGCTGGCAGGCTCCCTTCACTCATGGAGCTATTTCAAGCTCTGGGATTGGTGCCCACATTCAGGGACTTAGCATTCCTGATGAGGGAGGTGGCATGGAAGAATGCTTTCAAGTGTGTTCAACATTCTCCCCACAGCCCTCTCCAAAGTTCCCTCTCACCTCCCCACCTCCCCAACACTAAGCTCCGAAATTTATTGAAGAAAAACAAGCTCATTTTCAAAGTTCAGCCGGACATAGCAAAAGAAGCAGGCGGCATTCTTACAGTGAGAACCCTGGACTTGTAGGTAAGTGCTACTCATTATGTTCTTTAATAAAAGTTTAGTCTACATTTTAAAAATTTCTCTCTTGTGTCCTGACATTATCCTCCCTTGTAATGCTAAGCTTTTTCCTGTGTTATTATCACCAAAGCTTTAGTAAGAGTAACCCATTTGTATCCTGGGCACATATTGTGCATTTAACTCTGAGATGCATATTGAGAAGGAAGCAAAGAGGAGGAAAGATGTATCCCTGCCTGTTAGCACAACACAGTCAGAGGAGGAAGATGAGCTCCTTTCAGCTACCCAGACTACTTGTTCTGGATGCCCATACTGTTTTGCAACCAACAGATCCCACTCTCCCCACCTTTTGAAATATTGATTGTTCAGATTTGGCATGTACCATTTGACTCCAAATGACTCAGTGGTAAAGAATCTGCCTGCCAAAGCAGGAGACACAAGAGATGCAGGTTTGATCCCTCGGTCAGGAAGATCCCCTGAAATAAGGAAACGGCAACTCACTCTAGTATTCTTGCCTGGAGAATCCCATGGACAGAGAAGCCTGGCAAGTTACAGTCCATGGTGTCACAGAGTCAGACATGACTTAGTGGCTATACAACAACATTAGACTCCGGAGTTGTAAATCTGAAAGTTCTTTGAAAGCAGGAACTATGTGTCTCATTCACCACTACCCTCAGCCCTCAGCATAGTACCTGGCACGTGGTAGGGTTACAGGCTGCATGGACCCTCATGTATATAAATCAATGAATTGAAAAGGCTCCAGAATGGCTCTGTCCTAAGTCCCCAGATCCTCTCCAGGGCCCTGAGCAGGCTTTAGGGGAGTCTTTAAAGAACAGTAGAAGGAACTTATCTCATAGGGTGAATAATGGCTTATATCTGTAAAGTGTTTTTATAATTTTTGCCCTAAAATTTATTCATGTACTTTTCACTTGATCTTTATAGCAACCTGATTGGGGGTTGTATACAGAGGTTGTATAATCTATCACTCTTTTATTGGCAAGGAGACTGAGGCTCAGAGAAATGACTTTGCCCTAGATACTTCCATGTCACTCTGGAAAATCATGTTACTGTAGGGCTGATAAATGAAATATTATCTGCCATATCAGTAAACAAAGATTGCCACAGTTATCAGAAATTGCAGCCACCGCCACTAGTGAGCTGGTTAGCCCTGAGGGAACTCAGGAAGGAAAAAATATCTGCTATCTAGCAGCTATCAGATTGCAGTCACTCCACACAGTGAGCCCTGGGGAAACTCAGAACAGGAAAACACAGGATACTAGCCCCAGATAGCTGAGGGGCCTAGTAAAGGAATGATTTCAGTGAGTCCAGACTCTTGAATCTTCCCATACAAAGAAAAGCGTTAAATTCTTTAACTTGAGTTATCTGGTTTTCTTTTATTAACAGTCATCTTTTGTTCCCACCACCTGCCTTTGTTGCAAACTCCTATATATCCTAACTATATGTTAGGATATATATATAGCTATATATCACCTCCTCTTTGAAGCAGTTTTCTCAGGGTTACTTGAAATGCTGCCTCCCAGGATTGAAATTCTAGAAATTCCCACTGAATAAAATATAACTCTCAACTTAAAGACTGTGAATAATTTTTTAGTTGACAGGGAAAAGTTTTCTAATAGTGTGACTTAATCTGACTAGGCAGCTATGTATTCAGAAATACTCAGGATTCAAACACTGATCTTCTGATTAAAAGCCAGGGTCAGGGTCCCCATTTTGCTTTATCAGGTCTGACACAGTGCCTAAGAGAATCTTGTTCTATTGCCTCTAGATCATGAAGAGAATGGAGAGGCATATGGTCAGGGGACCACTGCATAAGCACTTCGATCTGGAGAGGAAAAGTGCGAAGCAGGCTGAAGCCAGACTCAGCCAAAGACTGCAGAGACTAGAGAATATCTGCCTGTACCACTTGAAGTCACTGACCAGGGAGCAGACACAGCTCCAGAGAGAACTGCAGAGGCTGCAGCAAGGTAAGGCTTCCGGGATGGAGAGAGGCAGAGCAGGACAGCTAGCCATCACTTAGCTGAGGCGAGAGTAATACCCCCACTTGATGATGAGGGCCCTTTCAGAGACTGGACACTCAGTAAGAGAACTTTTGATCTCAACTTGTATTTTAGGCTTCCCACCTTTCTCCCCCTCAATGATACAGCTCCCTGGAGCAGTGCACATGTAAACCTTCTTAAGCTAACCCTTCTCAGGCTCCCAGTCTTTCAAATGAGTTCTCTCTGGCTTAAAGCTTTAGTGTTCTACTTTCTTATTATATCTGGGTTGATTTGGTTTCACTTCTTTTCTATGCCTGGTCAGCAAACATTCACTGAGTAACTATTAATGTGCAAGTCATCTTATGAAAAGGAAGTAAAAAAAAAAAAAATTCCCTGGGGTTAGTGACCAGAGAGCAGTGTGTAACAATGGCTGACCTCTGCTAGAGCTGAGCAAAGAGCACTTGGCTATTTTCAACACACCAGTCTGAGAGTCGGGTCTTCTTTTCTTCTGCAGAAAGTGAATTTCTCAACTTATCCTTCTTGTACTCCAAAGTGTATTGACACTAGAGCTTGCAGATTTTGCTTAGATTAGAAAATTTTGCAAAAGCAATTGCTGTGTACTGGTACATGATTTCACTGTCTTCTTAAACCAAAGAGCAAGTATTTCTGTCATTTCCGCAAAGAGGTGTCTTTACCCAGAAGCTGTGAGTTCACATTCTTTATAATAATTCCCTCCCATAAAACCTTCTGTTGCCAATGAATAATCCTTTCCAAATGTACACATTACTTAGAAGACTATCCAATGAACATAGACTATACAGTTTAGTAATTATAACAAGACTAACGCTACTAACTTCAAACACCAATTTCTAGTTAGTAAGCTATTGATCTTCACAGAAGGAAGGGCTACACAATGGTATCCAGAATCTCAGACCTTCCAAAGCTGTATACATCATTCAGTAAAAAAAAAATAAGCAAATAAAACTGCCTGCTCAGTGATTGCATCTTTGTCCATTAAACTGTGGTGGCTGAGAACACAGACTTTGGACCCAGACTGTCAGAGTTGAAATCCTGACTCTATCACTTACCAGCAGTGAGGCCTTGAGCACCTTACTGGACCTGCCTCTACCTCGGTTTCCTCCAACATAAAGTGTAATTGATGTTTCTTACCTCATGGAGTCATTTGAGGATTCAGTGAGCATTTGAAACAGTACCTAAATACAAAATAAGTGCCATGTAACTGTTTGCTGTTATTAGTCAATCAGTAAAAGATTGTTACAGTATTAAAACTCTTCTACAGTTTTGTTGAAAGTTGCCATAGTTATACAATTTATAGAAACTATTTTTATTTTTCCCATAATAAAATAATCATATTTTAATATACAGCATAGAATGGATCTATCTATCTCAGCTCTTCAAACTATAATCCCTTCTTACTTAAGGCAGGGACAGGAGCCCTGAAAATGATGTAGCATGTTCTAGAGGAAAGTCAGGTATCACAATTCAATGTAAAATCATTTAGGTCTCCACAGCTAATATATGGACACAAGGGCCAAGAGTAATATCCAGAGATCTAGCGTAGGATATATGTCTAACCTCCAGCTTTGGGTTTTAAAGAGGAGTAACTGAGCAAGCAACTGAACTTCTCTGGTTTCAACTTCCCTGTCTGTAATAAATGGTTAAACCAAACTAAGAATGAGAGCTCACAGAATGGAAAAGAATCTTAGAAACCATTTGGTTGAATCCCACTTCATTTCTCAAAAAGGTTATTGAAGACCAGATACCTATTCTCAAAGTGGTGTTCAAAAGATCATGTTTGAGAGAGGTGGCTGTCTTTGGTGACTAGAGAGTTTGCCTGACAGACAAGAGGTATGAAAAGGGTCTGGACAGATAGCAGAAAGCTTTGATTCAGGGGTCTCTGTCTCTATGTACTTTAGAAAGTCACATCCTCTCTGTGCCTCAGACTCCTTGACAGTAAGACTAGAGAAGAAGGAAGAAAACAATATGAATTAAGTCTCAGTATTTGTCAGGCACTGTATTAAGCAATACATTCCCATGATTCATTTAACGATCTTGTTACTGAGTTTCAACTATATGCTAGTTGGTGGCTTGCTTCAAATACGTATTCCCAGTCCTCATCTAGAGAGATTTGCATCTGTAGGTTAGGAATCAGGCTCAAAGTCCACATTTTTAACTGAGTTGACACTAAGGCAGATTACTCTGGGACAGGTGATTCATGGGCCAAACTTTACAAAACACTATTACAGCAACTCCAATAGAGGCAAGAATGCAAATATGAAAAGCATGGTCTGTGCCCTCAAGATGCTCACATTTGGACTAGAAGGTAACTATGCTCACAAAAAATTATAACAGAAAATACTAATTGCTAAATTCATTGTTTACAAAGTAGAACAGAAGTGTGGGAAGGTTCCCATGTCTATCAAAGGGACTCAGGTGAGATGTCCCAAAAGAGGCAGGGTATGAACCGAATCTTAGAGGAGTAAGAGAATGAAGATGAGTGGAGGAGGGGTGGTGGGCAGTTTGTCATGAGAACACATGGAATGTTTCTACACACTGTAAGAACAGTATGTACAAACATGCATACATGAGAATGACTTGCTACAAGTTGCTCAGTACTGGAGGGGTGTAAGGGGTGACAAGAAGGGGCAGGTGTAATACTTAGAGGCAAAGCAGAGCAGGCAGGGTCTCCAATCATGAATAGCTTCACAGATCTTGCAAAAGAGTTTAGATTTCACCCTATGGGGTTTGGAAATGGGGAGATTACATGTCCAAATGAGATAAGGATCACTCTGGCAGCAAACTTTAAGGTAGACCAGATAGAAGGATTCCATAGTTTAGGCCAGGGTTTAAAGGCCTAAACTAGGGCATTAGTCAGGTAGGAAAAAAATGAGTATATTTGGAAAGTGAGATTGCATCTTAAGGGGGCCGGCACTTTGAGATATTTATAATGCAGAATTGTCAGAGCTTTATGACTAATTATATGTCCAGAGTAAAGAAAACCAGAGTCAAGAATATACTCCCTGGCACAAAGTAGGCACCCAAACATCCCTGTTAAATTGGATAACTAGATGGGGACACACACACACACAGACACACACACTCAAGACAACAGAAGAAGAGGGACCCCAAAAGGACTATCTCTTGCCTGGACTACCTCACCAAGAAGTTATTAGATGAAAGAATATTAGGAGTTTAATATAAATTAGAGGCCCTTTATCTGGTCATATTTCCTTTGCCTGGTGCCTACCAACCCCAGTGGTGGTTTAGGGAACCCACTTTCCTTAGAGCAAACGAGTGCAAGACTTTCAACTCCAAGTGACCAGCTTATGAGATGCCTTGAAAACAAACCAGGTCCTCTACAGCAGCTATGACTACAAGATTCTGAAACATTAACTGGCAGAGAGAAAAACCCACTTACTCATGGCCAGCAGTTGCAACTCTTGGCTCAGGTGGGTAGGAGGTCACACAATCGAGGCGGATGTAGCAACAGGACCCCAGCTTTGTGTATGGCTCACACCCAGTCATTTTGTTTTGAGAACATCATGCTTGCCAAGTAAAACAGTCAGACAAAACCTCCATGGTCCCAGCGAGTTTAAACCTCTGACCTCAGTGTTTCTAAATCCTCTATAACATAGTCTAGGTAAACACTGGGGAACTACCTTAGATTTTTCTGTTTCCATTCCTCATGCCAGATCCGCCTCTTGTGTAATGTGATCCAGCGGTATTCGTATACGGTTTCTCTGCCCAGAGAACCAGGTTCAGGCATTCTTTTCCTTCTCTTACTGTGTTAGTTTTTTAGAGCTACCCTAATAAGTTGCCATTAACTAGGTGGCTTAAACAACAGACATGTATTCTCAGAGTTCTGGAGGTCTACAGTCCAAAATTAAGGTATTGGCAGAGCGGTGCATTATGAAGGCTGGAAAAGAAGGGTCTGTTCCAGGCATCTCTCTTTGGTTTATATGTGGCCATCTTCTCCCTGTGTCTCTTCCCTTCCCCTTCCCTCAATCTGTGTCTCTATATCCTAATTTCTCCTTATTATAATGACACCAGTCATACTGGTCAACAGCTCACCCTAATGGCCTCATCTTAACTTAATTATCTCTGTAAAGCCCTGTCTCCAAATAAGATTACATTCTGAGGTGCTGGGGATTAGGACTTCTACATATGACATTTGGGGAGGATACAGTTCAACTTGTGTATGTGTGTGCTAAGTCGCTTCAGTCATGCCCGACTCTTTGAGATCCTATGGACTATAGCCCGCCAGGCTCCTCTGTCCATGGGATTCTCCAGGCAGGAATACTGGAGTGGGTTGCCATGCCCTTCTCCAGGGGATCTTCCCGACTCAGGGATCAAATCTGTGTCTCTTAAGTTCTTTACCACTAGCACCACCTGGGAAACCCACATTTCAACTCATAGCAACTATTAATTAACTCAAAGCAGATATCATCAAGAAAAAAGCTCTGCTCTTACTTTGGGAATGGAAGTCAGAAGAGACCAGAAGATGTTCTCATGCTCTCATCACAGGGAGGGCAGAAGCACAGAGCTCTGCAGACTAACAAATCTAGGTAAGAAGATGCTTGCTAAACTAATGCATATGCCATTGAGTCTTTCTTCCAACTGACCTCTTTAAATCATCCTCCCTCTGAGAAAGTGTTGCCTTTTCCTTCTTAAGAAAAATGCTGCATTTAAAACAGATAACCAACGAAGACCTCCGGTATAGCACAGGGAACTCTGCTCAATGTTATGTGGCAGGTTGGAAGGGAGTGGAGTTTGGGGGAGAATGGACACATATATATGTATGGCTGAGTGGCTTTGCTGTGCACCTGAAGCTATCACAGCGTTGTTAAATGGCTATACTCCAATCTCCAATATAAAAATACAAAGTTTACAAGAAAAAGAAAAATCATTTTCCCACATTGTTACCATCCATTCTCACCCTTCATCCTCTGTTCACCCACGTTATTACCTCAGTTAATATCACACAAAAAGGAGCCAGGGTCTAATAATTTGAAAATGCTAAATATTAGCTCTTCATCAGTTTTGAGAGAACTTTTTTCTTCTTATCTCCTTTCCCAGGGCACTGACAACAAATACAACCCAAGAAATATGCAAAACCAAGTCTCAGGTGCCTCATTTCCATCACATTGGTCCCAAGGACCCCATGAAAAGCAAAAGGCAGTCACTATCTCAAAATAATAGAACTTCCCAATTTATACAAGAGAAGCTGCAAGCCCAAGAGAAAGATTGTATAAACCCACCAAAAGGAAAAGACTCCAACGAGAGCATCTCTATTCTCTGTCAAAATCAAGACGTCTCCACCCACACTGCAGACCGAGGCCCCAGTTCCAGCCCAGCTGATGGTAGTGAACTGGCGCACGGTGATGAGACCAGATCAAACGATGCCAACAGAAGGCCAGACCGCACCACTGTGAAACAAAGCTCCCTGGATCCCACGGAAGGTGGAGGGGACTTCAAAGATAAGCCCCAAACATCAACCTACTCAGAGTTGTTTGAAAAGGCCAGAAAAGCTCACTATCTCCGGCACCGGATCCCCCCTGAGTCTGAGAGATTGCTCAGCATTGGGGAGATCTTCGGGCACAAGGAATCCTCACAGTCCAGAGCAGGAAAGGGATGTGAGAACAGGGTGACCATCTAAGTTACTTCATCTTTAATCATCCACTATATCCACATAGTAACGTGTCATAATCACTTCAGCAACTGCAGCAAACAATACAAATATATAGATATAGATACAGATTTTATTTTAAACCTTAGTCTTTTTTTTCCCTTTTATGGGAGTATAATGTTTCACTAAATGAGCAATACTAGGATGAAAAATGGAAAGATTAATCTTCTGAAGACATTTAAAGCAATATACACATATTGCTAATGTTACCAAAAATATGAATCTACATTGATGCCTAGACTTTTCCTGAAAGGTAAAATATTAAGGGTCCTGCTTACATTTGCCACCCTTTTCTTATAGGAGGTTCTTACATTGCCACCTGCTGGCAAAATGGTGTGGCTCTTCTGTTTGTTTTAGTTTCACATGTAAAGGTAAGGATAGGAGCTCAATTGAAAATATGTACATAATACAGTCTATAAATAAAACTTTCTCTCCCACACAGTTCTGTTTCTTTTTGAAGCCCTTTCCTTACTTCTTTTATTTCCAAATAGTTCCATTTTGGTTTTCTCATTCCCACTTTCAATCTGCTCTTATCAAACTTTTTGGATCCTAATAAAAAAATAATTAACAACTTATAAGAAATGTGCCCCCTCTAACATTTTCTTCCAAGTAGCAAAACAATGAGGGAAGGCAGGACAGGAGCAACAGAATTGACTGATGAATACCTGATTTATTTACACTGGCCGTGACTGGGCTGACAGGGTTAGGAACGCCAGACGTGGAGAACCTCCTGTGCAAACTTCCAAGCCCTTTATTGTGTTCTTTCTCCTTGTCTATCTCCTTTACAAGCACCCTCCACAGGGGTGGAGTTCTCAAAATGATTTATCCCACTTCTGAAAGGCTCTTTTCTCTGAGCTGACCATAACTTACAGGACAAGGCCATTACCAAGGCAGCAAGGACTTAGCCAGAGCCCAGCCCTCTCCTCCACTTGATTAACTACCCCTCTTCCAAGTAAACCTCAGTCTCATGAATTTGAGAAATAAGCATTTTGCATGTTCCTCCTTGTTACCCTGGTTGTATATCTTCATATATCTGATGGACCTAGATCTGCTGGTAGCTCTACCTCCAAAATTTTTTACATTCTATTTCAATTTAGATTTCATGAATTGCAACAAAATTGTGCATTTACAAATCTTCTGCTCAGTTACTTCAGTCATATCCAACTCTTTGCGATCCCATGGACTGTAGCCACATAGGCTCCTCTATCCATGGGATTTCCCAGGCAAGAATACTGGAGTGGGTTGCCATTTCCTTCTCCAAGGGATTTTCCTACCCAGGGATCAAACCCACACCTCCTGTGTCTCCTGTATTGCAGGTGGACTCTTTACCACTAGCGCCACCAAATCTTCTACATACATTGATTTTATTCTTATCATTTCACTGGCCTAATATATTTTCCTTCTTCAGTATGAAGGATACAATACTTTCATTGATAAAACTCAACACAATCAAAGGGAAAGCAGCTGCAGAGGACCTTGTTGTCTAACCCATTAAATTCTATAGAACAGCGTAAATCCTTCATCTTTCCAAGCCACTCTGAGCCCCAGGATGGCTCTCACCCAATCAGCTTAAACTCATTCATTCATTCATATCAGAGGTCTCACCTAGTGATAGGTGTGCTCCCAAAAGACATCTGAAAATGTCTAGAGATACTTTGGGGGTTGTCACAATCCAAATTAAGGGGCGTTCAAAGACTCCAACTACATACCATTGCATTAAATCTTTGTAAAACCCTCTCAGTTAGGAAGTCAGTGAGATAATTACTCCCATTTTACAGGCAAAAAAACTGAGGCTCACAGTAACTAATATGACTATCTCTATACCAGAGTGTGAATGAGGAACAAAGACCAGAATACTGCTCCCCTGTACTACCCTTCTCTCTCACAATCACAATGCCCAGAGGCTTATGCCCTCATTTTCAGCTACAAAATACGTTTCAAACCTATAAATTGCAATGTTTAACAATAAAGATTAGAAAGAAATGGTAAAAAGAAAATTCATGTTTCCATTGTAAGGGAACATGACTTTTTTTTTTTTTTACATACATTCATTTATTCAGAGATATATTGAGGAGAGATAAGGTCTTCTCCATTTACTCCCCCATGAGGAAGTCTATCTGCTGCTGCTAAGTTGCTTTAATCGTGTCCAACAATTTGTGACCCCAAGGACTGTAGCCTGCCAGGCTTTTCTGTCCATGGGATTCTCCAGGTGAGAATACTGGAGTGGGTTGCCATGCCCTCCTCCAGGGGATCTTCCCAACCCAGAGGTCGAACCTGAGTCTTATGTCTTCTGCATTGACAGTCAGGCTGTTTGCCACTAGCACCACCTGGGAAGCACAAGGAAGTCTAAAAATGGTTTATAAAGTGGGCTTTCACATTGTTACCTGAATCCATCCAGTGGAGAGGGAATTCACTTTTTGCCTGGGACCTGAGGCATCCAGGAACTCTCAGAGGTGGCCTCTCAGCCTCTCATCCAGGGTCCCAAAGTTCTGAAGATAGCTGATGGAGAAGGACTCTGAAGGTTCCCATAATCCTCAGTGAGGGGTTCAGTTCAGTTCAGTCACTCAGTTGTGTCCGACTCTTTGCGACGCCATGAACCACAGCACGCCAGGCCTCCCTGTTGATCACCAACGCCCGGGGTCCACCCAAACCCTTGTCCATTAGTTGGTGATGCCATCCAACCATCTCATCCTCTGTCGGCCCCTTCTCCTCCTGCCCTCAAACTTTCCCAGCATCAGGGTCTTTTCCAATGAGTCAGCTCCTCGCATCAGGTGGCCAAAGTATTGGAGTTTCAGCTTCAACATCAGTTCTTCCAATGAACACCCAGGACTGATCTCCTTTAGGATAGACTGGTTCAATCTCCTTGCAGCCCAAGGGACTCTCAAGAGTCTTCTCCAACACCACAGTTCAAAAGCATCAAATCTTCGGCGCCCAGCTTTCTTTATAGTCCAACTCTCACATCCATACATGACCACTGGAAAAACCATAGCCTTGACTAGACAGACCTTTGTTGGCAAAGTAATGTCTCTGCTTTTTAATATGCTCTCTAGGTTGTTCATAACTTTCCTTCCAAGGAGTAAGCGTCTTTTAATTTCATGGCTGCAATCACCATCTGCAGTGATCTTGGAGCCCAGAAAAATAAAGTCAGCCACCACTGTTTGCACTGTTTTCCCCATTTATTTGCCATTTGAAGTGATGGTACAGGATGCCATGATCTTAGTTTTCTGAATGTTGAGCTTTAAGCCAACTTTTTCACTTTCATCACGAGGCTCTTTAGTTCTTCTTCACTTTCTGCCATAAGGGTGGTGTCATCTGTATATCTGAGGTTATTGATATTTCTACTGGCAATCTTGATTCCAGCTTGTGTTTCCTCCAGGCCAGCATTTCTCATGATGTACTCTGCATATAAGTTAAATAAGCAGGGTGAAAATATACAGCCTTGATGTACTCCTTTTCCTATTTGGAGCCAGTCTGTTGCCCTATGTCCAGTTCTCACTGTTCTCACTGTTGCTTCCTGATCTGCATACAGATTTCTCAAGAGGCAGGTCAGGTGGTCTGGTATTCCTATCTCTTTCAGAATTTTCCACAGTTTATTGTGATCCACATAGTCAAAGCCTTTGGTATAGTCAATAAAGCAGAAACAGATGCTTTTCTGGAACTCTCTTGCTTTCTCAATGATCCAGTGGAAGTTGGTAATTTGATCTCTGGTTCCACTGCCTTTTCTAAAACCAGCATGAACATCTGGAAGTTCACAGTTCACATATTGCTGAAGCCTGGCTTGGAGAATTTTAAGCATTACTCTACTAGCACGTGAGATGAGTGCAATTGTGCAGTAGTTTGAGCATTCTTTGGCATTGCCTTTCTTGGGATTGGAATGAAAACTGACCTTTTCCAGTCCTGTGGCCACTGCTGAGTTTTTGAAATTAGCTGGCATATTGAGCGTAGCACTCTCACAGCATCACAGGATTTGAAATAGCTCAACTGGAATTCCATCACCTCCACTAGCTTTGTTCATAGTGATGCTTCCTAAGGCCCACTTTACTTCACATTCAAGGATATCTGGCTCTAGATGAATGATCATACCATCGTGATTATCTGGGTCATGAAGATCTTTCTTTGTACAATTCTTCTGTGTATTCTTGCCACCTCTTCTTAATATCTTCTGCTTCTGCTAGGTCCATACCATTTCTGCCATTTATTGAGCCCATCTTTGCATGAAATGTTCCCTTGGTATCTCTAATTTTCTTGAAGAGATCGCTAGTCTTTCCCATTCTATTGTTTTCCTCTATTTCTTTGCATTGATCACTTTCCTTGCTATTCTTTGGAACTATGCATTCAAATGGGTATATCTTTCCTTTTCTCCTTTGCTTTTCGCTTCTCTTCTTTTCACAGCTGTTTGTAAGGCCTCCTCAGACAGCCATTTTGCTTTTTTACATTTCTTTTTCTTGGGGATGGTCTTGATTCCTATCTCCTGTACAATGTCATGAACCTCCTCCATAGTTCATCAGGCACTCTGTCTATCAGATCTAGTCCCTTCAATCTATTTCTCACTTCCAGTGTATAGTTATAAGGGATTTGATTTAGGTCATACCTGAATGGTCTAGTGGTTTTCCCCACTTTCTTCAATTTGAGTCTGAATTTGGCAATAAGGAGTTCATGATCTGAGCCACAGTCCACTCCCAGTCTTGTTTTTGCTGACTGTATAGAGCTTCTCCATCTTTGGCTGCAAAGAATATAATCAGTCTGATTTCGGTGTTGACTATCTGGTGATGTCCACGTGTAGAGTCTTCTCCTGCGTTGTTGGAAGAACAACACAAGTTCTTGTCTAACTCAATGAAACTAAGCTTTGTCTAACTCAATGAAACTAAGCCATGCTGTGTGGGGCCACCCAAGACAGACGGGTCATAGTGGAGAGGTCTGACAGAATGTGGTCCACTGGAGAAGGGAATGACAAACCACTTCAGTATTCTTGCCTTGAGAATCCTATGAACAGTATGAAAATGCAAAAATCCCCAGGTCGGTAGGTGCCCAATATGCTACTGGAGATCAGTGGAGTATTAACTCCAGAAAGAATGAAGGGATGGAGTTAAAGCAAAAACAACACCCAGTTGTGGATGGGACTGGTGATAGAAGCAAGGTTTGATGCTATAAAGAGCAATATTGCATAGGAACCTGGAATGTGAGGTCCATGAATCAAGGCAAATTGGAAGTGGTCAAACAGGAGATGGCAAGTATGAACATTGGCAATCTAGGAATCAGCGAACTAAGATGGACTGGAATGGGTGAATTTAACTCAGGTGACCATTATATCTACTACTGTGGGCAGGAATCCCTTAGAAGAAATGGAGTAGCCAGCATAGTCAACAAAAGTGTCCAAAATGCAGTACCTGGATGCAATCGCAAAAATGACAGAATGATCTCTGTTCGTTTCCAAGACAAACCATTCAATATCACAGTAATCCAAGTCTATGCCCCAACCAGTAATGCTGAAGAAGCTGAAGTTGACAACTCTATGAAGACCTACAAGACCTTCCAGAACTAACACCTAAAAAAGATGTCCTTTTCATTATAGGGGACTGGAATGCAAAAGTGGGAAGTCAAGAAACACCTGGAGTAACAGGCAAATTTGGCCTTGGACTACAGAATGAATCAGAGCAAAGGCTAATAGAGTTCTGACAAGAGAACACACTGGTCATAGCAAACACCCTCTTCCAGCAAGACAGTGTGGGATATATGTGTAGGGTAAGTTGCTACCAGTGACACTGGAGGGACTAGTGCCTCTGAAGATGAGACAGCTCTGAAGGCAAAGCCCAGGGAATCATATTTGAGAGAGCATTTTGCCTTGGCACCAAAATCACTAGGGTAATGGAAGCCTAGGTCCAGTCTAAACAGAAGTCAACAACCCCACCTCACCAACAACAGCCAGCACAGCAAGGAACCTCTGCCCTAAAGAGGGAAGTCCCCGATGTGTGAACTGTTGCCTGAGCCAATGCCTTCCCTCACCCCATCCTCATCCCTGAGGAACTGGGGCAGAAGAAGTGAGATAGGGGGGCCTGAGGCAAGCTGCAGTAGAGCAGGAGCTCCACAGGGGTGGAGAAGGAAGACTTTAAACCAGGCAAAGGTTATAAATAATAATACCTGAAAGTGGCGGAAAGGGTATCTACCAGAAAGAAAACTTTTAAAACTGAAAGGACTGGATGTTATTGGATCAGATTGAGATGGTATTAAACAAAGTTGGTAGCAGTTACTGGGAGAAAAATAATACCCACCCCATGTTTTCTTCTTCACCAGGTTGAGATTTCTCAGTTTTATCTGCATGGAGAGGCAATGCACTAAGAAACATTTACAGTAAGCCCTTACACACAAACTTTGAAGTTGCAAGCTTTCAAAGATGTAGGTGTGAATGCGCATCTCATTCCAGCAAGGAACCAGAACCTCTGCCACCAACGTCAGGCATGAGTGACATTACAGCTTGCCCTCCATCTCCTATTGCTGACGATCCTTCAGCTCTACCATCTCCCACCTCTTCTTCCTCCTCCAATCAGTAACTCTTCTTGCCTGTTCACTCAATGCCAGCCCCTGTATGCCAGCTGTTGTACTATCCTACTGTACTTTTCAGGGTATTGGACTGTAAGATTAAAAAATGTGTGTTGTGTGTGTGTGTGTGTGCATTTGTTTTTGTATATTATTTCTGTGAAAAGTATTATAAGTCTATTACAGGATAGCACTATATAGCTGATGTATTATATGGGTACCTAGGCTAACTCTGTTAGGCTTATGAATAAATTGGACTTAGGAATGTGCTCTCAGAATGGAACTCATTCACATGTAGGGGACTTACTGTGCTAGAGTCACACCTCAGAGATATTTCAGTTTTGGTTCCAAACCAGCACAATAAATCAAACATCAAAATAAAGTGTCACATGAATTTTTTGGTTTCCTAGTACATATAAAAGTTACATTTATACTATTTACAGTCTATTAAGTGTACAATAGCATTTTGTCTTTAAAAAAAAGTACATGTCTTAATCTTAAAATATTTTATTGCTAAAAAATGTCAAGACTAGTGCAATAGCAACGTCAAAGATCACTGATAACAGACTACCATAACCGGTACAATGATAATGAAGAAGTTTGAAATAAGAATTGAAATGAAGTTTGAAATAAAGTTTGAAATGAGAATCGACAAAATTTGTCACAGATAGGAAGTAAGCAAATGACTTGCTTAACAGGGTATAGTAGACTTGCTCAACACAAGGTTGACACAAACTTCAATTTATAAAAATGCGATGTCTGTAAAGCATGGTACAGTGAAGCACAATAAAATGAGGCTGTATCTGTACAAGTAACACAGGTATTTATCCCATGGTCTTCATCTCAAATGTGGCTTGAGATATGGCCTACTTGAGATTTATAGAAGGAAAGATTTTACCTAATTATATGTAATATGAACTATAGCCCAGTTTTCCCAACTTCCCACCATTGGTTGTTGTCCATGTGTGGCCGCTCTGTGTCCTAACAGTAGGCATCAGTCAAGTAGAAACTGTAATGAGTGTTTGAAGTGTTCAATTAGGTCAATTACTTTGAAGTGTTCAAGCTTAATTCCATTAAAAATGTCCCATGAAACTGGTAATAAAGAAACATTTTTGGTAAAGGAAAAATACATAATAAACATACACAGACTTCAAACAATTTAATACATGTTGTTTGGAGTCAAAACCAATTCGGGCATGAACTTGCTCAACTCAAAATTATTAGTAGTAAAATATTATTCCAAAAGTGTGTGATAAGGAGAAAATGTACGCAAACTATGTAAGTGCAAGTCACTCAGTCATGTCCGACTCTTTGCAACCCCATGGACTAGCCTGTCAGGCTCCTCTGTCCATGGAATTCTCCAAGCAAGAATACTGGAGTGGTTTGCCATTGCCTTCTCTGGGGATCTTCCCAACCCAGGGATCAAACCCAGTTGTCTCACACTGCAGGTGGATTCTTTACCGTCTGAGTCACTAGGGAAGCCTATTTAATTATGTAATTCATGACTGGGAGATTTTTGAACACTTATGCTCAGGACTATTTGTTCATCAAGGCACAAGGAGTGAGACAAAGGTCGTGGACAATGTGTTCAAAAGCAAAGCCCAAAAACTAGAACTGTCAAACTGACTGAAGTGTCTTACAGTAGTGATGAGAGCAGCAGAAGTGGACAAATATGTGCCTGCAGAGCCATCATTGAGTCCTCAGCCTAGGTCCTTCTTAGCTTGAGCTCCAGCAAATAGGATAGTATAAACAGAATGATTAATGATTCCAATAATTATTTTGATCTTTTGCATAGATAATTTTTTCTAATTGAAGTATAGTTAATGTATAATGTTGTGTTAGTTTGAAGTGTGCAACAAAGTGATTCATTTATTCACGCACACACACACACATATATATACATATATATATTCTTTTTCATATTCTTTGCCATCATAGATTACAAGATAGTGAGTATACTTCTCTGTGCTATATAGTAGGTCTTTGTTATTCACCTATTTTATTTATAGTAGTAAATTTTTTATTAATTCCAAACTCCTATTTTATCCCTCACTTTTCCCTTTGGTAATTATAAATTTGTTTACTATGTGAATACATTTCTAGTTTGTATTGGGTTGGCCAAAAAGTTCGTTCGTTTCTTGTAGGATGGTACTGAAACACCCAAACTTTTTGGCAATCCGATAAATAAGTTCCTTTGTATCATTTTATTTTTAGATTCCACAAACAAATGATATCATATGATATTTGTCTTTCTCTGACTTATTTCACTTAGTATGATAATCTCTAGGCCCATCTGTGTTGCTGCAAGTGGCATTATTTCATTCTTTTCTTTTCTTTAAAATTTTTGAATTGAAGGATAATTGCTTTACAGAATTTTCTGATTTTCTGTCATACATCAGTAAGAATCAGCCATAAGTACACCCATGTCCCCTCCCTCCCAAGCCTCCTTCCCATCTCCCTCTCCATCCCACCCTTCAGCCTGTCACAGAGCCCGTTTGTGTTCCCTGAGTAAATTCCCATTGGTTATCTATTTTACATATGGAAACTACTCAAAAACCGTGTGAGTTTTGAGTTTGTACTCTCTAAAGAAAAGGAGGGAAACCCTTTAAGAAAAATATCATTCCTTTATGAATGCTTATACATATTTTACAAAAGTCTATCTTATCTTTAATTTAATAATATTAAAATAATATGATCCTGCAATTCTACTCCTGGGCATATATCCAGAGAAAATGCTACTTCAAAAAGATACATGTAACATGGATATTTCATTCTTTTTTAATGGCTGAATAATATCCTATTGTGTATATAAACCACATTTTCTTTATCTATTCATCTGTCACTGAACACTTAGGTTGCTTCCATGTCTTGGCTATTGTAAATAGTTGCTGCTATGAGCATTACATGTTTTCTCTGGATATATGCCCAGGAGTAGAATTGCAGTAGACTTTTGTAAAATATATATAAGCATTCATATAGGAATGATATTTTTCTTAAAGGGTTTCCCTCTTTTTCTTTAGAGAGTACAAACTCACACAGTTTTGCATAGTTTCCTCAAAAACTAGCTATGAAAGAAAGGAACCCTCATGGTCTCTGATGGTGGGTCACCACCCGTGCTCACATCCATAATATAGCAGCTCCCAGGATGTGAGTGGGAGATGATCATGTTTCAGGGAGCTCCATTTCCAGCTTAGATTTGAATGGTTGCTATAATATGTTTTTCAAGTTCCAGCAAATTTTGTACAATTTTTCAGCAGTATATTCATCCAGGTCCATCTGAAAATAAAAGGAAAACTAAATATAATTTGGGTCTTAAAATTAAAGGAATATTAAATTTTTTAAAATATGGATTAAGAGGCATTTAACATATAGAAGAAGACAAAAAGTTAATGAAGGAAAGAGATTAGCAAGATAGTGTCTGACTCTTCACGACCCCATGGACTACAGCATGCCAGGCTTCCCTATTCCTCACCATCTTCCAGAATTTGCCCAAGTTCATGTCCATTGAATCAGTGATGCCATCCAACCACCTCATCCTCTGCTGCCCTCTTCTCCTTCGGCCTTCAATCTTTCCCAACCTCAGGGCCTTTTCCAATAAGTCTGCTCTTCACATCATGTGGCCAAAGGATTGGAGCTTCAGCTGCAGCCTCAGTCCTTCCAATGAGTGTTCGGAGTTGATTTCCTTTAAGATTGACTTGTGTGATCTCCTTGCTGTCCAAGGGACACTCTAGAGTCTTCTTCAGCACCACAGTTGGAAAGCATCAGTTCTACAGTGCTCTGCCTTCTTTATGGTCCAGCTCTCACAAATAAGTCCCCGCATTAAAAACGAAACACAGATCTCAATTCTTTTTCTTTTTGGCTGCACTGTGCCACATGTGGGATCTTAGTTCCCTGCCCAGGGATGGAATCTGTGACTCTTGTAATGAAAGTGTGGAGTCTTAACTACTGGACTGCCAGGGAAGTCCAGGAAATTCAGTTCTAAAATTAAGACTTGTAATTATTTGAGCAGCAATAAAACGAGTGGCTTTTTTCTCCTATCGTAACAACCAATTCCCTACAGATATTCCCTCATTATAGAAAACAAAGAATGATTATTTATCCATACCTAACCTTATTCATATTCAGGAGTAATTCATATTCAGAATTTCCTCTCTGAAATCTGGTTCAGAGTATTCAGAGTCTCCAGGTTGAAGAGTTCTATAGTGCACTCCTTCTTTACCATTTCATCCTAAATATCTCTAAAAAATAAAAAAGCCTGGTTATCTTGTTTATCTTGATCATCTTGGAGTTTTTCTGTAGGATATTGGAGAGGTAAAGGCTTTAGGGATTAACCAGTTCAACCTTAGCCAGAGTTCTTCAAAACACGAGAAAATGACTACTTATTTTCAGTGACTTACCACCGTTGATGTTGGTTTAGAGTTGAAAGCTTGTTCACCCTGTTGTAAACCAATGACCCTCCCTAGTGGCCAAGATGGCAGGTCCTGTCAAGCCACCTTGAGAGCAAAGAGATTAGTTGTGTGCTTATTTCCCAAAGGGTATTCCAAGAGATGTTGCTAAGGTGCTATAGGGGAAAAAAATCTGAGCTAAAAACAAGTTTGGAGAAATTTGGGTTGAAAATGAAAATAAATTTCTCTACTATGGGACCGCTCTATGTCTTGAATATGCTAAGGTTATAAAGAATGTCTACAGGGAAACTGTCATGCTGAATTTCCCTAAATGAGATGATCATGAAAACTTTGTCCATAATCATCTTCAGCGAATATGATGATTCACTAAGCACCTCTCAGAGACAATGTCTTAGAATAGAAATTAGAATAAGATGAACTTTTTATCTCATAAAGTTCAAGTAGTCAGCTAAAATCTTACAAAGTCCAGAAGGCAATATCAGGAATGTCATTTTTCTTAGAGGGCATTTTCCTCACCAGTTGCCAAAGTACTCATATACACACACTCACACATGTGCATACATAAACACACAAATGTGGCAACAGCCTTACAAAAATTCATGGAGTAAAATGACAGACATAATAAAAAGCGAGGAAATATTTGTGGTTGTTCAGTTGCTTTATATGTATTATATGTGCTATTAGAGGGTAATATTTGCTTCATTTAACACAGGAGAAATCTGAAGTTCAGAGCTCTGAATGCATCTGGGTCCTGCATGGAAAAGTACAAAGTGGGAGACTGAGGCTATTACTATCAAGCTCCAAAGCCCCTGTTTTCCCCACTACATTATAGTACCTTCCTTACTTCCATCCAAAAGTCCAATAACAATGACAAGTAATAAAAATTATTAACGCCAAGCACTATTCTAGGAGCTCCAGTACAGTCCCTGGCCTCGAGGAGTTTTTGTCTAGTGGAATTAAATAGACCCAAAGACAAATTCAATTAAAGTTGGTGTTGCAGTCACAATTATTGTCTATTCCCTAACATCTATTCTATCACCATAAATCAAACAAAACCAGTGAAGGCAATTTTATTCTGCTTGCCAGTGACTCATTCAGGAAAGGACATGTGACTCAATGGTTGCCAATTACACATGAAGAGAAGTCAACCATGGCTTCTGGGAAAAGTATTCTTATTCTCAAGAAATCAACACAGAGAAAAGAGTTACTTTCACCCTCTGTGTACTGCATATCTGGATGTGATTCCTCGAATTGCTTGCCATCACCTTGTTGCACGCAGAGGGAGAGGTGAGCAGGAGCTGGAGCTGGAGAAGTAGATAGCAATCGGATTTTCACAAAGGGCTTTATAGTTAGGCTGACTATATAATTTACCATCAAAATTGGAATATATTTGAGAGTAAAAAGGGATGCTACTCATAAATAAGCCAGGATAACAGGCATAAAATGAACAAATCTACTTACATATCATGCTAAGGAGTGTGGATTTTTCTGGGTCTGGCTACTTTGTGAGTTTTAAAGAAAGATTGTAGCCATCTGTATTTTAGGTCCATCTTTCTGGCCACAATGGAGAGAAGGAATTTGTGGGAACAGGACTAGAATCACTGGATAAAAACAGATGCATGGTCAGTTTGAGGGATTAAATAAGGAAAGGTAGTGAAGATATGCAGATGACACCACCCTTATGGCAGAAAGTGAAGAAGAACTAAAGAGCCTCTTAATGAAAGTAAAAGAGGAGAGTGAAAAATTTGGCTTAAAACTCAACATTCAGAAAACTAAGATCATGGCATAGATGGGGAAACAGTGGAAACAACGTCAGACTTTATTTTGAGGAGCTCCAAAATCACTGCAGATGGTGGCTGCAGCCATGAAATTAAAAGACAGTTACTCCTTGGAACAAAAGTTATGACCAACCTAGACAGCATATTAAAAAGCAGAGACATTACTTTGCCAACAAAGGTCCGTCTAGTCAAAGCTATGGTTTTTCCAGTGGTCATGTATGGATGTGAGAGTTGGACTATGAAGAAAGCTGAGCCCCGAAGAATTGGTGCTTTTGAACTGTGGTGTTGGAGAAGACTCTTGAGAGTCTCTTGGATTGCAAGGAGATCCAACCAGTCCATCCTAAAGGGAATCAGTCCTGAATGTTCATTGGAAAGACTGATGTTGAAGCTAAAACTCCAATACTTTGACCACCTGATGTGAAGAACTGACTCATTTGAAAAGACCCTGAAGCTGGGAAAGATTGAAGGTGGGAGGAGAAGGGGACGACAGAGGATGAGATGGTCAGATGGCATCACCGACTCAATGGACATGAGTTTGAGTAAACTCCAGGAGTTGGTGATGGACAGAGAGGCCTGGCATGCTGCAGTCCATGGAGTTTCAAAGAGTTGGACACGACTGAGCGACTGAACTGACTGACTGACTGAGTGAAGATAAAGGGGTAGATTTGAAAACTGTTAAAGAGGTAAAGAATTTTAAGAGGACCTGGTGACTGATTAGGTCTGAAGGGAGAAGGTAAGATGGGATTTGAGAGGGATTCAGGTTCCTGGGTTGCATGTCTGTCAGAAAGATGATGCCATTTCCCAGGACTGGGAATACACAGAAAGCACAGTCTTGACCTCATCCTGGGAACACCTAGGCCACTGAAAATCTAAGACTGGGGGAGGCTAAGCTCACGTGAACCTGCTGAACAGGCTTGTGCATGAGATGCTGTCTTGATGGGAATCATGGTAAGTTGGAGGTGTGGGAGATTGTTTAGCTCTCCTCTCAATCTCTAACAAAGATTAAGAATAAGGAGGAAAATTTGAGGGAAAAGAATCAGTTAGTGGATACAGGTCTAGTAGAGATTGCCTGTCAACAAGAAGAAACTGGGGGCCACATATAATAATGTTTCTGAGCACAGAACCTGTTTCTGAGCACAGAACCTGTTAAGAGGCAAAACCTCACCCTTGTCAGTGGGAGCCCCTCCACGCCTAGGTTCTAGATCACAGCCCTGCTGTAGCTCTAGTCAAATTATTCCCTTTCTTCCAATTGTTTATCTCTCTCGCCCTCATTTTATCACCTTACTAATATTTTATCAGTTTTAATATAATTAAGGGGACTGGCTTTTATTAAGCATTCCAATTACACAGCTAAGATGATATTTGTGATGTGGTGGTTGCAAGCCAAGGAATAAAACATCCACTGTCCTATTGTTTGTGAATTCATTCATTCATCCAACAAACATCTTAATTGACCACAATTAAGTGACAGGTGTTGTCCTTTTGTTCCAGAGAACAGAAAGCAAGGCATGATCAGTGCATGGATGGCCAACTTTCTGGCTATTTATTCATACCTGTGAATTGAATCTAATTAAGGACATCTGATAGTCTAATTTGTCAAGAAAACACAGCCACTCTCTGTACCCTCCCACTTGCCCTCGACGACTTCATCATATACCTCTACAAGAGCCAAAAGAGCAAAAAATGAGAAAGCTTACCTGAGGCAAGCTCTGTGACAAAGTTAAAATAACAATAGTTTCTGAAGGTTATAAATGAGTTTTTCTTGTTATAAGCATTTTTTGCAGAAGATTGTCCTCAGTCTTAGATTTTTTTCTGTGCTCCATCCTCAGTGCCTTCAAAACAGTAGTATTTATTATACACTTATAGCTTGTAATGATCTAAGTGAATGGCTTTAGGACGAAAAGTATTTAATTCTTAAAAAGTAGTTAATCTCTTAAGGGAAAACGACTTTCAGTTAACACAGAGATTGCCTTTATTTGGTCATTCATTCAATACATATTTATTGTGTATTCTATCCAAAGTCCCTGTCCCAGTTGTTGGGAACATGGAAAATGTACATATAAAACATTCCCTCTTGGAGCATTTACTCTGGCAGGGGATCCAAACAACAAAGTAATTATTCTATTGATTTTTAATCACAGCTATGATGATGTTATAAAGAAGTAGAGGTGCTAAGACAGCCTAGAAGAGAGACGATGGCCTCATCTGGAGAGTCGAGGAAGCCTTCTGGGCGGAAAGATGTTCTAGCTGAGAGTTGATGGGAAGGAGAAAGTGTCCAGGGAAAATGAAGGGAGTGATGTAGAGAGTTTCCAGAAGGAAGATGAACCTGAGCAAAGGCCCTTAGAAGAGAAGTTGCATGGGGTGATGGAGATCCTAAAGAGCAGTATAGCTGGAGCTTAGAAGGGGAAAGGACAGTTGGGAATGAGCCAAAAAGTTTTGTAGAGAAAGAGGAACCTCGCTGCTGAAAGTTTTTAGCTAAGCAACATTAAAATAACATACTTTGGGAGATTTACATAACTATTTCCAAGGCTTTTGATAGCACAGATTTTTGGGGAGTGGATTCGGAGACTGAGGCTTTTACTGGAACAGCCATAACTAGAAAGAAAGTGGGAATATGCTTGACTCACACCAACCCAAGCCAAGGGAGTTTCTGGCACTGTTTACCTGATAACTTACACGGAACAAAACTTACAAATCCTGTGTTCATCTGTTATTTCTTCAGGACCGTGTACACCTGGAAAGCAAGCCAGAGGAAGGGAGTGGGACAGACTGATGAGCAGTGTCCTTCAAATTATTTAAAGGAAAGGAACTCCATGACAGCTGTTTCCTTCCCTCAAGCTCAGTGGGGTTTAATGTAATATATCCTGTGTCTACACAAGTAAGTATCGCAAATCTCCTGGGACATTGAAAATGGAATGGTAACAAACCCCTCAACCATAACTAAGTCAACAAGTATTGCAGACATCATTTGGCATAGAATTATTATTATCAGTCTAGTTTTCCACATGGAACTGAAGAACAGACACATCCAAACCCAGGTTAGACAGACAGTGAAGGGCTAAGTCTTATGCCTGCTAGAGCAGCTCATCCTATCCAAATTACTGAATGGGACAATGAATGGGACAATGAATCAAATCTCTATTACAAGCTCAAACGTTGATGTGAATACAGATATACATATGCACAAGCATGCACATTTATATATGTATGAATAGAATAGAACATAAATATGCATTTCCATGGTACTTCCCAGGCAGCGGAGTGATCAAGAATCCACCTTCCAGTGCAGGAGATGCAGGTTTGATCCCTGGGTTGGGAAGATCTCCTGGAGAACGAAATGGCAACCCACTCCAGTATTCTTGCCTGGGAAATCCCACGGAAAGAGGAGCCCACAGTCCATGGGGTCTCAAAGTGTCGGATGCGACTTAGCAACTAAACAAAAACAACACTTTATGCTAACTCTAGATTTTTGAAAGTACAAAACATGTTGCAGGAAGCCAAAAATTATATCCATGGGCAATACAGTTAATACTTTAGCATATTTCTTTCCCATGTTTTTCCTATGGGCTTCCCCTGGGGAAAAAAGAGTGAGTCACTCAGTCGTATCAGATGATTCTTTGCGACGCCATGGATTCTAGCCCTCCAGGCTCCTCTGTCTATGGGATTCTCCAGGCAAGAATACTGGAGTGGGTTGCCATTCCCTTCTCCAATGTATCTTCCCAATCCGGGGATCAAACCCAGGTCTCCTGCATTGTAGGCAGATTCTTTACCATCTGAACTAACTGGGAAGCCTTTGGTCTTCCCCTAAGCATGGTCAAAAAGGAGGAACATTTCAACAACAGTATGATAAAGAGAAGCCTTCATCTTTTGGGTTTTGTTAAGGGATGGATAATTGTTCATATTCATAGAGCACTTTTACCACAAGATGCTCTCAAAAAGTTGTCCATGTTTAAATATATTTGGGATACATTGCAGCCTGTATCCTCATCCTAGAGTTGGGTGAGGGGCAGTGGTAACATGGTATTAGTGCAACCAAGCTGGACCCGATTGTGCCTTCCCAGGACAGACCCACACCTCACGTCCTCTGTCTGCCTCTGATCTGTAGAAAAACTTTAGCCTCCTAGGCCTTCCCTGAGCTCCAAAGAATACGTTTAATCAGAGAAATGAGAAAATGTAGAAACATACAGGTTCTTCTGTCCATGGGATTTTCCAGGCAAGAATACTGGAGTGAGTTGCCATTTCCTTCTCCATGGGATCTTGTCAACCCAGTGGTAAAACCTGTATCTCCTGTGTTAGCGGGTGAATTCTTTACCACTGAGTCACCTGGCAAACCCCGAAGTTACAGTCCACCACTGGAAAGCTCGATGAGGATGGGATTCAAACTCACATGTGCAGAGCACGATGGGTTAGCAGTCCATCACCTTAACTACTTGGCCACCTCGTCAGCCCTTTATAAAAGAGAACTTCCACATCTTGAAATCATATATAAGCCTCTGTGGCCCTGTCTTTTGAATAAAAAGGCTTTGACTTGAGTTTCACGGGCTCCCTCTGAGTCTGAAAAGGCTGGCTCAAGAGTTAATGAGTAGGAAATGTGAAAAGGTAGAAATAAGGATAGCTCTTAGGCTGTCAAACTGGTAACAATTTAGACTATCAACCAGCCACATAGCTGAATCACTGAACTCCCAGTTCCCTAAAAGACATAAAGTCCTGATATACATTCCTAAGTTGTTTTATGGGAAGTAGACCCCCACCAGATGAAAACTGCTCACTGTAGGCACATAATTGTGACTTTAGACCAGTTGAAACCGGAAAGTTGATGGTGCTTGAAAATTCATCTTTTTACCAACCAGTCCAAGAATTATGCACAAGATGATTATGTATACAGTGCAGCCACCTCCCTCATACTGCCTTTAAGACTCCTTTCTTGAAAGCCTTCGGGGAGCTTGGGTGTTTTCAGCATGGGTTGTCTATTCTATTTGCTTGGTGCCCTGCAATAAATGTTGTACTGTCCTTCACCACAACCTGGTGTCAGTAGATTGGCTTTACTGCACACAGATGGTTGGACCCGAGTTTGGTTCAGTAATTTTTGGTGATCATGAAGGGACCTCTGTCCCAAGGGAGCACTTCACGTGTGACACATCAGCCCTCAGTTGGTGGCAGCTTTCTGATTCTGTCCAGAATTTTTGTCTTAGGAAATGTCCTGAGTGCTGGCACTGACTGGGCATCACTGGCCCATAGTATGTTCACTTCTGTGGTAAAGGAAATGAGGTCTTGGTCTGCTCTGGTCTGATCTGTAAGATATCTCTGGTAAATGATAAAACCTTAAGTGTGGTGACACAAGGGTATACCTTCCTTCTAGTATACCACCATTGGGGATTTTCCTTTTTGGAGTGAAAGGTGTAGAACTTAGTCATTTGGGTTTGAGGAGAATGCTATGTTAACTGGATTTTCCACTCTGGGCTGAGGACTTCCTCGGCCATCTGGTACACCCTGAGCAGTGATTGGGAAAATCTGTTAAGACTGAGGCTCATCTGGACCCTAGGCTGGTACAGTAGGTAGGAACACTTCCCTGTCACATTAGGGAACTGCAACCCTGAGGCCACTGAACACAGTTTATCCAGTCCTGGTCTGTTACTGGTAAATAGTACATTCCTAGAAAGAGAAAGGTTTTTTATTTAATATTGCATGGGCACAGTGTTCTTTAAACTCCAAATAAAAATGGCCAACCTGGACCTCATTTCCTTCATACTTTATTGAAGTATAGTTGATTTACAATGCTGTGTTAGTTTCTAAGGTATAGCAAAGTGAGCCAGTTAAATATAAATTATATATATATGTAAAACTATATATATTCTTTTTTCTATTCTTTTCCATTATATTAAGAGATATTGAATATAGTTCCCCATACTATACAGTAGGACCTTTTTATATATCTATTTTATATATAGCAGTTTGTATCTCTGGGTTGGGAAGATCCCCTGGAGAAGGAAATGGCAACCCACTCCAGTATTCTTGCCTGAGAAATCCTATGGATGCGAGACTGGCAGGCTACAGTCCATGGGCTTGCAAAGAGTCAGACATGCCTGAATGACTAAACAACAACAAACTTCGTATTAGCTAATCCAAATCTCCTAATTTATCCTTTCCTGGCCCCTTCCCTTTGGTAACCAGGAGTTTGTTTTCTATGTCTGTGTGGCTGTTTGTTTCATAAACAAATTCATTTGTATTGAAAGAGCTAATGGTTAGGGAGGCCAGGGTCCCCCAAGCAGGAGGAGGAAATAAACTGCAAGTGGCAGACTTTTTTTTTTTTTGTCTTCTCTACACAGGATTAAAGGAGGCTCCTTTGATCCTCTGTTGCCATGACAACAGTTGGGCTCACCTGAAACTATTTCTCAAACCTTGAGTTGCTAATGGCTCAGTAAAAAATACATCTTACTCAGGGAAATGTTCTTAAGCTATGTTAATGAAACTATGTATTTGCTTGGGAATCTGCCTTTCTTCAAGACTCATGTCAATTATTTTATGCCCAGAGATGACTCCCCTTCTGCCGATTCTATCTCAGAATGCATGTGGTAGGAGAGTAGCCTGGTGCAACTCTCAGTTTTGAGGGGTTTCTTTTATCTGTGATTAGTAGCTTGCTAACAAGTACATAATGCTTTACTAAAAACTAGCAAGGGGGCACTCTTCCTGTCCCCTTCTGATGTCTATGTCAAAAGATTTCTCTATCCCTTTACACTTTAATAAAACTTTGCTACACAAAAGTTTTATGTGTAGCATACTACTACTCAAGGCTGAGTGATCAAGCCTTGTCTCTGGTCCCAGATCAAAATCCTGTCCCCTGGAGGCCAAGAATAACAGATCCATTCACAGCTCATGGCAGTAGCCTTTCAGTATCATATTTTATATTGCACATATAAGTGATATCATATGATATTTGTCTTTTTCTGACTTATATGATAATCTTTACGTCCATATATGTTACTGCAAATGTCATTACTTCATTCTTGTTTTAATGGATGAATAGTATGTCATTGTGTGTGTGTGTCTGTATGTATATTTGTGTGTATACCGTACCTTTATCCATTCATTTAACAGTGGACATTTAGGTGGTTTCCATATCCTGGCTATTGTAAATAGTACTGCAGTGAACATTGGGGTACATGTATCTTTTTGAATGAGATTTTTTTGTCTTTTCCAGATACATACCCAGGCATGGGATTGCTGAATCACATGGTAATTCTATCGTTAGTTCTTTAAGGAACCTTCATACTGTTTTCCATAGTGGCTGCACCAATTTATTGATAAATTTTCACCAACAGTGTAGGAGGGTTCCCTTTTCTTCATACCCTCCCCAGCAATTATAATTTGTAGACTTTTAATGATGGCCATTCTGACTAGGGCTTCCCTGGTAGCTTAGCTGGTAAAGAAATTGCCTGTAATGCAGGGGACCTGGTTTGATCCCTAGGTTGGGAAGATCCCCTGGAGGAGGGCATGGCAACCCACTCCAGCATTCTTGCCTGGAGAATCTCCATGGAAAGAGGAGCCTGGTGGACTACAGTCCATGGGGTTGCAAAGAGTCAGACATGACTGAGTGACTAAGCACACATTCTGACTAGTGGGAATTGGTACATCATCGTAGTTTTGATTTTCATTTCTGTAATAATTACCAATGTTGATCATCTTTTCATGTGCCTATTCATCCTGGTGGTTCAGTGGTAAAGAAACTGCCTGCCAATGCAAGAGATGCAGGTTTGATCCCTGGGTCTGGAAGATCCCCTGGAGAAGGAAATTGCAACCCACTCCAGTATTCTTGTCTGGAAAATCCCATGGACAGAGGAACCTGGCAGGCTACAGTCCATGGGGTCACAAAGAGTTGGACAGGACTGAGCAACTAAACAACAAATTCATCATCTGTATGTTTTCTTTGGCGAAATATCTACTTAGGTCTTCCCCCCATTTTTTTGTTTTTTTAATTAGGCTGTTTGCTTTTTCTTGTTGTAACTGAGTTGTCTGAGCTTTTTATATTTGGAAATTAAGCCCTTGTCAGATGCATCATTTACAAATATTTTCTCCCAGAGTGTAGGTTATCTTTTCATTTTGTTTATGGTTTCCTTTTCTGTGCAAAAGGTTGTCTTACTAGGTCCCATGTGTCAATTTTTGCTTTCCACTACTTTGGGAGATGAGCCAAAGAAAATATTGCTATGATTTCTGTCAGAAACTGTTTTGTCTATGTTCTCTTCTAGGAGTTTTATGGTGTTATGATATCTTACACACACAGCATCCACAGGGCAGTAAGTGAGTTTCATTCATTAATATGTAGAAATTTCTTTGTCATGTAGTTGCAGATATTTTCTAATTTTCAATATTCCTTGACCAAGGAGTTTAAAAGTAGTGAACGAGGTTTGTTAGGTTTTTTTCCTTTGTTTTGGTTACCTTCTTGCAAATGATCTATGGCCATGGTTTGAATAATACATATTCTTTAATACTTGTTGAGACTTACTTTGAGGTCTAGTTTTCTATAATTTCATGAATTGTTATATATTAATTTGAAAATATATGGTTATCCAACTAGTGAGTTATAGATACATATTCATCAGAGCAAGCTTATTAACTCTTCTATCTTCCATATGCTTACTATTTTTTGCATGATTAATAAAACAATAAGTGATGTCTATTAAAATTATCTACTAAACTTGTGGAATTTATCAAATGCTCCCTGAAATTTGTAATTCTGTAAACTGCTTTTTATATGTCAAGCATTAAATGCACACATGAGTTTATAGCTATAATACCCTCATCGTGTTTTTACCTTGTCATTTAGCCCTTAAAAATGCTTTTGTATTTTATCTGGTATTAATATAACAAAACAAGCTTACCAACTTTTATTAATATTTGCCAAGCATATATTTTCTCATCCTGTTACTTTTGACCTTTACATAAATCATGTTATAGTAGTTGGCCATGTTAAAAAAATACTTAACCAGCTCTAGTAATTGCTTATTTAACTAGCTTATTTATTCCATTTATATTAATCTTGATCTATCTGAATATATGCATTTTTTTTTTATATTCTGGTAGTTTTTTTAAAAGTTGAGGTTATAGATGTATAGTATTGTTTCTGGTGTACAGCACAGTGATTCATAACTTTTAAAGGTTATATTTCATTTATAGCTATTATTGAATATTGTGCTATTGTCTTGTACCTTATTTTGTACATAGTAACTTGAATCTCTTAATCCCCTGACCCTGCCATGCTCCTCCCCCTTGCCTCATTGGCAACCACTAGCTTGTTGTGTGTCTGTGAGCCTCTTTCACTACAGTCACTATTTATTTCGAGTCCACATAATAGTGATATCATATAGTATTTGTCTTTCTGACTTAGCAAAATACCCTCAGAGTCCATCCATGTTGTTACAAAGACAAAATTTCATTTTTTAAAGACAACAGTATTCCATTGTATATATAACCACATCTTCTTTATCCATTCATCTATTGATGGACACTTAGATTACTTCAGTATTTTGGCAACTGTAAATAATGCAGCTATGAACATTGGGGATGAATGTATCTTTTTAAATTAGTGTTATGGGTTTGTTTTTTAGATATTTACTCAGGAATAGAAATCCTGCATCATATGATAGCTCTCTCTTTAGATTTTTGAGAGCATTTGAATATATTTTAAAACTAATTTGGCGATTTTCATTTATCTGTTTTTTCTTAGTACCATAATCAGTTTCTTCCCCTTTCTACTTTATTATATTTTTGGATGGCTTGGGTATTCTTTTTTCTTTATACCTCTGTTGGTATGGAAATTGTATATTTTATTTCTGTATAGTAACATTACCATTAAAAATGTAGTAAGTACATCAGATAATTAATGTCTAAAGGGGCTATGATTTGCTTTCCATTTTAGAGAAATTAGATGAAACGACTCAGAAAATATGTAGAACTAAACTACTGACATATCATAAATGACTTGAAATTAAGAATTTAGTTCATGCTTAAAATCTCCTTTTGGGTAATTAGTGTGGAACAGAATTAAATAAGAGGTTATATTGACAGCACATATATTACAATACATTATGATGTGTGCACACATATATTAGGGTATAATCTCACAATTCTGCAAGGTAAGCATCAATATTTCTTAAAATTAAATTGAGGTATAAATTGACAACTTGCCCAAAGTCACAAATTTGACTCAATGTCTGCCCAGTCCCAGAGCCCATGCTCCTTCCTCCGAACCCTCCCACTTGGCCTTATGTTGCTCCAATGTGATGACTCAACAATTCAGAAAACAGAGTAGGAAAAGTGGCCAAGATGGCACAATAGAAAAGACCCTGAGCTCACCTCCTCTCATGAGCACACCAAAATTACAACTATCAGCAGAACAACCATCAATGACAAAGATAGGACCTACCAGAAAAGGTCTCCTGCAACTAAAGATACAGAGAAGGAATCACAATGAGAGAGGTAGGAGAGGTGGATTTACAATATATTGAAATCACATGTAATACCTGGGTGGATGACCCACAAGTTGGAGGATTATATTGCAGAGGTTCTCCCACAGGAGTAAGAGTTCTGAGACCCATGTCAGGCTCTCCAGCCCAGGCTTCTGGCAGTGGGAAGATGAGCTCCCAGAGCATTTGGCTTTGTAGGCCACCAGGGTTTAACTGCAGAAGCCCCATGGGACTGGGGGAAATACACACATCAATTTTAGAGGGCACACACAAAATCCAGTGCACACTGGGGCCTAGGACAAAAACAGTAACTTAATAGGAGCCTGAGCCAGACCTGCCTGCTGGTCTTGGAGAGTTCCAGTGAGGCAGGGGGAAGCTGCAGTTCACCCTAGGAAAAGACACTGGTGGAAGCCATACTGAGGACCATGAGGCCACATTAATAATCCTGGCATCTTGGACCATTAATGCCCCCATCCAATAGCCTGTAGGTTCCAGTGCTGGGACACCTCAGGCAAAAGAACTAAATGGGCAGGGACACAGTCCCACCCATTAGGAGACAGGCTGTGTAATGACTAAAGAGTCCACAGCAAAAATCAGGTGTAAAATATATATCAAAAACAGTAATCATGAGGGAAGGAGAATACAAATGCAAGGTATTTAAAATGCCTTTGAAATTAACATATCAGCAACTTAAACAATCATATAGAGAGACTGCTAACTAAAAACCTCATCATAACTATAACCCTAAAATCTATAATATATACACAAATTAAAAAAGGAATCTAAACATAATACAAACATAAGAAAGAGGAAAAAAGATCCACAAAAACAAACCCAAAACAATGAACAAAATGGAAACAAGAACATTGATATTGATAATCACCTTAAATGTAAATAGACTAAATGTTCTAACTAAAAGACATAAACTGGCTGAATGTATACAAAACCAAGACCTGTAGATATGCTGCCTACAAGAGACTCACTTCAAATCTAGAGATACATACAGACTCAAAGTGATGGGATAGGAAAAGATATTCCATGCAAATGGAAATCAAAGGAAAGCTGGAGTAGCAATACTCATATCAGACAAAATAGATTTTAACAAGATTGTTAAAAGAGACATAGATGGATATTACATAATCATCAAGGGATCAATCCAAGAAGACATAACAATTATAAATATATATGCAACATACACACACACACACACACACACTCACTAACTTACATAAGAAAGTGAAAGTCGCTCAGTTGTGTCCAACTCTTTGCGACCCCATGGACTATACAGTCCATGGAATTCTCCAGGTCAGAATACTGAAGTGGGTAGCCTTTCCCTTCTCCAGGGAATCTTCCCAACCCAGGGATAGAACCCAGGTCTCCCACATTACAAGCGAAATTCTTTATATATATATATGTGTGTGTGTGTGTGTGTGTGTGTGTATATATATGTTTTTTTTTACATATAGGTTTCTTTATATATATTATACATATATATATATTTATATATAGGGCCTTCTCTAATGTGAATATTAATGCACTTGATGTTGTTCCAGAAGTCTCTTAAACTGTTTTCATTTCTTTTCACTCTTTTTCTGTTCAGCAGTAATGCACCTTAATATAAAAGGCAAATATTAACAGATATGAAAAGAGAAATTGACATTAAGACAAAATAGGGGCCTTTAACATGTCACTTGCATCAATAGACAGACCATCCAGACAAAAAATCAATAAATATAGGCCTTAAATGATACATTAGGCCAAAGAACTTAATTGATATTTATAGAGCATTCCAACAGAAAGCAGCAGAATACACATTCTTTTCAAGTGCACATGGCACATTCTCCAGTATAGATCACATGCTAGGCCACAAAGCAATCCTTGGTAAATTTTAAAACAATTGAAATATCAAGTATCTTTTCCAATCACAACACTATGATGCTAGAAATGAACAAGAGAAAGAAAAAAAAAAAAAGCTACAGAAAAACCCAAAGCACATGGTGGCTTAACAATGTGCTACCAAAAAACAGAAGAAATCAAACAGGAAATCAAAAATACTTAGAGATAAATGAAAATAGTACAATCCAAAACCTATGGCATGCAGCAAAAGAAGTTCTAGGAGGAGGTTTATAGTGATATAAGCTTGCCTCAGGAAATAAGAAAAATCTCAAACAACCTAATCTTACACCTAAAGCAACCAGAAAAAGAATAAGTAAAACCCAAAGTAAGTAGAAGGAAAGAAATCATAAAGATCAGAGCAGAAATATATGAAATAGAGACTAAAAAGCAATAGTAACAATGAGTGAAACTAAAAGCTGGTTCTTTGAAAAGGTAAAACTGATAAACCATTATCCAGAGTCATCAAGAGAAAAAGAGAAGGCCCAAATCAATAAAATTGGAAATGAAAAAGGAGACATTACAACCAACAACACAGAATACAAATGGCCATAAGAGATTACTACAAGCAACTATATGCCAATAAATGTATAACCTAGAAGAAATGGACAGATTCTTCAAAAGGTACACTCTCCCAAGACTCAACCAGGAAGAAATAGAAAATATGAAGAGATTAACTACCAGTCATGAAATTGAATCAGTAATTAAACTCCCAACAAACAAAAGCCTAGGACCAGACAGCTTCACAAGCGAATTCTTCCAGTCATTTAGAGAAGACTTTAGCTCCTGTCCCTATGAAATTATTCCAGAAAATTGCATGGAAACACTTCCAAACTCATTCTGTGAGGCCACCATCACCCTGATGACAAGATCAGATAAAAATACCACAAAACAGAAAATCACAGACCAATATCACTGAAGAACATAAATGTAAAAACCTTAAACAAAATATAAACGAACTGAATTCAACAACACATTGAAAGGATCATATACCACACTCAACTGGGATTTATCCCAGGGATGCAAAGATTTTTCAACATCTGTAAGCCAATCAAAATTATTAATATGATATACCATATTAATAAACTGAATAAAAACCATATAATTATCTCAATGGACGTATAAAAAGTTTTTGACAAAATGAAACATCTACTTTGAATAAGAAATCTCCAGGAAGTGAGCATACAGGGAACATACTTCAACATAGTAAAGGTCATATGTGACAAACCCATGGCTAACTAATGTTCAAAAGTGAATGCATTCCCTCTAAAATCAGGAATAAGACAAGGATGCCAACTCTCACCACTTTATTCAAAATAGTTTTGGAAGTATTAGCCACAGGAATCAAAGAAAAGAAACAAAAGGAATCCAAATTCCAAAGGAAGAAGTAAAAATGTCTGTCTGCTAATGACATGATACCATACATAGAAAATCCTAAAGATGCTGCGAGAAAACTACTAGAACTCAATACAAACAATGGTAAAGTTGCAGGATACAAAGTTAATACACAGAAATCTGCTGCATTGCTATACACTACCAATGAACTATCAGAAACAGTAATTAAGGAAAAAATCCCATTTACCATTGTATCAAAAGAATAAAATGCCTGGGAATCATCCCACCCCAAGGGGCAAAAAACCTGTACTTCAAAAACTCTAAGATGCTGATGAAAGAAATTGAGAGAGATGGAAAGATATACCATGTTCTTGGATTGAGAAATCAATATTGTTAAAATGACCATACCTCCCAAGGCAATGTACAGATTCAATGCAACACCCATCAAATTACCAATGGTGTTTCCACAGAACAAAAAAATATTTAATTTGTGTGAAAACACTAAAGACCTGAATAGCCAAAACAATCTTAAGAAAGAAGAGCAGAGCTGGATAAATCATGTTTCCTGACCTCAAACTAAACTTCAAAGCTACAGTCATCAAACAGTATGTTACTGGCCAAAGACATATAGATCAAGGAAGAGAATAGAAAGCCCAGAAATAAACCCACATGCTTATGGCCAATTAATCTATGACAAAGGAGGATAAACTATATAATGGAGAAAAGACAGTTTCTTCAATAACTATTGCTGTAAAACCTGGACAGCTATATGTAAAATAACGAAATTATAATGCCCTATACCAAAAAAAAAAAAAAAAAAAAAAATCTCAAAACGGATTAAAGACCTAAATGTAAGACTTGACACCATAAAACTCCCAGAGAAAAACACAGGCAGAACACAGCAATATTTTTTTTGGATCCATCTCCTGAAAGTGTTAGTTGCTCAGTCATGGCTGACTTTTTGAGACCCCATTGACTGTTGTGGCTCAGCTGGTAAAGAATCCACCTTCAATGCAGGAGACCTGGGTTCGATCCCTGGGTTGGGAGGATGCCCTGGAGAAGGGAAAGGTTACCCACTCCAGTATTCTGGCCTGGAGAATTCCACGTCTGTGGGGTCTCAAAGAGTCAGACACAACTGAGTGAATTTCACTTTCACTTTCACTTTTGACTGTAGTCTGCCAGGCTCCTAAGTTCATGGAATTCTCCAGGCCAGAGTACTGGAGTTGGTAGCCATTTAATACTCCAAGGAATCTTCCTGACCCAGGGATTGAACCCAGGTCTCCTGCACACTGTAGACAGATTCTTTACCATCTGAGTCATCAGGGAAGCCCTAAAGTAAAGCAAATAAATCATTGCAAAAATAAACAAGTTGGGTCTAATTAAACTTTAAAAGCTTAAAAGCAAAGGAAACCATCAACCAACCTATAGAATAGAAAATATTTAAAAATTGTGATTGACAAGGGGTTAATTTCCAATATATACAAATAGCTTATACAGTTCAATATTAAAACAAAATCAAACACCCCAATCAAAAACTGGACAGAAAACCCAAATAGGCATTTCTCCAAAGAAGATATAGTGATGGCCAAAATGCATATGAAAAAAAACTCAACATGTCTACTTATTAGAGCAATGTAAATCAAAACTACAATGAAGTATCACCTCACAGCAGTCAGAGTGGCCATCTTCAAAAATTCTACAAATAGTTAATGCTGGAGAGGGTGTGGAGAAAATGGAATCCTCCTATGCTATTAGTGGGAATGTAAACTGGTATAGCCACTATGGAGAAGAGTATGCAGGTTACTTAAAAAACTAAAAATAGTTACCATATGATGCAGCAATCCCAGGCTTCCCTGATGGCTCAGTGGGTAAAGAATCCACCTGCAATGCAGGAGACACAGGAGACACGGTTTGATTCCTGGGTTGGAAAGATCCCCTGGAGGAGGAAATGGCAACCCACTCCAATATTCTCACCTGAAAAATCCCACAGAGGAGCCGGTGGGTCCAGTCCACAGGGTTGCAAAGAGTTGGACATGACTGAGAGACTAAACACAACACCAGCAATCCCACTCCTGGGCATATATCTGGAGGATGAAAACTAACTGGACCCCTGTGTTCACAGCAGCATTATTAGCCAAGACATCAAAGCCACCTAAACACCCCCGACAGATGAAAGGGTAAAGATGTGGTATATAAAAATGCTCAGCTACTACTGAGCTCAGCTGACTGCTACTCAGCCATTAAAAAGAATGAAATAATGCCATTTGCAGCAACATGGGTGAACTTAGAGATGGTCATGAGTGAAATAAGTCAGGCAGAGAAAGAGAAATGTCACATTATATCACTTGTATGTGTGATCTAAAAATATGATACAATGAACTTATTTAAAACATACAAATAGATTCACAGAGATAGAAAACAAACTTATGGTCAAGTAAAGGGATAGCGGGGGAGGGGGACTTAAAATAGCAGTTTGAGAGTAACAGATACATACTACAAATAAACAACAGATACAAACAAATAAAACAAGGATCTACTATATAGTACAGGGAACTATATTCAGTAACTTGTAACTATCTATAGGGGAAAAGAATCTGAACAACTGAATATAACTGAATCACTTGGCTGCACACCTGGAAACACTGTAAATCAACTATACTTTAATTAAAAAAAAAAATTCCAGACACAGAGACCACTCTCAGTCAGATGGGATGTGGTCACTCAGGGCCTCACACAGTAATATTTCCACCATGGCACCCTGGCTTATTAATCTCTATTAAATACTGTGTAGTCAGCATTCTCAAAAAAAATGCTCTTTATTCATTTACATATATTACTGCATTTAATTCTCACTTCATACCCATGAACAGAAAACACAAAGATAATTATTCCACCTCACAGACAAAAAGCTTGAGATCCACGTGCTTCTTCCCAATTAACAGTCAGTAAACAGAAGAGTGAAAACCAGTTCTGTGCGTTCAGCTCTCTAACTTCACCCTTCTTTCTCAGAGAGCATGGAGAGTGGTTAGCTCTCATTTTCATATATTTTTAAGTTATTAAAAATATCTTCGGCAACAAACTTAGAGAAAGAATAACCAAAATTCCATACTTTAAAACATATAGACATTATATTTACATGTAATTTTTCATATTAACTCATTCAAAATATTATTCTAATAGTCCAGATGTTGGTTGAAACACCCAGGCATTTTAGCATTTTGCCTTGACATCATGCAAACTAGTCCTAACCACTTTCGACCACTACTAATACAAAGAGACATTCCACCAGTAATTATTCAATTGAAAAATCTGAGTAAATTCATTGAAACAATTTGAGTAAATCATTTTTGGTGCAGGATTACATCCACTAAAATATGTCATGAAAACAAGTTGGTCAGTAATAAATTTGTAAACTGTAGTGAAGGTCAGGCCCACTGTTAACATGGACTATCTCAATATCAATAAAAGATACTTTTAAAATAAAGAGAAAATAATTCAAGTGGCCCAAATACATAAACTTTTGTTACTATGATGATTAATGACACGGGCATCTGTATTAGGATTTTTAAATGTGGCATGTGGAGGAAGAAATAAGGGACAAAACCTAGGAAAACTACTTGTGAAGAACGAGGCTAAGATTGCTATTCAGAAAATGAGTAGTACTCCCTCCTTCTGGGGCAGGTGGAAGGAGAATCAGTATGTATCTGTGTCATAATTATTCAAGTCAACACCTCATCCCATGAAGTAGAGCTTATACTCTTGTTGGCAGAACAAACAGATACTCAGTTGGGTGTCTCTAGCACGACTTTGATGTGACATCATTCTTAAAGATTGATAAAATATCAGATATTCTTTTCTCACATGCACACACAAACATAGTCATAGAGGTGATTCTGCAATGACGAGACCATCAGAAATCACCGTTTACCACAAACGCACATGATCCAACTCAGTAGAAACCCATGCACTCCAGAATCCACAAAAGGCACAATATGTTTCAGAGAGCATCATTTTCAGTTCTGGTCACTGGTTTTTTGAATGGTGACCCTAATCTGCTTTTCAAGTTTCAGTAACTTTTGGTAAAATTTTTCAGCAGTGTCTTCATCTAGGTCCATCTGGAAAAGAAGCAAGATAGGCATGACTAGAAAGGAAAAATAAACAGTATTTGAATAAAAGGAATCCATTTAAATAATAGGTAAGAGAATCCAAAAAAGGCCCAGTGGGAAAGCTGTGGTGTAAGCCATGTGGGGAATGTTAGGAATCTTAACTTTTTTTTTTTTTTTAATTACAACTGATACTTACCTCCTAGTAAGTAACTTCTTTAGTAAAAGAGCTCTGATCTTAGCTGAACTCACTGCCCTGCAGATGAAAGACTGTCTCCAGCCTTCACTGAAGCTAATGGTACCATGGACTAAATCCTGGCCAATGAGATATAAGTGGAAGTGTGTAGTACTACCCAGGACTCTCTTTAAAGGGAATGGGGCACCCCTTTCTTTCTCCCTTGTTCACACTGCTCTCCTGAACCACAAGGATGAGGGCCATACCTCAGGGATGGCAGAGGGAACCTGGATACCTGACAATTTGCAAAGCTGCCAGGCCAGCCCAAAGTTGCCATTCTCCAAACTACTTTACATGCAAGAAATCTTAGCTTTTACCTTGTTTTATCCACTTTACTTTACATTCTTCTGTTTTATGTAGAAAATTAATTTTAACTGATACATTGTATGCAAAGCAAGCTTCCAGCCCCCAAAGCTAAAAGGCTACAAATTAAAGAAAACTTTAAAACATTTTGGAAAAACATTTACATTCAATCATGTTAGCATTTTTTTCATGTTTTAACTGGAAGAGGAATTACAGCTCTCTTGAATTCAACCCAATCTTTAAACAGCAGAAAGCTGACTTCCCAAAATTAATCGAAGGTTAACAACATTCTGCAATACATTTCCAAGAAATGCAAATACAGTCCTTTGGTTTATGGAATTAAACATTTTATCCCCTTGGTAAATCAGTTATTCCTTTGAGATCAATAGATGTAAGTTCAAACAAATTCTGAGGACCTAAAAGTAAGCCTATTAGTTTACCATAGAGTTCCCAAGGTGGCTTTCCAGGTGGTGCTAATGGTAAAGAACACGTCTACCAATGCAGAAGATGCAAGAGATGCTGGTTCAATCCCTGGGTCAGGAAAATCCCCTGGAGAAGGAAATGGCAACCCACTCCAGTATTCCTGCCTGGAGAATCCCATGGTCAGATGAGCCTGGTAGGCTACAGTCCATGGGGTCTCAAAGAGTTGGACATGACTGAAGCAACTTAGCACACAGCACAGAGTTCCCGAAGTATTTCTTGGGATGTTGTTATGCATTCTTAAATTTTGAAAGGAAAAGAAAATGTCATACAGTCAAGAACAACTTAGAAAAAGCAGGATGAAACATGTCAGGCATGTTTCCTAACTGTATCAACTTCTCAAAGCCTTTGCTGGCATAATGGGCATTGTGCAGGTCTCTGAAAGGAGGGGAATGTAATATGAAGCATTTCTCAAAACTTACTTGGATGACAAATTGTGTTTTGCAAATCTTCTTAAGGAACTAGTATCTCACAGAATAGAGTCTGGAAAACACTGGAGGTTCTTAGGTTCATTTTCAGTAAACATATACTATGGGAAGTGGAGAGTATGGTTCCCTTTATACCTCAAGCTACTGACATATAGACAAGGTCACTGTCAATTATGACTCTGCCTTAGCTAACTTATTTGCTTCAATCTAATTTTCCAGCAAATTCGGAAAACTCAACAGTGGCCACAGGACTGGAAAAGGTCAGTTTTCATTCCAATCCCAAAGAAAGGCAATGCCAAAGAATGTTCAAACTGCAGCACAATTGCACTCTTCTCACACACTAGCAAAGTAATGCTCAAAGTTCTCCAAGCCAGGCTTCAGCAATACGTGAACCATTAACTTCCAGATGTTCGAGCTGGTTTTAGAAAAGGCAGAGGAACCAGAGATCAAATTGCCAACATCCATTGGATCATCAAGAAGTGAGAGAATTTCAGAAAAACATCTACTTCTGCTTGATTGACTATGCCAAAGCCTTGACTGTGTGGATCACAACAAACTGTGGAAAATTCTTAAAGAGACCACCTGACCTGCCTCCTGAGAAGTCTGTATGCAGGTCAAGAAGCAACAGTTGGAACTGGACATGGAACAACAGATTGGTTCCAAATAGGAAAAGGAGTACATCAAGGCTGTATATTGTCACCGTGCTTATTTAACTTATATGCAGAGTACATCATGAGAAATGCTGGACTGGATGAAGCACAAGCTGGAATCAAAATTGCCAGGAGAAATATCAGTAACCTCGAATATGCAGATGACACCACCCTTATGGCAGAAAGCAAAGAAGAACTAAAGAGCCTCTTGATGAAAGTGAAAGAGGAGAGTGAAAAAGTTGGCTTAAAACTCAACATTCAGAAAACTAAGATCATGGCATCTGGTCCCATCACTTCGTGGCAAATAGATGGAGAAACAATGGAAACAGTGACAGACTTTATTTTCTTGGGCTCCAAAATCACTGCATATGGTGACTGCAGCCATGAAATTAAAAGACACTTGGTCCTTGAAAGAAAAGGTATGACCAACCTAGACAGCGTATTAAAAAGCAGAGACATTACTTTGCCAACAAAGGTCTGTCTAGTCAAGGCTTTGGTTTTTCCAGTAGTCATGTATGGATGTGAGAGTTGGACTACAAAGAAAGCTGAGCGCCAAAGAACTGATTCCTTTGAACTGTGGTGTTGGAGAAGACTCTCGAGAGTCCCTTGGACTGCAAGGAGATCAAACCGTCCATCCTAAAGGAAATCAGTCCTGAATATTCATTGGAAGGACTGATGCTAAAGCTGAAACTCCAATACTTTGACCACCTGATGCAAAGAACTGACTCATTGGAAAAGACCCTGATGCTGGGAATGATTGAAGCCAGGAGAAGGGGACGACAGAGGGTGAGATGGTTGGATAGCATCACCGACTCAACGGACATGCGTTTGAGTAAGCTCTGGAAGTTGGTGATGGACAGGGAAGCCTGGCATGCTGCAGTCCATAGGGTTGCAAAGAGTTGGAGTGACTGAACTGAACTGAACTGAATTTTATTTAATGCCATTGCCTCCTCACAATAAGCTAGGCAGTGAAAAGTGGGAGGCTGAAATAAACCTTACTCATGACAAAAATATAACAAAATTAATCCTTATGGGGTCAATTTTTTTTTTCATTTTCTACTATGTAACTATGTTTAATTTCATTTTAGATAACACAAGAGTCTACAAAACACAGCACCCATTTTCCCAAACTCTGTCCCCTGCCTCTTCAAATGCTAAACTATGAAAGCTAGTAATTGTCTTAAGTGGAACACAAAGGGAAGCTAACTTCACTCAGAAAGATGCTTTATATTTCATTCAACTTGCGTCACATTTCTTGAGCACGTGCCATATGCAAGGTAACTTGCAAGGAAAGCGGGTATAATCCCCCTCTTCACAGAGCTTATCCTTGGAGCCGGGAGCCCACTGCTGAATTAGTTCTACCCAGAACTGGCATAAGAGGTAAAAAAAATCTAGCATGGAAGCACCTGACCCGATGTAAAAGGTCACATAAAAGCTGAGATCTTAAGAATAGTAGTAATGAATCAGAAAAAAGACAGGTAAGAACCGTTTAGGTGGAGAAAAGGTGTGCCAAGCTGAAAGGCAGGAGAAAGCAGCAAGAAATGAAAATAGGCCGGCGTGATGGCAGAGAGGGGAGACCCACAGAAGAGAAGCTGGGCAGCTGGTAGGGTGGTCAGGAACCTAGGGACCAGCCCACCATCAACCTCTTCAACAAAACAAAGCAAAGAGAGTCACCTTTTTGGACGTCACATAATTGCTTCCAAAGCCAGTGGTGGCACTCAGGTATTTCACCAGAGGATTGAGAGACTCAGGCTTTTGGTGGAAAAGCCAGACCTGGAAAGGAAAAGGGTGTCAGTGACTCTTCTCTTCTGCCACAGTGAGTGAGGTGGGAGGGGATTTTTAACCAGCATTTCAGAGAGCCCCAGACAAATTCTGACAACTCACCTGAAGAGCATCAGCTAACTGTGATGCTGGCATGAACCACTACTATAATTTGCAGGAAGAAAGCAGAACAGCCCACTTAATAGTATCCTTTGAAAATTTTTAAGCAAAAGTTCTCATATTTAACTGACTCTTCCCTTAAGCCTCGAATCAAAGCTCAGGACATGTAAACTGGAGCTCACTCTGAAAGGATACTCAGCTGACACCACAGCAAAGTACAGGTCATTGATGTAATATTTCATTTTATTAATAGACGAGTACATACATGTACAACAATCAAAAGATGTACATGGTAGTCAAAACTCTTTCTCCCTTTCAGTTTTCTAGCCACCCAGTTCTCTCTGGAAGCCAGCACTCATGTTAGTATTCTGTATATTCTTCCAAAGAAAATGTATTTGGTTAAAAAAACAAATACATCCATTTCTCTTAGGCAAATGGAAGCAAAATATACACTATTCCACGCTTCACATTTTTCACTTGAACAACAGGCCTTGGAGATACTTTCAAACCAGTACATGAAAATTTCAATCACTTTCAAAGTAGCATCCTTGTATGGATGTGCCATAATTTACATAAAGTTTCCAACTGATATAGAGGTTTTTGCTATTACAAACACCACTGTGATGAATGATGATTAAATCATTCAGTGTAAGTTTGAGGATATCTTATTTATCTTAAATAAGATAAATACCAAAGATGGAATTGCTAGGTTAAAGGTATGTGTATTTATTATATTGAATGATATTGCGAAGAGTCCTTGACAGAGGCTGTATCAGTCTACTCTCTCCAGCAGTGTAGCAGAGTGCTCATTTCCCTAGACACCTGCCAATATAGTATCAATACATTAAACTTTCTAATCTTTGCTAATCAGAGTTGAAAGTTTTTCATTATAGTTTTAATTTGCATTTCTCTTAGTATAAGATTAGGCATTTCTTCATATGAGTAAAAGTTTCAAAATTCTCTGTTCATGTCCTCTGCCCATTGTTCCAATAGGTTGTTTTCCTTGATTTGTTGACATTCCTTAACAATTAAGAAAATTTAGTCATTTTAGTAAAATTAACTAGTAAATTTAGTAATTAATTTACAATTAATCAAAATTGTAGTTTTGATATGCATTTCTCTAATAATGAGCGATGTTGAACATCTTTTCATGTGTTTGTTAGCCATCTGTATGTCTCCTTTGGAGAAATGTCTGTTTAGGTCTTTTTCCCACTTTTTGATTGGGTTGTTTGTTTTCCTGGTATTCAGTTGTATGGGCTGCTTGTATATTTTGGAAATTAATCCTTTGTCAGTTGTTTCATTTGCTATTATTTTCTCCCATTCTGATGTCTGTCTTTTCACCTTGCTTATAGTTTCCTTTGCTGTGCAAAAGCTTTTAAGTTTAGTCAGGTCCCACTTGTTTCCTTTTGTTTTTATTTCTGTTACTCTAGGAGGTGGGTCATAGAGGATCTTGCTTTATGTCATTGAGTGTTCTGCCTATGTTTTCCTCTAAGAGTTTTATAGTTTCTGGTCTTACATTTAGATCTTAATCCATTTTGAGTTTATCTTTGTGTATGGTGATAGGAAGTGTTCTAATTTCATTCTTTTCCCTATAGCTGTCCAGTTTTCCCAGCACCATTTATTGAAGAGGCTGTCTTTGCCCCATTGTATATTCTTGCCTCCTTTGTCAAAAATAAGGTACCCATAGGTGCATGGGTTTATTTCTGGGCTTTCTATCTTGTTCCATTGGTCTATATTTCTGTTTTTGTGCCAATACCATACTGTCTTAATGACTATAATTTTGCAGTATTATCTGAAGTCAGGAAGGTTGATTCCTCCAGCTCCATTCTTCTTTCTCAAGACTGCTTTGGCTAGTGGGGGTCTTTTGTGTTTCCACATGAATTGTGAAATTTTTTGTTCTAGTTCTATGAAAAATGCCATTGGTAATTTGATAGGGATCACACTGAATCTGTAGGTCGCATTTGATAGTATAGTCATTTTCACAATATTGCTTCTTCCTACTCAGGAACATGGAATCTCTCTCCATCTGTTTATCTTGTCTTTGATTTCTTTCATCAGTATCTTATAATTTTCACCAGCTAGAATGGCCATCATCAAAAAGTCTACAGACAATAAATGTTAGAGAGGATGTGGAGAAAAGGGAATGCTCTTGCACTGTTGGTGGGAGTGTAAATTGATACAGCCACTACAGAAGATGGTATGGAGGTTCCTTAAAAAACTAGGAATAAAACCACCATATGACCCAGCAATCCCACTCCTAGGCATTTACCCTGAGGAAACCAGGGTTGAAAAAGACACATGTATCCCACTGTTCATTGCAGCACTATTTACAATAGCTAGAACATGGAAGCAACCTAGATGCCCATCAACAGATGAATGGATAAAGAAGCTGTGGTACATATGCACAATGGAATATTACTCAGACATAAAAAGGAATGCATTTGAGTCAGTTCTGATGAGGTGGATGAGCCTAGAACCTATTATACACAGTGAAGTGAGTCAGAAAGAGGAAGATAAATATTGTATTCTAATGCACATATACAGAATCTAGAAAAATGGTACTGAAGAATTTATTTACAGGGCAGCAATGGAGAAACAGACATAGAGAACAGACTTATGGACATGGGGAGAGGGGAGGAGAGGGTGAGATGTATGGAAAGAGTAACATGGAAACTTACATTACCATATGTAACATAGATAGCCAACAGGAATTTGCTGTATAGCTCGGGAAACTCAGACAGGGGCTCTGTATCAACCTAGAGGGGTGGGATGGGGAAGGAGATGGGAGGGAGGTTCAAAAGGGAGGGGATATATGTATACCTATGGCTGATTCATGTTGAGGCTTGACAGAAAACAACAAAATTCTGTAAAGCAATTATCCTTCAATAAAAAAAATAAAATAAAAAAGCAAGTGCTTTGTAAGCGTAGATGAAAGAGGGCCACATCTTTTGTTCTTTGCCTACACAAGGCCTCAAAATCTTTTTTTTCCTTATTTTACTGTATTTTTTATTGAAACATAATGGCTTTACAATAATGTGTTAGTTTCTGCTGTACAATGAAGTGAGAAGTTAATCAGCTATATGCTAATCAAGTTCTAATGCTTTCATTAAACTCCAAAAACTTTTTTGTACTGTTTTGTTTTTAACAGGATTTTATAATGAGAGCCAAGCATTTTATGGGAATGACCAATGCATAAAATAAAGTAAACTATATAGTCTTTTCTTTGTGATGAAAAAAAAAAAAAGAAAATTTAACCTTTATCTATGTTATGGGTAGCAGGTATTTTTCTTCCATTTTGTGGTAAATCTTTTGAGTATCTATATAGTGAGAATTTTAGTCATGTCATTTTTTTTTTCACTTTTATTTAATAAAATTTTTCAGTTTTTTAGAGTTCCTGGGAATAGTTAAGCCTCACCACTCTTAAATTATTTTAAAATGTCCCCATATTTTTTCCAAGTAACTATACAATCTTACTTTTATACATAGTCTTTTAGTTTACCTAGAATTTTATTTGACTGTAAGGTATGAAGAAAAGATCCTATTCTATTTTTTGGCATCATTTGTTAAATAAACCATCTTTACCCTCACTGATTTTCTGCATCATCATAATATACCAAACACCTCTATGCTTTGGGCATATCCTAAACTTTCTATTTTATCCCATTGATCTGTCCTTTCACATGCCAACACTACATGATTTTCATTAAGATGGTTTTCTTTAAACTCTTAAATGCTGAAATACACAAAATCCTTTACAATAAGCCTTCTTATTTTACAGCTAATAATAAAAGGCTTAGGCAAGTAAAAAATGTATGTACCCAAGAGTTCACAGTCAGAAACTGGAGAACTGGAATTTGAACAGAATTACTATAATTCTACAGTCCACATTCTTAACCACTGTATTCTAGGCCACTCAAGCTCAGCCCATTTAAGGAGATAAAATTTATTCAACCAAAGGTTGAAGAGATTCTTGCTACACATGTGGTGTGCTCAAACCCTCATCTGTATCCCCAGCATATACAATCATCATTAAGTGGTAATGACATCCTACTCATCCACACCGAAGGAAATTACAGCAGGTCACAAACTTTTTGAACATGACACTGGGGACATGCCACTCATCTTATCAAATTCAACCTGTCCTTCAGAGCCCAAATTAAGCCTGACTCAGTAAGCAGAGCCTGCTCCAACTAGTCCAGCCCCAAGGTTATCCTCCTTTCTGATCATTCCTAGAGTACTTGCCATCAGATGATAGAATGTCTTATTTTCTTGTCTATTTTCTCTATTCATTCTTTTTTCTAAACATGACTCTAAACTCTTTAGCAACTGGAGATTCTGAATTTTAACTATTTCTACTCCTCTGACACAATATATACTTGACATCCAGATTTGATTTTCAGTGTCGTAAATGTGTGGAAGGAGTAACCCCTAAACAATCATTCATTATTTTAAATGGCTTAACAAATATATTAAGAAATACATAAAATTAGTTTTAAAGTATTTGTTTCTATTATCAAGTTGTCTCTCTACAATAAATGCATTTCTTTCTGCAATGTTTACCAGAACAAGAATGCCAAGTCAATTCCCTTAATGTTTTCCTTAGTTAATTTCAATTCAGCTATGAGTTAAGAATCTGTTAAGTATGAACACTACAGTGATAGGCTCTCAGGTTTCCAAAATACAGAGCAAAAATCCTGAAGGAGCTAAGTAGAGTGAGGGAAACACACACACAGAACTGACTTTTAATACAGTGAAATTTCAACCAGATGGTATAAAGCACAGAGGACAAATAAATTTCATCTTGTATGACAATTCTCATCCACTGTTAGGGAATGTCTTTGGGGCCTTTAGTTGAAAAATATTCAGAGACATCATTTATGTACAACAGAACAGAATATTATGATCCATTAGTAATGTCTGCCACTGATGAGGAAACACATGCAGTCCATTTGCATGAGTGATTTAAGGAAACAAACTGGTTTTCTAATCAAGTAATAACTTGATTCTCTATTATTAATACAGGAAAAGAGAATCTTCATATTGGGAAATGGAGTTGGGCTTTGTTGCCAACCCATGAAACACACCTTCTCCGTGGGAAATCTCACACTGACTGCCCAGCCAACATCTTGCTTTGCCTGCCCCTACAGTATTCCATGCTCTGCTCTCCTCTGGCTGCTCATGTCTCTTGCTTCTACAGAAGTGCTGACCCCACAACCACGGTGCTCAGTGCCAGGAAACATATTGAACTTTCAAAGTTCACTCCTAATGATCAGCATTTCACCTTAGGATTCACCTTAGTCCTAAACAGGACCTTGCTTATACAGAGCCTGTTCTCATCTTTTCTCTTACAATCGTTTCTAATCCAGTGAATTTACAGTCTATATCTGTGAAGTGGATACAACATATTAAAACTCTAGTAACATACCAGTGCTTCTGTTCCATTGTGAGGTGTCAACGTGAAAGCATTTGCAAAAAAGCGTAACTGAGAAAAAGAAAAGAGTAGTCATTTTATGGTGGTTTAGAGTCACAAAAGCATTATCCATTTAAATGTTAAAAAAGACAAACTGCATTTCTTATTATAGAGCATTTTTTCAGTTTCAGAAAATAAATCTAAAGAAATAATTTCCATCATTTAATCTCCATTACTGCAAGTCAACCTCTTTTAACATGAAGGCATATGTCCTTCTCATCTTTTTTCCATGCCTACCATAAACGGAAGGATATTTCTTCCTGAGCTCTACAAGGGAAGGACATTTCCTGAAAGCAGCATTTTCTAATGAGTGCTGGAGGGATGCTCAAAATACAAACAAAACAAACAAGCAAAAACATAATACTGTGATCATACATTGCACAATCATACCCTCCTTGGGAAATTTTAATGCACTTGACTATATCAAAAGCTCAGAGAAATACAGTTTGATATCACTTAACACAGGTTTCTCAAAATTATATAATCATAGAACTCCTGGGCTATATGGTGTGTGATCAAAGAAACGTTCCCTTAACGAAAAGTGCGTACTAGATGGCGGTACGGTGGGAGTATCAGGCAGTATGAAGCAGAGATTACATGGTAAGTAACATCAAAACTTTTGAGTGAAATGGAATTCTGCCACCTTCAAGTTCAACTACTTAAAGCACTTCCCAACCCTTAGACATATCTTTTTGGTTCCAACTTGAACAGCTTAAGTAAACTAAGAGTAGAAGCATTTATCACTTACCAGCCATATGATTGGCATGATTAACATCCACACAAAGGGAGGTAGAATTCCATATGTCATATTGGTCAACATCGTACCTGGGCACACTACACTGGAATACAGACCCTGGGAGCACAAAGAGGGGTAGCAATTCATTTTAATTCAATACACATTGAGCCTATCTATATGTCAGTTAATAAAGGAGAAACACAAATGAGCCAGGAAGCCAGGGCGTCAAGGCTTTATGCTCTAAGTTGTCCTTGAATCGGGGTAGACCATTTTAGTTTAAGAATCATGTACTGAAAACTCACTATGAGAGGCACTCAATAAGAATAGTAAGATAAAGTCTTTTATTCTCAAGTAACTTAGAGAACAAAGAGTAACCAAGCTTGAACCTGGGTGAGAAAAGTAGGACTGGTTACCTGAGTTTTCCATGGCGTAACTGAAGATCAGTTGACCAATCAAAATGAGCAGTTAGAGATAAGAAAGCCATACAAAGAAAGTCTTTGCCTGAAAGAAGTTTCTACTCTAGTAAATACAAACAGCTAAACCTCCAGTGTGTCTCTGTTTCCTGCAGGTACACAGGCCCAGGGCTCTAGCTTGAGGCATCAGAGAGTTGGGTATGATTCCACAAAGACCTCCTCTAATTGAAGATCTCTAAATCAGGTTCTTAGCCCTGGACTCATCATTTTACAAAGATCTAAAAAAGCCCCAGTTAACACATGGCACATATTAATAGTAGAAAGGGTGCTTGATGATCTTTAGTAATCCTTGGAACACTGGGATTTGTTTTGCTAGTTTATTTGGTTTAATTTTCACCACATTTCACCTTATTTTGATATTGACTATTTTAATTCATGGGCTTCCCTGCTCCCTCAGCTGGTAAAGAATCTGCCTGCAATGTGGGAGACCTGGGTTCTATCCCTGGGTTGGGAAGATCCCCTGGAGAAGGGAAAGGCTACCCACTCCAGGATTTCAGCCTGGAGAATTCCATGGACTGTATAGTCCATGGAGTCGCAAACACGAAGTCAGTTGGACACGACTGACTTTCACTTTCGCTTTCACTTTAATTCATATTTTTATTACTTTAACTTTTTTTTTTTCTCCTTTTAAACAAAAATAGACAGTGCCAGGACAGCACAGTCAGTCCAGGGAACAGAAAGCACCCTGAGTGTCAGAAGCTAGGAGGCTGGCTTCCTTCATTCACTGCTGCAGAACCTGGCAGTGCCTGACATGGATAACTTAGACCTGAGCGTCCCCTTGATTTACCCACAGGCCTCTAAAGAGAGTCAGGAACTTTACAGACCAAAAATCTTTCCCACATATTTTGCCCCAAAGATAACTAAGGAGAACTTCTTATTCTGCGAACTAGCCAGGGACTGTTAGGACCTATTCAGCCCTAAATGAAGACATCTGTGAACTAAAATCCAGGGCTTTCAACACACACGACTTTCTGACATTGAGCAACAAAAGGAACAAGCAAGGAGGCCATCTTATCTAAACTGAAGTCCCTTCATGCATTTGATCTGAAGGAATGAGTGTGACGACCCTGAGTATTTCTCAAGGCTGTGTGAGGGGAGGGGTCATTCATGGACAGGTAAAGTCTATCAGGCAGCCTACAGGGATCCAACATTTCCAGTCATACAAGTCTTTGAAGGGAGGTAGTTCTTTCTTAGCTACTTCTTTCTTCATAAACGCCAAGGTAGAAACATCATGAGCTACAAACCAATCACATAGATTTTAAAGGAGGTGGCAGCATTAGCTAAATCTCCTTTTTTAAAAAAAGATGAAATCCCTAAACTTGATGATTGAGACAAGCAAAATTTCAGAGCTTTTTATAAAAAAAGAAGCTAAATCCACTCTGACCTTATCCCTAAAAGAGAATTTCCAGAGGACAAGCAGTTGTGACAAGTTTTAAAACATCCCAAGAAATCCCAGGAGGAGGCTCACAAGTGGACCAACACACTGAGCCTGAATAATAACAATCATAACAACAGCCAACAAACACACACACATAAGCACATGCATGAACAGATGCAGACCACATGTCCAGACACCTACACCCATGAGCACATAACCACACATAGTCACCTTCATAAACACGGCCACAAACCCACAAAACCCACACGTGTGCATGTGGCTAGGCACACTCACACATATATGCATGCACATAAGTACACATACCTCCCACATATGTGCAGATATATACATATACACACGCACATTCTAACACAAAGCATTGCTGTGAATGCTTCATACCACTCCAATCACTCAATCCTCCCAGCAAATCTATGAGGCAAACACTATTATTAACCCTGTTTCTCAGATGAGCAAACTGAAAGTACAAAGACTTTAAATAATCTGTCCAAGGCGACAGAGCCAGGATTCAAAAGCAGTTCTAGAGAATATGCTCACAGCTTCTACTTTTATACCATCCTCTTCACTAAGAGGTTTGATCCTAAGAGCCAGTTCTCAGAAGTGAGAATTCCAGCTGATGAAGGTCTCCATTCCAGAATCAACCAGGTCTAGACCATTACATAAGGTTTAGACTGCTGTATCTAATGGATGATCGAAAACAGCCCCTTATGGGCAAATAAGTTTCTGCATTGCCTTTCTATTTCTCCTTCCTCCTCAATTCTAAGCCTGGGTCAGTACCCTATGGTCAGTTTTTGTAAATATTGTTGGAATTAAATTTCTCCCCAGTCCCACATTCAAAAAACACAGTCAAAGCAAACAAAGGAAAATGCCCGCAGGAAAGACTGGAGACTTCCAGTTAAAAGTTTGGACCTGGGCAAGAGAAACATACAAAGAAGCACTAAGTTCCAGACCACAGAGGCCACAAGAAGCCAGCATGTCTGACAAGGGTTGCTCTCTAAACCCACTCCTCACAAAGACAGAGCTCTGCAGCCTCACCAAAGATCCTCCTTCTCCAGGGAGCTTTCTAACTACCAACTGTCTGTAACATTGGATATAACAAACACTGGGTGGCAGCATAGCTTAATGGGAAAAGTCCAAGCTATGAAGTTAGACAGCCTTGAGCTCGACTCTGAGCTCTACCCTTTACTAACTGTGTGACTTCTGGGTAAATGACTTTAATAAGGACTCCAAACTTTAGTGTCTTCATATGAAAATAGAAATACTCAGACCTACCTCATTGTGATGGGAAAGGTATTAAATGATACACACGGCAAATGCTTAATAGGAGCTATTGATATTGTTAGTAGTGTCATTCTGTTATATAAATTACAGCTCCAGAGGAGCTACAGACTGGTAAATGAACCCCCATATACCTACAAGTCTGGAGCTAATTATCTCTGCCCTAAAGCTTCCTATACATCAACTATCAGTCTTTGTCATGTCTTACCTTGTCCTCACAGCAATCCTGCTCAAGAAACAATATTTCATCTTTACACTACAATAGAGAGCCAGCCATTTTACTAAGAAATCAGTGGTAGGTCAGAAAACACTGCTCTGCCATTTCCATATCACTGAGACAGGCTACCTGCTGGTTGAAGTTTCTGTTCAAAGCCACACTCAGAAGGTCAATAGCATATTTGGAAGAGCTGTAGGGCTCCTGGCCTTTGCTGTGCTGGACATCCTCAAGGCTGAAATTAGATTTCTTTGCATTGCGAGATGATGTCCAAATGAGCTGAGATGGACTCTCACTGTGACATAGGAGAGATTCTAGTTCCTGAATCTGAATGAGGAATAAAAGAAACAAAAAAAAAATGTATCAAAATATGCTAAGGGATTACAAGATAACAATTTTGAAACCAATATAAATGTACACTAGAACTGAACAGGTGTGTCATTGGTAGAGTGGGACACAAGTAAGCAAGAGGATGAGTTTAGACTGATCCATATGGTAAGGGATTAGAGTCAGAGACATCAGCGTGAACTCATGTTTAGCTTAATAAAGATTCAGATGGTTACATACAAAATATTTATAGATATTTATATATAAATGGGTTAGCATGCACATAGATATTTCCTTGAATTCCAGAAAAACATCTACCTCTGTTTCATCAACTACGCTAAAGCCTTTGCCTGTGTAGATCATAACAAACTATGGAAAGCTCTTAAAGAGATAGGAATACCAGACCATCCTACCTGCCTCCTGAGAAATCTGTATGTGGGTCAAGAAGCAACAGTTAGAATCCTGTATGGAACAACCGATTAGTTCAAGTTTGAGAAAGGAGTACAACAGGGCTGTCTGCTGTCACCCTGTTTGTTTAACCTATATGCTGAGCACATTGTGAGAAATGCTGGGCTGGATGAGTTACAAGCTGGAATCAAGATAGGTGGGAGAAACATCAACAACCTCAGATATGCATATGATACCACTCTAATGGCAGAAAGCGAAGCAGAACTAAGGAGACTCTTGATGAGGGTGAAGGAGGAGAGTGAAAGAGCCGGCTTAAAACTAAATATTAAAAAAACTAAGATCATGGCATCCAGCCCCATTACTTCATGGCAAATAGAAGGGGAAATGGTGGAAGCAGTGACAGATATCTTCTTCTTGGGCTCTAAAATCACTGTTGATGGTGACTGCAACCATGAAATCAGAAGACAATTGCTTCTTGGCAGGAAAGCTATGACAAAGCTAGACAGTATGTTGAAAAGCAGAGACATTACTCTGCCAAAAAGGTCTGTATAGTCAAGGCAATGGTCTTCCCAGTAGTTATGTATGGTTGTGAGAACTGGACCGTAAAGAAGGCAGAATGCCAAAGAACTGATGCCTTCAAACTGTGGTGCTGGAGAAGACTCCTGAGAATCCCTTAGACAGCAAGGAGATTATACTAGTCAAATCTTAAGGGAAGTCAACCCTGAATATTCATTGGAAGGACTGAGGCTGAAGCTGAAGCTCCAGCATTTTTGTCCTCTAATGCAAACACCTGACTCACTGGAAAAGTCCCTGCTGCTGGGAAAGATGGAGGGCAGAAAGAGAAGAGGGCATCAGAGGATGAGATGGCTGGATGGCATCACAGAAGAAACAGACATGAACTTGGGCAAGTTTTGGGAGATGGTGAGGGATAGGGAGGCCTGGTGTGCTGTAGTTCCATAGGGCCGCAAAGAGTCAGACAAGACTGGGAGACTGAACAACAAGAAGATATGTCCTTGCTCTGTGAGCTGAGAGGGCGTACAAGGAAATGCTAACTCAACAGCAAGGAACACCAGATCTTGGTTTCTAATACCATTCTCCAATAAAAGGAAACAGATCTCCTCAGAGAAATGTCTGATTCTGAGACTGGGATAGGAAATATATAACATGAGTCTTAAACATCATGTGGTGTCAGGAAGGACATGCACAAAACAAAACCAGAAAGCCACAATGATGAGGCTATGTCAAAGATATAGAAGTTCCACAGGATAGAAAGCCTAGAAATAAACCCACACACCTAAGGCCAAGTAATCTACAAGGGAGGAAAGCATATACAGTGGGGAAAAAAGGTCTCTTCAATAACTGGTACGGGAGAACTGGACAGCTACATGCAAATGAATGAAATAAAAACATTCTCTAATACCACATTCAAAAATAAACTCAAAATGGCTAAAAGATCTAAATGTAAGACCAGATACTATAAAACTTCTGTAGGAAAATGTAGGCAGAACACTCTTTGACTGACATAAATTGCAGCAGTATCTTTTTGGATACACCTCCTAGAGTAATGAAAATAAAAACAAGGATAAACAAATGGGATCTAGTTAAACTTAAAAGCATGTGCACAGCAAAGGAAACTATAAATAAAACAATAAATTTAAAACATAAATATAAAAAAATACAACCTACAGGATGGGAGAAAATACTTACAAACAATGCAACCCACAAGGGATTAATTCCAAAATATACAAACAGCTTATTCAGCTCAATATCAAAAAACAAACAACTCAATCAAAACATGGGTAGACGATCTAAATAGACATTTCTCCAAAGAAGATACACAGATGACCAAGAGGCACATGAAAAGATTTTTAACATCATTCATTATTAGAGAAATGCTAATCAAAACTATTAATACAGTGAGGTATCGCCTCACACCAGTCTACAAATAACAAATGCTGAAACGGGTACAGAGAAAAAGGAAACCTCTTAAACTGCTGATGGGAATATAAATTGGTACAGCCACTATAGAGAACAGTATGACAGAGCCCTACTAAAAACAGAGCTACCAAAACGTACTTCAAAAAGACACATACAGCATGATGCACACTGCTGCATTATTTACAACAGCCAAGACGTGGAAACCACCTAAATGTCCATTGATAGATGAATGGATAAAGATGTGGTGTGTGTATACACACAAACACACAGTGGAATATTACTCAGCCATAAAATGAACAAAATAATGCCATTTGCAGCAACATGGAGGAACCTAGAGACTATCATACTAAGTGACGTCAGAGAAAGACAATACATGATATCACTTATATGTGAAATCTAGAAAAAAATGACACAAAAGAATTTACTTACAAAATAGAAATAGACTCACAGACATAGAAAACAAGTTTACAGTTACCCAAGGGGAAAGGTGGGGGGACACACTACTATATATTAAACAGATAACCAACAAGGACCTACTGTAAAGCACAGAGAACTATACTCAATATTTTATAATAACCCATACAGGAAAAGAATCTGAAAAAGAAGATATATGTGTATATAAATATACACATACATATACATGTGTATATAACTTAATCATTTTTCTGTACACCTGAAACTAATACAACATTGTAAATCAACTATACTTCAATAAAAGTTTTTGAAAAAGATATAAAAGTTTCAACTGAAAGAGGTCCAATGGCCCAAGCTAAAATAATTTGAGTAAGAAAATAGTGTTTATAATTCAAAGGAGAAAATGCATATGCATGAATTTGCATGGATGTAACAAATGCCTTCAGGGCCAATAAATAAGTGGTTGAATAAAGAATCAAGTGGAGAAGAACACACATATCTCCCTTGCAGAAAAACTCCAAATAATTCATATAGCTACTCCATGTTTAAGAAGGCCAAGCACAACCAAGTGTGGCGCTACACAAAGTAACTCTCTTCTACAACACTACTGTATGTAAAGGGAGAAAGAAGTAACTTTACAAAGGAAAAACCTGACAAACACTACTTCAAGTCAGCGGATCAAAGGGAACATCAACACTAATAAGACATACTGACAGGATGTGACAAGACTGGCACTCTACCTCTGTGGTCTTCCTTTCAAAAATATTTTCTCAAATCTAATCATGAGGAAAACAGACACATCCCAATAAGGGACCATGTACAAAATACCTGAGCAGTAATCCCCAAACTGCCAGGGTCATCAAGAACAAGGAAAGGGAGAGAAATTATCATGACCAAGAAGAGCCTAGGGAGATTTGACTACTAAATGTGATGTGAGATTTAACTACTAAATGGGATGCTAGAACTGAAAAAGGATATCACACAAAATGAAGAAATCTGAATAAAGCATGGAGTTTCGTTAACAGTATTATATGAACATTGGTTCACTAACTATCAAATTTGACAATCTATCAAACTATGTAGGATGTTAATAATAGAGGAAACTGGGACTTCCCTGGTGGTCCAGTGGTTAATACTTCAAGCATCTAATGCAAAGGGGTGCAGGTTCAAGCCCAGGTGGGGGAACTAAGATCTCGCATGCAACATGATGCAGCCAAAAGATAATAATAATAGAGGAAACTAGGCCTAGGGAATGCAGAAACTCTCTCTGCAATAATTCTGTAAATCTAGAGCCATCCTAAAACTAGAAGTTTATTAAAGAAATATCTAGGAATGCTTCCAGATCTGCAATGAATATTTACATTGAATCAAGAGAATCCATGAACATGAGATTAACTCAGTTATCTGGTTCCACAATGTATACTGCACTGTACCTGGAACTTTACAGAAATTATCTCTAGTCTTTTAACAGCCCTAAAAGTTTGATCATTTATAATCAAACTGGGGATGGAACCATTCGTATAATGCATTTACACCTGGACCTAGGATCCAAGTTCGTGTTCCTAAAACTAATTTGGAGAGAGTAGAAGGCATCATAAACCTTCCTGTTATTTTATTTGATAAATAAATCCCCAAACCTCTGCTGTTAGGCCTACCTACATAAGGATACACAATGTTAAGTCATGTCACCAGGACACCTGTGATAATTGTGTCTTTGGCCACAACTCTCCTCTGCCATTCCCCCAACCTGGATTACCCCAAAATACTAGATTTCCTTAACAACTTGATTTTTTAAAGATTCATCAAAAAGTTGACAGACTATTAACAGTAACATTAACTTACCCTCTATCATTGCCAATTAATTTAATAATTCAAAACGAGGGTAAAGAATGAGAGGATTATAAAAACACAAGGGATATATTAGACGAGTCTCTGAAGAGTTATAAAACATGATCAAATATGAATTCAATCCTATCCTGACTATATTTTAACTTGTATCATTGAAAAAGCAATACCACATTTTTTTTTAAGTGCTAAAGGATCTAGAATGACACATGAATCTCACGCTCACTCCTGATATTCTGGTACCCCAGTTCAAAGGGGTTCCCAATTTCATTTGTATCATTCTAGAAATAGATATACATTTTTCTGTTTATAAAATGAGATCACACTATACATAGTACAACCAGCTGTTTCTTCTCAGCAATAAAATACTAATGGCTATCCCATCTAAGTGCAAAAGATCTTTTCTTTTAGTGGTTTCACAATATTCCAATGTTTATGTACATCTTAAATTATTATATTTATATTTACAGCTAGCCCTCAAGGAGGTCCAATTATGAGGGAAATTATATTTGAGGTGAAAAAAAAATGATCATAAATCTAAAAGTGTCAGAGATACAAATTCTATGCATCAGAAAGAGTTCTTCCAATACCAAAGAATTAAAAGCAACTGGCAACAGAGCTGGGCATTATTTAATCTAGATATTAAAGCTGTCTTATGAGACTAGATGTGAGGCAAGAGCACAGAACAACTTAGGCAATTTGCACATCTCTTGCTTAGCTTTATATGTATGCCTGGAATTGTAACACATCAGTCTGGATGCTTAAAAAATCACATCAAGATAGTAAAAGATTAACTATTAAGTACTGTCTACTAGTGTCTTGTCTGTTACCCCATCCTATCTGATGACAAGCCCAGTTTCAAAGGCCATTTAGAACAGTACTTGTGCACTTTCTCAGTTCTGTACATTGTTTCTAAAAGTGCTTGTGTGTTTATATTTTAATTTTCACTCTCTGAAGTTGATGTCCAAAGGAAAAAATACACCAACAAGGCTGTTTTAGGGAAGCAGTGTTTTCAAAAAGTAATCACCCCATTTAAACACTCAAAGATGTAATGCTAGCCATAAACTAATGAGCTTAACAACACAGCACTGGACATATCTGCACACGTGTTTAGGATCGCAGCACTAAGTGTTGGCTTGCTAAGCTTAAAACCTTTTTACCAGGATAAAGTGGCCAAAGACATTGGTTTCAAACACCTCCTGGAGCCCATCAGGAGTAATCTTGTCATTCTGGGTCAGCAGTCCTTCAGCTGTGGAAAACATATGAATCACTTTTCTGAAACAAACAGCAGAAGACAATGGTATGACTTTTTAAAGCTTCTTTAACTGAAGATACTAAAGAGATACCCCCTCCTGCCTTCCCCGACTCCCCATATTTTCCTTGCTTCTGTAATAACAGGAACAGAAATACTTACTTCTCAGACCGGGTTATTTTGAGCACTGAGTCAAATGCAAAAATGCTTTCTTGCACCCAGTTCAACTTATATACTTATAGTTCATACAACCAACAGGAACCTGAGCCTCTCAAAATCCTGCTGCAAAAACTCTCTTTCCTTCATTCCAAATCAAGCTGTTAGGTTGGTGAAAAAGTAATTGTGGTTTCAGACCATGAATTTTAAATAATTATAACTAGGCTCAAACACACTTATTAATCAAAATAGGAACCATTAAAATCAACACATTATTGCCAATGAGAAGTAAGTTTGTTTATTCCTGTAGCATAAAAATACATGCTTCAGGATTCCACAAACTCTTGGAAAGCATTCTTTTGCCTCCTGCTGGTTGTGGAAATGTTTTCCCTGCAAAAAGTTGTCAAGATGCTTGAAGAAGTGGTAGTCAGTTGGCGAGAGATCAGGTGAATATGGTGGATAAGGCAAAACTTTGTAGCCCAATTCAGTCAACTTTTGAAGCATTGGATGTGCAACATGTGGTCATGGAGAAGAACTGGGCCCTCTCTCTTGACCAATGCAGCTACAGGCACTGCAGTTTTTGGTGCATCTCATTGATTTGGTGAACCTACTTCTCAGATGTAATGGTTTTGCCAGGACTCAGAAAGCTGTAGTGGATCAGAATGGCAGCACAGCACCAAACAGTGACCATGACACTTTTTTGGGTGCAAGTTTGGCTTTAGGGAGTTCTTTGGATCTTCTCCTTGGTCAAAACACTGAGCTGGTTGTCAGCAGTTACTTCTTGGTCCAAACACTGAGCTGGTTGTCAGTTGTCATATACAGTCCACTTTTTAGTGCACATTACAATCTGATTGAGAAGCGGTTCGTTGTTTTTGCATAGAATAAGAGAAGATGACACTTCAAAATGACGATTTTTTTGATTTGCAGTCAGCTCATGAGGCTCCCACATATCAAGCTTTTTCACCTTTCCGATCTGCTTCAAATGCTAAACTACTGTAGAATGGTCAACACAGAGTTCTTTAGCAACTTCTCATGCAGTTGTCAGAGAAGGCAATGGCACCCCACTCCAGTACTCTTGCCTGGAAAATCCCATGGACGGAGGAGCCTGGTAGGCTACAGCCTATGGGGTCGCTAAGAGTCGGACACGACTGAGCGACTTCACTTTCACTTTTCCCTTTCATGCACTGGAGAAGGAAATGGCAACCACTCCAGTATTCTTGCCTGGAGAATCCTAGGGACAGCGGAGCCTGGTGAGCTGCCGTCTATGGGGTCACACAGAGTCGGACACGACTGAAGCGACTTAGCAGCAGCAGCAGCAGCATGCAGTTGTAAGAGGATCAGCTTCAATGATTGTTCTCAGCTGGTCACTGTCATCTTCTGACCATCGGCCACTGAGTTCCCCATTCTCAAGAATCTTGTCTCCTTTGCAAAACTTCTCAAACAACCACTGCACTGTATGTTTGTTGGCAGTTCCTGGGCCAAATGTGTTGTTGATGTAAGTTGTCTTCACTGCCTTATGAATAATTTTGAACTCAAATAAGAAAATCACTTGAATTTTCTTTTTGTCTAGCATCATTTCCCTAATCTAAAAAAATATATAAAATACACAGCAAGTAATAAGTTATTAGCAAAAAACAAAGTAAGAAATGTACATTAAAATGATGTATAACATAACCACATTTATTTAAGAATGTATTCCAATATCAGATAGCAAATTTCAACCATGTACAACCACAATACTTTTGCACCAACCTAATACAAGTCAGCTGCCCTGGGGGAATAACAGTCACGCCAAGAAGAAAAAGTCTTCCCCTGCACACTGATGTCTAACTGTTGAACAAAGTAACAAAGTGAAGCAGGCTTTTTTATTATAGGGAATTCCTGAGGCATTGAATACACTAAGAAAGTAATGTGCTGTGAGATCAGTGTAATAGGTCAAGACCAGCATGCGATTTTGTGTGTAGGAGTGTGTGTGTGTTAGATGGCAGAAAAGTAAAACAAAAGTAGCACTATAGGAAGTAGCATGAAGTAAGAGTAATATCTATTTATGAATAAGTATGGATGTGCTCAGTTGCTCAGCCGTGTCTGACTCTTTGTCACCCCATGGACTATAGCATGCCAGGCTCCTCTGTCCACTGAATTTTCCACAGGCAAGAATACGGGAATGTGTTGGTTGCCATTTCCTTCTCCAGGGACTCCCTGACCCAGGGATTGAACCCAAGTCTCCTGCATTGGAAGGCAGATTCTTTATCACTGTGCCACCTGGGAAGTCCATGAATAAGTACACTAGGTCACAAAAAAGATTTATTTCTTACTGTAGGTTGTAGTTAAACATTTTTGGAAGCCACTAATGTGTACTGAGAATCTCCCAGGAAGGTATTTAGCCCTGTACATTTCCTCAGCCTACTGGTCGGAGTACCTGACACATGGCTGAGAAGTGCTTCTAAAGTTGCCTTCCTGGATATTAGAGTCTCACTGACAACTCTGCCTAGTTCTGAAATGTTCTAATGGACACAGTCAGGCAGACCAAAGCTGACCTGCCAAACATGCAACACCCTTGGAATATCTGGGGACCAAGGACACAGAATCATGACTTGCAACATTCCTCACAAAGATGGAAGCATGTTTCATGACACAGCTGCAACAGGTACTTTCTATCTTCATTCTTCTCAACACCCCCTCATCCCCTCAATTTAATGGACTGACGGCAAAACTAGGCAAAAAATAAACAAACACCTTCCTTCCAATCAGTTAATCTCGAAGATAGAAGTTACCTTGAAAAGAGACCACGAAAAAGTGCTTTGATATTTAGCTGTGGATTAGGCATGATCCCAGCATTTAGATATACATAGTCTAACCTCTGAAACCTGCAAGTAAAATCAAAAAAGAAGATTGTTAGTTATCTCTTAGAGCAGTTAGAATAAAGAAGGTCCATGAAGGACAGAAAGCACAAAAAAGATGGCCATAGCAAGCTAAGGCATCAGTACTACTTTCTCAACATTTTTTATTTAGCCAAGGTAAATATTTTGAGTATTCTTTTTTTGATGGTGGCCTCAAACAGAATTTGGAGAGCTGTAATGGGTTTTGAAGTCAAATCTTCCCTGATCAATACTCCTTCCAGCTTAGTCTTCCCAATAAGGTACCACAGCAACTCTATTAAACCCACTCTCCTTCTGGTCTTAGAAAGGTTTTTGCTTTTTAAAAAAAAAAAATTCACATCTTTCCTCTTTGACAAGTAAAATTTATATAATCTGATCCATCAATGCTGAAATCTGAACACCAAGATATCCATTAGAGCAGGGAACACAGTAATGCAAATGGCTATCAAGCATAAATGAAATATATTATTCTTCAGCCAATTCTTTTACCAAGAAGGCTTTCCTTATATATACTGAAGTTCATGTTACTGTCCATGGAAATAAAGAAGCTCTTGCTTATTAAGGGTCTAAATTACAAAAATGTAATTAATAGTTTATTAATTAAACTAATTATTATTCATTCCTCTTAGAAGAAAAAAACATGCCGTCTCTCCAGAAAAATGCATTGTGTAGCTATATGCAATTTATTGTACAATTTTTGAGAAGTTATATATCTAAGGACTCTAGCCCTTCATATACTAAACATTTATCAAATGTTTATTGTATGCCAATTACTGTCGGTATGAACAAATTTTCAGCAAGTGGCCTGGGGAAATTTCTTTACTTGTCAATACCTGCCTTACATACTTAATGGAGTTTTTTTATGTGAAGCAAAGATGCAAAAAATGTATTTAAATATCAAAGGAGTTACACTAAGACTTTACAACTGACCACATGTCAAAATATGCTCATAAATTAATCTTCATGAAATGGTTATGATTATGATTAAGAATGAAAATATGGTATACTGAGGCATAATATGTCACTATACAGATTTCCTCGGGGTAACTTCTTTTTACACTGCACCTATTTCTTTTATAGATTTTCCCATCCCTTCTTATTCTATTAGCTGTTGCACTGCACAATCACATAAGAAAAAAGCCATCAATAAGACGCATACCTTTGCTTGAGCTCCTTGGTGGCCTGGAACACCGACGGCAGGCTGCTGACATCCACCTGCACGACGGAGACCTCAGCAGCGGGGTGGGAGGCCAGCAGAGAGGTACGGACAGCTTCTGCTTTGCTCATGTTCCTGCACGCCAAGCACAGGTGAAGTGCATCATCTTCTTCCAGCAACCGCCTGCAGAGGGCTAGGCCCACGCCACTGAGAGGACAATTCAGATATAGAATATGCATTAAATGAGATGGTGCCAAATAGAGGCAACTTCTCTCTGGCTCAGAGGACTGATTTTGTCAACTTGAGTCCCAAACAGGAGCCCAGGTAGACAGAAAGCACTCAAAAACTATGTAAGGAAATGGGGAACCCTCCAACTCTAATAGTCACTGGCTCAGGATGTTGTCCAGCTTGTGTTTCCTTCATTTTGCTAAAGCTTAATGACCCGAAGAACTGCAAATCAGAATTGTCCTTTAGCATGTAAGACAGAGTTTATCCTGTCAGTGGTTTTCATTTTATGCTGATCGTGACACTCATGAAAGTGATTCAATACATCACCAGCAAGTGCTAAAAAGAGCATCTCAGCAGTTAGCAGTGTGCATATTTTACTCTACTGTCCAGGTTTCTCAAGGGCAAGGGCTCTTCTATCAGTTGGTATCATGGCCACTATCAGCAGCACCAGAAATTCCTAATTTAAGGAATGGGTGACTCTTTCAGGGTAAAGTATGAGCAAATGGCAGGAGAGACAAGTCCCTTTCAACTACTAGGACTGAATAACCAACAGGAAGATGATTAAGTAGAAGATAGGAAAAGGAAATATAAGATGGCTACAAGGAAAGAGAAGTAGGGATGAATGCGTGCTGCATGCTTAGTCATTCAGTTGTGTCTGACTCTTGGCGACCCCATGGATTGTTGCCCACTAGGCTCCTCTGTCCATGGAGTTTTCTAGGCAAGAATACTGGAGAGGGTTGCCATTTCCTCCTCCAGGGGATCTTCCCCACCCTGGGATGAGTACATGTGTCAAAGATAAATGAAGAGCATTGTGAAACCACACAGTAGTGGGGGAGAGGGACCGGATCAGGTTGGCTGATAACAGTGAAACCCTAGGTAAGTGGGCTTTTTCCAAGACTTTAAAGCTGATTCCAGGCAAAGAGCCTAGCACCATGAATAAACCATAGTTATGTTTATTCATCCCCACTTGAGAATAGGCCTTTACTATAAATACACAATTGCACATATCACAATATTTGTAAAAGGAACAAACACAAAATCAAGCCTGACTTATTTAAGCACATCAACATAGAAAGCACCACACTGGCTATCAAAGTTATTCAGGTGAGGGCATATTAAAATTCTGCCCATCACAGGACACCTGCCAGGTTTGTCTTAGTTAACATGCACATGTCTAGATAACTGAAGGCTGAACTAATTTTAAATGTCGTTTAACATAACCTCAGTCGTAATCCACCCCCCACCCCCAAAGCCTCAATTAGAAAAATGGTTTGGTTAGATTCATCCTCCACACACTGTTCATTGAATTACAAACGAAAAGTAAAACAGAGGCTGAATCCAAATACCCAACCCCCGGAGTAAACTACTCATCGGCAGTATGGTTACTTGCACTCCATCCACGCCCTAACAGAAAAAAAAGTTACTTTTCTCTGAGTCTCTGAAGAGTACTCATACTAGGTGTCTAGCACTGTGTTACATGAGATAAGTCTCCCCCCTTGCCCCGTATTCTAACGTTCTTGGACGCTGAAATTTATCTAGGGGCGGAAGTCTAGCACAGAAAAAAAACCTAGGAGAGTACAAAAAGTATGGAGATCTGGTCACGACTAATTTACCAGTGATGAGAAAGTCAAAAGTGGAAAGGGGGCGAGGTCTGAGTGGGTAGAGCCCTTACTCTGCATACCGACAGGATCGTCACTGAGACACATGTTTTAGTGGCGCTCTACTTTTTTTTTTCGCTGTCATGTTTAATTGAAAGCACGTTACTGAACCGCTCACGACGCCGACAGGCCTGGAACCTCGCGCACGGGGGAACCCAGGGAAAAGCCGGGCAGGGTCTCGGCCCGCGGCCCCACCGAGGCAGGGTCAGCGACAGGAGCTCCTGGGGTCGGTCTGTGGCGGGTTGGTACTTCCTGCTCCCTCGGACCCCAGCCCCGCCGCCTCCACTATCTCGAAGGAGGTCTCACCTGCTCGCCCCGGTGATCAGAACCACTTTCCGCATGGCTGCGCACCCTATGACTGAATACCCTGGCGCCTCCGATTAGCGCTTCATGGCAGGAAGACCTCAGGATATTTTCACCAGAGCTCCGTATTTTAGAGGAGAGGTTTGAGTCTAGGAAGTGAAGTGAAGAGATGATCATTACTTAGTTTTCCATCCAGGCACTGTGCCATTTAACACCCAACCTTCTGGTTCCAGAACTCCTCCTCTTCCTCTAAAAAATCATCTTCCGGAAATGAACATTGATTTTACTAAGAACTTTACGGAGAATCATGCATGAATTGCCAATTTTCAAAACTTGGAATATGGTATAGAGTCAGGGAAGCTCAGAATTCCATAGGACGTAATGGGTCCTGTACTGTAACCTCCTATTTCAGTGTGTCTCAAATTCTTTGTGGTAAAGGACCCGCTTTGTTTTTCAAAGCCACCCCAGATGGGTACTTCTGAAATAATCAATAAAAATAAATTGCTAGAAAAATTAAATAAGAAGCATACAAGCCCCAATTTTTTTTAATTAAATACAACAGATGTAAGTACTCTGCCAAACTGCCATAAAAGATTCTAATGTTTACTTTAGGTTTCTGGATTTATTGTGGACTAGTAACAATGTGACCATCACCAGTCTGGGTCCACAGTAAGGAATTCTGCACGTAGTGTGTCAAACTCTGTGGAAGGTACTTTGTAACCACTTTCAAAGTTTTAATTATTTATAAACAGCAATGATCTCTGAAAGGTACGAAACTGACGTCATTTACATTGGCTTTTGAATAACCTGGACGTTTTGATTAATTTGATATCAGTTTAGTATTAGATAAATCTTACACCAGTAAAATTAGATTGAAAGAATAAATGTGATTGTTAAAGATTGAATTCCTGTATTATCAATATTCTTTTTTTTTTCCAGTGGCACTCAGCTTCTACCCATAACCAACTTACAACTATTATAAAGAAACCATGATTTAACAATATTTTCTGAAAGTTCTGGAGTAAAATTAACTCCTATGTTGGGCTGCACCCCTACAGTCGTGCAACCCTTGTAGCTGCCCAATTGCTAGACCTAACAAAGAATCCAGAGGCAGCAAAAGAGACGTCAATGATTTATTACATCTTACATGTAAGAGGTAACTGTCCTGAAGAGGCCTCGCTGTGTATGGTCAATAGGAGGCAGGACAAGGCAGCAGTATTCAGTACACGGTGGAGGAGAAGGCTATCGGTAGCAGGGGATTTGACATCAAAAGGACTCCTTGATTGCCAGGGAGACTGCTGAAACGTCTTCCCACAGTTCTTTGGGTTAGCAACCTGTGCAAGGGCCACTGTTTCTTGTTGGTGATCAAACATGTTGGAGTCATTCTGGCCCTCCGTCTTAGAATAATTGTTAGCTAGGGTCAGGGCTGACCATACAGGTAGTCACCAATTAAACTTTCAGCTCAGGAGAAGGAAGCCATCATGTGCATGTAATAAGGATGAGGCAGGGCCAGGTAGGACAGCGATGTACAGAGACCAAGAGAGCAGCCATTTTATAGGGCCTGACAATATACCCCTATCTTTAGAATCTAGACCCAAAGCCTCCTTTTAGAGTGTCCAGAGCTCAGAGTTCCCTGGAGGAGGACATGGCAACCCATTCCAGTATTCTTGCCTAGATAATCTCATGGACAGAGGAGCCTGGTGGGCTACAGACTATGGGGTTACAAAGAGTTGGACACAACTGAAGCGACTTATCATGAAAGCACATAGAGCTCAGAAATGACTTGTGAAGTAAATAAGAAAGGGGACATAGAGTTGTATGGCTATCCTATGAAAAACTCATTCCTACCAATAAGGGGAGGGCCCAGACTCAGAATTTAGTATCATTACAATCTTAGGATGACCACCAGTGTAGGACTGACTGTGAGTTAAGGGAAGCCCTGAAGACTTCAGAACAAGACCAGCAGTCTCTCCTTCCATCATGATGTCCATCCAAGTCAAGTGAGGAAAGCTTGGTCTTCTCCAAATAAAGTTTCTGCTTTCAAGGTTCTGCAGCCTCTGAAAGATAGGCTGAACTGCTAGATGTGCCAGAAAGACCAGGAGAATAGGACTCTGTTGATGACAGATACTTAATTTTGTATTTTAAAGATATTTCATCACATGTTGGATGCTGCTCAATAACAGTCATAATTTTTTTAATAAATCTTTTTTAAAAAATGTATTCGCCTGCACTGGGTCTTAGTTGTGGCATGTGGGATCTAGTTCCTTAACCAAGGATAAAACCCAGGCCACCTTCATTGGGAGCACAGAGTCTTAGCCACTGAACCACCAGAGAAGTCCTTATGGTTTTGCTTACAGGTAAAAAGTGTGACTTTTATCACCTCAAGCTAGTCCTCTTGAGTTTATATTGTTCATGGGCTGTTTCCCTAGAGACACCAGAAGAAACCATGCTGCCCAGTGATACCATTTATCCCTAACAAAATCAACATAGTAAATGCAGCCACTACCTCTGGCTGTTTATTCATTTCTTCATATAATAAATTTGCTTCTACACTAAACTCTGAAACTGATCTCTGGTTTCTTGTATCATGCCTGAAATTGTCCTTAGGTAGACAAAAATAAAGAAAGATATCTTTAACCTCCATAATAGAGCTTTGTTCTGAGTCCTTACAGTCCTTTCTAGAACTAACTTGCCTATGGTTTGCAACAGGGGCAAAAAAACAGCTGCCAATAGGACCTTTTCTTGTATGTATCTTTCATCTGTCTTTTCTTCAAATCACTGTACATCCAGTCTGGCCAAGAACTACTTTGAGAGTGGAATTTTACCAATGTCATTAGATAGTAAAAGGTCATATGCTGCCTATACATAATAAGTTATTGTTCTGTAGGACTCAAGGACCAGAAAGTATTATGTGTGTGCATTTCTTCTTCAAATACAAAATGAATATAAAATTAAAAATGGAGGTAAATCAGTTTTCTAGTGCTGATTTTACTAATTTTTAATCAGCAGTTAAAAAAATGCAGGGCCTTTTAAGTTGTTAGATAAAATATTAAAGAGCAGATATAATCTCTGTCTTTAGTAATAACTGACATTTTCAGATATATGCATAATATATGAAAATGAAAGTGTTAATTGCTCAGTCGTGTCCAATCTTTGCGACCCCATGGACTGTAGCCTGCCAGGCTCCTCTGTCCATTGGATTCTCCAGGCAAGAATGCTGGAGTGGGTAGCCATTTGCTACTCTTCTGCAAGTGATCTTCTTGACCCAGGAACTGAACCTGGGTCTCCTGCATTGCAGGCAGATTCTTTACTGTCTGAGCCACATAATACATATCTATGGCTTATCACCTGTGGATCCAAATGTATCACTTATACTACCTTTAAACTTTGGGAATAGGTGTTGAGAATAGAATTGTACCTCTTTGAGCATCTCTGCTATTCCTGTTTATTTTTTATCTCCTCCACCTCCAACCCTACTGCCATTACATAGATACTTGAACTCCTGGCCTTTCATTGTGAAACCAAACCAGAAACTCTGGTGGGGTCAGAGTATGTTTTCATGAGTCCGCTGGTTATTCTCTGGGGGGTTATATCCTTTCACTTATATATTGTGGCCATCACTGCAAAAAATAAGTTAATATTACTCAGGATTTAAAAAATATAAATGTATTCTTCAGGCACCAGATAAGATATACGTTGTTTTGGGTGGCTCCATCCTTCTCTCTGTTGTGAAGACTGAGTCTGTGTGCTGGTTAATCATACTTTTTTGTAGCTCTTTGTATGTGTAGGCAGTCTTGAGACAGACCATATTTGGATTTAGAAGGGATTTCTGTGTATTAAACAAGACAACTTTGTAGCCATCACAGTGAAGGATACCCAATTCTGGGCTAGGTTCTTTAGAACTGGACTAATCTAACAACATACACCAGTCTCTAGTAGTTTTGGATATGCCAGGGGCCAAGATGCTTTCCTTTGAATAAACAGTCAATTAATATATCAGAAGCCTATGTAAACAACCCTCTGTTGGATTTCCTTCAACAAACAAGACATCCACACCACATACATCCCTCGGCTCTGTCCTCATGCCCCATCACTTCTCCAAAAATGGTGTAAGGGTATAAGGAGTAATGGTAACAAAGCCCAGAACCAGTGCTATTTTCATAGAAAAAAAAGGATCCATCAGTAGCATATTTCTTTAATCATTGTTATTTACAATTTATCACCTGACAGACTTACAGAGAATAAATAAAGACAATATACAGTTGGTATCTCATTTCTTTTTCTAATACAGAGAATTTTTATGCATTCTATTTTGGAATGACTAAGATAGTTTTAAGCAGAAATAAAATCAATTTGCTATTTTTACCCCTTGACAAGACACATCAACCTCCAAAGCTTGAAGAATAAAGCCCAGATGTTTCCTCCTCATAGGGAGAGTGCACCACATTGCTTTAGAAACTCGGTCCTCAGAAAAAGTTACCAGACTACAACATGGAAGACTAGGATATCATGAATAGTAAAGGACATAAAATGAATAGGCTAGATTACAAACCCTTGGTGCATTTGTAGTAATCTGATCAACTTTCACTTCTCTCCAAGCCTCTTTTCAAGAAACAGATTTTCACCAAAAGTGATTACCTTATCCCTTTGTGCTTTCCCTTGAGTCTCTTTGAAAATTCTTCCTTTACATGCAATTGTGAACGTGAGTAAGCATGAGCCAGCCTGGGACTCCCATCTTTCACCTTTGGAGGCCTGAGAAGTTTTTGACAAGGTGTTTGCAGGAGAAACTAAAAATCTTGTTCCAAAAGAGCTGGGTATGGGGACAGAGTCTCTCCCTGCTCTTGACAGGGTACCATGCAGAGAAGAACCTTGCCTTTCTGTCTAAATACCTCAAAGAATAAGACATTTACATAGATCAATTTCAACATCAGTAAACATAGAAATGGAGAATGTAACTTACAGGTACGAGTTTGGGCACATTTTCTTCTTTCCTCATTTGAAAATAAACCCTCTACATTACAGCAAAGCAATTCTACCTAAATTCACCCTAGTTATGCCAGTTGACAAGTTTCTGCTTCTACCTTTTATTCATTCAAAAAAAAATTCAGCAAATATTTATGGTGTGCTCACTATGTGCTAGGAACTTTACAGGATGTGGGATATGCAGAGGTGAACTCAGGTGTATCTCGTGACCCTTAAACAGGGCAGCTTAAAAATGTCATTACAGAACTCAAAACTGTAATCCACAAAATTAAAGTTTCAACTCCCCTATCTTCTTGAACCTCTGGGCCAGGTTGCTGCTGTACTTTGTACTTAATTTAGTCCAATGTGGTTGTTATTCCATTTAAGAATAGACATTTAGGTAAAAGAAACTTCTCTAGTATTCTGAGAATAGTGTTTTACTACACAATAAGAGTCTCCACCATTGTACTCACTCTATTTCTTCCAAAAGCTCTTCCTGGTGCCAAGAATGAAGTGCTACCTAGTTATTAATCAAAATACTGATTTATTCTAAAGTCCTCTCCTTGCCACCATATAAGTCCTACTCAAAGGAACTGCAGAAACCATCTATAATTTCCTTCTATACCTAGCTAGTGAGCTATGGGTCTTACTGTCCTTTGTGTTATCTGATTTTTCTAAGCTGTTTTTGGATATTTTCAGATCCTGAACAGCCAAACTAGTCAGAAAATATCTGTATCCATATACAGTCTAGGCAGGATATTACTTATTGATAAAGGAACAGATTAATTTGTTATATCCTCTTTAGGATTTTATAGAATTGTATTCCAATAATGTCTTTCCTGATGCAGCCAAGCAAGACCAGTTTACAAATCAGCAAGGGTTAAAAGTATCCAGAAAAGAAATGTATAAATGTGAAGAACTGGTGAAATCTGAGTAAGGTCTGTAGTTTAGTTAATAGTATTATACCAATGTCAATTTTCTGGTTTTGAAACTGGACTATGATTACATAAGATGTTATCAATGGGAAATCTTGGAATTAGGTAAAGGCCACTCTGAACTACTTTTGCAACTTCTTGTGAGTCTTAAAGTATTTCAATATAACAGTTGGGGAAAAAAAGATACATCAACTAAACAATTACCCTCCATGTGTTTGCTACCAAGTAATGCAGTTAACTGCAGCAGAGAACTCAAAATGCCAGAAATCTAAAAACCTTTAACCATTCCAGTCTCTTTCTATCTCAATTTAGCATTCTAAGACATTTACCAAGTGGAAAAGACATTCATCTGCTTCTGTAAAAATGTTAAATTTTAATTCAGAAGGAAATTCACCCTAGATTTGGATCTACATCTTTCAGAAACCTATCATAAGCACTGCCAGATATCAGAGGTCTTACTGAAAAGAGCAAGATGGCAAATTCTAGGTCTACAAACTCAGTTTAGGATCAAAGACTTAATAGCTCTATATTGGGAGTAATCTAAGCCTTCACTGTGATTTTCTCCATTTATTTTTGTAGCTTTGGACAAAACAGATGCTATTCTGTTTTACACTATTTCCTTGGAACATCTTCATCTCTTTCCTTTCTTCTGTTCTCCTTTACTTGAAACAAATGGCTTAGCCCCACATCATGGCTTTCTTGTGGAATGCCTGGATGGGACTAGAAAAATACATGGTTCCAACATGGCATGTACCTCTTTGTTCAGATATCAAACAAGATTTCGTCTAGGTTAACCTAAGCCTGTTGTTCCAATGCTTCCCTGTGGCCTCTCTGGGCACAGCAACGATGAGCATTATCTAGAATGGATTTCAGTGACAGAAACAAAGAAGGGAAGACAAAGCCTCACGGACTAACATGAATGCCCCGATTCGCCTCTTGGTCTTCATTTCCAAAGCAGCACTTGGAAAGCCAAGTCCAGTTCAGACAGGTTGATCTCTTTTCACCACCATGAATCCCTGGCACTGGAGGGGGTCTAGAACACCCATGTTCAAACTGCCTCCCTCTCCTACATTCCATGAGATGAAAAGGTCATTCCCTGGTGGTTGCTTATGTGTTTTTATATTCTTGATGGGTTTATCTTTTCTTAAAACTCTGGAAAGCTCCCTTCCATGTCATACTCTGTACCTCACTTTTCATTTTTTAATGACTACTTTTAATAATCTCTATCATCCAGAATTTCCTCTCTCTCCATATACATTTATCTTTTATCTTCAAGACACTTGCTTTTTCTGTTCTCTTCAGAGATTGGCTTTTATGCTTCAGAATGGATTCTCAGCAGCACCATCTGTGTCTGTCTTGCTGCCCTTAGCTCCCCCATCCTTCTCTCTATCACCATTATTATGTAGCCTTCTTTCTAAACCCCACCTGCCTCCCCGTCCAGTCACATGCACATTCATTGATTCATTCTCTGCTCTACGTTCATACAATGCCCTTTGTTATACAGTCTTGTACACTCACTTGCAAGTGATCTTTCCATAGCATTAAGATTGCATTTCCCCTTGGGTGCCTCTTTAGACTCCAGATCTTTTCTTAGCACATATGCATCTAGACAGCTCATCAAGATTTGAACTTAGCTATCACTGCATTCACTAGCGAAAGTATAAACTTAAATCTACTCTCCCAAACCACACTCTGGACATAAAACGTTTCACATATATCATGAAGAGGATGACTTCCTAGAAAGGTAACAAGACCCCACAGTTTCTCATCCCTTTTCCTGCCTCCTTTTCTGCATAATTCCTAGCTTCATTCTTCTATTCTTTAAAAGTCCTTCATTCTTCTTTAAAAGTCCACCTACTTTTAAATTCTAGATACTAAGCCTTGATCATTGACCCTGATGGCTCTCTTAGATTTGCGCTGCTGGACTCAACGTGTATGACCAAGGCAGAAGTTAAACCTGTGTCTATAGCACAAAAGTCTTAGTGCCAGAAGATGGAACCTTCCTCATCTCAGAAAAAGATAACTGTACAGGACAATACATATTTGCCAGTTGCTTGAAACAGATCACCTCTATGACTCAAGGCCAGTAAAATCTAGACATACTAAGTTAATTTTAAACATGATTTTTTTTTTATGTTATCAAGCAATGCAGTGGCTTGAGGCAGAATTGTAAAAAGAAGTAAGTGGAGAGGTACTAGACAAAGGAAGGAGAAAATACATTACATATTTCCCCTTGCCACATAGGAAGTCATGGCCTGGTCTGAATGTAGCCCTGCCAGATGCTCATGGATCAAGGAGAACAAGTTGCAGGCCCTGATTTCAAGTCCCTTTGATTCTACCGAAATGGAAAGATTAACTTTAATGCATCAACTTGACTGAGACATGTGGCACCCAGATTAAACATTATTTCTGGGTGTTTATATATATACACATATATATGTGTGTGTGTGTGTGTGTGTGTGTGTGTGTGTGTGTGTGTGTGTATACATATATATATATATATATGTATACACACACACACACATATAAGTTCTGTTTCTCTGGGGAACTATGAATAATACATGAAGTTATTACTGATCTTGAGAAGACAGAGTGTGTGGCTGGTCCCAAGTATAAAAGAACATGAGAACATGTCTGGCCCTGCAGATATCAAATGAGATAAAGTATGTAGAAACACATGGTAAACTTTAAAGCACTGAGCCGGTGGCAGGTGTTCCTATTACTACTATCATCGTGACTTCTTCACATGATCTCTTTTGCTGACCACAATTTTCAGAGCAGGTGATGACTGGACAACTGAGTCTGCAGCAATTGTAGATTCAATTATCCAGTGAGCTCTGAATATATCAGAACTGGAAGAGACTTCAAGACCATCTCATTCCTTTTTCCTGTTTCCTACTGAATCTGAGGATCTGTGGAATGTGAAAGCTCAGAATCTGTTCTGAGGGGACTTTTAACAGTGTTATCAGTATCCATGGATTCTGAAGCCAGAGCCTCAAGCTTTCTTTTTCTGCTGGTCATACCATCTCCAAGGCAAGAGTGTGAATCCCAAGCAGTAGCAGCAGATGACTCTTCCACACTCAACCTGCTCCTCTCAAGAACTCCTAGGGTTAAAAGGACATAAAACATCATCTCCCACACCCACTTATTATGTCTGAAACCCTACCTCTTTCTTGCTTAGTCTTCAGCCTGTATCTCAACTTCTTCAGTGACAAAGGACTTCCTACCTCTCGAGGTAGCCTTGTATACTCTGCCTCTGGCTATATTTTCCCTAATAGGGAGTTAAAATCAATCTCCTGGGAACTTCCTTTCACTGATCCTCAGTCAACTCTTTGGAAACACTCAGAACATATCCTCAGTCAACCCTTTGGAAACACTCAGAACATATCTATTCCCTATTGTACATAACCTTCAGATTTATGCCTGAGAAATTTAATCCACAGCCCATAGGTTCCATAGAGTACTCATCCATTAAAAGAGCTGGAAGTTTTGGAGAACATGAACCAAAGGGCCTAGGATCAAGATATAGAAACAACAGTTTGTAGTGACTCAAAATCAGGCTCTCACTAAAACACATACCTGAAAATGTCTGAACAAGGTAAGAGGAGGACCCTCTGCAGAAATGAACAGCACACTTGTTACCTGTCCTTCAATGACCTCTTTTCCTGTGTCCATTCTCTATTTAAGAATACTTCCATGCATGAGGCACACGTTTTGTGTGTGTGTGGTTTTTTTTTTTTTGCAAGTAACAATCCCTGTTCATAGAGCCTTGCAGTAAATATTCTTTCCTATGTACATACTCTGTATTTCCTATGCATATAGATCTCAGCCCTCATCCCTGTCCAGGAATGAACAAAACAACCATTCCAGTAAGTTGAGTTTTTTTCAAGCATGTAACATCTATCTTGCCAGGAGAGGAAAATGCAGTTTAGGACATGTCTACAGACCAAATTAGGAAATCAAACCATTGATGACTAGTTACTGAATACCATTTCATCAGATTCTCCACACTTAGCAAGTGTTTTTCCTATGCCTAGTCTCATGTTGCCTAAGACATTAGAATTCTTCAAGTTTTTCTTTCTGAAATCACTTTTTAAAAGGTGACATGGAAAATACATTGTAGAATCTGCACATTCATAAACACGAGCACATTTATCCTTTATAAATTATCTAAATTATCTAGTCTTTGTTACCCAATACTTTAAGTATATCAAGTAAGATTCTTTACTAGATTTTATCTGTCCTAGGCTTTTTTTTTCTTTTTTAGTTCTTTAATGTAAAAAAAAATTATATATGTGTCAGGGGTAGAGAGTAGGGGAGTGGAGTGGAGGGAGACGAGGGACATAAAGAGATAAAGACAAACAAGCCTCTGTCTCCCAGGTCCATTCAATGTCCAGATGGAGTGGCTTGAGAGTGGGTGAGTGGGAGGACTTGTGAGGAGGACCTGTTGCCAGGCACTGGCAGCATCACTCATCCGCTTGCTGAAGAAGCAGGAGGTGGATTTCCTGGAATGAGGGGCGGTGCTTGGTATCTCTTCTCCAGCAGCTGAGCATCAGCTTATACACAGAGTCAGGGCAAATGGCAGGCTGAGGGAGGTAAGTCTTTGGAAACAAAAAATGAACAAAAGAGGAGAATATTAGGAGAGTGTGGAGAAAGGGTCGCTGCATCATAGTATGATTTGCCCACTCCCCAATTTCTTGGACTTGATAACTGAAATGGGTGTCTCTCCTTCTTCTTCATGAGAATTTTACATCATATCAATCCCCTTTCCATTCTCTTTGTCTTTTCCAGGTCTGCGGAGCAGGACTTCCTAATCGGCCATCCTGTGGTCCCTGTGCACGCATGCATGCTAAGTTGCTTACCATCATGCAAAAGATGAAACCGAGGCAAGAAGACATCTTTGACTGGAAAGTGATTAGAACACCTAATCCTCCAGTTATGGCCTATCCACAGTGAACTTTTTCTTGGTTGAACCAATTATGGCAAGGGCGGAAAGTATGTGAATTGCCTTAGCTCCTTGGCTAAGAATGGAATCTTAGCCACTGAGACACAGGATGTATCCATGTAGCTCGTGTAGCTCTTAACCATAACTTTCTCTGTGCTCTCCTTCTCCTGTACTGGCCCCAGGTGGGAAGATTGGATTTCTTCTTTACATCATTCACCAACATTTGTACATTTAACCCCTCTACAGCCCTGCCCTGAATTCCAACCAGAGCTGTATTTGGCTCTACTCTCAAAGCAACTTACTGTGTCCACCCAGCAAGATTGACTCCAGGTCATCTTCTGCTTACTTGTAATGTGTTGCTGTCATTTCCTGACCTATGTTTTTTAAAACCTTGTATACTGACATATTCCTGAACCAAGCCTAAATGTTTTAAGCTCTTTGAATCACAGGTCAAACATCTGCTTCCGGTTAGTAATTAGCAATTTCAATATTGCCTTCTCCCACACTTAGACCAGCTTGTATCATGCATGGTAGGATCAGATGGCAGTTCTATCTTTAATTATTTGAAGAACCTCCATACTGTTTTCCATAGTGGCTGCACCAATTTACATTCCCATCAACAATGCATGAGGCTTTCCTATTCTCTACATCCTCACTAACATTTGCTGTTCCTTGTCTTTTTGATTATAGCCATTCTAAAGGTGTGAGGTGATATCTCATGATGGTTTTGATTTGCATGTCCCTGGCCTGCCAGGCTCCTTCCTCTGTCCATGGGATTCTCCAGGCAAGAATACTGGAGTGGGAGTGCCCTCCTCCAGGAGACCTCCCTGAGCCAGGGATTGGACCCACATCTCTTATGTCTCCTGCATTGGCAGGCAGGTTCTTCACCACTAGCGCCACCTGGGAAGCCCAATAACTAGCGATGTTGAGCACCTTTTCATGTACCTGTTGGCCATCTGTTTGTCTGTCTTCTTTGGGAAAATGTTTAGTCAGATGTGCTCATTTAAAATTGGATGGTTTGTGGGATTTCTGCTCTTGAGTTGCATGAGTTCTTTATGCATTTTGGATATTAACCCATATCAGATATATGATTTACAAATATTTCTCCAATTTGGTAGTTTGCCTTTCCATTTTGATGGTTTCCTATGTTATAAAGAAAATTTTTAGTTTGATGTAGTCCTACTTGTTTATTTTTGCTTTATTGCCTTTACTTTTGTTGTCAAATCCAGAAAATCATTGCTAAGACCAATGCCAAGGAGTTTTCCATCATCAATTCTTAATTAAAAAGTAAAAAGACAAACACCTCTGGCTTCTATTTGAATATATAGTAAGATCTGACAAACCTTAACTCAGTATGCTAGAAGTGACTATGGCTACAAAATAGCAAGTATTTAAAAGAAATATTACTAATATTATAAAGGATACAGGATAATAGACACTCTCGTATACGACTTGTGAAACTTAAAACTGTTAAGCTTTATCTAGGGTGTTCACTAAATAATTTTAGAAAAAATACATCTGTTTTGAGCCAACAGATATCAATAAAATGAAATGATAAATAAATTATTTGCCCTTTTCAAAGTTGTATAAACTTGGCAAATAAAGTTATATTTCGTAATAATTCTCATTATGTTGATAGCATTTTACTTTTCATAACATCAAACAAAAATAAGCTTTTAAAACTGTATTTAATTTTTAATTATTTAATTTCATTTAGACCATGAGCTTTCAAGAAAATTTCTGAGAATTCTTTACAATTTGTAAAAACAAATTGAAAACAAAAAATGTTAAATAAATTTTAAAATTACTGAATTTATTATTATAGACTTCCAAGCATTTTTAATTGACTATGAAAGATTTAAGATTTGTCTAAGCTATGAGCCCTAAGGATAAGATTCTTTCTAGAATTTGTGTTACTAAAAAGTTTTCTCCTGCACTGTATCTGCTATGTTCAACAAGTTGGCGACATTAACAATGCTGTTTGAATACAAATTAGATCACATTCGTAGAGTCCATAAAATCCATATAGCAGCTGATAGTGATGAATAACTATTGTGCTTACATTCTAATGTCAAACTTTCAAAATTTGAACAATAAAATTTAAAGTAATTAAAATTTGTAAACTGTTATAAAATACAAATTTAGTGAATTATGCTTAGGTTGTTCATATGTTGAATTAAATAAACTTTTATCAAAATTTTAAACTTATAGGTGAGAAGCTTACTCAGCATATGATAGTGATATTAGGCTTTGGTCTTGGCTTCACTCAAATATTTAATTTTATTACTCAACCATTTAGTAGTTGGTCAAAATATATTTGACTCTCTAGCACCATTTAGTAAAAATGAACATGATGGACCCTTCTAATAAGCAGTTAAAGTAAATAATAAAAATTAAATCCCAGAGATTATTAGAATTTAAGACTTCCATTAATTGATAAGACAACATTTTCTTTGAAAATGAATAGCATAACATTTGATTAATTAATATGAAACTTTTTAGTGCTAAGTAAAAAGCTACCTAATATCAAAAATACATATAATGCAAAGCAGACAGTGGACATAAAGTGTGGGGAGGGGAAGCATGCCTGTCTTAGCTGAATGTTTTGGTGGTTCAATTGTGTCTCATACAAGTTGTTTTTTGCATGTGAGATTTCAGTCACTGAATAGTAAAATCAGGGAAACTGAAAGGTTTAAAATATTCTTCCCTTTGCCTATAATTCCAGGATGTAAGCAAATTAGAATCATTGTTATGATGAATAAAATTACACTTTCTAATTGAATGCACCACCTTTAATTGGCCATGAGACATCTAATAGGTCACCCAGGTGGCCATGACACGCTCCTAGTCCAGAAAAAAAATTTTTCTTTGGTCCACTCCTTATCTCACGCACCCAGCAGCAAATCAGCCTTTTGCCAAGATGAGAAGGAAATTACCTCATAACCAAAATAGATGATTTAGATCCCCTGCTACCAAAATATCTACAGAGTATCACAATAAAACTCGAGGACCCCCCCTTCCTATTTTTTACCTGCTTATTCCACAGTCTCTAGTCATTCCCTTATCTTTTGTTTGCTTTAATCTGTTTAAGCACAGAGGATCCACTTTTAATTTTCTTCAAGAGCCTTTTCCCTCTCCTCAACTGTTATCATTTTGCTGTCTGAGATGCCCCACTGCAAGTCACTCTGGGGGCTGAGCACTCCAGCCACTAGCAAGCTTTCAATCCCACATCTCACAGAAACTTTAAACATTGAGTTATCCAAAGGAATCTTGGAGTACTTAACTAGGAATTGGGGCCCCTATCAGCTTAGAAGCTTAGCTTTTCCTGAGTCCTGAGAGGCCACAACATCTGGGCCCAGAGGTGCCTTCCAGGAACAGCAAAGCCAGGATGCACTTGATGGTCTCTGGGCATGTAAATTGAGAAATATTTTTAAATAGTCCGAAAAATTTTTTAACAAATGCTAATAACTCCCTTATTCACTTTTAATTTATGTTTTTATTTCTACGTTCCTCAACCACAAAGATAAACTGTACAGTCTAGACCAGGAAACAGATCAAATATGAGAGACAGGATTTATTTCCTGATATCTTTGACTTGGGCTTCCCTGGTGGCTCAGTCAGTAAAGAATCAGCCTGTAATGCAGGAGACCCAGGTTCAATCCCTGGATCAGGGAGGTCCCCTGGAGAAGTAAATGGCAACCCACTCCAGTATTCCTGCCGGGAGAATCCCATAGACAGAGGAGCCTGACAGGCTACAGTCCATGGGGGTCGCACAGAGTAGGACACAACTTAGTGACTAAACCACCACCACCACCACTATCTTTAGTTATGGAGAAGCCTGATGGGACTCCCCCATGCTCCCCAGTGACCAGTGGGTTGACCCATGGATAAAGTAGACTGTATGGATGCCTAGGGAGGACCTTGGTCTTTCACGTCACCTGGATAATTAGTGACAAATGACTATCATCCAGGTAGCCCATCTTCCAGCTCAGGCTTATCCTGTTAAATCAGAACTTTTCTTTCTCTCACCTTCGGGAGCACCCAAGGCCACACCTCTCCACCCCCAGCAGCTCTCACCTGCCTCCCTTGGTCTCGGAAGAACTCTCCAGTATTCTCAATGACCTGTTCATCTGACAGCTGGGAATAGGGCTGTTCCTGGCAAAAGGTGAAAGTCTCCCACAGAGTCACCCCGAAGGCCCACACATCACTTGCTGTGGTGAATTTGCCCTGTTTAAGTCAGGAAAAGAAGAGAAAGTCAGAATAATCTGTGTACAACAAGAGCAGAGAGATTGTCATAAGTTGGAATTCTTAACTACACAGGGCAAGGAATACTGGAACTGGCAACATATGCACTGGGAATCCGAAAATGACAATAGGAAGTTGTTTCAATGCCAACCTCCACCCATCTCTCACCCTCAGGATCTCTGCTGAGGTCTACTTCTCTTGGAGCTGAGATACAAGGACTGAAGAGGATGTGGCCATAAGCTACCTGACTCTCCCACTGAGAGTTAGAAGGTCAAACTCTAGGATATAGGGTAGCCTCAGGTAAATGCCCATGGGAAAGGCAAAATAAAAAGAGGAAGAGATACAGATATGTCTGTGTTAGAGATACAGGAATCCAGGGTAAATGCCTCGAGTAGTTGCTGTTCAATGATCATCACAGTCTTGAAGGATAGACTGACAAGAGATCTCAGTGAGATTCAGATGTAGTCAACATCCATTAAATACTTGCACATGTTCTATTCAATAATCACAGGGCTGAAGTATATAATATTTATTCCTGCTTTTTAGATCAGACAAGTGAGACAACATAGGTTTACTAAAATCCCCTGGTTTATAAGACCATTAATAATAGAAAAACTGAGAGTTGGACCAAAACCCTCTGAATCTCGGTCTAATAATGTTTTATAACACCATGAAATACACTTAAAGGGAGCAAAGCTTAATAATCACATTAGAAAGGGGTAAAACATGTGATTCATCTATGTAGATGATAAAAATCTTTGTAATGATTTATATAAAATGGTATATCTTACAGCATCATCCATAATTGAAGGAAATTAGAAAATACCAAATTATTATGACATTAAATTACTGCGTATATCTATAATAGAATATTAAACAACCATTAAAATCATGTTTTTGAAGAATATTTACTGCCAATGAGAGAGAATTTTATGTGCATAGTATCATCCCAATATGTAAAATAATTTTATATACATAATACACATATTCAGAGAAATACATGTATAGAAAAAATCCTCAAAGGAAATACACTAGAATATTAATATTAATAGTGGTCATCTTGGTGAGAGGAAAGGGATAACTATACAATTTTTATTTTAAAATTAACAAATCCTACAAGAATATGAACAAGAAACAGATTAACAATAAATGAACAAAACTAGATTGCTTTCAGGCTTTTCTCTGCAATATTAAAAGACAAGAGACAAAATTACATGTCTTCAGCATCATAGGAAGTAAAAGTTTAAAGTCTAATAACTCTATAAATCAGCCAAGTGGCATAAAACCAAGTGGCATAAATTGCCTCAAATATGTATGGTAAGAGAAGAGAAGCATTTGGAAAAAAAATTATTCACTTGTGGTTCAGAATACCAAGAGCTGAATAAAAATTATAAAAGCAAAGAATGAGGAACTTAAAAAGTAAATGATGACAATCACTAAAATAGAAACATAAAAAAATTAATTAGAAACATGGTTATGAAATTAATACAGAAAATATTTTGTGTGGATAACAGTTCTTTAAATGACAAAATTTTAATACCCCAAATTAAGATCAATAATATGGGAAGGGTAGAGATTAAAAAAAAAATCATACTAAATCTCTTATCATTCCAGGTATATTTTTAACCTTTCTCTCCAAATTTTCTATAGTAAGCATTTTACATTTTATCAGCAGAAATAGGCAAGTGTTAAAAAATAATGATTAGTACCAAAGTAAATCATCTCAAGTCAGAGAAAACATTAAAATCTATTCATTGTCTGTCTCCTGCTGTCTCTGGGGCACCTCTACGCACCATGTACACCTGCCTATGTGCTGGTTGCTAGGGCAGAGCTCAAAAACCCAGGACACTCACCAGCAAGATGCTCTCCCAGGACATCCAGCGGATCGGGAGCACTGCCCGGCCCTGGATTCGGTAGTAGTCACCACTGTATAGGTTTCTGCTCATTCCAAAGTCAGCTATCTTGATGGTATAGTTCTTACCCACTAAGCAGTTTCGTGTGGCCAGATCTCGATGAACAAAATTAAGTGAGGAAAGGTACTTCATACCAGATGCAATCTGGGTAGCCATAAACTTCAGGTTGGCATAACTGAGGAAATACAAAGGAAGAGAGAAAGTAGCCTCTGGAAACAAGAAGCTGTGAAAGGTACATACTCTACAGTTGGTACCAACAAACTGGGGTTTCAACCTCAGCATCCTTTCTCTATTATTCATGTATCTCTTTGCTTTTCTCCAAAAGGGCAGCTGATCTGTTATTCCCTGCATACTAACATCCCCTGACTCATTGGGAAAGACCCTGATGTTGGGAAAAATTAAGGGCAGGAGGAGAAGGGAACGACAGAGGATGAGATGGCTGAATGGCATTACTGACTCAATGGACATGAGTTTGAGGAAACTCTGGGAGATAGTGAAGAAGAGGGAAGCCTGGCGTGCTGCAGTCCATGGGGTCGCAAAGAGTCAGACACAACTTAGCGACTGAACAACAATATCCCCCACCATCCGAGAACAATGATGAACTTTAAAGCTCACTGCTCCCCATCTTAGTCTCATGAACCCAGGAAAGAGATGGAAGACTCAGCTTATTTACCTGACAGTGGGTACACTGGCAGAGGAAGAACTGGGTGGCTCGTGGCGGGAAAGAAACTGATTAAGATCTCCATTTTCCATGTACTCAGTGATCATGCAGAGAGGATCCTCAGTGATGCACACAGCTAAGAGACGGATGATGTTTGGGTCCTTGAGCCGGGACATGATCTTTATCTCCTTGAGAAAATCATTCCTTTGAAAGACACAGACATAAATAAACCCAGAGGTTGCCAGAGTTAGAATCAAGAAGTGGGAGAAAACACAACAAAGTCTAGTCCTGCCCATTATACTAGTCTTCTTTTCCTTTGGATAACCTTTGTGAGAAGAGAGAAATTGCTTCCTGGAAACTGTCTCGTTCTACTCATCCTGGAATATGATAAACCCTTATTCAACTGTAATTTTGGAGGCATATGGACCATGACATTCACATTTGCACCCTTAGTATCCAACAAAAGCCCTGCCACATAGAAAGTGATTAATATTTGTTAAATCAAATGTAGGTTACTAAAAACTAGTCTTAAAAATAAAACTTTCAACTGAAAATTATATCTTAAGTTCACTGGGGTCTTTCCCTTTTTTAAAAGCCATGGAGTCACTCTATCAATAAAGCTAAGGCACTTTTTTATGAAAATGAATAACCATCCTCTGGTTTATCTGATGATTTTTCATTGTCCCATGCTCGCTTCTTTTCATGCAGAGTGTACTAGCAGACACTCACAACACACATTTAGTAACCTGTTCAAAATTGAGCTGTTCATGGTGGTAATGCAGTCATTTCAAAAGAAGTACTCACTTGGCCAAAACTAATAGCTGTTAGAGTAGATGGTGATGACCACCCTTGAATCACAAAGTGGGCTACCTTCCCAGTAGCAATATTGGGGAAGTGAACCCACAAGCCCACATTCTCAAAACTGTTGGAACAGACATGTACATCTCCTAGGATTTTTCTAGCAATCCTGGTCTGGGAGTCATACTAATCAATAAAAAATCCTTAAAATCAATATGGTTTCAACACCTCTCCTCTTTCATTCCTCCTTCAACCTCAAAGCAAGGGGCTCCATGGTTTGAGAGGGCACACAATCTAAGACATCCATTGTTGCTTAATTGGAGTGGGCACAGATGGGATACCAAACCTCACCAAAACACGATGAGCAAGGAGGGAGGCTCAAGAGGGAGGGGATATATGTATAACGATGGCTTATTCACGTTGTTGTATGGCACATACCAACACAACATTGTAAACAAAAGTTTTTAACAGGTAAAAGCTTTGTCACATCCCATAGTTTTTTTTCTTTTCTTCTTGCCACCTTCTCTAATCATGTGCTAATATTGATATCCAAAATATTCTTTCTTTTGATGGAACCTGAGGATATCACTTTTCATTCATATTAGTATACTTGAGATTGAAATTCTCACAGTTAAAATTCCAAAACCATCACAGTTCTGTTCCCTTGACTTTCCTTCTTCTTCATGCCACATCCTGCCAATTGAAAGACTTTTAATAAAACCCTATCACCATTCTTGGAATTTATGACAATTTGAGGTATAGCAATCTAAACTTTTTCTGAATTTGAACATCAGTGAGACCAATCAAGCCAACACAAATGAAGAAATGCATGTTACCCAAATGTGCAGATTTTTCTGAGACACATTCAATCAGCTTTCAACCAGCATGCCTGTCTGGGTGAGGATTAACTCACCATTACTGTAATGGAAAGGCTGTCAAACAACGGAGTGTGGCTGGAAACTGCAATTTATGTAGTAAAGGATCCAAGAGATTATTAGCCAGTTTGGAAAACTGCTAAAGGACTGTGGATCCTTTTGCTTTGAGGTCCATGGGTACTTTTCCAAGTAGAGGTAGCTTCTCATTTGGGGGGTTGCTGGATATAGATGAAGAGGAGCATAAAAGAGAAAAAAAGGGATGAGAAAGTAAATAGAGATTCAGTGCGAAAAAGGAAAATGGCAGAAGCTTAGCAAGAAAGATGTGTATGACTGAAAAGTTTGCAAGGGTAGTTAATGACATTCAGGAACGTCATATTCAGGCTGTTGTGTAGGTTGGAAAGCACAGTGGTGTGCAAAGGAGGTTAGGAAGTAAATATGTAGCAGATCTAACAGAAAATGCACATTTATTTTAGCAGGAGATGAGAATGAAGATGAAGATTATTGACCCATCAGAAAAATAAAACACAACAATGGATATGTGAGGCAGCTCACAGACCTCCCCATCTCAAAAGAAACAAATTGCTCAGAAGTTTCCAAGAGTATCCCTAATCCTGAAGATGAAACAAATAAAGGAAAATTCAAAATGTAGACCACAGACCTGGCATTCTTGTTGGCATCTGCTCGGAGCATTTTCACAGCCACCAGGACAGGCTGGTTGGCACTGACATCTAGGGCAAAATCTTTGTCTTTGAACTTTTCCATTCCCTCCACTTCACAGAGATGAACCTAGACAAAAGTCATCTAGTCTCAGCATCATCATTTCTCCTGAAGATGTCTCAGTACTCTTGCTGGGCATTTCCTGGAGATAAACTAACTCTTACAACTCAGGCAAAATAATCAAAAGACCAATAAGAAGATATGTGTAGCATATCTTTGACTCAAATAATTGATTTTTAAAAAATGGTAAGCTAATGTGATACATTACTGCTTTATAAAAAATATACATTGATTGGAATATTAAATATGTGAATGAATCTATAACAGTATTTTATTACAGCTTTAAAATACAGTATTATTTTATTATACTATAAAATGTTTTCTGGTATAAATGCTTCAACTTTGATTCAAGGGAGTTTGGCTATAAGATTGCACAAAACATAAGGTATTTTATTCTCTAAGGTAATCCCTTAGGATGGAATTAGCATTATCCGGAACACCTACGTGTCAGTATAACAGGCCTTTATTTTCAACTCAGGAGACAGGATGGGTGTACATAACACCACAAACGGATGCCATGGACCCTACTTCCTCCACCACCACCAAACCTACACAAGGTTAAAGCATGCCACCCATGCTGGAAACCAGTATCATACTCTTAGGAAACCAAGATATATTTGGAGCTTAGATGGCGGTATTGAAGAGCTTCTGTTGCCTCTTAAATCATTGCTTTGAATTCTCAGAAGGCTCATGTGACTGTTGTAAGAGTGAAAAGTCAAATATTACATGCATCACTCTGAGAGCAATTGAGAAGAGTGTTCTCCTTATCTTGGTTAGTGATTTATTCCCTAGTGGCTGATTCTGGGACTAAAAGCAGGGGCGAGGTTGTTTTTGACCATTTTACATGTAACTCCCATTAAAATGGAAAAAAACAAAGTGACTATCCAATAGCAGGATGTTCTTGGACAGTTTATAAAAGATGATCACATCTTATGGTCCCCACCCTCTGTAACCTACCGTAAAATATTTAGAAAATATTGGATGATTTTTAGGATGTCTAAGTCTAGTAACTTTCCTGCTTTAAAAACTCTGTTATAGAAATCAGAATTCCCAGGAATTCCACAGCTATTTGACAAAAATGAGACTGACCCAACACTAGTCTTCTAAAGTAGGGGTCCCCAACCTCCAGGAATGTATATATGATATAAAGGCGGAGCTGATATAATAGTAATAGAAATAAAGTACACAATGAATGTAATACACTTGGGATTTGGGGATACCAAAACCACCCCCTCCCCCAGTCCATGGAAAACTATCTTCCATGACACCTGGTGCCAAAAATGTTGTGGACCGCTATAGAGGACAATGCAAGGAGGAACAACAGGAGGACACATTCCATGTGAATCCACTTTGGATGGGACACTTTGCTCGACACATCATTTTTATTCAACTACTTCCTCCGAACTACCAAGGACTGGAGACTCCACTCCAAGAATCAGCTCACCTCCCCAAACTGGCCTTCACCCAGCTTCTCCTTGAATGTTAAGAGCTTCCTGGGGAACTCTTCCACAGCCACGTCTTTTCCTGAGAGCAGGTCCATGGTAACGGCAGGCACAGAGTAGGTGTTGCCTCCAGTCACCCCCTGGAGGTTCACAATGTCAGCCTCTGCATAGTGGGGCACGCCCTCAGGCCCACTGGGCTGGACTGGCTTCACAACGCCACTGCAGCCTGGGAAGACAAGGACAATGAGTTTCATCCCATGGAGCATTTTTGGAGATCTCTTTAAGTAAGAAAATCTGACAGGAAGGCTAAAACCTGCAGCCAATTCATGTTAATGTATGGCAAAAACCATCACAATATTGTAAAGTAATTATCTTCCAATTATAATAAAGTAAAAAAAAAAAGCCCCCAGTCTCACTCAGGCTATGACATTATTACTTGGACAATGGTTCCTCTAGAGACTTTCTTGTGGCCTCCAGAATACAGGTCACCATTGTATCTCTTACCCTTCTCCTCATACTACATGATCATTAAAAATCTCCTTGACTAAACTTATGGAATTGCAGTGAAGCTCTAGGAAGACTGGCTATACTAGTTAGGGTGGGAGTATTAAAGTTTTAGGATTTAACAGCATCTTTTCTTAACTTTAAGATATGATTACTGATGTAAATAACCTATTTTAGGGATTAAAAACTTTGATTAAATGTATACGATCTAGCGTAAGACATTCTAACTTTAAAACACATTAAAATATGAAAGGGGATGTTTTAGACTTCAGGAAGTAGGTAAGCTACTTTGGTTTGGCCTAAAAAAAGAATTATATCTCTTTTCTGGTTATCTCTGTGAAAGTCCCGTAGTTCAATATGCTCCGTCAAAGTTTGCTATCCAGTTCAGTTCAGTTCAGTCGCTCAGTCGTGTCCGACTCTTTGTGACCCCATGAATTGCAGCACGCCAGGCCTCTCTGTCCATCACCAACTCCCGGGGTTTACCCAAACCCATGTCCATCGAGTCGGTGATACCATCCAACCATCTCATCCTCTGTCGTCCCCTTCTCCTCCTGCCCCCAATCCTACCCAGCATTAGGGTCTTTTCCAATGAGTCAACTCTTCGCATGAGGTGGCCAAAGTATTGGAGTTTCAGCTTCAGCATCAGTCCTTCCAATGAACACCCAGGATTGATCTCTTTTAGGATGGATTGATTGGATCTCCTTGCAGTCCAAGGGACTCTCAAGAGTCTTCTCCAACACCACAGTTCAAAAGCATCAATTCTATGGCGCTCAGCTTTCTTCACCGTCCAACTCTCACATCCATACATGACCACTGGAAAAACCATAGCCTTGACTAGATGGACTTTTGTTGGCAATTTATCCACTGAGTGGTAAATATAAAGAAAGCTTTCTATAAAGAAAGCTGAATGCCAAAGAATTGATGCTTTTGAACTGTGGGGTTGAAGAAGACTCTTGAGAGTCTCTTGGACTGCAAAGAGATACAACCAGTCCATCCTGAAGGAAATTGGTCCTGAATATTCATTGGAAGGACTGATGCTGAAGCTGAAACTCCAATACTTTGGCCACCTGATGTGAAGAACTGACTCATTGGAAAAGACCGTGATGCTGGGAAAGACTGAAGGCAGGAGGAGAAGGGGACAACAGAGGATGAGATGGTTGGATGGCATCACCAACTCAATAGACATGAGTTTGTGCAAGCTTCGGGAGTTGGTGATGGACAAGGAAGCCTGGCATGCTGCAGTCCAAGGGGTCGCAAAGAGTCGGACATGACTGAGCTACTGAACTGAACTGAACTAAACTGAGTGGTAAATACACATTAGTGTCCTTTCTTCCTTTAGAAAGACTCCCTTGGAAAGCCTCTGCCCTCATGGTTAGTCCTGCTACTTTTCCAATGACCTCTCTCCTGAACACCATTAGTCCTCTCCTATTGACTCGGGTCACTTTTGGTTGCTGATATTATGGAAAGAAAACCTGCTCTTAGTCTCAGCGATGACCCCAGCAACCCTTCTGATGTCACTCTGCAGCCCTTTTTAAAAAACACTGGGATGGGAATCAATTGGCACCGTTCACCAAAGCAATGCTTTTACTGAGAGAAGGCAAGAGATATTTACTTTCATAATAAAATCATATATTAGTCTAATACATCATTCACCAAAGAGAAATGAACAAAAATTAAATAACACAATTATCTGTGTTTAGTCTCTTAATTGTGCCCAACTCTTGGCAACCCCATGGACTGTAGCCCACCAGGCTCCTTTGTCCATGGGGATTCTCCAGGCAAGAATACTGGAGTGAGTTGCCATGCCCTTCTCCAGGGGATCATCCCAACCCAGGGATTGAACCCAGGTCTCTCACATTGCAGGCGGATTCTTTACTGTCTGTACCACCAGGGATGCCCAACACAACTATCTAGGTGACTAAAAACTTGGATTTCTAGGATGTCTTTAGCTTCACTGTTTTTTCTTCAAGTTTGATTCTAGTCCTGAACTTACCCCTGTTGGTGTTTGATGTTGAGTAAGTACCTTATCTGAGTCTTCTTACTTTCCTCTTATGAAAAAAAGAGGAGGTTGGACTAGTTGGGCTGTTTAGGTTCTCTGATGTTAACACTTTAGTAACACATTTTATCTATTTTCTTCTTCTAACATGTGGGGCCTTCCAAACATCTACTATTATTAGTAGTAGAAGACAGATGCTCAGATTTGAGTAGGAGTAGCAGCAGCTCCAATCTAGAAAGACAGTGTGGACTTCCCAGGAGAAGGTGGACTTCTCTAGGCTAAACTAGACTTGGTTGAGCAGGAGTAATTGTGTCACACCTTCATAAACCTTGTCCCTCAATTCTCTGCCCATCACTTCATCCTCACCTGACTCTTCCTCCCCTGGAGCAAATTCTGGAAGTTTTCGTATCAGCCTGGATGGCTCCTGGTAGTCAGGGCGAAGCGGAAAGATGCGATCATAAGTGGAGTTGGACTCCTGCTCACTTGGTGATGAGGAGCGGTTATTGTTGAACATGCTGGATTCGCTGGGCAGGGAAAGGCTGACTGTCATTTCATCATCCAGCATCCTCCGAGAAGCCTAAAAGAGAAGGAGAGAAAGGAATGTTGGCACAAAAGAGATCATCACTCCCTCCTCTTCTTAAAGCCAGCTCTTCCACTCAGATGAAAATAACTCTTTAATACTCAAACTCCAGAAGCAATGCAAGTGACAGGGATGCAGCCTGGTTCCACAAATACCTACACTGTAGAAATTTAGAATAATCTTCCATTTCATCAAGGAAGAATTGACTTCCAAATATCTACACTGAAAACGTTCATTAACTCCCACTGAAGTACTTATAAGCATCATTCACATGACACTGTAGGAACCTATCAATAACCAATCAAAGAATCTCAATCTTAGCACTTTCAAAGTTCCATTAAATAATGGGCTTTCCTGACACCATTCAACCACTTGATTTCATGTAGACATAAATTAAAATGCTCATTAACACAAGTGTGTTGTAACATGATGAATCTGTACTTCACCTGATCACTGTATCATTGTATGTTAGAGTAATACTCTCTTTATCCTGCATTTTTACTAACCAAAAATAAAATGACTACAAAATAGGAAAGGAAAGTCTTACATGTCTAGGGATACTGAGGTGAATTATACCTGTGTGTGTGTGTGTGTGTGTGTGTGTGTGTGTGTGTGTGTGTGTGTGTTAGTAGCTCAGTCATGTCCCACTCTCTGTGACTCCCTGGACTGTAGCCCACCAGGCTTCTCTGTCCATGGAATTCTCCAAGCAAGAATACTGGAGTGGGTTCCCATTCCCTTCTCCAGGGCATCTTCTCAACCCAGGGACTGAACCCACGTCTCCTGCATTGAAAGAATATTCTTTACCATTTGAGCCACCAGGGAAGCCCAAATTATACCTAACACAGGAATAAGAAGAATTAAACAGCTAATTGTTCTTGCAATCCATCTAATATGGCCTGCCTGCTCCTTCAAAATAAAATCTCATAATCTAAATATAAGTGACTATTTAGATTTAAACACATGAAATGTTCTAATCTAACAAACACACCTTGGGTGCTCAATGGAGAAATTGAGATGTCTGCTCCACAAGCTAGGCTGATAGGTCCTCAATAATGAGCATGGAGCCCAGCACATGTAGGTACTCAATAAATATGGGTTGACTCTTTCAAAGAGAGAATTGAGGACACCATCATAAGTATCTTGCAAATAATTCTATAGCATAAGGCTACTTTGAGTAATGTATTGGGAATATAAATATATGCTTAAGGATCTTCTACAAAAAAATTCTTTCCTCAAGGAGAAATCCTGTGTTATTCCAGAGCGTTTTGAGTTTTCTTACTTAGGAAATACAGGGATAAAAAGAATTTCTTGAAGGATCAAGTTAAATATTCAAGGGCAAAATGTTTAGTCTTCCTTTTACCTAGAGAGTCTTCAGCCCCAAACTCCTCTCCCAGACCATGAATATATTCCAGTGGGTTTCAGAAGAAAGACTCAGAGAAGAGTGGTAAATTCTGGTGCAGAGAAAAACAGCTCATAGAATAGAGAACACAGACTCTCCCCCTCAACTAAAAAATTGCAGTCATAACAGACTGTTCAATAAGAGCACAGCACCAAGCTTTCCAATAAATCTTCAGACCACCAGCTTCTTCTACCTCCACTCTCTGCCAGCCTTCTCCCTGGAATCTAGATACTCAGTGTGTTTCAGCGTTCTCAAAGAAGAAAGGTTTCAGTGTTGCCTCATCATGCCAGTGCGCGAGCTCCCTGTGGGTTCTGCCTTTCAGCCTTCAGTCACTATTTACAGATTGAAAGCTTTAATTTAGTCAAAGTATTTTCAGACTCATGATAGAAGTCCCTGTGGGAAGCAAAGAGATCCTCTCTTCTGTGAAATATTCCTGCCTAAAAACCTTAACGTAAACTTCAGTCTTTCAGAGCCTAAGTGTGTAGCAGCTTGGAAGGAATTGCAGGCTGCTTGTCTGGGTCATTCCTTCACTTCTGATATTAGCCCCTTCCTCTTGTCCCACCCACCAAGAGTTCAGAAGGTTCCAGTCCATTCACCTCTTGTGGTATGTACTCCACAGAGGCCCTGGTCTCCTCTGAGAGCCCATCTCCAAACACAAAAGCTATGAACACAGTCAGCATAACCCTCCCCCCAGGTCCCAGGCCTCAATGGGCACTTCAAAGTCTCACAACCCAGAGTACCTGTGACCTCTCACAGTCCGCATCGATTTGAGCTCATTGACCAGGGACAATGCCCATGGCCAAAGGTAGAAACACTTTATCATCGGCAAACTCCAAGAATATCACACACTTAGCAACAGTGCCCAGAGTTGCTATCTGGTCTAAAAAACCAAAAGAAGTCATAGATAATCCATCTGTGCATGTGTGCTAAGTCGCTTCAGTCATGTCCAACTCTGTAACCCTATGGACTGTAATCTGCCAGGCTCCTCTGTCCATGAGATTCTCCAGGCAAGAATACTGGAGTGAGTTGCCATTTCCTTTTTCAGGGTATCTCCCTGACCCAGGGATGGAACCCACATCTGTTTGTGTCCCCTGCATTGGCAGGCAGATTCTTTACCACTGGCGCCACCTGGGAAGCCCCAGTCTACCTGTGGCAGAATGTATATAGTTTAGAGGAAAAGAAGTCAACAAATTTCAAGACTGACAATTGGAACCAGCATAAAAACCAGGATATTAATGGCACTGAGAACTTCATATTTTTTTAACCAGAAAAACAGTTAAATATAACTACTATGCCCAACTCACCATTATTCAATGAGGTTCAAGTAAAATCATGGAAAAAGTCTTTGTAGACTGTAAAGTGTTAGACAAATGTAGTAGAAATCATACAGATCACTTTGGCCTAGACAAGATGAATCTGAGGAGGCATTCAGAGGATAGCCATAACATTCAAATACAAAGACAAGTTTGAATAGAATTGCAGGAAACTTGGCTTGGATATTAATGATGTTGGATATTTTTCTACACACACACACACACACACACACACACACCAAAAAACAACCAAGCAGTAAAAACAAAAGGAACAGCATTGTCAGAAATTTTAGCTAGGTATCAGTTATGTATCAGAATCACTTTTTAACTTTTTTAATTAATTTATTTTAATTGTAGAATAATTATATTTTTTCATTTTTTTTTAATTAGTTTATTTTCTATTTTTTAACTTTACAATATTGTATTTGTTTTGCCATACATTGACATGAATCCACCATGGGTGTACATGTTTTCCCCTTCCAGAACCCCCCTTCCACCTCCCTCCCCGTCCCATCCCTCTGGGACATCCCGGTGCACCAGCCCCGAGCACCCTGTATCATGCGTCGAACCTGGACTGGCGATTCCTTTCACATATGATAATTTCCATGACATCAAAAGAAACACAGATAAATAGAACAGTATTATGGACTCTATGGGAGAGGGCGAGGGCGGGATGATATGGGAGGATGGCATTGAAGAATAATTATAATTTTTAAAAACACAGATGTTGACACTCCCCCCAAAATCCAGTGAATCAGAATCTTCCAGGAAGATGCCTAAGTTGAGATGCCTAAATATGTTGGGAAGAAAAAAAAAGTTTTTGAGTTCTCTAGGGAGGTTTCAAAATCTCCATCCTAAAAATGAGAAACTGGACTTAGCTTATTCTTTTCTGATCCTTTCAGCCCTAGCTTCTCTATTCCTATGCCTCTTGGCAGCCTTGATTATCTAACCATTTACATAATTTTGTGATTTGCCTCTTACTCCTAGGGTAAGAGCAGAACAGGAAAGGATGGAGTAGTTTCCTATCCCATGATTGTTCTGCACTTCCTCACCTTCTCCAGCATTTTCTGCCAGAACTGCCTCCAAAGGATGATGACAATGATGGCCAAGAGAATGAAGATGATGGCTACCAAGCAGCCAATCAGGATTCGAGTGTTGCTGTCATCAACTTTAAGCATTGGATCTGTAACCAGGAAGGAAAGATGAAGAATATTATTATCTCACAAGGCAAGAAAAGCATGAAGGCTTGGACTAGAGATAAGAAGGCAGAACCTGCTCCTTCAGGATAATTCCACAACATGTCACCTTAACACTTGGTATTGCTACTCTTGTATTACTTTGCTCCTATATCCTACAGTCCACATCCATGGGACAGTAGCCTCCTCTTCCTTATGTATTAGACTGGATAATGGAGAGGCTTTCTATTCTTTCCAAAATTTTGCTCCTTCATACCGTGGCTTGGGTCTGCTGGCCTCTAATCTCACCTCATGTAAAGCAGGTGAAGAACCAGTTTCACTGTGATTTCTTTGAGACATGCCAGGGTAGCTGAGAGTCCTCTTTGGACTTTACACTATTATTATGTATTTCCCAGATTGCTGACATACAGCCAGTGTCTGTCTGAAGCAATGGATACTTTTGTCCGTATTTCCCTGCAATTGGAGAGACTAGCTTTTTGTTCCATAGACTTCCATTCTTTCCTTGAGATCCCTACAGTGGGTCTCACCTGGACATATTCCCCTCCCTGTTTTTGCTCCAAGTGTCCGAAACTTCCAAGCTGTTGGGACAACTCAAGACTCAGCCTCAGCTGAAGAACCACATGGACCAGCAGGGAAAGGAGTGAATTTCGGCCATTAACTTTGGATGTGGACTGTCCTATCTTTCCAGAGCTACTCTTCATCCAAGGACACCTTGTACAAGCCTCCTACACAGTCAAGCCTTTGCAAATGTCCACTCTTCTTCATCCTCTGGAAGGTCTCCTCAACTTAATTTCTATAATGAAGAATACCATAACACATACCATAGGTTGTGGGTGCCACAGGCGATGTGGGCAGGGCTCCAGAGTTGTTGTACATTGCAGCATCTGTTATAAAACAAGGGTGAGTCAGAGCTGGGGAAAAGACAGCTAGGTAGTGGTTTTTCTGAAGATAGGTTCTAAGCTAGTACTTTGTGAAATCAATTTACTGGATTAGAAATGAAATCATATATTATTAATAAATAATATTACCATTCATCTCAATAGCAAGGGCAACTTTTCTTTTGTAAGTATATGATATAAAAAAATTTAAGAAAGAATGATCAGAGGGCTGTAGCCACACATTATCATAAAGGATGCATAGGAGGTGAGACCCAAGTTCAGTAAAATATAGATAGAATATAATGAGTTAGAGACATGGAACAGACATGGTGCTAAAGATGATCTTTCCTTCAAGGAAATTAAATTAATTGAACTCTTGTTTACTAAAGAGTTTTCATTATGTTCCATTGTCCTAGACTTTTAATTTATAAATTAAGCCTTCATCCTTATAGATAAATTAGAGCAGGGGTCCCCAACCTCCAGGGTCTAATGCCTGATGATCTGAGGTGGAGCTGATATAATAACAGTAGAAATGAAGATTTAGACATCTTCATTTAAATACTTTAATAGTGCTTAGGTTTGCTTCCCCTTAACTGGTTTGATTTATATTAAAGTTTTAACACATTGTACTCATTTTCTTTTTTTTTTAGACAAATATGAGTGAGAGCCAAGTAAACATTCTGTCCACTTCAACAGTCTCATCTTTGCCCTTCCACAACCAAACTAGCGGCGAAAAAGATTCTCTCTATCTACCCATGAGATGCCACTTGTATAACCTTTTTCTTCTCAGAGACCCACCAATGAGAAGCTCTGGACACCGCCTTCCTCCTTTACCACCCTGCTCCCACTTCCCTAAGGGCCATCCAAGCTCCCAACCTGATTGGAAGGTGATCTCACTGAACATCATCCAGGTGTCAGCAAAATGGTATTGGCACTTGATGGCACTGGCCATGCGGTGGTGGAGGGGCACAGTGACGAACCGAGCACTGGGGTTGACGTCATCCAGCACCAGCGGGAAGGAGACGGCGTTAGGTTCCCATTCATTGGCTTCAGAGCGGAAGTAGCACTGGACCTCCTTAAAAATCTTCACACCCTTAGCAAACATGTTGTTGCAGTGGACCTGGCCAAGAAAGAGGCATGGAGTGACAGCTTGACCCTGCTGGGTGGCACTGGGCACACAGTGCAACCTAACCCAGTAAGACCTTAGACTTGTCAAATTTCTCTGAGCACCACCCTTGGTGAATAATTGATGCTCTGTAATAATGCGTTTTTCCCTTCTAGGAACCTCATAGTGGCAGTGAAACATTGCTCAGACTTTATAAAACCTAGGGTGCTACTCTAGTCACCTTTATGCAATTGTGCTCCCCTAGGCATCTTGCTGCGCACTGCTGGGAGAGGCTTCCTCATCTGTTAAATTAGGGCTGCACCAGCCTCCTCTCAGTTCCTTCCCTGCCCTTAACACTCTCTGGTCTATAACTGTCCCTCTCACCACTCCAATCCTCTCAACCATGGTTGCTATCTACCCAGAATCAAGCTATTCTGAACTACTTTCTCCTAGGTACATTTCCAAAGTTAATCCACTCCTTTCAACAGGTTTAGATGAGAAAACTGAAATAATACACAATCCAATACAATTTCATCTTTCTCTTTAGAAATCTCATTTTGACTGTCAGATACTAGCATTTGGCAGCCAGAGACACAAGACTTAATTATCTCTTTTAATTAAATTCATTTTGGTAAAGCATTCTGATGAGAGCATTAAATCTTCATCATAGATACTTTCTGAGATGAGAAAAGAAAGTCTTTGGGAAGGTAGCTTGTACCCTCTTTGCCTGCTGCCATGACTCTCTCACCAGGGTCTTTGTATGGCTTTTAAGGGTCATCCAGAAGAAGGATTCCACAACAGTTCTTCTGTAGCACCTTGCTGTGAGTAACATCCATCAAAAACACAAGGTCCATGTTTGTAACTAAGTCAAGTCTCCGGTGGTAGTTTAGTAACATTACCTCAGGCTCAGTCCTATGTAGAAAATGGAGCTTTGCTGGTCACTCTCCCCTGAATTTAAAGATTTTAGGTTGGAAAAGCATCATTGTAATTTTTGGAATATATTTGTTATTTAAATTTTATGGCTTGCTTAGTCCCTGATTTGTAACCCTTCAATACCGTCCTCTGGTTTCTGGGTACTCAGTACAACCCAAGTGGCTCAAATGGTAAAGAATTTGCCTGCAGTGCAGATCTGGGTTTGATCCCTGGGTTGAGAAGATCCCCTGGAGTAGGAAATGGCAACCCATTCCAGTATTCCTGCCTGGAGAATTCATGGACAGAGGAGCCTGGCAGGCCACAGTCCAAGCAGTCACAAAGAGTCAGACACAGCTGAGCACCTAGCACTTTCACTTTTTAAATTCAGAATTTATTTTTAGCTGAGGAAGAAGAAGTAATGATATAGGAATTTAATGACTGATGAAACAGACCAGAGATACGTGAAAAGAATAAAATCATGAAATATTAGAGTGACTGCAGACCTTAAAAATCTTCTAGTCCAGTTCTCTGTATACTAATGAGGAAACTGGCGCTCCAAGAGGTTTGACCTGTCTGGGGTCAGTCAACATCAGAACAGGATCTAAAATCAAAGACTTCAGCCCAGCACGCTTTCCACATCCATGCCACATGGAAAAGGGGCAAATTACCTCAACTTTCCCATTTGGATTTTCCTCTAAATGTTAATGATGAAAACCTGTGTTAATATCTTCTTTGGGATGAATTAACAGCTCCAGTCTATTGAACACAAGTAAGTAGAATAAGGCTAAGAACAAAATCAAAGAAATGCCATCTATAGCTTCAAAAGATTTTTCAGATATTTTGAAATCTGTGGAGTGTTGGATAAGTAGTCTGTGGGGAAGACAATAATCTGTCCTGCAAATATTTTGGAAATCCTCCTGGAATGCAAATACATAGCACAGGATTTCATTCCCTGATGGACTTAAATATTTCTTTAATAAATAGAAAACATTTTGAAATGCATTTATATATATATTTCAGAATCTCTTTTAATTTATTTTTCCTTGATTTGTCTTTTTTTTTTTCATTTTGCATTTTTCCAAAGAAAAAGCCCTCGGGATTATGATAATTTATAGAGTTTTCCAGTTTTAATTAATTAGTTTATATATTAATCTTTGATGTTGGAATTCAGTGTCTAGTTTATTTGTTTTATATCTTCATTTCTTAATAATGAAGAAAATATTCAATATCATGAATTTTATTCAGTGTAGTTTTATATGTATCCCATTTGTTTTGACATATGTAATGTTTTCATTTTCTAAACGCTCTGTGGATTTGCATTTCTTCTAAATGCTGTATTTTAACTACAATCAGGGTAGAGAGGGAAATGGGAAGTACTTTGCTTAGGAAGCAAAACTCCTCTCTAGAAGACATTGATGACATGAAAGTCATCTTTTACTTTTTGTTTCAGAAAAATTAAAACAAGGTAGATACCTGTTCGGCCTCTTAGCCTTAAGAGGACCAACCCTGAGTCAGCTCCTGAGAAGTTTCTGGCACCTTCTCATTGCAGAATATGCTTTTGAATAATTCTGACCTGTGATAAATTACACAGGAGTGGCTGGGGACTCAGGAAGATCAAAGTCAATTGAGTAAATGTTACAGCTTTATGGGGGTTTTAAAATACATTTTATTATCTATGGGACTAGAAATTCTCCCAGTGATATACAACGAATTGATACGCTTGTTCATAGGTACACATTGGGTATACATCTTATTCACAACACAAATAAATTTTTCCTTGAATAATACATAGTTTTGCTACTATGCAAATTTCCCTCCTCCCCCCAAAAAACTTGTGAAGGACAATTTGTTATACACAATTGCACACATGTTTTACAACTGCCAAAGAACCGTTAATGAGCAACACACCAGCAGACCAGGTATATTCTTCTGTTCTTATCATATAACTAATAGTTATTAATCCAATTAGGAGATATTATCATCTTAACATGTGAGAGTGATATAATAGACATGCATTTTCTTTTTGACTCCAGTTTTAAGCCAAGAATTAACAAATTTTTGTTTACTTAATGGTAAAACAGTTTCCCTTCTTCAGGGTTCCCATGTCATTCTACATACCTCCTTCTGCAAATAAATAGTGTCTTCCCCCACTGAACCTCAAACTGTCCCAAGAAAGAGACTATTTCTTATTCTTCTGTTTACCCCAGAATCTAGCATTCAGGTTTAGCATCTAATCTGTTCACATTTCACATGGACATTTTCTTCCCTTCTGTTTCTTTCTCTCTGAAACATACATGGGATTGAAAAGGCAAAATGACCATTTGAGCTAAGTACTGGGAAACTACCATGCCAACAGATATGTCCTCAATGCTTACATCTAGGGTGGGCTCTCCTGAAAGGCCCTATCCTAGAGAAAACGGAAATCAGGCCTTAAGTCCCCTCTCTCAGCTCTTCTCAAGTCTGACTTAACTCTCCCCAGAGCACACCCAGTCTGTCCTTTTCCCAGATCTTTCAGCTTTCATCCAAGTCCTCAGTAAAATTTACCTACTCACTCTTAACTACTCTGTAATAATAAACTGATAAAACCACTTCTGCTATTGCATTTAAGACATTAACTTTTTATTGTTTTACTCTCCCTGAGGTAAAATACTTTCATTTTAATGCAGACTTTGGGGTTATGGCATTTTAGCAAAAGCAAATAAAAAACCTAATAACTTACATTTGAGGGCTTAAAAAAGACTTGGGTTAAAACCACACCACCTCACCCCACCACTTGCCTTGGATCTCATTCATTGGATAAAACTCCTCTGGCTAGGCAAAGAGTCACAGAGATCTCAGAGATATCTGGGCCTGAGGTCTAAAGGCCAGATGTTGGCCCAGCCAGAAGTCACAGCAATTTCTCCTGCCTGGCCCCAGTCTTTCTACGAGTTTCTGTTTATAGTTGAGAAAATACAATTGTATTTTCAATGTCTGATTGCTGTTCATCATAGCTCTTCCTCCTTCTACCCTAGGTGGCAGAGATATTTGTAACTATACATGGCAAAAGTAGGCAATAAAGGATATCATTTGTTCATCTGCAAACATTTTTTGAGCCTGCATATATTAACTGCCAAGTGCTTGGGTACTGAGATCAAAAAGCAGAGTCACCACCTTGGAGCTTGAGGTCTAATAAGAGAACCAGACACATACACATATGGATGATAATAGATAAGGAAACAAAGAACTCTGGGAATAGAAGTGTATGGGATCTTCTATCATGGTTTCTCAGTGCTGTGGGCATAGAGAAAATACTCAGAGGGTGGAGAGTGGTTCAAAATATAAAGTCCTTTCTTCTTCCATTGAGCATCAGAGCTACAGTGAGCCACCCTTACTGATAAGAGCGTGTCCTCTCCCTGAAGAGTGCTGGGCAGGGCCAAGTAATGACGTCCATGGGCCCTAGTCACTTCTGCCTTTGTGGGCCTTACCCGTTATAAAAACACATTAAAATTATATTTTACAACCGTATTTGTGAAAAAGATGAGAATAACTTTGACCCTAAAGCTCATTTCTTTTATTCTGACAATAAAAGAAGTTAAATCATTTCTGTGGGCTTAAAGTGTCATGGGTCCCAGACAGTGCACCCAATTTGCACAATGGATACGTCAACTCTGTTGATGAGACAACAGCAACAAAATACATTGAAAAACATGACCTAGTCCAACACCTTTATTTACAAATGAAGAAACCAACCCAGAGAAATGAAGTGACTCATGAAATGCATGCAGCTAGTTAGCAGTAGAATATGTATTTGAATCCTGTTCTGCTGGCATCACCCTCAGGTTCTTCCCAGCATGACTTTTCCCTGGATTATGATTTTGGCTTCCATGCCTAACTCCACTGACCTTCATAGTAGTAAAATTCCTGATGCGGTCAAACTCAAACATGATCTCGATGTAACCATTAGTGGCACTCTCATTTCTCCAGCCCACGTAGTCATAGCCCGGCCACACATGGTACTCATGGGTCTGGGTGAAATCATCCAGGCCAGACACCCCATCAGTCAACTGGCCCAGCCCTTCAGTCATGCTGCTCAAACCAAAAGAGGAGAAGGAAAAAGGAGAGAGGAACTTGGAGTTAATCACATATTCACAGAAGAGTTTTTATCCAGCTTCTTCACCCCAGGTTTTGTAAGCATTGATTATCTTGGAGGTTGAAGAATTATGAAAAATCCAATATAGTTTACAGTACTGACTCATTTATCCTGCATCAATGGGGAACAAAGAATGCCATATAAATGAATTTTACAAAATATTTGATACTTAACTCTTATTATAGCAAAACTTTTAAATAGTTTTTAAAATCATTTTATATGAAAAGCTTTCTATGATCTATTGTATCCTTACCTGTTCTTATACTTAACATAATAAGTCTTTATATAATGATTGAACATTATCAAGTGCATTTGACAAATTCATCCATTAATGAGTAAATAAATGAATGCATAGAATGAATAATATAGTAGATGGTGGCACTTGCTCATCACTAAATAAATGGTTCCAGAGCTGGATGGAAATTTTTACTGACTCCCTTTTGACTGTGTATTGTTATTGCTTGATGAATCAATTCCAGAGCAGTCAGTCTTGCCTTCTACCTCACATCCCCAACAACTTAATTTGATATCAAACTAAAGCGGGAAAAAGTAACCACTGCCAAATTTAAATAGTAATTTAACTCTAATTACATTTGTAGAATACTAGATTCATGCAGTAAAATGCATGGATCACATGAATATCTCAGGTATTGGATTTCATTTTCTTATCTAGTTTGGCAGCCTATCCACTTCTGAGTGTGAGGCTGTTGTGAATGGCTGAATTTGCCAGAAGCCTGACTGCTTCTGTTTGAAGTTTGAAGAACATAAAGAGACCTCCTTCCTTCTTTTATGGAGGGACAGAATGAGAACACATCATGTGGAGCTTCTCTCTCCTCAAGCTCTGGAAGCTATGTCAGGAGTCTCCCAAATGAAAAGATTAGGACAGTCACCCTCAAGCAATAATCTGTGTGATCCTTGAGGTTACAGGCAAACCAATGCCATGTGAAATTTGTGAATTACCAAAAAAATAAAAAATGATTAAAGTGATTGTGCCAAGCTTACAGATATATTTTTAAATATATTTGTTCATTGAAAAATGTTTGGCAAATTATAGTATATATCTACAGGGACTAAAGCCTGGATCTCCCTTCCAAGGTTTTGCCTTCTTTTTCTTCTCTCTACAGATCAAAAAGTTTGCTTGCCATGAATGTATTTCCCATTGTCCCCAGAAAAATAAATCCCCACGAAAATCTTCAGAAAAGCAACGCAAATGAAAAGGAATGCTAATTCAATTTCCCTTTAATCAGAATTTAATCAAGTGGAGAAGGAGTAAGGAAAAGAAACATTGCCTGTTTACTTTATATACTTTAGGATTGTTTGAACTCTACAAGAGTATACATTACTTTCAGATTTTTAAAAATTTAAATAGGTAACTTTTGCTACTATGACTGTTTATTTCCTGAGAACTTGAATTAGGTAACTTTATTTTCTCACTCAGCCACACCCTAACTAGATATCTCATGACCTCAATTATGAGGTGGAAGCTGATTATGTCTAAATCTCTGTGATCATTTTTTTTTTTATCTTTTCTCTGAGGTCCATCCAGAATCATATTTCCAGTTATCTGCCTTATTTCTCCATCTGAATGTCCTATCAGTTCCTTACATTAATAACCCAAACTGAATCCATCATCATTCGTTTATAAACTAAATCTTTCACCTAGATTTCCCATTTCTGTCAATTATACTTCTCTTCCATATCCACTGAGAGTTGCTGGCATATAATAACCATATGTTTGTTGAATGAATAAATGCCATCTTCATCGTTTTGGTTACCTAGACTACCATGTTTCATCTAACTCTTTTTCTCACATCCAGTGGTCCCTAAGTGAATACCTCTTTCTCATTTCCATTCTCACAGTCACCATTTTGGCCTGGGTCCTTAATTCTTTTCATCTGACTTAACTTGGAATTAGAATATATCCCACTCTTATCCTCTCTTTCCATTCAAATCTAGCCTTTGAATAGCTTAATGAATCTTCCTAAAGCACAGCTCCCATCATGTTCTTCTCCAGCTTTAAAAAATCTTCAGCAGCTCATTGTGTTGATGATGTTGATAAAGAAGAACAACTCCTCCTCCGTGTCTCTTCTTCCTGGCCTTGGTTCCCTTTTCTCCACATCCTCTCTATAATTTATTGTTTGTAGATTTGTTAAATCATGGCCATACTGACGGTTGTGAGGTAATACTTCATTGTAGTTTCGATTTGCATTTCTCTCACTAAATAAGCGATGTTGAACACTTTTTCATGTAAGATCAGAAACTATAAAACTCTTAGAGGAAAACACAGGCGGAACATTCTTTGACATAAATCACAGCAAGATCCTCTATAACCCACCTCTTAGGGTAGTGGAAATAAAAATGAACAAATGGGATCTAATTAAACTTAAAAAGCTTTTGCACAGCAAAGGAAGCCATAAACAAGATGAAAAGATGGAAAAGTCTACATCCAAGATTACTGTACCCAACAAGGATCTCATTCAAAATTGATGGAGAAATAAAAAGCTTTACAGACCAAAAGTTAAGAGAATTCAGTACCACCAAACAAGCTTTACAACAAATGTTAAAGGGACTTCTATAGTCAAGAAATAGAAGAGAAGGAAAAGATCTACAAAATCAACCCCAAACAATTAAGAAAATGGCAATAGGAACATATCTATCAATAATTACTTTAAATGTAAATGGATTAAATGCCCCAACCAAAAGAAATAGACTGGCTGAATGGATACAAAAACAAGACCATATATATGTCTACAAGAAACCCACTTCAGACCTAAAGACACATATAGACTGAAAGTGAGAGGGTGGAAAAATATATTCCATACATATGGGAAGCAACAGAAAGCTGGAGTAGCAATCCTCATATCAGACAAAATAGACCTTAAAGAATATTACAAGTGATAAAGAAGGATATTACATAATGATCAAGGGATCAATCCAAGAGGAAGACAAACAATTGTAAATATCTATGCACCCAACATAGGAGCACCTCAATACATGAGACAAACACTAACAGACATAGAAGGAGAAACTGACAATAATACAATAATAGTAAGAGACTTTAACACTCCACTCACACCAATGGACAGATCATCAAAAGAGAAAATTAATAAGGAAATACAAGTCTTAAATGATACATTAGATGAGATGGATCTCATTGATATCTTCAGGACATTCCATCCAAATGCAGAAGAATACACCTTCTTATCAAGTGCACGTGGAACATTCTCCAGGATAGACCACATCTTGGGTCACACATTAAACCTCAGTACATTTAAGAAAATTGAAATCATATCAAGCATCTTCTCTGGCCACAACACTGAGACTAGATATCAATTACACGAAAAAAAAAACTGTAAAAAACACAAACAAATTGAGATTAAACAATACATTTCTAAATAACCAACAGGTTACTGAAGAAATCAAAAGGGAAATCAAAAATTTCTAGAAAAAATGACAATGAAAACACGACAACTCAAAACCTATGGGATGCAGCAAAAGCAGTTCTAAGAGGGAAGTTTATAGCAGTACAATCCTACCTCAAGAAACAAAAAAAACATTGCACAAACAACATAACTTTACACCTAAAACAACTGGGAAAAGACAAACAAAAAGAACCCCAAAATTAGAAGGAAAGAAATCATAAAGATCAGAGCAGAAATAATTGAAAAAGAAATGAAAGAAACAACAGTAAAGATTAATAAAACTAAAAGCTGGTTCTTTGAGGAGATAAACAAAATTGACAAACATTTAGCCAGGCTTGTTAAGAAACAATGAGAGAATAATCAAATCAACAAAATTATAAATGAAAAAGGAGAGCTTACAACAGACAATGCAGAAATACAAAGGATTATAAAAGACTATTATGAACAAAGTGGATAATCTGGAAGAAACGGACAGATTCTTAGAAAGGTTCAATCTTCCAAGACTGAACCAGGAAGAAATAGAAATTATGAACAACCCAATTATAAGCACTGAAATTGAAGCTATGATCAAAAATCTCCTTAAAAACAAAAGCCCAAGACCAGATGGTTTCACAGGATAATTCTATCAAGAACTAATGTCTATACTTATAAAACTCTTTCAAAAAACTGCAGAGAAAGGAACACTCCCAAACTCAATCTATGAGGCCACCATCACCCTGATATCAAAACCAGACAAAGACAACACAAAAAAAGAAAACTTAAGGCCAATATCACTGATGAACATAGATGCAAAAATCCTTAACAAAATTTTAACAAACAGAATTCAGCAACACATCAAAAGGCACATACACCATGATCAAGTTGGATTTATTCCAGGAATGCAAGGATTCTTCAATATATGAATATCAATCAATGTGATACACCATGTTAACAAATTGAAAGATAAAAATCATATGACAGTCTCAATAGATGCAGAAAAAGCCTTTGTCAAAATTCAGCACCCAATTATGATTAAAACTCTTCAAAAAATGGGCATAGAAGGAACCTACCTCAACATAGTAAAGACCATATATGGTAAGTCTACAGCAAACATTATTCTCAATGGTGAAAAACTGAAAGCATTCCCCCTAAGATCAGGAACAAGACAAGTGTGTCCACTTTCACCACCATTATTCAACATAGTTCTGAAAATCCCAGCTACTGCAATCAGAGAAGAAAAAGAAATAAAAGGAATCCAGATTGGAAAAGAAGTAAAGCTCTCACTGTTTGCAGATGACATGATACTGTACATAGAAAACCCTAAAGATAATACCAGAAAATTACTAGAGCTAATCAGTGAATTTAGCAAAGTTGCAGGATACAAAATGAATACACAGAAATCACTTCCATTTCTATATACTAACAATGAAATCAGAAAGATAAATAAAGGAATCAATCCCATTCACCATTGCAACAAAAAGAAGAAAATATCTAGGAATAAACTTACCTAGGGAGACAAAAGAACTGTACACAGAAAATTATAAGACACTAACGAAAGAAATCAAAGATGACATAAACAGATGGAGAGATATTCCACGTTCCTGGGTAGGAAGAATCAATATTGTGAAAAATGACTATACTACCAAATGCGACCTACAGATTCAGTGCAATCCCTATCAAATTACCAATGGCATTTTTCACAGAACTAGAACAAAAATTTCACAATTCATATGGAAACACAAAAGACCCCAAATAGCCAAAGCAGTCTTGAGAAAGAAGAATGGAGCTGGAGAAATCAACCTTCCTGACTTCATATTACACTACAAAGCTACAGTCATCAAGACAGTATGGTACTCGCACAAAAACAGAAATGTAAACCAGTGGAACAAGATATAAAGCCCAGAAATAAACCCATGCACCTATGGGTACCTTATTTTTGACAAAGGAGGCAAGAATATACAATGGGGCAAAGACAGCCTCTTCAATAAATGGTGCTGGGAAAACTGGACAGCCACATTTAAAAGAATGAAACTAGAACACCTCCTAACACCATACACAAAGATAAATTCAAAATGGATTAAGACCTAAATGTAGGACCAGAAACTATAAAACTCTTAGGGGAAAACATAGGCAGAACACTCGATGATATAAATCAAAGCAAGATCCTCTATGACACACCTCCTAGAGCAACAGAAATAAAAACAAAAGGAAACAAGTGGGACCTGATTAAACTTAAAAGCTTTTGCACAGCAAAGGAAACTATAAGCAAGGTGAAAAGACAACGCTTAGAATGGGAGAAAAATAATAGCAAATGAAACAACTGGCAAAGGATTAATTTCCAAAATATACAAGCAGCTCATACAACTCAATACCAGAAAAACAAACAACCCAATCAAAAAGTGGGAAAAAGACCTAAACAGACATATTTCGAAAGAAGACATACAGATGGCTAACAAACATGAGAAGATGCTCAACATCACTCATTATTAGAGAAATGCAAATCGAAACTACAATGAGATATCACCTCACAGTGGTCAGAATGGCCATCATCAAAAAGTCTACAAACAACAAGTGCTGGAGAGGGTGTGGAGAGAAGGAGCCACTCCTGCACTGTTGGTGGGAATGTAAATTGATACAGCCACTATGAAAGAGAGTATGGAGATTCCTTAAAAAGCTAGGAATAAAACCACCATATGACCCAGCAATCTCACTTCTAAGCATATACCCTGAGGAAACCAAAACTGAAAAAGACACATGTATCCCATTGTTCATTGCAGCACTATTTACAATAGCTAGAACAAGGAAGCAACCTAGATGTCTATCAGCAGATGAATGGATAAAGAAGGTGTGGTACACAGAGGAATATTACTCAGACATAAAAAGGGACACATTTGAGTCAGTCTTAATGAGGTGGATGAACCTAGAACCTCTTATACAGAGTGAAGTAAGTCAGAAAGACAAAGATAAATATCGTATTCTAATGCATATATATGGAATCTAGAAAAATGGTACTGAAGAATTTATTTACAGGGCAGCAATGGAGAAACAGACAGAGAATAGATTTATGGACATGGAGAGAAGGGAGGAGAGGATGAGATGTATGGAAAGAGTAACATGGAAACTTACATTACCAAATGTAAAATAGATAACCAATGGGAACTTGCTGTATGGCTCAGGAAAGTCAAACAGGCTCTGTATCAACCTAGAGGGGTGGGATGGGGAGGGAGATGGGAGGGAGGTTTAGGAGGGAGGGGATATATGTATACCTATGGCTGATTCATGTTGAGGTTTGACAGAAAACAACAAAATCCTGTAAAGCAATTATCCTTCAATAAAAAATAAATTATTTCTTAAAATAAATTTTAAAAAATTAAAAAAATCAAAAGACAATCTTCAGAATGGGAGAAAATAACTGTAAATGAAGCAACTGACAAAGGATTAATCGCCAAAACATACAAGCATCTCAGACAACTCAGTATAAGAAAAGCAACCAAATCAAAAAAATAGGCAGAACACCTAAACAGACGTTTGTCCAAAGAAGACATACAGATGGCTAATAAACTGAACTTCTTAAAGGTAGGATCAATGACTTTACTATATTTGAATCCCTACCAAATTCCTTGCACATAGTAACAGTTGATTAGCAAAGATTTACTAAACTAAACTGAATTCAATTGATCTCTGCTTTCCTCTGTGCCTTGATTTTATGGCAGTTGGGCGTGGCTAAGTGAAATGATGCCAAGACCAACTTATGCAAAGGGGGAAGAACGATGACTAAGTAGATGGAAAGGAAGTGATTCGAAATAGAAAACCTGATGAGTCAGGTCTTCAGATAGGGATCTGGAAGCTGAAGGGCAGTATTTTATTCTTCACACTAAGATAATGGAAGTGCTGTAATTCCACAGTCCTCTTCCTTAGACTCACTAATCTCTCTCTCTCAACCACCCACAACCTCCATTATGCAATGCAGGCTTCACTATGATTGAGACCTCTCTGCCAAGCTCAACCTGTGCAGATAAAGATCAACTTCAGAGAGAAAACTACTGATCTAGGGTAGAAGAATGGCAAGATTTGGAATGAATTGGGATAGGTGGGAACATCTCTTACCCAACCCTAAATTCCTCCTATATCTGAACATACTCCTCTACTATGGCCCTCCCTTGGTTCACTTCAAGTATCCATCTGTCCTTCTGCTGTTCCCAGTTCTAGCTTCTGCTGTAGTCAGGTCATTCTGGTCCTCATCCCTGATTCCTTTCCTCTGCTCCCTCCACCTACCTCCTTTTCACCTACTATCATCTCATCCTAGAAACTTTCCTTGTCTATTATAAGTCTTAATAGTCTCCTTCTTTTCACAGTTTCTAAAGCATTTACATGTATGGAATTCATTCTTTCTGAACTTCTTTATAAGTTCAATTCATTATACTTGTAGCTTTAGTTCTTCTGGACCTTTGTCTCCATAAGTAGGCTGTTATTTATGTCAGACGTCATGTCCTGTTTTGAGGGTCAAAAACATGGCTACCTTATCATACTACAAAGTTCAGCCCTTCTTTGTATAATTTACTGTTTTCCTTGTGATTATCTTGTCTTGTTGAAGATTCCCTGGAGAAGGAAATGGCAATCCACTCCAGTATTCTTGCTGGAAAATTCCATGGACAGAGGAGCCTGGCAGGCTACAGTCCATGGGGTGGCAAAGAGTTGGACCCAACTGAGCAAATAACACTTTCACTTTCACTTTGTCTTCCCAAACTAGAATCTCAATCCCTTCCAAATAAAGACTACATCCATTACATATGTTGGATCATCAAAAAAGCAAGAGAGTTCCAGAAAAACATCTACTTCTGCTTTATTGACTACGCCAAAGCCTTTGACTGTATGGATCACAACAAACTGTGGAAAATTCTTAAAGATATGGGAACACCAGACCACTTGACCTGCCTCCTGAGAACCGGTATGCAGGTCAAGAAGTAACAGTTAGAACATGGAACAAAAGACTGATTCCAAATAAGGAAAGGACTACATCAAGGCTGTATATTGTCACCCTGCTTATTTAACTTATATGCAGAGTACATCATGAGAAATGCTGGACTGGATGAAGCACAACCTGGAATCAAGATTGCTGGGAGAAATATCAATAACTTCAGATATTCAGATGATACCATCCTTATGGCAGAAAGTGAAGAAGAACTGAAGAGCCTCTTGATGAAACTGAAAGAGAAGAGTGAAAAAGCTGGCTTAAAACTCAACGTTCAAAAAAATGAAGATCATGGCATCCAGTCACATCACTTAATGACAAATAGATGGGGAAACAATGGAAACAGTGACAGACTATTTTCCTGGGCTCCAAAATCACTGTAGATGGTGACTGTAGCCATAAAATTAAAAGATGCTTGCTCCTTGGAAGAAAAGCTATGATCAACCTAGACAGCATATTAAAAAGCAGAGATATTACTTTACTGACAAAGATCTGTATAGTCAAAGCTATGGTTTTTCCAGTAGTCATGTATGGATGTGAGAGTTGGACCATAAAGAAAGCTGAGCACCGAAGAATTGATGCTTTTGAACTGTGGTGTTGGAGAAGACTCTTGAGAGTCCCTTGGACTGCAAGGAGATCCAACCAGTCCATCCTAAAGGAAATCAGTCCCAAATACTCATTGGGAGGACTAATGCTGAAGCTGAAATTCCAATACTTTGGCCACCTGATGCGAAGAACTGACTTATTGGAAAGACTGTGATGCTGGGAAAGATTGAAGGCAGGAGGAGAAGGGGATGACAGAGGATGAGATGGTTGGATGGCATCACTGACTCGGTGGACATGAATTTGAGCAAGCTCCGAGAGTTGGTGATAGACAGGGAAGCCTGGTGTGCTTCAGTCTGTGGGGTCACAAAGAGTTGGATATGACTGAGTGAGTGAACTGAACTGAACTGATTTTACTTTATCTAAATTTATCTCACAATGCCTAGTATAAGTGCTGAATAAACACTGGCTAGTTGATTGATTCATTGATTGTTGTTCCCAGGCCATGATAAAGTATTATTCTCTTCTGGTGGTTATTTTCCTAGTCTGATGATTAAAGTCTCCCAGGATTTACCTGTACCCAACAGCTCCATCATAGACAGAATCGTTGAGATAAATGATGGAGCCTCCCGGCAGTACAAACTGCTGTCCAGCTGGAGCACTGTAAGACACCAAGCCATCTGCCAAAGGAAACACGGATGTGTCAGTGCCTTTGGGAAGGAGATGTACCTGCTGCTTAGACCAGCTATCCCAGGGAACTATCTGAGGCTTCAAGAGTGCTATTTTGAGCAGTGTGTCCACCTAGGATTCAATCTGGGCACAAAAGGAGCAATCCTGGGGAGCACTCCTCTGCAGCAGCAGTCAGCAAAGTAACTTGGTGTGGGGCACCACATCCTGGGTGGATGAATAATATTCCTTTCTTTACTCTAACCAGGATGATTAGTAATTCCAGTGAAATTCTTAGTGGAAGTAAATCCTCCTTCTGATTTGATTGCCTTTATTGACCAGGGGTTGATGTTTTTAATAAAGTTTATAAGCTCTCTCTCTTTAGACACCTACCCAGCCAGACACATCCATAAAGCTCCACCCTCATGCACACATTCATGGAGTGATCAGTTACTGGGATAAAGCGGACAAATCTGGCCACAATGGGTGGCTCCAAATCCTTTAGGAAAATGTCATAGGGGTTACTATTTCCATCCAGCACCTGAAAAGAAGGAAGAGAAAGAGTGAGGAGATGCAAAGAAGTTATGCTGACTCTTCTTCATTCCCCAAGTCACTATCTCTTTGATGGAACCTCTCTTTTTAATTCAAGAAGCAGAATGTATTCATTCATAGCTCTCTCAGTAGCCTTGGTATCCCTGTCTGTGCCCCAACCCTATCCTCTTCATCTTGGGTCACACATTCACAAGGCCATGGCAGATCTGCAGACACATACACCTGCATAGACAATCTGTGTACTTCCTCTTCTAGCCTAAGTCAAAATACGGTCCCAGACATCCCAGGGCTTGGATGTCTCTTCTTCTTACCTGTTTCCCATGCCGGTTCCGCCAAGAGATCCAGCGAGTGCCATCTCGACTGTAGTTGATCTTGTACATGGGGGCAAACTCAATGCCATGGCCCCCTGCATGGCGTCCCTGGGTCCCCACCAGAGTGATAAAGTGCAGGTTGTGCAAGTCAATCTGCAGAAACTCCTTCAGGTCATCAGGTTCCACTGGAATCTCAGGACACCAGGCTCCGTCCCCTTCTTCTGAGTCCAGCCTTGATGGATGAGGGTTAGGGGAAGAGGAAGGAACCATGAAACCACAGTTATTTACCAGTCCCCAGCAAGCAACTGCCAGTCCTGAAGGGAAAGAGCAGGCTGGGAGTCCAGTCCAGATGGACTTTTTGGGCTCTCCCCACCAGTCTGACTGTCACCATCGTACCCACTTGTGGCCAGTTCCCTCTCCCTGGGGCACCATGAAACTCAGAAAGACAGTCACCACCAGGGAGATGGAGACCTTCAGATAACATGTAGCCTTTACTTCCCACCCTTATTTAGAGGTCTCAAGGGAAGTCCCATGCAATGAAACACTCCCTACCCTCTATTCCTTATAACAAAGCTAGCCACCCCTTGCCTGGATATCAAGTTATAGGAGTGGGGAGGGAGGAATTATCAGATCTGCAGTGTGGGTTGTGCAATGCAGTGGAATTTCAACCAGCTGGGTGAGCATGGCAGCTCAGCGAAAAACCATGAAAACCTATGGTGAGAGTGAGGAGTAAGGGCATGTCAGGGAAAAGTAAATAATCTGGTTTCATTTTATGACCTCCAGGATGACCAACAAGCAAGCAAAATTGTGAAATCATTGTAAAGCTTATTTTGGGACCCTCTTCCCCCTTTCCCTCTTCCCAGGAATGTGTCTCCTCTCACAGATGATACCTACTCGTTGCCACTCCCTTCCAGCCCCACCAGACATCACTCTAATCTTTCACACACCAAGACAGAAATCACGGAGAAGGTTTATAGGGATGTTTGTAGGAAGGCTTAAAATGGATGATTCCATTTTAACAGAGATCAATACTTTATACCAAAAGAACTAGATTTCAAGAAGAAGGTTATTTCCTAACAAGTTAAATAATTTTTGACAAGGGTGTTTATTGCTTTAAAGGATCCCTGATATTAGACCACAAGAAACCTACCATATTTTGTTTGTGGATGAGGATGGCCCTTCAGTGTAAGGCATCCTTGAGAGGAGGGAAGAATTTGTTGGATGCCTCAATGTCTAATTAAGTCCTTGATGTCCTCTAGTGTGAGTTATGTTTCACAGATACTCACCAAAAAGAGGATCAGGTCTCCTAACTCCCAGTGTCCTACCTAATCTGCACTTTCCCACAGGTACCACTGTAGTCCACTTCCTGCAGTAGCCCATGGTGAGAAAGTGGCTAAAGCAAGTGTACTTCATGTCAATAAACCAACCTGCAGTGGGTGGTGAGGCTCCAGGGTGAGGTTGCTAGACTAGCACATGGTGTCTTCCCCCATTCCCACCAGCTCCCACCAAGTATCATCCTCCTCTGTTAGCCCCTTGAGCCAGTTATTCTGTCCAACCCATGCATGTGTGCTCAGTCCCTCAGAAGTGTCAGACTCTTTGCAACTCCTGAACTGCAGTCTGCCAGGTGGTCCATGGAATTCTCCAGGCCAAGAATACTGGAGTGGGGCACCATTTCCTACTCCAGGGGATCTTCCTAATGCAATCTCCTCAATTGGCAGGCAGATTCTTTACCACTGGGCCACCTAGGAAGCCCCAAGGAAGCCATATGTCCAACCCAGAACTCAGATTTTTTCGAGGTACCCATTCTCACCTTCCATATTTGGCAGCTGTGGACTCTGACCACTGACTGGAGGCTGTGATGTCCTCATCTGGAATGTGGCCTCCTGACATGCCCAGAGGATAGCGGCATATAGCTGAACCAAGAAGAACCAAAGAAAAAAGAAAGGAAATGCTTTTACTTTTATATTCAGAGACCCCCAGCTAGAATGCAGTTGATTATTGGACAGGAAAGAGGGACTAAGTCCCTCTACAACCGCAGTTTGACCACTCTGACTCTCTTAGCCTTTTCTTCCTGGACTGGCCTCCAAACTTGTTAGCGTTCAGTTTTCCAATCATTGACCCTCAGTCAACCCTACTTTTTGGTCCCAATTCTGACAATCCTGTGATGTGCTGATTTATCCTTTCACTTGGTAATGACTCCATGGCCCATCCCCATTTCCTTATTAGCAGACATGCATTTCTAATCAGTTTCCCAACAGTGGTAAGTCCACATCCTCATAATCACTAGGTACCTTTTATCACCCATAGCATTTCTTTCCTTAGATAGCTGATTTCATGAAACTATAGAACAGAGTTAAAGAAAAGAAAAACAAAAAAATACTCTCCTATAAAGGTACTGAACACACAGCTTTGGCCCCATCAGCACCATGTTTTTGCCTCTGGCTAAGAATAATAATCTCTAGAGATGGACTTCCTCCTTCAGCCAAGATAGACTAACAAAGACCAGATTTATTCTCCTGGGTAAAACAACCAAAAAACAGGAATAGTATATGAAAAATTGGGTTTCAACATAATGAATATCAGACAACAAAGGGCAGCAATCCCTGAGAGAAAGGAAACAAAGAATATGAGCTCCACAATTGCAACAGCTTACTTCCATGAGAGCATCCAGGCTGTAGTAGAGGGAGTGAAAACTCAGGCAGAGGCTGGAGGATTTCTTGAGCTCAGAAGACAAAGAAAAGAGTCTGGAGAGGTCAAGGGGACTAGAGGTCTCGAGACATAAACTGCAATAAAATAGAGGATCCTTAGCTAAATTTAAATTTCGCATAAACAATGAATAATTTCTTAGTATAGATATGTCCCGTACAATTAAAAAAATTGGGCTGTAAGAGAAGTGGAGAAATAGTATCTAAAATAAAAAAAAAATCAATCAAGTGAAACAGATTCATAATTAATACAGAAGTTAGAATGGGAAAAGAAGAACACCAAAATAGTTATAACTGTGTTGCATAGGTTCAAAAATATAAGGAAAGCTAGAGAGGATATGGAAAAGAGGTAAATCAAATTTCCAGAGATAAAATGTGATATGTGAGCTAAAATACATTGTATGGAATTAAAAGCAAATTACATATTGGAAAGAAAATAATACACATAAAGACAACAATAGAAACTATTCAAAATGAAACGATGAAAGAAAAGAGAATCAAGCAATAATCAGAAAGCAGAACATCAGTAAGAGGTGGAGCAATTGCAAATATCTAGATATACATGTAAACGGATTCTGTGAAGAGGAGGAAGGAGGAAGATAGAAAATTATTTGAATAAAAATGGTGTAAAATTGTTTTAATTTTATGAAAATTATAAACTCAAGAAACTTAATAATCTGCAGCATAAAAAAGATGAAGAAAACTATGCTACAGCATATCATAATCCAATTGCTTAGAACAGGTGATAAAGAGAAATATTTAAAAACATCTAGAGGAAAAGGACACTTTATGAACAGAGGACCAAAGATAAAGATGACAGCAAATATCCCATTCAAAATGGCAATTACATGGTAAATAAGATGATTTTTAATGTTATTTATATCTCTTTAAGAGATAAGAAGCTATTTAAGCAAAAATAATAACATTGTGGCGTTTATGACATATACAAAATTGAAATGCATGACAATAACAGCATAAAAACTTAAAGAGGAAAAATAGAAGCTATCCTGTTGAAAGGTTTTTTTTATACTCTACGTGAAGTGATATAACATCATGTGAAGGTAGACTTTATTTAGTTAAAGAAGATGTACACTACAAACCCTAAAGCAAGCACTAAAATAATACTTTTTAAAGGCTTATGGCTAGTAAGTCAAGAAAAGATAAAATGTAATCATAAAAATTCAATTAAAGTTGAAAAGAAGACAGAATTAAAGGAAACAAATAGGACAAATAGAAAACAAACAGCAAGAATATAGATTTTATGCTAACCATATAAATACTCCCATTGAACACAAATGATCTACATATACCAATTAGAAAGTAGGAATTATCAGAGTGGATTTAAAAAGAAAAATCAAGTTTAAAGTACAGGTAACGTATAAGAAACATATTTTAAATATAAAAACACAGATAAATTGTAAGAAAATATGGAAAAAATATACCATGAAAAGTTAATCAAAAGAAAGCTGAATATCAGACACAATATATCAAGACAAGGAATAAAGATGGTATTTCACAGTGATAAAGGAGTTCATTCATTAAGAACACATGACAGTCCTAAACATTTATTCACCTCATAACAAAGCTTCCCAACAAAGGAAGCCAAAAAAAAAAATAACTGCCAAAAAGTTATCAAATTCATAATTATAGTTGGAGATTTCAACTATTCTTCAACTAACTCCTTTCCAAAGAAGACATACAGATGGCCAACATACGGATAGTATATGAAAAGAAACTTAACGTCACTAATCATCAGTGAAATGCAAATCAAAACCACAATGAGACAGCACCTCACATCTGTTAGAATGGCTATTATCAAAAAGATAGGAAGTGACAAGTATTGGCAAGGATGTGGAGAAAGGAGACTGCTTATGCACTGTTGGTAGAAATATAAATTGGTGCAGCAACTATGGAAAAAAATACAAAGATTTCTCAAAAGGTAAAAAATATGATTACCATATAATCTAGCAATTCTACTTCTGGGCATTTATTTATCTGAAGAAAATGAAAACCATACTCAAAACTACATATTCACCCTTCATTTCAATTGTAGCATTCTTTACAATCGCTAAGTTATGGAACAACAGAAGTATCCTTTGATAGGTGAATGGGTAAAGAAGATGTGGGGCATGTGTGTGTGAGTGTGTGTGTGTGTGTGTGTGTGTGTGTGTGTGTACATACATTTATATGTATATGTACATACATACATACACAATGGAGTATACACAATAGAATGATAATCAGTCATAAGAAAAAGAATGAAATCTTGCCATTTGTGACCACATGGATGGATCCTGAAAGCATTATGTTAAGTGAAATAAGTCAAAGATAAATACCATATAATTCACTTATATGTGGAACCTAAAAACCAAACAATAAAAAAATAAAAAATAAATAAAAACAAGTTCATAGATACAGAGAACAGATTGATGGTTGCCAGAAGCAGGTGCTGGGGGATGAGCCAACTGGGTGAAAGTGATCAAAAGGTGCAAATTTCTAATTATAAAATAAACATGTCATAGGAATGTAAAGTACAGCATGGGACTATAATTAATAACACTGTACTGCATACTTAAAGTTATTGAGAGTAGAACTTTAGAACTTAAAAGTTCTTATCACAAGAAAAAATATTTTTGTAACTATGCATGGTGATAGATGTCAACTTAGACTTATTGTGGTGATCATTTCTCAATAGGTACAACTATAATTTCAATATATTGTATACCTGAAACTAGTATACTGCTATATGTCAATTATAACTCAATGTTGGAATAATGAAATTATTCTAATAATGATTGACTATTTTAGAATACTGAAATTTCCTGATAGAGCAACAAGTCAAGGAGAAAACAATAATAAAAGGCACCCAGATTGGAAAGGGAGAAGTAAAACTGTCTTTAATTGGAGATAATACGATCAGTTATATAAAAAACTAGATAAAGTTTCTAAAAAAGCTACTACTAGAACTAAAAAATGAGTTTAGTAAGGTTTCAGGACATAAAATCAATGCACAACAATCAGTTGTGCTTCTATATACTAGTGGTGAACAATTGCAATTTAAATACCATCAAAAACCACAAAATACTTAGGAATAAACTGATGCTGAAGCTGAAGCTCCAGTATTTTGATCACCTGATGCAAACAGCCAACTCATTGGAAAGTCCCTGGTATTGGGAAAGATTGAGGGCAGGAGAAGAGGGAGGCAGAGGATGAGATGGCTGGATGCAATGGACATGAATTTGGGCAAACGTCTGAAGATGGTGAGGGACAGGGAGGCCTGGCGTGCTGCAGTCCATGGGGTTGCAAAGAGTCAGACATGACTGGGAGACTGAACAACAACAAACATGACAAAAGATATGAAAGACCTATATACTAAAACTACCCAACACTACAAAAAGAAATTAAAGATCTAAAGAAGTAGAGATATATACTACAGGATTCATGGGTCAAAAGAATCAATTCATCCATTCTACCCAATCAAAGTCTCAGCAGACACTTTGGTATAAATGAACGGATTGATTCTAAAAAGCATATGGAAAGGCAAAGGTCACAGAAAAGCTGAAAAACTGAAAAAGAAGATCAAAGAGGAAGGACTAACATCAGACTTTAAGACATTATGAAACTATAGAAATCAAGACTGTGTAATACTGGTATAAAGACAGACAAGCGTACCAATGAAACAAGAGAGTCTAGAAGTAGACCCACATATCTATGCTTGCGTGCGTGTTCAGTCGTGTCTAACTCTTTGTGACCCATGGACTGTAAACCTCCAGGTTCCTCTGTTCATGGGGTTTTCCAGGCAAGAATGTAGAGTTGGTTGCCATTTCCTTCTCCAGGGGATCTTCCCAACTCAGGAATCAAACCGGAGTCTCCTGCATTGACAGGCTAATGCTTTACCACTGAGCCACCCAGGAAGCCCAGTTCTCTCCTAGGTATTTGCCCCAAAGAAATAAAAGTGTATGTTCATACAAAGAATTAGGAGTGTGCCTAACAGCTTTATTTCCAATATGTAATTAAGATTGGGAAACAATCACATGTCATCAACAGGTAAAGGGATAAACAAATTACAATATACCCATTCAATGAAATACCACTCAGCAGGACTGGGATTAGGATGAAGCAGGTGAGAAGTCGAGGGTGCGAAATGTCAGGAGGCACTCACTCCCCGGGTCATGGAACTGCCAGTGCTGCCTGTGCAGAGGGCAAGTGCCTGCTTCTACTTTACACCCTAGGCCCCTCCTTTGCCTCACCCTAGTCCCATCTCTACTACCTAGTAGGAACGAAAAAGGATGCTCCATCAATACATACTACAGCACAGATGACTTTCAAAATATCTGTGCTGAGGGAGAGTATTGGAGAAGTCAGGCAAAAAAGAGTATGTATGGTATGCTTCCATTTACACATAATTCTAGAAAATGAAAACAATCCACAGTGACAGAAAGCCGATCAGTGGTTTCCTGGGGAAGGAAGGAGTGGGCAGGAGGAATTACAAAGGGACACAAAGAAACTTTTGGTAGAAATGGATATGGTCATTATCCTGATTATGGTGATGATTTCACCGGTCTATACATATGTCAAAACAGACCAAATCATGCATTTTTAATGTGTGTAGTCTACTGTATGTCAGCTGCCTACATCAGTGAAGTTATTTTTCAAAAAGTAACCTCTGGAATGGGATAACACATTGAGATTTTATTTGCATATTTTCAAACCCCTTTTCAAAGCAGGTAGCCAGGCCTTCCTGTTTCTTCACCCCTTGGAAGATTTATGTTTACAGAGCAGAAATAAGAAAGAAACTGCTTGAAAACCAGTGCCTTCCTAGAAAGCCTGTGCTTGTTAAGGGACTGTAGCATGAAGTAGAGATGGCAGGAAGACAGGTGAGATTTCCCTAGGCAGGAAGGCGACAGAGGTAGGGAAATCACAAGGCTAGCAGGAGCCAAACTCCTTTCCTAGAAGTTCCCTGGAATGGCTGCAAACTGTCAAAGAGAAAATGATTCCACACGAGCATTGTGTCCAAGGTTGGCACAGAAACAGCCAACCTGCTGCCCTTGGGAACATGGTGGGCTTGGAAAATAATGACATCCACTATAATAATGACAAACTGAAGGCAAGAGGCCCTTCTGTGTGTATCACATCCAGCAAAGCTCCTGGATTCTTGTCTGACCTTAGGGAAAGGATGACTCTGGGCCAACTAACTCTCCCAGAAATGGTATGATTAAGCAAAATCATACATAGGCAGCTTTGGCAAGAAACATGGCCGTATATCCAACTGAAACTCTTCTATGTTACTGTCCACTTCATTTTCCAAGTCAGATTTGAATCAAGAGATGAGCATGGGGATTTAGTTTTGCCTTTTCTTATCAAATGTATAATTTCTCCTTAAGAGGTGATTGGTTCCACAAATAATCATTATTCTAGACCCTTAAATACAAATCTTAAGTGTAAATCTGGGAGTTTCACAAATGAAGCATCAAATTCTCAAACTCTGAACTCTCTAGAATGAGAAATTAAAGGGAGGAGTAAAGATTAGGAAATTCTAATACAAGATGCCAGTGAGCCAAAATTACTAATGAGTGAGATCAACATACATTTCAAAATCACACACAGGGCATGGTCCTCTCTTCTTCTCGATTCCATCACTCAGCAAAAGTACCCTGACTCCAGGTCTGCTCAGGCCCCCTGCTTGAAACTTCTCCTACATGTTGTTGGGTGAACTAAATGTTTTCATCTTTGACACCAGTGACTTAATGGCAAGGAAAGGCTTCTGGAGGTCTAGCCCACAATCTACATGCCCTAGTCCAGTCTTCCAGAGTACTTGCACTGGCATTTGGGACACAAGTGCAGTTACTTATACTTTGCTTTCCCTTTGCCACTGTCCTTTGTGGGTATATTCCTATCAGAGACCTCCTGGGGAGGGGGCTGAGCTGGCCAAGGCAGGTATTCCTGGCTCCTTTGGCAATCATCCATGTTGCAGTGCCCTCAATTACCATCTTGACCCCTAAAATACAATTCTTCACAGTCTGCAAACTGCAAACCTCATTTTACCTTTCCAATAACCCAATATGATAGGCAGGGCATGTATCATCATTTTCAAATTATATATGAGGAAACAAACTGAGGTCCCATGACTATTAAGCAGTAGGGGTTTGACTTGGATCACATTTCTGAGTCCCAACCCAAGGTTTGTCCCAGCGCACCAGATTGCCCCCTCTGCTTCAGCCAAAAGAGAGACTGGAGACAAGCTTTCTCTCCCAAGATGCAAGCTGCTCAGCAGATCCGAAAGAGAGCTGTTCTCTGGCATTCCCCTCTCTCTTCTGAAACCAAAGCTTTGTTCCCAAAGCCAGTCCGATCCCCAACATCACCCCCAGCATGAAAATCTACTTGTTTGTGTTCAGTTGCTTTCCAAATCTGTGATGTTTTTAATTCTTATTTTTATTAATTCGCTCAATGATTTGGGGGGATTTTTGTGGTGTTACAATAGCAAACAAAAGAGACAGAGTACCTTTTGTCACAGAGTTTACATTCTAGGGTGGAAGAGAAGACAGTAAGCAAATAAGTACCTAATCTGAGAGAAGACAGTAAAGTCTGTGGAGAAAATAAAGTACAGGATCTCTGAGATAAGGCAACTGAACACAGATCTCAGTGAAGGAAGACAACAAACCAGGTGACGCCAGAGGGGCACACGCTTCATGTAAAGGGAACAGGGAATTCAAGGAAAGAGCTCTTTTGGTTGGTTGAGTTAGAGCAAGGAGGTCAGTGTACCTGCAGTGGAAAGACTAGCCTAAGTTATTATCTAGCATCCTCTTTTGGCAGTCTAATAAACTTGTACTCAACTAAAACAAGCATTTTGGAGGGAGGATAGTATCACTTTCAGTAAATTTCTCCTTCCTCTGATTTCTGACATTTCCAACATCTCTCTTATAGCAGTAGGCACATACTGTTATGTAATACTTGTGTCTAGTCCTATCTCCCTATAGATGGCAAAGTTTGGGAGGGAAAAAATTAAAGGACTGTATCTTGTTCATTTTTCTTTTATTTATCAGTGCACATCTGGGGAGAGAATAGTTGCTTTAAAACATTTATTGAAAACAGTAGGTAAACCTTTGAGAGAGATATAGCTCAGGAATAAAAAGAAAGCTGAGTAAAATATTCTCCCTCCAAAACTCATTCCTGGGTCTTTTCCATTTCAGCCAATTCCATTATTCCGATGACTTGAGCCAAAAATCTTGAGGCCCATCTTTGACTCCTTTCACACTGATCAGTCCATCAGCTGATAGGAAATTCTGTTAGCTACTCTAAAAATATTCCCATATCCAATCTACCTTTTGCAAATACTGTGCTACCAGTCTAGGCCAATTTACTGTCCTCTATCACCACGAATAGAATAAGAATCTTCTACCTGGCCTCCCTTCATCCACCCTACCCTTCCCCATGTATCTACTAAAATATAAATGAGATCATGTAAATCTTCTGTTCAAAGCTCTCCATTAACTTTCCATCTCACCTGTAATAAAATTAAAAATCTTTACACATAACCTGTCGCCTGACTGTCCTGAACCTCACCTCCACCCCACCCTTCCCCTCAGCCACACTGGTCTCCTTGCTGTTCTTCTCGCACACTGTGTGCTTCTTCTTCACAGATCTGCATTTACTGTTGAAGTATTTAATTTAATAACATAATTATCTTTATAGAGTGGAGGAAAGAGAAGTGGAATATCGTATTTCCCATTTTTTTCCACTTGTGAACGTCCCTAAAATCGGAATGCATCTTGCAAGCAAATGGTCATGGTTCATCAGTATTTTTTTTCCTTAGAGGCACAGAAAGTAATGAAACATCTTAGAGTCAGCAGTTTCTTAAATTTGATGAAATATGTAACAATAACATTCATTTAGAAGCACTTATCAAGTGTCAGGCAACAAGATAAGCGTTTTCTTACTCATTATTTCAGGTTTCCCACTTATTACCCATTTTACTGGTAAGAATTTAAATAATTGCCCAAGACCTTTCATTGAGTAATACTAGCCTCAGATTAGAATCTAGCTCTAGAGTCTGTGACCACACTAAACTATACAACCTCTGAAAAGCAAATGATTTCAAATTCATTCCTGGCTCCACCACTTAACCCATATGGGATCTGAGCAAACGCCACATCCTCCTTGGGTCTCAGTTTCCTCTTGTGGACAGCAAGGGAGTCAGAGTAGATGTTCTCTAAGGCAGTGGTTGCCAAAAGCCAGTCCATGGACCAAGTGCTTTAGAATTGCTTGGGAAGGTTCTAGAATACACATTTGTGAGCCTCTGCTTCTGAAGCTGATCCCAGGAACCTGCATACTTCTAAAGTTTTCCAGATGATTCTGCTATGCAGCCAGTCTTGGGAACCACTCTGCTCCCAGATCCCTCCCAGCCTGAACACCGGATGATCTTCTGGGGCCATGCCGGACAGAAAGAGAAATCCATGCTCACAGTCCCACTGGGCTTTCATTCCTGGCTATCACGTATCTCTAGACACTGAGCTGTGAGCGTAATGAGAACTGTTTCCTGGAACATCTAAAGTAAACCAGAAATGGGGAAGAGGGGGTTGCCTGGGGTGAATCATGATATTGTTGCAAATAACTTCCCCACCAAGGCATAGCTTATCCTGGGAACAGCAACCAAGAAGTTTCAACAGAGCTGCTGCTGTTGTAGCTGCCTTCATGAAACATTTTGGTTCCATTATATTTCCTAGGCTCAGGGATCCTTTCTATTTTATGGTCTAACTAAACTTATATGGGAATTTACCCTATTTAACACAGAGAGAGAAAACCTGAGATCCCAGCTGGGATACTCTCTTTGGTACAAAGGAGTACCAACTCCCTTCCCCAAGGTTCTGGTCACCTTATCTATCACTGTGTTAGAGCTGTGGTCCTCTGAGCATGCTCCCAGGTCCAGCAGCACCAGCATCACCCAGGAGCATGTTAGAAATGCAAATTCTCAGTCCCTACCCTCATCCTACTGGATCTGCAGATGGGGCCCAGCAAAGGATGGTCCCACAGCCCTCCTGGTGCCACTGATGCACAATCAAGTTTGATAATTAGAGGAACTGGGGGAGAAGATGAGGTGCCAGTTCTTCACATAAACAATGCTAAATGTGTCAGAGCCCTCTCCTCCTCACCCCTCCAGTCCTTCCATCACAAAAGGGTATAAGCCCACTGTGTATAGATAGCAGAGTGGCAACAACATCGACAAAAACTAGAAGGGCTCTCCCTGAGTCAGGGGAGAGGGGCAGTGGTCTCTGAACCTCTGCCTGGAAACTGATATAAAGTTTTTGGAGAGGAAGAATCTAGGATGATAGGTGACACGTTATTTCTGCTAAGAGGCAATCAAGAAGTGAGATGTAAACTTGGCCTCTGAGAATCATCTGGTTCATCAGCAAATCCCTCAAATTTATTGGTTTGGCCAAAAAGTTTATTCAAGTTTTTCCATAAGATGGTGTGAGGAAATTAACAAGATAGTGCCAGTCGGGCTCTCCCACCCCATGTTCTGTAAACAATGACTTTGCATGGTTATGTAATGGCTGAGATCATTTATAGCACTGCACATGTGTGTCACGAGGTACTCGCTTGGTCGCGCGCTGCTGTGTGCAGTTCACCTGTATGAGCTTCACCATGAAAGCCCTGGCTGCTGCTGCGCTGGGGCTGTGTTGGAGCAACAGCACGGTTATGTTATATGAGGTTATGTTATGGCTCTGTTATGGTTATGTTATGGCTGCTGAGTCAGCCAGGAGAGAGGCTGTGTTATAGCTGCCGTGCCAGCCGGGAGAGAGTAATTGTGTCTGCAGTTCCAACGGCTCCTTGAGTCTTTTTCCAGCCTCTTAGCTCACGCCTTGCCTACCCTGGGTTCAGCAAACAGTGCAAACAGTGTGAACAGTGAGATAAATGGTACAGAAAACTCAAATGAACTTTTTTGCCAGCCCAATGAAAGTGAAAGTGACAGTGGCTCAGTCGTGTCCAACTCTTTGCAACCCCATGGACTACACAGTCCATGGAATTCTCTAGGCCAGAACACTGGAGTGGGTAGCCTTTCCCTTCTCCAGGGGATCTTCCCAACCCAGGTATTGAACCCAGGTCTCCTGGCCCTGCATAGAAGTAGTGGGGAAGGGGAGAAATAGGTGAACTTAAAAAAAGTGCCAGTCCAATGCCTCCTGCAAATTTTTTAAGTTCAGCTATTTCTCCCCTTCCCCACTACTTCTACGCAGGGCCCAACCTCCACCACCTCATGCCTGGAATACTATAATGCCGTCTAGCTCTTCTTCGTGGTTCTCCTATTGTTCCTTCTCCATATAGTAGCACAAGTGAGCTTCCTGAAGCCTTATTCTAACATGAACATTCTAACAGCTTTTCATTCTTCTCAAGATAATGTGTCCCATGAGGCCTATAGAGGTTACCTCATAAAGCAATGAATTAAGAATAAATAAATACGTAAAAATAATAAAATAAAAATTTTTTAAAAGAAAGAAAAATAAAGGCCTAGGAAGTTAAAGAAAGATAATCCCGATTAGTGACATTTAACCTGGCAGCAGATATCTGAGGCTTCCTTAAAAGTCTGGGCCATTATAGGGTTTCCCTGGTGGCTCAGACAGTAAAGAATCTGCCTGCAAAGTGGGAGAGCTGGGTTTGATCCCTGGGTTGGGAAGATTTCCTGAAGGAAGGCATGGCAATCCACTCCAGTATTCTTGCCTGGAGAATCTCCATGGATTGAGGAGCCTGGTGGGCTACAGTTCATGGGGTCGCAAAGAATCAGACATGATTGAGCAACTAACACACACACACATCTTTTTGTTCATGAACTTAACAAGTTTGCTGTTGTTCAGTTGCTCAGTCATGCCTGACTCTTTGCGACCCCATGGACTGTAGCCCACTAGGCTCCTCTGTCCATGGGATTTCCCAGGCAAGAATACTGGAGTGCATAGCCATTCCATTCTCCTGAGGATCTCCCTGACCCAGGGATCGAACGTGGGTCTCCTGCATTGCAGGCAGACTCTTTACCATCTAACAGAGAAGCTTGACAAAACTATGGAAAACATTAAAACGTGGGAAAAATTGGGACATTCGTTTAGGTAGCAACCTTCACCTGAGATTTTCCATTTCACTTGTGCTTATTTACCTCCTTACTGAAATTATAAGCAATTTTGAAAATACTAATTATATCAGGTTTTTTCTTTTCCCCCTCACCACCTACAAACACAGAGTACCATTAGGTGCTCACCATGCATTTGTCAATTAAATAAAGAAAGAAAGAGGTAGAGTGATGAGTAGATGGATGGAAGGATGAATTCAAGGATGGATAAATGAAGAGAGTGATCTTAACAACATGTTGAATTCTTCAGAGCAGGTGCTACAACTGATCTGCCCCAGAACCTCTCAAAGTGCCTGGCCATAAAAGGCACTCAGTCCATGTTTGCTGAGAAAATACCCTGATTAGCAGCATTTCCCTGATGAGGGTCAGGGTTTGTCACAGGGATCACCATCTTGTTGCCAATTCACAACAATCTCTAGAGGACAGTGTTGCAAGAGTGCTTTGTGGGTATTTGCATAAGAGGATGGGGAAACAATGGAAACAGTAAGAAACTTACTGTCTTAACAATAAAGAGATTTTGTTTTGGGGGGCTCCAAAATCACTGAAGATGGTGACTGCAGCCATGAAATTAAAAGACACTTGCTCCTTGAAAGAAAAGCCATGACCAACCTAGACAGCATATTAAAAAGCAGAGACATTGCCGAAAAAGGTCCGTCTAATCAAAGCTATGGTTTTTCCAGTGGTCATGTATGGATGTGAGAGTTGGACTATAAAGAAAGCCGAGCGTTGAAGAATTGGTGCTTTTGAACTGTGGTGTTAGAGAAGCCTCTTGAGAGTCCCTTGGACTGCAAGGAGATCCAACCAGTCAATCCTAAAGGAAATAAGCCCTGAATATTCATTGGAAGGACTGATGCTGAAGCCAAAGCTCCAATACTTTGGCCACCTGATGTGAAGAACTGACTCATTTGAAAAGACCCTGATGCTGGGAAAGATTGAAGGCAGGAGGAGAAGGGGACGACAGAGTATGAGATGGTTGGATGGCATCACCAACTCGATGGACATGAGTTTGGGCAGGCTCTGGGAGTTGGTGATGGACAGGGGAGGCCTGGCGTGCTGCAGTCCATGGGGTCTCAAAGAGTCAGACATGACTCAGTGACTGAACTGAACTGCATGAGAGGAAGAGAAGTTATGAACAGATTATTAGTCAGTAGAAGATCCCCAACTCAAGCCAGAGTAAGACTCTGGGCTACAAGTATTACAAACCTTCTTCAGACAATAGAGCAGAGCTGTAGGTCTAGAAGTTGAGACCAAGGAATACAGCATGAAGAAAGGGAGTTCAGAGATAAGAGCCATCAAAGCAGCCACCAGGCAAAGTTCCTTGATAAACTGGTATTCCCAGGGGGCCTCAGAGAAAGGGCACAGGAAAATAGACAAGCTGATCATGGATGGCCTTCCTCATCCTAGTGGGTCTTTGGAACCAGGATAAACCTTGGCCCTCAGCAACCAACGTGGCACTTCTCAGCAGTACCAATATGGTTTTCCCATTGAACATGCCTATTTTTGGCAAACTCCTTCTGTGGAAGGGATCCCAGGCAATGGTGAAGACTCAGAATTGCCAAGTCGGCCCACATCCTAAATGTCAGGTCCCCTTACTTTCTCCCAAGCCCACTTCATTGTTAATCAAAGCCCATCCATCTGTCTCTGAGCTTCACATTATGAAATATAAAGCAGCATGAAAAGGCAGAAAATCACAAAAGGAAGCAAGAAACCCTGAAGCAAAGCAGCATCACCTGATTTTGCCTGCTGAGTTGTCTTGGTGGTTGCCTACACTTCCGTTACCCGCCAATCTCCCGGACAGAGAAGCCAATTGACTTTTCTAGTTTCCCAGAGTGGAAAACTACTAGCACTGGCTGCTGCATGCCCGGGCAGCAACGCGGTTCATCCTGAGCTCTGGTAGGGCCTGGCAGGCAGGCTGAGGAGAAGCAGCCCCAGCTTCCAAGAATTATTTTCACACTGTGCTGCCAAAGTTGAGAGCCTGAAAGGGCCGCTTGTTTCATGATGTTTACCATCTCACTGTCAACTCCAGACCACAGGCTCTCCCCATCAATGAGTGTCCTATATGCAGCTTCCAGGAAAACACACACATGGCACACAGGCCTGAGGCCATGGAGAACTGACAGCTGGGCCTCTGGCACAGGGCAGGTAAGACTGATGGGGGTGGGGCCCAGCTATTAGGGTCAACCAGGGGACCCAAGGCAATTGATGACCTAAAGGAATATCTGCAATCATGAAACTTTAGAGCCCAGCCTTTAAGAAATCAATCCTTCCAATGGCTCCATGTTAAATATCAGAGCCTCTGAGGCTCAGAAAGGTGAATTGACTTACTCAAGGGTTAACAGCTGATTAAGGTAATCAGGACTGAAATTCAAATCTGATCCCTGGTTCCTCTTTCTTCAAGCTCAGGCTACTGTGACCTAGTTTTTCCAGCTCCAGAGAGGACAAGGTGGTCTAATTAAAGAAGCTGTCATTTGGGCCCCTTCTCTCCAGAAACCCTACTAGGCAGACTACTTCAGACTTGTTCACTGTGCAAGTAAATATCTACATACTCGGATCTTGCTAGGTACCAAGGAAACTTACTTGGGTTCCTCTAAGTACAATGAAGAACTAAAGAGCCTCTTGATGAAAGTGAAAGAGGAGAGTGAAAATGTTGGCTTAAAGCTCAACGTTCAGAAAACTAAGATCATGGCATCTGGTCCCATCACTTCATGGGAAGCAGATGGGGAAACAGTGGAAACAGTGTCAGACTTTATTTTTTTGGGCTCCAAGATCACTGCTGATGGTGACTGCAGCCATGAAATTAAAAGACGCGTACCCCTTGGAGGGAAGGTTATGGCCAACCTAGATAGCATATTTAAAAGCAGAGACATTACTTTGCCAACAAAAGTCCATCTAGTCAAGGCTATGGTTTTTCCAGTGGTCATGTATGGATGAGAGAGTTGGATGGTGAAGAAAGCTGAGCGCCGCAGAATTGATGCTTTTGAACTGTGGTGTTGGAGAAGACTCTTGAGAGTCCCTTGGATGGCAAGGAGATCCAATCAACCCATCCTAAAGGAGATCAATCCTGGGTGTTTATTGGAAGGACTGATGTTGAAGCTGAAACTCCAATACTTTGGCCACCTCATGCGAAGAGTTGACTCATTGGAAAAGACCCTAATGTTGGGTAGGATTGGGGGCAGGAGGAGAAAGGGATGACAGAGGATGAGATGGTTGGATGGCATCACCGACTCGATGGACATGGGTTTGGGTAGACCCCGGGAGTTGGTGATGGACAGGGAGGCCTGGCGTGCTGCGATTCATGGGGTCACAAAGAGTCAGACACAACTGAGCAACTGAACTGATACTGAACTGAAATACAATGAGGCTATTTTGCCAAGATCTCTTTTGCCCAAGTCGAAATTTCCCTTAAGGACAGCCCTTTAGAATTACAGTTTTCCTAAAAGCCTAAAATACTCTCCAGAAACAATTATTGCAGAACTCCAGAAGAGAGGTCCCCAAGCTGTACTGGATTTCCAGGTATTGAGATAAGGATTCGGTAAGGTATGTTAGACTTCCTGGTTAACAAAGTCAGTGAAAGCCTCCTGCTAAAATAGTGTGTCATTTCCCTCAACAAGGAGGTAAGTTGAGACAGCTGGGTAGCCATGAGTTAGGAATTGAGAACAACGTTGTGGCACAGTTTAGAATCAAAAGAGGCCTATGCTTAAAACTTGATTCTGCCATTCCCAAATTGTGGGACCTCAAGACAAGTTACTAAGCCTCTCTGAACTTCAACTTCCTAGTCTTAAATAATCCTGCCAAGCAAGGTTGTTGCAGAGATATAATGTACAAGGAAGTTAACAATTCCTTGAAGGCAATAGGGCTCAATAAATGATATCCAGAAGGAGAAGGGATCATTCATTTTAAATATTACATTCACTCTTTCTTAAGCAATTTAGAGGTTTTTATGGCCTTAGGAAGATTAATTAAGCTTTAAGCCTCTCAGTTTTACAGTAATAACAGTACTTGTTTATGAGAAAATATGAGTTATATATGTCAAGTACTTAGTAATGTTTACAGAAGAGTAATGCTTAGAACAGTAACATTTAATAAAGGGTAGGTGTTATTGATTTTTTAACTATTTTTACTCTGACTCATTCTAAAAAAAATCGGAACTGGCTTCCAAAACTGTACAATATACTAAGTAAACAAACAAACAAACAAATATGTGTAGAAATGCAGGTATAGGGAAAGAGAATAAGGACATTAAGGTAAGCTGGAGCTAAGGTTAATACCCAAAATATAATCAATATTACATATGGTTCTATACACTTTGCTGGTGATGGGCCTCAAATTTGTCTCTGAGCTTCCTACTAACCAATTCAAAAAGCAAAGCATAATCAGTTAACGTGAATCACAGCAACAGCAAGGTAAAAGTTAACTTTTTATTTTTGTTCCCCGATGGGATGGAGTAGCTTATAGTAACCAACACTCCCCCTGAAGATAACTGGAAGAACTAGATAACATCTGTAAATCATCTATTTACAGGCATTTGATTGCTGCTGATATAGTGAGAACAGAAGAACTGAAGCTTCAGAGAGGGGAGACTGAGAAGTAGCATCGCCTCTGCAGTCACATATAACCATTTGTGAACTGCAAAGGGCAAAGGCAAGAGGCTGACCCTGGGCCTCACACTGGCAGAGGGTCACTAGAGGATAAAATCTCGGAGTTTTTGAAGGAGCCCTGGGGTCCTTCTAGAAGACAGCTTTTTTCTTGTTCAGCACATTTGCCAAATGCTGGGGTTGTATAAGAGAGGCAGTGTAAAAACCTAAGGAAAAACCCTCTGAAAAGCTGAGCTGGGTTTTTAAATCTGATAAAGACTAGAGTTCAGGGCCCACCAGGAAGAGAGGCCACAGAGAAAACATGGGAGTTTTCAAAAAGCACTGAATAACCAAGAATCCAAGTTTAAACCCTAACAATTGCCCAAAGTGAAGATAGTATACTCTACTGTGTAAAGGCAGATCCAACTGCTTTCACTGTTAGCCAGTCTGGACTTTGGGTTCACATCCTCTTAATAAAATCAAAGACTCAAACACATTTCTAAAGAGAAGACCACCCAACCTTCAGAGAACTGGGACAAGCCAGTTTTCTACCTATATGCAGGGCATCTTAGTGGTCATAAATGTACAAAAATGTCTTTAAATTTACCCCAATATTTGTAAATTTCTTACTCTTGGCACTTCAAAAGAGAAATTCAGATTCATCCTCAAAAGAGAAATTAAGAATCAATTTTGCTTAATGAAGAAACAAAAAGAGTAACCAGAGATTTATTATGTCATTATTGCTATTATCACTAGTAGTAATAGTAAGAGCAGTAGAAGTAGTATTTGTGTAGTAGGAGGAGAGGCATCCATTACTATTAGGCAAGTTACTCAATAAGAGGCTATAAAAAGTCCTAAATATTGGTTTAACCTACTCAGAACAAACAAACTAATATTGTAGCTTTCTCAAAGTGGTTTTAAACTATCCTCATATCCAGGGATTCTCCTATGCCAAGATGAAGCATTTCTTAAATTAGCAATACTTATGCATACAAGATACTCTTCATTGTTAGACTTTTATCTTGACTGTAGCTTACAGCACCCAAAAGATTAAGTCTGAAGCCTTCCCTTGAAATGTCAAGAGTAATACAAATTTGGGTAAATGTAAGCACATTTTTCTTTATTTATAACCACTAAAATGCTCTGCCCATAGACCAGAGGAGAGGGAACTTAGGCTTTTAGGAATAAGCACAGAGGCTACTCTACCTCTGCAAGGAAAAAGGCTCTCAAAGCCCTCAGACACCAGGGGCTGGACCTCATTATACTGCATTATTAGTAGCTGCAGTTCAGGGAACTTCAGTCTATCATCCTTCTACTTAACACACCCATCATTTAAAAGAATGATATTTTTATGTCTTCTTCTCACCTTCTGAAAATCTTTGTGAGCTCAAACCTCTCATGGTATAATTTAGATCTATTTTTGTAGAAAAATACAGAGAAAAAAGGGAGCTTCTTGACGTCCTTTCTTTCCTACCTTCTTTTTACTCCTGAAACACTTACTGATTGCCTCTACAAGCCAAGCACTATGATAGGTGTCCATCATGAGGACACAGGGGACACCACACCAAATAAGACAATGGCCCAAGTCATTAACATCTGTGAAGCAGGGAAAATAGAAGTTGCATACTTTTTAGCAACTCATCGCTTTCCACTTAAGCCCCTCCAAAACCCTCATTGTTTTGAATGTCTTAACTTTTGCCTTACTTTACTGTGTATGTGTCCAAACCACTGAAAAATTCTGGTAGGCCTATCTTACCACATCCATGCTCTTCAGAGGCCTGTTGGCTAAGACCAAGAGCTAAGTCAACAATCACACTATTCTCCCCAGAAAATTAAAAAAATTATATATATATATATATATATATATATATATATATATACTGTCATGGATATGCTCAGCCTGGGCACAGGGCCCTGCATCCCTTGGAGTTGGGATTGCCAGAGCTCAGGGTTGTTAGACACCCTATTCCCCAAAGGTAACGTGAGTCTCTCTTGGAGACCATGAGGGACCATAATAGTCACTAATGAACTCTTTTTCTCTTTCCTCCTCCAACATCAGCTTGAAAGAAACTGTTGTTTTATAGTTTGTATTATTTTAATTTCCTTCTCTTCCAAAAGTAACAAGTCACAACCCTTGATTTTTGCATATAACTTTCCAAAGCCCATTGACTTCCATTATCTCATTTGGTCCCCCTATTGTAACCCTGTGAAGAGCAGAAAGCAGACTTTATTCTTCCCATTTTATAAGTGAGCAAAGTAAGGTGAAGAAATTTAGCTAAAGTCACAAAGGAGATAGTGCCAGAGCTGAAACTAAAATCTAGATCACTCAATTGCCATCGTCTCTTCACCATCTATGTTGCCATCACACTTCTGTCAGCACATACTCTCCATACTGTCTGTAGTGTAACAACAGGGTCAAGAAGAACCACCAGTTTAGGGAACAATCTGGAAAGAGGGCCCAGAGAAGCTTATTGCTTGTTTAAGTTTTAGAATGCCCTGATTCCAGATTTGTTGAAATCTTATAGCAAAAGGAACATCTATCCTGGGACAAAGGACACAGCATGGCACTTTGTTATCACTGGGTGAAGCCAACGCCTTTAATTGGAAAGCACTTGCCATATACCAAGGATCCCAAAGTCATGTGGTTCCTGTTTTGAGTACTAACTTACCTTCATGTTTGCCCTGTTACTCCTCAGTGACAACATCTCCATCCTCTTGTTTTTCTATTTGTGGTTATGTGTCTTTACTCCATGTTCTCCCTTTCTCTTTCTACCCAACCTGGCAAATTTCTTTTTCTCTGGATCACTCTCGGCCTTCACTGTCTCTGCCACCATGACATTAGAGACTTGATGTGATTGGGTAGCACACATTCAGTGAGTCTAACACTCCAGGAGGCAGCAGAGCACAGAGGTCAAGAATATGCTCCCTGGAGGTGGATCACGTCCCAGCTCTGCCACTTGGCTAGGTCTATAAACTTGAGTGAGTTACCTAATGTTTCTGGCCCTCAATTTCCCCTCTGTGAAACTGGAATAACAATGTCACCTAATTCCTAAGGTGCTTCTGAAGACTAAATTTGCTGATAGAATGGCACCAGGAATATATTAAGTACTTATTAAATATTAGCTGGTACTCTTCTTTGAAATTTGCATCTTCTTTTTCTCCACTTGGCATAACTAGAGTGCATAAGGGGCAAATGAGTTTCTGATATCCCCAGAGAAAGATCTTTTTACTGGCAGGAAGGATACCAGAGGCCACCCTCAGGCTAGATTCGACAAACAAACATATTGATACAGCAAGAAAGAGCCAATCTGGGCAGCATTTAGCATTGCTCACTGAAGAGAAATTCAACCCGGGAGGTCCCTTTCCAAGGCCCATCTCAAGCCATACACACACACACACACACACAAAACATACACACAGCCTTAGTACCTCAGGCCTGGGTTCAGAAACCTGGAACGAGCACCACAGTCTCATTAGCAGTTGGGATCCCGTAAACCCTCTCAGCACATCTCTGGGGGCATGAACGATGAGAACCCAGGGAAATACAAATGGTTTTCCGGTGGGGAAATGTGTGTAGGTAAAGTAGCTATACGAACTTTGGTGGGAGAAAGGAAGTTGGGAAAGGGGGACAGTTGTGCAGAAGGCAACCAGAGCATCTCTAGCACTTAGGTTTCTTTGCCAGGGTGAGCTGGTCCCGAGGGCCTTCTAACTAGCCTTTCTTGCTGAGCGTGCTAACAAGACCAAGGTTCCGAGAACTCTGTGGGAACCTGTTGTCTTGCCCAATTCCTTGGATTCAGGCTGTCCCTCAAACCCAGATTACCTCTCATCCCCATAAATGTACATCAGAAGTCACAGAAAGGAAACCATAAAGCTGTCCAGTCATACATGATCATTAGAGAAAGAGTGTTTCCTCAAAAGGCCTCCAAAGGGGTGGGTAGTCTGATGGAAGGAACCTGGGCCTGGGAGTCAGGAGCCGGTGGTCCCTGCTTTACCATTAGCTATGTGTGTGTTCATGGGCAAACCACCAAATCACTCACCCTATTTGACACCCAGTTCCTTTATAAAAAATGAGGAAGAAGGATTAAGTATCTCTAAGATTCATTACAGCATGACTAGCCTAGGATTTCAAGTCCCTAGACCTCAAGAACTCACTCGATGTAGGATTGATGCTGGAAAGAATAAAACCAGAGATGAACTGAAAGTCAATTTGGAGTCAGTAAGAAGAGAACACTCTGAATCTCAGATCCTTAACGTCTTTATTCCTCCAAACATTCTAGATACCAAAGGAGGACTCCACCACCCTGAGACTCTAAACTGCTAGCAAGTTGCCTGCTTCTTATGAGGGCAAAATCCAGGCTGGACATGGGAAGTCCCAGCACGTGTCCTGGCTCTGTACCATGGGTCCTAAATGCCTAGATTGCCTGTTGGAGAGAAGGGGTGTTCTCCCTTTTCCAAGCACAAGTAGTTGTCACAGGCCAAGTCAGGAGAATGGGGCTAACTGCCTCTGTGCTCTCCACACTCAGCAGTTATTTAGTTGGCTGAGTGAGTCCTCAGGAGAAACAGACCCTCAGTGAAGTTTTCAGGATAACCAGGTTGGTTCTACTACTTCCCCCTACCTGAAATTCCACAGGGTTCTGGACCCCCAGTGGCAATCAAAACACTGGTTTTATACATTCTGGAGGAGCCTACCCCTGGAAACTGATCAAACAAATTCAATAGCCAGAAGTATTCATATACCTCATATGGAGTCTAGAGATGTTCCTTTCCCATGGAGGCAGGCTAGGTTGGGGCATGATTTCTAGAGGCAACTTCTTACTAAGTAGCATTTTAGGGTTTACATCTTTAATATATTCATCAGCTATCTTCTATGTGCTTAGACTAAGGGACATGATTCCTCTGAAGTTCTGATTTTAGATTCCTGAGCCTGGGAAGTGGCAGGGAGCTGGGGACAAATGGTCTTTCTTGTGAAAAACAGCCATGCGAGTTCAAGGACCATGTTTCCAAGCCCAAAGTCTACCAGTGTCTTCCAAAATGGGCAGTAAAAGCTCTTACACCACTAAATTATAGTTAGTTTGTGACAAAATGTTTCATAGCTTATCTAATCCAACTTTATTTTACTGCTGGTGAAAGGATGAAAGAAGTACAAAGAGAAGCATATGACTATTGTCATGTAACTAACTTAAGACCAAGTAGAAGGCAACTAGACTTCAACTAGGTGAGAGGAACACAAAGCAAAAAATGAAAGAATGGTGTCAAAGTTCAGGTCTGAGATGCACTTACTAAGCTTATTACAAAAAAGTAATAAGGTACTGGATTTACTGAACCAATTAATCACTGTTATTAAAGTATCTTGGTTATATGTCCTATGGAAGAAAAAAGAATATCCCAGGGAAATGGAATTTTTGCAAAGATAAGAAGGTGAGTGTTTCACAAATGTACACTCATACTGTATGACGAAGAGGAAATGAAAATACCCTCAGGAATTCAAATATAGCCTGAAGCCACTGGGACTCTCAAACACTGCAATGGGGTGGGATGTTAGTAAAATCACTTTGGAAAACTCTTCAGCAATATGTAGGAAAACAGATCATATGTAACATATAAGCTGTGCTGTGCTGTGCTTAATCACTCAGTCATGTCTGACTCTTTGTGACTCCATGGACTATAGCCTGCCAGGCTCCTCTGTCCATGGGGTTCTCCAGGCAAGCATACTGGAGTGGGTTGCCATGCCCTCCTCCAGGGGATCTTCCCAATCCAGGGATCAAACTCAAGTCTCCTGCATTGCAGGCAGAATCTTTACCATCTGAGCCACCAGGGAAGCCCAACATATAAGCTACTTCTAGGTTTATATCTAAAAGACTTGAGTGTTTATCTCTACCAAAAGACCTTTACAAGAAGGGTTATAGGAGCTTTATTTATAATGAGCTCAAACTGGAAATGATCCAAATTACCATCCAAAGTAGACTGAATAAATAAAATATTCAAACAAAATTATACAACAATGAAAACAGAGTTGCCAACTGCATGCCACGATATGAATATCATGAACAAAATGTTGAGTGAAAGAAGCCAGAAATAAAAGGTGATTCCACTTATATAAAGTACAAAAACAAGTAGCACCAATTTGTGTTGTTAGGAAACAATAATGACTACCCTTGGGATGAAGGTGGGGCAAAGTGACTTGAAGAGAGCGTAAGAAGAGCTTCTGAAGTCCTGGTACAGTTCTGTTGCTTAATCTGGATACTGCTTAGATGAATGTGCTCAGTTTATAAAATTCATCAAATTGACGCTTATTCTATGTCTAATTTCCTATATTTATATTTGTGGCAAAAAGGAAAAATTGCTCCAACCCTTTACTCTTCCTTGTATTCAGACCTTCCCCATGTAATATTTTTATGCTCTCCCACTCTGACTGTGGGCTTGGCCATGTGGCTCGCTTTGGACAACGAGATAGCAAACATGACTCAAGCACTGGTTTGAAAAATGCTACATATTTCCCTCTCTGCTTTGCTGCTATGCAATTTCCATTAAAAGGTATCTGCACTAGTGGTGCTAGAGGAGAGCACAGCGAAGCTGCCCCAGGTGTCAGAGCCAAGGCCATCCTCGATGAGTGAGTAAACTACCAGCTTACTTCCAGATATGTGCAGAAGGGACATCCAGAGGGACCAGAAGAATAATCCCATCAAAACCAGACTAAATCACCAACTTTGCGTATGTTATTAAGTGGCATCACTATGGTAATAGACAATTGATACAATTGTATGCTTCAATTTAAAGTAAACACATAATTTTAAAAATTGGGAGAAGGGGACTAACATATCTATTTTTGAGCATGGCCACACCCTGTAGGAAAGAGAAACCGCCTGAGATCCTACAAGACCAGGGTCCCCAAAGCATAACATGACAGCCAAGTAAAATATAGGCCTTGGCCAACCAAACATAACTGGGAAACCAACTTGCAGAAGTTCTCTAAGGCAGCTGAAATTTTTCTTGTCTGTTTCCCAGAAGATGCAGAAGCAAATGGTTGCTTCTTCCACCTCCCATTTTATTTTCTTTTTATTCCACCCAACTCCATGTAAGAAACACTTTAACACTATTCAGCATGTTACAGAGTATATTAGTTTCTATTTCTGCGATGGCGCTGTTTCACCATAGAGAAGAGAAAGGAAGGAGGGACCTTTGGACCCCTCAGCAGTGCTTTTCCCAAGATGAACATTGAAGGGCTTGAGTGTTCAGCTGGTCTTCCAGCATGGGGCTGAGCAATGGCAGTGTTACCTGGGTTAACCTGAGCTTTTGCAGAACTCAAGATAGGCAGCAGCAGGAGCAGTACCGAGGGCATTCTGGGAATCAGTATCATCTCAGAAGATGGTGTTGGAACTGGAGCCTTCAGACAACCAAAAATGCAAGACAAGAAGGAAGAGGAGAAGAAATTCAGTGAAGCAGAAACTGTCAACGTGAAAGAACACAATTTACATAATTATCTTGTGTTTTTACAGTGTTTATTTCTATATTTAGAATTTTAAATCATGAACTTTGATAGTTGAATGGGACACTGAATTGTCACAAAATATAAAAACTTTCAAACTCTGGGACATTCAATAGTTAGGTAATATAAGAACTTTCAGACTCTATTAGATTATATTCTCATGGAATTAAAATTAGCAAAACTATAGGTGGGTAACAAAGTTTTAATAAGATAAATACCCAAATTGTGAACAGTGATAAAGTAAAACTGATGTTTACAATATTTTCATAATTTTAATATTTATTCCACTATTAAACCAAGAAAAACATTCAATGATGTTAATGTGTTTACCTTTCAAAAGATGTAAGGTCAATATTTATCCTGATTTATTAGCTCTGGAATTGTACCTGAAGCTCAAGTTCCCCTACAATAATCCATGTGGTTATGGATTAGAGTTGAGATATCAGTATGAACTCATATTTAGCTTAATAGAGATATAAATGGTTACATATGGAAATATTTATAGATGTTTACACACAGGTTAGTACATACCCATATATCTATCTTCTTGTTATGAGAGTGCCTAGAAGCAATGACACCCAATAGCAATGAGCAAGCCTGATACCCAGATTTTGACTTCTTATACCATTCTCCAATAAAAGGAACCAGGGTTCCTTGGAGAAACTGCTAATTTCAGGGCTGAGGCAGGAAATACGATGATCTTGGAGAATGTTTTATTGCCCCAAGTTGAGAATATATACACACACAAGAATGATGGGGATATGGCAAAAGAACACAGAGCCGACAGCAAGAGTCCCCATGGCCAAAGCTGGAACAATTTATGCAACAAAATGGATAAAGTGGTATTGCATTATAACTCAAGACATAAAATAAACATTTACGAGCCCATAAATAAATGATTGAATAAACAAATGGAGGAGAATAAACAAATTTTCTCATGCAAAAGAATTCTAAATAATTTATGTAGATACTCTCTGGTCTGTTGTCTTTCTCCCAAGAACCCATCACTCCAGCCTAATCATGAGAAACACATCAGACAAATCCCAATTGAGGGACATTCTACAAAATTCCTGATATATAATCCTCAAAACTGTCATGGTCACCCAAGACTAGAAAGTCTGAGAAACTGACACAGCTAAGAGAGATGAAGGAGTCATGATGTCTAAATATAACACGTGACATCCTGGATGGGATCTTGGAATAGAAAGAGGACATTTGGAGGAAACTGAGGAAATCTGAATGAAGTGTAGGCTTTAGTTACTAATAATGTGTCAATATTCGTTCATTCACTATGACATATTTACTATACTAGTGTAAGATGTTAATAACAGGGGAAAGTGGGTAATGGGTAAATAGAAAATCTATGTACTCTTTGCAATGATCCCACAAATATAAAACTGTTCAAGAATAAAAACTTTATTTTAAAAAAGAAAGTTTCTTCCAGGTAACACTATTAGTCAACAAACACTGAGTCCACTATTAGGAAACTGTATAATGTGAAATTATAAAGGGAGACAAAATCCCTTTAAGCTGGAGTGATCAGAGGAGGTTTCATGGGGGAAATAAGCACATGATCAGATTCTTAAAGGATGAATATGATTTTAATGGACAATAATGGGAATACAGTAAATAACAGAATGACATAGCTAAGAGGAAACAGGAGCTTTTTTTTTTGAGGAAATAGAACTTTCTATGATGTTTTCTAAGCAACAGAACTCTGACCCACCCCAAGTGGTTATATATATATATATATACACACACATACATACATACAGATAGCTCTGACTGAAGAGGATAGAGCCAAAACTAATCAAACACAAAAAAACTAAAGTGACCTCATGGTAGGGGGCAGGGGAAAGTGATCCATAGATATGATGACCATGGTTTTATGGCATAGATTTGGATGAGATCAAATGTCTCAGTGCCTACTCACTGCCAGCAGCAGGAACACTGCGTTTCCATGAACGAGTCCACAAACAAACATGCCCAGAGAAGGAACACACAGGCAGACCTTGGAGACATTGGTCTCAGCTGTAAACTAGAACTAACCCATGACCATGATTCAGGATGTCCTTCTACAAATATCTGAGCTTCTTGGGAGCACTGCCTTGGGTAACTACCCTCTCTTCGCAGCTTTTGAAGAACAGTTCTCCAGTTCTCTTTCATGACACCTTCCTTGTGGATTAACCTCCATAACCTTCCCCATGGTTTCTTCTTCAAGGAATGTCTCCTACACCTCATTCCCCTCACACATTGAATTTGTTTTTATTAGATCCTCCATAACATTGCTATAAAATTATGTATTTAATCATTAGCTACAAATGGTTTGTTCTTGTATCCTCAAGAGAAAACATTATATCTTGTACAAAGTAGATGCTCAAAAATGGTTTTTAACTGAACTAAGCAGAACTTCAGTTCAGTTCAGTTCAGTCGCTCAGTCGTGTCTGACTCCATGACCCCATGGACCACAGCACACCAGGCCTCCCTGTCCATCACCAACTCCCGGAGTTTACTCAAACTCATCCCCACTGAGTCAGTGATGCTATCCAACCATCTCATTCTCTGTCATCCCCTTCTCCTCCTGTCTTCAATCTTTCCCAGCATCAGGGTCTTTTCCGATGAGTCAGCTCTTCCATCAGGTGGCCAAAGTATTGGAGTTTCAGCTTCAACAGCAGTCCTTCCAATGAACACTCAGGACTGATCTCCTCTAGGATGGACTGGTTGGACCTCCCTGCAGTCCAAGGGATACTCAACACCATAGTTGCAGTCTTCTCCAATACCATAGTTCAAAAGCATCAATTCTTCGGCACAACTTTCTTTATAGTCCAACTCTCACATCCATACATGACTACTGGAAAAACCATAGCCTTGACTAGACGGACCTTTGTTGGCAAAGTAATGTCTCTGCTTTTCAATATGCTGTCTAGGTTGGTCATAACTTTCCTTTCAAGGAGTAAGTATCTTTTAATTTCATGGCTGCAATCACCATCTGCAGTGATTTTGGAGCCCCCCCAAAATAAAGTCAGCCACTGTTTCCACTGCTTCCCCATCTGTTTGCCATGAAGTGATGGGACCAGATGCCATGATCTTAGTTTTCTGAATGTTGAGCTTTAAGCCAACTTTTTCACTCTCCTCTTTCACTTTCATCAAGAGGCTCCTTAGTTCTTCTTCACTTTCTGCCATAAGGGTGGTGTCATCTGCATATCTGAGGTTATTGATATTTCTCCCAGCAATCTTGATTCCAGCTTGTGCTTCATCAAGCCCAGCGTTTCTCATGATGTTCTCTGCATACAAGTTGTTCAAAAAGTATTGACTGAACTTTCTTTTAGAAAGTTTTACTTAGTTCAGGTTGTGAATCCTCAATACCAGTGATTATTTCTGCTTTGTTTGCTTAAATTAGGGTGCCCAGCAGATAACAAACACAAAAGAACCATTAATAAACCTAGAAGTACTATACCATGGATACCTAACAGGTGCCAAGGACTATCTCATGTAATATTTACAGTCACTCTACCAGGTTTGTTTTCATCAATAAAGTAACCAAGCAGAAAAAAGTTAAAACTGATCTGGTTACACAATTGATAGGCATCAAAGCTCATGCACGAAACCAGGGTTTGCCTTACTCCAAAATCTGCTTAGGTTGCTTTGTTGCTGTTTGTTTTGTTTTTGTCCTTGTTTGTCATTATACTACACTCTCTTTTGATCTGACCTCTGCTACTTCACCAGAGCTACACTCCTGTTCAATCTTTCTACTTAGTTACATTCAGACTTCTTTCATTTCTTTTTTTCACCTTGCCTCCTTCGGACCTCTATTTAAAAGTTTCAGTCCTCTCTTTGATTCAAATCACCACCAGATGGTTATTTCTTCCGTGAAATATTCTCACCCCCTTGACTGCATGTGCACTGAAAGCATCGTGTGATTTTTCCACATAGAAAGGATCGTAGTTTATAATCGTATATCCATTGCTATGGCTGTCTAACTAGTGCCTGCACCCCGATAAGCTGCTTGTTTATTTTACTCACCATTGCATTCCCAGCACTTATCAGAGTGCTGGATAAATAGTTGCAGAATGGATTAATGATTGTCTTAAGCCACATATTCAGTTGTTGCATCTGGCTAGTCTAAATTCCATACCTTAAAAGGAACTATCCCCAAAACGTGCTATAAACAGACATCATCCTTTTCTGCCTCTTTGAATGAATCTTTCTAAAGGTTCAAAATTTAAGCAATGTGACATATGAATAAAACCCATAAACATCCATGAAAGAATTTCAAGCAGATGGAAGGTCCTTCTCTACCCACTTCTTTGGTTAACAGTGCAAATTCCTTTGACAAGAAATTTATTCAAACTTTAAAAATAAAAAGTTATTGGACTTCATTCATTCAGCAACTATTTTCTGAAAGTCTATTAGGTGCTGTTCTGGGTGCTAAAAAGGCAGAGAAGACTCCTGGCATCATGGCGCTTATAATACACAAACTAGCAAATAAATAGATAAGAAACCTAAAGAGATATTCATGCCATGAAGACAAAAAAACCAAGTAATGTGATGGAGAATGAATGAGGGTCATTTCAGGAAAGATGATCAGGAAAGGCCTCCCTAAATATGAGACTGACAAAGAAATAGATAAATAGGACAATGAAGAGAATAGGCAATACTCATAGACACAAGAAGAAAGTATATATAAGTGGGAAATTTCCATATAAGAAAAAGGGCATTTAGAATTGGTGAAAAGTTTCAGATGATTCAGTAGCCTTTTCAAAAACAAATAAAGGTATATTCATATCTCACACAAAAATAAAGAGCCCAAAATGTAAAAACAGAACTATCAAACTATTTCTAGAAAATATTGAGAATCTGCTGTGAGCAAGAGGAAAGCCTACATAAATAAGACATAGAAAGCAAAATCTTCAAATGAAAAGAATGATAATGCTTTCATCAAAGTTCAAAACATCTTTGAGATAAAAGGCATCATGAACTTAACAGACAAGCAACAGGCCAAGATAAATATTTGAAATTTTAGAACAAAACAATGTGTTTGTATTTTTCTGGTATAAAGAGTCTTTATAAATCATTTTTTAAAGCGACTAGAAAAATGAGCCAAGTAAATAAAAAGCATTTAAAAGAGGAAACAATACAATACCAGTAAACATCTAAAAGCACTCAACCTCATTAAAATCAGAAAGACAAACAGCAGCAGTTGAATACCAATTTTATCTGTCAGATTGGCAAAAATTTAAAGTGTGAAACTATGAAATTTGGCAATAGTGCGGAAAAATAGAGACTCATACTCTGCCACTGGCTTTATAAATCGGAAGATGATTTAAATCAAAACATGCAAACAGACTCTGATCTATACATTCCACTTATTATTTATCCTAGAGACGTTTACATAGGTGCATAATGATGTAGCCACAAAGAAGTGCTTTGCATTTTTTTTAATTTTTATTTTTAATTGAAGGATAATTACTTTACAATGTTGTATTGGTTTCTGCCATACAACAGTGTGAATCAGCTATAAGTATATACATATCCTCCCCTGTGAGCCTCGCTCCCAATCCCCCATCTCACCCCTCTTTTTATTTTATCATGGGAAGAACAATTAATATAAGACCTACTCTTAACAAATTTTTAAGTGTATAACATATTATTGTTGACTACATATTATTCTTGACTATATGTGTAATCAACAATAATATGTAGTCAACAATAGGCCGAGAGGAGCTACCCCGGGCCGAAGGCCGGCGGGGGGTGGGGGTGGGGGCGGCGGCTGAGAGGAGTTACCTCAGGTCCAAGGAGCGGCGGCTGCGTGGGCACAGGAGGGCCGAGAGGAGTTACTCCACATTCAAGGTCAGGAGGGGCCATCGTGAGTAGATACCCCTTGTGCAAGGTAAGGAGCAATGGCTGCACTTTGCTGGAGCAGCCGTGAAGAAATACCCCACGTCCAAGGTAAGAGAAACCCAAGTAAGACGGTAGGTGTTGTGAGAGGGCATCAGAGGGCAGACACACTGAAACTATAATCACAGAAAACTAGCTAATCTGATCATACGGACCACAGCCTTGCCTATCTCAATGAAACTAAGCCATGCCGTGTGGGGCCACCCAAGATGGATGGGTCATGGTGGAGAGGTCTGACAGAATGTGGTCCACTGGAGAAGGGCATGGCAAACCACTTCAGTATTCTTGCCTTGAGAACCCCATGAACAGTATGAAAAGGCAAAAAGATAGGGCACTGAAAGATGAACTCCCCAGGTCGGTAGGTGCCCAATACGCTACTGGAGATCAGTGGAGAAATAACTCCAGAAAGAATGATGGGATGGAGCCAAAGCAAAAACAATATCCAGCCGTGGATGTCACTGGTGATAGAAGCAAAGACCAATGCTGTAAAGAGCAATATTGCATGGGAACGTGGAATGTTAGGTCCATGAATCAAGGCAAATTGGAAGTGGTCAAACAGGAGATGGCAAGAGTAAACGTTGACATGCTAGGAATCAGCGAACTAAGATGGACTGGAATGGTTTACAAATTGTAACTCAGATGACCATTATATCTACTACTGTGGGCAGGAATCCCTTAGAAGAAATTGAATAGCCATCATAGTAAATAAAAGAGTCCAAAATGCAGTACTTGGATGCAATCTCAAAAACAACAGAATGATCTCTGTTCGTTTCCAAGGCAAACTGTTCAATATCACGGTAATCCACATCTATGCCCTGACCAGTAATGCTGAAGAAGCTGAACTTGAACGGTTCTATGAAGACCTACAAGGCCTTTTAGAACTAACAACCAAATGAGATGTCCTTTCATTATAGGGGACTTGAATACAACAGTAGGAAGTCAGGAAACACCTGGCATAACAGGCAAATTTGGCCTTGGAGTACAGAATGAAGCAGGGCAAAGGCTAATAGAGTTTTGCCAAGAGAACACACTGGTCATAGCAAACACCCTTTTCCAACAACACAAGAGAAGACTCTACACATGGACATCACCAGATGGTCAACACCAAAATCAAATTGATTATATTCTTTGCAACCAAAGATGCAGAAGTTCTATACAGTCAGCAAAAACAAGACCGGGAACAGACTGTGGCTCAGATCATGACCTCCTTATTGCCAAATTCAGACTTAAATTGAAGACAGTAAGGAAAACCACTAGACCATTCAGGTATGACCTAAATCAAATCCCTTATGATTATACAGTGAAAGTGAGAAATAGACTTAGGGGACTAGATCTGATAGACACAGTGCCTGATGAACTATGGACAGAGGTTCATGACATTGTACATGAGACAGGGATCAAGACCATCCCCATGGAAAAGAAATGCAAAAAAGCAAGATGGCTGTCTGAGGAGGCCTTACAAATAGCTGGGAAAAGAAGAGAAGCGAAAAGCAAAGGAGAAAAGGAAAGATATTCCCATCTGAATGCAGAGCTCCAAAGAATAGCAAGGAGAAATAAGAAAGCCTTCCTCAGTGATCAATGCAAAGAAATAGAGGAAAACAACAGAATGGGAAAGACTAGAGATTTCTTCAAGAAAATTAGAAATACAAGGTAACATTTCATGCAAAGATGGGCTCAATAAAGGACAGAAATGGTATGGACCTAACAGAAGCAGAAGATATTAAGAAGAGGTGGCAAGAATACACAGAAGAACTGTACAAAAAAGATCTTCACGACCCAGATAATCACGATGGTGTGATCACTCACCTAGAGCCAGACATCCTGGAATGTGAAGTCAAGTGGGCCTTAGAAAGCATCACTATGAACAAAGCTAGTGGAGGTGATGGAATTCCAGTTGAGCTATTTCAAATTCTGAAAGATGATGCTGTGAAAGTGCTGCACTCGATATGCCAGCAAATCTGGAAAACTCAGCAGTGGCCACAGGACTGGAAAGGGTCAGTTTTCATTCTAATCCCAAAGAAAGGCAATGCCAAAGAATACTCAAACTACTGCACAACTGCACTCATCTCACACGCTAGTAAAGTAATGCTCAAAATTCTCCAAGCCAGGCTTCAGCAATACGTGAACCGTGAACTTCCAGATATTCAAGCTGGTTTTAGAAAAGGCAGAGGAACCAGAAATCAAATTGCCAACCTCTGCTGGATCATCAAAAAAGCAAGAGAGTTCCAGAAAAACATCTATTTCTGCTTTATTGACGATGCCAAAGCCTTTGACTGTGTGGATCACAATAAACTGTGGAAAATTCTGGAAGAGATGGGAATACCAGACCATCTGACCTGCCTCTTGTGAAACCTGTATGCAGGTCAGGAAGCAACAGTTAGAACTGGACATGGAACCACAGACTGGTTCCAAATAGGAAAAGGAGTACATCAAGGCTGTATATTGTCACCCTGCTTATTTAACTTCTATGCAGAGTACATCATGAGAAACGCTGGGCTGGAAGAAACACAAGTTGGAATCAAGATTGCTGGGAAAAATATCAATAACCTCAGATATGCAGATGACACCACCCTTATGGCAGAAAGTGAAGAAGAACTAAGGAGCCTCTTGATGAAAGTGAAAGAGGAGAGTGAAAAAGTTGGCTTAAAGCTCAACATTCAGAAAACTAAGATCATGGCATCTGGTCCCATCACTTCACGGGAAATAGATGGGGGAACAGTGGAAACAGTGTCAGACTTAATTTTGGGGGGCTCCAAAATCACTGCAGATGGTGATTGCAGCCATGAAATTAAAAGACACTTACTCCTTGGAAGGAAGGTTATAACCAACCTAGATAGCTATTTAAAAGCAGAGACATTACTTTGCCAACAAAGGTCCGTCTAGTCAAGGCTATGGTTTTTCCAGTGGTCATGTATGGATGTGAGAGTTGGACAGTGAAGAAAGCTGAGCACTGAAGAATTGATGCTTTTGAACTGTGGTGTTGGAGAAGACTCTTGAGAGTCCCTTGGACTGCAAGGAGATCCAATCAATCCATCCTAAAGGAGATCAGTCCTGGGTGTTCATTGGAAGGACTGATGTTGAAGCTGAAACTCCAGTACTTTGGCCACCTCATGCGAAGAGTTGACTCATTGGAAAAGACCCTGATGCTGGGAAGGATTGGGGGCAGGAAGAGAAGGGGACGACAGAGGATGAGATGGTTGGATGGCATCACCGACTCGATGGACATGGGTTTGGGTGGACTCCGGGAGTTGGTGATGGACAGGGAGGCCTGGCGTGCTGCGATTCATGCGGTTGCAAAGAGTCGGACACGACTGAGCAACTGAACTGAACTGAACTGAATATGTGTAATACTGTATCAGATCTCCAGAACTTACCTCACCTTGCTTAATTGAAACTGTATGCCTACTGATTAATAACTCTCCCATTTACCCCTCCCCTTGAAAGTGAAAGTCTTAGTCACTCAGTCATGTCCAACTCTGCAACCCCATGGACTGTAGCCTGCCAGGCTCCTCTGTCCATGGAATTCTCCAGGCAAGAATACTGGAGCAGGCAGCCATTCTCTTCTCCAGGGCATCGTCCCAACCCAGGGATCGAACCCGGGTCTCCTCCATGGCAGATTCTTTACCATCTGAGCCCCAGGAAAGCCCGCCCCTCCCCTTAGTCTCTGGCAACCACCATCCCACTCTTTCATTCTATGGATTTCACTATCTTTTTGAGATACCCATTTTAAGTGGAATCATACACCACTTTTTCTGTGACTGATTTTTTTTCCCTTAACAAAATGTCCTCAAAGTTCATTCATGCTCTTGCATATTGCAAAATTTGCTTCTTTTTTTAAAGCTAAATATATTTCATTGCATGTATAAGCCACATTTTCTTTATCCATTTATTTGCCAATGGACATCTAGGTTGTTTCCACATCTAGGCTGTTGTGAATACAATGAAAATGGGGAATGCTAGTATCTTCAAGATTTTGACTTTAATTATTTTGGAAAAATACCCAGAAGTAGGGTTACTGGGTCATGTGGTAGTTTTATATTTAATTTTGAGGAATCTCCGTATAGTTTTCCATAAATGCTGTGGCCAACTGATCTTAAAGAAGGATGCAAAGAATATATAATGCGGAAAATGAGTCTCTTAAAAGAATACTGTTAAGAAAACTAGGTACTCACAAGCAAAAGAATGAAATTGGACCCTATCTTACACCATACACAAAAATCAATTCTAAGTAGGTTAAAGACTTAAATGTAAGATCTGAAACTTTAAAACTTCTAGAAGAAAACATAGATGAAAAGCTTCATGATAGTGGCCTTGGCAATGACAACATAGATATGATACCAAAAGCATAAGCAGAAAAAAGCAAAAATAAAGAAGTGAAACTACATTGAACCAAAAAGCACAGCAAAGGTAACAATCAACAGGATGAAAAGGCAACCTACAGAATAGGAGAAACTGTTTGTAAACCATATATCCAACAAGCAACTAATATACAAAATACCTAAGTAACTCATACAACTCAATGGCAAAAAAATAAAATAAAATTCCACTAATAAAATCCCTGAAAATTGGCTAAGGAATTGAATGGACATGTCTGCAATGAAGATATACAATGCTCAACCTTGCTAGCCATCAGGAAATACAAATCAAAGCCCCAGTAAGAAATCAGGATGGCTAATATCAAAAATGAATGAATGAAAGACAACTGTAGACAAGGGTATGGAGAAACTGAAATCCTTGAACATGTGGGTACAATATTTTTTTAAGTAACAAAACTTGGAAATTTTCTACCAATAAGGGAGTGCTAGAAACTATGGCATATTCCTGCTATGAAATGCTAATCGATAGTTTAAAAGTATGAGTTAGAACCATATGTAGTTACATGGTTAGATGTCCATGACACGGTTTTAGGTGAATAAGCAGGATTCAAGACATATATAAAGCACACTATATATTTCTATGGATATAAAAACATACTTACATACATATATACACATATATACATAAAAAATCTAGAAAGTTAAACACCATCAATCTAGGGCACACTCTAGTGCTAAAATGGGCTAGTACATGAGTTCAGAGCAAGGAATCTTGGAATGCAAGTGCTGATAATAGTAATTCCCTCAGAGAGTGTAATGTTTGGCATTGGAGATTGGAAATTAAGCTCAAAAGGAAACTTTAGTCTTATTTGTGATGTTTTGATTTTAACAAAATATGTCCCCTGTTAATGTCATTCACACATGTTTCTCTGACCAAAAAATATATATATATTCCTTGGGGCAGTCTATCAGAATCTTGAGGGTGCTAACCAACCAACCATGCATATCCGACAGACTTAAGGTGTGGGGTGACCTATCTTGTGTTTTGAGAATCACTTGAGGTATTGAGAGATATTGTTTATTAGTATTATATCTTGCAGATAGAGTAGAAGAAAAAGCAGTTGAGAATTGCTACTTAAACCTTTCTCTCTTTTCTTTTAGAACTTACAAATGAATAATCATCAAGCCTTACAACAAACCTGAAAGGAAAGATTACCATCCCCCCTTTACAAAGTCGGAAAGTAAAACTCTAAGTCACTTCACTCACAACCTAGGTAGACTTACCTGACCTGGCTGCTGGACCCCATTCATCATGCTGAATTACAGTTCTGTCTGTCTCTCAAGCCAAATCATGAGTCACTTAAAGTTAGGGATCTTGCTTCCCTATATACCAAAATCAGATTAACTCTAACTTGCCTGGGTCACAAAACTAGAAAGAGAAGGAATTAAGATTCTTCCAGTTCCTCTGACTCCTTGGCCAGGGCTACTTCACCCAGAGCCCAATAGTTTCCAAGGAACATCAATGACTATATAGTTCAGAGAGCATATGTTTGTGTAATGAAAAACCCACTTCCCTCTTGACAGTCAAAATTCCCCACCCTAGCCAAGCTGGATACGGCTGGAACACTCCAAACTGACCCCAAAGGAGCCATGATTCAGGACCTCCCAGATCCAACAGTAGATGGCTGACTCTCCATCGCAGGACTGCCCACACCAGGACTGAGACAGGCCATGGGTCAAAGCCATCAGGAAAACTGGGAAGTAAATGGAAGGTTAGGCAGATGTGATTGTGACATTCATAGCCAGAAATTACAAGGAATTTTTTAAAAAGAACCTCGAATCAAACTTTTTACAAGTTATTTCTGTACTTGGGTACTTGTACTTTATGCTATCACTTATATGTGAATCTAAAAAAGCCAAACTCAGAGAAACAAAGTGGTAGTTATCACGGGAGTTGGGGTGGGTTGGAATGGAGAAATATTAATCAAAAGGTACAAACTTACAGTTATAAGATGAATAAGTTCTGGGGATCTAATGTACAGCATGGTGGTTATAGCTGATAATACTGTATTTTGTACCAAAGTATAGATATTAAATATCCTTACCACAAAAAGGAAATTATATGCCAGGATGAAGATGTTAGTTAATGCTACAATGATGATCATTTTGCAACATATAAATGTATCAGATCAGCAGGCTGTACACCTTAAACTTACACAATGTTGTGTTATTTATAGCTCAATAAAGCTGAGCCGGGAGTCATACCACATTCCTAGGCACAAGCTCTACTCTGGTGCTCAAATAGGCGAGTGAGTGAAGGTTGAGCCCTAAAGATGAGTGCTGAAATGACCTGTGAGCTGCTGAGTGAGAAAGGGTGTACAATTAGCTAAGGTCTGTCACATAGTTCACACACCTAGGGATCTCAGGGCGTGAGGCTCTCTGTACTGGTGGAGCAATAGATTTCAGTGCTCCAAAACACAAGCCATACTGCAGTGTCTGTCTTCTGCTATAGGACTGATAGATGGTAGATAGATAGACAGACAGACAAGAGATAAACACATGATGAAGAGGTAGATAGATGGTATTTATTTAGATGATACAGATTTAATATAAAAAGAAACAGTTTTGTAAGTGCTGATATAATAGTTAACTGCATTTATTTGGAAAAAATAGCACCATAATTTCCCCATGGTGATAACACGGAAAGTAGGCAAAAAAGGCCACCCTTAGGATTTCCTGCCCTAAAAAAAATGGAAAATTTGAGTACGTCTATTTCTCCCAAGTCCCTCTGAAGTGACTATAACTGACACATAGTAGAGTTCTCATTTTCCTCCCAAATCTGATTATTAGCAAAAATCACCTTTTTCTCTGAAGCAGAGCTAGAAGTATATCCCACTTTAAGAAATGTCTGAACTTGCCAAGCTCATAAATCATGAAAAGTTTATCCACATTACACAATAATTCTTTGAACAAGCCTTCAGTGCTGAGTACCTTTGAATAACAAGTTTCCACACAGTACATTTAAAATAACATTCAGTATACAAAAAGTTCCATCTACTTACCAAACTCATAAACCAAGGCAAGAGTCTCCACATTACAAAATAATTCTTCACTTTACAAAAGGATCTAAGTTCCTTTGATAGAAAATCCTTCCAGTAATTCAGAATATGATTCAGTATACCTAAATCCAGTTTGTACTCAACTTTCCAGGAATACAGCTTGTGTACGAAGCAGGCAACATCTGGTTTGGCAGATGGTCATTCTTCCCAGATAATCCATCCTTCCAGGTCCAAAAGCTAGAGATAATCTGAGGTGACTACCACTTTATGGAAAAATAAAAAGTCTCAGATTTCCCCCTGGGATCTTTACACTGAGCCCGTGAAAGGAGCCAAATAGGAAGTGCTGCCCTCCGAGAAAATCAGCTCTGGCCTGCAGCCAGGGCCCCTCCACCTAAACTCGGGTAGACCATCCTGCAGGAAGGGGTGGGGCCCTGGAAAAGCTGGAGTGTGAAGGGAAATGAGATAAAGAGACTTGGGTCAAACAGGAGCCAGTCTGAGGTGTGGCATGTGCACAGCTGGGCATGGTACACTTGTCCCTGTGTGTGTGTTGAAGAGCCTGGTGGGGAAAAGAAAAAGCCACATGCTTTACGACCGTAGATTTTCATTCAGGGGCCGTTCAGGGCATTCAAGGCTTGTTTTCTTCTCTGCTGAGTCATTTTTCATTTCAGATTCAACAAATAAAAAGCGCAATCTTTGGAGTATTTAATACTCAGCAAACAAATATGTAGAAATGAGCTTCGTTTTGGCAGAAGAAGAGCCACACACACACATACACCCCCTCACTGTACCAAACATCCTCCTGTTTTATATTGATTCCCAAGGATTTGTTGATGTCTTCCTCATTCCCAACTTTCCTCTGGGAATCCCAATCTCTTGCTTCTCAAAACGTAGCTGCTCAGTGCTGAGCCAAAGACCTGGGTCGGCCCAGTCTGTGTTTTTAAGCACACAGGATGTTCCCCAGATGACCCGAGGTGACCCTCGCTGCTCAGAGGGGGATGACACAGCCAGCTATGCTCCTGCCTTCGTTAGAAGAGTACTTTCATTTCCTTACCCTTTTCACCTGTAAAATGGAGACAACTAGAGTTTGCCAAAGTGGAGGGTGGGGGTTGGGGGGTTGAAGGGAGAGAGCCATCCAGGAAGAAGAGAGGTCACTGAGTGAGACTGTTGTGCAGAAGACACTTCCCCTGCCAGGGGCAGAGGGGACCACAGGACATCCATGGTGTGACATCATTTGTCTGTTATCCTTTCTAAGGATATAATCACATTAATGCCTTCATGAGATTAGGAGGAGGGAGGGAAAATATTGATACAAAGTGAAGGCAGGGTGTTTTCTAAACACAAAAGGCTCTGTTAGAAGCTCAGTATCCCCTGGTCTGCTGAACCCTCCGGCAGAGCCTTCAGTCTCACTGAGTTCGAGCAGCCTCGGCTCTCCACCAGGATGTTTAATTCCCACCCTGACTTTCAGGCTCCCATACTTGAGCACCTTCCCCACCCCGCCTCTCTCGCTCTCTTGCCCCATCTCACCCTTTACCCAGGCTCCTCAGGCCCCTGACCCGTGTCCTGGGGAGCAGAGCACTGCTTGTAGGGATTCTTGAGCACAGGAAAGTTGACAGGAGGGCTGACTGACGGTTTGTCAGAAGGTTTTGGAGGTTATGAAATAAAGATATTAGTCCTCAAAATTATAGACTCACAGCCGCAAGAGCTTGAAGGTACCTGAAAACTCAACTGCATCAATCCTCTGTGGTTAAAGGTAAGGAAGGTCAGCCAGCCCCCAAAGCATAGAGGTCTTCATGTGGGCAACAGCTGGTCAGAGGCGAGACCAGTCCTCTGGTCACCCAGGCTAGCATGGGTTCTCTGGTGACACTGCCTCCCTTGGCCCAGCCTCCTGCTTTTCTTTCCTCAAACTCAGCACACAAACCTGCTTTAGGCCTCGTCTGTCTCAGTAACTGATCTCTTTAAACCAGAGTGAAATTATTTGGAAAAATCTCTGTGATGGTTTTCAAATGTGTTCACAAATCTGTGACATGGAGTCATGTGTTCATGGAAAGCTGGCATCTCATTTCCGTCCTCTTGAATACAAGCTCAACAGGGTAACTCGCCTCTAACAAAATTAAAACAGGAAGAGTGATGGCTGTGAAACTCCAGAGCTGGGTCCCAGAAGGTAACACACATCCACTGGGCTCTCTCACAGACTTGCCCTGTGAATGCACTGCCAGGCAATAAGGGAGCCCAGGCCACATGGAGAAGCCAGGCACAGGTCTTTTGGCGGATACCATCGCCAAGGTCCCTGCAGGCAGCAACAGAAACTCACACACTTGTGAGTGAGGAAGGCACCTAGGTGACTCCAGCCTCAGCCATCAGCTGTTACAATCCCAGGAGAGACCATGGGCAAGATAGCTGAGCTGAGCCCAGTCACCAGAAACAGAAGCGATAATAACAATAACATGATTGCTGTCTGTTAAGTCACTAAGTTGTGAGGTGATTCATCACATGGCAAAAAATAACTGGAACAACCTCCTTGGGAAAGGAAGGAACAGCTTCCTGCAGACCTAAGTATTGGGTTTTGAGTGCTGCCTGGTTGTTATTCGTCAGCAATCTGTCCATTGCCTCAAAGTCTATGGGTAAAATGGAAACAATGGTGAGCAAGAGACATAGCTCTCTCATTAAACCCAGAAGTGGGTTTAAAGACTAACCATCCACATATAAAGTGCCGTTTACTTGAGGGCTTGGTAGTGAATCTGGAAGCAGCATTTTACTCACTATATCACCCCTTCCTATTGCCCCTGGGTCCCTGCACCCCTTGCTTGACCACCCCTCTCTCCAACAACTTCTTCCCAGCCACCAGGTCCAAAGCCAGACTTTCCAGGTTTGAATCCTGCACCAGTTATGTGGACCTGACCACACACCTGAACCTAGACTCTGTAGGAGTGTCCTGAGGATGAAATGAGTTCTTACATAGGAAGTACTTAGAACAATGTCTGGCTCATAAATTTTCACAGATATTTGAATTTCTACTTTATTTTTACTATGTACTTCTCCTTGTCTCAATAAATTTGCAATACAGGCAAAAACATGCCTCCCCCATTCATCACCCTCTATGTGCAGGGTGCTCAGGAACACTTGCAGGTTGATGGGTGGGTCATTTCAATGGTAATAAAACAGGCAATACCACCAATACAAACTCCTTGCCTTTGACAAGCACACTAAGCCTTGTTGGGAACATCCTATGAGTGATGCTCTCTCTGGAGAAAGGGACTTGACCCTTTACGTATAGTCATTCACAAGTCATGAAAGACTCAGGCACTTAACTATGAACCAGCACAGCACAAACCAGCCTGGGGCTGAGGAGAGCAGGGCTGTGGCCATGTCTAGGGGACAGTGATGTGGTCACACTGCTCGGTCAAGTGCTGTTCTGTTCCCATGTGAGAGTACACACGTCCCAATGACCTTTCAGTCCAGCCACCCAAAGCCATGAGGGCCAAGACCTGGTTCCAGCCATGCCATTTCCACCAGGGCTGCCTTATTCTTGCAGTCCATGGTAGTGCTGGCTTCTTAAGAACACATGTCTCTATCAGGCTGCTTATTAATTTGCACAGGCCCAATCAATGTGGGCTTGAAGCATCTCTAGGACACGAGTAAATTTGATCTCATCTATTCATAAGAAACCCTCCTGAGCCTCAAAAGAGATTAGGTGTGATGCCAATGAACCCTGCTTCAGGTCCCTGCAGGAGGTCCACCAGCCAGCATCTCCCCTTTCAGCAAAGGGACCTAGGTGTCTTTCCCTTGACATATTCAGGGACTCCCAAATACAAGGGTTAACACCAGTGCTTTTGCCACATAAAGAATGGAGAGCCCTCACCTTCTCTGAGACCATCAGCTGAACAAGGAAGCAAGGATTTCACCTCTTAGGGCTTTGCAACCATATTCTGTAGTGAAAACTTCAGTCACGATACAGGTCAGGCACTTCAGCCAGATACTAATTGATCTCTGGGTTGAAGGACACTTTTCTATAGATCTGGAAAGTATGAAATATGAATAAAAGTAGAAAATGGTGTCACAATTAAAGTTAACTGAGATGATGCATGTAAAGGACTTATAGCACCTGTGCCTGGGAGATAGTAAGTACCTGTTAGCATTTAGTTGTTAGTAGTAGTACTATAAAGCTCCAATACTTTGACTCCCTGATGCAAACGGCTGACTCATTGGAAAAGACCCTGATGCTGGGAAAGATTGATGACAAAAGGAGAAGAGCGTAGCAGTGGATGAGATGGTTGGAAAGCCTCACCAATTCAATGGACATGAAATTGGGCGAACTCTGGGAGATGGTAAGAGACAGGGAGGCCTGGCGTGCTACAGTCCATGGGGTCGCAGAGTCACACATGACTTGCTGCTGCTGCTGCTGCTGCTAAGTCGCTTCAGTCGTGTCCGACTCTGTGCGACCCCATAGACGGCAGCCCACCAGGCTCCGCCGTCCCTAGGATTCTCCAGGCAAGAATACTGGAGTGGGTTGCCATTTCCTTCCCCAGTACATGAAAGCGAAAAGTGAAAGTGAAGTCGTTCAGTCGTGTCCGACTCTTAGCGACCCCATGGACTGTAGCCTACCAGGCTCCTGCATCCATGGGATTTTCCAGGCAAGAGTACTGGAGTGGGGTGCCATTGTCTTCTCCGCACACATGACTTAGCGACTAAATAACAACAAGTGTTACTATGAATAGAATGGTGCCCAGGAACAAAAAAAGCTCAGCAGTTAAGGTGACACATATATACTGAAAATCTTTGTGAGCCCAGTACAGGTTGAGTCACCTGGAGGCAGTACAACAAAAAAAACATCAGGAGAGTTACATGGCTGGCACATGCAAACATTTGGAAAAACAAAGCTAACAGGCCGGCAAGTTCATGGCAGGTCATAGCTACAGGGATGGTGTGATAGAGGAGGAGGTACACAAGTGGGCCTGGATGAATACTGGACTTTAGGAAAGACCAAGAAGGAAAAATAAGAAGTGAAGAATTCTGAAAAATTGCAAAGTTTGACTGGTCTGGCCAATGAAAGAGGTAAAGGCTCACTAAGACCTTCAAGGCTGAGAAAAAGAAAGAGAGGAATTCAGTGCTGACCAGCTTGTTTGCCATCACTACCAAGCTCAGACACCTCATAGACCCTTTGGGGGACCTGAAGGTCTTCCTACACTCAAAAGTCTTAAGAAAAACAAGCAAGGCAAGGACATGGAACAGTAGTGATAAATTTAATCTTCTCACTTTGCTCTGAGTTTAGGGGTGGCAGAGCAAAGAAGTAGATGCAGTATTATACAATTCTTATCATGGGGACATAAAGACACTAAATGTAAAGTGGGCCCCACCACTTTAGACAAATATAGCCCAAGAGTCCCTGCCCAAATCCCAGAGCCCAGAAGTTTCATTCAGCAGTTGGGTCGGAACCAAATGTCTGGGACTCCTTTCCTGGTTCCTACCTTTCTCTTCAAGCAAGTTACCCCCTCCTCACCTGCAACTCCTCAATCCTTGCCAAAGTAATAATGGCACTGATCATAAGAAGTCTGGCCTCTAACCCTTTGCATTTCACGCTTCCTTCATATTGCTAGCTGGACATTCCCTTCTATGTTACTTTCAGTGGAAGCCTCTGAATCAGAAAATATAAGTTTATTTAAGGCTATGAAACATCTGCAGACTTCATCTGACTTCAGGAAGTTTCCCTGTGCGTCACCAATGCCTGGCAGTTACTCCTGATGTGTAAAGAGCCTTCTCTCTCCAACCTGCCTGGCCTAATCCTCCCCACTTCCTAGCTCAGCTCCTAACCCCTACATTGCCAAGGACAAGTGAGAGACCAAAAGCGTGCCTGATCCTGGTCTCAAAGCCTCCCAGTTCTCAGTCTCAGAAAGTATTCTAATCAACTCCATCTCTCCTGCAGAAAGACTCACACCTTCCAGCTTCTTTGAATGAGACCTCATGGCTTTTGAGCTGTCCCTTTTCACCAAGTAGATTCCTGCTTTTGTTCAAACTCATATTCTGAACACCTATCTGACTTGCTCCATCCCACCTATGGCCTCAGGTGATGGCCTTGGAGATAATATAGATATGAATAGAACATTTGTTAGCAGCAGTATTTCTCTGTACGCCCTTCCCCGCTAGGCTGTGTGAGCTCATGCAGGCAGGGATCTTGTCACGCCTTCTTTGAATTTTCAGAGCACAGTCTGGAGACAATCGGTGAACATGTTAGGCAGATGAACAGGTGTCCAGAGGGGTCCTTAGGATGCAGGAGTGGCTGTTGCCCTGTCCACCTCACTGCTGACAACTGAGAAGATGGAGTACACCGGCTTCTTCAATTAGTCTCTTACCTCATTTCTGACACTTCTTCCAGGTCAAAATGGAGTCTCCTCTCTTGACTCCTTTGCATCTATATCCTGTAACACAGCAGATACCATCCGCTGACTGATATAGTTCCTAATTGTGCTTGCATATATGTGGGAAAATCCCGTCTCCTCAGTAAAACTGTGAGTTCCGAAGGGCAAGGATATTTCTTATTTCCTAGTGCTTATGAGAGTCACAATAAATATTTCTGGAGCACATATTACACAGTAGGCAAGATGCTCAGTTTTACATGAATTTTCTCAGCCTTCATAACAACTCTCTGAAGTTTTTATTATTATTATCCTCATTTTGCAGAAGAGAAGTCAGAAACACAGAGAATAGATAATTTGTCCAAGATCACACAAGTAGCAAGTGCAACAGCATTCAATATATGGTTACCTACCGGAAGGTTGACGAGGTTTGGGGACTGGACTCTGGCATGTTCTCCCCACCTAGTCCAGTCAAATTGTACATTGTTACCAGGCACAAAGTTATGTTCAGCTCTCCTACACTTGCAAGATTTCTATCACACCGCCAGCGAGTGAATCTGCCTTCAGGAGGCCATCCCCCTCGCCTCCACCTTTTCTTTAAATTGAAGTGTAGTCAATTTACAATGTGGTATCAGTTTCTGGTGTACAACAAAGTGATTCAGTTATATTCAAAGTGATTCTCACACACACACACACACACACACACACACATATATATACATGTATATATGGTTTTTCATGTTCTTTCCCATTCCGGTTTATCATAAGATATTGAATGTAGTTCCCTGTGCTATACAGTAGGACCTTGTTATTTAGTTTATATATAATAGTGTATACCTGTTAATCCCAAACTCCTAATTTATCCCTTCCCTACCCCATTTCCCATTTGGTAACCATAAGTTCGCTTTCTATATCTGTGAGTCTGCTTCTGTTTTGTAAATAAGTTCATTTGTATCATATGTTAGATTACACATACAAGAAATATCATGGTATTTTTCTTTCACTTTCTGACTTACTTCACTTAGTGTGATAACCTTTGGGTTCATCCATGCTGCTGCAAATGGCATTATTTCATTCTTTTTTATGGCTGAGTGACACTCCATTGTGTAAATGTACCACATTTTCGTTATCCACTCATCTGAGGATGAACATTTAAGGTGGCTCCTATGTCTTTGGGGCTTCCCTGGTAGCTTGGATATTGTAAAAAAAAATGCTGCTATGAATATTGTGGTGTCTTTATCTCTTTTAATTAGAATTTTCTCCAGATATATGCCTAGGAGTGAGACTACAAGATCATATGCACCTGCCTCCACCTTGTACTCCTTGATTCCCATTGACTGACCTAGAGCCTCTCATGTACCTGATCTCAGAGTTGCACTTGGCCTCACAGCACTGAGACAGCTCAGTGTTCCCATCTCCCCCTTCTCCTCACAAACACAGGCAGTTCAATGTAGTAGAAAGGTCTGGGCAGGGACAGGTGGTTCTGTGGCTCTTGAAATTTAGACAGTTGGAAGGACCCTTTGCTTAAGAAACCTAGTACAAAACTACAGATACAAAATGAAGTTCGGGACCTCAAAAGGATCTTGAATTAATGAGGAAGGCAGAAGTAGAAGCTGTACCTACTATGGCAAATCCATCTCAGGGCCTTCATTCTAGTCCCAACCCTTCCACTACCATGCTACAGCCTGAGAAATCCCTTTCCTTGAGCAGGCTCAGCTCTTCCTGGTTCAAATGAGAGGGCTGGGAGGAGAAAGAGTGGGGAAGCTATGCAGCCCCTCTCAGCCCTGCAACTCTGAACTCTATCAGCCATGGTCCAAACACTTTCCCAGGCTCCCTGCAACATCACAGAACTGCCCCTGATCCGGGAGGGATGCTACTCCTCCTTCCAGCCCAAGGCATATACTGTATTACAGTAATGAGAGCTTAGGTTGCTTTAAATATCACAAAACAAAAACAACAGGCAGCCCTGGTTCATCATCATTCCCTGCCCAGACCACAGAGGAGAGCGCCGCCAGACCGACACCAGGGCAGAGATGGACAGCGGAGCCCACACAGCCCCTTTCAGGAATCCACTGGCTCGTGTCTAGAGCAAAAATCACTCATGGCAGAGGTTGTGAAGAGCCAGTCAGAGGGAGAGACCACGAGGTCGCTCTGGGATGCAGAGGCCCTTAGATGGAGTGAGGCTGGAGGTCAGGGTCCTGGATCCACCACGGATGAGCTGGTGCCAAGCCTGAGGCTTCAGGAACCATGGTCTCTCATCTCTGGGAGAGCCAGAGAAGTCCAGCCAAAGGTCTCCGCAGAAAGGAGGCTCATCTCCCCCCGGGTCCTGGGAGGCATCCACTGAGTAGAAGAGCAAGCATTCATTAGAAAGGAAGGAACCATGGGGGTGTGGAGGGGACTTTCTCCCTTAGGGGAACCTGGCAGACCATACAAGGCTCATTCTTAAAGCAAGAGCTAACTAAACTGTTCAGCTCACCATAAAGAGGCCCTAGTTAACTTAGGTTCTGTCAAATGGTCTATGACAGATCAGAGGTCCTGTCAGACAGCTGTTTGACGTTGATGTGTGTCAAACTGCAGAGTAGGATGCACACAGCAACCCTCCACAGACAGGGATGAGACACACAAGTGTACTCTGCACACCTGGCTCCCCTGCCCCTCACAGCTCCCAGGCCATGTGACTCCACTGCTCCAAGACTATCCCTGGTGCCCAGGGAACATGGCATTTAGAACACATGGGGGTTAGGGCCAAGGAGGGGTCCTTTCTACACCATGCCCACCCCAAACCCTGAACCCTCTAATGCATGGTGCTTCCACCAGAAAAAGAAGGGAAGAGGAGAGCTGCCAATGATTTGTGTTTGACAGCAAACACACGCGGGCACCTCTTTCCTAAGCTTTGGGTTCTTTTCAGGCTGAGAATATTGAGTTATTGACAAATAACTATGTCAGTCAGACATTTTAAAAGCGAAGTGGCAAAGTCTGAAGTCAAATGAAGGACTGAGCTCGTTTCACTGGGACCCTGCTCAGCAGTGACTACAGGAATGTGCATTGAGCAATACATCCAATGGCAGGTGGTGTCACCAATCCATGGGGATCCCAGCCTGTTCACAGGGGACAGAAGTAGGCTTGAGGGATGCAGAGACTCTGAAGAAGGCTGGTGTTGGGTGGAGCAGAAGAAACTACTGTAAAATTCATTAAACAGGGAAACCAGGACCTGGAACACCCGGTTCCTAGCACACAACCTGGCCTACTCTTGAATTTACACTCCAGGCCAAGATAGCACTGATCCTTGATGTCTGCTGAATCCCCAGCATCTAACACACTGCCTGACATGGAGCAGGTGCTCAGGAAATCTGTTGAATTAATGTACAGTAGCCTGCATGCAATGCAGAAGACCGGGTTCAATCCCTTGGTTGGGAAGATCCCCTGGAGAAGGAAATGGCAACTCCAGTATTCTACCTGGAGAATTCCATGAACAGAGGAGCCTGAAGGGCTACAGTCCATGGGGTCACAAAGAGTCAGACAGGATGGAGCGACTAAGCACAAGCATACACAAGGTGCCCAATAAAGAAGGCTGAGTGCCGAAGAAGACTCTTCAGAGTCCCTTGGACTGCAAGGAGATCAAACCAGTCCATCCTAAAGGAAATCAACCCTGAATATTCACTGGAAGGACTAATGCTGAAGCTGAAGCTCCAGTACTTTGGCTACCTGATGTGAAGAGCTGACTCATTGGAAAAGACCTTGATGCTGGGAATGACTGAGGGCAGGAGGAGAAAGAAGTGACAGAGGATAAGGTGGTCGGATGGCATCACTAACTCAGTGGACATGAGTTTGAGCAAACTCCAGGAGATAGTGAAGGACAGAGAAGCCAGGCATACTGTAGTTCATGGGGTCACAAATAGTGGGATATGACTTAGCAACTGAACAACAACAAATGTGCCTAATAAACTCTTGTTCCCGTTTTTACATTCTTAATCTCCTCCATCTCAGGAACTTAAGCTGACTGTGGGTTTGTGAACTGTTTGCCACTTGTGGCTGGAACTCAGTGAATAATACTGTTTTGGAGCACACCTGTGTCTCACTTATACTTACCACCCTTCCAACATAATAGCAAGCCTTCCATTACCTTCCCATCTCTGAGCTCCTCATTGATTACATTCTCCCTTGGATTTGAAGTTAATTTTTTTCATATGATGCAGTCTTGTCTCTATTTTTATCCCATTTGTACAGTGCCAAGTATATTCATCCCATTATAAACTCACTGAGATTGAACTGAGTTCTACATCCTTTGTAGGCACCATGACACCCAGCAAGATGCTTTATCTATCTCTGAATAAACCTCACAGTCTCTTTCTCCCAAGATCTGACCTCCATAGTTATACTGAATTCCTCATTACTCAATGGAGAAGGCAATGGCACCCCACTCCAGTACTCTTGCCTGGAAAATCCACTGGATGAAGGAGCCTGGTAGGCTGCAGTTCATGGGGTTGCGAAGAGTCAGCACAACTGAGCGACTTCACTTTCACTGTTCACTTTCATGCATTGGAGAAGGAAATGGCAACCCATTCCAGTGTTCTTGCCTGGAGAATCCCAGGGACAGGGGAGCCTGGTTGGCTGCCATCTATGGGGTCGCACAGAGTCGGACATGACTGAAGTGGCTTAGCAGCAGCAGCAGCATTACTCAACATGGTCTTTTCTCTTTAAACATCTTTCCAACTTTCAAAAAGAAAAAAAAAAAAACTTGAAATACTCATTAACCATCTTTTATTGAGAACTATACCAGGCACAGTGCTAAGTGGTAAAAGAGAAAAAATGAACACACACATTAGAGATCAGAAATGCCAGAGTTTAAGCCTCCCTCTCTACTAAAACCCAAAGAGTTACCTAACTAAGTGGTTTAATGGAAACAGTATATGACCAGCTGCTCAATTAATGGTGTAACCTTGGATGAACTAAATATCCCCCCTGATATCCTATTAATCTGAAAAATAAAGGAGAGGAATGCCAAGGACATGCCCTCTCTCATTTTTTGTTCCTTCTCGGCAATAAGCAGTACCAAAGTTTATGTGATTACATTCTATGGTAAAGAGTAAAAGTTCTTGCCATATGACCCAGCAATCCCACTGCTGGGCATACATACCGAGAAAACCAGAATTAAAAGAGACACGTGTACCCCAAAGTTCATTGCAGCACTGTTTATAACAGACAGGACATGGAAGCAACCTAGATGTCCATCAACAGACGAACAGATAAGAAGGCTGCAGTACATATACAAATGGAATATTATTCAGCCATTAAAAAGAATACATTTGAAATCAGTTCTAATGAGGTGGATGAAACTGGAGCCTATTATACAGAGTGAAGTAAACCAGAAAGAAAAACACCAATACAGTATACTAATGCTTATATATTGAATTTAGAAAAATGGTAACAATAACCCTATATGAGAGACAGCAAAAGAGACACAGATGTATAGAACAGTTTTTTGGACTCTGTGGGAGAAGATGAGGGCGGGATGATTTGAGAGAATAGCACTGAAACATGTATATTATCATATGTGAAACAGATTGCAAGTCCAGGTTCGATGCACGAGACAGGGTGCTCAGGGCTGGTGCACTGGGATGACCCTGAGAGATGGGATGGGGAGGAAGGTAGGAGGGAGGGTCAGCATGGGGAACACATGTACACCCACAGCTGATTCATGTGAATGTATGGCAAAAACCACTACAATATTGTAAAGTAATTAGCCTCCAATTAAAATAAATAAATTTTAAAAAAATAAACAAAAAAAGAGTGAAAGTTCTGTAGTACTGAGAGAAGAATGAGAGCCATAAGGTTGAAATCATTTGCAGGTAAAATTTAAACTACCACTGGCAGTAACTATCCTTAAGCCACATCAACAAACCACATACTCAGAGACTTTATCAGTGATACACACCCAATGAAACATCTATACTCAGAGTCACACACATGAATCTAGTTGGGTTGACAGCATCCAGTCAAAATGAGAGTGGTGGACAGGGAAGTCTGGCATGCTGCAGTCCATAGGGTCACAGAGTCAGATACAACTGAGCGACTGAAATGAACTGATAAGACTTTATGTTGCTCTTGGTCATTTTGCACTCATTGGTTCTATGGGCTGCAACTATAATTTGACTTCACAGGAAGAGGAAAAAGAAAAGGACCTAAAGAGTGTCTCTTTTTTTTTCCCAGATAATGGAAGAATTTAAATTTTTTCAAAGAAGAATGGAAGAAATAATCCAAGAAGGAAGACAGAGTGACACTAATTGCAAAGGAGTAAAGATAAGAAAAATGGCTCAGTACAAGGATGTAAAGGAGGCTGGGAAGAAAAGAAAGACAAAGAGGAGCAAGAGAAGAACTCAAAATTGTACAACTGGAACTTATAAGAAGAAGGAGATTTTCCTCAGAGAAGGTGTATTGGACTTTGTGGAATTCCAAGGAAGAAGAACCTCCAGGATCCACAGGTTCAAGAAGTTTAATATTCAACAAATGGGAAGGGAAGAGAGGATATTTCTCTACAAAGCAAACAAGAGCATTCATTGAAGGAGACTTTGGAATATTTCAACTGGAAAAAAGAAGACTCCATTGGGAGTTGATGGTCTTCTACTGTCCTGAAGTAGAAAGATCCAGACCATGAAACAGACCTGTAAAGTCACAGCTAAGGAAGTTTCAGAGAGGAAGATTTCAACCAAAACTAAAGGGCAACATCCTAAAAATTAGAATCATCCAAAATTGGTATGTGTTTCTTTGTGAGGCTATGAGCTCCTCATTACTGGAAGTGCTTATTCAAGTGCCTGCTGCTGCTAAGTCGCTTCAGTCATGTCCGACTCTGTGCAACCCCACGGACAGCAACCCACCAAGCTCCTCCATCCACGGGGTACTCCAGGCAAGAATACTGGAGTGGGTTGCCATTTCCTTCTCCAGCTTATTCAAGTAGAGGCTGAATAATCATTTTATTTAGGAGACTGTAGGAAAGAGTCCTTTTCTATGCAGGTGATTAGGCTAGCAAACTTCTAAAAGTTCCCTTCCAACTTTAAGAGTCTATATGTCTGTTCATAAGAGTGCAGAAACAAGATAACCTAACACAAGGACTTCCCTGGTGGTCCAGTAGCTAAGACTCCCAGTGCAGGGGGCCCAGGTTCAACTCCTTGTCAGGGAGCTAGATCCCACATGCCTCAACTAACAGTTCACATGCTGCAGCTAAAAAACCCCACATGCTGTAACTAAAGATTCCCTATGTCCCCATGAAGATCGAAGATCCTGCATGCTACAACTAAGACTCAGAGCAGCCAAATAAATAAATAAATATTAAAGTAAAAAGATAACCTGACAGCAGCCTGATATAGAGGACAGAGTGAATTCAAAGAATGAATTATTTATGCTGATACAGATTAGAAGACACGTTATGATAACTTCTGGCCCAAGAATTATATGGCCTGTAGTCAGTCATATAGACTCTCTCACATGTTCACATCACATGCACACTTCAGAGCTGATCATTGTCCCCTTTCCTTTTATGCACATGCCATATGGCCCAGATTCTGTGGCAAAAGTGGCACATCAGGACTATACTCTACTACAGTCAAATTGTTTACAGCAACTTTGAGCTTCAGTCAGAAGTGGGCAAAATTGACTACTCTTCCAAGAACATACAATCAACCTATTTAATGCCACTTGACAGTTGTAAAGAATAATTCGATTCAATGTAGTTGGTCATAAAATCCTAGCCATTTAGCATTTTAATCTATAAATATACATTGGTAAATTACCAGTTTCTCAGTTCCTCCTCTCATGTCCTGATCTTGAATTATTTATCTGAATTATTCTATCATTGAAATATAAGCCAATACTGCTCATATCCATAGTGTTAGGAAACTAAAATTGGGTTTTCATCTTCATAAAACTGATGGAATTTGTAAAAATAATGAATAATGCTTAGAGAAAGGAAATAAAAATAAACTTAAGAGAAGTTGAACACATGAAAGATATTCCACATTTGGCTTTTATTTTCTCATGCCCTGAATGAGTCAGATATAAAATAGAGAAAGGCATCCTGTGTCCAGCCACCAGTTTGTAGGAACCAGATCATACAACCACATTCAGCTTCCAACTGTTCTCCAACAATACTCCATACTCTTGAAGGCCAACATCCATAAAAGTAAACAATCCCAAGTTAGAGCAACTATGACAGTCAGGTTTTCACAGAAATTGAATTTGCAATGCAGGACAGAGCAAACACTATTTTTTAAACAGCTAACATTAGGGAAGTGTCCAAAATTAATGCAGAATCAAAACAATGGGATGTAATGAATGCAACCAGAACCAACATAGATCTTATTAAAGCAATCATTAGATCACTATGGCCTAGGAAGGCCAGCATTTAGAATTATTAGACATTTCAATTCAGTTCAGCAAATAGCTTTTGAGATGGCACTGAGAAGCCTCCTTGCCCTCTGCTCCTGCCCCAGGCTTCACAAGGCACTGATATAAGTTGGCAGTCTTTGCTGATCCTCTCCTGCCTTCCCTGCCAAGGGAGCATCCTATTGCGGATAATTCTGGTTAAAAAGGATATGGAGAGCCCCAGAAAGTACCTTCACAACACCCCCCCCCCAAAACCGCAAAGAATTTTAGGTTAAAACTCCTTGCCCTGTGAATCAGAGCAATTTCAGGCTTGAGAAAACCAACTAATCTCTCTTCTTTTTCCTCTGAAAGCCCAAGATAGGCCTTTAGGAAGAAAGCACATTCTTAAGAGGCCATGACTTGTGGGAGAAGCCCTCCAGAGCTAGCAATGAGAACAATTAGGGAGGAACTCACTGAACAAACTCCTCAGACTCCCTAGGCTCCTCAGACTCCCTTGAAGTTCAAGAGGAGAAATGAGCATTGCAAGGTGCCTGTGAGCCTCCCAGTGGTCAGCTTCTGCTGGTGGGCACATTCCTTCCCATGACCCTCTCCAGCCCTGAAGATGCATAATCTGTGCCCACACAGCAGGAGGCAAGGGAGAGTCCAGAGTAGGAAAACCTGACCTCTACCATAGGGCTGGACCTGAACCCAGCTTGAGATAGGTACTAGTCTTCCTTCTCCACTGAAGAATAATCACCATGGCACATCCAGAATGAAAACAAAGGAGAAGGAAGGGTAAATTAAAACATCCTCAAGGACTTCTCTGGTAGTCCAGTGGCTAAGATTCCATGCTCCCAATGCAGGGGGCCCAGGTTCGATTGTTGGTTAGGAAACTAGATCCCACATGGTGCAACTAAGACTTCACAAGCTACAGCTAAAGATCTTGCATGCCACAACAAAGATTGAAGATCCCACATGACACAACTAAGACCCAGTGCAGTCAAATAGGAGAAGGCAATGGCACCCCACTCCTGTACTCTTGCCTGGAAAATCCCATGGACAGAGGAGTCTGGTGGGCTGCAGTCCATGGGGTCGCTAAGAGTCGGACACGACTGAGCGACTTCACTTTCACTTTTCACTTGCATGCATTGGAGAAGGAAATGGCAACCCACTCCAGTATTCTTGCCTGGAGAATCCCAGGGACGGCAGAGCCTGGTGGGCCGCCATCTATGGGGTCGCACAGAGTCGGACACAACTGAAGCGACTTAGCAGCAGCAGCAGCAGCAGTCAAATAAGTAAACATTTTTTAAAATAATAAAAAAATAAAACATCCTCATACCAGGTAAGCCTAAAGGGGCAGCAGGATTAGACACCTTGAATGAGTCACAGACAATACCTCCCCTAATTTTTTAAATTTTTAAATTCTAATATAGTTAATTTACAATATTGCATTAGTTTCAAATGTACAACAAAGTGGTTCAGTAGCATATATATTTTTTCATTTATTTTCCTTTATAGGTTATTAGAAGATATTAAATGTACTTCCCAATGCTTTGAACAGCCTCAAGTGTGCACACAGCAAGGGGCCAATTCCCTACGGTAAGCAGAGCATGCACCTGGAAGCTTCTTAGACCTGAATCCCTGGATGGCTCTGCTGGACACAGTACCCCACAGAGCTCTGCCATTTGCCTGATCTCACTCCCTTCTCAATTTTCCTCTCAGTCAGTGTTTGGTTTCCTTTAACAAGATCTTCTAAGAAGACAGTTCTAAGGCACATAGATGAGAAGATAAATGACAAACTTCAGTCGCCAATAAATTCCTACATTCTGTTCTCAGTCTCAGAGAGGATTTATTTAATTGGCACTTGTTAACTTTCTGATCAATAAGTCTAGATTCTCAGAGTTAGGCACGGATAACCTTAGACTGTCAAATAGGCTTCCCCAGTGGCTCAGCGGTAAAGAATCCGCCTACAGTGCAGGAGACTCAGGAGACAGCAGCTCAGTCCCTGGGTCGGGAAGATCTCCAGGAGGAGGAAATGGCAACCCACTACAGTATTCTTGCTGGGAATACTCAAACACAACTGAGCGACCAAGCACTCACTCCCTCAGACCATCTAATGCTATAACTGCTTCTTCACCAATCATAACAAGCAGGATAGCTCCACGGGTGAGCTGCAAGACCTGCAACCAGATCTCCTATCTTTAAATTTCAACTCTGATTTCTACGAGCTGTGTGATTTTAAGCAAGTGATGGAATGATTCTGCCTTGGTTTCTTGCTCCAAAACATGGGATACCAATAGCAGAACGGCCTAAAAGGACTGCTGGATTCTAATAGAACAGTGCTCAGCTTCAAATCCTAGCTATTATTATTATTACAACTGGGGTTGTTTAAATGACTGGAGCTTGTCTCATTTCATAGTAAATATATTTTGACTATCCCTAGTACATGGCTAGGGCTCATACATATAATAATAAATAATCATGACATTACAACCCCTTGGCAGCAAAAGCAAACATAACAAAGCCAACAAAAAGCTCCACCTCCTTTGCCGTAACAAGAAGCAGTCCAGGTTAGCATGCAAAGTTGTCAGATTCAGTCTCTCCCTGGAACATACTTCTGCAAATGTGTCTAATGTTACATTAGTTATAAAGTTACTGGGATACTTCAGCTTGGAGCAAACAACTATGAGAGTCTCTGCAGTTTCAATTTCTTCTTATCAGGAATGGTCTCATCACCTTGGTTCTCTAATCTCCCTAGGAGACCACTTAGGCTCTGATAGCTAAGGTGCTCTGTGCACACCTGGAAAACAGTCCTTGGTTCTTCTTAAAAACTGTCTCTAATTTCATTGCCTCTAGGAAACACACACTCTAACCAATGATCCTAATCCATGAATTTTATGAAGTTCACTGAACAAATTAGCAGAGAAAGAGTTGCTTATCAATGTGTTGTTTCTTCTCTTCTGTGCTTTCCCCCAAAGATGACACTCAGACTCCAGATGCATGAGTCCCCACCAACCTCGCTGCAATCCCCCACTAGGGGTAATGGGGGATTCAGCAAAAGGAGGAGTGGAGGTGAGAGGAGATGGCTCTGGGTGAGCCTCTTATGGAAACCTCAGCAGGGATGTGTACAGTCTAGGGAGCTAAGTACAGGGATGCAAGGTCCAGAAATCTAGAAGTGAATTCTGGAGTCTGAAGCAGAGGATTAGCCCAGTTAAATAAGTGGGGGCTTTCTGTGTCAGAGGAAACTAGTGGCTGGGCGGAGGGTAGAGTAGAGAAGAAGGCTGTGAAGCACATGGCCTACCTCTGATTTCAGCAGGAAGCGCTGGGCAAGCTGCAAGGGTGTGGGTGGGGAGGAGAGGGAAAGGGCCTCTCTTAATAAGGCAGTGGTTTGGACCCCAACCAGGAGGGTGTAGCTGTCAGTTTCATTTTGGGCGGGGGATGGGTGAGGTGCTTGTCCAGCAATCGCCCCCATCAAATGTGCATCCAATCAGTGTCATTTTTCAAACCCTCATCCTGCTTTGGCCAAGGAGGCTGGAATGAAAGCCAGGGGCTCAGGCTGAAACTGGAGGGAGCCTGGAGCTCTATGGCTGGCTTTGGCCCTGGAGCTCAGGAAATATGACACCTAGAGAGAGAAACTGCGGGAAAAGAGTCACAGCCAAACAAACACACCCTCAGCCAGAGAGCTGAGCCCAGAGGCCAGAGAGGGGGCCTCTGGCCTTTCAGGGAAAGATGGCCAGCAGTTCTCATTCTTCCTCTCCAGAATCAATATTTCCTCAAAGAGGAGGGACTCTTTTTGCTCAAAAAGTATTATGTTTCAATGTTAAGATTATCTTATTTCATTCAATACCATATAAAACTTCAATTCAGGGAGTTTTGTATTTATTTGTGAAAAAATTCAAATGTTGAGACCAAATGTCTTGTTCTGGCTACAGAGCAATATCATTATTGTGACTTATTTCTAAAATGGAAAATTTCTAGTAAAAAGTTTCCAAGGTAAACTTTGTTAGTTTTGTGAATTTTGGGGCCTGATAGGTGGACTTACCTGTCCTGCCCACAATTTAGAGATCTTCTTTTATGAATCTTGCTTGGTGAAGCTTTTCTAGTGCTATTTGGTGAAAAAGATGGTGCTTCAGTGTCTTCTGTAGGTTAGACACACCACATTTGCATGGAGTTTGCTATCACTTCTCTCCTGCCCTTTAACCAGTACTGGAGCATAATGGGTGGACTATGCCACGGATAATCCACAGGGATAGATAACCTAAAGCAAGATGCATTTAGCTGTAGAATAAGTTAGTTGGTTTGTTTTTTGATATGGGAAGCAATAGAGCCTAGTGATTAGGACCCCTGCACATTTCAAGTCAGAGAGAATGGGTTTATAACTCAGCATGACTACTGACCTGCTGTGTAACCTAGGGCAAACCATTCAACCTCTCTGAGCCTTACGTTCTCATCTAGAAGATGAGGATATAGCTTGATTCCACACAAGTGTTATTAGAATTAAATAAGATTGTCTACTTAAAGAAGTTATACTGCTTGGCATACAGCAAACGCTCCAGGTGGCACTAGTGGTAAAGAACTCGCCTGCCAAGGCAGGGGACATAAGAGACTCGGTTTGATCCCTGCGTAGGGAAGATCCCCTGGAGAAGGAAATGGCAACCCACTCTTGCCTGGAGAGTCCCATGGACAGAGGAGCCTGGCAGGCTACCGTCCGTAGGGTCGCACAGAGTTAGATACGACTGAAGCAATTTAGCACGCACATGCACACACAATAAAGAGTAGCTATGAGTGTATCTTATGCACAAATATTTATAATTCTCCAAATAATCCTGTTAAACAACTTTTAAAGGTCAATTTGAGAGACTAGCACAGTGTGCCAGCCCCATTTTGAGTCCCTTGCTCTGCTGTCTTCTAATTCTCATGCCTCAGGGATCAGCAGCATCACTTGACACCTAAGTACAAATGATCGGCATAAGAAGAGCTCCTTTTGCTGTTTCTTTTTCTTTCTCTTGTCTCTCCTACTCTCTCATGTTAAAAGCTTTCATTCCCATATGTGATCAATTAAAAAGAACATCCACCTACCAGGCCCCCAAATTCACAAAACTAATAAAGTTTACCTTGGAAACTTTTTTCTAGAAATTTTCCATTTTAGAAATGTCACAATAATGATATTGCTCTGTAGCCAGAACAAGACATTTGGTCTCAACATTTGAATTTTTTCACAAATAGATACAAAACTCCCCAAATTGAAGTTTTACATGGTATTGAATGAAATAAGATAATGTTAACATTGAAACATAATATTTATGTGTTTGGGAAATTATAGAACACAAAAGTTACCTGGAATAAGAACTTGAATACAAAACTGGTTTGACTTCTAAGTTAATAAATATTGTTTTGACTGGAAAATATTTCTATCAGTGACTAACAAAAATACTAGACTGTTATCATACCATAGGGATCTAGTTCAACACACATTCATTCATTTAGCATTTATTGTGCAACTTCTAAACGCAGGAACTGCGCTTACAACTGAGACACAAAACAGAAACAGCTACTTCCCACATGTGTCTTAGAGTTTACCGAAAGGTTCAGAAAAATAAAAAGCAAGTACAGAATGGTGTAAAAGAGCAATGATGGGGAGACACAGGGTGCAATGAGAGCCCTTGGGAGGACACCTAGCCAACAGTTAAGAGGCAGAAAAAATTTCCCAAAATAAACAACATCAAAGCAAAACCTGCAAGATATGCAAAGCCTGAAATAAGTAGGTGGGGCAGGGAAAGAAGGCTGCATGCAGTAGCACTCTAGGGTGGAAAGGCCCAGAGGGAAACTGGGGAAGTGGACTCATTTTTGTTGTTGACTCGAGTAGGAGTCAACATGTACTCCATGTACTCAACGTACATGTACTCCTTGTGAGCAGCAAGAAATGAGACCAGAGAGGAAAGCAGGAGACTCGTAGGGCATTTACTCTGAGCAAAAGGGGCACCCCATCAGAGGACCAAATTTAAAAAATGGAACATGAGAAGGCAGAATTAAGAAACCATTGTCCGAATAGGCAAGGATGGTGAGGATGGAGAAAAAGTGAAAAAGTTGAGAGATATTTCAACATGGAATTGAATGGATTGATGGCTTGGTTTGAATAAGAGGTGAAGAAAAAAGAGAGAGAGAGACCAAGAGTAAGGCCTGAGTTTCTGGCTTAGGAAGCTGGGGGTCCCACCCCAGGGCCTTTGCACTCACTGTTCTCTCTGCCTGAAATACTCTTTACCATATACCTTCTAGACTCATCTCTCACCTCTTTCAGGTTCCTGCTCAACTACTACCTTATCAAAGAGTATACTTCACCCTATGTAAACCTAATTTAGTTTAGTACCCAAATGTTCATCCCAGGTCCATTACTCTCTATTCTCCTAACACCTAATATTACCCCATAGCATTTATCACCACCTGACATTTTATGTATTTGCTCAACTGCTCTTCTGTCCTCATGAAAACATGCATTCCATGAGAGCAGTGTTCTTTTCTATTTCGTTCCTTATTTATCCACAGTATCTAAAATAGCTCCTGGTTACTCTCAACATATCTTTTCATGTTTAATGATTAAATTCACAGACGCAGAAAACACAGAAGTGGTCTAGGAAAACACACATTCACGTCTATGTCTAACACTTGGGTTCAGAAGCTCCTTCGTTTTTCAGTCAATCAAAATATAGGACATACAGAAAGGTACACAGATCATACATGTATCACTCAATGAATTATAACAAATGTTACTACCATGCAGCACAAGACATAAAACATCATCAGAGCCCCCAGCATGGCCCTCCCAATCACTAACGCTCTTGCTCCTCCCCAGAGGTAACCAGGAAACTGACTTCTAACCCCATCAATAGCTTTGCCTGTTCTTGAACTATTAATAAATAGAAATGGAATAATGTCATTTGTATTCTTTGTGTCTTGCCCCTTTCACTTAATATTAGATTTGTGAGATTTGTCCATGTTATTATATGAAACAACACTTTCTTCTTTTTTTGTGGCTGTGTGGGAGTCCAGCTTGTGAATGGTCATAACTTATTTTCTATCAACAAACATCTGGGTGTTTTAAATTTGGAGCCGTCACTACAGATGCTGCTATGAACATTCCAGTATATACCTTTAGGTGAACATATGTATTTGAGGGAGTGGGAAGGGTGGGCTATATGTCTAGGAAAATAAGTGTTGGGTCATAGAGTATGTATGGGCTTCCCTGGTAGCTCAGCTAATAAAGAATTCACCTGCAATGCAGGAGACCCTGGTTTGATTCCTGTGTGGGGAAGATCCCCTTGAGAAAGGACAGGCTACCCACTCCAGTATTCTTGGGCTTCCCTGGTGGCTCAGACAGTAAAGAATCTGCCTGCAAGGCGGGAGACCTAGGTTCGATCCCTGGGTTGGGAAGATCCCCTGGAGGAAGGCATGGCAACCTACTCCAGTGTTCTTGCTTGGAGAATCCCATGCACAGAGGAACCTAGCGGGCTGCAGTCCACAGGGTTGCACAGAGTTGGACACGACTGAAGCAACTAAGCAGCAGCAGCATAGAGTTATGTACATGTTCAATTTTAATAAGTCCTACCAAAAAGTGATCAAAATAATTGAATCAATTCCAAATCTCATCTGCAATGTATTCCATATGTTACTTTCCACTGCTCTAAATCCTCAACACTACTTGATAGTGTAAGTCTATTTAATTTTCTTGGTGGGTGTTTGTGGGTATTTCACCTTCCCAATGACTAGTGAAGGTAAGCATATATTCATATTTGCTATTTGGAGATCCGTGTTTATGAAATTCCTGTTCAAGTCTCTTCCCCTTTTGCTGTCTTTGTTTTATTGACTTGGGAGGATTACTAATATATTCTGAATACAAGCTCTTCATTGGTTTTAAGTGCTGCAAATAGTTTTCCTTATTCTATTATTCATCTTTCACTTTCTTAACACTGCCTCTTGATGAAGTTAAATTCTTAACTTTGATGTAATTCTCTTTATCAATCTCTTCCTTTACAGTTCATGCTTTCTGTGACTTGGAAGAATTCATAAAGGAGGATATGGGGAAAGCAGAAAAACGGACAAAGGGAAAGTGTTTTGGAAAAGAAGGGATATCTGTCAGCCAAGGCAGAGATGTGTTCCCAAGACCGGAAGAAAAGGTTACCCAAGGAAGATAACAACAGACTGAGAGGGACCTTAAAATTGGCCAAGGTGTTTCCTTTTGACCTGAAGACAATGATGAAGCTTTAAGGTCCTATCTCCACCTAACTATCCGCCTTCCTTACACATCTTTTCTGCCCATGAAGCTCAGGGGATGTGCCCATCACAGAATTTAACCACTCTCTCCCATGATACTTTTCTACCTTCTACATGCTTCTTTCACCTTTTTCATACTGCATTGCAATTTATCTATGTTTCAATCTAGACTGACAGCTTCTGGAAAGCAGGCACCAGCAGAGTACAGGACCAGCTTGTATAGGCTCATGAGAGCTGACTTAAATTTTTAAGAATTCTGCAAGCCAGTTGACATTATGTTGGTAGCTTGATATCAACCATGGTATTTTATTTTATTTTTTAACCAGCGGTTTTTAAATCAACCGGAGTATTTGTACACTGTGGAAATCAGCAAATGCTACAAATCAGGGTTCCTCCCTCCCCACAGAACCTATTGTTAATCATTTACCAGCACATCACTAGACACAGGTCCTATTTATCTCTATACGTTTGTCACTGAACACAGTGCTTGCACCAACATTTATTGAATTAAATTGTATTTTTTCACAATATCTATCATTCCCTTTAGAATCCCAAGTAAGTAAATTCTCTTTATAATGGGACATTATGCTAAGTGAAATGTCAAACAGAAAGACAAGCACTACGTGACTCCCTTTACACAAAGTATATGCAATAGTCATAATCATAAAATCAAGACGAGGAATGATGTTTACCAGAGGCTGGAGGAGGTAGGGAAGGGAAATAGAGAGTTATTAATCAACAGGCATAAAGTTTCAGTTCAGAGATAGGATTACACTCCAGAGATCTGCTGTCCAACTAGATTTCATGGGCTTGTCAATTTTTTTTTAAAAAATGCAGAGAATTCTGCTCTCTGCTCCTTCAGTGGATAAATTATGCTTGTTCACTACGCATGGTTGACACCATCTCTGACAGTTTATATATGAGTCTCCGAAGAAATTAAGGACGGCATGGACGACACATAAGCAGGTGCCAGGTAAAGTGAGCTTGAGAAGCCCATCTTTCTGAAGCCTAGTTCTCAGGAGGCACTTATAAGCCAGTTGGTGTTCCTAAGGGGTCTGTAAAGCACAATTTTCCATACAGATCTCAAAGTACAAACAGCCCAGACATTTCTTAGAGACAAAAACTTCATTTAACTCACAAAGCCACTGAATGAGGAGCAGCCTGTAGACCTCTCTTTCCTATACGCAGGCACGTTCTTTGATGATCCCTCCATTAACAGGATGGGAAAATGTCAGATGGCAAGAGAACTCATGACTCATGACAATGTCCTGGTGGGGGAAAAGGGTTTTCAGTAAAAGGCATGAGTAAAGTTTTATGTGCCACACAAACCCAAGGGCCAAAACTTGGTGAAAGAATGAATACAAATAAGACACAATGCCAGCATTTCAAAGCAACTGAAAATTTAACTTTCGATCCCTTTGTTGTTAGAGTGAGACACCAGTCTCATGATTCTTCAAGGAAAGAATGCCCAGGACTGGGGGCTCAGCATGTAAGAATCTCCCTAGGGGTAGGGGTGAGGGCTTGTGTGATTCAAAACAAAAATTACTCAACATTATAACTGCTTTATTTTTAGTCATGGTAATTCAATTACTTGGAAATTTCAGAAACCATTAGGAAAGGCGTAATGTTTATGTTTATAAAAAGAGGCATGGGTTTTCAAAAGGATGAGAAATGTTTTTTAATATACTTTAATTCTTGACTTTTAAAGATGAGGAAACTGAATTCAACTGTAAACTGTACGAGAGCATGGACCAAGTCTGTCTCCTTCACCAGGATTTGCCCAGCACTAACCATGCCTGGCACACAGTAGGTGTGCTATAAACAGTTGCTGAATGAATGAATGAAGACTGGAGAAAAGGCGAGCCTTGGCCAGCATTACACATGTTGACATTTTGTCAGAGCTGGCGAGACTGTCTTAACCCCAGTGATCTTTCCACCCTAAAGTGGTGGTTAATTAAAAACATGGACTATGGAGTCAGATTGCCTGGGTTCCTAGACCAGTCCCATTACAAGCTGTGTGACTGTGAGCAGTTTATATAACATCCCTGAATCTCAATTTCCTCTTCCATAAAATGGGAATAATCATAATCCACTCCCAGAGAACATAAGGGGAGAAAACACAGGTAAAGTGTTTAGAAAGTGCCCAGCTCACAGGACGTGCTTAACATACAGTGGCCATTATTATTAGCTGCAAATAGTAAAGTGGGACTAAATGATCTGAATCCCTAATGGTTCAGCACTGTCTTCTGTGGGAAGACAGAAACCCTTTGGAAAATTTACCTGAGACAAAACCTTGAAGCATTACTTATAAATGGTACTTTATATTTCTTTCAGAAGTCCATCAAGTTCACATAAGCACAAAGACTACCCAAACCCAAATAAATGAGGCCAATGAGACAGTGTTTGAGGGAAGGTCCTGTGTTATTCGTCCCTTTATCCCCTGTAAAGCATAGCAGAGGGGAGGTGGGATAGCCTGGTGGTCAGGAGCACAGAGGCTGGGCCTCAACTGCCTAGGTTTAAATCCTAATTCCTTTATTTGTTTACAGTGTGACCCAGGCCAAGTTATGTATCCTCTCTGCGCCTTTGCTTCTTAATTGTAAAATGAGTTTAATAACTGCATCTACCATATGGGATTGTGGTGAGGACAAAGAAGTGATGATTCTTAGATGGCACTAACAGCCATCACCACACACAACAGACATTTGTGTGAAATCATATGCATTGCCATGACTTCAGCTACATAATGGACAGTGTCACTGTCTTGCCATTGGCTCTCTTTGCAATGGTTGATCTCATGTTACAACCAGCACGAGAGTCATGGTCCCAATCCATTAGTGTGGCCCTGACACCACGCCAAAGAGATGCACTGCTGCTGATGATGCTAAGTCCCTTCAGTCATGTCCGACTCTGTGCGACCCCGTAGATGGCAGCCCACCAGGGTCCTCTGTCCCTGGGATACTCCAGGCAAGAATACTGGAGTGGGTTGCCATTTCCTTCTCCAAAAGAGATGCACAGAATAATACCTACACCAATTACTGGAACAAAGTCCAGTCAAACAAACTGAATTAAGGAACCGAGATTCCCTGGCAGAACGATGTAAGGGGATCCCAAGGGAAACAAACCCATCGAGGTACCAACGCATTGACAAGAGTCTAAGGACAGCCATCACCACAGCCAGAACCAGCCAAGACACAATTAGCAGGTGCCCAGGGCCCCTGGGAGCTGAGCATTCCTTTCCACCATTTGTACTTTCTTGGACCATCTCCAGCCAGCATTGTGGCAGCCACAACAAATAATTTCAACCCAGGACACATTTTGGATTATCTTGTCTACTAACACTCCTCAGGATATCACTCCTTTGTGAGTCATAGCAGAGTCTGCCTTATAGACATCCATAACTCACACACAGTTCAGATGTTTAATAGAAAGAGCCTATAAATGCTTTGCAACTAACAGAGTTTGAACTCGATAACCTTGAAGATTTTATAGAGACAGTACAGCATTGTGGTTAAAAGCCTAGACTCTAGTGCCAAGTGCTGTCTGAGTTCAAACGTTGGCTGAATCATTTCCTTACTGTAGATGAGATATTTAACCTCTCTTGGCTTCAGCTGCTTTATCAGTAAATTATAACAATTATATCTATAGCATATAACTTCTGTGAGACTAAAGGAGGTAACATGTAAAACACTTAGGAAGTAACAGACAACTGGTAATCGCTATAGACAGACTAGCTTTGGCAAACACATAACTTATACTGGCTGGTGAAGGCATCTGGGCAAAGGAAGAGAAAGGAAACAGAAGATGTCTCACAGTGTACAGAATAGGAGACTATGTTCACTTGTGTGTGCTGGCACTTGATGGGAGAGATGTTGGTCTCACTTGTTTCAGCCTTAACCCATGCTCAAGTATTCCCGTTGGTTAAGTCACTTAGAACGTATCAGAGCAAAAGTTCTTTCAATTGCCTCCATCCTTCTGCTTGCATAACACTGGAGTCACAGAACCAACCTCATTCAAATTTTCCAAAACAATCACCTTTGCACTGAGTCAGCCTGGAAACTTTTAGTAGACAGGGTTGCAGTTTCTAAACGCTTAGAGTGCAAATACCAGATGCTCACCTACATCATGTCTTGCTTGATTCTCTGGTTGTACCAATATATAAATAGGGATCCACAAAAATGATCCACTCAATTGCCCCATTAATGCTTGGTATGTGTACTCTGTGCTCAGTGGCTCAGTCATGTCTGACCCTTTTGTGACCCCATGGGCTGTAGCCCTCCAGGCTTCTCTGTCCATGGAATTTTCCAGGCAAGAATACTGGAGTGGGTTTCCATTTCCTTCTCCAGCATATCTTCCTGAGCCAGGGATTGAACTCACATCTATTGTGTCTACTGCATTGGCAGCCAGATCCTTTACTACTGCACCACATGGGAAAAATATTCATTATTCATTATGGGATCAGGTTAGCAACTATATTGGGGTCAGAATTGGTGAGTTCAAGTTCTTAGAATTCACAACTTCTCTATGTCCAAACTGACTCAGGAAATAGCATCTCTGGTTCAGGTCCTCAAGCATTCCCTACATCCCCACTAGATTTGTATCACCATAGTCAACAACAAAATTGATATACATGTTTACTACCGGTCTGTATGAAGTTCTGGGTAATCTTATAGGTCTGTAATGAATAGGACACAGTCCCTTTTCTTTTTTAATTTTGTTTTTTAAAAATTTTATTGGAGTATAGTTTCTTTACAATGTTGTGTTAGTTTTTGCTGTATAGCAAAGTGAATCAGTTATACATATACACATATCCTCTTTTTTTCACATTTCCTTCCCATTTAGTTCACCACAGAGCACTGAGTAGAGTTCCCATAATAGTATACACACACACACATATGTCAATTCTAATCTACCAATTCATTCCACCCCTCCTTCCTGCCTTGGTATCCATATGTTTGTTTTCTACATTTATGTATCTATTTCAGCTTTGCAAATAAGTTCATCTTTACTATTTTTCTAGATTACACATTTAAGTGATATTATACAATATTTGTTTTTCTCTTTCTGACTTACTTCACTCTATACGACAGTCTCTAGATCTACCCATGCTTCTACAAATGGCACTAATTGGTTCCTTTTTAGTACTGGGTAACATTCCATTTTATATATGTACCACATCTTCTTTATCCAATCTTCTGTCAATAGACACTTTGGTTACTTCCATGTCCTGGCTATTGAAATAGTACTTCAGTGAACTTTGGGGAGCATGATTTTTCAAAATTATGGTCACAGTCCATCTTCTTTAATTATTATTTGCCTAGCACTGCCTGGTACTGAATAAAATGCCTAGCATGTGTACTCTCCATTGTTGTTGTTGTTGTTCAGTTGCCAAGTCATGTCTGACTCTTTGCGACCCCATGGACTGCAGCAGACCAGGTTTCCCTGTCCATCACCAACTCCCACTGCTTGCTCAAACTCATGTCCATCAAGTCAGTGATTCCATTCAATCATCTCATCTTCTGTTGTCCCCTTCTCCCCTTGTCCAATCTTTCCCAGCATCAGTGTCTCTTCCAATGAGTAAGTTCTTCGCATCAGGTGGCCAAATATTGGAGTTTCAACTTCAGCATCAGTCCTTCCAATGAATATTTAGGACTGATTTCCTTTAGGATTGACTGGTTTGATCTCCTTGCAGTCCAAGGGACTCTCAAGTGTCTTCTTCGATGCCATAGTTCAAAAGCATCAATTCTTTGACAAACTCCAAAGTATTGGAGTTTAGCTTTAGCATCCATCCTTCCAATGAATATTCAGGGTTGATTTCCTTTAGGATTGACTAGTTTGATCTCCTTTCAGTGCAGGGGACTCTCAAGACTCTTCTCCATCATCACAATTTGAAAGCATCGATTCTTCAGCACTCAGTCTTCCTTATGGTCCAACTCTCACATCCGTAAAGGACTACTGGAAAAACCCTATCTTTGACTATACAGACCTTTGTCCATATAGTGACTCTCTGCTTTTTAATACCCTGTCTAGGTTTGTCATAGCTTTCCTTCCAAGAAGCAAGCATCTTTTAATTTCATGGTTACAGTCACTGTCAGCAGTGATTTTGGAGCCCAAGAAAATAAAATCTGTCACTACATCCACTTTTTCCCCACCTATTTGCCATGAAGTGAAGGACTGGATGCCATGATTATATTTATTTATTTTTTAAAATGTTAAGCTTTAAGCCAGCTTTTTCACTGTTCTCTTTCACCTTCATCAAGAGGCTCTTTAGCTCCTCTCTACTTTCTGCCATTAGGGTGGTATCGTCTGCATCTGAGGTTATTAGTTCTCTAGGTAATCTTGATTCCAGCTTGTGATTCATCCATCCCAGCATTTCGCATGGTGTACACTGCATAGAAGTTAAATAAGCAGGGGACAATGTACAGCCTTGATCTACTCCTTTCCAAATTTTGAACCAGTCAATTGTTTCATGTAAAGTTCTAACTTTTGCTTCTTGACTCGCATATAGGTTTCTCAGGAGACAGGTAAGGTGGTTTGGTATTCCCATCCCTTTAAGAATTTTCCATAGTTTATTGTGATCTACACAGTCAAAGGCTTTAGTATAGTCAATGAAGCAGAAGTAGATGTTTTTCTGGAATTCCCTTGCTTTTTCTATGATCCAACAAATGTTGGCAGTTTGATCTCTGGTTCTTCTGCCTTTTCTATACCCAGCTCGTACATCTTGAAGTTCTCGGTTCAAGTACTGCTGAAGCCTAGCTTGAAGGATTTTCAGCATAATCTTACTAGCATGAAATGAGCATAACTATATGGTAGCCTGAACATTCTTTGGCACAGCCCTTCTTTGGGATTGGAATGAAAACTGACCTTTTCCAGTCCTGTGGCCACTGCTGAGTTTTTCATATTTGCTAACTTATTGAGTGAAGCAATTTAACAACATCATCTTTTAGGATTTTAGAAAGTTCAGCTGGAATTCCATCACCTCCACTAGCTGTGTTTGTAGTAATGCTTCCTAAGGGCCACTTGACTTCACCTTGAGCCAGTCTCCAGGATCTCTGGCTCAAAATGAGTGACCACACCATTGTGGTTATCTGCATCTCAAGACCTTTTTTGTATAGTTCTTCTGTGTATTCTTGCCATCTCTTCTTAATCTCTTCTGCTTCTTACCATTTCTGTCCTTTATCATGCCTATCCTTGCATGAAATGCTTCCCTCATATCTCCAACTTTCTTGAAGAGATCTCTAGTCTTTCCCATTCTACTGTTTCCCTCTACTTATTTGCACTGTTTATTTAAGAAGGCCTTCTTATCTCTCCTTGCTATTCTCTGAAACTCTGAATTCAGTTGGGTATATCTTTCCCATTCTCTCTTGCTTTTTACTTCTCTTCTTTTCTCAGATATTTGTAAAGCCTCCTCAGACAACCATTTTCTTCTTGCATTTCTTTTCCTTTGGGATGGTTTTGATCACTGACTCCTGTACAATGTTATGAACCTCTGTCCATAGTTCTTCAGGTACTCTGTCTGCTAGATCTAATCCATTGAATCTATTCATCACCTCCACTGTATAATCAGAAGGGATTTGATTTAGGTCATACTTGAATGGTGGGAAGATCCCCTGGAGAAGGAAATGGCAACCCACTCCAGTATTATTGCCTGAAAAATCCTATGGACAGAGGAGCCTGGTGGGCTACAGTTCATAAGGTCACAAAGAGTTGGACACAACTGAGCAACTAACACACATTGAATGGCCTAATGGTTGTCCTTACTTTATTCAATTTAAGCCTGAATTTTGCAATAAGGAGTTCATGATCTGAGCCACAGTGAGCTCCAGGTCTTACTTTTGCTGACTGTATACAGCTTCTCCATCCTTGGCTGCAAAGAATATAATCAATCTGATTTCAGTATGGACCATTTGGTGATGTCCATGTGTAGAGTCATCTCTTCTGTTGTTGAAAAGAGTGTTTGGTATGACAAGTGTGTTCTCTTGACAAAACTCTGTTCACCTTTAAACTGCTTTATTTTGTACTCTGAAGTCAAAGTTGTCTGTTACTCCAGGTATTGCTTGACTTCCTACTTTGCATTCCAATCCTCTATGATGAAAAGGATATCTTTTTTTGGGGGGTGGGGTGGAGCATGTTAGTTCTAGAAGGTTTTTTGTAAATCTTCATAGAATCAGTCAACTTCAGCTTCTTAAGCCTCGGTGGTTGGGGCATTGACTTGGATTACTGTGATGTTGAATGGCTTGCCTTGGAAACAAGCTGAAATCATTCTGTCGTTTTTGAGATTGCACCTAAATATCGCATTTCAGACTCTTTTGTTGACTATGAGGGATATTCCATTTCTTCTAAGGGATTCTTGCCCACAGTAGTACTTATAATGGTCATCTGAATTAAATTCACCCATTCTTGTCTGTTTTAGTTCACTGGTTCCTAAAATGTCAATGTTCACTCTTGTCACCCCATTTGACCATGTTCAATTTACCTTGATTCATGGAGCTAACATTCCAGGTTCCTATGCAATATTGTTCTTTACAGCATCGGACTTCACTGTCACCACCAGACACATCCACAACTCAGCATTGTTTCCACCTTTGCCCCGCCACCTCATTCTTTCTGGAACTATTAATAATTGCCCTCCATTCTTCCCCAGTAGCATACTGGACACATTTCGACCTGGGGGTTCATCTTACAGTGTCATATCTTTTTACATTTTCATACTGTTCATGAGGTTCTCGTGACAAGAATACTGGAGTGCTTTGGCATTCCCTCCTCCAGTGGACCACATTTTGTCAGAACTCTTCGCTATGACACATCTGAGTGGCCCTGCACAGCATCATGGCTCATAGCTTCATTGAGTTATGCAAGCCCCTTGTCCACAACAAGGCTGTAATCCATGAAGAGGGTATTCTCCATTATCTAGATATAAACCCTAGTTCTGTCACTTATTAGCCACATGACCTTGGGCAAATTATTTAACCTCTCTCTGCCTCAGTTTCCATATCTAAAAAGTGGGGATAATGATAAAGCCTTCTTCATAGGATTGCTGCAAGTGTTAAACAGGTCAAAGGACTCTGAAAAGTGGTAGCTACAGAAATAGTGCTCAGTGAATAACTACCTATTATTAAGCTTCCATAGGAAAATGGTCTCTTCATCTATGGAGTATCCTGTCTCTTTAAATATTAGAGCTGGAAAGGACCTCAGTGGTCACACAGTTCAGGTTCTTCAGGGTAGATTAGAATGAGGTTCAGAGACTCCAAAGGACTTCTCCATAATTATAAACCCTATCAACAGGAGCCCTGAGATTAGACCCAGGCCCCTAACCCAAGGCTTCAAACTGCCTTCCAGTCTAATGTTGTTTAGTTGCTAACTCACGTCTGACTCTTTTGTGACCCCATGGTCTGTAGCCCATCAGACTCCTCTGTCCATGGAATTGTCCAGGCAAAAATACTGGAGTGGGTTGCCAATTTCTTCTCCAGGGGATCTTCCCGACTCAGGGATTGCACACATGTCTTCTGTATTTGCAGGCAGATTCCTTACCCTGAGCCACTAGGGAAGCCCCCAGTCTAATAAGCTGGTTTATAAATCACTCTGTTGATCATCCTCAAATAAAAAATTGTATTTAGTGATTTAAATAAAGAAATGAATAATGTTGTAGGAGTATTGTGGCAACAGTACCATGACAAGATACATGGAGAAATTATCTTAAGGCAACTGTCCCACTCCATTCATACATTACATGAAAGCACACTATTATTTCTGCTTTAATCTGTTCTAAATGTGTTTCATGCCTAAAAGCTCAGCATAAATTGCCCCTTCAAATCCTCATAGCAATCCTATGAGATAGGTATTATTCCAACTATAGTGAAGAGCAAACTAGGCACAAAGTAGTTAAATAATATGCTTAAAAATCATAGCTACTAAATGGTGAGATTGTGATTTCAACCCATGAAGTCTGCCTCTAGAATTCATACTTCTAACCACTATATTGTACTGCTTCAGTGGCATAAGAGGGTCAAGTTCTCATGGCTCAGTTAAAGTTTGGGTGTTAACAACTATATATTGTTAAGTTTTATCTTCGTTTTAAACAGGAGTATTTATGGTAATAAACACAGAGGTGGCATAGTTGCTAAGGGCACTATTGCTGTGTATATGTCTATCTGTATATCTGCATTTCACGTATGTGGCTTTCAAAGCTCCCAGTGCCCATACAGTATGAATTTACATATAATCCTCTTTGGGTGGTTCGCTCTTGGTTGAATTATTTCAAGATCTTCCTGCCCACACAAGCAGAAATATTCTACTGGGAAACAGAGCATCTTTGAACCTCTCTTTAATTGCTATAAAATCTCTTCTTCACAGACATTCTCAGAAGCTTACATAGCCAAACCCAGAACTTTGGGCCTTGGAGAACTCCATAAAAATCAGACACCATTTCCTCATGCTCCTGAAGAAGCCCAAATGGGGAACTGATGGTGTTAGAAAGAAATAAAGAAACCAAATTGACAAATTACACTAAAGTTCTTGGCACTTGACCTTGGGGACACAGAGTCAAGTTCTGACCGTGTTGAGGTTTATTATGAACTCAATTAATGTAGTCATTCTTTTGGCTTGTAGAATCCTTGATACATAAAAAAGAAAGGGATTTTGTACCTCCTTGTAAACAGAGGGTTGGAAGAGAGAGGACAAAATATCTCCTTAAAATAGAAAAGGAAACAGACAGAAAAAGATAAGTGATTTACATCCAAAGAATCAAAGACTTTTAGAACTGGAAGAAGTCACTCATCCAGGCCACACAGCAAGTAGATTGTAGTCCTGGGACCTAAACTTGGGGCTCCTGACTCCAAGTCTAGAGACTTTTATGCAAAATAAAGCCACAGAGAAGCATGTTTGTGTGGGTCTATTTTTGGACTTTCTGTCGTGTTCCTTTGATCTGTGTGTCTATTCTTTCTGCCCGTACCACACAGCGCTGACTCCCAGAGCTACTTAAGTCTTCAAGTAGGGTAGCCTGATCCCTTCCATTTTATTATTCTTTTTCAAAATTGTTCTAGCTCCTTGCCCTCTCCATGTAAATTTTAGAGTAATCTAGTCTGTATTCATTATAAAGAACATTATTAATATTTTGATAACAGTTGTGCTAAACCTATATATCAATTTGGGGGAAACTGGCATCTTTACTATATTGAATCTTTCAATCCAACAGTATGTTTCTCTATTTATATAGTCCTATTAATTTCTTTCTCAGATACAATTTTGAGCAAACAAGTTCTTTGCATGTTTCATTAAATGTATATGTATTTTTAGTGATTATAAATGTCGCTGTATTTTTAATTGTGGTATCCACATGTTCATTGCTAGTATAATGGAAATACAACTGATTTTTGCATCCAATTTTTGAGCTTGTAGGGTTTGTATCCTGTGACTTTGCTGAACATCTTTTTTCATTCCAGGAGGGGGGGTTTTGGTTGATTTCTTGGGATTTTATAAATAGGCAATAATGTCATCTTCATATTTTATTTTTTCCTTTCTACTCTGCATACCTTTATTTCTTTTTTTGCAATGGCTAGAACTTCCAGGACTATATTGAATAAGAGTGTCAAGAGCAGACATACTTGCTGTGATCCTAGTCTTAGGAAGAAAAGCATGCAGTCTTTCATTATTAAGTACACCATTTGTAATAGACTTTTTACAGACATCCTTTATCAAGTGAGGCAATTCCCTTCTATTCCAGTCTTGCTGAGAGTGTTTACCATGAGTCAGTGTTGAATCTTATGATATTATGTTTCTACATCAATTAATGTAATCATGTGATTTTTCATACAGAACTATCCTTCCTTGTATAGCTGGAATAAATCCCACCTGGTTGTAGTGTTGTTGTTGTTTAGTCGCTCAGTCATGTCCAATTGTTTTGTGACCCCATGGACTAGAGTCCTCCAGGCTGCTCTGTCCATGGGATTTCCCAGGGAAGAATACTGGAGTGGGGTGCCATTTCCTTCTCCAGGGGATCATCTTGACTCAGGGATCACACCTGTGTCTCCTACATTGGCAGGCTGATTGTTTACCACTGAGCCATTTGTGAAGCCCTGGTTGTAGGGTATAATTCTTTTAAAAGAATATATAAACACATTGTTGCATTTTATTTGCTAATATCTTGTTGAGGACTTTCACATTTATTAATATAGTTTCTGCTTTCTTTTGGTTAGTATTTTCATAATGTAGCTTTTTTCATCTTTTTTTCTTTCAACTTGTCTATATCATTATATTTGAAGTGAATATCCTAGACAGCATATAGAAGTTATATTTTGAAAGCATTCTGCTAATCCTTGTACTGCTGTTTACAGGTTTTCAATGATGAAAATATCAGCAATCACATATGCTTCAATCTAAAGTGTTAGTTCATTTAATCCTCAATACAATATTCTCAAAACCCTTAAAATACACCCATTTTACAAAGTAGCAAACTGAGGTGTATTGCCTAAGTTAACACATCCAGGTAGCAGTGGAGTTGGCATTTAAACCCAGCCCAGCTCCAGCTTGACTGTACCCACTATGCTTCACAGCCTAAACTAGGTAGCAAGCAGACTGCCCTGTTCTTGCTCCAGGAGGCATTTGGCACAAGCTACGAGTATTCTAACAGGTCCACCTCCCCAGGAGCTTCAACCCCACTGGGGAGAGAAATGAAGTTCTAGTTCACTGGCTAGACCTTTGACCTGATAGTATTTGCAGCCATGCATGCCAGTCATAATTAACTGCTGTTAGGTTTGGGTTGGCAGGGAGAAACAGTACTCTCCTTATGGTCCTAGAGGACCTGACCAGCAGGAATCAAAATCATTGGCAGACCAAGCACCTGGGGAGGGTCCCTGGACAATTTAAAAAAGAGAGGTATACTTCAACCTGACAAAACAGCAGTGTCCAGTTCAAGTGAGGTCCACCAAGATAAACACTGGCCCCATCCTCCTCCCTTACTGCGGATAAGACACAGGGCAGCACCTTGGGTCTGGCCCAAAGCAGACACACAGACACATCCAGGGGCCTCATGAGGTTACCGCTCAAGGCTATCCTGGATTTGGCAAGAATCCCTTAATGTTCCAGAGGGAACCCAAAATTAACCTTCCTCCCTTGAACTAAAGCAGCTAATAAAATGACTCAGGGCAGAGGAGTGGAGTTTTACACACAACTCATGGCTCCCTTTAGCTGTGAACATCTCTGAGCTAGAAACATTTACTCTCCTGCCATCCCATCGATGATGCACAGTCTCCTGTGGCTTAATAATGAAAACAGAAGGATGAAATGATCTACTAAATGACCCCTGTCACCAGAGAGAGGAAAAGACCTGGGAAAGTAGCATAGAAGACAATAGATAACAAAGGCTCTCAATCAATCCACAGTTATAAATCAATCAAATCATTGTCAAAGACCATATAGATGGAATTGTACCTAGAGTCCCTTGAAATCTTTTGCTTGTGTCAAGACTGAGCATAGAACACAGTAAACAAGCTGGTGCTATCACCATGCAGCAGTAACCAATGTAATAAAAGCCAGAAAGCAGATCCAGAAAGGTGAAGATGCTTTTTGAAAGTCATCCAGCAAACGGAAGCAGAGCTCAGGCTTAGAATGTGGTTTCCACCACATCCATCACACAAAAAGACTCCAGTGCTCCCATCCGTAAGAATGCAACATTTGCCTGCTCCCAAAAAAGCCAGATTAACTTTTCTGAGAACAGTCAGCAAGTCCTTGACTAAACCAGGAGCATGAGTTGAATTTTCTTAGAAATGTCTTGCTCTATAATTTCAATTTAAAAAATGTTGTGTTTATAGAAAAATACTGAAATGTATCTGTTCAGCTGATAGGATTATGAGTAAAGTCCTCTTCACCAGAAAAAAAATCCTCTCTAAGTTTGGGTTGTATTATTTTTGTACTTTAGAAAAAAAGAATAGGAGTCCATATTCCACAATTTCAAGGCCAGAGAATTGAGGCCTTTTTCAAGAAAGAAACGTGCTAGGGAGCATCATTCTGGTAAGGAACACGCGTCAGCATTGCAGGAACCATCAAGACAAAAACTTCCCAAGTCCTTGACTTAAAAATAAGATGTTCAACTGTGTCTTTGAGACTTTTTGTGTTCTCCATTCCATATCAGAGACTTCTTTATACACCGGCCTCCAGGACCTATAAACTCCACCGAGCTCCCCTCACCAGGTTCAATACAGGGACCAGTGACCAGGGCAGTTTCTCTACCTCCCTGGTCTTTCAACATAACTACTATGTTACTTGAAAGACCCTCAGAGAAATTGTGCCACTGTTTGAGGGGGGATAGCTTTATATGGAGATAGGCAGGCACACCTGGAGGACTGGTCCATCTGCCCTCCAGGCCAATGACAGGCAGCTTTGTACGAAGAAATGTGTTCTGAGCAACAGACAGGACACTGTTTTCTAATGCCTCTATGACTCAGGCCTGCATTTCCTCATCTACAAAACAGAGCCTCTCAGATTCTTCCCAGCCCTAACTTTTTGCAAGCCTAGGTGTCTAATGCTGAATCCCAGAAGGTTTATTTGAGAGAGACTGACATACCAGGTAGGACAGACTTTATTTAGACAGACCAAATATTAATAATAGCTCATTTTAATGAGTGTTTAATGTGTGTCATATACTATTCTGAATTTACTGTATATATTTTTTTATTTAATCCTTACAACACTATGAGGTAAAAATGATTATTATCACTAACTTACAGGCTCAGAGAAGTTTCCTCACCTGCTCAGGGCCAGACAACTGGTAGGTAATAGAGACAATACTTGAACTCAGCCAATTTTGTTGCAAGGCCATGTTCTTAACTGCTATAACTATATGCATCTTATATAACTACATATAACTACTATATGTTGGAAGATCTGTCTTCAGAACTCAGTCTTTCCCAAACGAATGAACTTTACTGACTTCAGCTCTCGCTAAATTCACCCTCTCCCTTCCCTACATGTTGCCCAAAGTCTTCATGGATCCCCTTCTATAATTGAAAAAAAAAAAAAAAACTCTTGCCCAAACCCCAGAACATAGGTGTAAATACTATGAAACGGGAGAGGTGGTGAACAGTGTGTCTAATGGTGGGATCTAAGCCTGAAAAGGGCTTCCCAGGTGGTGCTAGTGGTAAAGAATCTGCCTACCAATGCTGGAGATGCAGGAGACATGGGTTTGATCCCTGGGTAGGGAAGATCCCCTGGAAGAGAGCATGGCAACCCACTCCAGTATTCATGCCTGGAGAATCCCATGGACAGAGGAGCCTGGCAGGCTACAAAGGGTTGCAAAGAGTCATATGCAACTGAAGTGACTTAGCACACACACAAGTCTCAAGAGGAAGGAATGAAGCTAATACCCAGCAGATGAGGGAAGTGGTTTTGGAAGTAGGGTACCTTCCTGCAGGCTTGAAATCACTGACTACCCTGAAATTCATAACATCCATGTTCATTTCTGCCCAGTTCCTAGGGCGGAGGACTCACCGGGAAGCGCTATTCAGTCCCAAGATGCTAAATAAAAAGACCATGTGGATGAGTCATCCAAATTGGAGAGTATAGAAAAGTCAGGCAGAAAGAAAACAAGCTAAAATACCTACCTTGGATATCCTCATCTGTCCATGTGGGAGAGCCTCCCTTGTGTTTCCTCTTTCTCCCTGGGTTACCCTGACAATGAGAAACCCACTGGGAAAAGAGCTAAGGAGCCTGGAAAGACCAGCAGTGCTTTATCCACGAATGGAGCCTTGCAAAGACTAACCAGCCAGTTAGGACCCATCAACAAATAAAACATTAAGAGAATATCAACCATGTGCAAGGCAATCTGGAGATAGGGAGTTGTAGCCTTTTTGTTTGAATTCACTATAGTAACTAGAGTTGGAAATAGCAAACCCTCAATGAAGTTGAAGTTTGCAACCCAGTGGCAGAGCAGATTTGGGAACTGGCTCCCCCTGGAGTAGAAAGCATCCTGCCTGGATCCTAGAAGAAGAAGAGAAAATGGCCAACATTCGAGGGAAGGGAAATCTCAATCCTCAACCCACCATGAGCTTGAATCTCAATTGAACGATCATCATTCCTCCTGCACTCCTGGGAACCAGCTCCAACATCCGGAGCTAGAGTTAGCACAAACTGGCCACATCTCTGGGATAATATTGTTCTTGGTTCCCTCTCTGTAACTGGTCAAACCTCCTTGAGAACAGAGGAAACACTGTTTCCTTTAGACCAGATTAAACCCTTTTATTCTCATAGGAAGGGCAGTGACTTTCACCACTGTGCAGGAAACACAGTGCAGAGATGGGGCACCATATGGAATGGCAGGCTGCAGGGCACAGGAGTTAGGAGGCCAGGCTTTGGTTCCAGTTGTAGGTCTGTACTTTCTAGCTGGGTGACTTGCTAAGTGACTTGACCTTTGTGAGCTTCCGTCTGTCAACTGTAGAAAGTAGTCAATAATATCCATCTCCTTAGGACTTTTTAAACTCCAAGGACCTCCTGAACATTGCACATAATGTATCTGGCGTTGAAAACAGCACAGAGTAGGTTCTTTAACATTGGAAACTGTTATTAATGTTATTTCCAAAATATAGGAGGCCATACAAGCGTTTCCATTGGAGACTTTAGGTGTTGACTAAGTAAACTACAAAATTACCGCTTTTCCTTTATTCAGCAAACATTAGAGAACCTGCTATGTGCTGAGTAAGTTAGGCTCCAAGGATAGAAAGAAAGATAGATAGATAGAAAAACAGATAAGTGACGCACTTTCCCATCTGTAAGGATTTCACAGGTTAGCAAGGAGAAAGTGTTATATAAACTCATAAAAATAGTGGCGTGACAAGTGTAATGGAGGAAAATGCTGCATGAGCGTAAAGGGGGAGCGATTAATTAAGTTGGCTGGAAACAGCTTAGTGTGAGTCAGGATGGAATTACTGGGCTGAGCTGTTCTGCCCATTTCTCTATGTGACTTGGAGTATGTGATTGGGAGTAAGGTATAAGGAGGGCTTCATGAGCCTTTAGGCCAAATATATAAGTATTAGTAGAAATCATTTTTGAATGTTCACTTGCAGTCCTACATGTATACACACGCAAACACACACATGTTCCAACTTTCTCTCTCTAAAGCACACATTCAACTGAATTGTGCCCACACCTACCAGTCAGTCTCCAGAATATGGTGTTCCACTTGCCTGTCTCTACCTCTCCGCACCACGAGGGCAGCCGTAGGACTTCTCCTAAATTACACAACCATCTCTGAAAGCCCTTCTTGTCCATGCTTTCAGCTCCCACCTAACGTTATAACCCTTCCTGTCTGTGCTTATAGCTTTAGTCTCATTCTCTCTGATCTATCCTCTGTTCTACAGCTGAAGGGGATTTTTAAAAAATTCAAACCAGTGAGGTCTCTTCCCTGCTTAAAAAAGACCCCACTCGCCACTTGTCCACTCCCACCACTAGCCCTAGCTTGGCCTTTGAGGCCCTCCACGACCTTGCCTCTTCCAATGTCTCTGGCCTCCCCCTGCCACTTTTATCCACTCATTCACTGACTATTAACTAAGTGCCTACTATGTGCAAGCCTTTGGCCCAGGCATATTTTCTTTGAAATGCACACCTCAGCAGGTCAACAACATGTGGTTCCTTGAAAGCCCCAGCCTCTCTCCAGCCTGGTCCCTGGATCATGAGAAGTTCTTAAGAAATGCTTACTGAGTGAAGCAGTGTTTCCTCAGTTTGCAACCTTGAGAACTTGGTTTGCAATATTTATCCCTCACTGTTAAAGTGGTTCTAGAAAGGGAACCCCATATGGGTTTCTAATATTGAGATTATCTTTAGTAAGAATAATTGCAAGGTAATTAGCAAATGGTAAGTTTTGTACAATATTCTCCACCAGAATATGAGTGAGGGACAAACATAGGGTTCAGATTCAGACTTCCAATGGAATTATGTGTTCAGAAGAACTGGAGAAAACAAAAGTGGGATCATAGAAGCAGAAAGTAGAATGATGGTAGTCAGGGGCTGAGAGGAGGGGAAAAAGAGGAATTCTTGTTTAATGGTTATAGTGTTTCAGTTTTACAAGATGAAAAGAGCTTTGTAGATGGATGGTAATAATGGTTGCACACGATGAATATCTTTAATATCACTGAACTGTATACTTATAAATAGTTAAAATGATATTTTTATATCATGTATGTTTTATCACAATAAAGAAGAATTAGGAAAAGGGGAGATTTGTTGGTAAAATAGTAAAGCACAAGGGATGATCTGCTCTCACCTAAAGTAAATGCCAAACTTTACCCAGTCCATTGATTACCTATAAAAGTACATTAATCCTGCTCTGAATTATTCATTCCTAGGGGACAGAGTGTCTGCTACTCATTCATTCATTCCTTAATAATATTATTGAGTATGGAGTATGTTCCGAGTTCTATGTTAAATGCTGGGTAACCCCTTCAGTGGGAATGGGAATTGCTGTCCTAGTGGCATTTACAATCTGTTGGGGGAGATAATTACAAGGTGTGCTGAGTCCTGTGACAGAAACATCTAGCACCTGGGGGCTAAGAATAATAAAGGTAACTGCAAATAGGGGGGCCTTCTCTGAGACGGTGAAAGCTCAGACCTGAAGGACAAAAAGGAATCACCAGGAGAAAGGGCAGGAGCAGAGGATGATTCTAGTTATTCTAGGCAAATAAAATAGCTTGCATAAAGGTTCTAAGCAGAAGAGAAATTAGCCTGTTCAAGAAGCCAAAATGAATCCAGAGTGACTGGACTAAAGATGACCACAAAGAGTGGAAAGTACCCCACCATGAAGAGCTTCACAACCATGGGCAAAAAACGGACTCATGTCTCCCTCAAAACCCATATGTTGAAGCCATAACCCCTAATATGACAGTATTTGGAGATAGGACATATAGGGATGTTGTTAAGGTTGAGTGAGATCATAAGGGTGAGGTCCTAATCTGATAGGATTTGTGCCCTTATAACAAGAGAACCAGAAAGCTCACTTTCTCTCTCTCTCTCTCTACCACGTGTGAGAAGCCTGCTTCTGCAAGCAAGAAAGGAAGCTCTTACCAGAAACCTAACCCTGCTGGACCTTGATCATGGATTTTCTAGCCTGCCGAACTGTGGGGAAATAAATTTCAGTTGTTTAAGCCACACAGTTTGTGGCATTCTGTTATGGTGGCTCGAAATGATTAATACACCATGGTTAGAAATTTGAGTTCTATACAAAAGAAATCTATACCATTTTTCAACCAAGGGAATGACATGAACTAATTTGGTTTTTATAACAGCTTTTGCTGGCATTGGGGGAAAGATGAAGAGGAAGAAGCACTGAAAAGGAGAAAACAAGAAGCTATTGCAGTCAGCTGGGTGAGCAGTGGTGGCAGCCTGAACTGGGATGCTGACACCAGAGAAAGAAAGAATGGGACAGATTTAAGATACATTCTGGGATTTCCAGGTGGCGCTAGTGGTAAAGAACTTGCCTGACAATGAAGGAGACGCAAGAGACAAGGTTCCATCTCTAGGTCAGGAAGATCTCCTGGAGGAGGGCATGGCAGTCCACTCCAGTATTCTTACCTGGAGAATCCTACAGACACAGAAGTGTGAAGGGCTACAGTCCATAGGGTTGCAAAGAGTTGGACACAACTAAAGTGACTCAGGACACATACAAGAGATATTCTAGAGAAAAAAACAAGCCTTGTTGACAGCTCACGTGTGGAAAGAGAAACCACAGAGGATGACTTTGTGAGTTTTGGCTTGACTAGCTGAGTGGATGGTGTTGTCATTTACCAAGTCTAGGAAGGAAAGAAGAGCAAAGAGTTTGGGGAAGAAGTAAATTCAGTTTTGGACACATCAAACTTAAAATATCTATGAGTAGTACAAGTGGAGATATCAAGAGCTCTGATTGTTATCTGAATCTGGAGCTCAGAGGAGAGGTTGGGACTAGAGATCTAAATTGAAGAACAAAAGTATAAAAACAGCATTTAAAGTATGAGACCAGGGAGACGAAATACAGAGAATCTGCTGCTGCTAAGTTGCTTCAGTCGTGTCCGACTCCGTACGACCCCATAGACGGCAGTCCACCAGGCTCCGCCGTCCCTGGGATTCTCCAGGCAAAATACTGGAGTGGGTTGCCATTTCCTTCTCCAATGCATGAAAGGGAAAAGTGAAAGTGAAGTCGCTCAGTAGTGTCCGACTCTTAGCGACCCCACGGACTGCAGCCTACCAGGCTCCTCCGTCCATGGAATTTTCCAGGCAAGAGTACTGGAGTGGGGTGCCACTGCCTTCTCTGACAGAGAATCTACATGGGCAAAAAGAGAAGATACATGTGCAAAAGGACCAGGATCCTCTCTAAGGCTCTTTCCACTCTACCAAGCTTTCTCTTTTTGCTTATATTTATAAATGGGGAGAACTAGATAAATATGTAGAATAAAAAGGATAAAATGAACATAGTATGGTCCATAGAGAAAGACTGTCTTTTAGTGCCCGCCTTTTAACAGCAGAGTGCTATAACTGTAGAAAGAAATGAAGAGAGATCTGAATTATTGAGAGTTCTTATAAAATAAATTATAGTTTAATTAAGGTCTGTGTCTGTTAAAAATGTAAAGTAATTCCTCTCTTTCTCTGGTGATAGAGAAGTGATAGAATGATAGAAACATAGATAATCAGCTACTCACACACACACAAAATATAAACTCTATGAATCTAAAATGCCTTTTCATCATTAAGATGAAATAAGTCACAAAAGAAACAAAAAGCCAGCGTTGCTCTAACATTAGTTCTTTCCTCTCTTGTTAGTGACTCACTAACAATAAATGCCGCCTTTAAATATTTCAGTCAAGAGAAATTGGTTTCGTTTATACAAATACAAGGAGTTCTCACTGCCCTAGACCCAGCAAGATCCCTCTGAGATGAAACTGCACAATCTACCGGGAATATAATCAGGGTAATGCTCCCATATCCTTCTTGAACCAGAGTCCCTCCCATGAAAACACCCATTGGCTCCCAAAAGCTGCCCTCTGAGAGGCTCTTTCTGTGCACAAACTTTTTAAAGATGCATTAATTTTCTTTGAAAGGTAGAGTTGGGGAAAGAATCAGGAAGTGCACTTGAGCTGATTGTAATATCTACAAAATTAACATCTTTATACTTAATTACAGAATGAAAATAGGCAATTAAAGCCCATAATTAAAAGATATACATAATGATGAAATTACACTGTCAAGAAAATTCCTAACTAACCTGAAATCCCTGACACAACTTCCTACTGATATTTCCATCACAGAAACCATTTACAAGGGCTTATCTAAGGAAGGTTTTCCATGTTTCTGAGCAGATCCATTTCATAGGGACAGAGAATCTCAGAGAACATCCCTGCTGGTAATTTTCACTAAGACCAATCAGCAAATCCACCCTTAACAGAAAGACTGGTTCACTGAAAAAAAAAATATATGTATAATATATATATATATTTTATGATTAGTGGGATGGAAAGCCATTTTCTGGACAGGTCTCAAAATTAATCTTTCACCATCACACCATAAGTAAGGCTTTGCCCACGTCTTTTTCTTTCCAAGAGCTTCCCTGATGGCTCAGATAGTAAAGAATCTGCCTGCAGTGTGGGAGACCTGGGTTCAATTCCTGGGTTGGGAAGATCCCATGGAGAACGGAAAGGCTCCAGTACTCTTGGCTGGAGAATTCTTGTCTGGAGAATTCCATGGAGGAATTCTGTAGCACACCAGAGGAGCCTGGTGTGCTACAGTCCATGGGATTACAAAGAGTCAGGCATGACTGAGCAAGTAACACTTTCACTTTTTTTCTTTTTGAAGCATCATCAAAACATTGAGTCAATTAAGAAACAAAGAAAAGAGTATATGTGAATCTATATATGTATGTGTGCGTTTTGGTATAGTTCAGAACATATATACATATGTGTGTATATGTGTGTATGTACGTATACATGTATGTACATATTTAGAGGTATATATGTTTGTGTGTTTGTGTATGTGAGAGAGAGAGAGAGTTTTCTGGGAAATGTGAAGAGAAACAAGGATATCATGTAGTATCAAGTAGTTAAGGTCCAGCCACTAGTCTGCAGACTAGTTTGCAAACAATTTAGAAATATAATAGACAATGAGAGTTATAAAACCAAAGAGTTAAGGTACAAGAGAAAAAAGTTGGAGAAATAAGGGATCAGAGGATGTACCTGGATGGAATGCTGATATGACATCAGGTGCTTTAATAAGCACTGCATATGTGTTGACTCATCTAATCTTTATTACATACAACCTTCTGAGATGGACATGACTCTTTTCCATGCAAAATAACCATAGCACAGTGGTTAATAACTTGCCAAGGTACTAAGGGTAGGGCTAAGTGACTGGCAGGTGTGACAGAGAGTCGAAGGTGACTAAGTTTTTGACCTAAATGAAAAAAGAATTATGATAAAATTTTCAGAGACCAAAAAGGGAAGAAAAAACAATGGCCTTGTTGAGTTCTTGCACAGATGTTGTGCCTTTGAAATGCCTGAGGGTTCCCAGGAGGAGGTGTCCATCATGTAGCTGGAGATTCCAGACAAGAACCTTAGCAAAAGGTCAGCCCAGAGAGGCTGATAGGAAAGAGATCTGAAGAGAGGAGACAAGCCGGGAGGGAGGAAGCCAAGAGAGAAGACACAGAGGAGAGGAAAGGTCAGAGGAAGGACATAAGTCCAGAGTAGGACAAGCATCAGTAATTAATCACCTCCTACCAGAGTCTCCCCTGACCTTAACCTCCACTAACTCCCTGCTTCTTCCATCATAACCCACATGCTTGGGACAAGATAACCCTCAGCAAGTACTAAGGATAGGATCGTTGTTATTCATTGCAATTGCTCAACAGTAAGATCTAAAAGCACAGGGATTGTCACAGAGCACAGGGGTGGAATTGGAGCAAGGAGAGGGAGGCTCAAGAGGGAGGGGAGATATATATATATATATATATATATATATATATATATATATAATATATATGACTGATTTGCATTGATGTATGGCAGAGACCACCACAACAGTGTAAAGCAATTATCTTCCAATTAAAAAAAAAAAAAGCACAGGGGTAGCATCTGTCTTGTTCACTATTCAATTCTAAAAGTGCTTAGCCTGGCACTAAATCAATACAGCCCGAGTCATGAAGGAATGAGCAGAGGATTGCCGAAACCTCACAGATGAGGAGTAGTAGGAGTCAGTAAGCAGCAGAAATTCATTCCAGTCCGGTGCCGTTTCTGCCACACTCCACTGCCTCCCCTCCCCTCGCAGAGACCCCTGCCCACAGTTTTTCAAGGTCAGCCCCCACACAATGTCTTCACGTGTTACAGAACATGTGTGTGTGTGCTATACGGTGTGGAGAGGCCAAGCCACAGCCACTTTCCCCTAACAGACCACACCCCTCACTTACTGTGAACCTCCTGGCACATGGATACAGCATCAAACCCAGCATTTCAACCACCATAACAAGCATCAAATGTTTACCCAGGCCAAAGCAAAAAGCACCATCCCACCCTCTGGCCCCATGGAACTTGTACCAGAATCAAATCACTGAAATTAGTGTGCTGGCTTCTCAACTAACATAACCACTCACTTCTGGCAAATCAGAGAGGAACCACTTACCCTTCCAGACCACGCAAGCCTTTGAGCATCAACAGATGACAGAAGAAGCTTGGGGAAATTTTCACTTTGGGTTAAAGCAACTGAAGTCAGAGGGGGCATCAATGCTGAACTCAGTCAATATCACCAAAAGTATTTCAGTGGATATTAGCCATACTGTTGAGGCATTGAAAACACCAACAGACTGGATCCTGGCTTTAAAGTGGGATGAAAATGATTCCTGCTTTTCAGTGAAAACCTGGATCAAAGCATCAAGAGGTTTAGGGTTTGGCGAGACCTGGCAGGTGGGGGACAGCAGAGCCATCCCAGCATGGCTTTGGTGTCACTCCCAGGGGGGACATTCACGAGTGATTCCCTGGGTGGGGGTGGGGGGTGGCTGTGGAGGACACAGCAGTGGCAGCGGTGGCAGCAGCCACGTTCCCCTGCTGTCTGGCATTTGGAGCCCTCCAGGAGCCAGAATGGGAGTGGGGAAGGAAGAGGAGAAAATTGGAGCTGTTTCAGGGTAGATGAGATGGCCCTGTTCCTGAGCCATAGGGGAAAAATCTACTAAGAATCCCTGGAGCTGTTAGAGGAGATTTTAATGCCATGAAAGAGAAAGAGTTGGTGGTTCTCTAATTGAGGATGCAGTCAGAAACTTTATTATGATTATTATTTGCTGTTTTATCCTCACCAGCCTAAAGAAACACAGGTATAGCAAGAGAAAAATATTAAACTAACACAGTAAACACCAATACTATGGCAAGGACTCTGTATAAGCCTGAAGCACTCTGCCAAATCTAAAAGCCCAGTGGCCCAGTATTGCTGCTGTAACAGATTATCACAAACTTAGTGGCTCAGAGCAACATGAATTTATTATCCTGAGGTCAGAGGTCCTAAAGTTGATGTATTGGCAGAGTTGTCTTCCTTCTGGAGGCTCTAGGGGAGAATCTGTTTTCTTGCCTTTTCCAGCATCCCCAGGCTGTCTGCGTTTCTGGGCCCACGGTCAGCAGCATACCACCCTCTTTCCTCTCTGGCATCTGCTTCCATCTGTATGTCTTCTTTCTTTTACTTTGATCTTCCTGACTTCCTCTTTCAAGGACCCTTGTGACTACATCAGATCCACCCAGATAATCCAGCAAAACCTCTCCATTTCAAGGTCCTTAACATTAACTAATCATATTTGCAAAATCCTTTTTATCACATAAGGTAACAAATCCACAGATTCCAGGAATTAGGACATGGACATCTTTGGGGGGATCAGTCAGCCTACCACAAGCCTCTTGAAATTTCCCCCTAGATAACCTCTGTTCTCAGCCATCCCAGGCCAAAGAGCATCCAGGCAGAGTTGCCTCCTGCTCTGTGCCTGGTCCACAATGCTGGGCTTCAGGGTCACACTAGATCAGCACCCAGACGAGCTCTCTGCCAGCAGGACTCCCTTATGCTATTTCACTTCATTCCTCTTGACCCCAATAAGCCACACCCTCATACACTCACAGATAGAACATCAAAAATCACAGATAGAATCAAAAATGAGAAGGACAATAGGGTTCCTCCAACCTAGGAGACCCTAACCTTTTTTTGTGCCCTGGACCCTCATGCAGTCTGGTGAAGCTTCTGAGTGTTTTCCAGGAATAATGTTTAATGTATAAAATAAAGAGCATAGGATTAGAAAGAAAACTACTGATACTAGTTATAAAATATTTGAAATATAGTTATCAAAATATTTTAAAATGTATAGTAGAATAATAGATCTTATTAATCCATTAAATAATAAGATCTAGTCAATGATCTAATAACACTATAATTTCAAAGGGGTGATGAGCATAATATTTTGAGATAGCTGCTAAAATTATGTGACAGAAAAATACTATTAATTTCTACCAATTGGAAGAAATGTTACATTTTGGTTAGAGTTTAGAAAAATAGAGGATTTTTTTCCTATCAAGTTTATAGAACACTCCCTTCCAAGTTTTACCCAGAGAATTCATGTCTGAACCTCAGATTTCAGAATCTTATTTCAGCCCCTTCTCCTGCCTCAAGATAATCACGTACTTAAAGCAATGAAATGTTGAGCATTTAAACAAATTTAAATTTTCAACAGGAATGGAAAGTCCACAAACGCCTTTAGTCACTTCATTCAAATTCTGGGACTTCTCTCTTCAGACACTTTCTAAAATTATATATTTATTTAGTTTCTACTCATTCTTGGTTTATAGTGAGGGATAAACTGAATTAAAATAAATTTAATTTTATCTTTGTACTATAAAAAATGTTTACAAAGCAAATCAATCACTTCTACAAACAAGATTGCAGGAAGAACTTTAGCCTTTTTGAAAAAAGCAAACTCTTTCCAAGCTCTTAAAAAGTTCTTTAGTAGTGTAATGAATGTATCAACAATGCGGATGTTCATGACAACTGGTTTCTGTCTGACTTGCTCCTTCACTGGTGCCAGCACAATTTGCTGACCATGCTTCCTGCATGTTCAGGTCAAATGCTCCCATACAGAAAACAGCCTATGTAAAGCACTATCTCCAAATGAGCTAGTGATCCTCAGCCAAAAGCAGAAAAAATATGTAGGTCATTTCAAACCCAAGTAAACACAATCTCATTCTTAAGAAAGAATTACTGCATTAGATGTGAAATAATGCATTTAAAGGAATCTATCCCTGTGCCTGTTATGTAACAAGCACTCAGACTTTAGCTATTATTATTGAACTTTTAACTTAATTTATTGATACATTTATTGATTATATAATAACTATGGATTAGTGATCCAATAATCAAAATAGCTAATACTATTAAATATTACTGCTATATAACTGATTGTTCCTACACTTTATATAGGATGTTAATAACAATGTTCACTAAAGGACTATGCCATATTTGTATTTCAGAACTTGGCTTTGATGTTTCTGAAACATGGGAGAAAATAGATTTGGTTCCCTTGCACATCTATCTCAACTTAAAATTCAAATAATACCCACTGATCCCCATTGTTTCATCCTCTTCTGGCAGGCCTCAGAGGCATAATCATATTTCATGAACAGAGAGTCAGGATGCTAGGTCTGACAGAAGATTTTTTTCCCCTAATTTGTGCATTTATGTGAAAAAAAATCTCTAAAAGTTATCACATTCAGTTATATTCATAATAAATTAGAAAGTTGCTTTTATGGAGAAAATTAAAAAATCAACAACAGAAAGATAAAATTGAACAAAAATTTTAATTAGGTCCCATTTGCTTATTTTTGCTTTTATTTCTTTTGCACAACAAATGAAACTATAAGCAAGGTGAAAAGACAGCCTTCAGAATGGGAGAAAATAATAGCAAACGAAGCAACAGACAAACAATTAATCTCAAAAATATACAAGCAACTCCTGCAGCTGAATTCCAGAAAAATAAACGACCCAATCAAAAAATGGGCCAAAGAACTAAACAGACATTTCTCCAAAGAAGACATACAGATGGCTAACAAACACATGAAAAGATGCTCAACATCACTCATTATTAGAGAAATGCAAATCAAAACCACAATGAGGTACCATCACACACCTGTCAGAATGGCTGCTATCCAAAAGTCTACATGCAATAAATGCTGGAGAGGGTGTGGAGAAAAGGGAACCCTCTTACACTGTTGGTGGGAATGAAAACTAGTACAGCCACTATGGAGAACAGTGTGGAGATTCCTCAAAAAACTGGGAATAGAACTGCCATATGACCCAGCAATCCCACTGCTAGGCATACACACCGAGGAAACCAGAATTGAAAGAGACGCGTGTACCCCAATGTTCATCGCAGCGCTGTCTACAATAGCCAGGACATGGAAGCAACCTAGATGTCCATCAGCAGACGAATGGATAAGGAAGCTGTGGTACATATACACAATGGAATATTACTCAGCCATTAAAAAAATACATTTGAATTGGTTCTATTGAGATGGATGAAACTGGAGCCCATTATACAGAGTGAAGTCAGCCAGAAAGAAAAACACCAATACAGTATGCTAATGCATATATATGGAATTTGAAAGATGGTAATGATAACCCTATATGTGAGACAGAATAAGAGACACAGATGCATAGAACAGTCTTAAGGACTCTGAGGGAGAAGGTGAGGGTGGGACGTTCTGGGACAATAGCATTGAAACATGCATATTATCATATGTGAAACAGAACACCATTCCAGGTTCGATGCGTGAGACAAATGCTCAGGGCTGGGGCAATGGGATGACCCAGAGGGATGGGATGGGAAGGGAGGTGGGAGGGGGGTTCAGGATGGGGAACACATGTAAATGCATGGCTGATTCATGTCAATGTATGGCAAAAATTGTAAAGTAATTAGCCCCCAACTAAAATAAATAAATTTATTAAAAAAAATTGAACAAAAAGATTTTCCAGTCATCATCATTTGAATATTTGAAATCAGGACTACCCTTAAAAATCCTGCACCCATTGGTCACCACATCCATTAGCAGAAGTTAGAGCATATATACCCCCCAAAGAAACCAAACTGTATATCCTTAAATATTTTCTTAGGTATTTAAATCATGGCAAGTATTGGCCCATGCCTTGGCTGCCAGATTCCTACAAACAGATAATATGCTTCTGCTGCATCTATATTAAACCGAACCCACCACTGTTAGTTAATAATAGTGTAGTAGGTCAAATTGTGTCACCCCAGGAGCAAGTCCTAACCCCTAGTACCTATAAACGCGGCCTTGTTTGGCAATAGAATCTTTGCAGATGTTATCAAGTTAAATTGAGGTTATACTAGATGAGGGCATCATCCAATGACTAGTGTCTTTATAAGAGAAAGGAGAGAGAGATTCAGACACAGAGGCATAGACACACCGGGAAGAAGACTATGTGACCTCAGAGGCAGAACTGGAGTAATGGCAGGAGGCACCAGAAGCTAGCAGAGGCCAGGAGGATGGTTTCCTAGAGCCTTGGATGGAGCATGGCTCTGCTGACACCTTCTTGGCCAGAACTTCTAGCCTCCGGAATGATGCACTATTAATGCATTAACAGTGCATTAAGGATGCAATCGCAAATTTCTGTTGCCATAAGCCAGCCAGTTTGTGGCAATTTGTTAATTCAGCCCCAGGAAGCAAATAGAAACAGTTAAATCTACTTTTTCTTTTTTTCAGAGGTATTTTTTCCATAAATCATGGCCTAATGTCTGATATGTCTAACGTCCACGTGCTTAACCAAGGCTTTTACATGTCAAAGATTAGCTTGGAGCTCCACTGCTGCTGTATTTCAATATCACATTAAAGTATTATTTCTCTTTATCACTGAGATTTTAGTGCCCCTTTAAAGTTTTAAAGGCCTCCCTGCTTCACCCCATCTCCAGCCCTGTTTCCCTAAGTCTCTTCCCACTGTATCTATCAGTTTGCATTTTTCCAGGCTGAATTGTTCTCCTTCCTGTCAGCACCCCCAAACAGTTTTGATGCCTGTGAACTAATTCTTGGTCTCCAGTGACTCTGACAATTGATTGCATCTGTGAATTTTAATAACATACTTGATATTTCCTGCAGATACTTGAGGAAGATTTCAATTAAGGCCAATCCTAACCAGATGCCTACAGGCCCTTTCTAGATACTTCCCTGGGGTGGGGTGGGGTGGTGGTGGGGTAGTATTATTGTTGAGATTGTTGAGATATCCTTTATAATTATTCTGCTATACTTCTGCAACCTAAGCCTTCTTCACCATTTCAATGCCATCCTGAGAACATTTCAAAAGAGGTGATGGGAAAGAAATCCAAGAAGGGATACGTGTAAATGTATAGCTAATTCACTTTGCTGTGCATAAAGATATGCCTATGCAACTTTGGAAAAGTATCAGGAAGGATGAGCATCAGACCTTAAATGTACAGGAAAGTAGCTGTCTCTGGGGAATTAAAAGAAATGGCTGAGAAGGGAAATTTTACTCCTCACTTCATATTATTCTTAAATGATGGGATTATGGGTTGTGTTTCCTGAGTGATTTTGAGGTTTTTTAATTTTAAAATATTTGAGGAAAAACAGTGCTACAAAAGTACCTGCTATTCAGCTGCAACAGTGTGCCACATGAATTAGCATATACTCTCCTTAAGGTACACATTTTCCATCAGTAACCAACATACACACACATATCTCACACTTTTTCAACAGCTGGGGAAACTACCCTCACGAGAGGAAGGCGCTTCCCCAAGGTTACATAACCAGTAAATCAGAGCAAGGATACATTCACCACTCTGACTATAACCCTGTACTCTTTCCATAGCTCACACTGCTCCTATTACCATCAGATTCTGTCTGCCCTGCATTTGTTCACTCATTCATTCCACTAACACTTGCCAATGCCTACCTGTGTTTAGCACCACACTTTGTTCCAAAAGAAGCTGCAAAGATGAACAAAGCAGAATGCCTGCCCTTTAACAGTTCACAGTCTCTTCTGCTGTTTATAAGAAACAGAAGGAAAAAGAAGGCTTCATGGGCAGAGAGAGAGGGAACAGCAGGGAACTGTCCATCTGCCCTGGCTACTCTTGTGAGGTTGAGTCAGAAGAGCACTCTGACCCCCTCCTCCTAAAAGTGCCCTTTTGTGCTGGAACAGGGCACAGATGCTCTTGACATTAGAGCATATCTTTGGTTATCTCAACCAACCTCTTATTTTTGTTCCATGTGAGCACAGAGGAAGTGGGAAGAAAGGAGGGGAGAAAAGTATTTGTAGAAACTTGAAGAGAGTGAAGGACTCTGGTTGTGGTATAAATTATACATGGAACTGAAGGTTCCATGTATAACGGTTGATAGACGGGGGATACAGTCTCTGATTTTGTTGTTGTTCAGGCTCCTATGAATTTCATTTTTATACGCTGGTGAAAAAGAAAAAAATTGCTCTGACTCAAAACAAAGAAAGAAAGACTTACTGTGGGCTCATGGGTAATTTTTCTAAGGATTTTCAGAAACGTTATAGTCTAAATATTGCAAATAACTCTCTCCCCTTATACAAGTGGGCACTTAGGGCAGCTGTCACCATGGGAGATGAGGTGCAGATAGATGAATGAGCACACCTAGGACCACAAGGGAACAAGGCTTGCCAGGCTCTTGAGATGCAAGGCATCTATCCGTCACCCTCCCTCCTGTCACAGGTTGCCATCTGAGGTTCAGAGAGGTGCAATGGTCTGTAAACACCACACAGCAGTATCAGCCTGCTCATCTGAACAAGGTCCCTGGTCTGCTTGGCTGTTTAATACGTGCTCTGTGAACATGTCCCCAGGAAGAAGTAGAGGTTCAGAAGTGGGAAGGTGGGGACCCAAACAAGAAATAATGAGTCTGAGAGGGGTTTTGATTTGAGTAGAAAATACATTTAGGAATAAATGAGTCATAGGATGAAATGCACAGCATGGGGAATATAGTTAATAACACTGTAACATCTTTATAGGATAACAGGTGGTAACTAAACTTATCATGATGATCATTTTGCAATGAATAGGAACATCAAATCACTGTGTTGTAAATCTAGAAATTACATAACGTTGTAGGTCAATTATAATTCAATAATAATAATTAATCAATTAATTAAAATACATGTAGGAAACTGATGAGAAGTTAGAGAGATCAGATGGGGTTTTGGGCTGATAGCCCTTGAATACCATATCAAAGTGTCTCATAACTCTTTTTCCAGGAAGGTAACAGAGAATTACCACATATTGAAACAGAGCTCAAACAGCAAATTCACTATTCTTTTGTCCCCAGAAAAAGACTAACCTGTGATGAGGAAGGAAAAGATCTTCCTGAGAGTACAAATAATCTCAGAATCCCAGGGAAGGAAAGAGGGTACCTAGATTTTTCACACATTCTCTCTGAAAAGAACAAATACTTTCACAGTATCTTCCTTTAGAAAAAATTACATACCTTCTTTTCTTTTTCTGATGTAATGCATACATATTAATTATTTATGAACTTTCAATTGTATGAAGAACCAAAAACAATCCTTATAATCTCATCTGAAATCAAACATGGTTAATCTTTTAGTATATTTCCTTTAAAGGTTTGATTTTTTTGTGTGCATTTTTACATAACTGATCTCATACTTTTATTTGACTCTATAACTTCTAATTTTTCTTAATATGACATAAATACCTTTCAGTGGTATTCAATAAATACCTACAATTAAAATTCTCAAACCCATCATTTTAAAGGTTTAAAACCTATGCACTTAACCATACCCTCATGGCCACTTAGATTATTTCTTTTTTGTACCTAATGCTTCATTTTTGTGTTTACATTTTTTCCCTATCAGTATGTTTACTTAGAACAGATTCGTAAAAATTAAACTCCTGCATCAAATAGCATGGACATTTTTAAGGTCATTCATATATCTTGTTGAACTGACATAACTCTGGAGTATATACAGTATATATATATTATTTTCACATATATAGAATTGCTAGAGTTTTTAGTTGAATGAAAGCAGTTTCTCCTTTTTAATGGCTTTTCTCCAGTTACAAAAACATTTCATATTTGAAGAAAAGAACACTCTCCATAATGTTAGACTGCTGGGGCTGGGGATAGGGCAGGAGATGCTTATATGAAACTTAATGTCTACCCACCCTTGGGCTCTTTTTACAATGCTGCTTTCTCCTGTCTTCTGATGAGGGCTACATGACCCTCCATTTCCTCTTCAACTACCCCACCCAGGTCCTCTGCCAGCCTCTCAGATTCTTGGATATGATCTGTCCTATGATTTATCAAGGGAGATTCCATCTTGCATTTCCTGGTAAAGAGGCCAAGTTCACACAAAGAGGCTTCTGCACCCTTGCCCAGGGCTTTGTAAAGTGAAGTTTTGCAACAAAGATTTGTGGTGCATTCCTGATCTTCACAGCCTGTGTGTTTCTCATTATCTTCCCTTGGATACAGTCACTGGCTTTCATTCCAAAGGCACCCAAGGCTGATCACTGCTCCTCCCAGAGCAGGGAGACTTCTTTAGTACTAATGGTATGGAGAGAGATGAGTCACCAACCTCTCATGTAGTCAGCCTCCTCTTCTCCATCCCTTCTGGCAGAGGTCTATTTCACTCCCTCATTACCCACCTGCTCTCTTGCTGGGCCTCCCCACCCCCACCTCCTCTCCCTTCCAATATTTCTCATCCACCAGAGCAAGGACAGGTCTTCTTGGAGCAGAAGTCAGATTATCTTACAACTCTGCTCCAACATCTGCAGCAGTTCTTTGTTACCTACATGGAAAACAGGGCCCAGCATTTTGCAATGGGTCAATAAATGTTTAGCATGTGCTTTTTAATGAGTGAGCTCTAAGCACCATGGGAGCTATACAATGAGCTCTATGTCTGGTTCTGGGAGCTGAAACAGACATATGAAAAGTTAAATAAGAAGGCTTCAGCTCCCACTGCTTTCCAGTTCCCCAGTCCTGGATATTTGACCGCCAGCTCTCACACTCAACTTGTTTCAAACAGAACTTACTCTCTTCTCCCCTAGTCTATGTTCTGTATAGAATAGCCCCACTATCCATGTTCTCAAGACAAGACAGATACAAGCCAGCAATATGGGGAGATATTGGGGTCAGGAGATTTTGGCTTTGTAGTGCCCATCAACATCAGTTATCTACTTATTCACTTTCTTAGTAGTGCTTAGAAACATAAAAAAAAAATAAACAAGGCATGTACCCACTGTTGTGAGTAGATAACCTAGTGAAGGAGACCTAGAGTTTGCAGGAACAAACTGTCCAGTGTCAACTCATACACACAAACTGTGGCTCACAAACCTAAGTCTCCAGGTCCTCCCCCAATCATCCAGTGTAGGAAAAATGGACCAAGACATCTACATGTATCCTCACAATTCTCTTGGACTTGTCTTCTACCAAATCTCAATCCAGACACTAGAACAACCACAATTTGTGGGTACTTTATACTTATAGAGTACTCTTCCAAAGATCCCAAACTCTTCACACAATATCTTGTGATTTAACCCTCACAACAAAATCACAGGGTGTGTTCTCATCACCTTCATTTTACAGATGAGAAAGTCATGCTTGAAGGCATTTATATCACACATCCAGTTGCTTGTGGTGCAACAGACATATGTTTAAATTCTAACGTGTGTCAGAAATTAAGGGTGAACATGTATTCATGAAGATCTTTGCCATTAGTGACTTAACAATCTGAGGAGAGAGACAGAAACCTAAATGATTTCCACATAATATGGTGTGAGGACAAAATATGCAGAAGTTACACCAAACATAGAAAATAACATCATTCAGCCCAACCCACAGATTCAGGGAGATTCCAAGGAAGGTGGGTGAGAAGAGAAGAAACATGTCAACTGAACTAGAACTTGAATGAGTTGTTGGCTCACAGGGAAACTAGAATCTGAATTTGGGTTTGTCGGACTCTCCAATTCATGTTTTTCCCCATTCTGTGACATGGTAGGTTTTCAATGGATATTCATTGAGTGACAGAAGGAATGAAGGAATAAACGAATACATTATGCTTCCTCCTGTGGAGAGAATGGAGTCCAAACAGTAACTTTGGTTTCCAAACGTCCACATTCTGACCAGATGAGCTAACCAGCTTAGGGAATTCCAGGAAGGCTCCCTGGTAACAGGGCAGGTCGTTCTCAACATTGGAGGCCCTAATTCACTGCTACGATCTCTCAGAATTGGTTGGTAGGTTCTAGAATTGAGAAGAGGACTCCCCCTTCTTTCTACTCCACTGCCTCAAAAAACCTTTTGTAGTGTCCTGGGCTTTGCAGACAATGGAAAATAAACTACAATAAGTAAGACCAGAGTTCCAATTGCCACAGAAAAGATCCCCTCAGAATCCCACACTAAACCCCTTTGGCTCCAGATAACTCTGTGTAAGGAAAACGGATCCTAATTCTCCTACGCCTACCTCCTCTGAAATTTGGTTTTGGAAGGAGGAGAGCCAAGATCTTCAAGACTTGAAGATCAGAGCGGTGCGCCAACATCCTCTAGCGATTACATGGGGCTGCCTCTCTCCGCCCACAGCCTCGCTCTCCACCGTGTTTGTGGAGCAGATGTCTCTGTGCCAGCAGCCCCCGTTCTGCACTTCCTGCTTCGCAGCCCAAATCTCGGCCTTCTGTCTTCCTGTGCTTCCCATACACATGCAGTAAGCTTGGAGCTTGTGTGTGCCACCATTTCACAATTAAAAAAACCCCAAATAAGAGACAGGTGGCGGGATTCTCCCAGGGAATTACAAGAAAGACGTCAAGCCCACGCCGCCGTCTGAATCTGGCTACCCAGTGAGCACCCCAAGGGTGAGTGGGTGGGGCTAAGGCTATGATTTCGGCAGTAAAAATGCAGTATCTACCCAAACCATAAAAAGTTGTTTTTATTCCTTGGTCCCAAATATTTCTACTCAAAATTTCCTCTTGGCTCTTCCCAATTCTTGAGAAAAGTCGGACTTATTTTGAACAATTAACGGAATCAGTTTGTGGAGGTGTGTCATCTTAATAAAATCACAATGGTTTCTTGAAGGAAGGCAATATGAAATGGACCTTAGAAAGTCACAGACTTTTTGGTACCATTATTTGCATCAGTTTGGGGCTCAAGAATCTTCATTGCCTGCTTGGGAATTAAGATTTAATGAATCAATTTCTCCATGGTGGGTTAAGATGGGCTTGCCCCACTGGGGCAAAAACACTGTTATTTTCCTTTCCTCTAAGGAAGTAGGGTTCATCTCATACACTGGGGGTCAGCAGACATGTTTCTGAAAAGGCCCAGGTAGTAAATATTTTAGGTTTCGTGGGCCATAAGAATTCTGCTGCAACTATTCAACTCAGCTGATGTAGCACAAAAGAAGTCACAGACAATATGTAAATATATGAGCATAGCTAGGTTTCAATAAAACTTTATTTACAAAAGCAGGCCTGCTTGTTCTACCATCATCTAAGTAACCTCTAAAAATATCAGAACCGGCATTAAACATGATTCCCAGGTGATCTGTATACAATGTATCTGGAAACCAATGTGTCTCAAATCTAATCAAGTTGCAAATTCTGAGGCCTGAAATTCTGTATTTTCAAACAAGCTCCCAGGTGATACTGATGCTGTCAGTGGATGATGCTTTAATTACCAAAGATCTATTTAGGTATTCTCCACAAAACCCAATACTAGGGTAGAACATACGAACTGATGGGTACCAGCAGCCTACCAATCAGTTCAGTTCAGTCCAACTCAGTCGTGTCCAACTCTTTGCAACCTCATGGACAGCAGCAGGCCAGGCCTCCCTGTCCATCACCAGCTCCCAGAGTTCATTCAAATTCATGTCCATTGAGTTGGTGATGCCATCCAACCATCTCATCCTCTGTCATCCCCTTCTCCTCCTGCCCTCAACCTTTCCCAACATAAAGGTCTTTTCCAGTAAGTCAGTTCTTCGCATCAGGTGGCCAAAGTATTGGAGTTTCACCTTCAGCATCAGTCCTTCCAATGAATATTCAGGACTGATTTCCTTTAGGATGGACTGGTTGGATCTCCTTGCTGTCCAAGGGACTCTCAAGAGTCTTCTCCAATACCACAGTTCAAAAGCATCAATTCTTTGGGGCTCAGCTTTATTTATAGTCCAACTCTCACATCCAAACATGACTACTGGAAAAACCATGGCTTTGACTAGATGGACCTTTGTCGGCAAAGTAATGTCTCTGCTTTTTAACATACTGTCTAGCTTGGTCATAGCTTTTCTTTCGAGGAGCAAGTGTCTTTTAATTTCATGGCTGCAGTCACCATCTGCAGTGATTTTGGAGCCCAAAAAAATAAGGTCTCTCACTATTTCCATTGTTTCCCTATCTATTTGCCACGAAGTGATGGGACTGGATGCCATGATCTTAGTTTTCAGAATGTTAAGTTTTAAGCCAACTTTTTTTCTCTTTTTCACTTTCTTCAAGCCCACTGATATCCACTCAGCTTCTCTACCTCCAAACAAAATAATACATGGATAATACTATGCTAAATATTATGCCAAAGCCAAAATAACTGACAGATACTCAGACCATGACTAAGAGGGTCTCACAATCTTTTGGAATGGGAGTGGTGGGTTGGGGGTTGGGGGGGCATGCAAGTGGAACCTCATACACATAAAAAAGTAATCAATACAAGAGACAGTGTGAATGTCTTTTGTAAGACAATGAGACATCAGTGAAAAACCCTGACAAATGCTGTGAATGTCTAGCAGGAAGACCCCAATCCTTCTCATTCATCATAAACTGAGGAATGAGGGGCTCTGTAATCCAGGAAGCAGAAATTTTGAGTAAGCTCAGGGTCAAGAGGAAATTCAGTGAACATTTCCAGCCAGAAACACAATATGATTCCTTCAGCCCACAATATCAGAATAAAAGAGCTGATGTAATATGAGAAATTATAGAGTATTGAAAATGGAAACAATGGAAATAAGATTCTTTATAGCAGCCCTAGATCAACTCTGAGGGCAAAACAGTTTGTGACTGACCCTTAAATCTACTCTTAAAAGCTACAAAGACTAAAGCCAAAGCAAGAGGCTGAGATCTTAGAAAACACTAGCTCAAAGTGTTTCATGCTTATATATTTTGAGGTCCCCAGATATTTCCCCCTGAAGGCTTATTGTTATGACACCTTAAATCTGGTTTGCTCCCCCAATAGCTTAGTTGGTAAAGAATCCACCTGCAATACAGGAGACCCCAGTTTGATTCCTGGGTCAGGAAGACCCGCTGGAGAAGGGATAGGCTACCCACTCCATTATTCTCTGGCTTCCCTCATGGCTCAGCTGGTAAAGAATCCACCCGCAATGTGGGAGACCTGGGTTCAATCCCTGGGTCGGGAAGATCCCCTGGAGAAGGGAACAGCTACCCACTCCAGTATTCTAGCCTGGAGAATTCCAAGGAGGGGCCACAAAGAGTCGGACACGACTGAGTGACTATCAAAAAAAAAAATCTGGTTCAGAAATGCAACCACACTCAGCAAGAAGGGCATCGGAAATGAGCATCTCCCAAAGCAAAGTCATCCATCCGCCTGGAGCATGTTCCACACAGATGCTGGATCTCAAGGATGGTATCCAGATGTCTCAACCCAGCCAGTGAGCAGGCTGGCACCTCCCTCCTTTGCAACTCTGTCTTTCACCATTCCTCCTCCCCAACCCTCTGCTCCTGAGAGATGGCTGTTTCCTCCTTCCCCTCCACCTGTATGCCCAGTTCCATCCTTGTTTACTGATCACTCTGCATCCTTGTTGTCTAGGTCCACTCCATCAATAATGAGTGACCCACACCTTTCTCTGTGTATTGAATCTCTGCCTGGCCTCCAAGCTCCACTCCCTCCATAGTCAAGGCATTTATCCTCTGACCTGCCCAGCCACAATTGCTGCTCTCCTTCCTTCAACCTTTCATCACTCTCTCAACACATCCTCACCTGCTTGGAGTGAATTCTCTTCTGCATTACTTCTCTCTGTTGTTAGCCATGAGCAGCTTAGGCTGGGTTATTTCTCATTTATACTTGAATCATTCCAAGTCTCTTCCAGAGTTCCTTACATATCACAGGGGCTCAGTAAACACTGTTATTATTTTATTAAGTAAAAATACTATGCAGAGTCCTTGGATCCCATGAGAAAAAAAAAAAAAAAAGAGCATGTTGTCTAGCCCACCAGTTCTTTTTCAGATCACTGCAGTCTGCTCTCAGGTTCTGCTTTTCAGAATGTTTTTGGAGCCTGGTTCATCCGGCAATGTCTGAGTCAACCTGCCCACCTCCAGCGCATCTAACCCCACCCCACCCGCATTCTCTGTACAGGGCTAGCTTCCTCCAGTTCTATCGGGCTCCCTGCTGTCATGCAGTCACACACCCTCCATAGTTGTGGCTCCCTGATTAGATGCTGACCAGGATCCTGCCTTCTCTAAAATGATCCAGGCACAGTCCAATTCCAAAATCTCAGACCCTCAGGTTTATTGCAGCAACACAATTACAGTGTGTCATTTATCTCAACCATAATCCATTCTGTGACTAAACAGGCGTCTCCAGGGTTTGCTCCTGTCACGACCCCAACTTCCACCCACCCACTACCTCCAACACCCCCCATGCTGACTTCATGCCTCAGCACACGTGTCCCCCAGGACACATGAAACCAGAACTTCCCATCAGAGATGTTCATGAGAAACAGGCCACTCGCAATGAGAAAAGGATGGCCTGCAGCTCGTGAAGGAAAATCAAGCTACAATTGGAAATACAAGCTTTTCCTTTAAAGGAGAAAGTAAGTTTGGCAGCAGTGCTCTTCTAAGCTGCCCTCCAACAGTGATGAAAGAACCATTTTGGGAGAGAGGGAAAGGAAGAAAGTGCGAGTGACAAATAGGGAGCAGAAAATAGCGAAAGAGAGGGAGACAAAAGAAAAGGAGAGAGGAGACAGAACAGCAGTAAGAAGGCACAGGGCAGGGGGGGTGGGGAGGCAGAGCAAGAGAATGGGGATCAAAAAACAAAAAAGGGGAAGGGAGCAGAGGGGGTGGTGGAAGAGGCAGGGATGGAGGGGAGGAAGGGTGGAGGAGGACAGGCCGGTACCACTGGGTCTTACAAACAGGGGCCACCAGTTCTGTGGGAATCCTGCCTGTCTCCCGTGGGAGCTCTGTCATCCAGAAGAGGACAGGCTCTCCACTGGCTTATTAGAAACGCTCAGCACTAAGAAGTCTATGCCAGATCCCCTTGGCCCCAAACAGACAACTGAACAGAATTCAGGGAATCTATCTCCAAAGGCACTTGTTGACCTTCTGCGCTAAGCCTTCATTAGAGATGCAAAATCTTTGAAAAGTCAGTGAGCAAATATCCAGAGTTTCTATTAATAACGCTCCTTTACCCTCACAAGTGTTCCAGTTTAGATGCTAAATACTTGCTCTTCCTATTAATAAGAGACACAGGAACCTGAAACTTATTGAGTCTTTAAACAAACTGAAATACTTAGTCTCATCATTTTGAGAAAAGGAGGAAGTCTGCAGTGGTGACCAGAAGAGAGCAGAAGAGACCAGCAGGGTTGAATGAATCCAAAGTACTTGAGATAATTCTAGGCATAATCCTATGATGGTAAGGGTGGGGAGGCACACAGACGAGGTTCTCAAGCCAAAGCTATTTATAGCACATCTTGGATATTGAAATAATAATTTCTAGAAATAGTCATTAAGATTGGGTGGCAGGGGAAGAAAAGACTACAGTGATGAGTACTTTTACACTTCTGAGAGGTAAAACGGAATGAATCGCAGATAAATAATGTTTGAGGAGTCAAATGGAATGGGGAAACTCTGCAATAACCTCTGGTTAGTGGTTAAATGCAGCTATGGATTATTCATTCTGAAATGTACACCATGAAGGCTCAAGTTAAAGACCACTTAGCTCTCCAGTATCAAGACTCTATTGGAAGGAGGAAAGGAAGGAATGAAGGATGGAAGGGAATTGGTTTCAGGGCAATCTATGGGAAGAAAGGGACCCAAGTTATTTTATCACCACAAATAGGCTAAGGAGTGATGGGGGAAGGTGGGAAGTTACCTAGACAATAAACAAAAAAGGAGTGTGTAATCCCAGGAACATTGTTAGTGAGAAGAAATCTCCTGGGGAATGTGAGGAAATAGAACTTAACCCTCCTGCCCTTCATCCTTCATCCCAAGGATTGCCACATTATTTACTCAATTGTGCATTCATTCAACAAGTGTCATAGAAGCTGTGAGTTAGATGTAAGCCTAAGTCAAGGCATGAGGTCCCCAGTGAGCATCTTCCACATGCCAAAACCCACACTAGATGCTAGGGATACAGGCACGAAGGAGATGTTCTCTGCCTTTGGTGACCTATGGACTGAGAGGGTCACAGATGCATGAAATTACTACAGACCTAGTTTAGTTGGTAGGATTCAATTCTGGTAACAGATGAACTGAGAAGTTTCCTTCAGACCAAAATTCTCCTACAGCTGACCACCTGGACCTGTGCAAGTGCTTTTGGTTTCCTCATGAAGCTTTGCAGTATATCATGCTTCTTTTTTTGCCCACGTATCTGCAATTAGCATCCTTGGCTAGGTTTTCTTACACTTTTAACTCTCCCAAACCTTATTATAGGGTTCTGGTTCTCTTATCCTGGTTTTAGTAGTTCTATTAAGTTTTGTTTTTTTCCTAAACCACCTCAAATTATTGCTGGAAGCAGGAAATTGATTTAAATATTTTCTAAATGGAATTGAACTATTAGAAGAGGCCTAGATTGATCCAGGAAACCCAGAGATTCCAGTGGGTCCTATAAAGACAGGGGAGACCTAGAGATCCTGGGTCACTCGGAGCTGGGGGTCCAGGACACCCTAGAATGAACATTTACTCTGGGTTGGCCACAACTGGATCCTTGAAGTGCAAAGAGGAAATGGACATTCAATACCAGGTTCCCTATATGATCAAACCAATGACCTTTTCTTTTGCTATCAGCTCTAGGATACAGGGCTTCCCAAGTGGCTCAGTGGTAAAGAATTCCCCTGCCAGTGTAGGAAGTGTGGGTTCGATCCCTGGTCCAGGAAGATCTCCTGGAGAAGGAAATGGCAACCCACTCCAGTATTCTTGCCTGGAAAACCCCATGAACAGAGGCGCCCAGTGGGCTATAGTCCATGGAGATGCAAAAGAGTCAGACACAGCTTAGCAAGTGAACAACAACAAGGACAGAACCCAAGGTTCACTTTTCTCCATGACACCGACCAGGGTAAGTGAGGGGCTCAGGGGAGCCACACTGTCACCCCTAATCTCCTGTGTTTACACAGCTTCAGTGACCAGCCCTACTTACATCAATGGGTGCAGAACATTCTCTGAGAGACAGGATCCTCAGGAATAGCTGGTCTCTGCTTCTCTTTAATTATTGCAGCTTCTTTGCTTCAAGTCTCAGCCTTGGAACTTTCTAGAGCATTGAACCCCCGACCAGTTGTGGATCTCCTTTTAGGAAGGGGGAGAAAAGGGAAAGCAATGCTTTGTTACAAACTTTTTCTTCATTCACATTTTCTTTCCTGCTTGACATATCTGTCCACTACTATTAAACAGAAGCCTCCCAGCAGCTGCAGGCTCTGAAGGAATTTGACAAATCCTCAGAGATTTTGTTTATAGAGGTTACACAATTGATATTTATCAATTTAGAAAGTAAAAACTGTGAATTTTAAATTTATTACTTATTTCATTAAAATATAATTGTATGTTAACACATAATAATTTTTTATAAAAATTTTTCAAAAAATATTAGTGAGAAGACTGACACTGCTTGATATTTTTAAAAATCTCTTTGATATCTGACTTAATCAAATAGATCCTCTTATCTGCTTCTAGATTCAGTTTGTTACAATAATAACGCAAGTCATTTAACCTCTGGAAAACTCCACCATACACTTGTGGGAGAATGAGAGTGAAAAAAAAGCAAATCCTAATGTTATTTTGAGAATAGTTTTGATCTTGTGGATCCCGTAAAATGGTGTCACAAACTTGAGACCCCCAGAGCACCCTGGAATGACTGCTCCATATTCCATCTCAGACTATCAGTCCCCTTCTTCAGGGACAACTAATTATCAGTTGACTGAGTAATTTTCTAGAACCATCCTACATGTATGTAAAACTATATGGATGTACAGGGTTTTTAATTTAAAAAATCAAGTTTTAGTGTCCTGTACATTTCACTTTGGGCTTTCTATTTACATGTTGGGGGTAGTTGCATTTTAGCATATGTAGTTATGTCATTCCTTTCTAAAGATCTGTTGTTTTCCACTGAATGGATATAACCATATATAACTGTATAAGTACTGCAGTGTCCAAGTGAGTTGATGAACAGCTACCAGAAGTTGGCAGCTTCTTCACTGAAAGATCTAGAACTTAAAGGGAATAAAGTGGCCACACAGATCAAGAATGGATGTCACATATGTTAGTACAGCTTTCCTCTGGCTTCTAGTTCCCCAGAAAGGCATGCAGCTGAAGCCTTCAAAATTTGAGAAAATATTCAAACTCTTGCTCTACTACTGTCCTTTTCTGGTTGGGGTTTATCTCACTATTTCAGAAGAAACTTGTGCTGATATCTCTGCACCTACCTGTATCGGAATGTTTACAAACATCAACCTCTCAAAGCATACTCACTATCATCAGTGTCACGTCATCATGGGGGAAGCGCCAAGTGTCCCCAAGTATTTTATTTTATTTTATTTTATTTGGCCACACCATGCAGCATGTGAGATCTTAGTTTCCTGACCAGGAATCAAACCTAAGCCCCCTGTAGTAGAAGCACAGAGTTTCAACCACTGGGCCTCCAGGGAAGGCCCCCAAACAGTATTCCTGAAAACTATTTCCCTGTAGCACTAAGGTGGCCAAGGTTAACCCTATTAGATCACAACTTCCCTGACACAGAAAATGCATCACCTAAAGGAAGCCCTCACCTCATATGGCTAATTTGGTCTAATTACATTGAAGGATTCAAAGGCTAAAATGTACGCAGATTATCTGGGTTCATTTCCTCACTGTCATACTCACTAGCTGTGAACCTTGGGAGTTACTTTGCTTCTACTTACTTGTAAAATGGAGATAATGACACCTGTCTCAAGAAGCCATAGAGAAGAAGAATTGTAATTCTCCGTTAGATGTGCCGCCCCAGAAGGTGCTCAGGGCTCAGGAACTGCTCACCTTCTCCTTCTATTGTTCTATTAACAGAAACAATATGTAAGATGGCTCTTGTGTCCTGTACTGAAGATCTTATGTCTTATGTCCTGGCCTTTCCAGGAACCTCAGTAATCCTGTCCTTTAGGAAGTCTGGAGCTGTAAGACACTAGGACAAGAGAAGACGATGGAGATTGTTTTTTTTCCTCTTGTGAGATGTTTGTCATCTGTCTGATGCAGAATGAGAGACTCAGGTCTGCTTTCCTTTTCACTAGGCCAGGAAAGCAGGCACCAACATTCCCAGTGTTTCTGTCTCAAGTTTCTAGTCTACCTCTGAAATTCTATAGGCCAGTGTGGTTTTTAGGCCCAGAGAACCTAGAGAAAACCTCCCAGGTTTAGGGGTGCTCCTCCAGTGAGGATGAGCAAAGATTTACCTTTGAACAATTCCTAGGAGTAGAACCAGCACTTATGATAATTACAGACAGGTGTATTATAACCTTCATTTATAGATGAGGAGACTGATGTTTGAAGACATTAGGTAAATTTCCCAAGGTAACACAGCTAACAAGATCAGGATTGTAACTCAAAACCAGGTTTGCCCTACTCTGGAGCTCAAGTTTTTAACCACATCATCATATGATGCTCCTGTTAGAAAGGAACTCATCCCTGTCATGACATAGCAAGACCCACAGCTTCACTGAAATGGTCTCACAAAAGAAACAAACTATCCTTAACTGTAAGCTAAGGAGTTTACTAACCCAATATTATAAAAACATAAAATTAAAATTCTTCAGAAAATCATCCCTCAGCTACATGCAAAGGAGAATAACAGGATACCAAAACCAATATTTTATTAGTTTTGGATTACTTACCTTATTTTAAGGTAAGATTATTTACCTTATTTTATTAGTATTTGATTAGATCAATTACTAAAATTAATTGGTTGTTTCCACCTATATATTATTGTTTTTTAAATAGATTAATCATTTAATACCAACTTAGCCAATAGTTTTTCTAGCTCCTAGTATATACCAGGGACTTCAAGTGTTATAGATGAAGAAAACATGTTCCTTGGCCTTGATGAAGAAGATGTAGTGGACATTATCAGATCTGATACATGTATAACTATATATATATTTGTGTTGGTGAGATAATAAGATAGAAAAGAATAAGATGCTAAAAGAAGGAGAAATCAAGCCAGTGGAGTATTCAGGGAAGACTTGAAGGAGGAAGGAGGCATCATTTGAGCTGACTCTTGAAATATAACTAGGATTTTGTCAAAAAAAATAAAAAGCCTAAGAAAAAGGAGCAATTTGAAAATGCAAGTTATGTGGCTGGAGGACAGGAACAGCACAATAATCGAAGCTAGAGCTGGAAGATGCTGAGGCTATAGAGGCTAACAAGAGGTGAGAATCTGTGACCCAGGAAAAGCTTTGAAAGAGAGGGATGGCAGGGTGAGGGAGGCTCTATACGGCTTAACCTGGCATGTGGGGTGCTTTATAGGAGAGAGGGGAGCAGAGTGGCCAATGGGAGCCTGACCTAGAACAATGACATCAGGAAGGGGAAAGAAATAATATGGAAGTATGATAATAATCACAATAAGAGGACTGAGCATCAGTCAGCAACCAGTTACAGCAGGCAAGAAGGAAGGAGTCAAGGAAGCCTGCATGTCCAGTCTGCAGGTGACCAAGAGCACATCACTACAAGTAACGAAACCTGGAAAAACTGGAAGAGGAATTGGTTCAAAAGGGATGATTGTGAGTTTCGGTTTAAACATAATGAATTTGATTTCCTTTCCATGGAAACAGGCAAATACATCAAGCAGAGTGGTAGAAATCTGGGTCCAGCATTCAAGAATTTGGTTCCATCAACAGATGAATGGATAAAGAATATATATATACATATATATATACATATATATATACACATATATATATGTGTATATATATATATGCAGAATGGAATGATGTAGTGGATAGCATCCCTGACTCAATGGACATGAATCTGAGCAAACTCCAGGAGATAGTGAAGGACAGAGAAGCCTGGTGTGCTGCAGTCCATGGGGTGGCAAAGAGTTGAGCAACAACAAGAATGGAATACTAACACTATGCGTTCAGTCATTTAAAAAAAAAAATTGCCATTTGCAGCAACATGAACGTACTTGGAGAGCATTAAGTGAAATGTCAGACAGAGAAAGACAAATACTGCAAGGTATCACTTATATGTGGAATCTAAAAAGTAAAACTAGTGAACATAAGAAAAAAGTGGACTCACAGATATAGAGAACAAACTAGTGATTACCAGTGGGGAGGAGGGACGGGCAACACAGGGGTAGGGGATTAGGAGGTACAAAATATTATGTGATGGTGCCCAACCACATAATCAGCACAGGGTTCAAACCACATCTTACTCATCTTGTTGTCACCATCTCACCACTGTCTCTGCCACCAGCATTATTACAGCGTAGAAAAACCAGATTATTTTCCTCCTCTGCATATGCACATGACCACAGACTTTGGAGTTGTAAGAACTAAAGAATTCATCTAGTATTAGTATAACCTCTATGCAGAGTTCCAAAGAATAGCAAGGAGAGATAAGAAAGCCTTCCTCAGTGATCAGTGCAAAGAAATAGAGGAAAACAACAGATTGGGAAAGACTAGAGATCTCTTCAAGAAAATTAGAGATACCAAAGGAACATTTCATGCAAAGATAGGCTCGATAAAGGACAGAAATGGTATGGACCTAACAGAAGCAGAAGATATTAAGAAGAGGTGGCAAGAATACACAGAAGAACTGTACAAAAAAGATCTTCATGACCCAGATAATCACGATGGTGTGATCACTCACCTAGAGCCAGACATCCTGGAATGCGAAGTCAAGTGGGCCTTAGAAAGCATCACTACGAACAAAGCTAGTGGAGGTGATGGAATTCCAGTTGAGCTATTTCAAATCCTCAAAGGTGATGCTGTAAAAGTGCTGCACTCAATATGCAAGCAAATTTGGAAAACTCAGCAGTGGCCACAGGACTGGAAAAGGTCAGTTTTCATTCCAATCCCAAAGAAAGGCAATGCCAAAGAATGCTCAAACTACCGCACAATTGCACTCATCTCACATGCTAGTTAAGTAATGCTCAAAATTCTCCAAGCCAGGCTTCAGCAATATGTGAACCATGAACTTCCAGATGTTCAAGCTGGTTTTAGAAAAGGCAGAGGAACCAGAGATCAAATTGCCAATATCCGCTGGATCATCGAAAAAGCAAGAGAGTTCCAGAAAAACATCTATTTGTGCTTTATTGACGATGCCAAAGCCTTTGACTGTGTGGATCACAATAAACTGTGGAAAATTCTGAAAGAGATGGGGATACCAGACCACCTGACCTGTCTCTTGAGAAACCTGTATGCAGGTCAGGAAGCAACAGTTAGAACTGGACATGGAACAACAGACTGGTTCCAAATAGGAAAAGGAGTACGTCAAGGCTGTATATCGTCATCCTGCTTATTTAACTTATATGCAGAGTACATCATGAGAAACGCTGGGCTGGAAGAAACACAAGCTGGAATCAAGATTGCCGGGAGAAATATCAATAACCTCAGATATGTGGATGACACCACCCTTATGGCAGAAAGTGAAGATGAACTAAACAGCCTCTTGATGAAGGTGAAAGAGGAGAGTGAAAAAGTTGGCTTAAAGCTCAACGTTCAGAAAACTAAGATCATGGCATCTGGTCCCATCACTTCATGGGAAATAGATGGGGAAACAGTGGAAACAATGTCAGACTTTATTTTTGGGGGCTCCAGAATCTCTGCTGATGGTGATTGCAGCCATGAAATTAAAAGACGCTTACTCCTTGGAAGGAAGGTTATGGCAAATCTAGATAGCATATTTAAAAGCAGAGACATTACTTTGCCAACAAAAGTCCATCTAGTCAAGGCTATAGTTTTTCCAGTGGTCATGTATGGATGTGAGAGTTGGACGGTGAAGAAAGCTGAGCACCGAAGAATTGATGCTTTTGAACTGTGGTGTTGGAGAAGACTTTTGAGAGTCGCTCGGACTGCAAGGAGATCCAATCAAACCATCCTAAAAGAGATCAATCCTGGGTGTTCATTGGAAGGTCTGATGTTGAGGCTGAAACTCCAATACTTTGGCCACCTCATGCGAAGAGTTGACTCATTGGAAAAGACCCTGATGCTGGGTAGGATTGGGGGTGGTAGGAGAAGGGGACAACAGAGGATGAGATGGTTGGATGGCATCACCGACTCGATGGACATGGGTTTGGGTAGACTCCGGGAGTTGGTGATGGACAGAGAGGCCTGGCGTGCTGCAAGTCATGGAGTCGCAAAGAGTCAGACACGACGGAGCGACTGAACTGAACTGAACTGAACTGTGCAAACAGACCCAAAGTAGTTCAATACCAGATGACCAGTCAGTAGAAGACCCCTAACTAAAATTCCAAACTCTTTTTTTCTTTCCATTACACTACAAACCTTAAGTTCAAGAGACTTATTTTTTAAACATTGATTTATTTCTTTGGCTGCACCAGATCCTCGTTGAGGCACATGAACCCTTAGTTGCATCATGTGGGATCTAGCTCCCCGGCCAAGGATCAAACCCAGGCCCCCAGCACTGGGAGCATAGTCTTAGTCACTGGACCACAAGAGAAGTCTCAAGAGACTTATTTTTAAGACAAACTTTCTAATCTCCAGTTTCTTGAAATGTGTCCTATATAGCCACTTCCCCTCAAGATGCTTCTTTAAAAAGAGAAAGAGAGCTCCATGATCCAAAAGTTTGTTGAGTGTTATAAGCGACATCTCTCTCAGGAGGTCAAAATGCTCATTTCCATATTATAGACCTTGGGAAGTCCTTGCAGTAAACAAAACTGCTTAATTCTCTAAGAATATTTCTCAAATTTATTAAGCCACAGAACTCTGGCCCTTGCCCTCCACTATTGTTTTCTATTTAAAAACCCACAAGCTTCCAAGGATTGTACTTTGGGAAGTACCATGTTTGTCCAATTAGCAAGGTTTCCTTCGTTAGGTCCTGACAGAAGTGCCAGTCCTGAGAGGCTCTCCCTGTGGGAACCCAGCTGGGGAGGGATGAGAGACAGAGAAGGAAAGAGAAACAACAAAGAGCCCCAGCCTCCTCCAGAGCCATCTGCTCTGCCAGCAGCAAAGGGCATTTGAAAAACCTGGACTCAGGATCCTGGGTAGAAGCTTAAGGTGCTTTTCTCCAGCCTGAAGTTCTTGTGGGAAGGTGGGTCTCTAGGGTTTCACACACTCCACATCAGCTAGTGTGGGAGCTTCACCCTGCTTCGACCCCACCATTAGTAGCAATACTGTCTCGCTTGTGTCCTTCAAGTTACGTCCACAGCAGCCCTACCTTCTCACTCCTTCTGCCTTCCTGCTCCAAACCTGGTCGCTTCACATCGGGAGGACCAAGAAGAGCCTTTGGATAACTCTCCCTGGCTTAACTCCTCCCCTGCGATTTCCCTGACATGCTGCAGTCACATTAATCTTAAACAACACTGCACTTGCTGTAAGATGAAGGAAAATATTCAGAATTCCACAACATCTGAAACTCCCCTTGATGTAATAAAACACAGCTATGCAAGGCTCTTTTCTCCATGCTCCCCAGTACAAATTTCCCACCATTCCAGGCTCACATCCTCATTGTTTCAAGCCAGCTGATGCTAAGCGGTCTGACGGCCGAGCCTTTGCTTTTCCTGTTCTTTGCTTCCTGTCTGTCTAATTCCATCCAATTCTTACTCCACTTCTAGCATCCAGCTCCAGTCCCCTGACAATACAACCCCTTCCCTGCGTTTTAGTGTTTGCAGACACTGAGAAACTAGCCCCACATTTCCTTTACTGTTTCCTGAATTTTCTAACTGATAATAAACTCAGGAAAAGACTGTGCCTTAAGACAAATTCAAGTCACTTAGTAAGTACTCAAAATTTTTTTTTTGCCTAATAAAGGAATAAATCCATGTTGACCTCAGAACCACGAGTTAAGCAGAACTCTTGGAAAATGCCTACAACACTGTAGGAAAATAAGCCCCTTTCAGGGCCTCAAAGGCATTTACACTTTTCTAGTTCAATTGATCTTAGTTTTAGGAAGGCGGAAGAAGATTGATTCTATCTCATTATGGGGCACTTGGCGAGTTTTCATTCTTTTTTTTATAGACAGAGCTATGCTTGCTGCCCCTTCTCATAGGCTCCTTGCTGTGTTGGCCTCCAGGAGAGAGTCTAGACTGAGTACATTAAGTGATATTTAAACATGTATCTAAATTTTCCAAGGGTCTTGCCAAAATAGTGTTCTTTCCAAGAACATATTCTCTATTGACAATTGTTCCTTCTTTCATTCATTCTTTGAATTTAGTGAGTCCTTGAGATAAAAGGATGGATAAGAAACAATCATGGGCCTCAAAGCACCCACAGTCAAATGCAGTTTTACTCTAAATGGAGGCAAAGGAACGCCTGCAACAGAATCAATCACCTGAGGGAGGTTGCTAAAAATACAGGTTCCCTGGACACTATGCAGAAAATGTTTCATCAAGTTTTATGGGTTTCCCCAGAGGCTCAGTGGTAAAGAATCTGCCTGCAATGCAGGAGACACAGGAAACGCAGGTTCAATCCCTGGGTCAGGAAGGTCCCCTGGAGGAGGGCTTGGCAACCCACTCCAGTATTCTTGCCTGGAGAATCCCATGGACAGAGGAGTCTGGCAGGCTACAGTCCATAGGGTCGCAAAGAATCAGACACAACTGAAGGGACTTAGCATGCATGTATCTCAAGTTTTGAGTGGAGCCTGGGCTCTGCATTTTTAAGAAGCACTGCAGATGATTCTGATGCATACTGAAGTTTGAGACTCACTGGCTCAACAGAAAAGACAAGGATATCAGGAGATAACTATAAAACAGGGATGCCTACTTGCAAAAAAAAAGTGAGATGCACAGGTTCAAGAAGAGTAACCAAGTAGTGGTAAAAAGTGAGGTGCTTCAGTGAGAAAGACCTAGGTTCCAATTCTTATTCTGCTACTTATTAGTATTTGCTATGTGAGTGAGCCTCTCTTAGCGTCTTGTGTTCTCATATATAACATAGGAAAGCTACCCACTTCACACAACTATAAGGTTTCAATGAGATAATGTATATAAAGTGCTTAATATAAATCTTGGTATAAAATAAGCACTCAACGCTAAGTTGTCATAATGTTTTTGATTATTAGTAAAATTTAAAGAGGACAGATCAGAAAGGCTTCCCTGGAAAAAAAATATATAGCTTGAATTTACTTTTAGAGTGGAGTATCTCCAAGTGCAAATATATTCTTTCAGACTATGACTTTTGCAGAATTTTTTAAATTTTATATCTCCAATTGTATAATTTGGAACTTTTAGTGCTAGTGGTAACAAAGTGATTTCAGGGCCTGCCTTTGCATTTGTGCTTATGATTGTCCAAATGCTATATGAAAGCCAGATCAAGTCAAGAACCAATCTAGAAACAGAGGAAATGGTGGGAGAATTGAGTCATCGGGTGGCACAGGGCAGTTTAATCTGCTCAGCCATTGAGGTCAGTGCCATGTTCATGCAGTGAGCAGATGTGTGACATGAACTCTGACTCTACATACCAGTGCCTACAAGTTTATAAGCAGAAATCTGAAGCATAAACACAAAAAGTACAATGGTTCTGTCACTGATTCTAGTAATACTTAGATTAGATAGCAGTTTCTTTATCATCCTCATGCTAACCCTATCTTCAAGAGAATAGACAGTTTAACAAATATCTAATGATACCAAATTAAAATTAACATTTGACCACTGCCTACCAGCAGAGACTTGGTTAAGTAAATATGATATCTGATTTTCCCAAATGCATAAACCCTTGAGGCTATTAATAACAATATGTTTAACACACTCTAATACGCATTTTCTGCACGAGTATTAATTACGTTTAAACAACAGTCCCAAATTAAACATAGACCAGGCCCTGAGGCTACATGTGTCCGTTCTATCTTTAAACCCCACACTAGTGGTTAGTTTCAACAAACCACATCATCTCACGCATTAAAATAACGTTTCATTATTTTGTTGAGTTTATAGCTATATTTGACTTCACTTAAATTGAATCTATATCCAATAGCCTAATGACGAATATATTTATTTTATGCATTTGTGGACCATGAGGTCTTCTCCAAGAAAACCCCCCAAAAGGACAAGGACGAACAGAAAAGATGCCAAGTTGAAGACCCCACCTAAGTAGAGATTTGGAGGATAGTGATAGCTCCACTGATCACTGGATGAAGGGGCTGGATAAATGCTAGCCTCCCCTGTGGCATGAGGCCTCCAAAAAACCCCAAAAGGACAGGGTTCAGAAAGATTCCAAGTTGAAGAATACGTAGAGATTTGGGGATAGTGATACCTAGTGAGGGCATAAATGCTCCTCCCCTTTCTCCATACCTTGCCCTATGCATCTCTTCATCTGCCTGTGCCTAACATATCCCTTTATGATAAACCTGTCATTTAGTAAATAAAATGTTTGTCTGAGTTTTGTGAGCCACTCTAGCAAGTTAATCAAGTCTGAGGAGGGGGTCTTTCAACCTCTAATTTGTAACCAGTAGATCAGAAGCACAGGCAACAGCCTGAGCTTACAACTGGCCTCTAAAGTGAGGCATAGTAAGGAGGTGGGGGCAAGACACTGAACACTTAACCTGTGGCATCTGATGCTATCTCTAAGTAGATAGAGTCAGAATTCATTTGAATTGTAGGACACCCAGCTGGTATCCAGAGAATTGTCTGATGCCCTGTGGGAAGCCCTCCCCATCCACACACAACATGTACATGGAAACTGAGTTCAGGAACCTAATTTAAGTGTATACCTAGCTTTATGTCTGTATATGTTTTGCTGTTGTTCAATCGCTAAGTAATGTCCAAATCTTTGCGACCCCATGAAATGCAGCATGCCAGGCTTCCCTGTCCTTCACTATCTCCCAGAGTTTGCTCAAACTCATGGCCATTTCATTGGTGATGCTATCCAACCATCTCATCCTCTGCTGCCCCCTTCTCCTCCTGCCCTCAATCTTCCCCAGCATCAGGGTCTTTTCCAATGAGTTGGTTTCTCTCATCAGGTGGCCAAAGTATTGGAGTTTCAGCTTCAGCATCAGTCCTTCCAATGTATATTCAGGGTTGATTTCCTTTAGGACTGACTGGTTTGATCTCCTTGAAGTCCAAGGGACTCTCAAGAGTCTTCTCCAGCACCACATTTCGCAAGCATCAATTCTTCAGCACTCAGCCTTCCTCTCACATCCAAACATAACTATTGGAAAAACCATAACTTTGGCTATACAGATCTTTGTCAGCAAAGTGATGTCTCAGCTTTTAATACACTAAGTTTGTCATAGCTTTTCATATTTTAATAGTGTCCAAATATGGAGAAAGCAATGACAACCCACTCTGGTACTCTTGACTGGAAAATCCCATGGTTGGAGGAGCCTGGTGGGCTGCAGTCCATGGGGTCGCTACGAGTCGGGCACAACTGAGTGACTTTACTTTCACTTTTCACTTTCCTTCATTGGAGAAGGAAATGGCAACCCACTCCGGTGTTCTTGCTTGGAGACTCCCAGGGACAGGGGAGCCTGGTGAGCTGCCATCTATGGGGTCGCATAGAATCGGACATGACTGAAGCAACTTAGCATCAGCAGCAGCAGTGTCCAAGTAATTGATCATCTTAAGAAGGTGAAAAAAAATCTCTCTATAAAATAGGTGCACATGTTGCTCAGGTGTGAGTAATTAGATAATCCTGAGGGAAATTTTTTAGACCGCTGAGTCTGTTCTGTGGCCCTGCCTTTCCACCAAGGGAAGAAGCAGAAGATGTGCTCCTTCCAAGCAATCCCACTGCCGGGCATATACACCGAGGAAACCAGAACTGAAAGAGACACATGTACCCCAGTGTTCACTGAAGCACTATTTTCAATAGCTAGGACATGGAGGCAACCTAGATGTCCATCAGCAGATGAATGGATAAGGAAGTTGTGATATGCACACACAATGAAATATTACTCATCTGTGAAAAGTTCTGATGAGGTAGATGAACCTGGAGCCTATTATACAGGGCAAAATAAGTCAGAAAGAGAAAGAAAAATACTGTATATTAATGCATATATATGGAATTTAGAAAGATGGTACCGACGATCCTACATGCAGGGCAACAAAGGAGACACAGATGTAAAGAACAGACTTTTGGACTCAGTGGGAGAAGGTGAGGGTAGAATGATTTGAGAGAATAGCTTTGAAATATGTACATAGAATATGTACATAGAATGGCTTTGAAATATGTACAATACCATATGTAAAATAGATGACCAGTGCGATGCATGAAGCAGGATACCCAAAGCCAGTGCTCTGGGACAACCCAGAAGGATAGGGTGGGGAGGGACGTGGGAGGGGGGTCAGGGTGGGGGGACACATGTATACCTATGACTGATTCATGTTGATGTATGGCAAAACCCATCACAATATTGTAATTATCCTCCAATTAAAATACATTAATTTTTAAAAAGAGAAAAAAAAGAAACCCATGACTAAAAGCATCCCTGCAGGATGGCTGGTTCCTACATCTTCAGCAGCTGTCTCATTGCCAGCCCAGTGGCCCATATGTCAGTATCAGCAAAGCTACTATGGTGGGAGGAGGGGAGAGGAATAGTACTTCTCTGAGCGTGGAACACCATTTACCTTACACTTAAGACCATTTACCTGGCCTTAAGAAGTGTGGTTAGTGGTGAGGGTGGGGATTATTAAATTCTAATTAAAGGAAATGACATGGATCTAGATATCCCATTGCTTTGTCACCACTCTCACCTAATCTTCATTTATTCACTAGAAAGTATATTTAACACCCCATGAGCAGTGAGTGGATTATTTTCCCCCAATACCTATTACTGAATCATGCAGTGGTAACTATTGGGTTGGCCAATAGTTAGTTTTGGGTTTTCTGTAACGTCTTACAGAAAAATCCTGAATGAACTTTTTGACCAACCCAATATAATAATTTTCTCATTGTAAGAATGGATTTGAACATATTTATGAAGAGCATCAGAGTACTTCTCCTAGGAGCTCTGAGAAATGGTCGCCCAATAGATTTGGGAGCAAGTTTTGGCTGACAATAGCTTCTGTTCCTACAAAGGGCTGAATTCAGATGTTTAGGAGACCCAAGCACTGAAAATATTATAACACCTTCCCCACTCCCACCTCACCAAGTACTCTGTTATAAAAAAATAACACTAAATGTAACATGAAGTATAAGAACATTCAGTCAAGTTCCGATCTTTTCATTATGATTGTTTCAATACTTTTTTGGAAACCAAATTTCTATTTATTTCTAAAAGAATTTGGAGGTGTCCCTGCTGGTGCCTTAAACACCTTCATGTAAAGCGACATTGTAAGTGAATCCAGGGTATTCACTTACATCATTTCACTGGAAACCAGGGCTCATTTGTTGCATCTAGTCTGCTGATAACAAAGATGGAGTCTTTTTTTGTGTTGAACTCTTTTCTTCCTATGTACTGCCCAAGAACTTCCTCACCAGCCTTCTCTTTGCCCTAACCTACCCAACTCAAATAAAGACTTAGGTCTAAAAGTCTGAAATTCCTTTCAATATCCATACTACTTAGTAAATTAGGGCTAGAAATTAGAACTTCTGCCCTATTTAAAGCAATATTCCTTTTTTTTCTCTCCCATATTACTTCTGCCCAAGGCAAGAAGGAACTGGATGTAGGATCACCAGGAAATGCAGAGTCATTGAAGTTTACATATGTATATAGGATAACAGTAGCCATCCTGAGATCTTTGACAAAACATGTTTTGTAAATGTTGGCAACTACTTGTCAATTGGAAAATGAAAGTGAGGAACACCTGGGAGCCTAGAGGTGGTACTTCCTACAGCTAAGCAAAAGGCACAAAACAGCTCCCTTTTCCTAGAGGGCATGGGGCTCCTATGGATCTAGAAGGGGGGAAGAAGTTAGCACCCTAAGTCATAAAAATGAACGAGGTGAGTAAACATCAGAGAGTTGTGAAAGGGAAACAATGGTAAGAGTATCAATCATCTTTTATCCTGCAAAAGCCAAGTCTGTCACCAGAAACACAGCAAAAGGATGAGAAAGTAACTTTTTCACACCCCGCTGAGGTAACCACATAAGTCTAGAATTTACATCTTAGCTTGACTTTCAAGCTTGACATCTCTTTGGTAATGAATGGCCGACCAAAATGCTTAGAAAACTCTTCACCTCCAAACATAATATTAGGTAACAGTTAATTTACTCTTCACATAACACTAACTAATCAAATGAGAATTTTTAGGGAAAAGGAAAGCCCTTATATTATCAGAGGTATGAACACACCAATGAGGAAAGAAGCATGATGAGGAAGACATCAGCTCTGCCCATGGTCAAACCAAGAGAAACCAAATCTGGAGCTGTACCCTGAAACCTAGAATGACAATCATCACCCTCTGGGAATAACCGTTTTCTATTTATTGCTTAAAGGAAAACAGCCCTGTGTGCATTATATACCCAATACCCACTCCAGTATTCTGGCCTGGAGAATTCCATGGACCATACAGTCCATGGGATCACAAAGAGTCGGACACGACTGAGAAACTCTAACTTCACATTCACACAAAGTATTCAGATGTCAGCTTACATATTACTCCACATTTGTGCTCATGAACTCTTTACAGCCTTCAGTTTTCACAACTAAAATAAGCAGGATCTGAACCCAGCACTTCTGATAGCAGTCTCAGTGCTTACACCATTTCTCCAGGACCTGCTCTCTTGAGATTCTGATCTTACAGAATAATCCAGTAATAGAAAATGTTTGAGCCCCATTAAATCCACAAAAAGGATAATAAGTGAGGCTTCAATTACTCCCCTCTAAGAATTTTTCCAGCAACAAATAAGCACTATGTGAGTCATATATTAAGTCTTTAATATGCTATATATTGATAACTCAGTAAATATTTATGGGTTTTGCTCTAAAATGAGTTATTGAGATCACCAAAGACATGACCCTTGCTAGGCTAAGTGATGCTGACCAAAAGAACTAGGGATTCCAAGAAGTAAGATCTGAATTGGCCAGAGGATCTGAAACTTAAGCTAACCTTTAAGGAAAGTGGGTATTCGGCTAACATGAAAGGAGAGAGGAGGATATTTAGGTATATGATAGTGGAGTAAACTGGAGCAGAGACAAATGATTCAAGACTTAACTGTGAAAATGAATATGGGGGTAGGGGTGCAGGTATAGACAGTGATTGGCATAACTGAACTGGAAAATGGAGACATTTTCTATTTCCCTTTGCATATTAGAAAATTGAAGTGCAAATAGGTTAAAAAATATAGTTACACAAAGTCCAACTGCTAGTTGGTGGCAAAGTTAAAATTTAAATCTCACCCTGTAAATTCTTGTCCCATCACTCTTTCTACCACACCGTGATTTTATGTGAGAATGTTTCTATATTGCATTAGTTAAAACAACTTCAGTGAATATTCTTTCAAGTGATGTTATTATAATTTGAGGCTTTTCCTGTGGCTCAGACAGTAAAGAATCTGCCTGCAATGCAGGAGACCCAGGTTCCATCCCTAGGTCAGGAAGATCCCCTGGAGAAGGGAATGCCTACCTACTCCAGTATTCTTGCCTGGAGAATTCCATGAACAGAAAAGCCAAAGAGATTTCCCAAATAATCTGCTATTAGCCTATTGAATTAGTCTTTCTCAATAATTTTAAGAGTTTCTGTTTCCATTAGCTTTTTTAATAAAATAACATTATTAAAGTTAAGGATAAAATGGAAATACTTAACTGAAAACAAAATCAATAATTATTACTCTATTATATAAGTATATTACAAGGTCTGGGTTCAAATTAGAAAGAAATAGCCAGAATAAAATCAGAGTGTTGGGAATTCTGGATTTGGGACTTTTTTAGAGCATTTTTCGGTTCACATCAAAACCGAGCAGAAAGTAGAGAGTTCACATATATTTCCACACATACACTCACAACCTACCCCACTATCAACATCCCTCATCACAGTAGTCCATGTGTTATAACTGATCAACTTACACTGACACATTATTATCACCCAAAGTCCATAATTTACATTAGGGTTCACTCTTGGTTTTACACATTCTATGGATTTGAAAAAATTTAAAACAGGTGTCCACCACCAACAGAATAGTTTGATTGCCCTAAAAATCTGCTGTGCTCTGCCTATTCACCTCCACCTCCCCCATAATGTCTTGCAACCACTAATCTTTTTACTGTGTCCATAGCATTGCCTTCTCCACAATGTCGTATAGTTGGAACCACATAATACACAGCCTTTACAGATTGTCTTCTTTCACTCAGCAATATGCATTTAAGGCTCCTCCTTGCCTCTCATGACTTGATAGTTAATGTACCACAGTTTATCCATTTACCTGCTGAAGGACATCTTTGTTGCATCCATGTTTTGAAGTTATGAGTAAAGTTGCCATAATTATCTGTATTTAGGTTTCTGTGTAAACATAAGTTCTCAATTTGTTTGGGTAAATACTAAGGAGCATGATTTCTGGATCATGCATATAAATATGTTGAGTTCTGTGAAAAACTGCCAAGGTGACTGTATACAATTTTGTATTTCCAGCAGCAATGAATAAAAGTTATCACTGCTCTCTTCAGCACCAGTATGTAGTGTTGTCAGTGCTCTGGATTTTGACAATTCTAACAGGTATTGTAATAATTCATTGTTGTCTTAATTTGAAATTTCCTGATGACATATAATGTTGAGCATTGTTTCGTGTTTACTGTGGCTCAGCTGGTAAAGAAACCGCCTGCAATACAGGAGACCTGGGTTCGATCCCTGGGTTGGGAAAATCCCCTGGAGAAGGGAATGGCTACCTACTTCAGTATTCTGGCCTGGAGAATTCCATGGACTGTATAGCATGGGGTCGCAAAGAGTTGGACTCAGCAACACGACTGAGCAGCTGTCACTTTCACTGCAATCTGTGGGTTTCCCTGGTGGCTCAGGTGGTAAAGGATCTGCCCACAATGCTGGAGACCTGGGTTCAATCCCTGGATGGGGAATATCGCTTGGAGAAAGGAGTGGCAACCCTCTCCAGTATTCTTGCCTGGGAAATCTATGGACAGAAGAGCCTGGCAGGCTACAGTCCATGGCGTCGCAAACAGTTGGACATGACTGAGTGACTAACACTTTTTGCCATCTGTATATCTTCTTTGGTGAGCTGTCTGTTCTTTTGCCCATTTTCTTATTGTTGAATTTGAAGAGTCCCTTACACAGTTTAGGTAACTGTCCTCTATTGGATATGTCTTTTGCAAATATTTTCTCCCAATCTTTGTCTTGTAGTCTCATTGTCTTGATACTAGCTTTCACAGAGCAGAAATTTTTCATTCTAATGAAGTCCACTTTATCAATTTTTTCTTTCAAGGATTGTACCTTTGGTGTTGAAATGTCATCACTATACCCAAGGTCACCTAGCTTGTCTCCTATGTTATGTTATAGGAGTTTTCTGGTTTCTCATTTTACATTTAGGTTCATGATCTATTTTTAGTTCACTCTTGTGAAGGACATAAGGTGTCAGTCTAGATTTGTTTTTTGTTGTTGTTGCTTTTTTTTTGCATGTTCAATTATTCCAGCACCATTTGGTGAAAAGACTTTCTCCATTGTACTGCCTTTGTTTCTTTGCCAAAGACCAGTTGGCTATATTTATGGGGATTTATTTCTGGGCTCTCTAGTCTGTTCTGTTGATCTACTTATCTATTTTTTCAGCAATACCACACTGTCTTAATTACTGTAACTTTATAGTAAGTCTTAAAATTGGGTAACATCAGTCCCCTGACTTTGTTCTTCTCCAATATTATGTTTGTTACTCTGGATCTTTTGCCTCTCCTTATAAATCTCAGAATCAGTTTTTTGATAGTCACAAAATAACTTACTGGCATTAGGATCTATTTATAATTTCCTTTGATATTATTTTAACATTTTATCTCAATTTTTAAAATCTATCTAGTGTACACACTCTAAAAGTAGAACTACACCTGTCTGAGGAACAATCAGCTACTCTTAAGTAACATTTTATTTATTTACTTAATTGAAGGATAATTGCTTTACAGTATTGTGTTGGCTTCTGCCATATATCAACATGAGTCAGCCACAGTACTCCTGAGTAACTTTAACTCCCACTGCTCCCTTCTTTGGAGAAGGCAATGGCACCCCACTCCAGTACTTTTGCCTGGAAAATCCCATGGACGGAGGAGCCTGGTAGGCTACAGTCCATGGGGTCGCTAAGAGTCGGACATGACTGAGCGACTTCACTTTCACTTTTCCCTTTCATGCACTGGAGAAGGAAATGGCAAGCCACTCCAGTATTCTTGCCTGGAGAATCCCAGGGATGGCGGAGCCTGGTGGGCTGCCGTCTATGGGGTCGCACAGAGTCAGACACGACTGAAGCGACTTAGCAGCAGCAGCAGCAGCTCTCTTCTTTAGGTCAACTTGTTCCCCAGACTCTTAAGAGAATACATTCTAAAGAATAAACCCCAGCAGCCTTTGTAAACTTCACCACTCCTCTAAACTTTATATGCCTCTGGGAAATTACAGTCCTGCAAGGCATTTTGTTGGTATAGCTCCCATAGGGACTGCCAAGACAATCTTGCACACAGTAAGTTTTGCTGCATTTGCTACTATGAAAAGTGTTCAGAAGGCATTTGGACCAACCATCTTCATAGGCATAGTGCTGTCCTATTTACAAAGTTTCCTATACATTATCTTCTCTGAACCTAAAAGAAGGGTATAAAAACACATGAGGAAAATAGATGAGGAAACTGAGGAACACTGAAGTTAAAAGCCTTGAGGTAAAAAAAAAAAATCTAGAAAATGATAGTGCTAAGATCAAAACTTACTACATATTTACCTCACTACCTTTTGCACACAAGGTTCTATTCTTCAGAAGCCCTTCCAGTTATACCCCCACCATGGAGTACACAGCAATATGTTTGAGCAGTAGGTCCCAGGCTCTCTCCTCAAACATTTTTGGAAGATCTCATTAAGCACAAAACACAAGCCACAGACGGTTGAGTGAGTGAATACATTAAAGACAATGTTGATCTCCAGGAGAAGCCAGCTGAACCCAGGAGCTTCAAAGTAAGTCTAAATCCCTCTTAGAACCTCTGACTTTTCATTGCTCTTCCAGGCCTCAGGGATACTTGGGCTGGCTCAAACATAATCTTTCTCAGTCCTTAGAGACCAAGATGAGAGTCCAGCTAATAAGTATTGTGTGCATGCTCAGTCATTTCAGTCGTGTCTGACTCTCTGCCACCGCACTGACTGTAGCCCACCAGGTCCCTCCGTCCATGGGATTTTCCAGGCAAAAATACTGGAGTGGGTTGCCATTTCCTTCTCCATGGGATCTTCCTGACCCAGGGATCGAACCTGGGTTTCCCGCATTGCAGGCAGACTCTTTACCATCTGGGCCAACAGGGAGGCCCCAGTTAATAAGCAGACAATCTGCCAAATTCTGGGACCTCTGTTGCTTGGAGAATTACAGAACTTGGAAATATCTAGTAGTTCTATGCACAATAGAAAGCAAAAAATAAGAAAACCAAAATAGGAAGAGAATTATTTTCAACCAAATCCTATCTGAATAACACAGTATCAATCATAACAGGTCCAAATACGTGCAAACAAAATTAAAAGAGATGGAGAAAGTTTAGAGAGATCATCACTTTAGCCATTAGGTGATTGTTTTTTCAGTGACTATCCCTGGGCAGACATCTGGACATCTTGGTTCCTCTGTTAAGTTATTCTTATTAGAAAATGTTAAGCAGAGTATCTTATACTCAGAAGTAGTCAGTAAAAGCTTGCTAAATAGAATTAAACCAGTAAAATACAGTTGAATTGTTGAGGGAACCCAAAGCAATCAAGGAGATACACAGGTTAGAAACCATTGAGAAATGTAGCCAGATGGGGAAAACGGACAAGACTTGGGCATTAGGAGCAGGAGGGGAAATGTGGTGAACATCAGTCAAGGCCAGTCTTCCTTCCGGTGGTCCCTTCCGGTTGTCCCTCCCACTTGGAGCCCTTGGTGGGACAAGTGAGCTACTGTATGGCTACTCCAGAAGCACAAAACTTGGATTTCTCCTTTGTTAACTCATGTCTCCCTTTCCTAAATGCATTTAGTTATGATAGCACTAGCAATTGTGACCCATACTGTTTTATACTGCCCTTTAAATCTTTCCATAATAATAGGATTATTTGTCCAATATATAATAAAAATATATTGTATCGCTTCTTCCCTACCTGTCCCAAGGTGCCAACTCTTTTTTCCTTCAGGCGTTGCACAGACCCCTAGCCAAGAAAGCCACTCTTGTGCTTAATTCCCTGTAAAGATAGCATTATGCACAAGTCTGTTTTGACCATTAAGGGAAAGGTTGGGGAAAAGTGAGGTAAGGATGCATAAGTGAGTGGGGACAAGAGGATGAACTGACAGTTGTCTTTTCAAATCGAAGAGGACAAGTTTCCAACAGATTACATCCATGCTGCTTCCCAGGTGGCACCAGTGGTAAAGAACCTGCCTGCCAATGCAGGAGACATAGGAGATTTCGTTCGATCCCTGGGTGGGGAAGATCTCCTGGAGGAGGACACGGTAACCCACTGCAGTATTCTTACCTGGAGAATCCACAGACAGAGAATTCTGGTGGGCTACAATTCATGGGGTCGCAAAGAATCAGACAGACTGAAACAACTTAGCACACACCCACACAGTGAAATGAAAGAGATCTATCCAAGATAACAATCTCCATGATTCATACATGATGGGCTTTTAGACCACAGAATATTGAAGATTCCACTAGAAAATGTAAGAGAAGTGAGCATTCCCTCACTCGGAGCATCTACTGTATATGAGGCTATATGTTGCCCTCTTTGCAAATCTAATGGCACCTATTTTGTATAACAAACCTATGAGACAAGAAAAATGAGACCTGAAGATGTTAAATATCTTGCCCAAGTTTACGTGGCTAGTAAGTGGTAGCAAAACCAGAATTTAAACCCACATCCTTTCCACTGCAAAAGTACTTTGAGAAGCATTATCTGTAGAAGGGGATTTTGCTCAGTGACTGTTGTTGCCTGGAAGAATGTTGTTGGACTGAGGATATGGGAAAATAACTGAGCTGAACAAGCCAAAGCAGCAGTGCCAAACTAATAATAAAAACAAGCATCATCAGCATCACTTATTAGTTACATGCCAAACATTATGCTACATACTCACAAGTGGCATCTGTAATACCTATTAGATGGGAATTACCATCCTTATTTTACCGAATAGGAAACTGAGAGTGTTTAAGCAACTTGCCCAGGGACACAAGGTCAGTGAGTACAGAGCTGGGAGTGGAAATCAGGTCTGTCTGACTTCACAACAGAAAGAGTTCAAGGCCTAGACAAGTGGTCCACTTCAGGGGAAAAGGCAGATTGTGGACATTTTGAGGTGGTCTTGACCTAGCTCAAAGAAGTCAGCAAGAGGAAGGAGTTATGCCAACAAGAGGAGGGAGGCACTGACCGTTAAATTCTTTACAGGACAACAGGGTGGGGGCTGTCCTATAAAGGAGGTCCTTATTTCATGTTGAGGAGTGAGTGAAGCAACAGACTTGCAGATTTATCAGCAGATATTCAGGTTAGAATCACATGGGAAACACTTCAAAGTGCTGATTTCCACCTTCAGCTACTCTTACTTAATTGATCCTTAAGGTCCACCCAAAATTCCTAATACAGTGGTAAGCAACCATATTGTGGACGGTTGCCGAATTCAGAGAAGTTCTGGGAGGCCTGGGGATGCTGGATGCATATCTGGACTGATTTGTCATTTTTGGGAGAAAGTCAATTCAAACACTGCACAACTTCAAACAGGGCAAGTGGCATAAAGAATCCAGTGTGTCTGTGTTGTGGGCAGGTCACCTTTTATGTCAGCTGGTGCATGATATCAGAAGGTCTGTGGAGGTCAGTTTTTGAGGGGTTTTAGCTTTCTGGATGCCTGGGAGATGTGCCTGAAAGTGGATCTTATAAGGGAACTTGAGAAGAAGAGTCTGAGAGCTAATGCTAATTTAAAGTGGTATGACAAAAAAAATAAATAAATAAAGTGGTATGACATCCACTCACTGTATTGTCTAAAATAATGCCTTTAGCCAAATCACTGTAAAATTCTGACTAGATCCCCAACCTTCTCACCTCTTTGGTTCAGACCCTAATCAGAGTCACCTCCAAAATCTAACAGTGATAATTGTTATAAAATTCACAGTGCATACTTTAGTAACTCATAAAACTTTCTCCCATGCGTATTTGATATACACATAACGGTAACAGAAGCAACAGTAATGACATAAAATCAGTATTTGTTGAGCACTTGATGCTAAGCTTAGAGTATTTCATGTACATTATTTCAAGAAGTCTGTAACAATCCTACTGGTGGGGGAGAATGGTGTGGTATCAATATACAGAGGGGTGGGAGGCACTCTAATATTTTAGTATGTCTATTAAAAATGTAATCATGAGCTTCCTTGGTGGTTCAGTGGTGGAGAGTCCAGCTGCCAGTGCAAAAGACATGGGTTCGATCCCTGGTCCAGGAGGATCCCACATGCCATGGGGCATCTAAGCCCATGTACCACAACTGTTGAGCCTGTGCTCTAGAGCCCTGGAACCATAACTACTGAGCCCACACACAGCAACTACTGAAGTCCACGCGCCCTAGAGCCCTTGCTCCCAAACAAGAAAAGCCACCACAATGAGAAGCCTGCACACGGCAATTAGAGAGTAGCCTTTGATCACCACAACTAGAGAGAAGCTGGTGCAACAACGAAGACCTGGCACAGGAAAAATAATAAATAAATAGCATGGATCTTAAAAGAATGTAATGATGTGAAATGATCTGGAGTAGATTTGTTACATGTGACAGATAATTCATATGACATAATGTCTGGGAAGTGACTATATAAGAAGGGAAGAAAACAGTGAGTTAACAGAGAGGCTGGAGGAGAGAGAGGAGGGGAGACTCCTTTGGACGACACTCTCACTCTGCGCTCAGACATTGTCTAGGAGAAACTCACTGTTTTCCTCTACCCACACACTCACTTCCTGGAGCTGGTGCAGACCCCACAGGTTAAGGGCTCAGACCCACAAAGTGCCCCACCAGGAGAGACACCAATTACAAGGGTCCCCAAATTGCCTACAACTTCTTTCCAACTTGACTACGAATCACAGGTTGCCACAACCCATCCCCCACCTCCACCACCGCCTTTTAGATTCAATCATTTGCTAAACCAGCTCGCAAAAGTCAGGAAAACACTTACGTGTAATGTGAAGTGAAGTAAAGTGCAAGTCGCTAAGTGGCGTCCGACTCTTTGTGACCCTATGGACTGTAACCTGCCAGGCTCCTCCAACCATGGAATTCTCCAGGCAAGAATACTGGAGTGGGTAGCCATTCCCTCCTCCATGGGATCTTCTCAACCCAGGGATCGAACCCAAGTCTCCTGCATTGCAGGCGGATTCTTTACCGTCTGAGCCACCAGGGAAGCCATACACTTATGGGTACTTGTTTATTATATATTAAATGATATGTATTAAATGGGGCTTCCACAGTGGCTCAGCGGTAGAGAATCCACCTGCAATGCAAGAGACCAGGGTTCAATCCTTGGCTTAGGAAAATTCCCTGGAGGAGGGCATAGCAACCCACTCCAGTATTCATGCCTGGAGAATCCTATAAACAGATGAGCCTGGTGGGTTATAGTCCAAAGAGTCAGGCATGACTGAAGCAATGGAACAGCACAGATAAACAGCCAGCCAAAGAGATACATAGAGCAAGATAGCACAGGAGCTTCTGTCCCTGTGGAGCAGGGGTGCACCACCCTCCAAATACATGGTTGTGTTCACCAACCCAGAAGCTCCCAAAACTTGATACTTTGGGGATTTCCATCATGTGGGCATTAACTCAATCTCCAGCCCTACTCCCTTTCCTGGAAGGTAGGAGGTAGGGCTGAAAATCCCAAGCTTCTAATTATGGCTTAGTCTTCCTGGGCACCAGCCTCCATCCAGGAGCCCACCCAAAGTCACCTCATTAGAAAAAAAGATAGTCCTATCACCCAGAAAATTCTGAGGGACTTAAGAGCTCTACCCTAGGAACAGGGGTCAGAAGTCAAATATTAGAACCAAAGATGCTCCTAATACTCTCATCACTTAGTAAACAGCAAGAGTTTCAGAAGCTCTGTCCCAGGAACCAGGGAAAGAGACAAGTACAATTTTTCTGCATATGTCACAGACATGGAGACTATTGGAGATACAATTTGCAGATTCTAAGTAAGAGAAACTGGGAATTCCTCCCACACTTCCCTTAACTTTAGTGTTTATAAAGCAAACAGCTCTTAACTAGAAGCAGAGGCAGGGCCTCCCAGCACCTGCTGGGCCTCCACCCCTCAACCCTCATTCCCAGGAACAGAGGTATCCCTCTGACCACAGGTACAGGTGAGGGAACACAAGGAAGGTCCAGGGTCAAGGAACAGCCCTTAACCAGATATGAAGCTCCTGAAAAGCCATCTCCTTCAAGGAGAAAGTTGTGGACTGATTCTAATAGACCTTCCTTGTTCAGAGATGGTGCAGAGCCAGGCAAAGGAAGCATGGCGTCCTTCAGCGTCCACCGAGCTCCCTGGGTGAAGGTAGTGTGACCAAGCCAGGCACCAGAGGAAAGTTTCAGATAGAAAGTCCGGGGATGTCCCCTGTGAGGAAGGGCTGCTTCCATTCAGAGATGGGTGCTAAGACAGAAGCCCCCCATTGCAGCCGTCCTCCCGCCAGCGTCAGTAGTCGCTGCCTCACATTTCACCCCAGTGTCCAGTGTCCATTGTCACAAGAACCATATGAGGAAGCCCTTCACAGCCTTCAGAATGCATTCATGTCCAATATCCCTTAAAACAGTAATACAGAAAAGTAGTGCCATTATTCCCATATAATAAATACAGAGGCCAAGGTACAGAAAGGAAGAGCAACTTTGCCAAGTAGTAAAAGAGAAAGCCAGAACTTGAACTTGGGTCTTCAGAACCTAAATCCCAGGCTCTTTGCAGAACAAAGGTAAATATATACCAAACACCCAGAATTAATGCACAGAGCCGCCCACCTGGAACCTCTTTCTGGTATCCAGACAAGCAACCATCCAAGTGCGGAAGTGGCCTCCAAAAGAGGGTCCACACTGCTCCCCTCGCCTGACATCTTCGCCCCCTAGTCACCAGTCACCCACCGAGGGAAACGTGGACTTTGACTTGGAAGTAACCGAATGTGTGTATGGAGTGGGGGAGGGAGCGTTATTACAGACTGATGCAGAGCACAGAGAGTAGAGTCAGACATTCGTGAGTTTCAACCTTATTAGCTGTACTTCCTTTTGCAGCTCACTCTACTTCTCTAAGTTTTAAGGTCCTTATTCAAAAAATAGTAATAATGTCTCCGGAATTGTTAGGATTCAGACAGATTATGGATGGAGAGCTCTGAGCATGGAGTCTGGGGTAGAACAAGCACCTAGCTTTTCTTATTTTACACACAGACACACAGCCAAAGATGACCACAGACACCATTTGCTGATGAACCACTATTGGGCATCCTCTCTTGACGATAACTAATGTCCTTGTGGTGACTTGTTAGTTAAACTGCCTCTGTCACCTCAACCTCATGAATGTAGAGGTATGGAGTGCAAAGAGCACTGGATTAGCAGGAAAGAGAACTTTGGTTTCATCTGCAGCTTCACTACTAATGTTGCTTTATGACCCTGAATGTGTCAGTCCCCCTTCTGGCACTTCCACCACTAGAGAAAAGGAAGGGTCATAAGAGATCTCTAAGGCTCTTTACAGACTCTGACTCAGGAAAGGATGCCGAAGGCGAGCAGTCAGAAAATGGTGCTGAACCCCTCCTGGCCTGAGCAGTGCAAACTCCCGCCTCAAATGGCTGGCCTAAGAGCTTCAGCCACTTGGAAAAATTCTCTTTCCCCTTGGATGAGACTCTTGAACCTCAGCCAGAACTCAGAGGTCCCAACTGCAAACAGTCACAAGTCATTTGATAACAAAGGGAAAGACACCCTGGAAGGCGAGTTGGGGAAGATGAGGCTCGTCACCGACTGAAACATACCCCAGCCAGCCAGCCCCCCACCCAGCCAGCCCCAGCCTCAGGGTGAAGCCACTGCTTACCCAAAGATGTCCTTCTCACAATTAAGTCAGCGACTCCCCTGAGAAACCAGAAGTACTAAAAGCTGTCCTCTCCCAAACTCAGGACCCTCCAACACCACTACTAAATGCCGAAAACTTAGCTCCCTGCTCGGGCTTCTCCATCTCTGAAATCAGCTCTGCGATCGGCCTGTCTTGCCTGCCAACAGTTTCAACTCTACGGACGCTGTTTATTGTATCCTGCAGTTGAGATGGATTCGTTTATTTTGCTTCAGTCTTCTTTGGTTAGTAGTGCTTTATTCTTCTCTCCATAACATAAATCCAGCCTCCCAAAATGTGAAACCTTGGATTTCTCAAGCCTATGGTGCCCCATTCCCTTCCCTTCCTGGCCTGACTTGAAATGAAACTCCCTTCTGCCTCCTTTTTCAAACTTTTCCTGAGACTCCAGGAGAAGGATAGTTAGAGCTTTCGTTTTCGGAAAAGTAAAAAAAAAAAAAAAATGAAGGAAGAAAAAAAATCAAAACACATAACTTACGTTCATCCAGAAGTGCACAGTTTTGGATGGAAGAAAACAGAGCTATAATCCACTGCGTTCCCCCAACCCGAAAAGAAGAATCTGTTGTGAAACGCTTCTTTTTCCACTTTGCCGGTGGAGGAGCCCCGTGGTAGGCATACATCCACAGGCTGATGCAAGATGCCTTTGAGAGAAACCTCACATTCTGAGGATTCCTGGGAAAGCGCCAGGGATCCCAGCATCCAATATATTGCACATTTGGTTTCAATTAGGAAGGGGGTTGGGGAGGGAAGAAGGAAAGTCACCAATCAGAACTGTTTTCTGTTTAGAGACTATTTCTTTTGACCCAAGGGACCACGGGCAAAGCTATAATTTACAGCAAAACCCATTCATAGAAGAAAAAATATGTATAACCATAGGACAGACTTAAAGACACAGTTCCCTTCCGCCTTATCCCCACTGCATCCATCCCCAAGCCCTCTCCTTCTTCCATCTAAGATTTGGTCCCCACCCTGTGACCCCCCACCTCATTTTTCTTACTTGAGCTGAAGCTATGAGCACAACTTAAGGTTTGGATTCTCCTCCAACCGAAGCTTACAAGACAGTTGGGTCACACACATGAAGCTGATCTTTAGTGTTTTATCCATGAAAGCCCAGAGTTAAGCCCTCCCCCCAAAAGATTTTATTTAATCCTCCCCTCCACCCCTACTACCTCCCCCACCAAAAAAAAAAAAAAAGGAGAACTAGATAGTTTGAGAGTCGAGGATTCCTATTTTTTTTTTCACTCAGTTCCCAGTTGGTTGCTTCCTCTGAAGGTCTGTTGCTGTCCTGAATCCATGCTGCTAAATGAAAGCACAAGCATTTACAAGGACTTTCTAAATTATTTTGAAACTTTTTTCCTCTTTTTTTCTGCTATCCACTGCTGTGAAGAAAGATCATGTGAAAGGAGAGTGTAAGTGACAGGGAGGAACCCTTCCTCTGCTCTTTAAAAGAGTTACTAATAATCCTCTCCATCCATCAGGGCTCCTGGCATTAACCCTTCGAAGCCTGGGTCATTCCTTACCAAGCACAGGCTTGGTCTTTCCTGGAGGTCTCCGTGCTCTGTGAGTACAGGAAATGCAGGGTAAGCAGAGACTCAAGGTCAGCAGATCCAAAGAGGAAGGTAGATGGCAAAAGAGGTTGAGAAGATTTCACCCACCTTTGAGCAATGCTTCCTCATAAAAAGACCTTCTACCTCTGGGCTCTTAAGTGATCCCCACCTCTTCTCTGTTGTACTTTGGCAGGTAATCTGGGATTGCACAGCCCCCAAGATGAGCAAGGAGAGACGTGGGACAAACAGGAAAAGAAGAGTGGAAAGGGATCATGCAAGGACATTCTTATAGTAAGTTTGAAGAGAGAGATATTTCAGAAGAGGAAGAGGAAGGCAAGAGGACATCCAATTGGCATGGCCATGAGGAGTCAAGCTGCCAGTGTTAAGTCCTGAAAAGGCCTTTAAGCTCAACCAGAAAGTAGCCTTTCAAATCTGTGCTTTCCAGATGGAAGACATGGAGAACCCGGAGAGCAATCAGAGGGCAGACACAGAGATGATTGAAGGTAGAAAACAAAGAACAAGAGGAAACACTAGAACTAGGTGTATTTTACAAAGAGAAAAAAGCAGTGCAGAAATAAATCTCTTAAGAAGACTTCAAATAACTTAGAAAATCCAAAATTAGCTGAGGGTGACTGACTCAGCTCAACTCAATAAATATGCATTGAGCTTTTATCAGGCACTTTACCGGGTGCTTGCTTGAAACAACTACAGATGTCTTGTTACAGAAATAGTCATAGAATCCTCCCAGATATCTAGGCCTATAATCATTTACCTCTTTGGCATGACCAGGAAGAAAGCACTGATAGCCTGACCTATGATTTCACAGATTTAGTGAGACTACAGTTCAAATGTGGAAAACAGTGTAACAATTTCATGAAGCCAGAATCTAATAAAGGGCAGATAAAATATGTGTCCTCAAACACATAAAGTGTTTATTTAAAGTGCTTCTACTCCATAGTCAGGGCTGGTTGTCTGTCTGTGTGTGTGTATAACTAGGAGTCCAGCTTGAGCCAGTGATGCCGACTACAGAACTCAGACACACCGGAGTCTGTCTGAGGAATGGATGAGTAGGGCTAAGAGTCTATTGTTGGGACTTTCTTGGTGGTCCAGCAGTTAAGAATCTGCCTGCCAATGCAGCAGACATGGGTTCGATCTTCCCTGGCCCCACATGCTGTGGAAAAACTAAGTCTTGTGCCACAACTACCTAGCCAGCGCTCTAGAGCCTGAGCTCCACAACAAGAGAAGCCACCAAAATGAGAAGTCTGCACACCGCAAAGAATAACAGCCCCAACTCGCTGCAACTAGAGAAAGCTTGCAAAGCAACGAAAACCCAGTGCAACCAAAAAGAAGTATTTTTTTAAAAAAGAATCTATTGGTACACAGACCAAGGAGACTATAGGGAAAAACTTGCTGAGCAAAGAGAGAAATAAGGGACAAAAGATAGCCCCAAGCACAACCAAGCTGTGTCAAAGATAAGGAAAAGCTCTAGAAAATTACCAAGTATACCACTCAGGTTGTGTGTATATGCTCAGTCCCTTCAGTCATGTCTGACTCTTTGTGACCCCATAGACTGTAGCCCACAGGCTTCTCTATCCATGGGACTCTTCAAGCAAGAATACTGGAGTGGGTTGCCACATCCTCCTCTAGGGGATCTTCCTGACCCAGGGATTAAACCCACATCTCCTGCGTCTCCTGCATTACAGGCAGATTCTTTACTGCTGAGCTACAAAGGGAGCCCCATCACTCAGGTTACTCTTAGACAAATCTGAGGGTCTAACCTTGAATTCTAAGAAGGTGCTACCAAAAATAGAGCAAAGAAAAGCCGAAAGCGGTATTTTACTAAAATATCTGAGGGATACTGAAAGCATTAGGAGGAATCATCAGATTTGAATCTCCACTTTGGAAGACAGCTCTGGTTGGAGGAGAGGGGTACGCTCCTTCAGACTTGACAACAGCCACTGATGGCTCAGTAGTAAAGAATCCACCTGCAAAGCAGGAGACCCGGGTTCAGTCCCTGGGTCAGAAAGATCCTCCAGAGAAGGAAATAGCAACCTACTGCAGTATTCTTGCCTGGAGAATTCCATGGACAGAGGAGCCTGGCAGGCACGGGGTTGCAAAGGGTCAGACAGGACTGAGCAGCTAACATACACACAGGCTGCTACACAAAGCTGCAGCTGAAAAGAAAGAAAATGGCAAAGGCCATTTTAAAGCTGAAAGCGTAATTCTCAGAATACACAGAAAAATATTTCCTGGAGATTCTCATAACTATTTGACAGAGTTTTGAGTAAGGCTGGAATTTCTAAAATTGTGGGAACAGACATGGAGAAATATCATTTTGTTACTCTTTTGTGAACAGATTTTGCCTCCTGGAATAGTTTGGGAAACATGAGTCATTGCAACCACAATTATTTATGTTCCATGGGAGGTAATCCATCCTAGTTGTGAGGACTGTTTCACACTAAAAATGAATTACTGACAAACAGTATAGAATTCCATTACCTGAACTGTACTAAAAATACGACAGATCTATCTGGAATGGCCAAGATGCAGGATTAATTAAAAGTAAGGAAATATGCAAGATGATTTTTTTAAGATCTTTTCTAGTCAATAAACCCAGCTCCAAGTAAATACAAGTGTTAAAGAGTTGAAATAATTATAGTATTTCTGTCTCCAAATTCTCAAGGGCTGGAGACATTTATGGTGCCTTAGGAAGTAAAATAAAATCTGGAAATAAAAGGAATGTATCTCAGTTTAAGAAATACATGCACATACATCTTAATATCTTAACAAGCTATATAGGTATTCACAGAAACCAAGCCCAGTTGGTACATTTAAGCTTCTGTGCTATGCTTAGTTGCTCAGTTGTGTCCAACTCTTTGCAATGCCACAGACTGCAGCCTGCCAGGCTCCTCTGTCCATGGGGATTCTGCAGGCAAAATACTGGAGTGGGTTGCCATGCCCTCCTCCAGGGGATCTTCCTAACCCAGGGATCGAACCCAGCTCTTCAGCATTGCAGGCGGTTTCTTTACCGTCTGAGCCACCAGGGAAACCCTGGTACATTTAAGCTTCACAAGGAATTAAAACCAGAAATTAGCCACTATTAATTAATTCCTAATTAATTTTCTCCTCTCTTCTTCTTTCTCTTTCTTTTCTTCTCTTTCTCCTTCTTCTTTATTCTCCCTCTCTCCTCTCCCTCCCTCCCCATTTCCCTCTCTCATTTATCCATTCATTTTTCATCTCTCTCTCCTTATGTCTTACACATCTTGCTTTAACCTATTCTTTTTCAGCAGACCAGACTTTTCTACTTCTTTTCACACATTATTGAAGATGCTTACCCTAAAATGAGGTCTTAATTCTCAAATATATGTATCTCCTCACTTGAAGCAAACAACAAAGAGTAACTAGTTTTCTGAAGCCCAGTTCTGGAATCCTGAGATGAAGAATTTGACTGATCAGGTGTGTTTCAAGTATTCATCCTCTATCTCTAAACTGTGGAGGGCAATGAGTCATGTAATATAACTATCACTCCATCACACTCACTGGTGGGTCAGTTCTCAGAAAAGAAGTGTCATACATTGAAAGACAAGCCAAGATATCTGGACAAAGCTAATTCAAAAAGATGCATGCACCCCTGTGCTCATAGCAGCCCTGTTCACAATAGCCAAGCCATGGAAACAACCAAAATACCCATTGACAGATGAATGAATAAAGATGCGGTCCATATAAACAATGGAAGACAACTCAGCCACAAAAACAAGAATGAAATGATACCATTTGCAGCAACATGGATGCAACTACAGATTATCATGGCAAGTGAAATAAGTCAGAAAGAGAAAGACAAATACCGTATGATATCACTTGTATGTGGAATCTAAAACATGGCACAAATGAACCTATCTATGAAACAGAAACAGACTCAGACATAGAGAACAGCCTTGTGATTGCCAAGGGGGAGGGAGACGGGTGAGGGAAGGACTGGGAGTTTGGGGTTCATAGATGCAAACTGGTATATACAGAATGGATGAAAAACAAGATCCTCCTGTATAGCAGAAGGAGTTATATGCAATATCCTGGGATAAACTATAAAGGAGAAGAGTATAGAAAAGAATATATATGTGTGTATAACTGAGCCACTTTCCTGTACAGCAGAAAGTAAGACATTATAAATCAACTATACTTCAAGTAAAAAATAAATTTAAAAAGGACAAGCCAAAAGTATCTGCTACATCAATAATTAACAAAGCCTGATAATCCCAGGATTTTAAAGAAATTATACCTCACCAAAAAAGAGAACAATGTATAGAATGAAGTCTTATTGTATACACATTTAACTGAAGTACCAGTTTTAGAACTTAAAATAAGATGTCTTTTTATTAGTTAATCTGTCCATAATATATAAATCCATTGACATATATGTCATAAAGTCCTAATTTTTAAAAAAAATCAACACAGAGAAAATCTTGTAGGCAGTAGAAATACTCTGGTTTTCTTAAGCAGAGTGGTCTTGGTGTCCAGTTGGCTGCATAAAGACTTTCATTTGGCTTCTTCCTGAGTTAAGCTCATGATTCAAGAATCTTTGTGTGCTTAAGGGTTATCCTATGGAATTGTGAATACTATCTTTATGAGCAATTTAAAGGTTTCAAATATAATTTTTGAGATTATTACAAAAGCATGAATACTATTTTTATGTGAGATTTCAAGGTCTCAAGGATAATCTTAACCCTGAGAGATTTTTTCCCCTCTATGGGCTGAATCTTAACACTACATGTTACCAGATGCTGCTCTCCTCTGATAGACTTTAGTGGAAAATGATCCAAGCCCAAACCTCTATGAACAGAGTCACCTTGAACAAGTCATTAACTTTCCTATCTATAAAATGAGGGATGATATGAATACACAACTCTCAGAATTATGACAATAAAATGAGATCAGGAAAGAATAATTTACTGAGTGCTGACTGTACACCAGGCATTCTTCTAAGAACTTTACACTTATTATTTCATTTCTCAAAAGAACTTTATGGGATTAGGTACTAGTATTTCTCCAACATTCATATGAGAAAATTAATGCACAAAAAATCTAACTTGCCTACAATCATAACTGGTGAGCTAGGTTACATGTATGTATGTATGTATGTGCTTTGTTGATAGTAAAGTGTATGTGCTTATGGGTGAACAGGAAAGATGTAGAGAGGGTGGGGAAAGAGTCACTTTTTAGTTACTCAGGGATTGAAGTCTGGTTAGCCATTTGGAGAATCAACTACGTATTTTCCTTTCTGTCCTTTCCCCCATGAAGCCCACTTTTGTGTCATGGCGTCTCAGCACTTCCACCAGAAAAAGAAATGAGAACATTTAAAACGTTAAAATCATTCTGTCTGTGACTCTTCCATGGACGAGCTGAAAAGTCATGTAAAGAGGAAGTTGAGAATAATGGCCAAAATAAGGTTCTTATTCGCTTGTGTTTTTAACAATGCCACATATAATATTTCACAGGGTAAAGGAGTGCTTTCACAGACATGACTTCATCTGATCCTCAGACAGCCCCAATATGTACTCAGTGCAGATATTAATATCCTCCTCTGACAAATAAGGAAAACGAAGCTCAGGGAAGTAGTGACTTACTTGAAGTTGTTGCTGGTAAATGGCAGAATCTGAGTTGGAATCCATTTCTTCCCACTCTCAGTGCTCTTTCTGCCCATTTGGTATCAACAACACACCTGAGAACCTCTAGCCTCTTGGTTTACACCCCGTTCTCGTGAACTAGGTTATTTGATTTCCTGTCTGATTTCCTCTTCTCCCATCTCCTTTTTCACTGTGAAGAAAGAATAACAAATCTTCACTTCGGCAGAAATTCTGAGATGAGAGGGTGAAACAAATAGGCACAGAGAACTCAGAAGTGTAACTCAGCTTAGATTCCTTAAGGAGAGTGAGGGCACAAAAGGAGTTTTTTAAACAATGCATTTCATAGTCTCATCCTAGGAATGTAACCCTTCTCTGGGCTTAAGTCTGGAAATCTAAACTGTCCTTGTCAGATAAGAAAGTAACTTTTAAATATCTCCAAGAGAACAGGACCTTTCAACAGCCGGGTGTTTATCAACACTCAGTGTCAAAAGTTCTGCTTTTTATCTATCCCAAATCTCCCCTACTACCAGTTTACCTCCTCCTTGTCTGCGCTCTGCAAAAACAACCCTCAGCTAGTTAAACTGTCTCCCAGCTCCTTATACACACATACACATCTTTCAGAGCAGAGTGGAGTTTGAACAGCCGTATCATTTTTCCATGCTCAGGCCCAGTTTGGAGCAATCATTTTATACATAATGATAACCCTCCTTATGAAATTTGAAGACCCTCAGCTGCCTCGCATCCGGACTGGGTTTTTTCCGGCGTCTGGAAGAGAAACACCATAATCCCCACTGACTGTCCTGTTAGGGATCCAAAAAGCTCGGAAAATCAAAGAACTTTTAGTTATTTGAGTCTCACTTTTAGGGATCCATCCTCTTTTCCTTGTGTATCTCTGGAGAACATTCAGAAGCCTGAGAGGTTAATATCGCTGAGTTCCTGGGGGGGAGAGGCTCTACATAATTATTAAATATAATTTTATCTTCTAAAACATCTCACTTTAGAGACTTTGTTTGCTTAATGCTCTATCATTCATCTCTCAATGCATAATTCCATCCCATTGCCCTGAGTTACACCATAAACACCACTTCTCTGTTTCTAATACACAACATATTTCAAAGCAGAAAGGAATTTATAGTGCCAATGTTATTTTTCCAAGTACAATTCCAGTTTGGAATGTCCAGCAGCACTCAAATTGCCTTTCAAGATAAAGACCAGATTCTGATTCTATGTAATCCTTGTGCGCTTCTGGGAAAGCTCAAATGTTAGACTTATGGATGGAATCCACGTTTTCCAGGGCCCTTCATGTCCCAGAGAGGAACCATTTATACCGAGCCAGGCTCCATCAGAATTCTCCAGTGGCCTTTTGCCAGAGCTCTCACAATGAGCAAGACAAGCTTCAGTTGCAAGACCCATTTGACACAAAGCAAGGGCAAGTTCTTCTATTCTGAACTCAGTTCAGTGTAAACTGGGAGGAGCCTCAAGTGTCAACCAGCCTAGCCCCCTTGTTCTACAGCTGAGTCCCAGAACAGTTAAGTGATGACTGAGGTCACACAAAACAGGTGAGGAAAGCACAGCATAGAACTCACATGGACACCGAGGAAACCAGAATTGAAAGAGACGCGTGTACCCCAATGTTCATCGCAGCACTGTTTACAATAGCCAGGACATGGAAGCAACCTAGATGTCCATCGGCAGACGAATGGATAAGGAAGCTGTGGTACATATACACAATGGAATATTACTCAGCCATTAAAAAGAATACATTTGAATCGGTTCTAATGAGATGGATGAAACTGGAGCCCATTATACAGAGTGAAGTGAGCCAGAAAGAAAAGCACCAATACAGTATACTAATGCATGTATATGGAATTTGAAAGATGGTAATGGTAACCCTATATGTGAGACAGAATAAGAGACACAGATGCATAGAATAGTCCTGTGGACTCTGAGGGAGAAGGTGAGGGTGGGACGTTCTGGGACAATAACATTGAAACATGTATATTGTCATATGTGAAGCGGAACACCATTCCATGTTCTATGCATGGGACGGATGCTCAGGGATGGAGCGTTGGGATGGCGCAGAGGGATGGGAAGGGGAGGGAGGTGGAAGGAGGGTTTGGGAGGGGGAGCACATGTGAACCCATGGCTGATTCATGTCAATGTATGGCAAAAACTACTACAATATTGTAAAGTAATTAGCCCCCAACTAAAATAAATTAAAAAAAAAAATAATAAAATAAAATAAAATAAAAAAAAAAAAAAAAAGAACTCACATGGAGTCCCTATCCATGACTCTTTCCAAAACATCATGCAATTGCACAAAATACTTTTAATGTTTAAAAGGTATCTCTGCTGCTCAGTCGTGTCTGACTCTGCAATGTAGCCCATAAGGCTGCTCTGTACATGGGATTTTCTAGTCAAGAATACTGGAGTGGGTTGCCATTACTTTCTCCAGGTTAAAAGATACAAGGCCAACAAAATAAACAGGGAAAAATAGGTAAAGCCTCTGTAGTCCAAGTGAGGGCCAGGGGAGTGGCCAGATGAGAATAGAGTCTGGAGAAGATCACCTCATGGGATGTCAACAGTCTCTGTGGGCACAGGTGAAGACCTGCAATCGTTTGTTCTCTGCTTTGCCCGTAGGGAGCCCCAGTTTCTTCAATAGGATGAAGGCAAGAGGTAGAGTTTTGTTTTGTTTTTTTCATGAGAAATCTAAATACACTTCAGAGAATTCTGGCAGAGGTGAATGGAGAGATGGATACTGAGTCTGCCTCCCTTCCGCTTCCTACAGAGGATCCTCATCTGCAGACTCAGTCTCACCTCTCTTTCCCTGCACCTTGTTAGAATCACTCTGAGCCTGATATAGGAGGATTCGTGGAGTCATGGCTGGTCTGTCTCTGATTAAGGACCTACATCTGGTCATGGCTCTGATTTCAAGTTTTATCAACATTCCTGAGGCCAGAATAGTAAATATTTGTAGATCTGCTCAATCCACAGTGACCTCAGTACTGCCCTCTCTCCTACAGGGGTGGACTACCAAAATCCATGCTTGTATTAAATAACCTCCACTTCCTTGGCCATCATTGAAGGGATCAAAGATAGACAGCTAATTCAAGCTATTTTTTAATTATGTTTCATAAAATACAATAGATCATTTCATAAAATTTGAAAATGGATCAAGGGATTGCAACTTCAGACTGGATTAGTTTCTTAAAAAGAAGAAATCTTGACTCTGAAACCTTAGGTGGTAACAATCTCTATATCACATGTACCATGGAACCAGAGAAAGCTCATCTACAAGGAGAAAAGAATGACTTCAATGTTCAAAAAATGCAAAGGCAATGGAGAGTCCTGATGGTTTTCTAGTTTCCAGTCCCAAGCTCTTCCCAAGGTTAGTAGGCATTTTCTGTTGCCATATTATACTCTGTATCTTTATAATACATCCCCATGTGTTGTTCAAGCTGCATCAGGTGGGCTTCTGTGGCTTGCAATCACACTCCTTTTAGGTCTCTGCATGGGCATCTCTTCTGGGAAATAAGCATTTCAACAAGAATAGAAGGTGGGTATCCTTATTCCAATTATAACAGACAAGAAAACCAAAGTCTCACCTAGGGATTCCCGGTAACTTTTCCGCTACTTGTTGATCAACTGCTTATTCGCCTGGATTCCTGAGCAATACCTCCCCTCTTGGGTTCTGCGCTCCAAGCTCTACTTCTGTATCAGTCAGGATCCAGTTGGGAAAGCAGACACCATACTAGGTATTTCAACAGAAGGGATCTTATATGAGGAATTTGACACAAAGCTGTTGGAGGGAGACCAATCAGAAATAATAACTGCAAAAATCAGCTATCACCCTAATGCTGGGAGAATAAAGGAAGGGTTTGGGCTATGAGAACTTAGGAGCTGGAAGGAGGCAGAGCCATTCAAGTATAGCTCATATCTCTAAGATTGTTCATAATATAGTTTCTGATGGTCCCATTGATACGACATGTTGAGGCTGGCTCTGGGAGTGCAGAAAGAAGCTGGAAGCTGAAATAAACTGGCCTGGTGGCATGAAATGTCACTGCTGGAGCTAAGGGCCACTACTGGAGTAAAAATACTGATACCAAGAAACAGGAAATGACCCTCTTCTCTCCTCCTCCAGGCTTTAAATCTGAATCTCTGGCCTCTTATTGGCAGAATCAAAAAGGAAGTCTGTTGATAAAAGAATCTCTGATTATAGTTTGCAGATACTCAATTCCGACATCACAAAGCGGAACATAGAAGAATGGATTTAAGCTGAGAGACAATAGGCAAATTATCATGCCTTGGACACTCTCTTCACCCATTACCAATGTCTCATCTAGATTGCCACCACGTGTGTCCTCCTTGCTTGGATGCCAGTCTTTGCTGTGCCACCTGAAGCTTCTTCCAAGGGCTATACCTGGTGCAGTGCACCAGGCATCACTCCTCTCCACAGAATGCTTCTAAACCCAAACCATGGCCTTTCTATGCCAGTTCCAACTTGCTTCAACTATTGCAATATGCCAGTATGCCTCCTTAGGTCAAATAACCAGACCCAGGACCTTTTTCTTTCACATGAAATATTCCTTCTCACCTATTCACCTGGATTGCTCCCTATCTTCCTAAAGGACTTTACTCAAATGCCACTTTTCAGTGAAATGTGACCACCATTTCTAATGGTTTACTCTCACTAATACTTTCTGCCTTTTCTATTTTTGTTTACTACCATAGTCCCAAATCTCTGTAACTGTTCTTGACCCATATTGCTGCTGCTGCTAAGTCGCTTCAGTCGTGTCCGACTCTGCGCGACCCCATAGACGGCAGCCCACTAGGCTCCCCCGTCCCTGGGATTCACCAGGCAAGAACACTGGAGTGGGTTGCCATTTCCTTCTCCAATGCATGAAAATGAAAAGTGAAAGTGAAGTCGCTCAGTCGTGTCCGACTCTTAGCGACCCCATAGACTGCAGCCTACCAGGCTCCGCCGTCCACGGGATTTTCCAGGCAAGAGTACTGGAGTGGGGTGCCATTGCCTTCTCCTGACCTACATTAGGAACACATAAATATTTACTTAATGTTGAGTGAATGAATTCAATAATTCCCACAGTAGACAGCTAGAAAAGTGTGTGCTCTAAACAAAGAAGACAGAAAGAAAGCAGGGAGATTATCTCTTGCTAGTGCTAGAACTCACTCTGGGAGTCAGCCAGGGAGAGATGAACACCAAAGCTCCTAGAGTCCTCAGGGTCATTCTGGAATGAGAATCAAAATGAACAAGGTAGGGAAGAAGGCAAGGGGTCAAGAGTATCCAGCTTTGGGGCATATATCCATGCTGCAGCTGCTGCTGTTTAGTCACTAAGTCATGTCCGACTCTTTGCACCCCCATGGACTGGAGCTGGCCAGACTCCTCTGTCAGTGGAATTTCCCCAGGCAAGAATATTGGAGTGGGTTGCCATTGCCTAAAAAAGATACATACATCCTTATGTTCATAGCAGCACTGTTCACAATTGCCAAGACATGGAAATACCTACATATCCATTGACAGATGAATGGATGAAAAAGATGTAGTACACATATATAATGCAATATTATTCAGCCAAAAAAAAAAAGATGAAGCAATGCCATTTACAGCAACATGAATGTTATTAGAGATTATCATCCTAAGTGAAGTAAGTCAGAAAAAGAAAGACAAATACAATATGATATCACTTATACATGGAATCTAAAATATGGTATAAATGAACTTATCTACAAAACAGAAACAGACATATAGAGAGAGAACAGACTTGTGGTTGCCGTGGGGGAGGGTTGGACGGGGAGTCTGGGGTTAGTAGATACAAACTATTACATATAGGATGAATAAACAAGGTCCTAGTATACAGCACAGGAAACCATATCAGTATTCTGTGATAAACCATAACTGAAAAAATGTGAAAAATGTATATACATGTATAACTGAGTCACTGCTGTACAGCAGAAATTAACATTGTAAATCAACTATACTTCAATAAAATTAAAAAAAAATTTTAAGTACCCAGCTCTTTCAGCAGCTTTTACTCTGATAAGCCAAATGAGCTAGTGCCATACAGGGTATCTAAACATCATAGTGGAGAAAAACAATTTGTTAAAAAGTAAAGATGAAGCAAGGGCATGTTCTTGGTAGTATGGGAGCAGTGGGATATCAGGAATGGATAGGATGGAAACAGTGGGGCTAGGCAGGCAACAGGGCATCTGTCCCTTCAGAAAATCCCATTAACAGGCCCAGGATAGCTATGAGTTTTGTTCCTTTCCTCAAAACAAGTTATGCTTGCATAAGGGGAGAGAATAGGATTTTCCCAACTCAGGAATGAAGAATTCCAGACACCATTCACCCTGCTGTGTTCCCATTACTGGAGAATGATTCACAATGACTTGAAGAAAAACATGGTGCTAGCAGGACCTGAAATCCCAGCAGGAGCTTAGAAAATGCCCTCCTTATGCCAGCAACTGAGACTCATAGTGATGGAGGAACCCAATGCAGGAGCCAGCCTGATCTCAATGCTTCCCTAAAGCGGCTCTCCCTGAATCTTGGTTCTCCATTCTCTGCCTCCCCAAGTTTCTCCTTTTTTCCTTACCTGCCAATGCATTCTAACCAGGGAGGAAATAAAACTTATGGCTATGTAGCACTGGTCCCCTTACTTCACCAGCAACAGAAAAAATCAAAAACAATATAGGGAACAGAGTAGTAAGAAGCAGGTGCTCTATAATACAAATTATAGAGCTAATCTTTAACAGCTTTATTGAAGTATAATTGACACAGGAAAATTATATTTATTTGAGGTTTACATGTGCTGTTTTGATTTACATATATATTGTCAAATGATTACTACAATGTAAATTAATATTTACATCACCTCATATCCCCTTCATACTTATTTTTGTGTCTACGCTCTCAGGATTTTCTAATAAAAGCCATCCTAACAGGTGTAAGTTGACATTTCATTGTGGTTTTTATCTGAATTTCCCTGGTGATTAGTGATGTTAAGCATTGCTTGATATAATTATTGGCCATTAGTGTATCTTCTTTTGAGAAATATCTGTTCAGATTCTTTGTCCATTTTTAAATCAGGTTATTTGGTCTTTGGCTATGGAGGATTTTGAGTTTCCTAGATATACATATATATATTTGATATCAATTCCATATCAGATATATGGTTTGCAAATATTTTCCCCCATTTCATAGGTTTCTTTTCATTCTATTGTCTCCTTTGCTGTGCAGAAGCTTTATCAGTTCAATTCAGTTCAGTCACTCAGTCGTGTCTGACACTGCCACCCCATGGACTGCAGCACGCCAGACCTCCCTGTCCATCACCAACTCCTGGAGTTTATTCAAGCTCATGTCCATTGAGTCGGTGATGCCATCCAACCATCTCATCCTTTATCGTCCCCTTGTCCTCCCACCTTCAATCTTTCCCAGCATCAGGGTCTTTTCAAATGAGTCAGCTCTTTGCATCAGGTGGCCAAAGTATTGGAGTTTCAGCTTCAACATCAGTCCTTCCAATGAACACCCAGGACCGATCTCCTTTAGGATGGACTGGTTGGATCTCCTTGCAGTCCAAGGGACTCTCAAGAGTCTTCTCCAACACCACAGTTCAAAAGCATCAATTCTTCAGCCTCAGCTTTCTTTATAGTCCAACTCTCACATGCATACATGACAACTGGAAAAACCATAGCCTTGACTAGACAGACCTTTGTTGGCAAAACAATCTCTCTTACCAGTTGTTGTTTCTGTAACCTGTGCTTTGGGATGATATCCAATAAATCCTCATCCATACCAATGTCAAATAGCTTTTCCTCTGTTTTTTCTTCTAGTAGTCTTACAGTTCTACAGTTTTACATCAAGTCATATTTAAGTCTTCAGTCTATTTTGAGTTGATTTTTGTGTATGGTGTTAAGATGGGGGTTCAGTTTCAATGTTTTGCATCTGGCTGTCCAGTTTTCCCTGAACAATTTATTGAAGGGATTATCTTCCCTCACTGTATATTCGTGGCACCTTTGTCAAAAATCAGTTGACTATATATCCATGGGTTTATTTCTGGGTTGGGCTTCCCATGTGCCCAGTGGTAAAGAATCCACTAGTCACAGGAGATATTAAGATGACTCAGCAACTAAACAACACCTATATTTCTGGGCTCTCTATTTTCTTCCAAACATCTATGTATCTATTCTTATGTCAATATGATACTATTTTGCTTACCATAGCTTTGTAATATAGCTTGAAATCAGGAAGTGTGATGACTCCAGCTTTGTTCTTCTTGCTCAAGATTTCTTTGGCTATTCAGAGTCTTTTGTGGTTCCATATAAATTTTAGAATTGTTTTTTCTACCTCTATGAAAAACGCCATTGGAATTTTGACATGGATTGCATTGAAACTATAGATTGATTTAGGTAGTATGAACATTTTAACAATATTAATTTTTCCATTCCATGAGCACAGAATATCTTTCCATTTATTTGTGTCTTTTTCAATTTCTTTCATCAATCTTTGGTAGTTTTCAGTATACAGATCTTTCACTTCCTCAGTTAAATATTAATATATTATTAATATATTTCTAGACTTCCCTGGTGGCTCAGATGGTAAAAGTGTCTGCCTGCAATGTGGGAGACCTGGGTTCGATCCCTGGGTTGGGAAGATCCCCTGGAGAAGGGAATGGCAACCCACTCCAGTACTCTTGCCTGGAAAATCCCATGGACGGAAGAGGAAATATATTTCTAAGTGTTCTATTATTTCTGATGCTGTTTTAAATGGGATTTTTAATTTATTTTTTGGATAATTTATTTTTAGTATATAGAAACACAACTGATTTTTGTACATTGATTATGTATTCAGCAGCTTTACTGAATTCATTTATTAGTTCTAACAGTTTATTGGTAGAGTCTTTAAGGTTTCCATATATAGAATCATATCATCTGCAAACAGACAATTTTCCTTCCTTTCCAATTTGGATGCTTCGTTTCTTTTTCTTACCTAATTGCTCTGGCTAAGACTTCTAGTACTATATTTAATAGAAATGGCAAGTGTGGGCATTCTTATCTTGCTCCTGATTTTACAGATAAAACTTTCAGCTTTTCACTGTTGAGTTAGCTGTAGTCTTGTCTTAATGACCTTTATTTTTCCTTTCTTTCTTTATTCATGGCTACACTGTGTCTTTGTTGCTGTCCACAGGCTTTCTCTAGTTGCAGCAAGTGGGGACTACTCTTCATTGTGGTGTATGGGCTTCTCATTGCAGTGGCATCTCTTGCTATAGAGCACAGGCTCTGGGCACACAGACTTTAGTAGTTGCAGCAACAAGCTCAGCAGATGCAGTGCACAGGCTCTAGAGCACAGGCTCAGTAGTTGTGGCACATAGGCTTAGCTGCTTCTCCGCATGTGGAATCTTCCTGGACCAGGGAGCAAACCCTTGTCCCCTGAATTGGCAGGTGGATTCTTATACACTGCACCACCAGGGAAGTCCATGACTTTTATTATGCTGAGATACATTCCTTCTATGCCTAAGGTTTGGAGAGTTTTTTTTATTATGAAAGAATGTTGAATTTTGAAAAAGTTTTTTCTGCACCTACTGAGATGATCATATGACTTTTAAACTTTATTCTATTAATTTGGTGTATCACATTTACTGATTTGAAGATGGTGAACCAGCCCTGCATTCCAGGAATAAATCCCACATGATTATGTTAATGTGCTACTGAACTTGGTTTGCTAGTATTTTATTGGGTATTTTTCTATCTATGTTCTTCAGGGATATTGTCTTGTAATTTTCTTTTCCTGTAGAGTCCCTGTTTGGCTTTGGTATGAGGGTAATCCCAGCTTCATAAAATGAGTTTGGAAATGTTCTCTCCTTTTCTATATGTTTTTTTTTTTTTTGGAAGAGTTTGAGAAAAGTTGATGTTGACTCTTCTTTAAATCTTTGGTAGAATTCACCAGTCCTGGACTTTTCTATGTTGGGAGGTTTTTGACTACTGATTCAATCTCGTTACTCATTAATGGTCTAAATTTCGCAATAAGGAATTCATGATCTGAGGCATAGTTAGATCTTGGTCTTGTTTTTGCTGACTATATAGAGCTTCTCCATCTTTGGCTGCAAAGAATATAATCAGTCTGATTTCAGTATTGGCCATGTGGTGATGTCCAAATGTAGAGTCTTCTCTTAAGTTATTGGAAGAGGGTATTTGCTATGATCACTGCTTTCTCTTGGCAAAACTCTGTTAGCCTTTGCCCAACTTCATTTTGTTCTCCAAAATGTACTTCATTTTGAACTCCTTATTGCAAAATTCAGGCTTAAACTGAAGAAAGTAGGGAAAACCACTAGACCATTCAGGTATGACCTAAATCAAATCCCTTATGGTTATACAGTGGAAGGGACAAATAGATTTAAGGGATTAGATCTGATAGAGTACCTGAAGAACTATGTACGGAGGTTAGTAACATTGTACAGGAGGTAGTGATCAAAACCATCCTCAAGAAAAAGAAATACAAAAAGGCAAAATGGTTGTCTGAGGAGGCCTTACATATAGCTGAGAAAAGAAGAGAAGCAAAAGGCAAAGGAGAAAATGGGAGATACATCCATCTGAATGGAGAGTTCCAAAGAATAGCAAGGAGAGATAAGAAAGCCTTCCTAAGTGATCAATGCAAAGAAATAGAGGAAAGTGATAGAATGGGAAAGACTAAATGTCTCTTCAAGAGAATTAGAGATACCAAGGGAACATTTGGGTTTCCCTGGTGGCTCAGAGTATAAAGCGTCTGCCTGCAATGTGGGAGACCGTGTTCGATCCCTGCGTTGGGAAGATCCCCTGGAGAAGGAAATGGCAACCCACTCCAGTATTCTTGCCTGGAGAATCCCATGGACGGAGGAGCCTGGTAGGCTACAGTCCATGGGGTCACAAACAGTTGGACGCGTCTGAGCGATTTCACTCACTCACTCTAAGGGAACATTTCATGCAAAGATGGCACAATAAAGGACAGAAATGGACCTAACAGAAGCAGAAGATATTAAGAAGAGGTGGCAAGAATACACAGAACAACTGTACAAAAAAAGATCTTAATAAACCAGATAGCCAGGATGTTGTAATCACTCACCTAGAGCCAGACATCCTAGAATGTGAAGTCAAGTGGGCCTTAGGAAGCATCACCACGAACAAAGCTAGTGGAGGTGATGGAATTTCAGCTGAGCTATTTCAAATCCTGAAAGATGATGCTGTGAAAGTGCTGCACTCAATATGCCAGCAAATTTGGAAAACTTAGCAGTGGCCACAGCACTGGAAAAGGTCAGTTTTCATTCCAATCCCAAAGAAAGGCAATGCAAAGAAAGTTCAAGCTACTGCACAAGGCTGTATATTGTCACCCTGCTTATTTATCTATATTCAGAGTACATCATGTGAAGTGCCGGTCTGGATAAAGCACAAACTGGAATGAAGATTGCTGGGAGAAATATCAGTAATCCCAGATATGAAGATGACACCACCCTTATGTCAGTGAAGAGGAACTAAAGAGTCTCTTGATGAAGGTGAAAGAAGAGAGTGAAAAAGCTGGCATGAAACTCAACATTCAAAAAGTGAAGATCATGGCATCTGGTCCCATCACTTCATGGCAAATAGATGGGGAAACAGTGGAAGCAGTGACAGACTTTTGTTTTCTTGGGCTCCAAAATCACTTCAGATGGTGACTGCAGCCGTGAAATTAAAAGACGCTTGCTCCTTGGCAGAAAAGCTATGACAAACCTAGACAGCATATTAAAAAACAGAGACATTACTTTGTTGACCAAGGTCCATTTAGTCAGCTTTGGTTTTTCCAGTAGTCATGTATGGATGTGAGAGTTGAACCATAAAGAAGGCTGAGTGCTGAAGAATTGGTACTGTTGAACTGTGGTGTTGGAGAAGACTCTTGAGAGTCCCTCGGCCTGCAAGGAGATAAAACCAGTCAATCATGAAGGAAATCAGTCCTGAGTATTCATTGGAAGGACTGATACTGAAGCTGAAACTCCAATATTTTGGCCACCTGATTGAAAAACTGATTCATTGGAAAAGACCCTGATGCTGGAAAAGATTGAAGGTGGGTGGAGAAGGGGATGACAGAGGATGAGATGGTTGGATGGCATCACTGACTCAACGGACATGAGTTTGAGCAAGCTCTAAGAGTTGGTGATGGACAGGAAGCCTGACGTGCTGCGGTCTGTGGGGTCGACAAGAGTTAGATGACTGAGTGACTGAACTAAACTGATTACTGTCCTGATAAAATTTTCTATTTCTTCTAGATTATCCCATTCAATAGCCCATAAATAGTCCCTTATTTCTGTCTTTTTATTTCTGCATCATCAGTTGTAAGATACCGTCTTTCCTTTGCTATCTTATTAGAGTCTTCTCTTAGTCTAAGCTGAAGGATTGTCAACTTTGTTTATCTTTTCAAGAAACCAACCAAAATTCTGCTGAAAAATCTACTGTTAAGTCTTATGGAGTCCCCTTTTATGTGATGGGTTGTTATTCTTTTGCTGCCTTCAAATTTCTCTTTGTCTTTGATTTTTGAGAATTTGATTATAATATGTCTCAGTGAAGATCTTGGTGTCTAGTCTTTGGGATTCTTCAGTCATCATGAATCTGGATGTTCATTTCCCTGTGCAAATACAGAAAGTTTTCTGACGTTATTTCTTTAAATAAGCTTTCTGCCACTTCTTTATTCTCTGTTCCTTCTGGGATTCCTATAATGCATATATTAGTTTTTTTACTTTTGTCTCTTAGGTCATGTAGGCTTTCTTGCCTCTTTTTTATTCTTTTTCTTCCTCTAATTGGTCATTTCAACTTACTTTTCTTTGAGCTTGCTGATTCTTTCTTCTGCATAATCAAATCTATTGATGAAGCTCTCTATTGAATTTTTGGTTCAGTTACTATTCAGCTCCAGGATTTCTTTTCAGTCTTTTTTACAGTCTCTACTTCTTTTCTAAACTTTTCATTTTGTTCATTTATTGTTTTCCTGGCTTTGTTTAGTTGTTTGTGTTCTCTTGTAGCTCATTGTAGCTCATGAGCTCTTGTAGCTCATGATTATTTTCAATACTTTGTTAGCAGTTCACAGCTCTCCATTTCTCTAGGGTTGGTTACTGGAGTTTATTAGTATCCTTTGGTGGTGTTGTTTGCCTAATTCTTTATGAACCATGTAGTCTTGCATTGGTGTCTGTTTATCTGAAAAAGCAGATAACTTTTCCAATCTTTACAGATTGGTTTTGAAATGTCTTTTCCTGCTGGATTCCTAGACTAATGGGACTACCTTCAGAATTGTGGTCAAGCAGGGTTGCAGCCAGGTCTCACAACTGTTGCTGGATCTGCATTCAGGTCCATAGTGGCAGGGCTTTTACCAGGGATGCAACTGTGATGGCTTCTGAGAAGTCCTGAGTATGCTCTCATCAGGTGACTGGGCTGATCCCTGAGAATTACAGTGTTTTAACCCAAGTTCTACCACTTCCCTCATCTTTATTAAGGTTATTGCTGTTCAGTCAATATGTCCAACTCTTTGCGACCCCATGCAATTTCAGCACACCAGGCGTCCCTGTCCTTCACTGTCTCCTGGAGTTTGTTCAGATTCATGTCCACTGAGTCAGTGATGCTATCTAGACATCTCATCCTCTACCACCCTCTTCTCCTTTTGCCTTCAATCTTTCCCAGCATCAGGGTCTTTTACACTGAGTTGGCTCTTCACATCAGGTTCCCAAAGTATTGGAGCTTCAGCTTCAGTGTCAGTCCTTCCAATGAATATTCAGCATTGATTTCCTTTAAGATTGACTGGTTTTATCTCCTTGCAGTCCAAGGGACTCTCAAGAGTCTTCTTCAGCACCACAACTCAAAGGCATCAATTCCTCAGTACTCAGCCTTCTTTAAGGTCCAACTCTCACATCCGTATATGACTACTGGAAAAACCATAGCTTTGACTATACGGACCTTTGTTGGCAAAGTGATGTCTTTTCTTTTTAATACATTGTCTAGGTTTGTCATCATGTACAACTGATTTTAAAACATGCATATTTAGGGTATATGATTTGATGTTTTGATATATGCATACATTGTGAAAGAATCACCACAATCAACTAATTAATATATTCATCACTTCACAAGGTTACTCTTTTTGTGTCTGGTGAGAATACTTAAGATATAACTTTGAGCAAATTTCAAGTATACTATACAGTATTGTCAACTATATTCATATTACTAGATCTCTAGAACTTATACCTCTTGCATAACTAAAACTTTCTTCCCCTTGACTCATCTCCATTTCTTTGCTCTATCACTTATTAACCATGAGAATTTGGTCAAGAATTACCAAAATTCTCACAACGAGAAAGGAAAGTTTCCATTCTAGGATTCTGTGCAACTTAAGAGGAAGCCATTCTACCCATGACCTAAATTTTCTGTGCTTCAATATTCTTATCTATAAAATGGGCATGTTTAATAGTATCTACTCTGTGGAAGTGTTAATAGGTGTAACTGAGTTGGTACTTCAAGACTTTAAGAGTCTGTAATGATGCCAGAATTCCTCAGTTAATATTAGACATTTTTACAATTATTATTATACCATTTATGTTACCTTTATAATTATTGCCCTTAAATGCAAGCTTGACCAATTCCGTTAGTGGTCTCTGATCACTCAAGGTTCCCATCTACCATTTCCTTCAGTGCTACCCAGATCTAAGTTCATCACAGTGCCTTAATTTCCTCTCAAGAGTTAAGTGCTCCCACCTGGAAACTATAACAGTTATTTTCCTAAATGTTACAATAAGCCTTCAGTGTCTCTGCCAGAAATTTTCTAAGGAAAGAAAAGAAAGGTCCTCTACACAGTTACAAAGCATAATGATAAATGGGGTCCATTAGTCTCTTCAGGAACCCCTCCCACAGAGTCATATTTGCAGTGGAGCTTCAGTATCAATACCCCTTACTGGCATAGTCCCTCTCCTCCCAAGTAGCATGAATTCAGCTGCTGGCTATCAGAGTGATTTTAAACAAGTTATTTAACCTCTCAGAGCCCCATCTCCAGGATACATAGCTTGGATGAGCTAATCACTGTAAAGCAGTTACAACAGTAACTGTCTCATAGTAATCATTCAATAAATGTTAACTAGCCAGAACAGAGAAGACAGAAATACACACATACATACACACACAAACATGCACATATATAAATATATAGAAAGAAGATGGTTATCAATGAAACTGGGAAAAGTCAAAGACACTGGATAATTAAGGCTTTTATTATATAACTAGAAACATGCCTTTTGAGCCACAGAAAAATATACTTAAGTACATTGAACCCAGTTCTTTCCCTGCCACACACTCTGTCCCATTCTATAGATGAAGAAATCTGAGGCTCAGAAAAAACAAATAACTGGGCGTCCAGGTCACCCTGGTTAATAACAAGGTGAACTGAGGATCTAAGGATCTTGAGTCCCAATCCAGTGTAGAGCAACCATTTCACAGAAAATGCTGTGAAGATCTGAAGTGATTTACCAGTAGAATAAGAGGGGGAATCAGAAAACTTAAGATGTGAAGGTTACTGAGGACCAGCTGCATTGAACTGGCCTCTTATCTCTCAGTTTCAATCCTCCAGAATTTTATTTCTATTTTGAAATTAGTTTAAAAGACAGTGGCTCTAAAAACAACCCACAAATATCCAAATCTGCAACACAATATTATATAATCATAATTATATCCCCAAATGTACGTTTGATAATAATGTCTCACAGAAAATGAAAAAAAGAAGTAGAAAAAGCAACCACACAAAAATCTTGCGGAATGATAAAAATAAAATATTGGTTAAACTTTTAATTTTCTACTTTCAAATTTTATCAAATGATATAATTTTGGTATATCCTATTTTGTACTAAAAAGTCTCTATTGTCTATGGAAAACTAGATGAGAATGTCTTAGTCAGAAATAGAGATATATTATTCTCAAACATATTAAACAAAATTTGGTTACCCAATAAGTCAAATTGTGTTTCTGATTAAACAACTTGCTAGCTAAATATAGGACTTAAACCAGCAACAGATTACCAGTGGTTTGCTATTGTTCAGTTCTTCACAAAGGAGCAATTATTTGAGAAACCAGGGATGGAGAAAAAAAAAGGAAGCCTGTTTTTGGAATAATATAAAGGGACTTAATTTGCAGTTTTCAGAGAAAAGAAGAATCAAACGAAAATAAAATTGGTGTTCTGGGTTTGGAGACCTAAACAGACACAATATAAAACAAGGAAAAATAGATTATAGAAATGTGAAACTACCATTGTAATTTCACATGCACACTTGAAAAAAATATGAAAAAAATGTCTAAAATAAAACTTTCATTTCGTCTGCCAACTGAAAGCTGATATTTTCATTATGCTTTCAGTCAAGGGTTTATTTGTAAATACTAGGTAGAGTTTTCCTCCATGAGTTAAACAGCTTTTTACTACAGAGACTCTTCTCAAGAGTATGGGAAATAAGAAAAGCAGTGTGTTGGGAGATTATTTTTCATGACAGCAGAGACAGAGGTCTCATCTCTTGCATTCCTATAATGCTGTAGAAAAGTTCTGGGTCCAACTTTACTACTCATTAAATCTTTTTTGGTTCATTCACCTAAACCAAGTACGATGAACAAAGGTTCCAAGATTTATGGTTCTTAGCCAACAGTAGGTTATAAATTATTCTGGCCTGAACCATAAATTTAATACTTCATTTTGTTCACTTATAAAAATGAATGTTAAGGACAATGTCTGTGCATATTTAAGGGAACTGTCAAAGGAGAAAGTATTTTTACCTTCTAAAGGGTATCCTTTAAAAATAAAGCATATAGATGCATTGCCATCCACCAGTTTGTATTCTCTCCAAAAATCAAAGTCACTAAAGAGACACAAAAGAGACACAGATAAACAGAACAGTATTATGGACTCTGTGGGAGAGGGCGTGGGCGGGATGATATGGGAGAATGGCACTGAAGCATGTAAGTTATCATATGTGAAACGAATCGCCAGTCCAGGTTCGATGCATGATACAGGGTGCTCAGGCCTGGTGCACTGGGATGACTGGGAGGGAGGGATGGGATGGGGAGGGAGGTGGGAGGAGGGTTCTGGAAGGGGAAAACATGTACACCCATGGTGGATTCATGTCAATGTATGGCAAAACAAATACAATATTGTAAAGTTAAAAAATAGATAAATAAACTAATTAAAAAAAATCCAACTTGAAAGGAAAAAAAAAAAAAAAAAAGAAAGATGTGGGAGACCACAGACTTCATGATTTCAACAGCGAGGGAAAAGTGTTTTGAAGCTCTAAGCCATAGCTTGAATGTAAGAATTGCTAAGAAAGTTATGTTTAATTACAAAGAAATCAGCATAAATTTTCAGCAGGGAAACTATCCTGCAAAATTGTGAGGTTAAACTGCAAAGGAAAATGTTAATGGCTGAAGCAGGCTATCCAAAGAATTCAAACACCTTTCCGGAAAGGATTCAGTGTCGTTCCTTGTTTAAAAAAAAAAAATTCCTAATCTGCAAAAAATATATTCTGGCATTTACAAGGCAAGCTATTTTGACCACAAGGAGAAAAAGAAGCTCCCAAACCAATTTTGAAATCAACTATCGGATTACAGTCAATATTTTGGCATGGCAGGAAGAACACTGAAGCTCATTTGAAATACTGTGTGCAGCTCTGATAAGGACATAAATATGGAGAAGGTGGAGCAGGGAGCAACCAAATGATAAAGAGACTCAAAGGAGACATTCTTTACATTAGCACGTATCTTGCAAAATCAGCAACTGCACGGCACTTGGTCAGCAAAGAAGGGGATTTTTGAGAGAATTTCATTGCGATGCTAAAGGAAAATCTAAAGGGGATACCAATGATAATGCAACAGGTCTGCTTAACTTTGAATGTAAGACCAGGGTCTGCAAATTCAGATCAATAAAAAAAAGAAATTAAAAAAATAAGTCACTAGATCAGTTATAAGATGTGTTCTCTTTTAAGTTAAAACTCCAGGTTTTAACATTATATTCACAAACCTTGAGACATGATTATAAAATAATTTGCCCGTGTGAGATGTGTTGAGGCCAGTATCTTACAGGACAAATAATAATACAGAGGTTCAATTATTAAAAAATCAATTTAGCCATTTCAAGATAATCTATTTACATGCATTTGCATCTCCTTCTATCTGGTTTTGCATGCAAGTATTAGGAAAAGGGGGAGCACTTCCAGAGTGGTGGAGTAAGCATCTTTTAAAATCTACTCCAAAAAAGAAACAAAACACTGAAAAAAAATTGTCAAAACCAACTTTTTCAAAACTAGAAATTAGGTTTGCAATAATATGAGGAGCACTTATTGAAGAAAAATGGCTGAAATTAGGTAAAAAGAGTGAGCTTTGTAGAGTTTTAACTTGCTATTTTCTCATCCCCTTTTGCTCAGTTTTGTGGTGAACTTTAAAAAACACAGCAGCCTCAAAATCATGATATGTGTGAAAAACAGTACACTAGTAGCCACTAGAAGGGATAGAAGGGTTTAAAGCTCTCCAAAAGGCAAGATCCTCAGAAAACTCACTGTTTTATCTGCCTGATAACTCCCTGGAAAAATTCCATTCATAGGGCCTGATCTGACTCAGATCTCAATCAGTAATAAAACTCTATCCCTAAGACCTTAGTCAAAAACAATCAGTGGCAATAGTTTAACACTGCAGTGATATGATGCAGAAATACTAGCTAAGGGAAACAAGAGGCTGGCCAAAAAACCTAAAAGAAAAATCTAGGTATCCTGTGTCTGTAGTGGACTTTGAAAGCCTCAACCTGTTCCTGGAAGGCCACGTACATGTGTAAATCTGGAAGCATGCAAAGGAAAGATCTGAAAAAGACCCAAATTCTCACCTCTGACCAACGTCAAGTCTCTGCACAAGTAGGAACCGAAGACTAAAGAACTGTAAACTGCTAGACCATGGATTTAAGGTGTGTCCAAGATACAGTTCCTCAACAAAGAGTGGGAGAATTTTTGTTAGAAATGTTTAAGGAAATCTCTGTCTAACCAATAACTGACCTCTAAAAATAGAGCAAAGATTCCAGTGGCCACACATGCACAGAGTATAGAATTAGTCAAGAAAAGCCACTAACCAACCAAACAGCAAGAAATGCAACAAGCCCTGCTGAGAGAGAAGGACCTGATTTCTAGGTTGCCACATTATTATATTTGAATTGTTCAGTTAAAAAAGAGACATATGCACACAATGAGGACCACGCAGGAGAAAAAGGCAATCAATAAAAACTAAGCTTCAGTTCAGTTCAGTTCAGTCGCTCAGTCATGTCTGACTATTTGCGACCCCATGAATCGCAGCACGCCAGGCCTCCCTGTCCATCACCAACTCCCGGAGTCTACCCAAACCCATGTCCATCGAGTCGGTGATGCCATCCAGCCATCTCATCCTCTGTTGTCCCCTTCTCCTCCTGCCCTCAATCTTTCCCAGCATCAGGGTCTTTTCAAATGAGTCAGCTCTTCGCATCAGGTGGCCAAAGTATTGGAGATTCAGCTTCAACAACAGTCCTTCCAATGAACACCCAGGATTGATCTCCTTTAGGATGGACTGGTTGGATCTCCTTGCATCCAAGGGACTCTCAAGAGTCCTCTCCAACACCACAGTTCAAAAGCATCAATTCAAATAAAAAAAAAAAAAAGCATCAATTCTTTGGCTCTCAGCTTTCTTTATAGTCCAGCTCTCACATCCATACATGACCACTGGAAAAACCATAGCCTTGACTAGACAGACCTTTGTTGGCAAATTAATGTCTTTGCTTTTTAATATGCTATCTAGGTTGGTCATAACTTTCCTTCCAAGGAGTAAGCATCTTTTAATTTCATGGCTGCAATCACCATCTTCAGTGATTTTGGAGCCCAGAAAAATAAAGTCAGCCACTGTTTCCACTGTTTCCCCATCTATTTCCCATGAAGTGATGGGTCCGGATGCCATGATCTTAGTTTTCTGAATGTTGAGTTTAAGCCAACTTTTTCACTCTCCTCTTCACTTTCATCAAGAGGCTCTTTAGTTCTTCTTCACTTTCTGCCATAAGGATTGTGTCATCTGCATATCTGAGGTTATTGATATTTCTCCTGGCAATCTTGATTCCAGCTTGTGTTTCTTCCAGCCCAGCGTTTCTCATGATGTACTCTGCATATAAGTTAAATAAGCAGGGTGACAATATACAGCCTTGATGTATTCCTTATCCTATTTGGAACCAGTCTGTGGTTCCATGTCCAGTTCTAACTGTTGCTTCCTGACTTGCATACAGGTTTCTCAAGAGGCAGGTCAGGTGGTCTGGTGTTCCCATCTCTTTCAGAACTTTCCACAGTTTATTGTGATCCACACAGTCAAAGGCTTTGGCATAGTCAATAAAGCAGAAGTAGATGTTTTTCTGGAACTCTCTTGCTTTTTCGATGATCCAGTGGATGTTGGCAATTTGATCTCTGGTTCCTCTGCCTTTTCTAAAACCAGCTTAAACATCTGAAAGTTCATGGTTCATGCATTGCTGAAGCCTGGCTTGGAGAATTTTGAGCATTACTTTACTAGCATGTGAGATGAGTGCAATTGTGTGGTAGTTTGAGCATCCTTTGGCATTGTCTTTCTTTGGGATTGGAATGAAAACTGACCTTTTCCAGTCCTGTAGCCACTGCTGAGTTTTCCAAATTTGTTGGCATGTTGAGTGCAGCACTTTCACAGCATCATCTTTCAGGATTTGAAATAGCTCAACTGGAATTCCATCACCTCCACTAGCTTTGTTCGTAGTGATGCTTTCTAAGGCCCACTTGACTTCACATTCCAGGATGTCTAACTCTAGGTGAGCGATCACACCATTGTGATATCTGGATCATGAAGATCTTTTCTGTACTGTTCTTCTGTGTATTCTTGCCACCTCTTCTTAATATCTTCTGCTTCTGTTAGGTCCATTCCATTTCTGTCCTTTATTGAGCCCATCTTTGCATGAAATATTCCCTCAGTATCTCTAATTTTCTTGAAGAGATCTCTAGTCTTTCCCATTCTGTTGTTTTCCTCTATTTCTTTGCATTGATCGCTGAGGAAGGCTTTCTTATCTCCCCTTGCTATTCTTTGGAACTCTGCACACAAAAGTATATGTAAAAACAGTATAAATGTATTTTTGTCTTTAACATTTTTTCTTCTACTTGATCTAAGATAACTATATAAGCAAGAATTATAAAAATGTTTTGATAGACTTATAATGTATAACAATACAATTTGCATAGATAAATCACAGCAGAAAGGAGTTGGCTAGGAGCAGAGCAATACTGGATACTAATTTTTGTATATTATTTTTTTTTAATAAATTTATTTATTTTAGTTGGGGGCTAATTACTTTACAATATTGTAGTAGTTTTTGCCATACATTGACATGAATCAGCCATGGGTTCACATGTGCTCCCCCTCCCAAACCCTCCTCCCACCTCCCTCCCCATCCCATCCCTCTGGGTCATCCCAACGCTCCATCCCTGAGCATCCGTCCCATGCATAGAACATGGAATGGTGTTCCGCCTCACATATGACAATATACATGTATATTATTATAATTAAATTGGTGGCCTTTTATTGAGGTGACATTGGCTTATAACATTACATAAGTTTTATGTGTACAACATTGCAATTTGACTTCTGTATACACTACAGCATGCTCACAAGGAAAAGTCTAGTTTCTACTGGTCACCATAGAGTTGATCCCCTTGATACATTTCCCCTCTCCATCCTCCCTCCCCTCTGGTAACCACTGCTCTGTTCTCTGCATCTGTGTGCTTGCTTTCATTTTGTTTTGTTTGTTTGTTTGTTTTCTACATGTGAGTAAAATCATATAATATTTGTCTTTCTCCATCTGACTTGTTTCACCTAGCAAATACCCTCCAATTCTATCTATATTATCACAAATGGCAAGATTTCATCTTTTCTAAGGCTGAGTAGTATTTTATTGTGTATGAATTGATGTTTTTGCCCTGTGGTGTTGGAGAAGACTCTTGAGAGTCCCTTAGACTGCAAGGAGATCCAACCAGTCCATCCTAAAGGAGATCAACCCTGGGTTTTCATTGGAAGGACTGATGTTGAAGCTGAAACTCCAATACTTTGGCCACCTGATGCAAAGAGCTGACTCATTTGCAAAGACCCTGATGCTGGGAATAGAGGGTAAAGAAGACATAAGGCAAATAGAAAGCAATAACAAAATGGCAGACTAAATCCTGCATTATTACTAATTATATTAAATGTAAATGGATTAAATACCCAATAAAACGGCCAAGATTAAACATATGTATATATATTGGTGTTTGTGTATAATACATTACCTACCAGAGATTCATTTTAGATTTGAACACACATAGATTAAAAGACAGAAAAAGATACATCATGCAACAATTACAAAAAGAGAGCTGAAGTAACTCTACTAATATCAGACAAAGTAGAATTTGAAACAAAAAGTTGTTACTAGAGGTGAAATCCACTTTATAATGATAAAAAGATCAATCTTCTAGGAATACATCATAATTATAAACAATTATAAACAACTATGCACTTAACAACAGAGCCAAAAAAACCATAAAGTGAAAACTGGCAGAGTTGAAGGGTAAAATAGGTAATTGACCAATAATAATTGGAGACTTCCAATTTTCCACATTCAATAATGGGCAGAACAACTAGGCAGAAGACTGACAAGGAAATAGAAGACTGAACAACAATATAAAACAACTATATCTAACAGAAATCTATAGAGCACTTTACCTAACAAAAGCAAAATACACATTCTTCTCAAGTGCCCACAGAATATTCTCCAAGAAAGACTATATGTTAGGCATAAAATGAGCTTTACTAAATTAAAAAATATTGAAATCATTAAAAGTATGTTCTCTGATCACAGTGGAATTCAATTAGAAATCAGTAACAGAGGAAATTTGGGAACATTCATATAGTGTGAAAATTAAACAAATGGCTAAGAAATCCAAGGGTCAAACAAGAAATCCGAAGAAAATAAAAAATACTGGGAGATTAATAAAGTGAAAACACAGTATGTCAAAAACTTAGATGATGCAGCTAAGGCATGTATCACAATAGGTAATAATTACTCGGCAATGTTTTTTTCTTTTCCAAAGAAATGAAGATTGAAAATTCCCAGAGATATTAGCTTTCCCTGTCATTATTTTATGGAATGCTAGTACTGTACTTAAGAGAAGGTAATACTTTTAAGTACAATTATCTATCATCATAATAATGTATTTATATTAATTCTTGAGATAAAATTTAAAAATTTTAAGAGAAAAAATATATCTATTTAACCCACAAAAGAAGGTATTAATAAAGGAACAGAGGGGAAAGAACTATACAAGGCAAATAGAAAACAATAACAAAATGGCAGATGCAAAACTTACATTATTAGTAATAACATTAAACATAAGTGGATTAAGCATTCAATCAAAAGGCCAAAATTAAAATGTATATATATATATATATTTGTGTGCATATGAACATAATACCTACAAAAGACCCACTTTAGATTCAAACACATAGATTATAGTGAAAGGACAGAAAAATATTAAAAGGAAATTTTAACTATAAGTGTATATATTTAAAAAAAATTGAAAATAATCTGATTTCCAACTTCTTTCTAATTAACAAATTAGAAAAATGAAAGAAAGCTAAGCCTAAAGCAAACAAAAAATAAAGATTAGAGCAGATAGAAATAAAAGAGATTAGAAAAATAATAGAGAAAATCAAAGAAAAACAAGCATTGGTTCTTTGAAAAGATCAACAAAATTGACAAACTTTTTGCTAGACTGACTACGAGAAAAGAGAGAGGACCCAAATTACCAAAATCAGAGATGAAAGGACTTTATTATCGATCTTACAAAAATAATTTTAAAAGATTATAAGAGAATATTATAAACAATTGTATGCCAACAAATTGGAAATCTAGATGAAATTGTCAATTTTTTAGTAAAACACAAAGTACAAGAACTGACTGAAGAAGTAGAAAGTCTGACTAGATCCAAAATAATAAAGGAAACTAAACTGATAATCAAAAAACTACACCAAGGGAAAAGCCCAGACCCAGATGATTTCACTGCTGAATTCTACCAAACATGTGAAGAGAATTTATGTCAATTCTTCTCGACTTCCTGCAAAATACAGAAGAGATGGGGCCACTTTATACTCATTTGATAAGGCCAGCATTGTTGGTGGTGGTGTTCAGTTGCTGAGCTGTGTTCGACTCTTTGCAACCCCATGGACTGCAGCACGCCAGGCTTCCTTGTCCTTCCCTGTCCCTCCTGGACTTTGCTCAAACTCATGTCCGTTGAGTCAGTGAAGCTATCTAACCATCTCATCCTCTGCTGCCCGATTCTCCTCTTGCCCTCAATCTTTCCTATCATTAGGGTCTTTTCAAATGAGTAGGCTCATCACATCCAGTGGCCAAAGTATTGGAGCTTCAGCTTCAGCATCAGTTCTTTCAAAGAATATTCAGGTTGATTTCCATTGGGATTGACTGGTCTGATCTCCTTGCAGTCTAAGAACTCTCAAGAGTCTTCTCTAGCACCACAATTTGAAAGTATCAATTCTTTGGCACTCAGCCTTCTTTATGGTCCAACTCTCACATCCATACATGATTACTGGAAAAACCATAGCTTTGACTAGACGTCTAACCCTAACCCATCACTTTGTCAACAAAGTGATGTCTCCGCTTTTTAATACATTGTCTAGGTTTGCCAAAGCTTTTCTTCCAAGGACCCAGCATCTTTTAAGTTCTTGGATGCAGCAACTGTCTGCAGTGATTTTGAAGCTCAAGAAAAGAAAATCTTTCACTGTTTCCACCTTTTCCCCATCTATTTGCCATGAAGTGATGGGACCAGATGCCATAATGTTCTCTTTTTGAATGTTGAGTTTTAAGCCAGTTTTTTCACTCTCCTCTTTCACCTTCATCAAGAGGTTCTTTAGTTTCTCTTCACTTTCTGCCATTAAAGTGGTATCATCTGCACATCTGAGGTTGTTGATATTTCTCCCAGCAACCTTGATTCCAGCTTCTGAGTCATTCAGCCTAGCATTTCACATAATGTACTCTGCATATAAGTTCCATAAGTAGGATGACAATATAAAGCCTTGACATAGTCCTTTCCCAATTTTGAATGAGTCCATTGTTCCATGGCAGAGCAGAGGGCAGCAAAAGGCACAGGTTTGAAAACAGAGTGAGCTTGGAGAAGTTGTTTGTACATCCTGAACCATCCAAATTGCTGGCTGAAACCCATCAAGACCCTAGAGTCAAGCTTACATGAACATGAGCCTCATTGTGCACATGGAGTTTCCTATTTCTTTTTAGAACTACACTTAAAATATGAATATATTTATAAATTAAAAATACATTTATTACTATATATGAATGTCAGAGGAAAACTTCTGACATGAATATACTAAAATAAACCAAAATGAAAGGGATTTGGGGAAAAAAACATACATAATGCAGAAAAGAGAGGTAATAGAGACAAAATTTTAAAACTTCAAGGTAAAGAATGTTTTTAGGGAACAAAGTAGAGGAATGACACTATACATAAAATAAGAGCAGGAGGATATATATATATCTATATATATATATTTAAGGAGCATAACTGATTAAGGAAGAGCTTTTAGAAATTAAATAAACATGATAGACATAAAAAAAATTTAGGAAAAGGTGAGCTAGAGACTAAATATAAGGAAATTTCCCATAAAAATAGAACAAAAAGAAAATAGATTGGACAATATAAGAAATTAGAGGATAAATTCTGTGGGTCTAATATCTCATTGGAGTTTCAGAAAAAGAAAAAGAAGGAGATTGAAGGAGAGGAGATTATCAAAGAAATAAGGCAAAAGATATTCTAAAAGTGAGAGACAGGAATCTCAAGTCTGAAAACATTCTCAAGAGGTCAAAAAAATCAATGACAGGAATTTAGCATGAAATCAGAGCAATAGAGATAAAAGATTCTCAAAGCAATACACACAGGGATCTATTCTGAGAATAAGTGTTCCATCAGATTTCTCAGCAGCAGTACTTGAAGCCAGAGTCTTCCCTGGTGGGCCAGTGATTAAGAATGAGTACTTTCATTGCAGGAAGCACAGGTTTGATTCTTGGTAGGGGAACTAAGATCCCACATGCCAATAAATAAACAAATAATGAATTAGCAGTACTGGAAGCCAAAAGACAATGAGTTAATGCCTCCCAAATCTGAAAGAAAATATGTTTTAATGTAGAAAATAGTACCCAACCAAATTAATCTATCAAGTATAGCAGTAAACAAAAATATTTTAAAGTATGCAAGAACTCAAAAAATTTACCTGTCATACACCATGTCTTGGGAAGTTACTGAAGTACGTTCTATACCATTGCAAGGGAGTAAGCGAGTGAAGAAGACATGAGAACAGAGAATCCAACATAGAAAAGATACAAAAGAAAGAACCTGGACAAAAGCTATGAAACAGGCTTAGAAAACAACCAATTCAGGTGAGGAAGTGGAAGGGAGGTCTGATGTGTTTGAAAATTTTAAAAATACTATTGCTTTGCATTTGACAAATCTTGTGGAGCATTTGGATGAAATAGCAGTAGGTAAACAGAAAGAAAAGCAAATGTAAAAAAGGAAATTATTGACCCTAGGTTTACAAAAACTTATGTATAAAAGAAAGCATAATCACAGCACACTACTTAGAACAATTGCAGGACATATTTATACCATCATGATACTATAAACACTAATATTGATTTGACCAAATGCTGTGATGTAACATTAGAAGGACATTAAGAGGATGAAGGAGAGATAGCTAAAAGAAGGTGTTAGAAAGCTGATTACTCATCTACCAAAATAGGAGGTTAATAGATAACATCTAAAATTGATCAATTAATAAATCAGAGTGTATATATATATATATATATATATATATATATATACACACATATGAAGATGGTCCTTGACTTGTAATTCAACTTAAAATTTTTCAAAATTAGGAAGGTACAAAAGCAATATGCATTCAGTAGAAATCATACGTCAAATCTGTAATTTTGATTTTTTTTTTCCCAGCTAGCAGCGTGGGATATAATACTTTCTTGTGATGTTGGGAGGCAACAGCAGCCATAGCTCCCAGTCAGTCACACAATCACAAAGGTAAACAACTGATACACTTACAACCAATCTGTACCCCAAAAACCATTCTGTTTCCATTTTCAGTATAGTATTCAATAAATTACATGAGATATCAACATTTGACTATAAAACAGGCTTTGAGTTAGATGACTTTACCCAACTGCAGGCTAATGTAAGTGCTCTGAGAATGTTTAAAGTAGGTAATGTTAAGGTATGATATTCAATAGATTAGTTGTATTACATGCACTTAGACTTATATTTTCACCTGAGATGGGACATAGCTGCATTGTAAGTTGAGGAAGATCCATATATGGAAATATGGAAGTAAATATCAGAAGGAAAAGCTAAAAGAGTTTAAAGTGGTTACTTCTACAGGACTGAGAGGAAGTTAAATAGAAGTGGGGTAGAGGATTAGTATTGTTTTATTAATCCTTTAACTATTATTTAATTTTCTAAACCCAAGACAAGTAACAAATTTAATCTGTGAAGCATCATTTTAGTATTAATAAATTTATCAGATAATTTTTGCAAAAGGGCTTTTGTTGGAGTGAAATCTGGAGAAAGCATGCAAAAATAAAAAATTGTCACTAATTTCTTTAATCCATACTGTTGGTACTATTTGGGTCCAGGTCCCCATTCTACCCTGCCCTTCCCTGTCTGACTCTAATAGTCTCTACCATTTTATCCACATCTAGGCTTCTCTGATAGCTCAGTTGGTAAAGAATCTGCCTGCAATGTGGGAGGCCTGGGTTTGATCCCTGGGTTAGGAAGATCCCCTGGAGAAGGGAAAGGCTACCCACTCCAGTATTCTGGCCTGGAGAATTCCATGGACTGTATAGTCCATGGGGTCTCAAAGAGTCGGACACAACTGAGTGACTTTCACTTCACTTCACTTCAGACCTTTAATTGCTCTCAGTAAATTCCTGTCCCCAAAACCTAACTCCAGCACAGACCTAGAATCCAGTCTGAACATTGTCACTAACAAGCTGTGTGACTTTGAGGGAGTCACTCCTTTTTGGCCCTCAGTTCTCTATAAGTTAAGTACTCATATAAGTAATCTCTTAGGTCTTTTGTGATGAAAGTTGTAACGAAAGTGACATGTTTGTGTGGGTCTGGGTGTGGTAGGACTCCTCCTGAAATCTTGATCCAAAGTGGGAAGAGGGCTTATGGGACATTTATGCTGGCATTCTGAGATATACATACATATCCCAGTACTCTAAAACGTCAAGTTCCCACTTTTCTCCTAATGGCTAAGCATTTGAAAATGCTGCCCTCTACTGCACAGAAATAACCCTAAAGAAAGAAACTCTAAAGAAATAACCCTAAAGAAAGAAAGAGAATTTTTTCCAGACAAGAATACTGGAGTGGGTTACCATTTCCTTCTCCAGGGGATCTTCCTGATCCAGGGATCGAACCTGGGTCTCCCGCACAGCAGGCAGACTCTTTACTATTTGAGCTACCAGGGAAGCCCCCCAAGAGGGCTGGGAGGTTTCCAGTAACCAAAGCTAGCCAGGACAATGCCCCCAGGGAAGTAGCTTAGTCACAGGAACTAGTCTATAATTCAGTTAGAAAATAAGTGAAAAATCAAGCCAGAAAAATCTGCTTAAGCAAATACATTCTGCTCTAGGACTTCAGATATGACCTCATCATTACCCTCAAGTTTTGCTTACGCCAGCCCCTCTGACACCAAGACAGATTAAGGTAGGACAAGCAAAGGGGACCAAGGGCTGCTGCTATATTCCGGAGAACTCCAAAAATCTCCAGAAACAAGTCCCTTAGAGGGTTATTGTTCGAGGCCAATTAAATATGGATACAAGGATAGTGGGAGGCAAAAAAAAAAAAAAAAAAAGCTTTTTCCTAATAGCTGTTAGTTGAAAGAGTACTGAGCCTTTAATTTGATCACCATTTGGATATTTTCATCTCTGACCGAGAACAGGCCAATAAGCAAAGCAGTTAGTCTTACAACTTTGTTTTCTGCAGGGGTCCAAGGCACAATTACAGTTTGTGCTTTTTTCTCCTTACTCCCCAGAAGCAAGTTATCAAGATTCTTATTCCATGTCCTAGTGGCTCACTAAATGAGACTGAATAGAATTTAGTGTCCTGTGGCCTTTTTCTCTACTCAGACAATCCACACAGAGCCAAATTCAGCCTGCCAAATGCACTGCCCCTCAGTATGTCTTTTATAAGCAGTGGATAGATGTGTGCTGAGAATATCAGAGAGGGAGGGGAAAAAGTATGAGAAAAACTTTTCCACTAAAACAACTACACTTATCTAAATATAGCCCAATTCTACTCTCGAATGTTGATTAGTTATTCCCATAACTGCTCTTTGCTATTCCTTCAAACTACACACACACACACACACACACACACACACACACACACACATACACATTTTCCTATAAAGAGGAAACACAATGTAGGCTCAAGAATATTAGTTGGCTCAGGACTGGTGTTGCATAATCTTGTCATGATTTCCCTTATTTCACACTGACTTGAGCATGGCCCTGGCAATAGCCATCTGGTCCTGATCATCATATTGTATCTTGTGCTTGAGATCCTTCCTCTTGTGAAACTGTAGTCCAGATCAGTCTCTTACCAAGTTGCCTTTCACTTGAACTGCTAATTGTGAATTTCACTGTGAGAAACTGCTCTCCCATCACTATTATTTTTTTCCATTCCTCCTCAACTCGGGCAGCTTAAGAATTGCAACACACAACTATTACATTCCTTTTCTCCTTCAAAATATAGTTAGTGCATATATCATTTTTTAGAACGTTGTTGGGATTAGGAGAAGGCATGGTAGGCAGCAGATAGATTAGTAATGAAAAACAGGGATTTTAGAGTCAGATATACTTCCCTACTGTTCTACTAAGTTACAGAATTTTAGGTAGGTTGTTTAAACTTTCTCTTGGGTCAATGAATTATTTTTAAATACATTTTAAAACTTCAAAATGCATAGGGAGAAAGATATTTACTTTTTCTTCTCGAGGTATAACTTTGAAGAATAAACCAATGTATTAGTTCTAATGACTTTTACATAGATCCCATAGGATTTTCTTGGTAGATGGTCATGTCATCTACAAATACAGATTTGTTTCGCCCTTTCCAATCTGGATGCCTTCTATATCTTTTTCTTGCCGTATCATACTGGCTAAAACTTCCAGACAACATTGAGGTGGCAATGACCAACACACTGTCTTGTTCCTGATTTGGAATATATAATCTTTCACCATTGCCATATTAAACAGTAGATTCTACATACATGACATTTATCACATTTAGCCTTTCTATCCCTACCTAGTGCCGTAACACTTTTTATCAGGAAAAGATGTTATATTTTGCGAAATGCGTTTTCTTAATCTATGAAAGTGAAAAGTGGTTCAGTCATGTCAGGGTCTTTGGGATCCCATGGACTGTAGCCCACCAGGCTACACCAAGAATACTGGAGTAGGTTGCTGTTCCCTTCTCCAGGGGATCTTCCCAACCCAGGGATCGAACCAAGGTTTCCCACATTGCAGGCTTATTTTTTACCATCTGAAACACCAGGGAAGCCCAAGAAAACTGGAGTGGGTAGCCTATCCCTTCTCCAGAGGATCTTTCTAACCCAGAGATCAAACTGGGGTCTCCTGCATTGCAGGCAAATTCTTTACCAGCTGTGAAGTGAAAGTCCCTCAGTTGTGTCTGACTCTTTGAGACCACATGGAATTCTCTAGGCCAGAATACTGGAGTGAGTAGCCTTTCCCTTCTCCAGGGGAGTCTGCCCAACCCAGGGATCAAACCCGGGCCTCTTGTTTCACAGGCAGATTCTTTACCAGCTGAACCACAAGGGAAGGTCAAAGGGCACGTTGCCTCCCTGTCGGGAAATCAAACCCCAGTCTCCTGCATGACAGGCGGGGATATTCACCACAATACTAACAAGGACAGCATTTACCAGCTGAACTACCATCTATAATTTGTCTTTTTTAGGTCAATATGGTAAATCACATTGATTAATTTTCAAATGTTAAACCAATCATGAATTCCCAAGATAAACCTCAGTTATAATACATTACCCATTTTATATATCATTGGATTCAATTTGCTAAAATATTGTTAAGAATTTTATACCTATGTTCATGGCAGTCAGCCTCTAAGATGGCCCTCCCCCAATGATCTCTCCCACCTTTAAACAGCCCCTTCCCATACTGCACAATAAAGGACCAGTGCAGTATTCTCTAAATGCTGCTATTTCACTCCTGAGGTTAGCTTTCAGAAGCTGTGGCTTCCATCTTGCTTGCTCTCTCTTGCTCGGATCACTCTTGCTGAGGAAAGCCAGTTTCCATGTCATAAGCAGCCCTCTGGGAGAGGCCCCAGAGCAAAGGACTCTTGCCAATGGCCACATGAATGAGTTCAGCATCAGATTCCCCAGCCTTAGTCAAGACTTCAGATGATTTTGACCTTAGATGATGGACTGACTGCAACCTGTTGAGAGAACCTTAACCAGAACGATCCAGCTAAAGTCTAGGTTCCAAATTCTCAGAAACTCTAAGAAAATATACATGCTTTTGTTAGGCAGCAATAAAAAATAATACAGACATCTTTAAGAGTTTGACCCATTCCAGTCTTGCTTTTAAACAGTTAGACTGCATAAGAATTGTACTTAGTCCAAGCAAGATCTTCCTCAGTGCCCTACCCAATATTCTGTGAATTATAAGGTTTTCCACTTCTTTTTTTCAAACGGTTCTTTCCTCAGCCTCAGGCAGTTTCTCTGTACACATGTGTGCTGATCATACATAACTGGATACTCACAGGAGTGCCTTTGCAGATCTTGTTTTCTTTGTGCAGTTCTCTTTTCTCCAGTAGTCTGTCCGATGAACTCCAGCTACCTTGGCATTCCCCAACTCCTAGCTTCATCTCCTCAAATTTCCTGGTTCCTCCTTTCTGCAAATCCCTTTCAGGCAACCAGCTGGGACAATCACTGGACTTACTTAACTTGTCTCCTGTCTCCCAGGGATCACTGACCATTGCCTGATGTCCAATGTCTTCAGTGCCATTGCTTCATTTATTTAATTTGGTTTCTCAATTGTTTCAGGTAGGAAAGGCCAACCCAATTAGTCTCTCTTAAGCTCCAGAGAAACAGAACCAATAGGATATGTGTATATAAAGGGAGATTTCTTTTAAGGAATTAGCTCATGCAATTGTAGAGACTGGCAAGTCCAAAATCTGTAAGGTAAGCCAGAAGTCTGCAGACTGAGGGAAGAGCCAAGGTTGCAACTCAAGTTCAAAGGCCATCTTCTGGCAGAATCCCTACTTGCCCAGGAGAGATCAGTCTTGGTCTGTCAGGGACTTCAGCTGAGATTGGAGTTGAAACAATTGCCTCTACAATGAAGGGCAATCTGCTTTACTCAAAGTACGACAATGTAAAGGTTAATCTTACCCAGAAACACCTTCACAGAAACATCCAAAATAATGGTTGGCTAAATCACTGGGCACCACGGCCCAAACAAGTTGACACATAAAATTAACCATAATAGTAATATAATGAAATAAATAATTACATTGATTGTTAGGAACCAAGATTTTCAGCTTAAGAGACACAAACTCTAAAAAGTATCTGGTTTTTAGAATTTGGAATTATCCGTATAATTATATTTTTCTTTTTCATAACAAACAAAATATATTTTCTAGTTCAGTGCCCTAAAAAGGTCCAGAACCTCTAGCAATAAATACTACTAGGGCCTATAGTATCTAGAGATCATTTTTTATTAAAAGGAAAAAGACTTCTTGAAGAAAAGGCTTCCTTTGACAGGTTGGACCCTTTTCCCACTGCTAGGTACCACTGGGTACCTCTCTCTTTAAAGGGCCTGCAATCTCATTTGAAGGTGACCTCAGTGAAGTCTGTAGGAATCATACTGATTTAACTTGTATTAGGTGAGTCACAGCTCCTGGGAACATGCAGAGAGAAGTGCAGGTGCCACAACTCCCAGGACTCTGACTCCTGGCACAGCTCTTGACTCGACTCAATAGTTACACTCTCATCCCAGAGAGGATTCAGTCTTTCTAGGATGTACTCTCATCCCTTTGGTTCAAGAGTATAGGCTTGATTCCACAGGTAAACTTAGACTTAAAAACCTAAATTTTGGTTACAAGGATTTTTTCGAATTAAAGTCAGGAAAACAAATGTGTCACAATAAATGAGTTAGTAAACATATTTTATAAAACATCTAAACTGGTATTTTTAAAAACTTTGCCAGAGTAGGGCTAGAAATAATTAATTTTGTCCTGAGATGTCATGTGATACCAGAAAGCAAAGAAGCTATTAATACAAAAGAATACTATGAGTTATGTCAGAAGAATATAGGAGACAATTCAAAGGGCTCACTGGCTAAAACTAATAATGAATGTAATGGGTGGAAACACATCAAGTATTTTTTTTTTAAACCCATGAATTCATAATGATATTCAGAGTTGGAGAGGACTTCATTGATCATCTTGGGAGTTTTGCTAAGATATAACTCATTCTGGAAACTAGTAAAGGAAAAAGCAGTTACAACTGCTTTTGTTGTAACTAATCAAATAATTGATGACAATGTTTCTTTACAAAGAATCTTGCTAATAAATACAAAAGAAATACTAACAAAATCGCCATTTTTCATCCCTTAATGAAATAATGGCTCTAGGAAACAGTCATAAATGTCTGCTAAGACATTAAATAAATGCAGAACCACCTACAAAGTATTTTTCATCAAAAGAAAAGAGGAGAGCCTGAATATGATCAAACCTCAGATTCAACGACAGTTTTCAGGAAATAAGGAAGACAGAGGAAAATGTTAAAGGATACCATGAACATGAATTCCAAAATCCACAAAGTAACAATGGAAAAATAACCGTTTTTTTCCAACAAATATATTTTTTTTAAAAAAAAGGAGGACATGGATAGGTTAAAAACCATTTAAGAGTCTTAACAAAGAACCTGATTCAGCAGTTCTAATGAGGTGGATGAAACTGGAGCCTATTATACAGAGCAAAGTAAGTCAGAAAGAAAAACACCAATACAGTATATTAACACATATATATGGAATTTAGAAAGATAGTAATTATGACCCTATATTCAAGACAGCAAAAAAGACACAGATGTAAAGAACAGACTTTTGGACTCTGTGGGAGAAAGCAAGGGTGGGATGACTTGAGAGAATAGCATTGAAACATATATTATCATATGTGAAATAGATCGCCATTTCAGGTTTGATGCATGAGACAGGGTGCTCAGGGCTGGAGCACTGGGATGACCCTGAGGGATGGGATGGGGAGGGAGGCGGGAGAGGGGTTCAGGATGGGAAACACATGTACACCCATGGCTGATTCAATGTATGGCAAAAACCACTACAATACTGTAAAATAATTAGCCTCCAATTAAAATTTAAAAAAATTCAGATACATCAATATTCAGTTCAGTCGCTCAGTTGTGTCCGACTCCTTGCGATCCCAGGAACCACAGCACACCAAGGCCTCCCTGTCCATCACCAACTCCTGGAGTTTACCCAAACTCATGTCCATTGAGTCGGTGATGCCATCCAACCATCTCATCCTCTGGCATCCCCTTCTCCTCCTGCCCTCAAGCTTTCCCAACATCAGGGTCTTTTCAAATGAGTCAGCTCTTCACATCAGGTGGCCAAATATTGGAGTTTCAGCTTCAACATTAGTCCTTCCAATGAACACCCAGGATTGATCTCCTTTAGGATGGACTGGTTGGATCTCCTTGCAGTCCAAGGGACTCTCAAGAGTCTTCTCCAACATCACAGTTCAAAAGCATCAATTATTTGGCACTCAGCTTTCTTTATCGTCCAACTCTCACATCCATACATGACCACTGGAAAAACCATAGCCTTGACTAGACGGACCTTTGTTGACATAGTAATGTCTCTGCTTTTTAATATTAGAAAGATGTATATGTGATAGTTGGGGAAATCTGAACACTGGCTGGATATTTGATAACATCTTAGTCTGTTCAGGCTACTATGACAAAAATACCATAGACTATATGACTTATAAACAATAGAAATTTTTTCACATTTCTGAAGGATGGGAAGTCCAAGATCTAAGTGCTGGCAGATTTGGTGTCTGGTAAGTTCCCACTTGCTGGTTCATAGATGAATGGCTATCTTTTTTTCACTGTATCCTCACAGTATGGAAGGGGCAAGGGAAATCTCTGGGGTCTCTTTTACAAAGGCACTAATCCTATTCATGAGGACTACACCTTCATGACCTAATCACCTCCTACAGGCCTCATTTCCTGATGTTATCACATTGAGGGTTAGCTTTCAAAATATGAATCCTGAGAGGCTATAAACATCCCACCTATAGCAGATGATATTAAACTATTATTTTTAAGGTATGTGGTTATATATATATCAAAGTGTTAGTCACTCAGTGGTGTCAGACTCTTTGCGACTCCACAGAATGCAGTCCACCAGGCTCCTCTGTCCATGGAATTCTCTAGGCAAGAATACTGGAATGGGTAACCATTCCCTTCTCCAGGGGATCTTCCCAATCCAGGAAATGAACCTAAATCTCCTGCATTGCAGGCAGATTCTTTGCTGTTGGAGCCACCAGGGAAGCCCATATATAATAGATTGATTATAACACACACACACACACACACACACACATATACATATGTATAATAGAAATCTCTCTCTTAGATATAATCTGAAGTATAACATCCAACATGTAGCATTAATTTTAAAGTAACCCACTGGAGTGGGAGGTGGGCATTAAATGAAACAGCATTAGCCAGTATTAGCTGTTAGAAGCTAAGTAACAGGCAGTCATTATTCTGTTCTCTACTACTGGATATGCTTGAAAATTTTAAAGAAAAATATTAAGAAAAAGAGGAGGTCTCTGGATTCAGGCTCTGGGTTTACTTTCCAGCTTTGCTTTTTACTAGTCATATAAGCTTAAAGAATTTACTTAACTTCTAAGCCTCAGTTTCCTTAAGGACTGAACAGTAAGAGTTCTCATCTCATAGGAAAGTACTAAGGATTACATGAGGCAATGTACATAACATGCTTAACACAATGCCTGACTCATGGTTAAGCACCATAATAAGATGCTGGGCATAGTCATCATTACTTAATTACTTTTTCTGTTCATGAGATTTAATTTCCTTTCTGTCAAATTTCAGATCTTTTAGAAATATATAAATTAGGAGAAATTTTACACTTTAAAAGGAAACCTATTGAGTCTCATTACAATCTTATTCATACCTATATTATATATTTTACCATATAATATATATACATGAAGAGTTCTACACATCATTTTGTCAATTAAAAAGAAAAAACTTTGTCCACCAGAACAAAATCTGCAAAGGAACATTTCCTGAGAAGTGGAATCACTGAGATAGAAATAAGAAACCAATGTGGAAACAATGAGTCATGAAGTTATAATGATAGACTTTCCGTTCTTACATTGTCCTCATTCTGTTCAGAACTTTGAAAACACTATGTCTATATAAACATCTTTGCTGTCACCACTGACTCACTGAGCTTTTGGCTAGCCTACTAGGCCTCTCATCTTTAAGAGACCATAATAAAATATTCAATTCATGTATTACATCAGAGGACTCATATTAAGCCTCTTGCAGAAAGGTTTTAACTCCAAGTGTGTTACCTAGAATTGTTACAGCAAATTTGCTTCATACACCTTTCTGCATTAAGACATTATCATTTTTCACAAAGAAGTTCCAGGTAATGCCCAAGCTCAGTTGTTCAGTTGCTAAGTTGTATCTTACTCTGTAACCCCATGGACTGCTGCACTTCAGGCTTCCTTGCCCTTCACTTACTCCCAGAATTTGCTCAAATTCAGGTCCATTTGAGTCAGTGATGCCATCCAACCATCTCATCATCTGTTGCTCCCTTCTCCTCCTGCCCTCAGTCATTCCCAGCATCAGGGTCTTTTCCAATGAGTCAGTTCTTCCCATCAGGTGGCCAAAGTATTGGAGCTTCAGCTTCAGCATCAGTCCTTCCAATGAACATTCAGGACTGATTTCCTTTAGCTCAGGTGGCTAAAGTATTGTTTCAGCTTCAGCATCAGTCCTTTCAATGAATATTCAGGGTTAATTTCCTTTAGGAATGACTGATTTGATCTCCTTGCTGTACAAGGGACTCTCAAGAGTCTTCTCCAGCAATTTGAAAGTATTAATTCTTCAGCCCTTAACCTTCTTTATAGTTCAACTCTCACATCCATACATGACTACTGGAAAAAACCATAGCTTTGACTACATGGACCTTTGTCCTCAAAGTGATATCACTGCTTTTTAAAACACTGTCTAGGTCCGTCTAGTCAAGGATATGGTTTTTCCAGTGGTCATGCATGGAAGTGAGACTTGGACGATAAAGAAAGCTGAGCATCAAAGAATTGATGCTTTTGAACTGTGGTGTTGGAGAAGACTATTGAGAGTCCCTTGGACTGCAAGGAGATCCAACCAGTCCATCCTAAAGGAGATCAGTCCTGGGTGTTCATTGGAAGGACTGATGTTGAAGCTGAAACTCCAATACTTTGGCCACCTCATGCGAAGAGCTGACTCATTTGAAAGACCCTGATGCTGGGAAAGCCTGAGGGCAGGAGGAGAAGGGGATGACAGAGGATGAGATGGTTGGATGGCATCACCGACTCGATGGACATGGGTTTGGGTGGGCTCTGGGAGTTGGTGATGGACAGAGAGGCCTGGCGTGCTGTGGTTCATGGGGTCGCAAAGAGTTGGACATGACTGAGCGACTGAACTGAACTGAACTGAAGGTTTCTCATAGCTTTTCTTCCAAGGAGCAAATGTCTTTTAATCTCCTGGCTGAAGTCACCATCTGCAGTGATTTTGGAGCCCAAGAAAATCTATCACTGTTTCCCCATCTATTTGCCATGAAGTGATAGGACCAGATGCCATGATCTTTGCTTTTTGAATGTTGAGTTTTAAGCCAGCTTTTTCACTCTCCTCTTTCACTTTCATCAAGAGGCTCTTTAGTTCCTCTTCACTTTCTGTTGTAAGGGTGGTGTCATCTGTGTACCTGAGGTTATTGATATTTCTCCCAGCAAACTTGATTCCAGCTTGTGCTTCATCCAGCCTGGCATTTCACATGATGTATTTTGCATATAAGTTACATAAGCAGGGTGACAATATACAGCCTTGACATACACCTTTCCTAATTTCGAACCAGTCTGTTGTTCCATATCTGGTTCTAACTGTTGTTTCTTGTCCTGCATACAGGTTTCTCAGGAGACAGGTAAGATGATCTGGTATTCCCGTCTCTAAGAATTTTCCAATTCGTGATCCACACAAAGGCTTTAGCGTAGTCAATGAAGCAGATGTTCTTTGGAACTCCTTGCTTTTTCTATGATCCAATGGATGTTGGCAATTTGATTTGTGGTCTCTGTCTTTTCTAAATCCAGCTTGTACATCTGGAAATTCTTCTTTCACGTTTTGTTGAAGCCTAGCTTGAAGGATTTTGAGCACTATGTTGCTAGTAGCATATGGAGACCATGTTATTTTACATGACAATGGTACACTGTCAACATTCTATTATCTGAAAGTACGGTTACATCCCCCCAAGTTTACCACAGCAAATTTTACCTCCAAGTTTTCTCACAGCTGTACCTAACTAGTTAATGTGGATACCCATGGTTTATTTAACTCTTGAGCCTTCATAAAAGGTAAAACTTTTTATCATAAAATTACTAATAATCCATTATCCAAAAATTTATGCAATATAGAACAAAAAACCCACCCATTAAGTCATCACCTTAACACATTATTTTACTTTTTACTTCTCATTCAGCCTGAAAATATTTTTTAACCAAATTATGAAATAACTTTCCCTTGTCCCCTACCATTCCTTGTTTTAGGAAATGCTAAGTCAATGAGGGATAAAATTAAGGAAGAGCACTATTTAGGGTAGTTCCTTTCTAGCAGTGTGAGATATCTGCAAAATCAAATCACCTCCAGAACACTTGTATCCGGGCCCCATCTGCCCATCCTGTCTGTGCTGTTCAAGTGAAAACTTCCTTTGCCCCACCCCTTGTCTATTTTTCCAAAGCCAGAACACATTCTAACTTTTCCCGTCTCACCCTTGGTTGGTGATGTCTGCACTAGTATACATCTCCAAGTCAGTGATTCTCACTTCCAGCTGCCCTTTACAATCATCAAATGCTTTTTATAATCAGCTATCCAGGCCTTCCACCAGACAGAATCATAATGTCTAGGACTGGAGTATGTTTTTCTAAAGGCTCTCCAAGTAATTCAGAGAATCCACAGGACTTGGAAACCACTATTCTAACAATTATAATTGTCCTGATCAGGTCTTACAAATTCCATCCTCCATTCTTCTACCAGTATCAGTACATTCCCTTGGCATTTTAAAGAATAAAGCTCACAAAAGACATATCTATTTGGCTTCTGGCTTAACTGTTCTAGATCAACTATTCTTGCTCTAGAACACTGAGCTCTCTGTTTCTCCCCCTAATTTATGTTCTTTATGGTACCATCCGTGAACTTTTGATTAGCTACTCTGAATTTTCTTATGGCAGTTGTTCTCTAAGTGTGCAGCAGAATCACCTGGAGGGCTTGTTAGAACACAAATTTCTGGGCCCCATCCACAAACATGTACTATGGCAGTTCTCAGAATGTGCATTTCAAACAAGTTTCCAGGTGTACTGGAAACTGATGTATCTGATCAGGGGACTACAGTGATTTTCTTACTAACCCTTAACTTGGGCATAACCTGACAACCTAACAAGGCAAGTGACACCTTCTTCCCATAATAATAATCAATATCCCTTTAATAATCCATTTCTGAATCACAGTATACATTTGCATTTTAAGGTAATTAAAATTAATAAATCAGAGTTAACTTACTTGAGTGCCTACTAGGAGCAAAACCGGATTCCAACGACTAAACACCTCACTGAGTTTTCAAAACTGTCGAAATGATTGAAGTACATTTTTTTAGAACACAAACCTCTGATCCCAACTTGAGAAGGAAATAGCTCTATTCTCAGAAGGATGGGGTTTGTTGGGGAGTTCTGCCACACCAAACTCCAGGTCATAATGATGACCTTTAACTGTTACTGGACTTTTTCATTCCGAGTATTTTAGTACTAGAGTATCTTCCCATTGTGTTAAGTGGGTTAATTTTATCTCTTTAAGCAGCATTCAAGTTTTGTAATAAGACCCTATGTTACACTTTCTATCCCCTAGTGGTGCCGGACACATGACAGGCACTCAACCTTTACTGGCTGACTCATTCATTCATCACTTCCCAACATGCTTTTCCTAAACTGGAGCTCTAAAGAGGGCCATAAATTGTAAAAGCATCAGTCTCAGTCTGAGCAAAAACAGATTTCCAAGCCAGCTGAATGATCTGTGTTTTAGTCACCCTCCTGGGTTATGCATGATTCTTCCTTGCCTCTTTTTACCTGGATAATCGAGATCTTACTGTCCCATGATGAATCAACAGAAAATGCTGGAGACAGTAAGTTAGGGTTAGAAATGAAATCACATATTACCAGCAACAGCCCAAACTTCCAGGAATAGAAGGGCTAGAAATTTAAAATGGAATTCTTTTTGCTCCCCTTCCTATATACTTCACTAGCAATTCCTTTTTACACATCAGTACTGGATCAATTTTGAGAAGCAAGAGAGAAATAAAGAAAAAAATCAAGTATTCAAATAACACACTCAGTTGGGCTTAGATGTTCATTTGTGACTATCAGCAAAGTTATTAACACATAGTAAGGGTGATTTTGACCAAACTCAGTGGTTATTAACTCTCACATAAATTCTACCATGCTGTTGCCAAGTGATTCCAATTCATATTTTAATAAACATTTTACCTAGTTCTATATTTTCTGAATTAGGACAATAACTTGACAAGGACTCATGAAGATATACAATGCTATTACCTTATGATTTCATGGCTCAGAGGCTCTCAAACTCTTTAGCCTTACATCCTGTGTTGCCCACCCATTGCTCCTCTATAGTGAAACCACTGCCACAACCCCACACTGCCAGAGATCCCCTTCCCAGCACTATTACTATATGATCTTAAGATAGGGAAACAGGAAATAGGAGATGAAGGTTCAGAAAAAGGAAAAGCAAGCATAACATTCAGAGGCTAAAGAATGCAGATCTGTCCACAACAATCCATTTTAGAGCTTGCTTTGATGAAGAACTCAAATCCTACATCCTTTGAGAAATGGAATGGATAACAACAAAATTGAGCTATTATTTTGAAATAAAACAGAAAATATGCTAGACACACTATTTAAGACTTAGCACAAACACTATTAACAGAAATAAATATCATACAGTTTAAAAGAAAAAACACTAAACCATTCAGGTATGACCTAAATCAAATCCCTTACGACTATACAGTGGAAGTGACAAACAGATTCAAGGGATTAGATCTGATAGACAGAGTGCCTGAAGAACTATGGACAGAGGTTCGTGACATTGTATAGGAGGCAGTGATCAAAACCATCTCCAAGAAAAAGAAATGCAAAATGTCAAAATGGTTGTCTGAGGAGGCCTTGCAAACAGCTATGAAAATAAGAGAAGCAAAAGGCAAAGGAGAAAAGGAAAAACATACCCATTTGAATGCAGAGTTCCAAAGAATAGCAAGGTGAGATAAGAAATCCTTCCTCAGTGATCAATGCAAAGAAATAGAAGAAAACAATAGCATGGGAAAGACTAGAGATCTTTTCAATAAAATTAGAGATACCAAAGGAACTTTTCATGCAAAGATGGGCTCGATAAAGGACAGAAATGGTAGGGACCTAACAGAAGCAGAAGATATTAAGAAGAGGTGGCAAGAATACACAGAAGAACTGTACAAAAAAGATCTTCACGACCCAGATAATCACGATGGTGTGATCACTCACCTAGAGCCAGACATCCTGGAATGCAAAGTCAAGCAGGTCTTAGGAAGCATCACTATGAACAAAGCTAGTAGAGGGGATGGAATTCCAGTTGAGCTATTTCAAATCCTGAAAGATGATGCTGTGAAAGTGTTGCACTTAATATGCCAACAAATTTGGAAAAGTCAGCAGTGGCCACAGGACTGGTAAAGGTCAGTTTCCATCCCAATCCCAAAGAAAGGCAATGCCAAAGAATGCTCAAACTACCGCACAACTGCACTCATCTTGAGCAAAGTAATGCTCAAAATTCTCCAAGCCAGGCTTCAATCGTACGTGAACAGTGAACCTCCAGATGTTCAAGCTGGATTTAGAATAGGCAGAGGAACCAGAGATAAAATTGCCAACATCCGTTGGATCATTGAAAATGAGAGTTCCAGAAAAACTTCTACTTCTGCTTTATTGACTATGCCAAAGCCTTTGACTGTGTGGATCACAACAAACTGTGGAAAATTCTTCAAGAGATAGCAATAACAGACCATTTGACCTGCCTCCTGAGAAATCTGTATGCAGGTCAAGAAGCAAGTTAGAATTGGACATGGAACAACAGACCGGTTCCAAATTGGGACAGGAGTACATCAAGGCTGTATATAGTCACCCTGCTTATTTAACTTATATGCAGAGTACATCATAAGAAATGCTGGACTAGACGAAGCACAAGCTGGAATCAAGATTGCTGGGAGAAATATCAATAACCTCAGATATGCACATGACACCACCCTTATGGCAGAAAGTGAAGAACTAAACAGCCTCTTGATGAAAGTGAAAGAGGAGAGTGAAAAAGTTGGCTTAAAACTCAACATTCAGAAAACTAAGATCATGGCATCTGGTCCCATCACTTTGTGGCAAATAGATGGGGAATCAGCGGAAACAGTGACAGACTTTATTTTCTTGGGCTCCAAAATCACTGCTGATGGTGACTGCAGCCATGAAATTAAAAGACACTTACTCCTTGGAAGGAAGGTCATGGCCAACCTAGATAGCATATTTAAAAGCAGAGACATTACTTTGCCAACAAAGGTCCGTCTAGTCAAGGCTATGGTTTTTCCAGTGGTCATGTATGGATGTGAGAGTTGGACTACAAAGAAAGCTGAGTGCTGAAGAATTGATGCTTTTGAACTGTGGTGTTGGAGAAGACTCTTGAGAGTCCCTTGGACTGCAAGGAGATCCAATCAATCCATCCTAAAAGAGATCAATCCTGGGTGTTCATTGGAAGGTCTGATGTTGAAGCTGAAACTCCAATACTTTGGCCACCTCATGCGAAGAGTTGACTCATTGGAGAAGACCCTAATGCTGGCTAGGATTGGGGGTGGGAGAAGGGGACGACAGAGGATGAGATGGTTGGATGGCATCACCGACTCGATGGACATGGGTTTGGGTAGACTCCGGGAGTTGGTGGTGGACAGAGAGGCCTGGCGTGCTGCAGTTCATGGGGTCGCAAAGAGTCGGACACGACTGAGCGACTGAACTGAACTGAACTGAACTACCCCTTGGAAGAAAAGTTATGACCAACCTAGACAGCATATTAAAAAGCAGAGACATTACTTTGCCAACAAAGGTCTGTGTAGTCAAAGCTATGGTTTTTCCAGTGGTCATGTATGGATGTGAGAGTTGGACTACAAAGAAAGCTGAGCGCTGAAGAATTGATGCTTTTGAACTGTGGTGTTGGAGAAGACTCTTGAGAGTCCCTTGGACTGCAAGGAGATCCAACCAGTCCATCCTAAAGGAGATCAGTCCTGAATATTCATTGGAAGGACTGACGCTGAAGCTGAAACTCCAATACTTTGGCTACCTGATGCGAAGAACTGAGTCATTTGAAAAGACCCTGATGCTGGGAAAGATTGAAGGTGGGAAGAGAAGGGGACAACAGAGGATGAGATAGTTGAATGGCATCACCAGCTTAATGGACATGAGTTTGAGTAAGCTCTGGGAGTTGGTGATGGACAGGGAGGCCTGGCGTGCTGCAGTCCATGGGGTCGCAGAGTCGGACACGACTGAGTGACTGAAATGAGCTGAACTAAAGGAAAAAAGGGATCCTTTAACTTTGTACCTCTAGAGAACAGACGATCATCCATGACATTCTATCTTGTGATATCTTAACAATGGAAAATGAAATTTATTAATCTCTTCTCTAGACATAAGTTTTAAAAATTTTCATTTATCCAGATATCAATTTTTATGCTTTTGGTCAATACTTAAAGGGTATATAAACTGCATTTATAAAGCTCAATATTTTTATGCAAACTACATTTTAGACATAGAGGACCCTTACTAATATCCAGTGACCTATAGCCTAAAGAACCACCTTTCTCTTTTTAATTCTCTGTGCTTAGTCGACTGCTGAGTCATGTCCAACTCTTTGCAACCCCATGGACTGTAGCCCACCAGGCTCCTCTGCACATGGGGATTCTCCAGGCAAGAATACTGGAGTGGGTTGCCATGCCCTCCTCCAGGGGATCTTCCCAACCCAGGTCTCCCTCACTGCAGGCAGATGTTAAGCCACCATGGAAGCCCTTTAATCCTCTAGCTGAAAACAAACAAACCAAAAACCTGGATGTTAGTGATTAACTTGCGGAGAAAATGCTAGAATTACAATTTTTTGAAATTCCAAGTGTCACCAAATATTTGAGCAAAAGAGAATAAAATGGTGATATGAAACAAGGTTTTTCAACCTTTACAGTTTGAGCCAGATTAATTCTTGTTTATAGAGGGTTGTCCTGTGCATTGTAAGATGGGTAGGAATATTCCTGATCTCTATTCATTAGATGCCAGTACTATCATTCCACCCTCTCATCTATGGTAACAAAAAATGTCTCAGGACACTGCCAAATATGTCCTGGAGAAGGGCAAAGCCATCTTTGGCTGAGGGCTACTATTATAAAGTGATAGGAGGGTAAAGTCCAAAGTTAGATAATCAACAAAAAGCTGGAAGATTGCAGTCATAGAAGTATTAATTTGGTTTTTCTTGTATTATTTCAAAGTTTCTCCAAAGTTCCATATTTTCCCAATGGAATAATTTCATCACAGTACAAATGATACTTGAGACAAGAAGAAAAGTTTATTTTACCGTCCAATTATTTTCTTTAAAAAATTTAATTTTTGATAAAATAAAACAAACTTTTAGTACCATAGAAACCTTTCGACATGTACAATGACATATTATTACTATGTACAACTTCAAAACAAATGCTTTCAGCTCCGAGTAAAGTGATGTTGAACACCCTGACTATACTTAAGTTGTAAGAAATTTCCAAGATGGCCAATGTTTTCCTTAGCTTGGAAAAAAAATACAATTGAAAAATATAAATAAGACCTTCAATCAGCTGTGAATCATAAAAATGCTTTCTGAAGTTCAGTCATCTGGATCTTATGAAATATGTAGTAGTTACAAGAGTTCAACAAGCAAAATGAAAGCCTGTGTATATTCAAACATGAGTATTCCAGGAGAGGTCCTGTAGGTTCAGTCAGTCTATCAAAAATAAAAGCTATTCTTATTGTGGTGGAACTTATTTAGTATCTGGCTCATATACCATTCTTCACCAGCTCATGGACTCCATTCTCATCAATGATTAAAGGTGCATGGAATTCTTTATCTGCCACATAACTTTCTAGTCCCTAAAAGAAGGGTTGAAATAAAAACATAGTTAGAAAACTGATCAACACAAGTCATGCAATGTTGGATTTAGTGGCTATAATAATGACATAAAGCATGAATGCTAAAAGTTGGATTGAGATACAGAAATTTAAAAGTCAATAAAAAACTCTATTTAGTTTACTTTTAAAACTGAGTTTAATGGCCTATTTACGGAAGCAAAAAACAAACAACAGAGAGAAAAGCGTTCTGATTATAACATAATATTTAAAGTTAATAAGATGACAGTCATTCTTCCTATAATCATCACCCAACAGTTAACATTCTAAGCAAGGTGGCTATTTCTGATGCTAGAACTAAGCAAGCTGACAAGGATCTCCAGAAAAAAAAAAAAAAAAAAACAGTAGATATTAGAATAAAAGGACCCCTACATCCCCTGGTCTTAAAAGTGAAAGTACTAAGCATATGAACAAAGTAGACACACTGAAAAATATTTTAAAAAATTATATTGCACTGAACAAAGACAGAAGATTTACCTAAAAAGCAAGGCTAATTTTTAAAAGACGACTGCATTTCGATGTACCAGTAAAATGAACTAAACATTAAACATTCTGTTCATGGCAACTAAGGCACTGATACAAAGCCATACCAGGAATTTTCCAAGAGGTTTCTCATTCTCAGGATGAGCTCCTCGGGGGATGCCCACTGGAAAATGCTGTATCTTCTCCAAGGACAACTATGTGCTGTGCTGTGCTTAGCTGCTCAGTCATGTCCACTCTTTGGGACCCCAAGGACTGTAGCCCACCAGGCTCCTCTGTCCATGGGATTCTCCATGCAAGAATACTGGAGTGGGTTGCCATGCCCTCCTCAGGGGCAACCCAGGGATCAAACCCAGATCTCTCACACTGCAGGTGGAGTCTTATCAAGTGAGCTACCAAGAAAGGCCAAGAATACTAGAGTGGGTAGCCTATCCCTTCTCCAGCGGATCTTCCCGACCCAGGAATCAAACCGGGGTCTCCTGCATTGTAGGTGGATTCTTTATCAGCTGAGCTACCATGAAAGCCCAAGGACAACTCTACTTCAACATAAAATAATATCACAATCCTACTTTTAAAAGAATAGGAAAAAGAACAAAGCAGACTTACTTCTCCAGCATAGGAGATAAGAGGAGAGATTTCACACTGGATTGGCACATCGTTGGCATCTTTCAAGCTAAGAAAAAAAATTAGACATGTTAAAGATTTTGCTTCCCATGTTGCTTGCCACAGTGAAAATACAGATTATAACTTCCCTCTGAGAAGCCTGCAGGTAACAAAATTCTCCTGAACAATTAGAGTAGCTCCTACCCTCGTGATCACTAAATTTCCTAGGGAGTGAGTTAATACAAACTCATTGTGGTTCAAAGGACACTACTTGGGATATGTGCCAGTGATCACCAGTAGCTCTTCACAGTGCTTCACCAACCTTGATATACTTATCCCTTAATGTACACACTATTTTTTATCATTTCCAAATTTTAATTTCATAAAGAAAGGACTATTTATTGAGTATACACTGTATTCCAGGCTCACAGCTAGACAATTTGAATCCTTCAAATTTCATTTTAATCCTTGTCACAACCTTGCATGTTAGGTGCTAATGTTGACCAGCATTCTAAAGCTACCCTGTCCAATACAATGACCACTAGCCACATATTGTTATTTAAACTTGGACTAATTAAAACTTTAAAAATTAATCCAAAATTCAGTCTCTCATTCATAATAACCACATTTCAAGTGCTAAGTAGCCATGAACAGCCAGCGACTACCAAACTGGACAGCACAGATATAGAACATTTCCTTTACTGCAGAAAATTCTAGTTGGACTAAAAGGTCAGTTAGGTTATCTCCCAGTACAGCCCACATTTCCTAGATTAGATGAGCTGACTTATTCAATGTTTCAAGGAGCTTCACTGTTACTTTTTACCAAAGTCCCTTTTTTTTTAAAAAGTCCCTTCACTGCACCCCAGTGAAGGCAAAGATGAAGTCACCACTTGCTTCCTCTAGATCACATTCTAACATTTACATACACTTGCAATACTGAGTTCCTAAATTACATAACACAAAAGTCAATTAAGAGTGCTTTTAATATATTTAAAGTCACTAAACTCAAGATTTTTCACCATTTTGAGAATTTTACCAGGAAGATACAGGGCACACAAAAAATCTAGTCTTTTGCAGCCTCAAACCATTAGCTCTCCTTTGTTTCACCAAATATGTAAGTCTGAAGCTTTGGTGGGGTCAATAAAATCAGAGACCTTCTGAGGTCAGCTACACCCAATCTTTCTCCAAACAACCATTTAGTGAGCCTTCCAGGCACTCTATACCCTACTCCAACTCACGTGCCTGCTACTTCCCAGTCAAACCAGGCCAGACACAGGCACTTTAGATTACTGCAAGTCATTCTCAACTATGGTCTCTTTAGCTATCCAAATCATACCCACCCTCCAAGACTTAATTCAAGCCCCAACTTTCCTTTGACCACTGCATTTTACAGTGATTGTTCTCATTCATTTATTTATAAAAACAAAAAAATAAATTTATTAGACATGTGATAAGTCACATGCCTCCTAGGGTAATTACTATTTATACCACACTTTTAACACATAAACAACATCACTGTCTGATGATTTACTTAACTTTAATGTCTGTGCATCCTGAATCTCCCAGGAGGCTGTAAGAAATGATTAATTTCTCTTATGTACGCTACTTCAGCCCCTGAGATTTCAGTACCTGAAGGTCTGTGTGCAGGCCTGCAAATGCTTGTTGGCTGAATGAACAAATGAACTATGAGGGTAGACAGATGGGAGACTAATTCAAGCAAAAGATGAATTAAGAAATGGAGCACTTGTCTCTGCAGCCTGAGATGTAGACAAGTGTCAGATTTTATCAAAAGAGTTCAAGAGATCTGGTCCAGACACTCTGGGGACAGCTCGGAGTCACATAAAACCAGATGGGAAAATGAGGGCCCATTCCATTGATAAGATGTATATAGCCCAGTCCCACCTGAACCCCTAAAGGATTTGGTGTGCCAGTAATTAACTGAAGGTGTTTCTGAACCCAAGGAACACGTAACCAACTTGAATATAACTTCCCTTCCATATCATAGATATCCCCTACAAAACTAAGCAAGCTGGATGCCAGAGAGGAGAAAACACAGGAGCTACCATTACCAAATGTAAATCTCAGCGGATAGGCAAATTAGTTGTCCCCTATTCTTTAGTCAAGCATCCTTTTGGTAGCTAACACTGCTGAGCAAGTGTTAAGGTGAAAAATAAAAATAATGTCATTTTGTCAAAATTTAGCATCCTGGCTTCCCTTCTTTCAGGATACCTCCAAGCTGGTTCTTCCCACTTTTATAAAAAATAGCTCCCTTTCATCTCTCATTTTTAAATAATCTTTTTCTATTCTCTGAGGGTATTCTTTAGTGCTAAGAATTTAGGAAGACCTATTTTTAAGTCCATGATCTCATTTGGGGCCAAACTTTGATTTCAGTTTAACTATTCAAGAAATGGCTACAAATGAAGTAAATGAGGGTGAGGGAGTGTGAAATAAAAGAACTCAAACAAGAATTAAATAATGTTTAAAACATTTTGTATCTTAGCTGAGATAGCTGCATGCTGTTTTCAGTTGTACACTTAAGAAGCTATCTCACTTAACAGATTGAAAGCTGTGTTTCAATGAAAAGGAAATTCAGGATCAAAACTTCATTTTTTCAAATTGTAAAAGCAGCTTGCTTCCACATATTGAAAATGATGGATGGGACAGAAAATGACAAAAGGCTCTATGTCCCGGCTGCCGTGGCGCAAGGGCGACAGTCGCCTACAGCTGCTCTAAGAACTAGCCAGCTTTGAGCCTATTTCCTTATGTCCAGGGCCACACCCTGGAAACGCCGGACACTCACAGGGACTCGCTGCAGGGTCAGGATGAGAGGCACAGGCAGGAAAAAACACACCAATGAAACAGACATCCCTGCTACTCTATTTCTGAGATAAATGCCATCTCCAGATCCTTGGCTCTGTACACATGTCCCAAATTATCCTAAAAATTTAAAATTCAAACTAAACCCAATAACTTTCAAAGTGTAATAAGAGTATCAAGCTGTCTCTTTGGCTATAAAGATAATGGCTTTTTTAAACTTTGTCAGTACCCAAATAAGAGAGGGTATATGCTACTGCTAGCTAGAAATTATCAACTGTTAAGCCAAAAAGGTACTTTCTTTAGGAGCAGGTTAATAACTGACTAAAATAAACACCGAGATACCAAAACTGGAGCAGTTACTTTGAAACTAAACCAAAGGAACAGTCTTCTCCACATTAAGAGCCATCCAGTATGTCAGGAGCAGTCAGCCTTTGTACTGAGAGCCGATATCTCATTCAACAAGACACATCCATGGAATATCATTTTTATCCAGCTGATGCTTATGCTAAATAGGGTACTCAGATCCACATTTGTTCTTCCTGGCCTGTAACCTGCTCTAGATTTTATCTTTCACTTGTAAACTTGTCAGTACAGGCTCAAATACCTGTGGTGAGAGTCTTTAGAAAAGCATGCTCCCCCTTTTCAGCATGCACTGAGATTCTGAGTTAGTGCCATCCAGACAGAGACCTGCCACCAAGTAAGCAATAACCCCACCGCAGCTTCAACCCTTCACCCCAGACCACCAGAAGGCAGAGAGCACTAATCTACAACGCCAGTTAGTATGGAGGGAAGCACAGCCCCACCACCATGCACTGCAGGCAGGCTGGTATATTTACTTGTGATTGACATCAGCTGTGATGGCCTCTGACTTTCCATGTGTAGCACTGCTATGTAGGAATAAATAAGCATTAATGGGAATGGAAACAAACCAAACAATAAAAATGAAGTGGAACTGCAAAATATACTTGATTGAAAGGCATGTATTCACGGTAAATTATAAACCTGGCAAAGGAGATCTGAGAGGGCAAAACAAACAAACAAAAAAACCCCACAACAACAAAAAAACCCCTCAGTGGTCAAAGATGAAGCATGAGGACCATCTGACATGCCACAGAGCTAGCTTGTTGACAAGACAGAGCCTGACAGTGGCCTTGGACTGAGACAGTCTACCGCTGCTCCTTCTTAATAAAAACAGTTATAGCCCAGTAAGTCCAATACCCAACGTTCGAACATTTAACAAGGCATTCTAGCACTCTGTACATACAGTCTTTTTATCCCTTAAGAATTATAAATTACATGGCAAAATGTTTTTGACAAAAGTATAGAAACATCGAATGATTTAAGAAGGGGGAATTCTAAGTATCAAGGGAGGTTTTATCATAAAACATAAGACAGCTGAAAAGCACTTTATCTCATATTTGAATAGCTCCAAGGATCTTCTTTTTTTTTTTTAACTTCTAAAATCCTAAACATTTCAACAGTTTGAGTATCAGTGAATGTAAGTAGCCTGCACATCCCTTCCTGGCACCTCCCTCTGCAATCTGAAAGTGCCACAAGGAGAACTGAAGTATGCATATGTCTCGGAGGCAGCCTGTGGCTGCCAGGTCTTTTAGGGTGGGGGGCTCATAGATAACACTTGAGGCCACAGATATATGGGCAGCAATAATCAATCCTCTTTCCCTGTGGCACAGTGGCTGCTGATGGTCCTTAATCCTGTGGCACACCCAAAGAACTACCCTCTGACCATTCTTTAGTAGGAGTCATTTTACTGACATGGTAGAGAGGCATCCAAAAAAAAAAGCTGTAGAAGGTTCCTTTTTCAGGGGAGGTAAAGCTATTGCTCTCTCTGTAAGGGGCCAAGCCTTCATTACTGCACATCATGAACTGCCACAACAATACTTAGCTCTTTTAAAAGTTCTAGGAATACATCAGAGATAGAGGAGAAAGAAGCCCAGGAGGACAAGTGTAGGAGGCATCCACACAAAGGAGCAAAGGTATCAGCCTACCGGGGAATTGCTGGGAGGCGAGAGCCATTTTCATCTATGAAGTGGCCCCCTGCATTGAGGACCCAGCAATGATGGAGGGACATCAAAGCATGCCTTGCAGTCGTAGGGTTGTCCTTCCCATTCTGACTGTCTGCATTCTTCAGCGGGGAAAACTCATCTTCCCGTAATACTTCATATACCACAAACTTCCTAGAGTGAAACCATACAGACACTGCTTTATTATGAAGTAAAACTGCATACACAGCTTCTGACTTTTCTCCACATAGCTAAGCCTTTGGTCTTCAATTACAACCTCTCTTAATGCAATTTCAAATGAATGCTGAAAGAAATAATGTTCATCCTTGGATGAAATAAATTTGGAATTATCTTCTCCACACAAAATGAGAAATTATTTCCTTTCCCAGCAATATATATATGACACAAATCTCAACGCAAGTTACTGTGATCTTTAATCGAGAGAACAGAGAGCAATATGTTAAAAACATGCTCACTGAAACATTTACTCATAGGCCAGTAAAGGCCTCCTAACCACAAAATGGGCCAATTCTCTATCTCAACCTTTTTTGTCTCTCAGCCAAAATAATAGACTTTAACAATTTTTCAGGAGAGCCAGATAATACAATAAACTAATTGAAATTTTTTAAAAAGCACTCACAGGCAACTCAAACCATATTCTTGCACCGGTGGTTTCACACTAGAGAATGATAATGAATCTAAACTATATAGTCACAGTCAAAATGCCATACCTGACATACCTGCTGTCAACTGTTTTCTGAAAAGTGTCCTGCCTAGAAGAGCAAAAAGCAACATCTCAAAACATACTTAATCTTACTGATGCTATTCGAAACATACTTTGCAAACTGGAAGATATCAAAGACAAATTTTTCCATCTTTATTCCATTTGGTTTGTCTGGCTTAATTAACTGCCCCTGGGAATCCACAAATGGAATCTTCTTTTGAGCCACATGGTGCTGCAACTGAGGTTCATAAATACTATGGAGGAAAAAAAAGAAAAAAAAAAAAAAAAGACAATCACTTTCCAAATTTAAAATGCCAGAGAATCTGATAATTACACTCAGGAGCTAATGCATCAACAAGTACTAAGACTTTCAAAGGGAAGGGCATTCATTAAATTTCAGTTCATATTTAAATATTAAATAAACAGATTTCCCTTTAAAAAATCAAATGATCTCTACAATAAAAAAAAAAATACACACACACACAGCTCATAACATCTCTCCCATAATTTCCATGTCTTATATAAAAATGTTCTACTTTCAACCCCAATTTTCCCAACTGGGATCCTGTCAAGTGTTGGATGGAAAGATGAGTATTTATAGTTACTATGGGTGAATTAGTAACACAGCTACAAAAAGCACAGCAGGAAATATTCTGGAACTGGAGCTGAAATTGTAAGGTAAAGCTTAGTAACTTTTTAAACTGTAGGAAGTCATCTTGAAAGTCCAAAAAGCAATCAAGTGAAGAATCAGATATTGAGAATGTCCTTCATTTAAAAATCTGGTGGGATAAAACAGCTCTATTCTTAGCTGACACCACTATGCTGATTTCCATGCTTGGTCTCAAGCTCTTTTTCCTTTACTTTCCAATCTACTAGTTCCTAAATGCTAGTCAGAGAACAAGTTAAATTAAATTGCGTGGGCAGCTTTTTAAAAAATACAGACGTCTACATCGATCTTCAGAAATTCTGATTCAGTAGATGTAGGGTAGATATGTATATTTTTTGAGGTTTCCAGTTGTGGTAGAGAGAGAGGGTGTTGCCTTTCTTACTCGTTACTTCACCAGAACTGAGCACAGTTAGAGGGAAGGAGAAGAAAAGGGAGAAGTGCTTTGGACTCCAGTTAATGCACAGGGAGAACGGGCTACTGCAAATTTGCACCTGGTGATATAGCTTACTAAAAACAACCACAGTATCAAGTAAACTTCTATCTGATAAAGGAGATCCTCAGGAAGGAAGATGAATCATGGATCTGAAGTTTCTTCCTACTTCTCAGGTGACTTAGCTTCTGATTAACAATAAATAGTTTTTAAAAGCCCCCATCTTGCCCATACTTGACAACATCTCTCAGAAATGGTACAGTGAAGAAATGGTTGGCAATGTTCCCAGCGTTGAACAGCAGCCGTCCATCTGAGCTTCGCTTCTGAGCTGTTGCCAGAGAAATCTCACTATATTCCACCACCTGGTATACTCCATCCACTCTGCAAACCACTCCAACTGGTTCTGTAGGGTTTGTTTTCTCCACCACCTACCCACCAAAGGAAGAAAACAGTAGAGAAAGAAATCTGATCAGGTGCTATGCTGGAGATTTGTCATTTTCCAAGATCATGTTTACAATTCTGCTTACTTTATCTTTAAGGTATAAAATCATGAGGAATCTTTAGATAATCATCTATCTTTATATTTGATAGACTACTTTTCAACTAGAAAGAGGTGAATTATCTCCCTCCTATTTATCAACTAACTAAACTGCAGAGTGGAAATTCCATCACACACATAGGGCCCAGAAGAAATCACATTGCACTGTGTGATTTCTACATCCCCCTCATCTAATATATTTTCACTATTGAGTTGATCCTCAGTCACACTCAACTACTTTGAGAATAAATGAAACAAAATCCCTCTGAGAGTCACAAGACGAAAGAAGGCATTTCGCCTCTCATTTTACACTGCACTAGTCATTATTTCCTTTGAAAATGGTGTTGCTTTCATTTTCATTCATGAATATAGCAAATTCCTTATTTCTCAGGCACTTGGCTAGATGGTAGCAGGGTTAGAGCAGGCAGGTCACACGCAGGGTTCCCACTCCAACTTGAATCAGAAAAGTCCACTCACATTTATGTCTTACAGGCTTGGTTTTTATTTGAAGTAAGAGACTCTATGCTTTTAAAGTCTGAAAACCAGTGATTTGATAATCTAGCAAAGGCTCTAGGATGGTGAGGGAGCTGAGAGAAAAGTGTTTAGTAAAAATCAGAGGGAAAACATAAGAGTATGTAATTTTTAAAAAAAACCTCACAGGTGATTCGGATACCCCACCACCCTATTTATGTATCACTGACCTAAATTAAGTGTTTAGAATAAAATTATAAAGGAACCCTATGTAATGCACTAATAGAAAACTCAAGCCTCAGATGAGATGAATATCCAGCAGAAGAATCAAACAATTAAAAGATATGAAAATATTTGTTTTGCCTTGTTCTATTAACAATTCAGCATACTCCAGAGTATTTTGGAAAAACTGTCCCCAACTTGAAAAATCTATCCAAAGTATACATGAAATTATACCAGCGAAATTCAAGCTTTTCTTCAGCAACTGATTTCATAAAATAAATACAGCTAGTCAGTCCTTTCCAGACAACTGAAGTCACTATTGAGCCCTTCGTTTACACTGCACTTAGAGACAGAGGCACCGAGTGTAGCTCAGTGAGGCTGGGCTACTGGGTATGCAGGCCTGCTGCATAGTTTCACTGTTTGCCACCCTGAAAGGAGTACAGTATTCAATGAAAAGAATCCTACCACAGAAGTGGATACAACTGAGAGAAACATACAGCAAAACGATTTAAACCAATCATGAGCCTATTTCCAATTCCAGTCTATCAAGCCATCACTACCTCTCACTTCACATTCTATACAGTGGGTATCTCAGTAGACAGGACATCTGGAATAGATTCCTCCCATCCACATTAAAACACACACATACATATGAGGTTAGTTTTCCAATCACTTCTATATAACCCTACTCCTGACCAGCCATGAAAAATAAAAATAACCATATTCATACTTTACTTTCCAAGTGTTAATATGCCAGTGAAAGGTTTGCTTTTATAACAACTATGAACCTCCAAATACTGTAAAAGTCTAGATTACAAAAGAAAGCATTTGTTAAGTACATGAAGTTGGAAGTCAGTTTATATTCTACAGAAAAGATATGAAGCATAGAATTAAGAGGTCTCTTGATTTCCTACAAGTTAAATTCTGAAAAGCTGAGCTCAAAATAATAGCTTTAACCTCAAAGTTACTATAAATGCTTTACAAAATTATCTTTAATTAACAATAATTCCTACTCTCTCAGCTATGGACTTTTGTAAACCACTCCACTAAGTCTTTTCTCAAGGCTCTCACTTCATTAAAAATACTTAATTCACCAAGGCAGGAGACTATTAAATAAGAACTAAAAAGAATTCTCTGCAAAGAATTCTACTACCCTCTATGAATCACTCCCTAATTTAGGTGTTTTTTAAAGTATATTTTAACATCTATGATTTTTTAAATTAAAAGGGTGGGAGGACAGATTAAATAAATGGTTTCTAACATCTCTAAAATTTTTTAACATATACCAGTCTCTTAATATTTCAGTTCCATCTGAATATTTATTTATTCATTCATTGACAGACCACTACATTATATGCTAGACACAGAACAAGCAGGAAGACTGAGAATGGATTTGTCCTAGAGGACCCATCGGCAGTAAAGAGAGAATTCTAATCCCTGTATGATTAGAATACTCAAAAAAGTTAGCAGACAAATTCAAAGTTTTTTGAGCTGCTGGCAAAAACATAATTAAAGAATTGATTTATTAAAGTAATATAATACTAAAACTGAGAGTTGGGAAATATTTCTAATTCTGCCTCTGCTAATGTGATGATGGACCTACAGCCTGGAACTTATTTAGTACTGGAACTCAAAGTGTTCATTTCCAGATCAAAGAGGTTGACCAGATGATCTCTGAGGTCCCTCCCAGGTTCAACATTCTCTAATCATTTAGAATTTAAATTGATTCTGAAGCTGAGTTGGAGAAGGAAATAGCAACCCACTCCAATACTCTTGCCTGGAAAATTCCATGGACAGAGGAGACTGGCAGGCTACAGACCATGGGGTCACAAAGAGTCACACACGACTGCGCGACTGAGCACGCACATACAGAAGCTCAGAGCAGTAAAATTTTAAGCTTCTATCTTAGAAAGAAGAGTGACACCAAGTGGAACAAAGTCAGAAATACAGTTTTGTTTTGTTTTTCAAAGCTTAGTAGCTTTAAAAAGTTAACCTACAATTCCTGTTAGGGGAGGGGAGAGCGGTTCTGAAGAAAGAACTGTGGGCTGCTGTCAGTCACCAGCGGGTGCCCCTGGCGGGGCACAGCTGAGTAGTTTCTGATCTTCCCCCTTCTCCTCTCCAAAGTGGAGAGCACTCTGAAGCCACTCAGGGTTGAGCCCGACCCCAGACCAGGCAGGAGGACTGAAAGCCAAACCTAGAATCTTCCGAGGTGGAGCAGACCTCAGTGAGTACAATCCAACGCACTATTACAGTTCAATAGCTATTTACAGTAGGGCAAGTACTCATAGAGTACTGAAAGGGACAGAGATCTTCAATCAGTGAACTAAACCCTTTATTTTCAGAGTTAGAAGGAGTCTTATTAGGTCCATCATCTTAATCTCTCAGTACTTATACTGGTAAATTTAAGACTTCAGCTTCTATGGCTTTGCATTAGATTTGTAGTTTAATTTTGAAATGGCATCTTTATAACAGAAAATCTCCAAACAAAGATACATCTCTTATGGCAGCACTTCTTTTTTTCTTTATTTTTTTATTGAAGGATAATTGCTTTACCGAATTTTGTTGTTTTCTGTCAAACCTCAACATGAATCAGACATAGGTATACATGTATTCCTTCCCTTTTGAACCTCCCTCCTATCTCCCTCCCCATCTCACCCCTCTGGGTTGATACAGAGCCCCTGTTTGAGTTTCCTGAGTCATACAGCAAATTCCCGTTGGCGATCTATTTTACATATGGTAATGTAAGTTTCCATGTTACTCTTTGCATACATCTCACCCTCTCCTCCCCTCTCCCCTTGTCCATAAGTCTATTCTCTATGTCTGTTTCTCCACTGCTGCCCTGTAAGTAAATTCTTCAGTACCATTTTTCTAGATTCCATACATATGCTTAGAATACGATATTTATCTTTCTCTTTCTGACCTACTTCACTCTGCATCATAGGTTCTAGGTTCATCCATCTCACTAGACCTGACTCAAAGGTGTTCCTTTTTATGGCTGAGTAACACTCCATTGTGTATATATACCACGATCTCTTTATCCATTCATCTGTCAATGGACATCTAGGTTGCTTCCATGTTCTAGCTATTGTAAATAGTGCTGCAATGAACAATGGGATACGTGTGTCTTTTTCAATTTTGGTTTCCTCAGGGTATATGCCTAAGAATGGGATCGCTGGGTCATATGGTGGTTTTATTCCTAGTTTTTTAAGGAATCTCCATACCGTCTTCCATAGTGGCTGTATCAATTTACATTCCCAACAACAGGGCAGCACTTCTTTTTAAATTCATATATTTAAAATTTATATGCAGCTTAATTTGCTTTTGTCAGAAACCTATACATGGCTTTTGCTTTTGGCAGAAAGGTCCCCCCTTCATGTCGATTATAAAATTATTCCAACGATACTGTAAATCAACTAACTGCAATAAATGAATAAATCAAATTATTTTCAACTTTCTTCTAACATCTTTATGGTTTTTCACTTTGTAATCTATTTGAAATTGATTTTGATATGAGCTCTGAGGGAGATACCTTAGTTTATTTTTAGCCAGTTTCCCATTAATTTCCCTGCAACGATTTGAAATGCCATCTTTGTATACAGTACATTCTTCTATATATGTGAGTTTGTCTCTGACTATCTGCTCCATTATTCTGTCATTCTATTCTGGTTTCAGCACTACACTCCTAGTTACTTTTTATTTACAACCCATTTTAATAGCTGATAGATTGTTAACACTCTTCCTTCCTAATTATCATTTTTTCAACATGATCCTGGTCATCTTTACATGTTTTTTCTAAACTTTACAATAATCTTTTCGAATGTCCCCAATATAGTCTGATTGGGACTTTGATCAGGATTGTGTTATACTTTAATTCAGTGAGACCTGATACCTTTACAGATTGCCAGGCAAGTAATATTTACATTAGCATTTTAAAATCTTCCAAAAGTATTATTAAGGCCTTTCATGTCACAAAGTCAAGTCTCTTAGATTATCATCTATGTAACTAAGAAAAAAATGCTAAAAATTACTATGGCAAAGACAGTCTTATTATATGGCATTACAGACCTCCCTCTATTTCAGTATCGGTATGTTTGTGATCACTCAAGCAGTTATTTAATCTCCTTAACTTCTCTCCCCCCCAATCTGCATATTTCTATCTTTATGCACACGACTATCATGAGTTACCTTGTCAAATGCCTTGCTGAAGTCTTCATGTGCTATTTCTACCATATTTCTTTCACTTACTACTCCAGTAACTTTGCCATAGGAAGAAACATGGTATTAATGAATCCAACAACTTGATATTATAGTCCATCCCAGATCCAGTGATGACCATTCACTTTCCCAGGTACTTACAAATCATCCTCACGTATTGTAAACTCTTACTTGAGATGAACTAAGCATACACCATTATTTATAGAATCTCAAATGCTGCAAATTAAAGAAAAAGTAGGTATGGGACAATTTAGCTACTTTAGAAGATGAATGGTTCTAAAATATCCAAATCACCCTGAAAAGTCTAGCTTAACTCCTGTAACATATATACTGACAAGAGAAAGACTACATAAAGCCTCATTATAGTTGAGAAAGGCATTACCTTTGCTCCACAGTCTGCTCCTTTCTGAATGCAAAATCCAATAAACCGTGGGTCTGCCACTTTTACTAATATGTTGTCAACACAATAGACATGAATGCTCCAAATGCCTCTTTGCTCCATATCCTCCACAATATTCTGGGCTGCAAGAGCCCGATAAAGACCACCATTCCCATCTGGAAAAAAAAAATTGCCTGTGAGTAGCAAACCAAACTCATTATGAAGGTAACTCAAAGATAGTTCAATGTTTCTAAACAGGGCAGAAGATCTCTGAAAACCAGTTTTACATTACAGGGCCAAGAAAAACTGAGTATCGATAAGTAAGGATTCAGAGGTCAAAAAGTTATACTATGTGATTTAGAAGATAATTTACCATAAGTGTACAGAGAATAACATTATTAATATAAGACTAGGCAATCCCGAAGAACATACTTTTAACTAGTCCTTTTAACACCTTGGCCCATAATACACAGTGAAACATAAAATTCTTTATCAGGCAATGATTATTTTATAACATTTCAAGTTTTATTTGCATGATTCAAATTAGCTCTGTATTTACAGCCCTAACACTGCCAATTTCATCCACCTCAATAATAAAAATATATGACCATCTATACCAAACGATTTGTTAAGAAAGCAGATTAATGTGAAGGTCTATGGTGATTTAAATTAAATACAGGTCAAAACCTCTTCTTTCTCCATCTATTTTTAGTTCTGCTTTAATATACTTCTTCCATAACAATCTCAGTTACAGCCTAAACAATGACAAAAAAATTAGACAACTTCACAAAACTAAGCTAAAAATAGTAAACTCTTCCATTAATTAAAAAGAATTAAGCAGGGGTAAAAAAAAAGAGTTGAGATGAAATGAAAGTCTACATCTGCAGAGTACCACTGTAAATACTATTTTTTATTTCCTTTCACCCTTTTCTCCAAGAAATGAGTCACACAGATGAGAATCTGTGAGTTCTGTATTTCCCATTCTCTTACTTAACCTACTGAAACTATTTCACTTTGTCATTTGATATCTACAAATGATTATTTTAATACTGTTTAAGAATGAATGCTACAGATAAACTATAATCTAGCCTCATTTTTTAAACAGCAGATGGTTTCCAAGTTTTCACTACAAGAAATAATGAGGCTATGAACAATACCGTATATAAAATACTGAGTAAAGGGAATAAATACTCTGAATGATGCTCAAATTGCTGTCAAGAGCACGGGAAGTATAAAGGCATATTCATTTCACCCATGGGCATTTCCATTTTTTAAAATCACTGACAAATTTAATTATATTAAGCAAAATATTAATTTTTGACATCAAAATCACCATAGTGAAAAAATCAAAACTTAATCAGCTACACTATGTAAATCAACCATACTTCAAAAAAAAAGAAAAAAGTTAATGAACTGTGTTAAGTCCATTTCTATTCGCCATTAAGTAAGCACGGTTACAAACCTGGAGCCATAGAAACCTTATTCTTCTCTTCCAAAATAATTTTCCCATCAAAACTCATAGCAGGCAGCATTCCCTGCTGGAAAAAGATTACATTCTCTTTCTTTAAACCAAAGTACTTGTGCTTTGTGAAGAATTCCTTTGTAGATTCCATTGTTCTGCCACTGGTCATTATATACCTTGCAAGAGAAAAGCAGATCTTCTAAGCAATAATGCTACGTGAATTAGGGCAAAATAAAGTTTATTTCCTAAGATAAAGAAAATTTTTGAGAGCACTGTTTATCGTTTTAACTTCCTTCATCCTTTTCCTGAGTAAGGCAGCATTAGTTGCTACCCAATGGGAATTTCTTGTAGTAACTTCATTAATCCTTATGTATAAAATAAATCTGTGGCCTCTCCTTGGGGGCTGGCCTGCTCCCATGTTTCCACAGTATACTATCTGCTGCCTGTTTTAATAAAGTTCTGCTGCTTGAGCTGTAAAATGACTCTGTAACACAATATTAAAACATACCTCCTGTAACAGAGAACTTGCAACAGAGAGGTTCAAGAAAACATTTCAGAACTCCGTGAAAAGTATATTCTAAGTCAAAATCTCTCCTATTCTAATAAAAGGGATAAAAGGCATAAATGCAATACATTCTAATTACCTCTTATGGTTCTTTTTACTAAAATTTTGAAATGAAATCTGGGCTCTGCTCACCCTTTATTTACAATCATAAAAGTATAAATATATACTCTGCTGTCACAAAAATCCAACCCATGCCAATGTAGTAAAAGAGAAAAAAATTCTATCTAAAATTGTAATTAGTGACTACAATAGCTTTTGCCCTTACTTACTGAAATGTAAACTATGTGTAGGTAGAGATTTTTATCTGTTTTTGGTTACTGATATATTCCCAGCACCAAGAGGCAGGTACTCACTTAATACCTGTTAAATGCTAAAATGAAGAAAACTGTAAAATTTCCCAGCACAGTCAGTATCTGCCTGATTAACAAATTATCCTGGATATTTGAATTCTGGTCACAGAAACTTTGGGTATCATGATTCAAATGAAAAGGGACTAAACTGTTCCACGTAAGAAAAATAAATTCTGAGTTGTGAAGAGAAAGAAAGAGAAGAAAATCCAACATGAAAATGGGAGACTAAGGCTTGTAAGTAGAATTTTGGCCACTTAAAACACAGATGTCCCTCAAAAGTCCCTAAGGGAACCAAGATGAAAACAAAAAACAGTTCACAGCTGGCCAATACCCTTCTTAAGAACTAGAAAAGCTGAGGTAATTATAAAAAGCCTATTTTTAAAGGCATCAGAGAGCTACAAAAGCAACATGGATTAGAACTTAAAATTTAAGATAGTGAGAATCTTTCAAAGGAGTCCTTCGGATACGCAGCCGCCTTTTCCTGGGGGTATTTGCTGATCTGGGGCAAAGGCCAGTGGTAAGGAATCTGAGCTTGGATCGGGCAGGACAGAGAAACCAGCAGAGCTTTTGTTAGTCACCTGGGGCTAAAATAACAAGATTAGTGACTTCAGGGATTTCAAACACACAGCTGGTTTCCCCCTCAAAATATGACAACTTCCAAAGCTGCTTTGAGAAACAGATTCAAGAGCTAAATCAAAACCTTTTAAAAAACAGAGCAGAATTTCCCATAATCTCTTGGTGTTCAGAAGATGAAAAATGGCTGAGATAGGCCCTGGGGAGCTGGCGTACAAGCAGAGACAGAATCCAAGTTTGGCCCACAGCAGAGAGATCAGTGAGGCTTTCAGGTTTTGTTTTGTTTTGTTTTGGGGTGGGGGGGGAGGGGTGGGGAGGCAAAAGGGTGGGGTTTCAGGAGGACAAGACAACTCAATACTTAAGGACATGAGTTTCTAGAGTGAGAACCCACTGAGTACCCACAGCAGTGACTGGAAACAGATCCATACGTTATCATGAAATTTCAGTTACTAAAGATCAGTGCAAAGAAATAGAGGAAAACAACAGATTGGGAAAGACTAGAGATCTCTTCAAGAAAATTAGATACCAAAGGAACATTTCATGCAAAGATAGGCTCGATAAAGGACAGAAATGGTATGGACCTAAGAGAAGAAGAAGATAAGAAGAGGTGGCAAGAATACACAGAAGAACTGTACAAAAAAGATCTTCACAACCCAAATAATCACGATGGTGTGATCACTCACCTAGAGCCAGACATCCTGGAATGTGAAGTCAAGGGGGCCTTAGAAAGCATCACTACGAACAAAGCTAGTGGAGGTGATGGAATTCCAGTTGAGCTATTTCAAATCCTCAAAGGTGATGCTGTGAAAGTGCTGCACTCTATATGCCAGCAAATTTGGAAAACTCAGCAGTGGCCACAGGACTGGAAAAGGTCAGTTTTCGTTCTAATCCCAAAGAAAGGCAATGCCAAAGAATGCTCAAACTACCGCACAATTGCCCTCATCTCACATGCTAGTAAAGTAATGCTCAAAATTCTTCAAGCCAGGCTTCAGGAATATGTGAACCGTGAACTTCCAGATGTTCAAGCTGGTTTTAGAAAAGGCAGAGGAACCAGAGATCAAGTTGCCAATATCCGCTGGATCATCGAAAAAGCAAGGGAGTTCCAGAAAAACATCTATTTCTGCTTCATTGACGATGTCAAAGCCTTTGACTGTGTGGATCACAATACACTGTGGAAAATTCTGAAAGAGATGGGAATACCAGACCATCTGACCTGTCTCTTGAGAAACCTGTATGCAGGTCAGGAAGCAAGTTAGAAATGGACATGGAACAACAGACTGGTTCCAAATAGGACAAGGAGTACATCAAGCCTGTATATTGTCACCCTGCTTATTTAACTTATATGCAGAGTACATCATGAGAAACGCTGGGCTGGAAGAAACACAAGCTGGAATCAAGATTGCCGGGAGAAATATCAATAACCTCAGATATGCAGATGACACCACCCTTATGGCAGAAAGTGAAGAAGAACTAAAGAGCCTCTTGATGAAGGTGAAAGAGGAGAGTGAAAAAGTTGGCTTAAAGCTCAACGTTCAGAAAACTAAGATCATGGCATCTGGTCCCATCACTTCATGGGAAATAGATAGAGAAACAGTGGAAACAGTGGCTGACTTTATATTTTTGGGCTCCAAAATCACTGCTGATGGTGATTGCAGCCATGAAATTAAAAGACGCTTACTCCTTGGAAGGAAGGTTATGGCCAACCTAGATAGCATATTTAAAAGCAGAGACATTACTTTGCCAACAAAAGTCCATCTAGTCAAGGCTATGGTTTTTCCAGTGGTCATGTATGGATGTGAGAGTTGGACGGTGAAGAAAGCTGAGCGCCAAAGAATTGATGCTTTTGAACTGTGGTGTTGGAGAAGACTCTTGAGAGTCCCTTGGACTTCAAGGAGATCCAATCCATCCATCCTAAAAGAGATCAATCCTGGGTGTTAATTGGAAGGACTGACGTTGAGGCTGAAACTCCAATACTTTGGCCACTTCATGTGAAGAGCTGACTCATTGGAAAAGACCCTAATGCTGGGTAGGATTGGGGGCGGGAGGAGAAGGGGAACGACAGAGGATGAGATGGTTGGATGGCATCACTGACTCGATGGACATGGGTTTTGGTAGACTCCAGGAGTTGGAGATGGACAGAGAGGCCTGGCGTGCTGCAATTCATGGGGTCGCAAAGAGTCGGACACGACTGAGCGACTGAACTGAACTGAAAGATAAGAGACTCCAAATGCTTTCAGAGGAAAAAGGGAGAAAAAAAGACTGAGAATCAGAATGGCAACAGATCTCTCAAAAGCAATGCTGGAACAACAGACCAATGCCTCCAAATTTCAGAGGGAAATTGATTTTCAATCATATTCTGTACACAGACAAACTACCAATCAGTATGAAGTTATAGACTGAGAGAACCCTCTGAGTATCCAAAGGTACTCAGGTAGGGGTTAAAGCTGGAAATAAGTATATATTGCTCATTAAGGCTATAGTGATTATCTACCTAGCTATAATACATATTGATTATAACATATAAAGTACAGCTCCCAAGAAAATCTGTAGTAACAGGAAATACCTCTGCTTATGAATAAAGTAGATATCCATTTTGAATATTATAAGCCAATATATGTTCAGACACTCTCTCATAATGAGATATATCTTACCATGGAATGATGCATTTGTTGCCATGATATTTTTCAGCTAACTGCTGAAGCTTCAGGATACGCTCTGCTTGAATCTGAAAAAGTGTCTTATGGGATGGCAAACCAACATCATACATCCCCTTGGGATATGCAACACCGAGTCTTGTCCCCTGCCCACCAGCTAGAAGAAGAACTGCCACTTTGTTCTGAGAAATCTGGAAAAGTCCTAAAAAAGAATACACTTGTATCACTCTATAATTCAACACTTGAGGGTTAGACATACAAAGGTAGCTGCAAGGAGTCACCCTAACTGCATAAGGCATAAAGAACAAGGAATTCACAAGTAATCATGGGTGACTACATTGTTAATAAAAACATTTTTATTATTAAAAAATGAAGTTTATATAATCCAACCAAATACCAGACAATTAATAATACACTGTAATGAACCAATAATTGTTATTCTGATAAGGTTGGAAGGCAAAGACCAAGAGACATTGCAAATGTTTTACAAGCACCCAACAACTTAATAGTTGTGGCAGGTCAAGAAAAAGGATAGAAGATCTCCAGACTTCAGGATGAACAATGATGCTATTAAATCACCTCCAGCCTACAAATCAATCAATAATAACTGATTAATCATTAGCAGGTTAATATACTAGACAAACTACCATCCAGTAAATGGAAAGACAAGAAATCCTGAGTTGGGGAAGCAGTGTAGAACAATGGTTAAGAAGCCAGGCTCTGAAGTCAGGACACCTGGGTATGAAACCAAACTCAACAAAATGAGCTTAGCGAATGTGCCTGCAAAAGGGCATTAGGACACTTTGTGGGATGATGGAAATGTTCTATATTTTGATTGGGGTGGTAGTTTTATGGATGTATAAATTTTTAAAAAACTCATAAAACTAGTGCATTTTATTGCATGTAATTATACTTCAATAAAATTATTTAAAATGTCTTTTTTTTTTAATGGGCCATCTATTGCAGCTCAGAAGGATGTGAAACACAGAGTTCTTTTGAAACTGCAAGTGAAACAATAAAGCTAAAGATGTTATTAAAAGACAGAGGCTCTCAGTTTGGATTTGAAAAAACAAAACAAAAATAAAATCTTGCCATATACCATTTCTAGGAACTACCTCACCTCTCTAAGGTGGACAGTTTCAGCACCAGAAGGTAGAATAACCTGTGGGAAGAGGTAACATATAGAGTGGATCTCTGAGAAGCTAGAAAAGCTGTAAAAGGTCAAATGTGATAAAGCAATGGTTGATAGGTTTTGTTCTATTTTCTGAATTTCATACTTTCATTAAACTTCTCAGAAATTCTATGAATGAGACAGGTCACCATCCATAACTGTAGGTCAAGCCAGAGGGGGCAGTGTTGGCCAGTATCAATTTTTTTTGTTTTTGTCTAAATTACCAACTTTATGCTTTGTGTGTGTGTGTGTGTTTTGGTCTTACACGTTTTTGATATATTGTGCGTGTGTGTCAGTCACTCAGTCATGTCTGACACTTTGTAATCCCACAGACTGTAGCCCACCAGGCCTCTCAGTCCACGGAATCTTCTAGGCAAGAATGCCGGAGTGGGTAGCCATTCCCTTCTTCCAGGGGATCTTCCCAACAGAGGGATCAAATCCAGGTCTCCTACACTGCAGACTGATTCTTTACCATCTTGAGCCACCAGGGAAGCCCTAGGCTTTCGTACAGTTAATATACTAATACATTGTGAACTCAGAGAAATATTCTTAATAAACCTAATATAAAATCAAAACTATCCTGATTCTACAATCTGTCTTCACTAGTAACTAAGCATAGCCAAGGATATTATGCAGGAAATTTCTGGCAATTTTTTCAATCAAAAAATTTTAAAGCACATTAGATATTTCCATAATTTTCACCTTTGAAATGAAACAGAGAGCTTAGCTACCTGAGAACTAATTTTCTCTCTTTCTTCCTTGCTTATGATGAGATTGTCCTTGTTTTCTCCACAGCATTTCACTGTACCCTATTAGAGTTTGAAAATAAAATATCAAGAGTAATGCTAGACTTCAGTAATTATTATAGTAACTGTAAGTGGTAAGTATAATTTTCCCCTTTTTAGACATAATAGGCTCAGATGAGTTAAGGATCTTGCCCAAGGTCACACAGCTAAACAGTGTGAATCACGATTAGGACTTGACTCCAAGGCCTATTCACCAACACTGCACTGCCTCCAGCAGTCTCTTATCATACCCAAACATGTAACAGATATATTATACAGCACCATAACTTTTAGATGCTGTATAACTGTCATTCCTATTGCCTTCTTGCCCCTGTTTCTCGTTTCCACTGAATTCATGAGAAGTTGTGCTGCCTTTTCTTAAATATCTTACCCATCACCCTACATGGAAAAGTTGCTGAGGTGGCCATTAGCCCACATTCTCCAAAATTTGTCAAAGACTGAATTTCTAACAGCTAGCCACAACTATTATAATGAATTATAACACAATTCATAAATATTTGTGATAAAAAGGTGTCTGCATTAACTTCTTCCTGTTTATACATCGGACTCATGAGCAGTCAGAGAAAAACAAGAGGAAAGAAATCAGTCCCTAGAGCATGAAAGCCAGCTGCAATTCAAGAACTAAATGCAGCTATAGCTGTTGTTAACAATATCAAATCCTGCCGAGCTGAAGTATTCATCTACTTGATCCATGTTACTGCAATAAAACTGCATTGTTTATCAAGAGTGTGTAATGCATAAATTAGTATCTGCTTTATGACAGACCAAATACTTCTTGAAATTAAGTGGGCCAATAAAATTCTGTAAGCCTCGTAGTTACATGGCAATATACATGATTTCAAACTGTATGTGTCATGACGTTAATTCTATACAGGCAGCACTGGACCTGTTTGAAAAATGTTGACTGTTTGTTTCTATAAACAGTCTTAAAACATACTTAACCCATGTGGCAATTAGGAAATCATGAACTTTTATTTCAAAACTTCCACAAAAATATGGGAAAAAAACCTTGAAGAGTACATTACTATATCATCCTTCCCATCTTTTCATTATATGACAGGAGAGTTAATTACCTTCCCACAGAGGTCAGGACCTAACACACATCAAATCACAGGTTTAAAAAGAAAAAAGGAAAGAAATCAAGCCAGAGTGAGCAATTTCCAGGACACGGGTAGAGCTCTCTCCTCAGAGAGTCAGGCATGTGGGCCCAACAGTCTGAACAGTTTTCCTAGTAACACTTACAGCAAACAGAGAGGAGTTTACAGTAGCCTCTCCCAGTTCAGCTTCTTCCTGGATAACTTCCTGCTTGGACTAGTTCCTCTCAAACATACTCTTTGATTGGGGCATGTGCCTGAAACAAAGAGGCTAGCACAGGTGCCTCTGAAATAAAGCATTGTCAGAATTTTGTCTGAACTGTCTGGGCACTACTGGGCAAGGGGTGGGGTAAATAGGCTAATCAACTGGTGGAAACAAAGGAAGACTATACAAGAAAGAGGAGGTGTTCTAAGAGTTTAATTTTTAATCACATTTCCCAGGTTAAACAATTACTTTATAGATTAACTATTTCCCCAAAATATTAAGAATGAAAAGTAGACTAATAAGGGAAATCTCTATTTGAACTGGTTTTAGATACTGGGGGATGATTATAAATTTCATTAGGTATAATGATGACATTGTAATTAGGGGAAGAAAATGTCCTTATACTTAAGAGATGCACACTAAACTTTATGAGGATAAAAATAACATAATGTTTGCAATTTGCCTTAGAATACTATAGCAGAGAAAAATAAGAGGGATATATGAAGCAAAATTTTGAAAATTATTTAATTAAGGTGATATATATGTGGAATTTCATTATACTATTTTTTGCCCCCAAATATCTATTTCCAAATACGCTTGAAACTTCTTCATAATAACAAATTCTTAGGCAGGCTACATGACTATACATAAACTCTGAACCTAATGTATGTGTGTGTATATAAGAAAATACTATAAAATATTACTAGTGAGTATCTCTGGATTGTGAGACAGCAGAGATTTCTTTTTTTTCTTGTAATTCTTAGTATTTTCCAACCTCTCCAAAATATGTGTGACTTTTAAAATAAAACAAATATATTAGAAATATCAGAGCACTAGATTTCAGAAAATGTAGAGGAAATAATGTTAATACATTTTTTCTAAACAATCCATTTACTTTTCTACCACAATGCTATATAAATTAGTTTTTTAAATGTCTCATAGGCCAAAAAAAAAGGCTAACACTGACTACTAATTTATTATAATATAAAGTTAGACGATTGCTTTGTGTTCAGTTTAAGCATGAGTTGCTTTTAATAAAGAACGGAATTTGTTAAGCAAATATATTTTTCCAGAGTAAGTATCCTTTCTAAAATATTCTCATCGAAGCTTCTAAATTACTTCTTTCAAGATCTGAGTTTTATAAGATAGAGATTTTCCAGACTCCTGTACATTTCATTTTCTGTGCTTCAAGAATTAAATTAAAACAAGACTCTCTTCAGTAAGGACCACAGTGGTCACTTACATATTCATCCTTCAGCAATAATTTTCCACCCTAGGTGTTAAAATATCTAATGTCAATAGTCACCAGAAACTTTGAAATTACTGTAGAATGCTTTTACTTTCCCTATCCTGGGGCACTGGGATGGGGCAGGGACAGCAAGGGTGTGGGGGGCGGGCAGGGGTGGGGCCCAGTTGACTTTGATACAATTATCAGTAATCTACTGTCTGAAATACAGCATCGTAATCTTTGCAACAGAACTCTCTTTCCTTAGATAACTTACTGAAGAAACTTCATTTCGTTACGAATTTTGCACACATATGGTAGTTTCTAAGCAAAAAGGATGTAATGTCTGTTCCAAAGTCTCCTTCTCCACCTCTACTCCTGAAGCCACAATTAACTATTGCTCCCTGGACAGTAAGCCAAAAAGAAGTTTGCTTTGTACTTTCTCACACTAGACTTGCTTGTAACCAACTACTGCTCCCTGGACAGTAAGCCAAAAAGAAGTTTGCTTTGTACTTTCTCACACTAGACTTGCTTGTAACCGTTCTGGATTTTAATTTAAATGAAAGGTCACTGAGCTTGTTCCATAGATTCCAACAAAAAGGCCACAGTGAAGACTCAAAGTATAAGTAGTCTTCATTGCGGCTCATGGTCCCCATTATACAAGGTCAAAGTTTTCTTTAAAAAGAGTTAACTCTAAGACTTTATCCCCATAAAACCACAAGGAGAAATATAGGCAGCCGGCATACCAGAGGGTAAGAAAAGGCCTGTGTGGCTTTTGGTCTGAAGTAGAAGCCTTTCTGAAACCCAGGGAGGGAGAGAAGGATCAATGAATCCAAAGTTAGTGAGGGTCAGAGTGTCACCACAATTCTCCATTCAGAAGGATCCGTCTGCAAGTCACTCTCACATCTTAGTGGCAGGGCCCTGTTCTAAGCGAGAAGTTACATTAGACACTAACAAACATTTTAAAATCTGAAAGGGCCCTCCCTGTAGATCCAATTATTTCAATGTTTTTAATTTCCAAGCCCTTTTAAATAAAATCTCAGGTATCGAGCTTTATTTATGTATCAAAATAAGTCAAAGTAGAACTACACCTGGAGTGGGGACATGAAAGAGATGGAGACCTACCTCTTTAGCATCTGTTCCTGCCCTTCCCACATGAAACAGTCGCACCAGCAGTCAAAACCCTAGAGGTCTTTGGAATACAGTTTGAAAAAGAATAAATCTGTAAGCCCAGAGAAAGATGTGAAGATAATGGCAGAGAAGAAGGTTGATAATGGTAGTTATGTTTCTTTTCTGGGAAGATGCAGAGAGTGCCAAAGAGCAAAAGACAAAATAAAAATAGCCACACTGTAGTGTGAATACAGACTATAAATCACATCTATAAAAGCAAATATGTATATTACCAACTACTAGGTGGCAATGTTGGCAAATAAAAACATAGATATGATGAGGTTATCAGCAACTTCTCTACAGTTATTTCTGTTACTTTGATATTATTAATATTTTTGCCATAAAGTAATGTTTTTTAAAAAGGAAAGAAAAGCGTTAGTCCAGCCTGTTCATTCTACAGCTGAGGAAATAAGGTCCAGATTTGCCAAGAAGCATGGACAAATATTAAAGGGCCTGGGCTGCAATATTTAGTCACTTGTACTTACAGAGTAGTAGATTATAAAAACCACAGTTCTTAACCCCACCAAAAGAAAAACTAAACTTTAGTTATTTTACCATTTTCAAAAGCAATCATTAGTACTCATTATGGGGACAGATTTTATGATATGCTTTAGAGGAAAAAGCACTGGAGTAATTCAGGAAACATTTATCAATCAACTTATAACTGCAAAATACTGTTCTAAATACTATGGATATACATGAACAACTAGGACATGGGCTGCTCTTTAAAAGTTTACATTGTGACAATGAAGATAGACATAAACAACCCTTATTATAAGAAAGAATGAAAGAAAAGCGTGGACAAATAACTCCAGCCTGGGACACTGAAAAAGAGGTGATGGACCGAACAGTATGTGTGATGAACAATGGAGAATGAACCACTGCACTACACAGCTCTAGGAGACAGGTAGCCTCACAAGGAGATCCAGTCACATAGAGAAGGTGCAAAGGCCAGACGAAGCTAAGGACAAGCACCAGCAAAGGCATAACAGAATATTCAGAATGTTCATAACCCGATGAATTATGGGTTCCAGCTGAAATGTGTGGGGCAGTAGAATCGGAGAGAAACATAAAAGACAAGACTAGATACATAAGCTAGAGCTGGGTTACGGAAGGTTTTTGGAGTAAGCCAGCATAAACTGAAACATTTAGCTTGTGCTCCAGGAAGAGAAATCTAATAGTAGTACAAATAACGAGACAGGAAAGAGACTGGAGTTAATTTCGGACTTGAATGAGAAAAGCCATGAATTAGGCACGTGAATTTGGATAAACTCCAGGAGTTGGTAATGGACAGGGAGGCCTGGCGTGCTGTGGTTCATGGGGTCGCAAAGAGTCGGACATGACTGAGTGACTGAGCTGAGGCACCAGAAATGAAAAGAGAATGGAGGGACTGGCAACAGGAACCACTGCAGAGTCCTGGTCACACATTCTGTCACTTCCCGATCAGTCACCTGGTTTAAGGTCTTAAGGAAGTCAAAATATTAATGATGTGACTCAAGTTACTTTAGTGGATTTAAATCCATTAAATAGTATATCTCATAAAAAACCTTACAGCAAATCTTTCCAGGCTCAGTACCTTCACTTTCCCAGGCCTGCAGCTGATCTTGATCCCTGGTGGCACTGCCCAACACCTCTCGAGGGACAGGTTCCATCCGTGCATCCACTTTCTCTGGCTGGGAGGAATGGTTAAATCCTTCAATGGCCTTTTGGAAAAATAAGTTCAGCTCCTGGAAGTTCATGGCCTGGAGCTCCGCATACAGTTCTACCTGTTGGGCCTCCTCCAACTCATTCCAGAAGTCCAGCAGGTGTTCCTGTCCAGCTGTGGACAACCTGAGTTTGAGGTCATTAACATTCATAATGCTCTGGTAGTCAAGTTTTGTGATAATGGAGGTGTAATTTCTGTACCTGTAAATCTGAAAGAGAAAAGGAATCAACAGCAGGTCAAAGTCCAACGCTGAAACCTAAAGAAATTTTTCCTGCTAAAAATAAGTACATTAAAAAAAAACCCTTGAGAGTTCCCTGGTGGTTAAGACGCAGTGTTTTCACTGCTAGGGCTCAGGTTCAATCCCTACTTGGGGAAGTAAGATCCCGCAAGCAGCACAACAAGGCCAAAAAAAATTTTTTAGTAACATTAAAAAAAATAATAAACACTTGATGTTACGGAAATTTTGCTTTTCCATCATGATCATTCTCACAAGAGACCAAACTTGTAAGACAATGCTAATTATTCTTATATACCAGGCACTACACCAAGTACTTTGCTTATGTGGTCTCATTTTATTTTCAACAACTCTATTCCTAGGTGGTGCGGTAGTAAAGGATCCACCTGCTGATGCAGAAGACGCAAGAGACACAGGTTCGATCCCTGTGTCAGGAAGATTCCCTGCAGAAGAAAATGGCAACCCACTTCAGGATTCTTGCCTGGAAAATCCCATGGACAGAGGAGCCTGGCAGGCTACAGTCCACGGGGTTGGAAAAAGTCAGACACCACTGAAGCAACTAAGCACAGTACAGCACAGCCCACACGGCCCTTCATCTTTGCCTGTTATACAGCAATTTATTCTTGGCTATCCCGGAGCCCTGCCCAACTTGAAAACTGAACATAAATATTTACTGGGGTAGAAAACAAGAAATAAGCCAAAAAAAGACATAACTTACATTTTATGCTAACCTAATGAAGTGTTTTACCCTGTTTACTGAATAGGAAATGTCAACCCATTCCAGTATTCTTGCCTGGAAAACACCACAGACAGAGGAGCCTCGCAGGCTAAAGTCCATGGGGTCACAAAAGAGTCGGACATGACTGAGCAACTGAGCACACACACATGACATAAATACTGCTATTATCATTACTTTACCGGTGAGAAGACCAAGGCACAGAGAACTGACTCGTGGAGCTGGGGCGTGAATATAGGCAGTCTGATTCCAGGGCTCTAGTTGCCTCTTTACACTCCTCTGACCACTAAACTACTACTGAAAGAATATCTAACTGCTTAGTATTTTCAACCTTTCTCCTTTTCTCTCTAAGAGCAGAAATAGAGAATTCAGAATACAACAATACCAAGGAGACAGAAACACCTACAGTCATAAAAAATACAATTTTATCTCAAAAGCAACTTCTGCAAAGAAGGAATAAAACAAGTCCACCATCTTTACTAAGAATTGAACTCTAAAGGACAAGCAATATACAAAAAACAATCAAGGCATAAGACAATGCTTTTTAAGAGTATTCCATGATAATCCAGCAAAATGTTAAATTGCATACAATAAAAAGAGAATGAGGAAATATTTAGTCTACTCACCTAATACAGATAAATGCAAGAGAAGGCAGGCATTGTCCAGAAAGAGTTCACAAAGGAAGCATGATCTAGCTGTGCCTCAAGGGTTGAGCAGATTATATAGATAAAATTAGGAAATAAGTGAGCTTCCCAAGTGGCTCAGTGGTAAAAACCCATCTGCCAAGCAGGCGATGTGGGTTCAAATCCTAGGCTGGGAAGATTTCCTAGAGAAAGAAATTGCAACCCACTCCAGTATTCTGTGTAGGAAATCCCATGGATATAGGAGCCTGGCAGGCTACAGTACCCAGGGTCCAAAAAACTTGGACATGACTTAGTGACTAAAAACAACAACAACAAGGAAATAAGCAGAGCCTGGTGTCCACGGGAAGTAAATATGAACAGGACAGAGAGCAGCAAGAAAGTTAGTTTTATGTAGAATGATGGGAAATGATTTAAGGTAGGGCTAACGTGTGAAGAGCCCTGAAAACTAAGCAAAGGAATTTAGATCTAACCGAATAAGTAACAGGAAACCAACACAGATTATTAACAGGGCAGGGCCACCATGCTTTAGAGACATGAGAGAAAAGGGCATGGCACAAAAGAGACTGTAAGGAGAGACAACTAGAAGCAGGAAAACAAGTTAAAAGACATCTGCAGGTATGAAAAACCAAAGAGGAACCAGATTTGTTGCAGAAGAAATAAAAGTGAGAAGGATAATTTGAGACATACTGTAAAGAATCATCATTGCATTATAATTACTTACCTTAGATATAAAGGTTCATCAATGCATTATAGTTACTTAACTTAGATATAAAGGATGGAGGAAAAGTAGTTATCAAAGAAAAAGCCAACTATCTTTTCCTCTAAGAATAGTAAAAGGTAGTTCAGAGCAAAATTCTGCATCTCAGTTAAATTGCTTATTTTCCCTGTTCCCTTTTGCCAGTAAACTGGAATTAATAATCCTCCCTACTTGATGAAGACTATTAAACATCAAACACCATTTACGAACTCAGGTTAAGAAAAACTACATCTGGGTATCCCCTGAAGGGGCAATAACAAAAAACACTGAGATATACAGAAACACAGTGCTAACTGCTTTATAGACAGCTGTTCACTTAATCCGCAAAACAACCCTTAGGTACTGTTATTGCGATTACTTTACAGAGGAAGAAACTGAACTACAGAGATAACTTGCCACAGTCCAAAACCAGGAGAGTGATCGAGTTAGGACTCAAATCCTGACAGCCTGACTCCTAACTGCATGCTCTTAACCATCATGATGTATTGCCCCTCAGGAGAAAAAGACTCTGTTATCTTTGTGTAGATGTCTATGTGTGTATGTCTGTGTGTGTAAAACAGAGAGATGGTAAGAAAAAGAAGTAATTTGGACTTTCTTTGTTCAGAAATATAGACACATTTGATGTTCTTATATCTGCCTCACTGTGCAAAACTGAATTCATATGCCATCATGGAAAAGGAAGAAAACGTGCAGGACAGTAGGAGAGGAACTTCACAGGATGAACCACATATAACCACCTCCATGCCACAAAAAGTGTAGCACTTCTTCCATGAATTCTGATAAGAGGTGCGTGCATGTGTGTAATGGTAAGCGGTAGTGAATAAGAGACTAGGATTTTTATTTTGACAACCAAAGTCGGAAAAAGTTGAAGATCTATAAATTATGACACAATTTCCTATATGCCCATACCAATGCACCTGCATCAATAACAATGACATATTTGTAGTAGTCCACCATTATCAAATACACCTTTGGTGGTGGTGGTTTGGTGGTGGTCTAGTCACCAAGTCGTGTCCCACTCTTGCAACCCCATGGACTGTAGCCTGCCAGGCTCCTCTGTCCATGGGATTCTCCAGGCAAGAATACTGGAGTCAGTTGCCATTTCCTTCTCCAGGGGATCTTCCCGACCTAGGAACTGAACCTGGGTCTCCTGCAGTTCAGGCAGATGATTTACCAACTGAGCTATGAGGGAAGCAAATATACCTTTATTGGAATTTAAACCCTAGCATAAAAGATATCTGGCCTTCCCAGGTGGCTCAGGGGCGAAAAAATCTGTCTGCCAATGTAGGAGGCACAGGTTCAATTCGTGGCTTGGGAAGAATCCCTCGAGAAGGAAATGGCAACCCACTACAGAATTCTTGCTTGGAGAATCCCATGGACAGAGGAGCCTGGCAGGCTACAGTCCATGGGGTCCCAAAGAGTCTGACCGACTGAACACATGCAGGCAGGAATAAAAGATATCTAGTACTTCACGCGCCTTTTCTGTTCCTATCTCTGCTGCTGTATTATGCCTCCCAAATTGGTAAGTAAACCTCTCAAACCTTTAGAAAGAACGCCCATAACCATCGAATCGTATAAATACTTCCCAGCATAGCATATTAAATCTTTTTTAGCCTTAGCTAACCGAGTCAGCTCAGCAACAGTGAAGGAATAGAAACTGCCTTCATTTTCCTAATTTCACCAGAAAGACCTTAAACTAAAGGCACTACGTAATAACATATACATAGTATAATCACTATTACCTGGTTTCAGATATCATAAGCCACGTACAAATAAATATAGCATAGGGTCAGGCCAAACTTAATAAAATCTTCAGGAAACCATATGTTCAGCACATGTGTGCTCTAAACCCTCCAATCCCATCTTTCTGCTTGGCCAAGCCAGGGGAAAGCCAGAAATTTCAACCCTCTCCCATTACCAGTATTAAAACAAATCGTTAAGTAGGTTTTGTTCCACTCTCACGTCCTCCACAGTATCTCGAATCCTTACTGTACTGTCAACGCTTTCAGAGTCTTTTCCTCATATACTCAAGACACCCCAACTCGCTCCCATGGGACAGTTCCAACGACTTCTCCCCACTGTAGGATCCCACCCCAAGCTTCGCCTAAGTCCCTCGCCTGAGAACCTCAAGGCCCCCATCCCAGGTCCAGGTGAGGCTCCACTCCCCACCGTACGACAAACCCGCGATTCCAGACACTGCCCATCTGGGGCCCCCTCACGCCAGCACTCCCAGACAGGTAGCCCAGGCTGAGAAGCGCCGCGGGGCGCAGGAGGCGGTGTGGGTGTGAGGCGGACTCTTCCGCGTGTGCCCAGACGCCGGCTCTGTGCACGTCCGTGCACCGCGTGTCCACGTCGCGCGCGAGGCCTTGGAAGCGCGTGCGTGGCGGCAACCAAACCCCCCCACCGCCCCAGGTCCCGAATCCCGCCGTCGACTCCAGGATGGCGGGAGAAGGAGACAGCGGCTGGGCTGGGTGCCCCTCACCTCTCCCGGCGCGACCCGCAGCTCCGCCCGGCTCCCGCTCCTTCGGCGCGGCCGCTCATCTGCGTCCAGCGCCAGCTCGTCATATATACCTTCATCCGGGGGGCCGGGGCGGCGGGGCGGGCCGGCAGCTGGGGACAGGGGGAGCGCCGGCCCCGGCCACCCCGCCCCTCCGTTTCCGCGACGAGTGGCTGCCGCGCGGGGAGGAGCCGCAACCACCCGGCCCGACACGTCAGCTCCCTGAGCGCGACAGACGCGGCGGCCGCGGAGGAGCGCCGGGAGCGGCGGGGCGGGGCCTCCGCGTCACTCATTCTCCGGCCCAATGGGGACGGCGCGGGGGCCCCGTCAGCAGGCGGCCCCGCCCCCAGGGCCCGCGACGCCGGGAAGGGCGTTGTTCGCGTCCAGTGGAGGGGGCGAGGCCCGAGGCCGGAGAAGGCAAAGCCGCCAGGTTTTGAGCGTCCTGACTTCACCGTGTTGTCCCCCGCGGTACCCTCCCGTGGCTCCTAGTCAGCCCAGTGGCCCCGCGGCTCGGGGCGTTCCCCCCCTTTCCCGAAATGGGCCGCAGTTAGTCGGGGAGCTGTGTCATCGGGTGGCGGATTTCCGACCGCCCACACGGAGGATTGCGAAAGCGCGTCGGCCAGCGTCTCAGCGCGGAACACCAGGGGCGGGCCTGGCGGGCCCTCTGACCTTGGGCTGCTGTTTCGTCTCGAGTTGGCCAGATAGGCAGGGCCCTGACCGTCTTTTCTGTTTTATCGTGGTTTAGGTCCCAAGCACGTGAAGCAGGCCCATTTACCTTTGCATAAATAAGCACACACACACACGAATAGGAAGTGCAAGCAAATGTATTAGGTAGCACGAGGAAATGAAAAGCGCGCCATCGAGACTGAGCCCCACGTCAGCTTTGTGTGACTGTGGTCTTAACCTCCCTGGGCCTCCGTATATGACAGGAAAATGGTCTTTGGGCTGGCTAACCTCCAAGGCGGTGCAACGTTTATAACTGGGTGTGTACCATACACCTTTGTGTGGATGTGCCCTGCAGATTATACGCTTGGCATATAAAAGCTGTGTTTACGTGTGGCACAGCTTTTGCAAGAAGTCCAATATGTTGAAATACCAAAATCTAGATTTAACAAAACACCTGACAGAAATTCAGCTCCTCAGATGCCTTTCTTCTGCCTTCTTGAGTGAAAATGCCTTTTAATTGTATCAATTTCAAAATTATCCCCTACATTAAGTAACAGAAAAATTTACACCAGATAAATACTGGTGGTAGTAATACATTCAGGAGGTTGAATATTCTATCTTTCATCATCCCAGAATGTCATCCATTTGTTTGAAATATTTATAGTATAGTGGTTATGATCATGACATCTACAGACAGAATTCCAGCTTCTTTATTGCTTGGAATCTTTGGCAAGTTGATTAACTCTTACTCATCAGTTTTCTTATCTATAAAATATAGACAATAATAAAAATGCTCCTTAGGGTTATTGTGAGAACTAAATCAGTCAATACAATAACAGAATGTAGAACAGAGTAAATACTAAATAAATTGTAATTGTTTTTATATGAGTGCACATGCTGTCAGGTCCTAGAAACCTTGATATACGTCTCATCATTTGGAAAACCTTTCATTGTTTGGATCCCTGATACTATAAAGAACATTTCTCTTAAACCTTTCATAACTAAGAACAAAATTGCTCCCATTAATGTTTATAATACTTCATTTGAAACACTTGTGTTGGGACTAGTTCTTTTTTTTAAATAAATGAACTCTTTAATAATGATTTCTCTTTATTCATTCATTCATCTAAAATTAATAGAATGCCTATAATACTCCAGATACTATTATATAGTCTTGTTTAAAGCTATTTTTCTTTTTAAAAATATTTATTTTTATTTATTTGTTTGGCTGCCCTCGGTTCTGGTTGGGCATGCAGAATCTTTCATTGAAGCACACGGCATCTTTTTTAAAAATTTTGGCTTTGCTGGGTCTTCGTTGCGGTGCGAGGGCTCTTCATTGGTTTGTGCGGGCTTCTCTTGTTGCAGAACAGAGACTCTAGAGCTTGAGGGCTCACTACTTGAGGCACGCAGGTTTCTCTCTAGTTGTCCCGCAGCACGTAGGACCTTAGTTCCCCAACCAGGTATCGAACCCACATCCCCTGCATTGGAAGGTGGATCCTTAACCACTGGATCACCAAATAAGCCCTATAAAGTATTTATCTTTTAATTTTTACCACTCTCATGTGAGCTAATTACAAATATGGAAAGGGAGTGAGACTAGAATAACCTCTTAAGTGAAGATTGGAATTGAAGTTAGCATGAACTCATGATTATTCACCCAAATACAGAAACTGGCATAGATACACGTGCATATGTGGTAGAGCTGTATATTTGGGGTGGAGGGTGAGCTATCAGTTAGTGAATTTGGGTAATAGGTATATGAAACTTCATATCGCTCAACAATTTCTCCATAAGGCTGAAATTTCATACAAATTTTAAAGTTCAAAAAATTAGAATACAACTAATGGTGGGTCGTCATTGTCAATCCAAAAGGAAATCTTTATCCCGTGGAGTACTCAACCCTGGAAGAAAGGACTGAGGGTGAGAGACTCTGTCACAAGCTCTCCTCTACCGGGTTGGAAAGCCACATCACTTGGGAAGCTGTAAATACCACACAGTGCTGTTTTGGGTGGCAGTTGTGCTTCCCTGGGACAGGAATAATGCTAAGAAAGTGTTTTTCTCTAATTCTCAACCTTGCAGTTGAAAACAGTGAGGTTTAGATGAGGAGTGTTGGAACATGTTGTGCAGAGTGGGGAATGGCCTGGAACCCCTGGATATTTATGCCTGTCCCTGGGGTTAAACTATTCTCTTAAGAACAAACTGACACATTTTTTTCAGCATTCAATCAAGAACAAACAAGTGCTTCTTCAGAATATGTTTATTAGGTAGTTCTGTGCAGGTCCTTGTGATGGAAACCATGGGGAATCAAAAGCTAGGGTGTCTGGGTCTCCAGGGAATAAATAGTGCAAAAGTAAGCATGGGGGAGAGATTCCTTTTCCAAGCCAGGGGGCCATAAGTGCCATGGTGAATGCACACATGAAGGATTTCAGAGCTCAGAGGAGGGAGAGAATAAAGAAATGAAGACATTTCTTAAAAGGACATGCATTCAATAGACTTTTAGAGCTAGGAGGTGAGAAGCCTCACTCTCTACAAAGGCTACCCCTAGGTTTTCAGCCTAGGTTGAAGATGAGACAGTTATTTGTTTTCATACTGGCAACACCTGATGCCTCCTCAGCAAAAGAAACCAAGGGATTTGTACTCAGAGAACTTAGCAGGCAAGAGATCTATGGAGAAGATGGTACTAAATAAACTGTGAAATCAGAAGAGAGGTGTTTTAAATGGGCTATTATCACACACATTCAAAAATTCAGAAGTCAAAAGAAGGTCTTATGTTTTGTCTTTTAGGGACAATGGGATTTTGGTGCTTATGGGGTGCTTTTTTTCTTAATTTACTGAAGTGAAAATTCTTAGACATTTAAGAGAATATGTATTTTTAATTTTAGAAAAGCAGATATGTTACTTAATAACTAAAGAGGCTATTTGCTTGCTTGTTTTTCCCTGCAGTCGTGTCAGATATATGCCAGCCTGTCCATGCTTCCTATTGTTGTACAGTGAGTGAGGACCCATGCAGCCTTTTCAGACAGTGGGCTAGTATTAGCGAGCATACACCAGAGTCCTCCCTTCACTGTCCTGAACATGATGGCCTCAGCAAGGCCGTTGAACAACTAAAAGGACCAAGGTTATTTCCCAGCAGTTTATCAGATCACTAGGAGCCTCTGGCTTACCTCAAGGCTCAGTTTGAAGCCAAGCCTGAGCATTTCATTAGATCACTATTTCCAAGAGACAAACAAATGAGCAGTGGAGGAACTAGGGCTCTAACTTTCCCGTTGACAGTTTCCTAGGACTTGAACACTTCACTCTCACTTGGAATCATCCTGACTTAGCTCATCACTCCTCCCACTCTAACTTTTCTGTAGCTCAGGGTGTGTTTTGAAATATTGTGAAATAACGAATACACCCTGTTAAATGTTTTTTGTTTTTTTCTACTCAAAGTACAGCCCCTCTAAACTGACTATAATCTAGGAAGTAAATAAATAACAGAAAGAAATGAACCTGGAGAGAGTAGATGAGAGTGTTGGTGTGTAATACTTACAGAGATACACAGCCTCAGGACTCCAAATTGAGTAGGCTGTTATGGTGTGGGAGAATGGACTTTAAATTCCCTTCCAGTGCTGTTAGCCAGAGATTGTCTGGTCCATTTCCCTTAATTCATAGAAAAGGAAACAATGAAATCACCCTGGCAGTCCAGTGGAAGACTCCATGCTTCCACTACAAGGGGCAGAGGTTCGATCCCTGGTCAGGGAAGTAAGATCCCGTGTGCCGTGCAGCACAGCCAATAAATGAATGAATGAATGAATAAATAAATAAATAAATAAACCCACCCTAGAGTTAAGAAGTGGAACCAGTATTGAAAGCCTATCGCTGTATAACAGGGTTTTTCTGGATCTAATGAATCGGAAAATAATCCAGTCACTAAAAACATCAATCACCATAATAAATGTTTGAAGTATCTCTTCAAGCCAAATGGCTCTCTACCATTCTGAGTGGTCAGTTTAATGCCCACTCTTGGAAGGCCACTTGACTGATATTTCTAATGCACAGTGGGGCTGTCCCCAGGGGAAATTCCACAGAAATTTAGCCTAGAATGGCATCTGGCCAGCATCAAAACCAGAACTGTAACATATTTTGTTCTAAACCTGTCTCTCCACCTATCTGGTCATTGTTTTCTTATGGCTCTCAACTCTGTAAATGACAAACACAAGGGACAGTATTATTCTTGTTGGAGGTATCTCCTAGTCACCTGTTCTTTGCTTATGAACCTACTATAGCTGAAATTTACCTTATATCTTCCAGGTAATATCTTTAAGGAAAAGATAAAAATGGCATGTCACCTCCACAAAACCTCAGGCACAGTAGAAGTTCCTCACATTTTTTTGCTCCAGGCTTCACATCTCCACCTGTGTTACTTAATAGTAATAGAAAAATAGACCTAAAATCACAAAACTCTGATAGTATCAACTGGCATGGCATCAAAATTGAACTACAAAATGAAGTTTCAAAACTTACTTGGTTCTCAGAGCTGCTGGGTAACTATTTCTTGTGTCTCTCAAGAGCATTCATTTATTCATTCACTTTGGTTTTGGTCACTTAGCATAATAGGTAAGAATGTGGACTCTGAAGCCAATGAGCATGAGTTTGAGTCCTATTTAGTTACTTAATTAAATGACCTTGAACTGAGTTAGTTGATGTCTCTGTCCCTTACCCTCCCAATTTGTAAAATAGGGATAATGCTAACACCTACCTACTAGGGTTGCTGTAGGGATTAATATTTTTAAAGTGCGTAAAGCAGTTTCTGACTCAGAATAAGAGCTCGGTAAGTTTTGTTTAAAAAATAATATTTACTCAGTGTGGCTTACTGCGTATCAGGTATTGGGACTAGTATGCTGCAGCAGGCAGACTCTAAAGTGACTCTGTGACCCCTGCCTCCTGGATTGTGTAATCCCCTTCCTTTCAGGGTGGGCAGAACCTGTGACTCACTTCTAATAGAATATGGAAAAAGTGATGAGATAATCATTCCCATGAATACACTATCCTATGTGACAAAAGTTTGGGGATGTCGCACCAATTATTAGGCTATATTATTTAAGATGTTTTGTTAGCAGACGTACTTTCACTTTTCTACTGGCCTTGAAGAAACAAACTATGTTGACAGCCGCCTACAGAGAGAGCCACATGGCAGGGAGCTTCACACATGGTCTTGGAGCTGGGAGTGGCCTCCTGTGAGCAAAGATACACACAAACAAAAATCCAGAAATTTGCAGTCCTACAGCCATAAGGAAATAAATTCTAAAAATTGACAGCTGGAAGTGGACTCTACTCCAATTGAGCATCCAGAATGCAGCCCATCTGATACCTTGATTACAGTCCAGTGGGACCTTGAAGCAGAAAGATAACCCTTGGCCAACATCTTGATCACAGCCTTTTGAGAGACCCTGAACCAGATGCCCCAAGGAGCTGAACAAGTTGGAGAAAAGCACACAACCATTCTGACTGGAGTCACTTTAAATTCATAGTGAACGTCACTCAGTAATGTCCGACTTTCTGCGACCCCATAGACTATAGACTGCCAGGCTCCTCTGTCAATGGAATTCTCAAGGCAAGAATACTAGAGTTGGTGGCCATTTCTTCGTGACCCAGGGATCAAGCTAATGTGACCTGTACTGCAGCAGATTCTTTACCACTGAGCCAGCGGGGGAGCCCAACAACGCAAACACCATATACTATACTTCTTTAGTCTTTGCAATTCTTCCAGATAACTGTTTCACATTGCAGTTCTTCTTGATAGCCACTAATTTCGAAGAAGTTGAAGTTGAACAGTTCTATGAAGACTTACAAGAATTTCAAGAAATAACACCAAGAAAAGAATGTCCTTTTCATCATAGGGACTGGAATGCAAAAGTAGAAAGTCAAGAGATACCTGGAATAACAGGTGAATTTGGTCTTGAAGTACAAAATGAAGCAGGGTAAAGGCTAACAGGGTTTTGCCAAGAGAACACATTGGTCATAGCAAACACCCTCTTCCAACACAAGAGACAGCTCTACACATGAACATCACCAGATTGTCAATACCAAAATCAGATTGATTATATTCTTTGCAGCCGAAGATGGAGAAGCTCTCTACAGTCAGCAAAAACAAGACCAGGAGCTGACTATGGCTCAGATCATGAACTCCCTGTTGCAAAATTCAGACATAAATTGAAGAATGTAGGGAAAATCACTAGCCCATTCAGGTATGACCTAAATCAAATCCCTTATGATTATGCAGTGGAAGTGACAAATAGATTCAAGGTATTAGACCTGAGAAAGAGTGCCTAAAGAACTATGGACAGAGGTTCATGACATTGTACAGGAGGCAGTGACCAAGACTATTGCCAAGAAAAAGAAATGCAAAAAGGAAAAATGGTTGTCTGAGGAGGCCTTACAAATAGCTGAGAAAAGAAGAGAAGCTAAAGGCAAAGGAGACAAGGAAAGATGTACCCATCTGAATGCAGAGTTCCAAAGAATAGCAAAGAGAGATAAGAAAGCCTTCCTCAGTGATCAATGCAAAGATATAAAGAAAAATAATAGAATCGGAAAGACTAGAGACTTCTTTAAGAAAATCAGAGATACGAAGATACCATATCATGCAAGGATGGGCACAATAAAGGACGGAAATGGTATGGACCTAAGAGAAGCAGATGAAATAAAGAAGTGAGTGAAAGTCACTCAGTCATGTCCAACTCTTTGCAACACCATGGACTGTAGCCCACCAGGATCCTCTCTCCATGGAATTTTCCAGGCAAGAATACTGGAGTGGTTTGCTATTCCATTCTTCACAGGATCATCCTGATCCAGGTATCAAACCCAGGTCTCCTGCATGGCAGGCAGATTTTTACTGTCTGAGCCACCATGGAAGCCCATATTAAGAAGAGGTGGCAAGAACACACAGAAGAACTGTACAAAAAAGATCTGCACAACCCAGATAACTACGATGGTGTGATCACTCACCTAGAGCCAGACATCCTGGAGTGCAAAGTAAAGTAGGCCTTAAGAAGAATCACTACAAACAAAGCTAGTGGAGATGATGGAATTCCAGTTGAGCTATTTCAAATCCTAAAAGATGATGCTGTGAAAGTGCTGCACTCAATATGCCAGCAAATTTGGAAAACTCAGTAGTGGCCACAGGACTAGAAAAAAGGTCAGATTTCATTCTAATCCCAAAGAAAGGCAATGCCAAAGAATGTTCAACTACCACACAGCTGCATTCATCTCACACACTAGCAAAGTATTGCTCAAAATTCTTCAAGCGAGGCTTCAACAGTACGTGAACCAAGAACTTTCAGATATAAAAGCCGGATTCAAAAAGGCAGAGGAACCAGAGATCAGATTGCCAACATCCAGTGCATCATAGAAACAGCAAGAGTGTTGCAGAAAAACATCTACTTCTGCTTTATTGACTACGCCAAAGCCTTTGACTGTGTGGATCACAACAAAATGTGGAAAATTCTTAAAGAGATGGGAATACCAGACCACCTTACCTGCCTCCTGAGAAATCTGTATTCAGGTCAAAAAGCAACAGTTAGAACCAGACATGGAACAACAGACTGGTTCAAAATTGGGAAAGGAGTACGGTAAGGCTATATATTGTCAGCCTCTCTATTTAACTCATATTCAGAGTTCATCATGCAAAATGCCGGGCTGGATGAAGCTCAAGCTGGAATCAAGACTGCTGGGAGAAATATCAATAACTTCAGATATGCAGATGACACCATCCTTATGGCAGAAAGTGAAGAAGAACTAAAGAGCCTCTTGATGAAACTGAAAGAGGACAGTGACAAAGGTGGCTTAAAATTCAACATTCAGAAAACAAAGATCATGGCATCCGGTCCCATTACTTCATGGCAAATAGATGGAGAAACAATGGAAACAGTGACAGACTTTATTTTCTTGGGCTCTAAAATCACTTCAGATGGTGACTGCAGCCATGAAATTAAAAGATGCTTGGTCCTTAGAAAAAAAGCTATGACCAATCTATACAGTGTATTAAAAAGCTGAGGCATTACTTTGCCAACAAAGGTCCATCTAGTCAAAGCTATAGTTTTTCCAGTAGTCATGTATGGATGTGAGAGTTGGACTATAAAGAAACCTGAGCACTGAAGAATTGATGTTTTTAAACTGTGGTGTTGAAGAAGGCTCTTGGGAGTCCCTTGGTCTGCAAGGAGGTCAGTCCTGAATATTCATGGGAACGACTGATGCTGAAGCTGAAGCTCCAATTCTTTGGCCACCTAATGCAAAGAACTGACTCACTGGAAAAGACCCTGATGCTGGGAAAGATTGAAGGCAGGAGGAGAAGGAGGTGACAGAGGATGAGATGGTTGGATGGCATCACTGACTCGATGGACATGAGCTTGAGCAAGCTCTGGGAGTTGGTGATGGACAGGGAGCCTGGTCTGCTGCAGTCTATGGGGTCGCAAAGAGTCAGACACAACTGAGCGACTGAACTGAACTGACTGAACTATTTCACATCTTTTTTTTTTTTCTCAGAGAAAAAAAAGTCTGTAATAACCTTTTCCATGCTCATTCTCAGCACATAACCTTGCTTCTCTCTTCATTGAGAAACAGAAACAATCAGAAAAGAGCTCCACAAGCTCCCATCTAGCCTATCTGTACCCATATTTTTCTTATTTCCAAGTGTGTAAATAAACTGTCATGATCCAATCCCTCAACCCATGAGCTGGGTCCTGTCCCCTTATGCCTTCTTAAGGATATAATGAATTCCTCATAGATGTCTCAGAACTGGCATACTTGGCACTTTCTCTAGCCCCAGATCCAATCTACAGTAAATCCCACGGGCTCCATCATCAAAATATGTCCAGAACCCTACTAGTTTTCACTATCACTTGTTTCCATCCTTGTCTAATCCAATATCATCTCTTACTTGAATTGTACAGAGCCATAGCCCCCAATAGATCTCCTTGCTACCACACTTGCCCCTATAGAGGCCACTCTCAATAACAGCAGCCAGAATGATCTCTGGAATTACATCACTCTTCGGCATGAAACCCTCTAACAGCTTTTTATCTCACTGGGAATAAAAGGCAAAATCATCAAAAGACTCACAAAGTTCTACAACGTATCAGCTACCCACCCCCGGCCCCTGCATACAACCCTTCTCTAACTTCCCCCTTCCCCCCATTTATGTTCTCCATACTCTGCCTTAGTTCACCAGACTCCAGCCACACTGCAGCTTAGAATTTGCCCCAAGGGCAGTGGGAAGCCCCTGACATGTTTTATAAGCCATCTTTCTGCCTATCAGTCAGTTCAATTCAGTCGCTCAGTCGTGTCCGACTCTTTGCGACCCCATGAACCGCAGCACGCCAGGCCTCCCTGTCCATCACCAACTCCCTGAGTTCACCCAAACCCACGTCCATCGAGTCAGTGATGCCATCCAACCATCTCATCCTCTGTCGTCCCCTTCTCCTGCCCTCAATCTTTCCCAGCATCAAGGTCTTTTCCAATGAGTCAGCTCTTCACATCAGGTGGCCAAAGGATTAGAGTTTCAGCTTCAACATCAGTCCTTCCAATGCACACCCAGGATTGATCTCCTTTAGGATGGACTGGTTGGATCTCCTTGCAGCCCAAGGGACTCTCAAGAGTCTTCTCCAACACCACAGTTCAAAAGCATCAATTCTTTGACGCTCAGCTTTCTTTATAGTTCAACTCTCACATCCATACATGACCAATGGAAAAACCATAGCCTTGACTAGACAGACCTTTGTTGACAAAGTAATGTCTCTGCTTTTTAATATGCTGTCTAAGTTGGTCATAACTTTCCTTCCAAGGAGTAAGCATCTTTTAATTTCATTGATGCAATCACCATCTGCAGTGATTTTGGAGCCCAGAAAAATAAAGTCAGCCACTGTTTCCACTGTTTCCCCATCTATTTCCCATGAAGTGATGGGACCGGATTCCATGATCTTAGTTTTCTGAATGTTGAGCTTTAAGTCAACTTTTTCACTCTCCTCTTTCACTTTCATCAAGAGGCTCTTCAGTTCTTCTTCAGTTTATAGGGCAAATGATAGCTATTAATATCACAGACTACACTATTATGAAGTTGTTGCAATGGGCCTTACTGCTCCCAGCAAGGAAATAAAGGATCCCTTTGCAGAGCTTGAGAGTCAGTTTTTATTTTCCTTCTTGTCCAAAAGAAAGATTAAAAGCAGAAAATTTAAAGATTGAAACTTTCAGTGTTTTTGAAAGTTTTTTCTTATTTGTTTTGTATTATACGAGTATCGTAAATATTAAAATTTGGAATGTACAAAAGAGGTAGGGAAGGAAGGAGGGAGACAGGAAGCAAGGAGGGAGGGAAAGAGAAGGAGAAAGGGGGGAGAAAGACAAAGTGATAGAAAGGAAGAAAGGCAAGAAAGGAAGGGAGGGAGGGAGGAAGGGAAAGAAAAGACAGAGATAGAAAGAGAAAAGGGAAAGAAAATCATCCCAAGAGCCTACCACACAGAACAAGTCCTATTAGTAATTATGTTAAAGTATTTTTTAAACCACCACCCCAGTTATTCTCCCCAGGGAAGTGAGAGGAACAGTGCCTTCTCCTCTAAAGTCTTGACTTCATTTAGGATGCCACACCCTGCCCTAGTTGAGCTCACTTCTCACGCGCAGGTTTTGGAAAAGACTTCCTGGGGTTTAAGAGTCCATGACCATTTTACCTTTCAGTTTGTTAATGTGGTGTATCACACTGATTGATTTGTGAATACTAAAGAATCCTTGCATCCCTGGGATAAAGCCCACTTGATCATGATGTATGATCTTTTTAATATGTTGTTGGATTCTGTTTGCTAGAATTTTGTTGAGGATTTTTGCATATATGTTCATCAGTGATATTGGCCTATAGTTTTCTTTTTTTTGTGGCATCATTGTCTGGTTTTGGTATTAGGGTGATGGTGGCCTCATAGAATAAGTTTAGGAGTTTACCTTCCTCTGAAATTTTCTGGAAGCGTTTGAGAAGGATAGGTGTTAGCTCTTCTCTAAATTTTTGGTAGAATTCACCTGTGAAGCCATCTGGTCCTGGGTTTTTATTTGTTGGAAGATTTTTTTTATTATAGTTTCGATTTCCATGCTTATGATGGGTCTGTTAAGATTTTCTATTTCTTCCTGTTTCAGTTTTTGAAGGTTATGCTTTTCTAAGAATTCATCCATTTCTTCCAAGCTGTCCATTTTATTGGCATATATTTGCTGATAGTAGTCTCTTATGATCCTTTGTATTTCTGTGTTGTCTGTTGTGATTTCTCCATTTTCATTTCTAATTTTGTTGATTTGATTCTTCTCCCTTTTTTTCTTGATGAGTCTGGCTAATTGTTTGTCTATTATATTCATCTTCTCAAAGAACCAGCTTTTAGTTTTGTTGATTTTCGCTGGTCTCCTTTGTTTCTTTTTCATTTATTTCTGCTCTAATTTTTATGATTTCTTTCCTTCTACTAACCCTGGGGTTCTTCATTTCTTCCTTTTGCTAGTTGATTTAGGTGTAAGGTTAGGTTATTTACCTTTCCCTTGTTTCCTGAGGTAGGCTTGTATTGCCATGAACCTTCTCCTTAGCACTGCTTTACTGAGTCCCATAGGTTTTGCGTTGCTTTCATTTTCATTTGTTTCTATGCATATTTTGATTTCCTTTTTTATTTCTTCCATGATTTGTTGGCTATTCAGAAACGTGTTGTTTAGCCTCCATATGTTTGTATATTTTAATAGGTTTTTTTTTTTTTCCTGTAGTTGATATTACTGCATTGTGATCAGAAAAGATGTGGACATCTGTTAGGTCTAACTGGTCCATTGTATCATTTAAAGCTTGTGCTTCCTTGCTAATTTTCTATTTGGTTGATCTATCCATAGGTGTGAGTGGGGTATTAAAGTCTCCCACTATTATTGTCTTACTGTTAATTTCTGCTTTCATACTTATTAGCACTTGCTCTATGTATTGAGATGCTCCTATGTTGGGTGCATATTTATAATTGTTATATCTTCTTCTTGGATTGATCCTTTCATTATTATGTAGTGTCCTTCTTTGTCTCTTTTCACAGTCTTTATTTCAAAGTCTATTTTATCTGATGATGATTATCTCAACAGATGCAGAGAAAGCCTTTGACAAAATTCAACATCCACTTATGATAAAAACTCTCTAGAAAGCAGGCATAGAAGGAACATATCTCAACATAACAAAAGCCATATATGATAAACCCACATCAAACATTATCCTCAAAGGTGAAAAATTGAAAGCATTTCCCCTAAAGTCAGGAACAAGACAAGGGTGCCCACTCTCACCACTACTATTCAACATAGTTTTGGAAGTTTTAGCCACAGCAATCAGAGGAGAAAAAGAAATAAAAGGAATCCAGATTGGAAAAGAAATAAAACTCTTACTATTTGCAGGTGACATGATCCTCTACATAGAAAACTTTAAAGACACCACCAGAAAATTACTAGAGCTAATCAATGAATATAGTAAAGTTGCAGGATATAGAATTAATACACAAAAATCCCTTGCATTCCTATACACTGACAATGAGAAAACAGAAAGAGAAATTAAAGAAACAATCCCATTCACCACTGTGACAAAAACAATAAAATACTTCAGAATAAATCTACCTAAAGAAACAAAAGACCTATATATATGAAACTATATAACACTGATGAAAGAAATCAAAGAGGACACAAACAGATGGAGAAATATACCATGTTCATGGATTGGAAGAATCACTATAGTGAAAATGAGTATACTACCCAAAGCAATCTACAGATTCCATGCAATCCCTATCAAGCTACCAACGGTATTTTTCAGAGAACTAGTACAAATCATTTCACACTTTGTATGGAAATATAAAAAACTTCAAATAGCCAAAGCATTCTTGAGAAAGAAGAACGGAACTGGAGGAATCAACCTGCCTGACTTCAGGCTCTACTACAAAGCTACAGTCATCAAGACAGTATGGTACTGGCACAAAGACAGAAATATAGATCAATGGAACAAAATAGAAAGCCCAGAGATATATCTACGCACCTATGGACACCTATCTTTGACAAAGGAGACAAGAATGTACAATGGAGAAAAGACAATCTCTTTAACAAGTGGTGCTCAGAAAACTGGTCAACCACCTGTAAAAGAATGAAACTAGAACACTTTCTAACACCATACACAAAAATAAACTCAAAATGGATTAAAGATCTAAACGTTAAGACCAGAAACTATAAAACTCCTAGAGGAAAACAGGCAGAACACTCTCTGACATAATTCACAGCAGGATCCTCTATGACCCACCTCCCAGAGTAATGGAAGTAAAAGCAAAAATAAACAAATGGGACCTAATTAAACTTAAAAGGTTTTGCACAACGAAAGAAACTATAAGCAAGGTGAAAAGACAGCCTTCAGAATGGGAGAAAATAATAGCAAATGAAGCAACTGACAAAGAATTAATCTCAAAAATATACAAGCAGCTCATGCAGCTCAATACCAGAAAAATAAACGACCCAATCGAAAAATGGGCTAAAGAACTAAACAGACATTTCTCCAAAGAAGACATACAGATGGCTAACAAACACATGAAAAGATGTTCAACATCACTCGTTATCAGAGAAATGCAAATCAAAACCACAGTGAGGTACCATCTCATGCCACTCAGAATGGCTGCTACCAAAATGTCTACAAACAATAAAGGCTGGAGATGGTGTGGAGAAAAGGGAACCCTCTTACACTGTTGGTGGGAATGCAAACTAGTACAGCCACTATGGAGAACAGTGTGGAGACTCCTTAAAAAATTGGAAATAGAACTGCCATACAACCCAGCAATCCAACTGCTGGGCATACACACTAAGGAAACCAGAATTGAAAGAGACACGTGTACGCCAATGTTCATCACAGCACTGTTTACAATAGCTAGGACATGGAAGCAACCTAGATGTCCACTAGCAGACAAATGGATAAGAAAGCTGTGGTACATATACACAGTGGAATATTACTCAGCTATTGAAAAGAACACATCTGAATCAGTTCTAATGAGGTGGATGAAACTGGAGCCCATTATACAGAGTGAAGTAAGTCAGAAAAAAAAAAACCACCAATACAGTATATTAATGCATATATATGGAATTTAGAAAGATGGTAACGACGACCCTATAATGCAAGAGAGCAAAAGAGACACAGATATAAAGAACAGACTTTTGGACTCTGTGGGAGAAGGCACGGGTAGGATGATTTGAGAGAATAGCACTGAAACATGTATATTACCACATGTGAAATAGATGATCAGTCCAAGTTTGATGCAAAGAAACAGAGACAACCCAAAGGGATGGGATGGGGAGGGAGGTGGGAGCGGGGTTCGGGATGGGGGACACATGTACACCCATGGCTGATTCATGTCAATGTATGGCAAAACCACTACAATATTGTAAAGTAATTAGCCTCCAATTAAAATAAATAAATTAATTTTTTTTAAAAGAAAAGAGTCCATGACCTTTCTGACATTACACTCAAGTAACTTCTGACTAGGTTTTGTCTTGGCCATAAGGCTGATTTTAAAAAAGATTCTGGGTTGTTTCTCTTGACAAAAAAGGATAAATTTAGTTGTACTATATTTTCAGCAGTTATAATGCATGAGTGATTAAAATATAAACAGGCCACCCAGTAACAGAATACCCTCGATTGAAATGAACATACAAACTCTCATCTTCTCACCAAAATACTATTAAATTACATCAGGGTAAAATTCTACTGATCTCTGTGTTTTTTGAAAGTTGATTTTTTCCTTTTATTTATTTGTCACTGTACTATTCTATATGTACTATACTATACTATGGGCTTCCCAGGTGGTGCTCATGTTAAAGAACCTGCCTACAAATACAGGAGACATAAGAGTCGAGAGTTCAATCCATGGGTCAGGAAGATCCCCTGGAGGAGGACATGGCAAACCACTCCAGTATTCTTGCCTGGAAAATCCCATTGACAGAGGAGCCTGTCAGGGTCCATAGGGTCACAGAGAGTCAGACACAACTGACTGCCTTTCATTTTTTCGTACTAGTTTACTAGTATTAGGTTTTATTAGGTTCTATTGTTAACTATTTAAAAAAAAACTTGTAATATTTTGTTAGAAGATCATCATTTTTGTTTAAATAACTGTTTAAAGATTGATATTTATTGTTAGCCATAAAAGATGCAGCTTTAGGTCACAATTTAGCACACAGAAATAGTAATTTTATAAAAAGTAATTTAGAAGTTTAAAAATATAAATGAAACTTTCCAAATGGCAGTTGGTGACTCATTGATTATAGCATCTGATTATAGTCAGCTTGGATTATTTTTAGAATAAGGAAAGTACACACTTAATTAACAAACAATATGAAATCTTTCCAAATATGTACAAAAATTTAAGAACATTTTCTAATAATTATTTTGGTCATTTTTTTTGTCTATTCTCTTCACAATTTGTCCAGTAAAAGTATCCATGAACTATGCAAAGAGTCAGACACAACTGAGCGATTTTCACCTTCACTAGAAATGTTAAGTGGCTTTTGCAAGGTTTCATACCAGTGGAAGATTTTTAATTTGAACACATATTTGCCTGACTAAAAGTTTAATATTCTTAATCACTATTTCAATAAATCCATATATCTCCAACCTTTTAATTTCCAAAATAGTAAATAATCTTCTCACCATTCACCATCCATTTAGATAAATATTGCATGAAGTGAAGTGAAGTGAAGTGAAAGTTGTTCAGTTGTGTCCAACTCTTTGTGACCCCATGGTCTATACAGTCCATGGAATTCTCCAGGCCAGAATGCTGGAGTGGGTAGCCTTTCCCTTCTCCGGGAATCTTCCCAACCCAGGGATCGAACTCAGGTCTCCCGCATTACAGGTGGATTCTTTACCAGCTGAGCCACCAGGGAAGCCCCAATATTGCATGGTGATGTCCAAAAAAGACAACGGTGACTAATTAAGTATCTGTATGCTTCTAATCAGTAGTGTAGTGATATCTTACGGTTTTAATTTGCATTTCTCTGATGACATATAATGGGGAGCATTTTTCATGTTTATTCACCAACCATCTATATATCTTCTTTGGTGAGGTGATAAGGTCTTTAGCCCATTTTTTAAGATCTGAGTTAGCATATTCTTTTTTTATCTTTTTATTTTCAGCCAGCTGTATCATTAATTCTGAAACTTATCTCTCATAGAGAACATATAATTGTATCTTGACCTTTGTCCATTCTGACAACCTCTGCCACTTAATCAGTGTTTAGCCCTTTTACATTTAATGGAATTATTAATATGGTTGGATTTATACTTGGCATTTTGCTATTTGTTTTCTTTATGTCTCACGTCTTTTTTCACTTCTGTTCCTCCTTTATTGCTCTCCCTATGTTAAATATTATTGGTGCAGCATTTTAATTCCTCTGCTGGTTTAACTATAATTGTTTGCTGCTATTTTCTTATGGTTACTTTAAGAAATACAGTATGCTTTCTAAGTTTTCACAATCTACTTTTGGTTAATAGTAACAATCCTGGCAAAGTTTAGCAACTTTGCTCCAATATAGCCTCTTTTTCTCATATATATTACATATTGATATGTTATAAATCCAAAAGTAAAGTGTTAAAATTATTCTTTTGTACAGGAGGTGGTGACAAAAACCATCCCCAAGAAAAAGAAATGCAACAAGGCAAAACGGTTGTCTGAGGAGGCCTTACAAATAGCTGAGAAAAGAAGAGAAGTAAAAGGCAAGGAAGAAAAGGAAAGATATATCCACCTAAATGCAGAGTTCCAAGGAATAGCAAGGAGAGATAAGAAAGGCTACTTAAGTGAACAATGCAAAGAAATAGAGGAAAACAACAGAATGGGAAAGACTAAATATTTCTTCAAGAAAATTAGAGATACCAAGGGAAAATTTCATGCAAAGATGGGCACAATAAAGAACAGAAATGGTATGGACCTAACAGAACTAGAAGATATTAAGGAGAGATGGCAAGAATATAGAGAAGAATTGTACAAAAGAGGTCTTAATGACTGGGATAACCACAATGGTGTGATCATTCACCTAGAACAAGACATCCCGGACTGTGAAGTCAAGTGGGCCTTAGGAAACATTACTATGAACAAAGTTAGTGGAGGTGATGGAAATCCAGCTGAGATATTTCAAATTCTAAAAGATGATGTGTTAAAGTGCTGCACTCAATACGCAGAAAATGTAGAAAACTCAGCAGTGGCCACAGGACTGGTAAAGGTCAGTTTTCATTCCAATCCCAAAGAAGCAAAGGTATGGTTTGCCAGTAGTCATGTATGGATCTGAGAGTTGGACTATAAAGAGTGCCAAAGAACTGATGCTTTTGAACTGTGGTGTTGGAGAAGACTCTTCAGAGTCCCTTGGACTGCAAGGAAATCCAACCAGTCCATCCTAAAGGAAATCAGTCCTGAATATTCATTGGAAGGACTGATGCTAAAGCTGAAGCTCCATTATTTTGGCTACCTGATGCGAAGAACTGACTCATTTGAAAAGACCATGATGCTGGGAAAGATTGAAGGCAGGAGGAGAAGGGGACAACATGGATGAGATGGTTGGATGGCATCACCAACTCGATGGACATGAGTCTGAGCACGCTCTGGGAGTTGGTGATGGACAGGGAGGCCTGGAGTGCTGAAGTCCATGGGGTCACAAAGAGTTGGGCACAACTGAGCAACAGAACTGAACTGAACATCATGAAAAATGCCATCTGGATGAAGCACAAGCTAGAATCAAAACTGCCAGAAGAAATATCAATAACCTCATATATGCAGATGATACCACTTTAATGACAAAGTGAACTAAAGACCTTCTTGATGAAGATGAGAGAGGACAGTGAAAAAGCTCTTAAAACTCAACATTCATAAAACTAAGATCACGGCATCTGGTCCCATCACTCCATGTCAAATAGATGGGAGAAACAATGGTAACAGTGATAACACTATTTTCTTGGGCTCCATTATCACTGCAGATGGTGACTGCAGCCTGAAATTAAAAGACGTTTGGTCCTTAGAAGAAAAGCTATGATATACCTAGACAGTGTATTAAACAGTAGAGACATCACTTTGCCGACAAAGGTCTGTCTAGTCAAAGCTCTGGTTTTTCCAGTAGTCATGGATGGATGTGAGTTGGACTATAAAGAAAGCTGAGCATGAAGATTTGATGCTTTTGAACTGTGGTATAGGAGAAGACTCTTGAGAGTCCCTTGGACTGCAAGAAGATCAAACCAGTCAATTCGAAAGGAAATCAGTCCTGAATCTTCATTGGAAGGACTAATGTGAAGCTGAAGCTCCAATACTTTGGCCACTTGATGCGAAGAACTGATTCATTTGAAAAGACTCTGATGCTGGGAAAGATTGAGGGCAGGAGAAGGGGACGACAGAGGATGAGATGGTTGGATGGCATCACCAACTCAATGGACAAGAGTTTGAGCAAACTCGGGGAGATGGTGATGGACAGAGAAGCCTGGTGTGCTACAGCCCATGAGGTCGTAGAGTTGGACACAACTGAGTGTGTGAACAACAAATACAATCTTAGGTCTTTTTTAAAAAAGTTGAGAAGAAAATATTAAAGTCTATTTTTAAGTCATATTTATACACATATTTACCATTTCTGATACTCTTCATTTCTTTGCATGTCTTCAAACTGCAATCTGGCATCACAATATCCTTTCAGCCTGCAAGTATATCCTTTAGCATTTCTTGGAGGCAAGCCTACTAGGAATAAATTTCCTAATGTTTTTTAAAATCTGGGAATATTTGTAATTTGCCTTCATTTTCCTTTGCCCTCATTTTGAAGGACAGTTTTCTAGAACATGAAATTCATTCATTTGTTTCTCATAAAATTTGCTATTTTTTACTGACAATGCCAGTGAATATGGATTTCTCACTTGCCATCCAAATCAACCCAGCCCCTTCAAGCAGTGAAGCTGCTGGTCTTTACAGCCAGCCCCACCTTGGTAGTACTATCAAGCTTGGGCTTGGGGAAGAGGGGACATTCCCAGGCAAGAATACTGCAGACTCCCACTGCTTATTCAGAAGTTCAGCAGTTTCTCACAAGTAAATACTTTCTAATTTGTTGTCTTTGGTCTTTTCCCAGACTCCTGGAATGATTGTTTTTTGAAAATTTTGTCTAGTTTTACACTTGTTTCTTAAGAACATTTTCTGCTAGAAATACTGCTGCCTGGTTTTATATAGATTAGATACTCATAGAATTAACTCAGAGAATAGCCATTGACTTAAGAACACTTTATATTTTTGGCTGCTCAGGACAGTAGAGGTGATTTTCTGTACTATCATAGAAATTTATTGCTTTAGAATATCACATCATAACTTTTTTCTGCTAGAAGTACAGTTAGTTCCTTTTCATCAGAGATAAGAAGAGACTTACATTCACTGAGCATATATACCAGGCCATTGGCGTGATACATTCTCTAATGCTCTGTTTATTTTCAAAATAATGATTGTGGGCTTTTTGTAATTGTAAATGCAACATACACTTGTTTTTGAAAAACTGAACAATACCTAAGAGTTCTCTCTCCAGAAATATTTTATAATGACACCACTTAGAGAAAGACATATTTAATATCATAATCTACTTCCCCTCTCCCCTTCTCTCCTTTCAATCTCTGTGTGTGTGTGTGTGTCTGTATTAACATTAGCTTCAGGAGATGGAAATAAATCTCCTATTGCTCTGAAGATCATAGCCCTCTTCCAAAGTTCTAAGATTTGTAAAAAATCTTTTTTCTCATACCAACTACTGGGGTAGAAGAGAAAGCTATAGCCCTCTGAACTTGAAGAGTCCCTAAGACATACATTTTAGTTATACAAAGATCAACAAAGATTCTGTTCTTTAAGGAAAAACCAGATGTTTAGCTAAAAAAAAAAAAACAACAAAACACTATGTTGCTCTTGATATGCAAAACTTATCTTCCTTGTGGGTGCATATTTCATCCTTTAAGAATTTTTAGAATCTAACATGGACTGAGACTGATTTGCTCTTAAAAACTATCATTGACAGTAGGATGGACTACCATCAGGAGAAAACTTGGGCTAGGAAAGAAAAGAATCTTGAGTCAGCGCCACCCTCCCTTTTTATAGGAAACAAAAAGTATTTATAGCCAACTCTAGGAAAAAGCAAATCTTCAATAGTTAAGGCAATGTTCGTTGAAAGGAGCAGCCAAATCAATAGTTATCCTTAATGTTTTATCATGTTTCTTAAAGGGAAAATATAAATGCTCTTGGTTAGTTTGAGTTTTACTCATTCTTTAGGTGAAGTCGATAAGAAATCATTGGTTACTCTCGTTGATGGGGAAACAAACTGCAACTGGGGCATCCTTTTCGTGCTCAGTCCAGAAAGAACAGCTAGTTCCTCTTATCCCAGGAGCTGACACAGTCTGAGTGGAAATGAGTCATCATCACCATTTAACCAAAGCTGGGAGCATTTCTCTAAAATGCCGAGGAAGAGTCAGAGAAGAAAAAGTTCCTTCTTCAGGTGGGACTAGAATTTCCCAAGAGAATAGTAGCTGTGGGGCGACTCAATTGAGGGCGTTTGATGACAGAGGCTGTGAGAGAACAGAGAACTGAGGGAAGAGGGGGTGTGGAAGAAGAGACTGATTGATCAGTCAGTGGGCATTCTGCAAACCCATTTGGTAGCCATGATGAAGATCTGCTCTTGACTCAGTTCTAGGGCAGCTGTTAGTCTAAGTTGTATGTTGTTCCTGCACCAGAGTTCCAAACTATCTCAGTGGACCCAATATGTACGGCACTTGTACTGGAGGTTTTTACCTTCCTGAGAGCAATGTATTTTTGATATCCAAACAAAATAATCCCAATTTCTTGTGTTTGGATTCCCCACTGGCAGAAAATCAGGTGACCACTCAACTCTCTCTGTACCCGAGGAGCACGGTCCTGGCTATACAAAGCAGTTTGGCTCCTTATTTCCACACACTAGTCTGTGAGTACTATCTTGACGCTGCCCAAATGCCCATTAAATTGCTCCCCCAAAGAAAAGCTGAATTCTTGCTGGAGCTATGCATTGCAACTTGTAAAATCATAATATTTTTGCAATCTGTGATGGTCACTTCAAAACTCTGTTAAAATTATCAGGGATTCCCTGGTTTCTTGTTCAGAGCTTATATGTAGTATCTTAATTATTCTATCTAATTTTTTTAACATGGTACCTGTTTTATTACAAATAATATCTTTGGGTGGGAGAAATGCAACTTCATATATTATAGAAGGGTTATGTTATCCTGCAGCTTGGCTGCTAACTCAGCATGGTCAGGCAAACCTGCCCTCTTCTGTAGATGGGCTATGAGCATTTGCTGGGCTGTTCTAACAGAGATCAGTTATCGTACTTACCCTTGATTAAGAACTTTGTGTTTCCATAAACAAAGTTTCAAGTCTCTATGTTGCTGAGGAACTTTAGAAGGGCTGAACGGTTGTGTGGTGCAAGAATAATGAAAGGCCTGTGAAGTCAGGCAATCGGAAGACTGAGACATGTCGTGGTCAGAGTTCATTCACATCCTCTGAGGTCACTCATTACTAGTGTGTGTGATTTTTGTTTTCTCTCGAAAAACTAGAAAATTAGTGTCCCAGATCATGTTTCTGGACTTCAAAGAAATATCATAAGCAATGAATGAAGTGTGGATTTTATCCAAGCACTGTAGTCTGCCTACACAGAGCATAGGTATGTGGAGCACATCTACAAAACTGTTCAGCTATGTTGAAGCCAACTGTGAAAAGCATAACTAAGGAGGGACTTAAGGCTGGAAATTCTGGCCACACTAGGGATAGACTGAATTAGGTCACAAAACTTTACTCTTGACCTATTAAACCAACAGCTTTAGAAAAAAATTAGCCCATGTAGGGTTGCACCTACATGAACAGAAAAATATCTTTTGTAAATTAATTATCAGGCAACCTACTAAGTTTTTCATCCTGAAATAATCCTCTTTCAGCTAATCACACAGCTATAAGCAATAAGCAAAGTGAAATGCTCAAAATCTTTGGATGGAAGAGAGAATACTAAAATCCAAAACAAAAATCTTGCTCCAATCTTCATTTAGACCTGCCTGACAGCAAAACTGTATTAATGAGGTTAACTTGATAATAATTTTATATGAAATAAAAATTTGATGGCTGCAGTATTTATTTTTTGCCCACAACATCAAAGGGTAAAGAGTATATAGTTTATACTTACTTATTTCCTAGGAAGGCTTAAGAATTTACAAGAATAATAACAGTAATAACAGGGAAGAATGAAAAAGCCTTAATAATTATACTCTGGATCCATCATAGTTGACACATTTTCCAACAATTCCAAGTAGAAATGAGTTTTCCAACTGCAAACTTGTTAGAAATAAAAAAATATGGATTTGCAAAATAAAAAAAAACCCTTCTATTTGGGATGTTTCTTACATCAAACGTGGTCAGGATTAACTGTGTACTAAACCAACAGGGTCAGAAAAATGGAGATAATACTGAAAGGAGAAAGCTGTGAAAAGCTCAACATGTAGCCTGATACGATTAGAGTAATTAGGATGATGATGAAAACAAAGCAAAAGGAAGGAAGAAACTCTTAATGGGGCATTTCATATGAATTAGCTCTTTTAGTCATCGTAACAATTTTATGACATAATTACAACCATTATCTCTGTTACAGTGAGTTAACCAAGGCTTACAGAGTCTAAGGAGCTGCTTGCATGCATGTCTGACTCTTTGGGACCCTATGGACTGTAGCCTGCCAGGCTCCTCTGTCATGGGTTTCTCCAGGCAAGAACACTGGAGTGGGTTGCCATCCCTTTTCCAGGGGATCCTGGAATCCCTGATCCAGGGATCCAACTTGGGTCTTCTGCATTGCAGGCAGATTCTTTACCATCTGAGCTACCAGGGAAGCCCTAAGCAGCGGCTTAAGTCATAGTATTAATGTGTGATGGTCTCTCCAAGTCTAAAAAAGCGATGGTGAATCATACAATCCCTTATCACTCAAACTTACCAGTCTGTCTGCATTTCCAAGTCACTTCTTTTGCCTGGTCTTTAAATGTCTAATTCCATCTGTGTGTGTCTTTCTCTCTGTCTCTCTCTCTCATACACTCACAAGTATGGCATCAGATTATCTCTTTTATTATAATAATTTGGCCTTTATAAGCAGACAAGTAGCCCTGATGTTCTGTCCAAAAAGATACTGGGGGAAATATAGCATTGAAGAAGGAACACATTCAGAGTTTCACCCTTGCCATCATTCCATGTTCTTACCTAGTCATTTCTAGAGGACCGTGAGTGAACCAAAGGGTAAATCTGGGAATAGGAAGTGGGGCATTCATAACTCATCTTTTCTTTGGCTCTGCACAAAGCACAGGTTTTCTGCAAATGTCAGCCATTTGGTAAGCTTAGTAGTAAATCCTCTGTACTTTCTGGGAGAGGCTGTCACTGGATGCTAAGTCTAATTCTATGGTATGGTATTAGGAAGCTTGTTGTAGTCATGCACCTGAACTGCATAAAGGTCAAGGAATAAATTTTAAATGATACTTAAGGTGTAGGATGAGCAGGACTTAACTGACTGCATATTGATAATGAGGGAGAGACTGGGTGGCTCCTGTTCCCAACACAGGTAACTGGGTGGATAGGCTATTACCAGAAAAGAGGACAATCAAGGCAGGTTTTTTTTGTTTTGTTTTTTTGCCACACAGCATGCAGGATCTTAGTTCCCTGACCAGGGATCAGACCCATGCCCCCTGCATGGAGTCTCAACCACTGGACCACCAGGGAAGTCCGTTTTTGATTTTTTTTCAAGGTAAGTTTTGAGATTATCTCCTTGGCTAATGAGCAACTGTCCCTTTTACAAGGGCTGCTCCTTTCCAAAGGAAGAATCACAATAGACTGCACAGTGGAGGCCAGCATCTGGTCATATCTTATTGATCTAGAATGGACACTTAAAAATACTGTGCCAAACAGATAATCTTTTCTGATAGCCTGAGATCAGATCTATAGAAGGACAAAGTTTTTAAATCGTGGCTGGAATTTTAATTGTTTGTGCTGTGGGCAACCATATCGAGAGAAAACAGCAGTAGTAATAGTAATAGTAGTAGTAGTAGTAGTAGCAGGAAGAAGAGGAAGAGAAGAGACATGACTAAAGTAGGCACACCCCCAAACTAGCAGAGAGTAAGAAAATAACCTGAGAGAGTATTGGCAGCTTCCCATTTTTGGTCCTTATATCTGTGTAAGACCTGGCTATATTGCTACCCATGTATTTCATAACCTCAGCTGTGTCCTTATGATATTTTTTGTCTCTTTTCTATTCAATTCAGCTCTATTTTATGCATCATGTAGGGATAAAGATCACATACTGGGTTTTGGACATATCAAAATTTGAAGTATCCAAGTGCAAACATCTGTAGGGTATTTGATATATTAGTCAGGTGTGCAATAAAGGAAGGAAATGGCTGGGATGAAATATATATTTGATAAATACGTGTTTGGCATATAGGTTGAGGTTGAGTGAGAATGGCTATGGTCACTTAGATTATGGGAAAGGAGCTAAATATAATCATCTTAAAAGAGGATTAAAGTGCTATTAAAGTGCTGCACTCAATATGCCAGCAAATTTAGAAAACTCAGCAGTGACCACAAGACTGGAAAAGGTCAGTTTTTAGCCTAAAGAAAGGCAATGCCAAAGAATATTCAAACTACCAGACAATTGTGCTCATTTAACACATTAGCAAGGTAATGCTCAAAATCCTTCAAGCTAGGCTGCAACAGTACATGAATCAAGAACTTTCAGATGTATAAACTGGATTTAGAAAAGGCAGAGGAATCACAGATCAAATTGCCAACATCCACCAGATCACAGAAAAAGCAAGGGAATTCCAAAGAAACATCTACTTCTGCTTCATTGACTATGCTAAAGCCTTTGACCATGTGGATCACAACAAATGTGGAAACTTCTTAAAAGAGATGGGAACGCCAGACCACCTTACCTGTCTCCTGAGAAATCTGTACGCAGGTCAAGAAGCAATAGGTAGAACTAGACGTGGAAAAACAGACTGGTTAAAAAATGGGAAAGGAGTACGTCAAGGCTGTATACTGTCACCCAGCTTATAACTTTTCATGCAAAATGCTGTGTGGGAAGATTCACAAGCTGGAATCAAGGTTGCCGGGAGAAATATCAACCTCAGGTATGCAGATGATACCACTCTAATGGCAGAAAGTGAAGAGGAACTAAAGAGCCTCTTGATGAAAGAGGAGAGTGAAAAAGTTGGCTTAAAATTCAACATTCAGAAAATGAAGATCATGACATCTAGTCCCATCACTTCATCGTAAACAGATGGGGAAACAGTGAAAACAGTGACAGACTTTATTTTCTGTGGATGTTGACTACAGCCAGAAAATTAAAAACTCTTGCTCTCTGGAAGAACAGCTATGACATACTTAGACAGTATATTGAAAAGTAGAGACATCACTTTGCTGACAAAGGTCTGTATAATCAAAGCTATGATTTTTCCAGTAGTCACGTATGGATGTGAGAGTTGGACCATAAAGTAGGCTGAGTGCCGAAGAATTGATGCTTTGAACTGTGGTGTGGAGAAGACTCTTGAGAGTCTCTTGGACAGCAAGGAGATCAAATCAGTCAATTCTAAAGGAAATCAACCCTGAATATTCACTGGAAGGACTGATGCTGAAGCTGAAGCTCCAAAACTTTGGCCACCTGATGCAAAGACCCAACTCGTTGGAAAAGACCCTGATGCTGGAAGACTGAGGGCAAGAGGTGAAGGTGGCAACAGAGGATGAGATGGTGGATGATAACACCGACTCAATGGCCATGAGTTTGAGCAAACTCCGGGAGACAAGTGAAGGACACGGAAGCCTGCTGTGCTGTAGTCCATGGGGGTCACAAAGAGTTGGACACGACTGAGTGACTGAACAACAAGAAGCACAACACAGGACACTGATTCTGGAGGAAAGTCAAAGACCTGCTATTTCTGAGGGCGTGATGAAGATCCTTTGGTTTCTGTGGTTAAACACAGAATTTTCCCTAACTTTTCAAATTATTAAGTATGATTAAAGTCTAGAAACATAATTAATCTAATAATACTGTAAGTGATGAGTAATGGCAGAAAGAAACATCTACAGCAAAATTGACATAGTAGCATTTATTCCAGACGAGCAAGAATGTTCATGCTATTTTCCATCTTTTTTCAGGAAAACCCAGCTACTAGTGGACAACTTTGATGCCCTGTCACCTAATCCACAGAATACAGAAGGTCAGGATGCAGTACAACTGATTTCACTAAAGAGTTTGGGAAGGATTTCTCCAGTTAGCTACAAATGATGACGAGAATGCCTCATGGGGTCAAAACTTTACCACCCCTAGTAAATTAGTAGGGCCCCTGGGATGATTCCCAAACATGTCTTAAGCATTATTTGTCATGGAACTTTGTGCAATAAAAGTTTATCTTTTTTATTAAAAATCACTAAGACATCTGTCAATTAAGATGGTTCCTTGGATCTTACTTGTTCCTTTCTTTTCCTTTTAAAGTCACATATTCCATTAAAATATTTTTTTAAAGTTTAGGCCCTGAAGCATATGCCATTTTCAGCACGCCAATTCTTTTGCCCCAAAGCCATATTTAGTGACATAGAAAAAGGACAGGAAAAAACATATTTTAATTCTTCCAAGTTTTCTTTGACCATGGAATTTATGTCATTAGAACTTGAATTTTTTTTTAAAAAATTGACTTGCTTGTACATTAAATTTAAGAGGCATAGGGCTTCCCTTGTGGCTCAGTGGTGAAGAATTTGCCTGCCAATGCAGAGACACAGATTTGATCCCTGTTCTGGGAAGATCCCAGAATTCCCTAGTAGCTCAGCTGGTAAAGAATCGACCTGCAATGCAGGAGACCCCTGTTTGATTCCTGGGTCAGGAAGATCTAGTGGAGAAGGGATAAGCTACCCACTCAAGTATTCTTGGGCTTCCCAAGTGGCTCACCTGGTAAACAATCTGCCCACAATGCAGGAGACCTGGGTTCGATCCCTGGGTTGGGAAGATCCCCTGGAGAAGGGAATGTCTACCTACTCCAGTGTTCTGGCCTGGAGAATTCCATGGACTATATAGCCTATGGGCTCACAAAGAGGCAGACAGGACTGAGTGACTTTCACTTTCTGGGAAGATCCCACAGGCCGCAGAGCAACTAAGCCCATGTGCCACAACTACTGAGCCTGTGCTCTCGAGCCAGGGAGCCGCAATTACAGAATCTATGTGCCGCAACTACTGAAGCCTGCATGCCCTACAGCCTGTGCTCCACAACAAGAAGCCACTGCAGCGAGAAGCCTGCACACCACAGCTAGACAGCAGCCCCTGCTCACTGTAACCAGAGAAAAGCTTGCAGAACAATAAAATCCCAGCACAGTCAAAAACAAATGATTAAAGTTTTTCAAAAATTAAAAGGCATAGTCTCAAAAATAGTTAATTTTCTATAGGATATTTACTATTTTGTCAGATATAGTCTTACTAACTATAGTTCTACTTCCCCTGTGGATTGAGAAATCCACAGGATAAAATATACAGTTCAGGCAATACTGTTTCCCCTAAAAACATACGTTTTATTTTTAAATTTTTTAATTTTTTGGCCGTGCCACATACCTTGTGGGATCACAATTTCCTGACTAGGGACTGAGCCCATACCATGGCAATGAGAGCACTGAGCCCTCACCACCAGGCCACCAAGGAATTGCTGGAAAACACATCTGAAATGAAGCGTTAGCATTTATTACAAGAAAAGGGACCGATTTAAATATAAATCTAAGCTAGTGTTTTGCAAACTATTCTGCAGGACACTAAGATCCCACAAATTCCCAATAGGCATTTTTAAACACAAGAGTTTTGATTGCGTCTAGGGGAGGAGGAAAAAAAAAAAGATTATAAAAGATATTGAGACAGTTGAGACAAACTGAATATAGAGTGTGTATTGAATATTTCTGTATCAATGCTAAATTCCAAGTGTGTAATAAAGCTTTCATGGCTGTAGAAAGGTTGGGCAGACTTAGCTTCCACTGCAGGTCCAGATGCATGACGACAGTGGTCCCTGTGTCTGACCTTAGCAGTTCTCCACCAATAGATCTGCACTAGTGATTTTGTATGCACGGTACCTATCCTCAACTATAAGAAAAAGCATGGAATGTGTAAAAAGATGGGTAGTTTAGTATAGACAAAGCATACAATATAAACAGAGAAACAGAGGAAACGCAGCAGGATTTGTAGGAGAGGCCAGATTGTGAAAAATTTTATGTGCCAATCTGAGGGAGTTAGATATTATTTTGAAGGCAAATAGGCAGAAAAAGAGATAGGAAATAATGTAAAGAATTTTTGAAGTGCAGAATAGCATGATCAGGTTTATTTCTAAGAATTAAAACTGTCAACATTGCAAAGTAGAGGCTAGAGGGCATAAGACTAAAGATGAGGATCTTGTTAGATAAAGTAAGGAGATCAAGGACAAAAATAAGTAATATCAGAGGAAATGGAAAAGGGAAGATGGATCAGAGAGGAATTGTTGAGCTGCCTGGAAGGCAACCCAGCATAGTGGTGTTAAGAGCGCCGTTTTAGAGCCAGGCATTCATTTACCTACTGTGTAACCATTGGAAGTAAAATCATCTAAATGAGCATTCCCCCCCCCCCCCAATGAAGTGAATACCAGTATCTTCTTCACAGGCTTGTGATTAAGGACTAAATGTGGGGTAGAAAATGATAATGTACAAAAAAGCATTTAGCACAGTGCCTGGCACAAAAGAAGTGCTCACTTAGTTACTATTATTACTGCAATTATCAGGGAGAAGAAGGGATTGAAAATGATTCCCAATTAGCTAGAATCTGGTCTGGCCTTTCAATCCTACAGCCCACACCCTTTGTTTAGACCAGTGCTTCTCAAAGTATGGTCTCCAGAGCACCAGCAGCAGCATAACCCAACAACTTGGCAGAAATGCAAATTCTCAAACCCAGCAAAAACTACAGTTATAAACTCTACAGGTGGGGTCTAGCAATCTACATTTTAACAAGCCCTCCCTGGTGATTCTTTTATACACGAAGTGTGAGAATTACTAATCTAAATATTCATTTTCTCTAGTCTGAGCTCTTAAAACAGTCTCTTAGGGTATCCTTCTCGGCAGTCTCTTTCCCTTGAATTCATCATACAGAACAGCCACAGGTTTCCTAAAAAACATTCCACTCCTAGAGAGACCAGGATGTGATTACCACCTCTAAGTCACAGTAAATGTTGGGCAAATTTATTTATCCTATTTGGGCTTTAGTTTTCATAAACGTAAAAGGGAACATTAAACATGACATAATCTAAAACAGTACCATCATCTAGGAGATGCTCCACAACTGACGGCTGAACCTACGATCTCATACTGTTGTTGGAAATTAAGTCACTTGATTAAAGTCATCCAACTTGATAAAAGATCCAAGATTAGAACACAAGTTTCTCAATTATGAATTCTGGTTCTTTTCATGAGATAAGGCTGTTTCTATGTAATCAAAAACATTTATTCCTAAATAAAAAATTACATTTTGGTATTGTCAATTTATGCACTATTTTCAAAAGCGAAAAATTATATTCTTTAGAAATGAATGAATGAATCTACATGAAAAGTTTTCAATGGCAGCTCTCAGTAAAAATTAAATCATAAAATAAGTATACTTACCTGTTATCTAAACTTGAATATTTATACTAAACACAGAAATAGTTGAAATATAAAAAGCAATTCATTTGTTTTTAAGCTTTATTTTATCACCCTTATCAAACAAACACACATCAAAAAGCATATCAACAGTGCATCTTATGGTAAGTCAGTTTACAACAAAACTGAACAAGGCAATCGTGTTTACAGATAAAAGTTTTCAGCAAAAAACTATATGCAATTCAGTTAATTGAAATGCTGTGTCCATACATTTTTAGCATATAGGAAAGTGGAAAATAAAAGTTCTTTGCTACTCAGCAAGAAAAAACATGTTTAAAAGACTTGAATAGAAATTAGAAATATAGAGATTTGAGAAAAGAATTTCTTGGTACTGATACACATCTACATTTATAGTCCCACTCAGTTATTTAAAAAAAAAAAAAATCACAAAAAAATAAGACATCACCAAGAACAGAGAACCATAGTGCCAAGAAATGCCAAGACCAACAGACTACTGAAACAACTGGTAGAAATGTTATCGAAGCTACGGTGTACTGTGATACTCGTGTAGTTCTGAGGTGAAGGTAAACCAACAGGAGAGAATACTCCCTATAACTGGCTTTGGTTTAAGTGATCGTTCACATTTTTCTAACCATACCTTCTAAGCAAAAACACAGCTATTATATGTTATCGAGGGAAAACAGTAGTAGGTTTTAATATTCACAACCAACCACTCCAGTGCCGATACAGGAAGCCATAAATTCTCAAAATCTATTGATCATAACTGGATTTCAAAGAGTGAACAAAAGAACAAAGATGGGAGTCCTTTGGGGGAAAAAAAATCTGTTCTACCCCAGATTTGACACTGTTAGGATATAAAGGAATGTTAAATTATTTAAGATTTTTTTCAAAAAAAAAAAAAAAGAACAAAGGAGTTAAATTCGGCTGGAAAGAGATATGACAGCTTTACACTCTGCAAAGTAAATCTTCCACAGAGATGCATCTTAACGTTTTCTTTATTATACTTAACATTCCTTACTTTCATAAGGTGCTACAACACTGCAGATAGTGCATACTAATGCCACTCACTGTACCCAACGTGCAAAGGTAAACAGAGATGGCTAATTCCCAGTTTCCTTCTGATCCTTGATACAGTCTCATTTAAATCCTTATTTTAAAAAATTTGACCAAACTGAATATGGATATTTAATCTGGTCTCATACACTCTTAAAATAATTTTCTGGGGAAACAATGATGAGGAATGTATAGAAAAGGCATGTTTCTACGTTACAGATACCAAACTTGGATTTTTAAAAATAAATATCATTTTTAGGTCATAAACTATATGAACACTTAATAATACCTTAAAAAGGAAGCCATTTTCTTCCCCTCATCTCTTTGTTTATATTACTCTTCTCTTCTTTACTCTTAAATCTTGTAAATTTCTGACAACCCATGCTAATAAAATAATATAGCTATAAATAATTCAAATAACTGAAAAGATTTGGAGTCCATAAATGCATGATTTTGGATATGTGATACAGAACACCTCACTACATTTTCTTTTACACACTCACTATCCTGACATCAAGAATACTATTAAGGAGAGAGCTTGGAAAGGGAAGGGAATTCCAACTGGGACAGAACCGACTACATATAATTCTCTTGCTGACAATCAAGAGTTTATGATAAGAAATAGCTCTGATGTTATTACCTAAGAGTTTTGCAAATAGGAATAAAAATTCTGACAATTCCAGTTTTGGGTTTTTTTCTTCAGAATGTGACTTATTTTCATTATACAAAGTGGTATAACAAAATAAGCTCTTTTACTTCACAACAAGGATCAACAGTCACATGGATCAACGGTCACATAAGGCAAAACGAGACAGAATGCTCTGTTCTCTCTGACCACAAAGCTAATCATAAAACATACATGACTTTCAAAAAAGCACTCAGATTCCTTTAGGATACTGTGACAGTTACTCTATTTAATGGGAAATAACTTGCAATCATTTGATAAATTTCCCATGAATAGTGCCACAAACATAACTGCCATGATTATGACAACTCTCTGAAGAACACAAATAAAGCAAATAAAACATTAATCCTTCTAAATAGTGTAACGGACAACAAAAGTGCTGAGTTGTAGGAAAATGAACGCAAACTTCACATCAGGAGAACAAAGGTTATGTAAACTATGTATCTCGTATCCTGGAGATCACCTTCATGCCCACCCATAAGCAATTTCTTAAATGCTCTCTTGTTTACAGGTATTTCTTTTACAGCCCATTTCTCCTATAAAAGCCCAAAAGTGCAGCAAATAGTTAAAATTGTTTACCTTCTAAATGTCCATAAGTACTTGTCAATCACATGTCACTGTGTAAATCTACTGGTCATTCACTGTGTGAAAGCAGTGAAAAACAGCGGATAACAAACATGATATATCCTGTGGTGTCAGAGAAGACGCTAACCTAAAACAAAACAAAGTCTCTAAAATTTTGGGTACTTCAAAAACAAAAACAATCATACTCCTCTATCACTAAGAAAATGTAACTTACCCAAATATACCACAAGAGGCTCAGATGAATTCCATTTCATAGAGATTCAACATTCTTTTATTCATTGAGAAAGCTAGAAAGTGATACTAACCTGAAAAGGCTAACATCTCAAAAGTAAAGGTGACTTACTGAGCACCTTAAGAAATGGAAATTTTTTTGAGCTGTGACCAAAGTTTGGTCTGTATTGTGACCACAATTAACAAGAAATAAATTTTATCAGAGAGATAGAGTAGTAAGATTTGAAGAAGGAACGTAATATTAAAAATGGAACTACATCCAAGGAAGAATTAGATTCTGCTAGATGACGCTGGCTTTCCATTATATGTAATACTGGGGGAAAAAAAACAAATATGAACAGTTTTACACATACAAAAGCAAATGGCAAACCAAGGAAATGTTGGAGTTTATACTACGTGACTCAAACCAAAAGTTATTCCAAGGAAAAGGCAAAGGAGCAGTAACTACTATCATCTGGGAAGGTTTCACCCAAATGAGTTTTAATATTTTCCAGGAAACACAAGGCACTTGCTTATATCTTTGACTGTCTACACATCCACCAGACTAGAAGCCATGATGCGATTCTATCCGTACCCTAATCTGAATAAAGCCACCTAGCACATACCCTTGCATGAAAGTCCAGGTAAAACATGTAGTTACTTACTGAGTGTCTCCCCCACCCCCTCACCCAGTAACTACGTCAGTATAATTACCATCAGTTATTATGGTGTTGATTTTCATTAAATTATAAAAAATAAAATGTCATACTGTCAAGTATAACGAATAGTAGAAATTATGTAAGCTAGGCCTAATTTTATAAGGTCAGGATAAAAGCCTAAGAAAATGATGCCAAAATGTCAGTTACCTGCATTTGAGAAATAACTCAAGTCATAAAACAGCATCTGAGTATTGTAACTCTGACTATAATTTATTCCAGAAAGATAACCGATTCCCTTAGCAGGGTGAAAGCCCAGAAACAAGCCTTATGCCCACAGTTTCTCTTCAACTTCCTTTACATGGCAGCACTCTTTCTGGCAGCATTCCTTCTAATAAATTTGCTCAAAGGTTAAAATGTAAGTACAAGTAACATGATTCTACAAGAGAAGTTAAATAATAATTCAGATTTTTTTAAAAAGGCTAATTTAAAATAGCTCAGCACTCTTTTTATTTAGCAGCTAGAGTACCTTTAAAAAGAAGGCAATACTTGTCTCAATGAAAACAGGGAGAAGGATGAGAAAAACTGCATTTATGGTTTTGTTCTAAAAGCAGCCATAGTAGCAGCTTGAGGCATAGCAGAGAATTTTTTTTTCTAAAGATGTGCTATACTGATGGCCACAAAACAGGGAAGACATCCAGTAATAATAAATGCAATCAATCTATTATTGCAAGAGGCTCATTTTGTTATTATGCCTTTAAAATGCAGCAAACAGTTTCTTTTAGCTAGTGCTATCTTTTAATGAGGCATCCAACCCCATTTATTCTTCACTAAATACAGCATTAAAGTTTTGAAAGTGGCCAACTAGCCACCTCCTCCAAATATGCTTTCAAAGAATCAAAGATTTCCTACAGAATAATCAATTTACATGCCTTTTCTGGGACAAAAATGTACCAGGACAACATCATGCGACAATAAAGAAGAAACCTGAAGGCAAGAGGGAAGGAAGCACAGATATTAATTTAGGGAAAGAAAAATTACCTGAGATAAAATTTTCCCAAACTGGTAGGGGTTAAGTGAACATGAACCTCTTCGTATGTTTACCCTACCTCTCCAAAAGAAAATTTGTTTTTAAAACTTCAAGGAATCAAAATCTCTGTGTATATATTTCATCCTAAAGGATGATGAAAACTGCATCTTTTAATATTTGGTTCAGGTTTAAAAAAGTTAACAACATTAAACTTCTTATAATATTAGAAGAGGGAGAGCAAATCTGCAAATGTCATCTTAAAATAATTCATCCTCTGAGATGTAGATTCTTAACTGGGCTCTCAATAACCTGCATGGCACTGACAGGGAAAAACTATATGAGGAGCCTTCCAGCAGGGAAAGATAGAAAAGTGTTTTCCTTACCATAATTATAATTCCTAAAACCATGTAATCAATCTGTGCCCATGAACTCATGAATACCAGTAGCCTCTATCTGGGGTCACGTTAGATTGCTATGAATCTTTTTAAGAATTCTTCATGAGTTTTTCTTTCTTTCTACTTCCACCTTATTATAGTTACACCTTTCTTAACTTTCTTGCAGTCAAAAGTCAGACCACCTGACCAGCTAGGATGCTTTCCTCTAACTTCTCTTCAGCTAAGGATAGAAGTAAAGAATGGGGGAAGAGGAAAAGAAGGTGTGGGAGGGAGATGAGAGAGAGAAAGGAAGAAATAAAGAATCCTTGATTATGCACCCTTCACCTATTTTTCTTCTTTTCCCTTCACTGAACAACTAATTCTTTCTTTTTAACCAACATAAATTTTCCATCATAGTAGGCAGAACTCTATCTTGAGAAATCTTACAATGATCCTAGAAGAGTCAGTACAAAACAGATGAGCTAATGCAGGGTCTAAAGCAGACCCTGAAAGATGGGGCAATCTATGTGTACCAAAGCTCTTACAAGAGTTTTCTCACTTTAAGAGAGTTTGAGTGTAATCCAGTCTAGACTTGTGTGTTCTGGGCCTCTCAGGAATGGACTATTTTCTCATTTCATTCTTTCAGACACACCAACTCCCAAAAAAACCTGTATTCTAAATCTTATAGACATTAAACAGGTAGGGAAGAGATGGGCATAGACTGTATTAACCCACAAGATTCACACTACAAAGAATGCTACTCAAATATTCTCTAACCTTTCATACCTGCACACTCACTCGAGCATACATACTAGACATAAAAATTGTGCAAGATCAAGCAACAGCTTTCTATTTTAAAAGCCTTAATTAAAAAAAAATATATATAGATAGGCTCACCGCAGTTTCTTTAAAGGAATATTCAGTACTACAGTACTCCTTTAAAAAAAAAATCATAACTCAGTGTTAAGAACACAGTAGGGAACTGCTGCTTGACAATTACTTAAAATTACTGAGAGCATCCAGTGCCAACTATGTATATCAATAAGGAAGAACCATCTAACAATATAAAGGAATAATCTGTAAGTGATGTCACCAACGCTAACAAATTTGTTAATATTCCTATGACAGGATAGTATTCATCCCAGCTCCATGAGCACACGAAATAGTTAATATCTTTTTAAGTCACATACTGAAGAGCAGCACTTGCCCTACTGCCCCAAAAAAGATGCCCACATGGATGCTCTAAAACCCCGCAATGTATAGCTAAGAGGTCTTGTCCTACTCAATGCCAAATGTCTGCAATGCAGTCACTGCTTGAGTAATGGCTGCACATTAGTAGGACTGAATAAATATACAAAGTATTCCCTTAAAATGATAAGGGGGATACTCCTGCATTCAGATGTAGAATAACCCAGGAAATGGAAGAGGAGAAACAGGAAATAGTCCTCAGGTTACTGATTAAAGCAAAGTTTGATACAGATATCCCCTCTTGTAGGCACTCAGCGGGTAAAATGTAGCCACAACAAACTTTCCATCAAACATCCTTCCAGTCAGTAATTTCTGAGCAGCTTTGGAATCACCTGCATTGGCATACTCAACAAAGACCTGTAAGAGAACAGAGAAAACAAAGTAACTTCATTTTCATCAAAACTGTTTCAGAACAGTGCTTCTCCAACTTCGTTTGTGTGTGTGTGTGTGTGTGTGTGCGCGCGCGTGTGTGTATATCACTTGGTGACCTTGTTACAATGCAAATTTTGCTTCAGTAGATCTAAGGTGGGGCCTGAGTCTCTTCATTTCTAAACAGACTTCAGGTGATGCTAATGCTGCTGGTCCATGGACCAGCAAAGTTTAGAATACTCAGAACTCAGTTCAATTCTGAAAAAAGTTCCATCAAAACGTACATCCTTTTGTCAAGTTCATGAAAGTATGTGGAACAATGCTAAACACTTGCTGAAGACAGGGTCGAACAGCCCAGAGAGCAACTACATTTCAACAGTGTCTCAAAGAAGATTTGTAGAAGCCATAACTACAGTAAGGAAGAAATTTAAAACTAGGTAATTTCCTTTCCTAGGTAGATGAAATAGCTTAATTTATTATGACAATCTAAAGCAAAAGTTACAAGCAAGTGAAATGACTGTTCCTCAGTTACTGTGTAAGTATGTGAACCAGGAAAAGAACTGCCTCTCCCACCTCAGTTGGATGCCTCCTTTGTTACATCAATATTCTTCAAACTGAGGTGCAAGCATCCTAGGACACTCAGAGACTTTCAAAGTGGATGCAAGAATAGATAGACATCAATGTCCAGATTCTTAACTTTCATTTGTACCTTTTCCTAAAATTGGATCTACCTGTAAGTTCAGGCAGGTTATCCCTTTTCATTTCCCCTCTCTTAGGAGCCCTTTTCCTAGCTGAGAAATCAAAGCATTTCCAAATGGCATAAAAACTTCCAGGACATAAAAAGAAACAACTTCAAATCCAATACTTTTTCTTTTTTAATGGACTCTGCCTGCATGGGTAAACAAAGTTCCATGCCCTGCCTATGATTGGTCATGCAAATATTTCTGTTAAGGATAAAGTGTGACAATTAAGACCTAGAATATTTTGGCCTGTGATGGGATTTTCTGAATTCATTAATATTGTAAAATGGACATGTAGAACTGATTCTGCCTCTTCCATTCTATGACATTTTAAGCTGTGCATTACTCTTAAAGTTTGAGACTATCTAGTGGTAAAAATTGATGCTCATTTTACTCATCTTAGATATAGTTGATACTTTATATCTCCTTTTCTTCCAAAAACCAACACGTTTAGCTATAGTTTCTAGTAATAAATACTTTTTCATTAAATATAAAAGGAAGATAGATGATGTCCAAAGAGAATATGAAGCTCTTTCTGATTTTTTAAATTGATTAGTAATTACTCCAAAATCTATTGACCAAAGTTCAATAAATGAGTAGACATGCACTTATAGTAGAAATACAATGCTTCCTATCTTACTCCTTGCTTCATAGATAACCTACAGTTTTACACATTATATCACTGTAAACTAAATAAAGAGGAAACACATTTTATAACTTATTATGTAATTAATTACTAGAGTTCTATCATTTTAATCTTGACTACTGTTTATAATTGTAAGAAGCATCCCATAATCCATTTTCCAGTATTTTTTGAATATTCCTTAAAAAATTAACATGTTATTTTGAACTGAAAAATTCATGCTGACTTTACCAACTAGGCAACATCTTCAATAACTGAAAGAAGTTAAATCTGTGATTTTAAGAATTCATCAAAAGTTGCATTTACTCTCCACTTAGAAGCTTATTTCTTTTGTTGATAAAGAAGCTTATTTCTTTCGCTCAGTCGTGTCAGTTCAGTTCAGTTGCTCAGTTGTGTCCGACTCTGTGACCCCATGGACCGCAGCATGCCAGGCTTCCCTGTCCATCACCAACTCCCGGAGCTTACCCAAACTCATGTCCATCAAGTCAATGATGCCATCCAACCATATCATCCTCTGTAGTCACTTTCTCCTCCTGCCTTCAATCTTTCCCAGCATCAGGGTCTTTTCAAATAACTCAGTTCTTCATATTAGGTGGCCAAAATAATGGAAGTTTCACCTTCAGCACCAGTCCTTCCAAGGAATATTCAGGACTGATTTCCTTTAGGATGGACTGGTTGGATCTCCTTGCAGTCCAAGGGACTCTCAAGAGTCTTCTCCAACACCACAGTTCAAAAGCATCAATTCTTCGGTGCTGATAAAGCCAATGTCATTTTGCTCATGAAAGTGAAAGTTGCTCAGCTACGATGGACTCTTTGCAACCCCATGGAATGTGTAGGGGTGAATTCTCCAGGCCAGAATACTGGAGTGGGTAGTCATTCCCTTCTCCAGGGGATCTTACCAACTGAGGGATTGAACCCAGGTCTCCTGCACTGCAGACGGATTCTTTACCAGCTGAGCCACCAGGGAAGCCCGAAACTACACTGATGGCAGAGGGTGGTTTCGATCCATCGACCCTCGGTTATAGGCCCAGCACGCTTCAGCTGCACCACACTGCTGTTACTCTTTTCAGTCCCACTTATTTTTTCCATATCATCTTAAAAGATGGCTATTTCTCCCCTGAAAAGACTTTTCCTGTTTCTCTATCTTGCCACTCAGATGGAGTCAGATCATGTTAATCCTTAATTCAAAAATCTTCCAATACCTTACTCTTTGTATCTCTTCTCCAATTTCTTTTTCTCCATAGCACTTATTATTATACATTCTTTTGTCTGCTTCGTTCACTGTTGTACCCACCTGTTATGCTCAATAAATACTGGCTGAATAAATAAACAGCAAGGATGCAGTTATTAGTATGCTCCTGACACTGAATGAGGTAAATGCTGTTATTACTAGACTAGCAATAATAACTTTTCACTAAGACGAGAGTGAAATTTCTTTCACTTTTTTTCAGTTGCCAAGAATTTTCCTAATATTTAACCATGAAAGACAAAATCCACAACCAGAGGTGATTTCACCAGGGGACATTTGGCACTGTCTAGAGACATTTTCGGGGTCACAGCTGAGGAGGGTGGAAAGAGGCCAACCCAGTGAGCAGGGGCCAAGCATGATGTTACGCATCCTGTAATGTACACGACAGCTCCGCAGACAAAGAGTTATCCAGCGCAAATGTCAGTGACGCTAAGATTAAGAAACAGAGTAAAACAATATTCTATCCTCTGGGGAAAAAAACAAAACAAAACCTACAGATAAAAGAAAGACTTAATTTAGGACCACAGAGTTTTTTTCAGAAACTGTGATCATACTTTTAGCCTATACATTCTATAGATGAAAAAACTAAGGTTCCTCACAAAACTGCCAAGTTGAAACTTGAACTCAGCTTTCAGGATTCTCAGTCCAGTACATTTTCCTTGTTTAAATTATCACTGATAATTCTATTACAATCAGAACCTAACCTAAATGGTTTTCCAACTGTACTTAATTAGAAAAAACTGGGCCAAATATTTCTGTAGCTGACCCTGACCTAAATTAGCATATGATTCAGCTGGCTGTATACAATGGCTTAAAAAGTAGATTAACACTTAAAAAAACTTTTTTTAAGTGATAAAAAGTACATGCATATTATAGAACTTTTGGAAAAAAAAGAAGTACAAAAAAGTAAAAACCATGATAATGCAAATTCTTAATTCCTAGCAACATTTTGTGTGTATCTTTCTATAAAATTAAAACATTTTGTACAGGATTTTAATAACCACTGAATCATTTTCAAATTGAAAAATATTCACTTACTTGTCCTCTGCCAGGATTTTCTTTTGGAACAAGCAGAGATACCACTGGTCCATATTTTTGACATTCCTCTTTTACATCTTCTACAACATCTGGTTATTAATAAATATAGCAGTAATCACTTTGATGTAATTTGTGAGCATTCATTATTTTCAGATTTTAAATTCAAGAATTCAAGAATCCATATCTAGGTAATGAAGTCATTTTCTATAACTTTTAAAATTATGCTTAAGAATAATATAAACTTAATGCATTTAATAATTTTCTTTTTATATTTTAAATCTGTTTTGGTTAATACATTCAAATAATTTGAAATCCAAAAGAAAAGTCTTGTAACTTTCCAAAATGTCATTCTGTTCCCCTCCCTGAAGACAATAAGCATTATTAGCTTCTTCTGTAACCTTCCATAAACTTTATAAGCTTATACAAGCAAACATAACCATATATGCATTACATAAAAAGTTTCAATCTTTTTTAAAACTACACTTTTAGACCTTTCAGTATCATTACACAAAACCTTCTCATTTATTTTTATGGTGATTTAATATTTCACTCTATAAAATATTGACAAATTCTCTAATGTGTCCTACTGATGAATAATTAAACTATTCCCAAACTGCTTGCCATTATAAACAATACTGTAATAGATAAACTTGTATATACATCTCATTTCACTTGTGTACTTCTAAATTACCTTTCTGGAAATGGAACTGCTAGGTCAAAATTAATATGAATTGGTAATTGCTAGAGTTATCAATTTGCTTTTCATACAGGTTCACCAACTTAAACTCTCTCCAGTGACATATGAGAATATGTTTTCCTATACCTTACCCACATCTTCACTGTCAATGTGACAAGGACAAAGATATCAGAGTATAGTATTAATATTTCAACAAATGAGAATGAAATATGTGTGTAAGATATATTGTACATCCGTTCATATAAATTATTTGTATCCTTTACCCACTATCTATTGGCTTGCTTTATAGGGGTTCTTTCTGTAGTAAGAACTGTAAATATTTTGTCTGTGGTGGTTTACATCAAGGTAAAATTTGTTGAATCATTATTTTGAATTCTGTGCACACTAGTGCACACTGTGCCTTCTCCACTCCAAGAACATATATATTTTTTAACATCCTATGATTTTTTAGCTAAATTTTTTTTCCTTTACTCTCTCCTGCCTGCCTGCCTTTTTTCCTTCCCTCCTTACCCTCTCCCTACTTCCTTGTTTTAATACTCTAACGTATATAAAAATTGAAATTTATTTTGGTCTCAGTGGAAGGTTTGAATCTAACTTCTTCCCCACTACCATCAAGATTACAAGACAGCTGTCCTAATACATATGATTTCCAGCAAGGCAAACTTACATAAACCTAGTGTAATTTGAAGATGACCTTAGTAATCAGAACTAATAAAGGTATTTAATGGTACTAAAAAGTCTGCTGCACTTTAGTTCATTAAGACTGTTAAATAGTAAGATTTAATAGTAAGATTTAATACATTAAGCATTTAAATGCTTAATGTATTTAGAAGTGGAAAAAAAGGTGTTACATAGCAAGATACACAGAAAAGAACAGATACAGTCTACTCTAAGGTTTACTTAAGAAAAGTCCACACTGGAATTTTATAGCAACCAAAATTATTAGGAAACAGAATTAAATACAGTAGGTAGACACTTACAAGACTTAATAATTTGAAATAGATGTTGAGAGATTATTTAGAACTACTGTATCATAATGACCTAATTAAAACGATGCTATTGTTGTTTAATTGCTAAGTTGTGTTCAACTCTTTTGCGACTCCATGGACTGCAGCCCGCCAGGCTCCTATATCCATGAAACTTCCCAGGCAAGAAGAGTGGAGTGGGTTGCCATTTCCTTCTCCAGGGAATCTTCCCAGCGTAGGAATTGAACCCACATTTCCTGAATTGCGCATGGGTGTTTCAGTGGTAGGAGGCCCAGGTTCATTTCCCAGCCCATGCAGCCAGAGTCCCCTTTTGGGGCTTCCCTTGTGGCTCAGCTGGTAAAAAATCTGCCTGCCATGCGGGAGACCTGGGTTTGATCCCTGGGGTGGGAAGATCCCCTGGAGAAGGGAAAGGCTACCCACTCCAGTATTCTGGCCTGAAGAATTCCATGGATGGAGGAGCCTGGTAGGCTACAGTCCATGGGGTCACAGAGTCGGACACGACTGAGCGACTTCACTTCACTTCATCCACTCCAGTATTCTGACCTGGAGAATTCCATGGACTGTATAGTCCATGGGGTTGCAAAGAGTCGGACACGACTGAGTGACTTTCACTTCACTCCTGCACTGCAGGCAGATTCTTTACAACTGAGACACCTGGGAATTCCAAAACAAGGCTGAGGGTAAGACTATTCTTCCAGAAAAAAAGGCATCCTAAAAAGTATAGATTGGAGATTCCTACAACTGTCACAGATTTGAAGAAATTAGGTTTGTTTCATTTGTTAGGTAACTATATAAAGTTGAGGGACATAAAATGATTTACCCTTACAAGAAACAGTGTGGTAAAATTAGCTCCACCAGTAATGGTTTAATTTTCCACAGAGAATGTTTAGTACTAAGCAACTGATATTTCTGAACTTGCCAAGTGGGGGAAGTAGTAAAGAACGCACCTGCCAATGCAGGAGACACAGAAGACCTAGGAGACCTGGGTTCAATACCTGGGTCGGGAAGATCCCCGGGAAGAGGAAATGGCAACCCACTCCAGTATTCTTGCCTGGAGAATCCCATGATCAGAGGAGCCTGGAGGGCTGCAGTCCATAGAGTTTCAAAGAGTCAGACACGACTGAAGCGACTCAGCATGTGCGCAATCGATATTTTTAAGTTTGGTCCTGCTTTTTAGTCCATTCACCACTCTGCTTTCAGAATGCTCTTATTAAACCCAAGTTTGACTGTAACACTCTCCTAGTTTAAATTTTAACGGCTCTTTATTGCATTTTACAATGGACAAATATTTATTGAATACTTAGCAGAAGCCAGGAACTATTCTACCCCTGATACAAAGTTTGTTTGTGTAATTTATATTTCAGTGTTACTATCTGTGGGATTAAAGTCCAAATTCTTAAACATATCAAACAAGTCTTCTATTAGATACCTGTATTCTGGCTACCTTTTTAGCTTTAATTGATTGTTCCCCAATATCCTAACATACAGCCATCCCAAACAATTTTCTGTTCTCTGAATATGCCACATTTTCTCTCATCTCTGTGTCTTTGAGCTACTTTTAGCTCAACCCCTCAACTTTTAGTCATGCAACTTCACTTACTAACAGAACTCAGATATTGTATGTCTGTAGAGATGCATCACTCAAACTGAGTTAAACAGCCCTCCTCTTTGCCTCAGTACTTTACCGTAACCTTCAGATTTATATAAGTAATTGTTTATATACTTGTAATTGTTTATATAACTGTCTCCCCTATTACACTAAAGACAGGAAATAAATCCACAGTGGCAAGTGCATACGCAGCAAATATGTTTTGAGTGAATAAATTGTTAAAAGCAAAATAAATAAATAAGAGCTAAAAAGAAGTGAAAGCATAGGGCAGGATTAGCACAGATAGAAAGAAAGAAGTTGCTGGGAAAGATAATCTTTTTTATTTATTTTGTAAAGGTTTATCAGATGTAATAGAGTTGAAAGGACCTTAGGAATTGTTCCAGTCTGCTGGGACTGCTATAACAAAATGCCACACACTAAGTGGCTTAAACAACAATCATTTGTTTCTCATAGTTCTGAAGGCTGGAATTCAAACATCAAGGTGCAGGCAGATTTGGTGCCTGGGTGTCGACAGCTGCCTTCCTGCTGTATACTCACATGGGCAGAGACAGAGAGAAAGAGAAGAAGGAGAAAGACTGCTCTCCTGTCTATTCTGTTTTAAAGGCCACTAGTTCCATCAGTGGAGAAGGAAATGGCAGCCCACTCCAGTGTTCCTGCCTGGAGAATCCCAGGGATGGCGGAGCCTGGTGGGCTGCCGACTATGGGGTCGCACAGAGTCGGACATGACTGAAGCAACTTAGCAGCAGCAGCAGTTCCATCATAAGGGCCCCAGCTTCATGACCTAATCTAACCCTATTATCTCCTAAAGTCTCCAACTCTATCACATTGGGGCTTAGAGCTTTTTCATAGGAAATTGGTGGGGGACACATTAAATCTACAGCAGGAATCAAAAGTAAGTGTACTTTAGAGATCATATAGTTCAATATCCTCACTATATAAACTAGCAAAATATGAGAATGCTATGAAATGGTATGTCTATTCTACACAGAAAAGACACATTAAAATACAATTTAGGAGGCACTGACCTTCATATTCTTCTTCATTCTCAAGATAATCATCGTCCAGCACATTCAGCAGTCTTAGCACTGGCGTAGGAAGCATCACCAAATCTTCAATATGAGGGGCTGTTAAATTCATTACAACACGGTTAAATGCAAACTCCCCCAAATAAACTAATGAATATTAGGCAAAGGAGCTTGGGAATATAAATTAGTTCTGATATCTTATTTGATTATAAAATAATCAAGAAAAAATAAAGATGTATACAACTTACCAAAAGGAATGCTAAAGAATGGGCTGCACAATGCCATTTCAGCAGGAATTCTTCTGCTTGGATCATCATGAAGCATGCTAAAACACAAAAATAGGTATCTTTACATCAAATCTTTTGAAAATATAACCAATAAAGGAAATAAAAATGTCTAAATATTCACAACATTAATTATATTAGCATGACTTCCTGAATCATTCAACTACAAAAAATATAAATGCCATTTATGAGTAAACAGTTCAATAAATTATTATATATACCTAAGACATAATACTACATTTTAATTTAAAATGTTTTTGATTAATAAACACAACATGGGAAAATGATCCACATTCTGCAACACTAACTGAAAAAAGGCTAAACATAGATTTACAGTAATTGAATTAAAAAAAAAAAAGAGGTGAGATGACTTTTGTCTTGTTAAAGCCTCCTAATAATAAAGCAGCTTGATGGCAAAATAAAAAAATCTATGGACAACATCTCTAACAAAAGTAAGTAACCTCACTAAACAACAAAATCCAAGTGGCTAGGGACAAACCATCAACAGCAGGAAGACTTGTACCATACTGGCATCTATGTAGAAGGAAGCAGAGAGAAACAACAGTTAATCTGATGACCCAGAGAAAAGACAATCCCAAAAAACAGGTGTTCACTGGAAAGAACAAAAAACCAATTTGAGAAAAGCAGTTTAAACTAAACCAAGGTTCGATGCATGATACAGGGTGCTCGGGGCTGGTGCATCGGGATGACCCGGAGGCATGGGATGGAGAGGGAGGTGGGAGGGGGGTTCTGGAAGGGGAAAACATGTACATCCACGGTGGATGCATGTCAATGTATGGCAAAACAAATACAATATTGTAAAGTTAAAAAATAGATAAATAAACTAATTTAAAATAAATAAATAAACAAACTAAACCAGGGGTTATACATTCCAAATGAATGCAAGGGGTCCTCTGTAAGATTTGAGGGGGCTGAAGTAATCTACACACCAGAATCTCTCAAAACCAATCAGCTGATGCTCCCTTCTAGGGCAGAGTCCCGCAGAGAAAAGAAATCTTGGGTAAAGAACCCACATTGATGGGGTAAATAAAAATTGAGAGAGAAAGAGACAAAGACATCAGGAAAAAGCAGGGAAAGGGAAGAGCCAAGAGGATCTCAAGAAGAAAAAAAAAGACACTTAAAAAAAAAAACAACACTACACAAAACACCAGGAGGAGGAGCTATGCATAGTTAGAAAAGCTACACCTTCCTCTGCAAGTTTAGGAAAATGAGTTTCACATAAAAATGAGCCACATACAAAGTATTATAACAAAGTTACTAGACAAGGAAAGAGAACTGCAAAATAACCTGCCCTCAGACAACAAATGCATGCAAGAAAGACATGACCACAACACAGAGGAATACTATAACCAACCATTTGAAAATGAGGCCAAGGCATTTTTTACAAAGATACAAGATATTAAAGAGTAACATAAATCAAAAGTAGAAAATGTCAAAAATCAGGTAACAAAATTCAGGAAAGAATCAGGAATAAAAGGAAAAAAATCATTTCATAAACTAAGCTTAAGCTAGAAGTAACATAAGGATGAATAAAATCAAAAGATGAAGTCCTAAAGATAAACAGAAGGCAGGAAGGAGAAAAAATCGTTAAATCAAAATGAAATAATAAATAAAAAACCATTTAAGAGAGTGATAATACTGAATAGTCAGAGAAAATCTATTAATAATGCATATAGAATGGCAGTGCTTGAAGGAAAAAAAAGCAAAGTAATAGAACAAATACTAAGAACTATAACTTAAAGATCTAAAACTACATATTTCCTGAGAATTCAGACCCAGAGCAATCAAAATCTATTATCCTGGTAAAATCACTAGACTTTTAACAAAAACATGAAATCCTCACAGCATTTAAACCAAAAGACCAAATTACTTAAAAACAAAGTGTTGTCAGCACTCTGCTTTCAACAGCAACACTATTTGCTAGAAGAAAATGGACTACAGTTGACCCCTGAACAACTTCAGGTTAGGAGCACACCCTCTCCCCAGCTGAAAATCTAACTTACAGCTGGCCCTCCATATCCACAGTTTCTCTGTATCCACAGTTCTGCACTGCAGATTCAACCAACTGCAGATCATGTAGTAACAAAATCTGTGTATGAATGGACTCACGTAGTTCGAACCCATGCTGTTCAAGGATCAACAGCAATATGTTTAAAATGCTCAAGAAAACTGTCTGCCAAGGATTTTTATACTCAGATAAACAGACTTTAAAGTGTAATAACACAGTTTAACTATTATTAACAAGCAAGAACTCAGAGAATATTAATCCTACGATCAAAAGAACAAGCTTCAGTAGAATAAAATGATTAGAATACAAGGACCAGTGATGAACATTAAATATCTAGTTACACACAGCACTAAGACTAAATGAGAGTGCTTGAAAAATAAAGAGTGCATAGCATGTAACAGTCATATAATCTGACAACATGGTTATACCTATTTTTCAAATGGGAGAATAGGAAGAGCATATGCAAAAGCAACTGTTTTCAGTAATCTTACTATAGCACTATTATTAAGACTGTTTTAGTGTAATGTGGAATAAAGCAAATGAGTAATAATTAAATATTCTAATCTGGCATTCTCTTTGTCCTTAAGAACCAGAATTCTTGACATAAAAGAAAAGAGATAGAAAACAGAAGAAGTAAAAACACTGTGGTATTGAATTTAAATCAGAAATATCAGTATGAACTCCACCCACTTAACAGGCCTAGAAACAATGATCACACCAATAGCAATGAGTATTCTTAATACCCAAACTGTGGTTTTGAGAGCTTGTCTGGGCTTCCCTTGTGGCTCAGCTGGTAAAGAATCCGCCTGCAATGAAGGAGACCTGAGTTCGATCCCTCGGTTGGGAAGATCCCCTGGAGAAGGGAACAGCTACCCACTCCAGTATTCTGACCCGGAGAATTCCATGGACAGGACAGTCCATGGGGTCGCAAAGAGTCAGACACGACTGAGTGCCTTTTACTTGGAGGTTCTAGCAGAGAGCACAGCTACTCGTATACCCTTGCCCAAAGACTGGTTCTCCTCTATCGGGGATGGTCATCCACTTCGACCAAGTGCACAACTTCGGGAGGGACGCACATGGAGCTGGGAAGGAGGAAGGAGACACCTGCCTATCAGCCAGTTTAGCTGATCGCCTCACATCCCAGACTGTGGTTTTAAAATACTACTTCCTACTAAAAGAAACCAGGCTTCTTGCAGAAATGGCTACTTCGAGGTCTGGAGCAGGAAATGTATACTTTGAACTGGAAACATCTTATCATACCAGATAGTGATGAAGCTATTAAAGATTATAAGGTATGCCAAAGCTAACCTGCAGAGTCTTAAGTTCATCAAAGATGAGATAATTTCAGCTTCAATTAGGATAAGAACTGCAACGGATTGAAATATACCAAATATATTTTGAGTCATTAGTTAACAATGATATTTTGACCTTTCAAAAAGGAAATGGATCACTTTGAAAGATGATAAGGAATCAGTTCATTATGAAAATAAGCCAATTAAGAGAACCAAGCACTTATTTCATCTTTAGTTAACTAAACGAAGAGACTAAGAACATCACTGTTCTACAACACCTAACAAAGTAATGGATCTAGGCATTGAGTATTAACAGCTGTTAACACATCAAGTGGAGATTGTCACATTATGTGCTAACCTAAAAAAACACAGTACCATATATACAACTACCAATTTACAGAAAATAGGGCAATATGTTAAACTATACTACAATAACACCATCTGTAAAAATTCAGACGGTGGACAACTGTACTGAGTCAGCAATCCAAGCTGTTGAACAAATAAACAAGGGAAAGGGGGGATAGGAGATGGAAAGGGACCTTTTAGAGTAAATGAAACTTAAAAGGGATTCTTAATAGAAAAGCAACATTAAACTATAGTGTTTAGGGATGCACACTTAGGTAACAGAACTATAATGAAAACAAGGAATAACCACAAAATCAGGGCAGTGGTTCTTTTAGGGAGGAAGAAGGGGCTTGTAACTGGGATGGAGTACACAGAGGACTTCTAGAGTAGCTGGTAAAGTTCTATCTCTCAATCTAAAAGGTAGATACAATAATATTCCTAAGTATTCACTAAGCCATGCATTTTTTTTTCAGTATTTATGTTTTAGTCTAAAAAAAAAAAAAGTTTGAATAATTTGCATGCATACACAACAAAATACAAAGGAAAATACTGAAAAGAAATACAGCAAAGTGCTAACACTAGAAAATGAGCTTATAATTTTTTCTCATCACAATTTTTTATAGCTTCCAAATCTAGTATTAGTTGCAGAAAGAAAAAAAATAAAGTTATCACTAAAAACAAAAAAACTCTCAAGCTAAATAACAAAGTCAATGCTAGAACTTAGACTTCTAAGTCTATCTTAGAATTCATTATATAATTTGACTTCTATCCTAGAATCTATTATATAATTTTACACTGCCTCTTTTCAAAGTAAAATGCAACATGCAATATCTAGTATCAATCAGCTACTAGCAGCTACTTAAAACTACTCTAATTTGTAAAACATACACACACACAAATATGTGCAAGTAAAACTGGTGAGATCCGAGTTCCATGGACTGTAAAATCAATTTCCTAGTCTTGACATTATACTCAGATTTTTAAGATGCTACCACTAAGGGAAATGGGTGAAAGCAAAACATTCTATCTGTCCCCAGAGTTTTCAATGGTAATTATTTAAAGTATAATATATAATTAGTTTATGTGAAACATTATTTTGGCATTCCAAAGTAAACTTGGTCTTGAGTTAGTAAAGACTCTTTAAACACCTATTCTCCATCATTTAGAACTGCCAGTTACAGAAGGCCCAACATACAGTGACTCATCATCTATCTTCCACTGAACAGTGGTAAGTAAGAGCCTAATACCTGGTACTTGCCATGAAAAAAAGAACACTCTTTTGAAAATAAATTTACTACAATGACCTGACTACTTTGTTTCTTATTAGAAACCAGTCGGTAGAGAATATCTAAAGATTTTTAATTCTAAGGAAGCCAAACCTCTACATGATTAAGCAAATGAGAAAATATAAATCCATTCAGGAAAAAAAGCAAGTTTAAAGCACATGTAATGTACCTTTTGATAAGGTCTCTTAGGTGATAGGCTGGAATTGCGGCATTCACCACTGCTTTACTGGCAAATATGTGATCAATAATAGCAGAACTATTTGCCTAAAAAGACAGAGAAAAGTCCTTTGGTTATTCAATTCAGTCCTTATTTGTTGAGTACTAGGCACACAGCATTGAACAGTTTGGTAAGTTAAATACAACAGAAAACACTCTCCTCTGAAAATTTATAATCTTAATGAAGGAGATAACATACATTATTATAAAACTCCTAGAGAAGAGGAACATTTTTTTCTATTCTCAGTATCTAACACTGTGTGAACATTTACTAGGTGAATGAATAAAGAAACAAATATCAAGGCAACCACACAGAAATGTAATTTAATGCAAACTGAGAAAATAAATGTGTGCTAGGTGAGTCAGAGTGTCCTCATGATGAGTCCTCAATGGGTTTTCAGATGGAAATAAACTATCAAGGAGAAACCAGGGCAGGATTTAAAAATTGCATCTGTCACATTATTCATACCTTAAACCCTTGTAGAACATAACATTTTCTCCACGAGTTCTATGGAAGTGTGTACATTGAGTAAAAATACTCAATTTATCATCACCAAATATCAATACTTACCACAGGCCACACACTATGCTAAGAATTAGATATCATTTCAACACTCTTATCATCATTTTACTGCAAGTAAACCACAGTTTAGTAAACCTAAACAAATAACTTAGAGGTGAAGGGACGATATAAACCCTACAGACTTAACTTCAGAGCCTAAGCTCATATTTGGTAATCGTGCCTCCACAGAAAGTGATAAAATATAGAATGATACTTTTATCTAGGGGGCAAATAGTGGGGACTGTTTTAATACACGTCAGCTTCTAAACTTCACCAAAATAGAAAAAAAATTAAATGCCTAATTTAATAATTAACTAGATCACTGAATGTGATCTAATTCTAACTGGCCCTGTCCTACGCAGAAATAGTCCGAAGAACTCAAAATTAGTCAAACCTACTGCAGGAAATTGATGTGCTTATCCGTATAAGAACTAGAGAAAGTACCCCCAAAGTACACTGGACTGTTTGCAGGTACTAATGATAAAGAGTGATACTAGTTTTACTCCCATGGCAGAATTTTTTTTTTCTTTGCCAAAAGTAAGGTACAACTAATAGGCTATTAAAGTATTCCTTCCAAGAACTGTTTCACCAGATATAGATGACTAGGGGTTTAAGAGAAATAAAACTCTGTATAATAGCCAAACACTATGTATTATATGCTCAAAAAAATACCTGCTTCACATCAAAATCAGTAATTCCTAAATGCCGAATTGCTTTTCAAACACCTAGTCTAAAAGAGACTGATACCATCACAACATTCAAGCCCCAATATGTTTGAAAACATACTGCAGTTAATTCTTAACTCACAAATATACAAAAAGTAAATTCCTATGTCAGTTGGAACTTAGAACCCATGTTCCCAAGCAAACAATGTTATAAGAAGCAGTCACTTTCTCGGGATAGTTCACATATAGAGCACAAACAGGAAGCAGTGTGGAACTGTGGACAGAACACTAAACTTCTAACTACGAGGGACAGAATTTGGTCTAGAACATCCAGTTGTATGACCTCGGGCTAGTGGTTTTACATATTCGTGCCTCCAGGTTTGCACGTATAAAATAATAACCAATCCTCACAGAATACTACTGTATTAGTAACATTTTAGAATGTAATACAAATACTTTACTAAACAAACCACTTTTGCTTCCTCAGGATAAGGCATTCATTCAAACATTTTATCAAGCACTTACAACATGCCAGGCCTCAGCTAAAAACAATGAGCATGCAATGCTCCCTAGCGCATCTGTAGCTATGGGGCTGAGGAGTGGCCTTAAAGGTAACAGTAAGGGGAATATGGAGGAGATAAAGCAACCAGAGCCCTCAACGAAAATCATTATAAATTGAGTACTCTTACACTGGGATTAAAGACCTGAAAGCGAAACACTGGTTCAGTTTACCTTCCATTCCTGAGATCTGACTGTATGTTTCAATTTCATTCCTGAGAACATTTCCAGTAAAATGATTCCTAGGCTCCACAGATCAACAGCTGAGGTACATTCTGTATCACTCTGCAGGCCAGCCTGGGCCAAGCAATTCTGCAGTTCTGCTTCCGGAGCCCGATACCCGTCTGTCTGAATATACTTTACATCCTAAAGAAAATGAGTAAGTATTATAACCAATCAAAAACTGCCCACCTTCCATCCATCTCTACAGTGTATTTACCTCTCAGAATGTGTGATAAGCCAATGTCAAACTGAATGTCATAATTTTTAGTCCTTGGCGATCATAATTCTTTGGTTCATTAACTGGATAGTTCTCAAAGGCAAGTTGTACACTTCCCATACAACTGCTCATTTCTTTAGATACTCTCTTGCCTGTGAGGCACTACTGATAAATAAGGACACTCTGCAAAGAACAGATAAACTATGGAGAATGGACCATTTGCCAGAACTGTCACATGAGTTCTTCCATTAGGGTCCCAACATTGAAGACATCAGTAACAGTAATTCAACAATTAACCAAACGCTCAAAGAAAAATAAAATGTTCTATGTAAAGTACTTTTAATAATTTCAGAGCTCTCTTGTATTAGCTCTCTCCTACCTGACTCAAACATGTGTGTTAGACACTCAGTCGTGTCTGCCTCTTTGCGACCCCATGGGACTGTGTAGCCTGCCAGCCTCCTCTGTACATGGAATTCTCCAGACAAGAATACTGAAGTGGGTAGCCATTCCCTTCTCCAGGGGATCTTCCTGACCCAGGAATCGAACCTGGGTCTTCTGCATTGCAGGCAGATGCTTTACCATCTGAGCCATCAGGGAAGCTCCAAATATCTCTTAAGTCTCTACTAAATCACCTCTGTTTTTTAAAAATATTTGTTTTAGACCACTGAGGGGCTGGGGAGAGAAAGTATGTCTTACCTGATTGCCTTCTTTGAAGCTAAGTCCAAAGTCAATGAGTTTAAAACATTCGTTCTCAGCACTCCACAGTATGTTGCGCGGCTTGAGGTCTGCATGGACATAACCCTCATGATGAAGAAAAGCAAGGGCCTCCAGCACATCTCTGGCACAATGCTGTATCATCCACATGGAACAACCCTGGTGACTGGAATATAAAAGCAATTCCGAAACACTGACATCCAGGAGTTCAAGCAACAGACAGCGTGATGGCACATTTGGAGAGAAGTGGATTGTGAAGACTCCATACAAAGTCACTAGAAAAAGAAATTAATTACAATACTTTAAAAACCAGACTCAGAATTACGTGACTATTACAGTAGATAAAAATTTGGGTTAGTCTAGATAAGGATAACTTTAATGAGCAAGCCACTGTAATTTATTTTTCCCATGAGTAAGATTTTTGGGCAACTCGGTTATTTTATTTTAACAAAATAAGATGAGATGACCTTCAGCAGCAGATTACTACTAAAAGATATTAAATATGACACAGTAATTCAAACTGTGTTTCCCAAGCACTCAGTGATGGGTGAATATGCACTTAGGCTGCCAAGCAAAACTGATCAGAAGAAAAATCCAAATACTAAGTACTCTTAACGTAAATGTCACAACATGCAAAATCAAAACTGAAGATCCTTCCCTGATCCAGAATCACACTCTATAATCGAAATATTAAAAGGAGAGATTAAGACATTCAAGATGACATTTTAACAATCTTGTAGAGATTCATCAAGTCCTTAAGCCAAAAAAATTCCCTCCTAAATAGCCAGGTTATACACACCATTTAGCAACCCTTGAAAAAGAAAAGGAAAAAAAAAAAGCAACACTAGTATTAAGACATTCTTGTTTAAATGGTAGTATTAAGGAGGTCACTCTTCAAATTAAATATGGATCATGTTTGCCAGGAAGTAAGACATTTATTAGCCAAAGCTATAACTAATTATAAGCTCTCTGTTGGTATAAGAATGAAAACTGTTTTTGTAGACCAATCACCAGTAATCATTATATATCTTACATTCTAAATATCTGAATGATGAAACATGGTCTTACCTGGCTAAAAGTATAAAGTGCACATGTATAATTTTCACACTTCCATACGAACACCTATGTAAAATTCAGAGGAGTCATTTCTCCCAAATCCATACCAAATATGTATCAAGAACGACCTATAAGAGTTATTAGTACTGACGTCACAAGTACTAGAAATATTTCGCATTTTTCACTGGTGTGCAAAGATTCAAAGATTTCCGTACAAGAGATGACAATCTACTAAAGATACACCTCCTTTCACTTGAGAAGATAATTCTCTGTGCAACATTCTCTAATAAGAACTGAAGCAAAACAGAATTTACTGAGCATCTACTACGAGCAAAGCAGACAACGTTCCCCGTACTGCAGAGTGAAAGGGGGATGGGAAACGGCCTTGTACCCGGTGATGAGTCCACTTCTCCAGCCTAAAAGACGGAAGACGGAACGCCAGGTTGAGAGAGACAGCACGCTAAAACTGGGCAAGACAAGAAGGGAGACAGCGGCAATTACCGATGTTCCTGTGACCCTGCAACTGCTCCAGCGCCGCCCTCTCTTTGCGGAAACCATACTCGGCGGCCGAGGCCGCAGCCCCGGTGGTTCCTGGAGGTAGGAACTGCTTCAGCGCTCCTGGGGGCGAGCCGGGTGTGCCGCAGCAACGCACCCGATACACCGAGGCCGAGGAGCCGCTACCCAGGCGGCTCTGTACCTGCCACAGCCGCCCGAAGGCTTCCAGAAACCGCGGTGGCTCCGCGCCCCACGCGCAGCCGGATCCCGCCATCGGTGCGGACTGAGGGGGCTGACACGGAGCTGACTCGACGCCCGGGGCAGGCCGGCAGGGCCTGCGGTCACATCCCCGCCCGCCGGACCAGCGGCTCTGCAGGGACGGGCCTGCAGCCGCCTCACCGACTGCCGGGACCTCAAGCCGCCATGACACCGGAAACCGTCTCATGGGGCGGGGTGGGGAGGGAGGTCCCAGAAGCCGGAAATAGGGGAAGAGCCAATCCGGCCGGCTGAAGGAGGCGGGCCTAGAGGGGGCAGGGCCTAGGGTTGACGAGATCGAATTAGGCTTGGAGGCGACGCCGGAGGTTGAGAGGTGTTCAAGTTTGGAGTCCTCATTGTTTCAGGCCCTACATAAACTGGTCTCACACACGTTGTGCGTGCCTGCATGCTCAGTCGCCTCGGACTCGTTGCGACCCCATAGACTGTAGCCCGTCAAGTTCCTCTGTCCATGCATTTCCCAGACAAGAACACTGGAATCTGTTGCCATTTCTTCCTGCAGAGGATCTTCCCCACCTAGGAATCGAATCCATGTCTCCAGCATAACCAGGCTGATTCTTTTACTGCGCCACCTGGGAAACCCCTCACCCACGGTTACCTGACACTAAAGTTGCTCTTTTTTCCTGTTGAGGCACCTCACCACTGGAAACCTAGGAAAATAAAACCCTGCCTGCATTTCTCATAGCCAGTGTCTCAGAGGGAACACCCCACTTATTAAAACTAAAGGCATAAGTTTACTACCACCTCCACGCCCATGGTCACTCGTGGCTATAATTCTGGATGTCCAGGTCTCTGTGCCTCTTAGTCTACTTTGCTTGTGGCTATCTCATCATAAAGCACCCAGGCCCAGGCAGATCTTCAAATGACTGCTGCTGCTGCTGCTAAGTCGCTTCAGTCGTGTCCGACTCTGTGCGACCCCATAGACAGCAGCCCACCAGGCTCCCCCGTCCCTGGAATTCTCCAGGCAAGAACACTGGAGTGGGTTGCCATTTCCTTCTCCAATGCATGAAAGTGAAAAGTGAAAGTGAAGTCACTCAGTCGTGTCCGACTCTTAGCGACCCCATGGACTGCAGCCCGCCGGGCTCCTCCGTCCATGGGATTTTCCAGGCAAGAGTACCGGAGGGGGTTGCCATTGCCTTCTCCCTCAAATGACTGCACCTCTGGCTGAAATCTTGACTGCAAACCCTTGAAAGACCCCATAAGCTAGAACCACCTATCTAAGATACTTTCGAATTCATTCCTGCAGAAATTATGACAACAAATATTTATTATTATTTTAAGTTCCAAAGTTTTGGAATAATTTATTATGTAGTAAAAAAAACTAAAAATTATAAGAGAATATACAGTTAATGTCTGCAAAATTTATGATTGTTACAAACCTGTTTTGTAGACTAGTTGTATACATCTATGCTCTCTCCAATCAGCAGTCAAAGAATGCATGACTTACTCTACACATATCAATATAAATCACTATGATTAAAATTTTTTCTTTTTAATTTTATAAATAAATGATGTTTGATATGATTTTTATTCTTGTTGTTATTAGTAGTGTACATCTGTTTCATATTTTTATCAGCTATTTTGATTTTCTCTTCTGTAAGTTTTCTTGCAGAATCACCTTGTAGGTTTCATTTTTCCCTGTACTTTCCTTATTCCAATATTCTTTCTGATTAGATCCTTGTCTTTCCACGTGGCTGGTACCCACCATGGAATACTAGCCACTCACTTGGAATTCCAGTCTCTAACTGAAAGGAATCTACTGCCCCTTTCTATCTTGTTCTTTCTTCTCTCCTGAACAATATCTCTTTGCAATGTGCTATGGATTGAACATCTCTGTGACCCCAAATTCATATTTTAAAACCCCAATCATCAGTGTGGTAGTATTTGGAGATGAGGACTTTGGGAGGTAATTAGGTCATGAGGGTTCCACCTTAATGATAGGATTAGTGCCCTTATAAGAAGAAATGCAGGAAAGCTTGCTTTTGATAGGGACAGAGTAAAGGGACAAAGTAGGTCATTAAATAGTGAATCTCACTAGGGAATTATAAGTAGAAAAAATATGGGAGACCCTTGTAAATTAAAGATTATCCAAGAAAACAGGTTTGCTTAGCCACAAAACCAAGCAGGCTTGCTTAGCAACAAAACCATGCAACAGAAGCATGAGACATGCCCCCAAACAATAAAACAATCGTGACATGAGACCCACATCCTGCCCAATGAGCTCAGCAAGTTAATGATCTATAGGATATGCTCTCTGCACACATGAAAAACACTAATTTATGGACCTAGCTGGACCATGTAGGGACAAGAAAACTCCCCTGCCGAAACTGGAGGAGAAGCTGCTGATGGAAGCATGACATATACTCAAGAATGAACAAGAAGTTCTCCCCCTCGCAGCTTTTACTTTCATTATAAAACTGTAGCGCAGTAAGTTCTTGGGATGAAGCATTTCTTGCCTGTCTGCTGGTAAGCCTCATAAGCGTCCTGTTCTAATAAATCACTTCTTATCTATCACTTTGCCTCTCACTGAATTCTTTGCTGCATTGAGACATAAACGACTGTGTTACCAGAACTCTTTGGAACCCTGGAAATGACACCAAATGGTTTCACCTTCTCCTTCTGCTCTCCATTGTGTGAGGGTACAACAAGAAGTTGGCAGTTTGTAAACCAAGATGAAAATTTCATTAGTAACTGGACTATGCCGATACCCTGACCTCAGACTGCCAGCCCCCAGAATCATGAGAATATAAATTGTTATTTAAGCCACCCAGTATCTGATAATTTGTTATAGCAGCTTGAGCTAAGGCACAATGATTATCATAAACTTTGCCAACAAAAGTCCGTCTAGTCAAGGCTATGGTTTTTCCGGTGGTCATGTATGGATGTGAGAGTTGGACGGTGAAGAAAGCTGAGCACCATAGAATTGATGCTTTTGAACTGTGGTGTTGGAGAAGACTCTTGAGTCCCTTGGACTGCAAGGAGATCCAATCAATCCATCCTAAAAGAGATCAATCCTGGGTGTTCATTGGAAGGACTGATGTTGAAGCTGAAACTCCAATACTTTGGCCACCTCATGCGAAGAGTTGACTCATTGGAAAAGACCCTAATGCTGGGTAGGATTGGGGGCGGGAGGAGAAGGGGATGACAGAGGATGAGATGGTTGGATGGCATCACCGACTCAATGGACATGGGTTTGGGTAGACTCCGGGGGTTGGTGATGGACAGGGAGGCCTGGCGTGCTGCAGTTCATGGGGTCGCAAGGAGTCGGACATGACTGAGTGACTGAACTGAACTAGGGCCACCTGAGTATTCCTGTAATAGAACCCATTTCTTCCGGTATTTCAAGAGACTTTTTTCTCATTACCTTGTTCTACACCTAAGGTAGGTGGGCCATTTTGGTTGTCTGTCACGACATTTACCATCTTTTCAATATCCACATCCTCTTTAATGTCAGAAGCAGCTCTAGAAGGAGGCCGAGCCAGGGCCTTTGACTGGTGCTTTTCCTGTGGGTCTGGAGACCACACCCTGGCTTCAGAGTCAGACTTAATTTCAATCTACCATTTAACTGTCTATGCAACTCTAAGTAAACTAACCAACTCTCTTAGACATAGTTTCTCTGGCTAATTTGAAGACAGGATGAAATATCTGCCTTGCTTTACCATCTGAACCACTAGGGAAGTCCATCTGCCTTGCTATAATTAAATAAAATAACAAATGTAGATTATCTCATGAAGTACCTGACACACAGTAGGTGGGATCTCAGTAAGGTTTGCTTATTTCTGTAATTCTACACTTGGACTTAGAGTGACCAATAGAACCTTTCTCATCATGACTCCTCCTCAGTGGACTGCAAAGTTCCTACAGATGACTAACTGTGTTTCTTGGCACCACCTCTAAATATTTCCTCCAGGTATTCTGTCCCCTTGTGGTACCTAAAGGACCTGAATCACACTTCTTTTCCTGTCAGGGTTACTGCCCTTTAGATGGAGGAGGATAATGTGGTGCAGGATTCATTCTGCAGACACTTTTTGGAAAGTCCGTGTGAGCCAGCTATGACAGGGAATTCCGTCACCTCCAAAAGTTTGAAATCTAAATGTCCTGGAGGCTACTGGTGACTCACGTGATCTGGGAGGAACTTAAATTTAGAGGGTGTATTGGTTCCCTCTGTTGTTACAATGGAGAAATTACAACCTCTGAGGCCCTAGAGCCATGTCACAAAAACTGCAGAAATAGTCTCCCAAACTCAGAATAAAACAGAGATACAGAGTTTTGGGTTTTTGTTTTTTTTTCCCCCGGGTTGTAAAACAGGTGGCTGAGAGGGACAACTGATTCACTCACTGGGTCTGATCCCAGGAGCACCGTCCTTGGCCAAATGGCACAAGAAAGATACGCAGGTTCACTGATGCTGGAGCTGCAGCAACAGAGCCCAGGAAAGGGTAGAGTGACTTTGGGGAAAAAACGAATCTGTGATCAAAAAGGAGAGACTGTTTTGAGAAAATATGGAAACTAAACTTTATAGAGGACTTATTGTGAGCTGTTACATCAGGAGGGCTCTTTGATAAACAGTAGCTCTTCATAAAAACTGTACAAAATTACTGCTTCCTATCCACAATCCTATATCACCCTTTGCAGTTATCTTCTCAAAGGAAGCATGGCAAAACTTAACAGAGATGGTTTTTCCTTCAAACTACTTTGGGATCAAAAATCCAGAAGAATAAATTGAAGGGATATAAAAGGAGAGAGAGTAACTCAGCTATGCCTATGGTTAGGTATGCCTTTTCCAACTCCCATTCTTGTCAGCATAAAACAAAGTACTAAGCTTGAAAAGAGTTTGAAAGCTATAAAACATGGTATTATCATTATTTTCCCTTAGAGATGAACGCAGCAAAAGTGGAGAAGTCACAAATAGAAGATCATGTAAGTCTCCAACCAACTCTTGTGTGAAAAGTGGGTGCTTAATAATGGAGGTGGGTCTAAATAAAAGAAACACTTATTACTTAAGCATTAATGAAAATCAGTCTAGTCTTGGCCTTAAGACCAGGAGAGATAGAATATTCTAGAGAGAGGACTGTGAGCCCAAATCCAGAAAGGCCGAAAAGCCAGGTAGCTTGAAACCATTCATTCATTTATTCCTGACTTCAATAAATATTTATAAAGAACTACTACAATTTCTGGGCAAAGAACTCAGAGTCTGGTGAAGGAAACAGATAAGATTAAAGAAAAATAAATATAAGTGATGAACTATGCTTAGAGCATAAGAAAAAGCTCATTATTTAAGACTGGAGAAAGTTGAGGTAATTATTGTGGGAAAGTGATCTAGTAAACTGAAAAATGCAGATGACCCCAAGCTTTCCCATTAAGGTGGTGTGATATCATCATCCCAAGAGGGAAGGGAAAGAGGTGGAAATTGAAAGAGAAAATAACTTCAGTGAAATGTATTGAGAAGGAGGGTAACACTAAACTTATCTAGATTCAAAAGTGGGTTTAAGTGGAATGGTACATAGTTGTCCTGCAGTGATCCGAGCAGGGCAGAGGAATTGGTTCCCGGACCCCAGTAGATACCAAATTCATGGACGCTCAAGTACCTTATATAAAATTCTATAGCCCAGAGGACCTTGCATATTGCAGATTCCCTATTCTTAGATTCAACCAAACCCAGAGAAGACTGAAAATCCTGAATATGAAACTGTGAATATGGAGGGTAGAGTGTATTTTGAAATAAGATTTGAGACTGGATTTTAGATAATGTTTAGGAGGCAGTTCTGCATTATATACACTATTGAGGAAAAGGCCAAGTAAGAGGTGAGGGTATGCCTCAATGTCACTCTTGTCAACTGGCCCCAGCAACTAATTGTCTCGAAAAAATTTTTGACCTGGGAATGCCAAGTCAACACTTTACTAATATCTCAAGCTTAATATATTTAAAACTGTACTCCTGATCTTTCTCCCCAGTCAGCTCCCAAACCCTGGAGTTATCTTTTGATTTTTATCTTTCTCCCATCTTCAAAATACCCATGGAATTCTCCAGGCTAGAATCCTGGAGTGGATAACCATTGCCTTCTCCAGGGGATCCTTCCAACCCAGGGATTGAACCCAGGTCTCCCACATTGCAGGCAGATTCTTTACCAGCTGAGCCACAAGGGAAGCCCAAGAATACTGGAGTAGGTAGCCTATCCCTTCTCCAGTGGATCTTCCCAACCTCGGAATTGAACCAGGGTCTCCTGCCTTGCAGGTGGCTTCTTTACCAAGTGAGCCATCAAGAAAGCTCCTTCAAAATATACTCAACCGCTTTTTTTTAAAGCCAACTTCTAATTACCAGCCTGGTCTAAGCTTCCATCACTTCTTGCCTAGATTATTGAAATAATCTCCTAACTGGTCTTCCTGCTTCCACTCTTGTCCTCCTACAGTCTCCTCTCAACATTCTCAGGCTATTCATTTCCCTATCTTCCTTTCCTCCCTTTCTCTCCCAGCTCCAACTCTTACAAAAGCCATCTTTGCAGACAGTGACATTTATGTGATGTAGACTTCTGGTGGGAGTGTTCAACAGTGAAAAGAGAATGAGCTAAACCAGGAAAATCAAAGGCCTTGATGATCCAGAAATTTCATGAGCTGCTGCTGCTAAGTCGCTTCAGTCGTGTCCGACTCTTTGCGACCCTATAGACGGCAGCCCACCAGGCTCTGCTGTCCCTAGGATTCTCCAGGCAAGAATACTGGAGTGAGTTGCCATTTCCTTCTCCAGTGCATGAAAGGGAAAAGTAAAAGTGAAGTCGCTCAGTCGTGTCCACCTCGTAGCGACCCCATGGACTGTAGCCTACACCAGGCTCCTCCGTCCATGGGATTTTCCAGGCAAGAGTACTGGAGTGGGGTGCCATTGCCTTCTCCATATAATTAAGAATTGTCTCTAGATTCAAAAGTACTATGTTTATATTCTTGATCCTGAAATAATAAAAATCATAAGAGAGATATAAATCATCACTTGTCACGGTTTTACTTAGTATCACAAATTGCCTTAATTACTAATTTGCACTGAGCTGCATTATTATTGCTTCAAGTGCTAACAGTTTTTCCTCTAAAATCTTAAGACTTTACTTATGAATTATTATCCTGGTTCTTAGAGTTTGAGCAAATTTCATTAAACTTTTTGTTTCAGGGGTTCATATCTGATATTAAGCTTCTGATCCTTGCTAAATTACTATATCTGTATAAGGGTACTATATATTTTAATGTTATATCTTTTAATACAATTTTATATCATATTTATTCTTTTGGAGAGAAATGGATGCAGAGTGAGAGTTAGCAGTTTGAAGTTTCTTTCTTTCTTTTTTTTTCCCCTTGGTTAATCTGGAACTGTATTATAACATGAAACACATTGGTGAGATATTGGCAAAGAAACCTAATTGGTGTCTAGTGGAAAAAGATAGATTCTATTCTATTAATATCTACACCCATCTCTTCCCTGATAGCTCAGTTGGTAAAGAATACACCTGCAATGTAGGAGACCCCGGTTGGATTCCTGGTCCGGGAAGACCCATTGGAGAAGGGATAGGCTGCCAAATTGTATTCTTGGGCTTGCCTTGTGGCTCAGCTGGTAAAGAATCCGCCTGCAATGAGGGAGACCTGGGTTCGATCCCTGGGTTGGGACCCCTGGGTTGGGACACGACTGAGCGACTTTCACTTCACTGCACACCTATCTCAGTCCAAACAAGGAAGAGCAACAATTCTTCGATGTGGTAAGGATGGGTGAAGAACAAGGATAATATTTTCCTTTTCCCCAAAGTGGACCTTGCTCCTTTCTTACTAAAGTGTTCAACCTCTCTCCACATGGTAGCAGGGCATGACGCTCAATCCATTACATAGTGCATTAACAGAGCCTACCTTAGAAAGTCAGAAAGGAAAAAAACACTAAACTTTTCTAGTTGGAGGATGTGGGGTTGGAGGAAGGGCAGATTTAGCAAATTCTTAAAACTAAAAATCCATAAATTAGCGAATGAAATTTCTCAAGAAGATAGTGTCTCTAATATGTTTAGTATTCATTATCTAAAGTCTCTGTCCTGCAAATATGTAGCAAGCCTAAGCAGAATTCCCAGTTGGGTAATACCATTTCTTTGAAGATGATATATTAAGACATGCAGGGTGATGGTTGAAAACACAAGCTTTGGAGTTGAATTGTCTGGCTCCTAACCCTGGATTCACTACTTTGCCATCATGTGTGTGATCTCAGTCAAGTGACTTCTGACTAAACTTTCAGTTCCTCAACTGTAAAACATCATTTGGTTACTATGGAGACTAAAAGAAATACTGTGTTTAAAGTGGTTGCTGCAGAATAAGCACTCAATGATGTTAGCTATTCTTCTCTGGATTTTTACTTATTTACCACGTGACCCCTCAGAATTCCTGGGAGAATCAGATTGAAGAACTCAAACTGTCTTACTGGTTGGGGACCTACAGATGGTGCTATGACCTCATCTGCTCTATTTTCTAGAATAGTGGTAAGCATTGACCAGGAACTCCTCAGCAAGATCCAGTGAGTAAGGATGTGAGCCAGAGCAGCAGACAGAGTAGGTGGCAGGAAACTGAACTGATGCAGTGAAAAATTCTTCTCTTTTATCTTTGAGCCCCATCTTGAACTGTTTTCACTGAAATTTAGCCAGTGTGTTTTATTGAATGAGTAGACTTAATGCCTCCAAACCCCTCCCCTCCCCAAGTGATCATGAACCCAAGACATTACCCTTAAAACTATCCTCTTTTAATGCTAGTGGTAAATAATTCGCCTATCAATGCAGGAGATGCGGGTTCAATCCCTGGGTCAGGAAGATCCCCTGGAGAAGGAAATGGCAACCCACTCCAATGTTCTTGCCTGGAAAATTCCATGGGTAGAGGATCCTACAAGCTACAGTCCATGGGATTGCAAAGAGTTGGACACGACTGAGTGTGCGCCCGCGCCTGCGCTCGCGCGCGTGCACACACACACACACACACACACACACACACACACACACACACACACACACACACACTATGATTTTAACTTGATACATTGGCCTTGTCAGAAAACTATGTTCTCCAAAAAATTTTTCAAGACATGAAATCTTCATTAGTTGCTGCATGTGTGTGTGCCAAGTCGCTTCAGTCATGTCCAGCTCTTTGCAACCCTATGGACAGTAGGTTGCCAGTTTTCTCTGTTCATGGGATTCTCCAGGCAGGAATACTAGTTGGTTGCCATAGCCACTTTCTACACCTTTACCAAAAGCAAGAATTATTTTTAGTCTTCTGGTTGTTGTTACTACTGAGACTAGACAAAATTTGATGACAGGGGCTTGCCTGGTAGCTCAGTAGTAACGAATCTGCCTGCCAATGCAGGAGACACATGTTCCATCCCTGGTCAGGAAGATCCCACATGCCGTGGAGCAACTAAGCCAGTATGCCACAGCTACCCAGCCTGTGCTCTAGAGTCAGGGAGCTGCAACTACAGAGCCCATGTGACGCAACTAACTAATGAAACCCAGGCATCTGTAGACAGCCTGTGCTCCATCACAAGAGAAGCCACCTCAGGGAGAAGCCTGAGCACTGAAACTATACAGTAGGCTCCACTTGCCTCAAATAGAGAAAAGCCTGCACAGCATCCAAGACCCAGCACAGCCAAAAATAAATAAATAAATACAAGTATTAAAAATTTCCATGACAAATGATTTTAGTGAATTTTAAAAATTGGTAAAACTGATGATTCTGAAACGAACACTATTCAGTTAGGCAACTTTCTATAAGGTTACTTTTATATCAAAACAACTTAAACTTTTAGACATAGGTTTTTGCATCTAAGATTTTCTGTGTTAGTCTTCCGTATAAAGAGTAAACCCAAGGGAAGATATTTTCTGTATGTGTATTAACTTCACGCATGTATTATTGGAGACTAATGATATAATACACCTATACATAAATTAGGCGAAAGATCATGAATATGAAAAAGGGTATGAGAGAAACATGCTAGTGAATCAGCTATAATAATAAGAAGATATAATACAAAATGGGAGAGTCATGTGAGTTACAAGTTAGTCAATTCAGGCTTCACAAGAAACCCCTTGGTGAAACTGTTGAGCAGTAGTGCAGTATAGAGCACTAATGTTCAATGTAGACTAGAATGATTCTTTTGGAACTGAGTGCTCCCTAGCTTTTTATTTCACACAAAAAAATCTCAAGCCATCAGGTATTAAAAATATTATCTTATTATTTGAAAAATGAAAGCAAAAATTTTAAGCTATTGTAGCTGTATCATTTGCAACATCATATGGCTTTAAAAGCTTGAAAATGACATTCCCATAAAGCCATCAACTTAAACTGTTGATGAAAAGTACAATCTACTTAATACAGTTTTCACTGATCAGAATAGAAATACATTAAGAGGATGGGAAATGTATTCAGTTGAGGAACAATTACACTCAATATGTTCAGTTAGAAAGTTTATAAAGCTATAATTATGGGATGATATATGCTTGGAAATATTCCCCATGCTCTGTTAACAGAAATAGAATGTCCTAAGTAGAACACTCGGGAGATATCTTGGTTAGCAGGAAGATGCAATGTGCCAGTTATCAGTTTATTGGCTTTAATACACATCTGTCTTTCTTTGACCTGCTGTGGGACACTATGAACATTTCTACATTGCCAGCTGTCTCTGTTAATAATATTGAGGGTACTTGGAGGGACCCTACCAGAGGAGGGGGCTTCTCTCCCTGCTTCTGATGTGCTTTGTTTTCCACTGCCAGTGTGGCTGCAAGTGACATGAGAGAGGCCTGACAGAAGCACCTTACAGTGAGTTTTTCCCACGAATTTCTCTTTTTCCCTGTAGACTAAGCTGCAGTGGATATTGACCAGGTTCCTGGCCTTCCCCAGTTCAGTTCAGTTGAGTTCAGTTGCTCAGTCATGTCCAACTCTTTGCAACCATGGACAGCAGCATGTCAGGCTTCCGGGTCCATCACCAACTCCTGGAGCTTGCTCAAACTCATGTCCATCAAGTCGGTTACACCACCCAACCATCTTATGCTTTGTCGTCCCCTTCTCCTCTCACCTTCCATCTTTCCTAGCATCAGGGTCTTTTCCAATGAGTCAGTTCTTTGCATCAGGTGGCCAAAGTATTGGAGCTTCAGCTTCAGTATCAGTCCTTCCAATGAATATTCAGGACTGATTTCCTTTAGAATTGACTGGTTTGATATCCTTGCAGTCCAAGGGACTCTCCAGAGTCTTCTCCAACACCACAGTTCAAAAGCATCAATTCTTCGGCTCTCAGATTTCTTTATAGTCCAACTCTCACAACCATACATGACTAGTGGAAAAACCATAGCTTCGACTAGATGCACCTTTGTTGGCAAAGTAATGGCTCTGCTTTTTAATATGCTGTCTAGGTTGGTCATAGCTTTTCTTCTAAGGAGCAAGCGTCTTTTAATTTCATGGCTGCAGTCACCATCTGCAGTGATTTTGGAGCCCAAGAAAATAGTCTATCATTGTTTCCATTGTTTCTCCATCTATTTGCCATGAAGTGATGGGACCAGATGCCATGATCGTTTTTTGAATGTTGAGTTTCAAGCCAGTTTTTTTTTCACATTCCTCTTTCACGTTCATCAAGAGGCTCTTCAGTTCTTCTTCGTTTTCTGCCATACGGGTGGTGTCATCTGCATATCTGAGGTTATTGATATTTCTCCCGGCAATCTTGATTCCAGCTTGTGCTTCTTCCAGGCCCGAGTTTCTCATGATGTACTCTGCATATAAGTTAAATAAATGGGGTGACAATATACAGCCTTGATGTACGCCTTTCCCAATTTGGAACCAGTTCATTGCTCCATGTCAACAGAAATTGACTAGAGGCCAGACAAGAAATCCAGGCAAGGCTTTATTGGGATTCCTGTTGCAACAGAAGGAGAGTGAAACAGAGAAACTTTTCCCTTGCTTGCTCACTCCCCAGGGGGTGGAGGGGGCAAGCTTGATCTTTATATGGGGTAAGGATGAGCGTTTGTCCGGATGTCAACCCTGCTTTTACTCCCAACCCCATACTTTTGCTCTGGACTCTTCAAAAGTGACAGTTGAGTTTTTCAGTCTCTGTATCTTTTGCTCAGAATTTGTCCCAACTGTGCATGCACAGTTATTTTTAGTCCCATATGGTTTCTCTGCATTTTGTTGCTGGAGGAGAGGTGTGTCCAGGTGCAAACATTGCAGTACAGCAGCAAAGGGTCCCAGTCCCAGCCTGTCCCATGGCCACACTCTCTCCCACAGGATCTGAACCTCAGCCTTGTGTGGTGGGTACCCTCTGCTAAAGTCTTTGCTTCTGCTTTGGACATTCTTTCTCTCAACCCTGGGAGTGAAAGCTGCTTCTTGTATTTCCTCTTCTGTGTTCCTTAGTGTCCTCTCTTAGCCCTTTTAGTTAACTGCTTTTTACCACAAAAATTCTTATATTAAATTTTGCCTGCTCAAATTACTAGTGTGGTGTCTGACCCCTAACTGGATCCTGATTAATAAATGAGATAGGAAGAAGAGGCCAATTGACTGTTGAGGCCAGCCTTTCTCAATCTACTTACCCTGGAAAAAAAACCCGGAAATAATTTTCAGGTCCCAGGGAAGCATTACTTAGAAATTATTAAATCTCTGGTTTATATTATCAGGAAGGTGTAGATAATAATGGTCAATGTTCTGTTTTAGAAGGAAATGATCATTTTCTGCAGATTTACTTATTTTGATCCACCTACTACTGTATTTTTTTGTGTGGTTCTCCCTCCCTACAAAGGATCACAACTCTACTGCAAATCATTAGTGTAGATAGAGAAAACTTTCCTAATTTTCCAAAGTTTTCTCTCTGTTACCTTGACTCTTTTACCTTATGCAACGAGCCTTAAAAGCCCTATAATAAATTCCTACTGTGTGAGATGCTAATGAGGTATACTATGTGGACTATTTCCTAGGGAAGAGTAGTTTTCTTCTAATTAAAACTAAAAATTACTATTTAGCTAAACTTTCTTGAAAACTTTTGGAATTAAGTTTAACTTATCTTTTTTGAAATCAATCTTTCTTTTCTTTTCATAATTTTCTAAAATTTGTAAGGAAACAATGAATTTTTGTTGGATAACTGACTTAAACTGAATAAGACTTAATTTTCCTTAAGGTAGGCTTAGGTAATTCAGATTAAATAATAGCTATATATTTATTTTAATTAATGCTATTTACGTGACATTTTATTAACACTTATTGAATAGTTAATCTATTAAAACCATAAGCCAAACAATCTGAATAAAAATCTAATTAAGATACAAATTTATGCAAGAATTAAAAAATATTTTCTTCCTGTTTGCTGTGATCTGGCTCAAATATAAATGCAGCAGCCACAAAATTAATGTATATATGATTTTTTGTATTAAAGCATTATTTTTGAAGCTACAAATGCAGAAAAACTTTCTTTAAAAAATTTTTTTAAGTTGAAGTATAGTTGATTTAAAATGCTGTGTTAGTTTCAAGCATTAATAGGAAAAGGAGTACGTCAAGGCTGTATATTGTCACCCTGCTTATTTAATTTATATGCAGAGTACATCATGGGAAACGCTGGGCTGGAAGAAGCACAGGCTAGAATCAAGATTGCCAGGAGAAATATCAATAACCTCAGATATGCAGATGACACCACCCTTATGGAAGAAAGTGAAGAGGAACTAAAAAGCCTCTTGATGAAAGTGAAAGAGGAGAGTGAAAAAGTTGACTTAAAGCTCAACATTCAGAAAACTAAGATCATGGCATCTGGTCCCATCACTTCATGGGAAATAGATGGGGAAAGAGTGTAAACAGTGTCAGACTTTATTTTTGGGGGCTACAAAATCACTGCAGATGGTGATTGCAGCCATGAAATTAAAAGACGCTTACTCCTTGGAAGGAAGGTTATGACCAACCTAGATAACATATTAAAACACAGAGCCATTAATTTGCCAACAAAGGTCCATCTAGTCAAGGTTATGGTTTTTCCAGTAGTCATGTATGGATGTGAGAGTTGGACTATAAAGAAAGCTGAGAGCTGAAGAATTGATGCTTTTGAACTGTGGTGTTGGAGAAGACTCTTGAGAGTCCCTTGGACTGCAAGGAGATCCAACCAGAATCCTAAAGGAGATCAGTCCTGGCTGTTCATTGGAAGGTCTGATGTTGAAGCTGAAACTCCAATACTTTGGCCACCTCATGTGAAGAGTTGACTCATTGGGACAGACCCTGATGTGGGAAAGGATTGGGGGCAGGAGGAGAAGGGGTCAACAGAGGTTGAGATGGCTGGATGGCATCGCTGACCTGATGGACATGAGTTTGGGTAAACTCTGGGAGTTGGTGATGGACAGGGAGGCCTGATGTGCTGCGATTCATGGGGTTGCAAAGAGTCGGACATGACTGAGTGACTGAACTGAACTGAACTGAATGTGTAATCTGTGCTAGATTTCTTTTTGCTACACAAATATTTAATTCTCAGTTGAACTTGGAGTGAATTTCATTTTCATTTCATTAAAATCCGTTTAAATGGATTTCATTTAAATTTCATTTGAATTTCATTTTAAAATGAAATAAGATCATTTTTTGATCTGTGGTGACATAAATGAAAAGGAAATCTAAAAATGAGTGGATATATGTATACAAAAAAATGATTAAATTTGCTATGCAGCAGTAACTAACACAACACTTTAAAGCAACAATACTTCAATAAAAATTTATTTAAAAAATTAAATGAAATAAGATCATTTTTGTCTGTCCTCTTGTTGCTTGGTATACCAGAAAAAACATTCTTACCCATGTAAATAGTTGAATACTGCAGCAAAATGTTTGTTTTTCTTTCTTTTTTTTTTTTGAATTTGGCTGTGTGAGGTCTTAGGTGCGTCATGTGGGATCTTTAGTTGCAGCATGTGAACACTTAGCTGTGGCATGTGACATCTAGTTCCCTGACCAGGGATCAAACCCATGCCCCCTGCATCAGGAGCTTGAAGTCTCAGCCACTGGACCACCAGGGAATTCCATTATTGTTTTCTATGAATGGCAGGATACCCTTATTTTGCCAAAATCCAAAACTTGTCTAGGGGCAAGAGAGTACACACATCTCATCTTTGGTATGTGATCAAATTGTAGATCATGAATTTCTTTCTCTTCTATCAAAGCCAAGCACAGAACATTCAGGGGAAAAAAAAAGTTTCCTCACACAGTCATCCATTTGGATTGGAAGCAGGAAAAAAAAAAAAAAAAACCTGTTCAGTTTTGTTCTCTGTTATTTCCAGGTCATTTTTAGTAAGACTCGAAACTTGCTGGTTTCTTCTAATCCCAAGCAGCAGTGAAAAGTGTTTGAAATTTCGCTTTACAATGTGATTTTTTCAAAGACTCAGTTTCCTTTTAAATACAAGATCTTGTATTTACAAATACAAATCTTGTCATCTAAGTTCAGACATTTTCTTCAGGGCCTTATAGAGACTTATTCAGCTTGTTCATGGGATCAAAAATGTCTGCTAAGAACACTGGTTTCTGTAGCTGTTCTTCATCTTCAAATTACCCAGCAAAATCTGGCCTCCTATTTTCTTGAAAGCAGTCCTGCAATTCACCTTTCAGTTCAACCCCCCTGTTAAGAAGTCTTCCTTTGCCAGCCACCAGGTATCTGTGGGTAGCAGGACACTTGTGTTCTTTGTCCAGTTTTTTTTCATAGACTTTTAAACATTTTTGAATGAATAGATGTCTGTTTAATAAAGTTAAGCATTTTTTTTTGTCGCATCACCAGAAGTTTTTTTAATCATTTCCCAGAGTTTTTCAATAACACCTCTCTTTGAAGAAGTCAGTCTGCTGTGATAGTATCAGGATTTTTTTTGTTTAATAACTAAAGGTGAAACCTTTCATGGAACTAGCCATTAATGGGACACCATTAGTTATACTTGCCTCCAGGATAACCATCTTTTCTAGAAACGAAGACACTCAACATTTCCTGGGTTTTTCATGCTTTGCTCTACCTTTTGCCACAAGAAAGGTTTTCTTAAATATTATCATCATTAAAAAATCTTACAAATGCTACCGAATATTTATTTCTGAGGTCTGTTAACTCAACAACCTGGGTAAAGAAATTCTGCTTCTTCAGTTTTTTATACAAAGCCTCTTCAGTATTGTGTGACTTGTCATTGCTATGTTGATTTGTTGTACTTCTGAGAGTGGAACATTCTCAGTGTCTCATATTGCATGCAGTAGACTAAATAATGGCTCCCAAAGATATCCCTGGAAACTGTAAATGTTAACTCTGCTCTGTCTTCACATCACCTTCTCTATGTTAACTGCCCCTCTCATCTCCCTCTTATAAGAACATGTGACTGCATCACCATACAATATGAGATAATATCCTCATCTTAAAATCATCCGCCACATCTGCAAAGACCATTTTTTGCAAATAAAGTAACATTCACAGGTTATGGGGAACAGAAGTGGACTTGTCCATAGGAGTCACCATGAGCCCACCAAAATGGACCAGGACAACTTCAAATACCAGCCCATGTAAAAGCCATTGATAAATGGACTTCTTTTATGTCTTCCATTTTATCAGTGCAGTGAAATTATTCAGATGAGTGTCATTTTCATCATTAACCTCAGCAGAACTTTTCACAAGCCTAGGTCTAAACTGTTTCTCTTTCATCTTATGACTCATCTTTGAAAATCATCACAGGTGATCATTGGTCATGTAAAACATAATTATTAATATAAAATGGAAAGGTTTAAAAACAACCAGATGAGAAGATTGCAAGGAATGTGAAGACGTTACAATACAATTTAAAATTTACATACAAAAAGAAATCCATGTTCTGCAATGTTTACAATAATAGCAAATCTACATAAACAGCTGAGTTGTGGCACACCAAATTTCCTTCTTTAAAATAAAAATTTCCCTGTGATTTTCCATTACACTAGTTAAGTTTACTCACCACTTTTAAGGCAGCTGGTGGCTTGGTGGCTTACAAGAGGAGGTTTGGGGAGGCAAATGGAAAAGATTGGCTGACGTCATCAGCCTATAATCACCCCATCCATGCAGTACAGTCCTCAGCAATTATTACATTGAAAACTGAGAATGAGCTAACTTAACGAACATGGTCCTCCTGTGTGTCACACAGTGGGGCTAAAAGACCTCTTAATGAAATTGCTAACAGGGCTGTTGGGTCACCATCCCTCCCTGTAAGCACTAGCACTGAGCAGCACACAATGTATAAGAATGGTGTTTTCATTCACAATTTCTTGCTGAACCCACATGGGAAGTTTCCATGGAACCTGACTGTAAACTCTGACTTAGATTTTTTGTGACTACAAGAGTGAAGTAAGCCAAGAACACCTGCTTTTTATTTTTCTTTCTTTAAAGTACTCACAGTGGTGATCCTAAGATGGCAGAAGAATAGGACGGGGAGACTACTTTCTCCCCCACAAACTCATCGAAAGAAATTTGAACGCTGAACAAATTCCACAAAACAACTTCTGAATGCTAGCAGAGGACATCAGGCACCCATAAAGGCAGCCCATTGGCTCTGAAAGGAGGTAGGACAAAATATAGAAGATAAAAAGAGAGACAAAAGAGTTAGGAATGGAGACCCATCCCAGGAATGGGAAGAGAAGTTTCCAAACACCAGGAAACCCTCTCACCAGTGGGTCTGTGGGGAGTTTTGGAATCTCAGAGGGCAACATAACAGGGAGAAAAAATAAATAAATAAAACCCACAGATTATGTGCCTAACGGCAACTCCCAGCAGAGAAGTAGCCCAGATGCTTGCATCCACCACCAGCAAGTGGGAGCTGAACAGGGAGGCGCTGGCTGCATTGCTTAGGGTAAGGACCAGGCCTGAATGCCCTGAGGGCAATCTGAGGGAGCCAACATCAGATAGCAACCCAAACTGTGGGATAGCCAGAGAGAGAGAAAAAAAAAAGAGAGAGAGAGAGAGAGAACTATCCTGCGTAAAGCCCTAAATTAAGACTTTTCTTAAACCTAACTGCCGGGCCGCCCACAGAACAAAGGACTGAGCTAATACCAGAGGAGAGCTAGCCAGCTGCGGACTGGCCCATCGTCTGCCAGACTCAGGGAGGCAAGCAGGCAGCAGCCAGAGCCAGAAAGGAACATTCTCGGCCCCAGAGATGGCATCCTCTACCAAACTGCATGCAGGCTCCCAGTTGCTAACCAAGACTTCCTGGGATTCTGGATGGTTGACATCTGCCCAGAGGGTCACAGCCAGAGATCAGCTCCCCAGAAGAGACACACAGCACACCTGAGATGAACCAAGCGCTGGGACAGGGGAGGTGATAAGATACATCCCCCACCTGGGGAAAGAGCGCTCACCAAGCACCTGGTCTCCTGAGCTGCTCGGACCAGGGAAGGGCACAAAACACAGGCCCAACCGAGTCTGTTCCTTTGTGGAGTACCTGAGAATCTGAACCTGAGCGGCTTAGATGTGGGAAGCACATGTAAACCAGGGCCTGCTTTAGACAGTTCCCCTGCAGAGCAACGTGGAGCCTGAGAGGTATAGACTGGGAAAGAGCACGCGCCATGAGCAGGGGGCAAACCCAGAGTGGCCAAGACACTGAAAGCACTCTCCACACATGCCAGTGATATTTGTTTACAGTGTTCCTCCCTCCCCACAGCACCACCTAACAAGTGAGCCTAAATTAGTGACCACCTTTGCTCCCTTGTGTCTGGGTGGAAATTAGACACTGAAGAGACCTGCAAACAGAAGAAGCCAAAATAAACAGAGGGAACCGCTTTGGAAGTGACAGGTGCAACAGATTAAAACCCTGTAGTTAGCACTGACTACATTGGGAGGGGCCCATAGATCTTGAGAAGTATAAGCTTGAACAAGGAACTATATGAAACTGAACTGACCCCACACTGCCTGCAACAGCTCCAGAGAAATTCCAAGATATATTTTTACTATTATCATTTTTTAAACTTAAAAATTATTTTAAGTCCTCTATTACACCTTTAATTTTCATTTTTATAACCTACTATTACCTTGCAAAACACTCCCTATTTTAAAGCAAACTTCATATATAGTTTTTATAATTTTTGTGATTTGGGTTTTTTTTTTAATATTTATTTTTGAGAGTCTAACCTCTATTCTAGATTTTTAAACCTTGCTTTTTGGTATTTATTGTACAATTTTGTACCTTTAAGAATCCAATCTTCGGTACCCATTTTTACTCAGCAGTGTGATTACTGGCTTAATTACTCTCTCCCCCTTTTGACTCTCCTTTTTCTCCCCCAGGTCACCTCTATCTCCTCCCTCCCGCTTCTCTTCTCTACCCAACTCTGTGAATCTCTTTGTGTGTTCCAGGCTGTGGAGAACACTTAGGGAACTGATAACTGGCTAGATTTGTCTCTCTCCTTTTGATTCCCCCTTTTCTCCTCCTGGTCACTTCTATCTCCTTCCTCCCTCTTCTCTTCTCTGTGTAACCTCGTGAACCTCTCTGAGGGTTCCAGACTCTGGAAAGTACATAGGGAAGTGATTACTAGCTAGATTGCTCTCACCCCTTTTGTTTCCCCCTCTTCTCCTCCTGGTCACTTATATCTCCCTCCTCCCTCTTCTCTTCTCCATGTAACTCTGTGAACCTCTCTGGGTGTCCCTCACTGTGGAGAATCTTTTCACCATTAACCTAGATGTTTCATCATTGGTGCTGTATGGATGGAGAAGTCTTGAGGCTACTTGAAGAATAAGACTGAAAACCAGACGCAGGAGGCTTAAGTCCAAATCCTGAGAACACCAGAGAACTCATGGCTCCAGGGGACATAAATCGGTAAGAGCTCATCCAAAAGCCTCCATGCCTACACTGAAATCAAGCACCACCCAAGAGCCAACAAGTTCCAGAGCAACACATACCACGCAAATTCTCCAGCAATGCAGGAACATAGCCCTGAGCTTCAATATACAGGCTGCCCAAAGTCACACCAAACCCATAGACATCTCAAAACTCACTACTGGACACTTCATTACACTCCACAGAGAAGAAATTCAGCTATACCCACCAGAACACTGACACAAGCTTCCCTAACCAGGAAAACTTGACAAGGCACTTGTCCAATCCCACCCACAGGAAGGAACCTCCACAATAAAGAGGAACCACAAATTACCAGAATACGGAAAGGCCACCCCAAACACAGCAATCTAAACAAGATGAAAAGGCAGAGAAATACTCAGCAGGTAAAGGAACATGATAAATGCCCACCAAACCAAACAAAAGAGCAGGAGATAGGAAGTCTATCTGAAAAAGAATTCAGAGTAATGATAGTAAAAATGATCCAAAATCTTGAAAGCAAAATGGAGTTACAGATAAATAGCCTGGAGACAAGGATTGAGAAGATGCAAGAAATGTTTAACAAGGACCTAGAAGAAATAAAAAAGAGTTAATCAATAATGAATAATGCAATAAATGAGATCAAAAACACTCTGGAGGGAACCAACAGTAGAATAACGGAGGCAAAAGATAGGATAAATGATGTAGAAGATAGTATGGTAGAAATAAATGAAGCAGAGAGGAAAAAAGAGTTAAAAGAAATGAGAACAACCTCAGAAACCTCTGGGACAATGTGAAACACACCAACATTCAAATAATAAGAGTCCCAGAAGAAGAAGACAAAAGGAAAGGCCATGAGAAAATACTTGAGGAGATAATAGTTGAAAACTTCCCTAAAATGGGGAAGGAAATAGTCACACAAGTCCAAGAAACCCAGAGAGTCCCAAACAGAATAAACCCAAGGCAAAACACCCCAAGACACATATTAATCAAGTTAACAAAGATCAAACACAAAGAACAACATTAAAAGCAGCAAAGGAAAAACAACAACTAACACACAAGGGGATTCCCATAAGGATAACAGCTGATCTTTCAACAGAAACTCTTCAGGCCAGAAGGGAATGTCAGGACGTATTTAAAGTGATGAAAGAGAAAAACCTACAACCCATATTACTGTACCCAGAAAGGATCTCATTAAAATATGAAGGAGAAATCAAAAGCTTTACAGACAAAAGCTGAGAGAATTCAGCACCACCAAACTAGCTCTTTAACAAATGCAAAAGGATCTTCTCTAGACAGGAAACACAGAAAAGGTTTATAAGCTTGAACCCAAAACAACAAAGTTAATGGCAACAGGATCATGCTTATCAATAATTACCTTAAATGTAAATGGGCTGAATGCTGCAACCAAAAGATAAAGACTGGCTGAATGGAGACAAAAACAAGACCCCTATATATGCTGTCTGCAAGAGACCCATCTCAAAACAAGGGACAGATACAGGCTGAAAGTGAAGGGCTGGAAAAAAGATATTTTATGCAAATGGAGACCAAAAGAAAGCAGGAGTCACAATACTCATATCAGATAAAATAGACTTTAAAATAAAGGCTGTGAAAAGAGACAAAGAAGGACACAACATACTGATCAACGGATCAACCCAAGAAGAATATATAACAATTATAAATATATATGCACCCAACATAGGAGCACGCAATATGTAAGGCAAATGTTAACAAGTATGAAAGGGGAAATTAACAATAACACAATAATAGTGGGAGACTTTAATATCCCACTCACACATATGGATAGATCAGATAAACAGAAAATTAACAAAGAAACAAAAACTTTAAATGATACAATGGAACAGTTAGACATAATTGATATCTATAGGACATTTCACCCCCAAACAATGAATTTCACCTTTTTCTCAAGTGCACACAGAACCTTTTCCAGGATAGATCACGTCCTAGGCCATAAATCTAGCCTTGGTAAATTCAAAAAACTTGAAATCATTCCAAGCATCTTTTCTGACCACAATGCAGTAAGATTAGATGTCAATTTCAGGAGAAAAAACTATTAAAAATTCCAACATAGGGAGGCTGAACAACACGCTGCTGAATAACCAACAAATCACAGAAGATATCAAAAAAGAAATAAAAATATACATAGAAACGAATGAAAATGAAAACACAACAATCCAAAACCTATGGGACACTGTAAAAGTGGTGCTAAGGGGAAAGTTCATAGCACTACAGGCTTACCTCAAGAAACAAGAAAAAACTCAAATAAATAACCTAACTCTACACCTAAAGCAACTAGAAAAGGAAGGAATGAAGAACCCCAGGGTTAGTAGAAGGAAAGAAATCTTAAAAATTAGGCAGAAATAAATGCAAAAGAAACAAAAGAGACCATAGCAAAAATCAACAAAGCTAAAAACTGGTTCTTTGAGAAGATAAATAAAATTGACAAGCCATTAGCCAGACTCATCAAGAAACAAAGGGAGAAGAATCAAATCAACAAAATTAGAAATGAAAATGGAGAAATCACAACAGACAACACAGATATACAAAGGATCATAAGAGATTATTATCAGCAACTATATGCCAATAAAATGGACAACTTGGAAGAAATGGACAAATTCTTAGAAAAGTACAACTTTCCAAAACTGAACCAGGAAGAAATAAAAGATCTTAAAAGACCCATCACAAGCATGGAAATCGAAACTGTAATCAGAAATCTTCCAGCAAACAAAAGCCCAGGACCAGATGGCTTCACAGGTCAATTCTACCAAAAATTTAGAGAAGAGCTAACACCTATCCTACTCAAACTCTTCCAGAAAATTGCAGAGGAAGGTAAACTTCCAAACTCATTCTATGAGGCCACCATCACCCTAATACCAAAAACAGACAAAGATGCCACAGAAAAAAAGAAAACTACAGGCCAATATCAGTGATGAACATAGATGCGAAAACCCTTAAAAAAAATTCTAGCAAACAGAATCCAACAACATATTAAAAAGGTCATACATCATGACCAAGTGGGCTTTATCTCAGAGATACAACGATTCTTCAATATCTACAAATCAATCAACGTAATGCACCACATTAACAAATTGAAAGATAAAAATCATATGATTATCTCAGTAGATGCAGATAAAGACTTTGACAAAATTCAACATCCACTTATGATTTAAAAAAAAAACCCTCCAGAAAGCAGGAAGAGAAGGAACATACCTCAACATAATAAAAGCTATATATGACAAACCCACAGCAAACATTATCCTCAATGGTGAAAAATTGAAAGCATTTCCCCTAAAGTCAGGAACAAGACAATGGTGTCCACTCTCACCACTACTATTCAACATAGTTTTGAAAGTTTTAGCCACAGCAGTCAGAGAAGAAAAAGAAATAAAAGGAATCCAGAGAGGAAAAGAAGAAGTAAAACTCTCACTGTTTGCAGATGACATGATCCTCTACATAGGAAACCCTAAAGACTCCACCAGAAAATTACTAGAGTTAATCAATGAATATAGTAAAGTTGCAGGATATAAAACTAACACACAGAAATCCCTTGCATTCCTATACACTGAGAAAACAGAAAGAGAAATTAAGGAAACAATTCCATTCACCATTGCAATGAAAAGAATAAAATACTTAGGAATATATCTACCTAAAGAAACAAAAGACCTATATATAGAAAACTATAAAACACTGATGAAAGAAATCAAAGAGGACACAAATAGATGGAGAAATATACCATGTTCATGGATTGGAAGAATTAATATAGTGAAAATAGGTATACTACCCAAAGCAATCTATATATTCAATGCAATCCCTTTCAAGCTACCAACGGTATTTTTCACAGAACTAGAACAAATAATTTCACAGTTTACATGGAAATACAAAAAACCTCAAATAGCCAAAGCAATCTTGAGAAAGAAGAATGGAACTGGAGGAATCAACCTGCCTGACTTCAGGCTCTACTACAAAAGCTATAATCATCAAGACATATGGTACTGTCACAAAGACAGAACAAAATAGAAAGCCCAGAGATAAATCCACACACCTATGGACACCTTATCTTCGACAAAGGAGGCAAGAATGTACAATGGAGAAAAGACAATCTCTTTAACAGGTGATGCTGGGAAAACTGATCAACCACTTGTAAAAGAATGAAACTAGAACACCTTCTAACACCATACACAAAAATAATCTCAAAATGGATTAAAGATCTAAATGTTAAGACCATAAACTATAAAACTCCTAGAGGAAAATACAGCCAAAACACTCTCCAACATAAATCACAGCAGGATCCTCTATGACCCACCTCCCAGAGTAATGGAAATAAAATAAACAATTAACAAATGGGACCTGATTAAACTTAAAAGCTTTTGCACAACGAAAGAAACTATAAGCAAGGTGAAAAGACAGCCTTAAGAATGGGAGACAATAGTAGCAAACAAAGCAACTGACAAAGAATTAATCTCAAAAATATACAAGCAACTCCTGCAGCTCAATTCCAGAAAAATAAACGACCCAGTCAAAAAATGGGCCAAAGAACCAAACAGACATTTCTCCAGAGAAGACATACAGTTGGATAACAAATACATGAAAAGATGCTCAACATCACTCATTATCAGAGAAATGCAAATCAAAAGCACAATGAGGTACCATCTCACGTCACTCAGAATGGCTGCTATCCAAAAGACTACAAACAATAAATTCTGGAGAGGATGTGGAGAAAAGGGAACCCTCTTACACTGTTGGTGGGAATGCAAACTAGTACAGCCACTATGGAGAACAGTGTGGAGATTCCTCAAAAAACTGGAAATAGAACTTCCATTTGACCCAGGAATCCCACTGCTGGGCATACACACCGAGGAAACCAGAATTGAAAGAGACACATGTACCCCAATGTTCATCACAGCACTGTTTATAATAGCCAGGACATGGAAGCAACCTAGATGTCCATCAACAGATGAATGGATAAGAAAGCTATTCCATATACACAATGGAATATTACTCAGCCATTAAAAAGAATACATTTGAATCAGTTCTAATGAGGTGGATGAAACTGTAGCCTATTATTCAGAGTAAGTATGTCAGAAAGAAAAATATCAATACAGTATACTAATGCATATGTATGGAATTTAGAAAGATGGTACCGATAACTCTATATGCAAGTCAGCAAAAGAGACACAGATGTATAGAACAGTCTTTTGGTCTCTGTGGGAGACGGTGAGGGTGGGTTGATTTGAAAGAAGAGCATTGAAACATGTATATTATCATATGTGAAACAGATCACCAGTCCAGGTTCCATGCATGAGACTGGGTGCTCAGGGCTGGTGCACTGGGATGACCCAGAGGGATGGGATGGGGAGGAAGATGGGAGCGGGGTTCAGAATGCAGGACACATGTACACCCATGGCTGATTCATGTCAATGTATGGCAAAAACCACTACAATATTGTAAAGTAATTAGCCTCCTATTAAAATAAATTAAATAAATAAATAAAATACTTACATGTGTCAGGCATTGCTCTACACATCTTACATACATTAATTAATTTAATCTTCAGATCCACCCCTGAGGTGCATATACTGTTACTGTCTTAATTTTACAGATGAGGAAACTGAGGTCATTAAGAAGCTAAGTAATTGTCCAAGGTAAAACAGCTAGCTTTGCTTCTACTAAGTCTCTACCACTTCTGTCCTTTATTGTGCCCATCTTTGGGCAAAATGTTCCCTTGATATTTCTAATTTTCCTGAAGAGATCTCTATTCTCTCCCCTTCTATTGTTTTCCTTTGTTTTTATGCATTGTTCACTGAAGAAGACCTTCTTGTCTCTCCTTGCTCTTCTTTAGAACTCTGCATTTAGTTGGGTATAACCTTCCCTTTCTCCCTTGCTTTTCACTCATCCCAAATCCCAAGAAGAGCAGTACTAAAGAATGTTCTAACCATTGGACAATTGCTCTCATCTCCCATACTAGTAACTGCTACTGCTGCTGCTGCTGCTGCTAAGTTGCTTCAGTTGTGTCCGACTCTGTGTGACCCCATAGACAGCAGCCCACCAGGCTCCACCGTCCCTGGGATTCTCCAGGCAAGAACACTGGAGTGGGTTGCCATTGCCTTCTCCACCATACTAGTAATGTCATGCTTAAAATCTTGCATGTTAGATTCAGTAGCACATGACCTAAGAACTTCCAGATGTCCAAGCTTGATTGAGAAAAGGCAGAAGAACCAGAGATCAAATTGCAAACATTTGCTGGATCATAGAGAAAGCAAGGGAATCCCAGAAAAACATCTACCTCTGTTTCACTGACTATGCTAAAGCCTTTGACTTTGTGGATCATGACAAATTGTGGAAAGCTCTCAAAGAGACGAGAATACTGGGCCATCTTACCTGTCTCTTGAGAAACCTGTATGCAGGTCAAGAAGCAACAGTTAGAACCCTATATGGAACAACTGATTGGTTTAGGATTGAGAAAGGAAAATGGCAGGATTGTCTAATGTCACCCTGTTTATTTAACTTATATGCTGAGCACATCATGAGAAATGCCAGGCTGGATGAGTCACAAGTTGGAATCAAGATAGGCGGTAGAAAGATCAACAGCCTCAGACATGAGGATGATACCACTCTACTGGCAGAAAGTGAAGAGGAACTAAAAAATCTCTTGATGAGGGTAAAGGAGGAGAGAGAAAAAGCTGGCTTAAAACTCAACATTCAAAAAACTAAGATCATGGCATCCGGGCCCATTACTTCATGGTAATTAGGAGAGGAAAAGGTGGAAGGAGTGACAGATTTCCTCTTCTTGAACTCTAAAATCAATGAGGATGGTGACTACAGCCATGAAATCAAACGATGTTTGCTTCTTGGCCAAAAAGCTATGACAAATCTAGACAGTGTGTTGAAAAGGAGAGACATAGCTCTGCCAACAAAAGTCTGTATAGTCAAGGCTTTGGTCTTCCTCATGGTAACGTACAGTTGTGAGAGCTGGACCATAAGGAAGGTGGAGTGTCAAGGAATTGATGCCTTGAAACTATGGTTCTGGAGAAGACTCCTGAGTCCCTTAGGCAGCAAAGAGCTCAAACCAGTCAATCTTAAAGAAAATCAACCCTGAATACTCATTGGAAAGAATGATGCTGAAGCTAAGCTCCAGTATTTTGGTCAATTGATGTGAAGAGCTGACTCTTCGGAAAAGTTCCTGATGCTGGGAAAGATCAAGGGTAGAAGGAAAAGAGAACCTCAGAGGATGAGATGGCTGGATGACATCATTGATGCAATGGACATGAACTTGAGCAAACTCTGGGAGATGGTGAGGGACAGGAAGGCCTGATGTGCTTCAGTCCATGGAGTGGCAAAGAGTCGGACATGACTGAGAAATTGAACAACAATACAGCTAGCTTACACTGGGCACTGGTAACACTAATGATAAAACAGTTTATCCCAATTTGTGAATGACCAACCCTCTTAAGTCTTCCAGAGATGTTAAGATGATTTTTTAGTATTTAAATTAAATGAAGAAGTATTTTGAACTGAAATTATAGATTAAAATATAACATATATAGAAATGCATCCAAGTTGTGGGTATACGGCTAAATTTCACAAAGTGAAAACACCCAGGTAAGTGGCACTCAGATGAAGAAAATTTGACAATATGTTGATTTAACAGGCACTTATCTTCTTTTATTCCTTACTCTTGGGACAGAGGCTAGTTCATTCCTGTTTTTCAGCCCATGGGTCAGGTAACCAAGGTAGATGCCACTGGTCTTTATAGTAATGAAACCTACCTCACAGGTCTGTGGATGAGAGTGCTTTGTAATCTGTGTGATCTTCAGAACCTTCTGTGTACCACAAAAGTTTAAACACTTTCTAAAGTCTCAGCTCCAGGTTCTTCTCCATTACAAAAGTTGCTGTCTTTGATGATGCCATCCTGCCAAGTTCTCCTTTCTTTAATCTTTTGTAGGACTCATGCTGATATTATTCCATTGATAGTCATTCTGTGTTGCTTTTTATATCTCTGCTCACATGAATTGTCAGGGAAGAAAATATTTCTTATAGTTGACAATAATAGATACTCAAGAAATTTTTGTGGGCTTGTCTGCTAAATATTCACCACTCACTTTGCTTTGGTATACAGAGAGTGAATGAGTGTTCAGATGGACTGAATGTTTGTGTCCTACCCCCAGATTCATACGTTGAAACTCTAATCCCCAGTATGATGGCATTATGAGGTAGACATTTAAAAGTAATTAGGATTAAATCCTGTCATAAGGATGGAGCCCTGACGCATGAGATTAGTGCCTTTACAAGAGTCACAAGAGCTAGCTTCCTATATTCTGCTCTCCATCATGTGAGGATACACCTAGAAGCTGCAGTCTACAACCCAGAAGAGGACTCTCACCAGATCCTGACCATGCTGCACACTGATCTCAGACTTCAAGTCTCCATAACTGGCAAGAATAAATTCCTGTTTTTATAAGCCATTCAGTTTATGGTATTTCATTATAGAAGTCTGAACTGACTAAGACAGATGTCAGGAAGGGCTGGGACACCAGAAAGATGTTTGCGTGAGTTTTATAGAATAAGAGTATTAACTGGAATATTATTAACAATACAATTAACAGGAGTTATTAACAAGATTATTGAATGGAATAAAATTTCAGAATCCACTTGTGACTTCTGCCTGGCATTTTCCATGTGCAGTGATTTACAGTCTCAGAAGTTACCAAGCAGTAATGGAACTGAATGACAGGTTGTTTTTTTAGGTATAATTGACATATTATATTAGTTTCATATGTACAATGCAATGATTCAACGTTTGTATATCATTGAGAAATGATCACCACCAATGTCTAGTTAACATTGTCAACACACGTAGTTACAAAAAATGTTTTTCACTCTCTAATGAAGAACTAAAGAGCCTCTTGATGAAAGTGAAGAGGAGAATGAAAAAGTTGGCTTAAAGCTCAACATTCAGAAAACTAAGATCATGGCATCCAGTCCCATCACTTCATGGCCAATACATGGGGTAACAGTGGAAACAGTGGCTGACTTCATTTTTTTTTGTGGGCTCCAAAATCACTGCAGATGGTGATTGCAGCCACGAAATTAAAAGACGCTTACTCCTTGGAAGGAAAGTTATGACCGACCTAGATAGCATATGAAAAAGCAGAGACATTACTTTGCCAACAAAGGTCCATCTAGTCAAGGCTATAGTTTTTCCAGTGGTCATGTATGGATGTGAGAGTTGGACTATAAAGAAAGCTGAGTGCAGAAGAATTGATGCTTTTGAACTGTGGTGTTGGAGAAGACTTTTGAGAGTCCCTTGGACTGCAAGGAGATCCAACCAGTCCATCCTAAAGGAGATCAATCCTGGGTGTTCATTGGAAGGACTGATGTTGAAGCTGAAACTCCAATACTTTGGCCACCTGATGCAAAGAACTGACTCATTTGGAAAGACCCTGATGCTGGGAAAGATTGAGGGCAGGAGGAGAAGGGGACAACAGAGGATGAGATGGTTGGAAGGCATCACCGACTCAATGGACATGAGTTTGGGTGAACTCTGGGAGTTGGTGATCGACAGGGAGGCCTGGCGTGCTGCGGTTCATGGGGTCACAAAGAGTCAGACACGACTGAGTGACTGAACTGAACTGATGAGGGAGATGTATTTAATCTGAATATATCTGTTTTGCCCTTGTTAAAATGTTAAAATGCACTTCAGAGTGGCTTTAAAGGTGTCAACAATGAATGAATATTACATGGCAACTAGCAGTGTAAGCTGAAATACATAATAAAAATGGTTTGTTTATTACAATTTTATTATAATTAACAAGTTTGCCATTGGTATCTGGTCAAAACAAACTTTCCAGTGTTCAATTTAATGGTACTGCCATTCTTAACTGAACAGCCTTAGAGTTTGGCAAGGACTATGAACTTGCTAGATCAAAACAACTATGAAATTATTAATGGCTCTATTTATTCATGTATTTTTTCATACTCACTATGTGTAAGTCATTGTAATAGCTGTTGGGCAAAAGGAATAGACCAACATGGGGTGAGAACAAATAATCTTTCTAAAACCAGAAGAAGAAGAGTTCAAGAAAGGAAATGAATATCTCACTTGTGAACATAATTGCAAATACCGCTACTGCTACTGCTAAGTCGCTTCAGTCGTGTCCGACTCTGTGCGACCCCATAGACGGCAGCCCACCAGGCTCTGCTGTCCCTGGGATTCTCCAGGCAAGAATACTGGAGTGGGTTGCCATTTCCTTCTCCAGTGCATGAAAGGGAAAAGTGAAAGTGAAGTCGCTCAGTCGTGTCTGACTCTTAGCGACCCCATGGACTGTAGCCTACCAGGCTCCTCTGTCCATGGGATTTTCCAAGCAAGAGTACTGGAGTGGGGTGCCATTGCCTTCTCCGAATTGCAAATAAGATTTTAGCAAAATTGTACTGAATGAAAAAAAGCCTTACAAAGTTGCGTACTTACCTTATGATTCCATTTGTAGGAAATTGTTGAACAGTTAAAACTAATCTATAGTGAAAAAGATCAGAAGAGTGATTGTCTCGTGAGCATGGAAGCCAGGAATTAACTGAGATGTGACATAAGTAAACTCATAGGGATGATGGTAAAGTTCTATATTTTGATACAAGTTTGGGTTTCAGAGGCATATGTGTATAGAATTGGGGTCAAAGATGCTGAAGCCATGCACCTCAAATATGCTGTAAAAACATTAATGTGGTATAATGCAGAAAATGTGCGCTTCCTTGGTGGCTCTGATGGTAAAAAATCTGCCTGCAAGGCAGAGACTAGAGTTCGATCCCTGGGTTAGGAAGATCCCTTGGAGAAGGGAATGGTTACCAACTCCAGTATTCTTGCCTGGGAAACCCCATGGACAGAGGAACCCACAGGGTCACAAAGAGTCGGACATGACTGAGAAACTAAGCACACACACACACATAATGCAGAAAATGTACTGGGAGAGGGTGAGAGTTCATTCATGCATCCAGTGAACTTTTATTGAATAACTGCTCTGTACAATATCCTGCTAGGGATTTTTTTAAAGTAGTACAGTAGGGTTCTTACCTTTGAGAAGTTGTTCTTAAACTAGAGGTTCTCAGCAGATGCCTTGGGGAGCTAAAAAATATCATAGAACCAGGCTGAATATAAATACAGCAAAAATACAGTTCTTTAAAATGGTTATTAAAAAAGCAGAAGCTGGATTGCAAAGTGTTAAACAGAGATGAAGCAATGGATGCAGTGGGTATAGAATATATATGAACGGTTTGATGAAACATACTTTCTCAATCCAGAGAATTTTATAGATGACAGGAACAATTGCAAAATGTTTATTTTTAGCAGTGCTCAAATGATACATTTTGTAAGTTTCTACTGAGTTTGGGCAATAAAATATGAGTGGTTTATTTTTGAGCTTTTTTCTGGGAACATAACTCCTTATAGTGAGTATCAAAATGTATTCTACCACTGCATACTGCAAACCTGTGTCCTAGATGTTCTCAGGAAGACAACTGTAAAAAAATGTCTGAAAAAAGAGGTGTCTGAGGAAACCAGAATTGAAAGAGACGCGTGTACCCCAATGTTCATCACAGCACTGTTTACGATAGCCAGGACATGGAAGCAACCTAGATGTCCATCAGCAGACGAATGGATAAGGAAGCTGTGGTACATATACACAATGGAATATTACTCAGCCATTAAAAAAAATACATTTGAATCGGTGCTATTGAGATGGATGAAACTGGAGCCCATTATACAGAGTGAAGTAAGCCAGAAAGAAAAACACCAATACAGTATACTAATGCATATATATGGAATTTGAAAGATGGTAACGGTAACCCTATATGCGAGACAGAATAAGAGACACAGATGCATAGAACAGTCTTATGGACTCTGAGGGAGAAGGTGAGGGTGGGACGTTCTGGGACAATAGCATTGAAACATGCATATTATCATATGTGAAGCAGAACACCATTCCATGTTCTATGCGTGGGACGGGTGCTCAGGGCTGGGGCATTGGGATGACCCAGAGGGATGGGATGGGGAGGGAGGTGGGAGGAGGGTTCAGGATGGGGAACACATGTGAACCCATGGCTGATTCATGTCAATGTATGGCAAAAACTGCTACAATATTGTAAAGTAATTAGCCCCCAACTAAAATAAATTAAAAAAATAAGAGGTGTCTGGATAATCCTTTCATTCATTCTTTATTCACTCCACATACATTTCTGACATGCCCATGGAACAGACACTCTTCTAGGCACTCTGGATATATCAGTGAACAAAATAAAGATCCCTGACTTTTTGTTCAGCTTATATTTTTACCCTACTCAGACAAAAACAGTAAACATAATAAATAAATTAGTAAACTATATAGTACACATGAAAGGTATAAGCCCAATGGTAAAAAAGAAAAAGAAAAAGGTGGTGTGCAGGAAGCTGCAGTTTTACAAAGAGCATAACAGGGTTGAGAAGACGACATTTGAACAAAAACTTAGAGGAGGTGAGGAAATTATCCATGTGAATGAGGAAGAAGTCCAGCAAAGAGAATAGCCAGTACAAAGGTTTTAGTTCAGAGACATGCCTGGCACATTCAGGAGCGATTAGGAGGCCAGTGTGGCTAGAGCAGAGTGAGCAAGAGGCAGAGTAAGAAATGAGACCAGATGGTGAGGTGCAGGAGAACAGGTCATGCAGGACTCTGTAGCCCTACAGGGTCCTTGATGTTTACTGTGAGTGAAAGGATAGACCATTTGCCAAATTTTGAGCAACAGAAAGCCATGAATCTGACTAAACTTTTAAAAGAGCACTGCAATGAGTGTATTGAGAATAGACTGAAAAAGGGCTAAACCAGAAGCCGAGAGATAGTAGGAGGCTATCCCAATAATTCAACGATGTGCCCAAATCTATCCTCCAGCCTGATACCAATGCCCATTAGAGACACTCAAAGGGTGGGTAAAGAAGCAGCGACATTATCACTGAAGGACCTGGTGAAAGAAATAAGCACAAATCTGGAATGAGTCTTTACCACTAGCACATATAAGCGGATTAGTTTACCTGGTGAGTTACCCCACTAAAGAAATAACTGCTCCTAGGAGTGATACACAGTACAGGTCTTATGCCAAAGTGTGAAAATTAAAGATCTCAGGACCAGTAAGGCAGCACTGGGTAGCCTGGCTAGGACTAAGAAAACTAAGCAAGGGGAGGCTATATAGTAAGAGGAAACAATGATGCTGAGAGCAAGCTTCATTCATCCACAAGGTATTTATGAGTGTCTCATGTGTCCTAGGAATTCGACTAGGCAGTCGAGAGAGAGAAACAGAGAAGATATAGACACTGCCTTCAAGAAGTTCACAGTCATGCCGAGGAGATGAAAAAGAAAACAAATAATTGCAAACCGGTGAGCAATGTTTACAGGATGAACTAGGTACAGTTATGGCCACAGAGGAGTCATTGGTCAAACTTGTCCAAAGAAATCAAGGAAGCCTACATATGGGAGAAGGTATTTAAGTTTGATTTTGAAGGCTATGTTTGTCAGTTAATCAAAAGGGACTGGTATTCCAGGAACTGGAAAGTGTAAGACATAAATATAGACATAGATGTAAATATAAATATATAAAAACAGGGTCATTTGAAAGACCTTGTTCTCTTGGAGAAGTGCAGGTAGTTCCATATGACTGGATCTTATGTATGCAAAGAAAAGCGGAAAGAAAATAGTCCTGAGAGACAAGCAGAAGCCAAAACTCAAAGGATTTTGGCTATTCTAAGGAATTTGCATCATATCCATGTAGTGCTCTCTTGATTTTCTTCTAAATATCAATTTTGTACCACCTTCATTGTGCGCTATCCAAGTGACTCCTGGCTCTGGGAGCAGGTCATGATTACTCTGGGCTTCCGTGGTAGCCTGACAATGCAGAAGACACAGGAGTCGGGGGTTCGATCCCTGGGTCAGGAAGATCCTCAGGAGAAGGAAATGACAACCCGTTCCAATATTCTTGCCTGGGAAATCCCAGGAACAGAGAAGCCTGGTGGGCTACAGTCCATGGAGTCTCAAAAATGTCAAGCACAACTTAGCAACTAAAAACAACAACATGAATACTCCAAGCTATTTTTAATAGCCCCATAGACCTTGACAGTAGTTGGTTCAGGATCTCTAAACCAATCTGTGGATGAAGTTCCTTAACTGGAGAGACAGGTTCAGGAGTTGTACACATGATGAAAATGATCTAATGAAATTTGAGAAATTAGCTAGAAGCCTCTGGGTAAAGTTTTCTCCCTCCGAAGAAAGAAAGGAAGAGGCAGTTTATTCCTCTCTCCAATATTGTGATTGTGAGTACCAAAACTGCTGCAGTCCCCTTGCAACCTACCTGAAGAACAAAACTCACAGTGGGAAAGGCACACATAAGAGAAATACAGGGGAATAGTACTGGAACCGCCAGAATAAGCCAACACTTAGGTCTGCCTTCCCTCCCAACTTTGTGTAGCATCAGTTAAGATTCCCTCCTGAATTTCCTTATTGAATTAATTTGAGATAAGTTTTCGGTTATATGCAACATAAACCATCCTAACTCATACATCCCAGTAGGGAAATCAATATATATTTTTTTATTTCAGAAAGGTCAAGTTGGGGATTTGGAAGGGGTAAAACTAGAGGTAGGGTTTAGCAGAAAGATAATTGAGCCATTCAGAAAAGATGATGAGGCTGTAAATTAAAGTTATGTAAATGGATGAGAAGAAATGGATACAAGACTATTCAGGTGGAAAGAACATGATTAATCACTGGATACAGGGATAAATGAGGAGGGATTTTTAATAATCTCCAGCTTTGGGGAGACAAGCTAGAGAGTAGTAACATTTAGAGAGAGAATAAAATTTGTTGCGACCCCATGGACTGCAGCACGCCCAGGCTTCCCTGTGCTGCACTATCTCCTGGAACTTGCTCAAACTCATATTCATTGAGCTGGTGATGCCATCCAACCATCTCATCCTCTGTCATCCCCTTTTCCTCCTGTCTTCAATCTTTCCCAGCATCAGGGTCTTTTCCAAAGAGTTGGCTCTTCGCATCAGATGGCCAAAGTATTGGAGCTTCAGTTTCAGCATCAGCTCCTTCAATGAACATTCAGGGTTGATTTCCTTTAGAACTGACTGGTTTGATCCCCTTGCATTCCAAGGGCATCTTAAGAGTCTTCTCCAACACCATACTTCAAAAGCATAAATCCTTTGGGGCTCATCCATACATACATGACTACTGGAAAAACAGTAGCTTTGACTAGACAGACCTTTGTTGGCAAAGTAATGTCTCTGATTTTTAATACACTGTCTAGGTTGGTCACAGCTTTTCTTCCAAGGAGCAAGTGTCTTTTAATTTCATGGCTGCAATCACCATGCAGTGATTTTGGAGTCCAAGAATATAAAGTCTGTCACTGTTTCCATTGTTTCCCCATCTATTTGTTATGAAGTGATGGGACCAGATGCAATGATCTTTGTTTTTGGAATGCTGAGTTTTAATTCAGCTTTTTTACTCTCCTCTTTCACTTTCATCAAGAGGCTCTTTAGTTCCTCTTCACTTCCTGCAGTAAGGGTGGTGTCATCTGCGTATCTGAAGTTATTGATATTTCTCCTGTCAATCTCGATTCTCAATTTTCCCCTCTCTTTCCCCCAGAATGTCCACAAATCCATTCTCTACATCTGTGCCTCTTTTCCTGCCCTGCAAATATGTTCATCAGGACCATTTTCCCTAGATTCCTAATGTATGTGTTGTAATATTCATTAGAAGGACTGATGCTGAACCTGAAGCTCCAATATTTTGGCCACCTGATGGGAAGAGCTGACTCATTGGAAAAGCCCCAGATGCTGGGAAAGATTAAGGGCAAAAAGAGAAGGGGGCAACAGAGGATAAGATGGTTGGATGGCATCACTGACTCAATGGACATGAATTTGAGCAAACTCCAGGAGATGGTGAAGGACAGATAAGCCTGATATGCTGCAGTGCATGGGGTCTCAAAGAGTCGGACATGACTTAGTGACTGAACAACAAAATAATAATAGTATCATCAAAATTGTTAATAACAGCAATAAACATTGAATGAGTTTAAGATTTTTTTGCAAGTCTGTACATCCTATAACTGAGCTGGACCCTTTGAGGCCTTCCCAGAATAGACTCCAACCCATTAGAGTCCTCTGCCTGCCTTTTTAAAAGAGTTAAAAACTGTATAAAAACTTTAGTCAAAGACAAATTTAATCAGAGAGTTGAGGAAACACAGAAAGAAAGGAAAACAGTCAAGCAAGATAATGTAATAATACTTTAGCCCTTAAATAAAGTCAAGGACCTTTAGTTCTTCCTCAAGGACTATAGATAATATTGAGTCATGTCCTTTGAGGTGTTTTGTAGATACTGAAATCCCCACCAGGTGAAAGAAGCTAACTTTATGCTGCCCATGAGCACATAGACCCTAGACCAGTTGGAACAAGAAGGTTGATAATGCTGACTCCCGATCACCTCACCACCAACCTATGAGCTGATCATACCCTACTCATTGAACACTAGAAGACTCCTCACTACTCTCTCCAGGGTGGGCCACACAGTCTTGAGGGCATTAGTCTGCTGTGGCCCCAAAGCAATGAAGCTGTTCTTTTCTATGTCACCCCAAGCCCCACATCTCCACATTTCTATTTGGCACCAGTGAACAGAGGCTGCATTTCGGCACCAATCCTTAGATATCTTACACACAGAATATACAATGAACATATTGGGGCTGCTTTCTGCAATCAAATCAGCTTTGGATACAAGAGTACTCCTCATGGATCTGCCTTATTACCATGACCCTCTGTCCAAGGGAGACTGTGAGACCTTGCTGTTGGTGGATGGCAACTATCTGTTAAATGGTGAGCGCTGTGCATCTGTGTCTCATGAGTAGTAGCTCATGCTACTACTGATAACAAGTAGAAAAGAAATTGTGCTTCACTGTTCTTTACATGCATTCTGCCACCTCTGTTTGCAATATTTAAAATACTAATAGTATTGCACATTTTTATTTAGCTTTTATTTAGATTCAATATTTATCATTTCCTCTTGTCTCTCTCTGGATCTACTGAGGTAAGTATAAATAATCACTATTATTTACATGAATAAGCAAGCCCAAAGTTTCTCAGATGACTTGCTCTCACTAAAATCCATCTGATATCAGGTCAAAATGCCAGAACTATCCTACCAAAGTGATTACTTAAAGGCTAATGTAGAAAGCAGAGCTGACTTAATGATAGTCTCCCAATAGAATATGGACCACTGAAACTTTTTCACCTTTTACCCACCATAGAAGTTAAAATCAAGTGAATCAATCATAAGAAGAAGATATGTTTCTTTCTGGGGATACAGAGATGAGACAGGTAGCCCTAAGGTGTTCTGGGTCTATTGGAGGAAAGCAAGTTGCGCATATAATGCAGACTTAAAATTTCCAACTCTTGGCCATCTTCCTGTGCCAACAATGAAACTTCTGGCCTTCTGGGACCAGTTCTTACCTGGGCCACCACATATATACCAGATCAGGCAATGAATTACCGCCTTCACTGAGTCTCTACTTCTGCTGCTCCTGGGGTCCTAACTTGGCTCCACATTGAAGCAATTTTATTATTTGAGACTTCTTTTCTAGTCTTTGTTTTTCTTCTGTGACCAAGTTCTTCCTCCTTTTTCTTACATACATTTCTACTGAAACTTCTGGGCCCCTTATTTCATAGTTCACAAATTTCCATATCTCTTTCACCTATTTGCAGGATGTTCACTTTATTAATTATCCATTATCAGAATCAGGCTGTCTATCAACATCACTCTCATCCACTTCTGGGGCATCCCATAACATATGGAGTGATTAAAGATCCTTAGGAAGTCTTATGAGGACCCACCATTGTCTGATTTGTCTCTTCAGCCTCATTGCTTCTCTGCCTTGAGGTTAACACCCCAACAACCTTAAAATGCTGTGGTCTCTCATCTATATTCCTGGCTTCTGCTATGCTGTCTGGAATGTTCTTCCTCCCACTCCTTATTTCTTCTTCTCTTACACAGGGTAACTCTTAATCATTCTTTAAGAATTAGCTAAAAGTAAGATGGTAGTCTAGAGGCTAAGATTCAGTATTCCCAATGCAGGGGGAGGGGCCCAGTTTGATCCCTGGTGAAGGAACTAGATCCTACATGCTGCAACTAAAGATCCTGCACACAGGAACTAAGACTCAGCCCAGGGACTTCCCTGGTGGTTCAGTGGCTAAAACTCCACACTCCCAATGCAGAGGGCCTGGGTTCAAATCTTGGTTGGGGAGCTAAGGTCCCATGTGCCACAAGTAAGACCCAGCACAGCCAAATTTTTTTTAAAAAGACCCAGCTCAGCCAAATAAATACATAAATATTTTTTAAAAGAAAAGTTTATCAATTTTACCTTTAAAAACTCACTTTTAATAAAAAAGAAAGAATTTGCTAAATATAATTAAAACAGCAGTTAACATTTATTGAGGGCTTGCTAAGTGCCAAGCATATGGATGTTTTCCTTTAAACCTTTCAGCCCTCAAATGTGGTATGTTTTATTATTTTTATCATTTTCTAAATGAGACAAGTAAGACTTTGAGAGCACTTGAACTGCTTTCTCCAGGAGGACCCCAGCAACAAACAGGAATAAGTGTTCCCATATTATTATCCTAGGCATATTTTTATCATTGCACTTAGCACATTGTATTACAATGTTATTTGTATATGTTTTATTTGTTTTCACTGGGCCAGTGAATTCCTTGAGAACAGAGATTGTTTCTTAGTTATCTGAATTTGCAAACCTAGCAAGATGACTGAATTGTTTAATATTTGCTGCATGAACACCTCACTTTATGAATGCATGAATGGGTGCCATCATATGGCCTGTTCAACTATTATAAAAACATAGAGGAGGTAACACAAACTGCCTAGGAGCAGTGAAAAAAAAAAGGATTCATGGAGGAGGTGTCCTCTCAAATGAACTTGAATGAAGAGTAAGAGATATCAGACAAACAAGGGAATGAGGGCACAGCAATAGCTTCAGTTCATGTCTTGCACAAGACCTCAGATTTAAGGTGTCCCAATATGTCTGTGCAAGGCTGAGAAGTAGAATATGTATATTTAGAAACAGAAGGAGATGACAGTATAAAGGGAAAGGCCAGATTATAAAGGGCTTTGTATAAAGTACCTCGAATGATTATAAGCAGGAAAGAACCTGATTAAATTATTTGAATCATCTATTTAGACAGTGGATGGAAAATGGTTTGAAAGGAATATGAAGCAATCTGTGAGAAGTTAATTGAAACCTATGAGGAAAAAGAAAAGGACATGAGCAAAGGTGATAGCAACGAAGAAGGTGAAGAAGATGGGATAGATATGATTGATGGGCTGCATAGATATGAATATATGGATATGATGGAATGGATATGAATAATAGGCTGAAGTGATTAAACTTAGTTACAGGCTAATTGTGGGAGGTGTGAGAGAAGAAGTTTCAAATGACTCCATAGTTTTTTACTTCAGGAATCAGAAATGAGAAAATAGCAGTGCTATAAGCCAGTAGTGAGAACCAAAATAAGAAGAAGAATAAGAAAAAGGAGAGCAGACTTTGGTGAGAGGAGGCACAGACAGAGAGGAAAGATAAAGAATTTTGTTTGGGATATGTTAATTCTGTAATACTTACATGATGTCCAGGTAAGTTACATGCATTATCTCATTTATTATTTGAAAAACCCATCTTCAGTAGGTAATATATCTCTATCTTGTGGGAAAAGGAATGGAACTTCTTACTAACTAATGTGTTCCCACTCTTATCAATGTCCCTAATTCCAGTGCTCAAGGTGGTCCCCTTGGAACTGTGCTATAAACTGCCCAGGCAGGGAACTTGCCCAAGCTGGGAAACTGAGGGCTTAGCAGTAGATCCTCATATGTGGAATCTTGCATTCTGTTTCCTACAGATGAGCTACCTTTTCTTCTTTGCAGGCTTCCTTAGTGGCTCAGTCGGTAAAGAATCTGCCTACAATACAGGAGACCAGGGTTTGATCCCTGGGTCAGGAAGATCCCCTGGAGACAGGAATGGCAACCCACTCCAGTATTCTTCCTGGAAAATCCCATGGACAGAGGAGCCTGGAAGGCTACAGTCCATGAGGTCTCAAAGAGTTGGAACACAATTGAGTGACTAACACTTTCACTTTCTTCTTTCTGTGCTAGAATAGCAATATGCCAACTTCCAAGCTTTCACAGATCTAAATGAAGACATTATGAAGAAGGTCAGAAGTAATGGAAGGAAGTCACAGAGGAGAGTTGACCTGCAGCATATTGCACCAACCAGAAAACTATGTGGTAAGCATGGACAGGAAATGTTACCTGATCTCACAGCCTGATATAGCGTGCAGAAAACACCAATGTGCAAAACACGGTCTGTGCAGGTGATATTGTGAGGTTAGAAGTTGGAACTGGGTCTGGCTTTATAATCTGCAGAGTAAAAACAGAATAGATATTTGGAGATGCAAGGAATTCATCAGCTGCTGTGAAGGGAAAGGAGGAAAGTAGCTTTCTGTAAGAAGGTTGCAGGTGAGAAGACCCTAAACCCTGCTCAGGGCATGCTCACTGAGGAAGATGGCAATTAAAGAAATCGGTTCAAAAAAAAAAAGGCCTTTAGAAAGTCTCTAGAGTCTAGAAAGTCACAGTCTCTATATATTTTATAGCGGTTCATAGCAGAAAAATCAAACAAAATACAAAGGCATAAAGAAGAAAGAAGTAACCCTCTAAAACCTTACCATATTAAATGATCCTTATCAATATTTTGGCAAAATTCTTTCTAGACTTCTCTCTGTGCACATACATATGCAGATACACATAGACATAAGCACACACAGACACACACAAAGCCACACACATATGTGCTTAGGTTGAATCTTCTGATTTTTCTGATCTACTACATTTTATAACTCAAAAGATATACCATGGACACGTTTCTACATCCATGAAAGCATGTATTTGTAATAATTTTATAATCGCCCAGTATTCTATTGAGTGTATGTATCAGTTCAGTTCAGTCACTCAGTTGTGTCCAATTTTTGTGACCCCATGGACTGCAGCATGCCAGGCTTCCCTGTCCTTCACCAACTCCCAGAGCTTGCTCAAACTCATGTCCATCGAGTCAGTGATGCCATCCAACCACCTCATCCTCTGTCACCCTCTTCTCCTCCTGCCTTCAATCTTTCCCAGCATCAGGGTCTTTTCAAATGAGTCACTTCTTCACCTCAGGTGGCCAACGTATTGGAGCTTCACCTTCAGTATCAGTCCTTCTAATGCATATTCAGGACTGATTTCCTTTAGGATTGACTGGTTGGATCTCCTTGCAATTCAAGGGACTTTCAAGAGTCTTCTCCAACACCACAGTTTAAAGGCATCAATTCTTCAGCACTCAGCTTTCCTTATAGTCCAACTCTCACATCCATTCATGACTACTGGAAAAACCATAGTTTTGACTAGATGGATCTTTGTCAGCAAAGTAATGTCTCTGATTTTTAATATGTTGTCTAGGTTGATCATAGTTTTTCTTGCAAAGAGCAAGAAAAGCTCCTTTAATTTCATGGCTGCAGTCACCATCTGCAGTGATTTTGGAGTCCAAGAAAATAAAGTCTGTCACTGTTTCCATTGATTCTCCATCTATTTGCCATGAAGTGATGAGATGCCATGATCTTAGTTTTTTGAATGTTGAGTTTTAAGCCAACTTTTTCGCTCTCTTTCACTTTCATCAAGAGGCTCTTTAGTTCTTCTTTGCTTTCTGCCATAAGGGTGATGTCATCTGCATATCTGAGGTTATTGATATTTCTCCTGGCAATCTTGATTCCAACTTGTGCTTCATCCAGTCCAGCATTTCACATGATGTACTCTGCATATAAGTTAAATAAGCAGGGTGACAATATATAGCCTTCACATACTCCTTTCCCAATTTGGAACCAGTCTCTTGTTCCATGTCGAGTTCTAAATGTTGCTTCTTGACCTGCATACAGATTTCTTTGGAGGCAGGTAAGGTGGTCTGGTATTCCCATCTCTAAGAATTTTCCACAGTTTGTTGTGAATCATGCAGCTAAATGCAAAGGAGAAAAGCTAAAAGCAAAAGAGAAAAGCTAAAAGCAAAGGAGAAAAGGAAAGATGTACCTATCTGAATGCAGAGTTCCAAAGAATAGCAAAGAGAGATAAGAAAGCCTTCCTCAGTGATCAATGCAAAGAAATAGAGGAAGACAACAGAATGGGAAACACTAGAGATCTCTTCAAGAGAATTAGAGATACCAAGGAAAATTTCATGCAAAGATGGGCAAATAAAGGACAGAAATGATATAGACCTAACAGAAGCAGAAGATATTAAGAAGAGATGGCAAGAATACACAAAAGAACTATACAAAAAAAGATCTTAATGACTCAGATAATCACAATGGTGTGATCATTCACCTAGAGCCAGACACCCTGAAGTGCAAAGTCAAGTGGGCCTTAGGAAGCATCACTAGAAACAAAACTAGTGGAGGTGATGGAATTCCAGCCGAGCTATTTCAAATCCTAAAAGATGATGCTGTGAAAGTGCTGCACTCAATATGCCAGCAAATTTGGAAAATTCAGCAGTGGCCACAGGACTGGAAAAGGTCAGTTTTCATTCCAATCCCAAGGAAAGGCAATGCCACAGAACAGTCAAACTATTGCACAATTGTACTCATCTTGCACACTAGCAAAGTAATGCTCAAAATTCTCCAAGCCAGGCTTCAACAGTATGTGAGTGTATGTATATTGATTTACATGAAACTGTAAGTTTTTTCCAGCAATGTAACAATAAAAGTTTTCATACTTAAATTTTTTAATTAATTAATTTATTTTAAGCTTTCTCTTGCAGTAAATTTATAGAAATAGTATCGTTTGGTCAAACACTTGTACATCTAAAATTTTGATAGATATTTACAAAATTAGCCTGCTGCCCAAATATTGTACCAATTTACAACATGGAAAGTTCTTAAAGTATTCTGTATTGACTTGGATTCCCCTGCCTGTGTCATGTCATGGAAAAATGAAGGTGACATAAATAAAATCACACACTGACACACATTCAATTTTATTTCCTTCAGATGACCTTTAAAATTTGTTTAAAGCAAAAATTAAAACTCAAGCATGGAGGTTCAAGAAGGAGGGGATACATGTACAGCAGAAACTAACACAACATTGTAAAGGAATTATACACCAATTAAAAATAAATTTATAAAAGCATATATATGGAAAAAAACAAAAAATCTCAAGCACAAATGTCAGAACAGAATGTGAGCAGGTTTCTCCTGAGATGCTGGTCATCTACAGCTGTTGCACAAGTACAGCTCCTGCATTTACTCTATAGAAACAGGATGAACTTCCACCACAAGTGTGGTTCAAATGTCAGACTGATGGTGCCACCCACATACCAAAAGGATATGAAAGGTTTCAGTTCAGTTCAGTTGCTCAGTCGTGTCTGACCCTTTGCGACCCCATGAATTGCAGCACGCCAGGCCTCTCTGTCCATCTCCAACTCCTGGAGTCTACCCAAACCCATGTCCATCGAGTCGGTGATTCCATCCAACCATCTCATCCTCTGTCGTCCCCTTCTCCTCCTGCCCCCAATCCTCCCCAGCATCAGGGTTTTTTCCAATGAGTCAACTCTTCGCATGAGGTGGCCAAAGTATTGGAATTTCAGCTTCAACATCAGTCCTTCCAATGAACACCCAGGATTGATCTCCTTTAGGATGGATTGATTGGATCGCCTTGCAGTCCAAGGGACTCTCAAGAGTCTTCTCCAACACCACAGTTCAAAAGCATCAATTCTGCGGCTCTCAGCTTTCTTCACCGTCCAACTCTCACATCCATACATGACCACTGGAAAAACCATAGCCTTGGCTAGACGGACTTCTGTTGGCAAAGTAATGTCTCTGCTTTTAAATATACCATCTAGGTTGGCCATAACTTTCCTTCCAAGGAGTAAGCGTCTTTTAATTTAATGGCTGCAATCACCAACAGCAGTGCTTCTGGAGCCCAAAAAAATAAAGTCTGAAACTGTTTCCACTGTTTCCCCATCTATTTCCCATGAAGTGATGGGACCAGATGCCATGATCTTAGTTTTCTCAACGTTGAGCTTTAAGCCAACATTTTCACTCTCCTCTTTCACCTTCATCAAGAGGCTCTTTAGTTCTTCTTCACTTTCTGCCATAAGGGTGGTGCCATCTGCATATTTGAGGTTATTGATATTTCTCCCGGAAATCTTGATTCCAGCTTGTGTTTCTTCCAGCCTAGCGTTTCTCATGATGTACTCTGCATATAAGTTAAATAAGCAGGGTGACAATATACAGCCTTGACATACTCCTTTTCCTATTTGGAACCAGTCTGTTGTTCCATGTCCAGTTCTAACTGTTGCTTCCTGACCTGCATACAGGTTTCTCAAGAGACACGTCACGTGGTCTGGTATTCCCATCTCTTTCAGAATTTTCCACAGTTTATTGTGATCCACACAATCAAAGGCTTTGGCACAGTTAATAAAGCAGAAATAGATGTTTTTCTGGAACTCTCTTGCTTTTTCGATGATCCAGCAGATGTTGTCAATTTGATCTCTGCTTCCTCTACCTTTTCTAAAGCCAGCTTGAACATCTGGAAGTTCATGGTTCACGTATTGCTGAAGCCTGGCTTCGAGAATTTTGAGCATTACTTTACTAGCATGTGAGATGAGTGCAATTGTGCGGTAGTTCAAGCATTCTTTGGCATTGCCTTTCTTTGGGGTTGGAATGAAAACTGACATTTTCCAGTCCTGTGGCCACTGCTGAGTTTTCCAAATTTGCTGGCATATAGAGTGCAGCACTTTCACAGCATCATCTTTCAGGATTTGAAATAGCTCAACTGGAATTCCATCACCTCCACTAGCTTTGTTCATAGTGATGCTTTCTAAGGCCCACTTGACTTCACGTTCCAGGATGTCTGGCTCAAAGTTTTATTACTCCCATAATGCAACTTTCTGGCTAGAGCAGGATAGTCTTCTAGAGCTGGTCTGAAAATGAATGGAGAAAGCAATGAAAAGAGTTAAAATCAACCACAAAGAGAGATCAGCCTTGAAAATTCTCTGAGTGAGCAAAACCAGTTTAGTTATGCAAGCAAAGCTTCATCTGGCTTATTTTGCAAGACAAATATACTACTAATATACAAATATACTACTATACAAATATACAAATATACTATATTTGTATACAAATATACAAATATACAAATATACAAATATACTATACAAATATACAAATATACTACTAACAAGAATACTACTAATAACATGTAATTGATATAGTGGATGAATTGGCTAAAGAAAATGTGGTATAGATCTTCCTTGACTTATGATATAATTGTATCCTGATAAACTCATCATGAGTTGAAAATACTGTAAGTCGAAAATGCATTTAACACACCTAATCCATCGAGTGGGCTTTCCAGGTTGTGCTAGTGGTAAAGAATCCTTCTGCCAAATCAGGAGGTGTGGGTTCGATTTCTGGGTTGGAAAAATCCCCTGGAGTAGAAAATAGCAATCTGCTCCAGTATTCTTGCCTGGAGAATCCCATGGACAGAGGAGCCTGGCAGGCTACAGTCCATGGAGTTGCAAAGAGTCAGACACAATTGAAGCAACTTAGCACAGCCAGTATTCTTCCCTGGAAAATTCCACAGACAGAGGAGCCTAGCAGGGGATGCCAAAGAGTCAAATATGACTGAGCAACTGAGCACACACACAATCCACCGAACATCATAGTTTAGCTGAACCCACCTCAGACATGCTCAGAACACTTACATTAGCCTGCAGTTGGGCAAAATAATTTAACACAAAGCCTATTTTTGATAAAGTATTGAATATATCATGTAATTTATTGAATTACATACTGAAAGTGTAAAACAGAATGGTTGTATGGGTACAGGATGGTTGTAAGTGTATTGGTTGTTTTACTGTATCAGTGTGATTGTGGACTGACTGGGACCTGTGGCTGCTGCCACCACCCAGCATCAAGTAAGAGTATAGATGGCATATCACTAGCTCAGGAAAAGATAAAAATTTGAAGTATGTTTTTTACTGAGTGTGTATCACTTTTGCACCACTGTAAAGTCAAAAAATCGTAAGTTAAACCACTGTACCCCAGGGACCATTCATTGCTATCGTTCAGTTGCTAAATTATGTCTGACTCTTTGCGACCCCATGGGTACCAGCATGCCAGCCTCCTCTGTCCTCTAGCACCTCTCAGAGTTTGCCCAAATTCATGTCCACTGAGTCAGTGGTGCTTTCTAATCTTCTCATCCTCTGCCGTCCCCTTCTCCTCCTGCCCTCAATATTTCCCAACATGAGGGTCTTTTCCAATAAGTCACCACTTCACATCAGGTGGGAGAATACTGAAACTTCAGCTTCAGCAACAGCCCTTCCGTTTTATATCCTTTAGGACTGATGGTTTCACCAGCCACACCTGGAGAAAGAAATGGCAACCTACTCCAGTATTCTTGCTGGGGAAATCTCAGCTCATAGGAGCCTGGTAGGCTACAGTCCATGGGGTTGCAAAGAGTTGGACATGACTTAGCGACTAAACAACAACAATATATATACATATTACTCATCCACAGAAAAGAATGAAATCTTGCCATTTTCGACAACATAGATGAAACTTGAGGGTATTATGCTAAGTGAAATAACAGAGACAAAAACAAACATTGTACAGTCTCACTTACATGTGGAAACTTTCTTAAAAAATCAAGCTCATAGATAAAAAGAACAAGTTGGTGGTTTCCAGAGATGGGGAGTGAAGAGGGTGGAAGAAATGGGGGAAGGAAGACAAAAGGCTCAAACTTTCAATTGTAAAATAAAGTCATAGAGATACAATGCACAGCATGGTGACTATAGTTAATAATATATATCACAATATTTGAAAATTGCTGAGAGAATAAATCTTGAAAGTTTTCATTACAAGAAAAAATGTAACTCTGTATGGTGACAAATGTTAATGAGACTTATTGTGGTGATAATTCCACAATGTATACAAATATTGAACCATTATTCTGTACACCTGAAACTAATATAACTGTATATGACAATCATACTTCAATTAAAAATTTTTTAAAAGGTAGAACCTTCCAATGAAGTCATTTGGGTTTGAAGTTTTCTAAGTGGGAATCTCTTTCCTAGTTACATGTTTATTGAACTATAACATACAGAAAAGTATGCATATGATAAATTAAGAGATCAATAAACTACCAGAAAGTAAACCCATTAGTGTCACCACTACTCACATCAGGAATTAAAAATTACCTGCACCTCTCAAGCACCATCTCTTGCCCTCTCCCAGTAGTGTACCAACATGCAGTCTCTCCTGAAAGGTACCAGATATTCTGACTTCTATCACCATAGGTTAGTTTTGCTTGTATCAGAACTTTACACAAATGGGGTCATATAGCATATGTCTTTTTCCATCTGACTTATTTTGGTGAACATTATATTTGCAAGAGTCATTCATGTTTTAAATGCTAGCTGAAGTTCATGCAGTCATGAAATTAAAAGACGTTTGTTCCTTGGAAGAAAAGTTGTGACAAACCTAGACAGCATATTAAAAAGCAGAGACATTACTTTGCCAACAAAAGTCCGTCTAGTCAAAGCTATGGTTTTCCAGTAGCCATGTATGTGTGTGAGAGTTGGACCTTAAAGAAAGCCGAGCACCAAAGAATTGATGCCTTTGAACTGTGGTGTTGGAGAAGACTCTTGAGAGTCCCTTGGACTGCAAGGGGATCAAACCAGTCAATCCTAAAGGAAATCAGTCCTGAATATTCATTAGAAGGCCTGATGCTGAAGCTCCAATACTTTGGCCACCCATTGGGAAGAACTGACTCATTAGAAAAGACCCTGATGCTGGGAAAGATTGGGGGCAGAAGGAGAAGGGGATGACAGAGGATGAGATGGTTGGATGATATCACCGACTTGATGGACATGAGTTTGGGTAAGCTCCTGGAGTTGGTGATGGACAGGGAAGCCTGGGGTGCTGCAGTCCACGGGGGTTGCAAAGAGTCAGACACGACAGAGTGACTGAACTGAACTGAAGTTCCCTCATCTTCATTGCTATGTGGTATCCTTCTGTATGTGTACATAACACTTTATTAATATATTCTACTAGTTATGAGCATTTGCTTTTTCAGCTTGGATCGATTGTAAATAATACTTCTATCAATACAATGCACATTTATCCATCTGTCTATCTATCTACCTACCTATATTTTTTATTTATTTATTTGCACTTACATGGTCTCATTTATTTAAGGTATGTACCTAGGAATAGAATATTACTGCTTCATAGAGTATATCTATGTTTAAACTTCGTATATGCGTGCTAAGTCGCTTCAGTCGTGTCCAACTCTTTGTGACCTGATGGACTGTAGCCCACCAGGCTCCTCTGTCCATGGGATTCTTCAGGCAAGAAAACTGGAGTGAGTTGCTATGCCCTTCTCCAGGGAATCTTCCCAACCCAGGGATCCAACCTGTGTCTCCTGCAGCTCCTGCGTTGCAGGCAGTTCTTTACCACCAAGAACTTAGATAGATAATAAAATACCATGTTCCAAAGAAGTTGCACCAGTTTGCCCTTCTGTTTATAGTATATGTGGGTTCCCATTGTTCCACATATCATCGAGCCACTGATGACACTTAGTGTCATTAGTCTTTTTATTTGAACTGTTCCTTCTGGGTGTATCTTAATTTAGTTTTAATTTTCATTTGCCTGATTCCTAGTGAAACTGAAACATTTGTGAACATTTATTAGTTTGTTAGATATTTTTCAACTCTTTTACTCATTTCTGTGTTGAATTATCTGTCATTTCTTTTTCATTTGTATAAATTCTTCATCTATTCTGGATAAGACCATTTTGTTATGTGTTTTACAAATATCCTCACCTATTCTGGGCTTTCTTTACTCTTTTAATGGTGTTTTGATGAGTGTAATTTCTAGATTTTCACTTAGTACATCTTATCATCATTTCTTTTAGGGTTATTTCTTTTAGGTGGGCTGCTGTCTATGGGGTCTCATAGAGTCGGACACGACTGAAGCGACTCAGCAGCAGCAGCAGCAGCAGCAGCAGCAGCTTTTAGGTTTGGTTTAAAATTTCTTTCTCTACCACAAAGTTGTATAGAATACAGGTATTCTTCTACAAATACAGTATCTTTTAGATTTGTTATTTTACATTTCACATGAGGGTCTACAATACACTTGGAGTTTTGTGTGGTGTAGGTAGAGTACACACTTCATTATTTCTCATATGGATAGTCAACTGATCTAGCGCTCTTTGTTGAAAAACTGGTATTTCTCTATAGATCTGCAATACTTTGTCATATGTAAGTGTCTAGATACATCTAGTTGTGTTTCTGGAGCTTTTATCCTGTTTCATTATTCTATTTGGCTTTTCTCCTGCTTCTGAATTGGAGTAGCTTTATAAATAGATCTTGATATCTGTTAGAATTGATTCTGACCCCTTTCCTCATCTTCCAGAGTGTCTTGAAAATCTCTTGGACTGCAAGGAGATCAAACCAGTCAATCCTAAAAAAATCAACCCTGAATATTCACTGGAAGGACTGATGCTGAAGCTGAAGCTCTAATACTTTGGCCACCTGATGCAATGAGCCAACTCATTAGAAAAGACCGTGATGCTGGGAAAGATTGAGGGCAGGAGGAGAAGGGGGCGGCAGAGGATGAGAAGGTTATAGCATCACTGATTCAGTGGACATGAATTTGAGCAAACTCTGGGAAATGGTGGAAGACAAAGGAGCCTGGCATGCTGGTGTCCACGGAGTCACAAAGAGTTGGACAAGACTTAGCAACTGAACAACAGAGTGTCTTGGTGTAGCAATTCCTTTCATTTTTATATAAATTTCAGAAACATTTGTCATTTTCCACACTAAAAAAACATGCTGTGATATTGTTTGGGATTGTCTGTATATATATTAATCTGGATCCACTTACATCTTTACAACATTTCTTCTTCCAAATTGTATACATATTCATTCATTCATTTGCGTCTTCCTTTATATCTCCAAATAATGTTTTATAATTTGATTCTGGAATCCTAACACATCTTTTCCTAGACTCACTCCTAGGTCCTTGAAGTGTTTTGATATCATAAATGGCATCATGAATATTTTCAAGTTTGCTTTTCTAAATGTTATTGCTATATGCAAACACAATCAATTTTTTCATAGACTTTGCATACTGTGCCTTTCTACACTCACTAATTTTAACAAATTATCTGTATATTCTTTGGACTTTATTGTCGAAACAATATTGTTTGTGAAAATGGATGACGCTAATTTTTCCTTTTTTAATCTTCTCCCCCACACTCCATCTTATTACTCTGGTTGGAATCACTAGTACAATATTACATATTTTCCTTTTTTCAATTATTATTTCTTCCATACATAGATTATTTAAAATTCTATTTCTTGTTTCAAAATACTATAAGATTTTTAAAAATCTTCTGATAATTATTCATAGCCTACATTCATTATCATAAGAGAATATTATGGAGAAAATATGTCAAAATATTTTGCCTTGTGGGTTTGTCTATTTCTTCTCATTAGTCTATCAATTTTGTATTATATAGCTTAAATTATCTTACTAGGTGCATGCAAATTTTGCATGTGTGTGCATGCTCAGTCATGTCTGACTCTTTGTAACCCCACGAACTGTGGCCTGCTAGGCTCCTCTTCCATAGAATTTTTCAGGTAAGAATACTGGAGTGGGTTGCCATTTCCTCTTCCAGGGGATCTTCCTGATCCAGGGATCAAACCTACATCTCTTGTGTCTCCTACATTGCAGGCAGATTCTTTACCACCTGCACAACCTGGGAAGCCTGCTGGCAAATTTTAAATTGTTACGTTGTGGTTCAGTCACTAAGTCATGTCTAACTCTTTGTGAACCCATGAAATACAGCACGCCAGGCTTCCCTGTCCTTCACTGTCCTTCACTTTTCCAGAGTTTGCTCAGACTCATGTTCATTGAGTCGATGATACCACCCAACCATCTCACCCTCTGTTGCCCTCTTATCCTTTTGCTTTCAATATTTCCAAGCATCTGAGTCTTTTTCCAATGAATTGGCTCTTCATATCAGGTGGCCAAAGTATTGGAGCTTCAGCTTCAGCATCCATTGAATATTCCAATGAATATTCAGGGTTAACTTCCTTTAGGATTGACTGGTTTGATCTCCTAGCTGTCCAAGAGACTCTCAAGAGTCTTCTCCAACACCACAGTTCAAAAGCATCAATTTTTCAGCACTTAGCCTTCCTTATGGTCCAACTCTCACATTCATACATGACTACTGGAAAAACCATAGCTCTGACTATATGGACCTTTGTCAGCAAAGTGATGTCTCTGCTTTTTAGTACACTGTCTAGGTTTGTCATAGCTTTGCTTCCGAGGAGCAAGCGTCTTTTAATTTTATGGCTGCAGTCACTGTATGCAGTGATTTTGGAACCCAAGAAAATAAAATCTGCCACTGTTTCTACTTTTTCCCTAATTGGGGAAATTGTTATAAATATAGTTATATTTGAAGATTATATTACTAGGTGTTTGAAAGTTTTTAAATGTTATGTATTACTCATAATTATGTAATGTATTACAAATTATTATATATTGAACCTGTTTCATTACAAGGTGAAACTCTCCATCAATACTTTTGTCATAAATTCTGTCTTGTCTGATATTAATATTAATCTCAAATTTTGTTTTGGTTCATATTTACATGCTATAATCTTTATGCTTTTACATTCAGAATTTCTCTGGTTCATGTGTTTTATTTTTTTGAAGGTACTAAATGTACATTTTATTTTGCTTTAAATTGTATTTCAAATTTGAGTGTAATTGCTTTATAGCACAGGAAGCTCAGCTTTGTCATCTGTGATGTCCTGGGGGAAGGAGGGAGATAGGGAGAGGGAAGCTCAAGAGGGAGGGGATATAAGTATCCATATAGTTGGTTCCTGAAGTTTGTATGTTTTATATCTTCCTTTAGTAAATATTAAGAAGTTAGGCTTTGTTTATTTTAATCCTATCCATCAATTTTTGTGTTTTACCTGGAGCACTTAGCTCATTTACATTATATATAATTACTAATATATTTGAGTTTATGTTTCATGTTATTCACCAACTTTGTAATTATTCTGCTCTTGATGAATTTTTTTCTGATTTAGGGGGATTTGGAGAATATTTAGTAATTCATGTCACATCTTTTGATTTGCACTGTTCAAAATTTTATTGTGCTGTTCTTAGTCACTCAGTCATGTCCAACTCTTTGAGACCTCATGGACTATAGCCTGCCAGTCTCCTCTGTCCATGGGGATTCTCCAAGTAAGAATACTGGAGTGGGTTGCCATGCTCTCCTCCAGGGGATCTTCCCAACCCATGGATCAAACCCGGGTCTCCCATATTACAGGCAGTTTCTTTACCAGCTGAGCTACCAGGGAAGCTATCAGGGATACCTTTTGATTTGCACGGTTCAAAATCTTATTAAATATAACCTATCACTGCATTTGATATGCAACTCAACAATGTACTCTTTCATGAGGTTTTCTTGTCTCTTTTTATGTTGTGTTTTTGTTTGCTTGTTCGTTTGATTAATTTGTATATCACAGAAGGGAGATATGACAAGATTCTGCTTGTGGGAAAAGGGGTAAGGGTGTCAAAGAGAGTTCTTGGGATATTGGTTGGTTGAAAAGTCACTCTAGAGAGTCAGAATGTCTAAATATATTTATAAGTTGCTTGTTGTGAAATGTGCAAGGCAAACCTCTCCTCCTCTACCTCTACTGCTGCAAATCTTCAGTAAATTCTACTTTGCTCACCAATCCTTTTATAAACATTTTTAAAATTAATTTTTATTTGGGGGCTTCCCTGGTGACTCACCTGCCAGCACAGGAGACACGGGACAATCTGGGAGGATCCAATATGCCACAGATAACTAAGCCTGCACACCACAACTATTGAGCCTGTGTTCTACAGCCTGAGAATCACAGCTACTGAGCCCATGCACCACAACTGCTGAAGCCTGTGTATCCTAGAACCCGTGCTCCACAAGAGAAACCACCACAGTGAGAAGCCTGCACACAGCAACTAGCAAGTAGTCCCAGCTCGCCATAACTAGAGGAAAGCCCACACAGCTTTTGGATAGCACAGGGAATGGAGGGCTCCCTTCATAACTAGAGAAAAGCAGTGAAGATTCAGCCCAGCCAAAAATAAATAAATAAATAAATAATTAAAAATCTATTTTTCTTGGAGTATAGTTGCTTTACAATGTAGTGTTGGTTTCTGCTGTGCAGTAAACTGAATCAGCCACACATATACACATATCCCCTCCCTTCTGAACTTCCTTACTGTTCAAGTCACCACAGGGCATTAAGTAGAGCTCTCTGTGCTATACAGTATGTTAACAATCCTTCCTTATGAGTGGATGTTAATTTTGACAGGGAAAGGCATAAAAAGTGTTGCAGTCCATGGGGCTGCAAAAAGTGGGACACAACTAAGAGACTGAACAACAACAGGAATTTATAGAAACACTGAAGAAATTTTCCCAGGGCATGGACCTGGGGAATTGAGGTAATTCTACCTAAATTTCAAGTGTTGGGGAGGGTTCACTGCAAGCTGTGTTATACACCTCTGGAGTTATTCCTACATTAGCCAATCAGGCAGCTGCATTGTCTCTGAAGTCCCCCAGAAAAACGCTTTATATTTGGGAGAAACCCCTTAGACCTCTGCCATTAATACATTTGGGTGGATATTAATTAATTAAATTTATTAAGCCAGTGATCGTGTGAGCAGAAAATCTCTGAAGACTAACCATCCTGACCATTCACCACCTGAAACTAGTCAAACTGGTTTGCTGAGCCTCTATCGAGAGACTGCCCTACCCAGGGCTAGCCGATTCCTAGAACTACTAAACAGCTCAACCCACTTCACAGATGCAAAGAATAGCTAGTCCAGAGCCTGTCTTCCTGGTGGTTTAGTCACTAAGTCGTGTCCGACTCTTGCAATCCCGTGGGCTGTAGCCTGCAAGGCTCCTCTGTCCATGAGATTTTCCAGGCAAAAATACTGGAGTGGGTTGCCATTTCCTTCTCCAGGGAAACTTCCTGACCCAGGAATCGAATCCAGGCCTCCTGCATTGCAGGCAGATGATTTACCAACTGGGCTATGAGGGAAGCCCAACCTACTGACCAACCTCCATTATCTCATACTCCCAGCCACCAGTTTGAATCACACAGGGCCAGGTACCAGAAAACTAGGAACAGGCTCTGTGTTCCAGAGCCCACTGAAATGGTTCAAACTAGCCAATTCTAGACCTGCTGACCCTGCCTCGCCTATTCCTTCCCAGGGAAACCACAATAGAGGCTACAGCTTCAGATCCCTTCCCTGTCCCTGCCTCCCATATATGCTCTTGCACCTGTGACCTGTGCTTTTCCATGTGCCCCCTTCTCTTGGGAACTGTGAGAAATAATGTGTTTTTTTCCTGGCAATAGTCTCCTGATCTGTAAACCTTAATGGTTCTCAAGTTTGCTATGAATTCACTTTATTTTAAAACAGCACCATACCTAGATGGGTTTTCCCTGGTAGTTCAGCTGGTAAAGAATCTGCCTGTAATAGGGGGGGCCTGGGTTCGATTCTAGCATCAGGAAGTTCCCCTGGAGAAGAGATGGGCTACCCACTCCAGTATTCTTGGGCTTTCCTGGTGGCTCAGATGGTAAAGAATCCACCTGCCATGTGGGAGACCTGGGCTTTATCCCTGGGTTAGGAAGATCCCCTGGAGGAGGGCATGGCAACTCACTCCAGTCTTCTTGCCTGGAGAATCCCATGGACAGAGGAGCCTGGTGGGTCAGACACAGCTGAACGACTAAGCACAGCACACAGCACATATCTGGATGTGCCAGATTCCTAAGATGTCCAGGATTATAAGGGGTAGGAGCACTTTTCACAGGAGAATGCACATTACTGGACAATAAGTACCTGTGATATTGAATGATTTGCCTTGGAAATGAACAGAGATCATTCTGTCATTTTTGAAACTTCACCCAAGCACTGCATTGTGGACACTTTTGTTGACTAAGAGGGCTACTCTATTTCTTCTAAGGGATTTTTGACTCTTGACTGATAATATTCTATGCAGCTGAAGATGGAGAAGCTTTATACAGTCAGCAAAAATAAGACTGGGAGCTGACTGTGGCTCAGATCATGAACTCCTTATTGTAAAATTCAGGCTTAAATTAAAGAAAGTAGGGAAACCAGTAGGACATTCAGGTATGACTTAAATCAAATCCCTTATAATTATACAGTGGAAGTGACAAATAGATTGAAGGGATTAGATCTGATAGAGTACCTGAAGAACTATGGACAGAGGTTCGTAACACTATACAGGAGGCAGTGATCAAAACCACCCCCAAGAAAAAGAAATGCAAAAGGGCAAAATGGTTGTCTGAGGAGGTCTTACAGATAGCTTAGAAATGAAGAGAAGCTAAAGGCAAAGGAGAAAAGGAAAGATAAACCCATCTGAATGCAGAGTTCCAAAGAATAGCTAGGAGAGATAAGAAAGCCTTCCTCAGTGATCATTGCAAAGAAGTAGAGGAAAACAATAAAATGGGAAACACTAGAGATCTCTTCAAGAAAATTATAGATACCAAGGGAACATTTCATGCAAAGATGGGCTCAGTAAATGACAGAAATTGTACAGACTTAACAGAAGCAGAAGATATTAAGAAGAGGTGGCAAGAATACACAGAAGAACTATACAGAAAAGATCTTAATGACCCAGATAACCACAATGGTGTGATCAGTCACCTATAGCCAGACATGCTGGAGTGCAAAGTCAAGTGGGCCTTAGGAAGCATCATTAGGAACAAAGTAGTGGAAGTGACAGAATTCCAGCTGAGCTATTTCAAATAGTAAAAGATGATGCTGTGAAAGTGCTGCACTCAATATGCCAGCAAATTTGGAAATCTCAGCAGTGGCCACAGGACTGGAAAAGGTCAATTTTCATTCCAATCCCAAAGAAGGGCAATGACAAAGAATGTTCAAACTATTGCACAATTGCATTCATCTCACACACTAGCAAAGTAATGCTCAAAATTCTCCAACTGAGGCTTCAACAGTACAGGAACAAAGACCTTCCAGATGTTCAAGCTGGATTTAGAAAAGGCAAAGGAACTAGAGATCAAATTGCCAACATCCATTAGACCATCGAAAAAGCAAGAGAGCTCCAAAAAAAATCTACTTCTGCTTTATTGATTATGCCAAAGCCTTTGACTGTGTGAATCACGACAAATTATGGAAAATTCTTCAAGAGATGGGAATACCAGACCACCTTAACTGCCTCCTGAGAAATCTGTATGTAGGTCAAGAAGCAACAGTTAGATCTGGACATGGACTGGTTCCAAATTGGGAAAGGAGTATGTGAAGTCTGTATATTTTCACCCTGATTATTTAACTTATATGCAGAATACATCATGCAAAATTGCCAGGCTGGATGAAGCACAAGCTGAAACCAAGATTGCTGGGAGAAATATCAATAACCTCAGATAAGCAGATGACACCACCCTTAAGGCAGAAAGCAGAGAGGAAGTGAAGAGCCTCTTGATGAAAGTGAAAGAGGAGAGTAAAAAAAAGCTGGCTTAAAACTCAACATTCAGAAAACAAAGATCATGGCATTCTATCCCATCACTTCATTGCAAATAGATGGGGAAACTGACAGACTTATTTTCTTGGGTTCCAAATTCACCACAGATGGTGACTGCAGCCATGAAATTAAAAGATGCTTGCTCCTTGGAAGAAAAGCTATGACCAATCTAGACAGTGTTTTAAAAGCAGAGACATCACTTTGCCAACAAAGGTCCGTCTAGTCAAAGCTATGGTTTTTCCAGTAGTCATGTATGGATGTGAGAGTTGGACTATAAGGAAAGCTGAGCACCAAAGAATTGATGCTTTTGAACTGTGGTGTTGGAGAAGACTCTTAAGAGTTCCTTGGACTGCAAGGACATCCAACCAGTCCATCCTAAAGGAAATCAGTCCTGAATATTCGTTGGAAGGACTGATGCTAAAGCTGAAGCTCCAATACTTTGGCTGCCCAATGGGAAGAATTGACTCATTAGAAAAGACCCTGATGCTGGGAAAGATTGAAGGCAGGGGGAGAAGGGGACGACAGAGGATGAGATGGTTATATGGCATCATCAACTCAATGGACATGAGTTTGAGCAAGCTCTGGGAGTTGGTGACTGACAGGGAAGCCTGGCATGCTGCAGTCCATGGGGTTGCAAAAAATCAGATATGACTGAGTGACTGAACTGAATTGAGGCAGTCATACTTGGTCAAACTTACTACTCTAAATGAAGGTTTGACAAACTGCAGCTGGGGTCCTAAATCTTTCTATTGCCTCTTTTTGTAAATAACCTAATATGTTCTTTTCTTCCAGTTGGAGAAATATTCCTACACTAATTGTGCATATCCAGATCCCATCACTGTCCATACATTGCTTCCCATGTCATTTTTGATCCCCATGGATTAGTCCAACCTTCTCGATTGTTCCACTACCTCTGGACATACTTCATTCAGCATCTGTACACTTTTTTGAGCACCTGTTCTGAGCTGAGCACAGCATACTCATAAGTGGCTTCAGCAGGAGATGGGATACCCTTTCAGCCAAAAGCATCCCTGGAAGGGATGCCACGAGCCAGAGAAGCTGAAAACTGGTGATTTAGGTTTAAATACAAGGACAGCGCAACTAGTTCTGAGGAGCTTGTGTTCAGGATTGAGCTTGAGCCACAAACATTGTTGATAGTTTAACCCACTTCTGTGAGTCATACTTGGGCCATTTATAGGCTGAAAAGTCTTGGTCACTTCATCACCCCGCCTCTCTCATTTCCTGAATCTTGTGAAACTATCTGAGTCCCAGAGAGTAACCTTATCTCACTCCTACGAGCCAGAGCAGGAAGAGGTATTTCCACAAGCCCCATTTAGGCCAGCTGCCTCCAATTCTCTCCTCAGATTCGTCCCTCAACTTGGGGTACTGGAAGGCTCCCCATGGATCTGCCTTATTACCATGGCCCTCTGTCCAAGCGAGACTGTGAGACCTTGCTGCTCAAGGAAGGAGTGGATGGCAACTATCTGTTAAGAGACAGCGAGTCTATGCCCGGAGTCCTGTGCCTCTGTGTCTCGTGAGTAGCCTCACCTTCCACGCATATGTTAAATGTAGGACTGATAACCAGGTGGAAAAGAAATTGTGCCTCACTGACTTCACAGCCCAAATGAACAGAATGAGAAATAGCTAGACACTGCCACGAGGGAATGGAAGGAACATGTCTGTCTAAGCTCCTCCACCTTTCCTTCTCTCCACATGCAGACTCTGTGGAGCAGCAGAAGCGGGGTGGTGGTGAGGAGAAGGCTTCAGGAAGCACAGGAAGAGAGCAGAGAGGCAGAGAAGGCAGCCATGTGAGAAATTTCCTCTCCTATAAAGGCTGATTTATTTAGTACGAAAAACATGAAATTTTAACTTGAGAGGCCAAGTTTTTACAATGGCTGGCTCCACTTGTGATTTTTAAGATACTAATAACATTTCAAACTTCGTTACATTTGTAAAAGTCTTCAGCGGACATTATTTCCTTTCATCCTGCTTGTAGTCTATCAAAACAAGCCACCATTTTGTAGATGTAGAAACAGACCCTGGGATGTCTGAAACAACTTGCTTGTGTAATAACACATCAGGTGTTTCCAAAGAAGCTGAGTTCAGTATGAAAGTTTAAGCCAGAGCATCAGAGCTACACTGCTGAAGAAAGTTGCTCAGCCCAGTTTAGAAACCAATCTTAAACAGATATCAGGGGAAATCTACTATCTTTAAAGGATTCTCCTGTTTGTGGAGACCACTGAACTTTTTCTTTACCTGTTACAAGAATTAAAATCCAAGTGTCTCCAAGGATAAGCTTCAGTGCTTCTTAGAACTGGGAGTTATGAGGCCAAAAAAGAGTATCATTACTGACAGAATAGACAGGGATGTCCTTCTTTCTTTATGTGACACCGGGAATCCAGATATAAGAAAGGCAGCCTTCAGGTGTCAGCAGTTTGAATTCAAGTTACAAGTGATGTTGAGAGTGCTTTCATATATTTTTTAGCCATCACTAATTCCTCTTTTGAGAACTACATAATCACATCCTTTATGCATTTTTAGCTCGAGTTGTTCTCTTCTTTCTACTGATTTTTTTCAATTTCTGTGTATGAAGGTAAAACTTTTTTTTTTTCCAAAAAAAGACACACAAACACAAGAAAACTACAGACCAATTTAAATTTCATTTCCTATTAATTTTCAATAAACTACTAACAAAATAGAAGCCAGTAAAACATTAAAGCAGAAAATACACTATGCTAAAATACACTATGTTCCAATCTAAGAAATCAAGGATGCTTCCACGTTAGGAAAATTATTAGTTTAATTGTGTATTAATAGGTCAGAGGTTGCAAACTGTATAACTCATTCAAATTTGCTTAAAAGCTATTAAATAAAATTCAGCATCTACCCCTCAATTAAACACATACTCACGTGTGCACATGCATGCACTCACTAACACACTCCTAACCATATATAGCTAGATAGATGCTTCCTTAACACCGGATGAAGCACTAGAAGAATTACCCCTAAAATCATGAATGCGCCAAAGTGATTATAGCGCTACTATGTAACATTTTCCAGGAGATATCAGCAAGTGTAATTATCAAAAGAAATAAATGTAGAAGTTGAAAAGGAAGATGTAAAATTATCATTTACGGTTGACATGACTTTATACCCTTGAAATCCAGATTTAACTGAAAAAAAAATGACTAAAATCTTTAAGAAAATTCAGTAGGGATACAGGCTTTTATAATTGAAATCTAAAAATCAACAGCTTCCATACTGAAATAATAACTAGTAAGAAAATATAATAAAACACCTCATTTACATCAGCAAAAATTAATAGTACCTAGGAATAAATATAATATGAAATGTGTAAACTTAAATATCCACTGGGGAGCTTACTAGAAGACTTATATGAAAGGAAGAATTCAATTTGGAAGCTTACCAGTGCACCATGATTAATCTATAAATTCAGCATTTTTCCAGTAAAATAAATTAACAGAATCTTAAATATTCTCTTCAAAGATAGTGAAGTTTATCCAGATGGGAAATAAAACACAGGGAACCTGCTAGAGAGCCAGAAAAGTTTTTTATTAAAAGAAGGGGGACTAGCTCTACCAAATACTAAAATACATTACTACAGTAATTACTACAATAATTAAAGGAGTTTGGTACTGAGAAATCAATTAAATATTTGGAATATAGAGTCTGGTAGAAATAAAGCCAAATACATATGGAATTTACTTTATATTTAAAAGATCATCTCAAATCAGTGAGGAAAAGATGAATGATAATTAACTGTGTTGGGACACTTGGCTGGTCACTTAGAAAAAACAACCTGAATCCGTTTCGTACTTCTTAAAGTTAATTCAAAGTGGTTCTAATACAGAACTTATTTTTTCGAAATGAAACCATGTGTATTAAAAGAAAACATGAACTATTAAAAAATATTCCTGGAATTGAGAAAGTCTTTCTAACAATACATAAAACCAGAAAACAAAAAAGAAAAGATAGCTAAATATGACCATTATAACAAGAACAACAACAAAAAACTGTTATTAACGACAAACCAAGAGAAGAAAATCACAACTTCATTAACATGGAAGAGCTCTTAAAAAACAATAGAAAACTAGACAAAGTGCAAGAAGAGATTTTCTGAAATGGAATATGAAAAAGAAAGAATAAGAAAATATTAGATGGCTAAAAACACACAAAAGAATAATGTAATACCATTTTTACCAATTCAGTGGTCCAGAATTAAAACTGAAAATACCCAGAGGAAATTCAGTTTGGGGGAAGTAAAAGTGCTGCTGCTGCTGCTAAGTCGCCCAGGCAAGAGTACTGGAGTGGGTAGCTATTCCCTTCTCCAGGGGGTCTTCATTACTGGGAAATTGAACCCGTAGCTCCTGCGGCTCCTGCACTGCAGGCAGATTCTTGACCGCTGAGCCATTGGGCAAGCCTAACTGCTGCTGCTAAGTCGCTTCAGTTGTGTCCAACTCTGTGGGACCCCATAGATAGCAGCCCACCAGGTTCCGCTGTCCCTGGGATTCTCCAGGCAAGAATACTGGACTGGGCTGCCATTTCCTTCTCCAGTGCATGAAGTGGAAAAGTGAAAGTGAAGTCACTCTTGTCGTGTCCGACTCTTAGCGACCCCATGGACTGTAGCCTACCAGGCTCCTCCGTCCATGGGATTTTCCAGGCAAGAGTACTGGAGTGGGGTGCCATTGCCTTTGACCCCAAATCTCATTAATAAAAACGTATCTTACAGTTATTACTGCATAAGTATGTGCCAATTGGCATTAACAAGATTGAGTAAATCCATATATAATATGGAAAAAATTCCAAGATCTATTGTGTGAAAAAGGCAAGATATTAAGTATGATCCCATTTGTGTAAAAAAAAAAAAAAGTATACCTATATCCATAAACAGTTTTTGAAATGTATATAAGAAATTCACAATAGTGGTTACAGCTGGGAAACTTAGGAGGAATAAATTGGGAAGAAAAGGTTGTGGATTCATTCTTTGTATTTGATAACTTCTTCTCACTATTTAAATGGTTTATATGTGCAGATATTACTTTGGTAATTTTAAAAAATATTTATAAAAATGTAGTGAGTCCCTACTATCTATGCAAACACTGTGCTAAGGCCCTGGGGGATTCTAAGGTGATTCCAATAGGCAACTTGTAATTTTTTCAACATGTAAATAAATAAAATAAGGGTAAAGTATAAATTTCAGAAGAGACAGTTTTATACAAATTTAAAATCAGAGGAGATGATCAGTAAAGTCTCCTTAGAGGAGGTGGTATTTGAGTTCGGACTTAAAATTGTGGATAAGATTTAGTTACACAGAAATGAGATGGAAGGCATTGTAGGTTGGGGGAAAGGCAGGAGCATAGGTCCAGAAAAGGGATATTTTAAAGCATATAGGAATCACACAGGGTTCTAGAAAGGTAGTTTGGAAACAAATCAAAGTCGGTTTGGGGTAATATTGTGGGTCTTAAAAGGATGACTCTGTAGTTGTTGGGGAAACATGGATGGTTTCTGAGAAGGGAAATGACAAGACTGGTACTGATGTTTGGGAACTTCAATCTAATAAGGATAATATACTGAAGCTGGCAGATAATGATGGCAATAGAGACTGCTGTGTCTCTAGATGGGAGATGGTGAGGAACTTGCTATGGTGGGGCAAGCAGTGGGAATGGAAATTAGAAGAAGGTGCAAGGGGGACTTCCTTGGTGACACAGTGGATAAGAATCTGCCTGCCAATGCAGGAGACACGGGGTCGATCCCTGGTCCAGGAAGATTCCACATGTCGTGGAGCAACTAAACTGTGCACCACAACTGCTGAGCCCGTGCAACTAGAGCCTGTGCTCTGCAACAGGAGAGAGCACCACAATGAGAAGACTGAGCTCCTCAACAAAGAGGAGCCCCCCTTACCACAACTCAAAAAGGCCCATGTGAAAGCAATGACAAAATAAAAGAATAATAAATTTTAAAAATTAAAAAAAAGGAGGTGCCAAGTATGTAAAATAGATAGGAGGGACCTTGGTCAAGATTTCAGCATAGATAATCTAGCCTTAAGGCTCAGATCAAATAGCCCCCTCAAAACCCTTTTGGCCCCTTTCATAGTTCTTGTGAAATTTTATCGCATCAGTATAGACCATTCAATTGTAATTGTTCAACAATTTTTTAAAGTCTCCCATGTCAAGGACTTCCCTGGTGGCTCAGATGGTAAAGCATCTGCCTACAATGTGGGAGACCTGGGTTCAATCCCTGGGTCAGGAAGATCCTCTGGAGAAGGAAATGGCAACCCACTCCAGTACTCTTGACTGGAAAATCCAATGGACAGAGGAGCCTGGTAGGCTACAGTCCATGGGGTCACAAAGAGTCGGACACGACTGAGTAACTAAACTTTCACTTTCATGTCAAGCACTATAGTGGATACTCAGTTAATACCTTCAATACACCTCAGAGTCTAGAGGAAAAAATAGAGAAGTAAATGGACCCTGTGAGGTGTATGATAACTGATGACTTACGTTAGGGCATGATAGGAACTGAGAGAAAGGAATGATTCATTCATCAAGGAGTCAAGAGCCTACATGGAAGATAGGACTTGGAGGGTGACTAAAACCATCATCCGTTCATTCAACAGCACACACTTAGTGCCTACTATGTTCTAGGTATGGTCCCATGCATTGGTGAAATAGTAATAAATAGTATAGACACTAGTCCTGCCCTCATGAAATGACATTCCAGTGAGAGGAGCCAATAAAGTGAAAACAAATCAGAGGCATACTTCAGCAAGGGCAGAGTCTACTTTGGGTTGGGTTCAGGAAAGGTTCCTCTGAGAACGTCACGTAAAGCAATTCATATTCCAGTATATACCCTGTGTGAGCAAAGTCAAAATTATCTGCAACACAATTGTTAGCCTGTTTTTCTACATCAGTGCAACAAGAGCCACTATGAAGGTGCTTCCCATGAGCCAAAAATTGTGCTAAGCATGTTACATCAATTATTTATGCTTTGGAAAGCCATCCTTGGTAGGTGATATATCCCTATTTTGTGAAAAATGGAATGAAGCTTCTTATTAACTAAGAAGTCCAAGATCAAACTGTTAATATATTGTTATCCTGCCTTTCTTACCAATGCCCCTAGTTCTAATGCTCAAAGTGATCCTTTTGGAACTCTTTAAAGTGCCCAAGCAGGGGCCTTCCAAGCATTGGGCTTGGCAGTAGATCCTGATATGTGGAATCTTGCATTTTGCTTCTTAGAGAACTACCCTTTCTTCTTTGCTGTGCTAGAATAGCAGTTTACCAACTTCCATGTTTTCACAGATCTAAATGAGGTTATTAGGGAGAAGGTTAGAAATAAAAGAAGGAAGTTACAGGGGAAAGTTGGTCTAGCAGCATATTATCACCGACCAGAAAGCTATGTGTGTGGTAAGCATGGACAGGAAATGTTACCTGATTTTACAGCCTGATATAGTGTGCAGAAAACACCAATGTGCAAAACACTATGTAGGTGACTTGACTGTTAGAAGTTGAAACTGGGTCTGGCTTTATAATCAGCAGAGTCAAAATAGAATAGATATTTGGAGATATAAGGGATTCAGCTGCTGGTGTGAAGGGAAAAGAGGGACTTTTTGTAGTCATAGGAAGGTTGCAGGTAAGAAGAACTTAAACCATGACTTACGGCAAGAACAGAAACAGTGAGTGAGAGATCCCAAGAGTCATTTCCAGCTCTCATATTCTGAGATCTTTGGAAAGACTTGAGTTCAAAAAGTAAGAAAAACAAATCAAGCTTTTTTGTTGTTTTGGAAAAATCAAATGTTGAGAAAGGTATAAAAAAGAGAACAGAAATTATCTCAGTCTCACCACTTAGAAATCACCTTTCTTGATATTTCAGCACACATCTCTCCAGACTGTTCTCTACTCATATGCATGTATAAGTGAATATTATATATGTACACAAATTACTCATTATATATATGATGATTTGTGACTTTAAAAAATTTTTAATTGGAGGATAATTGCTTTACAATATTGTGTTTGTTTCTGCCATACATCAACATGAATCAGTCATAGGTACAACTTCTTTTTCAATGTATAATAGGTACATTTCCACATCAAAGAAAGCCAATATACATCATAATTTTATGATTGCTTACTATTTATTGATTGCATATGTCATAATTTATACATAACTATTCATTTGGGCTTCCCTGATGTCTCAGACAGTAAAGAATCTGCCTGCAATGAGGGAGACCCAGGTTTGATCCCTGGGTCAGGAAGATTCCCCTGGAGAAGGGAATGGCAACCCACTTCAGTATTCTTGCCTGGAGAATTCCATGGACAGAGGAGCCTGGTGGGCTACAGTCCATGGGGTAGCAAAGAATCGGACATGACTGAGCAACTAACACTTTCATACATTTAGGTTATTTCCAGTTTGGTCCAATGGACCCAATGTAATTTGATACAACTAATATTTTTGTGCTTGCATCTTTGAGAGTTTGCCCAACTCTCTCCTCAGGATAATACCCTAAACATTTTAACATTTTTACACACATTGACAAATTAGTATAATCAGAGTTTTCATGGATGTACACTCCAATCAAGAGCAGTGAGAAAGCCAGAAGTCAAGCCTTAAAACATTCTTTATTGACTTGTAACTTGTTTTATCATCCTCTTAGAAGTATATTTCAAAGAACAGAAGTTCTTGATTTTAATGAAGTCAAATTTATCTTTTTTTCTTTGATGGATTGTGACTTCAGTAATATGTCAACATATAATAAACCCTTGTCTAATGTAATTCACAAAGGTTCTCTTCTATGTTTTCTTCTAGAGTTGGATAGTTTTAACTTTCACAATTAATGTAACCCATCCTGATTTAATTTTTGCATTTGGGTAAGGTTGGGGTTGGTGTTTTATTAAATATGGCCACCTATTTGTTCCAGCTCAATTGTTGAACAGATTATTCTTTCTCCCAATAAACTGCTTTGGTGCCTTTGTAAAACAAAAACTATTAACTATATAAGTCTGGCTCTATTTCTGAGCTCTCAGCCTTGATTTTTTTTCTTTATGCAAATTCTGTATTATGTTGAGTACCATCAGTTTATAATAAGTCTTGAAATAAGATGGTGTAAATCACTCAACTTTTTCAAGGTTATTTTGGCTATCTTAGATCCTTTGTATTTAAATACATATTTCAGATTCAGCTTTTCAACTAAGACACACACACACAAAGACTGATGATAGACTGAGATTGTATGAATCTATAGGTCAATTTAGGGAGAACCAACATGATAATATTAATTCTTCTGATCCATGAATATAATTTAACTTCTTCTTTCATTTATATCTTTTACAGTTTCTCTCAAAAATGTTTTGTAACAGATCTTGTACATCTTTTGTCAAATTTATCCCTAAAATTTCATATGCTTGATATTATTTTAAATGACAACAGGTTTTAATGATCTAAATTTTAAAATTATTTTTATTTCACTTTCCACTTATTCAATGCAAGTGAATGGATACACAATTAATTTTTATGTATTGAACTTGTATCCTGCAACCTTGCTAAATTCACTTATTGGTCTAGTGGCTTTTTTGGTAGAATTTCTGTATGATTTTTTATATGCCATCTGCAATTAAGATAACTGTACTTCTCCCATTTCAACCTTTTTGTTCCACTTTTTTTTCTTGCCTTATTGCACTACCTAAGACTTTTAGAACAATGTGGAAGTGATGAGTGCAAAAATCCTCATCATTTTCTGACCTTGCGGAAAGGTATTCAGTCTTTTCCTGTTGGCTATGTTTTTAGCCCTTCTATTCCTAGTAGGGCTGAGGTTTTTTTTGCATGAACTTAGATGGTAGTGTGAATTTTTGTTCCTTGTCTCTTAATCAACAGGTGTTTTTTTTTTTAAGATTCCATGTATAAGATTATGTTTAAGATTCCATGTATAAGATTTCATTTATCTCTGACTGCATTTACCTCTCTTTAGCATGATTGAATAATATTCTACTGTTTATACATACCACATCTTATTTATCCATTCATCAGGTGATGAACTTGTAGGTTGTTTCTTTATCTTGGCTACTGTGAATAATTCTGCAATGAATAAGGGAGTACAGATATCTCCTAGATATCTTGTTTTCATTCCCTTTGGCCATATACTCAGAAGTGGGATTAATGAATAACATGGTAGTTCTATTTTTACTTTTTTGAGGAACCTCTATACTATTTTTCTTAGTGGCTGTATCAATTTGCATTCCCACCAAGAGTGCACAATGATTCCCTTCTCTCCATATCTTTACCTACACTTGTTATCTCTTGTCTCTTTGATGATAGCTGTTCCAACAGATGGGCTTCCCTAACGGCTCAGTGCTAAAGCACCTGCCTGCCAATGCAGGAGATGCAGGTCGATCCTTGGGTTGGGAAGATCCCCTGGAGAAGGAAATGACAACTTATTCCAGTATTCTTGCCTGGGAAATCCCATGGACAGAGGAGCATGGCAGGGTGCAGTCCATGGAGTCACAAAAGAGTCAGACACAACTTAGCAACTACACAAAGACAACAATTCTAACTGGTATGAGGTAATACCTCATTGTGATTTGGATTTCAATTTCCCTGATGATTAGTAATCATCAGGTTGAGCACCTTTTCATATATCTCTTGTATTCGTATATCTTCTTTGGAAAAACATCTATCCTTTATGCATTTTGTAAAAAATACTTATGTGCATAAACATTTAGGGTTGTTATATCCTCTTGATTAATTGACACCTTTATCTCTTTGAAAGTCCCCTTATTTATTCCTGGTTAGAGTCCCTGCTCTGAAGTCTACTTTAGCTGATATTGCTAGCTTTACTTTTATTAGTGTTAATAGGATATACTTTCCCCACCAATTAACTTTTAATCTAATTGTGTCTTTACTTTTTTCAGTTAATTATTAGACTTTATTCTGAGAATTTCAATGAGTTTGCTGTTCCCCAGTGGACAGTGGAATCACACTTTTCTGTCTTTATTTTTATATCAGGTGTCTTGTAGGAAACATAAACTTGAGTCTTGCTTTTTTATCCAATCTAAACAATAACTTCCCTTTACTCAAGGCTTCTCTTGTCCCACCTAAAAAAGATTTTAAGTAAGACTCAAAAATATTTACGGAGAAGGCAATGGCATCCCACTCCAGTACTCTTGCCTGGAAAATCCCATGAATGGAGGAGCCTGGTAGGCTGCAGTCCATGAGGTTGCTAAGAGTCAGACACGACTGAGCGACTTCACTTTCCCTTTTCACTTTCATGCATTGGAGAAGGCAATGGCAACCCACTCCAGTGTTCTTGCCTGGAGAATCCCAGGGACGGCGGAGCCTGGTGGGCTGCCCTCTATGGGGTCGCACAGAGTCGGACACGACTGAGGTGACTTAGCAGCAAAAATATTTAACTCTTTCCAAGTAGCTTAATTGCACCCTTGGAAATGTGTTCAATAATATTTATGAGAATACAAAAATATCCAGCACCAAATAAGGTAAAATGTCAGAGTGTTATATCTGATATTCAATCATATTGATGATCATATTAAATGTAGACGGTCTAAATATTCCTATTAAAGGGAAGGAGAAATGTTAATCAATAGGAACAAATTCAGAAATGAACCAACATCATTTTTAAGGACATTAAGATAATCAATGTCCTTCTGTGTTATATTACGCCAGAAGAAGAATTGAAAAATCTTTGTGGTAAGACCATGACTGTGTACTGCTATTCTTCTCAAATGATGGCAAATTGGTTCTGACTACTTTGCTATTAGGAATTTCAGATAGATAGATGGCTTGCTTTTCCTTGACCTACAGCAAATCTTTTCATAGACCTAGGTGCCAGATTTGTGATTATGTTATCCCCAAAAATGTGCATATCTAGAACAGCAGTTGAAAATACAATAACCTTTGATTAATATTGTGATAATTCATAGTCATTGTCCAAGATATATCTAGAGATTGCACTTGCCAAATGGCTGAGTTAAATGAGAATGTGGTAGGAATCAACACACCACACGTTTCAGGATTTGATGGTGCTCTTAGTATAGAAATTTCTTCTAGGGATGTGAATTGCTTCGGTTTACTATCTTGGAAGATGAAACCAATTATAGGAGCTCATGCTTGGTCCTTCCCACTACAATAGTACTCATTCTATGATTCAAAGAACCAATAAGATTTTGCCAGTTTCCAAGTGTGTAAGTGTTAGTCACTCAGTCATGTTCAACTGTTTGGGACTCCATGGACTGTATCCCACCAGGCTCCTCAACCCATGGGATTCTCCAGGCAAGAATACTGGAGTGGGTTGCCATTCCCTTCTCCAGGGATCTTCCCGACCCAGGGCTCAAACCCAGTTCTCCTGCATTGCAGACAAATTCTTTACTGTCTGAGCCACCATAAACACCTCAAGATGGTTGGATGACATCACAGGCTCAATGGACATGAGTCTGAGCAAACTCCAGGAGATAGTGAAGGACAGGGAAGCCTGGCATGCTGCAGTCCATGGGGTCACAAAGAGTCAGACATGACTTAGTGACTGAACAACAACTAAGTATTTAAGTACATTCTGGAACTGGAGAAAAAACCATAGGATGGTCCTGTGGTCCCACTGAACCCACTCAAAATAGACTCAGGTCAAAATTTCTTGTGGCACCTGACCTCAGGAGTTCTAATTCTGAATTGCTGGATCAGGGGAACATTTGGGTCTCTGAGGATTAGTGTCAGTTCAGACCACTATCAAATAACCTTCAAAAACATGAGCACTTTTCATTTTCCCAGTATACAGTCCCTCTGTAGGTTTTTCTGGGAAAGGCTTGAAGTGTTCTCACATTCCTTGCTTAAAGGAACCCAGAAACCCAACATTCCTTTCAATGAAAGGGATCTGAGACTGTGAACTGGATTAAATCTATAAATTGAATAAGACACCTAAGAATCCCTATTCTGTGACTCAAGTCAGGGTTCTTCCACCAGACTTAGAAGTTCTCTGTTTACTTTATATCCAACAGAACTTTTGACTGTCTATCATCATTCTCTGCTTTGCAATCCAGTAAATCAATTAAACATCACCACAGATGTACAGTAAGCTGTTTCTTATACTGTTACATCCCTGTGGTTTATGATAACTGGCTGTCTTTTTCTCATTGAATGCCAATGCCTAACCTCATTGTTTCAGTGCACCTCGTTATTTCCACTGAAATCAGGGAACCCAGTTCCATTGCAGAATTTCTCAATGTCAACTCTAGCTTACAGCACAGAGCCAGAGTTTTTCAAAGATGCTGGTACTCTCCTCGCAATTATTTTTTAGGGCAACATTAAGTCATCTAAGGGGCTTCCCTGGTGACTCAGACCATAAAGAATCTGCCTGCAGTGTGGGAGACCTGGGTTGGGAAGATCCCCTGGAGGAAGGCATGACAACTCACTCCAGTATTCTTACCCAAGGACAGAGGAGCCTGGCGGGCTACAGTCCATGGGGTGGCAAAGAGTCGGACATGACAGCGACTAAGCACAGCACTAAATCACGTAAAGGGGGGAGAGGAATAACTAAATAGTTTGCATAAATACATTTATCCTAACATTCTCAACTTCCTGAGTTTTTAGATTCCATTTTCCATAGAATGCCAAGGAAATTTTAGCATTTTGATCTCTATGGAATGTGAGGCATTATTAAATCCATGCTTTAATTAACCAGTCTAGCAAAATGTTTATGTCACTCCTAGGTACATGAGCTAATATACTAATTTCAAATCCTGGGTGAGTGTGCCTTTATTGATGGGTTCAGCCAACAAATGTTCTATTTTATCTTTTTTGGTTTAAAATCCTTTTATCTGTTTCCACATGTACTCTTTGTATACATGTCTCCTACTGACTGAACCAATCAGAAGTCTGAGAGCAAGGGAGCCCATAGAGATCAGAGCACAGAGCAGAGTGGGGAAAGTTAGAAAGAGGATCTGGAGATATGGAAAATATCCAGCACACACACGTATATATACTGGTACTGGACATATTAAGTTTGAAGTGCCTAATAGACATCCAAGAGAAGATGTTAAATAGTTGGAAGAAAATGAGTCTGGAGTTCAGGGGTAGGTTGAAGCTAGGACTACAGATTAAAATATAATTTGGTAAGTGTTTATATTTTCACAATAGTCTTTCAGTTCAAAAACATTCCACCTCCTTTTTTTCTGTGAAGTATTTTATTGGTTAGATTTTTCATATATGTTTGGCACATTTCTTATTAAGATAATTCAATGCAACCCAACAAATAGTGAGAATATACTATGAGACAGGTAATGTGCTAGAGTGAACAAAGCAGACACTATTCAATCTGAGTGTGTTGTTGTTGAGACACTAAGTCATGTCTGACTCTTTGGGACCCCATGGACTGTAGCCTGCCAGGCTCCTCTGTCCATGGGATTCTCCATCAAGAATACTGGAGTAGGTTGCCATTTCCTTCTCCAGGGGATCTTCCCAGCCGAGGAATCAGACTGCATTGCAGGTGAATTCTTTACCACAGCCACCAGGGAAGCCCCAAATTACAGATGAGGAAATGGACAATTAAAATTCAGTGTGATAAATGTATATTTTCAAAAGTTCCCCTTCTTTCCTACTGATGAAGTGCCCCACCCCAGCATTGACCTGAAGCACTAGGTGCCCTGAATCAGCTCAGCTGCCTTGCTCTGCCAGGTCTTTGAACAGTGCCTGGATGGCAGAGGTGTCATGTGGCTGGTTATAGTGGTATGTAGATGTGACAATATGATATTGATTATCACAGTTTTATAAGACTTGAGACCTGTTAAGACAGGAATACACACACCAAGTAAACCCTATCTATCCATTGCTCCTCTTCTCTCCCCAAGAGAATCAGCCTGAGGTCACCTTAGCCTCTTAAAGGCACAGGGGGGAAATCAAGGATACGTATGTTAAGACTGGATTCACTTTACGTTCTGCTTTTTGTAAAATCTTTTTCCTAAATATTGAAAAAAGTAAAACCTCCTTAAAAGAAAATTACTAGAGAATTAAAACATAGACTTTACCACAAAATAGTGGACTTCAAAAGGGATAAAAGGGGTGAGGTTGCTGGCAAAAAGAATACATATTTAGTGGTGGGACCTTTTTATCTCTTTGTTTTGCTTTGTGTTTGGACAAAGGCTGTTTCAGAGCAGTGGTAATTTTCTGGAATCTAGAAAGTTAACTGCTGAGATTACTAAAGGCTTAAATAACAAGCCCTGTAGCTTGGTTTCAGTAAAGAGATATTAACTACTACAAAGAGTCAAATGTTCATAAAAGATTTTTTCCAAGTTGCAGAACAAGAGATGTTTGTTTGAAGATGAACAAATAGTAAGAAAAGATTTACTTAGCCTATTCTCACATCTTTAGCATCCCTCAACTAGTGTAAACAGAGTTCTGACATGGAAAAACCTTCACCAAAACCCCTCAGAATTCAAGGATGACACCACTGACACCCCTTCTTTCTACATTCCTCCTTCTTCCTCCCTTCCTCCCTCCATTTTTTCCCTTTAATCTCAAAATTGCACTAAAAAGGTATTTTTAATTTTTATTATTAATTGTAATTTAAAAGTTTTATGGAGTGTTATTTTTTGATTATTATATTTTGATTAATTTAATCTGATAATAGTTTATATTAGAATATACATTTTCACTAATTTCTACTTTTATTTGTACTTTATAATATACTTATGACTTTTAAAGTATATTTAAATGTAACAAATACACAGTTTCACTGATCTTTGCTTTATAATAAGTAATAAAATATTGGCATTGTCAGTTTCAACAGTGCCAATGTGAATGAGTAGACACTTGGGCTCATGGACTGTACACATTTCAACTTTACTAAATTTTGTCAAATTGTTCTCTACGGCTTTGGTATCTAATTACAACCCCATTAGTAGTATATAAAACTTTGTATAGCTCCATATCACAGCCAATATTTTGAATTAGTAACTCTTACATCTTTGCCAATTTGGTATGAAATGATATCTAATGTGGCTGCTGCTGCTGCTAAATCACTTCATTCGTGTCTGACTCTGTGTGACCCCATAGCCGGCAGCCCACCAGGCTCCTCCGTCCCCGGGGTTCTGCAGGCAAGAACACTGGGGTGGGTTGCCGTTTCCTCCTCCAATCTAATGTGGCTTCATGTCTACTTCCCTGATTATTAGTGAAGCAGCGTTTCATTTGTTCATTGGTCATCGTACTTACCATTTTCTTACTGTACATTAATGTTCTCATTTTACATTAGGGTTGCCCTTATCTTCTCCCAAATTGTGGACTTTATCACAAAAGTATATAGTATATTTATAGTATATTTTGATAAATAGAAGTTTTAATTTTAACATAGTGAGTTTTATTAATCCTCTCTTTTGACTGGTACTTTTCGTGATTTAAGAACCCCTTCCTTAACTCAAGGTCATTAAGTTGGTCACTTTTATTTCTCCTAAGTTTACTGCTTTGTTTCTTTATAATTGGGTCTTCAATTAGAATGTGAAGCAAAAATCCAATTTTATTTGTTTCCACATGAAAACATTACCATTACCATTTAACAAACAGTCCCTCCCCTCCTCACTGATCTGTTATGCCAGCTCAGTCGTATATCAAGTTTTTACATATTTATGGGTCTATTTCTGGGATATTTTATTCCATTAATGTTTCTTCCACTACAGAGCTAGTTCCTCACTGTCTTAATTATAGCTTTATAAGAAGACTTAAGACAGAAGCATCTCACCACACACACACATACACCACACCAGTTTTATTTTTCTTTTTCAAAATTGACTAGACCATATTTTTATGCAGAGGAACAACATGATCTGACTCATATTTTTAAAAAGGACTACCCTGACTGTTGTGCAAAGAATAATAATGACATCAGAGAGAGGGGAAAAAAGTTGCTAGAACTATGTCCTTGAATAGATGAAAGTGGATGACAACCAGTGGAAATAGGAAGGATTAGCTTTGCAGATCAGCATGCAAAGTTCATCTGTGGTAATAAAGGCAGAGTCTATGCCTGCAGATACTGTTATGTGTGGTGATGGGAATTTGGAAATTCTCTCCCGATTGCTTTAATCTTCTCAGTGAAGTCATCAGTTACAAGTGAGATGTTGAAAGTTTAAAAAGAAAGCAAATGGTATAGAATCAATCACTGTTTGAGGGGAATAGGAAAATAAAGCCTGCCTGGAGGAATTAAGAGTCCATAACCTCAGATATGCAGATGACACTCCCCTTATGGCAGAAAGTGAAGAAGAACTAAAGAGCCTCTTGATGAAAGTGAAAGAGGAGAGTGAAAAAGTTGGCTTAAAGCTCAACGTTCAGGAAACTAAGATCATGGCATCTGGTCCCATCACTTCATGGGAAATAGATGGGGAAACAGTGGAAACAGTGTCAGATTTTATTTTTTGGGGCTCCAAAATCACTGCTGATGGTGATTGCAGCCATGAAATTAAAAGACGCTTACTCCTTGGAAGGAAGGTTATGGCCAACCTAGATAGCATATTTAAAAGCAGAGACATTACTTTGCCAAAAAAAAGTCCGTCTAGTCAAGGCTATGGTTTTTCCAGTGGTCATGTATGGATGTGAGAGTTGGACAGTGAAGAAAGCTGAGCGCCGAAGAATTGATGCTTTTGAGCTGTGGTGTTGGAGAAGACTCTTGAGAGTCCCTTGGACTGCAAGGAGATCCAATCAATCCATCCTAAAGGAGATCAATCCTGGGTGTTCATTGGAAGGACTGATGTTGAAACTGAAACTCCAATACTTTGGCCACCTTATGTGAAGAGTTGACTTGTTGGAAAAGACCCTAATGCTGGGTAGGATTGGGGGCAGGAGGAGAAGGGGATGACAGAGGTTGAGATGGTTGGATGGCATCACTGACTCGATGGACATGGGTTTGGGTAAACTCCGGGAGTTGGTGATGGACAGGGAGGCCTGGCGTGCTGCAATTCATGGGCTCGCAAAGAGTCGGACACGACTGAGTGACTGAACTGAACTGAAAGCCTCCAGACAATTGGCAATGAGCTGTAAGTAGCTATCTGCCTTCCCAATTCAGTTGAACGATGAGTCATCTGATTCCTTGGCGTGGGTGCAAGTGAAGGGGTGAGGAGTGATGAATCAGATCATTTGAACCTCATTTTAATGTTTTTGATCCTCATTTTTTACATTTTAATATTTCTTGGGAATCAGAACATAGGTAACAATTGATAGAGGCATTTAAGGGATGCATTTTTCTCTCCTCAAAAGCCATTATTAAATTGATACTGTATCCTACAATTGATGACATCCAGGAATTGAAGAAATATGATAATGTATGCTATTTCTTGCTCTGGAAATCGCTCAGTTGGGTCTGTTCTCTAAATTCTAGATATATTACTTAGCTAGTGGCTCATGATCCAATGAAGAATAAGAGCACAATACACCACTTCCTTGCACATAATTCCTAACCTTCTCTATTTTAGTCACATTACCTATCTGTAATGAGATCAATGACATTTCAATTAATAAACAACACAGGAATGGCTCAATGATATTTTGTATAGTGTATCAAGTAAGTGCTAAGTGAAAAAATTAGAGAGAAATACCAAGACAATGAAAATTGTAAATTTTCTCTCCTTATTCCCTTTGCTACAGCCCAGAATAAAGATTCCCATTAAAAAAACCTCTCTTTCAAATTCCCACAGATGAGAAGGCCTCAAATGATCAGTTTGTTTTTGGGATTCAAGATTGACAAAGGCATTGCACACAAAATACAGTGATAGATGTTACCTGGATTTGCATGTAAGAACATTGTGATTCACAGAGTCATCTTTCCACAGGTTTAAAAATTTTGTCTACACATACCGAATCTTCAAAGAGAAACATGGGTATTACAACATACAGGTAAGGACATATAAGAACTCCTATAACAAAAACAACAAAAGCTGGGGAGAAGAACCTAAAAACATCTCTGAGATGTGGCCATGTGGAGGCATTCTACACAGGGGAGCACTGTGCAGAGTTAGAGTCAGATCAGTAGTTAACCTTGTCTTCCCTTAAGAGAATAGGGACACACTAGAGTTGGGTTCAATTTTTTTTATATAAAAAAACAAAACAAGGCTGTTTTCAGAAGTGTAGAGGCACAGAGTTCCTCCAGGGGTCAAATATACCAACCTGAACTTTTATAAGACTACTGTCAAATTAGAAGACTAATGACAGGGTGGGTGGAAAGGGAGGAGGGGAGGTCTGAATGTTTAGGGAGTCAGGGGGGTGCTCCATACCTGGATGAAAATACAAAAGGAAGCATCAGTCAAGTGACAATTTGGGGATTTTGTTAATGTGTCTGGTTTACTGAGCAGAAAAAAACTTTTTTCTTTCAAAGTTACTTCTCTGGCAGCAAGTAGAGTATACTGAACGTCATTGAATCTTTAATTACTACTATAAGGATCCTGAAATAATCTTTCTAAAATACTTGCAAAAAGGTTAAGCGATTTTTTACTTCAAGTATTCTCAGAATGTTTGATATGCTAATGTGCACTGTGACTATCTGAGATTTGAATATACTATGATCCTCAGATACACACACACATATAATTTGTTCTTTGAAACAAAGGACATTGTTGAGGCAATTCACAAATTTTTGAATAAGATCTATAGATTAGTAAGCAGTATCACATCAAGACTAACTTCGTTGTTTTAGCCTGGGTGTATAATATTCTTGCTTTTTAGGAAATAGGTAGTATTTAGGTTAAAGGGATATCATGTCAGTAACTTTCATATATTTTTTTTAAAAAGGATAAATATATGCACATTTGTATATTTAGAAAGAGAGATGATGGATGAAAGGCAAATACAATAAAATGTTAACCCTTGGGGTGTGGGTGAAGGATATACATGGATATTTAAGAAACATCTTTGAAACTTTTAAGGCAACTCATTTCAAAACATTTATTTCTTTGTTGTGCATATTTTGGGAAATTCTGGATAATTCCTTAATACACCATTTTGTCTCTTGTCTGGACAAAACAGAGAGGCGTCCGCATCTGTTATAACAGACACAGGGGCATTTCATGAGAAGCAGCTCTACCTCAGGGCCGGTGCTAGATGCTGCCTTGGGCTGATGCGACAGCCTTTTGTGGAGCCGACTTCCACCTCAGCCTGAGTCTCTGTCATGAAGGTTAACACACTGCAGGTCCCAGGGCTTTCCCATCACCCCTCTCTGCAGACCAACACCTTGGTCCTCTGAGAACCACAATAATCATCAAGAAACACAACTACATAAGAACTGAGGAAGCTTTTGTGTTTTTAAATCATTTCTATAAGATTGTAAGTAGAGGGACTTCCCAGGAGGTCCAGTGGTTAAGACGTTGCCTTCCAACGCAGGAGGTGGTTTTGACCCCTGGTTGAGGAACTAAACTCCCATACGCGTCATGGCCAAAAAACCAAAACATGAAACAGAAGCAATATTGTAACAAATCCAATAAAAACTTTAAAAATGGTCCACATCAAAAAAAAAAGTGAAAGCATTATTTTTTTAAAATGACTAGAAATTTGTACTTTGCTTATAGTTGATAAACAGAAAACAACTGTTCATAATTTTACCTGAATCATGTTAACATTTCCATTTTCAATTTAAATCCGGACATTTTGGTCTTATCTTACTCTCACGGAGATTCTGAATTCAAGTATGTAGGCTTTTGTGGGTTGTTTTTTTTTTTTTTTTTTGGCTATGTGGCTTTCGAGATCTTAATTCCTTGATCAGGGATTGAACCCAGGACCACGCAGTGAAAGCACCGATTCCTAACCACTGGACCAGCATCAAGTGTAGAAATTGCATGTTTTACATTTCCCATTGAAGTTGCCTGCATGAGTCGCTTACACTCTCACATCAGCTCTTAGAGGGATTACCCTCCACAGGGCACCTACAAGAGCTGCCCCCAAATTGCCATGGGTGGGAACTCACTCAATACTGCAGACTGAGGTGGGGACCCTTGATTGTTAATCTCTTTGCTCACAGTAGCTCCCCCCAGAGCTCTGTTTTTAAAGGGGAGGTTTCTGTGTTGGGTGTGTGGTCTGAGCTCCCACACAAGAAATGCCAGACACTTGTTTTCAGTTCGCTGCTCAGAGACAGCCCTGAAAACCACTGTCGTGAGAAGTGTCACCTTTCACACACAGTTGCATGGTGATGAGTGCTCTCCTTCTTGCATTTTTGCAGACCATGGAAGGTGTTAAACGAGAGATCTTTCCAAACCTAAAGGAACTGATCTCCAAGTTTGAAAAGCCAAATCAAGGACTGGTGTTTCACCTTGTAAAGCCAATAAAGAGAACCGGATCCTGCCTGAGATGGAGAAGATCGAAGATAGAGTTGGATGGTATTTATGGTAAAAACTTTCATAGGGGGGCCAGACAACAGCCTTAGTCCCACTTCTACTACTGCCCTACTGGGTAGAATCCATACAGATAACTGCTCCTTCCTATGATGTTGGCTCTAAAAAGCCTCATCCTATGAACAGCATTTTCTATCTTCTTGGGAAGCAGTGCCTTCATGCTCCTGGTGGTGGCAAACGCATAGAGCTCTCTGTGCTTGGGCAGCCCTGGGAGACGAGCAGTTTCTGGGCATTCCGGGAGCTGACTTCAAACTCACCCTGTGACCTTGTGCCAATCACATTTTTGGGAATAGATGGCCAAAAAGCAGAATTTTCAAATGAGAAAATTGCTTCAACTTCCTTCTCCAAGCCTCATCCTGCTACATTTTGCTCAATATTTGCTAAGCATTCATTTATGTAGTGTTAGTGGACAAATTGGGCTTCCCTGGTGGTGCTGGTGGTAAAGAACCCGCCTGCCATTGCAGGAGACATAAGAGATATGGGTTTGATCCCTAGATCTGTAAGGTCCCCTGGAGGAGGGCATGACAACCCACTCCAGTATTCTTGCCTGGAGAATCCCATGGACAGAGGAGCCTGGCACTCTACAGCCCACAGGGTGGCACAGAGTCAGACATGACTGGAGCGCCTTAGCAGGGAGCAGGGGACTAATTATTTCAGATACACCCCAAGAGTTATTAAGCCATGGTGGGAAATGAGAGTGCAGAGGATCCAGGTCATATCCCAAGGAGCTACTCTTGTGTAAACCCCTTGAAATCTGCTCACAGAAAAGAATCTGGTATCCGTCAATCACAACACAGTTCGAATTTAGCTCAGACTTCGTGAGACATTTACAGTTTAACCCTGTTTTCTCAAAGTGGGATGTATGGTTAGAGCCCCATTAAAGAGATTTCAGTCCTCAGTGGGCAGGTGACGTAATGGGAGCAGAGGGCTAGCTAGGGAGCAAGGAGCAGAACAGATGGTTCCGGGAAGTATGCAGTCACCCCACACCGATTGTACTCTGTCTACAGCCAAGCTGCCCTTTAGACTCCAGAGCAAGCTTCTCGCCTCCCCAAGACTAAACACAGTTTTTTAATTTTGAGAAAACAGCCCTCCTCTACCATTGTTTCTCTGTCCCCCTCCCGCATGCAGAGGAGTATGTACCCAGTCACAGAGTTGCTTGCTATAGTTGCGGCTGCAGATGTGGTCCCATGGCCGTTTTCTACCATAACTTACAGAAAAAAAAAAAAAATACAAAGAATAAAAGGGGGGCAGAGGAGCAACCTAGGAATGTACCTGTGCTGCAGTCCTTAGGCAAACCCTGATGAGCTGCTCGGGGTGCTTGAGGGCGGCAGTAGTATTTGTCTCAGGGATGATAAAATAACCACAAATCCCAAGAGGAGAACCCTTTGGAGTTCACTCCAAGAAGCGAGAGTCTCACCACACCAGTTGTCCAGGCTTGGGCAGCCTTGGCAGAATGAGCTCGCAAATCCTCAGCCATTAAGGGGGAAGGAACTTCCTCTGATGGAGAAGGCAATGGCAACCCACTCCAGTGTTCTTGCTTGGAAAATCCCAGGGACGGCGGAGCCTGGTGGGCTGCCGTCTATGGGGTCGCAGAGACGGACATGACTGAAGCGACTTAGCAGCAGCAGCAGCAGCAACTTCCTCTGAGCTGCTCATCTTCTCCCCTGCCCCATTCCCTTGGCCACCTCAGAACAAGCCTCAGGTGGTCTCATTCTCATGGAGGCACAGGTTCTCTGCTGGTGAGTGGAGGCATCTGGTCCTGGAAACTCTGATACTTATAAACAGGCCCCCTATTTTGCCAGGAGAGCTCCCTGTGTTACCCCAGCCCTGGAAGATGTCACTCTGATGTGGCATCAAGACCACACTGTGCCTGGGCAGAGGGCTTCCTTCCTGCGAGAGGTATTGGTCAGGGTGACTCCTGGGTGTGGAGCCTCACGGCTGGTCTTCTACTTTTCTCCCCAGAGAACAGTAGCAGTGATTATGTGGATGTCCTGCCTTGAAGGTATGGAGACTGGATGAAGCACTTATAGAAGAGATGGATGACAGCTCTCTCCAGCGATCTGGCTTCTCCTGCAGGTGTGGGTCTGGAAGACCAAACTCTAGGGGACAATTTAGACTCTCCTGAAGATGTTTTGTTCACCAGCCTCAGAGAGATCAGCCACCTTGCCCTGCCTCCCATGCATACAAAACGAGGAGCTTCAAAACCCCGTTCCCCCTTCCACTGTTCTTTCTTGGAATAGGACCGCCTGAACTTATTCTCCTTGACTTGTTAAAGGTGCTACTACTACAACACAGTTGACATCTGGTCATCTTTCAACCAGGCGACCAGAGGGGAGAGAAGAGAGTGCTGGTGTCTACTTCGGAGCCTGAGTTCCAGTCCTGACAATGTGACTACAGACAAACATCTTCCTCTTTCTAGGTCTCTGTTCCTTCATCTAAAAGACAAGTGACCAGGCAGAGGACAGACAACGCCCAGCCTCTCTGCTGAGGCTGGTCGAGTCAGATGGCGTTGGGGAGCTCCTGAGTGATGGGCATGCGTACCGGACCTCAGACTCCCAAAACAGCCGACACATTCTCTGCACCTGCCCGTGCTGGTCTTGGTGATGGTGGGAGCCCAGACCCAATCATGCACCCTTCTCCCTCCAGCCTGGGCAACCCGCCTTCTTTCTAATCTCGATCCCTGCCAAACATTGCCCTGGAGACACTTCCTCTTTGATTCTGCCTGATTTCGTTTATGCACTAAACACTTTAACAGCAGCGGTGTGGTTCTGCATTGTGATACATGTGGGGATTTTGAAAGTGTGTTTCCTGTTTCTGACTAGGCTTTAACGTGTGGTTGAGTCTCACCATGAATCCTCCACAGCACACAGAAATGCATGCTGCACAAAATTGTGCCCCATTTAGAGACATTTTTGACTAAGAGCCCATTCCCGAAGGGTTTGTTGCCTTGGTTCTAAGGCCCTTTGTATTTTTCTGCTATTTCACATTTTAAATTAAGACCTGCTTAGGGTGGAATGTACCACATGCTATGCCCATTCTCTGATCTGTCTTCAAACCTTAATGATTCATTTCACCCCACTGGCCTTACCTTTTAAAGTTATTAAAGAGAGGAACTTGGATTTCTGGGAAACAAGAGCAGACATTGTGGTTGGAACCCCAAAGGCATGAGCCATTCTGACTCTTGGGTCACAGCAAACCGTAGTAGAGAAGCAGGGAGCTGCAGGAGCCACATCAGCATCCTTCTGGTTGGTTCAGTAAAGGACACCAGAAGCAAACCTGCTCTCCAGGGTTCGGCCCCAGGTCTTGGATTCATTCTGCATGGTACAAAGAAGCATGTTCAAGTTATCTGGGACTGCAGCAATCCTTGGCACAGAAAACATGGTCAGTGGAAATTTCCTGAATAAATCAATATATATGAAATGTGGTCACTCATTCTGGATAGCAAAGATTGGTTTGAACTCTATACATCTCAAAATCAAGTAGAACATGATAATTAATTCAAGATCTTTCCATTATAACTCTCATAGAAGTGATTTCCTTTTTCCTGAGCACCTATGCATAGCACCTTACAAGAAGCTTGATCCCTGGTGGGATTTCAGCCATTATTTCTCAAACGAGCAAGCCACATCTAATAGTTGATGCGGATGTCATTGCATAGTTCCCTGAAATTTAGAAGACAGGTCATATGAAGACCAGCTGAAAGATCTGAGTATGTGGGACTGGAGGGGGGAAGACAATAAACTACAACAGCTGTTTCAGTGTTGGCAGTGCCGTTCCGTGAAAGAGGGTGAACAGAAGACTCCTTGGGTGTGATGCCAGCCAGAGAACTCAGACCAGCGTCTGGGTGTTTACAGGAGGGCAGTTTCAGCCAAATGTAGGAAGAACTAAATGTAGGAAGAACTCGGAGCCCACTGGAACTATCCTACATTCAAACAGTCCTCCGTCTTCTGGGGTCCAAATGACTTAGGTATGGAGAGTTGAGTTAATCACATTATTTAATTCTTAACTCATTATCACTATCCATCCATATAAGACACATTCATTTTTCTTCCCTTCATCTCTTATTCCCATTCCAATGGAACCAGCTCACTACTATTTGATACATGCCCTTGTATGTATGGGCTTCCCTGGTGGCTCAGATGGTAAAGAATCAGCCTGCAATGTTCAGAAGACCCAGGTTCAATCCCTGGATCAGGAAGATCCCCTGGAGAAGGAAATGTCTACCCACTCCAGTATTCTTGCCTGGAGAATCCCATGGACAGAGGAGCCTGGTGGGCTACAGTCCATGGGGTCACAAAGAGTCAGACACGACTAAGCAACTAACACTTTTTTTCACTTTACTTACATGTATGCACTCTTGTAGAATATACAGATTTGGTTGAGACTGTATATCTTTTATACTTACATACATGATATAGTGCTATTGCTCCAATTCTGTTATTACTTTTTTTTCACTCAATATTATGATTAGTTCTATTCCTTACTGTTGAGTGTACATCTAACCCAGTGCCGCTAACTAATGCATGGTATTCCACAGCATGCATCCTTCACATTTTGTTTTCTCATCTCTCTAGAGACAGACACCTAAATTGGTTCCAACTCCCTGCTACTAGGAACAACACTGTAATGAACAGCCTCTCTTTATGGACATGTAAGAGGCTTCCTCTGGACTATACGGGTGGGTCATAAAGTGTACTCAGATTTAATTATGATATAATCAAGCCCATTAAGTGCTTTTTTGCCTTATGCTTTGTGGTTTTTGATTCCTGTTTTACAAGCCCTTCCCCACTCCAAGCGTCTACTGGCATTATACTTTTACCTTCTACACTAAGGGTTTTAACAATGGCAGGGACTTTTGCCTTTTTCAGTGGCATATATCCAGTGTCAGAATGTCCTTCACTCCTAGTAGATGCTTAATAAATATCTGTTGAATAAAGGATGAATCTGGGGTTAACCTTTGTCCATGGTGAGAGGTAAGAATCCAGCTTTGTATTTTCCATATATATTGATGTGGTTTTCTGATTTATACCTGCTTAATAATCCATTTTCCCTCCTCTGGTTTATGGTTTATGGTTTCTTCTTCATATCACAACTGTTCTAATACTCTGGCTTTGTAATTGTCTGTTAGGATAAGCAGTCATGTTTAAAATCATTTTAGCTATTTGTGAACCTTGATTGCTCCACATACATTTTAGAATAAATAAGTTTCTCAAAACATCCGGCTGGAATTTTGAGTAAACTTGCAGTTGGAGGAGAACTGAAATTCTTGTGATGTTTTCCCATGTATAAACATGCTACTCTATTTATTCATGCCAGCTTTTATGGTATTTAATGAAATCATAAATTTTCACTGTGGAAGTCTAGTATATTCTGTTAGGCTAATTCCTATTTTTAGTTGTTATAACTTTAAGTCATATATTTTATTACATTTCTAATAGACTATGACAGTAGCAAACTCTATATGCTCTTATTAGATGTCCTGGTTTATCTGATGATTCTACTGTAAATTAAACTGCAAATTCTATGCAAATAATTTTGTCAGCTACAAATGATAGCATTTTGTTCTCCTTCCTTCAACACTTATGTGTTTTATTTATTTTCTATGTTTACTTGATTAGCTAGGACCTCCAGTATACATTAAATACTAAGCAGAATGTGAGCATTCTTGTGTTGTCCCCATATTGGATGAAATGCTTAGTCATTTTCTCCATTTATGCACAATGTTTGTTGTAGCCTTTAAGGAGGCTACTTTAATTTTATCAGAAATGTTTTGAAATTTATTAAGTGATTTGCTTCTGTGTGTACAGAGAGAGTCACATTCCTTTAATTCTCATTCCATTATAGAGGTAAATTACATCAAATTCTTAACATTATACCATGCTTGTATTGCTTAACTTGATCATTTTACATTATTTTTAATAAACTATTGGATTCAGTAAGTTATTTTTGCGTTAAAACTCGTAAACCAAACAGAACTATAATTTGTTGAATCATGGTTATGCTAACAATGCAGAGTGTATGAAGCAGTCTTTATCTTTTTTCTATTTTTTTACAACAGCTTTGTAAGGAAAAGTCTATGTGTTGTTTGAAAGCTCATTAATACTCTTATAAAACTGAGTTTGAAGTCCTGGTAAAGAAGGATAGGACATCTCTTATTACTCTTTAAATATTGGGTGACCAAAAAGTTCATTGGGGTTTTTATGAAAACACGCGAACGAACACTTTGGTCAAAACAGTATCTTTAATGCTCAATGGTTTATTCAATTATCTTGCCAAATTTGGCACTCTTTGTTTTTCCAGGCATTTTATAAATTTTGTCTAAGTTTTCTAAATTGTTGGCATATAGTTAATACTATTATTATTCTTAAAAATATATTGTGACTGTCATTATATCTTCTTCACTCTGTGTTTTATTTGCATCTTACTCTTTTTACCAATCAACTTTGTGTGTCTTAATTGTCCTTTTAAAGTCAGCTTTTAGTTTTATTTTTGTTACTGTTTTTTAGATTGGTATTCTCTATTTCACTGACTTTTATCATCATTTTTCAGCTTATCTGGCTTATCTTCAATATTTATTGTTTTGTAATAAATTCATTTAAAAGCTATGAATTTATCTCATAGTACTACTTGAACTGTACCCCACAAATTTTAACATGGTTTTTATTGCTGTTCAGGTCAAGGTATTTTTAATCGAAGAGAACAGTAGTTTGTCATTTTTTCAAACGTACTTTAGTTTTCACTTGAGTATAGACTTCAAACTATATGGTATTAAATTTAACATAATTTGACTTGATTTCTGAGGCTTCGTTGATGACCTGGTATATGTGAACATCCTGTGAACATTTTGTTAGGAAAGAGTTGTTTTTTCTATGCATTTTAAAGCTATCTTCACCAATGCCACCAATGTATTCAAGATTATAGACCATATAAGAAAAATATTTTTTATATTTTTATAGGTGTTCTTATTTTTCATCTATTTGATCTATCAAAGAGAAAAGTCTCTCATTTTAACCCAATATATAATAGTTTAGTTTTCTGATTATAATAATTGCCATATATTATATTGACATATATATGTCTTCATAGTTTTGCTATTTTCAGGTTATATTTTTAGATGTATATATTTTAATAATTATTTTATTATTATTTATTTATTATTATTATTTTATAATTATTTTAATAATTATTTTAAAAAACATATTGTTTTTTTGAAGTGTTTCTTTTTTCTCATCATTTTTGCTTTTCATTATATTTTATCATACTTAAACTGCTATCTTGACTTTCTCTTCATCCATACTTTTCAATATATAATTTTGCATCCCTTTGCTTTTAAATTTTTTCATATCTTTTGTGCTAACCCTGTCTTCTATAGACAGATATTACTGGATTTAATTTTTTTCCAATTTAAGTTTTCTCCTTTTGTTTGGTAAGTTTGAAACCCTTATATTTATTACACTTTGTTCTATTTGAATTTATTTCTGCCACTGTCATGGGCTGAATGTTTTTGGCCTCCCAAAGCCACATGTTGAAGCTCTGACCCACAATTTGATGGTATTTGGAGGTGGGGCCTTTGGGAAGTAACCGGGTTTAGGTAAGGTGGTGGCCTCATGAGAGATTCAGGGCCCTTATAAGCAGAGGAAGACCAGACACCAGAGCCCTCTCTCAACCTGCAAGCACCGAGGAAAGACCTTGTGAGGACATGGCAGGAAGGTGGCTGACAGCACCCCAGGAAGCAATCCTCACCAGACACAGAATCTGCTGGCACCTTGACCTTAGATTTCCCACCCTGCAAGAAAGTCTAGTAAAATGTGTATTGTTTAACCCACCCAACCTATGGTATTGAATATTTTGTTACAGAAGCCTGAGCTAAGAGAAAAATCTTACTCCATTCTTTCCATTTTCTATATATTTTGTTTTCTTTGTTTTCTCCTTTAACCCTACTGATTTGAAAGCTCTATTAAAATTTTTTTGGTGATGGTTATCCACAGCCTATTAAAAACCAGTATTTTTGCTTTTCTCTATAATTTTGTCACCATTGTTAATCTCATCTCATTTTCTGATCTAAAACCTGAATTATTATTATCTACTCCTTTTGAGTCCTTTACCATTTATGTAACAGTAAGATTAACCGAATCAATTATTCATCCTTACTTCCTATGCACTTACAAACATACAGAGCTCTTCTGAGTTCACTTCTTTTCTTACTGGAATATTTCCTCCAAGAATATTTTCAAAGATGGTCTTTGAGAAGTAAATCTTTGCAGTCTTACATGCCTCATAATGGGCTTCCCATGTGACCCAGCAGTAAAGAATCCACCTGCAAATGAGTCGAGAAGATCCCTTGGAGTAGGAAATGGAAACCCACTCCAGTTTTCTTGCCTGGAAAATTTCTGTGGACAGAGGAGCCTGGTGAGCTACAGTCCAGGGAGTCGCAAAGAGTTGGACATGACTGAGCGACTGAGCACACACACACACATACTTCATAATAGTGTTTATACTCACTCAAATGGTAGTTGAACTGAATATATAGGCTTAGTGTCCTTTTCTTTCAACAATAGCAAACATTAAGCCACTATTTTTTTGTATCTAGGATTCTTACTAAGATGCCTGATGTCAACCTGATTCTCCTTTATAGCCCATTTTTTTTTCTGGAAACTTTAAAGGTGGTTTCTCTTTTTGACCCTGCATTTTGCTATAAATATGTCTGAGTTTTTCCTTCTCATCCTGTTTGAAGGTCTATATGCTATTGTATTAAAATTTTAATCTTTCTATACTTTTTGAGAATTCTCATTTTTTTCAAAGATTTCCTCCCCTTCTATTTTCTCTCTCCTATGGAAGTCTTAGTGAAAAAAAGGTGTTATCTGTTTTATTTATCCTTTCACATACTATCTGTTGAATGATCTTAGGAAACTTACAAGCGGTTTTCAAAGGAGATAATAGTTACCTCATGAACGTATGTTACTTTTGTGATGAAAAGCTGCTGATTGGAGAAACTAGTTGCCAGAAACTGCAACGCCTAAAGTCAGCCACAAGAGGTCAGACAACTACCAAGAAAATAGATACTGAGCTGAAGTTTTTGTTTCAGCTGCTACTGCTAAGTCGCTTCAGTCGTGTCCGACTCTGTGCGACCCCATAGACGGCAGCCCACCAGACTCCGCCGTCCCTGGGATTCTCCAGGCAAGAATACTGGAGTGGGTTGCCATTTTCTTCTCCAGTGCATGAAAGGGAAAAGTGAAAGTGAAGTCGCTCAGTCGTCCGACTCTTAGCGACCCCATGGACTGCAGCCTACCAGGCTCCTCTGTCCATGGGATTTTCCAGGCAAGAGTACTGGAGTGGGGTGCCATTGCCTTCTCTCTTGTTTTAGCACTGCTGAGGAAATATGGTAGCTACAAGAGGAGAAACATTCCTCTCATAATGCACATCTCTCATTTGAATGCTTACTCTCCAGTGTCAGTAACAGGATTAGTGTATGAGCCAGGCTTCCTTGAGTCTGCAATTTGAGATGCAATAGAAATACTTCTGCCACTCCTGCTTGGAGTGCAATTCATAGATCATATTCATACCAACACCCTGCAGAATGGATGTTTTCCAGAGGCACCAATCAGCTCTGTCACTTACTGGTAGAGTGACTTTGGGCAAGTTGCTGAAACCCTCTAAGCCTCTGGCCAGCCTCATCTAGAAAATGGGGTGAATAAGTCTTACTGCATAGAGTTATTGTAGGAAATCAGAGACCCTGCCAGGACAGGATAATGTTGAAAAACTAGTCCTTGCTGTTTTCTTTGTAAAATGAGGGATTTGGTGAATGGGTCTCTAAATTCAGTGTTTAATGAAATCACATTCATCCCTGGAGAAGATCCAACTCAGCAAGCTGTTTCTGGGCCATGAACATTTCTGGGAAGTTTTTATCAGACTGGTGTGATGGAAATAGAGGAGAATCACGTGGCGGTGACGCTGTCCGCTCCTGGAATCTAAAATCCTGGGCCTACAGGTCTAGCTCTATATTTTTATCAGTTGTAAGACTCAGGCAATCTGCTTAGTCATTACCTCAATCTAAGTGAAAGTGTTAGTCACTCAGTAGTGTCTGACTCTTTGTGACCCATGGACCATAGCCCACCAAGCTCCTCTGTCCACAGGATTTTCCAAGCGAGAAGGCCTGGAGTGGGTAGCCATTCCCTTCTCTAGGGGATCTTCCTGACCCAGGGATCGAACCCACGTCTCCCGTGTCTCCTGCACTTCAGGCAGATTTTTTACCCACTGAGCCATTGGGGAAGCCCCAATCTCAGTTTACCCATCTATAAAATGGGGCTGAAATAACTACCTCACAAGATACAAGGATTAATGAGATCATGTGTGTGAATTCTTTGACTGCAGTACAGTTTTGTCTATACCTAAAATACAGGCTTAGGAGGACCTCCCTTTCAGTATTATTGTTTGGAGAATCCAATGGACAGAGAAGCTTGGTGGGCTATTGAGAAAAACAAATGAGCTAATGAATATAAATTGATTAGCACAATTTCTAGAATATACAGGAGCTTTGGAAATATAACAAAGCATCAATTAATAAGAAAGCCCAGAACAGTAAAGTACGAATTTTAAGAACTGGACCTGAGAACAGCTGGAGGAGCGACAAAACCAGAGCTGGAGTGTGACTCTTCTCACATCAGCCTGGACGTATGTGCCTGCTTCTGCTGGCTGCATGGTGAGGTGCCACCTGTCCAAGGAGCAGAATTGATGAAGGCTTTGGATGAAGAGAAATGAGCTACACACTGGTCCACTCATCATTTCCACTTTGAAAATGGCCTCTCTCTATCCTTCTCTGCAGTGGATATCAGGTACAGAAATCACCTGTGGGTGGAGGCCCTGAGGAAGGAGGCTGAAAGGGGTGGGGTTGGCTTATGCCACTCCACTTAGCACTAGACTCTGTGTGTGTGTGCGCGTGTGTGTACTCAGTCACTAAGTCGCGTCTAACCCTGCAACCACATGGACTGTAGCCCACCAAGCTTCTCTGTCCATTGGATTCTCCAAACAATAATACTGGAGTGGGCTGCCATTTCTTTCTCCAGGGGATCTTCCCAACCCAGGGATCGAATCCACGTCTCCTGCATTGGCAGGTGGATTCTTTACCACTGAGCCACCTGGGAAGCCCTGTGTGTGTATGTGCACATGTATATAAAATCTCCCAAATCAGAGGACAAGTTCTTTGAGTTTAGCTCATTTCAAGGCGCATCTTTATCAAGCTCCTGTGATGTGCAGGGTGCTGTGCCAGGGACCAAGGAGCCAGAGATGAAGACGACAAGGCCCCTGCCCTTGTGGGATTCAGAGACTTGTGAGAGAGACAGCAGGAGGCAGCTACTGCTCATATCATATGGCAAGTGCCAGCATGGAGAAATGCACAGGGTGCCACCCAGGAGCAGAGGATGGGTTAGGGGTGGTGTCTGGGCAGGGATCCCAGAGGAAGGGATGCCTGAGCTGAAATCTGAAGGATGAATTAACATAGCCTGGCAAAGTCAGAGGAAAGAGAAAGGATGACAGGGGGCGACCAGGTAGATGAACATTCTTGAACAAAGACATGGAAGTAATTCTGAGCAGTTTAGAGTGTGGGCACTGGGACATAGAGGCAGTAGTGGCAGATGAAGCTGGCAAGCTAGGCTGGGCAGGATTGTGGATGGTCCTGAGCACAGGGAATCAGGCTCATTTTCTCCCATGGGTGTCCCAGAAGAGTCCCCAGCCTCATCACATCTACACTACCTACATAACTGCTGATTGAAGAATTAGGGGGATGTAGGGAGAAGCACTGGAGAAGGCAATGGCGACCCTCTCCAGTACTCTTGCCTGGAGAATCCCATGGATGGAGGAGCCTGGTAGGCTGAAGTCCATGGAGTCGAGAAGAGTTGGACATGACTGAGCAACTTCTTTCACCTTTCACTTTCATGCATTGGAGAAGGAAATGGCAACCCACTCCAGTGTTCTTGCCTGGAGAATCCCAGGGATTGGGGAGCCTGGTGGGCTGCCGTCTGTGGGGTCGCACAGAGTTGAACACGACTGAAGCGACTTAGCAGCAGCAGCAGCAGGGAGAGGCACGGGCAGGGCTGTTGACCATGAGCACAACCTCTTCCCTCAGCTTTATTATACGTGGAGTCACCTTCCAGCTGTCCTACACAGCCTCTCCAAAAGACCCAGCTCCTAGAAATACCACACCTTGGCCCAGCCTACCGAGAACTGACCAGGTCTGCTGCAAAGACTTTCTGACAGCTCTTGACAAAGAGAACCCAGGATTTTAATTGAGCAAGGAGGTTGACAGTGTACCAGATAACCAGAGACTGACTGGCAGGTGGAACAAGCTTGTTCTGAGTTTTCCTATCCAGCAACTGGGTCCTTCGGCTGTGGGCTTAGGATGCAGGGGGAGTACATTCCCTGGCTGAAGTTGCAGGGCTGATGGATTTCCCATCCCTCTATTGGCCCTGCAGTGGCCTGGACCAACTGGAACCACTCCACAGTAACCATAGGGAGATGCTGTAAGTTGCCATGAGTCAGCCCATGAAGCAGGTTGAACACTTGGCTGTACTTACGTGCATGCTAAGTCGCTTCAGTCGTGTCCCACTCTTTGCGACCCTGTGGACCGTAGCCCACCAGTCTCCTCTGTCCATGGAATTCTCCAGGCAAGAATTCTGGAGTGGGTTGCCGGTGCCCTCCTCCAGGGGATCTTCCTGACCCAGGGATGGAACCTGCATCTCTTAGGTGTCTCCTGCATTGGCAGGCAGGTTCTTTACCACTAGCGCCACCTGTTGTACTTACCCACCAGATCAAAGGATGGGAGTTGCATAACAACAGGAGTGTAGAGAGGTTCCTAGGCAAATACCGAGGGAACTTTAAGGCACAAGGTGGCCAAGCACATGGTACTGGAAACCGCTAGACTGGTTAAATGGTGAAACGCAAAACAAAAGTTGCAGTTTGCTGTGAGGTTGCGTCTGGCTTTGGGTGACTTTTTCTTTTTTGTCTTTTCTAAGAGCGAAACACTGGCAGTGTTTCCTACCCCAAAACGGACAGATTCCTCAGGCACCTCCCATGAGAAAGTAGCCTGGTGTGTCTGAGTTGGTCCTTAAACATTTCCCCTAACTGGCTTCCCTGTCAGTGTGGCCAACAACCAAGTGATTTGTTCCGTGGGGTACAGCTTGCCCAGGCTCCCTTGAGCTGCACTATTTATCATGGCAGCAGCTGGAGATAAGCTGGACACAAAGAGGATTTGTGTCTCTGGGTGTCGGGCCCTAGATACGAACGTGGAGGAATTTTCTCATTAGTGGGAAGTCAGAGGAGGGGACTCCAGGCTTTCATCGCACACCCCAGTGCAAACGGCAACAGGGAGGAGGGCACCCTGGAGGGGAAAGTGCCTGAAGGTGTTTCACTGGACAACTGAAATGGTTTCCAGAGTGGATTTCCCTGGGAGAGATGAATGACATTAAATGTTGTCTGCACTTACGAAGCTGTTTAAGGGGAGGTGGGGATTCTTCTACATGAGCTGAGTTTCTTTGTGTGGAATTAATTACTTGTTCCCACTCAGAAGGGAGCCACAATGGGGGGTGGGGAGCTCCAGAATGGGCACCTCAAACCGAGTGGTAGGCATGGCAGGGCAATGCTGAGTGAAGCCCAGGGCACCCTAAGGGCTCAAATCTCAAAGGCAAAGAGCTATTGCCTGTAGATGGCAAACCAAACTTGGGAGCCCTGTGGTGGTGGAGATGAGAATAGAGAGGAGACAGGGTATGGAAGCACAGATGGTTCTAGAACACTCCCAAGATTCAGACTGTGAAGGGATTCTGAATAAGTCTCAGAGCAAATTGACCAGGAATCAGCTCGCTGATTTTGGAGCAGTATCCAAGGTGCAATCTGGTACTAGCTACAGTCATGCCATGAATTCTGAATCCCAACAGGAGTTCCCCACCAGACTTTAGGAATGAAGTGGGTTTCCTGATGACCTGTGATTTGTTCATTTCCTTCAGTAATCACTACAGGCAGAGGAAAAACACTTTCAGTTGAAATTACCACCCCCACCCCTGTACTTCCATTGTGTAACAGGTTATGCTAACATAACCTGTTAAGCATAACAGGAAGGCAGGTTCCATGGTGTCCTCACCAACTGTGGGCATGCATGCCTGGGTGCTCAGTCGTGCCTGACTCTGTGATCCCGTGGACTGTAGCCCACCAGGCTTCTCTGTCCATTGTGGGCCTAGTGAGAGACAACCAGGGATCTCTTCTCCACCAGTGTTACCACTGTGCCCCAGGCAGCACTTAGTACACAAACAGGCTTGGATATTTTACCCCAGCTTCTAGACCAAAGGCTCAGACCACAGCATTAAAGAAAATGTGACATATTCACATCCCTTTTCACACTTAAAAATTTCCTCAAAAAGTTTTTATTTTTACATTACGATTTTTCACATTTGATCTTAGCCCAAAATAATTACTTTGCATAATAGTGGGAAAGAAAAGGCATGTGAAAGGCGTATTTCACACCTGAATGACTGCAGAAGTCAATCCTGAAGCTACTCAATGGGAGCGGTTGCCCAAACTGGAGCTTACACTTGTTGCTACTGTTAAGTATTTAAAATGCCTTTTCCCATGCATGGAATATGTTGGATTGGTTTTTGCATTATTTGTACTTTCCCAGAACAATACGCTGAGCCCCACCGCAGAGCAAGCAAGCAGAGTGAAGGTCCATTGTCTTCTTCCTCTGAGGAACAAAGTGCAGAGCAGAAAAGACTGGAGACTTAGCCTCATGCCTGAGATGTTTTTTAATTGCAGCCAGGAAGGGGTCTCAGGCATTGTCATGGGGGAGAATGACCGGGCTGGGCAGAAAGAGCCCACCCACCCCCCCTTTAGTTATGGATATGGCTCCTTTTCCTTCCTCTTCCTATCTTTTCTCCACTTTGTCCCTTTTAAGGAGGTTGAAGGTCCAGTTGGTTCTCAGCTGGGAGTCCTCTGGGTCGTTCAGTCTGACACCAGCCAGGGGACAGCCAGGGGACAGCCAGGGTGTACCCAGGGGGCTTCAGGCCAGCACTGCTCTAAGCCATGCTCTCTCAGTAAGGAGCATCTGGGTTACTGTAGTCTGGGGTAAGTGCCCACATCAACAGCTTTGGGTGTTTTACTGACATTACTGATGACTTGGAATCTGATAGCGGCTCCGGTCCCTCTCTGAAGAATGTCTGTGTGCACACCCAGCTCTGTTCCTGCCTCAATGGGAGAGGGTTTTGGACCCCAGGTAGATGATCTGGTGGGCACTCTCATTTCCTGCTTCTTTCTGAGGGGGAGGGTGCACCTCTGCACATGATGTGGGTTCCCTGAAATAGTCATAGTTCAGTTTGGAGGAGGGAGACTTCCACAGCGGCCAGCCAGTTAGGGGAATAAATGAGGGCACATGCCCAGAGATCATTTCCGCCCAACATCTAGTGCTAGAGATCTGTCATGTCTCATTCTTCCAGGCTCACAAAGCAAAAGGCCACCGAACAAGTCAGCCTTCAGAAAAACCAACCACTCCCCACTGGTTACAAGAACAAAACCAAACCAGCAAAACCAAACCAAATCATTTTATTGTATAGTTTCTACCAGAACATTACTAAAAATATAAATATAAAATTTCTAGAAAATACTTGGAATAGCTCTGTAATAGTCTTCTTCCCCTAAACTGGGGCCAACCTCTTTGTTCTTTAAAAGTTGATGGATTACAAGAAGGTCTTCATCACCCACATTCGTTAACACATTACATTTCTCTCTGTGCCAAGGGAGTATGAATACGCCACCTTTTTGCCAGGTTCTGGAAGCTCACCTTGCATCTGTCAGGGTAAAGCTATTGCTAAATATGGGGATACAGGGGAGTGGGACCAGGAGGTAAAAAAAACTCCATGGCCCCACTTCTTTCTGAGGACATAGAAGACATTTCTGCTTGGTGCCCTGTCCTTGAGCAGACTGGGCCACCCCAGGGTCAAGCCTCCAGAGAACTGGAGCCACCCTGAGGAGTGTGTGTGTGCATCAGGGGTGACAGCATGTTGCAGTCACAGGAAGGTCAGGTGTTGAGATGGACACAGGAAGCCAAGTGAGGTTTTGCATAGACAGCTGGTCTTTGCCAGGGCCCTCAGCAGGACAGACATTGCTGTTCCTGTCGGCCTTTGGGCACCCCTTATACCCCAGCACCAGGCACTCTCTGCAGCATTTAGGACTCAATTTTAGCCTCAGAGAGCTCCCCCACCCGCTGCTGCAGAAGAATGGCTGAGGTGGAGACCAAAGAGAGGCCACCTGGACAGTGAACAGGGTCCCACAGCCCCTTCCTATTCAGCACTGAGGAACTCTGGGGTCGCCCTGTCTATGGTCCTGGGACAGCCTGACAGGATGCCTGGGCTGACTCCTAGACCTCAGTGGCATCTGGGTGTGGAGCGGACAGCAGGGTGTTTAAGCCAGCCCTGGCCGGCCACCTCTGTACCTATGGCTACAATATCACCCGGCCAGAGCCACCCTGGTCCCTGGGAGAGAAGGAGACCAGAGTGTAGATACTTAGTAAGTTTCCCATCGGAGAAGCAAACTGAACTTCTGGTATGGAAGTACAAACGAAAGTGGGCTGGCTCCCAGCATGTGGGTTTGGTTCTCTGTCCCCAAGCCCCAGCTCTGTGTTTTGTGCAGAACCCCAAGCCAACGCGGGGAAACTCACAGGCCCCCAAAATGCTAGTCCTAAGAACTTCTGAGCATTGAGGGCAGATATCACATCCTTGTGATGTTCCTGGAATAAGGCAGGATCGACTCAATTCAGTAACAGCCTTGCCCACTTCACAATGGCCTTCCAGGTGCCCGGTGTGCTGAGACCCTTCTGAGGAAGAGGAGACAAAGCTTTGCTGTGAAAAGACAAGGCAGGAGAAAAGGCAGTGGTAGAGCTGTGGCTTGGCCATGTGGCTGAAGACACAAGCACGCAGGGCAGGCAGCAGCCTGCACCCTGGTGATCCCCCGAGGCTCCCAGGTCCACAGAGGTGGTGAGGAGGGGAGCAGGAATTGGGTGATGAGATGAAGTGGGCAGTGAGCTGGGGGCACCCGGAAAGGGACGCCAAGCGATGAATAGAAAAGGAGGAGGCAGCAGGAATTGCAGGAAGAGGAATGAAGACCCTGTTCTGGTCGGACGTGCCCCCCTCAGCCTTCCCCCAGGGACCAGCCACCCTGCTTAAGAAAAGGCACGTTCTCTTCTTGCTGCAAAGGCCCCCAAGGTTGGGATCAACACCTGACAGGGTCTCCTGGCCACAGGAAAGCAGCAGGACAGGACTCCTGGTGGGAGATAGGAACACAGAAGTGGGTTAACACAGGAGGGCGGAACCAGTGAGGTTGGGGGAACTGTCAGTCCCTCACAGAGACCCCAGAGGCAGGCGCATAGCAAGTGCCTGCAGTAAGAGCAGAGTGCCTCCTCCTCAAGGGCAGCCTGCCCCCACTTCTCACCACATTCCAACCTCTCACACTCTTCACCTTCGTCCTCACACTTACCATGCCTAGAGCCTGGAACTACATTATGGCAGGCTGTGAGGCCTGCATAGCTGCCCTGAGTCCTTACGACTACTCTTTCCACATCCTTCTCCACTACTACTCCGGGTTCTCTTGGGACCAGCTCCCTGGATGCCAGGTTCAGGGGCCCTCCCCCCAAATGACATCAGAACTTGCTCTGCTGCTTCTGCCAGGGCCTGCCTAGCCCTGTCTTCACCCACAGCATGGGAAGCCCGGGTCCCTCCTTCTGGGCAGGGAGCACGAGCATAGCTGGGGCACCATCATTCCCAAAGCCTCTGGACATGCCCATGCTGGGCAGGTGCTCTCGGTGACTGGCTCCATGCCCTGCCCCAAGGAGGGCTCACCGTGTTCCCCGTCTAGATGAGAAGCATCTATGAACTCTGGGCAACAAGGCTGCCCAAGGTCTCAGGCTTCGTAAGCATCTCCCTCAGCCTGCATCCACACAGGCAGAGGCCAGGTGACAGCCCGAGGCCTGCACTGCCTTGTGACCAGGAAGAGCTGTGGCTGGGCTGTGCTCAGGTGTGGCTTTCTGGGTCTGGGCCCATCACCAAGCCAAACCCAGCTTCCCTCATCCAATCTGATTCCCCCTGAGGCAGGAGGCCTCTGGGCACCCAGGGAGGAGAAGGAAGGAACCAGGAGGCCGAGAGAAAGAGAAGAGCAGGCAGCATTTGGAAGACAGGCAAAGAGAACAGCCTTCATCCTAGGCTGCTGGCCCTGCACGTCAGTGGGAAGCCAGGGCACCTTGGGAGCAGAGGTACCCCAACACCCAAGGGCTGCAGCCAGCATGTAGAGAAGCTGGGATGGCACCCAAGGGAGTACTTTTTCCATTCCATGGACAGACTCTTGAACTACAACCACTTGGACCTTTGGCCCTGCAATCTCCAGGAGGATCACTCTGCCATGCCTTATGCAAGGAGGACAGACAGCAGGATGGAGAGGACAGGGCCAGGGTACATGGTGGAGGAGAGGGCTTAGGGAAGGGGTGCTCAGCAGGAGCACAAGCAGCTCTACTCAAAGGACAGCAGGTCTGGGTGAGGGCCCTCATTGTCAACGCTGGAGGTCCGCGCCCGGGGAGGTGGGCTGCCGTCCTCCAGAGACTCGGCCAGGCTGATGGGACTCAGGCTGAGTTTGAGGCCATTTCTCTCCATGAGGCCAGGGGAGGAGGCCCTTCGGCACTCAGTCACCTTGAGCTTGGGGTCGTCCTGGCTGTCCTTGTGGATGAGGTCAGGTACTGACATGGAAACCTCTCCATTGGGCAGAGCATCGCCCCTGTCCACCACCTCCGTGGTGGCCTCTGGCTGGGAAGCATTGGCTGGGCTGGGTTGGGCGGAAGACAAGACCTGGGGCTGCCCAGATGACAGCTCTGTCCCATACTCCAGACTGCTTAGGACAGGCTGTGATGAAATCAGCATGTCCTGGGTGGTCTTCAGGGCCCGAGGGGTTCGCTTCCTGGTGGTGGGAGGTGGAGGATCCAGCCGAGGGAATGCTTCTTGCAGGGCTGACCTGTAAAGTTGATGTCAGTTCTCTGAGGCTGGCGAGATACCAGTCCCTGCTGTGTTCTCACGTCTCTAACTCCAACCGCATTTTCCACTCACCCACCCAGCAGGGGCACTTTACACTCTGGACTCTCATTCTTGGTTTAGCGTGAGTCTCAGCATTGTGAGCACAAATAGCTTTGGGCCTGTCACATCCTCACTCAGTCTTCAGAGCAGCACAGTGTTAACACTGGGCCCACTGGTGAACTGCATCACATCAGAACCTATGCAATAGCTCTCAAAAGTTGCATCACCACCCTCCAAGCGCAGGTGCCTAAAACAAGGCTCAAAATGGGAGGCTTCCCCCGCACCTGCCCAAACATGGGCTTCTCCACTACTGATCATCAGGACAGGGCTTCTCACATGGGGCGGGTGTCAGAATCCCCCTGGGAAGCTTGCTTTCCACAGTACCTGGGTTTGAATCCAGTTCTGCCAATCACTAACTTTGTACCCTTAAGCTCCTCACGTTACCACTCTGAACCTGCACTGTCTGCAAAATAGAAATGATACCGTCTACCTCAGAGGACTGTGGCAGGGTCAGGTGAAATAGCACAGCTGAAGCATAGCACAGCGCTAGGACATGATGGGTGCGCCGTGAACTTCAGCTGTGGTGGTGGACAGTGAAGCCGGCTTCCCCAAACGTCACCCTTCAGCTGTTCCTCATGTGACAACCTCAAGTCCCTTCCCCAGGGTCATTCTCCTCTCGAGACACTACAGTTTATCTGCAAGCCTCTTCCTGGTCCACAGACCCGCAGGGATGTGATAGGTGGTGCACTCACCTTCCGTCATCCGCGTCAGCCCCACTGGCCAGTTGGGCCCCTGCGGTCTTGTTGACCTCTGTCGTGCCCACGCTGCCCAGGCTCGAGGGCTCCTTTCTCCGCAGGAAGTCATTCACTTTGGCCCCCACCACTTTGCCCAGGCTCTTGAGGTGCTGACTGCTGCCCACCCAGAGTCCGGGCCCCCCGGGCTCCGCAGACCCCTGAGCAGCAGAGCTGGGGGCTGTTGGCCTGGACAAGTGGGGGAAGGAGCGGCTCGACTGGAGCTTGGGAGTGAGGGCTGTGTTCAGGTTCTCAAACATGCTGTGGTCGACTACAAACAAAGAGGGAAAGAGAGAGAGCTGGTGAGGGGAGGGCAGTGGGGACTTCTTCCCCATCACTGCTGGTCTTCTCCTTAGACCACACCCACAACTTTGTAACCTCACGAGGCTTTGTAACCTCACAAGTTGAGGGAGCGCCAGCAAAGACACTCTTGAACCTTCCAATCCTGTTGTCTTGATGGGCTGTGGGACCAGAAATTCTAGTTCTGCCTCACCCAGGTTGAACTCTAGCCACAAAAAAAGCTAACTTATCCCTTTAAGCCTGCCTCCTTGACTCACAGTCTAACTCCTTACCTTGGGGTCACCAGGCCTTCTAAAGTAAAGAAAAACAAGGATGAAGTAATGAGATGTACATTTTTACATTGCGGTGAGCGCATATGGCACTGACTCAGGTATTGGGGTAGAAGCTGGTGGAGGAAGGGCAAGTATGAGGCCTGGAGTTGGAGGTTCTCTGCTAAAGAGCCACATGTGTAGCATGCTTTCTCCATGGAAAATGCTCACTTCTCCTGGTGTGGAATCCGGGAGAATGGACCAGCTGTTGGAGGAGGGATGGTGTGAACCAAACGGACAAGCACTTGGTGCCAAGGAAGCAGGAAGAAGCTGACAAACACCAGCTCACTTAATCCTCACGGCAACCTAGTGAGATGGGGGTGTGGTTAAGATTTTTATTATGGAGGAGGAAAACGGGGCTCAGAGCAGTGAACTGTTGGGCCTAAGGTCACAGGCTAATTGCTGGCGCTGTGGGAACTAGAAACCAGGTTTTCTCACCTAAAGCTCAGAGCTTTTCCCACTCCTTTCCCTGCCTTGCATGCAGTCTAAATATGCCTTGTGGACACTCCTCTTAGGGATCACTCTTCAGCTGGAAGGATTAATTAACTCAAAGGGCTGAGAGGAGACTCACTGTGTTGTTGATATCTGCAAGGCAGTGGCCATGTCTCATTCATCTTTGTGTCTTTAACAGCTAGCACATAGTAGGTGCTCAAATACCCTGAACTGCCAAACCCATTTGCAGATAGAGAACTATGGAGACCGAGACCGCAGCAGCTCTGAGATGTGTAGTTGGAATGGCTGGAGCTCAGGGTTCTAAGCCATGCTGTCTACACCCTGGCACGGGGCAACATCTCCCCACCTGGAAATTCAGCTCAGGCCTCAGTGCAGCCAGACCCACACTAGCACCATGCAAGCAGGCTGGAGGTTCCTGTCCTTCCCAACTGCTCCAGATATTTTTGTCAATCTACGGGGAGGAGAGGTTGCTTTTGGTCATAGGCTCCTCTCCTAAGTGTCTATTCTTGCTGAGCCTTCCTAAGAGTAACTGAGATTAGGGTGTACATTTTCTTCTGTTGAAAAAAGTGAAAGTGTTAGTCACTCAGTCGTGTCCGACTCTTTGTGACCCCATGGACTGTAGACTGCCAGGCTCCTCTGTCCATGGAATTCTCCAGGTAGGAATACAGGAGTATTCCTTCTCCAGGGGATCTTCCCAACTCAGGGGTTGAACTCAGGTCTCCTACATTTCAGGTGGATTCTTTATAATCTGAGCCACCAGGGAAGCCCCTCTGTTGAACTTGTGCATAAAGCACTTCTCTGCCCTGCCCTGCTGAGTCCTGGGTCACAGGGAGCATTTCTTTCTATTGTGGTTTCAAGCAGAGATCTCTCTTCTGAGCCAACTACCTCAATAAGCCAGATGATGAGGGACTTTGGAGGTAGAAGGCAGCTGTGGGAAGAGTGGAATATCCCTCTTTGGTGAGCCCCAGTCTTCACCTCTGTAGCTGACCCTAACCCATGTGCAGGAAAAGCACCTCTGCAGGAGACATGCCAGAAACTTGATTAGAGCATCGCTGGGACACTGGACACATCTATGGGGTCGCACAGAGTCAGACACGACTAAAGTGACTGGAAACTGGTTCAGGCTGGCTGACTTCCAGGTGTAGACCCACCACACTAGCAGGAGATCCTGGCCCATCCTACAACAGGGGTATCAACTCGAGTCTTCCCCTGAGAATGTAAATCTTGCCATGTTATCCACTTTTGCATAATTTACCTATCATGTCCCATATTCTTCAAAATTTTCTTTAATCATGAACTCTTGGAAACTAATGCATTTAATGATTTTCCCCCAAACCAGAAAGTATTTGGGCCACCATGAAACTAGAGCGAGTGTTCAATAGAGGTAGGCTGGGGAAGAAGGCCAATCCCCACCACTTCTGGGCTCACATAGTTCTGTGGCTGTTTCTTTATTGGTTTAATGTGAATTTTCAGAGCAGATGCATTAATTTCTAAAAGTGTAAGTACCAAAAACACTTGGCAAAGCAACCTGTAAATTGTAAGCCCTGTTTATTATAATTATTGAGGAAACAGTCTAATAAACATAACTTTTTGACTAAGCACCATTTTAGATTTCCTGTACTTCTTGCTTCTCTACCCGTCAGAATGTATATGCTGAATTCTTAAGTAATTTAAAGATAGCCCATCATATACTTGGAGAAGGCAATGGCAACCACTCCAGTACTCTTGCCTAGAAAATTCCATGGACGGAGGAGTCTGGTAGGCTGCAGTCCATGGGGTTGCGAAGAGTCGGACACGACTGAGCGACTTCACTTTCACTTTTCACTTTCATGCATTGGAGAAGGAAATGGCAACCCACTCCAGTGTTCTTGCCTGGAGAATCCCAGGGATGGCAGAGCCTGGTGGGCTGCCATCTATGGGGTCGCACAGAGTCAGACACGACTAAAGTGACTTAGCAGCAGCAGCAGCATCATATACTCTCTTCACAATTCTCTGAAGTCTTCTGGTAAATACATCTTGTCTTCATAATAAAATAATCTCCTTAATGGGCTGTAGCATCTTAAGTGATATTTTTGGTCTACAATGCTCAGCATAGGGCCTTGCACAATAACAGGCATTTAGCAAATAGTTTAATTGAATTGACTTTTGACATGAATACTTAAACTGACTGCATTAGGAGCTCACATCTTAGAGAAACTGTTCTCCAAACCCTTTTCCATTTAGAAAAGTCATTCAAAACCCTCTCCTGCGGGAGTGGTCCACAGGGGCTCTTGAGGTCAGACTGGGAGGAACTGCCAGTCTCCGACGCAGGACTCTACCTGGGGCTTCCTTCATCTCCCCATCTGAGGGGTGTGCAGCAAGCCCCTTTCCTGCTGAAAGCATTAAGACTGCACACACTGTCAAGACTAGAAGCTTGGTGGTTCAGAGAATAACAGTGATGGTGGAAAGAAAGGTAACTGGACCCCAACCAGGTGACCCTCCCAACAGCACCCCAGCATGCACACAGCCAAGCAGAGAGGAACATCTGGGGCCAAAGTCATCCATAAGAAAGACGGTATCTTACCTGTCCGAGAAAGGGGCTCGGAAAGCAGGTGGGAAACAAACGAGAGAGAGACACGTTTTATGTAGTGACTGACCACGTGGGGAGTGTCATCTCCTGTCTGGGCTGCCAGCAACAACACACTGAGAGGATACAGCATGCGGGACAGGCGCCCTGCTATGAGGCACCCAGGGTGACCGGGTGCCTGTGTGCTTTTTAATAACTAGATCAAAACAGTCGTATTTTAAAAACTCTCCCAATAGGCACTGATGTAGCCTCCTGTATTTCCCCCAATAGTCTGAGCCCCCTTTGCATTAAGTATATCTGAAGTTCCTAGCTGGCAGCAGGAGGAATGGAATGGGCCAGGGCAGGATGAAGTTCTGAGTCTCCTGGATCCTGTGTGCATCACTCCTTCCTTTGTTGTCTCATTTCCACACGTAAGTCACGAGATTTAAGACCAGGAAGATGGTCATCCACTCAGTTAACAGAATGGGAAAAGCAGGTGGCAGAGAGGTATGCCTCATACCCATATGGAGCTAAACGGTAGAGCCAAGTTTAGAACTCACACAGGCTGACTCCCTGAGCGCTGATCTTTCTGTACACAACGGCCAACTGAAATTGCCAATACCCTTAAAGATGCCAAGGTACGTAGTATCAGTTTGCATCCCAGCATGTTCTAATATTCCAGACCAGGCTGTGGAGGCAGCACATGAGGCGAGCACATGCTCCACACTGCCCCCAGCAAATGTTTTGAGTGTTGTGAACAAACACGGACAGGACAACTCCGGGCTCTCACACGCAGATGCTCACTCACACTTGGTCCACACACAGCGAGGGGTGTCCACTGCTGTTTACAGACTGGACCAGATCTTTCCCACATGCACAAACATATCCACCTTTACATCTAAAGCCCTGTATGCATCTAGTGGTGATGAACTAGAAAGGGGGCACCTTCAACTCACCCATCAACCCTCTAGCAGGCTACCCAGGCTGTTATATGACAGAAGGGAAGCAAAGAAAAGAGGCAACCTTGCCACTCTGAGTTCACATCCTCATGGGAAAATTGCTTATAATGAGCAAATGGTGTTGAGTAAGCCACCCATTTATGTTTTAGTCATTTGCTAAAAACAGACAGCACCAACCATTTAAAACAGTATCAGGTCCCTATTCTTGGGGAGAACACATTAAGTATTAGGCACAAAGGGACATTTCGTTTGTAACTTACCTTCAATTACCTCAGGAAGAAAAAAAAGTATACATGTATAGACAGAGGGGGAGGGAGGGAATTGATAAAGCAAATGGAATAAATGTTAACAACAGGAAAATCTAGATACAGGGTGCATGGATGTTCTCTGCACTAATTTTATTTTTGCAGCTTTTTATAAGTTTGAAATTATTTCCAAAGAAAAATATAAAAGTATACACCATATCCCAAACCAGAAGCTAAATTAAAACAACAAAAATATCTGGTGGCAGACATTAGGCAGATGAAAAGGAAAACAAGGAGGTCATTCAGAGAGGACAGAGAACCCCAGAGCTGGGGGTGGTGACAGCAATCACATGGAAAAGGGGCACTAAAGAACAGACAGGGTGACCAGACAGCATTGCTGTCAGGCCTCTCCCACAGGCCTCCACCTCTCTGGATACTCCCAATTAAGACAGGCCACCGAGGAAGGCCAAGTCAAAAAAATCTTTAAGAATTTTTATCTTGCTTGCACAGGACCCCATCCATCTTTGAGGGGGACCTTACTGGTGAGTGGAATCCTGTGGTCTTGTGATGTCACTGGTGCTCAGAATGTTTGTCGTCTGGACAACACAAGCAGCCTCTAGGGAGCAGGTGTGTGTGACCTCCGTACTCTTCGGTAGTCAGAACATGGAGAACTTCTCACTCCTCAGCATTTCTGGAACTCGAATCTCTTCCTCTGCCCTGAGCACTCTTCCTGATATTATGTCCTCACGTGCCACCAGCTTGCCAGGTAAACTCTGGTGCCACTGGGCCCCCCAAAATGTGGCTCTTTGAAGCTTGTAATTGAGTACTCTACCAGATCATGTTACAGGACCTCGATTTAGTGAGAAAGTTAAATTACACACGGGGAGAAAATAATTTTTCAAAATGCTGTGGGTGGGAGGTATTTTAATTGGAGAAGCCAGGTAAGTAGTTCCTGCTGTTTATTCATTTTTTGCAAGTCAAGAATGGGGGAAACATTTGTTGTCACGCTTTTCACTCTCTGAATCTCCATGAACACTCAAGGGGACAGCCTGTCTATGTAATGAGGATGTACTAGATTAAGTCCTGTTATGACAAGCTGGAGAAGAAGAGGCTGATGAGTTCATCATGGAATAAAGTTGAATGCTCTGACTTGCTATTCAAAGTATGGTCCATGGACCTGTAACATCAGCCTCACCTGGGAGCTTGTTAGAAATGCAGAATCTCAGGCCCGACCCTAGACCCGCTGAATCAGAATCTGCACTTTTAACAATATCTCAGGTGATTCCTATGCACACTGAAGTTTGAGAAGTGCTGCTCTGTGGAGGAGTAGTTCTCCTAAACATCCACTGTCTATACACAGGACATTTTTGTCTGTTTCCCAAACTGAACACAGCTACTACTCTGAGATTTGAGGCAAGTCAGCTTTTTAAGCCAAGTATTAGCAGCCATCAGACAGCTAAGGTTCATCTGAACACTCTCTGGCTATAGGTGGGAGGCATTTTTATTGGAGAAACCAGCTTTTCATCCTCAGAGGGATCTTGTAACAAAGCAACATGGCCCATGACTCCCTCCCCTGGGCCCTGGAGGGACCCAAAAGGGGCAATGCAGAGAGAGGACACAGAAGCACACACACACACGGTGAGCTGCAGGAGGGTCGAGAGAGGGGTGGGCCAAGCAGAAAGCTGCCATCTGGCCCACAGCTTACATTCCCCTTTGGAGAGGATCTTTCCCGGGTCTCAATGAAACCACACCCTACTTGGAATTCTCCAGGAGGTCATCCAGAATAGCTCTGCCTATCTAGGTGCAAGAAAGGTCACTGTTTTGCTTCAGCTTTGCAGGACCTTGAAAGTACCAAGGTTGAACCTCTAGGTATGTCTTGGGGGGAGGGTCCCAACAAGAGGACTCCCAACAATGCTCAGCTCACCAGAATGTTTCTCCTGTAACCCAGATGTCGCAAAGACTGTGTTACCCACTGAGGTGTCCAGCCCAGTTCAGGCCCTGCTACCCCAGTACCCAAGCAGCGCTGTCCGGCACGGGGTGTACAACATAGTGCTCTCGCCAGGTGAGGCCTTCTCTGGCTGGGGCGGGAACAGGTGAGAAGTTGGGGGATGGGGCTGCTTCCCTAAGGGCACGGGGGAGCTGTGCGTGGAATCACCACCTGCTGCCTTGCCCCCTGCAGTCTTCTGTCTGGTGCTTCCTTTAGCAGAGACCTGCAGGCCTGTGGGGGACTCTTGCTTCTCCTCTCCTGTCTCTCACGCTAATGTACAATAGCAGTTTCTGCCTGACCAGGCTGTTGAAGGCAGACAGACAGTGAGGCTGGAAAAATGGCCACAACCATTGGTGGAAAGAAGAGGGAGTGCAGAGGTCTGACTGTCTGCTCCTTAGAGGAGGCAGAGGAGAGGTGTCCTTAGGGAGGGACACACCTGACAAATATCAGGTCTTAGTTAGTGATTGCAATGGGAGTCACTACCCAGAGGTCAAACTGCCATTTGTACCAGCAGAAAAGCAAACAGCAGGAAGGAATGCCTTAGACTGCTCTCCCCACCCCATCCTCGCCTGCTCTCAGAACTGCACTCAAGGTGGGGCAGGGGTAACCTGAGGGCATGCCTGTAAACAGGTAGAAGACTACCTGTCTTCTTGTCCTTCTGCTTCTCGGCACAGTCTCTGGCCACCCCAGGCCTCACTGCTCCCTGCCTGGCCTGAGGCTCAGACCGAGCTCTTTCATTTGCAGATTGCATCTTGGGGGACTCTCCAAATGGAGAGCAGCTGAGGTGGAACTGCACCATCTACCGGCCCTGGTTCTCCCCTTACAGCTACTTTCTATGCAAGGACAGAGAGAGCCACCTTGAGACCTACAGCTTCCCGGAGGTGCAGCGGGACGAGGGTCAGGGGGACAGCAGCCTCCCAGAGGACACAGCCGAGAGCGTCTGCTCATCCTCTTCCTCCCCAGAGAACACCTGCCCCCGAGAGGCCACCAAGAAATCCAGGCACGGCCCAGATTCCACAGACTCCATCACATCCCAGGACATCCTGATGGTCTCCAAGCGGCACCCGGCCCAGCAGAATGGCTACAAGTGTGCATCCTGCTGCCGTCTGTACCCAACGCTGCACTCCCTCAAGAGCCATATCAAGAGGGGCTTCAAGGAGGGCTTCAGCTGCAAGGTGTATTACCGCAAGCTCAAAACCCTCTGGGGCAAGGAGCAGAAGGCCTGGCTGGGAGACAGGCTCTCCTTGGGCAGCGGCCAGGCCTTCAGGTAGGCCTGCTGGACAGCAGCAGCTGCCTTGTTAGCAGATGACGCCAGGTAAATAGGGGATGATACCTATTTATGTCTCTGTGGAGACGTCAATAAACCAAAGTCAGTGACGGCCTTTTGTTAAGTGTGAGGTCACCCTGTACCCCATCCTTCCCAGCCCCTGGCCCCCATCCCATTTCTCTTCTGCTGCCGGTTGCCTAGCAACACCAGGCCCATTCCCCTGCCTCTTTGTTTTGAAAGAATACCCAAAGTATGACAATATCTTCCGAGATGGTGGTTTTTCAAAGTGAGGTGCCCAGACCAGAAGGGTCAGTATCCCCTGGGAATTTGTTAGAAATTAAATTCTCAGACCTACTGAATCAGAACATGGCAGGTGGACCCCTTGGTCTGTGCTCTAACTGCCCTCTAGGCGATTCTGATGCAGCTCAAGTTGAAGGCACCACCGTTGAGAACCACCGCTCTAGGACCCTGACCTTCCTGCTGCTCCCTCTGTGATCGGTCCTGGCCCCGCGCCGTGGGAAAGCTCACACGGAGGGAGAAGGGTTGAAGGCCCTTTCCTGTCAGCCTGGGGAAGGTTGCACCAGCACAATCTGTGTGCAGTTTGAAAGCTTCTTAGGTGTTAGATCTTCTGACGGATGGAATGGGAAGGCTGTGCCTCATGCATAAGCCAGAAGAGAGGCAAATAAGGCTGGGGCCCATTCCTACCACATATACCATGATGCTTCTCTTGGAAGGGACATCTCTGGCTGAAGTAGATCATTTTTGACCCATGGGACATCTTTACATAGCTCTGTTGAGTCATGGCAGAAAGGCCAGGTTAAACAGGTGAAAACACTGCTTATAGCACCAAGGAATGTCCCAGCAGATAGCCGTGACCCTTATTCCATTTTCGAGCAAACCTCACAGCCCACTCTGACACAGAAAAATGGATGAGTATTGAGTGGGCAGCAAGGACACCTGTTTTTCCCATTATGTGGTGAAAGAAAAACAGAGCTTAATGCTCACTGGTCTTATTTTAGGCTTTATTTCCTTCTCACTTCATCTCCCTAGTGACTCAGTGGGCACCTTCACTGCAGCGGGTGGGGGCACATTTCCTTTCAGGGACCCTGGCACCAGCCCTCCCTTTGTCTCTGCCTGCCCACTGGTTGGCCAGTGTGGGGAGGATCTCCTCTGACCCTTCCAGTGGTTACATGGTAAGTCTTTCTGAAGCCCCATGTTATGGTTTAGCAAAGCTGCTTCTGCTTAGCACTGTCCTGTTCAAATACCATCCGTGGTTCCTTTGTGAGAGAGAGAGACTGGACTCAAGGCACCGTCGCGTCGCAGTCCTTTGCTGTGAGACCATTCCCAGCCCCACACCCAGGGCCCTGCTCTTCACCCGACTCCTTCACCTCCCTCCACCCACCCAGTCAGAGGCCCGGAGTCTACTTGTCAACAGCCTCCAGCTGGACCAGGGGCCAGGACATGCAGGGTCCCATTCTCCGCCCATGGGGCACGGTGGTCTGCAGGCAACCCTGATATGACTCTACTACTTCCAGGGCCTGGTACTCTGAGGGAGCAGATGAGAGACTCTAATGACTCTCTAGTCCTCACTCTGACGTCCTATTTCCCTAAATGGAAAAGTCACCTAAGCCCTTGGGAGCTTCTCCTCACAGATGTCACTGTGCACATGTATCCCCTTGACGGGGCTCCTGAAGGAGTACAGGGAGAGGGGGACAGGGAGTGGACCTGGGAAGGCTGCCCGTGGTCTCAGCATAGTGTATGGGAGGACAAGGAGAGGACTCATTCTCCCTCAGCCCAGCCCTAGCTCCCTTCTCCAGGGCATCCACATCACGGGCACAGCCAGGGAACCTATGTGCATGCATGCTCAGCTGTGTCCATCTCTTTGCAACTCCATGGACTGTAGCCCACCAAACTCTTCTGTCCATGGGATTTCCCAGGCAAGAGTATTTGAGTGGGTGGCCACTTCCTTCTCCAGAGGATCTTCTTGACCCAGGGATTGAACCTGCGCCTCCTGCAACTGGAAATCATTGGCAGGTGACTCTTTACCGCTGAGCCACCTGGGCACAGAGCACAGTTTTAAAAAAGAGAGAGACAGAAAGCCATCTAAAGGCTGGGGATTGAGCCCGAGGGCCACAGCACATGCTAATCATGCCCTGGCAGGTGCGCAAATTCAGCATTTTCTCCCTAAGGACACCTTTCACATTTAATGTAGTGTCATGACCCCAGTAGCATTCTCAATATACAGAGTTCTGAGTAGGTTCAGCGCAGCAGAAATGCATGCAGCACACAACTTCACTGACCAGCACAAGCACAGCCTTGCCCTCCTAGCTTCTTAGCGGTAAACTGCATTGTGTCCTGAGCCACTGCCAGGCACCCATGAGCAGCAACACTGACTGCTTCTAAAATGCAGTCTCATTTACTGCTTGTTGAGGCTTTAGTGGTGTACTGGATTCCCATTTTACAGATGAGAAAATAAGGTTCAGTTCCGTTCACTCAGCCAGAGAAGGGCAGAGGGTACGTAAACCCGGTTGACCTGACCTTCCGACTTTCCTTCAGGCCTGGCTCACCAAAGTCAAGTTTAACAAAACCTCTGCCTCCCAAAGAGCTCTATATTCTGGGCACGGGAGCCTGATTTTCACAATGCTGGTTTTGAGAGACTGCAGCTCCACATTTCTCTAACATCCGTCTTTGCCAGCCTTCTGCCTCCCCTTTCATTTCTGCTCCCTGCAGGAAAGCCCACATCTCAGTGAGACAGGACCCCACCGCTGAGCTGTGTCTCAATGACACCATAATCCTTATAGGCAGCTGTGGGAAGGTGCCTGCTTTGCTTCCAGTATGGACATTTCTGGATTGCGCCCATTCAGCATCCTACCAACTACATATTTCAGACATTTATAGTCAGGGAATCAGTGAAATTTTATAATCTTGATGATCTTAACTCTATCTGAAAAGATCTATGATGTACTTTTTCAAGCACTCAAAACTTGCTGCTGCCACCAGAATATTTCAATGATGTTTGGAGCTTGAAAAGGCCTGGGTTATGGGAGAGTCTGAAAAAAAGAAAAAGGTCTAGACGAGGCATTACTGACATTTCGGGCTGGATAATTCTTTGTCGTGGGGGCTGTTCTGCACCCTGTAGAATATTTAGCAACTTTCCTGGCTTCCGATCACTATGTGTCAACAGACTCCTTCCGAGTTGTGACAACCAAAAAGACATTGTCAAACATCCCCTGGGGGAGCACCATCGCCCCTGGATAAGAACTGGATAGCCTGATTCTGCAAGGCTGGTCTGGACAAACTGCCTCTGAAGGTACCACCTTCCTTCCCTCCTTGTTAGAAGCATGAGTTCTTTTTCTCAACACCACACCCTTGGGAATTGTGCGTCACAGAGCTGATGCCACCAGGCTTGGGGAGTGGGGTGGGGTGGGGTGGGGAGAAGGAGCAGGTAGAATAGAAGAAGCAAGAAAAGACAATGGAAAAGCTTTTAGAAATAAGAAAGGTTTATTTAGCAAAAGCCACTAGACTAGTGACAACATCCAGGCAGTAAGTGCACTTACATGAACAGAATCTTTTCCCAGAGAGTTGATCCAACAGAGTTAATGCCACACAGTTTTAGGAAGTAGAAGGCTCAGGGAGAGGGGGAGGAAGTGGGTGAGGGGTGAGGGGTAGGAGAAAGCAGTCAGCCAAAGAGAAAATAAAAAGGAATACAACCCCTAAATGAGAGCAGTTGAGAGAAGTGAGGCTATGAAGAGGCTTTATAGACAGCATTGGTATCATCAGGAATATAAGGAATATAATTTTCAGTTCCAATGTAGAGTCCATCCTGTGCAGAGCAATTCTTCCCTGGCTCCACACCTGTGAGAGCCTAGGGTGCCCAAGAGTCTGCTGGCACCCGGGAGAGGCTGGGGCAGGTAGTGTAAGGGAGGCGCCTCTGGTGTCCACTCGTCCTCCACACAGGGAAGAGTAGAAGGATGAAAGAGAGGAGGGCAGGAGCTGAGTTAGCAGAGCAAGAAGCAAGGGGGAGAGGACAGGGTGACATCGCTTGGAGGTTGGGGTCCGCAATGTTCTCTTTCCTGCCCAGTGGCTGGTGACTTTTGAAGGCCCCTAGATCTGTCCTTTGTCTCCTCCATCTTCACACACCCACTGCACTCTGGCTGAGTCACACTAAGGATGATGCCAACACATACCAGAGCTCCAGGGAGGGCTTGAACTGGGGAAAGGATGGGGCCAAGGTGGGTAGAAACCACTGTGGAGCCTCCTGAGGGGAAGGGTCTTGAATGGGTCCCAAGTCAGTGGTACAGAGAACTAGTCTCTCCAATTCTTCAGTCTCTCTACCATCTCCTTCTTCTTTCCCTTTGCAATCTTTTCAAGACCCTTTTAGAAACTATCTTCCCCACTCAGACTCTTCTCCCCACCCCAAACAAGCCCTCTCCTAGCACATTCCACACACTCAGTCCACTGGCTTCTGGCTTTGTCCTCAGCCCCTGCTTGTAAGCAGTGGGCCTGGAGAAGCCAGACCTTCCCCTCCCCTGAAGACCCCAACTTCTAATGAGCAAAGAGGTCCCACACTCAAGGAAGCCCGGGTTAGGATTTTGTAAGCTAGAGAGGCTCGGCCAAACTGGACTCCTGGCCTCCCTCCTTTGAGTTCATGGTTCTTCCTTCCCTTCTATCTCTGGACCTACTTCCAGTGATTAACTAGAAAGTATAACAAAACAGAGCCACCCCCTCTCCAACTAAATGTACATTAGGAAAAGAACACAAGCCTACTGTTGATTTAAACACTCTGGAGATTCCCATTCTCTTCTCTCTGGTCACTTCTCACAAGCCTACACACACATAGACACCTTCCCTCACACGTGCATGTCAAAGCAAGCACACATGTACACACACGCACACACACATGCACCCATCTCACTTCACTGACACCTTCATGCACCAAGGAAGGCTGACGTAAAGCTGCATTTGTTTCCTTTAATTTGGACTTCCTAGTCTAGAAGAAACCCAACTGTAGCTATAACAGAAGAGCTGCACTTTCATTTCTGTATTAAAAGCCTAACTGATTTAGGCCACCACATCGTTACCAACTGAGCCTCAAATATCGGGTTGCTCAGAAAGTTCGTTTGAGTTTTTCCATAAGATGCTATGGAGAAACCTGAACGAATGTTTTAGCCAACCCCATAGTAATACAGTCTGGGTCTGTAATTTGCTGTTCAAGATAAAGACATTTCCCCAAACTTACACAGCACTAGCATGTCTCTGCTCTCCCTTCTGTTACCAGCCACTTAGGGTCTTACTGGAGGCAAGGACAAGTAAGCACGCCCTCAGTGCCCCAGTCAGCCAGTGCATCAGGTGGTAATCTCCAGGCCTAGATGGTAACAGAAACTGCACACGGCACTTTTTACAGGTGTGCTCCAGGCACGCATCCACAGGGAGACCGGTCAAGGGCAAAGTGGCTGTGGTCCCTGACTTAAGTGGCAGTGATTCTAAAGAGAGGACTTGAGCAGTCTCAGCTACCAGCCTGTGTTCTTTTTTTCTTTTTCTTTTTTGCCGTAAAAACTGCACACTTCCAGCCAGTGGAGGGGACAGGTTGAGAGGTAAGGCTGGGGGCTCTGAGGCTTTTATAGAGGCAGAGTGCTACAACAGCTTCAGTAGGCACAGCCCTTAAGGCAGGACACAGGGGAGAGAGGGCAGCTTTCCAGCCTCCTGGTGGATAAGCTGGACTTGTAGGCAGGAGGTGGGCAGGGCATCCACACTGAGGAATCAGACCTCAGTGATCTGGGGCAGTAGAGAGGCTGTCCTCCCCACTGGCTTCCATGGCAGGGCCTGAACGGTAGTGAAGTCCCATCTCCTTCTGGAGCAACACCTGATACCACCCAGAGAAAGCACTTGGATCCAATTCATCCGAAAGCTTATCCCTCAATGCGACACATTCCAAGCCACACTCACACTGAAAGGACTATCCTGTCCTTTAGCCTGGAGCATTTAACCTCTACAGTCTCTGCAAAGGCTTAGAGAAGTTATTCCTCCCAGGAAGGTCAGGGGAGAGTTAGGCAACTGGTAGCATCCTGGCATCTAAACACAAAGTACCTGAGAAGGTACCGATGGCTTCCCTTCATAGTCGGGACCACAGAAGTAGGGTGAGCAAGGGGACTATAAGGGCCTTACATGACAGAGCAGGGCAGCCTGATGATGCAGTAGGTGGGAGCAGGTCCTTCAGCAGCCTGGTGGTCCTCAAGAGGGACCCTCTCCCAAAGCCATGGGCTCTGAAAGTCCCCTCCACCCCCAGTAGTCACAAGTAGGAGGGAGGAGTTGATTCACTTTTGGCAATCCGATTTCTTCCCCACCTGACCCTCCAAAGCAAAATTCTAATGCTTTTTCTGAAACTGTAAACGTTTCCAGGCCCCTGGATATCCTCAGCAGTGCCCACCTGCCCATCAGCTGGCAGCCCTACCCAGGCAGCAGCCAGACTCCGCCCCTCCACACCTCGGCCTCGGCCTTCTCACCCCAGGGCACCTATACAGCGATTTCATCATCCAGGCTGTCGCCCAGTTCCTGCCTCTGCAGGACGTTCAGCAGGCGGGGCAGCTCCTCCTGGGACCACGAGTCCCGTTCCTCGCTCTCGTCCGTGTTGGACTCGTACTCTGAGGCGATGCCTGACTCTCGGAACTTGATGAGCTCCAGGCTACCGAGGAGCGGCTGGCCCTGAGCAGGGGGCGGGGTGTCCTCGGGTGGGAGAAAGCGGAAGCACTCCAGCTTCACCAAGCAGTCGCGCCTACCTAAGGGGCTGCCCGCTGGGTGGGTGAAGTCGGCCAAGCCCGCGCCCAGGGGCGGCGAGTGTAGGTCCTCCGGCTTCGGGGTCGTGGGGTCACAAAGCACAGGCAGGGCTCCAGAGCGGAAGGTGATCTCCAACAAGCTGTCCTGCGAGCCCACTGGAGGGGGAGACAAGAGGAGGAGGGGTGGCATTAGAAAGGTGGTTGGTTTGAAAGCCATCCTTGGCCCACCCAGGTCCCTGGCCAACCGGGGGGGAGTGGGGTAAGGGTGGGCTTTTCAGTTCTTCCTTCCGTTTGACTCAGAGTGGACACGCCAGGCTAGGGGGAGGAGCCAGTGGAGGAGGCAAAGGCGGGGCAATGACAGCGATGGGCTGGCAAGTCCAGCGGATGCTCCGAATGGGGAATGTGGTAGGAAAAAGGTACAAGTTGAAGAGCTATGTTAAAAGTATGTAGAAATGTTTAGTGCAACCTTGTAAATTGGCATTAATACAACAGGGCCTTGATAAAGAAAAATCCAGAGGGGCTTTCAGAGTGGTAAAGTACAGTGGTTCCCTATCCATACTTTTGGGCTACTTAAAAACAAGAGTTCTCAGCTCTGCCCGAGACCTACCAATGCAGAATCTCTGTGGGTTGGATCTGGGAGTATCCATTTTTAAGAAGCTCACAGGGTAGTTTGGGAGAACTACTGGTATAATGCAGAAAGCATTTGTTTTATGATCAGACCCAAGTTTGAATCTTGGCTCCACACTATGCTAGTCCTGAAACCTTGAGCCAGTTATTTAATCTCTGAGTCTGTTTCTTCATCTGTAAAATGGGCACAAAATCATCTACCACTGTAGGGATTAAATGAGATCATGTATATGATCAGTCGATATTGGTCCACAGTCAGTGTGCACTTAGAGCAGCAGACAGCCTACAGACAAGTTCAGCATGCTATAGAGACACACTGTCTTCCAGCACTTCCCAGTGCAGGCTGGGATCAGCTGGGAGTAGAGGCAGGCATCTCAGGCTAGGAGCCAAGCCACCTCTGCCACTAGCCAGCCGAGTGTGCTGGCCACAGGTACTCCTCTGCTTTACCCACTGAGACACAGACTGCTACCAGCCTTTACTGTGCTACTGAGTTATGCAGAAGTAAACTACTGGACAGTCTGGCATGTCCTGCAGAGCTCTCAGAGGGCATGACTCACAACAGATGCTCAGTGTATTTCTATCGGAAAAGCCCTCTGAGAAGGAACCAGGCAGCCTCAGGATGTGAAGAGCCTGGGGGCCCATCAAGGAGAGGTTGGGTGAACATGTGGTGGTGACTCCTGGGGACTTTGAAGGTCAAATCTGGGCACTGGGCTAGAAGGCAGCCAACACCCTCTCTGGCCCTGCCATTTGATAATTCCATTAAGTGTGTAGATGGAACAAACAGAGATGCTTATATTTTCTGCTAGGATACCAGGGCAGGCCAGGGGTCCAACAGAGTACCACCAAAAGCTTTAGGGAAGAGAACACATGGTTCCAGAGCCTCCACGGGGAGGTGAGGCCAGGCAGGGCCCTCGCTTACTGGCATTCTGTCCCGACAGCTTCAGCTCCAACTCCTGCACCTGCTTGACCAGCAGGGAGATGTGTTGGAGCATGTCCTTGTTCTGCAGCAGGAGCTGGTGCACACGTGCCTGGGCCTCCAGCCGTGCTGCGGCCTCAGCAGCCAGCTGGTCCTTCAGCAAGTGAACCTGTGGAGAGGGAGCAGGCAGAGAAGACAGCGAGAAGACAGGGCAGAGAGAAGAAAGGGATGTGAATGTAAACATGAGTCACTGGTGGAGGGCCAGGACCAGACAAGCCTTCCAGGTTCAATTCAACATGGAGAAGCCCTTTCCCAGGCAAAATGGGCACTTGGGCTTGTAAAGCAGAGGAGAAACTGAAAGAAGCTGGGCCACTGGATCCACATCCCAAGTGGGGGCCATGATGTGTCATTCATATACCACTTAGAGTCCCACACCGAGAGCAAGAGGTAGGAAAGGGTTGTGTTCCAGCCCCATCCCCGTCAGAACTGCCCTGACAGCTAACACACTACTGCTGCGTTGAGGCAGGTACCTTTTTCTCATCTTGTCTTTTAAAAAACAAAGCCAAAAAACTGATATGCTGACCCACTAGCTAAGAACAGTGTCACAGCAGACCCCTGTGATAATCTTCCTCCTCCCCTGCCTCACACCCAAACGGCGTGAGAAACAGGAAGCCAGACACACGCCTTTTCTAAGTCAGTGAGGTGACTGTAAGAAGGTCTGTTTTTCCTCGCCTGTGGTGGGCGTCAGCTTCCTTCCCTGAGCTTCCATTCCCTTTTTATTTCCAGAGGCCTCTGGGAGTATGCCTGAGGCCTGGCAGAGGGCAAACAGCTGCTGACTGACTGACAACAGGCCTTCGTCCAGCAGCCCTGGCCTGAGGTGACAGCCTACAGAGCTGCCCTCTGTGGGGAGAGGGGGACCCCCGCCCCTCTCGCCTTCCCCCGGCAGAGCACCTGGCAATGGCACAGCCTGAGTGCTCGGGGCCCAGTGGGGCCTATCTGCTCCCAGTGTGCAGTCTGGGTGTGAGGACACAACCCAGGGGCAGGAGATGCGGGGATTCTATCAGGACTCTGGCTTGACAACACTAAGTCACACAACAGTGACAACAACGTGTGACTTCTGTGCTAAGAAGTGGATAAAAGGGCCTCTGGGAGGGTTCTGAAGGTCCCTGAATACGGGGAGCTCATGAATTTGGTGGTTAAGACCAAAGCAGCCTATACGAAAGAGGGTTTTCTTGAACCAAAAACATGGTGTGGATAAAGACACAGAGTCAGGAGGACCGGGGTGGGACAGGTAGAGCCAAGAGCGGAGGAGAGAGAAGGAAGGAATTGGAGGAGTCGATTCTCTGACTCAGACAACAAATGCTCTGGGTTTCTGAAAAGCCATCTGCTCCAAAGAGATTCACATTCTGTCAGGGAGTAAAAGGTCATGCTCACCCCATGGTCTGGCCGAGCTTGGCCCAGAGTCCTGTTAGCGCAGTATCTGCCCTCCCGGCAGCCAGCCCTCAGAGATCACACTTTTGGATGCAGTAGCTGCTTCCTTCCCTTCTCCTCACCCCGGCCCAGATTTGAGGACCTGACCTTGCAGTTGTTGGCTCTGCTTCTAAGTGGAGCCACTAATGAGATTAGCTGCCACTTTCCATTAGCGGCTCCTGAGGTTAGGCCTATCGTTCCCCCAGGGGGAGGATGCCTAAGGAATCTAAAGAGAATCTGTCCTTCACCAGGCACTGCTAAGGACAAGACTGATCTTCCAGTCCAGACATCAGCCTCAAATAAACTAAGGAGAGATCTAGAGAGGGGCAAGAACAGGGAAAGCAGTGGCAATAATATTTTAATCTAGTATCAGATGGCAGATGGCTATTAAGCCTCTGTCTTCCTTGAAAAAATGAGGCATGGAGACAGTTCACCAAAAGAGTCCCCCAAATCCTGCTGGTTCTGAGAATCAGGACAATTGCCTTGGGAACCTCACCCCTACAAGTGCCCCCAGAGGAAACCATAACCTTCCATCTGCCAGTAAATGTAATTTATTCCAACTAAGAGCATCACTGAAAGGAATATACTGGGTGGAAAGAATTGCTAATTATCCATTTTCTATTTTCTTCAGGGCAAAACAGAAACACGAGGCATAAACGTGGAGAAAAACTTCCAATGCATGTAAACAGAAGAAGTGCAGAATCTCACCTACCACTAACTGACATCTACAGAGGGCGCCCTGCACACAAAGGCTACAGACTCAGGTGCCCAAATCCCACATCTGAACCTGCCCACAGAGAGGCCATTTGAGAGCACTGGACCAGGAGCCGAATGCTTGAATCTGCTGGTTACTCCCTATTCAACTGTAGGTAATACACTTCTACCTGCACCTCACTTTCTCCATTTTTCAGCTGAGAGGGTTGGCCAGAGGCTTGGACGGTCTATGAGTCCGTATCAGGTGAATGGAATAGTCCCTACCAGGCCTGGGCCATTGGTTAAAGGCTCCGTGAAGAATACTCCTAGATTTCCTCTGGGAAGTCAGAGAATTAGGACTGGGGACAAAAGAGGAATTCCCTCCTGCAGAAGCCAGGGGGGAAAAAAAAACACACAAAATCTGGAAGTTTCTTTTGCACGTAACCATTCCAGCAGGGGCGCTACCATTAGTACATAAAAGATGACCCTTGAAACAAATCTTTCATCACAAATCCACAGGCACTGAGTACTATGAGAAAAAAGTTGTGTTTGAGTATTCCTTGTATCAGTTTAAATAAGAACTTTAGCTTTGCAAACTCAGACTTGTAACATTTCAGGTGTTTTCAAATCCTGGGGATGCGAAAGCACACGCTACTGCTGCTGCCTAAATCCAGCGCTAAGGAGCCCTTCTGTTCCTGCAGCCATCCAAACGGGCAGCAGGCATAAGGCTCAGGCCTCTCACTGCAGCAGTCTGCACCCCAGGAGTACGAAACCCAGGCCAAGCTGGGACAAAACGGCCCGAACTTCCTCTATATTTGGGGCAATTTAACAGTCCTTGTGTTTCGCTTATGTGGGTCTGGCCATGCAGCACTGAAATGAAGCAGCAGTATTTTCAGCCTCAGCTTGGGCAGTCAGCTACAGCTGTGTGCTCGCTTCCTCCATTGTACAACAGGAGTAGATACTACCTCCCCCTCCCTACCAGATGGGACTTATTTGTATTCAGCACGCTCTTCTTTTAAAACCTCAAACATCTTTTGCCAAGGCAGGCAATGTTAATTTCTGAAAAGGTAGCAGACAGTTTTGCCTTTCCGGAGCCATGTGGTCTTTGGCAATGACTATTCTGGGCTTCCCAGGTGGCGCTAGTGGTAAAGAATCCGCCTGCCAAGGGATCGATCCCCTGGAGGAGGACATGGCAACCCACTCCAGTATTCTTGCCTGGAGAATCCCATGGACAGAGGAGCCTGGCGGACTACAGTCCACAGGGTCGCAAAGAGTCAGACCAGACTGAGACGACTTAGCACGCACACATTCTGGTCACAGACTAAATCAGGGGGAAGGCCACGCCTGGAGTCGGTGTCCAGGTCTGCGTTTTGGCCATAGCAGTACAAGTGTAAGTTCAACCCTGTGCCCTCCAGCTCTGTGCCACTTCCCCAGACTCAGACATCTGCCCACAACCCACCCAGCAACACCAGACCACTGCCCGTTGGCCCTCCAGCCTACTTGCCTGGACTCCAGCTCCTCCGCGAGAAGTGGGGGCAGGGCCAGGCTGAAGTTAGGGAGCAGCAGGCACATGGAAATGGCAGTGGAGAGAACCAGAGCAGTTTGCCCCCCCACACACACCAGACACACAAGCGGAGGCAGGCGGCTCTGTCTCTGCATGCACAAGGCAGGGACCTGGGCAGTGCACCCAGGGTGCTGGGACTGGAGAAGCCACGAGGACAGAGGCTCCATCTAGGGCCTGGGGTGGGTAGGTTGCGGAGGTTTTTCAGCGCTGTTCCTCTAACTATGGCATACACAATTGCAAAGCATTAAGTAACCAATCACTTGTTTCAGAACAAGTGGCAGCAGGTAGAAAAGTCTTTAAATAGCAATACTGAGCTGCGGTACAACATTTTCCCCAGGAGCCAGGCGAGGAGTTGGCAAACTGTGAAGGGACCTGGCCTACTTAACCGCTGCCAGTCAGCCACAGTGCCCAGAACAATTCTGGAGCTATGTGGGCCCAGCCCGTGGCCATGCGGGTGCCAGCTACAACCCAGCTTTGGTTTAAGGCTTGATTATACTTTGATTCACACCCTTGAACTTCTTGTCCATCTGAAAGCAGGAAGCTAGTGCAGCCACGCAAGCCTCATGCTGGGGTCAGAAAAGTGGTCTGAAGGGCTTGGGGTTCACTATTTACACACTGAGATCTAGTCTAGAAATGCTTAAGAGTCAGCTGAGCAACACCTTTGCCCACGTACCTTGAAGGCCAAGACAGGGCCTTTCTAGACCAGCTCTGAACCAATTTAGGGAGAGGCTGGGAGAGGTCTTGAGGTCTTAGACCAAATCAGAACACTGCGAAGGAGATCTAAGCCTGGTCCCAATGATAACAGTAGAACCAGATTGGTCTTCGAGAATAAATGGGGAGGGTGCGCAAATCATGCAACAAGGGACCCCAAGAGTACACCTGTTTGCAAGAGACTGTCTTTATCCTTAGCTCTTCTCAGGAGTCATACAGGAGGACTTGGATACTCCCAGAACAAAGGAAAATGTGTTCCCACCTGAAATGCTGAGGTCACAGTACTACCCATTGGAATTCCAGGGACTGCTGGCAGTTTTACAAAGACAGGCAGAAACCTTGCAGTTTGATGGCAATAGAGTCTGACAGCACAAGTAAAAGCTGACCTCATGCTGGACACTGTGCAGAGAAACCAAGTAAGCCAGACTTTATATATTTTAAATGCATGAAAGATGTTAAGAAGACCTATTTATTAATCCACCTATATATATATCTTATATCATTGCTTACACCCAAAGATTTGGATACTAATAAAAAGCCCTTGGATCAAATGCTACAAAGAGAGTAAGAGAGGAACATGCAGAGAAACCTGTAACTGAGGGCTGGTTTAGGACTGAATTGGTTTGGAGGACAAGAGGAGCTGAAAGCCAGCTGCGAGGTATGACATGTCAGCTGTATTCCCAGGCAGCAAAGGAAGAAGCAAACTGAAGAAACTCCCTATAAGGATGGCAGAGAGGGGAAGACAACTTCTGCTCAAGCAACTCTGTGATGACCTCAAGGTACTGTCTGACCTAAACATTTTAGAAGGCTATGGCCCTACCCAAAGTCGTTTTATCCATGGGAGATACTGATGCGCTCTGGTGGCCTTTGAGTCATGTCACAGACTGAACAGATTCAACCAGGGCACTGCCAACTATAATCAACAGATTCCAAGTGTGGAAGTGGCTGAACTGAGAGAGGCTCATCAAGTGAACTGCAAGCACCGCACTCTTCCCCTCTCTTAGTTTCACTGTCTTCTACAACACAGGCAGTTAAGACAGGGCCAGGAGAGTGATGTCTCCTTGAGACAGACGCTTGATTCTGGGCCATAGAACCACTTGGAGGGTTTCATCCTGACTGGGAGAGACCTATGAATTACAGGTCCTGCATCCTTCGACTACCACAACACTCTTCTTGTTGTGCAGATTATACGTTTGCAAATAGTTTTTCTTCAGTATTTAGCAGTGACTTCAAATTCAAGTGCCTCTCTGGTAATATGCATCAAGCTCATTCTTAGATAAATACTAATTAATTGGTAATTGATATGCTGAAAGAGAAAAGTATTGTGGTTGGAGGATGGATGTGGGTTGCCGAATGGCCCTGTGCTGGAGCATTCCGGCTTTGTGCTCCTGTCAGCCATCACACCCGCCACATCATTAATTACAGGAGATGAATACAATTGTTTGACAAAAGGCAGTGATTTTCCCCCCAAATATCAGAAGCCATTAATGACATCCCTCCTCTTTGTTGCTCTTTTGGGAATACCTGCAGATCCTCCCAGTATCAGCACATATCCTTTTGGTTCGTGGTCAGCATTTTTTAAAAGGTTCAAATCACTTGGAAGCAGTGCCCAGCTGATTTTATTCTCTTGAAACCCAGTTGCAAAAGGCACCCATGAGGCTGGGCCTCAGGCCAGGTCAGTGTGAGACTGCTGCAAGAAGGTTTTTTTAAGACCCAAGTCATTGCATCATTTTGTTTAGACTGCCGGATGCTTCCTCAAGGGGTTTGTGTTGGGAAGGACAGCTCTGCCTGTGTGATTCACTCCACCTGGGGGTCATGAGAAGAGTAGGAGAAGAAATGACAAGAATCAATAACAGCTCTCTAGAGAAGTCTTCTTATTCTCATTCCAGAATGCAGAAGACCTCAGAGGCCAGCCTGGCTGAGCAGATGTAGAATGCCAATGCCAAGAGCTGACTTCCCAGATCTCTCACCAACTCTCCAAACCCTGAAGTCCCCGCTCCTCACTGTTTTCATCTACCCATTAGGTCCTGACCCTATCTGACTCTTACCTTAGGAGTCAGCCTTCGAATGGTACCAATGATGTGTCCACCACCCCCTGATTGCCCGGAGAGAAGATGAAGCTCAGACTCACAAGTTCCAAGGAAGATGCGGACGACAATGCCCTCCACAGAAAGCAAGCAGAACGGATCCCTACTAAAAGCAGCAGGGAAATCAGCTCGCCCCTCCTTTATAAAGCAACAGCAGCCCAATGAGTCCTCAGGGCTCAAACAGTGCTTGATTCCTGAAATCTAAGCCAGTTCTTCCCATTATGGCTCAAATACCTAAGTTCCTGTAGGGAAATGTACAAGAGAAGGAGAAGAGGGTAGCAGAGGATGAGCTGGTTAGAAAGCATCACTGACTCAATGGACATGAATGTGAGCAAATTCAGGGAGATAGTGGAGGACAGAAGAGCCCAGTGTGCTATAGTCCATGGGGTTGCAAAGAGTTGGACAGGACTTAGCAACTGAACAACAAGTTCCTGGAAGTTTAATCCCATTATAATCAAGGCCAGTATGGTATCAAGTCCTGCCTGGAGAAATCTTTACATAAATAGAGAAATCCTGCCTGGAATGAGTAGACGACTAAAGGAGGCATGGAAACCTCTATGGAAAAGATTTCTAGGATGGTAGACTCTGCAGGGGAATTTGGCACAAATTCATACTTTAATTCTCTTAAGAGTGGTATCACAAAGTCACACCTATCCTCACACCTGTCCTGACTCCAGAAGCATCCCTTCTCACCCACATAGCAGGAAAACAAGGCAGGAAAGGCAGGGTGAAATTATGTTCCTTAGTAAGTTCAAGTCATGACCCAACAACATCCAGCCAAGCCAGCCAAGCCCAACTCAGAGTGGGGGATACATGGGAAACCAAAACGTTTCTTCCCATTTCATCTGCATCCCCCCTTTCTCTTCTCCCCACCTCCCCCCTTCCCCAACAAGCAACGATCCAACAGCATGAGCCATCCCTTATAGCTCCCTAGGTTTTAAAACCTGCCCTGTGCCCCTCGCTAGGGAAGGTGCGTCAAGCCCATGAGAGTGGAGCCTGCGAAGAAGGGAGGAGGCTGAGGAGAACCTGGGCCACAGCCACTTGCGTCTGCTGCTGCTGCTGCTGGAGGAGCTGCTGGAGAAGCTGCATCTGGTGGTGGGTGGACAGTGGTGTGCCTGCGCCCAAGCCTGGGGGCTTCGAGGAAGAAGAAGGAAGGAGCATCCTGGGCGAAGCTGTCAGCATGGGCTCCTGGGGGTGGGGCGAGACCTGGAGGAAAGGCAAAGACAGGGTGTGAGCCTGGGCATGTGTCTCCTTTAGACAACTTACTCTGTTTTCAATATACACAGTATGTCTAGTACAAGGCTGGGGTGAAATGGCCCACTTATAACCAAGAGCTGGAAATGCTGCGTCTTCAATGGAAATGTGGACAGGACACCCCCGCCCGCCACCACCCCCAGAGGGATGATCTGATGGCCTCGGCTGGGACCACAGAGTCAGAAAACCCTATTTGTAGAGCTGAGTTCCTGATGCGGATATGATGGGAGACCAGGCAGCTGATCCTGTTCCATTTCTTGCCCATAGCTTCCAACTCTACCACATTGTTGAGTTACCTGAGGGTCTGGTCTTGGAATCATTTCTATGAAAGATAGCTAGCTACACCTTGCTATGAGGCAGCTTCCACCTTCACTTTGCTATGTCCTTAGGGCTCTCTCCTCCCGGGTCTGCAGGGTCTCCTGAGTTGACCACTGGAGGAAGAGGCCATGAGGGAGGTGCTCCAACCCAGCACTGCCTCCTCACAATGGGAGCTCCCGAGAAGAAAGTCTGGACACACACAGAACGTGGGCTGGGGAGAGCCTCTCTCCGAAAGGGGAAAGCAGTTTCCATTCCCTTCCCTCCCACCTCCCTCCTGATGGCTGGACACTGTCACTAGACGGCTTCTGTGAGCCAGAGAATTCAACTGCAGCAGCTCTGCTGCTGGTCCTTCTTTAGGTAGGCAAGAGGAAGCGCAGGTGACAGAGGGCTTCTGCCACGTGCAGAGTACAAACTGGGCACCACGGAAAATATCAGGCAGACAATATGGAACAATACTGCCCTTCAAACTAGACAGGTTTCCCCTTCTGATGAACTAGCCTAATGACCTCCTCTTGGGAAAAGCTGTTACATGATGAGTAAAGAGAGGCACTCATGATACAGGGAATTGGCAGGGAGTCTAAGGCAAGGGCAATATGTCAGTATTCTCCTTCTGTGAGTGTGTGTCAGGAGCTATCTGTGTGTTGGGGGCCCTGTGTGTGGTGGTGGGGGGGCAGGGGCCGTGTGTGGGGGCGGGGGCCAGGGGTGTTGGTTTTGTGTTCAGGTTGGAAGTTCTCAGTTTCACCTGGATCATATCAGAAACCCCTTGAGGGTATCCGTCATCTCACCCATAAAAATAGTAGGTGGAAATGGAGGATGCCTGAGGTGGTCTTGCAGTTTCCAACCTCCAATGGGCCAATTTCCACCTCCCCAGGAGTATCAAAGGCACACGATCCTAGCCACAGGCAGAGACAGCCCGAACTCACCCTGCTCCTTCAGCTAAGCCCCAGGGGATCACACTGTGTTGTGCAAGGATTAGCCACATGCACAGGTATTGATTGTGCCCCAATGAGGTGCCATCAAAGCTGGGGCTTCCAATGAGAAGAAGGGAAGTGAGTACTGATGGACCCTGGAGGGTAATGCATGTCAGGAATGAGCTCTGTGAAATCCTGACATACAGCAGCGTCTAGCATCAATTCACAGGGACTGAATCTCTAGATTCAGTCTGAAAGGAAGTAAAACATGCTCTGGAGCCACCACTGTGCTGGCAGAGGCTAAGAGGTGACTGACGGGGGCTGAGGCCGTGACACAGGCCACTCTGGGAGGTGACATGCAAACAGATGTGTGGATCCCCTGGGTGGGCTGCATCCTGCCTACCTTGGGGTCTGTGTGGGAGCCTCCTTCCTTGCCTACAGCATCAAGGTCGGTCACGCCTCGGCTGAATTCCAGGGCGTCGTTCCCTGGGAGTGGGGCCTCGACTGCATCGATGTCCGTCTCCTCTGCGGTGGCCGTGGCGGTCCTCTCGGCTCCGGTGAGCTGGCGGCCTACACGGACAACAGAGAGGGTGCGGAAGGGAAGGCCACAACTAAGAACAACATCCTCCTTCCCAACACTTCAGTTTTCAATCATGTCACGCTTTGGGACACCATTGACTTAGTAACATTTTTGTATATCTTTTCAACTCAAGTCCATTAAATGTCCAATCCAATAAGATGTTGTGATTTTAATATCTTCTCAAAGTTCAGAAACAAAGACAATATTTCCTCAAGACTAGACATGACTGCTTTGTCAGGCTGGCATGATGTTTTCACTGACAGGGTGTGGGGAACCTGCATGCAAGGGATGACAACCACCTCAACTTCATTCAAACTCAGGAGTGGAAACAGATTAGGGAAAAAAGTACTCTTTCAGTCGTGTCCGATTCTTTGCAACCCCATGGACTGCAGCACACCAGGCTTCCCCGTCCATCACCAACTCCCGGAGCTTACTCAAACTTATGTCCATCGAGTCGGTGATGCCATCCAACAATCTCATCCTTTGTCGTCTCCTTCTCCTCCTTCGATCCGCCTTCGATCTTTCCCAGCATCAGGGTCTTTTGCAGTGAGTCAGCTCTTTGCATCAAGTGGCCAAAGTGTTGGAGTTTCAGCTTCAGTATAAGTTCTTCCAATGAATATTCAGGACTGATTTCCTTTAGTATTGACTGATTTGATCTCCTTGCAGTCCAAGAGACTCTCAAGAGTCTTCTCCAACACCACAGTTTAAAAGCATCAATTCTTCAGCACTCAGCTTTCTTTAGAGTCCAACCATCACATCCATACATGACTACTGGAAAAACCATAGCTTTGACTAGACGGACTTTTGTTGGCAGAGTAATGTCTCTGCTTTTAAATATGCTGTCTAGGTTGATCATATGTTTTCTTTCAAGGAGCATGCATCTTTTAATTTCATGGCTGCAGTCACCATCTGCAGTGATTTTGGAGCCCCCCAAAATTAAGTCTGTCACTGTTTCCACTGTTTCCCCATCTATTTGCCATGAAGTGATTGGACTTGATGCCATGATCTTAGTTTTATGAATGTTGAGTTTTAAGCCAACTTTTTCACTCTCCTCTTTCACTTTCATCAAGAGGCTCTTTAGTTCTTCACTTTCTGCCATAAGGGTGGTGTCATCTGCATATCTGAGGTTATTGATATTTCTCCCAGCAATCTTGATTCCAGCTTGTGCTTCATCCAGCCTGGCATTTCACATGATATACTCTGCATATAAGTTAAATAAGCAGGGTGACAATATGCAACCTTGACATACTCCTTTCCTGATTTGGAACCCATCTGTTGTTCCATGTCCAGTTCTAACTGTTGCTTCTTGACCTCCATACAGATATCTCAGGAGGCAGGTCAGGTGGTATGGTATTCCCATCTCTTGAAGAATTTTCCACAGTTGTTGTGATCCACACAGTCAAAGGCTTTAGCATAGTTGATGAAGCAGAACTAGATGCTTTTCTGGAACTCTCTTGCTTTTTCAATAATCCAACAGATGTTGGCAATTTGATCTCTGGTTCTTTTGCCCTTTCTAAATCCAGCTTGAACACCTGGAAGTTCTTGGTTCATGTACTGTTGAAGCCTGGCTTGGAGAATTATGAGCATTACTTTGCTAGCGTGTGAGACGAGTACAATTGTGTGGTAGTTTGAACATTCTTTGGCATTGCCTTTCTTTGGGATTGGAATGAAAACTGACCTTTTCCACTCCTGTGGCCACTGCTGAATTTTGTAAATTTGCTGGCATATTGAGTGCAGCACTTTCACAGCATCTTCTTTTAGGATTTGAAGTAGCTCAACTGGAATTCCATCACCTCCACTAGCTTTGTTCATAGTGATGCTTCCTAAGGCCCACTTGACTTCACATTCCAGGATGCCTGGCTCCAGGTGAGTGATCACACCATCGTGGTTATTTGGGTCATTAACATCTTTTTTTGTATAGTTCTTCTGTGTATTCTTGCCACCTTTTCTTAGTATCTTCTGCTTCTGTTAGGTCCATACCATTTCTGTCCTTTATTGTGCCCATCTTTGCATGAAATATTCCCTTGGTATCTCTAATTTTCTTGAAGAAATCTCTAGTCCTTCCCATTCTATTGTTTTCCTCTATTTCTTTGCATTGATCGCTGAGGAAGGCTTTCTTATCTCTCCTTGCTATTCTTTGGAACTCTGCATTCAGATGGGCATGTCTTTCCTTTTCTCCTTTGCCTTTAGCTTCTCTTCTTTTCCCAGCTATTTGTAAGTCCTCCTCAAACAACCATTTTGCCTTTTTGCATTTCTTTTTCTTGGCAATGGTCTTGATCACTGCCTCCAGTACACTGTCACAAACCTCCATCCATAGTTCTTCAGGCACTCTGTCTATCAGATCTAATCCCTTGAATCTATTTCTCATTTCCACTGTATATTGTAAGGAATTTGATTTAGGTCAAATCTGAGTGGTCTAGTGGTTTTCCCTACTTTCTTCAATTTAAGTCTGAATTTGGCAATAAGGAGTTCATGATCTGAGCCACAGTCTGCTCCCGGTCTTGTTTTTGCTGACTGTATAGAGCTTCTCCTTCTTTGGCTGCAAAGAATATATAATCAATCTGATTTCAGTATTGACCATCTGGTGATGTCCATGTTCAGAGTCTTCTCTTGTGTTGCTGGAAGAGGGTGTTTGCTACGACCAATGTGTTCTCTTGGCAAAACTCTATTAGCCTTTGCCCTGCTTCATTCTGTACTCCAAGGCCAAATTTGCCTGTTAGTCCAGGTATTTCTTGACTTACTACTTTTGCATTCCAGTCCCCTATAATGAAAAGGACATCTTTTTTGGGTGTTAGTTCTAGAAGGTCTTGTAGGTCTTCATAGAACCATTCAACTCCAGGTTCTTCAGCATTATGGGTTGGGGCATAGACTTGGATTCCTTTGATATTGAATGGTTTGCCTTGGAAATGAACAGAGATCATTTTGTTGTTTTTGAGATTGCATCCAAGTACTACATTTTGGACTCTTTCGTTGACTATGATGGCTCCTCCGTTTCTTCTAAGGGATTATTGCCCACAGTAGTAGATATAATAATGGTCATCTGAGTTAAATTCACCCATTCCAGCCCATTTTAGTTCACTGATTGCTAAAATGTCGATGTTCACTCTTGCTATCTCCTGTTGGACCACTTCTAATTTACCTTGATTCATGGACCTAATATTCCAGGTTCCTATGCAATATTGCTCTTTATTGCATCGGACTTTACTTCCATCACCAGTCACATCTACAACTGGGTGTTGTTTTTGCTTTGGCTCCATCTCTTCATTCTTTCTGGAATTATTTCTCCAGTGATCTCCAGTAGCATATTGGGTACCTACCCACCTGGGGAGTTCATCTTTCAGTGCCCTATATTTTTGCCTTTTCTTACTGTTCATGGGGTTCTCAAGGCAAGAATAGTAAAGTGGTTTGCCATTCCCTTCTCCAGTGGACCACGTTTTGTCAGAACTCTCCACCATGACCCATCCATCTTGGGTGGCCCTACATGGCATGGCTCATAGTTTCATTGAGTTAGACAAGGCTGTGGTCCAGGTGATCAGTTTGGTTAGTTTTCTGTGACTGTGGTTTTCAGTCTGTCTGCCCTCTGACTGAGAAGGATAAGAGGCTTATGGAAGCTTCCTGATGGGAGAGACTGACTGAGGGGGAAACTGGGTCTTGTTCTGATGGGCAGGGCCATGCTCAGTAAATCTTTAATCCAGTTTTCTGTTGATGGGTGGAGCTCTGTTCCCTCCCTGTTGTTTGACCTGAAGCCAGACTATGGTGGAGGTAATGAAGATAATGGTGACCCCCTTCAAAAGGTCCCATGCATGCATTGCTACACTCAGTGACTCTGATCCTGCAGCAGGCCACAGCCAACCCACGCCTCCACCAGAGACTCCTGGACCCTCACAGGCAAGTCTGGGTCAGTCTCTTGTGGGGTCACTGCTCCTTTCTCCTGGGTCCTGGTGTGCACAAGGTTTTGTTTTTGCCCTCCAAGAGTCTGTTTTCCCAGTCTTGTGTAAGTTCTGGTGGCTCTATGGTGGGTTAATGATGACCTCCTCCAAGACGGCTTATGCCACACCCAGATCTGCTGCACCCAGAGCCCCTGCCCCTGTGGCAGACCACTGCTGACCCGCACCTCCACAGGAGACACTCAAACACAGTTCTGGCTCAGTCTCTGTCGGGTGTCTGGGTCCTGGTGCACACAAGGTTTGCTTGAGCTCTCCATGCGTCTGACAGGTATGGGGTTTGATTCTAGATATGATTTCGCCCCTCCTACTGTCTAGCTGGGGCTTTTCCTTTGCCCTTGGACATGGGGTATCTTTTTTTGGTGGGATCCAACATTCTCTTGTCGACGGTTGTTCAGCAGCAAGTTATAATTTTGGAGTTCTTGCAGGAGAAGATGAGTGCACGTCCTTCTACTCTGCCATCTTGTTATTCTTGGTGTATTTTTAGAAAAATTTATTTTTTATTGAAGTATGCATGCATACTAAGTTGCTTCCAACTCTGTGCGACCCCACGGGCTGAAGCCCACCAGGCTTATCTGTCCATGGAATTCTCCAGGGAAGAACACTGGAGTGGTTAGCCATTTCCTTCTCCAGGGCATCTTCCAGACCCAGGAATGGAACCCAGGTTTCCTGCATTGCAGGCAGATTCTTTACCATTTGAAAGGGGCATCCAGAGAGGTAGGGGTTTCCTCCACCACACCCCTATTGGGCTGTCAGGAAAGGGGTAAATCATCTCACTCCCTGGGCCCCAGTTCCTTCAACTCTACACGGAGGCTGAATTAGATGGATGGGAGGGTTGCAGGCCTGGGGGGAGGGGTGTGGAAACGGGGAGATTTGAGGCCCCAGCCCACACAGTATCTGTCTCTGATCCTCAGACCCTGTCTCTGACCATCCTCCTTCAAGAACAGAAGCCAGGGCCAGCGTGGAGGCAGCGGCAGTGGCACAGGAGAGACAGGCGGCTGGTTTGTCACGCTTGGTCTATTTCCCACTTGCTTCTTCCCCCTAAACACACTGACCATGTCTTTGACCACATGCTCAGCAAAGGTATGAAAGTCCTACTGTTTGTTAGTTTTCTTCATTCTCTGCTCTTCTCTCTTTCTTGGACTCGGTAGAAACAACTGGCGATTCTCAGGCATTTCCCAGGAAATACCTTTTTCTCTACATTCAGGATTAGGTCCATCACTAACTGTCTTCAAATAAAATTTAAAAACTTTCAGAGACTAAGCACCAATTGTAAAACTACACAGAGTCATGTAAGTAGGAAGTATGAAGAGTTGATTCCCTAAATCTCAAGCTATCTTGGAGCCAGGCTTTGGTCATTTGAGGGCCTGTCTTATAGTACAAATAGTTCTAACAAGTCTTCCCATGCAAATCCACATGAGTCATCTGGGGAAGCAAGCCTGGTATGTGTGTATGTATGTGTTTATTTAACATTTGAAAATCATTTTATTCTTTAACATTTTTATTGGAGTATGTGCGTTTGTGTTTGTGTGTGTGCTCAGTCATCTCTGACTCTGCGACCCTATGGACTGTAGCCTGCCAGGCTCCTCTGTCAATGGGATTTTCCTGGCCAGAGTACTGGAGTAGGTTGCCATCTCCTACTCCAGGGGATCTTCTCAACCCAGGGATCGAAATTGCATCTCCTAAGTCTCCTGCATTGCAGGCAGATTCTTTACTACTGAGACACTAGGGAGGCCCTTATTGGAATATAGTTGATTTAAAACATTGTGTTAGTTTCAGCTGTACAGCAAAGTGAGTCACTGATGCATATACACATGAAAGTGAAAATTTCTCAGTCCTGTCTTGACTCTTTTCGATCCCATGGACTAAACAGTCCATGGAATTCTCCAGGCCAGAACAGTGGAGAGGGTAGCCTTTCCCTTCTCCAGGGGATCTTCCCAACCCAGGGGTCGAACCCAGGTCTCTCACACTGCAGGCAGATTCTTTACCAGCTGAGCCACCAGGGAAGCCCAAGAATACCAGAGTAGGTAGCCTATCTCCTCTTTTTAAAATTCGTTTCCCATAGCCTAGTATTTCAGAAGCAAACAGTGTGTTTGGTTCTCCTTCTGGCTGTTCTAGGAGTTGGGAGGTGACTGTTGAGTGCTGCGATGGCATGTAACAGAGAGGAGGACCCTGGACCATGGCCCAGTAGGGCAGTTCTTCTGCTGCTTTGTCAACCAGCCAGCAGGAGCACAGACAGCAGGCTGCCTTTTATCACCTCCTGCACCCAGAAGCGACCTTCTTGACAATCAGGAGGTTTACCCTGTGACAGGGAGGACTGATGGATAACTAGTGTCTATTTCTCAGTAGGTAGATAGTGCTGGGATCTGAGCATCTGGTTCTCCTTGCCCCTAGAGGAACGGACAAGGTGAAATAGGCCTGCATTTGAGGAGAGCTTTCCATCAGTCATCAGGAGAGACTGGCTTCCACAGCACCGGGCATCCATCTGTCAAGTACTCTTGATTAGAAAAGGCAATATCAACTGTGTCCTTCTGATCTTGAGGCCAAGGGTGTGTTTCATTCACATTTCCCATGGATCTGGCACAGAGAAGGTGTTTAGTAAATACTTACAAAAGAAACAGTGTTATCACAGGGTACAAAACAGGGAAGTGGGCTATACAGGGAGGCTGCCTCTCAGTCCTGGAAATACTAATACAGTAAGTTCCCTACATACAGACCTTCAAGTTGCAAACTTTCAAAGATGCAAATGTGCATTCACATGTCCAATCATGTAAGTTAGTTCACGTGTCTGGTATACACTGTCACATGAGCACATCCTCTATAAGTGGTTGTGCTTCTGTGTACTTTACTGGACAGTACTGTACAGAGTACAGTATCTTTATTTTAAGCCTGGATGTACAGAAGGAAGTGTAAAAGCAGCAGTGATGCAGCTGGTACTACTGTACTTTTCAAGGTACTGTACCATATGATTAAAAATGTTTTTTTCTGTTTGTCTTTTACGTATTATTTGCATGAAAAGTATAAATCTATTACAGTACAGTACTATATAGCTGATTGTGTTAGTTGGGTACCTAGACTAACTTTGTTGGACTTACAAACACACACTCAGACCAGAATTCATTCGTATGTAGGGGACTGACTGTAATGAGAACTAAGCAGCACCCTGCAGAAGGTCTGGAGACATGCAGGCCAGAAAGTCACAGGGGACTGAAAAATCTCTGAGATTCTAGTTCTGCCTCTGGGGAAGTCATTAAAAAATAAACTTCTCAGCCATTCTCTTTGTACTAGTAGAGTTTCCAAACCAACACTGATGTAACTGAATCACCAACTTTGGGCTGCTTTCTGAGACAATTTCTGCCACTCAGAGGGTCATCAGATGATCACATTTGGATTCTTACAGATTTAATACAGCTAATGGGTAGAGATCATGCATACCTATTTTATTACACTTCACAGATACTTCATTTTTACAAATTGAAGGTTTCTGGCAAATCTGCACCATGTTTCTATCTGCACCATTTTTCTAACAGCATTTTCTTACTTTGTGCCTCTGTGTCATATTTTGGTAATTCTCACAATATTTCAAACTTTTTCATTGTTTGTTATTAGTTGCTATTCATTATCTGTTATGATCTGTGATCAGTGATCTTTTAAAAATTCTTTTTAAATTTTTAATTGGAGGATAATTGTTTTACAATGTTGTGCTGTTTCTGCTGTACAACAACGTGAATCAGCCATAAGTATACATATATCCCCCTCTCTCTTGAGCCTCCCTCCCACCCCACTCCCCACATCTCACCTCTCTAGGTCCTCATGGAGCACAAGGCTCAACTCCCTGTGTTATACAGCAACTTTCCCACTAGCTATCCGTTTTACATATGGATATTTCATATGTATGTATTTCAATGCTACTCTTTCAATTTGTCCTACCCTCTCCTTTACCTACTATGATCACAAGTCCATTCTCTATGTCTATGTTTCTATTTCTGCCCTGCAAATAGGTTCATCAGTACCATTTTTCTAGATTCCATATATATGCATTAGTATATGGTATTTGTCTTTCTGATTTACTTTACTCTGTATAACCTTCAATGTTACTATTGTAATTATTTTGGGGCAGCATAAACTGTACACATATAAGAGAGTAAACTTAACAAATGTGTGTTTTATTTTTTAACAAATGTGATATAGCATTATGAAATATTCAGACTGAAAGCATTTTCCAGGTGGATAGCAAAGGGACTCAGCCATACATATACATGTATCCATGCTCCCCCAAACTCCCCTCCCACCCAGCCTGCCACATAACACTGGGCAGAGTTCCCTGTGCTATACAGTAGGTCCTTATTGATCATCTGTTTTAAATATAGCAGTGTGTACCTGACTGCTTCATTTGCTGCCATTTCTGCCCCCCGTTCCTCTCTACCACCACTGTGCCCATCTCTTTCTTTTTTCTTGGGCCTTCCTGTTCCCTAAGACACAACAATATTGAAACTAAGCCAAGTAATAACATACATTGGCCTCTAAGTATTCAAACGAAAGGAAGAGTCATGTGTTTCTCACTTTTAAATCTAAAGCTACATAGGATTAAGCTAACCAAGGAAGGCATGTTGAAAGCCAAAACAGGTCAAAAGCAAGGCTTATTGCAACAGTGAGCCAAGTTGTGAATGCCTCAATCAGAGCAAAGCCCTAACTCTCTTAAATGCTTAAATTCTATAAAGCCTGAGAGAAGTTAGAAAGCTGCAGAGAAAAGTTTGAAGCTAGCAGAGGTTGGTTCACGAGGTTTAAGGAAAGAAGCCATAACCACACACACACACACAAAAAAAAGGTACAAAAAAGTGCTGATGTAGAAGCTGCAGCAAGTTATCCAGAAGATCTAGCTAAGATCACTAATGAAGGTGTCTACACTAACTAACAGGTTTTCCACATAGTGGAAACAGCCTTACACTGGAAAGATGTTGCCATTCAGGACTTTCATAGCTAGAGAGGATAAGTCAATGCCAGACTTCAAAACTTCAAAAGACAGGCTGACTCTTGTTAGGAGCTAATGTAGCTGGTAACTTCAAGTTGAAGCCAATGTTTATTCACCATTCTGAAAATTCTAGGGCCTTTAAGAATTATGCTACATCTACTCTGCCTGTGCCCTACAAATGGAACAACAAAGTCTAGATAACAGCACATCTGTTGACAACAAGATTACTTGATATTTTAAGCCCACTGTTGAGACCTACTGCTTAAAAGATTCCTTTCAAATTATTACTGCTCATTGACAATGCACTTAGTCACCGAAGAGCTCTGATGGAGATGTACAATGAGATTAATGTTGTTTTCATGCTCGCTAGTGCAACATTCATTCTGCAGCCCATGGATCAAGGAGTAATTTCAACTTTTGAGTCTTATTATTTCGGAAATATATTTCATAATGCTATAGCTTCCATAAACAGCAATTCTTCTGATGAATCTGGGCAAAATAAATCGAAGGCCTTCTGGAAAGGATTCACCATTCTAGATACCATTAAGAACATTCTGATTCATGTGAAAAGGCCAAAATGTCACCATGAACAAGAGTTTGGAAGAAGTTGATTCCAACATCATGGATGAATTTGAGGGGTTCAAAACTTCAGTGGAGTAAATAACTGCAGATATGGTGGAAATAGCAAGGGAACTAGCATAAGAAGGGGAGTCTGAAGATGTAACTGAATTCTCATGATAAACCTGAACAGATGAGGAATTGCTTCTTATGGATGACTATAGTGGTTTCTTGAGATGGAATCTACTTCTGGTAAAGATGTGTAAAGACTGTTGAAATGACAACAAAGGGTTTGGAATATTACATAGACATAGTTGATAAAGTTCAGGAATCGAACTGGGGTCTCCAGCATTGCAGATAGATTCTTTACCAACTGAGCTATCAGGAAAGCCCTAGTATAGTGTAAAGACAACTTTAATGTGTACTGGAAAACCAAAAATTTTGTGCTACTCACTTTTTTACTATATTCACTTTATTGCCATGGTCTGAAACTGAACCTGTGGTATCTCCTAATGCCTATACAGTAACAGATCTGTTAGAACCAGGGGGGCAAAGCTAGGGTAGAGAGAAAGAACAAGCTAGATGGAGGGATATTATTATTGTGTGTCACTGTCAGCGTATCGTGGTTTCCCTCATAGCTCAGTTGGTAAAGAATCTGCCTGCAATGCAGGAGACCCCAGTGAGATTCCTGGTTTGGGACGATCCCCTGGAGACGAGAAAGTCTACCCACTCCAGTATTCTGGCCTAGAGAATTCCATGGACTGTATAGTCCATGGGGTCACATAACACATAAGACAAGATCTCGAGAAGGGACCCATAGCAAATGGTTTTCTTGGGTCCTATCAGACAAGCCCAAGGGACAAGAAATGATATGAAAATCTTCTGACAAAACCAGGAAACTTATGGGATTGGGCAACATGGATTCCAAATGGTAACAGGGAAGGGTAAGACTGAACTTTAGGGTAGCAGGCAGTGCTTTTTAAACTGTTTATTTAAACTATACCTGACACACTGAAATCACTAGATACATGCTGATTTCATTCATCTAGGTGGCACAGTGGTAAAGAATCTGCCTGCCAATGCAGGAGATGGAAGAGACGCTGGTTTGATCCCTGGGTCAGGAAAATCACCTGGAGAAGGAAATGGCAACCCACTCCAGTATTCTTGCCTAGAAAATTCCATGGACACAGGAGCCTGGTGGGCTACAGTCTGTGGCTCACAGAGAGTCAGACACAACTGAGCATTTGAGCACACGTTCAATAAGTATTTATTAGGAACATTATATAAGACAGAAACCTATTGGGCATACAGATGAATAAGCAAAACCTGTGCTTTCAATGCTTTCCAACCCTGATGGAAGAAACAGATATAAACCATGGGTGCAGCATGAGGCTGTGTCACCTATGAGGGAGCTATCCAGGGTGTAAGACCACAGAAGAGGAACAGTGCAGAGGGGAAACAGTACCTGAGGAAGGAGTACCAGCTCAGGCAGGTGAACAAGTGGGCAGAGAGGAGGGGAGGCCACAGGAGGCACTCTAGGCAGAGGGCAAGACAGGGGCAAAGACACAGATGTAGAGAAATCCACAGCATGGTGGAGGCACTGCAAATGACTCTGTAGGAAGGGACCTGACTGAGAAGAGTCAGGATTTTATCTTGAAGGAAGAAAATCAGGTACGTGATACAAAAAGATTTTCATTCTTTCAGATTTTACCCGAGGGATGACGTAGAGGGTAAATCTATAAGGGACAAGATAGAAAGCAGTGCTCTAGGTGAGAAATATGAGGGCTAAAGCTAAAGAGGTGGTGATAACACAGAGCCAAGGAGACAAACCTGTAATATCTTCAGGGGGCAGAAATCACAGGACTTGGAAACTAATTGTCTATAGGCAGGGAACGGGGAGGGAAGAGGGATAGGAGGAGGAGAGGCAGGGAGCAGACAGGAATACATGTAGCATGAGTTTTACAATTCTGATTTAAGTGACTGAGTAGAAACTAGCATCCTATACAGAAAATTCCAGAGGATTATGGATAAGAGAATGAAATTGGGAAAGTTTGTAACAGCTCACTGGAGATACCCACTATCCACAAGTGGAGAGTTCAAGAAAAGATCTGGCCTAGAGATAAACATAAGTTAAAACCATGGGAAGTGGGAAAAAAAAAAAAAAGCAACAAGGACTAATCCCAGGAGAAAGCCCCTGGGGATTTCACCTAAGGAGCAGGTGAAAAAAAAGGATCCTGGAAAGCAGCTAGCAGAAAAAGAAGGAAAGAGTGGCAGGAGTGGAGGTGGGGTGCCCCAGAACTAGGGAAGGGGAGTGATTCATTCCCTGTGATGCACACTGCAGAGAAAGGCTGGTTCAATTTGCCAATTAGTTGGCCCTTCAGTGACCTGGACTGGTTGTTTCAGGAAAGATTGGTAGGCAGCAGATCGATGGAGGTCCAAGGGCTAATGGCAAGAGTGGGGTAAAATGCAGACAATGGGGATAAATATGTGTGGCCTAAAGCTTGACTATGAGGGAGAGAAAAGAGATAGGCTAGGTGGAGATGCAGGGACAAGAAAGGTGTGATTTTTGTTTTGTTTATAAGATGGAAAAGACTTGACCTTATCTATCTGCAGTGGAGAAGAAAGCACAGTGAAAGATCCAGATGATGATTCAGGAGAGAGAGCTGATGGCTCAGGGTTTAGGAAGAGGCAAGATGAGCAGAAGGCAGAGGCAGGTGAAAGGGTTAATCTAGGACAGGAGAAGGACACTGTACACTAAGATGGAAGCTTAGGGGACAAAGGAAAAGCAGGAAGGCTGAAGGCAAAGCAGCCTGGGGCCAAGTCTAGGGACCACAGATGTGTATGAACCAGTGTCACAGGGATAAAATGGATAGATAATGCTGGATTAATATAGAACTTTGTACATGTCAGTTATGCCTCAGAACAAAATGGTTGGGGAAAAAAGAACAAAAGATTATCAGCTCAGTCCAAAAGTGCTTGAAATGGTCACTTTTTGCCTCAAAATTGCAATATTAATAACTTAGACTCAAATAGTGCTGACTGTGTTCCAGGTACTAGTTTAAGGGCTGTACATGTATTATTAACTTACTTATCCTTATAACCACCTGGAAAGTTAGGCACTATTATTATTCCCATTAGATAGATAAAGAAGCTGAGGCACACAGCCTGTAATTCCAAACACTGATACTCAAAGGAGGTTTCACATCCTGGCCATGGCACTATACCACAAACACAGGGTACTTGATTATTCATCTAATGTGGCTCTCTCATCAAATCACGGGACTTCAGAGATCTGGTCCACTGTCCTCACAGCATACATGAGGTCATGGAGTTGAGATACTGAACTGGAGAACTAGACAATGGCTAACATGTATAGACTCCCCTGGTGGCTCAGACGGTAAAGTGTCTGCCTACAATGCAGGAGACCCAGGTTCAATCCCTGGGTTGGGAAGATCTCCTGGAGAAGGAAATACCTCCAGTATTCTTGCCTGGAAAATCCCATGGACAGAGGCGCCTGGTAGGCTACAGTCCATGGGCTCGCAAAGAGTCGGACACAACTGAGCGACTTCACTTTCATATGCTAGGAATGATGCTGATTTAGCTGAATTATCTCCCAACACCTAGCTAGCAGATAAGAAAGATCTAGAAAGACTAGAAAGTTTGCCAAGGATCACCCAGCTAAGATCATGAACTTCTTATTGCAAAATTCAGACTTAAATTGAAGAAAGTAGGGAAAACCACTAGACCATTCAGGTATGACCCAAATCAAATGACTTATGATTATACAGTGGAACTGACAAATAGATTCAAGGGATTAGATCTGATAGACAGAGTGCCTGAAGAACTATGGACAGAGGTTCGTGACACTGTACAGGAGGCAGGGATCAAGACCATCCCCAAGAAAAAGAAATGTAAAAAGGCAACATGGTTGTCTGAGGAGGCCTTACAAAGAGCTGAGAAAAGAAGAGAAGCTAAAGGCAAAGGAGAAAAGAAAAGATATACCCATTTGAATACAGAGTTTCAAAGAATAGCAAGGAGAGATAAGAAAGCATTCCTCAGTGATCAATACAAAGAAATAGAGGAAAACAATAGAACGGGAAAGATTAGAGATCTCTTCAAGAAAATTAGAGATATCAAGAGAACATTTCATGCAAAGATGGGCACAATAAAGGACAGAAACAGTGTGGACCTAACAGAAGCAGAAGATACTAAGAAGAGGTGACAAGCATATACAGAAGAACTATACAAAAAAATATATTAATGACCCATATAACCACGATGGTGTGATCATTCACCTGGAGCCAGGCCTCCTAGAATGTGAAGTCAAGTGGGCCTTAGAAAGCATCACTATGAACAAAGCTAGTGGAAATGATGGAATTCCAGTTGAGCTATTTCAAATCCTAAAAGATGCTGTGAAAGTGCTGCACTCAATGTGCCAGCAAATTTGGAAAACTCAGCAGTGGCCACAGGACTGGAAAAGGTCAGTTTTCATTCCAATCCCAAAGAAAGGCAATGCCAAAGAATGTTCAAACTACCACACAACTACACTCATCTCACATGCTAACAAAGTAATGCTCAAAATTCTTCAAGCTAGGCGTCAACAGTATGTGAACCGAAAACTTTCAGATGTTCAAGCTGGGTTTAGAAAAGGCAGAGGAACCAGAGATTAAATTGCCAACATCCGTTGGATCATTGAAAAAGCAAAAGAATTCCAGAAAGACATCTACTTCTGCTTTATTGACTATACCAAAGCCTTTGACTGTGTGGATCACAACAAACTGTGGAAAATTCTTCAAGAGATGGGAATACCAGATAACCTTACCTGCCTCGTGAAAAATCTGTACGCAGGTCAAGAAGAAACAGTTAGAACTGGGCATGGAACAACAAACTGGTTCCAAATTGGGAAAGAGTATGTCAAGGCTGTATATTGTCACCCTGCTTATTCAACTTATATACAGAGTACATCATGCGAAATGCCAGGCTGGACGAAGCACAAGTCGGTATCAAGATTGCCGGGAGAAATATCAATAACCTCAGATATGCAGATGACACCACCCTTATGGCAGAAACTGAAGAGGAACTAAAGAGCTTCTTAATAAAACTGAAAGAGGAGAGTGAAAAAAAACTGGCTTAAAACATTCAAAAAATGAAGATCATGGCATTCTGTCCCATCACTTCATGGCAAATAGATAGGGAAACAATGGAAACAGTGACAGACTTTATTTTTTGGGGGTTGCAGATTCACTGCAGATGGTGACTGCAGCCATGAAATTCAAAGATGCGTGCTTCTTGGAAGAAAAGCTATGACCAACCTAGACAGCATATTAAAAATCAGAGACATTACTTTATTGACAAAGGTCCATATAGTGAAAGCTATGGTTTTTCCAGTAGTCATATGAATGTGAGAGTTGGACCATAAAGAAAGCTGAACACCAAAGAATTGATGCTTTTGAACTGTGGTGTTGGAGAAGACCCTTGACAGTCTCTTGGACTGCAAGGAGGTCAAACTAATCAATCCTAAAGGAAATCAGTCCTGAATATCCATTGGAAGGAATGATGCTGAAGTTGAAGCTCCAATACTTTGGCCACCTGATGCAAAGAACTGATTCATTAGAAAATACCTGATGTTGGGAAAGATTGAGGGCAGGAGGAGAAAGGGATGACAGAGGATGAGATGGTTGGATGGCATCACTGACTAGATGGACATGAGTTTGAGCAAGATCCAGGAGTTGGTGATGGATAGGGAAGGCTGGAGTGCTGCAGTCCATGGGGTCGCAAAGAGCTGGACACAACTGAGTGACTGAACTGACTGACCCAGCTAAGAAATGGTTGACTTAGCATTCAAGCCTAGAATTCACCTGAAAAGTGCCAGAACCCAAGCTCTCCATTGCTTCTCTAGTCTGTGGGTCCAGCACTCCCTCTGTCATACCACACTGCCTTTTCATTTCTGTGATAGTTAATTTTGTGTGCAAATTTGGGGGAGCAATGGTGTTGATACTTGACCAAACACTATTCTAGATATTGCTGTGAAGGTATTTTTCATACTAGAGTAAACATTTAAATCAATAGATTGAATAAAGCAGATTACCCTCCATAATATAGCTGGGCTTCATCCAATCAGTTGAAAGTCTTAACAGAACAAAGACAGACCTCCTGGGAAGAAGAGGGAATTGTGCCAGCAGACCACTTGAAGACTTGAACTGCAACTCTTTTCTGGGTTTTCAGCCTGGAGCCTATCCTGCAGATTTTGGACTCGCCACACCTCTGTTAACCATGTGAGCCAATTCCTTAAAATGAGTACATGTATGTGTATCTCCCTAAGACAATTTTATATCACTCCACAGGCCAGATTCTCACCTACAAAAGTTGGAGAGGGCCCCACTATTTCCCTTTCTCTGCAGGGATGTATGATACACAAAGCGCACATTCAAGCCATGCTCAACCTCCATAAAGAGACACACTCAGTGCTTCAACATCTTAAACTCCGAAGCAAGTATCCTGAGCCAGACAGGTTTTCTTAAAATGAACCTAGATGTTTCCACATGTAGAACATCAGTTACATTCTTCTTAGGGAGAATGGTATACAGAAGATTCCAAGTAGCTGAAGTCTCATGTATACTACTGTAATTTGGAAAAAAAAAATCACCAAAAAGGTTATAAAAGGAGAGGGCATGTAGCTGACGGGCTCAGTATCGCAACGCTGACCACCTGTCACAGCCTGAAGAGTATTACCACGCTGGTCTCTACCTGCAGCCTCAACCACCACCACTCATCACCATCAGCACTCTCCTCAGCCTTCCCGTCTCCCCCCTAGGCCATATGACCTCAATTCCACCTACTCCCAGACTTCCCAGGTGGCTCAGTGGTAACGAATCCCCCTGCCAATACAGGCGATGCAGGAGATGCAGGTTTGATCCCTGGGTCAGGAAGATCCCTTGAAGGAGGAAATGTCAACCCACTCCAGAATTCTTTCTGGGAAAATCTCATGGACAGAGGAGCCTGGTGGGCTACAGTCCACAGGGTTGCAAAGAGTTGGACATGACTGAGTGACTGAACACACACAGACACACACACATAAAAACACACTACCTACTCCTGCCATTCAAGGTCATCCTTCTTCATCAAGCAGACTGTTAAGAAGTCACTCCCTGCTGAAATTTCTACTCAATCTCCATATTTGTTTTGGCACAGAGTAAACACTGAATAAATGCTGCTGACAATGACTAAGATGACACACATCCTTTGCAACAATCATTGACCATGTCCATCATTTTATTCAACAAGTATTTATTGTGTGAGGAATAGGCCTCCCGCGCCCCACCCCCCACCACCCCTACCGTAGAGCTTGTACTTTACTGAAGATAGATGACATTATGTATCTGGTAGACAGTGGGCTAAACGCTGATGGTAGCAGCACCAGCCAAGGGTGAAAAGAACATAGAAACCAAGAGGGAGAAAGTGTTTACATTTTGGGGAAGGGGCAGGAAAGGCAATGGGACAGTGGGAGCTGGAAGGCAGCCTTCCCAGAAGACAGGATAGTGAAGGATGACTAGAATGGCTGCCTGGAGTTAAAGGCAGGAAATGCTGACGGTGGGAATAGCGCTGAAATGGTAGGGAGGTGCTTGGGGAGGAGTAGGGGGAAGATAAGAAGGAAAAAATGATAGGAAGGGGTCCCTGTTGGAATCTCTATTCATTCCCCAAAGAGAATCCTTCCTGGTATCACAGGAAATCATATCCACCTACCCCCACCCAAAAGAGCCCTGCAGGGTCTGGAAGGGGAAGGAAAGAGCAGCTCCCACAGCAGGAGGGGAAGAAGACCTAGCTCTCAGAGTAGTCTATATGAAATGCTTTTCTCTTCAAAAGGCCAAACCATGCCATCCTGCCCTCTTTAGCAATGGCTGAGAAGTCGGTTCTGATTAGGTACTTAGAGGCGAGATCAAGCTCCTCAGACAGTTTTGTGATAACAAGGTTCAAACACTCATCCTCTAGATAACTTCTCTGTGTCCAACCTCTTTCACTCCAGGAATAAGTGGCTTCACCAGAGACAATGCCCTTTACTTTTCGGCTAGAATATCTTTGTACATGTGCATCCTGGCTGCCAGTTGTATTGTGGGTTCAAAAGCCTTTGAGGTGTAGCCATGACTCTCCACCAACAAGGGAGCAGAGCATTGCCAAAGAAGAGTTAACAATGTAAAGGCACTGATGTACATTAATGTGAATAATGCAAATAATGTATCTAATCCTGCTAGCAGCTCTGAGGGCAAATCCTCCAGTTCAGAAGTGAGCAGATCAGCTTTTGTTCTCTGAGTAATGTGGCCAGTTATAGGTCTGCAATAATGAAAAGTAAATCTTCCTCCCAGTATAGACACTTAGTTCCTTTTTCCAGAATGAACCACAGTTACCAGTTCTGGAGATGTTCTATGCATAGTGGGCACGGATGAAAACACATATTTACATGTATATATTTTTATACAATATAATTGGTATGCTACCAATTCACAGTTCTACATCTTGATTTTTGTTTTTTAAAAACTCAGCAAAATATCTTGGAGATGATTTTTTATCAGTTCACAGAGAACCAATTCATCCTTTTTAGAAGTTCTGCAATATTCCATTACTTGTAATTATAAATTATTTTAAAATCCCCTCTTGCTGGTTCCAATTTTTATAACTTTATGTATGCATCATTTCACACATGTATGGGTGTACCCTTAAGAGGAATTCTTAGAAGAGAATTTGAGGGTGATTTGGGGGTCAAAAGCATGTGAAATTTTAAATTTAATGATTTCCATATTTTTCTCCATAGGGTTTCTACCTTTACCACACACTATGTCAACATGTGCATCTGAATTTATCTCTGAGCTTTCTATTCCAATCCACTCAGACACTTATTAATGTACCAGCACAGTTTTACAGCTTTATAGTATGTTTTTGTACCTGGTAAGTCACTCCTCTGTCATCACTCATCTTTTCTAGGATTTTTCCTATTCTTGCTTTTTCCCATTTTTAAAAATAATAATAACTAACATGTATTTGGTGTTTACCATGTGCCAAGTACCAGATTTGGCATTTTAAATATATCTGCTTATCCAATCAACACAATGATTCCATGAGGAAGATACTACTGTTATTCCTACTTTTTCCAGAAGAGGAAACTAAGGCACAGAGAGGTTATGAAATTTGCCCCAAATCGCACAGCTAGTGACCAGAGCAACTTGAATGGAAACCGAAAATCTCTAACACTTCATCACTTAGCAAAACTGCCTTTTGCAGTGGGAGACTTCTTTTGCCATTTTCTAACTTCTTGAATTGAATGTTTAATTAATTTGATTTTCATGATTGATCATCTATCACTGTAAATAATTAAACCTTTGATTTTCCTCTGAGCACTCTTTTTATCTGTAGCCTATAGTTTTAAATATGATAGCTTACCAAGATGCCTACTTTGCTGATAAAAATTTGTATTGTAATGTTAAATTCATAGAATAACATAAGGAGAATTAACATTTGTATGATGTTGAGATTTCCCAACCAAGAACTTTCCAACTATTTGATTTTCTTCATATAAACATATATATTTTATTAAGATTATTCAGGCATTTTATCTTTTTTTAAAGATAAAAAAAGTTATTTCAGTGGATATTTTCTTCCACCATGACTTCCAACTGGTTGATGTTAGAACAGGAAACCACAGTTATCTATATGTATTTACTGGACCTTACCTCTAAATTCTGATTTCTAGTAGCTTTCAGTTTATTTTCATGGGTTTTCCACATAAAAATATAAACAATATTAACTTTTTACCTAATATTCATACTTCTTGCTCCCACATTTACTGTTAGAGAGATGATAAAAGACACCTTGGTCTTGCTCCTGACTTTTAATGAGACTTGAAAATTGGAGATATTGGAATAATGTCTACCCTGAGGGTTTACAGAATTTAGAAATAGGAAAAAAAAACTACTTAGGTAATTGAAAATTATCTGATTTGTTTTATTAAGGTGATTTTGTATGAAAATTTTCTTTGGGATCTGATTTGGTAGTACAAGCAGCTCGACCGTTAAAATGTGTTTCCTGATATCCAGTTTAAATGCTTCTTTGTTTGATAGTTTAAACATCTTTAATTTTCTGTTATAAAAGTAACACACATTCTTTAAGGAAAATGTAGAATCTAGAGAGAAACAGAGAAAATGTTTTTTAGGTGAAGTGGTTGCTCTGGGCTTGGGGGAACGATCCACCACCCACACTGTGTATCTACCTGCCTGTTCACCTGCATCAATAGCAGCGATGGTGCCTACCTGGGTCTCCTGAGCTGCTGCTGTTCCTCTCACTCTCCCCATCTTCCTGGCCATCAGCATTCTGCTGTGTGTGCTGTAGGCTCAGCTTGTGGCAGACCTCGAAGGCCTGCCCCACCGTCCGGACGATTCGCATAGCTTGGCTCTGGGAAGGATAAAGGAAAGAAGAGAATGAAGGATGTGGAGACCCTCTACAAGGACACAAGAAGGGCCGAGGTGGGAGAGAATATGCAAAAGGCATGCAGACAGACACCCATGAAGCCAGCAAGGGAAAGAGATGGAAAAACCTAATGTTTGGCTGTGCACATACTCACAAAGAAGTATGCAAAAACATTTTTCCTTCCCTCAATTACTCCAGAAAATACAAATTGTCACCACAGTTTGGAAACAATCAGTCAACTGAATGGACAGATAGCAAAGATTCCAATTCTGGACTTAGCCCAAGTCTACCTCCCATGTTTGACAACAGTGGTTGATATGGTTCAGAATTCTTTTGCCAACCATGATCAAATGTTTCATGGGTTCATCACACTAAGAGTAACTCAGCTGTCATTTTCTTTTTCCTGCTAGAAATGGTGGGTTTCCCTGGTGTTCCTGCAGACCAAGGGCTGTGAAGATATAGGATTGAGAAGCCATGGTCTAAACAGCAGAACCAGCTGAGGACCAGAGTCCAGATCCCTTGGAACATCACTGGCAGCCAACCATATCTGAGGTGAGCTTCCCAACCTTGCTCTAAAGACATCGCTCACTGTGTCCATTCCTTTGCTACTTTCTTTCTTTTCATTCTTCCTTTTTCTTGCTATTTAACCTCTTCCTCTAACTGCCCAAACATTGCGCTTAACCCTAGCTCTTGGTATTCTACTACTTAGCTAGGACAGCAGATGGATGGTGTTGTTCAGTCGCTAAGTTGTGTCCAACTCTTTGCAACCCCATGGACTGTCGCACTCCAGGCTTCCCCATCCTTCATCATCTCCCAGAGCTTGCTCAAACTCATGTCCATTGAGTCGGTGATGCCATTCAACCATCTCATCTTCTGTCACCCCCTACTCTTCCTGCCTTCAATCTTTCCCATCATCAGGGTCTTTTCCATTGAGTAAGCTCTTTGCATCAGATGGCCAAAGTTATTGGAGCTTCAGGACAGCAGGAGACAGGACAAAAGAGTCTGTTCCTGAAAGGAGTCTTAAGTGGCCCGTACAGGCTATGAGGAGCAACCGCATGCCAGATTTCCAGGGCATTGTCTCCAAAGTAGACAACTGATTATAATTTGATAATAGTTCTGCTTTCACTTTCCTTCAAAGACCAAGAATGAGTTCAATGAGAGCTGTGCAAGGTTTAAGAACTCAGGATGGGAAACTGAAGGTCACTGCTCCTTTTACAAAAGTGGTCCCCAACCATTCTGCCACCACAGACTGTGGAGTATTTAACTGTGGCTGTCACTCTACGCCTTGAGTCAAAGATTAATCACATCTTGGATAATCTGACTTCAGGTCAGTTGTGACTACCTAGGGACACTATCAGTTCACCCATCACATTGGGAAAACAAAACAAAACAAGGTAACATCAGCAGTCAAGCAGAGCTTCTCATCAGCAAACCAATTCAATTATACACAAAAGCAGAGTCCAGTGTTTTGATAGCCTGTAAGGCCTTGTTGAGGGTAAATGTGTGATTCATTTATGCTTTTCATAATATTGAAATTAGCTCATATTTCTCCATTACTATGCCCAGGAACCCCAAATAGCCTTAGACCCCATGTGTGGAACTCCTGGTCTAATTCACTCTCTGCTAGGTATAAGTCCCCAAATAGCTACCCTTACTATTTTCTCAAGCCTTCCATTACTTCTATGTCCCCTCTTTTCATTTGAAGTCAGAGCATTCATGTTCATGAAAAGATATCTTAGCCAATCACCATCATATGCCTACTTCAGATCTCAGTCAACGTCTTCTCTTTCTGATGTTTCCCAAACTACTTCCTAGAAGTGACTGTCTTAGAGCTCAAACCTCTTTTAGCCCACAATGCGAACTCTAGGGGTGTTCTTAACGTATTTCTTACCTGGAACATCCTGACATGTCTGGATGATGACCACTTCAAGTGAGGCAGGAAGAAAGGAGTAACTTCCTGTGGGATCCCCCATCACCCAGCGGTGGGTCAGAGCCTCTGCCCTGTATGTCCACACTTAACTTCCCTCTGTTTTCCAAAGGTCAGGCTGAGGCCCCTTCTCCCACCACAGGTTTGTGCTATCTGAGAAACAACAACTCCTTCTGCACCGGAAGTTGAAGAGCAGCAGGCACTGGTCTTAAGCAAGAAGCCTCCATCTTTCTCATTTCTCACATATATAAAAAAGTGTGATTTAGAGGGCACAGTCCCTAACCAATCCAGACCAAGTGCACCACAGTTTTCACATCTCCTTTGGCAACCAAGCTGTGCTCTGATGAGAAGGCTGAGCCAGGAAGCTCAATTCTCGGGTGAAAATGGAGAAGAGTCTTTTCTACTCTAAAGAGTTCTCCTCTCAGGCCTTAGATCTGGTGTTGCTTATTCTCTTTAAGAGAATAAGAGCAGACTGCCTGCCTGTGGTTAATCTTTTACAGCAATGCTCATTCCCAGTTTACCAAACCTTAGAGATGCTGTAACCTGCGTACCAAGGACAGCCAGTGTCCATTATACGCAGCCTTGCCCTTCTTCTGATCTTCAGAAATTTTGCTCTCTTATGCATCTTTACAAGAGACAGAAAAGGACAAATTTGGGGAAGTCTAGAAATAAAATACGGTAAGTCTAAATGATATGTAGAGATTATGTATTTAATTCCATTACTTCCTTATTTTACATAAATTAACCCAGATAAATCATAGTGCATAAGTACCTGCAAAGGCTGAGTTAGTCTTTTCGCAACTGTATCATTATCAGAGTAGAGGCCCAGTTTCCCTCTTAAAAACATGCGTGCTCAATCGCTCAGTCCTGTCTGACTCTTCATGACCCCATGAACAATAGCCCACCAGGCTCCTCTGTCCATGGAATTTTCCAGGCAAGAATACTGGAGTAGGCTGCCATACGGAAAGTTCCAAATTTATTACTACATCTGTTGCTCTAAAATCTCAGGTTGTCCTAAGGAGGACATGTTACAAATTCCTCCAAATCTGTAAGTCACAGACACATCCCTTAACTAACTCTTAAGATGATATTAAAAATGGAAGGGTCCTCAAACAAGTGTCCTTGAGTCTAAGGGATAAACTAGAGAAGGGATAGGATTTCTAAACGTGTCTTTGGAAGGAAACACATCGATGTAAGTAGAGGATGTAGCTGGTGGGAAATGACTTTTCAGAGAAACTGCATTTCTCATGTATCAAGCTGACAATAGATGATGAGATTCACTCAGGGCTGAGCATCTGCAGAAACTGGACCTTGGCTCAAATCCCTATTCTCTCACCTTCATCAGGGACAAACATCTGACACACACCCATAAGTCTCAGCCAACTATTTACAAGCCCAGAATGGTTGTAAGGAAGGGGCTAGTCTTAATGCTTAATATTCATATTAATATTTAATATTCCATGTCTCATTTTCACATTTTAGTACATTTACCATGATAAGTAACTGGCCCTCGCCTCTATCTGATTCTCTGGAAAAAGTGGAAAATGCAGACTTCAGTTCACTGGTCCTGATTTCCCTATGTTAGGAATGACTCCCCACCTCCCATTTCCTTCCTAGCCTCCCTTCCTCACATTTGCACTACAAAACACTTCTGTAAACTTCAACTGAAAAAGTGAATCACTGGTGTTTATACTCTCTCATTTGCCTCATAGAGGAATAAATATATAGTTAACATATAGGAGAGCACCTCCCACAGTGCTTGGCATATACCAAGTGCTCAAGAAATGTTGTACTCTGAATATGGAATTCATTGTACCAAAGGGGAAATAAGACAGAAAACAAACAGTAGTTCAGAAAAGGCTGGGCTTACTTTATTAAGAACAGAAACATGAAGACATGAAGGGAATTGACTCTTAACGTAGGTAAGTTAGCATCAAAAGGGCTAAAGTCATCATCTCTCTGTCCCCATAGCAACAGAGAGGAACTGGGCCAAATCATCTTTGGTCTGAGCTGGAGTGATGGTTTCTGCTGCAAGGAAATTGTTGAGTAAGAGTTCTGGATTGGCACATTCAGGGCTGAATAACGTTTTGATTTATCCTTTACTCCTCTTTAATGTGAAGGCTGTATTTCCATTCACAGTAAAAGGCCACAGTAGCATGTTTTATGATGAGCTCTCTGTATTTGAATATGTAATGAAGCTACCCTATCTGCTTCACAGAATGATTATATACATGTAAGAGACTGTCCTTTCCCACTCACCACTCTAGCAGTTAGAAGGGGCTGGATGACTCCCAATTCTCTCCCAGTTCTCTCACAACTGCTAGGTGAGTTCAGATGTCCCTTGACCTTTTAGGCTCCTCTTCCTTCACTAGTGAAAAGTCTACTTTCAGAAGATTCTATCTAAGAACGTTGTTGGGGGAACATTACTTGGAGGTGGCTCGGAGGGCCAGCCCACACCTGGCAGGAGCTCCTATCACTGGGAGCTCTTGCACGGCCATGCTGGTGCCTGCCTGCCAGGCCTACCCCATGTGGTGACTGGACCTTCTAGCCTTCTAAGCAAGAACACTAGTTCTGCCTGCATTTTGTAATGCAGGAATCACACATGCTGGGATGTATAGTTTATAAACCAGGTCTAACTCAAGAGGGAGAAGGTTTAAGAAAAACCCCTTCCAATGGCCCCCACAGGTCACCAGGAAGCAGGTGCTCACATTTCATGACCTTTGGAAAGCAAACTGGGGTTTTAGAGACGTGAAGGTAGCCAGGGATGAAGCAGAGCAAATAACCAGCATGTTGGGAAGGCAGCCTTCTTCAGCTCTAGGATATGACCATTCTCTGGAATTTGCTAGGTTAAAAACAAAAAAAAGCGTCATTATACTGAATTATTTCTGTACAAATCCAGTTCAGTGTTACATAAGCCACTGAAAGTACTTGGCCACATGGATCAAATCTTCCTGTCCAAAAGCCATTTTTGTGTTAGCAACTCTAAAGTATCTGTGGACTTTCAGCTGTCAAGATTAGAATGGATATGGCTGCTTTGATGTTTTCAAAGCCGAGAAGGCGTATCTAACCTCAGAGCGGTTCTAGGCTACAGATGGAGTGCACTGAAGCCCACGCAGGTGCCAATTACAGGCAATTTTGTAAGAAGAGGACTGGGTAAGAAGCTGTCTTAGACCTTTACAGCACTTACCCAAATGGCACCCAGAAATGTTTCTTTAAATCGACAAAACCCTCTTTCTCCTCCCTTCAACCTCAATCCAACACAGAAGTCAAGATGCAAGAAATAGCTAGTCTCTTCTGTATGCTTAATGTGGGTACCAACTGTATTGGTAGTCGGCATCAATATCTGATGAACCGCAGCAAAAATCATGAAAATATTAATAACACTATATTCTCAGTGAGAGTGTGCTATCTACTCAAAAGCAGACAAGAGCCTGCAATGGTACCTTTAGAAAGATAGAAATCAGAAGGTTGATTTCTGCATTTTACTGGCCCACAGGAAAATAACAGTCAATCATGATTTTATTTTCTGTTTTCATTTTAAGCCATATTGTTGGTTGGTCCTGTAAATCTGGGGAATCTTTTGAATGCTGCATATATGTAAAGAATGGTAATTACTGTTAGACTTATTCTACAGCTGATTTAATAAATAACTGGCAGTGTTCTGAATTTCACTGTCCTGGAAAAAGTCCTCTCTATTTCACAATTCAGGGCAGTAACTAAAGGAGTCATCAGATATGTAAGGAAAGTGACTAGTGTGTGCTAAGTCACTTCAGTCGTGTTCAACTCTGTGCGACCCTATGGACTATAGCCTGCCAGGTTCCTCTGTCCTCCGTCCAGGCAACAATATTGGAGTGGGTTGCCATTTCCTTCTCCAGGGGATCTTCCCAACCCAAGGGTCAAACTCATGTCTCTTATGTCTCCTGCATTGGCAGGCAGGTTCTTTACCAATAGCACCATGTGGGAAGCCCAAAGTGCCTAGAAGAAGCTCAAAATGCAAGGTGTATATGATGATGATGATGACAATGACAGGGAAAGAAAACTGGGGGCACACTTCTTACAAGTAAGCATCTATCTTAGTCTACCAGCTCTCTACTCCAGTTGACATCCCCTTCCCCTGCCACTCTGCTTCTTCTGAGAACTTGAAATTTATCCGCCAAGTGCTTCTGAATTCTAAGAAACTTCAAACTTCAGAAACTTCAGTAAGTCAGTTCTAGAATAACTCACAGGTTTATAATTTTTTTCATTTATCACAGCAAGAAAGTACAGTGCCCTTCTCTTGACCTTAACACCACAGAATCTCAGCAAAAATAGAACTGAAGTTTATGTTTCTTTAATGTGTTTTTTGAACCTTAGTAAAAGATTTAAGCTTATATCTATTGAGTGATTTCAATCTATAGACTCTACAATGCTGAAGCAAGAACTACATCTGAAACTGTACATAGAGAAAGATCCAACAAACTTAGGCTCTGAACTGAGAAATGGGTTAGGTTTCTGTCTAACAGGTTCTTTAAGGACCTTGATCATATAATTTGATCAAGGCAATTGGACACCAGAATACTGCTGCTATGGAGAAAGCTTAGTTTCAAAGTAGGTTTACACTTTCAACAGTGACAGGAGATAGTGGACCTTATAATTTCCAATGGACTTCTGGGTTTTTCCTTATACTCTGTTAGTCCATGAACCATAGCAGCATAGAGAAAAGAAGGCTGAGTTAAAACCTCAGTACTGTCAGTAACCACCTAGATGACCACAAGTGAGTTAATTTACTTTTCCAGGTACTGATTTCCTCTCCATAAACAAAGAGTTTTGGACTACATGAATTCTGAGACTTACGATTTCTGTACTTTGACTTCTCAACTCAACCCCACACCAACATTTAAAATATAAAAAAGAGGCTCCTTCCCTAAATTTAGGACCTATCTCTCCTCCCTAACTTGAACTTGGCCAGGAAAGTACTCCTTCTTTAGCACATGACTGACATCATCATGCAAAATCCATGGCAAGCCCTTAAGGACAGCTAAAACCTTTTGTGCTGTGGCCCCAAACCTGATGGTGGCAGTATTACAGGAGGAAATGATTTCTCCTAACCCAAACCAATTGAGCCGTCATTGCAGGCAGACCAGTTTCAAGGAGCTACCCGTGAAGATAATGGGGAGATTCCTGTGGCTCTTGTTAATCACCAGCACTTCACATACTGATGCGCTAATAAGCACAGTCACACTTAATCAGGGCAGCCAGCCACACCCACCTGGGGCTGGGAGCATATGACAGGAGCATGACACCCACTACCCAGAAGGGGTCAAGAGACCACACAGAGGCTCTGCAGGAGGCAAAAGGCCTTGCAAATGAATACTGTCATCACATCCCCAAAGGAGGACTGCTAGTGTCACCAGGAAGTGTCACTAACACTCTGGGCAAGGAAAGGACCCTCTTCCAACCCTTCCCTTCTGGCGCTGGTCTGAACAGTGCTGGGATCTCCCCACTACAATCCTGGTGATCCCTCCTAGTCATACAGAATTTGTTTCCTGAAGGTCACCTCACTCCACACACACAGATCAGCATTCCTGAGATGCCTTTCATCTTATTTGGTAGCTGGAGAAACTCAGACGCAGAGAGGCTCACATATATTTTATGAATTTCATGTAACAGAGTCAGGTGGCCAAAGCTTGGACTAGGAAGCAGGAAGCTAGGTTCTTATCTCAGGGGCATTGCTGACTCACTGTGTGACCAGGTATTTACTTTCCTGGGCCCTCTCTTCCTCCCACTATAAAATGGAGTCAGTATTAACCATACAAAGATATTAAGGGAAAAAAGGAAAATCTGTGTCAAAGTGATTTGGACTATTCAGAGTTAAGGAGCTCTTCATTCCCCAGTAACAATTACAGTAGAATTCATTTACAAGTAGACCTTGGAGAAATAAGTTACTCCTCAGTCATGCAATTTCCTGATGAAGATAATAAAATGCAGTGGTAAAGGAGTTAAGCTCCAGAGTCAGACTTTCTAGGTATAGTTCTAACTCCACCACTATTTGGGGGTGGTGGTGTGTGCTACATGTGGGATCTTAGTTCCCCAACCAAGGATCAAACCTGAGCCCCATGCAGCTGGAACTCAGAGTTCCAACCACTGGACCATGAGGGAAGCCTCTGCACCACTTATTATGAGTTACATCCCTTAAGCCTCCATTTTCTCATCCATAAAACGAAGAGCATCATAGGACCTACAGCTCACAGGGCTGCTGAAGGAATAAAGTAAGATAATTTAAATGAAGAGTCTAGAACAGTCCCAAGCACATAGCAAGTAACCCAAACTGACTGGATATTATTTGACTTAATAATGTAAGGATGGATAATACAGAGTAACAGATGAATGGCTGATAATATGTTATCTCCCTACAATATTCTGCTACCTAACTTCTGACGAAGGCCCAACTGAAAAAAATTAGCTCAAGATTAAAGTCCCAAAGATGAGAACCACATCAGCTATATGGGTAACTAAAGGAAGATCCATAGGTATAGAATAACCACGGTGCTGGCAGCCAGGTGCAGGGAGGTCATCTACCAGGAAATTTGAGAATCTGACCCGCATTATTAGCTATAGAAGATACAATCACGTTTCCCATGGTGAACTATAAAGTAAGGATGACCCACATGAGAAGCCTGTCATGGAAAATGCCATGAGGACACACATCATGACATGATGTGAAGAGCAATAACCAAGCCTTAACATAGAAAGGAGCTCATAGAAGGTTTCTCTACACTATGATCAACATAAAGGCTCTGGAGAACACCCAGGTCCACTGGCTTCCAGTCAAGAGACCTCCCCATGTGTGCTCAGTCGCTTTAGTCGTGTCTGACTTTGCAATCCCATGAACTGTAGCATATCAGGCTCTTCTGTCCATGGAATTTTCCAGGCAAGAATACTGGAGTGGGTTTCCAGGCTCTCCTCCAAGGGATCTTCTCGACCCTGGGATCGAACCTGTGTGTCCTGTGGCTCCTGCATTGCAGGAGTTCATTCTTTACCGCTGAGCTACAGTCAAGAGACCTCCCTACTGACCCACAACAACCAGAAACATCCCTACAAGACACACTTACTCAGGGTATTTAGTCCTTTCCCCCTCGCCTCTTAAGTATTCCTACCATTTGCCAATTAAAACTCCTTCCCAAGCTAACTATTATCTCTCCAAACCAGAAATGCTTTATAAGAAAGTAAATCACCAGATCTGTAGACTAACCAGGGTAAGCTTGCAAAACCTTGCAGACATGGTCCCACTCCTCCCCAACTCTGTTTCCTTTGCTGAACAATTAATTCACTTTTCTTTCCTGGCGTGGAAACCAGCCCTTCCACCTATAGTTCAGCAGCAATGGGGCTCACAGCCCAGGCTGTCTATAAACAATTCCTTCAGCCACGTGGCTACAGGCCAACAAAGGGCCTGAGAACCAGCTTGGAAGAGTTACAGTCTCAGTAGGTGAGGGTAAAAGGGATAGAGAAAATAAAAGAGCCAGAGATCAGCATTAGCTCTGAGACATGGACGAAACTGGTATGATAGGGAACCAGATGACTACTCCTTTGTCACTGGGTAATAAGAACTTTATTCTGTGCTTCTCTTCAAGATCAAAGTTCCAGTGGGCATTGTTCTTAGACTCAGGTTTTGGCAAAAGGACTGGACGATCCCACTGTGTTTGTGCTGCTGTACCAGATCAGATGGCGAAGCAAATATAACGATCTCCTTTACCTAGAGTTCCTGCTCAAAATCCTTTTGTTCTACATGTCCCCCTGATTCTAGCCAGTCAGTGCCTATTCATGGACCTTGGGCAAGTCATTTAAACTTTCAATTTACTTATCCCATGAAAATTACCATCTTAACTTCTTCATGTGGGTTTTTGGAAGGATCTAGTAAGATTAAACATTAAAGCACATTGTAAATTAAAATATGCTATTTGTAACTTTAATAAAGTCCCAGATCCACACAGTTCGGTCTCTGGACAAAACTAAATGTACAGTGGAGTACTCAAAATGAATGAAAGGGAATCCTAGTCTTTGTTTCTGTTGAAGAACACTGCAGATGATCCAGTTCGTAAGTCTCAGGAACACTTTGCATTTCTTTTCCTTCCTCCCGAGATCCACTCACCTCAAAACCACACAAGTGCTTTTCCCTCTCCCAACCCCTAAATTCTCATCTCCAGTCCCTCTGGCTTTTCTTTCTGTCCTTCTCCTTCTGTTAAGGGAAGCACCCTGATTGAAACGGCCCACCCTGGCCAGGCACCACAGTAACCATTTGCGTGAGTTGTTTTACGACAGGAGGTCCTGGTAAGGAACACAGTACTAATAAGCCTCCACCAACCGGAAGAGTTCGGGAAAGATCAAAAGGAGACACCATATGTCCGACCACTTCCCAGAATCCTTCTCTCTGGCATCCATCTTGGCTGAATAAGGTGTGTACCACCAGGAAGGACTCTGAGTCAGAATGATTGGCTAAAGACAACCCAGAAACTAATCCCATCACCATAAAACCCCAGACTGAAAGCCACGAGGCAGAGCTGTTCTCCTGGGTTCCCTTACCCTCCTGCTCTTCACCCGGGTGCCCTTTCCCAATAAAATCTCTTGCTTTGTCAGCATATGTATCTCCTCGGACAATTCATTTCCAAGTGTTAGACAAGAGCCCAGTTTCGGGCCCTGGAAGGGGTCCCCCTTCCTGCAACACTTCCTCCTCTATCAGTTCTTTCACATCCTACTTTCATTTTTTCCCCTTCTCAACTGTACTATTACCTAAAAGTGAAATCTGGCAACCTGCCCTTTCTTCCTTCTACCTTTCCAGTTCTGGCTCTTTCCCTTCAATTCCACGATTTGCATTAAAAAGCCTGAGAATAGATGGGTAAGGGCACACATCTCCTTAGAGGAAGAGGCTAAATCAGCAAAGTATAATTCTCTTTGTGGAGCCAGGGTGGGAGACGGGACATACATAATATTACAGTAAATCCCGACCCTGTCATGTTTTATTCTTATCATCCCCACTTGGCACAGTACCCACCAATCTATTAAAGACGTCTTAGGACATAAGATGCATTAAGATGTCACACACCATCAAAGAAGGGACAAGCAGGAGAGAATTCAGAAGTAGTCCTCATAGAAAGTCAGGGTCACTGGTTTGTGTCTAGAGTGGTAAGAATCTTACCATTCCACCTTTACCTGTCAGGGACCTTACAGACACAAATAGTACTTTCCAATTCTCTTCTACAGAAAAGTAATTCCCAGGACATTGACACATATACATGGAAAAACTATGATTTCATGGCCAATTAAGTTTGAGAAATGCTGGGTTAAAGCTAAAGGGATTTCTCTAACTTAGGACTTTCTAGCATATTTAAATTAAATAGTTTTAATATGTTAAGTGTTAACATAGTAAATGTTTTGGATGGTAGATGTTTTACAGGATACATTTTAGGAAATGCTGCTTTTGATGCCCCTCCTTATTTTATAGAGAAGGAAGCTGAGACCCAAGGGAGATACTGACCCTCATAACATCATTCAGGGGTCCAGGAGAGAAGAGGGGTTACAGCCCATGTTTCCAAACCCCAGTTTTGTGCATTAGACTCCTGGAGGCATGATAGAGAGGAACCCTGTCTCTACAGAACTGCAAAAGTTGCATTTACTCAAGCATCAATGTTACTGTACCGAAATAACCATCCAGGACAACCAACATCACAAAGTCTAACTAGATCCCCCCATGTCATATTTGGAGGTCACTGATCAGAATACAGAATTATGATGAAGGGTCACTTCAATGAGTGGCAACCTTCTTTCCTACCACACACCAACATGAGCATCACTCCTGGTGCTGTCTGCCTGCTGTGTTCCAGAGCACTTTTCCAGTGGCTGAGATCTCTCCAGTTGTTTGCATACAACTAAGTACCAAGTTCAAATGAAACTAAAAGAGAATTTCATTATATACAAGCAATGACTGACTAGTGAGAGAGGTGCCCTATATCTTGCATTCAAATAGCCACCTCCAAATCTTGCCTCTCCATCAACAGGGAGACAGGTCAATGTTGGGAACACTCTGCTTCCATCAGAGGAAGAGATGACCAATGACGGCCCTTTACCTTCTTCTTGGATTTAAAGACGTTACACCTGAAGATATTGCTGGCACCATCTCGAGCGATATAGCTGAAGATCTTCAAGTCTTGGGAATCATGAGAGACGTAGAAGATCCTACAGGGAGAACAACAGAAAAATGCACTGAAAATGGCTCAGGTTCAAATTTCCAATAAGGAAACCTCTGTTTAAGGACACCCTGCAGACAGAGCTCTAATCAAGTTCTTAGAGAAAGCCTCCTTCCTATGAAAGCCACAATGCAGGAGGTACTTTTCACAAGCTGTACAAACACTGACGTTCCTGTGAGTGACCTCCAGAGGCTGAAGGGTGGACATGGGTAGGACGTGGACCCCATGCTATCACTGGGCAGTACATCTTTCCTGGTAACTTGTAGGTTATAGGAAAAAATCATTTCCATCCTTACCAGAGCAGTAAGTCTGCTTCTAATCCAGGGAAATGTGGGGAGGTTTCCTAATACCTCCAAATGAGAAGACTTAGGGAACCAGCAATGCTAGCCACGTAGGGAGAGACTAGGACACTGTTTCATTATCTAGGTCCCTTGGTGATAGCTGCTTCACTTTCCATCCCTCTCCATCAGGCCCGAGGTGTCCATGTATTAATTCCATCAGCCAGCCAATCCCCCCAGAGTGCACACTGTGGGCCAGGCACTGTCCCAGCAGCCAGAGATACAAGTAACAGGACAGAAAAAGGCCCTGAATTCATGGAGCTCATAGGCAGGAGATATCAACAAACAAATAGGAAATGAGTGCCATGAAGAAATGAAAAAGAAGAAGGGACAGAGCATGGGGCTGCTATTTTAGACAGGAAGGCCAGCAGGAAGGCCATGCAGAGAGGCAGAGACCTCATGTGAGAGTGTCCGTCACAGCACTATGTGGGCAAAAGCAGGGCAGGAAGAGGGATAGCAAGTTTTAAAGCCCACTGGTGTTGATAAGGCGCTCTCAGAGTTCAAGGAGTGGCCTGAAGGTCAGTGTGGCTCAAGTCGAGAGAGTGTGGTCAGTGACAGGGTCAGGGAATCAGTCAAAGGCCAGAGCACAGGAGGCCCTGAAGATCAGGGGCTGTATTCCAAGTGAGATGAGAAGCCATCCGAGGTTATGGAGCAGCAGACTGCCTGCCTGATGCTTTGGACTCAAGAATCTGTCCAGCTGCCATGGGTAGAAGGTGGGGGTGGGGGTAGAGGCAGAGAAAAGGCTGGCAAAAAGGGAGAATCAAAAGCAAGGCCCTGAGTGCTGACTCCCAGATAGATCTAGGCCGGGGCACCACCAGAAATGCCGAGTCTGAGAGCTGTTAACATGGGGCAGGGGAGGGGAGTCTCAGGGGTATCTCAGAGGAAATGATGTAGGGTGATCCAAGAAGAGTGTTGCTCTTTTTTAAAAAATTTTAACTGGAAGATAATTGCTTTAGAGTATTGTGTTGGTTTCTGCCATATATCAGCTTGAATCAGCCATGCTCCAGATCAACCTCCTGGGGCCACATCATTTCCAAAAAATATCTTTTCCTCAATGAAAACACAACTTTTCTGTCCCAGGATTTCACAGGCCTGATATGTTTAACTCAGTGCTGTGTAGTAGAAAGAGAATGGAATTTAGAGTCACAGTCACATCTCTGCCCCTTACTATTTATTATTATAAGGTAAGCAGGGCTTCCCAGGTGGTGCTAGTGGTAAAGAACCCACCTGCTTATGCAGGAGACATAGAGACACAGGTTCGATTCCTGGGTCAGGAAGATCACCTGGAGAAGGAAATGGCGACCCACTCCAATTCTTGCCTGGAGAATCCCATGGACAGAGGAGTCTGCCAGGCTACAGTTCACAGAGTCACAAAGAATTGGACATGACTGAAGTGACTTAGCATGCACACAAAAGCCATGTAACCCTCAGAGGTTCAGTCTTCTTATCTATAAAATGGGACTTTTTATAGTAACACCTTGCAGTGTTATTGCGAAGATCAAATAATGAGTAAAGTGCCTTTTTACTTCTCCTTGCTAATATAGCCTCTAAGTAGTCTTTTTACTGAGATTCCAACCAAGGACCCCAAGTATGAAGAAAAAACCCAAATTCACCCTGAGGACCAAACTTTCGCTGCTGAATTCTACTAAAAGTCATTTCAGTTCATCTCACATGTCCACCAACTCCAGACAACACTGAAATTGAGGTTATTATGTTTATTTAATATGGCTTCTAAGAAAGCTAATCTAACGTTAGGGGGCCCACACCACAAAGCACCGATTCTTCTAATGATGCCAAAGTGTCCTCCTAACACCGAAGGGACAAGCCAAACAGCTGTATCTCAGCATCTCCTGCCTGAGCTCCTGGCCCACCCAGACATGCCCTCCTAATCTTCTCTCAAGCTTCAAATTCATCACACCTCCCCCAGCTAATGGCACCCCACTCCAGTACTCTTGCCTGGGAAACCCCATGGACGGAGGAGCCTGGTAGGCTACAGCCCATGGGGTCGCGAAGAGTCAGACACGACTGAGCAACTTCACTTTCACTTTTCACTTTCATGCACTGGAGATGGAAATGGCAACCCACTCCAATATTCTTGCCTGGAGAATCCCAGGGACGAAGGAGCCCGGTGGGCTGCCGTCTATGGGGTCGCACAGAGTCGGACACAACTAAAGCGACTTAGCAGCAGCAGCAGCAGCAGCCCCCCAACTAATCATCTCCCATGAATTCTCCAAGCAAGCATGGCCTTCCTTCCCCAAGCCCTCTCTTTTTATTATTTGTATGCTATTTAATGTTTGCTTAATCCTTAATACAAAACCATCCAAATATTTACCAACTCTTTTAACAACTATAAATAGAAACTTTTTATGCAGTCAATTGCATTTTTCCAAATGTTTAAGCATAGATTGTAACCATAATGTTTTTGTAAGTCTAACAAAGCAAATTTTCTTAAGTCTTTTAAAAATGCACTTAAAGTAACACAATGATTACAAAATTTTTTGTTTTTAAATACCCGAATCAGTTTTTAAATATTAATGTCACAGCTCAAAATGTAGCTTTATCTTTTAACTCTTACACAGAGGATTTGTTAAGTGCAAACTAAAGAATTTCTCAGCTTTACTCCCTCCCTTATATTCTCTTTTTTAAAAATATTTTCTATTTATTTATTGTCTGTGCTGGGTCTCTGTTGTGGTACACGGGCTCTTTGTTGCATGAGGATTTTCTCTGGCTGTGGTGAGTGGCTGAGCCCCTCTTGATAAAGGGTACAATGTCCACTCAAGCCAGAGACCTGGGCAACACCCTTGCCTCCTTCCTCCTTTGTTCTCCAATATCTGTCATCATGACCAGGTTTTCTGCAGTCCATCTCCTTGACACATCTCTGAAATGTTTTTTCTTCAATTTCACAGTATTGCCTTAGTCCACAGGTCCTTACTATGCATCTGGAGTCTTGCTACTCACCTAGGGTCTCTCTGCTTCCTACTTCACCTGTTGCCAACCCACTCTCTACTCTGCTAGAAAAACAGCATTTTTAATAACACAAACAACATCTTGGTATTTCCCTTTAAAAACCATTCAAAGGCTTCCTACTGCCCTCAGGATAAAGCCCAAACTCCTCAGCATGGAGTATCTACATTTCTGCTTTCATCCCTCTCTAGAGGCCTGACCTACATAGCTCTTCAGAACTAGTCGCATACATCTGCCTGCCTCTGCATCTGTGGTGACACCTTTGGCATCCTTGAAGACTTGCTTCAGAGAAGGCTCCCCTGCCCACACTGTCCCCAAAGCTGAGCTGCTGACGCCCCTGGGCTCACCTTTACCATAGCACGTATCTCACATTATGATGTTCACACTGAAGCTTCTTGAAGGAACCAAGAACCACATCTTGGTACTCCAGTGCCAGCACAGTGACTGGCACAGAGGTTCCTGACATCTGCTTAGGAGGGAGGCAGGAATCCTTGCTGTCATTAGTAAGCACCCATAATGTGCTCTGCTTGGCTACTCATTTTCCCCCCAGAAGACAGGTCCTGTTAGTTCAGATGCATCACACATAAAGCTCCTCTGTTTTGAGTTTTTCATTTATTATTACATACATAACACCCCAATGGAAATGGCAACCCACTCTAGTATTCCTGCTTGGAGAATCCCATGAACAGAGGAGCTTGGCAGGCTACAGTTCATAGGGTCGCACTGAGTTGGGAGATGACTGAGCACATATACAATATCCTAAGGACTGAGAACTAGAATTAAAATTGACAGAGCAGATATGAAGGCAGATGCACATGCCAACAAGACTCAGAGACATGGAAGGCACTCAGGACGGTAGCAAGCTAGTATGAACTTTACCTTTGTAGACAAAGCACATTTTTGGCAAACACAATGACAACCTGGGCATGAATGAAGCCAAACACTTTGAACTGGAGCTCTTTGGAGACAGCTCTGTTATATCTGAGATCAGAAACTTAATGTGTAAGTTATTAAAAGCCTGGAACCTCTAGCTAACCAAAAAGCCAACTAGATAAGGGCTTGGAAAAATATCTACCGATACAATGAAGAAGCGGGAAGTTTTTCCACGTGACCTCATTCATCCACAAATTAATAGATCAACAAATTAAGGGCTCAGGTTCAAATTTCTAAATCTACAAAATATAATCCAAGAACCTTTATTTCTTCATACTTTGGTTTTAAGAATTGTGATTGTGTGTGTGTGTGTGTGTGTGTGTGTGTGTGTGTGTTGTGGGTGGGACATGGTCGTTGCTCAGTCACTCAGTCATACCCAACTCTTTGCAGCTCCATGGACTGCAGCACACCAGGCTTCCCTGTCCTTCACCATCGCCCGGAGTTTGCTCAAATTCATGTCCACTGAGTCGGTGATGCCATCCAACAATATTGTCCTCTGTCATCTCCTTCTCCTCCTGTCTTCAATCTTTCCCAGCATCAGGTCAGGGTTCTTTTCCTAATGAATTGGCGCTTTCCACCAGGTGGCCAAAGTACTGGAGCTTCAGTTTCATCATCAGTTCTTCCAATGACATTCAGGGTTTATTTCCTTTAGGATTGACTGGTTTGATCTCCTTGCAGTGCAGGGATTCTCAAGAGTCTTCTCCAGCAATGCAGTTTGAAGACATCAATTCTTTGGTGCCCAGCCTTTTTTGTGTCCAGCTGTCACATCCATACATGACTACTGGAAAAACCATAGCTTTGACTATACGGACCTTTGTCGGCAAAGCAAAATCTCTGCTTTTTAATATGCTGTCTAGTTTTACCATAGTTTTTCTTCCAAGGAGCAAGGGTCTTTTGATTTCATGGCTGCAATCACCATCTGCAGTGATTTTGCAGCCCAAGAAAATAAAGTCTGTCACTGTTTCCATTGTCTCCCCATCTATTTGCCATTAAGTGATGGGACAGAATGCTATGATTTTCGTTTTTTGAATGTTGAGTTTTAAGCCAGCTTTTTCACACCCCTCTTTCATGAACTTCCTCAAGAGGCTCTTTGATTTCTCTTTGCTTTCCATCCTTTGCCATAAGGATGCTGTCAACTGCATAATGTGAGGTTATTGATATTTCTCCTCGCAATCTTGACTCCAGCTTGTGAATCATCCAGCCCGGCATGAACTGACTCACTGGACAAGACCCTGATGCTGGGAAAGATTGAAGGCGGGAGGAGAAGGGGATGCCAGAGGATGAGATGGTTGGATGGCATCAGTGACGTGATGGACATAAGTTTGAGTAAGCTCCAGGAGTTGGAGATGGACAGGGAAGCCTGGCATGCTGCAGTCCATGGGGTCACAAAGAGTCAGACATGACTGAGCGATTGAACTGAACTGAACTGAAGATCTTACTGGTTTCCTCGGTAGCTCAGCGGTAAAGAATTCATCTGCCATGCAGGAGATGAGGGTTTGATCCCTGAGTTGGGAAGAATCCCAGGAGAAGGAAATGATAACCTACTCCAGTATTCTTGCCTGGGAAATTCCATAGACAGAGGAGCCTGGCGAGCTACTGTCCACAGGGTTTCAAAAGAGTCGGATATGACTGAGTGGCTAAACAAAAGCAAAAGATTTTTTACATTTATTCTGACTTCAAATTTCTTATAATTTCTTGGCATTATTTCAAAATATGCATAGAACTGTAATTTTCACTCATTAATGGAACTATATGCTTTAAAGCCAAAGCAATAGACTTTTCTGCAGATTATGTTCATAAACTTACCATAAATAACTGACATAAAAACAATCTCTTGGAGAAATTGGACTTGGGGTATATCATCATGTTGAAATTCAAGTTGCCAAACTGATGATAAAAACCATAAGACCCACCACCAGCCCCAGCCCCTACTTCCTTGACTATTAACCAATAAGTAAATGTGTTTCTCTTAGGAAAATAGAAAAAAAGTTGGAATACAGAGTAGAAAGATACCTATGTAATCATCAGATGTGTCCAACCCAGCACCCCTGTCATTCAGCATTTGTCAGTGGTGGGCAATTCACTCTTGTTAGACTATTCATTCTTCCTTTCTGAGGGCTTCTAATTACTTGGAGATTTTCCCTTATACTGATTAGAAATCTACCAACAGGAATGCAGTAGAGGGAAACGGCTGAAAACACTGACCTTGGTGTAGGACAGACAGGGATTATAGCCTCAGGCTCTGCTACTTACTAGCTGTGAGATCCTGGTCTTTATCTTGATTTCCTCACGGCTCTTCATTTGTGAAATGGGAGTAATCACAGTACTATTCCTCACTCATGAGGTTTAAAAAATAAATGTATACAGAAAGATCAGCTTATAGCAAATATTTAGTAAATGGTAACTGCTGCTAGTACTGCCACAGTACTGCCCTAGCTCTACCTTTAAGGCCTTAGAGAACAAAGCTAATCCTTCTTCCAAATGGTGACCATTTGAACATTTGGAAACCATCACCGTATTCACGTTTACTCCTCTCATTTTTCCTCTTCAAGAGTTCCTCGACCAGTCCATTTTCTAGATTACTTATTCCTCTGATAATGAAGAGCATGGGCTTTGGGTTGAGAGATTTGGGTTGAAGTCTTAGCTTTGCCACTTCCTAGCTGTTGGCCTTATGCAAACTACTCAGTCGGCATAACTCTTTCATTCCTCATCTGAAATAGGTGAATTAATGATCTCTTCATAGTATTAAGTATTAACTCCCCTCCAACATTTAGCATAGTGGCTTAACACATGGTGAGTTGTTTGCTTAGTAAATATGATCTCCATCTTTCTTGTTAACCTTTTCTGTATATACACTCCAATTTACCAATGACTCAAAATACAGTTTACAGAACTAAATGCATATTCCTAAAGGGATGAGAACACCACAGAGTGAATCTGGATACTTTCTATGCCCTAGAACTGAATTTTTAGCAAAGTCTCTCTGATCGTTTTTTTTTTTTTTCTTTAGTTACAGCATCTCACTGCTTATTCACACTGTGATCACCTCAAACGTTCAAAGCTAATTTGCACAACTGCTCTCAAGGCAGATTTCTTAAGCATATCTGTTAATTGGTTTTGAGGACTGGCTCAGAGTGATCACTATTTCCTTTTCCAAGCTCTCACAGATTATCTGCTTAATGATCTCTTCTAGAATTTTGCCCAGGGGCAATGACAAGTTCACTAATCTGTAATTCCTAGACCCAGATTTTCCTCTTTTCTGACAAGTGAAATGTCTTATTCTTGTAATCTTCTCATATCTCATCTATTCCTCATGACTTTGCAAAGGTGACCAATAATGATTTGAAATCACATTCTTGAGGAGTCCAGGTCCTAAGTGAGCAAGGCCTGGACACATTTAAAGGAGTGAGGGAGGGACACCTGCCTATTTTGTCATGATTTTTGAACCTCTTCCATTTTTCAAATCACCTATGTTCTAGCATTTCTAGTTTGAAGATCCAATAGTTCTCTGCTTGAGGGAAAAAATAAAAAGGAGAGACATAGTTAGAGCAAAGCAACTTCAGAATTTCTCTTTGTCATGCGCTATTCTCTTTTTTAATTTTTTTTATTGAAAGATAATTGCTTTACAAAATTTTGTTGTTTTCTGTCAAATCTCAACACGAATCAGCCATAGGTATACATATATCATCATCAGCCTTTTCCAGGAGCCCAATGCATTCAGAGTTTGAATTCCTCTGCACTTACACTTGACTTTAAGCTCTGCTTTCCATACTTCGCAAAGGACATTATATGCAAATGTAGGTAGTCACGTGATTCTTCTCCATGGTCTCATCTTTATGGACCCAGATAGAATCTTAAATTCTCACCTCTTACTTTCTGAGGTCATAGTCTTATTCTGTCATCATTCCTCTCTCTGAAAGTTACACGCTCTAAAATGCCATGGCCATGTACCACCCCCACCCCAGCATTAGTATCCTGTCCCTATCTCTCCTCATCTCCATGGGGACTGCTGGCTGACTTCTCAACCCACTGGCTACAGAGAATGGAAAGGGTTTTGAGCCATCTGCAACATTTCCTGAGTCCACATCCATGTTCCCCCACCTAAGACCCACAGACGCAGAGCTCCACAGAGAAGTCTCCAAGTTGCCTTCTGCTCAAAACCTGCCAGGTCGTACCTAGCCAGCTGGGACCTGACACAGCAGAAAGCATGGGACCTCAGAACAGAGGATGAAGACCTGCCTTGGGCCCAGGCAAACTCTTTTCCTTCTCTCAACCTTCTTCCCTAATCTATAAAGTGAGAGCAATAATAACATCTTTCAGAGTGGCTGTAAACTTCTGGAATGGACAAATCCTCAAAGTGGATGAGATGGTAGATGAACAAATATTCTATAACTCTTTGCACAGATACTTTAAAACTGTGGAAATAACCCTGGAGACAGCAAATGGAAGAACAAAGAGAAATCATCACTGTTCCCCCAGTATCACCACTCTCTGGGGGTTCCCCAGCTTGAACGTGGAGCAGAGATTTTTCTTTTAAGGTCCTGGAAGGCAGGGACATCCTTATCCCACAAGGATACATGGAAACGAACCAGGATTAAAAAGATAAGCTGCCAAGTAACTAGTAGATGGTGAAGACCAAACCCAGTGGGGTCTTAAGGTAAACCTCTGGAGGAAGCAGCAGCGTGATAAGAAAAATGCAGAGGACCCAGACCAGTTGAGTGTGGCACAGCCACGAAGCCACGGTCCTGGGAAAACCCAGCATGACTTCTGCCCATGGGAGTGGTGATTCCCCAAACAGTCCAGCCCGTGCCATTTCTGTGCGTCCTCCAAAGGAATGTGTTATCTTCAGATGGCCTGGGGAGAGTATTAGAAAAGGTAGTGGTCTGGAGGGAGGACCCCAATGCTTTACTAATAGAAACAGACCAAAGAAACCTAGAGCAATGAGCAACCCCCTACCCCTACCCCCAGCCCTTGCATGCTGCCTGAACACTCGTTTGTTTTTTTCGCTTCCTACCCAGTCCTGGAGCATTCACACAGTTTCACACTTCTGTCCCTAGTCATCATTCCCTTCCCTATGTCTCTTATTTTAATCTAATCTTTAGATAAAATTGCCTTTCATTTTGATCATTTTTCTTGTTGCTGCTTGGTCTGATTATCTTTCTCTCCCACTGTATGTCCAGGACTCTTTATCACTTTGGCTGGGTTTTTTTTTTGTTTTTTTTTTTTTTTTTGGCTGGTTTTCTTTTATCAGAAGTTAATTCAATATTCCTTTTCCTCATCCCTCAATTTAGCCATTCTTGATTTCAGTACTGGCTCCAGTAGACCTACCTTTCTCCGGGCTGCTATTTGTCATAAAGGTACGGTGATCGACTCAGGAAATGGTGCCACAGTCCCTCATGGAAATGGTCTCCTTACTTTACGGCTGTCTGAGGCACAGGGATACACTGTACAAGATCCGCCTGCAGCCATAGCTGTGCCGTATCTCACAGACCTGCCTCACGCAGCGTGATCTGGAAAGAAGCCTGGGATTCTCAGGTTAGGAGAGACCTCATGAGACAGGCCCATCCACACAACTGCAGGTGGAGAAATTCAAGGATCACAGCCGATTTCTAAGGTTTCTTCAAGGCATAACATTATAAAAATGTCTAAATTATTATGACAACTCTTTACTGTGTACCTAGAATAATAAGTAAGCAGTCAATTGAATTTGAAAGCCTAGTGAGAGTCAGACAAATACACATTTATCTTTTGAAAGTCTAGTTAAGGCACCCTCACATCCTATCTCAGCGGTTAAGTTTTAATTCCACAGCTATTAGAAGTGCTTTCTTATGCCCCACAAAATCTCTCCTGGTTTACTTGAATCAACCACAAACCACCATATAGCAATTTCTAAATGCCAAGCGCTGTGATAAGTTAATTTCTTCTTGCTTGCTACTTGACAAGCAGGCAAAAAACAGGCCAGTGTCCCTCACAAAACCACAACAATCCTTTCATACACTCCAAGGCTTTAACTTCTCTGCAACACTGGTCATTTCTACAAAATAACTGTCACCTGCTGTTGGCTTTCAAAAACCAAATCTGTTTACACAGGCTGCCAATTCTTTCTCCTCTGCTTCTGTGTTATCTAGGTTTGCACATTTGGCACATTCATGTTTCCTGGGGTCAGGCATCCTTCCTACACTTATGAGGATGCTCAGGCTTCCTGAAGTCTCTTGCTCGGAGACACAACTTCCCTGCCAGAGCCAGGGAGCAGAGAAAACACCAGCACACACAAATACAAGGGTGCTGCTTAGACTGGTATATGCTTGGGGAGCCTTCTTTAGAAAGCTGCATCTTCCTCTTCTTTCCCCATGAACAATTTGTCCTCTTGCTTCTAAGACAGTGAATACTTCCCTTCTTTTAAGTGGTATGTGGAGAGAAAGGTCAGGCATAAATCTTCCCAATGCAAAATCAGTCATATCAAAAGTTCACATCCTTCCTGCTCCACTCCCCTGCTGTCGTTGAGATCCTTTGGTTTCATGGAATAACAGAACTGACAAAGCGGAGCCGCAAAGCCTCCGCTGAGTTGCCAGCCCTTCTACTTTCTCAAAGCTCCGAGCTTTAGTTCTCTCAACTGCAAAATGGTATGAGAAGAGTCTCACAGGATTGTTATGTGAATCAAATGACATGATTTATATACAATGCTTGGCACATAGTAGGCAATCAAAAAAAATCTTTACTAAACTGAAGTAAACAAGAATATTTGCTAATCTCACGTGTCTCTCTCGAGTGCCAGGCACTGCTCAAATCACACCACATGTAAAAACTCATCTGCTCCTCACAGCCTTATGAGATAGGTACTACTACCATCCTCCATTCGACTGATGAGGAAACAGATAGGTTAGTCAACTTTCTCAAGGTCACACAGCTTGTGCATGCATGTGGGCTAAGTTGCTTCAGCAACCCTATGGACTGTAGGCTGTCAAACTCCTCTGTCCATGGAATTTTTCAGGCAAGAATACTAGAGTGAGTTGCCATTTTCTCCTCCAGGGGAATCTTCCCGACCCAGGGATCAAACCTGCGTGTCTTACATCTCCTGCACTGGCAAGCAGGTTCTTTACCACTGAGCCACCTGGGAAGCCCATAGCTAGTAGGTATCTGTATTAGTCTCTGAGGGCTGCTGTAATAAATTATCACAAAGTAGATGGTTTAACATAACAGAAATTTAACCTCTCAGCGTCCAGGAAGCCAGAAGACAGAAATTATGATGTTGGCAAGGTTAGGTCCTTTGAGAGCCTCTGATGGAAAATCCTTTCCTTGCTTCTGTCCCAGCATCTGGGGGTGGCTGGCAGTTCTTGGCATCCTTTGGCTTTTAGTGGCATCACTTCAATCTGCTGCCTCCATGTTCACACAGCCTTCTTCCCCGTGTCTCCCCTTTATGCTTCTGTCTCCAAATTTCCCTCTTCTTCTAGAAACACCAGTCATTAGACTCAGGGCTTGCTGTAATCTACCATGACCTCATCTTGACTTGATTACATCAGCAAAGTCCTTCTGCCAAATAAAGTCACGTCCATAGATACCAGGCGTTCGGACTTCCACATATCTTTTTGAGGAGCACAATCTGGCCCGCTGCAGTCTCTGACACAGAATCTGAACCAAGGCCATCTTAAAGTCCTTCACATCTGAATCATCTGCTTAGTTTATTAATAACTGTCAAACATCATTTGATATTAAACTGTTATTATTACTGTTCTTATCTCTATATCCAGCTAAAAGTCAGTGCTGTGGTACATTTTATTCCGCCTAGGAACCGTGAATTTCCTTATTCCAGGTATTTTTCCAAGCCCTGGATGTCTTTATAGATTCTTTATGGAAAAGGAATTCATTCTCACATGGGTAAGATTTTCAGTGGGCACTTGAGCGAGTGGTGCTTGACTGCTTTGCTGTCCCTGACTGTCCACCTTACATCTGAGTTCCTTCAACTAAACCAACTCAGGAATATGGTAAATGTCCTAAGAACATCTTAGTCTGTCCAAAGATAGGCTGTTCTTAGTCTGTTCAAAGGACCAGGGATTCATTCCGTAATACACTCTTGTCTTCGGCACTCATCCCTCACCCTCAGGCCACTTGCTCAACACATGACAGGAAATGAAGAGAAAGCATCTCTCTACCCAGGGCTTGGAGCATGGCTGGCTGGGCCTGGCTGACATCGCCAGGTACTCCTCTTTCCTAGTATTTTTCTTCCGCTGATTGCTCTGACCTGCTTGCCTGATGATGCCAGATGCTGCATCGGAGGAGGTCTGAGTCACAGCTCACCTGAAGGCACCTCCTCCCAGGAACTGAGGATAAGAGAGCAAGCCAGGGAGCTCAGGGCAGGTGTTCACTCCAGGGGTCAACATCCCTAATTCTCACACATGCCCCCAGGAAAACAGCTGAATCACTGCGATTTATCCTAGGACAACCTCCTTTCCATCATAATCTAGTTTCTTTCTTTTAAACTATAAAGGACCATGTATCTTTACTTCTAGGCCACTAACATACCTTAAAAAAAATGAATTGACTCACATTTGATCTCTTTTCAATTTCCAATCACATTTTAATGGTCTTTTGTTTTTATTTAATAAGTCTGGGAAAGGGGTGAGTTGGGAGGCCTGAGGCAGCGAGGTTTTGTTGGCTTGTCTGTCATATGCCAGAAGTTCTCTTATTGTCTGTCTTCCTGCCACCCAAAAGCAGATGCTGAGGGACAGTGCCTTTGGGGTGGTTCTGCATACCCTTTATTCTCAGAAATGCACATCTTGCTCTGTATCCAGCCCCTTTCCTGCCTGATATCAGACTCTCTTGGGATACAGAGCTGAGCAGTTTCAGAGCCTGTCCTTGAAGAGCTTAGAGTACGCTGATGGGGCGAGACAAGTGCAGGACAGTGGAACATAGCACTGTGGACACGGTCATGGAGGAGGACGCAGCCACCAGCCTGTAGCCAGGAAAGCTACCCACCATGGTGGGGGGGGGGGGTCCGGTGAGGAGCTGCGGCCCAAGCGAGTTCTTAAAGAATATGTGGGGGGTGGCAGGGACAGTGGCATGGGGAACACATCAGTCTAGGTCCTGACAAGAAACAGGTAATTTGAGTCATCTGCAGAGAGTCAATTAGGGACTATTTACAAAGATGAAGGCAGAGTGCAGGGAACCCCCAGAGAATAATACAGCAGCCCTGGGAGCCCTCAGCACCCTAAGGCCAAGAGGGCAGGGCAGTGAGAGGTCCCAAGAACCCAGAGAGAGAAAGAACAGTGTGCCTGGAAGGCAGGAACCTTCAAGACGGTGAAGAAGCCTGCAAATGCAGTCCACACAGGCAGGCCTCCCTGGCACCTCACACTGCGGACAGCAGACCTGGAGGAAGGCGCAAAGGAGAGCTACCATCACAGAGACAGAGGAGGGAGAAGGGTCTCTGCAAGGGAAACGACACAGAGAAAGGCATGGAATCACGAACACTACAGTGTGCCCGGGCACAGGGACACAGACATGCTGAAGGGCTGGCAAGAGAGGGGAACACAGGGTCAGGTCAGGGTCTGCTGTGGAGCTTCTGCACCTCTGGGGTTCAGGGCACTGAGAGAGGTCTGAGCAGGGGAATGATGTAGTTGGTGGTCATGGTGGTATGCGGGGTAGATTGAGGAGTACAGGAGCAGAAGGGAGACCCATAAAGAGATTATTGCAACATGGAATGTCTAGGGGAAGAGGAATAATCTGCCCTCAGGGCTTGCCAGTAAGAAGAACTGGACTCAAACCCCTGCTCTGTTGCTTACAACTGTGAGACAATGGGTGAGTCTTCCAATCCTCAGGTTTTAGTTTTGTCATCCACAAACATGGGGGCTGTCATGAGAATTGGCGTTTGGGTAAGTCAGGGGCCAAGCACAGGGTAGGGTGACTGGTATACCCTGCAGTTACGCAGTGCACAGACTGTGCAGCCAGACTGGTCAACCTGAGTCCAGGCAAGAAAAGCTGCAGGCCTAACTAAGGCAGTGGCAGTGCTTCTTTCTCTGGATGTGAGAAAAAGGAGGTGGGGAGAGAAGATTCTGAGTTATGTAACTTGGGTGACTCGATGAGTGGATTAACAGTAACTGGGCCAAGAGGCTCAGAACAAGGAAAAAGTTGAGGGTACAGGGAAGAAAGAAGAGGAGCGTAGCTCGAAGCACGTCAATGCAGAGGAGCCACCTAAGAACTCAGACGAACTTGCCTATGAGACAACTGGAAACAAGGGCTCAAGGATAGAGGCAAGACTTAGGAGTCTCCGGGACTAAGAGGGTGGCTAAAGCCATGGAAAATATGAGATCCCCAGAGAAGCCAGAAGAATAAGAAGAGAAAACACCCTTGAGAGAATCCTATTTAACAGTATCCATTTAAATGGAGGGCAGAACAGGGGGAATCAGAAAAAGAAAATAGAGCAGGAAAAGGCCAGGAGAGCAGAAGGGGAACAAGAGAAAATCACCATGGAAGCTGAGGGAGGAGACAGGCTCCAGGAGGGAACGGTCCAAGGCACTGGGTGCTTTAGAGAGAATGAACAGGATGAGGACAGACAGTAGCCAGAGACTTGTGATAGCAACTAAGACATCCCTGGTGACCTAAGCAAGGGCAGCATTCGTAGAGAGCCCAGGAAGCCCAATTATAATGAGCTGAAAAATGAGTGGGGTTTGGAAATATATACAGCAAATGCGATCGTTCCCAACAGCCTGGCAGGGAAACAGCAAGATAGGATGGTAGGCTGTGGAAGTATCTTTTTTTTCAGATGGTGAAACCTGAGTCTATTTATAGGCTAAAAAAGGAACAAAACAGAAATAGCCTCCAGATTGAGGGGAAATACAGAGAAAATGATGGCTCAAGAAACAGAGACAGCAGAAGATGGGGTCCAATTTGGAGAAGAGACAGCAGTGCCTCCTCTGAGTCAAAAGGGCGCCGACAGTGAACCTGCCGCACAGTGGGTATGGACCCCTGGCTCGGCTCCCTCTCCCCTTCCTACGTGGCCTTTCTCACGTAGCTAGGCCTTTTCGTGGCAGAGAGTTGAGCCTGGCGTCGAAGTAGGAGAAATGAGACTGGCTGAGGTAAGAGATCAGTATAACTGTTTAGTAAAGAGTCTTGATTAAAAGCAGAGGCTCTTTCACCTGTTCCAGAAAGTGAAAGTGTTAGTCGCTCAGTCTTGTCTGACTCTTTGCGACCCCATGGACTATAGCCCGCCAGGCTCCTCTGACCATGGAATCCTCCAGCCAAGAATTCTGGAGTGGGTAGCTATCCACTTCTTCAGGGGATCTTCCTGATCCAGGGATCGAACCCAGGTCTGCCATATTGCAGGCAGATTCTTTACCATCTGAGTGACCTACTCCAGACCTGCATTTTACTGTCCATTAAATTACTTTCCTTTCCCCAGGACATGGGTCAACAGGAAAGCATGTGCAGTCAGAAACATTTTGCTGCAATCTTCTTAGGAGATACATATGAATTCATCCTGGCTCTGACAGACTGAAGGGCGGGTTTCATGTAAATACATGAAGGGTGAGGAGGAAGACCTAGCTAGGGACACTAAAATCTCTCTGGGGACCTGGTTTATGAGCACTTGCAGTTTCACTCATACATTTAGCTTGTCAATCAAATTCCTCTTTGTCCACTAAGGCATCTGACCAGCTTAATTATTTCCTCAGGGCTTTGCCCTTCCCATCAATGAACAAAGGCTGTTGAGAGGGATTTGGGTTTTTTAATATAAAAAAATACTTAACACACATATATATAGACATTTAAAACAGATGTGTGTCCATGTGTATTACATGCATGTATATATATATATACATATGAGCATGCACACACACTTATACATATTTTTTCTTTTGTTTTTAGTGTTTGGGAGTAGGGATAGGCAGATCCAACCAGGGGCTACTGTTTGGATGGCCACTCCAACTTTGGAAGAAAAAGCATCAGCAGTACCTCATCACCTCCAGCAGTTAATGTCATCCTTAACTACCGATTACATGCTAAGAGGAGATAATGAGGGACAATGAGCCCAAGTGCAGATCATGAGCATCAGGAGTTGCCTCAGAAAGGCAACTCAGAAAGGCTCTTCCCCTCCAAAACACCTTTTACTGGGACCATCACCAAAAAACAAGATGAACACATTTACTGTTCATTATGGCTTCATTTCTCAAATCAACCCTCTACCATTACCCACTCACCCTCCAGTTATGAGACAAACTGGACAAGAGATAAAGTCAAAGACCAAGATAATCAGAAGAAGACCATCAACCCCTCAAGCAAAGAGCCAATTGCACAGAAATAAGAGAGGATGAGCCAGCATCCATGGCCAACTTTAGGCGGGGAGCGGGTATATGTTCAAAGGCAGCCTTGTTTTGTAGTTAATCTCACCACATGAAGAGATGTTGGGCTTTCCAAGAGCAGAGTGAACAGTTCAGTTCAGTTTCTCAGTCATGTCTCTTTGCGACCCCATGGACTGTAGCACACCAGGCCTGCCTGTCCATCACCAACTACCAGAGCTTGTTCAAACTCATGTCCACTGAGTCGGTGATGCCATCCAAACATTCGTCCTCTGTTGGCCCCTTCTCTTCCTGCCTTCAATCTTTCCCAGCATCAGAATCTTTTCCAAAGAATCAGTTCTTGGCATCAGGTGGCCAAAGTATTGGAGTTTCAGCTTCAACATCTGTCCTTCCAATGAATATTCAGGACTGATTTCCTTTAGGATGGACTGGTTGGATCTCCTTGCAGTCCAAGGGACTCTCAAGAGTCTTCTCCAACACCACAGTTCAAAAGCATCTATTCTTTGGTGCTCAGCTTTCTTTATGGTCCAGCTCTCACAATCATACATGATCACTGGAAAAACCATAGCTTTGACTAGATGAACCTTTGTCGGCAAAGCAATGTCTCTTTTTAATATGCTGTCTAGGTTGGTCATAGCTTTTCTTCCAAGGAGCAAGCGTCTTTTAGTTTCATGGCTGCAGTCACCATCTGCAGTGATTTTGGAGCCCAAGAATATAAAGTCTGTCACTGTTTCCATTGTTTCCCCATCTATTTGCCATGAAGTGAAGGAAATGGCAACCCACTCCAGTACTCTTCCCTGGAAAATCCCATGGACAGAGGGGCCTGGTAGGCTACAGCCCATGGGGTCGGTAAGAGTAGGACACGACTGAGCGACTTCACTTTCACTTTTCACTTTCATGCATTGGAGAAGGAAATGGCAACCCACTCCAGTGTTCTTGCCTGGAGAATCCCAGGGACAGGGGAGCCTGGTGAGCTGTCATCTGTGGGGTCGCACAGAGTCGGACACAACTGAAGCAAATTAGCAGCAGCAGCAACAGCAGCTGGGACCAGATGCCATGATCTTAGCTATTTCAATGCTGAGTTTTAAGCCAGCTTTTTCACTCTCCTCTTTCACTTTCATCAAGAGGCTTTTTAGTTGCTCTTCACTTTCTGCCATAAGGGTGGTGTCATCTGCATATCTGAGGTTATTGATCTATCTCCCGGCAATCTTGATTCCAGCTTGTGCTTCATCCAGCCTGGCAATTTGCATGATGTACTCTGCATATAAGTTAAATAAGCAGGGTGACAATATACAGCCTTGATGTACTCCTTTCCCGACCTGGAACCAGTCTGTTGTTCCATGTCCAGTTCTAACTTCTTCTTCTTGACCTACATACAGATTTCTCAGGAGGCAGGTCAAGTGGTCTGGTATTCCCATCTCTTTACAAATACTCCACAGTTTGTTGTGATCCACATAGTCAAAAGATTTGGCATAGTCAATAAAGCAAAAGCAGATGTTTTTCTGGAATGCTCTTGCTTTTTCATGGATCCAAAGGATGTTGGCAATTTGACCTCTGGTTCCTCTGCGTTTTCTAAATCCAGCTTGAACATCTGGAAGTTCTCGGTTCATGTACTGCTGAAGCCTCACTTGGAGAATTTTGAGCATTACTTTGCTAGCGTGTGAGATGAGTGCCATTGCGTGATAGTTTGAACATTATTTGGCATTGCCTTTCTTTGGGATTGGAATGAAAACTGACCTTTTCCAGTCCTGTGGCCACTGCTGAGTTTTCCAAATTTTCAAATCTGAACAAAGCCACTTCATTTCTCAGTGTTCTCAACTGCAGGGATGCCTTTTCAATAGTCATTTGTGTGCTGTTCATTATCTCCTATTAGAACATACATCCTGAAGTTCTAATGTTAACATTTTTTGTCACCTTGCCCAAATATCTTTACATATGAGTCACATTCAGGGCTCAACAAATGTCTTCAGGTTGGTTGGTTCATCTGTCTGTCTGTCCATCCATCCATCCAATTCTGGATCTATAGGTCTATAGAATGAGTGTACCTACTTTCTGGGAATTTTGTAAAGATTTACAAGGAAATCAATTTAATAAAAAAATATGATTTAAGCACAATTATGTACTAGACAATAGTCAAGGAGACATAAAGGTGAATAAGATACAGCTCCTTCTAAAAAGTATGACAGGTAAACAACTATAGCACAAGGATGAACTTAAGGACGATGTAGCCTTGAAGTCCTAGGCTCCATAGGAGAAACAGAAATTAGATCCCTACTGCGGGCATGACATATTTAAAATAAACCTTGAAAGATGATTAGGAATTTGACACGCAGCAATGTTAACCAAACACTGGGAACTCGATTAATCACAATCTGATTATAACTGCCACCAGCAAACAGGAAAGGCTGTAACTCAATAACTGCTTCTCAGAGTCTCCTGATAAAGGATGTGGGGACTCACAGACAGTTTAGCCTTTCCCAAGGCAAATTTCCTGAATTCTATGCGTTGCCCTCTGGACACGCCAGTCAGCCTCACCTCCGCAGTTTGAGGTAAGTGCTACCGGAAAGGAAGAGCAGGTTCACCATGGCTGTACTCTTACACTCACCATGGCTATACTCTGACACTCACCATGGCTATACATTTAGAGGTGAGACATCACCACCCTTCCTCCAGACTGTGCCAGAACACAAGGAGGGGCCCACGGGGCGCTTCCCAGCCAGGCTGGAGGACCAGGTGCTGCAATACAGCCTCTAGGCTGGTGTGCAGACAGAATGTCCAGCTGCCACTGTGGGGTGAGCTATGATTCTGTCTGCAGCAATCCTAGAGACTATCTATTAATATTAAGGGCTAATCTGACAGGGGCTATAGCTTCGAATCAAGAGTAGTCTCTCTTTACTCATTTTTGGTATTAAGGTTGGTCACACAATAATCCTCACACACTAGAGTGAAACACAGACCCTGCACCAACTTCCCCATATCCATGCAAATCCAGGATTCTCAGGCACCACGAGGTCTCCTCCTCCACAAATCCTTCCCCTTACATGATCTGAAACCCACCAACACAAAACTGGTGTGTTCTGAGTAAGACAGCTCCTCTAACAACATGCAAATACCTTCTGGGAAGCTAAAGTAATATCTGTCAATCATTCAAGAATTAAATCATTAAGACAGTTAAACTGGTTTGTTTACTTCTGCTCCTACAGTAGGACTACCGGTTATAAACCTTCCTAGCTTGAGATGCAAAATATTCAAAGAGGTTTATAGTGCTTGTTGGCATCAGGGGTCTTACCTTGGAATTCATAAACCTCAGGGCTATGGGGTCCATAAGTTGTCAAAAAACTAATCAAAATTTTGCAAGTATGAAGAGGAATTAATTTTTCAAGGCAGAGAATCCAGTCCTCACCATATTGTGAAAGGTATTTGTGTCCCATGAAAGGTCAAGACCATTCAACGGAAAACCAGGCAAGTGCTTACCTGGCAGCAAGGAGAGAAGTCAAGCAGAGAAGGGCTGGTGTTATTTCGCATATGCTATCCTATCTGAGACTCTTTAATGCTCTGCACAAATTCTAAACTGATTCTCTTTATGTATTCAAAGAGAAAAACAGGAAGCACATAGTAATGGCATTTGAAACCAGGCAGTCATTTAGTAATAGAACTGGGACCAGGCCTGGTTTCCCTGTTCCCCAGGTTCTTCCTCCGTAGGGAAATTCCCTCCCTGGTAGACAGTGTTTAATTATCTGAAGCTTTCTAAACATGGCCTAGTGGAATTTTCCATGATTATTAGTGTAAAAGATACCCTCTAAGGCCTGGCACAGAGAGACTGATCCAGAGGTTTTAACTTTGATTGTGCCAGTGGCTGTCTTCAGTCTTCTGCTGTGCACACCTATTCACTCTCTGGCTGGCTTTGTGCCTCATTTAGGCTGTGCTGCTGGCCATTAAGAAGGGCAGTCCAGTGGTTAAGACTTCACCTTCCAAGGCAGGGGGTGTGGGTTCCACCCCTGGTCAGGGAGTTAAGATCCCACATGCCTCACAGCCAAAATACCAAAACATAAAACAGAGACAATATTGTATCAAATTCAATAAAGACTTTGAAAATTGTCCACATCAAAAAGAATTAAAAAAAAAAAAAAGAAGGGTAGAGAATAAGGCCACCAAGAGCGCCAAGAGGATAAGCAGGCTTAACAGCCTTTTTGAAATGAATGTGTTAGTGCAGCAAACAAGTGAATCAAGCCTGCCCTAGGTTGGACATGCAGTATTTATTGAGCACCTACTATGTAGTAAGGATTCTTCCAGGCACTAGAATACAGTAGTACAAAAAACAGGTGTGGTTCCTGCTTCTGTGGAGCTCAGGCTTAAGCGTTACCATGACAAAATTTTCACTCTTTTGCCATGATTGAACTTAATAATCAAGTGGGATCCACCAGAGGCAGAAAGCAAAGGTAAACTACCAAAGATTCAAGTTGAAGTCACTGGGAATTTTTTTCTCCCCCTGCTCCTTAAGCAAGATGATTCTCTTAATTACTCTCAATATTCAGGCTGTCACTAGTCTGAATGATCCAAGGTTACAACAGTTCACAGACCTACCCCTCTCTATGCTGTCTACTGTTACCACCACTTTTATATGGACATTCTGCCCATTAAGCTCAGATTACTGTACTGGGCTATCTTTCCCTTGTTCACTTCCCTGATACGATCTCTTCACATCTGGGGTGTGTTGCATTCCACCTCACACTGGTTACCCTAAAACATCACATTGACTTTGGAACTCTGAATCAAAGCCCTTATGGGAAGACAGTAAGTACAGATGTGGAAGCAAGTTCCTAACACGTCACTGAGAGAAAAAGAGGCTCATGGTGGAACAGAGAAATACACAGAATATCAAATTTTGAAAAAAATACCTGAGTGTCTATATTTGCATATAGAGTGGTACTAGAAGGAACAAATGTTGAAGGAAGGGCATTTGACTTTTTCCTTGATAAAACTCTGTGATGATTTTATTTTTAGCAACAAACATGTATCATTTGGTCACTGTCAAGTTCATATGTCAGGCATATTCCCCTGAGCCTTAAAGCTGTCACAGAAAAGAGGAGTCACTGTGAGGACCTTGAGGAGATAAGCTATGCCTTCCTTATCTGTTTTGGTATTCCTGGTGCTTTCTATACAGTGCACCTAACTCTGACTCTGGAGTCAAAGAAATGAAAAAGGAGGAGGAAGGAGAGCAGGAAGGTCTTGGATATGTGTGGTAACCTGAGCATGGGAACAGAGCCAGAGAATGAATTACACGTCAGCAGTCCCTTGCTGGAGGCTCACAGTCTATCCTAGGAGCTTATTGAGCCTTCCTAAGCACAAGGGAGTTTATCAGCCTATGATGATTAAACAGCAGAACTTGCTTTTAAGGAAAGATAAAAATGGCACAGGACAAAAAATGCACATAACTATGTAGGGTTAAAAGCAAACAAAAGAGAAGGCGGGAAAAAATGAAACAAGAGGAGACACAGAGGAAGAGAAGCGGTGCTGCATGAGAACCGAGAACATGCTGGTACATCTGGAGATGTGGCGAGCACCAACAATCAACACGGAGGGAGGGACTTCTGTGAAGGGATGGAAATCAGTGTCAGACCACAAGGAACCGCCGGATGGTGGGCAGTGGTGAAAACATCAGAGTTTGGGAGGAAGTCGAGAGTTGACAGAAGTTGTGCCCTTGAATGGGGTTAGCAGGGATGAGGGGGGCTACTTTATGCCAGTTGAAAGCAGAACACATTGCCAGAGAGACAGAAAGAGACAGAGTGGTTGGGGACAAGGATAGGAATGCTCATGGTGCTGAAGAAACAAGGGAAGATGGGTCTGAAACACAGGCAGGGGGCAGGGTGACAGCAGGCAATGACACAAAGATGGGCGAAGAAAAGGAGAAAATCTGAGGAACCTCAGAGAAGATGGCTGTCACCTAAAGAGAATGAGGATGTACCAACAGAACTGACAGGGAGTGAAAGGCTTTGGTACCTCAGCGAGTGGAATTTCTACCAGGGACTCAACATGGAGTGCAGAGCAGCCCTGGGGAACTAAATGAAGCCAGACAGAATGAATGATTTTCCTTCCCCTTCTTAGGTCATAAGCTTCTCCATGCATAAAATTGGATGAGTAATTCCTACTCATGCATATGTATAAAAAGACACTGTCTGTGAAAGGTTCTGGAGCTGGAGGGAATAAAAACATCAACTCTGCATGAAACATCACTCATGACAGAATGATGGACACGCAGAGCCTTCAGATGAGCTGGCCCAGAAATGATACAAAAGAAGTTAGGTAGAGATCGATAGGCTGGGCTGCTTCTAGATTCCTGGTTATCAGTTTTCCCAGTTTAGCAGAGGCCCCTCAAGAAACTCACACAATGGGAGGCTAAAGGAGAGAACACTCATCCTTAGAAAAAATAATATGGGAAGATGCACACAGTCACCCCTGTCCCTTGTAAATCACAAATGAGGAAGGACACAAGAGACAGGTATGTAACAAAATCAAAGAACCGGCGCCAGGTCTGCTCATCGCTCCCTCATCCTTCAGGACCCTTCATATGTCAGCACCCCTCCATAACCCAGTGACAATGGAGCGAAGTGAACACAGGCCAGGGTCTGAGTTCAGGACTTGGTTGTGTGAAGGTTTGAAAGAAAGGAGCTCATAAAACAGAACTGCCTGTATCTGGGAGGTCTCTATTTGATCTTGGAGCGTCAGCATGGATTTTGGAGAGCCATCTGTAAGAATTCTGAGAGAGCTTTTCAGCTCCACAGAACAACAGAGTAATCAATCACTATACAGTCTATCTTCTCTCCTAATTATGTATCTATATATCTTAAACTAGGATAGTAACTAATTCCTTTTAAAAATAACGCTTAAAAAACTCTCTATCTTAAATCCCTAGGGGATCCTTTCCTTCTCCCTTTATAAAGGTGTTACTATCTCCTCCCTTAAAAATGTAGTTATTCGTTTGATTTCACAGCTAAGCACCAATTCATCATACCATGGTTCTCCTTTCTTTCACTGGCAGATTCTGTCCCAACCTCTCTAATGAAAATGCTCCTGTAGAAATCACTACAAACTTCATCTCAAACACCAGCCTGTCTTCTGTCTTTACTCTCCTTTCAGAGTGGATACCCTTTTCATTCATCGTCAAGCCTTCCGAAATGTTGCCTAGGATTTTTTCTACTTTACTGTTGTAAGTATACTTACTCTAATAAGAAAGTATTAAAGAAGCACTTCTCTAAGCTTCAGCACTTGACTCTCCATGTACTAGAAGATAATTCACTATCTTTTGTCTTCCATTTTTGCTGTCAGCCTAATTATGTTCCTTTGTAGGCAATATTTTTTTCTCCTCCAGATTGTTTTAAGGTAGTTATCTTCCACATTCTGTAGTTTCATTACTATGAGACAACACAGTTTAAGAATCAATTCCTTATTTAAAAAAAAAAAGAATTTTTCTTTACCTTGCTTGTAATTTGATATGCTTCCTGAATCTGAGGATATTCATCTGTCCTTAATCATGTCTGGCTTGATCATTTAAACTCTTGATTGTTCACTAAGTTAAACATGTTACATGGGGAGCTTGATTTCCCAAGAAATCCCCAAGTATCAGAGAACAGGTTTATCAATCCCCAAGAGAGAATACATTTCATTCACCATAAAATCTAGTTTTTTGGCATCCTCCAAAATGTCCTGAATTGTGATATATGAGCTTCAAATGATAACAACAAAACTAAGAAGGCAACTAAATGAATGTGTTTGTTTTGAGAGGTGTACAATACTGGGTGGAGCAGCAAAACACAAAGGACAAAAGCTCAGGAGACAGGCAGTTCTCTGACCATTTACTAATTATGTGATCACGGAAAACTTCTAACATCTCTGAAGTTCAATATCTTCACTTAAGAATGGGAATGACAGATTCTACCACTCATAGCTGTTAAGACTGAGGAAAACATACATCAAATCTCATCTGACTGTAGATATAAAGGTAGGAACTATGCTTTGTTCACTGCTTGTACCAGTTATCAATTTCTTGCCCTTTCAATACATGCTCTGTGAGAATGGGCAGAATTCCTGTATGTATTCACTCCTTTACACTGAGCAGGCTGTTTGAATTTCTCTGTATAATGGAAGGACACTGCAGGAGGAACGGGCTTCTTCTCTTGCTGGTGGTGTGCCCCAGCCACAAGCCCAGAATTGCTCTCTGGTGAGCTCAGGTTCCCAGTGCACCTGGGGGAGTCCCACCTACCCATGAAGGGCCTGAGCATGCCAAGCCCCTCATCCACAGTGACACCCCTACTCCCTCTGTGCGCCCACCTACCGGCTGCACTTCTCGTGCACCTGGCCCCTGAGGACTGCTTCCTATTTTCCCAGCAACTGGGGACAAGCTCTGGTGGAGGCAACCCTGTGGGCTCTCTGCCATTCAGATGCTACATCACACCCTCCACCATGAAATGTGAGCCCCAGTTTGGGAGAGGGGTCTTCTCCCCAGTTGGTCCTCCTTTGTATACTCTCTTTCAGCCCTACAGGACTCTTAGATTTGCTCTTTACATCTTGAAGGTCCTGTTTTGTTATAGCTTAGTAATTCTTCATAATCCTTCTCCTATTTAAAACACTGTGTGAGACCTGTCTCCCAGTTAGACCCAGACTGACAAACTGCTGCTTTCCTCAGTGCCTTGCACAATGACCAGCAACACGCATCAGCTCTCCACGCATTCTTTCCTCCTTTCCCCAGTTAGCCTTGAATAATTTATCTGACTTGCTCAAAATCAAAGCATAGTTCCATGTGGAGGGTCAAAACTAGAATGCACTTCCTCTAACTTCTAATCATCTCACCAACTGCTTGGGTGTTAATTAATGCCATTTCTGGGGAACGACTAGAAACTCTCTGGGGGTGGGCGATATACCTGGCTTGATCCTTTATACTCAAAACTGGAGAATTACTTCCAGTCTGGCTCCTGAAAACTTCAAGTTTGATTAATTTACTTCCTCTGGTTTAAAACAAAAAAGATTTTTATTTGTTTGACAACCTGATCCCTAATATGATGAACATAAATGTCCTAGAGACTTTTTAAATCAAATATGTAAATTCTGTCAGTGCCCAATAAATCTAAAAAGACAGAAGACATCAAGGCAGGGAAAACTGAGATTCAAAAGCACAGTGACTTCCGTAATGGTACAGCCACTCCAGTGCTATTTTTAAGCTTTTTTTTTAAATGAGCATGCCCTTTAAATAAGAAAAGGTAAAATAAGCACATTAACTAAAGAAGTGAAAATAGAGGAAAAATAAAAACATGAAATCTTCATTTTCGAGGCTTCCCCATTTTATTCAACAGTCTCATCAGTGACTTGGATGAAAATATTAAAATTTCACTTAACAGAAAATGAAGAGGGACAGTTAACCTGTTACTAGAAACTGCTGTGATGGTTTATACTGGCTCAGTTCAGCTAAGCTACAACTATGTATCTCAGCATTCCCTTCCCTGTAGAACCACAGTTGAGGACTGCTCACAACAGAAGTTTGTGGGGATTTAGGAGGCTGAGATGAAGTAGCAATAATGCTCTGAAGGTCACTATTCATTAGAGGCAGGAAAGGATGAACATGGAGGTACTAGTGAGCTGTAATTTGCCCTCACTCTTCTGTGCCCTGTATCTGGCTCTCCTTCATAACTATCAGCCCTGCAGAACCACAGTGAATCTAGGACTACCATCAGAAGCTGCAACTGCAAACTCAAAGGCAGCAGCCATCAAGGGTCAACAGCCTCCCACAGACATCTGTGCCTGTCCCCTTCATGATTCCACTCTAGCACACGAAAGCAACCTAGCATCCTGCATGCTCTGACTTCTAACCCACACCAGGACTGGCTCAGGACTACTCCTTAGTCTTTTTTGGACCTTTTACTTCCTGGCTCCTGCCATTCTTGTGTAGGTCTAAAATGTTAGTCACTCAGTCATGTCTAACTCTTTGAGACCCTAAGGACTGTAGCTCGCAAGTCTCCTCTGTCCATGGATTCTCCAGGCAAGAATAGTGGAGTAGGTTGCCATTTCCTTCTCCAGGGGATCTTCCTGACCCTAAATCCTATAACAAATCCTTCATGCCATAACAGTCATAGTTATCTGCTTCCGGGATTCACAAGTATCCAAAAGTTCTGAATAATAGGTTCAAATGAAATGCATCTAACTTAACAATAGTGTATGTAAAGTTATGTACTTAGGCTAAAAAATAAAGCAGAAAACTGCAGAAATAAAGAATGGGTAAAAAAAATCTTAACTGAAAGCATTTACTGTGAATATCCTGAGGATTCTGAACAATTAAATCCACCACAATGTACGACTTAGCACAGTTTGTTTAACATATGAATAAAACATGTTATGATCTAATTCTTAAAAAACAAATGCAAAACTCTACATCATGAGGATAAAACCGTGTCTCTAAATTTACACTAAGACAGCATCTGGAATATTATATTAAATTCCAACATATTTTATGAAGAAACAGGATGTTTTACAACTAGGGAGTCTAGAAAAAATATAATGAAGAATGGCTTCAGAAACTTGAGGGAAATAAGATCAATATATGTGTGGCTCCAGAGAAGAGAGCTAGGATAAATGGACAAAAATTACATAAACAAAGACATTTGCCTTCACTGAATGAAGAATGCCATAATAGCAAATACTTTAGAGAAACAGAGGCATCCTGTAATGGAGGGGAAATGAACCAGATGTTCACCACAGTACTTTAACCTCCTAAAGCTCATGACTGTAGAAGTTACATGGGGTTCAAGGAGAGGGAGTAGGGAGTTTGTACATAATGGGTGCAGTTCAGAGTTATGAAAACATCTTGGAAGCAGATAGCGATGCTGATTGCACAACACAGTCAATGTAATGAAGGCCACTCGTTTGTACACTTAAAAGTGGACAGAATGGCAAATTTTACGTTTACATATACACACTCACACATATATATATACACATACATATATACTTCATCACAATTTTAAAAATGATTCTATTATTCTATGTGAGGGATACGAAAGATTTAAACTGAAACTTTGACTTAATAAAAAACAAAAACTTCCTTACTTCATTATTACTTTTCATTACCGCAAAGTCATTTCTTTTAACTAGGAAGAGTACGTTTTTACCATAAAGGAGTTTCCCTAGCGTGAATGCTGCGGTAATCAAAAGCATAGCAATTATGTATTCCTCAACAGTGCTACTGAATCCAACTAGAGTGGTTCCTTAAGGGCAGGAAAATAACTATACCCAAGAAAAAGCTCATTTGTAAATGTTACTATATATTATCATGATAATAAATGTTCTTATTGATGACAAAAGGGGACACACACAGTTTAGAAAAAAGTCCTCTTTCATCTACCCACAGCACATAGATATATACACACATGTACAGAGACTAAAACACAATTTAATACATGAGGGAAAAAAACACAGGAGGGGAGAGAAGTAACTAGGAAACTGGAACAGCATTAAGAAAACTTCATTCTTCTGTTCATAAACACAGACTGCTAAATTTTGATACATCAGGAAGATATCCGCAAGACATCTACAACCAGAAAGTCTGCTGTATGGAGGGTTTTGCTTTTTTTTTAAGGTGGGGGTTGGCCAAAGAAAAATTCACTGTAAGATTTCTTTGATGTCTTCTATTCACCACCAAAACCCATTTTTCTTCTTAAAAAATGAATGGAAAAAGATATACCATACTAATACTAATTGGGAAGAAATCTTTGAAAAAGAACAAAGTTGGAAGACCAAGACTATCTGATTTCAATGATTGTTAAGCTACAGCAATCAAGACACTGTGGTACTGGTATCAAGACAGACAATTAGATAAATGGAACAGAATAAAGAGTTCTGAAATAAACCACACAGATATGGACAACTGATTTTCAACAAAGGTACTTCAGTGGAGAAAGAACAATCTTTTCAGCAAATGAGCCTGGAACAACTGGACATTCACTTGCAGAGAAAAACCAAAACAAAACTGCCCCCAAATTACTTATGATATATTCCTCACATCATATAAAAATTGATTCAAAATAGATCATATACCTAAATATAAAGTCTAAAATTATAACACTTCCAGAAGAGAACACAGAAGAAAATCTTTGTGATCTTGAGTTAGCAAAGATTTTTTAGATATGTATGACACCAAAAGCACAAAGGATATAATATGAACTTCTTCAAAAGACACTACTGACATAAAGACAACCCAGACTTGAATAAAATATTTGCAAATCATATATCTGATAAAGGACACGTATCCAAAACTTATCAAGAACCCTCAAAATTCAATAAAAACAAAGCAAAACACCTAAATTAAAAATGGGCTAAAAGACTGGAACAGATGCTTCACAAAAGATATACAAATAGCACGTGTGATGAAAAGATGCTCAACATCGTTACTCACTAGGAAAATGCAAATTAAAACCACAGTGAGATACTACATTATGCCAATATGCAGGGCTAAAAAGACTGAGGATACTAGATGCTGGCAGAGACATGAAGGAACTAGTGCTACAATCGCTTTAGAAAAAAGCTTGGCGGTTTCATAAAACGTTCAACAGGGACTTCTCTGGCAGTGCAGTGGTTATGACTCTATGCTTCCACTGCGGGGGGCACAGGTTCTATTTCTGGTAGGGGAGCTAAGATCCTGGAGAAGGAAATGGTGACCCACTCCAGTGTTCTTGCCTGGAGAAGCCCAGGGATGGAGGAGCTTGGTGGGCTGCTGTCTATGGGGTCGCACAGAGTCGGACACAACTGAAGTGACTTAGCAGCAGCAACTAAGATCCTGCATGCCCCCGCAACACAGCTAGTAAATAAATAAAAATAAAGAATGGCGAAGCCAAAAAATAAAGAGACACACTTTAAAAGTCACTCTGAGATTCACCAAAGAGAGATAACCACTTAAAATTCACTTTCAAAAGAAGCTCAGCATACACCTAACAAATAATCTTTCTACTCCTGGGTATGTGCCCAAGAAAAATAAAAACATATATCTATAGAAAGACTGTATATCAACAGTTGTAGAAGTTTTCATGGTAACAGTCAAAAACTGGAAATCACCAAAATGCCCATTAAATGTGAATGGCTAAGTAAATTGTGCTATACAATGGGAAGCGCTCAGTGTGCTCAGTTGTATCCGACTCTTTGCGGCCTCATGGACTGCAGCCGGCCAGGCTCCTCTGTCCGTGGAATTTTTCAGGCAAAGATACTGGAGTGGGTTACCATTTCATACTCTGGGAGATCTTCCCGACCCAGCAATCAAACCTGCATCTCTTGCGTCTCCTGCGTTGGCAAGTGGATTGTTTACCACTAGTGCCACCTGGGAAGCCCATACAATGGGAAACAACTTGGTAATAAAAAGAGATAAGCTACCGATATATGCAGTGGCAAGGAATTCATCTTAAAATAATTATGCTAAACCTAAGAAGACAAAGAAAAAGTAGGGGTATACTGTACTACTGTGTATTATATACTTGTTATTCTATTTATACAAAACTCAAGAAAATACAAACTCATCTCCAATAACAGAAGGGACATGAGTAGCTGTCTGGGGACTTTTGGGGAAGGAGGAAGGGAGATGGGGCAGGGAGGGATGAGAGGGAAAGAATACAACATGGCACAAGGAAACTTTGGGGGGAGACATATGCTTAGTATCTTGGCTGAGGTGACAGTTCTAGAAGTCAAATGTAATATGTCAGAATTTACCCCATTATTCATGTTAAATTTGCTCAATATTTGTAAGTAAATTATACCTCAATAAAGCTGCTATAAAAATAAATTAAAACAGCAGCTTATTTGGGATATGAAACTTTGGGGAAAGTTTCTTCTTTCAAACCAGGAAAAGGCAAGATTAAAGTTCATGACCAGCACCCACACAGAGGTCACTTTTATATGTATATAATGCCACTGTAAAAAGTAAAAGCAAAAAAACCAAGAAACTCTTCCTTTCACAAGGTGCAAATGACAAGGTTTGTCCATTCACATCCTTCAAGCCCCATTCTGATGCAACTTGTTTCTTGAAGTCTTTCCTTATCACTTAAGTAGAAAGTGATCATTCCCTCCTGTGAATCACCATAACACTAGAGTTAATTTTTGGATTATTAATTCAATACATTTATCCATCTACCCATCACACATTTACTAAATACTCATAGAGAACAGACACAGGCTTGGTGCTAGAAATACAAAAGTGAGTTGAACACAGCTCTTCATTGATAAGAGTCTCACAGTCTAGTGGTAAAAGATACATTTTTAAGTGGCAGTAACACATAACAATTATTTCAACAAACACAAGTACAAAAGAGACACAGAGACTGAAATTCATTTTGTCAGACACACTGTCTTGTACTACAATGATTTGTTCAGTATTCCATTTCCCTACTTCACTAAAACTTCCTGAGAACAAGGGACTTATTTTAGTCATCTACTAAATTACCTAGCACAGTACCCAGGATAAGTGTTCTAAATGCGTCTATTTGTTTGAATGAATGGAAACTCCATTTCACAGTTATCTACTCTTTAATCTAGATGGCAAGGCCACCATAAATGCTGACTTCTCAGGTGAGTTCCAATCTTAATTCACTTTGTCAACCAAGGCAAGTAATTTGAAAGGAGATAAAATCAAAACTTAAATCTAGAACCCCCAAATCCCAAAGGAATACCCTTTCCCCAGTGGAAAAAACAGGAAGGAGAAAGAGGGGGATAGGGCTTGCTCAGCAGAGATCCAGGACAGAACAATGACACACGTGAATCAAGAGCCTGTGTGGGTCCCAGGAGGGCCCTGGCTTTGTGTGTGTATCACCATCAGGTACTCCTCTGCCCAGGGTACACATGGATGGCAGTCATCTAATCTCTACAGGAATACCGGTCTCATCATGAAAGCAATTTCTATGGATTCTACTTGTGACTTTCTGCTGCCCCAAGTGAACAAAACCCCCTTATCCATGCTCAGTTTGTGAAGGGGCAGAAAAGCAGAACAGATTAACTGTGGGAAATTATAAGCATAGGGTAATGGAAAAACCCACTTCTCTCATTTTGATCCACATACACACAATCATGAAATTTCAGTTAAAACATAACTGATACAAAATGAAAAAGTCTCAAGTTACAACTAAAAAAGTTGGATTAAACATCAAGCAGAAACCCTTCATAGTTTCCTTAGCGCAATTATGAGAAGAATTTTCCTCTCTAAAAGATATGGCAGATTTGCTTCTTGTACTTACACCTACAGAAACAACAGGTCTCAGGAGGGGGAAGGAGAAATTTATTTTTATTTGTCTGGACCTACCACCCCGACAGATGGCTCCAAGGGATGACTGGTGGACCCTGGAGACTGGGCTCTTACCTGTAAATAGGGTCCTGCATCACCAGCATCTTGCTCTCATCCCACGTCCACTCCTTTTTCTGCAATAAAAGAAGCTGTAAATGAATAAGTTAGGCTTGTCCTCAGCTACAGAACCAGGGCACACACTGAGCTACTAATGCTTATGCAAACACATGCATTTGTTTCTGGCCTTGTTCCCTCTAAGAGGCCTGGAGTGGATTGCTCCAAATGGACAAGTGGACAATGTCAAGTATCTGGTCTGATGTGTCTCCGTCAAGCACTTGAGGAGAGTGCAGAGAGTAGGCAGGAGCCAAAGGGTCTCAGGGGACCACAGTATAAATCATACTTTTGTGGAGAAGTAACCAGGAAAAAAGATCATATATCATTCCAGTGGAGCAGGAAAAGCAGGGAGAACAAAAGAGAGGAGCTGTTACAGAGACTGAATGATGCTATCAAATTCATGTGAAACGTGGACCCCAGCCTCCCTCCCTTAAGGAGCAGAGGAAAAGGCTGAACGCAAGCCTGGCAAGCTAACTAGTACATTTATAGTCACCCAAAATAGGATATAGGAGAAGGGGACAACAGAGGATGAGATGACTGGATGGCATCACTGACTCGATGGACATGGGTTTGGGTGGACTCAGGGAGTTGGTGATGGACAGGGAGGCCCGGCGTGCTGCGGTTCATGGGGCCGCAAAGAGTCGGACACGACTGAGCGACTGAACTGAACTGAACTGAAAATAGGATATTCACCTGGCTGTGAACCTAACCTACTGTGAATACAAAGGAGATGGACCCCTAAGCAGCTGGGGAAGATGACAGGAATGGGGATAGAGTATGGTAGTGGGGAGAGGATTCTAGGGCAATACTGGAACCCCAGATGCTTGATGAAGTCAGTGGCACCCCAACACGTTGGGGGAAGCAGCCACCTCAAGCCCTCAGGCGCACCTGCAGGTGCAGGGACAGAGAATTCTGCTCCACCTTTCCTGGCCTTTGTGACAGGGGCAGTGCTGTTCAGGACACCTGGGAGGAACACTCTTAGCTCTCCATGGCAGAGAACACAGGGAGTGGGGTTCATTACCAGCTCGCAGGGTTGAAAGTCCCACACTCTTCTCAGCTGGGGAGTCTGGCGTCCCTTGTTACTCCTGGCAAGGAGAGAGTCTAGGCTGCCCATTCACAGTCTTTGCTGGCCCGGGGTGGGGGGAGTTTTTCTGTGTTTTCTGGCTGGAAGTTTTCTGCCTTGTTATGCCTCCCCTCCCCTCCTCCTTTGGCTGGAGAGAAAGCAGGCTTTGTTGGGGCTCTGTGTCTGTTCCCAGTGTCATATCTGGGTGGCAGGCTTCTTTGACTCCGAGTCTGGGATATACGAAATGAAAACTAACCTCAGAGAACTCACAACCGTTTACTTCCTTGCGTCCCCAGCCAGGTTGCCTTTTCTCCACCTTCCAGAATCTTACGTTTGTTTTACAGATGACGGTCAGGGTTTTCAGCTGTACTTTAGCAGGAAGACTAGAGAAAAATGCACCCATCTGAAAAGTGGAAGTCTGGTTTGTATGTTTTCACAAAACTCCAGATGCCAGGGCTCCAACTCTTTGGAGTCATTCATACAACGATGGGTGTAAGCTTGTGTGAGGCCCGTAATCTTTAGCTTTAACAAACATTTCAGGTGATTGTGATGTGACCCTAGGGTTGACAGCCATTCTTTGACACCAAAGAAGAGGTATAAATTGAAATCCCTAATAGGAGAATCTCAGCATACTTCCTCTGGAGTCTTGGGCTTGGCACAGGAGGGTCTCTTGACATTCGAAAGACAGCTAGCTGATGGGGATCCCATTACACTGTCCCTGGCCAGGACCCACTCCTGGTGTTACTCAATAAACAGCCACTGTGAATTGAACACTGGGAGGGCTAACAAGTGAGGTTGCTCTGCTCCTGAGGGAATCCAGCTTCAGTGTTCTCACTATCAGGAAAGTCTGCTCATTAGAGTCCTTGCTACTCTGTTGTAATTTTTCAAAGTTAATAGAAGAGTTAATAACTCAATGCACCAAAAAGCCCATAAAGGTCTGAGAAGCTGTCACACCCACTGCCCCTCTCAGAGGAAAGTAATCTCAAAGAGAGTTCTTTCTGAGTGTGGGTGACTTGGCTTACACTGTATGCAACTGATGAACTGTCCCTGCTAACCAGCCATGATTGATGGGGCTCAGAATCAGCACCTGTTTGCACATGAGCAAGGTCAAGCGTCACAGAGGGGCTGGCCAGACTTGCCCAGGGCTTGAGCTCCATGACGAGAAGACTCATGTGTGCATGCTAAGTCTCTTCAGTTGTTTCCGACTCTTTACTATGCTATGGACTGTAGCCCGCCAGGCTCCTCTGTCAAAGGATTCTCCAGGCCAGAATACTGGAGTGGGTTGCCATGCCCTCCTCCAGGGGAATCTTCCCAACCCAGAGATCAAACCTGCGTCTCCTGCATCTCCTGCATTGGTTTCTTTACCACTAATGCCACCTGGGAAGCCTGAGAAGACCCAGTTCCACCCAGTCAAATCCTCTCCTTGGAGACTATCAGGTCCTAGGTGGAGACTAGATGGAGCCCCCAGTAATGGTAGGTGGGTTCTGTGACCAGGTGTATATCTTTCTTCTCAGGACTGAACTCCTGAGGAAAAGAAAGCATCGTGTGCCAGCCCACATTTCCTCCCAGCCTGGAATAAGCCTCTGCTGAAGGTGATCTGGGCAAGACTCTTCCTTGCAAGTCTAAAGGAATGCAACTAATACTTTCATCAAAAGGAAAGAATAATGAGGCAAATAATACAGAATAAATATTTTTCTTTCTCCGGAAGATCTGAAAAGAAGGACTCTCAGGACTCCAGACTCCCAGGGAACCTTATGTTATTTTATTGAGGAATATCAGAAGCGGCCACAGCAGGCAGAAAATACTTTCCTTTTTAAAGTGATATGAGTATCCATATAGAAAATCCTGGCCAAAAAATAAACAAACATCTTTTCACTTACTAATTTTCTTTTTCTGAAAATTCCATTAAAATCCACATGTAGTCATAAAAATCCCATTATATTTCCCTTTAAAGGTCTTGTAATAATCCTTGCATTACTTGTAGTAATCCTTGAGAAGAGGACCACAGAGGATGAGATGGTTGGATGTCATCATCGACTCAGTGAACATGAGTTTGAGCAAGCTCCAGGAGATGGTGAAGGACAGGGAAGCCTGGCGTACTGCAGTTTCATGAGGTCACAATGAGTAAGCCACGACTGAGCGACTGAACAACAACTACAGTAATCCCTGCATGAATCCATTCAATCTATGATGGGATAAAGAAATTATCAAAATAACTCAAAGGGTTTGGAGGGTAGACAGGACTCAACAAAGTTTCAGTTATTCAAAGAACCTGAGGCAAATATGGTTGGAGCATTTTAACCCAGTCTCCTCAATGTCTGGATTATGTTCCAACACCTTGAGACCTAAAGGCTCTCTACTCCTCCGCACACATCGTATATCCTTCCTATTCCATCATCTTTCAAACAAGACCCAGAGCAGTGCAGTTTCTTGAGCAAAGTGTCCCCATAGTTAATAGCCACTCAAGACTAGACTCAAGTTCTCCTGAGTCTTTGACCAGCAAGGGTGCTCTGGTACAATTCAGACTCAATGTAGTATCTGAATAGCTTATATCAAGGTAGGTTCTGCATGTCTTAAAAATGACTTGATTCTTCTCTTTGCTCTGAACTTGTTTTAAACATCTCCTCCATTTTCCAAACATTATAGAGAAAACACACACACACACACACACACACACACAGATCACCCTTCTCCCTCACTTTTCTAATAGTCTTCTAAGGAAAAAATTTTCGGAAAAAAATGTTTTTAAAGAGAGAAAGAAAAGCTAATCCCTACCTTTATGGGATTATAAATCAAATTTGGCTTCAACTGTGGAAGAGAGATGTATTATTGAATAATAACTAGAGCCAAATTCAGTTTAACTGTCCTCAGAACACTCGGAGCTCCAAATTATACCTGAAATCACTTCTTTTTTAATGCTTGGAATTAAGGGCTTTGAGTTTTGGTAGCTTTGGGAGGAAATTTTCAGTTTTGCTACTCTCTGTCCTCAATGAGCTGTGGTCTCCAAAATATGCCAGGAAATGAAGACATTTCAAGTTCAAATGGGAGTGGAAAAGGAGGTAGAGGAGGGAAGAGGAGGAAGAGGAGAGGCAGGGGACGCTTCTCTAAAGCCTGTGGCACCTCTGCGTACTTCTGAAGAAAAAAGCACCCTGAAAACAGTCCCGGGAGGACCAGCAGGACTGAGGGAGGCTGGTCTTCAGGCTCCTTCAACCTGAAGTCCAGGCTCTGGAGAGCCTTACTGGTACCACTGGGAACGCAAGCAGTGACATCACTGAGGCCAACAGGCAAGGCCTGGGGGGACAAGATCTACCTCCTCACTAGCTCCATAAATATAAAGGGATAAAATGTGAATGGGCAGGGCACACCTAGTGGAGCATACTGATACCCTAGGGGCAGCTGTCCAGCATTTTGCCACACATTCAGAATTGGGGTATAATTCCTTTCCCTTACTCTTTGTCCCCTCTGTACCTACAAAGGACACTTGTGGCACTGCTGAGCCTTTTAAGAGAACTCTGAATTAGTTTACTAGCCCATCCCTCTCTACGCCTTTCCCCACCCCAGCAGTCTCCCCTTCCCTACTTTTTTTCTTCTTTTTAAAAAATGTATTCCACACTCCAAGGTAATTAAAAAGTCATGAGATAGAGCAGCTTAACTTGAAGGAAGGTTCTGCTTCACATTCTGGCTAATAAAAATTTTCTAGAGAAAGGAAGATTCTGTCACACAAATGTGCCCCACAGACCTCCAATTACAGGAAGTTTAAGTAACCCAGGGCCCCCAGGTGCTGCATTCGAAATCCATCATTACGTGCACGCAGGGTCCTACTCCCAGACAATGACCAGTGTGCGGGGATTCTGAGCAGGCCCATCCTCAGAGACACAGGGATCCCCCTGACAGACAATCAGAACTCCCTGGCAGTCCTGCCAAACCTTCCTCAGACCACACTGGAGCCTAAGAGACTTTCACCCAACCTGTCTTCCTTTCTTCCTTCCACTCTCCTTCACTTGGAGTCAGACCCACACTGAAACCTGACAGCTATGCCAGCCTTGCCTCCCCACTTTCTCCCACAGGCATTTAATCCTGTCTTGGCATTTAATTGCTGGAGGACCTAGAATAACACAAAGTGAGAAAGTAAAAAAGGAAAGATACAGGAAAGTCATATTTAGCTGCTTCATTTTTTCATTTTTACCAGAAATTTCCCAGTTGATACAGAAGAAAAGTATTTTCTTCCACTTAAGAACTTTATATGCTGCTTCCCTTATACTATCAAAATTGATCTCAACTTTCAAGACAAACAATGAGGCTCAGGAAGGTAACTTCCTCCCCTGCAAGGTCATCTAGCTCAGTGGCAATTAAAGCCCAACTTGTCTACCTTTAGACCCCACATCTCTTTGCTACTCCAAGTGACGGAATCAAAGGTTTTTACTCTCCGCTGTCAGGAAGCTTTTCACTTTCAACAGAGAGAGAGGGTAATGGGCTTGAAGTGCATGTTTTTATAAGACCGCTGAATGAGGCAAGCACATTCTTAACTACAGATTCTTCTCTTTCCTTTATCTAATGAGTGTAAATATCCAGTCCTCCATGAAAAGTTACAGCCATTCTGTTATTCAAAAATTTCCTGGCAGGGAGTGAAACCTGGTTCAGAGGTAGACTGCCTGGAACAGTGCCAAGAACAGAAAACAGAGTCAGAGATATGGAAGCCAGAAACGGATATGGCATCTTTGGAGGCCTTCCCTAGGAACCCAGAAGTAGAGGAAAATTCTGTACTTCCATTTATTTCCTATCCCTACTGGAAATTATCAGGAAGCACATCACAAAATCTGTCACCCTTATTAATGTTCTTGAAAGCAATGGTGACTTCTTAAACAATTAAAAAAAAAAAAAAAACACCTTGCAAAGGCCAAAGTAACTCAGCTTGGCAAGTTCCCCACACCTCCAGACAGAATGGGATTAGTCTGAAAACACAGCTACCACCCATCTTAAGGTATAACCCATACAGATATAGAAAACACAATTCAAAACTGAAGCACTAATAAGCTCTCACACAATGCCCAAAATTCCTAACACGCCTGTGTTCAGTTTAGTTCAGTTCAGTTCAGTTCAGTCGCTCAGTCGTGTCCAACTCTTTGCGACCCCATGAATTGCAGCACGCCAGGCCTCTCTGTCCATCACCAACACCCGGAGTCCACCCAAACCCATGCCCATCGAGTCAGTGATGCCATCCAACCATCTCATCCTCTGTCGTCCCCTTCTCCTTCTGCCCCCAATCCTACCCAGCATTAGGGTCTGTTCCAGTGAGTCAACTCTTCGCGTGAGGTGGCCAAAGTATTGGAGTTTCAGCTTCAACATCAGTCCTTCCAATGAACACTCAGGATTGATCTCCTTTAGGATAGACTGGGTGGATCTCCTTGCAGTCCAAGGGACTCTCTTAAATATGCTATCTAGGTTGGCCATAACCTTCCTTCCAAGGAGTAAGCCTGTGTTAAAACTAGCAAAAAACATGGTAGAAAGAAGACTGGATTCAGTTTAGTCCTGGCTCTGTGACTATCTGGGTGACCTCAGGACCATTTCTGGGCTTCTCCTGTCCTCTGTTAGGGGATCAGACTAGAGCACTTCTAAAGATCTTTCTCCCAAATTCTGGTTCTATAATTCTAAGTTGTGTGTTTTCATAGGAACGAACAGTACTCCTGGAGCTGGAAACTAGTTTCCTTGCAATGTGACATCCCAGTGACAGGGCACAGGTTAGAAGTTAAAGACACTGGATTAATTAATTAGGCATCTCCTATAGAGCAGTTTTTCTCTAAAGGTGTCTGAGGAGATTAGTTCACACACAGCAACATGGTGGCAGGAAGAACCCACTTGGGATCTGAACAAGACAGACCTGGTTTAAACTCCAACTTCACCACTGATGGGACTTGAGTTCTTGGGCAAGTCACTCAATTTTCTTTCGCAAACCAAACCTAAAAGTGGTGCCTATCTCACAGGATGGCTGTGCAGACCTAATAACTATACACTGCATCAAACAAAGCCTAGCAAATGTCTGGGGCTAAATTTCAGTGTTAGCTATTATTGTTGCTGCTGCTAAGTCGCGTCAGTCATGTCCGACCCTGTGCGACCCCATAGATGGCAGCCCACCAGGCTCTGCCGTCCTTGGGATTCTCCAGGCAAGAATACTGGAGTGGGCTGCCATTTCCTCCTCCAGTGCATGAAAGTGAAAAGTGAAAGTGAAGTCGCTCAGTCATGCACTCTTCGCAACCTCATGGGTTGCAGCCTACCAGGCTCCTCTGTCCATGGGGTTTCCCAGGCAAGAGAACTGGAGTGGGGTGCCATTGCCTTCTCTGAGCTATTATTGTTAGATGTACTTGTTATCATCTTAGTGTGTAATAACAATCAGATGGCTCCCACTGGTCTTCTGCCTTCCCAAACAGATAAAATAGAACCAGAGAGAACACATGGTCCTTGCTCTTAATGGCTCAGAGCTATGGGAGAAAGACACAAATAACTAAAATGCAATGCTATAGGAGCTATGATAGACCTATGTGTGCATACAGCTAATTTTGCTGGAAAGGGTCTATATCTAATGCCCCTCTGTATCCTACCCAGTTCCTTTAGACACAATAAATATCTGTTAATGAGAACAGCAGAGCCTTTCTAAAACAATGCTTTAGGGGATTCCAATACACTTATTGGTGTGTATAAAAAAAAACCACAGGAAACAGAAGCCCTTTAGTCCTTTTGTAGAAAAATCCTTTGGATGAAGTTCAAGACTAATCGTCCTTATTCAGAAGTCCACTCCCTAGCCAGTGGTGCTATAGTGTGATGCCAGTACTATAACAAATAATCATTATCATATACACAAAAAAGATCATTACTTCTGCCTTGCTGAGGGTTGAAGATAATGTACTGATTGAGAAACAACAAAGCAAAGCCAATTATCTTTGTAGCTGGGTTTATACCACAAATACAACCTAAGATTCATAGCAGAACTTGAGATTCATTATCTGTTGGTGCCAGTTAAAGACAACAGCATTTTAGGCACACTAATATAACCAAAAAGATGTTTTCTTTACATCTCAATAAGATGATCCCAATATATTTGGCTACTGCCTGTATTAGAATAAAGCACCTGATGATCAGAGTCACTGAAGAAGTCCTGCTCATAATATAATGAAGTTAGCAATTTCCACTGAGGCCTCTCTATGCTTAGGAAGGCTCTTATCCATGTTTTTTCAACTGGGAAGACTGGTGGAATGAGAAAGAGGGAGAAGAATGTGACAGCCAAGAGTAGCAAATAAGACTTCATTTGATCCAATTGCTAAGTACTTAATTCTTCTTGATTTAATGACACCCTCATACACAAATCATATTCACTCACCCAAGTAGCCAACAGCCACAATCGTTGGAAACACACTACATACACCAGGCGTCCAAGTAAGTGCTGAGTTTACAGAGATGGCCCCTGATCTTAAACATGCTCTGCAGAGCAAGGAGTCCCCGTAGAGGATGTCCCTGCAGAGCCGGGAGCCATACTATCATTCAACAGTCTTGGAGAGGCTATGGAGAGAGCAGCGGTTTGGAGGCTGCTTGGGGAAGTTCTTAACCTCTGAGGTTCCCATCCTGCCCTGGAAGTTCAGGAGACAGAAACTTTCTACACAAACCTATTTGGTCTCTGGGGTCTGCTTTCTTTGTAGCACCAAAGGTTCTCAAAAGCATGAAGAAGCACAGGTGACCTATACATACACACGCAAGCCCCTAAAAGCATCATTCCAGAGTTGGTACAGAGTAACTGAGCTGACAAGGTTAAAGTGATCGCCTAATCCAACTCATTTAAAGTGACTTGCTTAGAAGCACACAGCCAGGAAGGTAAGAGCTGGGACTAGAACCTAGGTCTTCCCCTCTCAGCTGAGGGCTCCTTCCAACGTGCTACACTGACCTAGTAAAAAGCAATGAGCTCTTAGCAGGAGGAAGGGACTATTTCAACATTTTTATTGACTAGTACAGCACAAGCACAGTGAGGCTATACCACATGGTGCCTATGGCTGAATATCAGCCATGACTCTTTTCACACTTACAGCTACCTGGCAAGAGCTCCAGTCCTTATCACTGAAATGTGCTGACTGTTGCACTTCCTTGGAGACAAGCTTGGCATGTCTACACTTGGCCCCTCATTATTCTACAAACAGAGACAGACAGAAGCATACACACACATACACACACACACACACGGCGTCAGCATACTCAGATACTAGAGGACAGTCACATGGGAATAAGATGACAAAAAGGGCTGATTGCCATTAATGTGCATTCATCTGTCAGAAACAGTGTAAAATGAGCCCAGTGATTAAAGGCATTATCCAAATCACAACCACGGTCTGAAAGGGGCACCACGGGGCGGGGGTGCAGAAAACAAGAGGGGAGGGGCTCCCCTTTCCCAGGCCTGGCATCAGAAGAATCACGCTGAGGAAAGACCTGTTGGACCACCTGTTCTGGGCCGCTGGAGGGTGAGCCCACACTAGAGATTACCGGGGATAGAGTTTCAAAGTGAGTCACCGGGTCCCAGGGACTCCAAGACACTTCTCCAGCTTGGTTTTCATTTACTCGGTGGAAGGAGGCTGGCTTCTCTGCCAGGCGACTCTGCCTCACACAGTTGTCCTTGCATGGTGTGTCATCTTGGGCAAAAAGCTTAGATTCTCTAGCCTCTGTTTCTTCACATGCAGGATAAGCATGGCACCATGTTTGGTACATGATACACAAGGGACAGGTGAGATGGGAAATGAGATTGTCCTCTAAGGGCAGAACTACGAAGTCACCCCATACGGATCAGCTCAGACGTAAACTAAGTTACCTGAAAGGCACAGAATAAGCCCCAGGACAGCAGGCCTGGAAATGTAACCTAACTGCAAGTAAACAGAGATTACATGAGTCAGAAGTGTATGTTCACTGGGGAGGTGGGGAGATGCCAAGACATTTAGCCACAAAAGCACAGAAGTCAGAGTCACAAAGGCAAAGCCTGGAGAGCCTGTTGAACAGATTCTAGCAGCAGCATGTACCAAATAAGGCCACTCTGAACATCCGGTTTACTGTGGAGCCAGAGGCCAGGAAACACTTCTGTCACATAATCAGCTGACTTGCTCCATTTCCGTGCTTGTGGAGCAACCCTCTAGTAACGTGTCTTCTCACATCACTTGCCTCTGACAAAAGAATGTGCTTGTGAGGCTAACATGAGTGCCTGGTCTGGAACACTGTGTAATGTCTTAAACTGAACAAACTACCTGATTTCTGGTTTATACATCAGCCTCTTTTGAGCTTTGTCAGTGTGAGTTAGTATCCTGAGGTCCATAATTTCAAAACCTATAAGTCTGAGTTTCAGACTCCGAAAGGCTGACAAATTGGCCGCTGGTGAGGGAGCAGTTTAGTGAGGAAATTGTCTGTGTGGTGAGTTCCCTGAAGGGACTAGGTGCCATGAATGCTGACCAAGTGAAATGTCCAGGTGACTTTCGTAGAAGGACTGGTGAGGAGATGGGACGATAATGGGTGTGAAAACATCTTGCAACCTGGAGCGTGTCCAAAAATCACAATTACCATTTTATCAGTTGGTACATGAGAGCACCAACCCATGAGTCGTCCCTCACGTGAAGGGCAGAGAAAAGCCATCTGACAACACAGGATGAAAGCCAAGCTGGGGTTCAGCCTGGCTGTCTGAATCATGAGCTTGGGTGCATTGGCCCATTTTTTCTCTGAGGATCTCTCTTGCTTTAAAATTCACGTTGAGGGGAGTGGTCCTAAGATGGTGGAGGAATAGGATGGGGAGACCATGCTCTCCCCCACAAATTCATCCAAAGGACATTTGAACGCTGAGTAAACTCCACAAAACAACTTCTGAATGCTGGCAGAGGACATGAGGCACCCAGAAAAGCAGCCCATTGTCTTCTAAAGGAGGTAGGACAAAATATAAAAGATAAAAAGAGAGACAAAAGAGTTAGGGACAGAGACTCGTCCCAGGGAGGGAGTCATAAATTAAGAGGAGAAGTTTCCAAACACCAGGAAACCGTCTCACCAGTGGGTTTGGGGGAAGTTTTCGAATCCTGGAGGGCAACATAACCTGGAGGAAAAATAAATAAATAAAAACCACAGATTACGTGCCTAAAGGCAACTCCCAGCAGAGAAGTACCCCAGATGCTCACATCTGCCACCAGCAAGAGGGGACTGAATGGAGAGGAGCAGGGCATTGCTTAGGGTAAGGACTGGGCCCGAATGCCCTGAGGGCAATCTGAGGAAGCTAACATGAGATAGCAACCCAAACTGTGGGATAGCCAGAGAGAGAGAGAACTATCCTGCAAAAAGCCCAAATCTAAGGCACTGCTGGCCCACGCACAGAACAAAAGACTGAGCAATAACAGAGAAGAGCTAGCTGGCTGCGGACCAGCCCACCACCACCAGACACAGTGGGCAGGTGGGGCCAGCCAGAGCCAGAAAGGGGCAAACTCGGCCCCAGAGAGGGCAAACAGGCTTCCAGTTTCTAAGCAAAGACTGCCTGAGATTCCGGAGGGTTGACATCCGCGGGAGGGTTTCAGCCAGAGATCAGCTCCCCAAAAGAGACACACGGCACACCAGAGCCAGGCGCGCCCAGAAACCAAGGCTGGGACCAGGGAGGTGATAAGTCACACTGCCCCAACAGTGTGCTCGCCAAACACCTGGCTGCCTGAGCTGCTCTAAGTGGGAATCGGCACAAACCATGGGTCCAACCAAGTCTGTGCCTTTGTGGAGTACCCGAGAACCTGAACGGCTTAGACCTGGGAAGTGCACGCATCTAAGGGCCCGCTCCCCAGCAGAATAACCTGAAGCCTGAGCAGGGTAGACTGGGAAAGCACACAAGCCGTGAGTGGGGGCAAACCCAGTGTGGCCGAGACACTGCGAGTTCTCCACACACACGCCAGTGATATTGGTTTGCAGTGTTCCTCCCTCCCCACAGCACGACTGAACAAGTGAACCTAAAGAGACCACCTCCGCCCCTTTGTGTCCGGGTGGAAATTAGACACTGAAGAGACCTGCAAACAGAAGCCAAATAAACAGAGGGAATCGCTTTGGAAGTGACAGGTCAACAGATTAAAATCCCTGTAGTTAACACCAACTACACTGGAAGGGGCCTATTGATCTTAAAAAGTATAAGCAGGAACAAGGATCTATCTGAAACTGAGCTGATCCCACACTGCCCACAACAGCTCCAGAGAAAGTCCTAGATATATTTTTACTATTATCATTTTTTTTTAATTTTTTTTCTTTTTTTCTTTTTTTTAAGTCCTCTATTACTCCTTTAATTTTCATTTTTATAACCCACTATTACCTTGCAAAAAAAAAAAAAAGACCCTATTTTTAAAACAAACTTCATATATATTCCTTATACTTTTTGTGATTTTGGTTTTTTATTTTTTAATGTTGTATTTTTTAAGAGTCTAACCTCTACTCTAGATTTTTAATCTTTGTTTTATAGTATTTGATATCAATTTTGTACATTTAAGGATCTAATCTTTAGTACCCATTTTTACTCAGGAGTATGATTACTGGCTTGATTACTCTCTCCCCCTTTTGACCCTCTTTCTTCTCCCCCAGGTCACCTGTATCTCCTCCTTCCTCCTTCCCTTCTCAATCCAATTCTGTAAATCTCTGGGGCTGTTCTGGGCAGCTGAGAACACTTAGGGAACAGAGTACTGCCCAGATCTCTCTCTCTCCTCTTGATTCCCCTCTTTCTCCTCCTGTTCACCTCATCTCCTTCATCCCTCTTATCTTCTCTATGTAACTCTGTGAACCTCTCTGAGGGTTCCAGATTGTGGAGGGCACATAGGGAATTGTTTACTGGCTAGACTGCTCTCTCCAAGTGTGAGTCCCCCTCTTCTCCTCCTGGTCACCTCTATCTCCCTCCTCCCTCTTCTCTTCTCTATGTAACTCTGTGAACCTCTCTGAGGGTTCCAGATTGTGGAGGGCACATAGGGAATTGTTTACTGGCTAGACTGCTCTCTCCAAGTGTGAGTCCCCCTCTTCTCCTCCTGGTCACCTCTATCTCCCTCCTCCCTCTTCTCCTCTCCATGTAACTCGGTGAACCTCTCTGGGTATAACTCACTGTGGAGAACCTTTTCATCATTAACCTAGAAGTTTTATTATCAGTGCTGTATGGATGGAGAAGTCTTGAGGCTACTGCAAGAATAAGTCTGAAAACCAGAGGCAGGAGGCTTAAGTCCAAAACCTGAGAACACCAGAGAACTCCTGACTCCAGGGAACATTAATTAATAAGAGATCATCCAAAAGCCTCCATATCTACACTGAAACCAAGCTCTACCCAAGAGCCAATAAGTTCCAGAGCAAGACATACCATGCAAATTCTCCAGCAACACAGGAACATAGCCCTGAGCTTCAGTATACAGGCTTCCCAAAGTCACACCAAACCCATAGACATCTCAAAACTCACTACTGGACACTCCATTGCACTCCAGAGAAGAAATCCAGCTCCACCCACCAGAACACCTTGACAAGCCAATCGTCCAACCCCACCCACAGGGAGGAACCTCCACAATAAAGAGGAACCACAAACTACCAGAAAACAGAAAGGCCACCCCAAACACAGCAATCTAAACAAGATAAAAAGGCAAAGAAATACTCATCAGGTAAAGGAAAATGATAAATGCCCACCAAAACAAACAAAAGAGGAGGAGATAGGGAATCTACCTGAAAAAGAATTTAGAATAATAATAAAAATGATCCAAAATCTTGAAAACAAAATGGAGTTACAGATAAATAGCCTGGAGACAAGGATTGAGAAGACGAAAGAAATGTTTAACAAGGAACTAGAAGAAAATAAAAGAGAGTCAATATTTAATGAATAATGCAATAAATGAGATCAAAAACACTCTGGAGGGAACCAACAGTAGAATAACGGAGGCAGAAGACAGGATAAGTGAGGTAGAAGATAGAATGGTGGAAATAAATGAAGCAGAGAGGAAAAGAGAAAAAATAATCAAAAGAAATGAGGAAAACCTCAGGAACCACTGGGACAATATGAAACGCCCCAACATTCAAATCATAGGAGTCCCAGAAGAAGAAGACAAAAGGAAAGGCCATGAAAAATTACTCGAGGAGATAATAGTTCAAAATTTCCCTAAAATGGGGAAGGAAATAGTCACCCAAGTCCAAGAAACCCAGAGAGTCCCAAACAGGATAAACCCAAGGGAAAACACCCCAAGACATACATTAATCAAATTAACAAATATCAAACACAAAGAACAAATATTAAAAGCAGCAAGGGAAAAACAACAAATAACACACAAGGGGATTCCCATAAGGATAACAACTGATCTTTCAATAGAAACTCTTCAGGCCAGAAGGGAATGGCAGGACATACTTAAAGTAATGAAAGAGAATAACCTACAACACAGATTACTGTACCCAGCAAGGATCTCATTCAGATATGAAGGAGAATTCAAAAGCTTTACAAACAAACAAAAGCTGAGAGAATTCAGCACCACCAAAACAGCTCTTCAACAAATGCTAAAGGATCTTCTCTAGACAGGAAACACAGAAAGGGTATATAAACTCAAACCCAAAACAACAAAGTAAATGGCAACGGGACCATACTTATCAATAATTACCTTAAATGTAAATGGGTTGAATGCCCCAACCAAAAGACAAAGGCTGGCTGAGTGGATACAAAAACAAGACCCCTATATATGCTGTCTACAAGAGACCCACCTCAAAACTAGGGACACATACAGACTGAAAGTGAAGGGATGGAAAAACGTATTTCACGCAAACGGAAACCAAAAGAAAGAAGGAGTCGCAATACTCATTTCAGATAAAATAGACTTTAAAATAAAGGCTGTGAAAAGAGACAAAGAAGGACACAACATAATGATCAAAGGATCAATCTAAGAAGAAGATATAACAATTATAAATATATATGCACCCAACATAAGAGCACCACAATATGCAAGGCAAATGTTAACAAGTATGAAAGGGGAAATTAACAATAACACAATAATAGTGGGAGACTTTAATATCCCACTCACACATATGGATAGATCAACTAAACAGAAAATTAACAAGGAAACACAAACTTTAAATGACACAATGGACCAGCTAAACCTAATTGATATCTATAGGACATTTCACCCCAAAACAAAGAATTTCACCTTTTTCTCAAGTGCACACGGAACCTTCTCCAGGATAGATCACATCCTGGTCCATAAATATAGCCTTGGTAAATTCAAAAAAACTGAAATTATTCCAAGCATCTTTTCTGACCACAATGCAGTAAGATTAGATGTCAATTACAGGAGAAAAAACTATTAAAAATTCCAACATATGGAGGCCAAACAACATGCTTCTGAATAACCAACAAACCACAGAAGAAATCAAAAAAGAAATCAAAATATGCACAGAAACAAATGAAAATGAAAACACAACAACCCCAAACCTATGGGACACTGTAAAAGCAGTCCTAAGGGGAAGGTTCATAGCACTACAGGCTTACCTCAAGAAACAAGAAAAAAGTCAAATAAATAACCTAACTCTACACCTAAAGGAACTAGAGAAGGAATAAATGAAGAACCCCAGGGTTAGTAGAAGGAAAGAAATCTTAAAAATAAGGGCAGAAATAAATGCAAAAGAAACAAAGAGACCATAGCAAAAATCAACAAAACTAAAAGCTGGTTTTTTGAGAAGATAAATAAAAATGACAAACTGCTAGCCAGACTCATCAAGAAACAAAGGGAGAAGAATCAGATCAACAAAATTAGAAATGAAAATGGAGAAATCACAACAGACTACACAGAAATACAAAGGATCATAAGAGACTACTACCAGCAGCTATATGCCAATAAAATGGACAACTTGGAAGAAATGGACAAATTCTTAGAAAAGAATACCTTTCCAAAACTGAACCGGGAAGAAATAGAAGATCTTAACAGACCCATCACAAGCACAGAAATTGAAACTGTAATCAGAAATCTTCCAGCAAAGAAAAGCCCAGGACCAGGTGGCTTCACAGCGGAATTCTACCAAAAATTTAGGGAAGAGCTAACACCTATCTTACTCAAACTCTTTCAGAAACCTGCAGAAGAAGGTAAACTTCCTAGCTCATTCTATGAGGCCACCATCACCCTAATACCAAAACCAGACAAAGATGCCACAAAAAAAGAAAACTACAGGCCAATATCACTGATGAACATAGATGCAAAAATCCTTGACAAAACTCTAGCAAACAGAATCCAACAACATATTAAAAAGATCATACATCATGACCAAGTGGGCTTTATCCCAGGAATGCAAGGATTATTTAATATCCACATATCAATCAATGTAATACACCACATTAACAAATTGAAAGATAAAAACCATATGATTATCTCAATAGATGCAGTAAAAGCCTTTGACAAAATTCAACATCCATTTACGATAAAAACCCTCCAGAAAGCAGGAATAGAAGGAACATGCTGCTGCTGCTGCTAAGTCGCTTCAGTCATGTCCGACTCTGTGCAACCCCACAGATGGCAGCCCACCAGGCTCCGCCGTCCCTGGGATTCTCCAAGCAAGAACACTGGAGTGGGTTGCTATTTCCTTCTCAAATGCATGAAAGTGAAAAGTGAAAGTGAAGTCGCTCAGTCGTGTCTGACTCTTTGCGACCCCATGGACTGTAGCCCTCCAGGCTCCTCCGTCCATGGGATTTTCCAGGCAAGAGTACTGGAGTGGGTTGCCATTTCCTTCTCCTAGAAGAAACATACCTCAACATAATAAAAGCTATATATGACAAACCCATAGCAAACATTATCCTCAATGGTGAAAAATTGAAAGCATTTCCCCTAAAGTCAGGAACAAGGCAAGGGTGCCCACTCTCACCACTACTATTCAACATAGTTTTGGAAGTTTTGGCCACAGCAATCAGAGCATAAAAAGAAATAAAAGGAATCCAGAGAGGAAAAGAAGAAGTAAAACTCTCACTGTTTGCAGATGACATGATCCCCTACATAGAAAACCCTAAAAACTCCACCAGAAAATTACTAGATCTAATCAATGAATATAGTAAAATTGCAGGATATAAAATTAACACACAGAAATCCCTTGCATTCCTAAACACTAACAATGAGAAAACAGAAAGAGAAATTAAGGAAACAATACCATTCACCATTGCAACGAAAAGAATAAAATGCTTAGGAATATATCTACCTAAAGAAACAAAAGGCCTATATATAGAAAACTATAAAACATTGATGAAAGAACTCAAAGAGGACACAAAAGATGGAGAAATATACCGTGTTCATGGATTGGAAGAATTAATATAGTGAAAATGAGTATACTACCCAAAGCAATCTATAGATTCAATGCAATCCCTATCAAGCTACCAATGGTATTTTTCACAGAACTAGAACAAATGATTTCACAATTTGTATGGAAATACAAAAAAACTCGAATAGCCAAAGCAATCTTGAGAAAGAATGGAACTGGAGGAATCAAACTGCCTGACTTCAGGCTCTACCACAAAGCCACAGTCATCAAGACAGTATGGTACTGGCACAAAGACAGAAATATAGATCAATGGAACAAAATAGAAAGCCCAGAGATAAATCCACACACCTATGGACACCTTATCTTCGACAAAGGAGGCAAGAATATACTTCTGCAGCTGAATTCCAGAAAAATAAACGACCCAATCAAAAAATGGGCCAAAGAACTAAACAGACATTTCTCCAAAGAAGACATACAGATGGCTAACAAACACATGAAAAGATGCTCAACATCACTCATTATTAGAGAAATGCAAATCAAAACCACAATGAGGTACCATTTCACGCCAGTCAGAATGGCTGCTATCCAAAAGTCTACAAGCAATAAATGCTGGAGAGGGTGTGGAGAAAAGGGAACCCTCTTACACTGTTGGTGGGAATGCAAACTAGTACAGCCACTATGGAGAACAGTGTGGAGATTCCTTAAAAAAATGGGAATAGAACTGCCATATGACCTAGGAATCCCACTGCTGGGCATACACACCAAGGAAACCAGAATTGAAAGAGACACATGTACCCCAATGTTCATGGCAGAACTGTTTATAATAGCCAGGACTTGGAATCCACCTAGATGTCCATCAGCAGACGAATGGATAAGGAAGCTTTGGTATATATACACAATGGAATATTACTCAGCCATTAAAAAAATACATTTGAATCAGTTCTAATGAGGTGGATGAAACTGGAGCCCATTATACAGAATGAAGTAAGCCAGAAAGAAAAACACCAATACAGTATACTAACGCATATATATGGAATTTAGAAAGATGATAACTATAACCCTATATGCGAGACAGAAAAGAGCAGAGATGCAAAGAACAGTCTTTTGGACTCTGTGGGAGAAGGTGAGGGTGGGACGATCTGAGAAAATAGCACTGAAATATGTATATTATCATATGTGAAACAGAACACCAGTCCAGGTTCGATGCATGAGACAAGTGCTCAGGGCTGGTGCAATGGGATGACCCTGAGAGATGGAATGAGGAGGGAGGTGGAATGGGGGTTTAGGATGAGGAACACATGTAAACCCATGGCTGACTCATGTCAATGTATGGCAAAAACCACTACAATACTGTAAAGTAATTAGCCTCCCACTAAAATAAATAAATTAATTTAAAAAAAGAAAAGAAAATTCACGTTGGTCATCATCTGTAATTTCTTTAACAGGGGCACAGGGATCCCACTGACCTGATAGGCCTCACTTATTCCAGTAACTCTCCTTCTCAAGAACCCCTGAGAGGACAATATTCTAAAGACTATCTCATGGCTAACTACTGTATGCACACATGCGGGGTGGAGGGAAGGGGCAGAAAAGATCCCCAGGGTAAGAATACAATGGGGACTGTTGTCCCCACAGTGGAAGTTTATAAAGTCGGGGATATTTAATAAGCTATTACAAATTCCCTACTACTTGTAAATTTTTAAGGAGTTAATTCTTTATAAACAGTATATCATCTTCTATTTTCTTCCTATAAACTTCCAATCTCACAGCCATAAAACACTTTGTAGAACCACCCCTGGAGATATTTAGGAAGCATAAGAGAACAAGTTTGAGTTTTATATGTGGGAGATCTTTGCAAATGTCCAGCTGTCCAGAGAAAAAAATGGGCTGCCTTAAGAAGTGGTAGAGTCCTCACCACTGGAGAGGTCCAGCCATACATTGGAGAATGTCTTTTGTGAGGAGGACAGAGAAGATTTAAATCCTTGGGATTGGTAAGATGACTACAACTTGAACATCTACCCCCTGACTTTCCTACTTCCATGTGTTTATCTTTTAATACCTCTACGTGTTATGTACCTACTACTATGTATTAGTATTTGTGTTTACCTTCCATAACCCCCAGACTCAAGGTCTGCCTTGAGTCCCATTTGAATTAAGAGCAATGGAGAAAAGTGAAAGTGTTACTTGCTTAGTCGTGTCTGACTCTTTGTCACTCCATGGCCTATAGCCCGCCAGGCTCCTCTGTCCGTGGAATTCTCCAGGGAGGAATACTGGAGTAAGTTGCCATGTCCTTCTGCAGGGGATCTTCCCAACCCAGGGATCAAACCCAGGTTTCCTGCCTTGCGGGCAGATTCTTTACCATTTGAGCTACCCGGGAAGCCCCGAGAGCAACAGAGGCTTGGAACCAAAGGCAGCTCAATATGTCTATACATTAGTATGGATGCTGCTACATCAATGAGTATAAAACAAAGGCCTCAGTAGAGTCTGCTGCTGCTGCTAAGTCGCTTCAGTCATGTCCGACTCTGTGCAACTCCATAGACGGCAGCCCACCAGGCTCCACTGTCCCTGGGATTCTCCAGGCAAGAATACTGGAGTGGGTTGCCATTTCCTTCTCCAGTGCAGCAGAGTCTAGAAACAGGAAAAAGAAAGTGCTTCTCCTCACACATTGTCCATCAACCAAGCCCTTTTCCATTTCTTTCTGGAAACATACACTCTCCCCTCTGACTATTATGTGAATCTAGCCTTTCCCAGAACATCATTCTTCCATAGCACATAAAACTGACACAAAACAGCCTAGTGTTTAAACAACATACACTCACTCGCTTGCCTCTCCCCAACTCAGAGGATGGCCCATCACATGGACCAATACCTTCCTCCCACCACAGTAGCTGTGCTGGGTCTTGAGGGACTATTTAGGATGGGACAAGTGCTTAGGAAGCCTCCTCTCACCTCCTCCCCCACTGAACCCTGCTGAACTTGAATGGAAAGCATTTCCCAAGATCAAGACTCAAAGGTAAAGGTATCAAATTGGGGAAAGGGGTGAATGCACGGATGACAGGAGATGAACCTGTCACTCATGGGACACTAGGACTAAGCCAGTCAGCTGACCAGGCCTTTGGTCCTTGCCTTCTCTTTGCTCCAGCTGCAGCCTCTCAACACTGTAGCTAGTTAGAGCAGACCACCCCACAGATAAGGGAAGGATTCTGCCCAGAGAGTAGCCTAGAAAGAAAAGCTACCCCACGCCCACCTACTCTGCGTCTCTCTTCACCAGAGTTTGTGGTTCAGAGTCACTTACCTTTTTCTTCTTCTTCAGAATCACTTTCACTCCATCCACAGAAACCATAATGCTCACCTTCTTCTTCTTGATGTTCTTGGCTTTAAACTCATACTGCAAGTGAGAAGAGAACAAAGAAGCACAATCCAATTAGATCAGCGCATCTGCAGAGACCCTGAGAGCCTGTAACCTGGAAAAGAGGGCCACGGATGGGCGTAAGGAGCTGGTGCAGTTTCTGGGGACACGAGACACCTCGGGGGATGTAAAAGCAGGTGGATGTCTGTGGGAAGGGGCTTGGCGATATTTGGGTTGGAACAGGGACTCTGAATGGTCACTGGTGTCACACTCAGCTATCACATTGGGCCATGGCAATGGATCTGATCTATTCTATCAAGAGGAAAACAGAGCCTACTTTGAGAATCTCATGAGAAATCCAGAACCTTCCCTCAGTAAATCATTCTGACATTTAATGACTTTCATTAAATGAAAAGTCAGTCAAGCTTTCCTCGAGTCTACCCAAATGCTGCTGAGACTCTATTCCATCCTCAATGAAGATTAAGAAGAGCTGGAATCCATCCTCAGATCAGGAGTTTTACATTCTTAAAGATCATTATGAAATCTAAGTTATTCTCTACAAGGTTAAGTCCCAAATTCCTTTACCTGTAGGTCAGTCTCCAGATCTACCCACTAGTCTGAAATATTTTAGACAGTATTCTAAAAGGGATCTGACTACTGATGGCTACAAGGGAGGGCATCACATCACAAGCCCTATATTCTAAACTTCTATCTGCAATCCTGAACAGGCCTGCTTCAACCGCAAACTACACTGCTGATGAATGCTGGCCTTCATCCTCAATCCCAGATATTCTTCTATTACATTTCTCATTCACAGCCATTTCTTATGTTTGCGCAGGTATTCAGGATGGTGATATAACTCTACATTTTCTTCACTGAACTTCATTCTAAGCATTTATCCATTTTCGTCTGGTCCCCATCTTGGTATCACCACCTATCAAACTTACCTGCCCAGCTCTCTAATCGAACATTTGGGCTAGAGATTTAAAAATAATAATACAGGACCCAGGGCCAAAATCTCTACTCCAACCCATAGGCTCTCTTCTCTGGGACCTTTTATACTCAAGACCCCTCCCCACCATGCCACCACCCAAGCTTGGTAAGGTACCAGCTCCTTGCCCGTACATCCAAAACCTATTTCTACTTGGTATTTTGAAAGACATGAATCTAATCCACCCTAACAAGATAAAAACATAACTTACCTTGAAAATCTCACAAGAAATCTAGAACCTTTCCTTGGCCGTGCTGTTCAATACTCTGAGTTTAAGAACTCAAATGAGAGCTTCCTACCCTGCCTGTACTCGATCCCTTCCACTGAAATGTCAGCTCATTTTCTTGTTCTGTTGCACAGTTAGTGCTGATGCCCCTTGGCTGTCTGCTTCTTAGAGATAAGGGCACAACCTGGCTAACTGAGGTGAAGTATTTTTCTTCACATCATCAGGGCAGGTTATGGTTTACTGATGATCTGAGTTTCTAGGTGATGGCAACATAAATCACTCCCCAGTCTGGTGGTCATCTCTGCTACCCTCCCAATCACTCTATCCTGTCAACAGCTGTCCTTTTTACCAGGGATCCTGAAAGAAGAGCAGCAGACACATAGGAGAAAGAGAAGAAAACATCAACTTCAGACTCTGTTTCAGAGTCTGGGAACCCAGAGCCAATTAAGAATCATACAGCAAAGGACAGGGAGACGTGCTATCTGTACTGGAGTCTGGCTTATGAGACGGCCTTGGACATGTTACAAATTGCTAAGTCAATGGCTGTAAGCTGGTGGAGGGTAGAGCTGTGCGATCGGCATGCAACTCAAAACACAGCTACAATCTGCAGGGTGTCCCCCCGACTGCAGCATTCTGCTCAGGTGCAGCACTAGATGAACTGAAATTATCTCTGGGTGGGAGAGCCAGCACGAGACTCTTAAGTCTGCTGACTTTGGCCTTGTGCCCACTGGGAGAGGTGAACCAGCTCCATTTCCTGGCCACACCTGCATTTACCTCTGCTCACAGGCTTTCAATGAACACAGTCTTTCAGCTGTGCCTCCCTTGGAAACAAATCACTAAAATCACAGCTGCTCCTGCCAGAAGAAGGAGTGCAGAGGGGTGTGTTCTGATGAGCTCAGGTGGGAGATAAGGGCTTAAGCATCCAGGAAACACCCGGAGGTGGACAAAACCTGCCCCAGAGAGGCCAATCTCTGCCTGCTTTATTGTCTTTGCTCTTATCCAGTATGTCACTCGCACAAGCTCCACATACTTCCTTCTTCCCTCTTTCCAGCAACAAATCAAAGCAGTGAATATTAAGGGCTTCCCTGGTAGCTCAGTCAGTAAAGAATCTGCCTGCAGTGCAGGAGACCCAGCTTCGATTCCTGGGTTGGGGAGACTCCCCTGGAGAAGGAAATAGCAACCTACTTCAGTATTCGTGCCTGGAAAATCCCATGGGCAGAGGAACCTGGCAGGCTACAGTCCATGGGGTCACAAGAGTCAGACACAACTTAGCAACTAAACCACCATCTCTGTAAGGCACAATGTCACTTCCTTGCCCTGGTTCTAGAGAGCATATTATTACCGGCTGAATCAGACCCATAAAGGGCTTCTATTTCCAGAAAAACATGACTATGTTGCTTTATTGTTTGGTCCATGGTCCTATTGGCTTCATTCTCTTTGGGATTTTTTTAAAATCAATATCCCTGCCCCCAAACCAAGGCTGGCAAGAGATACCCAACCAGCTCTTTGCCTGTATATCTAAAATCTAAACCATTTCCATAGTTCGTACTTTGACAACCATGCTGCTGCTAAGTCACTTCAGTCGTGTCCGACTCTGTGCGACCCCAAAGACAGCAGCCCACCAGGCTCCTCCATCCCTGGGATTCTCCAGGCAAGAATACTGGAGTGGGTTGCCATTTCCTTCTCCAATGCACAAAAGTGAAAAGGGAAAGTGAAGTCGCTCAGTCGTGTCTGACTCTTCGTGACCCCATGGACTGCAGCCTACCAGGCTCCTCCATCCCTGGGATTTTCCAGGCAAGAGTACTGGAGTGGGGTGCCATTGCCCTCTCCGTGACAACCATGGCCATGTCTTTAATACTCTGATCTTAAGAACTCAAAATGCAACTAAACATTTTCTTTGGAACTGGAAAACAGCCTCTAATTCCATCACTGCCATAGTTCCAGATGGCTCTTCTTTGGTGTGTGGGCTCAGTGACAACATGGAAATGCATGACCAAATGACTGCATTAGAATTACAATGACAGTGACAACACAGGTGTTCCTCCTTACAACAGCTGGTGGGATGCTCTCTGGAGTGCTTCAAAGTGAAGAGGGCAAGAGAGGCAGGAAACAGGCTTCCAGGCCCCATGATAGCTGCTAGTATGTACTACCTGAGCGCTGCTAAGGCTCTTAGGTTGGACACACTCTGCACCTACTCCACATGTCTGGTGGTCGGATGTCTCAAACCCTTTCCAACCAGAGAACAGGTATTCAAATTGTAGTTCTGTTGAAAACCAGGGAAATGAAATCAAGTGTCTGAAAAGGCTCAAATCTTTATTATCATAAAACCATTTATTTATATGGCAATTATACTTCATTTTTACAATCATGTTATTATGCTCATTGGGGGACAGAAAATGGATTTTAAGAAGAGAAGATGACAGGAGTGGCCCGGAGAACAGAGAAGAGGCTCACAAGGACAAGCTCTCCTCTTTCTCAGACTGCACTATTCCAAGGGGTAGGCAGGTCCAGGAGGAAGCGTCTGTGTTCTGCGGGGTAGGAATCTAGTCTGCCCAGGTTTTGCCAGAGGCCGAAGAACAAACAGGACTGCTGGTGCCACCATCTGCGGCCCAGGCCAGCCGTCCACAAAGGCCACGCCAGCTCTGAAGTCTGTGCCAACAGGCCTGGCCCTTCCCCCAGTGCAGCCAGGCTGACCTGATCTATTTGCTTTGCTAGTCGGAGCCCCACCAGCAAGGACAGATTAAGCCCGACAGGACCTGACCTTTTAGGAAACAAAACAAAACATTACAAGCCCTGGAACACTAACCGCTGACTAGAAAGTCCAAGTGTCTAGGTTCATAAACAAGAGCCTAGGGACCCTGTGTGGGAATAGTAGCCATGGAACTTAGTGTGCTGTGCCAACCAGTGAGGCCCGGGAAGGGGAGACTGGGCAGAGGGAGGGGCCCGGCTTCAGCAGGTGCCAGGAGTAAACACTCAACCAGGGACGTGAGTAAGAACATCGGCTGGAAGTCAGAGAGCTGCTAACAGAACAGGTTATCTCTGAGGCCCCACTGCTTCCTTGTCCCCAACTCCCAGGGCTAGCTCCTAATCTTGTGTCTCCAGTTCCAACTACAGGGCATCCAAGAACGGGAAGCAGGAGGTCTGTAACAGAGGTGTGTGTTAATGAAGGGACTGGCCCAGTCCTGCTGTACTGCAGAAATAAGTATTAATAACAGAAGCACTTTCTTAGGAGTCAGGAGGAAGCTTGGGGCTATATAGACAGACAGACAGAGAGACAGACACACACACATCCATTTCCATGATAATGTCTAGCTCCCTGAAGAATCCTGGATTTTTTTAATAAGGATCTTTGGTTCTTCAATTACCTTGTCTACAACTTGCCTAGTGATGCACTCTCATTAGCTACATAGGAAGCTGATCCTCTCTTCTCCATAAAATTTCCTTTATCCAGCTCCTTCCCACTGTCCCCACAATGCTTCCAGTTATGAATCAAGGTGCTACTTGACCAAGAGAGGAGATTTAGTTTGCAAACATCAACAGTGATGTTCTTGCGTGGCCAAGCCCCTGGCTTATAATCAGCTGTGTCTACCACCTTTCTAGAATAAGTCTTATGGCTTTGCGTGACCACAGAAAATTTAAAATGAATTCTGGTAGTGCGATTAGGCATTTTAATCACATTCTGCCCACAGTCTTGGGTTCAAGAGTGCAAACACATCTCTACAGCAAAACTGTAAGCACTTCAACCAAAGGCACCACCGTCTTATAAATGGTTTGTAGAAAATGATTTTGCACTTAATGTTTGAAAGTTTAACAATGTACTTGCATGTGTGCATGCTCAGTAGCTTCAGTCGTGTCTGACTCTTTGCGACCCTATGGACTGAAGGCTGCCAGGCTCCTCTGTCCATGGGATTTCCCAGGCAAGAATACTGGAGTGGGTTGCCATGCCCTCCTCCAGGGAATCTTCCTGACCCAGAGATCTAACTTGCGTCTCCTGCATTGTAGGCAGATTCTTTATCCTCTGAGCTATAGGAAAAGTCCCGATTCCACTTATATGAGGTACGTAAGAGTAGTCAAATTCACAGAGACAGAAAGTAGAATGGTGGTCATCAGAGGCTGGGGAAAGGGGAGAATGAGTTAGCATTTAAGGAGTACAGAGTTTCAGTTTTGGAAGAAGAAAAGATCTGGAGACAGACAATGATGATGGTTGCACAATACAAATGCTGTGCATAGATTTCATAGAACTGTATGTTTGAGAATGGTTGAGATGGACAATTTAAAGTATATTTTACCAGTAGAAGATAAACATCTGAAAACACTGTAACAAACACATTTCTTCTCATGGCAAGTCCACTTTAATTCTGCTTGCGCAAGGACACTTCTGTTACTCTCCCACATGCAAGTCAAACATGCCACACTTTTCCATACTTCCATGTAATTGCAATTGCTAATGTTTATGCCCAGAATGCCCTCCCCCCACCATCCGCTTGATGAACTCCTGCTTATTCTTAAAATATCTACTCAGCCTGCTCCACAGCGAAGCCTTACAGGTCAACTCCCACTTCCCATATCCTCCCACAGAACTACACCATTAACGTGGCTGCTACTGCCATATGGGAGCCTCTACTATCACTCACCATTGACAGGGCATGTATTTCCCACTAGGTCAGGCCCTCCTTGAGAACAGGAAACATCTTACACATATTTGTACCCAAGAATACAGCACCAGGACACAGGAGGGTGATAAATTAATGTCAAATAAATTAATGAACACAGCTGACAATGGTTATTTACCAAGCCTGAGAAAACATAATACTGCCCACAAAGATAAAATAAATCTCCCATAAGTTAATTAACTGATTAACAACTCAAGTTATTAAAACCTAGGTTCCATTCCATGAGTATAAAGACTGTAAGAAGATCTGACTTTCTTTAATTCTTTTAAACTCCACAGCATGCTGATAAGTACCTTATCTTTTGCTTGATCCATACTTCATTAAGTGAAATAATTTAGAGCCTCCATCATTGGTCAAGGCTGTTCTCAATCAACTCATGGCACAGAGGTGACAAGTCAACAGGATGGTCATGCAGATGAACCTCTGTTCTCTGGGCGACCCAGCTTCCTGAAGTTCCAGCTCCTGTGCCAATGGAGCCAGAATCTGAAGGACAGGGCCACCCAAGAGCATGCATGCAGTCCCTGACACTGTTGTGTAGCTCAGTAACTTGTACTGTTCATTCCTATGAAACCTCAGAAATTTGAGCAAGATAAAGACCAAAGCTGGTACTGAATCCACATTCTAGAATACCTGAGGTTTTTTGGGAATACTAGGTACAGACATTTAGTTTCTATCTATCAACCTCAAGCCCAGCATAACTTATTTTAGCAAGACATATCACTGAAAGTTGGGTATAAATAAAATCCCCATCAAGTGCACATTATTTAAAAGAAAGCAGAGGAGCTACCTTTTAAAGAAAGGAATATTCATTGCCACTGTAACATAAATGTAGAATTTACGTATTCACCCAGTTCTGTAGACCAGGATATCTAAAACCTGTTTTAAATTCCTCTTGGGATACCTGATAAAATGGCAGAATCTGTATCCAGAGCCAGACCTCAGAGATGCTCATTCAGCCAATCTGGGATAGGGTCAGAAGCTGGCTGATGCTGCTGCTCTTTTTTTTTAATACAGGAGGCAATACAGGTCACATTGTTCTCAAACATTACTCTGGGCCATAGAAGCATACTACAAAGAGCTTTTACATATTTTTATTTGTATCCAGAATTGCCTTAGACAAAAATCAAAGCATCTTGATTATATATGAAAATACTATATTTTAAGTGTAGAAGCTATTATAACAATTAAAATATAGATTCTTAGGAAAGCACCACTGCTATTTACAGTTATCCATTTTCTAAATCAAAGGCATTAAAATGACAACTATTATGCTGGGAGGGAATTACGCTGGGTGGTAGATATCAGGTGTTCATACATTGTGTTTTACATGTTTTGTATCTCTGAAATATTTTTTACATTAAAAAGCATTTTTACTTTACAAATATCTTTTCAAAATAGTACTAACATTACTTACACCCTGATAAACGGTAAAGAAATGGAGTACACTCATAGAAAAAATATACAGTAAGAGAAAAAAATACATATAGATGTTCAATCTCACTAATCAAAAAGAAAATTAAATGAGATTCCACTTTAATGTACCAAATTGTCAAATATTTTTACAAAATGATAATTTTCAATTATAATGAGAATATGATAGGAAAGAAATTCTAGTGAGGGTATGATAAGAGAGATACATATATACTACTGCTGGGAATCTAAATTGGTACAACTTTTTAGGAAAGCAATTTATAAATATGTATCAGTCCTAATGGCAACCCACTCCAGTACTCTTGCCTGGAAAATCTCATGGATGGAGGAGCCTGGCGGGCTGCAGTCCATGGGGTCACTAAGAGTCGGACACGACTGAGCGACTTCACTTTCACTTTTCACTTTCATGCATTGGAGAAGGAAATAGCAACCCACTCCAGTGTTCTTGCCTGGAGAATCCCAGGGACGGGGGAGCCTGGTGGGCTGCCGTCTATGGGGTCGCACAGAGTCGGACACGACTGAGGCAACTTAGCAGCATCAGTCCTAAAAACTGCTTATACCTTTTGATCTCAGTACTCCCATCAACAAATTATCCTAAAAAAAAACAGTCACAGACTGGCATCAAGATCTGTGTTCAAGGATTTTTAGCATATCAATTATGCATAGGCTCAAAAATTTACACTAACATACAAGTGAACAAAAAAAGTAATTTCTCCTTCTTTCTATAAGCATCTTTCATCTTGGTGTGAAGGTTTTATTCCTACTTACTACGTAAGTTAGGGGATATTTGAAATTTGTCCTCTTAAGGCAATTTTGTCTACTTTGGTTTAAGACAGTAGTCCTCAGGATTAACACACTCTTCTTTTGGATCATCTTTCAGGGTATCATCCTTCCTTCCCCTTTCTTCCCAAGGAGATCCAGGGTCACAAATGGCATGAGTAATTTAGAAATTCAGTTTGAAAGGTAGGAGAGAAGGTAACTTTCCCAACTTTCCTTGCATGCGTGTGTGCTCAGTCACTCAGTCATGACTGACTCTTTGTGACCTCATGGACTGTAGCCCATCAGGTTCCTCTGTCCATGGGATTTTCCAGGCAAGAATACTGGAGTGGGTTGCCACTTCCTCCTCCAGGGGATCTTTCCAACCCAGGGATAGAACCCACATCTCCTGCATTGGCAGGTGATTGATTCTTTACCACTGAGTGACCTGGGAAGCTCTCCTCTTACTACGGCTACACTGGCTACTGGTATACATTGTCATTTTTTTCTTCTTTTTCATTGAATTGTAATTAGCATGCAATATTATATTAGTTTCAGGTGTACAACATAGTGATTCTGTATTTTCATACATTATAAAATGTTTACCTTGACGAGCCTATTTACCATCTGTCACCATACAGAGTTATTCCAATATTATTGACTATAGTTTCTATGGGGGCTTCCCTCACAACTCAGTTGGTAAAGAATCTGCCTGCAATGCAGAAGACCCCAGTTCGATTCCTGGGTCAGGAAGATCCACTGGAGAAGGGATAAGCTACCCACTCCAGTATTCCTGGGCTTCCCTTGTGGCTCAGCTGGTAAAAAATCTGCCTGCAATGTGGGAGACCTGGGTTCGATCCCTGGGTTGGGAAGATCCCCTGGAGAAGGGGAAGGCTACACACTCCAGTATTCTGGCTTGGAGAATTCCATGGAGTATGCAATCCATGGGATTGCAAAGAGTTGGGCACAACTGAGCGACATTCACTTCACTTAATTTCACTTCACAGTTCCTATGCTGTACTAGATCCATAATGTGACTTATTTATTTTATAGCTAGAAGTTTGTACCTCACTTCTTAATCTCTTTCACCTATTTCACCCATTTCCCCCAAACCCTTCCCCCTTAGGCAACCACCAGATTATTCTCTGTATCTATGAATCTGTTTCTGTTTTGTTTTTGTTTTTTAGATTCTGCATATAAGTGAAATCTATACTGTATTTGCCTTTCTCTGATTTACTTCACTTAGCATAATACCTCTAGGTCCACATATGTTGACACAAATGGAAAGATTTTGTTCTTTTTTATGGCTGAGTAATATTCCAGTAATATTTTATGGCTGAGTACTTTTATGTGTCACATCTTCTTCAACCATTCATTGATGGGCACTTGGGTTGCTTCCATATGTCAGTTATTGTAAATAATGCTACTATGAAGACAGTATATATATCTTCTTGAATTAGTGTTTTCATTTTCTTTAGATAAATACCCAAAAGTGTAATAGGTGAACCGTATGATAGTTCTACTTTTAGTTTTTTTTTTTGAAGAATTTCCATATTGTTTTCCATGGCTGAACCAATTTACATTCCCACCAACATGAGGTTCACACGAGGGTTCCCTTTTCTCCACATCCTTATCATCACTTTTTTCTCACCTTTTTGGTAACAGTTATGCTGACAGGTGTGAGGTGATATTTCACTGTGATTTTGATTTGCATTTCCCTAACGATTAGTGATGCTGACCATCTTTACATGTGCCTATTGGTCATCTGTATGCTTTCTTTGCAAAAAAATTTATTTAAGCCCTATGCTCATTTTTTAATTGGGTTGTTTCCTTTTTTGATATGAAGTTATAGGAGTTATATCAACCCCTTATCCAATACATTGTTCTCAAATATCTTCTCTCATTCAGTAGGTGAATTTTGTTGGTTTCCTTCCCTGTGCAAAAGCTTCTGAAATATTTTATCAACAAAAATTTAGAGGAATTCTTGTGTTTGAGTTGTTTGGGATCACAAATGTTGACCAGATATTTCATCTTATGAAGAAGCCACTGCCTAAAGACAGCAAAATAGTTCCCTAGGTTCATTCGCAGAAAACGGAAGTCTGAAACTCATATCTTCTGACTCTTAGCCCTGTGCTCAACATCTGTTCCCTACAGCCCCAGGACCCCACCAGCCCAGAGTCTTGGCTTCAGAAAATAAAAGCATCATTCATTCCTCCCTTCATTCAATACATGTGTAATGAGCTCTCAGATATGCAGGCAACTCCATTTATGAGAGGAAGCAAGAAAAGGAGGAAGAACTTACTGGAAATTAACTTCACAGGATCTAGAATCGTCTCAGATTACTCAATGGAAAGCACACAGTCTACACCCCAAATTCTTTCCCATACTAATCGCACTGGCTGCCCTCATTTCCTTTGTTGCTTCCGACCCTATTCCACACCCCAGGACACATGTCAATGACCTGGGAAGGGCACAGAATGCTAATGAGGACAGAAAAACATGGCAAAGGGGCCCTCTGAACATAAGGAGGGCTTCAGGGCAGGAAACATCCAAGTTCCCTGCTTTCTGGATCACTGTGAAGTGGGGCAAGAGGTTCATCCAAACACAGATGTTCAGTGGGAGGGAGACATTTTCACAGTGTGGAGAGACCGGCATGATGGTAGAGGGCAAAGTAAACAGGCCCTTGGATGACAGACAGTGGCAGCCTCAAGTGCAGGCAATTTCAGGCCGTGTACTCAAGGGAGCCTCTGAGTGGTGGCTGCTCCCTGCAGAGAGAAGACTAGACAGGCCCTGGAATACAGCCATCACTTTCTTTGACTGGGAGCATGCTGACAGGTCACTGGGAGCTGAACAACACCCCAAATGATTAAGGGGCCCAAAGGGGTGATTTATGAAGCAAGATAAGTACCACTGCTACTAATAACCCACTGATTTCAGGTTGCCTTTCCCTCCACTAGCTCTTATAGGACAGTAAAAACACATATTAGAACCTTCTCCTTTTAAGTAAAATCAGAGGCATAGATGGGTGAAAAGCCAAAAATAAAACAACAAATCCTGACTGTGACCAGTTCTATCCTTCTCCTCTAATATCTAACCCAGACTATCCTCTAGATGGGTAACACAGTATCTCATATAAGTAAGAAGATAAGGGACATTAAAATCATCTTCCAGAGGAAGAAAATAAAGACACAGCAGTGCTTAAACAGAATAACTCATATCTACACACACACACCTGAAGGAATAGAAGCCTGCCAGCACCTAGTAGAGTCATGAATCAAGAATTTAAGGTTGCTTCAGATCAAAAGTGGTTATGAGACAGTGAATCCTTCTGGCTAAGGCTTGATTTATCTCTCTTTAAAAGAAGACAATCAACCACATTGTGTGACTTCCTGCATCCCTAATCATCCACCGTGCACATCTCCACACTTACCTTGTAAAGTTAAATGAAACAGTTCACATCAAATATTATAAAGTCCCCTGAAGGAGCCACATTGGGCAGTGATGCCACTTCACAACAAACATTCGCACTCTTAGCCATGTGACCCTGGGCACCTAACCTCTCTGGGCATTATTCTTCCCTTCTGTGAAATAAGGGTATTGGGTTAGATGCTATTTGAGAACATTCCAGCTCTAAATGCGATTCCATGTCATACAAGGCTCACAGCCCTTGTAGGAATGGTGTGATAGGCAGGCTCACTTGAAGAAGGTAGGGGAGAAGGTATGGTAACAAGGAAATGAGAGTGTTTGAGCAGGGCAAGGCCGATTCCATAAGCAGAGGTAGAGGATGGAAGGGAGCAAGAATGCAGACACAGAGGGGAGGGTTCTCACTTGGAAAGTAAATTATTAGAGTTGTGCATAGAAAGGAGAAGGGAGTTACATTCTTTAGGGTTCTGAAAACAGTGAAAAGCAGAGGGGCAGATGTTGAACATAATCTTGGTGCCAGCACTGAGGATTCCAAAAGAAGAAACTTGGGAAATGGGAAACAACCTAGGAATGACCAGGAATATATATCAACATATAAATAAATATGTCCGGATGAAATCACTAGACTGAGAACCAGGATAAAGAAATGGTCTCTAAATCTCTCTCTCTAAACCATCTCTAAATGCTCTCAACAAGGACAGCACAGGTGAGCACAGAAGACATGTTTAACATCAAAAAGTCTGCCTTGTACTGGAGAATCTGGGTGTAGAAGTTAGAAGGGAATTTAGAGGTTATGTAGACATTCATGTGGGACTCCCTTGTCTAGCCTCTCCCAAGTCTTTGATCCATTCAACCTTTCTTCCCAAGTTTAGGCTTATCAGCACAATGAGAAAGAGATGAGATCTGGATAACTTTTGCTTGCACTCATCCGTAAGTCACGAGTTTCCAGGTTTGAGGAGAAAACAATGGGAAAGACCACAGTGAACACAGCAGAACAGATGGCTGTAACGCAGTTCATGGTATAACAAAATGTATAAAGAAGGTCATTCTTGGGAGACTCTGAAGAAACTATCTGAGGAGGAGAACAACAATAAAACCAGACTTGGGAGGACTCGGAAGTAACAGTGTTACTCTGTTAAGTGGTCATTCAGTCTAACTGAATTCTGGCAGCTGTGTTTGAGAAGTAGTTTCTTACTATGAACTGAAATCTACTCACGGCAGCTTCCACTGATGATTCTCTAAAGCAGTACTTCTCAGACCTTAAGGTCCATGTGAATCACCTGAGGATCTTGTTAAATTACAAATTCCGTGGGTCAAGGGGTAGAGGTGAGTATAGGGGTAGAGGGTGGAGAAGGGAAGTTCTGTCCTTCTAACAAAGTCCCAGGTGATGCTGACACTACTGGCCCATGAACCACACTTTGAATAGCAAGGCTCTAGGGCCAGAGTACATAAGTCTGAAAAATACTGGATATGCTAGCTGTTTGAGCTAATGACCTCTAAGCTTTTCCTCAGTGTTAATGCTCTACGATTCCTACCCAGAATTGTGTATGTCAACATTCTGGGTTACATCAAAACTGAGACAGGTTGTTTCTCATTAAAGGTACTTTGAGATGGCCAAAAATCAAACTCTAACATACAGATGATAAAAATACATTATCCAGACCACAAGATCCCAGACTGGAGTGGGGTTCAGAGTTATGGACTGGTTTCCAAGCATAATAACTTCCTGCTGTCAGTAGGTGGCAACATTTCCTCGGGGTCTAAAGAATTGCAAAGTGGAAGGAAGGTTCTCAACCTCGACTCTTCTTAACCTGGGAAACTTAAATCCTGGTATCTCCATCCCACTCCCAGAAATCGGTTTAATGTTATGGAGTACAGACCAGGTGATTCTAATGTGCAGCTAAGGCCGAGGACCACTAAAGTCAAGTGCAGAAGAAGATCCAGAGAAACAGTGAGTCCAGGAAGGGTAAGAGGCAAATGCTGTTCTTCACATCACCCCTGAGTTTCCCCTCCCACATCAGGGCTGACTCAGATATACCACATAATCCCAACTTACCCTCACCTTCCCTTTCAGCCCTTCATCACTAGGTTATTCCAAGGCGGCAACAGATTCTGCTTCCTCCAAATTCCTATGTCAACAGATGACACTGGATCAAAAGATGCCAAGATGGTTTATGTAGGAAAAGTACTGTTATCCCTTGTTTTCTACAAGACTCAGTTTTAACCTCAGCCAAGTGCCCTACCCCAAAACCCAACCCCAGTACCAGTCTCAACTCCATGAGCTGGCAACACTTTTCCATAACGGGCAAGAGAGTAAATATTCGATGCTTTGAGGGCCATGTCGTCTCTGTTCCAACTATTCACTTCTGCCATTGTAGCACAAAAGCAGCCACAGACAATACTTAAGTAAGTAACTATACCTATGCTCCAATAACACTTTACTCATAAAAAACAGGCAGTGGGCTGGATTTGACCCATGAACCACAGTTTGCCAATCCCTGCTTCACCCCATCCAAGTTTCTTCTGAATTTTTCCCTATGATACCATGTTCAGGTACCAAACACAATGGTGTGACATTCACAGTATAGGAATGAGACCACTGCATGGAGAATGGAAAATGGAGGGGACCTTGGGAGGCAGATGAGATTTGAAACATGAGCCTGTTCTGATTATTCAGAAATGAGGATAAAAATAGGGAGAAGAAACCTCTACTAAGATCTGCAAAATTGCCAGACTTCTGACATAGGGCCTGTGCCTGGGATTCTTTTCCCATGAAGTAATAATCTATAATCTGAGGTGGATTTTCATCACCTCCATTGGAAATCTGAGGTCAAACTTGTCAGGAAAAGAGAATAAACTACTGGGAGTGAGATAGGATTAGACCAGGCAAGCAAATAAACTGTGACATAAAACTCACACCTTCTGCAAAAATTAATTCAAAATAGATTACAGATTTAAATGTGAAACTATAAAACTTTTAGAACAGGAGAAAATTTTCACAACCCAGGATTATATAGAATTCTTAGACATGACACCCAAAGCATGATCAAAGAAAGTTGATAGATTAAACTTCATCAAAATTTAAAACTTTTGCTCTGTGGAAGCCAATTTGAAGTGAATAAAAAGACACACTAAAGACTGGGAAAAATATGTGCAAATTACAAATCTGGCAAAAAATATAACCAGAACACACAAGGGATTCTCAAAACTCAACAATAAAAAACCACTCAAGGAAAAAGTGGGCAAAGGACTTGAACAGAACTTCATCAGAGGATAAATATATGGAAGGCAAATAATCTCAAGAGAAGAAGCCAATGAGGTTTGGTGGTTGGCTCAGTGTTTCTGTGTGACAGGAGGAACTGGGACTGCAGTGAGATTCCTGCCTAGGAAACTAGGCTAAAAAATTATTTTTGCACACTGGAACCTTTGAAGTCTGCATCTTGAGTCTAAGTGCCTACTGAGACATGTTCAAACCTCATTACAGCTCCCTCAGACAACAGGACATTCCCCCAAGTGTGGAATAATGGCCTCCCATGAAAAGATGTTCAACATCATTAGCCATTGTTGTTGTTCAGGTGCTGTCATGTTCAACTCTTTGCAACCCCATGGACTGCAGCACATCAGGCTTCCCTGTTTGCTCAAGTTCATGTCCATTGAGTCGGTGATGTCATCCAACCATCTCATCCTCTGTCTCCCCCTTCTCCTCCTGACTTCAATCTTTCCCAGCATCAGGGTCTTTTCCAATGAGTTGGCTCTTCGCATCACATGGCAAAAGTATTGGAGCTTCAGCATCAGTCCATCCAATGAGTATTTAGGGTTGATTTCCTTTAGGATTGATTGGTTTGATCTCCTTGCAGTCCAGGGGATTCTCAAGAGTCTTCTCCAGCACCACAATTTGAAAGCATCAATTCTTCAGTGCTCAGCCTTCTTTATGGTCCATTTCTCACATTTATACATGACTACTGGAAAAACTATAGCTTTGACTACACAGACCTTTGTTGGCAAAGTGATGTTTCTGCTTATTAGGCAAATGCAAATTAAGACCACAATGAGAGTCCACTGTATACCCATCAGAATAGGTAAATTAGAGAACACTACCACCACCAAGCACTGGTGAAGCCACAGAGCAGCTGAACCCTGTACACTGCTGACAGGAATGTAAAACTGCACAATTCTGGAGAACTGTTCTGAAGGTCCTCATAAACATACACTTACCATATGCCCAGCAACACCTCTGCCATGTACTCACCCAAGAGGAAAACTTCTGTCCCCACAAACACCTGTACATGAATGTTCAGCAGCTCTATTTATAACTGCCAAAATTAGAAACAACCCAAATATCCTTCAAACGTAAAAGTGGATAAAGGTGAATAAACTGGGGTACATCCATATAATGAAATACTACTGAAAAAATACAAGGAAAACAGGTACTTCATGTGTGAGGTGGTGCTGCTATAAAAAATTACTGGTCAATCAGTTGAAATGTAAAAAATTAATATATAAAAGTGAACGATCTATTAATACGCACAAAACTGAAAGTGCTCAAAGACATCAATGCTGAATGAAAGAAGCCAGTCTCACAAGGTTATGAGACCAGTTCTAAAACATTCTCAGAAAGGCAAAACTATAGCGCAGAGAACAAATCAAAATAGTTGCCAGGGAGTGGGAGTGGAAGAGGGTATGACCACAAAGGGATAGTGCAAAGGAGATGTGAGGGGTGATGGAACAGTTCTGCATCCTGATTGTGGTGGTGGTTACATGAATCTATACATAAACTAAAATTAATAAAACTGTACTTTAAAATCTATTTTACCCTGTTAATTCAAAAAATAAAATAAAATAAGATGCTCAGGGCTGGATGAAATGTCAGAATGGGGGAGCATCCTTACCCTCTCCCCAGGAACCCCCACTCCTCCAGGGTTGGTACAGATTGAATGTGAGAAGCACTATCCCCACTGAAGTGCAAACCAGACCATTCCGGACCCTCTGCCTCCCAGGTTGAGCACAGGGGCTTCCAGCAGTGCCCATAGTACCCGTCTAGCCAGGAGAACCTTGTAACTGCCTAAGAGGATGAGGGAAGTCTCCCCAACCACAAGGCCTCCCTCCAGCCTATACACAGTGAGTACAGGTGCTGCCTGAATCACTTACCCCACTGAAGCAAAAGGACACCCTGAAGGTCATTCAACTGCTGTTTCCAAGCCTGCTCAACTCTGGGGAACTTAGCTTCTCTGGGGGACCATTATTCCAGACTTGGAGGAATATCCTTCTGCCTTAGAGGCCTGTGGTCAGACCTGGGTATGACTCTGTAGGCCCTAGAACTGAAGATCAAATTATAATGTTCCCAGGGCAGAAATCATTTTTTCAGCCTAGTTTCCTAGGCAGGAGTTGCACTCCGGTCTCAGCTCTACTGTCACACAGCAATCTCGGGCCTACCATCCTGTTGGTTTCGGAACCCCTCTGCCTGTCTCTGAATCCACACTAAGCGAAGGCTAACATACCTGTGACTCAGACAAAAGGACAAGCTGAATAATGAATACATGCCCCAGGCAGCCAGTGGAGGGCAGGCCTGCAGAGCAGCTGATGGAATCATCTGCTTGCAAGGAAGTTCTACCTCACACCACCCCTATCTAAGGGCTCCAGTCATGCTGCTGCCCCTTTGGGTTTGTTTCTCATTCTCAGAGGATCAGACCCTGATCCTCTGTTTCATTCCCTGAACAGAGTCCTGAGTGGACATGACAAATCTGTGAGGTTTGTAGCAGCCCCAGCTTCAGCCAGCCATTCTGGAACACATGCTGCAGAATTCCCTTCCTGTTCTCCACACAGGCTGCAAGCGGGAAAGACATTGCCATGAGAAATCAAGGAAGTCCTGAGTACAAGAGGAAAACAGGGAGCTGGTGGTCATTACTACGGACCCGAAAGCTAAGCGCACGCCTGGTAACCAACACACACATGAGGTTGAAGCAGTGTCTCTTATCCACAGGCTGCCTCCTCTCTCCCACTCTACTGTAATATTACTGCTGCTAAGATAGTACTCCGGGCTTCCCTGACAGCTCAGTTGGTAAAGAATCTGCCTGCAATGCAGGAGACCTGGGTTCGGCCCCTGGGTTGGTAAGATCCCCTGAAGAAGGGGAAGGCTACCCACTCCAGTATCCTGGCCTGGAGAATTCCATGGACTGTATAGTCCATGGGGTTGCAAAGAGCCAGACACGACTGAGCAACTTGCACTGCTAAGATATGACTCTAACACACAGGGTTTGGTCTTTTACACAACAGCCTTTGATAAATTTCAGAGCACTTTCATTATATATTATCCTATTTAACCTTGGCCAGCACTCACCAACTTGGCCCTCATATCTTTTTTAGTTTTCCTTTCTGCCCTTAAGTTATTTCAGCCACACCTTGCTCCCTAGTCTGAAAAAGTAAACATTCTCAGGGGACCCCTGTGAGGTGTTCTGAAGGTCATGCTGTGGGGTTAGGGGGCATAAAAACTGCACCCTGCCACCTGCCTAATCTTTCTGAAACATTATGCTAAGAGGGTCTGATCAAAAATTTTCTATAACAATTCACTGGCTAGGCAACAAATTCAAAACTGATATTCAACACTTTTTATCAACTGACACAAAGTGGTCAATTTTCCTTCTCCCACCAAGCTGCTCCCCAAAACACATGGTTTCTATGCTTTATTCCTCAGAACCCCATGTTTGGTGAGAGAGCTTCAAAGACCACCACTGTGGGGCTAAGAAATCAAGCAGGCAAAAACGGGCAAGTACTCTCCAGCTGCATACTGCTTTACCCATGGAAGCTACAGTTCTCATATTTGATACGGTGGGTGGAGTTCCACGTAATGGACTTCGCTGGTGGCTCAGATAGTAAAGAATGTGCCTGCAATGCAAGAGACTTGGGTTCAGGTCCTGGGTCAGGAAGATCCCCTGGAGAAGGGGATGGCTACCCACTCCAGTATTCTTGCCTGAATAATTCCATGGACAGAGGAGTCTGGCAGGCTACAGTCCATGGGATTACAAAGATTCAGACATGACTGAGTGACTGATACTTTAATTTTCTTTACATGTAATATTCTGCTTAACAAAAAGGGTCTTGACTTTAAAAAAGGAAAATTTGAAAATCATTGACTTTATGAAATACTATGTTACAATAGTTCAATTGCACCATGCTATATTCACTGTGTATTCTGAAGATATTTGGATTTTATCATGTCTGCACTGTTACTTACGCAATTATTATCTGAAAACTTCTTGCTTGTCCTCTTCATCTATCAAAAGTATTCCCATAAGTTGTACCTTAAATGCCACTTCATAAAAATCTGCCCTATCATAATCTAAAGGAATTTCTTCCAAACTATTATGGCAATTAGCATGCAGGAGATTGATTTTATAATAATGCTTTAAATAAAATCTATCTAACACTCTTAGAACATGGTTCTTTCTCATCTTTTCAACTAACATGTAAGTTCTTTGAAAATAGGAGCTATGTAGGTTGAGCTTTATATCCTCTTTAGCAATATTATAGGATTTTCAGTTAACTATAAGGACTTGATCCAACAATCACTCTGGCTGCTGTGTTGAGAATATAAGAAGGCAAGTGAGGAAGCAAGAAACTCACAAGGGAGGCTAATTGCCCAGTGAAGTGAGAAAGTATACAAGAAACAATACAACTACCCAGACATAGAGGCAAACAGATCCCAGGTGGGAAGAATACAACCAATGGGCAAGCTCTTGGCTAGCTGCCATTTAATTTTGGAGGAAGACAGTCTTCCAAATACAGCCAATGTTCTACTTTGATTTATTTTTCCTTTTAAAATACTTGGTTATTCTAATGGCCTTGATGAAGGAGAGTCATGGCATCATAAATTCTCAGAATTGTACGTTAAAGCTCTTTGGACACTTAGCCCAACACTTTGAAAAGTTACTTCAGTTTATGAAACAGACTCAGCTAATTTGCATCCTTTCCTAAGAGCTTAACATCTTTTAGGAAATCAGGCTGCTGACTAGACCAGAAAATTGTTCTCTTTCCTACTTTTCCAAAAGAAAATTGAAAAAAAAAAAAAAAAGAAACAACTATAGTCCTTAGAAAATGATCTCCGTTTTGCAGCAATCATCACATTCTGAGCCCAAATCAAAGTATCTTCTATGACAAAGTTACACAATAATATGTCATTTTAACAATTTATTGGCTGGGAATAGTTGTGTCCCTCTCCCCAAGAAGAACTATTTTCCTCCAGGCTAAAATGAGTTGAGTTTCTTTTACTCCTTGCCAGCCCTTTTTTGATCAGGATGATACTCAGTTGCAACTGATTACATTCAGATCACTGCTCAAAAATGAACACAGGTTTTTAAAACCTGAATGAGTTTATTCATTCTAGTTCCCAAAATATCCACTATTATCTCTTTTTAAAAATATTTCAAATTACTTCTCAAAAAGGTCCCTCATTCCACATCTCTGTATCTCTTAACTCCCCCTCCAGTCACTACAAAGAATAAAAGGAAATCCAATTTAAAAACAGGGACATTACATTTGATAATGAATAATTAAAATAACCAAGGAACTGTGAGGAATATTTTACCATAAGAAATTGACTGTAAAGTTTCCAAACTCAATGAGCTTAAAAGATAGAATCTCAGTCTTTCTCAGATGACACACTATGGCCCCTTCTCAGATGGAAGTTCAGTTCAGTTGCTCAGTCGTGTCCGACTCTGCGACCCCATGGACTGCAGCACGCCAGGCCTCCCTGTCTATCACCGACTCCCGGACTTTACTCAAACTCATGTCCATTCAGTTGGTGATGCCATCCAACCATCTCATCCTCTGTTATCTCCTTCTCCTCCTGCCTTTGATCTTTCCCAGCATTAGGGTCTTTTCAAATGAGTCAGTTCTTCGCATCAGGCGGCCAAAGTATTGGAGTTTCCACTTCAACATCAATCCTTCCAATGAATATTCAGGACTTATTTCCTTTAGGATGGACTGGTTGGATCTCCTTGCAGTCCAAGGGACTCTCAAGAGTCCTCTCCAACACCGCAGTTCAAAGGCATCAATTCTTCAGCACTCAGCTTTCTTTATAGTCCAACTCTCACATCCATACACGACTACTAGAAAAACCACAGCCCTGACTAGACGGACCTTTGCTGGCAAAGTAATGTCTCTGCTTTTTAATATGCTGCCTAGGTTGGTCATACAGAGAAGGCACTGGCAACCCACTCCAGTACTCTTGCCTGGAGAATCCCAGGGACGGAGGAGCCTGGTGAGCTGCCGTCTATGGGGTCGCACAGAGTCGGACACGACTGACTCAACTTAGCAGCAGCAGCAGCAGGTTGGTCATAACTTTCCTTCCAAGGAGTAAGCATCTTTTAATTTCATGGCTGCAGTCACCATCTGTAGTGGTTCTGGAGCCCCCCAAAATAAAGTCTATCACTATTTCCCCATCTATTTGCCCGGAAGTGATGGGACCAGGTGCCATGATCTTAGTTTTCTGATTGTTGAGCTTTAAGCCAACTTTTTTCACTCTCCTCTTTCACTTTCATCAAGAGGCTCTTTAGTTCCTCTTCACTTTCTGCCATAAGGGTGGTGTCATCTGCATATCTGAGGTTATTGAGATTCTTCCCGGCAATCTTGATTCCAGCTTGTGCTTCTTCCAGCCCAGCGTTTCTCATGATGTACTCTGCATATAAGTTAAATAAGCAGGATGACAATATACAGCCTTGACGTACTCTTTTCCCTATTTGAAACCAGTCTGTTGTTCCATGTCCAGTTCTAACTACTGCTTGCTGATCTGCATACAGATTTCTCAAGAAGCCGTTCAGGTGGCCTGGTATTCCCATCTCTTTCAGAATTTTCCACAGTTTGTGGTGATCCACACAGTCAAAGGCTCTGGCATAGTCAATAAAGCAGAAATAGATGTTTTCCTGGAACTCTCTTGCTTTTTGGAATTACTACTTTCTAAGATGGAAAGGGGAAGCCAAAGAGAAGAGTTACAGCACAGTTACAATTGGAAAAGGAACTGATCTTCAAAGTGCCTTGCTTTGCCTGGATGTGCCTTGAACACTAAGTCCTTTCCATTTTCACTGTGCTGGTTATTCAGTGGGTCCTTCTGAGACAGAGCAGGGCCCTATGGTCCTTGCCCCCTGCCCCATGTTCTCTGCCTGCCTTTTGTCTTTGGAAAACTTTAGTCAAAGAATAAGTTTAGTCAGAGAAATGAAAACTACAGAAACAAAGGAAAACAGTCAAAGGAGACCAAATAATAATAATGTCAAGTTAAGCAGAGTCAAGGACCTTTAGTTCCTTCTCAAGGATTGTGGATAATATTCTGAGCCATATCCTGTGAGCTGTCATATAGATAGGAAACCCCAGGTGGAAGAAGTTTACTACATGATGACCAGACTGTATCCACAATGTAAGCGGCCACAATTCTGAGAATTGGCCTCAAAGAAATGGGAAAAAATGGACCCTGGAACTGAAGATTAGTTGTACCTAAAACAATGAAGATGATGCTGGTCAGATCACCTATGACCAACTTGAAGATGACTGTCAGAGCTGACTGCGCTGTTTCTGTATGTAGGCTCCTGCCTCAGCCTATAAAAGGTCTCACCCCCTGCTTGCCAATGGGGGGGAGTGGCCTTTGGACAGATGTCTCCCCTAACCCCCAGTTGCCAGCATCTGAAATAAAGCAAACTTTCCTTTCCACCAACCTGGCCCATTTATTGACTTTTGAGCAGCAAGCAGCTGGAACCCATACCTTCTGGTAACACTTTCAATCTGAAAACTTTTCAACTAGGAATTTTTCTTGTATTGCTTCTTTGCCAATTTCCTCCCATTTGTTTTTTTCTGTTCTGTTTTAAACTCATATTTATCAGATGTTGGACTTCCCAGACTGATTTTCTAATTTGCTAATCTTTTCTCTCCCACCTTGTATTTTTATTCTAACTTTTAGCTGATTTCCTCTCTTTCTTAACCTTTCAACACTTAGACTGATTTTGTTTTTAGTTTGAATATCATATTTTTAATTTGGAAGAGTTCTCTGATTATTTCTTTTTCATAACATCCTGTTCTTATTTTAGGATATAGTGTCTTAATTATAGTTTTGTTTTTCTAGGTTTTCTTCTGATCTCTGCCATCTCTTTTCTTCAGCTTCCTCCTTCTGTTTTGTTTATTTTTGCCTCTCTATTGTGTAGGATGGTTTCCTCAAATATTTCATGATCTTGGACTGCCCACCTCTATTTGAGGAGAAAGAAAAGTCACAAGCTGACTGGAAATGCTCTGTCTGTCGGTAGGGCTCACTGTCTGAAAGTCCTGACAAGTGAGTCTTTTAGCTGCAGAAATCTTCAAGTGTCAAGGTCTAGAGATCATTTCTCTGGGACCATTCAGTTTCTCCAGAGATAAGTCTTCTTATAATCAGTATTCCAAGGAAGAGGGAGGGAGCTCTAGGGTCCTTCGAGTTCAATGTAAATATTTCTACTGAAGATCTTTTTTATCTTGCCACTTTACCTCTGCCTTTTGCAACAACTGGGAGCCTCCCTGTCTTGAGCCTCTCCAGAGTTTTCCCACGTCAATCAACTTACCTGTCCATCTGATGCTGCCTCTGCTCAGTGAAAGCCATCAACACACCACACATTCTGGTCTTTAAAACATCACTGAAGTCTTTTATTAACTATTTTCCCTTTTGTTCTCTTTTTCCTAGTTTCAGTGAAGTTTGGGAGGGAGAGGAGTTGAATACAGGTAGCCAATCCACCAGGTGTTATGACCATTCGCTAATATGCGTGGGACCCTTTAGGAAAATTCTGTATGATTTTCCACACCAATTTTAGCAATGCTAAAACTCTAATAGTAGCAGATTTCTCTCTCTTCAAACATAGTTTGGAAGTAGTATTATCTCCACGGGGCAGATATAGGTCTTTGGCCCAACTGCTAGTTTGTCCACCACCACCACTATTACTACCACTGCTGCTGCTAGTTTTTCCACTCCTAGTTTTAACACAACTACAGAAGGGCAGTCACTTACACTGTGGCCTAACATTCCATGACTCACTACTGAAATATGTATCCTCTAGGAAGAAAAGGACAAAAGATCAGAATTATGAGATCCTGGCGAGATGTTTTAATAATTAATAGGCTCTTCTATCAGGACTAGTTAGAAATCTAGCATTTACCAGGACAAACATTCAATACAGAACTATTCAGAAGATGAACAGACAGCCTTCAACAATATCAACAAAACTAACCATGTTTAAGACTTAGTGGTGGTGGTGGTTGTGGTGGTTTAGTCACTTAGTCGAGTCCAACTCTTACAACCACATCGACTGTAGCCCCCTGGGCTTCTCTGTCCATGGGCTTTCCCAGGCAAGAACACTGGAGTGGGTCACCATTTCCTTAACCCATGTCTCTTGTATTGCAGGAGGATTCTTTACCATTGCGCCACCAGGGATTCTCTAAGACTCATTAGGGTGGAAAACACCCAGAACCAGAAGACAAACAAAAGCTTCACTGACACTAATGAGATTAAAAAGTAACCCTCTTAAACCAGTATTAGAGTGGTGATCCACTGGATCATAGAAGCAGCTAGAGAATATCAGAAAAACATCTGCTTCATGGACTACGCTAAAGTCTTTGACTATGTAGATCACAACAAACTGTGGAAAATTCTAAAAGAGATGGGAATACCAGACCACCTTACCTGCCTACTGCGAACCGTGTATACAGGTCAAGAAGCAACAGTTAGAACCAAACATGGAACAATGGACCAGTTTAAAATTGGGAAAGGAGTACGTCAAGGCTGTATATTGTCACCCTGCTTATTTAACTTATATGCAGGGTACACCATGAGAAATTCTAGGCTGGATGAAGCACAACCTGGAATCAAGGAAGAAATACAATAACTTCAGATATGCAGATGACACCACCCTTTCAGCAGAAAGCAAAGAGGAAAGCCTCTTGATGAGGGTGAAAGAGGAGAGTGAAAAAGCTGGTGTAAAATAACATTTAAAAAATGAAGATCATAGCATCCAGTCCTATTACTTCATGGCAAATAGATGGGGAAACAATGGAAACAGTGACAGACTTATTTTCTTGGGCTCCAAAATCACTGTGGATGGTGACTGCAGCCATGAAATTAAAAGACACTTGCTCCTTGAGAGAAAAGCTATGACAAACTTAGTGTATTAAAAAGCAGAGACATTACTTTGCCAGCAAAGGCCCGTATAGTCAAAGCTATGGCTTTTCCAGCGGTCATATATGGATGTCAGAGCTGGACAATAAAAAACGCTGAGCACCGAAGGATTGATGTCTTCGAACTGTGATGTTGGAGAAGACTCTTGAGAGTCCTTTGGATAGCAAGGAGATCAAACCAGTCAATCCTAAAGGAAATCAACCTGGAATATTCATTGGAAGGACTGATGCTGAAGCTGAAATTCCAGTACTTTGGCTATCTGATGTGAAGAGCTGACTCACTGGAAAAGACACTGATGCTGGGAAAAACTGAAGACAGGAGGAGAAGGGGGTGACAGGACAAGATGGTTGGATGGCATCGCCGACTCAATGGACATGAGTTTGAGCAAACTCCAGGAGATGGTAAAGGACAGGGAAGCCTGGCGTGCTGCAGTCCATGGGGTTGCAGAGAGTCGGACACAACTGAGAGACTGAACAATAAAAGAGTGGTGATAATATATGTGGTGGTAAAGATAAGTATCAAGTATTGATACCATCAGAAAGAATGAAAGGGAATTAGAAAGAGAATAATTCTCTTACCAGGTGACTACTCATAGTTATGGACCGCCGTGCCTACCTAACACCTGCATCCTTCCTGGATCTCACCAAAACTCATCCCTCATTCCTGAACACATATTACATGGTTGGTAACATCTTATTACTGATGTTACTTCACTAGTATTTCTCTTTTACTGTTAACTTTTCATTTGTTTATATTTTGTTTCCCTAGTAAAATGGAAATTCTTGAGATCAGAAACTTATAAGCCCAGTGGTTAAGAACTTGGGTTTTAAAGTCTCACATAGAGACTGACTGTAATCTCCAGATATACACCACTTCTCCTCCTAGAGTGATAGAACCCCCAGCTTTTAGCTAGCATGTAGCCACCTGGAATAGCGACTTCATTTCCCAACCTCCCTTGCACTTTAAGTGGCCATACATATAAGTTTGAGGCAGTGGGACATACAGAAGATGCCCCATGGCAGCTTCAGGAGACCTTCCTTAAGGACAGTTGCATGTGCCCCTGCACCCCTCCCTGGCCCAGACAAGGCCATGCTGAACCACGAGGACAAGGTAAGATCAGGTGAAGAAGCACACAGGAAGCCAAGGTCTCTGACACCATGGGCTACCAAAGCACCCTGGGACAGTATTACAGGCAAAAGGAAGACTGCTCCTTTGTGTAAACTTTGTTTATTGCAGGTTTTTCTGTTTCTCACACAGAAAAACTGATCTAACGTAAGTAAACATATAATCACACAGGCTTGAGTTCAACACCCAACTCAGTCAACTTCCTAGCTGAATTATCTCAGGCAAATCACCTGCCCCAGTTCCCTCATACATAAAATGGGATCAGCCTAACTTGGAATTGTTATGAGGATGTACACCTCTAACAATTCCATGCAAATGTGAGTGCTCAGTCGTGTCTGACTCTGGGCGACCCCACAGACTGTAGCCCACCAAGATCTTCTGTCCATGGGATTTTCCAGGCAAGAACACCAGAGTGGGTTGCCATTTCCCCCTCCAGGGGATCTTCCCAACCCAGGAACCAAAACTGCATCTCCTGAGCTGCAGGTAGATTCTTAACCGCTGAGCCACCGGGAAGCCCTAAGAATTGTAACAGGATATTCATAAAGCAAATGAGTTTATGTTAGGCAGATGTGATTTACGGAAGAAAAGGAAGGTTTCTTCAAGGAATGGACACTTAAAATTTATAACATAAAGAGAAGCTAAGTAGGCAAAGAAAGGAGGAAAAAATATTCCAGGCAAAGGTCATTCCCTAGGCAAAGGCCTTGGGCTGAAGGAAGTACAGAGACTACAGGAATGGAAAGAAGAGTGTGAGTCCAGGAAAGATAAGGAGGGGAACAGTAAAGGGAAAAGAAGCTAAAGAAGTAGACAGGGGCTACCTTGCAGCCTAAGACCATATTAAGAAGTACGGCCTTTAGCCTAAGAGATAAAGGAAGCAATGAATACGTTTAAGTTGGGGGGGATGAGGAGGGGCATAGCTAAAGATTCCGATTTCAAAAGCTCACTCTGGTCATAATATGAAGAAGAGACCACAGGTGGGGCAAGGCTGGCAAAAGTGTTTGGAGACCATTCAGATGCTACTGTAGTACTCCACTTGAATTAGGAGCACTAGGAGGGTAGGGGGGTGGAGAGCTGCTGAATTTAAGACCTAGTTCACAAGTAAGTGCAATAGGGACTGGAGAAAGATCAAGGAGCCAAGAGGGAGGTTACAACACTTGTGCAACTGTATATGTGGTGGTGCCAGTCACTGGACCAGGATAAAAGGAGCAGAACCAAATTCACAGACGAATAGTAAGAGTTTAGACATGATGATACTTAAATCTCTGAGAAATCCAAGAAGAGACGTCAAGTAAGTGATGGGAAAAATATAAAAAATTGAAGTCAGATAAGAGGTCTCTATCAAAAATACAAGTTCTAGATTGTCTGTGTATAGTTGTGAATGTATGAGATTACCTAATGGTAGTGTAAAGACAGAAAATAAGGGAGAACCCCCAAATTTATAGGCTAGAAAAAGAGGATTCACTTCTCTATGAAACCATGGGAAAATGACATTTCTTGAACCAAAATAGCTGACTACCAGCAACTTCTATATGATTCAATCTAATAGAAAGGATGGCCAGAGGGGGCAAAATCAGGGAGGTGTAATGTACTGACAAAGCCAAAATCTTTAAAGGAAGTGATGATGACCAATGGTGACATATGTTCCTGAGAAGTCAAGGAAAATGAGTGCAAAACATCCAATGGGTTTGGAGAGACTGATCACTATTTCTTTAACAAGAATTATTCTGGCAGAAAGATGGGGCTGGAAGTCAGTTTAAGATGAGAGAGAGGTAAAAAAATAAAGTATGCGCAGTAAGTAAGCAATTATTCTAAAGATCAACAAGATAATATATCTAAAGGGATTAGAAGAGTGCCTAGGCTCATTTAAAGGGCTCAATAAATGAGTTAAATGATTAAATGTTTTTTACGCTACTATTAAGACTACTAGTAGCTTTAAAACTCCCACAGCACTTTTAACAATGCTTTGCACTTAGCTAGCACTTAATAAATATTTTGGATATGATGATAACTGTGAAGCAGGAACAAAGGGATGCTAAATCATTCTACATAATTTGCAATTTAAGTAGCTATAAATTCTTCGAGAACCAGATGCCCTATTTTCCCTTCATTAAAATACAAGCTAATCTAAATATGATTCTGTGTTCTTAATTATCAAATGCTGTGAATTAACAAAATTTTCCCATTAGAATATCACTAGATTACTACCATGATGAAGTTACCCCCTAAAAAAGTGAAATTTGAACTAGAAGTGAAATTGGTTACATTTTATGATATTATTCACTGTTGTGAGATTTAATAAGGATACCTATGAGAGCCCTATAAAAGGAAAATAAGTAGGATCAGGAACTTCTCTTTGCTATAGTCAGTGAAAAGATGAGAGCTTTAGGAATATTCCAGAAAGTACACTGGCCACAGGTTAGGTATTCCTTTGTTCTATATTTACAGGTAATTGATGCTTGTCTTATCTACAGGTGAAATTTCAGAGTGTGAAGAACTAAACATCCAGCCAACATGCAGAAAGAAAGGCAAAGAGGGCCTTACAAAACCAAAGCAGGTGCAGGATCTTCATCATCTAGTAGAAAATCAACTAAAGGTGATTTATGAATTTTGCATTATCGGAATGGTCTTTGCCCATCTAGCACTTTTTCAGTCAGGCATGACTCCCCTTTTATACTTTCTCTCCCCACATACACATTCTTTAAGACCTGACTATTCTGGATCCCTCAAAATAAGAAAGTTGCCCCTTCTTCTGAATTCCTACTATTCTTTATTCATAATTCAATTTCAGCACCTAATACAGTAGATTGTAAAGATGCTTTTATCTGTCTTTTCTCAGCTCAATCTCCCAACTGGACTAGGTGCATAGCAAAGCTGATACCTGGGACAGGTTGTGTCTTACTGCATTCTGAACATCTGATACAAGATTGATAACAAATGTTTGTTGGACAGAAGGTATATGCCTACTAAATTTAATTATCTGATATAATATATCAAATTAGGAAGGCAACAGCCAGGGGCAGTTTATTAGTTTCTTATGACTGTTGCAGCAAATTACCATGAACAAAAAAGTGGCTTACAAATGTCACAAATTTAACATCTTATTGTTCTTGAGGTCAGAAGCCTAAAATGAGTCCACAGGCTTGTTTTCCTTCTGGAAAACTCATTTCCTCAACTTTTCCAGGTTCTAAAAGTTACCTGAATTCCTTGGCTCATGGTCCCTTCATTATCATCACAGCCAGCAGCACAGCATCTTCAAATCTCTTTGACATCCTGCCGGGCCCTCAGAAGGACCCTTGTGATTACACTGGGCCCATCTGGAAAAATCAGGATAAGTAAAGGACCTCTACATGGGAGGTTAATCACACCTGCAAAGTATCTTTTGCCACAGACGGTAACACCAGAACACAAACATCTTTTAGGGGCCATTATTCAGCCTAACGGGCTTCCCTGGTAGCTCAGATGGTTAAGAATCCCAGTTCGATTTCTGGATCAGGAAGTTCCCCTGGAGAAGGAATAGGCTACCCAGTCCAGTATTCTTGGGCTTCCCTGGTGACTCAGAGAGTAAAGAATCTGCCTGTAATCCAGGACACATGGGTTTGATCCCTAGGTCGGGAAGATCCCCTGAAGGAGGGCATGTCAACCCACTCCAGTCTTCTTGCCTGGAGAATCTCCATGGACAGAGGAGCCTGGCGGGCACAGTCCATGGGGTCACACAGAGTGGGACAAAACTGAGCGACTAAGCACAGCAAACTCGGTCTAACAGAGTCAGGCACACTGACAGCTGCAGAAACCAAATGCCAGTAACCTAAAAACAAAGAATAAAACAGAAAAAAAGATGGAAAGTAGAAAACACTAAAAATATACAAACAACGAAAAATGCAGCAACCTATGCCATGTAACGTGGGAATTAATTACTACTATGCTCTGTCAGTGACCTCTGAGGGCAGCACTGCTTTATTCTAGTTTAATATTACAAACAGAATTCAAAATAATGACTTCTGAGCCATGAAAAAAAAGAGTGATGTTTCATTCTGTAAAGTTCAAGAAAGAGGGCATGAGAGATTATGAAATATTTCAATAAAATGACTATCAGTTTTGAAAGATAGGACTAAACCTTAGAGGGAGAAGCTTAAATTGTACTTATATGGAAAATCTCATTCTCCAGTACTAAATGAGATTTATTATGTGTTATGGGCTAAATGGAACAACAGACTGGTTCCAAATAGGAAAAGGAGTACGTCAAGGCTGTATATTGTCAGCCTGCTTATTTAACTTCTATGCAGAGTACATCATGAGAAACGCTGGGCTGGAAGAAACACAAGCTGGCATCAAGATTGCCGGGAGAAATATCAACAACCTCAGATATGCAGATGACACCACCCTTATGGCAGAAAGTGAAGAAGAACTAAAGAGCCTCTTGATGAAAGTGAAAGAGGAGAGTAAAAAAGTTGGCTTCAAGCTCAACATTCAGAAAACTAAGATCATGGCATCTGCTCCCATCACTTCATGGGAAATAGATGGGGAAACAGGGTCAGACTTTATTTTTTGGGGCTCCAAATTCCCTGCAGATGGTGATTGCAGCCATGAAATTGAAAGCCGCTTACTCCTTGGAAGGAAGGTTATGACCAGCCTAGATAGCATATTTAAAAGCAGAGACATTACTTTGCCAACAAAGGTCCATCTAGTCAAGGTTTTTCCAATAGTCATGTATGGATGTGAGAGTTGGGCGGTGAAGAAAGCTGGGCGCCAAAGAATTGATGCTTTTGAACTGTGGTGTTAGAGAAGGCTCTTGAGAGTCCCTTGGACTGTAAGGAGATCCAACCAGCCTGTCCTAAAGGAGATCAGTCCTGGGTGTTCACGGGAAGGACGGATGTTGAAGCTGAAACTCCAATACTTTGGCCACCTCACGCGAAGAGTTGACTCATTGGAAAAGACCCTAATTCTGGGAAGGATTTGGGGCAGGAGGAGAAGGGGACAACAGAGGATGAGATGGCTGGATGGCATCACCAACTTGATGGACATGGGTTTGGGCAGACTCCGGGAGTTGGTGATGGACAGGGAGGCCTGGCATGCTACAATTCATGGGGCCGCAAAGAGTCGGACACGACTGAGCGACTGAACTGAACTGAACTGATGGGCTAAATGAATGTTTGTCCCCCCCGCCCAACTAAATTCCTACATTGAAATCCTAATCCCTAATGTGAGAGTACTAGAAAATGAGGCCTTTGAATGGTGATTATGTCATAGGAGTGGAGCCCTCATGAATTGCCCTTAAAATAAAGACCCCAGAGAGCTCTCTCTCCTCTCCATCATGTGAAGATACAGGGAGAAAATGGCTGTGTGCAACCTGGCAGAGGGCCCTCACCAGAATGCAACCATTCAGTGCCTGATCCTGAACTCCCAGCCTCTAAAACTGTGAGAAGTCAGTTTCTGCTGTTTGAAAGCCACCAAGTCTATTAAATCTGTTACAGCAGCCCAAAAGGATTAAGGCAGTATTTATCAGAGAGATTTATTTCTGTCACGTATGCCTGAACTTATATGTTAACCCTCAAAGCAGTCATCTTGGGAACGTAATACATTCGAATAATTACTGTCTGAAAGTTTGATGAAATCATCCCTTAAGAAGTTATTTTTAGAACCAATATATGACCTACATCATTATCAGTATCATTACTTTATAACGATACTTCATTTTTAACTGGAATAGCCTTAAGTTGAGTTATCAAGATAGGCAATCATTAAACTTGGTTTCAAATGATCTGGACCATAAAAAAATTCAAATGTCATATATCCTGATAATTGTCAAAAGATTGAGCTGCAAGATCTGGATGCAGTTCTAAAAGAGCAAAGACAAAAACAAAACAGCAGTAATCACTAAAGTAAGAATTTAGCCTTTCCAGACCAACTCTTTGAACAGGACACACTCTTTGGAAGTATACTATGGTACGCTGCTTAATAAGACTCTGGCTCTGATCATTAGTCACAATTTGTATGTATTATTCATTAAGTCATTTACATTTAAAGAACATTTAAATGCATTCAAGTTAAACTAAACTATATATCTACTGTATATCAATGCCTATTTATTACACGTATTATTACAAAGCTCTGATTTGTATTAATGCTGACACTGTGATCCTTATGTATCTGGATACCAAATCCTGGAGACATATTTCTCCTTCATTTCTTCCACAGATGCTGGGAACTTGATTTCACAGGTTACAAGTTCCCACCCTATAGACTTGGGAATCCAGATGATCTAAAGTCAAACTGTGAAGCAGGATTTATTTCACAGTCACATACACATAGCTTCACACACATTCCATATGGGCTGTCCAGAATCGCTAGCCATATATATTTCAAAATGCTGACAACAGAGCCCCATTAGCAACTTCATAAGTAAAGCTGGGGTCTATCACTGAACTTGATAAATGGCACTCTTGGTGGTCACTAAGCCCCCATTCATACTCATGGCATCATTGTTTCCATAGAAATAACACCACTACATTCTCCAAGGGGGAGAAACTAAAAGGGATTCTCAAAGACAACAAAACACAAACAATGCAACTGGAATATGCAAGCTATCAGTTAAAGTAGCTTTTTAAGGGTGTCTTAGTTTCTTTGGGCAAACTCTGGGAGATAGCGAGGGACAGGGAGGCCTGATGTGCTGAAATTCATGGGGTTGCCAACAGTCAGACATGACTTAGTGACTGAACAACAACAACAAAGTTTCTTTGGAGAAAAACACAAGCACAAAGTGCAGCTTTCTTAAATTACAAACAAATGGGGAATAAACACAACTGCTAAGTTTCTTTCTGAAATGAATCCACTCTACTTTGCACAAGCCACATTTAAGAAATTTAGCTTTTCTTAAATTAACACTTGAAACCCTATGACATAAACATGTCAATGTTTCAATGCTTTTAAAAACATTTAAAACCTTTAAGTGATTTTTGACTCTGTATGATTATATACTGTGAACTTAACATAATACAGAGAAAATTTTAATGATTTTTTTAGCAGTTCAGCTAAGAAAAACAAATCTCATATGCAGTTAAAATCCATAAGAAAATATAAGAACCAAGTCACAATCATGTTGAATGTTGAATGATGTTGAATGATGGAACTATATGAAACTGGACACAAAGAATGGTAAGGTCAAACTATTATACAAATTGGAGCAGAATATTTTCAAAAGCAATCACAAGAATACAAAATTCATGAAGAAGAAAAGCAGACACTAGTACCATCCTGATAGTACAAATATCAGTAGTGTTAGAAACAGCCTGCTGAGCGTATAGAAAGAAAGCAGCACATTCTTTCAAGTGTTTATAATTAACAGCCTGATTCTCAACTCCAGAAGTATCCGAGGAATGCCTTTCTGGACAAGGGACAGTCTTTTAAAAGATTGAAAATGTTGCCCAAGTCAGTCACCCAAAAGCAACCTAACTCAGAAAGGACAAGTGCATGGTGGTGTGGTCCCAGAGAGACCACTTGTATACAAACACATGAGCTCTGTCCCAGATGAGAATCACAACCAAACGAACCATATCAGGGGTTACATGCTATCTTCCTACTCTTCCTGAGCAATGGTAAGAAGGATGATGATACCTGAGCGACAGTGAGTACAGAAACCTCAAAGTTAACAAGTTGAGGGAAAGGGTCCTAAGAAATCAAACAAACACCATCCTGCACACGCCACTGTGAACCCACACAGCACACCCTGCCTACCCCAGAGCTATTTCTTTGTTATCCATCCTATGTCAAATCCTCTCGGCTTCTACAAGCACTTAAAACTTACTATTTAATGAAATCCTAAAAAGACCCATTTGCTTCCCTAGTGGTAGTCTTGTTTATGGGTGCTGTGCCATTCCTGAAAACTCACATGTAGGAAGCAACTTAAAGAAATACCAACGGCATAGAATGACAGCAAGTACTTGCCAGCACATCACCCAATCTTCCAACAGGTGAGATAGGCACTGGTGTCAGAAGATTTCCACTGCAGACCTTAAGGGCTTGACCATTTGGGAGACACAAACATCTAGAGCTGAAGGTCGAGCCATGGATATAAGATAGCATGCGACTACAAAAGACCACTTATGTGTCCACCAAGGCAGGAGATGAGAACTGAGGGAAACAGAAGGGGATTCAAGTGCGAGGAAAAGACTACAGATAAGATAAGATGGGTGGTGGGAGCTGCATCTGTGCCTCCTACCCATCTGGGCTGTTGTTTTTTAATCAATGCTCTCCACCCACCCCTCCACTGTCACCACCCCCATATCTCACTCACGGTCCTACTGGGAGATACAAGGGTAAGAGAGACTGTTCTATATGCAGGTCAGAGAAAAATTATTAGGATGTGGTTCCTGATATCAAGGGGCTCACAAAGAAGTGAGTAAAAGACAGATATCTAAAATAATTCTGATTCAGTGTTATAAACACTGTGCAGTAAATGGAAGGATGACCAACGGTTGGCCAGGGAGATAAGGTAGGATTGGAATATGAGGGCAGGGAGAGAACAAGAACAAGAGCTGAGGTCTCCAGGTGTCAAAGAAGTGTTCAGAAAATGCAAACAGCCCTGTGCATTTGAAGGAAATGAGCATGGAGGAGCGGTTAGAAATAAGGCTTGGAATTTAGCCAGGGGACAGTCATGGCCAATTTTTTAAATAACCAAAACAAGGCAATAAATCTGGCACATCTGATTCATGGAGTTGCTTAAAGGGAGAAATGACCTCCCTGGAATTTGATAAGAGAAATGTCTATGGCCAGCAAAGAAAAGCTAAGAGAGATGCATGGCTCTTCAGACTCAGCAACGATGCATTAACAATCAGGGTGGTCCATAGCACTAAGATGGCAATCTAACCTCAAGACCTATGCATGCAGCCAGTGGCTGCCTCCCACTCCCGCTGCCCCTGCCTTACTATCACTACGGATGATATTGCCTTTCACAATTTCATATGTATGTACCAGATTGAAACCTGGATTTCTTATTGCTTACATGACCTCCTGCAGCAGTTACTAGAAAAATCACATACAGATGTGAACAGAGAAACCCAAGGACTTCCATTGTCTTCCCAAAGTGTTAACTCCCTGACTTTTGGCAAGTTCCAGCCAGACCTCCCTTTCTATTCCCCTCCAACCAGAAGGTTCTGCAGAATTTGACATGGATTCAAGATCTGAATGTGGGCGGCTCTGTAAATCAGCTAAGTTTATATTATCTTGGATGCTCCATTTGCTCTTTCTGTGCATCTCTCTCCCCTCCAGTGTGGCCCTTTCACCTCTAACACCCAAGCTTTCTGACCAACTCTTGGGAAAGACTTGTACAAAAATCAGTTTCCCCAAGGAATAATTTGGATTGAGAAGAGAACACCCTGTAAGTAGAAGGTGCTTCTTCTGTGTGTGTTTAGTTACTCAATCGTGTCTGACTCTTTGCGACCCTTTGGACTGTAGCCCACCAGGCTCCTCTATCCATAAGATTTATTCAGGCAAGACAACTGGAGTAGGTCACCATTTCCTCCTCCAGGGGATCTTCCTGACCCAGATCAACCCACATTTCCTGTGTCTCAAGCATTGCAGGTGGATTCTTTACCCACTGAGCTATCTGGGAAGCCAAAAAAGTGTTTAAATGATAGAAGGTGCTGGATTCATTAAGAGATCATCATAAAGAAGCTAATTCCTAAATAACGGGGCACATTCACAAGCAGGTCTAGGTATCTGGCTCTGGTTGACAGGGTAAAACAATCAAAATTCCTGACTCACACCGAATGTATGAGAGATGCTAAAACTCAATGACAAATGACTTTTGCTTCATCAACCACTCTATTCTTGAGGGACAAAAGACCCTGTCCATACAAAAAGCACACATTTGTGTGTACACACCCACATGTATAAGTATACAAGTGTCTCTAAGAGAGGAGGAAGGGAAGCAAAGAAGTGGAGGAGCAAACCTGGCAGAGTTAGATGAGTGATGCCAGCATTCAAAGATAAGTCACTCACATAGGCAGGTCTGAAAGGAAGCGGTGAATTAAACATTGTCCACACAGGTGCAAGCTTTGACCAACAGCTAAAAGTCCCAAGGACTCACAAAGAGTTAGAATATAATAAAGACCTTTTGGAAAGAGAGTAAAATCCATTAGAAGATTAAATTCAGTCCAGAAGCAAAAGTAAGGAAAACAGCTCCAGAAATGTTTACTGATACATAAGATGATGGTTGAGCAAAAACAATCGCTCAGGTACTCTGGTAGAATGCCAGTTATAGACTCATGGGCTGGACTCAGTATACAGTTGATGCTAACTTGTCCTCTGTCTCCTTACCTCTATTCCAATTTACTGAATTCTTATCAACTATATTCATACCCATAAAGTCTGGGCTGGCTTGCTCACATAGAAAACAATCACTTCCATTGTTTTTTTTCAATGGTTCTCCTGTGTATAAGACTGCATTCATGCCATGAGTTTATGATGCTACAGACATCACTCTCCAAGGGAGTCATCCATTTGAACTCGTTTCACTTATTGCTATTCAGTTGCTAAGTTGTGTTCGACTCTTTGTGGCCCCATGGACTGCAGTGCACCAGGTTTCCTTGTCCTTCACTGTTGTTCACTCTTCAGCCACCGATTACAGCTTTCACTGTGGGACTCCTGTCCTGATCAGCACCTTACACATAGCAGTGGAAGGTCATGAAAAAGGAAATCAGAGAATGTAGATAGCTCAGAGAAATTGACTGCCTATTCCATATATATATAAAAAAAATCTCCATCAGCAAATAACTCACACTGAAATCCCTCTCCTGGGCCAGCTGGCCAGGTCTCTTGGCATGAAATGGTAAAAGAAGTGGAGGGAGAATAAACAGCTATGTGGAGAAGGGTCTAGGCTGTGCACTTCAGTCTGGCCAGGGCCAGCTGGAACAGACAAGCACAGAGAAGAGGTAGATCCTGGCTTCTGGAGAAAGAGCCATCATAAATGAAAGCTGCCAGAGAGGGGGGAAAAACTGACCAACCTACAATACAAATTCTGGGAGCCATCTCAAAATAAAGTGCTCTTCAAGGTCATCTTGAGTCCTTCCCAGTACTTTAGAACAGCCTGACGGATGCTAATTAACCCTCCAGATTCCATGGCCCCAAGGGAGATGTAAATATGTTCAACTGATGAGTGTATTCAATCTGTACTATTTCTGGAGCTCTAACAGCTTTCTAAAGGGCCTTTTGAAGAAAAGCATTTTGATAGCACCATAGAATGTCCAAACCAAAATGGACCGCAAAAAGCCTCTCTGGAGAGGAAGCAGGAACAGTGGCAAAAGAAAGATCTGGATCCAAATCCCACCACATTGGGCATCCACCACTTGAGTGAGGCCGGGGCGGGGGGGCGGGGAGGGGTTACTCAAGCCATCTAATCCTCAGTCTCTCTACCTGCAAAAAGAGGACAACATCGCCCACTCCACAGATTGTGTTGTTAAAAAGCCTAGCCCTGTTCCTGATTTACAGTGGTCTACAGTTGTAATCTGTGGTATCCTATAAACAGTGCTATACCATACAGTCCTGCAGTAGCTTAGAATTTAGCACATATTATCCTCACATCCTTTCTCCTTTGTAACCACTCACCAATATCAGCCTCTCATGACACACCAGCCACTGCAGAAAATACATCCATGTAGATTCTCAAGGCCTCATGTTCTTTACTGTAAAATGACCAACACGTTTGCCTATTATTAGCCAGTCAGCAAGACAGCAGTGGAGCCAGCTTGCCAATCTTTCGTCCCAAGTCCAACTTTCTCGTGCTCTTCATTGTCTGCCAGTCCCACGGCTGTGCCCGAGGCATTCTCAGTTTTGAACATTATTCCTTACTCATACATGCTCACTTCCCCTAGAGCCCATCTCAAATTCCTCGGCCTTTGCTGGGGTTCCAAGTTACCTCAGCTTTAATTTTCACCTGTGACTCTCATTAACAAGCTGCATACTTCGTTCTCAGGATCCAAACATAGGCACTAAGCAAGAAGGCTTAGGGAAATTTCTCTATACTACCAGAAGGCTTATGAAATCTTAATGAGAGGACAATCTATCAGTCTAAACACGTTCAGATTATTTTCAAGTGAAAATCAGAAACACTTGTTAGGGTCGGCATGGTGTGTGCAGGGGGTTGGGGTGGGGGAAAGGGAGGTGTCAGCCACATGGGGTGATGGCAGCTCTCATGTTCCCCCATTCCCACACAGGATGACACGTGTAATTCCCAACCAGCGGCACCCTCCTGAGCTGTTCCTGGGCTCCAGAAATCTCAGTCCTATGAGATCCTGACTTTAAAAAACAACAACAAAAAACTAGTGTCAATGACACAAAACATCTCATCAAAAACCCCTATTAGAAAAATAAGCAGGTCTTAACTTGGTTTGGGCTTCCCTGATGACTCAGCTGGTAAAGAATCTGCCTGCAATGTGGGAGACCTGAGTTCGATCCCTGGGTTGGGAAGATCCCCTGGAGAAGGGAACAGCTACCCACTCCAGTATTCTGGCCTGGAGAATTCCATGCACTGTTTAGTCCATGGGGTTGTAAAGAGTCAGGCACAACTGAGCGACTTTCACTTCACTAACTTGGTTGGGCCAACTTGCCCAAATCCTATCCCTTCTTTCCTCTTTAATCACTAAGGAGCCTCTAGAGGAGTCAATATTATCTCCCAAGATAGGAATTATCATTTCCTTGGCACAGCACATGTCTGCTTCTTATTTTCAGGATTCATGAATTTAAAAAGATAAATCTTCAACCGAACTGTGTCAGCAAAAACTTTTTGAAGTGGCTTGGAAAATGAAAACCAACAGATAATCAAAAGAAAAAAGTCCACGAGATTAGTCTGTTCTGGTGGGAAAACTACAACTGTCTCACAAGATTATATCCACAAAGGTGGTGATATTTCCTCGAATTTCAGCATTTTAAGAGTCAAGAGCGAAGCAGGGGGATCAAAGATTATGGAAACACCTAAACTTTTACTTATCTTATTGACCAGAACATCAGATTAATTGTTAATTTTTGTTTTCTAAGAATGTAAAGTGGTTAGTTATGTGTGTTTAATTCTTCTCTGATAGTTCATAAAGGTAACAGGGCAAAATACCAATTGTTCCCGCATCAATAACTGCCCTCAGCTTCATCCATGAGAAACAGGCTTTGTTCACTCGAGGGCTCAATCAGTATTTATTTATTTGGGCCAACTAGGTGCTATAGAACAGTCCATTAGAACTTTCTAGAATAATGGAATTTTTTTTTTAATCTGTTCTTTATATCCTAGATGCTGGTCACACATGACTACCAAGCACTTGGAATATGGCTAGTATAACTGAGGAACTGAATGTTACTTTAAACTTAAATTCTCACATGTGTCCACTGGCTACTGAATTGAATAGCATACCAATAAGGGACACCAAGACATGAGAAAACATGAATGGTAAATCATGTTGTATCTGGAAGAACAAGAAAAGGACATAAGAAAAGCTAACTCATAAGTACAAGTTAGTAAGTAAAATTGCCCTCCAAGTCTTCACGTTCTCTATGCAAAAGCCCCTGTTGATCAGCTGTCAGCACAATCATCACTTGTTCAGGGAAGTGTTTCCAAGGGCTAATCTTACCATGGACCCTTTCCTTTAGCAGATTTTAGTTGAATGTTCACACACATGTGTAATTATCTGATTAGCCCTTGATTCCAGTTTCTATCAACATCATATCAACTTTCAGGGCAGAAACCATGTTGATTTTTTCTCACTACTGTGCTCCAACACAGTACATGGCACATAGTAGGTTTAAAATTAACATGTGTCAAACAACTGAATAAATTATTAATTGAGCTTCTGGATGTAAAAATGATCACAAAATATAAGGCACAATAGAAATGTTTGTGATTGTTACTTGGTGTGGACAATGACAAGAGAATTAATCCTCTTAGCTGCTGGAAACCATTCTGCTTTCATTTAAGTAACAAAATTGCTGCATTTGCAGGACACCACAAGGAAAGGGACTTGTACAAGCTATCCCACGGTGCCCTATTTCAGTATTCTCTTCAGGACCAGGCCAAAATATCCAGCTCATCTGTGTTCAGATGCAGTACTGCTTTGTTCTGATCCATTGCTGGTCACTGTGGGAGCTTTGGTTGAGTCATCTGGCCTTTTAAAAAGTGAGAGGCCTATTGGTTAAGTCTGCTGGGTATCTGGTGCTGGACCATAGACAATGCATTCTGGCCATGGATTAGGCTGAGAAAAGCACTCCAGGTCCCCCCAACCCCCACCTCTGCCTGAATCCAACTCTATACCCAAAGTGCCATGGGCATCAGGAGCCAAAGGAAACTGCAGTGGCCAAGGCCCGGGAGAGCCTGCTCCCCCATGCTGACACATTCAAGGGAACAAAGGCCTTCCAAGTTGCACTGAGCTGGTCTGAAGATGGAGGTCTTTATGCAGGTTTCCAAGGAGATGACTCTGATGCTGTTACCATGGAAACTGTTGCTACCATCTATTGTCCATCACCCCTTGACAGAAATTTGGGGCAGGGGGGTTTGTTGATGGAGAAGGAAACAAGAAGAGTTGGATTTAAGTCAAGATGAAGAAAACATTGAGATGGGTTCCCTAAAGACTTCAGCGGTGTATGTGAACAAAACCTCCAATCTCCAAAGGAAATGAATTAGGGACATGAGTGTCTATGGTTTGTTATTATTAGTGCTGGTAGAGCTGGAGTAAAGCGGGACATGAGAATGACCTCTACCCAGTTGCTGGGCCTTGTCACCTAGGATCTCCGGAGGAAACACTCAAGCGTAAGGGTCAGCGGTGATGTGCAGGTCATAACCCCTGAAGCTGCAGAACCATAAGGAAACTCCCTTTCTTCCTGCTGAAAACTTTTTTTCAGGTAGGAGAGGAGCATATTAGAAGTCCCTCTAATTTTTGCTGTATCCACTACCAGCAAAGTGATAATTTTTTTAATCTAATGAGAGCAGCTTATGGGAAAATAGAATAGTTCCATAAACAACAAACACACAGAAATGCATTTGGGTAACAGAAGACATCCTGGTCTTGGCATCAAGGTCATTCTCATCATTTATTATATGCATGGCCTTGGGCACTTAACTGCTTGAGTCTCAGTTATCTCATTTCATGGAAATAGTTACTGCCAAGTCTACCTCACATGGTACAAAGTCTTATGAAGGAATTACACTATCTACGCCAAGAACCAAGTACCTAACACACTTTACCCATATTAACAAAAGGCTTTTGACTTCAATTACTCCAGCCAGGATTGCTATAAATCCTTTTGTGTTATCCAACTTTGTGTTTGGAAAACAGTTGGTACCCAACCAATTATTAATAATATGACATTAAAATTATGGGTGATAAGATGGACTGTCTTCACAGTCTTCTGCTTATTTTCTTACCTAGGCCCTCAGGCCATATGAAAGCATCAAGTCTGACAATTAGATCTTACTTTTTCCCAAAGTAGTTTTGGAAAGTTAAATTTCAATTGGAAATAAGATACTGAAGTTACAGGGGGAGGTCTGTGGAAGAGCAGGGATAGAAAGTAGAACCTGGGGAAAAGAAATGAATCTGGCAGGTGCATTGTCAAACATGAAACATCTAACTAGGGTAGAGAATGGGAGGTGGGAAAGATCTGGAGTCTGGACGTGGAAAGAAGAATAGAAATTATATACTGATGCTACCCCGATCTAGAAAGCCTTCACATCTTTCATACTCCTTATAAAGACAACAAAAAGTTTGAGATCCATCTTACAAAGTAAGCACTCACAAAGCTGCCAGGTAGAACCATACCTTCTTCAGAAAAGGTGACTTGGGCCTGGGCACTCCAGAAGCCAGACAAAGGAGGCATTCAGGATGGAGCAAAGAAAATGCAATTCAGTTCCTGTAGCTCTGAATAAGTTCCTTATTTATGTTTTTCTCTCAAATAACACTGCTGTGCATTGTTGGGATTCTCTCAGATCAGGATCATCTCTTTTGAGGTACAGACAGGAGGGAAAGAGAGAGGCAAGGAATACAAATGCCTTTCCAATCATGGGACTGGTAGCACTGATTGATCCTACATGCTAGGAAGAAAGGAACTGTGACAACATGCTAGATGTTCTAGTTCTTGGCTTTAGGTCTTTCTTGATACCCATTATGAACCCAGCACCAAGCTAAGGCCACACAGTCAAAAAAGGGGTCACTGAAGGACAGTGGCCAGAGAAGTTAATGTCCTTGGCCCCACCAAATAAGAGTCATGCTGTGCTTTAGCTTTAAATATGGTTCCCACAAAAATGACTTCCAGAGTGTTAACAACCTCTGAATACCATGACCTGCCCAACCTAATAAGGGACAGAATTTCTTCTCAACAATTTTGTGCTTCAGTGAGGACAGAATGACCACGCTCATTTTGCCCAGATCTCATGACATGCTCGGAGAAGGCAATGGCAAACTCTTGCCTGGACAACCCCATGGATGGAGGAGCCTGGTTGGCTGCAGTCCATGGGGTCGCTAAGAGTCGGACACGACTGAGCAACTTCACTTTCACTTTTCTCTTTCATGCATTGGAGAAGGAAATGGCAACTCACTCCAGTGTTCTTGCCTGGAGAATCCCAGGGACGGGAGAGCCTAGAGGGCTGCCATCTATGGGGTCGCACAGAGTCGGACACGACTGAAGCGACTTAGCAGCAGCAGCAGCAGCATGACATGCTCACAGTACAGAAAGGGAGCGCTCAAATGGAACTGACATATCATACACTATTATCCAGGCTTCTCATTTTAGGGTTGAAAACGTTGAAGCCAAGAGACCCAATAATGACTTGTCCTGGGTCAGGAACCAAGGAGCACAGATTCCAGGCCAGAATATCACTGTATTATTTCTGTCACATTAAACCACCATCAACTACCATCTTAATCCTGCATGTACTAATTTCATCTCGTCAATTAGACTAAACTCTCTTTGACAAGAATTTTATCTTTTCCTAGTAATTTTAGGCATTCATGCCATAACACATAGCACCAAGCTAAAGCATCTAAGGAAGGTATTGGGAGCTCAAGAAATGGATTCTAAAGCAGGTCTCAGTTCACCAACACACATCACAGAAATCTTGGCTATTTCTGGGGTAGGAGTTGATCACTCCACCCTCCCTTGAAACAATTTCTTTTCCTAGTCCCCAAATCTTGAGTCTTTTGGAAGAATTCTAGCCATAAGGGCATCTGGACTGCCATCTTTAAGGAGAGTCAATGACAACTTCCCCAACTCTCAGGTTTTTAATGTTGGTTTAAATACTATGCTTTAACAGAGCTAGTGGTTGGAGCTGGGTGTGCTCTTTCAAAACCTTGCAATTTAAGGAATCCATCACCATCTCTCATTAAAATAGCCCACCCGAGACTCTTACAGAAAGGGATTACCAATTTCATTGCCAAAAAGAATAGAAGACTCACTCACACTACTGATATTCTGACATACCCAAAAAGCAAGCCAGTATTTGGGCCTAAATAGATCCTAGTAGTCTGACCTGTTTCTGTACTAAACCTGACTAGTTGGTATGATTTGAAAATGTCTCATTCAGAAAGCAATGTCTAAAAAGGAACTGCTGATGAACATCTGGGTTTTTTCCAGTTTGGGTTATTATTACACTTAAGGCTACCATGAACATTCATGCACAAGTCTGTGCATAGACACGTGCTTTCACTTCTCTTGCATAAATAACTCGAAGTAGAATGGTTGAATTATAAGGTAGGTAAATGTTTAACTTTATAAGAAACTGCCCACCTGTTTTTCAAAGTGGCTGTACCATTTTACATTCCCACCAGCAGTATGTCAAGAGTTCCTCATCAGTACTTGATATGGTCAGTCTTTTCAATTTCATTCAGACTTACAGTTATGTAGTAGTATCTCATTATGGTTTTAATTTGCATTTTCCTAATGACAAATGATGCTGAGTATCTTTTCATGTACTTATTAGTCATCCACATATCTTCTTTGGTGAAGCAACTGGATTCAAATCTTTTACCCACTTTTTAAGTTGAATTGTTTTCTTATCTGAATTTTAAGAGTACTTTGTAGATTCTGGATAAAGTCCCTCAGACAAGAAAGTCTATAGCAATTGCTTCCCTTAAAAACAAAATATCTTACTGATTTCCTTAAGCCTTTCCCTCATTCCACCAGTTATTCCTCCCCTGCTATAGTAGAACACAATCTAAACATTTAAATGAAGGACAAGAAACATGGTCTTATTAGCCTCCATGACCCCATCTGGCACAGCTGATCAGGAAGCAGATATCTTCTCATACCCCTGACTTTGACTCAAGTCCATTTTACACTCACACACTTCTGCAAGAAGTCAACATTAATGTTTCTTACTTCAAGAGACACTACCTTTAATCAGTAGTTCTCAACAGGGAGACAATTTTGCCCCCCAGAGAACATTTGGCAATGCCCAGAGATATTTGTTTGTCACAACTAGGTGGGGAAACAGCTGTTACTGGCATTTAGTGGGTAGGGGCCAGATATACTGCTAAAACACCCACAATGTACAGATCAGCCCCCCAAACAAAGAATTTTGTGTAAACCCTGCTTTAAAAGTATTAATATTTGCAGGTACTGCTTTTAGATAATGCAATAGAAATACTGATTTAAGAGCCAGGAAATACGGGTTCTTCTCCTAGCTCTGTCACTAACTAGTTGTGTAACCTCAGGCAAAGCACCTAAACTCTTAAAGTCCCCAGTTTCTCATCTGTTAAAGGCAAGGGATAACCTAAATACCTCTAAGTTCTCCAACTGCAAAGAAATACAACTGTATGACTGTTTATGCAAAACCACACACAACTTGGAGCAGTCATGAAAATGACTTTAGGTTTTCCATGTTTAAGGGGTTTGACAACATAATGATACAGGTTTGTTTAAGAGAACAGTCCCTGAGAATGTTTCTCATTAAAGAAGATGGGAATTAACTGCTGACCTCAGCAGGGACCCCAAACAGAGATGGGAAGACAAGAAGACCAGATGGGCTTCTAGCACCTGCCAGAAGAGTGCAGGTGTTCCCAGAACAGAAACCGTCCCACTGAGCTAGATCCCTTCCTACCCTCCCTTCTACCCCAACTCACTCAACGTCAATGATGTAATCGTGAACTTAGAACGTGCCGTTCACAGCAGAGCAGGGGAAAACCCTTCCGGGGCCAATTTGCCCAGCAGATGCAGTTTCCAACTCAAAAGTGAGATGGTGCCAGTGAGGCAGTGTCTTTGAAAATCCTGACAGAGCTCTGATAGGAAGAAAGTCACCTGATAACAGAACCCCGGGACTCACCTCAGTGAAACAACAGGCTTATTACTGCAAACCCAGGCAACACAAACCCTGAATCCTAACCAAGTTTCTGCCACTCATGCCCCCTTTGGGGGGAAGAAGATCCTCCACCAATTCTTGTAACAGCTGTTCTGCAGGTTAAATGAGGTTGAAAATTGTTCCGAAGAGTCCCTGCAAGAACAAACAGACGGCTAACATCTCGGACAGCCCTGGGGTAAACTTATTTCATTTCAAACCGACAAAAAATTATAAACATTAATTAAGGAAGAAGATTTACCAGGAACAACCTGCCTCTCAAAAGTAATCCCAAGAGCTTCCCACAGATATTCCTGGTGAAAGCACCATGATGTCTGCCATGATTGATGGTTAAGAAGAGGAGCAAGGTTGACTGTGCACTCCTTGCACTTTTTCCAACAGGACAGGGTCAAAAGTTGGGACATATTATTAACCATTGTCATCTCTCCTCTCTGTTTTTCTTCTGTGAAGAGAAAGCAAGCTTCCTACATGCATACCTACAGGAAAAGGGGAATACAAAGGTGAGACACAATGTAGAAGTGAATACCTTGGTCTCCAATAGGAAATGTTCTCAGGCTATAGCCCGTACCCACTACCACTCAACATCACCTACCTGGTTTGCCTCCAACTAACCCAGAGCTTGACAGAACCATGAGAAGCATGCTTCTCTGTTCTAGCTGCAGCCCTTACCCTTCAGCGTAGTCCCGTCTGCCACCAGAATCATTCCACAGACAAGCCTGAGGCAAAGCCACTGCAGAGACTTTTGCAACCAGTTTAACTAATCAGGACGTCAGAACTAAAGCAGAGAGCACTATTCATTACCAGCCTAAAGACTGAGAACAGTAAGCGCCATTAGCGATGCCTGTAACTTCTAGTTAATCAGGCTCTTCCTGCATTGCCTGCTGTGTGTGGGGGTGTATGTGTATGTGTGTACGGAGTGGGGGGAAGGTCAGCTCAAACTCACAGCAGCACGTAAAATCAAGTCTTCTTTATAAAATTGCTCATTTTTTCACTTCTACATTTGCCTGTCCCCTTCTTTGCAAGGACCAGTTAGCAATAAAATCTGAAAGACAGCTGGGAGTGTTATGTTCTGAGCTGAACCAGATGACTTAAGCAATCTCTTTTCTCTGGGATTTGAGCCCTATCTCCTCTGGGGGCCCTGAGGTGCTGTTCCTCTCAGTTCTTGGAGGCTGACTATCCCTGTGGCTATTTCTACATAACAAATTACAACATCTATAACATAACCACTTTTTAATTTTGCCCACACTTTTACAAGTCAGAAATGTGGGAGAGGCTGCGCAGTTCTCACTTGGGTTCTCATGCAGTTACAGTCAGAGGCTGGCTAGAGCTGCAGTCATCTGAAGGTCAGATGAAGCTGGGCGTCCAGGATGGCTCTCTCATAAAGTTGGCAGCCAGTGCTGGCTGTCGACTGGAGCTCAGCTGGAGCTGTCGACCAGAGTGCCCACACGCGGCCTCTCCACGGAGGCTGTATCAGGCTAGCAGGACTTCTTAATTGGCAGCTGGCTCCTCTCAGATAGTTGTCTGGCCCTTCTGGGACCTAGCCTCACAAGTCCTACAACTTTGGAAGTCACATACTTCCATTCATTCTGTGAGCTATAAGTGAGTCCCTAAGGTCAGCTGTTCCTGGGGTCCCATCACTTCCTGGCAAATAAAAGAGGAAAAAGTAAAAGTAGTGACAGATTTTCTTTTCCTGGGCTCCAAAATCACTGCGAATGGCGACTGCAGGCATGCAATTGGAAGACGTTTGCTTCTTGGAAGGAAAGCTATGACAAATCTAGACAGTGTATTAAAAAGCAACGATATCACTTTGCCGACAAAGGTCTGTAGAGACAAAGCTATGGCTTCTCCGGTAGTCATGTATAGATGTGAGAGTTGGACCATAAAGAAGGCTGAGTGCTGAAGAACTGATGCTTTCAAACTGTGGTGTTGGAGAAGACTCTTGAGAGTCCCTTGGACTGCAAGGAGATCAAACCAATCAATCCTAAAGGAGATCAACCCTGAATACTCATTAGAAGGACTGATGCTGAAGCTCTAATACTTTGGCCACCTGATGTGAGGAGCCAACTCATTGGAAAAGACCCTGAGGCTGGGAAAGATTGAGGGCAGAAGGAGCAGGGGGAGACAGAGGATGAGATGGTTGGATGGCATCACCGACTCAATGGACATGAACTTGAGCAAACTCCAGGAAGATAGTGGAGGACAGGGAAGCCTGGCATGCTGCAGTCCATGGGGTCACAAAGAGTCAGACATGACTTAGAGACTGAACAACAACAAAGGTCAGCCCAGACACAAGGGGAATTAGTCCTAGATCTCATAGCTCAATGGTCTGTTAAAAACATTCACAGGCAAGTTTTAAAATCCCCACACTGACCTGTTTTAACATTCCAGTTGGCTTGAGGTCAGGAAATGTGCCTTGTTCACTACTGTATCTAACACACACAGCAGAGTGGCTGGCATACAACAGACGTTCAATAAACAGATGTTGAATGAATGCATGCATGACCAAAAAGAAAAATGAGCTTCCATAGTGGAGAATAAATTTTTTAAGAGGAAAAATTATTTCCTTCCCAAATGCAGAGTTCCAAATAATAGCAAGGAGAGATAAGAAAGCCTTCCTCAGTGATCAGTGCAAAGAAATGGAGGAAAACAATAGAATGGGAAAGACTAGAGATCTCTTCAAGAAAATTAGAGATACTAAAGGAACATTTCATGCAAAGATGGGCTCGATAAAGGACAGAAATGGTATGGACCTAACAGAAGCAGAAGATATTAAGAAGAGGTGGCAAGAATACACAGAAGAACTATACAGAAAAGTTCTTCATGACCCAGATAATCACAATGGTGTGATCACTCATCTAGAGCTAGACATCCTGGAATGTGAAGTCAAGTGGGCCTTAGGAAGCATCACTAGGAACAAAGCTAGTGGAGGTGATGGAATTCCAGTTGACCTATTTCAAATCCTGAAAGATGATGCTGTGAAAATGCTGCACTCGATATGTCAGCAAATTTGGAAAACTTGGCAGTGGTCACAGGACTGGAAAAGGTCAGTTTTCATTCCAATCCCAAAGAAAGGCAATGCCAAAGAATGCTCAAACTACCACACAATTGCACTCATCTCACATGCTAGTAAAGTAATGCTCAAAATTCTCCAAGTCAGGCTTCAGCAATACATGAACCATGAACTTCCAGATGTTCAAGCTGGTTTTAGAAAAGGCAGAGGAACCAGAGATCAAATTGCCAACATCCACTGGATCATCAAAAAAGTAAGAGAGTTCCAGAAAAACCTCCTCTACTTCTGCTTTATTGACTATGCCAAAGCCTTTGACTGTGTGGATCACAAAAAACTGTGGAAAATTCTTCAAGAGATTGGAATACCAGACCACCTGACCTGCCTCTTGAGAAACCTGTATGCAGGTCAGGAAGCAACAGTTAGAACTGGACATGAAACAACAGATTGGTTCCAAATAGGAAAAGGAGTACATCAAGGATGTGTATTATCATCCTGCTTATTTAACTTCTATGCAGAGTACATCATGAGAAACGCTGGGCTGGAGGAAGCACAAGCTGGAATCAAGATTGCTGGGAGAAATATCAATAACCTCAGATAAGCAGATGACACCACCCTTATGGCAGAAAGTGAAGAAGGACTAAAGAGCCTCTTGATGAAGGTGAAAGAGGAGAGTGAAAAAGTTGGCTTAAAGCTCAACATCCAGAAAACTAAGATCATGCCATTCAGTCCCATCACTTCATGGGAAATAGATGGGGAAACAGTGGAAATAGTGGCTGACTTTATTTTTGGGGGCTCCAGAATCACTGAAGATGGTGACTGCAGCCATGAAATAAAAAGACGCTTACTCCTTAGAATAAAGTTACGGCCAACCTAGACAGCATATTAAAAAGCAGAGACATTACTTTGTCAACAAAGGTACGTCTAGTCAAGGCTATGGTTTTTCTTGTGGTCATGTATGGATGTGAGAGTTCGACTATAAAGAAAGCTGAGAGCCAAAGAATTGATGCTTTTGAACTGTGATGTTAGAGAAGACTCTTGAGAGTCCCTTGGACTGCAAGGAGATCCAACCAGTCCATCCTAAAGGATATCAGTCCTGGGTGTTGATTGGAAGGGCTGATGTTGAAGCTGAAACTCCAATACTTTGGCCACCTCATGAGAAGAGCTGACTCATTTGAAAAGACTGAGGGGAAAGATTGAGGGTGGGAGGAGAAGGGGATGACAGAGGATGAGATGGTTGGGTGGCATCACCGACTCAATGGACATGAGTTTGGGTAAACTCTAGGAGTTGGTGATGGACAGGGAGGTCTGGCGTTCTGCGATTCATGGGGTCGCAAAGAGTCGGACACGACTGAGCGACTGAACTGAACCTGAGCCTCATCTTTGTTTCACACTGCTATAGTGGGGACACAAATTCAACTTTCAAGGGATTGTGTTAAATGAGATAATTTATAATTTATGAGGAGGATTTTCATTTTCCCAGAGTTGCTGTAAAAGACTAGAAATGGTACCATTTGGCTAGACTCCCACACTGTTCACAGAGCTACAGCGCACACCTGCTTGTCAAGGTTGACATCTGTCATCCTATCTCAGTGGGCTTCCCTTCCCTCCTCCACCCAGTCAATCTTTGAAGGACTGTCTCCATCTGGGGCTCCTCCCAGAGGGCAGTGTGGAGATTAAGAACCTGGAGCCTGAGTGTACATCCTGTCCTCTCCTTCTTCAGTGTAGCCTGGGACACATTACTCAGTCTGTCTGTCTAATTCGCATCTTCAGAATGAAGACAGTGACAGTACCAACCTCATACAGTTGTTATGAGGTTTATATGGGTCGCTATGCACTGAGTGCTCAGGTCACTGAGCATATAACAAGTGCGATGTGAGTGTAATTAGCCATAATTATAACTCCGGCCTTCAGAGATTTCTCTCTCCTTTGAGCCCACAATAAACACCCTTCAGATTCCCCCAAATTCTGTTTTCTCACACTGTGTGCCTTCCGCATGTAGCTTTCTCTTAAAAGGATGAAGCTTAAAGCAGTCAGAGCAGTGCCCAGCATAGGCTGAGACCCTCTCAGTGTTGGCAGTCATGCTGCCGCCTGGAAAGTCTTTCCCTCCCTTCCTCACCTTGGCTGCCTAATTCCTAGTCATCTTTCAAGTCTCCTTTCAAACATTTCCTTCCAAGAAGGTTTCCCTTCCATCCTAGATTAGGCCAAGTGTCTTTCCAATCAAGATCACTGCCAGACACTATGCACCTTTCTGTAGACTACAAAAAGGCTCCCCTTCTGCAAGACAGCACATATCTAGAGGAGTGGAGCATGGGCTGAATTTCAGCCTCTACTCACTCCTTTAACCAAGAATCCTTGAGCAACCCAACCCTGCCTCCAAGTGTCCCCACTGCATTTCTCACCCACTGTCATTAGCCCCGGACACATCTGTACCCTTTCTGCAGACTATAAACTCTGCAAGGGCAGGGCCATGATTGCTCCAGATGAAATCTCCTATACCTGTATACCACTCAGCACTTAACAGGTGTTCAGCAAATATTTGTTGAATAAATGAATGGACTATGTGCCTCATATCTTTCCCGGGTGGCTATATTTTCCAGGATCCCAGTATAAGTACCGAGCCACTCAGTAACACAAACCTTTATGATCATCCTTAGGTCTGTGGTTTCTGTTGTTCTGAGTCGGGGGAAGACAGGGAGGCTTCTAGACCCTTCCTTCCCAGGGACAGTGTAATTTAGGCTCCAACTGGAAAGAGTGCTCTGCTGTAGGGCCCTCATCTGGGTGACCTATGTGTGCTCAGTCATGTCTGACTCTGCGGCCCCATGGACTGTAGCCCGCCAGGCTCCTCTGTCCATGGAATTCTCCAGGAAAGAATACTGGAGTGGAGATACTGCCATTTCCTACTCCAGAGAATCTTCCCAACCTCTGCAAATGCAATTCTCCCTATTAAATGGCAAGAGCTATTTGAGGGCCCAACTGAACTTGCTCAGGCTTAGGTAGAATGTGAAAGCCTTAAGTATTTCCCTGAAGGGTTCAGAAGGCACTGGATGAGGGTGCTGTCCCAGCCTCTGCCCACAGAGCTGGAGGGCAGCAAGCCTGAGGCCGGTGCCAGGTAAGTGGGCAAGCCTCAACACATACCTACCTGTCATGCGGCTCGGCAGGAACCAGACTTGGGTCATTTCCAGAAGTTATGTGGCCTGCATTTTGCAAACTAGCGGTAGTTGTGGCTTATTAAAAAGGAGCAGCAATAAGGCAATATGGCAGTTTAACCTAAGCAGTTAACGTATGGATTTCCATTAGTGTCTCTAGGGTGGTAGATAGGTAAGTGAATGTACCAGAAGGATGCAAAGCTGCCTGGTCATAGTTCTGGCTTCCACTTTACTGGGACAAGTCACCTCCCTTCTATAACGTATCCTTAAGTGTCAGTTGGCAATGTAGTGGTCTTTCTACCTCCTGGAATTATTTTGAAAATTAAATCAGATAAACATAAAGGCAATTCGAAAGTAAATTATTCTATAACTTCTTATCACTGAGTTGTACAATTCCTCCGCAATGTCACCCTCATTCCAAGCTGCTTTTCCAACTGAAATCCTCTCCTTCTGTCCTAATCCTACACCATGGTCTCTAATAGCCCATTTATCTTAGCCAGTGATGTATGACTCTTTTAAGTATATCCCCAGGTTCCCTGGGGGCAGTGATCACCTCAGGTATTTTCTCAGGTACTTATGGCTCACAGCACAGTAGGATTCACTGAATATTTGCTTAATTGAATATCAACACATGTGTGTATATATACATGCATACACATACATGTTCACCCTTTGCATCCTCAGAGGATCTGACCATTGGAATAGCAAAGATATCCCTTTGGTCACAGGCATCAAAGTGCAGGGTTATTTTATGCCAAATTTCATTATATTCAAAACAGAGATGCAGTTGCAGTCCACTGAGTCTTAGAAACAGTCGACGTGTTAAAATCCAATTCAACTCAATAACTGAGAAAAAAGGAACTTGCAATAAAAGAATATGATCTGTAGCCCACACCACGGTTACCTCATAGGCACATTCCTTAGAGGAGCCTAATCAGCTCACCTGCAGGCACTTGCCCACATCAGAGGGGCCATCTAGGGCTCAGTTCTGACATGGCTTCAGTAACCTTCTTACAAGACTTATCAACACAACCATGGTCAGAAAAAAGTCTATTAAAACAGATGTTAAAAGCAAAAAAAATCATAGAAAATAATGTGCCTACCTTAAATAGTTTATTTTAATATAAACATATAAATGTATGTTTATTCACTGATATTTCGATATGGATTAGAGATCTTACTCTACAGATATGTATCTACAGATTTCCCAAAGTCTTTCTGGCATAAATAATACACTGACTGATTTCTAGTTCTGCTTTCTTCCAAGTAGATTAAGAACTTAAAGACATAAATAAATGCAAAGGTCCCTGGATGCAGAAATATTCTAAGGTTTTTAGTTTCCCTCCAACTATTTTACTGCTATTTTCTTCATACCTAATTCATTGGCAACATCTGTTTTTCTGCATTAAATTTTTTTTTATGTTAGAACATAGTTGATCAACAATGTTTTGTTAGTTTCAGGTGTACAAAGTGATTCAGTTATACACATATCTATTTTTTTTTCAAATTCTTTTCCCATTTAGGTTAATACGGAAAACTTAACAGAGTTCCCTGTGCTATACAGTAGGTCCCTGTAGTTTATCTATTTTAAGTATAGTAGATGTAAACATTATTGGCAACTTCTTTTGTAGCAACTCACTTTTATAAATTTTGTTTAAAACATTCAACTTAGTTTCATAAATATAGCATTTATAGGAGACTAGATGTTAAACACTGAGAAGAGTGCCTTGTACATAGTAAGTTCTCACTGAATATTAGCTATTTTTTCTCACTATTTCATTTATGTAATGATTATATAACTCAATTATAGTAACAAATTTAGTTGGTACAAACAGGTTTGGAAACAAACAATTGGCTCTTAGCACACTGCTGCTGTTGCTGTTCAGTCGCTAAGTCGTGTCTGACTCTTAGCACATAGTCAGGCCAAATGAAGGGAACAGAATCATGGTGGCATATAAGACGATAAGAACATGAGCATGTAACAGTTGTTGTGAATATGTTAGTAGTTGTGCATATGTTTTGCAAAAGGAATGAAGACCAGCAAATAAGTTAAATGGAGGTCACTGAGTGCTCCTTCTCTAAGCCTTTCAAGCCTCTCACCCTGCCTATCGATGCCATCCCCAACCAGACCAATGGGTCGAGTAGCACAGGCTGTGACCTGCATAAATGCACCCAACTGAGGGCGTGAGTGAGGGCTGAAACCCAGCCATGCTCCCCTCTCCAAACATGTGGCTGCATCCCACCCAAGGCAGAGGTACCTTTCCCTAACCTGCACACTGATTCTCCCTCCTCCTGCCCCAGCCTGCCTCCCACCCTATGTTCTCCTCACTCAAGCCCCTGGATTACTCAGAACACAATGAAGCAGGACTACAGAACCACCCTGGTGACTCAGATGGTAAAGAATCTTCCCGCATTGCAGGAGACCTGGGTTCAATCCCTGGGTCAGCAAAATCCCCTGGAGAAAAAGGGCACGGCTACCCACTGCAGTATTCGTGCCTGGAAAACCTCCATGGACAAAGGAGCCTGGCGGGCTACAGTCCATGGGGTCGCAAAGAGTCGGACACGACTGAGTGACTAAGCGCAACACAGCATAGGGTTAATGCACTGCGGCATACTGGAAGAGATGCCTTCATTAAAAACAACAGCACAGTCAAATAAAGAAATGCCTGCATGTGAAATGTGATGAATTCTTTCAGGCCTGGCTCCCACTAACTGGGGAAGCAGCATCACCTCAGACAGCAACACTGGCCAGAGCCTAGCTGCATGCCTGGCTATGAGCCAACTGTCTCCCACTAGTCTTATTTTTGCCCTCCGAACGGAGACAAGGAGACTGAAAAGGATTCATACTTCTGTTTAGAGAGTTCACTTAAATTTTTCAAAATACAAAGCTAAAACTTTCCCTGCAAAGTCTCCCTTTAAGTGCGATGGTTGATGAAGTGTTAGAACAGGTGGTCTGTGTCCATTTGAGTTGAACATTCTTTCTGTGATAAAGGACTTGATTATGCTTTAATTGTCTAGACCTCATTTTCATTCTTTTTAATCATCTGTCAGTTGCCTGTGTTGGTATCAGACAGATGTAGTAAAATTAATCCAAAATCACATGTGCTTTGAAATCTAGATTGAACAGCATCTTCACCAAAGCAAGCACCCAACTGAAAAAGCAATTGTTTCCCAGGGGGCCTTAATGCCCATGTGAATCCCTGTGCAAAACCGGGAACCAGAGACAAAGTGACTGATGGGCAGAGGGCTGGAAAGCAAATCCAAACCTTCAGACCTGTAATCTCAGAGTCTGCACTGCCTTCCCAGGTTCCAATTTTACAGTTAAATAGCTTAGCAAGGGCTTTACTGGTTTGAAGTCAAATTAGGAGACATTAGGCTCTACAAGCATGATACTGGCCCTTAGTCTCTAAAGAGAATTTGCCCAATTAAAATTTCAACATTGGTCCTACCTGAGGGACCTTAGCTTTCAGGCTGAAGCTAAAGACTTCATTAATTCAGGTGTTCCTCTTGCAAAGAAACAGTCAAGAATCCTTTCCAGGAAAGGTGAGCTGGCCTCAGCCATAACTGGGAAATGAACTGGTTTAAACCGCCACCCTTCCAGCAGACACCAAGGTGAATTCAATAGGAATAATACCACCTCCACTCCCAAGTAAGTGGTGATTCAGCTAGATGAGGCTGCTTGGATGCCTAAGAGGGAGGGGAGACAGATGAGCGAGGCAGCAGGACCTAAATGCAGAGCAGGTTGGTGAAAGAAGGCCTGAAACCAGCCAGCCTCTTCTGTATCAGAGGCCCAGCCTGTGAGCTGAGTTCAGGTTTAAAGAGGCTACCTCTAAACAATGAAAGCAGTAAAGGAGAATGGAGAAGCAATAGACTCCCCCCCAAAAGCTGGTGTGTTCTTTTCCAGAAGGTGAAGCGTGGAGAGAGGAGTCAGAGTACCAGAAGAGACTCGCCCCACCTCCACACAGTTAGTCAGGGCATCATATGGGGAAAGTCTGTTTTAACAGCAGACTAACAAATAGATGGGAGTAAAAAGTTAGATACTCCCTGGGCATCCTGGGGCACACTGCTCAAGAATGCATCCCTTCAACTGTGGAAATATGAATGGCATGTTGTGAGCGACAAGTTGGCTAAAAATATTTTCCTGGGGATTAAATGAGATAGCATCTGTAAAGTAACTAACATAGATACAGGCATTTATAAGGGCTCAAAATAATGGTAGTCTTGTTATTAGTAACTGAGGAAAAATTGTCAGCACACTTCATAGGATATGGTAGGTATTCAAAACTGTTGGTTGGCATTAGAAAGTTGGAGGGCTACTAGCACAGGGAATGTGAAGCTGAACTGACCCTTGGCCCTGAAGAACAGGAAGGAGCCAGATGAATAGGAAATCAGGAAATCAAAGATCTTTGAGTATGAAATCAGTAATGAAATCGAAGACCTTACCACACAGTAGGTGATCGATAATCATCTTTGCAATGAATGAGGCCCTAAACAACTGCGTTACAGTTGTCATTTACAGCAGGACACTAAGCCGGGACTGGAAGGACAGGCATGAATTATAGACTCTGCTCCTAACCAGCTCTGAAAATCCTTCTGGCCTCAGTTTCTCATCTAAGGGATGGAACCAAATGACCTCCATGGCTCTTCCAGCTCTCAGATTCTATACTTCTATGATTCATTCAACTGACAAGACAAGCACTGGCAGATGACCTGACCATATGTACACGTACTTGCTTGCACAGGGTATGCAGGGAAACATTCGTGTCAGGAGTGGCTGTGACAGGCAAGTTCTCCTGGTACACAAGCCCCACGTGGACCAACAGACAGACTGTCAGGAATTAACCACCATCACATTTTCATAACTGCTTCTTTGCCTTTAATCACACTGCCAGGCACATAGGCCTGGTTTTAATTAGTCAGAGCAGTGATTGCATCAGTCCAGCCACCAAAGCTTTGATCTCCCCATGGGGCGCGTTTCTGCACTGCTGACCATGTTCCAAGAGTCTGAAACATAAACCAGTGAAAGCCTTTGACAGTTCAGCCTTGACAAGGCTCCTGGTGGCCCCTTTACAGGTATGTGCAACATTGAGGGCCCACAAAGGGGCGGAGGTGGAAGAGGGGGCAGCGGAGACAGGCAGCCAAGGCTCGTGTTGGGAAAGCACCCACAGCACCCGCACCGGGGAAGGCTTCTCAGGTTAGGGAAGCTTTTAAACAAGTGCCTGGCAGGTTACATGCTGGTTGCAACATATGCAATTAAATTGTGGTGGGGAGAAAAAGGGTCTGTTGTAAGGAGATGACCCAGAATCAGTTCAAATTCTGGTTTACTAAACTTTTCCAAGAGGGGAAGGCTCACAGAATCAGGTCCTCAGGGCCTAACGTCAGGACAGTTGACAAGGGGAAAAGACGTTTCAAAAGGAAAATTTCTGTCTCTATGGAATCTCTTCCCCCGTGTATTTAGAATTCACTGAAGGAGTTCCCAAATTTAAAACAATAAAAAGTAGCAGCTCACACCTAAATAACAAGTGGAGAATGTTATGAGCAAAAGTAATGGCCTTGTCTCCTGCACAAATACAAATTCCACTCCATTTGGCTAAGCACAGAGGTTGGGCGGGGTGGTGAGGCAAAGGGGAGTGTCCCTCCACAGAGCGCTGTGAACACATTACCTGTAGTTTCTGGAATGGGCTCAAGCGTTAGGGCAGTGCCCACTCCTCCTGTGATGTGTATCTTTTGGATTAAACTAGAATCATGGCAATCAGGGAAGCATTTTTAAGGAGGGGAGTGAGCTGGGAAGGAGAGGACCATAACATAACACAGGACACAGAGAGAGGAAAAGACAGGCTCTACTTGGGAGGGATTAAAAAGTTGGAGACCTTGGGCAGCAGTGATGTCAAAGTGATCTTTCCTACTTCACAAGAGAAACACTTCTATTAGAAGACACATCCTGAAACAGCTCTAATGCTGCCATGTTCCCATCCCCAAACTCTTTGAGTTTTTGCTATCTATGGATAAGACACACAATCACCATGGCACTCGATGCCCTATATGGTATAAACCTAATGTAGCTTCTTATCCTTAACTCCATTAAACATCTGATTGTTCCAGGGACATCATATTAACTCACTGCATGGATACCAGGCCTGTATTTTCCCACTACTGGGTACTATTCCCTCAGCCTATAGCTTTCACCCATCTTCTACTAAATGATACTAATTTTTCAAGATCCAAATCATTCTCTAAGAGCAAAGTAGGCTCCCTCAGCACTCCAAATATATCCTGGAGCCCTGACCACATTCTGTCTTGTGTTAGCAGCAGTTTCTGTGCATGTTGGTCTTTCTCACTAGACTTTAAATTCCTTGGGGACAGAGACCATGCAAGGAGATCAAACCAGTCAATCCTAAAGGAAATCAACCCTTAATATTCATTAGAAGGACTCATGCTAAGTTCCAATACTTTCACCACCTGATTTGAAGAGCAGACTCATTGGAAAAGACCCTGTTGCTGGGAAATATAGAGGGCAGGAGGAGACGGGGACAACAGAGGATGAGAAGGTTGGATTGCATCACTGACTCAATGGACATGAGTTTGAGCAAACTCCAGGAGATAGTGAAGGACAGGGAAGCCTGGCATACTGCAGTCTATGGGGTCACAAAGAGTTGGACAAAATTTAACGACTAAACAAGAGACTATCTCTTAATCATCTTCACATATTTCCAACAGCAGTCATGATGCTCTCCTCCAAAAAAGGTGATTACTATATGTGGAACTGTTGAATTTAAGAGAGAAAAAGACAATCATGCCCCTTCATAAACTTTCCCTATGTGCCAGCATTAGATCCCAAATCCCAGAGTATATAGGCGTCTGGAAAGGTGGTTAAATATTTCACACAAGTTCTTGGCAAAAGAGGAACCACCAAGTAGTCCAGGCAAACTTTCACAAGACCTGCCACAAGGGAAAGCTTTTGGAGGCATGATTTCAAAGCTGTATCTCCCAAGTAAAACTCCCAGAGAGTCATGTTATTCTTCACTTAGTCATGTCCGACTCTCTGCGACTCCATGAACTGTAGCATACCAGGTTCCTCTGTCCATGAGATTCTCCAGGCAATAATACTGGAGTGGGTTGCCATTCCCTTCTCCAAGGGGTCTTTCTAACCCAGGGATCGAACCCAGATCTCCTGCATTGCAGGCAGATTCTCTACCATCTGAGTCAACCAGGGAAGCCGATGGGATTGGACCACGAACAGCTAAAAGTTTAAGGATGCCTACAGCTGAAATTACTTGGGAGAAATGCAAGTGTCTGCTATAGGAGAAGGCAATGGCAACCCACTCCAGTACTCTTGCCTGGGAAATCCCATGGATGGAGGAGCCTGGTGGGCAGCAGTCCATGGGGTCTCGAAGAGTCTGACATGACTGAGTGACTTCACTTTCACTTTTCACTTTCATGCATTAGAGATGGAAATGGCAACCCACTCCAGCGTTCTTGCCTGGAGAATCCCAGGGACGATGAAGCCTGGTGGGCTGCCAGCTATGGGGTCGCACAGAGTTGGACACAACTGAAGTGACTTAGCAGCGGCAGCAGCAGCTATGGGTACAAGGTTTTGTGTTGAATGACAAAAACATCCTTTAATTATGGTGGTGGTAGCACAAAACTCTCAACATACTATGAATCACTGAATTATACACTTTAAGTAGGTATATTGTATAACGTGAGTAATATTTCAATGAAGCTATTTTTAAAGATGTATACCAAGTACAAGCACCTTACTCAGAAGGTAAAAACGTGAAAGTATTAGTCGCTCAGTCGTGTCCATTCTTTGAGACCCCAGGCTCCTCTGTCCATGGAATTCTCCAGGCAAGAATACTGGAATGGATTGCCATTCTCTTCTCCAGGGGATCTTCCTGACCCAGTGATTGAACCCATGTCTCCTGCATTGCAGAAAGATTTTTAACCTTCTGAGCCACCAGGGAAGCCCCTTTACACTGAGGGAGGCTGGAAAATGGCCAAGTTAGAGTCAGAAGTAGCCTGACCCTTGCATTGCGAGTCAGGGCCCAGTCAACTGCCCCTCTGACCACCACCATGTAAGACAGCAGCAGACACTGGGGTGAGGGGAAGCTGCCTAGCAAGGACTATTTACTTTAGCCATGAGAATGTGCATGTTGGGTTCCCAAAGTGTAATCCCTGCACCATCATCATTAGTATTACCTGGGAACTTATTATTAATAGAAATGCCAGTTACTGGGCCCCACCCCAGACCTACTGAGAGAAACTACAGGCAGAGCCCAGCAATCTGTGTTTGAACAAACCCTCAAATAGACTGAGACACTCTAAAGTTTGGGAAGCACTGCACTGCTTAATTCTTAAGTGCACAGGCTTTATAGCTAGACTGCTTCCTCCTTTTATTAGCTATGTGACCGAAAACCAGTTACCTAACCTCTATGCATAAGTTTCCCTCTCAAAACATGGGCAAGCTGTCTTGCAGCTGTGTCAGCAGACCCCACACATGCAATACACAACATATCACAACATTCCCCATATTCAGCTTCCTTGAAGAAAAGAAAAAAGAACCTCTAAATTGCAGGACAGAGCCAAGGGGACAAAATGCTCTACATAGAGGATGCAATATATAAATCAGTTCTAACAACAGCCTTTTAATCCTCTGATTCCCAAGAGGAGAAAAGGAAATGAATAACGACCAAACACTTCAAACCCAGCCATTACCAAGAAGCTTTTAACAGAAACTGCACAAACCACCTTCTCTTATCCAAAAATTCAGAGAGATTAGGATTTCTGCTACCTTAAAGACTCCCAATCATGACTTTTCAAACTAATGGAGTTCGAAGTCAACCCCATTTCCAGTATTTCTATTTCTCGTTGGAAGTGTGACCAACTGAGACCCAAGGAACTGGGAACCCCAAGTCCCAATGTCTGGAGAGTCAAGGGATAGCTCTGTGCTATAAGAGCATGGATGTTATCTGAATTAATTGCGTGCTCATTAAAGAGAATTTGAAAATACATAAAGATAGGAAGAAGAAACCAAGTTGCCTGGCACCGCTTCCCAAAGATACCCTTTGTTAATATTTTAGTGTATATACTTTCTTTTTTGATACATAGGTTTCACTTCAGAGTTTTGTTGCTGTTGCTACAAAAAAATTTTTGTGAAGCTATCATTTTACTATTGTCTGTGAGTCATAGGCAAAGGCAGAAGTGGGTCTTTGTTGTGTTTTGTATTTTTTTTTTCCCAGGAAGAGGGTGGGGTGAGATTCAGAGATCAGAAGATCGATATTAAAGAGGGAGGTCTGGGCAGTCGGGGAGAAAGCACTTTTATAAAACTAAAACAGTCAGAATGTGGATGGCGAGATTTTATGAAGTAGTATTAAGTATAATATCTGCTGTCTGGCAGTGGTAAGAGTTTAGGGATTCCTGTCTCCAGTGTATGCTGATCTTAACTCTTCCTCATGTCCTTAAAAGGCAGGATAACCTATTAGGTTGGTGTAAAAGTAACTGTGGTTTGCATTACTGAACTCTGCCATTTGATGTTGGAATACATTCTTAAATAAATGGGGTTATGTTATACATCATTTTAATGCACATTTCTCACTTTATGTTTTTTGCTAATAACATTACTTGCTTTGTATTTTATATTTACTTTAGACTATGGTAATGATGTTAGACAAAAAGCAAATTTGAGCAATTTTTTTATTTGAGTTCAAAATAGGTCATAAAGCAGTGGAGAAAACTCACAACATCAACAAAACATTTGGTTCAGGAACTACTACTGCTAACAAATGTACAGTGCAGTGGTGGTTCAAGAAGTTGTGCAAAGGAGACAAGAGCCTTGAAGATGAGAAGGGCAGTGGCCAGCCATCGGAAGTTGACAACAATTAGTTGAGAGCCATCATTGAATTTGATCATCTTACAAATACATGAGAAGTTGCTGAAGAACTCAGTGTTGACCATTCTACGGTCATTTGGCATTTGAAGCAAATTGGAAAGGTGAAAAAGCTCAATAAGTGGGTGCCTCATGAGCTGACTGAAAATTTTTAAAAAAAATCATTTTGAAGTGTCATCTTCTCTTATTCTATACAACAACACGAAATCATCTCTCAACTGAATTGCGATGTATGACAAAAAGTGGATTTTATATAATTGGCAACAACCAGCTAAGAGGTTGCACCGAGAAGAAGCTCCAAAGTGCTTCCCAAAGCCAAACTTTCACCAAAAAAGGTCATGGTCGCTGTTCAGTGCTCTGCTGCCGGTCTGATCCACTAGAGCTTTCTGAATCCCAGCAAAAGCATTAAATTTGAGAAGTATGCTCAGCAAATCAATAGATGCACTGAAAACTGCAATGCCTGCAGTTGGCACTGGTCAACAGAATGGGCCCAATTCTTTTCCATGACAATGCCCGACTGCCGTCACATAACCAGACATCACCGAACTGCTGTCACACAACCAACGCTTCAAAAGTTGAATGAACTGGGCTACAAAGTTTTGCATCATCCACCATATTCACCTGACCTCTTGCCAACTGACTACCACTTCTTCAAGCATCTCAACAACTTTTTGCAGGGAAAATGTTTCCACCACCAGCAGGAGGCAGAAAATGCTTTCCAAGAGTTTGTTGAACTCAGAGGCACAGATTTTTACACTACAGGAATAAACCAACTTATTTCTCATTGGCAAAATGTGTTGATTGTAATGGTTGCTATTTTGATTAATAAAGATGTATTATTTTTAGTAGTAATAATAAAGTGCTTTTAGTTTATTACTTTATTACTACTTTATTTTTAGTAGTAATAAGGTGTTTGAACCTAGTTATAATGATTTAAAATTCATGGTCCGAAACAGCAATTATGTTTGCACCAAACTAATACATGTTCTTAGAGTTCATGGGGCACTGCTGGATCTGATTCAGCTTTAGATACCTTGTCCCGCTCCCAGTGCTACAGCTCAGATACTGTGTGTGAGGAGGGCAAGGCTGGTGGGGGAGTCCTGACCTGAGACCTGGGACTGAGGTTCAGAGCGTGCAGAAACTTGTCCAAGTTCATGGGCTCATAGACTGGAGACTTGGGACTAGAATCTGGGTCTCGCAATCCCCCTATCATTTTTCTTTCTGGAAAGCTCTTCTTGTCATTTTTTAAATTTATTTCCAATAGGAGGATAATCGCATTGCAATGTTGTATTGGTTTCTGCTGTAAAACAAAGTGAATCAGCTGTAAGTATACATATATCCCCTCCCTGTTGAGCCTCCCTCCCACACCCCTGTGCATTCCAGCCCTCTAGGTCATCACAGAGCACTGAGTTGAGTTCCCTGTGCTATACAGCTATCTATTTTACACATGGTAGTACATATATGTCAATAGTGTTAGTCACTTTTTCGTGTCTGACTCTTTGCAACCCCATGGTCTGCAGCCCGCCAGGTCCCTCTGTCCATGGAATTCTCCAGGCAAGAACACTGGAGCATGTAGTCATTCTCTTCTCCTGGGGATGTCAAATGCTACTCTCTCAATTAATCCGATACTCTCCTTCTCCCTCTGTGTCCACAAGTCTGTTGTCTACATCTGCTTCTCTATTTCTGCCCTACAAATAAGTTCATCAATACCATATTTTTAATTCCATGTATATGTGTTAATATACGATATTTTTCTCTGACATACTTCACTCTGTATAACAAGCTCTATGTTCATCCACCTCACTTCAGCTGATATTACAAAATTGATATTCTACTTACATACAATTCTAAATGCTATTTGAACTTCATAAAAGCCTTTTCCCAAAATTCCTGCAACTTTTTAGAATATCACCTTTAACTATACTTAATATTCTATTACGTGGCCACATAATTATTATAGTTGTGCACCAGTTATCAATTTATTGCCTCTCAGCTCCAAATCCATGTGCTATGACCAGCTTTCTGATACTGGAGCTGGATCCCGTAAACTGCACTGCTTGATGTGGTAGCCAACTAGTCATAGATGGTTAAGCATCTGAAATATGGCTAGTGTGAACTAAGATGTGCTGTTAAGTATAAAACAATCAGACTTGCCAGACTTTTAAGACTTAGTACAAAACATGTCAACTACCTCATTAATAATTTTATACTGATTATATATCGAAATAATATTTTAATAGTAGAGTAGCAGTGTTAGTCGCTCAGTCATGTCCAACTCTTTGCGATCCCACAGACTGTAGCTGCCAGGCTCTTCTGTCCATGAAACTCTCCAGGCAAGGATACTGGAGTGGATTGCCATTTCCTTCTCCAGAGGATCTTCCTGACCCAGGGATCGAACCTGGGTCTCCTGTATTTCAGGCAGATTGTTTATTGTCTGAGCTATAAGATTTTGGTATACCGGTTTAAATAAAATGCATTATTAAAATTAAAATAACCTGGCTCTTTTTGCTTCTTAAACTTGACTACTGGAAAATTTAAATTACATATATATGATATGCATTATGTTTCTATTGGGCTGAGCTATTCTAAACGTTTTTCCTTTGCCAACTGGCACAGCACCAGGTCTTGTCAGTAGAGGGTGCTGGAAGGACAGGCTGGAGGAAGGGTTTCTCTTGCTGGTTCTCACGCCTTTGTTCTTGCTTCTATGGCACAGCAGGCAACTTCCTGGCCAGGGGTATGTGGGAGACTCAGTGGCATAACCAGCCCCCTCGTCTTGCTGGCACCCCCGACTCCTCCACCCTCTAGGGGCCCCGGACACTCAGTCTCCAATGTCTGAATCTCAGCTTTGGGGGATTCTCTTTCCTGGTTTATCCTTCCTTGGATATTCTCCTTCAGCTCTAAGAGATAGAAGGTGCTCTTGTAGTCTTTAAAATTCTTTTTACCCTTCTTAGCAGTTAAGTTTTCCCTGTGGTGGCTCAGATGGTAAAGAATCTGCCTGCAATGCAGGAGACCGGAGTTCAACCCCTGGGTCTGGAAGATTCCCTGGAGAATGGAATGGTAACCCACTCCAGTATTCTTGCCTGGAAAATTCCATGGACAGAGGAGCCTGGTAGGATACAGTCCATGGGGGTAGCAAAGAGCCAGACACGACTGAGCGATTTTCACCTCACTTTTCACTTACTAGTTAACAATTCTTTACATTAAATTTTCCCCATTCAAATTACCGGGATGGTTTCTGTCTCCTGACTGGACCCTTATGAATAGTTTACAATGAGGACACAACAGGTTGCTGAAAGAATGTCAGCAAGGCTTTGAGCAGTTGCCATACGTCCTCCATTTCCTTCCATTCTCCTTCTCAAATACTATCTTCCTTATTCCCTGTTGCCAATTCCCTAAAAGCAGAAATGGATGTTTTTCGTTACACCACTACCACTCTGCAATCATCATTCAGGAAATACTTTAAGAACTCGAATTATTAAAAAAGTCAATCAAGAGCTCCATCTTCTATTCATTCAACAAATATTTACTTAGCTTCTATTTACGTAAATGTAATGTACTGAATGTTGGTTGGAGAGTAGCTGAGGGGATGGAAGGAAAGGTCACACACAGCAAAGAGAAATGAACAAGTGAAACAGAAACTCTGGCTCGAAGAACCTAATAGCACAGTAAATAAACATAAAGGATGACAACTCACTATAATGTAACAGAAAATAATATAAAATGAAAATAATTAAAAATAAAAACAGTAGCTGTACCATTCTAAGTACCCTAATTGGGCATAGGGAAATATATAAAGAATACAAAAATCTTTTTATAATGGTCTCTCCTCACTCCAGGATTCCCTCTATTCCTTCTAGGCATCTGTACAATGTCTTATTAACTCAAGGTTCTGCTTTCAATCAGCACTGGTTCCTATTCTCATACTTGTCTCTGCTTCCTTACCAAGCCACAAGTGATCTACACAGCACAGGGACATTTTTGCAGACAATCTTGAACCATCAACAGCATCATTTCAGGTGGTCAAGATCATGGCTCCAGACTTCAACTTCACTCCAATGCCTATGCCTATCTTTAATAAAATATTAAGATATCTCCTGCTCCCTGGTAAATTTTTGTTCTAGGATTTCTGATTCTTTTGAAGAGATTCTCATTCTCTGCCAAAATTCTTCACCTTATCATTTTGTTCCTTGAACTCATCCTGGTTGTTTTGAAAGTCCACGTGTAATAGCTGCAACATGTGAAGCTCCTGTGCAGTTCTGTTTCTTTTGCTTTTTTTCCTCTTATTTTACAGCCATTTGGTTTTACTCTTTAAAACATCTGGTAATATTTTACTGGCTGTCATACACTGCATATGAAAAAGCACTGAGTTAATTTGAGGATCTGAATGTTATTTTCCTCTGGAGAGGATTTACATTCGTTTTTGGCAATCAAAAAAGGCGGACAGGGAAAAAGCACCTCAATCCAACTGAGCTGACAAAAGTTAAGTGTCAGCTAGCAAGTGCTGGCATTTCCAGTCTGCCTTCACTCCCTAGATACCACCTTTCAGGGCTCCAAACTGCAAGCCCAAGTATTTACCATGGCCCCTCTTCCAAGGCAGGCCCCAAACTGGAATTTCTGTCTCTCCAGGTCCAAGAGACTGCTGAAAGTTCTGCGCACCTACTGTGCCACTTACAAACTGGCAGACACATGGGGGAGAAGGTAGCACCTAATATCAGGCTCACTTCTCTGCACTTCACTCCTCACTAGGTTCCTGGCCTCTTTCAGCTGTACTCCTGCAGCATTCTCCAGACAGATCTTATATTATTTATATTCACATACACGACATAAAAGCACATATATGTTTTTCTAGCATCCACAGTGGAAGGATTAGTATGATAGAAGCTATTCTGAAGAAAGTTTAAAGAAACCCAAGAAAGAAAACTGCTAATTGTTCGTCAGAACTTCTCAATCTAACCTGTTTTTCTAATTTTCCAGCCCTTTATGTCTCTGTGTAGTCTCATTGCTGTCTTCAAATTCACAGTCTCTTCAGCTATATCTGATCTACTGCTGACACCATTTTTTCATTTTCCCCCAAGCCCCATATTTTTCATTTCAGAAATGCCCACTTAGATCCTTTTCATACTGATAAATTCTTGCTTAATATCCTACCCCCTATTTTCATTTTGGAAACAACCTTTTCAGACTGTTCACTGCTCCTCTCTCTTAAGTTTGAAATCCCGTTTGCAGGGTCTGCTGCCTGCCTCTCCAGCCTTGGTCTTCCTTGCATTCTCAGTAAGTTTCATTTGCAAACTTATCTTGCACAGGAGTTTTTCTCTCCTAGTTGCCATTCCCTGGCAGTTGATACTATGGATGAATCTTGCCCTAAAAGACAGACAATGCTGAACAAGGTGTGAAGGTAGGCTTTTAGGATTATCTCCATTTATGGAACAGCAAAATGCTAGAGGTCATCTGTATGATGCACTGTTCTGGGTTCTATTCTCATACTTACCTGTTTCCTTCCTGGGCCAGTGGAAGCTACCCACCACTGTGAATCACTGTGAATATTAGGCTCCAGTCCACTGGCAAGGATCATGGTCCTAACCATGGCTTCATGCAGCAGTCTGGTTCTGACCTCCTGCCATGTGCAAGGTCACTAAAACCCTTTTCTAGGGCAGGTTTTGAAGTCTGGGTCATTGACCCTCACTCTTCTCCATTCCTGATGCAAAAAGTTTCCTCTTGGTTATGAATTCATTTATGATTTTTCAAAAATTATTTATATGTGTTCAGAAAAGAGAGAATTTTGAATATGAACAAAAAGTTCAACAAGAGGGAATGTAAGTTGGTACTGCCACTGTGGTAAATAGTATGGAGGTTCCTCAGAAAACTAAAGATAGAATTAACATATGATCCAGCAATCCCACTCCTAAGAATATACCCAAATAAAACTATAATTCAAAAATATACATTCACCCATATGTTCATAGCAGCACTATTTCACAACAACCAAGACATGAAAACAACCTAAATGTCCATTGACAGATGAATGGAAAAAGAAGATGTGGTACATATATACAGTGGAATACTATGCAGCTATAGAAAAGAACGGAATAACCCCATTTGCAGCAACATGGATGCAACTAGAGATTCTCATATTAAGTGAAGTCAGAAAGACAAATACCATATGATATCATTTCCATGTAGAATCTAAAATATGACACAAATGAATCTATCTATGAAACAGAAACAGACTCAGGGACATTGAGAACAGACTGGTGGTTATTAAGGGAGAGTGGGGGAGGGAGAGGGATGGACTGGGAGCTTGGGGCTAATAGATGCAAACTGGTACATACAGAATGGATCAACAGCAAGATCCTACTGTACAGCACCAGGAACTATATTCAATATCTTATGATAAACCATAATGTTAAAGAATATAAAAAGGAATGTGTGTGTATGTGTGTGTGATGACTGTCACTTTGCTGTACAGCAATAATTAATAACATTGTAATTCAACCAGACCTCATTAAAATTCTTTTGAAAGTTAACCAAGAAACGTTAATACAGGCCTCTTAAATACTAAAAAGTTCCCATGCTTTAAAAAGGTTATGAAAAAAAGGATGTTATATTTTTTTATATAGAAATGGATGTACTAAATAACAAATGCATAAAGGGAAAACAGACTGGAAGAAAACACTCCACAAATGTTAGAAGTGTTAACTTCATCAGAATTATGGATGGTATTTAAGCTAAAAAAATATTTTAAATATATTTTCTATAATCATGTATTCATTATTGTTCAGGATGCTTTTTCTTTTTTTAAGCTCACAACCCAAAGGGGATTGAGTGGTGCAATTTCAGGCAGCAGGAAGGCCTGTTCATTCTCCTCTGCTCATCCCTCCCCTCCCCACCCCACCCCAACCTACCACAGAAAAATTGGCCCTTTGGAGAGAAAAGAGCTACTGGTACACTGGAGAAAGAAGAGTTAAGAGCAGAGTCCAAGGCCTGTCATCAAAGGGCTATTAAAGAGGGGAGAATTTAAGAGCTCCCTAAGGGCAACACTAGCTTAGAAAGACACAAAGTGCTAATGGATGTATTTATCACTCGTTGTCTAATGAGCAGCAGATCTTAGGAAGAAATATAGTCCAAAGGAGGGAGAATGAGCTGAATCAGCCTAAAGGTGAAAACTTAAAACAACAATTTTGTGATGGCTTGCTTTTTAACTTATTTTAATTGGAGGACAATTACAATATTGTGATGTGCATCAACATGAATCGGCCATAGGTATACACGTCTCACTCCATATCCTGAACTCCCCTCTCACCTCCTACCCACCCTTATCCCACTGGCTTTGGGTGCCCTGCATTGAACTTGCACTGGCCATCTATTTTACATATGGCTTCAACAGAACTTCCACACACAAGTCTCTTCAATATCCTCAAATTAAACTCATTATTCTGTTAGGTTCCTATTCCCTTACTACTTCTTCATGGCACTTATCATGATTTGCAAATTCACACTATTTGGTAATATTTAGTTTGGTTTTTAGATCCCCATTCACAATTCAAGCCCCTAATGCAAGGACAGTGTCTCTTTCGTTCACTGAAGAATCCCCACCACCTGGTGTACAGCAGGTTCCAATAAACTTTCCTTAAATGAATGTTAAATACAAGCAAAACTATTTTAGCTTGAGTTCCCCATTTCCTCTATAATCTTGCTTGTTCCCGAACAAGTAAATTTAATTTCCTAAAACAATATCATTTTATAGAAAAAGAATTTGAGCCACCTGTATTCTGTGACTAAAGCAGAGGTAACTATTGGATTTACTGTCTCCTAGTGAGTCTTGCGACGTGGGAGACCTGGGTTCGATCCCTGGGTTGGGAAGATCCCCTAGAGGAGGGCATGGTGGTCCACTCCAGTATTCTTACCTGCAGAATCCCCATGAACAGAGGAACCTGGCAGGCTACAGTCCATGGGGTCGTAAAGCATCGGACACGACTGAGCAACTAAGCACAGCAGAGTGAGTGCCATTAGTAACCCAAAGATAGGACCAGCAGAGAATAGGAGCAATTCACAAGACTTCTTGAGACATGGTTTGGAAATTTTCAACCCTTTTAAGTGAACAAAACAACAGAAGCCAGCAAACTGACAGCTTTAACCTAGATGAGTTAGATCTGAGACGCAGTCAAAATTCTAAGGAAGGGAATAGGGGACAATCTTGATTATTAATGAAGCATCTGTAGGTACTTTAATCCTCTCTGGAAAAGGGAGGACATAAGTTAATCAGCCCATAATGTATAAAAGGAACTCTCACACACACTGACTCACCTTATCTTCACACAAACTTGTCTTGAAAGAGAGGCACTGCAGGCACAGCCATACCCAGTTTACAGGCTGGGAAGGTGAACAGCACTGGCAGAGGCAAAGTTGGGCCAGAGCACCTGCTCTATAGTGAGCGTGTAAGGGTGAGCGAAGAGGAGAGAGACTCAAAAGGTACACTTTCCCATGACTAGTCACTTGTGCTTGTGGCTATGACGATGGTCTAGCCCTCTAAGGAAGGGCAGAGCTACCAAAAACTAATGAATAAGAAATAAGGGGAGTGATCTCCTAACCTACCCAGGAGGACCCTGGTCAGGGAAATCTGGGATGATATTTATCACTGCGGGTTCATGAGGAGCCAGAATTAAATGGTTTGACTTCAGTGGGCAGTATTTCTGGTCATGGAATAGTAGCAGACATCATTTTTCCAAGCTTCTGGGCCTCAGGTCTACTAGTGGAGACAGAATAATTTACAAGAGGAAAACTATTTAGAGCCTCACGGTTACTAAGATGGTCCTTTTTTGGAAGCTCACTTCCCTGTTAAATACTGCCCAAGGGCCTGCATACCACCTGTTTTGCTCATTACTCTTGAGGCCCACCCCACCCCCCCACCACCCCAGCCTTCCTTCGATAAGACAGGGCACGCTGGACTTGTGGCCCATCCTAGAAACACCATCAGTCTTACAGAAAACCATGGAGAGAATCTAGTCAAGTCCGCTGGCAACAGAAACAAGAACAGATAGTTCTTGTCCTAATCTCCCTCTCTATATATCATCTTATGCCAAAGTATCTCTGGATTAAAATTAGGTTCAAGGAATGGGGCCATAGCATATCCTGTCTTCTTGTTCAGTACAATTCTTCACTTTTATTTTTATTGATTAAAGCAAAGCTCTCTTTCAGAAGGGTTGTTATATGCATCCAACACAACACATATTTTTCTGTTTGACGTTTTTCTTGGCTTTCCCATTCTAAGGCCCCATTTCTATAAAGCTCAACCACCTTGAAAATCAAATAATGCCCTACATTTCCACTGGCATATTTCTTTTGCCAACAAAGTTTATTGTTCTTACCAAAAGTCAAACCTCAACTGGAGAAGAAAATAATCTGTGAATGTCACAAGCAACTGCCAGAATGTCAATTCTGAGAATACAGTGCCTTGACTCTGCTGCTGGAAGCAGGCAATATATATGTGTTAACTGAATGAATAGTCTCAAGGACCACTCCTCACCTTGTTTGCTAAATAGATTCCTGACCTGCACTCATCTCAAGTGCTCCTACCTGTCAATTGTGGGCTGAGAAAGATATACCTTTTCTGTCTCTCTCTCCCAAAAACACTCTAAGATCTTGAACGAAAAGTGTTAGGACTGTGCAGTTTGCTAATTACAAGTTAATAACTCTGCACAGTCATTAAACCTGCGAATGTGAAGTGCCAGCAAGTATAAATTAAAAGCATTATTTACATAAACTTCCTAAAGTGAAATAAAGATTGCTTTTAGCAGAGGAAAAGATACCACCCAGGGTATCCAGGCACAAGTGAAAGGTGCTCTTCCGAGTCAGAAAAAAACTTATATACATTATATTGTCATTGTATAATACGGAAATGTTTATCCTGACTTTGTGACCTTCAGTTTCCTTTAGATGTTTTTTTCCCTGCAAATAGGCTCTAGGGCCAACACAGATAGGAGGTGTTCTGAACTGTAAGGCATACACTTTGAAATTTTTTATTGGTTTATAACATTATGTAAGTTTCATGTGAATAATGTTATATTCCAACTTCTGTACACAGCACAGCATGCTCACCACCAAAAGTTTAGTTTCCATCTGTCACCACACTGTTGACCCCCTTTACCATTTCACCCCCCCCCCCCAGCTCCCCTCTGATAACCACTTCCCTGGTTCTTTGTATCTATATGGATGTTTTTGTCCCGTTTTTTCTTTTTTTTCATTTCACATTAAGTGAAATCATGGAATTTGTCTTTCTCCATCTGACTTTCTGGCTTCCTATCAACTAAATTATGACTATTAAAACAAGTCAACTTAGATGATTCATAAAAAATATTTTATGTAAAGTAAGTATAAGCTCAATTAGGCTACTTTATCAGAAATATCCCAATCACAGTTTAATTAAACCCTGTTCTTAACTTCAGATTTTCATTATAATTTTTTCTATGTATTGACTTTGGAAACCCAACTCCTTTGAGACCTTCCTCTGATAATAAGCTCAGCTTGACCTCGGAAGCCTTTCTAACCTGTCTTTCCTTGATTATTACAGCCCCCAAGCCCTTCACCCCACCCCTATCCAGTTTTTGTAAAGGAGGAATCTATTCTGTGGCTGCTTTCAAATCGTCACAGGACCATTCTTAGTTTTTTTCCTCATCTCAACTGAATTTCTCTGCTTTCTCAGTATAAGATCAAACAAAAAGGGGGGGGGGGTGATGGTATGAAGTTAGGGAGGTGTGCCTACAACTATAGCTCAAAGTTTAAAGCAGAAACTTTCATAACTAGATTCTAAAGATTTTTTTTTCACTTAACCTCTTACATGCATAACAATCACAACTGTCTTGATGTAATTTCAGAGACATTTTCTTAAAGATTCTGTATACTTTTTACTCAACATCCTGAGTGAAATATTTAAAAGTTTTTGACAGAGTAGTAGGACAGTACTACAACCAATAAATGAGCTGAAGTGTCAACTGATGAGAGATCATTCTTGGCTCTCAGAAGAAAAAACGTGAAAGGACAGTGAGATCTGTGGGCCCCTTGTCACACCACCACACTCCCTTTCTTCCATTCCCTTGACCTAGTCAGTCACACAGGGCCTGAACCACCAGGAATGCAAATACCCATTCTTAAAATAAGATGTCACATTTCTCCTTTTATTATTCTTTCAGCTGTTTCATGTGTTTTCAGAATGATCAACTGGAAACTGTTCCTGAAGAGGTAAAAACAGTACAACTTCATCACCCACCAGCAGATGCAATGGGCCACCTGTGCTCAAGCACTTGCCTCTTTGGCTTATGGATCAGTCTGAGTAATTAAAAAAAAAAAATCATAGTTGAGGCTGATTTAGCATCAAACGATTTGCACTAAAAGTTATGAAATTTTTAAAAATCTGATGAAAGACACGCCAGTGTGCATCTTTCATACATAAGTGTAAAATGGTGTTATCAACCATTGTACTAGAAGGTACTGACAACGGAGGGGGCACCCAAGTCCATAATGAGCTCTTTAACACCAGTCAACTACAAGGGTCTCGCAAATGTCTGACTATATTCAAGGAAGAAATGTATGATACCGGCCATTACAGGTATTCTTCCTTGGGTGCCACCATAAAGATACTGCTCAATAATACTGTTTCAGGTGAATATTAATGGCAAGCATTCAACCAACCTGAGAGTACCTTAAAAAAACTGGCACAGCCTCCAACTCAGCTATTGCAAATCCAGCAATAAAGACTCAGAAATATAAAGAGCTCAAAGAGAGAGAAATGAATATATTCATTGCCACTTTCAAAGAGATTTTTAAAAACAAGTATATGGTGGGAGAATGATTACATAAATTATAATTTAATCTATGTAACAACACTGTGACATTATTAAAAAAGAATGAAGAGTATTGGCATATACTGACCTGAAAGGATGTCATTCACCGTTGAGTTTTTTTAAAAAAGGAAGCTGTAGGCTATCTTGCATAGAATGGATAGACAACAAGGTCCTCTGTATAACACAGAGAACTCTATTCAAAGTCCTGTGATAAACCATAATAAAAAAGAATATTTTAAAAAGAATATATATATACATGTCTAACAGAATCGCTTTGCTATACAGAACTTAACACGACACTATGAATCATTAACACTACATTGCAATAAAAATAAAACAATAAAATTTAAAAAGGAAATTGTAGGAGTACAATAGTATGATCCTATTTTTGTTTTTAAAATTAGTACTTGAAATTTATTAAGTGCTTATGTTTTAGGTACTATTTAAATATTGACATAGGTTTTCAATTGAATATTGACTAATAGTCCTATCAGCTATTTAATATTCTCCACTTGAAAACCAGGGGAAATGAGGCTGAGAGAGGTGTAGTGGTTTGTCCTAGGTCAAAAGCCAATGAGAGCTGTGGGGGTCAGGCTGTGAATCCATAGACCATGCTCGTAGCCTGTGTGTGCGCGCGCGTGCCTGTGTGTGTGTGTGTGTGTGTGTGTGTGCGCCTGTGTGTGTGTGTGTGGTGTGGTGAGTGGTGTGTGTGGTGTGTAAGGTGCTTAAAAAACAAAAAGGAAATAAAAACAAACACATGAAAAGATGCTCAACATCGCTCATCATAAGTGAAATGCAAATCAAACCTATAACGAACTACCTCACACTGGGCAGAATGGCCATCATTAAAAAATCTACAAAGAATAAATGCTGGAGAGGGTGTGGAGAAAAGGAAACCTTTTTGCATTGTTGGTGGAAATGTAAACTGGTACAGCCACTATGGAGAACAATATGGAGATTCCTTTAAAAACTACCAATAGAACTACCGGATGACCCACCAATTCCACTGCTGCTGTTGCTGCTGCTAAGTCGCTTCAGTTGTGTCCGACTCTGTGCGACCCCATAGACGGCAGCCCACCAAGCTCCCCTGTCCCTGGGATTCTCCAGGCAAGAATACTGGAGTGGGTTGCCATTTCCTTCTCCAACCAATTCCACTACTGGACATATACCCTGAGAAAACCATAACTGAAAGAGACGCATGTCCACCAATGTTCACTGCAGCACTTTTTACAATAGCTAGGACATGGAAGTAACATAGATGTCCATGAAGAGATGAATGGATAAAGAAGCTGTGGTACATATATACAATGGAACATTCCTAAGCTATTAAAGAGAAAGCATTTGAGTCAGTCCTAATGACGTGGATGAATCTGGAGCTTACTGTATAGAGTGAAGTCAGTCAGAAAGAGAAAAACAAATATTGTATATTAACACATGTGCAGGGAATCTAGAAAGATAGTACCAATGAACTTATCTGCAGGACAGCAATGGAGACGCAGACATAGAGAACAGTCTTGTGGACACAGCAAGGGAAGGAGAAGGTAAGACAAACTGAGAGAGTAGCACGGAAACATACACATTATCATATGTAAAACAGACAGCCAGTGGGAACTTGCTTTGTGACACAGGGAGCTCAACCCAGTGCTCTATGACAAGCTAGAGGGGTGGAATGGGGTAGGAGATGGGAGGGAGGTTCAATGGAGAGGGGAAATACGTATATCTGTGGCTGATTCATGGTGATGTATGGCAGAAGCCAGCACAATATGATAAACCAATTACCCTCCAATAAAAAAAAAATTTTTTTTAAGGAATTGAAAGATTACCCAAAGGGTTAATGGTGGTAACCTCTGTAGAGAGAGAGTATATGAGTATGACTTGATCTTTGAAACAATTTGGATTTTTCTTCCCCAGCAAGAGATTCCAGTTGTAATTGAAAAAGGAGGAAAACGAATGATAGAAAGAAAATCAACAGGCCTTCAATGTGAATTCCTATATATGGTAACCCCATGCAATAAACCTAAGCACCACCTCAAAATGTGTTAAAATAGTGTTTAAAGGGTTTAGTCTTTTTGTTTGGGAGGTTTTTTGAAAAGAGCCCTGATCAATTTGTTGAGCCCTGATAAACAAATTCTGGATAATATGACTCATCTGATAAACATATCAAAATGGTGAATTGGAGGAAGGTGGTCAAAGGTAAGATTGACAACTTTCAACCCTGTGTATTACACTTTGTGTATTATAAGATACACAAGTATTAGGGATGTAGTATACAATGTGATGTCTGCAGTTAATATTGCTTTATAATATACACGAAAGTTGTTCAGAGAATAAGTTCTAAGAATTCTCTTACAAAGAGAAATTTTTTTTTCTTTCTTCTTTTCTTCTTGCATTTCTTTTTATTGTTTCTCTGGGAAGATGGATGTTAGCCCAACCTACCATGGTAATCATTTCACAAAATGTGTAAATCAAGCCAGCATGCTATATGTCTTAGACTTACACAGTGATAATGAAACTCACTGTTAGACTCATTATAAGAGTCATAATAAGTGATATGTGTTACTTATCTCTCAATAAAACTGGAAAAAAATTGAGCTATACCTTCTGATCACATAAGATAACATAACTAGGACTATAATACACATGCTGCCGTATAACCTGATACTTCACTCAACAGGTTATGTACTTTGGTTCATGTCAGTACAGACAGTGCTATCTGATCATTTGAGAAGCTCCTCCACAGTATTTAGTTTAAATGTGGTTTAAAAGCCACAAATTATTCAACCAATCTACCACTGATGTTCAATTGGGTTGTTTCTAATTATAATTTATACCATGTTCAGTGAATATTTTCTTTCACATATATTTTGGGTATTGTCTGAGTTTCTATGGGTTGAATTCCTGGGAGTAGAATTATTGGGCAAAAAGAGGTAGCACATTTAAAAATCTGAGAGCTATTCAATGTTACGTGGCAGCCTGGACAGGAAGGGAGTTTGGTTACATGTATATGTATCGCTAAGTCCCATTTCTGTCCACCTTAAAATATCACAACATTGTTAATCACCTATACTCCAACATCAAATAAAATTTAAAAAAATTGAGAGCTATTACCAACAAGCTTCACAGAAGGTTGGTCCACTTTGCAATCAGAGCAAACTCCCTATATCTTGGATCGATTTGCTATTGTGTAGAGATAACATTCGAGCAATTTTATTTTTCAGAGATGGCTGACTAGATTTATCTAGCTGTTTTGAGGTTTTTTTCTCCCTCAAAATATCTGAAAGCAGAACAAGATCTAATAATATTATCTACAATTAAATAGTGAATCATATCAACTTCTCTTTCTATTTTATCCAATGATTCTGAGAGCATATGTAAAAAAAAATTAAATAATCATACATAAAGTGATAGGAGGCCACAGGAAAACAACAGGTTTGCTTGATGAGATTGCCAAAGTGTGAGAATTCAGAACCAAAATGGCAATCAACATCCAGGACAACACAGGGAGACCTCGTGAGTTTCTGTCCAACAAAACTCAGGAATCAAATCAACAGTGGCTCCAGGAATGCTAGATACCACACAAATGCCTCCAACGTCCAGACCACAATTTATCCATTTTATAAACGAGAAAACCAATTTTTCGCAACTGCGCTCCCATCAGTTTGGTCAGACAACTTAGAAGTGCAGGTTCAATGCCCACTCTGGGCATCAGCGTTCTTGGTATGTTGTCTGTCCAACCTCTACTCCCATTCAGATGTTTGCCTTCTGTAACAGCAACTCAGATCTGTGTGTAGCACAGAGCAAAATCCTTAAATTCTAAATGAACGGAAGAGAGGGAGGTAGTTACGAAGAAGGCAGAAACTTTCCATTTCTTAAGCATCTCATCCCTCACATCCACGTGTAAAAACTGAAGCTATTTCACTTAACATGTCAATATTTACTCTTTCTCAGGGACACAAGTGATAAAAACTGCCTGCTGAAAGGGAAAGTTACAGGCAACATTTTTCTAAGCCATCAATCTTTCCCTCAAGTAGCAGCATGATCAGAGTAAGTCAAATGAATCACAGAATGAAGCTTAAAACTTAACACTTAGTTATCTTCTGAGAGGACATTTCCTAGAGGACTGACCATTTTCAGGGACTGTTCTCCCTGGAACTCAGCCCTTCCCACCAGGGGCAACAAACCACTCTGAAGGTTACCATCTAACATTATCTTTAGCAGTTATTTTAATTTTTTATCTTTGGTAGTTATTTAAAGAACAGTTATTGTGCCCCATCTGTTTCCTTGAAGATGCCAGCAACAGTGGCTCTTTAAAAAGGAGAGGATTTGTGGTGGGAGAAGAGAGGGCAGGTGAAGTCACAGCTCTGATCCCTGGCACCTGGGTAAGATAACAGGTAATGGAGCACAGATTTAAAAAAAAAAAGAGAAGGACCAGATTCTGGGGGCTTATGGGGTGAAAGGAAAATAAAAATGGGAGCCTATCCAACACCTAAACAAATAATTCCGCAGTTTAAGTCTGACGTCCCCCATCCTCAGAGACAACTGCTACTAACAGTTAATATTACTAAGCACCTACCACATGCCAGGCAGTAATGGAATACTGGCCCTACTTTGTCATCCATCACAGCAACGTAATGAAGTGGGAGTTTTCATCCCCATCCTACAAGCACAGAGATAGGACTTGGAAGATTAAGGAGCTAGCTCAGCATGAGACGACTGGTAAACGCTGGAGTCACGCTTCATAACCTGGTGTAACTGAATGCTCCTCTCAGCTGTTAAGCACTAACACCTCACCCGCATATTGTGCTGCTGCTACTAAAGAGGCGTTCCCCTGAGCTCATGGGGAATGTCCAAAGGCTCCAAATACTGTACGTAAAAGACTGTTTTAGGCCAAGTCACAGCAAATGCTTTGGTGGGACAGAGAAGAGAAATTTGAAAGTGGCTGCAAAAGCAGACAGGGAGCCACTGTACTCAGAACTCCATACATCCTCCTGCAGAGGCAGCACATGGCAGCAACCCCACGGAGGGAATGGATGGGGTTCGGGGGGTTCGAAGGGGCAGGGTGGCCTGGACACGCCTAACAACCTGCCCCAGTGCCTGAAAGGCTAGATTCCAGGAACAGTAGGAGGTTGGAGTCAGGAGGTCATTCCATGAAGGAAACTGGTCTTAAGCTGGTAGTCCTGCTAACTAGCAAACCACGTGTGATCACCTCCCCCAGAGATCAGCAAGACCTTAATCAGTCCTGAAGATGCTCTCACAGGATCTGCTGGAAAATGACACCTACAGGACCAGGGTGGTGGTAGAGCAAGAACATCAGTGGGGTAATTGTCATCCCTGTCATCATTATTATGGAATTCTGAGTGTGACCAGTTAGGGTACAACCAGAGACGCTTGGTCTCCAGTGGGTGAGAAAGCTCAAAGCACTGTTGCAGCAGTGCATTCATTAGCCTGACATTTGAGGTTGACTGTGCAGCTCCACTTCACAGATAGGGAAACTGAGGCTCAGTAAAGGGTAAGTGACTTCCCATCAACCCCAGTGACAGTTCCAGTCATCGTGCTCCCAGCCAAAGATTCTTTCTCCTAGAGCAGTGGTTTTCAAGTGTTTAAAGGCTCAGAACAGCTTCAGATGGAATTGTCCCTGGAAACTCAAATTAAGTCAGTCAAAAGTAGAACTCATCGGTCAGACACAGTGGTGCAGCCCAGGATCAAGTCCCACACTGGCCACTTAACAGTTGTGACGTCTAGGAAGTCAGTCTCTCCAAGACTCAGTTTCTTCATGTCTAACGAGGGATAATACTGCCTCCCTCACAGTTATTTATGAGAAATCAATGAGACTATCTAAAGTTCCCCAATGCTTGATCTATGAAGGACATTATTATTATTGCTACCACTCTATTTATGGGTAGGAAGGATGCTGCTGTCATTCAGCAGCTGGTACAATGTCATCTCCAATCATGATCATAAACCAAGCAGCAGAGTAGCCAAAGGTTAACTTTAAAAACTGATGCCAATCAAATTAGAGAAATATACATAATAGAGAAAAAGAAAGAAAAGTGTCCACTCATGTTTAATTATATTCATAGAGTTAACACAGAGGCTGTGCCCTTTGCTCTGGCACCAGTGAGTCAGCCACATACACTCACTCTGCATCTTTGGCACCAACAATAATTAGGACATCCATATTCATTCAAACACACTGGTGGCTGACCCAGATGCCAACAACAGATGTGTCGGGGCCAAAATGGGAAGTGGTAGAATACAATGACAAGAATGCCAACATGGAGTTGGACAAAAGAGTTTGAATCTTGCTAGATTTGTTCTCCGAGGCTCAGCTTCTTCATCTAAGGAGATGACATGTCGAAGTACCAGCTATACCCATCAAAACTCAACACAAACCAGATGAACATGAATGCTTCTCCTCCCGTCTAAGTCGCTAACTTTGGGGCCCCTTCCTTAACCAGCAGGAAAACATCTGATGATAGAGTCTCTATAAATGTTTATAGTACCCACAATAATAATGCTTGTAAATGTGCCAAGCCCTCCTTTAAACATGCTATATAATGTTAACTCATTTAATCCTACCATAACCACAAGATTATAAAGCGCTGTTACCGTGCTTTAACATTGATGGCAAAGGAAACCAAGGCACAGAAAAGCTAAGAAACTAGCCCAGGGTCACACAGATAGTAACAGTAGTGTCAAGATTCAAACCCAGGCTACCTGGTTCCAGAATCAATGTTCTCATAATACTATTAGTATAATGTTTCAGTTCAGTTCAGTTGCTCAGTCGTGTCCAACTCTTTGTGACTCCATGGACTGCAGCACACCAGGTCTCCCTGTCCATCACCAACTCCCGGAGCTTGCTCAAACTCATGTCCATCAAGTCCAACCATCTCATCCTCTGTCGGCTCATTCTCCTCCTGCCTTCAATCTTTCCCAGCATCAGGGTCTTTTCCAATGAGTCAGTTCTTCACATCAGGTGGTCAAAGTATTGGAGTTTCAGCTTCAGCATCAGTCCTTCCAATGAATATTCAGGACTGATTTCCTTTAGGATGGACTGGTTGGATCTCCTTGCTGTCCAAGGGACTCTCAAGAGTCTTCTCCAACACCACAGTTCAAAAGCATCTATTCTTTGGCGCTCAGCTTTCTTTATGGTCCAACTCTCACATCCACACATGACTACTGGAAAAACAATAGCTTTTACTAGACAGACCTTTGCTGGCAAAGTAATGTCTCTGCTTTTTAATATGCTGTCTAGTTTGGTCATAACTTTACTTCCAATGAGTAAGCGTCTTTTAATTTCATGGCTGCAGTTACCATCTGCAGTGATTTTGGAGCCCAAGAAAATAAAGTCTGTCACTGTTTCCATTGTTTCTCCATCTTTTTGCCATGAAGTGATGGGACCGGATGCCACAATCTTTGTTTTCTGAATGTTGAGCTTTAAGCCAGCTTTTTCACTCTCCTCTTTCACTTTCATCAAGTATAATGTTTACACTTCTCTTATTGAACATAGGTATTTCCTTTACATTTCATTGTACAGTTGACCCTTGAACAAAGGGGTTAGGCACTCTGACCCTCTTAGTCAGTTCAGTTCAATTCAATCACTCAGTCGTGTCCGACTCTTTACGACCCCATGGACTGCAGCACGCCAGGCTTCCCTGTCCATCACCAACTCCCAGAGTTTACTCAAAATCCACACATAACTTATAATCATCCCTCTGTGTCTGCAGTTTCTCTGTATCCACCATTCTGTATCCACAGACACAACCAACCGCACATTGTGTATTTACTGTAGTATTTACTACTGAAAAACATCCACATACAAGTGGACCAATGCTGTTCAAACTCATGTTGTTCAAGGGTCAGTTTCTGTCCAGAATTACAAAAGGTTGTCATGCTATCTGCAAGTACACTTGTGAGGTTAACAGGACAAATTTAACATTCCCAGTTGGCAGATGAATAAATCAAAGCACAAAGGTTAAGTGACCTACCCAAAGTACAGAGTGGGAATCAGGGGCAGGGCTGGGACTAAAATGCACGTCCCAAGAGTCAAACTGTAGAAGTAAATGGCCCAGTGACTGTCTAGGCACTGATAAAATAAATTTTATAGGTGTCATCAAGGTTCCCCCATCAGCAATACTTAACATATCGGCAGTATTTACTCTCTACGCTGCTTTAACTAGGGCAGAGGTAAGTACATATTGATCACAATACAATCTCCAACCCCACCCCAGATAGTCTCCTCTCATCACAACTGTGCAAAGAAGCATTTTCTTTATTGCTGGTAAGCCCACCATACATCAGCCCAGCGAGGTCACCAACAGAGATAAGAGTGGAAATGGGACACAGGTGGCTCAGGGTGGTGAGCAACTAATGAGAAAGAAACCTGAGAAAGCAGTGTGGGGGATGCCCATCACTGAGGCGAGAAGGGAATGTAAACAAATGTCAATGAAGAGTGACGACAGGAAGGAGGGAAAAAAGAAGCAAGTGGAGCTGGAGCTCTCTGGAAGGAAATGGAAGTGCACTGGAGGTTCTCTGTTCCAGTCTCTGCTTAAATACAACCCCACCATGCAGCAAACACACGTAGAAGCTGGACTCCAACCAGAGGGTGCCAAAAGAAGAGCAAATATAACGCACGCTGAGAGAGCGATTCAATGAAAACCCTCCAAAATGCTAACAAAACAAGGATGGTAAGACCATGAGTTATCATTTTTCCCTTCCTCTTTTTTCCAGTGCTTCTGTAAGAATGTTATAGTACTTTATAAATATTGATAGGTATCAGCTTGAGCCCAAGGTGACTTCACCTGAGGATTCAGGTGCCTGAGTGAAGGACCTCAGGGGCCACTCTGCTGGAAGACCATCTGGATGATGTACTAAAGGGCCAGCTGGAAGAGAATGTATTTTTAGGGAAGATAGTTGGGTTCCCAGACTTGAACCAGTTAACTGGGCTTGGGCAGGGAGCAAGGCAGTTTTGAGCACAGTGCCAGTCACTCTGTTCTCTGACCCGGCATGCATGGACTTGAGTTTGCATCTTAGGAAAAGACCAAACTTCAGAATATCAGAGCACAGCAGACAACACAGCCCCAAGGCCCATAAAGCGAATTAGCCCAAAGCCACAAATAAAGGTCTCACCACTTCAGTGGAGGTCACAGCACAGTGTCGCCAACTGGAGGTGTCAGCGCCATCCCTAGAATGGCCCAACAAGGCAGCGGATAATAGTGTGGCGGCATGACTGTGGTAAGGCGCCAACTGGCTCAACGCTGATAAGCATCATGAAGACCCAGTCCCAGCGCCCAGCAGGGCACTTCCGAAGACTTTGCCTCACCCCAGCGTTGGGCTGATGGCTCAGATGGTCATCATCACATAGAGAACTCAAAAGGAAGTGGCCTTCAGAACGCCAAAGGACTGCCCCATGAGGAACCTCCCAGGGGTGCTCAGAAATACTTGGAGAGGCTTCAAGGGAAAGCAACATAAAAGTTCTCCTGTGGAAGGTAGGGACAGAGCCAGAGGAAGACTGCTTTATATTACTGAAGTTTTCTATTTCTGGTGTCCTATTCACCAATTTGGCCTAGATGGGGGGGAAAGTAACATTTTTCAAAAACTTAAGAATTCAGAAATAACAGTAATGAACTAGTAATTTAAAGCAATTAGAAGCCAAAGAAACAGAGAAATATGACTAATAAACAAATTTAAGCATATAGATAGAACTCCCACATGGTGTCAGCCACTCTTTATGGAAGGATAGAGTAGATAATCCCACACAAAAAATTAAGCAAAACAGCTCTATAGTTCTACAAAATGCTTCAAGAACACTATATATATACATATATATATAAACATGTATATATATATATGTATATGTATATATATAAGATGAAAGGCAAAAGAATACAGTTGACTAATGAAAATATTTCAAAAAATTATAAAGATGTGCAGGTTGGCAGAAGAGAGCGATTAATCAGCTGTTCGAATGGCAGATGGGTAAGAAAAACACTGATTTATTTTTCAACAGAAGACAAATTATGAAGGTACAATCAGACTTAGAAGCTAACTAGCTCTTCTATCTTCTACTTTACATGGCATTTTATCTCTGCCTTGAGTACAGCATTTACTATTGTGCATTATCATTTCCTTCTTTCTCTCTCCAACTAGACTGTGAGCCGGTTGAGGGACATGTCTTTTACTCACCTCCTTGTCTAGCACGATGCCTGACAAACAGTAAATGTTAAATTAGTGTTCATTGAATGGGTGAGTGAATAAATGAATGAATAAATGAACAAGTGAACCAAAAAAGGAATGTTAAAGGGACTGATAAAAGCATATTTCTGGAAGACATGGGGAAAAAGAAGTTATGGTCCCACACGGCAACCAGAGAAGGCAACTCATACACTTGGCATGTCACTAAAGTCCATTTTATATATTTCTTAATGGTTTCAGGTACACACGTCTGTGTCCACCAAGAGGCCTTAGATCCTAAAGAGCAAGGACCACAACTTCTATGTACCCCTTTATAGTGCCTGGCACAGTGCAAGGTTTAGATCTTAAATAGATATTCATTAAATAGGCTTGAATAAAGAAGATGAGAAGAGACAAGTAAAGTAACTTCTAGCAGGCAAGGTTCTTTCATTTTAATTTACAGGAGAAAGGAGCTGGCTATTTATCAGGCTTCATTGCGACAGGCATTCCTCAGGACAAAGGCAGGCTTTCAGAACTACACGAGTGGCAGCGCCTTCTCCAGAGCTCCAGGCTTGGTATTTCCAAGGGAGAGCTAGGGGTCAATAGGAAAATGCACTGGCACAGGCACATGCCAGGGAAGTTGGCACAGCACCTGCTCAGGCTGGGACTGACTCCAGGCAGCCTGACCAAAGTCAAGAAAGCTCATAATTCACGCAGAGGAGAACTGAAAAACAATCCAGTCAATCAGGTGGCACTGGATTGGGCAAGTGAATGTCAAATGAACTCAACAGTCAGGACCAGAAGTAGGGGATGGGAAGAGGCGTGGGCACATCCCTCTTTCAAAAACACAGGACCCAGGTGAAGGTGAAAGGTCTCTGGTTCTTGGATTGGGCAACTCTGGCCATAGCAACCTGTCAGCAAAAAGCTTGCAGAGGATGAATGGGAGAGTCTCCTCTCTTAATGCAAAAATTCCTAAACAGGCAGCTCCCAGCTCCTACCACTGGATTAAAGGAGCGGGACAAAGAAGCCAATTATTAGAGAAGGAAAGGCTCTGAGACAGGAAGTGCAGTTGGTTATTATAGCTAGTGCTAAGGATAAGAGTTGCCGGGGTATTCAAACATGTATGGAGAATAAAGCAAGAGGGAGCTATGATCATAAGTTTATGTCCTTTCTAAGGAAGCATGTCAGGGTTTTCAGGATTACCTAACTGTACCTAGACTGTACCTAACTGTACCTAGACTCTTCCAGGTAGGGGAGGCGGGCAGCTAGCCTGGCCCTGCTCCCCCTCAAAATGCCCTATCATACCTGCTTTGCCTCGACACAAGTCCTGTCCCACTCATATTATTCAGGAGAGTCAGAAACGGTTACACTGAGCAAGAATCATAAGCTTGAGCGTCACTTGAGTGTAAATTAGTCATGGAACAGACTTTGAAGGGACAGTCTCTAGACTCATCCAGTAACTGGTATTGCCACATGCAGCTGAGCTCATCGACCCTGTCCTCTGTGTTGCTGCAGTATTCCCAGGAAAGCTCAGAAGCTAGACTTCCATAGAAATAGAAAAAAAATTCTAAAATTTGTATGGAACTACAAAAGACCCAAATAGTCAAACAATCTTGAGAAAAAAGAACAAAGCTGGAGGCAAGACACTCTTGATTTTAAACTATACTACCAAACTACTGTAATCAGAAACAGTATGGTACTGGCATAAAAAGATACATAGACCAATGAAGTGGAAGACAGAGTCCAGAAATAAGCCCATGGATATACTCAACTAATTTTCAATAAAGGCCCCAATCTCATATAAGGACAGGATAAGTGAAAGTGAAAGTCATTCAGTTGTGTCTGACTCTTTGTGACCTCGTGGACTATACAGTCCTTGGAATACTCCAGGCCAGAATACTGGAGTGGGTAGCTGTTCCCTTCTCCAAGGGGATCTTCCCAACCCAGGGATCAAACCTAGGTCTGCTGCATTGCAGGCAGATTCTTTACCAGCTGAGCCACTAGGGAAGCCCAATAATACTGGAGTGGGTAGGAGAGTCTCTTCAAAAAATGGTGTTTGGAAAAATGGACATCCACATGTAAAAGAATGAAGTGGTACCCTTACCTTACCCTATACACAAAAATCAACTGAAAATGGGTTAAATACAAACATAAGACTTGAAATTATTAAACTCCTATAAGAAAACATTAGGGAAAAAATTTCTTGACATTGGTTTTGGCAATGATTTTTGGATATGATACTAAAAGTTCAGCCAATAAAAGCAAAAATAAACAAGATGAACTACATCAAACTAAAAAAAGCTCATAAACAGCAAAAGAAATCCCCCCCCACCAAACAAAATGAAAAAGCAATCTATGGATTGGAGAAAATATTTCCAAACCATACATCTGATAAGGGGTTAATATTCAAAACATATAAGGAACTTCTACAATTAAATAGCAAAAGAAATAACCCAACAAAAAATGGGCAAAGGGCCTAACTAACATCTTCTCCAAAGATGACATACAAATAGCCAACAGGCACATAAAAAGGTGTTCAACATCACTAATCACAGGAAAATAGAAACCAAAATCACAATGAGCTATCATCTCACACATGTTCAGATGGCTATTATCAAAAACAAATAAAATATAAGTGTTGGCAAAGATATGGAGGAAAGAGAATCTTTGTACACTGTTGGTATGAATGGAAATTGGTGCAGCCACTATGTAAAACAATATGGAGTTTCCTCAATAAAACTACTATATGATTTAGCAATCCCTCTTTTGGGTATATATCCAAAAGAAATGAAATCAATACCTCAAAGAGATATCTGTCTTCCCATGTTCACTGCATTATTACCCATAATAGACAATACATGGTAACAACCTAAGTGTGTCTTGATGAATGAATAAAGAAACAGTACTGTGTGTGTGCACACACACAAACACACAATGAAATATCATTCAGCTTCACAAAAGAAAGATTGTTCTTTGCAACAAGATGAATGAACCTGGAGGGCACTATGCTGAGTAAAAAACCAGACACAGAAAGAAAAAAAACCACATAATCTCACTTATATGTAGAATCTTTAAAAAGTCTAATACATTGAAGCAGAGAATAGAATGATTACCAGGGACAGGGAGGTAGGGGAAATGGGGACACGTTGGACAAAGGGTAAAAGTTGCAGTAATGTAGGATTACTAAATCTAGAGAGCCAAGTATAGAATGATGCATATGTGCTCAGTCATGCGTGACTCTTTCCAACCCCACGGACTATAGCCCACGAGCTTCCTCTGTCTACGGGATTTCCCAGGCAAGAATACTCCAAGAACACTGGAGTGAGCCGCCATCTCCTTCTCCAGGGGATCTTCCCGACCCAGGGATCAAACTCTCATCTTCTGTGGCTCCTGCATTGTCAGGCAGATTCGCCACCACTGAGCCACCTGGGAAGCCCCATAAAATGATGAGTATAAGTTAAATAATACTGTATGATTATAAGTGAAATACTAAAACTTTGCTAGAGGTCTGCTGCTGCTGCTGCTAAGTTGCTTCAGTCGTGTCCGACTCTGTGCGACCCCATAGACGGCAGCCCACCAGGCTCCCCCGTCCCTGGGATTCTCCAGGCAAGAACACTAGAGTGGGTTGCCATTTCCTTCTCTGGTGCATGAAAGGGAAAAGGGAAAGTGAAGTTGCTCGGTTGTGTCTGACTCTGAGCAACCCCATGGACTGCAGCCTACCAGGCTCCTCCGTCCATGGGATTTTCCAGGCAAGAGTACTGGAGTGGGGTGCCATTGCCTTTTCTAGCTAGATTTCAGGTATTTGCATTATACCAAAAAAAAAAAAAAAAGTGCGATGTTAACTAGCTCAACTCTAGTAATCATTTCACTATGTAGATGTATATCAAATCATGTTGCACACCTTTTCAGTCTTTTAAAAAGAAGCTAGACCACAGGAGTGAAAGCTTCAGGGAGCAGCCAGGACAAAAGGGACCTCTAAGCAGGAAGGAGGAGATGGTATGGATCACTCTCCACAGCCTTCCCCCAAGTTCTTCCCCACCCCATCCAATCTGCCTTCCTAGGCCTTCACCCACTGCTAAAACCCCTAACTGTTCCTGCTCCAGGTAAGGGCACAGTGAGGATGTGGAGGTACGCAGCATAGGAATTAGACTGTTCCATGAAGGCAGGGCAAGCCCACTTTCCTCACCATTTCCTCCCAGCATCCAGCACAGGGCTAAATATTCACTATATGTCACCCAAATTAAAGGAGAGGTTATCATCATGACAGTTGTAAGGAGAGGCCTTAAGTTCAAGAAATGGATCTATAGAAGACCTGCTCCTATCACTGGCCATTAAGTCCCTCATTCTTTAAATGTCATAGAACACCTTCCCAGTTTGTAGAGAAGCCCACACGATGAACTATCTCACTCTTTCTCCATCACTTCAAGTGTGAAATGAAGAACACTCCCCTAGAGATCAAGGCTAGGGAAGGTTACTCAACAAAATGAGCAAAGCATTCCCTTCCATAATCTCCCAAGGAGTTCACCAGCTCTAATAATCACCAGGGATTATAAACAGGTTTATGTTCCTGGTTCTGTCACTAATTAGTCTCAAGACCTCATATTAACCATCAGAACCTTTGCAGTCTTTGTTCTGTTTTCTGTAAAATGATCTTTTGACCGAGGAGGGCAATAAGTCCTTTAAATATGACCCACTCCTAGTAACGCACATCTGAATCAGGACCAGGCATTTTAACCAAGCCAGTCCCTTGGTGGCCCAGTATCTCTAGAGACCCTAGACCTTTGCCAGTGTCCTTTAACCAGGAAACAGTGAGCTATCTGTGGACAACGGGATTACACGGAGAGATAAAGTAGCTCCCTCAAGGTCTCAAACAGTCAAGGGAAAAAGGAGTTCCGACAGGAAGAACAACAACTTATCACCTGATTGGGTTGTTCGCACAGTAGAAAGCAAGTTATTCTTTGTCCTCTGAAGCTGAAGAAAATCACCAATAAGCAGATGCTAGACTTAATTGTGTCCCGCCAAATTTATATGTTGAAGCCCTAACTACCCCCCCCACCAAAGTGGCTGCAACTGGACATGGATCTTTAGGAGGCAACTATTGTTAAAAGGGCTTCTCTGATGACTCAGACAGTAAACCCAGGTTCAATCTCTGGGTTGGGAAGATCCTCTGGAGAAGGGAAAGGCTACCCACTCCAGTATTCTTGCCTGGAGAATTTCATGGACAGTGGAGCCTGGTGGGTCCATGGGGGTCCACGGGGGTCACAAAGAGTTGGACACAACTGAGTGACTAACACTTTCTTTTTTTAACTGTTAAATGAGGTTCCAAGGGTACAGTCCTAATCAGACAGGATGGATGGCCTTAAAGAAGAAGATCCTTCTCTCCCCATGTCTGTGCAGCGAGGAAAAGGCCATGTGAGGACATGAAGAGAGCACAATGGTCGGCAACTGAAGGAAAGAGTCCTCACTGGACACCAAATTTGCTTATACATTGCCTTGGATTTTCCAGCCTTCAGAACTGTGAGAAAATAAATGCTTGTTGTTTAAACCACCTAGTATATGGTATTTTATGGTACTGTTATGGCTGCCTGAGCCAAGACAGTAAGAGATTCAAGTAGACTGCTGGCTCTCCCCAACCTCATATGACATTCACCCTCATTTCCAAACAAGAAGGCCCACTGTGGATTCATCATCTCCAGGTAAAACTATGGGGGGGCTGACAAGAGAGGTGAAGACAGCAAGAGCACAGCAGTGAGAGGGAGGGTAAGGCCAAGGGAGAGGCAGGTTGACCAACTTCTCTCAAATGGTGGGACACCCAGAGATTCCCAGGCTTGAGGGCAGAGCTGCAGACCCTCTGGCTCTGGCATCACAGCCAGTTTAGGACCCAGCTAGCCCAGCAGCCCCTGACAGACAGTTCATACCCTGTGCCACCCTGGCTGTGTGCATCAGCAGAGATGAAGAAACAAAGGCAGTCAGTGGAAAGAGGAAGTTTCGTCAGGGAACCATCTGGGTACATCACCCTCGCCCTACCATCCAGATAAAACTGACCTTCCATCCCACAGGCAGGGAGGCTTGGGTATGAATGCCCAGGGAGGCCCCCCAGAGGAGCCGCTGCCACGGCCTCAGCAGACAACAACCTCGAGGTAATTACAAGTGGCATAAATATATCCAGTCAATGACAGAGTGGAACAGGCACTCTATGGAGCCCTACAAAAATGTGCTCATGGAAAGCAAGGACTTCACGGAAAGATATTGGCCTCAGAAAGCACAGCAGTGTGACAGACATGGGCCTGAAAGAACTGATTTCCAGAGAAAGTGGATTAACTTTGGTTCTCAGTCACAGTCAACTCCCATGACAGCTGATTCAGAGTCATGAGGAGATAAACAGCGGCAGGGGAAACAGCACGGCTTTTGCTTGCTGCTCAGTAAGGCAAGACAGCTCACAATGAGACGAGCAAGCAGAGCTGTGGGTTCAGCATGGGGGCCAGTCACTGGCCCATGAAGGTCAAGCTGGGGCCCCACAACCGGTGGGCCACAAAGATTTACTTGACACATCTCTGAGTGTCTATATTTCAGGGCACACCCCACTCAAAAGTTGTTTCTGAAGAAATACAATTAAAAGTCATGTTCTCTCCACCTCAGATCCCTCACTTTAACATCCAGCTCCACCAATGAATTAGTTTTCTGGCAGCAGCTCTGCCTATCTCTTTCCCCTTTCCTTCTTAAGGATCCCGAGGTATATGTGGAGAAGGAAATGGCAATCCACTCCAGTATTCTTGCCTGGAGAATTCCATGGACAAAAAAGCCTGGCAGGCTACAGTCCGTAGGGTCGCAAAGAGTCAGACACAACTAAGCGACTAACACACATACACACATAGGTATACGTAATTTTTTAAAAAAACAGAATTTTAAAAAATTTACAGGGTCAGAAAGGAACTCAGGTCATCTAGTCTGATCACTCATTTGAAACTCAACTTCAAGCTGATCACCTCAGCTAGAATGTCCCCAGTGATGAAACTTCTTCCCTCCAAAGCTTATTTCACTTTCCAACAACTCTGATAGCTAGAAAATTCTTCTACTTAGCCAGGATCTGCCTGTCTATCATCTAGTTCAGCTCTCAGGGTATCAAAGAACAACTGCAGGCTCCCAGCTTCACGGCAGCCTTTTCAAAAGCTGAAGACGGCTAGCAAGAGACTAGTGTTCACAGTGTTGGGAGATCCTGGCCCAAATTCCTAATCAAGTTCTATTTTGTAAGAATAAAAGAAGTCGGCTTCAAGTTAAAATTTTTAAATCATAAATGTTCTGAGGTACAAGGGATAGTAAAGATCATTTAATTCATTTCTCTCCCTTCATACCTTCCCAGGTGAAACCCAGGCCCAGAGAGGAGCTACTATTAATACCTTGCCCAAGTGTTCATAACCACTTAGTGGTATTCCCCAGCTTAGACTTGAGCCCTCATTTCCAGAGCTCTTTGTACTGAATTCTCCTAGAACACCACTTCTCCTCATTTTCCCCAACAAAACTGTGGTCTGTCCTCACTACTACCTTCACACACACACACACACACACACACACACACACACACACACACACAATTCAATCCATCACTATTCCCAACCTCTGGCCTTTGTTTACCCTGGTACAACCACACATGTAAAACTGAGTCCCTGGGACACTTGGGCCCCAGATAGGTGTCCATCCCTGGAAGGGCACAGCAAATACTTCTAGAAACCATCCTGTGCAAAAACTACAAACAGAGAAGTTTTAATGCCATAAACGAGATTCCAGAGGAGGGGAAAAAACTTTCCCATAGATCTCTTACTTTAATCAATTTTTCCAAAGGAAATCTGAACAACGGATGTGGGATTCGCTCATTTACTTGCAGTTCTGGCATTCAGAAAGAAGGAGACACCAGATCTGAGAGTGAGCAAGAAAGGCAAAATGAAAACCAGGAAACTGTAAGCATTTATTTAACACATACTAATTGAGGATGATGAAGATGGCCTTGAATTTTTCTTTTTTCCCCCACCTCACCTGAAGGTGGTACAATGATGAAAATGAGCTAAGCAGATCTAGTGAACAAACTATTAATTTGATGCACACTCTATAGCCAGAATACAGGCATTATGGAGATAATGGAAAATTCTCCCCCGAGTATTTATAATCTGAGAAGTAGCAGTCCAGTGGTTAGGGTTCAGCTCTGTCACTGCCATGGCCCAGGTTCAACTCCTGGTCAGGGCACCAAGATCCTGCAAGCCATGTGACGAGGTCAAAATGAAAAAACAAAACAAAAAACCAAACAAAAACACCAAAGCCAATCAAAATAGTTACCTGCGAAAAGAAACATTAAAAAAAGAAAAAGAAAAAAAGAAAGAGACTGTGTCAAGAACACAGTAAATCAGTAGTTCTCAACCAGAGTGATTTCTGCCCTACCTTCAGGGTACATTTGGCAATATCTAAAGACATTTTGCGTTGTCACAACTGGAGGGTGCTATTGGCATACAGTGGATAAAAGCTAGGGAAGCTCCTAACCATCCTACAGTGCACGGAATGGTCCCACAACAATGAGTCATCTGGTCCAAAATGACAGATGAGGTTGAGAAATCCAGAAGTACATGCTCAATAAATGTTGGTTAAATTGAATTAGAATTCATCCAATTCAATATTTATTGAGCATATGCATGTGTCAGGCATATTCAAGAATCAAAGATGAGTAAGACATGTATCTTCTCTCAAGGCTACATAAAGCAATTATAAAAATACCAGAAGGGATGCGATCCAAAGTTAAATTGGGTGTATAAATGCTTTAGGATTCTCAAAAGATGTGACGCCTGTAAGCCAGCATTAATCAGGAAGAAGATGGGTCCCCAGCTTGGTCCTGGAAGAATGATGAGATTTGGATAGGCAAGCTGGGGGCATCCCGGCAGGTGAGCAGGCTGTGTTAACGGAGAGCAGAAGCATCACTGGCCTCACAATGAGAAAGGCACACCTGATGGAAGCAAAAGAGCACCTCTGATTCTCCTGAATCACTGCCAGCTGCAGGAGCCAAAGCTGGGCAGAACCTATGCATCTTTATCTCCTTCCTCTGTTTATTAAGGCTTTGAACAGGATATGGCATTAGTGAATGAAGTCATTAGAAAACAGTAAAAACAAGAACTACCATTTAATGAGCATTCACTCCATGTCAGATAATTTGCTTAACACTTTATCTGCAGTAACTCATTCAATCCTTACCATAACTTTGTAAAGTACACAGTATTACCACTCTTAATATGAGGAATCTGAGTTATGGAATGGACAGATAAATAAACAAATGAGTCAACCAAGAAACAGCTTGAACAGCTCTGCTTCTTTCTCATCCTAACTAGGGATCTTCCCAATTCCTACCATTGTCCAGCTTTCCAGCTTGCTCCTTCTTTCAGAAGATTTACATGCAAGGTGGCTGACCAGAATCAAGCTTGAAAAGCACAGGTGTCCAGTTGGTAGATGGTCATTTTATTACAGTCCCTAAGGCCATATGGTGGATTTCCCAGGTGGCTCCATGGTAAAAGAACACACCTGCCAATGCAGGAGTCACAGGAGATGCAGGTTCTACCCCTGGGTGGGGAAGATCCCCTGGAGGAGGAAATGGCAAATGTACTCCAGTATTCTTGCTGGGATAATCCCATGAATAGAGGAGACTGGTGGGCTACAGCCTATGGGGTCACAAAGAGTCGGACATGACTGAGTACGCACGCAAGGCCATGTGGCACTGGCATTATGTCCAGGACTTCCCAGAATTTCTGCTGGCCAGAGGCAGCATCACACAAGGGAAGGGGGCAAAGATGCTGTTGGAGGACATACTCAGGAAAAACATTCAGGATCCCCTGGTCCACATTAACAGAAGGCAGCAGCACACAGCAGCTTCTTTTCACTAGCACATTTAGCATACCCTCTAATTATGTGATAAAAGTCCCACTGGCGACTGCTTTTTCCAGAGCAGCACATTACCACCATCCAAATATTTCTCAGTCTCTAAATAATAGGGTAGTCTTACTCGGCACATATCTGCAGCAGCTGCAACAGCACAAATAGGTACTAAATAATCCGTCCTATTTATGCAGTCCTCCTACCATTTATAGGATATTCCAGGGGCTTTATTTCATTGGGTCTACACAATCACAAGACAGGTCATCTTATTTCCATTTTACAGTGGAAGAACCAAGGATCAGAGATGTGAAGTGAATTGCCCATGGTCCCACAGCAAGTTCTTCTGACCACAGCTGCCCTTTCTAGTAACCCTGACATGTACCAACCACTTGGCATGGCCCTTTGGCTATGCAGCAATTTTCACTCTCTATTCCTTTCCTATTTAATGTGTAAACAAATAAAGCATACATGTATGTTAATTTTTTAAAAATCACTGTGATTCAAAATCTGATACAGAAATAATCCCCTTATTAGAATAGGCTCAGTTGATTTAAAGAGTTGGCACACTTTTTCTGTATAAGGCCAGATAACAAATATCTTAGGCTTTGTAGGGCAGACTGTCTAATCAAAATGACCCAAGGCTGTCCTTTTAGTGCAAAAGCAGTCACAGGTAATCTAAAGATGAATGGGTGTGTTTATGTTTCAATAAACTTTATCAAAACACTGGGGCGGGGGCTGATTTGTTGAAATTAAATCATAGGGTCTTTCCATCTGTTGTGGATTCAGTTCAGTGTGTTGAAGCCCTAACCTCCAACGTGACTATATTTGGAGAAAGGGCCCCAAGGGAGGTGAGTATGGTTAAATGAGGTCATAAGAGCAGTGCCCAATCCAACAGGGCTCCAGTCCTTATAAAAAGAGGAAGAGACATCAAGAGTGTATGCGCACAGAGAAAAGGCTGTGTAAGGACAGAGTAAGGAGGAGGCTGTCAAAAACCGGGAAAAGATGCCTCACCAGAAACCAACCCTGACAGCACTTTGATCTTGGACTTCCAGGCTCCAGAAGTGAGAGACAAGAAATTTCTGTTGTTTAAGCCACCAAATCCGTGGGATTCTGTTATGGTAAATTGTTCTGCAGCCCAAAAAGCCTAATACACTATCCACTTACAAATCTGATCAACCCACACAAGTCAAATCTCCTACAAATTTAGGAATCAGAAAAACATGACAATTTTTTTTTTCACAGAAATAGGTGAAAAATGCCTTAGTCCATTTTCCTTTCCAAAGCTCCCTGAGTTAAAGATCCCTTTATCCTACTCCAACCACTTGGCTCAACACTGCTTCTTTTCACTCCTCTGAGTTTTCCAGTTACTTATATAGAAGTAGAAGGCTACATGCCACTGTTTTGCCTTCTAAGATGGAAACAGACAATGCCAGGTCCCTCACAAAGTAGATTCACTTCAGCAGTATGAACGATTGCTTGCTAGGGTACAGTGACCAAACGGATGCACAACTTTGATTCCTGACACATAGATTTCTGATTAATACTTTAGGAGAGCAAATACAACAAGTCTGTAAGTCATAAATGGTCATCTTAAATTGTGGAGGAAATGAACATTTAAAACAGTTTGCAAGAAACATCTGAAGAAGAGCAAGAAAAAGCCACCAATAGGCCCCCAAGGGGTTTCCCAGGTGGCACAGTGGTAAATAACCTCTGGCCAATGCAGGAGATGCAGGAGACATGGGTTTGATCCCTGGGTTGGGAAGATCCCCTGGAGAAGGAAATGGCAACCTGCTCCAGTATTCTTGCTTGGAAAATTTCATGGACAGAGGAGACTGGTGGGCTATATAGTCCATGGGGCTGCAAAGAGCTGGAGATGACTGAGCAACTAAGCACACATAACAGGGCCCCAAAGGATCACTTGCTTTCAGAGTAAGGCTGTCTACAGAGTTCAGAATTTTGCAGGGTGGTTCACACAGCAGAGGTAGCAATTACAACAAAGCTGACCTACACAAGATAGCTACAATTCCCAGACCTCTAATTCTGTGCCAATCACCTTTTCTGTGGGCCTCCGAAGCCCTCCTTAATAAAAAGATCTAACAGTGATGATACCAGGAAACTCCCTGGAAAGAATGTTATATCATTCTGGATGAAAAACAGAAATGGAAGCATGAGTGTGGTAATATTAGGGTGGCTTTCAGAAAGAGAGGCAAGGAAAACTCTGTAACTTTGAATCCCATTTTCAAGAACTATCTTGCTTGTTAACAAGCTGTGCTTTCTCTGGTCCCCATTCACTTAATAGTTACTCTCACTCCAGAGAGGAGGAAACAAGTGGAAGGCAGGAGAGGAGGGAAGCCACGCTCCCTCCTAATGCTTTGTCTTGCAACCAAGCAGCACAAGTCAACTCCACTCCCCATTAGATAATCAGTCACACCATCGAAAACAAATTCAAGAGTATTTCTTAAAATTAAAAAAAAAAAAATCCTAAAATAAAACTCAAACAGATCCCAGAACTGTGAGAAGAAATGAAGTAATGTGTATTCAAGCATAAGCAAGACTGCTGCTGCTGCTGCTAAGTCGCTTCAGTCGTGTCCGACTCTATGCAACCCCATAGACGGCAGCCCACCAGGCTCCCCTGTCCACAGGATTCTCCAGGCAAGAATACTGGAGTGGGCTGCCATTGCCCTCTCCAGTGCATGAAAGGGAAAAGTGAAAGTGAAGTCGCTCAGTCGTGTCCGACTCTTAGCGACCCCACGGACTGTAGCCTACCAGGCTCCTCTGTCCATGGGATTTTCCAGGCAAGAAGTGGGGTGCCATTGCCTTCTCCGTAAGCAAGACTAGCACATAATAATCAATAAATGTTTGCTCAATACATGTATAAATAATCACCAGGAACCAGTTTCCTGTTCAGGGCTCACAAGCCTTCTTTTCACATTCTAATCCATCAAGATGCGAGGCATCAGTTCTGTTTCGTCTCCAAAACCAACAGATTAGCACTCCAATTTCTGGTGCTATATTTGTGCTAAATGAGGTACCAAAACACTTCTTATGCCTTGTGTCCTTCAGCCTCATGAATGTTTGGCTACAGAGAGAGCCCAGATATCTTCTTATTCACTTCAGCAAAAATCTAGGATAAATTTTAGTAGCTTCTTCTCAAAGTGTCGCAGTCCTACCCATAAACAAATCACCATCTGTTCACATCCCACACAAGCACCCACAGCCACAGGTGTGCACAGAGACTCTCCAGATAATTGCAGCATCACCAACCCAGTGATTCAGATCCACAATGGTTTCTAAGAATTAAGAAAAGTGTAAGCTTGACATCTACAGTCCTCCACCTCACTTCCTTCTGAAAATCACTCAGACAGCTGGAGGCTGCTACACTGATCAAAAGCTGGGACTCCACACCCTGGGGCAAAATCACTAACCCAGAGAACATGCCCAAAGCAGACATGCATAGGACAATGCCAAAGATACAGGCTGACATGCAACACCTTCCTCCCAGCTCCTACTGTGAACTGTGCTCAGAAAGACCACACCACTCCAACACCTGCTGGCCATTTGCTGGACTTGGGTTCCATGTTCCATCGCCACCTTCCCAGACAGATGGCACACGCATAAACCTTTTTAACTCTTTCCATCATCAGTGACTACTGAATGGCTATTCAGTCTCCCAATCAAAAGGTGGACAAAAATTGGAGGAAGTGACATGTACGCTGAAATCTGAAAGATGTCTCAAAGTTTCAGAGTTGGGAGTTAGGAAGAAATAAACTACACCTAGGAAGGTCTGAAGGCAGGAAAGGACGTGGTATAGCTGAAAGAAGTCCACCTGTAATACAGAGATGGCAGCAGAAAAAAGTAAAGCAGCAAAAGCAGCTGGAGCCACATCCCTCCTGGTGCCCTTCTCAGTTACATGAAGGAGTTAACAACATCCCAAGAGTAGGGCTGAAGCAGGGTGGGTGGCATGATGGACTGGCACTTTTAGAAAGCACATCCTATGGAGGATGCAGAGGCCTGCTGCAGTAACATAAGCCAAGCTGAAGTGGGGCGATGGTGGCAATGGAAGTGAGGAAGAACCTGCATTTGTTCCACACTTTTTGAAGTCCAGATTTTTCTGTGCTAAGTCTCAGAATTCCTGAATACCCTATCAACCTCCTTTTTGGGCTTCCCTACCAAAAATTCCTCTGTGGTCCTACTGAATGGGATATGATAACTTCTTTCAGAAGGAAGGTGGAACTTGCTTTTTATGCCCTAGATACTTAACCCTTAACACATCATCTTATATTTATGCAGTACTAATATGTGCATTTTCATTTCATTTCATCCCCCAAGTCCTCTGAGAGAGGCAGAACTGGTATATTAGCCCTCTTTAAATGAGGAAACGTTCAGAAAGCAGATGCAAAACCAGCTTCTAAAGACTGGTGAGTGACTTTGGGGATGGACTCTGCAAATCAGTTGGAAGAAGAGAGACAGTACCCTTTGATCATGTTCCCTGAGTGGCTCCATGTCTGGCTTCCTGCACTACATCCTCTAACATCTTTTCATGATGCATCTTATCTTTTTAAAACTGCTGGAAGCAAATGCTCCAGAGGATGTGCCCCAGGAAGAGAAACCACTTCCCGATCCCAACTGTGCTTTGGTCACTGCCATTAGGGCGCCCTGCACCAGGGCTGGAACCTGGATGAGAATTCACACCATTCAACTCCTCTACAAGGGTCAGTCCACTCCATTACCTGGATGAATGAAGAGACATATGGACAAGCACAGAGATGGGGAGATGGACCTTAAGGCTCTATAATCTCCCTTCTTTGTCTAATAAAAAAAAACAAACTTCAAAGGAACAATTTTCATGTCAGCAAAACCAGATCAAATGGGACCAAAGAAAAAAGCAGATTCCCCTGATAGCCTCCCTGGACTGAGGTTTCCTGTGTCAGTCAAGGAAACACTATCCCTCATTCAAGGCTCAATTATAGCCATACATACACACACACAGACACATACACACACCACCAAAAACAGCTGCCCTGAGTAGCCAACAAACTCTAACTGACGGGGGAGGAAGGAGAACCAAATCGTGGAGCCGTTAGTTGAGCCCCTGTATCCAGGCATGTACATGCATGTGTCTTCAGTCGCTCAGTCATATCTGACTCTTTGCGACCCCATCGACTATAGCCCACAAGGTTTCTCTGTCCAAGGGACTGCCCAGGCAAGACCACTGGAGCAGGTTGCCATTTCCTACTCCAAGGGATCTTCTCAACCCAGGGACTGAACCCACGTCTCCTGCACTGGCAGGCAGATTCTTTACCACTGAGCCACCTGGGAAGCCCATGTATCCAGGCACGCCTGAAGCTAAACTCTGGCCCTACATCTTTTTTTCCAGTGTGTGTGTGTGTTCTCAGTTGCTCAGTCGTGTCCGACTCTTCACAACCCCACAGACTGTAGCCCGTCAGGCTCCTCTGTCCATGGGATTCTCCAGGCAAGAATACTGGATATAAGCTTTTATTCATGGCAGTTAAGGTTAGATTTTCTGATTATTTGGAGCAAAGGTGTATTAACTGATACAAAGTATAAATTGGTATTGTAGTATAATATTTCTGCAAAATCATATAGCAATATGTATCAACAGTTTAAATTGTTCATACACTTTGACCTAACAAATTCATTTCTAGAAGCCTAACCAAGGAGAAGGAAATGGCAACCCACTCCAGTATTCTTGCCTGGAGAATCCCATGGATGAAGGAGCCTGGTGAGCTACAGTCCATGGGGTCACAAAGAGTCGAACACGACTCAGTGACTAACAAACACACACACAACCAAGCAAATAATCTAAAATATATGCAAAAATCTATCCATCATGATATTTAGTGCAAAAGCACAAACTACAAAATAAACTTAGTGGTCCATGGCCCATGGTGGAGAAAACTTTAGATCAAATTACCTTATATCTTTAGGATAGAATATTATGAAATCATTAAAATGCTACATTTACCACAAATTATTAAATGTGAGGTTAAATGTTTTACCTGAAATCATACTTAAAAATTAAGATTCAATGAATTCCCTGCTGGTCCAGGGATTAGGATCTGCACTTTCACTGCTGAGGGCCCAGGTTCAATCCCTGGTTGGGAAACTAAGATCCCACAACTCTCAAGGCATGACCAAAAAAATTAAAAAGTTAAGATTCAAAATTGTTTATGCACTGTGATTTCAGCTTTGCAAAGAAAAATAAAATATACAAAAATGCTAGAAGATAATGTACCAAATGCTAATAGTGGCCACTTCTTAATAGGGACATTATAGATGATACTTCATTAATTTTTTTATTCTTCCCTCTTAAATGCTCCAATATTAACAGATCACTTTGATGGTCAAGAAAAAAAAACAGTAAAACTATCGCTCTAAATGAAATTCATTCTTCCTCATAGTAAACAGAATTATTCTCCTTAAAGTCTCCACTCAAAAGAGTTCTGCGATTCCAACATGAGGACTTCTGGGACCACACATGGATCCCTGGGACAGCCTTTCAAATATTTCAAACCCAATCAAAGCCTGATTGTTGCCCTTTCCAGGTTAAAATCACTGCTTTCCCAGCCATCTTCACAGACCAGAGTGGGCTCTTCCACTCTCCTGTAAATATGTTCCAATGTGTCCATATCCCGTAGAAAATGTGCTCTTCTGAACTCATCGCAATGCTCCAGGTGTGGTCTAATAATTGGTGCTGAGGGTGTGGGGGTCTCACCTTCCTTATTCTGGATACAGCATCTCTATTAATGCAGCCTAAGTTCTTATTATCTTCTAGCTCAGGATAAGAGTGAACAGAGCATCTCAGGCTCCTAAGACAAAGATGGAGTTCACCGCAGCAATATACACATCCTCTCCCTTTGGACAACTCCTGATTCTCCAGAAGTCATCCTCCCACATTCCCCAAAGAATTCCTCAGGGGTGATATCACTCTGAACTTCACTCAGAACCAAGTCCAGCTCAGTTGTTCAGTCGTGTCTGACTCTTTGCAACCCCATGGACCGCAGCACACCAGGCTTCCCTGTCCTTTACCAACTCCCAGAGCTTGCTCAAAACTCAGGTCCATCGAGTCGAATGAAGTCCAGAGCTTGCTAAACCCCAGGGGAGGAGTGCCAAGGAAGAGGCAGCAGAAGGCCTGAGCCTCAAAGCTTTCTGGAGATAATCCTCTGCCCCCAATGCCAGGCACCAGTGAGTGAGTGAGTGAAAGTCACTTGGTCATGTCTGACTCTTTGTGACCCCATGGACTATACAGTCCGTGGAATTCTCCAGGCCAGAATACCGGAGTGGGTAGCCTTTTCCTTCTCCAGGGGATTTCCCAACCCAGGGATCGAACCCAGGTCTCCCGCATTGCAAGTGGATTCATTACCAACTGAGCTATCAGGGAAGCCCTGCCAGGCACCAGGGCCTCACAAAATACATGAGGACTTGGGCCAGATTTCTGTTCAACCTGTTTCTGTGGGCACTGGGGAGGTAGCCTCAAGCCTAAGGGTCACAGAGAGCTCCTTTCCAAATCTCAGAATATGCAGAGCCTTTGGGGAGGCGAAGTGGGATGCTTCAGTATTATTTCTGTGCCATCCAACATGTTCCGAGTAAAGTTCAGGGAAAGGTTTAAAAAGCCTTATCCACAGCAATATCTACTTGCAAATACCTGTGTACACATACATGCACACACACACAGGCTTTTATCCTGTTTTGAGCAGCAGTGTTCCCCTTCCCTGAAGCATTTTCTGGATACAGTAGCACTGGGAGAGGGATGTCAAACAGCAAGTAATTTTTTTTTCCCCCAAACCACAGAGACTAAAGCTAAGGGAGTGAGATGGGTTTCCCAAGATCTCATATGGTCAACCGTCCCCAGTGCCAACAGCTTCCACCTCCAGGCACTCGGCTTCTATCGTCAGCCACAGCCGCCTCCTATAAAGCCAGCAAACTGCATCAGCTGTCCCTGGATTCCAGGACCAATGAGATAGTTTGCATCCTGCTTAATTTGCATTTGCATACAGAACTCACAGTTCTTAATTTCAAGCGGGTAAATCGATTAGGCCAATCTGTTACAACTGTCCTCAAACCCAGAATTATATGTATTAGACACAAAATATTTAAATGTTAAAATACAGTCCATTCAATTGTATTCCAGCACAGGAGTACCTGGGGAGTGGAGGGAAGTAAAGGTTGGTAGTTTATCAGCACTCACTCAAGGGGCAGGAGAATGTGCAAGGATTTATACACATACACAAGACAAGCAAGCCATGCTCTGCTCTCCAGGGATTATCTTGAGAATTTCCAGGAGTTCTAGTCTCTCAAATGTGCTAAGTCACAAAACTAGAAGTAAATCTCCCAAGCATGCTAAGTCACTTCGGTCAGGTCCGACTCTTTGCAACCCCATGAACCATAGCCCGCCAGGCTCCTCTGTCCATGGGATTCTCCAGGCAAGAATACTGGAGCGGGGTGCCATTTCCTTCTCCAGGGATTCCCAACCCAGGGATCAAGCCCTCATCTCTCACATGTCCTGCATTGTCAGGTTGGTTCTTTATCACTAGCACCACCGGGGAACTCTGTGTGGTCTCAAATGCTTCTCCGGAAACCACTGTAAACTCCTGCGTACACGTGTTCGCTTGCAGAGGGGCTGGGGACAATGGTAGAAGGCACCGTGACACGGGCTGCAGCCAGCTCTGCTAGTCAGCTCCTGTTTATCCTTGGCAACATCAGGATCACACCACCTATTGATCCTTACAAAGGTCTAAAGGGCTAAATAAAACAAGCGCAGTGTGAGGAAGCAACCAGCACACAGCAGCACAGCAGAAAGGCTATAAATGGTGCTGTTCCCTCTGCCACCCTCTAAGGGATATCTTTGCAAGATTCCATTAGGAAGGTAAAACTTCCATCTGGTCTCCTCCTGCCTCAGGTTCAAACACATAATTCTAGAAGCAGATCCTAGCAGATTTGATGGTCAGATGTAACCTAAAGCTGCATCTGTGGGGAGAGACAGTGAGGGTATAATAAGTCACCACCCCTGTAAGGCAGGGGACTGGAACTTATCCAGGGATGAGGAAGCAGGACAACCAGGAGAAGTGCTGAGGAATATCTCAGCATCTTTAATCAATCATTCCATGTTACCTGCAGGGTATCACACAGAAGAATAAAACCTGATCCTGCTCTCTAGCTGCTTACTATTTAGCTGAGAAAACAAGGCCCCGACCCCTAAGACCATGGGTGAGACAATTCTTTCTCTTTGGCCTCAGAAGACACATCTAAAAGGGGACAAGGGGTGAGAGTGTGGATCAAGACAGTCTCCTCCAGCCTCTCCCCACTAAACTCTCAAGGCAGGCACCGAGTGTCCAGCTTGCCATGTCATCTCCAATGCCAACAAAGAGCAAGGCACAGGGAATGCTCTCAATAAATATTAGGTCAATAAAATCAGCTTAAGGAGGGAATTAAATTTGAATCTGAGGACTCACAGACTTAGAGAATGAAGTTATGGTTGCAGGGAGGGAGAGGGATAGTTTTAAGGAGTTTGGGATGGACATGTACACACTGCAGTATTTAAAATGGATAACCAGCAAAGACCTACTGTATAGCACATAGAATTCTGCTCAATGTTATGTGCAGCCTGGGTGGAAGAGGAGTTTGGGGGAGAATGGATATGTATGGCTGAGTCCCTTCACTGTTCACCTGAAACTATCTTAACATTGTTAACTGGCTATATCCCAATACAAAATTAAAAGTTGTAAAAAAAAAATTTTTTTTGAGTCTGAGGCAACAGAATCATTTGGAGATTTGCTTGCTGCATGCTGATATCAGCAAACATCAGGCTGATGTCCCTTGTCTCCAAAGCCTCAGGGAGAAACAGGAGTGGTTCCCAGGTCCTCCTGAGGTCCATCTTCTCAGCCAGATCAGCAAGAACCACCCAGAACACTGCAGCATCTTCAGGGCTCTGGTGGGGTTGACTTTTGCTTCAAGTTTCTTAAAAACAGATTTGAATCCGATTCTCATGCCACACTGCAGGGACATTTCAGCAACAGTAAGGAGCTGGCTCCTGCTCTCTGTTAACTCCCAGGGCAAAATCACAAAAGGCTAGACTGACAGGATATTACAAAGATCAGAAATCTTAAGCCTCGGCACCTGCAATTCATATGCAGATGACTCTGAAGACTAGAAAATAAGGAGGACCACTGGGAAGATTATAGGCCTGACAACTCAGTATGTAATTACAATGTCATTCTCTTCCCAGCTCCTTCCCTGAGCCCCTAAAAGAACATCAGGACAGCCCACTCTCTCCAACATCACTTTGCTCATCCCTCTCTCACCGTCTTCTTATAATGCCTTCCAGGTCAACCCCAGAGCAGGCAGTACCATAGCCCTCAGTCAACGGGGGCCATGATGCCTCCTCACCCACCCCGCCCTGTGGCCAGCAGGAGCAGATACAGGCAGAGCCATCCTGCCTCAGGACACACTCCAGGTGAGGCTGGTGAGTAACCTGCCCTCCTCACACTGTACTACCCGTGCTGTGAAGCTCTCTCCATCAGAGCCTCAAAGAGTCACCCTGGAATACAAGTTAACCGAGGAGAGTGTGACCCACTCAGGCAGGAGACACCCAGGAAGGTTAAGTGCTCTCAATCCTACAGTCCTGCAATGTACCCTCAGGTCAGGCACTTCTGCTTTCTCACTCAGAAAAGTGACACTCTGGACAGCTGGCACCTGGTGGTAGAAGTGTCCCAGGGAGGGAAATACCACCAGAGAAGATGCTTGAGAGCCCCTCGGACAGCAAGGAGATCCAACCAGTCCATCCTAAAGGAAATCAACCCTGAGTATTCATTGGAAGGACTGATGCTGAAGCTCCAGTACTCTGGCCACCTAATGCAAAGAACCAATTAATTGGAAAAGACCCTGATGCTGGGAAAGACTGAGGGCAGGAGGAGAAGGGGACGATAGAGGATGAGATGGTTGGATGGCATCACCGACTCAATGGACTTGAGTTTGAGCACAATGCAGAAGACAGTGAAGGACAGGAAAGCCTGGCATGCTGCAGTCCATGGGGTGGCAAAGAGTCGGACACGACTTAGTGACTGAACAACAAGTCTTTAGGCCTAGGCCTCAGCAACCCTAAACAAGACTTCTCTCTCCTGAGCTTGAAAGGGGGCTGTGGAAGAGGAACTCTAAACTACCTGACTTCTCAAGTATGTGTTCCCAGGCTCTTTCTCTGCAGGCTTCCAGTGAAAAAGCACTTCCTGTTTTACCTAGTTCTTAAAGATTCATTTTAAGGACAGACCAGGCTCAATCCACTTGTTCCATTTCACAGAGACTCAGACCTGAAAACTCCCAAGGGAGATCCAGCTACAGCTGAAAAAATCCAGCAGCCTCTGTTCTGCACCTCTCACTGTTGTCTGCCTGCCCTCCACCAGGCATGAGAAGCTTCAAGGGAAGCCGACACTATCATGCAATTAAACGTGGCAAAGCAAAACCAGCAGGCTTTTTCCCTTTGTTGCTGCCTGTATTTAGTCAAAACACCACTGTCCAGGTTTGTCTGTGTGTGGTCTTCGCGTTGGCCTGAAAACTCTCATTGAAGAGAAGTGACTGAGTATTTCTTGATTGTTTACCATACAGAACCAAAGACAATGCCATTAGCAGTTAATTATTACTCAAGACATGGACTCTGTCCTCAAAAACGTGTGTTTTATGGACTTGCCAGTAAATGTCCACATAGTACATGGCCTTACTTACTCACAATGGAATGAGGGAAAAAAAGAGAGAGAGAGAGAAACTGTTCTTCACAATTTCTCATCTGGTTACAGATGGAAAATGAAAAACTCCTTCCTGAACCACCAGCGGGTTGGGTGTGAAAAAGAAAGAGGAACAAAAGCCCTGGGGCCTCCAGCCCCACTCTGCCCTGAATTCATTCACTCAATAAATGTTTACTGACCGTCTGCTAAATGCCAGGCAGTCTGCTCCCTCCAAACAGCTCCTTTGTCAATCCGCAAAATTTATAATTATTTAAATATTTATCCACTTATAGTAGAATACTGCTTGGCTTTTTTTTCAAAATGCATTTATTTCTGTTATAGGCAGTCTTCTACACTTCATGTGGTGATGAGTCCTCCAGCACCTCCTTCCTGTTCCTTTTTCCCAAGGGCTGGCTCCCTCTGGGGACCTAGTGCCCTCCACCCCACCCTCTCCCCAGCCCTCACACTGCTGCTTCACTGTGGCCCCAGCCCATTCCTGCAGCACATTCCTGCAGGGCATGTCTTCCATATGTATGCATTCACTCCCAAACTTCCAAACCAGGCTTTCCTGGTGGCTCAGATGGTAAAGAATCTGCCTGCAATGCAGGAGACCTGGTTCCCCTGGGTTGGGAAGATCCCCTGGAGAAGGGAACAACAATCACTCCAGCATTCTTACATGGAAAATGCATATCTGAGGTTATGCAGATGACACCACCCTTATATCAGAAAGCAAAGAGGAACTAAAGAGCCTCTTGTTGAAAGTGAAAGAGGAGAGTGAAAAAGTTGGCTTAAAGCTTAACATTCAGAAAACTAAGATCATGGCTTCTGGTCCCATCACTTCATGGGAAATAGATGGGGAAACAGTATAAACAGTGACAGACTTTATTTTGGGGGGCTCCAAAATCACTGGAGATGGTGACTGCAGCCATGAAATTAAAAGACGCTTACTCCTTGGAAGAAAAGTTATCACCAACCTAGACAGCTTATTAAAAAGCAGAGGCATTACTTTGCCAACAAAGGTCCTTCTAATCAAAGCTATGGTTTTTGCAGTAGTCATGTATGGATGTGAGAGTTGGACTATAAAGAAAGCTGAGCACAGATGAACTGTGCTTTTGAACTGTACTTTTGAACTGTGGTGTTGGAGAAGACTCTTGAGAGTCCCTTGGACTGCAAGGAGATCCAACCAGTCCATCCTAAAGGAAATCAGTCCTGAATATTCATTGGAAGGACTGATGTTGAAGCTGAAATTCCAATACTTTGGCCACCTGATGCGAAGAACTGACTCATTTAAAAATACCCTGATGGCGGGAAAGATTGAAGGTGGAAGGAGAAGGGGACTACAGAGGATGAGATGGTTGGATGGTATCACCGACGTGATGGACATGAGTTTGAATAGGCTCCAGGAGTTGGTGATGGACAGGGAGGCCTGGCATGCTGCAGTCCATGGGGTCACAAAGAGTCAGACACAACTGAGCAACTGAACTGAACGGTCCCTCAACCTCCATATTCACACAACCAACTCTAAAGACTATGTTACATCAATGAAGACATTCTTATCCCACTTACCCCTTTAATCCAATAGTCTGATTCATTTAGGTATTCTGACAATGGCTTACTTTTTATTTAGAACCAATTACATACCTGGCCCTGGTACGTACCTACACTACACTACACCACACAGACACATTATGACACATATTGTTGCTCTCAAGTAGCTGACAATCTAGTGGTAAAGACAAAGCTATCACACAAAACTTCAATCCAAGAATAGGAGCTTACCAGTGTAAATGAAATAGTGTTGCATGAATGAGATGAATATGGGCTGGAGTGGGTGGGAATGGGTCATGGAAGAGAAGGAACATAGGGAGGGAAAAAGGATGCAGAATGGCAACAGAGAAGATGAACAGCATTTCTAAACAAGAGGGCAGGTATGGATAAAGGAACTGGCAACTAGTATGGCCACTGGGGAAGCAAGAAAGGCGTTCAGATAGGCACCCAGCCTGCATGAAGTACAGGAGAGTAGAGGAGTGTGAAGTCTGGGAACGTATTTCTTTTAAAATCAATTAGAAGAGCTCATTCATCCCTTGTGCCAGGTACTGTGCTGGTGCTGGAGATGCTGGGATGCAATGTAAACAAGACAGCAGTTTCAAGGACCTAGACATATGGCCTCATACAGAAACGGCAAGGACACTGGCAATTAAGGGACAGACTGATAACGAGCACAAGGTACTGATGGGTCAGTAAAGATGGGCCACCAACCTCATGCTGTTAAGAAAAATAATAACATTGGTATTAGTATTATCAATACTGTTATTCTTAATGGCAGGTTCCATTTACTGAACACCTACTGCATGCCAAGCACTACACTAAGTACTCATTCAATACTTATAGAACCCATTAGTCACTACTCCCACCTCTTTTCAACCAGAGAGGAAGCCAGTCTTACCAAGACCACAGACCTGCTAAGTGGTATTCAGAGAACAGCATCTCTGGCACTGCCTCTAGTACAAGACACAAGCGATGCCAAAGCAGACAAGCTGCCTAGCCATCAATCGGTAACACACACCCAAGTGACCCACTGGCTGAACAACCCAAGATAATGCTAGAAATCAAATCCAGTTTCTGTAAGCTCACTTTTTCAGGACTAAATGCCTCAACTTGAATTCAAACACCTCTCCTAGGAGTTAAAAAAAAAAGTTAGACTTCCTCAAAGCATTAATATCTCCCTCCTGCCTCTGCTCTGTGTCTTTCCAGCCTCAACCCCTCCAAGGACAGCGAAAGGCTGCTAGCGAGACACTGTCTCAGACCTAGGAGCCCAGACCAAAGGTAAAGAGAACGCTGGCAACGCTGCCAATCCCACAGTACAGTTGCTGTGTGCTCCTTTTGATCCTCTATGAGATCATTTAATTTAAAAAAAAGGACCATTTTCCTTTCCAAGATTCCCTTTGGAACAGAGTACAAACCTTGAAAGGTTACAGGGAACTTTTCCACAGACACACAACTTACAACAGGGAAGTAGAAACCGCAGTGCCCTTTGAGAAAGGTCTCAAAACAAAAAAGGGCACAGCCAGCACTGAAGGTTTTTCAATATCTGGGGGGCTCTTCTCAGTCAGAGAGAAGCTCCCAAACCAACCCAGGCCCCATGACCTAAAGACATGAACCAACCAGGCTCTCTGCCAAGCTGCAAAATGGTCGGGGGCAAGGGAATATACTACCTGCTCTATTAAAGTACTACAGGATGCTTTGGTTCTTTTATTGGAGAGGGAGAAGAGAAGGGGAAATACAGGGGTCTAGGAAGGTGGTGATGAGCAGTCGGGAAATCATGTTTAATAAACATATGGACATGGAAAAGGGAGTCAGAGATGGGAAGCAGGGAAGATCCTTCTGGGATATTTATTTAAGGCTATGCATGGGAAACTGTGTGCAAAGTGTGTACATCTGACACTTGTTGAAGTGACAGCCCCGCATCTCTGCAGAGCCTGTGAGATGGGGTGGCCCTAGCAGCTGTATCACGCTCCAGTAAGTTGGCAGCTTTGCCTTGGATCTTCTGGCAAATACTTGCCAATAGCTCAGATGGCAAAGTAATTTCTTAATTAAAAAGAAAGAAAGAAAGAAACATCCACCTAGAAATGGAAAATAAAGTAACAGATTCTATATTGTCAGGAGTGGGGATCATGAGAAAAGAAGGGTCCCAGGCTTTGGGCAATGGATCAGGAAGAAACAGAAGTATCTGGCTTGGTTTCCAAAAAGTGTCCCTTTTCCCTGGCCCCTCTGAATCAGAAGAGATTCTTTAGGGAATTGAGAAAAGGAAGACCACAATTACCCATGGGCACAAATTCTTGAATGCCCTCCTCCTCTGCTCTGGCCTGATTGCTTATCTAGTTCCCTTTCTAGCCGTCAGGCCATTCCTACTTCTCTTCTAGAGGCTTTTCAGCAAGTCCACATTTCTATCAGCTTGGCTTTCGCTCTTCCCTTTAAGCCAGGGCTCCAGTACAAAATGGCCCAGAATCTTATCTCCCATCACTGCAGCTTACCTCTACTTCAGGACAGGAGAGCCTTTAAGTGTCTCCCTTAAGATAGTTCAAACAGACAAACTATTGCTAAGTGGGATTTAGTACAGGAGATCTCAAGCTGCCTATCTTATAGGACAATCCAGGCTCACAAGTTCAGCTGCTTTCCAACCATACCAGCTCCACCTCTCATGCATTTAGCTATTTCCTTACAGTCTGGGCTTCCCTTGTGGCTCAGCTGGCAAAGAATCTGCCTGCAATGCAGGAGACATGGGTTGGATTCCTGGGTCAGGAAGATCCCTTAGAGAAAGGAAAGACTACCCACACCAGTATTCTGGCCTGGAAAATTCCATAGACTGTATAGTCCATGAGGTCGTAAAGTGTTGGACAAGCAACACTTGGAGCAAGCATCTTTTAATTCATGGCTGCAGTCACATCTGCAGTGATTTTGGAGCCCAAGAAAATAAAGTCAGCCACTGTTTCCACTGTTTCCCCATCTATTTGCCATGAAGTGATGGGACCAGATGCCATGATCTTAGTTTTCTGAATGTTGAGCTTTAAGCCAACTTTTTCACTCTCCTCTTTCACTTTCATCAAGAGGCTCTTAAGTTCTTCTTCGCTTTCTGCCATAAGGGTGGTGTCACCTGCATATCTGAGGTGATTGATATTTCTCCCAGCAATCCTGATTCCATCTTGTGCTTCATCCAGCCCAGCTTTTCTCATGATGTATTCTGCATGTAAGTTAAATAAGCAGGGTGACAATATACAGCCTTGACGTACTCCTTTTCCTATTTGGAACCAGTCTGCTGTCCCATGTCCAGTTCTAACTGTTGCTTCCTGACCTGCATACAGATTTCTTAAGAGGCAGGTCAGATGGTCTGGTATTTCTCTCTTTCAGAAATTTCCACAGTTTATTGTGATCCACACAGTCAAAGGCTTTGGCATAGTCAATAAAGCAGAAATAGATGTTTTTCTGGAACTCTCTTGCTTTTTCGATAATCCAGTGGATGTCGGCAATTTGATCTCTGGTTCCTCTGCCTTTTCTAAAACCAGCTTGAACATCTGGAAGTTGACAGTCCACGTATTGTTGAAGCCTGGCTTGGAGAATTTTGAGCATTACTTTGCTAGCGATCTAGAGATCTTTCTCATTCTAGAATCACCAAGAGCGCTTGTTAAAAGAGACTGCGGGTTCTCCACCCCAGAGTCTCTGGTTTAGGAGATTGTAGGTAGGACCTGAGACTGCATTTCTAACAAGTTTCCAGGTGAGCCTGCTGCTTAATGGGCTGGGGACCACATGTTGAGAACCACTGGCTGAAGCCATTCAAGTAATCCAGGATACCGAGTTGGGAGACTGAAAAGCCTGTCACTGACTGAAAACCCCAAATGATTCCCTTAACTGTAAGAAGACAATTGCCCCCATCTGAGTAACAGCGCATTGTTGGTCAAACACCAAGCCAGGATCTATGCAAGCAATCTGGGTAATGCTGAGGCTAAATAGATGCGCAACTATAACAACTACTATTATTATTTTCATTATTAAAATTAGTGGGCCAATTTTAATTCATCAGATGGATCAAGAGTGAGTCAGTGACAAACATAAAGAGGTCAATTACATGATCAACCTGAGCTCAACTCTCTCTTGCCCTGAGGCCTCTCTAAGGGGAGAGGAAAAGGAAGGGAATTTAGCCAGCTATCTGGGAGACAGCAGCAAGAATTCCTGGAATCCCTTATCTTCCTCTGCCAGCCTAAACACAACTCCTCCAGCAACTCCATAAATCATCGAACACATACAAAGGGCCCTGGGGGACTACAGGAATCTTCTCCCACTGTACCTCCACACTGGGCCAGCAGCAGGCGGCTGGTGGACAGAACCTAGTAATGGCAAGATCTATGGGTTGTGGAGATGAAACAGAAAGAAAGAAGCCAGTGGCTGCCCCCACCAGACCTTTGCATTACAGTGCGTTAAGCAGAAAGCACTCTCAAGCAGAAGACTCCCAGGAAAAGAATACTCAGAAGAAAGTCATGAAAAACACTGCCCAGGAAGGAAGCAAGTTAGTAAGCTGAAGTAGAGGACAGGGGACAGAAAGATTCTCAGAGCAGTGCCTGTCACTTAAAAAACGGAGGAGTCCTTTCCAATCTGAGTGCTTCATGAAAGCATCCGTGGAACGGGCACCCTGAATCACTAAAGGAAAAACAAACGGAAGCCAAGAGAAGAGCTGATTTAACTAATGCTGACAAGGGCAAGTTCAGTTACAGGGTCGTAGTGGATGGTTTTGGCAGGGGAACAACTGTTGGATTGTGGGGTCCAACAACTGCCCCAATGCAGGGCCCCTCCTCATTAAGGACTCCAGAAAAGCAACATAATGGGCACTCCTAGCTTCTGGAAACAGACGCTGCTTTCAAAAACCTCCACCGTGCTCACCCTAATATCTCACCCCTCTTCCACCACCCTCCTCACACCACCAAAATTCCACCAATTCCTGATGTTCTCAGAAAATATGTGTTCAGAAGAGAGAGAAACCCTGGGAGAGGGCAGGGGCGGGGGGTGGGGGGGTGGGGGGCGTGCAGACGTTAGCCTGGGCTTCCCTGATGGCTCAGATGGTAAAGAAACTGCCTGCAATGCAGGAGACATGGGTTTGATCCCTAAATCGGGAAGATCCCCTGAAGAAGGGAATGGCCACCCACCCCAGTATTCTTGCCTGGAGAATCCCATGGACAGAGGAACCCCGTGGGCTACAGTCCATGGGGAACCAAAGAGTTGGACTCGACTGAGCGACTAACACTAGCCTGGGGAGATGGGGAGGCCAAATCTGTGCACAGCTACCACAGGAAAGAGATGAAGCATGTTGCATGTGGAGCTGACAAGAAGGGTGAGAGGGTGAGGCTGGTACTATAAATGTTACATGGTTTTTGCAATACCAACTACAAGAAGTAAAACTCTGCAAAACCTCATTGACTGCCAGCTTACAGACTCAGATAATAAAACATTAAACTCCTTACTAGCCATGTCCTGGAAGGCCTCTCCATGACCTGGGCCTCCCTCTCTCTCCAATCACAAGTCAAGTTGCTCTCGCCCACTACTCTCTACGTGACATTTCTTTGTGTTGCTGGGAGAGGCCAAGCTCATTTTTGCCTTGAAGTCTTTTACTTGCTGATCCCTCAGCCATGATCAGATCTTGGCACAACTGGCTCTTTGTCAACATTTAGGCCTTAGCTTGAGTTATACCTCTTCAGAAAGACCTGCCCAGTCACCACCAAAGTGTACCCACTCTGCCCTCTCCCAGTGTCACTCTCGGTCACACATCACCCCTTTTATTTTCTTCACAAGACTCACAACTATCTGATATTACCTTATTATGCTGTTGTGTCATTAATATAATGAATCTTCCCCACTTTAACACAAATTCCATGAGAAGAGACCTCACCCATCTGTTTCCCAATGCCGAGAATACCATCAAATAGTGATACTCAAATATTTGTTGATTAAATAAGTATTTACTGAAACACCAGGCACAGTCCAACTTTTTAAGTATGAGAAATCTGGCTCTGTTTGCAAGGCATGTTCTCCTGCAATCTAAATTATAGAAAAATAGTTTGCTTAAAAAACAATTAGGAGAGCATTGAGAAAAATATGTCAATTTTTCCATAATAAATCATGAGAAGAACTTCAGTTCAGTTGCTCAGCTGTATCTGACTTTTTGTGACCCCGTGGACTGCAGCATGCCAGGCTTCCCTTCCCTTCCATCACCGACTCCCAGAGCCCACTCAAACTTATGTTCATCACGTCAGTGATACCATCCAACCACCTCACCCTCTGTAGGTCCCTTCTCCTCCTGCCTTCAATCTTTCCCAGGATCAGGGTCTTTTCAATGAGTGGGTCTCCACATAAGGTGGCCAAAGTATTGGAGTTTCAGCTTCAGTAGCAATCCTTTCAATGAATATTCAGGACTGATTTCCTTTAGGATGGACTGGTTGGATCTTCTTGCAGTCCAAGGGACTCTTAAGGGTCTTCTCCAACACCACAGTTCAAAAGCATCAATTCTTCAGTGCTCAGCCTTCTTTATAGTTCAACTCTCACATCTATCCATGACTACTGCAAAAACCATAGATTTGACTAGAAGGACATTTGTTGTCAAAGTAACATCTCTGCTTTTTAATATGCTGTCTAGGTTGGTCATAGCTTTTCTTCCAAGAAACAAGCGTCTTTTAATTCATGGCTGCAGTCACCATCTGCAGTGATTTTGGAGCTCAAAAAAATAAATTCTGTCACTGTTTCCATTGTTTCCCTATCAATTTGCCATGAAGTGATGGGACCGGATGCCATGATCTTAGTTTTCTGAATGTTGAGTTTTAAGTCAGCTTTTTAACTCTCCTCTTTCACTTTCTTAGTTCTTCTTCATTTTCTGCCATAAGGGTGGTGTCATCTGCATATCTGAGGTTATTGATATTTCTCCCAGCAATCTTGATTCCAGCTTGTGCTTCATCCAGCCCAGCATTTCACATGATATACTCTGCATGTAAGTTAAATAAGCAGGGTGACAATGTACAGCCTTGACATACTCCTTTTCCCATTTGGAGCCAGTATGTTGTTCCACGTCCAGTTCTAACTGTTGCTTCTTGACCAGCATACAGATTTCTCAGGAAGTAGGTCATGTGGTCTGGTATTCCCATCTCTTGAAGAATTTTACAGTTTGTTGTGATCCACAGTCAAAAGCTTTGGCATAGTCAATAAAGCAAAAGTAGACATTTTTCTGGAATTCTCTTGCTTTTTTGATGATCCAACGGATGTTGGCAATTTGACCTCTGATTCCTCTGCCTTTTGTAAATCCAGCTTGGACATCTGGAAGTTCATAGTACATATACTATTGAAGCCTGGCTAGGAGAATTTTCAGCATTAGTTTGCTAGCATGTGAGATGAGTGCAATTGTGCGATAGTTTTAACATTCTTTGGCATTGCCTTTCCTTGGGATTGGAATGAAAACTGACCTTTTCCAGTCCTGTGGCCACTGCTGAGTTTTCCAGATTCACTGGCATATTGAGTGGAGCACTTTCACAGCATCAGCTTTTAGGATTTGCAGTAGCTCAACTGGAATTCCATCATCTCCACTAGCTTTGTTCGTAGTGATACTTCCTAAGGCCCATAAGAACTTAGTTCAGTTCAGTCGTTCAGTCGTGTCCGACTCTTGCAACCCCATGAACCGCAGCATGCCAGGCCTCCCTGTCCATCATCAACTCCGGGAGTTTACCCAAACTCATGCCCATTGAGTCGGTGATGCCATCCAACCATCTCATCCTCTGTCATCCCCTTCTCCTTCTGCCCTCAATATTTCCCAGCATCAGTCTTTTCAAATGAGTCAGCTCTTCACATCAGGTGGCCAAAATATTGGAGCTTCAGCTTCAACACTAGTCCTTCCAATGAACACCCAGGACTGATCTCCTTTAGGATGGACTGGTTGGATCTCCTTGCAGTCCAAGGGACTCTCTAGAATCTTCTCCAACACCACAGTTCAAAAGCATCAATTCTTCTGCATTCAGCTTTCTTTACAGTCCAACTCTCACATCCATACATGACTACTGGAAAAACCATAGCCGTGACTAGACAGACCTTTGTTGACAAAGTAATGTCTCTGCTTTTTAATATGCTGTCTAGGTTGGTCATAATTTTCCTTCCAAGGAGCGGCCGAGAGGAGCTACCCCACATCCAAGTCAGGGGCGGTGGCCAAGAGGAGCTACCCCATGTCCGAGGTAGAGCAGCGGCTGCGCTTTGCTGGAGCAGCCGTGAAGAGATACCCTATGTCCAAGGTAAGAGAAACCCAAGTAAGATGGTAGGCACTGAGAGAGGGCATCAGAGGGCAGACAGACTGAAACCACAATCACAGACAACTAGCCAATCTGATTACACGGACCACAGCCTTGTCTAACTCAACGAAACTAAGCCATGCAGTTTGGGGCCATCCAAGATGGATGGGTCATGGTGGAGAGGTCTGACAGAATGTGGTCCACTGGAGAAGGGAATGGCAAACCACTTCAGTATTCTTGCCTTGAGAACGCCATGAACAGTATGAAAAGGCACAAAGATAGAACACTGAAAGATGAACTCCCCAGGTTGGTAGATGCCCAAAATGATACTGGAGACCAGTGGAGTAATAACTCCAGAAAGAATGAAAGGATGGAGCCAAAGCAAAAACACCACCCAGATGTGGATGTGACTGGTGATAGAAGCAAGGTTCAATGCTGTAAAGAGCAATATTGCATAGGAACCTGGAATGTTAGGTCTATGAATCAAGGCAAATTGGAAGTGGTCAACAGGAGATGGCAAGAGTGAACATTGACATTTCAGGAATCAGCGAACTAAGATGGACTAGAATGGGTGAATTTAACTCAGATGACCATTATATGTACTATGGTAGGCAGGAATCCCTTAGAAGAAATGGAGGAGCCATCATAGTCAACAAAAGACTCCGAAATGCAGTACTTTGATGTAATCTCAAAAACAACAGAATGATCTCTGCTCGTTTCCAAGGCAAACCATTCAATATCATAGTAATACAGTCTTTGCCCCGACCAGTAATGCTGAAGAAGCTGAAGTTGAACAGTTCTATGAAGACCTAGAAGACCTTTTAGAACTAACACCCCAAAAAGATTCCTTTTCATTATAGGGGACTGGAATGCAAAAGTAGGAAGTCAAGAAACACCTGGAGTAACAGGCAAATTTGGCCTTGGAGTACAGAATGAAGCAGGGCACAGGCTAATAGAGTTCTGCCAAGACAACACACTGGTCATAGCAAACACCCTCTTTCAACAACACAAGAGAAGACTCTACACGTGGACATCACCAGATGCTCAACATCAAAATCAGACTGATTATACTCTTTGCAGCCAAAGATGGAGAAGCTCTATTCAGGCAGCAAAAACAAGACAGGAGCAGACTGTGGCTCAGATCATGAACTGCTTATTGCCAAATTCAGACTTAAATTGAAGAAAGTAGGGGAAACCACTAGACCAATCAGGTATGACCTAAATCAAATCCCTTATGATTATACAATGGAAGTGACATACATTTAAGGGACTAGATCTGATAGACAGAGTGCCTGATGAACTATGGACAGAGGTTCATGACACTGTATAGGAGACAGGGATCAAGACGTAATGCTCAAAATTCTCCAAGCCAGGCTTCAGCAATACATGAACCATGAACTTCCAGATGTTCAAGCTGGTTTTATAAAAGGCAGAGGAGCCAGAGATCAAATTGCCAATATCCGCTGGATCATCGAAAAAGCAAGAGAGTTCCAGAAAAACATCTATTTCTGCTTTATTGACTATGCCAAAGCCTTTGACTGTGTGGATCACAATAAACTATGGAAAATTCTGAAAGAGATGGGAATACCAGACCATCTGACCTGTCTCTTGAGAAACCTGTATGCAGGTCAGGAAGCAACAGTTAGAACTGGATATGGAACAACAGACTGGTTCCAAATAGGAAAAGGAGTACGTCAAGGCTGTATATTGTCACCCTGCTTATTTAACTTATATGCAGAGTACATCATGAGAAATGCTGGGCTTGAAGAAACACAAGCTGGAATCAAGATTGCTTGGAGAAATATCAATAACCTCAGATATGCAGATGACACCACCCTTATGGCAGAAAGCGAAGAAGAACTAAAGAGCCTCTTGATGAAAGTGAAAGAGGAGAGTGAAAAAGTTGGCTTAAAGCTCAACATTCAGAAAACTAAGATCATGGCATCTGGTCCCATCACTTCATGGGAAATAGATGGGCAAACAGTGGAAACCGTATCAGACTATATTTTTCGGGGCTCCAGAATCACTGCTGATGGTTACTGCAGCCATGAAATTAAAAGATGCTTACTCCTTGGAAGGAAGGTTATAACCAACCTAGATAGCATATTAAGGAGCAGAGACATTACTTTGCCAACAAAGGTCCATCTAGTCAAGGCTATGGTTTTTCCAGTAGTCATGTATGGATGTGAGAGTTGGACGGTGAAGAAAGCTGAGCGCTGAAGAATTGATGCTTTTGAACTGTGGTGTTGGAGAAAGACGCTAATGCTGAGAAGGAATGGGGGCAGGAGGAGAAGGGGACGACTGAGGATGAGATGGTTGGGTGGCATCACCAACTCGACATACATGGGTTTGGGTAAACTCCCGGAGATGGTGATGGACAGGGAGGCCTGGCGTGCTGTGATTCATGGGGTCACAAAGAGTCGGACACGACTGAGCAACTGAACTGGACTGATTGTTCAACTAACCTTCCTGCACTTCACAGGATGGCATATAATACATCCAGCCCATATTCATACCATATCTGTCATATTTTCCAAAGATTTAACAATTGCCAGCCAATCTGCTCTTTTGCACCAAGTTGAAACAAAATTAAGTCATTCCCAGTGTTTGCCAGAGTTGGGTCTTTGGCCTTGTGACAAACATGAGTGCATCCCCTGCACTCTAAAAACTGCATTTCAATAAACCAAGTGATCCACATCTTACCAGGGACATTAACAATAAAGCATTAATCAAGCATCATGAAAATGGCCTAGGCAGAGACTATATATGGGCCCAACTCCAGCAACATAAATATAGGAAGAATTATCTCATTAAGCAGAAGTTTGTGGAACAGAATACTGAGCAAGTTTCCCAGCAAGCCACAAATAATTTGCAAAACGATTGCAAAGGGCATCATTTGCTTATACCAAATACCATCTTTTATCTGAAAACTTTAGCAAGCCTTTGACATTACCAGAGGCCATTTCTGTGGAGGTCTTTAACATGAGGGAGAATCAGTGCCAATCAGCCCAGCCTCTTTCTGCAATAGGCAGACAGAAAATCAATAGGTGATTAAATTGGCTATGACGTTGGGCTGCCACTAGTTTCCCCTGCCAGGAAGAATGCTCCTCATGGTAAGAACAGCAAGCCAGGGACATAACAACAGAGGTTACACTTCATTTACCACACATCCCTGTGGCCCTGGGAATTCTTCCCAGTGCTTTCTTATTTATGATCTCTATATGGCTTCATGAGTGTAGCAGCAGAATCAGGCAGGAACATACACAGCCTAGCTTCTGTCCTGCACATCACATGGCATCTCAGACACAGGGAAATTCTAAATCAGGGCAGCAGGCAACTAACTAGTCAGGGGCTCCGGACACCTGCTGCAACTGCAAGGCCATTCTGAATCAGATTCCTACTCACCATCAGTGACCTGTATAGTTCCATGAACTATTCCCCAGCATCCACTCTTCAACTAGCTTCACACGTCTATAAGATACCTCTGTACATCAAAGAGAGCAACAGAGAACCTAGCACACTCTTATACCCATATTTGGTACCATATTTGGTAGAAGGGTGCAATTTGGTAACATATGTACCCAAAGCCTTAGAAGCTACATATCATTCAATGCAATAATTCCATTTAGCAATTTATTCTAAATGAATAATGTTGAATGCATTCAATGACAGAACTACAAAGATGTTGACAAGAGTTGTGAGAAGCTAGTAATAAGTTAAATGTCAAACAATGAAGATCTGTTTAAATAAATTACATATATCCATTTACTACCATGTAAATATATCCAGCCATTAAAAATGATTAAGAGCTTTTAGAGCCTGAAATTAAGAAAATAAATTATACTTAACTTCTTTTATGTCATTCTTTCTGCAGACCTGAGTTTTTGTTTAAAACTGTATTGCTTCTGCCCAGTGATTCTTTTAACATTTTTTCTAGTAGTGCAAGTCAATTACACATAGAATAAATTTCCTCGGTTCCTATTTTTTAAAAAAATTATGCTGTAAAGGATTATTCAGGGAGATTAACCTTATAAAATATTAAGCAAAAAAAAAATTACAAAACCTTCTACAAGATCTCATTCTTGTTAAAGAGATTCCATTTTGGCTAAAACTACACTCTAGGAAAGAGGCACCAATAGGTTTTACAGTGGCTACTTCTGCCCAGTAGGATTACTGAGAAATTGTCTTCTTTTTCCCCTCATTTTTCTAAAAACTTTTACACAGTAAATGTGAATCAGGTTTTACATCCAAAAACACAGAAGTTGTTGTTTAAAAATAACTGTGCTCTGCGGAAACATCTCATAGGCTTTACACACTCATTTGTGGGAGACGATCACAATATCTCATAACCAAGCACAGCGACATGCATTATAACACAGTGCCAAGCAGAATGCAGTCTCGCTGTGCTTCTTGAGGTTGAACAAATGGTGCTGCGTACATACCCATCACATCAGGACCATGCTATCTTGATGTCATAATTACCAGTGTTATTTTAAAGCTTGCAAATAAATATACAAATAAACAAAAAGTTAAGAAAAGTAACTACGAAGGAAAGAGGAGGAGTAAAGAACTGGTTTTTCTGCCTCCCATGCAACAGCTAATCACTAAGTTCAGTCCCTTTTAGGATGTGCTCCCAGCGCATCTTGGTAGCCTCAGAACCTCAGTGTCCCCTGGAAGAGAAGAAAGGTGGTGTCAACCAAAGGTTCAGAATTCAACTCTGATTTTAAAGTAGGGAAGTGGGGGATGCACATGCATTCCTTCCTGAATGTGCATGCATAAGGTTTTGTATTTTTTTCTCACAAATCCCAAGAAAACCCTCATTACTATATTTGGCTTTTATATTGTGTGCATGTGCTGTGCTTAGTCTCTCAGTCGTGTCCAACTCTTTGTGATGCCATGGACTGTAGCCCACCAGGCTCCTCTGTCCAAGGGGATTCTCCAGGCAATAGTCTCTCAGTCGTGTCCAACTCTTTGCAATGCCATGGACTGTAGCCCACCAGGCTCCTCTGTCCAAGGGGATTCTCCAGGCAAGAATACTGGTGTGTGTGTGTGTGTGTGTGTGTGTGTGCGCGCGCGCATGCAAAAATGTTTCTTTAGACATTATATAATAATCCTCTAATTAGTGATTCTAGCATTCCTGGAAGACAGGAGAAAAAGCTCCCTACTATTGAAAATCAGAGTAGAAGGCTATGTCACCTGTCCCATGTGCCCTGAAGGGTAAAATATTCCAGGGTCAGCTGGCACTAGAAAGGCCCCTGAAAATGGGAACCAACCTTCACAGCAAATAGTCGAAAAAAATAGAAGAGCAGACTAAGACTTAATCTTTTTAAATGAAATAAAAATCATACAAATAAGCTCATTTAAAATGTAAAACATTGTATAAAACGTGAAACATTTAGGTTACATTGAATTTTGCATTAATTCTTAGTTTGGACTGAAAGTTAATTAATTATTGATTTATTGTTGTAATTTCCCCCTTACTGCAACAAAACTACACAGCAACATGACATCCTTCATGTCCCCTCTGACTTCTATACAACACTACCATACAAAGGTAATCTCTGCAGAAATTATTTAAGGGCTTGCATTTTCCGAAAGGAACTTCTTGATATTCAAAAATATTCAAATCCTTCTCTTTTGAGACTGGTTTCTCATCAGCATTCTGGTTATTTTTCTCACCAATTATGAGTGGGTCTAACCGTGCTTGGTCCTCATTTGTCTGCAGAATGGTTTGAGCACGGCTCCAGCAATCCTTTTATTGACTTTCATAATCCTACACCTTTTGAAAGATTTGCAATTTCACTTGGAAATATATTTGCATGGTATTTGCATTGTACTGCCATATCTGAAAGCCAAACACTGGCTGACAGACCTCAAGGATGGACAAGAACAAATGCCAGTGTTAGAAGGAAGACTGAACGGGGGACTCAGTGTTCTACTGCTGTGCAACAAATTACCACAAAATTCTCGGTTTAAGACAACATATTTACTACCTGCCTGTTTCCTTGGGTCAGCAGTCCAGGCACTGCTTACCAGAGTCTTCTGCCCAGGGTCTCACAGGGCATCAAGTTACCAACCAGGCTGTGTTTTATCCTGGAGTTTTGGGGTCCCCTTCAAAGCTCACACAGTTGTTTGTAGAATTCAGTTCCCTGGAGTTATAGGAGTGAGGCACCATCTTCTTTCTGGCTGTCAGCTGGGGTCACTCTCAGCTCCTGAAAGCTGCCCACCAATGCTTTCCACATGACCACCACCTCCCCAAACAAGCCAGCTCACATCTTCAAAGTCTGCAGGAGACGCTCTGGCTCCAGTCTGCTAAAAGAGAGTCTTACATACTATGACAATCATGGAGGTGCTTATACAAGTGCAAGATGCACTGCAGGTCACCTTAGGGTGCATTTGTCACTTGGGACTGTTTTTATAAGAAATCAATTTGTTAGTGAAAATTTAACATTATGATCACTGTCAATTTCCTAGGCAACCTCATAATTCAGAAATCCAGATAATGAACACTTGCATAACAAGGACCCCCTAGTCCTCACCTCTCAGATCCATCCTCTTCATTCCCACGGTCAAGGCTGTGGTTTAGACCCCAGCATTTCTTGTCAGTACAATTGAAAAGGCATCCAGTCATGCTCTCCTCCCAAACCATCCTCTTCATTGTCCCTATAGAGAGCTTAGTTAATGTGCAAACCTCACCATGCTTTTTCTCTGCTTGAAATCCATCAGTAGCTCCCCACCAGTAGCAGGATAGTGTCACAGATTTTCAGTAGACAAGTCAGTGCCTTCATGATTATACTGCCTTAGATGTCTAAAACCACATCCATCTCTCTCCAGCCTTCCCTGGATTCTCATCTTGAAGTCCAGGATATCCCCTCTGCCTGAATTTCCTCCTCACCCATCCTTGTGATCTAAAAGTCAGGATCACAGCTTCTGTGAAACTGACCTTGACTTCCACAGGAGGTCCTGTGTGATCTATCTTTCACATTCCCACTGAATCTTACATGGAACTATTACAACGTTTACCCCTGTGTACTAGAGCTATCAGGCTCCAGGTCCTTCTCCCCACCACATTGGGAGCACTTGGAGGCCAAGAGCTAATTCTTTCCTTCCTGTATCTTAGCAGTACTAGGGAACCGAAGACAGTAATGGACTTGAATTAATCACATCTCTAGTACACGATTCCCAGGTGCCTTAGTGGTAAAGAATCCCCCTGCCAATGCAGGAAACCTGGGTTCGATCCCTGGCTTGGGAAGATCCCATGGAGAAGGGAATGGCTACCCACTCTAGTATTCTTGCCTGGAGAATCCCATCGACAGAGGAGCCTGGTGAGCTACAGTCCAGAGGGTCATCACAAAGAGTTGGACGTGACTGAGCACAACAGCGACTAGTACAGGGTGGCGATTAAAAGCACAGATTATGAAACCATACAATCTGAGTTTGAAGACCAGCGAGACCACTGCATGACTCCAATAGTCTACTCAACCTTTCTGTACCTCAATTTTATCATCTCCAAATAAAAAAAAATCTCGTTTTAAAAAACCTCTAAATCTCTACGAAAGAAAAAAAAATCTACTTCATAAGATGGCCACGAAGAGAAAACAGGTTAATATTTGTAAAGAACTTACAAAAGGGCATGGCATAGGCTTAGGACCATACCAGTATTTGTAAGTAAAATAAATACCCAACCACCACATGATACACAATAATAGATAATCCATCCAAAGGAGAGATGCCACACAGATGAGGGAGATAAGCCAACGGTAAAACTGTTATCATCAATACTGTTTTGAAATATTCCAGCCAAAAAAAGTATAAATAAAAAAAAATAAAAACTGAAGCAAACTACGAAAGAACAGAGAAAGCAAAAGCTGCAAAACCCTGATAACCCTAGAACCTGAGTGGAGGTATAAGAGTAACTCCACTAGACTCTCCGCTTTTCACATGTTTGACAGTTTCCAGAATGAACACAATTTAAATCTAAATAGGCCAGGTGAGGCGTAGCATCCAGGGAGAGTAAAAGCACCTGGGCAAGGTGCTTTTGCCTCTCACAAATAAAGAAACTACCCTTCCTTCTGCTGATCATAAGCTGAGGTGCATCCCTGGGGAGCCTAAGAAGATGCCCTGCTCCTCCCTCTCCAGTGAGGTGGGTGCCTTCTTCTCCATCAAGCCTCTCTCTAGAGATGGCGTGATGCCCTGAGAAAGTACCAACACCAAGACATACTAACTCAGTCTCTTGTTAGCTAACCTTCCTCAGCCTCAGTTTCCTCATCTATAAAAATGGAAAACCCTACCTCACATGGTTGTTAAATGGATTAAATAATATATTTTAAAAAACAGCACAATGTTTGCAATGTGGCAGCTAATCAGCCAGTGTCTTTTAAAAATAAAAGAGTAGGTGACCTCCGGATGTCTAAACCCCAAACTTCCACAGGCCAGCAACTGTCCTCATATCAAGGACTGGGTAAACTGGGAGGAAGGCTGGACTACACTGACTACAGTGGTGGTTCCCTTCATACCAGTCACCTGAAAACCAGAGAGCACAGTCCACATTCCTGTAAAGCAGATTGGCTAGCCCAACATGACCCAAAGGCCTGAAAGGACCACGCGAGGGCTAGCCCCCTTCCCAAGTCAAACAGGATGAATGGCTGGTTGTAGCAAACTGCCCACATTACTGACTGCTGCTTATCGCCCCACCAGGTAAAGCGAAAGAAGCTCTCAGAGATCAGGGTTAAGCTCCTATTCTGTGCACCAGAGTAAACCAAATCCGGACTCCAGGATCTGCAGGGATGCAGCAATGACTCAATCGCTCTACGCTCCCATATCACCTTCCAATTAAAAAAAAAAACTCGCAACAACAGGGGTGGCAATGCCTACCACCTATAGACAAAGGAGAAAGCTGGTCAGTATACAGACAGCTCAGCAACAGAACTAGTTAGCTCTCAGAGTGCTGATACTGTCCAGGTGGAACTAGTGGGAGGCAGATGCTGAAAGCAAGGTATTCAAATGAGGCACATTTCTCTAGGTATTTATCCAATTGATTTGAAACTTACATCCACATAAAAACCTGCATGTGTATGTTTATAGTGGCTTTATTCATAATCGACAAATACAGGAAGAATCCAAGATGTCCCTCAATGATGGACACTGGCTGGATGAAAAGATATAGATTGTGGTGCACCAGACTATGAACTACTATTCAGCAACAGAAATTAGTGATCTATCAAGGCACAAAAAGACATGGATGAATCTTAAATGCATATTGCTAAGTGAAAGAAGCCAGTATGAATCCAATCATACAACATTCTGGAAAAGGCAAGGATATAGAGACAGTATCCGTAACAGTGTATGCCAAGGGTTTGGGAGTAGAGAGAACTGAACAGGTGGAACATGGGAAGATTATTTAAAGCAGCGAAATTATTCTGTATGATACTGTAAAGGTAAATACAAGACATTAGGCATTTGTCAAAAACCCAGAGAACTTCACAGCACAAGAGTAAACCTTAAAATGTATGCAAATTTTTGAAAATCATTTAGAAGGAGAGAAGAGAGGACATTCCAGGATAGAATGCAAACTGTGACAAAAGAATCCAAATGTAATATTACAAATGTATGAAACGACTGTGCTTAAGGAATTGATAGAATGGTGGGGTGTGCTGACCAAAGTCATAGCTGGAAATGAGTAGCATCTATAAGAGTAGGAACAAATGGAACTGCACATTTAAGTACTGTACACTAGTTGTCAAAACTGTTTCCCACAGGGGTGTGGGTTAACAATTCTCACAGTGGGGAAGGGAGAGTGGGACAAATGGAGAAAGCAGCATCAACATATGAATACTGTCATGTGTAAAATGGATAACACAGGGCGCCCATTCTGGCGCTCTGATGACCCAGAGGGGTGGGGTAAGGGAGGGGGTGAGGCTCAAAGGCAGGGTATGTATGTGTAGTTGTGGCTGACTCACGCTGTTGTGAACTGGATGCCAACACAACACTGTAAAAATTAAAATACAAACAAAAAAGACAAAAAACATTACACCGGAATTGAACTTGTTTCAATTCGTCCCATTTGTCCCACTCTCTCCATCCCCCACTGTGAGAACTGTTAACCCACAACCCTGTGGAAAACAATTTTGACAGCTAGTGTATAGTACTTAATACACAGCTCCTTTTGCCTCTAGTCTTATAGATGCTACTCATTTCCAACTACTGCTTTGGTCAGCACACCCCACCCTCCACCAGTTCCTTAAGCACGGTTATTTCATCCATTAGCTAACATGGGGGGAACCTGGAATAGGAAATTATAGACAAGCAAAGGGAGGAGGCTAGAATGATTCACGTGCTGGGGGTTAGATTTGGAGATAGGGTATGAAGTGATGTTCAGTTTAATACAGATACTGATGGTTACATACAGAAACACTGATAAACATGTGTATATACAAGACTTAGTATACACACACACATTTTTTGACTGTCAGCAGAGAGAGCTAGAAGCAAAAACACTAAGTAACAACACACACACCTAGCACCCACATTTTGGCTTCTAATATCATTCTTCAATAAAAGGATATAAAGAACCATTCTCTTCTATCAAGGGTTTATAGGCACCACAGAAAAGTCTCAACCTCTGTGACAATTCTCAAAATTCAGACAAAGTCAGGATCTCATGATATATATATTTCTATTGCTACAGCTACCTTATTATCCAGGAAGTGTGAGAACTGATTTATGTTTCCTTCTTGAGAACTGGCACAACACATATCTACCTTTAGCTGCCATTTACTGGTGGACCCTTGGGTTTTCTCTCCTCCACAGTCTATCATGTGTTCATTCCAAACTTGAGTTCCTGGTTGGCTTTCTAAAGAGTTCTTGCTTGAGCTGGGTAAAGGGCAGTGGGTAGGTTGATTAAGGCTTCAGGAAGTTTCCCCCACTGAGCACGTGTATGACACTATGAAGCAGCCTGAAGGCTGAAGTCCCCACCTCAAGGCTAGTAAGTGGCCCCTTGGGAATGACATCTTCAAATAAAGGATTAAGAAGTTACAAGGAAAAAAAGGGTGATGGGGAAGAATGCCATCAACTTTCTTTTACTGCGCTAGAAAGGCTCGATAGAGGAGAGGAGACTGACACAGCTGACTGTAGTATGGCCACGAGAAGAGACCCAACAAGAAAGGAGAGGAGAGAGGCCACAGAATGGGATGAACCTTCAGAGGAAGAGTGGGGCTCAGACTGAGGGGTGAGTGGAAGGAGATGAGTTCAAAGAGAAAAGCTCGGGAATTCTGATGAAAGACCTTAAAAAAGGTGATCATCTAAGAGCTCACCTGCAGGACCCTAAGAATCAGAAGGCTCTGAGTTCAGGGGTAGGAACAGTTAAGACAAGGAGTAAAGAACACAACCTTGGCTGCAATAAAAACTAAGTAAAGAATCCACCTTGCAATGCAGGGGACGTGGGTTCGACTCCTGGTTGGGGAACAAGATCCCACACGCGATGGAGCAACTAAGGCCTGTGCGCCTTAACTATTCGTACTGAGCCTGTGCTCCACAGCAAGATGTGATGCAACCAAATAAATGAAGAAATTAATGTATTTTTAATAAATAAATACATTTTAAAAACCAAAAAAAACTAAGTACAGAAGCTCCGTGCAAGAAGACCACAAGAGATCAGGCATGAGATAGCTAGGGCCTGGACCAAAGTGGAAGTTGCAAGGACAGGGAAACATGCATTATCTAAGAGATGCAGGCAGAATAAAAGTTGATGAGCAGCAGCCCCAGACACCTTAAAGGACCATCTGCAACAACAGGAAGGGTGAGAGAAAGTCATCTGTTACTCTCTACAAAGCATGAAAACCAAGAAGAAAGCACCAGAACTGCAGTCAGCACCACTGCCCCACAGTGGGATCCAGAGCAAGTCACAATCATTCTGGGCATCGGGTTCCTCACAAGCAGGCCTGTGAGCTTGAAATGTGCATCTGCCCACAGGTAGCTCTTCTGGGAAAAGCTTAAGTCACACTCAGGGCATTTGTGGGGGTTGTGCCAGGCGTGCCAGGATCCAGGTATAGCAACTGGCAATCCCTGTGTCTGCCTTCGTGTGCTGCCACCCAGCACCCATTGAACTTAATTCCAAAAGCATGAGTCCCAAGCTTCCCCTCAGATTAGGTCCACCTTCTGTGTTCCTCTCTCTTCTGTTCTTCCATTCTTGCTCTCCTCCTGGAAGAATTCCTTCTTCTAGAAAAGAATTCCATTCTTGCCCTCCTCCTAGAAGAGAACTGCTACCTGCTGATTCTAATTTTACTTCTTCCTATTTCTTGTTTTCAAATTAAGTTATTCCTGCTCACTTACACCTCTGGACTTCAGTACAATTTTTCTTAGTAAACATGTATTAAATAAGTACCTGCTATAAAAGGTCACTCAGCAAAGTCAGAGTTTGGACTAGGAAAGCAGACAATCTTGAGTGGGAACTTGTGATAGTTAATCTTATGTGTCAACTAGACTGGGCTAAGGGAAGCTGCATTCAGCAGTAAGGAATATGCCTGCCAATGCTGGAGATACAGGGGTCAGGAAGATCCCCTGGAGAAGGGAATGGTAACCCACTCCACTGTTCTTGCCTGGGAAATCCCATGGATAGAGGAGCCCAGCAGGCTACAGTCCGTGGAGTTGCAAAGAGTTGGACCCAACTTAGTGACGAAACAACAACAAAGGAAGCCCAGAGAAATGGTAAAACATGATTTCTGAGTGTGTCTGTGAGGTTGCTTCCAGAAGAGGTTAGCAATGGAATTGCTAGTCTGAGAAAAGGAAATCGGCCTTATCAGTGTGGTTCAGCACCAATCAATCTGTGGAGATTCCAAACAGAACAAAAAGGTGGAGGAAAGGCAAACGTGCTCTGCTTGAGCTGAGACATCCGTCTTCTCCTGCCTCAGACACTGACACTCCTGACTCTCAGGCCTTTGGACTCAGACCTGGAACTACACCATTGGCTCCCAGGTTCTCAGGCCTTCAGGACTGAACTGGACTATACCACCAGCTTTCCTGGGCCTCCAGCTTGTGGATGGCAGATATTGGAGCTTCTCAGTTTCCTTAACAGCATGAGCCAACTCTTCATCATAAGTCTCTATTTATAGACAAAAATAGAGACAGACAGACAGAGATCCTATTGGTCCTGTCTCTTTGGAGAAGCCCGAATAATTCAGAACCACAGCTCTATCACTTGCTAACTAGGTGGCCTAAGACAAATCACATAGCTTCTCTCTCTCGCTCTCTCTCTCTATATATATATAAATATACCTGCATATATATATATATATATATATATATATATATATATATATAAGTATACAGGTATATAGCTATATACAGTCCATGGGGTCGCAGAGTCGGACACAACAGAATGCATGTCAACACACACACAAGAAACTCAGTTTGGCTACAGAACTGGGCAATGATGGAAAAGGAGTTTTGACGGACACAGTGAAGCAAGCTCGGGGAAGCTCTTGACCACCATCTGAGAGCGCCCCACTTCATTCACAGGCAGTGGGGAGCCACTGGCTTTTGGGCAGAGACATGACAGGTCTCATGCTAATCCAGACATAGTGTGCTGGGTGGACAGGGAGAGCCCTCCAGCTCTGCCAGCACACTCTCCTCCATGAAGATGGATGGATGCGTGCCACACACATACAGTGGTCCAACCTACAGGCTCAGGAGAAACTCCTCTCTCTCTCTCTGGAGACAAGGGCACTGTATTCTTAAAGGAGCAGTCTGGGTGCCCTTTTCGCTAGCGGTAAAGTACCCACCTTCCAATGCAGGAGCATAACAGATGCAGGTTTGGTCCCTGGGTTGGGAAGATCCCCTGGAGGAGGACACAGCAACCCACCCCAGTATTCTTGCTTAGAGAATCTCATGGACAGAGGAGCCTGGAGGGCCACAGTCCATAGGATCACAAAGAGTTGGACATGACTGAAGTGACTTAGCAAGCATGCTGGGTGCCCTTTTAATGCAATTAAGTGCAGAGGTGTCAAAACAGATTTAAATAAAAATAATAAATCAATATCTCTTTCAATAAACAATCTGCTATTGACTCCCCACTGGCCCCTTGATGGAATGAAGTTGTTCAGTTTAAAGGCATCCAGACTCTTACTTACATTAAGTGTCATCCCTGCTAAATGAAGACCAGATGTGCAAGTCAAGAAATCTAATCAGGTTTAAAGAAAGGATTTCTGTGAAAGACAAAACTGGGGGAGAAGTAGAGTTCACCAGACTATAGAAGTGCTGAGAAGAAAAGTCAAACCGGGGCTCCCAATCAATAGTGTCACTGGTAAGGAAACAGAGTGCAGTGCCCTGGAGCCCATGCAATGAGGACCCTCACCTGGAAATGGCACCGGGCACCCTGCTAGGCTATTAGCATCCTGTCACTCTTGCAGAAATCCCAGCCAGGAGCACCAGGCTTTTTATTTTGACCAGAGTCCAGTGCTTACAAGTCAACCTGGCCCTGCTCCCCAAGTGGGAGAGAAACCTTGGGTGTAAACTGCATACCAGATGAAGAAAACCCAACCCAAAGCAGACCTAGTTTGGGAGCTTAAACCTAAACCAAGCCAGACATGACTGCAATTCCTCATGGCCACTGTCCCTTAAGCCTTCTGTTCAATAAGCAGCTTTGATACCATCCAGAGAAGGCAGAGGTTTTTTTTGTAGCCTGGGAGCCCCTCTTCTTATCTATTATCTTCAATAGGACTGCTTAGTTTTTCAATGAAAGCAGGGAGGGACAAACCAACCCACGTACCCATGAGCCTCAGACGATGCACATGGACTACTAGGCTTTTGCTTTTTCAAGTGAGCAGGTGGCTTCCCCTGGGGACCTGCTACTGCTCTCTCCCTGAGCAGTGTAACCCTGTCTGATCAGCTGTTTCTGCAGCTGTACAGCTGCTGTCACAAAGCCTAGCTGAGGACCAGGGAGGAACAGGTTGCTGTGGAAGTTCCTACCTGAGCAGACTGGCTCAACCAGCAGCCATAGAGAGGTGGGGATGAGATGGCACCAGTTTTAACAGAAGTGCAAATACAGACTGCTGCTGCCTCTGTGCAGGGAGCAGCCCAACAGAGAGGTCAAGGCTACACTCTGTGCACCACAAAATGTCCAACTAACAGCTCATCGCAACTGAAGTGACTCGGTGGTGATTTACATCTGCCTTAGAGAGGCAGTGTAAAAGTCAACAGCCCGGGTTCTAGAACTGGGATCCTGGCCATTTACTGACTGTGTGACCTTGGGCAAGTTACTGATACTCCTCTTCATAAGTAATCGTGAGGATTCAGTGAGTCACTACAGGCCAGATGCTTACAACAGTACCTGTTACACAACAACTAACATTTACTGTAGACTTGCTCTGTTATTTTTGAATTCTACAGTTGATTCTTGGGTCTGATGGTTGGGTACCAGTAATACCTGAAAGAAATGAAACCCTGTCCTTTCCTGGTTTTTCCACCAAATGACTTAAAGAGTTGAGGAGATACCAGTCAAACTTAAAGATATAAAGATATTAACAACTCATATATACCTAGGACTATTCAAACTGCCTTCTCTTCCAGCTCCTCCTGGGCCGGGGTAAACTAAGACCCACCTGGGGCCACAAAATTCAGCAAAGACTGATGTGGTTGTAAACAAGGACACAGCTAAGGCCCTTTCAGGGAGTGCCCCCGCCCCTCCTCTGCAGAAAGGTACCAGGGCTGCCAGGGGGGCCTGAGCTCTCAGCAAAGGCAGGAGCCCTGCCTCTGGGAGCAGCTGGAGAGAGAAGAGCCTGGGATGTCTTGGGAAGGGCAGAGCCAGCTGGAGAGAAAGGAAAACAAGGATGCTGACTTCCCACAGGGAAAAGGGTTTCCCAGAACCTCCCTCAGCCCCACAGCTACCTGGAGCCAGGGGTGATTAGGTTACTCAGGACACAAGTCCTGGCCAGAGAGGCAAGCCAGAGACTCTCCAGCCCCAAGACCATGCTGTCCCCACCACGGCCTCTAAAAAGACAGGAAGCAAAGGCCCAGGGACCAGGCAGTTCTGGAGAAAAGCTTTGTAAGGAGGAAGAGCTCAGAATGACTGTTTTCAGTGGAAATCCAGGGTGTGCCGCTCCACCTATTTAACAAGCCCTCGGGGGATGAGACTATTCACAGAGGCCAAAAAGAATACCAAATCTTCTCAAGATGGTTAGTGGTTAAGGAAACAGGGTAAATTGCTAATATCACACTAACAAGGGTGATTCCAACTGGACTGGTTAGACAGAGCTCCTTGTGGAGAAGTAATTTGTTATTCCCACAGCCAATGCACGCGGTTAAACGCCTCTCCAGGGAGACACAAAGAGGACTCAGGAACAGCAGCTGCCGCCTTGACTCTCACCCAGATGCAGTGCCAAAGGGCTGGGTGCCTGCCGAAGAGGCAGACACGGCAGGTTTCCCACCGAGACCTGGCAGTGAAGGCACCAGATTCAATGACCACAATGCCAGGCCGGAGATACTACCAACAAGGAGTCTTGCCCAAGGCATGGCACCCATCTCACTGCCTCGTGGGCCTGAAGGCCGCCTATCCGTACATGTGCTTGGCAATTTACACAGCCTCCTCTGTGGTATCTCATTGAACCCTCGTGAAACAGCTGAGGAAACTGAGGGAGATAACCACTTCCTCACTTTATGAAGAGGGAAGACTGACATTCAGAGAAATTAATTTGCACACAGCAGTGTGACAGAGAAATACACAGAAGGCTTCTGCCTCCAAGTCCAGAACAGCTCAGGAGAGAACATTCCAGTAAATAAGCATGCCTGGAGGTGCCTGGGAGAGGCTTCTCTCCAGCCACACAAGCAGCAGGGATGGAGAGAGGAGAGGCTGACACCCCAGAGCATCTGTTATAGGCAGGCACCTCAGGACCCACCAGCATCACTGCTTGTAAGTCCAACAGGGTTGACATTGTTCCTGTTTTACGAGAGAAGAATCAAAACCTTCAGCCCATGGTTCTCATGATGATCATCACAGTCCCTGCCCTAAAGGAGACGCATACACTGCGGTCTGAGGGCAGAGACAGAGGTCTCTAAGGAGAAAGCCTCTAGGAAGCATGAAAGCCCAGGATACACAGAAATTCAGTCCTTAGGCCAACTGATAAGGGAAGCTTCCCAGGCAGAGGGAAGCACAGGGCTCTAAGAACAGCAGGACTGGCACTGCGGCCTGAGGTGCCAGGCAGAAGCCCTCGGGCCAGACTCCAGCCTGTGGGTGAGGACATGTCACCACATGGTTTGAAGCAGGACAGCTCCTATAGACGTGCCTTTAGACGGCACGGTGGAAGGTGGGTAGGAGGGGGACAAGCCCAGCGCACAGTGACAATCTGAAGGGCAACTCCAACCTCTGTAAAATGGCAGGGGTCCCACTGGGGAGGGACGAAGAGGGAGAGACTCATTTGAAAAATATTTACGGGGCAAAATCAGTAGGGGCGACTAATGTGGAGGCTGCTGACCGAGAATAGTCTAAGGTGACTGAGGTTTCAGGCTGACATTCTTGGACGGATAAGATGCCTTTCAGTGAGGTAAGGAAACATTAACAGAAAAAACTGCAGGGGAGAAGGTTCCAAGCAAAGAAAAGTGTGGAAATGATGCATTCTATTTTTGACATACTGAATTTAAGGTGCCTTTGGGATATCCAAATGGGGGTGTCACACAGGACGTATGAGTCTCAAAATCTAAAAAGAAGTTTATGAGAAAAAATCCAATAATGGCCTTATTTACATTAGTGCTGTACACTGTCTGGCAGGGTTCCCGGACTGGAGAACAGCACAATCAGAGACATAGATGACACTTCCTGGACCGATATTTGGTAAAGCGGGGGCAGTCAGCATGTTCTGGTAAGATCTCTGACCCAAAAGTAAGCAAACTGGAGTCTTGCCTTGGTTGTGATACCACAACTGTACCTCATTCAGGCTCAGGAGTGAATCCCAGATTCCCCACTTAACAGTTCTGTGATCTTAGGCAAGTTACTTAACCTCTCTATAGATGAAATAGCTTCCAGGATGATCATCATACCTATACCACACAAAGTTAAGGTGAGGATCAAGTAATATAAAACCTGTGAAGCACTTTGCATTTAGCTTGACATTGTAACATAGCACATAGCACAGTCTATAATCAATTCTGTGTCAGCATTGATCAGGACAACAATAAGATAAGTGGAGCAAGTCATTTCATTCTGATGACCCTTATCTGTAACAAAACAGGGATAATATCTGCCTTAACTTTTTAACTTTATAAAAAGTTACTAAAGACAATAGATGACAATGGACATGAAAACTGATTTTAATAACTATGAAGTACTACCTAAGTGAGAACTGAGCCTTTCAGCCAGGACAGAAGAGGTTTCCTTCCAGCAGTTCAGGTCCTCAGTGTTTGCTGCTGCCCGTGTTTTGTTCCATGACTGTGCATCCCTGTCCTGCAATACACTGCTTTTGGACCCAAGAGGAAATAGCCACACACCAGCGCCTGCATAATGTGCTAAGTGCAAAAAGTCACAGAAGACAATACTATTCAGCCATAAGAAACAGGAATAAAATTTTTATTTGTGCTACAACATGGGTGGTCCTTGAAAACATCATGTTTAGTAAAATAAGTCAGACAGAGAAGGACAAATATTACCTGAGATTCCACTTATATGAGGAATCTAGAACAGTAAAAAATCAGACAGATGGCAGGAAAGAGGTTACCAGAGGCTGAGAGCAAAGAGACAGCTGTTGTTCAATGGATATAGAGTTTATGTTGGAGAAGATTAAAAGATCTGGGGTATAGATAGTGGCAATAGGTACAGAATATTGTGAGTTATTTAATGTCACTGTACATTTTAAAATGGTTAAAATGATAAACATTATGTATATTCTTTTTAAAATGCACAGACATTATCAAAACAAGGAGTGGATGTTCAGTGCAACCTATTACTAATGGCAGTAACATGAATAAATAAGTCCCCAGAGATGGGTGAATGTAACAGTAATGAACCAGGGTTCTGTTCATTGAGATATTGTCTATTTTTACTTTTTTTATTGAAATATAGTTGATCTACAATATTTTGCCAATCTCTGCTGTACAGCAAAGTGACTCAGTTATACACACATATATATTCATATTCTTTTCCACTATGGTTCATCACAGTATATTCACTACAGTTCCTTATGCTATAGATTACGACCTTGTTGATTATTCATTATAAATGTAATAGTTTGCATCTAGCAACCCTAAACTCCCAGTCCACTCCCTCCTCCCCTTGGCAACCACAACTCTGATCTCTATGTCTATGAGTCTGTTTCTGTTTTGTAGACAGGTTCATTTGTGCCATATTTTAGATTCCACATATAAGTGATATCATGATATTTGTCTTTCTCTTTCTGACTTGCTTCACTTAGCATGATCATCTCTAGTTGCATCCATGTTGCTGCAAACGGCATTATTTTGTTCTTTTTTATGGCTGAGTAGTATTCCATTGTATATATGTACCACATCTTTATCCATTCATCTATCAATCAACATTTAGGTTGTTTCCAAGTTTTGGCTATTGATAATAGTACTGCTATGAAAATATAGGTGCATATATCTTTTTGAATTATAGTTTTGTCTAGGTATATTCCCAGGCATAGGATTGCTGGATTATACAGTAATGCTTAAATTCCAAAACATATAAACAACTCATATAATGCAACATCAAAAAAAAAACCCAATAAAAAAATGGGCAGAAGACAACAGATAGCCAGTAGGTACATGAAAAGATGCTCTACATCACTAATTATTAGAGAAACGCAAATAAAAACTACAGTGAGGACCACTTCATACCAGTCAGAATGGCCATCATTAAAAAGTCTACAAATAAAACATGCTAAAGAGGATGTGGAAAAAAGGAACCCTCCTACACTCTTGATTGGTACAGCTACTATGGAGAATAGTACAGAGGCTCCTCAGACAACTAAAAATAGAATTACCATATGAACTGGGTTCTTCATCTCCTCCTGATGTGATGGATAAACATCACTGGTTTCAAGAAGACCCCCAAACATTATGTCAGCACAAGAAATTGGGCTGAGCTAGGTAATATTCAAATACTCCCATGGAAGCTCAATTACCTTATTTCTTACTCTTGAGCATAAATGGCTGTAATAAAGTAAGTCACCTTCTTTAAAAGCAAGCACGTGTTAGCTTTGATAACAACTGATTCTTGCTAACTCTTTCTCTATGTACAGATTAATGCATTTAGCAGCTCTGTCCCTGTTTTAAAATCATTCCAAACTTGTTTACCTCAGGAGGAGAACCAAAGCTCTTCACACAGTGACTTTTCAATCTGCTACAGACTTGGAGGAAAAATAAATGCATTTTCTCATGTGTGGTCAGCCATTCAGCAGGTAATAAGTGAACCAGATTCACATGATATGTGATTCCTAGGAATAAACTCCTGGAAATAATCTACCATTCCCACCTGGATTCTTGAGTCTCCAGCCACACTGTACCACTTGCTATTTCTTGAAACTGCAAAGCCCATTTCTGCCCCATGGCCTTTGCACTTACTGTTCCTTCTGTCTGGAGGCCTCCTCCAGATATTCACATGGCTTTCTTGCTCCCTCTCTAGGTCACATTCACATCTCTAGAGATTCAAATGTCACCCTAGAGGCCTTTTCCAACAATTCATATAAGCCTTCACCCCCTATTTCCTGATACTGTCTATCCTCATGCTCTGCTTTATTTCTCTGCCAACAATTTACATGTATTGTCTCCTCATTTATCTTCATCTTAGCTACCAGAATATAACCTCCGTGCAGACAGGAACCTTGTTTTATAAGTTGTTATATCCCCAGAGCCCAAAACAATATTGGTTCAAAAAAGAAAGTAAATCTATTTTTTTTTAGTTATTTATTATCTTTATAGATTATATACCAAAGTTCTTATAATATTATTGACTGTATTTTCTGTTCTGTACATCACATTCCTGTGACTTACTGTATTATTAGGTTGGTGCAAAAGTAATTGCAGTATTGCATTGTTGAATTTTGCCATTTGATATTGGAATACATTCTTAAATAAATATGGTTATGTTATACATCATTTTAATGAGCACTTCTAGCTTTATGTTTTTGGCTAATGACTTATCATTTGCTGTTTATTTTAGACCATAGAAATGATGTTAGACAAAAAGAAAATTCAAGAGATTTTTTTTAATTCAAATTCAAAATGGGTCATAAAGCAGCAGTGATAACTCGCAACATTGAAAATGCATCTGGCCCAGGAACTGTTAAAGAACGTACAGTGAGTGGTGGTTCAAGCGGTTTTGTAAAGGAGACAAGACCCTTGAAGATGAGGCGCTCAATGGCCAACTGTCAGAAGTTGACAGTGACCAATTTAAAGGATCATTGAAGCTGATCCTCTTACAACTACACAAGAAGTTACCAAAGAACTCAATTTCAGCCATTCTATGGTCATTCAGCATTTGAAGCAAATATGAAAGATGAAAAAGCTCGATAAGTGGGTGTCTCATGAACTAACTGAAAATTGAAAAAAGAAATCACTGTTTTGAAGTGTCCTCTTATTTTACACAACAATGAACCATTTTTCAATTGGATCATGACACGCAACAAAAAGTGGATTTTATATGACAACTGGCAACAACTATTGCAGTGGTTGGACTGAGAAGAAGCTCCAAAGCACTTGCCAAAGCCAAACCTGCACCAAGAAAAGGTCCTGGCCACTGTTTGGTGGTCTGCTGCCTGTCTAATTCACTATAGCTTTCTGAATCCTAATAAAACCATTTCATCTGAGAAGTACGCTCAGCAAATCAATGAGATGCACCAAAAACTGCAATGCCTGCAGCTGGCATTGGTCAACAGAATGGGCCCAATTCTTCTCCATGACAATGCTCAACTTCGTATTGCACAACCAACACTTCAAAAGTTGAACAAATCGGGCTACAAAGTTTTGCCTCATCTGCCATATTCACCTGGCCTCTGGCCAACTGACTACCACTTCTTCAAGCATCTCAACAACTTTTTTTTTGCAGGAAAAAGCTTCCTCAACCAGCAGAAGGCAGAAAATGCTTTCTAAGAGTTTATCGAATTCCAAAGCAAGTATTTTTAAGCTACAGAAAAAAACAAACATTTCTCGTTGGCAAAAATGTGTTGACTGTAATGGTTCCTGCTTTGATTAATAAACATGTATTTGAGCCTAGTTATGATTTAAAATTCATGGTCTAAAACCATAATTACTTTTGTATCAATCTAATACATACCCAGTAGTTTGTACCTCTTAATCCCCTTCACCTATTTCCATCCCCTTCCCCTCTAGCAAAGATTAATTTGTTCTCTGTATCTGTGAGTCTGTTTCTGTTTTGTTATATATGTTTGTTTTGTTTCTTAGATTCCACATATAAGTGAAAGCATACAATATTTGCTTCTCTCTGATTTATTTCATTTAGTATAACACCCTTCAGGTCCTTCCAGGCTGTCACAAGTGGCAAGATTTCATTCATTTTTGTGGCTGAATAATATTCTATTGCAAAGTATATAAACCACATTTAACCATTCATCAGTTGGTAGGCACTTAGGCTGCTTCCATATCTTGGATATTGTAAATAATGCTGTGACAATGTAGAGAAAAGGGAACTCTAGCACTCTGTTGGTGGGAATGTAAATTGGTACAGCTATTATGAAAAAAGTATGGAGGTTCCTCAAAAAATTAAAAACAGAACTAGCACATGATTCATCAATTCCACTGAATATTTATCCAAAGTAAATGAAAGCACTAATTCAAAGAGATATATGTACCCAACGTTCATTATACTTTTTTAATGACTGAAGAAAAAAAGTTCTTGTGTCAGTACACTATTCTTTATATTGACAAGAATGCCTTGGCCAAGATTACCTAAGAAAGCAAACGATTTGTTTCCTTTGGCTAAGAAGACAACTGTAACATACTCCTCAATCCACATCAAATGTTTTCTAAAATTTAATAAAGTAGGCCCCTTTTTAAGAAAAAAAATTTGCAAATGCTCAGCATTTGAATGAATAAATGAAGTGAAGTGAAATGAAAATCATTCAGTTGTGTCCAACTCTTTACGACCCCATGGACTACACAGTCCATGGGATTCTCCAGGCCAGAATACTGGAGTGGGTAGCCTTTCCCTTCTCCAGGGGATCTTTCCAACCCAGGGATTGAACCCAGGTCTCCCGCATTGCAGGCAGATTCTTTACCATTCGAGCCACAAGGGAAGCTGGTATATTCAAACTATGGAATATCATTCAGTAATAAAAAAGAAATGAAATGCTGATACATGTCACAATATAGATAAGCCTCGAAAACATTATGCTAAGTGAAAGAAACTATACGCAAAAGACCATATAGCATATGACTGCTATTTACATGAAACATCCAGAACAGACAAATCATAGAGACAGAAAGTAGACTAGAGGTTGCCTGAGGCTGGCATGGGGGGGATTTGGGGCTGATTCGAAGGTGATGGCTAAGAAGTACAAAGTCTGTTTGTGGGGTGATAAAAATGTTCTCAAATTGATTATGGTGATGGTTGCACAACACTAAAAACCACTGAATTATATGCTTTAAATGGGTGAGTTGCAGTATACATGAATTATGCCTCAATAAAGCTGTTACCAAAAAACTCTTGGCAAATCATACATAATTGTTTAAATATTTAAGACATAAAATTGGATATAAACTATTTATACATACAGGTCTTTTTACAAATTTATAAATTAAAGACAATTATATAACCAATAAATTCAAAGTAAAAATGTTCATGTCAGAGAAGATTTTGTTATTAACTACATCCCTTCTCACAACAGGAATATGTTGTGAGTACCTTATCCAAGTTCTACTGAGTCAAGCAGACACACACCTGGGTGATAGTATTTTGATAACCAGCACAGCACAGGAGCCAACAAATCAAAAGAGATACTGGAACTAATAAGAACAAATGCCAGTCACACAAGCCAGGAGCAACTCAAAGAGCCACCCCGGGGAGCGTGGCCGCATTGCAGCCTTGCCTGCAGTCCTGCACTCCGTGAGCTGACTCCATGTTTCTGCCACTCTGTTCCCACCACTGCAAAATCTTACTTCTACAAGGTATGGTACCATCACTTGTCCTTCACTTTATGGGAATTCATTATAGACATATTGCAAACTTTTCTTCAGTGCACAATTACAAAAGAACTATCTGGTGCCAACACAAGAAAACAAGCAAAACTGTAGACAATAAAATCAGTTGGCAGCACTCGGGTATAATATGCCCTTCCAAAAGACTGCAATAGGCTTATTTTACTTCGTTATTGGCCCAAATGACAACACGAAATTTTAAAATTTTTATAAAGAACTCAGACCCTGGAAACTACATCCTTAAACTGCAAGAGATCCACAGAGCCCATTTTGAGAAACACTTATCCAGAAACTAAGGGAAAAAAGTAATTGGCACGCAAAGCTGATGCCTTTGATAGCTAACATTTACCGGGTGCTTAAGTGTTTCTGACAGCCAACTTGTATGGTTTTCTGAGCCCACTGCCCTGCCCAATACACACTAATTAGGAAGGAGAGAAGGGAATTATTATTTACGGTGCACAATCCACGTGCTAGGCACTATGCTCAGTGCTTTGCACGCACTCACATAAAACTGAAAAATATATCTGCCAAGACATCTATTTCTGCTTTATTGACTATGCCAAAGCCTTTGACTGTGCGGATCACAATAAACTGTGGAAATTTCTGAAAGAGATGACAATACCAGGCCACCTGACCTGCCTCTTGAGAAACCTGTATGCAGGTCAGGAAGCAACAGTTAGAACTGGACATGGAACAAGAGACTGGTTCAAAATAGGAAAAGGAGTACGTCAAGGCTGTATATTGTCACCCTGCTTATTTAACTTATATGCAGAGTACATCATGAGAAACGCTGGGCTGGAGGAAGCACAAGCAGGGATCAAGATCGCAGGGAGAAATATCAATAACCTCAGATATGCAGATGACACCACCCTTATGGCAGAAAGTGAAGAAGAACTAAAGAGCCTCTTGATGAAAGTGAAAGAGGAGAGTGAAAAAGTTGGCTTAAAGCTCAACATTCAGAAAACTAAGATCATGGCATCTGGTCCCATCAGTTCAGTTCAGTCACTCAGTCGTGTCCGACTCTTTGCGACCCCATGAATCGCAGCACGCCAGGCCCCCCTGTCCATCACCAACTCCCGGAGTTTACCCAAACTCATGTCCATTGAGTTGGGGATGCCATCCAGCCATCTCATCCTCTGTCGTCCCCTTCTCCAACCCCTGCTACAAGTCTAATATTCAGAATAATGTCACCACCACACCATCCATCCCTGCTCCACTACCGCCATGATGTCCACAACCTAATCTCCAAAACCTGTGACTATGTTACCTTACATGGCTAAAGGGACTCTGCAGCTGTGATTAAATTAAGAACCCCGAGACAGGGATGTCATCCTGGATCATCAGGAGGAGGAAGAAGAGTCAAGGTAATGACCAAGGTCTTACACATGTTAGGGGGAGGCAGCAGCGTCAGAGGTCAGATGTGATTGCTGACTTTGAAGATGGAAAGAGGCCAAGGACTAAGGGATTCAGGCAGCCTCTAGAAGCCAGAAAAGCAAGGGCACAGGTTCTCCCTAGAGCCTTGGGAGGAAAGCAGCCCTACCAACTGGATTTTAGACTCCTTTCAGACTTTTGACGTTCAGAAGTGTAAGATAATAGACTTGCTTTGTTTTAAGCCACTACGTTTGTAGTAGTTTGTTACAGTAGCAATAGGAAATTAACTGGGCCATGCTAAAGTAATGAGAGGGAGGCCTGTGTTACAATCTAAGCTGCTCAGAGGTAACCTTACCAACTCCGAATTTGGAAAGAAAAGGAAAACAATTAATGGCAAAAGAGAAAATGATGCTGAGGGTAGCTGCTGAGGGGGAGAGTTAATGATGCTGAGGGTAGCTGCTGAGGGGGAGAGGTACGCAAACAAACGAAATGTTTCCTGGACAAAGCCTTCCAGAAGGGAGTAAAGCACAGATTTCGTGGCTGAACATATGAGGAGGCCACAAATGTATGAGGAGGCCACATGCAGGGGCTGAATACACATGGGGAGGGAAACGTGCAGCTGTAAGGCACTCGCAACTCCAGCCACTGTTCCATAAAGCCCCAGTGTCCCCCAGTCCCTGGATCTTCTCCCAAGAGCATCCAGGGCCATTTTACGTCTATTGGTTCTCTTGAGATAAATTTCTGGAAGAGGTGGTACTACTGGAAGGGAGCTGCAGGAGTGGGGAGGGCTTGGCCATGTCCTGGTCACCTGCCCATTCTGTTCCAGGCCACTGATCACACCACTCCTGAGCAGTCCTTCTTGAGAGGTCAAGTCCCTGTTCAACAGCAAACTGATCCCATGCTGGACTATTGTGAAAGATATCTTCAGGGTGGCTGAGTGTTCACCAAGCTCACAATCAGAGGAGCCATGATGGGGGACCACACATTTGAGTGCATCCAGCTGCATGCACATACCCTCCAGAGCCAGGCTACGCGGCCTCTGGGAGGCTGCACACTTCTACTGCAGGGCTCAGTCCCCTGGGCTTTTAACAGGCATAAATCTGGTGTGTGGCCGCAAAGACAGCCACCTTCTCTTCAGCCCTGAAGGTCCAGCAAGATGCCTCTACCCTTCCCCACCTGAGGCTTCCCTTCCAGCAGCTACAACAGGTTCCCAACGGGAGGCAGTAACAGAACACCAGCTGCCACTCTGGAGCCCAGCCTGGCTCTCCACACACCAGCGTCCTTGGCAAGTGACAAAGCAGGTCAGGTCTGACTTCACTGCAGCTTTCCCCCTCCCTGGCACCCCAGCCCCTCAGTAGAGCCTCACTGAGTTTCACTGCTTTTTTGCTCACATGGCTATCAGCTAAGATTAATTTTCTCAGTCACTCAACAAAAGTCTACTGAGCAAAGGCTGGCATCCTGCCAGACACTGGGAATATAGTTGTTACAAGTGCTACAAAAGAGAGAGGTGTGGTGCCCGAGACCATGTGAGAGGACAAAATGATCTAGTGGGGGAAGCCTCCCCAAGGAAGCAAGGCTTGCCACCAAAATCTGGAAAAAGATGCTGGCTATTAAAAGAAGCTAGATGAAGCAGTTCAGTATCTCAGGGTATTTATCTATATGAAATGCTTTGAAACCCAGAAGAAGGTGTAAAAATGACACTGATGAGTATAAATAATCCTTTTTGGTTTATAAAGTAGTTTTTCATGCATTATCCCAGACTCAACAGTAGCACCAGGGAAAACAACAAGTCTCATCCTTTCCCCTTTATAAACAAGGAAACTGAAATTAATGGCAGTCAGTACCTCACCAAGTTTACACATCAAGTCAAGGGGCTGCAAGTTCAACTCTCATTTCACTGAGAGCTCTTTTGACTACACAGTGCTGCCTTCCCGAGGAATCTAAAAAGTGCAATGATAGGGAATGGTATTAATATTTGGGAACAAAGGCCTTGAAAATCATGCTAAATATTTGGCCACCAAATTCACCTATTCACACAGCAGACCCAATGGTGCAAAGTCAGTAGCCTGATTTCAGTATTACCAGCCACTCTTCAACTTTCAACCAGTAACCTCCCAGCAAGTGATCCCACTGTGTCAGACCAACTGTGGGCTCACAGAACTTCTCTGAACTTTGTGAATCGTTCTAAGCTGCGCAATTATTTTTTAAAGTCATACCCCCTCTTCTATTGCTGTCTTTGTCCAGCTGGCATCTTCTCAGACCTCTGGATCCTTAGTAGACAAAGAGCAGGGCTTCCCAAGTGGCACAGAGGTCAAGAATCCCTCTAATGCAGGAGATGCGGGTTCAATCACTGGGTCAGGAAGATCCCTTGGAGAAGGAAATGGCAACCAACTCCAGTATTCTTTCCTGGAGAATCCCATGGACAGAGAAGCCTGGTGGGCTACAGTCCACGGAATCACAAAGAGTCAAACACGACTGAACACCTGAGCAGAGAAAGAGCAGGATGATCATCCAGTGCTTCTGGGGAATATCTCTTAAGCTTCCTCCCTGCCTGGGTCATCACAGGGATCAGAGGAGAACATGTGGTCTGCCTAGTCTGAGGCAGTGGGTAAAGTACGTGATCTGAAATTAGAGGGCCTGTTGGTCTGGTCTGGCCTCCATCACTTAGCGTATCCTATTTGGTAGACAATAAACAAGTCAGGTGTGGTAGGTGGAATGACAGGCCTCCAAAGGTGTCAGTATCCCAATGCCTGGAACCTGTGACCGTGTTATTTTACATGGCAAGAGGACTTTGAAGAAGTCATTTAAGAACTGTGAGATGGGACGATTATCCTGATTTCTCCATATAGGCCCAATGTCATCAAAAGGATCTTTATAAGAAGGAGGTGAGAGGGTCACAGTCAAAGAAGGGGACATGGTGATAGAAGGAGAGTTTAGAGTGACAAGGCTACAAGCCAAGCAACACAGGTGGCCTCCAGAAGCTGAAAAAGACAAGGAACAGAGATTCTTTCCTTGACCCTCCATAAGGAACACAGCCCTGCTGACACAACTTTATTTTAGTCCTGTAAGACTCACTTCTGACCTCTAGAACTGTAAGATAATAAGCTTGCCTTGTTTTAAACCAGTCAGATGGCGTTGATTTGTTTCAGTAGCAACAGTAAACTAATACAGAAAATAACAGAAACTGAAGATTTCTTAAGAGTAAGACAAACAAGGGAACAGACTATGGTCTTTATGTGTCAAGGGTCTCAACCTTGGGGAACATGGCAAATCCTGAAAAAAGGAAACAAGCAAAAAGCAGGTTCAGAAATGAGACGCAGACATAAAAAACAGACTTTTGGACTCAGTGGGAGAAGAAGAGGGTGGGATGATTTGAGAGAATAGCACTGAAACATACACATTACCATATATAAAACAGAGAGCCAGTGGGAGTTTGCTGTATGATGCAGGCACCCAAAGCCAGCTCTCTGTGATGACCTGGAGGGATGGGGTGGGAAGGAGTGGGGGGAGGAGTTCAGGAGGGAGGAGACACACATATGCCCATGGCTGATTCATGTTGATGTATGGCGAAAACCATCACAATACTGTAATTATCCTCCAATTAAAAATTAAAAAAAAAAAAAAAAACTGCTGCTACCCACAGCTGCAGTTCATTCCAACTCAGTTTGACAGTCAAAGCATCCCCAAATCCATCCCAACTCCCAATTAATCAATGGAAATTCCTAGAAGTTGTCCAAAGAAAACAAGGAACCAAAAAATGTGCATTGAATTTCCATTGGCCTCACTCTGCAGTGGAAAGCATACTGGGCTGGGCATCAGAAGATCTGGGTCTTCCTCCTATGTGACCTTGGGCCTCTGTAAAATCTGATGGACAAACCGATAAGCTGCAATTACAGTCACATCAAACAATGAATGGTGTGTTATGATTCTGTGTATCTGAAGTACAAAATAGACTGAGTTTAATCAAGTACATTTTATTGAGGAAAACATTTAAGTCACTCATTCATTCACAAAACACTACTGTGTTCTAACGGTCAGGCATTAAGCCAGGAAGTTGAGGTTCAAAGACAGTACAGTGTGATGTGGCCACCTCCCCTCAGGAGATGCAAGTCCTCCCTGAACCACAATATTCTCATCACTCGGGTCATCTGGCTGCAGTATCTACTGATCATTGACTCCAACCCTCAGGAACCCAGGGGCCTTCCCTGTCTCCCCCAAGTTGGGTAACACCTCCCAGTTATACCTCCCTTTTACTAATAATATATTCATGTGTCTAGTTTGCCCATTGCTGAATATCAGCACCCAACAGAACACTGAATCATCAGCACAGCATGTGCCTGTGCCAAGTGTCCCCTTCCTTCCTTCCTCCCTGTCCCATCTTTCTGCCTCTCATCAAACAGCAGTAAGAAGAAGATTATTCCCTTCTCCAGGGGATCTACCTGACCCAAGGGTAGATCTTCCTGACCTAGGTCTCCTGCACTGCAAGCAGATGTTTTACCATCTGAGCCACCAGGGAAGCCCCAAATGATATAACATATGTGAAAGAATGCTAAAAGTTCTAAGTGTACAAGGTACAAATACATACAAATAATAGCTACTAGCCACAGAGCAAGAGGAAGCACTGAAGACCTTCCCCAGCTGAGCAGGGCTGGCTCTCCTGCTCCTCACTTCTTACCCCACCACCTCCCAGGTCTTAGGCTCTCATCTGCGTGGTCTCCACTCTAAGCGATCTCCAAACATGAGAACTGGGAACACGCCACGCTGGCCACCAGAGCCTGACCAACACTTGTGCATCTGAGCAGAGGGACCGTGGGTGACCAGGGCAGGGCCTGGCAGGGCCAGAAGTGGTTCTGCTTGGAGGGTTAGAGAAGCAGAAGGTGAAAGTGCTAAATTCAGGGGAGGCCTTCTCAGAGATGCTGATGAATTCGTCCATTTATGTGCCAACTCACACCATGCCATCTGTGCTAAGGCTTCAGTTACAATCATTCACAGCCCCAGATCTTGCCCTCAGAAATACAGTATAAGGAACTCCCATACTCTGGCATAGGGTAGTTCAGCCAGGGGGTCCCTGTGACAGCAAGCAGCCTGGCAATCCATTATGAATCCATGTCCTGCTCCCTGAAACCACCCATGAACACTCCAAGTGCTCAGCGGCTCCCACCCCAACAAATCCTTACCAGAAAAAAAAAACAACAAACTCATCTATTAAAAGAGCCAGTACCAATAAGATACACACGTCACTGAGAAAAAAAAATGTATACTGCGGGGGGGATCAAAAATGGTGCAACCATTATGGAACACAGTACAGAGAGTCCTCAGAAAGTTTTTAAAAAGAATTACCATATAACCCAGTAATACCACTTCTGAATATACATCAGAGGAATTCAAAACAGGATCTCAAAGAAAAATTTGCATATTCAAGTTCACTGAAGCATTATTCACATTAGCCAATAGCCAAAAGGTAGAAGAAACCCAAGCGTACAATGGATAAATGGATAAAAAAATGTGCTATACACATTCAACTGTATATGCCCCTGGTAGCTCAGTCAGTAAAGAATCAGCCTGCAGTGCAGGAGACCTGAGTTCAATCCCTGGGTTCAGAAGATCCCCTGGAGAAGGAGATGGTAACCCACTCCAGTGTCCTTGCCTGGAATATCCCATGGACAGAGGAGCCTGGCAGGTTGCAGTCCATGGGGTCGCAAAGAGTTGGGCACAACTGAACATTATGCAGCCAAAAAAGGTAGGAAATGTCATGTGCTACAACATGGATGAACATTATGAACATTATGCCAGGTAAAAATAAGCCAGGCCAGAATGGTAAATACAGTATAATTCCATATATATGAGGTATCTGAATAGTCAAATTATACACACAGAAAATATAAAGGTGGTGGCCAAGGGCTGTGGGAAGAGGAAGGGAGAATTAGTGTTTAATGGGTACAGAGTCTCAGTTTTGCAAAAATTTCAGACTGACCTGTTACACGGTGTAAATATACTTAACACTACTAAATTATACACTTTTAAATGGTTAAAATGTCATGTGTTTTTAATTACCATAAAAACAGAATCTTTGCAAGCACATGAAAAATAAAAAGATGCCGAAGACAGATAACATAAATTTTAAAAGAAAATCTATATGGCGAGAGTACCCATGAGAAATGGGGAAAGAGGAAAAGCATCAGTCAAATCAGCAGTCCATCTAGTTAGCTTGGAGTCAGCACTGCATGTGTGACACGGGGGCAGGGACGGGAATCCCAATGGCCACTGACGCCCCAGCTCGGAAGATGAGTCTGGTCACCTCAGGACAAGCCCTTCACTGAGTGCTTCCCTCTCTGGGAAATGGAGACATTCGGCACTGCTTCATCCACTGTCCTGCCCAGGAAGACTGGCATCTAAAGGGCTTGGCATGGCGCAACTCGTTTCACAGACGTAAGGCACCAAGGTCCTTAGAGTAACTGCTTTCCTCTGAGGACAAGCCCCCGCTTGGGACCAAGCTGGAGGCCTGCATCCGGTGAGTCCACAAGAGTACCCAGGAACCAAACGCTGCAGTGTCCTGCCCAACGTTAGCCTGGCGCCATTCAACAGAAAAGGATAAAGTCAGGAACAGTCCTTAACACGGAAATCACATGCTCTGGTTCTTGACAACTGTAATTACAACCAAAACAGCTTCTAAAAGGGAGGGAAGAAAAGAAAATAGCATCCCGGACCTAGCAGTGAATTGGGGGGGTTCAGGGTAAAACACACACCCAGAGTTCTCATTGGTGGCCAGACTAAACAAGTGACTGGACAGCCAGACCAAACAGCTTTCTGGCCAATTAATTCCTCCCTCTAATTTAATGAGCTGCTCATTAAGTACTGGAAGCAGGTCATAGGGAACAGAGCTGCTGGCACACGGCCAGCTAGGCTGACAGGTGATGAGGGAGAGGAGACAGGGGCCACATTCCAGCCCCAAGGACTCCAGATCCCATGCATGGCCAGCGCCACCAGACACCATCGCCCACCTTTGCTTCTACAAAGTTGGATTTCTGCCACTGACTCCCTCACTGGGGAGGTTCCAAGTCCCAACCTTTCAGTTCTCCAGCAGGAGTCATCACCCAGACCAGGGAACAGCACAGTTCTGGGTGTGGATGCCAGCTCAAACTACTGACACCAACTTGATCTAGAATTAATTATTTAATACCCCAGGCTTCCATGTCCTCATCTACAAAATATAAAAATAATACTCTCACTTCATCTAGAGTAGCTACAAATAATAAATAACATTATTTCCATCTTAAAAGGCCTAGTAGAGCACCTATCACAGAATAAGTGCTGAATAGTAGCTACTATTCTGATAGCTACTATTATTATTAATTACTCTAATAATGATAGTTATAGTAGAAACAACATATTCACTGTGTCTTAGTCGAGTATGAAGAAAAGACGGACTCTTTTGGTTGAAACCCCAAGGTCACAACTGTGGTGAGAGCAATAACCCATCCTCACAAGGGTAACACCCCAGATATACCCAACCAGGCCTCAGTGGTCTCTACCTGAATGGGAAGCTGAAGGAAGAGAAGAGGTCTGAGAATACTGAGCGCCAGGCCTGAAGTCAAAGGCATGTTCTCATGAGACAAAGTGGAGAACTGCACGCAGGCTACATGCCCACCACTTCAAGACCTCTGTGACTCTCTGAGCCTCAGTTTAATCCAGATAATGAAGGTAACATGATCCCATTTCACAGTTTGTTGTGAACATTAAGTGAACTCATGTGAAAGTGGCTCATTCCTGTGTCCAAGAAAAACAGCATTGATGTGTTTAAAAACACTTTCAACAAATTCAACTTAACAATAAAAAATGTTGAAGAACTGGGAGGGTCAAAGCAGTGTACAGCCTAAAACAAGGTGGCTGATGAACTGCTTAGAGAAAACACAGTGAATTGAGGTTTCTGTTGTTCAGATGAACTGACTTAACTGACAAAAAGCAAAATGAAGCTCCCAACATCTATATGTTTTCCATTGAAGTGAGTAGATTCTTCTAGAAGACAAAGAGCTCAAACCAGGCTGCATTCAGGATGACTAATCCAGCCACCTCCAATACCAATTCTCTCCAAAAAATCATTCCAATTCATCTGCCCAATCCCAGATCCACCCTCAAACTGCACAAATCTAATCTCCTCTGTTTCACGACAGAGTACATAGGGAAATTCCTTCGCAGTGATCAGAAGACAAAATTAATTTTATTCCATCTCTGATCTGTGCACCACAGACTCTGGTCCTAAAGCAATAGGTTGGAAAGTTGACCAAACTCTTTTAGAATATCCGAAATAGCAGAAGAGAATGCGCACACATGTCCAGAGCCTAAAGCAACTGACCAAGGAAATTCTGTTGAAATCCCACATTTGTTCTTAAAAATTTACATAAATTTTCTCTATGCACCACAAAAATGCTTTACTTTTTAAAAAGTTCTTTGAGTCAAGTATCAGCTAATTACTAAACCTTTTCACTAAAATCTGAATAACTTCACCAGTCTCCCTCTCACTCCCTGGCAGACCCCACACATCCTCAGGGGTAACATGCATCTCAGTTTGAGAAGCGGTAGTTCACAAGACAGAGAGGGTGGTAGCCCTCCAGCCATCATATGTCCATTTTAACCTTGGCCTTTAAGCAACATCAACCATCTAACTCAGAATAGCTCCCCTGGACAGTATAGGTGTCTTGCACAGAGTGCAGCCATCCATTCTGGCATCTTGAGCACTTTCTAAAAGGGCAAGCAGGTAGGATGCCTGAGTTCCAGGCCCACACAGCCTCATCTCCAGCCACTCACCCGGATCCGGCGCATGGCAGCCACAATCTCCACTCTGCTGTTGGGCCTCGGTACGTCCAGACTTCCAACATACTGTGGGGAGAGAAGCAAACACTCGTTGAGAAGAGGGAGGGCAAGGGTCCCTAATCACAGAAAGTTAGGGCTGGAAGGATCTCTGGAGGTCATCAAGTTCATCTTCCCATTCTACAGATGAGGAAATTAAGAGCCAAAAGGATGTTTCCTTACTACTTCTAACTTTATAAAAAGCAAAACGAGAAACTGCTTCCTTTTTTCAACTTGTTTTTAATCAGAGAGGCAGGCAAGGACTGTGTTTAAACAAGCAGGCTTCTGAAACAGAAAGGGTTGGGTATGAAGACTCTCCCACCACTTTTATGGCAAGCTATTTTGCCTTTGTCTCAGTTTCATCATCTGTAAAATGGGATTTCAGTAAAGATAAAATGGGATAAGGTATAAATCTCTTACAGAAATCTGGTCTTCATGCATTAAAGCAATCTAAAAGAATAAAAAAGAATACTATCTACTTCTTTTTTAATTAATGAAACTTCACTGAGTTTGCCCTGGATGTTACAAAGACCTCAGACATTTGAGTAATTTCCTGAATAAAGAAAAGAAATGGACTAGTTATGCATTTAAAAATTTAACCTGATTAAACCAAATGACATACAGGATGTTTAATATTGTATATAATTTTTTGCTACACACGACTCAAATAATGCCGATATATGCAGAACACTGCCAATGGTTTCAAGTACATCTCTCTTTTGTATATTAATGGACATATAGATTCATAGACACGCAGAGGAATTTCTTTTATGTGAAAAGGTTAATACTACTCACATTGTTCTGCAACTTGATTTTTTAACTTTAAAGATAACTTGAATATCTTTCTCCACCAATGGATACAAGTCTATCACATTACTTATGATGACTCCTCAACTGATGGACACTTCCCCAGGGCACTCTTACAAAATTGCTTCCACAAACCTCCTTATCTGCATACTGCCTAGCTCATCCAGGTAGCCCTTCAGTCTAGATTCCTACCAGTGGGACTACTGGATCAAAATTATAGATAATTTCTAGATATCACTGCTTAGTAGGATGAAACAAGAGAAGATGACAGCCCCATTATTTATTAAGCACCATCCTGTTCCACACTGACCCACTGGGATTTGCCTTTTCCTTTTTACAAGCACATATAAAACAGCCCAGGGGATATCCCAGAAATTAATAGCTCCGGGATAATTTAAAAGTCCATGCAACCAAGGACCACATTAATAGAAGGGCAGGACAGTCATCTGCAGGAAACGTACTTCCTGTGGTTACGAGAACAGAAGGTTCTTCCTAAAATTTGGAGCAAGGCTGGCCCCAGTGAAAAGGGTTTCGAAAACTAAATACTGGGAAAGAATTTCCCCTCGTATTGATCCAACAGTGTGTGGTAATACACTGAAGACAGTGATTCCCTGCCCCCTGTAGGAAGTTTGGGCCCCAGATGGAGGGCCTCACGATCACAGGTAAACAAAGCCCCCTCGACCTGAGGATCTAAGTGTACTGTCAGCTTCAACCATGGCTGGCATATCTGCCCTCTGAGCTCTGCAGAACCCCATGGTTTGTCAGCATGTCAGTGACCCACACAGCCAGGAATGACATGAGGCCAGGCTTGTCATTGCCCAAGTTCCAAGCAACTCCCCCCCCGCTGCTGGGGGCAGTTTCCACACTCCCCCTCCCGAACACTGCATGCCTAGTGACTCTTGCCCTGAACTCTGAACGGTCAGGACTGACTTGGCAATCAGACTTTCAAAGCTTGTGTTCCGTCTGCCATCACATGAGAGCCTGGACCTGAAAACCAAGCAAGGTCACCCATTACAGGTGACCCTGGAGGACTGAACGGTCCTCCCACACTGCCCCCTGCGACCCCAGGGAAGGGCCTGTTGCCCAGTGAGATCCACAACTGGGCCTCAATGCAAATGCCTAAATGGATCTCCCCCGTCCTTTCTCAGAAAGGGGCATTGCTGAGAACCCCAAACCAGTCGGGGGTACAGAGAGAGGAGAAGTGGCTTCCTAGCTCTGGACGAGGTTTCCTAACCAGGGAGTAGCATTCTGCATGTGAAGGCGCTCACATGAGGACACCCAACATCTTCACGCTATTCGTGCCTCCTGCACACCATTAGCCAAGCAGGTACATGTGCATGTACTCACCACACACCTTCACACACACATCAGTGCACACACGCTCACACACCGCATGCGGCACATGCATACACATGACTCACCACACACACTCATCTCACACAGCCCACACAAAGCATGCACATGATCATCCCACGCTCACTAACACATCCCACTTGTAGTCACACCACACACTCATCTTCCTTCCCAACCATCTGAAGAAAATCACAAATCTGCCTTTCTGAGAAAGAGTATGGAGCAGACACCCATCTCTACCAAAGCTAGACCTTATGGTTATTCAAGCAGATTAAAAGGAAACATGAAGCAGGGATCAAAAACTAAATATCCACACTAATGACGAACCAAAAAGCAGAGCAGTAATTTCAGGGAAGCAGAGGAGGGGTCAAAAATCCTACTCCTCAGGGCAAAACCAGAGGGTACGATAAGTGATTACTGCAATTATGTCCATGTATAGCTCCATAACAAAAAAATATCTCCATACCTAACCATTACCACCACCACCACAACTAATTTCAGTCCACCCTGAGGCTCTATTTCAGGAAAAATACAAGACAAAGTCTTAGACCAGACAGATCTGGAAGCTAGCTCACGCAACCACTTAAGTTTAAAAATATCAGGGCCTGCTTCCTTTTCACTACCATCTAGAAAAAAATAACCAGAAGGAAGATGCAAATTGTACTAAGTAATCAACATACAAGATTTATGAGTCAGGTTTATCTGTGGCTTCATCTTCCAGATAAGGAGGAGTTAAGTGCAAATAAGGTTAATCAAGGGACTTCAAATATTCTTTGCAAGTTTCCAGAGAAACCTCAGCCTTGGTGCTAGGTTAACACCTCATGAAGTTGTTTTTTGGGGAGGTGGGGGGGTGCTTTTTCTTCATTTACTTGCTTCCACCCTATTTTCTAGAGATTAATTTCTAAAGATAGTGATAAACTGTAGTGTTTCCTGGTGAATCATGCTAAAAGCAGCAAGACATAACAGCTTAACACAGTTACGAAAATTATCACCACCCATTGACTTGTGAGACTTTCTGCCCTTACCCTCCTCAAGGAACAGCCCTTTATTTAAAAGGTTTCTGTCAAGTGTTTTCGGAGATCAGGAAAAAGCTTATGTGTGAATCAAAAATAAATGCATCAAACAATTCGGCTTGTGATAATGTTGGAGACTTGGCCTCTGACAAACTGGACAAGACATAAAGAAATAGCTGCATAAAATGCACAAAGAGGGAACTATGGATACACATAAACTACGCATATTAGTTAATACGAATTATCAATACTGGCCTATTAATTGTACCAAATGTACACACTAATGCCAGATATAACAACAGGAGACTGAGCAGGGGGGTTGAAGGGGTATATGGGGACTCTCCTTGCTACCCAATTTTTCTGTAATCTTAAAACCACTCTAAAAAATTGAGTCTATTAGTTGAAATAATAAAAATAACTTTGAAGGCACTGGAGAGAGACCAAAAGCAGGCAGAGGTTGGTGGGGAATCAACCTTTGAAAGTAGGGAACCACACTAGATAAAACCTGGTCTGTGCAGTTTTGCCCAACAGCACAATCCCACAAGTGCAACATTGAGTGCCCGGAGCTTAGGCTAAAATGCTCACTCAGAGGGCCTGGGAAGTTGGTCACCAGAGATGTGAACAACCAGAGAGCCTCAAAGAGAGCAGAAACTGCTGACAGAAAAGGAGCCCCAATCATGTATTAATGCTACTCAGGTCTTGGATGACTCCCTAGCTGCACGTGTGCAAAGCAGGCTCCAAGGAGTCTGGCAGGAGGTGGCAGGTGCTCCCCTATTGTTATCATGTAAGTCACTCGGTCATGTCCGATTCTGTGACCCCATGGACTGTAGCCCACCAGGCTCCTCTGTCCATGGAATTCTCCACTCCAGAATGGGAGAATAATGGAGTGAGCTGCCATTCTCTTCTCCAGGGGATCTTCCCCACCCAGGGATTGAACCCAGATCTCCTGCATTGTAGGCAGATTCTTTACCATTTGAGCCACCAATCTGTTTGTACTGCTCACGTCAGCAGAGGCAAATTTAGGATTTAAGACCTGTTGCGTTAACTGTCCTTAAGAACAAAAATCTATGCATCTGTGTCTCTTATTCTGTCTCGCATATAGAGTTACCGTTACCATCTTTCAAATTCCATATATATGCATTAGTATACTGTATTGGTGTTTTTCTTTCTGGCTTACTTCACTCTGTATAATGGGCTCCAGTTTCATCACAGAACAGTCTTATGGACTCTGAGGGAGAAGGTGAGGGTGGGACATTCTGGGACAATAGCATTGAAACATGTATATTATCATATGTGAAACAGAACACCATTCCATGTTCTATGCATGAGACAAATGCTCAGGGCTGGGGCATTGGGATGACCCAGAGGGATGGGATGGGGAGGGAGGTGGGAGGAGGGTTCAGGATGGGAAACACATGCAAACCCATGGCTGATTCATGTCAATGTATGGCAAAAACTACTACAATATTGTAAAGTAATTAGCTCCCAACTAAAACAAATAAATAAAAAAAAAAAAGAACAAAAATCTACACTCTTCAGAAGAAGACAGCAGAATCTTATGTCAGTGCAGGCAAGACCACAGGGAAAGACCACAGTGCCACATTCTCCTGGGGTAAAAGGACAGGGCCCCCACAAATGGGCACAATGTAATGGTCCCTGGATCTCCTCATTCCCAACTCACATCTTCTCTCTGAAAACCACTCAGTGGTACAGCCTCAGCTCCCAGCACAACCATGTGAGGTTCAGGAGGATGCACAGTTCCTATCACAGAGATTAACAATGAGGAGAGAAGATGTGAGTTGGCAGATGGTAGACAAACCCCCAGCCCCCACCCCCAGCTCCTGGCCCCCAGTCCAGGACCCTCTCCGCTGTCTGCATTCTTATTAACTCTCTCCCTTCAGGTCCCAAACCTGGCCAGGTTTTAATTCCAACACTGTGCCTACCTTTTTACACCCTTCAAGTCTCCTGGCCACACTCTGTCCTCTCTCTGAAAATACACACAAGCAGTAGGAAATCTGGTGTGTGAGAAGTGGCTTCAACCGTGCCTGACTCTTTGCAACCCTATGGACTGTAGCCCTCCAGGCTCCTCTGTCCACAGGGATTCTCCAGGCAAGAATACTGGAGAGGGTTGTCCTGACCTCCTCCAGGGGATCTTCCTGACCTAGGGATGGAACCCGCATCTCTTATGTCTCCCGCATTGGCTAGTTCTTTACCACTAGCGCCACCTGGGAAATCTGGTATTCTGTTTGCATCTAGAAATCAGCAGCTGTGATGGCCCATCTGAGTTAGTCTCTTAACCAACCCTCTATCAGTTGCTAAAAACTTGGAATCATAGGAGCAGATGATTCCAAATCCAGAGGAACCTTAGGAATCATGTCCAAGGTTATGTCACAAAAGGAAGATTAAGAAAGAACATATGAAAAGCATTTAGCACAGCTGGGTATCCTGCCAATGCTTAGTAAATATTCACCATTATGACTTCATCTAAAGTTACTCTTTTTTTCACATCACTCTATATCTTTCCCAGCAGTTAATATGATTTGCACTTAGGGTTCTGCCTCATTTACATGGTCACCATCTGCCATGCCCACTAGAATGGAAGCTCCTTGACAGTTGGGACCATGCCCTCATATTTCTGCAGTCCCAGCCCTTTGAGCCTGGCAGAGTAACTCAAGTATCTGCTGAATGAGTGGGGGCAACTGCAGCCCACAGAGGTTAGGTGACCTGCCCAAGGATGCAGCTCATGGCAGAAGTGGCATGAAAAGCCTGTTCTCCCAGGTGGCACTAATGGTAAAGAACCCACTTGCCATTGCAGGAGACATAAGAAAGAGGCCTGGGGGCAGGCATGGCAACCCACTCCAGTATTCTTGCCTGGAAAACCTCAAGGACAGAGAAGTCTGGAGGGCTACAGTCCAAAGGTCGACACAGCTAAAGCAACTTAGCACCCACTCCGGGTCAGTGCGACAACTCCAACGGGAAAGTTCCTCCTTGCCTGCAGAAATTGCTCTCGGTGCACAGCTGAGTGTCCTGCTGAGCGGGATTATGAATGTGACCTGGGGGAAAGTTCTCGCCTCATTTAGCATTGAACAAAGCAGCATTAACTGCAGCGGCAGCAGCGGCCCCAGATTCCAGGGCACACACTCAGCCAATGACCTTCTAATAATAACGCTCTGAGAAGGGGACGAAAAAGCAAAGTTGCCTCGGGGTGTCCCACTCCCCACTTGTGTAGTCTGCTCTGTTCTCCAGGTGGTTAGGTGTGCAACAGGGGCAGTGGGGACTTAGAGGTGCCCAAATGGACATTTACCAGTGTTCTCACCCCTGCCTGCAACAAGACAGAAGCCTCAGTGCAGGTCCCTCTCTCCCCCCTTCTCCTATCCCCCAACACCCACACACCAGAAAAGCTTCCAAAATGCTTGAAATGCAGCTGCACACCACGTCTTTATTTATTTGTAGTCTAAGAGGAATGAAGCACTTATATTTCTTCCCCTCTCTCTCAGCCCATCTGAAAAAGGAAGTACTATTTGAAGGCCATCTGATGCTACTGTGTCACTATTGATCAGGGCTCAGCGGGGGCCGATGAATGTGCCGGAGATCACAGCATAATCCTTCCTGCTCCTCAACACTAAGGGACTGGGTGCAAAATAAATAATTGTGGTGACTTGTCTTTATGCTAATGCCTTGCCATTCTCTAAAAGGCACAGAGGATGAGACTAAACCATGCAATGTGCCCATGGGTTCTTTTAGTCTCCATTAGCACAAGCTTAGATGGGTTGGTTTAATCCTTTTTCTTTATTATGAGGACTCTGAATGATACAGCAAAGAGAAGAAAGCAGTAAGACAGAAAACCTGTTCTAGTCTTTCAACTATTAGCTCTTGAATGAAAGCTTCAGCTCTGCAATTAAGAGCTCTGGTTGCATCACAGATGCAGGCGTGGGCAGGGGCTGGCCTACATCCTGGTCAGGGAGTATTTTCCAGCCCTTACACCTGAGATGCTTACTCAACCAGCAGGTTATTTCTCCTATAGAAAAAAAGAAAATGGGTGAAGCCCGAGGCACAGTGAGAGGCTAAGAATCATGGACAACACTAACATTCCATGATAATGAAATCATCACCTGTAAAACAACCAGGTAAGCCAGGAAGAGAGAGACAAAGAACATGATAAAATCATTAGGGAAGTCAGACCAAATAGCAGAGCTTAAGTGGCCTTAAAGGTCATTTGATCCAACCCTTCACTTTACAGAAGGGAAAACTGAGGTTCAAAGAGAACAGAATATAGTTTGTGAGTGGCAGAACCAGAAGCAAAGTGAGTCTCCCTACCTTGCACTGAAAACTGATACTTCAGTAGGAAAGACGCAACCAAGACGAACACAAGCCAGTGCCTCAGTAAGGCCTAGTCCGCTGCATTAAACTCAAATTGAGCTGGACAAGTAAGCCTGTATATGGACACCAAAATGATCAGGAGGTCAAAAGCAAATCAATTAAAAATGTCATGGCAGGAAGATTTGTAGAAAAAAACAAATGGATCATCATTGAACTCACTGAATGACGTAAGGTGTGGAACTGAGGATATTCATTATGAAAATGGAGCAATGACACTGAAGGAGAGAAACAAAATCCCACCACTGGAGAAGAGCAGGGAACTGAAGAAACACAGAGATGAGGAGACCCGAAGATGACGCCAGAGAGGATCTCCCAGCACCAACACTCTGTACCTGTCCTGCGAGATTCTAAGTATCTAAACTCTCCAAACCTGTCTGTTGCATAGAATACAGAACATCTGAACTATCTAGAAGTCGAAGTTGTCATAAGAACCAAATTAGATAATGCAGATGAAAGTGTTAGTTTTTAAAAAATCATACAATCATAAAGAGATCATGTTCTTTACACCATTATGCTCTTGTTTTGTGGGCTTGTAAGACCCTGAAGATGCAGAACTTGGAGCTCTACGGTAATCTCATATTGGATTCTCAAAGACTAACGACTCTGCACAAAATGAGGTGATTCAAAATGCCACAGAGTTAATGGGAGGATGGAATCAAGAATTCAACCCCAGCAGGCTCAAAGAGAAAGGACGGTATAAGCAGCATGAGCAGTGTCACCAGTGACCAAGCCACACAGACACAGACTCCCCTTTCCCCACAACCACTCCCAGCAGGGAGGAGCTAACTATGACAGCACTCACAGGATAGGCTCAGTTTGCCGTGAACACTGGGCCACATTCCCTCTAGATGAACAGGCTGTCACCAGGAAAAACCTGCTTGGAGTTGGAGATGCAGGATCTCTGGTACAATGGTCATTTATCACTGAGCAAAGCCCCACAACTGAGTAAAATTTCCAGATAACTGGTCTGTTGCTGCTGCTGCTGCTGCTAAGTCACTTCAGTCGTGTCCGACTCTGTGCAACCCCATAGACGGCAGTCCACCAGGTTTCGCTGTCCCTGGGATTCTCCAGGCAAGAACACTGGAGTGGGTTGCCATTTCCTTCTCCAATGCATGAAAGTGAAAAGTGAAAGTGAAGCCGCTCAGTTGTGTCCGACTCTTCGCGACCCCATGGACTGCAGCCTACCAGGCTCCTCCGTCCATGGGACTCTCCAGGCAAGAGAACTGGAGTGGGGTGCCATTGCCTTCTCCAACTGGCCTGTACCTCCATTTAAAAACCAACCTTTTCTCTATTTTCTCTTTCTTGACTAGAAATGGCTCTAAAATATATTATCCTCTTCCTTAATAACTGAGACTCTGAGCTAGAATCCAACATACTTCTTCAAGATTCAGAATAACCATTATAAACATCACTTAATAAATAAGTTAATATCAACAATGACTCCATGAGAAATGTCTCCAGATTACTGCTAAGACTTTTGAGTCCTTGAGGCTGATTTTTAGGATTTTTCTAACGCTTCCTACAGTTAGCAGCAAGAATGATAACAAAATGCCATATATGCTTCTGTCTTTAACAACTGTCCCCAAATCCTTAAGTACTAGCAACACAAATCCAACATCATATAAAAAGCATTATATACAATGACCAAGAAGAATTTATCTCAAGAATGCAAGGTTGGTTCAATACATGAAAATCAATTAATGCATATACCATATTAACAGAATAAAAGACAAAGACCTAATTATCTTCCCAATAGACAAGAGGTATTTGACAAAAATCCAATATCCTTTCATGATGAAAACACTCAAACTATCAATGAAAGGGAACTTCCTCAATCTAATAAGGAACATCTTCAAAAAACCCAGGGCCAATATCATACTTAAGGGTAAAAGACGAAATTTTTTTCTCTAAGGTCATGACCAAGCCAAAGATCTTCACTCTCACCACTTCTATTCAACATTGATCTAGAAGTCCTAGTCAGGGAAATTAGGCAAGAAAAGAAATAAAAGGCATCCAGACTGAAAAAAAAAAGAGAAGCAAAGCTGTATCTATTTACAGATAACATGATCTTTATATAGAAAGTAAGAAATACACACACACACACACACACACACACAAAACTCTATTAGAACCAATGAATGAGCTAAAAATGAAGTTAAGGAAACAATTCTATCCACAATAGCATACTGCAATATTCAAAAAGAGTAAAATGGTTAGGAATAAATTTAAGTATTATATAAAATGTACACTTAAAATTATAAATAATAATTAAAAGACAGTGTAAAGATAGCAAAAAATATAAATCATAATTCAAGACAGCATAAATCAATGGAAAGACTTACCATGTTCATTGTTCAAAAGACTTAATACTGTAAAGAGGCAATACTACCCAAATTGATCTACAAATTCAATGCTATTTCTACTAAAACCTAGAAACTTTTTATTATCAGTGATTCTGATATCAAATGTGTCGATTTTTCACACCAAGCAATTCTCTGCTGCTGCTGCTGCTGTAAGTAGCTTCAGTCGTGTCCGACTCTGTGCGACCCCATAGATGGCAGCCCACCAGGCTCCTCCGTCCATGGGATTCTCCAGGCAAGAGCACTCGAGTGGGTTGCCATTTCCCTCTCCTATGAGTAATTCTCTACTTCTCTGCAAATATCAACTGGGTATCCTACAATTTAATTCAATTCTGATCCTAACTATTCAGAGTTAGCACAGACCCTACAGTTAAAGGCTCAGTTCCTTAAGACTGCCCTTACACTTCAGATGCCAATCACGAGTCTTGGGTCTCCCATATTTCTGGCCAACCAGCTATAAATTATGGGTTCCCATGACTCCCCCCTCAGGTTTGATAATTTGCTATAACAGCTAACAGAACTCAGGATAACATTTTCCTTACTAGTACTGAATTACTATCAAGGATACAAATGAACAGCCATATGAAGAGCAAAGCTCTGGTAAGCCTCTCTGGGCAGACCACCCTCCCAACATTAACCTGAACTTCCCCAAATCTCACTGTTCATGGTTTTCATGAACATTCTATTATATAGGCATAGTTGATTAAGTCACTGGCCATTGATGTTGGACTTAATTTCCAGCCCCTCTCACTTGCCCTGAGGTTGAGAGATGGCTGAATGCCCCAAACCTCTAATCATAAGATTGGTTCATCTGACACCCAGCTCCCATCTCAAAGCTATTAGGATTCCACTAAGAGTCACCTTATTAGCGTCAATTCAGTTAAGTTTGAAAGGGACTGCATATGAGTAACAACAGATGCTCCCCTCACTCCTATTATTCAGGAAATTCTAAGAGTTTTAGGAGCTCTGTGCCAGAAACCAGGAGCCAAATATACATTTGCTGCTGCTAAGTCGCTTCAGTCATGTCCGACTCTGTACGACCCCACAGATGGCAGCCCACCAGGCTCCCCCGCCCCTGGGATTCTCCACGCAAGAACACTGGAGTGGGTTGCCATTTCCTTCTCCAATGCATGAAAGTGAAAAGTGAAAGTGAAGTCACTCAGTCGTGTCTCTTAGCGACCCCATGGACTGCAGCCTACCAGGCTCCTCCGTCCATGGGATTTGCCAGGCAAGAGTACTGGAGCAGGTTGCCATTGCCTTCTCCAAATATACATTTATTATACCACAAAATCATAGAATCCCATCTTCCTTTCCTGTATAAACTGACAAGTCAATCCTAAAATTTATGCAAAAGTGCAAGGGACGCAGACTTGCCAAATCAATCAAAAAGGAAAAAGTTGTAGGACTCAGACTTCTCAATTTCAACTACATAAACACAGTAATAGAGACTGTATGATACTGGCATAAAGCTGGACATACAGATCAATGGAACAAAATTGAGAGTCCAGAAGTAAACTCTTACGTTTACAGCCAACTGAATTTTGACAGCAGTGGCATGATAATTCATTGGAAGAAAAGAGTCTTTCTAACAATGGTGCTGGGACAACTAAATAGTCACATGCAAAAGAATGAAATGAGACTCCTACCACATATCCCTTAGACAACAAGGAGATCAAACCAGTCAATCCTAAAGGAAATCAACCCTGAATATTCATTGGAAGGGTTGATGCTGAAGCTGAAGCTCCAATATTTTGGCCACCTGATATGAAGAGCAGAATCACTGGAAAAGACCCTGATGCTGGAAAAGACTAAAGGCAGGAGGAGAGGGGGAGATAGAGGATGAGATGGTTGGATGCCATCACTGACTCAATGGACATGAACTTGAGCAAACTCTGGGAGACAGTGAAGGACAGGGAAGACTGGCATGCTGCATGCAGTTCATGGGGTCACAAAGAGTCAGACACAACTTAGCAAATGAACAACAATCACATACCATATGTGAAAATTAACTCAAAATTTATCATACACCTCAATATAAGAGCTAAAACTATGAAACTCTTAGAATAAATTAAAGGAGTATGTCCTCATGACCTTAGAGTGGACAACAGTTTCTTAGATATGACACAAACCAAAGAAAAAAATAAATTGGATTTAAAAGTAAAATTACTTGTGCTTCAAAGGATATCATCAAGAAAGTTAAAATACAATTCACAGAATGGGAAAAAAAGATTTATAGATCATACCTGATAAAAGAGTTTAATCAAGAATAACTCTTAGAACAATAGGAGACAAACAACCCAAAGGAAAAATGGGCCAAGAATATGAATAGACATTTCTCCAAAGAAGATAAGAAAATGGCCAATACGAACTTGAAAAGGTGTTCAATCATTAGTCACGAGGGAAATGCAAATCAAGACCACAATGACATACTTCATACCTACTAGGACAGCTAAAATAAAAAAGACAATCACAAGTGCTGACAAGGATATGGAGAAATTGCAGTAGGAAATGATGCAGCCACTTTGGAAAAGTTTGGCAGTTCCTCTAAAAGTTAAACACAGCTAACATATAAACCAGCAATTCCACTGGTAAGTTTAAACCCAAGAAAACTGAAGGTATGACTAGGATTTCCTTGGTGGTTCAATAGTTAAGACTCTGTGCTTCCACTGCAGTGGGCATGTGTTCAATCCCTGGTCAAGGAAAGAAGATCCCATATGCCATACAGCATATCCCCTCCAAAAAAAGTCATATAGCTATGCAACAACTTATACATGAACGTTTGTAACAGCATTAATGGCAACCCACTCCAGCATACTTGCCTGAAGAACTCCATGGACAGAGGAGCCTGGCGGGGATCATAAAGAGTTGGACTCCATGGACAGAGGAGCCTGGCGGGGATCATAAAGAGTCGGACATGACTGAGTGACTAACACTTTCACTTTTTCACTTTATGCATAAAAGCCAAAAAATGGAAGCAACACAAATGTACATCAATGGATGCACGGATATAGAAAAGATGCCATATCCACACAATACCCTTTGGCAATAAAAAGGAATGAAATATTGATACATGCTACGGTATGGATGAATCTTGAAAACATTATGGTAACTAAGAATAGCTAGTCACAAAAGGCTACATATATGATTCTATTTATAGGAAATGTCCAGAATAGGCAAATTCATAGAACAGGAATTAGTGGTTGCCAAGGATTGGGGAAATGACTGCTAATGGTACAGGTTTTCCTTGGAGATGATGAAAATATTCTGCAACTAGATACCAGTTCCGCAACTGTGAATATACTAAAAACCACTGAATTGTACAGGCTTATTCGGATGAACTTTATGGCATGTGAATTATATCTCAATAAAGCTGTTATTAAAAAACAACGCGGTAACTCTCCCCCTTTCGGTCTGCTGTAGAAACAAAGAACCACTGCAGCCAAATTGGATTCTGAGTGCTCTCCTTCAACACAAGGCTATGAGACTCACCATCCATTTTGGCTGCTCAAATCTCTCTTCTGTGCCTTTCTGCATTGCTGCCTGTCATCAAGATGTTTAAGTTCACAAAATAAACAATCCCTGGGGGAAAATGAGCTATAACTGTACTGGATTTTAGCTCCAGTTCCAGAAGAAACATTTCCCTCCCCCAAAGAAAATGAATTTTTTCTATATTGTAAGAGTTTAGCAATCCCATTTCACATTCCTACTCTCCAGTGCAGTAAAACTGAACAGAACCTCACAAAGTAGATTATTTCTATATCATGCTGAAGTTTCCAGAGGACAGAGTCCGAACACCACACCAATCCTGGGACTGCCCGAGTAAATCAGGCTTACTGAAGTGACCTCCAAACACAAACAGTACCAAAGAAACTTCCAGACAGGAAAATATTTTTAAAGATACACCCCAAAAAAGGTAAAACAATACATTACACATTTTCCAACTTAAAAATCTCAACATTCAAAGACTGTGATTAAAATGGAAAAATGAAAAAGTTGTGCTGACATTAAGGAAGTAGAATTTCAAGGTCAGAAGGGACAGTAAATGCAGATCACACTGTCTGACAGCCTTCCCTCTCCATACATACACCTGACACTTTTATCTCTTCTATAAATCCCTGCCAGGTTGTTAACCACCCTATGCTTAAACAACACCACTGATGAAGTTCTTATCTCAGACAATAGCTTTACCTGTTGGAAAGTTCTCCCCACAGCAAGCTAAAACTGCTCTCCATAAAGATTCAGACTCTACTCTCCCCTCAAACACGTAAAGATGGTTCTCATCACCCTGCACCCAAGGACCTTCTCTTCTGTACATCATAGCTCTTCTCATCTTTAGAGTTCAAAGGACACTATGGATATGGCTTCACTACTCTCAAAAAGGTGTGTCAAGTCCTCCCAGCTCTGCCAAACAGTGCCCTGAGAAGCTAAGGCATAAGAAGGGGACAGTTTAAAAGATAAATGATCAGGAGAAGGGAGAGAGCAAGAGAGAGAAGCTAAAGTGGTGCTCTGAGGTCCAGCTGCTGAGAGGTAAGCCAAACAGGCTGGGCTTTCACCCTGATGCCATCTAAACCCTGAGCAGCAAACAGGTTCAAGAACTCCAGATAGAAATATGAGTCAACCTACTCTTGGCTCAGCCACTAGGCTGTGCAGGTTTCTGATCTGTGTGAAAAGGGGGCAAGAAATACCAGCTCATGTAAGAGCTGGCAAAAAAAAAAAAAAAAAATGATGCACTTTGTATCTCAGAAGGGTGAAATGATGTAGAGAGATAAACATGGTATCAAGACCAGCAGAGGAAAAGTTTATCTCTAATGACCTTTACCTCTCACTTGTGGTCCCATCCTTCATCTTTCCAGGTACCCTGTTTCTAGTCCTCCTCTCAGTGCAGAACCAGCCATCCAGGCAATTTCTTTTCCCGCCCCCACCCTTTCCCCACCAAAACTTACCTGTCCTGGCTCCAAGTCCCCTGTCTCCATGTATTCCATACACAGCTAGCTAAGTGGACAAACTAGGAAAACACTACAGCAAATGTCCTAATTTACTATCCTAGCCAGATGACACACTCATATCTTAACAGCATCTCATGGAAACCAAATATCCTCAAAGGCGATTCACTGGCCAGAGTTCTAGCACTGAGCATCAGATCAGTAGAGTGTGCATTTGAAGACAGAGATGCCTTTTAACTATAGCCTTCAAATCACAACATAAGAGCTTCTATCTATTCTGTCCATGGTGAGTGATGGCCCTGCACAGAGAATTACAGAGGCTGGGATTAAAGACCCTTAAGGGAGGAAATGAGGTATAGGATAAAGCACCTGAGCTTTGAAGTCAGACCTGGATTGAAATCTGAGCTTCAGTTTCTTCTTTATATAATGGGGAGAAGACTACCCCCTTACAGAGCCACTGTAAAGACGAACTGAGATAATGTACACAAAGTGCTCAGCACTTATGTCTTCTTTCAGCTCACTGTCCAGGTTAGTTCTCCCTGTTACACTTGGTTTCACTTATCAGAGTTGTGAGTTTGGAACTATTTGTTTGCTTCTTATATTATTAACTGCATTTCCCTTAACCAGACTTCAATAACTAGGTATCTTGTAGTTGTCACCACTGTATTTTTAACACCAAGTACAAAACCCGGCCCATCAAACCAAAACAATTAGTAGCTTTTCCAGTTGTTAAGGAAGAACCTTTAAGGTGTTATTTAATTCTTTACTACTTTCAGGCTGTCCCAGACTGTTGAGGATGTTATCCAACATGCTATGATGATCCACCCAACTGTTCCCATAGCAGAGTAATTAATCATCATCATCACCACCGTGACAAAACAGTAAATACTTGTGCAATGATTTTTCAGGTATGGTAATCCAGGTAAACGACAGGAAGCACAAAGTCTGAGGAATCCAAAGTCACAGAAACAATTCCTCTCCCAAAAGGGGGAAAAGCACCCAGGAGGAGGAGGGCAAAATGAGGGCTACACAGGAACTGTGAAGACTGAATTTCCCAGAGAGAAGAAATGATGGAAGAGAGACACGTTAGCACTGGAAGGTACCCCCTTTGGGACTAGTCTTTTAGTCCCAACTTTTGTTTTACTCCAACAAAGCAGACACTGATGTCCTATGGTCAACTGCTTACTCAAGGACATCCAGTTAGTTACCAAGTCCAGATGAGACTATGACCCAGGTGTTTGGGCTTCCAAGCTGATGTTCTAAAAAGAACAGTATGGTAGAATCTAATGAAAAGGCGTTGGCAGTCCCCATCCCAGTTCTACCACTTTTAAGCAGGTCTGTGAATTTCAGCCAGCTGGTCAACCTCCCTGTACCTCCTCTTCTTCATCTGTGGAACAGAACCCCACAGGGTTATCATGGGAATCAAGTCAGACTACACAGAAAAAGCACACCCTATCTTATAGCTCTATTCCTTTCTTTCTGAAAAATCACAGAGCATTTTTTATTTGTCAAAAATCAGGGAGCTGAGAAAAAAAAATGACATTTTAAGGGGAAACAGTGATAACAAGGAAAGACCAAGGTCTATCGTAATAAAGAAGCTGGTTTGGAAATAATTGTCTGAATGACTCTGAATGAATACAAGTACCAAGTTAGGGAAAAGTAAGTGGTCCAGGGCCAGGATGAAAGAGGTTGCAGGCAAAGGTCTTCTTTGGGACACACTAGAGATGTTTCAGAAAACAAAATTAAGTCTCTGCCACATCTACCCTAAAAGTTTAACCTCAAACCACACAGCTTGTGTCCCATTCCGATATGCCAACAAAGCACAGCAAAGGTTCAGATTTGTCTGACCAAAGTTTTTTTAAGGAGAAATTTATTTTTTAATAAAGATTTTTGTGGAGAGGCTTCTTACACACCACAGAGCTAAACAAAGGGTTTAAATGTTGCTGTGAGAGGTCCATGCCATCCTTGGAGGATAGGAGAAGAAGAAAAGAACTAGGGAGGGAATGAGGCAGAAAGCCAGGATGAGAGAAGCAGCCACTGGGGTAGAGGGAAATGCTGTGTTCTGAACCAGGGCCCTCATCCACAAAGGAGCCTCCTGCCAGATGCTCACCTACCATGAGCCACAAGATTCCCTGGGTACAAAAGCAGGGGCAAGGGTAGCAGGGGTGAAGGCCAACCAGAATGATCAACCATTCTGGTCTGCCAGGAGCTGTCCTGGTTTTAGTACTGCAAGTTCCACATCCTGGGCAAACTTCCATCCTAGCCTCCTCCACCCTGGTTTTCCTAGCAAGAGGGTAAACTACTCCAGACCTACCGAGAGGGGCATAGGTGTCAGCAGCCTTGCCAGCTAAGCACACAACCTCTCAAAGAGGGGTCTTCTTAATGTCTCCACCTATATAAAGTTATAGAAAAGGAAGAAATAGGTGCTGAAAAATAACACCAGTCCCTTGCGATGTCTCCCAGGTAGGCAGGATGCCAAGCCTCAGGCCCCATCTTGCCAGAGTTATAAGGATGCTCTCGGAAAAGTGACACTCAGCCATGCTTGTGTCAGCTCCTCCATGCTTCCTCTGTCATTTTCCCAGGATGAATTTGGGAGTGGGGAGCAAACAGACAAAATGCTACTCAAGGGTATAACAATTATTCATAACCAAATATTAATATACAAATTCCAAGAACTGTAACCCCCCCCATTTATTACTACAAAGTCTTATCCTCTAGGGCCACTTTTTCTACATTTACAAAACCAAACCAAAGGAAAACCACATACCCCATTATCACCACTGCTCCACTGCCCAACAGAAGGATACACTAACCTCTCTGGGTTTCAGCCTCTCTAAACATGAGTAAGAATACCTGTTCTCCCTACCTTATAGAGTGCTTATGAGGTCAATGTAAACATATCCTTTTTTTTTTTTTTGTATTGGGGCATAGCCAATTAGCAATGTTGTGACAGTTTCAGGTAAACAGCAAAGGGGCTCAAACATACATATACACTGTAAATATATCTTGAAAAAGTATGAAACTCGACAAGAGCAAGAGGTGACATTGTTATCAGATAGGAGTAATGTGGCACCAGGTTCCTGCCCACTAAGATAGGAGCAGGAGGTACAATCAGAGAGAAGAAGAGGGGCTGAGTCAAGCTAAAGCACCAGACTTTCTGGTCTGGAGACCACAGAGTCTCCTGGACCTTCCTACAGCCTTATCTGCTCCCAGGACGCAGAGCAATGTGCTCTGGTTGGGGGATTGTCTTTGGACATCATCTCTCTCCTGGAGAGGAAGAGGCCATTCTCAAGATGCCATGGCCCAAAACTGCCACTAGACTGTTAGTGTTGATGGTTTCCACTTACAGAGAGCTCAGAGGCAGCATAGTGAAGTACTGATAGAAAGGGTCTAAATTTCAACATCACCACATATTGACTGTTGAGGGGGTGGTTCTCAAGAGAGTTACTTACCCTTATGAACCTCAGTATCCTCATCTATAAAGTGGAGACAATACCTAAGAGGAGGGTTTCATGCAAAAATTAAATAACATGTAAAGCACACAGAATGCACCTCACTAAGTGGAAGCTCTTCTACGAAAAGCTGAAAATGCTCAACATACCACAGCTCTTGATCCCTCCTTGGACTACTGCCCAGCTGCCCCACCAGAGGCAGCCCAGCGGTGCTGGGTATGAAAAACACCCTCAGGGAAGGCATGAGGATTTGGTGACTGTGGCTGCCCTGGGCACCACCAGTCTACTTGGTTGATATTAGACCTTCCTGAATGACACCGAGCCTTTATCATAGGTTTTATAATTTGGGAGAATATGGCAGAAATCACTAAGCTAACATCCATTTCTCCTCACTTTACTGAAATCACAGAATTTGGCAACATTTTCCAACCTCCCTCATGAGATCTTGTAAGTTATGGCCAATGAAATGTGAACAGAAATGATGTTCACCACCTCCAAAGCTGATTATTAAAAACAACTCCCATAGGAAATCCTTGCTGTCTTTCTCATTCTCAGATGAACAGAGGGCACTGTGGCCCTCGAGGAAGGTAGAATAAGATGGAAAGAATCTGCGTCCCCAAATGACTGTACATAACATAGTGCCCTTTCCAGAACAGACTGTGAAGTAAGAAATACTGATATAAGCTAGAGATTTTGTTATGTGGTAGCCAGCATGTCTTGCCTTCCAGTATTCACACCCTTGTATAGTCCTTATCAAGTGTGAACAGGCTGACCCGAGGAACCAATAAGGTGCTATACATGTGAAATAAGATGCTATGGGTATGAAATCTGTTCAGTTCAGTTCAGTTCGTTCACTCAGTCATGTCCGACTCCTTGCGACCCCATGAACCGCAGCACGCCAGGCCTCCCTGTCCATCACCAACTCCCAGAGTCCACCCAAACCCATGTCCATTGAGTCGGTGATGCCATCCAACCATCTCATCCTCTGTCATCCCCTTCTCCTCCTGCCTTCAATCTCTCCCAGCATCAGGGTCTTTTCCAATGAGTCAGCTTTTCACATCACGGGGCCAAAGTATTGGAGTTTCAGCTTCAACCTCAGTTCTTCCAATGAACACCCAGGACTGATCTCCTTAAGGATGGACTGGTTGGATCTCCTTGCAGTCCAAGGGACTCTCAAAAATCTTCTCCAACACCACAGTTCAAAAGCATCAATTCTTCTGCACTCAGCTTTGTAGCTAGGTTTTAAAAACATTCAGCTCCCACCACTCTACCTCTCTCTCAGTTCTCTTGCTCTGGGGGAAACCAACTGCCACGCTGTGAAGGCACCCAAACAGCTCTATGGGCAGGTCCATGATGTGGGAACTAAGGCCTCCTGCCAACAGCCTGCTCCAATTTGCCAGCCACGCAAGTGAACCATCTTGAAATTGGATCCTCCAGCCAAGTCAGATCTTCAAATGACCACATCCCCAGACAGCATCTTGACTGCAATTTCCTAAGATACTCTGAACAAGAACTACCAGCTAAGCTACACCTAAAAACTGGACCCACAGAATCTATGATGTAGTTAATGATTATGGTTAGTTTAAGCTGCTAAATTTTGAGGTAACTGGCTATGAATACACAGAATATACTTGTTCTACTAGCTCGTTACTTACCAAATCAATACATTCCATGTCCAATAAAACTCAAAGGAGTTATCTGTTCATTCTGTTCCCTCAGGTTATATGTAACATTTAATGTAAGGAACAGATAATGGCTCTCCTGACCACAGAACCCTTCCTTCTTACACACTTAACATATTCTCTCTCTTACACAGACTTAAATATGCTCAGATATATGCTCCAGGCCAATCCACAGCTGTATAACTTTCTTTCCAGTAAGGAGGGTGTTCTGTCTGTGGATTCACAGGTGGGAAGGAACCTGAGCATCTTGACTGCAATTTCCTAAGATACTCTGAACAAGAACTACCAGCTAAGCTACACCTAAAAACTGGACCCACAGAATCTATGATGTAGTTAATGATTATGGTTAGTTTAAGCTGCTAAATTTTGAGGTAACTGGCTATGAATACACAGAATATACTTGTTCTACTAGCTCGTTACTTACCAAATCAATACATTCCATGTCCAATAAAACTCAAAGGAGTTATCTGAGCATTCTGTTCCCTCAGGTTACATGTAACATTTAATGTAAGGAACAGATAATGGCTCTCCTGACCACAGAACCCTTCCTTCTTACACACTTAACATATTCTCTCTCTTACACAGACTTAAATATGCTCAGATATATGCTCCAGGCCAATCCACAGCTGTATAACTTTCTTTCCAGTAAGGAGGGTGTTCTGTCTGTGGATTCACAGGTGGGAAGGAACCTGAGGGACCCTAAGAGAACGTGTAATCCGTATATGTTAACACTACACAGTAACACAGAATTATGTGTGCATGTGTAAGCATGTGCTATGCTAAGGCACAGGAGAGAGGCTAAGCAATCACAGTGGGAAGAAAGCATAGGATGTTGACTAATGGGACAGCAGAATGAGGGGCAGGCAGCTGAATAAGGAAAAGAGTGGATTTAGAAATAAAGCAGAGAAAGGGCGGGAAAGGTCCTCATACACAGACTTTTAAAAAGAAAACAGCTAGTCACTTTACCTCTCGTGCCTCTGAGTCACTGGACCACCTTGGCTTTAAAGCAAAAAATAGTCAGCAACACACCATGTGGCTCCTAGGCAGCACTCCTAGAAACCGTGGTAATGGTACCATTAGATCAGATCAATAGATAGAAAAGCATCCAGAAGCACACACCAATCCAAATTCAGTTAAGCTGCATGCAAATGGCAAATCAATAGCATTGCAGAAGTGCAGAGGGACAGACAAATGGCTCTGGGGGTAGCAGGAGTGGCCCAGAATCTGAATGTACTTCTCAGTGTGGCTGAGGGGCTAATGCCGACCAAGGGGATAGAAAATATCAAGAAGCCACACTGCTTCAGGAGACTGTGCCAATCATGCCCTGCCTCCTACTCTGGGCAGAGCATCTATCAGTGCCAAAGTAAGAGAAGCAAAGGAAGAGGGACTCCAGCTCCCAGCCTCCCCTCTATCTCCAAACCAAGGCCGGTGGGAACGGAAGGTTTAAGATGCAGAGATCAAGTCCCAAGTTGTCCAGGATCTCAGACAATAACTGAGGCATAACTCCAGGGCGCTTTCACATGAGTCACTGATTCCCCCACAGTAACTCAGAGCTGCTGTACTGTGACCTGCACTCTGGTTGGCCTGACACAATCTGCCTCTTCCTCAAGTTCCAGGGCATGTTTAGAAGAGCAGTACCCAGCCCAGAAAGGCCAAGAGGCACTTCTATCTGCTCAGAGGCAGCCCGCTTCATGAACCGCCAGCTAAGAAACAATGGAAGAAACACACACACACACACACAATCCTCTTACTACGGTTCTTCCAACCAACTTGTCTCCTTGAACAAATCACCTGTCATCAAATTTGCCATCTATAAAGGGTAAGGAATAACCATTTACTGACCTTCGTAGCATGGAAGAAAAGAAATGGATCTGGAAAGCAATGAGAGAATGAGACAGCAAGCCCAGAGTGTCACACAAGGAAGATTAAATCCGTCACTCTAATTTGACACTTTTCATTTAAAAAACTGCTGTTGGTTCTATGTTTTCCAGTAGGTTGAGGTAATTTATAAGACTGAAGCTCCATAAGGAAAAGGGTACTGTCTTGCATTCATATCCAGCCCAGCCTGGGTACATGATAGGTATTCAAAGAATCAGAAGAGGTTATCTAAAAATAAGAGTAAAGGAGTGAGGTGGATGAACCTAGAGCCTAATAACACAGAGTGAAGTAAGTCAGAAAGACAAATAGTACATATTAACACATATATATGGAATCTAGAAAAATGGTACCAATGATCCTACATATAGGCAAGCAAAGGAGACACAGACATACGGAACAGACTTTTGGACTCAGTGGGAGAAGGAGAGGGTGGGATGACTTCAGAGAACAGCATTAAAACATACACATCACCATATGTAAAACAGATAACCAGTGCAAGTTCAATGCATGAAGCAGGGCATCCAAAGCCCATGCTCGGTGACAACCTAGAGGGAGGGAGGTGGGAAGGGGATACAGGATGGAGGGGACACGTGCACACCTATGGCCGATTCATGTTGATAAACGGCAAAAACCACCACAATATTGTACAGTAATTACCCTCCCTCCTAGGGAGATCATGAGCCCAGATTTCTATAATTAATACCTAGTCAAATCAATACTATAAATCTTAAAAATACTGAATGAAGGATTCCCTTCTGGTTGGCTTTGTGAATGCTGTTTTCCTACCCTGGAATCACCTCCCTCCTCCATTATACCTTTTTGAATTCCACTCACCTTCAAGATAAAGCTCAAATCTCATTTTCTTCCCTGTGCAGTATTTCCTGACCACTCCAGCTCAGAACAGTATTTCCCTCCTCTGAAGATCTGTAGCATGTGTTGAAACCATTTTTATAGCTCACACTTGGGTTGTTTTAATGTTTCTCACTTGCTAGTAAAACAGAACTTTCACTCGACTCTCAGAATCTTACAGTCCCAGATTGTATTATGTACCTAAGTCACATCTCCTACAACACTTAACAATAGTCATGTATACACACAAGAGATGAATACAAAAGTTTTTTAATAAATAAATGTTCAGAGTTTCCACTTCAAATGAATCAATTCATAACATTTCACTTCCCAGACAAACTTAAGAAACACAGACATATCAAATGACACGCAGTCCTACGTACAGTTTTTAGGATGAGACCTTTGGTGTTCTAGAAAGCAAGTCTGCCTGTTTGCTCCTGTTGGTCCTGAAATTCAGCTACTCTCCCTGAGTTTCCACAGAGGTCAGAAGTGCCCCAGCCTCACCCTCATGCTTTAAGGCAAATCCCCAGATGGTGACAGTAATTGCCAAGTTACAAAGTAAACCAGGGTCAGCCACCTCCCTGCACAGACCTGGCAGTCCCCTTGGGAGATGTGGAAGCCTGCCGCTACTCAGCGTGCAAAGCAAATGCCAGCTCTGTAGATAAAACAGGTGTCCCCCCATCACGATCATATCAACAAATTCAGGACATTTGTACCAACTGTTCTTGTCCTCTAGTACTGGAAATCTTCCAGAAGGAGAAAGAAATTCATCTTCCCACCATTCTAAGAGCCTGTCTTTTCTCCTTGCAATATAGGAAAGACAAAAGCCTTTCCAGAGAGAGACTAGGCATGAATATCATCTTTGAAGAGCTTACAGCCCAATGTGACCCAGGCAGCCCTGCCAGTAGCCAGCAGCCAGCCCCACTGAGGCCAGAAAAACTAAGAGACGTGACGCCTGCATTCTAAAAACCAACAGTACACCCGAAAGACAGACAATGTGCTAAATAAGGTCACTGCTGCGAAGAAGTTCTATCTACAAAACACAGCAGAAGCACAGAAGACAAATGCCCAAGTGGACCAGGTTCAGGTCAGAGGTCTTCACAGAAGAAACAAAATTTGGGAAGCTGCCGTCAGATGTAAACTGAGGAGAGGGTCTGCTCCTGACAGGAACACTAGCACACACAGAGACGGGGTGAAGTCAGCATGGCCCACGGACCTACTCAATGCCACGTGTCCTCTAGCCCCAGAATCCACAACAAACTTCAGTCAGCTTTGCAGGGCAGCTTCCTGGATGGTGGATTGGAGAGGGCAAAAGGAGACCACAGAGATAAGGAGGACCAGAACCAGAGCAACAGAAGTGCGGACAGGATGAGGGAAGGCTGAGAGGTAGTAGGGACAGACTTTGGAAACTAATCAGATGTGGCCATTAGGATGGAACTGAATCCAGGATGATGTTCACGGTTCCTTTAACCTTCCTTCAACCTTTTACCAACTGCATCTCCACTTTTTACCCACTCTCTCCCTCTCACACCACTACAGTTTTGCTTTGAGATATGTTATCCATTATACCTGTGCTTGCTATGAGTCACTCCTCAGATCTGTGTAATTTAGCATAAATTCTGACTTGATGGCTGTCATCTGCATTTCTTCTCACTCAACTGAATTCCAAAGGTGTCCTTTTGAACTGAATTTATTTTCCCTCCCCTTGAGAACGGATAAAATTTTGTGGAAATATCTTCTCTTCCTTTCCTCCTCCCTGCCCATCAAGTTCATTTCCCATCAAGTTCATGGGACAGGAACTAGATCTGATTCTATGTTCTACTTCACGCCAAGCATGTTCTTGGCACTCAATAAATGCTGATTACTTTGACCACAAAAAGAATAACAACCTACAAATACCCTGGCTTCCTGCAATTGAAAGGAATTAACCGCACTGCAATTAAGAGAAAGCTGGAGAAAATATTTAGTTAGCAACTTCTCAAAGCAGACAATAAGACTTCAGCAATAAATACCACTTCCAACATATTTCTTTGGTAGTGTTTTATGTAACAGTCCAATAAAATGCTAAAGACCACCCAATGCCACAGCGGAATGCTAACAACATGAGTCACCCAATAGCTAAAATTGAAGAGATTAATCTATCACATAAGAGACAGAACAATAAATGTCAGTAATTTATACTGATGTCAGATTATAAAAAGAGATTGTTCTAAAATTCAGTTTATATAAAATATCACACTGTTAGAATAAAACAGGAAGACAGTATGACCCCATTTGTAGACATTTAGAGCAAACTATAAATCGTCTCTAGGTTCAGGCACAATGGTAACCAAGAGGGATATGAAATCTGCTAGAACTGGTTCTATCAAGAATAGATAAGACAAGTAAGGGATAACTGCAGGCCAAATGTCTGGTGCTGAAAGGTCTATTGTGGCAAGCTAGGAAGTGTAACCAAATATAGGGCATCTAGTAAAACAGTGATTTGCTTTTTGCAGTTAGACTTTAATTCAAAGTGCCTAAGCTTCAACATAAAGGACATAGGCAAACTAAGTGGACTAACATAAGAAGCCCACATCTGGAGACTATTTTAAGTAAATCACTGCCAGAGAACAAACTCAGATGGAACTGAAACAATGGACTCTGAAATCTCAGATAACCTGTGACATCATGATATTTCATCAACCTCTATCCCTGGGTCTTGTTGATATCAAGCTTTAAATTAGGTGCCAAGTCAAAAGAGACCAAAAAGAAAAGACAAAAAAAAAAAAAAAAGGTCTACAGCTCAGAGAGATCAGCTAGAGCAAACAAGGAAAACCAGGGCACATTCAGATAAAGCTGGGAATCTTAACAAGAAGAGAGCCCTGGTTTCAGAAAGCAGCTCTTCCCCCCATCATGGCAACCAGAGCACTGTCACCGAAGGGTCCAGAACCCAGGAGAGACCACTCACAACCCATAGGGCTGACAGAATCAACATCCATCCACCCTCATCTCTTTTCGTGAGATTCCCATGGGTTTCCTTGTTTGGGTCCGCACTTTCTCCAATGTGACTTGCGCTTTCTCCAATATACCTCACTTTCCCAAAAAGTCTGTATGCCATCACTTTCTGCTCAAGAGAGCAGTGCGTTTGATGTAGTATACCCCGTACTTGACTTTGAGTCAGGTGTCCCATAACATTCTCCCTCCCAGGAGACCTTTAAACCTCTCAAAACCTTCCACCATGATCAGCAAGTTTCAGCCCACCTTTTCATGCACACCCTGGGGTCAATGTGTCTGGGGCACACACTCATGCCACTGCCGCCAAATTAAATTTCTCAACAGCCACAAAGGACTACACTGTCCAGCTTACAGTTTTCAAAACATTTTCACACATTATCTCATTTGATCCTGGTAATAATCCTCCAATACAAGCAGACAACATTGCTACTTCTATATCTCAGGTAAGAAGACTGAGGATTGGAGAAATGTGAATAGTTGCCCACAGTTTCACAGCAATACAAGAATTAAGAGAGATTATAACTCCCTTCCTGGTGTTTTTTTCTGCCCTTATCTTAATTATGATCAAAAAAAGATGTCGCTGGGTAATACTAGAGCCCACAGAATAGTCCAAGAGGCCCATAAAAAGCAGTGTTCTGCTGAGCTTGGACAGCAACTAAATCAAATCATCTCTGAAAACTTTCCAAACTCCCAGGGAAATGTCCTCACAAGGACATTGGTTAAACAGGTTGACCTAAAGTAAAATCTAAATTAGAAGCCTCCTTCCGTGGAAAATCACAGATTTACCTGTTTCTGGCAAATGATATAATGAAGACCATAATAAATCCTACTGTGCTCCTCTTTATGCCCTGCTTGTGCCCTGTCACTTGTCAGAGAATCAGCAACATTTTAAGAAAGTTATTTGCTTATAGATCTGCTTCCTCACTGCATTGAGAGCCCCCAAAGACCTCTTGAATCCCCACATCTAACATACTGCAAGCATCAAACATTCAACCAAATACAAAATACACGTAAGTCCTGATGGGCCATGCTTCCCAATATATTCACTGAGCCCCACCACAGAGACTGAAGGGGAAACTCCTCTGGTTGCAGAAAAACAGTAAAAAAATTTGGGAAGCATGGCTTCACTCGTGACTAAGTCTTGTCTCCAAATCCATTTCCCTAAGTCTCAATTTTCTATTATCAAAAGATGAAGATAGGCTAAATCTGTAGATGCCAAACATGGACTATCAGACCTACTTGACCTCAATCAATAAAATTTTTATCTGTTAGGCTCAGAGTGGGTCCTGAGACCCAACATTTTTTTTAATTCCTTAAGTGATTCTAATGATCAGTAAACCATTTATCCAACAAACGTTATGGCACACCGGGCACTGCACAAGGTGCTGGGTTTATGACAATAAAACCAATGTGGTACCTCCCTTGTTAAGTTGACCTCAGAACCTGGCTTGAAGATCCTGGGCTAGATGATCTCTCATGCTCAGCAAAAAAGGAGCCTCTGGAAAGACCTCTTTCCTGCCTTGGACAATGCCATACCCTGATGTAAACCACGGAGAGACAGCCTGATGGTCTATTCCTCCTATTCTCGTAAAGAACAGAGCTTTCAGCAAGTGCAAGAAGTCACGTGCATCTTGCTTGAGAAATAGAGCAGGCAGGTGAGTGCTCACCAGGGACAGCTCAGAGGACACAGCATCTGAGCTGAGCCTGTTAGAGAATCCCATGGACAGAGGAGCCTGGCGGGCTACAGTCCATGGGGTCGCAAAGACGGACACGACTAAGCGGCTAACTCACTTATTAGGATAAACAGATACATAGAAGTGGAAAGAGAAGACCTTCCAGGCAGGGAAACATGAGACATGACACAGAGGTAGGAAGGCATACGGCATAGTTGTGGCAGTAACAGGACTGGTTGACCAGAGTACAGAGTATACACTGTGGACTAGTGAGCAATAATGGCTAATCATAAAAAAAAAAAAAAAAAAAAAGAAGTCAGGTGACAAACAGCACAGCTTATTCAACTAGAGGGAGAAGATCTAGAGAAAACAGTTATACAGTAACTCAAGGCATGTGTGACCATGGGCCAAATGAGAATTCTGAGGAAAGATAGAGCACAGAGAGCTAGAATGGTCAAGTTACAGGTAAAACTGAGCTTGAAGGAAGTATACACACAGGAAAAAAGACAACACAGAGAAACGCTTAGATGAAGACCCAAAACTTCACCTTGGCGTGAGGTGACAAGAACATTCATAACGGGCTTCCTAGGTGGCTCAGCAGTAAAGAATCTGCCTACCAATGCAGGAGACGTGGGTTTGACCCCTCATCTGGGAAGATCCCACATGCTGCAGAGCAACTAAGCCCATGCGCCCTAGAGCCCACGCTCCGCGACAAGAGAAGCCACAGCAATGAGAAGCCCGCACACCGTTAACTCGAGCGGCCCTCGCTTGCCACAACTAGAGCAAAAGTCCACTCAGAAACGAAGACCCAGCACAGACAAAAATAAATAAATAAAAATTTTAAAAAAAAGGATATCCATAAAAATCAGTACATTTAGCACCTTCACAACCTCATGAATCCCTGTATGCAGAGTAAAGGGTAAAATCAAGCCAGGGGTTATCAGGGCCAGAGAAGAATCTCCTAAGACTGGGAAAGAGAATCAATGATTCACCCCCACCCTTAGATGACTAGACAGCCACCCACCAAATTCATCAGGTGACAGGGAAATCCCAGGCTAGCATCACAGACTGGCAGCTGATCCCCAGTAGTTCAGCAATTATTCAGTTTAAAATGATTTCTTCAAATAATAAACAGAAGCAAGAGTTGAGTGTGGAGTAAGTTTTTCCCCGCTTGTACAATTTATACACTATACTAGATTAGTTACATTACCTTATAGACAGAAGATACTCAAATATCTATACTGTAAAGAAGGAGAAAAAGAATTTTTAAAACTGAAAAAATAGGAAAACCTACACCTTTTAAAGAAAGATTACAAATAAGAAGCTACAAATAAACTTTGCTTTGGAAGATAAATATTTTTGAGGATTTTCATTCAGTGATACTGGATAATGAGGAAGAAAATTATCAGTATTTAGAATAACACTGAATATTTCATTCTGGTATGATAAACATTTTGTAAATACGTACAAGAAATGAATACTTCACGATTAGAATGAAATCATATAAGAACAGATCATTGAATGAACCAAAATAACAATTCAACTAAATGAATATATTCCCAAAGACAGACAATGAAAAATAATACAGAATACAAAGACATTCCCAAGTGCATAGAGAAATGAGGTACATAATAAAGGCAGTATTTCCATGGTGGAGGGATATTTACTTACTAATAAATAGTGTTGGGACAACCAGAATGCACTTAGAAAATATAAAATTAGATTTGTATTTCATTCTATATACTAGGATAAATATCAAATGAAAGAGAGATCTGAAGTAAACTGAAAAAATAAAATAAAACCACCCAGTGAAGTACTAAAAGCAAACGTGGGTAAATTTCTTCCCATTCCTCAAGAAGAATCTTCTGCTTCAAAATCCAGAAGCATTAAAATAGAAGACTGATAAATTTAACTACTGTGGTGTTAACTGTGGTGTTGGAGAAGACTCTTGAGAGTCCCTTGGGCTGCAAGGAGATCCAACCAGTCCATCCTAAAGGAGATCAGTCCTGGGTGTTCATTGGAAGGACTGATGTTGAGGCTGAAGCTCTAATACTTTGGTCACCTGATGTGAAGAGCTGACTCATTGGAAAAGACCTTGATGCTGGGAAAGATTGAGGGCAGGAGAAGGGGACGACAGAGGATGAGATGGTTGGATGGCATCACTGACTAGATGGACATGGGTTTGGGTGGACTCCAGGAGTTGGTGATGGACAGGGAGGCCTGGCGTGCTGCGGTTGATGGGGTCGCAAAGAGTCGGACACGACTGAGCGACTGAACTAACTAACTAAATTTAACTAAGGCATATAAACTATATAATAAACTATATAGAAGCACAGTAAAAATAAAAACTCCCATAAACAAATTATTGCTAATTTTTTTCCACATGATAATGTTGTTGCAGTTTATCCTCATTCTTAGGACGTGTGTCTTAAGTATTTAGTGACAGAGTGTCCATTTCTACAACTTCCTTTCAAATGAAACAGCAACACTGTGTATGTAAAGATACAAAAAATGGCAAAATTATTAAAAACTGATGAACTTAGGTACAGAGGATAGTACTATTATACTATACTGTATTATATATTATATATTTTATATATATAATTATAATTATATATATAATTGTAATTATATATAATTATGTATAATTATATATATAATTACAATTATATATATAATTATATATAATTATATATACTACTATATTATATATAGTAGTATATACAGAACTTGCCCAAATTTTGAACTAAAATATAATATTTTATGCACAAGTTGAAAACCAGTGTAATAAATACTATTTAAAGTCCCCCCTCCTCTAGTCTTCCCTGGTGGCTCAGATGGTAAGGAATCTGCCTGCAGTGCAGGAGACCAGGGTTCGGTCCCTAGTTCAGGAAGATCTCCTGAAGAAGGAAATGGCAACCCACTCCAGTATTCTTGCCTGGAGAATCCCAGGGACGGAGGAACCTGGCAGGCTACAGTCCACGGGGTCACAAAGAGTCAGACACGACTGAGTGACTAACAACAACAATATACAGAGTATAATACTATACATTCTTTCAACTTTTTAAAAATTTTTCAAACATAAAAAGTTGTATGTGGTTACATAGGGCAGGAGAGAGCAATATAAAGTCAAATGACAAAGTAGAAAAAATATTTGCAACGGATCACAAAGAGACCATATCCATAATACACAAGTTCCTAAATGTTGAGAAGAAAAAGACCAAAGCCCTGATAGAAACACGGTAAAAGATATGAATAGTTCATTGAAAAACAAATGCCAGTGACCCGTATACAAACAAAAAGATGCTCAACCTCACTCACAATAAAAAGAAATTCAAATTAAAACTATATAGTGATACTGTTGCTCACTTATCAGATTAGCAGAAACCCAAGCTTGACTATATATTGTTGGCCAGGCTATGGAAACAATCATTGCTGATGGGAATGTAAAATGGTACAAACTTTATGGATAAAAGCCTGGCAAAACTCATCAAAAATGCATACGCATTTACTTTTTGACTCAAATCCCACTTCAAGGAATTTACCCTTCCCCCCACCCCCTGCTCTGCTGTCAGAAAAAAAAAAGTGGTCAAATTATTAAATTACTTATGCCTAAGGTTATACATTCTGACACCACTTGTAACAGCAAAAGACAAAAATTATCCAAGTTGAATAAACAATGTTCATCAGGATAGAAACTATACAGCTATAAAATGTGTACATTGGAATATTACTCAGCCATAAAAAAGAGATGCCTTTGAGTCAGTTCCAGTGAGGTAGATGAACCTAGAGTCTGTTACACAGAGTGAAGTAAGTCAGAAAAAGAAAAACAAATATCATATATTAATGCATGTATGTGGAATCTAGAAAAATGGTACTGATAAACCTATTTGCAGGGCAGGAACAGAGAACAGATTTTTGGACATGGTCGGGGAAGGAGAAGGCGAGCTGAACTGACACATTAAAACATATACCTAACCAGGTATAAAATAGATAGCTAATGAGAAGTTGCTCCCTCTTCTCACAGGGTGCTCAACGCAGTACTCTGTGACACAACCTAGAGGGGTGGGATGGGGTGGCGGGGGGAACGGGGAGGTGTAAGAGGGTGGGGACATAAGCATGCTTATGGCTGACTCACATCATTGTATGGCAGAAGCCAATACAATATTGTAAAGCAATTATCGGCCAATTAAAAATATAATTTTTTTTAAAAAAAAGAAGAATACCTGCAGACACTTGCATAGATGATTCAGCCACATAATTACATAGATGATTTCAAAGATATATTGCTGAATGAGCAAAAAACATGAAGAAAAAAGGCAGAACCTAACCAAGTGATAAAGGTCAACATCACAAGTAATGAAAAAAAAACACCTGTGCCTCCTTGTATGATGCACTTCTGTAGTGTTCCTGTCCCAAATGCTAACCTTGAATCTAATCATGAGGAAACAATCAGGCAAACCTCAAATAAAAGACATCTGCAAACCAGTCTGTAGTCTTAAAAAATGTCAAGATCATGAAAGACAAAGAAAAACTGTGGAACTATTCCAGATTAAAGAAGACTAAATATATAATGACTTAAATATGCTATACCATCCTGGATTAGATCCTAGACTAGAAAATATTTTTTTCATTTTGCTGTAAAAGATATTAGTGGTAAAATGTGAATAAAATCTGTAGACAGGATAATGTGGGTATGTAGGATGGATGGGAGGGGAAAAGGGGAGAGGGGAGAAGCTAAGTGAAGGGTAAATTGGAGTTCTTTGTCCTATTTTTGCAATTGTTCTGTTTGACATTAATTCAAAATAAAAACCAATATGCAAAATAGTGAATATAATATTCCTCTTTCAGGTATGGATTTAGAGAAAGGATGAAAATGTTTTTACACTTGTAAAAGAGAAACACTGAAGATTACCAAAAATCTAACAAAAATGTTTACATACAGGATGAAGGAGCACAGAAGGTAGAATGTAGACATCTCTGAATATACCATGTTAATAGCTTTGAATTTGGAATCATATGTTTTACCTACTCAAAAAAAATACAATTAATTTTTTAATTGAACAAATTGAAACAAACGAACCTAATATCTCAAGTTGGCAATACAAACACACAAAGAAAATCAAATTTCAATGGCTTTTAGAACACAGTACTTCAACAAACACTTGATGGAATACGTTCTAAGGAAAAGAGAGCTGTGATGAATCAAACCTTATTCAGTATTATCAGTAGCAGTGTTGATATTTTTAAAACTATTCTATATATACACTCTAAGAAAAGACAAAAGAGAAACCAAGGTTTTCAGTGAAAAGAAAAATATGCAAGTATAAAATTAAAGAAGTTAAAATCCTGTAATGTTCATTATCAGTGGGAAGAATAGCATTTCTTCAAAAATAAAAAGCTTCCTAATTCTAACATTGAAAAGGCCTCAAAGCCAGCAACGAGTACCCCCAACACCCAAACCACGGTCTCTTAAATTTCTCCTCTATTAAAAGGAATAGAGCTCCTCAAAGGCAGGGCTGATTCTGGGTCTAGGCTAAGAAATATATAGATCAGCTTAGGATATCTTGATGTACCACTAAGTATGGAGGCTATAAAAACTAAAGCCGGGAGGGGGGAGAGAAAAAACAGATGAGGTCAAGTGAGAAGGACACAGGAACCGCTTTGCAGAGCACATCCCTATTAAAATACGATACGAGTGTCAAACTAAACAACTATAAATTTATTTAACACACTGAATATATCAATATCTCCTAAAGACTGCCAAAAACATTCCAGTATGTGGGACATGTTACCAGACAACTGAGCCAGTTTCTTCAAAGTCACAGGGAAAAGAAGGAGGGGCATTGCCCTAGACAGGAGCCCTGAGTCCTAACAACCCACCGCAACACGCGGACCGCACTTGATCCTGATTCCAACAAGAGTAAAAAGACCTATTTGAAGACAACTGGAGAAAGCAAACAAAGGGCCAGGTACAAGGATTTTTTTTGCTAACTGTCTTGAATGTGTAAGAAAAGTCTACTTTTTGTGGAGATTTACGTTCAAGTATGCAGTTGTCAAACAACGTGATCTCATGATTTTCATTTAACTACTTCAAAATGAGGGAAGCAGGGTATAAAATAAAGCAAATATGGCAAAATGCTAAAAATGATTGAATCTGGGCAATAAGTATTGGGGATTCATTATAGTATCCTATTTTTTTGCATGTTTGGGGCTTTTTTCATAATAAAGAGTTTTTAAAACATAATTCCCAAAGACCAAAGACATGCAGAATGCAGTATGATCTTGGTTTCTAGAGAGTTCTCTACTCTTACCATTAATTCAAGATTTATTGACAATCCATGTGGAATAAAAATTAAAATAATTTCCATTGTTATATGCCCACAAAATAGTTCATTTCACTTTTCAGTGCTAGGATTTCTAAACACTGATGACACCTGAAAGCACTGTTTCTGAACATTTCTTGTATCATTAGAAGAGAATTTTATCTCAACAACAGATTGCATGTCTTGCTTTACAGAGTTTTCATTTTGCTTATCACTGTATGAGGGGAAATTGTCAATGAATAATCTTATAATACCCAATAGGAGCTTCTCTACTTAAATATACTTTGAAATTAATTCTTATATAAAGTGAAGGAGTCATTTGTAATTACTGTAATCATCCTAACTTATCTGTTGATACATACCAGCTTTTAGGCTCTTCTAAAATAGAGGTTCACCGTTCACCTGCATTCTAATGTGTTCATTTCAAATGGACTTAGAAGTGAATTATTCCACCTTAACTGCAAACATTCAATTATTGCTTTATGCCCCTCATGTGGGGAAATTATTCAAACAATTATCTAACATCTCCAAGGAGGTGAGGGTTGTAATTTCTAAGAAGGTCCAAACAATAACAGAAGAGTCCTTTCTCTTACATAGTAACAATAAAAAGTAATGGTTACTGACTTCCACTATCATTCATATTTTTATTTTTTATAATGGCTAACATTTACTGAGCACTTAACATATGAGAGTGTGCTGTGTGCTCAGTCACTTCAGTCGTGTCCAACTCTTTGCGACCCTATGGGTTGCAGCCCACCAGGCTCCTTTGTCCATGTAATTCTCCAGGCAAGAATACTGGAGTAGGTTGCACTTCCTACTCCAGGGGATCTTCCCAGCCCAGGGATGGAACCCATGTCTCCTGCAATTGGATTCTTTACCTAATGAGCCACCTGGAAAGCCCTGGTGGCTCAGTATATGGCAGACATGGTGCTAAACACCTCATACAATCTCAGTTTACAAATGCACCCATTGAGACTCAGATTTTTTGTCCAAAGTCAAACAGCAAATAAATAGGAAAGTCACTGTCCTCCACAGTCTCCTCTTTAAAGGGGGATGCCACAGTCTGCTCTGTAAAGGGGAATGCCACACCTATTACTAGCAGCTGTGAGATCTGGGGCACCTTACTTGGCCTATGTTTTCCCACCCGCAAAATGAGGAGATGGGGCTAAATAGTCTCTCAGACTCAGAACTGATCAGTCTAGCCCTCTCAGATGCAGTTTTCCAAATGAAAATCTAATGTTCCAAGTTCTTCAGCAGAAGGTATATCCTTACACCCTGACATGGCTTTGCAATGACCATCTTGCTGAACTCCTCATAACAAATCCTGCTCTACACAGATGTGCGTAGATGGGAAATCACAGTGCAGGGGACCTTTTCAGAACCAGTATCCAAAAGAGATAAACACCAGGATTAGAAGACAGCATCAACCCCTTTACAAGCATCTGAGTAGCAACAGACTGCCAAGGGCTGCACTTGGCAGTGGGAAAGAATAAGAAACAATTCTGGGAAGAATTATATATGGAGAATGCAAAGAAATACACATTAGAAGGATATATGTGTGTGTATAGCTGATTCACTTTGGTGTACAGCAGAAACTAGCACAACACTGTAAAGCAACTATACTTCAAAAATGGTATAGGAAAAAATTGAAATGGTCTCTCCCTGTCTCCTGCATCAGATTCTCAATTTTTTCTGTGCTTCCTTATTCATAAACAAGCTTAATGACTGTACAAATTTCCATCATTTGAATGAACTGTCACTTGCCTAGCAATTCCTCAATTGTGAACACTTAAGCTGTCTTTCCACTTTTCACTATTACAAATAAAACTGCACTGAATATAAAGATGGACTGCACAAAAGATTTTACTACACTTATGCTATTTCTTTAGGACAGATCTCCAGAAGCAGGATTATTTGGTTAAGGGGTATAAAATGTTGAAGCACTGTAATATATATATACAAACACATATTTGTATATATCATATACAGATATATAATCAAATTGCTTTCTTGAAAAGTTTACAATCCCACTGGCAGCACAGGAGACATCCTATTACTCATAGGATAGGTTCACATTTGTCACTCTGGCCATATGCCCATTGTTACCATCTCTCTGCCTCCCCCACGCCATCCGTTTTCCCTTCAACAAGCCAAGGCTCCCCAATATGTTTCACTCTTCAAGTCTTCTGAGGGCAAATCTAGGCAATTCCAAGGGCCTCCATAAATCCCCTCAGCTGACATGAATACCTTTTGCTACCCTTCAAATTTCACAAAGACAAGACAGAGATTCCTTTTCTCCAGCTGTTGAGTACTCCAGGATCCAAGAGAAAGCTGAAGCTGCATAAAGGATTAGGAAGACTTTCATACAAATTTTAATAAAGGCAGAAAACAAAGGTCATCCAAGTAGGTTCCTACTACTTCTCTTAACTGACTCAACTCCCATCATGTTGGCATTTTTTAAATAAAAAATGAACAGCAGAAGTACACCTCTGCTTGTTTTCTGCCATGTGTTGCTTTTTGTTTCTTGGCTCTTGTGGAATATGGAGTAAGCCCAGCAGATAGCTCAGGAGAAGGCAATGGCACCCTACTCCAGTACTCTTGCCTGGAAAATCCCATGGACGGAGGAGCCTGGTAGGCTGCAGTCCATGGGGTCGCTAAGAGTCGAACACGACTGAGTGACTTCACTTTCACTTTTCACTTTCATGCATTGGAGAAGGAACTGGCAACCCACTCCAGTGTTCTTGCCTGGAGAATCCCAGGGACGGGGAGCCTGGTGGGCTGCTGTCTATGGGGTCGCACAGAGTCAGACACGACTGAAGCGACTTAGCAGCAGCAGCAGCAGATAGCTCAGCTTTCGTGAAGCAGGCAAAAGCCGGGGCATCCCTATACCATTCCCAGGGACACACAGACACATGGGCTTGCTGCCTGCACAGTTATGTCTGCAGAGTAAATCCTTCCCAGTTAACCAGGTTCCTCATTGCCTGTGCCAGACACTGAGCTCCCACACCCCACCGCCAGGGCAGAGGCAGGTAAAGACCTCTCTGGAATGCCAGGATGACCTGCTCCCAACCTCTCACCACTCTTCCTCTCAGGCTACTGGAATAAGTTCCATCCATGGTCCCCAGGCAGACCCTCTTCAGCTTATTATGACTGTGAAATGATCCAGTTTCTTTTAAAAAGAACACACACTATGAAGGTCCAGAAATTAGTACCTCTACCTCCAAAAATGCACATGATGACAAATTTGATGACAAATCTCTTAAGTGACCTGTCATATCATCAGGACAAGTGGCTCTTATGCTGGGCTCATAGGAATCTCATGAACTTTCTCATGGATTCCATGGGCCCCTTGAAGTACTATGCTAAGGTGTCTGTTTCTGAGCAGTTTTCTGAGAGAAGCCAAAACTTGCATTAGATTTTCATAGGATCCACAACTCAAAAGAACCAAGGGTCCTCCCGGAGCAAAGTCTGGACTCATCCCCAGTGAACAGACACTCACCCCCACTTTGACCCAATCTCTTGCGCAGTCCTGGACACACAGTGAGTGCTTAGTACATATGGAGCAAATTGAAAACTATCAATTGGCTAACATATCTATTCAAAAACTGATGGGTACATATAAGGGCTCTAAAAACACTGGTTAATCATGAAAGAAAAAGTATGGAGGCTAGAGAGGTTTTTCTTAAAAAAAAATTGTAATATCACAGCACAAAGCACCTGCTAAGCAACTGGTATTGAGGAAACATCTCACAATCTTTTTAGCCATTATCTTCTCCTAACAATTTTATGAAGAACAACGAGACGTGCCTGGTGTCCAAGGAGATAAAACAAATGCTCACTGGATGATGTGTTAGAAAGTAGAGACAAAAATGCAAAAAGAAGAAGAATGAGGGCTTCTCCATCATGAGATGGCAAGAAGCCATGATGGGCCTCTAAGGTCCCCAGGAGATGATGGAAGGCCCTCTGTATTTGTGCACACATATATGCACATGTGCCAGGCAGCTTTCCTGGCACAGACCTTCCTGGAGGGGCTGGAAGGACACAGCCTCAACGAGTACTCACAGTGGGACCCTTAGTAGAAAGAGAACTAAAAGTTCTCCAAGCCGCAGCCAGACAAGGTGCATTCAGGGCATCAGTTCCTCTTTATTCCAGGAGCACAGTGGCACATTCACTCACCAATGGGCTCAACAGCATGCCTGAAAGGCCAGGAGGACGAAGGCGGGCAGTCTTAATGGAGAGTCTTAGCTGGCGTTCCACAAGATTCAAGGTTCTGAGCTGCCAGGGTCTTGATATGTCCCTGGGCTTCCCTTTGTCTCCCTCCTTTCCTCTCAAACAAAAAGGACAAATGCTAGAGTGTATGAGTTCATGCCTCCCTGTCTACAGAAAGAAAAATACATGGTAAATTACCTGGCAAGAATTCAGTTTAAAAAAAATAGCTACCAAGAAGTCGGCAGTCAAGTGTCAGACACAGACTACAATCCATTAAGCAACAGCAGATGAATCCACATGCATCTAGTCACTACTGCCTGACATTAATCTGATAAAGAGGACCGATGTATGGAAACCTGCAGGATCTGAAGACACAGCCAATGCAAACAAAACAAAATGCATAAAATGAGCTCCTATCCCCAGGAAACCAAAGCCAGCATTTTCTGATTATTAGATTATACCCTAGAAAATGAATTAACTGTCCACAGAGGCACTTTTAACTCTGTTCTTACTCCCTCAGTATATGTATCTGCAAGAAGCTTCATGAGAGCTCAAATAACTTAAAAAAAATGAAATGGGCTTAACTCTGATTCAGGCTGAACAAAGGCTGTCTCTTGTTTCAAAGCTGATGGAACAAGCTCTTTTTGGGCTCTCCCATAAAGAGCCCACAGATCTACGTAGAAGCATCAAAAAATATAGAGGGAAATGTCTCTGAGGAAATTCCACTTTCAAAGAGGATGCTAGAGGAAAGGGGCAAGTAGAGCTGTGTTTGCATCATCCATGGTCACTTCTAAGACACCCACTCATCCTGAATTGGTAAAGTCAATAAATCATAATGCTAAGATGTTCAAACAGAAACTGTACCTGTCCTCTGCCTGCCCCGTTGTCTTTTCCGCATATGTCATCTCTGGAATACAATATTTTTGAAAGAAAACCTCACAGCATTCACAATTGTCCCTAACTAGGACTGATTCCAAGGTGACATAATACAAATCTGTCATATTAAGTTGCCAGCTCAGCCAAGATCTTTTCTGAATTGTAGTTGCAGTAAGTACCGAACATGAACAACGCCCAATACAAAGCAAGTGTTGAATGATGTAAACACCCTTAGAGTGATGGATGCCAGGAAAGACAAAAGAAGAAACCTGAGGAGGAAAGATTCATCCTCTGGGGGATAAAGTACACAAGAATGTCAATCGCGTGAATGGATAGCCGTCTATACAATTTTATTAGGGAGCAATCTGTTCTGGAAACACTGAAGAGATAGGATCACGGAGACTCCCACAGGGCATCAAGAAGCAGCCAACCTACAAAAGGATTAGCACACAACAGTCCTAGGAGTCACAACTAAAAAGGAAGACAGTGACACAGTGACCTGCACACTAGATCTTTAAAGGCAACATTCCTGAAGCTTCCTGAAGCTACCAAGGATGCACGCAACTCTCCAGATTAATTTTCAAACAGGATAGTTTACCAGATGTGATAGGGTTTTTCAGATGTCAACCTGGCCAGGCTACAGTACCCAGTCATCCAATAAAACACTAATCCAGGTGTTGCTGTAAACACATTCTGTAGATATGACTAAGATCCATAATCAGCTGACTTTAAGATTATCCTCAGAAATCTAAAAGGGCCTGAGAATTCCATGAAGAAGAAATTCTGCCAGAGGACAGCAGCTTCAGTCCATGCCCAACAGCTCCAGTCTGAGAGCTTGCCCTAAAAATGTTGGACTTGCCTAACAGCCCCCACAACCACCTAAGCCAGTTCCCAGCTATAAATCTCTTCATACATCTCTCTCTTTCCAACTGGTCTGTTTCTCTGGGTGAACTGTGGCTGGTACTCAGCGAAGCAGGATGATCCTGTCCTGCTAGACAGCAACACGGCCTCTTCCAACACTGGGGTTTATGATGAATGATAGCACAGTTCTTCCCATTCACATCAAGTAATGGTTTATGTGCCAAACACTGTGCTACCTTAAACTAAGACTATGAGTAAAGGGAACCATATATTCCACCTCACTACTTGAAAAATTCTCTCTGTAAGCTCTGAGTTTTCAAGCTCTCTATCATGACATTATTCTTGCACATGAGAAGGGTGCTCAGGAGCAACCACAGGCAGGCCCTTTCCTGCAGCTGCCCTCCCTCCTAAGAGAGGAAGGATGGACAGGAGAGCAGAGACACTCTCCCCAGCAGCCCAAGTCCCGCAACACACTCCAGTGCAAAGCTGACAGGACTCCACAGAGACACCAGACACTTCCGTAGGCGTGATGCACAAATGTCCTGCCAACCAGGTCATTCCTGGACTGCCTCCAGTCCTGCCCCAAAACCTTGCTTACTATAGGAACCAAGACCACCCCAAATCCACCTCCCCATGAGGCCATGGGGAGGAGAGGAAAGGGGTCAGCTTCCTCTCACCCCATCTCCAGACACCGAGATTCTTCACTTCGGATCCTGTCAACTTGCCTCCTCCAGTGACCCTATCCCCATCTCCCCTACCCAGTACACCCACCGACTGGCAGGCCTATTCAAGAAGCAGCCCACATGTCAGAAAAAGCACAGATGCTGATGTCCGACAAAATGGAAGGGCCCCAGAACCTTCAGGAGGCTATTTCACCTCTTTGAATTCACTCATTTTTTCACTGGAAATTACAGCAACTCACCCTGCAGAGTTGTTATAGAGAATATAAATAGTATGTCTAAAGTACTGCTATTATAGTCAGCCCTTCACCAACCGCAGGGTCCACCAACCACGGGACTATGCTATTTGATATAAGGAATTGAGCATTCTCGGATTTTAGTATGGGGGAGGGGTGGAGAGGGGGCTCCTGGAACCAATCACCCATGGATACAGAGGACAACTGTATTCATGACCTTGATACCCTTAAACTGCTAATATACTCAGCCTATGGTGTATGCATGCCTATACTTGAGGGAGTTCTTAAGTCAAATGATTTAACCTAAGTAGTGAAAAGAAAAAAACACACATCCCTTTTCCAGACGTGACATCTTCATCACACTACAGACTGAATTGTTCAATAATCTACTGGGTGTCTGTCTTTTAAATGTGCATCCATGTCAGAAGGTCTCTGATTGCAAATTTTGAGACGTCAGAGCCTGTCTAAAAGTCCAATTATGTTTCTGATGGTGCAGAGCATGGGCAAAGAACACTTCTGAATGATCTCAGAGTTGGACTGGGCTCTATAGACAGTCACTGCTCTAAAGCCATTAACTGGTTTAGAGATACAAGAACTGGAGTCCAAAGACGTTGAAAGAGGTAACCGAGGCTGTGCAAACAGAGCCCAATGACAAAGGAATCACAACCCAGAGGCAACTCTCATACACCTTATACTGAAGGCCACGATGCTCTTGCCGTGAGATGAGAACTGAAGCCTCTGTTCTAAGGCTTTTGCTGGCTTCCACAGAGGCTATACGGTACCTCTGTTGACCATGTCAAGCAAAAATTTTAAGTACAGCAAGTCACTGAGAATACATCTAGTTCCCAAGCTATCAGATAGGCAGGCAGACTGCTGACAAGGAGGCAGCCTGCAAAGTGTGATTACAGACAGATGGTACCAAGAAGCTGAAAAATCTAGAAATGCGTCAAATAAGACAGCACTGAGAACAATTAGGATCCCAGAGTGAACTGGTGACCTATGCAACAGTGCGACAAGAAGTCAGGGCATGAGGGACCAGTGGCCTCGACTGTGAAGCAGACAGGAACAAAATTTAGGTTCTGGATCCTTTATTTCCCATAAACTGCTACTAACCACTATTACCACTGACTGCCACCCCAGCAATGAGGCCCTCAGGACTGCAGGCTGGAAGGCCCAGAGATCACCCAGTCCTCCCCCACTTCTAGCCCAGGCTTAAATCATCTTGCAACACTCCCGACAAGGAGCAGTGCAGTTTCTCATCAACTGTGAGGGAACGCATCAGCATCGCAAGAAGCTTATTCCATTTTTGGCCAGGAACATCCTCCTTGTACTTGGCAGGCACTACACCTCTCCATACTTCATCCTTCAGGGAAGCTTCTGACTGTAGCAACTTTTTTGGCAACCACATCATACTGTTGACATTGCTTCCCCTTGATGTCACTAAAGACCCTAAAATTGTTTTCAACTTCTGCCATCAACCCAGGTCTCCCCTTATACTTGTCCTACTAGTTTTAAGATGAGAGAGCCAACAATCTTGGAGAATTATGTCATTTCTCTGGAATGGAACTTCTCAGAAATGAGACCACTCACAGGTCAGTGAGCTCTATTCCATGGTCAAAGGCATTAACTCCTTATCCTAGCTACCCCCACGTCACCATGGAGGAGCTCACTGCAAATCTCTGCTCACCTCAGCATAGGCAGCCCTGCCCTTTCCATCGGCTTCCACATCCCCTCCTGTAGTCTCTTCCTGTTTCCCAGACACACCAAGCCAGCGCGCACGATCGGGCTTCACTTTTCCTTGTTACCTCTGGCTGTGCTGTGCTGAGTCGCTCAGTCATGTCGGACTCTTTGCAGCCCCGTGGACTGTAACCCATCAAGCTCCTCTGCCCATGGGGCTCTCCAGGCAAGAATACTGGGGTGGGTTACCATGCCCTCCTCCAGGGTTTCCTCTATCTACTGAAGTCCTATATATCCTCAAAGAAGCCCCCGATCAGCCTAAAACAGCACCCCAGTCACACACTTAAGATGTTCTGTGTCACACTGCCCAGTTTTATTTCCTCATCATTGCCTTAAAATATCTTGTTTAACTGTCTCACACCACCAGTTTTAAGTTGTTTAAGGACAAGAGAGCATGTCTGTCTTGTTCTCAAATATATCCCTGGTGTCTGAAAAGTACCTGGTACAGAGTAGGTGCTCAGTAAATGCCCGTTAATTGAAAGAATTAATGAAAATCAGTGGATGAGTCAAATTAAGAGCAAGCCCTGGCATCAGACACACTTGGGTTCAAATCCTGGTTCAGCTCTTTATCAGTGCTGTGACCCTGGGAAAGTATTTAATTTTACCTAAGTTCCCACAGCTAGTAAGATTTTCATATGTATGCCAATAACAGGGTTTGTATTAGAATTTTATTGTTTTTAAATATTAGAAATCCTGTTTCCTCCCATGTCCAACACACAGTCAGTCCCAAACTGACTTTAGTAGTAATCATTATTCATTTGATAACATCGATGGTGTTGACAGAAACAGCAACAGCCTACGCTATAATGATGATGGGTCACTGACATCATCTAAAGGGATCACACGTTACTAGTTTCAATGTCTGCTAAAAGAAAAGGGTGGTGTGACAAAGAAGAGAGAGCACGGAGTCTGGAATCTGAAGACCCTGATCACAGTCTCTGACTTGACAAGCCACTCCATCACTGATAAGAGCAGGTGTGGTGAAGAGAAACAAATGAGATGGTATATTTATGTGAAACATCTTTCAAACTTTACAGCACTATATTTATGAGTATTATCAATATTAAAAATGTCCTCATCCCAAGTTTAATATTCCTCAGACCCTGGAGGCTGTGTTCATTTCCTTGGACTAGTTATCTGGCTAGTGAATGGTACCCAGACAGGCACAGTGGTCTATAAATTATTCAGGGCAAAAATTCTCTCAAGCAACACACTGGCATCTCAGCAAAGAAGAATACAGCACCCTTCATCACATAGGGAAACAACACATAGAATTTAACCCACCAAATAAGGGCAAAGTGTAGAGTGCAGGGCAGTGGAAGTCTGGAGGCTCTGGTTCGAATCCCAACTATTCCACTCATTGGCCAAGTGACACTTGGAGGTCACAGACCATCTCTAGGTTGATGGCTTTTCAAAGGGCCCTTGAACACTTGGGACTAGGGAAACATTCTTTTCCATCCACAGAGACACACAGTCTGCAGTTGGCTCAAGGTAATGCTGAGAGAAGACAGAGCCAGATTCAAAGGACAATCATATTCCACACCAAGAAGTCTATTTATAAATGGTGTTCCAAGGGAGCAAGCACGAGTGGTCTCCCTCAGCAGTCATGGGCTTAGAGGGCTTGGTGAGCAGCTTAATCTCTGAATTAAAACCAGAACTGATTCCAGACACCCAGTGTGTGTTCTGTTTCCCTCTAGAAATTGACTTCTAATGTACAAAGACAAAATGAAAATTAGGTTTAACATAGAATCCCATTTTATATAACTTTTCAGAAATTCACCTCTTCTGAGCCATATTTATGTTAAGAATGCTATTTTCATTTAAAGTTTTACCAATGAAAACCTTAAACATACATGAAAGTAGAAAGGACAGTACAATGAATGAACTCCCATGAAATCCACCCAGTTCCTCAAGAGCCCTTTATTTTTAAGCAAATCCCAGCCATCATATTATTTTGAAAGCAAATGATGCAGCAAAAACAGTTCTAAAGGGGAAGTTTATAGAGATACAAGCTTACTTCAGGAAACAAGAAAAATCCCAAATAAACAACCTAACCCTACACCTAAAGGAACCAGAAAAAGAAGAACAGACATAACCCAAGTTAGTAGAAGGAAAGAAATCCTAAATATCAGAGCAGAAATAAAAGAAATGAGTCAAAAAAAAAAGAAAGAAAAACAGAAAAGATCAATAAAACTAAAACCTGGTTCTTTGAAAAGAAGCAAAATTGATAAACCTTTAGCCAAACTCAAGGAAATAAAGGAGAGTGCCTAAATCAATAAAATCAGAAATGAGAAAGAAGTTACAACCTATACCACAGAAATACAAAAAGCACAATCATGAGACTACTATGGCCTCAGTATGCATTTTTAAAAGATTAAGACCTTTCTTTAAAACACAACTGCAACATTATTACACCTGAAAAGAATTACCAATTTCTTTCATCAAATAGCCAGTATTTAAGTTTTGCCTGTCTGTCTCAAAAGCTTTTTGAAGTTTGTTTTAATTAAAATCCAAACTAAATCCAAACACAACTGATTGTTAATATGTCTATTCTAACCTACAGGTTTACCTACCATTTCTTTCATAACTTAATGCTGATAATTATTTTAAAACCTATGTTATTTCCCTATGGCATTTTCAATAATCTGGATTTTGCTGACTGCATTCCCATGGTACTGTTTAATATATTCCTCTGCCCCATGTGTATAATTAAAAAAACATTTGTGAATCTGGAGGTTTGATGCTATTAGGTTCAATTTTCTTGGCAAGGCTATGCCAAGAGGTATCGCGTGTCTTTTATGCTGTCAGCAGTTCTTGTTGTTCATTGCCTAGATTCATGAGTTTATGAAGTGTTACAAAATGGTAATGATTTTTATCATTCCTTCTTTATTTCTTAGCTTCACTACTTCTAAAGAGAAGCTTCCCTCTTTCCTTCATCAGCTCTTTGATCACCCTGAAGTACCACTTGTAAAATGTTTCTTTTCCCTCACCTACTTGTTTTCAAAATAATAAGCTAATTTCAACCCACAAAAATGTGACTGATTTTTTGAGTATCATTATAAACTCAAGTATTTAAACCTGTGTAATATATCTCAATCCACTGTAGTATTATCCTTAATGATGCTCAAACTGCAAACTTTGGGCAATGAAGCCTCTTCAAGTTGGTCCTTTTGTAACATGAACTTGGAGGTCCTTCCCTGTTTTCTGGTGTGAAATCATGATTCTATCTTATATCTTTTTTCTATCTCCTGCCCCATACTGGAAAGCAGATATTTCTCCAAAGAGCCCTGGTTCTTATCATACAGAAACTGTATTTGGCAATCACTGTGCAAACACTAGGAATACTCACTGTCATTGTGTCTGGGCCTCGCCAGTGGACAGTGCTAGAACAATTTTTTAACTTTTTATTTTGTATCGGGGTACGACTGATCAGTAAACAATGTTGTGATGGTAGAACGTTTAATAACAAACTACTTTATGAGCTCATACATATGTCCAATTCAAATTCAAGACTATGCAGATTTTACTTATCTCATTGTTCTTACTCTGGTTTCCTTTCTCCCACCAATGGAATTAGTTGTTTACTCTTTCTCACAATACACATAAAAGCGTCTCAGAATAACAATATCAACACTAACAACAATAATATTAAAAAACCGTTGAGAATTTTTCTGCACTTTTGGTATCTTCATGGTTTATGTCACTAGGAATGTATAATCAAATCACTGTTTTAAAGCCAGTTGGCAGAGTTCTTCTCTGTGGGTTATGCCAACCAGCTCAATACACAGATTCATTTGGTTTTCTCAGGGAGGGCCTGTTTTTTATTTAGTTTTAAAACTATGTTTAAAGTTTGCATGATTCAAAGCCAAACTAAAAAACAAGGTATCTTTAGAGAAGGCAAAGTTTTATTTCTTTTCCCTCCAGCCTATTACCTCTCTTTTCTTGAGAATAACCATTTTCTAAATTATTATTTTCTGGTTTATTCTTTTTTAATGTAAACACATTCTTTCCCTTCTTAAGTAAATTACATATTGCCCTTTCACTTAACACATACTGATGAGGGGATTTTTGCAGAAACTAACACCTATGGTTGGCAATTTGCTATGTTAGTGAATATTGATATGACTCCAGTCAATAACGTTCAGGTAACAAAAGACAAGGGTTTCCCAGGTGGCTCAGTGGTAAAGAATCCTCCTGCCAAGCAGGAAACACAGGTTCAATCTCTGGGTTGGGAGGATCCCCTGGAGAAGGAAATGGCAACCCACTCCAGTATTCTTGCCTGGGAAATACCATGGACAGAGGAGCTGGCGGGCTACAGTTCATGGGGTCACAAAAGAGGTGGACATGACTTAGCAATTAAACAACAATAACAAAAGATATATTACTACACTTCTGGTCAATAAGTTGTTCATATATCTAAGCTATCACTGCATTACAGATCTATTCTCCATTCCTTTTTTCAGCCTCATAGTTCTCCATCGTGTGAAGGCACCAGAGTACATCCAACCGGTGCTCTAGTGAGGAACATTTGGACCATGTTCAGCCTTTTATTACTCCAGACAGCAAAACACAGACTTTCAAAAAATATTTTTGCCAGTAAGTATCTGGAATAGAATTACAGAAAAGGGATTGCTAGATCAAAAAGTAAATGCATATGCAATTGTACGAGGTACTGCCTATTCCCCTTACAAAGATGAGTACTGGACTATTTTGCATTCCCCCCAGCAAATGGGAATATGTATTTCTTCCATGGCCTTATCAAGAGAGTAAGGAGTCAAACTTGAAATTTCACCAATCTTTTCAGTGAGAAATGCTATTTCAGTATAGTCTGCATTGCTCTTATGAGTCAAGTTGAGCATTCTCTCATATGATTATGAGCCATTTGGAGTAGTAATTCTCCACATTTCTGATAAGTTCAAAGGTTGTTCACTGAACAACATAAGCAGGAGAGATCACAGACACGTGGAATAGAGAAGATGTGGCCTAGTGGGAAAAGAGCCATGAAATGCAAGCAAAAATATCAGCCCCCAACCATCAGAAAATGTCAGTTTGAAACAGATGCCACTTATTGTGGCAACCAAAACTATAAGACACCTGCAAACCAATAAAAGGTGGATAGAAATTTAAGAAATTACAAAATTTCATTGAAAGACATTTGTAATGTCTAAATAAAAAAGAGAAACTGTATTCATGGGTTGGACAATTAAGTATCACAAAGATGTTAACTATCTCCAAAAAGATTCTATAAATTCAATGCAATTCTGATGAAAACTTTCAACTCAAGAAGACAAATCAGTAAAGGAATTGATAAATACAAAGATCTCTATTTTAAAGAACTTACTAAACTGCTTCTAAAATTTTTATGAAAAAGCAAAGACCCAAGAATAATCAAGACCATAAGATTGGGAATTGTCCTACTAAATCACAAGGCTTACAATAAAACTATAATATTTAATTAAGACAGATGCTCTGAAGGAATGAGGGACAATACACCAATGGAACAGAAAGCCTTGAAACAAACCTCTACATATACAGACAACTTGAAATATGACAAAAGTGGCACAGCAAAAGTAGTGACTTGGCAGACGAAAATAGTGCCAGGACAACTGGCTATCTACATAAAGCAAAAAATAAAACTAGACTTCTGTTTCAGACCATATATAAAAATAAATTCCAGAGCTAAATGTGAAAAGCAAATCTTAAAAACTTTTAGAAGGTTTTTTTCAAAGCTTCTTTGTGATCTTATATTATAGAAAAATTTTAAAAAGACAAGGGAAATGGAGAAGACATACATTTTACGTTAAAATCTAAAACTTTTGCATATCAGAAGATAAACCATAAAGACAGTGAAAACACAGGCCACAGAGTGGAAAAAAGACAGTTGTAATACACATAATCAAGCTTAGCATTCAGATAAAAATTCTATAAATCAAGGAAAAGACAAGATTCCATTGAAAAATAGAGAAGAAATATAAGCAATTCCCACAGGAGGAAAAAAACTAGTAAATAAAGAACTGATGCTCTAACTCAGTGGTGGTGGTGGTAATGAGGAAAATGCAAATTCTAAAAAAATATTTCACATCCAGCATATTGGCAAAAAATGTTAAAGCTAACAAAACTAAGTGTTAGCAAAGCAGCATGCAAGCACTGCTTATCCATTTACATCCCACCAGTGACCTTACAGTATCCAATAAAGTGGACGATGTGCTCAGCCTACCGCCCTGCAAGTCTACTGGTGGGTACATAACAAATTTACAACAGTGCTCAGAAGTCTTGGAGATCTGTACAAGGCTTTCACTACAACATTGTCTATAACTTCAAAAACCTGGAATTAACCTAAATACCAATTAATAGAATGGATAGACTGTGTTATACCCATAAAATGGAATACTACTACTTAGTAGTGAAAATTTAATAAAGCTATATGGCTATACCCCAAAAGCAGAGTGTTAAGTAGGGGGTGGGGGAAGCAGTGTGTAGAAGCGTAAGCAAGGATGCCCTCTCTCACTACTTTCATTCAAGATAGCCTTGGAAGTCCTAGTCAGAGCAGTTAGGCAAAAGAAATAAAAGACATCCGTATTGAAAAGGAAGATGTAAATGTCACTATTTGCAGATGCCATGATATTGTATACAGAAAATTCTGAAGACTCTGACAAAAAAAACCTCAAAAAACTGTAAGAACTAGTAAATGAATTCAGTTAAGTTGCAGGATATAAAGCCAATATACACCCAAAAATGTATTTTTACACACTAACATCAAACAATCAGAAAGAGAAATTAAGAAAACAATCCCATTTACAATTGCATCCAAAAAAAAAAAAACCCATAGGAATAAATTTAACCAAAGAGATAAAAGACCTATACACTGAAAACTATAAAACACTGATGAAAAAAAATTAAAGACAAAACAAGTATACGGAAAGATATTCCATGCTCCTAGATTGGAAAAATGTTGTTTAAAATGTCCATATTACTCAAAGAAATTCATAGTTTCAGTGCAATCCCTATCAAAATTCCAATAGTATTTTCCACAGAAATAGAACAAACAATCCTAAAATTTACATGGATCCACCAAAGATCCTGAATAGCCAAAGCAATACTGAGAGAGAAGAACAAGGCTGAAGGCAATACACTTCCTGATTGCAAACTATATTACAAAGCTTCAGTAATCACAACAAAATGGTACTGGCATAAAACAACATAGAGCAGAGGAATAAAACAGAGGCCAGGAACATACTCATCAATATATGTTCAATTAGTTCACAACAGAAAAGTCAAAAATATACAATGGGGGATGGACAGTCTATTCAATAAATGGTGTTGGGAAAACTGGACAGCCACATGCAAAAGAATGAATCTGGACCACTGTGGATCCCATGGACTGTAGCCTCTGTTCACAAAATTCTCCAGGTAAAAACACTGGAGTGGGTTCCCATTTCCTTCTCCCCAACCCAGAGATTGAACCCGGGGTCTACAACATTGCAGGGAGGTTCTTTACCATCTGAGCCACCAGTGAAGCCCATCTTACAACATGCACAAACTCAAAATGGATTAAAGACTTGAACATAAGACCTAAAACCATAAAACTTCTAAAAGAAAACTTAGATGGTAAAAGCTCATTGATGTAAGTCTTGGCTATGGTTTTTTGGACCTGACACCAAAAGCAAAAACCAAATAGGACTACATCAAACTAAAAAGCTTCTGCACAGCAAAGGAAACCAACAAACTAAAAAAGGCAACCTACTGAATGGGAGAAAACATTTGCAAATTAAATTATCTAATAAGAGGTTAGTATCTAAAATATATATAAGAACTCATATAATTCAACAGCAAAAACATAATCCAATTTAAAAACTGAGAAGATCTGAATAGACATTTTTTCCAAAGATGCCATACAGATGGCCAACAGATATTCAATGTCACTCATCATCAGGGAAATGCAAATCAAAACCACAATAAGATCATGTCACACTTGTTAAAATGACTATTATCAAAAAGATAAGAAGTAAGTATTGGCAAGCATGTGGGGAAAAGGGAACCCTTGTGCCATTGGTGGCAATGCAAATTGGTACAGCTGCTATAGAAAACAGTATGGAGGTTCCTCAAAAAATTAAAAATAGAACTACCATACAATCCGGCAATTTCACTTCTGATTATTTATCCTAAGAAAATGAAAACACTAATTTGAAAAGATATATGCACCCCCATGTACATTGCATTATTATTTACAACCTAAGTGTCCATCAGCGAATGAATGAATAAAGAAAATATGGGTGGAGGGATTGTATATACACACACACACACACAGAGGAATATTACCAAACCGTAAAAAAGAATGAAATCTCGGAATTTTTGACAACATGGATAAAACTTGAGGGCATTATGCTAAGTGAAAAAAGTCAGAGAAAGACAAATATGCTGTGATCTCACTTTATTGGAATAAAAAAAAAACCCCACAAAATAAACAAAAATCAAGCTCATAAGTACAGAGAACAGATTGGTGGTTTCTGGGATGGGGGGTGGACGGGGGGTAGGGAAATAGGTTAAGAGGGTTCAAAGGTACAAATTTCCAACTATAATATAAAAAAGTCATGCAAATGTGATACACACCATGGTGACTATAGTTAATAATTTGTTGGTTTTTAGTCACTAAGTAGTGTCCAACTCTCGTAACCCCATGAACTATGATCTGCCAGGCTCCCTTGTCCACAGGATTTCCCAGGCAAGAATACTGGAGTGGGTTGCCACTTCCTTCTCCAAGGGATCTTCCTGACCCAGGGATGAAACCCTCATCTCCTACACTGGCAGGTGGATTCTTTACCACTGAGTCACCAGGGAAGCCCATGGTGAATAATACCATATTGCATATACGAAAGCTGATAAGAGAATAAATCTTAGAGTTCTCATCACAAGAAAAAAAATTATATGTATGGTGACAGATGTTAACCAGACTTATTGTGGTGATCAATTTGCAACATAATGTTATGTGTCAATTACATCAAAAAATTTTTTTAAATGTCAAGGGAGAAAAAAAACACAGGTGGTGCATACCTACACGATCTTTATATTGTCTATATTTTTGCATGCCTAAAATTAAATACATCAAGAGGTCCAATTATGGTTCAATTGATAAATTTACACTGAAAGACACTGGTTCAATACCAATACAAGGGAGAGTCTTCTAAAAATTCAAGTCATTTCTACAGAAAATATGCTAACCTAGAAACTGAATTTCCCATCACTGGAGCTATTTAAGCAAAAGAAAATGCCCTCCTAAGGAAGATGGCTTAGAAGAAAGAATCATTAATATCTTGTTTACCATTCTATCTCCATGGCAGAGACTATGCTTAGAAATAGCTTGATTAATATTTGTTGAATAAAGAAACTAAAAGCATTTCCTAAAAGCCTCATTAAATGTTAGTGAAATGGAAAAGAACAAAAACAACTCTAGAAGCTAGAAGCAATAAAGTATATTAATTTATACTCACTAACAAGGATTAAATAGGATGAATGATAGGATACTGGAGAAGAAAGCAATGTTAGATATCAGTTCAGTTCAGTCATTCAGTCATATTCAACTCTTTGCAAACCTATGGACTGTAGCACACCAGGCTTCCCTGTTCATCACCAACTCCTGGAGCTTGCTCAAACTCATGTCCATCGAGTCGGTGATGCCATCCAACCATCTCATCCTCTGTCGTCCCCTTCTCCTCCCACCTTCAATCTTTCCCAGCATCAGGGTCTTTTCCAATGAGTCAGTCCTTCACATCAGCAGGCCAAAGTATTGGAGCTTCAGCTTCAGCATCAGTCCTTCCAAAGAATATTCAGAACTGATTTCCTTTAGGATGGACTGGCTTGATCTCCTTGCAGTCCAAGGGACTCTTAAGAGTCTTCTCCAACACCACAACTCAAAAGCATCAATTCTTCAGCAGTCAGCCTTCTTTATAGTCCAACTCTCACAACCATACATGACCACTGGAAAAAACAGAGCTTTGACTAGATGGACCTTTGTCAGTAATGTTTCTGCTTTTCAATAAGCTGTTAGATTGGTCATAGCTTTTCTTCCATGGAGCAAGCGTCTTTTAATTTCATGGCTTTAGTCACCATCTGCAGTGATTCTGGACCCCAAGAAAATAAAGTCTCTCACTGTTTCCATTATTTCCTTATCTATTTGCCATGAAGTGATGGGACCAGATGGCATGATCTTAGTTTTCTGAATGTTGAGATTAAAGCCAACTTTTTCACTCTCCTCTTTCACTTTCATCAAGAGGTTCTTTAGTCCTTCTTTGCTTTCTACCATAAGGGTGGTGTCATCTGGTGTATCTGAGGTTATTGATATTTCTCCCGGCAATCTCAATTCCAGCTTGTGCTTCATCCAGCCCAGCATTTCGCATGATGTACTCTGCATATAAGTTAAATAAGCAGAGTGACAATATACAGCCTTGACATACTCCTTTCCCAATTTGAAAACCATCTGGTGTTCCATGTCCAGTTCTAACTGTTGCTTCCTGGCCTGTATACAGATTTCTCAGGAGGCAGGTAAGGTATTCCCATCTCTTGAAGAATTTTCTACAGTTTGTTGTGATCCACACAGTCAAAGGCTTTGGTATAGCCAATAAAGCAGAAGTAGAGGATTTTCTGGAACTCTCTTGCTTTTTCGATGATCCAACGGATGTTGGCAATTTAATCTCTGGTTCCTCTGCCTTTTCTAAATCCAACTTGAACATCTGGAAGTTCTCGGTTCACATACTGATGAAGCCTAGCTTGGAGAATTTTGAGCATTACCTTTCTAGCGTATGAGATGAGTACAATTGTGCGGTAGTTTGAACATTCTTTTGCATTGCCTTTCTTTGGGATTGGAATGAAAACTGATCCTTTCCAGTCCTGTGTCCACTGCTGAGTTTTCCAAATTTGCTGGCATATTGAGTGCAGCACTTTCACAGCATCATCTTTTGGGATTTAAAATAGCTCAGCTGGAATTCCATCACCTCCACTAGGTTTGTTTATATTGATGCTTCCTAAGAGCCACTTGACTTCGCACTCCAGGATGTCTGGCTCTGAGTGAGTGATCACACAGTCATGGTTATCTGGGTCATTGGGATCTTTTTTGTATAGTTCTTCTGTGTATTTTTGCCACCTCTTCTGCTTAAGTCCATACCATTTCTTAATAATTATAGAGACCGTCTATAGTGGATTCTAAAACTATTCTAATAAACTCCACATAATTAGCCTTTGAAGAGTGTTTTACAGCTTATTTGTGTTATTTAGTACTCACAATAATTCAGTGAGGATACTTTAACTCAATTCTATCAGTTAAGAAATTGAAGCTGAGAAAGGTTGGTGGTGGTTTGTGGTGGTTTAGTTGCTAAGTTGTGTCCGACTCTTGCGATCCCATGGACTGTAGCCCACCAGGCTCCTCTGCACATGGGATTTTCCAGGCAAGAATACTGGAGTGGTGTGCCATTTCCTTATCTAGGGGATCTTCCCAACCCAGGGATCGAACTCAGGTCTTCTGCACTGCAGGCAGATTCTTTACCAACTGAGCTACCAGGGAAGCCTGAGAAAAGTTAAGGGACTGGCCCAAAAAGGCGGAGCATCAAAGAATTGATGCTTTCAAACTGTGTTGCTGGAGAAGACTCTTGAGAGTTCCTTGGACAGCAAGGAGATTAAGCCAGTCAATCCTAAAGGAAGTCAACCGTATATATTCATTAGAAGGACTGATGCTCCAATACTCTGGCCACCTGTTAGGAAGAGCTGACTCATTGGAAAAGACCTTGATGCTAGGAAAGATTGAGGACAGGAGGAGAAGGGGGTGACAGAGGATAAGATGGTTGTATGACATCACTGACTCAACGGACATGAGTTTGAGCAAACTCCAGGAGATAGTGAAAAACAGGGAAGCCTGGCGCGCTGCAGTCCATGGAGTCAAAAAAGTCAGACATGACTGAGCGACTTAACAAGAAAAGTGTCAAGGCTGGTCCTACAACACAAGTCTGCAGACACCAAGCTCCTCCATCATTCTGTGACAGAAGTAACCATGACTACAGGATAAGAGAACTTCCTTTACGGATGGTTCAGGGTCTAAAATGGTCCCTGAAGATGCTGACATACAGAGAGTATAAAAGACAATTTAACATTCTCTCCCTGACTCCCAACTTTATCTTCTAATATCATATAGTACCCACATATCCTGTCTCTATGCGATTAATCAATCACCAGTAAGAAACGTAAGTTACGATGCCCTAGTTCCTAGAGTTGTTACCTCATGCTAAGCTATAAAAGAAAAGAAACTTGGGTCACAATCACATTCATGACATAAAATCCCTGCAGAATCCCAGAGTGGAGCCTCAAATGGATTTGAGAACTGCTTCACACAATCACTACTAACACAGTCCTACTTCATGGCAAACAGTACAAATTCTCAGAAGCACTGTAAGGAGTGGAAGATGGCACGTGGCTGCCCAGTGCTGGACTTGGAGCTGGAACAGACAACGACATCTAGGACACTCACACTTTCAGAGCTGGACCAGTTTGGAAGGGACTGTGACAGGACAGAAGTCAAGGCTCAATCCTCAACTGTATGATCTTGGACAAGTCACCAAATTTATCTGAGCCTGACCTTCAGCTAGCATCAAGTTAGAAGAAAGGAAGACCTCATCTCAAAATGTCAATGAATCTGCCACATGTCCACATCCACCTCTCATCCAGGTCCAGGACAGGCCCAGCTCAGATGCTCAAAGGAAGTTTATTAAACTATCCACCCATCAACAAGACTGTGCTCACAGTTAGCACTAACAGGCATGGTTGGGGACTGGTTCTCTAACCCTGTTTCACAGGTTTCATGGGCTCCAGGGGAAGAATAAACCAGGCAGGAGATTACCAAGGCTGACCTGGCATATATCACCAACATTTCAATGAGATACCAAAATCTGCAAAAAAATCAAAGATTACCCTCCCCACCAACTCATTTGCTGTCCTGATGGAAGATTAGAGTGGGTGAAGTCACAAGTATGGAGGAGGAGGATCAAGAACCAACCTGTGTCTAAGATGCTATCAGGGCTGTTACATCAGAAGGCCAAGTCTACTTTCAGGGTGAGGCAAGAGTAGGCCATGAACTTCTCTCCCTCTTGGGGGTAACAACTTAGTCCCACCCATCAGCTGAGAGCTGAGTTATGTACTCTGTTATTACCATAGGTCTCTCATACCATACGCACATGGACACACTTGCTTTGAGGAAGTCTAGGGAGGTCCGTCTAGTCAAGGCTATGGTTTTTCCAGTGGTCATGTATGGATGTGAGAGTTGGATGATGAAGAAAGCTGAGCACCGAAAAAATTGATGCTTTTGAACTGTGGTGTTTGAGAAGACTCTTGAGAGTCCCTTGGACTGCAAGGAGATCCAACCAGTCCATCCTAAAGGAAATCAGTCCTGGGTGTTCATTGGAAGGACTGAAGTTGAGGCTGAAACTCCAGTATTTTGGCCATGGAAAAGACCCTGCTGCTGGCAAGGATTGGGGGCAGGAGGAGAAGGGGACGACAGAGGATGAGATGGTTGGATGTCATCACCAACTCAATGGACATGGGTTTGGGTAGACTCTGGGAATTGGTGATGGACAGGGAGGCCTGGCGTGCTGCAGTCCATGGAGTCGCAAAGAGTCAGACACGACTGAGCGACTGGACTGAACTGAACTGAGGAAGGTTACAGAGGAGCCCTCTACACCTGCTGAGTTCTTAATCAGTCACAGGTAACTGGGCTGCCAGAGGAACCTTAGAGCCTACCTTCCTGGTCACAAGCAGCACAAATCCTAGAGGACAAGAAATTATACTGTGGTTTCATATGGCCTAACTGCTTCGCACAGCTGAATTCTTCAAGAATGTTTCCAGTACCTCCTCCATAAACCTATAGTATATGTAGCCTGGGGGAGACAAAATGCCTACCACACACCTAGGGCCCTACCTAGAGCCCTACCACACACCAAAAAAAAAAAAAAAAGAGTCATGATATAGAGTTCTGTTCTGTTGCCTGGATAATTCTGAAGAGTCCATGGGATAAAGACAACCTTGCATGACCTACATCACACATATCTATACCACATGACCCTTGCAGCCAACAATGTCTTCTTGTGTATGGTCATAACCCTATAACCTGGCTTGCCATAGTACCCAGGAAGTGCTCGCTGACTGCAATAACGAAATAGTCTTCCATGATCCTCCTATCTTAGCACATTCCTACTGATTCTCTGCTCAGTGGAGCTCTGAGAGGTGGCATACAATACAGCAGGGACTCCAGAGTCCTAGTTCCACTGGGAACTGCCTTCCACTAGCCAAAGGATGTTATGATGCTCAGAGGTGGGGACCTAAACTGTTAGTGGAAATAGCTTTCCACAAGTGCAAACTGAACCACTGTTGGATCAAAAATAATATGGAAAAAAAATCCAGAAAGTTTCAAAAAGTAAAACTTGAATTTGCCATATACTGGCAACTATGTGCATAGTATTTACAACTATTTACATATTTACATTCCCTGATAGCTCAGTTGGTAAAGAAGGAGACCCCAGTTCAATTTCCAGGTCGGGAAGATCCACTGGAGAAGGGATAAGCTACACACTCCAGTATTCTTGGGCTTCCCTTGTGGCTCAGCTGGTAAAGAATCTGCCTGCAATGTGGGAGACTTGGGTTCAATCCCTGGGTTGGGAAGATCCCTGGAGAAGGGACAGGCTACCCACTCCAGTATTCTGGCCTGGAGAAATCCATGGACTGTATAGTACATGGGGTCACAAAGAGTCAGACATGACTGAGCAACTTTCACTCATTACACTGTATTAGGTATTATACGTAATCTAGAGATAATGAAAAATATACTGGAAGATGAGATGCAAATCTCACTTGCACCTATAGACGCAAGTAATATAGATGCAAATACTATACAATTTTATCAAAGAGACCTAAGCATCCTCAAATTTTAGTATCTGCGGGGGTCCTAGGACAAATCCCCAGTGGATATCAGGGGACAACTATAACTATCTCGAGTAAAGGATACAAAGATCAAACACAGCAATTAAAATGGTTGAAAAGCTACAAAAGATAACAGGCTATGGTAGAGATGAGAACACTGCAGCTGAAAACCTCCCTCTCTCTTCAAGGAACCATTTTTCTCTGATGGCAAATATACTTTTCCGATGGTCTTCCCTCATTTGATGTCACTATCACAGCACTGGGCTTTCCTAGTAGCTCAGTTGGTAAAGAATCTGCCTGCAATGCAGGAGATCCCAGTTCAATTCCTGGGTCAGGAAGATCCCCTGGATAAGGGATAGGTTACCCACTCCAGTATTCTTGGGCTTCCCTGGTGGCTTAGACGGTAAAAAAAAAAATCTGCCTGCAATGCGGGAGACCTGGGTTCGATCCCTGAGTTGGAAGATCCCCTGCAGGAAAGCATGGCAACTCACTCCAGTAATCTTGCCTGGAGAATCCCATGGACAGAGGAGCCTGGTGGGTTATAGTGCATGGGGTCGCAAAGAGTCGGGCACAACTGAGTGACTGACTAAGCACACGCACATCACAGCACTGTAGTAAGGAGAACAGGTGCTGGTGAGTGCAGCAGAGGGTGAGCACTCAAATCCTCCTTCCCATTTCATCCAGGGAGGCTTCCCATTCTGCACACCTTCTCAGGATTTGCAGCCTATTTTTTAATACTCCACCAGGCAAGGGAATTTGACTATGTTCATCCTTTTATGTGTTAGCCTCGCTTCTCCAAACAGATTCATTCAATGCACATAATATATGTGGAACACAAATCATGTGCCAGGCGCTGGGTACCCAGCTATGAAGTACTACCTCCCTGGCCAAAGAAACAAGAAGACCATTAGGAGAATATATGTTGAGATGAATAAATATCAACTCATTAAATCAGTCATCAACCATCGGTCAGTGAATAGCACACAGCTTTTAGACAGACACTTCCTTTTCTTGGAAGTGTCAAGGCCAGATTTATCACCTGGTAAAGTGAAAAGTTCAGTGGGACTCATGATGCAATTAGGTCTTCAGGTTCTGTCTCGATTCAGCCACCAGAAAGACATGATACTGATGAAATCCTGTGCTCCACCCCTTATTTATTCCACACAAACACCCAATTATGTATGTCTCTATTTTAAGAAAACCCACTAAATGAGAACCTGAACTTCTTAAAACAAAAGAGTGAATAACCTTCAATTTACTCTACATAAGACCTCTTTGCTTCATAATAGTCTGTTTGCTCATTACTCAACAGGGAGGCCAGGGTCTGCGAGGCTAGGAGGAGGCATGGAAGAGTTTTGCACTGGTTGCAATGCCAGTCCTACCCTATTTTGGATGAAACAAGTCTTGAGTAAGTCACCTAAATCTCTCTGTATTCTAGTCCCCTGGTTTGTAAAATAACAGCTATACTGATAGCTTATGTATTTATATTTACACTTACACTTGGAACCTAAATCTAGAAGGTCTCTGAGATCCAACTCGAACACTCTGCAATTCTTTTATTCTTCCCATATCTTCTGTGGTCACATCCCAGTGACTTAAGGCCCACCTACTGGCTGACAGATCAGTTAGAGCAAACAGCCAGAACCCAGCCAGATTGCACGTGGGGCTGCTTGCCCCGGCTGTGGAGGTGCCGCTCGCTCTCTCTGAGGCGTGGGAGGCGGGAGCTTGTGCTTTCCTCCCCTAGCTGTTCATCAATGTGTTGCTCAAGTGTAACTACACGTAAGCAGAATTTATTCATTACTTGTCTTCTGTTCTCAAATATTTACACCTTTTACTGCTCCGTGGTGGGGCAGGCGGAGCGGGGGGGGGGGGGGGGCTTCTAAAATCTCAATGAGTAATTTGACCTGTAATAGTGAAAATAAAAAGATGATATCAATTCTGGTTCAATGGCAGCAGTGGTGGTAGTCTAATTATTGGATCTTCTGCATTCCTTACAAAAACAGAACTAAATAACAAAATTTAAACCTCATGGACAATATCCAACAAAATTTGGTGACAGGGCATCCCCGTGAGTGCATGTTAAGTTTCTTGCATCATGTCCAACTCTTTGCGACCCCATGGACTGTGGCCCACCAGGCTTCTCTGTTCTTGGGATTCTCCAGACAAGAATACTGGAGTGGGTTGCCATGCCCTCCTTCAGGGGATGTTCCCGAACCAGGGGTTGAACTCACGTCTCTTTATGTCTCCTGCATTGGCAGGCAGGTTCTTTACCACTAGCACCGCCAAGTCCCAAATACATGCAGTTGGGAACGATCACTAACAGCCAGCATAATACTGGTGTCCATGTGGGAGAAAACAAAGGTAAGCAATGGGGCACATGAAAACCCTGGAGGAGGAGAACCTGGAAAGGACCAACAGGGTTTCTTGAAGAGCACAATGGGCAAACTGGAGAGTTAACAGCTGAAATGAGGGGCTCAGGGGGCCCGCAGTGAGGTCTGAAGGGCTGGAATACCCCAGCCCCTATGAACCCTCAAAACTGGCTCACCAGGCAGGATCCCACATCAAGGAGAAACCACTGAAAGCAGAGTCAAAACTTGAGCAGGAGAGGCAAGGGAGACACAAGGGAAGGTTTGGATCAAAGTGGGAGAGGGAACAGGACCACACCAATCTCCTAATCTATTAATACATGAAAACAACAGAAGAGGAACTATGAAGGTAGAAACGCTACTGACCTTACCATCCTTCTAAAATTGAGAACAAGTTCACTTAAAAAATAAGACAAGTACCAAGGAAACTCCAAAGACATCTCTATAAGAAAAGGAGATTGAGCAGCAAAAATGTCACCTCTGGAGATGCGTGACAATCAAAGCATGCCAAAATGACATATTCAAAAAAAAACAGATAAAAATATAACATTTTAGAATGAGCTTAAAATATTCTAAATTATGCAAGACATGAAAGAAAAAATAAATTTGAATTATGAAAATTCAGAAGCTGAAGTGACTAAATTTAAGAAGGAATCAGAAACTTAAAAAAGAAAATCATTTTAGAAATGAAAGCTAAACTAGAAGGAATATAAGAAAAAATAACCTTCGGAACTTCCCTGATGGTCCAGTGGCTAAGCCTCTGCACTATCAATGCGAGGGACCCAGGTCTGATCCCTGGTCAGGGAACTGGATCCCACAGGCCATAACTAAAGATTCTGCATGTTGCAACTAAGACCCGATGCAGCCAAGTAAATAAGAAAGAAAGAAAGAAAGAAAGAAAGAAAGAAAGAAAGAGTAACTTTAAAATGTCTGAAAAGTAGAGAAAGTTTTAAAATGAAAAAAAAATATAGTAGTTGACTTGTCTGACTCCCATTTAGTCCCAGACATTTAGTGTGATCTGGACATTTATATCCGAAAACACTTTAGAAAACTTTTAACACGCTGAAGACCCAGTGTGTTTCTCCATATTTCTGTCTCTCAAAACTTCATTGCAAAACAACAAAAAAAAACAAACAAAAAATACAGTAACATAAAAGCTGTACTTCATCAAAAGCACATTTGTACTTCAAAAGGACACCATTAAGAAACTAAAAAGAACTCACAGAACGAGAGAAAATATATACAAATCATATCTTACAGGGGACTTTATCCAGCATAAATAAAGAACATGCATAGCTCAATAGCAAAAACAAAGAACTCAATTTAAAAAATGAACAAAGAATCTGAATAGACATTTCAGATGAGGCATCTTACGAATATGGATAATAAGCACATGAAAAGACACTGCATGTCATTAAGGAAATGCACATCAAAATCATCAGGAGAGACCACTTCACACTCCTTAGGGTGGCTATAATCAAACAGTCATAACAAGAAATGTTAAGAATATGGAGAAATAAATTGGAACTCTGATCCATTGCTAATGGGAATGTAAAATAGGGCAGCTACCTTGGAGTAGTCTGGCATGTCCTCATAAGGTTAAACATTAAGTTATTATTTGATCTAGCAATTCCACACTCAAGAATAAACCTAAGAGAAAAAGAAAACACATCTACACAAACATTGGTACGCAGAAATTTCAGAGCAGCATTATTCATAATAACCGCAAAGGAAAAACACTCTAAATATCCATTAAATGATGAAAAGATAAATAAAATGTAGAATATGAATACAAAGAAATATTATTAGCAATGAAAACCAATTAAGTACTGATACACCCAACAACTGGATGAATCTTGAAAATTTTAATTATATCAAGTGAAAGAAGTCAGTCACAAAAGACCACATATTTTAAGATTCCATTTATACAAAATATTGTCCCCATGAGTCCTTTCTAAGGATACTACAGAATAAACTTTAGATGGCCCAAATAACTAGACACATGGAAGTACGTACTGGTAGTATTAAATATGTAGTTATTAAGGAACTAATATTAAGCAAGGCTTGCAGAAAGATACACTGTTTAATGTTATATTTTGTGCTCTTTCAGTTGTTCTGTTACCATAAATTTGGTGTCTTAAAATAACAGATGTTTATTTTAAAATTCAGAATTTCACTTTGACCAATATTAAAGTGCCAGCAGGTTGCCTTCCCTCCAGAGATTCTGGGGGAATATGTTCCCTGCTCTTGCAACTTCTGGTTGACGCCAAACTACTTCAGCTTGTGGCTGCATTATTCCAATCTCTGACTCCAGGATCACACTGTCATTGCCTCTTCTGTGTATAATCTCCCCTTACTTTCCTCTTATAAAAACACTTGTGATGGCATTTAGGGCCCACCCAGATAATCCAGGATAACAGCCCCATCTCAAGACCCTTAGTCACATATGCAATGCCTTTGCCTGATAAAGTAATATTCACAGGTACTAGAGATTAGGACCTGGACACTTTCTATAGTGCCTTCTTCAAGAGAATCTTTAATGAAAAGTAGCTTTAAAGAAAGTATCAAGAGTAGTATGTTATGGAAGTGAGGCCTTTCTACTGCCATCAAGGAAAGAAAAAACCCTAGACAGATGGTTAGAGGCAATAAGACCCATATATTACACACTCTCTTTGTCCCTTTGCCTAGAGTCTCAGGGCCCCTGTCTCCAGCCAGCTTCTAAAGGTAGGGACCTGGACACTTTCTGAAGGGCCATTATTCAGTCCACCACCAACAATCTAGTACAATCATCTTTTTAAAAGATGGAGGATAAGGATGGCATATGCAAAAAAAAGTTTTAGGTGTTTTCAGTATCATTATTGATGCTGGGGTTAGTATTGTTATTCTGAGACTGCTGACTGTATATTGTAGAATAAAGCAAATGGAGAATAAAGCAATTCTTCATTCCCTACATACTTGAAAATCAGAATTCACAGTATGGAAGAATGAACAGATGAAATATAGAAAATACAGGTAAAAACCCTGAAGCCTTGAATTCTAATTGGAAATATGAACTCACAAGTATGTTCATATCTATTCATTCTCATGCATTCTCTTCATAGTTTCCCAATTCTGTCTGAAAAAGATCTAGAAACAATGGTCAACTCAAAAAAAAAAAAAAAAACACAGCATCCCAAGCACCTATATGGTGGTCCTGAGAAAAGATTTTGCATTAAAAGACATCAAGTCTTCCTGGAGAAATGCTGATTTGAGTCTGAGCTGGAAAATAAATGAAGAGTGGAAGAGAAGAGGAAGGAGAGCAGAGGACACAGAGAGGATCAACCTCCAGAGCTCAAAGAGGTGCCAGTTACCAGACTGTGTATTCACAAAGGTTAAGAAAGAATGTATCATAGGGAGGGGAGGAATGCATCGATCGGCCCTGGATATAGTCACTCACAAGAACCAAACACAGAAAGGCAACTGCTGGCAGTGTCCAGCCAAATACTTTGCAGGCGGGAGAGAGCTTTGACCTACGGATTTTGAATATTCCAGCTTCATCAGGGAAATCATCACCATCGTGTGGGAGGGCACCCCAAACCCTCTTGGCCTGCTGACATTGAGTATACCCAACCACCCCTCTGATGGGGATCTATGCCCCTACAACCCCCACCCTCTTATCTGCAGGGAGATGAGTGCTGCTTCTGCATCCACAAGAATATCCAGTCACTCCGTCAATTACATATTCCACCATAAACCCATCAAAAGGCATTCTGGCCCAATAAATCAGGTTCGTCAATTGGCATAACCCAGGTCTTTTCATAAATGTCCCTGTTCAGTGAATACATCAGCATTTCTCCTGGCTACATACTGCAATCACTTGGGAGCTTTTAAAGTTACAGTGATAGTGGAACCCTGGCCCAGATACATGAAATAAGAATCCCTAGGAGTAGTGAGCATCTGTTTCTAAGTTCTCCAGGTGATCCCAAAGTACAACTGGGTTGCAAAGTACCATTAAAATATGAAATTAGGTTTCAGAGGAAGCAAGACTAAGGGTTAACCCTTGAAAAACGGGTTGCCCTTTAAGGCTAAGACTCTGACCCCTATGAAGTACACAGAGGCCTCTTTCTTCTTAAATGTGTACAATATCCAAGATCTTAGCTCAGTCTTTTTCCTCCTTTGCCCTTCTGCAGAATGTGACCCTGCAAAACTCTGCAGTTTTTCAAAACTCTTCTCCTTTGGCTGCAATAGGGAAAATTGATGACTAAGACTTAAAAGACTTTTTTTCATGGAGCAGGAAAAGGTGTAAATATTTGAGAAGAGAAGACAAGTAATGAATAAATTCTGCTTACGTGTAGTTATACTTGAGCAACACATTGATGAACGGCTGGGGGAGGAAGGCAAAAACTCCCGCCTCCCACGCCTCAGCAAGAGCGAGCGGGCACCTCCACAGCCGGGGCAAGTGCAGCCCCACGTGCAATCTGGCTGGGTTCTGGCTGTTTGCTCTAATTGATCTGTCAGCCAGTAGGTGGGCCTTAAGTCATTGGGATGTGACCACAGAAGATATGGGAAGAATAAAAGAGAATTGCAGAGTGTTCCAGTGATCTTGGAGACCTTCTAAGATTTCGTTTCTAAGGAACTCTTATTTTACAAACCAGGGAACTGGAGTACAGAGAGATGAAAGCGACTTGTTTAAAGCTTGTTTGATCTAACAAAGGGTAGGACTGGCACTGAAAACCAGTGCAGAACTCTTCCATGCCTCCTTCTAGTCTTGCAGATCCTGCCCTGCCTGCTGCATAAATAGACCATTATGAGAAACGAGTACTTGGAATGGGGAGGGAAGAGGAGGGCCCACATCCCTCCACATGACATAGCCAAGGCGTCAAGGCTTCTCCCTTAGAAGAGGTGAGTCAGCAGCCTCAAGTGTGTGCTTCAGACATACTTTTAATGAAAAACAACTTCAAGCTACTCCTGGAAAGAGGAAATAAAGACTCCCTAAAAGGCATCACTGTCATCATGCACTTGACATCCACAGGACCCAAAGGTCACTGGCCTTACTCTCTAACAAACTGAACTCTTGCCAAATTTCATGCACTCCCTACATCAGTTCAGTTCAGTTGTTCAGTCATGTCTGACTCTTTGCAACTCCATGGACTGCAGCACACCAGGCTTTCCTGTCCATCACCAACTCCCAGAGCTTGCTCAAACTCATGTGCATCGAGTCAGAGATGCCATCCAACCATCTCATCCTCTGTCGTCCCCTTCTCCTCCCGCCTTCAATCTTTCCCAGCAGCAGGGTCTTTTCAAATGAGTCAGTTCTTCGCAGTAGGTGGCCAAAGTATTGGAGCTTCGGCTTCAGCATCAGCTCTTCCAATGAATATTCAGGACTGATCTCCTTTAGGATGGACTGGTTGGATCTCCTTGCAGTCCAAGAGACTCTCAAGAGTCTTTTCCAACACCACAGGTCAAAAAAAAGCATCAATTCTTCAGTGCTCAGCCTCCTTTATAGTCCAACTCTCAGATCCATACATAACTACTGGAAAAACCAGAGCTTTGACTAGACGGACCTTTGTTGGCAAAGTGATGTCTCTTCTTTTTAATATGCTGTCTAGGTTGGTGGACTCTTGGAGGGCACAAACAGAACCCCCTATGCTTACTGTAATAGCTACTATGTGCCAGGCCCTCTGCTGGTACTACAGAAAAGATTGCATTGGCCATAAAGTTCGTTTGGGTTCCTCAGCAAACCCAAATGGACTTTTTGACCAACCCAATATAAAGTTTAACTATAATACATTTTATGGAGCCTATGGTAAGACAAGTACACAAATATCAGATTATAAACCAAATGGTGCTATTGTTAACTCAAGGAATAAGAAAGAACGTAGAGTTGGGAGGTGAGGAAAAAATTAGTATCTGATGAACTAAGCCTCATAAGATAAGCGTGGAGTTGATGTTTTCATCCCCGATCTACAAAAACAAAGCCAGCTTCAGGCCACAGGTTAAATTATTCTCAGGAGAAGAAAAGTGAAACCCACACCATAAAAATTTTTAGCATGTTGCCAAGGGAATGGCTGGGAGAGCACCATCACCAAATACTGCATTCTTGCCCCAAAATGTTTTTTGAAAAATACAGCCAACAGGATTGGGAAAACCACTGGGCTGGGCAGAAGCAGAATTACTACAGTGGACAAGAGCCTTATTTGGGATCCTACTCCTAGCAAAGGCACCAGATAAATGTGGTGAGGAGCAAAGCAGTGTACTGTATACCCAGTGACATCAGCTTCATTCATTCATTTGTTCATTCAAGATCAACAGTGCACCTATAACATGTCAGGCACTGTGCTAAGCCTGGGGAATTCAAAAGTGAATCAGACATGGTGCTTCTTTCTACATCCCACAGGCCAGGGAAAGTACCACCTGGAGGGGGCCTGGGGGCTGGAGGGAGATTGTAGAAAACAAATAATTGTAACATAAGCAGTAAGGATAAACAGACAGCCTAGGACACAAAGGGAGTTGCTATCTAATATCCCAAACAATCTAATTAGCCTCAGAAATCCATCATGGATTTGTCATCAGTTTCTTACAGAATCCCTGCATGAAGTTTTTGTATTTCAGCAACTTCTAACAAGAGGCTGGAAGGGAGAAAGAAATGATCTAATCCTAACTTGCTGAGACTGTCAACTGTCTATGTTTTTACAGCCTTGATTAGCATCCCACTCAGTTCTCAGAAGGGTTCATTCGGACACAGTTAAATCTCATCGTTTTGTCTAAATAGACCTTAAATTGCCAAATCTCAGCAGCCTAAAATGATTCCTAAACTCTGAGATAGTATAAGATATCAAGACTGCTCTAAAAAGAGAATTCCATATAGGATATTAGGACACAGTGTAACTAAGGGCCCAAACCCACAAAGAACAGTTGAGGAACCCATACAGAGATAAGTTCAACCACCTTTCAAGCTCATACAGCTCTCATAGCAGAGTGTCCTCCCAGTGGATGGAGTTCAAAGCTCTATCTTGTGACTTGTAATAACTCAGGGTAAGTTCCTTGGAAGTGAAGACTATTTAACTTTGCATCTTTTCTACTTCTGATTCTCCTTCCCAAATAAAGCCTGGCCCTAAGAACACAACATATGCTGCTGTACTAAGCCTTTCTCTACAACTTCTCTTACACCTACCCTTCCATTTCCATGCCTGCCATGATCGTCCTCATTCAAGTCCTCATATGTGGAGATGTCCTCAGCACTCTTTTCTATTTTTACAACAACTCTTATCCATGTCCTCTTCCTAATACATAATTCTGTGTATGCACACATATACACATGTGTGTATGTAAATACGTGTGTGCATGCTAAGTCGCTCAGTTGTGTTAGACTCTTTGCAACCTATGGACTGTAGCCCACCAGGCTCCTCTGTCTATGGGATTTTCCAGGCAAGAATGCTGGAGTTGGTTGCCATGTCCTCCTCCAGGGAATCTTCCCGACCTGGGATCAAACCCACTTCTTCTACGATGCAGGCAAATTCTTTACTGTTGAGCCACTTGGGAAATGTGTGTGTGTGTGTGTATGTATACATTATATATATATATGCGTGTACATCTCTGAGAGGCACACATTTTTGTTCCCTACAAAATGGGCTTCCCTGGTGGCTCAGATGGTAAAGAGTATGCCTGCAATGCAGGAGACCAGGGTTTGATCCCTGTGTCAGGAAGATTCCCTGGAGATGGGAATGGTTACCCACTGCAGAATTCTTGCCTGGAGAATCCCATGGAGAGAGGAGCCTGGTGAGCTCCTCTGTCGCACCATGGGGTTACAAAGAGTCAGAGACAACTGAGCGACTAACATTTTCATTTACAAGATGAAGCCACATCTCTCAAGCCTGGTATTTAGAGCTTCCTGGGGTATGTAAGGGTCTTCCTACTTCTATTATTTTCTTACTATCTCCTCTCCCCAACTAACACCACAGAGTTACATTTCCTCTCCTCTTCACTTACCTAAAAGCTACCCATTCACTTTATTTACCCACATAATCATTTCAAACTAAGAGATGCCCTCCTTATACCTCTTGGCAACTTCTGGAGTAGAACACAGGCCCTCATTCCAGCCACAAGCATCTCTCACTTGAAATATGGGATGAGCTTCCTGAACAGTCTCTCCAGGCCTATTAGCGCCCCTCCAACCCACTCTCCACAAAACTGCTACAGTGATATTTCTAAGTCTTAAGATGTATCATCTCATGCTCCTGCAAGACCCCTTCCAAAGTCACAGACTAAGCCACCAACAACAGCTGCTTCTAAAAACTGTCCTGGGTTTCAGGGACGAATATAAACGGATGAGCTCTACCCCATCACAGCAGTACCCCCACAAACAAGCTCATGAACAAAGCTCAGTAGAACATCTCTGTGCGGAAATAGCAAAGCCTCATTCCTGCAAAGCCTTGGTCCAGTTCTGCCCCAGAACTGGATAGGGAATGACCTTGAAAAAGTCACTTAATACTGAGTGTCTGAAACCACAACAATAAAAGGGAGAGAATGACATCATGCAGCACAGATGGGAGGATTAAGTGAGAAACTTTATGAAACACCTGGTAGAATGTCCAGCATACAGTATGTGCTCAGTACACAGTACTACCACTGTGCCTGTCTTTCTGTGTCTCCCCAGCTGGGCTGGCTGACTTCCTTCAAGTCACCATCTTGTTTCATCTCTCTGACCTTCAACACCAAGCACTGTGCTCTAAACACAGTACAAGCATAATACACACTTCCTATGTGATTGGACTTACTCCTACCTCTGCATTTAGAAATGTAGGAACACATCAAAGAATACAAGTTAGATTCAGAAGAGACTATATGGGGAAAAGAAACTCGATAAATCTAAGAGAGTAAAATAAAGGTAAGTGATAAGAATTTACAAGGGAGTACACAGTGATTCATAAAGACCTCCACTTAGTAAAGCCACCAGGGCCTTTCGATCTTTCCACCAAAACTACCTTGGCCTGTTCCAGCAGGCAAACACTGAAGATTCTCCAAGTGTGCTCCTCGATTTGATTGGATTGGATAGAATCAGCCAGGGAGCTTCTAAAACTCCCAATGTGCAGAACTCCCATTTCCATAAAGATGGAGTCAACATACTTTTCTCTATGCCTTCTGCGATCAACCACCAAAACTCCAGGAATTATAGATCAAACAAGTACAAGACAATTCCGAAAGATGAAGAGAAGGCAGAGCAGCCAGGGACCTCAGCACTCAAGAACCACATGGCAGTTGAGTTCTCTGGGTTCTTTTTGCCCAGACCTGTTGCTGGAGAAGCCAGTGACCCAGAAACGCCAACGAACACAGGTCAAAAAAAAAAGATCCCAAGAGAAACTCTATTTCCCTAGCCAAAGGCAGCCTCACATGAAATGCCTCAGAGAAGGCTGAAAGGGAAGCTGGGATGCCAGGAAGTGACCTACAGGTGACCAGGCCTCCTCCTCTCCTTGCTGGGGTTTCAGAGGAGTCCCAGTGAAGAGTCAGAACTTTCACCACCAGCCAGGGTCATGAGGCAGAGCGTCAGGGGAGACCACGTGAGCAACAGTAATGAGGCACTCTGGCCCCATCACAGAGTGGCATCAGCTGAGACTAATAAATGATCTAGTCTTCCACCCCACCCAACAGTAAGCAGGCAGCACTCCCCTCCCTTCATCAGCCCATTGGCAGAGGCGTCTTGCCAAAACAGATTTAACTGAGATTCAGAAAGTCATAACATAATACCCAAACCATCCAGGTTTCTGTTTTTTGTTTTAATTATTTATCACTTTATTTTTTGGTTGTGCTGGGTCTTTGTTGCTATGCACAGGGTTTCTCTAGTTGTGAACATGGGCTCTAGGACATGCAGGCTTCAGCAGTTGCAGCACTTGGGCTCAGTGGTGTGGCACATGGGCTTAGCTGCTCCACGACATGTGGAATCTTCCCAGACCATGGATCAAACCCGTGTCTCCTGCACTGGCAGGTGGCTTCATACCCACTGTACCACCAGGGAAGTCCCACCATCCAGGCTTCAATCAAAAATAATGATTTTTACCATCATTTTAGGGAAAGAGCAAATTAGCCAAGATGGTAGTGATCAGGCTCTCTCACCCCACACCCTCTCGCTCTTGCCCCACATTTTGTAAATGACTATGTGACAGCTGAGATCACTTATAGCACTGTGCATGCACATCAGGAGGTACTCGCTTGGCCACAGGCTTTTGTTCTGTAAGCACATATAAGCCACCTGAAAAGGCCGTTGTAGCTCTTTTATGGCTATATTATGGCTGCATTACGGCTGCATCCACTGGTCAACCACAAGAGAATACAGCGTGTCTGCTGCTGCTACAGCGGCTGTGCCAGCCCAGAGAGGATAAACTCATTTGCAGTTTCTACACCTTGAGTTCTCTTCCAGCTTCCCCGCTCACGCCTTGCCTACCATGGATTCAGCGAATAGTGCACACAGTGAGAACAGCAAGACAACTGGAGTAGCTGGCAGGATCAGCAAGACAATCATCATTCTAGGAACTGGCTTCCCAGGTGGCTCAGTGGTAAAGAATCCACCTGCCAAGCAGGAAATGTGGGTTTGATCCCTGGGTCGGGAAGATCCCAGGGACCTCAGCACCCATGAACCACATGACAGTTGAGTTCCCTGGGTTCTTTTTCCCTCACATCTCCCAGACCTGTTGCCGGAGAAGCCAGTGACCCAGAAATGCCAAGGAACACAGAAATGCAACCCACTCCAGAATTCATGCCTGGAAAATCCCACAGACAGAGGAGACTGGCGGGCTACAATCCATGGGGTTGCAAAAGAGTTGGGGATGACTTAGTGACTAAACAATAACAATACTTCTAGGGATCAGAAAAATCTCAACATGAATGAGAAAAGACCATCAAAAGATGGCAGCACCAAGATGACAAATATATTAGAATTACCTGACAAGGACTTTAAATTGGCCTCCATAAAAATGCTTCAACAAGCAATTATGAATATGCTTGAAACAAACGGAAAAACAAAATTTCAGCAAAGAAACAGAAGATATAAAAATTGCAGCACCCACGCTACACTCCATACTAATTGAATTAAAATTGCTGAGGGTTCCCAGCCGTTAGCAATTATTTTTAACTCCCTAACGATTTCAATGAACAGCCAAGTTTGAGAATCAGTGCTCCAACTTGATGGTTCTCAAACTAATGTATCCATCAGAATCACCTGGACAAAGGTGATAAAGGCAAAGAGATCCCGGCCCTCAGCTACTCCAAGACCGGGAAGTAGCATTTTAATCAGATTTCATGTGATTCTAACAGATCCAAAAGCCTTTACTAATCAAAGCAATTTGCAGGCAATTCTCCTCATTTCAGGAGGCTGCAAAATTCCTGATCTGAAACAGGAAACAGCAAAATTTAAGTGACCTTGAAGCAAGAGGTAAAGTTTCAATTATACTTTAAAAAAAGTTTCACACTTTGGATATGGGTGCCCAGGATATAGTGTATTTAACCTGGACTGCCAAATTTAAGAGAAAAAATCCACATATATTGAGGAACAGTTTGAAAATGTAGTTACAGTACAGGTTATACGTGTTTATGGGAAATAGCATGGGAGCGAGATTAAATAGTAGCTGTCACTTGGCCCATGGGAGACATTAACCTTCTTCTTGGCAGCAGAAAAAGAAAGGGCTTCCACATGAGCACCTCTTCCCATCCAAAAAGACCACAACAAAATGGGAAGAGGTTATAATATAGAAAAAAAGAACACATCCAAAGAGCTTTTCCATTGTGTACTGTGGGCTAAGATTTCCAACCAAAAGGCAACGTCTCCTGGGTTGGAAGTTTTTTCCGGCATTTATACTTTCCTGGAAGGACGCTGGAGGCTCCAAGTGGAGTGGAGAGAACTGGTCCTCAGAAAAAGAGCTGAAAAAGGCAAGGAAGAGGGCATGGAAGATGGCAGAAGGAAGAGATGCAGTCGGGGGAGTGAATGGCCACCATCACACAGGAAGTGCATAGGCAGAAGCTCAGCGAAGAATAACTCTCTCCAGGAAGGAAGGGCCTCCCAAAGCCCCTCTCCTGCCCTTCTACTTACTCACTGATGCCTTATTTCCATATCTGGAGACCATCAACATGGCCCACCAGAGGTGGCCTGTTGCCCACTGGCACACAGCAGCTGACCAGCCCCCGGTTACAGACTTAACCTCAATGAGAGGGGCTGAGACCACCACCTTTAATAGACCATTTGCCCATTCAATCCAACCCAGAAGGATGGTCTCAGCTTCCTCATCTGAAAAAATGGAACCAAGAATACCTACCCTCAGGGAGCCACTGTAAAGATTAAATTAGTTTTGCATATGTAAAATTCCTAGAACCACAAATTGAAAGTGGTGAGTACCGGGCAATCATTAGTTCTTAGCATTCTCAAATATATTCAGCACAGAACTTAATAGTGCGAGACTGCTGGGGTTTGACTCGGGAGTTTTTTCATTACTGAATGTGGACCGTGAGCAAGTTTCTCTGCCTCTCTGTGCCTCGGCTTCCCCACGAGTAAAACTCAAATGAGGAGAGACCTTACCTCACAGGGCTGTTGTGGAAGACTAATCATTTCCTAGAAAGAACTTGGCACAGTGCCTAGAACATAGTAAGTGCTTTGTAAATAACAGTGATTGTTATTAGCCCTCTGTGATGTAGACTGCATGAGGCAGGTATGTGAGGAGTCCCTTTCGTTCTTAAGGAGCTTATAGCCTAGATCAAGACATAAGAAACGTACACCAGCAGGGAAGAACATCTCAGAACATGGTACATGTGATGGTTCTGCAAGCATGCAAACAGTATTTCTCTCTAAAGTGCTCACGTACAGGCTGATGGAGTTCAGAATGTTCTCAACACAGGGAGCACTGGGCAAGTGCCCTCTTCTTAGCCACCCCTTGGTAGGAGTCCCAGGCTGTATTCAACTCTCAAGATCATTTCAACAGTACTGGAAAACACTGAAGCTTCAAGAATAGGCAGAGAGGGGACTTCCCTTGTGGTCTAGTGGTTAAGAATCCACCTGCCAACGCAGGGGACACGAGTTCAATCCTGGTTGGAAAGATCCCACGTGTCTCTGGGCAGCTAAGCCCATATGCTGCAACTACTGAAGCCTGCATGCCCTAGGGCCCATGCTCTGCAACAAGAGAAACCATCTTAACAAGAAACCACCGCAAGGAGAAGCCACCGCACCACCACTAGAGAGTAGCCCGACTGCTGCAACTAGAGAAAGCCTGAGCGTAGCAACAAAGACCCAGCACAGCCCAAAATAAAACTACATAAATTTAAAAAAAAAACTTTAAAAAATAAATGATAGTAGTAGCCACTGTCCTCGGTTCTCATAGATGGACCCATAAGAGTATAAGACACACAAGTCTCACTGAAGTGTTGCAGAAAACCAATTTAGTTTCACACAAGGGATAGGGGACTAGGAGTACAAAAGCGTTCCAACACTCTGGGCACAGAACTTGCTGGAAGTGCCATTTTAAGTAAATTTAAAGCCAGCTGCTCCAGTACTTAAAAGGAAACATGATGCTGAATATAACAATTGAAAAGGGAATGGTAAGCATCACAAGGTATTAATTAATCCCATGATGCAAGATTCCTCCTGCTTAGATTACCTCTGCTTAAAGAAGTATTTATCCAAGAAATTCAGAGAAAGACCGTGAAGACAGACAACACACTGTACTTAAGAGTCTGTGATTTTTAATCCGAATGAGGATTAAAAGGCTGGAACAAATGTGATGGGGGCATGCACCAGAAGCCAGTTAACCCCTCCTTATTCCTTCCCGAGGAGGATGACAGCTATTTTAAGTTCACAAAGCAGAGGTACTGTCTGATTTGCAACTTTAGGAATCAAGAATAATACAGTAGCTAGATTTTTTTAAGTAGACATGTAAAATGAAGATAATACACTACTAGGTCTTTGATTCATTAGGGAAAAAAACAGAGTATATGACAATTTTTAGATTAAACTATGCACAGATGAAATTTAAATTGCAATCTGCAGGACTAAACAACAACAATAATAAAAATAGTGACCCACTCATTGCCAGGCACTGTGCCGGGTATTTGCATGCATAACTCATTTTCTCCTCTCATTAACCCTATGAGGCATGTGACATTTGTATCCTCTTTTTACAGATGAGGGTGCTAAAGGAGAAATGTTAACTAACTCAAACAAGTTCACACAGCAAGTGAGGGACAGTGCCAGGATTTGAACCCAAACACAATTTGGCTCCTGAATCCATTTACGCTATGCTATCAATCAAATTCATGTTATAAAAACCATAAAATAAAAAAGAAAGAAAGAACTAGGGGAAAGGGTATCAAATCATTAATAAGAACACGTTGAAAATATTTTCTACTGATAAATGACAATTATCTACTCCTAAGATTGGCCATATGTTCTACAATCAAAGATTCTAAGCCTGCTGCACGTTCATCACCAGAATTTCATTTAATTCAGGGAAAATGTTTACCTGGCACTTTCTTTGGAGGGCAGTGGCATTCTGTCAGGTGGGGATGGGGAATACCTCCTGGGATCAGGGACTACTCTCACTGGGGCCTGAGAGTTACAGGACTAAAGCAAGAAAAAAAGCCAGAGGAGACCGAAGCCAGCTGAGGCATCTCCCACCCTTGGGTAATAGAGCAGGGTCCTGGCAGTCCTTGTAGAGAGCACCTTAGAAATTATATTCATTGATTCGAAATACATTTTTTTCTATATGCAAGGCACTGCAGTCAGCAATGCAGAAGACACGAGGGGGCAGAGTGACAGGGACCCTAATGATGACAACTGGGGGGATGAAAATCAGACAAGGGCAAGCAGCTATAACGCATACCAGGGTTTAGTCTGTTCCTTCCACATAGAAGGAACTACTAACATCCACTTCACAGAGTGACAGTGGGCTAGGCCTGAGATACACATGGGGAATCACAGGAAAGGTTGAGGGAATGGTAGGTACCCCTTTTGGGTTGAAGCGTGGAGTGATTAAAGGGAATCACTCAAAACCAGAGAGCCCTGAATATCAGGCTAAGAATTTTTGACCTAATACGCTAGATTTAGAAACTTTTAGTGTTTTGAGTAGAAGGATATCACAATCATATTTCAGAATAATTAACAGGGCAAAAGTTTATAGGATAAAGTACAGGTCTCCAGAAAGTAATTGAAACAGTATGGTGAGAGGTGGTGTGCATCTGAACCAGCCAGAAGTGAGAGGGAACAAGCAGAATGCATGGCTGGATATCACTGTGAAAATGCAAGGATGCAGCAACTGACTTGAAGTTGGGGACAGGGGATGTCTGGGAAGAGCCTGGCCACAAAAGGTACTCAGTCCATAGCTGAGTTCACTGTTATATGAAAGGATTCAAGCACTGCTCCAAAGTGTCAGCCCTGGTGCCTAAGAGGACAGTGGGGTCATCTAAAGAAGTATAAAGTGTCAGAGAGATTTGAATTCAACATGATGAGTGATGGGATTAGCAAAATGTTCAGTGGGGTAGAGCCAGCCAGCAGGAAGCTAAAAGAAAGATCTGGAAACTGAACTGGAGTTAGAGATCCAGGAGCCAACATACATAATGAGGGGTAAGGACGAAGGATGGAATCAAGCATTCACCGGAGAGGCCAATGAGCAGAGAAAGAGCAACCAGCAAAGAGGAGAAGGTACAGACAGGGGGGCTGTGCATGGCCAACAGAGAGACTGCAGAGAGCTGGATGAGGCATCCCAAGAAAGACAAGGACAGGCCACTCAAGAAGAAAACTCAAAAAGGTTGAGGACAGAGAAGGGTGACAATCGAACATTCCTACACGGCAGCCAGAAGTGGGAAGGACACAGCCAGGGACTGAATGAATATTGAGAAACTGCAGACAGCAGATCACTCTTTCATGAGGCTTAGCTGTAAAAGGAAGAAGACAACATACTGATGAATAAACAGGTGGAGAGAAGAGAGTTTTCACATCAGGGAAAGTCACAGCACACTCCTGGGCAGAGGAGTGAGCCAATGGGGGAAGATGGAACCTTGCAAACATTAGGGTGGGGAGTGATGGGGTAATGAACAGACTAAGGAAAGGTGGGCTAGCAGCAGATGGAGGGCCAATGAGTCTTAAAAAGAAAGGGGGAGAAAAAAATTAATTCTACTTCATAATTTAAAACTTTTGTGTTTCAAAAGCATACCAAGAAAGCAAAAAGACCACCCATGCTGCTGCTGCTAAGTCGCTTCAGTCATATCCGACGCTGTGCGACCCCACAGACGCCAGCCCACCAGGCTCCCCCATCCCTGGTATTCTCCAGGCAAGAACACTGGAGTGGGTTGCCATTTCCTTCTCCAATGACCACCCATAGAATAGGTGAAAATACTTGCAAATCTACACAATGAATTTGAATACAGAACATATAAAGAACCCCATGGCAATTAAAAAAAAAAAAGACAATCCAACTCAAAAATGGGCAAAAGATCTGAACAGATACTTCTCCAAAGATTTGCAAATGGCCAATAAATGGCCATGAGAAGATGTTCTATATCGTTAGTCATCAGGGAAATACAAATCAAAACCACAATGAGATACCACTTCATACCTACTAGGATGACTAGAATCAAAAAGGTGGATTAAAAGAAGTGTCAGTGAGAATGTGGAGAAATCAGAATCCTAACACATTGCTGTGGAAAACTAAATGCTGCAGCCATACTAGAAAAACATCTACTTCTGCTTTATTGACTATGCCAAAGCCTTTGACTGTGTGGATTACAACAAACTGGAAAATTCTTAACGAGATGGGAATACCAGACCACCTTATCTGCCTCTTGAGAAATCTGTATGCAGGTCAAGAAGCAACAGTTAGAACTGGACATGGACCAACAGACTGGTTCCAAATTGGGAAAGGAGTACATCAAGGCTATATGTAGTCACCCTGCTTATTTAACTTCTATGCAGAGTACATCATGAGAAATACTGGGCTGGATGAAGCACAACCTGGAATCAAGATTGCCAGGAGAAATCTCAATAACCTCAGATATGCAGATGACACCACCCTTGTGGCAGAAAGCAAAGAACTAAAGAGCTTTTTGATGAAAGTGAAAGAGGAGAGTGCAAAAGTTGGCTTAAAGCTCAACATTCAGAAAACTAAGATCATGGCATCTGGTCCCATCACTTCATGGCAATAGATGTGGAAAGAGTGTAAACAGTAAGAGACTTTATTTTCTTGGGCTCCAAAATCACTGCAGATGGTGACAGCAGTCATGAAATTAAAAGACACTTGCTCCTTGGAAGGAAAGCTATGACCAACCTAGACAGCATATTTAAAAGCAGAGACATTACTTTGCCAACAAAGGTCCATTTAGTCAAGGCTATGGTTTTTCCAGTAGTCATGTATGGATGTGAGAGCTGGACGGTGAAGAAGGCTGAGCACTGAAGAATTGATACTTTTGAACTATGGTGTTGGAGAAGACTCTTGAGAGTCCCTTGGAAAGCAAGGAGATCCAATCAGTCCATCCCAAAGGAGATCAGTCCTGGGTGTTCATTGGAAGGACTGAGGTTGAAGCTCAAACTCCAATACTTTGGCCACCTGATGTGAAGAGCTGACTCATTTGAAAAGACCCTGATGCTGGAAAAGATTGAGGGCAGGAGGAGAAGGGGACGACAGAGGATGAGATGGTTGGATGGCATCACTGACTCAATGGACATGGGTTTGGGTGTACTCCAGGAGTTGGTGTTGGACAGGGAGGCCCGGCATGCTGCGGTTCATGGGGTTGCCAAGAGTCAGACACGACTGAGCGACTGAACTGAACTGAAATGAAAACTATTAGGAAAAAGGGAGTGGAGAAAACAATGAAGTTCTTTTTCCAAAAATGGGGGAAAAAAGTAGCAGAGAGCAAGCCCATAGTGTCAAGCAGGAAAATAGGAGGGACAGAAAGGGTGGTGGGCATGGCCCCAGGCTGCTGGGAGAGCAGAAGTGCAGCAGGAGGTCCCTGAGGAGCTAAGGGCAGCCTCAAAGCAATGAGGTGAGAGGAGGCAGGTAACAATGATCAAAGAAAGCATTCTGAAGATCTGAGTTCTGGAAGTAGCACATTATGAGTGAACAGTAATAAACAGCCAGTCTGATTAGGGTCTTGGATATGGGTGACTGGCAAAGGTCGCATGACACAGACAGTGTAATCTTGACCACTAAATGGACTAATGGGACATTTTGGGCAAAGGAGATGTGGCAACATCATGGAATGTACTGATAGGATAGAAATAGATTTGCTCATCAAGTTCTAAAACACCAGCTGTGGAGTAATACCCTGGGACGCCTGAGAGCAAAATAAGGGTGACTAAAAACAGGTATCGTTTCTAAGCAGTACCATATCTTTGAGACTCATCATCCCCCAAAGACTCATCTGGTCCAGGCAGAAGGTAACAATGGATTTTAAAGCATCTGGACAAATACCTACTAAGGTTAAATAACCTGCACTTCAGTGATGACATCAGCAAATACACGAGGGCATCTATCTGAATCTGTACTTGTCCACGATCCTGAAAGACAGGACTCTTACGGGTTGCGGGGGGTGGAGAGCACACACCCAGAACATATCAGTGTTGGTTCTGATCACAGAACCAAAATCACAGCTTCTTATCACATGCCACAGGTTAGGTTTGAGTTAGAGTACCCCACTTATGGTGAATCAATGTATGTAACATCCTAACCTGGAAGCCTCAAGACAGTGTGTTTCAGATTCATCCACAGGAAATCTGTGGTGTGGGGTTATTGGAATCGCTAAAATCCATAACCACATCATCAGCCAGTCAAGCCATTTAGCAAAGAGGGAAATAATGACTAGAGAATTCAGTTCAGATTTGACCAAGAACTCACAAATCCCCCACATCGCTCAGCAATAAGACAATATATTTACAGCTTTCAGACTTTTTATAATTGGTCATTTCCTCCACTTGATAAATAATTTGATACTGTTGGCTATATATATATGCACCTGATGTTGAGGAAAGGAGTTATACACAGTCCTCCAAGAACACTCATCATTGGAGAAGGCATATGAAGAAGGGAGAGAACACAAAATTTTATGGTTGACCATGATCCCAAGATGGCTTCAGAATTATCTCTCATCTCACGTGCACTCTTGCACGGTGACCATGACGCTCCCCGTCAAGAAGTGAAGTCTCCTTCTCCTACTCTTGAATCTAAGCTCGGCTATGGCCTGATCTGACCAACAGAATGCAGAAGTGAGTCTGTGCACTTCGGAGGCCAGGCCTTAAGAGCTTCCACCTTCCCTGCTTGAAACATTCCCTGTTGAAAGCTAACTGCCAGATCAAAGGGCCACCACACTATGAGGAAATCCAAGCTACCCAATGGAGAGAACCACCACATGGAGGACCACCAAGGCACAGCCATGAAGTGGCGCCTTCTAGGACAAGCCCAGCCATTGCAGAATGAAGCCAAGTGAGGGAGCCAGTCAGCACCACGCTGAACACAAGAACAGCCCGGCAAAGCCCTGACTGAATTCCTGGCTCATGAATCATGAGCAGATTAAACAGACCTTGTCTTAAGCCACTGAGTTTGAGATAGCTTGTTACACAGCAAAGGATAACTGAAACCAACTTGAAGCCAGGAAACTAGGAATGAGTCCTGGTTCCGTTCTTACCTAGCTACGGGTCCTTGGGTCAACAACTTCCCCTCTGGACCTCAATTTCCTCATCTGTAAAATGAGGAAGTTGTAGGAGTGAGCCAAGGTGCTTTCTATCTCTGATAGGCTGTGCCATACATGCCCAGTCAGTGAGTGCACTAGGCAACGAGAGCCAGGAACACAGAGGGAGCTACTACTTCAGGGTGAGGTGAAGGAACCATGCACTAGGACTCAAAAGCACTAGAATGTGAGACTTAAGTGAGGCAGCACCTAAAACAACACATACTCCACAGTAAGTATTCACTAAATATCAGCTATAACCATTATCCTCTCATCAGTTCTGTGACCCTGGACAAGTTAATCTCTCTGATTCCCATTTTTTTCATCTGAAAAATGGAAACAACTCTAACGTTCCCCCTGCCACATAAGGAAAAGTTTTTGTGTGTGAAAGTCCCATGAAAATCAAAAATCAACCTACAAATGTAAAGCATAACTGTGCTATTAATACTCTTATTCTTTGCACCATTATCATCAGAGGTCTTCTTTGCACCCAGCAAGCAGAGACAGTCAGTTGATGGCACTGGCCACCAGGAAGGTATACTGAGAGAGGGAAAGAGGGAGGCAGATAGAAAGGAGCCACACAGGCTTTCAAGCCTAGAAGACTTCTACCACCCACCCATCAGCAATGGTCAGTGAGCCAAGTGCCCTTTCTGACACAGAGAGCAGTATCCCTTAAGAGCAGCTCCCCGCCCAAGATTATATTTGGAAAGAGCCCAGCACTAAAAATTTGAATAATTTTCTACATCAGCGTCAGAGAGGCCAGCAACCTAAGGATGCCCCACCAGTGAACCGTGAATCAGACCAACCACCCAGCAGAGAGTGAACATTCCATAAAAATTAGTAAATGAATGAGCATTGGATTTGAGACTCTACAGTCAAAGCTCCTAGGTTTAAACCATAGCTCTGCCATACACAGAGCTAAAACAGGCAACATATCCTCGTTGATAAACTATAAGGAGAAGCATGTACACAGACCTCCAAGGAAGCAGTGAGAATCATATGAAGTACTGCAGGTGAAACACCTCTAGGATTCTGCTTGATAATTAAATGGATGGTGTGGTTTTTAAGTGCACAGAACCTCTGACACCCAGATGCCTTTCAGTTCCTAGCCATAACCTTTCAATCTCTGCAGCACCCTGAAAATGAACGCATCCATCCAAAAAGTCACTCCATCCAGTGTTGATCCTGAAAAACTGCCAACCCTTGGGAGGCAAAGATCTGGGCTCATTTTCCAAGGGTATTTGACAAGGCAGCATGGATACATTTACATTTTACAGCCTGTGCTTTTCCAAAACAAGGAATGAGTGTGGTGTGTATTTAACCCTGAAATCCCAGTGTTCATGCACTTCTATGGACACTGCTCAGGAGGGATGCGAAAACCAGCCAGATGAGGCACTTGCCAGATGCTCACGGGACAGAAAAGCTTCTACTTCCACCTCTGCTCAGGTCTCAGCTGACATGATTTGAATGTACTGGTGTCCAGCATCGATTACAAACAGCTGGGAGTTAGGACCCAGTTCTCAAAGTCAGCCCTGCCCTTTCTTCCCCACCTCACCATTCTCAAAGCAGAACCCTTGGTGTGCTGCACCCCAAATCTGTAATGGGAACACAGCCGGGACCAACTGTTGTTCCCCCTCCTCTTATCAAGCACCACTGTGTGTGAATCCAGGGAAGTTACTATAGGAACTGCACCACCCGTGTTTCTCCAATTCTGGTCCCAATCACCTGCATTAAAGCACCTGGAATGCTCCTTAGAGGTGCTCAGTCCTGGTCTCTCCCAGATGTGTCAGATTAGAATTGGGGGCGGCAACAATCAGAGTTTTCAACAACCTCACCTGATGATTCTTATGCATGCTAGGTTATGAGTCCTAGCTAGGACCAAACTAGCAGAGACTGTGAGAAAAGAATTAAAAGGTTAAAAACAACTTCAATTCTGATCTCTCTTCTGCTGCCCAGCCTTGCAAAGCAGAGTACTGGTGAACCAAACAAGACCAAAGCCAACTGCCCAGTTCATGCGTGTCCGAGAAAATTAAGTCATGATGTGAAGAAAACTCATAATTCATACCTTAAAATTTAAAAACCTGCTCACCAAAACAACAGGCCCAGACAAAAATTAACCCATCTGATCTGGTATCAAACCAACCAGATATATTCTGAGAGAAGCAAGATAAGATCTTGGCTACAGCCCCACTCTGATCCCAACCATACCCAGTAATTCAGTTCTGCATTCCACTGCAGGGCTTGATGTCTAGGGGAACAGGGGGTGTCCTCCTAGCTCTAGCAAATATGGTTGGAGGAAAGTTATTCAGGAAGTGGGAGAAAAGGTAAGATTTAACATCACCACAAGAAAAAAAAAAACTTGAAAGATAACTGACTGCACTGGACTCATATCAGACACTCAAAAAGATGTCTCATGAATTGAAGGAAATAGCCACCTGATGGAGTAATCCTTGCCTGAGATGCTTAATACATTACCTACAAAGTCATGAAGGAGAAAAAGGGAACAGAGAGTAAAACTGCCTCCATGTCGAAAGCATTATCTTTTCAAAACCAGCAAGACAACCGACTAGGAGGGGTGGTATTGTCTGTCACTCGTCAGTGACAGGCACACAGTAGGTGCTGAGCATCCTTGAGTCTTGAGTGGAGGGCGTCAAGAAGCATGAAGGAAGAGCAGAAGCACTCCTCCCTTGTGATCGGCGGGAACCCCGGCTGCAATCTCAGAAACCAGAACTCCTCACTCGGGGAAGTGCATCACAGGGGGCCACCCATCTTCACACCTGATGGTGCAGTTCAGAGGCTTCCGCCCCACCCCCTCTCCCAAGGACGGACCTGGGGCTCTGAGCTGAAAATTCCTGTTGCCGTCCCCCCACCCAACCCCACCGATAAATTCTTCAGCAGCCGTCCCCTACTGCTGAAACTTAACATTACGCCACAAAACTAGCAACCGGGCAGCTTTCACCACACCTCCCCCTTCAATGACTGGCACTTGCAAAGGAATCGTGGCTAATAAGGCATTTAGGAAGTGACTCTGACACCTGGCTGGGGCTACCAGGAATCTAAAAACAAACCCACCCCTGTATTATTCTCTTCAATCAGGAAGCGAGTATTCCCCTTATAAAAGACCTTCCTGAAAGCACCTCTCCCACGGGATCCCAACAGGTAAATGATACCAAAGCTTCCCTAAACCGATTCTAAAGAACCAAGTCCAGGCTGCGCTCCCCGACTGGCTTCTTCTCAGAAGGAGTGATCCGGGAAGTAACTCAGTGAGTCCTGGGTGGGTAAGGATGGGGGAGTTTGCAGGTGGGAGGAGGGGGATGAAGCCATACCGCTCAAACTTTGCAGTTACTCTTTAGCAGTTCTGGGCAGGAACCCGCGGAATTCTATACAGAGAATTGGAGTCATCCTCCCTAACAGAAAGGCCCCCGAATCAGCCTAACCCACCAGCTCTGCGTCCAGGATGGCTGCGCATCCCATCCGCTCAGACATGCCCCCTCCGGGACAGTCCCTTCCCCGGGGCCCCTCACCTTGGCCTCGAAGCAGATGCCGTGCTGGAAGGCGTCCTCGTTGTGCAAGGGGATCCGCAGGTCGTGACCATCGTCCACAAGGTTGTACTTGGTTTTGCTGGGCATGGTCACCCGCGGTGGACCGGCTCCTCCAGAGGCGGCGGTGGCAGGAAGGGGCTGGAGAGACCGCAGGGAGGGGAGGCGGGAGCGGGGGGCGGCGGCGCGCGGAGGGGGCGCAAACGGAGGGTCGCCGGGCGGGAGGCGCCCCGGCCGCGCGGCGGCCGTGGAAGCCGGGACTCGGAGAGACGCCGAGGGCCGGGCTGCGCGGATGCGGGCGACGCGAGCGGCGCAGTGGCCGCGCAATTCCTGCGGGCGAGGAAGGCGGCGGGGGCGGCGGTGGGAGCGGGCAGCGCGGCGCCCAGGCCGGGGGAGGCGAGCGGTGGACGCGCGGCCCGCGTTGGGGCTGGGCGCGGCGCTGGCCCGGGAGCAGAGGCGCGGACAGCCCGGGACGAGGAAGAAAAGGCGGTGGCGGCGGCGGAGCTGGGTGCCTGTCACGGAGACGGCGGATCAGCCGCCGGCGAGCGACTCCTCCTGCGGGGCGGGCCCGGGCCGGCTCCTCCCGCAGGGCGCCCAGGCTCCGCCCGCCGCCGGGTCCGCCCCCGCGCTGCCCGCCGAGCAGGTGAAAGTCCCTGCGAGCGTCGGCCCGGCTCTGCCCGCGTCCTAAGGCCGGACCCCTGGAACTGCGCCCTGACCCTAGACAGCCGGGGCCCCAGGAGCACAGGCTCAGTCCTGGTTTTGTTTTTTGCAGTCGGAGTCTGAGCCAGGCTACTCACAGTCAGCAGCAGCGGCGCCTCGGGTTTTCTGTTTTTGTTTTGGCAGGGGGGGAGGGGCTGGTGTTTATTGTTTTGATTATGTTTTACCAGGAAGGCCCAAGTCCTGGCCCGTTTGTATGCAGACCATTAATTCTGAGAGTTTCCTTTCTCTGGAGAATCAAGACTGCACCCAAATGGAGGACGGCCGCAGGTGCTTTGTGTTCGTTCCTTTGAGCTGTGTTTTGTGACTTGTATTATTGGGGGGTTGTGGGGATGCCTTTGGGGGTGGTTTTAGTATTAATATTAAAACCATAAGCCTCATGGAAATGGAATAGGCCGAAGAAGAGTACCAAGGACAAATGAACCCACAACGTTTCTATTTTCTTAAACAACCTATAACTGGTTGTAGACAAAATGGGCTTCCAAGTTGTTTCTGATATATTACTCTTCCTATCTTAGGACGTGCTTCAGTTCAATTTGCTTATTGGTAAGAAACGGCCCATTCACTTTTCTCCTTTACACCAAGAGTTTTTTTGCCATGCAAAAATGTGCAAAGGAAGGGGGGTGGGGCAAAGGGACAGTTAGTGACCAATTATTTATCAGACCCCGTGGGCAGAGGAACATGGTTTAATACTACCCCCGAGTCAAAAGTAACCAGACAGACTGGTGCCAAAGCTAGCCCAACCTGAGATCACTGAGAGCCAATGGTCAGCAACTCTGTTGAATTCAATTTAAACCTACTAATATCTTGTGGACACATCCACCCAGACCAACTTGACATACAGACACTATTGTTGTATAGTCAAGGCCCCAAAAGCATCACAATAAAATTACTTTCAAGAGGCATGTCTTCCTATAATATTTCTGTGATACATTTATATAAGAGAACGCATTATTGTCATAAATCTATTTCTTATTTTGCCCCATAGTGCTGAAGTACAATTGCTCTTTCCTATATGTTGCCTGATCCCTACCTGCTGAAATTACTGGTCAAGATGTAGCCTCTTCTGGGATATCTCCTTATATGAAAGCAAGCTGATGACTAAAACAAATTAATGACATACCTTCTGCTGTATGAACTTTATTATATCCATAAATATTAGTAAGAACCAAAAATAATTTGCACGGAGGAAATGCACCACTAACCTTTTTATAAATGCAGGACATGAAAGTCTAATCAGGCATGTTTGACTCTTTGAATGTCACCGTGGTTTTAATATGCATCTTAATACCCTCTCTAAAACCTGGCGCACAGGAACTCAACAACTAAAAGGAAACACCTTAAGTAACTACTTCATTTGTATCTCATATTCCCTCCTGAATTTAAAAAGTCTCCTGAACTCCAAATGGCCTTTATTTTAATAGATTAACTTGGGTGCCACTGGACTGCTACATTTACCAGAATTTTGTATCTAACTCTGTAACACATTCTTTGTACACCAGACACAAAAAGCTGAAGCCCCACAGATATTTCAGGATCTAGTACAGAGACTGCTACATAGCAGACATCCAAGAATTATTTATGGAGTTGAATAATAATAATAGCTAATATTCATTGAGCTTTATGTGTCAGGCATTGTTGTTAGAGCCTTGCCTATATTATCTCATGTAATATTCACAACAACCCTAAGGTAAGCCCCATTTTATGAAGAAACTGAGGCAGAGAGGATTGCATAACTTGCCGAAGGTCACACACTTAGAATGGAAAGAAGCCAAAATTTGAATCCAATTCTTTGTCAAGGAGTATTTCCATTAGCCTGGATTGCCATAAAAATCTTACTGCAAATGACATGCGTATCAAATGCAGGGTCCATGTTTTATTTAGGTGTTTTTTTGTTGCTAAGCTATATTTGCTCTGCTTCAGTTAGATGAAATGTTCCCAAAAGGAGGGGTCTGTCCTCTGCCTTGGCCTCCACTTACTATAACATCAGAGCCACACAGGCACAAAAACACCCTTCTTCCAGAAACAATGGACATCCAAAGTAATTTCCTTTTTTTTTTTAGCAGATATTTCAATCTTGTTTTTGCACCTTTAAATACAGTTGAACTTCACTCACAGTGTTTCCAATTTTTTTTTTTTATCTCTTAAAGTGAATGATAGGTACATGTATCATTTTTCATATCCTTCAGTATTTTAAACACTGCATAATACGATTTTAATCTGAAGTACGTTTAATTAAAAAAAATAGATTGCTAAAGCATACAATGCTTCTTATGTTAAATTTTATTAAAATTTTGTTTAAAAATGAATCGGAAAAAAATCCTAACACAGAACTTAATAAATGGAAACTATTCAGAGATCTTCTAATCCAGCTCCTTCATAAATCCAAAGGAATAGAAACCCAGAGAGGTTAATTTGCCTAGTCATCACTATAGGCTGAAGAAGAAGTGAAGTTAAGTCGCTCAGTCATGTCCAACTCTTTGCCACCCTATAGACTATAACCCCTTGGGGCTCCTTTGTCCATGGGATTCTCTAGGCAAGAATACTGGAGTGAGTTGCCATTTCCTTCTCCAGAGGATCTTCCCAACCCAAAGATTGAACCTGGATCTCCCGCATAGCAGGCAGATTCTTTACCCTCTGAGCCACCAGAGAAGCCTAGATCTCCTAACTCAGTAATCTTTTCATCACACAAATATGGATTTAAAATAAGTTGATGGCAAACTTTACTCTTAGCACATTTAAAACTGAGAAAATTAGTTTTTTATCATAAAATACCTGCTTTGCTATGCTAAGTACTTCCTATGCTTTGTCTCACTTGACTGTATGAGGTAGGTACTATCAGTCCCCATTTTAGAGGTGAGGAAACTAGGGCTGAGTAAGAAAAGTAGCTAGTGTAGGTCATAAAGCTGTTAAGTCCTAAGAATCCTTTCATGACTGTAACCAACAAAGAATGAAGAGTATGTCAGCTTGCTCAGTGCTGCTCAGATACACAAACAGAACTCATAAAATCTTCTTATAAATAATAATATTAAATGTTAATATGTAATGGTTTCTTTCCATTAGCTAACACTTAACTCCAAAAAGCTCTGATTATTTTTTCATGGCACCATTTTTACTTGACAGGCACATAGATTTAGAAATCATTAGCCCGTTTTAAAAGGTGTCAGTAAAAATATTAAGTGATTTCTCTGCCATCCCCCAGCAATATCCTCTATCACTAATAGTCTCGAATCCAAGTTTGGTTTATTATGATCTTTTATTTTGTAAGCAACAATTTTCTTTTGGCTGTGCTGAGTCTTCATTGCACATGTGGGCATAGTAGTTGCAGTGCATGGGAGCTTGGTTACCCTGCAGCATGTGGGATCTTAGTTCCCCATCCAGGGATTGAACCTGCATTCCCTGCATAAGAAGGCGGATTCTTAAGCACTGGGCCACCAGGGAAGTCATAAGCAACAATTGAGGATGTTTGTCCCATAAAAAAAGATTATTCTAAAAGGTATTGCATATTTTGATGCTGGCCTACATATTTTTCCCCTTGTGATTGAAATTGACTCCCTACACTGGTAAGTAATGGGGGGTACCCCATTACAAGAGCAAGCTACATTTCCTATTGAGTCATTTATTTCTGTTTTAAAGGAAAGTTTTAGGGGTTTCCCTGATGGCTCAGTGGTAAAGAATCCGCCTGACAGTGCAGGAGGCACGGGTTCAATCCCTGGTCCGGGAAGATCCCACATGCCACAGTGCAACTAAGCCCATGTGCCACTCCATAGCTACTAAGCCTATGTTTTAGAGCCTGGAAGCCGCAACTATGGGAGCCTGCGAGCCCTAGACCCTGTGCTCCGCAGTAAGAGAAGCCATCTCAATGAGAAGCTCATGCACTAGAGAGCCCCCATTCGCCACAACTAGAGAAAAGCCCACGCAGCAATGAAGACCCAACACAACTAATAAACAAATAAATATTTTTTTAGAGGAAGTCTTTTTCTACAAAATCATGCAAGGTATATTTTTATAAATTGAATACTTTTTCTAATCAACTTCCAGACAGAATTCTTTCTGGGTTCCAAGCTTTCCTCAACAGCTCACAAGTACAGGCAAAATTAGAGAAAGGGGGAATGCAGGCTGAGTGGGAGGCAGTGGCTGGAGACCTTCCCTCCATAGCACTTTTCCCACCCTCCCCTGGGCCAGAAAGGCATGAAGCAAATAACATGGAAAGGTATGGCTACTTTCAGAGGGCCCGCAGGCTGCTTAACAACCTTCTTTCTCTTGGAACACTTGTGGGGTATTAAAAGATCTAGAGAAGGGAGCAAGGTCTGAAGAATTTTGAGCTGAAGAAAGATGGTTGGGTTTCCCTTTTTCTTGTCCATTCTTCTAAGAATATTTCTTGGATGGTGTAGCCATTCCCAGCTTCCAATTCAAAATATTGTTTTTCAAGTTAAAGTTAATAGCTGTGTTTCTTGGCCCTGCCTAATATTTCAGGTGAGAAATAGTTATTGATACAACAGTTTTTGGTCAAAAAGCCTTTTGATTAATGGCAATAAAATCATATTTAACAAGCATTTCTGCTATAATACTTTCCCAGGGGTAGCAGTGGTTATAAGAGAGTTATATACACCCTTAATGTGACATACACTTTTAAATGCAAAAAGTAATTTAAGTATGATCAAAGTATAAAGTGAGAGGCATCATTTCTAAGTGCCATGAAGGGAAAGGAAGAATAAAGCTGACTGGGACCAGCATGGTCAGGAAAGACTTCAAGAAGGAGGTGAGACTGATTATTAGAGAAACACAAATCAAAACTACAATGAGGTATCACCTCACAGCTGTCAGAATGGTCATCTTTAAAAAGCCTACCAGGAATTCTCTAGTGGTCTGGTGGTTAGGACTGTGTGCTTTCACTGCCAAGGGTGCCAGTTCAACTTATTATCAAATAATAAAAAGTCTGCAAATAACAAATGCTGGAGAGGGTGTGGAGAAAATGGCACCCTCCTACACTGTTGATGGGAATGTAAATTGGTGTAGCCACTATGGAAAACAGTGTGTGGGTTCCTCAAAAACTAAAAATAGAATTACCATATGACCCAGCAATCCCATTCCTGGGCAAATATCCAGATAAAACGATAATTCAAAAAGATACATACACCCCAATATTCATAGCAGCGCTATTCACAATAGCCAAAACATGGAAACAATCTAAATGTCGATCAGCAGATGAATGGATAAAAATGATATGGTACATGTATACAATGGAGTACTACTCAGCCATAAAAAAAGTATAAAACAATGCCATTTGCAGCAACATGGATGCAACTGGAGATTATCATACTAAGTGAAATAAGTCACAAAGAAAAAGACAAATACCATATGATATCACTTATATGTAGAATCTAAAATATGGTACTAATGAACCTATCTACAGAACAGAAGCAGATTCGCAGGACTTCCCTGGTGGTACAGTGGATTGGAATCCACCTGCCAATGCAAGGGACATGGGTTTGATTCCTGGTCCAGGAGGATTCCACATGCCATGGAGCAACTAGGGCCTGTACACCACAACTACTGAACCTGAATGCTGCAACTACTAAAGCCCGTGTGCATAAGAACCTATGCTGCACAATGAGAGAAGCCACTGCAATGAGAAACACACACACCACAACAGGGTAGGTCTGATTCACTGCAACTAGAGAAAGCCCACATGGCAAAGAAGAGCCAGTGCAACCAAAAAATTAATTAATTATTTTAAAAAGGAAACAGACACAGATCAGACTCATCATTGCCAAAGGGGAGGGAGGTAGAGGAGGGAGAGAGATGTACTGGATATTTCAAATTGGTAGATACAAACTATTACATTTAGGATGGATAAACAACAAGGTCCTACTGTATAACACAGGGAACTATATTCAGTCTCCTGGGATAAGCTATAAAGGAAAAGAATATTTTAAAAGGAATGTATAAAACCGAGTCACTGTGCTGTATAGCAGAGATTGGCAGGACATTGTAAATCAACTGTGAAGTGAGATGAAAGTGAAAGTTGCATCCAATTCTTTGTGACCCCATGGACTGTATTCTCCAGGCCAGAATACTGGAATGGGTAGCCTTTCCCTTCTCCAGGGGATCTTCCCAACCCAGGGATCAAACCCAGGTCTCCCGAATTGCAGGCAGATTCTTTACCAACTGAGCCACCAGGGAAGCCCAACTGTACTTCAAAGAAAGAAAGAACAGTCATCCAGATTGGGTGGGAGGGAGAAGAAGAAGAAAGAGGTGAGGCTTGAGTCCAGCTTGAAAAAGGGAAAGGATTTTAGTAAACAGCAGAGCAGGAGGTGAGCAGAAGACACAGGGTCTGTAGAGACCTTAATCTGCGAAGTGTCTTCAGCGGACAGTGAGGAGATAAGCTTGCAGGATGGAGAGCTCTTACTGGGGCACAGCGTGATAAGACCCAGCCAATCTGGAGGCAGCAGAGGAGGGCTTCGATGTGGGGCCTGGGGCTGAGATGACAGCCCTCCGTGCCAAATGTTTGAACTGGGATATGACCCAGGGTGCTAATTCAGAAAGATAACCCTCCTCCCCACCCCCACCAAAAAAAGTAAAAGAAAACAACATATGTTTCCTGACCCTTTTGTTTAAACTACAATTGAAAAATGGCACTTAAAGCTAGATGATTGGATTTTCCATATTATAAGAGCATGCGAGGAGTGGACCAGCCAGTCCTTGTGCTGTTCTCCTCTACCCACAAAGAAATAATGGTGAGAACAGATAAAGCTGCAGCCAATTATGCCTTAGGACAGTGGGTCCCAAAGCACCTCCACACGGCTCGCTTCCAGATGCTAGTTTCTAATTCTTGCTTCCGGTCCACTTTGGGCCTTCTCACGGACTGGCAGTTTGAGTATTATTTATGCGGGCTGTTCGTTTTGTTTTGTTTATTTGCTTGTTTGTTCATTGGTTTGTTCTAGAGCTCTATAATGGCCAAGAGAATTTCTTTAGTGTAACTGCTCCACTGAAAATTGATTTCTAGAGCCTTCACTTTTACCCCTCCAAACTTAAGTCTCTGTTCCTAAATCTGGGATGACTTTTCACTAGTTATCTATTTAAAACACCAAGTAAGCCCAACTGTTAAAGTTGGAGCTTGTCTGCTCAACTATTAATAAATCTACCCTGTCACTGTCAATGATCCTGGTTCCTCCTTATAAAAGCCACCTTCTTAAGAAAGGATGACACAAGGGTTGTGGAAAGACTAGGGAAACACTTGGAAATGCAATATAAGTAAATATTTTATTTTCAGATCTCTCTCTGGAGGTGTAAATATTTTAAGCAGCTTTGTAGCTACTTAAAAAATAAAGCTTCCTCCAGACCCCCCACTAGTGTGCTTTAAAAAAATAAGGAAGAAAGAAAGAAAAATACAGATGTGCAGTGCACCCAGGTCCATTTGGGCATTTAATTTTCCTTCCCAGGTCCTGCATCACTCACTTGGGGCTTTATGTGTGTGAGTTCAGCTTCAGTTACCCCAGACTTTGGTTAACATAACAGGTTCTTCTCTCCACACGCTAATGTTGTCTTTTGAAGTGCACACAAAGGGAGTGGCACTATGTTTTTCAAAACTCACAAGCATTTCAGGATAACTAGTAAATTAAATGTTCAGGCCGTATCCAGATCCAGCTTTAGCAGTTTTCCATCATTAGCAACTGCCTCATTCCCTTAAAAGGTCTTGTAATCTCTTTTATAAATCCCTTGACATCACCAGCTGGCCCCTATCCACACCACTCAGAGCATTTTTCCTGAAACAGTGCTGGAGGGGCCTCAGAATTTTCCACCTCTCTGAGCAGCCAGGGCAATACCATTCACTGGCCAAAGGCAGCCTCTGTAATCTGAGCTCCATATACATGATAACACTTTAATTGCAGCCAAGCTTAATTCAGAACAAATGTTCCTCAAGTCCATACCTTTTTGGAGCAGCAGCCCGGGCTAACAGCTAGAGGAGTAACAGGGTTGAGGTGAGGGTGGGGTGGGGTGGGATTTGTTAATGCAAATCTGACTGTCTAGACGAATGTGCTGAGCACATTACTAATATGCTACTGTGGCCCTGTCATCCACCTCCTTGTGGCCCATGTCCACTCCTGGGACAGGGGCATCATTCCCTGTCTCTCCTATTGCCCATCCACCACATGTTCCAAGAAAGGTCCTTGCCAAGCCTAATGGTGGAATGGGTATTCTAATTACTCAAATTTTCTGGTTAGTGGGAAGTTACCATGGATAAAGTGTTGACGAATGAGAATAAGGGACTTCCTTGGCGGCTAAGCGGCTCAAACTCTGAGCTCCCAATGCAAGAGGCCTGGGTTGATCCCTAATCAGGGAACTAGATCCTGCATGCCACAACCAAGACCCAGGACAGCCAAATAAATAAATAAAAGTATTCTGTGCTTCCCAGGTGGCTCAGTGGTGAAGAATCCACCTGCCAATGCAGGAGAAGCAGGAAACAGGGGTTTGACCCCTGGGTTGGGAAGATCCCCTGGAGCAGGAAATGGTAATCCACTTTCAGACAAGAATACTAGAGTGGATTGCCATTTCCTCCTCCAGGGGATCTTCCCGACCCAGGGATCAAATCCATATCTCCTACATTACAGGCAGATTCTTTACCTTCTGAACCACCAAGGAAGCAATGGAATATTATTCAGCCTTAAAAAGAACGAGATTCTGAGGCATGTTCAACATGGGTGAACCTGACTGCTGCTGCTACTGCTGCTGCTAAGTTGCTTCAGTCGTGTCTGACTCTTCGTGACCCCATGGACTGCAGCCTACCAGGCTCCTCCATCCGTGGGATTTTCCAGGCAAGAGTACTGGAGTGGGATGCCACTGCCTTCTCCAGAACCTGACTACATGATGCTAAGTAAACCAATCACAAAAGGACAAATAGTGTATGGTTCCACTGTATGGGGTTCCTAGAATAGCCAAATTCATGGGGACAGAAAATATAACAGAGATTACCAGGGATAGAAGGGAGAGGAGAATAGGGAGTTATAGTTTACTGGGTATTGAGTTTCTGTTTGGAATGATGAAAAAATTCTGGAGATGGATAGTGGTGATGGTTGTACCACAATATGAATGTGGTTAATACCACGGAATTGTATATTTTTAAACGGTGTAAGTGGCTTTTTAAAAGCTTGTTTCTGGAGACATTGTATCTTTAAGCAAGGTGTTTTGGTTTCTTGTGGAACTGCAGAGTCACTGTTACAAATATCAGTGATCATTCTGCTGATAAGCAGGAAATATCTGATAACCAGATGTTGATTGATATAATCTTAAATCATGCCACACGCACTCTACTCTGTGACACTACAAGTTCTTCTGGAGAGAGTTGGGATATTATACACACAAAGACAATGACACATTTTGAAATATTAGAATATTTGAAACACCTTGAGACCATCTCACATGCTACCTCAAGGCAAGTTTTATGGTTATTTCCATTGAAGTTTTGACAGATTTTAGAACTCAAAAGGTTGTGTGGAATTGGTTTCCATCTAAATATCAAAGGTAGGGTAAAAGTCTCTTACAAATTCCAGTCATGGGAGACAGATGTCATTACATTCAGTATGCATTTGCTGGATGCCTACTATGTGTCATTGTCATGAAATATTTATTCAACAGATATTTATTGGTTGCTAATTATGTGCCTATGAAGAGGTCTGAACAGTATAAAGAACAGATGAAATGATTCCTCTTCTCAAGGAACTCATTTTGATCTATCAGAGTTAATACTGGTATTCAGATAGCACAGAGATAAAGCAGTGAAAATGCCTCAAAGGGTACAAAAGTGATGCCATAAGGGTTCAGAGTGAGAGAAATTACTCTGGGTGGCAGTGGGAGTGGGTGGCAGTGGGAGACGGGTGGTGATGTAGGAAAAGCTTCATGGAGCAGGTGGTATTTGAGCTTGCCATTAAAGAATTATATTGCGTTGGCCAAAATGTTCTTTTGGGTCTTTTTCATAAGATGTTACAGAAAAACCTGAACAAACTTTTTGGCCAACCCAATATTACTTCCATGGGCGAGATCAGAAAGGGGCATTCCAGGAAGAGGAAAGAGCCAATCAGACTCTTGCTAACTGTCACTTAATATACTGAAGGCTGCAGTGCCCCACCTCCCAAGCCTCCTCTTCAGGGACATTATGAGGTTACCTGAGACTTCTTTGTTGTAAGTCACTGAGTCCTGCTCTGTTGTCTGCTGAGCTCTGCAGGCCCTTCCCAAATTAACTCAAGGGGCCTGACTACAGAAATTTAGAATGAGATGAGCAGCACTTGCCAAGACCTGTCTGAACTCAGACCTCCAGCCTGTAGCTTTGTGTCCTTGGACCAGAAAATGACAAGGGTCCCAAAACAGGGCTTTGCTTCCTGTTTTAGCCAGCAAGAGCAAATGGAGATAGAGAAAGTAGTTGCTTGTTTTGAACACAATTCTTTATAAGAAAGAAAGCAATTAATGCTCTGGGCAGAGAATGAAGCCTGAACTTACCTACCAGCCTGTCTTACACACTTGTGCATACACATACATATGTGATTTCGGGAGCCAGAAGGAATTGCAACACCTCTGTTCTGCACTCACCCACAGCCTGCACCACAAGACCAAAGGATAAAATCCCTTATTTCGCAACACAAATCTCCCAGCAGCGATTACACATTGACCTCTGAGAGTCATACTCTGATAGAGCATGTTTTCTTGACATTTGCTTCTGTGGAGAGAAGGTAGGCCTGCCCCCACCCCACACCCCTGGCCAAGGAGAGGATGTGAAATCACACGTAATGATCTCCTGCCACATGCTAGGAAGTGCCTGGCACTTTTCACTGACTTTGTCTCACTTAATCCTCATAGCAACTCTGCAAGTTGAGGACCACCAACTCTACTTGTAGCTAAAACCTCAGACCTCAAATTCATGACTATCTATTCCAGATTCCAGGCAAATAAAAAGTGTAGGAAAAATGTAGGAAGAGGCAAACTTTTCCAAATGCACTTTTCCAACATTCCCAGAGTTGACCTGATGCATGTGTGTGTGTTTATGCAAACACACACACAGGTGTAGCAAAGACACAAGTATGGGCTCAGCCATCACACTGCCTGAATTTAAATCCTGGCTGCATCTCTTAGGAGCTCTGTAACCTTGGTTACACAATTAACCTCTCTGTGCCTTTCCATTTGTAAAACGTAAACAATGGTAGCATTTATGATATTTGAGATAGTCTTCAAAATAATATGGGATGGAGAATTATGTATGGATATAAATGAAACAACATTGGTCATGAGTTGATAATTATAGTTGTTGTTTAGTCCCTAAGTTGTGTCCGATTCTTTTGTGACCCTATGGACTGTAGCCCACCAGGCTCCTCTGTCCATGGGATTTCCCAGGCAAGAATGCTGGAGTCAGTTGCCAATTCCTTCTCCGGGGAATCTTCCTGACTGATCAAACCCATGTCTCCTGCACTGGCAGGCGGATTCTTTACCACTAAGCCACCAGGGAAGCCCATGATAATTATTGTACATGGGAGTTTATCACATTCTTTTGGTCTGCTTTTGCATATGTTTGGCATCTTCCATTAAAAAAGTTTTAAAGAGTATCATTCACAAGAGCCCAAAGGTGGAAACAACCCAGATATCCATTAACAGATGAATAAATCAGTGAAACATAATATGTACATATATTGGAATATCATTCAGCTTTGAAAAGGAATGAAATTCTGCTCTTTTCCCTGTGGGGTCCTGGTGTGCAATGTCTGCAAACAGCAGCCTCCTTGGTAGTGTATACAGCCTGTGGCCTCTATGGATTGCCCTAAGGAAGCCTGGAGTCAGCCCTTGCCAGTGGGCATTCATGACTGGCATGCTGTCCCCAGTCTAGGCTCCAGATAGGTGTGTGCAGTGCCTTTTGAAAGCCCCTGGGCACAGTAGCCAGGGTTCACATTGCCCAAGTCATAATGTCCATCCGTACCAAGCTACAAAACAAGGAGCATGTGACTGAGGCCCTAACAGGGCCAAGTTCAAGTTCCCTGGCCACCAGAAGATCCATGTCTCCAAGAAGTGGGGATTTACTAAGTTTAATGCTGGTGAATTTGAAAACATAGTGGCAGGAAAGTGACTCATCCTGGATGGCTGTGGAGTCAAATATGTCCCTAATTGTGGCCCCCTGGTCAAATGGCCGGCCCTACATCTATGAGAGCCTTGTCTTGTCCCCTCCTTACTCACACCCACCAATAAATCCTACTTTCTTGTCAAAAAAAAAAAGAATGAAATTCTGACACATACTACAGTATGAGTGAACTTTAAAGAATTATGCTAAGTGGAATAAGCCAGTCACAAAAGGACAGATATTGTACTATTCTACTTACATGAGACACATAGAATAGACAATTTCATAGAGAGAGAAGGTAGCATAGAGATTGCCAGTCTCCTCTGTCCGTGGGGATTCTCCAGGCAAGAATACTAGAGTGGGTTTCCATGCCTTCCTCCAGGGGATCTTCCCAACCCAGGTATCAAACCCAGGTCTCCCATATTGCTGGCAGATTCTTTACTGTCTGAGCCAGCAGGGAAGCCTGGAAAGAGAGAGGTAATGAGGAGTTATTGGGAATAGAGTTTCTGTTAAGGATAATGAAAAATTTCTGGAGATGGGCAGTGATGATGGTTACACAACATTTAGAATGTACTTAATACCACTGAATTGTACAATTCCACTGAATTGTACACTTAAAAATGGTTAAAATAATGAATATTATGTATGAATGTGTGCATGCTCAGTAGCTGAGCTGTGTCAGACTCTTTGCAACCCCATGGACTGTAGCCCATCAGGCTCCTCAGTCCATATAACTTTCCAGGCAAGAATATTGAAGCCTGGAGTAGGAAAGTTGCCATTTTATACTCCAAGTTTTATATATACTTTCCCACAGTTAAACAAACAAACAATGAGATCATTTATTAAAAGCCCTTAGAATTTTGGGCACATTGTAAACTCTCAATATTTGTCATTTGGACTTCCCTGGTGGTCCAGTGGCTAAGACTCAGAGCTCCCAATGCAGGGGGCCTGGGTTCAGTCCCTGGTCAGGGAACTAGATCTCACATGCTTCAACTGGGTTCACATGCCACAATAAAGACCCAATGCAGTCAAATAGATATTCTTTTTAATTTGTTAAAAAAAAACGATGTGTTATTATTATTGGATGCACACCACAGTGGCACTGGTGGTACATGGAGATAAGAGGGTCCATGCGGCCTTTCAGAGACATGTTTTGAGATATGTTTGCATTGTCTGTCCCCAAGGAGTTCTCTTCTCAGGCCCTGTGTTCAAACCTGTGCATGTCTAAATTGCCTGGATGTACAACCACGTGATATGGGATTTCTTGGCACACCCGGAGAGAAATTCATGACCCATTGAGCTACAAAACAATGTTTTGTAGTCACTACTGCTAGCTGTCAAATCAGTTGTAGGTTACCATGGCCAACTAGGAGCAGATCTCCTATGCAGAGAATGAGAAGAAAATTTGCAGGTACCCGGCAGATCTCCTTCCAACCTACTACAAAAAGTGATTTCAGGTGGCAATGCAAGTAAGTATTCGGGCCACATGCAGAATGCTCTTGAGCCCATTCAAAAACTTAATTAGCCACCACCTGCAGTCACCCAATAGAAGTAGTTCTGGCAAACCTGTAGGATCTTCAAAAACCCACCAAGCAGGAACAGAAATAATCCTGGTGCTCTGGCTGCACACATACACACACACACACACCACCTCTGTCATTCATAATTAAGTTTATTTTCATACCATGCATTACAGTTTTCCTAAGCTCTTTTGCTGGTATTCTCTCATCTAATTATCATGAGAGCATTCTGAGAGAAATGTGACTATGGTTCTCATCGTGCAGATAAGAAGCCTAAGGATCAGTCAGGGAGGATACTGGATTTTTCAAACAGCAGGTAGGCAGAGTTCAGTTCATTTCAGTCACCCAGTTGTGTCCGACACTTTGCAACCCCATGGACTGCAGCACACCAGGCCTCCCTGTCCATCACCAAATCCCGGAGTCTACCCAAATCCATATCCATTGAGTCGGTGATGCCATCCAACCATCTCATCCTCTGCCATCCCCTTCTCCTCCTGCCTTCAATCTTTCCCAGCATCAGGGTCTTTTCAAATGAGTCAGTTCTTTGCCTCAGGTGGCCAAAGTGTTGAAGCCTCAGCTTCAGCATCAGTCCTTCCAATGAATATTCAGGACTGATCTTTAGGATGGACTGGATGGATCTCCTTGCAGTCCAAGGGACTCGCAAGAGTCTTCTCCAACACCACAGTTCAACAACATCAATTCTTCGGCACTTAGCTTTCTGTATAGTCCAAGTCTTACATCCATACATGACTACTGGAAAAACCACAGCTTTGACCAGACAGATTTTTGTTGGCAAAGTAATGTCTCTGCTTTTTAAAATGCTGTCTAGATTAGTCATAGCTTTTCTTCCAAGGAGCAAGAGTCTTTGAATTTCATGCCTGCAGTCACCACCTGCAGTGATTTTGTAAGCCAAAAAATAAAGTCTGTCACTGTTTCTATTGTTTCCCCATCTGTTTGCCATGAAGTGATGGGGCAGATGCCATGATCTTAGTTTTCTGAATGTTGAGCTTTAAGCCAACTTTTTCACTCTCCTCTTTCACTTTCATCAAGAGGCTCTTTAATTCTTCTTTGCTTTCTGCCATAAGGGTGGTGTCATCTGAATATCTGAGGTTATTGAGATTTCTCCTGGCAATCTTGATTCCAGTGTGTGCTTCATCCAGTCCAGTGTTTCTAATGATGTACTCTGCATATAAGTTAAATAAGCAGGGTGGCAATATACAGTCTTACGTGCTCCTTTCCCTATTTGGAACCAGTCTGTTGTTCCATGTCCAGTTCTAACTGTTGCTTCCTGACCTGCATACAGATTTCTCAAGAGGCAGATCAAGTGGTCTGGGATTCCCCTCTCTTTCAGAAGTTTCCACAGTTTGTGGTGATCCAGACACACAGTCAAAGGCTTTGGCATAGTCAGTAAAGCAGAAATAGATGTTTTTCTGGCATTCTCTTGCTTTTTTGATGATTCAGCAGATGTTGGCAATTTGATGTCTTGTTCCTCTGCCTTTTCTAAGTCCAGCTTGAACATCTGGAAGTTCATGGTTCACATACTGTTGAAGCCTGGCTTGGAGAATTTTGAATATTACTTTGCTAACGTGTGAGATGAGTGCAATTGTGTGGTAGTTTGAGCATTCTTTGGCATTGCGTTTCTTTGGAATTGGAATGAAAACTGACCTTTTCCGGTCCTGTGGCCACTGCTGAGTTTTCCAAATTTGCTGGCATATCGAGTGCAGCACTTTCACAGCACCATCTTTCAGGATTTGAAATAGCTCAACTGGAATTCCATCACCTCCACTAGCTTTGTTCATAGTGATGCTTTCTAAGGCCCACTTGACTTCACATTCCAGGATGTCTGGCTCTAGGTGAGTGATCACACCCTCGTGATTATCTGGGTCATGAAGATCTTTTTTGTACAGTTCTTCTGTGTATTCTTGCCACCTCTTCTTCATATCTTCTGCTTCTGTTAGGTCCATACCATTTCTGTCCTTTATCGAGCCCATCTTTGCATGAAATATTCCCTTGGTATCTCTAATTTTCTTGAAGAGATCTCTAGTCTTTCCCATTCTGTTGTTTTCCTCTATTTCTTTGCATTGATCACCGAGGAAAGCTTTCTTATCTCTCCTTGCTATTCCTTGGAACTCTGCATTCAGATGGGAATATCTTTCCTTTTCTCCTTTGCTTTTTGCTTCTCTTCTTTTCCCAGCTAATTGTAAGGCCTCCTCTTTGCATTTCTTTTTCTTGGGAATGGTCTTGATCCCTGTCTCCTGTACAATGTCATGAACCTCCATCCATAGTTCTTCAGATCTATCAGATCTAATCCCTTGAAATCTATTTCTCACTTCCACTGTATAATTGTAAGGGATTTGATTCAGGTCATACCTGAATGGTCCAGTGGTTTTCCCTACTTTCTTCAATTTCAGTCTGAATTTGGCAGTAAGGAGTTCATGATTTGAGCCACAGTCAGCTCCCAGTCTTGTTTCTGCTGCCTGTATAGAGCTTCTCCATCTTTGGCTGCAAAGAGTATAATCAGTCTGATTTCGGTATTGACCATCTGGCGATGTCCATCTGTAGAGTCTTCTCTTGTGTTGTTGGAAGAGAGTGTTTGCTATGACCAGTGTGTTCTCTTTGCAAAACTCTGTTAGCCTTTGCCCTGCTTCATTCTGTACTCCAAGGCCAAATTTGTCTGTTACTCCAGGTGTTTCTTGACTTCCTACTTTTGCATTCCAGTCCCCTATAATGAAAAGGACATCTTTTTTGGGTGTTAGTTCTAGCTGGTAGGTCTTCATAGAACCATTCAACTTCAGCTTCTTCAGCATTACTGGTCAGGGCATAGCCTTGGATTATGGAGATGTTGAATGGTTTGCCTTGGAAACGAACAGAGATCATTCTGTCATTTTTGAGATTGCATCCAAGAACTGCATGTCAGAGTCTTTTGTTGACTATGATGGCTATTCCATTTCTTCTAAGGGATTCTTGCCCACAATAGTAGATATAATGGTCATCTGTGTTAAATTCACCCATTCCAGTCCATTTTAGTTAGCTGATTCCTAAAATGTCGACATTCACTCTTGCCATCTCCTGTTTGACCACTTCCAATTTGCCTTGATTCATAGACCTAACATTCCAGGTTCCTATGCAATATTGCTCTTTACAGCATCAGACTTTGCCTGTATCACCAGTCACATCCACAACTGGGTGTTGTTTTTGCTTTGGCTCTCTCTTTTCATTCTTTCTGGTAGGCAGAAGCCAGGTCTAAAAGGCAAGCCCTCTGTTCATACCCCATACCTTCTGTGCATTCCTTCTCTCCAGTCCTTGACTGCCATACCCCTACTCCTCTGTAAGCCTATCTGCCTGCAACTCCTTTGACGGGAGGGGTTTCTGGAAAGACGCACTCCTGCAAAGCTGAGGCTGAAGACTTGCTTCTTTGCCTTCATTAAGGCTCCTCAGGAGGAGTGATGAACACTGTAAACTGGGAGTCAATGCTCTCTCGGACCCCTCTCGGAAAGGCTTCCATGGACCCCCAACCCTGACACCTCCTCTAAGCAATCTTCTTCCCCATACTTCTCCTTAGCTTTACTGATCCATGTCCCCCATGGCATCACTGCAAGATGAGGAGTGAAATGTCCAATACTGCCCCCAACAGAATGACAGTGTTGTTTTCCCAGCATTCCTAACATCTTAGGCTTCCTTGATCTCTACCTCTGACATTTACAGCACAGGAGCCCCCTCTTTCCCCACTCCTCACAGAGCCTCTTTAGGATCTTTTGTGACACCCCGGTCTCTGAGTTTAATCTACATACAAACACCAATTGGGACAGTGGACTGGACCCCATTGACCAGCCACCGTGCTCTCTCTGCTCAGGAGCCAGAGACTAATACTCTGCAAAGCTGTGGCTGAAACAGAATCACCTTCACTCTCCTCATAGCCAAGACTCTTCCCCTCAGGGCTCACTCTCTCTTAGTCATTGACTCCTTCATTCGTTTATTCAGGAGTGATGTTACACACACACATTTCATCTCCCTACCCCAATGAGTTGGTGTGAACCAAAATACCACGCATCACTTGGGAATGGAAATGAATTGTCAGGGAAAGCTCATCTGTGCCTGAGAATAATATGGAGATGAGCACCCACGCTTCAGTGGAGCTCGTGAGTGCTGTCTGACATTCCTGAGTAGGTCTGGGTTATGCTGTGCTCCCAGTTGCTATTTCTCACACAGCTAGACTACTCAGTATGGCTACAGGAAAAGGTTATCCCATCTTTCTCCAGATTCTACTAGCATTGGCTAGGATCATGGATTAGGGAGACCTTGTGAGACTTCCACCTCCAGTGTACCTCTGAGCCTCATTCTCCTCCCTGGTCATTCACAACTCTGATATCATTGCCATCCCCACTCTCCTGCCATACTTGCTCCTGGTCATGCTAAGGTCTGTGCCCAAGACAGGGACACTTTCAGAGGTTCCAGGAAACACGAATCTATGCTGTTCTATCATTTCCCATTTTCTTTATTATTTAGAGAAATTTTATTAAGCTGGAAGACACAGTTGGGGTCAGCTCCTATAATCATCTTTTTACATAGGGGGACTAAAACCCAAATGAATTTGGAAAAGCCACACAGCTGATAGTAGAGTTGGAATTTGAACTTAAGCTTTTAGGTCCTGTATCATCCAGTCACCAGCTATCATCCACCTGCCGGGCAGAATTCCGCAGGCTATGCCCGGGGCAGGGCTTCCAGGGCAGGCCAGACACCGACTCTGTTCATCGGTCGCACAGCTGATTGCTCCCTAGAGCCCATCTGGTTTGCGGCAAAGCACCATTTTCTTCAGCAAAGCAGTCTCTGGTGCCCTCAAGGGGCAGAACTGAGTAGTGATGAGCTGCTCCACTGGCAAGACAAAGCCAGGAAGCTGCCTGAGAAATAAACCCTGTGATCCACCCCTACGCCAATTTTACAGAATACTTTGGGTTCACCTTTTTGTTTTAAAGATCATGAAATATTTTTAAGAACATCAAAATATGTTTGAAACACAAACTACCCCTAATACTTTCATGCCCAGCCCCCATGTGAAAACTGGAGAGCCCACAGGGCCATCCCAAGTGCCTGCCCCCCAAAGAATTTGAACTTGCAATGTGTGAGCATTAGGGGAAGTGGTGAGATGACTCTCAGCTGGAGAAAGAGGCACTCCTTTCCTCTCTCTTGGTCCTTGGAGCCACAGTGCCGCGCTCTCGTAAAGGACTGGAGATGAGTGTTCAGGGTCCAGAGCAATTAGTGATCTGGGTGGAAAGGACCATGAAAGGAAAAGTCCAGAGTCCTGGGAGTTTCCAGAGCAGCAATGATGGGGAGTAAGACCCAAGCTGTGATCTTCCTTTCTGCCTAAGAGCTGTAAGGAACCCGGTGCTGTCTGTGTGATTCTTCTGTGAGAGACATCTAGAAACTGTGGCTTTTTCTCCACTAACAACTGACATAGACTATATGTAAGCAAAGTTAGTTGTTCTATCATCTGTTCCCATAGCCCTGTTAGGATGCTTTTCTTGTGTTGTATCTTGTTTCCTCTCTGACTCTCAAACTATACAATTCAGCAAATACTTATCAAGTGCATCTATTTGGCAGGGACTGTGGGCTGACACAGAGACTTCAGGAACTCTGATTTGTCTCTGAACCTCCTGCTTGGCCAGCACAGTGCAGCTTGGTAAGTATTAGTTTTGAGTACTGTGTTTGTGGCTTCTTTCATGACTCAGACGATAAAGAATCTGCCTGCAATGCAGGAGACCTGGGTTTGCTCTCTGGGTCAGGAAGATCCCCTGGAAAAGGGAACGGCTACCCACTCTAGTACTCTTGCCTGGAGAATTCCATGGACAGAGGAGCATGGCGGGCTGCAGTCCATGGGGTCACACAAGAGGTGGACATGTCTGAGCAACTAACACTTTCACTTTTTTCACTGTGTTTTTAGGCAAGATGATTAGAGATATGGGTTCTCCATGTGAAGTGTGCAAGTCTAGATACCTAGGTTTCTAGTTATATGTGTTGTTCTTACATATGTGACCAACAGGTCTTGTCCCCCTTTCACCCCCTTTTGTGGTTGATGGTTGTATAAGTCAGGGTAATTGACTCTAGCAGCTATAACAAACAATCCCACGTCTCAGTAATATAGCACAAAATAATAGTTTATTCCTCACTCACACTGACTGAAGTGGATGTTTCTGGTCAAGCAGCTCTTCTGGGCAGCTGTCTGCTAAGACGGTGACTTGAGATTCAGGTTCCTTCTTTCCTGCACGCTACCTTGTCATCTCAATCAGATCCTCTGCATGCAGTCAGATGACAAAGAGAGAGATGAAAATCTACGTATCTGGAACTTTACCAGCTCAGCCAGAGGTGACACACAACACTTCTGCTCAAGATCTTTTGATGAAGACTAGTTCCATGGTTCCTGCCCCATGCACTAGGAGCAGAGGCTTGCGGGATCTGGCTGGACCACTGCTTGCCAGCAGGTACTCTTCATCTTGGAAGGAACATGAATTTTTGGCTAGCCATCCCTGCCAAAGCAGCACTTTAGGATAATTAGGCATTAAAGTTCTATGAGAGACAGAAAAAAAAAAAAGAATGTTTGGCTTACAAGGGTTTTTTTCTGCAAAATTCAGTAGACAACCTGTTACTAAGAAGATATGTTCAAAAAATTTTTAAGCAATTTTTAATCCCAAGATCCTCTGTAACCCTCGCAAGATCTCCATAGCTGCTTGTCTAGGTCACCACCATATGGGAGCTGGAACAAGAGGTTACAAATAGAGAAGAAGGAGAAGTGAGCGACCAAGGATGAGATGGTTGGATATCATCACCAACTCAATGGACGTGAATTTGAGCAAACTCGAGGAGATAGTGAACAGGAAAGTCTGGCGTGCTACAGTCCATGGGGTTGCAAAGAGTCAGACATGACTTACCGACTGAACAAACAAACCTTTCAAGGCTGAAAGAGAGCTTGATGGAAAGACAAAAAAACTTTTTGTGTTATCCTCTAGGAGGAAGATTATCTTTTTTTCTGGTCAAGGTCCTTTCTTTTCACACTCCTAGGCATAACAGAGCATAAAGACAGGTCACAGTTAAAAGTGTGCTCCCTATACCAGAAATTCTGAGCTGAGAAAGACAGGTGACTATATGAGACGTTTGGCACTAAAGGAAGAAGCAGTTTGAAGAATCAGCTAGAGATGAAAATGAAGGCCTGGCCTCCTCTGGTTCTTTCACTAGCCCAGAAAGAACTGGATTTGAGGCCTCTGTTGTGTACCTTACTTTCTTTAAAACATGAGACAAACATCAAAGGATTTCTGGTCTGAGATGTAGGTGAGGCATAATCTACAGGTGACAACTTGTCAATGATATATGTTAAATTGACTGGCGATCAGACTACAGAGAAGAGTGTAATTAAAACTTAGAGATAGTTCTAAGACCTGTGCAAAGACCTGAAACGGTCTGTTTTGGATAAAAATGAATAATAATATTTCACTCTTCCATCAAAACATGGATGTAAATATTCCTCAAGTCTCAAATCCTACCCAACCAGCCCCTTTGTGTGGACCTAGGGGAGAGAGGGAAGGACAAAGGTGAGTTTGGAGGCTGTATGGTCAGTTTTGTGGGATAAACCAGCTAACTAGTGAGAAATGGGCCTCCTAGAGGTGAGGGGGATCCCACAGTATAGTATGTACCCTTCACCTTCCCTGGAGCTACCAAAACAGAGAAAAAGAGGGAGGAGCCAGAATAGATATTGATATCACAATATCATCACCCTCATTGCTGAACCCTGGACCACTAACTTATGGGTTTTGAAATTCTCCTTGAATAAGTACAGACTGATCCAAGAAACTAGGTGTGGATTAGCCTATAAGTAGGAGCTGGAAAGCTGTAGCTACAAGGGATTTAAAACAGGAATTTAGTAGGCATTACATTATCTTCATCAGAGAATGCAGTGTCAAGAACCTGGCATGGTTAGTGATGTTTAAACTAAGGTTATTAATCTGTCTTCTAGGCCAGTGCTACAAACTTAGTGCACATAAGAATCATCCTGGGAGTGGGGAAGAGAGTGTATTAAAGTGCAAAGTCCCAGGGTGCCAATTAGAAAAGAGGTCTGGGAGAGAAGCAGAAGTCTGCATTTTTAATTAGCAGAACCAGGTAATTCTCATATAGAAAATACTTGTTGAGTCAGAGGCTACAGTGGATTTGACAGAAATAAAAATGATTTTTAACACCATCCAGGAAAAAGTAAATTTTTTTTATTTCTAAATGGAAAACATTATTATTTGATATAATCTTATCATACAGCTTTCAGATTTTGAATATGTGTATTTCATTTTTTGGCAGTGCACACTTTACATTTTAAAGCAGATCTATTTTTTACTTTTTCAGGCTGATTTTGTGTCTTGAGAAAGCTGAATATCGATTTATTTTTTTAGGTGCAGTTGTGTTGAGTCACTGCAGATGAACTTTTCCAACATGACAGGGGAATTGCGGGTCTTTATTGAAACAGGTGGTAGAAGGACAACCACTGATCCTATAAATGCAAATAGTCACAACAAGATTGTTCTGTTTAACTAAAACGTGTATATGAATTCCGGAGAAGGCAATGGCACCCCACTCCAGTACTCTTGCCTGGAAAATCCCATGGACAGAAGAGCCTGGTAGACTACAGTCCATGGGGTCGCTAAGAGTCGGACACAACTGCACGTCTTCACTTTCACTTTTCACTTTCATGCACTGGAGAAGGAAATGGCACTCCACTCCAGTGTCCTTGCCTGGAGAATCCCAGGGACAGTGGAGCCTGGTGGGCTGCCGTCTATGGGGTCGCACAGAGTCGGACACGACTGAAGCGACTTAGCAGCAGAAGCAGCAGCAGTATATGAATTCAAAGGCAGTAGTGATTCTAATTAAATTGGCCCACAATCAACTCTTTAGAAACTCTTGTTTTTAATTTGAAATATTTCTTTATGCAGGGAGAATAGCATAAACTACTTCAAATATTAGTTTTTGTAGGACTAATAAAATTCTAAATATAATAGAATAAAATAGGGACTTCCTTGGCAGTCCAGTGTTTAGGATTCCACTCTTGCAACACAGAGGGCATGGGTTTAATTCTTGGTCAAGAAACTAAGATCCCATATGCTTCAGGGCATGGCCATTAAAAAAAAAGAAGAAGAATAAAATAACAAAAGATTCTTTGAGTTGAAAGCCATCTTGAAAGTAAACTATTCCAGGCTCTCATTTGATGCTTATCAGACTGTGGAAATGGAAATAATGCAGTCCTTGGGAACATAAGACCTGAGTTTGAAAGACCTGAGCTTTGCCACTAGGACAGTAGTTGTATAATCTTAGACATGTGACTTAAGTTTTCTAGGCCACAATTTCCCCATCTGTAAAATGGCACACTGACCACTGCAGTCTCTTTTCATCCTGTCATTCTATGATTCTCTTCTACAATTTCACCTTCCTCTTCATGTTCATTCATAATCTGCAGAAGGAATATGAGCTGATTTTCACTTTGCAAATTATCCTCCAATTTAGATTGAATGAATGAAAACATACATACGTACAAAGATTTTTTAAAAATCTAGACCTAAAATTAAAACTTCCTCAACTAAAATGGTTACAATAAGAATAGATTAAAGCCCAATAAAATAAGAAAGGATATTCTCTGATATGATGCCTAAAGAAGACAGTGGCAATTACCAAACCTATGGTACTGCTGCATAAGTACAGCCTATATTTGAAGTGGAATTCTTCAACACAGATAAATAGAGCCACAAATGCATAGTTGTTATTGCAAATTATCTCTGGAGACACAACGCTATGCTATAAGAACTAAAACTCAGCATCTCTTTGATGCTTAATGAGATGTGCCATCCTGATTGAACATTATTTCCCATCAGTAAAGTAACTTCCTCTCATCTTTCTAAGTAATCTATACAAGAATCTTCCATAAACCTTTCTTAAAAGATAACCTAGGTATCATCTTAATTTTAAAACTAAATAAATAACTTTAATTCAGTGCTTTGCACTTTCAAAACACAGCACATAAATATGAACTCGATAATTGTTTACTACGTGAATGATTTAAATTGAATAAAGCACTAGGCACTTGACAAACTGGATCATTGGTACGGTCAAAATAGTGCTGACATTGGGGTCTTGACCACCTCTTGCTAGCTGCATAATTGTAGACAATTTACACAATGTCTTTGAGCCTCAGTATTCTCGACTGAAGCGGCTTAGCAGCAGCAGCAGCAGCATTCTCATCCGTAAATGGGATAATTCTTCCCAAACACTAAGGAGAATTAAAATAGATAAGACCAAAAAATATCTATGAAAAACTTCAGCTCATGCTATTCTTATGGCAAAAGTCTGAAATTTTTTCTTCTAAAGCTTTCTGAACATCAATTCTAACGTGTGGGCTTTTCTCCCTTCACATCAATCAACTCTTGGCCACTAGCTGAGTGTCCTACAAGTCAACTCTATTCCAACACTGCCGCTGCTGCTGCTAAGTAGCTTCAGTCCTGTCCGACTCTGCGACCCCATAGACGGCAGCCCACCAGGATCCCCTGTCCCTGGGATTCTCCAGGCAAGAACACTGGAGTGGGTTGCCATTTCCTTCTCCAATGCATGAAAGTGAAATCACTCAGTCATGTCCGACTTGTAGCGACCCCATGGACTGCAGCCCACCAGCCTTCTCCATCCATGGGATTTTCCAGGCAAGAGTACTGGAGTGGGGTGCCATTGCCTTCTCCAATTCCAACACTGCTGCTGCTGCTGCTGCTGCTGCTAAGTCGCTTCAGTCGTGTCCGACTCTGTGCGACCACACAGACGGCAGCCCACCAGGCTCCGCCGTCCCTGGGATTCTCCAGGCAAGAACACTGGAGTGGGTTGCCATTTCCTTCTCCAATGCCTGAAAGTGAAGTCGCTCAGTCGTGTCCAACTCTTTGCGACCCCATGGACTACAGCCTACCAGGCTTCTCCATCCATGGGATTTTCCAGGCAAGAGTACTGGAGTGGGGTGCCATTGCCTTCTCCGGATTCCAACACTATCTGCCTGGAAATAGCATTAGATTCCACATATTAAGGATTAGGTCCCACAGGACTTCTCCCTATCCCCTACCCCACTTTAGACACCAATCACAAGTCCAGGTTGTCACTTGTATTTATGACTGATCGGCTGTACATCATAGGTTCCCACACCCACTCCTTGGGTTTGATTAATTTGCTAGAGCAGCTTACAGAAATGAGAGAAACATTTAATTACTAGATTACCAGTTAATTATAGAAGGACATCACTTAGGAACAGTCAGATGGAAGAGATGCATAGGACAAGGTGTGGGGAAAGGGCATAAAGGTTCCATGCTCCCTCTGAGAGGACCCCTCTCCTCCAATCTCCACAAATCCACCAACCCAGAGGCTCTCCAAGCCTTGTCCTTGTGAATTTTTAACGGAGGATTCATTACATGGGCATGACTAATTAAATAATTGGCCATTTGTGATTGATTCAACCTGCAATTCCTCCTCTTCAGAGGTCACGGGGAGTGGAAGTAAAAGTTCAAACTCTCTAATCTCACAGTTGGCTCACCTGGCAACCAGCCCCCATCCTTAGGTGGGGTCCAAAAATCACCTCATTAATATGACAAAAGACACCTTTAATGCTTTTGTCACTTAGAAAATTTCAAGGGTTTTAGGAGCTCTGTGCCAGAAATGGAGATGAAGACCAAATATGTATTTCTTATTATAAATCACATTATCACACCTCTTATGACTGGGAACAAGTGCTTTCCTGTCTATTCAACACCAAACTGGAAGTCCCAGCAATAAGGCAAGGAAAAGAAATAAAAGACACACAGACTGAAAAGGAAGTGATACTGTCTTAATTCTCAGGCCTGAAATTAATAAGTGGATATATAGCAAGTCACGGACAACATGCAAGAGGAGAGGGTATTACTAAGAATCTCAGAAATATAAACAATAGATGGGTAATTTAGACAACAAACAGAAGCTAGGCCCACCAGTCACGGCATGTATCCCATACCCTAGTTTCATGACAATTGTGTAGTACACTTGATATATTTTCATAAGCTTGCCTTGAAAGGACAAATTTAAGCTTTTTGAATCTATGAGATAAGCTAGTTTGCAAGGTCAGTCTCAGTAATGCCCACAATCTTACAGAGTGGTGAATTCCTTCTGGAAGCCCTGAAGTTTTTCTTGCAACTTAAATAGATAAGAAATGGTTTTTCCCTATGAAAGCCACTGAACTTGAGAATGAAACAAATGTTGCTTATGGATACCACCTATGAGAAAAAAAATGTCAAGAATGTATTGCCCTACTCTTAATGTGTTTTAACAGATTTGTTAAATCTTCATGCAGTTCTCTGGTGAGAAAGATTTCCCTGTGTTTACATCAGTAAGAAAATTTTCCTATTGTTGCAATAGATTAGATATGAGAAACAAGTCTTCGTATTGATTTTGCAAATAACTGAGAGTTTACAAAAGAAAGACTTCAATATTTGCCTGAAAAGGATATATGAGAAGCCATATAAGTTATCTATATCATTGCTAATCTCAATAATTTTGTATAACAGTTACTGGAATTTGGAAACATCAATATACTTGCCTGACCATACTCCTGTGTTTTATGTGTTCTGACTAAAGTAAAATTTTATGGTACTAACTACCTTAACCCTGTCCTATGCAAAACCCTGAGAAATCAGAGTATAATTTTGATATAAAACTAATTATATTTTCAGTTATAATTGTTTAAAATGTTTTCCCATTTATCACCTAAGATAACCAGACATATCACCAGTGGTTTGCGTACCAACTAGGAAAACAGTGGTGTAGTTGGAAAAGCACTATAATTGGAGGCAAAAATGCCTACATTCAAATTATGGTTCCCCTGCTCAGTAGTTCTGCAACCCTGAAGAGTCACTTAACGTTTCTGAGCTTCAGTCATTTTAAAAGGAAGAAATGCAGTAAAAAATATACTGAGGAATCATCTGGCATGTGATCATGTAACTAAATACTGTCACATATGTCAAGGACTGTGTTTGCATTTGCACAAAGTAGAGTGCTATACAGTCACAGTGAATAAAACCTTTCTTATAGTTGAGAGAAAAGATGGGGGAAGGACAGAGGCACAGAGCACAGGCAGGCTGAACTCAAAATAATCTGCACTTTGGGCATCAACATACTCAAAAGATTTACTTCTTTAGAAATCTGAATAATGCATTCATGCCAAAGGTAGACTAGTTGATGTAACATGACTTATCATTGCAGAAGAAAAGCTTTGTCCTTAAACTGTTGAAAAATTTCAACATGGTAATAATTATGGGTCACTGATCATTTTGACATCAGAACATATCAGACTTTATTACAACACATTAAAAATTAAGCACTGTCACTTAAGGAATCACCGGGTAACAACACAATCATAGACACTAATATAAATGTGAGCCCTGTTCTAGAATATCCTTATACCTCACTTTTGAAATATTTTCAAATGGAAATGTAAGATTAAAAATTTTGATGGGGAGGGAATTCCCTGGTGTTCCAGTGGTTAGGACTTCTCCTTCTCATAGCTGAGGGCATAGGTTCAATTGGGGAACTGGTTGGGGAACTAAGATCCCACAAGCCAAGAGAGGAAAAAAATGTGATGGGGAGATTTAAAGGCCACCAGATTTTCAAAGGACTTCCCTGTAGCTCAGATGGTAAAGAATCTGCCTGCAAAGCAGGAGACCCGGGTTTGATACCTGGATCAGGAAGATCCCCTGGAGAAGGAAATGGCAACCCACTCCAATATTCTTGCCTGGAGAAATCCATGGACAGAGGAGCCTGGCAGGCTACGATCCATGAGGTTGGAAAGAATCGGACATGACTAAGCAACTAACACACAGATTTTCATAACATCAGACCGTCACCATGTCAGCTTAATTCTCATCTTACTCTTAAATTTATACAACCATCTCTATGTAGGATGTCTTAATAAAACCTTTATATATGAGTAAACTAGTGGAGGTGATAGAATTCCAGCTGAGCTATTTGAAATCCTGAAAGATGGTGCTGTTAAAGTGCTGCACTCAATATGCCAGCAAATTTGGAAAATTCAACAGTGGCCACAGGACTGGAAAAGGTCAGTTTTCATTCCAATACCAAAGAAAGGCAATGCCAAAGAATGTTCAAACTACCACATATTTGCACTCATCTCACACACTAGCAAAGTAAGGTTCAAAATTCTCTAAGCTAGGCTTCAACGGTACATGAACTGAGAACTTCCAGATATTCAAGTTGGATTTAGAAAATGCACAGGAATCAGAGATCAAATTGCCAACATCTGTTGGATCATAGAAAAAGCAAGAGAATTCCAGAAAAACATCTGCTTCACTAATTACAACAAATTTTGGAAAATTCTTCATGAGATGGGAATACCAGACCACCTTACCTGTCTCCTGAGAAACCTGTATACAAGTCAAGAAGCAACAGTTAGAACTGGACGTGGAACGATGGGCTGGTTCAAAATTGGGAAAGGAGTACGTCAAGGCTGTATATTGTCACCCTGCTTATTTAACTTATATGTAGAGTACATCATGCAAAGTGCCGGGCTGGATGAAGCACAAGTTGGAATCAAGATTGCCGGAGAAATATCAATAACCTCAGATGTAAATGACACCACCCTTATGGCAGAAAGAGAAGAGGAACTAAAGAGCATTTTGATGAAGGTGAAAGAAGAGAGCGAAAGGTTGGCTTAAAAATCAACATTCAAAAAACGAAGATCATGGCATACGGTCCCACCACTTCATGGCAAATAGAGGGGAAAACAATGGAAACAGTGACAGACTTTATTTTCTTGGGCTCCAAATTCACCGCAGATGGTGACTGCAGCCACGAAATTCAAAGACACTGGCTCCTTGGAAGAAACGCTATGACCAACCTAGACAGCATATTAAAAAGCAGAGACTTGACTTTACCCGCAAAGGTCCATATAATCAAAGCTATGGTTTTTCCAGTGGTCATGTATGAATGTAAAAGTTGGACCATAAAGAAAGCTGAGCACTGAAGAATTGATGCTTTTGAACTGTGGTGTTGGAGAAGACTCTTGAGAGTCCCTTGGACTGCAAGGAGATCCAACCAGTTCATCCTAAAGGAAATCAGTCCTGAATATTCATTGGAAGGACTGATGCTGAAGCTGAAGCTCCAATACTTTGGCCACTTGATGCGAAGAGCTGACTCATTTGAAAAGACCCTGATGCTGGGAAAGATTGAAGGAGAGGGGATGACAGAGGACAAGATGGTTGGATGGCATCACCGACTCATTGGACTTGAGTTTGAGCAAGCTCCAGGAGATGGTGAAGGACAGGGAAGCCTGGTGTGTTGGAGTCCATGGGGTTGCAAAGAGTTGGACACGACTGAGTGACTGAACAGCAACAACAATAAAAGTCTTAGCAGCACCCACCACATTTCAAAGGCCAGAAATGGGTCAGATGCTCATCCTTAAATAAGAGATTGACAAGGGAAACAGGACTAACATGAGTTAGTTAAACTGCTGCTACTGCTGCTGCTAAGTCGCTTCAGTCGTGTCCGACTCTGTGCGACCCCATAGACGGCAGCCCACCAGGCTCCGCCATCCCTGGGATTCTCCAGGCAAGAACACTGGAGTGGGTTGTCATTTCCTTCTCCAATGCATATAAAGTGAAAGTGAAGTCACTCAGTCATGTCCGACTCTTTGTGACCCCATGGACTGCAGCCTATCAGGCTCCTCTGTCCATGAGATTTTCCAGGCAAGAGTACTGGAGTGGGTTGCCATTGCCTTCTCCGGTTACTTAAACTAATCAGAACTTAACCCTGAGCAGGGGATGGGGTTATTTTCTGATGAGTCACTTGGAATGGGTCACTGTGAGCAAGAAAAAGGAAGGAAATTGTTACTAAATTGGTACAAATATATTAACAAACAAACATGTCTTCTGTTCACCAAAGTGCCTGAACTGGATATGAAAAGAGTAGTTGGCCAGTTTAACTCTATAGGGATTTAACAATATTGTCTTCCACATCTGGAGAGGTGGTCTACTTTCTGTTTAATCTCCACTTTGGGCTTCTTGGCTGTACTGAGTTGAATAGTGTCCCCCAAATTCATGTTCACTGAAACATTGGAATGAAGGCCTATTTGGAAATAATGCTTGCAAATATAATTAGAGTTAAGATTAGGTCATAGTGGATTATGAAGGACCTTAATCCAATGACTGATATCCTTATAAGAAAATAAAACAGAGACACACAGATGCATAGGAGAATGCCAGATGATGGATGCAGAGATTTGAATTATGCATCTGCAAACCAAGGAATGCCAAAATTACCAGAAGCCAGAAGGAGGCAAAAAAAAAAACAAAAAAAAGATGCTTCCCTACTGCCTTCAGTCACCTTGGTCCTGCTGACACCTTGATTTCAGACTTTCAGTCTTAAAACTTCTCACAGTTTTAAGCCACATTTTAAGCCACTCAGTTTATAATACTCTGTTATGGCAGTCCTAAGAAACTAATACATTAGCTATATACCTTTTAATCTTATTTCTAGGTGGTTTCTTTAGAGTTTCCAATATTTTTAATTCATTGCAGCCTACTTTCAAATGTTATACAATCTCAGTTATAATTTAAGATCAACTTAAAAATTTTCCCCTCCCATCTTTTGTGCCATTTTTGTATTTTATTTATGCTTTTGTTATAAAACTCAGAATATATTGTGGGTTTTCTCTTAAGTTTTGCTTTAAACAATTACATTTAAAGATACTTTAAATTAGGAAATATCTCTTTTATATATACACATATCTCTTAATTCCTTTTGTGCATCTGGTTTTCCATCTGGTATTATTTTCCTTCAGTCCAAAGAGCTTCCTTTAGCATTTATCTTAATGCAGATCTGCTGGTGACAAATTTCCTCAGCTTCTGCTTCTCTAAGGATGTCTTAATTTTGCCTTTATCTTTGAAGAATATTTTTGCAAGATATAAAATTCTAGGTTGATGCGCTATTGTTTTAAATTTTGCTGCTTAAAACAGATCATCCCATTATCTCCTGCATGCGTGCTAAGTCGCTTCAGTCCTGTCCGACTCTTTGCAATCCCTTGGACTGTAGCCCACCAGACTCCTCTGTCCAAGGGACTTTTCAACTAAGAATACTGGAGTGGGTGGTGATGCCTTCCTCCAGGGGATCTTCCCAACCCAGCAACCAAACCAGTGTCTCTTACATTTTCTGCATTGTCGGCAGGTTCTTTACCACAAGCGCCACCTGGGAAGTTCCCATTGTCTCCTGACTTCCATTATTTATGGTTATTACATTCTTATTTTTGTATTCCTGCATCTAGTGTCTTTTTTTTTTTTTCTGGTTGCTTCCAGAATCTTCTCTTTACTACTGGTTTTTAATAATTTTTTTATTATGTTCCTTTGTTTTTTTGTTTGTGGGTGTGTGCATATTCTGCTTGAGGTCTATTTAGTGCCTTAGATAATTAAGTTTTCAGTATTAATCAAAATGGAAATTTTGGGGGTATTGCATTTTGAAATAGTTTTTGGAGTCACCCTGTGACTCCAATTACACAGATATTATGCCAATTGATATTGTCCCACAGGTCATTGTGCTGTTTGTTGTGGGATTTTGTTTCCAGCTTGTTCTCCCTCTGAGGTTCAACTTACATAGTTTCTATTGCAGTCTTCAAGATTATTATTCTTTTTTTCTTTAATTTATAATATACTATTAAGTCTATCCAGTGAATTTTTACTTTAGATATTATATTTTTCAGCTTTAGAGAGTCCATTTGTTTCATTTTTTTCATATCTTTTACTTCTCACACTCATATTTTGCAGTAAATCTTTTTAAGGCTCACTTTATTTATTTGTTTGTTTGCTGTATAGGACAATCTAGATATTTTTCCCATTAAATCGTGAACATGTTTATAATACTTGTTTTAAAATTTCATCTGCTAATTTTATTTAGGTCTGTTTCTATTGAATAATTTTCCTCTTGGTGATGGACAGCACCTACTTGCTTCTTCACGTGTTTAGTCATTTTTATTGGATGTTGGACATTTTAAATATAACACTGTTGATTGTATTCTGATGTCTTTCTTTAAAGAAATTTTAATTTTGTTTTGAGAAGCAGTTCAGCTATTGCAAACCACCTTGAGACTTTTTAAAGAATCCTTTTAGGGTAGATTTTGAATAGGGTTTACTCAGTTGTATTGATAGCCTTTTTTTCCCTCCTGATACCAATGAATTCTGACATCCACTGGGGTCCTACAACGCAATTCAAACCTGACACTAACTATCTGCAGTTCATGTCAAACTCTATACACTTCAGGGTTTAGTCCCACAAGATTGTTCTCATTTCAGATACCAGTTACAAGTATTGGGTCTGTAGGTTACCCACACTTCTGTTCATTTTGGCTACAAAGTTGAGGATTTCCATGATGCCTCTCCCTTCAGTTTCAACAATTTGCTAGAATAACACACAAAACCCATTACCTACTATTACAGGTTTATCATAAAGGATATAATTTGAACAATAAAATGTAAGAGAGATATAAATATAGTGGGGTCCAGTGGGAGCACATCATCCCCCCTAGCACATTAATATTTTCACCAGCCCCAAACCCCACTTCCAAGATACCCCATGTCCAAGGTCAGGAGTGGCGGCTGTGCTTCGCTAAAATGGCTGTGAGGAGATAACCCACGTCCAAGGTCAGAGAAACCCCAGCAACACGGTAGGCGCAGGAGTGGCTGTGAGGAGATAACACACACCCAAGGGCAAGGAAGAAGCCCCAGCAAGATGGTAGGAGGGATGAAATAGAGTTTAAAATCAAACCCCATTCCTGCCAGAGACGCTCAGAGCGCTCAAACAAATCTTGTGCACACCAGGACCCAGGGACCCCACAGAGACTGAGACAGAACTGTGTTTGAGCATCTCCTGTGGAGGTACGGATCAGCAGTGGACTGCCAAAGGGACAGCGGCTCTGGGTGCAGCAGACTTGTGTATGGCATAAGCCCTCTTGGAGAAGGTTGCCATTAACCCCACCAAAGAGCTGCCAGAACTTACACAGAACTGGGAAACAGACTCTTAGAGGGCACAGATAGAACCTTGAGAGCACCAGGACCCAGGAGAAAGGAGCAGTGACCCCACAAGACTGACCCAGACTTGCTCGGGAGTGTCCAGGAGTCTCCAGCAGAGGCATGGGTCGATGGTGGCCTGCTGCAGGGCTGAGGGCAGTGAATGTAGCAGTACATGCATGGGATCTTTTGGAAGAGGTCACCATTATCTTCATTACCTCCACTATAGTTTGGCCCCAGGTAAATAGCAGGGAGGGAACACAGCTCCACCCATCAACAGAAAATTGGATTAAAGATTTACTGGCATGGCCCCTTCCATTAGAACAGGACCCAGTTTCCCCCTTAGTCAGTCTCTCCCAGCAAGAAGCTTCCATAAGCCTCTTATCCTTCTCCATCAGAGGGCAGACAGACTGAAAACCACAATCACAGAAAACTAATCAATCTGATCACATGGACCACAGCCTTGTCTAGGTCAATGAAACAGCCATGCCGCGTAGGGCCACCCAAGACGGACAGGTCATGGTGGAGAGTTCTGACAAAACGTGGTCCACTGGAGAAGGGAATGGCAAACCACTTCAGTAATCTTGCCTTGAGAACCCCATGAACAGTATGAAAAGGCAAAAAGATAGGACACTGAAAGATGAACTCCCCAGGTCAGTAGGTGCCCAATGCTACCGGAGAAGAGTGGAGAAATAACTCCAGAAAGAATGAAGAGACAGAAACAAAGCAAAACAACATCCAGTTGTGGATGGGGCTGGTGATGGAAGTAAAGTCTGATGCTATGAATTGCAATATTGCATAGAAACCTGGAATGTTAGGTCCATGAATCAAGGCAAATTGGAAGTGGTGAAAGAGAAGATGGCAAGAGTGAACGTCGACATTTTAGGAATCAGCGAAACTAAAATGGACTGGAATGGGTGAATTTAACACGATGACCATTATATCTACTACTGTGGGCAACAATCCCTTAAAAGAAATGGAGTAGCCATCATAGTCAACGAAAGAGTCTGAAATGCAGTACATGGATGCAATCTCAAAAACAACAGAATGATCTCTGTTCATTTCCAAGGCAAACCATTCAACATCTCCATAATCCAAGGCTGTGCCCTGACCAGTAATGCTGAAGAAGCTGAAGTTGAACAGTTCTATGGAGACCTACAAGACCTTCTAGAACTAACACCCAGAAAAGATGTCCTTTTCATTATAGGGGACTGGAATGCAAAAGAAGGAAGTCAAGAAACACCTGGCGTAACAGGCAAATTTGGCTTTGGAGTACAGAATGAAGCAGGGCAAAGGCTAATAGAGTTTTGCCAAGAGAATGCACTGGTCATAGCAAACACCCTCTTCCAACAACACAAGAGAAGACTCTACATATGGACATCACCAGATGGTCAATAACGAAATCAGATTGATTATATTCTTTGCAGCCAAAGATGTAGAATCTCTATACAGGCAGCAGAAATAAGACTGGGAGATGACTGTGGCTCAGATCATGAACTCCTTATTGCCAAATTCAGACTTAAATTGAAGAAAGTAGGGAAAACCACTGGACCATTCAGGTATGACTTGAATCAAATCCCTTACGATTATACAGTGGAAGTGGGAAATAGATTCAAGGGATTAGATCTGAAAGACAGAGTGCCTGATGAACTATGGATGGAGGTTTGTGACATTGGACAGGAGAGAGGGATCAATTCCATCCCCAAGAAAAAGAAATGCGAAAAAGCAAAATGGCTGTCTGAGGAGGCCTTACAAATAGCTGTGAAAAGAAGAGAAGCGAAAAGCAAAGGAGAAAAGGAAAGATATACCCATTTGAATGCAGAGTTGCAAAGAATAGCAAGGAGAGATAAGAAAACCTTCCTCAGTGATCAATGCAAAGAAATAGAGGAAAACAACAGAATGGGAAAGACTAGAGATCTCTTCAAGAAAATTAGAGATACCAAGGAAACATTTCATTGCAAAGATGGGCTCAATAAAGGACAGAAATGGACCTAACAGAAGCAGAAGATATTAAGAAGAGGTGGCAAGAATACACAGAAGTACTATACAAAAAAGATCTTCATGACCCAGATAATCACGATGGTGTGATCACTCACCTGGAGCCAGACATCCTGGAATGAAAGTCAAGTGGGCCTTAGGAAGCATCACAATGAACAAAGCTGGTGGAGGTGATGGAATTTCAGTTGAGCTATTTCAAATCCTGAAAGATGATGCTGTGAAAGTGCTGCACTCAATATGCCAGCAAATTTGGAAAACTCAGCAGTGGCCACAGGACTGGAAAAGGTCAGTTTTCATTCCAATCCCAAGAAAGGCAAGAAAATCCCAAATTCCAAGAAAGGCAATGCCAAAGAATGCTCAAACTACCGCACAATTGCACTCATCTCACATGTTATCAAAGTAATGTTCAAAATTCTCCAAGCCAGGCTTCAACAGTATGTGAACTGTGAACTTCCCGATGTTCAAGATGGATTTAGAAAAGGCAGAGGAGCAAGAGATCAAATTGCCAACATCCATTGGATTATCGAAAAAGCAAGAGAATTCCAGAAAAACATCTATTTCTGCTTTACTGGCTATGCCAAAGCCTTTGCCTGTGTGGATCGCCACAAACTGTGGAAACTTCTGAAAGAGATGGGAATACCAAACCACCTGACCTGCGTCTTAAGAAATCTGTATGCAGGTCAGGAAGCAACAGTTAGAACTGGACACGGAACAACAGACTGGTTCCAAATAGGGAAAGGAGCACGTAAGACTGTATATTGCCACCCTGCTTATTTAACTTATATGCAGAGTACATCATGAGAAACACTGGACTGGATGAAGCACACACTGGAATCAAGATTGCCAGGAGAAATCTCAATAACCTCATATATGCAGATGACACCACCCTTATGGCAGAAAGCGAAGAAGAATTAAAGAGCCTCTTGATGAAAGTGAAAGAGGAGAGTGAAAAAGTTGGCTTAAAGCTCAACATTCAGAAAACTAAGATCATGGCATCTGGCCCCATCACTTCATCGCAAATAGATGGGGAAACAGTGTAAACAGTGACAGACGTTTGGAGCCCCCCAAGGGCTCCAAAATCACTCCAGATGGTGACTGCAGCCATGAAATTAAAAGATGCATACTCCTTGGAAGAAAAGCTGTGACCAAACTAGACAGCATATTAAAAAGCAGAGGCATTACTTTGCCAACAAAGATTTGTCTGTTCAAGGCTATGGTTTTTCCAGTAGTCATGTATGGATGTGAGAGTTGGACTATATAGAAAGCTAAGCATCGAAGAATTGATGCTTTTGAACTGTGGTGTTGGAGAAGACTCTTGAGAGTCCCTTGGACTGCAAGGAGATCCAACTAGTCCATCCTAAAGGAGATCAGTCCTGAATATTCATTGGAAGGACGGATGCTGAAGCTGAAACTCCAATACTTTGACCACCTGACGCGAAGAACTGACTCATTTGAGAAGACTCTGATGCTGGGAAGTATTGAAGGCAGGAGGAGAAGGGGACAACAGAAGATGAGATGGTTTGATGGCATCACCGACTCGATGGACATGAGTTTGAGTAAACTCTGGGAGTTACTGATGGATAGGAAGGCCTGACGTGCTGCGGTCCATGGGGTCACAAAGAGTTGGACCTCACTATTGACTGAACTGAACTGAACCCAAAAACCTCTCTAAACCCTACTATTTAGAGTTTTTCCCGCCTTATGGAGGTCTTTATGTAGGCATGACTGATTAAATCATTAACCACTAACAACTCAATCTCCAACCCGTCTCACTTCTTCAGAGGTTTGGCAACATAGCTAAAAGTTTCAAGTTTCTAATCAAAGCTTGGTCTTTCTGATAACCAGCTCCCACCCTGACACTGCCAGGGGCCTGTTAAGAGTTGCCTCATTAGAACAGAAGACACTCCTATCATTCTTATCAATTCGGGAAATTCCAAGAGTTTTAGGGGCTCTGGACTAGGAACCAGAGACAAAAACCAAATGTCTTTCTATGACGCCACAGCTATGCTGGTAAATGTTTAACAACCAATTTTCCTGGGGAAAATGAAACAACACAGATTTGTAACGTATGCTGATTCCTTTAATGTAAATATCCCTCCATGGCTCATGTCCAGCTACCAGCATGATGTCACCTACAGTGGAGATGGGAGGAAGGGTGCACAGTTGGCCCCACAAACTAGTGTGAGCCAGCTCCACACACCACTGCCTTTACTCTGATTTAGCTCTAATACTAAAAAACAACTGTCCTTGCCTTGCTACTGAATGCATAGGTGTTGGAAGAAGAACACTCTGATGGTTAGAAATTAAACATCTGGTCAACCTATATGAGCTCCTATACCTCCCCAGTAGTTGTTTCCTCTCTCGCAGTTTTATTTGCAGAATCTTCATGGAGTTGTATTCTATGTATGTAGACCTTGGTGTTCACCAAGAATTCAGGAGGAGCCCTTATGCAAATTTCTGAATCTCTTTCCCTATATAACTGCCTTCTTTCTGGTACTCTACCTTGAATGTTCAAGCTGTCTTGCTTTTCTGAACTCTAGCTCTTCAGCTCAGGCTGCTGTGATCTTCTCAGGTTTCCACTTCTGCATTGCATTCTAGAAAGTGCCTCCAGCCAGGAAACTGTGTTAATTGTAGGTCTCACTTTGTTTCCTTTCTCTCAGGGATCACAGTGCTATGCTGCCTGTTGTGCAACGTCTGAAGCAGTTGTCTCACACATTTTGTTCAATTTTCTAGCTGTTTACAGAGGGAGTACAAGTCTGTTATCAGTTACTCCAAAAGCCAGAAGAGGGAGTCATCCTGCTTTCACTGAAGTCAAGCAGATTCCTTTCTTATAGGGAGATCCCACAGTTCTGATTTCATATTTTCCTTTTACAAAAAATGGGGCTCATCTTATTTCTGTTTCCGCAGAAACTATCAGCTTGCTACTGTTTTACCCTACCTTGCTTTAGATTGTCCATGCTCCCTGGAATAAGCCTTCTGAAGACGGCACTTTCAGGCGCACTCATCTGGCTTACAGCTTCCGAGGGACAGACCTTGACTGCCATACTCAGGTGGGGGCCGTGGGGTCTAAAAATATCCACAACAGCACCGGAGGAGTTCTTTAGCTCAGGAGGTTGTGAAGATGGCATGAGGGCTAATTGAAAGTTACTGAACTCACATCCACAAAAGAGGATCAAGTACAGTTTGTCACCTTAGTTCAGGATAAAATAAGACATTTGATGTCTTTTTTAATATTAACTTCAAATTTTTTCTATGAGGAAAGTAGGAAAAAAATCTTTAGCCAAGTATGCCTAAGAGGCTCGTGTCTGTCCTGGCAAAATCTGGGTTTCTCTTTTCTCACCTTGTGCAGGATCAGCTGATCCTCCTCGGAGTGTCCCAGGCTGTTCTTACGCCATATGTATCTGTGCTGGAATGGAGGGTTCTTTTTATCAGTGCCTTTCTTGCCAGATGCACAACTATTTTCAGCCTCTGTCTAAAATTGTCAGGGTCTTGAAAACTAAAACGTAATGAGATTTTTCTTTCTTCTAATATGATCTGCCAAATGCCCCCACTGGCTACTTGTCGTCAGGGAATGGTGTCTTCTTAGTGGCGTGGTGTGTTATTTCCTGTGGCTGCCGTAACAAATCGCCATAGACTTAGTGACTTAAAACAATAGAAATTTATTCTCTCACAGTCCTGGAGGGCAGAGGCCTGAAATCAGTTTCACTGGACCAAAAGCAAGGTGTTTACAAGGCTGTACTCCTTCCAGAAGCTATAGGAGAGAGTCTGTACCTTGTCTCTTTCAAATTTTAGTGGACGCAGTCATTCCTGGCCTTGTGGCCGCATTACTCCAGTTTTCAAGGTCAGCATCTTCAAATCTCCATCTGCTACTTCTTCACATTGTTTTCTTCTCTATGTGTATCAACTCTCCCCTGCTTCTCTCCAATAAGGACATTTGGGATGATATTTAGGGCCCACCCAGATAATCCAGGATAATCTCCTCATCTCAAGATCCTTAATAATAGCTGTAAAGATGCTCTTTACAAATCAAGTAACATTTACAGTTTCCATAGATTAAGATCTGGATATCTTTTTTTTTAGGGAAGGGCAGATTTTTCAGTCTACTGTGTGGGAGAGTTCTGCTTCATGTTCAAGTGTATTACCTCAGTGGTTATTGAATTCTGAGAGACACATCTTCTGACCATGCTGTGGTATTTTGGGGAGAACATCTAAAGAAAGAAAAAAAATCAGAAAACTGAAGTGAGTAGAAATATGGATGTTACTGGGTTCAGTTCAGTTCAGTTCAGTCACAGTCATCTCAGACTCTTTGCGACCCCATGGACTGCAGCATACCAGGCCTCCCTGTCCATCACCAACTCCTGAAGTTTACTCAAACTCATGTCTATTGAGTCAGTAATGCCATCCAACCATCTCATCCTCTGTCATCCCCTTTTCCTCCCGCCTTCAATCTTTCCCAGCATCAGGGTCTTTTCCAATGATTCAGTTCTTCGCATCAGGTGGTCAAAGTATTGGAGTTTCAGCTTCAGCATCCATCCTTCCAATGAATATTCAGGACTGATCTCCTTTAGGAGGGACTGGTTGGATCTCCTTGCAGTCCAAGGGACTCTCAAGAGTCTTCTCCAACTCCACAGCTCAAAAGCATCAATTCTTCGGCGTTCAGCTTTCAGTATAGTCCAACTTTCACATCCACATGACACCTGGGAAAATCATAGCTTTGACTAAACGGATGTTTGTTGGCAAAGTAATGTCTCTGCTTTTTAAAAATGCTGTCTAGGATGGTCATTCTCTTATATAAAGTAAGAGAGCACACTTGGAGTTGAACAGCCTGGGTTCAAATCTCAGCTCTACTTCCTTCTAGCTCTTACATGAGTACATGTCTTCTCTGGGCCTCAGTGTCTCTATCTGTACAATGGGAGCAGCAATAGTACCTACTTTGTAATGTTGCTGAGAGGATTGAAATTAATTATTTCCTGTAAAACAGAGTCAAGTCTCGGGTCCACAGGTGGTTTTCAGAGAGTGCCAGTATATATCTTTTACCTCTCCCACAATGAGTTCTTTAATCTCTCCTTTAAATCATGTTCAAGTCATTGCTGTTCGTCAGAATAAAACTCCTTCTCTGATCATCTTTTTTACCTTTTGCTCTATGTCTCTACTTCTCTTTATAACCAGCCCTCTTGGAAGAGTGATTCTTGCAGGGGGAAGCAGTGACATGAGCTGCAGAAAGTATGGAACATTACTGAAGAACACAAGAATAGCAGAAAAAAATGACAGAAGGGTAGCCAGGGGCCAAGTCATGAACAGTCTGAAGTATTAGGCTTTATTCTGCAGGTTGTGGGGAACTAATGGTGCAGGGGAGTGAGCCGATGGAACTGTACTTGAAAAATGTTCATCAGGCAGTGATATGTAGTTGAGGACTCTGAGAAAGTTATTACACTGAGAGAGATGAATTTATGAGCCAAAAAGAGGCAATGACAAGAAGGGGCGAGACATATTAAATCAATGCAAGTCAAATTGCAAGACACTGGCAGTGGGTAGGATGAGGGGTAGAGGAGAGAAAAAAGAAATTATTGGTGATGACTGAGAAGTTTTCAACCTGATACTAGGCTGTCTGCACCCAAACAGGAGAATAAAGGGAAGGAAGAGAAATGGTTCGGGGATGGAGACTTATGCTGGGAACTGCTGGGTGTCAAGAATGACACAAGACACCAGGTGTCACTCTACTCCTAGTCTGAAAATCACAAAGAGGCCACTGAGGTGCCATCCACTGGCTCGGGCTCCTGTCCTGACTTCCCCTCCTGCAAGGATGGTACAGAAACTCCACATGCATTTGAGACTCATGGTGTATTACAAACATACACAGTTGACAGCTCCTTGGGAAGGCTATGCTCTGAAATCCCACCATTGAAGAACAGTCCTTTGGGCCTTTAAGGATTTTGACCTTGGGGAAGATAAGACTTTAAACCAATGGTCACAGCCTCATATGCCTCAGTGAACTAGAGTTAAGAAGGTTAATGTTATGTGAAGTGAAATGTGCTAAAACTAGAGTATGTCCTCCCTAAAGACATTCAAATTCAGAAATAAAAAACAATCACTGTGCCGGTCTAATTAAATACATCTGCAGCCAATCACTTTGCAACTTACACCTTAAGCTTCTCACTCAAGGAGTATGTTGAGGTTTCTTACAGCGAAGCCTTGGATGTATAGGAGACAGGATTGTGGAGGTGGGATAGACATTAGAAGTGGGATAAATTGCTGCTGCTGCTGCTGCTGCTGCTAAGTCCCTTCAGTCATGTCCGACTCTGTGCGACCCCATAGATGGCAGCCCACCAGGTTCCGCTGTGCCTGGGATTCTCCAGGCAAGAATACTGGAGTGGGTTGCCATTTCCTTCTCCAGTGTATGAAAGGCAAAAGTGAAAGTGAAGTTGCTCAGTCGTGTCCAACTCTTAATGACCCCATGGACTGTAGCCTATCAGACTCCTCCGTCCATGGGATTTTCCAGTCTATTAAATCTTCTGTATACACAGTTTGTTTCTCTCCATTCAGAGGGATCCAAAGGCCCAGGCATTGGAGGCACAGTTCCAAAGGCTCAGGGAGGCCATGGTTCTGCTCTGTCCTCATGGAACCAGTGCAGCATATTATCTGATTCTCAGTCCCCAAACCTCAGGCATTTGTAAAGTTCCCAACTTCACAATGTTTGCCACATCACCTCAACTGACTTAAGCCTTTGGACCTTAAATCAACTCATTTTAAATTTGGCTTCTTCCTAAGCAATATTGGGCTTCCCTGGTGGCTCAGTTGGTAAAGAATCCACCTGCAATCCAGGAGACCCTGGTTCGATCCCTGGGTCGGGAAGATCCAGGAGGGCATGGCAACCCACTCCAGTATTCTTGCCTGGAGAATCCCCATGGACAGAGGGGCCTGGTGGGCGACAGTCCATGGGGTAGCAAATAGTCAGTCACGACTGAGTGATTAACACTTAACACTAAGCAATATTTAAGAAATAGCAAGTTTTATGTGTGTAATGTTCTGCACCACCAGAAGGTGGGTGCAGGCATGTTGCTCACCGTCCAGATGGCAGTGCCATGTACATTATCTCTGCACAGGGTCCCAGAGTTCCTGTGCCAGGAGCAGTCATTACGTACTAGGAACCCTAGTCTGAAGTGACTAGCTGGGTACCACCTAAAATATTTTCAAGTGCCCCCAACAGTATGCATGTCACGTGCCAGGAAGCAGTGGTTCAATGCTTCAGTCTACAAGTGAGGAATGTAGCACTGGTTCTGAATAAATAAGCCCAAGTTCCCATCCACCATCTGTGACTTTGGTTGTATTACTTGTACTTTCTGAGTTTCTGTTTCTCATCCATAAAGTGGAGAAAACTATACCTGTCTCCTAACAATGCTTTGAAAATTAGCGACAGTGCGCATCAAGCCATGAAGAACCAGTTCTATCATGAATGCTGCTATTGTTACTGACCTCTCACATTGGGACTTCAACAAGGGTCCTTGTGCCCAGTGTCATTCAAGCCAACAGAACAAGACCTAATTCAGTTGAGAAGCAAAGAAAAGCTTTACTCTTTGATCAGAGAATGGAGAGCTGTGAGCTCGCACTGTAGGGTCCACACTTTCTGACAGGTCTGCTGGGGCTGCTGTCAACAAAGAGGGTACGGAGTTCTCACAGGACAGAAGGTGGGTGCAGGCGTGTTGCTCACTGTCCAGATGGCAGTGCCAGGTGCATTATCTCTGCACAGGGTCCCAGAGTTCCTGTGCCAGGAGCAGTCATTGGGTACTGGGAACACTAGTCTGAAGTGCTGGGTGCAAGGTCTCTCATGTGGCCAGCCCTCTATGAGCTGTGAAACTAGACCAAGCACAAAAGGAAACAAACAACGGGTTAGACTTTGTTACCCAGATTCTATTTTTATTTTCTGGGGATTGTTAATAGCCTTTGCCAATGACAAACCCCTCCTCTGTCTTTTGTCCTGCACCTCATTCTTGAGGGGCACGGTTTGTCTCCTGTAACTGCTTCCTCTTGAGTCTGTGTGTTGTCATAACCCCGGGCTGAAGAGTGGAGCTTCTCTTCAGCTGCCTCTAGTTGTGTTTGGTTGTCACCAGGTCTCAGTCCTGACCGTTCATCTCCCTGAGCCACCACCATTTCTCTAACCTTTTGGAGACAAAGGACAGCAGACAATCCAGGATGCATGGAACAACTGTTAGCAAGAGAGTAACGGTCACATGTCAATTGTTTCCTCATAATGCAGGTATCTAGGTCTTTTGTCTATAGGCAAAAGTGTGCCCTGAAGTGGAGGCTCACTGCTGTGGCCTGAGTATCCCTGGTCACACTTTAGTTTTTCAGAAAAGAAGCTTAAGGTCAGAGAGAGGTTCACATGAGTAATCAAGAGGGTCTCTTGCTCCAGCATTTTTCTCCAGAGGTTGTGGCTCCAGGGCCACTTCACTACCATGTGATGTCCCCTTGGAGTGATCCCAGACACTTCAGGGCAGACGATCTCAATTTCTTGCTTAGGATCATCAAGTGGCATTCATTCCCCTTGGGACTGAACTGATCTTACAAGCTGCCGTTTTCTAGGTTTTCAGATACAGCCAGCCTTCTGACCAGAAGCAGTGGAGGGCCAGGTCAGTGGGTGCAGGCATCACTTGGTACCATAGTCTGTGAGGACTTTCGTGGTTTCTCCTACCTGGAGGGCATATATGAGTTGTTCCATTTCAAGAGGGTTAAGTTTTCCCTTCTTCAGGCCTGGGTCTACATACAAGAGTTCAAATGAACTTAACTTGAACTTATCCCTTGAGGCTAACTGCATGTGGAGCAGGGCAATTGGAAGCAATTTAATAATTTCCTGAGTCTCCTGACATAGCTTTGCTAAGGGCCATTTCTGAGGTCTGATTGGATCTCTCTCCTTTCCCTGACAATTGAGATCTCCAAACTGAGTGTAAGGTCCCTTTTTATGCCCTGGGCACTCGTTATCCCCTTTGTTACTTGAGACACAAATGCTGGACAATTATTGCTTTGTAGGGATCCTAGAAGCCTGCCTAGAGATTATTCTTTTAATAATACTTCTATCCACCCAGAAAACATGTCTACTAGCACTAAAAGATACCTGAAATTGCCCATACTCTTGGCATGACAGTGAAATCAATCTGCCAGTCTTCCCCAGGATATGTCCCTCTGCTCTAATGGACCTTATATCTGGGGCCTCTGGGAGGTCTGGTGTTGGGGATGTTCACTGTACAGACGGAGAAGTTTCCAACTATCCAACTGATTGTATTTTTCATGCCAGGAGTTACTGTCTCCTTAACTAACCACTTATATTGGATTGGCCAAAAATTTCCCTCAGTTTTTTAAGTAAAAATAAAAGACACATTTTTTAATTTTCACCAATAACTTTATTGACCAATGTATTTATTGTTTTGTTTCACGACCTTCTGCCATTTTTCAGGCAACTTCATAATTCCATCTTTCCAAAACTTTTTCCTCTTTTTGAGCAAAGAACTGTCCCAGCTGCTGTTTATAGTCTTTCAGGGAATTGAAATTATTTCCCTTAAGGAAATTTCATAAAGACCAAAATAAATGAATATCTGAAAGTTCAATGTCTTGTGAATACAGTGGATGAATCAGAACTTCCCAGCCAAGCTGTAACAATTTTTGCCTGGTCATCAAAGAAACATGAGATCTTGCATTATCCTGATGGAAGATTATGTGTTTTCTGTTGACTAATTCTGAACGCTTTTCAGCGAGTGCTGCTTTCAGTTAGTCTAATTGAGAGCAGTACCTTTTGGAATTAATTGTTTGGTTTTCCAGAAGGAGCTCATAATAGAGGATTCCCTTCTAATCCCACCATATATGCAACATCACCTTCTTTGGATGAAGACTGGCCTTTGATGTGGTTGGTGGTGGTTCATTTCACTTGCCCCATAATCTCTTACATTCCGCATTAGCATACAGTATCCACTTTCCATCACTCATCATAATTTGTTTTAAAAGTGGAACATTTTTGTTATGTTTAAGTAGGGAGTCACATGTGGAAGTATAATCGAGAAGTTTTTTTTCACTTATGTGGAACCCAAACATCAAAGTGATGAACACAACTAAGTTGGTGTAAATAATCTGGATATTTTGCGTATGTCAGCTATCTCCCACACAGTATAATGTTGATTATTCTAAATTAATGTCTTTATTTGATCACTATCAACTTCAACTGTCTACCCAACCACGGAACATCATCCAGCGAGAAATCTCCAGCATGAAGCTACAAAACCCACTTTTGACACATTGAATCAGTTACAGCACCTTCTCCACACACTGCACAATTTTTGTTTCATTTCAGTTGCTTTTTTAACCTTTCTTGAATTACTAAAGCATAATATGATAAAAATGTTGCTTTTTTCTCCCATCTTCAATATTAAAATGGCTACATAAAAATTCACCAGTTTTGAAAGTGACTATAAAGAATGCTACCATTGACTCCTGGAGGCCAGTGAGAAGGGCAAAAAGTCCTGGTGTGGTTGCTCCTGCCTTGTCCAGGGGTCAAGAGGACAGCACTACTAGCAAGACAGTGGACAAGACTGCCTTGGCTCTCTCTCACCCACAGGTCCCCCCTGTCCCTGGGGCGTCCAGCCCTGTGGGGAAGGCTAGCCAGAGGCAGTGGGCAGACGTGTGAATTTCAGTCTCTAATCTCTAATGATGCCACAGGGTGATCATCTCAAGCAGGCACTGTCCAGATGACTCTGGAGTACGGCAGTGTGCACACCACACCCAGGTTCAGGTTGCTGGACAGACTTGCTGTGAATCCCCTGTCAGAGGGAACTCAAAGACTTGAATCCGTCATCCTCATGCAAAACCTGAAAGCCTCCACTGTCCTCCCACTGGAGCCTGGTGGATAATGTGTGTGGAAAGGCCACAGTCCACACCTTTGTGGCTGCTGAAATTCTGTTACTAACCCTCTTGTGTCTGTTTCCAGCCAGGGGCTTGTGCCAGGGGTCATTTGAGCCAACAGAAAGAGACTGAGTTAAGTTCAGGAGCAGAGGAAAGCTTTAGTCTCTGACCAGAGAATGAAGAGAAGTGAGCTCATGCTTTAAAATACATGTTCTCTCCAAAAGTCCTTTGGTGGAACTGCTTTATAGGGTTCTTATCACTGGGGAGGGGAGGGGGATGGAGTTCTTGCTGGTCATAGCTCCAGACTGCATTGCTCCAAGCACAGCATCTCTGCACATGTCCTGCCATCACCATCTTGAGCTGAGTTGTTGTGCAGTATTTATGCACATTGCCCCTGAGCTGAAGTGTAAGGTGCAGCCACTTCCCACTAGGAACTCTGGTCTGAAGTGCTGGGTGCAAGGATTCCACATGTGGTACCCTATGACTAAGTAAACCAGACTAAGCACAACAACAAAGAAAAACAATGTTAGATTTTATTTTATTACCTAGGTTCTACTTTTATTTCTTGGGAATTGTTAATGAGCTTTGCCAGTGGCACTCACTGCTTAATTTGCACCCATCCCAGATGAGCCCAGCTGGAACCAGACCGCATCTCCTGCTTCCTGGGCCAGGACACATGCTCTACAGAGAGTGACCCATCACTCCTGATCAGACCAGTCAAATTCCTGGCAGCCCGCCTGGGGCAGCCCTCATACTCCTCCCTCCTCTCCTACCTGTCTTCAGATGTAGACTGGGCATGATCACATGATGGTTATGCAATCACCAAGCTTCAATTTGAGGAAACCCAGGAGACACAAGTGTTAAGAAAAGTGCCATGAAAAACATGGGCTATCTATGTATCTACCCTTCTCATAACTCAAGTATTCAACACTATCTAGAGTGACTAATTGCCTTACAGAAGCATATAAAACAATTGTTTTGTGTGGGTAGCTACATTCAAGCCAACTGTGTTTACAGCACAGTAAAGAAGTATCAATTAATCGACTGCTTGGACTGAAGACTTTAGAATGTTAAGGCTGAAAGGGACCACCTTGGAAATCACTCTTGATTTCCAATCAATTCTCTTGAAAAATACACAAGACTAAAACCCAGGACTTCCCGAGTTTCACACACACAGCGGGAATGGCAGCACTGTGACTAGATGCTGGGTCTCCTAGATGGGACATCTCACTGTCCACCGCTTCTATAGTCGGTTCTTTTTCCATAGACATGCCTCTTTGCCCCTAAGTGATTGGAGAACCTTAAGTATGGAATTCCAGGAGGGGAGATGGCATGTGGGTGAGGAGACAAAGTTGGGTTTCAAAAGTTAACTGTAGGATGGGGTGTTGTTAGCAGCATGAGCTTGGAGTTAGATAGACCTGAACCTGAAATCAAAGCTAGCTTACCATTAATAAATTGTGTATTTTTGTCCTTGGGCATGCTAGTCAATCTCTCTGCTTCACTTTCCTCACCTGCAGCCTGCTGGTTAAAAACACCTCCACTGCAGGACAGTTGTGGTGATGAAATGAGATACTTGCCCTGGCCATACTAGGTGCTGAGACCATCCTTAACCCACAAGACACCATTTACATTGTATGATCAGTCCTCCTGGAGTTATACAAAAGCAGCATGCTACTGGACATACCATTCTAGGTCTATGAGCAGTGAAGTGCAGACACTGAAAATGTTCTGTGAAGGAATGGAAAGCTTCAACAACATGTGGTTTTTCAGGAGCCACAGTTATCACTTTCAGATAACAGATTTCTGAATGTTTTTTCCTTGCAATAAGGGAAGAAGGAAGGATAAGAGGAAAACAGAGCAATATCAATGAGCTGAAGGAAGGCTGAGAAGGATGGGGGCATGAGGGAAGATCCAAAGAATAATGTAATGAACTTGGATTGAGTTTTTTGAAAGAAACAAAGTAATTTTAGAGGAGGGGGGAGAAAGCTGGAGAAGCAGAGAATGGAACTCTAGGGTGGCACCACCCTGTCTCAGTCATGATGCTGCTATTTCGGGTGTCTTTCTCTTTGGATGAGAGTGTTGGCCATGTCTGACTCTTTGCGACCCCATGAACCGCAGCATGCCAGGCCTCCCTGTCCATTACCAACTCCTGGAGTCCACCCAAACCCATGTCCATCAAGTTGTTGATGCCATCCAGCCATCTCATCCTCTGTTGTCCCCTTCTCCTCCAGCCCCCAATCCTTCCCAGCATCAGGGTCTTTTCCAATGAGTCAACTCTTCGCATGAGGTGGCCAAAGAACAAATGTACATATCACATATTTTCAGTGGCTATACTACCAAGTGAAATGTCTACACTGGGCTGAGATCTATACACATAAAGCAGGTTAAATGTATTGTTGAATCTGGTGCCTGTAGGGTGGTGAGAAGTCACATCTGGACCGAATTCAAGCCACTTCAGGAAAGATATCACCTGGACAGATACCTTCCTGGACATACGGAAGAGCTGTCATTCCTAGATAGTAATTTGGGTTGTCTCTTTCTGGGAAGACATTTTTGCTTTTCTCTAAGAAGATTAATTTATGTTAAGTAAGTGCATCTTGGAAGCAGAGGGAAGACAGAGCCAGCCAGCCATGGGCTGGAATATAGTGGATACTTGTCAATTTGTTTGGTCTGTTAGCCCTTCTCTGGGACTTGCCCTTCTTCCCATTTCTACACAGTGACCTGACACCCTCCATAGACACCTTAGGTTATCAGTTCAGGACTGGGCACCTGACTCATGTTGCATCAGAGTCCCTTTCCTGGGCATTTGGAATTGATCCTGAGAAGAAGGAAGCCTCACTCTCTCTTCAAATAACTATGGTCTGGACATCTTCTGTCTGTTGTATGGAGAAGTTCTTAATGACCCAAGAGACACTGGGGCCTTCAGGTTCTGTGAGACAATCCTATATCCTTATAATAAAACCCCCTCCCTCACCCCTTTTCTTTGATTAATCTGGATAAAGTTATCTTGTTACTCACAACCAGGAATTCTTAGTCAAGAATACTTTCGCCTTACTCTCTCCCCCATATCTAGAAGTTTACTGACTCCTGTTATTTCTACCTCATTCTGTATCTCCTACCCACCCCTTTCTCTCTACCCCTTTGCCTTTATCAGCACCTGTCCATCACATACTTCCAAACAGGGCTACCTACTTCAGTCTGAGCCTCCAATCCATTCTACTGCCAGGCCCATCTACCAGAACTCAAATTTAATCATTTCACTCCCTTGCTTACAGCAATTTTGGAGTCTCTCTCTCCAGAGCCTTTGGTTCCAAATCCAAACTCCCAGCACAGTGCACAGGCGTGGTATGATTTGGCCCTGCCTTCTCACCCATGTTGCTGCCCCTTCTCTTCAGTCCACTATAACCCCATGCTCCGGCTTTGCTTGCACTTCCCGATAATTCACCACAGTTTTATTGTTTCTGGTTTCTACCTGGAGTGCCCTCTCCCAGTCTTTACTGAACCAACTTCTATGCATCTCTAATGATCAAGAATGAATCCTTATACTTCATTTATAGCCTAGGTGGTAGAGCATGGACCAGGCCTTGCCTTTCTCCACATTCTCCTCTCTGGGATTGCCCAATAATGTGTCCTTCAGACTTTGCAATGTTTTCCCACTGCTGCTTCCCTAGCAAAATCCGTTATCAGTTGTTTATGTATTCCCTGGTATAGATTCCAGGCAATTCATTGCCTCTGCCAGAAGTATTTATGTGTAAAGACTCATCTCTGAAGGCAGAACTTACTAAAGGGCTATCAGAGAAAAGATAGAGGAGGCATGTGAATGTCTTGGAAAAGCACACCACAAGTACTCAGTGTGTGCCCATCTGCTTTCTGCTTGTAAGCATGGAGGTCTCCTGGAACCAGGAGAGAGGCAGTGGGAGAGGAGAGAGGAAGAGAGAGGTGGAGGGACAAGAGAGAGAGGGAGGGAGAAAACGCTGTGTAGAAGCCACAGGCTCTATGCAGTGCTCCTGGCCTGTCCCAGGACAGTGTTTGGTGCTGTGGGCTGTGCCTACACTATTTTGGAGGGCTCCACTCATGTGAGCTATGATGGGAATGATACCCTGCAGCTCTGCCATGTAGCAGTCATGGGAACTTCTTTGGTGGGGCAAAGGGTCTCTGCCTACCTATCCCTCCTTGGGTCACTGCAAGTCATAGAGGGCGGGAGAGCTTCCCTCTAAATCAGAGCAATGGCCTATCCAGCGCAGGACTCCGGCTTGGGCAGAGCCAACCTAGGAGGCCAGGGGGTCTGCAAGCAGAGAACTGTAGTTAATTGTATCGTCTTTCCCTCTGCTTTTGACTCGTCACCGCATGAGTGAGTCATCTAATCAGACCATGGCCATTCTCCTGGCCCAAATCTTTTAATGACTCCTCACTGCCCAGCTCTCTTACAGTTACGAACAATTTTGTTTTTACTAAATACTTTCAGAGGGAAAAAAGCTCTTTTGTATGCCTCCCCAGGATTACACGTAATCTTTACAACATGAGCTCATAAAGGCAGAGGTTTTGTCTTTTTCATCTTTTGTGTTCAGCAGGCCATAGAGCACCCGGTTCATAATATACATTCAATAAATGAGTTAAACTGAATTAAAGTAGAGAGAAAACCTAGAAGATCAAAGGCAAAATAAGAAGCTGAGAAAACAGCAAAGCAGAGAGAAGAGGGGAAAAAAGACCTCATTTTCGGCCATGCTTTCCATCATCCTTTTCCAGCATTTTATGGCAGTTCCCTGGCAGGGCTCCCACCCTACAATGAGCCAGGGAAGCGAGATGGCAGAATGATGTGGCTCATGGGATTTTGCCCTGCTCTTCGATTCTGATGCTGTGGGGCAGGTGCATTTTCTAAATTACACACTAAGGTGGCAGGTCATTTCTAGCCAACCCAGCCCCACCTGGCAAATGAAGCCTTGGTTTTCAACAGACAGGCATTTTAGAGCAAAGCCAGGAGGCTCCCAGGTAAACTGGAAAACAGATCCTCTTGCCAGAAACAAACTTGGCTGGGGAGGCCTGGTGGATGCAACATCTGAGGGAACCCCAGAGACCCACAACCTGACAACTGGCCAAAACCTATAAAGGTTCTGAGTGTCAGGTTGCTCAAGTGGCGTGCTCAGGACTTTCTGGGACCCTCTTCTTTGAACGTTTCCACAGTAAGTATGTCCCTTTTTGAAGCTGTTTCCTCGTTTGCGAAAGGGGATGATACTTCGTAGCTCAGCATTTTGTTTTGTTTTTAACATCAAGTGACACGTGTACACAGTAAGCACTCAATTCAGGTTATCTTCCTGGCAGATGGGAGTATGCAACAGTATATCTGGATTTCTGAAAGGTAGGTGACAAAAGTCTGTCTGGAAATGCTTTTAGACATGATGAAAACATGTGGCCTAGGCATTAATGCCTCTGACTGCCTAAGCAATTAACAAAATGTTAATATCAATAAGGAAAGACCTTCCTATTATGCGTAGGGCTCTAGAATATGAATAATTATGATTTTTTCAAATTAGTGATCTGCATTAAGATAGAAACTATGCTTATTGAATTTGGAAATTATCCGAAACTGAGACAAGAGCAAAAAGAGCAAGATTTAAACAGAATGAAAAGACCATCATAATATTCAGTGGGAAAAAATGTAAAGGCTTGCACTTGGGTTTAAAAAAAATAAAAAGAACTCAGCTGGAAAGCACAGAATGGGGAAAACAAGTATAAAATTCATGCTAAAAAGTAACAGGAAATACTACATTTAAAAAATAAATCAATATGAATCATTGGTGTGATGTAACTACTGAAAAAAACTAAGGCAATCTTGGGCTGTATTAATAAAACAACAGTGCCCAGAAAAATAGAGAAAATAGTTTCAATATGCTCTAACAGATACTCAAACTTGAAGTTTTCTAGAGAAAAAAAATAACCAGAATAATAAAAGGTCTAGAAGGTTATGTGGTCTGAGAAGCAGGTGAATAAAAAGGAGATAAAAGGTGAAGAAAGTGGGTGTAGTTCACTTGAGAAAGAGACTTGGAAGATACATTCTGTCTTTACGTGAAAGGAAAGTTAAGACATATGCTGTATTAGAACCGTAGGCTTGAACTTTAAAATGATTTAAAAGTGGACTTTAAAAGGAGGAATATTTCAATTCAGCATGGGAGAAAGGACTCGTGGTTATAAAAGGGTTGCCGCAGCTCCAGGGGCCATGATCACAGTCACAGACAAAGTGGGGGAAGGGTGACACCGGAAAGCTCCTCCCTCCTATTTGTTTCTTTTATCAAGAAGTAAAATATCTTTTGTAAAAACTCTGCAGATTTATTTTTCTTCTATTAGCAAGAACTGAATCATTTAGCTACCCCTAACTGGAAGAGAGATTGGGAAATTGAATGTCTAGCAAAAGAGAATGGTCAAGGGATATATGGAACTGACTTAAAGCCAACTACAATTAGGTCAAACAAAAAAATATTTTAAAAGCCCAAAGAATAATAGAGTGGGAAATGAAAGAGCTTCGGTCCTTGATGATATCACTGAGCCACTAAACCAGCTTTCAAACAGTCAACCTCCAGTCTTTTAGAGTGGGAGAAAAATAAATGAGAATTTGATTAAGCCATTGTTGATTTCCTGTTTCTTGCAGTCAAATACACGCTAATAGGTACAAAAATGATACTTATGAAGGTAACTAGGAGTACATCCAACTGGACTATTTATAGTCCATTCATTCAATCAATTTAATTGAGTGTCTACTTCCTTCCAGGTACTAGCTAAACTCTGGGAATGTGGTGGTAGTTTAGTTGCTAAGTCATATCTGATTCTTGCAACCCCATGGACGGTAGCCTGCCGGGCTCCTCTGTCCATAGGATTCTCCAGGCAAGAATACTGGAGTGGGTTGTCATTTTCTTCTCCAGGAGATCTTCCTGACCCAAGAATTGCTACAAGGGAAGCCTCTGGGAATGTAATAGTGAACAAAACCAGACAAAAGCCTGCCGTCATGGAGTTTACAGCCTAGAGGTGAAGACAGGCACAACTGAAACAACTCACAAAGTATAAAAATGTAATTCCCATAATTCTATGAAGAAAAGATACATGGTACTGTGTGTATGTGTTGCTCAGCTATGTCCAGCTCTTTTTGATCCCATGGACTGTAGCCTGCCAGGCTCCTCTGTCCATGGACTTTTCCAGGCAAAAATACTACAGTGAGTTGTCATTTTCTACTCCAAGGGATCTCCCTGACCAGGAATCAAACCCATGTCTCCTGTGTTTCCTGCACTTGCAGGTGGATTCTTTACTACTGCGCCACCTGGGAAACCTGATACTATGGTACTATGTGAGCATATAGAGGAAGTATGCTGGAAATGGAGTCAGGAAGTCTTCCCTGAGAAGTGAGCATCAGTCTTAGATCTAAATATATGCACATTCAGGCTGATGGTTCTGCCCAGAATGGCTCCTCTCATCTTGCCTACAACTTAACTGCCTTGCTGAAACCTTCCCATCCTCCCAGCCATCTACTTGTCACTTTTTCATGAAATCCTGACCTTTCAACTTGAAGTGACCTAATCCTTCTTTAAGCTCCTTGGGATATGCTCTTACCCTGCCTGACAACTTGAGTACTTATTCTGCTTACCTTCTTACTCCTAGTCTACTTCTTCAGGAAAACGTGGACTATCTCTTGTTCCAATTAAATATCTAGCAAATTGTCCTATACCTAGCCAACATTCAACACTTATTTTAATTGAATTTTTTTAAATTGAATTTTAAAACTATATTTTATAGTTGTTTACTTCCATCTAGTTTTGAAAAAAGATTTGATAGCTTTAATATTCCCTGTGTGATATTTCCACAAGCCCCGATAACTAGAATCTTGAATTTTTGCCCATAAACTGGGTTTTAAAAAGCTATTAAGTTATATTAATACTTGAAGTCTTTATAATCTAAAAGATATTCAGTTCAGTTCAGTCACTCAGTTGCGTCCAACTCTTTGCAACCCCATGGACTGCAGCACATCAGGCTTCCCTGTTCACCACCAACACCTGGAGCCTGCTCAAACTCATGTGCATAGAGTTGATGATGCCATCCAACCATCTCATCGTCAGTCGTCCCTTTCTCCTGCTTTCAATCTTTCCCAGCATCAAGGGCTTTTCCAGCTAGTCAGTTCTTCACATCATGTGGCCAAGGAGCTTCAGCTTCAGCATCAGTCCTTATTTCCTTTAGGATCGACTGGTTTATTTCCTTGCAGCCCAAGGGACTCTCAAGAGTCTTGTCCAACACCACAGTTCAAAAGCATCAGTTCTTCGGCGCTCAGCTTTCTTTATGGTTCAACTCGCACATCCATACATGACTACGGGGAAAATCATAGTTTTGACCAGACGCATCTTTGTCAGCACAGTAATGTCTCTGCTTTTTAATATGCTGTCTAGGTTGGTCATAGCTCTTCTTCCAAAGAGCAAGCACCTTTTAATTTCATGGCTGCAGTCACCATCTGCAGTGATTTTGGAGCCCATGTCACTATTTCCATGGGACCAGATGCCATGATCTTCGTTTTTTGAATTTTGAGTTTTAAGCCAGTTTTTCCACTCTCCTCTTTCACCTTCATCAAGAGGCTCTTTAGTTCCTCTTCTGTTTCTGCCATAAGGGTGATGTCATTTGCATATCTGAGGTTATTGATATTTCTCTCAGCAATCTTGATTCCAGCTTGTGCTTCATCCAGCCCAGCATTTCTCATGATGTACTCTGCATATAAGTTAAATGAGCAGGGTGACAATATACAGCCTTGACATACTCCTTTCCCGATTTGGAACCAGTCTGTTGATCCATGTCCAGTTCTAACTGTTGCTTCTTGACCTGCATACAGATTTCTCAGAGGGCAGGTCAGGTGGTCTGGTATTCCCATCTCTTTAAGAATTTTCCACACTTTGTTGTGATCCATACAGTCAAAGGCATTGGTGTAGTTAATGAAGCAGAAGTAGATGTTTTTCTGGAAATCGTTTGCTTTTTCTATGATTCATTGGATGTTTGGACATTGGCAATTTGATCTCTGATTCTGTTGAAGCCTTGCTTGGAAAATTTTGAGCATGACTTTGCTGGTGTGTGAGATGAGTACAATTGTGCGGTAGTTTGAACATTCTTTGGCACTGACTTTCTTTGGGACTGGAATGAAAACTGACCTTTTCCTGTCCTGTGGTCACTGCTGAGTTTTCCAAAATTGCTGGCATATTGAGTGCAGCACTTTCACAGCATTATCTTTTAGGATTTGAAATAGCTCGACTGGAATTCCATCACCTCCACTAGCTTTGTTCGTAGTGATGCTTTCTAAGGCCCACTTGACTTCACACTCCAGGATGTCTGGCTCTAGGTGAGTGATCACATCATCGTGGTTATCTGGGTCGTTAAGGTCTTTTTTTTTTTTTTTTTTGTATAGTTCTTCTGTGTATTCTTGCCACCTCTTCTTAATATCTTCTGTTTCTGTTAGGTCCATACTGTTTCTGTCCTTTACTGTGTCCTTCTTTGCATCAAATGTTCCCTTGCTGCTAAGTCGCATCAGTCGTGTCCGACTCTGTGCGACCCCATAGACGGCAGCCCACTAGGCTCCGCCGTCCCTGGGATTCTCCAGGCAAGAACACTGGAGTGGGTTGCCATTTCCTTCTCCAGTTCATGAAAGGGAAAAGTGAAAGTGAAGTCGCTCAGTCGTGTCTGACTTTTAGCGACCCCATGGACTGTAGCCTACCAGGCTCCTCCGTCCATGGGATTTTCCAGGCAAGAGTACTGGAGTGGGGTGCCATTGCCTTCTCTGGAAATGTTCCCTTGGTATCTCTAATTTCCTTGAAGAGATCTCTAGTCTTTCCCATTCTATTATTTTCCTCTTTGTCTTTGCACTGATCACTAAGGAAGGCTTTCTTATCTCTCCTTGCTATTCTATGCAACTCTGCATTCAAATGGGTATATCTTTCCTTTTCTCCTTTGCTTTTCGCTTCTCTTCTTTTCACAGCTATTTGTAAGGCCTCCTCAGACAACTATTTTGCCTTTTTGCATTTCTTTTTCTTGGGGATGGTCTTGATCACTGTCTCCTGTACAATGTCACAAACCTCCATCCATAGTCCATCAGGCACTCTATCAGATCTAATCCCTTGAATCTATTTGTCACTTCTACCGTATAAGGCATTTGATTTAGGTCATACCTGAATAGTCTATTGGTTTTCCCTACTTTCTTCAATTTAAGTCTGAAATTTGCAATCAGGAGTTCATGATCTGAGCCACAGTCAGCTCCTGGTCTTATTTTTGCTGGTCTTCCCCATCTTCGGCTGCAAAGAATATAATCAATCTGATTTCAGTACTGACCATCTGGTGATGTCCATGTGTAGAGTCTTCTCTTGTTTGTTGGAAGATGATGTTTGCTATGACCAATGTGTTCTCTCAGCAAAACTCTGTACTTCTGTCAACTATCATCATTTATATGAGCTGAAGTCTCATAGTTTATTATTTAGATTATGAGAACCCTTTTTCCTTACTATAAAAGGCAAGGTGTTTGAATTTCCCAAAGATGCGTGACACTTTTCACATCTTCTAAGGGGTCTGGTTCTGTTTTGCATTTCCACAGTTGTCTCAGAAGGCGCAGTGCCTTTCCTTTAATTCAGACACTGTTAATCTTCACAGTTGGTTTATAAAACGGAACCTAATTAAGGGATAATGTAACACAGTTGCACACTGTTGGAGGTGGACATCTTCTAAGAGATCATCTAGTGACAGAGATCCTGACAATTGTCCCAAACCACGAAGACAGTAAGAGTTGTCCCCTTGGACAATCAACGGCATCTCTGGTAGTAGCTCCCCCACCCCCCGGCCCCCACCCACAGACTACCAGAGATTTACTGAAAAAACTACTCTCTTTGTCTTTAATAATTACACAACTTAGCTATGGTTTTTCCAGTAGTCATGTATCAAGGAGATCCAACCAGTCCATCCTAAAGGAGATCAGTCCTAGGTGTTCATTGAAAGGACTGATGTTGAAGCTGAAACTCCAATACTTTGGCCACCTGATGCGAAGAGCTGACTCATTTGAACAGACCCTGATGCTGGGAAAGATTGAGGGCGGGAGAAGGGGACGACAGAAGATAAGATGGTTGGATGGCATCACCGACTCAATGGACAAGAGTTTCGGAAGACTCCGGGAACTGGTGATGGACCGGGAGGCCTGGCGTGCTGCGGTTCATGGAGTCGCAGAGTCGGACACGACTGAGCGACTGAACTGAACTGAGGACACTCCTGCAGGGAGTTCAATAGTTATCCTCTGGGTGGAGGTATTACCAGGTTCTAAAGCTGTGGCAGGCAAGCAAAAGACCAGTGGCGCTAAGTTCAAAGCTGCCAAGTGTCTTTCCAGCGTCGTCAGGGAAAAGAAACATCCAAGAGCAAACGTCCCTTCTGTCCTCCAGGTGCAATAAAAGGAGGGGGTGCCGAGGATCCATCTATACTGGCTCGCGCTTGGAGAGAGCTCTCGGTGCCTACCTGCCAACCCAGAGGAAACTCGCTCCTCTCGGAGAGAATGGGCACAAGGGATCCCCGAACTTCAAAGACCCCGCTCAGGGTAACTTCTCTCCCATTTGCGGTCAGATGAAAGTGGCGCCCTTCCGACGTCACCCCTGGAGGGCGTGAGCAGCAGCTGAGGTTGCGTGGGGGGCGGGGTCGGCTGGTCTCCCCACCGCCCGAGCCCAGGGCGCTTCCCGGTCCTCCTCCTCCTCCGCGCGGTAACTGGCTGCATCCCCGCGGCCCGGCACAATAGAGGCTCCGCCCTCCCTCCGCGCCAGCGCTTCGCGGCGCCCTGGCCCAGCAGCCCTCGCCACTGCCGCCGCTGCCGGCCCCGCACTCCCACAGGGCCCCGGTGCTCCCTCAGGCTTCCCGCCGCCCGCGCCGGCGCGCACCTCCCCGCTCGCATCCGCCTGGACCCATTCCCTCCACCTGAGCCCTCTCCAGAGGACGACGCGCTCGCCTTGCCACCTCCACCTTCCTTGTCACCTCCTCCTGCCCTGCGCCCCACTGTCTACCGGCTGATCGCGTCGGGAAGGAGATGACCAGGGTCTCTGGGGCGCACATTCCTGCCCTGCCCGGCCACACCCAGCTCTAGAGCAGTCACTCCGGGGCTCCAGCCAAGACACCCTCTCGCCTCACTCCTTGCTGAGATACCCGCCCCCCCCATCACCCCCCGCCCCCCTCCGCACCGGACCCCAGCCATTCTTCCAAGGGGCCGAGCTCCCTCTTGTCGCGTTCCTCATGGCCAAGTCTTTGCTGCTAGTTCTCTGCTTCGCTCTGGTTACGACTCTGGGCTGGGGGTACAGCACTCCCCCCACCAGGACGACCGAGCCCCCAGATGTGCAGACGGTGGCACCCACAGAGGACGAGACTCTGCAAAACGAAGCAGACAACCAGGAGAACGTTTTATCTCAGGTAGGCTGCGAGTCCCATGCCCACTCCTTTCGCCCCGGTGATGGCAAGAGCCTTAAGATGGTCCTCGCTGAAGCGTCTGGAGGCAGCTGTTTGTCCCTCCATTACCGAAGGGGAGGGCTTTTGCTTTTCATTTATCAGAACATTTTCTTAACTGAAGAGACGTGGGTCCTCCTCTCAAAGTCATAGGGTCTTTCAAGGTTACAGAATCAGGAAAAAGGAGAGGAGAAGGAAGGGGAGACACCTCACAACTCCCTGAGAAGAAAGAAAAAAAATCAAAACCTTTTGGTTCAAGGGTTGTGGAAAGTATGGCCATCTCTTGTCTGTGTGGCTGTTTGTCAGAACTGGAATGTGAAAACAGGCGGGCATGTTGGACGGAAGGCAGATGGTGTAACCCATGGGGAGATATTTCATGACACTGAGTGAGACACCCAGGGAGGAAACAGAACAGCAACAAGTGTGATGAATATGAGGTGAGCCCCAAACTGAGGGACTGATGATAAGGGCCCTCCTCATATTGGGGAGATAAAATGGAAATGCAGATCCACTCAGGTCTGGCAGATGGTGTAGGAGTGGGGAGTGACAGTGGATAGGGACAGGATCTGTAACATATCCTTTTACAAAGAGCTTTCACTTGTTTAATTTGACTCAATCCTCACGCGTGCTTACTCCCATTCTGTAGATAAGGACCATAAGGCTTGAAACAGTAAAGGGTCCTAGAGATGGGTAGAGCCAGGTCCTCTGACCATCTTCAGCCCTGATCACATGACAGTAAAAAAAACAGTTCTCTCTAGACTGCTTATTTCATGCTTTCCAGGACCGGCCTGATGATTGTGTGTTGGGTGTCACCTTAATCCTGAGGAGGAGGGATGGCTGAAAAAGGATCCCTATAGTACTGCTTCTGCTTCTACTAAGCCCTTGGACTGGGGTCCTTGACTCCTTCCTGTAGAAAGAATGATCGGCTCCACTTTGGCATTTATCAAACACTAGTCCCCTCACCCTTCCTTTAATTATGCTAATACATGCCCTATACTCATCCATAACCTCACACTGACCCCTAAATCAAAAAGACTTAAAAATCCATCACATTGGGGCTCTGGAGGACCATCAACAAAAACTTTCCTGAAACTTGAGCCTCCTGAAAGGAAAGAATTCACCCAGAGTCTCTGAGTAGGGCTATATAGGAATCTAAGCAGAGTTTCAGAGAGCAGACAGCTATGATTTTCCATCAGCCCATAAAGACCGGCCACTTAAGTCATCTTGAACTACAACTCTGTCTTCCACTCATCCATTCTGCCTTTGACAACAGTCCTAACACAAATATTAGTATTAGAAGAAACCCAACCTCTGCAAGAAAAACATTACAAGACTTCTTTCCCCCAACTGCATCCCAGGAACATATCCACTCCAACAAGCTCAGAGCTTGCCTGCCAGGGTCATTAGTCAAAGGAAGGGAACCGTTCCCTGTGCCCACAGAGGGAGCCGTGACCTTGGGGATAGAGGATGTCTTGCGGAGGAGCTGGGGAGGAGCCTTGTCACCAGCAAGTGCCTAGGATTGTGGCACTTCTTCCAGCAAGCCTGCCATTGCGTGTTTTCCTGCCTGGGCAAGCACTCAGAAGGAAATGTTTAGCGCTGTGGAGGCAGCAAGTGCTGCCAGTTTGCTTTCCTGGCTTTGGCCTGGGGTTTGGGTGCAGAAGCTATTCTGGGAGCCAAATGAACCCTTGGGCTGAGTAAACCTACTGACATCTGCATCTGTCTCTCTCCTCCCAGTTTCTTTTTTCCAAATCTAACTCATCCTTTGAGACCAGATCAGATACCACTTCCTTCTAGAAGCCTTCCCTTGTGCCCGGCTAGAGCCACACTCTGTGGCCTTCTGTTTGTGCTCCCACTGGACTCCCACATCCGGGGTACTTATCTCTTTCTGCTTGGTGTGATCGTAACTTACAGACCTCTTGCACAGTAAGCTCTTGAGAGCAGGCTCTCTGGCCCATTCATTGCTTTACCTCTCATAGCACCAAGCTCAGTCCCAAGGTGGCACTCAATAAATGGTGAATGAATGAAGGGGAACAGAAGCCAAAAGTCTTGAAATTGGAATGTCAGTTTTCCAGTCCCTCCATCAGTCCTTTCTCCTTTCTCTTTTCAGTCTAAGTCTGGATTCTAGCTAAGGCAAGTACTATTGGAAGAATGATGGAGCTTATTTGTTTTTTTCCTTTAAGTGATAAAAGACTAACGCTCCCTGAGAAATGCACTGCTTTCCAAGATAAGTAAAGAGAGCTGAACTCAGGGTGCCTTCCAGGAAATGCTAGAGTCAGCAAATTGTGTTGCGATGACCCCTTCAACTCCACACCAGAGTTATCGGAGACCTCTGGCTAGCAGGACATCTGACAAAGTAAATGTAGAGCCTTTTTCAGGACCCTGACTGATGCTAGTGTTTGCACAGCCCCAACCTGGTCTCCCTCTCTTTGTCTAGCTGCTGGGAGACTATGACAAAGTCAAGGCCGTGTCTGAGGGCTCGGACTGTCAGTGCAAGTGTGTAGTGCGACCCTTGGGCCGAGATGCCTGCCAGCGGGTCAACGAGGGGACCTCCAGGAAGGACGACTTCTATACAGTGGAGACCATCACCTCAGGCTCATCCTGCAAGTGTGCCTGTGTTGCACCTCCATCCGCCCTCAATCCCTGTGAGGGAGACTTCAGGCTCCAGAAGCTTCGGGAGGCAGACAGCCGGGACTTGAAGGTAGGACCTGGTGGAGGGTGATGCCTAGATGAGAGGGTGCCTTAGGGACCCATGAGGTGTGACAAGGCTTTTGCTGGGGATCAAGGCCTTGGAGTAAGTGGGCCCTGTTTTAGCCTTTAAAGGAGGTCGGGCTCTGGGCCGGAGAGTGTTACATGTGGATCCGGAGCTGATGACCTGACAGACTGGTCATTTGCAACTCTAACGTCTGAGGGGGATGCCTAGAGCAAAGTATGCCTCCCTCTCTTTTGGAGCCAAGGAGGCCGGGCCTGGGAGCAGCTGCCAGACCCAGCTGGCCAAAAGAACTCAGCGTTCTTCTCCGGGAAAGTTACTGCCGTGATTTACTGTCAGCACAACAGGCACCCCAGAGACACACAGAGAGCAGTGAGCCGTTAGTCCTCGGTGCCAGGGCTGGGTGACCCGGGGAAGAAGAGGCCTGGAGCCTGCTCTGGGTCCGGTCAGCAAACTGTAGTCCTATAGAGACACAGACCTAGAGAGCAAGGGTACGGATACCAAGGGGAAAGAGGGAGGTGGGGGGAACTGGGAGATTGGGATTGGCATACATATACTATTGATACTGTATATAAAATATATAACGAATGAGAACATACTATATAGCACAGGGAACTCTACTTAATTCTCTGTGGTGACCTGAAGAGTTTCCCTAGTGGCTTAGATGGTAAAGGATCTGCCTGCAATGAGGGAGACCCAAGTTCAGTCCCTGAGTCGGAAAGATCCCCTGGAGGAGGGCATGGCAACCCACTCCAGTATTCTTGCCTGGAGAATTCCATGGACAGAGGAGCCTGGCGGGCTACAGTCCATGGGGTCACAAAGAGTCAGACACAACTGAGCGAATGGGTGACCTGAATGGAAAGTAAATCCAAAGAGAAGATATATGAATATCTGACATGACTTAGCAACTGAACAACAGCAATGATATGTACATGTATGGCCGATTCATTTTGCTGTACAGTAGAAACTAACACAATGTTGTAAAGCAACTATACTCACAGTTGGAATCCTATAGTCCTGGACCACGGGGTGGGGAAACTCAGGCCCTATTTGGAGCAGCCACATAGGCCAGCTGAGGGCTTCATCTGATCCCCACCTTCCCCTCTTCATCTGTAGCGTGGACTCATGGGATAAGCTTGATTTAGAGTCAGACTTCGGTTCAAATCATTGCTAGTGCTTGCTGCATGGTGATAGGCAAGTTATTCAACTGGCCTGACCTCAGTCTCCTTGAATTAAAAAGTAGGAAGAATAACATCTACCTTTGAGGGTTTTGAGAATAGATGAGATGACAACTATTGAGTACTTGGCACAATGACTGACATATAGTTGGGGCTCGATAGACACATTCCAATAATGAATGACCATGTAAAGTACTACTGCTATGCCAGAAGCTGGCACACACTTGGTAACAGGTCATCACTGATATTCCTTTAAGAAGAGTAGGGTTTACCAGTAAAATGAGTGTCCCAGAATTCAGCCATGTTACTCAGAGCTGCAGCTCTGCTGTGAAACAATTTCTGAACCAAAGGCACAATCACTCAGTTATAGGATTGGACTCTTGGGGGTTTCTGAAACAACAGCAGGCAAAATTTTAGGAATCAGAGAATCATCATAGTACATACTAACTGGCTGCCCTTCCATGGCTCTCACCCAGGCTTCAGCTATCTTCCTCTGATAGAGAGGAAGGAGAGCTTTGAAACATGAGCATTTCACACACAGAGTTCTTATCTAACAGAAAGGCTGTGGAGCACAGGTATGTCCAGCAAACTCTTCCAGGGATAGTCCTTGGCAGGGAAGCTCACTTTAAGCATCTCTCTTCAGCTTCCTGTGCCTAAACTTTGCATGACCTGGATGTCACCAGCACCTCAGCCACCTTTCTCCCACTGGCTCTGTACTGGCAGGAAGGGCAGTGTCGAAAAAATTGAGACAGCTGGGTACTTTTTGACAACTTGCCACCTCAAAGGTGGGCCACTGGGTCTCTTTTACCTCCCAGGGGCAGTTTTGCTTTTAGTGCTAAGGTAAAGCTTTCTGGTGTCTTCCAGGGACTTCAGCAGACAATGCATGTAAGTATTTCAGAAGCATATCCTCAAGGCACGGATGTTAATAAGCCACTTTGTTGAGTGTTTATATATCACTTGTTATGGGCCAAGGTATCATGGGGAATCAAGGATGAAGATGACATAGCACTGCTTTCAAGGAGCTCACAGTCTAGTAGGAAAGACAGACATGCATCCAACTGATAGACTTAATAAAGGAAGTATAAACTGTTTGGTGAAGATATTCAGACCTCAGTTGACTTGTAGGATCCTCCTATTTTCTTAACCATGTATTCCAGTAGACAGAATACACCTACACCATTGGGTCTGCCTATCCACCCACACAAGTGCCAGTTTCTGAGGGCCACCTCTCAATTCCTGGCTAGTGGTTTCCCTGTCCAGCCTCCAACATGGAAACGTCTCCTTCTCGGTCTATCTGCACCAGCTTTGGACTGATGCCTGTCCTTGTTTCATAGCTCTCCACCATTATAGACATGCTGGAAGGAGCTTTCTATGGCTTGGATCTCCTGAAGTTGCATTCAGTTACCACCAAACTGGTGGGGCGAGTGGACAAATTGGAGGAGGTAAGGAAGATTCTAGATTTCTATATCTTTCTCTTGATCAAACCTCAAAGTGTATCAAAGTTAACCATAGCCTTTTTTTCAGAAAGCATGTATCCTGGTTATATTTAACTCATTGTTCTTTGGAAAGAAAAAAATATGCATAAAACACTCATCCAAAATCATGTCAAATTGTTGGTGATAAAAAGAAATAGTGAAATATAAATGTAAACACCTTCTTTTTCCATATATAAGAACCACTAAATAATGTATATCTACTTTCCCCTTGACTTCGAGGGAACTCAGAGCTGAATAAAATGTAAAAAGTACAATAAGCATCTTACTTCATATTTTAAGGTGGAATCATCTCTCTTATGGGTATATGGTTATTAATTTCCTGTTTTAAAGAAACTATTCTGGTGCATGTCTCTGTGTGTGTCGGAGAGGAGGGGCAGTAATCCATCACAAATCCATTTTAGAAAAAAAAGACATAAAATATTTACTAATAAATAATACCCCTTATTGGAAACGATTCAGGCTGCTCACCCCCAGGAAAAGTAGACTAGTAATGTAATGTCCATAGACAGAGACGCATGTGTATGACTGAATTCTAGAGACGTACACAGCTGGAGCTATGGTTTTCACAGCTGATGGGAGGTTAAAGTCGTAAACAGTAATGTTGACACTGATTTGTTGTTGTAATGCTTCAACGTGTAAATAAGCAATCATGTAATTGTCAGAAAAGGAATGATCATAGTTCAGCCTGATTGATGTGAAGTTTATTGACTGGCATCCAGTTCTTGAATGAATTCTTGAAGCAGCGGCTCAAAGAGCCGCTGCTTCAAGTAGAAAACTATTTAATTTTTAGAATGTTAACGTAAGATGAATTTAATAATGAGATGACTGTAAATATAATATTATTCCTCATGAAAAAGTGGGCTTTTGGGGGTCTCTCATGGAGAAGCTGAGGCTCCCTGATAGGTGATTAGTTGAGATAGCAGATGTAAGTAAGAAGGTGTAAGTAAGGCTCTTCAGCGGGGCAAAAAGAGCCACTGGACCAGGAGTCAGGACAGTGAATTACTCTTTGTTTGGCACTCCCATGCAGCCATATCTCACTTTTTCCATCTGTAAAGTGGGAAAGGTCCGCTACCTACTTTGTGTGTTTGCTGAGGGGATAAAAGTTGAACTAATCATTTCATAAATGCTTTGAAATGGTTAAAAAAACAAAGCACTCAGGTTATGACCAATGAGAGAGTGGGGGCAAATATCCCTCTGTTGCTTTGCCGGGAGAACTGGGACAAGGATGATGAAATGTTATGATTTCAAGGATTGATTTCAGCACACTCCTTACACTCCTAAAAATGTTCCCAGAAAGGGAACACCACATACAGATGGCCAACAAACACATGAAAAGTTGCTCAAGATCACTGATTATTAGAGAAATGCAAATCAAAACTATAATGACCTGTCAGAATGACCATCATCAAAAAAATCTACAAACAATAAATGGTGGAGAGAATGTGGAGAAAAGGGAACTCTCCTGTACTGTTGATGGGAATGTAAATTGATACAGCCACTGTGGAGAACAATATGGAGATTCCTTAAAAACCTAGGAAAAACACTACCATATGACCCAGTAGGCCCACTACTGGGCATGTACCCTGAGAAAACCATAATTCAAAAAGACACATGTCTCCCAATGTTCATTTCTGTTGAACATTTACAATAGTCAGGACATGGAAGCAACCTTGATGTCCATTGACAGATGAATGGATAAAGAAATTGTGGTACATATATACAATGGAATATTACTCAGCCAAAAATAAACAAATTTGAGTCAGTTCTAATGAGGTGGATGAAACTAGAGCCTATTATACAGAGTGAAATAAATCAGAAACAGAAAAACAAATATTCTATATTAATGCATATATATGGAATACAGAAAAATGGTACAGATGAACCTATTTGCAGGGCAGAGATAGAGACGCAGATGTAAAGGACAGAATTATGAACAAGTGGGAGAAGGTGGGATGAATCGAGAGTGTAACATTGACAAATATACACTACCGTGTGTAAGAAGAGTCCAAAATGCAGTACTTGGATGCAATCTCTGAAACGACAGAATGATCTCTGTTCATTTCCCAGGCAAACCATTCAATATCACGGTAATCCAAGTCTATGCCCCGACCAGTAATGCTGAAGAAGCTGAAGTTGAACGATTCTATGAAGACCTACAAGACCTTCTAGAACTAACGCCCAAAAAAGATGTCCTTTTCATTATAGGGGACTGGAATGCAAAAGTAGGAAGTCAAGAAACACCTGGAGTAACAGGCAAATTTGGCCTTGGAGTACAGAATGAATCAGGGCAAAGGCTAATAGAGTTCTGCCAAGAGAATACACTGGTCATAGCAAACACCCTCTTCCAACAATACAAGAGAAAACTCTACACCTGGACATCACCAGATGGACAACATCGAAATCAGATTGATTATATTCTTTGCAGCCAAAGATGGAGAAGCTCTATACAGCCGGCAAAAACAAGACCAGGAGCTGACTGTGGCTCAGATCATGAACTCCGTATTGCCAAATTCAGACTTAAATTGAGAAAGTAGGGAAAACCACCAGACCATTCAGGTATGACCTAAATCAAATCTCTTATGATTATACAGTGGAAGTGAGAAATAGATTTCAAGGGATTCGATCTGAAAGACAGAGTGTCTGATGAACTATGGATGGAGGTTCATGACATTGCACATGAGACAGGGATCAAGACTATCCCCAAGAAAAAGAAATGCAAAAAGGCAAAATGGCTGTCTGAGGAGGCCTTACAAATAGCTGTGAAAAGAAGAGAAGCAAAAAGCAAAGGAGGAAAGGAAAGATATACCCATTTGAATACAGAGTTCCAAAGAATAGCAAGGAGAGATAAGAAAGCCTTCTTCAGCGATCAGTGTAAAGAAATAGAGGAAAACAATAGAATAGGAAAGACTAGAGATCTCTTCAAGAAAATTAGATACTAAAGGAACATTTCATGCAAAGATGGGCTCAATAAATGGCAGAAATGGTAGGGACCTAACAGAAGCAGAAGATATTAAGAAGAGGTGGCAAGAATACACAGAAGAATTGTACAAAGAAGATCTTCATGACCCAGATAATCACGATGGTGTGATCACTCACCTAGAGCCAGACATCCTGGAATGTGAAGTCAAGTGGGCCTTAGGAAGCATCACTACGAACAAAGCTACTGGAGGTGATGGAATTCCATTTGAGCTATTTCAAATCTTAAAAGATGATACTGTGAAAGTGCTGCATTCGATATGTCAGCAAATTTGAAAAACTCAGCAGTGGCCACAGGACTGGAAAAGGTCAGTTTTCATTCCAATCCCAAAGAAAGGCAATGCTAAAGAATGCTCAAACTACCACACAATTGTACTCATCTCACACACTAGTAAAGTAATGCTCAAAATTCTCCAAGCCAGGCTTCAGCAATACGTGAACTGTGAACTTACAGATGTTCAAGCTGGTTTTAGAAAAGGCAGAGGAACCAGAGATCAAATTGCCAATATCCGCTGGATCATCGAAAAAGCAAGAGAGTTCCAGAAAAACATCTATTTCTGCTTTATTGACTATGCCACAGCCTTTGACTGTGTGGGTCACAATAAACTGTGGAAAATTCTTCAAGAGATGGGAATACAAGACCACTTGACCTGCCTCTTGAGAAACCTGTATGCAGGTCAAGAAGCAACAGTTAGAACTGGACATGGAACAACATACTGGTTCCAAATAGAAAAGGAGTACGTCAAGGCTGTATATTGTCACCCTGCTTGTTTAACCTACATGCAGAGCACATCATGAGAAATGCTGGGCTGGAAGGAGCACAAGCTGGAATCAAGATTGCCGGGAGAATATCAATAACCTCAGATATGCAGATGACACCACCCTTATGGCAGAAAGTGAAGAACTAAAGAGTCTCTTGATGAAAGTGAAAGAGGAGAGTGAGAAAGTTGGCTTAAAGCTCAACATTCAGAAAACTAAGATCATGGCATCCGGTCCCATCACTTCATGGCAAATAGATGGCGATACAGTGGAAACAGTGGCTGACTTTATTTTGGGGGGCTCCAAAATCACTGCAGATGATTGCAGCCATGAACTTAAAAGACACTTGCTCCTAGCGAGGAAAGTTATGACCAACCTAGACAGCATATTAAAAAGCAGAGACATTACTTTGCCAACAAAGGTCCATCTAGTCAAGGCTATGGTTTTTCCAGTAGTCATGTATGGATGTGAGAGTTGGACTATACAGAAAGTTGAGCACTGAAGAATTGATGCTTTTGAACTGTGGTGTTGGAGAGGACTCTTGAGAGTCCCTTGGACTGCAAGGAGATCCAGCCAGTCCATCCTAAAGCAGATCAGTCTGGGTGTTCATTGGAAGGACTGATGTTGAAGCTGAGGCTCCAATACTTTGGCTACCTGATGCAGAGCTGGCTCATCTGAAAAGACCCTGATGTTGGGAAAGATTGAGGGTGGGAGGAGAAGGGGATGACAGAGGATGAGATGGTTGGATGGCATCACCGACTCAATGGATATGAATTTGGGTAAACTAGGGGAGTTGGTGATGGACAGGGAGGCTTGGCATGCTGTGGTTCATGGGGTCGCAAAGAGTCGGACATGAGTGCGTGGCTGAACTGAACTGAACTGATGTGTAAAACAGATAACTGATGGGAAGCTGCTGTATAACACAGGGAGCTTCGCCAAGTACTCTGTGATGACCTAGAGGAGTAGGATGGGGATCAGGGTGGGAGGCAGGCACAAGAGGGAAGGTATACATGTATACTTATGGCTGCTTCATGTTGCTGTATGGCAGAAACCAACACAACATTGTAAAGCAATTATCCTCCAATTCAAAAATTTTTAAAAAGACAGAGAACACCAGAGCCTTCTCAACCTACCCGTAGCCTTAACTCCCTCAGTGCTGGGATGAAGTGCTGTCTGAACATGGCCGTTTGCTCTGGGAGGGTTGGTAGGTCCATAGTCACTTCAGTTGTGAGGTCTAATGAGCGGGGTCAGGGTACTGGAGCCCAAACTTGGAGGCAGGCCAAGGTGGCCAAATAGGATCTTGCCAGTCTATTCTTATCATCCCACTCCTCCTAGAGGGGCTCCCTAAGCGAATCAGGTTACTTGGCATCTTGAGTCTTTCCTTTTCTGATAGTAATAGCTAGACTGATGGGATTAGGAATGGTCAACACCATCCTACAACCAATGGACTTCATGCAGGCTTGAGATTCTTTCTTCTTTTTAGAACCACCTTCTGATTCTTTCAAATAGGTTCAAAAGGAATTAGACCAGGATCCAATGGGACCTTAAAGTTGAAAAGTACCTCTCTTTCTCTTGGCCCCTAGAACCATCCAAATGTGCAGGAACAGCAGTGACAGCCTCCTCTTCTGCTTTTACCTGACCTTGGCAGCCACAGGTTTTTCATTCTCTCTGGAGAACACAGCCTGGGAAAGATAGCTCTGGGGGTAGAACACAGTGTTCATGAGGCCAAGGTCAGGCACTCAGCCTCTGAGAAGGCCAGTGGGCTGAGCTTTGTTGAAGGGCTATAATCTGTTTCCAGCCTTGTCTACCAGCTGAGCCCTCTCTGCTGGCAAAGGATGGGGCTGTGGGTGAATTTGGTGCAATGCCACTACCCAGCAGTATCTATCTTCTGAACAGTCACACAGTCACTGGGTTTTTGCCAAAACTAACCATCTCTTTGTCAGAACTATGGAATGTTTAGTAGCAAGAACTAGAACCTTTATAATCATCGTCATCATCATCCCTTATATTTGTATAGCATTAGTGGTTTTACTTAGTGGCTTCCCTGGGGGCTCAGTGGTAAAGGATCTGCCTGCAATGCAGGAACTGCAGGAGACATGGGTTCAATCCCTGGGAGGGCATGGCAACCCACTCCAGTATTCTTGCCTGGAGAATCCCGTGGACAGTGGAGCCTGGTGGGCTATAGTCCATGGGGTCACAAAGAGTTGGACACGACTGAAGCAACGCAGCAGCAGCAGCAGCAGCAGTAGTTTTAAAGCATCCCACTTACATTTAGTTTCTTTGTTCCTATGAGCTGGACAAGACATGAGACCAAAGGAAATTAAATGGCTTTCCTACAGACACAGTGCTGGGAAAGAATACGCTGGACCTCAGGTCTTCTGGTTCCTTGTCCAGGCTCTTTCTAATAAAACTTATAAGCTTCTTCAAATCATTGCTAGTTGCCCTGGGAGCATCAGTTTTTCCTAACCAGAACTTAGAGCAATAGTCATTCCAAGGGAATTTCTAGGCAGAACCATGGCCATATCCAATAAATCCTGTTAAGTAGGATTAAAGCTGAGTTAGGGAAGGTCCCATCCAGTGAAAGTTTCCCCAACAGGCAGCCCAAGATGACGAAGTGCTATGGTGTGACAGTGAATAATGATGGGCCTGGGCCTTGGCCCACAGACCAGAGTCTCTTGTCTTTGGGTCTGGCCACTCGTCTCCCGGCTCTTGCTGGCCAACTCTGTCTGCAGTCTGCATACATTGAAAAGGCAGAATGTTGGGTAAACGGAAAAAGCACTCCTTCTCCAGCCTGACTCTGCAGGAGGAATGGAATTGAACCTCTGCTCCTGGTCTTTGGATATTCTTTAATCCCAAGGAGAGTTCTTTGGAGGTCAGACCAGACAAAAGGGGTCAAATGGAGGGGCATTTTGCCCAGAGTAAGATCAGAACTTGGCAGAAGAAGCAGGCACATACACATGTGTACATCCACCTCGGCTCTGTAGGAGGATTTAAGAATGGAAACTCCATTTGCAGATGAAAGAGGAAGGAAAGAGAGAGAAATGGAATCTGAACTGTTGAGAATCTCACCTCTTGGTAAAGTGAGCTCTGGGAGCTCTGCTTGATGGAGTGATTTTGGTTGAGCTTGTGTTTTAAATGGTGAAAAATAGCACATACGTCGGAAAGTGTATAAACAATGAATGTACAGCTTAGCAAATCATTATAAAGCAAATACCCATGCAACCACCACCCAGCTCAAGAAACAGAGCAATGCTAACACCCCAAAAGCTCCCTACATGCCCTCTTCCTACTTATTAGGTTGGTGCAAATGTAATTACGGTTTTGGACTGTGAATTTTAAATCATTTTAACTAGGCTCAACACAGCTTTATTAATCAAAAATAGGAACCATTACAATCAACACATTTTTGCCAGTGAGAAATGTTTGATTATTCCTGTAGCATAAAAATCCATGCTTTGGGATTCAACAAACCCTTGGAAAGCATTTTCTTCATCCTGCTGGCTGTGGAAACATTTTCCTTGCAAAAAGTTGTCAAGATGCTTGAAAAAGTAGTAGTGGGTTGGCAAGAGGTCAGGTGAATATGGTGAATGTGGCAAAACTTTTCATTCAACTTTTCAACAATTCATTTTCAAACAATTCATTCAACTTTTGAAGTGTTGGATGTGCAATGTGTGGTCGGGCGTTGTCATGGAGAAGAATTGGGTCCTTTCTGCTGACTGAGGCAGGCTGCAGGTATTGCAGTTTTCATTGCATCTAATCAATCTGCTGAGCGTACTTCTCAGATGGAATGGTTTCACCAGGGTTCAGAAAGTTGTAATGGATCAGACTGGCAGCAGACAACCAAACAGTGACCATGACTTTTTTGGTGCAAGTTTGGCTTTGGGAAGTGCTTTGGAGCTTCTCGGTCCAACCGCTGAGCCAGTTATCGTATACAATCCACTTTCCATCACACGTCACAGTCCAATTGAGAAATGATTCGTTGTTGTTTCACAGAATAAGAGAAGAGAGCACTTCAAAATGACGATTTTTAAAAATTTCCAGACAGTTCATGAGGCACCCACTTACTGAGCTTTTTCACCTTTGCAGTTTGTTTCAAATGCCAAACTACTGTAGAATGGTTGACGTTGAGTTCTTTGCCAATTTCTCATGTAGTTGTAAGAGGATTAGGTTCAATGATGGCTCTGAGTTGTCATTGTCAACTTCTTATGTCCAGTCACTGTGCTCCTCAGCTTCAAGGCTCTCAGCTCTTGCAAAACTTCTTGCACTGTACACCACTGCACTGTATGTTCATTAGCAGTTCCTAGACTAGCTGTGTGGTTGATGTTGCAAGATGTCTTGCCACTTTACAACCCATTTTTGAACTCAAATAAGAAAATTGCTTGAATTTGCTTTCTGTCTAACTTCATTTCCATAGTCCAAGGTAAATATCAAATAAACAGCAAGTAATGTCATAAGCAAAAAAACCATAAAGCAAGAAATGCACATTAAAATGAGACATAACATGACCACATTTATTTAGAATATATTCCAATATCAAATGGCAAATTTCAACCATGCACACCTCAGTTCCTTGTACCCCGGTCTAATAGATCCCATCCCTGAAAGGAACCTCTATCCTTACTTTGTTAATCATCTTCCTCGCTTTTCTTTGCACTTTCATCACCTAAAGATACATCTCTAAATACAATAGTTTTGTTTGTTTTTTAACTTTAAATACATAGCCTACAGAAGTATGTGTGTATGTGTGTTAGGTTTCTTTCATTCAACTTAATGTTTTTTTTTGTCAATTCTGTGGCTTGTAGTTCATTCATTTTTATTCCTGTGTAGTATTCTAGTGTGAGATTATACCACAATTTGCTGATCTTGCCTACTGGTGGTGAATATGGGTGTTATTTTTAGTTTTGTAATTTATAGTAGCCCCAGGAGCACCCCTCTAAAAGCTCATCCCATACATGCATACATTTCTTTATGATATGTAAGTAGGAATGAAACTACTGTGCTGTTATGCTTATCACCAATTTTAAGGGATATGATTGGCCTTCCGCATCCACATGTTTTCCATCAGTAGATTCAACCACTGTGGCCAAAATATTGGAGCTTCAGCTTCAGCATCAGTCCTTCCAATGAATAAAATGGTGTAGTATTTGTATAAAACCCACAGACAACTTACCATATACTTTATCTCATCTCTAGGTTACTCACAATACCTAATTCAATGCAAATGTTATGTCAATATGTGGCAAATTCAATGTTTGCTTTTTGGAGCTTTGTGGAATTTTGGGGAGAATATTTATGATCCACCTGATGCAATGAGCTGATGGAAAAGACCCTGGGATGCTGGGAAAGATTGAGGGCAGGAGGAAAAGGGGGTGACAGGATGAGATGGTTGGATGGCATCATAAACTCAATTGACAAAAGAGTTTGAGCAAACTCCAGGAGATAGTGAAGGACGGAGAAGCCTGGTGTGCTTCAGTCCATGGGGTCAAGAAGAGTCTGACACAACTGAGCGACTGAACAACAACAGTACCATTTTATATAAAGGACTTGAATGGATTCTCTTATCTGTTCTAGGGGGTCCTAGAACTAATTTCCTGCAGATACTAAGGGACAACTTTATTGCCACACTGTTCTCCCAAGTGGCACCTCTAGCAGGGTGTGAATACTCCATACGCATTCTTACCGAAACTTGGTATTGATAGACTTTCTAATTTTTATAAATTTGGAGCATGTATCTTAGTATAACCATTTCATTGTGTTTCAAAAACTTACGCCTCAAAACATCTCTCCTATTCACGTAGTGGAGGCCTGAAACTGCATGGGCATTCCTCTAGAACTGGTCCAAGTAAAAGGAACATCTAAGGTGGTCAGTGGTCCAAGAACTTTCAGTGTGGTATATCCAGACTGACTCTTCTTTGAAAATGGCTAGGAAAGGGAAGGGGATGCAGGAAGTAGCGGTATGTATTGGAGTTGAGGTGGGTGTAGGCACAAATATGGGCTTCCCAGGTGGCACTAGTGGTAAAGAACTCACCCGCCAATGCATAAGACGTAAGAGATGTGGGTTCGATCCCTGGGCAGGAAGATCCCCTAGAGAAGGGAATGGCAACCGATTCCAATATTATTGCCTGGAGAATCCCATGGGCAGAGGAACCTGGCAGGCTACAGTCCATAGGGTCGCAAAGAGTCAGACACGGCTGAGTGACTAAGCACAGCACAGATGCAAAGTATAGGTGCCAGGAGAGATAGGAATTAGAAGTCTAGAAGGAAAATCTGTAGCTTCCAAAGGCAAAGGCAGAACCTATTCATTGCATGACCCTTTTCATTCAATGGCACAGATTCAGCTCAGAAGACTTTTGTTCTGAGTACACTCAGAGATACAAAGACTTGTAGGCTGCCCAGGCCTAAAAATGCCTTCTGATGGCAGCAGGACAAGAGGCAGGGGTACAGCTGCAGTACCACATACTGCTCCCAGGAGTGGATTTATTCTCAAAGTAAAGAAAAAGACAAACAGAGGGACAGGTCATTAAAATAATTTATTCTAGCTTCAAGGCTGTAGTTGAATTAAGTCATGCCCATAAAAACTGCAAAACTTTGTGAAGAAATGCCCCACCTCCACTTAGCTGCAGGACACCTGTCAACATTTATAATTACTTGGATGTGACTGTTTACACATGTGCTCTTGCATATGTGTGGGTGCCTATCCCAGGGTCTTAAAATAGATACATGCCTACAAGCTTTCCGAAGTGTGATTTCTGTTGCCCAAGTGTATGTGTGTGGCTCTTTCCCTCACACCTGCCTGCTGGAGTTTGCAAACCCCATCCACGAATACAGATGGCACTGTGGAACCTTGTGTGTCATCTGAAGGCTTTTCTCCTGATAATGTTGCATCCAAGTGAGATTTAAAGTCTACAATGGATTTACCAGACCCAGAACTGGCCCTCTCCCCAGAATGTGCTGGCATAAGCATTGCTGAGGGCTTCTCCCCCAGACATAAGGATTTGGTGGCCTTTGTGTTTCTGGTCTGGAAGGCAAGATCAAAAGATTGTTCCTGACACTGGGGGATATATCTCTTTACCAACTAATGCGGAAATGTAACTTTTGTCTGTGCAGACCTGGCCATGAGTTAGGGGAGCTGTCTCTTTCCAAGCCTCTCCTTCCTGCCCTCCCTCCACTCATATCGAGACACCAAGTGCACGCTCTTCTGATCATTCACAGAAGGGTTTGCTGTAAATCATTTCACTCTCCTCCTCGCTCCAGTGTGGCCTTGGAAAGGAGTGTCACTCACCCTGCCTGACCAGAGTGTCCTCATCTGTAAAATGGGAAAGGATGGGAGATGAGACTTCTAAGATAAATTTCAGTTCCAATGTTAACTCAATTCATATCTTAGTAAGGGCTCAGGTCAATATATTACCTCTCCTGGGCTTGTATACCCTTCAAATCTAATTTGTCACTGTGGCATGAAACGTTTTCTTCTTGGCTAAAGGCGTTTATGGTGTGAGCATCCGTCCTACATCCACTGGCCTAGGAATAGCTTGGAGCTGCCACAACGTAAGAGAGTGCATGGCCATACTTATAGGGTTTGTCATCAGAGGCCTGGAATTTCTTGCTCTTTATCTGTCTATCTTCCAGGCTCTGAACTTTTTGAGGACAACCTGGGTCTAAGTTATTTTTGTTTGCTGGATTTTAGCCCCACATGGGGTGTGGACCAAATGCTCAACAGCTGTTTGGTTGCGGGAGTGATGGAGCACGTCAGCCGGCTACCCCCTGCAGCACAGGCCTGCCTACCGTCTCCATCAGCTGTGCTCAGGGATTGCGTGGCACCCCGGCTGTCTTGTCAGCTGGAGCACCGGCTGCTTCTAGCTGCTCTCCCCCTGCAGCTCTCCTCCAAGGGCTGGAAACAGCTGTCTTCAGGGGTGGCTGTCCCAGGCAACCTGGTCCTAATCATGTCCTGGAGGCCTCGGAGGAGGTGGGGCAGGGTGAGTTGACAGGAACTCAGTGCCCTCCCACCCGGTCCAATGACCACCCCACCCCCCCTACAGTGTCACTTCACTCCCACAAGGAACCTGGTCCCTTCACCGTCAAGCTTGCCATCTGCATCTGAGCCCTGTGTCTCAGGTGGGGGCTGGACGTGCCTGCTACATGAGTTGGGACCATGCTTTGGCCCAGCCGCAATCTTGCTTAGTCTCCTTCTAAGGAGTCCTTCACATCGCACCAGCCTTGAGTCCTCACCTTCCTCCCTGTCTCAGCCACAGGACACCTTAGCTCCCTTCCCCTTTTCTACCTGCATATCTGCTACCAAGATCCTGAGATTCCATCCCACTCCACCTTCGGCTCCAGGTGTCAAGCCCTGTTTTGTGCCTGGCATTATGCTACATGCACCCCTTCATTCATTCTCCAAACCAAGCCTGCGAGGCAGGTATCATTATTCCGACCTCCTCTAACTGGGGCCTGGAGAGGTCCCATCACTTGCCTTATGTGGTTACATAAAACCAGGTGGTGACTGCGGTGTGGGTTTCATACCTGGTCTCCAGAGCCTGCACTTTGCCCACCATACCTCATCCCTGCTTCTGGTCAGGAGAGCAAGACCACAGAGAACTGATGGAGCCTTGGCCCTGGTTGTCTTTCCCTCAGGTCCCAACACTTTTGGCTGAAGCTGCCCCATGCTCTCACCCAGGTGTGCACATACTTGTCCCACAGCTGGACAAAGTCAGGATACGTCTGTACCCATTGAAGAGCCCTTCCTCCAACAGCCCTTCCATCCATGTCCATTGCACCAGCATGCACACTGGGTTGTGTTGTCCCTCCATGGCTCCTTAAAGCTGCCCTCTGACCAGCCGTGCTGCCCAGGGCTGACTGCCAGATGTACCCCCAATTCCAGGGAAACCTATACATAGTTCCCCTTTTCCCGGGGGACCTGCCTAGTTTGCACACTTCCTCCTCTTGGCCACCTGTGCATTTGGCTGTGGTCAGAGCAGGACACCTTTCCCATCTGGCAAGGCGGGCTTGCTCTTAGAAGGCGCCCTCGATGCCCTACTGCCTGCCCCCAGCACGTGGCACTCCTTCTGGGAATACCTCTCAGTTCTTTGGCCCAAGTCCCATGACACAGCTCCCAGGACTTTAGTTGTCCTGTCTGGCTGTGTCCTGTCTTCTGTGCCAGCCCTCTCTCTACCTACTCTTCTTCCCTCTTCCTCTCCCTCCTCACAGCACCAGGACCCTTGTCTGGGACGATGGGATGTGTTCACCCCGCAAGACAGGCACCCTTCCTGCTCCCTCTCCCACGTTGCCAGTGCTATGCACAAGCCGAGTTGCACACACAATAAATGTCATAGTCACAGCTGTCCCAGAGGGGAAGAGCCAGAGGCATGAGATCATGGGGTTCAGCCTTCTCCCAGGGCGGGATGGAGAGTGTCCTTGGTAGGCAGCCTCCCTGGTGCCTCCTGAGACACACCCCGCAAAATACCCTTGATATGAGGAAGGCAGAACCCCAGGGAGCAGTGGGGAGCCCTGAAAGGCCAGCATCCCTGGGGGAGAGGTGCCTGAGTGGGGGAGGGTGGCTAAGGAGGGGCATCTGCTGCTGCAGCCCTGGGGACCCCAGCTGCCTTGGCCCAGAAGGCTGATGGGGTGATGCTACTGCCAGCCTGCTGTTTATTCAGGCGGCTGGTGGGCTTTGCTGTTCCCAGGAGGGAAATAAAAAATATTGCTTCTCTGGGGTCTCAGGGCCGGGCCTGTCTCAACTCTCCTCTGTGGAAACCGAGAATAATGGTGCCTCACTAAAACCAGAAAGTGGCTTGGACATTTCTAAATCAATGAGAACAGGGCCTTCCAGGGGCCTAAAAAACCCAAGGTCTAGAGGGCAGGGGCTAATTCCATGGGATTTTCCCTTTGCCTCACAGCGAATGTGAGGGCCAGTGCGACTCTGTCCAGGTGTTCAGGAATTGCGTGAGCTCTTGTTTTACTAATATAGCTACTTAGGCCACACCATTGGGTCTGGGGTCCTGGGGCCATGGCTGGGCAGCAGAGGTGGACATGCTTGAGTCCCTTCGAGCTACGTCATTGACCTTCCCCATGAGTCAGAACCAGCATCTGTCACATCACCCCGACTTGCTTTCTTCATTGCACTTTTTACTAACTGATGCTTTCTTGTTGATTTCTTATTTATTGCTTACTTCCCCTCATGGAAGGTGGTCTTCATCAGAGCAGGATCCTTGCTCTGGCTTACCCTCAGTGCCCAGGGCTGAACACATGAATGCATTAATGAAGAAGTAATGTATCGAACCCTGAACCTTCCAGGGCTTCACTCCACATCACAGGATGCGAGAATTACAGGAGAAGATGCATAGGTGCTGTTCATTGCAGGTGCTTATGGATGATCAGAAATGCTTGAATCCCATGAAGGCACCAGGAACTTTTCCTGTCAGCCCCAGGAAGAACCTGGCTCCTGTAAAATAGCCTTTCTGACACATTTGGGCCCCCTTTCCATCAGCTCTATCCCAAGCTCCCTATGTTTAAGACAGTGCTTCTCAAACTTCAATGTGTATGCAGACTGCCTGGGGATCTTGTTAAAATGCAGATTCTAATTCAGTAGGTCTGGGTCAAGTCGGAGCTTCTGCATTTTTCTTTCTTTCTTTTTTAATCAAACTGCCTTTTACTTGAGCAAGGGACTCTTGCTCAGGTTAGTCTCCCCATATCTTTATGCTTTGCGCAAATGTATTTCAATAAACGTGCGCGTGCGCGCACACACACACACACACACACACACTTGAGATTATGTAAAGCTTCCCATCACTGTCTACCTTTCTCCCAAATCCTACAGTAAGAACAGAGCTTCTGCATTTCTAACAAGCTCCTGAGTGATGGAGTGATGCCTGTGGTGTTGGTCTCTTGGAGTAGCAACTGTGGAACCTAAACCAGGTCACAGGTGTGAAGCCCTGTTTTGTCACAGGACAAAAATCTCTGGAACTGACCAATCACATAGCAACTGTTGCCACGAGCCTCCGAATTTAAATCAGCCAGTTTTCTGGCCCCACAGTAGGTAAAACTCCCACCCAATTACCTACCCTATAGCATCTTAACCAATCACCTAATGCCACCCTTCCAGTAGGAATTTTCTGTCTTGGGGCTATACAAATTGGCTACCAGCCCAAGAAAGGGATCGGCTCTTCCTTGAGCCAGCCTCTATTCTAACAGCATCTCCCACTCTAATAAACTTTATTCTCCCTTCATTCTGCCTCATGTCTGGAAATTCTTTTCCAACCTGTGCACAGACCATGACAGCAACGTTCTATGAAAAATAACAACCACTTAGTATGTCCCATGCACTTCCACATATGTTAACTCATTTTTCATTACAACCCACAGGGAGAATGCTAGTGTTAACCCCGTTTTACACATGGACAAATGAAGCACAGGGAGCTTATGTAATTTGCCCAAGATAACAGGTCTGGCAGTAGCACCATTGAAATGTAAACTGGAAGGTTTCCTCCAGAATCCATGCTCTTAACCACTGCATTTGACTGACCCTGATAACACTTATCAGGAACGATACACATCCAGTAAAACAACTCATTCCGGGTATTCTTGAAACAACCTCCTCCCAAGGGCTTTAGCTCTCACACTTAATTCTGTGATATTTAGGGAGGCTGACTTGGCAATGGCCCCACAGAGCACATTGAGCCTTTCCAGTGCTCAGAATTTGGCGTGCACTGAAATGCTCTAAGAATGGCGTGGCCAGTGGTCTGGAGCCTGGTTAGTTTTAACAAGTACCTCGTGGGCTCCTTTGGGCAGCCCACATAGAGCCACTGGAGCCACGGCGTCTGGGTGTCACAGTCTGCCTATACGCCCCCTCGCTCTGAGCCACCGTGGCATCCCTCTAGGACAACAGCGGCATCTCACCAGACTGCAGACTGTGCCTGGCAATGTCTGAGCGTTTGCACGTCTTGTATCTGTCTGTCAAATAAAGATGGAAAGTGTATACATCCTCTGTGTTTAGATGGTTACTTCCTCTATCACCCTCATAAACAGGGCCCAAGAATGTCACATCTAAAAATTCAGATGCTCATGGAAACTGTGGAATGGGGGCCAATGCTGGGCAATATTAGATCTGAGTGCAGTAAACTTCTCTAAAAATAACTAGAGATGAAAGAGTACCTCTAAGTCTGTTGACAGCTGCGCAAGATTCAAATCCCATTCAGCCTCACCTTCTCCAGGATGCTGCCTCTGATGCCTCTCGTCCACCCCTCCCTTTGAACGCCTGTTTGGCATTTACAGAACCTGACATGGTTGGTCATCTTTTTCCTGCAGCGGGGACCCTGTCTTCCCCAGTGCAGTTGTCCCCCACGGAACCCACCCCCACCTCCCATCCCAGGACAGGAACACCAGAGGAATTAGAGGATTCCTTTCTGCCATACTGTACCATAGACACACTTACCAGTAAGGAGGTACTTACCAGTATTGGTTGATAGAAATGTAGCTTTGGTCCTTTCTGGTATGAAGTACATCTGGAACACGGGTAATTCTCCAAGTAGGGGTCATTTAGGGAAACATTTTATGTGTAAATAGGAAAGTTTTAAGCCAGCCTATCAATTTCCTATGTAAATAATGCTTTTTAAATGCTGGGGAGCCATAAAAAAAGGGTGAAGGGGCTTCCCTGGTGGTCCAGTGGTTAAGAATACACCTGCCAATTCTAGGTCACGGGTTTGATCCCTGGTCTGGGAAGATACCACATGCTGCAAAGCAACTAAGCCTGTGTGCCACAACTACTGAAGCCCGTGTGCCAAGAGCCCGTACTCTGCAGCAGGAGAAGCCACTGCAATGAGAGGCTCATGCACCACAACTAGAGCAGCCCCCTCTCGCTGCAACTAGAGAAAGCCCACCCACAGCAACTAAAACCCAGTGCAGTCAAAAATAAATATATAAATATTTTTAAAGGGTGAAATATTGCCATTTGCAGCAACGTGGATGCATCTAGAGAATATCAAACTAAGTCAGACAAAAACAAATATGACATGAAATCACTTATATGGAGAATCTAAAAAACAATTCAAAGGAATCTATATAAAAAACAGAAACAGATTCACAGACATATTAAGCAAACTTATGTTTACCCAAGGGGAGAGGCAGAGGGGATAAATTAGGAATACTGGATTAACAGACACAAACTACTATACATGAAATGGAAAAGCAATAAGGGTTTACTGTACAGCACAGGGAACTATATTCAATATCTTGTAATAACTTATAATGGAAAATAATCTGAAAAAAATGTGTATGTATATAATTGAATCACTTTGCTGAACACCTGAAACTAATACAATATTGTAAATCAACTAGAATTCAATTAAAAAAAGATTTTTTAAAAGTGCTCAAAAGAATAGTTTGTGCTTATTAGAAAAGCAGATTAAGTAGATTTCTTTGACCACCTCTTTTAAAATTGCCTAGAAAATCCTTCTTTCATTAATTGAGCCATTGGTTCACAAGTGGGGGGATGCAAGCAAATGGAATTTTTCTGTAATATTACTCATCACTGATAAGAGCATACTGTGTACACAGGATGGAAAAATAGCAGGTGTCCCAGTAGCTCGGGGACACGACAGTATTATTATTAGGAAAGCCGTGGATTGGGACGCATTTCCAGTCATGGACACACTAGAGCCAAGCTGCCCTGGAGATGCCACCTGAGTCCAAGCGCCGGTTCTCAACACAGGGCTGGACACTCCTGAGGGCCCCAGTGGTTTCTGGTTGGTTTCTCAACCTGCCTGTTGAGTCTCTGGGCTCTGAGCCGGAGATGGCTGCTAGCTCCCTCCTGCTTGTCCTCAAAGCACTTTCAATGACTCCCTTTTAAAAATTTTCTCTCTTGCTAGGAAATATCTAAAAACCTCACCAAGGAAAATGAGCAGATCAGAGAGGATGTGGAAGAAATTCGAACTGAGATGAACAAGCAAGACAAAGAGAACTGCTCCAATAACATCCTGGACAGCATTCCGGACATCCACTCGGCCCTGCAGAGGGACACAGCTGCAGCCTACGCCCACCCCGAGGTATAGCCCCAGCCTCCGGGGGACTCTGACCACAGCCCTCTGGAAAGTGTACTCCCACCACCTCACAGGTGCATGGAACCTTCAGGCTTCAGTCTCCCACGGGCATGGTCTCATTTCATCTACTCAACCGTCCTTTAGGTCTGATGAGGCAGAAGTGGACCCCATTGCACTTAACATTGAAGCCCTGAGAGGTCCAGCCAGTGTTGAAGCCAGGACTCAAATCTGGGTCTCCTGAGTGTCAGGCCCTGTTCTTTTTATTATACTTTATTCTGACTTTTTGAGCATCCCTTGCATTTATAAGTTAGGTGGCTTGTCTGGGACTATCTCAGTTTACTCCTGCTGTCCTGGCATGATTATTAATAACTCCTTCTTTCACTCTCAGAAGAGTCCCAGTTTGGAAGCAGTAAGCTGTGTGGTCTTCCCTATTTGTAAGGGACTTTGTGATGTGCTAGTATTTTCATCATCCATCATACCATATGGTTCTCACTCCAGCTCTGGAAGGCAGCCTGAGGCCGACATCAGTATCCTCACTTTGCAGAAGAGGAGACAGATCCAGGAATGCTCACGGTCTCCGTGGCTCAGCTGGGAAGTGGTGACAGGGGTCTCAAATCTCTGTCTCTTCCCACTCAGTAGTGTCTGGGTTGGTGCAATGAAATGAAACACTACCTAGTGTGATTTGGGTGATGCCAAAGGGCCTATTTGCTTAAAATACCTCCCCATCTGATACCTGTTTCTTTTGGCTCTGGTTACCAAGTTATATTTATGTGCTAATAGTTATATATATTATTATTTATGTGTTATCTCCTAAATTGCTGCCTGTGAAACAGGAGCTAACCCTAAAAGAATGGAAGAGGAAACAGTTGACTTGCAGAGTGTGGATGCTATTAGCAAGGCAGGTCTGGATAAAATGTTATAAAAGGGGTCCCAGGAAGTATGGAATAGCAACAGCTAAGAAAGGTCTTGCTTACTTTTACTGGGCCACGGGTTGGTGGTGGACAGCAGAGCGTGGATTTCAGGTGACCGACCCATTGAGGGATCCCGTCAGCCTGGGGCAGGTGGGCAAGGTGTGGGTTGAGAGGGTCTGGGACACCGACAGCAGAGCCCTGAACTTGTGGCTCTAGGTGCTGTGACATTGAAAAGGGCTGGGAAGTGTTGCTGCAAAGGATTTGTTGCCTGGGTTGTTAAGAATCAGGGTAAGAGAGGAAGTAAGGTTAGGTCTGTGGGCTTGGAACTCTTGAGCAAAGAAACTCCCCAAGTGGTGCCAAGCAGACAGCAGCTGTGGGTTTGGGGAACCTTGGGCATGTGTTCCAAAGGCAGAAGAGCAGGCAGATTAGGACTTTGGAGACAAGAGGCCCTGAAGAGAGTCTGGTGCCTGCACCCCGCCCAATCTGTAACTTGAAATAAACCCATTTCCAAACCAGAAAATAAGTACAAGAAAGGCCAGTAATTTTCTGGCTTAGCCCATGATGACTCCATTGATGGTTTTTTGGAAATATCATATATCTTCAGAAATTATTTTCATTCTCATTTTTGGGTGTTCTTGACACGCCAGTGACTGAGCGTATGTTTAGTCTGCTTGGTGGGTCACCCCTGAGCAAATCTGAACTTGTAAACCAAAGAGCCAGAGGACATTTGCACTTTAAAGGAGACTGGAGGCGCCCGTTCATCAGACCCAGGGCCCAGCGGCTCCTATCGCCGCCCATGTGGCATCACCTGCTGGTCCAGCAGCTCAGTGCAGTCAGGCGCTCCCTGACTTCAGTCCTCTCTGGCTTCAATTTCCCAGTTGACTGAGCTTGAGAATTTCATCAGTTGTCTTGATGACACATTATGTGGTATGTTCAGGAGCCCAGCTCAGATTTCCTGAGGGTAAACAGCAAACCAAATCAAACACACCAAACTCTTTTTCTCCTTGCTCAGCAAACCTTGCTCCCTCCTGAAATCCCCATTCACACGCTGCTGAGGTTAGCACAATCCACCCAAACCAGGGTGGTGGTGGGGGTAGCCAGGGCCAGGGCAGGACCAGAAAGGGGGGCGAGGTGAAGGAGACAAGGCTAGAATCTTCCTCTCCCTTTTCCTGTCTCTTTTAGTGAACCCCGTGTTGAAAAGGGGTAAGTGGGATGTCTGGGTTTGGTTGTTATTTTCAAGGTTCTTATGGATTCTGTCAGGGTTTTATGGAATGGTGAATGGCACTTTTTTGGAGGCATCTTTCCAAGAGGTCCGTGTCTGGAGGGTTGGCGGGGGGATTTAGGGGCTGAGTGGAGAGCTCAGGGTGGGATTGGGAACATGGGGACAGCAGGAGTTGAGCTCATACAACAGTTTAACAGAGAGAGGAAACCAGAGCTTGGGGGCTGCTGCTGCCCCGTGCAGCCTGTCGCCAGCGAATCCAAGGAAATTATGTGTTCTCTGGCAGAGGCTGTCTGTGGTCTTGCTCCATCCATCTCCTTGGCTGGGAGAGGGAGCTGCAGTTCCCGCTCATCCCTAAACGTTTGGAATTAAAGACAGTTCTTGGGGTTTGCCATAAAGAAATGACAGCTTGCTTTTGCAATGCAGAGGGAAACCAAGGTCTGGCAATTAGATGGCCTGTGGCATCTAAGTTGAGGGCTGGGGCCTCTTTTCAGCCTCCCAGGCAGCTCTTTCCTATGGGAAATGAGGAATCCCCAAGTCTTCTGGATACAAGCCAGACCATGGCCCTGAGGACTTTTTGGATGGCAGATGAGTTAGTCCTGTGGTGACAGCTGAGCCCAATGTAGCTATAATAAGGTGGATCACAGGCTCTGAAGGCAAGCAGCCCTGGGTTATTTAATAGCCTTATGACTTAATAAGGAGAAGGAAATGGCAACCCACTCCAGTATTCTTGCCTGGAAAATCCCATGGACAGAGGAGCCTGGCGGGCTACAGTCCATAGGGTTGCAAAGAATTGGACTGAGTGACTTCACTTAATAAGGGGCTTCCCAGGTGGCGCTAGTGGTAAAGAACCTGTCTGTCAACACAGAAGACATAAGACACACAGGTTCGATCCCTGGGTCAGGAAGATCCCCTGGAGGAGGGCATGGCAACCCACTCCAGTATTCTTGCCTGGAGAATCCCCATGGACAGAGGAGCCAGGAGGGCTATGGTCCATAGGGTTGCAGAGTCAGACATGGCTGAAGTGACTTAGCATGCACATATATGACTTAATAAGTGCTCTCTCACTTAACTGATTAACCTTCAACCAGATTGCTAAATGATTCTGAACCTCTCTTTACTCATCTGTAAAATGTGGATAATAGTATCTATCTTGCCTCATTGTTTTAAGGGTTAAAAGGAATATGAAGGGACACGTCTGCCCATAACAGATGCTCGGTAAAATGTCTCCACCATCAGCCAAGTATTCCCTGCACTTCTAGTGGCGGTCACCTCCCCAGCAAACCATGGGAAGTGGGGGATGGGCGGTTAGCGGGAGCGAGGGCTGCCCAGGGCACACGTCTGCCTGTTGCTTCTCTGCAGCTCTCTGGCCCTGGCAAGGGGAGGCTGGTGGAAAGTGTCCCCTGTTTTCCAGGAGTAGGTCAGCATGGGGGAGTGAAGAACACATATTTAGGAGCTTCCCTGTCTGCAGTGCCATCTGGATAAAGTCTTTTGTCATGGGAAAACCAGTACGGACCCTGGGTGTGGTGGGGAATGAGGACTCCAGATTTTCTCCAGGCCAGATTTTAAAGGTCAGAACAAGAATCTGATTTGCTTCTTCCTAGGCATAGTGAAAAAGTTGGTAATGATAGCTGGATCCCTGACAGCTGATGTTCAGGGAACTCAAGGGTCCTGCTCTGCCTCTCAGGACTGAGCATCAAAGGGACAGAGGTTTTGTTTCCAAGTGGGCTCTGCTCTCTGGGCAGATTTCACCAAGGATTTAAGGGAGCTCACCCACCTCCTCCTGGTGAGAAGAGGAGCTCTCAGGGCTTAGTGGCTACAGGGAGTGACCTCTTCTTAATTCAGCCGTTCAAAGTCCTCATGAGAGCAGAGGTGGGCCATGCCTCCTGTGGTCCATGCTTGCTTTACTGATGGAGCCACTGCCCCTGTTTGGTGGCCCTGCATTGGAGCATGGCCAGCTCACAGGCCCTGTGCCCAAGCCCCTTTGTTTTCAAAAAGGGGCAGTTGTGATCCTGGGTGAGGGAATATGACTGTATGGACCAAGGCAGAACCCAGGGACTCTGCCACACTGTGGACACAAGGGGTCAGTCCCCAGGCAGCAGTTCTGTGGAAGACAGGATGGTCCTTCTGTGTGACCATAATCATCACAGAGGCCTTTTTTTGGTACTATCATGATGCCCAGGTCATAGGCTACCTACTTTAAAGCATCATTTGATTTGACAAAAATCCCAGTGGCAGTCTCAAGTGTAGACAGTTCTTTGGGATTTGTTATGATTCAGAAATTCAGTTTAACAAATATTAAGGTACATATATCCAGGGGAATCAGAGACGGACAAGAGATTGTCTCTGTTCTTCCAATTGCTCATAGTTTACAGAGACAACATTCTTAAGAAATTCCTGTGGAATGCAGGATGGGAGACATGTTATAATAGTATAGAGTTTTATCCATTAGGAGTTGTGTTCAGCTTTGAGTAAGAGACCAAAATTTTGTGCATTAAACAATATAGGGGTTTGTTGTTCTGTTATGTAAAAGAGTTCTGGAGGCAGGTGGCCCAGGGCTGGTATAGTTTGCTGTGAGATGTCATTAGTGGTGTCCATCTTCAAAATCCCCTCATGGTCACAAGATGACTGTTCAGCTCCAGCCATCCTGCCCGCATTCTCCTGGCCAGAGAAATGAGGAAAAGTGCAAAAGATGCCTTCCAGCTGAGTCAGCCCCATGTTTTAAGGAGCTTTTCCAAAAGCTCTTCTCACCAACTTCTAGTTCTACTTTAACAGCCAGAACTTAGCCCCAGGACCACTCCCACAAAACCGGTTTCTCATTAAGTTAGGAAAAGCAAGCAGGGTGTTTGGATAGTCACTTAGAAGTCTCTGCCACAAAGTAAGGATTGGGAAAGAAAGATTAATTCTAAATGAAAAGGTTTGGGAGTATTTCTCTGGGGTCTTGAGATTTTAGCCAGGCCTTGAAAAGTGGGTAGATTTCAATAAGTGGCTATATGAGGGGAAGGGAATGGCCTTCCAGACAGAGAAAACAATCTGAGCAAAGACCCAGCAGTTCGGGAAAGCCAAGCAGTTCAAGAGTCACCCAAGTGCCTGGAATACCAAGGGTGGGGAGGCTGGGGGTAGAGCAAGAGAGAAGAATGCTGAGCTGGGTCAAGTCACTTTGAGTTCTCAGTGCCAGGTCAAGGACTTTGGACTTTATTCTGGATGCATTAGGGAGGGCTTGGGGCAGTTTGTTCCAACAACACAAGTAAAAGCAGTCATGCTTTATCCTGAGGTGTGCATCTTAGCCCTCAGCCTTCTTATGGAGGATTCCCTGGTGGCTCAGATGATAAAGAATATGCCTACAATGAAGGAGACCCAGGTTCCATCCCTGGGTCAGGAAGACCCCCTGGAAAAGGGAATGGCAACCCACTCTAGTAATCTTGCCTGGAAAATCCCATGGACAGAAGAGCCTGGCGGGCTACAGTTTATGGGGTCACACAGAGTCAGACACGACTGCATGACTAACACACTTCATGTTCCAACCACATAGATTTCACTGCAAACAACTGTATGAGATCTGAGGCACCCAGCATCTCTAGGCCGGAGATGAGAGGACAGCTGCACTCTCTGGGAAGTATAGCATGGAGATTAGAGTCAGAGTCTAGAGTCAGACTGTCTGGGTTCAAATCCTGCCTCTACCACTTACCTGCTGTGGGACCTTGGGTGATTTATATAACCTCTCTGTGCCTCAATTTCCCAATTTGTAAATGGGAATGATTAAAAATAGTTCATACCTCATGAGGCTGACCAGAAGATGAACAGTGCCTGGCTTAGGAAGTGCTTTTAGGATTAGCTGTTGTCACTAGTATGGCCTTGACTCCAGCACTGCCTCTGCCTGACCCCTGCCTCTCTGCCCAGTGGCCTGACCTTCCCTTGTATCCCCTCTGAGGAGCAGTATGAAGAGAGGTTTCTGCAGGAAGAAACCGTGTCCCAACAGATCAACTCCATCAAGCTCCTGCAGACGCGGCCCCTGGCTCCACCAGAGGTGGTGAAGCCACAGCGACCCCTGCAGAGACAGGTCCACCTGAGGGGCCGGCCAGCCTCCAGGCCCACCGTAATCCGGGGCATCACCTACTACAAAGCCAAGGACCCCGAGGAGGAGAATGACATCGAAGAGCACCGTGAGTTGGGGTCAGCAGGGCGGCGCCCCAGAGGCAGGGCAGGGAGGGAGTCACCATTTGGACTCTGCAGAGGGGCACTTCCCGTGAGCCACACCCACCTTCGGCAGTTTGATTACGACTGTGGCCCTGCAGAGCCAGCTGGTTACCTGAGAATTACCTGCAGTTACAAATTATCCAGAGTTCTTACTGCCTTTCCTCACAGCTTGCTGAGCACCCTGCCTTCTCTGGGTTTGCAGAGGACCACAAGGCAGAGCATGGCTGAGCTGGAAGGGACCTCAGTGCCCTGGAGTTCGGTCCTCCCCACTCTCAGATGAGCACACTGAGGCATGGAGGGGATGACTCACTCAGAGACACACAGTGGCTTCTCCCACCTGTTCTTTCTCGGGGGACCCTGGGCTTCCTGACCGAGACTCTAGCACCTACCCTTTCATCTCTTTCCTTCTTACTCTTTCACAGAAAATAGATACTCCTTTTCACCTCATCTTTATCTTGTTTCCCTTACACGTCCTCTTCCTGGGCTCTTCCCTGCCACCTGCCCCGCCTTTTCTTCTATCTATCCCTGCCCAGCACCCCAGGAGACCCAGCTCTTCCCCTCTCCCTGCTATGCCGGTTCCTCCCATCTGGTCCCTCTCAGCTGCCTCCTGATAGATTCTGCTCCCCAAGTCACTGGCATAATCAGTTTGCCCATCTTTAACTGTTTAACTTTTTAATTTATTGATTTGTGGGAGTTCCCTGGTGGTCTAGTGGTTAGGATTCGGTGCTTTCACTCCTGTGGCCCAGGTTCAATCCCTTGTCAGGGAACTGAGATCCCACAAGCCTCTTGACATGGCCAAAATAAATAATGGATTTGTGGGGTTTAAGATCCTCTGGAGAAGGAAATGGCAACTCACTCCAGTACTCTTGCCTGGAGAATTCCATGGACAGAGGAGCGTGGTAGGCTACAGTCCATGGGGTCGCAAAGAGTCGGACACAACTGAGTGGCTTCACTCACTCACTCACTATATTCTGGGACTAATCCTTTGTCAGTCATACGTATTGCAGATATTAATATTTTATTCCTGCCCATGGCTTGTATCTTTAGTTCTTTAATGATGTTTTTGATGAGCAGATAAAATCCAGTTGACCAATTATGTCTTTTGTGGTTAGACCTCTTTGTGTCCTAAGAAAACACTCCATCTTAGTATTCCTTTTCTGCTCAACCCCCTGCAGACTCCCCCATTTCACTCAGGATAAAAACTGAAGTCCAAACACAGCAGCCAAGCCCTACATGACCTGGCTGCTGTGTTCCCTCTGACCTCTGTCCACCTCACTGCTCCTCAGCCTCAGCAGATGTGTTCTGGCCCCAGGGCCTTTGCACTGCTGCTGTTTCTCCTTAGAATACTCCTCCCCCTGTCACCTGCTTGGTTAACTCCCTCACTCCTTCAAGCCTCTGCTCATCTCTCCGTCCCACTGAGTCTCATCTTGACCACTTTATCCATGACTGCAAGTTTCCCATCCCCTTCCTTCCCTTCACCCTACTAGACCTTTCCTCATACGCCTTCAAGTAGACAATCTGTCTAATGTTTGGTGTCTCCACCACTAGATAGAAGCTCCGTGAAGGCTCATTGTTGTTGTACGTGCTCCATTGATACCTACTGAGTGAATGACTAACTTCCTCACAGGTTTTGTAGCCCTTGGCTGCGGTCCCTGGGAGGTGGGTGGAGGCAGACTATTCAGAGAGACCTTCCAGGAAATGCTTCCATCTGTGCTCCGTTCACCTTCTTCTTCTCAATCCCACCTGGGCTCCACTTTGAATCAGGGTATCCTACGGCCGGTTCATGTTGATGTATGGCAAAAACCATCACAATATTGTAAAGTAATTATCCTCAATTAAAATTAATTAATTAATTAAAAAAAATAAATCAGGGTATCATGCTGATGAAAGAAACCCTCGTTAATCTGCCACATATCACATGTTCCTGACTCCCGAGTCACAAATGCACCTGTGTTTGTTTCCCAGAAGACGAATTTTTCAGTGGTGAACACGGAATGGATTTGCTGATTGAAGATCAGCTGCTGAGACACAACCACCTGCTGACCAGCGCCACCCGGAGGCCAGCTGCCACCGGTCACAGTGCTGCTGTGACAACTGATGCGGGCACCACCAGTGCTGGCCCTCCGACCACAGCCCTGCCTTCCGCCCGGCCGCCGACCTCCGCCTCAGCTCCCGGCGTCCCTGATCCTACAGTCTCTGCCTCAGTTGAACAGTTCTCAACACCGCTCCAGACGACCTCAGTGTCTCCAGATCCCATGGGGGAGGCAGTCTCTACACCTTTTACTCAGGTACCAGCTACCACCGTGGCCCACACAGCCACCCAGCAACCTCCAGCCTCAGCTCCTCCATCAGTGGCTCCTGAGGATGCATTTGTGGAGGCTACGCACACAGCCCCAGTGCCTCCCCCTCCAGTCAGGACAGACTCACCAGGGAAAGATTCTACTGCCAGGCAGGGCACAGTGCCCCCTGGCCGCACTCTGAGCCCCGAGGAAGAAGATGACATACGGAATGTCATAGGTGAGTTCATTCTACCTGGCTTGGGTCTCCTGCTCAAGTAAAAGGCTGAGCCTGAAAATAGCTTGAAAGGAGAAGGGGGCAGTCAGACGCTCCAACCGCTTCATAAAGAAAGGCAAGTGGAGTCACGCCTTGGGCAATGATCAGTTTTAACATCTAGGGTCTACATTCAAAATGTGCCAGTGACAAGAGTGGAAAACTCCTTTCTAAAATAAAAGTAAATTAGTGAAGCTAAGATCTCAGCTTCATTAATAAGTTTTATAAACATTTGTCAAATGCTGGTGTACTAGGCTTTGTGATGGGTGTTGGATATTTGGTTATTTAGTGATGACTACGTTTTCTGCAGTATGTTTACCAGACCATGAACTAACGAGAGATTCTTATGTGTGTGTAGGCAGGGGGATCCCAGAATATTAAAGGAGGGAACAGGGAAATAGCGAGCCCCAGGGAACAAATCTCATTAGCCCCTCGCCTTAGAAAGCATGGGAGCATCATGGCCTCATGTAATAAATGATGTAACAGAGGAGTGGAGAAACAGGGGAAGAGGGGGCAGCAGATCGGCCTGGCAGCTAAGAAGGCTGGGAAAGCTTTTCCAAGAAGGTATCCTTTGAGCTGAGTTTTGAAGGATGAGCAGGAGTTTGCTAAGTGGAAAAGGAAAGACTTCTGACTGGGTAGGTCTAAGCGAACAGGGTGTGTTCCAGAAACAGAGAATATAGCCTGTTCTGTGCCTGGGAGCTCCACGGCCATAAGACGACTTTGAGGACAGTGAAATGTGAAAATTGTGTGTTTCTGTGGGCGGGGGTGGGGTGCAAGTAGGAAAGAAAGTGGGACTTGGCCATAGATGGCTTTTTCAAAAAGACTTAAACATTCATTAAGTCACCATCAATACTGATTGAAAAATAACACTATTATTAACACTATTATTCAACATTATTATTGAATAATAATTTCATTAAAAATATACTTGATTTGACAGAGATGCGATTTGCCTTATAACTTTCTTTCCCTTCTTCCCATTTTCAGCCCCCTTGGCAGCTTCTTTCCCAGTTCCTCCTCAGAATAAGGTGCCAGCCAGGCCAGACAGATGGTAGTAGGAGCACCTGCCAGCTGCCAGACACCTGGTTATAGCCTAGTCTCCGTTGCTGAGAGACCTTGGCCAAATCTCTGCCCTTCCGTGGGTCTCAGAAATTAGAAATTTACTAAAGATTGTTTCCTCAATCGGGAATCTCTGATAGATCAGTTGGTAAAGAATCTGCCTGCAATGCAGGAGACCCCGGGTTGATTCCTGGGTCGGGAAGATCCCCTGGAGAAGGGATAGGCTACCCTCTCTAGTATTCTTGGACTTCCCTTGTAGCTCAGCTAGTAAAGAAAGTTTCCTCAGTTATATCCTGTAGTAAGTGTATCAGGCCGTGATATAGCAAGGAATTCTTATTGGGTGAAAAAAAAAAATCCCAGAGTAATAACAAGGAAATGGCCAGTCACATGGACCCCAGGGCAAAATCTCATGAACCTTGGCCAGGAGGAAGCTAAGCAAGAAGATAGTTCTTGAGCCACAGAGGCTGGGGTGGGTGGAAAGAATGTTTTTCTTTTCGTCTCTTTCACTGTCACGGTGGGAGCAAGCTGACCACAGAGTAGAAGATCCATTTCTCACCGCATGGAGAATCAGTTCTGAAGCTGTGGGTCTTGCTCAATTTCTGCAGAATGCCCCAGGGTCCAAGAAAAGGGTCCACTCCCACACTGGCTCTGGGCAGCCTTGACCCTGCTCATGGGCCAACAGACCCTGAGCCCAGACCTCCATCTCCCAACTGCCACAGGAGTGCATGCCCCAGGGTCCCCATGCCCCTACCACTCAGGTGACAAGGGACAGTTCCTCCAGAAACCTAGCCAGCTGCCCACCACTATCCCTTCACAGATGGGTGGAATACAGGCTACAGGTAGGTCCACACACCTTCTGTGTCCTCAGGGATGGTGTTTGCCCGGCTGGAAACTCTTCCCTTGGTGACTTCCTAGCCAGTAGTAGTGGGGATTCCCTGGTGGCTTAGATAGTAAGGAGTCTGCCTGTAATGCAGGGGACCTGAGTTCGATCCCTGGGTTGGGAAGATCCCCTGGAAAAGGGAATGGCTACCCACTCCAGTATCCTAGCCTGGAGAATTCCATGGACAGAGGAGCCTGGTGGGCCACAGTCCATAGGGTTGCAGAGTCAGACACGACTGAGCGACCGACACTCTCACTTTCAGCCAGTGAGTTCTCCACTGTCTCCACAATCCCCCTGCCTCCCCTGGGTATCGCCACCAGTGAGCTTGTCCGACATGCATCTTTCTGGAGTTCTTAGGTCTCAGGACTCCGCCTCCTTCATGAGCCTGACTGAGATGCCGAAGCCCAGACAAGAGAAATCCCGTGTCCTGGCAGTTGTTTACCTAGCAGTAGGAGCAGGAGATGGGATACACTTTCTCTTGTTGTTCAGTATTCTGTTCAACCAGAATAACATTGTCACAGAGGGGCTTCCCTGGTGGCTCAGTGGTAAAGAACCCGCTTGCCCATGCAGGAGATACAGGAAACATGGGTTCAATTCCTGGGTTGGGAAGATCCCCTAGGGAAGGAAATGGCAACCCACTTCAGTATTCTTGCCTGAGAACTCCCATGGACAGAGGAGCCTGGCGGACTACAGTCCATGGGGTTGCAAAAGAGTCAGACACAACTGAGCGACTATACAACAGAGGATGTAAGCTTCTGCTTAAAGACTGGCCTGTGGGATTTTTCAAAGGAGCTGGTTTTTTTTTTTTTTTAATTTTTATTCTATATTGGAATATAGTTGATTAACAATGTTATGTTAGTTTCAGGTGTGCAGCAAAGTGATTCAGTTATGCATGTATCGATACCAATTCTTATTCAAATTCTTTTCTCATTTAGGCTATTAAAGAATATTGAGCAGAGTTCCCTGTACTATGCAGTATGTCCTTATTAGTTATCTGTTTTAAATACAGCAGTGTATAAATATCCCAAACTCCCTAATTATCCCTTCCCCTCAACCTTTCCCCTAATAATTATAAATTCATTCTCTGTGACTCTGTTTCTGTTTTGTAAATAAGTTCATTTGTATCATTTTTTCTAGATTTCTATATTTGTCTTTCTCTGACTTATTTCACTCAGTATGACACTCTCTAGGTCCATCCATGTTGCTGCAAATGGCATTATTTCATTCTTTTTAACAGCTGAGTATTATTGCATTGTATATATACATCTTCTTTATCCATCTGTCTTACACAGAGGACGTAAGCTTCTGCTAAAAGACTGGCCTGTAGGATTTTTTTCAGAAGATCTAGGATTCTTGCCTCTTGTATGTACTGTAGAAAAAAACACAGGGACATGGACACAGATATAAGTGTTTCTTCAAATGCCAAGGGGTGAAAAGAGGAGGTGGCACAGAGAGGAGGCAATGTGGAGTCTTGGCAGGTTTTCTCAGGAATCATTTTCAATCATGTATTGCTGCCACATGCTTCTCTCAGGCTGCTATTAGTGTAGATGGGATTCTTTTCTGGAACCTTCTCAGCACACTTCCTGCCTGCTCGTGCCTGGCCAAGTAAGACTATATGTAGTCTTCAGTTAAATAAAAATCATTTGTCTGAAACCAACACATGCCACTGACTTGCTACCTGTGAAAGGTTGTTTGCTGTTTAATGAGCCTGGCAATTTCAAGTTTCAGCTATTTGAGTGGTTTAAAATGGGGCTGCTTTTAGAAAGAACATCCTATCCTGTGGTTTCCAAACCTGGTTTTGTGATGCCCTAAAATGTCCACCAGTTTCCCCAGGGAAACTGTAAAACTCTCAGAAAAATTCCAAAAACAAACAAATTAGAATTAACTTTTGGCCAAAGCATAGTGGCTCTAGGACAAGAGAGGAAAAACACAGTCAGTGATGGGAGTTGGGCTCCGGAAGGGAAGGGGGGCACTGGCCACCATCCTTGGTGGTGTGGGGAGCGCTGGTCAGGCTGCCGCAGAGGGAGAGAACACTGGTGCCCCGTGGCCAGGGCTTTGCAGAGTCCCAGACCCTAAGGACTATGATGCGTGTTGTAGGGGAGGCTGGTTTGGGGCAGAGTGGGGAGTGGGGAGGAGCAAAGAGGACCGTCAGGATGTCAGCAATACCAGAGAGCCTGCCTCATGGCTGAACCTAGAAATTTGATCCGATGAAGACCGCCTCTTCCACAAAGTAAATGACCATACCAATCCCCGAGGCCTGGCCAGCCACGCTGGCTGTGGGCACAAGATGGCCGGCTGGCCTGCTGCGTATCTCAGGCCCGGTCTAAGACGGCCTGAGGAAGGTGGTGCCGACCTGGGCAGGGGAGTGCTAGCCAGAGCCTCCACAGCACCCAGACTCCGGACCAAGGACTGTCCCGTCGGTGGCCCAGAGCCACTTGACAGGCACCTTTCCTGGCCCCAGAGCCACAGACACACTCTGCTCTCACTCTGCTGATCACCTCGCCAGGTCCCTGAAACCACAAGGAACCTCTGTCAGAACACAGAGGCCGCTGGCCCTAGAAACACAGATATAAAGTGGAGAGGCTCCTTGTACGTGGATAAGGAAGAGCCTGTTCCTGTCTACAAGGATAGAGGCCGCTCCTAATTCACTCAGCCCTCCGCCGTGCTGGCTGAGAAAGGGACTGCACTCTGGTCACTTCCACGGAGGTGTCACCACGAGGGGGTGCATGGACTAAAGTGGACAGGGCTGGCAAGTGGCAAGGAATGCTGTCCAGTGGAGGCTGTCTTTGGTTCTGACTGTGGAGCTCCATCTCCAAGTGTGGTCACCAGGGCAGAGCTGACAGCGTGAGCCTCTGCAGGGGTGTTGAAAGGCACCCACAATGCTGGCACAGACCGGGAGACATAAGGGAGAGGGCCTGATGATGAAGGGAGTAAGACATCAGGACTTATATCTAAAGGTGTTAGAGAAGGTTCTAAGCAGAGGAGCACCATTCACATTTGTTGGTACTGAGCTGAAGGACAGTACCGAGTGCTGACGATGTGCAGCCACTGTAGGTGTTGGTCCTACAAAAGCAGGTGAGGCAGTGTCCCCCACCTGGAGTTGTGCACAAGATCGTATATGAGACCCAGAAATGCAGTTTCAATTCAGGTGGTGGGTGGTGTTCAGCCGTTCATTCATGTCTGACTCTGCGACCCCATGGACTGCAGACCGCCAGGCTCTTCTGTCCATGGGATTCTCCAGGCTAGAATACTGGAGTGGGTTGCCATTTTCTCCTCCAGGCAATCTTCCCAACCCAGGGATTGAACCCACGTCTCCTGTGGCTCCTGCATTGGCAGGTAAATTCTTTACCACTGAGCCACCTGGCAAACACAATTTCAACTCAGGGTGGTAAGCAGATGCATAGAGTGCTTTGCGGTCAGAGGGACTCTCTTCTGGAAAGAGAAGTTGACCTAGCTGTCTTGAGGGATGAGGCAAAACCAGCCAGGAAGGAAGGTGGCATTGCAATAAGAAGGACCAGAGTCAGCAAGAGCCCCAGCAGTGAATCAGTTTAGATAGGGCTGAATACACATTTGCTTTAACCTCTGAGCCACCACGGAAGATCCTACTTTCACTTTTCACTTTCTTTCACACATTTTGTTGAGCCCAGTGCAAAATGAAAACATGGAGCCCCAGTTCAAAAAGTAAGATGGAAAGTGCCATTGAAGATAGTAAATATAAAGCTGTTTCCTTTTTTCTCTGATATCTCTCTCTTTCACTTGGTTTTTTTCTTTGCTGCTTCATGCCATTGTAAGTAAGGAATATTTTTTTAAAAAACTTAAATAACTGGCGTGAATTTTATCATTCATGTTTATATTGTGCACTACCAGTTTTCAATGCAAAGATAAGATCATTTAACTCATGTGTGGAGTCCACCAAGATGATACAGTTTGTTTTTCATGGCTCCTATGTTCCTGTGTATTTTGTTCTTAGCAGACCAGTGGAAATGCTACACAAAACAAACTCATCTGTTTCTCTTCTTAATATGCTCACATTCTACCCCCACTCCCTACATTTGGCTCACTTTATAAGGAAGACTAAAAGAAAAGGAACTGTGAGTTGCCCTATCTTTCCCTCTTCTATAACATTTTCAGCATGAATTATTGTCTACTCCAAGGAAATAACACAAGTAAGAAAGAATATAATGGGATTACTTGGTTATTTATGGTTCTTAGAACACCACTGCCTTCTTTCTGCATTCAAAGTTCTGTTTAGAATGGCAAGTGTGGCCTCTGGGGCTGTGATGCCCCACATACTCAGCCATAGGGACAACACGCCTGCCTTGTCTTCACTCTGAATCTCATTGGATTCCCACGAGCAGTGGGTCCACCAGTGTTCCCTGCACACAAATGGGCCATAGGAAGGTGGACATATGTATTGTGTCCTCTGCTCATGCACATGCCCCATAGTCCTATTAGATTCTAACTATAAAATAAAGATCCAAACTAAAGTGATTAAGAATTACAAGATGGCAATAGTAGAGCTTTAAAAAGGTGATTGTCCGGTTCACATGTCCATGAAGCTACCTCCAGGCATGGCACCCATGTGGAGTATGAGCAGTTAGGTATGGGCAAGAGATCTCAAAGCTGGAAACCCGAGGGCCAAATGCACCCCAAGATGTCTTGTCAGCCTTAAACTTGAATGCCTTTAGGTCAGCTGCTCTTCCAATCCACCCCAGTCTCTGTTGTTACTCATCGTCTCATACTCAGCTTGCTTCACCCATTTCCATCGCACCTGGCCCCTAGAGGCATTTGAGTTTGAGAACTCTGATTGAGGGGAGATGGCAAGGAGTGATGGCACTGAATGAGGGGCTGATGTGCTGGGATAGGACCTAGGGCTTCCTGCAGCAGTTGGTGATGGTGAGTTAAGGGTTTAAGCAGAAAAGCAGCTCAGGACTTCTGGGGGCAGGGGGTGGATGGGTTAGAAGGGGTTAGAGATGAGCCATAGAAACCACCAGTGTAACTGGAGTGATCCAGGCAAGGGACAATGAGGTCTAAACTAAGCACAGAGGTGGAGTGGAAGAGCTGAGAAGTGAAGGGGTGGGAGACGGTGACCAATGGAGCCATGCGTGGAGGAGAGGTGGACATCGGGGAGAACCAAGATTCCTGGCTTGGTGAATGGTGCGCCATGCCTTTCTCCAGGACAGGAAGTATAGGAGGAACAGGCTGTGAACTGAAGCAAATGATTCCTTTGTTAATCCATTAAGTTTGAGGAATCAGAAGGACACTCAGGAGGGAAGTGTCTCATAAGGGGGTGGCTATCTGGTGTTCAGTAACAAACTCTGGGCTGAGTGAGAGCCAAGTGTGCCTGGGGAATACAGAAGAAGATGATGACGGGCTGAAACTGGGGGTCTAAGAGATAACATTTGAAAGGTGGGCAGAAAAGAGAACCAGCCAAAGACAGCCTGACCTGGGCAGTGAGTGGGGACCAGGAGAGAAGGGTAGGAAAACCTAGTGTGTGAGGGGGGCAGTGGCTGCTGCACAGGACAGGCTTGACTAGAATAAAAGGACCAGAGAGCATCCCCGGTGGACACGGTGCAAGCATTTAAGGCAGCCATCGGTGAGGGGTAGAGCAGTGTGTCGGGGCTGCCCCACCCTGTAGGGGAGGCCTGCCACATGACAGCCATAGCTGGGAGCCCTAGAGGGCAGAGGGGACCTGTTGTTTGCTGACTTCTTTTTGTTAGATGGCAAGATTGAGCAGCTTGATTTGCTGAGAGGAAAAGCCCCTACAGACCCTGGGAACCTTTGATGCAGGGCCAGCTGTCTCCCAGGACCATTGATGATGAGATGAGTTAGTACATAGACAGCTTAGGAAATGTTCCCTGTCACCATACTTTGGGGGAAAACTTCTGAGCTGCAGGCAGAAGCATTCTCTTTTCTCCACAGTGCCTTTGAACTCGCTCCCTTCTTTCTCTCATTACCCTTGAAAAGGAATAAACACATGGCTGCTTCTTCTCTCCAAGGCTGACAGTTTGCTGCCAAGGGTGGAAGCATCTGAAAGGCCCCAGACTCTCAGACTGTAGTGATGGGCCTGGGCCTCATGGTTTACTGACCTCCACTGAACCTGTCTTCACATGCTCTCAGACCACACATACCTAACACTCTGTTTCTGCCTGTGCTGGACCCCACTGTGTGTTGCTGGCATTTGCTCTATCTGAGGGCATATGGTGATACATCCTGAGGTCTTGGGTGTCAGGACTTGGAAGCTGTAAGCTGAGACTCCCTTCTTCCTACAGAAATAAAGATGCTTGACTCCAGAAGCAGACTCCATCTGTTTTAGTTTCCTATGCCTCCTGTAACAAATTACCACAAACTTAATGGCTTAAACAATAGAAATTTATTCTCGAATGTTCTGGAGACTAGAAGGCTGAAATGAGTCTTACAGGGCTAAAATCAAGCTGTCAGGAGACTGGTTGCTTCCTGAGGCTCCAAGGGATGGTCCAGTTCTTGCTTTTTCTAGCCTCAGGTGGCTGCCAGCATTCCTTGGCTTGGGGCCTCCTCATCATCCTTCCTTTGCTTCCATCATCAGGTTGCCTCTCCTCTTCTGCAGTCAAATCTCCCTCTGCCTCCTTAATATGAGGATACTTATGACTGTGATTAGGACCCCCCTGAATAATACAGGCTAGTCTCCCCCCTCCCCTGGCCACCCTCCATCACAGCATCCCTGATGTAATCACTTTGGCAAACTCTTTTGCCATATATAGTCCCGTTCACAGGTTCCAGGATTAGGAGTTGAATACCTTTGGAAGACAATACTCAGCCTGCCATACCATCATCAGAGTGCATTCTTCAAGCGTGCTCATGACGTAGGGAGGGCATATATTTTGCTTGTTTTTCTGTGGAAGAAATGAAAGCTCCGTGCCTTTTCAGATGTAATACAGACCTTGGGGTCAGTAGCAGGACCAAGAGCAATGCCAGGCCTCTGGCTGCAAATTGGGGGCACATTCTCTAGCTTCCCATTAAGGCCCTATCACTGCAGAGCCTTAGTGCTGAGACAGAACCCTGTAGGGGTTTGGAAGCTGCCTGGGACAATGCAGTGCGTTGAAACTTAGACGAGTCCCAGCTTCCAAGAGCTCACCTGCAGTTTCCAAGTCTGGGCAGGAAGATGGCATAGCCATGGCGACCCTGACAGAAACCCCTGGCCTCTCACAGCCCCACTTGTGAGGCTCTGGCTATTGGCTGGGGTCTGCCTCTGACACAGGGAGTTGGGTCACTGGGATTTTCCAGGGGAAGGGGGCAAGTAAAAATGCCCGTCTCTGGGCATGGCACGCTAGGGCTCACCTTAGTTCTAAGGAAGCACAGCTTCTCCACGGGCAGCCAGGGTCCCACTTAGCGCCAGGGAATGAGATATTTTCCATCAGACCTCTGCTGCCCAGGCTCAGCCAGATTCTTCTATTTTATTGTCTTGAGCAGATGAGCTCAGTTGTGGGGGAATGAGGCTTTGGCTGGTAGGCTCTGTTGTTTGTCTTATAGAGACCAAAACCCTCCCCTCTCTGTTAGACCAGGACCTAATAAACCCCACACAGAGATGCCTGAACCCTGCCAATTGCACCCAACTGTGGGGCCTGCCTGGGAAACAATGTTTATCCTGCTTTCAGACGCCTGGCTGCCCCAGGCTTGGGGCCAAGGGCACAGTGCCTGCCCCATCCTGCCAGCTCAGACCACTAATGGGGGAGCAGGATGGATGGAACCGATTGAAACAGTTTGGGAACAGGGGTGGCCTGGAGTTTAGCAAGCCCTGAATCTGAACCGTGGGCCCTTTCTCTCTGGTCCCATGTGAGTGTCAGGGGAAGATTCCTCTCATCGCTGTTGCCTGTCTGTGAGCCAGTGTTGATGGCAGGTGGGGGAGAGGGTGCTCTGCTAGTCCCAGCTGCCAGGAGGAGGAAGAGTGTGAAGTCAAAGTGTTAGTTGCTCAGTCATGTCCGACTCTTTGCAACCCCATGGACTGTAGCCTGCCAGGTTTCTCTGTCCATGGACTTCTCCTGATAAGAATACTGGAGTGGGTAGCCATTCCCTTCTCCAGGGGATCTTCCTGACCCAGGGATCGAACCCAGGTCTTCTACATTGTAGGGAGATTCTTACCATCTAAGCCACCAGAGAGGAGGAGGAAGTTGTAAAAGCTGGATTAATCTGCTTCTCCCACTGCCCTCTCTTCCCATCTCCTTCATATCCCATTAGTGCAGAGACAAAAAGAGCAAAAAGACATGCTCTCAGTAAGTGGTCACATGTTATTTTAGTATCATTCGGAGCCATGTTCAATATAATAATACTGCATAGTAAGCTTGCAGGCAGGCTTTCAATTTGATTTAGAACCCAGCATGGCTATAGTCTTCCCAGGTGGCACAGTGGTAGAGAATCCGCCTGCCAATGCAGGAGATGCAAGAGATGGGATTTTGATCCTTTGGGCAGGAAGATCCCCTGGAGTAGGAAACAGCAACCCACTCCAGTATTCTTGCCTGAAAAATCCCATGGACAGAGGAGCCTGGCGCACTACAGTCTGTGGGATCGTAAAGAGTTGAACACGACTGGGCAACCAAGCACACACACACACATGATTCTAATGGTCTTTTAGGACTTCTCATGGGGCCACTCAGGAGGGCATGGCAGAGTGCCTGTCCTATTAAAGCAGACCTGATCTTTGAAGGAGGCTCCTGAAGGAGGCTCCTACAGCCCAGAACAAGCTCCTTATGTGGGAACTTGGTCCCAGGCCTCTCCAATTCCCAGAATGGGGTCCTGGCCCTCTGCTCACAGGGGCAAAGGCTTGAGGACAGCTCTCTAGGACCCAGCAGGTGGGCCTCAGGGACATGACATCCACTGCACAGTCAGGGCTGGTCTCTGCTGGTGGTCTGGGCCAACCTCCTTGGGGCAGTCCAGTAGCTGGTGAAGCTCTATGTTCCTGGTCATGCAGAATCCTCTCCTCTGGTCCCCTTCCTCATGCTTCTATGTATTCATCCAAGTTTCAGAGCATCTGCTCAGTGCCTATGGCCTGTCAGACACTGCATTCTGAGGACCAAGGACACAAAGGGGATAGCCACAGACCCTACCCCCTGGGGTTTATGATTGAGGTGGGGATGGGCATTTAATCAGGAGAGAGATGCACAAGCATTGTCAAAACAGAAGATGACATGTCCTGTAAGAGATGTACATTCACAATACTGTGGGAGCAGGATGGAATCCAATAGGGGGATAGAATGGTTTTTCAGAGGAGAAAGTGGTGTCAGAAAAGCACATTGGAGCTTAGATCCCTGAGGGATGGGTTTATAGGACTGAGAAGAGGTCAGCAGGAGCAAAGCGTGGTGGCATGAAGGTGGCCCAGGATGGTGGCAGTAGATGGCTTCATAAGAGTAGACTGTAGGATAAATAGGGGGCTTCCCAGGTGGCGCTAGTGGTAAAGAACCTGCCTGCCAGTGCAGGAGACAGAAGAGATGCAGGTTCGATCCCTGGGTCGGGAAAATCTCCTGGTGTCAGAGATGGCACTCCACTCCAGTATCCTTGCCTGAAGAATCCCATGGACAGAGGAGCCTGGTGGGCTACAGCCCATGGGGTCCCAAAGAGTCGGACATGACTGAGTGACTGAGCACACATTGGATAGATGAGAGGAAGAACGGGGGATGATGCTGAGAAAATGTCTGCTGTTAGGTTGGTTACACAGGACTATAGAAGCCTGTGGAGAGGACTTCCGACTTCAGGAGGGGCAGCCAGCAAGGGTTTCAGGTGGGGCATTCTTCGATCATCCTAACCCCTCCATCCACCTCTCCTCCATCAGGAAGGTGCAAGGACACCCTCTCCACCATCACAGGGCCGACTACGCAAAACACATACGGGCGGAATGAGGGGGCCTGGATGAAGGACCCCCTGGCCAAAGATGAGCGGATTTATGTAACCAATTATTACTATGGCAACACCCTGGTAGAGTTTCGGAACCTGGAGAACTTCAAACAAGGTACGTGCTGCAGGTGCAACTCAAGGGAGGGTCTTCCTTCTCCACTGTCTTCTGTTTTAATCATGAGCAGATCACCCTAGGTGGAGACAGTGGATAAGAAGGGCAAAACCTTCTTCTGATGGTAAAAGGAACTTCTAGCAATAGGATGTCCCTCTTCCACACCCCCTTTCATCTTCCAGCCCCTAAGACATGGGACAACCTGAAGTCCGATCCAGAAGACAGCAGTCATACATCTTCCCTTTCCCGTGGTCCTTGACTGTTTACAAACCGTGTTCATGTATGTTAGCATCTGGATCCTTGAAGTAGCTCAATAAGGGGCGTGGGGATTGTCATTTATAAATGACAGTTGAGGGTGCTACACAGACGTAGGAAGTGGCAGAGCCAAGAAACAAACCCAGGGCTGCAGGCCCCAAGCCAATGGCGCATCCCCTCCCTTTGGGCAGCGCCCCCTCCCTCCCCGCCTGGTGGGGGTCACTGCACCATCGCCCTGAAGCCTCTTGCCTTCTCACCGCCCGCAGGTCGCTGGAGCAACTCCTACAAGCTCCCCTACAGCTGGATTGGCACGGGCCACGTGGTGTACAACGGTGCCTTCTACTACAACCGGGCCTTCACCCGCAACATCATCAAGTACGACCTGAAGCAGCGCTATGTAGCTGCCTGGGCCATGCTCCACGACGTAGCCTACGAGGAGGCCACACCCTGGCGGTGGCAGGGCCACTCAGACGTGGACTTTGCTGTGGATGAGAACGGGCTGTGGCTCATCTACCCAGCCCTGGACGACGAGGGCTTCAGCCAGGAGGTCATCGTCCTGAGCAAGCTCAACGCCATGGACCTGAGCACGCAGAAGGAGACCACGTGGCGGACAGGGCTCCGGAGGAATTTCTACGGCAACTGCTTCGTCATCTGCGGGGTGCTGTATGCTGTGGACAGCTACAACCAACGCAACGCCAACATCTCCTATGCCTTCGACACCCACACCAACACCCAGATCATCCCCAGGCTGCTGTTTGAGAATGAGTACTCCTACACCACCCAGATAGACTACAACCCCAAGGACCGCCTGCTCTATGCCTGGGACAATGGCCACCAGGTCACCTACCATGTCATCTTTGCCTACTGACACCCCTGTCTGCACAAGCAGAAGTGCAGAAGGGCTCCTGGCACCTTGTGTGTGTTTCTGTGTGTGTGTGTGTGTGTGCGTGTGTTGTTTAAAAAATATATATTATTTTGTATAATATTGCAAATGTAAAATGACAATTTGGGTCTATTTTTTCTATGTGGATTGTAGATCAATCCATTCGTGTATGTGCTGGTCTCACCCTCCATGGTTTATATTTTTGTGCAAATCAACTTCTCCTTTTGACCAGTAACCACCTTCCTTCAAACCCTCAACCCCCTCCACCTTCCTGATCTCCATCTGAGAAGATTTCGTCATCAGGGTCTTGCAGGCAGATGGCTCCAGGAGCAGGAGTGAAGGAGGTAAGAAAGAAGTGCTAAGGGGCAGGAAAATTTTTTTATGTACTGGAGAAGTTTTTGAAAAAAGAAAAAAAAAACACAGAAAAAAAATGCTTTTTTTTTTAAATAAAGAAGAAATTAAAAATCACCCCAAATGCGTTTTTGTTTAGCATGTCTATGTCTGATGGCTATGTCTCCCCCAGAAGATGAGTCTGTGTTTCATAGAAACATCCTCATGCTGAGAGGCTCCCAGGCAGCTCCTCTCCCTCCTAATGTGGCGCTCCGAGGAGGGGTTGGGGGTTGGAATTTGGAATGAGCTGACCCCTGCGGCACTTGCTTTGTGGCATTGATCCCTCCCCGGCTCTTCCACTGTCACACCAGCTTCCTTGATCTGTTTGGCTTTTTTTCTAGTCATTACCCAAGTTGTAGGAACCTGTTCATTCCTTAGTCTTCCTCCATGTAGTTTGGTAGTTGGCACCATCGAAAATATAAAGCTGAGTGTGACCTTCACCCTGTACTTCTTAAGAAGCTTACAAACAATCAATATCCCCCTTTCCCATAGTCCTCACCTCTGCCGATCCTGATCATTCACATTCAGCCAGTCTTCCTTCCCAGCTTTCCCACCAGGGGAAGGGCCTTCTGAAACAAGGCCCCTGAGGGAACTGGGTAGACCTGCCATCCCACCCCATGCATGTGTGGAAGTGCCTGCTGCCCACAAGCAAGCTCTTTCCTCCACATGACACAAATCAGGAGACAGAAGCCTGGGCAGAGACAAGTCCACTGACAACCAGACGCTGGCCAAGGTGATCATGCAGCAGGCCAACTTCAGTGTCAGCGCAGCCTGGTCCTCCAATGTCCTCTACGTCATCACCACCAGCCCCAGCCACCCACCCCAGACCGTGCCAGGTAGCCATTCCCAGACACCATCAAAGGGGTGGGAGCCACAGACCTTGGAAGCAGCACCCTAGGCAGTTACAGAGACAGAGAGCTCTTGAGTGTTTCCCCTTCCAAGGAGGCTCGGGGGTCCTGGCTGTGACTCTGCTTGCCCTGGCCTTGGAGGGACATCTTTCTCCTGAGGTTGTGGGTGGCAGGCAGAACCCAAGAATGATGTGGGAAGACAGTCAGGTCACCACACTGTCCCCACCCCGCACCATCTCTACCCCCACCCCCCACAGAGGGAGCAGCTGCTGCCTGGTGAGTCCTTCTGCATAGACACCTCCCCCTCCTCGCCCCCAGTCATCCTCTGTGCGGCTTACACCTCTCTGCACATGGGTGGCTTCCACCCCCACCCCGCTAGCAGCTTTCTCCACTTAGACTGTTCTAAATAACGAAAATCCAAAGACAAAATCCACTTTGTCTTGGGGCTGTTTGGGTCAAATTCTCCGCAACAGATGCTAGTGCCTATCAGGCTTGGAGGCAGCAGCAGGGCTTACAAGCCGGGACATGGTATGTCCGGGGTTTTGATGGATGATAATGGTGGTAGAGTTGCCCACATCCAGAGGCCTTGCCCAGCTAGAGGAGAGAGAAGCATTGCCTCCCTAGACTCTGGCCTTTCTGTCAGGCCCTGGTTGGAAACCACAGCAGAGTCAGCATGAGCCCCAGGTCGGGCTGCTCTGAGGGAATGGGGTAAGCCACCAGGAGAGTTGCTGGTGGGGAGCTCACATCTTATGGAAATGTTTATCTACCTATCCATCCATCTATCTATCCAGCCATCCATCCACCCCCACCCCCCACACACACCCCCATCCATCTATGTAAAGTGATACATTTACAGTTGCCAGACTTCCCAGGTGGCTCAGTGGTAAAGAATCTGCCTGCCAATGCAGGAGATGTGGGAGACACAGGTTTGATCCCTGGGTCAGGAAGATCTCCTGGAGGAGGAAATGGCAACCCACTCCAGTATTCTTGCCTGGAAAATCCCACGGACAGAGGAGCCTGGCGGGCTACAGTCAGTGGGGTTACAAGAATCAGACACGACTGAGCATGCACACATGTACAGCAGACTCCCAGATGAGGGCTTGTCATCTAGGGTACACTCACCCTTCCTGGGAGCTCACTGCTGGGTGGCCCAGAGGCCAGTGCTGCTTGTGTGCCCCTCTCCTATCTGTACCTGAACCACAGCCTAGGCATTTTGCTCTATCCATATGATGCCAGGACCTCCGAATCTGCCCACTCCTCAGGTCTCTGCATTAACCTCCTGAGCGTTGGGCTGCCCTGCCATGTCAAGAAAGGAAGGTCTCAGACTTCAAGTTTCCAGGGCAGACTGGCCTTCAGGGATAAGCCTTAGAAACAAGCAATGGGGATCAGTAGGATGTGGTCAGGGATCAGGAAGGGCCCCTGCTGCTATGGAAAATAATTAGTTCTGGGAGGCCTGGCTCAAAGGTGCAGGTGTAGGGGTCCTAGGACACGAGCCATGTTCCCTGAAAAGCCAGACCCTGGGCTGAGGAGCCTAAAGGCAGGAGGGGCAGAGCAAGGACCAGGCAGCTGTATTGCCTATGCCAAAGGAGTAACCATCCACGGCCTGGATCCATGAGCCCCGGATAGGGCTGGTCAGCAGGTGAGAAGGGCAGCTGCCCACCTCCTCGGTGACTCTGGGATCAGGCTCCAACACGGACACTCATGTGGCTCCTTACCCGAGCATCAGTTTTCCTGCCCTGGCTCCTCTGAGCTCCTTCTGGACCCCCTTTGAGTCTTCAGGGAACTCCCCCTGCTGGGAGCACCAGGGGCCATGAGAAACAGCCCCTGGGGATGCCAGCTGCAGCCTGTCTGGGCGATCTACTTGCCCCATGGCTGAAATGCCCACTCAGGCCAGGTGAGGATCTGCTCCCCAGGTACCTCCCACACACTGGAAGGAGGAAGCAGCAGAAGGGGTGACCTCAGGCCTGAAGCTGGGTGATTGGAAACAGTTCCCCTGAGTACATCCAGGACTTCTCCAAGCAGCTTTCTCATCGCGGGATTGAGTTTCAGAAACATTAAGAATTAGAGAATGACTTTTTCAGAAAGTTGAAGAGGCGGAGAAACAGCCAGGTAGGTACCGACCCTCCTGGCCTTTCCCTCACCTGTGAAATGAAGGGGGATCTTCCAGCTCTCAGATTTGCCAAGTCTTCTCTGAGCTTTGTAACCCCTCACTTAACCTGGGGCATTTTTTTTAAATTTATTTTTAATTGGAGGATAATTGCTTTACAACGTTGTGCTGGTCTCTACCGTTCAACAGCATGAATCAGCCGTAGGCATAAATATGTCCCCTCCCTCTTGGACCTCCCTTCCACCTAGCCCGCCCTCCACTCCCGCCCACACCTCTAGGTTGTCACAGAGCACCAGGTTGAGCTCCCTGTGTTATACAGCAACTTTTCACTAGCTATCTAACATATGTTTCAATGCTACTCTCTTAATTTGTCCCACCCTCTCTCCTCCCTACCTTCACTGTATCCACAAGTCTGTTCTCTCTGTTTGCATCTCTATTACTGCCCTGCAAATAGGTTCATCAGTACCATTTCTCTAGATTCCATACAATATGCATTAATACACGCTATTTGTTTTTCTCTTTCTGACTTACTTCTCTCTGTATAATAGGCACTAAGTTTATCCACTTCAGTTCAACTGACACATTCATTCCTTTTTATGGCTTAGTAATACTCCATTATATATATGTACCACAACTTCTTTACCCATTCATCTGTCAATGGACATGTAGGTTGATTCCATGTCATGGCTATTGTAAATAGAGCTGCAATGAACATGTGTGTTTTTTTGAATTATTAACCTGGGGCATTTTAATTGCTTGATACTGATGGGAAAATAGATTTACTTTTGTTTTCCTATTATTTTCCAACAGTATCATTTTCAAAAGTGGAGAAAAATATGACTAACAATCTATACATTATTTTTGCATTCATCGTTCATGTTTACATGTATCCATTCGACAAATATTCACGGAGCCCCCTCTGGGGGACCTGAGTGACCAAGACAAAGTCCCTGAGCTCAGGAATCTTATACTCTGAAGTGGAGGAGAGAAAAGGAATGTACTTATGTGTGTTATGACAGGTGGCAATAAACGTAAAGCAGGGAAATAATATAGAGAAACACAGGAGAAAGAGAGGGAGTGGCTTCTTGTCTAGGCAGGTCAGAGAAAGTCTCTGTGATATGGGGACATTTGGACAGAAGCAGAAGATGGCAGGACTGAGCATGCAGACCACTAGAGACTGACAGCAGGGGACAGGACGAGCAAAAGCCCTGCAGCAGCCCCTCTCAACAGCATCAGCCCAGAGCAATTAACCTCTAAGCTCCAGGTGAGGCTGCCGAAGCACCCACAGCAAACCCAGCCCCTGGGCAATGAGCACACTTATTCTGTGGCCGTGTGATATGCCCACACGCCCGAACACAACTGGGTGATGGTGTGCAGCCCTTTTTTGTGCTATCACCAAGGGAGGGCTTCCCTGGTGGATAAGTGGATAAGTGCCTTTCAATGCAGGAGACACGAGTTTGATCCCTGGGGTGGGAAGGTTCCCTGGAGAAGGAAATGGCAACCCTTTCCGGTATTCTGGCCTGGGAAATCCCATGGATGGAGGAGCCTGGCAGGCTACAGTCCTTGGGATCACAAAGACTCGGACACAACTTAGAGACTAAACAATAACAACAAATCACCAGGGGAATAGGGATGTCTGCTGGAGGAAACTGTCTCAAAGACCTCCATCTGAGCTCTGATTCCCCAACTTGGCATTTATATGACCTCAGAAAAGAAGCACACACTGCCTACAAGGAGGATAGATTCATGGAAGATTAGAACGAGGCAGTGCAAGTAAAAGTAAGTGGAAGACACTAGCCAAAGTCCTCACTTAAATTTCCAGCTTCTCCTCTCGACTTCCCTGATGGTCTCCTGGTCTCTGGGATATAACTTTAAGGCTCCTTTCTTAACTTTGCTGCCCCTCTAAGATACTTTCCTTCCACCTGAGGCACTTCTGGGAGATAGTGGGTGTTTGTGGACAAATATCTGCTCTGCCTTGTTCTGGCTGTGTGATCTTGGAAAAAACACTGAACTCCTCTGAGCCCTCAGTAATGGGTCTGTCTTTTATTGGCTGTTTGAGGACATAATGAAATAACACCCAAAGCACAAGGCAAAAATAGCACACAATAGCTTTTATTGTGACTGACAATTTTCAGCCAGAAAAATACATAGGAAAGTATAATGAACCCCCATAGCCCCAACATCAAGAATATAATAATTATCAATATTTGGTTATATTTGCTTCAACTTTTAAAAAATTTTGCCTAAAATATTTCAAGGGCATCATAACATTTTACCCAAACTTACTTCAGTAGTCATATTTTGAAAGAAGGATATTTTCCTACATAATCTCAATGTAACAAGGCTAACAATGATTTCTTAAAATCAGTAAAACCAACTCTCATTCAATTTCCCCAGTTCTGTCACCAGTCTTGTACATTTGGATCTTTGAATCAGATCAATCAATGTTGCAGGAGTGGCGGCTGTGACAGCGCAGGAGCGGAGCTACCCCATGTCCAAGGTAAGGAGTAGCGGCTGCGCTTTTCTGGAGTGGCTGTGAAGACATACCCCACGTCCAAGGTAAGAGAAACCCAAGTAAGATGGTAGGTGCTGAGAGAGGGCAGCAGAGGGCAGACAGACTGAAACCACAATCACAGACAACTAGCCAATCTGATTACATGGACCACAGCCTTGTCTAACTCAATGAAACTAAGCCATGTTTTGTGGGGCCACCCAAGAAGGACGGGTCACGGTGGAGATGTCTGACAGAATGTGGCCCACTGGAGAAGGGCATGGCAAACCACTTCAGTATTCTTGCCTTGAGAACCCCATGAACAGTATGAAAAGGCAAAAAGATAGGACACTGAAAGATGAACTCTCCAGGTCAGTAGGTGCCCAATATGCTACTGGAGATCAGTGGAGAAATAACTCCAGAAAGAATGTGGGATGGAGCCAAAGCAAAAACAACACCCAGTTGTGTATGGGACTGGTAATAGAAGCAATGTCTGATGCTGTAAAGAGCAATATTGCATAGGAACCTGAATTGTGAGGTCCATGAATCAAGGCAAATTGGAAGTGGTCAAACAGGAGATGGCAAGAGTGAAGGTCGACATTCTAGGAATCAGCAAACTAAGATGGACTGGAATGGGTGAATTTAACTCAGATGACCATTATATCTACTACTGTGGGAAAGAATCCCTTAGAAGAAATGGAGTAGCCATCATAGTCAACAAAAGAGTCCAAAAGGCAGTACTTGGATGCAATCTCAAAAATGGCAGAATGATCTCTACCATTAGTACAGAGAGTTCCAAAATACTCTTCACTCAGTTTCCCCTAATATTAATATCTTATGTAATCATGGTATTTGTCAAAACGAGAAAACCAATATCACTCTGTGACTATTAACTGAACTCCAGTTAGATCTTTTAGTCTAGAATAGTTTCTTCCTGTTCTGTGCTCTTTCTTTCATTCCTTGATTTGCTGAGAAAGATCATGTTGGGTTTTCTGCAGAGCATCACTTTCTGGCCTTATCTGATTGCTTCCTTCAGCTATCATTTAATTTATTCCTCTCTCCCTTCTTTATCCTTTAAACTGGAAGTTAAATCTGAAGGCTTGATTAGATCCAGGTTCAACTTTTTTTGGCATGAAAACTGCATGCTGATGCTGTGAATTTGGTCCTTAGTATTTTCCATATTTTCCCTACTACTTCCTCTGTCCCTCTAAAATGGCCACCTAGATCAAACTTAAGATGACCCCATGTATAGCTACATCTGATCCATAGAAATTTGTCACTTGTTATTTATTCTGACCAAGCCTGAGAGTGCAGGTTGGCCTCCAACTAAGTAATCTTTGCTCTACTGAAAAGTAGTAGATAGCTAGCCCATCTTTCCTCTCTAGGTCTCCCAGGTGGGAGTCAGTCACTGGTCCACTGTGACCCCCCAACTACAAAGAACACAGATTAATTGTCCCAACTGGTCATTCAAGCTCTCTTCCCTTAGCCTTAAGGGGAAATGCAGGTACTCCCTGCTCCAGGAGAAAGGGCAGACCTCGGAAAAGCTTTCTCCAAGGGAATTCTCTTCATTCTCTTTAAAAAATCCAACTCAGCTTTTTTTTTTTTTTAAATAGTCTTAAGGTGGGTGAAGAGCTTAAGTCTTTACCCAGTTCCAGGATACCTCCCTGGTGAATACACAGTGCAGTCTGTCCCCTCCTTTGCAGTGAGAGGTGTAGTGTCTCCTGGAAACTCTCCCTTTCACTTCCTATAATACTTCTCAGGTTCCTTCCTTCTATGAGGTTGGTGAAAAAGTAATTGCAGTTTCAGACCATGAATTTTAAATCATTATAACTAGCCTCAAAGACAGCTTTATTCATCAAAAATAGGATCGATTATAATCAACACATTTTTGCCAACGAGAAACAAATTTGTTCCTGTAGCATAAAAATCTGTGCTTCAGGATTTGACAAACTCTTGGAAAGCATTTTTTGCCTCCTGCTGGTTGTGGGAACATTTTCCCTGCAACAAGTTGTTGAGATGCTTGAAGAAGTGGTAGTTGGCTAGAGGTCAGGTGAATACTGCGGATGAGGCAAAACTTTGTAGCCCAATTCATTCAACTTTTTAAGTGTTGGTTGTGCGACACACGGTAGGGCATTGTCCTGGAGAAGAATTAGGCCCATTCTGTTGACCGATACTGACTGCAGGCGTTGCAGTTTTCATCTCATCTCATTGATTTGCTGAGCATACTTCTCAGATGTAATGGTTTCGCTGGGATTCCAGAAAGCTGTAGTGGATCACACTGGCAACACCAAACACTGACCATGACATTTTTTTTTGGTGCAGGTTTGACTTTGGGGAGTGTTTTGGAGCTTCTTCTCAGTCCAACCATTGAGCTGGTTGTCACCAGTTGTGTACAACCCAATTTTTCTCCTATGTCACAATCCGTTTAAGAAATGGTTCATTGTTGTTGCATAGAATGAGACAAGACATTTCAAAAAGACAAGATTTTTTATTTCCAGTCAGCTCATGAGGCACCTACTTACTGATCTTTTTCACCTTTCCAATTTGCTTCAAATGCCAAACAACTGTAAAATGGTCAATGTTGAGTTCTTGGGCAACTTCTTGTGTAGTTGTAAGATCAGCTTCTATGATCCTCTCAATTGGCTGTTGTCAACTTCCAATGGCCAACCACTGTGCTCTTCATCTTCAAGGCTCTCAACTCCTTGCCTTTTATTGCATTCATCTGTGAACAGGTATAATCTACTCAGTGACGTGTCCCTCTCCTGGAAGGCAGAGGCTATTTCCTATTCATCTGGGACTCTCCACTGCACTAAACAGAGAGTCTGGCTCATAATGCTTATTCACTAGGGATCTGCCAAATGAGTAAGTAAATGAGCAATAAATTCATTTTTGCTGCACAAAATTCAAGGTCAAATTAGTGACTTTGGAATCTGACCAGAATCACAGGATTCCCTGCAGTACATATTCAAGGAGTTATTTTTCTTAAGGCTGTCCCCTGCACAGACTCTTACTACAATGCTCAGCAGACCAGGTGGCATGAATGTGGCTGTGCTGAAGTTCAGGGAAGTGAAAACTCAAGGAGGGCAGACTTCTGGACACCCTTAGAGAGGATCCCTTCTGGAGCCACCAGTCTTCACCTGGTGGTCATCCCTGAGCCCAGGACATGTCCAGCTCATCCCACATTGTCAAGCTTCAGTGACAATGATGGGTTGCTTTCCTTATTTTTAACTAAGAAACACAGAATTATGCCCTGTTTCTCAACAAGTTATACAGTTAACAAGAAATATGGCTATCTGGGGCTCTGCTGAGCAAAGGTGAGTCTCTGAAGGCTTGATCCTGAGTAGGTTGGTGAGGACCTCTGCCCTCTTGATCACAGAGCTTCCGCTGGTTGTCTATGCACACCCACAGCATCAGGAACATCCTCCCTCTTCCTCCACTAACTGCTGACTTTCTTAATCTCTCCTCTGCCCCACTCTTATGAAATCACAAATGGACAACAACAAAAGGCCTTGGATTGTCATTTTCAGAGAAGGCAACTCAGGATAATATTTTCTTTTTTATTTTTAACTTAAGTATGGTTGATTTACCATGTTGTGCTAGCTTTAGGTGTACAGCATAGTGACTCAGTATTTTTGCAGATTATGTTCCATTATAGGTTTTACAAAATAATGAGTATAATTTCTTGTGCTAGAGAGTATATCCTTATTGCTTATTTATTTTATACATAGTAGTTTGTATCTGTGAACCCCTAATTTGTCCTTCTCCCTTTCCCTCTCCCTTTGGTAACCACAAGTTTGTTTTCTATGTGAGTCTGTTTCTGTTTTGCACATAGATTCAGTTGTATTACCTTTTTGATCCATATATAATTGATATTATATTGCATTTGTCTTTCTCAGACTTACTTCACTAGGCATAATATTCTCTAAGTCAATCAACATTACTACAAAAGACAATATTTCATTCTGTCATTCTATTTTATGGCATTTCCAATGGATGAAATATCCTTTTCCATATCCTCACTTTCAGTTCAGTTCAGTTCAGTCACTCAATTGTGTCCAACTCTTTGCACCCCCATGGACTGCAGCACGCCAGGCTTCCCTGTCCATCACCAACTCCCAGAGCTTGCTCAAACTCATATCCATCGAGTTGGTGATGCCAGTCATCCTCTGGCATCCTCATCCTCTGTTGTCCCCTTCTCCTCCTGCCTTCAATATTTCCCAGCATCAGTGTCTTTTCTAAGGAGTCAGTACTTCGCCTCAAGTGGCCAAAGTATTGGAGCTTCAGCTTCAGCATCAGTCCTTCCAGTGAAAATTCAGGACTGATTTCCTTTAGGACTGACTGGTTTGATCTCCTTGCAGTCCAAGGGACTCTCAAAGTCTTCTCCAACACCACAGTTCAAAAGCATCAATTCTTCGGTGCTCAGCTTTCTTTATGTAAGAAAAGAAAAATGCCATTCTCTTCTCTTCTTTTCTCAGCTATTGGTAAGGCCTCCTCAGACAACCATTTTGCCTTTTTGCATTTCTTTTTCTTGGGGATGGTTTTGATCATCACCTCCTGTATAATGTCATGAACTTCTGTCCACAGTTCTTCAGGCACTCTGTCTATCAGATCTAATCCCTTGAATCTTTTTGTATACTTCCACTGTATAATCGTAAGGAATTTGATTTAGGTCATACCTGAATGCTCTAGTGGTTTTCCCGACTTTCTTCAATTTAAGTCTGAATTTTGCAATAAGGAGTTCATGATTTGAGCCACAGTTATCTCCTGGTCTTATTTTTGCTGACTGTATAGAGCCTCTCCATCTTCGGCTGCAAAGAATATAATCAATTTGATTCGGTAATGACCATCCAGTGATGTCCATGTGAATATAGAATCAACTCTTGTGTTGTTGGAAGACGGTCTTTGCTATGACCAGTGTGTTCTCTTGGCAAAACTCTGTTAGCCTTGGCCCTGCTTCATTTTGTTCTCCAAGGCCAAATTTGCCTGTTACTCCAGATATCTCTTGACTTCCTACTTTGCATTCCAGACCCCTATGATGAAAAGGACATCTTTTTTTTTGGTGTTAGTTCTAGAAGTTCTTGTAGGTCTTCATAGAACTGTTCAACTTTAGCTTCTTCAGCATTTGTGGCTGGGATGTAGACTTGGATTACTCTGATATTGAATGCTTTGCCTGGGAAATGAACAGAGATCATTCTGTCATTTTTGAGATTGCACCCAAGTACTACGTTTCAGACGTTTGTTGACTATGAGGACTACTCCATTTCTTCTAAGGGATTCTTGCCCACAGTAGTAGATATAATGGTCATCTGAATTAAACACCCGTTCTAGTCCATTTTAGTTCACTGATCCCTAAAATGTCAGTGTTCACTCTTGCCATCTCCTATTTGACCACATCAAATTTACCTTGATTCATGGACCTAACATTCCAGGTTCCTATGCAATATTGCTCTTTAGAGCATCCTCACTTTAAGTCTATATATATATCTTTCACCCTAAAGTGAGTCTCTTGTAGGTAGCTATTGAAGGGTCTTGTTTTTTTTATCCAGTCAAGCACTCTTTACCTTTTGATTAGAGCATTTAGTCCATGACATTTAATTATCGATAGATATATACTTATTACCATTTTATTCTTTGTTTTTCAGATGTTTTTGTTGTTCTTGGTTAATTTTTTTTGTTTTTCCCATTGTGGTCTAATGGTTTTGTTTTGTAGTATGTTTAAGTTCCTTTCTTTTGGTTTTTGTGAATCTATTGTATGTTTTTGATTTGTGGTTACCCTGGAGTTCAAGTATATTGACCCATAACTGTATCCACTTGATTTAAATTGATAATCATACACAAGTTCAAACACATTCTAAAAGATCCATATTTTTCTACTCCCCTCCCCCACATTTTGTGATTTATATGTCGTATTTTACATCTTCATTCCTATAGTTATAATTACTTTTATAATTTTTTAAAAATTTACATACAGGTTTAAGTGATATTCCATCTGTTTATATATTTGCCTCCCCTATCATGATTTTCCCTTTCCCAAAGATTCTTGCTTTTTTTCTATTTAGTGAAGACCATGTAATGTTTCTCTTAGGGTAAGTTTAGTATTGCTGAATTCTTTTAGTTTTTGCTTATCTGAGAAATTCTTTACCTCTCCCCATTATTCTGAATGATAATCTTTCTGGGCTGAGTATCCTATGTTGCAGGTTTTTCCCTTTCAAGATTTTGTATATATCATGCTACTTCCTTCTGGCCTGCAAAATTTCTGCAGAGAAATCAGCTGATAACCTTATGGGGATTCCCTTGTAAATGACTCTTCGTTTTTCTCTTGCTGACTTTAACATTCTTCCTTTAATTTTGCCATTTTAATTATGATATGTCTTGGTGTAAGTCTGGGTTCATCTTGTTTGAGACTCTCTGTGTTTCCTGTACCTGGATATCTGTTTCCTTCTTCAGGTTTGGGAAGTCTTCAGTCATAGTTTATTCAAATACATTTTCAATACCCTTCTTTCTCTCTTCTCCTTCTGGAACCCCTATAATGTGAATGTTGGCACATTTTATATTATCCCATAGATCTCTTATGTAGCTTTTGTGGGTTTTTTTCACTTGTCTTTCTATCTGCTGTTCTGACTGGTTAGTTTCCATCATTCTGCCTTTCAGATCGCTTGTGCATTTTCAACGTCATCTAGTCTTCTATTCATTGCTTTTGGATTGCTTTTTCTCTCAGAAATTGATTTGTCTCTTTTTGATTGGGTCTTCTTTACAGTTTATAGTTCCTTGTTAAAATAATCTGTGCTTGGGTGATTCTCTTTCTTACTTTGGTTAGCATTTTTATTACCAACTTTTAAAATTCACTGTCTGGTAGATTGATTGTCTCTGTTTCGTTATTTTTCAGGGTTTTTCTCTTGCTCTTTAAGTTCAGAGGAGTTCCTCTGGCTTTTCAGTTTTCTTCTGTTTCTCTGTCTCTCTGTATTTATATGAAACAGTTATCTATTGTGGTCTTGAGAGAGTTTTATGTGGCTGTGTGCCCAGTGCTCTTGGTGGGAAGGCTGGATTTGATAGGGATGCCAGGAACATCTTTCCTCAGAGTGTGCTGGCCACTGTTACCTGGGAGGAGCTGGAGCCTGCACAGGGTGTGAGGTGGGACTTTCTGCTCAACGGGATCTGCTCTTAAATTGCTGGAGTGGAAGCCCTGAGGGTCAGGTTCTGGCTGGCTCTGCTCCCTTTAAGTGTGCGTCTTTCCTTCTCTTGGTACTGGGACCTTTGCTCCAAAGGAGGGGAGTGTTGAAAAAAGGGGCTCATGTGCTTACAGAAGTCTGTTTGTGTAGGCATCTGTGGCTTTGCTCAGGCATAGCCCAAGGTTGCATCTTTCCCCCTGTTGTGGTGGTACCAGATCTAATGCAAATTTGTGGCATGGAGTGGGCAGGGCCAGAGTATTCCCTTGGCTGGCACTGGAGATCACTGCATTGTGTTTATGGGAATTGAAGTCACTGCACTGCCTTCAGAAGTCTTGGCTGCTTCTGTGGCCCTGTTGGAGTAAGTGCCAATAGTATCCACTCCCGCACCACCTAGACAACACTCCACGGCCCTGGGTCACCTCTGAGTCCCTAGATTGAGTCTTTTCTTAGGTCTTGACCATGCTACACCCCCATGCCAGGCTGTGGCATGGAGTGAATGGGTCCAGGGTATTTGCCCAGCTCGAACTGGGGAACATGGCAAGGTGCCTGCCAGTGGGTAGACTTCTCTCTGCCATGTCTGGGGATAAGCCAGTACCCATACAATCCTTACAAGTGATGTGTAGGCTTTTCTATCCTTTCTATCTCTCCCAGTGGTTCTCTAAGCAGCTTAGAGCACTTGTTTCCTATGCAAAGGACCCCAGGACTGGGATACCCAGTCTGTGGCTCAACTGTCTTACTCCCCAGGCTGAGCATCTGCCTGTGTGATCCTCCTTTTCCTCTTAGTCTCCTCCTAGGGCCACAGGTCCTGACCTGATGCTTTTCTTCCCATCCTACCCAATCACATGGGAATCTTTCTTACAGCCTTGGCTGTACAGTTCTTCTGCCAATTTACAGTTTTCCATGAGAATTGTTCCTCATATAGATGTATTTTTGATGTGTTTGTGGGAGGTGGTAAGCCCCATGTCCTCTTGCTCTGCCATCTTGAAACCCATAATATTTACTTTCTGAGAGCATTCTCATATTCCATATAAACTTATTGGTATAATATCTTTCAGAGTCCTTGGTTATAAGCAATAGGAATAGATATTTGTTAGCTTCAGCTGAAAGGAATTTATTGGAAGGATATTAGGAGTTAACACACTCAAGGGGAATCCAGAATGGCAAGGCCAGAACGAGGCCAGCACGGGGCTCAGTGGCAGGACATTGTGAATGGTCATCTGAAGATACCCTCACAGGCATGTATGTGTGTGTGTGTGTGTGCAAATGTGAGTGCTCAGTCATGTCCAACTCTTTGTGATCCCATGAACTGTAGCCTGCCAGGCTCCTCTGTCCATGGGATTTTCCAGGCAAGAATATTGGAGTGAGTTGCCATTTCCTCCTCCAACCCTCACGGGAGCCTCTGCTTTAACCCATGTTTCTCTACTCAAGATGTGAATTTCCAGTAGAGGGGGTGATGAGTGAGCTTGGGTCCCAGGCCTACCTCCATGACAAGGTGGGATTCTGCGACTGACAACTCACTCGAATCACACCACATCAGGAAGGGCCAGTTCCCCAGATAAAGTGCTGCTGAGTAAGCAAAAACAAACAAAAACTGAAACTCTAAACCAGATGCCTCTTAAAAAGTTTTTCAATAGCAACCTCTGCTAATATATTTGAAATGTGATTCAGTTTGCCAAAATTCAGTTTGTATGTGACTCTGTGTGTAACTAATCACATTTCTCTTTCCTTATTAGCTGCTGGGACGTGTACAGCCCTATTCTGTCTTAACCTATAGAAAGCAAGTAGAATTTTTATGGTGACCATTTGTCTTCACCTCTTTCCTGGTTCTTTTTTATATTTTTGATGTTTGTTTTCCTTTCTCTCTAATTTGCCATCTTGGTTCATGCTGTGGGGTCATTTTTTTTCTGGAAAAAGGCAGAATATAAGTGAGCAGATTTGTTTGTGACTCTTCAGGAATGTGTTATGGTGTAAAGCAAGGTTCATCTGTATTATGAATTTTCCCATTGGAAGGACTTGTAATCTGAAAGCCAGCATGCAGTTATAAAGATATCATGGCACAGTATCTCTGGAGTTCTCTGCTTTGAAAGCTTTCCCAGAGCGATTAGGTGCAAAGAACTTGTATCAAACTTTCACTGCAGAGCACTCCTGTGTTTAGAAGAATGCAATTTGACCTGGTAAAACAGGCCAGTTTCATGTAAGAGAGAGAGAGAGAAAGAGCAAGAGCAAGAGAACAAAAGGAAGTCATCTGAAGCAGCTTGGGGCAGGGCCCCCGCTCATGGGTTATTTTCCGTGTGACCTCAGCTGAGCTCTCTCTCTCTGGAGGAGATTGCCTGGCTTGGGAGCACCAAGGAAAATTTGGCAGTGCCTGGGGGAGTTAAAGTGCAGCCAAGAGCAGCAGGTGCCAGGAACGGGCCGGAAAACTCGGGTGAAATTCCCAGCCGCATAGCAGCTTCAGTTAGGGTTTGGAGAGTCAAAGCTGGGGTTGGAAAGATGGGAGGTCTGCCTGCTGCCCTCAAAAGAACCCCAGCTCCACCCTTCAGCGTCCATGATAAGCTGACTTTTCCTGCCTGAGCCCAGAGGCAAGGAGAGGTGGGAGGGTAATATTCTTTAACCTCAGGATCTTTTGGTTGTAGCAAGCAGAAGTCTACTCAGGCTAGCTCAAATAGAAGACACTTGTTTGTAAGGATGTAATGGATGCAAAGGGCAGTCCTTTAGACACTCAAGGAGGTATCATGATCTTCATGGCCTTCCCTGGTGGCTCAGATGGTAAAGAATCCTCCTGCAATGTGGGAGACCTGGGTTCGAGCCCTGTGTAGGGAAGATCCTCTGGAGGAGGGCATGGCAACCCACTCCAGTATTCTTGCCTGGAGAATCCATGGACAGAGGAATCTGGTGGGGTACAGGCCATAGGGTCCCAAAGAGTCGGACACAACTGAGCGACTAAGCACAGATCATGATCTTCTCAGGGGCTGGGACAAAAAATTCAGGAACTGTCCATCCTCTCCATCCCTTGAAGGCCCTCAGAGAGCTCTCTTACTTCTGCTTCTCTGGGCTCATTCATCCTGCATGTGGCCCAGCACGGTGGCAGCATGGTTAACCAGCTATCTGAGCTTGAGTATCCACAGTTTTCTGTCCCTGGATCTCTTTCTTCAACCCCCATGACTGGCCCGGCTCATCTGTTTATCCTGAGCACGTGACTTGACTGTGTCTACCTGGGAGGAGCAAGTCTCATGAGGGCCAATAAACGCGAGCTTCATGAAAGGTGTTGATGCTGGATTTCCCCTTAGCTGAAGGGCCACTGAGGACCTTCCAGGCTTTCATAGCTCTTGTTAGGAGTGACGTGGAAGGAATTCCTGCTCCCCAGGGCCACTGGACCCATGACTCAGAGGACCCTGAGGTGTCTCCTGGTTTCTGGAGGACAGCGGTGTTTGGGACATCCAATGAAATGCAGATTCACTTTGTGCAGTCTCTTCCCTCCTAGGGAACTCCCCCAAGTATGACTCTCTTGAGATAGAGCTGTCCAAGTTTGGGGAACCAATTGGGATTACTCACAACCAGTCCCAGCATCAAAGTAGTGCTCTGAGACATCAGAAGTTATCGACCCACCGGTTTTATTCCTCCCTGGGCAGAACAACACTTCAACGCGTGAGCCCACACTGGCCCCTGGGCACCTTCACTGCTTTTGCTCAGGAAGTTCCTCTCCTTGGAATTCCCTGACAGATGACCCTCCCCAGTCACTACCTGATTGAATTCTCCCCTTCCCTTAAGGCCTACCCCAGACCAACCTCCTAGAAGAAGCCCCCGGCTTGCCTGTCCTTTCCTCGCCGTCTCCCTCTGCACCTGTGCACACACAGCATCTTGTGCCTCTGAGTTGCTCACACTTGCATGTGTTTTCCGCTCTAGCCTGACTGTGGAGGCCATCTCTGTGTCCCTGAGAGAGCGTGACCAGAGCCCAGCTCAGAGTAGGTGGACTGGTGTGCTGACATGTGTGCTGCCACCAGATAGCTCAGCTCTGGTCACACAGAAGAACCTCTGAATCTCCCAGCAGCCCCCGGAACAGGCTCCTGCGGCCCCTAGGTCACCCTGACACCCAGCCTTCTCAGCCAGTAGTGGACCCGCCCCCTCCCTAAACACCGTTGCCCCATTTGGATTCCTCCGTCTCACAGTGGCCACTTCTGTTATGGAGGGGCCCCTGCCCTCCATGTGGCATCGTCGGAACAGACAAGGACCCTCACTGGGCTGCTGTGTTCTTGCAGAACAGACTGTCCTACCCACTGCAGCTCTCAGGAGACAGGCTCTCGACTCTGGGGTCCCAGGGTGCCCCTCCACTTCACTCCTGTCCCCTAAAAAATAAGGGCCAGTGGCTAGCTTCAGCTCCCAGGCATGCTGTATTTCTGACTCTGAGGAAGCCAGTCTACTTTTTGTTCCTCTAGGGAGGCCAGGCCAGTGGTCAGGATGGACGGGAGGCCGAGCAGAGAGAGGGAGGCCTGCCAGCAAGCGGAGAGCGGAGGCCCGGACTGCGCTCCCACAGGAAACCACTGACTGGAAACTCTGAAATGCTCAGAGGCAGCTCCCAGCTGCACAACCCAGAGTGCTATCATGCGACTCCTGCAGCCCTTCCGAACAGCTCGTGAGACGTGCGGAGGATGGGAGGGGGCACAGGGCCTGTGCAGCCCGGCACAGCGGCTCATGGTGCCCAAGGAGGAGTCACGCCGGCCGGTGGACAACAGCCAGCATCCTGAACACTTGATGTTGGCATTAGTTTCCGATCACCTCAGATGGTTCCCTGAGCCTGAACAGCACACGTGGTGACACTCTCCGATGGGAAAGAGCACTCACCCTGGCAGGTGGTCCTGGGGTCTCCATGCCCGCTCGTCCTGCATCATCTCAGGAGCCGAGATGGGACCCGCCTGCCGTGCACCACAGGGGCTGCATCACGCGACACAGCTGGTATCTTTGCTTTGTGGGTAGCTCGTCACAAGCATGCGGGTTACAATCACACCCAGTCATGAGAAGTCTCCTGATTTTGCACAAAGTAGGTGTGAAATCTTTCATCCAGGAATAGAAGAGCCTGTGTCATTCTTCTAGGTTTTGTCTGTGAGGCTTTTTTCTCTTGGTGACTCAATATTTGGATGGCTAGCCCTGAGGGAAGCCATTAGGGTGAGATCTAAGAATCAGGGGCTGGCGCTTGGCTTCAGGTAGGGAGCTGCTCCCCCCAAGACCCACAGGAGCCAGAGGCCTGGGTTCCTTGGGGCTCGGCCCTCACTCCCTCACAGAAGCTTTGAAGGGGAAGGATCTGGCTTCCCAGTGTCAGGCCCAGGGCGCCTTCCTCTGCGAGCCCTGCAGAGCCAGGAGCAGAAGAGAAAGGAGAAGGGACACGCGGGCTGTGGCTGTCGTCTGCGTCTTGTCCCCTCCTGCTGCGGGGCTGTGGGGGGCGGGGAGCTGCACCCTCGGCCTGCTCCTGGGAAGCACTCCATCTGCCTGCGTGGGTTTGGGTCAAACGCTGGGTGTTTCTGTTCTTAGCGGTAGATTCCTTCTCTCCTGCGCGGCTTATCTTTTCTTTTGTTGCCTCAGTTCCTTCTGGGTCAGCAGTTGGCTTCTGTCCCCATTCCTCATGCCAACCACCCTCTCCTCTGCACATCTTTTCACATCTTCTTGTTCCTTCTTCCATTCTCCAGAGGCCTTGGAGCGAATCTCCCTCCTATATTCTCTCTGGCTTGGGCACTCCCCCCACCCCTTTTCCCCCTCTCCTCTTCCCTCTCTTTCCAAGAATATGCCATTTCACAGAAAGTTCCATTTTCACAGCCATGGTTATTTTCATGTGTTTCCCCAGTTCTAACATCGCAGAGGAATGTCTGACATCATCTCTACCAGTGAATCCAACGCTCACCAGCAACCCCCCACCCCTACCTCTCTCCCCTCCTTTCTTCACCAGCTGTTTGCTAAGTCTGGAGTCTGTCTGCTGATTCAAATACTTTTTTTTATTCTTGTCCTTGAAACCCGGTTCTACCTTCCATCTTTAGGCCTATGTTGCTCCCTAAACATTAGAATATGAGCTTGGGTCTTGGTCTCAAGAGAACTTGTTCATTGGCTCCCAAACTTGTGTGCACATTAGAATCACCTGGGGGAATTTAAACACTCCTATGGCCAGGACACACCCTATGCCAATTAAATCAGAACATCTGGGGCTGGGAGTGGGAGCAGTAGTTTTTAAAGATCCCCAGGTGATTCCAATATGCAGCCATGTTTGGGAACCAGGACCTGGTGATGTACTGAAGGGGGTTAGAGCCTGCAGCCAATTGAATCAACTTCATGGAGCCTGGGGCTCAGATCTTCTTGTCTTCAGGGCTGTGAAGTCGAGACATGAGGGTGCAGGTCCCAGGTCCCAAACTAGGCTAGGAGCATTGTCTCCGGAGTGTCTCTGCACTTGTGCTGGGGGCTCTCCTCGCTTCGAGGTGAAGACATGCTCTGGGGAGGGTTGACGGAGGCCTGGGAGAGCGTCCCTTTCTGCAGCAGAGGGTGCTGGCTCCAGTCAGGAGCTCTGAGGGGCTCAGTCCCCAGGAGAGCCTCAGGTCAGTTGGGAAGTAAGCAGCCAGTTCTGTCCCTCCTTCCTGAATGTAGCCCCAAGTCCTGGGGTTCCTGACACACTTCTGATTAAGGACACAGTTCTGATTCCCACTCTGCGGGCAGCCCTGATTCCTGTTGCTCATCTGAGTGAGGTCATCCCGGGTAGCAGGAGGCCAAGTGAGGTGACAAGGGATGAGAGGTTGTGGATGCTCAAGGTATAACCCCTGTGGACTTTCAGAAAGAGAGTGACAGCAAGAAGATTCTTTCCTGGTGATTCCCTAAAGCCCCAGCAATGACAGTCTCAGAAGGATCATCTTTGGCAGAGTCTGATACTCTCACTCCTTCACCCTCTCTGACAAGCATCTACATGGGTGGTTCTCAAACTCTCATCAGAATCCTCTGAAAATGAAAAGTGAAAGTGAAGGGCGCTCAGTCGTGTCTGACTGTATAGTCCATGGAATTCTCCAGGCCAGAATACTGGAGTGGGTAGCCTATCCCTTCTCCAGGGGATCTTCCCCGACCTAGGAATTGAACCAAGGTCTACCTGCATAGGAGGCAGAGTCTTTACCAACTGAGCTACCATGGAAGCCCAATGAGGGAGCTACCAGGGAAGCCCAATGAAGGAAGGGCTTCTTCAAACACAGATTGCTGGGCTCAGCCTCAGAGCCTGATTCAGTGGGTCTGGGTGGGGACCAGAGAATTCAGTGGGTCTGGGTGGGGACCAGAGCATTTCTAGCAAGTGCTGTTGCTGCATGAAGGCCACATTTGTAGAGCGCCTGGTCTACAGCCTCTCTCCAGAACACCTCCAGTTTGCCGCAGACTGAAATCAGAGGAAAACAGCAGGAAGAAATAAAAAGGGAAGGGGAGAGCTGATGCTGCCTTGTCTGATAAGAAAGGCAGGGCCCTCATCTTGTGTGTCCCTCCTGCTCATAGCTGGCAGTGTGTCTGCATCGCAAGAGCACCGTGACTATTTCTGTATGGTGATGTAGCTGGAACACGCAAACACAGGAGACAAATGCCGTCTATTATGTAAATTCCTGGAAAGACAATGTCTGTCTGTGGCTTTCTAAATGCTCAACAATTGAACTCAACAAAAAATACCGAGTTGGCCTAAAATGCCCAAGGTACCATATTCTAAGCACATCATGTCAAAAAACTACTGGGGATAAAACAGTGAATTAGATACTGACAGAGTTCTTGATCTTCTGGAGTTTACTGTCTTTCAGAGATGACAGATATTAAACAAGAAATGGCAGAGGTGAGAGCTTGGAAAGAAAGCTACCTTTCTAACAGCAGGCTCCTCCCTCTTTGGACTGTTGATGCCCTGCTGACTTGAACCAGATTATAAATCTTGGGTAGATGGAATTGGCCCCAAATGGGCTACTTGTTGTGTTCACCTGAGTGGTAACCCATAGAGCCACTTAAAACAAGAGCTTAAATGTTTCAGCATCTTTCCTGCTTATGCTGTTTAAATTAAATGAGTTTTCAGTTCCCCACTCAGCCAAGGATTTGATGGAAACAGCCAGGCTGGTGGTGCAGTGCCAATGTGCCCAGTCGTGGCCGACTCTTTGTGACCCCATGAACTGTAGCCCACCAGGTTCTCTGTCCATGGAATTTTCCAGGCAAGAATACTGGAGTGGGGTGCCATTTCCTTCTCCCCCTTCTCCATGGTGGTGCAGAGGTTGCTGCAATTCTGTCTTTCTTGAGGCTGCCAGGCTAGAGGGGGCATTGTGTTGGTCTGATGTGAACAAGTCACTGAGCAGAGAATTTCAGCATGTTCAGGAAACCAGAGACAATGCAGTGAAATGCACCATTGTTTGTCTTAGGACCAGCAGCCAAGTGAGTGGGTGAGCTCTGTGGCTGTGGCAAAGACACTGGTCAATGAGTCTTCCATCCCAAAGCTCTCCTGAGAGCAGCTTGTGTCTAACTAAACTTATTTTTCAGGCTGACAGAAAAATCATGACCTCGTCTGGAAATTATCTTTACTCTTCTGTGGGAACAGAGTGGTGACCGCATAGACCCACGGAAGAGACATCATTCACATGTCTTTGAGGACAAGGATATTATCTGGTTTATCTATCTATATAGCATCCCACAGATTGGTGGTAGCTGCCTGAGCTTAGTCCAACATAGAATCTGTGACAAAGGTTTAAATTCTGGGGCCACTAACTCTAGCTACAGGGAAATTCAACTCAGGAGTCCAAGTTCCACCAAGTACTCGGGCAACGTGCATGACCTGAGAGGCTGTGGAAGTCTAGCAGGACATCTAAGAAATGAGAGTCAGGAAAGGCTTTTGAGGCTCAGTTTTTCTTTGCAACCAACAAGTTGATGTATGTAGAAACAGGGCTATGCCTGTAAACAACTGGAAATATTTCTGGTTAGCTTCACAAGGTCCCCCTACTCCTAACTGAGCGGTTTTTAGGAGTGACAGGGTTGCACATAGTTAAGCTAACAGATGACCCATTTCTTAATATGGTGTGTTGCATTTATTTTAAAGATACGTCCCTCTCTTCTGTACCAAAGCATTTCAGTTTGGGATCTGGAGATTAGTGATCTCTTACAAAAGTATCTCTCACCATCTCATAATCCAACATCCATACTAGAAGTTAATTCTGCAGTGAAAACTTTCTAAAGACAAAAGAACTTGTGATCAAAAGAGTAGGCAGTTGGGTACACCCTGCAGATGGGGTTGAAGGGTCACACTTGAATGCTCTTTGACCTAAGCTGAGTGGACTGGCCAAGCCTGGGGCCTTCAATTGTGGAAGCACAGCCAAGCCTGAGGCCTTCAATTGTGGAAGTACCCAGCTTGTCTTCACCCCACTGGGTAACTCACCCAAGAAGAACACAAGGATTAAGATCCAGGAGAGGCAGGGCAGCAGCCCACTGTGGGCTCCATATGCAATCAGCATTGAGTATATGCCTTCAGAAGGAATTAGTTGTTCACAGAAAATCCACTGGTATTGCTGGACTCTGCCTCTTAGCTATTGTCCCTCTTTCCTGAACATGCCTCAGCACCCTAGTTGTCTGTGATACGTGACTTTGTTTCTGTCTCTACTTTGTCTCCTGTGACATCCTTTATGGCTTTAAAGGATAAGTGATAGTGTATTACAGTAAAAAGAATGTGACCTTAAAACCAAGGTAGACATAATTTGGCCTTGGAGTACAGAATGAAGCAGGGCAAAGGTTAATAGAGTTTTGCCAAGAGAAAGCACTGGTCATAACAAACACCCTCTTCCAAAAACACAAGACTCTGCAGATGGACATCAACAGATGGTTAATACCAAAATTAGACTGATTATATTCTTTGCAGCAAAAGATGGAGAAGCTCTCTACAGTCAGCAAAAACAAGACTGGGAGCTGACTGTGGTTCAGATCATGAACTCCTTATTGCCAAATTCAGACTTAAATTGAAGAAAGTAGGGAAAACCACCAGACCATTCAGGTAGGACCTAAATCAAATCCCTTATGATTATACAGTAGAAGTGACAAATAGATTCAAGAGATTAGATCTGATAGAAAGAGTGCCTGATGAACTATGGACAGAGGTTCATGACATTTAGCAGAGGCAGTGATCAAGATCATCTCCAAGAAAAAGAAAGGCAAAATGGTTGTCTGAGGAGGCCTTACAAATAGCTGAGAAAAGAAGAGATGTGAAAGGCAAAGGAGAAAAGGAAAGATATACCCATTGGAATGTAGAGTTGCAAAGAATAGCAAGGAGAGATAAGAAAGCCTTCCTCAGTGATCAGTACAAAGAAATAGAGGAAAACAATAGAATGGGAAAGACCAGATATCTCTTTAAGAAAATTAGAGATACCAAGGAAATATTTCATGCAAAGATGGGCACAATAAAGGACAGAAACAGTATGGACCTAACAGAAACAGAACATATTAAGAAGAGGTGGCAAGAACACACAGAAGAACTATACAAAAAAAAAGATCTTCATGACCCGGACAACTATGATGGTACCTAGAGCCAGACATCCTGGAGTGTGAAGTCAAGTGGTAGCATCACGCATCACTATGAACAAAACTAGTGGAGGTGATGGAATTCCAGTTGAGCTATTTCAAATCCTGACAGATGATTCTGTGAAAGCGCTGCACTCAATATGTCAGCAAATTTGGAAAACTCAGCAGTGGCCATAGGACTGGAAAAGGTCAGTTTTCACTCCAATCCCAAACAAAGGCAATGCCAAAGAACGTTCAAATTACTGCACAATTGCACTCATCTCACACGTTAGTAAAGTAATGCTCAAAATTCTCCAAGCCAGGCTCCAACAGTATGTGAACCATGAACTTCCAGATGTTCAAGCTGGATTTAGAAAAGGCAGAGGAACCAGAGATCAAATTGCCAACATCTGTTGGGTTATCAAAAAAGCAAGAGGTTCCAGAAAAACATCTACTTCTGCTTTATTGACTATGCCAAAGCCTTTGACTGTGTGGATCACCACAAACTGTGGAAAATTTTTAAAAAGATGGGAATACCAGACCACCTGACCTGCCTCTTGAGAAACCTGTATGCAGGTCAGGAAGCAACAGATAGAACTGGACATGGAACAACAGACTGGTTCCAAATAGGGAAAGGAGTACGTCAAGGCTGTATATTGTCACCCTGCTTATTTAACTTATATGCAGAGCACATCATGAGAAACGCTGGGCTGGAAAAAGCACAAGCTGGAATCAAGATTGCTAGGAGAAATATCAATAATCTCAGCTATGCAGATGACACCACCTTTATGGAAGAAAGTGAAGATGAACTAAAGAGCCTCTTCTTTAAAGTGAAAGAGGAGAGTGAAAAAGTTGGCTTAAAGCTCAACGTTCAGAAAACTAAGATCATGGCATCTGGTCCCATCACTTCATGGGAAATAGATGGGGAAACAGTAAGAGACTTTATCTTGGGGGGCTCCAAAATCACTGCAGATGGTGATTGCAGCCATGAAATTAAAAGATGCTTACTCCTTGGAAGAAAAGTTATGACCAACCTAAACAGCATATTAAAAAGCAGAGACATTACTTTGTCAACAAAAGTCCATCTAGTCAAGGCTATGGTTTTTCCAGTAGTCATGTATGGATGGGAGAGTTGGACTATAAAGCAAGCTGAGCACCAAAGAATTGATGCCTTTGAACTGTGGTGCTGGAGAAGACTCTTGAGAGTCCCTTGGACTGCAAGGAGATCCAACCAGTCCACCCTAAAGGAGATCAGTCCTGAATATTCATTGGTAGGACTGATGCTGAAGCTGAAACTCCAATACTTTGACTACCTGATGTGAAGAACTGACTCACTTGAAAAGACCCTGATGCTGGGAAAGATTGAAGGCAGGAAGAGAAGGGGACGACAGAGGATGAGATGGTTGGATGGCATCACCGACTCAATGGACATGATTTTGAGTAAACTCCGGGAGCTGGTGATGGACAGGGAGGCCTTGTGTGCTGCAGTCCATGGAGTCGCAAAGAGTTGGACACGTCTGAGCAACTGAACTGAACTGAGACATAATTTCAAATCCCAGCTCTGGTATGTGCTAGTTGTGAGTTCTTAGGCAAGTTCTTTAACTTTTTTGCCCATTTTTTCATCTGTAATGTGGATAAACTACTTCATAAGGCTGCTGTAAAGTTTAGTGAACTAATGCTTACAAATGCTTAGCATAATCTCTACTACAAGTTAAGTCTTTTATATGTATCAACCATCATCATGAAGTCAACTAAGGGAAGAATTGTCTTCAGGTAATTGGTCTTCATACCAAATGCGATGGAGGGAATGTGATGGAGTGAATAATACACTATAGATTTCCTATGGTTAGCAAAACATTGGAAGTGGTTTAAATTTCTATCAAAAAAGGACTAGTTTGATAAATTGCAGAGTATATGCTAGAAGTGTCCTCTTTTTCAGGCACCATGTATTGTGTGATCCAAATGTCAGTTGTGGTTATCTTTTGAGACCCCAAAATTGGCTTGAACACTATCCCACATACAGTGGGAAGTCCTGGAGGGACAATCCCATAATGATTTGGTGGTGGGGTCCTGTGAGGGCAAGGGTATGGGGGGTGATATTTCCCTGTTCACTTCTGCTGCTTCACTGACTCTTCCATTTATAAATTATCTTGCTTTACTTTCTGCAAGCTTTTCTTCTGCACCAGTCAGACCACATTACATCCTATTTCCATTCTTTCACTCCCTCAAACAACACTGATTCAAAGGTGTGTATGCAACAGGCTTTCACTGAATATTTGAGACAACAAAGAGGATTCACATTTTAGCACACTGAGCAGTGTGAAGTCTTTTTGCCCTCCTGTGGCCAGGGAATCTTCTCATGAGTCCCTGAGAAGCTCCAAAATCCAAAGACCAAGTCCTGTAGGTTTTATTCTTCTGCTTCCCAGGGCTCTACCCTCCAACGTGCTCTGACCTCTGCAGAAGAGGAGATCTGAGGTCTTACTTTCCAAAGAAGCCTGATAAGATATCTTAAGAAAGAAACGTAGTTTTGCCTCTAAGAGAACCCTGATGTGACTGTAATTTTGTATATTTGTGTACCTGGCCCCACAGGCTCCTTTAGGGCAGGTACCTATGCTTGATCTATGCCTCAGGAGGGGGAGCAATAAAGCAAGTAAGAATCCATGCACTGAGTTAAACTGCTTGGGTCCAAATACTGGGTCTGCTGCTTACTAGTTAGGTACCCATTGTAGGAAATGAGTTGCAGGGAGGATTGAGATAAGATACAAGGTAGTGATCATAGGGCAGTGTCTGAGGTATACCCTGGGTCCTCAGTAAATGCCTACACTGATTGTTCCCAGATGGAATCTGTGCTGTCAGTCTGCACAGACTAGCTTCATGGATGGAGACATGTCATTCCAAGCTGAAATGAGGTCTTTGGTGTGATTGAGTAACTTGGTTTCCTGATGTAGAATGTCAAAGGATGAGTTTTTAGACAATTTTTTTTCCCCTTAGTAAGACTGTAGTTTAAATATTTGGACACAATAAAGGAAACTTTTACTTAACCAGGTTGGGAAGAAGAGTGGAAAAGAGTTCAATTGTTTCATCTAAACAGTAACAAGCCACAAAACCATGTCAGGCTTCCCTTCTCATTACTAATCACTTAACACTGCAGATTCATTTTGGGTCTTTTTTTTTTTTTTCTCTTTATACATACAGAACAAAACCAAACAAGTTTAAAAATTCTTTATTTGAATTTTAGACAAAGAACAAGTATTGCATTATAAAGACTTGCTTAAAAGCATATCATAGTCTGCTCTCATTGTTTATGTGTTGAAAACAAAACAAAACAAAAATTTTAAGGGAGAAAATGGTACATCTTTCCTCCACATTTTAACCCATTCTTAACTGAGCACAGATACAACCTTAGAAAGAAAGTCCTGGTGAAACGATATCTCTGACGCTCTCTCCTCAGGTTCTAATGTCTCCGTAGGAGAAGCACTATTGGTCTCAGATTAACCATATTGCCAATGTGATGACAAGTGACTAGTATCTCTAAGGCCAGTAGTACAGAGCAGTTTCCATCTAAAGTTCTATTTCCCCACCACCTCTCATGAAGATGACTGACCTAGAAATTAGGGCTGAGTATGAGTTAAAATGGTCCAATATACATCTATTGCAAAAGTCAACCCACTAAACTCTGTCTGAGAAGATCCTACTGGACAATATGCCAAGCCTCCTGGTCTGCTTGTTAACTAATGGTCAGCAACATCACTGGGGACAAGCAGCAAGATAGTGTGCTGTTTGCTGACCTTGGCAAACGATAAACTATGATTTATTTACTCCTTGGTTCCCCAATTTAATATAATTAAAAGTCTTTTAATGTGCTAAGTCTCTAAGGCTTCAAGGTAGCAAACCACTACGTTGAGTATGGTACCCACTATTTGACAGTGACTAGCCATGACCTGATTCACACACAGGACACGTATCCTGATCAAGATACCTTTGTCATCCTTCTTTTCATAAGTTCTGACAGAAAACCTGACAGATATTAACACACAGATATTAGAATAAACTGCGAAAAGTTCTAGAACTTTTATTTTTATTCCAAAATAAAATTTGTTTTAAGTTTAGTCATTAGAAATATAAGTTAACAGAACAGACTCTTTTTTCAGGTAAGAGAAAAGTGTTTTTTTTTTTTTTTTTTCATGTGCATAGTTCTATCTGGACTCTGGCAACATTTTGGGTGGTAGTTTAATGTTCTATTTCCTAGAAAATTAAAAATCAATCTCAACCCCTAGCAGTGAGGGGAAATAGGAATTGCTCCCTCCCAAATATTATTAGGTGTAAGAATAAAAATTTCTTACAGTTCATTTTATCTCTTTAAGCTTTATTCTGTTTTTAAGGTAAAAGTTATAATTAATATTCATATTAGCAGCGAAGATCCTAATTTCTGTAAATTAAAATGACTCAAGACTAACAGAAGTAGCATTTTGGCAAAGAATGAGGGGTCTATAGAGGGTGAAAAATGTCTATCAATTCTGGCAGTAAACAGTCTTATCTGAGAGGTTAATTTGTATGAAAACAGCCAATAGAATAGTATGCAAGGTCTCATTTGAAGTTGAGTCCTATGACTCTGAAGCAGGAAGCTGAGTTGGCCCAGCAGTCTGCAGTGGAAAGAGGGCTTTCATGGTGGAAAATTTCCATGAGGTCACACTGAAGGGGGAATGGACTCTAACTCTGGCTCTTCAGTAAAAGTGGTTACTTTAACAGTTGAAAGTGTAAGCTGCTTTGAAACTTGGCACTGTGTTAGAAAGTCAAATGTAATTACCAGTTTTTCTCTCTGATTGTCAAGTTTCACCACCTGAGGTTAGTAAAATGGGGCGAATCAGAAAATAGTACAAAAGCTGCAAAGAGCTTGAGAGTTCTCCAGCTTTAATCACTCCAGATGCCACAGCAGCAGGGTCTTATCAGAGTGTCACTGCTGCGACTACTGGGGGTTCATTCCCAGGAGGCAGATCCGAGCCAGGAAAGTTTAATCGGGACAGTGTCTCTTTAAAAATGCTAGAAAAATCTGTGTGAATCCCAAGTTTCTTGTCTGTTTCTAAGTAGTGCTTATTCAGAACACTCAGGAATGACTCATGTAACATTGCTGCTTTCAAATACCTCTGTGTCTACTTCTTGCTAACAAGAGAAGGCAAAGAAATGCCAGCTTTGTTCTGAAGCCTATAGTCATTTTGTTCTTTCTTTAAATTAGAAGATGCTCTGAGCTTTCATAATCACAGGGAATTTCTTACTTGTGAAATGAAAAACACTACCCAATAACATAAACTACAAGGATGGCAAGCAATATATTTCTTTCAAGATGATCCTTTCACAAACCCTAACTTTAGAAAGAGACATTTCACACTATGGTCCTAATGGAGCTGTGTCCCTGTTCTGCTGAGTGAGTTAACCCCACGGGGAAGCAGCTCCTGACATCTGACTCAGTAGGTAGCACAAGGGAACATCTACTTCCATGAAACCTTAAAAAGTTGCAACCAAGTGGGAAAAACATACCCAGAAGTCTTCACCATCACTTCCCAAGAGAGTAGTACCAGTGCCCCAAAGGGCACAGTCATCTAGTAACAGGCGGACTTGACCTCTCCATGAGCTTATCTAATATTCTCACAAACTTGCAAAATACCACTTAAAGACTTAATAAATTAAAAAATTAAATAAATATACACCCACACATCCCCCATAATTCCTGGTGGCCATCCCCAAAAGGCAATCTCACCACAACAATTAAGGGAAAGAACAGCTTAATTTATTCATCAGGCACAGCAACTTTCCATTTCCTAAAGGACCTTGAGCTAGCGTACAGGCATTAAAATAAAAATACCATTATGCCCAGGGATTAGCAGTAGCCTTGAGAGCAGTTTAAAAAGTATAATATTTCTTTGCACTTGTCAGTTGCCTTTCACTCATTTCCTAAAACTTCACCCTGAGGAGAATCCTGTTCCCACCTCTCAAAAAGATCAATTCCAGAATAGGTCATGACAAGGAGCAGAAGGATTGGTGAGTGAAAGTAGGCAAGGCTCCCAGACTGCTTTTTATGGTCACTTCACAGGTACTCTTAGTCCACACTTAACCCACCTGAAAGAGAGGCATTCAGGTGACATAACATTTAAGTCTTCAGTCTGGCCACTTGGTAAGATGAGCGCAGGAAAAGCTGGGAATGAAGGGATAAAGTAAAAGCAAGTGCTAAAAACAAGACCTCCACGTGATGGTTTGCTCTTGTGTGATTCAGTGCAAAGGACAGGAAGGAAGCACCATCTATAATCACTCCACACACACTTTTTTGTGTACCCACTGTAATGACTACCACGGTTCCAGGAGAAGACTGGCAACGTGGGAATGACCATGTCACCACTGCCTACCAGCCATGGCAGCAGCCTCTTGTTTGGCTAATTCACAGGACAGAATGGGAAGGATCAGAGCCAGGAGAAGACATTCCAGGAGAAGACTGGCCTGCAACCTCAAGGTCTTCTAGGCACTTGCCTTCTATTTCTTGGTACCCAGTAGAAGAAGAGTGGTCCCCTGGGGAAGTGGTTCTTGTCTGAAAATTGCCCAGGACAGCCAAATCAGAGTGGAGTGCTGCCCTGATTTAAAACGGTTTGTACATACAGAAAAGGAGGCTACTGATACTTCTCAAACTCCAGATTCCCGGGGAACAGTGACAGAGCCCCCTACTTCCCCTCACAAGAGTTAAACTGATTTCCTCCAAAACCATCTAACTGACTTAGACAGAGAAGCATCACTGTCCAGACAGAAGTGCTGGTGTGTCTTCAGAATTATTTAGGAACCATGCCTAACTTCACAGGCAGAAAACTAACTGTACACATAAATCCTTGAGGAGTTGATATATTTTCTCTGTTCTTTTTTTGCAGGGAGGAAGAGACTGATACAGTGTGGAATGGAAGGGAAGAAATCTGACCAAAGCATGCCAATTAGGATAAGACGCGGTGTTTGCAGAATGCATTCTACTGAGAAACTGAAAAGCTTCAGAGGAGGAGAGGGTCAAAGACCCATTTTTGAAGATAAAGGTAGAAATAACAGAGGAGAAGAAAGTAAAGTACAAGTGAACAAAGTAAGATATTTTTCTGTTTTGTTTTTGCTTTAATAATGGGAGGACAAAAGAATTAATTCCTTCACTGCCTTTTCACTGGAGAACTGAAAATTACTGCCATATTATCGGATGCACTCCACTAGTAGGAATCTAATTTTCCTGTCTGCATAGTCTTAAAGGAGTAAATACCTGTCAATTCTCAAGAGAAAAAACTCGTGTTTGTTTAAATCTAAAGTCACCTACATGCTCCTTACCTGAACTGGGTATCATATTAATAGAAGATGTGTAGTGTGTGGAGATTCACAATGAAATGAAGGGCTTGTTCTGTGGTCTTTGAGGATCTGAATCAGATAAGCAAAGACATAAATACGTGTGCTAATTCTTAGTGGCCTATGGTCCTCAGAATAAATGGTAGCAGTGGCTTTAAATTAAACTGCAATCTCATCAAACTTTCAGTGTTTTAAATATATGTATTAATGGAGCTATCTCCTCTTTCAAAAAGCCCCCCATCTCTTCCATTTCATTCTCTCAAATTCACTACCCTTCCCCCCAATACAGTTGTTCTCCTGCCGTTTCAGGTGTGAACCGCAAATCCCAAGATAAACTTTGCCACCGGAGGATTTTCCCTTTTACCTAACACTCCAAAGGGTTTGCCTCTCTTGGGGATGCTTTTGGCTCTGCTGGTTCTGATATCTGCTTTCCAATAAGCATACATCCACAATTGGTTTGCATTAAGTTGATGAAAGATCTAATCAGTGGAAACATCTGTGTGCTGTTAAATGAAAGTCCCCTACCTATAACTGAAGTGGCAGAGAGGGGAAGCGGGTCTTATTTGAAAGAATATGACTATTTAAACACAAAACAAATACAGAGGGAAAAGTAATTTAGAAAAGTACAGGAAAAAAAAAATCTACACCAGGCAGCGGTGAAGAATGCAGGGCTACCTATGCCCCTGGAGAACTGCTGCTTGCCTTGTGTCTCAGCTTCAGTGCTCTTCAAGTGGATAGGCAGGTGGTGAAAAATAGAGCAGCTTTGTTTTTTCCTCTTCTATCTCTTGAATTCTATTATGAGGCAGTTCTCTGCTTGCCACCGAGGCAAAAAGAAACATTTCTCTCACCCACTCACCAGTCTGGCAGGGTCCCATTCTTAGTTTTCCAATGTAGCCCCAGGGTACTATTGTAATGACTCAGGGATGGTGCTGACAACGTGGGCTGCCTCTGGGGCTGCTGAAGGGGAACCAAAGAAGGTGTTGGTTTGATTCCTCTGCTGATCCCGGAGGTAAGGAGGAACTGACGAGCTTTTGATGTGGAGGATTCTGGTGTCCATCACCTGACAGTCAATCTGCATCATCACTTCATAATCTTGCCCATTGATCACATTCTCTGCAGAGAGGAATACACACAAGGAATAAATATTCAACAGAGGGTGAAATTCCGGTATAAGCTTCAATCCCAGGAAGAGATCATGAGCTCCAAGGTGTGAACTGTCAACACGCTTTCAAGGGTACAGAGAGAATTCATCAGTCACTAATCAGAGCTATAGGGCCGGGATGGACTGTTATCTCCTCAATTCTAGTTTCAAAACAACCTTCACTGGCTCAATAAGCGCTGGAGGCACTGTCAGAATTAATACCACAGGTTATCTACTCACAGACGTTATATGTCTTGTATGCTTTCCATGCAGTGTATCACCATGACTGCAGCAACTGGAACAGAAGGAGATTTCAGATGCAGAGGGTGGGGAGTGCATGTAGGGGGGAGAGTACTGAAGTCCTCTCCTTCCTTTTCAACAGTGGGAAGGAGTAATTTATCAAACGGACCACCATATCATGTGAATCGTAAGGCGGCCTTGGCCAAGACTGCTTGGTTCCCGTGCATCAGTAATATTTCTAATTTCATTAAGATATTCCCAACTATGCATTTAAGGATTAGAAATTAGGAACATAAAAATACAGTGAAGGCTATAATAATTTATTCCCTGATTTGTAATTCTGGGTGGTTTTTTCCAACTTGTAGTCAATGAAACTTGGCATAAAACTGATGGAAGAATTATAAATAGATAACATCTTTCAAGTCCAGCTGAACAGTCACAGCAGTACAGTTAGAGGATGTGTGAACTTGGAAGAAGGCTGGGGAGTCAACGTGGCATCTCAGTTTGTATTTTCAACCACGAATCAAGAGCTGGGTGTGGGGATCAGGAGGAATGCTGGCGAAGGCCTAGTCCTACACTGCCTTTTCATGAAGATGATACACAGCCAACCAGTGATTTTAAACTTAAACATTTGGCTTCTCTAGGGCAAAAAATTGAATTTAAAAGTAGAATTCTTTCTCTTCCATTATCTTTTTATTTATTTATTTATTTTTTACTACTATGCCATGTATGCCAAGTATTATAAATCCAGAGGAAGAAAATCCAAAGTTTGACATTTGATCCTCAGATTCCATTATGTTTAGGAAAACTGAACTATGGAGTTTGTCACTTACGAGGCAGGCAAAGATTTACAGAGATCACCTAATCTGGGGTGTCTTAAAACAGGATCTAATGCAAAGACTTCAGAGAGTCCATAAGTTCCCTGAAATTACATGCAAAGTTTATTTGTGTGAGCATTTTTCTGGAGAGGGGGGTTACATCAGATTCTTAATGAGGTCTATCGCCCCTTAAAGGTAAAAAACTATTAAATCTAATAATCTATCAACTTTAAGTGCCTTGAGCAGATCATATATCCTATTTTAAAGCTAATGGAAGACATCATTTTTCCACTTTTATTGGCTGATTGTTTCAATTTCTAAAATAGTCTCCACTGATGGTGAATTTCCCACTACAAGTCTTATAAGTCTCTTTGATTACAGTTAAAGCTAATTTCCTTCTTTGCCAGCCTTACTAGTGATGAAGAGCAGTCGGTTGCCGCTGGATATTAACTAACCCTACTTATTTTTTAAGACCATTGCTATGGAATTTTAACTCCAATTTTACAACTCCTGCTACTCTGTAGTGGCTATCAAATCATTTACTTCTCTTTAGAGAATTAAATCTGATTGCCTGTAAGTTAGCCAACATTTCCCTATCCAGGTATTTTCTTTTCTAAAAAGTAGGCAATGGAAGAAAGACAAGCTGCTAATGTATTTGGAGTTATTACATTCAGAACATGTGATAGGGTTCAGATTCCAAAGCACCACACTAGTCATTTCCTTTTGGAACCATGGTCCCTTTCTTTTAGAAAAACTGAAAGATTGTATGTGTGTGTGCGTGTGTGCACGCGCGCACGCGCGCGCACACACACACACACAGATGATTGAATAATGAAAAACACGTGTATAAGACATAATATACATTACTAATTTTTAGTACTTTCCTGGATTAACTCAGAATCCAGATGACAGTTTAAGATCAAAACTAGGTTCTCTCATATAGCCCATGCCACCTGCAGAAGTCATCAGAGCCCATGTGCCTGCTATGCTTTAAACTGATAACTGAAGTTCTTTAATTCTTAAATATTGGGAAGAGATGGGAAAACCTGGTGATATGAGCTCAGATGCTTGGGGGAAAACTAAAGCTGTGTCATGATTCCAAAAACCTGGGAGTCCCTTGCCATGGCTGAAATGGCATCATTATCTTAAGCCCAAGCAGGAGGCTTAGGCTAGCTATGGTTTGGGAGGCTTTAAAATGGACTCTGTTCTTCACTCCTTTCTGAACTTTGAGGCCAAGGAAATGACCAGCAATACTAGAAGAAGACTCTACCAGATAGGATATGAATGTCTTAAACTGAATTTAGGAAGCCCTTCTAAACAACAAACTGATAATTCAGGGCTTAAAGTGACATACCATTAGGACTCCCAAGTTACCCACAACCTCTAAAAAAATAAGAGTGGCTCTAGCAATTTCTTTTCTTTGGTCCACTCTGTGGGACCCTATAAAAGAGTCCTTTGGGGGTTTCAGTATTGACCCCCTTGCATAATGAGTGGGGTGGTCTCAATATTACTGATGAGGTTCTAATTATTTTAACTAAAGGAGAACAGAATGGGAAACAGCTTATGATAACTTGGGGTCTTGGTAGGCCCTTCCCCTGTGCTGTGAGGCACACAGTCTGCTTCCAGGAGCAACAGAGAGACTCTGAAACTCTGAAATTTGTGCCTCAGTGTGGATAATACAAGGGGTCTGCAGGTGGTGCAATGGTAAAGAATCTGCCTGCCAATGCAGGAGATGCAAGAGATGCGGGTTCAATTCCTGGGTTGGGAAGATGCCCTGGAGAAGGGAAAGGCTACCCACTCCAGTACTCTGGTATTCTGGCCTGGAGAATTCCATGGACTGTATATATAGTCCATGGGGTCGCAAAGAATCAGACATGACTGAGTGACTTTCACTTCACAGTTCCAGTATTCTTGCCTGGAGAATTTCATGGATGGAGGACCCTAGTGGGCTACAGTCCATGGGGTCACAAAGAGTTGGACATGACTGAGCACGCACGCATGTGAATAATATACACCAGAGTAGGTTCTAACTGGAGAGATGAAACCTGAAGATTTTGGTGGCTCAGGGAAAACGGAGAGGAAGAGCTTCTGAAGGAAAATCCAGACAGGATGTGAGAGGCTGAGGATGGACTGCACACTCTCATTAAGGGCCAGGCTACCATTATGAATGAGCAGCACCCCCAGAAAAAGAGAAAACATCCGAGCTCATGGGCTTTCTGACAAGAGGGAACAAGGTAAACACTGGATTAGGGAGTTGTTAGAGCTGAGTTACGTGAAAAGATTGCTAAAACATTTTTTGTGTCCTTAATGAAAAAAGACAGTGACTATTTGGGAAAAATAGAACTAAAAGGAATAGTATGGAGCACAAATGGTAGAGGTTCATTTCCCTCTTGTACTAGCAAGCACTTTTTTGGGGTGCTGCACAAGTGATATAACTAATCGTATGTTCTCGGCCTTCTGAAGTAAACACAATGAGAAGAAACATTGACCTGGGTCAGGAAAAAGGTATAAGATACGAATACTTCAAGTTCAGAATTAATCAGGCAAATAAAAAGGAAGAGGTGACTGACTTGAAACATGAGCACCAGAAAGTGATTCTGAATGCCCAGAAGGACTGGGAAAGCATGAAAAAAAGTGCCTGGACACTGGAGGTGGAAAAGCTCTAGGCAATGTAAAATTCTGAACAGCCGTAAACACACAGTAACCGAATTAAGAATGGCCTGCCAAGAGGCTGTTAGCTGGGAGATGACTAACACACACATCAGAAACTTGACTGTAAACAGAATTCAAATACCTCAGAATTTAACAGAAAGCTTAATTTAAAAGCAAAACAAAACAAAACAAGACTTCACTAGTGCTTTGCAAAGAAGTTATGTATGAGAAAACAGATGTCTATTCAGAATCAGACACTAATCCTAACTAGAGGTAGCTTGCTCTGTGCAAGCTAGGCTGGTGACAGGTGGTAGGTTGTTGGTTTCTGTGCCTGAATTCTGTGGGGTGTGGGGGGACATGGAAAGTAAATAAAAATCCCCCCTTCCACAGATCACAACAGATAACTTAATCCAAAACAAACCAACTGAAAAATCAGGAAAGAAACCCAAATGGGTAAGGAGGAGGAGACAAAGGGAACGGAAGGTGGGAATAGAATGAACAATAAGGTGGTAAAAATATCACATATGTCCTGGTTTTGACCATACCAGTGCACCATGCATTGGAAAAAAAAATTAAAAAGTTCTTTCTACTCTTCTATCCAAATTCTCCATTCAAATTTTTTATAAAAATTAATTTAATTGTAGGATAATCAATATTGTGATGGTTTACAATCACAATATTGTGATGGTTTACAATATTGTGATGGTTTTTGCCATACATCAATGTGAATCAGCCATAGGTATACATATGTCCCCTCTATCCTGAACGCCTCCTCCCATCTCCCTCCCCACTCTATACCTCCAGGTTGTCACAGGGCACCAGCTTTGGATGCCCTGCCTCATACATCAAACTCACACTGGTTATCTATTTCATATATGGTAACGTATATGTTTCAATGTTATTCCTGTTTCAAGAACTTTTTCTAAGAACCTTCTATGAAAACTCCAATATTGATCTTTTTCTTTATAACCAATATATAAATGTTCCATGTCACTGAATATGTCAAAATACTGATAGAAAATAGGTTTGGCTCTTTTAAAAAATGTCTGGCATTTTTGAAGGTAGCAGGTAGAGGATCACTGGTAGAGCTAGAACCTTTCCCTCATCAGCATGGTAGAAGACTGAGTGAATAACTAATAGTCACACTGCAGATGGGCCTCCCAGGTGACACTAGTGGTAAAGAAGACGCCTGCCAATGCAGGAGACATAAGAGACATAGGTTTGATCTCTGGGTTGGGAAGATCCCCTGGAGGAGGGCATGGCAACCCAGTCCATTTTTCTTGTCTGGAGAATCCCCATGGACAGAGGAGCCTGACGGGCTACAGTCCATGGGGTCGCAGAGTTGGACACGACTAAAGTGACTTAGCAGGCAGGCATACTGCAGATGGAAACACAAAATACACTGCCGACTTGAATGTTTCCAGAGATATAAGGAAAAACACCTGCAGGAGCAAAGAGCTCCCAGTAACTACTATTGTCTGCCCTTTGGTGTTTCTCTGACAGTGGAGAGATTTCAGGCTGTGAGTGTCCAAAGGCAGGGAGGGACAGTGGGAGGGGTTTTATACATTTAACTATAAGACAAAACCAGAACTTGTTAAACATTTAAAAAATACATGTGGACTTATTTTTTATTGAAGAGTAGTTGATTTGCTCTATTACATAAATTTCAATTGTATGACATAATGATTCAGTATTTTTATGGATTATATTCTATTTAAAGTTATTATAAAATATTGGCTATACTCTCTATGCTTGTAGCTTATTTATTTTATACATAGTGGTTTCTACTTCTTTATTCCCTACCTTTACCTTGTTTCTCCCCACTGGAAACCACTACTTTGTTCTCCATTATCTGTTAGTCTGTTTCTGTTTTATTATATTCAGTCATTTAATTTTTTAGATTCCACATATAAGTGATAACATACAGTATTTGTCTTTCTCTGTCTGATTTACTTCACTAAGCCTAATACTCTTCAGGTCCATCCATGTTGTTGCAAATGGCAACATTTCATTCTTGTTTATGGCTGAGTAGTATTCTGTTGCAGCTATATATACCACATTTTCTTTATGCATTCATCTGCTGATGGACACTTAGATTGCCTTCATATCTTGACTACTGTAAATAATGCTCTCATGAACATTGAGGTGCATGTGTTCTTTTGAATCGATGTTTTCATTTTCTTCAGATATATACTCAGAAGGGGAATTGCTAGATCATATGATAGTTTTATTTTTAGTTTCTTGAGGACACTCCATGTTGTCTTCCATAGTGGCTGCACCAATTTACATTCCCGCCAACAGTGTACAAGGGTTCTCTTTTCTCCACATCCTCTAAAACATTTGTTATCGGTGGTCTTTTTGATGACAACCATTTTGACAGGTGTGAGGTGACATCTCATTGAGGTTTTAATCTGCACTTCTCTAATAATCAGTGATGCTGAGCATTTTTTTCACGTGCTTGTTGGGCATCTGTGTGTCTTCTTCGGAAAAATGTCTATTCAGGTCCTCTGCACTTTTTTATTTGGGCTGTTTGCTTTTTTCAACATTGAATTGTTATGAACTGTTTATATATATATTTTGGATATTAACCCCTTACTGGTCATATCACTGCAAATATTTTCTCCCATTCTCCTGTTTTCTCCCAAAATGGTTGTCTTCATTTTGTTGATGGTTTCCTTTGTTATGCAAAAGCTTTTAAGTTTAATCAGGTCCCATTTATTTACTCTTGCTTTTATTTCCTTTGCTTTAGGAGACAGATCCTAGAAAATAGTGCTACAATTTTTGTCAGAGTGTTCTGCCTATGTCTTCTTCTAGGAGTTTTATAGTTTCCAGTCTTACATGTATGTTTTTAATCCATTTGAGTTTATTTTTATATACAGTACTAGAGAATGAATGTTCTCCTTTAATTCTTTTACATGTAACTGTGCAATTTTCCCAGCACCACTTAATGAAGAGACTGTCTTTTCTCCATTGTATTTTCTTGCCTCTTTTGTCATAGATTAACTGGCCATAAACATGTGGATTTGTTTCTGGGCACTCTATTCTGTTCCACTGAGCTATGTATCTGTATACAGAACCATACTATTTTGATGACTGTAGCTTTGTAGTATAGTCTGAAGTTAGGAAGTGTGATGCCTCCAACTTTGTTCTTTCTTCTCAAGTTGCTTTGACTATTTGAGGTCTTTGGTGGTTCCATGTAAAATTTTTAGAATTGTTCTAGTCCTGTGAAAAATGTCATAGCTATTTTGATAGGCAGTGCATTAAATCTGTAGATTGCTTTGGGTAGTATGGTCATTTTAACAAGATTAGTTCTTCCAATTCATGAACATTGAATGTCTATACATTTATCTGTACTGTCTTCAATTTCTTTCATCAATAACTTATAGTTTCAGAGTACAGGTCTTTTAGCCTCCTTGGTTTAAATTTGTTTCTAGGAATTTTATTCTTTTTTATGCAACGGCAGATAGGACTGTTTTCTTGAATTCTCCTTCTGATATTTCATTATTAGTATATAGGGAAACAAAAGATTTCTTTAATTAATCTTGTATCCTGTAACTGACTGAACTCATTTATTAGTTTTTCGGTAGAGATTTCAGGGCTTTCTACATACAGTATCATGTCATAGTAGTGAGAGTTTTACTTTTTCCCATCCAATTTGTATGCCTTTTATTTCTTGTCTGATTAATATGGCTAGAACTTCCAACACTGTGTTAAATAGAAGTGGTGAGAGTTGGCATCCTTACCTTATTTCTGAGTTTACAGGAAAAACTTTCAGCTTTTCTTGTTGAATATATTAACTGTGGGTTTGTCATAAATGGCCTTTATTATGTTTAGATATGTTCCCACTACATTCATTTTGATGCGAGTTTTTAACATGAATGGATATTGAATTTTGTCAAATGCTTCTGCATCTGTTAAGATAATCATGTGATTTTTAGTCTTCATTTTGTTAATGTGATGTACCACATTAATTGATTTGCAGATATTGAGCCATCCTTCCATCCCTGGAATAAATCCGACTTGATCATGGTATGTGATCCTTTTTACGTATTATTGAATTTGGTTTGCTAATACTTTGTTGTAGATTTTTGCATTTATAGTCATCAGAAATGTTGGCCTGTGATTTTCTTTTTTCATAGTATCTTTGTCTGATTTTGGTATCAGGGTAATGGTGGCCTCGCAGAATGAATTTGGATGTGTTCTCTCCACTTCAGTTTTTCAGAATAGTTTGAGAAGGAGAGGTATGAATAAAATTTGTTAAATGTTACATGATTGTTATATTTCTGAACAATGGGGAGACAGATGAGAAAGAACTTAGCTAGTTAGAAGATCTATAATAATTTCATTTAAAAAATGTATGGGCCTACAATATGTATACAAAACCCACCAACCCTTAAGGAAGACATGTAGTGGTCATGATGATTGAAGAGAACTACTAAAATTTAATGGGCAGGGGTCAGGAAGCTGAACTGTCTGTAATGCACAGGAACAGTCCTTTGCAAAACTGTCCTATATATCATACAATATTTGTGTAGGCTAAAGAAACCTGATTATTACTATATTAATAAACTCACTGTTTTATATTTAAATATAAAGCATTTTTACATGGGTTTTTATATATACTAAATTTCCAGGAATAAATTACTACTGAATAATATATTTAATAATATTTAGTGCTTTGGTTTGCCAGACACTGTTCATCTAATACTCAAAACAACCTCCTAATTCAGGCATTATTATTCTCATTTTATAGATGAGAAAACTGGAGCATGGAAACGTCATGCAACTAGCCATACAACAAGGAAATGGCAGAGCAGGATTAAGTATACAGAATGTTAAATAAGTGGTATGGGTAAAAACAAAGCACCGAAGGTGGTTAGAGAGTGAGGGTGGTGGTGTGAGGAGCGGCTTGCAGTTTAGGTGTGGTGCCCAGTGGAGGCTTCACTGAGAGGGTGATTTCTGAATAAGGACTTCAGGAGGTAAGGAGTGAGTCATGCGGCTATCAAGGGAGAAGTGGAGCACATACATGTTTGAGATTCCATGACATTTTAGTGGAGAGAACAGGCAAGCAGTAGGAAATAGGGGTGAGGACTGATTGGCAGGAGAAAACAGGGTTAGAACTGTAATTTTGGAGTTTATTTGCAGACAAGACAGATGGAGTCCTGAAACCAAATGGTACTCTTGGGGAAAAAATGATGGGAACATGTGTGTTAAAAAGGATGGGCATGAACCCAGAAAATGGGAGAAAATAATTCCTTCATTTGCAAATAATCTCCAAAATATACAAACAGCCCATGTAGCTCAATTAAAAAAACCCAACAAACAACCTAATCAAAAAATAGCTGGAAGATCCAAATAGACATTTCTCAAAAGATATACTGATGGCTACAAAGCACATAAAAAGATGCTCCAACATCACCTATTATTGGAGAAATACAAATCAAAACTACAATGAGGTATCACTTCACGTGAGTCAGAGTGGCTATCATCAAAAAATCTGCAAACAATAAATGCTAGAGAGGGTGTGGAGAAAAGGGAACCATCCTACAATGCTGGTGGGAACGTAAATTGGTATAACCACTATGGAGGACAGTATGGAGGTTCCTTTTCATCCCAATCCCAAAGAAAGGCAATGCCAAAGAATGTTCAAACTACTGCACAACTGTACTCTTCTCACATGCTAGCAAAGTAATGTTCAACGTTCTCCAAGCTAGGCTTCAACAGTGCGTGAACTGAGAACTTCCAGATGTTCAAGCTGAATTTAGAAAAGGCAGAAGAAACAGAGATCAAATTGCCAATATTAGTTAGATCATAGAAAAAGCAAGAGAATTCCAGAAAAACATCTACTTCTGCTTCATTGACTATACTAAAGCCTTTGAATGTGTGTGGATCACAACAAACTGTGGGACTACCAGACCACCTTACCTGCCTCTTGAGAAATCTGTATGCAGGTCAAGAAGCAACAGTTACAACCGGACATGGAAACAGACTGGTTCCAAATAGGAGAAGGAGTACGTCAAGGCTGTATATTGTCACCCTGCTTATTTAACTTATATGCAGAGTAAATCATGTAAAGTGCCAGGCTGGATGAAGCACAAGCTGGAATCAAGACTGGCGGGAGAAATATCAATAACCTCAGATATACAGATGACATCACCCTTATGGGAGAAACTGAAGAGGAATTAAAGAGCCTCTTGATGAAAGTAAAAGAGGAGAGTGAAAGAGCTGGCTTAAAACTCAACATTAAAAAACTAAGATCATGGCATCCGGTCCCATCACTTCAGAATGGCAAATAGATGGGTAAACAATGGAAACAGTGACAGACTTTATTTTCTTGGACTCCAAAATAACTGCAGATGGTGACTGCAGCCGTGAAATTGAAAGATGCTTGCTCCTTGGAAGAAAAGCTATGACAAACCTAGACAGCATATTAAAAAGCAGAGATATTACTTCACTGACTAAGGTCTGTACATTCAAAATTATGGTTTTTTCAGTAGTCACGTATGGATGTGAGAGTTGGACCATAAAGAAAGCTGAGTGCTGAAGAACTGATGCTTTTGAAATGTGGTGTTGGAGAAGACTTTTGAGAGTCCCTTGGACTGCAAGGAGATCCAACCTATCCATCCTAAAGGAAACCAGTCCTGAATATTCACTGGAAGGACTGATGCTAAAGCTGAAGCTCCAATACTTTGGCCACCTGAGGCGAAGAACTGACTCATTCGAAAAGACCCTGATGCTGGGAAAGATTGAAGGCAGAAGGAAAAGGGGATGACAGAGGATGAGATGGTTGGATGGCATCACCGACTCGATGGACATGAGTTTGAGCAAGATCTGGGAGTTGGTTTACGGACCGGGAAGCCTGGCGTGCTGCAGTCCTGGCATGCTGGGTTGCAAAGAGTCAGACACAACTGAGCGGCTGAACTGAACTTAAAAAACTAAATACAGAACTACTAAATGATCCAGCAATCCCACTCCTTGGCATGTATCTGGAGAAAACTGTAGTATGATAAGATACATGCATTCTGATGTTTACTGCTGCACTATTTACCATAGCCAAGACATAACTAAGGAAGATGTAGCACATATGTACAATAGGATATTACTCAGCTGCAAAAAAGAACAAAATAATGTCATTTGCAGCAACATGGAGGGACTTAGAGGCTGTTATACAGAGTGAAGAAGTCAGACAAAGACAAATATCATATGATATGGCTTATATGTGGAATGTAAAAAAAAAAATGGTACAAATGAACTTACTTATAAAACAGAAATAGAGTCACTTGTAGAAAACAAACTTGTTACCAGGGGGGAAAAGGGGAGAGGACAGATAAATTGGGAGATTGACATATACACACTTCTATATATAAAATGAAAGTGAAATTGTAGTAAGCATTTTTAATTAAGCTACCAGGGAAGCCCCCATATATAAAATAGCTCTGGGACTTACTAAGTGATTCATTTTGTTAAACTAACAAGGTAAATTACATAAGAAAATGAGGTCTTCTCACCTTTAAACTGCAAACTCAGTTTGCTTCATTCATTCAGTGTTTTATACTAAAGCAACAAAATTCACATTTTCTGTATCCAAATTATTGAATTTTCTAAAACATCAACCAAGTGCAAAAACTGTCCTCCAACAGAACTAAGTGCGTCTCTTAAGGAATTACATAAGAAAATGAGGTTTCTCCCTTTATGCATCCTCAAAAGCACATCATCACATTTAAAATATTGGTAAAACATCCTTTTCATACTATCAAAACTCAAGTAGCATCCTCAAATCACATCAGTTATTTTCCTTCATAGCACTTATCACAACATATAATTAAACACTGGCTTATTTACTTGTTTATGAATATATGCCTCCCCTACTAGACCATCAACTCCATAAACTCAAAGAATATGTCTGTTTCATTCACCACTACATATCTAGAATTAGCAACATCTCTTTCCAGCAGACAATGAAAAATACAGAACACGGTTAAGAAGGCTGTCCTTCATACTTGCTAGTCATGTCATCAGATTTGCTCTATGAAAGTTCCATCATTCTTGACTCCAACTTGAGAAAGTGTCATCCTAGAATACTTCCAGAAATGGTAGCAACAAAGAATTTCTAACATCCTCAAACACAAAAATAATCCTATTAAGACCTCTGAAACACAGCCGAAGTCACTTCTCTTCAACATCAAGTTTATATTTTGAATTTATAACCATCAACATTGACTCTTTTAAAGGTGACCAGATGAAATTTATCCCCTGGGAAATTTAGGGGCTTACAGAGGTCTAAGCTGTACATGGTCACGTTCCTACCTTTTCTCAAGTTCAGCTCCTCCAGGGCTTTCAATAGTTTGCTAGGATGATTTCAGGAAATCTGACTATAATTGTTCAGATTCAATAATAATTGTTCCTAATTCCAAAACAATTTCATAGTTGTTCAAAGACTAATGGTATTAGTTTTGCTTTACCCTGGACTTGCCTAGTCTTTGCCTGAAAATGCTGTCCACATATGTGAGAGGTTTTTTTCATCAGATCATAAAAAGAGCTACATTTCATTGATCTTCAACAGCCCCTGACAGATCATTAAATGGATATGACAAAATTACTCACTTTGCTTCAAACTGGATTTCTAGACTACCAAACTGAAATCTGATTATGTAATTTCAATTAGCCTGAAAAACTGAGAACAAGTGAACTTCAATATGAGTGGCAACAAAGGGACCCATGAGAACACTGGGTTGGAGTTAAAATTCATTCTGAAACTTGAATGAACTAGACATAAGAGCTGATTTGCTGCCCTAAGACACAGTTTGGAGTTTTAGCCTGGGACCTGGGCCCAACTCTAGGGATGACCAGTGTTATTGCTTCAAATAATTAAATCGCTGGCACCAAGTACTAGAAAACTGTTTCATGGTGTCACAATCTGCAATTTGAGACCCACAGGAACCGAACCAATGTTCAAAAGCACTTCCTTATAAAACCAGAACACATGAAAGAACTACCCCACAGACAGATTAAGAACCAAATCTCTGCAATTACTAACATTGGGTCAAAGAGCACTCTTTCTTCTGAAAAACTGTGGCTCTGTAATTGCATTTAAAATTAATACATGGGAATTATACAGTCTTCTCAGAGCATCAAAATGGCTTTCTCTGTAATATTTCTGCCCATTGTGTTGGGCAGGCTCAGCTTCTATTAGGAATCACTAAATCAGAATTGTAGAACATGAAGGAACCCAAGGCCTGATACTGTCATATTGCTCTCAGCCTAGTAAAAAGTCTAACATATGTTTTATTCATAAAATGGAATCTTAAAATATTTTGGAAATGACAGTCACCCAATATCAGGTACATGCAGAAAAACTCATTCACATTCTAGAAATAACTGCCAACAGGTTAAAATGAATGAAACCTGATGTGGTATTGTAACTGTAGACTAAAAACCAATAAAGTGAAATATATATAGATATAGATAGATAGATAGATAGATAGATAGATAGATAGATAGATACACACACACACACACACACACACACACATATATATATATCCAGAAAGCAGTTTGTATAACACTGAAGGCTGCCATTCTTCATATTCTTTCAATAGGAAGAAGTGTCTTTTCCTTTCCACACCTGCTCAGATATAAAACCTGCTTAAGGGCACAGTAACAGGTTAGGGGGCCCTGTAAGCTTCAGAGGCTTCTAAGGTACACCCACTTCTAAAGCTCCATTTAACTTGGACAGCTCTTAGGAGGAGTCACAGTAGAAAGTCAGCTCCCTGAGGACAAGGCATTTTTATCCGTTTCTTCACTGTTGAATCCCCAGTGCTTGGCACACAGAAGGCACTCAATAGGCATTTTAAAATAAATGAATGAATGAGGCTTTGAGTGTGTGGAAGTGTTCCCACAGGACGCTGACTTACAGAGGGTGCTGGAAGCATTCTCCTCTGCCACACTCACAGAGCAGAGCTAAAAAAGAGTGAGAGTGAGGTGGCTTCCTCAGGAGGGAAATGCGCTCCTGTGGATTCAGTTTTAACTGGAGAACTCCCCCCTCTCTCAGAAAAGGGGCAAGAGCGGAGGGAAGAGAGAGGCGGAGACCAGGTTCAGAGGTCCATGTCCACAAGCTTATTTGCCATTCTGGGTCTCATTTTCTCCACTGCAATGTCAGCAGTTCTCAGTCTGCAGGAAACCATGTTGCTTTTCAACTACATCATGTTCCGGAAAGCCTAGAACTCGCTAGTTTCCTGTGTTTATTCCCCACTGTTACTTACAACTGATAGTTCTGTAGGCTTACATAAGCAAAACCCAGGAAACAAGACTTCTTCAAGGTGTCTGCATTTATAAATAGCTCTACTGCTCTGTTTAAGCATTGTAACATGCAGTCCTGCCTCCAGGCAAGTTTCATTAACAATGTATGTGTGTGTGTGCATGCATGTGTGTTCAGTCGTATCCAACTCTTTGTGACGCCACGGACAGCAGCCTGCCAGGCTCCTCTGTCCTTGGTTTCCCAGGCAAGAACACTGGAGTGGCTCGTCATTTCCTGCTCCAGGGGTCTTCCTGACCCTGGGACTGAACTCTTGCTTCTTGTGTCTCCTGCTCTGGCAGGCGGATTCTTTACCACTGTGCCACTACGTAAGGCCAAATAGATGCTGAGATTCTGAGACTACTAATTCAATCTCATCCTCAGTTGAAATTTGACCAAGTGTTGGGTCATCTAGATTTTACTTTTTCAGAAATCTAAAAAATAAGTAAGTTTATCTTTTAGACACAGAGGTCTTTAGAAACGGGTATAAACACTACTTGTAGCTATCTGGGAAAGAAATAACTGTTGAGCGCCTTATTCAGATGTTCCTATAGATGAGTGACGCTCGCTGTTTCAGTACTCACTTCACTCTTGCAGATGAAGTAATCAGAAAATTAATGGGAAAAAATTTCCTTTTTGCTATTATTGGAAAAGTTGTCTAACAATTGAGGAAAGATCTCTAGATTTATTTAGAGAAAAATACTAGAGGATACTTGGTTAAACAGCTGATAGAAGTCACTACCAAGTACAATTAAGGCTCTGCTGTGAACTGATATCCCATCCTCAACCCACGCCCCAAATTAGAAACGGCCTGGATGGTCTTCTCTCAGATTCTCAAAAGAAATGGCCTAAGGACTGTATAAGATTTTTGATTTTATAACACAAAAATAATTTGGAATATACTATTCTACGCATTGAATAATTTTTCCATTCTTAGAATTCTGATACAGTACCACGTAAGCGTACAAATAGTACCACTTTTGACTCTTACAACAAATGCCTCTTTTCCAAGAATTTATCATGAGCTCTGAATTAATATAAAGTGGGATACAGACAAGCTATCTCTTGGTATATGGTTAAACTATTATTCTCCGAGCCATAAAAGCTATTTCTTTTTTTGGCAGGGAAGCCATTTTCTCTTAGACATGTCTATTTCTTTCAGAAAAATGAAGCAGTCATATTTACAAAACTACTGAATAAATCCTGGTACTATATAGGTTTTTGGCAAGAAGCCAAACAGCATTTTGGAAAAATTTAAAGTGAATTAACTATAAAATGCCCTGATCAATAACTGTCATGTGATTTGCTGAGCAAAGAGTGAGAACGGGGTGTGAAGGTTAACACTCAGGTGAAGTCCAGTAAGTCTCCTGCTCTCATTTTTTTTTCACAAACTAAACTCACAAAAGCAAAGAGGGTGCTTTTTTTTTTTTTTAAAGATAAGTCCTGCTACTTAAAAAATGATAAATACTGAATGAAAAATGGGTACAGTTCAGTACATGTCACATTCCAGTGTTCTACTCAGCTATGAAGATGACAAACCCTGTTGAAAACCCAAAAACTAAGCCTGCTCCATCCCCCAAGGCCCATGTGGAGTGTATGCCACATACACTCTGAGGATAGCTTCAAGACCAAATTCCCAGAGATTCCTGGTGTCAACTATGATACTCACACCAGAAAGAGATTTTTTGATCAAGGATGTCATTTTGATTTTCTGAACTCAGAGAATTTCTCATGCTCTCTCATGGAACAGTTCCTAATAGGTGTCACTGCTACAGCCGAAGCATAATCTTCTTAGAGGATCTGTAGTTGTCTCACAGGAGTGTAATATCATGGGTACAGGCTCCTCCTCACACTTTAGTTTGTTAAAGACTCTTCAGGTTTGCAGTCAGGTATCCTGTACTGTCTTATGTAAATACTTGGGTAGAAGAACAGAAAATGTGCTCATGAAAGCTGGTGGCTGTGCGTTCAGTGGCTCCAGCATGGTGTCAGGGCAGGTACTGCTTTCAGCTGAAATGTCTAACCAAATCCCTGATCATTCACAGAATTAGCAAATGATTACATGACACAATTTCTACTGGTAAGTAGTTTATAATCAAGTTGGCAGATAAAATACACAAAGAAAGAAAACACTAATAACAGTTCAGAAGGAACTAGATTTACTGAAAAATACAGCGATTTGCTTGTATGCAATAGAAATTAACAATGATAAACTTATTAGGATCCTATCCATAGTTCTGTTATGACAGACAATTCTACTTTCTCCCAGTGAAAAGTCATGTAAGAATAAATACAGTAGTGATCGGTTGGTGTTTTGGAAACTGCTTGACCTGTGAAATCCAAACACTGGCTGGTATAACGACAGGAGTAATGGTTATAATAAATTAACTTCAGTTCAAGCAAAGAACTTAATACAGTTGCCTCTAAGTGCAGCTATAAAAGTGCTTGGGGATAAGGAAAAAGAAGAGATTAATTCTTTCTGGAGAAATGGAAATTCAGTAAGAGAAAGGTGACTTAGGGTGCTGATGTTTTATTGTTTGTCTTGGGGTTTTTTGGCCGTGTGGCATGTGGGGTTCTCAGACCCGCACGCCCTGCACTGGGAGTGCAGAGCGTTAACTGCTGAACCACTAGGGAAGTCCCTTATCTTTTTGTTTTACTTTATTTCCAAATAAAAGTTTTGGTTTGATTACTGATAAAATCCCAAATTCAGTAATTAGCTTACCATTCTGACTTTCTCAAACTTATTCTACCTTGTCATGGGTCGTGGCAGGTTCACTTAGTCACAAACCATTATGCAAGCAGTATAACAGGACTGGGGGGTCACAAAACTTAGTCAAGTTGTGCATTTAAGAACCAATATTTGTCAAAGAGCTTGGAAAGCTGCCTTCTGCTCATAAGGATATGCACACCACCTCCAAATAACTGTACTCCCTCCACAGAGAGAATTTTTACCAAAGAAACTGAGAAATATTACAAAACAACTGCCTTTCACGTTCTTTGCCAAAACTGCTGTACAGAGTTGGACAACCACCCACCTGACTTACAGTGCACTTTTTATATCTGGCTGCCTGGTGCACATCCTTAACTTTCAGAATAGCAACAGTACAGAGCCATGCTGCAGACTTACTTCCTTTCCTGCCTGTGGATCACTGATTTATTCCCTGGTCTTAAGCAGCCTTGCCTTCTGGTTTGTTTGCTCCTTTGGTGACTGGTAGAGTCTCCCCATGGCAGAGGCTGCATGAGGGACCGGCATGCTTGCCAATCCTGTAATGTGACACAGTGAGGTGAAAATACCTAGGTTTATGCAGTTCTACACCTGTTCTCATGACCCCTGCTATGTAGAGACAGTCCGGAGGAAGGACTGGCCTGTGTCCCCTACGATATAGTAACTGATGAAATAATTGTTTTAAAAGTGAAAATTACCTAAAAAGTATTCCTAATAAACTAGGTTTTATGTTATAAGATCACTTACAACCTCTGGTGGATTCTGGCCTCACTCAGCTCCAAACTGAAAAAGCATGGAATGTGGATCAGAAGACCAGGGTCAGCTTAAACTCTGACACTGCTAGGTCGCAGTATTTTCTGGGGAAAACCACTTTATGTTTTGATCTTTCATTTTCTGGTTTCATTTTCATGCACTGATCATTTACTGAGTGCTTTCTATGTACCAAGCCTGTTCTAGGCACTGGAGCTAAGAAGTGAACAAAATAGTCCAAAGCATTTCTTCACAGCATTTCCTCACAGCGTATCCACTCTAGCGGGCAGGAGGAGGCCAATGATAAACAGTTCAGTTCAGTTGCTCAGTCATGTCTGACTCTTTGCGACCCCATGAACCGCAGCAAGCCAGGGCTCCCTGTCCATCACCAACTGCCGCAGTTTACCCAAACTCATGGCCATTGAGTCAGTGATGCCATCAAACCATCTCATCCTCTGTCATCCCCTTCTCTTCCCGCCCTCAATCTTTCCCAGCATCAGGGTCTTTTCAAGAGAGTCAGCTCTTTCCATCAGGTGGCCAAAGTACTGGAGCTTCAGCTTCAACATCAGTTCTTCCAATGAACACCCAGGACTGATTTCCTTTAGGATAGACTGGTTGGATCTCCTTGCGGTCCAAGGGACTCTCAAGAGTCTTCTCCAACACCACAGTTCAAAAGCATCAATTCTTCGGCACTCAGCTTTCTTTATAGTCCAACTCTCACATCCATACATGACTACTAAGGCTAAAAACCATAGCCTTGACTAGACAGACTTTTGTTGGCAAAGTAATGTCTCTGCTTTTTAATGTGCTATCTAGGTTGGTCATAACTTTCCTTCCAAGTAGTAAGCATCTTTTAATTTCATGGCTGCAGTCACCATCAGCAGTGTCTTTGGAGCCCAGAAAAATAAAGTCAGCTACTGTTTCCACTGTTTCCCATCTATTTGCCATGAAGTGATGGGACCGGATGCCATGATCTTAGTTTCCTAAATGTTGAGTTTTGAGCCAACTTTTTCACTCTCCTCTCTCACTTTCATCAGGAGGCTCTTTAGTTCTTCTTCACTTTCTGCCATAAGGGTGGTGTCATCTGCATATCTGAGGTTATTGAGATTTCTCCCGGCAATCTTGATTTCAGTTTGTGCTTCTTCCAGCCCAGCATTTCTCATGATGTACTCTGCACATAAGTTAAATAAGCAGGGTGACAATATACAGCCTTGATGTACTCCTTTTTCTATTTGGAACCAGTTCATTGTTCCATGTCCAGTTCTAACTGTTGCTTCCTGACCTGCATACAGGTTTCTCAAGAGACAGGTCAGATAGTCTGGTAATCCCATCTCTTGAAGAATTTTCCATAGTTTATTGTGATCCACACAGTCAAAGGCTTTGGCATAGTCAATAAAGCAGAAATAGATGTTTTTCTGGAACCTCTTGCTTTTGCAATGATCCAGCAGATGTTGGCAATTTGATCTCTGGTTCCTCTGCCTTTTCTAAAACCAGCTTGAACATCGGGAAGTTCACGGTTCATGTATTGCTGAAGCCTGGCTTGGACAATTTTGAGCATTACTTTACTAGCGTGTGAGACGAGTGCAACTGTGTGGTAGTTTGAGCCTTCTTTGGCATTGCCTTTCTTTGGGATTGGAATGAAAACTGACCTTTTCCAGTGCTGTGGCCACTGCTGAGTTTTCTAAATTGTTGGCATATCGAGTGCAGCACTTTCACAGCATCATCTTTGAGGATTTGAAATAGCTCAACTGGAATTCCATCACCTCCACTAGCTTTGTTCCTAGTGATGCTTCCTAAGGCCCACTTGACTTCACATTCCAGGATGTCTGGCTCTAGGTGAGTGATCACACCATCGTGATTATCTGGGTCATGAAGATCTTCTTTGTACAGTTCTTCTGTGTATTCTTGCCACCTCTTCTTAATATTTTCTGCTTCTGTTAGTTCCATACCATTTCTGTCCTTTATTGAGCCCATCTTTGCATGAAATGTTACCTCAGTATATCTAATTTCCTTGAAGGGATCTCTAGTCTTTCTCATTCTATTGTTTTCCTCTATTTCTTTGCACTGATCACTGAGGAAGGCTTTCTTATCTCTCCTTGCTGTTCTTTGCAACTCTGCATTCAAATGGGTATACTTTCCTTTTCTCCTTTGCTTTTTGCTTCTCTTCTTTTCACAGCTATTTGTAAGCCCTCTTCAGACAGCCATTTTACCTTTTTGCATTTCTTTTTCTTGGGGATGGTCTTGATCCCTGTCTCCTGTACAATGTCACGAACCTCTATCCATAGTTCATCAGGCACTCTGTCTATCAGATCTAGTCCCTTAAATCTATTTCTCACTTCCACTGTATAATCATAAGGGATTTGATTTAGGTCATACTTGAATGGTCTAGTGGTTTTCCCCACTTTCTTCAATTTAAGTCTGAATTTGGCAATAAGGAGTGTAATGATAAACAAGAGAAGTAAATACCTAGTATGTTTGAAAATGATGAACACTAAGGACAAAACTAAAGCATGGAAGGGACACATGAAATACTGAGGGGAAGAACATAATTTTAGAAACAGTGGTCTAGGAAGAACTGACCAGGAAGATGATTTCTGGTGAAAATGTGACTTTTTCGTCAAGACCTGACAGTGCTGAGGCAGCTAGTCATGCAGGTATCTGGGGAAAGGGCATTTCAGGCCGAGGGAAGAGCCAAGATAAAGGCCCTGAGTATCTGAGGAACAGCCAGGAGGCCAGCGTGACTGGGGCAGAGGTAAAAGGACAGCCGAAGCCAGAGAGGGAGCCAGGGGACCAGACCCCTTATAGGTCTCATGGATTTGGGCCTCTGCTCTAGACAGATGAGACACAACTGGGGGGTTTGAACAGGAGTGTCACTGACTGACTTAGATTTTAATAAGATCATTTGGACCAGTGTCTTGATTATTTATTGCAAAAATTGCATTCATATTTCCAAAGTTCTTAAGAATTAAATGCGATCATCTTGGTGGAGACTTTCAGGCTATAAAGTGACATAAAATGTGACTTTCTGTCACTGTGTGACTCCACACAGTGGAGTCGCCAGGCTTTGGAATCACAGTCCTGGGTCTGAAGGTGAGCTTTTCTAATTGGTAGCTAGCAACTTTTTGTAACTTCCTCTATAACAGGGAGGCTAATATCTAACCTGTAGGGTGGCTGTGAGACTTTAACACATGGATTCAAGTACCTAACACAGCATGCAATGTACACCTCCCTAAGTAGCAAGGATAGAAAGACGTCAGAGCACAGGAAAGAGGCCTGGGAATCTGTGACCCCGGGGTCTAGCTGTGACCTTCCACTGCCTTATGGTCTTGTGGTGAGGGAGTTAGCTGCATTCTTTATAGCTGATTCATTTTCTCCATCTCTCTGATGGATGGAGGTTACAGTTTCCTGTGGTGGTATGAGGGTTAAGAAGTTAATGCCTGTGACCCTGCTGTTTGAAAGCAGATACCACAGAATGTTCCTATTGTTAATACAAGTGTGACTAAGGCTTACACTAAGGAGACAGTGAGAGATTCCAGAGGAAGCTGCTGCTTTGGAAACAACGTGAGATTTATGTTTATCCTGAGAACGCTTTCCAGAACCTTTCAAGTTCTATGACTTATTAAAAAAAGGAGAAAAAGAAAGAGAAGAAAAAGGAGACAGGTCTGCAGCATCAGACATCTATTATTACACAGTAGAAATGGTTCCAGAGGGGAAATTCTGGCAAGTATTAAAAACCTTCTTGAACTCTTCCTTTAGAGCTAAGAAAGCAGTAGAAAATTTGGCATGTTTCCTATCTCTTTTTCAGATAAGTTATCCCAATCCGCTTCCTGTAACTTGGTACTTCTCATCAGAATTCATGACATCTTTCCGGGCTTCTTCAATAAAAAGTGTGGCCCTTCTTGGGATAAAACAACTGGAACCACCACATAGTTTATATAGGTCACTATTAATCTCTATGGAAGCCAGGCTGAAGGCAGAAAACTGGCTGGTTTATGACCCAGAAAATGCAGGCCATAAGCTTTCTTGAAATAATCTGTATTTCTTGGGATTTTTAAAAAAGCAAGACATTAAAGTAGAGAGGGCTTGCCACTCAACCTCTTCCACAGACCAACAGTGACTTGCTACTTTTACACTATTAGCTCATCTCATCAAAATACCACCAAACACAGAAAGCTATGCTGGACTGCAGCTGGGCATCACACATCCCAAACAACTGTAAAATGTAGTCACCACCTATGTTTCTGCACTAATAGGCACTATGTAATCTTAAGAAAGCTGTGAATATACTCAATTTAACATTTTTTAAGCAGGACTAAAACATCCAATTTAATATGTAGTACAGCAGTTCTCAATTAATAGAGTGTGATAAACAAGGGCTTTTCTCAGATATATAAGGCAAGCAAGGCAGATGTTCTCCCAATGGGGGTTTGTTCATATGATCAATATGATTCAATTACATAAATATTTACTTAACAGCTGTTCTGTGTTGGGTACTGTGCTGGGTGCTGGAAAAAGAGATGAGTAAGACCTGGCCCCGGATCAAGGCATTTGCGGTGTAATAAGGGAGGCAGCAATGTAAACAGATACCAGGCAGCATAGGTGCTGTATGGGTTTGCATATGGTGTAAAGAGAACAAAGAAAAGGAGTGCCTTCCTTGGCCGGGGGCGGGGGGGGGGGGGGGGGGGGGGGGGGGGGTGAGGAGAGGGTAAGGAAGGCTTTCTGAAGGAAATGCCACTTAAGGTGAACTCTGAAGGAGTCTTCAGCCAGGTCAGAGGTAGGGGAAATGCTGAGACGGATAAGCATTAGGCAATTCATGTAGTCCTGAGGCAACATTCTGTGCAAGGGGTTGTTGAAGTTACATGGTGAAGTGGAACGTGGGGTTATAAGTCTGAAGAGGTGAGAAGGGGTGGTTCACAAAGAGCTTGGAATTTATCCCAGTGGCAATGGGGAGCCACTGAAGAGTTTTAAGGGAGTGAGAAACAGGACTGGATATGTACTTTCTTCTAATAGGTCACTGGTGGTGGTGCAGAAAACAGAGCTGTTGAAGGATGGAGACAAGAACAAAGGTATGATTCAAGCTTAAGTTTATATATCTTGACTTTTTTCCTGTGGAGTAAAGAGGTCCATTAGTTTTGCTTTATATCTGCCAGTGCAGATGAAAGTATGGAACACAGGTTTTTAATGGATGCCTGACAGTCCAGAGTATATCCCACTTGATGTGAGAGTCAACCCTCCGTCCTTATTAGGTCTGCTTTTTTTCTAATAAAGATACATGAGCCCAATGTAAAAGGAGTCTTAAAAAGCCCAATATGGCTCTTAGATCCAAGAAGCCTTCCATTCTTTTTTTGTAACAAAGTGGCACAATCTATTGTAAAATTGTCTCTTCTTAAGCAGAATATTTATTATTTTTTAACATTCAAAATATGATTTTGAAAAATTAGGAGTTATCAAGGGAATAGTGAAGCATTTGCTATACTTTCTACACTGCTCCCAATTCCTGTATTGTTCCATATTTAAACTAACTTTGGTTATACTATTAAAGACACATTCATATCAAGGTATTCTGTGGCTACGGCTGCTCTGGTATTAACACTATTGAACCTAATAATAATATCCTAATAATAACCTAATAATAATAATAATAATAACATCCATTGGCTTGTAGAAAAACAAGAGAGTTCCAGAAAAACATCTACTTCTGCTTTATTGACTATGACAAAGTCTTTGACTGTGTGGATCACAACAAACTGTGGAAAATTCTTAAAGGGATGGGAATACCAGAACACCTTACCTGCCTCCTGAGAAATCTGTATGTAAGTCAAGAAGTAACAGTTAGAACTGGATATGGAACAACAGACTGGTTCCAAATTGGGAAAGGAGTACGTCAAGGCTGTATATTGTCACCCTGCTTATTTAACTTCTATGCAGAGTACATCATACGAAATGCCAGGCTGGATGAAGCACAAGCTGGAATCAAGATTTCAGGGAGAAATAACAATAACCTCAGATATGCAGATAATACCACCCTTATGACAGAAAGCAAAGAAGAGCTTCTTGATGAAAGTACAAGAGGACAGTGAAAAAGTTGGCTTAAAAGTCAACATTCAAAAAACTAAGATCATGGCATCCAGTGCCATCACTTCATAGCAAATAGATGGAGAAACAATGGAAAGAGGGACAGACTTTATTATTTTGGGCTCCAAAATCACTGCAGATGGTGACTGCAGCCAGGAAATAAAAGACACTTGCTCCTTAGAAGAAAAGCTATGACCAACCTAGACAGCATATTAAAAAGCAGAGACATTACTTTACCAACAAAGGTCCATGTAGTCAATGCTATGGTTTTTCCAGTAGTCATGTATGGATGTGAGAGTTGGACTATAAAGAAAGCTGAGCACTGAAGAATAGATGCTTCTGAACTGTGGTGTTGGAGAAGACTCTTGAGAGTCCCTTGGACTGCAAGGAGATCCAACCAGTCAATCCTAAAGGAAATCAGTCCTGAATATTCATTGGAAGGACTGATGCTAAAGCTCCAATACTTTGGCCACCTGAGGCGAAGAACTGACTCATTTGAAAAGACCCTGATGCTGCAAAAGATTGAAGGCAGGAGGAGAAGGGGACGAGAGAGGATGAGATGGTTGGATGGCATCACCAACTCGATAGACATGAGTTTGAGCAAGCTCCAGGAGTTGGTGATGGACAGGGAAGCCTGGCTTGCTGCAGTCCAAGGGGTCGCAAAGAGTCAGACACGACTGAGTGACTGAACTGAACTGAACCTAATAATGGCAAATGGTTTTATTGTTGTTGTTGTTTAGTCGCTAAGTGTGTCTGACTCTTTGCAACCCCATGGACTGTAGCCCACCAGGCTCCTCTGTTCATGGGATTTCCCAGGCAAGAATACTGGAGTGGGTTGCCATTTCCTTTTCCAGGGGATATTCCCCATGCAGGGATTGAACCTGTGTCTCCTGCATTGGTAGGTGGGTTCTTTACCACTGAGCCACCAGGGAAGACTTAAATAGTTTTATTAGGGAGGAGTAAAGCAGTTTAGGGCACAAGGAACTTGGAAAGGATATGGAAACAAGAAGGGAACAGTATCAAGGCACCTGGCATACACTGTTTCTTTTAATCCCCACCATATCCCTTGTTGTTTAGCTGCTAAGTCCTGTCTGACTCTTTGCACCCCTGTGAGGTACCTACTGTATCCCCAACATTAACACATGGGAAATCTGAGTCTAAGAGATTTATATAAACTCTCCCAAAGCACACAGCTAGTGAAGAGGAAGAATCACATTTGAACTCAGGTCTGATTTCAAAGTCTGAGTACTTTTTCTATGACAGCAAGACCATGAGATCTCTCAAAAAGAGGTAGCAATTCAAATTTTATTAACATATAATTTACTTGGGCTCAGAAGGAACTTTTAGGTTAATTAAAATGCACTCTATTTTCGAAATGTCTTTAATTCCTGTTCAGTTTTCCTTTTCACTCTTCTACATCCTTCTTCTCTTCAAAGAAGAGATGACAAAATCAAGACAAAGTGATGATCTTACCACAGAGAAGAAAAATAGCATAGAAACAGATTCTCCTGGATTCTCTGAGATTTGATATCCAAACCCAAGGTTGGTTGTGTCCAACATTTTAGATGATTTTGGGTACAAAAGGAATTTTGGTCATCTAGTCTACATATCTACTCATTCTACAAACACTGAATTCCTACTTCATCCATTCCATGATGGCAGCTCTCTTTGTCATAGCAGCTTAATCTGTATTTTTATATCATGATGAAATATAAAGAAGGATTTGAGCATCCAATAACTATTAAGCACCTTATACATGCCAGGCACCATCTTAGGGGCTAGAGAGAGATTGTCAAACAAATTTAAGGTTCTGCCCTCATAGTACTTGCTCAACAGTAGAGCAATCAGAGCAAAACAAAAGCACAGTTTCAGATAGTGACAGTGCTATGAAGAAACCAAAGCAAGGTAAGTACTCAGACAAGGCTAGTGGAAGAGAGCAGGAGACAAGGAGGGACAGAGAGAGAGGAAGAGGAAATAATATCCTACATTCAACAATAGTATCCTTAGAGAAAGCCTTTCTGAAGATGTCCTCTTTCAGCTAAGATCTAGGTGATAGGAAGGAGAGAGCCAGGGAAGGACCAGACAGAAGAGTTTTCTAGGCAGAGGGACCAATACGTGTAAAGGAGTGAAGAAGAAATGAGCTTACATGTTCCAGAAAGCCCAAGAAGGCCAGGGAGGCTGGGGTGGGGTGAATGAGGAAGGAAAATAAAATCAGAGGAGGTAGGGATCAAATCATGTAGGATTCAGTAAGCTATGATAAGGGATTTGGAATTTTTTCTAAGTGTGACAAGATGCCATTGCAAGATTTTGAACAAGACAAGGATATGATTTGATTTACATTAAAAAAAAATCACATCACTCTAGCTGCTGTGTGAAAGAGTAGAATGAGACACCACTAGTTAGGAAGAATTACAGTTGTCCTGCTGAGATAATGGTGGATAGATCAGAGCAGTGATCAGAGCAATGAAGGGGAGATGAGGAGAAGCTGTAGGGCTCAGTGTTATTGTGAAGGTAAAATTACTAGGACTTATAATGGATTGTATGTTGCATAACAGAAAAAGAGAGGAACCAAGGTTTCTTATTTTTCTGGCATGAGCAGCTGGGAGAACTAAGATGAGGAAGGGGGTTGGGAAGAAAAGTAGAGTTCAGTTTTGGACATGGGAGTGTTTGGAGATGTTGGAAATGTAACTGGGTAAAGAATCTGGAATGCAGGGCATAGGTCAAGGCTAGAGACTCAAAACTGGGAGACATCCGCACCTATTTAATACCTAAAGCCATGTGTTGTGGAAATTGCTCCCTGTTCACCAAACTCAATTATCCTCTTTTTCCTCTAGTAAAAGAACTGCCAACTTTTAGCTGGAGTCCAAGGCTACCTGACTAAAAACTACATTTCCTAGAGGCCATTCAGAAAGTTGTCATGTGACTCAGCTCTGGCCAATAGAATGAAAGGAGAAGAAATAGTTTAACTCTATAGTGTCCTCAAGGGTGGGGATGTGTCCTTCACGTCCTATTTTCTTCTTCCTGCCGGCTAGAACACAGACGTGATGCAGAGGTTGAAGCAGCCATCTGGGACCAGAAAATGGAGGCAGCGTGTTCAAAACAGCAAGAAAGAAAGATTCTGGATCTCCAACACTAACAAGCTATCGAAGCAGTGGGATAATCTACCCTCACTTTTACAGGAAAGGGATGTTGTGATTTAGATACCATGGGATTAAGTGAGATCACCAAGGTGAAAGACCAGGGGTAAGGTCTAAGCCCTGGGATATTACAATGTTTAGGGTTTGGGAGAGGAGAAAAGAAGAGTCCATAGATGGGACTGAAAAACAGCCACTAGTGAAATAAGATGAAAAACAAAACGAGACATTCAGAAAGGTCACAGTGGAAAACTAACTAGATAAAGTGTTTCAAAGTGGTGCCAAATGCTGCTGGGAATGATAAGAACAGAGAAGAGAATTTGAAAGAATGAAGGTGAAGGCAGCTTTGACAAGAAGTTTCAGTGGAGTGATGAGCTGAAAGACTATTTGGAGTGGGTTAAGAATAAATAGGAGGAGAGAAGGAGGAAACACCAAGTACAGATGAGTCTTTCAATGATTTCTGCTAAAGAGGGTGATAGTGAAATGGGAGATAACTGGAGAGGAAACAAAGGATAAAGGGAAGATTTTTTTTGTAAGTGAGCCCTACTATTATCAAACCTACTATAATGACAAGTTTAAAAATTAATTAAACTTGTCATTATTAATGACAAGTACTAAAAAGCAAGAGCTCTGAAATGCAGTATGAAATACTTACATTTTTATAAAGGAGTAATTCTTTCTTTGAAAAGATAACCCAAACTCACCTCCTTAAAGGAATGACAGCTCAAGCTGGTAAACTTGAGACCCTTAACTGAATCACGTTAACAGCACAAATGCTTCTGCTACACTACAAATGGAAACAGGGTAATTTATGGGACTCTTTCTCATTTGTAAATCAGTGCCAATAATTAAAAAAAAAAAAAACCTTGATAGTCTGACTAAATTTTCTTCTACAAACTTTTAAAATATACCTTATATTTCTGGTACCAATGAATTAAAAAGTTTGGTGTACTTTTGCTATTGGAGAAATCTGACCATTTCCTTGAAAATCCTAATGCTCTTCTTAGGTTCTCTCAGATTCACAGGGAAATCTCAAGTATGTGAAAATCATTAACATTTAGTAGGAGAGGAGATGGGGGAGGAATCTAATTGTTCACACAAAATATTTTGTATATAGAGGCAATTATTTCTTTAGATGTAATTTCAAAATATTCATTTATGTGAGTCCAGAAGTCAAACCTACCATTGCCATTAGTCATAACTTTTTTTTTTTTAATAAATTTATTTATTTTAGTTGGGGGCTAATTACTTTACAATATTGTAGTAGTTTTTGCCATACATTGACATGAATCAGCCATGGGTTCACATGTGCTCCCCCTCCCGAACCTTCCTCCCACCTCCCTCCCCATCCCATCCCTCTGGGTCATCCCAATGCTCCAGCCCTGAGCATTTGTCCCATGCATAGAACATGGAATGGTGTTCCGCTTCACATATGACAATATACATGTTTCAATGCTATTGTCCCAGAACGTCCCACCCTCACCTTCTTCCTCAGAGTCCACAGGACTATTCTATGCATCTGTGTCTCTTATTCTTTTAGTGAGTAGATTCTCATACAATACCTTAAACAAACAAACAAAAAATGACACTTGGAGATTTCATAGGGAAGATTCCCAGACAGTGAAAGAAAGTGCACTCTGGGCAGAAGGAATAGCAAATACAAAAGCTATGATGAGGGAGTACACTTGGCATGTCCTGGGAACAACAAGGAGGACACTGCATGGAAAGGAGAAAATAGGGTAGAAGAGTAAAAAATGAGATCAGAAATGCAGTGCATTTGTGTGTGTGGTAAGAATCATGCAAGGCTGTGCAGGCAGTTTTCAGGACTCTAGCTTTTACTCTGAGTGAAATGGAAAGTGATGATTTTGAACAGAGGAATGACATTTATGTTTTAACAGGATCCCTCCAGCTGTAGTGTTGGAGAGAGACAAAAGAAGGCAAGGGTAAAAGCAGAAAATAACAGGAGTCCATTCAAGGCTCTACTGAGGTCTGGTCCAAAGCAGCAGGGCAAGGATCTGAGATGTAGAAGAGGTATGATTCAGGATATGTGCTGAAGTCAAGTCAGCAGAATTAGTTGAGGGATTAGATATGGGGTGTGGAAGAAAAAGAAAGGAGCCAAGGATGACTCCAAGGCTGTGCAAACTGAAGGCTGGATATGCCATTAACTGAGATGGGAAGACTATGAGAAGAGGGGGTTGGGGGTGGAAATGAGGAGGTCTGGTTAAGTGTGAGCTGCCTTATCTAAGTGGAGATATTAAAGAGGCAGTTGGATAAATGAATCCGGCAAGGCTGAGGTTAGAGGTACATTATGCAAGTGTAGATATTGAATACATAATGAGGGAAGTGCATGGCTAAGTCACTCACTGTCATAATAGAACCCCCAAACAGCTTGACAGGCTAGAAAAAACATGAGCAAACTCTAACAAGCTGAAATTAAGTCGAAATGTAAAATTCTATACAAATACATGATGAGGGAAATAGAGCAGACTAGAGACATGTTTGAAAAAGATATAGAGGTCTTAATCAAGTATATAAGTTTAATAAATTAAAGGTGAAACAACTCATGCCAACTAAGGTTGTGTTGAGAATACAACCAAAAAAATTAGAGTTCTATTCTCTACCCGTTGATCAGAGCACATTTGCAATGCTTTGTTCCACTCCGTGTTGGCTGGAACCCAGGAGTTCGAAGCAGCCATTTTCAAAGACTTTGAAGCTGACCATGTAGGAAAAGGATTACATGTCTTCTCTGAGGCCTAAGGATACTGAATTAGAACCAGTAATTGAAAGGCAGAGATTCTGGAGCAATATAAAAAGAAATTTCTGACATTTATAGCTGTCTGAAAAGAGAATGAACTGTCTCTGGAGGTAATCAATGCCCTTTTATGAGAAATATTGGAGCACTGTCACCAATTTTTGAGAATCTATTATAAATGCTTTCATATGCTAGATATATTATTAGGCAATTTATACAATATATTAAGTCACTCTTCACTACAACCTCATATGAGGGAAGGCTTCCCTGGTGGCTCAGCTGGTAAAGAATCCTCCTGGAACGTAGGAGACGCAAGAAATGTGGCTTCGATCCCTGGGTTGGAATATCCCCTGGTGGAGGAAATAGCAACCCACTCCAGTATTCTTGCCTGGAAAATTCCATGGACAGAGGAGCCTGGTGGGCTATAGTCCATGGGGTTGCAAAGAGTCATACACGGCTGAGCACACGTGCATGCATGCACACATATGAGGAAATTTCAACTCAAAGCAAAGTGAACAAATCATATAGTTAGGGAAGAGCTGAGATTCACACCTATGTCCATCTGTTTCAAAAGCCCATGCTTCTGTGCATGTCTCTCTCTGGGTATTTTCAAGTGTGTATAGTATTTTTCAAGAGTGTATGTTAAAACTAACATGGAATAAGAAAACATTCTGCCTAGTTTATATGTACCTGTTAATCCAAAGAATTCCGTGATAACTTCATACCAATTACTGAAACCCATTTGCATCTTTCTTTTTTTTAAAAAAAACACCTTTTTTAGATTGGAGTATAGCTGATTAACAATGTTTTGATAGTTTCAGGTGGACAGCAAAGGGACTCAGCCATACATATACATTGGAGAAGGGAATGGCAACACATTCAGTATTTTTGCCTGGAGAATACGAGGGACAGAGAAGCCTGGCAGGCTATGGTCCTTGGGGTCACAGAGAGTCAGACACAACTGAGTGAATAACACACACATACATATACATGTATCCATTCTCCCCTAAACCGCCCTCCCATCCAGGCTGCCACATAACATTGACATCTGCATCTTTTTTTATTTATTGTGTGCATCATATTTCTCCGTTAAGTCAAATTCTCTCCGGCTGTCATGGAAGGTCAGTTGGAATGATGGTAGAGAGAGAAGTATTGTTATTTCTGGAAGGAAACTTCCTGACAGTGGTTAACACAGTGGGTGATGATGCCCCAGGAAAAAACAGAGAACGTGAGAGCTAGTCAAGACTCTTGCCCTGCCCCGAGGGAAGCATGGGTTACCTTAGCTCTAAAGTTGTCAGTGGTAGAATGTGCTTATTCCCTGGAAAACAAAGTGTTTATAACATGCTAAGTGCTATGGAAACACATTTGTTCTTTCCACAGGCATATGAAAAATTCAGGGGAAAAAATAAATCACTGAGCTTAAGAACCAGAGGAAAAATAATGAGAAGGGAACTTAGAAGAAGAGGAAACACCAAATCACAACTCCTACGAAAAAAATTCACAGTTATGGGCCTTTACATAGAGGCTGTTGGCCATACATTCTCTTTGAAAGGCCTTTGGGGAAGTATCTGGTGCATGGGGAAGAAGCTCTGCTAACACCACTAAGAACCAAAAGAGTCTCGGGAACAACGGCCCACAGATGGGGCCCACTCTGAACAACTCACTCCTTCCTCTATCTGAGCTCCTCCTATCTGAATGGGTTTCATTCCTGATAAAGAATTTCCTGCTGTTTCTTTGGCACTTCTCATTTTTATCAAACTTTTCTTTATCAGGTTTTGGGGTGTAAAGTGGCTCTAGAGGCTAAAGGAGTAGGAAGGCAGGCGGCAACAATCTCCTGACATTACAAACCAGAGGGAAGATCTGGTTTCCATAGGCCGTTTGTGAGGCTTTACCCAGGCTGAAGCCGGTCTCGCTGCTGCGTGCCTCACCAGGGCGCCTCACCAGGGCGGCTCGGGTACCAAGGCGCCCTCGTGTGAAACAGACGCACCCGCACGGATAGAGCTTGTGCTCTGTACGGGCAGGCGCGTCCTCCTCCTCGTTGACGGGCGTGCGTGTGGCTTCACGCACTGCGTCCTGGTTAAAACTCTTCTTCACAGAACAACTCTGTTCAGAGTTGGACATGACTTAGTGACTAAGCAACAATAACAATTAGCCACTAGCACTTACCCACTGGCTCAGTTTGTGTTAGTTTTCCAGCTGTCACTCTATACCTTGTTTCAGAGTTTTCAGGGGACTCTTCTACCACTGTATTGTCTTTGCACTAGCATCCACGCTACTCCCCAATATAAGTAAAGTGAAAGTGTTAGTCGCTCAGCTGTGTCCCACTCTCTGCAACCCCATGGACTGTAGCCTGCCAGGCTCCTCTGTCCATGGAATTCTCCAGGCAAGAACACTGGAGTGGGTAGCCTTCCTTTCTACAGGGGATCTTCCCAACCCAGGGATTCAACCCACAGATCCAACCCACATCTCCTGCATTGCAGGCAGATTCTTTTACCACCTGAGCCACCAGGGAAGCCACTAATATAGTGGCCTGTATTAAAAAGAAACCTTTGCTTTCCTACATGATGATAATAATTTTTGATATCATATTCTCACGGGTAATCACAAAGATGACCATGAACTTCTCAGGGAAGTTACAGCACAAAAGCTGGCCTCAATCAACTTTTCACTAAGTTCCTTTTTTAAAAACTGCATTCACTAACTTTCTAGTCTTTGATTTATTTTCATGATAGGATCAACTGAATTAAAGCTGAGACTGCCAAATTTATCAGTTTAGAGGATTGGAAGAGTCTTTTTCAGGCTGACCCACTCACCTACAATATCTCTGTGGTCTCTAAAACATCCTTAGCACAGATGAGTAAGGAAAAATATATATATAAAGAAATTCCTCACATATATTCCAGAAGTAAGAAATCAAAATTAGTGCAACAAAAATTGTCTAAAAGACTACCTTAGTAGGTTATAGGGACAGGGAAGGGAGCCAGCCAAAATCACCACAGTAGCACTGAACACTTGACATGAGTTTTGAAAAATCTGTGTACTTCTCAAGTGTAGAAGCAGGAAGAGTGGTTAGTAATCTCACTGAACATGCAAAGATAACTGGATTGCCAGCTCAGAGAAGACTGACTCAATCCTTATAATAGGTAAACCAAAAGGCCAATAGCAGATGTCTTCCATTTAAGCTCATAGAGAGAGATTTCCCTTGTGTTGAACGGATACGATCATGGAGTAACCACGGAATGGAGATCCCACTATCCTTCAACATGACACTTGTGTTCATGAGGGAAGTGAAGTCAATAAAATGGTCAAGAAAAAAATGATGTGGTTTTGGCAAATAACATGTCATCTTCTATAAAGTCTTGTGTTCTGCTTACAAGCACATAGTCCTAACCTTTCCTCCAGGTCATATTATTATCAATTCATGCCTGAATGAATGTGAAAGTTCCTAGCTATGGCACCTGATCATCCCTATCTAATCCTGCGTCTGTCTACATATAAGTCATCATGTACACTGTCAGGAGATTAATCTTTCTTCACTTGTATCATGTCCCTGGCCTTTGATGGTCTCTGTGATACTGTGAAAGGTGTTAAATGAATGTCTCTTTATGGTAGTGATGCTGGAATAGAGAAGTGAATGAAGAGGAGTGAACCATGTGATGATGTGAGGTTAAGAGGCTTCCAGAAGATGGAAAAGCCCGAAGCATAAACAATCAGTCAGGCTAAAGATGAGCAAGGACTGTGTGCTGGAGTGGAATGAACAAGAATAGGACCGGTGGTGACAGAGAAAATGAAGTTGGAGAGACAGACAGAGATCAGTTGAGTTATGGAGGCCAAAGTGAGGAGTGTGAACTTTATTACAGGTATAACGCATGATGAGTTATGCAAGTAACTTAATAAGCCCTGCCTGTTGAACAAATGAATTATTAAAATCTATTCAGAACTATTTATTTTGTTAAATTAGAATTGAAGCTCACAGCATGATTTAAAAGAAAGAGAAATATTCTTCTGCATGTTGAACATGTTTAAATTAAAATAATCTTTTACATGGGCCAAAGTTTTCTATTACTAAAATTGAATAATGTCAATCTTTCTAAGTCAATGGAAAAAATGAAGTCACACATACAAATTTCTCTTCTAATTGTGTCTTAGAACTTTAACATCATCTCTTGATAAAATGGATTAATAACAGTGGATATTCACAATTAAGATGCTTTAAAATATTATACACATATACACATAATTTAGGATGGAGAGACCTGCTTATAATACATATGTTTTGGAAATAAAATTATCACTTGTTTGCGTGACAGAATCGCATATGTCAATGCTCTACCTAAAGACATTATGACTTTTGGGTACTTCATGATTGGACAACAGATTCACTGACTGTGATAGGCAGCCTCTAACAACACCTCCAGTGAGCCCCACATCCTAGTGTTCATATCCCTGGTACTCCCTCCTGTTGAGTGGGGGCTGTATTTAATAATTTGCTTCTAACAAACAGAATATGGTAAAAGTGATGGGGTATTAACTCGGAGATTAGGTTACAATTTGTGGTTAGGTTAGGTTAGGTTACAAACATTGTGGCATCCACCTTGAGCATTCTCTTATTTACTCATTCTGAGATAAGTCAGATGCTGTGTTATGAGCTGTCTAACAGAGAGGCTCACGTGGCAAGTAAATGCTGGAGGCCTCTGGCCAATAACCAGTAAGAAATGCAGCTCTCATTCCAACAGCTCACAAGGAACTGAATCCGACCAACAATCATGTGAGTGAACTTGGACATGGATCCTCCCTAAGCTGAGCCTTAAGAAAGAGGCTGCAGCCCTAGCTGAGAGCTGGACTGCAACCTCATGAGAGAACAGAGGCACCCAACTGAGCTACCCCTAGATTCCTAACCCACAGAAACTGTGAAATGTTTTAAGTCACTGACTTTTGGGATAATTTGTTACACAACAATACATAACTAATACACGGAACTACTTATCATTTTAATGGAGATGTAGATCAGTTACATTTTTAACAGTGGCTAATCCAAAAGACATTTAAAATGTCTGACATACATATTTAATCGCTTTGTAATAGCAAGTTTGCCTTTATCATATTTTTTAATATTAGAATTAGTAATTCTAATTTGGAGGGGATAGTGAAAAAATCCAAAGGTTATATATTAATGAAAAAATCTGATCAGAAACTAAGAAACTGCAGTTTCAAAGAGACAGAAATCTAAAATTAGAAGTTAAGGTCTGGGTTCTAATATGCCTGAGAAAAATCTAGAGACTGTTATCAGATGAAAAACGAAGTTGCATGATACAGGGTGCTTGGGGCTGGTGCACCGGGATAACCCAGAGGGATGGGATGGGGAGGGAGGTGGGAGGGGGGTTCTGGAAGGGGAACACATGTACACCCATGGCGGATTCATGTCAATGTATGGCACAACCAATACAATATTGTAAAGTAAAAAATAGATAAATAAATAAATCTAAATTAAAAAAAAATGAAGTTGTAAAATCATTCTGTCTTTAAAAGAATGGCAGTGGGACACAAAGACACAGTAGCCTGAACTGGCACTTCAGCTTTAAAGCACTGGCATCAGTGCTCATTAATTCTGTGCAAATCAACCTCTGCATGCCTGTTTCTTCATCCATGTAATAAAAATAATGAGAAAACCTACATTTTAGGGTTGTAAAGCACTCAGAGCAATGCTTGGTACATGGTTAACAACCAGAGAAATTTAGTTCCTGTAACAATTACTGTTTTCTGTTATAGTCTTAAAAAATTATAAATCATAAATTTTCAGGTTACTTCACATGAGACATTTCAAAAAAAATTAGCAGGAAGTTCAGGAAACCAAACTTTAACCAGCGTTAAGAATAAGGCTTGGATTTCCTGGGTGGTACAGTGGATAAGAACCTGCCTGCCAATGCAGAGGACACAGATTTGATCCCTGGTCTGGGAAGATTCCACATGCTGTGGTATAACTAAGCCCGTGTGCCATAACTATTGAGCCTGTCCTCTAGAGCCGACAAGCCACAGCTACTGGGCCTGTGTGCTGCAGCTACTGAAGCCTGCATGCCTAGGGCCTGTGCTCCACAACAATAAAAGCCAACACTGCACTGAGAAGCCTGTGCATTGCAACAAAGAGTAGCCCCTGCTCAGCACAACTAGAGAAAGCCCACGTGCACCAATGAAGACTCAGCACAGCCAAAAATAAATAAAGGCTTGTTCAAGAAAGTGAGAAGACAAACCCATAGAATGAGTGAAAATACTTGTAAATCATGTACCTGATAAGGGACTGGGACTTGTATCTAGAATATAAAATGAACTCTTACTACCCAATAATAAAAAAGACAAATAATCAAATTAAAAACGGGCAAATGATCTGATGAGATAGTTCTTCAAAGAAGCTATACAAATGGCCAATAAACACATGAAAAGATGCTCAACATTATTAGCCATTGGTAAAATCTAAATCCAAACCATAATTAACATACTATTTCACATCCACTAGGATGGCTGTAGGGGACCTGGGTTTGATCTCTGGTCAGGGAACTAGGATCCCAAATGTCACTGAGGAACTAAGCCTGCATGCTACAACTCAATATGTGCCACAATGAAAGATCGCACATGACTCAGTGAAGACCACGTGTGCTGCAACTAAAACCTGACCCAGCCAACTAGTGAAATAAATAAATATTCTAAAAAAGACAACAGTAAGTGCCATTAAGAATGCGGAGAAAATGGAACCCTTGTACACAATTGGTGGGAACACAAAAGGTACAGGTTTTCAGTGGAAAACTCTGACATTTATTCAATTGATTCACTTCATTTTAAATGTACAGTTTGCTACCATCTCTATCACTGAATCAACTGAATCAAAAAGGAAAACAGTTGACCAGTGGATATAAAGTGTCTTCAAAATCCTCCACTTTACAATAAATTGGAAGAATCTTGTATTTTGTATTGAGATAAACCCCCTTTTTAAAATACATAGTAATATTCTAATTCATTATCATAAATGCAATTTAATCTTCAAATGTTAAATCAGGCATGCTATGGCTTAAAATCTACTTGAGAAATAATACTGAAACTAGGAAACTAAAAAGGCTCTCATAAAAATAGAAGCCAAAAAAAAAAAAAAAAAAACCAAAAAATTCAATGAGAATTTCCCCTGCTGCATGCCTAAGCTGTACTATGTGGGAAAATAGCATTGTCTTAAAAAAATAAAAAACTAAGCAGGAATTGAGGATTTAATTATGTGAGTTCATGGAAATTTACTGTCATCAAAAAAATAAGCTCATGGTTTATTTGCCCTCTAAAGCACACAATCCATTTAGGCAAAGACCTTCCTTTAAAGATCACCTACCTCAGCCTTCTCATGTTATAGATGAGGGCATTAAATTGAACATCTGGTTAAGGGTTGAGCAGAGTGAGAACCAAACGCTTTGACTCTAAGTGTAGGTTGTTTTCCTGGGTCTTATGGTGAGACTAAACCTTTAAAAAGAGACGATAGTTCCTGTATCTGTATAGAGATAATGGACTTCAAGTAGAGTTATTATTCATTCTTTAAGACCTTGTTAGCTTCTGAGAATATCAGTTATCACTGAGACTTCTATTAAATTGAGTTTTATCAAACGGTTTAGGAAAATACTTTTTTTTAGTTGAATGATATGAACTAAAGCCAAACTCACTGTATTTCTCCTTTGGTTGTTGTTTCTTTCTTCTCATTTTCTGTGTTTAACCTTCTCTGATTATCTAAAATGTAGCTGAAATAAGTTTTTAGGCACTTGGCATCTCCTGTTATAGGTTTAGAGAACCTCCTATCTTAAGAGGTAAAGCTTACCTCCCACTATATAATTTAAGTTCTTGTGAAATAACAGGAATTATATATTGGCCTCTGCCCCCAGTTCCTGGCATAGAGCTCCTGAAACTCTCGGAATTTCTTAAGTGGTAAGAGCACTGGGAGCATGTTTTGTTCTAACATTTGACCTTTCACCTTGGTTCCTGATACAAGACTCGTGAAACCTTTGTGCTGGGTGACAGGAATGTCTTCTCCTAATAAGCCACTCTGGATGGTCTCCTGGATTATGGCTGATCACTAAAAAGACCAAGCCATGGATGAGAAGTTTGGAATTTTCAGCCCCAGCCCTGCTGAAAATGGAGTTAATGACTGACCATCATGCCTATGTGATGAAGCCTCCATAAAAACCCCAATAATATGGGATCTGGAAGGCTTCCAGGTTGAAGAACACATCCATGAAATGGGAGGGTGATGAATCCCAATTTCAAGGGAACAGAAGCTCCAGTGTTTGGGATACTCCTAGACCTCTCCCTATGGAGCTCTTCATCTAGCTGTTTATCTGTGTCCTTTATCATATTCTTTAATAAAGTGCTAAACATAAGTGAGTGTTTCCCTGAGTTCTGTGAGCCACTCTAGCAAGTTAATTGAACCCAAGAAAGGGGTCACGTAAACCACTAATTTCTGTCCAAGTTGGATGAAGTTGTGGGTAACCTGGGGCTGACTACTTGCAACTGGCACCTGAAGTTGGGTGGGGGCAGTCGTGTGGGATATGACACAAATCCAAGTGGACAGTGTCAGAACTGAGTTAAACTGTAGAATTCCTAGCTAGCACTGTGGAGAATTCCCTGGTATGGGGGAAAACCCCACACATTTGGTGACCAGAACAGTTGTTAGTATCTTTGTGAGGACTAAAGGAGAAAGACATAGGAAAGGAGAACCACAGGTTTTCTCAACTCGGTACCAGATACTTAATTTCTCAGGTTTCCTTATAACTAGGGTGCAGACAAGTGACGTAGGCACCGCCTTACAAGATGCACCAACTCCAGACTACAAAAAAGCTATGGCTATTAAGACTCTTCTGGAGAGGGTGGTGGCCTTGGAAGCAGTAGCATCTAATTTCAAGAGCCAGCCATGGCACTGGTTCTGGAAGCAGAGTTAGGAATCAGTGATCTCAATGGTGCAAGCTATGTTCTATGACCAGCTGTGTGGTGGAATTTGGGGCTCTGTTCTTGTTTAAGGGACCTCCAAGTGTGACTCTCTGGCTCTCCTAGAAATTCTGCTTAAGTCTCCCAGAGTTAGTCTCTGTTACTTGAAACCAAGAAGAAGTATTAATACAAGCAGCTATTGGTAAAAGAAAGAGAAAAAGAAAGGAATAAAGAAAAAGAAAGAAAGGAAAAAAGGCTCTTCTATATTGTGAGTTTATCTGGAGCTGGTTCTGTATGTAGTTTTCATATTAAATAGTATTTCTCAGCTTGTAGGATAATGTCCAGCATTTAGTAGCATTTAGTAGGTTCCTAACAAATGTAGAATGAAGCTTCCAGGGATAAAAGGGATAAATAGCATCAACAGGATAGTACATTTACTAGAATGTGTGAGAACAGAACAACTAACCAAACTCAGAGTGGGGGGGGGGGGCAGAAGTTTTTTTTTTTTTTTTTTATGTTCATAGCCTAGTTTTTCTAATGGAACTTTCAAACTATCTAAATCTTGAGTGCAAGCCCATTTTCCTGGGAAGATACATGTGTCTATAGAGACGCAGACAGTAAATTCATTAGTGAGAGGACAGTTTGTTTATTTTTGCTATAAAATGACATGCTTTATTTCGCATGTAGAACTGATCTGTTGGTCTGGGACAGGGTAGGTTAGGGAAATGATTAACATTTATTTACTAGAAAATGTAAAAAAAAACAAAAAAAAATTTGTATATTTAAATGCCAAGGAAAAAGCAGGCAAATTTTGAAATCCATGCTTGCTAAATTTGGATGGAATGAATTTATTTTAAAATCCTTTAATTGGGTAAACATATGATGCCAAGAAAGCTGCGGCTTATCGTTGCTCCATTTGTTTCTTCACATTTTAATATCCTGGTAAAAAAGTCTTTGTCTTATGGAAATTCCAGGGAACATGTGAGCATGTCTATCTTACTATGAACATAAGTACTTCGTTTTGCTGGCCATCCTACCAAATTATGTGCTTAATATAAAATATTTATAGATGACTGGAACATAAACACCATAGCTGCTACTCTGAAATTATGGTAACAGAAACTGGCGTTTAGTTGTACTGTTTCCACTCAGTCACAAACTGTGTTTAAGTAGGAGCTTTGGGTAAAGGAAACTGACTGCAAGGACTATTCAGAAAGTTCAGTTATGATTCTTTCAATTTCTCAGCCATTTCAGCTGTAAACTGGGAAAAAATTATACCATGGAGACTGGGTGAGGACCAAACACAATTACATATTTTAAAGAACCCAGAAATATGCTTAATATACAGAGTGGGCACTCAAAAAAAGGCAAAAGGAGGAGGGGACAGCAGAGGATGAAATCATTAGCATCACCGACTCAAAGGACATGAACTTGAGCAAACTCTAGGAGATAGTAAAAGACAGGGAAGCCTGGCAAGCTGCAGTCCATGGGGATGCAGAGGCACACATGACTTAGTGACAACAAGAACAAAACTCAAAAAAAGGGAGGAACTAAACCTGAGTTTGCAACTTGAACTATTTAGTAGCACAGGCAAATCTATGTCAAAAGCATTTTGTTTGGGGAAAAAAAAATTCCAAAATATTTTAAGCTATGATACATGCTGAATAAATCTTGTAAATACTTAACTTAATTTATTTTTATCCTCTCATTATTCTAACAGTGTAGCTCATGCTTACTATTTTTATTCATAAAAATTATTTATACTATTATTATTTATAACATAATTCTTTGTTTAACCCTGGATATTATCATTTTGGTGATGGTTTAGTCACTAAGTCACGTTTGACTCTTTGAGACCCCATGGACTGTAGCCCACCAGGCTCCTCTGTCCATGGGATTTTCCAGGCAAGAATACTGGAGTGGGTTGCCATTTCCCTTCTCCAGGGGATCTTGCCCACCCAGGAATCGAACCTGGGTCTCCTGCATTGCAGGTGGATTCTTTACCAACTGAGCCACCAGGGAAGCCATGATTATCATTTTAATATGGGAAAATTTATGTAAATATCTCACTGTCAATTAGAGAAGTCCCTGCTTCAAGACACTGTAAGGTATGTGACACTGCTAATTATTTTCTCTGGGTTTACTAACGCATTATAATTTAGTTCAAAGTCGTACAATAATCAGTGACAAAGTGAGTTGGTGTTTTAAGAGAAGACAAAAATGTTTTCTAAGACATTTATGTCTCACTTCTTCCCATGTCAAATACTAAGTCATTTTGGTTCTAATATAAAAATGGTTTATCAAATAAATATAAATAAATTACCTTTCACATTTAACTAAAGTTCTGTGTCTGGGGATCTGAAGATCTGGGCTCTGGTCACAGCTCCATTAATAGCTGAGTTGGATCAGCCATTTGCCTCCCTCAACCTGTTTTCTTACCTCTATCATAAAGCTGTTACACTAAACTATCACTAAGTTTTCTTCCAGTTCTTAAATTCCCTATGATCTATATTATGTCCTGCTTCCCAATAAGATTATTAGTTCTCTGGAGGCATAAATCAGATCTTTGAGAGAAGCTGTACATTACTTAGCATAGTGCTATGTATGGAATATCTATAAATCTGAACTGCAATTATATGACACTATAAAACAAATATGGAACCAGATTATTACACCTTATAGTATAAAACCAATTATTGCAAAGTAGTCATTATTTAACATTTACAATGGGGTCCTCTCTTACATTTCAGTCAAGCAAATGCTTCCTTTACCACTCTAGGTAGTATGAAGCTGGGAGGAATGACTAAACAGGATAGTTTCTATGTGAGGTGTTATGTCCTCTTATCTCCATAAACCATTAAAATACTCCTAATCTCTAGACTTACTCTTTATACACTGTCATACGTCAGTGTGGTAAGCAGCTTCAATATGATCCCCAAGGAACCCCACTTCTTCACACCCTGTGTACTTCCCTGGTACAAAGAATCACGGTTAGCATGCAGCAGAACTGATGGGACTCCAACGCTTAGGTTTAAAAGACTGACTGCTCTCCTGGGAGCTCTCCCACACGCTCACTTTCTCACTCCTGTGGATTACTTACCCTGAGGGAAGCCCCAGGGAGAGGCCCACAAAGTGAGAAGCTGAAGCCTCCTACCAACAGTGAGTGAGTTTGGGAGCATACCCATCAGTGCTGATCAAGTCTTCATCTTCACCAACAGCTTGATGCAACCTCAGGAGAGACCTGGGCCCAGAACCACTCTGCTAAGCTGTTTCTAGATTCTTGACCTTCAGAAACTGTGTGAGCTAACCAATGTTTGCTTTTTCAAACTGCTAGGTTTGCAGATTCTACACAACAAATATCTACTTATCATCCTTTTCTAATATGAAGTACCCGTGATTTCTTCTTCTTGCCTAGATGATTATAACTTCCTAACTGTTGTCCCTGTAAAAGCATCAGCCTCTGTAATATTCATCCTTTACATAGCTGTAAGTGAAATATTTGACATGCAAGTTTATTTGTGCCTCTCTATTGCTTAAAAAATTTTAGTAGCTCCCTATTACTGGACATGGAACAACAGACTGGTTCCAAATAGGAAAAGGAGTACATCAAAGCTGTATATTGTCACCCTGCTTATTTAACTTATATGCAGAGTACATCATGAGAAATGCTGGGCTGGAACAAGCACAAGCTGGAATCAAGATTGCTGGGAGAAATACCAATAACCTCAGATATGCAGATGACACCACCCTTATGGCAGAAAGCGAAGAGGAACTGAAGAGCTTCTTGATGAAAGTGAGAGAGAAGAGTGAAAAAGCTGGCTTCAGGCTCAACATTCAGAAAACTAAGATCATGGCATCTGGTCCCATCACTTCATGGGGAACAGATGGGGAAACAGTGGAAACAGTGTCAGAGTTTTTTTGGGGGCTCCAAAATCACTGCAGATGGTGACTGCAGCCATGAAATTAAAAGACGCTTACTCCTTGGAAGAAAAGTTGTGACCAATCTAGATGGCATATTAAAAAGCAAAGACATTACTTTGCCAACAAAGGTCCGTCTAGTCAAGGCTATGGTTTTCCCAGTAGTCATGTATGGATGTGAGAGTCGGACTGTGAAGAAAGTTGAGCGCCGAAGAATTGATGCTTTTGAATTGTGCTATTGGAGAAGACTCTTGATAGTCCCTTGGACTGCAAGGAGATCCAACCAGTCCGTCCTAAAGGAGATCAGTCCTGGGTGTTCATTGGAAGGACTGATGTTGAGGCTGAAGCTCCAATACTTTGGCCACCTCATGCGAAGAGTTGACTCATTGGAAAAGACCCTGATTCTGGGAAAGATTGATGGCAGGAGAAGGGAATGACAGAGGATGAGATGGCTGGATGGCATTGCCGACTTGACGGACATGAGTTTGGGTAAACTCTGGGAGTTGGTGATGGACAGAGAGGCCTGGCGTGCTGCGGTTCATGGGGTCGCAAAGAGTCGGACACGACTGAGTGACTGAACTGAACTGAACTGATTACTATTAGAACATTCAAAACTCCATACCATGTCATAGAAGGCCTTCACAAACTGGCTTCTGTTTTCTCTCTAGCTTCTTCTGCACCTCAGTACTTCTGCACTTTAACTCTACTTCAATACCCAAAGTAGGCTAAGGATTTTTCTTTTTCTGATATCAGTATTACACTGTTCCCTCTGCCTAGAATATCTCACCCATTTGACCAATACTACTTATCCTTCAAGATTCAGTTTAAGTATCACTCTGTGTGTGTGTGTGTATTTAATTAATTATATATTTTTCTTGGATATAGATACTTCTATACAATTTATAATTCAATTCGACAAAAAATTTTGAGCACCTGCTATGTGTTAGGCACATTTTTTTTTGTAAGGCATTAGGAATAACAAAAAATATTAAGTGAAGGGTCCCTAACCTTAAGGGAGGGGAAGTAGCAAGGAAGTTAGGCAGTAAACAACTGATTACAAATGATATGAATGTTACAAAAATAAGGGAGTTCAGAGTATTCTGGGCAGATAAGATGGGGAAAGGACCCCATACTTATTCTGTGGTTTTAGGAGAGCTTTTCTTGAATGATTGTTGAGTAAAGGATTTAAGAAAAAACTCTTCCCAAAAGATGTGAAATCAAAATAAAAACACAGCCCTAAATTTTAGTCCAAAAATCAAAATCAGCAAGTAAAACGGAGACATGTTTTGGCAACAATATATGTAAAAAAGAGCTATGAACTATATTTGACAGAAAGCACAATGTATGATATAGAAAAAAAAAACACTTTGGTTTCACCAATGGGAATATACTATATAGATCCTCCTCAACTGACAATGGAGTTACAGTCCAATAAACCCACTGTAAATTGAAAATATCGTAAGTCAAAATGAATTTAATACACCTTATCTACCAGACATTGCTTAGTCCAGCTTTTGCTGTTGTTCAGTTGCTAAGTCATGTCTGACTCTTTGAGACCCCGTGGGTTGTAGCTTGCCAGGCTCCTCTGTCCATGGGATTTCCCAGGCAAGAATACTGGGGTGGGTTGTCATTTCCTTCTCCAGGGGATCTTCCCCACCCAGGGATCTAACCTGCATCTCCTGCATTGGCAGGTACCAGGGAGGCCCTTAGCTCAGTATACCTTAATTATTTATTTGGCTACATCAGGTCTTAGTCGCAGCATGTGAGATCTAGTTCCCTGACCAGGAATCAAACCTAGGACCCTGCAATGAGAGTATAGAGTCTTAGGTGCTGGACCACCAGGGAGGTCCCAAGTCTAGCTTACCTTAAATATGCTCACAGGGGCTGCCCTGGTGCTCCAGTGGATAAGAATCCACCTGTCAATACAGAGGAGACAGGTTTGATCCCTGGTCTGGTAAGATTCTACATGTTGTGGAGCAACTGACCCCGTGCACCAAAACTACTGAGTCCACACTCTGGAGCCTACACTCTAGAATCCGTGCTCCACAACAAGAGAAGCCAGCCGCAATGAGAAGACAGCACACTGCAGCCAAGAGCAGCCCTCGCTCTCCACAATGAGAGAAAGCCTGAGCACAGCAACAAAGACCCAGCACAGCCAAAAAAAACTATTTTTTTTTTTAATATGCTCAAGACACTTGTATCAGCCTACAGTTAGGCAAAATCACCTAACACAAAGCCTATTTTATAATAAAGTGTTGACTATCTCATGTAATTTACTGAATACTATACTGAAAGTGAGAAGCAGAATGGTTGTTTGGGTACAGATTGGTTGTAAGGATATCAGTTGTTTACCCCGGTGATCACATGGCTGACTGGGAGCTGTTGCTGCCCAGGATCACTAGAGTACTGTAACTAATATCACTAGCCTAGGGGTAAAAAAATTAAATTTCAAAATTGAAGTATAGTTTCTATTGAATGCATATCACTTTTGCACTATCTTGAAGTCAAAAAAATGGATAGGTCAAACATTTGGAAATTGGGGACTGTCTGTACAGAGTTTGGAAATACTCCATTATGCTCAGCATTCACAGCCTCTTAAAGAAAGGTGGGAAAAGCAAAGCCCGTTCAGAAGAGAATGACCAGAACTGAGACACCTTGAACCCACATCACAAAAAGAATAGCTTCTGAAAACTGGAAGGCCTTGCTGTGTGAAGATTCAGAGGATGCACAGTGTATAAATAGCTAAAGGTAAGTCTTGTAGAAGAAATATTTTATATTAATATATAGTCCCATGGATTTATGGATAGAGTAAGGAAGAGACAGAAAAACAATTCACAAATAGCCAGAGCTATTTAAGGCAGATAAGTCTTCATCCCTGGAGGTGACTGTTTCTCAATTTGTTGGCCACTCAGCAAAGCACTGCAGAAGGGAATCCAAACATTTGAAGGGAGTTAGTATGTATGACTTTGTAGTAAAGCCTTTTAAATTTTGATATTTTATGGCTTGAATACATGAATATTAATAAGTCTTTCTTCGTCCTAATCTACACTGCAGTGATGCCAAGTAGTTCACATTTTCCACAAGATTCTGTTCTATATAGTAAGCAGAATGAAAACAAAGAGATGGGCTTTAGATACCTTCAAAGAGGCTATCTATATGGCCTTCTCAGCAACTCTGTTCCTAGCAACAAACTATCTTACAGTTCATTTGTCTCATTATTTAATCTAAATCATATGTTTAAGGCATGCATTTGTTTCTGCAAAATCTGGAGGAAAATATCTCTATGGATATTTGGTTGAGTTCAAAGGCAACTTTTGCTTGATGCACTCAAGATCCCCAAAGCAAAACTTCTCTCTAATGAACTCTAATATCTGTATCCATATTTTCTATTTCAACTTTCTGAATTCAGAAAAAGGAAATATAGATTTCTTCAGACTCACTAACTTTTATTTGTAAAAGTCCAAGTATGTGTGCTTAGTCGTGTCCAACTCTCTGCGACACCATGGACTGTAGTCTGCCAGACTTCTCTGGCCACTGAATTCTCCAGCAAGAATACTTGGGTGGGTTGCCACTTCCTCCTCTAGGGGATCTTCCTGACCCAGGGATTTAACCTGTGTCCCCTGCATTGGCAGGTGGATTCTTTACCACTGAGCCACCTGGGAAGCCCCAAAAGTCCAAGGGGAGGCATATTTCCCAGTGTAAACAAAAACTACAATGTCTTTGACATTGTAGTCTATCACTCTGTCTTCAATTTATGTCTATCACTCTGTCTTCAATTTATGTCTTAAATATCAAAGAATTTACCATGCAAGTACTGAAAGAACTATGCAACACTCTATAGAAAGTTATGATCTCCAGTGTTTCCAATTGGTATCACTGCAAAGGAGAATACACAGAGGAGTTGAACCTGTGCTTGCTAACCAGTTCTTCTGTAAAACAGGCACTTGAGATTATGTGAAATAGCTCAATCTTCTGACACACTACAAGGTTCTTAATTTTCCAGTACAGATAAATCCATTCTGAAGAGCTTAATATGTATAAAATAAATAAATATTTCAAATTTTGGACAATCACTAGGAGGTTCAAACCAATTTTCTTGGCTTAAATAGATGTTGATCTGTAGTTTTTATTAGCTGAAAGCTAAACCATCTGTTTGAGTAGAAACAGATTCTGGCCCAAGGGAGAAAGGGTGAAAGTGATCTCACTGAAGCTAACGGGGCACTGAAGGTCAGTTAGGTGCAGTGGGTTTGGGAACTGGCTCCTTTGGGTCAAGGAAGTTCTCTAATATCCTAGAAGATACAGTGCAAACTTGTCTAATTTAAATCTCTGGAGCCTAGTGAAAGTTCTAACAGATTAAATGTTTGATTAGTAAATCATACACAAAAAAGACAAATGCTTCATGGAAAAGATTTACTTGCACAACTGCCAATAAATTATCAAACCAATGATCATTATTCACAAAGTGATAAGTATTCCAAGTACAGAAAGGCAGACATACCATTAATCCTATTTTATTTTTGTTTTAAAAATCTATTTTCAGATTTACTTTGTAGAAGGGGCTTCAGAAGAGGCTATACCAAGTGGGGATAACCTAGTGGTTTGGAAGGAATTAAAAACAGATACCCTGATGACTTCAAGAAATAAATGGGAAAGAAAGACAACCAGGGAAATGAGGGTGGCAGGATACAGTAATGTGACAGTTTTTTCAAGGTCATGGGATCAGTTTTTACTTCTTCCTCCTTTAGTTGCCAAGCACTATAGATTTTCCTTCAAAATTTCTTTGGACATTTTCCCTTTCTTTCCATCCCATGCCTTTAATGATCTCACTCCAAAACTGCTGCCATGTCTCCTTGCTCATCTTTTCTGAAGCTTCAATGTACTCTACCCTTCCTCCTAGCACAGCTTCCCTCTTATTTTCTTTCTGTTTACAGACCTCCCAGATTAACAGTCTCTTAATAGAGCCTTTAGAGTGTTCTTAAAATTATGATAGCTTAAAGTCACTTCTTTAACTCATTAACGACCTAAAGCATATATAACTGCATCCCATGCAATAAACACCTATTCCTCACCTCTCCTCAACATGAATCCTCTCTTTACTGTCTTCTCCTGGCTACCTGATACAAAGAGCCAACTCACTGGAAAGGACCCTGATGCCAGGCAAGATTGAGGGCAGGAGGAGAAGGGGGTGACAGAGGGTGAGATGGTTGGATGGCATCACCAACCCAACGGACATGTTGCTGCTCAGTCACTAAGTCGTGTCCAACTCTTTCCAACCCCCAATCGATATGAGTTTGAGCAAACTCTGGGAGACAGTGAAGGACAGTGAAGCCTGGCATGCTGCAATCCATGGGGTCACAAAGAGTTGGATACGACTAAATGACTGAACAACAAAACTACCTGGATACCTTGCTCAGTTCCAACAGAGCACGTGATGGAGCACACAGCAAGCAGCAGATGTGAGTTTGTCCACAATATCCATTATTTTCATACTGAGAGAAGTTCACGTTTTTTTTTGTTTTTTTTCAGATCACGATGTGCCTAGTTAAAACATTATACTCCTGAGCCTCCTCTGACGCTAGGCACAAGAGTGTGACACAGTTAACATCCAGTGAGAAATAAAGCCTGCTAAAAATTTCTGGAAAATGTGCCTTCCTGATAGACACCATGCCTTCCTTTTTTTCTGTCTGAAATACAGATATGATGGCTTGAGCTGCAACAGCCGCTTTCAGATCATCTGGGAAAGGCCAAGACAATTGCAGCAACCTTAGTCCTAGCACCCTTAAATTTCTGAATCAACACCAGCAACTGGACTGGTTCACTGCTGTGGATTTTTCAATACATAAGAAAAAAATCCAATTTATTTAAGCCAATGCTTAATTATGTGTTCTGTTACTTGTAGCTGAAAGCAATTTTTGTATTATATTATTCTATAATAATATAAAATATTTCAATATAACAGAGAGTATAAGATATAAAATTTTATATCTTATATTTTCCTCATCCTTATATTCTAAGCTTCCATTTACAGTTCAGTTCAAGTTTTATCTCCCAAGGAACCAAATTATGTTAGTCATCAAGATTTTATCATTTATCATATTCTTCTAATTTTCTTCCTTTTTTTTCCCCTTCTTTTGAAATTTATTTATTTTTTAATTGAAGGATAACTGCTTTCATAATTCTGTTGTTTTCTGTCAAACATCAACATGAATCAGCCATATACCATAGCATTAGCTTTATAACTACCCAGTACCTAATTGATCTCTCCTTTAAAAAAATCAATCAGCATATTATTAATGGTTCAGAACTGATCTGTGCCATCACTGTGGGTCTAGATCCACTTAGTAAATTAGCATCACTGGAAGCTATGAGCTATAAAGGGACCTAAGAAATTCAGTCAGAATTTACCCAAATTCTGAAGACAATTGCGTCATACTCTACCTCCCATAGGTGAATGTCCTCTCACTAGAAAACTGCCAATTGAATCTGCAGCTCAAAATGTAAAGTTAGTCTTTCTGAAAGTATTCCTTATCATAGTTAGCACAGTAAATGTTATTTAATGCTCTTCATTTTACTTGTCAGTTATTACTATATACATAATTAATACATCTCTGTCTCTGTTTTGAAAGAAAAAAAATTCTTTTTTTCAGGTGAACAGTGTGATTTTTCTCCTTTCTTCAGTAGAAATTCTCAGTGTGGGAATTTTACTACTGGTTTTAATAGTGAGTCAAAAAGTGAGAACTATTTGATCATGCATTTAAAAAAAAATTAAAACATGGCTTCAAGAGAAGACTCCATTTACTCAATTAGATATAATTATATCTGAAATGGAATGAATTGCAATGAAAATGCAAAATTGTTCACATATGTTTAAAAACAGATAGCCTGTACACATTTAAAGAGAAATGAATATATAAGAAGAAAATGCACAACTTTTAGGCACAACTCTCTTGCAACTAGCCTGCTTGAGCAGAACAAATCTAAAATAGGACAGTTTCCAAATATATTTCCTTTGGGATAACACTCCTATGAAAGCAATCATTAAAAGCAGTTGTATCAACATTCTCTTATTATTAAAACCAACCCATTTAATTGGTTGGTTTGCTTTCTGCCCTTCTGTTATAGTCTCTCCAACTAAAAAGGTGATCCACTGCTAGTGACTTCTAGATTTTCCTTACATGAAAATTATTTTGAGATTAAATATAATTACAGTTTAGCCTTGTAGTCATTTGTTCGCTTACTTGGGGCCTTAATAATGACAGGGTAGAATTAGAGTTACAGTTTTATTTTTATTACTCATTTACCACATTATGTGAGCTACATGGCTAACAGAGGGAAGGAGAACGGTAAAACCAAGTCAACAAAAGTGCTGGTCAAACTGTGAAATGTATCTGCTAATGGCTGTGTTCCATGCCTGATGAAAGGCATCTACAAAGTAGTTACCATTAAAAAAAACTCTTCTATATTCTATTTTGTTGAATTATTTATCAAGAATGAACAAAAGGATATGAGCAGTTTTACTATAACATGAGTGGAAATAATTTAAAAGCAGGAAATGCTGATTTATAGTACAAGAAGACCTTCTAGAATCCTTTTCCAAAAAAAAAAAAAAAAATAGCAATAGCTTTTTAATTCATCACCAACTGGCATGCCATATATCTGCAATCATTTTTTTTTAAGTTTTTTAAAAGTATGCCTAGAATTTCATTTTACTTCAATAATCTTCGGTGTGAAGACCTCCTCAAAAACAGACCTTCTTTCTTGCAGCCTAACCTGTTTTCAACTCTCTTACGAGAACAAAGGAAATTAAATAATATTACTCTTCAGTGAAGAGTAATAAACTACAAAAATTAAATAAGGTATGGAGAACACAGAATGATGCGACTAGTATTTTCTAAATGGCATTAAAGTCACATCCATATCCTACTCTCTTTAGCTATTTTTTATATAGACATTTTTCCATAGCTCAAAACCACAAAGTAGAATCATTATACATTATAGCTTAAGGCCAAACATTGACCTAGGAATCTAATTCACTTTGCTACAATTGGAAAGTCAAATTCCTATTCCCAAATATCCACATATAGGATACAACAAAATCCAATTGCTCAATAAACTTTGACTTTATACCCTCTACACGTACTCCAAAATTCTACAAGCTCCACTTAAGTCAAAGAGAGGGATCAAACCCACAACTCATTTTTCCTTTCCAAGTTACATGTAACTTTTGAATTCAGAGATGGCAGAAAATATATTTTATTAACTTTCTCAAGTCCTCATATTGCTCAGGGTGAAAAACTTGCAGACTGTTTTTAATCAAAGAGTTAAAATAGTAATGTCTTTCAAGTGGCCGCAAAGTAATGATCAAATAACATTTACCTTACTTATTTTGTCATTCAACAAACATGTGCCTATCAAATCCAAAATATTATATTATATTATATTGAATTATATTGCTCTCAATGAATGTGCTTAACCTTTATAACACAGGGATAAAGTAGTATAAAAATATATCTTAAATTCTGGAGTCCACATATTTTTAATATTTACACATTTGTCTTTAATATTGAAATATTTAATTAATAATTGATCAAAATACATTTTATACAATGTATTTAGCTCTTACTTCTCTGTTATATAATGGTTTAATAAATGGTACAAATTACTTCCTTGACCTTTAACGTCTTCATCTATAAAATGAAGAAATACTTAGCTGGCAGCTGAGCATTACATAAATTAACAGAGATGAATATCTTGCAATATATCCTGTGCCAGACACTGCTTGCTCTGCGTGCTGGGGTTTTGGTAAATGCAAATATAACAAACAGCATTCCTGTCCTTAGTGAGGAGGAGAAGCTGGCTGAAGTGACCAAGAAGGAGAGGCGGCAGGAAACTGGACCAGCCACTGCACCACAAAAGCCCACAAAGTAAAGTGTTTAAAACATGGGGAGCACCAAAAGTGAGCTTGAGGGGGTTGATTGCAAAGGGACACAGATAAACTTCTTGAAGCAGTGAAAATGTTGCTATTATGAATGAAGTGGTGGTCTCACAACTGTACACTTGTCAAAACTCATAAAACTGTACACATAAAATTGGTGATATTTATTGTATGTATATTATATCTCAATGAATCTGATTTCTAAAAAATGCATGTATCATGCAAAACAATTTTAAAAAGGGCAGAAAAGCTGTTCTAAATGAAAGGAGACTAAAGAGGTGTGACAAGGAGATGCCATGTATGACCTCTGATTGGATGTTGAATCCCTTCCCCCAAAACCTATAAAGAATATTTTGGGGGCAAATTTGGAAATCTGAATATTGATTATATATTAAACTCTATTATATCAATGTTAAACTTTGATGTGGTCATTTTATTGTGCTTGTGTAGGAGAACATCCCTTTTTTAGTAGATGCATATTTAAGTATTTAAGGGTAAAGTATTAAAATGTTTGCAACTAACTCGCTAATGGTTCAGAAAAAAACACATGTGAGTATAAAGAGATAAATAGATACAAATAAAGCAAATGTGGGAAAATGCTAACAATTGGCGAAATCTAGGTAAAGGGTCTCCATATACTCACTGTACTCATCTTTCAACTTTTCTGTAGATGTGAAGTTTTTAAAAATAAAAATGGGAGGCTGAAAAAAAGAGGGAATAGTCAACCATGTCAAATACCATTGAGAGGTCAGGTAAGATGATAATGAAGACATGACTCTTGGCTTTGACAAAGTATTGGTCATTGGTGACCCTTTTGCAAGAACACTTCAGTAGGGCAAAAGTCACATAAGAGTAAGCAGACGAGAGAACGAGAGATAAGCAAATGGAGGCAATGAGTATAGGTAACTCTTTCAAGAGTTTTGCTGTGAAGGCAGCAGAGAAACAGTACATGGAGTCAAGAGATTCTCCCTACATCAAAAGCAATATTAAGGCATTTTGTATGTTGATAGGGATGACCCAGTAGAGAAGAAACTGATGGTTAGGGAGAGAAAGGGTAAAAATGCAGGAGCAAAGTCTTTGAAATGGTGAGAAGGGCTGGGATGCACGATCCAAAAGGACGGAGTCACCTTAGATAATGGTGACCATGATGACAATGACAAAGTAAGAGTGACCAAACTGAAAACAGCTAGGCACTATTTAAAGCATTTCTGCTCATTTAATTCTCACCCAAATCTAAGAGGAAGGTATTACACTAATATCTCCTTTTACAGGAAGCTCAAGTACAGAAGGAAATGGCAACCCACTCCGGTATTCTTGCCTGGAGAATCCCACGGACAGAGGAGGCTGGCAGGCCATGGTCCATGGGGTCGCAGAGAGGCGGACATGACTGAAGCGACTAAGCACACACGCACACACAAGTACAGAAAACTCAACTAATTTGTATAACTATACATATCCAATAAGTAGCAAAGTTGGGATTTACAACTCAGTGGAAGAAACTTTTCTCCCAGTGCAGTAAGAAGGAAGGCAGAATTTGTGGGTATGATACCGCTAGGTAGTGGAAAGATAAGATAGCTCTTAAACGATTACATCTGTTTTCTCAATGAAGCATTTTGATAAGTTCATCAGCTGAGGAGGTGAAGAGAAGGGACGTTGGAGATTTGAGAAAAGAAGGTGAGAAATTCTTGTTTCAGAGAAAAGGGAAGTGAATTTACTAGCAATGATAGGTGGTACTGAATGCCCCTTTGGAATTAATGGTCATAAATTTGAAGTGAATCTCCTTGTCCTGACTGGATGATGTTTTGTAGCAATTTTCAACCGCTTGACAGCAGGCATAAAGAGTAATAGCTGTGTTTAATTAGGGTGAGATTTTTACAGACAAGTGGGACCTGAGGAAAGAGGAGCTGGTTAGGGGGGTGGGGGTTGGTTTGCAAGAGTGGTGATAGTATGGGACGTGGAATATAGGCTTGGTCAGGAGTGTATGGCCATGATGGATGTACGACACAGAAAAAGTGGCAAAGTCAAAGGACTGGAGATTTGTGAGGTCAGAGAGTAGCTGGAGTGTGGGTATTACAGTGGGAGAGCAAGTCAAGTCTGAGTGGGATGCCTGAAGAGGTTTCAAACGGATGCCATTATGGATGATGATGAGGTCTTGAGTATGACCATGTGGATGGGAAGCTGAGGTGGTACAGAAATAAAAGATGAGTGAATCTAAAGAGGCCTGAGAGCTGGATGAGTCCTCTGTGTAGATGCTGAAGTTTTACAGAGAGTTGACAAAAGCCGTGGTGGAGAAGTAGTCAGTGAAAGTGGAGTAGAAGACAGCAGCAAAGAAGGGTAAAAGGAGTGTTATAAACTTGAAATATGTTAGGGAGACTAAAGAAGAAAGGTGAGGTCATCTGGAAGTTGTAATGGGGAGCAAGGATACTCTCCACCCCATCTGCAGGCTCAGAGATATATGAGGTGGGAAGGAAAAATCAAGGTATAATTTGAGAAGTGGCCTCAAAACAAGAAGGTAAAGGGATGGTTCAGAAAAGAAGCTGAGGATGCAGCACAGTACTGAGCACATAGTATCTACTTAATCAGTATTTCCTGAATTTGAAGTAACTTTTCCAAGAGTAGCCTATATCCTAAAAAGGAAAACAAAACTTATTTACAAAGAAATTCAAACCAGATTAAAAAGGAAATGATCCTCTAATTATGGTATTTTTCGAATCCATGAAAAGGCTCATTTTCAAAAATTAGTCCTCTGGCCAAGATAATCAGAGTCAAACAGCATCTTACTGTTTTTGGCTTAATATCAATACAAATGGATAGCTTCTGCTGCTGCTGCTAAGTCACTTTAGTCGTGTCCAACTCTGTGCGACCCCATAGACGGCAGCCCACCAGGCTCTGCCGTCCCTGGGATTTTCTAGGCAAGAACACTGGAGTGGGCTACCATTTCCTTCTCCAATGCATGAAAGTGAAAAGTGAAAGCGAAGTCACTCAGTCGTGTCCGACTCTTCACGACCCCATGGACTGCAGCCTACCAGGCTCCTCCGTCCATGGGATTTTCCAGGCAAGAGTACTAGAGTGGGTTGCCATTGCCTTCTCCGAATGGATAGCTTACTGTTATGCGAAAGAATGCCTGGTTTTATTTTATAAGAATCTGAGATCAGAACACTAAAATTAAGTAAATTCTGCCTTGTGGAAGTTAGACAACAGCCTTTCTGAGCATAAGCTGACCAGAAGTTAGATCTATTATGGTTCAAGCAGAGAAATCTAGGTACTTATGGAACAAGATTAATAATATTTCCTAAGCATATTCTTTGGAGTGTAACACAGTACCCTTTAGAATATACTGTTCCACTTGAAGTTGTAATACGATTGATCCATGAAAGCCTCAGAGGTATGGCTTTATTGAAGGAGGATAAGTTCACCTCAATGTTACAGTTTGTTTTTTTTTAAAGTTTGTTCTGTCTTCCTAAGACTAAGAGGATGTCATAATTCTTTTATGTTTTAACAAGAAAAAGTTTTATGTCTGTAACATTGCCTCCTAAGCATTTCTAATAAGCTGTCTGTATACAGTTAATTGAAGTTTGACAGTCCTCGATGATCTTAAAATGTACAATGAATACCTAATACTCTTTCTCTAAGACTAAATTTTATTGGAATTTATCTAGAATCCCAGTGTTTTATAATTATATTTGGTGGCTTCAGCATGATCATCAGTCAGAATGTGGGCTGGTTCAGCTGCAGGTTAAAGGACTTTTCAATTTTGTCTTACTCATTAAACTATGAGGTGTCATTATTAGACAGAAAATTTACCAGTAGTTCTGTTACACTAGATAGAAGGACAACAAATCCTTCCAGTTCCATTAGAATTTAATATGATGTGTCAGAGAAAGTCATCAGCCAACAATATACACTGTGCTCATTCTCAACACACAGCTGACACTGGGGGTGAGAAGTTTCTTCCATGAAGAACTCAGCTGGAAGGAATCTCTTCTCTATTAAATCTCTTTAGTACTTTCTTTATTCCTTATGGGATTCTCTCTCTGGAGTACAGTGATTTCTGTGCTCATCTTACTCTCCCTCCTAGACTATAAGCAAGTACACTACTCTGTCACACTTTGGATACTCTCAAAGCACTATGGTATTATCCGTATTTTATACAACACCCAGAATTAGTGAGAGAACAAAATACAATAGTAATACGGTCAGTATCAAATTCATTAGTATTACAGATTAAATATAAACAGGTTTCTTAGGTTTAGTTTGGGAATCATATCACCATTTATGTTATACAAGAAACTTCTTTGAGCTCCAACAACTTAACTTACAAACTCACCCTCACAACATAACAAGGACTTCTTATACAGCAGGTATTACCAGAAAGGCCCCAGACAAGAAGTCTATAGATCAGTAAACATTGTAACTTTTCTAATTTTATAAATAAAAGAGAATGAATTTACAAAATATATAGTAATTGTAAAGGTAGCTCTAAACTAAACCTTTTACTTTTTAGAAGAGAGGAATTTAAAAATAATATTTTGTGAAAACAGTGGGAAAATGTTTCAGAATTAATGTATGAATATATACTTGACCAGATGAATGTCCTAGTTAATCCAGAGAATCTAGGTTAAACAAAGCAATCACATGTCATTCATAAGCCAAAACTTCAACTTACCATTTATGTTTATTGCTGGTAATACAATTGACATCTTTGGTCTTGAGGTCTTGTTATGGGTGGTAGCTGGTAACAGCAGGTGATCCTAAGATTAACAAAGCACAATTTGTTACACATAACAGTTGGCTTAGTCCTATAACAAGCCAAATTCAGAGTTTCTAGGGTGCCAACATTTCAATGCTATCATTAAAAAAAAAAAAAATGAGACTGGCTAAGCCCTTTTGTACTTGGAACTCTGGTCTGAAAGATTAGGTGCAAGGCCTCTGTACTTGTCCCCCTGTGAGCAAGTGAAACCAGACTGAGCACTGAGGAAGAGAAAAAGGGATCTTCCGTCAGGAGGGAGGCGTCGTCCTGGAGGATAGGAGTCCTTGAATCTGGCTTCAGACCCGTTTTGAAAATTGGGTTAAAAGCACTGCCCCATTTCTTCTGGACTCAGAGATCAAGCCCTGAGCCTTTGGAGTGGGAGCACTGACTCTAAGACCCTAGACTAACAGAGAACTAACCCTAGGGAATATCAAATAGTGAGAACTCACACAAAGGAAACCACTTGAATACAAGATGCAGCATCACTCAACCACCAGTGCAAGACGCCTGTGCAGGACACCTGTGGAGGATGCCTGATCTAAACAACAAACAAAAATGCAAACCCAATCATCAGCAGACAGGATGACCACCTCACTCAGCCCTGCCCATCAGAGGAAAAACAAACAAACAAAACTCAGCACAAATCTCACCCTACAGGAAGCCTACACAAACCAATGGACCAACCTTAGGAGGGCAGAAACCAAAAGGAAGAAAGAATTCAAGCTTGAAGCCTGGGAAAATAAGACCTCAAACACAGTAAGTTAAAAAAAATAATGAAAAGGCAAAGAAATACTACACAAATGAAGGAACAAACTAGAAATACAGAAGTCCAAATAAATGAAGAGGAAATAGGCAAACTACCTGAAAAAGAATTCAGAATAATGATAGTAAAGATGATAAAAAACCTTGAAAACAAAATGGAGAAAATGCAAGAATCAATTCATAAAGACCCAGAAGAATTAAAAAATAAACATGCAGAGACAAACAACACAATTACTGAAATTAAAATTCTCTAGAAGAAATCAATAGCAGAATATCTGAAGCAGAAGAATGAATCAGTGAGCTGGAAGATAAAATAGTGGAAATAACTTCTGAAGAGCAGAATAAAGTAAAAAGAATGAAAAGAACTGAGGGTAGTCTCAGAGACCTCTGGGACAATATCAAACACACCAACATTTGAAGAAGAGAAAAAGAAAGGGTATGAAAAAATTTTTGAAGAGATTATAGTTGAAAATTTCCCCAACATGGAAAAGGAAACAGTCAATCAAGTCCAAGAGGCACAAAGAGTCCCATAAAGGATAAACCCAAGGAGAAACACACCAAGACATATACTAATCAAACTGACAAAACTAAACACAAAGAAAGAATATTAAAAGCAGCAAGGGAAAAGCAACAAGTATATTTAAGGAAAACCTCATACGCTTAACAGCTGATCTTTCAGCAGAAACTCTGCAGGCCAGAAGGGAATGGCAGGATATATTTAAAGTATTGAAAGAGAAAAATCTACAACCAAGATTATTGTACCCAGCAACGATCTCACTCAAAACTGATGGAGAAATCAAAAGGTTTTGAGACAAGGAAAAGTTAAGAGAATTCAGTACCACCAAACCAGCTTTACAACAAATGTTAAAGGGACTTATACAGTCAAGAAATACAAGAGAAGAAAAAGATCTACACAGTCAACCCCAAACAATTAAGAAAACGGTATAGAAACACATATACCAATAATTACTTTAAATGTAAATGGATTAAATGCTCCAACCAAAAGACACAGACTGGCTGAATGGATACAAAAGCAAGACCCATATATATGCTATCTACAAGAAACCTAAAGACATATATAGACTGAAAGTGAGAGGATGGAAAAATATACTCCATGCAAATGGGAAACAAAAGAAAGCTGGAGTAGCAATCCTCATATCAGACAAAACAGACCTTAAAATAAAGAAGATTACAAGAGATAAGGAATGATACTACATAATGATCAAGGGATCAATCCAAGAAGAAGACATAGCAATTGTAAATATCTATGCACCCAACATAGGAGCACCTCAATACTTAAGACAAACACTAACAGACATATAAGGAGAAATTGACAGTAATACAATAATAGTAGGAGACTTTTAACACCCCACTCACATCAATGGACAGATCATCAAAACAGAAACCTAACAAGGAAACACAAGTCTTAAATGATACGTTAGATGAGATGGATCTCATTGGTATCTTCAGGACATTCCATCCAAATGCAGAAGAATACACCTTCTTCTCAAGTGCACATGGAACATTCTCCAGGATAGATCACATCTTGGGACACAAATCAAACTTCAGTAAATTTAAGACAATTGAAATCAAGCATCTTCTCTGACCACAATGCTCTGAGACTAGATATCAATAACAAGAAAAAAAGCTATAAGAAACACAAACACATGGAGATTAAACAACATGTTTCTAAATAACCAAAAGATTACTGAAGAAATCAAAAGGGAAATCAAAAAATTTCTAGAAACAAATGACAATGAAAACACAACTCAAAACCTATGGGATGCAGCAAAAGCAGTTCTAAGAGGGAAGTTTATAGCAATGCAATCCTACCTCAAGAAACAAGAAAAACATCAACTAGACAATCTAACTTTACACCTAAAACAACTGGAAAAAGAAGAACAAAACCTCCCCAAAATTAGTAAAAGAAAACAAATCATAAAGATCTGAGCAGAAATAAATGAAAAAGAAATGAAAGAAACAATAGTAGAGATTAATAAAACTAAAAGCTGGTTCTTTGAGAAGACAAACAAAATTGACAAACCTTTAGCCAGACTCATCAAGAGAAAAAGGGAGAAGAATCAACTCAACAAAATTAAAAATGAAAAAGGAGAGGTTATAACAGACAGTGCAGAAATACAAAGGATTATAAGAGACTATTATGAACAACTACATGGCAACAAAATGGATAACCTGGAAGAAATGGACAGATTCTTAGCAAAGTTCAATCTTCCAAGACTGAACCAGGAAAAATTAGAAATTAAGAACAACCCAATTACAAGCACTGAAATTGAAGCTGTGATCAAAAAATCTCCCAAAAAACAAAAGCCCAGGACTAGATGGCTTCACAGGAGAATTCTATCAAACATTTAGAGAAGGGCAGTACTTGGATGCAATCTCAAAAACGAGAGAATGATCTCTGTTCGTTTCCAAGGCAAACCATTCAATATCACAGTAATCCAAGTCTATGCCCCGACCAGTAATGCCGAAGAAGCTGAAGTTGAACGGTTCTATGAAGACTTACAAGACCTTCTAGAACTAACACTCAAAAAAGATGTCCCTTTCATTATAGGGGACTGGAATGCAAAAGTAGGAAGTCAAGAAACACCTGGCGTAACAGGCAAATTTGGCCTTGGCGTACAGAATGAAGCAGGGCAAAGGCTAATAGAGTTTTGCCAAGAGAACGCACTGGTCATAGCAAACACCCTCTTCCAACAACACAAGAGAAGACTCTACAGATGGACATCACCAGATGCTCAACACCGAAATCAGACTGATTATATTCTTTGCAGCCAAAGATGGAGAAGCACTATACAGTTAGCAAAAACAAGACCAGGAGCAGACTGTGGCTCAGATCATGAACTGCTTATTGCCAAATCCAGACTTAAATTGAAGAAAGTAGGGAAAACCATTAGTCCATTCAGGTATGACCTAGATCAAATCCCTTATGAGTATACAGTAGAAGTGACAAATAGATTTAAGGGACTAGATCTCATAGACAGAGTGCCTGATGAACTATGGACAGAGGTTCATGACACTGTACAGGAGACAGAGATCAAGACAATCCCCATGGAAAAGAAATGCAAAAAAGCAAAATGGCTGTCTGAGGAGGCCTTACAGATAGCCGGGAAAAGAAGAGAAGTGAAAAGCAAAGGAGAAAAGGAAAGATATTCCCATTTGAATGCAGAGTTCCAAAGAATAGCAAGGAGAGATAAGAAAGCCTTCCTCAGCAATCAATGCAAAGAAATAGAGAAAAACAACAGATTGGGAAAGACTAGAGATCTCTTCAAGAAAATTAGAGATACCAAGGGACCATTTCATGCAAAAATGGGCTCGATAAAGGACAGAAATGGTATGGACCTAACAGAAGCAGAAGATATTAAGAAGAGGTGGCAAGAATACACAGAAGAACTGTACAAAAAAGATCTTCACGACCCAGATAATCACGATGGTGTGATCATTCACCTAGAGCCAGACATCCTGGAATGTGAAGTCAAGTGGGCCTTAGGAAGCATCACTACGAACAAAGCTAGCGGAGGTGATGGAATTCCAGTTGAGCTATTTCAAATCCTGAAAGGTGATGCTGTGAAAGTGCTGCACTCGATATGCCAGCAAATCTGGAAAACTCAGCAGTGGCCACAGGACTGGAAAAGGTCAGTTTTCGTTCCAATCCCAAAGAAAGGCAATGCCAAAGAATGTTCAAACTACCACACAATTACACTCATCTCACATGCTAGAAAAGTAATGCTCAAAATTCTCCAAGCCAGGCTTCAGCAATACATGAACCGTGAACTTCCAGATGTTCCAGCTGGTTTTAGAAAAGGCAGAGGAACCAGAGCTCAAATTGCCAACATCCGCTGGATCATCACAAAAGCAAGAGAGTACCAGAAAAACATCTATTTCTGCTTTATTGACTATGCCACAGCCTTTGATTGTGTGGATCACAATAAACTGTGGACAATTCTGAAAGAGATGGGAATACCAGACCATCTGACCTGTCTCTTGAGAAACCTGTATGCAGGTCAGGAAGCAACAGTTAGAACCGGACATGGAGCAACAGACTGGTTCCAAGTAGGAAAAGGAGTACGTCAAGGCTGTATATTGTCACCCTGCTTATTTAACTTATATGCAGAGTACATCATGAGAAACGCTGGGCTGGAAGAAACACAAGCTGGAATCAAGATTGCCGGGAGAAATATTAATAACCTCAGATATGCAGATGACACCACCCTTTATGGCAGAAAGTGAAGAAGAACTAAAGAGCCTCTTGATGAAAGTGAAAGAGGAGAGTGAAAAGGTTGGCTTAAAGCTCAGCGTTCAGAAAACTAAGATCATGGCATCTGGTCCCATCACTTCATGGCAAATAGATGGGGAAACAGTGGAAACAGTGTCAGACTTTATTTTGGGGGGCTCCAAAATCACTGGTGATGGTGATTGCAGCCATGAAATTAAAAGACGCTTACTCTTTGGAAGGAAGGTTATGGCCAACCTAGATAGCATATTTAAAAGCAGAGACATTACTTTGCCATCAAAAGTCTGTCTAGTCAAGGCTATGGTTTTTCCAGTGGTCATGTATGGATGTGAGAGTTGGACAGTGAAGAAAGCTGAGTGCCGAAGAATTGATGCTTTTGAACTGTGGTGTTGGAGAAGACTCTTGAGAGTCCCTTGGACTGCAAGAAGATCCAATCAATCCATACTAAAGGAGATCAATCCTGGGTGTTCATTGGAGGGACTGATGTTGAAGCTGAAACTCCAATACTTTCGCCACCTCATGCGAAGAGTTGACTCACTGGAAAAGACCCTAATGCTGGGTAGGATTGGGGTCAGGAGGAGAAGGGGACGACAGAGGATGAGATGGTTGGATGGCATCACCGACTCGATGGACATGGGTTTGGGTAGACTCCGGGAGTTGGTGATGGACAGAAAGGCCTGGCGTGCTGCAATTCATGCGATCGCAGAGAGTCAGACACGACTGAGCAACTGAACTGAACTGAACTGAATGCCTATCCTTCTAAAACTCTTTCAAAAAACTGCAGAGGAAGGAACACTTCCAAACTCATTCTACGAGGCCACCATCACCCTGATACCAAACCAGACAAAGACAACACAAAAAAAGAAAACTACAGACCAATATCACTGATGAACATAGATGCAAAAATCCTCAACAAAATTTTAGCAAACAGAATTCAGCAACACATCAAAAAGCTCATACACCATGATTAAGTTGGGTTTATTCCAGGAATGCAAGGATTCTTCAATATACACAAATCAATCAATGTGATACACTATATTAACAAATTGAAAGATAAAAACCATATGATAATCTCAATAGATGCAGAAAAAGCCTTAGACAAAATTAAGCACCCATTTATGATTACAACTCTTCAAAAAATGGGCATAGAAGGAACCTACCTCAACATAGTAAAGGCCATATATGATAAGCTTACAGTAAACATTACTCTCAATGGTGAAAAACTGAAAGCACTCCTCCTAAGATCAGGAATAAGACAAGGGTGTCCACTCTCACCACTATTATTCAACATAGTTCTGGAAGTCCTAGCCATAGTAATCAGAGAAGAAAAAGAAATAAAAGGAATCAAGATCAGAAAAGAAGAAGTAAGGCTCTCACTGTTTGCAGATGACATGATACTGCACATAGAAAGTACAGTAAAGATAAAGATAGTATGAGAAAATTACTAGAGCTAATCAGTGAATTTAGCAAAGTTGCAGGATACAAAATCAATACACAGAAATCACTTGCATTTCTATATACTAACAATGAAAAATCAGAAAGAGAAATTAAGGAATCAATCCCATTCACCAATGCAACAAAAAGAATTAATTATCTAAGAATAAACTTACCTAAGGAGACAAAAGAACTGCACACAGAAAAGTATAAGACACTAATGAAAGAAATCAAAGATGACATAAACAAATGGAGAGAGATTCCATGTTCCTGGGTAGGAAGAATCAATATTGTAAAAATGACTATACTACCAAATGCAATCTAAGATTCAATGCGATCCCTATCAAATTACCAATGGCATTTTTCACAGAACTAGTATAAAAAGTTCACAATTCATATGGAAACACAAAAGACTCTGGGTAGCCAAAGCAGTCTTGAGAAAGAACAGAGCTGGAGGAATCAACCTTCCTGACTTCAGGTTATACTACAAAGCTACAGTCACCAAGACAGTGTGGTACTGGCACAAAAACTGAAATATAGACCAATGGAACAAGATAGGAAGCCCAGAAGTAAACCCATGCACCTATGGGTACCTTATTTTTGACAAAGGAGGCAAGAATATACAATCGGGCAAAATCAGCCTCTTCAATAAATGGTGCTGGGAAAACAGGACAGATACATGTAAAAGAATGAAATTAGAGCACTTCCTAACACCATACACAAAGATAAACTCAAAATGGATTAAAGACTTAAATGTAAGACCAGAAACTATACAACTCTTAGAGGAAAATACAGGCAGAACACTCGATGACATAAACCAAAGCAAGATCCTCTATGACCCACCTCCTAGAGTAATAGAAATAAAAACAAAAGTAAACAAGTGGGACCTGATTAAACTTAAAAGCTTTTGCACAGCAAAGGAAACTATAAGCAAGGTGAAAAGATGACCTTTGGAATGGGAGATAATAATAGCAAATGAAACAACTGACAAAGGATTAATTTCCAAAATATACAAGCAGCTCATACAACTCAATACCAGAAAAGCAAACTACTCAATCAAAAAATGGGGAAAAGACCTAAACAGACATTTCTCCAAAGAAGACATGCAGATGGCTAACAAACACATGAAAAGATGCTCAACATTCGTCATTATTAGAGAAATGCAAATCAAAAGTACAATGAGATATCACCTCACACTGGTCAGAATGGCCATCATCAAAAAGTCTACAAACAATAAATGCTGGAGAGGGTGTGGAGAAAAGGGAACGCTCCTGCACTGTTGGTGGGAATGTAAACTGATACAGCAACTATGGAAGACAGTATGGAGATTCCTTAAAAAACTAAGAATAAAACAACCATATGACCCAGAAATCCCACTCATAGGCATATACACTGAGGAAACCAAAATTGAAAAAGACACATCTATCCCATTGGTCACTGCAGCCCTATTTACAAAAGCTAGAAGACAGAAGCAACCTAGATATCCATCGACAGATGAATGGATAAAAAAGTTGTGGTACATATACACAATGGAGTATTACTCAGCCATAAAAAGGAACACATTTGAGTCAGTTTTGATGAGGTGGATGAACCCAGAACCTATTATACAGAGTGAAGCGAGTCAGAAAGAGAAAGATAAATGTTGTATTCTAACACATATATACGGAATCTAGAAAAATGGTACTGAAGAATTTATTTACAGGACAGCAATGGAGAAACAGACATAGAGAATAGACTTAGGGACATAAGGAGAGGGGAGGAGAGGGTGAGATATATGGAAAGAGTGAGATGGAAACTTACATTTTAAAAAAATGATAGTTTTTATTTGAACCTGACTTTGGGATAATTAACTACTAATCATTTTATGATTCATTCATTCATAATGCAATACACATGAATTACTGAGTGACTATCATTAGCCCAGACCAGCCTGTGATGCTCAGTTATGTCTGACTCTGCCTGGTTCCTCTGTCCATGGAATTCCCCAGGCAAGAATACGGGAGTGGGTTGCCATTCCCTTCTCTAGGGGATCTTCCTGACCCAGTGATCAAATCCAGGTCTCCCATATTGAGGGCAGATTCTTTACCGTCTGAGCCACCAGGGAAAGACTGTCACTGCCAGGTACTATAGGAAACTGCTGGTTCTGACAACATATATCCTGCAGTCAGAACAGGGGGCCTTTAATTTTAGCTCTGCCACTGAACAGCTGTATAATCTGGTCTGTTTCCAGTCCTATAAAATGAGGAGGCTGGACTAGATAATGTCACAAGGTACTAAAGTTATCTAATAGTCATCTTCAAATTTCTTTTTTAAAGAAGAGTAATGTTCCCCTCCTCCCAAGAACAATACTCATACCCAAAAGTGATATATAAAAGAGAGGTTCTGATTGAAGCAAGACCAAGGCCTAGAGCCTTGCCTGCTTAGCCTTCTCTTCTCCCTTTGAAGCAGCCAGTGTTAGGCTTTTCTTTTGGTAAGCAACAGAAAGATGCTAAATAAGATGCATAATTCTTCCCCTTAGAAAGCTTACAGCCTAGTGGAAGGGAAAAAAAAATTATAAATGGATGCCTAGCACAATTATACAATTCTAAATGTAATCTTGGGGCCTTCCAGGTGACACAAGTGAAAGAATTTGCCTGCCGATGCAGGAGACACAAGAGACATGGGTTTGATCCCTGGGTCAGGAAGATCCTCTGGAAAAGGAAATGGCAAGCCATTCCAGCATTTCTTGCCTGGAAAATAACATGAACTGAGGAACCTGGCCAGTTACAGTCCACAGGGTTGCAAAGAATCAGACATGACTGAGTACACACACACAAATGTAATATTGCCAACTTTTGATCACCTGTAAGTGACCCAGGGCATCTGAGGTTTCTAGTTTCCAACCACACAAATAATGAAGTTGAAGTAAGAATGAACCAAGAGGACTTTGGCTTCAAAAACAGGGAAGAATGACTGTTTTGGAAAAGGTATATATGTCTTTTGTAGGTATGGAAAAGCTGGTTAAAAATGACTTTGACTTTGATATTAACTACTGTTTTCAATAACTCAGACACTATTTTTCCTAGCAAAAATATAGGAACTGTCACAGCAAAAAGGAAAAAGAGAAAAAGTATACAGTAGTGTTTCTTTTTAAGGGAGCATGGTTAAACTGAGATAAAGCTGACCCGCAGTCTAACTCCTCTTGCTTTCTTTTCTTGTTCCTTTGTTTCATCATTCATTCAACAAACTTGCTCTATGGAAGGACTCATCAAAAAGTAGGATCTGACATAGCTGATAGTGATAAAAAATTCAGTGCAACTTAATTCAATGTGATTATGAAATGTAAGTATCAGTAAAGCTAAGAAAAAAATCTAGACTGTGAAAAACAAACTGAAATTAATGTACATGAACGGAACTGTACAGAAAACCTTTCCAGTAACTGCTTGTGTGTTGTCTTATTCAAGGCAACATCTCCATGAGAACATGTTTATTTTTAAAAAAACAAAAAAACAGAGGGGAAAAGATGAATGTGATTGTTCTGTTAGAATTCCAGCATTGCAGCATGGGAAAGTTTTTTTTTTTTTAAGTGCATCGTTAGACACAAAGATCACACGTTTCTGAAAGTAAGATAACATATGATAGCCAAGACAAAACAAAATTTGCTGATTTTTGTGCCATAAAAATTATAAATAGCTAAACTCCTATAATTAAAATACTGCTTCAGGATCCCCCAAATTGAATGAGAAAACAAACCAACAAACTTACAAGCCCCAAATTAAGGCTACTGTAAAAATAAACATACTTTGATTCCACTGGTCACGGGTTAAGGTCAGGCTCAGACTTAAATTTGAGTTTCCTGTTAGGATCTGGATGTCGTATCAAACATTTTTAAACATGATTTTCAGTACATAATGCCTCCTACTTTCTCTCTTCATTAAACTTCAAACAAAGTAGTTACTTTTGTAGCAGAAAACCAAAAAAACACATTATTATTTGTGAAAAAGAAGAATCATATCTTGAACGCATAAAAACTATTACAGTTAACCTTTCCTACCTCTAATTATTAAAGGTTTGCAAACTGGGAGGAAAACCTATAAAGTGCTTGTTCATAGAGAGATCTATAGGTTAGACATGCAAGGAATCAAAGCTGGTATACTACAAACTGTACTACCAACTCTGGGCTTCCCAGGTGGCGCTAGTCGTAAAGAACCTGCCTGCCAATGTAGGAGATACAAGAGATGTGGGTTCTATCTCTGGGTTAGGAAGATCCCCTGGAGGAGGAAATGGCAACCCACTCCAGTATTCTTGCCTGGAGAATCCCATGGACAGAGGAGACTGGAGGGCTACAGCCCACAGGGTCACAAAGAGTCAGACATGACTGAAGTGACTTAGCATGCACACAGTGAGTAGAGTTTATTGCAAGAAAGACAACATGGAACTTTAGTAGATGTGCACTCAAAAAGAACCGGCCCTACCTCAAAGCTTGGCAAATGAATGCACATTTATATAATTAATTGAAATAAAGTAAGACACACACACACACACACACACACACACACACACACATATATATCTTAAAAAAAAAAATGATCCCTTGCTTTAACCAATTTTGTTAATTAACAGATTACCCCTAGTCTCTGTTGTACTAGGTAGAACAGCTTTCCCCATGTTAGGAAACTGACTCAAGGCTGCAGTCTTTTATTTTTGATAGAAAGGAATGTAATTAAAATTTATTTATTTGGCTGTGCTGGGTCTTTGTTGCCATGCAGGCTTTTCTCTAGTTGCAGTGTGCTCAGGCTTCTCATTGCAGTAGCTTCTCTTGCTGCAGGGCACAGACTCTAGGCTGAGTGGGCTTCAGTAGCTGCAGTTCCCCGGCTCTAGAGCACAGACTTCATAGATGTAGTGCACGGGCTTATTTTCTCTGCGGCATGTGGGATTCTCCCAGGCGAGGGATTGAACAAGTGTCTCCTGCACTGGCAGGCATATTCTTTACCACGGAGTCACCAGGGAAGCCCAGAAAGGAATGTATTTAATAACTAATGATGCCCCCTAGGGATGAGGGAAACTCAGTCTGCAACAGGCAGTATTTGTGACACTAAACAGCTTTCACTTAGATCAACAAGTCAAAAAGTCTTGCAAATCAGGTCCATATTAATAACAATGACCTCTTGATATTTTAAATTTGAACCATGTAAACTGTATTACAGAGATGGGGGTTGGTTTTCCAACCCAGAAAACTGTTAAAAACAGACCAAAAATAAAAAGAGCATCTATCCACATTTGAAAAAAAGCTTTGTATTAAATTATCTCTAATCTATCAATATGTTCCTACCTTTTGTTTCCTGTATCACTGCCTCATTTACCTTACCAAGTATCTTTCAAACCGCCAAACTGAAGGCCAAAGCAGTAATTAAAGTCAGTTTTTCCTAGTTATTTATCAATTCACAACATTCTGAACTAATGTTAATTTCTAGTAGTTACATTAATTGTTGATCAGGAACCAAATCTGTCTTTTCATTTAAAGCAATTATAAAGCAAAGGCAATTAGGAAATTTGAAATCATTAAACTACACAGACACACATATTGACATATCCTGAAAATAAGAATTGCAAAAAAAAAAAAAAATTAGAGGTAGTAAAATTAAGTAGAGTGTAATCATTTAAAAGTCTATTAAAATGTCTATGATGTAGAACTTCCCAACATAGTAAAAACATAAGTAAAATACATTACTCATCCCCAAACTGCAAACAGTTAACAGAAATAGCTAATATGAATGCAGTATTTGTGCCACTAATGTATGCAATAAAACTACAGACCAATAAAAGGAAATGTAAAGTTTGCATTTGCACCATTAGCACACATGTCAGCCAGAGGAAAAATAAAACTATTAGAGCACAACAGATGGCTCAAAAGTGAGCCAAGGTTTACAGTTTGACAAGAGGAAAATTTTGACAGTAAATTCAAATCTGATAGTGCAGGCAAGGTCACCAAAGAAAAAGTTAGTTTGAAATCCTAATAAGTACAAACTCAAGTATTGCCATAAGCAATGGTTCTCATATCAAACTCTACAGGAAGCCCCCAAAACTCCCCAGCTGATGCTGAACTCCTTTTTTTTTCCCTTAATTTTTTAATTGAAGGATAATTACAATATTGTGTTGGTTTCTGCCATACATCAACATGGATCAGCCATAGGTATACATACGTCCCCTCGCTCGTGAGCCTCCTTCCCACCTCCCATCCCATCCCACCCCTCTAGGTAGTCACAGAGCCCCAGGTTAAGTTCCCTGAGCCACACAACATATTCCCACTGGCTATCTGGTTTACATATGTTAATGTGTATGTTTCCATGCTACCCTCTCCATTATTCCCACCCTTAGCTTCCTTATCCCCCGCTCATGTCCATAAGTCTGTTCTCTACATCTGCATCTCCACTTGCCCTGCAAATAGGTTCATCAGTACCATTTTTCTAAATTCCATATATGTGCATTAATATATGATATTTATTTTTCCTTTCTGACTTAACTTCACTCTGTATAATAGGCTCTACTCCGAACTCTTTTATCCACACAAAAAGGGCATGATTGAACCATACAAAACTGTCATTTTATGGTGAGTCAAATCTCAGTAATTTCATAAGCATCAACCTCATAGTTTGGTGAAGAGTCTTTAGAGTTCCTAGGACAGTAAGAAGATCAAACCAGTCAATCCAAAGGAAATCAACCCTGAATATTCATTGGAAGGACTGTTGCTGAAGCTGAAGCTCCAATACTTAGACTACCTAATGCGAACAGCCAACTCATTGGAAAAGACCCTGATGCTGGGAAAGACTGAGGGCAAAAGGAGAAGGGGACAACAGAGGAAGAAATAGTTGGATGGCATCACTGACTCAATGGACAAGAATTTGCGTAAACTCTGGGATATAGTGAAGGACAGGGAAGCCTGGCGTGCTACAGTTCATGGGGTCGTGAAGAGTCAGACACGACTTAGCAACTGAACAACAACAACACAGTTACATATACCTCTCTTTTTCACACCCAGAATTAATTTTGAGTTTCACAGTCAACATGGTTCCTTGTAAACTTTCCCAAGACAGCAGCCTCCCAATCATTCTCTCTTGATGAGAGCTTCAGGGAAAGTGTTTCTAAACCAGGGTGGGATTGTTTTCCCTAAAGAAAGCTCTTAGATAAAATGTTGGTTATGTGCCTTGAATAGATAAGAGTGCTAGGAAGTCTCTGACCTTATACTTCCTATTTCTTCATTCAATAATCTGAGCTCATCAAACTTCAAAACTTTGTCAGCAATAATACAGAGCTTTTTCAAAGGTAGACCATGTGTGATTTAGGAAACTACATTAGGATTCCTGAAACTTGTTATCCATCATCATTTGTTGTGTGCTGAGAGTGTAGCAATCAGAAAAATGTCTTATTAAGGAGAAAGATCAAACACTAAACGTATAGAGTTTAACCATATGAGAGTTTGTCAGACATAATGTTTACAAGATGTTTTATTCTAAAAATTGACTTTATTCAGGACTACTGGCAGGAAGCGAATCTCCTGAGAATTAAATTGCAAACTACAGTTCAGTTCAGTTCAGTCACTCAGTCGTGTCCGACTCTTTGCGACCCCATGAATCGCAGCATACCAGGCCTCCCTGTCCATCACCAACTCCTGGAGTCTACCCAAACCCATGTCCATCGAGTCGGTGATGCCATCCTACCATCTCATCCTCTGTCGTCACCTTCTCCTCCTGCCCCCAATCCTTCCCAGCATTAGGGTCTTTACCAATGAGTCAACTGTTAGCATGAGGTGGCCAAAGTATTGGAGTTTCAGCTTCAACATCAGTCCTTCCAATGAACACCCAGGGCTGATCTCCTTTAGGATGGACTGACTGGATCTTCTTGCAGTCCAAGGGACTCTCAAGAGTCTTCTCCAACACCACAGTTCAAAAGCACCAATTCTTCGGCGCTCAGCTTTCTTCACCATCCAACTCTCACATCCATACATGACCACTGGAAAAACCATAGCCTTGAATAGATGGACTTTTGTTGGCAAAGTAATGTCTCTGCTTTTAAATATGCTATCTAGGTTAGTCATAACTTTCCTTCCAAGGAGTAAGTGTCTTTTAATTTCATGGCTGCAATCACCATCTGCAGTGATTTTGGAGCCCCCAAAAATAAAGTCTGACACTGTTTCCACTGTTTCCCCATCTATTTGCCATGAAGTGATGGGACCAGATGCCATGATCTTAGTTTTCTGAATATTGAGCTTTAAGCCAACTTTTTCACTCTCCTCTTTCACTTTCATCAAGAGGCTCTTTAGTTCTTCGCTTTCTGCTGTAAGGGTGGTGCAAACTACAGATATGCTACCAAAGCAAAGCATAGGGATGGGACAGAGGATGGGTCTGTGTCTATAGAAAATTGAATCAAGTTTTCTGAAAAAAGAGATTAATTAGGAAACACTTCAAGCAAAAAGTTAAATATTGGTATCTAAGAGAATTATTTTATTTTTTTGTTGGAAAATTGGGGAAAATGTTGGGTTGAGACCAAAAATTTTTTTTAAAGTTCTAGGCAGAGGCTCTAGAAATGAAGTAAACTTGTACAAGAGTGGAGCGGGGGATTAGCTCAAATGGTAGAGTGATGGCTTAGCCTGTGAGAGGTAGCGGGATCGATGCCCACATTCCCCAGTTTGGGGCTTCCCTGATAGCTCAGGGAAGCTCAGTTGGTAAAGAATCTGCCTGCAATGCAGGAGACCCTGGTTCAATTCCTGGGTCAGGAAGATCTGCCGGGGAAGGGATAGGCTACCCACTCCAGTATTCTTGGGCTTCCCTTGTGGCTCAACTGGTCAAGAATCCACCCGCAATGCAGGAGACCTGGATTCAACCCAAAGTTGGGAAGATCCCCTGGAGAAGGGAAAGGCTATCCAGTCCAGTATTCTGGCCTGGAGAATTCCATGGACTCTATAGTCCATGGGGTTGCAAAGAGTTGGACACGATGGAGTGACTTTCACTTTCACTTGCACAAGAGTAGTCTCAAATGCCCTATGTGTGTAAACAGGGGACGGGAACATGGGGGGATATGATTCTAGCTTATTCCTTCATATCTATGACTCTACAACCTTCTGCAGTAGAAGAAGAGGATTCCTACTTAATTTATGTTTCCAAAGGTATCTCTCCTGGAATGATTCTCGGTCTCTGGATATTTCCCCTCTTTTCACTACAGATCTTGATCCTTTTCTTTCCAAAGCAATTTTGATCTTGGTTTCACACAAAGAACTATGAGGGGCTGTAAAATATCCATAAAGTACATTTTAGGAAAGACTGGACTTGACAAGGCAAACTACAAAGTGGGCAGTGACACTGCTGTCTAGGTTTATTCCATTCTACCTCATAGTGGAGAACCACTTTCCACAGTGGAATAAAAGAAACTGAGGGTGACAGGCACTTACAATTGATCTAAATTCCTGAGCCTAGAAATGAAAGCTCTTTTATGATTTGGTCCCCACTGATTTTGGTCTTTCTATTGAGATCTCTCATTATTCTTTTTCACAAAACACTGGTGTCAACTGTCATAGATATTCTCTATAAATTCAACCAAGGAAGGAATATACTCTGGACATTTCACTTCTTTTAATTTAAAAAAATGGCAAGAGAGAAATAACAGAAGTTTAAGTATTCAGAGCTTCTACTCTTATCTCTGTGGTTCTTCTAAGGATTTTTTTTTTTTTTTTAGCACTGCTGATAGTGTGTGTGGGAGGGGTGAGGTTATAGGTGGAGAGGAAGTTGGAAGAAGCTACATTGGCTTACATCTTTTAAAAAGTATTAGTTTAGCGGGCGGAGAAGCCTGGAAGTTGGAAGGGTAGAAAAGAATTGAGTAAAGAGGGCTAGCCTGAGCTGTGGGCTTTGTGTGACAGAAGAGAGACTAAGGCAGTGACTGTGTGTTGGGGGCAGGGAGTGGTGGTTGGAGGCAAAAGGATGTTTTCCTGTCTATTAATATTCCCTTTCCATTTTTTTCAAGAGACTCCATTAAAAGGCTACATTACTTATCAGTTTTTGAAGTTTTGGATTTGCATTTCTTTTGGATGTGTCACTATGCCAAAATTAGTCTTTTAAAAGGGTAAGAAAAAAATGTCTAATTTTATTTGACTTACATAGATAAAGGGTCTTTTCTTCTGTGGGCAGACTTCATAATGGTCTTCTGGCAAGGAAACACCTTTAAAAATCAAGTTAAATCCTAGTACTAAAAAAAAAAGTTTCTCACAGGCCTAGTCATTTGAAGAATTTGGGCAGCTACTATCTGTACAACATGTGCCTTTCTCTGCTTCCCTCCACTGTTGTTCTCTTACCCCAGCCAATCCCTGGCCTGGCCCAGCCACTCACCTTCCACCGTGGCCCAAAGCACTTTCCCCCACCCCAGCCTCAACCCAATTTTCTCTTCTGCAAAGTGGTATTTTTCTCCCTCCCCCTCCAAACGGTTACAGCTACTCCTCATATCCATTCAGGTCTAGCTGAGACTAACCTCATTCCTAGACATGTGCTCCTACTACTAGGTTCAATAGTGTTGCCTCCATTTAGTTTGCCCAGGATGCCATAATGAATCCCAGTGTAGGTTATAGGGGCCCAGATAGCTGGAGAGAGAGGACATTGAAGGGCCTATAAGGTACAAAGCAGGAGAGATTAAAGTCACATTTTTAATTTAATACTCCTGATATTTAATATTGGTAAGGCAAGCCATAGCTTACCTTCCTAAACTTAATAAGTATTTTTCATTTTAATCATGTGAAGTTCAAATTAGTTTCTCTAAATCTTTAAGACTTGGCACTTAATTTTTATAGTACTAGCTGGTGGTTATGGCTATCCTGCAACCCAAAAGCTTTTCTGTTTGTTGGTATTACCACTGAGTGGGTTTTTGTACAGAAAATATCTTCAACTACAGAAGCCTGAAGCAAGGAGATGAAGCCTCTCTCCCAGCTCTTTGGCAACTAGGGCATGGACATGTGACATAAGCTTGGGCAATCAGATACTCCTTTTAAATTTGAAAGACTCAGGCATTAGTGAAATAAGACTCAGAGACATACAGATTATTCATAGCAGTGAAGAGTCTGCCACTGACGGCAGTGCTAAGTAATCTGTGAGGTGTCCAGTGGTGGGTTGTCCTAACCTAACTTCTTTTTTTTCTTTCTTTTTTTAATTTATTTTAATTGGAGGCTAATTACTTTACAATATTGTAGTGGTTTTTGCCCATACATTGACATGAATCAGCCATGGGTGTACATATGTTCCCCATCCAGAACCCCCCTCCCACCTCCCTCCCCATCCCATCCCTCCGGGTCATCCCAGTGCACCAGCTCTGAGCACCCTGTATCATGCATTGAACCTGGACTGGCGATTCATTTCACATATGATAATATACATGTTTCAATGCCATTCTCCCAAATCATCCCACCCTCGCCCTCTCCCACAGAGTCCAAAAGACTGTTCTTTACATCTGTGTCTCTTTTGCTGTCTGGCATACAGGGTTATCGTTACCATCTTTCTAAATTCCATATATATGTGTTAGTATACTGTATTGGTGTTTTTCTTTCTGGCTTACTTCACTCTGTATAATAGGCTCCAGTTCATCCACCTCATTAGAACTGATTCAAATGTATTCTTTTTAATGGCTGAGTAATATTCCATTGTGTATATGTACCATAGCTTTCTTATCCATTCATCTGCTGATGGACATCTAGGTTGCTTCCATGTCCTGGCTATTACAAACAGTGCTGCAATGAACATTGGTGTACACGTGTCTCTTTCAATTCTGGTTTCCTCACTAACCCAACTTCTTGAGCTGAGACAATGGCTGTGTTCTTTGCTGTGTGGCTTCCTTTGGTTCCCACCACATTCTAAGCTGAATTCTCCAGCCTTCCATGGTATCTGTGAACTACCAAATAGACTTCCAATAAATTCCTTTTCTGCTTAATGTCAGCAGTTTCTGATTTAAATTAACAGTAGGTTTATGTTGTTTACAATCAAGAAACATTATTAGGAGAGAGCTGTAATTCCATTTCTGATATATTTGACATTGCCAGTTAATGTTTGACCTAACATTTTTCAAAAACATTAACTAAATTAATAATGGCATTATTTTAGATAAACTACAATAGAGTCATAAATCAATAGGCTTCCTCATCTCCCATTTGATGCCTAAAGTAGTGAAAACTAACTCTGTCACTACCATCCTACTGAAACTGTCCACAAAAATATTACATTCTAATTGTCAAAGCCACTTGATTTTATCCAGTCCTCACGCTAGATCTCTCTCTGCAGCATTTGACATGCAACTTTCCCTCTTCAAATTCTCTTAGTTCTCCCTTCCCTCCAACGTTATTGTTGTTACCTTCTCTTCCACCACATTTCACATTAACAACTGGTGTTTCTTAGTGGTGAATCTTTTTTCAACCCATTTTATTGCTTGGCATTCTCATCTAGTCCCATGACTTGAAGTATATGTCTGACTCAAACCTCCCAAACATTAACTGAAGACCCATATTTACAATTTTTCACTAAATATCTCCACTGGAATACCTATAACACTATTCTTAAACTACAATTTATCTTCTCCTGCGTTTTCTACTTTCATTAATGCATCAATTTCTATTTAGCTATCCAAATAGAAATCTAAAATCATCTTGGACTCCTTCATTTTTCTTACCTTCAGCACGAAATATGCCCCCATTTCATTCCCAAGCTTAAGTCCACATTAGCTCCTCTCATATACTTCTACTTACCCTGCTTATTTAACTTCTATGCAGAGTACATCATGCAAAATGTCAGGCTCAATGAAGCTCGAGCTGGAATCAAGATTGCCGGGAGAAATATCAATAACCTCAGATATGCAGATGACACCACCCTTACGGCAGAAAGTAAACAGGAACTAAAGAGCCTCTTGATGAAGGTGAAAGAGGAGAGTGAAAAAGCTGGCTTAAAACTCAACACTCAAAAAACTAAGATCATGGCTTCCGGTCCTATCACTTCATGGCAGATAGATGGGGAAACAATGGAAATAGTGAAAGACTTTATTTTCTGGGGCTCCAAAATCACCTCAGCTGGTGACTGCAGCCATGAAACTAAAAGACGCTTGCTCCTTGGAAGGAAAGCTATGACAAACATAGACAGCATATTAAAAAGCAGAAACAATACTTTGCCAACAAAGGTCCATGTAGTCAAAGCTATGGTTTTTCCAGTAGCCATATATAGATGTGAGAGTTGGACCATAAAGAAGATGGAGCGCCAAAAAATTGATGCTTTTGAACTGTGGTGTTGGAGAAGACTCTTGAGAGTCCCTTGGACTGCAAGGAGATCAAACCAGTCAATTCTAAAGGAAATCAGTCCTGAATATCCATTGGAAGGACTAATGCTGAAGGTGAAGCTCCGATACTTTGGCCACTTGATGCAAAAAGCCAACTTGCTGGAAAAGACTCTGACATTGGGAAAGATGCAGGAGGACAAGGGGAGGACAGAGGATGAGACAGTTGGATGATATCACCGACTCAATGGATATGAGTTTAAGCAAGTTCTGGGAGATGGTGAAGGATAGGGAAGCATGGTGTACTGTAGTCCAAGAGGTCTCAAACAGTCAGACATGACTGAGCTACTGAACAACAATATCCTCAGAATATCTTTTTTTAATATTAATCTCTTGCCAACAATTAAATGCACTCTTTTCCCAGTACATCTTAAATACCACCAAAACAAATATTATTACTGATCTATATTCGTAATATGACAAGATATACTATTAGGATGTATGAGGATGAGACAGTTGGATGGCATCATTGATAAAATGGACGTGTGTTTGAGCAAATGCTGGGAGATGGTGATGGACAGTGAAGGCTGGCATGCTGCAGTCCATGGGGTTGCAGAGTCAGACATCACTTGGCGACTAATAACAACAATGACATTATTAGGAATAACAGGAATCAGGACTAGTCACTACAAAGATGACTTCAAAGAGCTAAAAATGTTTGGAATTTTTGTATCCACAGCATTAGAATAAATTGGGCAAATAATAGAAACTCAGTTCAGTTCAGTTCAGTCGCTCAGTCGTGTCTGACTCCTTGCGACCCCATGAATTGCAGCACACCAGGCCTCTCTGTCCATCACCAACTCCCGGAGTCTACCCAAACCCATGTCCATCGAGTCGGTGATGCCATCCAACCATCTCATTCTCTGTCGTCCCCTTCTCCTCCCGCCCCCAATCCTACCCAGCATCAGAGTCTTTTCCAATGAGTCAACTCTTCGCATGAGGTGGCCAAAGTATTGGAGTTTCAGCCTCAACATCAGACCTTCCAATGAACACCCAGGATTGATCTCTTTTAGGATGGTTTGATTGGATCTCCTTGAAGTCCAAGGGACTCTCAAGAGTCTTCTCCAACACCACAGTTCAAAAGCATCAATTCTTCAGCGCTCAGCTTTCTTCACCGTCCAACTCGCACATCCATACATGACCACTGGGAAAACCATAGCCTTGGCTAGACAGACTTTTGTTGGCAAAGTAATGTCTCTGCTTTTAAATATGCTATCTAGGTTGGCCATAACTTTCCTTCCAAGGAGTAAGTGTCTTTTAATTTCATGGCTGCAATCACCATCAGCAGTGATTCTGGAGCCCAAAAAAATAAAGTCTGACACTGTTTCCACTGTTTCCCCATCTATTTCCCATGAAGTGATGGGACCAGATGCCATGATCTTAGTTTTCTGAACGTTGAGCTTTAAGCCAACTTTTTCACTCTCCTCTTTCACTTTCATCAAGAGGCTCTTTAGTTCTTCTTCACTTTCTGCCATAAGGGTGGTGTCATCCGTATATCTGAGGTTATTGATATTTCTCCCGGCAATCTTGATTCCAGTTTGTGTTTCTTCCAGCCCAGCGTTTCTCATGAGGTACTCTGCATATAAGTTAAATAAGCAAGGTGACAATATACAGCCTTGACATACTCCTAACTGAAACTTAAAAAAAAGTAAGTGAATGAGTAAATCTTTTCTATTATTGTTAAAGGGACTGAAGTCAACAGAACAAGAAGTATACTCATTTAAAGAAGACTTATCTGTCTAGAGATGTTATATGTTTCTTTACAAACTTCCTTAGCTGTAAAGATGACAAAAACAAAACAAAGGAAAACACACATGCATAGAACAGAGAAAAGAGAAAGTTTAGAGCACCCAAATAGAAAATATGTTCTTCATCAGAAACAGTAAAATGAGGAATACAACTGGAGGAGACCACATTTAATTGAAAATCACTTACGTTCCTCATCAGAGTTCAGCTATTAAACAGATGCCTCTAAGAAACAGAAGCTATTATTTTAAGATACTGCCCAACACTTGCATATAGAAACACTCAAAACAATGTAATAAGAATCCAAGCTGTAGTTCAGTCTCTAATGTGAGGTCTACACAAGTGCTAATATGGTGAAGCACTAGAGGAAGTAAGATGTGCTGAGCCCAACCCTGGAAAATCAGGTCACACACAAGAGTGTACCTCACGAAAGTGAAAGCTGCTCAGTCATGTCTGACTCTTTGTGACCCCATGGACTACACAGTCCATAGACTTCTCCAGACCAGAATACTAGAGTGGGTAGCTGTTCCCTTCTCCAGGAGATCTTCCCAACCCAGGGATCGAACCCAGGTTTCCCACATTGCAGGTGGATTCTTTACCATCTGAGCCACCAGGGAAGCCCAAGAATACTGGAGTGGATAGCCTATCCCGTCTCCAGGGGATCTTCCCGATCCAGGAATGGAACCAGGATCTCCTGCATTGCAGGTGGATTCTTTACCAACTGAGCTACCTCATAATTAGACTGAATAGATGGGAGACCTTAGGCAAGATACCATACAAAGATAATGTTTCTCATTCTAATAGAAGGGGATTTTTGGGGGGGGGGAGGGAGGTTTTTTTCCTCTGAGTTTTGAATCTTTACTCTTACAACAAGTAAACATTTTTATTAGGAAGTATGACAATAGATATGCTCTTTAGACCAATCAAATGGTTGTGAGCTCTGACATTCAAAGAAGATCATGAAAAACCATCAGCTAATACAGAACTCAAAAGATGAGTAGAATGACAATCTGAAATGGCTGACTGAAGAATCAGCCTAATTATAAATAGGAGCCATAAACCAAAAAGGAAAATAAAAATTTAACAATTAGGAAAACAATAGGTACTATTTAAAAAAAAAAAAACAAAACCAAGGCAAGTGTCTCAGAAGTGAATACTAAATAATAAAGGAGGGAAAAGTTACTCGGTCGACTAATTCAACCCCTTTCTTTGTTTCAACATACCATTATTAAGCAAAGATACCAAACTGCTGCTTTCTAAAATGCTAAAAAAAATCCAAAGCAATCTAAAATTTCCCTTTCTATTTCCCAACTCTTGCTATACATGGAACATTCAAATGGATATATATAGAATACATACTTAACTGAGAAGGTGATGTGTGCTAAGTTGCTTCAGAAGTGTCTGACTTTGTGACCCTATGGATTATAGCCCGCCAGGTTCCTCTGTCTATGGGATTCTCCAGGCAGGAATACTGGAGTGGGTTGCCATGCCCTCTACCAGAGGATCTTTGCAAACCAGATATAGAACTCGCATATCTTATGTCTCCTGTATTGGAAGGCAGGTTCTTTACCACTAGCACCATCTGGGAATCCCACATTCTTTCAGGTATACTTAACTTGGCAGTGAGGGTCCCTGTGTCTGTATTGCTCTTGATCTTTATTATTCTGTGCTGGGAATACCTTTCTATTTACATGACTCAGCTCATACTTTCTTTGTCTTTGAAGACTTTATGATCATCCCCTTCCTGACTCCACAAATCTTATGTCTCAAGTCTCATGTGGGAGATATTCTTAAAGGTCTGCTATTACATGCAAAAAGCCAACCAAAATATGACAGAAATCTCATCAGGCAAAAGCACAGAGCCATAAGGCAGGAAGAGACCTAAGAGATCTTATAGCCTATGCCCTCATTCAAAAAAATTGAGGCCAGCTGGGATTTAGACCAAGCTCTGTCAATAACAATTTTATTCCAGTATACCAAACAACTGTTTGTTTGTTTGGTATACTGAATAAATCAAAATAAAATCAAAATAAAAGTTTTTAAAATCATTAAGAAAAATGACATTGAGACCTCCCAAACTAGAAAATACAACTCGTTCATGAAAGGCCATTTATCAAATTGCTAAGAGTGCTCAATTCTGCTCATACCTAGACAGGTTTCTGGGATGTCCCTAAATAAAAGGAAATCAATATTCATCAGCAACTTAACAAACATAATTATCGAACAAATCATATTTGTCTATAACGTAAAACTTTCAATCTCTCTTTTGTGTACTTCTGATCTGTCTTTGGTGTATGTTCAGGAAGCATACATTACCTTTAACATAACTCTAAATCTTATAATATCAGGATGATAAATACACTGGGGAAAAACTGTCATCTGAGATAATCTTTATAGCCACAAACCTATATGAATGATACATAATTATATGAACATAGAAGTAGGGATGACTGTAAGTAAAAGTAAGCGAAAGTAATTTCAACATAATTATTTCAACATTATTAATAGGATTCTAAAGTGCATTTGCATGAACAATTCTAACACAGTCACATATTAAAACATTAATGTCAAAATAAGTATAGGTAATCTTATATATTAGGAATTATTCTTAGATGTTTTAAGTTATGAGTAGTGAAAACAGTCCTATAAATCTTTGAATCTACTATTTCAAAGCTCCCATGATATACCTTGTTCATGAAGAAAACTGAGAATTGTTAAATGATTTTCTTTGTTCACAAAGAGGAAATAAATGTATGACTCTATTTGGGCAGTCAAAGAATGATCAAAGTACAACAGGATGACAACTCCCTGAATATAAAACTTTTCTAGAAAATAAAATCAAAATTTAAAAAATTTTGATTTTTAAATGGTTTGAAATCACCAAACTTCAGGTGAGTACCTACTTTAGCTATTTATTTATCTATTCATTCATTTATTCATAATTGATTCAAGAGCAAGTTCAAATCTAAAAAAAGCTGCTGTCTGCTACACACATGAGGACTGCCAAAACTATGAGTAGAAATCCAAATTAAAGGTTGCCTAAAATATACTGGGGGTGAGGGTATACTGGGACTGGGGGTAAGGGGGAATGTTGGGACTGAAGAATATGCTTGGTCATTCAAGACTGACTTTAAAAATTACTTCATGTAATTACACTCAAATATTTCACATGTATGACAAACAAGAAAATTATTTTATGACAGTTAAGGATATCCATTGGTTAACAGGACAGAATAATGTACAGGTGATTGACATAGTGGTCTATCTACTGGTAATTTTATCCTAAAACATCATAACAATGGTACCAGGGTTATACAGCAAAAGTATTTCCATATGTAAGGTAATAAATGCATTAATACTTATTGTGAGCTCAAGAACATGTACAGAAAGAGTTTCACATACACTTGAACAAAATAATAGCTTAGTAAATCCTCAGGATAGGTTAATCAATGGACAGGGACAATTTGATTGTTTAATGAAATAATACTGCTTCTTGAAATTACTGAGAAGAGATCAGTTTGAAATTAACACATACACACTATTACATATAAAACAGATAATCAACAAGGACCAGTCTATTGTATGGGACAGGGAACTTTACTCAATATTCTCCAATAACCTATATGGGAAAAGAATCTGAAAAAGAATTTACATATAACTGAATCACTTTGCTATACACCTGAAACTAATACAACATTGTAAATCAACTATACTCCAAAATAAAATAAAAATTAAATTAAAAAAAGAAAATAAGTTAGCCATTAATCTGACAGTGTAGCTAAAAATTTCATAAATAATTTCAGAGTAAATCTAGTTACTGCCTCTTTAAAAACATATATTTAGAAGAGTATCACCATGAAATAATACTAAAAGTCTCAAATTTATTTTCTAGGCAGAACTGTTGTTAAACCTTTTTGAAAAAATTTAAATGATTTCTGAGGTAGAAATGAAAGAGCTTAAAAAATGAGTAGTGAGTAATATTTCTTTCTGATACAATATTTCTTACAGTCTTTCCTATGGGAATTATCAAAGTTCTCATTTTTCAAACATCAGTTTTAATTTTTAAATGTTCTTATGGGGCTAAAGTTCATTAATTTTACATAAAACTTTTACAGAATGAGCATATTTCAGGTAATACACAAATTTATGTACTTGTAAAGTAAAAAATTAGCACATACTCTAAGATTAAGGAGATATTCTTTTAATAAACTACAATTATTTGCTTCCTTTAATCAAGCTATTTTGACTTCATTTGTTGCCATTACTCTTAATCTTCTTTCTAAAAGTATAAACAGAAATTAGATTCTTAAGTAACATTTAAACTTCCTACTATACTGTGTGGTCTTCTGGACTTAATATGATGCAATGCAATAAGCTGAAATTTAAATACAAAGGACTATATTCAATTTATTGGTTTATCGAAAATATTAACTCTCAGCTCACGAATCTCATAAAATGGCCTTTTTCATCACTCCTCTACAGAAGAACAACCATCTTAGTCTGTCAAATTTCTTTAGTTCCAGATGGGTGCCTTAAAGAGGGGCTGGAGTAAGCTATGAAATACATAGGTAAAGGGTTCAATAATTTTGTGCTTGTCTCACAGCAGAAAATGAAGGAAAGAAGCAGAGAAAAACATTCACTAACATTATAGAAGCTGAGGAATAAGACAGTGATGTGTTGAGTTCACTATACTTTTTAAACTGTTTAAAATTTATGAAATAATTTTAACCAGAATATTTTAAGTCTTTATATTAGCAAATAAAACTTAAAATCTAAGAGAATTCTTTCTTGAGTATTTAATAAACTGTGTACCTTTAAGTATGTAAGAAATTAATTAACTTTTTAAAATCAGAAATCTGGAAGGGTAAAGCATTATGTTCATGATCATAGAGAATCAATTTTGAAAAACAAAACTTTTCACTCTTTGATATACTAGACTTATTTCTCCATAACTCTTGGTTAGAAAAGTAATAAGAGAATTACTGATGCTGTTAATGGGGTGAGAGAGTTGTTTTCAAATGGGCTTATACAGCATGGGAATTCAGTACAGATGTTTGGAATAACTTGCAGCTGTTGCAGGCTGAATAGGCTTAATGAAATCACTGGGAATATTGAAGGAGAATTGCCAGAGTACTTTAAAACATTTATATTATGTGATTAAAAAATGTTTAATTAGAAGCCTAAAATTGGTCTTTAATTATGAATCAAATTTTTAGATGTCTATCATTGTTACATATTCCTGGGTATACATCCACAAACATGTTCAACTGTAACAAAATACCTCGCTTACTATTAATATATGTCTTATGAGAAAACAATTTTCTTTGGTTTGATCAAGTTTTGGCTCAGTTAAATTTAATTCAAAATGCTTTATAAACTTACTATATGCAAAACACCAAAAGGATAAAGAGTGAATAAAAAAACAAGTCCCTCACTAGTCTCAAGTCTTACCTAGAGAAGGTATTATATGTGTACACATGAAAATAATACAAAGAAACAGTATTACAGAAATTCAGTGGAATTTTAAGGATTTCACTGAGTGTTCAAATGCTGCTCTTTGAGGATGAGCCTGACTTTGCCTGAAGGTATCCATAGGTACCAGAGGTACATTATTCCTTCATCCAGGTAAAAATTGTTAGGAAAGTCAATCTTCAAAATAAGATGTCAACCTTACCATCTATTAGGTTTCTAAAGCATATGGAATCACCCTGAATTAGCAATACAGAAGGCTAGTTCTCTAGGCTCTCACCATAAGTGTGGATAAGAGATAAGATATTTAGAAGATATGTTTAAGTGGCATGCTGGCCATCCACTCCTTTAGGCACTCCAAGTTCCAAGATCAAGTTGAACTCTGAGAAGGCTTGATTCACTTTTACCGCACATTATGAAAAGATGACAAATCAGTGTCTTCAGGTAATGTCCCCATAATATCTCACCGTAGAAGGTTTTGGTTCAGCTTCAAGACTCAACCCAATTAACTTCGAAATCTTAGCTCTAAGCATGTTGCCTAAGGTCAACATATTGCAAACCATATATGCAAGTCACATGTAAACTTTCTAGTAATAAAAAAGTAAAAAGAAATGGGTGAAATTAATTTGAATAATCTATTTTATTCACCCAACATATTCAAAATATTATCATTCAATATGTATGTAATCAGTGTAAAAATTATTGAGCTATTTTACTTTTTTGTTCAAGTTCTTAAGTCTTCAAACTCTGGTGTGTAGTTTACTCTTACAACACATCTCCATTAGGACCAGTTACATTTGAAGATTAGTGGCTACTATAATGAACACTGCGATGCTCTAGAGGATAAACTTCTTTTGGGAAATGGTCCTTTGAGCCTTCCTCTCCAACAAAAACTTACCGATCCTCTGCTTTCCCCCTTTATTCCATAGGTTATTAGGGACAGAGCTGTAACAACTCCACTTGGCAGTTCTTTGGTGGTAAGCAATGGGAGGGTAGGGGACTTGGTCAGTAAGATATTTTAAACCCATATATTCAAAAGTGAAATAAATAAAATCTTGTACTATATTTCTCCTCACCTATCTCCAAATGCTGTAACAGCAACTCCCTCCAACACAAATCTGTCTGCAATGCAAGAGACCCAGGTTCGATTCCTGGGTCAGGAAGATCCCCTGCAGAAGGAAATGGCAACCCACTCCAGTATTCTTGCTTGGAGAATCCCGTGGACAGAGGAGCCTGGTGGGCTACAGTCCATGGGGTCGCAAGAGTTGGACACGACTCAGCGACTAAACCACCACCAACACAAATGGCATGGCTGATAAAATAGAATGTCTCCTCAGGAGACGTGGAATGGGAGTATTGAAACTTCTGTGTGTTTTGTTTAGTAAGGGTCATTTCTATGACCAAAATAAAGTTACAGTTACCATATAAATTTAGAGATTGTTGTAGACACCTTTACATAATCTTTTAGTAAAAATACTACCACCCATTCTGGTTTAGAAACACTTCAACTTCTCTTAAATTTCATAGATTAAAGCAATATACCACTTCGTAGTGATATGTTAATTTGTGGCTACTGGTTTGCATGTTTCCAGAACTCCCTTTTAACACACTATAATCTCATTTATTGAAAATGAAGATGCAGTATGGTGCAGTGAATAAAGCACTAGCCTGAAATGGAAGATGATTTGCCTTCTAGACTTCTGTCACGTAAGTTGTGTGATGTTACATAATTCCCTGAATCTAAATTTCTTCATCTGTAAAATTAAAGAGGCAAAAGTACATCAAAAACCTTAATTGGAAGCTATATATTCATTCAAGAATTTCAAAATGCTGTATTATCTGAATCAAACAGTATTTCCAAGGTCATGTTGCAAAACTTTGTTAAGAGTGAGATTAAATAACAAAGCTAAAATAAATGGCCAAGTTTAAAAGGAACTTAATTCTGTAGGTGGGTTTAGTTTCTGTTCATTAGCTCCTGGTAGTTTTTCACAAGTAAAAATAACACTTGACTTTCTCCATGTGAGAGAATTCATTAAGTTCAGTTTAGTATTGAAATAGTTTAAATTTGAGTGACTGAGATCACTAAGCTTCACTGATAAGATTCTGCTAACTAACTTTAGGAACTTAAAGACTTCTCACAAAAAAGAAAGCAAAGAAAAAACATATACAAATGTATAATCATCTAATATTAAACACCTATGACTGTTGATGAAAAGATAAGTCATGAAACTTCTACATTTCTATTTTATTTCCCATGGATAATTTCAGTTCAAGGTGGGCACATACTTATGTGTTAGCACTACAGTGTTGTAATGCAGTGAACAAGGGTGGTCCAACACCTGCTTCTATAACTGAGTCCTTTGTTTTTCCAAAAAGATCAGTAATTTTTAAAAAAATGCCTTGATGTCAGTGTACAATAGCATCTTTCAGAAATGTTTAAATGTTGACAAAGGAAGTAGGATTCCCTCCTACTCATACCAAATCACTGTAAGAAGGAACAACTCATCTGATCAGTACAAGACAATGAGTGCTTTCTTGAACATATTTACAGAGGTAATAAAAATGTTTTTTGAGGGGGAATGGTATAAACACTAAACAATGTAACAGCTAATTCCACTATGGAACCTTAAATCAAAATCAGAGTAAAATCCTAATGTAAGTATCTAGACATTCTCACAGTAATCTAGGCATATGTCTTCCTTGCTATCTCTATTTTCCACACTGTGGTCAAAACCCTTATCCTAGATGCATATCATTGCCACAGCTAGGTAACAGAGCCTTAAGAATCCTTGAAAGACAAAATTAAAGGGGGTTTATCTATTGCTATCTGAATCTGGGGGATAATAGCCAAATGAAATTCTAGTTAGTAAAACTTGATTTAAATATAAATGCTTATCTTCTATAGAAATATACATAATCTTTGTTGCAATAATATAAAGAAGATGTATTTCTTAAATGAAACCCACACATAAGCTTCAATAATTTCATTAAACTAGTGGATTAGAGGTGACTTCTCCCTGTTTGTTTTTCAAATTTCTGAGCATTGAGATAGTCCTTTTGAAACTGCAAAAACATTTTAAATTGATCACAGTTATCTATTAATGGCTGAGGCTATTTGGTAAGAGTTCTGCAGAAATATGAAAACCTCATAAAGACTATTTAAAAAGTTGCTTCTAATAACCAAAGAATTTATAAACAATTTGATAATTAAAAAAAAACTTCTAAGCTCCAAAATTTAAGAACTTTGAGCCTCTTCTATATCAGTTTTATGGCTTAAGAAAGGTATGTCACTCAGTTCAAAAAACCAGATCTACCAATTTCAGAATTTCCAATCAAATCTGAGTTAGAAGCTTTCATGAATCATAAATATAATTTAAAACTAAAATTATTTAATGTCAAATGAGTTTTTCAAACTATTTCCTAAGAACAAAACATAAAACACACACTCTTTCAATTCAGCTGTCTTTTTAAAAGGAATTTAAAAGACACTTTAAGAACTAACAGTTAGCAAATGATTCATATTGGCTACCATGTTTTGATACCAATCCTGAAATAGGCTCATTACAATAAAAGCTTTTGCAACCATATGCAAGGAGAAATCATAAAGGGCTTGATTTTTGCAGAAGTAGGCACCAGCTCCAAATTTGTTTGATATAGTGTTAAAACAGGGAGAAAAATGCAAATACCAGAAATCTGAACTTAAAAGGACATGCATATTTCCTTAGTAAAAGACATGCTTGGGTTTTAGAGACAATTTATTTCAATCTTGCACAGGGTCAGCATCAAGAAGTTGAAACTCCAAAACTTTGGCCACCTGATACAAAGAACTGACTCACTGGAAAAGACTCTGATGCTGGGAAAGACTGAAGGCAGGAGGAGAAGGGGACGACAGAAGATGAGATGGTTGGATGGCATCACCGACTCAATGGACATCAGTTTGAGCAAGCTGCGGGAGCTGGTTATGCACAGGGAAGCCTGGTGTGCTGCAGTCCATGGGGTTGCAAAGTGTTGGACACGACTGAGCAACTGAACTGAACTGGCATAGGGTTTAAGAGTATAAGGAACAAGCAAGATGATGGTGGTGTTATGTATGGCACGATATTTTAAACCTTAGATGATTATCTATGGTTGAAAAACAAGAAACAATTGGACTTCCTTACACTGTCGATTACATGCTGGCATGCAATTAAATGCCTGTCAAATGATATGAACTGACGTAGAATTCCTGGCACTTAATCTGAATCAGATCTAATACCTTACAAGGGAAATAAAGAGAACTCTTGAGGAAGAATGTTAAATGCAACCAGAAGTCTTTCTATTAGGCAATATCTTTTGTTGTTTTACAAGGTCCAATTTGAAAGATGCAGGCTTTTCAGAAGTTCAAAAAAAGAATAAACTTGTTCTATTCGGGGGCATCATTTTTTAGAAGTTTACTTTGAAAATAAAGCTTCCACTAAACCAGTTTACAAATTTTTCTCATCTATATAGGTTAATATAGACACATATTCATGTATATTTTAGTAATACAGGCCCAGTTATAAGGATATAACTTATATAGTTATAACTATAAATAAAAATTTTTTAAAGGTGATTATGTCTCTAATTCACTTCACTCATGAAGAAACAGCTATTTTACTCCTTCAAGTGAAAAAGATAAGGAAAATGAAAAAGCAAGAGGTGCCCAAAATCATCATGCCCTTCCTGCATAGACTTTGACACCACCCAGAAAAAAATGTAATGAACATCAATTCACTTAGAAAAACAAAACCACCCACTAGAAATGTGGTGTAATTCAAAATGAGAAATATTTCTTTTTTAAAAAAGATGCAAAAGAAAACATCTCTGCTTTACATATTAAACAATTCTTACTGTTAAACAGGAAATGTTCTTATAGCAGAATGCTCAAACTACTGCACAGTTGCACTCATCTCACACACTAGTAAAGTAATGCTCAAAATTCTCCAAGCCAGGCTTCAGCAATACGTGAACCGTGAACTTCCAGATGTTCAAGCTGGTTTTAGAAAAGGCAGAGGAACCAGAGTTCAAATTGCCAACATCCGCTGGATCATCGAAAAAGCAAGAGAGTTCCAGAAAAAAACATTTCTGCTTTACTGACTATGCCAAAGCCTTTGACTGTGTGGATCACAATAAACTGTGGACAATTCTGAAAGAGATGGGAATACCAGACCATCTGACCTGTCTCTTGAGAAACCTGTATGCAGGTCAGGAAGCAACAGTTAGAACTGGACATGGAACAACCGACTGGTTCCAAATAGGAAAAGGAGTACGTCAAGGCTGTATATTGTCACCCTGCTTATTTAACTTATATACAGAGTACATCATGAGAAACGCTGGGCTGGAAGAAACACAAGCTGGAATCAAGATTGCCGGGAGAAATATCAATAACCTCAGATATGCGGATGACACCACCCTTATGGCAGAAAGTGAAGAAGAACTAAAGAGCCTCTTGATGAAAGTGAAAGAGGAGAGTGGATAAGTTGGCTTAAAGCTCAACGTTCAGAAAACTAAGATCATGGCATCTGGTCCTATCACTTCATGAGAAGTAGATGGGGAAACAGTGGAAACAGTGGCTGACTTTATTTTTTGGGGCTCCAAAATCACTGCTGATGGTGATTGCAGCCATGAAATTAAAAGACGCTTACTCCTTGGAAGGAAGGTTATGACCAACCTAGATAGCATATTTAAAAGCAGAGACATTACTTTGCCAACAAAGGTCCGTCTAGTCAAGGCTATGGTTTTTCCAGTGGTCATATATGGATGTGAGAGTTGGACGGTGAAGAAAGCTGAGAGCCGCAGAATTGATGCTTTTGAACTGTGGTGTTGGAGAAGACTCTTGAGAGTCTCTTGGACTGCAAGGAGATCCAACCAGTCCATCCTGAAGGAGATCAGTCCTGGGTGTTCATTGGAAGAACGGATGTTGAAGCTGAAACTCCAATACTTTGGCCACCTCATGCGAAGAGTTGACTCATTGGAAAAGACCCTAATGCTGGGAAGGATTGGGGTCAGGAGGAGAAGGTGACAACAGAGGATGAGATGGTTGGATGGCATCACCGACTCGATGGACATGGGTTTGGGTAGACTCCGGGAGTTGGTGATGGACAGGGAGGCCTGGCGTGCTGCAATTCATGGGGTCGCAAAGAGTCGGACATGACTGAGTGACTGAACTGAACTTAGAGTCAAGTCTGTACAATAAAGGTTCATGCTGGTTTTCACCCTTGGCAACCAAAATGCATGTTGAAAAGAAACTCCTAAATAAAAAAGTCTCCTTCAAAAAATGATTTCATTCTTTAAATGGGGAAGGCGGGGGGGAGGGATGATTAGGATCAATGAAAAGAGTAGATAATCATGTTTTGATCCTATGTAAAGCAAGATCTGAAGGTAGTTTCACATATAGCAAGGAGTATATTCTTATAAAGATATTGCAAAAAAAAGGGGACGGGAGTAGAATTACAAGCAAGTTTTAATAATAGATTCTAGACTCTGACTTGGACAGTTACCTAGTTTCAGAGGGTCTTACATTATGTGTGAAAAATTTCCAATGGGAAATATATTCTCATTTCTCACAAAAATAAATTTAATCCCTTATAATTTCCCTTCCAAAAACTCATTTGAGAAATAATTTATTGCATGAAAGTACTACTATAAAATACATTAAAAAAATTAAGGTCATAACTTATGTGTAGTCTTTAAACTCTCATGAGGATTCAGGGCACTGTTAGCTAAATGGGAAAAAGAGATGAAGCTATCAATTGTACACAGGAATAATCTCATTCCTGTATATAAAGAGGCAACAAAAGTAACTCCCACTCTTTCTTTTTGCAATTGTGTATTATATAACTTCCACAAATGCTGATTTTGAGTGATGAAGATTCTCAAATAATACTAATACTGAAAAAAAAAAAAAGGGAAGTGAAAGAAAGTGCAAGTGAAGTCGCTCAGCGTGTCCGACTCTTTGCTACTCCATGGACTGTAGCCTACCAGGTTCCTCCATCCATGGGATTTTCCAGGCAAGAATACTGGAGTGGGTTGCCATTTCCTTCACCAGGAGTTCGTCCCAACCCAGGGATTGAACCTGGGTCTCCCACATTCTAGGCAGATGCTTACCATCTGAGCCACTGGGGAAGTCCCACTGAAAAAGTTTTCAATAAATATACTTCAGCTGGCTGAAGTATCTTCATCACCGAATAAAGTAGAATTCTGAAAAAAAACCCACCATGGAAGAAAGATTCATCATATCAATAACTGCAAGAAATTCTCTGATGCATAAGGTGACTCAGGGTACAGTAATTTACCTTACCTGCAAATGAAATCTGGAAATGCTGGACTTGAAATATACCAACAATATAGATCACTAGTGAGAAGATGACAATGGTTTCCCCTAAACCGGGCAGCAAAAGCAGGAAGGAGGAAAAAACCCAGTCATATTTTAGAGACTTTAGATTTAAAAAATGACCCATATAATTTGACAAGAAAACTTTTAAGAAATATGAAACATCTTAAGGGACAAAAGGGAAATGAAAATCAGTTGAGGGCAAAAAACATGATATAAAGCTTGAAGGACTTGGCAGGGACTTAAACAAATGGATACACAGAAGAAACTCTAAATTGGGTGTAAAAGGAAAATAGATGATGCTGAGATGGCAGAAGATTGTGCCAGGAAGCCATTTTCACAGATTTCTCTTCAGTCTAAGGGAGGTATAGATGCCATTTCTTTAGAACAATTGAGATCTAGCCCTCTGTATATGCTCATTTTTCTTACACATCAGAGTTGAAAAATACCAAAGGTATAAGTCCAGCTGAGGATGAGGAAAACTATACATCTGAAAATTAAAGTTCAGATAAGCACACAGGCCATCAAAAAATGATTTTTTATTTCAATTTGCTAAATTGAAAGCATACAACGACCTAAATGCATCCCTTTAAACTCCTTTTCTTCCAAAAAACAAAAGATGGTATAAAAGGAGCATTTCCGAGGTTTGAACATTGAACTTTCTTTACAACTTTTTTTCATATTAACCCCAGAAACCATTCAATATCACCAATGCCATAAAAAAAGAAACCTTGGCCAACATTAATCTATAAAGCTGTTTTAAAAATGGCAATCCTTTCTTCTTGACCAACCTTACCACCTTCAACCAGATGGCTTGATCCCATTCTCTCTCCCCAAAGAAAAATCAAATAAAAATTACATCAAGAGGATTCAGTATGAGAATAGCTATACGAAACTGTCTCCAAAGAGTAACGCACATTTCCAGTCGTTTCGTCACCTGTAGATAACCAGCCTTCTGGCTGTCTGAACAGCTCAGCCAACTTCTGAAGGAAAGTGGGGTGGAGAAAGGTCCTCAGTAAAGGTTTTCAGTGTTGGTGCTCCGAGGGGTCTTGATCTTCTCGATGTTTTTGAGGATTACATCATGTAAAGTGGCATACTGGTTCCGTACATGGAGCAGGATCTGACGTACACTCAGGTACTCATTTTCGTCGACCTCCGCTACAGTGCGGCGATAATCTTCCACCTGAGGGTATTTCACTATCTTGGATACCAACTTGGCCCGGGTGTTGTAGTAGGTGGAGAAGCGGCGTAGATATGAGGCTGCTGTGCTCTCCACGGTCCACAGCTGGTCCACGGTGTCTTCCTGGATGGACACTCCGAAGTTGTTGCCGTCTTCCACCTTCGGGATGAGCAGCTGCACCCACATCCGCACCGTGTTGCATTTCTCTCTCAGCAGCTCGATCTCAGGCTTTACACGCTCAATCAGCTCCACCAGATGCTGGTTGCTTCGCAGAAGTTGTCCCTCGCCGCCGGGCAGTGCTAGTACCTTGATGGAGGACTGGGTCTGCAGAGGCTGCTGATCCCGGTTGGGCCCATCACCTGCAGTGTCTGGGGCGATAAGGCTCTCTGGCGCTGGCACTGAACGGATTCTGGACAAGTCTTGCAGGCGGAGCTCCTGGACCCGACTATCTAGCTCCGAGAGCTTCTGAGGGAAGAAGGTAGACACTAGATCCTCGGCCTCCTGGGCGATGCGGGCCCGAAATGAATCTACTTTCCCCTGCATGTCCTGCTCTAACTTCAGCGAGGAAGCCATGACCACCAGGAGTGTCGAATGTTGGAGCGGATACGGCCTGAGTCTCTCCCTCCTCAGCAGGCTGGGTTTGTGCTTCCGGCGCCACCGCCAACTCCCAACAGACCAGGGCCCCACTAGGCCGAAGTGACGTCCCAGGGTCCCTGCGGCCTGGCACGCGGCGGAAACGGAGCCGCACGCTGACCACTCCCGATGGCGCCTGAGCCACATGTGTGTAGATGGGGAGGGAGCCCAGCCGGATCTAGTTATCTGGGCGGCCCATCCCCTATTTACCTGCCCCCGCAGACTGGAAGACAGTTCCAAAGATCATCGTTACACTTAAGCTGTGAAGAAGGAGGTCAAGGAAATCCACAGTCCTTAGATCCAGAATACACGATCTCTTTTGAAAGTCACCTCACGAAATAGGCTCCCAAGAACAAGGCTCACTTCCGAAGAGCCTTAAATCACATCTTTACAGGTAATCTGGGACTATCCATGCTTTCCCCTTAGAAAGTCAGAGGGCTTCCCTGGTGGCTCAGTCAGTAAAGAATCTGCCCGCAGTGCGGAAGACGCCGGTTTGATCCTTGGGTTGGGAGGATCCCCTGGAGGAGGGCATGGCAACCCACTCCAGTATTCTTGCCTGGAGAATCCCCATGGACAAAGGAGCCTGGTGGGCTACAGCCCACGGGGTCGCAGAGTCGGACACGACTTAGCAACTAAGCTTACATAGGAAGTCAGAAGCAAGTTCACTATTATATTTTTAATCAAGTTAGAAAATTTCTGAGATCTCCTATGGCTTACTTCATATAATTTTTAGTTTAAATCGCAAATGTTAAGTCACAGAACTTTTCTTAAAATTCATTTTGGTGAATAATTACAGTTGAATCTAGACTGTAGATTAAAGTAACAGATTTCCTGAATTTGATAAGTGTATGGTGCTTACAGAGGTTAATATCCTTGTTTCTAGGAAGTACACACTACAGTGTTAAGGGATAAAGTGGTATGATGTATTTTACCTATTCTCAGATGGTTCAGAAAAACAGTGTGTATGTTTGTCAGTGTGTGTATGTGTACAGAGAATGAGAATGCTGAAGCATGTGGAGAAATGATAAAAACTGATGAATCTGTATAGATTGTATGAGAGATCAGTATTAGTCTTATAAATTCTCTGTAAGTTTCAACTTAATTCAAAATAAAAAGTGAAAAAACTACCTTTTCCTTGAAGGTTTCTGGAATCATAAAGACAAATTCTATAGCCTTCTAAACTTACACCCTATTTATTTATATTCGCTTTCCTTTCCCTGAAATATTTTCCTTTTGTTCTTTGCAACCTACAGAGTAAAATCTGGCCACTCACTTTTATTCTAAAATTATTGAAGTTTAGGGTTTTGTTTTTTTTTTAAAGGGTTATTCTAAAGATGCTATAGTATAGTTTCAAATGTAATTGTCACTTTGGTCAGACTGTAAACTCCTTCAGAACAGAAGCCAAGTTTTAATTCATTTCCTTTACAGGTGCTCAATACATGCCTGATGAAATTATCTTGACATAGTAAGATTTTAGCTAACTATAACTTCAGAAAATATAGAACCAAAAGGAAAATATCAACAAGACAAATATGTTGTTACAGGTTGGGTCCCCCAGCAAGCAGAGAAGTTGCTTACTGGAAGTTTATTAGGGGGTGTTCTTAAGATAAACACCTATGGAAAGGAAGAGACAGAACTGGGAGAAGTTGGACTTCAATGCAATCTCAGAGCATTGATGGACCCCATGGGGAACTGGGAAATGCCCTTCAGAGTTATCCTGAGATGGGGTCAAGGCAGTTCTGAAGAGGGCTCTTTGGTGGCAGGACTTCTTGCAGTTGGGAAATAAAAACGTAAGTTCTGAGGAGGGATCTGGGGAGCTCATCACTGCTTCAACTACATATGTAAAACACTAAGATACCATAATCCAAATGGAAAAAAAAATACCTCGTTAGGGGTGGTGATGGAGTTGAAGAGAAGCATCAAGAAAGTCTTAGAAAGTAAAATTAACATGGTGATAGTTTTAGATGTGGCGAGATGAGAAAAAGCAGAACTCAATATTATGTAAGTTTTTTTGGCTGAGGTAAATAATTTCTATTTATACTTATATTAAACCTCTCCTAAGAGGTGATTTAGATATACATACATTTTTTACAGACACATATTTACATTCAAGTTATGAGAATTTAGATAGAGCTGTCAAACAGAAAAGAAAAAGCAGATCTTGAAACATGACCACAATTTCCCAAATGTTGATTTTCTTCATAACTTTGGCTATAAAAGATTACAATAGGGCCAGCATGGAAATTCCTTTTTGTACCAATAACATCCTCAAAGCTATTAATATATATGGTTTAACAAATGGTTATTCTGTTTTCAAAGAGAAAACATTTCTAGCTGCTTTTGTGTTTTAACTGAAGTATAGTTGATTTACACTGCTGTGTCAGTTTCTGCTGTACAGCAAAGTGAATTAGCCATACATATACATATATCCCCTCTCTTCCAGTTGCTGTTTTAAAAAAGGAGAGAAGTTTCTTTCTGTTTATAAGTGATTAATGTAGCCATTTATATGAAATTATTTTCTTTACTTGTCTAATGGTAATATATAAAATCCTTTAGGGGATTCAACTGCTCTTTTTTTCTGATGTGATGTAAGAATTTTATTTATCTGTAATGTTTTCTGGTCTTGTTCATGAAAGTAGCAGTTGGTAGGAAAGTAATAGCTCCTAATTCTTCTGCCATCAACCATCAGCAGTCAGTTTTAAAGATTATTTAATGCACTTGCATGCCTTGATTTGACCCATGAAATTAACAGAGTGCTAGCAGGTGGAGGAAGGCTAGGGACAGCTGTATAGAGTGTTGTCTTGTTCAGTTCAGTTTCTCCTTTCTCCACAGCCCAGTAGGGTTCATCATAAACTGATGCCAATAACAGACACCCCACTCGTCTTTTAGGAATACCAACAGATCTATGGATTGATTTGTCCTTTAAATATCTTCCAAATCTGAAAATATGCCCTGTGAAGATGGGATTCTGTGGTGCTAAGTATAAGTTCCATTTACAAAACTAAACAACTGTTGTATCAACTATTGGAGACACCTGTAAGCTTGAGATATGGATTGGGATCTAATCTTTCAAAATAACCTTTTTTTTTCCCCCACTGATTTCTGTCTATGAAAGTTAGAAGAAATATCATCAGTGGGGCTAAATCTAGATAATCTTAAGACTCTGGTGGGTGGTAACATTTATGCCTTTATAAAATTCTTTAACTCTGGGTTGCAATGGAACTTACATTATCTAGACCAAATGGTTTCATTTACCACGTGTGAATACCCCCAAGTGAGCAATTTCTAGACCTGGGGAATATATCACATCCTCTTCCTTCCTTCTTCCTATACTGCTGTAAGTAAAGGTATGGAAATAAATGGTCTGTAGTGCCTTTTTGTCAGAATCAAGTCTCCACATCTAACATGACCATGGCTTTAAATGAAGTGAAAGAAAGTGAACATGTTAAGTCACTCAGTTGTGTCTCTTTGCCACTCCATGGAGTATCACCTGCCAGGCTTCTCTGTCCATTGAATTCTCCAGGCAGGCATACTGGAGTGGGTTGCCATGCCCTTCTCCAGGGGATCTTCCCAACCCAGGGATCAAACTTGGGTCTCCTGCATTTCAGGCAGATTCTTTACTGTCTGAGCCACCAGGGAAGTCAAGTTGGCAATATAGCATTGTGGTTAAAGTTTGAAGTTAGTCATGTTCAGATCTTAACTTTGCTACTTATTGTGACCCTGGCTAAGTTACCTAACCTCTCTGTGCTTCATTTTCTTCATCTATAATAATATCTATAAAAGTTATTTTGAGGATTAAATTAGTTAATACATGTAAAGAGTTTAGCAGAGGGCCTGGAATATAGCAATTGTTAAATAAATGTTAGCTGTTATTGAAGGAGGGTCTATCAACAGTCCAAAATCTCCCTTTACTCTTTGGAGTAGAACTATGTATTCTAGACAAACAAGATACAATTTTCTTGTTCACTGCCTTATTATTTAGCAGTGATGACTAATTGTACTACACAGTTGAATATAAGTATCTTTTTTTAATGGCTTGACTTTCTCAGGTCATCAGTATTTAGAGTTCATATCACAGAGGGCATAGGTGAAGGAAGCACAAAGGTTTATTGGTTACCTTGGCTGAAAACTGTGTTTCTAAATAGAACCCCTTCTTGCAAAAGCCATGTCTTCAGCAAGTTCACGTTATTTTTATCTTACAAATTACATAATTGGGATAGTTTGGAAACAGTGATGTCTAATTTTAAGGGTCCTTAAGATCACTGATTTTAACAAAAATCCACTGATTTTCGGGTCCTAGATTCTCGACTTTTTAAGATCCTATGGCCAGTGACTCTCCATTCAAGTCACTGATAGCTTGTTTACAAAATGCCTGGATCAGTGATGTACTGGAGGACTTCCCTGGTGGTACAAAGGATAAGAATATTCCTGCCAATGCAGGGGACATGCGTTGGATCCCTGGTCCAGAAGGAATGATTCCACATGCTGCGAAGCAACCTAAGCCCATGTACCACAACTACTGAGCCCACGTTCTAGGGCCTGCAAGCTGCAATGACTGAGGCCTGTGCTCCACAACAAGAGAAGCCACTGCAAGGAGAAGCCCATGCACCACAACAAAGAGTAGGCCCTGCTCACTGCAACTACAGAAAGCCTGCATGCAGCAACGAGGACCCAGTGCAGCCAAAAATAAACTAATTAAAAAAAACAATGTACTGGATGAACAATTAATCTTCTATCAGTATTTTTCAAACTGAAGTCCACTGGTTTCCCATAATTATTTGTGTGTCTTCATTTTGATGATAAATTAATTGATGTAACCATATTCTGGATCTTATTATAACTGCCATGTGATCTGGAGCCCAGCAATTACATTTTTATGATTATGATAGTACCAAGTATATCTACCTTACTTGATGAGAGAGAGGCCTCTTAGGTGGTGTTGGTTTAGTTGCTAAGTTGTGTCTGACTCTTGCAACCCCACGGACTGTAGCCCACCAGGCTCCTCTGCCCATGGGATTTCCCAGGCGGGAATAATGGAGTAGGCTGCCATTTCCTTCTGAGAAAGGAGCCTAATAGGTATGATTATCCTTTTTTCCCATCTCCCAAATAACTGTTAATCCAATAGAGCAAAAGGTTTTCTTAGTGGCTCAATAGAGAAAACCTGTAGGAGAATTGATTGGAATTAATAATATGGAAATTTTTAATTAAAAATTAAAAGCCCTTGCACCATGAGAGTCCGGACTTCACTTATCAGTAGTGACTTACACACAGGCATGGACTATGACATAAATTCATGTTGTTGATTTGAATTTTATTTTTGTAATATTATTTATATTTAATTTATATATTTATATTATATAATAGAATTATATTCTTTTGGTTTAGTACTTGTAAACTAAAAGTAGAGGATGTTTCTAGTTTTATGTTTATATGTACTTAATAAACATAAGTCAATGCTGGCAGAGAATTTCTTCCTTTAAAAGTAAAAACCCTCTCCTAATGCCTTATGCGAACAATTCCAGAGTTATCTTCCTGAAATGTGTTTTTGATCAGATTTCTCTCAAATTCCTTAAGCATAGCCTACAAGTTCCTTCATGACCTGTTTCCTGCCATCTTTTATTTCCCAGAACCAACTCTGCATTCCAATAACATGTCCTGGGCTTTTACATATTCACCTTTCTCTGTGTAAAATGCCACACTGCATCATTTTTCTCTCACTCTCTGTCTTACTCATCTTGCTATAATCAACTCAAGAACTTTTCCTGATACCACCTGCTTCCTTGTTAGATGAAGTTAGTGCTTCTGGCACAGGTTAAATAGTATAAGATCTATCTCATAAAGCTGTTGAAAGGATTAAATGAAATAACATATAAAGCATCTAGGACAATAAATTCTTCATAAATAGTAGTAGTTTTATTTGTATCTTAAAGTATTCTGCATATATCTCTTTTATAGTTCCTATCACAGTATTGTAAATTTGGATTTACATGTCACTTTTCTCCACCATAAGTTCTTTGAGGATAAGCATTTCAGTTCTTTGATTTCTGTATGTCCTTTAGTAGCAGAGTGCCAGGTAACAATAAGTGGTCAACGAATATTTACTGAATAAATTAATGAAGGAAGTAGAATAAAATTTATCAGACAGGAGCTAACTAGCAAAAGAGATGAGATTCTCAAGCAACATTTTTTTTCTTTTTCCCCTGAAAAATTGCTGAACTATCCTATGTCATATAAAAATCCATTTTAGAGATCTAACAGTGGTCTTCTGGGCTGGACTCTTTAGAATTTATAGGGAAAGTAGGAAATATATTTCTTTTTTCTCCCATCAACAGCATGCAGAGTTTTACATTCTGCTTTTGACTTTGGTGATATGCCAGAATTCTACCAATCACAGTATTGCTTAGATCTAAAAAGGAGCTCTTACATAAATAACTGGAGTTGGTTCTTTAGAACAGTAGTTATGCATTACTACGTGTTTGTGCAAAATGAATATATCGGGGAGTACTAGAGAGGTACACACACAAGGAATACGGGTGGTGTTGGCTGTATCTCATGCTCCTACTGTTTACTTATAGCTTCTTATTAGTATGGGATTTGTTTTATTTGGCAAATATACAAGATTTCACTGACTGAGAGAGGAAGATGTAAGAAAATGCCCAAGCATAAAACTTCTACAGCTGAATAACAATCTGTAACTCGGTGCTGTATCAACAGGCTCCCCAGGGGCTGGTGCAAGCTGAAACCACTCCAGAATTACAAATTTCATGAGCTGCAGACTTTACTGCTAAAAGTAAAGTAGTGAGTGGTTAACTAAAGATTTTATTCTTCCACAGACACTTCCATTTATAAATGCTAAATTCACTAGTTGGGGCTAAACTTTTTGATTAGCATATAAAGTATGTATGATGAGTTTCTAATTTCTGTAAATAATTTTCACCAGCAAAAATAGTCAAATGTACATTTCAAAAACCAAGCCAAAGAATGTATATGCTTCAACCTGAAAAAATGTACTTTCTTTATGTTCATTTAAAATTATTCTGTCCTCTCACTTTGATTTTCCTTCTTAACCCTTATCACAAACTGAAATTCTGTTACATATTTATCTATTTGTTGTTTCTAGTCTCTAGAACATAAAATCAAGGGCTTTTTTGTTTTGTTTATTGGATTCTTTGCCGTGAGAACAGCTTGGAACATAATGGCTACTCAATAAATATTTTGTTGGATGAATGACAGTAAAGTTGTTTAAATCTCTTGATTTAAATGATTCTTTGAGGATAACTGCATTTGGAAAAACTTTTAAATTATGAAAGTAAGGTAATTGTTCAAATAGTCATAACTTAGTATGAATAAAGTTTTTTTGAACAATAAAAGCAATCCTTAAATATCTGAAGAAATTATGTTTTGACCATCTCTCATATTTATGTTTTCTCTTAAATAGCAACAAAACAGGCACTACTTGTTTTAAAAAATTTGGATTTTGGTATTTATCACTTCCATTTACCTGCTTAAAATATATGTTTTTTCCAAGATGAAAAGATTCATATTTTGATAGATGGAAAATATAACTCCTTAGCTTTCTATTTTCAACTTGGGTCAACTACACCAAATTGCAGTAAAGTTAAAAAAAAAATAGATAAAAACAATTCAATTTGGACTTATTTTGATTCTAATAAGTACTTTGCTTAAGGAGATACTATGCTTTCCTGAATGTAACCTGAACACAAAGTTGGTAAAATAATCCTAGGAGGATGATAGTTTTCAAAAAACTTAGCAATCATATATGCACAGAAATTAGGTGCACTTCTTTTTGTGTGGTAAGTAATACATATACTTATTTTACTAAAAAAATAAGCAAGATAAACTTCATAGCTAAAAAGCTGACCCCAAAGCCTCAGTCTTAAGTTGTTTCATCTCTGAATTCAAACTATTTTATCATTAATTATTGATCTGCTAATAGCCTGTGATGGACTTCCCTGGTGGTCAAGTAACTAGAACTCTGAGCTCCCATCTCAGGGGCCCATGTTTGATCCCTAGTCTGGGAGCTGATTCCACATGCTGCAACTAAGACCCAGTGCAGCCAAATAAATATATATATATATCTTTTAAAAACCTATGAGCTTCCAAATAAATAAATATATATATATATCTTTTAAAAACCTATGAGCTTCCATTATATATAAAAATGTCAGGTAACAAGTTTCATCTAAAAATGAATAACAGAATTAGAACCTTGTGCAGTAATGCTTATTAATACTAAACCTATGCTGACGTTAACTGTTTCAAAAACTATATATGATTTTATGTGTGCTATTAAAATTTACAGGAAAACAACACTAGTTTTATGCTACAAATATGTAATATTTACTGCATCTTCTGGAGGACCTAACACATCCATACCAGGCATATGGTTCCTATCTGATATTAATATGGAAAGATCAGATTAAAGATCAGTTTCTTTTCAATTATCAGCTGATGTTACTAAAATCATCAAAATGAATATAACACAGTCAATTTGAATAAATCGTAAAAACAGCAGAAAACTTGGTGTCTTCTGTTACTTCGTTTTTTGTCTGTAATCTAAGTATCTAGTTTCTGCAGGCATTCACATGAAATGAATATTGAAATATAATTTAGGAAATCACTCTGAAATCACTTTTTAAAAGACTACTGTTAAGAGATTATAGACTATTGAGGGAGATCCTAGCTATCTTTCTGTTTGGAAGAGCTCTTCCTTTCAAATTATAATTCCCTTTACCCCCAAAAGGGATAAACGGTAGGTCTAAATTATCTAAATAAAGCCTTCAAAAAACCTAATTAGATAATGGATAGTAATATAAAAGTCCCTGTTGTAAAATCTTGCAGATTTCACACTCTTTCCAATATGTTAATTTTCTGTCTGTTGCTGAATGATAATGGCAAAAAAATGAATCTTTATGGGGAGTTGGGGGTGGTATGGGATCATGGATGACTGCTATATCTAATGAAAAACAAACTCTCTCCCCTTGTCCTATCCATTTATAGGTTCTTCAAACTGTAGTCACAGGCTTCAAAGGTCAGTCTCCTGATGACAGAGAAACAGACATATACTGAACACCTACTATGTGTTAAGTACTATTCTAGTACCTGATTTTTTATATAAAATTTCTTAGCCTAAAAAGAGGGAATTATTAATATTACTGTATTAGAGATACTGAGGCTCTGAAAAGTATTTCCCTGAAATCTTTGAGTTTGTAAGCAAGAGAACAATGCTGGTTGAAATCCAAATACATTTGACTCTAAAGCCCATGCTACATGATTTCCTACAAAAAAAAAAAGGCTGTCTCAGCACCTCCAAAGTTATTTTCTCTACTACACTAAAAATTATGATGACTCATAGCTGATTGGAAATTTTTTTTCTTATTTCTGAATAAGGCTGCACAGTGGTACAGGATAAACTATCTATACCCTCTGTTATTTTTCTACTCTTTAAGCCAATGCCTAAAATATCTGTATGTGCATGTGTATACACATACATACACATATTCATACATACATAATACATGTATTTTTAAAAGAATAATTCTAAGGTCAAATGCTATAGGTCTTTTTTAAAAAAGGGAGAAAAACATAATAGATTAGACACAAAGTAGAAGACAGTTCTTTTAAAAACTTTATTTTTTGCTCCTCTTTCACTTACTTTTCTGTGTATTTCCTAGCACTGAGATCTGTATTGGCACATGTTATGTGTTTATCTCGTCTGGTCTCCAGAACCTTGGTTTGGCAATATCTTCTGCTACCCATTACACTTTTGCTATAATTACCTACAGTATATGTTATGTTTCCAAAAGAGTATATAAATAACATTTCATTGGTTAAGCAGAAAGACAGGAAACTTGAGGTTGAAGGAGTTGAATCACAGGATACTGTTTTAAGAAGTTCCAGCAAAATGTACAACAAGAAAGTTTTAAGAATAACAAAGAAAATAGCCTAGTATAGCTCAGCTGATAAAGAATCTGCCTGCAACACAAGAGATCCACTTCAATTCCTGGGAAGGGAAGATCCCCTTTAGGAGGGATAGGCTACCCACTCCAGTATTCTTGGGCTTCCCGGGTGGCTCAGATGGTAGAGAATCCACCTGCAATGTGGTAGAGAATCTGCCCGCAATGCGGGAGACCTGAGTTCTATCCCTCGGTCAGGAAGATACCCTGGAGGAGGGCATGGTAACCCACTCCAGTATTCTTGCTTGGAGAATCCCCATGGACAGAGGAGCCTGGCAAACTATAGTCCATAGGGTCACAAACAGTCGGACATGACTCAGTGACTAAGCACATACCCTTTTAAGCTTGGCTTTGTTTTAATTCTTCTATTAAAAGCTACTGGACAAGAGGAAAAAGAGTTTTTATTTAATTTTGTGCCTATATAAAATGATGGATATTCAATAAACTTAATGATAGTCATTTCATGATGTGTGTAAGTCAAATCATTATTTTGTACAGCTTATATGGTGCTGTGTGTCAATTTTATCCCAGTAAAACTAGGAGGAAAAAAACTATGGGATGAAAACACAGTATTGAATATCATACAGTACTGGATACCCATATGCAAAAAATGAACTTTGACCCATCCCTGTGCTATATACAAAAAGTACTTTAAAATGGATCACAGACCTACATGTAAAACCTAAAACTATAAAACTTTTAGAAGCAAACATGAGAAAATCTTTGTGACCTTGGGTTAGACAAAGATTTCTTAGAACAATAAAAATAATACTTAAAGGAAAAAGATGATAGATTAGACTTCATCAAAATTAAGATTTCTGCTCTTTTAAAAACACTGGTAAGAAATTGAAAAGACAACAGACTGGGAGAAAATATATCTAAATCAGTAACTGACAAAGGAATTGTATCTAGAATATTTAAGAACTTCCAAATCAATTATAGAAAAACAATTACAACCCAATTAAAAATGGGCAAAAGATCTGAATACTTTACCAAAGAAGATATATGGATGGCAAATAAGCACATGAAATGATGTTTAAAATTATTTGTCATTAGGGAAATGTAATTAAAACCTGAGATCAGTCAGTTCAGTTGCTAAGTCGTGTCCGACTCTTTGCCACCTCATGGACTGCAGCACACCAGGCCTCCCTGTCCATTACCAACTCCTAGAGCTTACTCAAACTCACGTGCATCGAGTTGGCGATGCCATCCAACCATCTCATCCTCTGTCGTCCACTTATCCTCCCGCCTTCAATCTTTCAGCATCAGGGTCTTTTCAAATGAGTCAGTTCTTCACATCAGGTGGCCAAAGTATTGGGAGTTTCAGCTTCAGCATCAGTCCTTCCAATGAATATTCAGGACTGATTTCCTTTAGGATGGACTGGTTGGATCTCCTTGCAGTCCAAGGGACTCTCAAGAGTCTTCTCCAACACCACAGTTCAAAAGCATCAATTCTTTGGGGCTCAGCTTTCTTTATAGTCCAACTCTCACATTCATATATGACTACTGGAAAAACCAGAGCTTTGACTAGACAGACCTTTGTTGGCAAAGTAATGTCTCTGCTTTTAATATGCTGTCTAGGTTGGTCATAGCTTTTCTTCCAAGGAGCAAGCGTCTTTTAATTTCATGGCTGTAATCACCATCTGCTGTGATTTTGGAGCCCAAGAGAATAAAGTCTCTTACTGTTTTCACTGTTTCCCCATCTATTTGCCATGAAGTGATGGGCCCAGATGCCATGATTTTAGTTTTCCGAGTGTTGAGCTTTAAGCCAACTTTTCCACTCTCCTCTTTCACTTTCATCAAGAGGCTCTTTAGTTCTTCTTTGCTTTCTGCCATAAGAGTGGTGTCATCTGCATATCTGAGGTTATTGATATTTCTCCTAGCAATCTTGATTCCAGCTTGAGCTTCATCCAGCCTGGCATTTCACATGATGTACTCTGCTGCTGCTGCTAAGTCGCCTCAGTCGCATCCGACTCTGTGCGACCCCACAGATGGCAGCCCAGCAGGCTCCGCCATCCCTGGGATTCTCCAGGCAAGAACACTGGAGTGGGTTGCCATTTCCGTCTCCAATGCATGAAAGTGAAAAGTGAAAGTGAAGTCACTCAGTTGTGTCCGACTCTTAGCGACCCCATGGACTGCAGCCTACCAGGCTCCTCCATCCATGGGATTTTCTAGGCAAGAGTACTAGAGTGGAGTGCCATTGCCTTGTAAGTTAAATAAGCAGGGTGGCAATATACAGCCTTGACATACTCCTTTTCCTATTTGGAACCAGCCTGTTGTTCCATGTCCAGTTCTAACTGTTGCTTCTTGACCTGCAGACAGATTTCTCAGGAGGCAGGTCAGGTGGTCTGGTATCCTCACCTCTTGAAGAATTTTCCACAGTTTGTTGTAATTCACACAGTCAAAGGTTTTGCATAGTCAATAAAGCAGAAGTAGATGTTTTCCTGGAACCTTCTTGCTTTTTCGATCAATCAATGGATGTTGGCAATTTGATCTCTGATACCATGACACATTTATTAGAATGGTTCAAATAAAAAAGATTGGCCATATCATATCAAGTGCTGGTGAGAATGTTGAGGAAGTGAAACTCTCATATACTGCTGGTAAAAATGTAAAATTGTACAACCACTTTGGAAAATAGTCTGGCAGTTTCTTAAAAAGATAAACACATACCTACCATATAACCCATGCACTTTATTCCTAATTTCCATAAGAGAAATGAGAGCATATGTCTCTACAGAGACATATGTACACCAATATTCATAGTAGCATTATCTCATGTTGATAACTGTAAACTCATGTTGCTCAAAGGGTACAAGTTTCCAGTTATCTGATGAATAAGTTCTGGAGATATAAGATACAGCATGGTAATTATAGTTAACAATTATTTGTATTAGCCGAAAGTGGAAGGTGAATGAATAAACAAATTGTTTTATCCCTACAATGGAATACTAAGCAATAGAGGAATGAGCTATTGATAATACAACAGTACAGATGATTCTCAAAGTAATTATGTGGAAGGAAAAAATAAATACTGTATGATTTCTTCATATAAAATTATTTTTTAATGTAAATGAATTTACAGTATTAGAAAGACAATCAGTGATTGCCTGTGACAGGGGAGAGAATGAATGGGGAGAAATTACAAAGGAGTAACCATCAGAAATGATGGGCATGCTTATTATTTTGACTAAGGTGATGATTTCACAGATATATACATTTGTCAAAACAACATGTGTGATTAAGTATGTACAGCCTCTTGTATGTCAGTTATATCTCATTAATGCAGTTTTCTATTTTTTTAGACAACTAACCCACCATGTAAAACAGTATGAAGGTTCCTCAAAAAATTAAAAATAGAGCTATCATATGATGGAAAATCCCACTTCTGGATGAATATCTGAAAGAAATGAAATCAATATCTCAAAGAGATATCTGCACCCCAGTGTTCACTGCAACATTATTCACAATAGCCAAAACATGGAAACAACTTAAGTGTCTAATGATGGATGAATGCATTGATAAAGAAAATGTGATACACACAAAGTGGAATATTATTCAGCTACAAAAATAGGGAAATCCTAGTATGGAGAACAGTATAGAGGTTCTTTTAAAAACTAAAAACAAAGTTACCATAAAGTTCCCATTCCTAGGAACGTATCCAAAAAAGACAAAAACTCTAATTCACCCCATGTTCACAGCAGCACCATTTACAATAGCCAAGACATGGAAGCAACCTAAATGTCCATTGACAGATGAATGGATACAGAAGATGTAGTGTATGTGTGTGCACATATATATATATATATATATATATATAATGGAATATTACTTAGCCATTAAAAAGAATGAAATAAGGCCATTTGCAGCAATGTGGATTGACCTAGAGAGTGTAATACTGAGTAAATCAGATCAAGAAGGAGAAATATCATACGACATCCCTTATATGTGGAATCTAAAAAGAAATGATACAAATGAACTTATTTACAAAACAGAAAGAGACTCACAGGCTTAGAAAACGAACTCATGGTTGCTGGGAGGAAGGGACAGTTAAAGATTTTGGGATGGTCATGTACACACTGCTATATTTAAAATGGATAACCAACAAAAACCTAATGTATAGCACATGGAACTCTGTTCAGTGTTATCTGTCAGCCTGCATGGGAGGGGGGTTTGGGGGACAATGGATACATGTATATGGGTGGCTGAGTCTCTACACTGTTTACCTGAAACTATCACAACATTGTTAATTGGCTATACCTCAATACAAAATGTTTTTGGTGTTAAAAAATAAAATAAAAAAAAAAGAAGATGTGGTATACATATACAATGGAATATTAGTCATACATAAAAGAGAAAGAATGCCATTTGCAGTAGTATGGATGGACCTAGAGATTATCATACTAACTGAAGTCAGAGAAAGATAATACTGTATGATTGCACTTGGGTGGGGGAAATGAGGGAGATGTTGGTCAAAAGATACAAATTTCCAGTTATAAGATGAATAGGGTCTAGAGATTTAGAGATATATAACTACAGTTAATAATACCGTATTAGATACTTGAAAATTGCTGACAGAGTAAACCTTAAATATTCTCACTATAAAAAAAAGCAATTATGTGAGATGATGGATGTGTTAACTAACCTAATTATTTAACTAATAATATCAACTAATAACCTAATTATTTAACTAATGTGTTAACTAACCTTTATTATAGTAATAATTTTATAATATGTGCATATATATTATAAAATGATTAAAGATATATGTTATATACTTACACAGCTTACACAGTGTTATGTATCAATTATATCTCAATAAAGCTAGGGGGTGGAGAACACTAACCTTCACCTTAAAAAATGGCATTACATGATATACAAAATCTCACTAGCAATTTTAATTATAAACATGTTAAAGAATAAGTCTTAGCTTCATATAGCAGAAAATTAAATTCAATCCAGACACAAGGGTTTTTTTCTTATATTAAGAGAGTCTTCCAAGAGGTATGGTTCCCTGATTGCTAATAAGACTAATTCTTCCAACTAAAATAAATAAATTAATTAAAAAAAAAAACAAAAAACATGACTCACTAATTCTTGGAGGGAAAAAAAAAAAGACTAATTCTTCAGAAGGCCATAAGGCAGAAATCCAAGTTAAACACTAAATGTTCAAATATTCCTGATTACAACAGTATAAAAAATTAGTTAGAAAATAGTTAGGAAATGATAAAAAGAACACGCCAAATAAAAACAAAACAGTATTATTAGGCTGCACCTACAAATCCTTGTAATCTAGCTTCCAACAACTACAACTAAACAAAGATATGAGGGGGGAAAAAGAGGGAGAAAGAAGAGAAGGATGGCCCTTTTCCTCACAGCATCTCAATGTGTTAATGAGATGCCTGATGATGTTAGCAGAAAGCAAACAAGCTATTTCATCAAGACGTAAACACAGTTGTGACTATCACACCCTGTACAATTATTTTTGTCACCACGAGCTATGACGTAATAGTTACAGGTAAAGTATCTCAGAACAGTTAGTTCTCAGCTGTTAAGTCTCCAGGAAGAGTTCCCTGCACAGGACTGGACTGTAATTATTTGTCTTTCATTTTTTACACTATAAATTCCTTGAGTGCAACAGCTATATCTTATTAATCAGCTGTAACCCCACACCAAGCATTTTCTTGCAGAGATTTCATTTATCTCATACTGCAAACTGGTACCCACCATGGCCTGACAATTCTATTTCTCTGGCAGGCACACTATTAGTCAAGACAACTATTTCACACCTACTCACTCCTCTTTCCTCAAATCCCCTATACCTCCTCCAACAGCCTCACCTGCAGCTGATCACACTGTATTAAATCCTTCAGTGGAAAACAGATGCCATCAGAGGTGTCTTATCTTCCTAGAACAAAACATCCTACCTATAAATTGCCTGGCTTCTACCGCAAGACAAGAAAGGTCTCACCTTCTAGCACAAAGGACAGTCTTTCTACTTGTGACATAAATTCCACCTGTTTGCCCCGCCTCCAGGACTTCATCACTTCTAATAACACCACTCTCTTCCTGTCCACTAGTTCATTCCTCGAAAATTTAAAATTTTTATCTTGGATTTAAAAAAAAAAACTACCTTTTCTCTGTTTCCTTTGTTGACTAAAAAAATACACAACCTAAAATTTGAGAGTTACATTTTATTTGGCAGACAGAACTGAGGGATAGTTCTGAGAGACTGCTCCAAAGAGGTAAGGAAGGAGCCAGGGCAGATAGGAGATTTGCTACAAAGACCTGGTAGTTGAGATGTCAAAAGATTAGTATTATTAGTTAATGAAAACCAGATGTCTCAAGTTAAGAAATTTAGTGTTTTTCTATACATGGGAAGATTCAAGACTCTGGGCTCACTGAAACCAATTCCCTTGATATGCACTGCTTGTATTTGTTGCCAGACAGTCTCATAAAAGATTTTTGTTGCTGATTATTTGGGGCTCATACTGAATGAATATAAATAAAACATCAAATGTGTAGGTTCTTTCATTTATAGAGCAGAAAAACAATTTTATACTAGAAATACTAATTCAATCTCCATATTTTCTAAATCATTCATGTCATTCAGTTGCTTAAATGCCTTAAATGGCCCTCAGAATAAAACTGAACTCCTTACCATAGCTCACAGTCCTTGTGTGATATGGCACTTTCTAGTCTCTCCAACCTTATTTTCATAACTCAACCCCATCCCCCATACTATTCACTAAGTCTTCTGACACACTGGTTTTCTTATAGTATCTCAAATAAAGCTTCATTCTATGAGGCCACCCTGATACCAAAACCAAGCACCAAGACACTACAAAAAAAGAAAATTATAGGCCAATACTTTCTGATGAATTTAGATGCAAAAAACTCTTAAGAGAATATTAGCAAAACAAATTAACAAAAAACATAAAAAAGATCAGACACCATGATGAAGTGGGACTTATTCCAGGGTCACAAGGATGGTTCAACATTTGGAAATCAATGTATTATACTGCATTAACAAAAGGAAAGATAAAAATCACATGATCATCTCAACAGACATATAAAAACCATTTGAGAAAATTCAACAACCACTCATGATAAAAATGCTCCACAAAGTATGTACAGAGGGAATATAATTCAACATAGTAAAGGTTAAGACCCATAACTTAAGGTTATTTTAAGACCAATCATGTAAAGTTTAAGGACCACTGAAATATCTTACATGGTAAATTTATAATGCATTGGCTGAAGAACTACATACAATCAATACCTGAGAGACTAAAAATGTCTTGGATAGTTGACCCTGCTCAGTGCCTGCTGGATGAAAAGTCAATAAAAGAAATTATGGCACTGCTACTTTCTAGTCATATAATAACTCATCAAATTAAAGATTAGTTGTAAATATGAAGACTGAATTAACATTTATACTGTAGAATTGTTCTGCTCAATAAATGAAAGAAACTACACACTTGATATTTTATTTACATTCATTCAGTATGAGCACCCAGAGAAGGCAATGGCACCCCACTCCAGTACTCTTGCCTGGAAAACCCCTGGTGGGCTGCAGTCCATGGGGTCGCTAAGAGTCAGACACGACTGAGTGACCTCACTTTCACTTTTTACTTTCATGCATTGGAGAAGGAAACGGCAACCCACTCCAGTATTCTTGCCTCAAGAATCCCAGGGACGGCAGAACCTGATGGGCTGCCTTCTGTGGGGTCGCACAGAGTCGGACACGACTGAAGCGACTTAGCAGCAGCAGCAGCAGTATGAGCACCAAATAATCAGCAACAAAAATCTTTTATGAAAATGTTTGGCAACAAACGGAAGCAATACTAAAATATTTAGTGTTGAATAATGGTTTTGAATCTCATTTATCCTGGAACAACTGTGTTGATATTTACACTGATGATACAAAATCAATTCTGATACTTTGGCCTGAATGAAGAGTTCACTATATTATTCATCACCTCATGTTCAGATACACACACATATATACATCACACACACACACAAAGTCAGTTTAAGGATATCCTTGATAAAGCAATAAAAGTTATTAACTTTATTAAATCTTGACCCTTGAGTAGACTTCTTTTTAATATTCTATGACAAAATAGGAAATACACATAAAACATTTCTGCTGCATCCTAAGTATGATTGTCCAAAGGAAAATCACTTATGTACTGTTTGAGCTGTTAACTCTACAAACTTCTTTAAAAAATTTCTTTATTGGAAAGGCCATGAGAAAATACTTGAGGAGATAATAGTTGAAAACGTCCCTAAAATGGGGGAGGAAATAGGCACCCAAGTCCAAGAAACCCAGAGAGTCACAAACAGGATAAACCCAAGGCAAAACACCCCAAGACACATATTAATGAAGATCAAATACAAAGAACAAATATTAAAAGCAGCAAGGGAAAAACAACAAATAACATACAAGGGGATCCCCTTAAGAATAACAGCTGATCTTTCAATAGAAACTCTTCAGGCCAGAAGGGAATGGCAGGACATACTTAAAGCAATGAAAAAGAAAAACCTGCAATCCATATTACTGTACCCAGCAAGGATCTCATTCAAATATGAAGGAGAAATCAAAAGCCTTGACAGACAAGCAAAAGCTTAGAAAATTCAGCACCACCAAACCAGCTCTTCAACAAATGCTAAAGGATCTTCTCTAGACAGGAAACTCAGAAAAGGTTTATAAACTCGAACCCAAAACAATAAAGTAAACAGCAACGGGATCATACTTATCAATAATTACCTTAAATGTAAATGGGTTGAATGCCCCAACCAAAAGACAAAGACTGGCTGAATGGATACAAAAACAAGACCCAAGAGACCAACCTCAAAACAAGGGACAGATACAGACTGAAAATGAAGGGCAAGAAAAAGATATTCCACGCAAATAGAGACCAAAAGAAAGCAGGAGTGGCAATACTCATTTCAGATAAAATAGACTTTAAAATAAAGGCTGTGAAAAGAGACAAAAAAGGACACTACATAATGATCAAAGGATCAATCCAAGAAGAAGATATAACAATTATAAATATATATGCACCCAACATAGGAGCACCGCAAAATGTAAGGCAAATGCGAACAAGTATGAAAGGGGAAATTAACAGTAACACGATAATAGTGGGAGACTTTAATATCCCATTCACACCTATGGATAGATCAACTAAACAGAAAATCAGCAAGGAAACACAAACTTTAAATGATACAATGGACCAGCTAGACCTAACTGATATCTATAGGATATTTCACCCCCAAACAATGAATTTCACCTTTTTCTCAAGTGCACATGGAACATTCTCCAGGATAGTTCACATCCTGGGCCATAAATATAGCCTTGATAAATTCAAAAAAAAAATTTAAAGCATTCCAAGCATCCTTTCTGATCACAATGGGGTAAGATTACATGTCAGTTCAGCTCAGTTCAGTAGCTCAGTCATGTCTGACTCTTTGCGATCCCATGAACCGCAGCATGCCAGGCCTCCCTGTCCATCCCCAACTCCCGGAGTCCACCCAAACCATGTCCATCGAGTCGATGATGCCATCCAACCATCTCATCCTCTGTTGTCTCCTCCTCCAGCTCCCAATCCTCCCCAGCATCAGGGACTTTTCCAATGAGTCAGCTCTTCGCATCAGACGGCCAAAGTATTGGAGTTTCAGCTTCAACATCAGTCCTTCCAATGAACACTCAGGGATAATCTCCTTTAGGATGGATCAGTTGGATCTCCATGCAGTTCAAGGGACTCTCAAGAGTCTTCTCCAACACCACAGTTCAAAAGCATCAATTCTTCGGCACTCAGCCTTCTTTATAGTCCAACGCTCACATCCATACATGACCATGGGAAAAACCACAGCCTTGACTAGACAGACCTTTGTTGGCAAAGTAATGTCTCTGCTTTTTAATATGCTGTCTAGGTTGGTCATAACTTTCCTTCCAAAGAGTAAGTGTCTTTTAATTTCATGGCTGCAATCACCATCTGCAGTGATTTTGGAACCCAGAAAAATAAAGTCTGACACTGTTCCCACTGTTTCCCCATCTATCTGCCATGAAGTGATGGGACCAGATGCTATGATTTTAATTTTCTGAATGTTGAGCTTTAAGTCAACTTTTTCACTCTCCTCTTTCACTTTCATCAAGAGGCTCTTTAGTTCTTCTTTGCTTTCTGCCATAAGGGTTGTGTCATCTGCATATCTGAGGTTATTGATATTTCTCCCAGCAATCTTGATTCCAGCTTGTGCTTCCTCCAGCCCAGCATTTCTCATGATGTACTCTGCACATAAGTTAAATAAGCAGGGTGACAATATACAGCCTTGACATACTCCTTTCCCTATTTGGAACTAGTCTGTTGTTCCATGTTCAGTTCTAACTGTTGCTTCCTGACCTGCATACAGATTTCTCAAGAGGCAGGTCAGGTGGTCTGGTATTCCCATCTCTTTCAGAATTTTCCACAGTTTATTGTGATCCACACAGTCAAAGCCTTTGGCGTAGTCAATAAAGCAGAAATAGATGGTTTTCTGGAACTCTCTTGCTATTGCGATGATCCAGCGGATGTTGGCAATTTGATCTCTGGTTCCTCTGCCTTTTCTAAAACCAGCTTGAACATCTGGAAGTTCACGGTTCACGTATTGCTGAAGCCTGGCTTGGAGAATTTTAAGCATTACTTTACTAGCATGTGAGATAGGTGCAATTGTGCAGTAGTTTGAGCATTCTTTGGCATTGCCTTTCTTTGGGACTGGAATGAAAACTGACCTTTTCCAGTCCTGTGGCCACTGCTGAGTTTTCCATATTTGCTGGCATATTGTGTGCAGCGCTTTCATAGCGTCATCAGGATTTGAAATAGCTCAACTGGAATTCCATCACCTCTACTAGGTTTGTTTGTAGTGATGCTTCCTAAGGCCCACTTGACTTCACATTCCAGGATGTCTGGCTCTAGGTGAGTGATCACACCATGTCAATTACAGGAAAAAACTATGAAAAATACAAACATATGGAGGCTAAACAACACACTTCTGAATAACCAACAAATCACAGAAGAAATCAAAAAAGAAATCAAAATATGCATAGAAACGAATGAAAATGAAAGCACAACAACCAAAAACCTATGGGATTCAGTAAAAGCAGTGCTAAGGGGAAGGTTCATAGCAATACAAGCCTACCTCCAGAAACAGGAGAGAAATCAAATAAATAACCTAACTCTACACCTAAAGCAACTAGAAAAGGAAGAAATGAAGAAACCCAGGGTTAGAAGAAGGAAAGAAATCATAAAAATTAGGGCAGACATATGACCCAGCAATCCCACTGCTGGGCATACACACCGAGGAAACCAGAATTGAAAGAGATGCGTGTACCCCAATGTTCATCGCAGCACTGTTTACAATAGCCAGGACATGGAAGCAACCTAGATGTCCATCGGCAGACGGATGGATAAGGAAGCTGTGGTACATATACACAATGGAATATTACTCAGCCATTAAAAATAATACATTTGAATCGGTTCTATTGAGATGGATGAAACTGGAGCCCATTATACAGAGTGAAGTAAGCCAGAAAGAAAAACACCAATACAGTATACTAATGCATATTAATGGAATCTGAAAGATGGTAATGGTAACCCTATATGCGAGACAGAATAAGAGACACAGATGCATAGAACAGTCTTGTGGACTATGAGGAAGAAGGTAAGGGTGGGACATTCTGGGACAATAGCACTGAAACATGTATATTATCATATGTGAAACAGAACACCATTCCATGTTCTATGCATGAGACAAATGCTCAGGGCTGGGGCATTGGGATGACCCAGAGGGATGGGATGGGGAGGGAGGTGGGAGGAGGGTTCAGGATGGGGAACACATGTAAACCCATGGCTGATTCATGTCAATGTATGGCAAAAACTACTACAATATTGTAAAGTAATTAGCCCCCAACTAAAATAAATAAATTTATTAAAAATAAAAAAATTAGGGCAGAAATAAATGATAAAGAAACAAAGGAGACCATAGCAAAAATCAACAAAGCTAAAAGCTGGTTCTTTGAGAAGATAAATAAAAGAGAGAAACCATTAGCCAGACTCATCAAGAAAAAAAGGGAGAAGAATCAAATCAACAAAATTAGAAATGAAAATGGAGAAATCACAACAGACAACACAGAAATACAAAGGATCATAAGAGACTATTATCAGCAACTATATGCCAATAAAATGGACAGCTTGGAAGAAGTGGACAAATTCTCAGAAAAGTATAACTTTCCAAAACTGAACCAGGAAGAGATAGAAAATCTTACCAGACCCATCACAAGCACAGAAATCGAAACTGAAATCAGAAATCTTCCAGCAAACAAAAGCCCAGGACCAGACGGCTTCACAGCGGAATTCTACCAAAAATTTAGAGAAGAGCTAACACCTATCCTACTCAAACTCTTCCAGAATACTGCAGAAGAAGGTAAACTTCCAAACTCATTCTATGAGGCCACCACCACCCTAATACCAAAACCAGACAAAGATGCCACAAAAAGAAAACCACAGGCCAATATCACTGATGAACTTACATGCCAAAAACCTTAACAAAATTCTAGCAAACAGAATCCAACAACATAGTAAAAAGATCATACATCATGACCAAGTAGGCTTTATCCCAGGGATGCAAGGATTCCTCAATATTCACAAATCAATCAATGTGATATGCCACATTAACAAATCGAAAGATAAAAACCATATGATTATCTCAACAGATGCAGAGAAAGCCTTTGACAAAACTCAACATCCATTTATGATAAAAACCGTCCAAAGAGCAGGAACAGAAGGAACATACCTCAACATAATAAAAGCCATATATGATAAACCCACAGCAAATGTTATCCTCAATGGTAAAATATTGAAAGCATTTCCCCTAAAATCAGAAACAAGACAAAGGTGCCCAGTCTTACCACTACTATTCAACATAGTTTTGGAAGTTTTAGCCCAGCAATCAGAGAAGAAAAAGAAATAAAAAGAATCCAGACTGGAAAAGAAGTAAAACTCTCACTGTTTGCAGATGACATGATCCTCTACATAGAAAACCCTAAAGAGTCCACCAGAAAATTACTAGAGCTAACCAGTGAATATAGTAAAGTTGCAGGATATAAAAAGTAACACACAGAAATCCCTTGCATTCCTATAGACCAACAATGAGAAAACAGAAAGAGAAATTAAGGAAACAATTCCATTCATCATTGCAACGAAAAGAATAAAATACTTAGGAATAAATCTACCTAAAGAAACAAAAGACGTATATATAGAAAATTATAAAACACTGATGAAAGAAATCAAAGAAGACACAAATAGATGGAGAAAGGTACCATGTTCATGGATTGGAAGAGTCAATATAGTGAAAATGAGTATACTACCCAAAGCAATCTATAGATTCAATGCAATCCCTATCAAGCTACTAACAGTATTTTTCAGAGAACTAGAACAAATAATTTCACAATTTGTTAGGAAATACAAAAAACCTCGAATAGCCAAAGCAGTCTTGAGAAAGAAGAATGGAACTGGAAGAATCAACCTGCCTGACTTCAGGCTATGCTACAAAGCTACAGTTATCAAGACAGTATGGTAGTGGCACAAAGACAGAAATATAGATCAATGGAACAAAATAGAAAGCCCAGAGATAAATCCACGCACCTATGGACATCTTATTTTTGACAAAGGAGGCAAGAATATACAGTGGAGAAAAGACAATCTCTTTACCAAGTGGTGCTGGGAAAACTGGTCAACCACTTGTAAAAGAATGAAACTAGAACACTTTATAACACCATACAGAAAAATAAACTCAAAATGGATCAAAGATTTAAATGTAAGACCAGAAACTATAAAACTCCTAGAGGAAAACATAGGCAAAACACTCTCTGACATAAAGCAGAGCAGGATCCTCTATGACCCACCTTCCAGAGTAATGGAAATAAAAGCAAAAATAAACAAATGGGACCTAATTAAACTTAAAAGCTTTTGCACAATGAAAGAAACTATAAGAAAGGTGAAAAGACAGCCTTCAGAATGGGAGAAAATAGCAAATGAAGCAACTGACAAAGAATTAATCTCAAAAATATACAAGCAACTCCTGCAGCTCAACTCCAGAAAAATAAATGACCCAATCAAAAAATGGACCAAACTAAACAGACATTTCTCCTTAGAAGACATACAGATGGCTAACAAACACATGAAAAGATGCTCAACATCACTCATTAGCAGAGAAATGCAAATCATAACCACAATGAGGTACCATCTCACGCCAGTCAGAATGGCTGCTATCCAAAAGTCTACAAGCAATAAATGCTGGAGAGGGTGCGGAGAAAAGGGAACCCTCTTACACTGTTGGTGGGAATGCAAACTAGTACAGCCACTATGGAGAACAGTGTGGAGATTCCTTAAAAAACTGGAAATAGAACTGCCATACAACCCAGCAATCCCACTGCTGGGCCTACTCACTGAGGAAACCAGAATTGAAAGAGACACGTGTACCCCAATGTTCATCGCAGCACTGTTTACAATAGCCAGGACATGGAAGCATCCTAGACGCCCATCGGCAGACGAATGGATAAGAAAGCTGTGGTACATATACACAATGGAATATTACTCAGCCATTAAAAAGAATGCATTTGAATCAGTTCTAATGAGGTGGATGAAACTGGAGCCTATTATACAGAGCCAAGTAAGTCAGAAAGAAAAATACCAATACAGTATACTAACACATATATATGGAATTTATAAAGATGGTAACAATGACCCTATATGTGAGACAGCAAAAGAGACACAGATGTAAAGAACAGACTTTTGGACTTGTGGGAGAAGGCAAGGGTGGGATGATTTGAGAGAACAGCATTGAAATATGTGTATTATCATATGTGAAACAGATCGCCAGTCCAGGTTTGATGCATGAGACAGGGTACTCAGAGCTGGTGCACCTGATGACCCTGAGAGATGAGATGGGGAGGGACGTGGGACATGGGGTTCAGAATGGGGAACACATGTACTCCCATGGCTGATTCATGTCAATGTATGGCAAAACCCACTACAATACTGTAAAGTAATTAGCGTCCAATTAAAAAAAAAAAGAAAAACAGAAAAAATACTTTTTTGGCTGTGCCACATGGCTTGTGAGATTTGTTTCCCAACCAGGGATTGAGCCTGGGTCATAGGAGTGAAAGCCCAAAATCTGAACCACTAGGCCACCAGGGAACTCCCTAGTAACTTTTTAATGTAATACCAGTTTTATTTAAAAGGATGTCAGATAGATAAATAGTTATTTTGACTTGGGTATTTGATAGACAAATGAGTTAAAGGAGGTTGCCACTTCAAGGAAAACAACTGACAATATTTTAACAGTGATGAAATTTGAGCCTTCAAGCAAAAAATAGAATTTTGAAAAACTTGCCTCTGCTACCATGAACTTAACAGCTTCCTAATACTTAAAGACTCTCTTTCTTTATAAGGGTGTTTATTGGATGCTAACAGTTAGTACTATTGGGGCTTCCTGGGTGGCTCAGTGGTAAAGAATTCACCTGCCAGTGTAGGAGATGCAGGTTTGGTCCCTGGGTCGGGAAGATCTCCTGGAGGAGGCAATGGCAACCCACTCCAGTATCCTTGCCTGGAAAATCCCATGGACAGAAGAAACTGGTGGGCTACAGTCAATGTGGTCGCAAAGAATTAGACACGACTGTGCAACTAAACAACAATACTTAAAGACTTTTCAGATAAGACTTGTGGTGGTATTAAACAGTATGATTTTTAAAATATTGCATAATAAAATGTGTCAACATTTGGAAGGTCTGTATATCTCAATGAGCCAAATTTTTCCAAACGGCCAATGTGTGACGTTACAAAATCATGCATGGAGAAGAGATCCATTCAAAGGGCAAGATAAAACCAATGGATTTTAATGCATCAGAGTGCTAAAAGTTCTTAGACTTGGCTTCTACACTTAAAGTACCCTTGAAGAAACCATCTCTGGTTGAATTTTGGTATGGCATCAAAGAAGAATACTCACAATTATCTGCAAAGGCTTTGAAAATATTCCTTCCGTATCCAGCTACATTATCTGTGTGAGGTCAAGTTTTCTTCATATATTTCAGCCGAAAGGAAATGATTAGTGCAGAAGCACATATGAGAATCCAGCTGACTTCTATTAAGCCAGATATTAAAGAGATTCACAAAAATATAAAACCATGACACTCTTCTCACTAATGTTTCTCTGAAATCTTTTGGGAAAATATATAGGACTCCTGAATCTGAAACGTTTGAGAACCTCTGATCTACATCAGTCTAAGGACCTCCACTTTCTTATCACTCAGTTCAGTCTGCGGCCTGATTTTTCAGGCAAAATAGGAGTCTGAAGATCAGAGTTAAATAGGAAATGAGTGGATAAATATTTGATGAGATAAATGTCTGCCTGCAAAATTCTGAGTTGGATTTTTTTTCATTCCAAAGCCAAGGAAAAATTTTTTGACTATGTATCATTCTCTTTATACTGCTTGTACCTCCAAAAGAATAGATATCCAAAAGCTACTAATTCAAAGCACATTTAAGAGGAAGAATGCAATAGTCTCTTTAAGGAACTTTAAAGTAAACACCCCCTCCAAGGCAGATTCATACTCAACAGAATACAAGTTACTGAATTTCTATTCAATAACAGAATGAGAAGAAAAATAGCTATAAAACTTTAACAGAGGCTTCTTATTCTGTATGATATATTTTATTTTCAAGATTTACTTCTAGGTGTATTATAATCGAACATATATGACTCTACATAAATTATTTAAAATATAGGCTATGGAAGATTTGATTGACAGGCTTTTCTTGAAGCATTTTTTCTCTTTATTGAACAGTTGATTTACAGTATTATATTAGTTTCAAGTGTACAACATAGTGATTTAATACTTTCATAAATTATATTCCATTTAAAATTATTATAAAATATTGGTTATATTCCCTATGTAGTATAAAATGCATTTAATTTACTAATTTTCAAAGACTGATTTATAGATTTACCATGAGACCTAGATGGCCCCGATAAAAGTAATCAATAAGCTGGTCTATCACAAATTGTTTATCACATTATGGTGATGTTATAAACTAATTTAGAATCCATCTATCAAACTAATGGATTTGATATCCAGTTTGTTCATTCATTCAATATTTACTGAATACCTGCTTTATGCCTAATACTAGGCTGGATACTATGGATAGCATGATGACTAAGATGGAGATGGTTCTTGCCCTCAGGTGCTTAAGGCCTGACAAGGGAAACAGACATTAAGCAAACAGTTGCATAATTATTTAGTTAGATGTACACCACACTCCAGTCTCAGCTAATCATCTATCCTGCTGGTTTCCAGTGTGATTCTATACTAGGAACTGGAAAACTCCTCAAAGCCCAACCATAACAGACTCTTTACAGATTAGCATTAATGTCTTGAAATAAATACCACACATCTATTAAAGCCTTAGGATCTTTCAAGAAAAACCAACTACATGTCAGTGTGCAGATTTGTTGATGGTGTCAAAGTTAAACAAATCATAGTGCAAAATGAAGAAATCTCTACATATGGGGGAGAGGAGTACATAAGCATTTCAGATCTTACTCCTGAGTCAGATTGTAAATCAACAACTTTTCCTAATACCTGCTTCCTCCGTAATTAAGTTTTATGACATCATCAAAAAGCTAGCACCAAATTCTGTTTAAACACAAAATGATTTAACAGTCTACTTTGCCAGTTTTCCAACTTTTCGAGGAAAAACTTGAAGACCATCTATGGATTAGTTAAATTAGAAATAATTCTATCAACTTTTATATTTTAAAAACATTTTACCATTACTAAAAACCAGCTCCCTGTTTAAGATTTAGAAGACTTTTGATGTCTCCAAAGAATACTTTAAATATGATTTTATTTTGTAGAAATCTGGTTTTAATTCCACTTTTCCCTTTACTTTTTGTAGTCCTACTGCAAATGAAAAATTTTTCTTTAATTTCCTCCATGCTCTTAGTTAAATAGAAAAACATTAATACAGATGAGGAACAAACACTGACAAATTTATTTTCCTTTAAAATATCTGCCAAAAATAAAATATGCACTCCATTCTTATATTTATATGTATATAAATTAACCATAACAGTCTCTCTGTGACTATCCTGGGAGATAGTGAAAGACAGAGGAGTCTGGCGTGCTGTAGTCCATGGGGCCACGAAGAGTCGGACATGACTTAGCAATTGAACAACAACAACAAATCTCTCTTTACTTTATATCTCTCCTATCCTTAAACACACACATGTGCGCACATGCACCCACACATATACAAACACACACCTTAGTTCTCCTCCCTTTACCTGTATCCAGGCTACTTCCCCTTCCCTTCAGTGCCAAGTTTACCAAGCCCACCACTGTATTCCCTTCACAATCCCTCTCAGCCTCTAATCTGGATTCTGTCCTGATTACTCTACCATAACTATACTCTTTGAGTCACCAATTATTTCCATGTTTATACAGGCCAAATGGGCTTTCCTCATCTCATTCTCAGTGAGTTCTGTAACACCTGATACTGCTGACCATCTCCTTTTTGAATTCTTCTTCCTTGACCTCCATGTATTAAAATAGATTTTTTTCCCCCTTCTTTTGTAGTACTGTTTCAATTCTTCTTATATATCTCAATCATTTCCTCTGTATTTCCCTGGTAGCTCTATTTCTCCTACAATGTTCCTCTTCATAGCATGGGTCTTGCTTTTCCATAGGGCTTTATCTTTGGTCTTGTTCTTTGGAAAATGAACCAGAAGCATTCAAACTATGTTTTGAACAGACAGATCAGTGGAATTAAAATCTTGAATTAAAATCCAAGCTGAATATTCTGAAAGATAAGGCACTTGGACTTAAAAGTTCTAGAAAGGCAATACTGGGAAGTGGCTGGAAACACAGATTCTGGAACCAAACTCTGTAAGTTAAATGCTGGCTCAGTCACTTACAAACTATGTCACGTTGGACAAATTAATCAACCTCTCTGTGCCTCAGGCTCCTCATCTGTAAAGTGAAGATAATAATTGTACCTACCTCAGGATTCAAGACTGGCATATTATAAGCACTATAAAACCATTATTAGATAAATTATAAAGTCACTAGCAATTAAAAAATCAAACTCATTAACTTATGGGTCTATCTTGTAACTTGACATTTGTTTTTGTTATGGTTGTTTTTCAAAACCTTTAAAATGTTCTAACTCCAACAGACTGAGTCACTCTAGTAACTTTAAAGAGTTTTTAACACAATACTATAGATCTTTAAAAGGACAGTGTTGACACACAGAAACACATATACACACAAATACCTACACACACACAAATAGAAGACTATAGATTTCAGATTTCTAGAGTTAGAAGGAAAATGCAAATCTGCTCTAACTTAATCATTTTATAGATCAGGAAAATGAAATTAGGAGAGAGAAGTGATTTGTCCAAAGTCAAAGAGTAAGTGGCAGAATTGGAGTTAGAATGCAAGTCACTAAAGGCTGCATCTATGAGTTATTTAAAAAACATTTCCCCTCACATATTCATGATGTGAAGAAATATTTTTTCTTAAAATGCAGTTTTGCTTTCAGGAAATGTTTTCTTACTCCATTATGAAAAATTTGAAGTTTGATGAGAAGGAAACTATCAAAACTTTATCAATTATCAAATCCCACCTGAAGAACAGGGATAACTTTAGAAGTCATTCTATTCTATAGCTAAAAATTTATCTACATCAAAGTAGACTAAATATTTAAAATTTTTTCCACAGTTATTCAAACAATAAAAGTAATTTTAAACATTCACAGAGAAAAATTTCTTTATTTGTTTCTGGAAACCTCATCTCTAGTAATCTTTTGAACAATAGGACATAAAAAATAAGGCCAAAAGGCACAAATAAATAGCAGTTTCAGACCTAACATTTATTTAGGACTTGCTTTACACAGTCTGCAGTGCACTGCAACAGACTTTGTAAAAAGACCAGAGGAATAACTTTATTCCTGCCCAGAGAAAGCTTGCAATCTATAAAAGGAGCTTAAACAAATGCATGTGAAAATACATCATAAAATAAAGATTACTAAATACAGCACATGAATAACAAAAGGTTGGAAAATTATCCTGACTCAGATGGACTTGCCCACCATCCTGAAAATTTTGAAGACTTGAAATCATGACTTATAAATTCTTGGTGTTCGTGGCTATTCTACTTACAACTCTAGTTACAGAGACTACTGAACAGTCATTTTTCAAACGTAAAACAAGTTATATTACAGTTTATAATAGAAAAGTCCAAATAACAGAAACTTTTTTTATGTTAGCTAGGAATCTGTTACAGACCCAAGGAACAAATGACTAAATCCCCTAAAACCACACAACAGTAACTCATTTAACAAGGAGCTTGAGATCAAAAGTTTCTCATCTTAAGAATCTGGCATGCCATATACAGAATGCATAATAAAATGCATTTACACATGCACAAAAACCACTCTTCTCTATGAGAAGTTCTAGAGTACCAATCTTTAAAATATTATCTATTTTGGCTAAACTAATTCCTTTTCAAGACACAGCAAAGATTTCTTTTTTCCCTCAACTGTTTTAAAAAGAAACCAGAAACTCTCAAAGCCTACTTATTCTATTCCCTTGGTTTCAAATCTGAAGCGATACTATAATCATTCAGACCATTAAGTTATTCTTTACTATTATGAAAGTGTAACCTAATAAAGCACTTAATCTACAGTCAGGTAATTAACAAACAAAATATTTTAATTGTTATACAATAACTCCAGCAAAACTGGCCAGCAGATTTGGCAACAAAACATGCTTGGTTTTGGAGGGACAGAGTAATTTTGCTATTTAAATATTCTGCAATGTATCGAAAATGCAGCACCAGAATGTAAAGAAAAAAAAAAAAAAATCATTGTATTAAATTAGAACACCTCAATTATTGCTATTTCTACTGCATACCATTTTTGAGTCCTTAGACAAGCTCCTTAACCTCTCTGTGCCTCAATACTTCCATGTGTAAAATAAAACTAGGAATACTTTATCATATGTATGGAACTAAGATTATATATGTGAAAGGGGTTTGTAAAGTATAATCAGTACAGTTCAGTTTGGTCGCTCAGTCGTGTCCGACTCTTTACCACCCCATGGACAGCAGCATCTCCCTGTCCATCACCAACTCCCGGAGACTACACAAACTCATGTCCGTTGAGTCGGTGATGCCATCCAACTATCTCATTCTCTGCCATCCCCTTCTCCTCCTGCCTTGAATCTTTCCCAGCATCAGGGTCTTTACAAATGAGTCAGTTCTTCACATCAGGTGGCCAAAGTATTGGAGTTTTAGCTTCTGCACCAGTCCTTCCAATGAATATTCAGGACTGATTTCCTTTAGGATGGACTGGTTGGACCTCCTTACAGTCCAAGGGACTCTCAAGAGTCTTCTCCAACACCACAGTTTAAAAGCATCAATTCTTTGGTGCTCAGCTTTCTTTATAGTCCAACTCTCACATCCATACATGACTATTGGAAAAATCATAGCTTTGACTACACGGACCTTTGTTGGCAAGGTAATGTCTCTGCTTTTTAATAGGCTGTCTAGGTTGGTCATAACTTTTCTTCCAAGGAGTAAGCGTCTTTTAATTTCATGGCTGCAGTCACCATTTGCTGTGATTTTGGAGGCCTTGAAAATAAAGTCTGTCACTGTTTCCACTGTTTCCCCATCTATTTGCCATGAAGTGATGGAAACAGATGCCATGATTTTAGTTTTCTGAATGTTGAGCTTTAAGTCAACTTTTTCACTCTCCTCTTTCACTTTCATCAAGAGGCTCTTTAGTTCTTCACTTTCTGCGATAAGGGTTGTGTCATCTGCATATCTGAGGTTATTGATATTTCTCCCGGCAATCTTGATTCCAGCTTGTGCTTCCTCCAGCCCAGAGTTTCTCATGATGTGCTCTGCATATAAGTTAAATAAGCAGGGTGACAATATACAGCCTTGACATACTCCTTTCCCTATTTGGAACTAGTCTGCTGTTCCACGTCCAGTTCTAACTGTTGCTTCCTGACCTGCATACAGATTTCTCAAGAGGCAGGTCAGGTGGTCTGGTATTCCCATCTCTTGAACAATTTTCCACAGTTTGTTGTGGTCCACACAATCAAAGGCTTTGGCATAGTCAAAAGCAGAAGTAGATGTTTTCCTGGAACCCTCTTGCTTTTTGGATGATCCAGCGGATGTTGGCAATTTGATCTCTGGTTCCTTTGCCTTTTCTAAATCCAGCCTGAACATCTGGAATTTCACAGTTCACATACCGTTGAAGCCTGGCTTGGAGAATTTTGAGCATTGCTTTACTAGCATGTGAGATGAGTGCAATTGTGCAGCAGTTTGAGCATTCTTTGGCATTGCCTTTCTTTGGGACTGGAATGAAAACTGACCTTTTCCAGTTCTGTGGCCACTGCTGAGTTTTCCAGATTTGCTGGCATATTGAGTGCAGCACTACCACAGCATCATCTTTGAGGATTTGAAATAGCTCAACTGGAATTCCATCACCTCTGCTAGCTTTGTTCATAGTGATGCTTCCTAAGGCCCACTTGACTTCACATTCCAGGATGTCCGGCTCTAGGTGAGTGATCACACCATTGTGATTATCTGGGTCGTAAAGATGTTTTTTGTATAGTTCTTTTGTGTACTCTTGCCACCTCTTCTTAATATCTTCTGCTTCTGTTAGGTCCATACCATTTCTGTCCTTTTTCGTGCACATCTTTGCATGAAATGTTCCCTTGGTATCTCTAATTTTCTTGAAGAGATCTCCAGTCTTTCCCATTCTATTGTTTTCCTCTATTTCTTTGCACTGATCACTGAGGAAGGCTTTCTTATCTCTCCTTGCTATTCTTTAGAACTCTGCATTCAAATGGGTATATCTTTCCTTTTCTCCTTTGCCTTTCACTTCTCTTCTATTCACAGCTATTTGTAAGGCCTCCTCACACAACCACTTTGTCTTTTTGCATGTCTTTTCCTTGGGGATGGTTGAAGCCTGCCTCCTGTACAATGTCACGAACCTCCGTCCATAGTTCTTCAGGCACTCTATCAGATCTAATCCCTTGAATCTATTTGTCACTTCCACTGTATAATCATAAGGGATTTGATTTAGGTCAAACCTGAATGGTCTAGTGGTTTTCCCTACTTGCTTCAATTTAAGTCTGAGTTTGGCTATAAGGAGTTCATGGTCTGTGCCACAGTCAGCTCCTGGTCTTGTTTTTGCTGACTGTATAGAACTTCTCCATCTCTGGCTGCAAAGAGTATAATCAGTCTGATTTCGGTATTGACCATCTGGTGATGTCCATGTGTAGAGTTTTCTTTTGTGTTGTTGGAAGAGGATGTTTGCTATGACCAGTGCGTTCTCTTGGCAAAACTCTATTAGATTTTGCCCTGCTTCAGGACCCAGAGATCCCACAGAGACTGAGACTAAGAACTGTGTTTGAGTGTCTCCTGTGGAGGTACAGGTCAACAGTAGGCTGACACAGGGGCAGGGGCTCTGTGTGCAGCAGACCTGGGTATGGCATAAGCCCTCTTGGAGGAGGTCGCCATTAACCCCACCATAGAGCTGCCAGAACTTACAGAGGACTCGGAAACAAACTCTTGGTGGGCACAAACAGAACTTTATACACACCAGGACCCAGGAGAATGGAGCAGTGACCCCACAAGAGACTGATCCAGACTTGCCGGTAAGTGTCCAGGAGTCTCCAGCAGAGGCGTGAGTTGGCAGTGGCCTGCTGCAGGGCTGGGGGCACTGAGTGTAGCAGGGTATATATGGGACCTTTGAAGGAGGTCACCATTATCTTCATTACCTCCACCATAGTTTGGCCCCAGGTAAATAACAAGGAGGGAACATAGCCCCACCCATCAACAGAAAATTGGATTAAAGATTTACTGAGCATGGCCCTGCCCATCAGAACAAGACCCAATTTCTAACTCAGTCAGTCTCTCCCATCAGGAAGCTTCCATAAGCCTTTTATCCTTCTCCATCAGAGGGCAGACAGGCTGAAAACCACAATCACAGATAACTAACCAATCTGATCACATGGACCACAGCCTTGTCTAACTCAATGAAACTATGAGCCATGCTGTGTAGGGCCACCCAAGACGGACAGATCATGGTGGTAAGTTCTGACAAAATGTGGTCCACTGGAGAAGGGAATGGCAAGCCATTTCAGTATTCTTGCCTTGAGAACCCCATAGACAGTATGAAAAAGCAGAAAGACAGGACACTGAAAGATGAACTCCCCACGTTGGTAGGTGCCCAGTATGCTACTGGAGATCAGGGGAGAAATAACCCCAGAAAGAATGAAGAGACAAAGACAAAGCAAAACAACACCCAGTTGTGGATGGGACTGGTGATGGAAGTCAAGTCCACTGTTGTAAAGACCAATATTGCATGGGAACTTGGAAGGTTAGGTCCATGAATCAAGGCAAATTGGAAGTGGTCAAACAGGAGATGGCAAGAGTCAATGTCGACATTTTAGGAATCAGCAAACTAAGATGGACTGGAATGGGTGAATTTAACTCAGATGACCATTATATCTACTACTGTGGGCAAGAATCCCTTAGAAGAAATGGAGTAGCCCTCATAGTCAAAAAGAGAGTTCGAAATGCAGTACTTGGATGTAATCTCAAAAACGAAAGAATGATCTCGGTTAATTTCCAAGGCAAATCATTCAATATCACAGTAATCCAAGTCTATGCCCCAACCTGTAATGCTGAAGAAGCTGAAGTTGAAAGATTCTATGAAGACCTACAAGACCTTCTAGAACTAACACCCAAAAAAGATGTCCTTTTCATTACAGGGGACTGGAATACGAAAGTACACTATAATGGCCATATACATTAAACTTACCATATTTGTATATGAATTAAAAAGAAAATGGACATATAATGTTCTTGATATAACCATTAACTAAACTTAGGTTAAGTGGATCCTCAGACAAGTCTGTTCTATTTTTTATAATGTGCTTAAGACCTGAATAACAGTATATCTCAAAGTAAGCTAAAAATGTATTTGGAAAAAAGCCTTCTAAAATAAGGATTTTTTTTTAAGACTCTCTCTTACAAGAAAAGACATTTTTTAAAAATTTATTTTAATTGGAGCCTAATTACTTTACAATATTGTGGTGGTTTTTGCCATACATTCACATGAATCAGCCACGGGTGTACTTGTGTTCCCGATCCTGACCCTCCCACCCACCTCCCTCCCCATCCCATCTCTCAGGGTCATCAGGTGCACCAGCCCTGAGCACCCTGTCTCATGCATCAAACCTGGACTGGCGATCTATTTCACATATGATAATACACATATTTCAATGCTATTCTCTCAAATCATCCCACCCTTGCCTTCTCCGATAGAGTCCAAATGTCTGTTCTTTACATCTGTGTCTCTTTTGCTGTCTCCTATATAGGGTCATCATTATCATCTTTCTAAATTCCATATATATGTGTTAGTATACTGTATTGGTGTTTTTCTTTCTGACTTACTTCACTCTGTATAATAGGCTTCAGTTTCATCCACCTCATTAGAACTGATTCAAATGCATTCTTTTTAATGGCTGAGTAATATTCCATTGTGTATATGTACCACAGCTTTCTTATCCATTCGTCTGCCAACAGACATCTGCGTTGCTTCCATGTCCTGGCTATTGTAAACAGTGCTGCGATGAACATTGGGGTACATGTGTCTCTTTCAATTCTGGTTTCCTCAGTGAGTAGGCCTAGCAGTGGGATTGCTGGGTTGTATGGCAGTTCTATTTCCAGTTTTTTAAGGAATCTCCACACTGTTCTCCATAGTGGCTGTACTAGTTTGCATTCCCACCAACAGTGTAAGAGGGTTCCCTTTTCTCCGCACCCTCTCCAGCATTTATTGCTTGTAGACTTTTGGATAGCAGCCATTCTGACTGGCGTGAGATGGTACCTCATTGTGGTTATGATTTGCATTTCTCTGCTAATGAGTGATGTTGAGCATCTTTTCATGTGTTTGTTAGCCAGCTGTATGTCTTCTTTGGAGAAATGTCTGTTTAGTTCTTTGATCCATTTTTTGACTGGGTCGTTTATTTTTCTGGAATTGAGCTGCAGGAGTTGCTTGTATATTTTTGAGATTAATTCTTTGAAAGACATATTTTTAAAATGCAACTATTTTTCCAAATTCATTTAGTCACTTCTTTTTTCAGCCAGAGAAGGAATTTGGCTAAAAGGCCATGAAAGCAGAGATAAGTAAATGGCCAAACTCTAAGATCCATGTGTAGTTGTGAAGTCCCAAAACAAAAGAAGCTGTATCCTTTTGAAGCAGACTTTATACACTAATTTCCTTTGATTACTAAAGAAATTCCTCTTGCCTCTGAAGATTTTATATGAAGTTATATACTAAACAAAAATTTCTAAGAAATAAATAATATATATTAAGAAAATATGCCACTCTTCTAAGCATGTATTAGGTATTACTTTAGGCATTAATTTAGAAAATGTCATTGTCATTCTGTGAAACTCTCCTTTATGGCCTTCTGTGGGAATAAACCTTTGGCAAACATTTTGAATCATTAACATCACCAGTCAACCTTTCTGCACTGTTAGAGTCTTTCTTATTCTTTGTCCAAAGATACAAGTCTCTGGTTCATGCTGCTTGAATCTGCAGAGATACTACACACCACCCCTTCTCCACAAAAAAAAAAGCAACGAGGTCTAACAACAATCCACTCCAATAATTTCACCAAGGTGATTTTTTTCTTAGCTCTAAAGCTTAGATTCAGGGATAAGCAGAAAGCTGATACATCTCTGGCTAATACAACCAAAAATAAAGCAGACAGGTCATCTCTAACTGAACTTACTGCTGGAATCTGGCACTGCCCATGTTACTTCTTAGATCAGCAAAACATATCTAAATTTCTCTAAGCAAAACAGATGTAAATATACACCTTAAATGATTATGAAAAACAATGAACTTTCATCCCTGTGACTTCCCTTAGTGAACCATACATAGAATTGTTTTGTTCAGTAAACACTGAGGGACTGGCATGGTGCTGAGTGTCAGCTGTAGTAATAAAAAAGCACATGGCACTTTCTGCCTCTCAGAGGCTTGTGACACACATGAGAAGACAAGCCTCTGAGACCAAAAAACTAGGGATCAATAAAGAAAGAACTTTTTTAAAAAAGCAGCTGTTATGTGATCATAACGGACAGTTTATGAAGCTCTAATGGCTCATCACAATCTTTTTCTCAGACTAGTGGTCCAAGCTATTCCTTCTGCATAAACTTGCTGGTACATTTAAAGAAATCCACCCTATTTCCTTGGTCACAAATGAATAGACCATGGATCATGAGCCAGATTACTGCAGAAATTCCATATAATTATATATATATATATATATAATCAAAGTCTCTTTTATGTTTGGGGAGTCTGAATAAGATATGTGAGAAAAAGACTAAAGTGGAATTACCAGAGCTGCTGTTCAATCACGAATGACAACAAGCTACTATTCTAATTTTCCATGAGGACTAGTGCACACTCCAAGCTATGAAATATAAGAGTTGGTTTATTAAATAATGGTATACTAAACAGTCAATAGCTACATCTACTTTTTTATATACTAAAATATTGGTTAAACACATGTCCAATTATAAAATAAAACAGTATGGTTTGCTTATTGGCCCCGTTAACTTCCATTTATACTAAGCAAAACCTGGGGGCATCAAAATCCCTACACTTCTTAATTTCTAATGCAGTCACACAGTATCAATTACAGTAATTTCTGTCAATGAAATTAAGAGCCTGAGTGAGACTTCTACATCTTTTTTTTTTTCCTTATTTATTTTTATTGAGATTTCTACATCTTTCTGCACAAGAAATGATGCCACTTGCCTTTTTGATAAAACTGTTAGAATATTTTATACTGAAAAAAAATGGAAAAGAAAACTAAGCATGTAAGCATGAGATCATTATGTCTCTCATTTTCATTTTAGCAAGAACAAAAAGAACAACCCAGGATTTAAGAATCAAATTCCTGTCCAATGACATAGTCATGATGATAAAATTAACTTCCTTATTCCCACTGTTGAAACTAAATAAAACAAGATAAAGTAAAAAAGGATGCTATCTCTAACTTGTACCGACTGTTATCTAGTTAAGTTCATGCTTATCCTCACTCTTCCTTGATACAAAACAGTAAGATATGATAAGTAATTAGGAAATGAAAAACTCAAACAGAATGTAAGAGAGTCCAACAGTTTTCTTAAACATGAGACAGTTCCTTCCAGAACATCAGAAGATTGGAGGGAGGGTGATGAATAATTTTCTAGTAGCACTTTTCACAGCAAACTAATGAGAAGTAATGGAAAACTAATGGTTTTTCCAGTGGTCATGTATGGATGTGAGAGTTGGACGGTGAAGAAAGCTGAGCGCCGAAGAATTGATGCTTTTGAACTGTGGTGTTGGAGAAGACTCTTGAGAGTCCCTTGGACTGCAAGGAGATCCAATCAATACATCCTAAAGGAGATCAATCCTGGGTGTTCATTGGAGGGACTGATGTTGAAGCTGAAACTCCAATACTTTGGCCACCTCATGCAAAGAGTTGACTCATTGGAAAAGACCCTAATGCTGGGTAGGATTGAGGGCAGGAGGAGAAGGTGACAACAGAGGATGAGATGGTTGGATGGCATCACTGACTCGATGGACATGGGTTTGGGTGGACTCCGGCGGTGGACAGAGAGGCCTGGCGTGCTGCAGTTCATGGGGTCGCAAAGAGTCAGACACGACTGAATGACTGAACTGAACTGAATGAGAAGTAGCTTTTACAAATGTAAGAAATGTAATGTATTCATTAAAAAAAAAGAATAGCACTCATCTTCCTTTGTAAAAACACAGTCCTTTTAAGGCTACAATAATTTTCTTCATAACAAATAACTTTTTCAGCTCCCTAGAAAAATGTTAGTAGTAGTCATGATGTCAATCTGTGGCTTGACAATTGCTACTTTTAATGTATACTGTACTGTTTTCATCAAATAATACAGAAATTATCCCAAACCTAAGAAAAAGTATTCAGCTAATTCAGTGTTTCTTTTGTGGTTATATTTATTATATATATACATCAACACATTCCTTTTAACACCCATCAAGTCTCTTCTTCATAGTGCTGGATTCCGTTTACATTTCCCCCCAACATGACTGTGTCAACCCAAAGCAACACTAAGTTCTCATCAGCCAATACAGCTGGAGCCTTGCCGAAACCCTGTTTTCCGCTGCCCCCTTGCTGCTGAAAATGAACTTTGAGGCTGGTGCAGTATAAAAACACACCGATGACATCTGAGAGAACAGACTGAGCACAAGGAATTTTTGAGAAAAGGCAGAAGTCATGAGATACCTTCACTATAGTATTCCAAATCTCCTAACACATTTGATTAATGACTACACATACATGAAATGTTTGACTACCCTAATCTTCAAGTCCAACATTCTGAGCCACTAGAAAAGAATTCAGGAAAAGAATTAACTGAAAATTTCAGTGATAATGAGTTGTGACAATAACCAGAGAATGAATTGTTTATTGTCAGCATATGCTTATTTCTATCATGCCTCTCTACATTCTTTACAAAAGGAAAAAGAAAAACCTAGGATACAAACTACCAAGGAATTCTAACCTATTCATGTGTTACTAGTTTAACATACAGCACTTTAACAGAGATATTCAAATGGCAATTCTATGAAAAATGTATTTTCATTTTAGAGGAAAAGTAGATGGCATGAAAATAAGCTATACATTTTAACAGTCTAACATTTGTAACACTCAGAAGTGGTCATATAAACATTTTCTTTTGCATAAGTGACTAATTATCTTACACATTCTTCACTAATAAGAGTAAATGCTTGATGAAGGAGAGAGAAAAGAATAGAAAGTCTCAGTCACATAGATCCAAACATTCCACAAGTAATGTATTAATCAGCCCATAACTCATATTAAGCTAAAATTTAAGAAATCTACTTTCCAATAACCAAATGGGAAAACCACCGTAAAGCCTAAAAAGAAATTTTTATGTTTTTACTTCTCCTTTAGTTATAAACTAACAATATGGTTATAGGGACAACAAAGAATAAAAATCAATAAGCAGCTTATATTTTCTAAATATTGTGTGGTATCAACTCCATGTTCCTCTTCATAACTTGAACAGCTCAAAGTCAAGCTTGTATTATAGCACTTAGAGTGTTCCACTCATACAATTTATTTTATATTGCTTCCTATCTCATATATTTTTATCTTCCACAGTATTCAGCCCAATGCCTTATGTACAGCAAGTATTCAAAAATATTTCTTTTATTCTTTCAAAATGAACTTACCCTTCGAAACGACACAACATAAAACGTGTCTCCCCTTCTGCGGATGGCTTCAAAGAAGTCTTGATAACTTCTAGGTGAAGCATAATACACCTGTAGCTCACTCCCTGAGTTCCTGGTGAAGTAAGAAAATGGCAAAGTGCTCTTAAGCTGATGAATTTCTATCCTCTCAAAATTGCTTCCTAATCTAAGGTGACATCTGAATCATAAGAATCTCTCTCAACCAAAATATTAGTAGCATTTTGGCAGCAATTTTTATAATAACATTTTGAAAAGCTAAGATCCAGTTCACTAAAGCTAAACTCTCATTTCTGAATCAAGGCTCTAAAATGTACCAGTCAGTCAAGCACATTGCAAAGCATGTAAAGCCAACAGAAGTACCAGAAAATAAACTTTTGCATCAGTTTGCATGATTTTAAAATTTTGGTAACAAAAATTAAGTCTGAGGAAAAGTTCTTGTTCACCATTCTGTCAAATCTGTGAAAGTGCACTTGTTTACGAGGCTGTACAAAAGTGAAAAAGAGGTTAGGATTTGGAAACAAATATACCTGTTTCTGAATTCCTGTTCCACCCCTCAAATGGGCATTATTGGGGAAAGCCATCCCTGAGCAACTTTATTTTCCTCATCAGTAAAATGACGGTAACCACATAAACCTTTCAGGACTGTCACCGGGGTCAGAGATGTTAGTACCAAGCATGTTACTCCTATGGGTCCTGTTCCATAGGAGTCACTCAACAATTATTAGCCATAGATACTAAAAGTATCACTTCAGTGCCTTGGTAAAATTATATCTAAAAATGTAATACCTCAAACCACATCATATCCCAAAAGATGTACTCAAATGATATTAATATAGTTCTTAATAATATTTTCAGAGTCTTTTATTGTTTAGCACAGTAAGCTAACACCCAAAAGTTAAAGAGAGTAAAAAAAATGTTTATTTTTCTTAAAAAGCAAAAATCATATATATTTAATTCTTACAGGTTCTTCTATGTCTTCAAACTTTTATTAACTTAGGAGGAGGGAAAGATTGACCTAAAAGGAAATTATAAATGAGCCATAAAAACTTCCTTTGAAATAATTTCATGTACTCAATAGGCCATTTCTAACTACAATATTTTGCCTACACAACTCTTATTATTTACAGTAGTTATGTTCTGTAAAGTCAGTGCAAACTCTGAATGAGAAAACACTGAACCATTCTCCTAAGGGAAATACAGGTTAGGTTCCTGTGAGCCCTTAGTTAACAGCATTTTTGTTAACTGATCAACAAATAACCTTGCTTTATATGTTTCCATTTAAATATACTTTCTTTAACAAATACTGTTCACTCATTAACAAAGCACTCACAGTCAACAGCACTATAACCCATGTACAAAAGAAGTTTATCTAACACATATTTTCTCTACACGGCACAATACAGCTTTCTCAATCTCTGACAAACACTAGGCAGCACTCAGTACTATGCCTGGCGGCAATTTTAAATGATGAATTTACAAGCAAAAATCATACAATGTAAAAAATATGGCACTAAATAGATCTCGGAAAGGACAAGTGTTTATAGCATGAGAGCTGAAACAGGAAGCCAAAATATTGTTTTGCTGAAATTCACCTGGGACTGCAAATGACCATGAAAGTACTTTGAGTATTGATTGGGGGCACAAATAAATTTTCTTAAGTAAGAGGATTCATAAATACAGAATACATGAATAAAGAAGGTCAACTATAATTCACTTTAAAACATTTTTTAAAAGCTTTTTTAAATAGCAGTTTAGGTTCAAGCAGTTTTCAGTTTTAAATAGCAAGTTTGAGATTAAAAGAAATGCAAAAAGGCAAAATGGTTGTTTGAGGAGGCCTTACAGATAGCTGTGAAAAGAAGAGAAGCGAAAGGCAAAGAGAAAAGGAAAAATATACCCATTTGAGTGCAGAGTTCCAAAGAATAGAAAGGAGAGATAAGAAAGCCTTCCTCTGTGATCAGTGCAAAGAAATAGAGGAAAACAATAGAATGGGAAAGACTAGAGATCTCTTCAAGAAAACTAGAGATACCAAGGGAACATTTCATGCAAAGATGGGCTCAATAAAGGACAGAAATGGTATGGACCTAACAGAAGTAGAAGATATTAAGAAGAGGTGGCAAGAATACACAAAAGAACTATACAAAAAAGATCTTCACGATCCAGATAACCACGATGATGTGATCACCAGCCTAGAGCCAGACATCCTGGAATGTGAAGTCAAGTGGGCCTTAGGAAGCATCACTAGGAACAAACCCAGCAGAGGTGATGGAATTCCAGTTGAGCTATTTCAAATCCTCAAAGATGATATTGTGAAAGTGCTGCACTCAATATGCCAGCAAATTTGGAAAACTCAGCAGTGGCCACAGGACTGGAAAAGGTCAGTTTTCATTCCAATCCCAAAGAAAGGCAATGCCAAAGAATGCTCAAACTGCCGGACAATTGCACTCATCTCACACGCTAGTAAAGTAATGCTCAAAATTCTCCAAGCCAGGCTTCAGCAATACGTGAACTGTGAACTTTCAGATGTTCAGGCTGGATTTAGAAAAGGCAGAGGAACCAGAGATCAAATTGCCAACATCTGTTGGATCACTGAAAAAGCAAGGGAATTCTAGAAAAACATCTACTTTTGCTTTACTGACTATGCCAAAGCCTTTGACTGTGTGGACCACAACAAACTGTGGAAAATTTTTAAAGAGATGGGAATACCAGACCACCTGACCTGCCTCTTGAGAAATCTGTATGCAGGTCAGGAAGCAACAGTTAGAACTGGACGTGGAACAGCAGACTAGTTCCAAATAGGGAAAGGAGTACGTCAAAGCTGTATACTGTCACCCTGCTTATTTAACTTATATGCAGAGTACATCATGAGAAACGCTGGGCTGGATGAAGCACAAGCCGGAATCAAGATTGCGGGGAGAAATATCAATAACCACAGGTACGCAGATGACACCACCTTTATGGCAGAAAGTGAAGAAGATCTAAAGAGCCTCTTGTTGAAAGTGAAAGAGGAGAGTGAAAAAGTTGGCTTAAAGCTCAACATTCAGAAAACTAAGATCATGGCATCCGGTCCCATCACTTCATGGCAAATAGATGGGGAAACAGTGGAAACAGTGACAGTTTTTATTTTTTTGGGCTCCAAAATCACAGCAAATGATGACTGCACCCATGAAATTCAAAGATGCTTGCTCCTTGGAAGAAAAGTTATGACCAACCTAGACAGCATGTTAAAAAGCAGAGGCATTACTTTGCCAACAAAGGTCCGTGTAGTCAAGGCTATGGTTTTTCCAGTGGTCATGTATGGATGTGAGAGTTGGACTATAAAGAAAGCTAAGCACCAAAGAATTGATGCTTTTAAACTGTGGTGTTGGAGAAGACTCTTGAGAGTCCCTTGGACTGCAAGGAGATCAAAGCAGTCCATCCTAAAGGAAATCAGTCCTGAATATTCATTGGAAGGACTGATGCAGAAGCTAAAACTCCAATACTTTGGCCACCTGATGTGAAGAACTGACTCATTTGTAAAGAACCTGATGCTGGGAAAGATTCAAGGCGGGAGGAGAAGGGGACAACAGAGGATGAGATGGTTGGATGGCATCACTGACTCAATGGACATGAGTTTGAGTAAACTCCGGGAGTTGGTGATGGACAGGGAGGCCTGGCGTGCTATAGTCCATGGGGTCACAAAGAGTCAGACACGACTTAGCGACTGAACTGAGAGATTAAAAATATTTTTAACTGATGAAGAAATAATATGCCATCATAATAATGTGCCAAAAAATGAATATATTTTTAACAATATATTTTTACTATACATATAGTAATTGAATGAAATATTCTGGTTACAGAGATCTATAAGTTACTACATATAGCTGAACAATTTACTTCTATAAGACAATGATGAGAACAAGTTTAAGATGGAAGCAAAGTGTATTTCAACTTTACTGAAATACTAGGTATTTAGAATTCCTTAACCAAGAGCCTCCACACTTTCTTACCTGATACTAGTGGTTTCTGTGTATTGGACAGCCATGAGCTGAGAATTTGAGCCCTGTTCCAGAGCACCCTGAAAGAAAAGAAAATGTTTTAATGTTACATAACGAAATTTTATGAAAAGTTTCCTCTATTGACTTATTCTACATTTACATTTACTAAACTTCATTAAAGTATTCTTAAAGTTTTTTTCATGAATATTCTGACAGATTAAGTTTACATAACTAAACACCAATAAAGAAATTATATCTCATTTGGTCATATTTTGGGCTGAAAGATGTGTCTTATGGACAGTAAGACATTTAAGGGACTTCCCATAAAGATTCAAGATATAGCCACAAAACTTAGTCCAAGTATCACAGGTTTTATGACCAGCTCATACAAGTATTACTGAATGTATAACAACTTAAGCATTAGTCGCTCAGGCATGTCTGACTCTTTGCGATCCCATGAGCTATAGCCTACCAGGCTCCTCTGTCCATGGAATTCTCCATGCAAGAATACTGGAGAGTGTAGCCATTCCCTTCTTCAGGGGATCTTCCCAACCCAGGGATCAAACCCAGACCCACTGCATTGCAGGGAGATTCTTACTGTCAGAGCCAACAGGGAAATCATTAACAACTTGTGTTTGTCTAAAATAATTATTTTCCCAATGAAAATTTCCTAAAGTATGAAAAGAAAGTGAAAGTGAAAGGCACTCAGTCATGACAGACTCTTTGCTGACCTCATGGACTATACAGTCCATGGAATTTTCTAGGCCAGAATACTGGAGTGTGTAGCCTTTCCCTTCTGCAGGGGATCTTCCCAACCCAGGGACACATCTCCCACATTGCAGGCAGATTCTTTACCAGCTGAGCCACAAGAGAAGCCCAAAGTATGAAAGGTCCATAACAAAACTAGATCCTAATGTTTACTTTGAGTAAACACAAAGATCTTCATGCCTAAATAGACCTATAGACTAGTCCATCACTAAAGAGATCTCACCAATGACTCTTCGCCTTCTGGAACCATTAGTGGTCTACACAGACTATAGTAGAAACTTGTCTCCCACTTAGCATCTGCTTTGCCCTATGTCTTCTTATATACCCTGGCAGCTTTGTAAACTGATCTTCAAAAAAGTTGTATAAGACCATGAGAGTTCAAGAGCACATTAGGAATTGACTTTACTGTTACCTTGTCTGGAGAAGGAAATGGCAACCCACTCCAGTGTTCTTGCCTGGAGAATCCCAGGGATGGCGGAGCCTGGTAGGCTGCCGTCTATGGGATCGCACTGAGTCAGACACGACTGAAGCGACTTAGCCATTACCTTGTCATTGACTTAAGTAACTGTTTAATCACAAGATTACTAGCATTTGTTCATTACTGTATCCATCCATTCTTCCTTCAGCAATCAAAGTTTCATAGATTGTGCCTACTACATGTACAGGTGCTACAGAATTTGACTTCTGCCATCAAGAAGCCTGCAGTGTAACTGGGAAGACAATACAGTATAATGCTAAAACACAAGAATATACAAAGGGTTAAGGGAATAGAAGAGGGAACAATTTTGTTTGGTGGTAGATGGAGCCAATATGCAGGGATGAATAGAGGGCTTCCAATTCCTGGCTCTGTAACAAGTCAAGGGTCTTATTTTATGAAAAACTAACACAGGTCTTAAATATAGTAAGTGCTCAAAAATGCATTAAACAAAAATAAAGAGAGCACACATAAAATGAAAAGATACTTAAATAATAAAATATTTTACTTACTGATATGCTTATCAAGTAGTAAAGCCAAAATTAAACTACAGCTAGTAGATAATGTAAATTTTAAAATAAACCGATTAAATAGCTGATGAATTTTAAATGATTTTGCTACTTTGGCACATATGAAATAAGCACAGAAGTCTGAAAAAAGCCAGACTTCTTTCCACAGACTCAGAAATGAGTGGGTAGGCTTTAAAGAAAGCTGAGTTACTTACAGAGATAGCAGGCAAACAGAAACGGAACATGCCATTTACTATTCAAGATGTACACCAATAAACAAAGGGACTTGTGAAAATTTGGCCATGAACCTCAACACTTTTAGCTCTGAGGATTTAGCACAAGGTCACAATCAGAAAAAAAAAAAAGTGAGACATTTACATAGAAGTGAGAAAGATGTTAAAATCCCCAATTATGTTGTAGATTTGTTTTTCCCTTTAGTTCTGTCGTTTTTCTGCATTATGTTTTTGAAACTTTGTTATTTGGAGCCTATATATTTAGAATTGTTAGAACTTCTTGATTTAATGCTCCTTCTCTCAATACAAAATTTCTTTGTCTTCTGTAATATTCTCTATCTCCTTTGTTTGATTAACATAGCCACATCAGCATTCTAATGCTTAGTGTTTGCACATAAAACACACTTCACCCTTTATTTTGCATCTGTCTGTGTCTTTATGTTTAAAATGTCATTTCTTGCAAACAGCATATAGTTGAGTCTTCCCTTTTAAAAAATCTAGTTTGATAATTTCTCCCTGTTAATTGATATGTTTAGGCCATTAACTTTAATTACTAATATAGTTGAGTTTGTTTCTACTACCCTGGTATATACTTTTTATTTATCCTAATTATTTATTATTTGTTTATTCTTTTGGCTGACATATACACTTTTTTTAGCATTCCAGTTTTACTGCCAATATCACCTTTTTTAGCTATTTTTGTGTTCATTTTTAATGGTTGCTCTAGAGATTATACTTTGATCTTTAAGCTACCAGTCTACTTTCAAATATTACTTGAACAATATAAAAGCTTTATAAGAGTATAATTCCATTTATCCCCCTCCCTTTTGTTCTTATTATCTTATATTTTACATCTAAACAAACTATAAACCCCACAACAAGCAGCTGTAAGTTTTGCTTTTAAAATAGTCTTTTTAAGATCCCAAATGGCTAAAGCAATGTTGAAAAAAAAAAAATGGAGCTGGAAGAATCAGGGTCCCTGACTTCAGGCTATACTATAAAGCTATAGTCATCAAAAGAGTATGGTACTGGCACAAAAATAGAAATATTGATCAATGCAACAGGACAGAAAACCCAGAAATGAACCCATGCACCTATGGTCCATTTATGACAAAGGAGGCAAGAATACACAGTATTAAAAAAACAGTCTCTTCAACAAATGGTGCTGGGAAAACAGGACCACTACATGTAAAAAAATGAAACAAGATCATTCTTTAACACCATACATGAAAATAAGCTCAAAATGGATTAAAGACCTAAATGTGAGACTGGACACTATAAAACTACTAGAGGAAAACATAAGCAGAAGACTCTGACATAAATCACAGCAATATATTTTTCAATCTGTCTCCCAGAATAATGGAAATAAAAACAAAAATAAACAAACGACACCTACTTAAACTCAAAAGCTTTTACACAGAAAAGGAAACAATAAACAAGACAAAAAGACAACCCACAGATTGGGAGAAAATATTTACAAATGAAGTGACTGACAAGGGATTAGTCTCCAAAATTTATAAACAGCTCATGATGCTTAGCAGCATCAAAACAACCAAGCCAATCAAAAAATGGGCAGAAGACCTAAATAGACATTTCTCCAATGAAGACATGGAGATGGTCAAGAGGCACCTGAAAAGATGTTCAACATGGTTAATTATCAAAATGGCTATCATCGAAAAATCCACAAACAATAAATGCTAGAGAAGGTGTAGAGAGAAGGGAACCCTCCTACACTGTTGGTGGGAATTTAAATTGGTACAGCCACTGTGAAGAACAGTATGGAGGTTCCTTAAAAAACTAAAAACAGAGCTACCATATGACCCTGCAATCCCACTCCTGGGCATACATGTGGAGAAAAACATGATCTCAAATGACATGTGCACCCCAATGTTCACTGCAGCCCCGTTTACAATAGCCAAGACATGGACAGGGAAGCCACCTAGATGTCCATCAACACAGGAATGAGTAAAGCAGACAGGGTACACATATACACTGGAATATTACTCAGCCATTAAAAAGAATGAAATAATGCCATTTTGCAGCAACATGGACGGACCTAGAGATTGTCATAGTGAGTGAAGTTAAGTCAGACAGAGAAAGAGAAAAATCATATGACATCCCTTACATGGAATCTTTTTCTCTACAAAGACATGATAAAAATGAACTTACAAAACAGAAAGACACTCAGAAAATGGGTAAAGGGATAGTTAGGAAGCTTGGAATGGACATGTACACACTGCTATATTTAAAACGGATAACCAACAAGGACCTACTGTGTATATAGCACATGGAACTCTGCTCAGTGTTATGTGGCAGCCTAGATGCCACTCCTAGGGGAGTTTGAGGGAGAATGGATACATGCATATGTATGGCTGAGTCCCTTCATTGCTCACCTGAAACTATCACATTGTTAATTGGCTATACCCCAATACAAAATAAAAAGTTTTTTTTTAAAGATAATAGTCTTTTAAAGACTTTGATATACACAAATAAAATAAAGATACTAAAGACAAACAAAAAAACAGCCATTTATTTTTATCCAGATATTTACCCATTGTGGTGCTTTTCACGCCTGATAATCTGGTGTTCTGTCTGGTACCATTTCCCTTAGTCTGAAAAACTCATGTTAGTATTTCTTAGAGTGCAGATCTTCTGGAGACAAATTATCTCAGTTTTTATCTGTCTAAAAATGTCTTTATTTTGCCTTCATTTGGAAAGATATTTTTACTAATTTGCCCCTTTATCTTTTCTAATAACTCACAGTCCAGGAAGAAGGTAGAATTATGAAATGGGACAAATCAAATCAAGAATATAAGGCTTAGAGATGACAGAAATTTAAAAAATAACATTCATTTGTCAAATTTATAGAATACCTTATTGGACTATTAGGTCCTTTGCAAAAGAAGGTTGAAATAAGCAAAGAAAACTAAGCAGAGTAGACACAGGTTTTATATACTAAGAAACAAAACCAGATGAATTCTTTATATGCTTTGGTATCAACAACAGCAGAAGCAGAATGACTCTTCTTCCCCTAACTGACCAAGAACTTCATTTAACCTTTAACAAACATAGATTTATCCTTGTCATTCCTTTTTTCTGTAATAGCCAAGACTCTCATTTTTTACCATTATCTAAGCTCCCTACTAAAAATATATGTACCCAAGATAGCAGAGAAAGAGATAAGATTTTAAACTACAAATCTCCAAATGTTCAAAAGCCATGAAATTAAAGCAAAATTCTTTATCTTCCACTAAAATTTCTGTAAGATTAAAGAACACCAACCACCCTTACAAAGTTAACTCTCTGCTTATTTATCTAATGAACAGGAAAGAATAACATGAAAAAAATATGTCAAAAGATAAGGCAAAAAACTTATTTAGGCCAATGATTTAATCTATTTTTCATAAAGCCCATTTTGCCAGCTGTGTGGAATTCTCCATTGGCAACAATCTCTTCCTGCTCCCTTTTTGCTCTTCCCTGTATAACAAAGGATGAAAGCCTGACAACTATATTACCCAAACTTTTTTGCTACCAGGGTCTAAATATAATTTAGGTTCTACCAATAATATTCACTTGCACCAGATTTGGAAAGCAGAAGGGAGACAGAGTTCATTTTTTCTCTGGCCATGGAGGCAGCTAACATGTAGGCTTTCGCAGATGTGAGTTTTGGCAGTACTAGACATTGTATTCCAATGCGAGTAAGCAGCTTTGGGACTTTGAGGTAACTATGACATTAGTAATGATCGCCTGTAGCCTCCAGAAGTACTACCAACAAATAAAGTTGCTATAGTAGGTGAACAAAAGGTGAGTGGCCCAGAGAAACACACACTGAATAATCAGAGACTCTCAATGTCACAGCTTAAGCTCATTTAAACTAACCCTTATTATTTTATAGATGAAAACATTCCCTTAATGGTTAAAAGTCCATGTTTCTCAATATCCTTTTAATGTACTTTAGAACATACATACTGCTTCCAATTAGTTTCCAAATAATCAAATAGTTAAGGAGTTCCATTAGCATATAACCAGGTAAACCTGGTGAAACATATCCCATCCCAAAATGAAACGTCTTGATTCTTACAGCTACTCCATTTCTCTGTTCCCATTAATGCGGATCATCCTGAAGTAATTTTCTCTATTTTCTCATTTTATTTTTACTTCCTGAACCCACAACAATCAGTCTTTTGTCATTACTACTCTCCAGTGAGACAACTTTCATCAGTCACTTGTTGTTGATGCTTAGTCACTAAATCGTGTACAATTCTTTTGCTAACCACGGACTGGAGCTTGCCAGGCTCCTCTGTCCATGGGATTTCCCAGCCAAGAATACTGGAGTGGGTTGCCACTTCCTAGTCCAGGGGATCTTTCCAACCCACGGATCAAACCCACACATGTCCTGCTTGGCAGGTGGATTCTTTATCACTGAGCCACCTGGGAAGCACATCAAAGTCACTGACAAGTTCTAAAAATCAAATCCAATGGTAATTTCTCAGTAACAGTAAATCACATCCTCTTCTCTAACATCTTTCTTTGCTTGGGTTTTTGGACACAACTTTCCTACATTTTTTCTATTCTACTGGTCAGGCACTCCTCTTCCTTCTCAAGTGCTGATGCTTGCTTGCCTTTCAGCCTCTAATACTGAAGTCGTTCCAAGGTTCAAATCCCTACCTCTTTTCTTTTTACTTTCTCTCTAGGTGACATCATCCCAAATTAAACTTTCTCTCACAGCCTCTTCCCCAAACTCTAAAACTGGATATCTGACTGCCCACTTGATCTTTCCACTCGAATGTCTAATAGCCATCTCAAACGTAACATATCTAAAACTCTTGTTTATTGCCTCCAACTCCTCCTTCTGTAGTCTCAGTCTCAGTAAATGGCATCACCATTCATCCAGTAACTATTGCATAGGAATTATCATCAATTCCTTTCTATGTTATAATAGCAATTTCTTTTTTTTTTTTTTTTTTTTAATTTTAGTTGGGGGCTAATTACTTTACAATATTGTAGTAGTTTTTGCCATACATCGACATGAATCAGCCATGGATTCACATGTGCTCCCCCTCCCAAACCCTCCTCCCACCTCCCTCCCCTCCCCATCCCTCAGTGTCATCCCAACGCTCCATCCCTGAGCATCCGTCCCCATGCATAGAACATGGAATGGTGTTCTGCTTCACATATGACAATATACATGTTTCAATGTTATTGTCCCAGAACGTCCAACCCTCACCTTCTCCCTCAGAGTCCACAGGACTGTTCTATGCATCTGTGTCTCTTATTCTGTCTCACATATAGGGTTACCATTACCATCTTTCAAATTCCATATACATGCATTAGTATACTGTATTGGTGCTTTTCTTTCTGGCTCACTTCACTCTGTATAATGGGCTATCAGCTATACTTTCAAAATATGTTTGGCATTCAAGTACTTTCCTCCACCTTCCTCTCTACCACACAAGTATAGGCTGCAATGATCTCTCACCTAGACTACCAAGATGGCTTAACTCATCTCTGCATTCACTCATGGGTTCCTTGCTATGGTCTACTCTATGTAGCAGATCAACTCACATCAGATCAAGTCACAGCCTTGCTCAATCCTCTCAGTGCTATCCTCTAACACCTAGGATGAAAACCAAAGTTCTCTCCATTGTCTATGAGATTTGATATTATTTAGCCTCCTCTGTCTCTCTGACATCATCTATGGCTACTCTCCCCTTAATCACTATGAATAGTGAAGTGAAGTTGCTCAGTCACGTCCAACTCTTTGAGACCCCATGGACTGTAGCCTGCCACGCTCCTCTGTCCATGGGATTTTCCAGGCAAGAATACTGGAGTGGGTTGCCATTTCCTTCTCCAGGGGATCCTTCTGACCCAGGGATCAAACCTGGGTCTTCCGCACCGCAGGCAGGCTCTTTACCGTCTGTGCCACCAAAGAAGCTTTTAATCCAGCTTTATTCTGCCTCTTGATGTTCCTCAAATACGTAAACTGTTTCCTCCTGAGGGTCACTAATACTTTCTATTTTCTTGCTTTGGAAGCTGTTTTTCCAGGTTTTCTCCTAGATCTTTACATTATTTGCTCCTCCATTTTCTGCCTATGGCAAAAACAGTGTTCTTGCCAAAACCCTCTTCTTCCCAAGAACATACGAAAACTACATTTGCCAAACCTGCTGCAAGGGAGATTAGGAAAAGTGACAGAGTTTTAGTCAACTGAACAGTGGCAAGGGCTATGCCTTATCCCTAAAATATTTTGCATAATTTTCCAAACTTTCTTCCCCAACATCCAAAGCTAGAAGCAAAGGATTTCAAGTTGCTGAGGCCACAATGTGGAAGAACCTGGATTCCTTAGTCACTCCTTAGAGGAAAGCCATTCTAGAGAGCTATCTCAAACTCTGAGTGGGTGAGAAACAAATTTTTATTCCAATCAGCTACTGAGATTTTGAGGCTGGCTGCTGTTGTTTGGTTGCTAAGTTGTGCCCAACTCTTTGTGACCCCCATGAACTGCAGCATGCCAGGCTTGTGACAGCTGGTAATAATTACCTTGACAATACCTTACTCAAGTGGAATCTCTTCAGAGAAGGCTTCTCTTACCACCCAATCTAAAATTGCCACTCACCTCTCAATTCAAACTCTAGCCCTGTTTTAGTCTTTAAAGAACTTTTAATTTTGAGTCAGTGAGTCAAATTCGCTCAGTTGGGTCTGACTCTGCAACACCATGGATTGTAGCCCACCAGGCCCCTCTGTCCATGGAATTTTCCAGGCAAGAATACTGGGGTGGTTTGCCATTCCCTTCTCCAGGGAGTCTTCCTGACCCAGGGATCAAGCCCAGGTTTCCTACATTGCAGGCAGATTCTCTCCTGAGCCACCAGGAAAGCCCTTTAATTTTGAGTGTATTTAAATATTTATTTACTTATTTTTTTAAGTTAATCTTTTCCCTCGTGATGAGAACTTTAAAGATCCATTCTCAGATTCCCCTGGTGGTACAGTGAATAAGAATGTGCCTGCCATCTACTGTAGAGCACATGGAAATCTGCTCAATGTTATGTGGCAGCCTGGATGGGAGGAGGAATTGGGGAAAAACGGATACATGAATGACTGAGTCTGTTTGCTGTTTACCTGAAACTATCACAACATTGTTAATCTACTATACCTCACTACAAAATAAAAAGTTAAAAAAAAAAAAAGAATCCACCTGCCAACGCAGGAAACACGAGTTTTACCCCTGGTTCGAGATGATTCCACATGCTGCAGAGCAACTAGGCCCTTGTATCACAACTACTGAGTTCACGTGCTGCAACTACCGAAGCCAGTACACCTACAGCCTGTGCTCTGCAACAAGAGAAGCCACTGCAATGAGAAGTCTGCACACCAAAACTAGAGAATAGCTCCTCCTCTCCACAACTAGAGAAAGCCTGCGTGCAGCAACGAAGACCCAGCACAACCAAAAAAATAAAAGATCCATTCTCTTCCAATTTTCAAATATACACTACAGAATTATTAACTAAGGTTACCATGCAGTCAACTACATCCCTATGACTTCTTTATTGCATAACTAGAAGTTTGTACCCTCCACCCACCACCTCTGGCAACAACCATTGAGTCTGGTGTTTGTTTTAAGATTCCACATGTAAATGAGATCATACGGTATTTATCTTTTCTGGGTCTGACTTATTTCACTTGAGTTGTTTATAGTTTATCTTTCCCATTAGAATGTAAGTTCCATGAAGGCAGGGACTCTATCGTACTCTCTACTATATTCCCAAAGTCCAGAATAGCGCCTGGCTCATTATTACTACCACAGGTAACATTTGTTAGGAGCTTGCAATGTGTCAATCTAAGTAATTCAGAAGTTGTATTAGATACCGGAATGACAGAAAGACTATAAATGTGCTTTGTAGTAAAAAAAAAAAAAAAAAAAAACTAAGATAGAAGCCCAACTAAACAGGTTCTAAATAAGAGCTGTCAATAACCCGTAGTGCTGCAAGTCTAAATACAAAAATGCTCTCCATGGAGATGTGCCTTCAATCCCAAGCTGTCCTACATTTGAAAAGTTCTAAGAACAGAGGAGATAAACAGTATTAAGTTTCCTGTGCCAAAAACATCTGATGCAGATCCACGCATAGGAACCCGGACTTGAAAGCAAATTTGAGAGACAGAGCAGGAAAGAGCACCATGCCTGAACAGGAAGCACTAGCGCTATAAAACCTAAATGAGTGTTGTGAAACCTGGGAGGAGGGCTTCAGTGGCCATGACAGCTGCATCAGTAGCAGCAGGAGGCAGCAGGAAATGGTTAAAGTTCAAGCTTCCCAAATCATCCAGGGAAGATAGCAACCCACCTGCAGGAAGCCTTCTAACAAGTATGCCAAGTGAAAGTGAAAGTCTTAATCATGAAAGTGTTAGTAGCTCAGTAGTGTCTGACACTTAGCGACCCCATGGACTGTAGCCTGCCAGGCTCCTCTGTTCACGGAATTCTCCCAGCAAGATACTGGATTGAGTTGTCATTTCTTTCTCCAGGGGATCTTCCCAACCCAAGGATAGAACCTGGGTCTCCTGTATTGCAGGCAGATTCTTTACTATCTCAGCCACCAAGGAAGCCTACAAATATGCCAACTGTTGTTAAAGACAAACACAAACAAACCTGAAGAATACGAGTTTTCTGTTGATTATTTGTCATTCTTCTTGACTTGGTCCTTTCCACTTCGTGTCTATGAACCCATCCTCGAAGTTCATGATTTAACCTATAAAATAGCTTAATTAATTAAACATATTTCATAGAAACAGATGTTTCACCTTTGATTGGAAAGGAATTTAATCATGTTCTGAGGTTCCGAAGAGCATTCCAAATGCCTAATGATTCAATATTCTTTTGAGTTAAGAAAGCAAAGACACTTAATGTTGGTTGTTTTTAATGACTTGCATTTTTACATGGTAGTTTCCTCAATCATGAGTTCAAAGTTCAAAGAAAATCATAGCTAAATACCTGCCAAACATAAATACTGAATGCAAAGGTTTTTCCACAAAAAAAGTATTTCTGTTTCTGCTCTTGGACTATGTACACACAAATACTGGAGATGCTGGAGAGCACAGAACAAGTCATAAGACTCCTAACCACAAATGGATGCACCAAGGCCTTTGAAACTCATGCTTTTTTGGTAGAAGCAAAAGAATCAATCAACTGCTCAGGAAGAGAATTCTCAAGATACTATAATCCAAATTTTCTAAAACTGAAAACAAAAATTTTTTAAGCCCAGTTCAAATATAACTTCCCTTTATTTTGCTTACTTTTTAGAGCAGTTGTGGAGATGTCAGACTATACTTACTTTTCTACAGTTGATTACTACATACCACACACACAAAAAAAACTGAAGCAGTTTTTAAGGTGTGAAGATAGGATCCAAAAATCACAGGAAAAAAAAATTCAAGGGAAGAGTAAATAAAAAAAAATACACTAACATGAAAGTGATTCCAGAAACACATATCTTCAAATTATTACCTTCCTAATTTGAAAGAAAAGGTACCTTCCAATATGAATGTTACCACCTGCAAATCTAACACTTACCCTGAATTTTTATATTAATATCATTCTTTAGTTTTCAAATAAGACATATTTAAGCAGACAACTCCAATACAATCACATAAAATAGACCCAATACCCCCTTTATCAGGTTGGTGGGGAAACTGAACAATTGATATGCCTGCCTATGGTTATGCAAGAAATAATTCAGAGTTTTCTCAGCTACTCGGTTAATCTGAATTAATATTTTTCTAGGTTCCACAGCTAAGCACAGGAACCCACTCAGCTATATCTGCAACAATTGACAACACTCACCTGAGAGATTCTGTTGTGTTTATCAGGGGCTGACAGGGAGGTGGAGGAATATAGAGTAATGGTTCTTCAGTTAGCACCATCAGGGCTTTGTCATTTGAAACAGAATGGTCATATCTGAAACATAAATGTACAAAATGTGTTGCCTTGTGTCTTTTATATTCCTAAGAAGAAGTTTGCTATAAGAAAGTCATTGCTAGTATTGTTTTCATGGAAATAAAAATACACACAAGTACAGTCCTACTATATAGCAGAGAACTATATTCAGTATCCTATGATAAATCACAGTGGAAAAGAATGTTAAAAAGGAACGTGTGTGTGTACACACAGCAGTAATTAACACAATACTGTAAATCAATTATACTTCTATACTTCAATAAAAACATTTTTGTAAATATTTTAAATAGAACATACTGCAAGCAAGAAGTGAATGTGGTTTAAAATGGAGGGAAATGTATACCATATAGCACAAACATCATTTTGCAATTTTCTACAGAGATTATCACGGTAGTTCACATTTACTGCCCAATTATTAAGTACTTAAAACTAGAGATATAATGATAACACAGAGTTCACATCTTCAATGAACTCAAGGCATACTCAGTGATGCTGGAACAAAGGAGGTAACACAGTAAGAAGCGAAACTGGGGGAAAGACCCACTAATGGATAGGAAAGACTTATGATTGACAGTGAAGTATTATGTAACCAGGACTGAAGTTTTGTGCTCATTCTCAACACTGTGATAAGAGAACTGAATAGTCTCCTTAAAAGAGTGTCTGTGTATATCCCAATGTTCATTACAGCACTATTTGCAATAGCCAGGACATGGAAGTAACCTAGATGTCCACTGACAGATGAACAGACAAAGAAGTTGTGGTACATATATACAAAAGAATATTGCTGCTGCTGCTGCTGTGTCGCTTCAGTCATGTCCGACTCTGTCCCCATAGCTGGCAGCCCACCAGGCTCCGCCGTCCCTGAGATTCTCCAGGCAAGAATACTGGAGTGGGTTGCCATTTCCTTCTCCAGTGCATGAAAGGGAAAAGTGAAAGTGAAGTCGCTCAGTCGTGTCCGACTCCTAGCAACCCCATGGACTGTAGCCTACCAGGCTCCTCCGTCCATGGGATTTTCCAGGCAAGAGTACTGGAGTGGGGTGCCACTGCCTTCTCCGACAAAAGAATATTACTCAGCCATAAAAAGGAACATGTTTGGGTCAGTCCTAGTGAAGTGGATAAATCTAGAGCCTGTTATACAGTGATGTAAGTCAGAAATAGAAAAATGATATCATGTATTAATGCATATGTATGGAATCTAGAAAAAACAGTACTGATGAACCTATTTACAGGGTAGGAACAGAGACTCAGACATAGAAAACAGACTTTGGACACAGCGGGGCAAGGAGAAGATAGGACACATTGAGAGAGTAGCACTGAAACATATACAGTACAATATGTAAAATAGATAGGTAATGGGAAGTTGCTGTATAACACAGGGAGCTCAACACGGTACTCTGTGACAGCCTGGAAGGGTGGGATAGGCTGGAGGGTGGAGGGGGAGGTTCAAGAGGGAGGGACATATATATACTTATGGCTGGTTCATGCTGTTGTATGGAAGAAACCAATACAATATTGTAAAACAATTATCCTCCAATTAAAAATAATTTTTTAAAAAATATCTGTGTGTGGTAGGGGAAAGGAAAAGCATAAAATACTTGGCAGGAGAAAATAAAAGCCTTGAAAAGCCTTGAAAAGTAGAATCATGGAGGAATCCCTAATAAAACACCTGACTGACATTAACCAGTTACTCCATTAGCTTTAAAAAATATACGTTCCTTATCATCACAGTGATCTATATCATGTGAATTCATATCCAGAGTGTGATGCAGTGAGCAGAATGTGGGTTGAAAATCCTAATCAGATCCTAATCTGAGTTGAGGATATTATTGCTATTTATTCCCATCAGTCTGCTATCTTAACCTTTCTTACTAAGAAATCTGAATTCTGTCTTGAATTTCTTTATATATAACACTCTGGATTCAGAAAACTAGATTTATTAAAATTTAAAAAGAAAAACACAAAATTGGACATGGCTAGATTTGTGCTTTTCAATCAACAACAGATATTTATTGAATACCAACTATGTGCCAGATATGTGCTAGGTGATAGAATTCCAACAGGGAACAGGGAAATGAAGTCCAATCTCCCATGATCTTGATGGAGAAGATGGACAAAATAGAAGAAAGCAAACACACAGAATAAATCCAAACTGAGGTAAGAGCTATGAAAAAAACATATGGTTGAGATAGAAAACCAAATGACAATGTCTACTTTAGATAAAATGGTCTGAGAAGGAGATGGTATTTAAGACAAGGCGAAAAGGATGACAAGAAGCCAAATCTATAAAAACTGGGAGAAGAGTGTTCTAGATAGAGGCAGGTGGGAAAAGGGAGGCTTTATGGAACTTAAGGAAAACTCATCAGCTGAAAAGTTGTAAGCAAGTGAGGGAGACACAAGATGTTTGCAAAGACGGAGACCAATCATGATAAGGAATTACTAAATGTAATCAGAAGCCACAAAAAGGTGTTAGGTAGAGAAGTCATATATTTTTAATTTATATGTATCCCTTGCTATTGTACCAAAATCAGTTTTGATGGAAGCAAAAGGGGAATCTGGGAGACCAGTAAGAGTGGAAGACCACTCTGCCTTGCACTTGGTAAATTCTCTCTCAGTTAGGAGAGATCAATAGCAATCTGGGCAAGAGCTGAAGATACTATGATCTAAGGTGGTGGCAGTGAAGATAAAAAATGAACCAATTCAAGATACTATTTGGAAAGAATATCAATAGCACTTGTTGAAAGGGAGGAACCAGGGTTTCTGGCTTGAGCAACAGAAATGAAGAAGTGTACTGTACAGAAGTGGGTGGAACTACAATATGGAAAAGGACCTCGAGTTTCACTGTGCGGGTGTTAAGTTTGAAATGTTAGGAGAAGTGAAGGGAAACTACTGGGTATATGACTTTGGAGACTCAGAAGTCTGGACAGGAAACGAAAGAGAGTCATCGGGATATACAGAAATGGACTGTGTGCTAAATTATGGCATAAAGAAAACAAAAAAGTTCACAGTTCTATACTTTAGGATTTGGATAGAAGAGGAGCCTACAAACATGAAGCAGAGCCCATGAAAAAACAGGAAACAAAAATGCAACAATACTAAAGGAGAATACTTCAAAAAGGAGTGATCTATACAGCCAAATGCTAAAGAAAAATCAAGATAGAGGTAAGTTTTTGCTGGACTTGACAATGCTGGAATCACTGGCCACCTTGACAAAAATAATTTTTGCAGTGTGGAAAACTGACTTTATATAAAACTTCAAAGATTTCTAAGTATGCCACATACAAAGGGGAAAAAGGAACAGCAGAGGATATATACACCATTCTTCCCTGCAGCTGCACCAGAAACATTCTTGATGCCCTTTCTTCTGCCTACTGGGGTTGTTATTCAGAATAAAACAGAGACGGTGGTACACAGCTAATGAACACACACACAAAAGGAAATCAGCTCAAATTAACTGTTGAGGAAGAAGAAAAAAACTCTGCCTTGCACTTGGTAAATTCTGAATGCTTTTAAGAAGCCAGAGACTGTTTGCCACAGTAAAAAAAAGAAAAAACACCTACTAAGACCAAGGATATTTATACATGTGCTATTTTAAAATCAGGTCTGAATACTCACAAAAATACAAACACTGAAGTCAAGTCCATCAAAAAAGTCTAGAACTACTTTTGAAACTATAAATCTGATTTATAATTTTATTTCCATGTGACAAACGCTAGTAATGATTTCTGCGCATCTGTGCTGACTGGCTTTGTTCTATCAGCCAAAAATATTCTTTGGAAAGGAAACAAAAAATCTGATAGGAGAAATATTGCATCAGGAAAGGGACTAGGTGGAACTGAAGGGGAAATAAAAGGGAGAACCTAAGCCAACATGCAATCTGGAGACAATGATATCCACACTACTCCTGAGATGGTCCGAGTTCCAGACTGCCTGCAAACCATTCCATACCAATAGAAAAAATTTCAATAAATAAATCACTGAAATAAAGGGCAGTATTAAGGAGTTACAGCTAATGAGAATTCCTGGAATAAATACAGGTTCTGGCTGATGCCTTAGAAGTAGAGTGACTATCCTTTTCCCTTCATCCAAGACAGTCCTGAATTTATAGCTGACATCCTGACATAATTATTACACTAGTACACTAGTACTAGTTGCTGAAGCTCCAATTCTTTGGCCACCTGATGCAAAGAAGTGTCTCATTAGAAAAGACCCTGATGTTGGGAAAGACTGAAGGCAGGAGGAGACGGGGATGACAGATGATGAGATGGTTGGATAGCATCACCGACTCGATGGACATGAGTTTGAGCAAGCTCCAGGAGTTGGTGATGGACAGGGAGGCATGGTGTGCTGCAGTCCATGGGGTTGCAAAGAGTCCGACACGACTGAGTGATTGAACTGACTGACTGACACTAGCACCACCTTTCATTATTAAAAGTCTCTTGGTTTGGTTTGACAGATTATATGGTCATCTTATATACCAACAACACAAGAGAAGACTCTACACATGGACATCACCAGATGGTCAACATCGAAATCAGATTGATTATATTCTTTGCAGCCAAAGATGGAGACGCTCTATACAGTCAGCAAAAACAAGACCGGGAGCGGACTGTGGCTCAGATCATGAACTCCTTATTGCCAAATTCAGACTGAAACTGAAGAAAGTAGGGAAAACCACTAGACCATTCAGGTTGGAGAAAACCACTAGACCATTTGACTAAATCAAATCCCTTATGACTATACAGTGGAAGTGAGAAATAGATTTAAGGGACCAGATCTGATAGACAGAGTGCCTGATGAACTATGGACAGAGGTTCATGATGTTGTATAGGAGACAGGAATAAAGACCATCCCCAAGAAAAAGAAATGCAAAAAAGCAAAATGGCTGTCTGAGGAGGCCTTACAAATAGCTGGGAAAAGAAAGGAAGTGAAAAGCAAAGGAGAAAAGGAAAGTATACCCATTTGAATGCAGAGTTCCAAAGAATAGCAAAGAGAGATAAGAAAGCCTTCTTCAGTGATCAGTGCAAAGAAATAGAGGAAAACAACAGAATGGGAAAGACTAGAGATCTCTTCAAGAAAATTAGAGATACCAAGGGAATATTTCATGCAAAGATGGGCTCAATAAAGGACAGAAATGGTATGGACCTAACAGAAGCAGAAGACATTAAGAAGAGGTGGCAAGAATACACAGAAGTACTGTACAAAGAAGATCTTCACGACCCAGATAATCACAATGGTGTGATCACTCACCTAGAGCCAGACATTCTGGAATGTGAAGTCAAGTGGGCCTTAAGAAGCATCACTAGGAACAAAGTTAGTGGAGGTGATGGAATTCCAGTTGAGCTATTTCAAATCCTCAAAGATGATGCTGTGAAAGTACTGCACTCAATATGCCAGCAAATTTGGAAAACTCAGCAGTGGTCACAGGACTGGAAAAGGTCAGTTTTCATTCCAATCCCAAAGAAAGGCAATGCCGAAGAATGCTCAAACTACCACACAATTGCACTCATCTCACACGCTAGTAAAGCGATGCTCAAAATTCTCCCAGCCAGGCTTCAGCAATACGTGAACTGTGAACTTCCAGATGTTCAAGCTAGTTTTAGAAAAGGCAGAGGAACCAGAGATCAAATTGCCAACATCCGCTGGATCATCGAAAAAGCAAGACAGTTCCAGAATAACATCTATTTCTGCTTTATTGCCAAAGCCTTTGACTGTGTGGACCACAATAAACTGTGGAAAATTTTTAAAGAGATGGGAATACCAGACCACCTGACCTACCTCTTGAGAAATCTGTATGCAGGTCAGGAAGCAACAGTTAGAACTGGACATGGAACAACATAATGGTTCCAAAGAGGAAAAGGAATACGTCAAAGCTGTATATTGTCACTCTGCTTATTTAACTTATATGCAGGGTACATCATGAGAAATGCTGGAGGAACCACAAGCTGGAATCAAGATTGCTGGGAGAAATATCAATAACCTCAGATATGCAAATGACACCACCCTTATGGCAGAAAGCGAAGAAGAACTAAAGAGCCTCTTGATGAAAGTGAAAGTAGAGAGTGAAAAAGTTGGCTTAAAGCTCAACAATCAGAAAACTAAGATCATGGCATCTGTTCCCACCACTTCATGGCAAATAGATGGGGAAACAGTGGAAACAGCGACAGACTTCATTTTGGGGGGCTCCAAAATCACAGCAAATGGTGATTGCAGCCATGAAATTAAAAGACGCTTGCTCCTTGGAAGAAAAGTTATGACCAACCTAGACAGCATATTAAAAAGCAAAGACATTACTTTGTCAACAAAGGTCCGTCTAGTCAAGGCTATGGTTTTTCCAGTGGTCATGTATGGATGTGAGAGTTGGACTATAAAGAAAGCTGAGTGCCGAAGAATTGATGCTTTTGAACTGTGGTGTTGGAGAAGACTCTTGAGAGTCCCTTGGACTGCAAGGGGATCCCACCAGTCCATCCTAAAGGAGATCAGTCCTGGGTGTTCATTGGAAGGACTGATGTTGAAGCTGAAACTCCAATACTTTGGCCACCTCATGTGAAGAGCTGACTCATTGGAAAAGACCCTGATGCTGGGAAAGACTGAGGGCAGGAGAAGAAGGGGACGACAGAGGATGAGAATGGTTGGATGGCATCACCGACACAATGGACATGGGTTTGGGTGGACTCTGGGAGTTGGTGATGGACAGGGAGGCCTGGCGTGCTGCGGTTCATGGGGTCATAAAGAGTCGGACACGACTGAGCAACTGAACTGAACTGATATACCACACAATCCTAAGTTGAAAAAATATATGCAGTTAATTATTAAATGATAGACAAATGTAATATTATAAATTACAAGATTAGAATCTACTCCTTTTTTATTCGAACCAATTCTCGTAACTCTCCTGAAAAAATGAAACATAACATAAAGTAAGCTGCATTAAAAAAACACACACACAAATGTTATGGCTGAGTATAAATAAACCACCTAAAATCAGTTTAAAACAAATTCACACTTGGTGCTTTCAAATGTTTCACAAACATTTTTTGGTATCTGTTATTTAGTATATAAAATAATAAAAGAAAGAATATCAAATTAATGAGCCAACCCCTAAATCTACCAAACGGCTCAATAATAATCTTAGGTATTTCAACAGAGACTTGCACACAACCAAGAATCGATAATCATTTCCATTTTTTATTAAGACCAGTAACCTATTAATAGATTATGCACAAGCAATGGAGGCTCTGGGTCAGGGACAGAGAGATGGCTTACACTTCATGCATTAGTTTGAAAGCTGATAAATTACAGCCTAGAAGTTACTGAGACCTCTAGTTAGAGCTAACACGATCAAAGGACTGTGCTTCCCAGGAACCACCATATTACCTTACTCTAACGTGAACAAGTAACTGAAGGCTTTTATTTATTGTAGTGAAAAATAAGGAATATTTTTATAAAGCTTACCTGAACAGTAATTTCAGGTGTCTAATTCTATTCTATTTTTAGCAACAAGCTGTATAACTTAAGTGGCATACTCTCAACTCTCATAAATCCAAAGGCTATTTATGAAAAGTGTAACTTTTGCTGGATCTTACGTAGACAACAACAAAACTCAAAATTACAGGATATGCAGGGCTAACTTGGAAAAATTATTTAGTAAATTAAAAATACCATTATTATTAAACTCCAGTAATATTCAGGGAGACTCTTATATGATCACTAAGATCAGTATTTCAGAAGTATGGCTAATTTGGGCATGTAAAATAAAGGCAGGAAATGTTAGGTTTTCCAACATCTATCACATTCTATGTTGCATTACAGTTACTACCACATAATTCTTTGGATCATCTGCCATATTTAGCACAGTATTTTGCACACTGCAGATTCTTAAAAAAAGTGAATACTAGCATTTTTTCCAGGAAGACTAAATGAAGACAAGCCTGAAGGACTGTGGTAATACTCTCATTAAGTGGTGTAACAGAGTAAAAATCAGAAGAATGATTCCCCTATGGCCTTTGGCCTGTAAAACCTTAGAGAGTTAAGAGTAATCAAATCTTTAATGACTTTTAAGCATTATTCTGTGCCATGGTACCACACTATAACCTCCCTTTGCCTCGTAATTCAAGGACCTAGCTCCACCTGACTCTAATAAAAATTATAAATCACACAGGGAAATGTTTATCAAAAACATTTCTGAAAAGGGCCACTATAACCTTCTTCTACTTGACATAAGATAAAAATTATATTTTCATACAGTTGTCTTCACTATTTCCAAGCTATATGGAAATTTATGAAGACAGAATTAAATTATAACAAGAAAAAGAGATTCAATAAAAATCACAATAAACAAGTATAAATGATTTTATCTAATAACTGCAAATGGGTTCAACCATATAATTCCACCAAATCATATTCATCACAGATGATATAGCAACAAATATTACACTATATATATAAACATATGACAGTAAAATAACTATATTAAAGACACTACAAACAATATACCATGTGTAATATATAATGTATGTGTTTCAATGTGTATATTAGTGCACACAAACTGAGATTATAAGGTCACAGCTCTACAAGAATTCTAAAACTGGGACAGTTTTTAAAAAGGAAATTTACGCTTAGAACTGATCTTAGTAAAATTTATGAACATCCTTGTAACTTGTTTGCTCTCCGAGTTGAAATTGTGTATAAACAATTTAGATATAAATCTAACCTGTAGCTGTTTTCCTGGATGATATCATCTGATGTGTCTTGCTCCTCTTTAGCAGAAAATCCTAGAAGATGCCTCCTTTGATTTGTAGGGTTCACACTAGGATTCATTCTCTTGGAATCTTGCTCCAACATGCTGAAAGTGTTAAAATGTTAGCAAATACTTGAAAAAAAATTTGTCATACATATGCATACTACGTGTAGCTCTGAAGCAAATCAGAATTCGGTACACACAGCAAGAATACTAGGTATAGAGCCAAGTCAAAACAGCTTACTAATATGGTCAAATCCCTAGCTTGGCATCCTGTACATACATGAAAAACAATTTTGAAAATAATTTTTCTAACTATAGAAGTACATTATTTATAAACTGTTTTTAAAAGTCAGTATTCTATATGCTTTAAACTATGAATATATCCCTAGAGAAGGAAATGGCAACCTGCTCTAGTATTCTTGCCTGGAGAATTCCATGGACAAAGGAGCCTTGGGGGTACACTCCATGGGGTCGCAAAGAGTTGGACACGACTAAGTGACTTAGCACGTGAATATATACATACATATAAAGTAAAAACAGGTACAATGTACATATAAACAAATTCTAAACTCAGATAATAACTAGAGTAAGAAGTCTTCCTCGATGCTTCAGACTGATGCTTTTAAAGAAGAAATACTTCAAATGAAACGAGAATTATTCTCTTTATCAACAATCAAATTCATCAGATTTTCACCATCCCAGAAGGCAGGCTATCAAATAAAGTGAACAGAATTTTTTTAAAAGTTTATACACTCCTTTCTCTCCACTCTCCCTAAATCTTTCTTTATGTATCTGGGGCAAACATACATATATATATATGTATGTATGTGTATATATATATATATATATACATACATACATATATATATAAATCAAATATTGCAATAGTTATTTAATACTTTTAACTAACTAATCAAGGGTTTAGAAATTTGGCTCATCAATATGATATCTTGTGTGTTTAATTTTACAGTGCCACACATATAACTTATACTAGTCAAAATCTTCTTGAAATTCAACACAAAGGGAATTTCCCTAGGAAAGAACAAAAGAAGGGATACCAGATTCTATTTAGAGGGATGAAGTGAAGGAAGCAAATAAGGCTGATGAGAGGGTCACAGTTAAGGGCCCTGAGATTCTAAGAGACAAGGATTTCTTTAGGGTATAGTACTTTGCCTCCAAATTTGCAGACAGGGATGTTAGGTGGAAGGAAAAAGCATACACGTCACTCTAGAATCTTTTTCTGGTATCTTGTTATATTCCCCATTCTCCTCCATTCTTCATTCCTGGAGTCACCATCATCCAGTGTTTCTCACACGGTGTGCTATGGCATGCTGGCATACTACAGATGCATCAGAGGTGTGCCACCAAATGATGGTCATGGTGTAGCATCTAATTTTGCTACAACTGAGGCTCCATTTTGTTACAACTGTATCTTTCAGAAAGAATGTTCACCTGAGTGGTCAGGAACAGTATAAACCCTGCTATAAATGAGATAAAAGGCTGTGGGATATCCAACTAAACTTCCGAAAACTTAGCCTGGTGAGTATTTTAGAACACACGAGATAAGCAGTAAACAAAAACAATTTTGTAGGGAAGCCAAATGAAGAGTGTGATGATAACTGTAGAAGGTATTTTTTCTTTTCAAACCTTACATTTTTGAAAAGTGCTTACTTTTTAATCCTTTCAAAGGTGATGCCAAAAATTTTACTTAGGAAAGTAAGCCTAAAAAAAATCAAAGGTAAAAACCTCCCCGGCAGGACTTCCCTGGTGGCTCAGTGGTAAAGAATCCGCCTGCTACACAGGAGACACAGGTTCAAGCCCTGATCCGCGAACATCCCACATGCTGCTGAGCAACTAAGCCCAGGCACCACAACTACTGAGCCCAGGTACTGAAGCCCGGGCACCTGAGAGCCCATGCTCCACAACAAGACATGCCATCACAATGAGAAGCCCGTGCACCACAACCAGAGAGTAGCCTCCGCTCTCTGCAACTACAGAAAAGCCCACCCAGCAACAGAGACCCAGCACAGCCGAAAAATAAACAAATAAAATTATTTTTTAAAAAAGAACTTACCCCAGTTTACAGAATTAATTCACCTCCTATCAACCTGCCTCTACATTGCATTTGTGAAATATCCACATAATAACATTCCTGTTTGGTGGAAGTACTCTGTCAATTTCACCAATGACTAGAAGAAACTCTATCACTGTAACTATTTAAGAATTGCATTTGAAGCCCACTCACATTTTATTTCTACTGGATAGTGTTGAGCTAAAAGCTCCTAGGAAGGAACAGGGTTTGGGAGAGGAGCAAATTCTGGGTGTCCCTCCCTGCAATTCACTTCAATAGGGTCCTCTTTTTTTTTAAAACTAATAATGTTTTAACTAGTACCACTGGTCTTGGTATAAGTTCTGGACTCTGTGGCTATTCAGAACATACCTAATAAGCAAGCCTTCTTCCAATACCCGAAGAAACCTAACATCCCTCAGCCCTCACTTCAGGCTTTCTTTCTCATGGCTACAGTTTCTTCCATATGTTCCTCTTTATAGTACAGTCTTAGGTTCCTTCAGCGTATTTGGTCACTCCCCTCTCAATATGCTTCTCAGAGATGATGTCCAGAACTGGCCGCAGCACTTCTCAGGTGGCATGACCATTACAGTACGGAACAGGGTAATTCCTTCCCATGTTCTGAATATTCTTCTTCCACCAATGCAGCCTAATATCACATAGGCTTTTTTGGCAGTTAATCAGATTCTATATTGAAGTTGGTTTAATTAAAATTCCAACTCTTCTCACAAACTAACTGGACTATTACCCTCCCTTCCCTTCCCTTCTTCTCCCACTTCCAATTTAGAATTTATATAATTGAGCTTTGTGATCCAGCTGAATAATTTATGTCAATTCTCTTTAAAATAAAATTCAAGAACTTTTCAGATCCTAATTAACAACAGAAATTCTCCTTCAAAGCAAGGAACAACATGCCATCAACATCTTCAGCTGAGCTGTTGTTAAAATATCAGAAAGAACAGAGAAAAGAAATTGAGCCCTGGAGCATGCTCCTAGGGAGCACCTTCTAAGTTTGTAAAAACATAAGTTAAAACACTTATGGATTAATCGTAATATCTCCTAGTCCAAAATCCCTGTCTTGACCATAGGGATATTACAAGACTGTTAAACATTCTCCTAAGATGCAAATGCAGTATAACAGCAGCTACCATTTTCTGAGCAACTTCTAAGTACTAAGGAATGAAAGTTGAAAGAAAGTTGAGGCTCAAAGAGTTTAAAGTTTGCTGAAGGTCATGCTGTGATATGGTGATTTATAAAAAGAAATATATATTTGATGGCAAAATTTTCCTGGCCCAGAGCTCCTAACATCCTTGCAAATTTCCCAAGTGATGAGACCCATAAAGGTACCATTTACTATGTTAAAGAGGTGACACTGGAAAGCTCTTAGGTTGCCTAAGGATGGGGATTAGTCCCCAGAGGAATCAGTCACAGAATACAGAGTTCGGCCTTTCAGTCCCCTCCAGGAAAGGGAAAGGGACTAGAGATTAGGTTCAATCACCAATGGCCAAATGACTTAATCAACCATGTCTCTGTCATGAAGCCTCCATAAAAACCCAAAACAAAGGGATTCTTTTTGGGAGCATCCGGGTTGGTGAAGATTCAGAGACACTGGTGAGCTTGAAGAGGGCGTGGAAGCTCCCTGTCCATTCCCTCAGACCTTGCTCCGTGCAGCTCTTCCACTTGGCTGTTCCTGAGTTATATCCTTTAATGATAAACTGGTATTCTAGTAAGCAAAATGTTTCTCTGACTTCTGTGAGCCACTCCAGCAAACAAACAGGACCTGTGTGGGGTCCTCTGATCTATAGCTGGTTGGCCAGAAGCACAGGTGACAACATGGATTTGCAGTTGATGTCTGAAGGGGGGGAGGGTAACTCCTATAGGACTGAGCCCTTAACCTGTGGAATGTGACCTTGTCTCCACACTGGCTGCATCAGAATTAAGCTGAATTGTAGGACACCCAGCTGGTGTCGGAGAATTGCTTGGTGGTATGGGGAAAACCTCTCCATACATTGGAACTTGATGATCAGAACCCTTAGGAGAACTGTTTGATGGTGTGGAAAAACACACATTGGAATTGGTGTTAGAAATGTACATGCTCTGAGTAATTAATGAAGCCAGGATTTGGGTCCAGGATTAGAACATCATCACTGCCTTATGTTGATGACATTTCCCAGAATGACTGATTGATTCACTCATTTATTCAACATGTTCTAGACACCTATTATGTTCCAGGAACCATATTTGATACTAAAGACTCAAAGATAAAACCGAATATAGTGTGTATAAGTGTGTCTGTGTATGTGTTTATGTTGAAGGGGGGGGTACAGATAAAAGATAAAGAGGGATTAGCAGCACAATAGCGGTTAATGCCAAATGTTACAAAAGCATATAGCTAGGGCATTTAATCTTTACCAAGAGGATCATGAAGTTATCTTAAATGACAAGCAGTAAATAAACAGGTGAAAAAGGAGGATGGCAGTGAGAAAAGGCATTTCATGCAGACTAATATGAAAAAGGACACAGTCACAGGAGAGTATGATTTGCTTGAGAAATTACAAGTAAAGCAGGAGAGGGTATATGGGTGGACATGTGCATGTATAAGCACAGTGGGAAAGAGACCATCTCAAAGAGGGAAGGGAAAGAAACGAGACTAAGAGTAATGCAAGGCTAGATTATTTATGGGTGGCCTTGCCTACCACGCTATCAACAAGTCCAGCAATTTATTCAATAAAAGAAACAAAACTGGTATGTTTTATTCTTGTTTTAATTTTGGTTCCCAGTTATCATATCTCTTTCTATATCAACATCTTCCATGTGATTAATGTTAAATTCCCCAGTATAATGGGGGAAATCTACCTTCTTTCTTTTAAAAACTGATATTACATTTGTTCCCTACCCATCTAGACTACTTGGTGATTACCACTGCCAGAAAAACAGCAGAACACTAGAAGAGTTCCTCTGCTTTATCTGTTTCCTGGCTAGGGATCTTAAAGCTGTCTGTGAGGCTCTCAAAGGTAAGTGCCAAGTTAAAGTGGCTGCTATGGCTTCTAGGAGTAGCTTTTGCATTTCTCCTTCCTTGAATCCTACTGTCAACTAGCAATGAACACAGTTAGTTCTTCTGGATCAGAATGCACCTTCCTCTAGAGCAGAGACTCGCACAAAGTGCAGCACGCAGACCAGCAGCATTAGCATCACCTGATAACTGTTTAGAAATGCAAACTCTCAGGCCCATTCTAGTCCTACGCACCCAGAAACCCTGGGAGTGGTGCCTAACAATCTATGTTTTAACTAGCTGTTCACATGATACGTGCCAATGTTTGAGAACCACTATTTTAAACTAATATTATTTCTCATAATATCTTTCCTACCTCAATTCCCCAAAAGTTACACGTGTTTCACAATAAATCCAACAGAAGTGAACAGTGTGGGGAAAATGATGGGGGAGTTAGATGAAATGGCTGTGGAAGGACACAATCAAAAATGATTTATGTGGTTTATGGATGATTAATAGAGTAAGTTATTTTTTAAAGGTTTATATTTATTTTTATCTATTTTGCTGCGCTGGGTCTTACTTACAGCATGTGGGGTTTTGATACTTGTTGCGGCATGTGGAGTCTTTAGTTGCAGCATGCGGGATCTAGTTTCCCAACCAAGGATCAAACCTGGGCCCCCTGCATTGGGAGCTCGGAATTTGTTACTGGACCACCAGGGAAGTCCCTAAAGTAAATTATTACTAGTTCATAACCATTAGTACTTGGGAGTTTTTAAAGAGTTCTTCTACTGATTATTGTTCTTTAGATGATTTTACTACCACTATGAAAACTGGCATTTCAAGTCACAATTTATAACTGTTACAAGGAAATGCCTTGAGTTTAACAATGTTTAGTTTATTCCATCTGTAATTGTACTGTAATCACTTAGCAGTCATAATCACTTAGCAGCTACACTTGCTAGAAATCAGTTTTAATGTTGATTGGTTTGGCACATAAGTGATCACTATTTTTCCCACTGCCCACGTGAGAAAATGATTATCAGAGTGTAATGACAAATATATGTTTAACCATAACTACTTTAACAATTTTACCCTTTTTTAGTCTACAGGCTCACTCAGATCTCATTCAATGGACTCCACAAAAATGATCTTCACAACACTTTCATTACACAGAGTCAACAAAGCATTTTTAACAAGGAAGCAAGTCAGAGAAGAGGCAAAATATAAACATCTAGGCTAACAAATACATGAAAAGATGCTCAACATCACTCATTATCAGAGAAGTTCAAATCAAAACCACAATGAGGTACCATCTCATGCTGGTCAGAACGGCTACCATCAGAAAGTCTACAAACAATAAATGCTGGAGAGGGTGTGAAGAAAAGGTAGCCCTCTTATACTGTTGGTGGGAATGCAAACTAGTACAGCCACTATGGAGAACAGTGTGGAGATTCCCTAAAAAACTGGAAATATGGCCCAGCAATCCCACTGCTGGGCATACACACCAAGGAAACCAAAATGGAAAGAGACACATGTACCCCCATGTTCACTGCAGCACTGTTTTCAATAGCTAGCACATAGAAACAACCTAGATGTCCATTGGCAGACGAATGGATAAGGAAGCTATGGTACATATACACAGTGGAATATTACTCAGCTATAAAAAAGAACACATTTGAGTCAGTTCCAATGAGGTGGGTGAAACTGGAGCCTATTTTACAGAGTGAAGTAAGTCAGAAAGAGAAACTCCAATACAGTATATTAACGCATATATATGGAATTTAGAAAGACGGTAACAATGACCCTATATGCAAGACAGCCAAAGACACATAGATGTAAAGAACAGACTTTTGGACTCTGTGGGAGAAGGCGAGGGTGGGATGATTTGAGAGAATAGCATTGAAACATGTATATTACCATATGTAAAACAGATGACCAGTGCAAGTTCAATGCATGGAGCAGGGCACTCAAAGCTGATGCTCTGGGACAACGCAGAGGGATGGGGTAGGGAGGAGGTGGGAGGGGGGTTCAGGATGGGTGGACACATGTTTACACCCATGGCTGATTCATGTGAATGTATGGCAAAATCACCACAATATTGTAAAGTAATTAGCCTCCAATCAAAATAAATAAATTTTTAAAAAATGACTAGAAGAATAAAAATAAAAAAGCATCCCAACAGTCTATGAGTCCCAATTTTATTATCTATCCATTTGGCCCGAATGTATTTTGAAGGCAATATATCAAGAAATTCTGTAAAGAAGCTTTTAAAGTTTTTTCACTTGTTTATTTTTGGTAGTTGTTGCCCTTCAGCCCCAAGTCCTTGTAAATTTTTTTGAAGTCTTAAAATGAAATTTCTCTTAAGCTAAATTACAGAGACGCTGACTGTCTAATTCAGCTCAAAACAATTATATATGCTTGAAACTATGAAATGACTTATAGAAACTAACTTTAACCATCTAAATAACTACAAGTTTACATTTCCCTTGTTTTTATTAATATTTGAAATACATGAAGGAGCTTTATTTTACTGGCAGAATTCAAGACTGTCTTCGTACAACTTTGACAACACAAATATGAAGGAAGGAATTTGACAGTCATAATAGCCAAATGTACAAAAGAGTATGAGAAAATTATTGTTGATATGAACTTTCAGATTCTTGGCATGAGTGATTTTGCATCATTCAGTGTCTCTTTTTGTTAATTTCGGAAAAAAATTTCCCAAAACACAAGGAGATGACTCAGTCACAATAAGAGTTAGTATAAGGATTAACTGTTTATAGCTCATGATATAAATAAGGCAATCTAATCACTCTTTTCATAATTAGCTTAAATCAAATTCTATTCAGTATTTTCAAATAAACTAATAAATATTTTAAAAAATAGAAGTCTCTATGTCTCCGTGACCAGAAACAAGCTACCCTGCAAGAGCTACAAGTTTTAAGTCTCAGAATAACCATTACACCAACAAATGCTGCTCCTGCTGTGGGTCAATGGGCCTGAAAAGCACAGATTAATAAAACATAAATAACTTCAATTTCCCCAAAAGTCTGGAAAAAATATTATAAGAATTGATACTTTATTTTTTCATTTATGAAATTCTAAAAGCTAACAACTGTTTCATTTATGAAGCCAACTTAATTATTAAGATATGATTTCAGATACCCAATTTTCATACCAAGTAGCTGAACAAAAAATGGCACATCTCCAAATCTATTCTACCCTTCACAAACCTGTTTCCTTATGGTACCAGTTGGTCAATTTTAAAGTCAAGCCATCTCAGCAGGTAAGAATCTTACTGGTTCCCATCCCCAAAAGAAACCCATGTGCTGCTATTGCTCTCCCTGAACATTGCACATGCAAAACTGAAATCACTTTAGGCTGGAAAGAGCATGAAGATCCTTAGGTTTTAATGTGGAATAGTGGAAAGAACACAAAATTTGGAATCAAGAGATGCGGATTCAACGTGTGGCTCTGAGACTCCCCAAGTCATTCTGGGAAAGTTGGTTAACTTCTCTGAGCTTCCAATTCCTCTCAAGAAAAATAAATCTTTCACAGGGGTGTTCAAAGATTCAAATGAGATGATGGATGAGAACATGCTTTATAAATCAGGAAGTGCTTTGTGTCCCAAAGATGACACAGCAGTTAGTGGCACAGCTTGTCTTCCTGCCTGCCAAGGTTCAGGCTATTCTCAACACAGCAACTGGAGTGATTGTTTTAAAATCTAGGTCAGATTACTACGTCACTCCGCTGCTCAAAACCTTCAGATGGCTCTCCATTTGTATCATGGTAAAAGCCCAAATCTTTAAAATGACCAAGGCCTCACTAACTTTATTCCCTCCCCGTACCTTAGCTCTCTGGCACCATCTCTGACTACCCTCCCTCCTTGTTCACTTTAGTCCAACTACACCGACCCCCTTGCTTTTCCTTGAACATGCAAAGCACACTTCCACCCTAACACCTTTGTTCCCTCTGCCTGGAATGTGCTTCCCCCAAACATCCATATGGATAATCATCACTTTTAAGCCTTGGTTCAAATGTCTACTTTACAATGACGACTATTTTAAACTACAATTCCAATAACCACCCTCACATTTGTAAAACTGTTTACCCTACTACATTTTATCCCTTTTTTCTATCATTTTACTTATTATGTTTACTGTCTGTATGTCCCTGTATGTATATTTTGTTCTAAGACAATGCCTAACCCACAGGAGGCATTTCTTTTTTTTTTTTTTTCTTAAGTAACAAATGTATTTTATGTAACATTCTGCCTCTTGCCAGGAGAAAAAATCCAGATCTTTATTTTAGAGAAACTAATGCACAACTCAAGAATAGCAGGTGGTGAACTCATTATTATACCATCTCCAAATGCAGGAACAGGAAATTATGTTAATTTTCATTGAAACTGAGGCTAAAGACAGGGAATTCTCAAGGGAGTTCTCCAAATCTTAAAAAAGCTATTTTTCTCTGTTTATTGAATGGTTCACAGATGATTTCTGCAGACTTGTAGTAACTGGGGGCAATTTACTAGAAACAGAAATTTGAAGCAATAGATCAATAGTCAAGATTTAAAAAAAAAAACAATCCTCTAAATAGTAGTTCTCAGAACCACAGATTACCAGACCTTGAGAAGAAACACATACTTTACAGTGGCAGTTTGCCAAGTGAGCCAGCAAGAGCAAGAAAACAACCTGAGATTCTTTCACCAATTCAATGAACAATTATAAAGCAAGCACTCTTCTAACAGGCAATGTTCATTCCTGGAATCTAGTCACTAGACTCTGAGATAAGCCAAGCAGCTTGCGGAGTGGTCCAACTAAAGAAAAGAGACCCCTAGCCAACAGCCCTGGCTCAGTCCCAGTTGAGGCCAGCACCAACCTGCTGGTCATGATGAGTGAGCCATGTCAAAGCAGGTCCTCCACCCTGAGTCAACCCCGCTGACACTCCAGGGAGCAAACAACTGCTGTCTCTAGTGAGCCCTTCCCAAACTGCTGGTGTTTCAGCAAAGTAAATGACTGCTGTTTTAAGCTCTTAAGTTTTGGGGTGGTTTGCTACACAGCAATTGATAACTAATACACTCTAGTTATTAAATTGCTGAAGTCAATGAATCAATATTTAATACTATAAGTCTGTGTGCAAAAAACTCTTTGGAATCCTCTCACTTGAAAAAGGCACGCTCTAATCATTCTTAAATGCCTGTAAATTTCAGTGCAATCTCTTCTGTTATATTCCCATCAATCCCATCAACCCACAAAATAAATATTTTCTCCTTTCACATCCAATCTTAAGCTTTAGGGAAATGGGTAGCATTATTGGATCTTTTTCTCTGCATAAATAGCTGTTGTTCTATTAATGATTAACACAAGGGCTCCAAATACAAACTGAATTCTCGCTTTGCCGAATGTTAGCTATGACTTCAGTTTCCTCATCTGTAAAATGGAGAAAATAACACTTACCTTACAGTTCAATGTATAAAGTGCTTAGATTAGTACTTGCTGCACAGCAAATGTTTGATAAATAAAAGCTCAACAGCAAAACACATAAAAACTGCTACCTTTACCAACCAAGCACAGGTGATATCAACAAACAGGCAGATTATTCTGAAACTGTCTTCACTTTTGTATTCATCTTTTTTCCCAACTGCCTTATTTCCATTTATCTCTCATTTTCAAATTCACATTATACAAAAAAAGGGGGGAAGGAAAATTAAAGTAAGTAATGCTGCTTTATTGAGAATTCCAACAAAAGGGTTGAGTTGCTGTTGTTTAGTCACTAAGTTGTGTCTGACTCTTTTATGACCCTATGAACTGTAGCCTGCCAGGCTCCTTCTGTCCATGGGATTTCTCAGGCAAGAATACTGGAATGGGTTGTCATTTCCTTCTCCAGGGGATCTTCCCAACCTAGGGATCAAACTCACGTCTCCTGTATCGGCAGGGGGATTCTTTACCACTGAGCCAACAGGGAAGCCCAAAAGGGTTCAGACAGAAAGCCACATAAAGCATACAGAGTATCTGTGATTCCCCAATATTAGCTTCTCAGAGTTCATGGATTGTGATAAATTGACTGGTAACATAAGATATCAATGCCAGATTATGTTCACAACACACAGACACCATGAAGTCTAGATGCACAGCACACACTCACACTTCATGCTACACTAGCTATAACTCAGTTAAAAACCATCCGTGAAGTTGCTCAGTTGTGTCTGACTCTTTATGACCGCATGGACTATAGCCTACCACACTCCTCTGTCCATGGGATTTTCCAGGCAACAGTACTGGAGTGGGTTGCCATTTCCTTCTCCAGAGGATCTTCCCAACCCAGGGATCGAACCTGGGTCTCCTGCATTGTAGGCAGAAGCTTTACCATCTGAGTCAAAAACCATCTGTAGAATATATCTTAAAATATAAGTTTCAAATGTTTACTGAAATGACAGAACAGGTCAAATCTGGAGAAAATAAGACCTTAAAGGCAAACTGCCTAGAAGCAACATATAATAATTACATATATATTTTGCAAAATCAAAAGTTTCAAAGTTATTTTGTACTACCTTAATATTAGGCCAGACCCTCACTTATTGCAAAGTAAAGCTAAGTATCCCTCTATTATTTATGTTTTGCATAGCTCAGTACTGAAAATTGTGTTTGAAAAAGCTATTTTAAACAAACCAGCCACTGGTCCTTGTTTCACATTAAGCTAAGATTTATAGTCTAAAGAAAATATCAAAATAACCAACTTAAACTCGGACAGTTTTCTCATCTGCCCAATTTCTCACTGATGCCCTCTCACAAGACAGAAGCAGCAGAAGTTACCACATCATCTCCTTTTATCTTTGAAAGTGACATAGTGACTGACTTACTCAAGGTAGAAAAGGAAGTTAGCAAAGGATGTACCTTTCTGATTTCAACTGCTTTCCCTTCACTATGACAAGTCAGGTCTGAGGGGAAAGGTAGCCAAGTGATACATTATAAAGCCATTGCAATACTCCTTATATGCCTCCCTATATGTAACTCACAAGAAAGCCAAAACTAAAGAAAATCATCAATAGAATTTTCCATGCCCTCAAAACTCTGCCCTATTATGATAGACTCTATGTCATTTTTTTAAACAAAGGGTGAAACCCTACAGGGACTAGAAGAAAAGAGAACCAATTACTTTGTACAGGTTCTTTTTTGAAGAACATGAATAAATTAGACATTTGGGAAAAGAACTCCTGGCTGGCTGGCTAAGCCACTTCAGTCATATCTAACTTTTTGCAACCGCGTGGACTGTAGCCCACTAGGCTCCTCTGTCCATGGGATTCTCCAGGCAAGAATACTGGAGTGGGTTGCCATTTCCTTCTCCAGTTAGGTCTGCTACCTCTCTGCAATCCCAGATTCAGTAACACCTAGTATTTAGATGTATAGTATTTCTTCAGTTTATGTGTCACTTTGATACATGTGGAAAGTACTTTTAGCCAAAAACTTGAATTAGATTTCATTTTAAAGTCTTGCTGAACAAAACCATGTATACTTGGTGGTTTGAAGTCTGACATATAAGTTATAGAGCAACTTTTAACCTACAGCCAAAAGTGATATCATACAGTAAAGTATGCTCAGCAAATGAATAAGGGGAAAAAGTGAAGCCAGATTTGGAGACAGACTCATCTCAGGATAAAAAGTTAGAACTCTCCCTATAAAAATAATGAAAAGCTGACAAACTTAGAGAATACTGGAATTAGTGACATTTTATTTCTAACCAGTTCCAGGCAACTCAAATTCAATACCATATTCTCTGTGGTGACCTTTTCCCTAATAACATAGTGTACTAAGAAAACCAGAGTAGCTGGCCCCTAAGGAGTGCGATTTGCCTTCCTCACCCAAGTCTGATGTCTTAAACTGTAAAGATTATGGTTCGTGTGAGAAGGCAGCACCTAACTCTGAACAAACAAAGGAAAAGTATTATCAGTTTCAAACACCTGCTAATTTTGTTGTTGTTCAATCGCTAAGTCATGTCCAACTCTTTGCAACCCCATGGACCACAGCATGCCAGGCTTCACCATCCTGTCCTTCACCATCTTCCGGAGTTTGCTCAAACTCAAGTCCATTGAGTCAGTGATGCCATCCAACCATCGCACCCTCTGTCAGCCCCTTCTCCTCTTGTCTTCAATCTTTCCCAGCATCAGGGTTAAGACTTAGTATATTTAAAACCTCCTAAGGATGTTGCTTTATTATTTGCAGAAAAGGAGAATGGTTAAAGTGACTTTTTAAATATGTAGAAAGGGGAAGAAGTAACAAAGGAATCTATATACTGCAGTCCTATGTGCCAGGAAGAAGTTCCTCTTACAGGATTCTGTCATGGCTCTTAGTCTCTCCAAAACACAAGTCCATAAATTTCCGCAATTACCTAAAACAAACCTCAGAATATACAAGTGCCTATCTAGAGATTTTTAAAAGTTTCTTTGACATTTATTATCTTCTAATTTAATGGGTAAGTGTGTTTACAATTACCACAGGGGTCAATGTATAGAAAGGAAGAAATACAAAATTATACACATTAGTTTTCAAGCCTGGACATACCTCAGTATCATCTAAAGAAAAATGCTTTATTTAAAAAGAAATGATTTAGACCCATCTTATTAGATTTCATACGTTTGGGGTAGGGCTCAATTAGCTGTCTTTTTAAGATTTTCATAGTGATTATGTACAGGCAAGGTTGAAAACCACTATAAAGAGAATTTAACAAAAAGTCATCCAAACTATTAAGGAGAAAAGGAAAATTAGCAAAACATCAGACAAACATCTATGCTAAAAGCTGTTGCCCTACCATTATTCAAGAGTCAATAAAACTCAGAATATGATAAAGGTAATAATAAACAACAAATTGCAAGTAGCATTCAGACTTATGTTTTTCCAACTAGCTCTTATTCATTTTGTTTTACATAGAAGGATGTATTTTTAGCACAATTTGTTGCTGGTTAAACTTTATGTTGGTAACAGAACCGTCTAGAAATTCTTTTCTATCAAAATTTATCTATTTTCCTTTCCTCTTTCCTTATTTCCCCCTCATTTCTTAAATTAATTCAACTTCCCTCCATGAAGAAATATTTTTACAAGTGTCTAAAATGAACACTGCCCATTTTCCCCACCTCACTATATTCCCTGAATATTTGTATAACTCTGAGATTTACACCAATCCTTGGGGTGATGAGCAAGTTAAACTTACCTAATGTCAAAACTGTCATGAAGTTCAAACTTAAAACAATAAAATTTACAAGTCAAATAGAAACACAGCATGGAGAAGCAATGAAAAACTATGTCTTTAGTATGAACAACATCAGGTATGATCTTTGACTACTCTTTGGAAGTAGGAACTCAATAGGAGAAAACTCTAAAGATAAGTCCTCTCCCTTACAAAAAAAAAAAATACTAATATCTCTTCCTCAACCTCATAACATTTAAAACATAATAACCATTTGTACCGTACCCTATCCATGCAGCGTGGCTGAAAGGAGTCAAGGAGTCAGTAACAGTGACGACAGACAGACCAACAAATAATCAGTAAACTGTGATACATTTTATTATATATATTCAGGATAATAGGGGAACACTAAAAAGAAATACTAAGCCCAACCCAATCAAAAAATGGGCGGAAGACCTAAACAAACATTTCCTCAAAGAAGATATACAAATAGCCAATAAACACATGAAAAGCTGCTTAACATCATTCATTATTAAAGAAATGCAAATCAAAACTAAAATGAGGTATCACCTCACACAGGTCAGAATGGCCATTATCAAAAACCTACAAACAATAAATGCTGGAGAGGATGTGCAGAAAAAAGAACCCTCTTGCAGTGTTGGTGGGAATGTAAACTGATACAGCCGCTATGGAGAACAGTATGGAGATTCCTTAACAAACTAGAAATAAAACCACCATATGACCCAGCAATCCCACTACTGGGCACATACCCTGAGAAAACCATAATTCAAAAAGACACACGTACCCCCAGTGTTCATTGCAGCACTACTGACAATAGCTAGGACCTGGAAGAAACCTAGATATCCACTGACAGATGACTAGATAAAGAAGCTGTGGTACATATATACAATAGGATATTGCTCAGTCATAAAAAAGAATGAATTTGTGTCAGCTGAACCTAGGTGGATGAACTGAGAGCCTGTTATACAGAGTGAAGTAAGTCAGAAAGAGCAAAACAAATATCACATATTAACACACACACACACACACACACACACACACACACACACACATATATATATATGTATATGAAATCTAGAAAAATGGTACCGATGAACTTATTTACAGGGCAGGAAGAGAGACACAGACAAAGAGAACAGACCCGTGGACACAACAGAGGAAGGAGAGGGTAGGACCAATTGAAAGAGTAGCACTGAAACATATATATTACCATATATAAAAGGGAAAGCCATTGAGAATTTGCTGTATGATGCAGGGAGCTCAACCTGGTGCTCTGTGACAACCCACAGGGGTGGGATGGGTGGGGGAAGGGAGGTTCAAGAGGGAGGGGAAATATGTATACTTATGGCTGATTCAGGTTCTTGTACAGCAGAAAGCAACACAACATTGTAAAGCAGTTATCCTTCCATTAAAAAAAATACTTAGCCTGGCCTAGGGGTGAGTTCAATTTGCTCAATGCCAATTCTTAAATCTAAAATAACAATTCCCTTGCTTCTCTTTATAGCTACACCATATATGCACATGCATTCATAAAGTACAGTTTTCCTGATCTGAACTTGATAAATCATATTGTAAATATTTTTCTGCAATTTGTTTTTCCCACACAGCATGGTACTTCCTACAAAGTTTGATAAACAGCATTTTAATACCCAATTTAATACCAAATTTTATTATGACTTCTTCTTTGATCTATGGGTTATTTATAACTGTGCCTTTTAATTTGTAGTGGTTTAGAAGTTCTTAGTTTCATCTTTTTTGTTATTGATTTCCAGCTTAATTGCACTGACAGTGAATATATTCCACATGTTAATTTTTGAAATTTGTTTATATTTCCCTTGTGGCCTAGTACAGATTAATTTTTTACACTTTCACATATGGTTGGAAAACTGTATTGACAGATGCAGTGTATATACATACGGCCACTAGATCAAATTTATAATGACAATAATAAAATCTTCTGTATTTTTGCAGATTTTCTTGTCTATGTGGTCAATGAATTATTGAGAGAGGTATGCTAAAATTTCCCACTATGGCAACAGAAGGTCAATTTCTCCTGTAGTCTGTCAGTAATTGTTTACAAGGTATATTACTGGGAACATACTAATTTAGAATTATAATATCTTCCTGGTAAACTAAACGTTTAAATCAACATGTAGTGACTATGTCTAACACTGCTTTTCTCCTTAAAGTATATGTGTCTGATACTAAGCTTTCTTTTGACTACTATTTGTGTTTTCCATCCTCTGACCTTCTACTTTTCTGCAGCTTTATGTTTTTAGGTGTTTCTCTTATAAATAGCATAAAGCTGAATTTTGCTTTTCTCCCCGATCCAGTCTGACAATCTTTGCCTTCTAAATGCAGAGTTCAGTACATTTCCAGTCATTGTGATTACAGATAATATTCTAGATTCATTTTTACTACAGTATTTTGTGCTTTCATAATTGAGCTGTTTACTTCTCTCTTAATGGCATCTTTTGGAATGAATCTGTCCACCTCATTCCACTATACACTAGACTTAGCAATGATATATTCTAATTATATTTTGCTAGATGTTACCCTTCAAAACTTTAAAATATCAACTTAACATTCTAAACAGTCATTATCTTTACCTACTTCTCAAACAATATAAACTTTGAGTACGTTAAGTTCAGTTACACCCCTCACAATTTATCAGTTATTATTATCCAGAAATTACAGTAGTCCCCCTTTATCTGTGGTATTGCTTTCTGCAGTTTCAATTACTTGTGGTTAACCACAGTCTAAAAATATTAAATGACAGACTTCCCTGACGGTACAGTGGATAAGCCAATGCAGGGGACATAGGTTTGATCCCTAGTCCAGGAAGACTCAACTACTCAAGCCTGCTCCCTCTAGGGCCTGTGAGCCACAACTACTGAGCTCCCAGCTGCAACTACTGAAGCCCGCATGCCCAAGAGCCTACACTCTACAACAAGAGAAGCCACCACAATAAGAAGCCAGCACACTGCAACTAGAGAGTAGCCCTTGCTTTTTGCAACTAGAGAAAATCTGAGCCCAGCAACAAAGACTCAGAGCAGCCTAAAAAAATAAAAATATTATATGAAACATACCAGAAATAAACAATTATTGTTTTAAATTGTGCATTGAGCAGCATGATGAAATCTTGAACTGTCCTGCGCAGTCCTGTGTTTCAAGACTTCAATTATCCCTTTGCTCAGTGTATCCCACTGGTAAGTCACTTTGCAGACATCTCAGTTACCAGGTCAACTGTCACAGTATCGATACTGCAGTGCTTGTGTTCAAGTAACCCTAATTTTACTTAATAATGGCACCAAAGTGCAGGAGCAGTGATGCTGGCAATCTGTATATGCCAAAGAGAAGTCATAAAGTGCTTCCTTTATTTGAAAAGGTAAGGTTCTCTACTTAGTAAGAAAAGGATAAAAACTGTATGCTGAGGTTACTAAGACCTATATAAGAATAAATCTTCTATCCATGAAACTGCGAAGAAGGGAAAAGAAATCCCTACTAGTTTCATCATCACATCTCAAGCTGCAGATGTTATGGCCACAGTGTATAAATGCTTAGCTAAAATGGAAAAGGTACTAATTTGTACCATAAGCTATTATGAGAGAGAAACAGGTCACATTCACATAATTTTTCTTACACTATATTGTTATAACTGTTCTATTTTATTATTAGTTACTGCTGTTATTCTTACTGTGCCCAGAAATTAAACTTTATCATGGGAATGTACATATGAAAACAACACAGTATATATATATATATATGTTAATGGTATTTCATATTATCCATGAGTTTAACCATCCATGAGGGGTCTTAGAACATACCCTCCAAGGATGGGGGAGGGGGGGCAGCTAATACTAAACTTCTGTCTTGATTTGTTTTAACCTTACAAACTAGACACTGTTAATGTTTTAAACCATCAATTTGTTTCAGTTTCATCCATAAAGGATTTGAACACTTTCAGTAAATATTTTGGAACTAAACCGTTTCGTTCACATTTATTATTTTTGTTGTTGTTGCTGGCTACTCATTTCTATGTCTCAAAATCTTTTGAGTCCACTTTCCTTCTTCCTTAATATCCTGACACTTCTGAAGACTACAAAAGATTCTGGATGTCCCTCAAATCTGGCCTTATCTAACGTTTCTTCATGATACAATCCAGTTTATGGATTTTTGGCAAGATTATCCCAAAAGTGATATTGTGCCCTTTCAGTGCATCACATCAGGATGTACAAGATGTCAGTATGTCTCATGACTGATTATTCATTATTGGTTACTTTGATTATTTAGTTATGGTAGTATAACCCCATGCCTCTTAATAGCTCTCAGGTTTTCCATCTCTATGTTTCTCTGTTACAGTCTGTATAATTTCTTCAGATCCATCTTCCCATTTACTATTTCTTTCTCCAAATGTGTCTAATTTTTTGTTTTAACATGTGCATTGTTTTTCTAATTTAAACTTTCTAATTATCACATTTCCAGATTTTTTTCAAAATGTCCTGATCAATTCTGATAGTCTTTTGTTCTTTCATCTTACTTTAATTCCCTCTTTTAACATACTTATTTTATATTTTGAATCTGTTAATTCAAATATTTGTAGCCTTTCAGAGTTTCACTCTGTAGTTTATTTCCTCTAACTCTTGCTCACGGTAGCCTGTTTGCTGTTGTGTTTAATAATTTGGAGGAGGTGAGGGGATGCGGATACATGTTCAATTGAAATCCTACCTTTGGCAATTATTTTAGATGTCTATTTAAAGTGCCTTTCTTTGAGAAGGACTGGCATTTGCTTTGGCCAGGAGACGAGTAGTAGCACCACCAGAGGATCTCTTAAACTAGATTTCTGTCTTGGTTTTTTGGAGGCCACACAAGTAGTATAAACTCAGGCTCAAACCTGCATGAGTTAGGGCTTGTGGTAAAGGGAAAATTTTTTTTAATTCTACTCAAAGTCAAGGTACTTTGCAACACTCCCCCATGTGGTATGGTAATCTACTTTTTTTTCTTTTAGCAACCAAGAATGTTACTCTTTGGAAGTCGTGACTTTATTTGGGTGGGGGTACGAGGGCTTATTTGGGTGGCTGTCTGAGGAGGCCTTACAAATAGCTGGGAAAAGAAGAGACACGAAAAGCAAAGGAGAAAAGGAAAGATATTCCCATCTGAATGCAGAGTTCCAAAGAATAGCAAGGAGAAATAAGAAAGCCTTCCTCAGTGATCAATGCAAAGAAACAGAGGAAAACAACAGAATGGGAAAGACTAGAGATCTCTTCAAGAAAATTAGAGATACCAAGGGAACATTTCATGCAAAGATGGGCTCGATAAAGGACAGAAATGGTATGGACCTAACAGAAGCAGAAGATATTAAGAAGAGGTGGCAAAAATACACAGAAGAACTGTACAAAAAAGATCTTCACAACCCAGATAATCACAATGGTGTGATCACTCACCTAGAGCCAGACATCCTGGAATGTGAAGTCAAGTGGGCCTTAGAAAGCATCACTACAAACAAAGCTAGTGGAGGTGATGGAATTCCAGTTGAGCTATTTCAAATCCTCAAAGATGATGCTGTGAAAGTACTGCACTCAATATGCCAGCAAATCTGGAAAACTCAGCAGTAGCCACAGGACTGGAAAAGGTCAGTTTTCGTTCCAATCCCACAGAAAGGCAATGCCAAAGAATGCTCAAACTACCGCACAACTGCACTCATCTCACACGCTAGTAAAGTAATGCTCAAAATTGTCCAAGCCAGGCTTCATCAATACGTGAACCATGAACTTCCAGATGATCAAGCTGGTTTTAGAAAAGGCAGAGGAACCAGAGATCAAATTGCCAACATCTGCTGGATCATCGAAAAAGCAAGAGAGTTCCAGAAAAACATCTATTTCTGCTTTATTGACTATGCCAAAGCCTTTGACTGTGTGGATCACAATAAACTGTGGAAACTTCTGAAAGAGATGGGAATACCAGACCATCTGACCTGTCTCTTGAAAAACCTGTATGCAGGTCAGGAAGCAACAGTTAGAACTGGACATGGAACAGCAGACTGGTTCCAAATAGGAAAAGGACTACGTCAAGGCTGTATATTGTCACCCTGCTTATTTAACTTATATGCAGAGTACATCATGAGAAACGCTGGGCTGGAAGAAACACAAGCTGGAATCAAGATTGCCGGGAGAAATATCAATAACCTCAGATACGCAGATGACACCACCCTTAGGGCAGAAAGTGAAGAAGAACTAAAGAGCCTCTTGATGAAAGTGAAAGAGGAGAGTGAAAAAGTTGGCTTAAAGCTCAACGTTCAGAAAACTAAGATCATGGCATCTGGTCCCATCACTTCATGGGAAACAGATGGGGAAACAGTGGAAACAGTGTCAGACTTTATTTTTTTGGGCTCCAAAATCACTGCTGATGGTGACTGCAGCCATGAAATTAAAAGACGCTTACTCCTAGGAAGGAAGGTTATGACCAACCTAGATAGCATATTTGAAAGCAGAGACATTACTTTGCCAACAAAGGTCCGTCTAGTCAAGGCTATGGTTTTTCCAGTGGTCATGTATGGATGTGAGAGTTGGATGGTGAAGAAAGCTGAGCACCGAAGAATTGATGCTTTTGAACTGTGGTGTTGGAGAAGACTCTTGAGAGTCCCTTGGACTGCAAGGAGATCCAGTCAGTCCACCCTAAAGGAGATCAGTCCTGGGTGTTCATTGGAAGGACTGATGTTGAAGCTGAAACTCCAATACTTTGGCCACCTCAAGCGAAGAGCTGACTCATTGGAAAAGACCCTAATCCTGGGAAGGATTGGGCGCAGGAGGAGAAGGGGACGACAGAAGATGAGATGGTTGGATGGCATCACTGACTCGATGGACATAGGTTTGGGTAAACTCCGGGAGTTGGTGATGGACAGGGAGGCCTGGCGTGCTGCGATTCATGGGGTCACAAAGATTCGGACACGACTAAGCGACTGAACTGACTGACGAGGGCTTCAGCTGTGACTTTTCACTTTGCTTGGGTCCAGAGCTCTCTTTCCTGTTCCCAGAAGCTAAGCCAAAAGGATAAGGAAATAACTCCAGGACAAACACTACTTCCAATGATAGCTTACCAGCATGGATTCATGTTAGCTCAGTATTTCTAGCTTCCAAGAAATCCTTCCTTTTTCCTCAGTTCAGCCATGAAATAAGAGTTTTGATTTGTTTTTTAATCTAGCATTTTCTGGTATACTAAAATGCAAAGTTTCTCTGTACCTCTAGCCCGCCATATTGCCAAAAGCAGAAGTCCTTAAGGTTTTCCTTAATAATGATAGGGAAGAAAAATGCTTTAGGGTTTACTAAAAAAGGCAGAGTTTTTAATGATAATTTTTAAAAAGAGATTTGGATTAAATTTCAGGTTCTTTATAAAATATGACTAATAATCATAGAGTCAACCTCGATGAGTAGTAAGTGAGAAGAGAGTTTCCTACCAATTCACATTTGTTCTGTTTGGCTATTCCCTGCTGCCTAGAGTTACTGTTTTTATAGACCACCCAGGATAGGCCAGTTCCTTGAATCCTGTGCCAAAAATCACTAGATGCCTTCTTTACCATCTACACAATATCAATAAGGTCAGAAAAATTAACCCTTTTAAGTCTATTTAGTTTATTTTCTTTTTCGGTGTAATAACTATTCAGGTACCCAAAACTCTTCAAACTAGTCAGTTTTGCTACACATTACTTTGACAAAACTCTCTTACTTTAGACGTAAGATGTATTTACATTTCATCACCAAGTGCCTTCAGGAAATGTTTCTTAAGGCATACCTATATTTGGCAAATGTGTGTTATATATTTTCTCACTTGGACCCATACCAGTAAGGCACAAAAGTTCAATTCTACATTGAACATCTGAAACAACATTAACAACACTATTATGGTAATGTGATCTCTTCTGAAAGAGTTCAGGTTCCTAAATCTAAAATGTTTTTGAAATCTCTGATTAAAATGTCTATTCGTCTGGCCAAACTTAGTTTTGTGGTACCTGACAAAAGTTGAGTTAGAACTCATGGTCTGTTATTTAAAAGCCTATGCAGTTTCTATACCAATTAAAACAGAATAATGCTTGCTTTATATATATATATACACACACACACACACACACACACACACACACACAAAGGCCATGGATGTGGAAATTGTTGAATAAATATCTTCCAGGTGGTACTAATAAGGTCCAACTAGGGAGTTCCTGTTCCTCTGGCAGACTCCCAGGCCTGAGAAGATCTTCTGTCTTGCAGTGAAAAAGACTGCAAATGGTGAGGTCAATTAAGAAACACTTCTGAATAATATACATTATGGAACAATTCATACCCAGTATTTGTTTCAGGGGTAGATTTCAGTCTTTCAAGTCATTGTTGCTCTCTAGCTTTGATATTTCACTGTTTGTGCCAAATTTTCTCCAGAGGAAATAATTCCTGCTTTGTATGTTTTGTAGCCAGTTTCTTTCTTATTTCCTTCTTGGTGTCTGGAGATATTCCAACTTGTTAAGACATTTTGATATTTCTTCATTCCTTCTAGCTCTTCTCTGTTTTTTTTATCTTCAATCTAAGCCTTTTAAACATGTTTTTAAAATCTGAACAGCTCCTAATATTCCCACTACTTCTTGGCTTTCTGTTCCTAAAGCCTTCACATAAAGACAGGCATAGATTTCCTTGCGTTGTTCCTCAGGATTTTCAAGTATTTCAACTTTCTCCCATTCTTAATTACTCTTTTTGTACTATCCATCTAATTTTTTAAATACAAACCTTTATTGATAAATTGAGACCACTATCCCCTCCATCCATAATGGGTCAATCTACTTGCTCATGGAAATAAGACCCATCCTCTGATACACTCATGATCTCAGCATCTATGAAGATCAGTAATTCTTTAAAAAATTTTTGTTCCTGTCTTATCTTTCAAATCTCTGTTGACTTATACAGGCTTTCACAACAGGACATACCCAACACCATTCTCACTTCCTGCAGCAAAATTCCACTGCCTTTATTCGTTCATCACATGCTACTACAAAAAGTCTCTGTGACTACCATTATCAGAGTTACTGCTGTTCCTTCAAGAATATGCTCCTATCTTTACATAATATCTACATAATGTTTTTTCATATTACAATTGCTTACATATGCGCTTCTCTTACTAGACATGCTTTTATTCATGTTTACATTCCTGGTTCCTTGCTCAGCACCTGGCAAACATATAAAAATATATGCTGTATGTCTGACTGAAAAAATGAGAACCTCACCTCATAGAGCCTAGATAACAAATGAGGAACTAAAAGCACACAGCTTTTAAGAAATCATGCATAAGTGTGTATCTCTGGGATTCTGCGGTAGTACAGTGGATAGGAATCCACCTGCAAATGGACAGGACATGAGTTCGATCCCTAGTCCAGGAAGACTCCACATGCTGTGGACCAACTAAAGCCTGTGTGCTACAATGACTGAGACTGGGGGCTGCAACTACTGAAGCCCATGCACCTAGAGCCTGTGCAATGCAACAAATAAAGCCACAGAAGTAAGAAGCCCGTGCACCACAACAAAGAGTAGCCCCTGCTCACCACAACCTACACTCATGGAGCTCAATCTGGTACTGAGGGTCCCAGGATAAAATGCTTCATTTTGAGAGCTGTTGATGACTCTATTGATGCTGTTGATGAGTGTAGAAGAATTGATGCTTTTGAACTGTGGTGTTGGAGAAGACTCTTGAGAGTCCGTTGGATTGCAAGGAGATCCAACCAGTCCATCCTAAAGGAAATCAGTCCTAATATTCATTGGAAGGACTGATGCTGAAGCTGAAACTCCAATCCTCTGGCCACCTGATGCAAAGAACTGACTCACTGGAAAAGACCCTGATGCTGGGAAAGATTAAAGGCGGGAGGAGAAGGGGACAACAGAGGATGAGATGGTTGGATGGCATCACCGACTCGATGGAAATGAGTTTGAGCAAGCTCCAGGAGTTGGTGATAGACAGGGAAGCCTGGAGTGCTGCAGTCCATGGGGTCACAAAGAGCTGGACATGACTGAGCAACTGAACTAACTGACGACTTTACATTCACTCTGCAGTAATCTAATTCACTTTATTCAAGGAATTTAATTACATTCAAGTTCCTAAATCAGGATGACAAAGTTTTGATTAGCACATCTCTTATCTCGTATATTAATCAAGAGATAGATCTTCTTGAATAAAGAAGTCACACTCCTTGGGACTTTCCTGATGCTTCACTGGTTAAGAATCTGCCTTGCAATGCAAGGGACAGGGGTTTGATCCCTGGGTGGGGAGCTAAGATCCCACATGCTATGGGATAACTAAGCCCACACACAACAACTACTGAGCCCACACGTGCACACTGGAACCCTTGTGACACAACTAGGGGGCCCACATGCCACAACTAGAAAGTCCATGCACCACAATGAAAGATCCTGCATGCCGCAACTAAGACCTGATGCAGTGAAATAAATAAATACTTTTTTAAAAAGAAAAAGGAGTCCAGTTTTCAAACACAAAAGCAAAATAATTTTAATATAAAAAATATGGGTAAAATGTCAAAAATAAATAATGAAAAAAATAGTAAAAAATTTTTTTAATAATTCAAATGCTTATTTTAGGTATCTCTTCAGCATATTTTATGTAATTTGTCTAGTATAGTGTCAACTTTCAAAAATAAGTCAACTTGGAATTATGAGTTTTTGCTAAGTTGTCTTAGTGAACTAATTAAAAAGCTAGGTCTCTGGGACTCCATGAAGAGATTGCAAATGCTCTGGGGAATTGTGCTAACATCAAGCAACAACAAAAGTCCAATATGAGATCTAGACTTTATTTTTAGAGAACAACTACATAGAAATAAAATGGGAATGACCTGGTTTGGCCATCAAACATGTGAAAAGGGGGTTAATTATACTATTATACTATTTTCTGTATGTTAAAATCTTCATAAATAAAAAAGAGATTATTATTATTCAACTTATAATTCCTTTCAGTTCTCAACTAATTTTAATACAGATTTTACTCCTATCCCTAATAAATCTGCTTTCCAAGATTACCACTGACTTGCTAATCACCAAATTCAGTATTCTCATCTCAGTTTTCTGCCTCTCCCAAACCCTCAACATGTGATACCACTGCTCAAGCCCCTCCTGAAACTCTTTTCATCCCTGGCTTCAGAAAATCATTTTCTTCTCATTCTGTCCCCAATCCTATTCACTTTGAGTGTCTTTCCCTGGGTATACCTATTGTTCATGCTGAGTCCCTCAGATTCTTCTTCTTCCTCTATTTTTCTCACATCTCTATCTATCTATCGGATAATTGGTAATTCCCAATATCTAGCCACTATCTCAAATTTCCCAATATCTAGTCACTATCTCAAATTTATACTAACAATACTGCTGCTGCTGCTGCTGCTAAGTCGCTTCAGTTGTGCCCGCTCTGTGCGACCCCATAGACGGCAGCCCACCAGACTCCTCTGTCCCTGGGATTCTCCAGGCAAGAACACAGGAGTGGGTTGCCATTTCCTTCTCCAATGACTGAAAGTGAAAAGGGAAAGCGAAGTCGCTCAGTCGTGTCCGACTCTTCGCGACCCCATGGACTACAATCTACCAGGCTCCTCTGTCCATGGGATTTTCCAGGCAAGAGTACTGGAGTGCGTTGCCATTGCCTTCTCCTATACTAACAATAAAAACCATTATTTTCCATCATGAAATTATTCATCTTTATATGTTGGCTACTTCATATGAGAGTATCACCATTCGGTCCCTTGAGAGAGAAATTTTGGAATTATGTTTACTTTCTGTCTTTTCTTCCTCACGTTCCACACTGTATTCATCATCAAATCCCACGGAGTTTACATCAGAGATGTACCCTGGGATAGTCCATTCTTTCCATCACCATAGTCCAAGTTTAGACTCTCATCTATTGCTTTACATATATCAACAGAATCCCATGTTGTCTCTGTCAATAGTTTCTCCTCCATCCAAACCATTTTCAATACCACCCTCAGAGTCATTTTAGTCGTCTTCCTAAGATACGAAACTGAGTATGTTACCCTCTGCCTAAAAGCCCAGGAATGACTGGTTTATAGTAGCACTGCACATAGCAGCATACTAAGCCCTTCATGATCTGGCCTCACTTATATCACTAGCTATATTTCCTCACACACACCTCCACATACATACAATGCACCAAATTTTTCACTTTTTTTTCTGAACATGTCAGCTATTTCATAACTGTGCCTTTTATCATGCTGCTCCCTCTGCATGGTCTGCCTTTCCCATACTTTCCACCAGGCAAACGATCATCATACTTGAAGATTCAGCTTCCTCTCTGGGATTTCCCTTATCATTTTGGCATTCAACAAAAGAAAATGTTTTGAGCATCTTTCATTATGACACGAACTCACATTATGCTATAGTCATCCTTTTACATGTCTCTCCTCCCGGCTGGATCATGAGATCTTTAAAGGCATGGCCCCTGTCTAATTACTCTTTGACTCCCCAACATCTAGGATGCTGATTTTGTTCATGTGTAGAGTATGCCATGGTTAGTGGGAATCTGAAAAAGATGATTTTTAAGATCCCTTTGAATTCTAGTATTCTATGATTTCAACATAAATGCAGCATTTCTTAGTTGTGATTTAGCTGAAAACCTGTATCAAATACAGCTAGAATGCTTAAAATATTTATATTAATTCCTGTTCCAAAACTACTGAAGAGGAAACAGAATTACTGCTCTAGTTAGGGAGGAAGTGATTCAAGTGCCTTATAATCACTGACACTCAAGTATCATAGTATTAAGGGAGGTAATATTATAATTACATTTTAAAGTAATTGAGGCATAGAGATATTAAGTAACTTGAATAAGACAGCAAAGTTACTAAGCTAAGTGGGGAAGCTAGGATTTGAATTCAGTCTAATTTCAAGGCCCATGATCCTTCTCAGTTCAGTATTCTGCTTTATCAGTGCTCTGTTTAATAACATAAGGCTTCCTTCATTTAAAAAAAACATGAACTTTACTTTCTGCCAGACCTACATGAAGAACAAGAAAGAGGAACCAATCTTTCTTCTGTCATCTTGCCTCTGAGGAGGAAAAAACAAATCCATTTTTCCCTAGCTTATGACTAGAGCAAAAATAATAAATAATAAGAATTCAAATTTCTAGCATTAGTATCCAAAACAAATATCTATACACTTACCTCATGGGTCCAAAGTTCAGTATTACAAATGCCAAAACTATCATCACACAGATAGCTCTTCGCTTCGGACTAGGAACTTTAAGCCTCTGGTTCTAAAGAAAATGATCATATTAAATACAAATGAATTACACATCAGTCTCACAAAAAGCAACATCTAAGATAATAACTCTCCTCTTTACCAGTTATGAGAATGCTTAAATGAAAACCAAAATGCAAATATGAGGAAACAGTACTTTTCAGAAGACTAAAGCAGAGCCTTTCAGAGATAGAAAAATGAGAGGAGTAGGAGAGAAGAAACATAGCAACCTTTGTTGCAGAGGCCCCTCACCCAAAAGGAAAGAATTCAACAATTTTATGTTTTTATGAACCTTCAAAGAATCCAAGGCACTGTACTTTAGTAATCTGTCTCTCTCTTAAATCACTGTTTCCAATAACATAATGGAATATTCCCATGTGCTCAGGGCAAGATGGAAAGAGCAATTTAAGAAGCCAGTCTCCGGGGAATTCCCCGGCAGTCCGGTGGTTAGGACTCCATGCTTCCACTGCAGGGAGCATGGGTTTGATCCCTGGTCAGGGAATGAAGATCCCACATGCTACACTGCACAGTCAAACAAAAAAGTACCATTCACTAGGCAGAGGCATCTGTTTGGTTCAAGAAAGCACTGCGGTAGGAAATTCTGAAAGCAGCAGATTTCATGAACAGAATTGAGATGATTAGCCTCGTTGGGACGCATAGTAACAAAATACAAAGTATAGTATAGTGGTTGGGTGAACTGAGAACACATTAAATTTTTAAATTTTGTATTGTTTACTCTTTTAAAAGGGAAGACCTAGTGGGACTACTTAGGAGACTTGATGTGATTCATTTAGTCAAAAACAAACAAACAAACAAACAAACAGAGAAAGGGTGCTATGATAATAAGGGAGAAGAAACCCAGGAAAAGGAGACAATTTTTGTACACAGCTTGGGAGGTACAATTCAAAAGCTCCTCTTTCCAACACTTTATCCTTACTACAAATGTTTTTGGGCTTATTGTGCCTGCCTTTTCCTATTATTATTTTACAAAATTTAACTTAAAATGTAAAATTTCCGATTGCTTTATCAGGAAAAAAGAATACTCCAACCCATCATCTCGGCTCTGTCACTAACTAGCACTCACCTCTGATACAACTTCATCCAGTTGCCGCTTCAGTGAACCATTCTCTTTCTTCAGCTTCTCATTCTCCAAAAGGGCTGCCTTTAACCTTGCCTCTAAGCCTAGCATGTATTCTTTCTTCTTCTTGCGGGACTGACAAGCTGACTCTCGATTTTTAATCATACGTTGCTGTCTCCTTAGCACAGCAATCTAGGAAAAGTTACAGGGAATCAAATATAGTTGGATTTTAGAATCAGATCAGTGAAGAATATATTGATTTTTATAATTATCTTTAAACAAATTGTTCAAAAGATAGCTTACTGGTTGTCTAAAAAACAATACCCAAATGAAATAAACTGAAATCAAATGATTCAATAGGGCCTGCTAAAACCTGTTAAATGATTCCTTCTGGTGTTTTCATCAGAAATAAGACTTATTTATTGATAGATAATAAACAAGATTCATTCATTGAGCTTCCAATTTTCCCTTTAGAAATACTATGTATATGTATACATACAGCTTTAATCTATATCACAGGCCCTGAATTACTTGACTGTTTTTCAGAACCATCTATCCAGTTACTTATAGAGCCACTTCTACTGGTAGAATTAACATCACTTCAAATTCACCATGTGCCAACTGAATTCATTATCTCCCCTCTACCTATTCTTTAAAATCTATTGATCTTCTGTCAATGGTATCTCTCAGGATATAAAGAAAGGTGTGACCAGTAACCTATTTTTCTTTCATTTCCTAAATTTACTGCCTCTCTCAACCTCTTATTTACTCACTAAATACGTATTGAAGATATACGAACAACCAAGTTAATTCCAGTGAAAGTGTGTCTGTCATTCCTTCTTCTCTAATTCCACTGCCGTTCTCCTAACGTAGGCACACATTAACTCATCTCCAGACTACTGCAGCAGCCTTCTAACTACTTCAGCTGGCTTCAAGCTCCTTCTGTCTACCATTTTTAAGATAACTTTCTTCTCCTAAAAACATTTTAATCTTGCTACTCCATTGCAAAAGCAAGCTAGTCATGTATTTTACCTACCCACCTTTGCTTTCAAAATCTTCCATAATGTGACCACTCTAATTTCCTAATTCTACAGCTATTCACACCATACCTTTCAATCAAGGTTATTCCATGATCTTCACACACATCTAACTCATTCCTTTATTCATACTGTTTGTTCTGATTAAGAATGCTATCTCCTCTACTAAGCTAATTCTAAGGACCATCCAAACTCTTAATTATGATAGACCACTTGGAGTTTTTAATATTGTCTGAATTACTTACGCCTTATAATTCAGAAGATATAGCTGAATGCTCTGTTTCAAAAATTCTGACTTTTTCCTCTCTTTTCCTAGATTTTATACCTTGGAAGCCAAAACTATGTGATATGACCCACAATATCTACCATAATCAAAACTTACTGACCAAAAGTATTTTTGCCATATTTTCTAAACAAAGATGTGAAACGTGTTTTAGCATTAGTCTATTTCAGAGAGAATGTGACATAATTAATGTGAAAATTAAGTCCACAAAAAGAACCAAATAATATTAAATTTATTATTGTAAGTATACAGATGACAGAATTTCTGACTTCTCTGTTTTGTAAAGGACTTTTAAAAAAGTAAACATTTAAAAAAAAAAGTAAACATTTTACTGTGGCTGTTTAATAACTTTTACTGAGATACACAAATAAAATTAAATAATTTAATGCTGATTCTTTTGAAATAACAATGCAATTCCCATCCCATACTACAGTTTCTAGAAATAGAGGTATACCAAATCCAACTGAGCAATCAGAATCCATAAGGAAAAAAAAAAAGAAAATCCCCAAGGAAAAGAAATATTACATGAGATGTCAAGAAGTGTATGTTTCCCCCCCCTTTTTTTTTCTTTTTTAACTGAAACTTCACAAGAATGCTGACTTCCATAATCATCAATCTACAAAATTTCCCTGTAGCATAACTATCCCACTCTTCAATAATGCTAAACACACACACACACAGAGCAGTGGCAAATCATGATGGATTTAATTATTCATCAATTTCAAACTATTTTCTGGCCAATGCCACTTTGTTCAATCTACTATTACTCTTAGTTATCTTCATTGTTACTGAGAATGCCAGTGTCCCTAATTAATACTTAACACTAGAGTGCTGAAGTACACAGAACACTGAGCAAGCACATAAAAGAGAAGGTTCCCAGATGGAAGAGCTTATACTAAAAGTCGGATAAAAGGTAACCTTACTTTAAAGGCTGATTAATGTATGGACTCTGGGGAGGCTCACAGATGGCACACTACTTGATAAATTTCAAACAGGATTAGGGATTTCTATAAACAATAAAAGCACCTGCATATTATACAGCATAAAGTTTCAAAGGCTGTCAGTGCACATGCCTCATACTAAAAAAATGAAAACCACCTGTAGCCAAATATTCATTTCTTCCCATAGAAAGAGATAACAATAGTTCTGAAAATGCAGTAAATACTCAGTATTACCAATAAATACAAAGGATGAATACAGTAAAAATATATGAAGTCCAAAGGAATCTCCAAACACAGAGCTCCAACTTTACATCTCAGCAAGCTATCTTCAGCTAACTGAATAAAATATTTAAATTATTCTGTATTTTCAAGGGTAAAAAAAATAAAATTTTCATATTAAACATATGCATATCGTTTGTTTGACAGGGGAGGATATTAAAAAAAAAAAGGACTATCTGTAATTACTGTTTTATAAACTGATTTTTTTCACATACAAGATATCATGATCATCTTTGACATGCCATGTGAATGGCAGCACAGTATTTCAATTATATTGATGTTCCATAATACATTTAATTAATCTCCTCTTGTTGAAATTGTTATAGTTTTCAAGATTATTTAAAATAAGGCTCATAATTTGATACTGTTAGAGTAAAAGAATCAAGGCTAGAATTTAGGGCAGTTAATTCCAAGACCAGTGCTACTTACACAACAGCTCCACACTGCTTTTAAATACCAAACAGGAAGTCCTACATTACAGTAAGGAACTCTAAACTCAGGGAACTGTGTGGTTACTTTAATTATGTGCCTGTTTGAAATTGAAGGTTTATGGAACTGCTTGTATCTGGAAGTTTACCCTCCTCTGTTAGCAGTGTACAAACATAAAATCAATACTCTGGCCCATTAATCAATTGACACATCTCCCTGTGGGCATATAAGATGATTGATTGAGCATGATTGAGATGAGTGAACAGCTAGCCAGTCCCTGCTTCTGATCATCCTGCCTTCAGACAAGTCTTTCACCAAGCATTATGCCTTGGAAAAGTAGAAAAATACTCTCCCTTCAGTGCCACTGTACTATAAAACATAGTGTTTCATTATTAAACATTCATTTGACTGTAAGAAAGACTCTCATAAAAGGAGAACTTTCACAAACGGACAAATACTTTTTGAAGGTTGGATCAATTTAAGAGTCAAAATCCTACGTCTCTTTGCATTATGTTTCATTTTAAGTTACTGACAAACACTACAAGACATGTTCTTCTTACAAATAAAATAGACTATTTAGACCCTTGATTCTGTGACATTGCTAAAAAATGAACTTCGAAGTCCTGAATGGCTATGAAGATAATAAAATATTTTACTGCTAAGAAATATATCCCAACATCTCACACAAGCTCAAGACAGATCAAGTATTGGTAACATACAGGTGAATGACCCACTAGGTGACTATACATCTATCAGTTCTAATTCTCATTCTGCTGAATCTTTCTCTCTAAACTGATGTATAAAGCAAACACTGTCACTGATTAACCTCTTCATTATATCAAACAAAACTTTATTCAATTAAATAAAAAAGAAATAAATTTTGTCTACTTGAAATTGACACTTTAATCCTCTAAAGGTCTCATCCAATCCAAAAACAAAATGGTTCTAGTACTGATGTTAAACATGTGTGCTTAATTACCATGTACCACAATAACAACTACTGTATCATAAAATATGGATGCTATTAACTTTGCTGTTTTATCTGATCCCAGACAGTTCAAATAAAGTCAATCTTTATACTTTGTCTCACCAAACTTAAAACCATCTGCTTGAATTTTTTTTCTTAATTAAGAGAATACATTTGTAGAGAGAGAGAAAAGGGGAGCAGCAAGTTTCAAGCTATGGATAATTTGAAGTTGGCACTGCATCAGGGCTGCCTTGAAAGTAAAGCCTCATTAACGGAGCACAAAGGAACGACAACAGTGCTGAACTGAGGGAAGGCCAAGGCTTGAATCCTAACTCCATTATCGCAGGTCATATGATGGAGGTGAGGATCAAATGAGTAATGGACATGAAGGCTCTCTGTAAACTGTAATGTACCATACACATGCCACGCTGTGCTACGTTGCTCAGTCGTGTCCGACTCTGTGCCACCCCATAGACTGTCACCCACCAGGCTCCTCTGTCCATGGGATTCTCCAGGCAAGAATACGGCAGTGGGTGGCCAGTTCCTCCTCCAGGGGATCTTCCAGACCCAGGGATCAAACTCATGTCTCCTGTGGCTCCTGCATTGCAGGCAGATTTTTTACCACTGAACTATAAGTTTCACTAAAAAGAAATATCCTGCAGCTATGAATAAACTGGGTGAGGAAACAAAAATTCTTAATTCCATCAACAATGTACCTGAGAGATACTCTGATAAACTGTTCAACTAAAGTAATATTGCAAATATCTGCTTTCATTCCAGCTCTTATTTTTTACAGATTTCAAATATTAAATATCAGATTAAAACAAAAACAGACAAAATCTGGAAATCCCATTTAATTCATACAAAAGCAGAAAACCAGAGCCTAAGAATAAAAATCTAATTCACACTCCTCCCAAGATCCCTCAGTCTGCTCCTTATTCTGTATTTATCAGGACTCTCATTTGCCTGAGAAGGCCATTAGGAGGTTTTATGCACTTACAAAGTGTCTGGTATATATCACTTCATCAATATCAGCCATCTAAGTAATATGGCCTTGACTGAAATATTTAACCAATTGATTCATTCAATGGTAAAATGGGAATAAAGCCCACTTTACAAGGATTTTGAGAGAATCAAATAGGACTATGTGAAAATAAATGTAAAGTACTTATCAAAACTATATTAGAAAAGAGCTGAACTTCTCAGAAGTGTCAAAAAGACAAAGGCTATGGAAATGCTCCAGATTAAAAGAAGTCAAAGAGATATGACATCTCAATGCAATATCTGACCCTACAGGGATCCTATATTGGAGGGAGAAAAACTCAAGTGATAAAACTGTCATATTGACAGCTGAATAAAGTATTTTGCAAACACAAATTTATGAAGGTGATAACTGTACTGTGACTTCCCTGGTGGCTCAGACAGTAAGGTGTCTGTCTACAATGTGGGAGACCCGGGTTCAATCCCTGGGTCGGGAAGATCTCCTGGAGAAGGAAATGGCAACCCACTCCAGTGTTCTTGCCTGGAAAATTCCACGGATGAAGGAGCCTGGTAGGCTACTGTCCACGGGGTTGCAAAGAGTCAGACACGACTGGGCGACTTCACTTTACTGTGGGTATGTAAGAGAATATCCCTATTCTGAGGAAATACACACTGACATATTTAAGGGTAAAGAATTATAAGGTATGTAACTTACTGTAAAATAGTTCAGGAAAAAAATGTGTGTGTGTGTGTGTGTGTATATATATATATATGCAGATGTATAGATAGGCAGATAAATAAAACTGATAAAGCAAATGTGGTAAAATGTTAACAACAGGTGAATCCAGGTAAAGGCACATGGGTGTTCTCTGCACTAGTTTTGTTTTTACAACTTTTTAAAATTTGAAATTATTACCATATACAAGGTCTGGTATACATGTACACACACATACACACACACACACATAAGACTGCAGTACAAACATAACACTAAGGAGTTACAGGAAAAGAAAAAAGAACTTTCCTCTAAAACTCATAATCAAGGGTGGTAAGAACAACAGAAAATGTTAACCATAACAGGTTTGATCTTTGAGTATTATTTGTTAACCATCTTTAACCAGTCAAAAGTTCTCTTCTGTTAACAATTAATATTCTTTCACACATTTGTAGAGCAATAATGTTCTGGAGAATACACACCTTCAGGACTATATAGCCAATGATACTTTCATTGAAATAATTTGTCATTTTCCTTTGTAAATTATCTATTCACTTATTTTGTCCATTTGATTGTTGGGTTAACTTGCATCTTTCTGATTTGTAAACACTCTTTATATACTAAAAATTGTTTTTAAAAGACTACAAAAACTTGTACATGAATTTTCAAAGCAGCATTATTCCTAATAGCCTAAAAGCGGAGACCACCCAAATGTCCACCAACTGATGAATGGATAACCCAAATGTGGTATATATGAAAAATCGACTATTATTTGGCCATAAAAAGGAGTAAACATTGAAATATACCACATAAATGCATCTTGAAAAATATTTTGCTAAGTGAACGAAGTCATACACAAAAGCTACATCATATACAATTCTATTGATATGAAATGTCCAGGATAGGCAACTCCATACAGAAAGCAGGCTTCCCTGATAACTCAGTTGGTAGAGAATCTACCTGCAGTGCAGGAGACCCTGGTTCAATTCCTGGGTCAGGAAGATCTGCTGGAGAAGGAATAGGCTACCCAATCCAGTATTCTTGGGCTTCCCTTGTGGCTCAGCTGGTAAAGAATCCACCTGCAATGTGGGAGACCTAGGTTTAATCCCTGGGTTGGGAAGATCCCCTGGAGAAGAGCAAGGCTACCCACTCCAGTATTCAGGCCTGGAGAATCCCATGGACGGTATAGTCCATGGGGTCACAAAGAGTCGGACACAACTGAGCAACTTTCACTTTCCCTTATACAGAAAGCAGATTAGGAAGTAGCTCCCAGGGGTTGAAGAGGATGGCGGATGAGGAAGGACTGCTAACAGGAATGGAGTTTCTTTTTAGGGTGATGAAATATCTTAGAATTAAACATCAGTAACAGTTGCATAACTCTGAGAATATACTAAGCAATCACTAAATAGTACATTTTAAAAGGGTAAACTCAGACTTCCCTGGTGGTCCAGTGGCTAAGAATCCACCTGCCAATGCAGGAGACACAAGTTTGATCCTTGGTCCAGTAAGATTTCACATGTGGCAGGGCAACCAAATCCATGTGCCACAACTACTGAAGCCCAAGCACCCTAGAGCCCATGCTCTGCAACAAGAGAAGCCACCACAATCAGAAGCTCATGCACTGCCATGAGAGAGTAGCCCCCACTTGCTGCAACTAGAGAAAGCCTGTGCATAGCAATGAAGACCCAGCAAAGCCAAAAAATAAATAAATAATTATTAAAAATAAAACGGTAAACTCCATAGTATATGAATTTTAGCCCAACTAAGCTATTAAAAAACCCCAAGTAAACAAGGACTTTCATTCACCTCAAAAGGCCATGGAAGGCAGAAGCTAAGGACTCTCTTTCCAGACAAATGTACATGCATACAAAGTATTACAAGCAATTATACAAGGAACAGAGTGAGGTAAAGAAAAGGGAACTTGTTTATGGAAACACTGAAACCTATTGATGGGTTCCATTAAGAAACCCTGTGACTGTCTTTCTTACCCATTTAAAGTAGAAGAACAAATTACAACCTCCCCTAGGGTGAAAAACTATGTAGCTTCTGACACTCCAGTTTCAGTTCCAGGAATTTCTCCCACAGATATACTTTCACATGAACAAACTGAAATAAGTACCAAGTTATTCAATGGAGGAATGTTTACAAAGAAAAAAACCCCACAAAACTCTTAAATGATTATGACAGCTGTATGAGATAAAACTACCATGCACCTATTAAAATAATAAGAAAACTTTTTATGCACTGTTGTCGAAAAATCTCTAAGATATACTGAGAAGAGTGACATGCAGGACAGTGTTCATAGTATGTCACCATTTCCATAAAACAGGTAAATAGGTAAAAAGATATATTCTTATATACTAAAGAACTATCTCAGCAAGAATTCACAAAAAACTGGCAACAATGATTGCTTCTGAGCAGGGAAACAAAATGGCTAGAAAGCATCTAGGTCATGGGAAGACTGTCTTCCTAAGAATGAGTCTCCAGGGGTAGTTTATAGGAAGAGAAATCAGAGAAAGGACAGAAGCATTTAATTATTTATTAAGATATAAATCAGCATCCCTCTAAAAATAATTATTTATTAACCTTATCAAGATGCTAAACTGAGAAATAAAGGATAAAGAATGTTAAAGTTGCCATGACATAAATCTAACCTAATGCAACACATCAGGGAAAAAAAATCTGTTCACTTCTCATTCCAAAGCTACTGTAACCACAGAAGAGATTACTTGCCAACGTCTTTATTCAGGATAAATTTTTAGGAGCCCCAAATCTCCATCTAAAGAGGAACTGCAAATATTTTAACAAAGCACGTTTTTCTTTTACGTGCAGAGTGTCTGGTAGCAGCAAAGCCAAAAAGTAGTCAGCACAGAAGTAATTTCTTTACTAGAATCTGGATAGCTTTTCAGATCTCTAAATCTTCCTGTTGAATTTGTTCTGATGGATTCCTCTACTTTATAGCCTAAAGAAATATCATGATCTCAATGTCTCTGTTGCTTAAGAATTTAGTTACTAAAAAGTTCATTATTTATTCATTATTTATCTTCTTAGGTCTAAGGTAGTCACATAATTCAAGGCTATTCAGCTCACACTTTGACCTAACAGAGTATCTATTTGTGGGTTTACAGACAAAATAAGCATCTTAAATGTTCAGTAGTTGCACTTTTTTTTTCCTGAAATAGAACACAGACACTCTCCATCTTTCTAACAGTTTCTATGCACTGCTTTGCATTGTAAACAGATTGTTTTAAATTCATACTTTTCTTGGAAGCTACTCCTTTAGGGGGTACCCTGTGAATCCTGCTACTACACATCCTCCTGGGTATGACAAGAATACAAAGCCCTGACCACTCTTTACCCAGGCCATTTCTCAGGGTTGACCTTGAGAGATGAGGTAACATCTCCCTCTGGACAATGAGGAGGCCTGCTTACTGCTTGCTGTAAATGTAGTCAATTCCCAACTTCAGCATTCCGCCACTGCAATAAAGGAACACTGTGTGTACAGCACCATCTGGGCCAGTATCACATCACCCCCATGCTGACAATACTAATAATACCTGAATTCTTGAACTTAACTATGTAACACTGTCCCCACAGGAAAGAAACACAAAGTTTCAATTTGGTATGTATGCCAGGGAAATCCCCTTCACACCATTCTAATACCCAAGGCCAGTGGAAAGGGATCCCCCAGCATCCACCTTCTCATGATGGCTCTAGTGACACAGGACAGGGACTCCCAAAGGGAAGGGACTGGGATGGAAGGAGTCAAAGTCACTAAGTAAAGAACAAGACAGAGGGTCTAAAGTAATAAGGGGTTTGGAAGTTGCTCCGTGGAGTGAGTGGACTGAGAGGAAGACCTGCAGCCTCCTGTCAGCATAGCCTGTGCCCCTTCATCAGTCTCCCATCTGATGTTACTGCAAGTTCTGAACTTGTTTCTGATCATTTTCTTTCCATTGTTTCCACCAACTGATTTCTGTTAAGGGTTTTTGCTCCACCTTGACCCACTTGTGACATTTAGAATAGAATTTCACCACTCTTTTTTTCCTGCTCTGTTGTCCTAGTAACCAAAACTATGTTGTAGCTCCATAGCCTTAAAACTAGGACCATGATGTCTTGTGAACTTTATGGAATTATAATGGGTAAGTGGAAGTATTCAATGCAGATTTAAACAGATTTCTGTTTCCAAGCCCTTGGTTTGATGTTTGGCAACATTCAATAGCACTTAAAAGAAAGATAAGCATGTTCTCCCATGAAGGCATCTTTGTAGTTCCAAGATTACCATTTACTAAGAAACTGCTTAAGAGAATTCCTACACTGAAATGAGAGACCATGTTCATTTTTTCCATCAGGATCTGAGCCAAACACCAACCATATTTCTTGAAGACTTAGGTGAGGTTTCCAAGAGTTAAACAGAACAGATTTACCAGCAAAAGGCAGGAAGAGTGCGATTATAATTTGAACCAGGCAAACTGTTTCATAACAGCAAATGTGGCAGTTAATGTAGTTTGCAGAATATGGCATGCTAAAAATGCTACTTTATGGCAGGAGCAGGCCTCTGGAGAGTGAAACCAGCCAAATGAAAAGAACACAAAAGGTAGCAGAAAAGAAGCCATGTCGGCAATACAAAGCCACAAAAACCGATACACTTCTTGTTGGTACCCAATCACAACTTTTCCACCACATTTTGAGGTTTAAAAACACACAAAAAATCGCTTGCTGAAAAAGTTTTCATTTTGGCCACTTTGAATCGGGGTTACACTAACTCAAATTTATCCTAATTTAATAGGACTTGAGTCTAACAAACACACACACTGTTGAGGTCGCAGGAGACTACATATGTGAGCAGATCAAAGTTTTCTGCAGCTCCTTCTGGAACAGATTTATCCTGGGTTCCTGAATGGCTTGGGCAGATGATAGAGGACAGACCGATGTTTCTTAACTTGAAATAAACATTAAGTCAAAACCTCTAACAAAAAACTCATACTGAAAAGGTTTGGCTCACTCCCTGATGTGCTACTAGTCAAGAAAAAACAAGCACAAAAGTCTCAATGCAGGTTGACTAGAAAATGTATTCTAATCATCTTTACGTCTCTTGCACCAGACATACAGTACTTGAATCTTTCTTGTATAACACTGTCAACTCTGAATTTTGAAAAATAATAAGAATGCTAGTCAATAATTATTGCTTTTAAAAAAAGCTAATACTTGTTGGTTCTACACTTTCTCATCTCACACATCCCCCAGTTCTTCAATGTTGACTGCATTATTCACCAAATTTGCAAAGCACTCAAAGAGTTTAAAAGCAAAACAGACATAGTCTTTCACGTCAAAGAACTTCTAAAGGATGTCTGGCTAATAGACTGACAAATAATTAATTGAAATGCTTATAAAGATTACAGAATGTGTGTCAGTGACATACAATGATGACTGCCAACATTAAGATGCTCATTATTCAGATATTAAGCCTAGAAGAAAAACAATGATCTCTTCTTGTTTTTAAATAGAATCACTGCATCAAAAACTCTTAGAAGAAAATTTTTCTATAACTTGGGCTTCCCTTGTAGCTCAGCTGGTAAAGAATCGGCCTGCAATGCACAAGACCCTGGTTTGACTCCTGGGTCGGGAAGATTCACTGAAGAAAGGACAGGCTACCCACTCAAGTATTCTTGGGCTTCCTTGGTGGCTCAGCTGGTAAAGAATCCGCCTGCAATGTGGGAGACCTGGGTTTGATCCCTGTGTTGGGAACATAAGGGAACAGCTGGCTACCCACTCCAGTATTCTGGCCTGGAGAATTCCATGGAGTGTACATACATGGGATCGCAAAGAGTCGGACATGACTGAGTGACTTTGACTTTCACTTTCTATAACTTACCTGCACCTGTTCTAGATGAGTCCTCTGGAATAACCCAGAACAGTTATCCTATTTTCCAAATGACAACCTTTATTTTCTAGAAGATGGCTCTACTTTCAGTCTTCTCTTCTTCAGCTGACTGAATCATACCAACTCTTAAACCAATCTTCTCCTCATGACATGGTTTCTAGACCATCTCCCCATCCTAGCTATGTTCCTCTGGACCGTCCAATGATTGAATGTTATAATTCTATGAATGTAGACTAAAATATGTTAAGATTTTTTAACAGTGAAAACAGTGTGTGCCAAGACATGAAGGAGGAACAGTAGTGTTATATGAAAATAGACAGGATTAAGCTTGACTATTATGTTAGTTTATTTTGAGTACTAAAAAAGGTAAGCACACAGTGCTGTGGCATAGTAGACACTAATGCATAGTGTGTGTTTCAAATGAAGATGAAATGACGTGAAGCTGAGATTTGCTTTAAAATACTCTATGTGAAAATAAACAAATAAATAAATAAAATAAAATACTCTATGTGGAGGCGATGAGCACAGAACAGAGGAAACACGATTAGCAAAAAAATGTTGGTAATTATTGAGGTATGACTGGTAATCAAAAATGTTGGTAATCACAAAATATATAGATGTCATATACATCAATATTTTTAAAATTTCTAATTAGCCATTACCTTTTTCATGGCTAAAATATTTCAAAATACATATTTTTAATGTCTAAACAAATTACCTAGACAACTTTGAATATTTTCTATTTCAAGTTTTATTTGTGAGTATTATAGAAAAAACATTCAAATTCACAATTTAAAAACTATTAAAAGAAAATTTTAAGTGATCATTTTCAAAATCCTTGTTCAGAACAGAAACTATTTGAAGCATCTTTTCTGATCACAACAGTATGAAACTAGAAATCAACCACAGTAAGAAAAACGGGAAAAGAATGAACACATGGAGACTAAACAACAAGCCACTAAACAAACAATGGGTCAACAAAGAAATCAAACAGGAAATCAGAAAATACGTCAAGACAAGTGAAAATGAAAACACAGCTTTCTAAAATCTATGGGATGTAGCAAAAACAGTTCTAAAAGGGAAGTTCACAGCCATACAGGCCTTCCTCAAGAAACAAGAAAAATCTCACATAACCTAACCTGACACCTAAAAGAATTAGGAAAAAAAGAACCGAGAAAACCCAAAATCAGCAAAATGAAAGAAATAATAAAATCAGAGAGGAAATAAATAAATTAAAGATCCAAAAACAACAGAAAAGATCAATAAAACAAGAGCTGGTCTTCTGAAAATATAAAATCAACAAGCCTCTAGCCACACTCACCTAGAAGAAAACAACAAGAACCCAGATAATCAAAATAAGAAATGAAAGAGGAAAAATAACAACTGACACCACAGAAACACAACAAATCATAAAAGGATACTATGAACAGTTATATGCCAACAAGCTGGACAACCTAGAAGTACACAGGTTTCTAGAAACATACAGCCTGCCAAAACTTAGTCAAGAAGAAACATAATTCGAACAGACCAATCACCAGAAATGAAATAGAATTTCCCTGTGAACATCATTCTCCTGTGAAAAACTTTAATTGAAAAGTTGGAGGTATGATTTTTTAGTTGAAAATATCATGAAATATTTTTAGATTTTTGTTATCATTGTTCATTTACTTATCGTAGAAAACTTCTCAAACACCAAAAGGAAAGAAAGACTACAAACCTACCCTCAATGAGTACCAATATTTTTTTGCTCATCATGTTTCCTCTGTTCTGTGCTCATCACCTCCACATAGAGTATTTTAAAGCAAATCTCAGCTTCACATCATTTCATCTTCAACTGAAGCACACACTATGCATTAGTGTCTATTATGCCACAGCACTGTGTGCTTACCTTTTTCAGTATGCAAACTTAACATAACAGTCAGGCTCAATCCTGTACTATGTGTCTATTCTCATATAACACTACTGTTCCTCCTTCATGTATTGGCACACACTGTTTTCAATACCTATATAAACTGTGGGAATTACTGTAGAATTTCGATGTTCTACTCCAGTAGATAATATTCTTTTGTTATGGGTCTTTACAATATTGCTGATGGAGATTACTTGGCTGTGTTTATGCAACAGTAGAGCAACTCTACAACGAAATGGCTACTGAAATGCTAGTTAATGAATTCTAGTAGACAGATCTGTCAACAGTATAATATATGTTACATAACTCACAGGATTCTAAAACTACTTTGCAATACCTAAAGAAAAGGTAACATACACTTTTATTTAAAAAAAAGATATAGGGTTTGTTTTGCTTTCCCAGTCATGATTTTATAGAATCCACTTTCAGACTAATTACTTGATTTTAACTTTCTTTGAACTTCAGGCCCATAATGTTCAATTACTATTTAACACATAACGTAAGGTATTTTGTATCACTTTTAAAGAAAGCAAGAATTAGCTGGCAAGTACTATAACTGGTTTTAGGCTGTGACAGATCTTAGGAAACTTTCTGTGATTTATAAATTACAAAAAGTCCCTATAACAGAAAATCTGAAGGTTTGCAAAGATGGGAAAAAACTAAATAATCATTAAGAAACAGAATTCCTAAGAGTAGCAAGTCATCGTTATGCAGTGGTGAAAACTCTTCAGTAAGTTACGAGAGAAGCTAAATATAAACTCTGACCAAAAAGAAGTCTACAGACTTACCTGGGGCGTTGCCAAAAACATTTCAATCAGGAAACATGAAAGAATCCTGTAAAATACTAGCGTATGATTGAGTTGGGGGTGACAGTCTGAAGTATTGCGATGAAAAGGTTCAAAAGAAGGAATTAAAGAAGAGGAAGGTATGTGTACCTCTCTTAGTCAAACCACTCTGGACTTTTTAAAACCTTTTCACTTAGATTCTAACAAAAGAAGCCTTACCCTAATTTTCCACCAGAGACTGGATGTGCTATTTCAGCACATTTGACACAATATAACAAACTTTAAAAAACAAAAACAGTGTCCTTCTTTTTTGTTCTCATTTTTAAAATCAGGCATTTAAAAAAAGCACTCAACTTCACAACTTACATCGGAACCCACATTTTTCATCGTACTTTGTAGAACAGGTTTAGTCACAGAAAGTTTCCCATTTGCTGGGCTGTCTGCCACAGGGGCGGGTACCACATTCACCATATGATTAGGTAGCTGCGTGGCTCCCCCAGCAACAGCAAGGACTGGCTGAGGAGAGGGCAGGACTCCAGGTGCCTGGAGCTGAACCACGGTGGGCTGAGAGAGCACCATGGTCTGACCTGCAGTAGAGAAAAAACAAAAGGAATCAGAGGGTGCATAACTGCTGTGGCAGGGGCAAACTGTTTAGCATTTTGGTCCCTTCTGCAGATACAATAGGTAAAACCACATGAAACTATTTGAAACCACCAATTAAACCACAATCAAGAGCAGCACACATTCTTGCTGACTTTCACTGTTGTGTTTTTAAAGAATTTAAATATTTTAAATTCATTCTCTTTGAAGTTATGATTAATGATGTATTTCCACACTTTTTTTCAACTAACAAATACTAAATCTGCTAAGTTGTACATAGATTTCCCTAAGTATTAACCTCTGAAACTTTTGAGTGCTAAAAGTATTTATCATATTACAAAGAATAAACCTTTTATACTGAGCACAGAATCATAAATTTTAAGTCAATGGTATTTAGAAATACATACACCACCAAAAATATACGACAGAGATTCAGTAAGTCAATACTTGGAAGAACCTGAGTCTACAAATATCAAAAATGTTAAAACCACTTGAGAGAAATTCTTAGCTAACACAGGAAACACAGATCTGTAATTTAACATAACCTGCAGATAATGTTGACTCCCCTACCCACCAAAATAGTCTACAAGTCTTTTCTTAATCTTCACATTTAACCTTCTTTTAAAATTATGCTAATCTAATGCTGGGAAGGATTGGGGGCAGGAGGAGAAGGGGACGACAGAGGATGAGATGGTTGGATGGCATCACCGACTCGATGGACATGGGTTTGGGTAAACTCCGGGAGTTGGTGATGGACAGGGAGGCCGGCGTGCTGCGATTCATGGGGTCGCAAAGAGTCGGACACGACTGAGCGACTGAACTGAACTGAACTGAACTGAATCTGAGAATTAGTATCATAACCTAAAGAAGGCTCATACAACTCCCAACACTGGTCTAGTAAAACTTTTACTTGTCTGCTGAGTGTTTGCTTTCAGATCTGGCCAATTTTATAGGGTGTTGAAAGCCTCACCTAACATCCACAGCTGCCTGAGCCTATCCAGCAAAATAAAGGTACTAAAGTAACTGGCAACTAAAATTTCCCATTGTATATTTATACTCTTCTTAAAGGAAAAAAAATACTATGCTTTCAGACAGTGTAACATGACCCAGTGTAACATGTAAAATTCAGCTCAGTATTTCAAAGGATCAAGGAAAACTAAAAATCAAAATAATGCTTCAAACACCTGTTTGTTATGAACATGTCTTAGCTTAAAAAAAATCACTTCTATAAAATCAGTCTTTCTGTCTCAAAAGGCCTTGAAAAGCATACTTATACCAGAATTAATAGTATTTTATCCCTAAAAAGTAAGTAAATTAGTAAGAAAGACCTAAAAGTAATTTCACAGATGTATCATATACACAATTTAGTATAAATGATCACTAAGTATTCTTATCTTCTAATTGTCCCTTGGAATAATTTACTTTATGAAATAAAAACATATAAAATATGGAAATAACTCATAAGCAGATATAAATTTGCTCTAGCCAAATATTCAAATAAAAATAATTAATAGAGAATTCCCTGGTGGTTCAGTGGTTAGGACTCTGCACTTTCACTTCCAAGGACATAGGTTCAGTCCCTGGTCAGAGAACTAAGATCCTGCAAGCAACATTGCAAAACCAAAAATAATAATAATAATAATAAATAGCATATCACCAAATGTTAGGTTTTTTAAATAACACTTACTGACCTATTACAGTTAATCTGGTACTATGAAAAACATACTCATGTATGTCAAGAATGTAAAACTCAGACCAAAAGTTCCCACCCTGAATTTAAGGACCCTTCTTTAACATCAAAAATATCATGGTCACCCAAGATGATCATAGCTGTCCTTTCAGTTTCTGTAGATTGAGAAATTATGTGCTGAGAAAAGTTTAGTAAGAATTTAAGTAGTGATTTGAAATGAATCTGGAATTTATTAGCAGAAATATAACCACAAAATCTTTAAAAATCAGTACAAAGATATATGAAACAAATTATTTATCCAGTCAACAGAAAATATGGATTTGCAGATACCCTGCAAAAAAGCCAAAAGCTACTGCCACTCCGACCACCCATACCCCAGGATCCACAGTCTACAGGTTGAGAACAACTGATTTAAAGCAATACCTTGAAAAGAGCATTATCAGAAGCAGTGTTCCACATCTTCTGAGTTTAAAAATTATGATAAAAAGACCCCTCGAAACTAAAATGTTCAGTGAATTTAGGGGATTATTCCAAAGATATCAGAGGAGGTGGTAAACATTAAGAGTGAAATCATTTCAAAAAAACAATCCTACTTTTAGCTCCAGTTACAGATTTAAAGCATTAGCAGATAACACATGCAGATGGCTTTGTAATATTTCTTAAATTGATTCAAAAAATAATCCAAGTCTGTAGTGTTCATTGTCTGGTTATCACCATCTCCTTGCTAAGAGAACTGTAGCATGGAGCAAGGGAGATGAAGCAATATCAAGGCAAGGTCTGCAATGTGGCTCCAAGTCCTTCCAGGCTATTGATGCCTCTTTTGTTTCAAAAATGCTCATCAAGCCCTTTCATCCCAGAATGCCCAACTAACCTCATATTATTTAATATCTAAATCAAAGATCCTCTAAATAGTCTTGGCATGTTTGGGTTCAAGACAAAATGGGGAGAAGCAACTAAATTTCTATTACAGTGTGTTCACGGTGGCTTGCTAAATCTGACATGCTAGAGGCTTACCAGATCACAAAACCAAGGCAAAGAACTGCTTCAGGGCTTAAATAGTTAGCAACTGAACATAAGTTACTACTGTTCCTCATGTGGAAACAGTTAAAAAGGGCATACTAAAACACTATTTATCCATTTCAGCATGCTCAAAATCCTCTTTGGCATTACACATGAATCCCCCTTAATGGACCACGGCTGGTTTCAATGCTGGATACTTTTGACTATGGATGACTCACTGATTGTGATAGTCAGTGTCTTCCTTTTCAATTATCTTCAAAGATTTCAAACTTTGTAGCAAACATTTATTCAATGTCTTCTTTGTCTGAAATACTATGGCTGTGTGATTGAGTAAATAATTTCTCTGTGTATTAATTTTCTGATCTATAAAATGAAGATGGTAATAACAGCACCTATCCTCACAGAGTTGATGTAAGGATTAAATAAGATAACACAGTTAAGCACTCAGAATGGTATCTAGCACTTGATCTTTTATGTATAATAACTTTCATAAGGGTATTTCATGTATAATTAATTCATTAGTTCTCATAGTTCCCTTATTTAACTGTTGATATAATTTTCCAATTAGGTTGTCAATTCTTGAGATCAAGGACCACTTGTCTGCATTCTTTCAGAGACAATAGAGCATAGTGATTAATTACACAGACATTGAGCCAGACCATCTGGGCTCAAGTTCTGACTCTGCCTCTACTAATAGAACGACTTGGGACAAGTTATTTTACCTCTATCCTCCATTTCAATGATTTGAACCACTATCTACCCAGAAAGTCCAAGAGAGGATACTTTCCTTTCTTCCATCCTCCATTCCCATCACCTAACTGCTAACCCCTGTAATTCTACACTTTCTAACATCTCCACTGTCTATCCTGGGTCTTCACTGATATTCCAAGTTTCAACATCTCTCGCCTGCACTACTCATAAGAATCTTAATGAATGTATAGGACATAGATGTAGAAGTAGGCAGAAGTTATTTAAGGCAGACTGAACAGCATGTCAAGAAACTAGGAAAAACAAGAAAATTTAACGGACAATAGCCAAATTAGTTGAACCAAAGATTTATAGAAAAGAGAGTTATTATTATAAGGTAAAGTTAGAAAACTAAACTGGAGACAAACCATGATGGATTTCACATTCCAAGGCAGAGAATTTGAACTTAATCCTGTAAGAATTACTACTTTTTTTGCAGGACTTGCCTGGTAGTCCAGTGGTTAAGACTCTGCACTTCCAATGCAGGGGGCAAGGGTTTGATCCCTGAGTGGGGAGCAAAGATCTTGCATGCTGCACAGTATAGCCAAATCTTTTTTAATAGCAAATATTTACTTCTGATACTTATATCGATTAACTATAAAATGCCTTTCCTATATTCCTCTTCTTCTCTCCCCATTATCAAATAAATGGAAGAATGGAAGTCATACATTTAAATCTGTTACGTTATTACAAGATTACCTCTCCAGATTTCACTATAAAAATACTAACAAGGCCTGTATTAGCATATGCTCCCCCAAAATAAATACTGTTTTCAGATAATGGGAAAGCAATGAAGTTCTGAATAGTGTAGATTCAAGCCTCTGAAACTGATAAACTGCTCAGAGAAGTTTCTCTTCTTGCTATAGGTAAGATCTTCTATCATTCAAAGATAACCAATGGTCTACTAAGAGCAAATTCTTAGGAACACCTCTTGCTTTACATACTGATCATATTAATGTCAAACTTTTACTTTTTATACATGTGTTTAATAGCTTATGGAAACTATAATAAAGTTCTTCACACATTTAAATTCTTAGCCTTTGGAAAGATGTACACTTTGGAGATCCTGATGAAAGTTTTGGAGACTATCCCTAGAAAAATCCACAAATAATATACACCAAATCTTGCATTTCATTTCAAGGAGTTCATGATATCCATTCACAGGCCACAAGAATACCCATTAGACAGGACTGCTATTTTCCATATGAAAAAGGCCATATTTTGACCATGTCCTCAGAGGGCAGGTATTTCAGGTTTGCTTGGTTGGGGTTTTCTGGAAGGGATTGGTGAATTTTCATGGATCCATCCAGTCTCTCACCTAGTTCTTTTTATCAATGCCATACTGTCTATGACCATGGAATAGAGCAAAGTTAACAGAATACCTGGAAATCAAATTTATGACCTTGCCCTCATTAAAACCATGCTTCAAAGAAACAGGCTAAAAATCTATAACTGAAAAGATAGTTATAAATGTAACATTGGTATTTATTTATAACCCATATCCCATTGATACCTAGTCTTACTTGGTGCCAATAAGATAAATCCAAAGAAACAATGCTGCACAAGTTTCATTCTAGTCATGTATACACATATCAGTATAGGTACAATGAAGAATAATCTTCCCAAGAGAGCTCTCTGGGCAAATTAATCCTGTATGTTCAGTCAGTTCAGTCACTCAGTCATTTGTCTGACTCTTTGCGGCCCCAAGAACCACAGCAAGCCAGGCCTCCCTGTCCATCACCAACTCCCGGAGCTTGCTCAAACTCATGTCCATCGAGTCGGTGATGCCATACAACCATCTCATCCTCTGTCATCCCCTTCTCCTGCCTTCAATCTTTCCCAGCATCAGGGTCTTTCCCAATGAGTCAGTTCTTCTCATCAGGTGGCCAAAGTATTGAAACTACAGCTTCAGCATCAGTCCTTCCAAAGAATATTCAGGACTGCTTTCCTTTAGGATGGACTGGTTGGATCTCCTTGCAGTCCAAGGAAAGGGACTCGCACAAATCTTCTCCAACACCACAGTTCAAAAGCATCAATTCTTTGGCGCTCAGCTTTCTTTATGGTCCAACTCTCACATCCATACATGACTACTGGAAAAACCATAACTTTGACTGGATGGACCTTTGTTGGCAAAGTAATGTCTCTGCTTTTTAATATGCTGTCTAGGTTTGTCATATATGTGACAAACATATACATATTCCTATACATGAACAGTACCAAATCCTCAGACTTGAACTTCTTTCAATACAGACCCCAACTTCTTATAGAATCAACTATAGGAGGCCATCTAGTGGACGAAATATAGAAACACACATTCTTAATGGCTTGAAGTCAGTTCAGGTATTTAATGCCCCGTACAAGCTCATGTTTATTAAACAATGCTGCCTACTACTCGGAGATTTAAGAGTCTGATTCTATTGTCAAAACACACCTATTAGACCTGAAATGGACCATCATATTTTAAATACTAACCTCTCCTTAAAAACAAAAAAATTCATAGACACAAAAATCTCAGAATACAATAGCATCAAGAAAGTTTCCCAGATTTTCTTCTTTGCTACAAGTGGTAATACAAAATCACAAGCCCTAGAGACTGGTGTTTTCACTAAAACTGTGAGAAAAAAGAAGTATCGGATATAATTGATCTGGATAGCTACCTCCCTTGTTAGGACAGGAACCACGTATTAATCATCTCTATAACCTCCTCAGAGCCAAGGACAATTCTTGACACATATATCCAGCATGTGCTTAGAAATTATAACCTGAATTAAAACAAATCATATGACACATGCCTCAGTGTCCTCCAATTAAACATACAGAGCATCAAATTCCATTCAGGTACCTTTAGTGGGTGCAGGATGTATACTGATAATTGGTTGCTGCTTTGCCAATGGCATAAGTGTTGGTAGTGTCTGAATAATGATGGTTTTTGCTGGAACGCTGGGGTTTGTTTGAGTCTTGGGTGCTGCTGGAAGTAATAAAGGCTTGGGCTGAATTGAAGGTTTCGAATTTATCTGAATTTTTTTCTTTGGAGTCAGTCCACTTTCTGGAGAAAAAAAAAAACAAACCACAAATAATTTAAGTGCAATTAAGCAAATCCTAGAAAGCAGAATGCATTATACACCTTTCTCTACATATTATCTTGACCTCTGACTACCCTAAACTGAAGTTTAAGCCTAGCTTAATGTACTGAAGAACAGAATCTTATCTTAGTGGACTGAAGAAGAGTCCTCAGTCTGAGGTCTTCCTTTCTGACCAAGCTACAGCTTTGCAAAGGGGACACAAGAACAAGTAAAGAAAAACAGCTAAAATCACTGAATAAAGCATTGAGGTGAATGAGGTTAACAAGTGTCACAGCCAAATGGGCCTCACATGCAACTTCTTTACGTGAAACTTTGAAATTTCTCCTGAAGATGATGGGGCCCTAAATCTATTATAGAGCATCATTCACCTATCAAGACACAGACAACCAAAGAAGATCATTTTTTCCCTTTCCTCTTCACATTAACATTCACAACAAAAGATATAGGTCCACTAGTTTAAAAACAGCAAGCTAGCCTAATAAACATACACTTAATCCAACATTTTCTTTTAAGATATGGAGCCTATTCTCAGTCTACAATAGAAATAACAGAAGTTAGGAGATGGAGTAATACCAGTTTTGCTCTTAGGACCAATGATGGGCTTGTCTTCCTTCAGTGGCTCTGCTGAGGAGGGGTTATTAGAGCTTTCACCATACAAGGAAAGAGGAGACATCTGAGATGTAGAAGACAAATCCATCTCCTCCTGCAGTAAAATAAAACACAAATAAATTCATGCAGAAGAATATTATCCTTGAGCAGAAAATGGCTTAGAAAGAGAGACAAGATCCATGTATAAACAGAAACACTTCAAGACAATTTCAAGTCAAAGGTGTGATATATTACAACTCTATCTATACAGTAAGCACTAAGAGATGATGGACAAATCAACATTATCCATCAATTCTAAAGTAAAAATAACTAAAAACGAACGATGTCTATTTAACCCTCTTATATTAAAGATACGATCACTGATTCGATCTGGTTCTACATTTTCTCCCACAAACTTTATATTTTACTTGATTCCTAGCCATTTAGTATCAGTATAGAACAAACATTTAGTATCATTACAGAATCACAGTTAAAATGCTAATATCTTTTCCCCACCATCTCTTATTCAGACTTACAGGAATTTCAGAAGCAAATAATTCTTACTATTTTCATCCTTTTCTATTTATTAACACTACCTTTGTCCCTAATGTTTGAAAGAAAAATACTGAAAGGAGCAGGGCTATTTATTTTATTTAATGGGTAAGTTAATAATGCAGAGATATACAAATATTAATATTTTCCAAAAGTCAGTATTTAGTGGATCTGTCTCATTTTGCTAAAATAAAGAAACTTAACAATAGGATAAAGTAGCATTTCAGTTCCAAGAGAGAAAGATGTTATGTATAATAAATAAATAGGCATATACATATACATACATACATCATATCATCTTCAAAAGAATCTACAAGACCACTGAAAGAAGAGTTAAAGGAATACTTGTTTGCTCTTAGCACGATGTAGGCCCCCTTAAGTCAAAAATCCAGAAGCCATAAAGGAAGAAAAAACAAATTTGAATACTAATTATTTTATAATATAAAATAGGCCATAAACAAAGTTAAAAGATATATATTATGAGAAAATATTTGCCTAAAATGAACAAAGGACAGGAGTCACCATTTCACTGAAAAGGAAATGCAAATGGTAGCCAAAGGCAAATTTAAAAGAAAATATTTTTTTTTAATCATCAGATACGAAAAGTTAAAATAACCTGAAAGAGCATATGGCAGAAATGGTCACTCTCAGCCATGCTGGTGAGGGTGAGAACTGTTTCATCCATCCGTCCCTAACACCTATCATCATGCAGCCAAAACCCAGGACTGCATGAACCTTACAGAGTACATTGAGGGGGGGTGGACAGTAAGAGATATATAGGAGGAAATGATTATCTTTTTGGCCTTAGATGCTTAAAAGGTATTTAATAAAATTGCAAAGATTTTTCATAAAAGTCCTAGAAAATAAGAACTGGAAGGATGATTTAACACTTAAAAAAAAAAAAAAGCTAGGCATAATTGGATAGCCAATGTCATACTTAATGGTAAAATACTAATACTTTGCCATTAAAGGTGGGACAAGAAAGAAATAATTGCTTTTTCTGTAATTCTAGAAAACATAATTATAGCAGAAACTAAAATAAAAGGAACAAATATTAAAACAGAAGAGATAGAAGTACCTTTGTTTTGCAAGATGATATGCTGTCTACTTAGAACACATTTAAGAACCAACAAAAAAATTTTCACTGTAAAAATGTACTAATAATCACTTAGAAAATATAATAAAAATAGTTCATTCATAATAGTAATAGCAATTACAATATACCCAGGAATTAACTTTCTAAAGAATGTACAAGATCTATATGAAGAAAATTATAAAGCTTAACTGAGAGACAAAAAAGAAAACCTGAGTAACAGAGAAACATATAATATTCTTTAACAAGATGATTGCAAAGGCAATACAACTGGGAAAATTGGTTCATTTATACAGTGAAAATTAAAACTAGATTTGTCCTTAACACTTCATATTAAAGTCAACTCATAGGCCTACAAGGGGACATCTTTGACAATGTTCATTGTGATGCAGGTGAAGTGTTATACAGTTACATTCAACAAACTGATGCAGACAGAGCAATATGAATTGATCTTAAAAACACTGTGCTAATTTTTTAAAGTAAGAAATAAAGAGATCTGATATAATACCATTTACATAAATTTAAAATACATACACAAAACTGAAATCAGTGAGAAAAAAAATGAACTTTAATAAATGGTACTGGAATAGTCCTTCTGATAGTCATCTAGGGAAACAAAAAACTTGGATTTGTATCTTACATCATAAACCAGGATAACTCCAAATGTATCAGAGATTTGAAAATTAAAAATAAAACCTTAGGAAATATACATATTTCTAAGTCTCTTAGAAACTATTACTTCCTGAATAATTTGATCCTAAAGCCACTAGATGGGGCAGTGCAAGACAAGCACGGACGCAGAGAGGCAGCCTGCAGGAGTGTCAGAGTCCACGGGAGGAAGCAGGGGCAGGCAGCCACGCCCAGGGAGCCAGAGTAAGGTGATAATCGTATTCGTATTGCATCAGCCTGAGGTAGGGTGTCAAAGCCCAGAACACAGGAGTCAGTGTGAAGGGACCTGCACTGGCAAAATCCAGGACAACATAAGAATCATAATAAATAAAATAATGAGTTATAAAACTAGGTAACCACGAGTCCATACTGATATAAACAAAGAAATGAATAAATTTAAAGTCTGATGAGAAACAGGATATTTCAACATAGTTTTAAAGTACCTTCTCATAAAATACCTATTTATGGCAAAGGGAGATGGGCAACTTCACAGTACACTAGCCTGGAAGATACCACCGTAATCAAATGAAAAAAGTAAACCTCATCAGTAATGGCAATCCACTCCAGTGTTCTTGCCTGGAGAATCCCAGGGACGGCGGAGCCTGGTGGGCTGCCGACTATGGGGTCGCACAGAGTCGGACACGACTGAAGCGACTTAGCAGCAGCAGCAGCAGCAGCAATGACCTATAGTGGCCCTACTTAGTTCTTGGCAGAGTCAGACATGACTGAGCGACTTCACTTTCACTTTTCCCTTTCATGCACTGGAGAAGGAAATGGCAACCCACTCCAGTATTCTTGCCTGGAGAATCCCAGGGACGGGGGAGCCTGGTGGGCTGCCGTCTATGGGGCCGCACAGAGTCGGACACGACTGAAGCGACTTAGCATCAGTAACAGGACAAATGAAGACAGTATGCAATAGCATCAAGAGTAAGTGAGACAGATACAGCATCACTTCTGTGATACTCCTTCCACAAAATCTGAATCTCACCCTGAAGCTCCTTTTGGTCTCTACAGGATTATCTCTAGAACAACTGGCACAATCTAAATGAGAGCTGAAGATCAGATGACAGTAAGGTATAAACATTTACTTCCTGATTTTAATAGTTGTATTATGACTAGAAGACACATCCTTACTTGTAGGAAGTAGAAAGTAGACACTGGAGTATCTGGGGGTCACAAGGCATCAGGTTGGCAACTTACTCTCAAATGATTCAGGGGAAAAAAGTTCTTTGTAATGTACTTGTAATATTTCTGTAAGTTTGAGGTTTTTCCAAACTCTCTCTATCTGTCTATCTATCTACCTACCTACCTATCTATATATCTATCTATATATATATACATGTATACACACATGCAAGACAAGAATAAAAATATTATAACTTCTGAGCAGTTAAAACCTTCCTTTGAGTAACAACTACAACAAAAGCAATAAAAGACTGGTCATTCAGCTGTGGAGAAAAGTATCCCTAGAGGAAGTAAACACCAGAAATAAAGGTTAAAGAAAGCGACAAATTAGAGAAGAAAACACTTGTAACTTATTTCACAACCTAAGCACTAATAATTCTAATATGTAATAAAACACGTTAAAAATTGAAGGGAAAAAGACCAATACAATCCAATAGAAAAATGGACAGAAATTTGACAGTTCATAAAAAGAAATGCCAATAGGCATTACACATATGAAATATACCAAAAGATGTCCAACCATACTTATAATAGAAGAATAGAAAATAAGACATGCTAACGCTATGTAGCAATAAAGGGAAAACTGGCCCTCTTACATACTGCCTGGTCAGAATACACAACTGTACAACCCTTGGAGGGAAATCTGGCAATAAACAGTAACATTAAAAATCACCTTGATCTCAGCAGTCTCTCTTTAGGAGTATATCCCCAAGATATCCTGGCAAAAACATGAAGTGTCTTATATATATAGTTATTTATTACAACATTGTTTGAGTTCAGAAAAGACTGAAAACAACACATAAGTCCATCAATACAGAAATTATTAACTAAGTATGATATAACCACACAACAGAACACTATAAAGCCATAAAAGGAATGGGAAAGAATTTATAACCTGAAACTGTAGTTACCTCCAAGATATATACCACTAAGTTAAATAAACAAAGTGAAGAACAGGGATATAACATGCTACTTTCTTCCAAGGGAAGGGAAAAAAAGGGCTATTTCAGCTAGAAGGAAGAGCACGTACAAAAATCTAAAATGGCAGGAGCAGAGGTCTCACTCTCGTGTTCACTGGTGGCATTTCACACAGCTCCTGGCACAGTTGTTGAAAGACTGGAGCACATAGGAGCTCCTGGAGTTAAAGCTAAGAGGAGTGAGAAGGTAGGAATAGGAAGGACAAGTGAGAAACAAGACTGAAAGGCAAGCAGGAGCCAGATCATGGAGGGCCTAATACACTAGCAATGTGAATTTTGTCCTTGTAATGGTTGGGAAGGTTTGAAGCAAAAAACTGCCACAATCAAACCTGTGATTTTTAAAGATTTCTCTTTGAAGATTCCTCTCCTAAGAAAGGTCTGGGGAATTAGGAGGCAGAGAGACCAGTCAAAATTCTACTGCCTTAATCCAGAAGAGGTGATGATAGTCTGGCAGGGTGGAGAAGATGAATCCTAGAGATACTAAGTGGATAAAATCATCAGGATTTAGTAAATGACTACAGGTAAATCACGCCAGAATGAAGACACCTCAATTTACATCAGATATAATACACTGAAACATTAATTTAAATTTTTCTTCTTATATTTTTTTCCTTTCTCCATTCCAAAAAATGCCTAAGTCCTTTGGTATTTTCTTTTCCTGCCCTCAAGAGTTTTCCCTAGATGAAGAGCAGAAGCAGTTTCAAGGTTTTGTAAAAAACCTTACTAACTCATTCAAAAGATAGTGCTATGCATTCCTGAACTAAGGAGACCATTCTAGGTTTTGCGGCTAAGGAGTCACACAAACTGACCATGTCCTCAAAGAACATATATCCTAATAGGGAGGAAAGAGTATAGCACAGAGAAAAGATAGTAAGCTCAATAAACAAAAAAATACTGGATACTGGTAAAGTACAATGAAACAAATGAAACAATGAAATTATCAAGACAAGAACATAAGGGAAAGATGGCAAAATCAAAGAGACCAACAACTTTCTAACTCCCTTAAGGTCCTTCCTCAGGATTAAAAGAGCCAAGATTTATATTAGCACTTAATAAAAGTTAACATATTTCCCAGATTCTACTATAACCAAAATCATTGTAAAAGACTAGATACTTACAGGAACATGCTGAGTTGATGAGTAAGAGTCCACTGATTGAGGAGATGAGACTGAACAACTTGAGGAGGCTGGCGAAAGTGGCTGAGGTTCTGCCTTAATATCTTTAACTGGAAAAGAAGCAGCAAAAATTTTCCCACTGGACAATATAAACTCAGAATAAAATGAATAAGAAAGAAGATTAAATCTTCTCTCAAAATTTAGTGATACAGAAGCTAAGGTCACCAAAATATATCATCAAGTGAAAATTCAAGATGCAGAAAATATTATATCCAATACGATTCCATCTGTGTAATAAATTTATATGTATGTATATATGTGTGCATATATACATATAAATACATAGGCGCATACTACTACTAACGTCTGCACTAATTCTCTTGAAAGATAAACTTAAGAAATTGGTCACAGTGCTTGTCTCTAGGAAGCAGAACTTGCTGGCTGAGGGACAAAAGCCAAAGGAGACATTTTTCTACTCTATAGACTTTTTGTATCTTTTGAATATTATGCCATATGCAAAAAATTATAGATTTTTCCCCCAAAATAATTTTAAAACATAAGAAACAGGAAAGAATTTTTGTGCAAAGCATTTTTGACAATACAATTACAATACAAAAATGTTCCTATCTTTTGACATATTTTTTAAAATGTGTTGATCAACCTCAGCCCAGGCAGTGTTCCTCGGTGTCAAATTTCTAGCAGGGTAGGAAGGAAGAAAAGAAGAATCTGTGCCAGACTGTGTTCACCAGTTAGGAGCAAAATACCTACCATGTCTCATGATCTGTAATGTGATCCTGCCACTTCCCCATCAAGAAGTAGTGACTATATTCTCTTCTGTTTGAATCTAGGTGAGCTCATGACTTCTTGAATCAATAGAGTATGGAGGTAATGATATGTGAATCCCAAGTCTGGGTTACATTAGGTAGCTGAAAGACTCACATTTGAGCCTTTGAATTCTGATTACCATGAGACTGCCAGGTTTTGAAGAAGCCAGGACATTTAGAAAGATGATTCGTAGCACTCACACTGGCAGTTCAGGTCTTCAGTCTTCAAATCATTTCAGATCAGGCATCAGACATGTGAGTGAAGAAACCTTAAGGTAGTTCGAGCCCCCAGATGTCAAGCCACCCTAATCTCCAAATCTTCCCAAATGATGTCTTGACACCATGGAGCAGACACAAGAAATTCCGGATGTATCCTGTCCAAATTCCTAACCTATAGATTCTGGGAGCCTAATAAAATGGTTGTTGTTTTAAGCCACTAAGATTTAGAGAAGTTTGTTACACAATAGTAACGAGAACACTTACCTTGTGTAGTCCATATTCCATGAGGAAAGAAAAGAACTGAGCAAAATATATTAATATATAAAATGAAGGGGAACAGGAATTACATATAAAATGAAGGGGAACAGGAATTACAACAGAGAGGGAGGACTGTGACTTAGATGGGGAAATGTGCTGGTTAATTACCCACTGTTTCTCAGCTCCAAGTTCACCTCCTACAGTCTGTGATGAAAATTAATACAAGTCCCAGCTGGCTTCCTTTTAGATCCTGTCAATAGGGGATTCTAGAAGGATGCTTCTTAAGGCAGAATGGGGAGAAGGGATTTTTTTCATCCTTCCATCAGCTTTATCCCAGAAGGGACAGTTTGCTTTAGGTTCTAGTTTTTTCCAGCACACCCAAAACCCAGTTCAGTGGGCCCCTTGAAGATACTGGCATCATCCAGGTAGTGTCTCCTCCTCAGAAGTGTATACACGGGACAGCTACACTAAGTTCCTAGGTTCTGATAATCCCAAGTCTCTTTCCTTTGATTTGCTAAATCCTGTTTAATTCTCAGATAGGTTAATCTCTTACAGAGTATTACATATAATTCAAAATCAATATTTCTGAATTATAAAATTTTCATTCATTATGTGACTCTGCCATAACTCTGAAATTCCTTATATCTATTTTGGCAAGAAATTTATGTATGCCTGGCCATACCAAAAGTAGAATGTAGTCCCTGGAATTTTTTAACAAATAAAAGTAGCCCAACAATCCCATCTAATTTTGACTATTACCAAACCATAAAATAATATGGATCCATTTAAAGTTTTTATCAATGAAATACATCATTACCTGTACAAAATTGATTGTTGACATCCCAAATGCCTGTCTCCCAAGGGATCAAATCCAAGTCAAAATCAAGATTATCAAAATTACTTTCCTGTAGATTTCAAATCAGCAAAAGAATATCAGATTAAAATACATACATCCAGAAACCAAACTAACAGAAACTGCTATTACCCAAATTAGTAAAAATAATTTTCTAAGTTAATCAATTCATCTTGAGAATATATCTTAGATACCTTAGAGATAAACCAATTTAGTTACTTTAAGCACAGTAGTAATAACTAGGAAGGAGGTAATGGAGTCAACATTTATCTGAAAGATTCAGTTGGTCTCATTCTTTTCAATGAAAAGAGACTATTACAAGAGTCACAAAATATTACCACAAAATATGTGTTCTGTCATAAAGGAAAGTAATGTCCATAGAGTGATGCCATCCAACCATCCAAGGGAGTCAACTCTTCACATGAGGTGGCCAAAGTATTGGACTCTGATCAAGGAGTCCTTGCAGTCCAAGGGACTCTCAAGAGTTTCTCCAACACCACAGTTCAAAAGCATCAATTCTTCGATGCTCAGCTTTCTTCACCGTCCAACTCTCACATCCATATATGACCACTGGAAAAACCATAGCCTTGACTAGACGGACCTTTGTTGGCAAAGTAATGTCTCTGCTTTTAAATATGCTATCTAGGTTGGTCATAACCTTCCTTCCAAGGAGTAAGTGTCTTTTAATTTCATAGCTGCAATCACCATCAGCAGTGATTTTGGAGCCCAAAAAAATAAAGTCTGACACTGCTTCCACTGTTTCCCCATCTATTTCCCATGAAGTGATGGGACCAGATGCCATGATCTTAGTTTTCTGAGCATTGAGCTTTAAGCCAATTTTTTCACTCTCCTCTTTCACTTTCATCAAGAGGCTCCTTAGTTCTTCTTCACTTTCTGCCATAAGGGTGGTGTCATCTGCTTATCTGAGGTTATTGATATTTCTCCCGGCAATCTTGATTCCAGCTTGTGTTTCTTCCAGCCCAGCGTTTCTCATGATGCACTCTGCATATAAGTTAAATAAGCAGGGTGACAATATACAGCCTTGACGTAGTCCTTTTCCTATTTGGAACCAGTCGGTTGTTCCATGTCCAGTTCTAACTGTTGCTTCCTGACCTGCATACAGGTTTCTCAAGAGACAGGTCAGATAGTCTGGTATTCCCATCTCTTTCAGAATTGTCCACAGTTTATTGTGATCCACACAGTCAAAGGCTTTGGCATAGTCAATAAAGCAGAAATAGATGTTTTTCTGCAGCTCTCTTGCTTTTTGGATGATCCAGCTGATGTTAGCAATTTGATCTCTGGTTCCTCTGCCTTTTCTAAAACCAGCTTGAACATCTGGAAGTTCACAGTTCACATATTGCTGAAGCCTGGCTTGGAGAATTTTGAGCATTACTTTACTAACGTGTGAGATGAGTGCAATTGTGCTGTAGTTTGAGCATTCTTTGGCATTGCCCTTCTTTGGGACTGGAATGAAAACTGACCTTTTCCAGTCCTGTGACCACTGCTGAGTTTTCCAAATTTGCTGGCATATTGAGTGCAGTACTTTCACAGCATCATCTTTGAGGATTTGAAATAGCTCAACTGGAATTCCATCACCTCCACTAGCTTTGTTCATAGTGATGCCTTCTAAGGCCCACTTGACTTCACATTCCAGGATGTCTGGCTCTAGGTGAGTGATCACACCATTGTGATTATCTGGGTTGTGAAGATCTTTTTTGTACAGTTCTTCTGTGTATTCTTGCCACCTCTTCTTAATATCTTCTGCTTCTGTTAGGTCCATACCATTTCTGTCCTTTATCGAGCCCATCTTTGCATGAAATGTTCCCTTGGTATCTCTAATTTTCTTGAAGAGATCTGTAGTCTTTCCCATTCTGTTGTTTTCCTCTATTTCTTTGCATTGATCGCTGAGGAAGGCTTTCTTATCTCTCCTTGCCATTCTTTGGAACTCTGCATTCAGATGGGAATATCTTTCCTTTTCTCCTTTGCTTTTCGCTTCTCTTCTTTTCCCACCTATTTGTAAGGCCTCCTCAGACAGCCATTTTGCTTTTTTGCATTTCTTTTCCATGGGGATGGTCTTGATCCTTGTCTCCTGTACAATGTCACAAACCTCTGTCCATAGTTCATTAGGCACTCTGTCTATCAGATCTAGTCCCTTAGATTTATTTGTCAGTGGAAGTGACAAACAGATTTAAGCAAAGAATACAGATGTATCCAAAAGACATTCAGCAATCATAAAGAGACTAACTGAACCTTCAAATATACCAAATATTAAAATGGTTATGGGAGAAGGAAGAGATCCATAGGAGGACGGGCAATTTTACCTTTTTCACCGGTCTATAGTTTTCAAATTTCTAAATTTTTTTTAATCCTAGAAGATAAAATCAAGTTTCTCAAATAGGGGTCAATAAACCTTTTAGAGGGGCTCTCAGTTTCTTTTCATTTAGATGACAATTTTTTAAATGTAAATATAAGTGTATTCTGGGTCATAACCATTTTCTACCATATACATTAATAAGAACTACCACATGATTTCAGAACCCTCATATCACTTAAGACAGTATCACTACTATTTTGAATGTCTGAAGTCACAGAGATAAACAGAAGGAAACTTTATAAACAGTACAACAAGTCAAAAGGTAGTCAGTATTAACTTAATGTGACAAATAATAAAACAGCAACAAAAAAGAAAGTAACCCTCAGGGAAAAAGGAAAGATTAATCTAGTAATTATTAACAACCACTGGTAATAATTTCTAGAATATTATCCTTTCAAATGTCTATTTTTGGTTTATTTTTTATTGAGAATGTAACAGAAGAAGGGAAACTTTTCTTATCATACTACCCTAAACTGAGAAAATATTAGTGCAAGTTACTTAAGAGAATACGGGAACGTGCACACAGAAAAAAGAAAAAACTACTTAAATTATGAAAGAAACACCTTTTAAATCAACCTCCTTTGCTTCTTCCTCATATTTGAATCTATACATAAAAAATTAAACAGCCTCATACTTTCAGCTATGAAAAATCTTTAAACTTTCGTAGTCCAAGGAAATTGAGCAATATTTGCCTGATTACTAGCAGTCCTTTGTAACATGCTCAATAGTGGTGTGACCTACTTCAGGGATGCTTCATACTCAATCTTCAGCCAAAAAAGTCAAATACCTTTTATAGCATAAGAATTTACCTGGTTGGAAATTTCACAGGCCCATTTTATTGTAAAGCAAAACATGCTGATACTTATATCCTCTGCTTCTTCAGCAACTTCTCAAGGGAAACTGTACTGCCATGTAGAAGAATGATAGTTGTAAAACTAGAAAGGGGCCTCTAAGATGATTTAATCCAATCTCTTATTTTATACCAGAAAAACTAAGGAACTGAAAGACTGAATGACTTCTTTGAGGTAACAGAATGTTAAGTTATAAAATCAGAATATTTCCCTGTATCTTTCAAATATAATGTATTGTTTCTTGAAGACTAGGCTCTGGAGGTTATGAAAAAAATATTAGTTGCTTAAACAACCAGTCAGTATTAAAAACCAACTTAATTATAGACAACATTATAAAGCATCTCATAGAGTAATTGAAACCATTAAAATCTCATGCATTTGGAGAAGGAATTAGCAACCCACTCAAGCATGGGCTTCCTTCGTAGCAGGAGACCGAGGTTCGATTCCTGGGTCGGGAAGATCCCCTGGAGAAGGAAATGGCAACTCACTCTGGTATTCTTGCCTGGAGAATCCCATGGACAGAGGAGCCTGGTAGGCTACAGTCCATGGGGTCGCAAGAGTCGGACACAACTTAGTGACTAAACACCTCCCCCACCCCCAGTATTCTTGCCTGGGAAATCCTATGGAGAGAGGAGCCTGAGCAGGCTACAGTCCATGGGGTTGCAAAGAGCTGAACACAGCTTACCAACTAATACTAACACTTTCACGCTCAGGATGGATTTTCTAGCTCCAAGTCACCCTTTGAGAAACTGCCTCATTTTGTACTACTTTGTGTAAACATAAAGACTATTGTTTAAGACAACAACAACAAAAAATCTCATGAATTGATTTTGAAAAACATCATGTGTTTCACTCTCTATTGATTCATGGTAAAACAACTGCTAAATTATTCTTTGAGAAATGTCAAACTCACTGAGTGAGCTTTACTTTTAATAAGAGCTTAAAAAATAAGTGATAAATATTCAACCCGATTGATGCGCATATAAAATCACTCTGTTCACTTGAACTACTTCCCAAGTCAAACAGCACCTCATCCGTTAAAGAAGAAAACAAAATAAGAGTTCAGGCCAAACAGCTTCACATATACTAACCCAAAAAAGGAAAAGAGAAAAAAAAAAATCTAAGCTACTTTTGAGGACTCAAAGTGCTATAACAACTTTTATGCATACTTCTAACTACTCAAAGGCAAAAAGTAAGGACATTTCTAAGTTTCAGAGCTTTCAACACTAAGGATACGTAACTTTAAAAAAGGAAGTTGGTAAGTTCTCTTTTTAAAAAAAAGTTTTATAATTTATTACTTTTTTGGGTGGGGGTTGCTGTGCTAGATCTTCGTTGCTTTTCTCTAGTTGTGGCGAGAGGGAGATATTCTCTGGTTGAAGTATGCAGACTTCTCACTGCAGTGGCTTCTCTTGTTTCAGAGCATGGGCTCTAGTACCCACAGGCTTCAACAGTTGTGGCATATGGGATCAATAGTTGCAGCTCCTGAGCTCTAGAGCACAGGCTCAATAGATGTGGGGCTTGGGCTTAGTTGCTCCGTGGCATGTGGGATCTTCCCAGACCAGGGATCAAACCCATGTCTTCTGCATTGGCAGGCAGATTCTTTACCACTGAGCTACCTGGGATGCCTGGTAAGTTCTCTTAACTAGATCCATGACTCACATATATCCTCTAACATCACACTGTTTCCCTTTGCAGCAAAATATGTGTAAAAGCCAAGAGGTAGGGAGTTAAGTAACTTCTCCAAGGTTACCCACTCCTGGGGCCAAAGGCAGACTTAGAATACATGTCTTCTCATACCAAGACCAAAGCAATTTCTACAACTGTACATTCACTGACAACAAAATGGCAACTAACTTTCATTTTTAACCCTAAAAGTTATTTAAACTTAAATAACCAGCCTAAAGGTGTTATTCTGAAATCTTCTTGCAATAGTTAAAGATTAAATATCACATTATTCAGCATTTCTCCCCTAATAAATACTTACATAAGTTTCATTTGCTGCATCCAATTGCAGGTCATCAGTGTCTGTGAAATAGCCAAGTTCAGCAAACAGGGCAGAATCTTGAGACAAAAGAAAACAATAGATATTTCTCGTTAATTCAACGTTTTGACTAGAGAATAAGTGCTGTATCCTTATGCCAACTCTATTAGAGTTTCTCATTAGCCATTCTAGCAGTGTGAATAACAACCAGTGCAAAGCTGATTGCTAACATATGTATTATTTTCCACATACTTTTTATCTTGTGAACTAAACCATTATACCAAGGATTAAAAAATGTCCTGCCATGTCACGTTGGACTAGTTGACAGTGACTTTCCAGAACATTATTAACACAAATTCTGAGGCTTCATCTGGACTCAGCACAGAAAAAGTGACATAGTTGATCAGCAGTGATGACAGGACAGGAATATGACAGCACATGTATCAGGTATTTACCATCCACGCCTTAAATTAAAGGTACAACCAATTTTGTATCCAAACAACAAAGAGCTTATCTAAATCACTAAATTTATTTCAGCAAATCTAACAATGTTCCAATTTCCTAATGAGACTGCATTATAAACCAAGAAACATGAACACAGAAGGTCAAGGTGCTGATAAGGCCAAACAAGGCTGATTACTATACAATCTGTAAAGTATCTATTTTCTCTAACATCTTAAGAACTTCAAGTACTTTGAAGAGTTTGCCAGTCTAAGTTGGCTTCTGTACTCCCTACCACCATGCCACTGAAATTTGCTCTGGTGATTTCCTTACTGCACGTATATAGGAACTGCACTGCCAGTCTATCCTTGACACAGCCAATGGTAGAAACATTTCACCAACCTAAAACAAAATAGTACATAGCAAAATATGTTGTGTGCAGTGATAATGAAAGGTTATTCATATAACTCTCAGAAAAAGACTACCTTAAACTCAGCTGTCAAGCAAAACAAAACAAAAAATCCACATAAGTAGATAGCTGTGATTATGTACCTTATACACAGGCTAAAACTCCTTGAAAGAGTTCTTTATCTGCTGCCTCTCATTTCTCTCCTCCCTTTCCTTCTTGAACCTATTCCAACCAAGCTCCCCTCCCATACACACATGCATACACATCAGTTATTAATGTCACCAATGACCTCTCCTTTGATAAATTGAATAGTAAATTCATGGTCCTCATCTTACTCTCAACAGCTTTGAAACAGTTGATCCTTTCATATTAACTGAAGCATTTTCCTCACTTGGTTTCAAATTAACATCCTCAACCTGGTTTTCCTCCCACCTCACTGGTTGGCCGTATCTTACTGGTTCTTCCTCATCTTCTTAATATGAAATCGTCCTGGGTTTAGTGCAAACTTTTCTATCTATTCTACTCCCTTTGTGATTTCAGCTGAGCTCATAGCTTTAAATAGCATGGACACGCCAAGGATTCCTAAACAAATATTTCCAATCTATACTTCAAGATGTATAAACAGAGTTAAGTACTCTCCATCTCCTCTTGGATATCTAAAAAGCATCTCAAACTTAACACAGCCAAAACTGAGCTTCAAATCATCCTTCATCAAACCTCCTATGGCTTTGTCTTTATCTCAGTTAATGACAATCCAATTACCCCAGCAGCTCAGGTCAAAAACCTTAAGAGTCACTGTTCATTTCTCTTCCTCATTCTCTGTATTCAATCTACCAGTAAATCCCATCAGCTCTGTCTTCAAAATATGTATTAGTAATCTGGCTTCTTACCTTTCTTTTCCATCCTTCCAATTCTTTCCATCTTTCCTTTCTTCCCCTGCTCTTCTGAACAGAGAGATGTCAGCAGAGCAAGGAGGGTGGTGGGGTTTTTTGTGTCATCATCTGTGAAAATGTGCCTGGTACCCAAGGAAATAGGATGATGCCGGAGAGGGGGCTGCCTAGTGGAGGTGTAGGCACGCCTCAGCTACCAAGAAAATGGGGCAGTGGGAGGAGGCACAGAGTGGTAGATGTAAAAAACAGCCCAAGTGTTAGGAGAGTGATAATACCAAAAAAATGTGCTATTTGATAAAGCAAATGATTAAATATATTTAAAATAATTGGAGCTATGTTCCTCACTGTTTGAAAAAGGACTTACAAACGTGAAAAGGGAAGAGAATAAAAGAATCCTAAGATGTTGGACTGGTATTAGAAACATTAATACGGCACATTTTTTAAAATACTAACACACAGAAAGAATTATAGATGTTTGTGTAAGTGTGTACACACACACACAACACACATACATGTATTTCTTAGCTCTGTCTGCTAACAGGTCCAAGAAGCGATGACATCCCATCAGTATTTAAAAATCCTGTTTCCAGATCTTGGATACTAAATATGATCCTCTACTAAATGGAAATCCACCAAAGGGCTACTTAGAGTAATAGCTGATTCCAGGGTTTAGACAGGGGCATGCAAAAGAGGCCTAGGAAAATCTTGTTATGCCAGAAAATAAGGAAATTCTCAGAGAATGATGGGAACACGTCAAAAGAACAAAGAAGCTGATATAAATGGACTCTTTTTTTGTCTTTTTGTTTTCTCATATTCACAATTCTTTCATTTAACAAATAGACTAATACTAGGAAAATCTGAGCCTCAAAATAAAGCCAGATTACAACCCATTAAGTCAAATAGCAATTAGTGAGCCCATAATGAAATAAAAAGAGAAAGCTCTTTCTTATAGTATCAGTTCAGTTCAGTCACTCAGTCATGTCTGACTCTTTGCGACTCCATGGACTGCAGCACACCAGGCTTCAATGTCCATCACCAACTCCCAGAGCTTATTCAAACTCATATCCATCAAGTCAGTGATGCCATCCAACCATCTCATCCTCTGTCATCCCCTTCTCCTCCTGCCTTCAATCTTTCCCAGCATCAGGGTCTTTTCAAATGAATCAGTTCTTCGCATCAAGTGGCCAAAGTATTGGAGTTTCAGCTTCAGCATCAGTCCTTCCAATGAACACCCAGGACTGATCTCCTTTAGGATGGACTGACTGGATCTCCTTGCAGTCCAAGGGACTCTCAAGAGTCTTCTCCAACACCACAGTTCAAAAGCATCAATTCTTCGGCACTCAGCTTTCTTCACCGTCCAACTCTCACATCCATACATGACCACTGGAAAAACCACAGCTTTGACTAGACAGACCTTTGTCGGCAAAGTAATGTCTCTGCTTTTACTAAAAACACTGTCTAGGTTGTTCATAGCTTTTCTTCCAAGGAGCAAGCGTCTTTTAATTTCATGGCTGCAGTCACCATCTGCAGTGATTATGAAGCTGAAAAAAATAAAGTCTCTCACTGTTTCACCATCTATTTGCCATGAAGTGATGGGACCAGATGCCATGATTTTAGCTTTCTGAAAGTTGAGTTTTAAGCCAGCTTTTTAACTCTCCTCTTTCACTTTTATCAACAAGCTCTTCAGTTCCTCTTTGCTTTCTGCCATAAGGGTGGTGTCATCTGCATGCTGCTGCTGCTGCTGCTAAGTCACTTCAGTTGTGTCCGACTCTGTGAGACCCCATAGATGGCAGCCCACCAGGGTCCGCCGTCCCTGGGATTCTCCAGGCAAGAACACTGGAGTGGACTGCCATTTCTTTCTCCAATGCATGAAAGTGAAAAGTGAAAGTGAAGTCGCTCAGTCGTGTCCGACTCTCCGCGACGCCATGGACTGCAGCCTACCAGGCTCCTCCGTCCATGGGATTTTCCAGGCAAGAGTACTGGAGTGGGTTGCCATTGCCTTCTCCGACAGGTTACTGATATTTCTCCCAGCAATCCTGATTCCAGCTTGTGCTTCTTCAAGCCTGGCATTTCTCATGATGCATTCTGCATATAAGTAAAACAAGCAGGGTGACAATATACAGCCTTGACGTACTCCTTTCCCTATTTGGAACCAGTCTGTTGTTCCATGTCCAATTCTAACTGTTGCTTCTTGACCTGCATACAGATTTCTCAGGAGGCACGTCAGGTGATCTGGTATTCTCATCTCTTTAAGAATTTCCCACAGTTTGTTGCGATCCACACAGTCAAAGGCTTTGACATAGTCAATAAAGCAAAAGTAGATGGAACTTTTGGTTCCACCAGAACTTTTGGTTCTGGAACTCTTTTATTTTTTCAGTGATCTGGCAGATGTTGGCAATTTGATCTCTGGTTCCTCTACCTTTTCTAAACCCAGCTTGAACATCTGGAAGTTCACGGTTCTTACAGTATAATGCCAATTAATTAATGCAGACATAATGTATAGAGATAATCACCATTTGGCATTAGAGCAGTAGTTGATATAGACTGGAGTTATCAATGGAGGCCAGGGTCAGCTGAGTGAAGGCTTAATAAGGAATAGGATATTGATGGCATGTCCAATTATCTCTCCCCAAACACTGTTCAAACATAAAAGGAGAAATAGTAACACTACAGTGTAGAAATCTGGCAGATACTAACTTGACCATGTGATCAAAGTGAACATCACCATCACCTTGGGACAGGCCAACATGGTGTGCCTCCAAATGCAATGCACTGAGAACAGAGTATCATTTCCCTGGCATTCCTGCCACATTCCTGCCATGGACTCAAGGCCTGATTCTGGTCATGAGGAAAGAGTGGATAGACTCAGGTTTAGAGTCATCTTATACAACAAAAGATATGCACTCTTTAACACTCTCAAGGATACAGAGACAGGGAAAGACTAAGGAATCGTTCCAGGAGACATGTCAAGTAAAAGCAATGTGGGTTTGTAGGTAGGGTCCCAGACTGAAAAAGGAACAGGGACATTATTAAGACATATGGCAACACTTGAATAATATCTGTGAACTGGAGGGTAATGCTATACCCTTGTTCATTTCCTGACTGGAAGGAGTATATGGTAGTTGATATAGGAGAGTATCTTTGTTTGCGGGAGGAGAGGGTAACCACTGCAGTATTTAAGGGTAATGATTTAACAGCACAGTTTTCTGTCTTTTTCTCTCTCTAAAGAAAGAAATGGGGCCAATACAGCAAAATTTAACAATTAGGGAATATGTGTAAAAGGCATGCAACAATTCTTTGTACAGTTCTTATAACTTTTCTGTAGGTTTGAAACTATTCAAAAATTTAAATTTGAATAAAAAATACACATGGGTATATACATATGCATATGTGTTTATATCCATAATCCAACCACTTCCATTTCCTCCATTCTCCCAACATAAATCACTTGGATTGCTGCAGTAGCCTCCAAATGGTCTCCCTGCTTCTGCCCTTGACCTTCCTTCAGTCTATTTTCAACAGAGCATCTAAAGTGAGCCCATAAAAACAGGATGTTACTGTGAATCAGGATTTCCACAGGAGGAAAAGAGAAATAAAAGTACATAATACAAGAAGAAAAAAACTTTCAATACTATATAATGCAAGAAAAAAACTTGCAAAAGTATATAATGCAAGAAGAGAAAGAATTCTGTGTCTGTGCTACTGTCTTTGAACTATGAGTATCAGTACAAACTCATGCTTTCTAAAAACACGTATTTCCTTTTTCTTAGGAAATACACAGTGAAGTGTTTGGGAGTTTCATATTATTTGCAACCTGCTTTCAGATGGTGAAAGAAGAGGGAGGTGTTCATAATACTGAGAGAGAAAGCAAATATGGCAGGATGCTAACAGTTGATAAATCTAGATAAGGGAAATATAGGTTATCGCAATACTGATCTTTTAACTTTTCTGTGGTTTACTAATACTTTAAAAAACTGATAGTGGGTTGATAAGTACACTTATATATCTACAGAATATCTTAGAAGGATCCATAAGGAAGTGGTGGTATTGGTTACCTATGAAGTATCTCCGAAATTTACTGCCAACTTCTATGTATTTTTCACCAATCCCAAACTACTATTTATATTTCTACTATTTAGATTACTACTATTTAACAGTAGTAAACTATGGTAGCTATTTGGTCTCATTTGCTCAGCAAACTTTCCAGCCTGACAGCCACTTTGACCACTTATTTATTCCTTTACTTCTTATAAGATGAGAAATGGCCACTGGAAATCAGTGGTGACCTTAGAAAGAGCTGTTTTGGCAAAGCGGTAGAGCCTGACTGCAGTGGGTTCAAGAGACAATAGAAAAAGAGAAACAGGAATCAGCGAACATGGACATTTTTTAAAAAAGAATTCTGCTATAAAATAAAAAAGAGAAATGTGGTGGCAGTTAGAAGGGAAGTAACATTTGAAGCGGGTTTGGGGTTTTTCTTTTTTTTTTTTCCACTCTAGATAGGAGAAGCAACTACATGCAGGGAGGGAAATGATGATTCAAGAAACAGAAGGAAGAAGAGTTTGAGCAATATTCTTGAATAAAGAAGGAGGACTCTTACACACACATGGACGTGATCGGCTCTCTAATTCCCACCAACAGAAGAGAAAGCAAATATGCTGGTACATTGATGGGCAAATAAGGTAGTAGGAGACTGTGGCAGTTCTCTTCTGATTCAAAGGATTCAGGAAGAGGTGCTGGAGGTTTGAAGAGAGAAGAAACTTGACAAAAACAACCATCAGAGTGAGAGGACCAGGAACATATGATCAGCTACATAATACTTAATCAAAGGTCTATTTCAGGTTAGTATCATAAATTTAGTGACACCAGTCAGCATGGTTGAATTTTCTTTTTTTCAGCCACTTTCACCTATTTGAGGGCATTCATGGAGTAGGCAGAATCAGATTTAAGCAAGGCTGTGGTTGATCAAGGAGAGAATTACAAAGCAGGAGAGAGACAAAGAATATTGAGGGTATGAGGCAATGGTTAGAGCCTATCCATGTAATGTAAACTGGATAAGGGGAAAGTGATAACACAAAGGGGATGAGGGACAAGGAAAAGATGATAGAATCTCAGCAGGGCTGAAGGTGCCACTGGACCACTAAATTGAGTGAGCCGGTAAGACAGAAGGTGATGGTCAGAGTGGGATGTTTGAAGCTGAGATTATGTTATTAGTAATGACTAGATTGAGGCTTATGACTGGGAAAGCAAATGGTTAAGACAGGTGGAAGGTGGAGAGGAGACCCAGGAAATGAGAGGTCAAGGTATTTAAAGGATCTTATCTGAGAAGGCTTCCCTGGTGGCTCAGACGGTAAAGCCTGCAATGCGGGAGACCTGGGTTCAATCCCCTGGAGAAGGAAATGGCAGCCCACTCCAGTACTCTTGCCTGGACAATCCTATGGACAGAGGAGCCTGGTAGGTTACAGTCCACGGGGTTGCAAAGAGTCAGACATGACTGAACAACTTCACTTTTTTTTTTCTTTCTTTCTTTCTTTCTTTCTCTCTCTTTCTTTCTCTGAGAATACTGAAATCAGCCAAGAATCTTGATAGAAGGAGTGTTGAAGTAAGTGACAATAAAATTAAGAACTAAATTTTTTCAAAAAGTGAGGGAGAGTGAACCAGAAATCAGAAGATAACTATAACAGGTTAGAGGAGACAGGTAGAGGAGAGCACGTGAGACAATGTGAAACTTAAGCCTGGATGTGGATTTTTTTAGGGAAGATGAACAGTGAATGATCGAAAAGCAGAAATGAAGAACAAGAAAGACAGCTAACCCACCTTCAGAGACCCTAATGGTGTCAAGGTTTTGAGAATGAAAACAGCTACCATTCAGTAGGACTTCAGGGGCAAAGTGTGATCAGGGGTGTCAGGTATTGGTCAACACAGGAAGGCAAAGATAACTTTCACAGAAGACACTTAAGTTATCAAAGAAACCACAGTGGCAGAACAAAGCCTCTGATCTTGGTACATATATCTTATATGTGGTCAAAAAAAAAAAGTGGCTTTTGCACAAATGTAAGAAAAAGAAGGAGAGAGTAAGGGAGGTAGGAAGGAAAGAGGAGAGGAAAGATATACAAATGACAAACACAATTTATGAAAAGATGCTCCACATCACATGTTATCAGGGAACTACAAACTAAAATAATGAGATACCACTACACATCTATTAGAATAGCTAAAACCTGAAACACTGGCAACAACCAAGTGTCGGCAAGGACTGGAGCAACAGGAATATCCAATCACTACTGGCAGGAATGCAAAATGGCATAACCACTTTGGAAGACAGGTTGAAAGTTTCTTACAAAACTGGACATACTCTTACTGTGTGATCCAGTAATCATGCTCCTTGGTATTTATCCAAATGATACAAAAATGTATGTCCACATAAAAAGCTGTGCATGGGAGCACCCTGGTCTAGTGGTTAGGAATCGGCACTTTCACAGTCATGGCGTGGGTTCAATCCCTGGTGAGGGAACTGAGATCCCACAAGCTCCATGGCACAGCAAAAAAAAAAAAGCTGCACATGAATATTTATAGCAGCTTTATATATAATTGCCAACATTTGAAAGCAACCAAACTGTTTTTCAGCAGGTAAATGGATAAACAAACTGTGTGCCTTGAACCAAATCGTGTCCCTGCAAAATTTATAAGCTGAAGCCCCTTATATGACTGCATCCAGGGTTAGGATGGTATTTAGGAGGTAATCAAGCTTAAATGAGGTTACAAGTGTGGGGCCCTAATCTGCTAGAACTGTGGCCTCATAAAACTAAGAGCTAGATCTATCTACCTACCTCTCTCTCTCCTTCCCTCCTTCCTTCCCCTTCCACCCCTCTGCCTTGTGAGGACACAGCAAAAAGATGGCTGTCTGTAAGTCAGGAAGAAAGGTCTCACCAGAACCTGACCATGCTGGCACCTGAAGTTGGACTTCTGGCCTCCAGAACTGTCAGAAAATAAATTTCTATTGTTTAAGCTACCTAGGTATTTTGTTATGGGAGCCCAAAAGACACTGTGGTATATCCATATAATGGAATACTATTCAGTGCTGAAAAGAAATGAGCTATCAGGCCACTAAAAGACAGAGGGATCTTAAATGCATTTTGCTAAATGAAAGAAGCCAATTTGAAAATGCTACATACTATATCATTCCAACAATATGACATTCTGAAAAAGGCAAAACTAGAAGACAGTGGACGGAGAAGGCGATGCAACCCACTCCAGTACTCTTGCCTGGAAACTCCCATGGACAGAGGAGCCTGGTAGGCTGCAGTCCATGGGGTCGCTGAGTCGGACACGACTGAGCAGTGACTTCACCTTCACTTTTCACTTTTGTGCGCTGGAGAAGGAAATGGCAGCCCACTCCAGTGTTCTTGCCTGGAGAATCCCAAGGACGGGGTAGCCTAGTGAGCTGCCGTCTATGGGGTCACACAGAGTCAGACATGACTGAAGCGACTTAGCAATGGCAGCAGAAGACAGTGGAAAGATCAGTGGTTGTAGAGGGCTTTGCAGGAAGGAGGCAGAGACAAATAAGTGGAGCACAGGGAATTTTTTAGGGCAGCATAACTACTTCATACGATACTATAATGGTAGATACTGACATTAGGCATTTGTCAAAATCCACAGAATGAACATGGAGAAAGCAAGGGAGCTTCAGAAAAACATCGGCTTCATTGACTATGCGAAAGCCTTTGAGTGTGTGGATCACAACTGTGGAAAATTCTTAAGCAGATGGGAATACCAGACCACCTAACCTGTCTCCTGAGAAATCTGTATGTAGGTCAAGAAGCAATAGTTATAACTGGACATGGAACAACCAACTAGTTCAAAATTGGGAAAGGAGTGTAAGGCTGTATATTGTCATCCTGCTTATTTAACTTCTATGCAGAGTACATCATGGGAAATGCCAGGCTGGATGAATCACAAATTGGAACAAGATTCCCAGGAAAAATATCAACAACCTCAGATATGCAGATAATACCAATAGCAGAAAGTGAAGAAGAACTAAAGAGCCTCTCAATGAGGATGAAAGAGGAGAATGAAAAAGCTGGCTTGAAACTCAACATTACAAAAACTAAGATCATGGCATCTGATCCCACCACTTCCTGGCAGATAGAAGGGGATAAAGTGGAAGCAATGATCGATTTCCTTTTCTTGGGCTCCAAAATCATTACAGATGGTGACTACAGCCATGAATGTAAGAGATGCTTGTTCCTTGAAAGGAAACCTATAACAATCAAGACAGTGTATTAAAAAGCAGAGACATCACTTTGCCAACAAAAATCTATATAGTCAAAGCTATGGTTTTTCCAGCAGTCACATATGGATGTGTGAGGTGGATCATGAAGAAGGCTAAGCACCGAAAAAACTGATGATTTTGAATTATGGTGCTGGAGAAGACTCTTGAGAGTCCCTTGGACTACAAGGAGATCAAACCAGTCAATCCTAAAGGAAATGAACCCTGAATATTCATTGGAAGGACTGTCACTGAAGCTGAAACTCATATATTTTGGCCACCTGATGTGAAAAGCCAGCTCACTGGAAAAGACCCTGATGCTGGGAAAGACTGAAGGCAAAAGGAGAAGCGGGTAGCAGAGCATGATAGTTAGATAGCATCACTGACTCGGTGGACATGAATCTGAGCAAACTCCGAGACAGTGTAGGACAGAGGAATCTGGCATGCAAAGAGTTGGATATGATGTAGCGACTGAAAAACAACAACAACAAAAAAAACACAGAATGAACAGAGTGAATCTTAATATAAACTATGGACTTTAGTTAATGATAATGTATCAATACTGGCCCATGAACTGTAACAAATATACTCCATTAATGCAAGATGCTACCAATAAGGGAAACTTGGGGGGTGGGGAAATTCTGTACTCACCCCTCAATTATTCTGTAAATCTAAAACTGTACTAAAAATAAGCTCTATCAAGTACTTAAAAATAATTACACTAAAATAGAATTTCAGCATCTATAAATAAAGTTGTTCTGGAACGGGGTCATGCTCAGTTTATACTGTCCATGGCTGCTTTCATACTACAACTGGCAGAACTGAGTAGCTGGAACAGAGACCACATGACCTCAAAAGCCTAAAATATTTACTATCTAGATCTTTACAGAAAACATTTACAGGGCCTCTCTAAATTTCATTACCCAACATAAAAGGAATATGCACATCTTGTCATAGGCTGTTCCGAGTAAGCCACTTTTAATTATTCAAAGTTGTTAGAATCACAAGTTCTAATTACATGATCTGATTTTAAAATTTTAACTGGCTAGCTTGTAATATAGAAAAAAAATCAAATCAGTGAAGTACCTGAACACCCAAAATGGCAACTCTCAGAAAAAGAACCCGTATTCTACTGAGAAATGCTAGCAGAAAGTAACCTTTCACTCCAGCACCCGCAAAACCTATCCTACTTACTGAACACCTGAGGAATCAGAAGTAAAATGTTCTATTAGAAGAAGATTTAACAGTGTCAAAAGAGAAGCTTGGAAAAACCATGGGAAATGGGCATATTCGGGGAGGGGCACGGCAAGATACCCGAGCTGAGTCAGTTAACCGACTACAAAGAACTGAATGATCTGTTAAAGAACATTAAGAGTAGGCGTCAACATATAAGATTAGTCAAGAAAATGCAGCCTGAGTATCAGAAGACATATTAATGCTATCAGGAAGTATCCCACAGTTATAGCTTAAGAAACATCATGAACATATAATAGTTGACTAGCTGAGAAAATAGATCCTAACTACCCAATATACTAGATTCATTAATAACTGGGGGTATCTTGGTAAGAATCAAATCTGTAGAAATTATTTAGGAAAGCAATATAAAATAGTGACTAAGTTAACAGGCTTTGGAGGTAGACAAACGTGGTTCTTATCCTGCTTCTGACACTCACTAGCTATAAGACTTTGAGCATTCATTTTCTCTTCGCTTCAGTTTCCTTATCTGTGCATCTAAGAGCTTAGCAGAGAACCTCACACAAAATGTTTAATAAATGACAATTGTTCCTATTGTAATAGGAATATATTTTCCAAAGCCAAATATATTTTCCCAAGCCAAATACAGTAGGCTTATACTGTATAAGATTATACTACACTTATACTACTTACACTACAAGTACACTCTTGTAAGAGTCTATTTTTTACAACTCAGAAAATCTACCCAAGGATTGAAATAAATCTCTAACAGTATATAATTTAAGAGAAGTTCTGCCCTTGGAAAATCAAATGAGAATTTCAGTTCAACAAAGAGAATTGAGATTACACTCTTGCTACTGACAATGATGGTCCAATGAAAAGATGAAGGTCAGTCTGTGTTTCCCCCAAATGTTAAAGGTGATGAATGATGTAGGTTTGCTAAAGTACTCATTCAGGGAAGTATACAACCCCAAATTCACACTGAAGCTCAAGAACAGTGTAAGTACTACTCTGTTAAGGTAAGAATATTACTATTTTTATAAGGTAAGGACAAGTTTTCTCTAAACACTGGATGATAAAGCTTCTCTACTCTTATTTCGACTACATTCCATTCCTCTCTTCCTGCCACAAAGCCAAACAAAATATCTGTAACAAGCAAAATCAGAATTGTATCCGGAGAGCAAGCAGGATTACACCCGTTTATAAGCGTTAGGTGTAGATGAACAGCAACCTGAGGTCAGGTGCTAGGGTGCTTTGCTTCTCTGCCAATATGGATATCAGGCTCGATCAATAGTGGAAGCTCAGAAAAGGATTCACCTTCTCTCAGACAAACCAAACGTGTACATACACGCACAAACATTTCACGGCAAGCATCGCCCACATCGCACACTCTGAGAAAAAACCTTGCAGCCTTTTTGGTGGTCACGGCCATCCTGCCCTAAGCTTCCTAATGACGTCGTATTCGCCGCACCAAATCATCACCTGGTACTTCCCCAGAGGAGACAGCCAAACACGATAGTAATTCCAATCAGGCAATATTTTACACTCATGTCGCCAGGACAGACACCGACAGGTTCTGCTATATTCTACTAGCACCACGGACGGAAGCGACGAGTGACCCTCGCTTCCCCGACAGGATTCGTCCACACCTGTCACCGAGAGCGCGCGGAAGCAGGGAGGAAGAAACCCGGAGCCACCCCGGCACAGTCTCAGATCCCACTCACCCCAGTCTTCATCCGGCCGGTGAGGGAGTCCCGGACTAAAAGGTGCCTCCATGGTGCCGGCAACGCCAGCCGGCTCCCCCGAAACACACGTTCCGCTGCCCACTAACTCGATGACTAGTCCTGGGACGGCGGCGGCGGGCGGACAAAATACTCCGTAACGCTGACGCGACGGTGGCCGATTGGAGACAAACTGCTGCGGCCGCACGAGGGACGTCAGAGCCTGAACTAGTTTTAAATAAATCGCTGAGCAAGTATTTTTCCCTTTTGGAGTTTTCGGCATTTTCTGTTCTGCTGTTTTAAGGAAAAAAGAAAGACGCAAACACTACGTTGGTTAAATAAAATACATTAATAATATTTTGAAAAATGGGGGAAAACTCATTCTGAACATCGTCCCCTGAATTTCATTCCACAGTGGAGATATATCAAAACAAAATTTAGAGACTAAGAAAGTAAATCTGGTTTAATTTTAATAACTCACTATGAATGTAAAAATTCTCCATATACACAAATGTGTGGAAGAAAAATACACAACAACTTTTCCACATTCGTTAGAGCTTCCTCTCTACTGGCACAGTATCTGAGATAAGCAAAAATACTATGAATCGTACTTCTAGAAAGCCTACTTTTATTTAAGCAAATTTAAACAAAATAAATATAAAAGATGAATTTTCCAAAAATCAAAATCGGCTCACCGCCTTAAACATACATTTCCAAAGCATAGCACCTAGTACTTACCCTAAGACCTTTAATAATGTAAATTCCCAATCTTTTTACTACTAAAACTTATGGATCGATTTTGTTTTTAAAAATCCACATTCACCACAAATTCTAACTGAAAACTTGAACTGAGTTTGATGAAAGAGTTTCAAGACCGCTACTTAATAAAATTTCTTTTTAAAGCATTTCAGCGGTTGAATATTTAATAAAAGCCTCCACCTTAAGAACACGTATGTTCGATGCATGAGACAGGGTGCTCAGGGCTGCTGCACTGGGATGACCCCGAGGGATGGGATGGGGAGGGTGGTGGAAATGGGGTTCAGGATGGGGGACACATGTACACCCATGGGGGATTCATGTGAATGTATGGCAAAAACCACTACAATATAAAAAAAGGAAAAAAAGAACACGTATACCTCTAGGACCAAGTGGAATCTTTCCCTCCGTTACTAAACAAAACAAGCTCTTCCCAGAATCCTCAAAACTCCTCGTGTCTGATTACTACGGATTACACAATCCGTGGTATAAAGAATCGCCCTGGGACGCAAACCCCGAAAAAAATCACAGAATTATCTTACATTAAAGGTGATTCTTTCTGTCATGGGCTAACTAGTCACTTTTCATATCAGGTGAAATTTATAAGATTTTTATTCTCACCCAACTGCAAATTCAAAAATTGCCACAAAAACTAAAACAAAACCACCAAGAATCTTCTATATCCACCACATACCTTAGCCTTTTTTTCTTTTTAAAGAAAATCGCTGTGACTTAACTCCAGCAAGTTTTCCGTTTTTAATTTAAATTTTTTTATTTTTTATTCAAGTGGAGATAATACAAAACAAACTTTGAGTGCTTACCGCCAAGAATTAACAAACATAAACAATTTCCATTTTCACTTCAAATTTTTCATAAGAAGTTAAACATTGCAGATTAAGTTGAGCTATGTGGTTTTCCTCTGCTTCTTTTCCCTTCGCCCACACAGACAACTTCTATTATGAATTTTATGGTAACCATTAAATCCATTTTTATCATGTTTAAATATGTGTATAGATGCATACATTTAGTGTTGTTTTGGGGTATTTTAATTTACATAAACATTTAGCACTAGTCTTCTCCAAGTCACTTTTCTCATTCAACATTATTTTTTGATATGTTTTAACTGTTATATGGCATTTCCATAAATTTTTTCATTTCCCTACTGATGGACATAAATTTTTTCATTTCCCTACTGATGGACATTTGGATGGTTTCAACATTTTACTGTTACATAAAACATCCTCGTATGGGTATCCTTGTGCATATATGCAAGAATGTCTTTTAAGGTACTTGCTGGTTCATGAAGTAGGAGTACTACTATTTGCCAAATAATACCAATTTACACTCTCATTAGCAGTGATGAATTCTCACCAACGCTAGATGTAATCAGACTTTTATTTTTTGCCTGTGAAGGGTGTGACTATAATTTACATTTCCCTGATAATTAGAGGTGATACATCTCTCATATTCATTAAACTTTATTTCTTCTGTGAATTGCCCATTCATATCTTTTATAAAATTTCTTACTGGATTTTCTTTCTCTCAATAATGTGTACACTTAACCCATACGTATGTAGCAAATACTTTCTCTGAGGTTGACATTTATCTTTGTTTACGGGATTTTTGTCCTCTAGGTTTTAATTTCAATGTAGTCAGACTTATCAACCTTTTGTTAATGATCTCTGCTATTTGTATATTGCATAAGAAATCCATCCCTCTCCTGAGGGAATTTTTCTTTCCATATTTTTATAGTTTCATTTTACACATCCTTTTTTAAAAAAAATTTATTCAGTTATTGCTGACATATAGTAACACTATTGACTTTTATACAGCAATTTTGTATTCAAAAACCTTACTGAATTATGTGCAGTCAAATGCTCAACCATGGAGCTATACCCTCCTTACTGTAAATCCTCTAGGATTTTCTGTGTAGGAAGACTTCTTGTATGTAAACATTAACACTTTAAAATCGATTTTTTATTTAACATTTTAGATGAGGTGAAAGTCGCTCAGTCGTGTCCAATTCTTTGCGACCCCATGGACTATACAGTTCATGGATTCTCCAGGCCATAATACTGGAGTGGGTAGCCTTTCCCTTCTCCAGCGGATCTTCCCAGCCCAGGGATCAAACCCAGGTCTCCTGCATTGCAGGCAGATTCTTTACATCTGAGCCACAGGGGAAGCATATCATTTTAAAATTAACCTTTAATATGGAAATTTTCAAGCAAACAAAAGATAAGAACCTGGGGAATTCTTAAGTCTTCATTTGGGGGAACTCCTGGCAGTCCAGCGGCTAGGAGTCTGCATTTTCACCACCAAGCACTTTCACTGCTGTGGTCTGGGTTCAGTCCCTGGTTGGGGAGCTAAGATTCCACTGTCCAGGGTCAAAAGAAAACAAAAACCTCATTTGTGAGACTCACTTGGTGAGTCTCCTGATTGTAATATCTAGAGGCTTGATAGGTTTTGGGGTTTTGTTTTTTTGTTTCTGCAAAATCTTTTCTTTGGAGACTTTTTTTTAAAGAAACATCAATGTTCATTAAGAAATATGCTGTCTGTAGATCTTTTTAAGTCATACCTGTTGAATGTGATCAAATAACTTAATTCATTTGCTTTCAACTTAAACCCTTGGCAGAGAAATAAAATTTCAAAGAATTCTATGTCTAGATCCATACCTAGGACTCTACTCTGGCATCTGGTAATGTCTCTTCCCACAGGTTAAGAATCCATGATGCCAAAGTGATGTGCCCAGCCAGGACATATATCCCCCTCCAGACACACTTCTGACACACAAATAGCTCCACGCCTTGCTCAGGCCTCTGACCTCCTAAAGAACTATGACAATAGTGTATGCCAGGAGTGTAGACAGCTTAGAAATGTGAGGTTAGGAGTCCAAATAATACATATGCACAGGGTCCCCATGGACAAATCCAGGGGTAGGGAAAGAAGGACAATCTGTGGGTAGGAGCCAACTCTCACTGCATTGCCATATTTTGTCACTCAACTCCACAGAGAATTCTAAATTCAAACGTCTTCTGGGTCATTATGAAGATGTATTTGTCAAGATAAGAGATTAAAACATTTTAATAGCTTAGTAGGAGAAGGCAATGGCACCCCACTCCAGTACTCTTGCCTGGAAAATCCCATGGACAGAAGAGCCTGGTAGGCTACAGTCCATGGGGTCACTAAGAGTCAGACGACTGAGCGACTTCACTTTCACTTTTCCCTTTCATGCACTGGAGAAGGAAACGGCAACCCACTCCAGTATTCTTGCCTGGAGAATCCCAGGGACGGCAGAGCCTGGTGGGCTGCCGTCAATAGGGTCACACAGAGTCAGACACGACTGAAGCGACTTAGCAGCAGCAGCAGCAGCTTTAAGTTTTAAATATTAAGACAAATAGATAGTAAACTTCAATTTTGTACTGTCTGAATCCTTCCAATGTTGGCAGAATGCCTGACTAGTGAATTTGTAGCTTAGTTAAAAACTGCATTTCATCAGTAGTATTAGATTTTACAATCAGATTGACATTTTCAGTATATCTTCAAGACAAATATCACCCTGAATAGTGAACTCAAACAATAAATATAGAGGTTAAAAGCTCAGATTTTGGAGTAAGTCAAATCTTACTTCTAACCTAGGTTCACTAGATACCTGTGTAACTTTGAGGAAGTGATAATCTTTCTGAGCCTCAATTTTGACTGTAAAATGGGAATAGGGTCTATTTCAGAGACGTTTTGAGGACTAAATATACATTAAGTGTTTAGGATAATGACTGGCACAAAAATACTCAATTAATTGCAGCTATTTTAAGAGAAATTGTTGACTGCTAGTAGCTAGGCACTATATAAAGTTCTTTTTCAGCACCGTATCACAAAAATCCTCAGAAAAACTCAGATGTGGATCATATCATTATCTTCATTTTAGGTAAAAACAAAGTAAAGCTAATACAAATGATCTTTCAAACAATCCTGTCAGGAGAGCAGAGATTAATCTCATTTCGTGAAGATGAAAAATGACTCAATTTTCAAAAGACCTGCTCACTTCCAAGAAGATGGTGATCAGTGGAGCCAGATTAGAGCCGCTCTCTAATAATTCTACTTCAGTACTGTTTTCACTGTACCACACTGCCTCTGAAATAAGGTTAATATTGCTGTTTTCAACAAATATGTGAATCCAAATGTTTTACACTGGTATTCCTAAATATTAAAAAGATTTCTTTTTTGAGGACAAAGGCATAATGGATTTTCTATCCATCCCCCACCCCCTGCCAAAAAAGAAAAAAACAAAACACTGAAAGACTTTAAATCTGAAAATCTTGCTTAGAGGGTGTTTCACAAAACTTCAAAATTTGCAGAAAGAAAAGTCTTGTATCCCAAAACAATTCCTCACTGGCAAATACTAATTATCACTCAAAAAAGATACTATTTTGTCAATTCCCCTTGCAACAATGTAAATTACAAGGCAGAGGTTTTATCTAGTTTGTTCAATGTATCACCAAATTGCACATAACAACAGGTGCCTAGTAACTATTTACTGAATTGACAATTATAAATTCAAGTAAAATCTATGTCTGTGTCAGATGCCGGTGTCATGGAAGGTAACTTGAACAGTATGAAACTGCTGCTACTCAACTGCTTTTTACCTACAAAGAGGCAAAGGTTCAACCTAACTGTTTCTAATAAGCTTTCTGGAAAACATTACAAAGTAAAGAGGTAAACAGCTATTACGAAAGCTAAGATAGAAACGGAGAAGTTTTTTCTCCTAAGAAAAATGTATTAAATGAAAGTTGCCAAAGGCTCAAGGTCCTATTCTGAGATACTCTCAAGAGATAACTGTTAAGTCTCACCCTTTTAAACAGGATGGTGATTCACATTTCTTGGTATTTAAAGTAACTTCCATGTTGATGTTTATGTACAGATAGATACACTCACATGTGAAGATATGCAAAATGTATTAAGAACATGGACTACTTTATTAGCTAATTCTGATCTCATGTAAATGTTCAAGCATCTAATCAGGTGCAAGTCTAACTATTATCAATGAGTAAAATAAACTCCTGTCTCCAGAGATCACATTAAAAAGCTAATCTGGACATATTACCTTTCCCAATACTCTAACACACCAGGTTACAAAGGTGATTGATATGCAGTTATTCCACATTTAATTTTCTTCATCATTAGAAACATACCTAACATTAAGCAGATTATTTCCAAAAGTATCTTTAACATGTTTTTCTAAAAACTCGAATAACTGGGATTTCAGAACAAAATTGGAAAAAAGACATTTTAGTCAGCATTTTACTGATGTCCTTTCCTTCTACATTTCCAAGAAAAATCCAGACTTATGTAGCTTTACTAATGTCCCTTAAAAGAAAATGTCAAAACTCATCCAAGCAAATTTGCTTTACATTTCTAGAAATAAAAGGATGTCGCTTAAATATGACAGTTTTAAATTTGGGGGCATTATTCTGTCCATCTAGACCTGAAGAATTTATAACTAACATTCCAAAAATCACAACTTTAAGGAAGTGACATATGTATAGTTACGGCTGATTTGCATTTTTCTACAGCAGAAACCAACACAAGATTGTAAAGCAATTTTCCTCCAATTAAAAAATAAATTTTTTAAAAAGATGAGAAAAAATATCACAACTTTTAATATATATGAAATAAAGAAAGTATCCAGGTTATAGAAGATTTTAATATCAAAGTATAATTTACATGATTAAAAAGTTCTGATTTCTATACAAAGTATTCTACTTAGACAGTATAAGCAGTCGACAATGTATAGTTTCTAAGTAACATCAAGTGATTTTATCTTCTCACATTGCAAATGAAATGTGAATGGCATAAAAACTACACAATCTGCCACCAATGACAATAAGGAAGAGTAGCACATATCAGCAAGTTATCAAATGTAACAAGTTCATATTTTTCTTGTTTGTGATCCCAAAACCGGCAGCATTTTTATTTCATCCACTCTGTTCTTATGTATTTGAAAAGCAGGTGTTATCCATCTACCACATGAGCACTGTTCACCATACCAGTTGAAAGAACCCAACTTGGCACTGCATTTGGGGCAGAGAAGCTAAAAGAAAACAGATGTGTTACTTTTTCTTTCACTTTTATATAAAACAAGTAATTTTCTTTGGTAACACAGGATATAAAACAGTAAGACATGGCTCATACCTTCAAGGAGTTGATGGTCTAATCAGTGAGATGAAATGTAATGGCAATTTACTATAACAGATAGTAGACTACGATAATTGTTAAGTATGTTATACTCTGGGAGTGTAGAGAAGGAATAGATTAATTCCAGAATGAAAGGAGAAAGGTGAAGACTGAGACATGAAACAGAAGGTTTCATGACTGTGGCATGTATGTTGACTTGTACTAAGACTAGAGCATTTCAAGCAAACAGTACAGTAACATGAGCATACCCGATCCATACTTTAAATACAGTGTCATCATAAACAAGATGAGATAGAAAAATCTTTCATTATCCAGACACCATATTATGTGTTTACCTTTAAACCAACTATAAAGAAAGTTTGTACATAAAACTCAGAACTAAAATTGATTATATCTGAAATATCTGAAAGTTTTTAGTTTGACAAAATATACCACATTCCTCAAAACAATCAAACATAAGAGTTACTGTATGATCCAGTAATTCCAATTCTGAGTATATACTCAAAAGAAATAAAACCAGGGACCCAAACAGATATTTGTATACCTATGTTCATAGCAGCATTATTCCCAATACCCAAAGAGAGGAAGCAACCCAGATATCCATGAACAGATGAGTAGACAAACAAAATGTGGTATACACATAAAATGGAATACTATTCAGCATTAAAAAGGAAGGAAACTCTGACACATGCTACAACATGGATGAACCTTGAGGACATTATGCCAAGTGCAATAAGCCAGCCACAAATTTATGAGGCACCTGGAGGAGTCCCATTCATAAAAGCAGAGAGTAGAACAGTGGTTGCCAGGAACTGGGGAGGAGAGGGTGGGGGATTAGTGTTTCATGGGTATGGCATTTCAACTGGGGAAGATGGTGGTGATGGTTACAAAATGTGAACGTTCTCAATACTACTGAATTACACACTAAAAACAGTTAAAATGGTAAATTTATGTTATGACTATTTTACTATAATTTTAAAAAACCACATTCATAATATATGTATGTCAGGCCACTTATGCTGTATACTTTCAACTTATACAATGCTGTGTATCAATTATATCTCAATAAACTGGAAGAAAAAAAAAAAACTGTGTATCTCAAAGCTCAGATAAGCAACAGACTGGAGAAAACATCTGCATTACGTGAAACATTAACTCTAGACTATATAAACAGCTCCTAAATTCCTTAGAAAAAGACAAAACCCATAGAAATGGGCCAAGGATAGGAAGGAAATTTTCTGCAAAACAAAGTATAAATGGCTGATAAGTACATAAAGATGCTGGTCTCAGCAGCAGTCACAGAGATTCAAATTAAGACACCTTAGGATTAACATTTTTCATCTCATAGACAGACAAAACCTTACTGATTTTATAATAGCCATATGCCAAAGGTATGGGGAAATGAGTACATGCATTCAATGTTAGTGAAAGGCAAATTTGTGTGGGCATTGTTAAGGTCAGCCCAGAATATTAGTAAAATTTAAAAATGTACACTCTTCAAGCCAGGAATTCCACTTTTAGGTATATATTCTATAAAAAAATAAAGGTACAAAGAAGTATGCACAAATGTGATCTAGAATATTTCGCAAAAAAGTAAAATAAATGCCTTTATCTTGGGTGCTTTCCAGATTAAATAAAAGCAGCAAGGGAATTCCCTGGGCATCCAATGGTTAAGACTCCATGCTTTCACTGCTGAGGGCCAGGGTTAAATCCCTGGTCAGCAAACTAGGATTCCACAAGCCACAAGGTGCAGCCAAGATAAATAAAAGCAGCAAGGCAAAAAACATAAGCCACAGAAGAAAAAACAGATAAAATGGACTTCAACAAATAGTATCAAGAGTAGGAAGTGACTGCTGTACAAGGTTTATTTGGTAGTGATAAAAATGGTGACAGATTGTAAAACCTGTGAACATACTAAAAACCACTGAACTGTACACTTTCCATGGGTGAATTATATGGTAAGTGAATTATATCTCAATAAAGCAGCAGCATCTGAAAACATGGGTTTGAATATAGGGTACCCCCTTCTAGGCAAGACATTAACTAATGTAGATTGTTTCCTCGTGTATAAAATGTGAATATATATCTGCTCTATTTTATAAAATTATTGAATTCTTCAAATTAAATACAGTGAGAGTTTCATAAAATACTCACTATACAAACTTAGATAATCTTTAAACATCATTACATCTTAGATTAAGAATATCTTTAGCCTTTTTGTCCGACATCTTAGCGAAGCGGCAGTGGTCGCAGCTGCTCTTCGGGCTTCGCTATGCCGCCCAAGGACAAGAAGAAGAAAGATGCCGGAAAGTCGGCCAAGAAAGACAAAGATCCTGTGAACAAATCTGGGGGCAAGGCCAAAAAGAAGAAGTGGTCCAAAGGCCAAGTTCGGGACAAGCTCAATAACCTAGTCTTGTTTGACAAAGCAACATATGACAAACTCTATAAAAAAGTTCCCAACTATAAGCTTGTAACTCCAGCTGTCGTCTCTGAGAGACTGAAGATTCGAGGCTCCCTGGCCAGGGCAGCCCTTCAGGAACTCCTTAGTAAAGGACTTATTAAACTGGTTTCAAAGCACAGAGCTCAGGTGATTTACACCGGAAACACCAAGAGTGAAGATGCCCCAGCTGCTGGTGAAGATGCATGAACAGGTCCCACCGACTGTACATTTTGAAAAATAAAACTTTATTAAAATCAAAAAAAAAAAAAGAATATCTTTACATTAATATCAAGTAAATCTAAAAGAGTTGCAGCTGTCACAGGATGGTCATATGAACTGCATTCTTTAGAATTAGTAAGAAATTAAAAAGAATCTCGTAACAAACATATAAAACTGAAGGAATCAAAAACAGAGATACATAGAGCCAAAAGAGAAAAAAGGAAGATTAAGAAGAAATTTTAAATCTAACTTTAAAATCCGTGATTTGCCCTACTTCTTACAAAGCTCAAGTTTTGCTAAATATATTCTAGTTTGTCTTAATTTGAAAACATATAAACAGCCTTAAAAGGAATTAACTGAGACCAAAAGCTCTCAACCAAAAAGTGGATCACTATTTTAGATCACTTGGTTTTTATTTAACTAATTTATCTTTGATAGAATCTTGCCTATACTACAAAGATATAATCTTTAGAAGAAAGCAGTTAAGATGGAGTGAAACACTAGTTAAAGTATGGTTTAAAATGAAAGAAGAAACAAAATACAGATGACATAATAAAACTAAAGAAAGTAAAATGTGTTCTCACCTGTCCATCCATCACGCCCAACAAAGTAGATTCCATCCACTGTACAGGTTCAATGAAATAAGATGTACATTGAGCCTGACTCCCTGTGGAAACTGGCACGGGGGATGGTGTCATCCTCTTGTGGGCAAAGGCTATAGGACCACTTCCTTCATTATGATCCAAAATGCTAGAACGTCTAAATAAAGATCGCCTGCAACCCCCAAACAAACAAAAACATTAATGATTTCCAAAAGGATGAAAAAATAGATTAAATGTGCAGTATTTCTTAGAGGGCAAATTAATGTAACATTGATTATGCTATTTTAATTTTTGATAACCTCTACAAGTAACCAGATAACTTTTAAGAATTTATTTTCTTCTTGAAATCAGATCTGAATATGAAATTTCTGTATTATTCAATTAAACAAATTCTTCCTATAAGATTTTAAGAAACTGAAACTTTCAGTACTTTTCTACTGAGACAAAATAAAATCTCCAGAGGACACAAAATATTTTACCTGCACTTTCTACATTTGTAGAGACCCCCATCTTTCAATCCTTGTGAAATGGCAGATGGGTCAACAGCAAAGAGTTCTTGAGGTAAGTTCTGCAATTCTACGTAACATAAAACGTATCCATTTGTCAAAATCAACTCTGCATTTTCGGACAAAATTCAGTTTGTGTCAAATTGAGGCAAGCTGCTCAGTGGTAAAGAATCCACATGCCAATACAGAAGATGCAGGTTCGATCCACAGGTTGGGAAGATCCCCGGGAGAAGGAAATGGCAACCCACTCCAGTATTCTTGCCTGGGGAATCCCATGGACAGAGGAGCTAGTCCATGGGGTGACAAGAGAGTCAGACACAACTTAGCAACTAAACAACAATCTCAGAAATTAAAAAAAATCTCCAGTGTTGAGAAATGAGGGCGATGTAGGAGAGCACAGTGATGCAGCCCTTGGCTTCCAGGCACAGACTGACTGACTTCAAATTCAAGCCAGCCATTTACAAACCATGTGACCCTGAACGAGCTATTTCTTGCTAAACCATGGTTTCAAAATGAAATAAAAGTACCTGTTTCAAAAGTGAAATAATGCACCTGAAGCATCTGGTGTCAGAGTAAACTACACCTAGAAAGGACTGAATGTGCTGTGCTTAGTTGCTCAGTTGTGTCTGCCTCTTTGCGGCCCCATGGACCATAGCCCACCAGGCTCCTTTGTCCATGGGATTTCCGAAAGCAAGAATACTGGAGAGGTTGTCATGACCTCCTCCAGGGGATCTTTCCAACCCAGGGATGGAACCCAGATCTCCCGCATTGCGGGTGGATCCTTTACCCAGGCTGAGCCACCAGGGACGCCCAAAAATGGACTGAATACATACTGCCAATTATTACTTACCTGGATACTTCTCTGTAACCTTTTGTAAACGATATTGTTTATAAACTGCACTTGAGGTATCTACTTCACAGCCCATTGCCTGGTATAATTTCAGTTGCCACTCAAACCCCTCATTCATCCTGCAAGGGCAAACAGATACAGAGTCAAATTTTCTTAAATAAAACTGCATCACAAAAGCAGAATTATTACTGTAACAAGTAACTCACTTGGCCTCTGGCTTGACAGTCTTAAGGTTTTCATAGGCTTTTTCAAAGGTAAGCTGGTCAGTCTTCATCATAAAAGCGGTTATTACTGTCACACTTCGACTGACCCCTGCATGACTGAAAAAGAAACCTTTAAAATATCAAATAGCAACAATTACAAAAACAAAAAAACCCACCCCCTATAAACGGTAAAGTTTGGGTCCACTTCTTGTCTGCTTCTTCTACTCAAGCAAACCCTTTGCCTCTTAAATACTACTGCTGTACAAAAGAAGTATTCCTTTATTTCCTTATTCATTTTTAATTCTGAACCATGTGAATGTATTACCTATTGAAAAATAATTACACTAATTTTTTAACATCTTATAATGGCTTCAGAACAAATCTAAATTCTTTTGCTCTTGGCTTTAAAGGCCCTGGAGATCTGGTCCCAAACTTCTATTTTATCACAACCTTATGTACTTTATGTAATATTTATAACAAAGGAGGGCTGTAAAATTGCTGACTCAGTAAGCGTAAACTGTTGTAATCACACTCTTTCTGCCACTGCTACGTCCTAATCAATTTTTCTCTCCGCAAATCTCCCCTACATCGGCCACGCCTGCCTCAAACAAAAACAGTGACAATAACCTGCTCTCCCTCTGAAGTTTGAATAACCTTAACCTCTGTTAATCTCTCTTACTACACACCTCGCATCCTAGTCTGCATTTCCTCAGTATGTGTCTGGCTACTCGAGAAGAGATTTAAACTCTTTAGGTGCAGAGACTTAGTCATTTATCTGAAGATTCCTCCTGCCCTCGAAAACTCAGCGGCTGCAGAATGAACCAACACAAACAAAATGAATGAAAAGCCTGCGCGTCATCAGGGGCCGGGCTCCTGCCCACTCCTCTCTCGGACACAAGCCTACGCAAGAGGGAGCTGGAGGTTCTAGCGGTCCGACAGCCCTCTGGTCCTCTTCTGGGCTCTGGGAGGAAAAGGGTGAGGTGGGGCAGGGTGGAAGCGTGGCGGGGTTGCTCTCCCCACGGACCCGACCACTCACCAGTGCACCAGCACCGCGCGGCCTTCGGCGCGAGCCTGGACAATGAAGGCCACACAGCGGTCCAGATGACTGAGCAGGTCGGTCTCGGGTGTGTCCAGCGCTGGCACGAAGAGACTCCGTAGACCCTCGACCCCAGCCCCCGTTTTGAAGTTAGGCTCCTCCGAGTCCACCGTCAGCAATGCCGTGACTCCCGCCTCCCTCAGGTGGTCTGGCTCCGCGACGGCCGCGGCTCCACCCAAGAACAGCCCCGGACGCACTTCCAGCATATGCCTGGCAGACCTGGCCCGACTCTGGCTGCTGAGATACTCGCAGTCATGGCTCCCGTCCTGCGCCTCCAACATGGCGGCGCCCGGAGGCCGGGCTGCGGCGGGCCCTACCATCGAGTAGGCAATCGGCTAGAACGTCCTTACTTAAGGACCAGCCGGGCTGAGTTGCGCCGCTGCTGCCTCGGAGGATTTCGTCGACCGCAAGAATGTGGATTTACTGGGGAAGGTGACGTGACTTCGGCCGGGGCGGAGCTAAACCCCATTCGCAGCGGCTTCTGAACCCTAACGCAAATACCTACAGGGTTTCTCAGGCTCTTAGTGTTGAGATTTTTCTGGATTTCTGCAGGAGCAGAAAATGGATTCGAGTTGAAATGATGGTCCCACCAATCTTATGCATTTGAAATACAACACTTTTTCAGTACGTATGAAACCATTTGTTTGTAGTTCTTCTCTTGTGACTTTTTACTTTTTTTTTCTTTTTGCCCCCCCTTTTTTTATTGGTATGTGACTTCTTGTTGGTGTATATTATTCTGTATATTTGAAAATATTGATCCCATGGTTTTGTGTCGGTGCACTCCAAAGACCACCAAGAATCCACGTGTAGTTAAATATAAGTTTGTTACTCAATCATGAACTGTAGAATTTCGGGAAATGCAGGTCTTAAGAGAATGTTAGGAAGATCCTATTACAGGATTTTGGGCTTCCCAGGGGGTCACTAGTGGTAAAGAGCCCACCTGCCAATGCAGGAGACTTAAGAGACCTGGGTTCAATCTCTTGGGTCCAGAAGATCCTCTGGAGGAGGGCATGGCAACCCAGTCCAGTATTCTTGCCTGGAGAATCCCATGGACAGAGGAGCCTGGCGGGCTACAGTCCATAGGGTTGCAAAGAGACACAACTGAAGTGACTTAGCATGCATTACAGGATCTGAGCTTATATTAGATGAGTCAGGGCTAAGGGGCTATGGAAGCTCTGGATTGGATGCTGTCAGGAAGTGGGGGTGATTCTATGATTCAGTATGTTAATAAATCTTACCCAAGGGAAAGAAGGCTAGAGAGACGCTAAAGCTGTAATTGGTCAAGAAATAGCAGTCATGGTATTGGCATAAAGACGGAAACATGGGCCAACGGAACAGAATAGAGAGCCCAGAAATAAACCCTCACATATATGCTCAAATGATCTTTGGCAAGGGTACCATGACCAAACAATGGTCTTGTCAACAACTTTTTGAACATTACACCAGAAGCGATAAGTGGGACTATATCAAACTAAAAAGTTTCTGCATAGGAAAAGAAACAATCAACAAAATGAAAAGGCAACCTACAGAATGGGAAAAAATATTTTCAAACCATATATCTGATAAGGAGTTAATATCCAAAATATATAAAGAACTCATACAACTCAACTGCAAATAAAAATAGAAAATGGGCAGAGAAACTGAAAAGAGATTTTTTTTCTAAAGAAGACATACAAATGGCCCACAGGTACATAAAAAGATCCTTAATATCACTACCCAGCAGGGAAATACAAATCAAAACCATGATAAGATATCACCTTACACTAATATGGCAATTAAAAAAAAAAACAATAGGTAGCGTGTTGGTGCGGCTGGTGGAGAAAAGGGAACCCTTGTGCATTGTTGGTGGGACTATAAATGGATATAGCTACCACAGAAACTGTATGGAAGTTCTTCAAAAACTTAAAAAACAGAGCTACCATATAATGCAGCAATCACATTTCTGGATATATGTCCAAAGGAAATGAAATCAGAATCTTACAGAGATATCTGCACTCTCATGTTATTCACAACAGCCAATACATGGTAGTGACCTAAATATCCATCTAAGCATGGATGGTAAAGATGTGACTTATATATTATAAAATATTATTTAGCCAAATGAAAGTAGAAAATCCTGCCATTTGTGATAACATGAATAGAACTTTGAGAGCATTGTGCTAAGTGAAATAAGTCGGAGAGAGAAAGATGAATATTGCATCATATCACTTATATGTGGTAACTGAAAAAGCTAACTCATAGAAACAGAATAGAATAATGGTTGCCTAGGGCTGCAGGGCGGAGAAGGCAATGGCAACCCACTCCAGTACACTTGCCTGGAGAATCCCATGGAAGGAGGAGCCTGGTAGGCTGCAGTCCATGGTGTCGCTAGGAGTCGGACACGACTGAGCGACTTCACTTTCACTTTTCACTTTCATGCATTGGAGAAGGAAATGGCAACCCACTCCAGTGTTCTTGCCTGGAGAATCCCAGGGACGGGAGAGCCTGCTGGGCTGCCATCTTTAGGGTCGCACAGAGTCGGCACGACTGAAGTGACTTAGCAGCAGCAGCAGGGCTGCAGGGAGGGAGAATTGAAGAGTTGTTGTTCAACTGGTATAGAGTTTCTGTTTTTCAAGATGAAATGGTTAAGAAGGTAAATTTTATGTTTTTTCATCATAATTTTTTTTAAATAGCAGTTAGTCATTTTAGCTAAAATAGAGGTATGTTTGGTATTTTGTAATTGGACAATGTTCATGTTCTGTCTTATTCAGACATAATTATGCTGGTCTTTGTCTTACTTCATCATGATCTCAGAGTTGCCTTGTCTGGTGTTGATTTTCTGTGAAGTTGTTTATGTTCAGCAGGAGAGGAAAAAACACCTAACTGTGAGTGCCTGGCCAGCTGTAGCAACACTAAGGAAGATCTACTTCATAGTACCAAGCCAGATCCTGGATGCCAGGGCCTGATTTTCTCTTTCTCATATATGACTTTATGATTTTCAAAGAGATTGAGACTTGGGGCAGGGACACCTGACCCCCATCTAAGTCAAATGGAGGAAGCAGAAACTACTTGTGCTTGGAAACACTTAAGTGGGGAGCCTGTAGGGATAGAGGAAGAGTGGTATCTTCCCTTACTCTCACCATAGGCTCTGAACCTCTTAAGGGTTTGCCTTTTCATCTTTGTATCCCCCGCCCCACAGAATTTGGGCTAATGGTGCTGATTATTCCATCTTTTGAATGTTAGAAATGAAAGGGAAAGGAGTACCAGAAAAGACACTGTATACTTCCCTTTCAGTGTCATATCCTTCCCCATCTCAAAGGCTTTATCTCAAAGGCTCACTCAGTGTTTTTGCTGCAGTCATGTTAGCAATCTTCTGAGCCCTTGGTTGAACCAACTCAGCCTTTCTCACTTTATGGTCCTGGAAACATCTCCTGTGTGTCAGGCTCTACAGTAGATGTTGAAGCTACAAAATGAATAAGAGTCTTTGCCCTCGAGGAACTTAGTGAAAAACTGGAGTAAAAGATAAATAAATAGCCTAATAGTGTTTTGACAAGAGCAAAGGCAAATCACTAAGAAGAATGCCAGGGATGAGCATATATGGAATATATGAAAAATACTGAAATATATGTATCAAACTATTAACAATGGTTATTTCTGGGAGCTGACATGAGGAGACATACATGATAGGGTTTATACACTTCTTCCTGTATAATTTCTTAATACACTTCTTTCTGTGTAACAGTACGTGAACCGTGAACTTCCAGATGTTCAAGCTGGATTTAGAAAAGGCAGAGGCACAAGAGATCAAATTGCCAACATCCACTGGATCATTGAAAAAACAAGAGGGTTCCAGAAAAACATCTACTTCTGCTTTATTGACTATGCCAAAGCCTTTGACTGTGTGGATCACAACAAACTGGAAAATTCTTCAAGAGATGGGAATACCAGACCACTTGACCTGCCTCCTGAGAAATCTGTTTGCAGGTCAAGAAGCAACAATTAGAACTGGACATGGAACAACAGACCGGTTCCAAATCAGGAAAGCAGTATGTCAAGGCTATATTGTCACCCTGCTTATTTAACTTATATGCAGAGTACATCATGAGAAATGCCTGACTGGATGAAGCACAAGCTGGAATCAAGATTGCCAGGAGAAATATCAATAACCTCAGATATGCAAATGACACCACCCTTATGGCAGAAAGTGAAGAAGAACTAAAGAACCTCTTGATGAAAGTGAAAGAGGAGAGTGAAAAAGTTGGCTTAAAACTTGACATTCAGAAAACTAAGATCATGGCATCTGGTCCTGTCACTTCATGACAAATAAATGGGGAAACAATGGAAACAGTGACAGACTTTATTTTTGGGGACTCCAAAATCACTGCAGATGGTGACTGCAGCCATGAAATTAAAAGATGTTTACTCCCTGGAAGACAAGCTATGACCAACCTAGACAGCATATTAAAAAGCAGAGACATTACTTTACCAACAAAGGTCCGTCTAGTCAAAGCTATGGTTTTTCCAGTAGTGATGTATGGATGTAAGAGTTGGACTATAAAGAAAGCTGAGTGCGGCAGATTTGACGCTTTTGAACTATGGTGTTGGAGAAGACACTTGAGGGTCCCTTGGACTGCAAGGAGATCCAACCAGTCCATCCTAAAGAAAATCAGTCCTGAATATTCATTGGAAGGACTGATGCTGAAGCTGAAACTCCAATACTTGGGCCACCTCATGCGAAGAGTTGACTCATTGGAAAAGACCCTGATGTTCGGAAAGATTGAAGACGGGAGGAGAAAGGGACGACAGAGGATGAGATGGTTGGATGGCATCACCAGCTCGATGGATATGAGTTTGAGTAAGCTGTGGAGTTGGTGATGGACAGGGAAGCCTGGCGTGCTGCAGTCCATGGGGTCGAAAAGAGTTGGATATGCCTGAGCAACTGAACTGAACTGTATAATTTGAATCTTTTCAAGAAGTATTATTAAAATTATTCATTGTTAGCAATCATAGATATTTACATTCTGGAAAAATGGTGAGGGGAGAGAATTAAGGGTTAATCTTCTAGACATTTTATTAAGGTAGCCTAAATCATTCCGTCAGCTTTATCAGTTTTCTGTTGGAAATTAGATTTTCTTCCTCAACTCCTTAAAATGAATGTAAGTTCCTTCAAGGATGGGAGTAGGAGACATATCTGAATTGTTATTGAATAGTCATATAGCCTAGCTCAGTGTTTATCTGTATCTGGGTGAGTAATACCTCAATTCCCAAAGCTGAAAAGTATTTATCAGCTTCTGTATTTGTATACCTAGCCACTAGGTGGCACCATGTGCCCTTTTGAAAAATATATTTTCTTAACCTCCCTTAAAAGGGAGAAACGCATATATGGCAACCTGCAACAAAAGCCAGATATTTGGCCCAAGGAAAGAAGTTTGTCTTTAGAGAGGGAGCTGGGTTGCTTCTTGTCAAGGAGAGGAGAGGAGGCTCTATGCCTCTACCTAGCATTGGTAGGCTCAGGTGTGCACCACCCCCCCAGACACACAATTTATCTGTTTATTTTATCAGGAGCAAGCCTATATCATTGATAAACATGAATTAAGCAAAAATTCTAAGAGATATTCAAGTATGTGGTGGCTTGCATTTTTAAAAGACATCACTCATTCTATATAACAAGGCCTAAATTAGATGAGAATACACATCACCCTACCTTTCCATTTATGGTTGCTTTTCAGAATGTTTCATCTTCTAGTCACAAGTCACAAGTATGATTTAACACTTTCACCTTTAAACATATTTGCCGTAAGTGCATATTTATGCTGAGCAATGAGTAGGGAAATTTCCCCTCTTCTGCCCCATCACCTCCCCATCATGGTCCAAAGACAAGTTCCTCTTTTTATCTCCAGCATGCTGCCTGGGCCCTCCTAAACCCAATAAATTATCAATAAATGTTTGTCAGTTATGTTCTTAATGGAACTTAAGATCTAGGACAGTTATGAAGATACACGTGAAATGTACTTTAAGGCTCCAAATTAAAATGTTGAACAAAAATATAAGTGGTGTCTGTGTTCGTGAGTAGAAGGTGGATACCTAGAAAGTGATGAGTTCAGGTTTGGCACTGTCTTTGAGGCGCACAGTCTGCAACCAGAGAAAACCCAGGTCTGAATCCCAAGCTTCTTCTGACCTTATTACCTGCCAATGTGTGATCCTGTGCCTATAGAAATTTATATGATTTCTCTAAGCCTCAGTTTCTTCACCTGCAGAATAGGAATGCTGTGCTGTGCTTAGTCTCTCAGTTGTGTCCCACTCTTTGCCATCCCATAAACTGTAGCCTACCAGGCTCCTCTGTTCATGGGGGATTCTCCAGGCAAGAATACTGGAGCGGATTGCCATGCCCTCCTCCAGAGGATCTTCCCAACGCAGGGATCAAACCCAAGTCTCCCGTAGCAAAATAGGAGAAATTATAGCCACATTGCAGAGTTCTAATAAGAATTAACTCATCAACCTATATTATCACTGGAAGAAAGAAATCCCAAGCTGAGCCTCTGCACGTGAAGAAGCTTGTAGAGGATGCTGTGCAGGAGAGGCTGAGCTGCGGTGAGGGAGAAACGACTACAGATGGCATGTCCTGAGGAAGTTGTTGAGCAGAGATAAATCACTGAGTGTAATCAGTCCAGGAATTCAGTGGTCATGAGAGTTAGCAGTAAGAGGATCCTAACTACCCATGCTGCTTCAACCACATTCTGAAGTCACTTATTAATATAGAGTCTGTGTCTTGTAAAAACGTGTCCTCCTTCCCTAGAAGGGCACCTATTGTCAAGACTCTGAGGAAATAACTTCACCATGAAACCCTGGGAACAGAGATGACTGAAACGAGTTGAAACCCCCTCCTTATGTGGTCCACTGACCCAACAACTTCTGCAAAATTACTCCCAACTGTGTTCCCCACCAACCCCTAATATTTTAAAACTCATCACATTTGGGGACTAGCCATTTGAGAAACACGGGGGCAGGAACTGGTTAGTGATATTTGGGTTGTTCTCTCAGTTCCTTTTTGACTAAGAGAGAAACTGGTAAAGAAAGAGTCAGATGAGTAGAGCAAAGGAGATGTTCCCTGTTACATGTCAGAGGTTTGCCGGGTTACATTTTGCGTAACGCCTCTCCCTCCATTCCTCCCCAGACAAACACAGAGAATGGCTGATGTTGCCCCTTCCCAACGTCACAACCTTTGGAGTACTCTCACTGCCTGAATGTAGTCCAGGGTGTTGTAATGGAAAGAGCTCTGGACTTGGATGCATGTTCTAGACTTAAGTTTTGGTTCTATGATGTATCAGTTTTATAACTTGGCCAAGCCAGTTAAGCCCTATGAATTTCAGTGGCCCCACCCTAAAATAATGCCTTCTCTAACATTCCCTAAATGATTTTAAACTATAAAAATCAGAAATTCTGTAAACTTTTGATCAGTACACAGAACATTTCTACATCCTTTAAAATCCTGTTCCTTGCCCCTCCTTAAACCAAATATACTCAGCTGCTTTTTCTAAGTGTGTTTCCTGTCAACTATCTCATATTTTCCAAGACGTATTTTTAGAAAAGGCAGAGGAACCAGAGATCAAATTGCCAACATCTGTTGGATCATAAAAAAAGCAAGAGAATTCCAGAAAATCATCTACTTCTGCTTTATTGACTATGCTAGAGCCTCTGACTATGTGGATCACAACAAACTGTGGAAAATTCTTAAAAGAGATGGGAATATCAGACCACCTCACCTGCCTCCTGAGAAACCTGTATGGAGGTCAAGAAGCAGCAGTTAGACCTGGAAGTGGAACAACAGATTGGTTCAAAATTGGGAAAGGAGCGTGTCAAAGCTGTATATTTACAAACATTCGAGATGGCAGGAAGAACTTGTCCAAATAAAGAGGAAAGGCTAGATTTGGATGTTCAACAGAAGCATTTTTATATGGTCCCAAAGTGGAGATGCAGCCTGGAATAAGATGAAACCCTTTGGCTTAAGTTTCCACTATGTAGACAGAGGTGCAAATACCCACACTCTGTATTAAACTGCCAGTACAAACAATGCTTGGGGGCTCAGACAAAAAAAATTATTCATTTTGGCTGGTGGAAACTGGGAAAAATTTTCCAGGAAGGTGGCATTTGAGTTGGGTCTTTCCCACAGGTGAAGGAAAGAGATATGAGGGAGAAAGGGCTGGAAAAGTAGTAGGAAGACAGAAAGCAGTGATGGAGAAGGCACAGAGATATGAGGGCTAAGATGCTTGAGAATGTTTCATTAAGGGCTCTCAACGTCTGAAAAATAAATGATTTATTATGAGACTTCACAAACGGTCCTGGGACATGTGTTATGTCCCACCAACCAATGCAGTCCTAACAGCAGCAACACAGAGTTGTAGCTGTTGTGAAGGGAAGGGGCCACTACAAGTCCCACACAAGCCTCAAGTTTATACAGCCCCTTGTACACGAGGATCTCAGAATTCCTTAGTGGGGTCACAAAATATAACATGGATAGTGGGGTAATAAGTGGATGAGCCCCATCTGCTTCTATACCTTTAGGGTATCGAACCATTACTGGTTGCCTCTAATCCAAAATGATGCAAGTTACTGCAGGAATTTCTCGTAAGCACGTATAAAAAGAAGCAATTTATATGAATTCTAGCATTATCAACTGTAGAAAGCATGATGACTATAGTTAATAATACTGTTTAAAAGTCGCTGAGAGAGTAGATCTTAAAAGTTCTCACCACCAAAAAATACATATGTAACTATATACAGTGGAGGATGTTAACTAGAATTATTGTGATGATCATTTTGCAACATATACTAATATCAAATCATTTTTTATAGAACTGAAACTAGTATTAAGATAACATTATGTATCAATTGTTGTTATTCAGTAGCCTACTTGTGTCTGACTCTTTGAGACCCCGTGGACTGCAGCACACCAGGCCTCCTTTTCCCTCACCATCTCCCAAAGTTTGCCCAAGTTCATGTCCACTGCGTTGGTGATACCATCCAGCCATCTCATCCTCTGACACCCTCTTCTCCTTCTGTCCTCAGTCTTTCCCAGAATTAGGGACTTTTCCAATGAGTCAGCTGTTCATATCAGATGACTGAAATACTGGAGATTCAGCTTTAGCATCAGTCTTTCTAATGAGTAGTCAGGATTGATTTCCCTTAAGGTTGACTGGTTTGATCTCCTTGCTGTCCAAGGGATTTTCAGGAGCCTTCTCCAGCACCACAGTTCAAAGGCATCAATTCTTTGGCATTCTTTCTTCTTTACAGTCCAGCTCTCACAAGCATACATGACCACTGGAAAGACCACAGCCTTGACAATATGGACCTTTGTTGGCAGAGTGATGTCTCTGCTTTTCAACACACTGCCTACGTTTGTCATCACTTTCCTGCCAAGAAGTGATCATCTTCTGATTTCGTGGCTGCAGTCACCATCTGCAGTGATTTTAGAGCCCAAGAAGAGGAAGTATGTCAGTGATATTACCTCAGTCGAAGAAGGAGGGGGGAGAGGAAAGGGAAGAGAAAGAAGGAGGAGGAAGGAGAGGAGAAGGAAAAGAAGCACCCACTAGGGGCCAGCATGACCTCACCAAGAATAGTCCTGCCCTACTAGCCTGTTCTTTTTCTGACTGCAACTAAACAGGCAGAAAAGGGGAAATTCTCACCCACTGGATCTGTACTTCTGCAGTCTTGTAGACAGATCTCCTCACGAATAAGGGTAAGGAACAAAGGTGTCCTTCCCAAACTCCCTAACTATCCCTTCTTCCCACCCTTCCCTCTAGCAACCATAAGCTCATTTGGAAGTCTCCAGAAAGAGAAAGGAAAAAAACCATGTGATATCACTCATACACAGAATCTAAAACATGATACAAATGAACTTACTTACAAAACAGAAAGAGACTCAGAGAAGGAATTTATGGCTGCCAGGGTAAAGGGATAGTTAGGGAGCTTGAGATGGACTTATACACACTGCTATATTTAAAACAGATGACAAGGACCTACTATATATCACATGGAACTCTGCTCAATGTTATGTGGCAGCCTGGATGGGAGGGGAGTTTGAGGAAGAATGGATACATGTGTATATATCACTGAGTCCCTTTGCTGTTCACCTGAAACTATCACAACATTGTTTGTTAATTAGCTATACCCCAGTACAAAATAAAAAGTTTTTTAAAAAAGTGATGATACATATATGTATATACACATACATACATACAATAGAATACTACTCAGCCATAAAAATGAATGAAATAATGCCATTTGCAGCAACACAGATGGACCTAGAGAGTGTCATACTGAGTGAAGTTAACTCAGAAAGAGAAACCATGTGATATCACTTATACACAGAACCTATAATATGACACAAATGAACTTATATATGAAACAGAAACAGAATCACAGACATAGAGAACAAACCTGTGGTTGCCAAGAGGGAGGGGAGGTAGGGGAGGGATGGATTAGGATTTTGGGATACAAACTATTATATATATAGATATAAGACGGATAAACAACAAGATCATAGTATGTAGCACAGTGATATATATTAAATTTCCTGTGATAAACCACAATGAAAAATAATAATATGAAATAAACATTTTCTTAAAAACAGAAATGAAGGTTGGATATTAGGCAATTGAGTTAGTAATTGGTTAAATAATTGCACCCAAAGACAGAAAAAAAATGGATCAATGGCAATCGTGAGAGAAATTTTTAATAAGATAGAGCCATCATCTAAATTTCTTTAATCTGTTTTATTCAACTTTCTTTCTTTTTTTGTTTTTTTTAGTAATTTGTATTACAGTGGACAAGACATGTTTATCTAATCTATATGTGTTACAGCTGAGAGGGACTACATTTGGATCCAAAATTGTCTTTGTCCTTGTCCAGCTAACAAAGACTAAATTCAAAAAAGAGAAATATAAGATCCTGGACTTTGGTCCCTCAAATGAACTACATAAATATAAATTGGGGGTCAAAGAGGTATGGCTTAGATAAAACATTCTCTTGGGTTTGCAAGCAATAGCTTAATGAAGCTGGACAATACTACCTGACTCCTGGGAGAGTGGCTATCCTTTAGGCTCACTGAATTCATTGTCAAAAGACCTGAGTTCAATTTCTACCCCACCACTAACAAGTCTTTCAGTTTCTGCATCTTCATTTATTGATCTCTAAAATTAACAAGTTGCAGTAAATCTTTAGGTCCTTCACAATAGTAAAAGTCTATATAGGGCTCACCCCTTTATTGTCCATGGAAGTGGGATGAGCATTCACTTCACTACCTTCTCAAGCGCCTTTCTGAACTAAAGAGCCTGGAAGGCAAAAAGGGATCAAGACTCCCTTGCAGCTAGGTCTGGCCACTCAGAAGCCCTTAGACAACATATGGAAGGTGAAAGTGAAGCAGAGAGGCTGTACTTCCGCAGCTTCTGTGGCTTCTGGAAAACAGGTGTATGATGCTCTTGGTTTCTTCAGCAGCAGCAATATCAGTGATCCCAGTGGATCCCAGTGGATCTCTGTGGTGCTGAGGGGCAGGGCCCTGAGCATCTATTTCTTGAACCATAGCAGACAGGGTATGCTGAAAGCACAATTCATGGAATGATCAAAATTCAGCTCTCTTAATCTTTCATAATCCATTTCAGATTCATTCAATGGAGTAATCCCCTGCTCCTCTCGCTACTCAAAGTGTGACCCAAGAACTAGCATCACTGGCAACAATTGGGAACTTGTTAGAGTTGCAGACTCTCAGGTTCTAACCCAGACCCACTGGATCATAATCTGTATTTGCAGAAGAGCACTGGCTGATTCATGCATACATTAAAGTTTGAGCCAATCTCTGACTTTTCTGCTTCTCTTGGCAGTTCCTATTCCTTTAATGACTTTAGGCCACAAATATAGTTTCAATTTATGAATTAGAATGCCCAGTCTTAGATGTTAATCAGAACTTCAAGCTTAATTCAGAGATAACTCTTCGTCCTCAGACATATTAAGTTTAGGTCCTGACTTGGGAAAGGAGCTTGAAGGAGCTTGATTGGTTTTTCTCTGTCTCTCTTTCTGCATCTCCTCCCCATCTCCTTAGTGTTTGTTTCCTTTTCACCTCACCCAGGCCAAAGAAGGGGATAATAGGGAAGGGAGGGAGGATAGGTAAGGAAGTAAAAAACTCTTTGGATGAGCAGCTTCCTCCTCTCTGAGTTTGGAGGTGACTATGGCCAGTTCTTTCTCCCATGAACACATTTTGTGGACTTTTTGGAGGTGTTCATTTGGGGGGACTGATCCCCTCTGGTATTCAAGACAGGGGTATCTTTCTCCAGGTGTTCACTTGCACCCCTTTCCTCAATCTCTAGGAATCCAGACTCACCTCCAGCTTTTTGGTATTTTTTCAACCCCTTCTGGTGGCCTTATTATACAGGAATCAAGACCCAGGTGGCACTAGTGGTAAAGAACCTGCCTGCCAATGCAGGAGATGTATGAGATGTAGGTTCCATCCCTGGGTTGGGAAGATCCCCTGGAGGAGGGCACAGCAACCCACTCCCCAACTCCAGTATTCTTTCCTGGAGAATCCCATGGAGAGAGGAGACTGGTGGGCTATGGTCCACAGGGTCGCAAAGAGTCATGTCTGACTGAAGCGACTTAGCACACACACGCAAGACAGCCCCATGGCAGTTCTCTGTCTTTCATGGACCATGGAAATATGTATATACCTAGCTTGCCCCAGCAAATCCTGTAGTGTAGAATCCCAAAACAGACTTTTCCATCCTATGGCCACAACTCACCTTAGCTTTCTCAGGAGTGAGTCAGGCCCAGTTCCCTGTGTCTCCCAACTGTGGGGAACACATTTCAGACCTCTCTGGGTGAGGCCATGGGACTGCCCTCATTAGGCTTGAGGAGGAGAGGATAAACTTCTCTAGACTCCCCACTATGAGTAAGAATTGTGATGGAAACTCTTCATATGTCAAAGAAAGCTCTTCACAGACCCTCTCTCCCCTCCATACTCTAACCCCTTTTTAATCTTCTTGATGTGATTTCAGAGTCCAAAAGTCAGAGAACAAATCTGTAGTCATTTCCTTTGTAAATTCTGTGTATGATGATCTGGCTTCAGAATTCCATATCTATTGCATCATAAAATATCACTTTTGACATCCTGCCACAAGTGCAATTGCTTAATTGTAAAACATAAAAATAAAATTCTGCCTTCCTGCCTTTTTCTCCCTGGACACACCCAGTCAGTTATGGGTCCCACATTTTAAATCAAATACAGAGATGCGCCCAGAAAAGCCAGGATGGGGAAGGAATTCAAAATTAAGAACAGCTGAAAACACTGAAACAAACAGAGTCTATCCTTAAGAAAACTAAGCATGACTTAAGCAGTATCTTTAAACATCTAAAGGCCTAACGAGAGGATGAGGAATTAGATCTGTTGTGTGTAACTCTAGGAGGCACAGTGAGTAGAAGCTATAACAAAATCATTTTGCTCATTACCCATAGGAAGAACTTTCTAATTGACAGAGCTATCCCAGGCAGCACAGTGGTAAAGAACCCACCTGCAAATGCAGGAGACACAAGAGATGTAGGTTTGATCCCTGGGTTAGGAAGATCCCTGGGAGTAGGAAATGGCAACCCACTCCAGTATTCTCACCTGGAAAATTCCAGGACAGAGGAGCCTGGCAGGCTATTGCCCGTGAGGTCCAAAGAGTCAGACTCAACTGAGGATGCCCACACACCCTATAAAGTGAATTGTCCTTGGGAGGCAATGAGGACCACATACTCACAGAAAGTCAAATGTGGCCATATGGCAGGAGAAGTTTAGAATCTTAATAAGTGGTTTCTTGGTTGAACTAAACAGCTTTTAAATTCCTTTCAGATTTTTGAGGACTTCCACTTCAACTGAAAAAAAAGTCCATCTTTAGTCTCAGGCTACACATAGGGTCATGTGTAACTTTTTTCCTAGACATATTGAAATTTGCTTTTAGGATGCATTTTGTATTTCATTGATTCTAAGAGATAATTTTGTTCAAACTACTTTTAATGTCTCTGAAACGACAATGCATCTTGTAATTGTCATCGTGTCATAGTTTTCATTGCTTAAATAAACATGAACATGAAACTACTGGTATCAAAATTTAAGAATGGGTATAAGCATCTTGGGAGAAATTTCTAGAGATGACAGTGAAACGTCCATAGGTTGTGAGAAGAAGTGGAATGGGTGGTGTATCAGACATGTTTAGCAACATTTCTGAAAGTGAAAGTGTTAGTCATTCAGTCATGTCTCTTTGTGACCCCATGGACTGTAGCCCACCAGGCTCCTCTGCCCATGGAATTTTCCAGGCAAGAATACTAGAGTGGGTAGCCATTCCCTTCTCCAGGAGATCTTCCCATCCCAGGGCTCAAAACCAGGCCTCCCACAGCTGAAGTCAAAAGTAAGTTAACTCCAGATGATTGCAGAACCAGCTTACAAGTCTGGCAATGATGACTGTTACTCTTGTTATGGCTTCTTTTAAGAAATGCTGCATTACTAACACTCTTCATAGGAAAGAGCATGTTACAAGAATGGGAAAAAATCTTTGATAAATATGAGTGGGAAAAGTAATTTAGACAAGTCAAACTCTGAAAGTGAATTTATATATTTCCCTTATGTTGTCCTTTTTATGCATACTTAAGAGTGATTATAGGGCTTCCCTGGTGGCTCAGATGGTAAAGAGTCTGCCTGCAACACAGGAGACCTGGGTTTAACCCCTGGGTCAGGAAGATCCCCTGGAGAAAGGAATGGCTACCTACTCCAGTATTCTTGCCTGGAGAGTTCCAGGCATAAAGAGTCAGACATGATTGGAAACTAACACTTTCACTTTCAAAAGTGATTACGATTTTAAAATTTTCTCTTTCTAATTAAGCCTAAAAGACATTGTGTGGCTATTTGGCCACAATTTCCTTCCCTAATGTTCTGTTCAATGGTGCATCCTATAGTCAATGTCATTTTAGATGCTGTGAATTACAGTCTTAATAACCACTTACTGCTTCTATCAAGTGTGTTACTTGTATAACCTAATTGAATCCTTCTAGCAATTCTGTAAGGAAGATACTAGTATTATTGTGCTTTGCAGATGAGGAAATACAACTTCAGAGGTAAAATATCTTGCCCAAATCTTGTTGTTGTAGCTAAGTTGTGTCTTACTCTTTGTGACCCAGATGGTAAGTAGTAAGAGTGATGTTTGAACCCAAGTCTATTAACTGCTTGGCCAGGGTTCTTAACCTCTGTACTCTGCCACCTCTAGGTCCAGAGTTAATTAGCTTGGCTACTACAACTTAACATTCTACATTAAGAGCATATTTACTGTAAAGAAATGGGAGGGTGGTCATCTCCCATAGCTCCTTTGAACTGAAAAAGACTTAAGTGTACCAGTTCTTTAGCCTCAGGTGTTAGCTGAATCAGGGTTGTACAGTTATATGAGGCCTCTTATTATAATTAGAATGTCAAGCATTGAAACCAATTATCTTCGAAGGTGTAGTGCAGGTGTAGTGACTGGGGAAGAAATGAAACTAATATGGGCAAACTGCAGTACACCTTGGGAACTGGGTGGAGAACTAGGATGATCTGGCTTGGAATAAGAGCTCTACTTGGCAGAAAGTTCACATTTAATAAGGAAATATAGTCGAGTACATTCTCTTAGTTAACTGCAGACCAGCTAACAAGAATTCAGACAATGGATGGGTTAGAACTACAAACAGGGGCATTGACTCTGAAAGGATTGCATTGCTGAGCTGTTGCACAACACAAGGTTAGTAATGTTCCCAGGATTCAACTGGGGGAATTCAACAGTAGATAAAGGGTCAAGAGTTTCTCTGGGTTTATTAAGAAATATAGGACTTCCCTGGTGGTATAATAAATAAGAATCCACCTGCCAATGCAAGGGACACAGGTTTGATCTTTGGTCTGATAGGATTCCACATGCTGTAGAGCAACTAAGCCTTTGAGCCACAACTACAGAGCCCACGCTCTAGAGCCTACGAGCTGCAACTGCTGGAGCCCGTGCAACTAGATCCTGCGCTCTGCAACAAGAGAAGCCACTGCAACGAGAAGCCAGTGCCCAAATAAAGAGTAGCCACCTCCACTTGCTGCAACTAGAGAAAGCCCTCGCGAAGTAATGAAGGCTCAGTGCAACCAAAAATATTTTAATTAATTTTTTAAAAGAAATATATAACTACAATGACGTACTCTCCTGACCAGGGTAAGAGAAACAAGCTCTCTCAGACATAATTTGACAATATCTATTAAAATTTTAAAAGACTCATTTTCTTTGATTTAGCAATTCTACTTAAGGCTAGGAGTTTGCCCTACAGATATATTTAAATATGTGTCTAAAGATCTAAGTGTGAGAATCTTAATTGCAGCATAATTTAAAACAGCAAAAGTTTGGAAATAACCTAATAGTTCATCAATAGGGACTGGCAGATGTCATCTCTTTGGAAAGTGGCTTGTGAGCCTCCATGCTGAGCTTAGCGCTCCTTCTCTGTGCTTCTAAGCACCTTAGCATCCCCTGACTTAAAACCTTTAGTAATGAAAAAAATCTACTTATTTGTCTTTCTCTCTCTAAGGGTACTCTTATTTCCCTATTTTTCCAGATGAGAGAGCTTGAACTCAGAAGGCCTGTGCAGCCCATGCCCCACCAACGGAGTTGACGCAAAAGTATATGCAGAGGCACAGGCATGAAAGAAGCTCCATGGAGAGAGCAAGTGGTCACTGTGACTGCTCTATATGTCATGATAGGGAGTTTGGACTTTAACCTAGAGGATTTGATTCACTCTCTTAGGAAAAAAGTCATTAAGTGTGGAACCCAGAGTTGAGTTCCTTTCTTCCACAGAGTCAAGTCCAGATGAGAAACTTAGACTCAGGTAGGACAGTATGAGAGAGGGAGGCTGAGATCCAAAGGAAACTTGCCAGGACCCTTTCTGCTCTCTGCTGGAGGACTTTTGGGTTCCTTGTCTGATATCTGGCATGGACACTCACAGGTTTAGGCTCAAGGCCTGAGACTGAGACATAGAAGTGATTAGAGAACCAAAAAGTAGTGGCTTCCTCCCCAGGTTTCTCCAGCATTTTGTTGCTACCCTTGCTGCTTGAGAATGAGCTTGAGATTCTCCTTGGGTAGACTGGGCTAGCCAACCTTCTGTTTCCCTAAAAGCATGTTGGAATCTGAAGAAGCTGGATGAGGACTCATGGCGCCCCCCAGAGGAGCAAGGCCAGTAAGCTGCCTGTCTGACATTTCTCAGTATTTCCTTAGTTCAGGTCTTCCTGGGAGATCATTAACAGGTCTTGTAGGGGAAGATCAAGGAGAGCCCGGGGGCTTAAAGATAGAGACTAAAGGGCATAAAAGTTACTCCTTCCCTTGCCACACAACATAAACAGAGAAGTTGCCTCATGAATGATTTTCATTCTAACCCATAAGTTCTTGTTCTTCCCCATCCCCCATATCCCTGGCCCTAAATGGAGGTAGGTAGCAGGAAGGAAGATATTGTGGCTGCTAACTGTGAATGAGGAGATACTGAAGAGGTAAAAGTCTCTTTTGAATGGCTATTTCACTCTTTCACTCCCTTAAGAAATGATCAACTGATATTTAAAAATTACTTATTATTGATTGCTTTACAATGTTGTGTTAGTTTCTGCTGTGCAGCAAAGTGAATCAGTTATACATATCAACTGATTTTTTTTTAATGATGAGATTCTTTGATTAGGTAATCAATGCTAGTCATGACACTAATGCTAGTCATTTTCTATCTGGATAAAGAGACAGCAGAAACATCAGGGCAACAAAATCACAATGGGGCCACTGAAGTGGTCGGGTTAGCCAGGGAAGGGTTGCCAAGAAAAGATTCTTGGAAGTGAGCTAAGCCTGCATAGCAAGCTGAAAAGCAGAGGCACAAAGACCAGAACCCCAATACTGGATTATAGTGCCTGAACATACCTTCTCAAGGTAATAAGCAAGTGTCCATTGAGATCAGTTTATTTGATTGCTCTTTTGTAATTTTAAATTAGCTTCTCCTCCAGTAAGGTTTATTTATGCCCTCAATAAAGAATGCTTCTGCATATCCATCCCAATTTTCCAGCAGGTTTAAGAACCTCTTAACAAGACTTCCATGTTCTGACCCCTTGCTACTTCCCCATGTTCATCTCCTGCCACCTTCTGCCTAAAATATACCCCACCCTGCCATACATACACACATAAACACATATAATTCTCCACCCACTTTCAATTATTTGCAACTCTACAAACACACTGTGGTCTTCCATGTCTCTGCTTTTGCATCCTCAGCCTGCATCCCCCACTCCTCAATATTTTTCCATCTTCACTTGGTGAAATCTTGCTCTCCTTCAAGATTCAGTTTCCTCCACTGAATTCCTAGTGTTTCATAGAAGCACTTATCACATTGCACTGTAATATATGTGTGAAACCACCTGCCTCTCTTCTTATATAATTTCAGTGACTTTGTAGTAATAACATGGTGAAGATAATACTTAAAGAAAATAAGAAGGTAAGAAGAAAAAAAAGATGAAGGATGTTAATGTGATACTGATTAATCACTCAAAAAGAAAGGGAAATTGCATCGTGACTGAATACCTATAGACTAGAAGGGTGGGAGGGTGGAGTTGTTATCAGTTCTAAGCCTTAACAGTAAAGGTTAACTGATGAAGGGTATAGACCTAATGAGAAAGAATTCTCCTGGAAATAATTCACACCAGCTCTGCTGAGATCTCATAGTTTTAGTAGGCAGATGAGGAACTTATAAAGATTGAACTGTGTGTTAGTGTTGGAATGGCTCTTACAGAAGTAAGAAACTGGCAAAAACTAGAATTCAGCAATTTTGAGAATTTGTCTTAAACTTTCTTCAGAGATTTCTTGGTGTACTTGTTTAATTTAGGCTAAAATGAGCAGGGCCTGCCTGCTGCCACCAGAGCCCATCAGAGTCTATCTAGCTACGCTGGTGTAGGAGGCGCATCTGGGTGGCTTAACTGTACATTCACCGTTAACCTGGAATGGGAGACCCACACAAGTCCCTTTCTGTCTCTAAAACTATAACACAGACTTTGAAGGTATAAACTCATCAGAAACAGAACTGAAAACCTTCTAACATTAAATTCATGATGAATAATCACAACTTGACCCTTAAATGTTCCAAAGAGCTTAGTACCAAAATAACCTTAAGTACCAAAAAACTGCCTGTGCTGAAGTATGCGTTGTGTGGGTTTGCACGAAAAGCTAAGGATGACTAAATTCACTTCCAAAAGTAAGCCTCAAAGCAGTAAATAGCAGATTTCTACTTCTCTATGAAATCTGTGAGGCGAAGGAAGAGGTGAGAGGGAAGGCCTTGTGGTAACAAACTGCTCAGATGTGCTGGGTGAGATTGCCATGTCAGCTACCACACTTCATAAACCACAGCAAGGCAGAGGGAGGAAACAAAGATGGCTTAGTAAGAGCTCCCCGCGCTAGGAGCCGGAGAGCCCAGCGGCAGATGTGCCTGGAGAGGGCAGTGTAGCACCCCCTCCTCAGCTCTCGACAGTAGTGGTCTCGGGGGTTCCCTGACTCACAGCCGAGCGGGAAGTGGGGGTCTCGATTGTGTGCCCTGGGAAGGCCGGTGTCTCCTTTAATTCCAGGACCACCCGGCTGAGAAGGCCTTGGAGCAGCTGCATTTCTCGGAGCAGAAGGGCCACGTCGGGTTTTAGGGCGCCAGCGGTTTGTTGCAAGGGTGTCGGTGGCGCACAGGCCGGTGGCCCAGCGGTGGGGGCTCTGCCCGCGGGGAACTGCAGCCCCGCTGAGGTGACGCTCAGGACGGAGGGGACCGACGGGACCGATCTGGACACCGGGGGCTTTCTGAAGGAAAGCGGCTGGTTACCGGGGGCCGGGGCGGTGGTGGACTCCAAGTCCAGAGGAGAACCTGTGAACACAACACACAGAGAGCCGCTCGGCTGAAACCATTCTCCCATGGCCTGGGGGAGAAGAAGGGGGCGAAAGACTGAAGGACTGGCCCGGCCAGGGAAGGGAGTGAGGACAGCGAGGAGGATGGAAATGAGCGGGAGGAGCGGGGAAGGTGGTGGAGAGGGAGGGCGGGGCAGGAGACGGTGGGGAGTGACGGGCATTTTCGGAAGGCGCGGGCGGAGGCGGGGCCGGCCGGGGCTGCCCGCCGGGCGGGCTTCCGGAAGGGCCGTCACTCACCGCGCCCCGGGAGTTGCAGCCAAGGGCTACGCTTCCGGACGCTGCGGGTGGCTGTAGCCGCCTCGCACCAGTACGACTCCAGCTCCTCGACTTCTGGCTCCCGGACCGTGTACTCCGCATCCCTGTCGTAGCGGCGCACGGGGCGGCTGTACTTGTAGAAGGCGAACTGCAGCGGCGTGTCGCTCTTTTGCGGGTGCAGGCGCGTCTCGCAGCGCAAGACCACTCCTCCGAAGGCAGCGCCGCGAGCCTCCACCCGGCCCATCACCCTCAGCATGGGCGCCTGGAACAGCTCTGCGGAAGCGGGGGCCCAGTGGCCAGGGGTGCACTTTAGGCCGGCGCAAGGGTCCCAGGGAACCGGGCCCACCTCTCCCGCTCCGGTTTCCCACGAAGGCCTCTAACCCACCAGGGAGGAGGTTGTGTGTACACGTGAAGGGAGGAAAGTCTTTTGAAATGTGGGAGACGAGTCCACGAGGGAAGGGGGAAGCTTGAATGGAGGCGGCACCAGGTCAGACGCCTCGAGTCACTTTCCGACTGACATCCAGCTCGGGTCCTCCAGCCTAGAAGATCTCTCAGGACGCCTGGAAGCAGTTCCCTCGCCCCAGTCCCAGCGTGATCCCATTTACTGCCACTGTCATTCTGGCTGGGGCTGCGGAGAGAGCTGCCCCCTACATGGGTCCCTACCCAGAGAAAGAAGCCGGGACCCCTGTCCCCACCCAGGCTTACAGATCAAGTGCGACTTCACACTAAGAAGAAGAGGAGAACGTGCTCGTGGTCCCGCAGAGAAGTCCCCAACTTGCCAAATACTTTAACCTCCGCCCCTTCCTTTCCCCGCTAGGTTTCTGTCCCAGAATTTCCCAGGGCTTGTCTCCCTCCCCGGCCCCAAGTCTCCCCCACCTTGCACGGTCACGGCCACCTTGGCGGAGAACATGGGCGCGCTTTCCACGGGAATGCGCATCGTGCCGGAGCACTGGTAACGCCCGCTGTCGCTGGCGCGAGCCTGGGGAACCGTGTAGTTGGCACTGGAGTGGAAGTAGCGCACGGGTTGGCCGTCGTGGTAGTAGTGAAGTTTGTAGACGATCTTGTCGTACCAACCGCGACAGCGCATGACCAGCGGCTCGCCCTCGAACACTGCAGCATAGGGCACTTGCAGGATCAGCCAGTCTACGACAGTCAGCACAAACAGCCTGATTCCAAGAGATAGTCCAGTCTTTGGGGTGACCCATTCTTCTCTACCTCCCTGCTCCCGTCTTCCTTCCCCTTTTCCCCCACCAATTCCCTTCTCCCTTACTGGACACCCCAGGAGCCTCAGATGGTGAGTGACAAGGGGAAGGGGAAGGCCAACCTTAGGTATTGATGCCTGAGACTTGGTTCCAGCCTCAAAGAGTAATGTCGGTCAGAATCCACTTTAAATGCCTTAAGATGGCATCAGGGCCTTCCTGACCTGGTCCCTGCTTACCTTTTCAGCACCATCTCAGGATTCTCCCCTGCTCCCTGTCTCCTTTTCCTTTTCGACCTTACAATGCAGGCTAAGTCCATCCATACTGTACTGCAGGGAGAACTGGCACTGCTCTAAGCCTAGAGCCTTAGTACCTGCCAAGAAGACCTCTTCACCTATTTTAGTTGAGGCCTACTTATCCTGCAGGTCTGAACTTAGATCTTATCTCCTCCAGAAAACTTACCTGAGGGCCTCCCACCCCCAAGGACAGCCTTAGGCACCTTCTACAGTACCCTTATTTACCTGATCATCATAATAGTTAACGTTTACACAGCCCTAGTGTCTGCTAAATGCCACTTTAGGTGTTTCACATGGAGAAAAAATTCTGCAAGTAATAGCCACAATCTCTATGGTACTCTCAGTTCTGCAAGCAGTAACTACAGTCTATCATATTCAGTATCTTATCTGTACTTGCTAACAGTTTCCAAACAAGAAACCATGGAGTGTGGATGAGAGTTGGACCATAAAGAAGGCTGAGCGCTGAAGAATTGATGCTTTCGAATTGTGTTGGAGAAGACGCTTGAGAGTCCCTTGGACTGCAAGGAGATCAAACCAGTCGATCCTAAAAGAAATCAACCCTGAATATTCATTGGAAGGACGGCTGCTGAAGTTGAAGCTCCGATACTTTGGCCACCTAATTTGAAGAGCGGTCTCATTGGAAAAGACCTTGATGCTGGGAAAGATTAAGGGCAAGAGGAGAAGCGGGTGGCAGAGAATCAGACGGTTAGATAGCACTACTGATTCAATGGACATGAGTTTAAGCAAACTCTGGGAGATAGTGAAGGACAGGGAAGCCTGGTGTGCTGCAGTCCCATGGGGTTGCAAGTAGTCTGACATGACTTAGAGACTGAACAACAAATGGGTATGAAGTGTAAATGCTAATCTGAACATTGAGTGATAACCTTTTAAATTCTGAATACAAAATATAGCCTACAAAGTAGCCAATCCTGTGCCCTAATGAACAAATTACTGTTACTTCTCATTCTGTTTGGAAACTCTTTATGTCTTCCCAGGAAATTAGTTTCTTAATTGACGTGTGTGTGTGTGTAATAAAATTTGGATGAAGTGCTTTGTTCATCTGCTTTTTTCTTTGACAACCTCTCATAATTCATTTTTAATCTTCACAATAACCAAACAGGTGGATACTGTTATTGTCCCTATTTTACTAATGGGAGGCACAAAGAAGCATCACTCTGTTCAAGCAAGAGAAATCCCCCAGTTGCAGGCAGCCTGTCCAGGGAACCTCACTTTTCTTGCTTTGCTCTGCCCTTTCCCTTCCTGCCCAACCCTCTTCATCAAAAGTATTCAGTATCCCAGGTCCTTAGACTCTCTTCTCTTCTGAGCTAGTAAATGAACAGAAATGTTTATTTACTGTCCACTGTGGCAGGATGGTAAAGGGATCTTTCAAGCTATGCAAGCCTTACTGCATCTCTCACATAGTGCCAGGCAGACTCAATATAACCCCTCTCTTCCTACCCCAATGAGAGTGGCCCAGTGTCCTCGCCTACAGGAGGGCCAGCCTTGCCAATGGACATGTGTGCTGCCCCTCCAATGTTCAAACACTCACCATTAGATACAGAGAGGTGGATGGGGTCACTGACAGGTGCTCCGCGTGTCTGGCATCTATACACCCCTGGCGTGTGTACCTCGATGCTCTTCTTATAAGAAGGCAGGAGTAGGTGGCCCAAATACCAGAGAGTGCTAATGGGTCGAAGCTCCAGGAGCAGCGGGTGGTACCCATCACACCGCAAGGTTACCTTTTCCCCCTTGAAGATTGTGGTCCAGGGTGGGTGTAGAGACAATATGGGCTTCTCCAGAGTAGCTGGGGGAGAGGGTATGGGAGGCGGCAGTGTGAAAAAGAGAATCAAGGTGAGGTGCCCAAGGATGTGATCTAAGGTTGGGAAATATCAGAAAATGCCAGTTTCCAGGACCCAGGTTACTAGTCCATCCCTGGGAGAGGAGAGACCACACTGGGCTATAAACTAGTCCCTTGGTGAGCACCCATGTCTAAGTGCCAGGCCTGCAGGCAAACTGAGTCACAGGGATTGAGAAGAGACACTACCCTGGAGCAGCTAAGCAGTGGGGAGTACCCAGGCAGGTCACTTAGGATGGTTGGAGTAGAAGTCACAGAAAATTGGGATGAGGGATGTGTAAGACTCACCAGCTTGCCCACTGCTTGGAACTACAAAATAAGAAAGAAAGGAGAATGTTGGCGATGAAAGGAAAGAAAGGGGGCTCTCTTGACCATAGGAAAGATTCAACAAATCCCAAGATGTTTTTTTCTTCTGCCTTTAGTTCCCTCATGAGAAGGAAATGGCAACCCACTCCAGTACTCTTGCCTGGAGAATCCCACGGACAGAGGGGCCTGATGGGCTACAGTCCATGGGGTCACAAGGAGTCGGACACAACTGAGTGACTTCACTTTCACTTTCACTTTAGTTCCCTCAACTCTGAGAAAGCCCTTTTCTTCTTTTCCTCTCCAAAAATAGATAACAAATTGAGGGTTGAATATCCTCCCAACATACATATACACCCTGACTACCACTCTTCCCCATGCCTAAAGTTCTTAGGCCAATGCTGCCTCACTGAGGACTCACCCAGGAGCAGAAGGACTGTTAGTTCCCACATGGCGGATCTACCAGCAGCAGCTGCAGAACAACGGAGATGCGCTGACACAGGATGGGAGGAGAAATAGACAAGGTGACCAGTGCTGACCACTGAGACTGGGAGACATTGCTGCTTCTCCCAGTCATTCCTAATTTCTGAACATGGTGGATGGAGCGAGCAGGAGACAGGCTGGATATGTGTCAACTCTCAGATGTTCCAAGTACCAGACACTGTCCCACCTACTACGCCTAAACCACCTCACATCTCAGGCCTGCCTCAACTCCTGTAGAGAAGGCCTTTATTCCCTGTGCAGCCCAAGAAAGCCACATAGAACCCCAGGCTCTGGCAGGTAACCCTGCCACCTTCAGGCTCCCAGCAACATCCCACTCCCATCCCACTCCCTTTCTATCCAGGAAGGTCCCATAAGCCTCAAATGAGAAAAACATCTTCATGTCCTCAAGATCCACACAGGACAGGAACTTCCCTGGTAGTCCAGTGGCTAAAACTCCATACTCCCAAAGCAGGTGGCCTGGATTCGATCCTTGGTTGGGGAATTAGATCCTGCCTACTGCAACCTAAGTGGCTTAGATGGTAAAGAATCTGCCTGCAATGTGGGAGACCTGGGTTCGATCCCTGGATTGGGAAGATCCCCTGGAGAAGGAAATGGCTGCCCACTCCAATATTCTTGCCTAGAGAATTCCATGGGGTCACAAGGAGTTGGACATGACTGGGCTACTAAATCTTTCACTTCACTTTGCTGCAACTAAAGATCACTTGTGCCCCAACGAAGACCCCGTGCAGCCAAATAAATAAATAAAAATATTAAAAAAAAATAGATCCACCCTAGATTATTCTGCTCACTTTCCAGTGATAGGCATTGGTGTGAAGTGACATTGGGTTCTGTATGCCTGGAAGTCACGTCCTTCCCTGGGTGAACAGACAGAAGAGTATGATTCATCAACCACCTTCTGTGTCACTGTCTTACAGCGTCACAGTCAAGAGGAGAAATGATTATGTGTTTCCTTTTTCTATCTCCTTTCCTGGAACCTTAAACCTCAGAAATTAGAAAACCCTTCCTTCCCATCTATCCCAATGATCTCCTCCGTAGCATCTCCACTCACTTGACTTTCCTTCCTTCTCTCTGTCCCCAGCCGTGCCCCAGCTCTAATAATCCTTACCTGTGTTAGAGAAGTCACTGCATCATCCCCTCGGAAGCTTCTCAGGTCTGACCTCTCGCCTCTGCTTCTTGTAATTTTCAAGCCGTGTGATCATACCCTGAGCAGTGGGGAACCTGAATTCTCCTGTAAATACTTAATGAATTTTCCAACCTGATAGTATGTCTCCTTGGACAGTGTTCTGTCCTCATTTGTAGTGTTTAATACTGGGTTACCTCCTTCCTTTGGAACTCTGGCAGGAAGGAGATAGATGATCAAACTCTGTCAATTCTCTTTAAGATGGTCTCTTCCTCCTTTCCTTGCTGATGCCCAAAGTTTCACTCTGAGAATTACCTCGTAGTTTCTCTTACTATGCTGAAAGTGAAAGTGAAGTCGTTCAGTCGTGTCCGACTCTTTGGGACCCCGTGGACTGTAGCCTACCAGGCTCCTCTGTCCATGGGATTCTCCAGGCAAGAATACTGGAGTGGGCTGCCATTTCCTTCTCCAGGGGATCTTCCTGATCCAGGGACCGAACCCCGGTCTCCCTCATTGGAGGCAGACGCTTTAACCTCTGAGCCACCAGGGAAGTCCCTTACTGTGTTAGCCTTTGTTAAAAATGCAGATGCCCCTTAGGGAAATGTGATTGATCCTTTAAATTAAGCTGGTCACTTCAGATCCTGTTTTGAGAGCATGTTTTGATAGCAGAGAGATAGAGTTATATGGGTCTGAAAACCAGGGAGGTAATTGATAAGGTGTTCAGGAGTGGGGGAAGGAGAGAACTAGATACCAGGAACAGACTATAAACTGCCTGCTTTAGGAGGGCCCAGGCTAGGCAATGTTCCCAGCTTCTCCCGACATGCCTGATGCCTCATTCGGGGCCAACGTGAGCCTCCCCACATAATCCACAATCTCCTTCAAGCTCTGACCTCTGTACCAGGCCACCACCTTTATGATAAGAATGTAGTGCACCACTCAGCTGTTCCTTTAGTCTACCCAAGTTGACTCTATTTTCGCTTCCTATCACTCAGAATATAGATCTCAGCATCTTCCCCCAGATTCCACAAAAAAACTTGATTACACTCAAAATCCATGAGGTGTACAATCTTCCCTGAAAGTCTCTAGAATCACCCATAGGGTTCATATCATATAGCGCTCAAATTTTGGCTTGAAGAATCTCCCATCCAGCATTTCTTCATTCCAGGCTTTCTTCTGCACTTTCCTAAATTGAATCTTTTTCTCCATCCAGGACTTTTTCCTGAAGAATTTCTAATTATTCACACCTTTACTATACAGAGAAAATTAGTATTGATCATTTATTACCTGAGCAATTCTGTGAAGCCTATCACTACTTCACTTCTGGGCAAGATATACCATTATCTGCTAAGAATTCTGAGAAATAAGCGCTTTCAATGATGACAATGGGATGTTGCTGCTGTTGCTATCGATGAGGACATAGCTTACTTTCAGTAGGTGCTGCAGCCCTGAGCATGTAGCAGGCACAACACCATGTGCCTCACAGATATTACTTTATTTATTTATTAAAAATATTTATTTATTTGGCTGTGCCAAGTCTTAGCTGCAGCATGTGGGATCTAGTTCCCTGACCAGGGATCGAACCAGGCCCCTTGCATTGGGAGCTTGGAGTCTTAGCCGTGGACCACTAGGGAAAACCATATTACTTTAATTCCTGCAAGGGCACTTTAAGGAAGAATTATTATCTCCATTTTACGTATGTTTCCTGTGGTGATAGAACTGGAATTTGAATAGAAATCTGTCTCAAATCTAAAATCTGTTTTCTCATGCTCATGGCAGACTGGCATCATTAGTCTTTTCAAGTCTCCTCTCTCGTTTTATTTTTTATCTTTATTCACACTGGGACTTCCCTGGTAGCTCAGATGGTAAAGAATCTACCTGCAGTGCAGGAGACCCGGGTTTGATCCCTTCAAGGGGAGTGGCTACACACTCTGGTTGTTGTTGTTCAGTCTCTAAGTCATGTTCAACTGTTTGTGACCCCAAGAACTGCAGCACGCCAGACTTCTCTGTCCTTTGCTATCTCCTGGAGTTTGCTCAGACTCATGTCCATTGAGTCAGTGATGCTATCTAACCATCTCATACTCTGCCGCCCCCTTCTCCTCTTGCCCTCAATCTTTCCCAGGCTCAGGGTCTTTTCCAATGTGTCAGCTCTTTGAATTAGATGGCCAAAGTATTGGGGCTTCAGCTTCAGCATCAATCCTACCAATGAATATTCAGGGTTGATTTCCTTTAGGATTGATTTATTTGATCTCCTTGCTGTCAAGGGACTCTCAAGAATCCTCCAGCACCACAATTCAAAAGCGTTAGTTCTTCGGTAATCCCCTGGAGAATGGAATGGCTACACACTGCAGTATTCTTGCCTGGAGAATTCCATGAATAGAGGAGCCTGGCAGGCTACAGTCCATGGGGCCGCAAAGAATTGGAGACAACTGACTGACTTCATTTTTCACTTTTCATTCATGCTTCTGTTCTCCTCTGCTCCACACGAACACCCACTGTGCAAACTTTACTTTCTAATCCTTCATACATGCATATATTTACATTTGAGAAATGTTTAGTATTATTAATTTACATATATGCTATTGTGTTTTAGATATTTCTCTTTTAGAATAAAAGCCAGAGTTAAGAGGAATTTGCCCCCCCCCCTTTTTTCCTGCCTCAGTGATTGTGCCAAGATATCTCACCTCATCTTCTCTGGCCCTTGAACTGCAATTTACATCAATTCCTCTGGTTCTCAGGCCTTTGGATTCAGACTCAATTTCCCTTTCCTAGGCCTCCAGTTTGCAGACGGTAGATCATGGGACTTTTCAGCCTCCATAATCTCGTGAGCCGATTCCTCATACTCACTTTCTCTTCTCTCTCCCTGAGCCTCTGAAAACCACCATTCTACTCTTCGCTTCTTTGAGTTTGGCTCTATCAGGTTCCACACAAAAATGCGTGCATGCATGCTAAGTCACTCAGTCATGTCCGACTCTTTGCAACCCTATGAACTGCAGCCCGCCAGGCTCCTCTGTCTGTGGGGATTCTCCAGGTAAGAATTTTAGAATGGGTTGCCTTGTCCTCCTTCAGGGGATCTTCTTCACACATAAATGAGATCATGCAATATTTGTCCCTTTTGTCTGGCTTATTTCACTTGGCACAGCGTCTTCCAAGTTCATCCATATTGTGAATGGCAAGAGTTTCTTTTCTTAAGGCTGAATAATATTCCATTACATATATGTATAGTACATACAACATATCTTACATACATTTTAATTATCCATTCATTTGTTGACATTTAGGCTATTTTCATATTTTGGCTATTGTGAATAATGCTACAATGAATGTGGAAATGTACATATCTCTTGATATACTGATTTCCCCTTTCACTTAGGGATATATATATCCCTCCCTCCTCCCCCTCCATTTGCTCCTTCCCCCTCTCTACTCCCCCCTTCCCTCTTCCATTTTCTCCTTTCCTGTTCGTCCCCTTCCTGGCCTTCCCTCTCCTCTTCCACCTGTCCTTCCTCCCTGCTGCCTGGGAGCCCCCTGTTTTGGATTAGCTGGGGACCACCACCGGAGGCAGGAGAGGGGGCCCTGTGGACTGCACTCAGCCCTGGCCCCAGCCACACCACCCAGCTCCAGAGCATCTCCCCCTTGTTGATCCTCGGGCCTTGAGGAAGCCCAGCCCTCCATCCCACCAGGATCCGTGGCGAGTGGGGGCCACAGTAGCTGTGTCCCATGAGGAGGGGAGGAAGATTCTGGCTGAGTTACTGCTGCTGCTGCTGATTGTTGCCTTGGCCAGCCCCCCCGCCAGGTGCTCTCAACACTGTGCATGGCTGCCATCCTGGACAACCAGACTGTGTGGGGCCACAGTGAATGTCTGGCCCTGACCCTGACCCTGACCCTGGTCCGGGAGCAGATCAGTGGGATTATCGAAGTCCCAGCCAAGGCCTGTGTGGAAGTAGACATCTTTGAGCTGCAGCAGGACAGCCAGTAGAAGACCACGGACACCATGTGTCAGATCCTGCCCAAGGGGGTTGTGTCTGTCCTGGGATCCCCCCTCCAGCCCCACTTCTGCCTCCAGAGTGAGCCAAATCTGTGGAGAGAAGGGGATCCCCCACATCAAGGTGGGTCCCGAGGAGATGCCCCACCTTCAGTACCTCTGCTTTGCATCTGTCAGCCTGTACCTCGATAACAAAGACATCAGCCTGGCCATCTCCTGGATCCCCAAGATTTTCAATTACCCTTCAGCCAGCCTCATCTGTGCCAAGGCTGAGTGCCTGCTGCGATTGGAGGAACTGGTGCATGGCTTCCTCATCTCCAAGGAGACTCTGTCCATGAGGATGCTGGATGACAGCAGGGACCCCACCCCTCTGCTGGTGCATGGCTTCCTCATCTCCAAGGAGACTCTGTCCATGAGGATGCTGGATGACAGCTGGGACCCCACCCCTCTGCTCAAGGAGTTCCACAATGACATAAGTGTCCACCATCCTATCCTCATCGACACCAATGCATCCATCTCCCACCTCATTCTCAGTACTGCCTCAGAGCTGGGAATGACCTCAGCGCTTTACAAGTACCTCCTTCGCCACCATGGACTTCCCCATTCTGCACCTGGACGGGGTGGTGGAGGACTCCTCCAACATCCTGGGCTTCTCCAGGTTCAACACCTCACAGCCCTTCTAACCCGAGTTTGTGCACAGCCTCAAAGTGTCCTAGAGGGAGAACTGAGAAGCCAGCATCTACCCCGGCCCCGCGGTGAGCTCACGCCCTACCCCCAGCTTGCAGACACTTCTGGGGCCCCGTCAGGCCTTGGCCAATCATGCTCAGAACCCCTGGTATCCCTTTTGCTTTCTGAGTACATCCAGAAGGCCTCATGGTGCGGCCTGGATTAAGTCTGACCCGTTTCTTCCTCTCCACCAGCTCCACTCGCAAGTGTCCCCTCCAGGTGCCCAGCACACATGTACCCCAGAACCTTTGCACTTGCTCTTCCTGCTGCTTTGCATGCACGTCCCCAGGAAACTAGTGATTTGATCCCATGTCGCCAAGTTACTACTCAAATGCCACCCCCCCCTCCATTAAAAAAAAAGGCCAACTACCCACTATTTGCAATGCTGGAGACTAGGTGCCATCCCTGGGTCAGGAAGAACCCCTGGAGAAGGAAATGGCAACCCACTCCAGTGTTCTTGCCTGGAGAGTTCTATGGACAGAGGAGCCTGGCAGGCTACAGTTCATGGGGTGGCAAAGAGTCAGACAGGACTTAGCCGACTAATACACATAAGTAGGATTCTTGTTCATTAGGCAGTTCTATTTTTAAATTTTGAGGAACCTCCATAACGTTTTTCCCATGGTGGCTGCACCAATTTACATCCCCACCAATAGTGCACAAGGGTTCCCTTTCCTCCACAGCCTTGCAACACCTGTTATCTTCTATCTTTTTGATAATAGTCTTTCTGATAGGTGTGAAGTGGTATCTCACTGTGGTTTTAATTTGCGTTTTCCTGATAATTGGTGAGATTGAGCACCTTTTAATATACCTATTGGCCATCTGTACATCTTCTTTTGAGAAATGTCTATTCAGATTCTTCATCCATTTTTTAATCAAGTTATTTGGGTTTCTGCTACTAAGTTGTTCGTGTTTCTTATATATTCGGGATATTAATCCCTTATCAACTATAGGGTTTGCAAATATTTCCTTCCACTTCATAGGCTGCCTTTTCACTCTTGATTATTTTCGTTGCTATGCAGAAGTTGGTGTGTCATCTCACAGATGTACAAAGGAAGAAACAAACATGTAGTATAACCAACTTAGACTCTTAAAAAGTGTCCAATTAAAAGCATTAAAATGACTGAGCTGAGGTTGAGGTCAAAATTATTTTATTATACCTAGAGAACTGAGTAAGCAATCGAAAAATAAATGGGTTTTCTCTTCAGAAATGCGTAAATATTGAGATTTCTGATGGTAATGTCAGGCTGGGCCTTAAGAATGATCTAGTTCAGTAATTCTCAGTTTGGTCTAGAGATACCTGGGGGTTCCAATGACCCTTTAAGGGATCTGCAAAGTCAAAATTATGTTTGTGTGCTGAGTCACTTCAGCCATATCCGATTCTTTGTGACCCCATGGACTGTAGCCCACCAGGCTCCTCTGTCCATGCGATTCTCCAGGCAAGAATACGGGAGTGGGTTGCCATTTCCTCCTCCAGGGGATCGTCCCAACCCAGGGATGGAATCCACATCTTGTACATCTCCTGCATTGTCAGGTGGGTTCTTTACCACTAGCTTCACCCCCTACTAAGAGGTTTCTTGCCTTTTTCATTAGGTTGACACCTGCACAGATGGCACAAAGTAGTCTGAAGCATAGTTGAAGGCAGTGGCATCAAACTGTATTTTTCACCATTATGTTATGTGTTCACAGTAAGAAAACAGAACAAAACCTTGATGAAATCATTTTAAAATTAATTTTGTTACATTTTGAGCTCAAAGTATACATCTTTTAAATATTTTGTGTGCTGAAATAGGAAGTATGTACTTCTGTTCCATACTGAAATACAATGACTGTCTTCAGGGAAAGCTCTTGCACAACTGAGTTCTCAGTTGAATCAGCTACCCTTTTTCTTGGAATACCATTTTTAATTTAAAAAATGACTGAAAAACTATGGTCATTCAGACTTGGGTATTTCTCCAACATTTTCTTAAAAGTGAACAAAGAGAGACTGTCACTTCAAGGAAAACATCTGACAGTAATTATTGCCAATGGTGAAATTCCAGATTTCAAACGAAAATTAGAGCTTTAGAAAAACTTGCATTTGTTATCATGAGCTTGACAGTTTCCCAGTAATTAAAGACTTTTCTTTTGATACTGAATCTGATTTTTAAAATATTGTATATAATGAGATGCTATCAACATTTAAAAGATCTCTGTAACTTTGTGAACAAATATTTTCAACTGCCAACACATGAATGAAAGATATATTTAAAGTACAAAAAGGACCAATGAATTTTATTGTAGCAGAGTAAGAAATGCTCGTTGAGGGCTTCCCTAGTGGTCAGTGGTTAAGAATTCATCTGCCAAGGCAGGGGACAAGGGTTCGATCCCTGGTCCAGGAAAATCCCATATGCCACAAGGCAACTAAGCCCGTGCACCACAACTTCCAAAGCCTGCACATCCTAGAGCTGGTGCTCTGCAACAAAGAGAAGCCACCACAATGAGAAGCCCACAGACCGCGACTAGAGAGCAGCCCCCACTTGCCACAACTGGAGAAAGTCCTAATGCAGCAACAAAGACCCACCACAGCCAAAAAAAGAAAGAAATGCACGTTGATACGGCTTCAGATTCCATAATGCAACTTGATGTTTAAGAAACTATCCTTGAAAAAAAAAAAAAAAAGAAACTATCCCTGTTGAGCCTTCAAGTAGCATCAAAGAAGAATATCTGCAATTATACAAAAAGTCTCTTAAAATGCAACTACAAATCTGTATGAGGCCGGATTTTCTTCATCAACTTCCACTGAACTCTCCTTTGAAAGCAGAGTTCACGTTAAATTTATCTTTTTTTTTCTCTTATTGCACCTTGCACAGTACTTTACACATAAATACCACATTAAATGAAGGTGCTTCAGTACTGACAAAAGTTAGCTGTCTTGTCTGGCCAGGAAAATGTGTGAAACATTTATAGTCATGTCTTTAAGATCAACAAAAAAAGGTTTACCAAATCCAGCAATTCTAACAGTATACCAGGAGCAGTCTTTAGCAAGTTGAGATTACTTGGGGATCGATAAAGAACTGCTTCACACTGTAGGTAATAAACTCAGCTTCTTATTACCTGTAAGAAAAGACAAAAGCAGATAACATAAGATGATTTAGAGAAATACATATATATATTTCTAAATTCCTACTCCAAGAAGATTTTTTTAATTAATAATTTATATTTACCTATGTGGTCCTCTCCAATGGTCTCCCATTAGCTCCTCAGAGGTAACTACTATCCTGACCATGGTGTTCCCGTTTTTGTGCCTTTTTAAAAAGCTTTATCATATGTATGAATGAATGGCTAAACAATATATTCCTTTGTATAAAGGACATCACACCATATGGTATCTTCTGGAACTTGTTTTTTTCACTGAATATTAATATTCCTGATATTCTTTTATGCTGCTGCATTGTAGCTATGGTTCATTTATTCTGTTGTATAGCGTTCTGTTCTGTGAAGATAGCACAACTTATCCATTTTTTCTGTTGGACATGAATTGAATTCAAAGTTCTGATTTTAAAATTAGTGCTATTATGAACACTATTGTACATATGTTCTGGTATACATGTATATATACTAATCAGTATATATGCTCAGGCATGAAATTCTGGGTTATAGAGTGTGCAAGTATTCAACTTTACAAGACAACAGGTGTGCTTGGTATCTAACGTTTATTTCAGAGACAACATCCGGTGCAGCTGCATTAAGGCCTCTTTGGGTTACAGAATCCTACACTGCACAGGCCATAAACTCAATCTAGTATAGCAATTCCTCTTTGCCAGCCTTTTTCCAATTTCCCCAGGCTGGACAGACAGACGAGGACAGGTAAAAGCTCTCTCCCTCTCATTCCTTCATTTCTGTTCTTGCCTTTCTTATCCCCGATGATAGCAGTTTCTCTCCCTGAGGCATCCAGTTCTGGACCTAATCTGGGTCCTCTAGGGGAGAACCTGGACATTTTGCTGATACTAGATGTCCTACTCATACTTTAAGGTATAGCTTAATTCCCATCTTCTTCACAATGCTTCCCTTATTATGCTGACCCAATTCAGTTCAATGACCCAAAATTCACTGAGAGTTTAAATATGCCTCATTAAACTAGACACCAATGGTCAATGTGGAACAGAGAGCTCAAGAAGTCCTCAAAGAGCTCACCTTTTAGTGACTAGAAATAAGATAGTAAAAAAATTAAAATGCAGTGTGATGATAAAGGTCCAGATAGACACATTGATGGAGTACAGAAGAGAGACACTTAGCCAGCTACACCCATTTCTTCCTTATTTTTTCTCTAAGAGCTTTTATTATCTGTACATGACTCCCTTATTTAGCACAGGCTTGCAGGATGCATTTGTGAATGTGGTACCACTAGTTGAAATCAATTCCATGTAGAATGGCTATAACATGCAGCCTTTGAAGGTACATCCAGTGTAGTCCATTGGCGCCTGAGCTTCCACTTTGGTCATCTACCAAATGACATACTTCTGGTCATCATTTCTTGCAACTCCCACTCATACACTTGTTAATCCATCCCCTCATGCTACAGTGATATTTGTGGACTTTTACCAATTTTCATTTGCTTCTTGATCTTTCCCCTTGTAGATGACAGGAATCACCATAAAACTGGCATTTTAGAGGGAGCTAGGAACCACCAGGGAGGAGGTCATGGCAACTCACTCCAGTGTCCTTCCCTGGAGAATCTCCATGGACAGAGGAGCCTGGCGGGCTACAGTCCTTGGGGTCGCAAAGAGTCAGACATGACTGAGCAACTAAGCACAGCACAGGAACTACCAGAAAACTTGAATGTTAACATTCAACGTGATTCTATTTCCTTGTTTCTTTGTGGCATTTCTGGAACAATCAAATGTACATCTTTGTAAATCACTATGGGTCCAAACTGCACACAGAATAAATAGCAGAAAAAAACCGTCCACTGAATAACCTCACATAACATGGTAGAGTACTCACTGGCTGAGGTCATAAAATGAAGTGCTAACTCATTGATCAAAAGTTACTGTAGAGTATGTCAGGCTAACTCTCATTGGCTGAGAATGCATAGTAGCAGTCCAAGCATAAAAAAAAGTATTATTATGGTACCAAAATCAATTTATGTATATTTTTAAAGAAAAATATTTCAGAGATGAATTAAAACAAATAATTGCTGCTCTGGCAATGCTAGTGCTGTTGTTTAGTCACTCAGTCATGTTTGACTCTTTGGGAGCCCATGGACTGTAATGCTTCAGGCTCCTCTGTCCATGGGATTTCCCAGGCAAGAATACTGGAGTGGGTTACCATTTCCTTCTCCAGGGGATCCTCTTGACCCAGGGATCGAACCCGAGTCTCCTGCATTGGTAGGAAAGTTCTTACCACTGAGCCACCTGGGAAGCCCAGCAGTATTACGCTTTATCACATATTTCTGTGATCAATCATGATAATTCAGTAGGATCCTGTGGGGAATTTGTATATGCCTTGCCTTAATTGCTTAAAGGGTAGGAGTATTACTGTCCCTCCATCTCAAATTGTAAGCCCTCTATAGACAGAAACACTGTTTTATAGGTATACTTAACACAGCATCAATTTGGGCATGTAGCAGAGGCCAGAAAATGCCAGCATGTAATTAATATCTGCTGAATTAAGGCTAGTGGGAGAGAATTAAGTAAAAGAGGCAAACGTTCATCTCAGAGTCCAACACCTATGTGAAGCTGAGGTTCCCCAACCTCAGCACTATTGCCATTTTGGACCAGATACTCCTTTGTTGTGGAAGGCTGTTCTGTGTATTATTGGATGTTTAATAACATCCCTAGACACCATCAGCACACACCGCCCCCCCATGTGACAACCAAAAATGCCTCCAGACATTGCCAAATGTCCCCTAGGATGGAGAGAGATTGCCCTTGGTTGAGACTGCTGCATTAAATCTACCTCAATGCTTCTCTTTCATTCACCAGATTCTGGCCTGGGCCACAGAAGGCAACTCTCTAGATCAAGCAGGATATGTCTTCATGGTATAACTTGGTACAAATTTATTTATACTCACCTATCTCTGCTGCTCTAACAAAACACTGGGCAATTTGTAAAACTATTTATGCATAAGTATAGAACAGAAAGATGAAAACTAGAAAAAAAGCTGGATTTATTGGGAGTAGTCAAGCAATATGGCAGGTGAATTATTTATTCATGTTTGGCAGGACCCTTTGTGGTCTCAAACTTCAGGTGGCTAGACAAGTCCCTCAGCTCCATGACCAGGTGACCAAGGAGAACTCTCATATCCTGTATCTGCTTGAGGAGAACACGCATCTGGTGATGCAGATGAGGGTCTGGGCCTTGTGGAGGGGAAAAGGAGTCTGGATCCTTAGAAGAAGGGGTGGGAAGTGGAGGCAGTGGCCCAGAGGGCTTTGTAGAAGTAGTTTCTGGAGCATCTGGTTTCTGAGGAGCTGGAGTCAAGGTAGTGGGTGCAGCAGAACTGGAGGGACCTGGATTAGGGGGCAGGAGACACAGACAAGAGTGAAGTCTGACTCTCGTCCTACCCTCATACTCCTGGTCAATCTTTCTTATTCTCTGAAAGTAGCTTTGGAGCCCAGTGGCAGCAAAAATTTGAGGACTCTGGTCCAAATTCCAATCTGAAGAAATCTGAATTTCTTCTGTTTGAAAATCTTCCACAGGGAGGCCTTATCATTAAAAGGGCTATGGATATTAGCCAGTTCCTCCTCTTTTAATTGAATTCCTTACTACAAGCATGTTGTACAACAGGTAACTGATCCTAGGTCAATCTTTTATTGTACATGCGTGCATGCTAAGTCTCTTCAGTCGTGTCTGACTCTTTGCGACCCCATGGACTGTGGCCCGCCAGGCTCCTCTGTCCATGGAATTCTCCAGGCAAGAATACTAGAGTGGGTTGCCATGCCTTTCTACACTAATGTACATGACATTAGTGTAATTCCTTATCCTGTACCAGCCTTCAGTGTTTTGAGGACGCCTCTGCTGGCCCCATGAGTCACTTCCTCTTCAAGATGAGTATCTCCCATCCCTTCCATTATTTTCCTTATGACATGACTTGAGCGCCCTCCCTACCCTGGATACCTCCTGTGGGTATATTTCAGGTCAAATGCAGCCTTCTTAATGGAGATTCCTAGAATTGAATATAAACTCCAGCCTACTTCATCCTCACTCTAGAAACTCTGTTCCTACAAATGCCCAGAGTTCATGAAAGGAGTGTCAAGTCTATGGGGGAGTAGCTGTGGAGCTGGCTCAGGTCTTGGTTTGGTGAGTCGTACACCACGGTCTGAAGAAGTTCCCTATCTGCTTTTTTCCACCACCAGGGACTCTGGCTTATTGTTCTTGCCTCCTGTGTGTTCTTTCTTAACCTGCTTACACCAAACCCTAGCTCATGGACCCAATTGTCTTATCCCCTTCCTTCCTGTTTTTCACACGCATTACACACACACACACACACACACACACACACACACACACACACACTCACCCTGCACCTTGATTTCCAGCTTGGGGCTCTGTTTCCAAACTTGATTGTCCTCAGTGGCTGCTTCACACCAGTAGGACCCAGAGTGTGCCTCTGACGTGGTGGGGATCTGGAATTCTGGAGAGGGGCCCCTGCTGCGCACGGTCCTGCCATCCTTGTAGAAGGAGAAGAGGAGGCGGGCAGCAGACCTCTGCAGGGGCAGCTTTGTCTGACAGCTCAGCATCACTGGCTTTCCCTCTTGGGGCTCAGCTGAGGGTGTGGCTCTGAGAACTGGGGCTCGAAACAGTTCTGGGGGAGAGAGAGGTGAGAAAGAAGAATTCAGCCATCCCACATTCAAGTGAACCCCTAGCAAGCAAAGAACCCCGGTCCCCCTTTCCTTCCTCTATTTCTAGATCAGGAAGGACTTCTCTTAGAGAAGTTCCATTTGAAATTTTCAAGTTGTCTCTCTCTTTAATAGACAGGACTAGAGAAGATCTAGAGATGGGCAAATCTGACGGTAATCCAGACATCCAGTCAGTGAACATCGGAGAGCACAGAACTGTAGGACGGAGCAGTAGGAAACATGTTGAACTTGGAGTCAAGCCAAAGGACTTGAAAAGGCAATGCTAAGATGCTGCTCCTCCTGAAGGCCAACTTGGGCATCTGCCAGCAACCTACCACTTAGGCCTTCGGTGATCTTGCCATCTCCAGTGAAAGACATTTTTAATTCCTCTGTCTTTCCCCACCTGCCTCCATCATGATGACACTGCCTCTACGCTTACCTTGAACTGTGAGAGCCACAGGGGATGCCGTCTCTGGACTCCCAGGACCAGGGCTCCTGAAAACAGCACTGCAGTGGTAGTGTCCACTGTCGGCCTTTTGCACCACAGGGATGGAGATTTCCTTGTTAGGTCCAGGGGGTCCAAGGGCTGAGCCTTCTCGGTAGAAGGTGACCTGGGTCAGTGGCCAGCCTTGCCAGGCCTGGCAGCGCAGAACCAGAGGGTCTCCTTCGAATATAGGCTTGGCTGGACTTTGGAGGATCAGCCAGTCTGTGGTCCAAAGCAAAAGCTGAGTGTGACCTACTGCCTTCCTTGGGGGCTCCCTCACTGCTGCCCACAATAGATCCCTCTAGTCTTTCTCTGAGGGGCCAGGCAACCTGCCCTCTGGTTGGGAGTGTGGGACAGCTTCTCTAGGGTCTAGCACAGAGGGTACCCTGGCGTCTTGGGCTGAAGATGGAGCAGATGGTATCTCTTCTTGTGGCCAATTTCCTGGGGGTACCTTCCTGGTGGTCTATGGGGCTGAAAGAAGAGCTTTGGGAAATGGGAGAAAGAGCTGCCTGCACTGGTCAGCCTTTTCTAGGGCCTCACCGTAAGACACAATCAGGTGAAAGGGTTCACTGAAAGTGTAGCCCTTGACCTGGCAGTTGACTTCCCTTGGGTCCGTCAAGTCATCCTTGGGGTGGCAGGTGCTCTCCTGGGTGCTGACTGGTCCTTTGCACTGGAGCGCCTCAAAACTGGCAGCTGGGGAGAGCATGGTTGGAGAAGAACCAGAAAATGATGCTGCAGCTTGGAGAAAGAGGACAGGAAATGGCTCTTCACAGGGGTTTCTCCCTCTCCTTAGGGAATCATGCGTTTTAAAATAGAGTAAGAAGGCATCAAAACCTTTTTTTCCCAAGAGACCCATGTGGCTCTCTCAGAGGGATACGTCTGACTTGATTCGCTGGCTCCCGGGTGCAGTCAGTGAGTGGACTGTGGGTTTGAGGAAGGGGGTGGGGAGAGAAAGGTGAACTCACCAGCATGACATCCAGCTGCGGGTGCAGGAAACCAGAGGCCAAAGACAAAGAGGACCCCAGAGCAGACAGACACAGTACAAGAGGGAAAGGAGATCAGATTCTAACATTAGTTGAGTGTTTACCATGTGTCAGACATTGCCAGGCACATTCACACCTTATCACACAAATCTTACAAGATTTCTAGGCATGTGATTTCACCCCCACTTTATAAATCTTATTAATAAATGAACAGATTTTGAAAAGTCAATTAATTTACCCCCAATTTTAAAAGAGAGTAAGGAGTACAGCAGGAAAGTCAGGTACATCTGAGCCCAAAGTCAGTATTCTTTTTACTTCGTTGCCCAGACATGATCTACTTTAGTCCTCAGACCTTCCTTGGGGGCTTTCTTCCATATTTGCATTTTCCCAAATTCACTTTGCTCTTCGTCTTTGAATATTTCATCTACCAACCAGCTTTTAGTACCTTCTTCCTGGCTCCTCCTTTCAGGTCTTCCTTTTTCAGTCACCTTTACCTTAATGTCCTCTATCCCTTGAACTTTCCCTGGCAACGGTAGAGCCCATCCTATGTCTTTCTCTCTACCCCTGACTCTCTACTCCAAGTCTGTACTGGTAGCTATGAAAAAATTCTTTCTTTGCTTGGGGGTTGAAACTTAGTGTTACAGATTTTTCACCACATTTCCTCAACCTACCTCTTAGTTCCATGATTGACCCAGGCTAGGTAAATCTCTCTCATCTCCATGACTGTTTCTTGACCCTCTTAATGCTTCTTTCCCTCTTCTGGGCCCATGGCCATTCACATGTTCTCAGTTCTTTACTGTGTCCTTTCCTGTCCCACTTGCTTTTATTCCCTTTCACTTCCAAAGTCCCAATACTCTTCTTTGACCTTGTAACTTCTCTCAGCAAGGCCCCTCTCTACTTCCTAGCTCTCATTACGTCAGCAGCAGCTGCTTTCTTTAGATCCTCTCTCAGCCCTCTTCATCACACTGCTACCCCTTTTCAGTTCCTCCACTTTCACTCAACTGGACTCAGCCTCTTCTCTTTTTGTAAAATAAAATGTTGTTAGGCTATCAGGCACTTTGACTCAATAAACTATGTGATGGGTATTATTATTCTCATTTTATGGATAGGAAAACTGAGCTCAAAAATATGAAAAGTGGCTTTTCCAAGTGATACAGAGCTAGTAAATAAAAGCAGAGTGGCTTGAAACCAGAGCATCTGATTCTGCGTCTGGACTTCTCACCACAATACCACTGCTGTATCATAATACAGTCACTCAGTCCTGTTTCTGTGTGTTCAGTAAAACAATTCAAAAAAAACTATTGTGTAGGGAAAATGTGGGTGCTGAGAATTCAAAGATAAATAAGATACAGTTTTAAAAATCAAACAAAAAGACATTGTCCCTGCCTACAAGTAACTCTCAGTTCAATGGCTGGCACAAGCATATGAAGAGATTGTTTCAGATGAGGAGGAAAGTAATAAGAAAGAATTCGCACAGGCAGCCATCAAAGCAGAGAGGAGGGCTCAAGGAAGATTTCCTGGTGAAGATGCCACCTAAGCTGAATCTTTAGGGATGCCCAGAAGTTTGTAAGTGAGAGAGGAGTAGGGAGCAGTGGCGGGGGCAGGGAGAGGGGGCTCATTTCAGGCAAAAGTAGCAGTATGAACAAAACTTTGGAGATAAATAAGAGTTTGGTGGGTAAATACAAGCAGGTTGGGGTTTATTGCAAGGCTCAGAGGGTGAGAGAAGAGGTTGAAGAGGTTGAAACAGGGCCAAGTTATGGTGGACCTTGAATGCCATGATAAGGAGTTTGAGCTGGCAGACTTGAATTTTAGAAATTACTCTGGCTGCAGAGTCAGAATTCATTTCAAGGACACAAGGCTGAGATATGAAGATTAGCTAGAAAGTTGTTGGACTAGCACAAGACAGAAAAGATGAGGGCTTGTCCTAGTAGATACCATTAGTCATGTTTCAGGAAAGAAAATGGCTCTACAACAAACTTAGAAGGTAGACTTTGCCAAACTTGATAACTGATCATGTGTAGAGGATGAAGGAGAGGGAGGAATCTATGTTATCTCCCAATTTTTGACCCAGATGTCTGGATGGATACCATTAACTGAGATAAAACAGTGAAAAATGAAGTTTGGGCGCTTCCCTAATGGTCTAGTGGCTCAGATTCCGGGCTTTCACTGCCATGGCCCAGGTTAAACCCCTGGTTAAGGAACTGAGATCCCTCAAGCCATACGGTGCAGTCAAAAACCCAAAAGGATGAAGTTAGGAGCGGGAGGGACCAAGAGGATAGATGAGTTCAACTCTGGTCATATTGTGCTGAGATATCTTGAAACATGCAGGTGGCTATGTCTTGTGCAAAGCTTGATGTTTGAATGTGAAACTCAAAAGCATGATTAGGGTGTGATGCATCACTTAGAACTCTCAACTATACAGTTGTGGTGGTAAAAGTTAAATAGACAAATAAGTCCACTAAGAAGACTGTAAATTAAAAACTAAGGAGGCAAGGATGCAACTGTAGAAAATGCCAGTGTTTAAGGGAAAGAGAAGAGAAGCCACCAAAGGGACCAATAGAGATACATGAAGTACAAAGAGAAGTCAGGGGAATAGAGATTGCTGAGGAAGAATAAGTGACCAGCAGTACCCAGTGCAGCAGAGAAGTCCAGCGGGATAAGATTTTAAAAGTGTGAAGGGTCTGTATAGAGTTTGTTGCACTCTAACCAAAACTGATTCCAGCGGAAGCCAGACAGCAGTCATTGAGAGTGAATGGCAAGTGGGGAAATAGAGAAAGCAAAACTGCAGACTACTCTTTCAAGAGATTTATCTGAGCAAACGAAGAAAACAGTTGAGATTGTAGTTAAAGAGGGCATCATAGTCAAGGGGACTTTTAGGATGAAAAAAATACCATTCAGAAAGAGCCATTCAGTCCTGCACGCGAAACTCTCTTACACTAGCCATATCCCACCTGAACTTGGTTTCTGAGTGCTGAAGTTAGTCCATGCTGCTTTCCTTTGAGTCTTTTCCCCAAAGTCCGACATATCTCCATTTCTACAAATTTGAAGATTTTACTTACCCAGTAGCATCTGGGCTGCCCAGAGCAAAGCAGGAGAAAAGTAGAAGACCCCAGCCATGAGGACAGAGCTTAGCTTCGTGGTAACTGTGTTTAGGTCTCCTGCAGCTTCTAACACAGTGATTTTCTTCAACACGAAACCTCTCAAATTAGAAAAGAGGAAGTAAGTCTAACTGTCTGATCTCCTTGCATCTGGGGCCCATTTTCAACTTTGTAATTGACTTTCATCCTTCAGATTGACCAGGTTGGTTCCAGCATCATCAACACCCTTAGGGTTGTGGATGACATGATAACCCTCTCAGTTGTTCAAGAATTCCCCCGTAGAGCTCAGAGACCTTTCAAAGCATGTTGAAAAGCATGCTTCAAAGTCTGCTACCCCACCGGCCTTCACGAACTCTGGGCAAAATCAGTGCAACAATCATTCATTTCACCAATGAAATAATTGGGGGTAGGAGGCAGGAAATTGCTTGAAGGCTACACAGAAAGTCACAAGAAGAGCAGTGGTGAGAATCCAAGTGTCCTATCTTGTCCTGTTCCAAGTCTTACATGCTTCTAGTAACCAAAATGGAGCAGGACAGAATTGCCCTTCTTCTCCTGGAGCAGGAGAAGAAGACTGATGGTTGTTCAGTCACTCAGTCGTGTCTGACTCTTTGTGACCCCACGGACTGCAGCACACCAGGCTTCCCTGTCCTTCACTGTCCATTGAGCCCATATGCCATTTAACCATCTCATCCTCTTTTGCCCCCTTTTCCTCCTGCCCTCAATCTTTCCCAGCAACAGGGTCTTTTCCAATGAGTTGGCTCTTCACATCAGGTGGCCAAGGTATTGGAGCTTCAGCTTTAGCATCAGTCCTTCCAGTGAATATTCAGGGCTGATTTCCTTTAGGATTGACTGGTTTGATTTCCTTTCTGTCCAATTGGTAATGGCACCAAATTACATATGAGATTAGCCACCTGGTATGCTCCTTCCATCCAAAGCCCAGACAAATTTGTATACAAATTTTTCTAGACCCAGGCCTCAGCTCTCTTTTTCTACAGCACAACTAAGACTATTCAGTCTCATTGGAAATCTGAGTAAAAGGCAAAGAGGGACTCCTGGGAAAGAGCAGAGGAAAAAAGAAAGTCAATTTCCAGAGGCCCTATCTGTAAGCTTAGGGTTCAGGCTCATGGCCAACGCTCAAACCACTGATCCTGAAGAAATTAGAGACAGAAGGCATCTGATAGCTTGAGAAACCTGAGAAGAGTCAGGAATAAGGGCAACATGAAGGCCGCAGCATCTCTCTTCAGCTCCAGGGGGCCTTATGGGAACCACGTGCCTACCTCTGAATATTTGCTGTTAGACTGAGATCTCCCCAATATTCTCTCCTGGGCCCCAATGAAGGGCCCAGGCCTCTTTTCACAGGGACCCACTCATCTCCCCTTCCCATCATCGTACCCACCAGGCCCTCAGTTGGTTACTCTGAGATGAAACGAGCCATCAGAAAGGGGGGAAGGCAGTCCTGCTTGAAGGCAGGAGAGTCAGCATGACCCTTCAACTGTGCAAAAACCACACGTCAGAACAGATATATTAGCAACAGAGACCTGACAGAGCGGGTACTTCTCAAGCTAAAATAAGCATTTAGAATAAATTTTCCATTATCTGAGAGACAAATTTTTTTTGCAGGTGGCCCCAGGGAATCCAGTGGGAGTGGGGGGTGAATATGGGTGTGGGGAGAAGCAGTGAGGCAGTAAGCCTTGCAGGTGATGTGACGTGAAAGAACCCACAGGCTCAGAAGAGAAAGAGAAGTCTAGGCCAGCCCTAATGAAAATTAAGAAAATGAAATGTGTTTAGATGAATTTCCAGACCTAACGCTCTGTAAAATACAGACTCTCGGAGTTAGGTCTTTAAGGAGCTTCCACATTAACCCCATAAATCTTTCCATTCTCATGCCCTCAACTTCTCCTTAACTGCCCTTACCACTGAGTCGTACCTAGATCGAGATCCTCATCTATACATACCATTTCCATCAGCTCCCACAGGATCCCACTGTCAGTGTGGAAAGCAAGAAGGCCTCTGCAGATGTGGGATGAAGCTATCACATTGTTTGCACTAAAATTTTTACTAAGCCTCTGGAAAATTTCACTCACTTGAAGTCTGATCCATGAACTATTTAGAACAAATGTGAATCACTGGGTAAAGAGGAACATTGGGCCTGTTATGTGCTTATGGAGGCTGATCTCAGTTTATTGAGTTAGTCCCACCATGAAGATCACACCAGAGTTTTCACAGTTCAGTGGGGCAAGTCTCCATCCTCATTCCATCCCAATACTAATTAGACCTTTGATATCATTCCCAACTGCTCCTGGCTTGTCACAAGCAGGTGAAGTTTATTTTTTCGTTATTTTTAATTGAGTAGATTAAAAAATTTATCAAACATATGACGGTATAAAGAATAATGATGCAATGAAGACTTTTGTACCTGGTTCAGCAGAGGAAATAGAATATTACCACTATCCTTGAAACACTGTGTAGGTTCCTTCTGATTTCATTATCTCCTTTCCTGGTGACAATCAACCACAATCCTGATCTTGTATTTATCCTTCCCTTTATTTTATTTTTTGCTTTTAAAATTTTATTATTTATATTTGAATTGAAGTGTAGTTGGTTTACAATGTTGTGTTCAGTTTCTGGTTCACAGCAAAGTGTCACTCCTTTATTTTACAGTTGTAATCATTTCACACTTGGAACTTTTATTAAATTGATTAATATTGTATGCATTGTTATGAGATTTACTTTCTTCTCTTTTTTTTTTTGTGAATTCTTTATTAGCCTTGTGCTGGGCTTCAACAAAAAGTTCTTAATTCCTTTTCTAGAACGCTTCAGGTCAGTTATGTGTGTACGTGTGTGTGTGTGTGTTTCATGTTTAAAAACTTTTTTTAAGAGTAGTTTGAGATTCACAGCAAAGGGTAAGGTGCAGGGAGTTCGCATATCCCTCCCGCCCCAACACATGCACAGCCTCCCTCACTGTTGCCATCCCCTGTTGGTACTTTTGTTAAATCTGACAAACCTGATGCATCATAATCACCCAAAATCCATAGTTTACTTTAGAGTGCATCCTTGGTGTTGTGCATTCTACAGATTTAGACAAATGTATCCATCAATATAGTAACATACAGAGTATTTTCGCTGCCCTACAAATCCTCACTGCTCTGCCTATTCATCAATCCACTTCTGCAGCACCTGGTGACCGCTAACGTTTTCACTGTTTCCATAGTTCTACTTCTTCTGGAATGTCATATAGTTGAAATCATATACTGTGTAGCTCTTCCAGACTGGCTTCTTTCACTTAGCAGTGTGCATTTAAGATTCCTCCATGCCTTTGCATGACTTGATAGCAGATTTCTTTTAAGCCCTAAATAGGATTCCATTGTCTAGATATACCAGTTTATGTATCACTCACCTACTGAAGGATATCTTGGTGTTTCCAAGGATTGGCAGTTATCAATAAAGCTGCTATAAACATCCATGTACTAATGATATGGAGTATCCTTTCATGTATATATTTACCAACTGTATATGTTCTTTAATGAAGTATTAATTCAAACGTTTTGGTCATATTTTAAAGTTGGGTTTTTTATTTTCTTATTGTCGAGTGGTAAAAATTTCAGCTTTTAAAAGTTCTAGATATGTGTCCTTTACTGGGTGATATGTTTTAGAAATGCTTTCTCCCAATCTGACTCATCATTTTATTTCCTTATCATTGTCTCTTTTTGAGGGGGTATCATCCAAATGAATTTGCATGTATGTATTTGTGGGGTTTTTGTCTGTCTGTGTGTGAGGTCTAGTGCTTCTTTTCTTTTCTTATTTTTATTACTGAAGTATAATTAACCTAGAAACTGTGGTAGTTCCAGGTATACAACTGTGATTCAATATTTCTACACACTACAAAATGATCACCACTCATTGTCTTTTGAAAGCAAACATTTAAAATTTTTACGAAGTCCAATTTACCAGTTTAGTCTAAGTTTTTTTCTCTTATATATCTCTTTTTAATCCTACTTAATAAATCTCTGCCAAATCTAAGGTCATTAAGATTTTTTGTTGTTTTCTTCTAGAAGCTTTATAGGCTTAGATCTTACATTTAGATATGAGATCCATTTTTAAATGTTTTTTAAAATTTTATTGTATTATAGCTGATTTACAATGTTGTGTTGGTTTCAGGTGTATAGCAAAATGATTCGGTTGTACATATACATATATCTATTCTTTTTCAGATTCTTTTCTCACATAGGTTATCACAGAATATTGAGTTTCCTGTACTATACAGTAGGTCCTTGTTGGTTATCTATCTTTGATATGCATTCATGCTAAGTCGCTTCAGTCATGTGTAACTTTGTGACCCTGTGGACCATAGCCCACCAGTCTCCTCTGTCCATGGGATTCTCCAGGCAAGAATACTGGAGTAGGTTGTCATGCCCTCCTCCAGGGGATCTTCCCAACCCAGGGATCAAACCCACATCTCCTGTGTCTCCTACATTGGCAGGAGGGTTCTTTACCACTAGCACCTCCTGGGAAGCCCAGCTTGTATATAGTTTGTGTATGTTAATCCCATGCTCCTGATTTATTCCTCCTTACCCCTACATTCTCTTTTGGTAACCATAAGTTTGTTTTTAGGATCCATTTTAAGTAAATGTTTATATATAGTGTGATTAAGGATCGAGGTTTAATTTTCACATTGGTTATCAGTTGTTCCAGCACCATTTGTTGAAAAGATTATACTTCCTCATTGAATTGCTTTGGCATCTTTATCAAAAATAAATCAGCCATATGTTTATGATTATATGTCTGCGCTCTCTTTAACTTTGTTCTCCTTTTTCAAAATTTCAAAAGCTATTCCATATAGATTTTGCATTTCCATGCAAATATTGTTACACTTCCGTATAAATTTAGAAACAGCATGTCAACGTCTTTTTTTAAAAAGCCTCTGGGATTTTGATTCCATAGATCAGTTTGGAGAGAATTGACATCTTGAGAATTCCAAGTCTTTGATCTATGAACACATGTGCTTTCCATTTAAGTCTTCTTGAATTTCCCTTAGCAGTTTTCAGTATATGTGTCTTGCACATCTTTTGTTAAATGTATCCCTAAATATGTCATATTCTTCATGCTATTGTAAGTGATGCTTAAGTTCTGATGGTTCAGTTAGTATATAGAAACAGACAGTTTTGTATAGTGAATTTGTAAACTTGTTAAACTCACTCATTAGCTATAGGAGTTTTAAAATATAGATTCCTTGGGATTTTTTTATACAAACCATTCAGTCATTTTCAAATACAAAAAAATTTATTTCTTCATTTTCATCTGTACACTTAAAATTTTTTCTTTCATTGCCTAATTTCACTAGCTAGAACTTCCAGCACTATGCTAGAAGAGTGGTAAGAGCAGACATCTTCACCTTGTTTCTGACCTTGGGGAGAAAGCATGCAGTCTTTCACTGTTAATGATGTTAAATGTAGGTTTTTTATATATGCCTTTTATCAGGTTAAGAAAGTTTTCTTCTGTTCCTTCTTGTGGGTGCTTCGCCATTCAGTCGTGTCCAACTCTTTGTGACCCCAAGGACTGTAGCCTTCCAGGCTTCTCTGTCCATGGGAATATCCCAGCAAGAATACTGGAGTGGGTTGCCATTTCCTCCTCCAGGGGATCTTCTCTCACCCAGGGATCAAACCCGCATTTCCTGCAGCTACTGCATTGGCAGGCAGATTCTTTACCACTGAGCCACCTGGGAAGCCCACCTGTTCCTACTTACTATTTTTAAAAATAATTAATGGGTATTGAATTCTGTCAAATGGTTTTTCTGCCTCTACTGAACTAATCATATTTTTGGCTCTATTAATACAGTGAGTTACATTAATTGGTTTTCAAATATAAATTCAATCTTGCATTAGTCAAGATGTCTGTCTATAGCTACACTGTGGCTATTGAGTACTCATATGACTATTTGCAAACCTATAGAACCCATAGTGATGCCATCTATCTTATTCCTAAGATTTGAAAATGTATTGCAGTACACAAAGTTATTCCTCACTTCTTGACTGGGTTGTTTTTATATTTCTTCAAAGAGAGAGAAGGAACAAAGGAAGAAGGGGATGAGAGAGACAGGGAGAGAGGGAAAAAAGAGATACTACACTCAGGTCCAGTTTCATATTGCTCAGGTAGAAGCTAGAAGTCTCCAGGTGCACCAAATATGAACTGACATGTCTCTCTTTGGATGCCTGTTACGCCTACAGTTAGGGTTTTAGAGCACACATTCAGAAAGCGTATACAAAGATGCTCTGAGTTCTCCAATGCACGAGACTTACAACCCTATTGTTTCTCTTCCAGGGGACAGTTCCCTGTTTCCAAATAAAGCCAGTTCCTTACCTCTGGGAGACTAGAAGTATGAGGAAACTCACTCTGCTGCCAAGTGGACCTCATTTTCATAAAGAAAACTCACATATTCCTGGAAGATAGTGCTCAGAGCTATTCCTTTAACTTGATTGCTGGCAGCAAATAAAAGAATTAATATTTCATAGAGGATAGTGCCCTGGGCCCTTTCTTCTTGAGAAATTGAATCTGCCTGAAGTTCTTGGACCACAAAGGATTAAACAATATATTTGTGTATATTTTTTCTTACTCTCTTTGTGTTGGCTTTGCAGATTAGTTCAGCAAAACAGAGTTATTCTGAGCTGGCAAGAAGTACAACAGAGAGACAAGCAGGCTCTTGCTCGGGCCCACAATGATGGTCTATCTCCCTTTCCTTTGTTGCTCTATTTGGGTCTGTCAGTACAGAGAACAGCCTTCAGCTTTCAGCCCCACATGGATTTTTTAATGTAATCTGTTAATTAATTGAAAATAAATCTCTCAATGTCTTTGTGGAAGGAGACTATCTAGCAGACCACAGGCTTCTTTCCCCCAAACACATGACTGAGAAAGTTAAAGTGTCAGTAACTGCTTCTTATTTGACAGAACAATTTTACAGGTGTTTACTCTGTACAGGCAGAGAAGGCAATGGCACCCCACTCCAGTACTCTTGCCTGGAAAATCCCATGGACAGAGGAGCCTGGTAGGCTACAGTCCACGGGGTCGCTAAGAGTTGGACACGACTGAGCGACTTCACTTTCAGTTTTCCCATTCATGCACTGGAGAAGGAAATGGCAACCCACTCCAGTATTCTTGCCTGGAGAATCCCAGGGATGGCAGAGCCTGATGGGCTGCCGTCTACAGGGTCGCACAGAGTCGGACACGACTGAAGCGACTTAGCAGCAGCAGCAACACTCTTTACAGGAATACACAGGTGTCAATTACATTATTGCTCAAGTAGCACATTATGAAATAAGATAACCAAATCGAAATATGCACTTTAGATCTTCTGATATTCTCATCAAAGTCTTCGGCTGAACAACAAATCAGGCTAGGTTCTTTGAGCCAGCTTCATCATGCAGAAGGATAATGCCCCTTCTGTTCATTCAGGAGAGAGGGGACATCTCTTTCATCTCTTTCTGAGACTTTTTTTTATTAGTTACGAAGCTGTATTTTTCAGATTAGAACCTGCCATTTTATTGTTAGCACTGTGAGCAAAAAGAAGGCCTATAAAATTCTATTTTGCTGGTAGAAATGAGGTAGAAATGAACAGAGTTTTGCTTCATAATAGTAACATAAGGTACACAGAACATTGTGCTTTCAAATGTTATTTATAATGATACATGCTAATTATAAAAAGTGTAGAAAACACAGAAAATGGAAATAACTGGAAAAAAATCACACACATAGAGACTTCCTATGGAGGGTCTGGTCAGGTGGTTTTCCCTCCAACGTTTCAGGAGGAAACTACAGACTGTGATTAACCCTATGTATCAATAGAAAGTATAAGTTTAAATATGTATATTAAAAATATAAAGTTTCAGACATCTTCTGAGAATATGGGTAAAAGGTACTTGTCCCTATTTCTCCTGTTAAGTACAACTAAAAATCCTGGACATTGTATACAAAACAAAAATAAGATTCTTAAAAACTGGGGAGAAAAAAGTAGACCAGTTAGAGACCTTAGACTCTGAGGAATGACACAATGGTGTGTTCCCTGGGTTTTCTTTCGGCCTCATATATCTCAAATTTTGAGTGAAAAACCAGTGACCCAGAAATATCAATGGCACAGCCAAAAACGAAGCCCTAACAGAACTATGTTCTCTCTAGCCAAAGGACTAGAAAGGACCAGCTTAGCATGACCCAAAGCATTCAGATAATAAATGTTCCACTCCAGCAACATCACAGGAAAAACTGTGGCCTCACACTACCCACAAAAGCATCAGATAAAATAAACTTCAGAGCTAAGAATATTACCAGAGACAGAGAGGGGTATTATATAATGACAAAAGGATCAATCTACCAAAAAGACCCTACATTAATATATAGCAAGCAATAGAGCTGCAAAATGCGAAGCAACAATGATAGAATAGAAGGAGAACTTGATAAATCCATAATTACAGTTGAAGGCTTCAACACCTCTCAACAATTGATAAATCCACCAGACAGAAAATCAACACAGATATGGAAGGGCTCAATGACACGTTAACCAACAGGATCTAATCAGTATTTGTAGAGCATACCACTTAGTAACAGTAGAACACACATTTCTTTTCAACTCTCCATGGAATATACACCAAACTGGACCATATCCTGAGCAAAAACAAAACAAAAACAAATAAACAAAAACTCAACAAACCTGAAAGAATTGAAATCATAAAGAGTATGTTTTCCAGACACAATGAAATCAAACAAAACGAAAACAGAAAAAAAAATCTCTAAACACTTGGAAAGTAAAAAGGATGCTTCCAAATAATACATCCCAAGAGGAAATCTTAAGAGAAATTAAAAACATATTGAAATGAATGAAAATAAAAATGCAACATGTCAAAATTTATGGGGCACAGTTAAAATACTACTGAGAAAGAAATTTACAGCATGAGCCACTACATTAAAAAAATGGAAAAATCTCAAATCAGCCATCTAAACTCCTACTTCAGGAACCTAGAGAAAGAAGAGCAAAATTAGTCCAAAGCAAACAGAAAAGAAATTAAATAATAATAAGAAGAGCAGAAAACAATGAAAACAGAGAAAATCAGTCAAACAAAAAAAATTGAGCTTTATTGAGAATATTGACAAACCTCTAGCAAGACTGACCAAAAAGGAAGACACAAGTCACCAATATCTGAGTGAAACACGAGCTATCACTACAGAACTTGCATAAATCAGGAGGAAAATTTTTAATTACTACAGACAATTTTATATACATAAATTTAACAGCTTAGATAATATTAAACAGTTCCTTGAAAAGTGCAAACTACCACAATTCACTTAAAATAAAATAGATGATTGGATAACCCTATAATTATAAAGGAAATTGAATTCATAATTTTAAACCTCCCCCCAAAGAAATCTCCAGGCCTGTATGATTTCACTGGAGAGTTCTGCTGAACATTTAAAGAATAATTAACACCAATTTTTTACAACCCCTTCCAGAATACAGACAATGAGGGAACACATCCCAGTTCATTTTAGAAAGTTAGTATTATCCTAACATCATACTTAACAGTCAAAACTCCATTATTTCCCACCAAGAGAGGAAACAAGGCAAAGAGGTCTGCTATCATCACTCTTACTTAACATAATGCTAAAAGTTCTAGCCAGTTTAATAAAGAAAATAAAATTAAAAGGCTTTCAGATTGGGATGAGAGAAATAAAAATATCCCTAGTTGTACATGATATGATCACCTATGTAGAAAATCTGAAGAACTCACCCTAGAAGCTACTAAATGAATATCCAGCAAGTTTGCAGAACACAGGTAAAGAGTAAAAAAATTATTCTTCAATAACGTTGAAGAATAATTTTTTTACTCTTTACCTGCATGTTCTGTGCATGGGACGGATGCTCAGACACGGAGGGATGGGAGGGGGAGGGAGGTGGGAGGGGGGTTCGGGACGGGGGGCACATGTGAACCCATGGCTGATTCATGTCGAAGTATGGCAAAAACTACTACAATATTGTAAAGTAATTAGCCCCCAACTAAAATAAATAAAAATAAATAAATAAATAAATAATAATAAAAAATAAATAAAATAAATAAAAAGGCCAGCCTGCAACCACCAATCTGTTAAGTGACAGTCTTATAATGCGGTAGTAGCAATTATAAATTTACTAGCAACAAATCATCTCACTGATTGTAAAAGCATAATTGAAATAAAGTAATCATCTAAAAAAAATTATTCTTTATATATATTTAGCAATGAACATGTGGAGTCTGGAATTAAAAATGCAATTTTATTTATAATCACTGAAAAGAAATAACAGGTGCAAATCTAACAAAATATGTACAGGATTTGTATGATGAAAACTATATAACACTAGTGAAACAATTTTAGTATAAATAAATGGGGAGATACACCGTGTTTTAAGGATTAGAAAATTCAACATCTTTAAAAAGCCATTTCTCCTCAAACTATTATATTGGTTTAACACAATTCCTGTCAAAATCCTAGCAAGATATTTTTGTAGGTATAGACAATCAATATTATTCTAAAATGTACATGGAAAGACAAAGGAACAATAATAGATTCATGTTGAGGTTTGACAGAAAAGAGCAAAATTCTGTAAAGCAATTCAGTTCAGTTCAGTCGCTTAGTCATGTCCGACTCTTTGTGACCCCATGGACTGCAGCACGCCAGGCCTCCCTGTCAATCACCAACTCCCGGAATTTACCCAAACTCATGTCCATTGAGTTGGTGATGCCATCCAACCATCTCATCCTCTGTCATCCCCTTCTCCTCCTGCCTTCAATCGTTCCCAAAAGATAAATAAATTAAAAATACTAAAAAAAAAAAATTGCAGAAGAATAAAGTGAGAGAAATAAATCTACAGTAATTAAGACTTGATTGGCAGAGGAGTACACAAAAAGACTAATGGAATAGAACAGAAAACCAGCTATAGACCCACACAAATATGCCCAACAGATTTTGACAAAGGTGCAAAAGTAATTCAATGGTGAAAGACTTTTTTAATAGATGGTTGGTAATTCATAGCAAAAAAATAAAACCCCTCAGTTTAAGCCTCATACCTCATAAAAAATGAACTCAAAATGGATGATGGATTTCAAAACGTGAAACAATAAAACTTTTACAAAAATACAGAAGAAATGTCTTCTGGGCCTACTACTAAGCAAAGAGTTCTTAGACTTGATACCAAAAGTGTGCTCTATTAAAAGACAAAGATTTTCATTGGATATGTGAAAATCATAAATTGAAGGGTTTAACTTATTTGACTAATAGTTGTCTTACATAATTTTATTGATATAAATACTTGTATAATTTAAATAATCTGATTAAATCGTGCTTGTCCAGAAAATGAAAAAGAAATTAAAGAATATTTAATCACAATAGTCACAGGAAAACAGTAAACCAGAGACTAGTGGGGCGAATATCATAGATGACTTTAAATCTATACATATTCTTTATTTTTTTAAATTATGAAAATATGATAATACATTTATAGGAGACTTGGAAAATGCAGAACAAGGTTGCATATAGTTCCACTGTTTATTACAATTATTTTTTAAATAGACAAATTAAGATTTTTAGTAGGAATTTCACTATCAAACTCTCAAAAATTAATAGAATGAATATACAGAAAAGTAGGAGAATATAGTAGACCCGATAAGCTCTGTGAACCAATTCAACATAATTAAGTTTTCACACATAATACAGTTTTCACACAAGAGTAGGATACAAATTCTATTCAATCTCCCATACAGTGTAAACTAAGAGACCTTGGAACATACCCAGGAACATAAAACAAGGTACAAAAGTTTCATACTGTAAAGGTATTCATACACAGTCTGTTTTCTTATCATTGTGAAATTATGTTAGAATTCAATATCAAAAGATATTTGAAAGTAACCCACATTATTTTCAAGTGCAATATGCATGTTCTTTAGTATTTAAAAAATGGGCTTCCCAGGTGGCGCTAGTGGTAAAGAACCCTGCAGGAGAGATAAAAGAAATGGGTTCCATCCCAGGGGGAAGATCCCCTGAGGAAGGCATGGCAACCCACTCCAGTATTCTTGACTGGAGAATCATGTGGACAGAGGAGCCTGGCAAGCTACAGTCCATAGGGTTGCAAAGAGTTGGACACGACTCAAGCGACTTAGCTTGCATGCACACAGACTTACCCTGGAGAAGGAAATGGCAACCCACTCCAGTATTTGTGCCTGGGAAATCCCATGGACAGAAGAGCCTGGTGAGGTACAGTCCACGGGATCACCAAAAGAGTAGGACATGACTTAGCTACTAACACTAACAATGTAAAATACTTTTTTTTAATGTGTGATGATTTTTTAAAATTTATTTTTTAATTGGAGGAAAATTGCTATATAAGTTAAAATACTTTTAAACAGCTAATTTTCTCCTTCAGAATTCTAAATCACTTCTTCTGATTTCCCTCTTGTGTTTTTTAAGAAGCAACTTTAACCTGTGCCCTGGTAATGACAAGGTTGATGCATCCTGTGTTTCTGATAGATGCTCTCATTAACATCACTCATACATAACCTTAAACAGCAAGCACAAAACATTACTCAAAAGACAAAATGGAGATTGGAAAAATGAAAAATATGAGATTTATAAAATATATACATACAAAACCTTACTGTTAGCCAGCCCTGAGTGATGATACCAATTACCCAATGCAAATTATATACATTCAAGCTTTATTTTTTAGAGTAACCTTGTCAAAAATGTGTAATTGCTCTTTTATGAAAATCTTGTTCTTTACTTCTATGTGTGCTACTTTTTTATGTCATAGCTTACTGGTTTTATGTAAGTAGGTTTAAAATGTTTTATATTAAATTAAATGTTTGTTGAGCTCTTATACAGGTACTTAAATTGATGGGTCAAATTAAAATATACAATTTATTATAATCACCATGTTATATAAATACGAGAGATTTATTTTATTATTTAACTTATAATCCATAAATGTTTTTTTTGGGGGGGGAGATAAGGATTGATAAGGCTGTTCAGTTGATAAAATAATAAACTTATTGCAGGTATAAAAAAATACAAACTTAGAAATAAGAAAGAGGATATTCTTCAAGGCTAAAAGTCATTACAAATATAAAAGAGATTTCAATGTACAAAATAAAAAGCAAACAAAAGGAAACCCTTGATCAAACAGTCAAAAGTTAACTCTGTGAAAAGATCAGTGAAATAGAACTTGGACAAGTCTGATTAAGATAAACAGAGGTACAAAGGTCTCTTTTTAGTATTCAACCATTTAATAGCAGTACTCTGTTTAGTATCTCTGAAGTAACGGGGGGATGACCACAAATCTTGGTCATGTTGTTACAGAAAATTGAGTCACAGGGAACTGATCTTATTTCCACAATGAGAGGAATGCTATTGAGAAGCAAAACAGTTTTCCTGAAAGTTCCTGGAAAAGTTCAGGAATTGGAAGAACTAGGTACTACAGATGTGGATCAGGTATGATTTTGAAACTAAGGGGATAACTGGAAAATTTGTAAAAGGAGAAGTTAGACTCTTAGAGCCCGTCTCATACCCAAGGGGAGTAGATGTTTCCAGGTCACTGATTTTCCTTTTACCTTTGTTTAATTCTCAGGAGAAATTGAACTAGTCAGCAAGTATGAGTGAATTCAGGTGAACCAAGTGAATTTGAGGTGGAGAACCAATGGCATCTGCTATACCACGTGCACACCCTCTCTCAGGATGCCCTGGCAAACTTGCTCCAGCCAAGTCAATCAAGAAACGGGAATACATAAAATTCAGGTGCTGAAAGAGGGTTTAACACAATAGCCATGCAGGGAGCCTAGAGTGCAAACAATCCAGATTAGTATTGAAGAACAGGGACTTCCAGGAAGGACTTCTTGTTAAAGGAAAAAAAATAAAAGAAAGAAAGAGAAAAATTATTTGGAGCATTTGCCTGCATAAGAAATAGCATTAAGCTGCCTCATAAACTTTTTGAAAAATTGGGAAAAGCTAGCAAGCAATAAGCACATAGAAAACTAAACACATGATGAAAATGAAGCAGTAATTATCTCCAGAGGGGAAAAAAAAAGATTGTTCAGGAGAAGAAATGTAATCAGAAAATACTATTTGTCTCAGTAATGAACAGTAGTCATACAATGGTGATAAAACTATATCAGAGCACTGGGTAAGGAGAATGAGAACTGAGTGACCATGGTGTAGTAAGCATAGTCTTCATATCCTATAGTAGGAAATCAAGCGAATAATATCTGACGTTTAAAACCAAGAAATAGTAACAAATGTATTATTCGGAAATATGGAGATAAATTAACAGATGATACAGCTGAAATTGTTGAAAATGATTGCCTCTGGGGGACAGGACTGAGGAGATGCAAGGGAAGGGACAAGAATCAGTTATTTCTTGTTATACGCCGTATGTTCTGGTATATAATTCAAATTATGTCTTCTTACTTTAACAGAATATTAAAATTTTATTTAAAAACAGAAGAAAGCATTGTCTTCACATATACATTTAAGACATTCACACGCGGAAAACTCACGCAGACCACATCACTGTGCAATAAATTAACAACAAAAAAGATAGTGCTCATTCCCTTTGGAAACAAAGCAAGCAAATAGCGTGAAATACTCATCTAAATAAACCTTGAGTTAAGAAGAAAATAGAATAAAAGTTATAGATTATTTAAAGACAAATAGCAGTGACAAAAATACATATCAAAATCTAACTGATGTGGCTAAAATAGCGATAAGAGGAAATGTTATAGCCTTTTGTGAATTTGCTTAAAAACAAATTCTTTGAACTTTAGAAATAAATGAATAATACAGTAAGCCTAAATAAGGTAGCAGAAAGAAACAATCTATTAGAAAACAAACAAATAGCAAAGTCTTGATCATGAAATCAAAAGTCGTGACAAGACAAAACAAACCAAAAACGAGACAAACGTTTGGGAAGCATGATTGAGATAAACGGATATGACAGTCAAGGTGGTTGACTCTCCAAAACTCATTCCACCTCCAAATGATCAAGCTAAAGTAAGTTATTCCCTTTTCTAGTGATTGATTTAGGAATGGGCATGTGACCCAGGCCTGACCAGTAATGATGTGATGGGAAGATTGCTGGAGAAACATCTTCTCACTCTTAAGAAAGAGACACACAGAAGAATATAGCCCTTTTCTTTGTCTAGATCTTTGGAAGTGATGCCTGGAACTGCTGTAATCGTCATGCTGCTAGGCCAAGGGCAATGAGTAAAGGGTTGCAGGACAGCACACTCAGAGTCCTGATGCACAGGAGACACCCTGTCTCTGAACTTTCTATTGTGTAAGATAATACACTTCCCTATCCTTTAAGCCAAATTGAATCTGATTTCCTGTTATTTCCAGCTGAAGTCATCTGACAAAAGAAAGCAAGCCCAAAAGCTAGGTATGAGAGAGAAAATATAAATGCAGACACGTAGTAATAGTCACTCAGTCGTGTCCGACTCCTTTGTGACACCATGGACTGTAGCCCCCGCCAGGCTCCTCTGTCCATGGGATTTCCAGGCAAGAATACCGGAGTGGGTTGCCATTCCCTCCTCCAGGGGATCTTCCCTCCCCAGGAATCGGACCTGGGTCCCCTGCATTGCAGGCAGATTCTTTACTGTCTGAGCCACCAGGGAAGCCTACAGACACACAGATTATTACCAAAAGATAAAAGAAGATACAGTATATAGCTGCATATCAATAAACTGGATGGTTTCTAGGAAAGTAACATTTTTTCAAAATTGACTCCAGTGAGATAGAAAAGCCTTATCAAACCAGTAACAACAGGGGAAAAATAGTTTGTCAAAGATCTATCCTAAAAAAGTATCAAGCCCATAGGATACGTTTTAATATTCATTTATTTTTGGTTGTGCTGGATCTTCATTGCTGTACATGGACTTTCTCTAGCTGTGGCATGCAGGGGCTACTCTCTAGTTGTGGTGCTCAGGCTTCTTACTGCAGTGACTTCTCTACTGCAAAGCGCAGGCTCTTGGTGATGTGGGATCTGCCCAGCTGCTGCTGCTGCTAAGTCGATTCAGTCGTGTCTGACTCTGTGCGACCCCATAGACGGCACCCCACCAGGCTCCGTCGTCCCTGGGATTCTCCAGGCAAGAATACTGGAGTGGGTTGCCATTTCCTTCTCCAATGCATGAAAGGGAATAGGCAAAGTGAAGTCACTCAGTCGTGTCCGACTCTTCGAGACCCCCATGGACTGCAGCCTACCAGGCTCCTCCGTCCATGGGATTTTCAGGCAAGAGTACTGGAGTGGGGTGCCATTGCCTTCTCCGGGGATCTTCCCAGACCAAGGATCAAACCAGTGTTCCTTCAGACTCTTATCTACTAGATCACCTGGGAAGTCTTCCCGCCCCCACCAGGATATTATAGGAGATTCTATCAAATCTAAATTAACTGATATAAAAGGAAGTTGAAGGATCCTAGGCACATAAAAACAGGGCAGATTCAGGCGTGTAGGAAGTTAGTCTAATCTGGGCAGTGCCATTGGGATAAATGAACTTCATTTGTTTTCAGTCACAGTGTCACTTTGCTCAAGATTTAAATTCCAGGGAAACAACTCCTGATTGAGCCAGCTTGGGGTGCGTGTTCTCCTCTGGAACTAGGGATGAGGTCAGCCCACCTACCTGCATGGAATGAGAGGGGAATAGAGCTATCTAGTCAAAGGGAAGTCGGGCTCTGTTACTCTTAACAGAATCAGGGAAAATCAACGCTGGGTAAGAAAATAGTCCATTATAATCAGATTGGAAAAGTTAAAAATACTCAGCATTGACAGAGGAGTCAGGAACTGGGTACCCTAATATACTTTGGGAGGATATGCAGACTGTTTTTTTTAAAGATGAGAGTATCCTTTGAGCCAATGATTCTACTTCTAGGAATTTATCCTGAAGAAATACTCACATAAGAGTCCAGGAAAATGAGGCCTCTCTGAGGACATCTCCTAAGGAAGCTGTCAGTTATGTTTCTAACCTTCCCTGAGAAGTTCACATTCTTCTGATAACTCTAATAGGAGAAAAGCAGGGCAGAAAGAGTCAGCAAATCTCCGTTCAGGACTCATCTGAAGTTTGGCTTCCTGAGAACTGGTGTTTATTTGCCATGGGAGGAAGAGAAAGAAGACATGGAAACAAGAATACAAATTCACTGGAAGAAATGTGGATTTTTAAAGAAGGGTATATGGTTTTAAGACGAGGGATGCTTCTACACTCCAAACATTTTCTTTCCCCCACCTCCCGCCCATTACTACCTTCTCAAGATTCTTACCACTGAAAAGAAACAGACTCCAGATGAGTCTATATTCTAACTGGTTCAGTGATTAAAAGATAGGGGGACTGTTGTTTGTGTAGTATTTTATTATAAAAGTAGTATATGGTCTGTACAGAAGAATTAACAAAGCAAATGAAAAGCCCCAATAATTCCTCCCCCAGAAACAATCACTTTTAATATATTGGCATATGTTAGTCTATTTCAACATTTCTGAAATCATCCATGCTTATCTAATTTTTCTCATATAACCTGTAACGTATTTCCATGTTGCTGCAATCTCTTAATAAAAGTAATTTACACTGGCTGAGTGAATGTGTAATAGGAGAGTCCTGATGATGAGAAGTGCTGAGGCAGGAGTAAATCAGCGGTCAGTTATCTGAGGCTATATCATCTGTGAATGTCAGAACAGGGAGCTTCAGGATTCATAGGAGCTAACTCTGGAAAAGTCATTCTCCTTCTTTAGAAGTGCAGTATCCTCTTCTCCTCCCTAAGAGGAGCTCAGGCCAGCAGACACCAGATCCTGGCCTCTCCGATTCACTTGCCCAGGTCCCAGGCAAGACTATGAAAACTAAATGTGTTTCTGGTAATCAGACTCTGTTTCTTCCTCTGCAACATCCGGATGCGAGAGGAGTGAATAGGTGACTGTATTCTCAGCCTAGAGAAAACAGAAAGGAACAATGAGGATCCACAGAGAGGTCACAAGAAGGAAGGCAACAGAAGAGGCAGCAGGGGTGAAGGAGGAGGGAGAGGGAAGAGCAGGCGGCTGGATGGCTCACCTCAGTTTTGGAAGCATCAGTTTCAGCGTCAGTGAGACCGACTGTGGGCAAAAAGAGCAGAGATGAACAGGCGCACTGCTATAAAGTGGGGGCTACCCACACTGCTGCTGGGGCCCAAACCAGGCCTGAGGGGAGGGCCACTAATCCCAACTCCAGCCTACAGGCCAGAAGTGTCATTCCCAACCCACCCTCAGTATCCCAGACATGGCACCCCCACCAGCTACATTAGCAAAGGGAGATAGTCATCTGTACTACACTCTTTTCAGAAAATCACCGTTTTCTTCGAAGCCACCAGGCAGCTTTTGGGATTGGAGATACTGGGGAAGAGGTGTGTGGGGGGTGGTGGTGGGGGGGTGGTGTTCACTATTAGAGTGAAGAAATTCAGATTTTTGCCAGCCACAAATAGGACCTTTCCAGGTTGACCAGATGTATTGGGTTGGCCAAAAAGTTCATTCAGATTCCCCTAGAAGCTGGTACAGAAAAACCTGAATGAACTTTTTGGCAGCCCAATAGTATATCTTTATTGGAGCTCTGAAGAATCTCATACTTCCTCATATCAAAAAGAAAGAAAGCATGAGAGTGAGCAAGGGAGGCTGAAGAGAAGGAAGCAAGCAAGCCAGCCAGTACTCTCCTTGGTAAAGATCTAAAACACACCCAAATTTCCTCATGTTTTTGCCAACAAACTCACTTTGCCAGTGCGGAAAGCAGCTCAGTATCTGCAAAGCAGCATTCCTCAGGAAGTGGGGAAGGAGTCTGAGACAATGCATCTAGTGTCTTCATTCATCTCCAGGACACAAGGATTCCCTGTATGCCATGCTCCAACTTCTGGAACAAACCACGTCCTGAATCCTCCTTCTAATGCATCCCTCTACAATCCCAGCAACCTAGATGAGCCTTTGGGGAAACCATCAGCCCCAGTGCCTTCCTGTGAAATAAACGCCTTGTGAAATATATTTATGCCAGTGTAGGTAGAACCAAACATCAAAATGGCTAATCCACTTGTGTTTGGACATTTTTTTCTACGTCAGTTTGGCCCCGGTGCAGACTCAGGTCCATATCCCCACTTGGCCTGGCCATGGGACCTAGGGGTCTTGCTCAAAGTGCAGCTGGACAGCTGGGCCATTTTGCTCAAGCTCTCAAATCTGTTGGCTCTGCTCTGAGTCATGCTCCAGCCATCTGAGGTGAGGTCCTCAAGGGCTTCTTTTTCCTGTCTGTTTCTGCTGTCTGGGAGCCCCCCGAGAAAGCTCCAGGTCCCTCCGAGCTCTCGCTTTAACTACAGTCAGGAAATCACCTGGAATACCCCTGCTCCTTTAACATATTCCCACTTGGGCCAAACTGACACTCATTTCCATCTTTTAGGGTTGAAGGAGTGGGCAAGATGGGCACTGATCTTCAGGCAGGGTGTCACTGAGCTCCCAGAGGGGGAGCTGCACTCACCTGGTTCCTCAGGGAGGGTCTCTCCCATTTCCCTGTGCTCAGGGGTTCCTGGGAGAGCTAGGAGGGGCACATAGGAGGTTAGTAGGATTACGGGGTAGAACCTAAGTCTTCAGGACCAAGGACCAGAGGCAAGACTGGGTTAGAACCAATACACATCCTTCTCCCACAGACACTCCTCTCCTCCCCACTCCCCAGAGACTACCTTAGCCTGTAAAAGGGCTGGTCTAGAGAAATAGAAGTTGGCTAGGTTAATAGTAGGGACTCATGGGACTGTCAGAAAGGCCATTTCATTGCACCTTGCTTAAGGTTGCTCTGCCTTTTAAAAGCATCTTTCTCCCTCTCAGTTTTTCTCGCTGAGTCGCTACATTTACTTATCATCGGTAACTGAGGTCTTGGCTATGAACCAATTGCAAAGTGCTTTGTGAGGTATAAGTAGTATTATTTTCTCTTTGTTAGTGCTCTAAGTCTTTTTTCCCTTTTATTTTCTCTGTGTCTGGATAACTTTAGCACTTTCTCTCACCAGTAAGCTAGTTTTACAGTGTTAAGAATTGTGATGATCTGCTTACTAGATTTCTATAGCACCTTCCCTTCTCTCTCAGCAATTTTACATTAATATTAATACTATGGGGGGAAGGAGGCTGCTTTCCAAGAGTTGAAGTTCTTCAGCTGATCAGTGAAGAGATGTTTATTAATCATCTTACCATGTAGCAAGCACTGTGCTAGGTGCTGATGGGAAGGGGAAGGAAGCATAGAACAAAGAGACGTGCTTACTGCCCTCCTGTGCCTTTTGTAATACAGATTAGTTCTTTAAAGGTAGCTTATGTCAATTTCATGAACTTTCTGCCCTGCTTCGCCTTCTTTTTTTCTGCTTCACAATTTATGGCTTCAATGGCATCAAATTGCTTACAGCACCCTCCTTACTCTTCCCCTGATCCCCATCCTAGCCACAGTGTTTCTCGTTTCCATGTCTTGGCCCCCATGCCTGGAATGCTCATCTACCCTCTTTGCCTGGTTAACAGCTACCCTCAAACATCACCTCCTCCATAATAAGCTGTGTGCTGGGCACTATTATAAGAGCTGCAGGCTCATTCATTCTCACAACCTTATGGGATAGGTTCTGTTAGTGTCCTCATTTTTCCGATGAAGAAACTGAGGCAAATAGAAGTTGAATATGATGAGAAAAACAACTGTTTTCCTGAAAAAAACAACAACTTTGTTTCCCTGAGTTGCCACCTAAGAATTTTACAGTATGACAACCCTGCTTACCCCCAGAGTCTTGACATCTTAATCAAGGACTTGAGTTTAGGATTCCCGCCATTGAGTTCTCACTTTGATTTTCCTGGGGCATCTTTCAAAATAACCACTTAGATGTTAAGCCCACAAATATGTTAGTGTCCTCCACCTCAATCACTTTATAAATAATAGTTGCTTGATACCCTGTTCTCTCCTGCTCACCCATGACCTGGGACAAAGGACTGCCACCCCCTTCTCATTTCTGGGATCTCTAAGTAGCAAATCTTGTGACTCTACTTCCTTTATGAGAATGTATTGACACTGTATTTTCAATCAAAATGACCCAGGGTTTTCACTTCCCCAATCTAGGAGTTCAGATGCTGAAGGAGCTGCCAACCCCGTGTGGGTGGCTTTTGCCTCCTCATTCAGCTGGTTGTAATGTGCGTATTCTTAATACACCAGCTCCATCTTCTCAACACACAGAGAATAACTCACCCAATGTTATTCAGCTGGTGAGCTGAGGAGCTTAGATTTGAACTTAGGCAGTCAGACCCCACCAGCTGAGCTTCAATCACAATGCAACACTACCCCCCTATGAAGTTTTCTCTAACTGGCCCAGCCCATGCTGGGTCATTCAGGCTCTTCTATCCCTGTCATAGCCTTTGCATTCTCTAATACTGGTCTTATCCCCTCTAATTACTATCTGTACTATTTGTACTATTTGTACTTCTATTTGTACTTCAGTCTTCTCCACAATATTATGGACTCCCTAAGGGCAGAGGCTGAACTTCTTTAACTTGGCATCATCCACAGAGTCTGTCACAGTGCTTGACACATAAGCCAATTTGTTCAGGCCTGTTAAATGAATGAATAAAATATGGGACTATATCTGAATGCTAAGGATTCTTTAGCCCAAAGATAAGGGTTCTAGCAATGTTTGGGGTTAGGGCCTTGGCTAAGTAGGAACTGATAACAAGAGGGACCAAGAGGAACCACAAACCTGAAATTGGCTTTCTCCTGAGGCGGAACCAGGCTACTATGGCGGCAACAATAGCCACTGCAGCAAAACAAGCGCCTGTAGCCACAACTGTCATCGATGAGGGGTCGCTCGAGCTGGACTCTGGGGAAGACAGACCTCAGGACAGGCAGTACCCTCCCTATGCCACTTCACCCTCCCTGCCCTCCTCCAATGCAACACTCGCTTCCTCTCCCAGCCTCACCTGCACAGGAGTTCTGTGACTGGGCTTGTGCCTCCCCCATACCCTTTCTCTGCCAATCAAATGAAGGCACACTGTCGAGCGTATAAGGTGGAGGGAAGGGTTCCTCTTAGCTCTTGGGGGTAGCAGGGAGGATGAATCTGAAGCCTCCAAAACTGGACCCCTAAACTGTTAAGAACATGCTATACCTTTGGGAGTGAGTGGTCATATCATGAAACATGAGAAAAAATTAGGAAAACTTCAGTTCTTAGGAATGTCTAGGAGCTTTGGGAACTTCTGCACCAATGAGAAAGCTCTGCTTCACTGCTCTGTTTGGTGTGATGGGCTTATATTTCAAAGTGGAATAAGAGCCTCATCACCTGTCACCTGAGAGCCTGAGGGTCCCAAGCTCCGGACAGCATTTAACAAATTGCCCATACCCCTGCCCTTTGCCCCAAAGCCCAGGTTTGCTAATACAGCATTTCTCAAATCTGCATTTGAGACCATGTGACTTTATTCCTAACTATCCATCTCCTCTTCTCCCATCTTTTCATCTTGAGAGAGTCCCCACCTTGGACAGTGATGTTCACTGGTTGTGATGAGTGTGGCGTCTTCCCGATAAACGCTGTGCAGTGGTACTTGCCACTGTGACTGAGGTTGGCGCGTGGGATAGAGAAGTTGGAACGCAGATAGGAATATGACTTGGATTTCCCATCCTGGTAGAATGTGATCTTATTCAGAGAGTGGTTTCTCCAGCTGTGGCACCTCAGCACGATGGGCTCCCCTTCCTGGAACATGAGGCTGGGGGTCTGGAGCAGCAGCCAGTCTGAAAGACACAAAGGGACCACAGGACCCAGAAGGTCTTGACTCAAATCTGAGACCCAGACCATCCCTCCGAGGGCCAGTATGTGTGGAGGGAAGTTTAAATGTGGAATCACACACCCCTGGTCTCTAATTCTGGCTCCTTCATGTGTGCACCCTGTGATGCTGGGTAAAGAATTAATTCTTCTGGGCCTTAGTTTCCGTGTATGTGGAACTAGTCACAATACTACCATTAGCTGTACTATCTACAGTAGTTGCTGGCACACAGTAGGTGTTCGGATATGCTTGTCTTCTCATTCCTGTCCTGGGACATGCCAGCTGCAGCCCTGTCTGGCCCAAGAGGCCTCTGCAGGAAGATGCAGGGGACCTGGGAGTGAAATCCCTTCCCTAAGGAAGGGAGAGAGGTGGGGGAGAAGCCAGTCTGCTAGAGGAGACAGCATGTGAGGGGGACACAGCAGAGACCTGTGTCTCTGGGGAAAGTCATGGGCATTCAACAAATATTGGTTTACTTGGTGCATGTTAGTAAACGTGGAATTCAGTGGGGACTCTGTCTCAAGGCAGCAGTGACATGGGTGGGCCATTAGCCTGCTGTGTACTTTCCCCCAGTCATTTTAATCCTTTTGCTGAGGAAATATTTTTAATTTCTTTATACTTTAAGGAATAGAGGCTTAAGTAGGTACTTATAATCCTGACCTCAGCGCATGCCCTCTGTTTTCCTGAAGCTGTAGGACAGAGCAGAGTTGGAATTGGGAAGAAAGTGTAGAAAACAACAGATACATTCGAAGGGAAAAGGGGAATGAAAAAAACAAAAAGCAGCCACACATGTGCCAGTCAACCACACTTAGTCCCTTCAGCAGATCAGAATGATGCCAACCAAGCCTCTACATTGGCTGGTGAGCCTGCCACATATGTGGGAAAAAATGTTCAAAGCAGAGGGAGTGAGTGACAGTGAAGAGAAAACCACAGGCCACAGCTACAGTGAGACAATGCAGAGGGAAGGTGGGGGCACCCGATCTTTGCACTATGTCACACAGGCTAGAAAACCCCATGCCTAATACTGGGGAGCAGTCTTGTGTTCCACCCACTTCCTCCCCACCCCCGCCCTGTGCAGCCCTCCTCTTGAGGAGCTCAGACCCTGGCTAGACGTTCTACTCCAGGATTAGGTGAGCAGTCCTCGGTCTCTAGTCTGCTTCTTTTATAAAGGTTGGATTAAGCTAGATGGGGATGCTGAGAACTGTAGAGGTTTTTTTTTTAAATGAAGTAGAGCCCAGAGAAAATGTCAAAGCTGCTTTCATGTAGCACCTGCAACCAATTACTTCTCCTCCCTGTCTGGGGAATCCCCTCTACAGAAGGTGTACAGCACTTTCTTCTCAGCAAAGACTCCACTGGTGCCAGATTTTAACCTGTACAGTGGAAGCCTCCATGAGGTGTTCTTTAAGTCGTAAAAGGGCATTTCCATCAAACTTCTGGGGACAAAACTCCTCTGCAATCTCCTGGAAGCCTTGTAGAGAAGCAATAAACCTATATATCTCTACACTCCAAAGGCTAAGATTACTAGACAGGAACACAGGGTCAATGCCATGAATCCTGGCATAGGCAGAGCCAAATGGAAGTTTCCCAGGTGTCATTCCCCATGCCCAGCTCTCACTGATAAAGGCCCAAGGATGTTGGAGAGAGTGCTTTCATCATTAACTCTGAACCCCAGCTAGAGTGCTCTTGACCCCTGCAGCACTTGCCCTGGATGATAGCATGGATGATGTCAGAGGAGCAGAAGCAGGGTCCACACTGGTGAACACAGCATAGTGAGCTTCCTGAAACTCATGTTTTTCCCCCTTCAGCCACAACTGGCAGCTACAGCTCACACAGTACCTCTTAGTGCGACCCATGAAGCAGGAAACTCTTGGAGCCGTAGAACTGTTCTGCAGGAGTGTACTTCCCACAGTGCTGGAATTTTGGGAGATTTGTCTTCTTTACTGCTGAGTAGACAGGTTGCCCCCTTCATTGGAGCCACCTGACTGATTCTTATTCAGCCCTGTCGGGAGGCCAGTCTACAGTGGCTTACCAAACTCTTTCAGTAATGGAGAACACTGGGAACACTTCTGCTCACTCCTGGATACCAAAGCCCTCAGTTATCTGGGTGAGCATCTGGGGCTTCACTGAGGCTTGAATCTCCATTTGTCTGGATACCATGGCTAGTGTAGAAGGTGGTGCTGATGGGCAGGGGCCTCGGCTGCCAATTCATCGCTTGGTAAATTAGCATTCCCATTGGTCACTAGTTCAGCTTCTCCTCCAAGACTGCTCTCCAAGTCCATGGTTTTGGGCTCTCTGCTGCCTGAGAACCCTTGGCAAGAGCATTGAACTCAGTATGGAGACATTCTCTCCCTCATCCTTGCATTGGACAGCCGATGTCTGGGGTTGTCCAGTCAGTGCACAGACTGCATGAGGAGAACAACAGGGACCTGTGTGGTGGTGGCTGAGGTGCAGTGAGACTTGTGGGTGCTGCTGCTGCTGGACCAACTGGAGGTGCATAGCTGTGTGGAGGCGTACTGGGACTGACGGTGCTGGAGCTGCAGCCAGTGGTCAAGAACAATCTGCTGTCAGATAACCACTTGTTTCTTCAAGAGCTGGATCTGTTACTGTTGCTAAATCAGTGAGCGGGGCTTGATGGGAGTGATTGAGTTCATAAAGGTCTAGATGGGATCAGGTATGGCTGTCTGTGTCAGGTTCATGCCCTGCTGACCACTCCCATCTGCTTCTGCCTTCTTGGCCACTGCACTTTCTGCCTCTGGCTAACACCCTGGAGCAGTCACTGCCTGGATGTAGGCAAGGGCTCCACCTCTCTTGTGCCTTTCCTTGGGCAGCTCCTACCACCACCTATTCCTCACAAGGGCAACTGATCCAAAGGCCTAGGTGTGTGGCCATTTCTTCCTGGACCCATGAGCCTATGTCCACTGCCTCAACCAGCTGAACTAAGGTTAACAAACTGATCTGAAGTCCTAGAGGGAGTCTGAGCCACAGCTAGGGCCTGGCAAAAGGCCTGAGGTAGGCCAGAAAAGAGATATTAAAAAGCAAAAACATAACTTTGCCAACAAAGATCCATACAGTCAAAGCAATGGTTTTTCCAGTAGTCATGTACAGATGTGAGAGTTGAACCATAAAGGAGGCAGAGCACCGAAGAATGGGTGCTTTTGAATTGCGGTGCTGGAGAAGACTTTTGAGAGTTCCTTGGACAGCAAGGAGATCAAACCAGTCAATCCTAAAGGAAATCAATTCATTGGAAGGACTGATGCTGAAGCTCCAATACTTTGGCCACCTGATAAGAAGAGCCGACTCACTGGAAAAGACTCTAATGCTGGGAAAGATTGAAGGCAAGAGAGGGGATGACAGAAAATAAGATGCTTGGATGGCATCACTGACTCAATGGACATGAGTTTGAGAAACTCCAGGAGGTAGTAGAGGACAGGGAAGCCTGGCATACTGCAGTCCATGGGGCCGCAAAGAGTCGGACATGAACTAGTGACTGAACAGCAACAAAATGGGGAATAGCGTTCTGGGTGGAGCCTTGGTCTGAGGCCTGTCGTTCCTCATTGCCAAGTTCTGTACTCAACTGTATCTGCATGGATTCCAGGAGCCTGAGCAGATGGTACCTCCTGCAGGACTACACCACTAACAGGCATCAGGATGAGTTGAAAACTAGAGTTACATTCTGGGCCAGGGTTGGCTTTACCTAGGACTGGTTTCCCAGCTGCGGTCTTGGATACATCTAGGCCTGAGATAGGATGAGGGAGAAGGCTGTCGTGCTCCCAAGTAGCAAAGATTGGGTCAAAGTTGTAACACCAGAAGAGTTCACTCTGGGATTGGCTGGTGAATGGGGAGGCTGATGTTGTGGCCTGACTGACTGGGGCCTAGGTGGTGCTCAGCTGCTGTGTCTTGCTGGTACGTGGGGTGCTGGTCTGCTGCCTGGCAGCAGTTGTGGCCAGCTGGACCACAGCCAGGCCATGCAGCTGGGCCTGCTGAGCTGCTGCTGGGTACAAATTGGTGAAAATACCAAGGCCTACAGAGCTGCCCCAACAGTGTCTACAGAGCCTGCCCTGCCTCTTCCTTATAGAGTGCCTTTGCCTTGGACTGAGAGTGCCTTGCCTTCTGTTGGCACTAGTCTCCATGTAGTGGTCCAAGGTCCCCCAGGCTGGTGCTGGGCTCAAGAACTTCATATCTAGCTCTGCACCTAGGTCCCCCAGGGTGGTGCCCACCTCATGTGCCAGTTGTTCTGGCATCAGTCACAGTGGTAGGGGGTGTCTCACATAGTTCTGAGGAGAGGAAGCCCCTCAGCTCCACCCCTTCCTGGAGGGGAAGGGCACTGAGGCCAGGGCCCTGCCAGGCCGCTGAGGCTTCCCTCCATGACTGTCTTTTCCTGCTAAGCCCAGAGGGTAAAGATGGCAGGACTGGGACTGAGGCCTACCTGGCCTAGTAGATACTTACGAGGAAAATTTGGGTATTCAGTGAGGGAAGGGGACTAAATGAACAGTAACAATGACAATATTTATCATAATCACATTGCAGCTTTTTTTTTTAATGGAGAAACTATTTCTTGCCAAGAGGTTTGGAAAATCATTGATCTGTTCAATAAACACTTATTAAGCCCTGCCCTATACCAGTGGCTGGAAATATAAGGAGATTAAGACACAAGTTTCACCTCAGTTGCACAGAGAGGGCAGGAATTAGGGAAATGCTGATTCTCACCAGAACCTCATGTGGGAGGCAGTGGTATCTCCATCAGCAGGTGACGAAACTGAGGCTCAAAGGTAAAAGAAATCATGTTTACATGGCTAGTAATTCCAAGGGCTAGGATTCAGTTGTGCTGTGTCTGTGCATTTGACTCTGCCATAAAAATGGAAAGATTTCTATGAATTAGAGATTTTCTTCTGCTTCTCTCACACCCAGATACCTACTGGTAGCCTTGTTACCTTCCCGCTCAATCAGCACCAAGACAAAAGAGCCCAACATACTCTGAGAAACCTCTTAGGAACTTCCACCTCACCACTCATACTAAGCCAAGGAGGTGGGTTGAAAAGGGAAATGAGTGGACCAAAACCACTTCAAACAACTCACAGCCATGCTTTCCAGTAAGTAGGCAACTGCCCTTTCCTAAAAATCTCTGTCATGGAAGCAGATTTCATCTCTCCTTGTTCTCCCAGACTCTCCAGGGCCTTCCTCCACTGACCAGAAGTCACCTCCAGATGCACAGGGTCGCTGAGGCTGGTCTGCTCCCTCTGGCACCTGTAGTATCCACTGTCATTGCTGCCGGCCTTAAAGCTGTAGCTGGGCTGGTTCTGGGTGTGGATGGAGCTCCCATTATGGAACCACATGGTGAGGTTGCCTTCATAGAAGCTGGTCCCCTGGCACATCAGCGTCACGTGATCCTCCCTGAGCACATTAATCCACGCAGGCTGGATGCTCACCACAGCTTTTGGGAGATCTGCTGAGGGGAAGAGAGAGGAGATAGCATGAGGAAAAGGGACCCCAAGGGCCTAAGCAGACCCCAAATCTCAGATGATGGAAAACTGTGGTCATGCTGGGGAGATCAAGAGAAGAACCCAACCCAGAACAGTTCTACAACTGAAGGCAATTCAGCCAACTCATGTAGCCACACAGGGGGCCCAGGAACCCAGATTCTCTCAGGGAGCTTGGCTCCTCCTCAGAGGAGAGGATGAGGGGGCAAGCAAACATTCTAGAAACACGAATACACCTCACCCAAGGAGCTCTATCCAGTTCCTCCTCTCTGTCTCTATTTCTCTTTCTCTCTCGAACTCACACTCACAGACATGCACACACACACACTACACATACATCCTTTGGGGAGTCACTTCCCCCACCCTCATAAACTGAGGCATTTGAACACTAGTGGATAAACTCTCTACACAGCTGGATGAAGACAAGGGGGGCCATCTGGTGGAGGTGCCAGGCTGAGAGTCAGAAGTCACATTTCTCTTCTGACCTGTTTAATTCCTTATCCTTTAAAATAGACCTGTCCTGACACCAAAGCACAGATGAATCTCTATGGCCTCAGGAGAATAAGAAAGAGTGAGAAAGGCCAGAAGGCCAGTCGAGGGAGCCCTGGATTCAGTGACCCAGAGAGAGCCCCCCCCCCCCCACCAGTCCTGGGTGGTGGAGAGGTTAGTGGTGCTGAGAAGGCAGTGCCCAGCAGCTTTCACCCCACCCAGCTGCAGCCAGCAATACCGCCTCCTAGTTCTCTCCAGGGTAACAGGCCCTGAAGCCTTCAGATACATGCAAAGTAGATGATTTATCAACCCATGGGGATAACCTAAGCAGATCATGTGATTCTGCATGGTCTGGGCTCGTGGTTTAGTTTGGAGAGAAGAAGGCAATTGAGACAGAGGACAGTTGTTTTTCATGACAGAATCTGTGAGGTCTCATCATAACAGAAGCAGGAGAGCTGAGGCATCTCTGTCCCTTGGCTGCCCACCCCTGGGGCTTCAGTGGGAGGATGAGAAGCAGGAAGGAGAAGGGGGTGCAGGGCATCTTGTGGGTACAATTCCTCTTTCCTGGCTCTACCTCAGTCCTGGGTTGCTGGCCCCAGACTTCCTCCAGAGAGGGTGCAGGGAGCAGAGAGAGAGGGTGGCTGGGGGACAGAGGGGATGTGGTGGAGCACTTACCAGGTTTCCCAGCAACAAGAGCTGTAAGAGAGAAAGCAAAGATCATCTTGGTGTTTGGATATGATGATTCATCATTACAAATAATCATCAATCCCAGGTCAGATTCCCTTCACCTGCACAAAGATTTCCCTCTCTGCGTTATTCCCTTTCTCTTCTGCATCACCCATTTCTCCTTCTCAGCTGGGTCTTTCCTACCAACATAAATATGCTCCAGGATGTTTCATTAAAAGGATAAAAATCTCACTTGACCCTGCATAGAATTTCAAAATTATTTCTCTGCTCCCTTTCCCAGCCTGATTTCTCAGTTCTTTTTCTATATAGGCTATCCTCATTTCTTCTCTTTCCAATCACTGTTCTTTCCAGTCACTGAACCTCACTAGTCCACTAAAACTTTTCTTGTCAAAATCACCAATGACCTCAATGACAAATTAAATAGACATATTCTATTTCTCTCCCAGATTCCCCCCATATAAGTGTGTATCTTTACCATCTACCCATGTATTCATGCTAGAAAACTGCAAATCTTCTTTTATTCCTCTCTCTCCCAAACCATCTACCTTTGCACTAGTAAATTCTTGTTCATCCTGCTTCCAATTAGTCCTTAAGTGCATTGACTTTAGTCCATGTCTAAACTACTTTAGGCTACCATCAGCTTTCTTGCATCTCCTAACTTAGCTTATCCCTTCTTCTGTTCCCCCTGCAATTCATTCCCCACAGAGAAGCTAGAATCATTTTTAAAATAACAAATCAGATATCACCCCCCTGCTGACAAGCCTTCTAGGTTCCTCCTTTGCTCTTAAAGTAAAACGTAAATATTTACAAGGCTACACCTGATACAGTCCTTGCTCACCTCCCAGCCTCATCTCAAGCTCCACTTTCCCTATTCACTGAATTCCAATAATACCAGCCCTCTTTAAATTCTTCAAACTTGGGGCTTTTCTGTATGCTGAACTCTCTGAATCCACTTCCTCTGAATCTTCAGATGGCTTAATTCTTATCTTGCTTCAGGTCCTAGCCTAAAAGTCACTTCCTCAGAAAATTCTTTCCATATCATCCTGTTAACATAGGCTATTCTCTCATCTCCCCCACAACTGTTCTTATCAGAGTATCCTGTTTACAGCTTCATAGCCACTTCCCAATCTATATTTATGCATTTGTGCTTTTTTATTTATTGTTTGTGTCCCTCAGTAGAATGTAAGCTCAAAGAGGGCAATAGCCATAATCTTATTTACCAATACTCTGAAAATCATCCATTGAGTGTTACCTAGGTGAGAGATAGAGAGCCCAAAGTTGTGATGACAGTAGAAAGTGAAGATGAGGACATAGGCATGAGAGAAATTTAATAGGCAGCAAGAGAGTGGCACTTGATAAGGCATGGAGGTTTGTAAATGGGTGACCAGGAAAATAGTTAATTGTGCTCACACAACTATAAATGTTAGGAGAAAAACATTTGTGAGGGGAAGATGATAGTTGGAGTTTGAATGTGTTTTGTTTCTGAGCTGACAAATCAATTTGCAAATTTCCAACCAGGAAAGCGGAAATATAAAACTGTATCTGACACAGACAAGAAAGATAGGTTTGGGAATTATTGACATAGAAGTTAGCTAAAAACCAGAGTATGCAGAAGTGACAAGTGACAGTACAGGAAATGGGTAAAGAAGTAGGACTAAGAAGAGGAGAAGAAACAAGTAAAAGATGAGAAAAGTAGAGAGAAGTCATCTTCCACTTATTCACTAAACAAATATTAGTGAATATTAAATATGTTCATGCTTAGTATCGTCATTGTAAGGGAGACAAAAGGCTGTCTCTCTCGTTTCACTGATAAATCCCCAGGTACTAGTCTGCATGTAGCATTTATTTAATGTGTAAACAAGGTAGTTTGTGGAGTCTTTGGAAAGCAGAGAGTACTTGTACGCATTGCCTGGCTCTAGAGGAAAGTCTTCCTGTAAAAGTAGGATTGGAGCTTTATTAAGTAGGCAGTGGAGCAGCACTGAAGGCATTTATGAAGTACAGTGGCTCACCCACAGCTGTAGTTGAAGAAGCCATGGCTTCAGTGTGTAGTGTGGATTCAGAGAAGAGGAGACAGGAGCAGTCGAGACTAGACCAGAATGTGTTGTAAAAAATGAGTTACAGAGAAATGAAGACCTAAATCCTTGGTGACACCAAAAAGGCAAGTGGACAAAAATACCAGAAGTCTCTGCCAGGAATCTTGCCTAGGCCTCACATTGATATCACCATGGCAGGGCAGGGAGGTGTGCACCTCTCCAGACCTGAGCTCCCTCATGTGAAAAAGTGAGGAAGTTCAGTGTGCTCCTTTTTTATGCTATTCTACTTCATTCCATTTCACCTTGCTTGGGGGGAATACTCTGTCTTCCTCATCTCCAACTCCTGTCCCAGTATCATCCAGCACCAAGGGCCAGGGCTCCTAGCACTGACCAGATTTTACTATCCATCATAGTAGGTAACTTGGAAAATGGCTGGCTGCATGTCTTCCTCTGGGACCATCCTGAAGTGGATTTGATGGTCATACTCCAGAAATTGAGTTTGAGGGGACATTCCTGGCAATAAATCTCCTCTACTTGGCCTTCCCTACACTCTTTCTCCCACCAGCATTATCAGTCCATGGTCCCTAGCCCAGTGTTGAGAACACGGTCAGAAAGTGGCGCTCAGTCACAGCCTAAGATCCTCTCCTTCTCTTTCATCAGTGATAGGACACATCTCCCTGTCTGTACAGTGAAAACAGACATGCATGATGTCTCTGGTCTCACAAGTCATGATTCTAGAATTGCCTGGCTTATGTATTCTCTGGTCCCTATTCGCTGGATAACCGAGACCCTCCTGTGCTTTTTCCCAGGTGGATCTGCTTTCGCATAAAGAGAACAGGCTTCTGCTGTCTGAAGCGGTTTCAGGGGCACAGAGAACAGCCACTGCCCCCCACCACAATGTTTTATTGCTTCCCCACATCTCCATAATATCACTGATTCAATTGACACTTGTTTGAACAAACTCCAGGAGATGGTGAAGGTCAAGGAAGCCTGGCATGCTGCAGTCCATGGGGTCACAAAGAGTCGGACACGACTTAGCAACTGAACAACAACAACATCTCCTATTTGCCTAAGACATCATCAGCCCTCTGGCCTAAGATTTGGTTCCAGTGAAACATACATTTCTAAGGAAGATAAACACCTTGGCCATCATTAGTCCTTCAGGTCTAGCTCACTGGACTTTCCTCAGAGCTGGTTCTGCATGGGAGGTGGTAGATTACCAGGGACCTCGGTGCCCAATGACTTTGGGCAAAACACATTAAAAAAAAAAACCACTTTTGCCAATTTCATAATTTCCCAAGGCCAGCAAATTTGTCAGAGTGTGATCTTCATCAGCCTGCCTTCACCCTCCTGACTTTCCTGATATGCTGCCCACTGCAGCCCTCATCCTTGCCCCAGCTCAGCCCCAACCCAGGTGGCACCAGCTGACTTAGAAAACCACACCCGCCCATGGTCCTGCCCCACTGTCCCTCCTGGGACCCCTACTCACCCAGGAAGAGCAGAGATGTCCACAGTAGCATGTGGCCCCAATGCCAGGGCGTGCAGTGAGCTTGCTTCCTCCTGGCAGCAGGGAAGGCTAGGAATGAGGGGATCCCCATCACCTCCTGGAGCGAGCAGGTTGCTCTGACAGCCCAGCACGGCAGGCACTGGCTTCTCTCGAGGCTTGATAGATTCCACCCAGAGGGCAAATTCTGGAGTCCAAAAGAGGAAGTGAAAAGAAGTGTCGTTTTATCATTGGCTCCTCCCCTTCCACCGTCTTTTATCTAGAGAGTTCCCTCCCAGAAGATTCAGGGCTTCCCAGAATGAATCTGGCTCAGTCCCACTCCAAATTCACTGAAAATGTAGGAACTGGGAAACAAATTCTCCTCGTTCTCTGGGGCTGCAGCTGGGCTCAGCCCCAGGGAGGAAGAGGGGAATGGTCACCCAGAGTCAGCTCAGAACTTCCTGTCTGTCTCTGTCTCTTTGGAAAAGGTGATGGAAGAGAGTGTGCCAGGGGACTCCCCATACTTCTAGATCCATTTAGAGGTGCAGACACTGGCATCAGACTCCTCCTGAGACTGAGCAGAGGGACTTGAGGCCACCTTCTCCCATCATTTGATTTCCTTTATTATCATAATCCAGACTCCGTTTTGGATTGTGGAACAAGGACAGAGAAGTGTGTCAAGGTGGCAATAGAATGATCATACCCATCCTCTATCACCCCTTGTCTTTCATTCTCTTTAAAAAAATATTTAGTCATTTATTTATTTGACCACCCCGGGTATTAGTTGCAGCATGTGGGATCTTTAGTTGTGGCATACAGACTCTTAGTTGTGGTATATGGGATCTAGTTCCCTGACCGTGGATGGAACCCTGGGACCCCTGCATTGAGAGTGTGGAGTCTTAGCCACTAGACTACAAGGGAAGTCCCTGTCATTCATTCTTGTACTCATCCCTTCGACAAATATCTTTTGAGCAGCAACTAGTGCCCTGGTTCTTTATCTTTCTTACCCTCATTCCCATCACTATGGCATGGTGAAAGAGCAGAGCTTTGGAGCCGTATTGGTCTAGTTTTGAATGACAGATAGCTTCTCAGAACTACAGAGTCCTCACCTGTATAAATGAAGATTAACTTTCTATCCTTCAAGCAGAATTTCTCAGCCTCAGTGTTATTGACATTTGGGGCCAAATAATTCTCGATGTTAGGACCTGTCTCATACATTGTAGAGTGTTTAGCAGTATTCCTGACTTCTCCCCACTAGATGCCAGGGGCACCCTCTAGTTGTGAAAATAGAAATGTCTCTAGACATAGGCAAATCTGTTCTTGGGGATAACATTGTTGCTGACTAAATCACGGTGGTCACAGTTTTTGAAAATTAAAAGAGAATTTGTGTGCTAGCACGGGCCCTGGTGTATTGTGGGTATCCAGTCAATGCTAATTTCCCTTTTTTGCTTTCTGTCATTATCCTCATCACCGTTTGTTCACCCTCAACATCCCCAGAACATGAGATGCTCTGGGATCTCTCTCGGGGCCCTCAGCTGGGGCCTCTCTTCCAAATGCTGTCTCAGGAAACAAGCTGTAATATTCAAGGAAATAATATTGTAAAATCTGTTCTTACACTCTGTGGTCTTCAGAAACTTCAGCAACAGCCCCACCCCCACCCCCGAGTTGGACAAGGCTTTACTACTGGCCCCATTCCACCCCATCTCCCACTCCCAATCTACCTCCAGGCCTTATCTGATGTTTAGGTGAAAAAGTTTCTTTAACCAACGTCAAGACTCCAGTGAGCTGTTATTAACACTTTAAAAGTTAATTTATATAATGTGACCCACAAATTGGAGCCACCCCAGTAGAGCAGCCCACATCATAAACCTAACCCTAGGTAAGCCTGCACTTACAGGAAACACCTGTCCAGGAGCTTAACATGCACCAATCACAGTCTTCCAACTCAGCTTTGGCTACTTTACCTTACTCTAAAAGTCAGAATCTTCTAGCCTGGTAAGTAAACTCCCAACCTCCTAGCCAACGAGGCCCTGTTCCACATGGCCTCTTGTAAAGCTCTGTAAAACTTGACCTTGCCCAAATCCCTTGGGAAGAGTTCTGCTTATGAGGACCTGTACTACCTCAATCCATGGCTTGCTTTCCCTTGAATAAAGGATATCAATCTTGTAACTAAATCACTTTAGCTTTGTCATTGGACAGGTAGTGTATATCTCATTTTATTGTGCTAACTTTATTGAGCTTTGCAAATGCATTTTTCACAAATTGGAGACTTGTGGCAACCTTTGCTGAATAAGTCTGTTAGTACCATTCTTTTTTTCAACTGCATTTGGCACACTTTGTGTCCGTGTCATATTTTGGTAATTCTCACAATAGTTCAAACCTTTTCATTAATATTATGTGTTATGGTGATCTGTGATCTGTGATCAGTGATCTTTGACGTTCCTATTGAAACTGTTTTGGAACTTTTAGCAATAAGGTCATCATAAATTAAGGTGTGTACATTGTTTTATAGACATGATGCTATTGCACGCTTTATAGACTATGGTATAGTGTAAACACAACTTTCATATGCACTGGGAAACCAAAAAAATTGTGTGACTCATTCAATTGCAATATTGGCTCTAGTACAGGGATTTGGAACCGAACCCGCTATCTCTCTGAGCTAGTAATGTCAATGAAGTGTAGTATGAGAACAGCTACTGAGGTTCCGGGGTTGGCTCTGAGATGAAAGTGAAGGTCCTGCAGAGCCACTTTACTTTGCTGCCTCTTCAACTGCTCTTCAGCATCTCCGGTAAATTTCTCTTAAATCGAGCTCCACCTATTTGCCATTTGGAGATCAAGTTTGTTTGTTCTAACCCTTTTAGGTGGAAATTTGGGGTGTGAGCAACTCCATATATTTCGTGGTGAGACCTAGTAGGCCACAACATTTGAGTTTATGCCCAATCTCAGCTACAATGTAAGCATCTGCAGGAAGTACAAAAAGGTCTCAGGAACATGCTCAGGCAGTCAGAAACAGTAAGTCTGGTTGAACTAAGGAGAATTATTTAAACAAGGGACAATAATAAGAGCCCCTTATGCAAAAGACTGGAAAAGGGAATGGCAACCCACTCCAGTATTCTTGCCTAACAAATCCCATATACAGAGAATCTTGGCAGGCTACAGTGCATCGGGTTGCAAAGAGTCAGACATGACTGATCGACTAACACACACACACACACACACACACACACACACACACACACACACAATGCAAAAGAAAGATGATGGCAGACATTAGGAAACTCACAAAGCTTGAGGTGAGTCCACAGAACAAACTGCTGAGGGACTTGGGAATGGAATTAAGACTATAAATTTGGACTATTTTGACCAAAAGCACATCAAAATCTAAGTAGGCACAAGTCAAACTCTTGAAAGCCATCAGAGCATCTGCCACTATCAAGACATATTCTCATGAAAGGAATAAAGATCTGCTACTATTGGGGGTCTCAGAAACCAAAGCAGCAAAAATTGGTGGCCACAGACTAAGCACTTAAAAGCTGTTAGAGTGCTTACCACCTCTGTCTCAGACTCCTGGACTAGGATAAGTTGGTCAAGGAATGGGTTAGACTGACAGTAGGTCATGTGCCAACCTCACAAAAATTTCCAAATAACCAGGTACATTGTTGAATACCATATAATCCCCAACCTGGAGGCACATCCCTATTAGGCATTAACTTGACTCTGAGGAAGGTTTTCTTATCTCTCCTTGCTATTCTTTAGAACTCTGCGTTCAGATGGTTATATCTTTACTTTTCTCCTTTGCCTTTCACTTCTCTTCTTTTCACAGCTATTTGTAAGGCCTCCTCAGACAACCATTTTGCCTTTTTGCACTTCTTTTTCTTGGGGATGGTCTTTATCACTGCCTCCTGCATAATGTCATAGTTCTTCAGGCACTCTGTCTATCAGATCTAATCCCTTGAATCTATTTGTCACTTCCACTGCGCAAAGAGCTGACTCATTTGAAAAGACCCTGATGCTGGGAAAGATTGAAGGCAGGAGGAGAAGAGGATGACAGAGAATGAGATGGTTGGATGGCATTACCGACTCAACGGACATGAGTCTGGGTAAATTCCGGGAGTTGGTGATGGACAGGGAGGCCTGATGTGCTGTGGTCCATGGGGTCGCAAAGAGTCAGACATGACTGAGCGACTGAATTGAACTGAACTGAACTGTATATAATTGAAGGGATTTGATTTAGGTCATACCTGAATGATCTAGTGGTTTTCCCTACTTTCTTCAATTTATGTCTGAATTTGGCAATAAGGAGTTCATTATCTGAGCCATAGCCTGCTCCTGGTCCTGTTTTTGCTGACTGTATAGAGCTTATCCATCTTTGGCTGCAAAGAATATAATCAATCTGATTTTGATATTGACCATCTGGTGATGTCCATGTGTAGAGTCTTCTCTTGTGTTGTTGGAAGAAGGTGTTTGCTATAACCAGTGCATTCTCTTGGCAAAACTCTGTTAGCCTTAGCCCTGCTTCATTATGTACTCCAAGGCCAAACTTACCTGTTACTACAGATATCTCTTGACTTCCTACTTTTGCATTCCAGTCCCCTATAAGGAAAAGGACATCTGTTTTGGATCTTAGTTCTAGAAGGTCTTGTAGGTCTTCATAGAACCATTCAACTTCAGCTTCTTCAGCATTACTGGTCACGGCACAGACTTGGATTACTGTGATATTGAATGGTTTGCCTTGGAAACGAACAGAGATTATTCTGTTGTTTTTGAGGTTGCATCCAAGTACTGCATTTTGGACTCTTTTGTTGACTATGATGGCTACTCCACTTCTTCTCAAAGATTCTTGCCCACAGTAGTAGATATAATGGTCATCTGAGTTAAATTCACCCATTCCAGTCCATTTTAGTTTGCTGATTCCTAAAATCTCGATGTTCACTCTTGCCATCTCCTGTTTGACCACTTTCAATTTACCTTGATTCATGGACTTAACATTCCAGGTTCTGATCCAATATTACTCTTAAGTATCTTCATTATTTGGAAAAGCATAGCTGGCTGTTTGTAATTCATTGTGAAAGGGAGCAGAGTATGTCATCCCAAAATATATTTCTTTGGCATAGGAATTATCTTGATCTGGTTATATTTAAGAAACAGCAGACACTGGGAGAGTTCTGAAAACTGAGAAGTTATTCTTTGTAAGGGAAATCTACATCTATAAGGGAGAAATATCAATAACCTCAGATATGCAGATGACACCACCTTTACGGCAGAAAGTGAAGAACTAAAGAGCCTCCTGATGAAAGTGAAAGAAGAGAGTGAAAAAGTTGCCTCAAAAGCTCAACATTCAGAAAACTAAGATCATGGCATCTGGTCCCATCACTTCATGGCAAATAGATGGGGAAACAGTGGAAACAGTGGCTGACTTTATTTTTTTGGGGCTCCAAAATCACTGCTGATGGTGACTGCAGCCATAAAATTAAAAGATGCTCACTCCTTGGAAGGAAAGTTACGACCAACCTAGACAGTGTATTAAAAAGCAGAGACATTATTTTGCCAACAAAAGTCCGTCTAGTCAAAGCTATGGTTTTTCCAGTGGTCATGTATGGATGTGAGAGTTGGACAGTGAAGAAAGTTAAGCGCTGAAGAACTGATGCTTTCGAACTGTGTTGTTGGAGAAGACTCTTGAGAGTCCCTTGGACTGCAAGAAGATCCAATCAATCCATCCTAAAGGAGATCAATCCTGGATGTTCATTGGAAGGACTGATGTTGAAGCTGAAACTCCAATACTTTGGCCACCTCATGCGAAGAGTTGACTCATTGGAAAAGACGCTAATGCTGGGTAGGATTGGGGGCAGGAGGAGAAGGGGACGACAGAGGATGAGATGGTTGGATGGCATCACCAACTCAATGGGCATGAGTTTGAGTAAACTCTGGGAGTTGGTGATGGACAGGTAGGCCTGGTGTGCTGTGGTCTATGGCATTGAGAAGAGTCAGACACAACTGAGCAACTGAACTGAACTGAAGGGAAATTTCCACTTATAAGTGTGTCAGTATATACCAGGAGCAGAAGATGACCCTAAAGCACAAGAAACTCTTATCAATGGAGAAGGCACAGACTTAAATCTACATAACAATCTTATCCTTTACTGTACTTTTCTTGATAATCTCCCCAGACTGGCTCCTCAAATTCTGAGAGTGGCTAAGTTTCCCTGCTCCCAATGCAGGGGATCCAGGTCAATCTCTGGTCAGGGAACTAGATCCCATGAGCTGACTAACACTTGGTGTGGCCAAATAAATATTTTTAAAAATTTTAAAAATAAAATGGATGGCTTCATTTAAAATGTATATATCTTGAAATAGGAAAGATATGAATAATTGAAAAATCAGAAAATCCTAGTGATCAAAAGCATGGACTTTGTAGACAGGCAGACACAGATCAAAAGCTTCATCCCTTACCAACTGTGTAATCTTAGATATGTTAATCTTCCTTTCTAAGCTCCATTGCCTCATCTGTAAAATGCAGATTATTACTTACCTTAGGATGTTGTAAAGATTAAATGAGAAAATCCACAAATCATGCTGTTAATAAATAAAATTCAACTGACTGAATTTTAAATATCTTACTGGCTTTATTCAATAATTCATGAATCAGGTAGCATGTAATCTAGCAGATAGGAAAGAGTTCTAAGATGCTGTACAAAATGAAAGACTCTTATAGGCTGGAGGAGAGCAGGAACAAGAAGTTGTATTGGGAAAAAAAAAACAGATTGGTTGTGGCAGGGTTACTTTCCTTTAGGAGATAGTAGGGGTCTATCTAGGCAGATTATCCAACTGGTGCTTATTAGGCAATTACTGACTGATCAGTTTAAGATACCATTTCTGGGCAAGTCTAAACTGCAATAAAATCTCAATTTCATGATGTGACGTTTAGCACAAGTGTCTCCATTTGGGCTTATTGTTTTTAAAAATGTTTAATATGGAACTTGGCATACAAATTTAGTCTTTACCATTATTATTGTTATTAGAAGACTAGAAGATGAAAGGAATTGAAGATTACACAAACCAATGGAAAGATATACCATTCTCAGGGATTGGAAGATTCAATATTCTTAAATAGTTCATACTACCCAAGACAATCTATAATTTCAATGCAATCTCTATCAATATATTGATGGCATTTTTCACAAAACTAGAGCAAATAATTCTAAAATTTTAATGGAAACACAAAAGATCCTGAACAGCCAAAACTAGGAAGAAGAACAAAACAGGAGGTATCACATTCCTTGATTTCAAACTTTACTACAAATCTATTGTTGTCAAAACAGTATGGTACTGGCACAAAAACAAACACATAAATCAATGAAACAGAATAGAGAGCCCAGAAATGAACCTATACTTATATGGTCAATTAATCTATGACAAAGGAAGCGATATACTATAGGAAAAAGTCTCTTCAATAAATAGTGTTGAAAAAACTGGACATCAACATGCAAAAGAATCAAACTGGACTACTTTTCACACCATCTACAAAAGTAAATACAAGATGGGTTAAAGAATTATTGTAAGACATGAACCATAAAAGTTATGGAATAAAACATAAGCAGTATGCTCTTTGACATTGGTCTTCACAATATTTTTTTTGGATATGTTTCCTCAGGCAAGAAAAACAAAAGGAAAAATAAACAAATGGGACTACATCAAACTAAAAAGCTTTTGCACAGCAAAGGGAGCTATCACCAAAATGAAATGGCTGTCTACAGAATGGGGGGAGATTTTGCAAACAATATAATTGACAAGGGGTTAATATCCAAAGTATGTAAATAACTCATACAATCACACAAAAAAAACCAAAATCAAAAGATAAATCAATTAAAATGGCAGAAGACCTGAATAGACATTTTTCCCAAGAAGACTTACAGATGGTCAGTAGGCACATGAAAAGATGCTCAACATCACTAATCATCAGGGAAATGCAAACCAAAACCACAATGAAATGTCACCACACATCTATCAGAATGGTTATTATCAAAAGACAACAAATAATAAGTGTTGCTAAGAATGTGGAGAAAAGGAAACCCTCGTGCACACTTGGTGAGAATGTAAATTGTTTAGCCATTATGGAAAAGAGTATTTGAGGAGATTGCTCAAAAAATTAAAAATAGAGCTACCATATGATCCAGCAATTCCACTCCTGGGTATTTGTCTGAAGAAAATGAAAACACTAATTGGAAAAGTTATATGCACCCCTACATTAACTGCAGCATTATTTACAAACCCAAAATATGAAAGCAACATTAGTGTTCACCTATAAATGAATGGATAAAGAAGGTCGGTGATGTATATACACTATGGGATATTATTCAGTCATAGAAAAAGAAATCTTGCATTTGTGACACCATGGATGGACCTTGAGAGTATTATGCTAAGTGAAATGAGTCAGAAGAAAACAAATACTGTATAATTTCACATATGCGTAGAATCTAAAAAACAAGACAAGACTTTCCTGGTGGCCCAGTGGTTAAGAATCCAGCTGTCAAAGCAAGGAACACAGGTTCAATCCTTGGTTTGGAAAGGTTCCACATACCACATGGCAGCTAAGCCAACGTGCTGCAACTACTGAAGTTGTTGCATACTTTTAAAGCCCATGCTCTGCAACAAGAGAAGCCACAGCGATGAGAAGCCTATATACCGTAACTAAAGAGTAGCCCCCACTTGCTGCAATTAGAGAAGCCCTTGCACAGCAGAAAGGACGCAGTGCAGCCAAAGATAAATACATAAATAAATTTTTTAAAAATAAAAAACAAGACAAATGAGCAAACATAATAGAGTCACAGACACAGAGAACAAATAGGTGTTTGCCAGGGGAAAGGGGTTGCCAGAGAGAAATAAGTGAGGAAGAATAAGAGGTAGGAACTTTCAGCTGTGAAATAAATGAGTCATGAGGACTTCCCTGGTGATCCAGTGATTAAGAATCCATCTTCCAATGCAGCGGACATGGATTTGATCTCTAGTTGGGGAACTAAGATCCCACGTGTCACAGGGCAACCACCCTGTGGGCTGCAACTACTGAGCCCACACACAGCTAGAGAGAGAAGCCCATGCACAGCAGTAAACAGCCCACACACCACAACAAAAGACACAGCATACCACAACAAAGATCTGGCATCCCACAACTAAGACCTGATGCAGCCAAATAAATAAATAAAATGAAAGGAGACCAATGTCGTTTAAAAAATAATAAATGAGTCGTGGATATATGAAATGTACAGAGGGGAAAATATAGTCAGTAAAAAAAAAAAAAAAAAGACTAGGAGAGTCTAGTCCACTGCTTCCAGTGAGGGATGGTGATAATGGACCTTCATTGGGAAGGACAGATAAATGACTCCAGCTCAAGTGGATTCCAGCCACTTGATGCAGAAGACGTTTTTTTCTTTTCTTCCTCTGCTTGGTTGGGGTTTGTTCTCTTCCTGTTAATACAATGACCGCCCTTTCAGTGGATCCCCGTAATCCCTTTATCAGTCCTTTCTATGGTTTCCTTGTTACAGTGACTTCCTCAAGAGCTGAGGAACTACTGACCCCAAAGGAGGAGGAAGTCTGGAAGGAAAGGCAACCACAGAAGGAGAAGAAAGAATCAAGAATGATGGAGTTACAGAAGCTCTGGCTTGAAGGGGCTCAGCCAGTTCCATATACCAGTATCAACAGCCCAGCCTGAAAACTTTCGAATTTATGTCTTTGCATTGAAACATTGTCACCTTTAACAACCTTTCAGAAATGCAAATACTCTAAACTGTGTGGATCGTTAACTACAAGTGTGGCTTTGTCAGTCTTTTTCAGAACAACAGAGTGCTGAAGAATTATCACGAGAGGAGAGAAAAATAATATAAGAGAAGGAAAGACTATTTCTCAGGAAGCCAAGATCCATGACAAAGTGAGGGTCTTAGACAACAGAGGGCTGTTTATCTCTGAGGACCTAGATTAGGAAGGGAGAGATGAGATAAGATTTCAGAGACAGCTTCACCATTTTGCAGACCTCAGTGAAGTGAGGGGAATGGACAGGATGCTCTTTATCCAAAATGCTTTTTGTAAATATTTTCTCCCAGTTTATGGCTTTTCTTATTCTCCTGACAGTACATTTTGCAGAACAGAAGTTCTACATTTTAATAAAGTCAAGTATCAATTATTTCTTTCATGAATCATACTTTTGATATTGTATCTAAAAAGTCATTGTCATACCCGAGGTCATCTAGATTTTTCTCCTTTTTATCATCTAGGAGTTTTATAGTTTTGCATTTTACATATAAGTCTATGATTCACTATGAGTTAATTTTCGTGAAGTGTGTAAGGTTTGCGCCTAGATTTTTTTTTTTTTTGGCTTGCAGTTGCCCAGTTGTTCCAGTACCATTTGTTGAAAAGACTGTCTTTTCTCTGTTGTATTGCCTTTGCTTCTTTGTTGAAGATCAGTTGACTGTATTTATGAGGGTCAGTTTCTGGGCTCTCTATCCTGTTCCAGTGATTTATTTGTCTATTCTTCTGCCAATAACAGGATGTTCTTTGAGAACTCTTCCTGATCTAATCACTTCTTCCTGGTCATTAAACTACGTTAATGAAGATAGACATTGATTCCTTTCCAATTTTACCCAATTTAGGCTCCATACTCTGCTTTCTCTTCAGCAGTGATTCCAAGGCTGAAAGTGACCAATTTTTCACAACCTGTCAGGAACAACAGTGTTGGAATCTTAGGTCACACCCAGGTAGACTGCTCTATGGAGCAACACACAGACACATAGAGATAGCTTATCATGACTCCTATCCTAAGCAGATGCTGTGCCATGAAGAAGGAGGTATGCCATCACCTGGAGAGAAAAACAGGAGAGTGAGGAGCCAGAGAGGTCCATTAATCAAGTATTCAGAGAGGAAGTGCCGGAGGATGAGAAGTCAAAGACAGATGAAAGTGTGATGGGTCCAGATTCAGTTTGGAACAAATCTTGTCAAAATCAAGCTCCATTCACTCATTCCTATTCTACATTGGCAGATTGCTAAGAAAGGAAAGATTGTAAAAGGATAAGAATATAAATAAAGGAGATCTCCATAAAACCATGGAGACAGTTGGTGGTTGAGGAGGCTTATAGAAAAGTCCCTCCATGGTGGGGGAGAGAGGGGTGCTGGGAGGTCACTTTATCATTCTAGCAACTGGGAGAAGTTATTTTGTACAAGAAGGCAGTGGGAGTTCCCAGTTTAGCATCTGTGCTTTCCTGTGGTCCTTAGTCTCAGTAGAGGACCCCAGAAGAAGAGTTTTCTCTGGCAAAGGTACAGAGAAGGTGGGCAAGCTGGAGTAAACTTGGACCCTGGCAGAATTGCAGAAGTGAAGCTAAAGTCTTCTGGGACACCTAGAGGGCAATGACACTGAGGCTGGCAATAGCACCAAATGCTGAGCAAGGGAGAGCTTGCCCAAGGAGAAGTGATTAACTAGAGATTGAGTGACTGAGTGACTCAGTCAACACCCAGTGCTTTAACCCTATGTTCACTCTATACTCATAAAATGGGGTGATTAAACAACAAGGTCCTACTGTATAACACAAGGAACTAAAATCAATATCCTATCATATATCATATTATGTATATAATCTTTTATATACATACATATATATATAGCTGAATCACTTTGCTATACAGCAAAAATGAACACAACATTGTAAATTAACTATACTTCAATTAGAAAATAAAATAGAGTGATAGTGGGAGGATGAAGAAGTAAACAGAGGCTTCTTGCCTCTATGTTTCCAGACACGAAGCTGGATGAGAGAAGAATAAAGTTTATTAGAGTGGAGAGGGGAGAGTGGCTGCCAGCACAGCGAGCCGGCTTCCTGATAGTCAGGGAGAGCCAACAGTGAACAGGGGCTCTTGATTCATTTTTATACCCTGGGTGTAAGGAGTGGGATAGGGGTCTTATGGGTCATTTGCTGATTGGGTGAGGTAGGTATACTGGTTGCGGTGGGGGGAAGAGTAAGACAAATACCTTCTCTCTATATGGGGAAGGAGAGGAGATAGGATATACTGGTCAGGAGGACCTGAAATTCATTAACAGTTATATCACTGGGGATGGGAGGGAAGGTCAAGAAGAGTCTGTTTTTTCCATTCCTGCATTCCAAGACCCTCCTTGGTTTTATCTGCTTTTTCAACCTTGGGTCACCACACAGGCTACATGCAAGAGACAGTATAAAAACAGCACAAACACATTCTGTCTTTCACTCAAATTAGCAAAGTATTGGGTTGGCTAAAAATTTGTTTGGGTTTTAAACATTTTGCCCAAACTAATAGAAAAAGAGCTTTGAGTTTGTACCTGGAATTAAAAGTTGAGGAAAAGTATAAGTGCTAGACAAGAAAATTATTAATTGTAGAGCCAAAGCATTTAATCAAAAAAAGTGTTGGTTTCAGACACATCTGAAGGTTAGTTGCAAGGTATGTCTGAATAGCAAGCAGACCTACATTTATGTAATAACATAAAAGTGAGAAAGCACTAAAGAACATGGCAGGTTTGTACCATAAATGGTTACGATAGTCATAAAATTGCAAATCATGTTCGTGTTGCAAACATGTTTTGTATTTCTTGTTTTAGCCTCAGGAAAAACAAATACCAATATCACCTGTGGTGAAAATTTAGCACAAAGACTGCAAATTGAACTAGTGATGAGAAGAACATATGGAAATCATGCCATCATGGCACGGTTCCGGTTTGTGTAAAACCCTGGTCATAGTTAGGGTCTAACTGTTAGTCACTTTTGATGAGGAGCTTTAAAACAACCATGGTGAGACAGAAAGAGAAAGGAAAAAAAATGATACAAAAAATATCAGAAGGCAAATGAAAAGATAGCAGCAGTAGTGTTAGTCACTCAGTCATGTCCTACTCCACGACTCCATGGAGTATAGTCTGCAAGGCTCTTCTGTCCATGGAATTCTCCAGGCAAGACTACTGGAGTGAAAATGATAAGATGGCAATAGTAAATCACTATATATCGATACTCATGCTAAAGATAAATGGATTTAATTTACCAATCACAAAATATAGAGTGGCTGAATGGATTGAAAAAAATAAAGAAAAAGAACAAGACCCACTTATGTACTGCCTACAAGAGATTTGTTTCAGCTCTGAAGACACACATAGGTTCAAAGTGCAAGAAAGAAAAAGATTTAACTCAATCCAACTATCTCTTCTGACTACAGTGGTATGAAAATAGAAGTCAACGCCGAGGAAAGCTGGAAAATTTACAAATTTATGGAAACTAAACACATTTCTAAACAACCGATGGGTCTAAGAAGAAATCAAAGGGGGGGGGGGAATGATCTCTAAACAAATGAGAATAGAAACACACCCTATCAACACTTATGGGATGCAGCAAAAGCAGTTCTGAGAAGAAAATTAATAGCAATAAGTTCATTTATTAAGAAATTAGAAAGATCTAAAACAACCTAAATTTACACTTCAAGGAACTAGAAAAAGAAGAACTAGGGCTTACTTCCCTGCTGGCTCAGTGGTAAAGAGTCCATGCCAAGCAGGAGACGTGAGTTTTATCCCTGGGTTAGGGAGATCCCCCAGAGAAGGAAATGGCAACCTTGTATTGTTGCCTGGGAAAAATCACATTGACAGAGGAGCCTGGCGGGCTACAGTCCATGGGGTCACAAAAGAATCAGACACATCTTAGCAACTAAACAAAATTAAACTCAAAGTTTGCAGAGGGAGGGAAATAATAAAGATCAGAATGGAAGTAAATAAAATAGACACCAGAAAAATAATAGAAAGGATTGACAAAACCAAGATCTGGTTCTTCAAAAAGTTGAGCAAAATTGACAAGCATTTAGCTATACTAAGAAAAAAGGAGAAACGATTCAAAGATATAAAATTAGAAATGAAAAAGGAAACATTACAACTAACTACAGAAACACAAAGAATCATAAAAGACTATTATGAACAAAGATATGCCAAAAAATTAGATAACCTAAGAAGTGGATAAATTTCTAGAAGCACACAACCTACCAAGACTGAATCATGAAGTAATAGAAAAGCTGAATAAACCAACAAGAGGCTTAATCAATAATCAAAAACCTCCCCACATAGAAAACCCAGAAACATATGAGCTCACTGGTAAACTTCACCAAACATTCAAAGAACAAGTAATACCAATCCTTCTCAACATCTTCCCAAAAATTGAGGGGGAGGGAATACTTTCAAACTCATTCTACAAGGCCAGGAAGGACTACCTTACACACCATAGCCATTTAGGATTTATCCATGAGATGCAAGGGTGGTTCAACATATGTAAATCAATAAATGGAATATGGTTTATTAATAAAATAAAAGATAAAAATCACCTTAATACTCAGAAGATGCAGGAAAAGCACCTGACAAAATAAAACATTCTTTCATGATTAAAAAAAGAAAAAGAAAAAACTCAGAAAATTGGGTATAGAAGGATTATAGCTCAACATAATGAAGGTCGTATATGACAAATTCACAGCTAACATTATACTCAGAAAAGTTGAAAATCAGGAACATGAAAAGGATCCCCATTCTCACCATTCTTATTCAATATAATACCAGAAATCCTAGCTAGGACAATAAGTCAAGACAAATAAATGGTATCCAGATCAGGAAGGAAGAAGCAAAATTTTCACTACTTGCAGATGATATAATTTAGTATACAGAAAATCCCAAAGACTCAACCGAAAACCTTTGGAACTAATTAACAATTTCAGTAAAGTTGTAGGCTGTGAAATCAACATACAGAAATCGGTTGCTTTTCTATATAATAATGACGGAACATCTAAAAAGGAAATTTAAAAAAACTATTCCATTCACATAGCTTCAAAAACAGTAAAATATTTAGGTATAAATTTAACCAAGAAACTGAAACTACAAGACTTTGCTGAAAGAAATTGAAGATGATATAAACAAATTGAAGGACATTCTGTGTTCATGGATCAGAACAATTAATGTTGTTAAAAATGCCTATATACCCCTAATCATCTATATATTCAATCCCCATCAACTTACAATGGTATTCTTCATAGAAATAGACAGAAAAATCCTAAAATTTGTGTAGGACAATAAAAGAGCCCCAGTAGCCAAAACAACTCTTAGGAAAAAAGAACAAAGTCAGAGGTTATCACATTTCCTGCTCAAACTATACTACAAAGATACAGTAATAAAAAGAGTATGACACTGGCACAAAAACAGATTCATAGAGCAATGGAATAGAATAGAGAGCCCAGATATTAAACACTTGCTTATATAGTAAGTTAACATTTGACAAGGGGGTCAAGAGTACCCAGTGGAGAAAGGATAGTCACTTCAACACATGGCATTGGGAAAACTGAACAAACACATGTAGAGCAGTGAATCTGGATCCCCATCTTACAAAACCCATGAAAAATCACTCAAAATGGATAACAGATTTAACATGAGACTTGATACTGTAAAACTCCTCGGAGAAAATGTAGAGTGGAGGCTCATCAACATCAGTCTTGGCAATGATGTTTTTTTGGATATGACAACAAAATCACAAACAACAGAGGCAAAAATTGACAAATGGGACTACATCAAATTTAAAAGCTTTTGCACAGCAAAAGAAACAATGAAGGAAATGAAAAGACAACCTACAGAATGGCAAATAAAGTTTATAAACCATGTATTGCAAACCCTGGATCAGATAAGGGATTAATATACAAAATATACAAACAACTCAGAATTCAATTGCAAAAAACAAACAGCCTGATTAAAACCTGGGTAGAATAACTAAATAGACGCTTTTCTAAAGAAGACATGATACAACAGATACATGAAAAATAATGGTTAACATTGATAATCATCAAGGAAATGCAAATCAAAACCACAATGAGACATTGCATCATACATGTTAGAATAGCTATTATCAAGAAGACAAAATATCTTGTCAGTGCTATTGACAATGTGGAGAAAAGGGAATGCAAATGTGTTGGTGGGAATGTAGATTGATTCAATCACTATGGAAAACATCACAGAATTTTCCTCAAAAAATTAAAAACAGTACTACCTTATGGACAGAAATCCCATTTCTGGGTAGATATCCAAAGAAAATGAAGACAGGATTTTGAAGAGACAAATGCACTCCCATGTTCACTGCAGTATTATTCACAAAAGCCAAGATATGGAAACAAACTAGGTGCCTATCAATGCACGAACGGATAAAGAAGATGTGAGATATCTTCAGTTTTTTAGATTATCAAGTCATGTGAGAAACCTGATTCTTGTGCCTAAACTTATCCTGACATGCATTTCTGGTGATTTTTTACTTTGAACTTGCCCATTTTGGAGAAGCTTTATACAGACAGAGAGCTCTATACAGTCAGCAAAACAAGGAGGAGCTGACTGTGGCTCAGATCATGAACTCCTTATTGCAAAATTCAGACTTAAATTGAAGAAAGTAGGGAAAACCACTAGACCATTCAGGTATGACCTAAATCAAATCCATTACAATTATACAGTGGAAGTGACAAATAAATTCAAGGGATTGGATCTGATAGAGTGCCTGAAAAACAATGAACAAAGGTTCGTGACATTGTACAAGAGGCAGTGATCAAGACCATCCTCAAGAAAAAAAAATGCAAAAAGGCAAAATGGTTGTCTGAGGAGGCCTTACAAATAGCTGTGAAAAGAAGAGAAGTGAAAGGCAAAGGAGAAAAGGAAAGATATATTCATCTGAATGCAGAGTTTCTGTCGGGAGCTGCTATAGGCATTACGGACAAAATGGAGGCATGGCCCCAACCCCCTCTCCTCATCCCGCAGGCATGGTCCCCGGATGAAGGAGTTAGGTCTTATGATTCTGACCTGTCCTTTCCTTCCTTCGGTTGAGTTGGGTGGAAAGTATGTTAAGGTACTTGTTGTTCTTGCATGAGAAAGCACAAAGCCTTCTGCAGTTGCCCAGGAAATAATCCAGAAAGTTACATTTGTTCAAGGACCTTTACAAAGAATACTCCAGGATGAACACATAGGCTGCAGCTTGAGGCCATGGGAAACATTGTTATCTGAAACCTGCTTGTAAGGGAAATGTTTATGGCAAAAGAAGTTTGCTGAGTTCAGGGGTTAGAGATAATTAAGAATAGTTAGAAGCTAAAAGTTTAAGGTATGTTGTAGTATTTTACTATAGCTTATAGAGACTAGGAATTTTAGAGATACTAATAGCTAGAAGTCTTTTTAGGAGTTAATGAGCTCAAGCAGGATTTAGAAAGATAAGAAATAAACTGAGGAATATGGTATACAGCCCAGAGACAAACTTGAGTTACAATGTTATCACAAAGACACCTAAGAGGGAACTCTGAAGGACAACAATGATTTATGGAGACAGTAAATCTGGGTGAGGGGAACCTGAAGATGTCATACTTCTGACCTAATGCTTTTGTAAAAGTATAAAAGAAAACCTGATGCTTAAAATAAACATGCAGTCCAAATGAGTGAGAGGCTGCATCATTCGCCAACCCCGTTCATCCCTTCAGGACGTTTCCCTGGCTGCCGGAGTTTCAAAGAACAGCACAGAGAGATAAGAAAGGCTTCCTCAGCGATTAATGCAAAGAAATAGAGGAAAACAATAGAATGGGAAAGACTAGAGATCTCTTCAAGAAAATTAGAGATACCAAGGAAACATTTCATGCAAAGATGGGCACAATAAAGGATAGAAACGGTATTGACCTAACAGAAGCAGAAGATATTAAGAAGAGGTGGCAAGAATACACAGAAGAACTATACAAAAAAGATCTTCATGACCCATATAACGACGATGTTTGATCACTCACCTAGAGCCAAACATCCTGGAATGTGAAGTCAAGTGGGCCTTAGGAAGCATCACCACAGACAAAGCTAGTGGAGGTGATGGAAGTCCAGTTGAGCTATTTCAAGTCCTAAAAGATGATACTGTGAAAGTGCTTCACTCAGTATGCCAGCAAATTTGGAAAACTCAGCAGTGGCCACAGGACTGGAAAAGGTCAGTTTTCATTCCAATCCCAAAGAAAGGCAATGACAAAGAATGTTCTAACTACCAAACAATTGCACTCATCTCACACTCTAGCAAAGTAATGCTCAAAATTCTCCAAGCCAGGCTTGAACAGCATGTGAACCAAGAACTTCCAGATGTTCAAGCTGGATTTAGAAAAGGCAGAGGAATCAGAGATTAAATTGCCAACACCAGCTGGATCATCAAAAAAGCAAGAGAGTTCCAGTAAAACATCTACTTCTGCTTTATTGACTACTCCAAAGCCTTTGAAAATGTGGATCACAACAAACTGTGGAAAATTTTCAAGAGATGGAAATACCAGGCCCCCTGACCTGCCTCCTGAGAAATGTGTATGCGAGTCAAGAAGCAACAGATAGAATTGAACATGGAACAACAGACTGGTTCCAAATCGGGAAAGGAGTCTGTCAAGGTTGTATACTGTCACCCTGCTTCTTTAACTTATATGCATGCCAGGCTGGATGAAGCACAAGCTGGAATTAAGGCTGCCGGGAGAAATATCAATAACTTCAGATATGCAGATGACACCACCCGTTTGGAAGAAAGCGAAGAAGAACTGAAGATCCTCTTGTTGAAAGTGAAAGAGGAGAGTGAAAAAGTTGACTTAAGACTCAACATTCAGACAACTAAGATCATGGCATCTTGTCCCATCACTTCATGGCAAATAGATGGGGAAACAATGGAAATCATGAAAGACTTTATTTTGGGGAGTTCCAAAATCACTGCAAATGGTGACTGAAGCCATGAAATTAAAAGACACTTGCTCCTTGGAAGAAAAGCTGTGACAAACCTAGACAGCATATTAAAAAGCAGAGATATTACTTTGCCAACAAAGGTTCATCTAGTCAAAGCTATGGTTTTTCCAGTAGTGATGAATGGATGTGAGAGTTGGACTATAAAGAAAGCTGAGCACTGAAGAATTGATGCTTTTGAACTGTGGTATTGGAGAAGACTCTTGAGAGTCCCCTGGACAGCAAGGACAGTCAATCCTAAAGGAAATCATTCCTGAATATTCATTGGAAGGATGGATGCAGAAGCTGAAACTCCAATACTTTGGCCAGCTGATTCAAGGAACTGACTCATTTGAAAAGACCCTGATGCTGAGAAAGGTTGAAGGCAGGAAGAGAAGGGGATGACAGAGGATGAGATGGTTGGATGGCATCACTGACTCGATACACATGAGTTTGAGCAAGCTCCCAGAGCTGGTGATGGACAGGGAAGCCTGGAATGCTGCAGTCCATGGAGTCGCAAAGAGTCAGACATGACTGAGCAAGTGAACTGAACTGAAGTGAACCTTTCTTGATCCTATCAGAGTAATGAGGTAACAGGGCAACCTGATACCTTAGGAAAGATAGGTATGTGCTTGCAAGGAGAGCTAGAAGACAAGTCCCTCCTTTCCTTTAACAAAACACAGGAGGAGGAGAGACCTATCATACAAACGGATTAGAAGAATTCAGTTAACATTTTAAACAAAGCCAGGTGTGGCCAAAAACTGGGAGTTGTTGATTCAAGAGGAGTTCACACCCATTTAAAGAGTGTTCTCTGTGGACCATCATCCAGTATTCATGAAAAAACTGGGGGCAAGGAGGGAGAACAAAGAAAGCCTCCCTGGTGGCACATGCCTAGATAACATAACTGGAGCAGCTGCCCCTGTAGGAAGGGCATGAAGCCCATGTAAGAAACAAATACCCTAAATTAGGAGTTCCCAACCCCTTGGGCAGCAGACCAGTCCTAGTCAACGGTCTGTTAGGAACCGGGCTGCACAGCAGGAGGTGAGCGGCAGGGAAGCAAGCTAAGCTTCATCTGCTGCTCTCCATTGCTTCCATTACCACCTAATCTATCCAAAACCTCCCACAACCATGGAAAAATTGTATTCCACAAAACCAGTCTCTGGTGCCAAAACCGAAGGAGAACACTGCATTAAATCTTTAGAAAAATGGCCCAAGTGCTAAGTTGCTTCAGTCCTATCTGACTCTGTGCAACCCCATAGACTGTATAGCCCGTGAGGCTCATCTGTCCATGGGGTTCTCCGGGCAAGAATACTGGAGTGGGTTGCCATTCACAGATAAAAGATCATTATGTTAGCGGAAGGACACTGACTGAAACCGCCCACCCTGGCCAGGCACCATAGTAATCATTTGTGTAAGTTGTTATGGCAGGAGGTCCTAATAAGGAACATGGAACTAATAAGCCACCACCAACTGAAAGAGTTCAAAGGGAGACGCCACGTGTCCTACCACCTCCCAGAGTCCTCCTCGCTGGCATCCATCTTGGCTGAGCAATGTGTGCGCCATTAGGAAGGACTCTGAGTCAGAATGATTGGCCAAGGACAACCTGGAAACTAATCCCATCACCATAAAACCTGAGACTGCGAGCCAGGTGGCAGAGCAGTTCTCCTGTGTTCCTTTACCCTGCTGCTCTCCACCCAGGCACCCATTCCCAATAAAGTCTCAGGTGCAGAAATCTTGTTGAAGGGCCTCAGCCTGAGCAGAGAGTCAGAGTCTGATCACCTCCAGTTGGCAGAGAACTCAAATTCTAGCTCTGTTCTGGTCTGAATTCTAACTCTGTTCTGAAGTGGAAGTGTTGGTGGCTCAACTGTGTCCAATTCTGTGACCCCATGGACTGAGGAGCTACAGTCCATGGGATTCTCCAGGCAAGCATACATGGAGAGGGTAGCCAACAAGCATGGAGAGGGTAGCCAGCAAGCATGGAGAGGGTAGCCATTCCCTTCTCCAGGGGATCTCCCCAAGCCAGGGATTGAACCGGGGTCTTCAACACTGCAGGCAGATTCTTTACCATCTGAGCCACCAGGGAATCCCTCTCTGTTCTGGACTCATCTGGTTTCTGATCAGACTGAGTTCCAGTCCCCCATTCCCTGGAGGCCCAGGGTAAAGTCCTGTAACACCTGGGTGTCTGTAGGTGGCAAGAAATGTCTGTAAGGCCGCATCTTTTGCCTTGTTCCCCCACCTCCTTCCCCCTCTTCCTTCAACCGAGCTGCCTTTCCTCCTTTTGACATCTTTGAAGACTTGAGATATTTCCATTTACTATGTTAGTATTTGGATCTGAACTTCTGTGTCTCTATAGATTTTCTGACTGTAATTCTTGTATTTAAGGGAGTGTCTGATTAGGACTGCTGGGCCTGTGTGTGTGTTTTATACTTTGTGTTCTGTGTTCTGATTTGTGATGGCCATTTGGCTTTCTGTGGTCACCTTTTTGTTTAGACCTCCTGCCATTTTGTTTAGATCTAAGAGAATGTTGGTTTAGGTAAAAGTCGTAAAAATTGGTTCCAAAACTGGTTCTTTTTGCATATACAGTTAGTAACAGCTAGCTTGATCAAACAGCTTTTTAGAATTCTGACCCTGAGGTCAGAAAATCAAGTAGGGTTAGAAAATCAAGTTCTACTTCTCTCCCTGTGCCTTGAGGACACTAATCTAGACCATCTCGAATTCCTGAGACTGAAGGAAAAATGGGAAGAAGCCTTTAAAATTTTATTCATTCCAACTGTTATTTATAAACTAGTGAATTTTACATCATAATATCTGATTCCTGACTAAGTTTATAAAATGAAACTAAATTCCTTGTTGTGTCCATCTGGATATATGTATGTCTCAGTATGTGACTCTATGTTTGGTCTTTGGATAATATTGCTGAGTTTATTTGAAAATGCGCTCTATTTAACTGGCCTAAAAAAGTAAGTGCTTACAAATCAATTCATCTGAACTGCAAAATCTTAATACCTGATATTAATGTTTGTTTGTTGATCTAACTAATATAGACATGCCTAAGAGTCATTAACATTAAGCATAATATTTTCATTGTGCCTAGGTTTAATATAAATTAAATAAAATTTTGTTATATCTGTTACAAGTTTGTCAACAAGAAAAGTAACTCAATGTGGAAAAAAAACTTTTAAGGAAAGTAAGATGTGCTTTCAGTAAAAGAAGGTGTGAGAAATGAAAAAATACAAAATCAGTGAGTTATGTATGATCAGTATTTTCTAAGATTGGATTGCATTTGGTTGGGTAAATGGATTTTGTTAGGAATGACACAGCCATAGGAAAACTGGTTAGAACCAACTAGGTCCAAGATAGTGGAGTCAAATTTCACTAGACCTGAGCCTTGGTATATACACCCATCGCAAAATATCAGCAAGCTAAGTGACACACCCAGCAGCACTGACTAAATCTAAGTGTTCTAAACCCTTTTGATTTTTTGGACAAAACTTCCTAAATCAAATTCTGTTGAAGTTCTTTTGACTTCAATCTCTTTTCCCTCCAGAGATTGGAAACTCTTAGGTTCCAGGAACTTTATCAGACAAGTTAGAAAGGTTATTTCACTAACAGGTACAGAAATCTCAAGGGATTTTTGAGACTTGAGAAGGGAGGAATTCACCTAGATCTGTTAGGCGAAGTCTGTGATAAGCTTTTGGTGTGACTTTCCTAGCCCTGAAAGCTTTTAAGAGCTTAGTCTGAGACTCTGTAAAAGTTTCAGCAAAACAAAAAGTCTATGATCAATTATGGTTATATAAATCATCAGGCCACGTTTATTGAGACCAGACCTATTTTACAAACAAGGTAGTCTTAATTTGGTTATATTTGGTAAAAATGATGGTAATTTTAGGGGAAAAAAAAAGATACATGAATGGTAAATACCAATTTGTTAATGGAAGTCTGTATCTACTAAGACTCATTTTTTGGATAGTTCTTTGCTGTTATGCTCTATTAATGTAAAATTTAACTGAATTATGAAAGGACACTCTAAGTTTGTTTCTGAAGCTTATCTCCATAATCTATCTCTGGGTGAAGATCAGATGTCTCAGGACCTGCAACCAAAACTGGAGAAAGACATAATTTAAAGGACTGTCTCCAACCTGGATGGAAGGACCTTTTTATCAGAGGAAACTGTACTACACTAGGATAAGAAGACAGCTTGCACAAAATGCTGGACCTGATTCATATGATCATTTATAATGTTTTCTTGACTTCTTGGACCTTTGCATATAAATCAAATATTTTAGTCATGGGCATGATTCTATGCTAATTTTAAACATCAGTCCAATTATTGGATTTGTGGCCAATTACCTGTGTCTAGTTCTAGGTTACCTTGGTGAATTTCTCTACTCCAAGGCTCTAATTGGTTGGCCCTGAGGAAATTTACTTTAAAAGGAAAATTACAGTCATGTTCAGCTCACTATTGATATTACTCTCTGGGATCCCCTCTGCTGCTGCTGCTGCTAAGTCGCTTCAGTCCTATCAGGCTCTGTGCGACTCCATAGACGGCAGCCCTCCAGGCTCCCCCGTCCCTGGGATTCTTCAGGCAAGAACATGAGTGGGTTGCCATTTCCTTCTCCAATGCATGAAAGTGAAAAGTGAAAGCAAGGACACTCAGTCGTGTCTGACTCTTAGCGACCCATGGACTGCAGCCTACCAGGCTCCTCCGTCCATGGGATTTTCCAGGCAAGAGTACTGGAGTGGGATCCCCTCACCTGGCCAATTAATAATGCCTGCTCTGACCCTGGCCATAAATCTGAGTTTTCTTCTGTTACTCAAGCTCAATCAGAGCAACAAGCAAAGTTTCAGCCAAGGAATAAAATCTCCCACAATTATGGGATGGATTTATGTAGATAACACCAGGCTATGGTAATTTAAGTTTAACGTCTCCTCTATGTTGGGAACAATTAAATCATACTTAGGATAATCAGTCTAGTAACAGTAGAAACTGGGCTATGTGCCTTATAGACATTGTTGATATATAATTGCCCTGGAAGATAAGGAATGGTACAGAATTCAGTTCAGTTCAGTCCAGTTCAGTCACACACACTGTGTCTGACTCTGTGACCCCACGGACTGCAGCATGCCAGGCTCCCCTGTCCATCACCAACTCCTGAAGCTTGCTCAAACTCATGTCCATCGAGTTGGTGATGCCATCTAACTATCTCATCCTCTGTCATCCCCTTCTCCTGCCTTCAATCTTTCCTAGCATCAGGGTCTTTTCAAATGAGTCAGTTCTTCGCATTAGGTGGCCAAAGTATTGGAATTTCAGCTTCAGCATCAGTCCTTCAAATGAATATTCAGGAATGATTTCCTTTAGGACTGACTGGTTTGATCTCCTTGCAGTCCAAGGGACTCTCAAGAGTCTTCTCCAACACCACAGTTCAAAAGCATCAGTTCTTCGGTGCTCAGCTTTCTTTATAATCCAACTCTCAAATCCACCCATGACTACTGGAAAAACCATAGCTTTGACTAGATGGACCTTTGTTGGCAAAGTAATGTTTAATATGCTTTTTAATATGCTGTCTAGGTTTGTCACAACTTTTCTTCTAAGGAGCAAGTGTCTTTTAATTTCATGGCTGCAGTCACCATCTGCAGTGATTTTAGAGCCCAAATAAACAAAGTCTCTCACGGTTTCCATTGTTTCCCCATCTATTTGCCATGAAGTGATGGGACTGGATGCCATGATCTTAGTTTTCTGAATGTTGAGTTTTAATGGTACAGAATAGACTAAGTCAGATGACATGGGATATTACTGGGCTGCCCCTAATGGAAGTTCTAGTCTTAATTCTTACTTATGACTTTACTAATACTGCTAGCTGTGTTATTTGTATTTCATCCGTTTTGCAGAATAGCTGCTCCTTATATTGTCAAATGTGTGACTGAGTCTCTGATAAAATAATATATAATTCCATATGAGATCAATGATTATAATAATGTAACTCTAGATAAGGGAAGAAGCAACAAGAGGGAATATTTCTGGACCAAGAGGCTAGTAAGACAGGTGGTCTAGAGAATTTTTGCATGCTGTTTTGTGGTCTAGTCCATTAACAATACATTGAGTGGCCTATCAGTAAAATCTTTGCCAAACTTGGGAATGAGCATTCTCAGCACCATGGGATGAAATGGTCATGAAATGCACTGCAAAAAAATCATGATCAAATTTATAACCATGAAGGGGCCCTGCCAACTGAAAGCTGGCCCTTGCCGTTCGCCTGTACAAAGACTAATCCACTGCCACAGAAGCTGCTGACCTTCAACACCCCTAAGAGGGTTTCAGGTTAGGGATCAGGAATGAGGCACTTTGTGTTCTGGAAAAAAACTGGCAGAACAGACCTTCAGATAATCAGATATTTTCAGGAGAAGTTTTTATGAGTTCCAATTCTTGCATCTTCTTAAACCTAGAGAAACACTAACATCGTTAATGGTGACATCTGCCTTGGCTATTAAGGAGACTACTATAATTAAAGTCAGAATAGAGTAGCTATGGTTCAGACATCCAAGGAAATAACTGGATGACATTATGGGTGTAATTTCAGACTAATCCTTGTATTGCTAAAAACGTGAGTTTTCTGAACTGTGTTACGTTTGAATGCCACCAGACATTCTCAAAACAATATCTGCAGGCAGCTAGTAATTGCAACCTTACTTTTTGTAAAACTAGACAACTGGCTACTTGAATATAATTCTCCCCAAAGTGCCAGATTCAGACTGGCTTTCAGGCCTATTCTTCTGAAAAGAAGTGAGATTTATTTTGTCTACTAAAATCCCAGTTGTCACCCCTCCAACTACTCTTAATTGTCTGTTGCCCGAAAATGGCAGACCAAGGGTTTGAAGTTTTAATCATACTAGACTCAAGTCCTGGAGAAGGCAATGGCACCCCACTCCAGTACTCTTGCCTGGAGAATCCCATGGATGGAGGAGCCTGGTAGGCTGCAGTCCATGGGGTCTCGAAGAGTCGGACACGACTGAGCGACTTCACTTTCCCTTTTCACTTTCATGCATTGGAGAAGGAAATGGCAACCCACTCCAGTGTTCTTGCCTGGAGAATCCCAGGGACGGCAAAGCCTGGTGGGGTGCCGTCTATGGGGTCGCACAGAGTCAGACACAACTAAAGCGACTTAGCAGCAGCAGCAGCAGCAGACTCAAGTCCAGGACTTAGACCTCAGAAATACATCCAATTCAGTGTCTGTTCTCCAAATAGAGGCAGTACTATGCCCCAATTTGATAGGAAGTTGCTAAGAGCTATAGTTGCCCAGTTCCCTTAATTAAAACTGAGCAGGGCTCCAGGACTTTGGGATCTTTCTGTGTCCCCTGTTTCTTGTTTGTAGGATATACACTTCATTCAGCCTTCTTGACTTTCCCTGAATTCCAAAGGGCATATTTAAACAGTTGCTGATCATGGAAGGGAGGAGATACAAAAATAGAGGAGGAACAATCAAGTGATGGTACAGCCTTAGGGCAGGGTCCTGGTTCCTACTCAAGGAATATGAGTAACTATATCTTTGAGTTCTTCTGCAGAACAAAGGCCCCACCCAGGTGGAGGATGGTAACTTCAGACTAGGTACTAGATTCCTGGATCACTGCTCTGTTGCCTCACCATCCACCAATCAGAAGAAAGTCACACACCCTGCAGCCCTCACCCCAAATTTTGCCTTCCTTCTCTGGGCCCTGTTTGGTTCCTGTCTGTTTCACAGTTTCAGGCTAAATTGCTGTTACTAGAAGAGTGAATGCTGGTTTCAGGCACAGTATAGGTAGACTTAGATCAGGTAGAGAGCAACTTCTGTTCTGCTAGACAGGACTATGCCATCCATGCCCAGCAAGAAGTAGTTACAGAAGGAAGAGACCACCACCCCAATTCCCAAGAAGTATCTTGAGTATGAAGTCTCTCAGGGGTAAGTTGTTAGGGGAAGCACACTGACTGAAACCACCACCCTGACCAGGCACCATAGTAACCATTAGCCTGAGTTATTTTGTGACAGGAGGTCCTAGAAAGGAACTTGGAACCAATAAGCCACCACCAACTGAAAGAGTTCTGGAAAGGTCAGAAGGAGACACCACATGTCTTACTATCTCCCAGAATCCTTGCTGACATCCATCCATCTTGACTGAGCAATGCATGAGCCACCAGGAAGGACCCTGAGTCAGAGTGATTGCTCAAAGAAAACCCAGAAACTAATCCCATCACCATAAAACCCAAGACTATGAGCCACGTGACAGAGCAGTTCTCCTGGATTCCCTTACCCTGCTGCTCTCCACTCAGGTGCCCTTTCCAATAAAGTCAGGTCGTTTGTCTCCTTGGACAATTATTTTCTGAGGGTTAGACAAGAGCCCACTCTAGGGTCCCTGGAAGGGGTTTCCCTTCCTGCAACAATTACACCTGGAGGAAGTGAACAGAAAAAAAAAGCCTTTACCCCTGGAGGAGGGCCTGGAATGCTTCTACCATTGGAAAAAATCCCATCCTTGGGGTCCAGGGATATAGAGTTTGCCTAAGACTGAGGTGAATCTAGGACAACAGAGAAATCTTTGCCTCACCTCCAAGGCTCTTGGGTCTTGAATAAGAAGCAGTAGCACTGCACTGCTAGCGAGAGACCATCTTAGGTGCAGGCACACAGGGAAGGCCTAAAGTTGAGGGTGGAGCAGGCATACTGAGAAAAACCATCCAAGAAAAACCAACCCCCACCCCAAGCACAAGATAATACTAGAAGAATTGAAGGTAAATGTGGCAAAAAGAAACCTCAAACCCAGCTCAACCCCTGACTGAATTATCTCAACCTCCACACTAATAGCTTAACAGAAAAAAGCAGTACCCATTTACAAGCATAAATATAAATATCTTCAGTCTCTACTATCCTACATATGATGTTTAGAATTCAATTAAAAATTATGAAACTACACAATACATGCAAGATAAAAACAACCCTGTTGAAAGAAAATTCAAGAAAGAGAAACTACATCTGAGATGTTGTGTGTGTTGGCACTATGTGTTAATGGCTTTGGTAGAAAACATGGACAACATGCATGAACGAATGTGGAATTTCAAGAGAGAGAGAGAGAAACTGTAAGAAGAAGCACACAAAAATGTTAGAAAATTTTAAAACATGGTAAGAGAGGAAGAATATGCTTGACAGGCTCATCAGTAGACTTCATACAGCTGAGAAATAATCAGTAGCTTGAAGATGGAGTCATAGAAGTTATCCAAACTAAAATTCAAACAGAATGAAAAGGCTAAAAGATACGACACTGAAAGATGAACTCCCCAGGTCGGTAGGTTCCCAATATGCTACTGGAGAAGGGTGGAGAAATAACACCAGAAAGAATGAAGAGACAGAGCCAAAGCAAAAACAGTGCCCAGTTGTGGATGTGACTGGTGATGGAAGGAAAGTCCAATGCTGTAAAGAACAATATTGCATAGGAACCTGGAATGTTAGGTCCATGAATCAAGGCAAATTAGAAGTGGTCAAACAGGAGATGACAAGAGTGAACATCAACATTTTAGGAATCAGTGAACTAAAACGGACTGGAATGGGTGAATTTAACTCAGATGACCATTATATCTACTACTGTGGGCAAGAATCCCTTAGAAGAAATGGAGAAGCCATCAAAGTCAACAAAAGAGTCTGAAATGCAGTACTTGGGTGCAATTTCAAAAATGACAGAATAATCTCTGTTTGTTCCAAGGCAAACCATTCAATATCACAGAAATCCAAAACTAAGCCCCAACCAATAATGCTAAAGAAGCTGAAGTTGAATGGTTCTATGAAGACCTACAAGACCTTCTAGAATGAACACCCAAAAGAGATATCCTTTTCATTATAGGGGACCGGAATGCAAAAGTAGGAGGTCAAGAGATACCCGGAGTAACAGGCAAATTGGCCTTGGAATACAGAATGAAGCAGGGCTAAGGCTAATAGAGTTTTGCCAAGAGAACGCACTGGCCATAGCAAACACCCTCTTCCAACAACACAAGAGATGACTCTACACATGAACTTCACCAGATGGTCAATACCAAAATCAGATTGATTATATTCTTTACAGCCAAAGATGGAGAAGCACTATACAGTTAGCAAAAACAAGACCGGGAGCAGACTGTGGCTCAGATCATGAACTGCTTATTGCCAAATTCAGACTTAAATTGAAGAAAGTAGGGAAAACCACTAGACCATTCAGGTATGACCTAAGTCAAATCCCTTATGATTAGACAGTGGAAGTGACAAATAGATTAAAGGGATTAGGTCTGATAGAGTGCCTGAAGAACTATGGACAGAGGTTCATGACATTGTACAGGAGACAGGAATCAAGACCATCCCCAAGAAAAGGAATGCAAAAAAGCAAAATGGCTGTCTGAGGAGGCCTTACAAAGAGCTGGGAAAAAAAGAGAAGCAAAGGAGAAAAGGAAAGATATAACCATTTGAATGCAGAATTCCAAAGTATAGCATGGAGAGATAAGAAAGCCTTCCTCAGTAATCAATGCAAAGACTAGAGATCTCTTCAAGAAACTAGAGATACCAAGGGAATATTTCATGCAAAGATGGTCACAATAAAGAATAGAAATGGTATGAACCTAACAGAAGCAGAAGATATTAAGAAAAGGTGGAAAGAATACACAGAAGAACTATACAAAAAAGATCTTCATGACCTGTATAACCACGATGGTGTGATCACTTACCTAGAGCCAGACATCCTGGAGTGTGAAGTCAAGTGGGCCTTAGGAAGCATCACTACGAATAAAGCTACTGGAGGTGATGGAATTGCAGCTGAGCTATTTCAAATCCTAAAAGATGACCCTGTGAAAGTGCTTCACTCAATATGCCAGCAAATTTGGAAAACTCAGCAGTGGCCACAGGAATGGAAAAGGTCAGTTTTCATTCCAATCTCAAGAAAGGGCAATGCCAAAGAATGTTCTAACTACCACACAATTGCGCTCATCTCACACGCTAGCAAAGTAATGCTCAAAATTCTCCAAGCCAGGCTTGAACAGTATGTAAACCAAGAACTTCCAGATGTTCAAGCTGGATTTAGAAAAGGCAGAGGAACAAGAGATCAAATTGCCAACATCCATTGGATCATCAAAACAGCAAAAAAGTTCCAGAAAAATATCTATTTCTATTTCTTGACCACACCAAAGCCTTTGACAGTGTGGATCACAACAAACTGCGGAAAATTTTTCAAAAGATGGTAATACCCATCTGACCTGCCTTCTGATAAATCTGCATGCAGGTCAAGAAGCAACAATTAGAACTGGACATGGAGAAACAGACTGGTTCCATACAAATTGGGAAAGTAGTCCATCAACGTTGTATATTGTCACCCTGCTTCTTTAACTTATATGCAGAGTATATCATGCAAAATGCTGGGCTGGATGAAACACAAGCTGGAATCAAGGTTGCCAGGAGAAATATCAGTAACCTCAGATATGCAGATGACACCACCCTTATGGCAGAACTAAACTAAAGAAGAAGAACTAAAGAGCTTCTTGATGAAAGTGAAAGAGGAGAGTGAAAAAAGTTGGCTTAAAACTCAACATTCAGAAAACTAAGATCATGGCATCTGGTCCCATCACTTCATGGCAAATAGATGGGGAAACAATGGAAACAGTGACAGACTTTATTTTCTGAGCTCCAAAATCACTGCAGATGGTGACTGAAGCCATGAGATTAAAAGACGCTTACTCCTTGGAAGAAAAGCTGTGACAAACCTAGACAGCATATTAAAAAGCAGACACATACTTTGTCAACAAAGTTCTGTCTAGTCAAAGCTATGGTTTTTTTCAGTAGCCATGTATGGACGTGAGAGTTGGACTATAAAGAAAGTTGAGCACTGAAGAATTCATGCTTTTGAACTGTGGTATTGGGGAAGACTTTTGAGAGTCCCTTGGACTGCAAGGAGATCCAACAGTCAATTCTAAAGGAAATTATTCCTGAATATACATTGGAAGGACTGATGCTAAAGCTGAAGCTCCAATACTTTGACCACCTGATTCAAAGAACTGACTCTTTGGAGAAGACCCTGATGCTGGGAAAGATTGAAGGAAGGAGGAGAAGGGGACAACAGAGGATAAGGTGGTTAGATGGCATCACCGACTTGATGGACATGAGTTTAAGCAAGCTTTGGGAGTTGAAAGACTGGCGTGCTGTAGTCCATGGGGTCGCAAATAGTCGGACATGACTGAGCGACTGAACTGAACTGAAAATTCAAAGGAAAAATGTGAAAAAAGAAAGAAAATAGAACAGAATATCTAAGTGTGAAATAATTATAAAATAGTCCAATGTATGTGTAATAGATATATCAAAGAGGAGAGAAAGAATGGGGCAAAAGAAACATTTGAAGAGATAATGACCAAGAATTTTTCAAAAATAATAGAAGTTTTCAAACCACAGATCCAAGACACTGAGAGAACTATACACAGACTAAATACACGCATGCATGCGTGAACATACACACAACCCCATCTAAACACATGGGACTTCCCTGGTAGCTCAGCTGGTAAAGAATTGGCCTGCAATGCAGGAGACCCTGGTTTGATTCCTTGGTCGGGAAGATCGCCTGGAAAAGGGATAGGCCAACCATTCCACTATTCTTGGGCTTCCTTGGTGGCTCTGAATATGATAAAGAATGTGCCTGTAATGTGGGAGACCTGGGTTCTATCCCTGGTTTGGGAAGATCCCCTGGAGAAGGAAACAACTACCCACTTAAGTATTCTTGCCTGGAGAATTCCATGGACAGAGGAGCCATGGCAAGCTACAGTCCATGGGGTCTCAAAGAGCTGATTTTCAGAGAGAAGAAACACTTCATATTCAAACTCTTGAAAACCAAAGATAAAGTGAAAAATCATCAAAACACCAATAGATCTTAATTTTTAAAAATCTTAGAGAGTTAGGATATCAGTGCCACCACCATAGCCAGGCCCCAAAGGCATAATCGCTCCAGAGACTATTTTAGCAGAAATGTGAAGACATTTAAATCTGTCTCTTGGGCAACTCACAATTGTCTAGAAAGTTTAAAAAAGAAAATTTTTTAAGAAATGGAAATGAGAAAAAGAATGTCAGAACTCAGTTTCTAAAGCATGCCACACAACAATGTCCTTTTGGAACAGATGGAAAACCCAGTGGTGTCTAGACCTTGTTTTCTAGTCTTCCCTTCAAGATGAAAATTTTAGGTCATCTCAGACTCCAGATGGCTGCCCTGCAGTCTTCCTTATCACTTGTCTTGAAGAGGAAGTACATTTTCTTTTTGAATCTCAAATATTCCTCCCCTGGGTTGTCCTAGATGTTGCCTTGGGTCCTGCCACATGAAAGTCTCCCTTCATTCCAAGCCCAAGGAGTACTCGAAATCCTCTCACTTCTCTAAGAAATAACTTGTGAACTCCATGGGCAGAATGTATCATCACAGTTTGCAGGGCCAAAATATTTTGATGTTGTTCAGTATCTCTTTCATCAAGACTTAGGTTTATCCTTCTGTCCCTCTGATGACTCTTGCTACTTTCTGTGAATGCTCCTCTATCTTCACCCACTCATTAAATATTGGTGCTTGTTCATCTCTCTATCCTCAGCATACATTTTTCTTTTCCAATGATTTTCTAAATGGGGAGAGAGTGCCCCAGGGTGGGTATCAGAATGGGAAGGGGAAAGAGAGGAAGAAGTGTAATTTGAAAAGATTATTCAGCATTGTAATACAATTTTATACTTGCAATTTGACAGATACATTTTGAAATTTGAGACAAAATTAAAGGAATATGGAAATTTTTATATTTACATTTAAAGGAGTTGAGAATAGACTTTAAAAAGTTGGGAAACATGATTTTGCACATTTGTCACTTCTAAATGATTTTACCCACACCCATAATTTCTACTAGACTAATATTCAAAGTGATTCCCCCATCCCCACCTCTGGGGATATTTGCCTATGTCTGAAGATATTTTTGGTTGTTACAACTGGGGAGAGTTCCTCCTTACATTTACTGGGAAGAAGCCAAGAATGCTGCTGAGTATCCTCCAATGGACAGAACAGCCTCCCATGACAAAGAATTTTCTGACCCTAAATGTCAATAGAGCTAAGGTTAAAAAACTCTGTTCTACTCCCTATATGCTAATGACTCCCAAGTCTTTATCTCCAGCCAACACTTTTCTTCTAAATTCTAGAAAAATATAGAATAATCCGCTAATTATTAGGCATTTTCACTTCAAAAATTTTTTCTTCCAAAGTGAGACTCATCTATTCCTTCCACACTTGCATTCTATGATCTGTTACCTAAGTCAGAACCCTTCAAGGTATCTTAGGCCACTACTCTCTATCATTCCTATCCAATCAATAATTAAATTTTCTTAAATTTCTTTCCCTACTGCCAATTATTAGCAGGATAAAGTTTTGAGCAAGTCACCTAATCTCCTTGTGCCTTGGTTTTCTGATTTGTAAAGTAGGGACAATAATAGCTCAACTATCTCACGTGTTTGATATGAGGATTAAATAAGTTAATTATTGCTTAGAATGCTTGGAATGGTGCCTGCACATAGTAGTACTATTTAAGTGCTTGCTGTTATAATATTGAAATAGAATCTTAACTAGTCTTCCTTCCTCAGTCTTACACCATTTAAATCCACTTTCTATAACTGTTTTCAAAAAGACATATCAAGCCATTGTTCATCAAAAGACATTATTTAAGAAGTGAGTGATCACAGACTAGGAGAAGATATTCGTAATAGGCATATCTAACAAAGGATTCATATCAAGAGTACATGAAGAACTACAAATCTGTAAGATGACTGATTAAAATGTGAAGAACCCAGTTAAAATATGAACAAAAGATTTAAACAAGCACTTCACAGGAATTCCCTGGTGGTCCAGTGATTAGGACTCTGTGCTTTCACTGCCACGGGCCCTGGGTTCGGAGAACTAAAATCACACAAGCTGCATGGCCCAAAAAATTTTTTAATTAAAAAAAAAATAGGCACATCATGAAAGAGGACATCTAAATGGCCAAATAAGCACATGAAAAGACACTCAGCATCGTTGCTTATCAGGGAAATGCAAATTAAAAACACAATAAGTGACCACTATATGCTGATGAGGTTCAGGATACACTGTCCCAAAATATGGTAGCTTGGCGTACTGAGTATTTTCAGCTGAAGGAATTTTTTTTTTAATGGCAGAAACCAGAAGTTGCTCTGACATCTCCACCTCACCCTTCTTCCTTGAAAACAGGAGATAAATATCCCAAGTAAAAGGTACCCTCCCTGTACCAGGAGGAAGGGAAACATTTATCGACAGAGATGGGGAATTTAGGGCCAAGAAGACTATACAAACAACCTTGTTTATTCTTTACCATTTACTACCCATAGATAGTTCAAACTCCCCTGCCTTGTCCATGTTTCACAAAATTGTTGTTCCATTGTCTGAAAGGCATAAAACTTTTCTGCTCTGTTTACTTTTTTGAGTCTCATCTCTTAGTGGGGCTCCTATTCACATATATGAATGTACAAAGTTAAATTTATTTTTCCCCTGTTAATGTGTCTTATGTCAATTTAATAATTACATTAGCCAAAGAATTCGAGGGGAAGAAGGGGAAGTTTTTCCTCCCCTACAACATCTACCTGATTGGCTAAAATTTAAAAGATTGAAAATACAAAAATAAAGTCAATACCAAAAAACTGAAAACCAAAATTGTCTAACAGATCGAGTCACTGCTCTGCTCAAAATCCTTCAATGACTTCCCATTGCCTTCAGGATGATGTTCAACCCTTCAAGATGACATCTAAGACCCTAAGGACGGCACAAAACTTCTGAGAATATACCTATTGTTACCAAAACTCTGCCTCTTTGTAATAATGTAGCATAGCAACAAGGAGCCATGTTGGACATAGATTACAAATACAAAGCCTCAGTGAATACAAAATTTCAATATCTAAAAAGGTATACTATTTAAAATTTTTTTACCTTAATTTACTGATTTATTTATTTTATTTATTTTTGGCTGCTCTGGGTCTTCATTACTGAGTGTAGGCTTTCTCTGCTGTGTGTGGGCTTACTCTAGTTGCAACAAGTGGGGGTTACTCTCTAGTTGTGGTTCACAGATTTCTCACTGTAGTAGCTTCACTTGTTGGATAGCACAGACTCTAGATCATGAGAGCTTCAGTCACGGCAGCACATGGGCTCAATAGTGGCACTCGGGTTTTGCTGCCTGTGGCGTGTGGAATCTTCCTAGACCAGGAATTGAACCCATGTCCCCTGCATTGGCAGACAGATTCGTAACCAGTGGACCACCAGAAAAGTTCATCACCAAGGTACACTATTGAAACATAATTTTTCTCTCTAGATTGTCTTCATTTTTACTAAACCCAGCCAAATTAAAGTTGACTTGTTCAAAGTAAGTCTTGTTTCAATAAATATGGCTCAATTATCCATATAAATGTAATTGCTTATATAGGCTCTTTTAAATTGGTTGCACTGGAACTTTTCATTAGGAATCTCAGATAGAACCTTTAAAAGGCCTCTCAAGACTGGGAGAGCCATGCCAGTGGCTTGTCTTCAGATTCTGCCTGTGATATCTGTAAACTGGGTCAATTTGTGTCTTTTCCAGGTCCCTGGACTACCTAGATTTCTGCACATACCAAGAGGTAGTCTTTTCCCTTCACCTGATAAGTTTGCTCAGAACCCAAGAGTCCCCAGTTTCTGGAGGAACCAGACAGAAAGAAAAGAAAAATATTATAATTTTACCCACAAGTATAAATTACCAAATTGTTGTAAATCACAGGTAGCATGAGGATAAGGGTTTTTCTATACCTGAAAAACAAAGATTAGTAGTTCATTTAATCCTATATAATTAATCTTTGTCCTAAGTTCAACTTTTCCATTAGTTTCATTGACTGTGGCTGATAATTAAAGATGATAGCGACAGTGATAACTTTTAGACATTTATGAGGGTTTTGTTAAGGCTTATAAGATTTCTCCAGTGAAGTGGGTGTCTTGACCACTGGAGATTAAAGAAACTATACTCTGAGTGGGAAGCACATTTTCTGATCTTTTCCTTTTCATCATGAGAGCATCAGCCCTGCAGCTGGGAAAGCTTTAACCCATCAAACAGAAAATGAAGTTTGTCAGGGAGCCAAAAAAAAGTCAAGCAGCTGTCTTGGATTTCCCATAGCCCTGATTTTTTAATTTACCACTGTTGTTTATCCATTTAAATTTCTCTGATTTAGGAGTAGAACATTTCCACGCTAAAAGGGCATCAGGGAGGGAGAAGTCTGACAATGATCTCTGTCTGAGATCAATCTTAACAACGTACAAAATTCTTTTCTCAAAATCCCCCTGGCACACTTTTTATCAGTTTCATATTAATGTGTCCCTTAGTTTTTCCACCCAAGAAACAACCAACTGTAGGATAAATTATTATCATTATTTTTTTCTCAACAGAAACATCTCATCTTTATATCTTCTCTCACTGGCAATATATCTCCTATTTTCTTTACCCACTGAAATGCTTCCCTCATCATTTCAGTAGCTATACTTATGGATTACAATTTTTAACCCTTTATAAAACCCCTCAATCTCTAGTGAGAACCAAGAAGAAAGTAACTGTGAACTATTTGTTTTATTGGCATTCTCTGATTGTCAAACTTAATAATATATTCTATAACTTCTAACAGCACGCATTTTCCCAGCGCATGATTTCTTTTCTCAAAGTGGCATAAGACATGTCTAATAGATGCAAGTATCTTTAGTTTCCCTTTGCAAGAAGACAAAAGTAGTTAAATTTAGATTTGTTTCATTTGTAGGCACTTGCTTTTCTTTAAACCAATTAAATAGAGCTCACTTACAAATTTAACTCAGCAATATTATCCAAAGACAAAGACACATACTGCGACATACATACATTCAGGCAGAAACCTCAGTTTTCATCTTTTTATATTTCATGAATCAGGCATTGCAATTAAACTTATCAGTTTATGAACAACCGTCAGAATAGTCAAATTGATATATTTAGCTTTAAAAAACTTCTTTTTCTTCCCTCCTTCCCCCCACCCCCGCCCATTTGGCTTGAAGTTCTACTAAATAACCCAAGGCTAACATCCCAGGCAAAGTGAGCTGTGCTTGTACTTCAAGGACATGATGAGAGTTAACTTCAAGTTTTCTCCTAAAGAATATTTTTATTCTCTCAGGGTCAGTGTTCCGGGGGAAAAAAAAATTTATTAAACCAGCTTTCTTGAATTGCACATGCAAAGAAGACCAGTTTTGGAATTTCCAAAGAGTTTCATCTCAACCAGTTTTCTCTGGAGTCTAAAGGATGCTGTGACCATAAGGTGTTAAGTTACTGTTATCTAACTTACAGTTTTATGATAGGTTGACCAGTAGGCCAAAATTTTCCCTGAGGGGTATCAGATGGAATCGAAAGTGTGTCTTATGTTGAGTCAAATTAAACACTTGCCAGCAAAACCAAAAGCAAACCAAATCCTTGCCAGCCAAACAGAAGCCACAGGGAAAAAAAAAAAAAGGCCCAAGGTTCATATTGGCTTCTAATCCCGTGCCTTAGTCCAAGTGGCACCTTACAAACGAGATCTTAAAAATTCCCAAATGGGAACAGATGTTCCCCAAATGGATAAGGTCGAAGGGGCTCAGAGCACATGCTGAGGGACTTATCAATGTGCTGGCAGAGGTGTTGTGACATCCCAAGTGCTTTCTCCTTCCCCAAAATATTTCCTCAAAGTAGGCAGCCCAGACCACTGCAGGCAGAAGAAGAGGAGAATGTCCTCGTGGCAAAGGTGGTCTTGGCAGCTGCTAGGGCAGCCTCTCTCCTGCCTTCCATCCCAGTCCAGGAGCTCCAATTACTGTGACGGCAGTCCAGGTATGATTATGGCATAGGCCTATGGCGAGGGATCCCCGGCGATCCAGCCTCCGGAGGAGTCTTCCAAACCTCTATCCCGAAGAAGGCTGTCTGGAGAGAAATTCAGAGCATCCATTCAAACTGAGAGGCCCCCATGAGGCTGCCTGCCCACTAGTAGATCCTGGAGGAGCCCCCAAGATTCTATTGCCGATATTCAGCCTCTGTTCACTTGCGCCAAATAGAAATAGGGAGACCGAGTTTTGGGTGAAGTAAAAAAGAATGGATTTTATTGCTTTGCCAGGCAAAGGAGGCCACAAGGGCTACCGCCGTCAAGACTGTGACCAACCCTGGAGAAGGTAGTAAGGAGTTTTATAGTGTTCAAGGAGCAGGGCATGATCAACTTGTAGACAATTCTCAGATTGGCATCAAGGTGATGTTTCAAGCATCATCAACCTTCTGGTTTGAACCGGTTCTGGGGTCTGCAGTTTTCATCTAGAGGGGGTCTGCTTCCTGTAAAAATAACTTAGGAACACGTCTCAGGGCTTTATCTATATCTTTCAGGGAACTGTGAGCTTGGCAATTCGGCTGTGTGGCAGTTATAGTCAAAATTGTTACCAGTTCCTTACCCCAAGAGCTAGCCTTGGTTTCTGCATCTTCACATTTCCTAATCATTAACTCTTAAGTCAGCATTTTACTTCAAAAGACAAGGACACAGGGGCTTGTACGTGGTTTCACTGTTACTGTGATTCCCACCCCAATCCTATGCTCCACCACCACCACCTTTCTTGCTGTTCCCCAAATTTGCCATATTTTCACCTGTGCTGTTTCTCTGAATAGAGCCATTTTGCCAACTCACACTTATTGCTTAAGACCAAACTCCTTCTCCATAAAGACTTCCGTAAGTTGCACGTTGCTAAACTCTAGTTTGCAAGAGTCACCTAAATGTTGCCGACTCCAGCGGTGGCCCTGCCGCCACAAAAATCCCTCTCATTTCACTCGTTCTTAAGTGCCGTATTTTGGGTCCCTTGACTTTGGGATGATGTTCTTGTTTTGCTTTTTTCTTGGCGAACAAAAGAAGGCTATTTGCTGCTCTCTACTGCCCTCTGTTGAAGCAAAGTGGACAATGTGAGTTTCCTCTGCAGGACAAAAAGCCCAGTTTTCAAAAAACTAAGGATCTAAGCAGTTTACTATACGAAGCAGCCAGCTGATGGGCTAGAGTAGTGAGAGTCAGGTTCAGGAGCAAGAAGAACCTGGGGGTGTTGTTTTCTAAGCCACTTGCTCCGCTCTTCTGCTTGAGTGATCCTTGGCTTTAGACAGTGACATCGAAAACTTGTTTCCATTCACTCACACTGTGGCTTTAGACCCTTAGTAGTGAGGGCACAATTTGAAGTGGCAGTAGAAAACTAGGAATTAGATCCCAGCATCTAGGATCTGCTGAGACTGGCTGGGACCGGAGACCCTTTGCTAGAGTGCTGCAATGCTTGCAGTTAGAGCAACAAAATACAAAGAAACTGTATGGGGCAAATTCTGGACATAAGTTACGAAAAGAGACCCAAAAACCCAGCTGCCACTTTTGAAGAGCCAGGAGCACAAGCAGGGGATCAAGAGCAAAAGCAGAGTACAAATCATGCCCCCTGCACACAGCACCCACCTAAGGCGTAGGAAAACCACCAAGCTACGCCTCCTGCTGACCCCTGGAAACACCCCTACCCTCGCCCCATGTAACAAACAACCACCACCACCATCCACCCCACCCCCTCCACCCTCCCCATGCTCCACCCCCCCACCCCCGCCCCGGAGCAAGCAAGCAAGCAAAGGAATCTGTTGTTTGTTCCTGCTTCCCCCTGCTGCAGCAGGAGACCCAATAAAGCCTTGCCTGAATTTCTTGTCTGGCCTCTAGTCAACTTCTATTGATTGGGGGAGGCTGAGAACCCTAGTGGTTATCACCGCTACTCAAATGGCTTAGAACCTTCCCCTCAGGCCTGCTTTGTCCTTTAGCTGTATCAGTGCATGGTCTGCAGCAAGGGTAAAGATTCAGGAAGGTAGGAACACTGTCTTAAGCCAAACATGCTAAGAATTGCTGGAAACTGCTCCTGGGGAGGGCTGAAGCTGCCCTGCTCAGTAGCAAATCAAAATTAGATAAGAACATTGGAACAAGTATAAATGAGGTTCTAGGGCTTTCCTGATGATTTAGTAGGTAAAGAATTTGCCTGCAATGCAGGAGACACAGGAGACATGGGTTCAATCCCTGGGTTGGGAAGATCCCCTAGATAAGGAAATGGCAACTACTCCAAGTATTCTTGCCTGGAAAATCCCACAGACAGAGGAGGTTCTAAATGAGGTTCTAAGTGATTCAAAATTATCATCTTGTCACTGGAAATAGGCCAGTGACAAAACGATAATTTTCAACTCATCAAGGTGAGGCCCCAAGGACTCAGTAAATAAAGGAAACACTTCTATGGCTTCCAGTTAATTTCTTAAAGCACAGTTCAGCTTGAGGCCATGTCTCTAGTTCTAACTCACACCTCTCCTTCCAGATATCCAACAGATTCTGACCACTCCACCACTGTGCCCCACAGGCACCTCAAACTGAGAATATCCACACTCAGACTTATATCTCCCCACTCCATTCCAGCTAAAATTCTTTTCATCTTATTTTCTACCTCAAGAAATAGCACCTCCCAAGCCAGAAATCTAGATATCATTGGGTTTCCTTACTCTCTTTCATAATCCACATCTAATTTTTCCAGTTCTCTTTGCTAAATAGCCAAACCCCACTACCATTAACCCTTACCTCTGTCCCAAGTCATCTTCATCTGCCACCATGACCACTGCCGGAGCCTAACTCATCTTTGTGCTCCCAGTCTTACTCCTTACCACCTGTTTATAAGCCACAACCAGAGTAATGTTCAGACACACTGGAAATCAAAGAAATGTAAATTAAAATAATAAGACCCCATTTCTTGTCTATTAATTGCCTAAGATTAAGAAAAAGAATGTGATGGAATTGGTTCACATAGATTTCTGAATGAAGTGTAAACTAAAACAATTGTTCTGGGAAAAAATGTGAAAATACTATTAAAAGTTGAGAAATATGCATGTCTATGCCATCATACGGAGAAGGCAATGGCAACCCACTCCAGTACTCTTGCCAGAAAAATCCCATGGACAGAGGAGCCTGGTAGGCTGCAGTCCATGGGGTCGCTAAGAGTCGGACACGACTGAAGTGACTTAGCAGCAGCAGCAGCATGCCATCATAATTTCACTTCAGGGAAAATGGCCTTTGGAAAAATGTCAAAATATTTTTTAAACTGCCATTCTTTGCAACACTATTGAAAACAATTAAAATCAGAAAGTCTGTGAGATGACGAATGTGTTAATTAACTAGAATGAGAAAATCCTTTCACTATATATATATGTAACAAGTCACCACAATGTGCACTTTAAATATCTTATAATTTTTTTGTATTACATATGTCAATAAAGCTGAAATTTTTTTAAAAAATTAGAAGCAACTTAAAAATGTCCAAAATCTGACTTTAGGTAAATCGCTCTGAGAGAAGTGTATGTATCAGTTAGGTGATTTTCCGCAGCAAGTACCAGAAAATTCTCAAATGGTTTAGACAGCAAGTAATATTTTGCTATGTCATGTATCAAGTTGTCTGAAGATAGGGTAGTTCCAGGGTTAGTTAAACGATGACTCAATAATGTCACCAGTCCCCCAGATGTTTCTCTTTACTATCATTAGCAATTTAGCCACTTCCCTTATGGAGGCAAGATGGCTGCAGCAGCTCACAGAATCACATCCTTAAACATCACCATGTTCAAAGACTGACAGAGGATTTATTGCTTCTTGTGCTCCAGAATTACCCCCCTACCCCCACAATCAGATTGCCCTTGAGGATTCATTGTCCAGAGCTGTATTACACATTCAGTTCTAAATAAATCACTAGTGAGGGAATTGGTTCTCAAAGTGTGAATAGCAGTATTAACATCATGTGGTTAGTCACTCAGTTGTGTCTGACTCTGCAGCCCCATGGACTGTAACCTGCCAGGTTCCTCTGTCCATGGAATTTTCCAGTCAACAATACTGGAGTGGGTTGCCATTTCCTACTCTGGGGATTAGCATCATAATCTGTTAGAAATGCAAATTCTGGAGCCCCATGAGAATCAGAAAGTCTGAGAGTGGGGCTCACTAATTTGTGTCTTAACTAGACCTCCAGATGACTCTGATAGAGCTCAAATATGAGAACCACTGACTTGGACTAACCAGAAACCACCTCCTGGGGCTAGGAAAATGTCAAGTCTTCTCTCAAGTTCATGGACACCATGTGAAAGTTGCTCAGTCATGTCTGACTCTGCCACCCCATGGACTGTATGTAGCCTGCCAGGCTCCTCTGTCCATGGGATTTTCCAGGCAAGAGTGCTGGAGCGGGTAGCCATTCTCTTCTCCAGGAGATCTTCCCAACTCAGGGATCAAACCCAGATCTCCTGCATTGCAGGCAGAGTCTTACCACCATATATCTGAACCAAATCATGTTCTACCAGCAAGGAAGAATGGGAGAAGTAACTTTGAACTAGGCAATAGATGGGCATACCAGACCACCTGGCCTGCCTCTTGAGAAACCTGTGTGCAGGTCAGGAAGCAACAGTTAGAATTGGACATGGAACAACAGACTGGTTCCAAATAGCAAAAGAAGTACATCAAGGCTGTATATTGTCACCCTGCTTATTTAACTTATATGCAGAGTACATCATGAGAAATGCTGGGCTGGAGGAAGCACAAGCTGGAATCAAGATTGCCGGGAGAAATATCAATAACCTCAGATATGCAGATGACACCACCCTTATGGCAGAAAGTGAAGAATAACTCAAGAGCCTCTTGATGAAAGTGAAAGAGGAGAATGAAAAAGTTGGCTTAAAGCTCAACATTCAGAAAACTAAGATCATGGCATCTGGTCCCATCACTTCATGGCAAATAGATGGAGAAACAGTGGAAACAGTGGCTGACTTTATTTTTGGGGGCTCCAAAATCACTGCAGAGGTGACTGCAGCCATGAAATTAAAAGACGCTTACTCCTTGGAAGGAAAGTTATGACCAAACTAGAGAGCACATTAAAAAGCAGAGACGTTACTCTGCCAACAAAGGTCCGTCTAGTCAAGGCTATGGTTTTTCCAGTGGTCATGTATGGATGCGAGAGTTGGATTATAAAGAAGCTGAGCACCGAAGAATTGATGCTTTTGAACTGTGGTGTTGGAGAAGACTCTTCAGAGTCCCTTGGACTGCAAGGAGATCCAACCAGTCCATCCTAAAGGAAATCAGTCCTGGTGTTCATTGGAAGGACTGATGTTGAAGCTGAAACTCCAATACTTTGGCCACCTGATGCGAAGAGCTGACTCGTTGGAAAAGACCCTGATGCTGGGAAAGATTGAGGGCAGGAGGAGAAGGGGATGACAGAGAATGAGATGGTTGGATGGCATCACTGACTCGATGGACATGGGTTTGGGTGAACTCTGGGAGTTGGTGATGGACAGGGAGGCCTGGTGTGCTGCAGTTCATGGGATCGCAAAGCATCAGACATGACTGAGCAACTGAACTGAACTGAATATCTGTAAGAGATAATCATGCTCTAATGATGATGAGTCTTTTAAGGATATAAGGAATGATACGGTCTCTTCCTTTCCACACATTCCTCATAAATAAATATTTTTTAGTATGTTTTTTTTCAGTTAAAAAAATGTGAGGGAATTCCCTGGTGGTCCAGTGGTTAGGGCTCCACACTTTCACCACCAGGGCCCGTGTTTGATCCCTGGTCAGGGAACTAAGATCCCACAAGTCTCATGGCATGGCCAAAAAAAAAGTGAAAATGCTGAGTGATATGTGCATTTGCAACCTATGTGTATGTGGCATTGTTGTAAATAATTGTTGTGGAATAATTATGTAATGTAATATGTAAACAATAGGATCAAAATAAGTAAAATAAAATACATAAGGGTAGATGTGTGTTTACATGAACGTGGATGTAGAGGGAAAGTTCTGGAAGGACTACAAATTTCTCAGCGGTTATTCCTAAGGAGAGTGAAACCGGGGGAGAGATGTCTCACTGTCACTTTTACTTCTTGTGGAGTCCTGCCCCAAGGCCACAGGTATGAGGGCCTTGTACCAAGGCCACAGAAGCAGAGCCCAGAACCAGGTCATCTCTGAAACTCACTGAGCCCCTTTGTAACTCACCACTGCTAAAAGCCCCTCTGATCATCACCAGCCAGTTTCTCACCCAAAATTGGTCAAAAATTTCCACCCTGGTAGTTACCCAATAGCACCATAACCAACCACATAATGCTAGCCTTCCAGCAGGAATTTCCTTTGTCTTCAGGCTATGAAAATTGGCTACTAACCCACAAAAAGTGTTGGCTCTCCCTGACCTGTTAGGAGGCTTGCTGTGCTCCCAGTGCCCACGTTATCTCTGCTCTTTGTTCCTAAAACCTCACTCCTCTCTGCCATATTCTGTGTCTGGAAATTCTTTTCCAAGCTGCATTCAGACTGCCTCGACATTTCTGAATTGTTTCACTTATTTATAGAAAGAATATATTATAGATCACGTGTGTAGTTTCAAACAAGTAATTGTTTAAAATGTCAACACAAAATATAGGCAAGAGGAGAAAGGACTGAAGTTCTAGGAATGACTCTGAGCTCTGCTCACATTTCCACTGATGAAAAGATGGCACTAAAGAAAAACCATTTCAAAACTAAGCATTTTTGGTTTTTTGGTGTCACTTTAATTTTTCTAGTAAGTTTGACTGGCTTTCGTGGAAGAGAAAGCATGAGTTCAGTTTTTATAATTAACTGTTAAATCTTAGAGCTATTAATTTGATAGCTCTGCTAGAAAATTCCCTGGACTCCCAAAAAATAGCCTTATGGCCATCATCAGAATTTTTAAAAGACAAAGTTTATTACTTTGGATACCAGAAAAGCTTTATCAAAAGTGCAAGCTCTTGTCCATCTCATCCAAAAAATTCTGGGCAAGGAACACAAAACTCAAAGAAAAAACAAAGAGAACCAAGAAGCAGTTTATTTAGGGCAGAAGCCAAAGTTACACACTCACAAAATAGGGTGGGTGTCCTGCCAAGTGAGGAATGCCCGTAGATTTTTAGCTCCCACTTTTATGCTGTTTTTAGCCCTTTGAATGGGTGGGAGTCTTTTTGATTGAGGAGGGAATATTCATTGAGGGGAAGGTTGAAGTATGGTCTGGACTGCACCAGATTTCTTCAGTTCCTGATCCTGAGCACTTATCTCCTGAAGCTACCACACACACACGCTAAGAGTTTGTTGGTCAGCCACTAAGTCATGTCCAATGCTTTGCTACTCCATGGACTGCAGCATGCCAAACTTCCCTGTCCTTCACTATCTCCTGGAGTTTCCTCAAACCATTGAGTTAGCGATACCATCCAACCATCTCAGCCTCTGTTGCCTGCTTCTTCTCCTGCCCTAACCTTTCCCAACATCAGTGTCTTTTCCAATAAATTGGCTCTTTGCATCAGGTTGCCGAAGTATTAGAGCTTCAGCTTCTGCATCAGTCCTTCCAATGAATATTCAGGGTTGTTTTCCCTTAAATTTTCTGTATTAGTTCAGGGCCACCACGCATGGAAGCTCATACAATGTCATCAGCAACCTGTGTGCTTTTATTGCCCATGCTCCTCGGTTTTCATGGTGAGAGTTTCTTCCTCAGATGCTACCAAGTTTCTGTTTTAGATGTCATTCCTCCCTGTGTCATGGCCTCATTAAGTGCAAAACGAGGAAGTGTCTTTGCCTTCTCCTTAATGCCTATGCGTGAGGAGGCTATCCTTAGGCTTGGCCCTGTATTTCTTGCCTCACTTTCTGCAAGGCTTAGAAATTACAACTGGAAGCCAGCATTCAAAATGATAGGGCTTCCCTGGTGGCTCACACAATATAGAATATGCCTGCAATGCAGAAGACCTGAGTTGGAGTCCCGGTTCGGAAGATCCCCTGGAGAAGGGAATGGCTACCCATTCCAGTATTCTTGCCTGGAGAATTCCATGATCAGAGGATCCTGATGGGGTCCCACAGATCATGGGGTCCCACAGAGTCAGACAAGACTGTGTGACTAACACATATTCAAAATGATAGAATATTAAAATGGAAAGAACTAGATATAATCTAGCTCAATTACATCATTTACAGATGAGCTTAGGAAAGAGAAGTAGCTTGACAGCTAGCCTCTGTCAAGCTGAAACCAAAACTTGGATTTCCTTCCTCTTCCACTTAATTATCTTTCCCATACCACATCACCAACTTAAAATTCTGCAAGTTTGGGGGGAGTCTAAGTGTATTCTGATGTGAGATAGCGAGATAGGGTACGTATAAGTCACTCTAGCATCTATTTTCTGGAAAGTTCTTACGTGTTAATAGGCTGTTATTTTAATGGCAACAGCTAAAGTACAGGCTGTGGTTTAAGGCTACACCACAAATATAGTTCAGTTCCTTGTAGTTTTCTTCCCTTGTGCCTATCTCTTCCTATTTTTGGACTTGTTCTCTCACTTGACTGCCTTTATGTGTTTCTATAAGCACATCTGTTTTCAGACCTCTGTGTCTGTGTCTTATTCTGTGTGCATTTTCCATCTGTGTTTGAGATTTAGTATCTGTGAAGCAAGGTATCGTCCTTAGTATTTTTTTATTTTCTGAGCATCTTTGTCTTTCTCAGTTTTCCCCCATTTTTTCTTTTTAATGAAAAAGCCTCCAGATGATTCTAGCCCTTAGCTGTTTGATTCTTCCCAGAGCACCCCCCAGATATTATGGAGCAGATATAAGCCATCTCTACCATGCTCTATTTGAATTCCTGACTCATATAAGCCATGAGAACAATAAAATGTCTGTTGTTTTACACCATAATGATTATTGTTTTAAATTTGAGCATGGTTTGTTACATAGCAATCAATAACTGAAATTCTAGTTCTGGGCTACATTGAAGACAACCAGGCCAGCCTGCCTCTCACACTCCCTCTCACAACTCTAGGCCAGCCTGCCTCTCACACTCCCTCTCACAACTCTGTATCTTGGATGAATTCACTGCATTTCTGCCTGTCTTCAATCTAGTATTTCCTCAATCCAATTGCGCTGCTTTGGAGGTGCTACAGATGGCATAATCTACCTGGACTCCTGCTCAGGACTTCTGTCAGTAAGCTAGTCAGAAAGTACTTGGCCTGAATAGTACTGGAGAGAAGTTACTGAGACCAAGGACTGGCCTAGCTACAAACCCATAACCTTTAACCTCTGCTGGGCCCTTGGCATTACTTGGCAATCCTTTTACATGTAAACTTCTCCTGTTCAGCTCCTTCTCCTGTTCACCATAAGGACCACTCTAAACCTTCTCTGGCTCCCTTAAGCCCTCCTACTGTCACCTTCGCCCCCTCTTTCTAAACAGCTGACTGCCTCCTTACCCAAGAAAATCAAGGCAATCAGGCATAAAGTACTTCACCTTTCTTACTCATTGTCTGAAAATAGATTTGCATATGACTCGTCTTGAGCACTGAAGAATGGATGCTTTTGAACTGTGGTGTTGGAGAAGACTCTTGAGAGTCCCTTGGACTGCAAGGAGATCCAACCACTCCATCTTAAAGGAAATCAGTCCTGAATATTCATTGGAAGGACTGATGCTGAAGCTGAAACTCCAATCCTTTGGCCACCTAATGCGAAGAACTGACTCATTTGAAAAGACTCTGATGCTGGGAAAGATTGAAGGCAGGAGGAGAAGGGGATGACAGAGGATGAGGTGGTTGGATGGCATCACCGGCTCAATGGACATGAGTTTGAGTGAACTCTAGGAATAGGTGATGGACAGGGAGGCCTGGCGTGCTGCAGTCCATGGGGTCGCAAAGAGTCAGACACAACTGAGAGACTGAACTGAACTGAACTGATGACTCTTCCTCACCTCCTGCTTTTAGCTCAAAGGGAGAGGTGTTCCATACCCACCTCAGAACCCACTCTCCACCCATGCTCTATTCTCATGTCTTCAGGATCTGTGCTTGCTTCGTCATACATTCCCTCTTTGTCATGCACCTGACTTCTCCTACTCTACTGACTTCTTCCCAAAGACCTGTAAGCAAGTTCAAGTCTTTTACTTAAAACAAAATCTCCCTTTCTTTCCTTGACCCCCTGAAATGTTGTTTGCTGAATCACGAAAAGATGCCGGGATTCTTGGCCTCTGGAGGAGAAGAATTCAATCCGGGGCCAGAGACGAGGCTTGATCACTCAGAGCTTTTGTGTAATAGAGTTTATTAAAGTATAAAAGGGATAGAGAAAGCTTCTGACATAGGCATAAGAAGGTGGCAGAAACAGTACCCCCTTGCTAGTGTTAGCAGTGGAGTTATATATTCCAAGGTAACAGGATTAGCCAAGGTTTAATCCAGAGACTGTCCTTCAGGCAGGATACATTATTGTTATATAAACCTTGTAAAGACAGACTTACTTCCATAATTTACATTTTAAGATAGAATTAGCCAGAAAGTTTAATCCAGAGACTGTCCTCAGGCAGAAGACATTATTGTTATATAAACCTTGTAAAGACAGACCTACTCCCATAATTTACATTTTAAGATAACAGAATTAGCCAGAAAGTTTAATCCAGAGACTGTCCTCAGGCGGGATACATTATTGTTATATCATCCTAAGGAATGCAGAGGGAAAAGAAAAAGTTTGTCCTTTTTCCTCCTTCAGAATTCCAGAACCCTCTCTCCTTGGGGACCCTTATACTTCTTATCAACCTGCCTAGGAAATGACTCTCTCACCCCTTCTACTTATCATCTTCTAATTGTCCTTTCGTACTATGTCACTCAGGGCTCTTGATAATAAGCCAAAATATCAGAATCTGGATATATTCAGTGTCAAGAAAGGAATCTATTGGAGGGTAACTGGAGGTAGATCAGCCAATCTTACTGTTGTGGTGACTGGACCCAACTGTGTCCCTCTCTTCTAAGGGTATCTAACTTATAAGTGACCAAGTCTTACTTATTCAAGATTTAACATCTCAGGAAAGACAAACTGGCCAGGCCTAGATCACATGCCTGCTCTTCGGCTTTCTGCATTAGTCAACTCAGGCTGCCATAACAAAGTATCACAGACTGGGGAGCTTAAACCTCAGAAATTCATTTTCTCACAATTCTAGGGCTAGAAGTCAGAGATCAGGTGTTTTAGCAGTTGTTTCTTTTTTTCTGTGATCTCTTTTTTTTGGCTTGTAGATAGCCATTTTCTTGCATGTTCACATGGTCTTCCCTCTGTCCGTGGTTGTGTCCTAGTCTCCTCTTCTTATAACCATGCCAGTCATCCTGGGTTATGGTCCACCATAATGACTTCATTTTAATGCAATGACCCTTTAAATACCCTATCTCAAAATATGGTCACATTCTAGAGGTACTGGGAGTTAGGACTTCAACATATACATTTAAGGGAGACACAACTGAGCCCATAACACAAGCCCAAGATGGCGGGGTGGGGGGGGATCTATCTCCTTTGCTTTCTGCAATAAAAAGCAATCACCACTTCCTACTACTACTCACCGTGGGGGCTTCCCCAGGGAATACTGAGATGCTGGTAAGAAGGGGAAAAGGAGTGGATCCTGTCATGTTTTCATAACACAGACACTTATAAGAAGTAGTAACTCATGGGCTTCCTTGATGGCTCAGTGGTAAAGAATCTGCCTGCCAATGCAGGAGAAACAGATCTGATCCCTGATTTGGGAAGATCCTACTTGCCGCAGAGCAACTAAGCACATGCTTGACAACTACTGAACCCGTGCTCTAGAGCCCGGGAGCAGCAACAGCTGAGCCCACAAGCCACAACTACTGAAGCTCAGGCGCCCTAGAGCCTGTGCTCCACAACAAAAGGAGCCACTGCCATGAGAACACTTGCCACAACTAGAGAAAAGCGTGAGCAGCAGTGAAGACCCAGCACAGCCAGAGAGAGAGAAATAAATAAATACTAAATTGTAAGGTAGCATTTAACAGAAGGCTTCCCGTATGCTGTTTTCAGTCTTGCATAAATCCTTTGTTCCTCATTAGCACCTGAATGCAGGCGCTGGAGGAATCCCACGAGGTTCCGGAATAATAGGAATTTATGCATCTCGTTCATATGGAAAGTAGCTTCTCCATACAGTGAAAAGCAGCCACTTACAACTCTCTTCCCTTCTGATATGGAAAGTAACTTTTACAATCCCCTCCCTTGAAAATAATTCTAGCCTCAAGCTTCCTGAATAACTTGTAAGATTTTTTTATCCCTGTCTCTGCTAAAAAGGGCTATCTTGTAAGAGAGTATATATATGCCCACAATATGTTGAATAAACGCCTTTGTTCCATCAGAACACTGGTCCCCGTGTCTTTCCTCATTTTGTTTGCGCCCTCTCTCTCCCTCTCCCCCTCTCCCTTTCAGGCTGCTTCCATGGCGCATAGGTGTCCGCCGTGTCTACTTACTTGCCTGGGCTTTCAAGATCTCTTCAAGAGGGTGCCCTGAGCCCACGTAGATGGTGCTAGCTCTTTGTCCTAGAGTTATATTGGCATACTGTGTAAACCAGGGAATATCAGCCTCTTTTCTTCCTTATTTCACTTTCTTATCGGTTGACTCTGTACCCCCAAGTTCTGGTCCATTAAAGGACCACAACACTAAATAAAATTCTAAATATTAAAACACTTTTCCACTTCTACCCTATCTTCAGGCAAAAGTTATCAAGCTCCTATCCCCCAACCCCAGCCCCTGAAATTGCTCAGGCAAAGATTATAAATTGTTCTTGGATTGCCACATTGAAAGAACTCTCTCTTAAACTTTTCTACAGCATTTTATACTGTTGAATTCTCTCTCCTACAACATCCATTCTCCCTGGGCTATTTTGCAGTGCTTTCTCCTTTAGCCCCTCCTACCCAATTTCCTCTGTCAGCTATTCTTCCTTTTCATACCCTATCAAAGTTGCTGAGTGTCAAATTTCTGTCATTGGCCCTCTCTTCACCCCCTTCCCACCTCTCCCCTCGCTTCCCCTTTTCCTCACTGTTCCCCTTTCTTTCTTACTTAATATTCTTATAAACCAAGAGATTTTTATGCTTCATCTTAACCTATGCTCTCTAGATGGGCTTCACATGGAGGTTCTTAAATTATAGGGAAAATGGTATGTATATGTGCATTTTTTCTTAGGAGAAGGCCTAGAGCTTTTATCAAAAGTTTAAAACATCAACCACGTTGATGCCTCCTAAATCTTTTGTCCAGACCCTTCTGAGTTCCAGAGCCTTATATCCAACTGCCTACTTGACATCTTCACCTAAAATCACCACCAATCTCCAGCTCAGTGTCAAAAGCTGAGATCATTATCTCTCTCTCCCAAAGCCTGTTCTCCTTCCTCTATTTCTTATGCCCGAGAAATGTGTTACCATCCTCCTGATAACCCAAATCATAAAGCTGAGCATCACCTAGCCCCTCCTTCTAAACCACTCCTCATTGCCGTTCATTCATCCAAATGTTGTCAATTCCACCTTCTTAACATCTCTCCTAAAGGCTTCCATTGCATTTTCACTTCTTTAACAGAGCATCTCCCATCTCTCAACTCACATGTTAAAATAACTTTCCAAGTTTTTCCTCCATTTTCAATCTCTTTCCCCTCCAACCTACTTCTTGGACTGTGTTATTCCCCAGCTTAAAACGTTGATGATCAGTTCTATGTGTTGTAAAAACTACCATGATAACAGTTCAAGAAAGTCCAAATTTTTCACCATGGCATACAAAGTCTTTTATGATCACCTAATAAACATTAATTGAGTGCCTAGTCTACTCGAGGGTTTCCCAGGTGACTCAACTGGTAAAGAGCCTGCCTGCTAATGCAGGAGAGTCAAGAGATGTGGGTTTAATCCCTGAGTCAGCAAGATCCCCTGGAGAAGGAAATGGCAACCCACTCCAGTATTCTTGCCTGGAAAATCTCATGGACAGAGGAGTCTGGAAGGCTACAGTCCATGGGGCACAAAAAGTCGGACACGACTAAGCACTCACACACACACGGCTTATTTTGGGGCTTCCCTGGTGGCTCAGACAGTAAAGAAGCTGCCTGCAATGCAAGAGATTCAAGAGATGTGGGTTGGATCCCTGGGTCAGAAAGATCCCCCAGAGAAGGAAATGGAAACCCACTCCAGTATTCTTGCCTGGAAAATCCCATGGGACAGAGGAGCCTGGGGGGTTACAGTCCAGGGGTTGCAAAGAGTCGGACATGACTGAGCAACTAAGCAGGAGTCTACTCAAGGCACTGTATTGTATACTGGGGATTCAGTGATGAACAAGAGGAACAGATTCCCTGCCCTCAAAGACCTTACAGTCCACAAATGTGATGAGTACTACAAAGGAAGAGCACAAGCCACTACAGGATTACAGGGGATGTGAGTGTCACAACTTAACTCAGAAAACGAGAGAAGGCCTCAGCCTCTTGTGTTCCACTTCTAGTAGTCATCAACAGGTGTGTATCTAGATATGGAACCAACAACTTTGTATGCATTATTTCATTTAAACTTCACAACAACTCCTTAGGGTTGGTACCATTTTTGTTAGCCCCATTTTAGAGATGTGGAAACTGAGACCTAGAAAGTTAAAGTAGTGAAATTGGAATTCCATCCCACACTCACCTGAAACCCAGCCCTCTTAGAGCTTTAAAAGCTTGTGCTTCTCTTTTGTTGTATTCACGAATCCTCTGGAGCTATACTCAACTCTGTAAACATGCCAGCCTATTTCACTTATGGTCTTGGCTCATGATGCTGCTGTTGCCTGAATTGACCATTTCCCTCAAAAGCCTTCAGCCACTGCCTTCTCTGTGGATCCACAGAATTTCACAAATCTTTTCAAAGTTCCTGAAGAACTTCAGATGCTTATGTGGGTAGTCTTCCCCTGGTGTGATCATTCACTCAGTCGTGTCTGACTCTTTGCAACCCCATGGACTACAGCCTGCCAGGCTCCTCTGTCCATGGAGTTTTCCAACCCAGAAAAAACTATAAATCCCAGGGGATGATAATTGAGAACCTCTGTAATCTCAGAACCTTGTGCTGTGGCTGCCATTTCAACATGAAGGAAGAGAAGAAGGGAAGGAGTAAAGAAAAAGATGAGGGAGAAAAGAAAAAGCAAGCACAGAGACAAACACTCCAGTATAAGATAATGCCAAGACCATCTGTCCTTCTTCTTAAAAATTTGCATTTACTGCAAGGTCAATCCTTACCACCCCAACCACAGTCGGTTGGAGGACTGTTCCAGAAAACCTGCAAAATGGTTCCCACTCTTTTGCGGTCCTCCTGTGTTCTCCCTCCTCTCCTTCCAGTCTAGCCCATCCTCTCAACAGCTGACAATTCCTTCCTCCAACTGAAGGCCACAGACAGAAAATGAGGCAAGAAGATAATAAAACCTCCAAGGAGGAAAACTAAAGTGAACGCCCGGCAGCACGTGTGTGGCAGAAAGCCACTTCAGGGAACAAAGAACAACAGAGAGCATTGAGAGGTACCCACCTTTCACCCTGAAGCCACAGAAAGCCCAGAAGACACTCGGTTTTAGGCTTCCCAGATAAGCCACCCCAGTGCTGTAGCATGGAGCCTGAAGATTTCAAATACAAGTCTGGATTTTGGAAGATGCAAATAAATCACTTGAGAGGGAGCACTAGAATGGCTGCTTCATTTGTTTCCACCATCCATCCTAATCAGACATTTAACCCAAGGGCCTGTAGGGGAGGGGCTACTGTAGGAGCATGTTGGGGGCAGGGAAGATGATAATGGGAGAGGACAGATTAACTCTACTCCAGAGAAATCAAAACGTGTGAAGCAGTTTTTATATGACTCTGGAGTAGAAAGGGGCTTGTGTCCGAAGCAGTGGTCACTTGTGCCAGCCTCTGATTTCATGTTACCCTTGCCAAACATCACCGGCACACTTCTGTCTGCTGCTCATGTCCTGGGCTTTTCCAAGCCAGACCTGTCCTAGATGTGCAGAAACCTGCTGGGGGCCTGAAATGGCCAAGCAGAGCCATCTGATTTTCTGTCTGAGAACAAGACTGATGTGAGAGCAAATAGTAGGGGTGAGGGTGGGGGAGTGTATGGGTGTGTATATTTTGGCAGAACAATGTCGAGAAAGGAGGAGAAGAGGTTAACAACTTTACCACTTCCTAACCACTGCACCTCCACTTTTTCTAGTAAGGAGCTGGCTCACAGGTCAGCAAAGGCCCAGTGGGTCCCTGAGGGGCCCAAGGTAACCTGAGCTACTGTGGCCCATCACAGCCCTAGTAACACTTGGGAGAAGTGTTACCCTAGTTCTCACCTCACCCTGCTTCCTTTCCTGCCTTTCCACCTTCTCTTCATTCTTTCCAACTTATTGGTGGTATCTCCTCCTCCTAGAGCCCATTTCTCCCACTGCCTGTTTCTTTTAATAGAGGATTCAAATCTCATGATCAAATTCCCACTAAGTTAGTAGCTCCTACAGTTTACAGGTATACACATCTCCAATTTTAAAAGAAAATATTGCTGCAGATAATATTGGGGTGAAGGACACTTCTAATGATCTGAAGATTTAAATGACTGCTTTCTGTGGGTAGCTTCTGGTAGCTCAGACAGTAAAGAGTCTGCCTGCAATGCAGGAGACCCGGCTTCAACCCCTGGGTCAGGAAGATCCTCTGAGAAGGAAATGGCAACCCACTCCAGTATTCTTGCCTAGAAAATCCCATGGACAGAGAAACATGGTAGGCTACAGCCCATGGGGTCACAAAGAGTCGGATACAACTGAGTGACTTTACTTTCTTTTTTTCTTTCTATAGGCAGGCCCTGGCTGCTTGGAGATGGGTCTGGGCCAAGCAGGAGAGTGTGAAGTTTTGAGATAGAACAAGAGACCCCCCTCAGGAAGTGTTCTCCTTCTTGAGTCTCATTCCCAGGCTCCTATTGTCCTGAAAGTGGCACTGGTGGGTCCTAATCCAAGAAGTGGGTTCATTCATCTACATTTATATTCAGGAATTAGATGAAGTTCCCAGAAATGGAAACTGGTGAGTAACATGTTAGGGGTGGGGAGAAAGGTTGTTTACTTCCTCTCTTCAAGTCAGCTAGGTCTCTTGAGGGTTCCCATCTGTGGTGACTTGCCCACTCTGATGCACAGCATGTGGCAGCTGCTACCACCAGCAGCTCTGCTGCTTCTAGGTAAGTCAGAGTCACTTGGCCTGATAGCAGAGCACAAAATGCTCTGAGCACAGCAGGCATCTCTTTTCAGGCAAGGAATGAGACCCAACCCCTTACCATGTCTATAGACCTTGATTTAGCTCCTAGGACACAGCTTCAGGGGTTAGAGGTACGGGAAATGGGCATAATCAGGAGGTGAAAGGGGAGGACATGAAGTCTCTGTCACTTCACTCCTCTAGGTCTCAGCTTCTCTGGCTATAAACTGACAGTATGGGCTAGGTGGTCCCTAAGGTCTGTCTCTCATTCTCACTTTCCAATGCTCCTCTCTCAGTCTTTTAATTTCTATCCTTTCCAGAGGACTTGGGTGGAGATAGTTTCTATGACCTAATTCAGAGATATTCAACCTATGCCCTTAATTTGGGAGTTTGAACAGGAACCAAGGAGGAAGAGTATTGAAAGCAGGGCTTTGGGCAGACAACAGACTAGGAGGTACAGACACTGGAGACCAGAAGGCAGGCAATGGGAGCGTTACCTACTATATTTATCTTTTTCTAAGATTTCTTTACTTGTCTGTTTATTCAATGGCTGTACTGGGCCTTCATTGTGGCGCTCAGGCTCTTCGTTATTTTGCGCAGGCTATCTCTAGTTGTGGAGAGCAAGCTTCTTGTGGTGGTTTCTCTTGCTGTGGCACACAGGCTCTAGGGTGTGCAGGCTTCAGGAGTTGTGGCTCATGGGCTCTAGAACATGAGCTCTGGTTGCTCTGCAGTATGTGGGATCTTTCTTCTGGCACCAGGAATTGAACCCGTGTCCCCTTTACTGGCAGGCGGATTCTTAACCACTGTACCACCAGGGAGGTCCCCACTATCTTTATCTCGATTCTTGGGAACACTGGCTCTGAGGGCAGAGGTGGGCAGGGGAGTTTAAATACCACACTCCAGTCACCCTGTTCTCTGCTGCTGATCAATATTTGTTTCATTCTTTTTTTCTTACAGTTTCAGCTGACACACGAGCTGGTGAGTTTGCTTCATGATCTTGGATTGATCAAGTGAGGCATGTAAATGTGTAATAGCTGCAGGGTACTGTTAGGAAATGTTCTTTGCACAAGAAACTGTTGACATGGAGTTAGTGGTGGTGGTGCTTTAGTTGATAAGTCATGTCTGACTTGCAACCTCATGGACTGTAGCTTTCCAGGCTCCTCTGTCCATGGGATTCTCCAGGCAAAATATTGGAGTGGATTGCCATTTCCTTCTCCAGAGGATCTTCTCGACCTGGGGATTGAAACCACATCTCTTGCATTGCAGGCAAATTCTTGGCAGGGGCAATTCCCCCAATACAGTGGGGCTTGGCCCTACCAAGGAGGAGGCTGAGTCTCTCCAAGTCAATATGCTCAGACTGAATCCAATACTAAGGCTGAATTGCCAACTCTCAGTTTGCAATGGGTTTTGAGCCTCCCTGGGAATGCCAGTATAGAGCCTGCTCACTTCTCTGCCCTTATCTACATTCTCTTAACACCAGCAGATCTCTCAAAGGCTGTGGTGCTCCTAGACCCTCAATGGAACCGGGTGCTCACGAATGACCGTGTGACTCTGAAGTGCCAGGGAGACTACCCTGTTGAAAACAATTCCACAAAGTGGTGGCACAATGGGACTCTCATCTCAAGCCAGACCTCCAGCTACTTCATCACAGATGCCAAGGTTGAAGACAGCGGCGAGTACAAGTGTCAGACAGGCCTCTCTGCACTCAGTGACCCGGTGAAGCTAGAAGTCCACGTAGGTGAGTAGGAGAAGGGGAAAAGGGAACTGACCAATAAAAGATAAAAAAAGAGGCCCCACCAAAAATAATGTTCCTGGGGGTTAAAACTAAGATGAGATGGTCTGTATTCTATTGAATTACATCAGAATTGTAGTCCTAGCTATAAGTAGGCCTTAGATAAAATGTCAGAGCCTGGCATACACTAGGCACAGGGCTGCTGCCCTGCACAGTTCCAGGAATCTACATTCACATAGAATATGAATATATACAGCATGAATTGTGTCATCTGAAGGTCAGGGCGTGACACCAATGCTCTACAATAGTTACTGAATAAATTAATGAATCCATTTTAGGACCTCAGTCTCCTCATTCTCAGACACAATCTCCACATTCTCTAAGATACCCCACAAGCCACCCCTAATCTAGCATCATATCTATCTCCTCTTCCCATCAACACTACACTCAAATATACACTTCAGCCTAAATTTGGCAATGTGAAATCTCTCCTAATAGAGATAGATACACAGTCAGCCTGCACACTCATCATGGAATGAAAGTCTTTGTGTCTTAACAAAATACAGGCATTAGATGCAAGGAGAAGTATGTTGAGGCAGAGATCTCTCCTGGTGTCCCGGAAATCACACCACATAGCCTGGTACCTGCTGTGTCTTGTAAGTTTGACTCTATTTGCATGGCTGCCCCGTCTCCATAATGTATGTGAGTGGAACAAGCCTGGAGGGAAAGGTGGGTTTAATGAAGGTGGACCTGCAACAAAATTCCATGGACTTGGGTCTCCGGAGCCGATTTTCTGGGCTCCTCCTCCTGACTGTGTGACTTAGTTGACTTAGTTCTCAATCTATAGAGCTACTGAGAGGAATGTCTATCTTCTAGCTAGGTGAGAGATGGCCATGCATGTGTGCCAAGTCGCTTCAGTCATATCTGACTCTGTGTGACCCTATGGACTGGAGCCTGCCAGGCTCCTCTGTCCATGGGATTCTCCAGGCAAGAATACTGGAGTGGACGGCCATGTCCTCCTCCAGGGGATCTTCCTAACCCAGGGATCTAAGCCACATCTCTTACGTCTCCTGCTTTGGCAGGCAGGTTCTTTACCACTAGTGCCACCTGGGAACACCAAGAGATGGCCCCCTGTGACCAAATAAAATGGGGGATTACCAACAGGAAGCAAGAGAAACCTCAAGTCTGAGAGTTGTTAGTTTGTCTTAAACTTGGCTCTAGAAACTGACTTTAGAAGTCTAATTAGTGTGAACAGTTTTAAACTCTGACCAAGAGCATTAACTTCACCAGGCAAACTCCTGATCATTCTTTTGGACCCACTTCACCATCTTCTTCTCTGAGAAGCTTTGCTTACTTTCTTTGGGCCGAATTTCTTTGCTCCATTCTCTTTGGTCATGCAGTCCTTTGTTCTTAGCCTGTTGTAGCACTTATCACCTGGTATTATCGTTATTTCTGAGTATATGTGTTTCTATGCCTAGACCACAGGTTCTTTGATGTGTCTTAGTCATCTGGGGGTCCCCAACCTGCATGACATGACATAGTAAGTTCTCAATAAGATATTTGTTTAACTAATGTATATATGAACATTCACTGAGTCCATGACAGCCAGAATGGAATAAGAACGTTCTCCCCTCAAAGAAACCAAACTATATATGTGTGTGTGTGTGCATGTATGTGTGTATGTACAACATATGTGTTATACATATATATATGTTGTGTGTATCTATATATATATGTGATTACATATGTAACCCCTGTTAATATTTAAGTACATGTTCTTTCTTTTTTTGAGCATACATACATTTTATATTCTTTTTAACTTAACATTCTCTGATAAGTGCTTTCTCATGTCACTTTAAAATTTCTCTGCAGTATCATTTTAAATTATTCAGGCCAACTTCCTGACCATGACTTCAAGTTCTCTGTGTGTGTGAAGTCTGGTTACTTGGCAAGGCAGTTGTGAAAAGAGTTGTTTTGATGATTAAGTTTCTCTGTGTTGAAGGCCATGCTCTGTAATGAAATGGTCTTGCTAAGACACTGTGGCCCCTGAAATTAGCAGTTACCATCAACACTACCAAGCATGCTTTTCTTTCATCTGCCTGACTTTTACAATGAGTTCTCCTTCACAATTTCTGTAGCCACTCCTACAGATACTCAGTAAACTTCTTCCTGATTGGTTGCAACAGTCTTCCAACATTCCTAAAACTGTCTCTTCCTTCTGAAGTCTACCTTTCCTTATTTTCTAATATGATTTTTACTCTTTCATCTAGAACTTACAATGGCCCCTTATCACCTTCCACAGCAAATCCAAGTGTAGTCTTTAAGGCTGCTGCAGATTGCTTCTCACCTGCCTCATCACTTAGTTCCTCTGCCCTAACCTTATGCTTTGATCATGTGTGTGTGTCCCTCTCTCCCATTAGACAAAAGTTCTTAGAGTGACTTGAGTTCTCATCCAGAGTCCAGTTGTCTTTTTCCCAAAGAAAGTTATATAAGGATGGCACCCAGTCTGGAGTTCCATTATCCCTCAGGACCTGGGTGGTGAGCATCCCCTTCAGAAGAGCTTTGTGCTGGATGCTGAGGCCTCCTGGGCCTGTGTTCTCTTTGTGTTTTCCAGGCTGGCTATTGCTCCAGGCCACTCAATGGGTGGTAAATGTGGGAGAGCCCATTCAGCTAAAATGTCACAGCTGGAAGAAAACTGCTGTAGCAAAGGTCCAGTATTTCCAGAATGGCAGAGGCAAGAAGTATTTTCATCAGAATTCTGACTTCTACATTCCAGAAGCAAAACTTGAACACAGTGGTTCCTACTTCTGCAGGGGGATTATCGGGACTAAAAACGAGTCTTCAGAGGCTGTGCAGATCATAGTTCAAGGTAAGACAGGTGCAGCTCTAAAGGGTTCAGAGACCCCTGTGCTGGGAATCTTTTATTCACACTGGGAAGATGAGTTAGGAGGAAATTGCTGACAATTCCACAGACTTCTTTACAAGTGTCATTCACTCTGAAACATGACAGCAGGTGCAAAGGCCACATTTCCTCCCTCATAAATATGCCTGTCCTAACTTACCTCATTCAAACCATATCCACACTCTTGTATGTCTCTATCGTGCTGGCCCTTTTTTACCTGCTTCTGCTCCCCTTTCTCTTCCAAGCCTCAAGTCTTAGCCAAGAGTCAAGCTGGCAGTAACCCCTCACTTTCTCACAGAAAGACCCAGAACCTGTGTTCTGGCACTGCTGCTGATTAACCATATAACTGTGGCCAGTTAGTCTCTTGAGACTCAATTTCCACTTCTGTAACAAAGGCAAGCTGACATTTATTGGGCATCTTTTAGTGTGCTGGACACTGTGCTGAATGCTTCATTACATGCACTTAATCTGATGATCATAGTGAGGTGCAAAGTGAAGTGCAGTTGCTCAGTCATGTCCAACTCTTTGCGATCTCATGAACTGTAGCCTGCCAGGCTCCTCTGTCCATGGGATTTTCCAGGCAAGAATACTGGAGTGGGTTGCCATTTCCTTCTCCAGGGGATCTTCCCAACCCAGGGATCAAACCTACGTCTCCTGCATTGCAGGCAGACTCCTTACTGGCCGAGCCACGAGGGAAGTTGATGATCATAGTAACCCTTCACAACAACATTAAGAGATCAGTAATAGTAACTCTACAGATGAAGTTTTCTGTAATATCAAAAATGACAGAATGATCTCAGTTCATTTCCAAGGCAAACACAGTAATCTAAGTCTACGCCCCAACTACTAACACCAAAGAAACTGAAGTTGAATGGTTCTATGAAGGCCTACAAGATCTTCCAGAACTAACACTGAAAAAAAAAAAAAAGATGTCCTTTTCATCATAGGGAACTGGAATGCAAAAGTAGGAGGTTAAGAGATACCTGGAATAACAGGCAAGTGTGGCCTTGGAGTACAAAATGAAGCAGCGCAAAGGCTAACAGAGTTTTGCCAAGAGAATGCACTGGCCATAGCAAACACCCTCTTCCAACAACACAAGAGATGACTCTACACATGGAATTCACCAGATGGTCAATACTGAGATAAGATTGATTATATTCTTTGCAGCCAAAGATGGAGAAGCTCTATACAGTCAGCAAACACAAGATCAGGAGCTGACTATGGCTCAGATTATGAACTCCTTATTGCAAAATTCAGACTGAAATTGAAGTAGGGAAAATAACCAGACCATTCAGGTATGACCTAAGTCAAATCCCTTATGACTGATTGTACAGTGGAAGTGACATATAGATTCAAGGGATTAGATCTGATCGACAGAGTGCCTGAAGAACTATGGGTGGAGGTTTGTAACATCATACAGGAAGAAGTGATCAAAACCATCCCCAAGAAGAAGAAATGCAAAAAGACAAAATGGTTGTCTGAGGAAGCCTTACAAATAGCTGAGAAAAGAAGAGAAGCAAAAGGCAAAGGACAAAAGGAAAGATATATTCATCCGAATACAGAATTCCAAAGAATAGCAAGGAGAGATAAGAAAGGCTTCCTCAGTAATCAATGCAAAGAAATAAAGGGAAACAATAGAATGGGAAAGACTAGAGATCTCTTCAAGCAAATTAGGGATACCAAGGGATTATTTCATGCAAAGATGGTCTCAATAAAGGACAGAAACCGTATGGACCTAACAGAAGCAGAAGATATTAAGAAGAGGTGGCAAGAATACATAGAAGAACTATACAAAAAAAGATATTCATGACCCAGATAACCACAATGTTTGAGCACTCACCTAGAGCCAGACATCCTGGAGTGTGAAGTCAAGTGGGCCTTAGGAAACATCACTACGAATAAGCTACTGGAGGTAATGGAATTGCAGCTGAGCTATTTCAAATCCTGAAAGATGATGCTGTGAAAGTGCTGCACTCAATATGCCAGCAAATCTGGAAAACTCAGCAGTGGCCACAGGACTGGAAAAGGTCAGTTTTCATTCCAATCCCAAAGAAAGGCAGTGCCAAAAATTGTTCAAACTACCGCACAATTGCACTCATCTCACACGCTAGCAAAGTAATGCTCAAAATTCTCCAAGCTAGGCTTCAACTGTACATGAACGAAGAACTTCCAGATGTTCAAGCTGGATTTAGAAAAGGCAGAGGAACCAGAGATCAAATGGCCAACATCCATTGGATCATCGAAAAGACAAGAGAATTCCAGAAAAACATCTACGTCTGCTTTATTGACTACTCCAAAGCCTTTGACTGTGTGGATCACAACAAACTGTGGAAAATTCTTAAAGAGATAGGAATACCAGACCACCTGACCTGCCTCCTGAGAAATCTGTATGCAGGTCAGGAAGCAACAGTTAGAACCAGACATGGAACAACGGACTGGTTCCAAATTTTGAAAGGAGTACATCAAGGCTGTATTGTCACCCTGCTTATTTAACTTATATGCAGAGAACATTATGTGAAATGCTGGACTGGATGAAGCACAAGCTGAAATCAAGGTTGCCAGGAAAAATATCTATAACTTCGGATATACAGATGACATCACCTTTATGGCAGAATGTGAGGAGGAACTAAAGAGCCTCTTGATGAAGGTGAAAGAGAAGAGTGAAAAAGCTGGCTTAAAACTCAACATTCAGAATGCTAAGATCATGGCATCTGGGCCCATCACTTCACGGCAAAGAGATGGGGAAACAATGGATACAGTGACAGACTTTATTTTCTTGGGCTCCCAAATCATTGTAGATGGTGACTGCAGCCATGAAATTAAAAGACGCTTGCTCCTTGAAAGAAAAGCTATGACCAACCTAGACAGCATATTAAAAAGCAGCAACATTACTTTATTGACAAAGGTCTGTCTAGTCAAAGGTATGGTTTTCCCAATAGTCATGTATGCAGGTGAGATTTGGACCATAAAGTAAGCTGAGCACCGAAGAATTAATGCTTTTGAGCTGTGGTGTTGGAGAAGACTCTTGAGAGTCCCCTGGACAGCAAGGACAGTCAATCCTAAAGGAAATCAGTCCTGAATATTCATTGGAAGGACTGATGCTGAAGCTGAAGTTCCAATACTTTGGCCACCTGATGTGAAGAACTAACTCATTGGAAAAGACTAATGGGAAAGACTGAAGCAGAAGAAGAAGGGACAACAGACGATGAGATGATTGGATGGCATCACCAACTCAATGGACATGAGTTTGAGCAAGCTATGGGAGTTGGTGATGGACAGGGAAGCCTGGCGTGCTGCAGTCCATGGGGTCGCAAAGAGTCAGAAACAACTGAGTGGCTGAACTGAACTGATACTGAGTTCCACTTTCCAAATCACTTAGAAAACATCTCCAGTTTCCGTAGCACCATCCTCCAGGGTCAGAGATGCCCTGCCATGGTGCTCCTGGACTTCCTAATTTCCCAAAACTTCCACCTGTAATCAGACTGAGATAAAAACCCCTGATAATGGGAAAGATTGAGGGCAGAAAGAGAAGGGGGTGACAGAGGATGTGATGGTTGGATAGCATCATTGACTAAACGGACATGAGTTTGACCAAACTCCAAGAGATAGTGGAGGACAGGTAAGCCTGGCATGCTGCAGTCCATGGGGTCGCCAAGATTCGGACACGACTGAGCAACTGAACTACAATACACTGTGAGCAATTTACATGTAATAAGACAGCAAGACAGACACACATCTTCTGAGATTCTAACAAAACAATGCCATAGCTTGCATAAAAAATAACTTCATCACAATTTAATTGAAAGTAAATACTCTCAAATAGCTAGGAAAAGAGAAAGCAAATAATAAAGAAAATGGGGGCAAATTGCAAACAATTAGTAAATCTAGGTAAAGAATATCTGAGAGGTATTTGTACTTTACTGGCAACCATTTTTTAAGTTCAAAATTATATCAAAATTAAGATTTTAAAAATTGAGACTAAAAATCCACTCTTATCTTACTAATGTATAGACAACAGAGAGGAATGACTTTAAAACAACAATCTTAATGTTAGGAGGTTGAGAACCAGCAAATTCTACCTCTTTCCATTTTGGGTTCTTAGTTACTGAGCCTTGATAAAGAAATATTTTCTGATGATAAGGAGGATAAGTAGCAGATTTCAAGGGCTCACTTTGTGTGTGTGTGTTTTGTTGCTTTTTTTTTCTTTTTTAGATTTCCTTGAGTGGGGTGAAAACAATGAGTATAGTTTTGAGACACAAGAGAAAGTTACTGAATTAAGAAACAGTGTTCTCACAACTTTGACAACTCTCTTTGCTGTTGTACAGTCGCTAAGTCATGTCCGAATCTTTGTAGCCCGATAGACAGCATGCCAGGCTTCCCTGTCCTTAACTATCTCCCGGAGTTTGCTCAAACTCATGTCTATTGAGTTAGACATCTCATCCTCTGTCGCCTCTTTCTCCTCCTGCCCTCAATCTTTCCCAGCATCAGGGTCTTTTCTAATGAGTCAGCTCTTCGCATCAAGTTGCCAAAGTATTGGAGCTTCAGCTTCAGCATCAGTCCTTCCAGTGAATCAGGGTTGATGATCTCACACAAAACCCAGCCACAAATACCTCCTCAAACATGAAAACAGTATTGCTCAAGAAGCACTAGAATCCAAAACTGGTGGGAGGAAGCTATGGCTTTCTTCCAAACTCCCCCACATGCCATAGAATGTGCCTCTTAGCAGGTGTCAGAAAGACTTTACATTGATGACCTCACTGTTTATTGCAATTTTCTGCCTTAACAAATGTCATTTTTTCTCATCCCTCTGCTCAGGTCTAGGAACTTTACAAAGTGTCTCATTCTTTCTACCTTGGCACCAAATCGCTTTCTGTCTGGTGATGGGACTCCTATTTGCAGTGGACACAGGGCTATATTTTTCTGTGCAGAGACACCTTCAAAACTCAGAGAAATGGAGGAATGGCAAAGTCACATGGAGCAAGGGCCCTTAGGACAAATGAAGGTAATAAAACAGCATCCCCATCCCATGGGGGTGATAAAAGCAGCATCTGTGAACCTCTTTCTAATTTCACAGCCTTATCATCCCCCAACAGGCATCTCTGAGAGCAGCAGGAAAATTACACTTCAGACTGGGGATCTGAGGATCCTTCACCCAACTGTTTCTTCTAGTCTCCTATGGAAAGAAAGTGCCACCAGTGAAGGACCAGTAAATAGCTGCATTACCAGAAATAGAAGTCTCAGAGCTACATGGCTGCTTTCTCTATTCCAACCATTCTGTCCCAAGAGAACAACAATACAGACTCTCAAAGATTACCCCTGATGTATGAATATTGTGCTTAAATAAATGGATATGTAAATAAGAGAATTCGTGGTGGAGAGGCAGCTGGATGGTGGCCTATGTCTGTTGCTGCAGGCTGGCTGACTTCAAGGCACCCTAAAACTCCTTCTTGATAGACTGTGGGTACATTTGGGGGTCTAGGGAAGAGAGCACAGCCAATGAAGAGGGTGGCTAAGAAAGAGCAGGGTAGTCCAGGATAGACCAGACAAGACCACCACCTGGGCTGTCTTCCTAGAGCATGAATCATGGTGGAGGTAAAAGAAAATCACAGAAGTGAGATAGGATTGAGTTTTCTAGGGGAGCCCCTGTCAAAATTGGGGTGGTCTGTGAGTATACAATGATCAACCTTATCCATGTCATGAATAGAAAATGGTCCAGGAAGGGGGTTAGGGGTTGGAGGATTTACAAAAGAAAGCACAGAATAAACTTATTGGAAGGAACATTGCGGTTTCAAATTACGCCCAGTGAACAGAGATTATATCAGTGTCTAAACTGAGAAAGGATTACAAGAAAAAGTCAACCACAACTGCACAGAAAGGAGTCAGCAGGAAATGAGGATGCTTTTAGACTGAGAATTAGAGAGGTGGGGCATATAAAATCAGAATTTTCACTTCAATATCTAATTCAGCTTTATTCACATCATGCTTGAACAAATGTTGGACAGCCACTATTAAATATACTAAACTCTACTGAATTAAATCATGAAACTTTGAAATCCTTCAGCATGTCAATAATAATGGAGTAGAGGTGAAGTCAATCATTGCTTATGGAAGAAAGCGTTAGCTATCTCTCTTTGTGTTTTAGAAGCTTTAAACTGAACATTTCTTGGTTCCAGTAAGGTATTTTACAAGATTCTGCATGTAATTGTTAGATAGAAGATTGAAAAACCATGATAATAAAACATGAATGATGGAATCCTTTTGTCCTCCCATTGCCTAAAATCTTATCAGAGATTAGTTAATGAGAAACCCCTCTCCTCTCAGCAACCATCTCACCACAACTCATTTGAATTAGTCAACTTGCTAATTCATCAAATCTTGTTGAACAACTGGGCAAAGGGGAACTTTTATAGGTGGTCTGGGATAGGAGGATGAATGGGAATTAGAGGTAGTTTTAGAGCATGGGGCAGGTAAGAAAAGGTAGAGCTAGGAAGGAAGTAGGTCAACTATGAGCTTTATGCCAAGCCAACAATTTAGGCTTGGTATAAGAGTATTAGAAGTATAGGGATATTAGATTTGGACATGAGATAAGGGCATTTGGAAACGTTGAACATTCAATTCACATTTACTTAGTACTTAAGTGCCAATTAAAAAAAAATGTATATGTTTGGCTGAGGCTGGGCCTAATTGCAGGCATGGGGGTTTAGTTATCCTGGGGTTTGTGGGATCTAAGTTCCCAAGGCAGGGGTCAAACCCATATCCCCTGAATTGGAAGGCAAATTCTTAACCACTGGACCACCAAGGAAGTCCCCAAGCTAGAGTCTAGCTGCTAAAGATGTCATGTCAGTGTATGGCAAAACCAATACAATATTGTAAAGTTAACAAATAGATAAACTAAATTAAAAAAAAAAAAGATGAACAACTCACGGTCATTCCCTGGAGCAATTTTCATTCTAGTGAAAAAAATAAAAAGCATAAATAGAGGATGAAGAAAGGGCTGCCGAAAAGAGGCTTAATATTTGGTGTTGTCATAATGGGTGACTAAGAGTTCGCTAGGCAAAAAGGAGAGGCGCTGAAGGCTCATGGGCAATGATTCAAAAGCCAGAGAATGGGGTCAAGAAAGCGCTTTGGTTCTGTTGCAGTCTAAAGACTTAGTGAAGGACAGGAGAGAGTTCAGGGGCCAGATCTTGAAAGACACTGCCTTCCAAGCTAAGGAGGTTGTCGTTTACCCTGCAAGTCATTGAAGGATTTTAAGCAGAACCGTTCTTTTCCAAAGAAAGCCTCTCTGGCAGCTACTTGGAGGCTGGAAAGAAGAGGACAGTTGAAGACAGGAAACTGCTTTGGCAGCAAGCTGGTTATTGCAGTAACTGAGGGGGCAAGTAATGAGAAAGTAAATATCAGCAGGCAGAAGAGGAAAACGGTTATTCAAATATTTAGAAGGTAGGTTCTCCAAAAATTGTTAACCAGCAGGACGTAGCATGACTGAGGGCTCAGGGTCTGGAAACACGGTTTCACAAGTTAAGAATACAAGTACAACAGGCAGGACAGGCAGAGGTAGGGTAAAAGACTCCAGTTTTGGATTATGAATACTTACTTCCTTTGGTTGGTAAATATTTTTAAAGCATCGGTTTCGTGATGCAATTTTAGTAGAACCTTACTCAAGCAAGTAAAAATTGTTTTACTAGTTGCAACCCTGATCTCATACACCCATTGTTTAGAAACTGCTAGCAAAATACATAGTAAACTGAAAGAGATGAGACCTGTGGTTGCCAAGGGGGAGGAGGGAAGGGAGAGGGAAGGACTGGGAGTTTGGGGTTGGTAATGGAAACAAGTACATTGAGAATGGATAAACAACAAAGTCCTGTACAGCACAGGAAACTATATCCAATTTCTCGGGATTAAACTGTAATAAACTGTGGAAAATTCTGAAAGAGATGGGAATACCAGACCATCTGACCTGTCTCTTGAGAAACCTGTATGCAGGTCAGGAAGCAACAGTTAGAACTGGACATGGAACAACAGACTGGTTCCAAATAGGAAAAGGAGTACGTCAAGGCTGTATTTTGTCACCCTGCTTATTTAACTTATATGCAGAGTACATCATGAGAAACGCTGGGCTAGAAGAAACACAAGCTGGAATCAAGATTGCCGGGAGAAATATCAATAACCTCAGATATGCGGATGACACCACCCTTATGGCAGAAAGTGAAGAAGAACTAAAGAGCCTCTTGATGAAGGTGAAAGAGGAGAGTGAAAAAGTTGGCTTAAAGCTCAACGTTCAGAAAACTAAGATCATGGCATCTGGTCCCATCACTTCATGGGAAATAGATGGGGAAACAGTGGAAACAGAGTCAGACTTTATTTTTTTGGGCTCCAGAATCACTGCTGATGGTGATTGCAGCCATGAAATTAAAAGACACTTACTCCTTGGAAGGAAGGTTATGGCCAACCTAGATAGCATGTTTAAAAGCAGAGACATTACTTTGCCAACAAAAGTCCATCTAGTCAAGGCTATGGTTTTTCCAGTGGTCATGTATGGATGTGAGAGTTGGACGGTGAAGAAAGCTGAGTGCCAAAGAACTGATGCTTTTGAACTGTGGTGTTGGAGAAGACTCTTGAGAGTCCCTTGGACTGCAAGGAGATCCAATCAATCCATCCTAAAGGAGATCAATCCTGGGTGTTCATTGGAAGGTCTGATGTTGAAGCTGAAACTCCAATACTTTGGCCACCTCATGCGAAGGGTTGACTCATTGGAAAAGACCCTAATGCTGGGTAGGACTGGGGGCGGGAGGAGAAGGAGACGACGGAGGATGAGATGGTTGGATGGAATCACCGACTCGATGGACATGGGTTTGGGTAGACTCCGGGATTTGGTGATGGACAGAGAGGCCTGGCGCGCTGCAATTCATGGGGTCACAAAGAGTCGGACACGACTGAGCGACTGAACTGAACTGAACTGAACTGAATGTGTATAACCGAGTCACTTTGCTATACAGAAAAGTGCCATACAGTGCCACAAAGCGCCACAACACTGCTACACAGTGTTATGCCAAAGAGATTGGCACAACACCGTAAATCAACTATTGTTGTTGAGTCGCTGAGTCCTGTCCGACTCCTTTATGACACCATGCAGTGTAGCCAGCCAGGCTCCTCTGTCCATGGGATTCCCAAGCAAGAATACTGGAGTGAGTTGCCATTTCCTTCTCCAGGGGATCTTCCTGACCCAGGGATCCAGACTGCTTCTCCTGCACTGGCAGGCGGATGCTTTACCGCTGAGCCACCAGGGGAGCCCAAATCCACTATGAAAGTGAAAGTGAAAGTCGCTCAGTGTCAGACTCGGTGGACTTCACAGTTGGTGGAATTCTCCAGGCCAGAATACTGGAGTGGGTAGCCTTTCCCGCCTCCAGGGGATCTTCCCAACCCAGGGATCAAACCAAGGTCTCCCTAATTGCAGGCAGATTCTTTACCATCTGAGCCACAGGGAAAGTCCCAAATCAACTATACTTCAATTTCTAAAGCAAACAAAAAAAAAGTAGTAGTTTGGACGTAGGCTGAGTGGAGACTTGCAAACTTTCACAATATTAATAATGCTATTGGTTTCCTGTGAGAAACTGACAGGTCTGTCTCAAGGGTCAAAATTGCTGCACTTCGTCCCTGGGTGGGCTCGAACCACCAACCTTTCGGTTAACAGCCGAACGCGCTAACCGATTGCGCCACAGAGACAGAAGCTGTAGGTGTTGTTTGCCAAGTCGGGTCACTGAAGAATAAACTCCAAGTGTTCCGTGTCTCCACTGTAGTTGAGGTCGGCGTAGGAACTGGTAGAGACATTCCCTCCAGAGCACCAGGGAAGTAAGTAGCCCAGAGAGAAGTGGGTCCTTTTCCCGCACTAGCACCTGCTTAGATCTGAGACAGGACTGTTTCTACCCGGAAGATGCTAAGAAAACGAGAGCAGCCGAAGGTGAATGAACCGGACTCTTCGTCGTCGTTCGGTCGCTCAGTCAGGTCCGACTCTTTGCGACCCCATGGACTGCAACACGCCAGGCCTCCCTGTCCATCACCAACTCCCAGAGCTTGCTCAAACTCATGTCCATCCAGTCGGTGATGCCATCCAACCATCTCATCCTCTGTCGTCCTCTTCTCCTGCCTTCAGTCTTTCCCAGCATCAGGGTCTTCTCGAATGAGTCAGCTCTTCGCATCAGGTGGCCAAAGTATGGGAGCTTCAGCTTCAGTATCAGTCTTTCCAATGAATATTCAGGGTTGATTTTCTTTAGGATTGACTGGTTGGATCTCCTTGCAGTCCAAGGGACTCTCGAGAGTCTTCTCCAACACCACAGTTCGAAGGCATCAGTTCTTTGGCGCTCAGTCTTTTTTATTGTCCAGCTCTCACATAGGTGCATGACTACTGGAAAAACCATAGGCTAATACAGTTTTGCCAAGAGAACGCACTGGTCATAGCAAACACCCTCTTCCAACAACACAAGAGAAGACTCTACACGTGGACATCATCAGATGGTCAACACCGATATCAGATTGATTATATTCTTTGCAGCCGAAGATGGAGAAGCTCTATACAGTCAGCAAAAACAAGACCAGGAGCAGACTGTGGCTCAGATCATGAACTCCTTATTGCCAAATTCAGACTTAAATTGAAGAAAGTAGGGAAAACCACTAGTCCATTCAGGTATGACCTAGATCAAATCCCTTATGAGTATACAGTAGAAGTGACAAATAGATCTAAGGGGCTAGATCTGATAGACAGAGTGCCTGATGAACTATGGACAGAGGTTCGTGACATTGTACAGGAGACAGGGATCAAGACCATCCCCATGGATAAGAAATGCAAAAAATGCAAAAAAGCAAAATGGTTGTCTGAGGAGGCCTTACAGAACTGGGAGGAGAAGAGAAGGGAAAAGTAAAGGAGAAAGGGAAAGATATTCCCATTTGAATGCAGAATTCCAAAGAATAGCAAGGAGAGATAAGAAAGCCTTCCTCAGTGATCAATGCAAAGAAATAGAGGAGAACAACAGATTGGGAAAGACTAAAGAACTCTTCAAGAAAATTAGAGATACTAAGGGAACATTTCATGCAAAGATGGGCTCGATAAAGGACAGAAATGGTATGGACCTAACAGAAGCAGAAGATATTAAGAAGAGGTGGCAAGAATACACAGAACTGTACAAAAAAGATCTTCACGACCCAGATAATCACGATGGTGTGATCACTCACCTAGAGCCAGACATCCTGGAATGTGAAGTCAAGTGGGCCTTAGAAAGCATCACTACGAACAAAGTGGAGGTGATGGAATTCCAGTTGAGCACTTTCAAATCCTGAAAGATGATGCTGTGAAAGTGCTGCACTCGATATGCCAGCAAATATGGAAAACTCAGCAGTGGCCACAGGACTGGAAAAGGTCAGTTTTCATTCCAATCTCAAGAAAGGGCAATGCCAAAGAATGCTCAAACTACCGCACAACTGCACTCATCTCACATGCTAGTTCAGTGATGCTCAAAATTCTCCCAGCCAGGCTTCAGCAATACGTGAACCGTGAACTTCCAGATGTTCAAGCTGGTTTTAGAAAAGGCAGAGGAACCAGAGATCAAATGGCCAATATCCGCTGGATCATTGAAAAAGCAAGAGAGTTCCAGAAAAACATTGATTTCTGCTTTATTGACTATGCCAAAGCCTTTGACTGTGTGGATCACAATAAACTGTGGGAAATTCTGAAAGAGATGGGAATACCAGACCATCTGACCTGTCTCTTGAGAAACCTGTATGCAGGTCAGGAAGCAACAGTTAGAACTGGACATGGAACAACAGACTGGTTCCAAATAGGAAAAGGAGTACGTCAAGGCTGTATATTGTCACCCTGCTTATTCAACTTCTATGCAGAGTACATCATGAGAAACGCTGGGCTGGAAGAAACACAAGCTGGAATCAAGATTGCCGGGAGAAATATCAATAACCTCAGATAAGCAGATGACACCACCCTTATGGCAGAAAGTGAAGAAGAACTAAAGAGCCTCTTGATGAAAGTGAAAGAGGAGAGTGAAAAAGTTGGCTTAAAGCTCAACATTCAGAAAACTAAGATCATGGCATCTGGTCCCATCACTTCATGGGAAATAAATGGGGAAACAGTGGAAACAGTGTCAGACTTTATTTTTGGGGGCTCCAAAATCACTGCTGATGGTGACTGCAGCCATGAAATTAAAAGATGCTTACTCCTTGGAAGGAAGGTTATGGCCAACCTTGATAGCATATTTAACAGCAGAGACATTACTTTGCCAACAAAGGTCCATCTAGTCAAGGCTATGGTTTTTCCAGTGGTCATGTATGGATGTGAGAGTTGGACGGTGAAGAAAGCTGAGCGCCGCAGAATTGATGCTTTTGAACTGTGGTGTTGGAGAAGACTCTTGAGAGTCCCTTGGACTGCAAGGAGATCCAATCAATCCATCCTAAAGGAGATCAGTCCTGGGTGTTCTTTGGAAGGACTGATGTTGAAGCTGAAACTCCAATACTTTGGCCACCTCATGCGCAGAGTTGACTCGTTGGAAAAGATCCTAATGCTGGGAAGGATGGGAGCAGGAGGGGAAGGTGATGACAGAGGATGAGATGGTTGGATCGCATCACTGACTCGATGGACATGGGTTTGGGTAAACTCCAGGAGTTGGTGATGGACAGGGAGGCCTGGCGTGCTGCGATTCATGGGGTCGCAAAGAGTCGGACACGACTGAGCGACTGAACTGAACTGACTATACTGACCTTTGTCGGCAAAATAATGTCTGTGCTTTTTAATACACTGTCTAGGTTTGTCACAGCTTTTCTTCTAAGGAGCAAGCGTCTTTTAATTTCATGCCTGCTGTCACCGTTCGCAGTGATTTGGCGGCAAAAATCTGTCACTGTTTTCATTGTTTCTCCATCTATTTCGCCATGAAGCGATGGGACTGGATTTTTGAATGTTGAGTTTAAAACCAGCCTTTTCACTCTTCTCTTTCACCCTGTTCAAGAGACTCTTTAGTTCCTCCTGGCTTTCTGCCATAAAGGTGATGTCATCTGCATATCTGAGGTTATTGATATTTCTCCTGGCAATCTTGATTCCAGCTTGTGCTTCATCCAGTCCGGCATTTTGAATGATGTACTCTGCCTATAAGCCAAATAAGCAGAGTGACAATATACAGCCTTAACTACTCCTTTCCCAATTCTGAAACAGTCTGTTGTTCCATGTCTGGTTCTAACTGTTGCTTCTTGACCTGCATACAAGTTTCCCAGGAGGCAGGTCAGATGGTCTGGTATTCCCACCTCTTGAAGAATTTTCTACAGTTTGTTGTGATCTACACCGATGGGGGTCTTAGGGGAAATCCAAAATGAATGCTATGCGTTCAGGAGTTCATTTGGTTTTGCTCAGAGAAGTACATCACCATACTTTTTTGCCGATTTAGGCAGTTTATGCATTCATGTGTACATGCATGATTGTTAACTTATAATAACATTATTATTGTGAAAATTTTAAATACTGTATCACATATCCAATCATGTCTGGAAAAATGTTATATCTAAGTAAAGGAGCATGGTGAAACAAAACTAATCTTCAATTTCAGCAGTTTAGAAGGATTTCTACTAGCTTATTAGGCTCCCAGACAGAATATAGAGTTTATAAATGCCTGTAACTTACGGACTTTCACTCTGACATAATCCAGATGCAAATATTCAAGGGCCCTTATCCAACATAATCAACCTAGGCATTCTGGCCAGTGCTGGGCCTGATAAAGTCCATCTCTTCTCTCCACTTTGGAAAGAAGCTCCTCTCTTTGTTCTTGAGCCGTTTAAAAACCCCAGGCTTCCTGAGCTGCATCTTCTCTGCCACAGGCATACCCAGCCAGGTTACAATACCAGTTCTTCGCTGAACACAGGCACTCACAAGAAGCGATTTTCTCTGTTGCCCAAATCCCAGGGTGCCTCTGAAACCAACACATAGAATCTCCGTCTTCCTTCTGCACCACCATCCTCTTAATAATGGGTTCCAGATTAGGTGCAGGTCCAAGTTTTCACTGATTTCCAGTGAAATGAGAATACACACAATATATATGTGTGTGTGTGTGTGTGTGTGTGTCTCAGATAAGTTTGCCAAATGACCTCCAAGCCAACATTGTTTTTTCACACTTTAAATTTTTGTTTTTAAATGTCCCTTCTTTTATAACATTAAGATGAGGATAGATGACAGTTGATGTGGCTGTGATTGTTTTATTAATTTCCTAACTTAGCAAAACAAAAAGTTAGCAACCCTATGTTGGTCACCAACATTTGGGGGAAATTTTTACTTCTCTATGAAGTCCTAGTTTGGGAATCACTACTTTCATCTTGGCCACAAAAAGTAAAAATAATTTTCAAGTTTATTCTAAATACATATACATTTCCTGTACTTCACTTTGCATGTACACATGATAACAATCCAAAAGAAGGTGGGAAAAGAATAAAAGAAAAACTGAGGCAAAAAGAAAGTACAAAATGGGAGTGAAATACAATTTCACCCTATTACAGTGAGAGGAATAAATAGCCAGTAATTATTCTGATTGGTCAGTGCCATACCAGTGAACTCCTCAGATAGAATTGTCCTTTGGGTTCTGCTTTGGCTCTCCCTAGACACTCCAGAAACCTTCCCCATACCACTGCTAGCCAATTCTAAGAAACTCTAGGTAGTCACTTCCAAGGAGGCCACTCAGTGCCTCCCAATATGTGGGTCTAATTTAAGGCAGCCTACTGCAGGTCCATAGGTCCCTGTCCCTATATGTCTCCCAGGATAGGGCTACCTGAACCACAGTCCAATTAAAAAGCACTCAGTGTCAGTCTGGCTGCTACTCAGCACACTTCTGTAGTCACCCTTGCTTGTAGCCATCTGTGGGAACTGCAGCCTCCACCCAATCTTGGCACCAAGAAAGTCAGAATAGCAGAGACAGCAGGCAGTAATAGGTCATGGTGAAGGCATCAGTCAGGTGTTGTGGCCTCTGCTGGCACTCTGGCTCTGGAGTATAAGAAAAATCAGGGACTAAGGGATGACTGAGATGCACTTGTTCTCTTTTTCTATCCATGTTGTACTAATATTTTACCTTCTTTTCTTGGGGTGAGGTGGGGTTTTTTTTTGTTTTTTTTAAACCCAAATATCTTCCCACCATGGGCATTAAAATTTGTTTTAGTAATAAAAAGAATAATTAATGTTTGCGTGTTGCCAGTCACCATTTTAAACATTTACTAACTCATTTGAAAATTGTAATTATTATCTTCATCCCCTGTGACAGACAAGGAAACTGAGACAGAGAGCCAAAATTCCAACACAGGAAGCACAACAGGCCCCATGTGCTTAACCACCACATTATGTTGCCTCATCCAGCCTAAATGGTTGAGGTCAACCTAACTGCATATCTCATTCCAATAAATGATTTTTGTATGATAGAGATAACACATACATAAAACCTTGGACAATAGTTTAAAGGCTAGAAAAAATGTTAATACAATTGCTGCTAGTTCAACAGAAGATGACAGGGAATTCAGTATCAACATCTATCCTTTCCTAATTTTAGGAAAGTTTTCTACTTATTGAGACAGGTTACCTAATGACTATCCATTTTGGGGGGAAGAAATTGGAGGAATTTGATGAATTTCCCCTATGCTAAACCAGGGTTCAGGTAGAAGCATCATTTGGCTAGTGACAGCTGTATAAAATAAAGCCAGCAATTATTAAAAATCAGCCAATTTGGAGAGGAATAGAAAGGTTTAACATAGTATTTGCCCTGACATTACCCAGAGATCAGTTTTATAAGATACAAAAACACATTTATCTACATACATAAAGAATAATAGAGAATTTTTGAAATACATATTCTTATAAATGTTTTAAATCTTCAGAATATTCCTAGCTAAACACATTCCTAGCTCTGTGTTTCAACATAAATGAATCCCATAAAACTAATATTAATGGAAATAATGCTAGTTGCAAAAGAATACATACCACCTGATGCCAGTTATGTAAGTTTTAAATCCTTGTATTTCAATATCCTGCTTAAGAATGAAACAGAAGAAGCCTCCAATGTTCCTCTATTTTTCTTCTTCCCAGTAAGGAGTCTTATTTTGGATTTTATATTTATTATTCCTTTGGTTTTTATAAGCTTCACTACTTGTGTGGGTGCATGTGTGCTGAGTCACTTCTGTCATTTCTCTGCAACCTTTATGCCATTCTTTGTGGCCTTATGGACCATAGCCCTCCAGGCTCCTCTGTCCATGGGATTCTCCAGGGATGAATACTGGAGTACCTGGGTTGCCATGCCCTCCTCCGGGGTCATTATTTGTATATATATTATCAAATATCTGAAGAGCAATTAAATTATATAGAAAATAAAGAGGATTCAAGCCTTGGAAGAAGGAACCACAATGGGTAATATCTTCATTCTGAGAGCACTCACCAATCAGACAGAGTCAGGCATATGAACATGCTGAAAACCAACCTTATACCTCATGCATCAAGGTAGAGTTAAGAGCTGCCAGACTGGCTGGAAATTGAAGGAATAAATTTCAGAAAGCAGGGAGCATCATCAGGGAAAAACAATCTGCAAATGAATCACATTTCATATCTTTGGTTCACCCTAGTACCTGGTATGTACTGATTCAAGGGAGGCCAGGGTGAAAATAACAGCTGGAAGTCTAAACGAATACTGAGCAGAGAGTTCAAGAGCTGCCCCACCAGAGGAAAAAACACTGGAAATGACATAAATATTCAAAAATAGGAGACTTGCTAAAGAAATTATGATGTAGCCATATAGTATAACAATGAAGTCATTAAACTAATGTTTTAGACTAGAACTTAATGAATATAGAAATATTCACATGTTTAACTAAACATTCAAGTAGCTTTAAAAATGTGTACAGTATGATTCTAACCTTGCAATTAAAAATGCCAAAGAGATAAAACATACAGCAAAATATTAATAGAGATTTTCTGGATGATGGAAATATGCATGCCTTTTATTTCTTTGTGAGTGTCTTATTCTCCGTATTTTCTGTAAGGGCTATATATTACCCTTATATTCAGGAAAATTATTATCCTTTGGGAAAAAATGAGCATATACTATCTACCAGATGCTCACACAAGGCACTGCTTCAAAGGACTCTAGCCTTGCAAAGCATGTCAAAAACTGTACTTTTGTTCTTCTCCTTTATAAAGAAACTGCAGCCCAGAAAAGTTAAATGACTTGCAAACAACCCAACAGTGTTTAGTGATAAGTAAGCAAATAATAGGCCTTCTGATAGTCAAACCAGTGACTCATTTCTTTGTAAACCAGTTTAGACATAAAATCTTGGTTTATTCTTCATCATCCCTTGTAGAGGAGAGGTTGTTTCATAAATTGCATTCTTTCGTGTAGTATGGCAGTGCAAAGAGTGTGGGCTTGAGAATGTAGGTTGGTCCTTACTGAATAGCAATGTGAAGGAAGGGAGCAAATGAGAGCTTAGTGAATCGTCAATGCAGGAGAAAATAAGAAGGAAAAAAGGTGGAAATCTGGAGTACAGGGCCTAAGGCAGAGCCTGAATCCTGGGGATGGGATTCAAGTGTGCAACAGGAAAACAATGGGGATGGCCCACTCAGCTGCAGAGCAGGTGGAAACTTGATTGCAGGATTAATGAGTCAACGCATTTAACGCAGAACCGGGGGTCAAAATAACCACAGCAACTAGTACTCTTGCCCAGCCTCCAAAAGATTTGCATGCAAGAGAAGTACTCTTGGAAAGAGCCTAAAGTTGTTTAGTCTTTGTTTTGGCAGTGGGAGAACAAAATGGAACATCATCTCTATCTCCTCGTCGGGGAATCGAACCCCGGTCTCCCGCGTGACAGGCGGGGATACTCACCACTATACTAACGAGGAAAACGACAGTTACACCCTCAAAATTTCTAGCTAGCAAGTTATTTCTAAACTGCCATAGTCATTTCTTGAAAGATGGCTGTTGTTCATCTTGTCACTTTACTGTATCTAGACCGTCACATTGCATTTGAAACATAATGGGAGCTCCAGGTGTAATTTAAACTTTCTAATAGCCACCTTAAAAAGTAAGAAGAAACAGGTGATATTTTTAATAATATGTGTGATTTAACCCAAAATTCCGAAATAAGAACTAGAATTTTTTACATAATTTTCAAGCTGGTAAGTATTTTACATTTACAGATACCACATTTCACCTCAGACGTTAAATTTTCATTGGAAAAAATATTTAGATTTCATAACATTCACAACTGAAATTCAAGTAGATTCATAAAGTACCAAGTTGTTACTAACGTACTTTAAAGTTCAGCAATAGATAAGTGGAGTATCTGTTTAACATTTTACATCAATTTATTTCAACTAATTAATGTATTAATTACAATTAAGTAGACTTTGAAATGCAGTTCCTCAGACACATTCGCCAGTTTCAAGTGCCCAACAGTCTGTAGCTACCGTATCAGTCTCGGAGACATAAAACCATGGCCCCTTTCTGAAGCTCAGTTTCAGACAGGACATCCGGAAGATCCCAAAGATTTCTCAAGAGTTGAAAGTTTAAAATGAAAGGCAGGAGGGAAGGTAAGAGAGAAAAGAGACGCTTCAGAGTCTAATCCCTCCAAAATGTAGCTGGGCAGAGAATGAGGTCGAGAGAGAAAGTGAGGTATGGCTGCAGTTCTAGTTTCAGTTCTCAGTTTCACTCAGGCTTTAAATTGTAAAATACATCGCACGCTCTGCTTCTCTCTCTTAAGGAGCTTGTTTAGTTAGGTGAAAGAGGGAAATTAGTTAGGTGAAAGAGGGAAAAGAAGACGGCTGCGTTGGCCGGGAATCGAACCCGGGTCAACTGCTTGGAAGGCAGCTATGCTCACCACTATACCACCAACGCCTGTTTGTTAACTTTTTCGAATTACATATGTAAGAGTAATAGAGACTATGACTCTGCAAATGTTTTTTAGTACTGTTCTGTGTCTGAAACCCCAAAATACACAGAGCCTTTTCTAGGCGAGGATGGACCCCATCCTTACTCCTCTTAATCGCCCCGCCAACTAAGGACGAGGACCTGAAACGCAGAGACCACCAGGGGCCCAGAGCTGGAAGGATGGAACAGCGGGAAGCCGGGAGGGAAAGCCAGTGCCTCGCGAGGCAGAGCATTTCCTTCCCCACGCCCCCGCCTTCTGTCACCCGAACTCCCTGCTCCGCCGCTTGGCGCCGCCCCAGGACTAGAGCCACAGGGTGCTGGATTCAGTAAGGGCGATTTGAAGCGAAGGGGCCGAGGGAGAGCAGCCAACAAGGGAATCCACTCTGGTGTGGCTAGGTCTCCCGAGAGAAGCGAGAGGAGCGTTCGAAGGGGCACTGGAGAAATGGATCTTTACAGTTTAGGATGGTGAAGACGTAGGAAGTAAGTCAGAAACAGTTTTATTTTCCCTATTTTGAGAAGAAGTCCAGGGGGAGTTCTAGTTTTATTTAAAATGAGAAAATAACAGCATGTTACAGCAATTTCTGACAGTCTTAGAAGGAAATAAGAAAACCGGTTTCCCGTGTGTCAGGATGGCCGAGCGGTCTAAGGCGCTGCGTTCAGGTCGCAGTCTCCCCTGGAGGCGTGGGTTCGAATCCCACTTCTGACAATATTTATTTTCTTCGGGGATTTCTTCTTGTTTCCCAACGAATAAGTAGGATTGAATTCGTGGGGAAAAGACTATTGATTAATCTACACTTCATTTTTTAATCAACGCTTTTTTTTATCAACCCTCTTAAATGCTCCCTATCTACATATGAAGAGTGTGCTTCCCTTCGAATATAAAACTGAATCTATTTATATCTATATTATGTGTTGTGTGTTAGTCGCTCAGTCGTGTCCGCCTCTTTGCGATCCCATAGACTGTAGCCCATCAGGCTCCTGTGTCCATGACATTTTCCAGGCAAGAATACTGGAGTGAGTTGCCATTTCCTTCTCCAATTTAGATCCATCCCTAGTTACATTTTTTTCCCTTTCCTTTAGACTCCAGTTTCTCAGTGCTTATTCACTTCATGGAGAAAAGCCCTCAATCCAGATCTCTTAATTTGCAATTGACCCGAGTCTTTTTTTTTCAATTAGTTTATTTTCTATTTTTTAACTTTACAATATTGTATTTGTTTTGCCATACATTGACATGAATCCACCATGGGTGTACATGTTTTCCCCTTCCAGAACCCCCCTTCCACCTCCCTCCCCATCCCATCCCTCCGGGTCATCCTGGTGCACCAGCCCTGAGCACCCTGTATCATGCATTGAACCTGGACTGGCGATTCGTTTCACATATGATAATTTACATGCTTCCATGCCATTCTCCCATATCATCCCGCCCTCGCCCTCTCCCATAGAGTCCATAATACTGTTCTATTTATCTGTGTCTCTTTCGATGTCTCGCATACAGGGTTATCTTTACCGATTGACTAAATACCATATATATGTGTTAGTATACTGTATTGGTGTTTCTCTTTCTGGCTTACTTCACTCTGTATAATAGGCTCCAGTTTCATCCACCTCATTAGAACTGATTCGAATGTATTCTTTTTAATGGCTGAGTACTATTCCATTGTGTATATGTACCACAGCTGACCCGAGTCTTTTTGTGCTCAAGATTGTAGTGTCGAGCTTTGGTGAGACTCTGATTCCCCACTATCTTGCCAAACTTGCTCCCACCACCGATTTTTATTCAATAGGCTTGCTGTACCACCAAAAAATGGAAAGAAATCAACATACCAAGCCCAGGGAAAAGTAATAGAGAGAGAAAATAAATTCATGAAGTTGTTTCAAGAACTTTTTCTTCAAGACCTAAAAAAGCCACTTTCTCATTTGAGAGGAACTGGCTATGGAAAAATGTCCTTTGCAGAAGAGAGAAAACTGTCAATCTGAAGAGGCTGAATGTGTGAGGTTCATAAGCAAGAAGATGGAAGGATCTTTAGGTTGGTTAGTGGAAGTTTACATTCTTTGTTATTTACTAGACTATGACCTTGGGAAATGTATTTGACTTTTCTGAGTCTTAGTTTGCTTGTTGTAAAAGGGAGACAGAATTGTTGCGAGGATTGAGTGAGATGACCTAGAAGCTTACTAGAAATACAAATCTCAGACTGCACCTCTGATTTACTGAATCCACATTTTATAAGATTCTCAAATGATTCTCATGCATATTAAAGTTTGAAAGCACTGGTCTATCTAATTTATATGTCTTTGCACAGGTAGATCTTTAACTTGGAATATCCTTTCCCTTGCCACCTTTTACTCTGTATCATTTGAACGCTTACAATATGCCTTACAACTGCTTAAAACAGAGGATAAAAAGTTAAATTAGATACTGTATCTAAAGACAATAAGAGTGTATCCATAAGAGAGACAGGTAAAAAATAGCAAAGCTGAACCTTAACCACATGATCAAGATTAAGATCACCAGAGTTTAGTCACAATGGTATCACATTCCTCCTGATATAATGCAATAAGATGGGCACTTCACCATGTATATACTGCCCCCAAATCCCACTCTAACCATGAGAAGTCTGACAAACCCAAATTAGGGGACAATCTGCTCCCCTGGTAGCTCAGCTGATAAAGAATCCACCTGCAACGCAGGAGACCTGGGTTGGATCCCTGGGTTGGGAAGACCCCCTGGAGAAGGGAAAGGCTACCCACTCCAGTATTCTGGCCTGGAGAATTTCATGGACTGTATAGTCCATGGGGTTGCAAAGAGTTGGACACAACTGAACGGCTTTCACTTTCTTTCTGCCAGATACCTAACCAGTACTTACCAAAATGTGAAAGGTTTTTTTTGACATTGCTTTATTTCTTTCTTTATTCATTCATTCATTTATTTTTGGCCATGCTGAGACTGCACTGCTGCATGTGGGCTTTCTGTAGTTGCAGAGAGTGGTGGGCTATTCTCTAGTTGGCTTCTCACTGCACAGCAGAGAATCTATGTGCTCCAGCTTCAATAGTTGCAGCACAGGGACTCATTAGTTGTTTGTGGCTCAAGGGCCCTGGAGTGTGCAGGCGTCAGTAGTTGTGGCGTGGGCTCAGTAGTTGCAGAGCTTGGGCTTAATTGCTCAAAGCCTCCATGTAAGACCTTAACATTAAGGGAAGGTGGATGAAGGATATACAGTGACTTTCTATAGTATCTTTACAACTCTCTGTCAGTTTAAAATTATTGCAAAATAAAAAGGTCTTAAAAAAAAAAAACTTAACAGTGGTTACCTGTTAGGAATAGTAGCAATTGGGAGTGGGGCAAGGAACTGCTATGATTCTTGTTCTGCCCCCACTGCCACCACGAGGCTTGTGGGATCTGAACTTCCCCTACCAGGGACAGAAACCCAGCGAAAGCAGTGGAAGTACAGAGTCCTAACCACTGGACCACCAGGGGGTTCCCCAAACTGCTGATTTTCCATTGGGAAGGTTGTAGGAAGTTTTGATTTTTTAATAATGGGACGTATTTTGTTTCAATATTTTGGGAAACAAATTAATACTGTAATCACACATAGTTGTGATTACAGTATTCAAACTAAGACTATATACACACAATACAACGACATTTAAATACCATGCCGTCCTCCAACCCAGGGATCAAACTGCATCTCCTGCATTGCAGGGGGATTCTTTAACTCTGAGTCACCAGGGAAGCCCATTAACAGGAAACAATCCCCAAAGTATCTAAAGCATCAACAACAGTCATTTAGAAGTAGATGAACTGGTTAGTTTGTTTAAATCTCTCTGTAGAAAAATAGATACCATCCAAATGAGATCCGAAGTGTTTTCACAGCTAAGCATGATGAAATTCTCCTTCTTATAACCTGTGTCTGTTCAGAGAGAGAGATTGTTGAAATGTGAGGAAACTATCCAAACCTTGTACGTGCCATCATTCTGCTTGAGAAGTTACAAACAGTTTGCGGTGGTCAATGTTGGAAGTTGGAAGGACATTCAGGAAAGGGGAAGTACAATACAGAAGATGTGTGTGATATCATCTCTGTTTTGCAGGCTCTTTCAATGTGAAACCAAGTCACAAAAGGCTTGGGCCAGGTGCAGGAAAAAGCAGTTAAAAATGAGAAATGACAACTAGATGACAGGTGGGTTGTTACTGCAATCTCCTCTCAACCTGTAAGAGACCACCCTTAGCTAAATATAATGTAGTGTTCCTCTAACCAAGGCCACCTTCATTTCTGAGATAAAAATAAGTCTTTGGGCTGATTGGGAACTAACTTACACAAACTTATCCTTCTCTTATGTCATTTAACTGGCAGTAAAGTTGAGCCTGAGGATATTCCCCAGGTTCAGTCACTTGCTATAAAAAGCACATATTCACTTAATGAATAATGCAAAGATACAATTAAATATAAAATATACTTTTTCTCTCAGGGCTCAGTATCCAACTATGTTCTAAAGAAATAATATGTACAATTTCACAACATCTGGAGGATAATCTTTTTTTCTTTAATAGTCTGTTTGTGAGGTAACAGTGCACAGAATGTAGAAGTAGGCAGGACGTAGTTCTTAATTCCAACTCTCCCCATTACCCACGTTCCCTGACTTAATAGCTATGGATATTGAGTAAATTGCTTAACCTCTTTTAACCTCTGGATCCTCACTTTCAAAAGAGATAATACACTGTGATGTTGCTATGATGATTAAATTAGATTGTGTAAAGTACCTGGTACATAGTTGACAATCAATTAGTAATAATTAGTGATAGTGAATATTTGTTGCTCAATACTAGATGCCTAGCCTAACATTCTTCTTCACTCCTCACATACTTACTTAATTGTACCCTCATAACAATTCTGAGATACTATTTGGTCATCGTCCCCATTACATAGAAGGGAACACTGAAGCTCAGAGTTTAACTTGCAGAGAAGATAAAGTAACACCTGTCTGGCTCCAGTACAGCCAGACTGTGTAGTACACAGTTGCCACTGTCGTCATCATCATCATCATCCTAGCGCTCATCAGCACAAAGCAGGTGGGACCATGCAATTTTTCCCACACAGATAAGATCAATAACAACTTTAATTACACCACTAGACTTACTCTCTTAATCTAACAAATACTATTCCCCAGAATCCAGGACTTGGGGTCTGTTCGCTAAAAGAACAATAATAAGGTCACATTATGAGAGGCAAATAATTAGCATATAAACTTTTTGTCCGTGTATTAGGACACATAGAGTGACAAACTAAACTAAGCTCCCAATACAGAATTTTTATTTTAGGGTCTTGCCAAAACTTGTTTCTCTTCATTCTCTGCTTTTCCAACTCCACCTCCCTCCCTCTTTCAACACAATATCACTATTCTCTCATTTCTCTCCTCACACTTCAATACTATTTCAATGTGCCTTCCTAAAACTCTTCCCCTTGCTTTCCCCTATAGAAATTATGCACATGCTGCTGCTGCCGCCAAGTCGCTTCAGTCGTGTCCGACTATGCGACCCCATAGACAGCGGCCCACCAGGCTCCCCCATCCCTGGGATTCTCCAGGCAAGAACACTGGAGTGGGTTGCCATTTCCTTCTCCAATGCATGAAAGTGAAAAGGGAAAGTGAAGTCGCTCAGTCGTCTCCAACTTCTAGTGACCCCATGGACTGCAGCCTACCAGGCTCCTCCATCCATGGGATTTTCCAGGCAAGAGTACTGGAGTGGGGTGCCATTGCCTTCTCCGAATTATGCACATAGCCTCATGAATTTTCTTCCCATCCCTTCTTCAAAATCCACCCCAACATTTCTGCTTCTGTAAGCCCTGCCCCTTCATCTGCTTAACTGGATAGAATGAAAACTAAGAAATTTTAAGTTTATTTAGCTTTATTATTTCATATAACAAATCCATACATGCAAGTAACAAAATATATTAAATGTAGGTAAAAGCAATATTAAAATGCCACACAAATGTTCATAATGATTACTTCTGCTTGTTTGATGTAGGAGAAGATTTTTTATAAGTCAAATGACAAATACCTCAGTAATAAAACATACTGACCAAAAAACAATTCTCTGTTGGGGGTAAGATTCTCCTCCACTCCCACCCCTGAAGTTAGGCAGGATCACAGTAGACAGTCTAGAAAGTCCACAAACCCAGCCCTTACAGTCCAGCTGACCCGTCCAGAAGGGCCATTTAATCGACCTCCTCAATGACAGGGCCAGTACTGTGGGCTCCATGCCGGGCTTGAGCTCCACAACTGCTGCCCACAGGGACATCAGGCCCCCCATAGAACCTGGAGAAGATGGGGCAACAGATCTGCTCCAGCTCCCTCTTTTGATGCTCATATTCCTCTTTCTCCGCCAACTGGTTTTGCTCCAGCCAAGCAAGGACTTCCTGACACTTGTCTTGTACTTTGCGCCTGTCCTCTTCAGGAATCTTATCTCTAAGCCTCTCCTCGTGCAAAGAGCTCTTCACATGGAAGACACAGGCCTCCAGAGAGTTTTTGGCAGCCACCCTGTCTCTCTGGGCCTCATCCTCAGCCTTATACTGCTCAGCCTCACGAACCATCCTCTCCACCTCCTCCTTGCTAAGCCGGCCCTTGTCATTGGTGATGGTGATCTTGTTAGCTTTGCCTGTGCTCCTGTCAGTGGCTGTCACACTCAGGATGCCATTGGCGTCAATGTCGAAGGTCACCTCGATCTGGGGGACTCCACGTGGGGCAGGAGGGATGCCACTGAGCTCAAAGCGCCCCAGCAGGTTATTGTCCCTGGTCATGGCCCTCTCACCCTCATACACCTGAATCAGGACCCCAGGCTGGTTGTCTGAATAGGTGGTGAAAGTCTGAGTCTGCTTGGTTGGGATAGTGGCATTCCTCTGAATCAGTGTAGTCATCACCCCACCAGCTGTCTCCAGCCCCAGGGACAGGGGAGCCACATCCAGCAGCAGGAGATCCTGCACCTTCTCACACGTGTCCCCCATCAACACTGCTGCCTGCACAGCAGCCCCATAAGCCACAGCTTCATCCGGGTTGATGCTCTTGTTCAGCTCCCTGCCATTGAAGAAGTCCTGCAGGAGCTTCTGTATCTTGGGGATTCGGGTAGAGCCACCCACCAGGACAATGTCATGGATCTGGGCCTTGCCCAGCTTGGCATCCCTCAAGGCCTTCTCCACCGGCTCCAGGGTGCTGCGGAAGAGGTCTGAGCACAGTTCTTCAAAGCGGGCTCGAGTGATAGAAGTGTAGAAGTCTACACCCTCAAACAGGGAATCGATCTCCAGAGTGGCCTGAGTACTGGACGACAGGGTGCGCTTGGCGTGCTCGCAGGCCGTGCGGAGCCTGCGCAGGGCCCGCTTGTTCCTGCTCAAATCCTTCCCGTGCTTCCGCCGGAACTCCTCCATGAAGTGGTTCACCAGCCGGTTGTCGAAGTCCTCTCCACCCAGGTGAGTGTCTCCAGCCGTGGCCTTCACCTCAAAGACACCAGCGTCGATGGTGAGGACCGACACGTCGAAGGTGCCCCCACCCAGGTCGAAAATAAGCACGTTGCGCTCTCCGGCGCCCAGCCGGTCCAGGCCGTAGGCGATGGCAGCTGCCGTGGGCTCGTTGATGATCCTCAGAACGTTGAGCCCCGCGATGGCACCCGCGTCCTTGGTGGCTTGACGCTGCGAGTCGTTGAAGTAGGCGGGCACCGTGATTACAGCGTGCTTCACGGGCTGGCCCAGGTACGCCTCCGCCGTCTCCTTCATCTTGCTCAGCACCATGGACGAGATCTCCTCGGGGTAGAACGCCTTGTCCTCCCCGCGGTAGGACACGCGCACCTTGGGCTTGCCGCCCTCGCTCACCACCTGGAAGGGCCATTGCTTCATGTCCGACTGCACAGTGGGGTCTGCGAACCTTCGCCCAATCAGTCGTTTGACGTCGAACACAGTGTTGTGCGGGTTCAGGGCCGCCTGGCTCTTGGCCGCGTCGCCCACCAGCCGCTCGGTGTCTGTGAAGGCCACGTAGCTGGGGGTGGTGCGGTTGCCCTGGTCGTTGGCGAGGATCTCCACCTGGCCGCGCTGGAACACGCCCACGCATGAGTACGTGGTGCCCAGGTCGATACCTATGGCCAGCTCCCTCACGCCGGACATGGTTGTGCTTTCTCCCGCTCCCGGCGACGAGTGCGGTACGGGGTCGGATGCTCGAGCTTGCGGAAGTTGGTGCTGCTCCTCCGTGGAGATGCGCTCAGCGGGGCTGCTCTCTTGCCTGCCCAGCTCGATCTGCTCGGCTCTGGCTCCACAAGCTTTTTATCCAGTTGCTGGAGGCCCGCCTCCTCCCGCCGCCGCCGCCGCCGCGAAACTTCTAGCGCCTTCGCGGCGATCCCAGAGCCGTCTGGCCCGCCCGCTCCGGCTGACTCAGCCCAGGAGGTGCTGCGCTGACTCTGGGAGAAGGTTCGAGCGGATCGGGCCGTGCAGGGAGCGGCGGCCCCACCAGCGTCTGACTCAGAGCTGCAGAGAAAGTTCCAGCTTCTCCCGCCTTGATCTAAGGGCGAGCGGTTGGGGCAGAAGAATGGTAAGGCGAAAACTTCTCAAGAGAACAGTTCTTCCTCTGATTGGCTGAAGAGGGTGGTTTTGAGTCCAGCGGCTCGAGAAAAACTGAAAGCATTAGAGCCACGGCCTCAAGGACAGGGGGTTAAAATGTTATTATTTTAGTCTTGAAACATAAAGGCAGTGTTTTTAAAATTGTGACTAAGAGCGGTGGGGTGGTCAGATTTCTGTTATGGGGAAGACCTAGGGTCAGTAGATGATGATAAGAGATAGTGCTGCGAGCCCTTCACGTCAGAGTAGCATTGGTGGTTCAGTGGTAGAATTCTCGCCTGCCACGCGGGAGGCCCGGGTTCGATTCCCGGCCAATGCAGTCTGCTCTTTTCTTTCAGGGTACCCTCGTTTTAACATTTTTTTCTTTTCTTTTTTTTTATTCAACTTCTAACCTGGATCTTCATTTAAAAAAAAAAAAAAAAATTGGAGTGTAGTTGTTTTAAAATGTTTCTGCTGCTGTACAGCAAAGTGAATCACTTATACATTTACATATATCCACTCTTTTTTAGATTCTTTTTCCATAAAGGTTATTATACAGTGTTGAGAAGAGTTACCTGTGCTATAAGTTCTTTATGAGTAATTTTTTATATATGGTATCTGTGTGTGTTGAGACTTTTTCTATTCTAGGATTTGTAACATTGAAATAAAATCAGTTAGTTGAGGGCTGAGTTCTTTTGATTTTCCTTCCTTTACCAAGTCGCATGCCTGAGAAGAGCTGGAATCTGACACTGTGGCTTGGACACCCAGGGATGACCTCCGCACCCAGCCGTGGAGGTAATACAGCACAGGAGGAAGAAGGATGTAGATGAACTGTAGTGAAAATGTCCCTGTCATTGATCCTCCTCCCTCCGCTGGTGTCTCCAAGGAACGTCATCCCAAGGGGCCTGTTGAAAAGCCATAGTGTGCAGTTTTTCTCTGAGGCCTGGGCAATTTCCCAGCTAGAGCCCAGGATGCAAGTGGGGAGTAAATTCCTGGAGGCCACAGTGCATCCTGTGCCTTGAGGCCAGGGGAGGAGATGCATTCACTGGTCAGTAAAGCCACATTCTTTCCCATCAGCCCTATGGCCTTACAAATTGCGTCTTTGCCCTATCTCACTTTCTTTAATTCAGAATATCCCATTTTGAATTTTATGGTGTTTCTTTTGGGTGTGGACTTCCAAAAAGCCCAAAGGAGGAAACTGTTTTGGAGACACGAGCTTGGAAATGGAAGAAAGAGAAGCAAATGTTCTCTGTAACCTCCCCATGAGGGAAGGAACTCTAGTTTTCTGCATGACAGACAGGGATAGTCACCACCATACTAAGAGCATAGTACCCAGGGGAACATGGTACATTCTAACGTTAAACTTCAGTAGCTTCAACTTTACTATGTTATTATTCACTTGATACAAAGGAAAGTACTAATTTTTAAAAAGAGGAAGTAAAAACCTTTGCTCCGTCAATTGGTCTTTTTTCCTCATATGGCTCAGAACCCTTTGGAGTGCTTCAGTACCTTTGAAGAGGGCAGAGGGAGTCAGGATGCAGATGTCAGTCCCACTTCTGGACTGGGTTTCTGGGCCAACACTTTCCCAGTGTGGTGATGAGAAAGAGCTGGCAAAGTTTGCTGCTAGTAAGCTCAGCTGTACTGGGAAGGTGATTAGTCCATGAAATAAGAGAATGTTTGAAGAAATATGCAATGAGCTACTTCTGCAGTAAAAAATCAAACCATCCTCAAAAAGTAGGAACCTGTTTTATAACCCGAGAGAGAGAAGCTGTCAGCTTTAAATTCATTCTCTCTCAGTGTTTAGGCTGGCCAATGGCACCCCACTCCAGTAGTCTTGCCTGGAAAATCCCATGGATGGAGGAGCCTGGTAGGCTGCAGTCCATGGGGTCGCGAAGAGTCGGACACTACTGAGCGACTTCACTTTCCCTTTTCACTTTCATGCATTGGAGAAGGAAATGGCAACCCACTCCAGTGTTCTTGCCTGGAGAATCCCAGGGACGGCGGAGCCTGCTGGGCTGCCATCTATAGGGTCGCACAGTCAGACACGACTGAGGTGACTTAGCAGTAGCAGTAGCAGGCCTGTGTGTCCAAGTCAGGATATTTTAGGCAAGGCCCTGCAAAAAAGGCTTACTTCAGAAAGAAAGATGTGGCCTGGCCTGTGGTCTGTGCCCTGTAGTTCGGGGACTACCTTGTCCAAGCTGCTCCAACTTTCTCTCCCAGCCCTCAGCAGCCTCAAAAGGCCTGCACGTCTACTCCCAAAAGTTCCAAGTTCCAAGAGTTCTACAGCTTCTGAAACAAGCTGTAGAACAAAATATACAGTACGATCCAGTTATGGTATGTACAGGTCTGTGATACCAACTACTTGTACATCCTTGAACAAAGCATTTCAACCATATGGTTCATTCTTTCTCAGTTTTAAAATGAGATTGAACTTCATCTTTTCTAAGACTTTCTAGCTTTAGAAGTCTGTGATTTCATCCAGGAGCAAAAGGGGACTCCTGTTTCCCCTAAACTATGTATCTGCTCTATACCTGAATAAATCATGCTTCTGTTAATAAGAAAAAGAGGAGTGATCTGCTATGTCCATCATATGGTGCCATATATACTTTATTCATTTTAACCCTTAACAACAGTACAGTAAGGAACGTTAGTGTGCTAGATATTGATGATGCTTAAAAATATGAATGAGTCTCCTCTTTCCAGCCTCAAAAAAGGATTGCAATTTCATGCCTCTTGAGGTCAGGTCGTACAACTTGTTTCGATTAATGAAATTTAAGTATACGTGGTATGTTACTTTTGGACAGAGGGCATTTAATTACTATCCTAATTGCTACTGTTCTCTTTGCCTTCCTTGGCAATGTGTGGTAGTTGTTGTTAAAATGAAAGTATAATATAAACCTGAGCCATCCCATGAGAGATAGCTTCCTTAGGAAGTCTTCCACATATACAGCAGAAAATGAGTGAGAAATAAACCTTTAATGATTTATACCACTAACATTGTATTTTTACAGCATATGAGCTTAATATACTGGCTAGAGCTAGTCAAATGGGATTATCCCCATTTTTTTTCCAATGTGACTAGCTGCAGAAATGTAGCTCACTCAACAGTTCTACCTTTGAGTTCATCCTTACTCCAACTTAGACCTTCTTATTTTTTTTTCAGTTACTATAGTAAAAGCAATCTTATCTATTTAGAGGGAAAGTGCCAGCCAAATAGCGTGCTCGGAAGACATCAGATTCCATAAGCATTTGTTAAACACCTACTATGTCCAAAGACATTATGCTTCCATGTATGTTGTTACACTTTAACCTCACATGATATCCCTGGGGAGGGAGATAAAGATATTACTATTTCACAGAAGAAGAATCTAATTCATAGAGTAGTTAAATCAATTCTTCAAGACAAAGCAAATGGTAGAAATGGTAGAAATGAAACACAAATCCAAGTTGTTCAACTCTCTTTTTAGTATGCTTTCCATGGCTACTGTACAGGCTTAGAAAGTCAGTTCAATCAGAGGGAAGTAGGTCCAAATAATACACTACTTTACAAGATGTGATGGGTGAAAGTAAAAAATGAGTTTAGACAGATAACATTCAAAGCTGAAATGCATGTACTAGTGGGATATTTTGGTTAGTATCTAATAGGGTGTTCAGTAGTACTGAATTGGACTTCTGCTTCTGGTAAGATGGAGTAGATGTGCTTTTTTAAAAAGTCTCTGATTTTGAATGCTGAAGAATTTACTCATTCCATAAATACGCATTGAGGACCTTATCGTGTGCCAGACACCGACCTTGACTCTTAAGTATATAGTAGTGAACAAAACAGACAAAGGCCCAGATCTCCTGGAGCATGTTTTAATGAGAAAGGGAGTAGTCAGTTGGTGATACATACATGGGGGAAAAAATACAGCAGTAAACAACTGAATGAGTGAACATATTCAGTTGGAGATGAGAACAATGGGGACAAATAAAGTAGGAAAGCAGGATTAGGGGATGGTGGAGGAGTGAGGTTAGGTTGAATGACCAAGGAGACCTCACTGATGAGGTGATATTTGAGAAAAGACCATGAAGAAGCATGATGTGGATATCTGTAAGAACATTTCAGAAACAATAAATAACATAACCCTGTAGCAGAAGTATAATTGAAGTGTTCAAGGAAGCAAAACAGAGCAGTAAATGAGGTCAGAGAGGCATTGAGGAGCAAGATCATGTAGTACCTTGTAGAACATTACAAAGGCTTTAGCTATTACTCTAAATGCAAGGGGGAAGCTATTACATGGCTTCCAGAAAAGAAGTGACAGATACAACACACATTGGCTGTTGTGAGAAGAGACTGTTGGGTGACATGGTTGAGTGCAGGAAGACCAGGCAGGAGGCTGTTGCAGTAATCCAAGTAAGAGAGGATGCTGGCTTGGATCAAGATGCTGCCACGTCCACCCCGCTTCTGGGGCTGCGCCATCCCTCCAGGCAGCCCTGGTCCCCATGATGAGCCCATCTGCAGCCTGTGAGAAGTGGGAAGGTTGTTGGATTTACTTTGAAAGAAGCACCAGGATTCACTGAGGTTTCATATATTTGAGGAGCCTCTGGCGAGGAGCTAGAACACATTTGCTGTGAGTCCATGTAGAGAGCTGGCTGGGCTGGGACTGTGCCTTAGCCTTTGGGGAATCAGTGAAGGTAGGGCCTGTTACATTCTACTTGATCTGGTGATCACAGGTCTTTTCTTTCCCTGAGGCTCCTTAGCCCAGCTTGTTGTCAAGGTGAGGCCAGGGAAGAGGAAAGTTATGGACTGAAGAGTTGCTGCCGCCACTGCTGTTACACCATGGAATGAGGGGTCAGTTGTCCTGAGGGTCTTTGCTCCATCTGACTTTGTAATTCTTCCAGTCTCCCATGGAGCTTTGAAGGTCTCTCTGTACAGAAAAACACAGGCTTGTATCCACTGCAAAAAGGAGCCCCATCACCAGGCAGAAAGTGATTTGATACCAAGGTGAGAAGATGAGTGGAATTGCTGGACCTAATCGGAGAGGCAGAGGAATGGGAAAAATGACAGTTGTTAAGGCAGAAACTTGGAATAAACAGTCATGTCCCTAGTGAGGAGTCTTTGCAAAGCAACCCAAGCCAAGGCCAGGAGCAGACAGATATCCCAGGAAGTCTTCAGTGGATCGCTTCATCTCTCTGCCTTCCCAAATGAAGTGCTAGATCGGCATTTCCCAAAGTATGACCTCAAACACATCTGTTCTGCAGGATATTAAGAGAAGTTATAGAGGAAGAAGGGTTCTGTGGTTACCTGAGTTTAGCAAATGCCTTACTAGACTTAATTTAAAAGTTTTCTTTGAGACAAGGCTTCTTGAAGCCTTTGGTGTGCATTATGAATATAAAAGGAGAGGAAAAGAATACATAATGTGTTCTGCATTAATTTGACCACAGAACCCTTCATTCTGAAAGAGCTCAAAGAGTTATGTGATTGGGGAACAGCCTTTGGGGAACATTGAACTCAGGAAAACATGGATGACATCAACACATCTTCACTCACCACATCCTCTGAACCCAGGACAGGGTACTCACTAATGAACATTAGGCTGGCATAAATAATTTGTGATACCATCTGAGAGGACATAATATGGATTCCACAATGTACAATTTCTCAGGAACAAGCAGAAGTCTAGTTCTTTGTGTGTAGAGAGAGATTCTCATGCCAACATGGCTGCAGCAAGCTAAGATTTGATCCTAGGCTGAGAGATTCAGTAGGGAAACACAGCAAGCATTAGACTCCAAGAGAGACATATGATAAAGTAGTTTGAATGAGATGCAAAAGAGGGAGAGTGGCAATGTTTGGTAGTTGGATATGGAGGATGAAAAGGTAGATTTTGTTCCCTAAGAGTTAAAACACCAAACGAATGACACCCATTTCTATAATCCCTGGGAAATGACCTGGAACAGAGCTTCACATTCACACAACACTCAGGTCAAACTACGACTTTCAGGGTTCCTGTTTATGTCAAACAGGCGCTCCCAGGAAAACAAACATTCTGGAGCCCAGAAAAGATTAGTAATCCCCTCACTACCCATCTTTCCAAGGTGTAAATCTCCCTGAACAACCTTCATTCCCATCCTGGACAGTGATGTTCAACGGCTGTGATGAGTGTGGTGTCTTCCCGATAAACGCTGTGCAGTGGTACTTGCCACTGTGACTGAGGTTGGCGCGTGGGATAGAGAAGTTGGAACGCAGATAGGAAAATGTCTTGGATTTCCCATTCTGGTAGAACGTGATCTTATTCAGAGAGTGGTTTCTCCAGCTGTGGCACCTCAACACGATGGGCTCCCCTTCCTGGAACACGAGGCTGGGGGTCTGGAGCAGCAGCCAGTCTGAAAGACACAAAGGGACCACAGGACCCAGAAGGTCTTGACTCAAATCTGAGACCCAGACCATCCCTCCGAGGGCCAGTATGTGTGGAGGGAAGTTTAAATGTGGAATCACACACCCCTGGTCTCTAATTCTGGCTCCTTCATGTATGCACCCTGTGATGCTGGGTTAAGGATTAATTCTTCTGGGCCTTAGTTTCCGTGTATATGGAACTAGTCACAAAAGTACCATTAGCTGTACTATCTACAGTAGTTGCTGGCACACAGTAGGTGTTCGGATATGCTTGTCTTCTTGTTCCTGTCCTGGGACACGCCAGCTGCAGCCCTGTCTGGCCCAAGAGGCCTCTGCAGGAGGATGCAGGGGACCTGGGAGTGAAATCCCTTCCCTAAGGAAGGGAGGGAGGTGGGGGAGAAGCCAGTCTGCTAGAGGAGACAGCATGTGAGGGGGACACAGCAGAGACCTGTGTCTCTGGGGAAAGTCATGGGCATCCAACAAATATTGGTTTACTTGGTGCATGTTAGTAAACGCGGAATTCAGTGGGGAGTCTGTCTCAAGGCAGCAGTGACATGGGTGGGACATTAGCCTGCTGTGTATTTTTTCCCCCAATTTTCATTCTTTTACTGAGGAAAAATATTTAATTTCTTTGTTGTGTAGGGAATAGAGCCTTAGGTAGCTATTTCTAATCCTGATCTCAGCCCATAACGACCTTTTTCCTGGAGCTATAGGACAGAGTAGAGTTGAAATTGGAAAGAAAGGGTAGGAAACAACAGATAGATTGGAAGGGAGCAGGGAGATAAGAAAAAATGACAATAGTCACATGTGTGCCAGTCAACCACACTTAGACCCTTCAGCAAATCATAATGATGCCAACAAAATTGTGTTTATGAAGCCACCTCAGTAAGAAGCCCATGCACCTCAACTAGAGAGTAGCCACACACAGCAACAAAGACACAGAGCAGCCATAGATAAGTAAATAAATAAAAATTTAAAAGACACGAGAATCACCTCAGTTGCACAGAGAGAGAGAGGACAGGGATTAGGGAAATGCTGATTCTCACCAGAACCTCATGTGGGAGGCAGTGGTATCTCCACTAGCAGGTGAGGAAACTGAGGCTCAAAGGTAAATGAAATCATCATGTTTAGATGGTTAGTAATTCCCAGGGCTAGGGTTCAGTTGTGCTGTGTCTGTGCATTTGACTCTGCCATAAAAATGGAAAGATTTCTATGAATTAGAGATTTTCTTCTGCTTCTCTCACACCCAGATGCCTGTTGGTAGCCTTGTCACCTTCTTGCTCAATCAGCACCAAGACAAAAGAGCCCAACATACTCTGAGAAATCTCTTAGGAACTTCCACCTCACCACTCATACTAAGCCAAGGAGGTGGGTTGAAAAGGGAAATGAGTGGACCAAAACCACTTCAAACAACTCACAGCCATGCTTTCCAGTAAGTAGGCAACTGCCCTTTCCTAAAAATCTCTGTCATGGAAGCAGATTTCATCTCTCCTTGTTCTCCCAGACTCTCCAGGGCCTTCCTCCACTGACCAGAAGTCACCTCCAGATGCACAGGGTCACTGAGGCTGGTCTGCTCCCTCTGGCACCTGTAGTATCCACTGTCATTGCTGCCGGCCTTAAAGCTGTAGCTGGGCTGGTTCTGGGTGTGGATGGAGCTCCCATTATGGAACCACATGGTGAGGTTGCCTTCATAGAAGCTGGTCCCCTGGCACATCAGCGTCACGTGATCCTCCCTGAGCACATTAATCCACGCAGGCTGGATGCTCACCACAGCTTTTGGGAGATCTGCTGAGGAGCAGAGAGAGGAGACAGCATGAGGAAAAGGGACCCCAAGGGCCTAAGCAGACCCCAAATCTCAGATGATGGAAAACTGTGGCCATGCTGGGGAGATCAAGAGGAGAACCCAACCCAGAACAGTTCTACAACTGAAGGCAATTCAGCCAACTCATGTAGCCACACAGGGGGCCCAGGAACCCAGATTCTCTCAGGGAGCTTGGCTCCTCCTCAGAGGAGAGGATGAGGGGGCAAGCAAACATTCTAGAAACACAAATACACCTCACCCAAGGAGCTCTATCCAGTTCCTCCTCTCTGTCTCTATTTCTCTTTCTCTCTCGAACTCACGCTCACAGACATGCGCACACACACACACTACACATACATCCTTTGGGGAGTCACTTCCCCCACCCTCATAAACTGAGGCATTTGAACACTAGTGGATAAACTCTCTACACAGCTGGATGAAGACAAGGGGGGCCATCTGGTGGAGGTGCCAGGCTGAGAGTCAGAGGTCACATTCTCTTCTGACCTGTTTAATTGCTTATACTTTAAAATAGACCTGTCCTGACACCAAAGCACAGATGAATCTCTACGGCCCCAGGAGAATAAGAAAGACTGAGAAAGGCCAGAGGGCCAGTCTATGGAGCCCTGGATTCAGTGATCCAGAGAGAGCCCCTCCCCACCCACCAGTCCTGGGTGGTGGAGAGGTTAATGGTGCTGAGAAGGCAGTGCCCAGCAGCGTTCACCCCACCCAGCTGCAGCCAGCAATACCGCCTCCTATTTCTCTCCAGGGTAACAGGCCCTGAAGCCTTCAGATACATGAACAGTAGATGGTTTATCAACCCATGGGGATAACCTAAGCAGATCATGTGATTCTGCATGGCCTGGGCTTGTGGTTTAGTTTGGAAAGAGGAAGCAATTGAGACATAGGTCAGTTGTTTTCCATGACAGAATCTGTGAGGTCTCATCATAACAGAAGCAGGGGGGCTGAGTCATCTGTGTCCCTTGGCTGCCCACCCCTGGCTTCAGTGGGAGGATGGGAAGCAGGAAGGAGAAGGGGATGCAGGGCACTTTGTGGGTACAATTCCTCTTTCCTGGCTCTACCTCGGTCCTGGGTTGCTGGCCCATCCAGAGTTCCTCCAGAGTGGGTGCAGGGAGCAGGGAGAGAGGGTGGCTGGGGGACAGAGGGGATGTGGTGGAGCACTTACCAGGTTTCCCAGCAACAGGTGCTGTAAGAGAGAAAGCAAAGATCAGCCTGGTGTTTGGATATGATGATTCATCATTATAAGTAATCACACTGTGAAAGGTTGTTGCTGAGCAGTGAAAGACACCAGGACGCTTGGCCTCTGGAGGAGAGGAATTCAATGCAGGCCAGTGACGAGGCATGATTGCTCAGAGCTTTTGTGTAATAAAGTATTATTAAATTATAAGAGAGATAGAGAAGGCCACTCCTTAGACTGGTCTTCTGACATAGACATCAGAAGGGGGCAGAAAGAGTGCCGCCTTGCTAGTTTTTAGCAAGAAGTTTTATTCCTATCAGCAGGCTGCTAATTAGAGAAAGGGAATGTCTCAAAACACAGAGAGTGGTACCAGGCCCCTTATCCACAACATATATTTTGAGGTAACATTGGCATAAGGTAAGTCATCCTAGGCCATAAAACGATTGACACAAATCTTGAAGAAAGGCAGATTTCCAAACAAATACATAGTCTCATAGCTTAACGTAGCTTAAGAGAACATTTCCATGGGTAAAATATAATGGTCTGTTGAGATCTTATGGGTTCTGAGTGTTAGGCAAAACCGACTTGAAGAAAGACAGAGTCTAAGGTAACATAGCTTAAGACAAACATTTCCATAAGAAAAACACATTGGTTAGCTCAAGGTTTGAGAAAAGTTAAGTTTAGGTGGAACCAGGTGTCGTCATGGCAACACAGACTTTTAAGGGAAACCCCCTTTTAATTTTGTATAGAGAAGAGGAATAAAATCTGACACTTGTAGTTTCCTCCTGCCGTTTAAGAGATAAGAAAAATATCTGACACTTGCAGCCTATTTCCTCCATTTGGGGGCCCCTAGCCTTCCTGCCCGGAGAAGGCAATGGCACTCCACTCCAGTACTCTTGCCTGGAAAATCCCATGGACGGAGAAGCCTGGTAGGCTGCAGGCCATGGGGTCGCTAAGAGTCGGACACGACTAAGCGACTTCACTTTCACTTTTCACTTTCATGCACTGGAGAAGGAAACGGCAACCCACTCCAGTGTTCTTGCCTGGAGAATCCCAGGGACGGCGGAGCCTGGTGGGCTGCCATCTATGGAGTCACACAGAGTCGGACTAGACTGAAGCAACTTAGCAGCAGCAGCAGCAGCAGCCTTCCTGCCGGTTACCCTTGCACTTGCAAATCCCCTTAACTCTTTCATGAGTCTCTTGTGGTCCCTTAACATAATGTCTGCATTTCGTTCACCTGTGTTGTTCATGCCTTAACTTGTTCAGCTGCGTTAACAAAATTACCACACAGGGTAAATTTACTGTCACCATATTCAGAAAGACACTAAACTGCATTTCTGACACTTGAGTAAATTTGCTCTGATTCTCTTGGTAGTGATACTGATCTTTTCCTCTCTTCATGCTTGCAGTGCAAGGAGGCATTCATGATGTCTCTGGTTCCACAATTGATGATGCTAGAGTTGCCTTGCTAACGTATTCTCTGATCTCCATCCCTGAATAACCCAAACCCTCGTGCGCTTTTCCCCAGGGGAATCTCCTTTAACATAAAGAGAATAGGTCCTGCTGTCTAAAGTGGTACGCACAGAGAATGGCCTCTGCTTCCCAATTTTTTCTGCTCCCCAAGCAATTTTTATTGCTTCCTCACACCTCTTATTGCTTAAGACAGCATCAGCCCTCTGGCTTAAGATTTGGTCGCAGTGAAACATACATTTCCAAGGAAGGTAAACACCTTGGCCATTATTAGTCCTTCAAGTCTAGGTCACTGTACATTCCTCAGAGCTGGCTGAGCTGTGGGAGGTGGTAGATTACCAGGAACCTTGGTGCCCAGTGTCACTGGGCAAAATGTTTAAAAAACCCTACTTCTGCCAATTTCATAATTTCCCAAGGCCAGCAAGGTTGTCAGAATGTGATTTTCATCAGCCTGCCTTCATCCTCCTGACTTTCCTGATGTGCTTCCCACTGCAGCCTTCATCCTTGCCTCTGGTGGTAGAGAGGTTAGTGGTGCAAAGAAAGCAGTGCCCAGCAGTGTTCACCCCACCCAGCGGCAACCAGTGATACTGCCTCCTATTTCTGCAACAACCCAGGTGGCAGCAGCTGACTTAGAAAAGCACACCTGACCATGGTCCTGCCCCACTGTCTCTCCTGGGACCCCTACTCACCCAGGAAGAGCAGAGCTGTCCACAGTAGCATGTGGCCCCAATGCCAGGGCATGCGGTGAGCTTGCTTCCTCCTGGCAGCAGGGAAGGCTAGGAATGAGGAGATCCCCATCACCTCCTGGAGTGAGCAGGTTGCTCTGACAGCCCAGCACTGGCTTCTCTCGAGGCTTGATAGATTCCACCCAGAGGGCAAATTCTGGAGTCCAAAAGAGGAAGTGAAAGAAGTATTTTATCATTGGCTCCTCCCCTTCCACCGTCTTTTATCTAGAGAGTTCCCTCCCAGAAGATTCAGGGCTTTCCAGAATGAATCTGGCTCAGTCCCACTCCAAATTCACAGGAAATGTAGGAACTGGGAAACAAATTCTCCTCGTTCTCTGGGGCTGCAGCTGGGCTCAGCCCCAGGGAGGAAGAGGGGAATGGTCACCCAGAGTCAGCTGAGAACTTCCTGTCTGTCTCTTTGGAAAAGGCAATGGAGGAGAGTGTGCCAGGGGACTCCCCGTACTTCTCGATCCATTTAGAGGTGCAGACACTGGCATCAGACTCCTCCTGAGACTGAGCAGAGGGGCTTGAGGCCACCTTCTCCCATCATTTGATTTCCTTTATTATCATAATCCAGACTCCATTTTGGATTGTGGAACAAGGACAGAGAAGTGTGTCAGGGTGGCAATAGAATGATCATACCCATCCTCTATCGCCCTTTGTCTTTCTTTCTTATACTCATCCCTCCAACAAATATCTTCTGAGCAGCAACTAGTGCCCTGGTTCTTTATCTTTCTCACCCTCACTCCCATCACTGTTCATATCATTATGGAATGGTGAAAGAGCAGGGCTTTGGAGCTGTATCAGTCTAATTTTGAATGACAGGTAGCTTCTCAGAACTACAGAGTCCTCATCTGTATAAATGAAGATTAATATGTCTATCCTTCAAGCAGGATTTCTCAGACTCAGTACTATTGACATTTGGGGCCAAATAATTCTCGATGTGAGGACCTGTCCCATACATTATAGGGTGTTTAGCAACATCCCTGACCTCTACCCACTAGATGTCAAGTGACATCCCCTAATTGTGAAAATAGAAATGTCTCTAGACATTGACAAATCTGCCCTTGGGGGCAACATTGCCCCTGGCTGAGAACCATTGTCCTCAAGGTTTTTGAAAATTAAAAGATTATTTGTATGCTAGCACCATCCTTGGTGCATTGTGGGTATCCAATGAACACTAGTTCCCCTTTTTTGCTTTCTGTCATTATCCTCATCACTGTTTGCTCACCCTCAACATCCCCAGAACAGAAGATGCTCTGGGATCTCTCTCGGGGCCCTCTGCTGGGGCCTCTCTCCCAAATGCTTTCTCAGGAAACAAGCTGTAATATTCAAGGACATGATATTGTAAAACCTGTTTTTACACTCTGTGGTCTTCAGAAACCTTAACTATCCTTTGGCCCCATTGGCCAAGGCTTTACTACTGGCCCCATTCCACCCCACCTCCCATTCCCAATCTATCTCCAGCCCTTATCTGATTCTTAGGTGAAAAAGTTTCTTTAACTAGTGACAAGGCTCCAGTGAGCTGACGTCAACACTTTAAAAGCTAATTTAGGAACAGCTTGGTGGTCCAGTGCTTAAGAATCCACCTGCTAATGGAGTAAACACGGGTTTGATTCCTGGTTCGGGAAGATTCCACATTCTGTGGAGCAACTATGCCTGTGCACAACTACTGAAGCCCACGTTCCCTAGTGCCCAGGCTTTGCAACTGGAGAAGGCACTGCAATGAGAAGCCCATGCACTGCAATTAGAGAGTAGCCCCCATTCGCAGTAACCAGAGAAAGCCCATGCACAGCAAGAAAGACCCAGAGCAGTCAAAAAAAAAGGAAAGAAACTAAAAATAGTGTTATCACATGATCCTGCAATCCCATTCCTGAGCTTATATATATCCAGAGAAAACCATAATTCCAAAAGATATATGCACGCCAGTATTGATTGTAGCACTATTGACAGTAGCCAGAACATGAAAAGAAACTAAATGTCTATTATCAGAGGAATGGATAAAGAAATGGTACATATATACATTAGAGTATTATTCAGCCATGAAAAGGGATGAAATAATACCATTTGTAGCAACATGGATGGTCCTAGAAATTGTCATATTGAGTGAAGTAAGTCAGACAAGGACACATATCATATGATATCACTTATATGCAGAATCTAAAAAAGAAATGAACTTATTTACAAAACAGAAACAGACTCACAGACTAAGAGAACTTACAGTTATGAGGTTAGTGGGGAAAGGGTGGATGGGAGGGATAGCTGGGGAGTTTTGGGATTTATGTGTACTCACTGCTATTTTTGGAATGAATGGCTAACAGGAATCTGCTGTGTAGCACAGGGAACTCTGCTCAATGTTTTGTGGCAACCTACATGGGAGGGAAGTTTGAGAAAGAATGGATGCATGTATGTGTGTGGCTGAATCACTTTGCTGTATACCTGAGGCTAGCACAGTATTGTTAATCATCTATAGTCCAATATAAAATAAAAAGTTAAGAAAAGAATGACATAACCCTTGAGAATATGACAGAAAATGGTTAGAACCAACTAGGTCCAGGATGGTTGAAATTTCGACTTCAGTAGACCTTGAGCTACATTATACACTCATTGTAATACATAAGCATATGCTTAATGACACACCTTCAAGTACCATGAGAGTTCTGAGGCCAACCATAAAAGGTCAAAAGGTCAACAGTGGCCCAATTCTTGGAAATCTCTGCTCCCTCCCTGAAATAGATGGAATAATCCTCCCACTCATTAGCTTAGGCAATTACCCAGCCCATGAAAATTAACCACCATCCATATACGGGGGCTTTTAGCCTTCTGAGATAGCCCACACTCTGTCTGTGAAGTGTGTTTCTCCCAAGGCTGTTCTCACATTTTGAAATGGACTGCATTGGGAGAAATCGGAATATATTGTTAGTCTGCTGCTGCTGCTGCTAAGTTGCTTCAGTCATGTCCGACTCTGTGCGACCCCATAGACGGCAGCCCACCAGGCTCCCCCGTCCCTGGGATTCTCCAGGCAAGATCACTGGAGTGGGTTGCCATTTCCTTCTCCAATGCATGAAAGTGAAAAGTGAAAATGAAGTCGCTCAGTTGTGTCTGACTCTTAGCGACCCCATAGAGTGCAGCCTACCAGGCTTCTCCGTCCATGGGATTTTCCAGGCAAGAGTACTGGAGTGGGGTGCCATGGCCTTCTCCAGTTAGTCTCTCAGTCATGTTCAACTCTTTGTGACCCCATGGACTGTAGCCCGCCAGGACTCCTCTGTCTACGGAATTCTGCAGGCAAGGATACTGGAGTGGATTGCCATTTTCTTCTCCAGGGGATCTTCCTGACCCAGGGATCAAACCTGGGTCTCCCACATTGCAGGCAGATTCCTTACCATCTGAGCCACCAGGGAATGTGGTGGTATGTGATCTCAATTAAAAGACCATGGGTTCAGGTCCCAGTCTGGGTTGCACAGTTTCACTACTACTTGATTCTCTCCTCCTTTACCAGTACTCAGTAAACCAATTTGTTGCAGGAAGGGAGACCCCTTCCAGGGTCTAAGAGTGGGCTATTGTCTAACACTTGAAAATGAATTGTCCAAGGAGACACACATTTTGACAAAGCAAGAGACTTATTGGGAAGGGGCGCCCGGCTGGGCAGAGAGCAGCAGGGTAAGGGAACCCAGTGGCACACACATGGCTCAACCAAGATGAATTCCAGCAAGGAGGATTCTGGGAGGTTGGTAAGACATATGGACTGATGTCTCCTCTCTCCTTTTGACCTTTCCAGAATTCTTCTGGTTGGTGGTAGCTTGTTAATTTTCCATTCCTTACCAGGACTTTCCGTTGTTAAGAGAATTCATGCAAGTTGGCTACTTTTGGGCCCGGCCAGGGCAGGCAGTATTGGTCAGTGTTTCTCCTATCAAATCCTGTATCTGAATTGCCCTTTCATTCTGAAGAGATCATAAGACTATAAACAAAAGTCTGCCAAGTTTGACCTTATTTGACACCCCATATCTACTCTTAAAGGAAGGCTGCCAAATGGGCCCCTCATATGGTTGATGAGACTCTGATAAACTGCTATTAGTTATTCCCCTAAACAGCCAAGGCAAAATTAAAATTTATGGGAAACCTTACAAATTCTGATGGATACTGGAGCTACACTCTACTTTAAACCCCTCTTGCTTCAGAGCCTCCAGAAGGGATCCTGAATGAAGTGGCAGAAGGCACTGAAGGGTGAGAATTCTTACCGGAGTCAGGATCTTCCAGATCTCTATCCTATAAAGTTGGAACCAAAGAAGGGTTTACAACCCCTTGTGGATAAATTCCTAAGGCATAGCCTCTTGGTGCCCTGCCAGTCCCCACGTGACACTCCTGTTCTTCTAGTTGTTAAGCCAAATGGGGAATATAACATGGTACAAGACCTTAGACCAGTAAACGATGCAGTGGTTCCTATACATCCCCTCATGGCCAATCCTTATTACATATTAACTGAAATCCCTGAGGACGCTAAATGGTTTACCATATACCATCTCAAGGATGCCTTCTTCTACATCCCACTTCATTCCTCATCACAATATCTGTTTGCCTTTGAGTGGACTAATCCTGACTCAGGCTGAACACAGTAATATACCTGAACAGTATTGCCTCCAGGGTTTCAGGACAGTCCTCACCTGTTTCCCCAGGCCCTGGGAAAGGATCTAAGGGAAATACACCTAGAAGAAAGTGTTATTCTACAGTACATGGATGATATTTTAACAGGTAATCCCTCCATGGAGGCCTCAGATCAAAATACCATTGAAGTATTAATTTAATTAATTTCCTTTAGGCCCGGGGTTACAGAGTCTCTCAGAAAAGGGCACAAATTGCAAAGCAACAAGTTAAGTATCTGGGATATATTAAAAACCCTGGATATAGACAGTTACCTCTAGATAAAAAAGAAGCTATATTAGGCCTAAGCACTTCAAAGACTAAGGAAACATCTCCATACTTTTTGGAGCATGGCAGTATTTTGTACAGTTTGGATTCCAGGATTTAGGCTAACGGCTAAGCCCCTGTATGAAGCCACTAAAGGCCCAGATACAGAACAACCTGGAGGCCGCCTTATCAAGTACCAGGCTTTGCTCCTTGACTTCTCAGAGTTAATCCTCAAAACCTGCCATACTCTTAACCCTGCTACCTTATTGCCTGTTGAAAGCCCAGAGCTAACACATTCTTGCCTCCAAACCCTTGACAAGGTCTATGCCCACAAGGTCTGACCTAACAGACACAGGCCATAGAAAATCCTAAAGAAGAATGGTTTACTGATGGCAGAAGTTTTGTTAGAGATGGTCAGGAGAGCAGGGTGTGCTATTGTGAGCACTCATAAGCAAAACCCTTGCTACCTAACACCTTGGCCCAAAAGGCTGAACTGATAGCTCTAACCCAAGCTTTAATCCTAGGGGAGGAAAGATTATAAATATATACCTAGTCTCAAAATATACCTTCCTTGTTTTACATGCTCACACAGCTATCTGGAAAGAGAAAGGACTTTTAAATGTAAGAAACTCCCCTGTAAAGTATGAGGCTGAGATTTTACATCCCATAGAAGTGGTCCAGAAACCAAAACAGGTAGCAGTCATCCACTGCCATGAGCACGAAAAGGGAAATTCTCAAATTTCCCGAGGAAATGACAGAGCATATCAGAAAGCAAAGTAAGCAGCCCTGATGCCCATAAATGAAATGGCTTTAATCTCATCCCTTACCCCTTCTAACGTTGTAACCAGTTACTCAACTTCCAAAGAGAGCTGGACACGAGATAGAGGGGAAACTAAGAGAACAGATGGTTGGTGGCACATAGATCAGAAATGGCTCATACTTCTCTCTGAACAATGGAAAACTGTTAAAGAAGGGCTACATGATTCTCTCCCTCTGGGGAGAGATGCAGTGTCTAACATTGATGTCTGACTGTTTACAGGGAAAGGGCTCCTGGAGGAAATGAAAAGAGGTACTGAAGCCTGTGCCCTTTGAGTCATCCATAATCCTGGAGGCAACGTCAGGCCTCCCCCTTTTGTTAGCCCAGTCCAGCGTCATGGGACTTATCCAAGAGAGGACTGGCAAACAGATTTCACTCAGATGCCCTCTTTCCAGGGCTTCAAATACTTATTAGTCTTTGTAGATAACTTTACTGGATGGATAGAAGTCTTCCCCACTAGAACCGAGAGGGCAACTGAAGTGACTGCTGCTGCTGCTGCTGCTGCTAAGTCGCTTCAGTCGTGTCCGACTCTGTGCGACCCCATGGACGGCAGCCCATCAGGCTCCACCATCCCTGGGATTCTCCAGGCAAGAATACTGGAGTGGGTTGCCATTGCCTTCTCCAATGCATGAAAGGGAAAAGTGAAAGTGAAGTCACTCAGTCGTGTCCGACTCTTAGCGACCCCATGGACTGTAGCCTACTAGGCTCCTCCGCCCATGGGATTTTCCAGGCAAGAGTACTGGAGTGGGGTGCCATTGCCTTCTGAGACAATCCTAAAGGAAGTTATTCTTAGATTTGGATTGCCCCATCGCTTTCAGAGTGACAATGGACCTTTGTTTGTAGCAAAGGTTTAACATTTAGGCAGAAGGGCAGGGTCACCTGAGGTAGGCCATTATGTATGAATGATCTCCTGTGATCATTCACAAGAATGATCCCTCAGCCTGCAACAGCTTGAAGTGGGGCTTCTATTCCCAGCCAGAGATTGAGGCCAGGTTGCCGTGGTGAGAGCACCAGATCCTAGCCAGCCCTTCAGCTTTGCAGAAAAGAATTCCCACAAAGAAGGAAAGTAGCAAAACAAGTAAAGTATTTATTAAGACGGAAAAAATAAGGACAGTATGTGTGGAGAGATACATGGGCAGGCTCAGAAGGAGAGTCCCTGAGTTTCACTCATAGTGGTTTGAATTACTTTTATTGGGCATTTCTTCTGGGTTTCCTTTGGCCAATCATTTGGTTGGCCTGGTTCACTGTCCACATTTGGTATATCTCAGGATCCTCCTATGTGTGTGGATGCATCTTTAAACCTAGATGGGTTTTACTGAAAAGGCATATGGGAAGCCTGGAATTAATTAGCATCACTCCCCTTTGACCTTCCAGGAGCTTTTCTGCACATGTGTGGTTGAGGGGATCTCCTGACTTCTGGAGCGAGAAATATTTTAAACCAAAATGTCTTTGTTTAAGACCTCGTCCATCTGTGGATGACTATGGGGAGGAAGAAATTAATACATCCCTTCCCTGAGGCTGGCTATTCCAGGAGGTATTTGCAAGATTGAAAGTGAAAGTGTAGTCACTCAGTCATGTCCATTGAAAATGAAAGTGAAGTTGCTCAGTCATGTCCGACTCTGCAACCCCATGGACTGTAACCTACCAGGCTCCTCCATCCATGGAATTTTCCAGGCAAGAGTACTGAAGTAGGTTGCCATTTCCTTCTCCAGGGGATCTTCCCGACCCAGGGATCAAACCCAGGTCTCCCGCCTAGCAAGCAGATGCTTTACCTTCTGAGCCACCAGGGAAGCCCCTTTGCAAGATTAACTGCCTTTTAAGTACTTTCTCACCTCCCCACTTCTCTGTTCTATAAAAGAATCTGACATCCAGACTCCTCCATAAGGTGGCTATTTTGAGACATTAGTCTGTCATCTTAGTCAGCTTTCCAAATAAAGTTGCATTTCTTGCCTTAACACCTTGTCTCTCCGATTTATTGGCCTGTCTTGCGGTGCGCTGACTGAGCTTGGACTTGGTAACACTTCGTATTAGAGATTCTGGTAGATTTAAATAACTAATTGATTGATCTACATGGTTTTTGTTTTTTCTCATCCTGCTGTTTAAATCCCTTCTCTTATATAGTAAATTCATAAATAAAAAATGAGGCCCCAAACCCCTAGGCATTCACTCTCAAACCCCAATAAAAGTGTTAGGGGAAGCACACTGACTGAAACCGCCCACCCTGGCCATGCACCATAGTAACTATTTGCGTGAGTTATTTTATGACAGGAGGGCCTAGTAAGGAAATGGAACTAATAAGCCACCACCAACCGGAAGAGTTCAGGAAATGCCAAAAGGAGACACTACATGTCTGACCACCTCCCGGAATCCTTATCACTGGCATCCATCTTGGCTGAGCAAGGCATGCACCACCAAGAAGGACAACCAGGAAACTAATCCCATTATCATAAAACCCGAGACTTTGAGCCATGTGGCAGAGCAGTTCTCCTGGGCTCCCTTACCCTGATGCTCTCTTCCCAGGCGCTCTTTCCAATAAAGTCTCTTGCTTCGTTAGCTTGTGTGTCTCCTCAGATAATTCATTTCTGAGTGTTAGACAAGAGCCCACTTTTGGGCTCTAGAAGGAGTTTCCCTTTCAATGACAAAAGCAGAACTCAAGGCCTGTATGTGTCTCCCCATGACCTTGTTGTGTGGCCCCAGGTGTGCTGGGTAATTGCTAGGTCTTGTAAATAGTAAGCCTCTATTTTTTCAGTTTGCGGATATTTATTGCTAAAGGGCATCTTGCAATTATAAGAACTAAAAAAGCTGGTCCACCACATTAGTTGTTGGTAGGCTAAGACTAGCACAAAACAAGGTTGCACCCCATTTATAGCTGAGGTCCTACTGTTGCCAGCTCTCAGGGGAATTAGCTAAGTATCTTGGTGACTTTTGTAAGTGGCTCTGGATCTTGGGAGAACTATTATGTTTTGCATCCTGTTTTTTAAGGCATTCTCCCCTAAGCTAAATGACACTATATACCCAGAGAGAAGAAAAACATTCCGAGGAGAAACAGCTATGTTCTATGTATAGAACATAGGATTGTTTTTTTTTAAAGTTGAGCAATTCCATCTTTTATTTATTTGTTTTTATTGAAGTATAGTTGATTTACAGGTTTCTTTTCATTTCTATCTTAGTTGAAGATTTTCTCCTGATAAAAAAAAAAAGAAAATTGAAGATAATATAGTTGCATGGGTGGGTCAGTCAGCCCTTTGAAGTATTCAGGTTGCAATGCATTTCTTTAAGAAATTAAAAACAACTGTTCTTATAAGAACTGAATGCAGCTTAAGAAACAATTTCCCTTCATCTGAAAAGCTTGTAGGTCTTGTAGAATTCTGGATTTAGGAAATAAAATTCCTCCTTGGAGGAACTTGCTTTCTTTCCGTGGTCTTTAAGATGTAAATGTATACCCAGTCTTCTCCAGGAACTCTTATCTAGCCCATATCTTTGAAATGCAAATCTCAGTGAGGTAACTTTTATTAGAAAAAAGGAAAAGATACTTGGAAACTAGGTAGATGAAAAATCTTTAGAGTTATCACAAATATTATTAAAAAGCTATGCCATCTGAGAAAGTAACTTTAACTTATTCCATCTACCAGAAACATAATTTGGGTCCAATTGTCTTTTTTTTTTTTTAAGTAAACTAAAAAAGTGAATTTTTATCAACTAAAAGTGAGTTTTGCCTTATCATAACTGAGCAGGACCCTATGGGGCATTCCTGGGACAGGCCTTCCCCCATATCCTCTGCTTTAGCTCCTCTCTGAAGTACTTAAATAACAGTATTTGATATACATTTCCTGAGTTGCTTAGTTAGGGGAACCACTGACCAAAACTGCCTGCCCTGGCCAGGCAAGATAGTAGCCACTGTTGCAGTGAAAATGGAAAAAAAAAAAGGAGTAAGTTTTTAAATTTTCCTTGCCTGAGAACAAAGGATAAAAGAGTGAGCAGGCCTCACATTCCTAGTTTTTTATTTTTTCTTTTTACTTTAACTGCTCCTAACTCTGAATGTCTATAACTAATAAGTTTGCTTTTCTCCCTCCTAACTCTGCAAGAGCTACACTTCACCCTTATTTTCCTTTGACTCTATCCTAAATACATCCTGTATCTGGTGTTTAACCTTACAACACCCTTTCCCTTGTAGTTATATATCAGAAAGAAGGCCTCATAACCACCAAACTGCCAGACTCAATTACTGGATTGCTGACGCCAGCCTATGATTGTCTTTGAAACAATGCAAAAATAGAAATCAAGATCCTAACCCCTTTGTTCCTGATTCAGTTCAGTTCAGTTCAGTTGCTCAGTCATGTCCGACTCTTTGTGACCCCATGAACCGCAGCACGCCAGGCCTCCCTGTCCATCACCAACTCCCGGAGTCCACCCAAATCCATGTCCATTGAGTCAGTGATGCCATCCAGCCATCTCATCCTCTGTCTTCCCCTTCTCCTCCTGCACCCAATCCTTCCCAGCATTAAGGTCTTTTCAAATGAGTCAGCTCTTCGCATCAGGTGGTCAAAGTATTGGAGTTTCAGCTTCAACATCAGTCCTTCCAATGAACACCCAGGGCTGATCTCCTTTAGGATGGACTGGTTGGATCTCCTTGCAGATCTCCTTGTTCCTCATTGCTGCCGCTGCTGCTGCTAAGTCGCTTCAGTCATGTCCGACTTTGTGCAATCCCATAGACTGCAGCCCACCAGGCTCTGCCGTCCCTGGGATTCTCCAGGCAAGAACACTGGAGTGGGCTGCCATTTCCTTCTCCAATGCACGAAAGTGAAAAGTGAAAATGAAGTCGCTCTGTCATGTCCGACTCTTAGCGACCCCATGGACTGCAGCCTCCTCCGGCCATGGGATTTTCCAGGCAAGAGAACTGGCGTGGGTTGCCATTGCCTTACTGACTCCTAAGTGCAAGCCCCCATCTTATATAAGCCCCTAGACTCCTCATGGAGGGGTGGGCACAGTTCTTGAGGCATGAGTCTACTATGAAATAAAGCCCCCTTCTGTTTCCTCCAAACTCTGTATCTGTATTTTTTATTCGGCTTTAGTGGGCAGAGAAAGCCTAGATTTTGGCAAGCAACACCACTGTCATGAATAATCTTACAACAGGAACTCAGAACTAACAAGCCACCAGCAACTGGAAGAATTCGGGAAAGGTCAAAAGGAGAGAGGATACTCCGGTCCGACCAACCTTCTAAAATCCTTCTCTCTGAAACTGTTGCAGGAAGGGGAACCTGCTCCAGAGCCGCAAGAGTGGGCTTTTGTCTAACACTTGGAAAAGATTTGTCCGAGGAGACACATATTGACAAAGCAAGAGACTTTATCGGGCAAGGGCACCCAGGCGGAGAGCAGTAAGGTAAGGGAACCCAGGAGAACTGCTCTGCCACGTGACTCGCTGTCTCAGGTTGTTTCTGGGATGTCTTTAGCCAATCATTCTGACTCAGAGTTCTTCCTGGTGACGCACACATCACTCAACCAGCGAGAAGGATTCTGGGAGGTGGTTGGACACCTGGAGTCTCCTTTTGACCTTTCCCGAACTCTTCTGGTTGGTGGTGGCTTACTAGTTCTGTGTTCCTGACCAGGACCTCCTCTGGTAAAACAGCTCATGCAAATGGTTACTATGGTGCCTGGCCAGGATGGGCAGTTTCAGTCAGAATACTTCCCCTAAAAACACCCCCCTGGAGACTTCATACTCAAGATATTTCTTGGTCTCTTTCTTCTATAACTTCTTCCTTCTGTGCATGGGTATAGTCTTCCCTAGCAGAGCAGAAGTCTTTCTCTACCTGATCTAAGTTGAGGTGTTCTGTATCTGAAACCAGCTTCCACCCTTGTAGTAACATCAATTTGGCTTGGAACTGCTGGAGCCTGATGGAGATAAACCTTGCAAGGAGTTGGAGTATACAGGGGCCAAATAGGAGGCCTAATAAGATAATTATCACTGGACCCAGAAATGGCTGGAGCCAAGAAGGGAAAGGAGAACTCCAAACACCTCTTGAACTCAAATGCCAGATCTCTGTGTCCTGTTTCAAAAGTCCTTTGATATCTTCTTGGAGCTGCCCAGACTGGTTATAATAAAAACAGCATTCTTCCATTAGATGGAGGCAAGTGCTCCCTGCCCTGCAGTCAGTAATTCTAGGGTCTGACAATGTTGTAGGACCATTGTCGCTGACATTGGGCATGGCATTTCATGCAAAGATGGGCACAGTAAAAGACAGAAATAGTATGGACCTAACAGAAGCAGAAGATACTAAGAAGAGGTGGCAAGAATACACAGAAGAACTACACAAAAAAGATCAACATGACCCAGATTACCACCTAGAGCCAGACATCCTGGAATGTGAGTCAAGTGGACCTTAGGAAGCATCACTATATACAAAGCTAGTGGAGGTGATGGCATTCCAGTTGAGCTATTTCAAGTCCTAAAAGATGATGCTGTGAAAGTGCTGCACTCAATATGCCAGCAAATCTGGAAAACTCAGCAGTGGCCACAGGAATGGAAAAGGTCAGTTTTCATTCCAATCCCAAAGAAAGGCAATGCCAAACAATGTTCAAACTACCACACAGTTGCACTCATCTCACACGCTAGCAAAATAATGCTCAAAATTCTCCAAGCCAGGCTTCAACAGTACGTGAACCATGAACTTACAGATGCTCAAGCTGGATTTAGAAAAGGCAGAGGAACCAGAGATCAAATTGCCAACATCTGCTGGATCTTCAAAAAAGCAAGAGAATTCTGGAAAAACATCTACTTCTGCTTATTAAGTATGCCAATGCCTTTGGCTGTGTGGATTGCAATAAACTATGGAAACTTCTTCAAGAGATGGGAATACCAGACCACCTTATCTGCCTCCTGAGAAATCTGTATGCAGGTCAAGAAGCAACAGTTAGAACTGGACATGGAACAACAGACGGGTTCCAAATCAGGAAAGGAATATGTCAAGGCTGTATATTGTCACCCTGATTATTTAACTTATATGCAGAGTACATCATACAAAATGCCGGACTGGATGAAGCACAAGCTGGAATCAAGATTACAGGGAGAAATATCAATAACCTCAGATATGCAGATGACAACACCCTTATGGCAGAAAGTGAAGAGGAACTAAAGAGCCTTTTGATGAAAGTGAAAAAGGAGAATGAAAAAGTTGGCTTAAAACGCAATGTTCAGAAAACGAAGATCATGGCATCTAGTCCCATCACTTCATGGCAAATAGATGGGCAAACACTGGAAATGGTGAAAGACTTTAGTTTTTTGGGCTCCAAAATCACTGCAGATGGTGATTGCAGCCATGAAATTAAAAGATGCTTGCTGCTTGGAAGAAAAGCTATGACCAACCTAGACAGCATATTAAAAAATAACGACATTACTTTGCCAACAAAGATCTGTCTAGTCAAAGCTATGATTTTTCCAGTAGTCATCTATGGATGTGAGAGTTGGACTACAAAGAAAGCTGAGCACTGAAGAATTGATGCTTTTGAACTGTGGTGTTGAAAAAGACTCTTGAGAGTCCCTTGGACTGCAAAGAGATCAAACCAGTCAATCCTAAAGGAAATCAGTCCTGAATATTCATTGGAAGGACTGATGCTGAAGCTGAACCTCCATTACCTTGGCCACCTGATGCAAAGAACTGATTCATTAGAAAAGACCCCGATGCTGGGAAAGATTGAGGGCAGGAGGAGAAGGGGACGACAGAGGATGAGATAATTATATGGCATCATGAACCTGATGGACATGAGTTTGAGCAAGCTCCTGGAGTCGGTGATAGACAGGGAAGCCTGGTGTGCTGCAGTCCATGGGGTCGCAGAGTCAGACACGACTGAGTGACTGAACTGAACTGAACTAAGAACAAATTGATAAGAGGCAACAGACCAGATGTTCCATAAAAGTGGAGTGGATGTTTGATCCAGGGGTATATTTGTAACTTTAGGAGAAGGGTGGTAAGGGCCCAAATATTATTCCTGGATGCCCAATTGCCCTTGAAGGGATGCCACCAACAGATAAACCTCTAGTAGGCATTTAGTGCCTGTCACCCAATGAGGTGGCCTAAACGCAGCACAGCAAAAAGTAATTGCTATGCCCGGGTATCAGCAATAACTCAGGAACCCAACAAGAACCCCATTGTCTTTCTGGAAAGGCAAAAAAAGGCCCTCCAAAAGTTTACCAATCTGGACTTAGACTCTTACAAGGGACAGGTGATTTTAAAGGACAAATCCTGTCCCAATGTGCATCAGACATCAGGATAAAGTTACAACAGCTACAGCAGCAGGACCCTGCTGCATATTTAGATGAGATGGTCCAGACAGCCACCAATACCTTTTATAACAGAGAACAGGAGAGGGAGGCCAAGGCCCATGAAAGGGATAAAAGGAAAGAGACAAGCCATGCCCAAATGCTGGCCGTCCTCCAGGGAAGCCCTATGGCAAACCCCAAGTCCTTGAAGGACAAGGCATGAGGCAAATGCCTAATCTGTAGTCCTAGTCTAAAGAGCCACCACTATATGCTCCAGGGAGTCAAGTCCTAATTAAAGTCTGGAAAGATGAGTCCCCAAAGGCTCAACTCCAGCCCACGTGAAGGGGCCCCTACCCTGTAATACTTTATACCCCAACATCAGTCATGGTTCCAGGACACGACTCCTGGATTCATTACTCATGAGTCAAGCCATGAAAGAAAACAGAAGAGAACACTCAATACACCTGTGAGCCCCTGGGAGATCTTAGATACCTATTCAGAACTACAAATGAGTATCATTCTAATGAACACCCCCAAAATTAAGTTTCTGGGGATAAGACTTCTCAGGACAGCTCTAAAGAGCCAACACAGCTTGGCAGGGGTTGTACTCCAAAACAGACAGGAGATAGATCTCCTGACCCCTGAACAAGGAGGGACTTGAGCCATCTTGAATGAGACTTGTTGTTTCTGGGTAAATACCTCCAGCTAAGTTAAAGAAAATCTCACAGTCCTCAAGAAAAACATTCCAGATCCTACAGGACTTCAAAGAACGAAATGGAGAGTTCTCGGGATGGCTACAGTCTCTCTTTGGGGGATCCTTCTCCTGGCGAGGGGGAATTTGGAGTTGGCTAATGCCCCTACTAATCCCTGTTATCACCACATTGATGATGCTTATGATTGCTCCATGTATTATCAATTGTGTAACCCATTTTATCTCTGCCCAGGTCAACAAGCTACAACATGCAGTGCCAGTTCAACAAGGATGTATAAAACTACAGCCAACCATGGAAACTAACACTCACCCTTAGATGGACACCGCTATAATGATTCTGAGGCTTGAGACTAGTAAGAGGGGAAGGCCCAATGCCCCTCACCATCCCAGTTCAGCAGAAAGTAACCAGAGAGACCTCGACACCCCTATTCCCAAAAATTTGGGCATTCCATCTCTTGAGGGGGGAATGTTAGGTAGGTAGAATAGGAAAAAGAAGTCCAGAATGGCAGTGGCTAAAAGACAAAGAGAAAACCCCACAAAAATAGAAAAAAGGAAGGTCTGAGGACCTGAGTGAGAACCTCAGGTTAAACAAACAGCCCTCCTGGCTAACCCAATTTACATAGGGCAGGCTCAGGGGGAGGAGCCAAATTTCAGCGGGGGGTTTAAACCTCTTCTCTTCGCATCTTTTGGGTTGGCCCGCCTTCACACCTCAAGGATGTATTTTCCTTTGCTTGCCAAATAAAACTGAGCTGTAACACGAAGCTGTAACACTGGTCTGTCCTTCACTTCAAATTTTTGCTGTGGTGAGACAGAACCAGGGAAGTTACACACTCCCCCAACATAAAGTCATTAATAACTTCTATGACACTGCCCTGTTACCTCACTATCAGCCAGTCAGAGAACTGTGCCTAAGATGATCACAGACGCTTGCAACCCTCCTCCTTCACCTGACTTTTAAAAATGCTTAGCTGAAAGCCTTCAGAGAGTTGGGGGTTTTTTAGAGCTCATGCCACCTACCTCCTTGCCTGGCCCTGTAATAAACCTTTCTTTGCTTCAAACTCTGACATTTCAGTTTGGCCTCACTGTGTCAGACTCACAAACTTGGGCTATCATTATCGTAATAGTCTTGTGACTAAAATCTTTAAACAGAAGCATAAGATCTCTGGGTCTCTACATATGTTTGTGTATGTCTATGAGTATGTTTTATAAATGTGTAATTTTTTAACACCTCTGGATGATATTGCCAAAATTAATTGGTGAGGAGCTCTAACTGGCTTAAAGAAAATTAAGCATTTATTTAAATCAAGTATACTCTCAGAAATATGGAATATGTTTTTCAATTTCACATAATCTAGGATAAAGTTTGCTGAATAAAAGCTAGTTTAAGCTTGTCAGTGTTGTTAGGGGAACCACTGATTGAAACCACCTACCCTGGCCAGGCACGATAGTAACCACTTGAATGAGTTACCTTACAACCAGAGGTCCTGGTAAAGAATACAGAACTAACAAGCTACCAACAACCAGAAGAATTCAGGAAAGGCCAAAAAGAGAGAGGAGACTCCAGGCCATGTGTCCTACTGATCTCAGGTGATCTCCATCTGCAGTGGCTTGAAGCAGGATTTTGGTTCCTTGGCCAGCGATTGAAGTCAGGACAAGGCAGTGAGAGTGCTGAACCCTAGCCATTAGACCACGAAGGCCAGTAGCCAATGTCACCTGTGACAAGGCTCTGGCCCGTTGGCTTTGTAGAAATGAATTCCCACAAAGAGAAAGTGATGAAACAAGTGAAGTGTTTATTAGAAGGAAAAAGGGTACATGTGAATTGACTCACACAGGCAGGCACCCTCGTGATAGTTGAATTACTTCTACGAGGCATTTCTTCCGGATTTCCTCTGGTTAATCATCTTGCTTAGCCTAGTTCTAAGTGTGTACTTGGTTTATCTCAGGGTCCTCCCCCATGTGTGACTTCCCCTTCTTTTGGCCAGAGGAACCTTTCTGCCCACATGTAGTCAGGAAGATCTCTTGACCTCAAGTATGAGAAATATGTGGGCTTGGAACTTCCCTGGTGATCCAGTGGCTAAAACTCTTCACTCCCAGTGAATGCTGGGGGCCTGGGTTCGATCTCTGGTCAGGGAACTAGATCCTCCCTGCTGAAAGTAAGAGTTCTTATGCCACAACTTAAGATCCCATGTGCTGCAACTAAGACCTGGCACAGCCAAAATAAATAAATAGTTTTAAAAAGAAAGAAATATGGGGTCTCTTATTTGGGCAGGACTCAGCTCCCCTCTCCCTTTCTGCTATTAATATTATCTTCATCTTGGAGTATGTGTCTACAGGGGACAAACTCCAGCTGCTCAGCCTGGAGCTCATCAATCTCCTGCCTCACTACCAACCTCCCAGAATCTTCTTGCTGGAATTCATCTTGGCTGAGTAATACATGCACCACCAGGAAGGACCCTGAGTCAGAAAGATTGGCCAGAGACAACCTGGAAGCTAATGCCATCACCATAAAACCCGAGTCTACGAGCCACAGGCCAGAGCAGTTCTCCTGGATTCCCTTACGCTGCTGCTCTCTGCCCAGGCACCCCTTTGCAATAAAGTCTCTTGCTTTGTCAGCACGTGTGTCTCCTCAGACAACTCATTTCTGAGTGTTAGATAAGAGCCCACTCTCTGTCCTTGAAGGGGTCCCCCTTCCTGAAACTAAGAGTCGTGTCCAACTCTTGAGACCCCATGGACTGTAGCCTGCCAGGCTCTCCTGTCCATGGGATTCTCTAGGCAAGAATACTGGAGTGAGTTGCCATTTTCTTCTCCAGGGGATTTTCCCGACTTGGAAATTGAACCTGGGTGTCCTGCATTGCAGGCAGATTCTTTATGGACTGAGCTATGTGGGAAGCCCCTTCCTGAAACCGTTTGATTAAAACAGGTATGTTTTTAGAAATATCAGCATTAAATATAATACTTTTGTGACTGAGCAAGATGCTATGGGGCCTTCTTGGTGCAGATCCCTCCCCCATATCCTCTGCTTTTATCTTCTTCCTGAAGTACCTAGATAATATTATCTGATGCACATTTCCTGGATTATTTTATAGATGCTAAAGCCACCACCAAATGGAAGAAATTAACTACTTGATCATGAGTAGTAGCTTTCAGACCAGTTGGTATCTGAATAATGTTGATGCTAACTCCCATAGCACTGCCCTGTTACCTCACCATCGCTGATCAGAAAATTGTGCACAAACTGATCACATACCCTGGGACTCCACTCCCTCATCTTGCTTTTAAAAATACTTTGCTGAAACCCACTGAGGAGTGTGGGCTTTTTGTTCACTAGCTGTCCTGAACTCCCCTGCCACCCTGCAATAAACACTGCACTTTACCACAACCTGGGGTCAGTAGATTGGCATTACTGTGCATGAGCTAGCAGACCCACATTTGGTTCAGTAATACCTTTATTCTACCTAGGCTTACTAAAAGTCAAATTAGCTCATGTTATATCTGTTACAGAATTTGTCAGCAAGAAAGATAACTTAAGATCATGGTTAGCAATTTAAACAAAATTGTTAAGAGCAAATAAATAGATATACGAGTTTATAAATGAAGTTTTCAACAGTAATTATACTTCACAATACATCTTAAAAGTAGTTTCTAAAATCTTTCTGGTAACTTAAAATCTTAATGTTATACAAATCTTAAATAATGGATATTCATTGAATATCTGCTGCTAAGTCATTTCAGTCGTGTCCGACTCTGTGCGACCCCATAGACGGCAGCCCACCAGACTCGGCTGTTCCTGGGATTCTCCAGGCAAGAATAATGGAGTGGGTTGCCATTGCCTTCTCCATCATTGAATATCTAGATCATTCCAAATAAGATAAAATTCTGAAACATTAATTACTGAACATAGGCTTATCTGCTTTTGGCTTCCTTTTACAGAGAAACTAAAGATATTTGGGTCACTTAGTAAACATGGTTTTTGGCACATTGAAAACTTTTACTATGAGGAAGAATATACTTCTAAAAACTATGAAATGTTTTTTATATATTTGCCAATTCACAAATGCTAGTGCAACAGACAGTCCACAATTACTTACTTTTTAGTTTTCACTAGGAATTAATGGATTCTAAGGGTAAGGATTATAATTAATACATGAAATTAAGACTAACAGAAATAATAAGGGAAACATCTCTATGCAAGATGTGGAGATGTGTTTTTCTTAAGGGAAAAAGAGAGTAATTTTGTCCTAATCTAAAATTGTTGTTCCAGAATGAGAAAAAGAGAAATATAGGAAAAAACTTGAATGGATGTAAAAAAAGTTGTAGAATGTTTGTGGGAAAGGATTCTTGTGGGAAAGCAGTTTTAAGTGTGGTCAAGCTGGAAAATGTGGCTAAGATTGGGATGGATTTACTTAAGGTTTTTTTTAATGTTAATATCACAAGTAAACTGGTGCAAAATTAGAATTTGGTTTTATATCTGTTAAAAAAACAAACTTTTATTGCACTATTGATAAGAAATTGGGAAAGTCTTTTTTTTAACCCTTTGGGTAATCCACTTGGAAAGCAAAGCTTTTGAGTCTTACCAAAACAATTTCCTGGGTTTCATATTGTCTTTATCAGATCTTTAAGTACTTAAGAAAACTCAGTCTTCTCAATATTAAAAAAGCAAAGACTTGTTCACAACTATAACCTTCCTCATTGGCCTTTAAAATCTTTTAGTGTCACTCTACTTAAACAGATAAGTATTATTTCATAATGATCTGTGACCCTGTGTAGTTAAATGTTCAAGCCTTTTTGCCATCTTCAAGTTCCCAAATTCTAAATAGATTCTTATGAACCTCAAAGTAACTTTGAGATTTCCCCAAAATTCCCTGGAATGCTCAAGGGATTTGTCTCTCCGCTTGTAAAGGAGAGATGTTAAACTATGTTTGTTGCATTAAATGATACGTGAAACACTGTCAAATAAAAAGTGTTGGTGAACCTTTTTAAGGTAAATGTGTATGAGTATATGTTACTAATATAGGTATTCCAGAAATTGTTTTGTGGTGCTAGAAATTTTTCAAACTCTTATTGTCCAATCATCCTAAATTACTTTATGTCACAGAATTAACTATATTTCCTTATGAAATGAACTCTCATCAGATTTGTATCCATGGGCATTAAAGTCTTCTGTCATTGACAGACAGTTATTATTTTACTTTGATGCTTTTGCAAAATGAGATTCATGGGAAGGTCGTATGAAAACTTTTTGATGACTCACACTGCTGCCTGGAGAAGGAAATGGCAACCCACTCCAATATTCTTGCCTGGAGAATCCCGTGGACAGAGGAGCCTGGTGGGCTGCTGTCCATAGGGTCACATAGAGTCAGACACGACTGAAGCGACTTAGCATGCATGCATGCATTGGAGAAGGAAATGGCACCCCACTTCAGTACTCTTGCCTGGAGAATCCCAGGGATGGAGGAGCCTAGTGGGCTGCTGTCTATGGGGTTGCACAGAGTCGGACATGACTAAAGCGATTTAGCAGCAGCAGCAGCACACTGCTGCCAAATTACCGGTGGCAAACTGATACCGTGCAGGGCCCTGTGGGGCTCCTGGGCACAAGGCCTTTGTGTCCCCATTTCTTTGGTTACAGTAAACAGCCTTCATTCAGACTACAGGACTTTCCCTGAGTTCCAATGGGCATATTCAAGCCATTGTTAATTAGGGAAAGGAGGGGATGCGAGACCAGGGAAAAACAGCCAAGAGTAGCCTTGGGGCAAGGTCCTATTTCCCATCAATGGATACACACAATAATACCTTTGAGCTATTTTGCAGATACTGAAACCCCCTCCAGGTGGGAGAAGTTAATGATTAAAGATGGTACGCTGCCCACAAGCATGTCGACCCCAGACCATGAAGGCTGATGATATTAACTCCTACTTACATCACCACCAACCCATCCGAAGAATATGCACGAGCTGATCACACTCTCTTTGAACAATTACTATAAAACTTCTCACTATCTTTCCCAGGTTGGGACACATGGTTTTGAAGGCATTCGCCTGCTGTGGCCCCCTTGGCCTGGCAAAGCAAAAACACTAGTCTTTTCTGCTTCACCCAAAACTCGGTCTCCAAGATTTGATTCAGCACTGGTGTATAGAGGAGCTGAGCTTTTGACATCAAAACCTTGCATGTACATTTCAAAACTGAAAAAGTCTCCATCTGATGTCTGGTTCTGTACAAATGGTGGAGAACTCACAATCAAGCTTACTAGAATGAGAAGCTATTGACATCATGAAGTAGACCACTTGCACCCAAGACACTGTAATGGGCAAGAATCCTGGTCCCTATGACTCCCATCATGAAACACCTTCTTCCCTTTGTACCTGCTTCACCATTCTTCTTTCCTTGTTGTCACTTGTAAAGATAAAGCTATCATCTGTATTTCTGAGGCTCTTGCAAAAGGGGAGACTTATCTGATTATTAAATTTGCCACCAAAGCAACAATTACTATAATACTGGTAATCCTGTAGTTCTGCCTGTTACAAACTTCTCCCTGATTTCCAATGCCTCAATTTCTTTGGACCAAATGAAACCCCCCTCTCTATGTTATTAGACTCCTAAGCCTGACTCTGCAAGTCAATTTCTCTGCTTCCAGTTGACAACTCTACAGAAAGAAATCAGAACAATACTCTCTGTGCAATCTACAGACCTTTAACTCTTTAGTCATAAATCATCTGACCTCTCTGCACTCCTGTTCCATTCTCCACCATGGGAATATTTCCTTTGGTAGGCCACCTGTGCTGTTCCCAGGTTTATCTTTGTCTATGGATGATAGTGCCCTTCACACATGGGAAACTCAATGTTTAAATAATTGGCAAATGGTAGGAAGCTGTGGTCTGACCTAACTATGTCTCCGACTGTCCACAATCAAACCAAGGCTTCACACTGGGCTGAACCTATCTATCTACATTACAGATCAAATGAGAATTACCAGGAGGCATCCACAATTCAAAATTTTCTTCCTTTGGATTCCTTAAAAAACTGGAAACACAACTGCCATATGACCCAGCAATCCCACTACTGGGCATACACGCTGAGGAAACCAGAATTGAAAGAGACACATGTACCCCAGTGTTCATCACAGCACTGTTTACAATAGCTTGGACGTGGAAGCAACCTAGATGCCCATCAGCAGATGAATGGATAAGAAAACTGTGGTACATATACACAATGGAATATTACTCAGCTATTAAAAAGAATGCATTTGAATCAGTTCTAAAGAGGTGGATGAAACTGGAGCCTATTATACAGAGTGAAGTAAGTCAGAAAGAAAAACACCAATACAGTATATTAACTCACATATATGGAATTTAGAAAGATGGCAATGATGACCCTATATGTGAGACAGCAAAAGAGACACAGATGTAAAGAACAGACTTTTGGACTCTGTGGGAGAAGGTGAGGGTGGGATGATTTGAGAGAATAGCATTGAAACATGTATATTACCATATGTGAAATAGATCACCAGTCCAGGTTTGATGCATGAGACAGTGTGCTCAGGGCTGGTGCATTGGGATGACCCTGAGGGATGGAATGGGGAGGGAGGTGGGAGGGGTTTCAGGATGGGGAACACATGTACACCCACGGCTGATTCATGTCAATGTATGGCAAAAACCACTACAATATTGCAAAGTAATTAGCCTCCAATTAAAATTAATTAATTAATTAAAAAATTTTTTTCTTCCTTTGGCAGATCCCTATTTCCTAGGCTAGGAGTCAGTATAAATGAGGCTGTGATTAGGAACCTACCCTTAACTCTTGAAGATATCATAGAAATCTGCTGTTAAAACAATAGCTGCCCAACCAAAATCCCTAGATTCTCTGGCCAATGTTCCTGAAATAGGATAGCCCTTGATGTCTTTTAGAGGAGCAAGAAGTGTCTGTGCCATTGCCAACACCACTCGCTATACTTGGATTCACACTTCTGGGGAAGTTGAAACTCAGTTACCTGAGATAACTGAAAAAGTCACTTTGCTTAGTAAAGTGTCTCCTTTGATGCATCCTTTCTTTGATCCATTTGATCTAAGTTGTTTTGGGCCAGGGGACTGTGGTTCCCTGCAAATGTTGGGAATTATTCTGCTTATAATCCTTTTGCTAGTTTCCCTGGTGCTCATGCATTTTCTCTTAAAGGCACGACGTGTACAGCTGCAGGAGACCAGAGAAATGATCTACCTTCACCTAGAATGCCAAAGATAGGATGAAGAAAATTGTCAGTTATGGGACTGAGACCTCAATATTCTAACCTATAGATTTCAGTCAGAGAGCCAACATGATTCTATGGGAGCTCAGAGTTGTGCCAATACTTTAATTTTGATCAATACTCTCAATACAACTGAAAGTATGATCAAAGGGGAGTAGAATCAGTAAAACTAATTTACATATCAGGATCCTTAATATGGAGACTGCCCTCCATATTGTAGGCCCAGCCCACAACACTGCTGCTGCTGCTGCTGCTGCTGCTAAGTCGCTTCAGTCGTGTCTGACTCTGTGCGACCCCATAGACGGCAGCCCACCAGGCTCCCCCGTCCCTGGGATTCTCCAGGCAAGAACACTGGAGTGGGTTGCCATTTCCTTCTCCAATGCATGAAAGTGAAAAGTGAAAGTGAAGTCGCTCAGTCGTGTCCGACTCTTTGCAATCCCATGGACTGCAGCCTACCAGGCTCCTCCATCCATGGGATTTTCCAAGCAAGAGTACTGGAGTGGGGTGCCATCGCCTTCTCCACCGCAACACTACACATGTAAATCTAAGTCAGCCTGCACTGACAGAACACACCTGTGCAGGTAACCTAGCATGCACCAATCACTATTCTCCAACTCAACTTTAGCTAGCATATCTTATCCAAAGAATAGGACCTACTGGGATGTCTGATTTCAGTTTGGGAGAAAAAGTTCCTATAAGGAGAATTTGGGGTGAGAACTGCATGGTGTATGACTTCCTTCTGATTGGTGGATGATGAGGCAATAGGATAGTCTTCCAGGAATCCAGTGCTCTGCATGAAGTTACCTTTCTCCACCTGGAGCAGGGGGTGGGATGAAGGGGGGCTTAGTTTTGAAACCAAGCAGGACCCTGTGGGGATCATGGGCACAGAAGCTTTTCAGTTCCCTCTGTCCCTTGTTTGCAGGGAATAGACTCCACATTCATCACCTTCCCTGTGTCCCAAAAGGCAGATTCAAACAGTTGCTAATCAGGGAAGGGAGGGGATACAGAGACAAGTCAAGAGAGGAACAGCCAAGAAACAATCGTATGGCCTTGGAGCAGGGTCCTGGTTCTGCCTCAAGGGATATACATAACTTTCTAAGCTCTTCTACAAAACTAAAACCTCTAACATATGGAATATGAACCTCTAATAAAGCAAAACTCATTCCAGAGAGGTTAGGGTTTGATAACCTTGAGAACCAGAGCCACTTCAGGCCAGACTAAAGGACTACAGGCCCTGCACATACCCTAATTTTATCAACAACCCTGCCCTTGAACCATTCCTGTAAAACTCCTCAACAAATCTTCCCGGATTGGAACACAGTTTTTTAGGGCACAAGCCTGCTGTGTTCCCCTTTGCCGAGTAAAGCGATAGTTATTCTTTTCTACTTCACCCAAAATTCTCTTTGAGATTTGATTCAGCACTGGTGTACAGAGGCCGATTTTTCAGCATTGGTTTCTGCAGAACTTAAAGATATTTGTCATATTGCTATGTATATCCCTTGAGAAGGAACTAGGACTCTGTGTTATATCACTACATTACTGTTTCTTGACAGCTTTTCCTTTGCTTCTGCATTTCCTCACTTCCCTAATTAGAAACTGCTTGCATCTGCCCTTTGGAGCCAGGAGAAGTTCTAGGTGGCTGAAGCCTTTTCCCTACAAATAAAACACAAGCAACATGGAAAAACTTGCTTACCCAGGAGTGAGGCAGGAGATAGTGGACCCTGGGCTGAGAAACTGGAGTCTTCTCAGTGCCTATGGATACTCTAAGATGAAGATAATAGCAAGAGGATAATCTTGGAAGCTGAGCCCTGCTCAGATGAAAAGACAGAGACCACCTTTTCCTCATTCTCAAAGTCAAGGAGACCGTCCGGACTACACGTGCAGAAAGGAGGGGGCACCACCCTATAGCAGGTAATGTCAACCCGCCCATAGGTCTCCTCAACAGAATTCATCTTGGCTAAGAGATGTGTCTACATACACGGGAGGACCGTGAGATAAACCAAATAGGGACTCATGCAAAGCAAGATGATTGGTCAAAGGAAACTCAGATTTGCCCAACATAAGTGATTCAAACCACCACAGGTGCATGACTGTCTCTCTCTGAGTCTGCCCTTGTGTGCCTCACACATACCATTTTTCCTCCTCATAAACGTTTTACTTGTTACACTCTTTTCCATATCTTTGTGGGAATTCGTTTCTACAAAGCCCTCAGGCCAGAGGCCATGTCACAGGTCACTCTTCCTCACAGTCTAGTGCCTACAGCTCAGTGCTCTCACGGTCACAACCTGACTTCAGTCTCCCAGGGAACTTAAATCCTTTTTCAAGCTACTGCAGGCTGAGGCCACCAGATATTGGGAGGGCCCAGCAGAGGCCTGCTTGATTTCCACTGCCTATAGCCTAAAATAATTCTCATACAAAAATGACATTGTGCAGGAGACTCTTTCTGAAGCCCTACACCCTCGTTTGCACAAAAAGAAACTGTTAAAAGATAAACCGGGGCATATTTTTAAAAAAAAATTTAAGAGTTCATTTGAGCCATAATCAGTTCCAACTGGGCAGCACCAGATTGGAAGCGGTCATGGTCCACACACAGGTTGGAAAAGAATCTCCAGACATAGGCAGAATGAGAGGAGAGTAAAGCTTGAGTGAGAGACACTGTTAAAACAGCAGGACAGCTCAAGGGAGAGCTGAGCCCTTTCACAGGCTAGTCGCCAATTTTCATAGCCTCAAAATAGAGAAAATTCCTACTGGAATGGTGGCCATAGATGATTGGCTAGGATGCTATAGGGTGGGTAATAGAGTGGGTATTTTACCTAATATGGGGTCAGGGAACTGGCTGGTTTAGATTCAGAGGCTAATGGTAATAGTTGCTATGGGGCTTGCTCAGTCCCAGTGATTTTTACCCTGGGACCTTGGTATAGGGCTCCACCCCTGTGACTTTGGTATAGGGTTCCATATCACCCCTTCTTTCTATCTGTGGGCCAAATCTTTGGCCCCTTGACAGCCTGATCATGACTGTAACTATCTACCTATAGGATAGACCATGGGGACTTAGTCTGGGGGCCCAGACTCATTGGGGAAAGGGGTGATGATCTCTCTGATTTCTTCAAGCTGGACAGGGGTGTCATAGGGTCCTGGGTCCCAATGCCCACTTTCTGTCAGGGTGCAATTATGGAGGGAGATGAGAGTCCATGAAATGATAACACAGCTTGTTCCAGCATTGTTTGGGTGTTGGCAGAGTGATATTCCTGTCTTACTACCACTTGGTGATTTATTTGTTGTATTCTAGAAGAAAGAAACTTAATAAGAAGGTTAAAGATATATGACCCAAAGATTAATAGAAGTAGGAAAGCTGCCAGGGTATAGAAGAGGGGCTTAGCCAGGAGAACCAGGACCAGAAATCAGTCTGTGAGGTTAGTATTCTTCTAGGTATGAGAAGATGCAAGAATTTGGGCTCATAAAATTCTTTACCTGAAAATGTCTGACTGTCTGAAGACCTGTTCTTCCAGTTTTTCCCCATGCCTTATTTCTGATCACCACCCTGAACTCCTTTCAGCTGACCCTGAAGGTCAGCAGCTTGCAGGGGTCATGATTTAATCTTTGTAGAGGCAGATGGCAAGTGCAATTTCCAGTTGGCAGAACCACTTTGGTTCATAAATTTGACCCTGATTTGGGGGCATTTCATGGCCATTGTGTTCCATGGTGCTAGGAATGCTCATTCCCAGTTCTGTCAAAGCTTTTGTTGATAGGCCACTCAATGTGCTGTTATTGGACCAGGCCTTGCAAGCAGCAAAAGTCTCTGGACCACACCTGTGTTACTAGCCTCTTGGTCCAGGAAAATATTCCCTCTTGTTGCTTCTTCCCATGTCTGATCTCATATGAAAGTATATATCAGCATTTTATCAGACACTCAGTCACACATTTGGTAATGTAAAAAACAATCTTCTGAAACAGAGACATAGAAAATAATATAGCTAGCTGTTATTAGTAGTGTCAAAAGTAAGGATTTAAGTCAAAAACTTCCATTAAGTATAGTCCATTACATCCTCAGGTCATCTGACAGCTTGTTAAATGACTGTAGCCTGGTGTTAATTTCCTGGTTGTAGATCATGGAGCATCTGGTCTTCATCCAAAGACTGATTATTGAGATACGCTTTAGAAACAAATTTAGAGTGTCTCTTTTAATAGCTTAAATAAATCTTTTAGCAATATAACATAACAATTATCCCAGAAATGAGTCATAGTAAACACAGACCTTAATTAACAAAACTAGAATTTAATATTCAGTGAAATATAATTTATTTTTCATTGTGAGGGCATTAACACTGCAGCCAGGAAAGGGTTTAACCCATCAAATAAAAATGAGGTTTTTCAGGGAGCTGGGAAAAGGCAAGTGGCCTTCTTGGATTTCCAAAGCCCTGACCGTTTGATTTACAGCTATTATTCACCCATTTTAAATTCCCTGATTTAGGAGTAGACTATTGTCAAGTTTTAAGGACATCAGGATAGCAGAAGTCTGACAGTGAGGGGTTAATTTTTTGTAGAAGCAGAATGAGTTTTATCTACATGTACCATAATCTTCATATATAATTGTGAAATAATATTTATTTACTTTACCAAAGCAAAAAAATGTTTTAGAAACAAATATAAATTATTTAAAGGCAAAAAAATTCACATAGTCTGTTATCAAAAGCCACATTCCAAGTAAACTTTGCTCTCTTAACAGAGACAGAAAACCAAATTCCAGTCTGATACCAGCTTACTATTAATTTAATCTTAGAAAGTCCTTTCCATAAATCTTGAAGAGGTAGTGTGTGTGTATATATATATATATATATATATATATATACATTTTTTTTTTTTTTTGCAAAGGCATCAGAGTGAAACCATAGTTTTTTATGATGACAGGAAGGCACATTTAAAATCTGACTACAATGCAACTGAAAAAAAGTAACTTGGGGACTTCCTTGGTGGTAAAGGGGTTAAGACTTCACTTTCCAATATAGGGGGTGCAGGTTTGATCTCTGCTCAGGGAGCTAAGATTCCACATGCCGCCTGGACAAAAAACCAAAATATAAAGCAGAAGAAATATTGTAAAAAAATTCAATAAAGACTTTAAAATGGTCCCCATAAAAATTAAAAAAAAAAAAGTAACTTGGTTACTGATGTAGCATGCAACACTTAGATAATAACGAGAATTAGGACTGATATTTTACCAGGACATATCAGATCATTATGAATAATTAGGTTACAAACAAGCATTAATACCAGATATTAATTTAATACTGAATATTTCCCAGTTCGCACAAACCTGAAATTCATTTAATTAGCATTTAGCTTAAATGGAGGAGGGCACGGCAACCCACTCCAGTATTCTTGCCTGGGGAGTCCCATAGACAGAGAAGCCTGGCAGGCTATAGTCCATAGGGTTGCAAAGAGTCAGACACGACTGAAGTGACTTAGCACATGTGCACATGGATAGGAAAGGTCAAGCAGGGGTCATCCAGGAAATGTGATGGAGGAGACAGAGCAGGATGGGGGATAAGGCAACAACAGAAAGACACATGTGGCATGAGCCCCTCAAATCTGAGTTCTGACCAAGGGCCATCAAGGACTGAACATCAGGAACCTCTGAGTCCTTTCCTGGGTGTGGCAAGAGAGATTAAGTTGAAGGATTGTGCTACAATTTGGTGTGCCATTCAGAGGGCATTTTTTTTTTTTTTTGGTCCTCCAGTTTATATTGGGGCCAGGCCTTTGTGAGATTTTCAAGATCAAATTTTTTCAGTTCCTGAGAATGTAGCCAAGGGGTGTGTCTGAGAGAGGCTTCTGGGATACACCAGAACCCATTCTTAGCCTACACGCCATACATAGACTGCAAGTACTTAGTCACCAGCCTACAGAAAGGCATACCTTTGTCCCAGTGATCTCTCCATGGGACTAATGGCACAAAATGGCCAATCGTCCTAAGAGTCGCATCTGACAGTGAGAGGTGACTCTTAAGAACCTAGCAGCTAAAGAACCATGTGACCCAGGCAGGGAAAGACAGAGATTCCTGGGAGCAACTGGGTAACTCACCATTTGGCAATTCCCTGAAATATGGAAGGCACTCTTGGGATGGCTCACAGGCAACACCTGGGCTCCTTAAGTCAACCCAGATGAAAAGGAATAGAAATGAAAGTGATAGGGAAGACAGGCTGAGGATTATACTGTACAATCCTGTTAAGGAGGCAGTGGCCAGGGGACAATGGGCTCTGTTTTGCTCAAAGTAATATGTACCTGACATGGAGCACGCAAGTCGTCTTGTTGAGGGTGGATGCCCTTGTGGTCTGGTTCCATCCCATAACTCCCTTATCCTTCACGAGAACTTTCAAGTGGCAGACACCCTAATGTCTCTTAAGTGTCTGACCCATGCCTGCACAATATTGATTGGCCTAGCCATCATTTGGAAAGAAGTCAAAAAGTGAGACCCTCATCCATTTGGGTGGTAGCTACTGGGGCACAGTCGGCAGTAGGGCCTTTGGAATATACCAGAGGGTAGCCCTGGCCAGAGTTCCTCAGTTGCTGCCACAGGCTCTTGCCTGCTTGCAGAGGGCTCCTCTGAGGAAGAACAGGTGAGGGAAGAGACCCCAAATCCCTGTATAGGCCACCAAAATAGCATGGTCTGTGCATGGGTTGGAAAGAATTTCCAAACATAAGGCAGAATGAGAGGAGAATAAAGTTTATTAGAGTGGGAGACACTGTTAGAACTGCAAGGGAAATCTGAACCTTTTGCAGGCTAGTAGCCAATTTTTAAAGCCTCAAGACAGAGAAAATTCCTACTGGAATGGTGGCATTAGGTAACTGGTTAGGATGCTATGGGTTTCCCCAGTGGCTCAGTAGTAAAAAGAATCTGCCTGCAATGCAGACCTAGGTTTGACCTCTGGGTCAGGAAGATCCCCTGGAGGAGGGAACAGCAACCGACTCCAGTATTCTCCATTCTGGAGAATCCTATGAACAGAGGGAGGCTTTCAGGCTCCAGTCCATAGGGTTGCAAAGAGTCAGACACAACTGAAGTGACTGAGCATGCATGCACATAGGATGCAGGGTAATAGGGTGGGTATTTTACCTAATATGGAGTCAGGAAACTGACTGGTTTAGATCCGAAGGCTCATGGCAACAGTTCCTATGTGGCTTGGTCAATTCCAGAGATTTTTGTCCTATGACCTTGGTTCAGGGCTCCACACCTATGACTTTGGTATACAGCTCCACAGAAGTGACTGAGTGGTCCACAAATAGGAACTTGGAGAAAGACTATTTTAGAGAAAAGATGGAAGCAAAGCAAGGAAATTATTTGACTGGCTATAGCTTAAGTATTTGCATTATTTTAGAAAAGCCTAGTGATAGCTTATGGTGAACAAGGTCAGATTTATGATCTCAAAAGGAGAGAATTTAGCTTCAGGACCAAAGATGCAGCTTCAGTCACTCAGAGCTTCATGCAGCAAAAGATTTATTATGGTGAAAAACAGGATAGAGAAAGCTTCTGACATAGACATCAGAAGGGCGCAGACAGTGCACTTGCCCTGTCTAGTCTTAGCAAGGGATCTATACACTTTTTCAATTGGTTACTAGCAATAGATCAAAATAATGTCTCAAGTTTACAAAGGTCTTAACAGATCCACTCCCACAACATACATCTTAAGATAACAGGATTACTCAGAAAGTTTCTCTGAAGAAGGAGAAACATGTCCTCAAGCAAGACACATTCTTGTTACATAATCATTAGTACAGAGCTTAAGGAAAAACATACCTTGAGCAAGATGTGTGGTTTTGTTGTGTAATTATTAGCTCTGGGCTTAAAGTTACTTTAAGGCAAAATAGATTGTTGCCATAACAACTCAGAGCTTAAGAAAAAAACATCTTATGTGACTAAGATGAAGGAATATAGTAGAAAAAGATTGTCCCTTCCTCCTCGAAGGCCCTGGTTTCCTTATTGACCTACCTAAGAATTAGCTCTCTCACCTAGGTGTCTGTTTGTTACTGGTTGAGAGGGAAGCAGAATCAGTTCAGTTCAGTTCAGTTGTTCAGTCGCGTCCGAATCTTTGAAACCCCACGAATCGCAACACGCCAGGCCTCCCCATCCATCACCAGCTCCCGGAGTCTACCCAAACCCATGTCCATCGAGTCGGTGATGCCATCCAACCATCTCATCCTCTGTCGTCCCCTTCTCCTCCTGCCCTCAATCCTACCCAGCATTAGGCTCTTTTCCAACGAGTCAACTCTTTGCATGAGGCGGCCGAAGTATTGGAGTTTCAGCTTCAACATCAGTTCCTTCCAGTGAACACCCAGGATTGATCTCCTTTAGGATGGATTGATTGGATCTCCTTGCAGTCCAAGGGACTCTCGAGAGTCTTCTCCAACACCTCAGTTCAAAAGCATCAATTCTGCGGCGCTCAGCTTTCTTCACCGTCCAACTCTCACATCCATACGTGACCACTGGAAAAACCGTAGCCCTGACCAGACGGACTTTTGTTGGCAAAGTCATGTCTCCGCTTTTCAGTACGCTGTCTAGGTTGGCCATAACCTTCCTTCCAAGGAGTAAGCGTCTTTTAATTTCATGGCTGCAATCAACAACCACAGTGATTTTGGAGCCCAAGAAAATGAAGTCTGACACTGTTTCCACTGTTTCCCTTGAAGTGATGGGACCAGATGCCAAGATCTTAGTTTTCTGAATGTTGAGCTTTAAGCCAACTTTTTCACTCTCCTCTTTCACTTTCATCAAGAGGCTCTTTAGTTCTTCTTCACTTTCTGCCATAAGGGTGGTGTCATCTGCATATCTGAGGTTATTGATATTTCTCCCGGCAATCTTGATTCCAGCTTGTGTTTCTTCCAGCCCAGCGTTTCTCATGATGTACTCTGCATAGAAGTTAAATAAGCAGGGTGACAATATACAGCCTTGACGTACTCCTTTTCCTATTTGGAACCAGTCTGTTGTTCCATGTCCAGTTCTAACTGTTGCTTCCTGACCTGCATACAGGTTTCTCAAGAGACAGGTCAGATGGTCTGGTAATGCCCTATCTCTTTCAGTTTTTCCCACAGTTTTTGTGATCCACTCTGTCCCAAAGCTTGCATAGTCAATAAAGCCAGAAATCGATTTTTTCTGAACTACTCTTGCTTTTTTCGATGATCCAGCGGATATTGGCCATTTGATCTCTGGTTCCTCTGCCTTTTCTAAAACCAGCTTGAACATCTGGCAGTTTCACACGGTTGCACGATTGCTGAACCTGACTTCATCTTGGGGGGGCTCCCAAAATCGTCTGCACGACGTGGGCTGCGGGCCATGAAATGTAAATGACGTTCGCCTCCTCGGGAGAAAAGCATGACCATCCTAGACAGCATACTGAAAAGCAGAGACATTACTCTGCCAACAAAGGTCTCTCTAGTCAAAGCTATGGTTTCTCCAGTAGTCATGTACAGGATGTGAGAGTTGGACATAAAGAAAGCTGAGCGCCGAAGAATTGATGCTTTTGAACTGTGGTGTTGGAGAAGACTCTTGAGAGTCCCTTGGACTGCAAGGAGATCCAACCAGTCAATCCTAAAGGAAATCAGTCCTGAATATTCACTGGAAGGACTGATGCTGAAGCTGAAACTCCAATACTTTGGCCACCTGATGCAAAGGACTGACACTGGAAAAGACCCTGATGGAAGGCAGGAGGAGAAGGGGACGACAGAGGATGAGATGGTTGGATGGCATCACCGACTTGGAGGACATGAGTTTGAGTGAGCTCCGGGAGTTGGTGATGGACAGGGAGGCCTGGTGTGCTGCAGTGCACTGAGCGACTGAACTGGTACTGATGCCTCCCGGGCGCCGTGGTCCGCCTCCCAGAGCCCACTCAAGAACAGAACCCCTCTTGAGTCCGGGCAGCAAGCGGCGCACCGGGGGTCACAGGCAGCCCGGGACCCGTGCGCGCAATGGCCGAGCCGCCCAGAGAGGGGCTGGCATGAGGGACATGGGAAGGGAGGCGCGACCGCCCACCGGCCCCACTCCCAGAGGCAGACCCCCTCGCTCACCTTCGGCTGTGGCCAACCGCCGCCCGCCGCAGCCAGCCTCCGGCCGGCGCTGGCGCCCACCAGAGCCCACCCCCTCCCCCCATCAGCACCCGCCCCTCCTTCCACCACCACCAACCAAAAGAGAACCACACAAGGCCGGGAGCATCACCGCCGCCAGCCTCCAGGCCACCAGGCGCAGGCCCTCTACGGGGAGGGAGGCCGGGGATTAGGCGGCCCCAGCGGGTCGAGGTGGAAGCGTGCCGCCGTTGCCACCGAGCCCAAAAGATTTTTGGTGTGTCCTTGGACGGGGCATGGTGGGTGGGGGGAAGGGGGCCTGGCACGCGGCTGCTTGGGTGGGGGGGGCGGAGTGGGGTGTGCAGGGGATCCGCGATTGGGTGATGTGGCGCGTGCGTGTTATCGGCGCGGCTGAGCGGGGTTATCTAGAGTTAAGTCGCGACGTGTACATCACGTGCGACTCAAGCGTCGTAGCACATTTAGACGAGCGATGGTTATAGTACAGTCGTCAGATCTATGTTCAACTCACGCGAGTGATCTGCGGCAAGAGCTGAGCAACATGGTGTATCGTAGACTTGCGAATTGGGGGTTAGCCTCAATCATCGAGAAAAGCCTTCCCTGACCGGGAATCGAACCCGGCCGCGCGTGAGAGAGCCGAAATCCTAAACCACTAGACCACCAGGGAGCGCCGTCACTCGCCCTCGCCTCTCCACTGAACGCACAGCGCCTCCATGCACCTGGGATGCCCACCACCCGGCCTTCCGCAAGTCCCAGCCGCCCGCCCGCCCCTGTCAGTCCAACCTGCCCTGGCGGTGCGTCTTGTATTCGGCACCCTCAAAACACTGTCCCTCGCGCCGGCGTCTCGCGCACACGCCAAAGCCGCGGCCAGCCTGCTCCCGCAGCTGCAGCCTCTCTCCCCCCGAACCCCCTGCCGGGAGGGCGCGGAGCTCAGCAAAAGTCGGCCCGCTGCCGTTGGCCGGGAATCGAACCCGGGTCAACTGCTTGGAAGGCAGCTAGCTCTCCACTATACCACCAACGCTGCACAGCCCGGGCCGCCGCCAGACGCCGGCCCCGGCACGCCCCAGCAACACTCCTGCCGCCGCCGCCGCCCGACCCGCCGCATCCCTGCCCGACGCCCCGTCAGCCGCGGCTCGGCGCCGCCGCCGGCTCTCCCACAGCCGCGCGGCCCCAATCTGCGCCAGCGCTACGCAGCGCCCGGGGTCCACCGGAGCGACCGCCCCCGGGCGGCGCATCCCGCGCCCTTGCGGCCCTCCGCCCTTCGCCTCACCGCCGCGGGTCCGCGAGCGCCTCCGCCCTCACCCCCGGGGGCACGGCGGGCACGCAGCTCCCAGCACCCTGCTGGCAAAGCTCTTCCCATCCGGGCGCTGGCGACGCCAACTTCCCCACGAGGACAGGGGCAACACGGGACCCACGGCGCCTGCCCGCGCCCGGCGCTGTGCCCGCGCCGCGCCGCGGGGGCGTCGCGAGCCTAGGAGCCCACTGCGGCAGCCGCTGTGGGCGGCGGGCCGGCCCGCACGATCCGGCAATTGGTCGGTCAATGCCGTGGGGTCGCCGAGGAGGCCCTGGCTCCCGCCGTGCGACCGAGCGCCCGCCGACGACCAATGGCTACAGGCTGGAGGGCTGCACGGCTAGAAGTGTGTCGACGTCCGTAAGAACCGGCCCCGCCAAAAGCGGAGGGAGGAGACGAAGGGCCCTGGGGCCTAGGCGCAGGCCCAAGAGCGACCGCGGCCACCAAAAGGGGGCGTTTGCCTTTCCCCGTCGGGGAATCGAACCCCGTTTTTTTGCCCCCCCCACCCTCCCCGCGTGACAGGCGGGATACTCACCACTATACTAACGAGACGGCCGGCGAAACGCCCTGCCGCCGCGGCCGCTCTCGGCTCTACTCGGGCTGCCTGCCGCGCCTCCCCCTGCCCACCACACGGGCCCCGACCCGACGCACACCATACCAGCCGCCTCAGTCAGAGCGGGCAGCCCCCGACCCCGACAGGGACGCGGACCCGGGGGAAACTGGATAACATCCAAGTGCGCTCGCCGCCACCCTGCCTGCAACCGCGGCCCATTCCCGGCCGGGAGAAGGTGCCCGAGTAAGGCAAGCGAGGCTGCGAGGAAACGGTGGGGCGCGCCCGAGCCGGCCCCGTCTGCGACGACAGGCGCGCGTGGGTGGGGCCGGCCCTCCAAGGTCCGGCTGGGTCCGGGCCAGGCGTGGGCGAGGCGCGACCGCGGCGGAGCCCATGCGGCCTCGTGCGTGCGGCACGCGCGCCGTGGCCCGTACGCGAGCACGGGCACGAGCCAGAACGTCCGCTGTGCGCGGACGATGCGCTTGTGGCGTGCGGGCGTGTGCCGCCGGGCGCGATAAGCCCCGCGCCAAGGGCGTCCGGGTATCAGCTGTGCGAGTGGACCGGATGGTCGGAGCGTGTGTCCCTCGCCGGAGAGGCGAGCGGTGTTCCGCCAGGGATGGCGCCCGTCTGCGGTCACAGAGTGCCACGTGTTCCACATGCATGGAGAAATCGTCCAAGACACGAGAGGTCGCATCACAGGAGGAGCAGGGCGTCAGTCACAGCAAAGATCCCAGGGTCGCGCCCGTCCTGCACCTCTGATGCGGTCTAGCGAATTCCGCTCTACACACCTATATACTCACAAGCAATGTGACCGATTCTTCTGCGTCGCCCACGCCCGACAAACGCACCCAGTCCCCTGCCCGCGCCACTGCCCTACTCCACCAACAGCCCTCCTCCGCCACACCTGCAGACCCACAAAACCCAGTAACCTTCAGTGCTTCTCATCGCGATCTGTCCTCCCCAGCCAGGCTGCGCCTCACTGCTGCGGCCTTTCCTGCCTCACCCGCCTCCCATCGCCCACCCAGCCCCATCACCCCACACTTCCCACTCCTCCCACAGCCCAACGCCCACGCCCCAACCCACGCCCCGCTCCCACCCCGCCCCCGTCCGCGCCGACCGAGCACGCAGCCCCCGCGGCGCGTGGCAAGCCCTCCTCTCCTTCGCCAGCGCTACTCCGACTTCTGCCTGAGGTGAAACACACACAAGCTCCGCTCTCGCAGACCTTGCCCTCCACGTCCGTCCCGGCACTCTCCTCCCGGCCGCCCTGACTGATGCTACCCCAGCCACACCGAGGCGGCCGAGCCCCCAGCCTACCTTGGCCGCCTGGAGGTGTGGCGTAGCCCTACATTGCTCACTCACACACGGCACTTGCGCGCCTTGCTCGGGCCACACCTTAGCCTGCCTCCCGCCCGGGACGCGATGCCACCCAGAACCTCCTGCTGCACCGCGAACACCGCCCTCCGTGCACGAGCCCAGACCCGTGAACGGGTGCTCCCCTGGTGAGCCGAGCGGAAGCCCGGCGTGCCCCGTAAATACCACCCCACCACACAGACGCGCCCGCCCGCTCCCCCCGACCTCGGCGACCAAACCGCGCGCCCATAATCCCCACACAGTGAAAGCCACTGCCCGGAGAGCCGGACCAGGCTCGCCCTGGCGCGCTCGCCTGCCTCACCACAGATTCGCCGAGCCAGAGCCGCTTACTGCCAAAGCCCCCTCCCTCCACCAACCACCATCCCAATCGGTCAGAGCCGACCCCTTGGGAGCGCAGGACCAGGATCACACCTTTTGCGTCCCTGGGGCACCGGAACGCCGCTTCACTGCGCGTCGCGCTCACCCACCGCCTCGAGCGAATTACTCCCGGCACAGCCCTAGCCCGCAGATCCCGCCCCCGCCCTCGCCTATCCCGCACAAAGCCCCACCCCTCTAACGCCCCCGGCCTAAGACGCCAGCCCGCCAGAGGGACTTTGGGCCGGACTCTCGCGGTCGCTCAGTAGGAAACGTCCCGGTGCGCGGCCGCATGCGAACCACGAAGCGCCTGCCCTGCCAGGATCCCCGCGGCCGGCCAGACGGCGTCGGCTCGCGGGCCCTCGGGCGCACCGACATGCGTCCCGTCGCGGCCGTGTCGGCGCAGATAGGCTCGCGAGCCGCGTCCCGAGCGGGCCGGCGTCCCGCCCGCCCGGGGTCCCTCGCACTCGCGCCCTGTGGTCCTGCACCTGCCGGAATCCTGGCTTTCTAGGTCGCCCGTCCGTGGAGCAGAGAGATGTCCCACGGGCGGAGCAGTGAAGCAGTGACGCACGGCGGGTGGCGGCAGCGCCTCTGGCAGCGGCGGGCGCGGCGGCCACCGGTGCATGGGTGGTTTCATGGTAGAATTCTCGCCTGCCACGCGGGAAGGCCCGGGTTCGATTCCCCGGCCAGCAGCCACTGCGTCCACCTTTTGTCCCGCAGGCAGCCCCAGAGCCCAGCTAGGTCTGCCCACTGAAAACGCGATCAGGTCGGGCCTCACTGCCCCCCCCCCAACCGCTGGCTGCTCCTGCCGCCCGTTGCCTCCTCCCGCGCGGACGGCCGCCAACCACCCCAGCGCGCGCACTCCTGCGTGTGGCCACTGCTACGCCGAGCTCCGTGGCCACCAAACCCCACTGCAGGCTCAGCCTCCCCGTCGCCAGACACCTCCCCGTGTTGGCCTCCTTACTCACCCGGACCCAGCCGGTGGCTCAGGGATTTCCACTGGAAGGATACCCCAGCGCTGGCGCCCAGCCCGCCTCCCCTCTCAACCTTTCCTCAGGAGGCGTTCTATCCCATGCGGGGTCGGCGGCCTGGCTCACGTCTCCCCAGCAGCTGCCGAGGAAGTAGTCAATCAGCCGAGGACGAGTGCAGGCGGGGAACAATAAACAATAAAAACACTACTTTGCACAGCCAGGGGCAAGGAAGTTGCCACATCTGGTCAAGGATACCCTCCCTTTTCCGGATGTCCCTGAGCATCGTCTTGCCGCAGCGTTCCATAGAAGCCACCAGCTCCCCGCGACTGGACTCTCTAGTCATCTTTTGTCCCCCGGCAGAGAGAGGTTTCCGACAGCAACGCCCTCACCAATCTCAACCACCACCCCCTCCCCTGAAACACCTCTTGCCCGCCTCCACCTCAGCATCAGCCCTGCCCAAGATCACCACCACCTCACCTGCACCTCAGCATCGCCTACTCCACCAACCGGCCCCATCGCCCCCCTGCTCTCCACCCCCCCTTCCCACACCGCCATCTCCCCCATCCCCAACACCCGCCGCAGGCCCCCGTTCCTCCCTGGGCCAATCCAGATCTGCTCTTTCAAGAACCTGCCTATTGCTCTGTCCCACTGGCCTGCCATCCCCCACCCCCGCGCGACCCCGTGCCCGCTCCTTCTACTGCTTCTTCCAACACAGTGGATCTGCTTTACATCCCTGGGTAGTTTCAGGTGCACAGCAAAGTGACTCGATGTACGTGGGTTTTGGTAGACTCCGGGCGTTTGGTGATTGGACAAGAGCCTGGCGTGCTGCAAGTCATGGAGTCCAAAGAGTCGGACACGACTGAGCGACTGAACTGAACTGAACAAGATGAAGTCTCTCCCGGTTCCCTTGTGTCCCCTTCCGTTTTTGCCGTGAAGTGATGGACGATGCCATGACCTTCGTTTTCCGGGAACGTTAGCTGAACCAACTTTCCACCACGCTCCCCGAACGCACATTCATCAAGAGGCTCCTGCGTTCTTCTTCGCTCTCCCGGAGACATAGGGGTGAAGATGAATGTGGACCTGTGCCGCGAGGCACACCACGGCAGCCGCGGAAGTGAGAGAGAAGGCAGATCCGGGCGGGGCGGGGCGGGGCGGGGCGGGCCGGCCGGGAAAACCTAGCCAACCAGCCGGGAGGCGGCAGATGCGCTCGAGGCCGCGATGCCTGCCAGGGTGGACAACCCAACCGACGTGGTATTTCCCTTGCCTGACCACAGCTCTCAATGCTACCGGGGTGAGGCAAGATGTACCCAGATCTCCCTCCCCCACTCCTAACCCAGGGTGGGCACTCGGGCTCGCCCGCGCGCGCGCACACACACACACACACACACACACACACACAGAGCACCCTGTTCCACATACCCCACACCTAGTTATGACATCTTATAGTTTCCCATTCTCTCCAAACCATCTGTCTATCCAGGATCCACTCCATCCGTCTCCCCAACCTGTCATCGTCTTCCCCTAGGAACTCTCCCCGAGGGTAATCGCCCACCGCAGCCTCCTCTTCACCAGATCTTGGGCTGGTGTGTCAGCAAAGGATGTCTCGTCTGTTCAAGGACTGTGTCCTTCGCGGGGAGGGCAAGTGGACGGCCGATGAAGCGCACCAACGTGCGGCGAGGGCGGCACACTCGGGCGCGATGGGACAGAGCCGATTCCCCTGTGGCAGTGGATCCCCTGTGGCCCGACGTGTGCTTGCCGTCGCCGCGGGAGGTTTCCTCGACGCCCCTGCCGGGGCCTTGGGCGCCAGCGTGCGTGGGTGAGAGTGCGGGCCGAAGGCGCTTGGGGCCACGGTTGGTGGCCGCCCCACGTGGATCAGGCAATGGGGCAGAACGATGGCGGGGAGAGGGGGCGGCGGCGAGCCGGGTGCTGGGAGGCAGGCCCAGGGGTGCTTGGGCGGGGCGTCTGCGTGGAGTGCCGGCGGGAAGGGGGAGGCGTGGGGCTCGCGGGGACCTGGCCGAAAGAAAGATCGGCAGGCCGCTGGAGCAGGGCCTCTGCAGAAGCATGGGGGCGGTGGCGACGCCACGCCAGGCACATGTGTGAGGCTGGGACAGATCTGCGTTAGGGGTGGGCGTGCGGTATGGGGGGGTCGGAGGAGCCGGAAGGAGGCCCGCACTGGGGGACACCGGGGCAGGGCAGGGCAGGGCAGGACGTGTGAGAGATGGGCCGGGGCTCCGGGGGCTTGGTGGCGGGTAGATGGGGCCGAGCCTGGAGTGTGGCAGGAAAGGCAGATGGCAGGCAGTGACAGTGAGGGGGCTGTGGCATGAGGAAGATGGTGGGAGGGGACCCCTTTCGGGCGGGGTGGCGTGTCAGCGTGCGTGTCACACTGCTGCGTGGTGCTGCAGGGTGCTCAGGCTCAGCGGTGGGCTGGGGCTCTGGGCGGTGGCTAGGACGCAGGCAAGGGAACGACAGCAACGGAGCGCCAGACAGGGGCCAGACCCGGGCTGAAAGGCGTGGGCCCACCGTACGGCCCCAGAGACCAAAGTCACCACTCATCAGGAGCAAATGTCCAGTCTCGGGTGTGACATTGCTGGGGGCTCAGGGTGGGATGGGGTGTGGTGGTAGGGAGCGGGGGTGGCCGAGATTTCGTGAGGACCGAGGAGAGCTCCCATATGACCGAGCACACCCCCTCCAGGGTACATACCTGCAGAGTACCAAACTCGGAGAGATCTAAAGGTCCCTACGCCGCCATGTATGTAGCAGCAGTATTTGCCACAGCCGAGACGTGGAACAAGCCCCAGTGCCCACCCACAAATGGCGGGCACAAGAAGATGTGGCATAGATGGAGCATGGAAATATCACTCGGTCATAAAGAAAGAAGGAAAGCATTGCCATTTGTCACAAGCCGCGATGGACCTAGAGACCCTTTACACTCGGTGAAGAAAGTCAGACCGAGTTGGACAAACGCATGTGGGATGGGTAAACTAATACGACACGAACCTACTTGCCGAAGAGAAACCGACTCCCAAAGAAAACCACCTTAGGGTAACGCAAGCGGTAAGGCAGCGGTGGAGGGATGACTGTGGAGCTGCGACGAACAGATCCGCAGGACCACGTATAAAGGGAGAAGCCACGAGGTTACCCAGTTCAACGCAGGGACTAGGAGTCAGTATCCTGTAATAACCTCCAATGGAAAAGAATCTGAAAACACATCGGACATCTGAAATCTGTACATGGGAAACAGAATCGCTTTGCAGTCCGTCGGAAACGAGCACATTATTGGACATCCACTGTACTTCCCCAACAACCGCTACTACGACACTGGAGGCAGGTTTAAAACTTAAGCTAAATCGCTAGGTAACTGAGTGAGCCGGAAACAGGCGAGCTATCACGACCCCAACCCTGGGTCCATATCCGTGAAAGCCGCAACTCTGAATTCGGAAAGACACGTGCAAACCCCACGGTCACAGCAGCACCGTGCGCCGCAGCCGAGGCGAGGAGAACACCCTAGTGTCCGTCACCAACGGCTCACCCACGAAGATGCAGTATCAGAGAAAGGGAGAGAATGGGGTGTCTCTGAGCCGTCCACAGGACACAAATAGTGTCACTGGCAGCGACAGCGGCCGGAGCTGCAGAATATTACCCTCGGTGAGGGAAGTCACAGAGAAGGGCACAGATGGGTGGAATCTAAAGCGCTGTACTCATTAACCCCTGTGCCAAACAGCGACGGACACCCAGCCACAGGAAAGCAGCTTGGGGCTCCCCAAGGGCAAAGTCAGGGCCGGAGGGATGAATGAGGAGCTGGGCTCCACGGATATACCGTAGTAGGACTGCCGAGAAAGGAGAGGAGCCCCGAGGATACACAGGATGCCACAGGGAATAAGATCCAGTATCCTACACTTGCAGAACAGCAACTGCTACTACATGGAAGTCAGTCCGTCGAGGACCAGCCCAACAATAGGAGGAAGAAGAGCTTCCCATATGATCCAGCAAACCCAGTGCTGGGTGCCCATCGGGAGAAGACCAAAGCCCTAATGGGTAGAGATGCAGGCACCCCCCAGGGTCATCGCAGCCCTCTGTGCCGTAGCCGGGACATGGGATACGCCCAAGTGCCCGTCGGCATGTGGCCGGCACAAGAAGATGAGGTATATCTGTCCCGCGGAATATGACGCAGCCATCAAGAAGGAGCAGCCTTTGCCGTGGGCCCCAACGCCAGATGGACCCACGCAAGAGCCCACTTGGCGAAGTGAGTCGGGTGGAGAGGGACAAAGCTTTGTGGAATCTAACAACGAACACAAAGGAATCCGTGTGCAAAGGGGAAACCGACGTTCAGACGGTTTGGAGAAACCGTACACAGGGCTACCCAAGGGGAAAGGCAGGGGAGGGAGGAAGCTGGAGTCGGATCGAGAGATAGGACATCCTATACGTACGGTAGGTAAGCAACAAAGCTTTACTGTGTAGCCTGCGAACTGTGTTCGAATCTCGCCTTAAGCTACAATGCAAAATCACCTGAAAGAGAACAGGGGACTGAAGCACTTTGCTGTGCACCTGAAACTAACCCAGGGATGTAAAGCAGTTCCACCTGTGTTGGAAGAAGCAGAAGAAGGAGCGGGCCGGGGGTGGGGGTGGGGAGGCAGGCCAGTGGGACAGAAGCAAAGGCAGGTTCCTTGACAAGAGCAGGATCTGGAATGGCTCAGGGAGGAACGGGGCCTGCGGCGGGTGTTGGGGATGGGGGAGATGGCGGTGGGGGGAGGGGGGGTGAGAGCAGGGGGGCGATGGGCCCGGTTGGGGGAGTAGGGCGATGCTGAAGGTGCAGGCTGAGGTGGTGGTGCTCTTGGGGCAGGGCTGATGCTGAGGTGAGGCGGGCAAGAGGGTTTCAGGGGAGGGGGTGGTGTTTGAGCTGGTGAGGGCGTTGCTGGTGGAAACCTCTCTCTGCCCGGGGACAAAAGATGACTAGAGAGTCCAGTCCGCCGGGAGCTGGTGGACTTCTTTGGAACGCCTGCGGCAAGACGATGCTCCAGGGACCCTCCCGGGAAAAGGGAGGTATCCTTGCCAGATGTGGCAACTTCCTTGCCCCTGGCTGTGCAAACGTAGTGTGATTGATTCTCGGAGTGTGGGGAGAGTGAGCCAGGGAGCTTGGAGACGTGAGGAAAGGTGAAGAGGGGAGGCGGCTGGGCGCCAGCGCTGGGGTATTCCTTCCAGTGAAATCCCTGAGCCACCGGCTGGGTCCCGGTGAGGAAGCGAGCAAACACAGGGGAGGTGTCTGGGCGCACGGGAGGCTGAGCCTGCAGGGTTTGGGGCCACGGAGCCTCGGCAGCAGGGCCGAGAGTGTGTGGGGTGGGGGGCCGTCCGCGCGGGAGAGGCAACGGGCGGCAGGGAGCAGCCAGCGGTTGCAGGAGGCCCGCCTTGAGCGCGTTTCAGTGGGCAGACCTAGCTGGGCTCTGGGGCTGCCCTGCGGGACCAAAAGGGGACGCAGTGGCTGCATGGGCCGGGAATCGAACCCGGGCCTCCCGCGTGGCAGGCGAGAATTCTACCACTGAACCACCCATGCACCGGTGGCCGCCGCCGCCCGCCGCTGCCCCAGAGGCGCTGGCCGCCACCCGCCCGTCACTGCTCACTGCTCGCCCGTGGGCATCTCTCTGCTCCATCGGACGGGCGACCTGAAAGCCAGGATCCGGGCAGGTGCAGGACCCCAGGGCGCGAGCTCGCGAGGGACCCCCGGGCGGCGGGACGCCGGCCCGCTCGGGACGCGGCTCGCGCGCCTTCTGCGCCGACCACGGCCGCCGCGACGCTGCTCGGTGCCGCCCGAGGGGCCCGCGAGCCGACGCCGTCTGGCCGGCGCGGGGATCCCTGGCAGGGCAGGCGCTGCGTGGTCGCTGCGGCCGCGCACCGACGTTCCTCTCAGCGACCGCGGAGTCCCGGCCCAAAGTCCCTCTGGCGGGGGCTGGCTCTCCGGCCGGGGCGGGGTGGGGCGTGCGAGAGCGGGCGGGGGGGCCGGGACTCCGGGCTCGGGCTGTGCCGGATGCGCGAGCGTGGGAGCGCGACGCGCAGAGCGGCGCTCGGGCCCCAGGACGCAAAGGCGTGTGAGCCTGGCTCCTGCGCTCCCAAGGGGTCCGGCTCTGACCGATTGGTGGTGGTGAGGAGGGGCCCTTTGGCAGAGCGGCTCCTGGCTCGGCGACTGCAGGCTGAGGCAGCGAGCGCGCCAGGGCGAGCCTGGCTCCGGCCCGGGCAGCGGCTTTCCCCGGGAATGGGCGCGGTGGCGCCGAGGTCGGGGGCGCGGGCCGGGCGCCTGTGGGTGGGGTGGACGGGCACGCAGGGCTTCCGCTCGCGCCCCAGCGGAGCACCCTTCCCGGGACGGGCTCGCGCACGGAGGGCCGGTGTTCGCCGGCCAGCAGGAAGGCTGGGTGGCACGCGTCCCGGGCGGGAGGCAGGCAGGTGTGTGGCCCGGCCAAGGCCGCAAGGCGGTGAAGCCTCGAGGGCACGCAGCACCCCAGGCGGCCAAGGCGGGGGCTCGGCCGCCTCGGTGTGCCTGGGGAGCACAGGCGGGGCGGCCGGAGGGAGAGCTGCCCGGGGCGGACGTGGAGGCAAGGCTGCGAGAGCGAGCTGGCCGTTCACCAGGCAGAAGTCGGAGCGCTGGCGAAGCGAGGAGGGCTTGCCACGCGCCGCGGGGCTGCGTGCGTCGGCGCGGACGGGGGCGGGGGCGGGGGGAGCGGGGCCGTGGGCGTGGGCGTGGGCGTGGGCGTGGGCGTGGGCGTGGGAGGAGTGGGAGTGTGGGGATGGGCGCGGGTGGGCGAAGGGGAGGCGGGGAGGCAGGAAAAGCCGCAGCTGCAGGCGCAGCCAGCTGGGGAGGACAGACGCGCTGAGAAGCACTGAAGGTTCCTGGTGTGGGCTGCAGGTGGCGGGGAGGGCGTGCGTGGAGAAAGGCAGTGGCGCGGGCAGGACGGGTGCGTTTGTCGGGCGGGCCAAAAGGCTGGCTTGTCAGGAGTGGGATTCGAACCCACGCCTCCAGGGGAGACTGCGACCTGAACGCAGCGCCTTAGACCGCTCGGCCATCCTGACGGCGGGCCTGGGCGGGCGCGTGGCCGCTCGCCTGGCTGGGACCCGACGCGGCGCGAGCCCCGGCGCCCTTGGCGGGACGCGCGGTGCGCCGCGCCAGGCAGGCGCGCGGCCGTCTGGTGTGCGTGAGCGACGGGGCCGGCGCGCGGCCGCCGGCCGAGGCGCCTGGCTCCGCCGCCGGTCGCGCCCTCGCCCACGCCCTGGCCCCCGACCCAGCCGGACCCTTGGCGTGCCGGCCCCCACCCACGCGCGCCTGTCCTCGCCAGACGCGGGCCGGCGGCGCGCCCACCGTGTCCTCGCAGCCTCGCTTGCCTTCTCGGGCCCCCTTCTCCCGGCGGAATGGCCGCGTTGCAGGCAGGAGGCGGCGCGCACTAGGAGTTTCCAGTGTCCCCCGGGTCCGCGTCCCTGTCGGGGTCGGGGGCTGCCGCTCTGACTGAGGCGGGTGGTATGGTGTGCGGTCGGGTCGGGGCCCGTGGTGGGCAGGGGGAGGCGTCGGCAGGCAGCCCGAGAGCCCGAGAGCGGCCGGGCGGCAGGGCGGTCGCCGCCGTCCTCGTTAGTATAGTGGTGAGTATCCCCGCCTGTCACGCGGGAGACCGGGGTTCGATTCCCCGACGGGGAGGCAACGCCCCCTTTTTGGTGGCCGCGGTCGCTCTCTGGCCTGCCGCCTGGCCCCCAAGGGCCCTTCGTCTCCTCCCTCCGCCTTTGGGCGGGGCCCGGTCTACCGACCGTCGACCCCCTCTAGCCGTGCAGCCCTCCAGCCTGAGCCCTTGGTCGTCGGCGGGCGCTCGGTCGCCACGGCGGAGCCAGGGCCTCCTCGGCGACCCCACGGCCTTGCCCGACCATAGCCGGATCGTGCGGCCGGCCCGCCCGCCCACAGCGGCTGCCGCAGTGGGCTCCTAGGCTCGCGACGCCCCCGCGGCGCGCGCGCGCGGCGCGGCGCAGCGCCGGGACGCGGGCAGGCGCGTGGGTCCCCGTGTGCCCCCTGTCCTCGTGGGAAGTTGGCGTCGCCCAGCGCCCGGTGGAGAAGGGCTTTGGCCAGCAGGGTGCTGGGAGCTGCGTGCCCCGCCTTGCCCCCCGGGGGTGAGGGCGGAGGCGCTCGCGGGCCGCGGCGGGGAGCGAAGGGCCGGAGGGCCGCAAGGGCGCGGGAGCGCCGCCCCGGGGCGGTCGCGCCGGTGGACCCCGGCTGCTGCGTAGCGCTGGCGCAGATGGGGCGCCGCGCGGCTGCTGGGAGCGCCGGCGGCGGCGCCGAGCCGCCGGCTGACGGGGCGTCGGGGCAGGGATGCGGCGGCGGCGGCGGCGGCGGCAGGCGGCAGTGTGCTGGGGCGAGCCCGGGGCCGGCGTCTGGCGGCGGCCCGGGCTGTGCAGCGTTGGTGGTATAGTGGTGAGCATAGCTGCCTTCCAAGCAGTTGACCCGGGTTCGATTCCCGGCCAACGCAGCGGGCCGACCTTTTGCTGAGCTCCAGCGCCCTCCCGGCAGGGGCGTTCGGGGGAGAGAGCGCTTGCAGCAGGGAGCCAGCTGGCCCGCGGCTTTTGGCGTGTGCGCGAGACGCCGGCGGCGAGGGACAGTGTTTTGAGGGTGCCGAAAACAAGACGCACGCCAGGGCAGGTGGACTGACAGGGCGGGCGGGCGGCTGGACTTGCGGAGGCCGGGTGTGGGCACCAAGGTGGCATGGAGGCGCTGGGTTCAGTGGGAGCAGGCAGCAATCACTGGTTCACAGCACTTTTAACATCCAGCCTGATACACACTGCCAGTTCCATAAGGCCCACTGCTGCTCACCAGGAATGATTCTCTGCCTCTCGATAGCATCCCCTGAGTTATCTTTACTCTTCCATAAGAATAGCATTTGTAGCTGATCCTTTTTTATTTCCCTAGCCTGCTTTCTGCCCATCGAAATTTGGAGATCCAAAGGCTTCTTTTAATTTTGTACTGTCTCTGTCCCTTTCAGTTCAAGCTGATATACTCCCTTTAAAAGCTTGAAGAGTGTCTTACACGTCAATATGTATTTCACTTATTAGACAAAAACCACACTCACAAATCTCTTTGAGATAAGCTCTTTTTTACTTTGGGCTCTTGGTGAGCCTAGTGGAGGCCAAGGCCCTTAATATTCTTTAAAAAGCCTCATTAAGGCAAAGTCTTTGCGGCATACCCTTAAGACTGAGTGTCTTCTCTGTCTGAAAGACTCTGTGAGGCACTGTCTCAGCTTCCCTTTTGTCTTAATAAAGAGTCCTATAGGTGCAGCCTTAGTTTTCTGTTTCCCCTGGGACCATGTTTTTCTGACAGTGCCTGGGTTTGATCTTTGGTTGGAGTCTCTTTCTTTCGCTGGAAAATATTGCTGAGTGGAAACTGTCTCAAGCTTTTACATTTCCTCCAAATTCCAGTCGAAAATGGAGCAGTTAGTTGTTTGGTTCACCTCTGTTTTCTAAGATTTTGTGACAGGCAGGGGAGAGGAGGAAAAAATTTCTTTTTTCCTGTACCCTCTTAGGTTTTTCAGCTGGGGCACTATAAAATTACACTAATAGAACATTGACAAGACAAAGACAGTTTGTGAATGCATGTAGCACACATCACACAGGAAAAAGCCTCATGATGGGTAATTCAAAGGAGTGGTTACAACTTGGGCCAGTATAGCATCTTAACAAAAGAAAAATAAATTTGTAGAGAAATGACATGACAGGAAAGTGTGGGAAGGTAACGATGGGATGGAACTAATTGAGTAAAAAAAGATATAAATATTTGTATAGGAGCCAAAAAGTGGCAACAACACAAATATCCATCAATGGATGAATATATAAACAAAATGTGGTAAATACATATGATGGAATTTTATTCAGTCATAAAATAGAATGAAGTACTGATACGTACTACAATATGAATGAACTCCAAAAAGAAGTGAAAGAAGCCAGACACAAAATGTCACATAATGTGTGGTTCCACTTATATGAAATATCTAAAATAGATAACTGCAAAGGAATAGAAAGTAAATTGATGGCTTCCAAGGACTGGAAGGAGAGCGTATTGGGGAATAATTGCTTAATGGATATGGGGTTTTATTTGGGGATGATGAAAATGTCAGACTAGATGGAGGTGGTGGTTACATAACTTTCAGAAAGCTTTAAATGCCAATGAATTGTTCACTTAAAAATGGTTGATTTTATGTGAATTTCACTTAAAAACAAAATTCAGTGTGGTCTCTGAAGTCCAATTGTCAGTAAGTTTAACTGTAAATCAGTATATTGGTGCGTTTAGCCTACCATTAATATTACCCAGCCCTGATGTTTCTTTGCCAGAGGGACTTTTTCTTTTTTAATTCATTCCTCTTATGTAACCAGATGAAAGCATCTTTGCACTACATCCAGATAAGGCAGAAGCAAAAATGCTCTGAAAAAGCAGTTATCCTAAACTATAACCCAACCAAGGGAATTCTTTTTCTTCTGTGTGCTTAGTATAATGGTGCCACCATCTGTGATGGTTAATTTTAATGTGTCAACTTGACTGGGCCATGGGGTACCCAGATATTTGGTCAAACTTTATTTCAAGTCTTTCTGTGAGAATGTTTTTGCATGGGATTAACATTTAAATCAGAAGAGTGAGTAAAGCAGACTGCTCTCCCTGTTGTGGATGGGCCTCATCCAATCTGTTGGATAACCAGATAGAACAGAAAGATTGCCATCCCTCTGGTAAGAAAGAACTCATCCTGCCTAACTGCTGTCAAAACTGGGAATTGTGGTTTTCCTGCCTTCAGATTTGGACTGGAACATCAGCTTTTCCTTGGCTAGAGCCTGTTGGCCTTGAGCTAGCTCTCCTGGTTCTCAAGCCTTCCAACTCCAGCTGTAACCAAACCATCAGCTCTCAGAGGCTTGCTTGCCAACTCATGCTGTAGATCCATAATCATATGAGTCAATTCTTTATAATCTCCTTCTTTCTCTCTAGATACAGATGTATAGATAGGTACAAATCTCCAATACTTTGGCCACCCGATGTGAACAGCTGACTCACTGGAAAAGATCCTGATGCTGGGAAAGATTGAAGGCAAAAGGAGAAGAGGGCAGCAGAGGATGAGATGTTTGAATGGTATCACCAGTTCAGTGGACATGAACTTGGACAAACTCTGGAAGATGATGAGGGACAGGGAGACCTGGCATGTTGTAGTCCATGGGGTCGCAAAAGAATCGGATACAACTTTAGCAACTCAACAACAACAACAGAGCTCCTAATGGTTCTGTTTCTAGGAGATCCTGACTAATGCACCATCCATCCAGTCCAACATCCCAAGAAATTTTACAGGCCCCTTTTTCTCTCTCCTCTGATTAACTTCTAGTAGGAAAACTGAGTGTTCCTCAAGTTAAAGGAATCTTGCTAAAAATTGGAAACATGATCCTGAATACAATTTTAAGAGGAAAATGTATATTTGTTAGCCCTGTACCTTCAAACTACATGGCAACTACTTGAGCTACTGAGGTGAAAATACTCACCAAAGAACTTGGCAGTGTTCTCACTGGAGGGGAAGCCAAAGGGATAAAAGAGAAAGGACTTGATGCCTAATGGATATGGTGAGTAGGAAAGGTTCTGAGCTTATTTCCAAGGGTGCTGTAATTCACTTGGAGTAGGACCTAGGAAAATGTTCCTGGTTGGAGGAATGGAGAAAGGTGATTCAGTTTGGGAAAGAAGGACCTTAGATCCAAGTAGTTGGGCAAGGAACTGACAGCCTGATACATGGGTGAGCCTGGAAAGTCACAGACATCAGCATGCCCTAATATCTGCAGCTATGTGAATGAGTACAGATGGAGGCCCACATACTTATATCTAAATATTTTAAACTTATAAATTAAGCTAGTAAACTGTGAAATAAAATAAGATCTTCCTTCCTACTTTGACCAAAATATTCTCTTAAGGATCTATGAGGCCAATTTTGGATTTAGAATTATGGAACTTCTCATAGTTCTGTGCCTGAGCATGGTGACACAGGGAGGACTCTCTATTCACTCTAGCTCCTTTCTGTACTGAAAGGGCAAACCTCACCTCCCATGTCCAAGCTCTTCTCAAACCCCTGCAAACAGCCTTCCTTTGGCCATCTGTGCATATTTGCCTGCACACACTGGAGGCCTAATCCACCTCAGCAGTCCTGATGGGAGAAGAGGCCTAATCAGAATTCAGGCATTTGTGCAGGTTGTTCCCGGGACTAGAGGAGGGTGCAACTCCAGGAGGGCGTGTCCCATTGACCCTCTGCATTGGGGAAGGGTAAATTTGGTAAACTCAGACTTAAATTGAAGAAAGTAGGGAAAACCACCAGACCATTCAGGTATGACCTAAGTCAAATCCCTTATGATTGATTATATAGTGAAAGTGACAAATAGATTCAAGGGATTAGATCTGATAGACAGAGTGCCTGAAGAACTATGGACAGAGGTTCGTGACATGGTACAGGAGGCAGTGATCGAGACCATCCCCAAGAAAAAGAAATGCAAAAAGGCAAAATGGTTGTCTGAGGAGGCCTTACAAATAGCTGAGAAAAGAAGAGAAGCTAAAGGCAAAGGAGAAAAGGAAAGATATACCCATTTGAATGCAGAGTTCCATAGAAGAGCAAGGAGAAATAAGAAAGACTTCCTCAGCAATCAATGCAAAGAAATAGAGGAAAATAATAGAATGGGAAAGACTAGAGATCTCTTCAAGAAAATTAGATATACCAAGGGAATATTTCATGCAAAAATGAGCACAATAAAGGACAGACACAGTATGGACCTAAGAGAAGCAGAAGATATTAAGAAGAGGTGGCAAGAATACACAGAAGAACTATACAAAAAAGATCTTCATGACCCATATAACCACGATGGTGTGATCACTCACCTAGAGGCAGACATCCTGGAGTGCAAAGTCAAGTGGGCCTTAGGAAACATCACTACGAACAAAACTAGGGGAGGTGATGGAATTCCAGTTGAGCTATTTCAAATCCTAAAAGATGATGCTTTGAAAGTGCTGCACTCAATATGCCAGCAAATTTGGAAGACTCAGCAGTGGCCACAGGACTGGAAAAGGCCAATTTTCATTCCAATCCCCAAAGAAAGGCAATGCCAAAGAATGTTCAAACTACCACACAATTGCACTCATCTCACATGCTAGCAAAGTAATGCTCAACATTCTCCAAGCCAGGCTTCAACAGTACTTGAACCACGAACTTCCAGATGTTCAAGCTGGATTTAGAAAAGGCAGAGGAACCAGAGATCAAATTGCCAACATCTGCTGGATCATTGAAAAAGCAAGAGAGTTCCAGAAAAACATCTACTTTTGCTTTATTAACTACACCAAAGCGTTTGACTGTGTGGATCACAACAAACTGGAAAATTTTTCAAGAGATGGGAATACCAGGCCCCCTGACCTGCCTCCTGAGAAATCTGTATTCAGGTCAAGAAGCAACAGTTAGAACTGGACATGGAACAACAGACTGGTTCCAAATCGGGAAAGAAGTGTGTCAAGGCTGTATATTGTCACCCAGCTTATTTAACTTACATGCAAAATACACCATGTGAAATGCTGGGCTGGATGAAGCACAAACTAGAATCAAGATTGCTGGGAGAAATATCAACAACCTCAGATAAGCAGATGACACCACCCTTATGGCAGAAAGCAAAGAGGAACTAAAGAACTTCTTGAGGAAAGTGAAAGAGGAGAGTGAAAAAGTTGACTTAAAACTCAATATTCAGAAAACTAAGATCATGGCATCTGGTCCCATCACTTCATGGCAAATAAATGAGGAAACAATGGAAACAGAGACTTTTTAGGGGGGACTCCAAAATCACTGCAGATGGTGACTGCAGCCATAAAATTAAAAGTTGCTTGCTCCTTGGAAGACAAGCTGTAACCAACCTAGACAGAATATTAAAAAGCAGAGACATTACTTTACCAACAATGGTCCGTCTAGTCAAAACTACGGTTTTTCCAGTAGTCATTTATGGATGTTAGAGTTGGAGCATAAAGAAAGCTGAGCAGCAAAGAATTGATGCTTTTAAACTGTGGTGTAGACTCTTGAGAGTCCCTTGGACTGCAAAGAGATCCAATCAGTCAATCCTAAAGAAAATCAGTCCTGAATATTCATTGGAAGGACTGATGCTGAAGTTGAAACTCCAGTACTTCGGCCCCCTGACGTGCAGAACTGACTCATTGGAAAAGACACTGATGCTGGCAAAGATTGAAGGCAGGAGGAGAAGGGGACGACAGAGGATGAGATGGTTGGATGGCATCACTGATGCGATGGACATGAATTTGAGTAGGTTCTGGAAGATGGTGATGGACAGGGAAGCCTGGCATGCTGCAGTCCATGGGGTTGCAAAGAGTTGAACACAACTGAGCAACTGAACCTAACTGACTGAAATTTGGAGAAGACCAGGAATATCATCCTTATAGGGGGAGAGTAGGGGGAAAAGGACATGTTTTCCTCAGTCAAATATGGGGAAACTACAGAAGCAAGAGAGACATACAGATTTTAGGAATGTAAGGGAGGGAGGGAGGGAAGGAAGGAAGAAATAAAGACAGAGAGAGAGAGAGAAACCTCTGTGGTCAGAATGTCAGTGATAAAAGTGTTGTAGGAAAAATTATCCTTTTCTTGCTTGGCTTGACTGATCACAATCTTTCTTCCAACTTTTCTGCCACTAAAGTTCCCTTCCATCCTATGACCCAGGTGGTGGTCACCGCAGTACCACCACACACACCACTTCAAAGCATTCTTCAGACTTCCTGAAAGTTTTCCAATATGTATCTGAATCATTTGTAAGATCTTTTCCCACAAAGTGCTGCCTTCAGCCTCTTGACAAAGATCTCTGATAGTCTAGTGGCTAGGATCTGGGGCTTTCACCATCACAGCCTGGGTTCAATTCCCCTTTAGTGGAAGCTGGCTTTTCTTTCTGGCCACCAATATTTTATTGCTGTTGAGGCTTCCACCACTTCTTTAATAGCCAAGGCTTGCTTGCACACAATCTTTGGGATCTGCAAGTGACCACATGGCTCTTGACTTTTGCCTGCCAATGCTGAACTCCAGGATTTTCGGATTATGGAGTGGCATGTGAAATCTTCAAGCCTCTTAAACTTCTTTCAGGTGATTCTGAAGTCAACTTTGACACTTGTGGATGATGTCTCTTGTGAGCTAAGGACTGCTGTCATGTAACTTGCCATTTTAATAAGATTATCTTTGATCTTTTTATTATAATTTCTGTCTTGCAGATAAAGGTAAATAGCCAATTACCTACCATACAGAAATGTGTTCTTATTTTTACAAAAGACCCAATGGATAAAGTGTGGTTTTCTGTTCCTAAAATACATACAGAAGCATAATAGATGGCTTCAACTTCCTAGTAGGGCAATTTGGAACACCCAGCTGCTGCCACCAGTGGAAACCGCAGTGGATCTGGTAAAATGACCTGGGATCTCTACATCTCTGAATGGAACTGCTCTTAGGGTTTCAATGAACTAGAGGGAAAATTACATTTGTTACTAAAATGGTGCCTATGTCAATAAAACCTTAACACAGTTGTAAGTCATTTGAATTAACTCACTTGTTTAATGTAGAAATTACTTATATTGTGCACTGAGGGTGGGGGACAAGAAGCCACAGAATTAGTAATTCCCAATGGGGTGAGGCACATGTAAGGGAGTGTGTATCTGCATAGAGGGAGTTTTCACTCTTCACTGTCACCTTGTTCCCTTCAGAAGTATATACCTCAGGACAGGATGACTTGGGGTGTGGGCAAGCAAGCATCATAAACACTCAGCTGTGGAACCTGCAGTAGAATGCAGGTGATCAGAAAGAAAACTAACTTCCCTGACAGGCCAAGTCAGTGAAAATGCTGAATCCTAACCACAGACAACTAGGGAAGGACACTAATAGGGACAGACAGCACCTTCTAGAAAACAATATTTGGAGTCACTCAAACAAATATTAGAAACTTTTAGGGATCCTGAAGAATGTTCCTGAAATTTTAAATAATTTTATCTTTGAATGGGTGTTTTATAACTGGAGTCCAATGGAACAATGGAGCTGCTCAATGAGCAGATATCAGCAACTTCTTATCACCTGCCTTGTCATCCATCTGTATATGTTAATAGCATTTACTTTGCTTGATGAACACAGAATTCTGGATGGACCCACTATGCAGTGGGAGTTCGAAGACCTAAGATGAGTAATATAAGGTAGGCACATTGCTTCTGTGACTGAATAAGCTGACCTGCTTGGCCCAGAGGCCACACTTGCCCTTCAAAGCAGAACTTGCTTCAAATGCAAAAAGGCAGTGACATACTAAGAAAAACAAATTACCAAGGAATCCTGTCATATCTTTTTTGATATCATTTCCCTTAAAGCTCAACATTCAGAAAACTAAGATCGTGGCATCCGGTCCTATCACTTCATGGCAAATAGATGGGGAAACAGTGGAAACAGTGGCTGACTTTATTTTGGGGGGCTCCAAAATCACTACAGATGGTGATTCCAGCCATGAAATTAAAAGATGCTTACTCCTTGGAAGGAAAGTTATGACCAACCTAGACAGCATACAAAAAAGCAGAGACATTGCTTTGTCAACAAAGGTCTGTCTAGTCAAGGCTATGGTTTTTCCAGTAGTCACGTATGGATGTGAGAGTTGGACTATAAAGAAAGCTGAGCACAGAAGAATTGATGCTTTTGAACTGTGGTATTGGAGAAGACTCTTGAGAATCCCTTAGACTGCAAGGAGATCCCACCAGTCCATCCTAAAGGAGATCAGTCCTGGGTGTTCACTGGAAGGACTGATGTTGAAGCTGAAACTCCAATACTTTGGCCACCTGATGCGAAGAGCTGACCCATTTGAAAAGACCCTGATGCTGGGAAAGATTGAGGGCAGGAGGAGAAGGGGACGACAGAGGATGAGATGGCTGGATGGCATCACCGACTCAATGGACATGAGTTTGGGTAAACTCTGGGAGTTGGTGATGGACAGGGAGGCCTGGCGTGCTGCAGTTCATGGGGTTGCAAAGAGTTGGACATGACTGAGCGACTGAACTGAACTGAACTATGCTGAAAACAATGACAGAAAGAAAAAGATAGAACAACTCATAGTTCTTTTTCCTTTCAGTCCTTACTTATCAGCAAGCCAAAGAAAATGTTGGTACTATGTGTGTATCAGGACTTCTCAGGTGGCACTAGTGGTAAAGAACCCACCTGCCAATTCAGGAGACTTAAGAGACACGGATTCAATCCCTGGGTCAGGAAGATCCCCTGGAAAAGGAAATGGCAACCCACTCTAGTATTCCTGCCTGGTGAATCCCATGGACAGAGGAGCCTGGGGGGCTATAGTCATAGGGTCGCAAAGAGTCAGACATGACTGAATTGACTGAGCACACACACGTGTGTATATCAAGAAATAAAACAAATACAGCTGATTTAGTTCTGTGCAGCATTTCCACTATTCCGTAGGGACAAAAGTTTATGTGTACATAGGAGCTATGAAATATGGTGATCAGCATATGAATTAAATGCTTTTATATTTGTATTGTCAAATAAAAACAAATCCAGACTTATATAAGCAAAGACTTTTCAAAGAGAAAAGGGGGAATGTTCCAATCTCAGAAATCTGCAAGCATCTCAAAATTAAATAGAAAAAAGGTGTTTCTTTCAGAGGGAAGAGTAAGCAGAGCTTAGCAGAAACTTTTAAGGGGAAGTTGAGGAATCAAGGGAGTGTGACTAGATGGCAGGATCAGAGCAGTTTCCTAGGAAATGTGTCTCCCTGCCTACCCTGATTCTCAGGATAAGTTGGTGAAGGAACATATTCTGTATGCTCATCAGAGGCAGTCTAAACTTTAAGGGCCTGTTGGGAGTAGAGAAACCTGACTAAAGTTAGGTCAAGATAAAGCAGAGGATAAGGAATGGACAATAGTGAGAACTTGGTCAGTATATAAAGTTAATAAGTAAAATTCATGCTATTTAAATTCTTAATTTTTCTTTACATAGACATTAAATAGCAAGTAAAAAACACCATAACAAGTCATGAGAGAGACCACAGAAAAAAAGGAAAAACTGTTACCTTTCACTACTTCTAACAACATTTTTCTTGCTGCTTTCTGAACAGGGGGCTCACATTTTCATTTTGCGCCAGGCCCCATAATTTCATACCTGATCCTGGTACAAGAGGTAAGTTGGGTTTTCTGGTATATACTTGTGCATTAGTTATCAAGACTTCTTTCTCAAACTTCCTAGCTAGAGTTTGTCTTGGTTTTGTTATCCGTTTTTCTTCTTTATTACTACTAAGTTCCTGATGCTGTGCCATCAACATTTCCATTGTTCTAGGCCTTGACCAAGCAGCCAAAGAACTCTGGAACACCCATGCTGTACCTCCCATTCAGGTGGCCAGCTGGCCACCATGCCCAATTGATTGCTTTTTTTCCCTTTGCCTGTTGGGTAGAAGCCGACTGTTTCTTCGCCATCTATTCTTTGCAGGCAGGAGCTGAACAGGGCATGCATCTCACCAGAGCATCCTGTTGGATTTTCCTGCCACTTGGCCAAACCTAATCTCTGCTCCTTCCAGGCTACTGCAGGGCAACCTCTTCAGCCTATGGCCATCTGCCTCAATGCTGCAGGGTGCAAATGGGTTTGGGTGGGGGAGAGGTGGAGAGCCAACAGTGTTTCTGGCATTTCCACCAAATCCCACTCCTATGCTGGCCTCTTACTCTGCCACAGGTAGGGGACTGGATGCTGGTGGTACCTGAGAACTAATGGGACCAGAGTACAGAGGGAAAGACCAGAGCATCAAATTCTTTAGCTAGTTGTACACAGGGTAGAATCAGGCAGTTGAAGGAGATAACTAACTTTGATGAAATACTCCATCTCCTTCCTTAGTAGCATAGTAGAGACTATTATCATCTGTCATAGAGATTAGGATTTGATTTCCCAAACATTTAATTAACGTGTTACCACATCATGTTTGTTTATTCATTTTATTTATTGGCTTACAAGTAAAATTAACCAGTTAGTTATTATACAGAAATACATTCTTATTTTACAAGAAATACAAATGAATAACATCCCTGATTTTGCAAGCTGGGTAAGTATATTGAGTGGTTCTGGACTTCCCTATGAACCAGCTGGTGACAGCCACCAGTGGAAAGACCAAAAATGGTAAAATTACTGGACTTCCTAGAACTCTAATTTTAACTATTTTTAGTATTTCAAAATGGGGGAAAGTTTCATAATTATTAATGCTCTGTCTGTGCTAATATAACCTTTCAAGATTTAGAACATGTCTAAAATATTGTGTGTGTTTCAGTACAAAAATTAATTTTTTAAAGTATAAATCAGGGAACTCTCTGGAGGCCCAATGGCTGGTACTCAGTACTTTCACTGCCAGTGCCTGGGTTTGTTCCCTGCTCAGCAAACTAAGATCCTGCATGCCATGAGGTGTGCCCCACTTCCCCCAAAAGCATAAATCAGTGATTCTCAATGGGGGTAGCATTTTGGAATTACTTGAAGGTCATCTTTAACCTTCACAGCCTCCCCTCGGGTGCTGATCAACCTAGCAACTGGGTGTTTGACTTTGCCCTTTGTTTCTCTTGAGAATTATGGCTGTGTGGACCCCTTCTCCACCCTTCCTCCAAAAGTGGGAGAAGGGGATGGTGTCTGTCTGGCTTAATAACTAGTGCTAAGACTTATAAAATAAAGATTCCCAGTCTCCTTATGCCAAGTGTCTGAGAGACTCCATATAGTTTCTGCAATATTGTGTTATAATAAGAAATATATATATTGGTCTTCATTCCAGGCTACTGACCAAAGTGCCTAAAAACCTTTCTAATTTCTTGGGAGCATCTTTTGTTCTAGTATTTGGCCTTTGACCTGGTTCCTGTCACAGAACTCCTAAAGCCCTTGGAATTTCCTGGATAATAAGAGCATCTTATGTTCTATTGAGGCAACTTTTGGTGGGCTCCTGAATAGCTTCAGGGTGGGACCTGGTCATTAGAAAGAACATTGTGATTAGAAGCCTAGACATTTCAGCCCCCTACCATTTCCCCACTGCCATCTTTTGGAGAGGATTGGAAACTGAGTTAATAATCAAGCATGCCCAGCTGTTTACAAGAGCCAATACATGGAAGCAACCTAAACCTCCATCGACAGCTGAATGAATTTGGAAGATGCAGTATATATTCACAATGGAATACTACTCAGCCATTAAAAAGAATGAAATACTGCCATTGATAGCAACATGGATGAACCTAGAGATTATCATGCTAAGTGAAGTAAGTTGGAAAGAGAAAGATAAACACCGTATGATATATCTTACCAGACTGAGCAACTAACACTTTTGGGGTGGCGCTAGTGGTGAAGAACCCGCCTGCCAATGCAGGAGACTTAAGAGATGTGGATTCGATCCCCGGGTCAGGGAGATTCCCTGGAGAAAGATATGGCAACCCACTCCAGTGATCTTGCCTGGAGAATCACATGCACAAAGGACTCTGGCAGGCGACAGTCCAGAGGGTCACAAAGAGTTGGACACGACTGAAATGACTTAGCATGCAGCGCATCTTTTGTATGTGGAACCTAAAATATGACACAAATGAACCTATTTATGAAACAGAAATAGACTCACAGACACAGAAAACAAACTTAATGGTTACCAGAGGGGAAAGGGAGTGGAGAAGGGGTAAATGAGGAGTTTGGGATTAGCAGATACAAACTACAGCATATAAAATAAATAACAAGTTCCTACTATATAACACAGGGAACTATTCTCAATATTCTGTAATAAATCATAATGGAAAAGAGTATGAGAAAGAATATATACATATATAAATGTATAACTCAATTACTTTGCTATATACCAGAAACCAATTCAACATTTGTAAATCAATTATACTTCAAATCAAAAAAATCAAGCTACAGTCAAGCTTATTAGATGAGCTTAACTAGAGAGGTTCAGAAAGCCTTTCAAGCTGATGAACACTTGGAGGGTACTAGGAAGGTGGCGTACCTGGAGAGAGTATCAAACTGCAAGTCCATTCCTGCATATCTTGCCCTATGTACTTCTTCCACCTGGCTGTTTCTGAGTTGCATCCTTTAATAATAAATCCATAGTCCAGTAAGCAACCTGTTTCCCTGAATTCAGTGAGTAATTCTAGCAAATTCTCAAACTTGAGAAGGGAGTTATGAGAACTTTCAATTTATAACTGGTTGATTAGACCCACAGGTGACAACCTGGACTTGCAATAGGTATATGAAACTGAGGACGGCAGTCTTGTGGGACTGAGCCCTTAACCTGTCTGTGCTAACCCCAGGTTGATAGTGTCAGAATTCAATTGAATTTAGGACACCCGGCTGGTGTCAGAGAACTGGTCAGTGTTGGGGGAACAAACCACACATCTCTGTCAGAAGTACTCACTGTGTAGAGGAATAGAGTTTTGTGTGTGTGTGCAAATATTCTTATCCCAGCAGCTCAGAAACCATGCTTGTACACTTTAAAAATTGATGACCAACTTGCATAACATATTACCTTTCACTCTGGGCTATTTTAATCCCATTCTGTAGACTTGTCATCCTGGATTAACTGATTATATAGTGCCAGACAAGATATTCCATTTCAGTTAGAATCAAGCTAAAATAATCTACAAAGATATGTAGTTCCCATTTGATTCAGCCCTTTGGGTCTGTATAAGATATGTTATCAAAACAAACAAAAAGGACAAATGTTGCATTGTATTTGAATTTTAGAGAAATTAAACTATGATGAATCATTCTATTTCTGTTGCAGATGCAAGACAAATCTTAAGTCATTCATATACATACTAAGGTTAGTCATCCTTTCAAATGGCTTGAATAGTCTGCCTGTTAAGAAAAGTTTATAGTAGATCCTGTACCAGTATCTGATACAATTGTTTCAAACATCTCACTCTTGCAGAGAGGCTGCTACATGTTCAGACTTTCCCACACAGTGCCTTAGAGGGTCATGGATGCACACACTGAAGATTTTGTGGCTTCACACATGAGGAGTCAGGTGTCATGATAAGAAGTGAGGGATAATGAGAACCAGCCAGGAACAGCCTAAACACGTCTGTTTACCTAATGTCTATACTCCCCTTTTATACAAATGATACTATACATATTTTCTTCTACACCTGCCTTATTAATTTAAATAATCTTCTTCATTCCTTTTTGTAGCTGCATAGTATTCTACCATGTAGATGTTTATAATTTATTTCACCAATACTCTATGAATGAACATTTAGGTTGTTTCCAATCTGTTACTATTACGCTACTTGAATAACCTGTACAAGTATCATTTTGAAAATGTGCAGCTATATCCAGAGAATAAATTCATGGAAGAATTGCTTAGTGAAAAGAAATATGAATTTGTAATTTTTAAGGAATTTCATTTTGTTCATTTTTCCTTCTTATTGGGATTTAAGGTGCACTAATATTAAACTTAGAGCTTGGTGAGTTTTTATATATTCATACACCTGTGCAATCGCCACTCAAGTTAAGATACAGAATATTTCCAGCATTCTAGGTAGTTCTCTCCTGCTCCTTCTCAATCGGTACTCCCCACCAGAGGGAGACACTATTCTGATATTTATCACAGTTCTTGAAATTTCATATACATGAAAGCACAGGGTAAGTTCTCTTTTGTGTATAGCTTCTCTCACTCACATAATGATTATTAAAACCAATCATATTGTTGAGGATATCAGTATATGGTTATTTTGTTGCTATGAGTATTCCATTATATATCACATTTTTAAAATCCAGTCTCCCAATAATGTATATATGGGTATTTTCCCCAGTTTTAGATGATATTGGCACGCCAGTCTTCTTTCGGTTAATATCTGCATGGTATATCATTTTCTGTCCTTTTACTTTCAACCAATCTGTGTCTTAATACCTGAAGTGTATTTTGTGTATTGTAAAGAGGACATAGTTGAATCTTAGGTTTGTTTATTGATCCAGTCTGACAACTGTTGCTTTCTAACTGGGGTATACAGTCTATCTACATTTATTGTGGTTACTCATACAGTTAAGTTTACCTTTTTGTTTTCTACTCGCTCCATATGTTATTTATTTCCTTATTATTCTTTTCTGTCTTCTCTTATGTTAATTGTATGTTTCGTTATTCAATTTTATCTCCTCTATTAACTTTGTAGTTATTGCTTTTAGGAGTATTCTTTTAGTGGTTATCCTAGAGATTACAATAGGCATCCTTGGTTTCTTTCAGCTTAACTTAAATCAGCATATTTACAACTACTTTATGAACTACACAGGAACCTTTTAACAGTGCAGTTCTACTTACCTTCCTGCCATTTCTGTTATTTTTGTCATATGTTTTACTTCATCCTAGGTTATGACCACCACAAAACATGGTTATCATTGTCACTTAAAATAGGCTGTGTTATTTCATATTTACATGCAGCAGTTTGCCAGTTTTCATTTTTTTCCTTATATATACCTGTTTCTATGTGGAGACATTTTACTTCATCCAAAACACTCCTCTTAGTCAGCTGGAAATGTACAGCGTTTGTTTCGTCTGAAAATGTCTTTCTTTTGCTTTCATATTAAGGATGTTTTCACTGATCATATAATTCTCAGAAAGTAGGTGTTTCTTCTGTTTTTCAACATTTTGAACATGCTATTACATGTCTTCCATGGTTTCTGTTGGAAAACCAGACATCACTCATACTGATAGCTAACAATGAATGGTGTCAGAATCGTGATCTCTGAAGAAGATTTAGCTTTGGGACCAAGGACCAGGCTTGATCACTCACAGCTTTTGTTGGCAGAAGTTTTATTACAGTGAAAAAGGGCAGAGAAAGCTTCTGACATGGACATCAGAAGGGGGACAGAGAGTGCCCCCCTTGCCAGTCTTATCAAGGCCTTTTATATACTTTTACCAGACCCACTCCCATAACATGCATCTTAATTAACAAGATTAGAACTAACAACAGAAAGATCTTATAAGACCCACCTCCACAACATACCTCTTAATATAACAAGATTAGTCAGAAGGTTCTTGTTAAGAAGGAGATTGTTGTTATATAATCGTTAGTACAGAGCTTATAAGGAAAAACATACCTTGAGCAAGATGAGTTGTTTTGTTGTGTAATCTTTAGCTCTGGGCTTAAAGAAAAAAAAGTCTTATGTGACTAAGACAAAACAATGAAAAAAAAACGCTTGTCCTTTTCTCCTCCTTGAGGGATTCGGACTCCTTATCAACCTACCTAGGAATTAACTCTTTCAATAAGGTACTCTTTTAAAAGTGACATCTTTTTTTTTCCTATCTATTTTTATGATTTTTATGTTTAACTTGTATTTTTAGTAATTGAACTTTGATTTTTCAGAAACTTAGTGATTTAACTAAAGAAAAAACCAAGTTGTGGTTTTCTCTGTATTTGTCCTGCTTGGGATTTGCTGAATTCCTTGAGTCTGGAAATAGAGTCATTCATCAGTTTGGGAAAGTTCTCAGTCACTATCTCTTCAAAATCACTTCTGTCCATTATCTTTCTTCTCTCCTACTAGAACCAAATGCAATGTTTCTGGTATAGTCTCTTTTTCCCCATGTTTTGCATATGTGTGTGCTTCAATTTGGATATTTTCTATTGACCTGTCTTTAAGTTCACTAATCCCATATTCTGTTGTGTTCTGTTTGATGTTAAAGCCATCCAGAGAGTTTGGTTCTAGAAGTCCATTTGCATCTCTGTATGGATTCTTACATCTCTACTGAAATGCTCCCATCTTTTCATCTATTTTTCATGTTTCTCTGTATTTTCTTTAAATAATAACCATAGTTATTTTAAAGTTCTTATCTGTAACTTTAGGCAATTGGCTTACCTTTGTTTCTGCTTCTACTGTTTGCTTTTTCTCCTGATTAATGGTCACATTTTCCTTTTTTTTTTTCATGTCTCCTAATTTTTATTGTATTATGGACATTGAATAACGTAACTATAGAGACTGAAGTAGATGTTTTCTCCCAAAGGGTTTTTTTTCCCTTTTATTTTTTTCTGTCAGGCAGAGGATAAGAGTTGATCACTTTAATTCAATTGTGAATTAATCTGGGTCATGGATAGGTACACCCCCTGGATCATTGAAAAAGCAAGAGAGTTCCAGAAAAACATCTACTTCTGCTTTATTGACTATGCCAAAGCCTTTGACTGTGTGGATCACAATAAACTGTGGAAAATTCTGAAACAGATAGGAATAACAGACCATTTGACCTGCCTCTTGAGAAACCTGTATGCAGGTCAGCAAGCAACAGTTAGAACTGGACATGGAACAACAGACTGGTTCCAAATAGGAAAAGGAGTACATCAAGGCTGTATATTGTCACCCTGCTTATTTAACTTATATGCAGAGTATATCATGGGAAAAGTTGGGCTGGAAGAAGCACAAGCCGGAATCAAGATTGCTGGGAGAAATATCAATAACCTCAAATATGCAGATGACACCACCCTTATGGCAGAAAGTGAAGAAGAACTACAGAGCCTCTTGATGAAAGTCAAAGAGGAGACTGAAAAAGTTGGCTTAAAGCTCAACGTTCAGAAAACTAAGATCATGGCATCCGTTCCCATCACTTCATGGCAAATAGATGGGGAAAGAGTGGAAACATAAAATAAAAGCTGACTTTATATTTTGGGGCTCCAAAATCACTGCTGATGGTGATTGCAGCCATGAAATTAAAAGACTTATTCCTTGGAAGGAAAGTTATGACCAACCTAGACAGCATATAAAAAAGGAGAGACATTACTTTGTCAACAAAGGTCTGTCTAGTCAAGGCTATGGTTTTTCCAGTAGTCATGTATGAATGTGAAAGTTGGACTATAAAGCAAGTTGAGCACCAAGGAACTGATGCTTTTGAACTGTGGTGTTGGAGAAGACTCTTGAGAGTCCTTTGGACTGCAAGGAGATCCAACCAGTCCACCCTAAAGGAGATCGGTCCTGGGTGTTCATTGGAAGGACTGATGTTGAAGCTGAAACTCCAATACTTTGGCCATCTGATGCAAAGAGGTGACTCATTTGAAAAGACCCTGATGCTGGGAAAGATTGAAGGCAGGAGGAGAAGGGGACAACAGAGGATGAGATGGCTGGATGGTATCACCGACTCGATGGACATGAGTTTGGGTAACTCCGGGAGTTGGTGAAGGACAGGGAGGCCTGGGAGTTCATGGGGTCGCAAAGAGTCGGACATGACTGAGCTACTGAACTTAACTGAACTGATGGATAGGTACAATTTTAGTCAGATTTAGTCCAACTCTGATATTGATGATCTCAAGAGTGAAATCTGACATATATATGTACTTAGTGTAGGCCACTCTCTCTGGCACCCTGTCTCCCAAGCACTGAGACATTGCAGAAGATCTCACTCTGCCTTTCCATCTCAGCACTCAGCCTCCCATGCTAACCCAGTTTTCAACAAATGTTGTGTGGGGGGAAATAGCCATTTGTTTGATGTTCCATTGAGTTTTATCTATCAACAAACCAGTATGGCCATCAAAAGTTCCGCTAGTTTTTCTTTCCTTTAGTAGGGTTCCTCTGCCTTTGTTGTTATTGTTCAGTCGCCAAGTCATGTCTGACTCTTTGCAACCCCATGGACTGCAGCACACCAGGCCTCTCTGTCCCTCACCATCTCCTAGAATTTGCCCAAGTTCATGGACTGACTGTCGCCCTTTTCTCCTTCTGACTTCAATCTTTCTCAGCATCAGGGTATTTTCCAATAACTCGGCTCTTCACATCAGGTGGCCAAAGTATTGGAGTTTCAGCTTCAGCATCAGTCCTTCTAATGAGTATTCAGGGTTGATTTTCTTTAGGATTGATTGGTTTGATCTCCTTGCTATCCAAGGGACTCTCAAGAGTCTTCTCCAGCACCACAGTTCAAAAGCATCAATTCTTTGGCACTCTACCTTCTTTATGGTCCAACTCTCACATCTGTACATGACTACTGGAAAGAACATAGCTTTGAGTGTCTATACGGACCTTTGTTGGCAAAGTGCTGTCTTTGCTTCTTAATACTCTGCCTAGATGATATCTAATTCTCACCTTGGTCCCAGACTCAGAAAATTCTCAGAGGGAAGAGAACAACTAACAATCTCAGCTTACCTGTGGTATTTCTCTATATAATTTTAGTTCATCTAGTCCTCTTTGCTTCACAGCCCTCTGATAACTTTTTAAAGTATTACATTTACAGTTTACTACATAAACTACATGTGGTTCATATATTTATATTAAAATACTCTATGTACTGGACTTTCCAGTTGGCCCTAGTGGTAAAGAACTTACCTGCCAATGCAGGAAATGTAAGAGATGCAGGTTCGATCCCTGGGTCAGGAAAATCCCCTGGAGGAGAGCATGTCAACCCACTCCAGTGTTCTTGCCTGGAAATCCCACGGACAGAGGAGCCTGGTGGGCTGCAGTTCACTGGGTCGCACAGAGTCGGACGACACTGAAGTGGCTTAGCATGTACACACTGTATGTATTATATATGGAACTGAAATATATTATATATATTTTTAAAGTATTCTATTTTTTCAGTTGTTGTATTGAGCAAGACAGCCTGCCATTTCCTACTACAATAAACTCTGAAGCAGAGGAATTTTTTTTCATTATTTAAATAAATAATATGTACACATTGCAAAGTTTAAAAGGGCAAAGAGTAAAATTTAAGTCTAAAAACCTTCTTTCAGCCATGCAGTTATCCCCAGAAGCAATAGATACTAGCATATTCTGTATCTTTTCAGATATATGTAGATATGGATGCATATATAACATAATTCCTCTTTTGAGGGAATGTTTGTGTTTTTCTCTGCATTAGAAAATCTAATATTTAATTTTCTTCCCTTGTGTCAAAGGGTCTTTGCAAGATATGTTAAAATAATGACAGTTGGCTTCAGTGTAATGATCCATGTTAGGATATACATCTCTATGGTTTCATCATTTACTCTCCAGAATTGTAAGTGATACATTTCTGCTGTTTACAAACCAAGTCTGTGGTATTTTGTTAATAGCAGCCTGAATGGACTAAAGACAAGCAGCAAGAAGAGGTTACACATGAGGATGGTAGACTGCATAAGTGTATCTAATTTCACTCTCTTCAACCCTCAGTAAATCAATATTTTTAAAAGATATAAACCACAAAGATGGGGAGAACAAAGGATAGAGGATATCAGTTTATCGAAACCAGTCAAGAACAGTGCAGAGTAGCTTATCTCTATATACCATTTTCTCCGGAGTGAATAAAATAACTCTTACGAAAGTCAGTGGCACTATCACTTTCTTGACAAGATCCATGTTGCATAAGCATAAGTAAATCAAGCATAAATTAATCTATGCTTAAGCGATAGACATCTGGATTGCATCCAGTTCTTACTATCACACAGAATCCTTTCTTGAATATCCTGGCACAAGTTTCCTAATAGACCTACGTGTTCGTTTCTCTGTGGCATATAACTAGGAAGACTGCTGAGTCAGAGTCCACAGTTACGTAAGGACTTCCAGTTGCTTTCCAATATGCTGACCTATTTGAACTTCTACCAACAAGGCATGAGTATTCCCATTTCTCTATATTTTAGTTAAACTTACTAACTTTCTAATGTTTCCCACTCAAAAATGTGAAGTGATATCTCAGTTTCATTTTCACTTTTCTAATTACTAGTAAGATTCACCGTCTCTTCAAATTTTTAGCCAACTAGTTTTCTCCTTCTGTGAATTGATTAATGACATTCTTTGCCCATTTTTTCCTATTGGGTTTCCAGTTGGCTTTTTTATTTATTTATTTTTTGGAGAGATTATTGTTGAGGAAGTTCCTCATATGTCAGTTATATCTCAGTTTTTTAGAAAAGGTCTTTGTATATTCTAGAATCTAAATATTAATCCCTCATTTGTTTTAGATGCTGAAATATCTCATCCCTATCTGTTATGTTAACTTTGTCCATGCAGTGCCTTGTCGAAATCTTTCATATTAATTTGCTCAGATTTATCTGTTTTTCTCTCCATGCTTTGTGCTTTTAGGATCTTATATTAAAAAAATTCTTTCACACCCCAAGGGAGCAAAAGCATTGTTCTGCATGTTCTCCTACTAGGCCTATAGTTAAATCTTTTACTTTTTGATATTTAGTCTATTGGAAATTTGTAATTATATGAGTTACACTCCAAATTTATTCTTACAATATACAGTGAGTCACTTTACCCAAGATTATCTACTAAGCAACTCATTAATTTATGCTGCTATTTCTATCCTATACCAATGATAGAATATACCATTTTCTTATTACAGCTTTCTATTATCTTTTGATATCAAGTATAATGAGTCTCTACTCACTCTCCTTTTTCAAAATTCCCTTAATTATCCACAGATTTATGTACTCATGTAAATTTAAAAATCAGTTGTCAAGTTATAAAGCCACCCTATTGGTATATTGATGCTGCATGGATTTTGTAGGAGGATTTGGGAAAAACTGTGATCTTTATACTATCAGATTACTTCATTTGTGACTAATGTAGATGTCTTCATTTAATAGTTCTCCTCTTGTCCTTCAGTAATTTTAAATATTTCTCCATACAAAGATTATGTGAATTTGTTCTATGGTTTGTTGTAGCTACTTTACACTTTTACTCTATTGTGAGTAATAGGTTATGTCCCCTTAAGTTTCGTAGGTGATTACTGCTGTTGTGGTAGATGATATCGATTTTTGTGTGTTCATTTTGCAGCCAACAACCTTGTTGAATTCTCTTAGTCTAACAGTTTATTGACTCTGCTTCATTTTCTACGCAGTTAATCAAAACAACTGTGCCTCTTTGAGAAACTGTCTAGCATCAGGGTTATGAGAGTGAAATCTGGAAGCCATTAAAGTTCATTTCAAAACTCTACTTCCTCTCCAGATTGCAAATTTAATGTGTAATTTTCTTCCCAGAGACTGTGCCTCCTCTATGGAAAACTAGTTCTAGAACATCCTTTGCCTCCTCCTCACCACCACCAGTGTCCACACCACAAAGAAGTCTTTGCCCATTGTCTCTTGCTGCCAAGTCCTTAAATTACATAAGTATTAGAGTCCTGGAGAGGAGGATGTGATGGAAGACATTAAGCAATGGGACAGCAAAGAGTCAGGGACAGAGTCAAGTTTTAAGAGGAAGTGGGGTGGGGTGGGGCAGGGGTGAGATGCGGGAGGAGTGACATGACTTTTCAGAACCAAGAAAATTTTGTTATTCAACCCAGAAAGGGAACTTCAACTTCCTGTTGGAGGATTGTCACCACCTCTGCCCAGAATGATGTGATTAATATGTCAATGTCGCTGTGTACTCAGGGAAATAGCACCCCCCAAGGAACTGCTTTAGGGAGAAACCCAAGTCAGAAATAGTGATGAGTAGATGAATAGTGATTCTCCTGAGCCAGATAAGGTGTGATGAGGGTGAACTCCAGGCAACTGTCCCACCACTCAGGACTCTCCCAGAGACCCGCTGACCCTTGAGGTCAGATGTGTGAAAGCTCTGCCTCCTCAGAGACTGATCATGGGGAAAGGTACTGGCAACAGTCTCTTCAGTTCCTGGTAGGGAGAGGAGAATCAGAGACTAGCCCACACTGACAGTGGTCTGTGGGGATATGAAGGGAGGGTCCTTGTGTTCTGGGCTGTCCTAGGTCTCATCTGACCTCACATAATGGAAACTACTCAGTGGAAAACTCCCTTAGAGTAGAAATTCTCCTAACATCTACTCCAGTTGCTAAAAGTATATGCTATCCTTCCCCCAAAATTTTTGTCATTTTTTGTCATCTTATCCTCTGTAGAGAACATTTGAGGGTTGCCACCTCAGCATTCCCATCTCCTTTGGCATACTTCACAAAACCTTGAATTTGTCAGCCATAGAGTCTAAGTAGGATTAATCCTACCTCTAACTTCAGGAGTAGCCCTGCTTGGCTCAAACTAAGAAGCATATCTCATTCTCTTTATCTATAGTACAATTACTGTTCAATAATGAGTTCTGTGAGAAATAAACACTTTTCCTGCTAGATGTGGACAAGGGAGCCTATAATCCAAGTTGCTGATGGTGGCATTTTGAGGATAGGTAAGCCAATTTATGCATTTTCTGTTAATGTGACTTCATCTGATAGACTTCTGACTCTCCACTGAGAATTCAGTCCATTATCCATTTCTGTTGTCTTTTCACACTCAACACACTCTCAGCCCACAAACATCTACTCCCCTGGTGCCCTCACACTGCTATTCACAGCTCCTTAAACCTCCTTATCCTTTGCTTATTTATCCCATACCCACTTTCTCCTCTAGGCTCTTGCCAGATTAGAGCTCCTGGAGTAGTCAGCCAACATGGTGCCATTCTAGTCCCCCAGAAACGTGTATCATCCAGCCACAAGTAAGTCTCCACTGCTCTTTTGGTAATATTCTCACCTTTATCTTAACTTCCCAATGTTTTTCTCACATGGTGTCCCCAAACTGTCTCTACCCCTTACCTCCTCAGATAATTTCACCCCTGACACCATTGAGAAGATGAGGTCATTTGACCTCAGTGATCATTTCACACAAAGTATTTTGGGGTTCTACCTACCTTCCACAGATGTTTCTTGAACCCCTCCAGGCATACTGTCACTCCAGTGTCTATAGTCTTTAGGTCTCCACTCTTTCCTGCTTCCTCAGATTATAAGGTATAGTCCCGGTAAGACTAGATACAGCCTGAGACTATCAGGCTCATGCGCTCTTTTTTGATATTAATTGACTCTTCCATCTTAAGCAAGCCAAATTTGCTTAGCTCACTCTCTTCATCTCTACACGCTTTAAAACATCTTTAACACATCTTATCTCAGGTGGCCTCAGCCTTCAGTGGCTTCAAGCTCAGAGCAGTGGAGTTTTGGTTCCCAGCCAGAGATTGAAGTCAGGCCTTGTCAGTGAGAGTACTGAATCCTAGCCACTAGACCGCCAGGGGCCTGTGGCCAGTGACAAGGCCCTGGCCCATCAGCTGTGTAGAAATGAATTCCCACAAGAGACAGAAAGTAATGAAACAAGTGAAGTGTTTATTAGGAGGAAAACAAGTACAGTACATGTGGATAGACACACGGGTGGGCTCAGAGAGAAAGTCACACCCTTGCGGTAGCTCGAGCCACTTCTATGGGGTGTTTCTTCCAAGTTTCTATCGGCCAATCATTTTGCTTTGCCTGGTTCTGAATCTGTATTTGGTATATGACAGGGTCCTCCCTTGTGTGCCTGCATATCCCTTAGCCCAGATGAATTCCAGTGAAGAGGCCTGTGGGTGATAGGCATCACATCACTTACTGTGGAGTGGCGACCGTCCCTATTTGACCTCCAAGGAGCCTTTCTGCACATGTATAGTTGGGGAGGTTCTCTGACTTCAAGAATGAGAAATATGTGGTCTTTTATCTCTTATCTGGGGTCTTTTATCTCTTATCTGGGCAAGGCCCAGCTCCTCTCTCACTCCTGCTATTTTGGAGTATCTGTCTACAGGGGAGAAACTGTTTAGCCTGGGACCCATCTATCTCCTGCCTCCCTTCCTTCATAACAGTGTTATTAAAACTCTCTCTTAAATGTGAGAGAGCATAAAAGTGAGAAAAAGAGAAAATTTTAGTTCTTCTTCTATGTAGGGAAAATCCCAGTTTTTTCCCGCTGTATGTTTCCTTCCTTATGAGTCTCCTTTACTTCTTACATAGCACATCTGGTCACCAAATGTGTGGAGATTTTTCCCCCACACCAAGGAATTCTCTGTTTGACACTATGTAGTATCTGAAGTGAGTTAAACTGTAGGACATCCAGCTGGTGTCACAGACTGAGAATTAGTATGGAGAAAAACCTCCACATATTTGGTGACAGGATGAAGTGTTGTGTGAGTAATAAAGGAGACTCACAGGAAAGAAAAACATAAGAAGGGAAAAACTGAGGTTTTTCCAAATTATAGTTGGTGTCAGTGAAGTGGGATTTGCTAGAACCACCCTGGCTCATGGAAACATGTGGTTTGGGAAGAGAAAGGAAAAGAGGGTAGTGTCTGATGAACCTTTGATCCCTGGATGGCTACCTGGTCACCCATGGTATTAAACTTCAAGTCTCTACTAATGGAATTTAGAGACAGGAATAAATCTGACTCCTGAAGAGCTGACTATTTAATAAGCAAGGAAATGCATAATAATAAAAAGCACACTAAACATACAATCTCTTGGTCATCGTTATCTGTAATAGCTAAAATAAGGAAAGTGCTGGGTCAGAACTTGATGTTCATCCAAGCTTAGGCTTGGGTTGGTCTGAACTTCAGCCACTAACCTCAAAGCTGCCCACAGTGGGAAAAATTATGCCAGGACAACATAAAGTACCTCTAAGGCCTCTGGTTAGCAAGAAGGTAGTCAATGTGGGGGGGGGGGTGGGGAAAGCCAACAACCTACTGAAACCAGGGAGTATAGTGTGAAGGGGTTGTCTCATAGTAGCATCAGCTTCCCGAAGAGCCTTTATTAAAATAGATGCTGAGGATGGATAATTTAGGGGCCATGTCTTTGGTTTTGAATGCTGCTGAGTGGAAGGGCACATTTACATTGAGACAGGACCCACAGTTCACTATTGAACAATCACAGATGGTGTTATATGACCCAGACACACATATAGGTGATAGAGGATTCTTCATGCACTATGATACCAAAACCTATTGGTGAAACCATGACATCTTCAGTTAGATCGCATGCTAAACTGCTTCAGTTGTGTCCAAATCTATGGGACCCTATCTCTGTCCATGGGATTCTCCAGACAAGAGCACGGGAGTGGGTTGCCATGCCCTCCTCCAGGGGATCTTCCTGACACAGGGATTGAACATGTGAGCACACCAGTAAGAGTATAAAAGTGGGACTGTTCAAACAAGATTCAGGTAAAGCTGTGTCTCCTTTATGTGAATGTTTCCTGGAAATGGATAGTATGTCTGGCTGGGGAACACTTCCTTTACCTAGTATTGAAAAATCAAAATCTGTTGATGAACTCCTAGTGGAGGCTACAGTTAGGAGTGTAAATGCTTATGGAATTACAGTACTAGTTGGCAGGAGAATTGGTATGTTTGAACAGGTTTTATGTGAAGTGGTTATGTGTCTTCTACCTGATTGTATTATGGGGATGGACACTGGATCTGACTGGGGAATATTTTCCCTATCTAATATTGTAAAACAGGAACCATGTACATCCACCCTTCAAGCAATGTTAATTAGACATGCTAAATAGAATCAATAGAATGGGAAAGACTAGAGATCTCGTCAAGAAAATTAGAGATACCAAGGGAACATTTCATGCAAAGATGGGCACAATAAAGGACAGAAACAGTATGGACCTAATAGAAAATAAAGATATTAAGAAGAGGTGGTAAGAATACACAGAAGAACTGTACAAAAAAGATCTTCAGGACCCAGATAACCACGATGGTGTGATCACTCACCTAGAGCCAGACATCCTGGAGTGCAAAGTCAAGTGGGCCTTAGGAAGCATCACTAGGAACAAAGCTAGTGGAGGGGATGGAATTCCAGCTGAGCTATTTCAAATCCTAAAAGATGATGCTTTGAAAGTGCTGCACTCAATATGCCAGCAAATTTGGAAAACTCAGCAGTGGCCACGGGACTGGAAAAGATCAGTTTTCCTTCCAATCCCAAAAAGAGCAATGCCAAACAATGTTCAAACTACCACACAATTGCACTCATCTCACACGCTAGCAGAGTAATGCTCAAAATTCTCCAAGCAAGTCTTCAACAGTACATGAGCCGAGAACTTTCAGATGTTCAAGCTGGATTTAGAAAAGGCAGAGGAACCAGAAATCAAATTGCCAACATCCCTTGGACCATAGAAAAAGCAAGAGAATTCCAGAAAAATCTTCTGCTTCATTGACTATACTAAAGCCTTCAACTGTGTGGGTCACAACAAACTGTGGAAAATTCTTCAAGAGATGGAAATACTAGACAACCTTACCTGCCTCCTGAGAAATCTGTATGCAGATCAAGAAGCAACAGTTAGAACTGAACATGGAACAACAGACTGGTTCAAAATTGGGAAAGGAGTATGTCAAGGCTATATGTTGTCACCCTGCTTATTTAACTTATATGCAGAGTATATCATGCAAAATGCCGAGCTGGATGAAGCACAAGCTGGAATCCAGATTGCCAGGAAAAATATCAACAACCTCAGATATCCAGATGACACCAGCCTTATGGCAGAAAGCGAAGAAGAACTAGAGCCTCTTGATGAAAGTGAAAGAGGAGAGTGAAAAAGTTGGCTTAAAACTCAACATTCAAAAAACTAACATCATAGCATCCAGTCCCATCACTTCATGGCAAATAGATGGGAAAACAATGGAAACAGTGAGAGACTTTATTTTCTTGGGCTCCAAAATCACTGCAGATGGTGACTGCTGCCATGAAATTAAAAGATGTTTGCTCCTTGGGAGAAAAGCTATGACCAACCTAGACAGCATATTAAAAACCAGAGATTACTTTGCCAACAAAGGCCCATCTAGTCAAAGCTATGGTTTTTCCAGTAGTCATGTATGGATGTGAGAGTTGGACCATAAAGAAAGCTGAGAACTGAAGAATTGATGCTTTTGAACTGTGGTGTTGGAGAAGGCTCTTGAGAGTCCCTTGGACTGCAAGGAGATCAAACCAGTCAATCATAAAGGAAATCAGTCCCAAATATTCATTGGAAGGACTGATGCTTGAAGCTGAAACTCCAATACTTTGGCCAACTGATGTGAAGAACTGACTCACTGGCAAAGACCCTGATGCTGGGAAAGTTTAAAGGCAGGAGGAGAAGGGGATGACAGAGGATGAGATGGTTGGATAGCATCACTGACTCAATGGCCATGAGTTTGAACAAGCTCAGGGAGTTGGTGATGGACAGAAAAGCCTGTGATGCTGCAGTCCATGGGGTCGTAAAGAGTCGGACATGACTGAGCAACTGAACAGAACTGAAATGAGAGTCAGAGGGTGCTTACACTCAAAATAATAGGGACTAAAGGAGTCTCCCTGCTAGATGTATTTCTCTGTTTTACTGGTGGATCTGGGGGACTGGGGTGTGGAAGGATGCTAGTCATTCTTTCTTCCCCACATCACCCCAATTTTTTTGTCTCCCTTACTGATGCAGTGGTCACAGGACCAGGGCTACAGCTAGAGCAGAAAATAGGCATAATCCTAACCAAAAAGTACAACTGTGTTTCTGATCTTTATGTCATAATTACTAAGAGCCTATTGGGGCAGGATGTGCCTCAACCCACTGACAAAACTGGGGCTAACAGTGAAGGCAGTTATATCGCTTGGTGGTTAAGACAGCCCACTAGTTCTGTACCTATGTAAACTTACGTCATCTGAATAGAAGTGGACTGACAGGGAGGTACATGCTAGACTAGTACTACTGCCTGCAGTACAGACAGCACAGTCTAATATCTCTTCCAGAGGTAAAAGAGTTTGCGTATAAATAGAGAGAAGGAGGAATAATAGCAGTTAACCATAAAGTAATGAATAAATGAATTATGTAATAAGGAAAAATTCCCATATTACATCAACACCTTTAAAGAGGCTCAGAGCAAGACATGATATTGCCTCAGCTCAATTATGTAAGATGCCTGAAAGGGTGAAGCCGTATGTTTGCTGAGAGCATGCCTGCTTTTGGAACTTGACAGGATGGAATGAAAGCCTGAAAACCTGAGTGGTCTTGCCCCGGGAGACAGTCTCATACAACACAATGATGGACAGGAATGATTTTTAATGACTACTTTGGATTCCAGTAATGTGAACTTGTACTTTTGAACTTCTGAATCATTTTGATGGAAGGGGTCAGTGGCCAGAGACCAGGGGTGGTAGGCTGTGAGAAAAGAGAAAATATATATACTGGTCTCTGTCCCTGACTCCTGGCACAGAACTCCTAAAACCCTTTTAATTTCCTAAGTGATAAGAGCACTAGGAGAATCATCTGTTCTAAGGAAGTGACGCTGAATGGGCTCCTGCATGACTACTAGATTTGTGGCTGGTCACAAGAAAGACCAAGCCATAATTAAAAACTTGGAATTTTCAGCTCCATCCATCAGAAAGCGACACCTCCATAAAATCCCAAAAGCATGGGGTCTAGGAAGCTTCCAGGTTGGAAGCTGGAACACCAAGAGGAGGATGCACACTAACTCTACAGGGACAGAAGTTTCTGCACTAGAGAGCCTCCCAGATCTTGCCGTATGTATTTCTGTATCTGGTTGTCCGTCTATATCCTGTACCATATTCTTTAATACATTGATGCAGTTGATGCAAGTAAGAGTTCTGTAAGCCACTCTAGCAAATTAATGCAATCTGATGAAGGGATCATTGGAACCCCAATCTATAATCTATAGCGGGTCAGAAGACATGACACCACAAAACTCCTAGAAGAGAACACAGCAAAACATTCTCTGACATGAATCAAGCAATATTTTCTTAGGTCAGAATCCCAAAGCAATAGAAATAAAAGCAAAAATAAACAAATGGGACCTAATCAAGTTTATAAATGTTTGCACAGCAAAGGAAACTATAAACAAAATGAAAAGAACCTACAGACTGGGCGTAAATACGTGCAAATGATGAACCAATACGGGCTTAACTTCCCTTATCCTGTGTATATACAAACAACTCATACAACTCAATAACAACAGCAAAAAACAAACAAACAACCCAATCAATAAGTGGGCGGAAGACCTAAATAGATATTTCTCCAAAGAAAACATAAAAATGGCCAATAGGTACAAGAAAAGATGCTCAGTATCACTAATTATTAGAGAAAAGCAAATAAAAATAGGAGATATCACCCCACACAAGTCAGAATGGCCACCATCAAAAAGTTTATAAATAATAAATGCTGGAGGTGTGGAGAAAAGGTGACCCACCCTCTTACACTGTTGGTGGGAATGTAAATTGGCGCAGCCACTATGAAAACAGTACGGAGTTTCTTTAAAACACTAATAATAGAGTTACCGTATGATTCAGCAATCTCACTCCTAAGCCTATACTGGGAAAAAACAAAAGCTCTAATTTAAAAAGATACATGCACCTCCATGTTCATAGCAGCACAATTGGAAATAGTCAAGACATTTGGGACTATTGGAAAAAAACCCTGTCACTGACAGATGATTGACTTAAGATGTGGTATATATATATACTATTGAATCTTACTCAGCCATGAAAGAATGAAGTAACATCATTTGCAGCAGCATGATAGACCTAGAGATTATCATACTAAGCGAAGTAAGTCAAAGACAAATATCATATGATATCACTTGTATGTGGAATCTAAAAAAACAGTACAAATGAACTTATTTACAGAACAGAAACAAACTTACAGACATAGAAAACAAACTAATGGCTACCAAAGAGAAAAGGATATATTGGGAGTGTCAGATTAACATATGCATACTATTGTATGTAAAATAAACGACTAGGATTTACCTATAGCATAGGTACTATATGTAATGTCTTGTAATGAACTATAATGGAAAAGAATTGGGAAAAAATAATATATACATATAAATGTAGAATCACACGTAGAGCTACTTTGCTATACACCTGAAACTAACACAATATTGCAAATAGACTAAACTTAAATTTTAAAAAGAAGTGCAGGTAATAACTTGGGCTTGAGACTGGCATCTGAAGGAAGTGGGGCATTCTTGTAAGGAAGGACTGGGCCTTTAACCTGTGGACCCGACACTATCTCCAAATAGTCAGTGTCAAAACTAAGTTAAATTGTAGGACACCTAGCTGGTGTCAGACACAGATTTGCTTGGCGTGGGGGGGAAAACCTCCCGCCTGGTAACCACAAGTGAAGTCCTGGTGCGAGGAGTAAAGGGAAGAAGGACATAGGAAGGAGAGAACTGAGTTTTCCCATTACAATTGCCTTCACAAGTAAGCACTGGGCAAACGTTAAGGTGCATGTTTGTTTCACGTATGAGCTGGTTTTCCTTATCTTGACCGAATCAGCCACCCAAGTCTCTTCCTACCTGTAGTTACTGTACCATTTTTCCTCCAGTCTCGGAGCAGGGGACGCGAGCTAAGGGCCGGCGGGTGACCTGACCCCAGGGAGGGCCGGCTCCCCCGCCATCGTTCTTCCGGGACCACCAGGATCGGGAAAATTGCCCGACAAGCATTTGCGGAAGCCTGGAACTTTGGCCCGCAGACTCCGGCTTTCAACAGCAACAACACTGGCTGGAGCTCCACTCGCGCCTGAAGTTCCAGATAAGGCACGACGGGGCTCCCCTGGTGCTGCGGCCGTGACGAGGGCGCGCATCGGGGCCTTGCAGGCCACCTCCAGGTGCTGGGTCAGGCGGGGCTGTGCTTGATGCACCCCATGCTGTCCTCCTAGCCAGGGACACAGTGACAAGCCGATATCTCTCAAGATGAGTTTTTGAGAAGCTGGTTCTCGTGGAGTTTCCGTAGTGTAGTGGTTATCACGTTCGCCTCACACGCGAAAGGTCCCCGGTTCGAAACCGGGCGGAAACAAAGTGCTCCTCTTTTATTTCCCGCTGGTTGATCCCTGACCGGCTCAGCGGTTGTTGACTCATTCCTGCCAGAACCCTGAGACCAGTTCAGCAGGCACCTTCGCAGACGTCGGCCCCTGCAGTTTTTCGTTATCTTTTCTGACACTGTAAATCTAAAACAATTTTGGCCACTCAAATGAAGTCATAGATCCGATCCGGATGCCCAGGATCAAGTTCTGACTCAGGGTGTTGTCCTAAAATTCAGGCCCTTCCCTTATTCAAACTCTGCTCAGGCTCCGGACCCTTCAGCTGGGACCACAAGGGGCTGTCTCCTGCAGAGAATTTGCAAACCGGTATCAAAACCCAACTATGTGCCTGACATTATCTCGCTTTAAGCTGACAGCAGGTATATTTACCCTGCTGCTAAGTCACTTCAGTCGTGTCCGACTCTGTGCGACCCCACAGACGGCAGCCCACCAGGCTCCCCCGTCCCTGGGATTCTCCAGGCAAGAACACTGGAGTCTCGGGTTGCCATTTCCTTCTCCAAGGCATGAAAGTGAAAAGTGAAAGTGAAGTCGCTCAGTCTTTGTCCGACTCCTAGCGACCCCATGGACTGCAACCTACCAGGCTCCTCCATCCATGGGATTTTCCAGGCAAGAGGACTGGAGTGGGTTGCGATTGCCTTCTCCGATTTACCCTGCAGTCCAGAGGAATGAACAGAACATAGTTGCAGAGGCAGTGTCACAAGTCACTCTGCTCTCTCACCCCTACCAAACCCACTCTTCCTATTTCTATTCTCGTTTTAAGCTGTTCCCGTGCATTCAATACTAAAGTTCCCAGTCATGGAGATTCTTCCTCCTTCCCTCCTCTGAGTCTTTTCCCACTGGGAATCCTAAAGACCTAAGGCCCATGGTTCTAAATCAGGGGAAAACAATATATGTTTTCTTTTAATTAAAAGTTATTTTCACACACATTCCCCCCACTCCCATTGGGCAGTTTGCACAGACACTTCTCCAAAGATAGACAGCAAATAATCATATCTAAAGATATTCCACTTCATTTATCATTAGGGAAATGAAAATTTAAAATACAATGAGATATCACTACACATCGCTTGCTCCTTGGAAGGAAAGCTATGACAAACCTAGCTAGACAGCATATAGAAAGGCAGAACATCACTCTTCCGACAAAAGTCTGTACAGTAAAAGTTATAGTTTTTCTAGTAGTCATGTATGGATATGAGAGTTGGACCATAAAGAAGGCTGAGCACGGAAGAACTGATGCCTTCGAACTGTGGTGCTGGAGAAGACTCTTGAGAGTCCCTTGGACAGCAAGATCAAACCAATCAATCCTAAAGGAAATCAACCCTGAATATTCATTCGAAGGACTGTTGCTGAAGCTGAAACTCCAATACTTTGGCCGCCTGATTCGAAGAGCTGACTCACTGGAAAAGACCTCGATGCTGGGAAAGATCGAAGGCAAAAGGAGAAGAAGCCAGCAGAGGATGAGAAGGTTGGATAGCATCACGGACTCAATGGACATAAACCTGAGCAAAGGATGGGAAGGACAGGGATGCCTGGCGTTCTGCAGTCCATGGGGTCACAAAGAGTCAGACATGCCTTAGCAACTGAACAAAACAACAAATCACTGCACATACATAACAGTGCATATGATACCAGATGTCCAGAACGTGAAGGGACTGGAACACTCATACACTGCTGAGGGGAATGTAAAATGTCACATCCACTTAGGAAAACAGTTAACAATTTCTTGGAAAGTTCAACTACAATGATATGATTCAGCCATTCTAATCCCAGGTATTTACAAGAGAAAATTAAGTGTATGTGCATTGAATTGTATATGAATATTCATAGTAGCTTTATTTATAACAGTCCAAAGCTGGAAACAACACAAATGTCACTCAACAGGTGAAGATAAATTATGATTACATCCATAAAATGGAATGCTACTCAGGAAAAATTATTATTATTACCCTTATGCTGGGTGAAAAGTTCAATCAAAAAAGTGTTGTATGATTCCATTTATATAAAATTGTAGAAAATGAAAACTATAATGACAGAAAGCAGATCAGCGATTGCTTGATAAGAGGAAAGAGAATGGCAGGCAGTAAGTATTAGAAAGGGAAAATCAGGAAGGGGAAACAATGGATATGTTCACCTTAACTGTGGCAGGGCTTTCATTATGACTTTCACTGGCCCTAGACACTTTGATCTTCATGGAACCTTTCATAAAAAATAATGTTTAAATATTAAAATATTAATGTTTAGATATTTCAGTTCAATTGCTCAGTCGTGTCTGACTCTTTGTGACCCCACGGAGTGCAGCACGCCTGGCTCCCCTGTCCATCACCAATTCCCAGAGCTTGCTCAGACTCATCTCCATCGAGTCAGTGATGCCATCCCAACCGTCTCATCCTCTGTCATCCCCTTCTTCTCCTGCCTTCCATCTTTCCCAGCATCAGGGTCTTTTCAAATGAGTCAGTTCTTCGCATCAGGTGGCCAAAGTATTGGAGCTTCAGCTTCAGCATCAGTCCTTCCAATGAATATTCCAGTGATTTCCTTTAGGATTGACTGATATTTTTAACATAAATTTTATTTATTAATATAGTTTATTTACATGTATCACTGATAATTGCTTATAGTACATGATTATATAATATATAATTTATTGATATAAGATATTGTACAGCTGCTTTGATATAAGTGGGTAAAGAATCTGCCTGTAGTGTAGGAGACACAAAACACGAAGTTTCCATCCCTGAGTCAGGAAGATCCCCTGGAGAAGGACATGGCAGTATTCTTGCCTGGAGAGTCCTGTGGACACAGAAACCTGGAGGGCTACAGTCCACGGGGTCGCAAAGAGTCAGACACGCCTGAAGCGACTGAGCATAGTACATTAATATTATATAAAAACATTTGTAAAATTTTATTATGTTCCTTTGAATTTAAATGAATTTTTTTAATTAAAACATTTTGAACTAAGAAGTTTGCATTTTTGAAGGTGTGTGCCTACTGTACCTAATGGGCAAGTCAGTCCCCCATTGTAAAGATGCATTCACAGATCTATACATTCTGTCAAAATTTAACAACTTGTACATTTTGAATATGTTCGCTTTGATGTATGTCAAGTATGCCCTAATACAGCTATTAATGACTGTTTTAAAATTTCTCAGGTTAAAAAAACACATATATTTGGAGTCTGTTCTGGATACTCATACAAATACATATTTTTGTTTCATATTAAAATTTTTGTATGAAATGAAAATATGTATTCACAACATTGAATAACTTGGGGGTGGACCTTGGGTACAGTGTTAATCTTAATTCATTGCCCTTAGTTCACATGGGTGGGTGCAAGATTCTTCTCTTGCTTTATTTGTGTCAATTTATTGCTTTCTTTGATCCTGTTCCCTACTTCCCCACCCCCCTAGTGCGTTTGTTATGTATTATGAATTTGTATGTATCCTCATAGGCTGTGTAATTGTTTTGCATGTAATTGCTTCCTAATCTTGCATTATGTTTTTCACTTAGAATGTGACTTTGGGGTCTACCCAGGTTGCTGTATGCACATGTAGTCTTTGTTTCTAGCTGATGTAAATAATTTCACAGTGGGTACCCATTCATTTTTACTTTTCTTCCCCCCATTATAGATACTAGATTGTGACCCACTCCAATGGATGGCAAACAATGCCGTCATAGATTCTTTTTTTTCTTTTTATTGTATGTGTGTGTGTGTGTGTGTGTGTATGTGTGTGTCAGTCATTCAGTCGTGTCCCACTCTTCGAAACTCCATAGACTGTAGCCTGCCAGGCTCCTCTATCCGTGGAATTCTGGAGTGGGTGCCATTTTCTTCTCCATGGGAATCTTTCCAACCCACGGATCAAACCCGGGTCCCCTACATTGCAGGCAGATTCTTTACCACTGAGCCACCAGGGAAGCCCAAATGCTGTGTAAATAGCTGTAAATAAAATATAAATTCCGTGTAAATAGTTGCTGGCTTGTAGGAAATTCAAGTTTTGCTTTTGGGAATTTTCTGGAATTTTTTTTTCTAACTATTTTTGATTCTTGGTTAGTTCACTCCAAGAATGTGGAATGCCTGGGTAAGGAGGGCCAACTATATTGTTATAAAACTCCTTGTGTTAGTGAGGATGCAGAGACTGCTTATTCTTTACAGCATTGGTTACAAAATTAGAATTTTCTTAAATGATAAGGAATTGGTTAGTGATTACCTCATATCAACATGGTAAAGAGTTTAAATTGTGCCTATGATTCCCAGAGGCATAAGCAAGAAGTGACCAAGTCAAGTTAGTCTCCCTTGTCTTGCAAAATAAGATAAATTAAGCTGCTCAGGAAATTTTCAAAGCCAGTCTTCATTTGTTCTTTAATTTAACAATTTCCCCCCTTCCACTTTTATTGAGAAATAGTTGACATACAGCACTGTATAAGTTTAAGGTGTACAGCATAATGATTTGACTTATATACATCATGAAATGATTACCATAATTAGTTTAGTGAACATCCATTATCTCATATAGATACAAAATAAGATAACATTAAAATTATGTTTTTTTTCCTTGTGATGGGAACTGTTAGAATTTACTATCTTAAGTAACTTTAATATATAACATACAGTAGTATTAATTATATTTATCACTTTGTACATTACATCCCTTGTTGTTCAGTCGCTTGGTTGTTGTACATTACATCCCTTGTTGTTCAGTCGCTCAGTTGTTTCCGACTCTTTGTGACTCCACGGACTGCAGCATGCCCCACCCTGTCCTTCGCCATCTCCTGGAGCTTACTCAAACTCATGTCCATTGAGTCAGTGATGCCATCTAACCATCTTGTCCTCTGTCATATCCTTCTCCTGCCTTCAATCCTTCCCAGCATCAGGATCTTTTCTAATGAGTCTGCTCTTCACATTAAGAGGCCTAAGTATTGGAGCTTCAGCTTCAGCATCAGTCCTTCTAACGAATACTCAGGATTGATTTCCTTTAGGATTGACTGGTTTGATCTCCTTGCAGTCCAAGGGATTCTCAGAGTCTTCTTCAACAGCACAATTCGAAGGCATCAATTCTTCCATGCTCAGCCTTCTTTATGCTCCAACTCTCACAACCATACATGACTACTGGAAAAACCATAGCTAGGATTAGACAGCTTTGTTGGCAAAGTAAGGTCTCTACCTTTTAATACACTGTCTAGGTTTGTCATAGTTTTTCTTCCAAGGAGCAAGCGTCCTTTAATTTCATGGCAGCAGTCACCATCTGCAGTGATTTTGGAGCCCAAGAAAATAAAGTCTCTCACTGTTTCCATTGTTTCCCCATCTATTTGCCATGAAGTGATGGGACCGGATGCCATGATCTTAGTTTTTTGAATGTTGAGTTTTAAGCCAGCTTTTTCGTTCTCTTCTTTCTCCTTCATCAAGAAGCTGTTTAGTTCCTTATCGGTTTCTGCCATAAGGCTGGTGTCATCTGCATATCTGAGGTTATTGATATTTCTCCCAGCAGTCTTGGTTCTAGCTTGTGCTTCATCCAGCTCAGCATTTCTCATGATGTGCTCTGCATATGGGTTAAATAAGCAGGGTGACAATATACAGCCTTGACGTACTCCTTTCCCAATTTGGAACCAGTCTGTTATTCCATGTCCAGTTCTAACTGTTGCTTCTTGACCTGCATATAGGTCTCTCAGGAGGCAGGTAAAGGTGGTCTAGTATTCCCATCTCTTGAAGAATTTTTCACAATTTGCTGTGATCCACACAGTCAAAGGCTTTAGTGTAGTCAATGAAGCAGAAGTAGATGTTTTTCTGGAACTCTCTTGTTCTTTCCCTGATCCAAGGGACATTGACAATTTGATCTCTGGTTCCTCTGCCTTTTCTAAATCCAGCTTGAACATCTGAAAGTTCTCACTTCATGTACTGTTGAATTCTTGCTTGGAGAATTTTGAGCATTACTTTACTAATGTGTGATATAAGTGCAGTTGTGTGGTAGTTTGAGCATTCTTTGGCATTGCCCTTCTTTGGGATTGGAAGGAAAATTGATCTTTTCTAGTCCTGCGGCCACTGCTGAGTTTTCCAAATTTGCTGGCATATTGAGTGCAGCACTTTCAAAGCATCAACTTTTAGGATTTGAAATAGCTCAGCTGGAATTCCATCCCCTCCACTAGCTTTGTTCCTAGTGATGCTTCCTAAGGCCCACTTGACTTCACATTCCAGGATGTCTGGCTCTAGGTGAGTGATCACACCATCGTGGTCCTAAAGATCTTTTTTGTACAGTTCTTCTGTGTATTCTTGCCACCTCTTCTAAATATCTTCTGGTTCTGTTAGGTCCATACCGTTTCTATCCTTTATTGTGCCCATCTTTGCATGAAATGTTCCCTTGGTATCTCTAATTTTCTTGAAGAGATCTCTAGTCTTTCCCATTCTATTGTTTTCCTCTATTTCTTTGCACTGATCGCTGAGGAAGGCTTTCTTATCTCTCCTTGCTATTCTTTGGAACTCGGCATTCAGATGGGTGTATCTTTCCTTTTCTCCTTTGCCTTTTGCTTCTCTTCCCTTCTCAGCTATTTGTAAGGCCTCCTCAGACAACCATTTTGCCTTTTTGCATTTCTTTTTCTTGGGGATGGTTCTGATCACTGCCTCCTATACAATGTCACGAACCTCCATCCATAGTTCTTCAGGCACTCTGTCTATCAGATCTAATCCCTTGACTTTATTTGTCACTTCCACTGTATAACTGCAACTCCCATGGTGGCTCAGATGGTAAAAACATCTGCCTACAATGTGTGAGACCGGGGTTCGATCCCTGGGTGGGGAAGGTCTCTGGAGAAAGAATTGGCAGCCCACCCAGTACTCTTGCCTGGAAAATCCCATGGACAGAGGAACCTGATAGGCTACAGTCCATGGGTTGCAAAGAGTCAGACATGACTGAGCAACTTCACTTCACTTCACTGTATAATTGTAAGGGATTTGACTTAGGTCGTACCTGAATGGCCTAGTGGTTTTCCCTACTTTCTTCAATTTAAGTCTGAATTTAGCGAAAAGGAGTTCATGATCTGAGCCATAGTCATTTCCCGGTCTTGTTTTTGCTGACTGTATAGAGTTTCTCCATCTTCAACTGCAAAGAATATAATCAATTTGATTTCAGTATTGACCATCTGGTGATGTCCATGTGTATTAATTGTATTTATCATATTGCACACTATGTCCCTAGTACTTATTTAAGTTGTACCTGGAAGTTTGTACCCTTTGACCATCTTCATCCAATTCTGCCTCTCCCCAGACTGCAAATCTAATATTTTTCTTTCTCTTTAAGTTACTTTTTAAAAAATATTATTTATAGTTTTTTTTTACACCAGGAGGTGTGGCACGTGGGAACTTAGTTTCCCAATCAGGGATGGAACCTGTGGGCCCTGTGTTGGAAGGGTGGAGTCTTAACCACTGACCCACCAGGGAAGTCCCTGATCTTTTTTTCTATTAGTTTGCTTGTTTTTGAGGTATATTTGATATACAATACTATGTTAGTTCCTGATGCACAACATATTCAGTATTTCTATACATTTCAAAATGATTACCATCTGTCACTATGCAAAGATACCACATTGTCATTTACTGTATTCCCCACACTTAGCATGCACAAGCACGACACTGTATATTTACACTCCTAATCCATTTACTTTGTAATTGGAAGTTTGTACCACTTAACCTCCTTCACCTATTCCTCTCCTCTGGGCTATCGCCCCTTTGGTCTCTGTATTAACTTTCTTAGGGTATGAATTTATTTTTATTACTTTTATATATTACATATTCAATAATTATCAAATGTTTTTAAAATTTAAAAATACCATTAAGACTAAATAGAAAGGAGAAGCGTATGCGACCTAACTTTAAGTGAAAATGTCAGTGGATATTTTGTGGAATGGGTAGCCGAATTCAAGCATGATAAAAAGAAAAAGACACAATATCATGAGAAGAGAGTAGTCTAGTTACGTAAAGGCAAACTTATAAGCTTTTATTACACAGACAAAGAAGATATGGACACATCAACAAAATTACAAAAACGCGAATTTCTCCAAAAATTAATTGGTAGCGTGATTTCGCCTTCTCACTCCTGGGGGCGTCCAAGCTCCACCTAACCTCTCCTCCCTCGTTTTTTTCCGGCTCCGAGAACCAGCAGCTGGGCAGCGCGGGAGGCAAGCAAGACGCCCCGGGATGCCGGGGCAGACCTGAAATCTGGGCCCCCGGGCCAGGCGCGCAGAGGAGGAAGAGAGCCCGACTCCGAGGCAGGAACCTTGCGCAAAAGCCACTTTCGTCGCCTTAACTGTTCAACCCTAGAACCCTAACCCAAGACCAGAAGTCTGGGACTTGGGCAAAAAGCGGCCTGGGTTTCCCGAAGTCTGAGAGGTCCTGTAGCCGCAGCCCGCGGAGGGCCGCGCCCCGCTCTCGCCCGGGCCTGCGGCGGTCGGAGCCTTCCGGCTAGTCAGGGCTGAGTCAGGACTGGAAGGCTGGGAAGGAGCGATGATTTCCCGACAACGGGCACGATACCAGCCACACCACGCATCGGTGGGAGGGACATGCAGTACAGCGCAAGCAGTCTCCTGTTGCTGTCCCCAGCTAGGCCCCAGGAGCTGGAAATGACTCGGCCTTGCCCTTGCTCCCAGGCGAGTGGTAAGCCCATGGGTCTGAACACTTCTCATTCGTGTGCGTGTTCCAGCCAGGGCCAGTTTACTCCGGCTCCTCCATCTCCACCCTAATCCCAGTGTTAACTACAGGTCGGCACTTGCCATGGGCACTTGCCATCTACCTCTATAAGGATTAAATCATGTGCTGTTGCAGCTGCTGACCATCCACACCCCCTGATGCGGAGAGCAGGAATGGAGAGCAGGAATGAGGCACTCTGTGCTGGGGTGGAGCTGGGTGGGGTGGCTGGAGAAAGGAAACTGGCAGGACGGTTCTCTAAATAGATATTTTCAGGAGCCGATTTTATGAACCCAATTCTTTTTTTCAATTTATTTATTTACTTTTGTCTGTGCTAGGCCTTTGTTACTGCACATGGACTTCCTCTAGCTGCGGACGCAGGGGCTACTGCTGCTCTTTATTGAGGAGCATGGGCTTCAGTAGTTGTGGCACGTGGGCTCAGCAGTCCTGGTGGCTTAGTCGCTCCTTGGCATGAGATCCTCCCGGACAAGGTTTGAACCCAGGTTCCCTTCATTGGCAGGCGGATTCTTATCCAATGTACCACCAGGAAAGTCTCATGAACCCAGTTCTTGAATCTCCTCGTATCTAGGAAATCACTGAAATCCTTCAGGGTGATGACTGTTTTCATGATTAGCAGAAAGCTTCATGAGACTAGAAGAAACCTGGGAAAAAATATGCACTCAATTGCATGTATTCCCTTTTCACCAAAATCATGTATATACTGACATTTCTCCCTGCTTCTTTCGAGCAGTTTCTCAGAGGTATCTGAGGTGCTGTTTACAGGCTGCAGTCATTTTGCTATCACAGTAATTGACTGTCATTTAATCATTTTAACGATCCTATGAGATAATCATAAGGGTAGTTTTCCAGGTCACAGGTCAAAATGTTACAGGTGAGGAAATAAGTTGTAAAGCGACATGCCTGAGTTTCTGTCCTAGTAATGGAGCTAGACCCAGACCCAGGTCATATATACTGATTGCCCACAAATCCCTTTTTAAATCAGAGCATCGCTTGAGACCAGGCCTACAAAAAATATACTTTGTCTTGGAGTCCTTGGAGGGGGCGACTGTGAGGTTCCAGTTAAACAAGGGAATGTGAGTCCCAGCCCTACCATGCAAGAGGTGGATTGCCTGGCTTCTAAAAACAAACTGAGGCAGAGGGGAGACTGAAGTTGGGGTACCAGCAGTACTTCTTGCTACCTTAAACACAGCTGCTCTGGCTGTAGCCCTTGTAGAACACTCCCAGATATTCTAATAAAACCCTGAAGGTGGGGCTAGTGCTGGAAGGGAATCTGAGCTTCCCATTTCTGAGGAATGGATTAAAAACAAAACAAACAAAAAAACCCCTAAGAGCAGGAAGTGAGAACTTGACCCACCATCTGGTTGAATCCAGTCACACTGGGAGTTGTTGGGGGGAGGGTGGATAGAGAGAGGAATGGTTTCTGAATAGATTTAATTCCCATCTCCTTCCAAGGAAAGACACCTGGACAAGAACAAATATCTTTGGTAGAAGTCCGGGAATGGGACAAGGCAGAGATTTCACAGCTAAAGGCAAATGAATGGGGTGGGTCCATGGACCTGAGCAATTACTATCAGGTTGGCAAAAGACCCAACAGAATCAGCTGCAACTTAGCACATAGTACCTAGAGACAAGGCCACCCCAACACATCTGAGAGCAGTAAGGTCCCAGATGCCAGCCACAGGGACCTGAGGTTGCCTCCTTTTTCTGCTACCTCTAGGCCATGGTAGCATCAGTTTCACCTAGATGCCACCTGGAGGAGAATAAGAGAATGTTCTGGTTGTCTATTGCTGTGTAACAAACTATTCCAGAGTCAGGAATTTGGAAAGGGTATGAGGGGAGAGGCAGTTTATCTCTGCTTCTAAATTTTAGCTGAGAAGACTTGAAGGCCAGAGGTGACTTGATGACTGGGGACGGGAATCATCTGAAAAATTATCTATTTCTGCATAATCACTTTAAAATTTAGTGCCTTAAATTAACAATTTATTATTTCTCAGGGTTCTCTTTGTTAGCTGGGGCTCAGATGTGAATTCGGCTGGAGCCAGAATGATCAATTTAGCCTTAAGTCTTTCTCCACGTGGCCTTTATCTCTGGCAGAGTAACTGGTCTTCCTGCATGGTATGTAGTAGCAAGAGGGAATGCTTCAACCAAGACAACCAGAAGCTACAGATCTGTTAAAGCTCTCCCCTGAAAGTTACATATCAGTACTTCCATTCCATTCTGTTGGTCAAAACAGGTCACAGGGCCAACTCAGATTTAAAGAGAGGGGAAATAGACTCTACCTCTTGAAGGGTAGTTTTCCGGGTCACATTTCAAAAGAGTTTGTGGGGTGAGAGATATTGTTGTCGTCTTTAGAAACACAGTCACCACCACTACTTAAACAAGAAAAAACGGAGAGATTTTTAACTGGGCAGTTAAATTTTTCTCATATCTCCACATCTTGTAGGCTACAGGTTTAAGAACAGGTTAGATCAGGGACTTCCCTGGTGGCCTGGTGGCTAAGACTCTGCGCTCCCAATGCAGGGGGGCCTGGGTTCGATCCCCAGGTGGGGAACTAGATGCCACATGCACAACGAAGGGTTCTCATGCCACAGCTTAGACCTGGTGTGGCTAAATAAATAAATATTAAAAAAAAAAAGAACAGGTTAGATCAATTATAAAATAGGCTACATTTTTTCCCGTGCATTTTTGTTGTTGGTCAGTCACTAAGTCATGTCTGACTCTTCAACCCTGTGAACTGCAGCATGCTGGGCTTCCCTGTCCTTCACTATCTCTGGGAGTTTGCTCAAACTCATGTCCACTGAGTCAGCAATACCATCCAACCATCTCATCCTCTGTTGCCCACTTCTCCTTGTGCCCTCTCTGAATGTAATGAATAAATTGTGAGCCACTACACATGTACAAGCTAAATTTAGAAAAGGCAGAAGAACAAGAGATCAAATTGCCAACACCCGTTGGCTCATAGAAAGAGCAAGAGAATTCCAGAAAAACATCTATTTCTGCTTCATTGACTACACTAAAGCCTTTGAATGTGTGGATCACAACACACTGTGGAAAATTCTTAAAGAGATAGGAATACCAGACCACCTGACCTGTCTCCTGAGAAACCTGTATGCAGGTCAAGATGCAACAGTTAGAACAAGACATGGAAAATGGACTGGTTCCAAATTGGGAAAGGAGTATGTCAAAGCTGTATATTGCCACTCTGTTTTTTTTAACTTATATGCAGAATACATCATGCGAAATGCCCAGCAGGATTAATCACAAGCTGGAATCAAGATTGCCAGGAGAAATATCAATAACCTCAGATATGCAGATGACACCCTAATAGCAGAAAACCAAGAGGAACTAAAGAGCTTCTTAATGAAGGTAAAAGAGGAGAGTGAAAACCTGGCTTAAAACTCAACATTTAAAAATCTAAGATCATAGCATCTGGTCCCATCACTTTATGGCAAACAGATGGAGAAAAAATGGACACAGTCACTTTCTTTGGCTCCAAAATCACTGCAGATGGTGACTGTAGCCATGAAATTAAAAGACGCTTACTCCTTGGAAGGAAAGCTATGACAAACATAGACAGTGTATTAAAAAGTAGAGACATCACTTCATCAACAAAGGTCTGTCTAGTCGAAGCTATGGTTTTTCCAGTAGTCATGTAGTAGTGAGAGCTGGACCATAAAGAAGACTGAACGCTGAAGAATTGATGCTTTTGAACTGTGGTGCTGGAGAAGACTCTTGAGAGTCCCTTGGACTGCAAGGAGATCCAACCAGTTAAATGAGGGCTTGAGATTTCAGATTTTGAGTCAATTCCTAGGCAGATTGATAAGAAGTCCAAGGTCCCTGAGGAGGAGAGAGGAATCTGGGGCTCTCAAGGAGAAAAGGACAAACTTTTTTTTTTCTCTACATTCTTTAGTCTTAGTCACATAAAACATGTTTTTCTTTAAGCCCAGAACTGATGATTACACAACAAACAACTCAGTTTAAACTCTGTACTAAGGGTTATATAACAACAGTGTATCTTGTTTGAGGACAGTTTCTCCTTCCTGAAAACCTTCTGGCTAATCATGTTATCTTAAAATGTAAATTATGGGAGTGGGTATAGTAAGATCTTTACAATCTTGAGATATTCTTTTGATTTATTTTAATAACTAATTTAAAAAGTATATGACTCCCTTGCTTAGACTAGGGATGGGGGCACTCTCTGGCCCCCTCCTGATGTCTATGTCAGAACCTTGCTCTGTCCCTTTTTCACTTTAATAAAACTCTACTACACAAAAGCTCTTGAGTGATCAAGCCTGGTCCCTGGTCCCAAAGCTAAATCTTCTTTGGAGATCACAAATCTGACACCATTCACTCTAAGCTATCAATTTTAGGATCTGGACTTTTAGGAACAGGTCAGTTTGCAAGTTGGAAAACTGATTCTTCAACTTACTGGCTGTATATCATGGACATATTGTTTAATCTTCCTATGTTTCAATTTTCTCATAGACAAAATGTACTAATATTACTTTACATGGAGCTTGCAAAACTTAAGTTTAAAAACTTTGGCTTTAATAGCTCAAAAATTTTGATAATTGTGAGAGTGAAAACTTTGATCTAGATTTTTAGGAAATCAGTGACTTGGCCTGATTTCTGACAAAAGAAGAAGGAGAGGATAAAATTTGGGAGTGGTCTGAGGCAGTATGTTCTTGGAGAAGAGGACATTTGAGTGATTTATGCATGTGAAAAGGAGGGACACACTCTGGAAAGGTGTGTTCCTCCTGGTACTTAAAATTAGACCTGAGATCTAATCCTAACATCATTCATTAGTACCTAGTTTCATTATTTCTTGGCAGTCTTCAGTAGAATTCACATTACACATTACTTAAAAAAATGTTTCTTATTGTAAAATACATATAACATAAAATTTACCATCTTAGATGAACCCTTTTTAAGTGTATAGTTCATATTGTTGTGTGACCATCACCCTTATCCATTTCTAGAATTCTTTTCATCTTGCAAAACTGAAACTCTGTACCTATTAAACAATAACTCCCCATCCCCACTACCTGCCCCCCAGCCTCCGCCTGTAGAATTCTACTTTCTGCTTCTGTGATGTTTGATCATTAACTACCTCATATAAATGGAATCAGTATTTTCAGTATTTTTCTTTATGTGGCAGGCTTATTTCATTTAGCATAATGTCTTCAAGGCTCATTCAGTGTTGTAGCATATGTTAGAATTTCATGCTTTCTTAAGGCTAGTAATATTTCTTTGTATAAACTTCACATTACTTTTTGTTATATCAAGAACTTTGGCCCTTTATAACATGTTTCTTACATTTTGCACACAGGAAGGGTCACCATACATAGTCAGGTCAGTGTTTTCCCTCTAGGATTTCAGTTCACCTTTTAAAGGGAGGCAGTGAAGGCAGAACAAAGACAGGAGTGGAAATGGACTAAAATAATCTTTCAAATGAGTAATTATTTCCTGGACAGTATTCCCGGCTAGATACATAAAACAGCAGGCCCCCAGAGCTAAATTAAGGAGTTAGATTTAGGGGCAGGGGGTTATTGATTCATATATTTATTGGTAACAGCTTTATTGAGATATAATTCATAGACCACACAATTCATTCATTTAATGTTATTTAGTTCATTTGTTTAACTTCATTGACTTTTCACATATTCAGAGTTGTAGAAGTATTATCACAAAATCTTGGAAAATTTTCATAGTCCCTGAGAGAATTCTTGTACCAATTTGCCATCACTCCCAGGTCCCTCCTCAGTCCTGTGCAACCGTTAATCTACTTTCTGTCCATACAGAGATGCCTATTCTGGCAATTTCATGTAAATGAAATCATATAATATGTGGTTCTTTATGACTGGCCTCTTTCACTTAGTTCAAGGTTCATCCATGTTGTAGCGTGTATTGATAATTCATTTCTTTGTTTACTAGATGAGAGAAATAATAGCAGAAATTCATTTCTTTTTATTTCTCAATAATATTCCATTCTGTTGATTATACTGCATTTTATCGACTCATCAGATTTTGGACATTAGATTTGTTCCTATTTTTTTGGCTATTATGAGTATTGCTGCTTTGAATACTCATGTATAAATTATGTGGACCTAAGTTTTAATTTCTCTTAGGTATACCTAGAGGTGGATTTTTAAAAAATGTTTTTATTTTATATTGGAGTATAGTTGATTTATAATGTTGTGTTAGTTTTAGACATACAGCTGAGTGATTCAGTTATACATATATCCCTTCTTGTTCAGATTCTTTTCCATATATTTTGTTACAGAATACTGAGTACAGTTTTCTGTGCTATACAATAAGTCCTTGTTAATTATCTGTTTTTATATATACATATGTGTGTGTGTATAGTATATATATATATAGTAGTGTGTACACGTTAATCCCAAACTGCTAATTTATCCTTCTCCTGCAAGGAGTTAGATTTTATAGGACCAGAAAATGAATTTAGGAAACTAGACTAGCTGTTCGCTTCTTTTTGTATTCTTATTTAAAACTGTAAAGAAGATGGGAGATACATGCTGAGGTGGCAACCACTGAACATTCTCTACAGGCCACAGTGTGACAGAAAGAGGGGAAGAATGGCATACACTTTTAGAAAGTAGAGTAGATTTTAGGAGAATTTCTACTCTAAAGGAGTTTTCCTCTGAGTAGTTTCCACTATGTGAGGTCAGATGAGACCTAGGACAGCCCAGAACACAAGGACCCTCCCTTCATATCCCCACAGACCACTGTCAGTGTGGGCTAGTCTCTGATTCTCCTCTCCCTACCAGGAACTGAAGAGACTGTTGCCAGTACCTTTCCCCAAGATCAGTCTCTGAGGAGGCAGAGCTTTCACACATCTGACCTCAAGGGTCAGTGGGTCTCTGGGAGAGTCCTGAGTGGTGGGAGAGTTGCCTGGAGTTCACCCTCATCACACCTTATCCGGCTCAGGAGAATCACTCTTCATCTACTCATCACTATTTCTCACCCAGGTTTTCCCCTAAAGCAACTCCTTGGGAGGAGCTATTTCCCTGAGTACACAACAACACTGACATATTAATCACGTCTTTCTGGGCAGAAGTGGTGGCAGTCCTCCAACAACAGGAAGTTGAAGTTCCTTCCCTGTTCTGGATTGAACAACCAAATTTTCTTGGCTCTTAGAGTCTCCCATGTCTCTCCTCCCCACTCCACCCCCCAACCCCATCCCGGCTTCCTTTTATTTTTTTTTTAATTAATTTATTTATTTTAATTGGAGGCTAATTACTTTACAATATTGTAGTGGTTTTTGCCATACATTGACATGAATCACCGGCTTCCTTTTAAAACTTGACTTTGTCCCTGACTCTGGACTTTAATACTGACGTCATTTAAGGATTTGGAGACAATGGGCAAAATATTTCTTCCTTTGTAATGTAGGGGGACTAGTTGGAAAACTAATCTCCACTAGAGGGAGACTTCATCTTAAGAAAGAAAATGATATGAACCTTGTGATGTTTAATGGAAGTAGATAAAGTACAGAACATGTAGAGGAAGTATATAATTAATTTATACAGCTGTTGCATTTAGCCAACTATCTCTTTAAAAAAAAAAAGCTCTTATTTCCACATTATTTCCACAATGATAACTCATTTTAGGTAGGAATTACTTTTTGTTTTTAACTTAATTTTATAATTATGTAAAATATTTACATAATTACTTAAATATTTACATAATTTACTTCCCTGGTGGCTCAGATGGTAAAAGCCTCTGCCTACAATACAGGAGACCTGGATTCTATCCCTGGGTCAGGAAGATCCCCTGGAGAAGGAAATGGCACCCCACTCCAGTACTCTTGCCTGGAAAATCCCATGGATGGAGGAGCCTGGTAGGCTACAGTCCATGAGGTCGCAGAGTCAGACACGACTGAGCGACTTCACTTTCTTTCAGTTTTCTTTAACTTAATTTTATAATTATGTAAAATATTTGCGTATTTTTCATATGTAATATTTGGGGGGCTTCCCTGGTGGCTCAGTTGGTAAAGAATCCGCCTGCAATGCAGGAGACCTGGGTTCTATCCCTGGGTCAGGAAGATCCCCTGGAGAAAGGAATGGCTACCCACTCCAATATTCTTGCTTAGAGAATTCCATGGACAGAGAAGTCTAGTGGGCTACTGTCCATGGGGTCGCAAAGAGTCGGACACAACTGAGTGACTAAGCACATGCACAAAATATTTACATGGTTCTAAAATCAACTCTACAAAACAAAGTATATTCAAAGAAGTTTATCTTCTGTCTTTTCTGCATTATTTCTCCTCTCTCTAAAGGTAATCACTAATCATACCACTTAACTTTTCCAACGTTATTTTTTCTGTTAGAAACACATATGTTCATCAGTTCAGTTCAGTTCGGTCGCTCAGTCGTGTCCGACTCTTTGCGACTCCATGGATTGCCGCATGCCAGGCTTCCGCGACTCCATGGACTGCAGCATGCCAGGCTTCCCTGTCCATCACCAACTCCTGGAGGTTACTCAAACTCATGTCCATGGAGTAAGTGATGCCATCCAACCATCTCATCCTCTGTCGTCCCCTTCTCCTCCCGCCTTCAATCTTTCCCAGCATCAGGGTCTTTTCCAACGAGTCAGCTCTTCGCATCAGGTGGCCAAAGTATTGGAGTTTCAGCTTCAACATCAGTCCTTCCAATGAACACCCAGGAATGATCTCCTTTAGGATGGACTGGTTGGATCTCCTTGCAGTCCAAGGGACTCTCAAGAGTCTTCTCCAACACCACAGTTCAAAAGCATCAATTCTTCGGCGCTCAGCTTTCTTTATGGTCCAACGCTCACATCCATACATGACTACTGGAAAAACCATAGCTTTGACTAGACGGAACTTTGTTGGCAAAGTAATGTCTCTGCTTTTTAATATGCTGTCTAGGTTGATCATAACTTTTCCAAGGAGCAAGCATCTTTTAATTTCATGGCTGCAGTGATTTTGGAGCCCAAGAAAATAAAGTCTGTCACTGTTTCTATTGTTTCCCCATCTGTTTGCCATGAAGTGATGGGACCAGATGCCATGATCTTAGTTTTCTGAATGCTGAGTTTTAAGCCAACTTTTTCATTCTTCTCTTTCACTTTCATCAAGAGGCTCTTTAGTTTCTCTTCGCTTTCTGCCCTAAATGTGGTGTCATCTGCACATCTGAGGTTATTGATATTTCTTTGGCAATCTTGATTCCAGCTTGTCCTTCATCCATTCCAGCATTTTTTATGATGTACTCTGCATGTAAGTTAAAGCAGGGTGACAATATGTAGCCTTGACGTACTCCTTTCCAGATTTGGAACCAGTCTGTTGTTCCATGTCCAGTTCTAACTGTTGCTTCTTGACCTGCATACAGACTTCTCAGGAGGCAGGTCAGGTGGTCTGGTGTTCCCATATCTTTACACAGTCAAAGGCTTTGGCATAGTCAATAAAGCAGAAGTAGATGTTTTTCTGGAACTGTCTCGCTTTTTCAATGATCCAGTGGATGTTGGCAATTTGATCTCTGGTTCCTCTGCCTTTTTTATATCTCCTTTTAAATATAAACAATAGCACACTATTCACATGTCCTACACCTTTCTTTATTCACTTTAAAGTATTTCTTGGAGATTACTCCATAGCAGCATCTTCCTCACTGCTTTTTTACAGTAAAAAAGTAGTGTATAGTACTCCTTTTGTGGAGGTACCATATTACTGACAGACAGATGGTTGTTTCCAGTCTGTAGCTATTACAAATAATGTTGTATACAATAGTGTACACTTTTCATACTTTTGTTAGAGTATCTTTGGGATGGATTTTTAAAAATGGATTGCTTAATCAAAAGGCATTGATAATTGTGCTAGTTAGGTACTGTCAAAGTCTCCATTGTGGAGGCTGTATCATTTTACATTTCCATACTCAACATATGAGAATGCCTGTTTCCTCACAGACCCATCAACAGAGTATGTTATCAAAGTTTTGGATTTATTCAGTCTGTGGGTAAGATGTGAAATCTCCATGTACTTTTAATTTCCATGTTTTTAAAATTATGAGCAATACTGAACATTTTTCATATGGTTAACAGAAATTTGTATGTCTTCTCTGTGATAGGCTCATTTTATCAATTCATCTGTGGAGATAAGCATACTTTTTTTTTTACCTTGGATCAATTAATATGATAAACCACATTAATGAATTTCTTTTGACTCTCCATTTTTGCATCCATGGAGTATTATCCACTTGTTTATGATACAAATTTTTTAATGTACTATTGGCTTCTGTTTACTAATATCTTATTTAAGATTTTTATATCAGTATTAACAAGTGAAGTTGATCTGTAGTGATTTTTGTTTAGTCTTTGTCATGATTCCAAAATTTAGGTTTGGGAATCAATGTTACACGCACTTCAGAAAATGAATTTGAAAACTTTCCTCTTTTGCCATGTTCTAAAATAGCTTGAAAATTTATTTTTTTAAGTTTGATTTATCTTCTGTGAAACTATCTGGATCTGTTTTGTTCTGTGGGGTAACTCTAATCAGTTACTCTAATTCTTTTATGTTAAATGGTCTGTTTTTACTTTGTCTCCACATGAATCAATTCTATTAAATTGGGGTTTTACACAAAATTATATATTTAATGTAGATTTTCAAACATATTTACATAGACTTTTAAAAAAATCCCTCTTCTATGTCTCTTTCTTTCTAGTTTTATGTATTTGTGTTGAAATTTCCCCCTCCCAATTTTTTGAGTAGTTTAGCTAAGAAGTTATCAATTTAATTTTTTCAAAGAAACATTTTTGGATTTATTTGTTAGTTCTACTTTTTGTTGTTATTTTCAAACCCATTAGTCATTCACTTTCTTTTGACTAATTCCTTCCTTTTGCTGTTATTTGGTTTGCTTTGCTTTTTCCCCTAGTTTTTTGAGTCATAATGTTTATTCATTTATTTTTGCTTTTAAACTTTTATTCATTTATTATTATAAATTTTTCTCTGACAGCTGTTTTAACTATTTCCCATAGTTCTTGTTTTCATTATTAATATTTTCAATTTGTTTTGCATTTCTCCTTTGACCCAGAAGTGGTTAACAGCAAGTTGTTAAATTTCTCACTTGGAAATTTAAATTGGACTTTATTGAGATTTTTTTTCTGTGGCCAAAAATGTTTCCAGGTGGCTCAGGTGGTAAAGAATCTGCCAATGTAGGAGACTCAAGAAATATGGATCCCTGGGTCAGAAGGAAATGGCAACCCACTCCAGCATCTCTTGCCTGGAAAATTCCAAGGACAGAGGAGCCTGGTGGGCTACAGTCTGTGGGGTCACAGAGAGTCGGACATGACTGAGCACACACATGCCATGCCGGAATATGAATGTACCACGTTTTTGTGATTTTTGTGAATCCTTTATATGCATTTGTGGGGGGGGGGGGGATCATATTCTCTATTATCAAGTTTCAGAGTTTAATATATTTTAAATATGCCTTATCTATTGTGTTGTTTAGGTTGTCTGTATCTGTACTAATTTCTTGTCACTTTCTCTCCCTAGATCTGAGAGATTTGTTAAAGTTCCTATTATTATTAGTGTGTTTCTATTTCTCCCCATTTTAAGTATAATTCTTCTGATTTTTTAATTGTGGTAAAAATATCTTTATTTCTTTTAAACCTTTTAAGTCAGAATTCTACTTTCTTGGATAATTACAATTGCAACCCCTGATTAAATTACAGAAAAAAAATTCTGGTACATGTTTAGTCATTTATTTTTAGGCTTCCTGAATCTCTTCAATTTAGATATATTTCTTTTATACAGCATAGTGTCGGAATTTGCTTTTCTAGTCAATATGAAACTCATTTTAACAGGTGAGGTAAGCTTATTTATATATTTAATGATGTAGTCAACATGTCTGGCCTTAGGTCCGCCTTACTTTTTTTAAAAAGCTATTTATTTTCGGTTGCACTGAGTCTTTGTTGCTGTGTGCAGGCTTTCTCTAGTAGCAGAGTGGGGGCTACTCTTTGATTGGGACCTGAGGGCCTTTCGTTGCATTGGCACTCCTTGGTGTGGAGCATATGCTCTAAGAGCATAGGTTTCAGTAGCTGTGGGATGTGGGCTCAGTAGTTCTGAGGTAAAAACAGGCTTAGTTGCTGTGTGGCTTGTGGAATCTTCCCCCACCAGGGATCAAACTAGTGTCCCCTGCATTGCATGGCAGATTCTTATCCACTCTACTACCAGGGAAGTCCTGCTTTACGGCTTTATGTTACATATTTTTTGTATATTTAGGTCTCTCACCATATGATCTATTTCATTTGCTTCCTCCTTCCTTTTTAAGCATATCTTCTGATATTTAAAAGAGTTTATATTTTTGTTCTAATGGTTTTAACTTTATCCTAATACATTTATTATACAATACGTAAGTTCTGTCTCTTTTGGCTATTGTCTATAGAGCATGTGAGATGATTGAAAATGTATATATTGGTCTCTGCCCACGTTTTTCCCACACAGCTCCAGACCCTGTTAAATACCTAAGTGATAAAGGCTCCAGGAGCATCTCTTGTGCTAACATTTAGTCTTTGATCCTGTTTCCTAAGAGTGTTGGAATTTCCTGGGTAACAGGGGTGCTTTTGTTCCCAATGAGGTGATTCTTGGTGGGCTCTTGGATGAAAGCTGGTCACAAAAAGACCAAATCATGATTAGAGAATTAGAATTGAACCCCTTCCCCATTCTCTATATAAGGGAGAGGTGCTGGAAGTGGAGTTAATGATGGATTAGGCCTGTGTGATAAAGCCTCCATGGAAATCCCAATAAGATAAGTAAGGTTTGGAGAGTTTCCAGGGAGAGTGTCAGGCCTGCAGAGGATACGGGAGCTCCCCACTGCTTCCCACACACCTTTCCTGAGCATCTCTTCCATCTGCAATTTCATCAGTATCCTTTATCATATTCTTTTTTAAATTTTTTATTTTGGCTGTTCTGTGTCCTTGTGGCAGCACACAGGCTCCTTGTTGCATTGTTCGGACTTCTCTTTTTGTGCCACAGGCTTAGCTGCTCTGTGGCACATGGGATCTTAGTTGACCTAGCCGGGATTGAACCCTGGTCCCCTGCATTGCCTGGTGGATTCTTAACCACTAGACCACCAGGGAAGTCCCCTTTCATTGCCTTTTATAAAAAGCAATAAAGAGTACATTCTTGAGTTCCGTGAGCCATTCTAGCAAATTACCTAAAGTCAAGGAGGGGATTGTGGGAACCTCTGACCTATAGCTGATTAATCAGAAGCACAAGTAGCAACCTGGACTTGCAATTGGCATCTGAAGAGTAGGAGGGCAGGCAGTCTTGTGGGACTGAGCCATTAACCTGTGGGATCTGATGTTGTCACCAGATATTATCTCCTTGAGCTAAACTGTAGAATACCCAGCTTGTGTCATGGAATTACTTGTACGGGTAAAACTCCCCACATCTGGTGTCAGAAGTGTTGTTAATGAGATAGTGTGAGAGTAAAGGAGGACTGGAGTTTTTCCTAATATAGAGAGCAATATTGAAAAACTACCTAGGAATCTCTTAATCCCACCCCTCCACCTGCCCACCTATTGCTTTACTCTAGCATCTTCATATGTGGTACTTAGTATGTGTGTACTCAGTCATGTCCTACTCTTTGCGACCCCTTTACAGGAAGGAAAATAGGGTCAGAAATTTGTAATCTACAGAGAATTTTTGAAATAGTTTCTATAGTTGCAGCCATCCATTTCTTCAGTGTTTACTGTATACAGAACTATGTCTTCAGTTCCTATAAAGGAATATATAGAAAACAAGAAGTTTAAATAGTTCAAAGTTGGGCCAGTAGCTGGTTGGATAAGATGTTGTTAGCTCAGGAAAACAGGCGAAAGCCAAGTCTCCACTCTAAGACCCACCATCACCTGCCCCAGTGAAATAGCATGCAGGGCTCTTTGGAGCCATCTGGAAGAAACCTTCAAGAGCTGTTTGCTAAACTATGTAATAGATGAGATGATACCACTCTAATGGTAGAAAGTGAAGAGGAACTAAAGAGCTTCTTGATGGAGTGAAAGAAGAGAGTGAAAAGCTGGCTTGAAATTCAATATTCAAAAAACTAAGATCATGGCATCTGGTCTCATCACTTCAAGAAAAAAATAGAAGGGGAAAAAGTGGAAGCAGTGGCAGATTTTATTTTCTTGGATTCCAATATCACTGTAGAAGGTAACTATAGCCATGAAATTAAAAGATGCTTGCTCCTTGGAAGAAAAGCTATGACAAACCTAGATAGCATATTAAAAAGTAGAGACATCACTCTGCCAACAAAGATACATATAATCAAAGATATGGTTTTTCCAGTAGTCATGTACAAATGTGAGAATTATACTATACAGAAAGCTGAGTGCTGAAGAATTGATGCTTTAGGATTGTGTGCTGGAGAAGACTCTTGAGAGTCCCTTGGACTGCAAGGAAATCAAACCAGTCAATCCTAAAGGAAATCAACCCTGAATATTCATTGGAAGGACTGTTGCTGAAGCTGAAGCTCCAATCCTTTGGCCACTTGATACGAAGAGCTGACTCATTAGAAAAGAACCTGATGCTGGAAAAGACTGAGGGCAAAAGGAGAGAAGAGGGCGACAGAGGATGAGATGGTTAGATAGCATCTCGGACTCAGTGGACATGAGCCTGAACAAACTCCGGGGGATGGGAAGGACAGGGATTCCTGGCGTGCTGCAGTCCATGGGGTCTTAAATAGTCGGACACTACTTGGTGACTGAACAACAACCAAGTTTTTACTAATGTGGCTACTAATGATTCTTCTGGTTTTAAAAATTGCCATGGGGGGAATTCCCTAGCCATCCAGTGGTTAGGACTCCGAGATTTCACTGCCAAGGGCCTGGGTTCAATTCCTGTTTGGGGAACTAAGATCCTGCAAGCTGCATGACAAAAAAAGGGGGGGGGGAATACAAAATACACTGAAAGTTCAAGTAGAAACTTTTGGCTATTACAAATTAGAAAGCACTAAATGAGATAGTTTACCTAACAATGCAAATTTTTCTTTAATGTCTGGGAAGAGATGCAGGATAAAAGCAAACTTGGAGATCTAACCAATCTATCAAGGCTTCAAGATCTCTGATACATGATGGTTAGAGAGAGTATGATCTCTAGAAGGCAATTTGGCAGTATCTATCAAATTGCACATAACTTTTGACTTCACAATTTTATTTCTATAAATTTATCATACAAATATACTCACACAATGAAAAACAACACATGTACAAAGTTAGTCATTGCTGCATTGTGATAGCAAAAGTTTAAGGACAAACTAAATGTTCAACAACAGGAAACTGGTTAGATAAATTATAATGCATCATCAGTGTGATACTATGCAGCTGTAAAAAAGCAAGCAAGCTCTTTATGCACTAATATTTAATGATATTCAAAATATATCTTTTGACCTTAAAAACAAAGTAGTATGTATGCTATAATATATGCAAAAAGTAATGAATAAAATAAAATTTTCTATGTATTATTTCTATCCTTTAAAAAATTTCTGTTTTATTTTTATTTCGTTTTGTGAAGCATGTGGGATCTCAGTTCCCTGATCAAAGAACAACTGTGCCCCTTGCACTGGGAGCATGGAGTCTTAACCATTAGACTGCCAGGATATCCCTATTATTTCTATTCTTGAATATGCACAAAAGCTTGGAAAACTACACAAAAAACTGATAACTGATTGTGGGAAAGTTATTACCTATTTTTTAAAAGAAGATCCACTGCTTCAAAGCAAAAGTTTTACCTTCTATGGTCTCTCTCTGTTGTGGTCCTTTAATGGACCGGAACTTGGGGGTACAGAGTCGACCGATAAAAAAGTGAAAGAAAGAAAAAAAGAGGCTGAGCCGCATGAAGGGGACAGAGGAGACAGAGGGAGAGAGGGAGGGGGAGAGAGAGAGAGAGAGAGAGAGACATGGGGACTAGTGCTCTGATGGAACAAAGGCATTTATTTAACATATTGCGGGCATATATATACTCTCCTACAAGATAGCCCTTTTAGCAGAGACAGGGATCAAAAATCTAACAAGTCATCCAGAAAACCAGAGGCTAGAATCATTCTCAATAGAGGGGGTTGTAAAAGTTACTTTACATATAGGAAGGGAAGAGTTGTAAATGGCTGCTGTTCACCGTATGGAATTTCCATACAAATGAGATACATGAATTTCTATTATTCCCAAAAGCCGGCTTGCCAGCTCTCTGGCACCTGTATTCAGGTGCTGTTAAGGAACATAGAATTCATGCAAGACTGAAAACAGCACACAGGAAGCCTCCTGTTAAATGTATCCTGACATCTCTCCACTTAAAACTAACCAGCATTCTTTCTGTTCTTCCCATTCTCTCCTACTGTATTAGTTAAGACTCTTTCTTATAAGGTTGCAAGAAAGGTATGAACCCAAGGTATCTCAGGATGGTGGCTGTCAGTGAGGAAGCAAATCAGTTGGCTGACTTGCAAAGAAAAAAGAGATGGAGGAAAAAAATCTCCCTTCCTGATCATGTTCTTTCATCCAGATTCTAGTACCCTCTGAGGCCCAAACTATACTTTCTGCTTTTGAAATCTGTTATAAATATCCTATAACTTTATAATAAATTCCCCCCTTTTCTGTTTCAGGTAAACTGAATAGGTACTTTTCACTGGGCAGTCTCGAGCCAATAATAATGCTAAAATTATTGAACACTTACTATGCATCAAGCATCTACTAGGTATGTTACATATGTTTAATGCCCAAAACTAAAATTATGCTCATTTCACACCATAAGGGTACTCAGATTCAGAAAGATCGACTAACTTATCCAAAGTCACACATTTAGGCAGAACTAGAATTTAATCCAGGCAATCTGATTCCACTGCTCAAGGTGGTAGCTGCCCTCAATTATACAGTTTATACATTTCCTCTAGACAAAAAGTAAATTTGTTGTTCGATAGCAGATGAACCCAATAAAAATAAAAGTTTTCCTAATGGTCTAAGGAACAGTATGAAAAGGAAAAAAGATAGGACACTGAAAAATGAACTCCCCATGTCGGTAGGTGCCCAATATGCTAGTGGAGATCGGTGGAGAAATAACTCCAGAAAGAATGAAGAGACAGAGCCAAAGCAAAAACAAAACCCAGTTGTGGATGTGACTGGTGATGAAAGTAAAGTCTGATGCTGTAAAGAGCAATAATGCATAGAAACCTGGAATGTTAAGTTCATGAATCAAGGTAAATTGGATGTGACCAAACAAGAGATGGCAAGAGTGAAAATAGACATTTTAGGAATCAGTGAACTAAAATGGACTGGAATGGGTGAATTTAACTCAGATGAACATTATATCTACTACTGTGGGCAAGAATCCCTTAGAAGAAATGGAAGCCCTCATAGTCAACCAAAGAGTCCAAAATGCAGTACTTGGATGCAGTCTCAAAAATGACAGAATGATATCTGTTCGTTTCCAAGGCAAAACATTCAATATCACAGTAATCCAAGTCTATGCCCCAACCAGTAGTGCTGAAGAAGCTGAAGTTGAACGATTCTATGAAGACCTACAAGACCTTCTAGAACTAACACCCAAAAAAGATGGGCACGATAAAGGACAGAAACAGTATGGACCTAAGAGAAGCAGAAGATATTAAGAAGAGGTGGCAAGAATACACAGAAGAACTGTACAAAACAGATCAACATGACTCAGATAACCACAATGGTGTGATCACTCACCTAGAGCCAGACATCCTGGAGTGCAAAGTCAAGTGGCCCTTAGGAAGCATCGCTAGGAACAAAGCTAGTGGAGGGGATGGAATTCCAGTTGAGCTATTTCAAATCCTAAAAGATGATGCTTTGAAAGAGCTGCACTCAATATGCCAGCAAATTTGGAAAACTCAGCAGTGGCCACAGGACTGGAAAAGGTCAGTTTTCATTCCAATCCCCAAAAAGGCAATGCCAAAGAATGTTCAAACTGCTGTACAATTGCACTCATCTCACACGCTAGCAAAGTAATGCTCAACGTTCTCCAAGCCAGGCTTCAATAGTGCATGAACCGAGAACTTCCAGATTTTCAAACTGGATTTAGAAAAGGCAAAGGAACCAGAGATCAAATTGCCAACATCCGTTGGATCATCGAAAAAGTGAGAGACTTCCAGAAAAACATCTACTTCTGCTTTATTGACTACACCAAAGCTTTTGACCATGTGGATCACAACAAACTGTGGAAAGAGATGGGAATACCATCTTCTTAAAGAGATGGGAATACCAGACCACCTGACCTGCCTCCTGAGAAATTTGTATGCAGGTCAAGAAGCAACAGTTAGAACTGGACATGGAACAACAGACTGGTTCCAAATAGGGAAAGGAGTATGTCAAGGTTGCATACTGTCATCCTGCTTATTTAACTCATATGCAGAGTACATCATAAGAAATGCCGGGCTGGATGAAGCACAAGCTGGAATCAAGATTGCAGATGACACCACCCTTTTGGCAGAAAGCAAAGAACTAAAGAGCCCCTTGATGAAAGTGAAAGAGGAGCATGAAAAAGTTGGCTTAAAACTCAACATTCAGAAAACTAAGATCATGGCATCTGGTCCCATCACTTCATGGCAAATAGATGGGCAACAATGGAAACAGTGACAGACTTTATTTAGGGCGGCTCCAAAATCATTGCAGATGATGGTGACTGCAGCCATGAAATTAAAAGACGCTTGCTCCTTGGAAGGAAAGCTATGAACAACCTAGACAACATATTAAAAAGCAGAGACATTACTTTGCCAACAAAGTTCTGTCGAGTCAAAGCTATGGCTTTTCCAATAGTCATGTATGGATATGAGATTTGGAGTATAAAGAAAGCTGAGTGCCGAAAAATTGATGCTTTTGAACTGTGGTGTTGGAGAAGACTCTTAAGAGTCTCTTGGACTGCAAGGAGATCAAACCAGTCTATCCTAAAAGAAATCAGTCCTGATTATTCATTGGAAGGACTGATGCTGTAGCTGAAACTCCAATTCTTTGGCCACCTGATGCAAAGAACTGACTCATTAGAAAAGACTCTGATGCTGGGAAAGATTGAAGGCGGGAGGAGAAGGGGACGACAGAGGATGAGATGGTTGGATGGCATCACTTACTCCATGGACATGAGTTTGAGTAAGCTCTGGGAGTTGGTGACGGACAGGGAAGCCTGCGTGCTGCAGTCCATGGGGTTGCAAAGAGTCTGACATGACTGAACGACTGAACTGAACTGAACTGAATGGTCTAATTTCAGGCATTAGAGAACTGAGTCAAATCATGAAAATATTGTGAGGCATATTTTTTCAGTGGGGCCTTTATGAGCCCTTCCAACTTTGAAAGAGTTGGTTTGATGAAAGAACAACAGCTGTACCTGAAGTTAACCAGTCAAGCAGAAGAAAGGCTAAAATTTAATATAATTTTATTAGAAGCCTGTAAATACCTGTTACTAATTATATTACAATTCCTGTTAGTGTCTGTGAAATACTAAGTGGAGAATTCACATAGGACGCAGGCAGGATTGAACCATGGATTTTAAAGAGACACAAATAACCTAAAATGATCACCTCTCCCCAGAGAAGAATGGGCTAGAGGATCCAGAAACAGACCCAAATATATTAGGGAATACAATAAAGGTGATATTTCAAGTCAGTACAAAAATACGGCTTATTCAGTAAATGATGCTGAGACAACTAGTTAGGTATCTAGAGACTGACCTCAGTTTAGTCACCAAAATAAATACCAACAGAACAAAAATTTAAATATAAAATCTGTAACCAGGGATAAATACTGGAATTTACAAAAAGCCTTCAAAGTATAAGATCTGGAAGCACAGAAAGAAAGAGTAATATATTTGACTACATAAATATTAAGAAGATGTCTATGGCAAAAAAAAAAAAAAAAATCACAATCAAAAATTAAATGAAAACCTGGGGGGAAATGTTTGTAACATAGTTGACAAAGGGCTGATTTCCTCAATACATAAAGTTTCAAACAGTTAATATAAATGATCAATAGCCAAATAGCAAATGGCAAAAAACATGAAAGGCTATTTTCAGGGAGAAAAAAGAAATGAAACATATAAACATAAGGGGAAAGAAACCTCATAATTAAGGAAATGAAAATGTGAAAAATGAAACACCTTGTTTCACCTACAGTTTAAGAAGCAATACATTGTAATGGTTAAAACTGATTGCTCTAACTGTTTACAATAGCCAGGACATGGAAGCAACCTAGATGTCCATCAGCAGACGAATGGATAAGGAAGCTGTGGTACATGTACACAATGGAATATTACTCAGCCATTAAAAAGAATACATTTGAATCAGTTCTATTGAGATGGATGAAACTGGAGCCCATTAGACAGAGTGAAGTAAGCCAGAAAGAAAAACACCAATACAGTATACTAATGCATATATATGGAATTTGAAAGATGGCAATGATAACCCTATATGCGAGACAGAATAAGAGACACAGATGCATAGAACAGTCTTATGGACTCTGAGGGAGAAGGTGAGGGTGGAACGATCTGAGAGAATAGCATTGAAACATGTATATCATCATATGTGAAACAGAACGCCATTCCAGGTTCGATGCGTGAGACAAATGCTCAGGGCTGGGGCAATGGGATGACCCAGAGGGATGGGATGGGGAGGGAGGTGGGAGGGGGGTTCAGGATGGGGAACACATGTAAACCCATGGCTGATTCATGTCAATGTATGGCAAAAACCACTACAATATTGTAAAGTAATTAGCCCCCAACTAAAATAAATAAATTTATAAAAAAAAAAAAACTGATTGCTCTAGAGTCAGAATACTTGAGATTGAATCCTGGTTCTACTCCTTACTGTGCATTCTCTTGTTTCCTAGGCCTGGGTTCTTGTGAGAACAAAATGAGAAAATATAATAAAAAACAATGAAGACTGTGCATGGCATATAGTAACCACATTAGTTCTTATTATCAGCTGGACAAAAACAGGAAAGCCATTGGTATAGTGTTGGAAAGGGAGTGGAGAACTAGGCACTCACGTATACCACTGGCAGATGTATAAACTGGCACAGTGTCTTTGAGTAGCAATTTAATATTGTCTACTAGTGTCCTAACTTCATAAACCCTGTGAGTTTGCAGTTCACTTTTAGAAGTTTATCCTACTAATCACATACGTTCATAAAGACATATGCTTCTATCTCTCTTTATATATATATCTTTATATTCATAGTGATGTATAATATATATATATCTTTATATTCATAGTGATGTATACGTATATACAGATTTTCATTGCAGCAATGTATGTAACAGCAAAAGACTGGAGATGACCTAAATATCATCTAAATTAGATGAAAAAATACACAACGGTATACCCTAAAATGAAATAATATACTGCTATGAAAAAAAATCCCCAAAATAGTCAAAAAAGCAAATCACCAAATAATGTGGACAGCTTACTCCCATTAGCCTAAGAATGCATATAATATTTCTGGAAGGAGACACAAGAAAATAATAACAGTAGTTGCCTCTGAGGAGCAAGAATGGGAGCTGAAGTCAGATGGAGATTTGCTTTTCATTAAATACGTTTCTGTAAAAATGAAACTTTTTCTCCCATGTACATTTTTTTAATGAAACAAAAACTAGTTAATTAAAAAAATAAGACTGTAGCCATCGTATAACAGTACATCTCTATCAGAAAAGCATACCAGCTAAAGATAGAAGTTCTAAGAGAGATGATGCTTGCTTAAGTATAACATGGCTTTGGTGCTGCTGCTAAGTCGCTTCAGTCGTGTCCGACTCTGTGCGACCCCATAGACGGCAGCCCACCAGGCTCCTCCATCCCTGGCAAGAACACTGGAGTGGGTTGCCATTTCCTTCTCCAATGCATGAAAGTGAAAAGTGAAACTGAAGTCGCTCAGTCGTGTCCGACTCTTCACGACCCCATGGACTGCAGCCTACCAGGCTCCTCCGTCCATGGGACTTTCCAGGTAAGAGTACTGGAGTGGGGTGCCAGTGCCTTCTCTGATAACGTGGCTTTAGGGACCAAAATATTATCACTCGAGAGAGTGATGAGAACCACAGAGACTAAACACGAGTCTCCTTTCCAGACCTCATATTATCCATCTGTTAGCTACTGCTAAAATAAGAGCTGTTTTTACCTCCATCTCTAGAAGTGTTCTTGTACTTGGTGTATTGATTGGGATAAGGACTTTGGGGGAAGAAGGAAGGGAGAAGGATTGACAATCATCCATTAAAATGCTCTCCTGGTTCTCAATAATCTTTTTTTTTTTTTGACAACTTATTTCTTAGTTTTTTTCCTTTCATTTTAACACCTTACACATCGACTTTACAATTCAGAAAGCACAATTTCACTTTCTCCCTAACAACCCAGTAGATGGGTCTGATAATGTCATTTTAGATGAGTCTCAGAGAGGTCGCCTAATCCAACAGATATTAGGTTTGTGTCCTAACACCACCACTTAATCTTCTAAATTTGTTACTTACGACACTACAGCCTTCTTTCATCATCCCTGCTCAATCTCGTGGCACCAACTCTGGATTCCACCTCAACCCAGCCAACATCAAGCACTTGTATTCTTAGGCTCTACGATTCTAGAGAGTGATCGCAGAGACAGGAGTCACTTAAGGACAAAGGATAAGATATGTTTTTCTTTCTGGGGACAAATCTGAATCAACTGTTTTTTAAAACATCATTCTTTTGTTCTGTCTGAGAAAATGAAGTAATGGACCCTGTAAACAGGGTCTTGGCAGTACTGAGCACCTACCACACTATGACATTATCTAGATACTTTATTTACTTTACCTCGTTTCCCCTGTAAAGGTTCTATTATATTATCTTCACAATACAAGTGACTACAGAAATTCAGTGAAGGGATGTCGATTGCTTTATATCACACAGCTCCTCTGTTCCTGTGTAGAATAAGGACTCAAACCCCAGTGTCTGGCTCTAAAGTATGTTGTACAATTACACCACTCCACCCAATGAACAAACACTGCTCTTGGGGCTCCATGATTTGCTAGGGTGGTTGAAGAGCCCAGTCAAAGGCAACCTGAAAGTTCTTAAGCATGCTAAGAACCTGGAAGTTATGCTAAAAAAAAGTCAGGGCCGCTATTCAACCAATTTTCCCACATTTATTTACTCTGTCCCTCACATCTCTAAAATGAAAATGCACCTAAGTTTCAGGGGAGAATACTGGGGGCACTATCAGCCAATAAAATGAATAACAAGAAGCAAAAGGCAGCCCCTGCTAATTGCGAGGCAGTCTTGGAAGGGCTGCCTTCTGCGGTTGCCAGGCAACAATGGTAAACAGCAGGAAGTGGCAGGATCATGGCCACTAACTACAGCGCCAACCAGGTAAGCACTCTTTTTCCATTTCTTTAACATTTAATTTTGCCTTCCAGAGTCCACCTTTTGCCTGACCCCTCCCATAGCATTCTGATTACTGAATAGACACACACACACACACACACAAAAGTGGTATGTAATAGTATTTTTTTTTTAACCTCCTTGGTTCTCAGAGGAGGGAGGGCTCAAAGGACAAGTAGTAAGTATTTCTGGGTCAAGTTTGTAGGCTCTAACCCAGAGGTCAGCAAATTTTTTTCTGAAAACGGCCAGAGAGAAAATATTTTAGGCTCTGTGGGCCAAGTGATAAAATCGAAGCTACTATATAGGTATGAGAGAAAACATTTTCAATAAAATTTTCGACAAAATTCAAAATATAGTAACAGTATAATTTTTTTTATATTATTAATGAAAAGAATGAAATTCTTATAGGATGAGAACATATTTTTGCTTAATTGGGATACAAAGTTAGTGTTCCCTTTTATCAAATCAACTGCAAATGTTCATCTATTAAAAATAATTCATAGCTTTCTCAGGCCATCTCAAAACAGACAGGAGGATGGATTTGGCCCATGGGCCAGAGTTTGCTGACCCCTGGTCTAGACCAGCACTATAATAAAAAGATAATGTGAATCACAACTGTAACTTCAAATTTTCTAGTAGCTACATGCTTCTGCTGCTGCTGCTGCTAAGTCGCGTCAGTCGTGTCCGACTCTGTGCGACCCCATAAATGGCAGCCCACCAGGCTCTGCCGTCCCTGGGATTCTCCAGGCAAGAATACTGGAGTGGGTTGCCATTTCCTTCTCCAGTGCATGAAAAGGAAAAGTGAAAGTGAAGTCGCTCAGTCGTGTCCGACTCTTAGCGACCCCATGGACTGTAGCCTACCAGGCTCCTCTGTCCATGGGATTTTCCAGGCAAGAGTACTGGAGTGGGGTGCCATTGCCTTCTCTGAGTAGCTACATGAGAAACATTTAAAAGAAAAAGTTAATTTTAATAATATATTTAATTTAGCCTGTGAGTCCAAATATTATTTCCAACATTTAATCACTATTTTAAATTATAATTAGATGTTGCACATTCTTTTTGGTACTAAATCTTCAAAATCCAGTATTCTTTATATAGCTGACCCTTGAACAAGGCAGGGGTTAGGGCACAGATCCCCACGCAATTGAAAATCTGCATCTAACTTAACAGTCAGCCCTCCATATCCAGGGTTCCACATTCACAGATTCAACCAACTATTGATCATGTAGTACTATAGTACATATTTATTGAAAAAAATCTGTAAGTTAACTTGCACAGTTCAAACCATGATGTTCAAGGGTCAACTGTACATACAAAGCACCTCAATTTGGACTGGCCACATTTCCTGGGCTCAAGAGCCACACGTGGCTAGTGGCTTCATGTTGGACAGCACACAGACAAGACGACTTACATCCTCTCTGCAGTGAGTTAAAGCTTACTTAGCATGGTTGTTCACGCCTTTGGTCTTCAAATCTAAAGAACTGTGTTTAGCTATCATTTCCTGGGCTTGGGACCTTTGAGTCTCAGGGATTCTCATCTTTCTCTCCACAGTACGAAAAACCTTTCTCACCCAAGTATCTGCAGAACTGGTCTCTTGCCAAGCCAACAAAAGAGGTATTCCAGCTTCAGTGCAGCCTCAAGGCCAGTTCATGGTTCTTTACATCTTACTCTGTGTAATTCACTGGCACCTTTCAGCATTCTTTGTATTCCCATATCCTCCTCTCCCTCAGCCCTTAATTCAAATTGAAGCCCTTCAGATACTTTCTCCTACTTTTCCACTCCATCTTCACAAGCACTTTTCTCCCCACCTCTACCCCAGAGGATTTCTTCCCATGAAGGCTACACTCAGATTATTGCCAATGATCGTGGTCATCTGTTGCCTTCAGTGCCCCGTTCCAAGGTGAGATATGCATCTCCATTCTCATCTAGAAAGTTAAAGAACCAAGGAATAGAACTGGAGTAACAGAGGGAAGACTTGTAATCTCCTGCAGCCACTACTTGGAAAATTAAAGTGCAATCTAATTCACATTGTAACATGAGTGCTCCCAAACTTCCAGCCAACAGGATAGGTTTAACACCCAGAACTCCTTAAGTTGATGAATGATTGGTATAAAATGAACACCTTCAGGTGATAATACTTATATAGCGGGTACCCTGCCCAACTAGGCTAAGGATGTAGAATTTAAGCCAGTGGAGGTAAAGGGGATTAAAAAATTAGGGCGATCTAATGAGAAAGGGGGAAGAGATTGGGGAAGTTATGCTTTCAGTCTTGATAATCCCAAAGGTAAAAAGATGGAACTAAGACAAATAGAACAGACCTGCCAATAGGCCAGTTACTGGGAGTGAGAAGCCCTGCTGAGGAATCCCATCTTTTTCCATTTAGGCAAGTCCTTGGGGCTCCTTCATGGGCACCTGGCAAATGCCTCTGAAGGTACCCCCTGCTCGGGCGACCCTGACCTCCCGTACAGCTGCTGGTGCTGCCTCCCTCACCAAATGGATACAGAAAAATCCTGATTTACTCAAGGCCTCCAATGGGTTGCGTCCTGAAATCTTAGGCAAGGTATCTATTTCTCCCATTTAACCTCAATCCTATTTTCTTTTCAACCTCAGAAATGTCTATTGTTATACTACCACAATCCCAGCAGGGGGAACCTCTAACCAATTCTGTCTTATCCTGTGTAGTCCTTAAACAGCCTCTTCGGCCTGAAAGGCTAAGCTAAGGACATCTTATCCACCCCACCCATCTCCCCCCTTCACACAGTACAAAATGATCTGATATCAAGGGGAGGTTAACGGTACCAATTTAACTCTTATTTGAAACCTGACTTCTTGCCCATGGGATGAGGAGAAGGGGATTTAGAATTGAGATGGATTGAGAATGATCTAAGCTTAACCGGAAACATAATTGTCTCTTCTGTTCTACCCGACAGCCCCATGATCCAGACAGTCAGAAGAAACTCCAGAAGTCTATCACAAAGACTGTACAACAAGCACCAAGTCCCACCATAATCCCAAATTCCCCAGCCTCAAATCTCAATTTCCCAGACCAACTCCAAAGCTCACACCCCTCTGCAGGTCACACTCCAGGTCCCCAAGGCCCACTCAACTCTCCGAAGTGCCCACCTGAAAGCCCGTGTTTGCCCTGTGCAGGCCGTAATCTAGCCGAGGCCCAGAAATGCAAGCTTGCAACTCCATACGGGACTAAGGGACTGAGTGACATAAGGAAGACGCCCCCTTAATCAGGGAAATCACAGATGGGAATAAAGGCAAATTTGTAAAATATATATATTTTTTGTTATTGGAGTATAGTTGCTTTGCAATTTTGTGTTAGTAACATTGTTATGTTGAATCTTTTACTGACTTGAAATTTTTCTCTTCAGCTCTTGAGGTAGGAAGTAGATGGGCACCCCACCCTCACTCCCCCAAGGTAAAGCGATTGGAGATTCATTCCCTGTGAACTGAAACCACTCCAAGATGAGAATAGCAGGACAACTAAGGGAGGAGGCTGGGCCCTGCTCAGACCACTTATTTCTCACTCTGGAAGTCAGGAGACCTCCCCGACCACACATGCGCAGAAAGGCTCCTTGCAAGCAAAAGCAGGGAGCAATGTCAAGGGATGTGCTACCCATTCGCCTCTTCAGTAGAATCCACCTTGGCTAAGAGATGTGTGCACTCACATGAGAGAATCCTGATATATCACATATGGACTGTGAACCAGACAAATCAAAATGACTGGCCAAAGGAAACCAGCAAGAAATGCCTCATAAAAGTAATTCATACTGCTTTGAGGGCGCAAGTCTGGGACAGTCTGCTTATGTGCCTATCCATGTGTATTACACTTTTTCCTCTTAATAAATACCTTACTTGTTTCACTACTTTCTTTGTGGGAGTTCTTTTCTGCAAAGTCGAAGGGCCAGGGCCCTTGCCACTGACCACTGGTCTAGTAGCTAGGAATACCAAGCCCTGCTCTAAGCTGTTGCAGGCCGAGGCCACCCGAGATCACTCTGGCCACCTCTTTTAACCCATAATTAGAAGGGTTGGAGGAAATAAAGTAGGGAAAGCAACATGACAGTGGCTTGGGGTAGAACACATTTTTACAAGGATTTTACTCCAGAAAAGACAAGACCAGGAAGAAGATGGTCTGAATTATATCAAACAAACCTCAAATAACCAGTCTGTCACTCCTACCAACCTCAGTTTTCACCCCGAGCATGATCTACAACTTCAAAGTCAGAAGTATAACCATTTGGAGTAGAGCAAGTATATGTGCATTTGCAGGTGGGGAAGAAAAGCAACAGGATGCCAGAGTAGGAGACATGATCCTTGTCTGAGAGATCATATCTGATCTGACAGAACACACAGGGGAACTGAGAGTTGTAAAAGCAAAACTTAAGCAAAAATACAAGTATAATTTGAAAACTGAAGATACAGAAGCGATTAGGAGACAGAGAAGAAAACTAAAGGGCGACAGTTAAGTAGAAAGTTGGGGCAGAATAACATACATGATGACCACTCTGCCACTCCCCCGACCCAATCATCTGAATGATTAAGAAGCCATCAAATAAGTCCCCTATCCATTTCCCAGCCTCTAATTTCTGTTTCTTTATCCCTGTTCTGCAACTTCCTGGCACTGGCTGTTACATTTAATCCACTTGCCAAACCTTTCCCAGTTCCAGCTGTTCCCTTGTGAACATGGATGCCTCACTCCGAGGACAAGTACAGAGGACATTTGGTGTACACTGGAAAGCGTGTTCGTCGCTCAGTTCTGTTCGTCTCTTTGCAACCCCATGGACTGTAGCCTACCAGGTTCCTCTGTCCATGGGATTCTCCAGGCAAGAATACTGGAGTGGGTTGGCATGTCCTTCTCCAGGGGATCTTTCCAACCCATGGATTGAACGCAGGTCTCCTGCACTGCAGGCAGATTGTTTCCTGTTTGAGCCACAAGGGAAGCCCCCGGTGTGCACTGGAGAAGGCTCCAAAGACCTCTCAGGGCTAGTATAGCAAAAAGGGAGAAGTGATCATCACTTAAAGCCAAGGACTATTGGGAGCTGGGATGAAGACTGATGAGGCAGCCAAGCAAGGTCTTCCTCTCCAACTGACACCAATTACAGTCACTGCTACTTCTCTCCAACCCAAAGCTTTAACTGGCTGGCTAGCAACTCAGTGACACACTAAGGAGATCAGTCACCCCCGAGTTTCCAGACTATCAAAACAGCACTCCTGCCACAGGGAGTTCGGGACCCAAAAGCCTGGCCTATATGGATTAGGAAAGGAGCAAGTTTTCTCATAAAACCATAAATGTCTGCCAGGTTTCCAACAATCTCTTTCTTACCTCTACTCTCCCCTCTCCCCTGATTTACTCATGGTCCCTTGGCCATCCCCTCCATTGTTCCACTGGACTATAACTTGCTGAACTGTACCTTGGGGCTTATAATCCATTCGCAGTGGGATTTTGCAGTTTATAACAAACTAAACACTCTCCACAGCTTAATTCCTTTCTCCTGCTCCTTTCTTCTCTGAGGTTTCTGCATACTAAATCCCTAGCTACTTTTATTTGATTCCCTGATAATTTTTCCAGTGCTCACTTAAAAGGACAAATTGCTTCCCTCCTGAGGAAGGTAGGATTAGGGGATGCAAACACCTGAGAGGAGGAGACCAGAGGGAGACCAGATGGGGGAGGGAGACCAAACGGCTCCTCCTCCCCAATCGCCACTGTCTTGGTTTCTCAAAATATCAATGAGAGTCAAAGGCAAAATAATAATTTTAATTCAGTTTCAGAAAAAGATGTCACATGAATCTGGATTAGAAAACATGACAGTAAGAGGTTTCGTTTTTCTGGAACCACAAGGAAAAGAAATAACCTGTAATAGATTCAGTGATAATTTTCTGGATCTTCTTCTTGCATCAAAAGCTATATATCCTCCCCAAGACCTGCTTCAAGAGCCAACTTAACTCTTTTTATCTCCCGCTAGCTGGGACAGGGTAATTCTCCTCCACCCCCACCCCTCTCCTTTCAGTCACACTGTGTGGGTGCTAAAGACCCTGGGCTCTGACCAATGGACAGAATTGTCCTTTGAGCCAGCAACCCACAGGCAGTGGCACCCGAATCCCCACTTCCAATCCCCATGGCAGAGGCCACAGAGCTGGCATTGTTTCCACTGTCTCAGGAAGAAGGAGCCAAAGGCTGACCCTCAGCATAAATCAAGGCCTAACATGGAGAGAGAAAGAAGGCTCCCAAGCCCAGAGTAGGCTGCAAGCAGGGGACAAGAAAAGGGAGTTTTTGCAGTCATTCCATCCTTAGAAATAAGGGGAAAACTGGACCCTTTTCCACCATTATGGTTCTGTAAGGTACTCTACTGCTGAGCTCCAAGGGGATCTACAAGCAAAGAAGGGTCTAAACAAATCAGGATAACTTTGCCCTGGCCAAAGACAAGAGTAACAAACAGGAAGACAGGTCAATGTGATAATTTGTAGGATGATCACGCTGGGAACTTCGGCTCTTCACATGGCTGCCAGCCCTAAAGAGGACAACACAGTAAGAACCAAGACAACCACTCCAGACTGGTGTAGCTGGGAAATCGTCAGGCCTTTTCCTAGATCCCACATCTGTAAAAATAAGAAAAAAAAATTTCAGCAATCAGGATCCTAGTCACTCTCATAGCTCCTTTCTCAGAAAAGAACTCCACTTAGAAACAGACAATTTCTCTCAGCATGATCCTAGAGAAAAGCACTTCTCCTTTATTTGTGACCTTCACCTTCCTCGAAACCCACAATACGACACCTGCCACCCTCTTATCCCAATGACAGTAAGGGAATCGATCCTCAGTCCCTATATATAAGACCTTTCAGACTAAATAGATAAAACTTTCCCTCATGACAACAAAACCAGATCAAGGTTTTGTGTTTCTCCAAAAACTAGTTCCTCAGAATGTTAAAGGCATTACATGTGGGAAAAAAAAGTTCTGAGGTCAAATAAATTTGGCAAACGTTTAACTACAAGACTGCTCAAACAATTTACTAATGCACACTGTTAATCTCCAAAATGGGGATAAAATACATGGCTTTTTAGATATAGTCAACCACTGAATCCTTTTTGGGAAGCAACATTTGTCCATTGGGGGACTAGTATTTTTTTAGAAAATACTCTTTGGGGACTTTCCTGGTGGTCCAGTGGTTAAGACTTCCAATGCAGGGGGTTCAATCCCTGGTGGGAAAATAATCGCACGTGACTCAAGGCATGGCCAAAAAAAAAAAATACTCTTGAGATCTAGACTCAATTTTGTTTTGACTGTGACATGCCACCACCACTAAGAAATACCTTTTTAGTTAGTAGCCAGTGTCTGTGTATATATATTTTATGTATAAAAGTTCATGAAACAATAAGCAATATTTATCAACATCTTGTGTGTTATAGTCTGTATGGTATATTCTATTTAAAGTTCTTTTTTGTTGGTAGCAACCCACTAAATAGATTTTGTACCCACTGAGTTAAAAAACACAGTTTAAAAAACACTGATTTAGACTCTCTTGTGCCCTAGGGATATCAACATATTGTATTCTAAAAGCTCCCCTAGGGCAAAAGCAGAGTCTTCAGGCTTCACACTTTCCACACATGACTGCATCAACACAAATAAGCCCACACTTTAAGAATACTTCAGAGAAAAATTAGAGCCTGGAAAAAACTCAGGATGAGATGTTCCTACCTCAGGTGTCAAACAGCTTCTACCTAGATAAGATTAGGAGTCAAAGAGACTCCACGAACAGTTGTTTGCTTATAAAGGAACAGTTCGGTTCAGTTGCTCAGTAGTGTCCAACTCTTTGCGGCCCCATGGACTGCAGCATGCCAGGCCTCCCTGTCCATCACCAACTCACAGAGCTTGCTCAAACTCAGGTCCATCGAGTCAGTGTTGCCATTCAACCATCTCATCCTCTGTCGTCCCCTTCTCCTCCCGCCTTCAATCTTTCCCAGCATCAGGGTCTTTTCAAATGAGTCAGTTCTTCACATCAGGTGGCCCAAAGTATTCGAATTTCAGCTTCAACATCAGTCCTTCCAATGAATATTCAGGGTTGATTTCCTTTAGGATACATTGGTTGGATCTCTTTGCAGTCTAAGGGACTCTCAAGAGTCTTCTCCAACACCACAGTTCAAAAGCATCAATTCTTCAGTGCTCAGCTTTCTTTACGGTCCAACTCTCACATCTATACATGACTATTGGAAAAACCATAGCTTCGACTAGTCAGACCTTTGTTGGTAATGTCTCTGCTTTTTAATATGCTGTCTAGGTGGGTCACAGCTTTCCTTCCAAGAAGCAAGCGTCTTGTAATTTCATGGCAGCAGTCACCACCTGCAGTGATTCTGGAGCCCAAGAAAATAGCCTCTAACTGTTTCCCCATCTATTTGCCATGAAGTGATGGGATCAGATGCTATGATCTTAGTTTTCTGAATGTTGAGTTTTAAGCCAACTTTTTCACTCTTTCTTTCACTTTCATCAAGAGGCTCCTTAGTTCCTCTTCACTTTCTGCCATAAGGGTGGCGTCATCTGCCTGTCTGAGGTTATTGATGCTTCTTCCGGCAATTGTGATTTCAGCTTGTGCTTCATCCAGCCCAGCATTTCACATGATATATTCTGCATATAAGTTAAATAAACAGGGTGACAATATACAGCCGTGATATACTCCTTTTACAATTTGAAACCAGTCTGTTGTTCAAGTCTGGTTCTAACTGTTGTTTCTTGACCTGTATGCAGATTTCTCAGGAGCCAGGTCAGGTGGTCTGGTATTCCCATCTCTTTCAGAATTTTCCAGTTTGCTGTGATCCACACAAAGGCTTTGGCATAGTCAATAAAGCAGAAGTAGATGTTTTTCTGTAACTCTCTCGCTTTTTCAATGATCCAATGGATGTTGGCAATTTGATCTCTGGTTCCTCTGCCTTTTCTAAATCCAATTTGAACATCTGGGAAGTTCTCGGTTCATGTACTATTGAAGCCTGGCTTGGAGAATGTTGAGCATTACTCTGCTAGCATGTGAGATGAATGCAGTTGTGCAGTAGTTTGAACATTCTTTGGCACTGCCTTTTTTGGACATTGGAATGAAAACTGGCCTTTTCCAGTCCTGTGGCCACTGCTGAGTTTTCCAAATTTGCTGGCATATTGAGTGCAGCACTTTCAAAGCATCATCTTTTAGGATTTGAAATAGCTCAACTGGAATTCCATCCCTTCCACCAGCTTTGTTCATAGTGATGCTTTCTAAGGCCCACTTGACTTCACACTCCAGGATGTCTGGCACTAGGTGAGTGATCGCACCATCATGGTTATCTGGGTCATGCAGATCTTGTTTGTACAGTTCTTCTGTGTATTCTTGCCACCTCTTCTTAATATCTTCTGCTTCTCTTAGGTCCATACCGTTTCTGTCCTTTATTGTGCTCATCTTTGCATGAAATGTTCTAATTTTATTGAAGAGATCAAGATCTCCAGTCTTTCCCATTCTATCGTTTTCCTCTATTTCTTTGCACTGATCATTTAGGCTTTCTTATCTCTCCTTGCTGTTCTTTGGAGCTCTGCATTCAGATGGGTATATCTTTTCTTTTCTCCTTTGCCTTTAGCTTCTCTTCTTTCTCAGCTATTTGTAAGGCCTCCTCAGACAACCATTTTGCCTTTTTGCATTTCCTTTTCTTGGAGACGGTCTTGATCACTTGCCTCCTGTACCATGTCACGAACCTCCATCCATAGTTCTTCAGGCACTCTATCAGATCTAATCCCTTAAATCTATTTCTCACTTCCACTGTATAATCATAAGGGATTTGATTTAGGTCATACCTGAATGGTCTAGTGGCTTTCCTTAGTTTTTTCAATCTGAATTTTGCAATAAGGAGTTCATGATCTGAGCCACAGTCAGCTCCCAGTCTTGTTTTTGCTGACTGTATAGAGCTTCTCCATCTTTGGCTGCAAAGAACATAATCGATCTGATTTTGGTATTGATCATCTGGTGATGTCCATGTGTAGAGTCTTCTCTTATGTTGTTGGAAGAGGGTGTTTGCTATGACCAGTGTGTTCTCTTGGCAAAACTGTTAGCCTTTGCCCTGCTTCTTTTTTTTACTCCAAGGCCAAATCTGCCTGTTAGTCAAGGTATCTTTTGACTTCCTACTTTTGCATTCCAGTCCCCTATAAGGAAAAGGACATCTTTTTTATGTGTTAATTCTAGAAGGTCTTGTAGGTCTTCATAGAACCGTTCAACTTCAGCTTCTTCAGCACTACTGGTTGGGGCATAGACTTGGATTACTGTGATAGAACGTTTTGCCTTAGAAACGAACAGAGATCATTCTGTCATTTTTGACAGTACCCAAGTACTGCATTTCGGACTCTTTGGTTGACTATGAGGGCTATTCCATTTCTTCTAAGGGATTCTTGCCCACAGTAGGAAATATAATTGTCATTTAAATTAAATTTACCCGTTCCAGTCCATTTTAGTTCACTGATTCCTAAAATGTCTATTTTCACTTTTGCCATCTCCTATTTGACCACTTCCAATTTACCTTGATTCATGGTCTAGGTTTCTATGCAATATTGTTCTTTACAGCATTGGACTTTATTCCCATCACCAATCACATCCACAACTGGTTTTTGTTTTTGCTTTGGCTCCATCTCTTCATTCGTTCTGAAGTTATTTCTCCCCTCTTCTCCAGTAGCATATTGGGCACCTACCAACCTGGGGAGTTCATCTTTCAGTGTTATATCTTTTTGCCTTTTCATACTATTCACGGGGCACAGTGCTTTCAAAAAAATAAAGGTACAATGCTTTACAAAAAAATTGAGTCCTACTGGGTGGTGGTGATAGGGGATATTCTCTAGCATATCAGAGACCCTGTCACTTCCTACTCTCTTATATCAATTCCACCCTCCACTCCATTAGATTTTTTTTTTTTTCCTTTTAATGTTAACGGTAGATGTGCATTTACATGAATATGAATGTACAGGGAAAGTTCTGGATGTGATCTTGGAGACACAGCAGTGAGCAGTCCCAGAGAAAAATCTTAGTTCCCTGCCCAGGAACTGAACCTGGGTAGCCTGGATGAAAACCAGGAGTCCTAGCCACCAGACCAACAGGGGACAGAGTCCATTAGATCTTTTGGCAGCGCAATTATCAAGCTCAAGAGTGCAAGAACTATGGACTGTCACAGAAAACAAAATCCTGTCCCACACTCAGAGCCAGGACTTGCTAGAACAAACAAAAGCAGATTTAAGGGCTTAAGAAAAGCCCTGACTGAGTTCTGACATTTTATAAAATCTTGTTCCCTTCCCTCCCCCCATTCTGAGACAAAAGCAAATATATGGCAAGTCCCTGCCTGAGCCAGGATGCCAACAGAGGAAGCTGATCAGCTGATTTTATTGAAGAGCTTTGTTCCGTGGAATAAGAAGTCATTAATGGAAATGCTCTCCCTCTCCCTCCCCTCTCTGAGGGAAGTGAAGTCATTTCGAATAAAACTGAACACTGCCCCAGGGAACAGTTAATAGATACACTTAATTTAATAGGTCATTTAGTCTCTCCCTTTTCTGATTCCATTAAACCATCTATTGGACCAGACTAAAATTCAGAAAGTGCTTGTCTCTAAGCTCTAATGTGGAAGTTACAAAAGGTCAAATTAAGGCAAGATCATCCAACTGACAGATGGCTCAGGGTAGGAGATAATGGAAAACCATAAAGAAGGAAGCTATAATTATCTTCCTAACAAAGGAAGCAAGACCAGGGGTAGGGAGACCACAAAATATAAATCTTAAAGTGCTGTAGGAGAGATTGACCCCTGACATGGGGCAGGTTTGATTCCTTAGTAAAAAGAAGGGGACACCAGTTTGAGCTGACCCCAAGCTCATGTAGGAAGCAACTTGGACAGAGTTCAGGCTGTCAAAAGATTTCTAAACCCAATATTGAGATCCTAGGCACTTGGTTTCTTGTTGATGTTGGTCCTATTCTAATAGTTCAAAACAAATAAAAAACAAAAGCAGTTAATATAATCCAATATCAAGTTAATAATAATCAGTATACTTGACTCCAGATTTGTCACTTTGTCTTGATGGGAAGATTAAGACTGAAAGCAGGAACTATGTTATTTAGTTCATAAATGAACCTCCAATGTCTACAACAGTGCCTGACACAACAGGTAACAATTTCTGTCTGATAAATATGCCTTCTATGCCAGATATATGGCCTGGCTTCAGGGGTCTCTTTTAGTAATGACTCTCTTAAAACTGGACGAGTTCACTGAGACCCTGAAAGCATCTGCCAGGTCTATGTGCAGTACTCAGCTACATCACCAGCTGTGCTGCCTGGCAGTGCCCAGGCAATCTAGTTTAGCTTTGCCCAAGAGGCCCTTGAGCAAACATCCAGCACAACTAACTTTAAGAACAGTACTAAACCCAGACCAGGAAAGAGAATCCTCTGAGCCTCTCCATTCCTTTCACCTAGAAAATGTACAAGTCTACACTTAACTTACCAAGTGTCGGATCCCATTCCAGGTGTGATACATGAGAGGGAAGACAAGTGCAAATTTGGCTGTGTGGATGAGTGCTGGCCCCAAACAGAGGGACTTCACAAATTCCAAATGAGACTCAAAGCTCCCAGGGACCAAGAGGGCCGACAAGCCAAAAAGAGAGACTCCTGAGGAGAAACAAAGTAAGCCCATCACAGCAGTCCATCAGCTACAACCAATAAAACACATAAAACTGGTTTCTATGACAGTCCCTAGCACTTCACACAATTCTAAACCAATTTAAAATGGGGAAGATTTAAACTGATGTTCACATGTGTAGACAGGTTCCACGGAATCTGACTCCAATCTCTTAAATTTAGAATATATATTTTTGCATCTTAATCCTTCATCCAACATTGCTCTCTATGAAAACTTTACCTACCACTTTAGAAGTCACCTCTGCTGTATCTATATCATCATCTCAGTAAGAAAAAATAAAAACAGTATAGTCAGTTCAAGGAAAAGACTGAGAAAAAAAAATTTAAATCAATCAAATCTCTACCACACAAAAATTTAACTCAAAATGAATCAGAGACCTAAATGTAAGAACTAAAACCAAGAAAACACAGCAGTAAATCTTTAGAACTGGATCAGCAGTGGTTTCTTAGATATAACACCAAACCAGAAGCAACAAAATAATAAACTGGAGTTCATCAAAATTAAACACTTTTCGGGGCCGTCCATTTCTCCATTAGTCTGGAAGGACGCTGATGCTGAGAATAACTACCATGGCTTTCAGTTCTCTGATGAAACTTCAGATTGCTGGAGCATTCACTGTTTTCCGGGGGTGCAGCTTTCTATCAGTTTGCTGTGGCTGAACCAAGAAAGCAAGCATATGCAGACTACTACAGAAATTATGATTCCATGAAAGATTTTTGAGGAGATGAGGAAGGCTGGTATCTTTCAGAGTGCAAACTGATTTCACAATGTAAAGAATTTCTTTAGGTTGAGTTCCATGGAAGTTTGTCACTTAACTGTAAACTGAACTATGAAACTATGACATAAGAATAATGGACTAAGGAATAATATGTGTTGATAAATCAACAAATACTATGGAAAAAAAAAAAAACTTTTGTGCTGCAAGCAATGACAACAAGAAAGTAAAAAGACAACATATGCAATGAGAGAAAATTTTTGCACACTGTTATGTGTGATAAGGGACTTGTATACAGACTATATTTAAGACTCTTACAGCTCAATAATAAAAAGACAACCTAATTTAAAAATGAGCAGAGGATGTCTCCATGACCCACCCCCCAGAATATTGGAAATAAAAGCAAAAATAAACAAATGGGACCTAATTAAAATTAAAAGCTTTTGCACAACAAAGGAAACTAAGAGCAAGGTGAAAAGACAGTCTTCAGAATGGGAGAAAATAATAGCAAATGAAGCAACAGACAAACAATTAATCTCAAAAATATACAGGCAACTCCTGCAGCTGAATTCCAGAAAAATAAATGACCCAATCAAAAAATGGGCCAAAGAACTAAACAGACATTTCTCCAAAGAAGACATACAGATGGCTAACAAACACATGAAAAGATGCTCAACATCACTCATTATTAGAGAAATGCAAATCAAAACCACAATGAGGTACCATTACACACCAGTCAGAATGGCTGCCATCCAAAAGTCTACAATCAATAAATGCTGGAGAGGGTGTGGAGAAAAGGGAACCCTCTTACACTGTTGGTGGCAATGCAAACTAGTACAGCCACTATGGAGAACAGTGTGGAGATTCCTTAAAAAACTGGGAATAGAACTGCCATATGACCCAGCAATCCCACTGCTAGGCATACACACCGAGGAAACCAGAATTGAAAGAGACGCGTGTACCCCAATGTTCATCGCAGCACTGTTTACAATAGCCAGGACATGGAAGCAACCTAGATGTCCATCGGCAGATGAATGGATAAGGAAGCTGTGGTACATATACACTATGGAATATTACTCAGCCATTAAAAAAAAAATACATTTGAATCGGTTCTATTGAGATGGATGAAACTGGAGCCCATTATACAGAGTGAAGTGAGCCAGAAAGAAAAGCACCAATACAGTATACTAATGCATGTATATGGAATTTGAAAGATGGTAATGGTAACCCTATATGAGAGACAGAATAAGAGACACAGATGCATAGAACAGTCCTGTGGACTCTAAGGGAGAAGGTGAGGGTGGGATGTTCTGGGACAATAACATTGAAACATGTATATTGTCATATGTGAAGCGGAACACCATTCCATGTTCTATGCATGGGACGGATGCCCAGGAATGGAGCGTTGGGATGACCCAGAGGGATGGGATGGGGAGGGAGGTGGGAGGAGGGTTCGGGAGGGGGAGCACATGTGAACCCATGGCTGATTCATGTCAATGTATGGCAAAAACTACTACAATATTGTAAAGTAATTTGCCCCCAACTAAAATAAATACATTTATTAAAAAAATAAAAAATAATAAAAAAATAAATAAAAAATAAAAAAAAGACTGTCCTAAGCAGATTTATATGCTTAGTTAGTAAAACTTATGTAATTACTTTCACTTAATTCTTAACTGTAGATTTTTGTTATTGTTTTGACATTTACAAATTTATATGTTTTCTTTAATTTTGATATCTAGAGAAAAGTTCTAGATTTTGTGTAGTTTTGTATTTAGCATTGGAACCTAAAAGTTAATTGTTAAATGAGGAACAGTTAAACCAAATAAAATTATAAATGTTCTATAAAAAAAAATAAAATACAATAAAAATGAGCAGAGGATGTGAATAAATCTCTCTCCCAAGAAGATAAGTAAAAGGTCCATAAGTATATGAAAAGATGCTCAATACCATTAGCCACTAGGGAAATGCAAATCGAAACTATGACAAGCCACTTCATACCCACTAGAAGGCTATACTAGTGCTCCATACCTATGGGTTCTGCATCCAAATGAATTTGAATGGAAAATATTAGAAAAAAGATTTCAGGACTTTCCTGGTGGTCCAGTGGTTAAGAATCCAGCTACCACTGCAGAGGACATGAGTTCAACCCCTGGCCTGGGAAGACCCTAGATACTAGAAAACACTTCTCAGAAATGTTTTGCTTCCCCTCAGTGCATGAATACTCCTGCCACCCCACCTCCTAGAGGTTGCAGGGGAGCAAACAGGCAGAGTATATCATGAGATTAGTTTGACCTCACTTTAGATAAAATAGCAATCAGGTGCTGCCAACCTGAGTTTTAATCATCACTTGAACAGATTCACTAAGGCCCTTTTAGATGTTTTCATTTTCTTTTGCAGTGACATCTACAGGGGCTTGCTGGGAAGAAGTATCAAAGCTTACGATGGCTTCTGAAGTGCCAACAGGATTTACTAACAATCTGCACAGTTCTTTGTGTTGTAGCACTTCACTGCAGAGGAGTAGGCTAAAGATGGTCTTGGCAGTCAATAGAAAGCACTATTTATTTTTTCTTAGTGATTAGATGGGACAGCTTCAGTGGCTTTGTTTTCCCAATTTAAACTGTTTAGCTGTTACAACAGTCTCTCCTCAGGTTCTAGGAGGAGAGTCTATTTTCTGCTTCCCAAGTATACTAAACATTAAGAAGAGGACTTGGGAAATTTCATACTTAATTTCTTCTCACATACTTTTCATTTGTAAAGAGAAAGCTTTGGCCAACTTGTGACTGAATTAACTGATTGATAGTCTGTGTTTGAAGATGTGACACAATAAGAAATACACATGTGGTCTTTTTACCAAATCCTGGTACACTGGTCTTTTTACCAAATCCTGGTACACAGCTCCACAAACTCTTGGAGTGAGAGGTTTTTTGTATACTAATGAGATGGCTGGTAGCTGGGGGCGCCTAGACAGCGTCAGGAAGGGGGTTGGCTGCCAGGAAGACCAAAACATGATTTGAGGATTGGGACTTGTAGTCCCATACATCCCTCCCCTTCCCTGTCTACTTCCCGCTTCCGCTCACTACATATACACACACCTGGGAGTGGCTGGTAATCAAGCTAATGACCAATAGCCAATGATTAATCAATCTTGCCTAGGCACTGAAGTCACCATAAACTATAGGATTTGGACAGCTTCCAGGTTATTGAACACAAGGATGTGCTAAGAGAGTAGTGTGCCCAGAGAGGGCATGGAAGCTCCATACACACTTTCCTCTCTGTTCCCGTATACCTTGCCCTGTGTTATCTCCTCCACTGGTTTTTATTTTACGTTAAAAACCAGTATGTCTAAATAAAGTGTCTTCCTGAGTTATGGTGAACTCTTCTAGTAAATTATCAAAACTGAGGAAGGGATCATGGGAACCCTGGTTTACAGCTGCAACTTTATATATATAATTCTCAAAGTCCTAGCTAGGCATTATAAGCAGAAAAGGAAGTGATGATATAGTAGCTAGCTAGTGACAAAGTTGGAACTGAACTCAGAAAACATCCCAAGTTTGTGCTTTTTCTCTACACCGTCTCAGTTGGGAATGACATCACATCTGAGAATCAATAACTAATGTCCCATATCATGAAGAGCCCAGAAAAACACAACAGGGATTTCAGAGTTCCATTAGTTACTTAATAATCTGTCAGTTCTTTGGCTTTTCTAGAAAAGAAGTGACTACCTGAGCAGGTTTGCCTATACAGTCAAGTGACCTCTCAATGAAGTTCTGATTTTCAATCCAACCTGTTTTTAAAGACTATTCAGAACATTCAGGGCCATTCTTCTTCCCATTCAAGTTAACTGTACAATTTATTTACAGCTGCATTCTTCTAATATACCTGTTGTTTGGCACCCATATTTTATTTTTTGAATCTCCTTCTTTAAAAAAAAAAACTTTATTTGGCTGTGTTGGGTCTTAGTTGAGGTATGTGGGCTCTAGTTCCCTCAGGGAACTAGAGGGATAGAACCTGGACCCCCTGCATGGGAGCATGGAGTCTTAGCCACTGGACCACCAGAGGAGTCCCTCAAATCTCATTGTTTTCATTGTTGTACGTTGCCTGTTGATTACCCTTTCCCAGTCTTATTCATATTGCAGCTTCAGCTACCTGCCATTTTCAAGGAATTTACCTAATTTCACCTAGATTTTTACACTGTTGCTATGATCACAAGTATTTTAATCCCTTACAGAACCTAAGCAATGGAAAAGTGTTACTGGCTTCTTTTTCCATCTTTTAAAGAACTGCTTGTAAAGTTCTTCCTCAATAAATTCTATTTAAAGTCAAACTAGTGTCATCATGCTTTTTTTAGTTCAACATGCTTTTTAGAGTATCAGCCACAAAATCTCTACAGTATGAATAAACACCTAATCATGGATTTGTCTAGCCCAGCTTGTTTTGTTACTGAAACAAATGAGAACGTAAATCTTTTTTGATTTCTTATGGTCTACGGGATTAAGTTCCAACTTCTCAACACAGCGGTCAGAGTCCTTTACAGTCCAGGACACTTTCCAGCCTTATCTTTTGCTACTTTTTCCATAACACAACTCTTAAAACAAGCAGATCTAGTTATCATTATCCAACCTTATCTTCTGTCACTTCCATAACACAGCTCTTAAACAAGCAGATCTACTTATCATTATCCAGGATTTTGGATGCTTTCCAAACTCTGTGCCTTTGCATTCAGTGGTTTCTCTGTTGGAACATCCTCCTCTACCTCCTTTTCATGAATTCTCCCACCCGTTCTTCTTTCAAGATCTCCAACTCCTGCAGAGTTGGTCTCACCTCTGGGACCTCATATCTCTATTAAAAAATTATCCCAGTGCATTATAAGTATTTATTTGTCTTATTCCTTAGACTCTTTCACCCTTGAGGGTAGATGCTTTTATCACTATCCAATTGCTAATGCATAACAGAGATTAATTAGAATTTAGGAGGAAAAAACATTTCTGAACTGACCACCATAAGCAAAGTGACTGACATGGTTGCATTCATTTAGCCTAAAAATCATTGGAAGGACAAGAGCAGTTTATTTATTAGGGTAACAGTTTCCATTATTGGGCTTCCCTGGTGGCTCAGAAGGTAAAGAATCTGCCTGCAATTAAGAAGACCCGGGTTTGATCCTTGGGTTGGGAAGATTCCCTGGAGAAGGTAATGGCTACCCACTACAGTATTCTTACCATGGACAGAGGAGCCTGGCGGGCTATGGTCCATGGAGTCACAGAGCTGGGCATGACTGAGTGACTAAGACACTCATACAAGCACCCACTGAGTGCTAGAAGATATGAATGGTAAATGAGGTAGATGCAGGTCCTACTCTCTGAAGAGTTTACAGTCTAATAAAAGAGACAGATTTATAAAAGGCTGTGAAGAAACAGTGCAATACGAACTATGAAGGAATAGTGTTGTGAAATTGAAAACTAATAACAGAACTAGAAAGAAACCAGAGCTACTACTTCAGATATGGTGGTGAGTAAAGTATACTTTGAGCTAACAATTTTGTGGAGATCTAAGAAATAAGAAGGAACTAACCACACACTCTGTAGCAAGAGGTAGGGGATGGACATTTCAGATCAAGGGAATAAAACATGCAATGACTCTGGGATGAGAAAGAGTTTTACCTGTTCCAAAGAATTCAAAGACAAGTGTGGCCAGAACAGAGTAAGCAAGGGGAGAAACGGCAGGATGACTTAGGCAAGGGCCGGATCAGGTAGAGTATTTTAGAGTCATGGTGGAGAGTTGAATTTTAATCTAAGTGCAAAGGCAAATACTGTAACAGGAAGATCCTAAGTGTGACTTGATTCAATTTATTTTCAAGAGATTTTTATTGTTCTTGCTGTTGTGTGAAAAATAGATTGGAGGAGTACCACAAGATTGCAATGATCACAGCTGCTGGGACTGACTTCATTTCAGGTCAAATGATCCAATTCTTCTCACCATTTGGTCCAGTACACACCATCTTCCAAGTGACTACTGCTATCAAATTTATCGTGCTTTTCATCCTTGCTTTCCTAGGTCAACATCCAGAGTGTAGTTTCTTGAAATCCCATCAACTCTGGAATAGGCATTATTAATATTTTAAAACAAGGAATAAACAGAGGCTTAGAGAGGTAACTAAGTTGCCTAAATCATCCACCTAACAAAAATTTGTTCCAGTTTTGAAGTAGGGACTTTCAGAATTTAAGGGAAACATGGTAACTACTATTCTACAGCAATCAGCTACTGTTACAGAATTACGGGAAAAGGTTTGGGAAGAAGAGTAAACATACTAACAAAAACAACAGCATTCAAAGGGGTAAAAACAGAAAAAAATAATTATTAAGTTCAGCTGTGAAAAAAATATAATACAACTTTAGCCATACTTAGCAAACTAATACTTCTTTACATTATAGTCTATGAAAGAGTTAATATCTTCTTTTTTCATTCAGTAGCGATAAATATACTGAGATAATAATGGAACTGTGTGTATACTCAGTCATGTCCAACTCTATGCAACCTCATGGCTCTATGCAACCTCATGGACTGCAGCCAGCCAGGATCCTCTATCCATGGAATTTTTCAGGCAGGAATACTAGAATGGGCTGCCATTTCTTATTCCAGGAGATCTTGCCAACCCAGGGATCAAACCCATGTCTCACATAATGGCAGGCGGATTTTTTACCACTGAGCCACCTGGGAAGCCTGATAATTGAAACTATAGCCTAATAAATAAATTGTTCTTGTCCTTCCAATGATTTTTAGGACTGAATCTGTTTATAAACACCACCAAACTAAGCAAAAAGCATCAATCTAAAAATTATAAGATTCTAAGTAAGAAGAAATAAAGTAACTATGAATTTATATTCAGAACAGGCTAATCCTAAAATTTATCCTATTATTTAAGTGCAAGGAGGTTAAAAATCGGAAACTGTACAGATTCTCAGACAACACCAATCATCCTTATACTTGGATTCCATTATTACTTTACCAACCAAAGAAAAGGTAACACAGGAATAATAACATCGGATCTTAAGATAGGAGTTTCTATCCTTACTTGATTACCAACAAAACTAATCTAATTTTGAATCACAGACTTATTTTTAGATAATTTCTCCCACGTCTCAGCAGTAGCTTCCTAAATGCAGGATCCCTATACTTGAGCCACCAGTCCTGTTGATGACCACTTCAGTAAAAACATACTCTATGGAAGACTAGGAGGGGCTCCAAAGGATATTATGAAAAACAAATGCTGCAGCTGTATTTCATATTATATAAATAAACAAACAGAAATTGTGGTTTGTTACCAGGATCTTTTGAGAATGTAGAATGAATTAGTATTTCTGTCCTTAACCAATTCCAGGTGACGAAAAATGGGTGCTAAAACGGATTTTCTGAAAGAATAAGGTTGATGATTAATCTTGGACTGTGTTTGGTCAATGTTCAGTCAGCCAGGCTATCTCCATTATATTTCTGTATCTGTTCTCTGTAATGTCAATAAATATAATATCAGGACATGCTATGAATAATTTAAAAACTGGGTAAGAAAAAGTAAGAAAATTTTTTAAAAAAGAAAAAAAACTGGTTAAGAACCTGAGCATTGTGGGAACTCATAATTAACTGCTAAAGAAATGAATGAACAATAAGCTTCAATGGACTTATCATTTTCTCTAAGTCAAGCTGCTGAGTTGCAAATGAGGCACTATCAAGAGCCACAGAAATAACAAAGTTTTTCAAAGAAATATGTGTATATGTGTCTGTATGTTCATATGCGAATAAAAACACACATACATACCTGCACTCAAGGCAATACCAGTGCCACGGTGGCAAATGGACATCGCCATGGGAAGAGACCAACTGAAAAAAAACACACAAAGGCAATTTATAAGAGGAATAAATTAAATTAAAGAGGAACAGAGGACACCATTGTAGAGAATCCATCTTGGAAAAGAAAATATAGACTACTTTGGAAATAGGCAACTATTTATCACAAAGAAAAACCAAACAGCTTTCATATTACTATGTTCCCACTCTCCAGTTTAAAAGAAAGTGATTTATTTAAGAAGTCCCTCCCTTTTCTAGACTGCATCACTAACAGAGATGAGAAATCAATTAAGACTCAAATTCCTTTCATAAAAGAAATAACATGGGTCAAAAACATCAATTAAAGTTGCATACAGTTAGAAAATAAACACTAGAATACAACCATCTGGGTCCTTCCTTTCTTCCAGCAGTAAGACAGAAGTAGAAGAAAACTTGAGTTTTATTTATCTACTGTTTCATATAACATAGTCATCCATGAACTTTATTATTATATAACCAAAAATATCCAAATTGAGCATATCATTCATTCCCTAATAAATTACTTACCCCAAATTTAAAATCTAATTTTGCTGGATTTAGTATATGTTTCTTAAATCCACAGGTGTTTTGAAATACTCTGTCATCAAACCCTTTTAAAAACCATGTTCTCATCTGTCTATCTGCCAATGCTTTTCCTCAGAAGGATAACCAATACTTCTATATTCTGGACCTAGTTCTCTTGCTCAAGAGAGAATTGGTTAGTAAAATGGAAAGAACAGGTATCTTTGGATAAAGTTAACATTCATCCTGGAAAGTCAGCTTAGGTAGAGAATGTCGAGCATAATCAGACCACATAATCCACACTCTAAAGGAAAGGAATTCCGGCAGATTGAAAAGATCATGAAAAGAAATTCTTTGTAATAAAAATGGTCACAGTAAAAAAAGAGAGCAAAATCTATGTAATAAAAATGGTCACAATAATAAGTGTAATAAATAATGTCTATGTAAAAAAAATTCTATGTTAAAAAATGGTCACAGTGTTAAAAAAAAAAAAAGAATAATGTCTAAAGAAACCAAGAAAATTGGCTAGACACCACTCTAGATTAACTCAGACTAACAAGATAAATATAAAAGGCAGAAGAAGAACCTCATAACAAAGGACAAGCAGAGAACAATGGCATAATTTGATCAGAAGAATCAGGAGACTAAAACCCAGAATGAGCTGAGGCTTGCAAAAATGTCAAGGACAACAAAAAGGGGCTTTTAAGATTGTACTCAGGGAAAGAAAGCCTCCGAACTGGGGTTGACAATCTTATGTTAATGGATGACAGAGTGCAAAGCAGATTGCTCAACTATTTTATTTGTCAAAGAGAATGATTATCAGACTAAAAAAGACAGAACAAATATTGATTTGAGAGAACTGGGGGTGGGGGGAGGTGGTGAAATTATAAGACATTACTTAGCATTCCAAATGCACTTAGGACTCCTGGCCAGATGAATTAAATCCCAAGCGCTAACACATGAAATATAACCATTGATCTTGTAATCTTTTAGAAATACTGAAATGGAAAATGGGAGTGATATGAAGTCAAATGTTAACCTAACTTTAAAAAATGGTTAAAATCATAGACTGGTTAGCCTAGTACCGAGCTACTAAAGGAAATTTTATTTTCTAAATAATTATGATAGTATTTCCAGTCCCACATGATCTTCTAGAGTCTTGTCACTCCTCATCACACTGTATTTATATTTAGCCCCTTGACTCTGGGCAGGACTTCATGACTGACCGCCTCAAGATACAGAGCACAGCAGATCTGACACTACATGACTTCCAAATCACTTGCACTCCTTCCATCCCTCCATCCTTCTCTCATGCTGTAAGGAAGCCTGAAATAGTCTACGCAGAGAGATCAAGTAGAAAGACCCATGCAGAGAGAAAATGAAGGCCCCGCTAAAAGCCAGAATCAATCCAAGACATGTGAGTAAATGAATCTTCAAATTATTTCAGCCCAGTTTGTGTCTTCTTGTTGAGGCCTCAGACATCATGGGGCAGAGACTAATAGGTCACCCCCACTATTTCCTTCTGAACATTATGTAAGAGTCTAGCACAGAAAATCAAGACTGATTTTACTCAGAAAAAAGTGATGACTAGAAGCCAGTAAGATTTCCTTTAAGAAAATTTTTTTTCAGAAACTACTGAAATCCTTTTCAACCCAGGTTATATCTTATTCACCTTTGTATTTCAACTTCAGAAAGAGTCCCAAGCACACTGAGAAATTGACAAACATCTCCTGATTTGAAGAGTGTTAATTTTTTCCCCTTTTTTTGACTGTTAGTAGAATGTTAACAGAGGAAAAGCATATATCCTAGAGACATAGGATATATGAATTTCAGCAAGTGATCTAACAATCATGCTGCAAACAATACCATCAAAAAAGCAAAAAGCAAAGAAGATATATAAATGGCCAGTTAAGTATATGAAAAGATGTTCAACATCACCAATCATTAGAGAAATGCACATTGAAATCACAATGAAATACCTTTTCACATTCATTAGGATGGTTATTATTAAAACAACAAAAAAAATAGTAAATCACAAGTGTTGGTGAGGATGTGGAAAAACTGGAACTCTTGTGCACTGCTGGTGGAAATGTAAACAGCGCTGCTGCCCCTGTGGTCAATATGTTGTTTTCTCAAAAAATTAAGTATAGAATTACCATATGATCCAGCAATTCTACCTCTAGATTATACCCCCAAAGAATTGAAAGCAGAGGTTAAAAGAGATATCTGTGTGCCCATGTTCATAGCAGCCTTATTCACAACAGCCAAAAGATAGCAACAATCCAAATGAATGGATAAGCAAAATGTGGTACATATGTACAATGAGATATTATTCAGCCTTAAAAAGAAATGGAATTCTGATAGATTCTTCAACACAGGTTAACCTTGAGGACATTATGCCAGATGCAATAAGCCAGATACAAAAAGACAAACATCATATGATTCTACTTTATGAGGTCCCTGGTGGCTCAGAGGGTAAAGAATCCGCCTGCAATGTGGGAGATCTGGGTTCAATTCCTGAGTTGGGAAGATCCACTGGAGAAGGAAATAGCAACGCACTCCGGTATTCTTGCCTGCAGAATCCCCATAGACAGAGAAGCCTGGTGGGCTACAGTCCATGGGGTCGCAAAGAGTAAGACACGATGAAGTGACTAAGCACAGCATACAGGGTAGTCAAATTTATAAAGACTGAAACTCAAATGGTGGTTGCCAGGGGCCGGGGAAATGGGAATTATTGTACAGAGTTTGGATCTGGGAAGATGAAAAGATTCTGGAGATGAACAGTAGTGATGGTTGCACAACAACTTGAATGTACTTAATGCCACTGAACTGTACACTTAAAAATCAATAAATCGATACATTTGTAAATTTTGTTATGTATACTTTACCACAAATTTTAAACAAGGTTAAAAGGCAACCCAATATAAAAATGAGCATAGGACTTGAATATTCATTTCTCTAAAGAAGATATACAAGTTGCCAGCAAACACATGAAAAGACGTGCAACATCAATAAAGGTCGTCAGGGGGAAAAATGGGCTTAGACCTATTTTACATGGTTCATGGTGGAACCAGAGCCTCTGTGCAGAAGATGTAAGTTATAGTAAGCTCAATAAAGTAAGGGTCTTTCTGATAATAAGAGAAATTTCCAAACTGGAAAAGGGTGATGTGAGTTTGTCACTGGAGGCATGCAAGCATAAGCAGACATTTGTTTATGAAAATATTGCAGAAGAAATTTACTCATTTGTGGCTTTTAAACTTTTTTTTTGAGTAGCACCCTTTCTTCAAAAGTAAAGTCCTTAAAGTCAAGTTGCTTTGGTTATAGCCAGCTCTAAAGGCCTATAGTACAATCTGCATGTTGGCCAGCCCCACACAACTACCCACAGAAGTGGGTAGTTGTGATACTTAATGGAGTATCCCAAGCCCCAAGCAGCACTCTTAAAACCAATGTGGTTGAAAATTAAATTAAAATCTAAGAACTCTTCCAACTCTAAATTTTTAAAATATTTTTCTAACATCTTTTAAAATGACTTGTTTTCCTGAAAATGTAATTCCCTATATATACTTTTGCTTTGATAGTGACAATTTACTAAGAGATAAAGAATATTTCAGAAAAGGCTAACTTAACCATATATTTCCATGCTACCTCCAAAAATTTATAAAAGTAACAGAAAATAATGACTCCAGATATCTTTCTCAGACATACCACCTTGGAAACAGCCCCATGTTTCCCGCTACTTCTTTTCTTTTTCCATGAGTATGTCTAGAGTTTCATAATCAGAAGAGCAAACAAAGTAGTTTAAGTCTCATCCCACCATCTTATTATCATTTGTTAATATGACTTGTGAAAAGAGGCCAGAGCTTTAAATATAGACTCAAGATAATCTGAGAAGTTCTTCTCCCCCAAATCTTTCATCTCTTAAAAAAAAGTTTTACCATAAAGTAGCAAAGATTGAGACCACTTATTCATCTTCTTCTGTTTTAGCAGACTGTCCAATTTCTACAATGAATTATTTCAGGAATCTGGTTTGGAAAAAATCTGAAGGGTTGTGGTATTTGTGGAGGTGGTTAAAAAATGACCAGCTTCCCCGGCAGGAACCCAAGAAAATACGGTAGCAGGGCTCAAGATGCTTTGCTGGGTTAGGAGTTTTTTGGGAAGACACTAGCATAACAGCCATCAATGCTACTTCTGAGGACAACAAATTACCAGAAATAGATGTACATGTATGTATACACTCATATATACACATGTACTTGTGTTTGTATGGGTGTGTGTGTTTGTACATATATATCATAGGTCTGTCTACTGAAAAGGCCTAGAAGCAATGATATCCTGTTAGCAGTGAGCACATCTAGCACCCAGATCTTGATTTCACAGGAGTCATCTTGAAAAATTTCCACCAGCCAAGTCTGGGACAATCTGAACACCAAAATAAAACAGAGTAACAGTGTAACTCTGGGCAAAACAAGAATTGTGAAGTAATGTGGTGGAGGGGAGGAATATGTGTGTGTGTGTGTGTGTGTGTGTGTGTGTGTGTGTGTGTGTGTGTGTGTGTGTGTGTGTGTGTGTGTGTGTGTGTGTGTGTGTGTGTGTGTGTGTGTGCAAAACAAGAATTGTGAAGTAATGTGGTGGAGGGGAGGAATATGTGTGTGTGTGTGTGTGTGTGTGTGTGTGTGTGTGTGTAAAACGTATCTGTTCCTAGTTTCTGACACGAGCTTTTAAAACCCTTATCAATCTCCTCACTAATACGGGTGCTAGGAGTATCTTTTTATTTGGTCTTTGACTCTGGTTCCCAACACACAGTTCCTAAGTCCCTTAGAATTTCCTGAGATGTAACAGTGATCTTTGTTCTAATAAGGTGACGCTGGATGCGGGCTGGTCACCAGAAAGACAAAACCATGACCAGAAGCTTGGACCTTTCGGCCCCACCCCACCTCCTTCCAGGGAGGGAAAGGCTAGAGATTAAGTTAATAATTGATCATGGCTACATGATGAAGCCTCCATAAAAATTTCCAAAGTACAGGGTTTGGGAAGTTTTCAGATTGGTAAATACATCCACACATCAGAAGGATAATGTGCCCCAACTTCATGGAGACAGAAGCTCTTGTGCTCAGGATCCTTCTAGATACAGAGGGCCCTAACAGGGGGCCTGGCTATTCATCTGTATCATCTGTAATACCCTTATAATCACAGTAAACTTAAGTAAACGTTTCCAAGTTTCCTGAGCCGTTTTAACAAATGACTGAACCCAAGGAAGAGGTTGTGAGAACTCTTTATTTACAGTTGATTAGTCAGAAGTACCGGGTGGTGCCATTGGTAAAAAACCTGCCTGCCATCGCAGGAGACGTAAGAGACATGTGTTCGATCCCTGGGTCACGAAGAACCCCTGGAGAAGGGAATGGCAACCCCTCCAGTATTCTTGCCTAAAGAATCCCATGGACAGAGGAGCCTGGCAGGCTACAGTCCATGGGGTCATTTACAGTCAGACACAACTGAGCGACTAACACTTTCAGGTAGAAGTACAAGTGACAAGCTGGGATTTGGGATTGGCCTCTGAAGTGGAAGGCAGTCTTGTGGGACTGAACCCCTACCTGTGGGGTCTGGGCTGACTCCAAGTAGTTAGACAACTAAATGTAATAATGATCCTCAGTTGGATCCTGGACCTATAAAGGACACTTTTGGGACAACTGGCAAAATCTGAATGGGATCTGAAGATTAGGTGATTAACACAGGATCAACGTTAATTTTCTGACTGTGATGGCTGTAGTATGGAGACCTTCCTCGAATTTAAGAAACATACAATCAAGTATTAAGGGATTGCAGCAGGCAGAAAGATGTCCACATTCTAATTCATGAAACTTGTGAATATTTACCTTAAATAGCAAAGGGGAATTAAGGTTGCAAGGGAAATTGAAGTTGCTAATAAGCTCACCTTAAGATAAGAAGGCTATCCCGCATTATCTGGATAGGCCCAATATAATACAAAGGGTCCTTAAAAGTGGAAGGGGGTGGCAGAAGGAGGGAGTTAGAGAAGAAATGTGACAATGAAGCAAGTTCAAAGTGATATGATGGGAGAACCTGACACACCACTGCTGGTTTTGAAGATGGAGGAAACAGATTCCAAGCCAAGGAACAGCCTTCAGAAGCTGGAGAAGGTAACAAAACAGATTCTCCCCCAGAGCCTCCAGAAATGAACGCAGCCCTGCCAACACCTTAATTTTAGCCCTGTAAGACCTGAGCCAGACTCTGAACTACAGGACTGTAAGATTATAAATGTGTTGTTTTAAGTTACAAAGTTTGTGATCACTAACGACAACAGCAATAGAAAACGAACACAGGAGTAATGGAGTATAATCATCACTGCACTTTTCTTAAATCATTCAGACATGTTAACACATTGGGAATTTGCATAAAGGTATACGGTAACACAGCACACTATTTCTGCAACATTTATGCAAATTTGAAATGGTTTCAAAATAAATTTTTTTATAGGAATTACATTTTGACTTACCTCCAGAACTTTTACCTGCTACAACTAAATTCCCTGGTTCCAGAGCCCTTACCTGTAGATGCTAATATGGGGAGACAAAGGACGGTTTGAACTAGTGTTCTTATTCCAGAACCTCTCCATCTCTTCTTTGGCTGTGGTTGCCAAAGGAACAGCACTAAAATAAAACCAAAAGGTTTAAATGATTAAAAGTAAACTTGGTTTAAAATTTTACATAATAAAAAGTTAAAGGTAAGCTGGGCTAGATGAACCCATATATTAAGAAAACATGTCTGTCCATTCACCTTATCTTTCTGCCAAGTATAATTCAGCTACTAATAACCTCAATCACCCAATGAGGTCATATTAGAGAGCAACTCTTCTTTTCAATCCCCCAACACCCAAGTACAGTAATGGAAGATTAACTTTCTTGTTGGGCAGCAGGGCAAATACCATATTTCAAAACCATTTACATATCACCCAGGTCATGTGTGATTATCTCATGCATTACCACCTGCTCTCATCCAGCTCTTCAAGACTCCTTTCCAAGTGTTCAAAAATTGAGATTTGAATTCATTTCAGTACCTCTAAATAGTTTTGTGATTTTTCTTGTCACTAGGCTAGGCTGATGAAAGTGAAAGAGGAGAGTGAAAAAGGTGGCTTAAAATGCAACATTCAGAAAACTAAGATCATGGCATCCGGTCCCATCACTTCATGGCAAATAGATGGGGAAACAATGGAAACAGTGAGAGACTTTATTTTTGGGGGCTCCAAAATCACTGCAGATGGTGACTGCAGCCATGAAATTAAAAGACGCTTGCTCCTTGGAAGAAAAGCTATGACCAACCTGGACAGCATATTAAAAAGCAGAGACATTACTTTGCCAACAAAGGTCTGTCTAGTCAAAGCTATGGTTTTTCCAGTAGTCATGAATGGATGTGACAGCTGGACTATAAAGAAAGCTAAGCGCTGAAGAATTGATGCTTCTGAACAGTGGTGTTGGAGAAGACTCTCGAGAGTCCCTTGGACTGCAAGGAGATCAAACCAGTCCATCCTAAAGGAGATCAGTCCTGAACATTCATTGGAAGGACTGATACTGAAGCTGAAACTCTAATCTTTGGCCACCTGATGCGAAGAACTGACTCACTTGAAAAGACCCTGATGCTGGGAAAGATTGAAGGTGGGAGGAGAAGGGGACGGCAGAGGATGAGGTGGTTGGATGGCATCACCGACTCAATGGACGGGAGTAAGCTCCAGGAGTTGGTGATGGACAGGGAAGCCTGGTGTGCTGCAGTCCATGGGGTCGCAAAGAGTCGGACACAACTGAGTGACTGAACTGAACTGAGGCTAGGCTGAAGCCAATTCTTAGACAGCTATGTTCAACAATTTAATTTACTATGTAACTATATTAAACATGATCCATCCCCCTCAAGAAAAATATTTCCCCATATATTACTTATAAATTACAAAACAGTAACTCCATACTGGGAAAAAACTTGGCAAACATTTCTATATTCAAATGGCCAAAGTTAAAATCACTGATAATGGGACAAATGACATCATATGTCCCTGATGTGACATACTGAGGATAAAACATCATTAATATATTACTCCTACCAAAAATGCATAACCTAAATCATTAGAAAACAACCAGACAAATCTAACTTGAGAGAAACTCTGAAAAGTAACTGACCTGCATTCTTGAAAACTGTCAATGTCATAAAAGACAAAGAGGGCTAAGAAATAGTTCCAGATTAAAGGATAATACAGAAATATGACAACTAAATATAATATGTGAGCGTAATTAGATCCTCAATATGGGACAGACTGTTTGGGACAAATGAAAAATCTGAAAATTTACTGTATATCAGGTAAGATTAGGTCAAAGTTAAATTTCCTGAGTTTGATAACTGCATTTGTATAATTATTCTGTGTTTTGTAAGATAATGTTCTTGTTCTTAGGAGAAATTGGGGTTTATTTTGCTGTGCTGTGAGATATGTGAGATCTTATTTCCCTGACAAGGGATCAAACCCATGCTTCCTGCAGTGGAAATGTGGAGTCCTGACTACAAGAACGCCAGGAATTCCCTAAACAGAAGTATTTAGAAGTAAGAGGTCATGATGTCTGCAACTTAATCTCAAAGAATACAGAGAAAATAATCACAATAATTAAATTGTGCTGAACCACATTAAATTGTATTACACAAGTTTTGAGCTACAAAAATATAATTTCATATGGCACAACCAAAAATATAGAGTGATATGTAAACACAGGAAAACGTTAACAACTGAGAATACAGGTGAAAGGTATGCAGAACTTCCTTGTACTATTTTTCCAACTTTTCAGGAAGTACAAAATATTTCTACTTTTTTTTTTTTCCCCCAGTTGCGTTGCTCAGCTTGCAGAATCTCAGTTCATGGAACAGGGATTGAATCCAGGCCACCACAGTAAAAGCCTGCAATCCTAACCACTAGGCAACCAGGGAACTCCCTAAAAGTACAAAATATTTCTAAAATTAAAAGTTAGAGGGAGATAAAAGACATAGGTTAAAAAGTTATGCTCCAACTACTGAAACCCTCATGCCTAGAGCCTGTGCTCTGTGACAAGAGAAGCCACTGCAGTGTGATGCGCTTGCACTGCAACTAGAGAAGCTCCTGCTTGCCACAACTAGAGAAAAGCCCTCACAGCAACGAAGATCCAGTACAGCCAAAAATAAATAAATTTTAAAAAAAAATTAAGGGGGACTTCCCTGGTAGTCCAGTTAACACTCCACCCTTCCAATGCAGGTGCACAGGTTCAATCCCTGGTCAGGAAAGTTCCACATGCCATGGGGTGTGGCCATAAATAAATAAATATTTTAAAGTTTTTTATATTAAAAAAAACCATACAGAGGCAACTGCTGAGGTCAACAGACTAGGAATGAATACTATAGGAAGAAACAGATTTAAATACTAACTCCTAGGAGCTGCCCAAAATTAAAGGTTACAAGAAAAAGGAAGTAAAAAAGGAAGAAAGACTAGACAGAAGAGAACTAAATATCAAGAAAGGAACCAAAAAATGGAGCAAATAAATGAAGTTAAAAATAGCAGAAAAGCTTAAAGTGAGGAAAATTATGAAAAGAGCAAAGATATATTCAAATTCCTTCTTTCTTCTACTACAAGATAAGAAAAATAGAGACCACGGTCACTAATTTTCAGCCAACCATCTACAATTACCTGCTTTCGTACATATCCTCAAAATCTCACTCAAAAGCCTACTGCTTTTCTCTGATGAGAAAAAGTTTAAATAATAATAATCTCCACAGATTTAGGAACTTACTTTCTGATACAGAGCTGAGGACTAAGGTGGGCACGGAGGCAATGACGGCCAACATGTCTGCAAGATAAGAGAACCAACAGTCAATAAACATTTAGAGACCAACTTTAGTGTATCAACTTCTCTATTTTTGTACTGTGTAAGACTTTAGGGTGGAAGGGAAAATTAGGAATAAGATGAAAACAATGACAGTATCAGCATTTTGAGATTTTTCTTCTAGTTGGAAAGCTACAACTTTAATAACTTGAGAATAATCACAAATATTATTTTCAAATGCAAAATAAGGTTTTAGCTAAACACAAATAATACAGGGTAAAGGAATAATCAGAGTTGGTTAATACTCAACAAAGAAATATAGAAAGTAGGACTTTTTTATAGTGGTCCACTGGTTGAGACTCCATGCTCCCAATGTAAGAGGCAAGGTTCAATCCCTGGTTATGATCCTACATGCCACGAGGGGCGGCCAAAAAAAGAAATATAGAAAGCAATTTTTTTCAAGCTAGGTCTTAAAGGAGGTGATGGTTAAAAGACAGGTTTTTTCCTTAAAAAAAAAAAAAAAAAAAAAAAAGAGGGCAGAGGGACAGAATAAGCCACTGGCAACACCAAGAACTATGTGTGTGCTGTGTGCTGTCACTTCAGTCATGTCTGACTCTTTGTGACCCTATGGACTGTAGTCCACCAGGCTCCTTTGTCCAAGGGATTCTCCAGGCAAGAATACTGGAGTGGGTTGCCGTGCCCTCCTCCATGGGATCTTCCCCACCCAGAGACTGAACCCACATCTCTTTACATCTCCTGCATTCGCAGGCGGGTTCTTTTAGCACTACTGCCACTTGGGAAGCCCCCCAAGTACTATACAGCTTAGCTAAAGCAGACACCTGCTGCAAATGAATGAATTTAAAAGGTTTAAAGAACAGGAGTTTGAAGAGTGAGGGTCCTAAGTATTAAACTGTTATTTTAGGGAACCACCATCAGGTTCTAGACAACTGGGATGAACTTGAAGTGAAAAAGGCCGTCATACAATAATACAAAAAATATGAGAATGCAGATTTCTCTGCTATCCACATGAAAAAGTACTTGAAGAGGATACACAAACTTTCCACTAAAACGCTGCTATTTTTTAAATAGCAATCAATACCAGAACTGCTTTTCAATCCAAGACTAAAATGTGCCCAGCCATTCTACCTGAAGAGGCTCTGATCCAGCGTTTACATGGTATCATGAAAAACACATGATCACTATACCCCTTTAACTCACATTACATCAAATCTTTATTTAAGAAAGGTAAAGCTCTGGGACAAAAGTTAAAAATACACTGAGATTCTACAAAAGTTTATCATATATCCACTATGTACCGTGGCGGATACAAGATCACGTTAAGATCCAACACTTCTAAAAAAAAGTGCATGATGTCCCTCACACCATTGATATTAGAAGCATAAACATTTCAAGAACCTTATGTTTTACACTTGAAAACTAGAAGGGCCCACTACTGGAAGGAAAAATAATCCAACCAACACTTCCTTCAGCTCTTCCCTCTTCCCAGCTTTGGAGGCAAGGGGTAAATACAGACATTGTGCACCCAAGACTCCCAGAAAGAAAGAAGTGGGAACAAATCTCTTTATATATCAATTGAAGTAATTGTGACTCTGAAGTTGCAGGGCACGCATTCCTCACACCAGGCTAGGTCCAGTCACTGAGCTACCCAGCAAGAGTTTTCAGATGTGGGTTGGAATCTACAGCACTCTCTGTCTAGTGCTATTGTTTCCCAGACAAATACCAATGTAAACTTTCCACAAGGCCCTAACAGAATCTGGTTGCACAACTACATAACCCTATTTGAAATACTACAAGAGTAGATATCTAATCTATCCTTGCCTTTCATGTGAAACCAGGAACCCTGAAAAGATTTCTTTTCCAACCCAGGAATAGCCCTTTATAAATGTTACAGCTAGAAAGTAATAGTAGTCACCTTGTTTTGTTTTTAACAAACCAGAACTTATAATTTCCACTTGGTGCTGCCCCTTTCTAAATGCACTATACATGTCTCCTCCTAAATGTAATCATTGCTCAAATTGTTTCTGAAGCTCTTCCCTGTATCGAGGAAACAACTGTAATGTAGAAAGAACACTGGACAAAGTAATAAGAGCCAGACTGGAGGTCTAGATTGGCCTAAGTTGTGTATTGAGTAATTGAGCTTCAGCTTTTTCATTTATAAAATGGGATTGATAAAACCTACATTATTGATTACTAGGAGGATAACATGAGAAAATGTATAGGAAAGCACTCTTTAAACTGCACTACACCAAATATATGTAATTTATTAATATTTCACTGGTTTCCCCAAGGCCTTTAGAATTCACATCACATTCTCCTTAAAATTCTTCGTGGTGTAAAAATCTTCATCTGCTGAAAATGGATCTGACTTCTGGAAAAAAACAAAAGTTATTCAAAGCCAAGTCTATGTCATCAAATTGAATATAAACCATTTTTAGTCCAGAACGAGATATAATATAATCAGACTATAAGGGAGGTCCACTTAGAACAGCCTGAGCAAAGGCATGTGGTCAAAAGAAACTATTGCTCTGTTTGTGGGGTAATGTAACTTTCAGTTTGGTAGTTTAGAGGGCTTTAGAGTATTTAGAGTATAATATAATGACTTTCTTTTGCACATCCTCTACACCTGATCTGATGGCACATGAAAACTTAGTTTCATAAATGTCTGAGGTTATCAACAACATTAAAATATATAATCTTGAAGGACACAATGAATTTATACACAAAAGTTCTGATTAACTGTACGAGCATCCAACCAACTCCAGCAAGAACTCCTAAATTGATCTCCTAGCACCACCAATCTCTTCCCTGTCATTCAAGATAACCAGTTAAGTTACTGAAAAATAAAGCTGACTTCATCAATCATCTGCCTAAAATTCTTTAACAGTTCTCCACTGACTACAAGGTTCATACCACAGTCAAACAAGGTCCTTCTCAACATGACCCAATCCAATTCTCTAGAACTATTCTCCATCTAGGTCTTCTTGGCTTTGGCAAATCATTCCCTGACTATCAATGGAGCTTGTGCTACATAGCTGGTTATTCATCCCTAGTTAGTTTGTGAACTGTTCAGGGACTATACAAAATATAGAGTACTATCCAAAAGCCATAACATACAGTACTGCCATACTAATAATTTTTAGTTAACCAAGCATTAAAAACATATAGAAAATATTCCTCCTGAGTTCAAGTTATTACTATTTTCATTTGCAAAGAAATGATGATCATGCAATCAACGACCCAGACTTGTCAAAATAAATGGAATTAGTGACACTACTAGAACTAGAAACCAGCTCCTATAATCTCTTAGAAGGTATTTTCCTTTGAGGTGAAATCAGAGCATTATAAACAAATCCCTCTAGTGAAATGGAATTAGACCCCAGAACTTTCATCAAGAAAAGAAAAACTTTTTTGAAATCTCCTATTTCTCCTTTTAAAAAGCGCTTTTGAGAAATGAAGAGAGGTGCCCCTCCCATAAGAGTTTTGTACTACCACTAATGAATCCTAATGATGACAGTCCTACATTGCTCAAAATTAAGAGTTTGGACATACCCAATGAATACAGTGATCCTCACTTTCTAAGTACTAAACATGAAACTCCTAAAATGAACTGTTCAGACCCAATATGATCATTACAAGCTATAAGGTAATGCCACTAAAAAGCCTATGACATCTACTAAAATGAAGGAATTCAAAAGCATTCAATTATGGTCAAACTACCTGTAATAAAGGAGGCAATCTGGCAAGAATAGCCCTAATACATTTTAGAAAGAGACATAATTGGAAATAACAGACAGGGAGAAAAATGAAGGATCAAGATAAACCATTCCTGATCTCAACTCCCAAGAGGAATCATTTTGTCACAGAAAAAAACTAAATAAAGTCTGAAGTGACTGAAGTGGAAAGAGAACAAGAAGATATTTGGGGAAATCAGGAATCAAATCTCAACAGCATTTAAGCTAACTTTCCATAACAAATAGTTTCCAAAAATAGTGCTGGCACGAAACTGTGCTGGGATTTGTACCAAGAGAGCCTAAAGTCACTAAAGCGGCTACAGCTATAAAGGCTCTGAGAACGAGGCCTCTTAAAAAGTGGACAATTCAGAATGGAAGAAAACCTACGGTATTTCTCTGGACGAGTTGACACTGCAGAAAAAAACTGAGATATCTACTCCCCTCACCCACCAAATAAAAACATACACTAAAATTGAATTTCCGGGCTGCTTTGGCGCAGCAGAGGGACAGCTATAGGCACTGTTACTAATCGTCAGCCCGGTGGAGTCCATGTCTCCTGCACTTTCTAGCATGGGCCGGTTAGGAACTCGAACAGTGCCCACCCATTGCCAGCAGCTGGTATTTGCAGGAGTAAAATGCATAAGTAAAGTACACCAAGTTTCTTTTCCTCGAAGCCCAAGTCCTAAATAAAAAAGAGCTATTTTCTTGGAGCTTGGCTCTGGCCATGGCCCAGAGAGCAAGCCGAGGAAGAACTATTATAAGTGGGGAAAACAAAAGAAGCGAGAGCCCCGCGACCCCTCCGTAAAACGGAGTAAAGAAAAGATAATACGCCAGTGACCCCGATGCTCTCCAAGATATACAGGAGCGGCTGGGGGAGGGGAAGGGGTCTCCAGGATTCCAGACTGCGTCGCCTCCACCCACGGGTCCTTTCCGTGCCCAAGTATGGGGTAAACAGCTATCAGCGAGACGTGAGGGGCCAATACAGGTCCCCTGAAGGCAGCCGGCACGAACTCCCAGCCCCACACTAAAGTCACCTCAACAAGAGCGCAGCCATCTTGGGTTCCGGCCTGGCGGAAGTGACGCCAGACGGCCCCGCCACCTCTTGGAGGGAGGGGGGCGGGGCTTCTGTCACGTGACAACACCGACTATTTTTAGAGGATTGGGCCCCTCCAGGTTTCAGATTGTTGGCTGGTTTTATCTGCTCTTTTGGTGTCTGGGAGAAGGCAGTGGCACCCCACTCCAGTACTCTTGCCTGGAAAATCCCATGGACGGAGGAGCCTGGTAGGCTACGGTCCATGGGGTCGCTAAGAGTCGGACACGACTGAGCGACTTCACTTTCACTTTTCCCTTTCATGCGCTGGAGAAGGAAATGGCAACCCACTCCAGTATTCTTGCGTGGAGAATCCCAGGGACGGCGGAGCCTGGTGGGGTGCCGTCTGTGGGGTTACACAGAGTCGGACACGACTGAAGCGACTTAGACTTAGACTCTGGTGTCTGCCTCTTTTCCTCTCAGCTGACTTCTATTTTAAAGTGACAGAATTTCGGCAGAATTGCGGCTGGGTCAGATTCTGCAGTGTACATTTCACCGCTGAACACACTGATTTGTTCAGCCCCACAAAACAGAGGACTTGCCTAGATTCTTCACTGAAGACGTCTTAGTCTAGTTTCACTCCTTCCCCCTCCCAGGTGGGACTAAAAGGGTGTATTATAGGATGATTGACACACCGAGGGAAAAGATACTTTGGATTTACCCAACATGGATGAACCAAGAGACTAGCCTACTAAGTGAAGTAAGTCAGAAAGACAAATAGGGTATCGTTTATATATGGAATCTAAAATAGGATACAGATGAACTTATTTACAGAACAGAAAACATAGACAACAAATGTTTAATTACCAAAGTGGGGGTGGGGATGGAATAAATTAGGAGTTTGGGACTAGCAGATATAAATTAATTATATATAAAGTAGATAACCAAGAAGATCCTATTGCATAGGGAACTACATTCAATATCCTGTAATAAACCATATGGAAAAGAATATATATTTATTTATATATATTTATATATGACTAGATACATGACTGGATCACTTTGCTGCATACTAGCAACTAAAACAATTTTGTAAATCGACTATACTTAAATTTAAAAAAAGTTTATTAAAGAGACATGGGGCTCCTTCCCATTCTTATGTGAACCTTCTTCACCAGAAATAGTGCACAAGTTGAGACCCGTGGGGCAGAGACCCTCCCAGACCACTATTCCTGAGAATGGGGAGCATGCTCTAACCACCTCCATGAACTTTATGTCTCACGATTCCTGGGCTTGAGCTGCCACAGGAGCTAGATGCCCACTAACAACAGCGCTCCCTTGTTCCTTGTTTCAGGGCTATGTGGGCGACACCCACTGCCACAAGAACCTGGGGTGGGGGGGGCGGAGAACTCGGTTTGATTTGTATACAGGAAAGCAGTTTTGAGGAAACCTACCACAGCAATCACTTCCAGAGAACTTACGACTTAAGGGAGAAACAAGAAAGTGGCAAGGAATGGAAGTTATTTTATATTTAGCACTCCTGTGCTTTTCCTTTCAGGACTTACACAGCCGAGATTCACTTATTTCTGCATCCAATGAAAATACTAGAGGCTCTCCAGCCTGCTTTTCTATCTAGTTCAGGAATCTCCTTTGCAACACGGCTGACAGCTGATCTTCAAGACTGTGCTTTAAGGTATTCCTTAATGGGTATCTCAAAAATACAGGTTTCATTTAATAAGCAGTTTAGCCTTTAGGAAGTTGTTATATTAGAGTTTTCTGCTATTGATCTTCCAGCCATTGGCCCTTTGAAGTTTCACATTAACAAATTCGATGAGTGTCTTTTTCACTTAGCTCTTTAAATAGTTTCACTTAACATATCTGTCTTAAAACTCAGCTTTAACTATATAGACACTCCCAGTCCTATCCCCAAACACCACCCTCAGACCTTCAGCAAATTCTTATGATGTACCAAATTAAATCCACCCCCTTTACTCTGTCTTTTAAGGCCCTCCACAAACTGGCTTCAGCTTTCCTGTGCAGCCTCCTTTCCTGCGATGCCTCTTCAAGATCCCCCATGTCAAGTCAAAATGGGGAACACTAGATCTGCCCTGAATATTCCACAAACTTCACAAATCTACCCAACACCACACACACACACACACACACACACACACACACACACACATATGCTTTCTTATCTCTTTGTCTTTGCTCTTGCTCTTCTATCTTCCTGGATATCTGCACTGCCAATTTCTCCTCTTCAAAATACCATGCATCCTTAAAGGCTGGTCTGCATCTAATACTGACTTCTAGACATGACTCCCCCTTCCTCTGAACTTAATTTATTAAATGAAAGTTATTTTTGTGTTTAATATCTGTTACACAACTTAATCTTCCTAATGTAGCTCTGCATGCCCTCTTCATACTCTTGGCACTTTGTTCATCATGCTACTATACCAAGCATCATGGTTTATTGTAGTTCATTGTTAATGGGTTTGTCCTCTGATTCTCCCTTCTCTGCTTCCCAAAACTAAATTTTGAACTCCTTGAAGGAAGACCTTAATTTTTATTCCTCTCTCTAGTACTCAACTACCCACATACTCACATACTCATCTATGTAGCTGGCGCTCAATATGATTTTGCTGCCTTGCTCTTAACTAAAATGGACTTAAACTGCAGCATGAGGCAGTGAAGAACTTCCTAAAAAAGAAGGTAAGATCAGAGGATTATCCCCTGGATACTTTCCCATGGAGAAAAGGTTTTATCTGGAAGGAATCACCAAAGATGCAGAGAGATGAAAAAAAAAAATGAAGATTCCCAAAGGACCTGGTCATCTCAAGAAGCCTCTATTGCAGTCCATAGTAGTCAAGATAGTAGGGATATCCTGTTTTCAAATTTGTCTGGGGATCACTAGCTCCCAGGGTTCTAGAGAAGCCACTCTCAGGCAAGGAGACTATGGAAAAATCCCTTTTCATAGGTTTAAGATTCACGTTCTCCTGCCCATCTGTCCCTCAGAGAAATGTGTTTGTGGCTCTTTTTCTGTCCCTCTCCTTCACCCCCCCACCACATGACATTACAGCCTAGGGCAGGGGGAGGCCAGCAGACACAAAGCCTTCAGTGTATGGGATGGTATGTGACCCCCAACCCCTCCACCCAGAGGACACAATGCCACTTCTGCTCCCTGTACTCTGCCCCCCTCCCCACCACCTCTCAACTGCACATGCCAGGCTGCAATTGGTTACTGGCTCAGGACAGCCCCCTCACACTGGAGTCCTGGGGGATTTTAAGCGGGTTCCAGGAACCCCCGCTCAGTTCCCTGTCCCCCACTCTCCCAACTGCGCAGGCGCTCTGGGCCCCAGCCCTGCCCCAGCGATGGCTCCTGGGGCTCCCTCATCCAGCCCCAGTCCTATCCTGGCTGCGCTACTCTTCTCCTCCTTGGGTAAGTTGAACTGACCCAGTTTGGGGGCCCTGGGGCTCAGGTTGTCTCTCAGCAACCTTTCCACGGCCTTCGCTGCACTCCCCTCTGCAATCAAAGAGTGAACAAGAGCAGGAAGGTGATGGTCTCTCTAGAAAAATATATAACATATAGTTTGGAGAGGCTGTTAAGATAAAGGTATTCTGTGAAGGGAGAAGGGAGAAGAGAGTGTAGAGGGTTTCCTCAAGGTGGACTTGATTGGATAGGGGTTGGAAACTTGTCCTTCTCATTCCTTAGTGGTGTAGGAGGTAACTTAACCTTAGTCTCCCCAAAGAAAAGAGTCAGGGAACGTGATCTAAGGGTGGAGCCCAAGGGTTGTGATCCCAGCTCTTGGGATCTGCTGCCTCAGTTTCTCACTCTGCATCTGTTGTCCATTATGTGGGTGAACAGAGTAGAAGGGAGGTTTCGTGAGATTCCAGGGTTTTGTTGCATCTAAAGCTATCTTCCACAGAAGCTGGCCAACCCCTCCCATGGCAGATGCTGGCTGAGCAAGAAAAACTCAAAGTAGGGTTATCTGAATGGATCCTTCCCCTCTCCAAACTTCCCTGAAGCCTGGTGCAATGGGCGAGAATTAGGGCAAATGGGAGAGAGAGGGGAGGAAGAGCTGGTTAGAATGTCTGAGTTTCTCTGCTGTCAGCTCCTTTAGGGCTAAACCCAGAATCTAGACTCCTCTGGGCTGTACTGGACTATTTGAAGGTACCCTGAGAAAATGTTAAGGATAGGGAATTGGAGAAGGGCATGCCGAGGGAAATGAGGAGAGGGAATCTTGGAGTATAAGAGGGAGAAAGGGTACTGTCTAGCATCTGCCCCACTCATAGAACCATTGAACAGAGCCGAAGGGCAGTGGTTTATACTTGAACAGGAGGAATAGAAGTTAGATCCAATGAATAACCTTCCTTGTTACATTTGGGATTCCCCAGAAGGCTCCAAGGCTGAGTTCCAGGAGGTGAATCACTGGTGTTGCATGCTGAGGTGGGAGATTTGGGACTGGAGAGCTGGGGATGGGGTCGGGGGCAGGAGAGAGGAGGCATAAGCCCCCAACACTGGTCAGTGGTCAGACAATGGGTCTCTATTTATTTGGTTGCTTCCTCCCCCTCCCATAGAACAAAAGGGTCTACAGTTGCCCCCAGCCAGGGCCAACCCACACACATAATCTCCCTGGAATGGCCTTCCTTGTATGAGTGAGTCTTGGGAGTGGCACTGGGCCAGAATGGCCAGAAGGAGGGTGAAGAGGGTCAAATCAGAACCACAGAGGGCTTACAAGCAGAGTCATCTGAGTTTTGGGCTGGGGGGGGTGGCGGGGGGCGGCAGGGGTTTCCTGCTTGAATCCAGCTTCCCCTGAGAGGGATATGAGGTCCTCCCTTCCCTGACCCTTCCAGTCAGGAGCAATTGTATGGAAAGTAGGGATTCAGCAATGAGGACAATTGGGCCAGGGAAAAAGACTTATAGTCTCTAGTTATCTTCATCTTTTCTGCAAGAAACTTGAGTTTGCCATTCTTTGAAATACTGTGCAGCAATAATATTGATTTCTAGGCATCAACGTGGAACACTCTCCCAGACACCTGTATTCTTTTATATAGGTATATTCTTAAGGAAAAAAGTAGACTGTAATGCAATATATGTTTTTTAAAAAAAAGCTTCATAGAACAGAACTATTTCTTATAAATACATGTGTATCTTGAGTTTATGTTGAGTCTGATACATAGAAAATGATTACACATTAAACTGATAACATTGGTTCTATCTGGAAGGGGACTACAGAAGAGGAGTTGGTTGGGAGCTGTCAAGACAGACTTTAGCTGTCTTTATCTATACTGCTTGCATAGTTAAAGAAGAATGCACAAGGTGTTACCTGTATAATTTATAATAAGTTTTAAAAATCATTAAGCCACATCTAAGGGATAGCTTAAGAATTAGATACTGATCTAAAGGCAAAGTAAGACTCTGGAGACTGAATCCAACGTCTGAAAGTCCTCCAGAGAACTCTGGTACTGCTGATTTCATTTCCTCTGTCAAACATGGTGAAGAACCTGAGACAACATAGTATTTCTACTCATTCTATTCAGTTAGTCCAGAGACCTGGGCCTCAGAATTCATCATTTTTGCCCCAGTCTTCGCTATGGTCTGTGACTCAGGCTTGACTTCCCATTGGTCTCACTCCTTCTATACTCTTTGCTGGGCCCACACGTGCATCTGATTTCCTCTCTATGTTTGCAGTGCTCTCCCCAGTCCAGGCCATTGTGGTCTACACGGACAAGGAGGTCCACGGTGCTGTGGGCTCCCAGGTGACCCTGTACTGCTCCTTCTGGTCCAGTGAGTGGGTTTCAGATGACCTCTCCTTCACCTGGCGCTACCAACCTGAAGGGGGCCGTGATGCCATCTCGGTGAGTGCCTGGGGGAATGCTGGGATTGCATAACACAAAGGGGGCTTCAAACAACCACAGGAAAGAGAACTTGGGCTAAGGAAGGGGAAATCCTTTATGAGCCATAACCCCAACTTTGGCAAGGTAAGTGGCAAGTCTTGTCACCTTGACTGGGACCTGCCAACACTGACACTCCCTCCCCAGCCCTACCCTCTCCAGCCCAGAATCCTTCACCCTGAGGTGAGAGTTGCATGCTTCCCCTCATTCCTCACAGATCTTCCACTACGCCAAGGGACAGCCCTACATCGATGAGGTGGGGACCTTCAAAGAGCGCATCCAGTGGGTAGGGGACCCTCACCGGAAGGATGGCTCCATTGTCATACACAACCTGGATTATAGTGACAACGGCACTTTCACCTGTGACGTCAAAAACCCACCAGACATAGTGGGCAAGACCTCTCAGGTCACGCTCTATGTCTTTGAAAAAGGTGTGAGAGGAGGTGGGCCGGGAGTATGGGAGGCAGTTCAGAGAGGGGATCAGGCCTGGCTGAGAGGCTGGGGCAAGGGGCAAAATGCCCCGGCTAATGCCCCTCAGGCTCCGGAACAGTGGGCAGAAGGCAGCATTGTTGGGATATCTTAGATCCCCAACCGCAGGGAATAGGTGTGTGGCTAGGAACCAAAGATACTTGTCTCTGCTCATTCCCCCACTTCTTTTCCTTCCCCCGTTTAGTGCCTACTAGGTACGGGGTGGTGCTGGGAGCCGTGATCGGGGGTGTCCTGGGGGTTGTGCTGTTGGCGCTGCTGCTTTTCTACCTGATTCGGTACTGCTGGCTACGCAGGCAGGCGGCCCTGCAGAGGAGGCTCAGGTAAAGGGCGGAGTCTGACACCCCTTCCCCAACCCACTACTCCCCGTCTCTGAGCGGAGACTACTTCGATGGGTGGGAGGGCCAAAGAGAAGAGGAAGCCGCCAAATCCACAGCACCCCCTTTCCCTGCAGTGCCATGGAGAAGGGCAAATTGCACAAGACTGCAAAGGACACTTCAAAGCGCGGCCGGCAGGTTAGCGGGACTTGGGAAGCCACAGGGCAGCCATCAAGGGTGGGCTGGGAACAGTCAAGCCCTACCTGACGGGTCCCTGATGCATGCGCTCCTTCCCACAGACGCCGGTGCTGTATGCCATGCTGGACCACAGCAGAAGCACCAAAGCTGTCAGTGAGAAGAAGACTAAAGGGTTGGGGGAGTCTCGCAAGGATAAGAAATAGCGGTTAGCGGGCCGGGCGGGGGGTCGGGGGTTAGGGGCGGAGGTTTCCAAAGGCGCTAAGGTGGTGGTCATCGAGATGGAGCTACGGAAGGATGAGCAGAGCGCGGAGCTCCGGCCTGCTGTCAAGTCCCCCAGCAGAACCAGCCTCAAGAATGCCCTCAAGAACATGATGGGCCTGGACTCAGAAAAGTGATCACCCCCCCACCAAGGCCCTGCCAGAGCAGGGGGACCTCCGGTCCTCTATCCCCCGTCTAGGTGCTTTCCTCCTTAGCTCCCCAGCCCTGCCCTGCCCTCACTTCTTTTGAGATGTAAGTTTCATTCCAGACTTCATTACCCAGGCACTTCATAGTCTCCCCCACTTTCACCCCCTGGCTTTCTGGAAGCCCCATCCTATCTTTCACTTGCCCCAAGGACTGTGTGTTTGGTGCCTGTTCCTCTGGCGCCGAGAAGAAAGGGACCTTGCTACCCCTGCCTCAAATCCAGGCCACCTGATGTTTGGATCCCCTGCACCAGCTAGCCTGTCCCTCTGGCTCTCTCCTTTCTGACCCTCCCTCTCCTTCTTCAGGTGGTCGGGCTCCATACTCCACTGTCCCAGCTAACACCCAGGTCACCCAGATCAGACTCTCCTTCAGGGTTTATTTAGGTTGTTAGTTATTGTTTATTTTTTAATCCATTCTTCTTTGTTTGTTTATCTGTGCCCATGCTCTACCCTCCCCCATGACTGAGTACCAATGACGTCATGTGGCTTTTGCAATTCTTCCCTGGGAGTAATCCCTGCCTGTTATCCCCAGTCCCACTCTTCACCAACTGATTTCAGTTGTTAAGAATTTGATTTCATGATATGGGGTTACAGAGTCTAGTGGAAACAACTGTGAAACAGGCTCATAAGACATATTCGTACATTCAACAAATATCCAGTGAGTTTGTACTATGTGCTAAACTGTGTGTCAGGCTCTGCGTTTACATGGGTTATAACAGATTCCCTCTTCACCAAACTGTGTATTCTTAAAATACCTCAGCCACTCACAAGCTGTGTGACCAAGGGCTAGTTACTTGATTTAAGTAAGCCTGTTTCTGCATTTGTAAACAGAGATAATGATACCAGATCAGCTGAATTCCCAGGATTTTTCTAAGAATCACATGATTCCATGCTGTGTATGGAAACCTTTGTAATTTATAAATTGATACACAACAAAAATATTAAGGATCAGTCCTTTACAGATGTTTTTCAATCTTGCCTAAAGGATTACACTTTACAAACTGGCACTAATTTCATTCACTCATATAAACTCATGCACACACAATTTTGTTTTGTTGGTGCATTTTAGGTAACTTATTAACAGCTCATTAGCTAGTTTGTTGGCATGCTAATTTAGGTACACCATTAATATCCAGAGTCCTTAAATAATTATGGAAAAACATATATGTATCTTTTTCCCTTGGTGGTTACTGATGGCAAAAAACCCAAGAGTCTCATAAGTCATTTCTTCACCTTGTTAAGAGGTTAAATAAAAGATTTTTAATAGCAGTTTTGCAGAACCCAGAGTGCTTCCATTTATTTCAAGGGCTGTCTTTCATTTCTCTTAAAAGCAAAATTAACCCAAATTCATTTTAATGTAAAAGCTAATAGATTCCATTGTGTGTGCATGCAAAGTCACTTCAGTCATGTCCGACTCTTTGCAACCCTATGGACTATAGCCCGCTAGGCTCCTCTGTCTACGGGATTCTCCAGGCAAAAATGCTGGAGTGGGTTGCCATGCCCCCACCTCCAGCGGATCTTCCCCACCCAGGGATCAAACCTGTGTCTCTTGTGTCTCCTGCATTGGGAGGTGGGTTCTTTACCACTAGTGCCACCTGGGAAGCCCAATAGATTCTATTAGGCAAATACAAATCAAAACTATAATGAGATACCACCTCATACCCATTAGGATAGCTGCTATCAATAACAAAGTATTGACAAGGGCGTGGAGAAGTTGGAATCCTTGTGTACTGTTTGTGGGGATGTAAAATGGTACAGCCTCTGTGGAAAGTAGGAAGTTCCTGAAAAATTAAATATAAAATTACCATATTATCCAGCAGTTCCATTTCTGGGTATATATCTAAAAAAATCAAAATCAGGGTCTTGATATATTTATTAGTACACCCATGTTCTTGGCAGCATTATTCACAATGGCTGAAATGTGGAAGCAGCCCAAAAGTCCACGGACAATTGATGACTAGATAAGCAAAATGTGGTGTATCTATACATACAATGGGGTATTACTTGGCTGTAAAAAGAAAGAAAATTCTAACACATGCTACAACATGAACGAACTTAAGGACATTATGTTAAGTGAAATAAGCCAGCCATAAAAAGACAAACACTGTGATTCTGCTTATATGAGTTACTTATCATAGTCACAATCATAGAGATAGAAAGTATAATGGTAGTTGTCAGGGGCTGGAGAAATGGGAGAATGGGAAGTTACTGTTTAATTAGGATAGAGTCTCACTTTTACAAGATGATGAGTTACGGAGATGGATAATGGTGATGGTTGCACACATTAGAAATGTACTTAATACCACTGAACTATACACTTAAAATGATTAAGAGGTAAATTTTATGGTAAATGTATTTTACTACAATTTTTTGATAAGAAAATAAAAGTTAACAGAGTCTATATAGCTTTTTTCAGGGAGATAGAGGAAGCATAGTCACAACTCAATAAAGTTGAGACTAAGATAAAGAGTCTTTATCAGTGAACCAGAATACAGAGTTCAGAAATGCATATAAGTATGGGAACATACTATGTTATAAAAATAACATTCCAGTTCAGTGGTAAATGAATGGATTATTTAATCAAAAATATTGTTATATTGACTATGTCTAGAAGAAAACAAAGTAAGATCTTTATCTTGCATCATATATAAAAATCAAATCTAAATGTTAAGGAATAAAATACAAGAATCTGAAGGAGATGAGCATATTCATTTAATCCTCAAATGGGAATGGCCTTTAAATAAGGGGGGAAGTCTAAAAATCTTAAAGGAAATACACGAAATCTTGAACCTCTTTAAAGGCAGAATATATTATAAATGAAACCAAAAGACAGTTGGTAATCATGGGGGAAAATACAGTGCAAATGAAATATTTTCTACACATAATAATCTAGTATCTCTGTTATCCCCATCTCCTGCTACTGTCCCATTTCTCTGCTTTCCTCTATAGCAAAGCTGCTTGGACAAGTCTAGGGCACTATCTCCAACCTCCCATTCTCCCTTCAACCCACTGTCCCCCACTCTACTGAAATTGCTCCTGTCAAAGGGCATTAGAGATGACCATTTCGCCAAATATGATAGTCATTTTTTGGTCCTTCTCATCTGTTTAGCAGCATTTGACATTATTGGCCACTTCCTCTTTTTGATGACACTTCATCACTTGGCTTTCTTGAAACACACTCGCGTGGCTTTACCCCTACCTATTTGGCTTCCCTGGTGGCTCAGATGGTAAAGAATTTGCCTCAAATGAGGGAGACCCAGATTCAATCCCTGGGTCAGGAAGATCCCCCAAAGAAGGCAATGGTGACCCACTCCAGTACTCTTGCCTGGAGAATCTCATGGACAGAGGAGCCTAGTGGGCTACAGTCTATGGAGTCACAAAGAGTTGGACATGACTGAGCGACCAATACACACACACTTTTGGGAGATGCAGCTTTCCAGGTTGCACTAGCAGTAAATAATCTGCCTGCCAATGCAGGATATGCAAGAGACGTGGATTCAATCCTTGGAATAGAAATGGCACCCCGCTCCAGTATTCTTGCCTGGAAAGTTCCATGGACAGAAAAGCCTGGCAGGCTACAGTCCATAGGGCCACAAAGAGTTGGATATGCCTTAGCACAGCACATGTGACTTAATTTTAAAGTAGAGATCGAAACAACCAGAAAGACATCTTTCGTTTGTCCCACATGATATGTTTGTTTATTTAAAGCTACATTTGGTCATCACATAGAAACAATCATGCTGAACTGAATATTGTTTTTTCGCTTTAGATAGAGCCTGAATTCTCATCACTCTCATTTCCTTACCTGCTTGACCACTCTTAACATGAATCAGCTGCTGTCTTAAAACATCTAAGAAACCGGACAGACATTTATGAGTGGGAATGAAGTTGCAGAAGTGAGGTGTGGTCGGTCAGACTACAGCCCAGAGTTTCTCACAGTTCCTCAAACAGGTCACCAGTCATCGTGTTCTTCTCTGGCTATGTTAGTTACTCATCAAACTCAGAGTCCCATTGAATTCTTTGTTATCTAAAGACTAAATGGTAGGGACTTTCCTGGTAGTCCAGTGGCTAAGACTCCATGCTCCCAAGCAGGGGACCTGGCTTCAATCCCTGGTCAGGAACTAGATTTCATAAGCTACAACTAAGGCCCAATGCTGCCAAATAAACAAATATTTTTTTTTTAAAAAAAAAGACTAAATTGTGTGGGACTTCCCTGGTGGTCCAGTGGTTAAGAATCTGCCTTGCAATGCAAGGGATGCAGGTCTGATCCCTGGTCGGGGACTAAGATCCCACATGCCCTGGAGCTACTGAACCCACATGCTCTGGAACCTGCCCACCACAACTAGAGAGTCCAGGTACTGCAACAAAAGATCCAATGTGACATAACGAAGATCTTGCATGCTGCAGCTAAGACCCAACACGGTTAAATAAATAAATGATTTTTTTTTTTTTTAAAGAGAAAGACTAGGGACTGCCCTGGTGGTCCAGTGGTAAAGAATACGCCTGCCAATGCAGGGGACACAGATTTGATACCTGGTCCAGGAAGATTCCACATGCTTTGGGACAACTAAGCCCAGCTGCCACAACTACTGAGCCTGCACTCTCTAAAACCCATGCTACACAATGAGAGAAGGCAACCACAACAAGAAGCCTACGCACAGCAACTAGCAAGTAGCCCCACTCGAGGCAACTGGAGCAAGCCCAAGTGCAGCAACAAAGAGCCAACACAGCCAAAAATAAGACTTTTTAAGAAGACTAAATTGGGAAGTTCACTTCCAACAACTTGTATAATAACAAAAATGGGAAGAAAGGGAGAGAGGAATAAAATGGTTCCTTAGACAAACACCTGAAACAAACAAACAGAAAATATGCTAAGTTACCACCGCCCTCATTTCTGTAGTCGGTTAAGAAGCCGTAACTGACATCTCTGAACCACTTCCACTGCTCATTTCATATTTCCCTTGTCTTCAGCCAGAACTTCAGATAGTCAGGGTTCTTTACGTGGTAGAGTGATCAAAGCTTCCATTGCCGACTAAAGGTCTATCCTGCCTTTTTTTTTTTCCTTCAGTTGCTATGTTAACCTTTACTACTAGGCAAGGAAGTGCCCCAGAGACTCTCCTGGCTTCCAGAAATACTCTCCTTCTCTCATTGTGTAGCAGCATCCCAATCTCACCTAGGGAATCAGGGTCAATCACACCAGCCAGCCAAGTAATCACTTTATTTCTTTGCTTCTTGATTCAGTGATACATAGAACCCCAAATGACCCAGTGGCAGATTCTTCTAATTCAATGGAACCATAGTGTCTAATGATAGAAGCATTCTCATTTTGGAGCCTAAGTTTTCCAAACCAGCAGAGCTCAAATTTGCTAGGAAAACAAAATTTCCGTAAGTGGATTATTAGGTATAATAGTGAAACAGCCACCCCCACATTCAGCCCCTGACTCTGGAACCCTTATATCCTGGCCTTGAGGGAGACAACACCATGCAATGGTCCCTGATTCAAAGCTTATATTGCATCTTGTAAGACAGAACTTTGTACTTTCAGAGAATTGTCTCCCAATTGTTGCTGTGACTCTTCAGTAAACCATTCGACATTTAAAATAAGCATCTGCTTTCAGATGGGGTACATGGAGAGATCACTTAATTTAATGAGCACAAGTTCATTTCCTTTGCTATGAAGTAAGTTCCTTGAATGGACACAATGCTATGGGGAATGCCGTAACTATGAATAAGGCATATCTGTGAATCTACCAATGCTGGCGCTGGCAGCAGCATTTTGAGCAAAGAAGGCAAATTCATGTCCAAAATGTGCCTGTTTCAGTGAAGATAAATCTTCGCCCTCTCCACGATGAAAGAAATCCAACATAATTAACTCGACATCAACTGTCTGGCTGATCCCCACAAGAAATAGGACATGTCAGGGACTCAGTATTGGCCTCTGCCATTGATATATTAGGTACTCATCTTTGAAGTCATCTGGAAGATTTTAAGTTATATTTATCTTTCTAGTCCTGAAGCCCTCCTAATATTCACCATGTAATTTAGTGTATTCTTTTCTTAGAAAAATGGAATTAACAAATATGATTGTTAATTACTGGATCACCAGGGAAGTCCTGGTATAACTTCTTAAGAATCCGGCTGCCTGTTCAGGGGACATGGGTTAGATCCTTGGTCCAGGAAGATCTCACATGCCTCGGGGCAGCTAAGCCAGTGCACTACAACTCCTGAGCCTGCTGTCTTGGAGCCTGCCAGCCTCAACTACTGAGCCTGGGTGCTGCAACTCCTGAAGCCTGCACACTCTGGAGCCCTCGCTTTGCAACAAGAGAAGCCATAACAACAAAAAGCCAGTGCACCATAAAGCACAATATCCTCCCTACCCCCCCACAGCTGGAGAAAGCCCCCGCCACAACAAAGACATAGTGCAGCCAAAAATAAATAAATAAGTTACACCAATGTATCAATAAGATTACAAGTTTGGGAATCAAATGTACAACATGCTGATAATAGCTAATAACACTGTATCATATACGTGAAGTTGCTGAGAGTAGATCTTAAATTTCTCAGCATAAAATAAGAATTGGTAATTATGTGATGATGTATAGTAGTAGCTAATACTATGGTGGTAGTCACTTTCTGATTTATAAATGTGTCTAATCATCAAGCTGTACACCTTAAACTTACACAATGTTATGTGTCAATAAAGCTTAGTGGTGAGGCGGGTTATACTAAAATCTATGTTATATATTCCTTCCCAGAAGTTAGTTTGTTGGGTCTTTTTTTTACAAATATTTATTTATTTATTTGGCTTCACTGGGTCTTAGTTGCAGCATGCAGAAGCATTAGTTGCAGCCTGTGAGATCTAATTCCCTGACCAACGATTGAACCTGGGTGCCCCTGAATGGGGAGAGTAAAATCTTGGCCACTGAATGACCAGGGAAGTCACAGAAGACAGTTTTGACGTACTGAGATAAATGGAACATGTAATGTTTGCAAAGTTCTTGTGAGAAACCAGATGAAGAGCAGAGAGTATCTTGTCCATTGAGCCAGGCTCCATGAGATAGTGGAGTTTTTATTGGCTCTCCTCCCTCCTGGTTAGGAACACACAAGAAGTAAAAGGGAACAGAACACCTTCTCCTCAGGAAGCATCACCCAGTGTGGGTGAAGCTACATGTATGGTCTCCCCAATAAAAGCAGGGAGTCTAGGTCTGAGCAGATGTGTGCATACACAGTGAGAGAGAGAAGTCTTATAAGCTGAAGTGATGTGTGTGAATGTTCTTTAACATTGCTTTAGGGTAGAATAAAAATTCAGCACAATCTCTGACTCACTTAAATCTTTTTGCTTATTCTAAAAGAACCAAAAATTAGGAATTGTCTAAAGAAGGAACTCATCCCTGTTTGGGGGAAGATCTAAAACAGAGATCAAACCAGTCCTGCTTTAATTTCTGCTGTGGCTCTCTGTGACCTGGGACATATCACCTGACTGCAGAATGCTGAGTTTTGTTAAGTTGATATCTACCCTGTGGTGCATTTAAAAGAAGAAATTGAAAATATACATAAACAATATCACTAAGTACTCGGCATGGAGTAGAAGCTCCACCCACGTTAGTTCCTAGTCATCCATCCTCTTCCTCCTTTTTCTTCCTCTGTTCAGTGAAGCAAGTGGGGGACCTCTCACCCAACGAGCACTCACGCAAGAGGGCCTAACTTGCCCACAGGTCAGATCTCTGTCTACCGCTGTCTCCTTTACAATTCAGACATCGTCACAACACAGACATGATCCTGCAAAGGGTTTCCTTTCTGGGTAGTAAGTGTGGCTTCCAAGTGAGCCCCTACTATTTATCCTGTGGTCTCGCTCTGAGTGTCCAGCCCTAACTTACAGCTTGGCAGCAAGGTTCAGGGGGCTCTTTTAGAGAGAAAAGGGTTGGAGGCAGGGGGAAGATGAATTTCTGAATCTTCAGGCTAGTGCTGGGCATGGCTTTTCAAAACCTTAGAGCAATAGTTCCCAAACCCCTCAGACCCAGTGTCCCTTTTATTACCCAGAAATGATATTTGTATATAATATAAACTATAAATATAATTTTAGAAGGTAAATATAATACTCTAACCATAATATAAAGGTGAAATAAAAGATTAATTTATAATAATATTATAAATATTTTAATATGTAATATTCAGACATAACTAGACTGGAAGCATATAATGTAGTAGTCAGAGACCTGAACCTACATGCAGAATCACTGTGAATACAACAGCAACAAATGCCAACCGGTGGGTTTGCATAGGTATCAGTGACTCAGATACCATAAGCAGCACTGTTGTTGATGACATGGATTTCTGAAATGGTAAGGAATTCATGATAAAGTTCTGAACAAAATAAAGTATAAGTCCCCTCAATCTACATCTTAGTTGCATTTCTGGGAAATTCAATATTTAAAATGGTGCAAAAAGTACTTTGTGTTTATATGAAAAATCAGGTTGGATTCTGCTAAGTTGCTGCTAAGTCGCTTCAGTTGTGTCCGACTCTGTGCGACCCCATAGACGGTAGCCTACCAGGCTCCCCCGTCCCTGGGATTCTCCAGGCAAGAACACTGGCATGGGTTGCCATTTCCTTCTCTAATGCATGAAAGTGAAAAGTGAAAGTGAAGTCACTCAGTCGTGTCCGACTCTGAGCGACCCCATGGACTGCAGCCTACCACGCTCCTCCGTCCATGGGATTTTCCCAGCAAGAGTACTGGAGTGGGGCGCCATTGTAGGTGCACTCAAATTGTAACAGGTTTTTCACATTAATACCCAATGTTATTTACTTTTTTAATAATTTTATTTATTTAATTTTTTTTGGTTGTGCTGGGTCGTCACTAATGCAAGGGATTTCTCTAATTGAGGTGAGAGGGGGGCACCTGTTCGTTGCAGTGCACAGGCTTCTCGTTGCAGTGGCTCCTCTTGTTGCGGAGCACAGTCTCTAGGCGCATAGGCTTTAGAAGTTGCAGCTCGTGGGCTCTGGGGTGTCAGCTCAGTAGTCGTGGTGCACAGGCTTAATTGCTCCCTGGTACGTGGCATCTTCCCAGACAAGGGACCAAACCCCTGCCCCCTGCATTGGCAGGCGGATTCTTATCCACTGTACCACCAGGGAAGTCCTCAATGATATTTTTAAAGGACATGTGGCTGCTGCTGCTGCTGCTAAGTCGCTTCAGTCGTGTCCGACTCTGTGCGACCCCATAGATGGTAGCCCACCAGGTTCCCCTGTCCCTGGGATTCTCCAGGCACGAACACTGGAGTGGGTTGCCATTTCCTTTTCCGATGCATGAAAGTGAAAAGTGAAATTGAAGTCGCTCAGTCGTGTCTGACTCTTAGTGACTCCATGGACTGCAGCCTGCCAGGCTCCTCCGTCCATGGGATTTTCCAGGCAAGAGTACTGGAGTGGGTAGCCATTGCCTTCTCCAAAGGACATGTGGGATGTGGGACAATTTTATCTTGTGCAGCACTCTCCTGGTTATTGCAGGTTATTATCCAGGTTATAACATCTTTTGCTCCTGAGCACTCAAAACCACGAAACCTTACCCATCCACACCCCACACCCCAATATAGCATGACAATCGTTAATTCCACAGAGCCTTTCCCTGTGTTCCTTGGAATACCAGGAGAGGCAGCTGGATGAGATCAAGCCAGTGATAGAACTCTGGGAGGAGTCTGGCAGAACAATCAGGTAAAGCCAGAGCTGGTGGTTCTCTAGAAATAAGAGGGATTGAGAGGGTTTAGATCTTACTTGGGAGAAGGCAATGGCACCCCACTCCAGTACTCTTGCCTGGAAAATCCCATGGACGGAGGAGCCTGGTAGGCTACAGTCCATGGGGTCGCTAAGAGTCGGACATGACTGAGCAACTTCACTTTTACTTTTCCCTTTCATTCACCAGAGAAGGAAATGGCAACCCACTCCAGTGTTCTTGCCTGGAGAATCCCAGGGACGTTGGAGCCTGGTGGGCTGCCGTCTATGGAGTCGCACAGAGTCAGACATGACTGAAGTGACTTAGCAGCAGTAGCAGCAGATCTTACTTCTGTGGGCTGTGAGGGACCAAATAGGTACGTCTGGGCTCAGCTAGGGGCAACTTGGCCCTCTCTACCCTCTGTATCAGGCTAGACAACATCCTTAATAACCAAGGTCTCTACCCTTCATTCACCCAGTCCTTTATCAAGGTGGTATGAAGAACACAGATTCTGGAGACAATCTACCTGAGTTCAGACTGTAACTCTCTTATTCACTTGCTTTGGGAAGGTTATTTAATCTCTCTGGGTCTCAGTTTCCTCATGTGTAAAAGAAGATAATATATCATAGGGTTATCAGAATTAGATGGGTTTACATATGTAAAAGGGCTTGGAACAGGGTCTGGCACATAGTACTTTCCAAATCTAGATACTGCTATTGTCATCACCATTCATGCCCTGAAGGTAGCATAAGGCTATGGAGTTACCCCAACTTAGAGGTTGAAATCCCTGAAGACGCTAACTATGAAGAAACCTATGTTAACAGAACATTATGTGCAGGTAAGAATACTCAGGTGATTTAGGGAAGAAGGCTCTCTTGCTTCATTCTTAAAGATCTAGGTGGTCAGGGACTAAGAAAGGCCTGTTTGCAGTAGTAGTAATAGTATAACAAGAGGAGACTAAAATGCTGAGCAGGAGGGAGGGCTGTCAATGTCACCCTAACCCAGTGGCTGGAGGAGGGAAGTAGTCAAAGAGGGAATGCAGAAGCATTTCCTGCATCCTTGTGAATAGGTTGACTTTCTGTCCATCTGTGGATCGTGACTTTCTGCCTTTGCAGATCTGGCGTCAGGACTGCCACCCAAACAACCAGGACAGAAGGTACCAGTGATGTTCGTCTAAACAAACTACCTGACCCCCAAAGCCTCCATTTTCAAAGGCATGGAGAACAGGGGATTAAACCTGGAAGACAGCAGCTCACTGGAGAGTGATTCCAGTGAGGACTAGTTCTCAGGGATGAGTACAGCAGGAACAAAGAAGCTGCCAGGAGCCACTCCCACTGAAAACAACTCCAGAAATAGAGAAAACACAGCAAGGACAAGAAGGGCAGACAGAGAGAGAGCCAGAGGTGGACAGGAAGGAACTTCCAAAAAGGACAATAGAACAGGGGCTACTTATAACAGTAAATGATGAAAGAGATCAAAGTAGGAAAGGTGGCTCTATATTGGGGGAAGTTCAAGGAGAGGTGAAGAGTCCTACCCAGCAATGACACTAAGTCCCTGAAAGTAGGTTGTCCAGGGAAGCAGAATCCTTGTCCCTTTGGTTACCTGAGTTTCTCCCAAGACTTTCACCTCAAGTTTGGGCTTTGGGAACATATCTCAAAATAGCCCTTGCTCAGTTCTCCAGCCTTCCACTTTTGTCAGGACTCTATTCCCAGCTCTGCCACTCCTACACAACTGAAAAAACACTGAAAGAGTTTTCAGTGAAACAGGTGTGACAGCTGCATTTGCTCTCTCCCTTGACTGTTTCTAATGTGTGTGTCTTCTACCTAACCACTTATTATAAAAGTGTTCACCAATCCCTCAAAGAACTTGCAGGTTTTGGTCCACAAAACAAAGCACTCAGGAATAATTCCTCAGTGATTAGTACTGAAGGATCATGTTTCCAGCAGTAGGAACTAGAGGGCAGAAAGACAGAATTCTAGGGCCCCAAGAAGGAGTTACAGATATGTCATAGATGAGAGGCTCAATCTGAGTGCTCCATGGTAGAAGTAGCCTGGGCAGATAGAAAGCAGCTTTCAGAACTTTTATGGGAACTGCCACTTGTTTAGCAAAAGCTGCCTAAATCTTTCTTTCCAGTTTGAACTATCTTTCCCAAAGCAACATATTATATTTTGCTACTATGCCCTTTCTTTAAACCATGCATGAGGACTTCCCTGGTGGTCCAGTGGTTGGGAATCCACCTGCCAATGCAGGGGACACGGGTTCGATTCCTAGGCCAGGAAGATTCCACATGTCACAGGGCAACTAAGCCCATGAGCTAAAATGACTGAGCCTGAGCTCTAGAGCTCACGTGCCACTTCTACTGCCTAGAGCCTGTGCTCCAAAACAAGAGAAGCCGCTGCGATGAGAAGCCCATGCCCCACAACTAGAGAGCAGCCCCCACTCGCCTCAACTAGAGAAAGCCAGAGAGCAGCAACAAAGACCTGCCACAGCCAAAAATAAATTTTAAAAATAAAAAAAAAAAAAAAATGCATGAGGACAAGTGTAATACTCGGGAGCAGGCAGTGGTGAAGGGAAAAAAAAAATCATTTCAGTACCATGCTCCAGATCAATGTGGTAAAAAACAAATCAGCAGATATCCTCCAAGCGGCAAGCCTAGAGGAGAGTGCTGGTGCCAGAGAACGCCACCACTGCTTAGCAGCAGTCATCTCTCTACTTCCCACCTGGGCTTCCCAGGTGGCGCAGTGATGAAGAATCCAGCTGCCAATGCAGGAGACGAAGAGACGCAGGTAGGGAGGATCCTTGATCCTTAGGGCAGGAAGATCCCCTGGAATAGGAAATGGCAACCGATTCCAGTATTCTTGCCTGGAAAATTCCATGGACAGAGGAGCCTGGCGGGCTACAGTCCATGGGGTCACAGAGTCAGACACAACTGAGTGACTAAGCACAGCAGACAGTCAACTCTCAGAAGCCTGTATCACCAGGAACAGGAAGCATCTGTTTTACTTCAGTGTCCACAGGGGAAGACCAAGGTACAGTACATTCGATCCCCATCTTGTGTCCATGAAACAAAACAGGAAGTCCTCCTGTTTTACCAGGACATACTGGACACACACTGGGTGTGACAATGAGGTTATCCTTTTATTTGCCCCGAGTCCCAGACAAAGACACCATCACTGCTATACTGCACTCAGAACAGATTTTAAATGTAAAATGGGTTGTTGTGAAAGTGTTACTCGCTCAGTTGTGTCTGACTCTTTGCGACCCCATGGACTATAGCCTGCCAGGCTCCTCTCTGCATGGGATTCTCCAGGCAAGAATACTGGAGTGGGTCACCATTCCCTTCTCCAAGGGATCTCCCTGACCCAGGGGTCAAACCTGGGTCTCCCACATTGCAGGCAGATAGATTCTTTCCCATCTGAGCCACCAGGGAAGCCCAAATGAGTTGTTAGGCATGGATAAACTTTGGGATATAGGTTGCCTTCCAGGAATATTGTTCCTTGCTTCCTACTCAGAGCTGTGCATGGTTTCAACCTCTGTATTCTTTTTATTTTTGGCTGTTTCAGGTCTTAGCTGCAGCACTCAGGACCTTTAGTTACAGCATGTGGGATCTAGTTCCCTGCCCAGGAATCAAACCCAGGCCCCCTGCATTGAAAGCTCAGAGTCCTAGCCACTGAGCCACCAGGGAAGTCCCTCAACTTCTATATTCTTAAATCAATACTAAGAAGTGAGGAGAGTGGGAGAGATAAAGTGTTCCTTGTTTGATTTTTAAGCATTTGTCTTCTGGTTACAATAAATAGAGTTTCTTTCTCAGCAATGTAAGCCATCATTTTATTCATAGTTTAAAATCTTCAGGGTGACCGTGCTGCTCTCTATTGACCCAGACTCATCTACTTCTTCTCCTAAGTTTGATAAAACAGTGGGAGGTGAGGAGGGATGTGGGAGAAGACAACACAGGAGGGACAGTTAGCACAGGTCATTCGGGGATAGGGAGCAAGGAAGATGGGGTTTTTTCCCAGAGGCAGATCCATCAAGCATACACTGAGCTGGAAGGGGAAAGAGAAGGAGACAAGCACCCTTGCAGGTGCACCCTGCTCTTGCAGGGGGGCGACAGCAGCAGATAAAGACAGTGTGGGTGGTGAATCAAGGTGAGGACAAGGTCAGGGAAAGAAGGTAGGAGGGGGCTTCAGTCTGCAAATACTCAGCCAGCGTCAGTTTCCTGAGCCACCGTGCCATCTGTGCAGCTGCGCCTCCCTGAGGACAGCTCAGACTTACATTCATATTCCTTCGGAGAAAAATATAGAAGTAGAGGTCAAACAGCTCCACTTGAGGGGTTTTTTTTATTGTTTTCATAATTATTACACATGCTAAAATCACATAGAGTGGTTATTCCAACTCTGCTCTGACTCCACCATGAGACAGGTGGGAACTATAGGGGTCACTCGATTTGTGTGGCCTCTGAGGGCATCTAGACGTGAGGGGTTAGAGGTAGGCAGGTTAGCAAAGCCCCAAGAATCCTTTACATAGTACACCTTTACCAGCAGTAACTTGTATCTTCAGGGACCTCCTCCTCCTTCATTTTTCTTTCCTTCCCAAATCTTCCCATTTCCCTGCCTGTGGCCCCTTGAACCTCTTCCGTCTGCCCCTTATGGTTCTCGACTAATATGATGAAGGAAACTTCCTTGTCCCAGTCTCCCATCCTTGGAACTAATCTACTCAGCATGCACTAACATGGAAGCAGCTTGATTTAGGTCTGCCAAGGGGAAAGGGAGGCTCCAGTTCCCACTGTGGCTTAGGTCATAGGAGGGGAGTTGAGGTGCTGATGAGAAGGATGTGAAGGGGAAAAGATGCTACCTGAAGTGAAACTTTTGTAACCAGTGGAACAGTGTATATGCCCCACCGTTGGGCACCCTACTCTGAAGGCATTCCCCTCCCTCCCACATTATCAGGGGTCCCTCTCTCAACCTCAAATCCTCTTGCTCTTCAACCTCGTAGGGAAGGCATAGGTACTGATCAAGTGTCTGTATCTCCAGGAGAAAATGGTCCACCCTAGACAAGTGGCTGCCTATTAAATTCTTCATCTTGCCTATGTTCCTTGTGCCTCTACAACGACAATGGCTTGAGAGGCTGGAATAAATAATGTATAAGGGTTGAACTTGCCTCTATGAGAGGCTAGCGGAACAAAGAGACAAAGACACGTGGGAGTCAAAGCTGTGGAAAAGGAGAGGGAAGGGAGCAGAGTGAAGGGTAAGGCTGGTTATTCAGGAGCTGGGATCCTTTTTCCTTTTCTGGAATCGCCGGAACTTGCCCTGAATAGCAAGGGCAGCCTTCTCTGTTTCTGGTGCCGTCAGATCAATGTCAATCTCCTCCTCCTCATCCTCAGTCTTCTTGGCACTGCCAGCTTTCCCTGAAGACAGTTGAGAGTTTCATTAATGAGGAAACCTGAATTGCCCCAGCCCTTTTCCCCAGGCCCCAAATCCAGTGGTTAAAGCCCACTTTCTGCTTAGACTCTGTGTGGTCCCCCAACCTTTGCTAGGACAGAGAATGTCTAATAATCTCCTAGGAGCTTGAGTCAGGGTACCTGGGCTGAGAATTAGTTATAGTAATTACTCAGGAGCTTTGCAACTCTTAAACCAAGATGACAAATGTCTTCTGTCATCACTTATTCCTAAATGCTTCCTTGGTGGCTCAGTGGTAAAGAATCCGCCTGCCAATGTAGGAGATGCCAGTTTGATCCCTGGGTTGGGAAGATCCCCTGGAGAAGGAAACGGCAACCCAATCCAATATTCTTGCCTGGGAAATCCCATGGACAGAGGAGACTGGCGGGATACAGTCCATGGAGTCGAGAAGAGTCAGACACGACTTAGCGACTAAACAGCAACAATTCAGGGTCCCAGAGCGCACTCTCTTTCCCCAGCTTTCTCTCAAGTACTGATTGAGACAGAGTCTGGGGTTATTTGATGAGTTTCTTCCTATCGCTGTGTGCTTGTTTCCAAGCATTCCAGAGCCAGTTTCTAAAATCAAAGAGTAAATACTGGCAGGTTTACTTCTTAGGAAAAAACCAGAAGGAAGCCTATAGATATAGTGGTCCTAAACTAGTGCTTTGTTTCACTTATTACATTCTTATTCCTGTTACATCTGACTTTAGGAGCTTCCAGGTTTACAGCTCTACTTGTTTTCATGTCCTTATATTTACCTGCTCTATAAACTTCCTAGCCCATCCCCACTCACCCTTCTCCTCAGGGCCAGGTGCCTGGTTGGTTGCTGGGGATGTTTTGGTGTTAAGCTGGAAAAGAAAAATCAGAATATTAGATATTAATGGAAGAATTAAGGTACCATCCCCTTAGAATCACCACCATAATTTTCAAGTCCTCCTATTACCAAGTACATCTCTTAGCCTTTTGAAGAACTGAGTCTTCAGATCAGAAAGAGGGAGAAAAATCATCAAAATTTATTCAAAAAGTATTTGTTGCTAAGGAAATTGTAGAGGACAAAAGAGGAAAAACCTGCCCTCATTGAGTTTGCATTCTAGGATTTAGATAGACAAATGAATAGACAAAACTATTAGTATGTTATTATGGACCTCCCTACTGGTACAGTGATTAAGAATCTGAGTTAGGGGGGAAGCAGGTGAGATTTCTGGTCAGGGAGCTAGGATCCCACATGCCTTGCGGCCAAAAAAACCAGAACATAAACAACAGAAGCAATGTTGTAACAAAGCCAATAAAGACTTTAGAAATGGCCCGTATCAAAAAAAATCTTTTAGAAAATTATTATTATGTTAAATGGTGAGGAGTGCTATAGACAAAAGACAGGAAAGGGAGGTAGTGAATGCCAGGTGGGGATGGAGAAATACAGTTGTACACAGAGTGGTCAGGAAAACCCTCTCTGAAAGGTGGCATCTGAGCCAAGAGCTGAAGGAGATAAGGGAGTAAGGCCTATGGATGAAGGGCAAGAGCTTTCAAGGGGTGGAAGTGTTAGGGGAAGCACAGTGACTGAAACTGCCCACCCTGGCCAGGCGCCATAGGAACCATGTGTGTGAGTTATTTTATAACAGGAAGTCCCAGCAAAGAACACGGAACTAATAAGCCACCACCAATCGGAAGAATTTGGAAAAAGTCAAAAGGAGACTCCATGTGTCCTTTCACCTCCCAGAATCCTTCTCGCTGGCATCCATCTTGGCTGAGCAATGCATGTCCCACCAGGAAGGACCCTGAGTCAGAATGATTGGCCAAAGACAACCTGGAAACTAATCCCATCACCACAAAACCTGAGACTGGGAGCCACATGGCAGAGCAGTTCTCCTGATTTCCCTTACCCTACTGCTCTCTGCCCAGGTTCCCTTTCCAATAAAGCCTCTTGCTTTATCAGCTCATGTGTCTCCTCAGACAATTAATTTCTGAGTGTTAGACAAGAGCCCACTCGCGGGCCCTGAAAGGGGTCCCCCTTCCTGAAACCGAAGTGTCACTAGCCTGTTTGAGGAACAGCAAGAAGCCAATGTATCTGGAGTGGAGAGAAGGAAGAAGGAAGAACAACAGATGGAGATGAGATCAGAAATGACTGGGAATACAGGCAGACCATGTTGGACCTTGGAAGTCATTTTAAGGAGTTTGACTTTTACTGTAAGAGAGAGGAGACCTTCAATTTGCACATAAGGGGCATTAGGGAGGAAGCAGAAAAATCTGCTAAGCAATTATTGCAGAAAACCAGGCAGGAGATCATGGTTGCTTGGATCAACCAGGTGGCAGTGGAAGTGGTGCGCTCAGTCGCCCATTTGTGTCTGACTCTCTGCCACCCCATGGACTGTAGCCTGCCAGGCTCCTGTGTCCAGGCAAAAATAATGGAGCGGGTTCCATATCCTACTCCAGGGGATCTTCCAAACCCAGGGATCAAATCCGAGTCTCTTACATAGTGGCTGGCAGATTCTTTACCACTAGAGCCACCTAGGAAGCCTGTGGAAGTGGTGAGCAGTAGTTCAACTCTGGTATACAGTTGTCTCTCAGTATCCATAGGGATGGGTTCCAGGACCACTGAGGATACAAAAACCCATGGATGTGCACGTCTGTATAAAACGGCGTGATGTTTGCATATAACCTATGCACATCCTTCCACCGATTTTTAAATCATCCCTAGATTACTTATAATATCTGATACAATGTAAAAGTTCTATAAATAGTTGCTGGCTTGCAGCAAATTCAAGTTTTGCTTTTCGGAATTTTCTGGAATTTTTATAAAAATATTTTCAACCCTCAGTTGATTGAATCTACAGGAGTGGAACCCTCAGACACTATTTTTAAGCTACAACTAAAGTGATTGGTTGATTGGATAAGTGGCACTGTGAGACAGGAGTCAAGGATGACTCCAAAGTTTTAGAGCTGAGGAAATGAAAAACAATAGAATTGCCATTTTCTGAAATGAAGAAGACAGCAGGGAGAGCAGGTATTAGGGAAAAGATCAGGGGTTTGTTTCTGGACAAGCTGGAGATGCCTACGGAAGTATCCAGCATTTGCTTTGATACACTGTTGAATATTCAAATGAGTTAAAGAGAAGGCCCTGGCCCAGAGATATAAATTAGGCAATTATTAACATGTGATTGGTATTCAAGCCATGAGACTTGAGTGAGATCACCAAGGACGTGAATTCGGATAAAGAAGAGAACAGGGTCAAATCCTGGGGCATTCCAGTGATTAGAGGGTATAGAAATGACAAAATGTTAATAGAAAAAATTGAGAAGAAGCCAGGAGAAAAGCCAGGAGATTATAGTACTTTAGAAGCCACATAGAGAAACTATCTCAAGGAGACGAGAGTGATTGTGTCAAATTCTGCAGGTAGGCCTAGTAAAATAAGGATCAAGAATTGACCACTGGGTTTTGCTACAGGGAGATCACCGGTGACAGTGACAAGAGAAGTTACAGTCGAGGAAGGGAGGAAAAATCTGATTGTAGTGTGTTCCTAAGAGAAAAGGAGGACAGGCATTAAAGCAGCAAATATAGAAGGAGTTCCAAAGAAATAAGAATGGGGGCTGTGGCTTGAGGGAGCATGGGGTCATACGAAGATTTTATTTAAGACAGAAGTTACAGAAGATTTGTGCTTTGTGGAAATAATCCAGTAAAGAAGGAAAAACTGTAGGAGAGAAAGAGGTTCATTGCTGGAGCAGGAGAAAGGGGGAAAGATTCAGCACATGAGTAGAGGGGTAGCCTTGAATAGGAGCTAAGAACAGGTCATCCAGAGTAACTGGAGGGGAAGCAGAGCCACGCAAGCCCAGATACAAGCAGGTGGGAATATTTGCAAGGTTTCTTTTAATTGCTTCTGTATCTGAAGTAAAATAGGTAACAAGGTGATCCTTCAAGAGGCAAGAAGAGGTACTGAAGAGGAGGGCAGAGAAGGGATGAAATACTCATCTAGGAGAGGAGGAAAGTGAATGGATTAGGAAACAGTAATAAGATTTCTGGGAAGCAGTAAGGCCCCTCATAAGGCCAAGTTCATGAATATGAAGTGAGATTTATCAATAAGTATGTGTGCTTCTTTCCAGCCTCTCTGCTCAGATGGAGAGTTAGATGTAATGTAACAGTAACTCCCCTTCCTCAGAATCTTATCAATAGAACTGCTTCACCTGGTCATTCCTCAGTCTCAAGGCACAATTCATCTTGAAACAGTCACTCCTGTAGGCTTCTGGGTCCCCTTAGAGTTTGTTTATTTCACAATTTTGAGTACATGATATTTTCAAAATACAGAAACAGGTGCTTTCAAAAATGCTTGTCTCATCTCACCCTTGGGAGAGCTCAATGGAGTATAAAATATTATCCCTCATTTTACAGATGCAAACCTTTGTTAAATGACTGCCAGATATGAGGGTTCTATTTTAGGAAGCTGATTGAATCCAGTTTATGTTATGTTGTTGTTCAGTCGCTAAGTTGTGTCTGACTCCCTGCAACCCTATGAACTGCAGCACGCCAGGTTTCCTGGTCCTTCACTATCTCCCAGAGTTTGCTCAAACTCATGTCCATTGAATCAGTGATACTATCCAACCATCTCATCCTCTGTCACCCCCTCCTCCTGCCCTCAATCTTTCCCAGCATCAGGGTCTTTTCCAATGAGTAGGCTCTTCACATCAGGTGGCCAAAGTATCAGAGCTTCAGCTTCAGCATCAGTCTTTCCAATGAATAATAAGGGTTGATTTCCTTTAGGACTGACTGGTTTGATCTTCTTGCTGTCCATGAGACTCTCAAGAATCTTCTCCACCACCACAGTTTGAAAGCATCAACTCTGTAGATTATGCTATTTCTACCCTATTTTTATCAATACTTATCATGGACTTATATTTGAGTTTAGCACTGTTCTATACATGAAAGGGGTATAAAAGAAACACAGATTCATTCATTCAACAAACATATCACTGACCAGTATATGCCAATTATTGTTCTAGACATTATGGATACATAAATGAGCCAAATTATTAATAAGTCCCTGAACTCATTAAACAATTATGCCAGTTAGTGACAAGCGCCAAGAAGGACAATAAAACAGAGTAGTCTAGGAAGGCCCCTCTGATGAGTGACATAGAGGTTTGAATGACATTTAAGAGCCAGTCAGGTGAATATCTAGGAGAAGAGCCTTGGGGGCAGATGAAGCATCAAGTGGAAAGCCACTGAGGCAGATTTTGTGCCGAGTGTGTTCAGGGAAGAGTAAGAAAATCAGCACGTCTGGAGTTGAGTGAGAAAGGGAGAGAGTATAGAAAATGAAGTTGGGTAGGTGATAGAATATGAATGTCTTTGGACCAGGGAAAAGATTAGACTTTTTTCCTTTTTCTTACTCATTTATTTTTGGCTGCCCTAGATCTTCATGCAATCTGTGGGCTTTCTCCAGTTGTGGCAAGCAGGGACTATTCTCTAGTGGCAGTGCATGGGCTTCTCATGGCAGTGGCTTCTCTTGTCGCAGAGCACAGTCTTTAGAGTGTGCAATCTCAGCAGTTGTGGCACACGGGCTTAGTTGCCCCGAAGCATGTGGAATCTTCCCAGACCAGGGATTGAACCCATGTCTCCTGCATTGGCAAGCGGATTCCCAACCACTGGACCACCAGGAAAGTCCTGGATTTTTTCTGAGTTGATGAAAAGGCATCACAAGGTTTGATGCTGAAGGAAACATAGTCTGATGTGTTTTTAAAGGATCACTGACTGTGGGGTGGAGAACAGACTAGAGAGAGGCAAGAAAGAAAGAGGGAAAACAAGAGGATCTTACAGTGATACAAGTCAGATCATGGGCGTTTGGACTAGGGTGGTAGTAAGAGAGGTGATAAGACTTGAGACAATTTTCATGGTAGAGTAAGTTGGATTTGTTGATGGATGAGTGAAAAAGATAGCTCTTTCAGAGAGTTTTGCTTTAAAGACACCCAGAGAAATTGGACAGTAGCTGAGGAAGGATGTGGGGTCATGGGAATGATTTAGTAGAGAAGGCAAACCTGATGGTGCAGAAGATAGAAGTCATAATTACTAGAGTGAGCTTGAATAGGCAAAAGGAAATGGATCTAGTGCACAAGTAAATAGGTTGGTCTTAAACAGAACTATGAACAGTTTATCCACAATATAGGAATGAAGACATAGAATAGGGGTATAGATGGAAGTAAGGTGGCAAGAGTAATGGGAATGTACGAAAGTTCTCTTCTGATTGTTTCTATTTTCTCAGTGACATAAGCACACTTGTCAGCTAAGAATGAAGAAGGGGCAGAAAGTATTAAGATTTGAGGAGAGAGGTGACTGAGTGAAACAGTCATCGAACAAAGTTAAGAGAGTGAATGACTGGTGAGATGTGGCAGGACTACCAGGCAGCCCTAAGGGATCACTTGAAGTTAATGGGCATAAATTTAAAGTAAAACCAGTCAAGATATTGTCCCTATCTTCCAAGCTGAATGAGGAAATAGGACAGGCTCCCAAATAATACTTCTCGAGCATTTATTATGTGCCAAACCCTATCCCATATCATCCTCTGAAATCTCTGAGATGTCATCCTGTTTTACAGTTGAGGAAACAGGCTTAGAGACACTAAAGATTTTGCCCAAGTTCAGCCACACTACTAGAAAACAGTGAAACTGGCTCTGGGACCCAGGCAGACTGACTCCACATTCTTAACCACTGTACTACGTCCACAAGATCGAATACAGTCACATGCTGACACAAATATGCCAATATATTAACAATTAGTGAGGCTAGGTGGAAAGGATATGGATGTGCATTGAACAATTCTTTTCAACTATCAGTGCCTTGCAATGCAGGGGGTGCAGGTTTAATTCCTGGTCGCAGACCTAAGATTCCACATGACACGGAATAACTAAGCCCACAACTTCTGAGCCCACATGCTCCATGCATCACAACAAAGATCCCAAGTGCCACAACTAAGACTCAATGAAGCCACATAAATACATAGTTTTTAAAAAAGAAAATAAAGTAAAACAAAAATTATGATTATAAAACACTGATGCTGTACTGTATTTGATAGGGAAAGTGTCTTTAAAAGTAAATTACAGGGCTTCCCTGATGGTCCAGTGGCTGAGACTCTGTGCTCCCAATGCAGGGGGCCTGGGTTCGATCCCTGATCAGGGAAGTAGATCCCATATGCCACAACTAAGGATTATACATGCCACAAATAAGATCTGGTGCAGCCAAATAAATAAATATATGTTTTAAAAAAAAAAGTAAATTACAAATTTAAGAATTGTTAGGTAGATGGACAATCCCATCCTTTTGGATATTAAAATGTGGGGCCAAACTAAGATTGCTTTATTGACCATATGTGATTGTATTTATTTACTTATTTGGCTCTGTCAGGTCTTCATTGCAGCACGTGTGATCTTTTGTTGAGGTGCACAGGCTCAGTAGTTCCTACTCAGGGACTCCACAGCGAGAGGGCTTCAGTAGTCATGGTGTGCTGATTTAGTTGCTCCCAGGCATGTGGGATCTTAGTTTCCAGACCAAAGACTGAATGAACCCATGTCCCCTGCATTGCAAGGCACTTTCTTAACCACTGGGCCATCAGAGTTAAGATGTGATTTTCAAAGGATATACTGGTCACATCTACACTGCTTTTTCAAGTCTTGTGATTTATTTGTGCTTTCCTAACATCTTGCAAAGTACTGGAGATAGCAGACAGTCATAAAATAACTATCTAATTTTTAAATTATTTTTTAAATTTTATGTAAGTATAGTTGATTTACAATGTGTTAATTTTTGCTCTAATGTTTTTGAAAGTAGATTATAAGTTGATATGGTCCAATTTTTATAAAAGATATAAATTGCTTATCTATGTATAAGTACATTTTTATTTAAAAATCTGAAATAACATGCACAAAAGTGTTCCCCAAACCCTATAGAATTCCTCCTTGTCCCCCTTTGACAAAAAAAAAAAAAAAAGTTTCACAAGAGGAAAGGTTATCCCTGAGACTCTTGGGAGACTGGTCACTCAATACTCTTTCTTTTCCCATGGTCTTCCTGTCTTCCTATAGCAAAATTTTTTTCACACGATCAATATAATGATCCAGTCGTTAGCTAGGTAACACTTTCCATGATGGCACACTGTCATCACAAGAGGTCTGTCCACACTGCAGAAGCAAGACATGGATGGGGTGTTTAGTAATAGGATAACATTTCAATAGTCCAGACAAGAGGGTCATGAGTCTAGAGGCAAGTTCTATAGTCCCATGATCTCTGACTGCAAATCTTGCTCTCTCTATTACCAGTAAATCCCTGAATCTGATCCTTGCTTTAACTATTATCCCTCCCTCCCTCCCTCTCTCTCTCTAAGCCCATTCCCTTAATCCACCAATTCTTTTCTCTCATCCCTCCCCTTTGGAGGAAAATCTGGACTCCAATTCTAAATATCTCCCTTCGAGTAGCTGTCTCTTCCTCCTCATTCCCTCCCGCATCAGCTAACCTTGAGAATCCACTCACCAGGAGTATGTATCGGGACTGAACCACACAGGCCAGCCCTTTCCCTCCGCCTGGCCAGCTGTTGCCTTCCTGAGTCTCTCCTGAGATTACTGACCCTGGGATGGAGCCATGGCACAGCAGCTGTCTGGTCACCCAGGGGCTCTCAGCTCTATTTGACTTAAATTTATGAAAGGTCACTAGGGAGAGCAGAAAAGGGTTCTAAAAAGGAGAAGAAAACCCCAATTACTCACAATCCTCCTTGAAATCTCTTTCATACCTTCTACTAAAACATAATATGTTAGAGCTTCATCTTGCCCCTCCTCCCTGTACCCTCTGCAGCCAGTTCTCAAAATAGCTGCTCCAAACACTCTGGATTTCTGGATTTAGTGGTTAGTGATTTGGTGCAGTGTGGGGGTTGGGGGCAGTTAAATCACAAGTTGTTAGCTCCCACCCTCTACATCATACTCAGCCCTTTACTGGTCTCTGGTCCCTGCCCTAACTCTCCTGTGTATCTCCTAGAAACTCAGCAATTTTAGGTGAATAAAGATCCTCTAGTGCATCTATCTGGAAGCCATCAGATTAACCATATTTCAGGCAAACCAAGGAGGCACGGAGGTCCACTCCGTGTGAACTACATGCTCTATGAGCGTCTCCACAAAAACTTATACCTGCAGAGGATCGATTCTAACCCACAAGAGCTGTGACAGGTGAGCGTTTCTCAGTCACTCTCTCTCTCAGCCTCTCATTCTGTCCAGGTATGGATTACTAACTCTCAGGTGCTCTTCTACTTCTTTCAATACTGAGCTCTTCTGACCCCAGAAATAACGACAGTTAAATTGCTTAGCAAATCCTTCCGTGTCCTTATAGAACCCATCTCTGGGAACTGAAGGGAATCAAAAGACTTTAGAATGCCACACTACCTCATCTTCTCACCCAACCTCATCTTAAGGCTTCCCTGGTGGTTCAGATGGTAAAGAACCTGCCTGCAATGGACGAGACCCAGGTTTGATCCCTCAGTTGGTAAGATACCCTGGAGAAGGGAATAACAGCCCACTTCAGTATTCTTACCTGGGAAATCCCATGGACAGAGGACCCTGGTGGGTTATAGTCCATGGGGTCGCAGAGTCAAACACAACTGAGCAACCTTCACTTCACTACCTCATCTTATTAAAAATCATATATATAAATAAAATACTTACCTTGTACCAGTCACTTTTCTAAGTACTTTCACACATTGAATTCTTACAATATAACACATTGAATTCTTACCCTATAAGATAGGTAATGTTACTAGTCTCACTTTACAGATAAGAAAACTAAGGTCCAGAAGAGGTTAATTAACTTACCTAAGGTCATATAGCTAAGAAGTAGCAAAGCCAGGATTTGAACCAAGACAGTCCAACTCCAGAGTCTACCCTCTTGAATATGCTATGCTATATCCCAGCCTCCAGCCAAAGACATAAGCATGTGTATGCATGTGGTACACACATACCGCATGAGAAGCATGTCGAACATGAAACTGACTTAATTAGGCAAGTTCTCCTGCACAGCAGAGCAATCTCTGAGTAAGAAGGAAAGTCCTAGGGATCATGACTTCTTCCACTTCCACAGTTAGACAGCTGTATTCAAGAACTACTCTCTCAGTCCATAGTCCCCAACAGTTTCTTGGTATACACTCTAGAGCAGGTGTCCCCGTCTTCTAGATCTAATGCCTGATGATCTGAGGCGGAACTGATATAACAATAATAGAAATAAAGTGCAAGATAAATGTAATACACTTGAGTCATCCATGAACCATCCCCACCACCTCCACTCCCCTCAACCCCTGGTCTGTGGGAAAATGGTCTTCCATGAAACCAGTCCTTGGTGCCAAAAAGGTTGCAGACCACCACTCTACAAGGTCCCGTCCTCCCAAAATGGGGAAAGCTTATTTGTAATTTGAGAATCTGACCCCAGACCATGCCTACTGATTCAGATTCCTGCTCTGATAGTTGAGCTAACCACACTGACTCTGGTTTTCATCTTTTAAAAATATATATATACAGTTTTAAAAAATATTTATGTATTTGGCTGGGTCTTAGTTGCAGCATGCAGGATCTTTAGTTGTGGCATGTGGGATCTAGCTCCCTGACCACGGATAGAACCTGGGTCCCCTGCATTGGGAGTTTAGAGTCTTAGCTACAGAACCACCAGGGAAGTTCTTGGCTATCACTTTAATGTTTGCTCAGTGGGCCTCCTGACACACACCAGGGTAACCCCTGAGGGTTAGCCATAGCCTGTTTGTGTGTTCTTCACTCCCAGGGCCAGATGCTAGCCTTTGAGATTTTGAGAATTCCATGTATAGGATCATCCTACTGGTTTCCATTCCAAATGACTCCCTTGCTTACATTAAAGCCTGTTATTCCAAGCTTCTAGTGAGTTGAAGCTTGGTTCAGTTCCACCTCACTGCCCACAGAGGACTAAATGTTTTTTACTTCTCAATACACACCAAACACTAATTAGCAACTATGAGGCCCATCAACTCTTGTTTTTCCCTAGAGGGCCCTAGTTTCTTTCCCTGCCTTCCTTCCTGTATTCCTTTTTTCCTCACCTCTGGGCCTGAGGTGTTCCAATTCGATCATCTTGGCAGTAGCTGCCAATTCCCCATGAGTAACTTTTGTTTCCTCTGCTGTTCAAAGTTGTGGACTCCCCCTTTCTGCGGGGAAGGAGGAGAAGGAGAGGCCTGCTGGCTTAGGGGTCTTTTGTCTTCAGGCGTTGAGACTGCAGAGAGAGGTATGACATAGCAATATTCTCCCTTTCCCCACCCCACACCTCCTTCCAGGGCATTTATCAGCATTCAGATGATGTCTTGTCCTTCCATTTGAGTTTTAGAATCCATTCCCCTTTCCTCCTTCTCAAGAAGCTTTACAATCAATTTTCTTCACTTATAAATAAAACCTCGTCCTTTCTCTAAGACACACAAAAAAGCTCCATCAATTTGAACTCCTTCTCCAGCCACCACTAGAGTGAAAAGAATCAGATCTAGGACCAAGCCTGGAGGAACCTCAATATTGAAAGGTCAGGGTGATCCATTCATAATAGTGCTAGAACGATTGGCTAGCCATGTACAAAAAAACCGCCAAAAACCTCAATCTATACTTTGTACCTTATACAATAATTAACTTGAAATGAATATAAAACCTAAAACTGTAAAACTTCTAGAAGAAAATACAGGAAAAAAAATCTTTGCAACCTTGGGTTAGGCAAAGATTTCTTAGATACACCAAAAGCACAATCCATAAGAGAAAAAAATTATAAATTGGACTTTGTCAAAATTAAAAATTGCTCTGGGACTTCCCTGGCAGTCCACTGGTTAAGACTCAGTGCTTTGTATAGCACATGGAGCTCTGCTCAATGAGACGTGGCAGCCTGGATGGGCGTGGGGCTTGGGGTAGAATGGATACATGTACATGTATGGTTGAGTCCCTTCACTGTTCTGAAACTGTCACAACATTGTTTGTTAATCAACTACACTCCATATAAAATAAAAAGTAAAGGAAAAAAAAAAGAAGACTTAATTCTTCCACTACAACAGGCACAAGTTCAATCCCTGGTTGATGCACTAAGATCCAACATGCCTGCTTGGCATGACCAAAAAATACACACACACACACACACACACACATATATATATATATTTAAAACTGCTCTTTGAAAGACACTTCTAAGAAAATGAAGAGACAAATCTCAGACTGGAAAAAATATTCGCAAATCCAAAATCTGATAAAGGACTTGTATCCAGTATATATGAAGAACTTTCAAATCTCCATAATATGAATACAATTTGCAAAAAGGACAAGATGTTTGGACACTTCACCAAAGAGGATGCATGGATGACAAATATGCACATGAAAATATGTATAACATCATTAGTCACTTGAGAAATTCACACTAAAACCACAATTAGATCTCATTATATACCTAATTAGAATTTTTGTTATTGTTGCTTTGGGTTTTTTGTTTGTTTTGTTTATGACAATACCATGTGCTGGCAAAGATACAGAGTATCTGGAATTCTCAGACATTGTGGGAATGCAAGATGGTATAGCTACTGTGGTAGTTTCTTTTTTTTAAAATTTTTCTTCATTTATTTTTTGGCCACACTAAATGGCATGTGGGAGCTTAGTTCCCTGACCAGGGATCAAACCTGTGCCCCCTGAAGTGGAAGTGTGGAGTCCTCCTAACCACTGGACCACCAGGGAAGTCCCTGTGGTAGTTTCTTAAGGGTACATTTATCATACAGCCCAGCAATCCTACTCCCAGGTATTTACTCAAGTGAAATTAAAACTTACGTCTACATGTAAACTTGTTAAGTTAATGTTTATAATGGCTTTACCTTTAATCACCAAAAACTATAAACAATCAAATGTCCTTTAACTGAGGAACGGATAAACAAATTGTAATACATCCATACAATGTAATACTACTCAGCTTAAAGAAGGAATGAATTATGGATACACACAACATGGATGAACTTCAAAGGCATTATGCTAAGTGAAAGAAGCCAGACCCAAAAGGATACACACATATTGTATGATTCCAATTATGTGACATTTCTTGCAAAGGAAAAACTATAGGGACCATAGACAGACCAGCAACTGCTGAGGGCTGAGGTCATGGGAGGGGTGACTATAGAGGGGGCTGGGGGAATTTGAGGATGATGGAACTGCTCTACATCTTGATTGTAGTGGTGTTTATATAACTACATATTTGTTAAAATTCACAGAACTATACTCTGATAAGGGTACATTTTACTTCAAGTAAATTATGCTTTATTTTTTTTATTAAGGGAGATAAAAAGGTTAAGGAGAGGTCAAGAAGCCAGCAAAGACTGAGAAGAAACAAAGTAGAAAGGTGACTGGGGTGGGGGTGAGGGCCAGGATCTCTCATGTCTCTCTTCTTTCCATAACTGGGCTCCTCAAAACATTTACTGTTTCCATTTCCTTACCTCCCACACACTCTCCAGCCCACTTCAGCCTAGCTTCTACTCCTTCTCCACTGAAATGGCTCTTTAGGAAACCAAAGTTCTCTATGATACTAAATCAAAGGCAAAGTTTCAGCTCCCCTTGTCTTGACCTCTTGAAGCATTCAGCAGTGTTAATCATTTCACCTTTCTTGACACACAGTCTTTCCTTGGTTCCTGGAGCATCACAGTTTTTCCTGTTTTTTTCTTTCTGGACACTTCTGCCAACATTTAAGTATTGGAGGCTCTCAAGGTTTAGGTCTAGGCTCTCTTCTGTTCTCTTTTCCCAGATGATCTTATATGTACCTATGACTTCAGTTTATCATTTATACCAGAACCATCCAACAGAACAAGGGTCGGCAAGCTACTGCTGACTGCTAAATCTGGTCTGCAGCCTGTTTTCCTAAATAAAGTCTTACTGGAACACCAACATGCCCTTGTTTGCATATTGTTTGTGGCTGCTTTGGCACCACAACAGCAGAGTTGAGTAACTGCAACAGAGACCACACAGCCCAGAAACCAAAAATATTTGCTACCTGGCCCATTACAGGAAAAGTTTGCAGACCCCTGCAATAGAACTTTTCGCAATAATAGAAGTATTTTGAAATGATAGAGTGCCATCTAATATATCGTACTCCCTAGACGCTTTTCACTTTCATGCATTGGAGAAGGAAATGGCAACCCACTCCAGTATTCTTGCCTGGAGAATCCCAGGGACAGAGGAGCCTGGTGGGCTGCCGTCTATGGGGTCGCACAGAGTCGGACACGACTGAAGCGACTTAGCAGCAGCAGCAGCAGACACAAGGGGCTACTGAATACTTAGAAATGTGGCTAGTGCAACTGAGAAATAAAATTTAGAATTTTATTTAATAACTTAATAATTCTTATTAATTATTGATTAATAATAATTAAACCATATTCAACAGCGCAGAATGCCATTGAAGACTCAAATGTACAACCTCCCTTTGTTATCAAGAAGGATTGGTTTTAGGATCCCTAAGGATATCAAAATCCACAGATGCTCAAATCCCTTATATAAAATGGCACAGTACAGTTGGCTCTCCACGGGTTCTGCCTTCTTAGATTCAGAAATCTGATCCACTGTTGCTGGAGCCTATGGATGCAAAGGGCAGACCACATATCTCTTTCCCAAACCTCTCCTCTGAGCTTTAAAATGTCTCCACTTGGGTGTTTTATGGAAACTCCAAACTCTTCAGTTTCAGACTAAATTCATAATTCTACCTACCCAACCTAGTCCTCTGCAATATTCCCCATTTCATCCAATTGTACAAGCCAGAAACCTAGAAATTATTTTGGATACCTTTCCTTTATATGGCATATCCAAATTCAATAGTAAGTCCTGTTAACTTTATTTACCCAATATCTCTTAATCCATTCACTTCTCCCACTGTTACCACCCTAACACAGCTGTTTCTTATGTAGACCACCTTAATAGCCCAGGTGTTACCAATGCTCCTAAGATAGAGATGAAAATTCTTAACATGGTCTAAAAGGCCCAACGTTACGCAGCCTCTGATTACCTTAGTAACCTCATCTTTGTTCCTTCCCACCTCAATACCTTGACACATGGTTCTCTTACCCCTGCTCCCCTTTTACCTAGTTAAATTCCTATTCTTCAGAGCTCTCCTCAAGAATTCCTGCTTCCAGGAAGCTCTTCTAAGCACCCCAGACTAGGCTAAGTCCCTCATTATAAGTTTTCATAGAACCTAGTATTTCTCCTTGATAGTACTTTTCATTAATGTAATTAAATATTAATTTAGTGGTTAGATACTGAATGTCTCCCCCATCTCAGTGAGCTTCTGTGAGGGTAGTGGCAGTATCTATCTTATTTACTCTTGTAGTCCCAGGGTCTAGCACACAATATATACTCAGTATTTGCCTTTTTTTCAGTCTAACACTTTTAAAAAAAATATTTATTTGGCTGGATCAGGTCTTAGTTGCAACATGCAGAATACTCAATGTGTCATGTGGGATCTTTCACTGTGGCACACAGACTCTCTAGTTGTGGGGCATGGGCTCCAGAGTGGGCAGACTTCAGGAGTTGTGGGCCTCGGGCTTAGTCACTCTGTGGCATGTGGGATCTTAGTTCCTTAACCAGGGATCGAACCCACAATCCCTGCATTGCAAGGCAGATTCTTAACCATGGGACCACCAGGTTAGTCCCCAATTAGTATTTGTCAAAAGAATGAAGGGAGCTCCAACTCTACTTTATTTGCCACCTCACCTAACTTTCTAAAATCTAATTTGTTTCCAGATAGCTGAGGGCCTCATTTTGTAGTGGTTCAGAGATAGTGAAGCTAGGTCATTGTTTTTCCTCACTTCAGCTGATGTACCTGAAAGAGAGCTGAGGATGAAGGGGAAGAACTTCTCTAGAAGTGTGTTTCATGTTACTTGTATTACGGTTATTGTGTATTTGTCTTACCTCCCTTTCCCCACCTTCACCACCCCACCAGAGCCCATTTCCTTGAAAGCACGGTCCATTCATTTGTGTATCACTAGCAGTAACTGCAACCTATACCTTGCACATAGTCGTTACTCAATAGATATTTGTTTACATGAATTAAAATTTTCTTAAGCCTCAAATTCCTGGTGGAAGCAGTATGTCATATTAGGTAGAGTTAGACAGATCTGGGTTCATATCCTGGATCTGAATTGACTGTCCCAGCTCTGCCATTCCTAGCTGTGTGACACTGGGAGGGCAGTTAGCCTTGCTGTGCTCAGATCTCTCATCTACAGAAGAGAAATATCTATCCTAAGAGGTAAAAAGAACTAGAAAAATATATGTAAAATGTCTAGTCCATATTAACATAAATAGTTATTATTCTGAAGTAATGTAACTCTGGGTTGAATGTAAGAACAGGTCAAGTTACTAGGGTGTTGCATTGTTCAAGTCCTGGAATGAAATAGCAGAGCTTTCCACAGAGTAGATCTTCACTAAGTGGGACTGAAGAAAGAAGGGAATATCTGGGATGGCTCTAAAGGCCCTTGAGGCTTATTCTGGTACAATAGGAGTTTCATAACTGATCTCTTTTTACTCTAAACCAACCCTGGAAATCACAATCTCCCTATCTTCCCAATGCCTGACCCCAAAAAATGCTGACAAGGGCTCTAAACCTTTGGTAAAGGGTCCAACAACAGAGTGCTAGGATAGAAATTGTATTCTGTACAACTCTGGAGTCCTGGAGCCTGCTGGAACTAGTCCCAGGTCAGGGGTGTACAAGAGAGGATCTCCAGTAGAGCACCTCCAACAATGTTCATGTTTTACTTCAAGAACCCTTAGACACAAACACACTGTTTGTTTGTTTTTTTCCTTCTTTCTTTTTTTTTTGAGTTATAGACCACAGGGAGGTGATTAGTGCTCAGGAGCAAATAAACCTCATCTCTTTGATCAAGTTCTTTCATCCACCTATGTATCACAAAGATGTTTGTGGAAATATACTCCTTGCCTCAGAGGATAGTTTGGTTAGTATTGTCTTGGCAAAGCACCTAAAAACAGTCAAAGTGGTAGCAACTTAGGTGCTGTTTCCTTGCTACCACTATTGGGAAATAGGTACCCTATAACTCTAGGTCCTACTTGCCCCACCCCCTTCCTAGGCTGCAATTTTTCCTTTCTTTGTCTCTTTCATCTTCAGTGGTGTTGCCACAGCAACCACTGTCACAAGGAAGAGGCAAGATAGTGTCAACCCCTCTGCTCCAAGCAGCAAGTTAAAACTAACCATAGGAAAGGTAAACTACACAGATTTTCCTATACTCCTCATCCTACTGGAGTCTTTCAAGAGGTATCACAGGTTGTTAGCAGCAGCAATAGACAGGAACAAAGGAGCATCTCATCATACCTGGGCAAAATGTACCCTGCTTTTGCATGATATAACTCGGATGCTGGGCAAATAAAAGCATGTTATACACACATTATAGTATTGCTAGAATCACTTAATCCAGATGAATAGGCACAAGGACTTAGAATCCTGTCCTACAGTCCAGGGCAGGGAAATCTAAAAAGGGACTGAATCCTAAAAATCCCAGATACGAATCCCAGACACCTTTTTCTTGCCTGAGTATTGACATAAATCCTAGGCTGTGTAAGCTCCCTGTTTGCTTTAGAGGTACAGAAAGGGAACAGAGACAGGGTTAGTGCATCTGCTTTCAAGTTGTGACAAAGAGGCTTCAGCCCCCCAGAGACCCTTCTATCCCTGCTGACGTGTCCCCTCCCTCAATGTTAAATGAAGTTCACCGCTAAAGATCCTTAGAAAGGCCTTTGGGATCCCCTGGTGCCCCTGAAAGACCCCAGACTGCTGTTTTTGGAGCGCTGCTGGAACTGTTTCAATTCTTTCAGTGTAGCAACCAGCTGCAGTCCTCAAACAGCTTCAGAAAGACTTTCTCAAGGTCACCCTCAAGATTATAACAGAAAAAGAACTACAAATCCTTACTCCCAGTTCTACATACACACCTTCTTTTCCTAACATAAGGCATATAACTCAAATACCTTATAGCTTGGGTGCCTCCTAAGGCAGGAATAGAATCTAAGCAGTCCGAGCTCCCCAGCCCCCTGGTCTGTCCTTCCCCATTCAGCCACCCCACCTCTGTTTCCTGGAATAGCAGTACCCCTCACGGAGTCAGGCAACATTCCTTGTTTATGCCAGCTCATGGTATGCAGTGAGTCAAAGGCCCCAGCCTGTTTCCCCCCAGCATGGACTGCCACAATTTAATGAGTGTTATTTGTGGTGCTTTGCACACAGCTTGGAACTGTGCCTTCACCCCATACTGAGGGTAGGGGGTGGGGGAGAGAGATTAGTGCCAAAGCATCATTTATTACTATAATGTTCAATGTGCATCCCACCCATGGCGTTAATGTCCCAAAATAAACGTATTAATCCCAACACAGCCTACAAAGCAAACACGCAGCTGGAGGGCTTTGTGTGGGAGGGAGGCGGCGGCAAGGACAACAGAACCGTAAATGGCACCTCTTTTCCCTGTATGGGGGGTTGGGAAACCTAGGTGGGCCTGCCTTCTGGTGTCAGCCTGGAATTAAGCAGTCATCAGGCTTCAAGGAGGAGAATGTGATAAGGTCCAGACACCTGCAGAGATGCAGATTTCTTAGAGAAAGTGGTTTTGGATCTGCTTCTGGCTTGGCTTACTCTTTCAGGTAAAATAATTCTGGGGCAAGGCAAGCCATTTTGAGCAGCAGGTTTGGAGTATGGATTTAGAAAATTATGCACTTGGTATTGATCACTTACTTTGCCAGCCTAATACATTCTTCTTTCCCTCTTCTAGATTTCTCCTCCAGAAGCCACTAATACTCTCTTTGGAAGTCAAGTGGCCAAATAAAGGAGGACTGTTCAGCATCTGTTTGATCATCAAGTATAGCAATTTTACTTAAATACCCACTTTTCAGCAATGGGTCCTCCAAGTCAAATAAGTTAGAGTTAACAGAATTGGTCACTCCTTTCTTCTCTGAAAGAAAACCTCTCCTTCTGGTCCTTGATGCTCTACACTTAAGGAAATCAATGATGGACACCAGAAGCTAAAAATGCATGAAAAGAGGGTCTCCAGGCTTCCCCTTCCCTTGATTCCTATTAACTTACCTACTCCACTTCAGCATATTCATTGCACCCATTTTTAAGGTGACTAGGCATCTCAAGGAAGAATAGTGCTTTCATTCCTATGTTGGTCTCTCCTTTCTCTCTATTCTCATACTCAGGATTTATTAAATCATCCTGCTTAGATTTCCTATATAAATTATTTGTAATATTGTCCTCCAAAGTTGCATGCAGATTTTACATCATTCTATCACTGGGTCACACACTAAGAGTCTTAGGGAAAGTTCTTTGGGGATTAAAAAGGCAGTCGTCTGTGCCCCACTGTTGACTCTAATACTGAGGTTTGGGCCTCAGTTTCCTTATCTGCAAAATGAGAAGACTGGACCAGATGACCTTTACGGCTCCTTACTGAATCTGAAATTATATCACTAAATGTTTTGATGTATTATTTGAGATTTTCTTGATGAAAAATATTACCCATGTTTCTTCTAGAAAGATTTTCGCAAAACTAAGCTTATTTTTTCCCATGATAACATAGACTCATGAAAGACAATTCGGAGCTACAGAAAAACAGAAAGAAAACAGGAGGAGGCATTTATAGAATCACTGCCTTGAAAAGACAGTTATTAACCTGATCCTTCTTCCTCCGCTGCCTCTGCAAGCCTATACCCATCACTTTTTTCAGGGTTAAGACCCTCCATGGACAGATATGAAAGACAGCAGGTTTGCATATTTGGACTTCAGCCACATTACTTATGGATGCCTGACCCTATAGAGATTTGATATTCTAAAGTGTAATTGATCACAGCTGCAGCTTAGGAAAAAGAGTCATCTATATTCCTGGGTCACAGGGTGACAAAGTCATCCACTTGGACCAGCCAGAGAGTCTCCTGCTCAAACAGCCAAAGTCAACAACCTGGATGGATGACTAAGAAAGAGATGAGCAAATTCTAGAACCAAGTTATGGTTTCTCTTACTTTAGAAAACAGATATTTCTAGAGGTAGAAAGCTTTCCAATATCAAGCTTTTCTATTTTATGTGTCCAATATAATTATCATAACTAAATACAATGAGAAAGAGAGAGAAACTTGGATTTCCCCCAAATCCCTACCAGGTTCCCTGACAACTGGTTCACAAAAGACATAACAGAATGATGTCACTCTGACCAAACTTCCATTGTGGAGAAGGCTTGTAGACTCAGACAGATATGCACAGGAAGAAGAATGTGATCCCCAAAGTATGATATGTTATGTTAGTCGCTCAGTCATGTCTGACTCTTTGTGACCTCATGGACTTTAGCCTACCAGGTTCCTCTCTCCATGGGATTTTCCAGGCAAGAATACTGTACTGGGTTGCCATTTCCCCCTCCAGGGGATCTTCCTAACTCATGGATTGAACCCAGGTCTCCTGCATTGCAGGCAGATTCTTTACCATGTTCTATTCCTATTACCTTGGAAGACAGCAAGCAGAAAAATAAAGGAGGGAGTACTGGTTCTAGTGAGGTTTCTAACTGATCTTCCCTCGCTCTATCCCCTGCCAGCCTGGGGACAGACACTATGGGGCAGACACCATGGGACTAGTTATCAGACCTCCATAACCTTCGTTTCAACACACTGACTGTTGGACCAAGGGATTCCTCCAGCTGGGGTTTTTTACACTTGAGAAGTGCAACAGGATCACAGAAAAACTTGCAAGTGTGCTTTAACGAGCCAGCTACACCATATGAGAAGGGATTATAGGAAAGAGCCCTCAGGGACTGGATGCAACTCCCATTCCCATTCTTCACGGAAACCGGCAAAAAGTTATTAAACTATAAGAGACAGACTGATTGACAGCAATCAAGTCCTGCCTGCAGCTGTGAATGCAGACAAGCCTGCGGCTCCTCTGCACATGAGCACACACACTCACAGGGAAATGCTCTGCTGCAGTACTGAGTGACAGCAAAGAGCCAGGAAGGCAAAGTGTAACCAGAGACCCTCCCTAGCAGTGTCACCAGGACCCTACACTTTTCTTCTAGGTCTGGCGACCACCCCCCTCCCAATTTTTGCTGTTCATTTGAAATGGGAATCTCTTAAAGAGATCCCAAATCCTCTCATTTCATGCAGTTTCTCTGAAGCAAGAAAATAAGCAGGTGGAGGAGGTGAAGCTTACATAAAATTCAGAGTGCACAGGGCTTTCCTGACTAGAACTCAGCCTGAAATAGGAGACCCCTGAGGCTGGGCTGAGAGAAATAAAGGAGCTTGGAGTCTCCCTGGAGCTTCAGAGCTGTGGGCAACATGCTTTTCATCATAGATTTAACAGGCGGAAGAAAACAGGCTGGGTCTTGGCCTCGAGGGAATTCAAGGCCCTTTGGGGATCTGGTTCAGAGACAGTTGGTCTCTGTGAAAGCTCAGGTAGCTGCTTCTGGATTTCATAAATACTCATCCCTGAAGTCGGGCTCAGCTCTGTATTAGGGGGCAACTTTGACAGCTAAATTCCTAGTTAGAGCCAGATCACTCTGACAGCCTGGAAGTCTGGGCAGCCGTGCAGACAGCTGATGGTTACTTCCCATTCAAGGATCCTACTCTCACCATTCTACTTGAGTTCCTGATTGAGGCTAGCCAAGTACAGCTGCTAAGTCAAGACATGACGTTCCCCTCAAACACCAAATTGTTTTTCTTGACACTGCTTTGTGACAGTTTTATCACTCCACCAAATACCACTCTAAATCCCAGCCCCTGTAGCATATTCTATAGAAAGGCTATGCACTTCCCCTTAAAAGCACAGACTAACCATACATCTTCATGTTGGCATAGACCTCAGATCACAAACCCCCAGGGGATGGCTTGAATTGCAACTTTCAGATTTAGAAACACTGGAGGGGGCATTGAACTCGACCTCAATGAAAAGAGGAGATGGAAAACCTCTCCTCTCATATTAGAGCTGAAAGAAGCAAAAGAAAAGAAGATTGAATCTCTTTTTTTTTTTCCTTTTCTTTCTGAAAGGCTGCTGTAATCACAGTCACAACTATCTGAGGGAGAGGAAACCACTTTTGTTCATCTGCAGCCCCCAGACTAGCTGAATTTTCCAGGATGAATTTAGTGGACATGGCAACCAAAACATGGTAGTTGGCACTAATTGGCTCCCTGGGTGACAGCCTTTGGTAGTCAGCAGAGCTCTTGCTAAAGATGAAGATCTAAAGAGAGACCCCGGCTCCAGCGTCGTGCCCCTTCACTGATCTGTATTCTTGAGAATTCTCAAGCTAGTTTTTCTGAAACACTCTAAAAAAATGCTTTTAAGTTAAAATTTTAAAGAGAGAGAGAATAGCTAACATAGATTGAGTGCCTACTCTGTGCCGGGTACTAAGTACTTGGCATATAATATCTCATTTAATCATTAGAACAACCAGTATTACTTCCGTTTTGCAGATAAAACACTGAAGCAGAGAAAGGTTTAGTAAACTTGCCTAAGGCCATATAGTAAGTAGTAGAGCTGGGATCTGGCATATAGATGAGAAGTCGGATTTAACACAGGATCCTGGGTACTAGGAAAGGGGTTGCCAAGAGCAAGCCTGTGATGTCACTCACTGCCCATACTGACTTCACTCAGAAAGGAAGATCCTTGTCTCTGGATGCCTGCGAATGCAGTCAAACAATGGGACAGGTCTTTCCCAGTTTCTGTTTTGCCCCTCACAGATGGACAGTGTTCTCTGAATAGAGGAAATCACAGTTAATGGACTAGGTCTGTCTCAGATGACCACGGAGCCTCAGGATGTAACAAGCACTGCAGGGCGGGGGGGGGGGGGGGGGGTGGGTCTATTTTTGAAGGGGACATCTCCCCAGGAGCCGGACAGGCCCCCACCACAAGGCTTCTGAATGTCAGAAATGGTCCCTCCAACAGTTGGCTTTTGATTGAATGAATGGAGGGTTGAATGTCACCTTCCTAGAAGGGGCAAAGTGGCCACCTCAGGGGGCGAAGGCTGGAGTTCTCTGCTGAATGCTACCTAAGGAGTGTAAAAGCAATACAGCCCTAGGAGGACAGAAGTAAATGTTTTTCTCAGAAGTCAGGGGAGTGAAGGGAAGCCCGAGTAACCTCGGAGCGGTAAAACAGATGCGGAGAGCCGCATCCCGAGGGTGAGATTTATAACCAGAGACCTCAGCCTTCCTCCATTCTACACTCGATTCCCGTCCCCCAAAATCGCCACCCACTGTCGGGAAACTTAAAGCCTCCCTTTTCCATTCGCTCCCAGCGCCTGGATACGGGGCCTTTTCCAGAGAAGCAGGTGGGCGCCCCGGGAGGCTTCTCCGTGGAGGTGGACTACAGCACCCTCCCGAGCCGCCCTGGGACACGCGAGCCGCGGCCTCCCCGCGCCGCTGCCCTAGCCCGCAACGGGGAGTCGGGCAGCGCCGCTCACCTCGCTCATCTCTGCGACCAGACGGGGCGCGCGGGGCGCGGCACGTGCAGGGGAAACAAAGGGCCCTCGGGTTGCACCGGCGACGGCAGCGAGTTGCCGGGCTCTGAGGCAGGGTCCTCGCTGATGAGGCGGGGAGAGTCGGTGCAGAGAGCCGTTGTTCTAGTGCCCGCACCCCAGCTTCAAGCGCTCAGGTCCGCGCCGGGAGTCCCCTTCCGACCCTGTCCTGTCAGAGCCGCGCGCTGAACCTCCGCTGGCCCCACCTTTTATAGTCAGCGCCATACCCGCCTCCAACCCGACCAATAGGAGCTCTTCCTACCTCAGAGTGACAGCCCCTCGTAACCAATGGTGGCAGGCTCAGAGGTCTGTTGCATTTCCAAACTAGGGTAAGACAGAGAGCTGGAAGGAGGGGAGACCGTCGGGGGATGAGCGGATGGAAAATGAAGTAGGGGGAGCAAAGAAGGAAGGAATAGTATACGAAGGAAGGAAGGAGAGAGAGGGAAGGAAGGGGTGTGTGAGTTTGAGAAAATGAAGAAAAAAGAGCTGGAAGGAAATCAAGAGGGTACATGTGAAACAGGCAGCAGTGAATCAAAGGGTAAAGGGAAGAAATGTTACAGATTAAGATTTAGTTATAGAATGGCAGTCTGAGTAAGAGAAGGGCGGAAAGGAGGAAGGGAAGGAGAGGGACAGAGAGAGAGAGAGACAGAGAGATGGAAGGGGACAGTGTTCTGTAGCAAAGAACAGGGAAAGTTTTAAGTGCCTGATTCAGAAGATTTTATTCTTAGGAGCTGAAAGACATTTTCAGATTCACCAATCCTACCTCCCACGTAATGCAAAAAATCCTCTCCAGCAAAATGATGGTTCCCTAGGGTCCACTTGAATAGGTAGCAAGCTCCTCCAAAAGTTAATTTACAACTGTTTACTCATTCCGTCTCAATCTGACAGTGCATCCTCCACTGTGCTCCACTGTGGTGGAGAAACTATAAATAAAAATGAAAATTAAAAAAAAAGAGAGACTTCTTATGACCTTACACCTTTTGTTGCCATTAAAATAGATTTCACTCAATATGCAAGTCCTGTCTCTTAAAGTCTAATTTTTTTCTTCCTGCAATTCAGGTAGCAACCCATTTGGTGGTACATGTTTGAGTACCAAAACTAGCAAGTGGACTCTGCCCAAGTGTAGGGAGCAGATGTGAAAGAGGAAGCCCACAGCCCAATCTGTACAGATTATTTTTCAGTAAAATGGAACTTTACTAAATAGTCACTATGTTGTATAAGCTTTAAGGAAAAATATGATGAGAGTAAGATGAAAAGAAATAGAACGCCTAGGTAAAAGTCATGAACTTTCTGATCACTTCAACCACTATACCTAAATACCTAGCTTTCATTTCTACTTTAAAGAAATCCTTTAAATGCTCTTGCCTGTGATACTTCTAGGCATTGCAAAATCTCTTAGCCCTCTTGAAGCTTCAGTCGGCCAAAGCCAAACACTTTCAGCTTTAGCTGTTACATCCTTTTGATAGTTTCTTTCATGGCCTGCAATAACTGAGTCATTAATAGCTGAGCTTCTCTAAGTCAGCAACCACTGATCCATTCTCAACAACTAGATTCAGATAAGACCTCAAATACCCTTTCACTAGCTAGACCCTCTGTGTGTTTACATTTTCACTGCCACTTCAGAAACAGAGAAATAGAAAAAAGATCATATCTTTCCCCCTACACCTGGGATCCTCTGACCTTCACTTTCCAATGGGAATCTGCCTAAGTTAATACTAAGTAGGCTAGCACCTACTCTATGCAGCCTCTCTGGCTTCCCCTACCTTTCTAACAAATGGATAATTAGCCTTGAAAAGACTGTCTTTAATGAAGCAGACCTCTCCAAAGTTTTTGAATAGTGATGCAAGGATTATACAGAGACTTCAAAATCCTAGATCATGGATTAACAAGCTTTTTCTGTAATAGCCAGGAAGTAAATATTTTAGGCTCTGCAGGACCTATAGTCAAACTACTCGAGTCTCCCATTATAGCTTGAGAGAAGTCATAGACAATATGTAAACAAAATAGATGTGACTATATTCTCATAAAACTTTATTTGTGGACACTAATGTGTGAATTTCATATAATTTTCATGTGCTATGAGTGAAATATTCTTTTTCTTCTTTTACATTTTTAATGTAAAAACCATTCTTAGCTCACAGACTCTGCAAAAACAGGCAGTATGCCAGATTTGGCTTTCGGGTCATAAATTGCTGATACCTACCATGTGCCATGCTGTGTCAAGTTGCTTCAGTCGTGCCCAACTCTTTGTGAACCTGTGGACTGTAGCCTGCCAGGCTCCTTTGTCCATGGAATTCTCCAGCAAGAATACTGCAGTTGGTTCCCATTTCCTCCTCCAGGGAATCTTCCCAACCCAGGGATAGAACCCCAGTCTCCCGCATTGCAGGCAGATTCTTTACCATCTGAGCCACCAGGGAAGCTCTATAGATGATTAAATGGGATATGATCCCTACCATAGATGATTAAATGCTCAAGTATGCTACAACAGTAAGTTGTATAGAATTAAATAGTAATAGGTCTAAGAAGAAAGACATTGTCTAGGACTGAAAGACTCAAAAGATTCCTGGAGAAAATGGGATTTGTGTTGGATAAAGGAAGGGTAAAATTTAGACAAATGGGAGAAGGGAGGTGGAAGGAGGAAAAGGTGTGGATCTGGCATCTGGGTGGGAACAAGAAAAAAAATCATGAAAGAAAACTGAGGTATATGATGGGGAAGTTTCAGGAGATGTGTGAAGGTCTTGAATATCAGAATAAGGAATTTAAACCTGATCCTCACACAAATGGCACTTTCAGATTATTCTTTTTAAAAAACATTTATTTGGTTGCACCAGGTCTTAGTTGTGGAATGCAGGATCTTTAGTTGTAAGCTGCAAACTCTTAGTTGCAGCATATGGGATCTAGTTCTCTGACCAGGGATCAAACCCCAGCCCTCTGCACTGAGAGCACAGAGTCTTGCCACTGGACCAGCAGGGAAGTCCCTTTAGATTATTCTTGCAAGGTAAACAAGAATTGATGCGACAAGAGGAAGACCAGGAGCAGGGAGACAAAATGGGTGACTATAGGAAAAATAACAGAAGAAAAGGGACAACATCAATAAACATAAGGCATAAGGAATCAATAACAAGATTTAGGAGAGGATTCAAAGTGACTCTTGGAATTCAGGACCAGAACATGGGAATTTATTCAATTATTCATTGGCTCTTAAACGCACATTATGGCCAGAACATATGCTAGGTGTTGGGAAAAGAAGACCCACAGGACAAAGCACCGACAGCCTAGAAGAGGAGAGATGGTCATGTGAACTCAAAGGTGCAGTATTCTTATGGGTGCTGCAGTGGAGATCTGGGCAAGTGTGGTGAGAGTCCAGGAAAGGAATAGAACGAGAATAATAATCTGAACAGGCATCAGAAGGAACTACTAAAAATAGCAAGACCCCATGGATAGAACTGGAGTTGATCTGTGAAGACATTCACATACTAGAATGAGGATGAGTGAAATCAGATATACAAAAGTACTCTGTAAACCATAATGTTAAAATGTGAGCTATTTTTGCATTTTACCAGAGCCTTGTGACTAGATGCACTACTAGGGAATCACATAGAAGAAGAAAGTTGGGAAGGTTTAAATTGAGTCAAAAAAGATAAAACTCAGTTTTCCATAACCAATTGCCTTAGGAAAAATGAGAATCCAATAGAGGAGAAAGAAAAAAGAGCTATTAGAAGTACAGGTGGAGAATCAGGAGTGCATAATATCATAGAGGCTAGGGAGAAAAGGCATTTCAAAGAAGATAATATAATTGTCAAGGAGTCAAAAGCAATAGGGAGCTTAATTGGGAGAAACGTATGAGAAAGCCCATTGAAGTCAACAGGTCACAAATCTTTGATGAATTTAGAGAAAGAAGATCAAAACTAGATTACAGGTATAAAGGAAAGGTGGTATCCTGAATCCCTCTTGTTCAAAGAAGTTTATGTGCCAAAACCTGGGAGGCCAAAGAGGATAAAGCAGGCCCAGACTTGAAATTTGACTCAGTGGCCACCTGAGTGAGGTTGACCGCATGTCAACTGCAAACAAGGCAGGTAAGAACAGCAGGCAGCAATGGTTCAGAAGTCAGAAAGGAGTCAGAAATCAGACGAAAAGACTAATGAGTATCCTGTTAGAAACTCAGAACAGAAAAGGATAATCAGCTGTGAGAGACAGCAGCTAAAAGGGAAATAGGAATGTACCCAGAAGACATGTAACATCCGTTACTAGAACATGCCTGAAAAAATAGAAACCCATTAAGTATTTGTTTCATGAATGAATGCATTCACAAATAATAATATGATACCACATAGAATGAGCATGAGTTTGGAATCAGACCTCAATTCATATCCTAGCTCATTTATTCACTCCATAAACTTTTTTTATATGTGCTTGGAATATACAAGACCCTAAGGATCCAAAAATAAAAGATGCACCTCTGGACTTCAACAACTCACAATTGATTGACAGAGTCAGAAAGAAAGTGACAGTTGCTCTGTGATGTGATGAGTGCTGTGACAAATATGTGTGCAGATGTGTAGCTCTAACCCACAGGCTCTCAGAGGTGATCTGCTGGGCTCAGACCCAAAGGGCAAAAAAGATCAGGAGGACCGGGTCGGGGGATGTGGGGTGTGGGGGGGGGGGTTTGGAAGTGGGGTGTGTGTGGCAGTTCCAACCAGGCAGAATAATGAGGGCAGATATTCAGAGGTGTGTGAGCATAGCTTGCTCAGGGAGCTAAACACTTAAGCACATCTAGAGCGGAAGTACAGACGTTAGGTCAGGAGAGGGAAATGGGTTGGGACAGATGAGGGCAGAGTGATAAATAGGGGCCAGGTCATAAAGGACTTTGTGTGACATGCTAAAGAGATTGGATTTTATCCCAAAGGTGGTAAGAAGCAAATGAATTTTAAGCAGGAGAGAGACAAGATCGAATTTGCATTTTAGAAATAGCAACAGCATGGAGGATGGGTTGGAAAGAGATGAGGCTGGTCATAGACAGAATCATTTAATTTAAATAATTTAATTCCACTACTTGCATTGTTAAGTGGAAAATGATGAGGGCCTGAATTCAGCTAAGAGATAGAGGGCATGTAGAGGCCAGGAGACAGGAATGACAGGGCAGGCATCTGATCATTTCTAAGGAGGGAGAGAAAAGGGGCTAGGTGACTCCTTGGCTTCTGGCTCAGTATCATGGAGAGGGTGGCAATGGAGAGGAAGGAAACGAAGAGGGCAGGAGAATGAATATGTATTCACTTCCTTCCATGATTCAAGCACTGTGTAAGGAAGTTTACATATATTAATTTATTTAATCTTCACAACAAACTCAGCCAATGGGTATCACTAACCCCTTTTTCCAAATAAGAAAAATGAAGTTCAGAGAGTTTAACCTAACAGGCTACAACCAACACAGACGTTTTTCAGACCTGGGCTGGGACAAGCATGATGGAAGAGGGCAAGGACATGAGTTAACCCTGAAAACCTGTCCACCGTGGATGCCACGGGCATTCTGCAGCACCTCTCAGTCTCGGTTTGCTCAAAGGGAGAAACCCTGAAACTGGGGGAGCATTTCTGCATGCAGAAGAGCACAGAGAGGTGTGTTCCTAAAGCTACTCCATCTCAAAGAACGGCAAGGTGAACTCCTCCAAGAATAAGAAGGCTCAGGGCCAGGGAATTCCTGGAGAGTCTAGTGGTTAGGGGTCCATGCTTTCACTTCCAAAGGTGAGGGTTCATTCCTCAGCTTGGGGGAAAAAAACGGTTCAGGGCAATTCCTTTGCCCCAGGTGAAGGGCAGCCCTCAGCCAGAGAATCTCTCCTCTAGCCTGAACTCCTCCCTAATCAATACCGATCTAGGAAGAGGACGTCAGCCTCCCTTCCCCAGTCTGGGAATGAATGTCCCAGCCTGATGCTATCTGACTCTCATGGAGCTGGGTCTCAGTAACATCAAATAGTTAGGAAAGGAGCAAAAAAAAAAAAAAAAAAAAAAAGAGAGAGAGAGAGAGAAAGAAAGAAAGAAAGAAATTCAACAAGCAAGAATCAGAGTCAAAATTTGAACTTAGGTCTGTATGACTCCAAACTCCATGCTCTTTCTACTTTTGCATGTTGGGATAGTTACCAAGTTAGGTTATATAGGATATGTTAGTTTGTTGTAAGTTGACAATGATTTCTATTTTGTTTTATTTTTTCCATTTTTACTGAGCTACAATTGACATATAACATTGTATAAGTTTAAGGTGAACAGCATAATGATTTGATACGTACATATTGAAAAATGATTCATCACATAATTATAATTTTTTTCCTTGTAATGAGAACTTTTAAGATCTGCTCTCTTAGCAGTCTTCAAATATACAATATAGTTTTGTTAACTATAGTCACCATGTTGTGTATTACAACCTCAGAATTTATTTAAGTTATAACTAGGAATTTGTGCCTTCTGACCAGCTTCATCCAAAGATCCTTTCCCCATACCTCTGCCAACCAAAACTCTGATCTCTATTTCTATGAGTTTGAGTTTTTTTAGATTCCACATATAAGTGAGATCATACAGTATTTGTCTTTTTCTTATTCTATTAGCATAATTCCCTCAAGGTCCATCCACATTGTCACAAATGGTAGAATTTCCTTCTTTTTTATGACTGGATTAAATATATAACATATCTTACATGGATATAATATGATACATATATAATATTATATATGTATATAACATATACATTACATCTCCTTTATCCATGTATCTATTGATGGCCAGTTAGGTTGTTTCCATGTCTTGGCTATTACAAATATGGCTGCAATGATCATGAAGATATAGATATCCCTTTGTGATTTTGTTCCCTTCAGATATGCCCCTAAATGTGGAATTGTTGGATCACATGGTAGTTCTATTTTTAATTTTTTGAGGAACTGCCATCCTTTTTCCACAGTGGTTGCACCAATTTACATTCCCACCAACAGTGCACAAGGTTTCCCTTTTTTCCACATCCTCACCACCAATTGTTATTTCTTGTCTTTTTTATTTTTAGATTTTTTTTTTGTTGAGGTATAGTTGATGAACAATATATGTTTCAGGTGTACAACATAGTAGTTCACAATTTTTATATTTCTTGCCTTTCCATGATAGTCACTCTAACAGATGTGAGATGACATCTCGATTGTGGTTTGATTTGCATTTCCATAAAAATTAATGATGTTAAGCACCTTTTCATGTATTTGTTGGCCATTTGAATATCTCCTTTGGAAAACTGTCTATTCAGGTCCTTTGCTCATTTTAAAATTGGATTATTTGGGGGTTTTGCTATTGAGTTGCATAATATTTTGGATAATAACCTCTTATTTTGGATAGTAACCTCTTACCAGATGTGTAGTTCTCAAATATTTTCTCCCCTTCATAAGTGGCCTTGTCATTTTGTTGTTCATTTCTTTTTCTGTGCAGACTTTTTTGTTTGATGTACACACTGTACTGTGCATGCACAGTCACTCAGTCATGTCCTACACTTTGCGGCCCATTGACTGTGACCCGCCAGTCTCCTCTGTCCATGCAATTTTCCAGGCAAGAATACTGGAGTGGATTGCCTTTTCCTACTCCAGGGGATCTTCCAACGCAGAGATCGAACCTGAGTCTTTTACGTCTCTTACATCTGCATTGGCAAGTGGGTTCTTTATCACCAGTGCCACCTGGGAAGCACAAATTGTACTATTAATACTTTTTTTTTTATGTTGCTTGTGCTTTAGGTATCATAATGCTCCATTTTAGACATACTGAATTTGAGATGCCTATGTGACATCCAAGTAAAGTCATCTAATAAACTATTGGGTATAGTAGTCCTTGCACAAGTAATTTACACTCTCTGGCCTCAGTTTCCTCATCTTTAAAGGGCTGTTATTGTCTATCTTTTAGGGTAAATATTAGTAAGGATTCTTACACAGTACACTGCTCATAATAACAAATTAATGAAGCAATACATATAATATGAAACATGATTTTTACCACACGTTTGATTATATATTTTCTTGTAAGAGCTAGGAGTTCCATTTATTTATGCAGTCTCCATAATCAGACAGTAAATTCCTTGATAATAGGAACCCTCTCTTTTCTCCTTCCCCATAGTGCCTCACCACAGAGTGGGTACCTAATAACTTAATGCTAAGGGAAATTGGCCACTGTGAAAGTGGATAGAGGGCCCTAGACTCTTTCTGTACTCTCTACCCCAGTTGGTGGTACCACCATTCTCTCAATCACGCATGCTAGGAACCTGGAGTCATCTTTAACTCCTCTTCCTCTTTCTCAACCCAGACATGCTAGTAATCACCAAGTTCTAAGTACTTCACTTCCCATGTATTTTTCAAAACCCTCTCCTCCACTATATCCTCCCACTATCCTAGATCAGGCTTATTAACCCTGCATCTACTTTACGGCAAGAGTTCCAACTGGTTTCTTTGCCTCCAGTCCTGCCCTCAACACCCGGATCCCTCTTCCAAACAATCAGTAGTTAGTTATCTACAACAGATCTGACCATGTCATTGCCCATTTTACCCTTTAAAAGCTTCCTGATGGACTTAAGCTGCTATCTCCAGCACACAAGGTCTCCCATGAACCAGCACTGCCTACATCCCAGCCTCATATCCCATCTCTCTAGACTTCTCTCTTCCCACTCCAGCCTGAAATGTTATGCTCCAGCAAGAAAAGCCTGTTTGTGGTTCTACCATATCTACTTCATTGTATCTGGCTTCTCAAACTTCTCAGGTTGCACCCTCTACCTGAACTACCTTTTATTTTTTTATCTGGCTAGCTCCTCATTATCCTTTAAAAATCAACTCAGTTGTCATTCCTTCAGAAAGCCTTTCCTGCCTCCTCCTCAACACCTCTTTGCCAAAGCAGGATCAAATGTCCCTCTTCTGTGGTCCCATAAAGCTCTGTGCATAGCATCATCAGTGATTCGATTATATTTCCTTTTTTTTTTTTTTTTTTTTTTGCCTCACCACCCAGTGGGATCTTAGTTTCCCAGCCAGGGATCAGACCTGCACCCCCTGAATTGAAAGCATGGAGTCTTAACCACTGGACTGCCAGGGAAGTCTCTGGTTATATTTCCTTACATCTGTTTAAAGGTCTGTCTTCCCACTCCACGTGCTTAAACTCCACAAGGGCAGGAGAGCATCTTATTCATCTTTTTTTCCCTTGGGCTTTTATTCACCTTTTTTATCCCTAGTGTCTAATATATAGGAGGTTCTCAGTATTTGTTGATTGAATAAGTTAGTGTAAATTCTCACAAGAGTCCCACTCAAGCAAAGATAACAACAGATGCACACACATAAATATGCAAGGACGAGATCCAAGTCTGTGCTCTCTGGAACTCAGCTTACTTCAGAATGCAGTAAGTTATACATAGTTGGATGTTGTACCTACTTGAGATGAAGAGGACCTAAACAAAGCCCTTTCTAACCCAGTCTCTTCTCTCTGTCTCTAATGTATTTTTATGGTTCTAGCCTGTGTTTGGTTTTTAACTCATTGTCAGAGCAACATTAGTTATAATTTAGTCTTTAACTGAAGAAACTGAAAGAAACAATATGACAAAAAGAAAAAATGCTGTATTCTAGTGGAGAAGACTATATAAGTGCAGAACAACAAACACCCATGGAGAGCTGCACTGAGAAAGAACTTTCAAGGTAAAAGATTGAGATTTGTACCTTATTGCAGTGTTCGCGCGATCAGATTCATCCAGCATAGATTTATCCAACATGTTACCCATTCCCAACACATCCAAATAGCTTTTGAAATTATTTTTTTCCATTCATAAATTGGGGAGAGAATATTGTATACACACATACACACTTTTTCTTTTCAGAACTCTCACTTTTTTACTTTCTATTTTTATTTTAATCAATCATGGTTGATTCGGGTTTCCCTGGTGGTTCAGTGGTAAAGAATCCTCCTGCCAATGCAGGAGACGTTAGATCCCTGTGTCAAGAAGATCCCCTGGAGAGGGAAGTGGCAATCCACTCCAGTACTCTTGCTGGGAAATCCCATGGACAGAGGAGTCTGGTGGGTTAAACTCCATGGGGTCGCAAAACATCAGACATGACTTAGCAACAAAACAATAAGAGCAACAGTAGTTGATTTACAATATTGTATTAGTTTCAGGTGTACAGCAAAGTGATTCGGTTATACATATATCAATCTTTTTCAAATTCTATTCCTATTTATGTTATTACAGAATATTGAGTAGATTCCTCTGTGCTATACTGTAGGTCCTTATTGGTTATCTATTTTAGAAATAGTCATGTGTACATGTCAATCCCAAACTCCCAATTTATATTTCCCACCCACCTTTCCCCTTTGGTAACCATAAATTTGTTTTCTATGTCTGTGAGTCTGTTTCTGTTTTGTAAATAAGTTCAGTTATATCATATTTTTAGGTTCTGCATATAGGCAATATCATATGAATTTGTCTGTCTGACTTACTTTATTTAGTATGATAATCTCCAGGTCCATCCATGTTGCTGCAAATGGCATTATTTCATTCTTTGTAATGGTTGAGTAATATTCCATTGTATATATGTACCATATCTTCTTCATCCATTCATCTGTCAATGGACATTTAGATTGCTTCCATGCCTTGGCTATTGTAAACAGCATTGCAATGAACACTGGGGTACATGTATCCTTTCAAACCACAGTTTTCTCTGGACATATGCCCAGCAGTGGGGTTGCAGGGTCATATGGTAGCTTTATTTTTAGTTTTTTAAACTGTTCTCCAGGAGAAGAAAATGGCAACCCACTCCTGTATTCTTGCCTGGAGAATCCCGTGGACAGGGGAGCCTGGTGGGCTGCTGTCCATAGGGTCGCACAGAGTTGGACACAACTGAAGCGACTTAGCATGCATGCATGCATTGGAGAAGGAAATGGCAACCCACTCCAGTATTCTTGCCTGGAGAATCCCAGGAACAGGGAAGCCTGGTGGGCTGCCGTCTATAGGGTCGCACAGAGTCGGCCACAGCTGAAGCAACTTAGCAGCAGCAGCAGCATACTGTTCTCCATAGTGACTGCACCAATTTACATTCCTACCAACAGTGTAGGAATGTTCCCTTTTCTCCACACCCTCTCCAGCATTTATTGCTTGTAAACTTTTTGATGATGGCCATTCTGACTGGTATGAGGTGATATCTCATTGTAGTTTTGATTTGCATTTCTCTAATGATGTTGAACATCTTTTCAAGTGCCTCTTGGCCATCTGAACACACACACACTTTTTATACTTGCAAAAATATTCTTCAATATTTATGGAGCACTAGAAAACCACGGTGAAAGCTCCTACTTCTGATTCTTAAACTTATTACTTAGAAGTCCTTCATCTTGGTTCCATACAGGACCAGGTACACAATTTGCAGGGCCCACTGAAAAATGAAAACGCAGAGCCCCTTTTTCAAACATCAGTAAGAATTTCAAGCCAGCAGAAATAGCAGAGCATTAAAACAAGCCCAAGATCACTCTGAGCACAGAGCCTGTGTGACTTCACAGGCACACTCCCATGAAGCCATCTCTGGTGCACGAGTCCCCAGATCAATGCCAAATACCTCTAACATTCTAGAGGCCACTCTGATTTAATTCTCAGCCCTCCCTGCTTCGGAAGTGGTGCCTCTTCTGGCTCTTCGTACATAAGCTCTTAATTAGGCCCCAGTCTCTTTTGAAGAACTTACCTTAGAGGAGCATTGTACAATTGTTATGCCTGGTCTTTTACTGTGGACATACCACGTGTGAAAAAGCTTGTTGTCTCTCTCTCTCCCTCTGTCTTCTCAGCTTGTCCAGAATCCATATACAGAGGAGGCTGCAGATCTAACATGAATCTCGGCAGTAGGGAAAGTCCCTATGGATCTGATAAGGAGCAGTTTCTAATGAGTCATGAGGTCCCCTCCTGCCAGGGTCCCTCCCCATGTGCCAGCAGCCAGCACCATGGGCATGCTGGGAAAACCTCCCACCCAAGTCTTTGCCCTGGGTCCAGAGTCTGTGCCCCATCTAGGTAATCGCTGAGAACAACGGACCTACACACAACAGAAGTTCCTTGTTTTCCAGGTACTGAGGGCCATAATCCCTAACTCTAAACACTGGCAGCTCCTGAGACCAAGTGGAAAGCAGGTCAGAGGGGGAGTCTTGGGAGAAGAATCCAACACCAGATTCTGTGGCCTGCAGGTTACATGCTGTGTAAGAGGAGCAGGTAGGAGATCTTTCGGGGGGCAGAGATTAAAAGAAATGAAGTGCAGATAGTGCAGGGGGTCAGGCCCAGGGTAGGTTTGGGGAGAGGCTCTGCAGAAGGGAGGTTGAATGTCAAGGGGGGTCCAGAGCTGACTGCTAACCCCTCCAAAATTCAGGGGCCTGCGACAGCCATGGCCAGTGGGGAAGACGAGCCGAGGAACTGCGCAGTGTGTGGGGACCGGGCTACAGGCTACCACTTCCACGCTCTGACTTGTGAGGGCTGCAAGGGTTTCTTCAGGTGAGAACCTCCTCCTCAACACAAACAACCTCCCAAACTGCCTTCCAGGCAGCCTTTAAGCCTCGGCACATGCCAGGGCTTGTCCAGCTACAGCACTCTTGCATCTTGGAACCTAACCGCCCTGTAGCTAGCATGTGACACACTGGCAACCTCAACACTGTATAAACATGTGGCAAAAGAACAGAGGGAAGGCAGAGTGTGTGTCCTGTGTCAAGTGTACTCACTACCTGCAAAGCACCAAACTAGTATAGTCTATAGAAAGGATCGACTTTGCCTGACTGATTCTGTGCCCATGGAAATGCTTGAGATGCATTGTGTCCTCCCTACCCCTAGGGACTTCTGGACACAGCTCAGATTAGCCCATGTCACCACAGATTCAGGATTTTAGTTCCCCAACCAGGGATTGAACCCAGGCCCTTGGCAGTGAAAGCACCGAGTGCTAACCACTGGACCACCAGGGAATCCCCACCATAGATTCTTTGGGACCATATCATTGTAGCCCCTCACATACCCACCTGCTTCCTGCCATCCCTGACCCTCACAACATCTGTCTTCACAGGCGAACAGTCAACAAAAGCACCAGTCTCACGTGCCCCTTTGCTGGAAGCTGTGAGGTCAACAAGGCCCAGAGGCGCCACTGCCCAGCCTGCAGGTTGCAGAAGTGCTTGGACGCTGGCATGAAGAAGGACAGTGAGTTGGCCCTCTACCATCCCAAGAATCCACTGTGTCCTCCCCTGACTATGCTTTGCCCTTGTTCCCACAGCATTATTCTCCACATGGAAGACAGAGTAAGCTTTTTGAAATGCGTCAGACAATGTCACTATCTTGCTCAAGATCTCCAAGGGCTCCTCATCTCTTATGGTCCACGGTCTCACAGTCCCATGTCTGCCATACCACCTCTCAGATTTTACTTCCTACTCTTCCCCTTGCTCAATCCATCCCAGCCACACTGATGTCAATGCCATTCTCAAACACACCAAAGTACACTCTTCTGGGGACTTATGTAACTTATACTTGCACTTGCCAGTCCCTCTACCCGGAATGCTCTTTTCCTGGGTATTCTTTTTTTTTTTTTTTCCTGGGTATTCTTATGGCTTGCTTTTTCTCCTCTCTCTCTCAAGTATAGTGCCTGTTACTTAGTAACTACTCAATAACTGATTTAATTTTTTTCTCAGTGCCAAGTAATTAGGTTCAGCCCCCAAAAGACAATGTAACTTATAATAAACTAACAGAAATCAGCTTGCCTAAGTACACTCAGCTGAAAACTGGAGAGTCAGTATTCACCAGACCCTTATTTTCTTTGTGACATCACACTGCTTTTCATCATGGAGCAGTAGAAAAGAAACTGTAGAAGTCAAAAAGTCTTGAATCCAGTATACATCACGTAAGTATTTTGTGACCTTGGACCTGTAACTAGAATGTCAGCCTGTCTATGTTTCTGAAAAAGATGGAAATCACACCTGCCCTCTCTACCCATAGGATTGTTTCAGTCACTGAGACCTAACCTCAGAAGCTTTGAAATTATAAAGCTATTGCAACATAAGGTGATGTTTTCAGTATCACAAGCCCTTCCTCTTCAATATTCCCCCGGAAGCCAAACACCTCCTAACTTTCCCACTTTATTGTCCGTCCTTCCTTTCCCTCCTACAGTGCATTGTTTTCTGCCACAGCGTCCCATGGGTTGGAGAAAATCTACAGGAATCCCCTGCCACCTGGGGCCTCTGGGACTCCAGTCGAGCCCAAGGAAACCTCAGGATCTCTCCTCCCTCCTTGTGTCCATTGTGCAGTGTCCAAGGGTCCCAAGCCAGGGGCTGGCAGAGAGATGTGCTCTCTGCTGGTCTAAATAGCTTTGTCACATCCCTTCCCCGGGCACAGTGATCCTATCGGCAGAAGCCCTGGCATTGCGGCGAGCAAGACAGGCCCAGCGACGGGCACAGCAAGCATCGATGCAGCTGAGGAAGGAGCACAAAGAGCTAGTCCAGACACTCCTGGGGGCCCACGCTCGCCATGTGGGTACCATGTTTGACCAGTTTGTGCAGTTCAGGGTGAGCATTTATAGGATTCAAGATGAAATAAGACAAAAAGGGTGCCCAAGGAGGCTGGCCTGAGGGAGGGGACTATGTGCCATGCCCTGATAGAGGACAGGACTTCTCCAGAACCCCACCCGAGGCAGACTTCTCAGCCTGGAATCCTTCCAAGATAAAACTGTTGTGTTAGTCGCTTAGTCGTGTCTGACTATTTGTGACCCCACGGACTGCAGCCCGCCAGGCTTCTCTGTCCATGGGATTTCCCAGGCAAGAATATTAGAGTTGGTTGCCATTTCCTCCTCCAGAGAATCTTCCCGACACAGGGATCAAACCTGGGTCTCCGATATTGCAGGCAGATTCTTTACCATTTGAGCCATCAAATTAGAGAAATCTAAAGAGACCCCTAAGACAGGGGCCTCTCACTCAGGCTCTGATCTCTGCAGCCCCCAGCTCATCTGTTCATCCATCACCAGCGCTTGCCCACCCTGGTCCCTGTACTGCCCCTGCTCATGCATTTTGCAGATGTCCACACTTTCATGGTACAGCAAATCATCAAGTTCACCAAGGATCTGCCCCTCTTTCGGTATGTGACCCCTTCCCGTGCCTTTCCAGAAGAAATTGCTCCAGTAAATTATAATCCCACTCCATAAAAGAAAGTCACTAACCAAACCCATCCCTCAGCTCTTTCAAGTACCGGGTCTTGAATTCTCAGCTCGGCTTTTAAGCATCTCAATAAGAACTGGGGGTTCCTCTCCTTCTCTGAAGTTCAGTCTAAAGTGCAGGGTTCCTGCTCCTCACAGGTCCTTGCCCATGGAGGACCAGATCTCCCTTCTCAAGGGAGCAGCTATAGAAATCTGTCATATTGCACTTAACACCACTTTCTGTCTCGAAACACAAAACTTCCTCTGTGGGCCTCTTCGCTACACAATAGAAGATGCAGCACAAGGTGAGATGGTGCTTGGGCAGTAGAGGGCATGCATCCCTTTGGTAGGGTATGTGGCGAGGTGACCCGCAGGCTCCTAAGCCTAGTATCTCCCACAGCGGGGTTCCAGGAAGAGTTTTTGGAGTTCCTCTTTGGCTTCCATAGGACGCTGCGCCGACTACAACTCCAGGAGCCTGAGTATGTGCTCATGGCTGCGATGGCCCTCTTCTCTCCTGGTGAGCATCCCCCAAAGCCCAGAAACTTTCATTCTACCACCTCTGCCCAAACTCCCAGCTCCCTCAATCCATCCATCCAGGCCTTGTAGTCTTCAAGCCTGTGGAGTAGGTCTATCCCAGTCTTGGCTCTCCAGGCCACCCACAACGTCCCATCTTATCCTTCCTCACTCCCTTTCTTACAGACCGGCCTGGAATAATCTGCAGGGAGGAGATCGATCAGTTGCAAGAGGAGATGGCACTGACTCTGCAGAACTACATCCAAGGCCAGCAGCCACGTCCCCGGGATCGGTATGGTGGGACTGGGCACATGGAGGATCTACCAAAGGGGTTAAGGAGACAATTCAGGATGAGTACTTTTACTGTCCTTTCCTTTGGAAAACCAGGGCCCCTGGGGATCTAGTCCTTCCTTCCCGTTTCACAGAGTTTCGGCATTCAAATTGCTCCTACTGCTGTTTCATCTCACTTTTTCCAGATCTTTTTATTCAGCAGAGATGCAAAGTGGTAGCTCACAGCTCTGAGTAATAGCATTCCTGAAATTGATGACATCCATCACCTCACCAAGCCCACTTCTCCAGACTAAACCAACCTTATCAAGAGTCTTGTTCACTCTCTTGGCCCTTCCCCTACTCTCCATTGGTCAAATTCCTTTAATTTTTCGTTCCTCTTGAAGTTATGGTCATTCAGTTTCATGGTCAAAGCCACTCCCTGGTTCCACAGTCCATGAGCTAACCAGGCTCTGGGGCACACTCCACTTCTGTTTTGCTTATTCCTCAATGTGCCAGTTTGGTCAGAAGAGGGGTGCGTTATAATACCATAGAACACACCCACCTTCTAGAACCTGCTCTACAAGGCTAGATACACACAGCTGAAGATCTGGTCAAGTCAGGGGTTTCTCCTCACTTGGCCCTCTGGGCCCTGGGTTCAAGAAAAACAGCATGGTGAGAGAAGTCAGTGCCATATAGAGGCCCCTTTGGAACTTGGTGTTCAGACCTAGCTTCACTGAGAGGCAATTCAGGGGGTCAGGGCCTCAGACAAGACTCTTAGCTGCCTTATTTCTCTCCTCTTTCCCTGGTGACCACAAAGGTTTCTATATGCGAAGCTGCTGGGCCTGTTGGCTGATCTTCGAAGCATTCACGATGCATTTGGGTACCAAATCCAGAACATCCAGGGATTGTCCACCATGATGCCACTGCTCCAGGAGATCTGCAGCTGAGGCCCAATCTACCTCCTTCCCTAGCCCCACCTGGACACGTTGGACTGGAAAGGGGAGAATCCTGGCGCCAGAGGTTGGAGACAGTAAACAGGGAGCCCACTGGTTGTAAAGAAAGATTAAAGCAGTAACTGCCTCTTCATGCAGTAATAGGGAGAGTGAGGAGTGGCTGTGGGGACAAAGTTATTCTCTGGAAATACAGAAGATGGGGAAGGAGGAAGCCTCAGGGCTAAGAGGTAAAGAAGCTCCTTCTGGGAATAGGTGGGCCCCACTTTCTGAGGTCAAAGATTTAGCCCTTCAGCCCTTCTTTTCCCAGTTTGGGAAACTCTGGGATGGAACACAGGATGGGGAGTGAATCCCATGCAGATTTTTCTGCTCTGAAGAGAAAGAGGCTAGGAGCTTTAATCCACAGAGAAATAAAGGAGGTGGGAGTGAGGAGAGAAAATTCAGCCAGACATACCCCTTAATTCTTCTCCCCTAGTCCAGAGCCATAAGAGCATGGGAGATGATACTGGACTGATGGCAGAGGTGGGAGACTCAAACCACTGCCTCAGCAGCTGCCCCTGTGGCAGCTCCAGTTCTGAGGAGGGTGTGGTCCTGTCCCCACTCTGCTCTTGGGACCCAGAGGTCACCCAGCAAGGTGGGCTCTGGAGAGGGCTCTGGCCCCAGGACACCTGCCTCAGAGGCTCCAACTGTCGTGTGGGCTGGCTCTGGGATGACCTCAGCCCACAGTGATGCTAAAGCCACAGTGGAATCTGTTGCGCCAGTGATTAAGGAAGGCTCCGAGGGCGAGGGTGACAGGCAGGGGGGGCATCTTCTTCTCCAGCACAGCACCCACACACCAGTTACTATCCACCAAGCCTGTTGGGAAAGAGAATACACACTATGTTATTTAACAGGGCTTGGAGAAAGGGGTCAGCGGATTTAAGGCAGCGCTTCCCTCCCACTGCCTGCCCCAATCGCTCAGCACCTCAGAATATCATCTGAACAGCCCTCACCTCTAAATACCATGTTGGCCTGGGGTAGAGTCAGGTGGTAACCAAAGGAGAAGGTTGTGTCTTGTAGCCTTGTGTTTGCTTCAAACTCCACTCCAACCTGAACCTGAGAACGGTGGGCAAGGATGGGAGACGGATCTGTGTCAGTGAAGACAAGAGGAGGCCTGACAGGGGACTGGCAGAATGAAGGCACGCATGAAATATATATGTAGTGTGGGCAGGAAAAACAGCAAGTTAGCAGGGCCTGTGGGGATCCAGAGGGACTTGTTAGGGGTAGGGGGTGGGGTCAGTAGACTCACCTGTTCATTTGCCCTGTGGTAATAACTGGCATGGGCCCCACCCGATCCCACATTCAACGTAGCTACCCAGTGTACAGCTGTAAAAATCAAAGTACAAGAGAAAAAGAGCGTTACTGTAGTAGAACACAGGCCAGAATCTCCAGCCAAGTCCAGAATTTCCCTCCCCATCACTATTCTTCCTCACCCCATACCCGAGTACTTCCCAGCCAGTGTCAGGATGGCCCCCTCTTCGCCTGGCCGCCGGTGATAAACTAGCTCTCCTCCCAGCACCAGTCGATGAGTGAGGCTCTGCAGGAAGTGAGCAACCATGATCACTGTGGGGGAATCGGGAGACCCGGAGTCAGTCATAGAGATAGGCCTGTTCTCTCATTCCCAATGGCCCCCACCCCAGCCTGCCCCCAAAGTTTCTTCTCTAACCCCTGAACTGTACAGACAATGTAGAGACATAGTCAACATTAGCAGGTGGGTAGCCAAGACAAAAAGAACCCTGTACCCATTCCTCACCTGATTCTCCAATCAGGTCAGGATTTCCTAGGGTCAGAGTGGCTGTGTAGTCATCTCCCCGATACTCGCCATCAAACTGCCACGTCAGGAACTTGGCCTGCTGCGTCTAGATAGGGAGAGCAAGAAGTAAAATCTCCCTCTCTCTTTACCATCACTGTTGCCTCTACTCCTCTCCCTCAGCCACCAGGGCAGAACAGTCAAGGAGGAGAAAGAGGAAATGCTTCAGTGGATGAAGGCAGGCACCACGGTCACCTGAAAGACAGCCTTGGCTCGGAACCGCTCTGCCAAGAGGAGCAGGACCTGGGCGTTAAGGCTGCCACTGCTGTCCATATCTCCTACCACAGTGGGGAACACCTGTTGAAGAGTGTCCACAATCAGTAATGCTGAACGGAGGGGCACCACTCGGCCTGAATCCAAATGTAGGATTTCTTTAATGGTACGCAACACCCCCTAGTGGAATCACAAAGACACACTCTCAATTCATCACACACATGTTTCCCCACCTTCTTCCATTCAGAAGAAACACAGAGGACATACCCTGCCCATTCTTCCCCATAACAAACACATTTCCTCCTCCTCTACACCTGAGTTCCAACTGAGCTTTTGGGGAGATAACCCAGGTCAGTGGAGCCCTCACCTCAGTGGGACTAAGTTGCCAGTCCCCTGCATAGGCTGCATGAAGATGATAGCCTGGCAAACCCAGAGCACTCATGTGCACAGTGTGAGCCACCTGAGGAAAGAGAAATCAATGGAGGAGACAGCATTCCTGCTCCATTTCAATCCCCCATCCTACCCTTCATCTATTCCCCATCCGGCAGGTCTTTTAAGAAACCCAAACATTCCAACTTATACAGAGGGTCACCAGATTAAAAGCAACAAGTCCCACAGGCAAAGGAAGTCAAAAGGGTCCCATATCCCTCCTCTTTTGTCCCATATAGCCTGGCTAAGGGGGGAGCACAAAAGGAAAGGAGAAGATCCAGGGACAGGCAGGGAGGAATAGTAAGGAGGGGCCAGAGAAGTGGGAGCACCTGGAAATGGCTGCTCAGAACCTTGTTGACAACGAGCTTCACTCCCTCCATCTGTGCTGGGAATACATCTGAAGGGAGGGGAGGGGGAAGGGAAGGAATAAGCAGACAAGGAACCCCTACCCCACGAAGTAGTCTCCCCTTTCAATCCCACAGAAGTGCTTTGGAGGAACTGACCTCCTCTCAAGTCCTGCAACAGGAAATGCTCCACTCCATGGGGGCGCCTGAACCTCCCCAAGACTGCATGCCCCAGCTGTGAGCTCCTCTTATCTGCTCCCATCACTGGACACCCAGCACTCAAGACCCCGCCCTTCTCTGCCCCTTCACCTTGAGACACCCAAACGCCTTGGGTGTCTTCTCACCTTTGCATAGCCGGTGCAGCTCATCAAAGCTCCCAGGGTTGGGGAGAGGTTCCTCTCGACGGGGGCTCCGGCGGGGCAAAGCCCCCATAGGTGCCAGGCCCAGTGTGTTTCCCATTTCAGTAGAGAGGTCAGGGAGGGGCCGGGGTTCGCCTGGGAAAGGACGCTGTTGCTCCCTCTACCCTCCACGGGCCCCACCCTCCATTATCCGGCTCCCCAGTCCCAGAAACTTCCACATAGTCCGACGCTAGACCTGGAACAGGAAAAGTAGGGGGAGAGGGCACCGGTGGGGAGCTTGAACCCCAGGCACACTCCCATTCCATCTTTAATCCCTCACCCCTACCTGTCACCCTTGTAACCTCCCCCACTCTCTAATCCTAGTCTCCATCACAGACTTTACCCAGCTTTCTAGTCTTTCTACTTTTCATTCCTAGGCCCCATAGCGAGGCTTGCAATGAGGCAATAACCCTTACCTTCTCAGACCATCATGCTGCCCCTTTCTCCCAGGTACACCCCGGTCATCTTGATGGGGGCAGCCATCTTGAGTGATGGCAGAACTGTGGCTTCACGCTGCACCCCCAGCGTGGTCATGGACGCCATCTTGGAACCGGGCGAAAAAAAGATTTCAGAGACCCAACCCTCCTTGATTGGACTCCGCCCGATGGATTAAAAAAAAAAAAAAAAGAAAAGGCTGCTTGGCTGCCGAGCATTGGCCAATAGGAGAGGAGAACGCAAAGGAATGACCGAGCTTAAGTCCAGAGAGCTCCAACCCCGGCACTGCAGGAACAGGCGGTAGTTGATTGGTTAGGTCCTTAGATCTACTCAAATAGATGGCCTTAGATTGCCCTGCCTCTCCAAGGTCGGGAAAAACCTTTTAGCGAGCAAGAAACTAGAGGGAGCATCTTGGGGCCTGAGCCACTGAAGTTCCCTCCACTGTGTAGCCTGGAGACATATAGCCTGTGAAAGGTGGCCCAGGGAAAACTGAATACTTATTTCGAACACTGATTCATATCTCTCATAGGGGCCCCGCCCCCACCCAGACCCATACGAACCCCTGGGGACTCCTCTTCGCAGTCCTTCACAGTACACAGTACACCCCCAAATGAATTCCACTCATAGGTACAGCTCTCCGTAGGAAAAGGGACACAACCCTCCCTCCTGGAGGTCCAAACCTTTAAAAGTTCACCCTCTTGTCCTCTCTGTAGAAAGGGAATGGGTGTGAGAGTTTGGGGTAGAGGAGCAGGGGCTGCAACCTGAGTTCCAGCAGAAGTAGTCCCTGAAACACCTGACCTCTGAAGTTGATTCTTCCTTCCCTGGTTCCCTAGGAAAGAAAGAAAGTGAAAAGTTTCCCTAGGCAGAGTTGGCAAATAAAACCGAGAAATATAGGCTCCTGCCCTCAAATGCACTCCACTCCAAAGCCAGTGACAAATCAATGGAGCACCCTTTCAAGCACTAAGTGCTCCACAGGGGAATAGATGAAGATAGAATAAAATTTCTTAGGCTCTGGTCGCCTCCCCTACTAGCTCTCACATTACCACTCCCATCTCTCAGGAAGAGATCAAAGGATGAAAGATACAAATACTTGTGATACCTATTTAGCTGATTTCACCCAAATGCCTTGGGCCTGGGGGATGCATCTCTGTCCTCCCCTCACAATCAGGACAGGGACAAGGGCCAGGACCTTGGTCAGAGGGATGTTATGGCCCCTGCTGACTCATATTGGCTGACCACTGCCTGGAACTGATAAGGCAATCGAATGCCCAGAGACCTTCAACCTTTATCCTCCCAGAACACTCCAATGATGGGGGGTTTGGGGGGGGGGGGGGTGTGGGGTGGGCAGCAGCTGCTTTCTGAATTTGTTTTATTGGGGGTTGGCTCTGCTCGCTGATCAGCACTCAGGAAGGTCATTCTGGTTCTAGTGTTTTCTCCCCCATCTCATTCATTACACATTAACTCAAAAAAGTCGAGAGTCAATCACACCTGTCCTCTGGCCCTAATCCTTATTCTCCTAACCTGCATTCCCCTCACCCCTGTCCCTAATTTCATCGCCTTTCTTCTGTCCCCCTACCTCTCTGCCAAGTTTCAGTGAATGGGGGTAGGGTTGGGAGATGAAATTTACCCATAATGGTACAAAGATACCAAGGGCTGAGGTTGTTAGATCTGATACATCAAAGTTTTCCAGGAAAAAAGAGAAGAAAACCCTAGAAATCCTGCTTACTGAAGGATTCAGATCCAAGGACTACTCAAGGACTCCTCAAAGGAATGAATCTTGAATAGGACTAAAATGTATTCCCTTGGCATCCATTAAGGCCCTGCCTCCGACCCCATCACCAGGCGACTCCTATATGCTGGCCTCTCCTCCCCCAACTTCTCTAACTTGTTTACTCCAACATAGTCCCTGCCCCACTGGACTCCTCCAAAGTCCTTATCACCTGATGGGGTGGAGTGGGGAAGCATAGAGATATATAGCCTCTGCCTCCTCGGCCAGACCAGACACAGACGGCAAGGACAGCATCGCTGACTAGGTACAGTAAAGGAGTAAGAGGTGAGGCGGCATTCAAAGATTTAAGGGTAGAAAAGGAGGGAACCGGGTTGAAGTGGACGTGTAGGGAGGGGGTCGCTGGGGAAGGGCTGAAGCCCATGCAGCTTCAGTGACCTCCCCTGCCCCCAACTGTTCACAGGCCACTTTCCCTACCATTAACACCATGAAGCTGCTTGCCTTGACTGTGCTGCTCCTGACCATCTGTAGCCTTGAAGGTGGGTGTGATCTGAAGAGGGGTCCCAAGGAGGAGAAGGTGCTTGGGTCCTAGCTGCCCCTCTGTCTGTGCTCCCATGCCCAGGTCTGGCAACCAGAAAGCATAAGAGGAAAATCATCCCCTCTCTAAAGCCCAGAAAACCCATCCAAAGACCTGGAGTTGGATACCTGTTCAGGGAGAGGGCTGAGAGCTGAGGCTGAATACTGGCAGAGATGTGGGGCTCATTGTTGGGGACTCAACTGAGAGAGAGTGTGTGTGTTTCTGTGTATGTACAGGGGCTCTGGTTCGGAGACAGGCCGAGGAGCCGAATCTGCAGAGCCTGGTCTCTCAGTACTTCCAGACTGTGGCTGACTATGGCAAGGACCTGGTGGAGAAGGCCAAGGGCTCGGAGCTTCAAACCCAAGCCAAGTAAGTCTCAGCAAAGGGGGTTCAGGGACCAGGGAGCTGTGGAGAGAAAGAGGGGAAGGTGGGAGATCCCACAGAACACTGAGCTCAGGGGAGGGGGCGCTAGGGAGGAAGAGGTTTAAATTGTGGAGGAAATTCCATCACCCTAGAGATCCCTCAGACCTCTTAGACAGGTAGGGGCAGCAGGAACTGGGCTTCGAATTTCTATCTCTATGGTCTGTTCCTCTGCCCAGCTGAGAGCTTGCCTTCCTCTAGGAGCTTCACCATGCCAGGACAGACCAGGCACTAGAGTTTGGGGCCTTGGGTCTCACCTCCCACCACAAGAAGGCCAGTACCCATCCCTCACCCTAACTTCTAATCCCTCACGTTTCCAGGGCCTACTTTGAGAAGACACAGGAGGAACTCACGCCCCTATTCAAGAAGGCTGGAACTGACCTGCTTAACTTCTTGAGCAGTTTTATAGACCTCAAAAAACAGCCTGCCGCCCACTGAGGTGTCCAGACACTTGTCTCCTATCCCTAGTTTGTTCCCTGGGACACCCACTGGCCAGGCCTGAAACTCCTCTCCCTACCCACTCCTTGTTTTCTACAATAAACTTTGCAGGAATTAAGTTGTGAGTTGTGGTCTGTATGGGGAACCAGGGGACATAAGGGTCATGGGGGAAGAGTAGGAGGAAGAACAAAGAGAAATCTGCTTCTAACAGGAAAGGAATTTTGGTGTGAAGGGGTGGAGAAAGGGTTGACGAGACCAATGATAGAAATGACAGGGTGGGAGGTGCTGGTGACTCTTCTCCAAACCCAGGGAATCTTTTTACAGGCCTGGGAATGGCCTAGAGACTTTGCCTTGGACTTGGTACCTTGAAAGGCATGAAAGATTCATAATCTGAATCCCTAGACTCCTAGAGGTCATGGGAAATGAGAGGACCCCTCAAAATTTCCTCTACCACACTATGAAGAGGAGAAAGCTTCCCCAAATGAGCCCAGAGGTGTCACCCAAGGCCCCTCCCTTCCATTCTGAGCCAGGGGACACTGTGCTTCTCCCCTGAAAAGAAAAGAAAGTGAAAGTCCCTCAGTCGTGTCCAACGCTTTAATTCTCCAGGCCAGAATACTGGAGTGGGCAGCCATTTTCTTCTCCAGGGGATCTTCTCTACCCAGGGATTGAACCGAGGTCTTTGGCACTGCAGGCAGATTCTTTACCAGCTGAACCACCAGAGAAGCTTTTCCTGGAGGTGCTCTAATCTTTCCATTTAAAACCTCTCACCTAGACTCCTGTCTGCAGAACACTCATTCCAAGTATCTCCCCCACTATTGAAAGTGAAAGTGTTAGTCACTCAGTCGTGTTCAACTGTTTGTGACCCCGTGGACTATAGCCTACCAGACTCCTCCGTCCATGGGGTTCTCTAGGCAAGAATACTGGAGTGGGTAGCCTTTCCCTTCTCCAGAGGATCTTCCTGACTTAGGGATCAAACCCAGATCTCCTGCACTGCAGACAGATTCTTTACTGTCTGAGCCACCAAGGAGGCCCCTCCCCTACCATTATCTGGGTTCTGTTCATAGAACTGGCCTAAACTCTGGTAGCTATCTTAGAGCCTAGAACTAGCGGACATGATAGCCAGTTAAAGGCCTGACAATTCTCCAACTTGGTGGACATGTAGGACTTAAGAAATTCTGGTAGCTGTGATACCTGGGTTAAATCAAAATGGAATCTAAGTCAGGCTGGATTGATGCAGGAGATTCACAATTCCCAAATGGGAAAATGGGCATTTCCAATAAAAGTTTGTTTCCACTTTATCTTTAAAATATTTACTTCCCTATCCTGACTCATTCTTCATATTTCATCCGAAATCACCTTTTCCCCAGACATCAGAAATGGCTCCAATTTCTTCTGTATACTTTTTAAGACTTTTATTTTATATTGGAGTATAGTTGATTAACAATGTTGTGTTTCAAGTACATAGCAGGGTAATTCGGTTATACATATTCCATGTATCTGCTCTTTTCCAAATTCTTTTCCCACTTAGGTTATTATAGAGCATTGAATAGAGTTCTCTGTACTGCACAGTAGGTCCCTGTTGGTTACCTATTCTAAATATAGCAGTGTGTATATCTCCATCCCAAACTCCCAATCCCTGTTCCCCTCTTCTGTATATTAATCAACCTCTTCAGTCTGGCCTTCTAGCCCCTTACCACTCAAAATTACTTTCTTCCCCTTTCTTTCTCAGTATCTTTTTCTTTTTTTTCCTACATGTGGCAAAACATGCAGGGACAGAGATCTGTCCCTCACTTGGAAGATGACCTTGGACAGGTTAATTAACTTCAAAGAGCCTGAATTTCCTCACAGGGCTAATGAGTGGATCAAATGATACAAGCTGGAAACACACTGAAAAGTGTAAGTCACCATGCAGTGCAAAGTATTGCCAAGCACAGGGTGGGGGTAGGGGGGAGACAGGGCTAAGCCTGGAGACCTGGACCCGTTTGGATAGGGCTGCTAGATCAGAGGTAGGAGTGACAACATCAGACGGGACTCAGATACTACCACAGAATCCTGCCTAGAAACAGGACAGGCCCTGACAAGGGGCATCCCGTCACCACTCACCTGTGTGCTCAGAGGAGCTGGCCTCCTACCTGGACCTGACTTGTTCCCCTTTGCCTTATTTGCTTGCATGCTCAGTTGTGTCCGACTCTGTGACCCCTTGAACTGTAGCCTTCCAGGGTCCTCTGTCCATGGGATTTTTCGGGCAAGAACACTTGAGTGCATTGTCATCTCCTCCCCCACAGCATCTTCCTAGGCCAGAGATCAAATCCAGATCCCTGTGCCTCCTGCATTAGCAGGTGGATTCTTTACCACTGCGCCACCTAGGAAGCCCTCCCCTATGCCTTACCCTCCTCCAGCCCCAACCTGGCCCCCTGAGGTCCCTCTTGCCCGAGAATCCACAGAAAACATCTCCCATTAAACCTTCCTTTGGGAGTCTCACACAAGCGATTGTCACACCATCCCTTCTGCACGTATGGTTTCCAGCTCTGCTAATGCCCATATGCATGTGTATTATGAGACGTGCTTACACTGCTCCCTGTAGCCCACTCTGATCTGGATTAGTGACTATCTGGGGTTGGACAGCCAGGCTTGCCTGCCACCCAACCTTGTTCCAGTTGTCAGACACAGAGGGCCATGCTGGGTGAGAAAGTCATTTCTTGGCTTTTACTGTTGTGAATGTGCCTAGACTCCCAACACATTCCTCCTTGCTCCAGCTCCATGTTAGAGAACCTGGGGGTCAAGAGTCTTCCTTCCCCCAGTCACAGACAGCATTCATCCTCAATCAAGTCAAACAACCCTGAAGTCTATTAGACTATGAGCTCTGGCAGGTCAGGAACCGAGTTTGCCTTACTCGAAATGGTATCTTCAGTATCCAGCCTAGGATAGTAAAGGCTGAATAAATATCTTAAATGAATGAATGAGTAGAGTCCAGTCTGTGGTATCTTTATTGATGTTAGTCGCTTCCCATTGTTTAGTGGAACCTGGGGATGGGGGAGAGGGGAAGGGTGGCATAAAGGGGTGAGACTAGAATATAAACATCAATGAAGAGCATCTGAGGTCTTTGACAAGGAGGAGGAATCACTGGTGATTATTAGTGGGGGGCAGAGGGTCATTACAGGGGTAGGATCAACTGGCATTAATGGTGGGGAGGCATATGTGATGCCAACCATGAGGGCTAGGAGGAGAGTGTTAGAAGGAAGGGACCAAGGGCGTCTGTTCTAAAGCTATTGTGGTGGTTTCTCATGCTTCAGGGTCTCATAAGTTTCCTGGGTCCGGGTGCTCAGGCCCTGGAGATAGAGGTCAAAGGACAGTCAGGAGCTTGAGCCCATCACTGGGCCTCCTAGCCACCCCCACAAGCTCCACCCATTCCAAAGGTCACTCAAAAGCCCACCCTCTTCTGCTGACTTCCTGGACAGGGGGTAGAGGGTGGGGAGGCAGGTTCACTTACCGTGTAAATGCCATCTGATTTCTGTAGAGGCAAAAGGGGCAAAGCATTAGAGAGTGACATGTCCTACAGAACCCCTCAACATCTTGCCCTCCCAGGGAGGTATTTGGCCAGGGGTGACTGGTTCCCTCAGGCCACTCTGGGGCATGAACACACATTTGCCCATAACACTACCAACACACATATATACACAACGTCCAACTCTCTCACGTACTCATTGTCACTCTACACTTGACTCCTCCTCATTGCCTGCTGAATATTTTACTTGTGACTTACTAGCTGGCAGGGTGGGTAGGATGAGGTGGGAGGGGATCTCTGAAGCTAAACAGATCAGTACCTGAGTCCCATGCCACCCCCCCCAACCCCCGCCCAGAGACCACAGACCCCAAGGCTAAAACCCCAGAAGGGCTGAGAGTCTGAAAAATTGTTGACACCCCTTTAAGGGTGGGTTCATACCTCATTGGCTATAGCTGCCTTTCGCACCTGCAACTGGAGTAGAGGAAAGTCATTAGCAAAGGCGAAGACAATTGGCCCAACTCCACCTTCAGACTTCATGGGGGAACTTCAAACCTTTTCCCCTTTCCTTGAAGCCATGCTGCCACCAACCTCCCACTTCTCCTTCCAGCTCTCAGCCCACCCTGCCCCTGCCTTACCTTGAGTCGACAGTAGAGCAGGGTGAGGACAATACCATATAGAAACAGGATCGCATCCAGTATATAGCAGAGCTGAGGCTCTCCCAGGGCCGCTGAAGGGACAGAGGGTACACATTAGGTCAGGGGCAGCGGGAAGATCTGGAGCTCAGAGGAGAGAAGGGAAGGGCTCTGGGAGGTAGGACGGGGCCTGAAGGAGCGCCCACCAAGGGAAGAAACTTCATCTTCCTCTCTGGATTCCTATTTCTCTGACCTCTCTGTCTTCTCCCTCACCCTAGGGTAGGGGTAGGACAGGAGTGTGAAGGGTTCTGTTGTGACGGAACTTATAGTTTCTGAGAGTTGAGAGCCTTCCCCTTTAAACCCCCCAACCAACTTTTTAGCACCGTGGGTTCCTCAGGCACCACTGAGCACTTTATAGGCCTCAAGGGACCCATTTGTGTTCACTTTGCTGAAAACCTCAGACCAGAGGGGTAAAGTGAGGAGAGGCAGTGACAAATTTCAGCAAAGAAACCACAGGGGTGTCTTTGCTAAGTCCTGTGACCTGTGGCTGAGGGCTGGACAGGAAGGATGTGAGCTGAGGAAGGGAGGGAAGGCAATCACTCTATTATTGGTCATCTAGCCTCAGCCACATTGCTTTCGCCCCTCGCCACCCACCCCCCCGAGACACTTAAATATGTAAAAACAAGGTGCCTGCTTTCCTTGGCCTTATGGATACCGATGGCTCTACACACAAGGCTGAGTGAGTGTCTCAGCCCAGGCTCAAGGGAATGACTGCAAGCTGTATGGATTCCGGCTCTGGGTACTCTGCCCTGTTACTCCCTCAGTCTGGGCCACTGAGAGAGGAAGTTTTGTGCAATGAAAAAATAAAGTCTGAGCTCCAGCCTCTATCAGCTCCGACCCCTATCAGAAGAGCTCGTGAGCATGTGATATATCAGTTAAGTACGTTGTATGCTGTGACGTTCTTTCACACACAGTACTGCATAAATCTTAAAACTACCCCTTGAGGGAAACATCATCGCCATTTTGTAGATGACGAAACCAAGGCCAAGAAAAGTTAAGTAATTCATTTAGGGCAACAGAGTTAAGTGACACAACTTGAATTCAAACCCAGGTTTTCCGCTTTTAAAGCTTGCGCCCTCTCTTTTATGCCTCAGTGGCCCTGCTACCTCATCTTACGGCAGCAGACTGTCCCCTCACTTAGACCTTCCCTCCACCTTTATGGTTGGGCTGGTGGAAGTCCATCCCACTCCATCTTTTTTAATTTCCCCACTTCCCTTAAGTTTCACTAACCTCTTCCTCCCCGAACCCCAGCTGTGACGACCCATCTTCAAAAAACAGACAACTCCAAGAGAGCAAGTGAGCAGTCAGAGAATGATGGAGCCTCAGAACTGCAGAGACCTTCCTTTTCTGCCTCCATTTCTCAGCTGATGCTCCCAACTCCCTAGACCTGAGCATCGTGTGCTGCCTGCCCTCTTATCAGCTGTGCCTTAGTGAAAACCCCTTGGAAGCAGCAATCGTGTTTAACTATCCTTGCCTCACCCCTAAACACAAAGACAGGCCCCTGCCTTCCTTTATAATTGTTATTTAACCAGCTAGAGATCAGTTCCCAACGGACAAGACCAAATGCAACCCACAGAAAACGCTCTTCAAGGGAAATGGAAGCTTTCCCCCGGACCAGCTTTTCACATCATAGAACCACTTCCCTGCCAAACTGAAGCCTAATGTGTGTATTAGCCCTGAAAAAGTAAGAAGGGGACAAGAGGGAACAATTCCTGTGCCCTGATGAGGACTGGATGGGACCAGCCTCAGGGTCTGTGTGTCCACCTGCCCCATGCCGTCCTTCCTCTGTCTGTTCCCGCCTTGTCCCTCAGACACATGCCCTTGGTTCCCACCCTAGAGCCCAGCTCACCGTCCCTCATCAAACCCTCTCACCTGCTTGTTCAACCAAGAGGAGTAAGAGCAGGAACACTGCTGGGATCATCCTGGGCAGGGGCTGAGGGGCCGAGAGCTGGGGATCTGACGCTCTGATGGCACTGCGCAGCTGTGCTCTGTGAGCAGCTCCCTGACCACAGAGTTCCCCCCTTCCTGCCACGCCTTCCTCCGAGCTCTGGCCCCTTCCCCTTCCTGCAAGAGAGAACGAGCAGCTCCCGGAAGGGCCAACTAAGGAAGGGAGCTAGGAGATCTGAACTCTCGTGCCACCGTCCTTCAGTGACCAAGCCCCTGTCACCATGGAAAGAGGGGACACCAGTGCTTGGGAAAGGCTATCTAAACCCACCTTCTCACTCCAGCCCTGTTCAGAGACAGAACAGTGATAAACTTCCCCTCAAGATTCTCTAAGACCCCATGATAACCCTTCTCTCCCATCTGGAACTCTGTACCCATAATTGACTTACGGAGTTTACCAATTAGTGTGGGCAGCAAGGTTTGGGCAGGGGGGGGAGTGAGGGGAAAAGAGGAAATGGGGAATGGAGAAGTGGAACAAGAGTCAGAAAAGGGGGTGGAGATGAACAGGAAAAATTGCCAAGGACTGAGTCTAACAGAGAAGTAGATGGTTAACAAACATCCTAAGTTTCTCTTTAAAGTGAAAGACAGTAAGATGCTGGGAAAGACAAACCAGAAATTTGGGTGTGGGACCAGAAAGTGGCTAATTTATTATAATTTCTCCTTTTCTAGTACATGCACAGAAAGCCTGACAGCTAAGCATTCATGTACGTGTATACACACACACACACACGCACAGTCCCATTTCCAACGATGAAGAGGCTCCACAGAGGACAGGGAGGTCCAACACTGTTCCCCTGCTCACCGATCTACTTCTCCAAACACAATATCTTGGGTACCTAGGAGGTCAGGGGAAGGAGAAAAAAAAGTGATGTTACCAAGGATCTAGAAGTCATTACAGTGCCCGGGAGACTGAGGATCTGAGTCTATGCCTGTAGTCTGTTGAAAAGGAAGTGTTCAGTTTCTGTCCCCAGTAAGAGTTCCAAAGTCCCTTGACTAAAATGCCTCCACCACCCAACAGGCCTTGTACCTATGATGGCAACGACGTCCGCCAACATGTGTCCCTTAGACATCTTGTCCAGACCAGCCTGGAGAGATTAAGACAGCAAGTATTAGGCAAGATAAGCAAGGTGGAGGAGAAGGAATGAAAGTTCATAAAGATCTCAACCAAGGTCACTCATTATTGGATTCATGTATTAAGAGTTATAATAACCAAGGCTGGTTCTTACCAGGTGAGCAAAACCAGGTGCCTTGATCTTGCATCGATAAGGGCGGCTGCTACCATCAGATACCAGGTACACACCAAACTCTCCCTGTCCGAAGAAGGTTGGCTGCCTTCATTAATAGGAAGAACACTTTTCTCTGCCAACAAAATCCTTTCTATCCACCCTCATGTCCTCGCTTTCACTGATGAATGAGAATTTAATTGTACCTCTGTCTCCAGTCACCCACTACACATACTGTCTTTTCCTTTCCTTTCTCGCCTCACCTTAGGAGCCTCGATGGCTGTGTATGTGGCACCTGGGGGAACTTGGTAGCCCTCAGTGTACAACTTAAAGTGATGAATCAGTGATTCCATAGATGTCTGGAGAAAGGAATAAGGGAGCATCAATAAGCCAGATCCAAACTGTATGGCAGGCCTTTACACACAGAAAAACACTCTCTTTGCACAGAGAAAATAACCTCTATCCCCAGGGAGTCTAAAATCCCCCATGTAAGTCAGTGAGCAGAGAAGATACAGAAAGAGAAAGGAGAGTGTGAGAGGTTAACAATCTTACACAGTGAATTCTTTGAAAAAGGAAAACTGAAAAGTAGGATTTAATCCAAAGACACTCCTCCCCAGTCACTGCCCCTTGTCCGCCCCCGGCCTTTTTCCTACCCCTGTAGCCAACTTGGGCAAACTTCGGAAGATGATGAGGGACAGGGAGGCTGGTGTGCTGCAGTCTGTGGGGTCACAAACAGTTGGACACAACTGGGCAATTGAACAACAACAAGCCAACCTTCATTTCTGCTCGTTTTGGTGGAGACACTTTGGCATCATCAACCTTGATCTCCCCAGGAGGCATCTTGTTCAGACACTGTGAGATGATTCGAATGGACTGGCGCATCTCCTCCACTCGACACAGGTATCTGAAGGAGATGAGACAGACTAAGAACAAGAGACGAGCAGCCAGAGGATCGGATGTGAGGCTGGGAGAAAGCGCTGGGCTGAACTGAACAGTGCTAGGTAACTTTCTTCACTCCCCTAGTATGGCATCTCTGCTTGGCCTGGGCACCCGTATAAAACCTAGTCTTCTGATTTGAGTACTTCCCCAAATCCTCTCCTAGTTTTCTCAGATTATGTCCTATAGTATTTCCCTCTTTAGCTACTCTCTTAAACATTTTTTTTGGAGGTGAGAGTCAAATTGACTGAAAAAGAAAACAGCAGCAAACTTTTCTTGGGGTCAGTAAAGAGCAATGGAATTTGAAGCTTAGAATCTAGTGGAAAGAGCACTGGATCAGGAGGATTCTAGTCTCAAGCACTACTGACAGAACAATCCCAGGCTAATCTCTAACTTTTATGCTTCAGCTTTTTCAGCTATAAGATGCGGCCAAAACTAGTTCTATCCAAGACATAAGGAAAATATAAGGGTAAAATAAGATGTCACATATGTGAAAGTGCCTTAAAAAGCAACCTAATTTAATACACACAGGTGTTCTGGTAGATACTAAAAAGTATGAGAAAAAAGAAAAGTAGCTAAGAGAAAGGTTAGACAAGGAAAAAACCAGGGGGACAATGAGCTAAGAAAGGATTTGGGCCTTACCTATCATAGCAGTCCCCTCGAGAGCCAATAGGCACATCAAACTCCACCTGGTCGTAAACATCATAGGGCTGGGTCTTCCGCAGGTCCCACTGGATGCCTGAGCCCCGGAGCATCACCCCACTGTAGAGAGTATAATAGAATCGAGGGTCACTTTCCACAAACCAAGAAAGGAGGCATACTCTCTTCCTTAGGCTCCCTCTCCCTCCCGCACACTCTGGGCATGGGGTAAAAAATCAGCCTGGCAAGGAAGGTGCCACACCTGAAGCCAAGATATTAATCTGGAACCCACCCAACCCTAAACAGAGAAGTCTTATTCCTCCCACCTAAAACCATAGTTAAGTGCGTCTTCTGCTGTTACAACCCCAATGTCGACTGTCCGATTTCGCCAGATCCTATTGTTGGTCAGCATCTGTTGATCAAGAAAACTGCTGTATGAACACTATTCAAGACACTCCTCAGATACCTCTGTATTTCTTTACAAGTGAGGACTAAAACCCCACGAACTCTTCTTGGGAGAAAGGGGATTCTTCCCACTGACTTCTATCTTACCTCCTCCAGCTCATCAATCCGAAGAGAAAAGTTCTTAGAAAACTCATAAATGTCATCCATAAGCCCAAGGGGTAGGTCCTAGAAAACAAATTGAGGATCAAAAATGAGCTCAGAGCCTCTGCTAAGGAGAGCCAGCTCTGCCTCAGGGGTACAGGGCTGGCACTTCCATCCGTAGTGCTGCCCTCTAGTGGCCACGGAGGAGACAAGCAAGGACATGACGTTAAGGCAGGCGGGGGAACCTGCTCACCTGGTGCACACCTCCTGGCCGGACATAAGCCGCATGCATACGAGCCCCAGACACTCGCTCGTAGAACTCGAACATCTTGACGGGACACACTGAGTTAGTGACAAAGTCCTGGGTCCCTAAGTCCAACACCATGGTGGTTTACTCCCCCGCCTCCAGCCTTCTGGTGCCCAACCAACACTTCACAACACAAAGCTCCTTAAAAATATAACCCAGGGGATTCCCTGGTGGAAAAGTGGCTAAGATTCTGTGCTCCCAAGGCAGGGAGCCTGGGTTCGATCCCTGGCCAGAGAACTAGATCCCGCGTGCCACAACTAAGACCCCATGCAGCCAAATAAAAATATATAACAAAAGCTTAAAAATATATATATAACCCAGATTAAATATGCCTTCTCCCCCGGAATGTTCTCATTCCTTTTATTCTCGTATCCTTCATACCTTCTCTATCTCAGGTACCTCCTCCCCTTTTCCCATCCTTCCTCCTCTTCATACCTTCTCCCTTTCTTCAAACATCCAGAAGAAAGGGGTCATAGCCCCAATGTCCAGGGCATGTGTGGTCACAGCCATGATGTGGTTCAAAAGTCGAGTGATTTCTCCAAACAGCACTGTAGAGAGGTGAAGACAAGAAGAGATGGATATAGGAGCCAGGGATCCAGACTGATAGAATAGTTCTGCGGTCTGTCTATATACCAAGCTCTGGTTCAATGCTCCTAAGACAGGGGGCAGAGGCTCTATGCTATACTCACAATGGGCCAGAGGAAGAAGGGGATGGGGTATACCTCGGATCCACTGTGCACGAAGGGGAGGCTGGATGTTGAGCAACTTCTCCACAGCCAGTGAATAAGCCTGTTCATTACACATCATGGATACATAGTCCAGCCGGTCAAAGTATGGAAGGGCCTGGGGAGAGGGAGAAATCTGGGTCACATCTAACAGGCCAAGGAACCCTCAGTCTGGCTGCTAGAAGCATTGTTCTCAGTGGGCATCAGAGGTCAGTGCTACGTAAGTCTTCCCAATCTCAGGAGTCTTAGAAAGGCAGGATGAAACACACAGAAGGGGTGAGGTGGGGGGGGACCCTGATCTGTCGGGTTTGCCAATTTCCACAGTAAAAATACTCCTACAAGGTCCCGTTTTAAACTACCAGCACTACATAACTGAACACAGACAGCACTGGGCGGAGTAACACACTATTACACAGTTTTTCCACTATACAGATATAATAAAAGCAAATGCCTCGAGAGCACGGCACAGAAAAATGTGGTAAAATAACAAAGCCAAGGATTTTCATACTTCTTACCTTGATTTTTAATATATTAAACTGCAAGCTAGCATAATTTAATTTTTAATGACAGCTGTGTTTAACAACTGGCTCACAGAACTGAAAATTTAATAATCTGCTCTTGCAAGCCAGTATGAGCTGGCTGCAGCACACCACTGCCAACCTAGTCTTCTGGGCCAAGTGACACCTCTGTCCAAGAAGAATGTCTATCTGAGATACTAACAGGGAAAGGTAATCTTAGGAGGAAATTAAGGAAGAACAAAAAGGATGGAAAGAGACAGAAAGGATTCATCCACACAGTACCAAGAAAGCTAAGTTCCAGCTGTTTGCTTCAGTTTCCAGGAAGGAGGCGGAGCTAAGATGCCTCTCTTTGGAACAGCCAGTTCTTGCCCTGATGTCACTGTGACGCGGGATAAAGCTACAGGGGTTAACTCTACAGACAGAAACCATCATTGCTGGGACTCTTTGGGGGAATCACATTCTAGTCAGCTGGTTCTAAATCCTAACCCCATCGTTCTGTTATCAAGAGCTTTCTTCGTGACAGTAAGAAAAAAAAACTTCAGATTCCTATCCCAGGATCCAGTTTCTTCAAATCTGACCCTCACTATTTGGGTCACAGAGTTCTCCAAAAACAGCAAACTCGTTCACAAACTCCCTCTCGGTCACTCTGACTCACTGAGTATTTCAAAAACAAACTTAGAATGCTGGAAGATACAAGAATCAGCTGTTAGTCCTGGGGAGCTGACGTCTCTCTCCTCTTTCCCTGACCCCAGGGACACCAGCTTTGACGTACTAGTGTGATATAAGGGCAGGGAAACTGAGGCACTGGAGTAAAGGTAAAGGGGCCAGCCAAAAGTCAGCCAGAGAGGAGTTAGGAGTGTAGCTCTGGCTCCAAAGCCTTTCTGTTGGGTAAACCAAATCCAGATGATTCAAGTCCAGTATCCTCTGCCACATCTCTCCATCCTCCCAACCAAAACTGTCCTAATAACCTCAACAGGGTTCCCTCCCAACCCCCACAACACCCTCCTTCTCGGGGCTCCTGGGGCAGCAAATTGGCAAAGTCCCAGGTTAGAGCATCCCCAGTCCTGCCAGCAGGCCTCTGTTCACCCCCCACACCTGCAGATAGGTCTTGTATTCAATGAGCTTCTCAGTGCCTCGGTGCAGCAGCCCGATGTGAGGGTCGCACTTCCGCACCATCTCCCCACTCAATTCCATCACTAGCCGCAGGACTCCGTGGGCTGCTGGGTGCTGGGGCCCAAAGTTCAGGGTCAAGTTCGTCACCAATGTGTCCTTTGGAGGGTCCACATCTGAGAAGTGGGAAATATTTGAGTCAAATGGTAATTCCTTTGAGAACCCCCAAAAGACAGCAAGGAGTTAGCATCTCCCTGTATACCTTCCATCTACCATTCCATATCCTGCTAATTTCCCAATCTTTAACATAACCCAGAAGAAGACCATCAGCTGGGGAAAAGGGAAGGGAGATCTCAACTTTCTGATGAGAGGGAGAGGGACCATGAACCTCACTCTTTTCATATCTCTCAGAATATCTTAAAAAAAAAATGACAGATAACATTTATACAGTCCCTATAATATGCCAGGCACTACTCTAAGCACTTTACTTATTTTAATTAATTTAATCATTTCAAAAACCATATAAGTAGTAACTATCTTACTGAAGAAACTGAGGCCAGAAAGGATAAATGAATTCCCACCAAGTCAGTAAGTGGCAGAGTCAGGATTTAACTCAGCCAGGGCAGTTTCAGACTCCACACTCTTTTTTTTTTTTTTAAATATTTGTTTATTTGGCTGCACCAGGTCTTAGTTTCAGCATGTGAGATCTTGTTCCCTGACCAGGGATTGAACTTGGGTCCCCTGCATTGGGAGCTCAGAGTCTTAGCCAGTGGACCACGAGAGAAGTCCCAGACTCCACACTCTTAACCACTAAGATACACTGCTCTCCAGCTGTATCTGCTGAATGTCCAACTAACTGGGAAATGTATACTTCATTTTTACCACTACTAATTGACAGCTTGTACCCTCAAGAGGCTTACTATTTAGTTTGGAAAATAAGTACATGTGAGAAACTAGTAGCACAGGTCAAATTTACAAGTTGCCAAGTAAGTTGCTTAGCTAAGTATTTAAAAAAGGAAAGAAGACTGTGAAGACTTCGTGGAGGCAAGATATAGGCTGCTTCTTAAATACAGGGAATGATTCAGATAGGAAGAGAGAAGAGGCATCCTAAGCTATGGAATGAACATGTCAAATCTTAGAAACAAGGAAGTAAGTATCTGTGAAATTCTTATCTACCAAGGGGCAGAAGATTAGTGTTGGCAGGCAGTGGGGGGTATGGTTCAATTATCAGGATTATTAGAACACTTCGGGAGGACTGAGCACAAGCCAATCCCTACACTAAGTGGTTTATGTTACTAGCATCTCTTTTAATCCTTACAATAATGCTATGAAAGTAGGTGCTTCATTCACTAGTAAATGGAGGGTTGAGATCTGAAACCAGACTCTACTTATGCAACCAAAATTCTTCACCATGGGCTTTGGAGTCAGACAGATCCACGTACAAATCCACCTGTGTCCTCGATGACCTTTTAATTTCCCTACACCATGATTTCCTCAAAACTGAGATAATATCAGTCTCATAGGGTTATTGTAATGGCTAAGTAAAATAATGCATACAAAAAACACTCAGCACATGATAAGCACTCAGCTATTATTACTGTTAAGTTTTTTGAAAGGTAACTGGAAATTCCTCTAAAGGTTTTTGAGCAAAAGAATGAATGACATAGTATAAAACAATGTTTGGGGGACGATAAAGGTGATGACATTGTATAGGACAGTTGAAGGGGAACTAGATCAGTGCAGGAACCCATCAAAGAGATTCCCAAGATAAACAAGGTCTAATACAAAATAAACCAAACCAACAAAGGGCAAGATAACCAGGTGTGAAACATTACTACGAAAGAATCTGCATGGTTTGGTGACATATTGAAAATAGACATGGAGGGGAAGAAAGAAAAAAGAGCCAAAGGTGACTAAAAAGTTTCAATCCTAAGGGATTAGGAAAATGAGGGAGTCATTGATCAAAATTAAAAATCACAAGAAGGGCTAGTTTTATGGCGGGGTGGGGGGAAGTTTCATATTTAGAAAGGTTTCATTTGGGTGCCAGTGGGAAAAAACTCCTTTAGCAGTAAATATATTAAATCTCTAGAAAAAGCTGAAGCTAAAGATATAAATTTGGTAGGGATCTTCAAGGGTTGTCTGGAATCTCCTCTTTCTTTTCCCTTGGAATATTCTACTTGATAAATACCTCCTATTATCATTATTATCATATGTGGTGAGTTGCAAGTAGACTATTGCAAGCAAAAAGAGCTGGGGGCTACATTTTGCCTCAGACAGACAGCTGAAGAGCACTCAGAAATCAGGGTAGGGCAGGGAAGTGTGTGGGTTGGGACAGTGACCCTGGGCACTCACCATTCCAAGGGGGAGGTTTCCAGTGGGCTGTTTCCTTGGTGGGGTACATGATAGCGCCCCCATACTGCTCTGCCCATTCCACATCTGGCTGCCATTGCCGAGCACCTCTGGGGAGGTAATGACAAATCCTAGACAAAAGGCTTGAACAGTGCTTGGTTCTTCTGTTCCCATTCACTTTCACGTGGGCCCTGGGAAAGTGTCTTGGATTCATCAATGCCAAGCCCCTGACAGAGCTGTGTAGCTTTGGCAGAACAAACTGGAACTCTAGAGGTTCCATTCTTACTAATAACTTATTCCCGGAATCACTTCACCCAACAACCCTATGCATGCAAAGATGGGGATCCTAGGTCCTTCAATTTCTGGTCATATTCATGGTTCCCATCTCAGTGAATACAAATCCGAGAAAGGCATTTATTCAAGGTCAACCGAAGAGTAAGAAAAGCGGGGTGGGGCATGCTGGCTCAAGAATGGCCAGAGGGATGCACTGAGGCCCGGGGATTCTTGGTTTACGTTCCTCCTTTAAGTCCATGGGGATTGCTTTCATTTTCTTTCCTAGCGTCTAAGGAGACTTTTCACCAGTCGCGCCCCACCCCTGATGGGGTTGGGAGAAGCAGCAGGGTGTATGGGGTGGGTGACATTATCACTAATGCTGAGGGGCAGAGTCTCCCTCCAAATGATTTCATCTCTGGCAGATCGAGCTGAAACAATCTTTCCTTCCTCCTCCAGAACAGGTACCACTGGATCCTGGAACCCGAGAGAGCAGGCCAGGGAGAGGGGTCACGGGCCTGGGTCATTCTTTCCTAAGGGGTCATAGGGCCCGTGGAGTTCCCAGACTCGAGAAACCCCAGCCCTGGAGACAGCGCATCGGGCGCCGCCGTTGGTCTCACCTGCTGGGCTGAATCGGCAGTCGGGCCCCAGCCCCGGGCCGCAGCACCTGGGCCGCGACGCCCCGCAGGCTGCACAGAGCCCGGAGCGCCGCCATCTTGCCCGCCGTAGACTGCTGGAAGGAGAACCTAGCGGAAGTGCCTCTAGCGCGCCTCCTTGTGGGCTTCCCGCGTATCGGCGTCACGCACCCGCCCTTTTGTAAGCTGGCTGGGTCGCTGATCGCTAACCTGATAACATCCGGGTTCTGCGCCTCGGCTTCACTTTCGCTTAAACACCAGAGGCTGGGAACGGTGCTTCCCGCCGCTCCTGACGGGCTCTTCAAAGGCTGAGCCAGAGAAACCTGCGACCGCTGCCGCAGGCAGCGGCTTCCCTCAGGAAGCTCCGCCGCGCTGCCCGTGCGCGCCTTAGAAAGTGTCCTGCCGCCCGGTGCCAAACGCACACTTGCGTGGAGACCCTTCCCCACGTTCTGCCTGCGCTGCTCTGTAGTCCTGCCCTTCTAGGGTAGCGCCAGGCTTTGCCAGTTACCTCCTTATCCCCAAATCCAAAAGATTTGGAGCAGAGGGAGCTAGCTAATTTGCAGATGGCCTAAATGGGTTAGGGAAAAGGGGCCCAAGTGGGACTGGGCGGGTTTGAGAGCTCCCGCCAAACCTAAATGAAAAAAAGAGTAGGAGGCCAAGGCCACCAGCATTGGAACAGGCTGCTGGGGTGTGTAGGAGTCACCTCATCCTAGCTGAGGAGAGGAGGTCCCCTGTAGGTGACCCTGATATCTGCCAGCTTTCCAGAACCTACAGAATTACAGACTCAGGAAGTGCCCTTGGTCAGTCTCTTTTACCTCATGTGTTTCTGACCTGGCCTATCCCCTGGCCAATGGCATAGAACTGTGGTACCATCAGGAGTCTGATCCCAATTCTGTGTGGTAGAGACAAAGAGGAGTTTTCCAGCCTTGGATCTGATTCCTGTTCTCTTGGCCTCTAAGCTGAGCTCCAGCTGGGCCACCCGTTGAATTTGCACATCCCTTCCACTTGGGGTCTGGACAGTCTTTCCCCAGAGAGGGTCCCTGGGCCAGAGCCCACCAGCAGTGCAGCAGGGTGGGACAGACAGACCAAGAGAGTGGTAGATACAAATAATTCCTAGCTACAAAGAAAGAGAGGAAAGCCAAACTTCTAGTTGACCTACTGGGAACTGTACCAAAGGGTGGGGCCATATCCCGCGCTGTGGGAACTGCCTGGGACCTGGAAAGACTGGGCAGCCCCCACAGAGCCAGGCAGAGGCTGTGTCTCCCTGCCCCCTTCATTTCCCACCCACTCCCTGGGCCTTGTCTCCCTGAAAAACAGTGAATGTGGTAATAGTGTGGGAGAACGAGGTGGGGACTGCATTTTTTTTTGCCCTAATCCAGCCTAGGAGGGGCTTCCCTGGTGGCACAGCAGTGAAGAATCCACCTGCAATGCAGGAGATGCAGGTTCCATCTCTGGGCCTGGAAGATGCCCTGAAGGAGTACATGACAATCCACTCCAGTATTCTTGCCTGGAAAATTCCATGGACAGAGGAGCTTGGTAGGCTAGAGTCCATAGGGGTCACAAAGAGTCAGACACAACTGAGTGACACACACACACACACACACACACACACACACACACACGTCAGGATAGTCTAGTCAGGACAGACTAGAAGTCAGGATAGACTCTGGGCTGCTTGGCCCTGGGGGCAACTTGAGCTAGGGTGAGGGATCCTGGGGGGCTGCCTAGGACACTGCATCTTTTGTGCCTTCTCCCTGCTGCCAGCACCCCCCACACACACACTCACACACTGCTGCTGTGGCTCTAAGGCCCTTTGTCTCTCACTGCTTAGTCACCTCCTTTGTCCTCATCTCAAATGGGGGTAGGAAGGGGTAGTAGGAGCCCTCTGGTGATAGCTCCTCTTGCCCCTGCCCCTTCTGGTCTCCTAGCCTTTGTCTGACTCCTGCAACACCAACCCCCTCCACTTAGGACCGGGGTCAGGCTGTGTGGTGGGTCAACAGGTGGGTGTGGCAGTCAGAAGCTGGTGGGTGATACAGGAAGCGATGGGCACCAGGGCAGGTATTAGCAACCTGAGCAGGAAGGGAATGGGAGAGGAAGTATTCTGGCGGATGTGATGTGGAGGACAGGAGGTGACAAGGCAAAGAGTGAATAGGGGAATGGGGGTAGGGGCAGGTGGTCCACCTCTGGGAAAGGAAAGTGCTGACTGTACTCTCCTTCCTGGGGATATCCTGGGGAAAGGAGTGGCCATAGCATGGGGTGAGCAGAAATCACCACTACTTCTGAACCCTTTCCTTCCTTGCCTTGAGAGTCCACCCCCAAGACTCCTTTGCTGAGTTCTCTCCAGTCCCACCGAACCCAGGGAATCATTTGTTTCCTTTCCCAAACATTACCTCTTCCTCCCCAAGCACTCTCCGCATCCTAGGCACTGGGTTTCTATTTCTTTCAGTACCCTAAGTTTCCTATATACACAATGCTGCATCCACTCTCTCCCTGCCCCATGGGGAATGAGAAATAAAGATGACTAGGTATTCCAGGAAACACTGGGTTCTTAGGACAAAGTGGGGCCAAAAAAAGGGAACCAAGTGGGGATTCCCTCTGATGGATTGACACAGGGAGCATCCTGAGGAAACAAGTCTTTCCTGTGCTGGGGGTTGACTGACTTGAGGCTGGGGGAGGGGTTGGGGCAGTTGAGAGTGGGTAGGAACTAGGCCCAGAGCCTGGGGGAAGCTACTGGGAACCGGGCCAGGGAAATGGGGAGTCAGGAAGTGGGGAGGGGGAGCCCTGGGGGGAATGGAGGCAGAATGGCTGTTTGGGCTTTGGAGGGGGCGGGGAATGGTAATTCAGGAAGGGGGAGCCTAAGGGAAAGAGAAGGGAAGCAGTGGTGCCACCCTGGGTCTTCCTTCTATAAAAGTCCTTAATCCTGTCTGCTGCAGCCTCTGCCTGCTTCATGTGCCCATTCTAAGCAGACTCAGCCTGCCTTTGAGCAGTACCCTTCCTGATCACCGTCTCCTTGCCTGTCCCTTCTTCCGGCCTCCTGTACTCTCTCCGACTGCTTGGTTCCTGAGCTGTGTCAAGTCACCGCCTTTCTTTGTTCTGCCCTCTTGATGCTTCCTTACCTGTTCCCCACCCTCTTTCCCTGACAGCTAACTCAGTTCCCTTGGCCCTGGAAACCAGCCTATGGGGCAGAGAACATCATGAAGGATCCCTGAGAAAAGGCTAGACAGTGGGAGCAAGAATTCTCCTGGGACCTTTGATCCTTTCTTTGCGTGTTGGTCAGGCCCTTTCCCTGACTTCCTACCCCTCCTGGGGCTCTGTTTCACCAAAGAGAGTGAGACAGCTGAGAGCCGACTGTGGAGTTTGGGAAAAGGCTATGTCATCAGCTGGCCCAGTGCCTGTGAGAGTCCCCTTTAGCAAATGGGACTGGGCAAGTCCCATTTTTTTTTTTTTTAAAGGAAAACAAAAGGATTTTTGGGAAGCGATGAGACACCCATCTGAGTTCTGCCACCAGAGCTCTGGGCTGAATGGCTTATAGCTCAGCCAATCGTAGCAGCTGGGGATGCTTAAAAAGAGCTGGCGCGGAGAGAAGCTGGGAAGAACTCACAGAGAGACCCACAGACACATAGACACGGGAGAGAGAGGAGGAGGAAAAAGAGACAAAGGCACGGCGGAAGGAGGCAGAGAGAGGACAGGCACTGAAGCGAAGCCAGAGAGAGTCTGAGAGAGCAGAGGGAGAAGCCAGAGAAGCTGCAGAAGACACAAGCAGGGAGAAACAGACCTGGGAGAAGGAGGGTGTGGGAGGAGAGTGTGGAGGAACCAGACCACTAGGCACCTCTCCTAAGCCTAAGGGCCAAGTTTTCTCCCATCTCCTCTGAAGGTCCCCGGGCCCTCTGAAAACTCTGCCTCTGACCCTGGCATGAGTCCGAGCCCCCAGGCTGCAGAGAGGAACTTTTCAAAGCCAGGGCAGGGAGGACTTGGTGCCCAGAAGGCCTCAGTCCCTCCCAGCTGCAGCACCAGTGCCATGTCCCAGATGGACTCGCATCTCGGGAGGGGCTTGGCGGACGGCTGGCTGTGGGGAATCCAGCCCCGCCTGCTGCTCCCCACTGTGCCCGTCTCCAGGCTAGTGTGGCTGCTGCTGCTAGCCTCCCTCCTGCCCTCAGCCTGGCTGGCCAGCCCCCTCCCCCGGGAGGAGGAGATCGTGTTTCCAGAGAAGCTCAATGGCAGCGTCCTGCCTGGTTTGGGCGCCCCTGCCAGGCTGTTGTACCGCTTGCCAGCCTTTGGGGAGACGCTGCTGCTAGAGCTGGAGAAGGACCCCGGCGTGCAGGTTGAGGGGCTGACGGTGCAATACTTGGGCCAGGCGCCTGAACTGCTAGGTGGGGCAGAGCCGGGCACCTACCTCACCGGCACCATCAACGGAGATCCGGAGTCGGTGGCATCTCTGCACTGGGACAGGGGAGCACTTTTAGGGGTGCTGCAGTACCGAGGGACTGAACTCCACATCCAGCCCCTGGAGGGAGGGGCGCCTAACTCTGCTGGGGGGCCTGGGGCTCACATCCTACGCCGGAAGAGTCCTGTCAGCGGCCAGGGCCCCATGTGCAACGTCAAGGCTCCTCTCGGGAACCCCGGCCCCAGCCCCCGAAGGGCTAAGGTAGGCAGTCCTGGAGTCTGTGTCCTGCAGTGTCCTCCTGCCATGTCTGTCCTACTGACCCCTATTCACCTTCTCTCCACCCACTTCAACTTCTGGCCCGTCTGCTGCTCCCCTCCCTTCTGCATGCCTTTTCTCTTTCCACTAGCCTCCTTTCCTGGGAAGCCTCTGGCTTTTCCCTGCCCCAGCCCTTCTTCTGGCCAGATCGCTGATCCCAAGGGGTGGTTCCTAGAGGTGGGTCAGAGACTCTGTGCTGGGAATGACTGCTCCCTCTCCCCATCCCACCCCTGCTTGGCTGTGGCATTCTGCTGGCACAGTCCCCAACAATGAGGCCCTCCTAACAGCCCCCTGGCCTTGACTCTTTTCTGGGCCCAAAGTTTGACTTTCACCCCACCACCAGCTAAATGAATGACGTTTGAGGCCCAAGGGATTGGCCTCCGGCTTCTGATGCTGTCTTCAAAATTGTTCTGGCAAACTACCAACTAGGGCAGGAGCGGACAGGGGAGGCAAGGCACCCTGAAGTCCGTTGTGGTTGGTCCTTCCCACACTGCGGGCTGACTGTAAGGCTGCCTGAGGCTCCATCCTTTCCTCCCTCCCACTCCTGCTCTCCCCCTTCTTCCCTTCCTTCCTCCCTCCCTCTCTAGCTTTAATCCAGACCAGACGCTCCCTCCACACCCGCCACGCTGAGATCTGGCCCTGGCCCTAGCTGCTGACTGAATTATTCCTCCAACCACACAGGGCAGACACGTTGCAGCCCAGCCCTCTAGCCCCAGTCCTGCAGGCCCCAGCCACACTCAGGCCTGGGGGACCCCATGGTCCCTCCCAGAGGCAGTCCCAACTGTTTTTCACTTCAGGGGCCCACACAGCCCTGGGACATGGCATCCCTATCCCCTCCTCTTCTCAGAACCAACAGATGATTTCTCAGAGTTACCACAAAAGCCCAAGGATTTGGAGTTGGGGGGGGAGAGGCCTCACCAGACCCTTCAAGAATCCTGTGGGATATGTGAGGCCCAGCTGGCTCTGCTGAGTTCCAGACCTAGGAAGTGAGGGAGGGGAGAAGTTATCCATGGGTCTGGAAGGCTATTTCAGGATCCTCCTCCCCTCTTTTCCTCTGCAGCGTTTTGCTTCACTGAGCAGATTTGTGGAGACTCTGGTGGTGGCAGATGACAAGATGGCGGCATTTCACGGTGCAGGGCTAAAGCGCTACCTGCTGACCGTTATGGCAGCGGCGGCCAAGGCCTTCAAGCACCCAAGCATCCGCAACCCCGTCAGCTTGGTGGTGACTCGGCTAGTGATTCTGGGGCCAGGTGAGGAAGGGCCCCAGGTAGGCCCCAGTGCCGCCCAGACCCTGCGCAGCTTCTGTACCTGGCAGCGAGGACTCAACACCCCCAACGACTCGGACCCTGACCACTTTGACACAGCCATTCTGTTTACCCGTCAGGTGAGGCCCCGGTCAGCACCTCAGGCAATGCACTGCACAACTCCAAGAAGCACCGGTGCACAGACTCTGGTGTAAATGGTGCCCCTGGAGTAGTTCGACATGGCGCCTGGCCCCAGCCACACTGCCAGTGCCATCTTGGCCCTGACAGTGCTGAAGATGCAGTGCCCAGGTCCCTACTAATCTGGATCTCAGCCCAATGCACCCTGGTGCCTTGTTTCCTCATGCATTGTCTCTGATCCCTCTCCACAGGACCTGTGCGGAGTTTCTACTTGTGACACTCTAGGCATGGCTGACGTGGGCACCGTGTGTGACCCCGCTCGGAGCTGTGCCATTGTGGAGGATGACGGACTCCAATCAGCCTTCACTGCTGCTCATGAACTGGGTAAGCTAGGGGTGGGGTCATGGGGTACCCACGAGGAGTGAGAGAGCTGTCGGGTGAGGTGAGGCAACAGTGAGCTCACCAGGGTACAAATAGAGGTCACAAGGTTTTTCTTCCTTCTCCCCAAGCCTCAGTCCAGGGCCATTACCCTTCTCTGCTCAGAATGTACACAAACAATTAAATTTTTCTATTCAATGAGATAGTGTGTAGAAATCTACTGTGAACTTGGTTGTGTGTGTGTGTGTTTGGAGGGGGAGGTGGGACAGTGTTGAGAGAGATTATTCACGAGAGTCAGTTATAGAACGGATGGAATCAGGGTTGGGAATGTTGGCTGTAAGGAAAAGTGAGTAGAGAGGGCCCCTGAATATATCGGGGGGAAGGGAGACAGAGAAATGGGGGCTACATACTGAGAAGCCCTTGGAGCACCAGAAAGAGACTGGGAGCAGAATGAGATGTGGAATGGATCTGATCACCCAAAGCTGCAACCAGGCTTTGATGGGTCAAAGGGATGGGATTCTTGGACACTAACAGGGCCTCTACTCCACAGGCCATGTCTTCAACATGCTCCATGACAACTCAAAGTCATGTATTGGTCTGAATGGGCCTGAGAGCACCTCCCGCCATGTCATGGCTCCTGTGATGGCTCATGTGGATCCCGAGGAGCCCTGGTCCCCATGCAGTGCCCGCTTCATCACTGACTTCCTAGACAATGGCTATGGTAAGCAGATGGCACTCCTCTTGCCCTGTGCAGGACGCAGTGCCTGCCCCCCCACAGTACTTCCTCTTCTGCTGCATCCCACATGGGCCAAATTGACTCCCTCCAACATGCCTCCTCTACATGTGGGATGGGGTGAGAAACGTTGCTACCTTTGTGCGGTTCCCACTTCCTCTCAGAATGAATAGCACAACTACAGGAGGCAAGTTTTGGCCTCAAAAGAATTAGAACTGACCTTCTAAGGGCCAGAACTGTTCGACACCAGAAGGGGCCAGTTGTGAAGAGGCCTTGTCACTTGAGGTGTGCAAACTTAGCAGTATGACTATGATCGGGCAAGGCTGTTGATGAGAAGCAGATCAAGAAGTCTGTAGTTGGTTAGACTAGGTAGGAAGATCTAGTGCTGTGAGCTCCTCTCCTGATCCTATTTTTTGATGTGTGTAGATGTGTGACTGTAAGTTACTTCACTTCTGCATTGCCGATCTGTAAAATAGGCATGATAACAGTAACTACCTCACAGGTGCTGGCCATGATTAAACACATATTGTTGGTCAAGTATTTAGTCAATGCTCATCAAATAAACATCAAATAAATTGTAGCTGCTATTTAAAACTTCTTCCAGTACTCGAATTTGTAGGATCCCTCAGCCCCCTGGGGAACCCAAGATTTCAGCTGATGATCAGCAGGCACCTCTGCAACCTCTTGATGACTTCATAACCCCCTTGCCTCTTTTCCCAGGGCACTGTCTCCTAGACAAGCCAGAGGCTCCCCTACATCTGCCTGTGACCTTCCCCGGCAAGGACTATGATGCTGACCGCCAGTGCCAGCTGACCTTTGGGCCTGACTCACGCCATTGTCCACAGCTGCCGCCACCCTGTGCTGCCCTCTGGTGCTCTGGCCATCTGAATGGCCATGCCATGTGCCAGACCAAGCACTCACCCTGGGCTGATGGTACCCCTTGTGGACCCGCACAGGCTTGTATGGGTGGCCGCTGCCTCCATGTGGACCAGCTCCAGGCTTTCAATGTGAGATCCCAGGGCAGGGGTGGGGCAGAGGGCCTAGGGGAGTGGTGACTGGCCCTGAGCCCAAGAGAGTATATTTATCCCACTCTTCCATTCTGTCCTTCTGCAGGTCCCACAGGCTGGTGGCTGGGGTCCCTGGGGATCGTGGGGCGACTGCTCTCGGAGCTGTGGGGGTGGTGTCCAGTTCTCTTCCCGGGACTGCACACGGCCCGTCCCCCGGAACGGTGGCAAGTATTGTGAGGGCCGCCGTACCCGCTTCCGTTCCTGCAACACCCAGGGCTGCCCAACTGGCTCAGGTGAGGAGTGGGAGGTATGGGACCCCTTGGAAAGCACTGGGAGATCAGAAAGCACTGTCCCCCGAGTGAAGAGACCAAGGAGGTGTTAAGGGTCCTGCTTTGAGGGGAATGACAGGCAGTCTGTGGGGTAGAGAGCTGCCACGCTGTCCAGAAGGTGTGAGAGGCTAACGGGAGGCTGGTGGGGCAGTGTGAGGAGAGAGGGGCTCTGACTATCTGTTTTAACCCTACAGCACTGACCTTCCGCGAAGAGCAGTGTGCTGCCTACAACCACCGCACTGACCTCTTCAAGAACTTCCCAGGGCCTATGGACTGGGTTCCTCGCTACACTGGTGTGGCCCCCCGGGACCAGTGCAAACTCACCTGCCAGACCCGGGCACTGGGCTACTATTACGTGCTGGAGCCCCGGGTGAGGACCAGCATGCCCCAGGGCCTTGTCTGTGCTCCCTCACGCCCCCAGAGGCCCTCTGCTTTCTGATGGCCAAGATCCAAAACAGTGCTATTGCCGGAGTTCCCGCGGCCATGCCTGGCCGGCCCAGGGCTCCATTCTCTGTCTGTGGGTATTTGGAAAATCAGCCCTGGACTCTGGATAAGTTGTCAGTCAGGCCGTGCTAGCCTGTCCCATCTCCACTGGTTTCTTGCTCTTTCTCTCCCCATCTTCCAGTGCTCCATTTGCTGAGAATGGAAGCGTGTGGCCTTTTGGGCACGTCTCTGACCCCCATCTGATGGGCTGCTCTGTTGAATTACAGTGGTGGCCTCATTGAGCTCATGGGGAGCCAGTCCCCCACTAAACAGGCCTCCTGGAGAGGGTGATGGCCCTGCCCCTCCCCTCTCTGTGATAGGGCCCTGGGTTGAAGCTAAGGAAGGAAGAACAAGACAAGCAGTTTTGCCTCCTTCACCCTGTTCTGGGGAGAATGCCTACATGTTGACTGCCCTCTAGTGTCTAGCTGGGACACTACACCAAGGTTTAGGGCTTGGTGTTAGGATTCAGACCTGCAATTCCCATGTTGGCATCTCCTCTTGCCAGCTGTGTAACCTTTGGGCAAGCTCCTAATCTTTCTAAACCTCAGGGTTCCATCTCTACAAACCCCAAATAGTGGTTGTGAGATTTATATGGCACTTAGCACAGTGTCTAATTCAGAGTGAGCGTTATGAAAATGGTGGCTTTTATCATTGTCATTATGATTATCATCCCTTACAGAGCCTGGGCTTCCCTCCGCATTCCATCCACATCCCCTCCCTGATGGGATATGGGTTTTGTTTGGCTTACCAACACCTTTTGATTTAGGAAGACCCTTTCATCACTCCCTCTCTTCTCCTCAGGTGGCAGATGGGACCCCCTGTTCCCCGGACAGCTCCTCGGTCTGTGTCCAGGGCCGTTGCATCCATGCCGGCTGTGACCGAGTCATTGGCTCCAAAAAGAAGTTTGACAAGTGCATGGTGTGTGGTGGGGATGGTTCCAGCTGCAGCAAGCAGTCTGGCTCCTTCAAAAAATTCAGGTTTGTTCACTTCTACCTTCCTGGGGATACAGAGGTATCCTCAACACTGTTTCTCCTCTCAAAGAGCTGACTTGGGACTCTGGTAGGGGAGACAAACAGACACCTGCTCCAGAGTGTCAGCCTGGGCTTGCCCCTTGTGGGCAATGGGGTAGGCTTCCCCAGGAGGTGACCTCCTTCCTAGAGGGAGAGTAGGAATTGGACAGGCACCAAGGAGGCGGGGCTTAGAAGGGCACCTCAAGAAGGGGCCACAGGTGTAAGGGCCCACAGAGAAGAGGGAGAAGGACACATTTGCAGGTAGCTCAGATCTAGGCTGGACAGCTCAGGTAGGTCTGGGGAAACAACCTGCTGCACAAGTGTGATGGTACAAACCCCGCTCAGAATAGCAGAGAGGATTCACCAAGATGCTGAGTTCTCCTCTGCTCTCACACAGGTACGGATACAACAACGTGGTCACCATCCCCGCTGGGGCCACCCACATCCTGGTGCGGCAGCAGGGGAGTCCTAGCGTCCGGAGCCTCTACCTGGCCCTGAAGCTCCCCGATGGCTCCTATGCCCTCAACGGTGAATACACGCTGATACCGTCCCCCACAGACGTGGTACTGCCCGGGGCAGTCAGCCTGCGCTACAGCGGGGCCACTGCAGCCTCGGAGACACTGTCAGGACACGGGCCCCTGGCTGAGCCCTTAACGCTGCAGGTCCTAGTGGCTGGCAACCCGCAGAACGCCCGCCTCCGATACAGCTTCTTCGTGCCCCGACCGGCCCCCTCCACGCCACGCCCCACTCCCCAGGACTGGCTGCGCCGCAAGGCACAGATTCTGGAGATACTCCGGCGGCGCTCATGGGCCGGCAGGAAATAACCTCACCATCCCGGCTGCCCTTTCTGGGCACCGGGGCCTCGGACTTAGCTGGGTGAACGAGAGACCTCTGCCGTGGCCTCGCACCGAGACACCGTGGGGGAGGGGCTTAGTGCGCCCCTCCCCTCCTCTCTGCCCTCCCGAGCAGGCTGGCCCTGCCGGGTTTCCTGCCCTGGATGGCTGGTGGACGGAAGGGGCTGGGAGATTGTCCCCTATCTAAACTGCCCCCTCTGCCCTGCTGGTCACAGGAGGGAGGGAGAAGGCAGGGTGGGCCCCAGTTGTATTTATTTCGTATTTATTCACTTTTATTTAGCACCAGGGATGGGGATGAGGGTCAGGGTCCTGGGGAAACTGATCCCCTGCCTTCATAGCCCTCACCCTGCCTAGGAAATCCAGGGTGGTGGTGATAGGTGTACGTGATCTGTGTGTGTTTGTGTGTGACAAAGTGTGTGTGTGTGTGTGTGTGTGTGTGTGTGTGTGTGTGTGTGGTTCATCCTGCCCAGCTTTCCTCTCCTTGAATTTTATTTTCTGGGAAAGGAAGAGTCAAGGGTAGGATAGGCCTTCAGGGAGTAAGGGATTATCATATTTTTTCAATATAAATTGAGTTTTGCTATTTATGTGCTCCTTTTGGAGTCAGACAGATGTGGGTTGCACCCTGATTCCACATCTCTGAACATTAGTTTCCTCATTTGCCAATAATAATACCTCCTTTGTAAATTTGTTATAAGGATTAAATACTGTAAATAAAGAACTAGCATAATGCCTAGCACTCCAGAAGTGCTCAACAAATGTCAACTGTTGTCTGTTGTTATTATCACCACCTTGCTGTCCTCAGCTCCACTGTCTATGGAGTCTGCAGTGCACCTGAAGGTGGCAAAGATCTGTGTCAGTGGTGCCTGGCCTCGCCCCCAGGCTCAATTCCTTTGGTTGGCAGAGCCCTAGCCTGGATTTTGAAGGACTGTCAGAGAAAGGACAATCTGGTCCCTGATTCCTAGAGGCTTCCAACCACGTGGAGACTGAAGAAACACTGCAGTACAAGCACAGTTGACAAGAACGTGAAGGTGAAAAATACCAAGAACAACTATGTCAACACATACAAACAGTGCTTAGTAAGGAGAGTGCTAGTTAAGGGGGTCCTGGCGAAGCTGTTTCAGAAAGACCACTGGAGCAGGAGCTGGTGGGTCTGAATCTGAGTTGGGGTTCAGCATCTTATTAGCTGGTAGTGGTGGATAAGTCACAGATTTTAAGCCTTAGGTTGCTCATGTGTGCAAGAGGACTAAAAATACCTCTTCCCACAGGGTTATTCTGAACAAATGTTACAGTATTTTCAAAACAGTGAAGACTACCCATGTGAATTACCCTTGTGAGTACTGAGTACTCACAGAGTACTAGAGTCCCTGGAAACCAGTGTAAACCCAGCAGACTTCTTTGAAGACGTGAGGTTAGAATGGGATTTAATAAGAGGTGTGGGAGATAGTCAGGAGGGCCAAAAAAAAAAAAAAAAAAAAAAGGCATGGAGAAGCTGAGGCAAGGGGAAGCCAGGTGTTCAATGTGGCAGAAAACACCCAAAGGGCAATTGGGGACTAAACAATTCTATTTTTCCTTCTGACTGGGTGACTTTGATTAAGGAAACAGGCTTGTGATAGGGTGGCAGGTGAACCCTGCAAGAATTTGGAGTCTTGAGACAGTAGCAGGACTGCTAGGGATTAAAGAAGGACTAAATGTGGAGGTGAGGGAGGAACTGTAGGTAAAGAAGACCCTGAGGTGGAAGTGGAGGAAGAGGAAATAGGGAAAATAGAGGTGCTTCATTCTGCCATAGTAGCTCCTGGCTGGGCTGCCAAACATTGCTTGGGATATAGTGCTGGAACTAGGGGGTTAAGGCAAGCCATGGAGAGTGTGGTGGTAGTGTGTACTACGCTCACTGGAGCTGGGCTTCATTGCTCAAGTTCTGTACCAGGCAGCGCCTTACACAGTGCACTGGAGTTTGTACTGCCGAGCATGGCACTTACTCCCTCGGCAGCACTGGGAGCAGGGCAGGCCCCTGCTCTGCTCCATCTCTTCTCTTCATTGTGTATGGCGCCCACTGCTCTGCTTGGCCCTGGCCCTTTCTCCTGTCCTCCTACCTACCAGGCTAGAGGAGGGAGAAACAGGAGAGTGGGACAAGGCCAGAGTGATCTTCAAATGTTTCATCTAAGTAGCAAAATTGGGCCACCAATAACATGTTTATAGACCTTCATACTATGAGCTAATGGTATAATGACCCAAGTTCAGTGCTAAGTAGACCTGCGGTACAAACACAAGCAATACAAAACTAAAGACGCTCACTGCAGTCTGGGGAAATGTTTTGTAGTATACCTCTGCAAGGAGAAAGATAGGATGATATGAAGAACTGTATGATAAGAGCAAGCTGAACTGATGCCCAGGCTTCAGTGGACTATGAGGTTTAAGGAGGATGAATCCTGGGATTCCCTAGTGGTCCAATGGTTAGGACTTCGTGCTTCCTCTGCAGGGGACACAGATTTGATCTCTGGTCAGAGAACTAACATCCTGCATGCTGTGCAATGTGGTCAAATAAAATAAAAAAGGAGAGTGTCCTGGGCTGGGCCTTATGAACAGGTAATCATGATACCCCTTCTTATGTTTCTTTAGTGTCTATGGTAATTGACACTTTGCAAATCACTTTCATGTGTATTATGTTAAGAGAAAGCCTTTTTCTCACTGAATAAGGTTCTGACTGCCATGAAGAAGTTTTTCCCAGGAAGGCTCTGAGCTCAGAGGCCACCTGTATGATTGGGTGGGTAGGTGGGTGGAGTTAGACAGTGAAATAGAAGAGAGAGCTGCTCCCCAAAGAGAAGTGATGGGCATTCTGGCCCTGAATCCCAAGCAAGGCCTCACCCTTTTCCAGAATGTTCTCATCATAGCACCCTCCCCAGAACCAGGACAGAGATTGCCTAATATCCTGATGTCAGGAGTCCAGCAAGTTCTTCTTATGGATTAAGGAGTGTGTACCTCCCTTGAAGAGCCAGGATGAGCCCTGACTCCTCAGTCTGCCTAATCTATTGCCTTCATGGGGCTGAGCTGGGGTATGAATGGACAAACAAGAGGAAAAACAGGAATAACAGGAGGGAGGAAAGCATGGAGACAGTTCAGATATCTGGTCCTTAAAGAAAGAAGAATCAGTGACTGCTGGGAGAGCCCAGTCCCTTCAGAAGTTCAAGCAGAGACAACTACTTTATAGGATGGCAAGGGTGACTGTGTGTTTGAGGTGGGGGGGAAGATTGAAGCAATAGCTGTGAGTTGGGCCAATTTCTTTCAAATCTTTATGTCCCTGAGATTCTCCGTTTTAGCGGTTAGAGCAGAAGAAATCTGGGCATTTGTCCAATCACTAATTTTGTGGTGGGAGTGGGAGAGCCAGTGTTTGGGGTGGGGTGTATGTTGTGGAATGAGCTATTAATTTACATTTCCACTCCATCTCTAGCCCCACTTCTTTAATCTTCACATAGTATTATAATATTTTATTTTCTAAAATACCAGATTGATAGTAAGTGACAAAACCTTCATCTCATGGTCAGGACTTGTTGGGGGGGAAGGAGGAAGAGAGTAGACTTTAATGTATTAACATTTTATTGTTAATACATATAAGAGGATGCTTCTTGTAACATATAAGAGGATACTTCTGAACCAGTTGAACATCTTCCTCATTGACTGTTGCTGGGGGCAAGCCAAAATCATTGGTAGCAAGAGTAACCAGCTGACAGCGGGAAACCACCAGTTCTTAAAAAACCACTCTGAAAGAGGTGGGTGAGGGGAAGGGGGGAACAACAATACTGAAAAACTTCCTCAGACAAGACCTTATATGGGGACAGGCCCTGAGTACTTAAGCAGCTTTAGGAAGGAAAGGGAGGGGAGGAAATAGATTTAAGGCATCCCTCACAGTCTTTGGGGAACCAACAACAGGCCCTGCAAATCCAGTAATAAATACACCAACAGTGACACACACTGACACACGTGTTCAAATATAGATGCAAGTAAGCATTGAGAAGCTGAAAATGTGGAATTGAGGCCTGAAAATGGGTCAGAGGAAATAAATTAATTGACTTAATTCCCCTATGCAAATGAACTGTTCATCACACTTATCTGTTCAATAAATAAACCGTTAGGTTATAAACCTGAATCAAATCATTCTTTCACAGTGTCTGGAAAGGACATAGATTTTTGGAAGTGGACTGAATCTAAGCTTTGCAAGAGCCAAGATGTAATAGCATGATCTTAAATTACTTGATCTCTGTTTCTTTATCTGTAAAATGGGTACACTACTATCTGCCTTATGGAGAGGTTGCCAGAACTTAAGAATATAATGATGTAGATGCTTGGCCTTGGGCCTGGCTTCTCATAAGTGTCAATACCTGCTGATTCTCTTCCCCTCAAATCTCTTCCGTTCCCTGTCCTCTTCCCACTTGTGCGTTAGCATGAGAAAATAAGTAGACCAAGGAATTTTCTAGGTCAGATCTAAAATTTTGTTAAAATTTGTGCCAAAAGTTCTAGGTTACATTCAGGGGATAATAAAAAGGAAGACATGGTTCCTGTCCTCAGAGAGTTCATAGTCTGATGGTTCAGACATTTGGGTAAGACAAAGATTCCAGACATGTGTGACAGGCGCCATGATAGAGGGGGGGTCATAGACTATGAGGTCACAGAAGTGTTCCTAGAGGCGTCTGCCTCCCCTTTGAGAAGTAAGCTGTAAGTGCTTGTGGATAGTAGGGTAGTGGTGGAAGAAGAAAGAATTTCTGCTTGCTAGGTCAGCTCCCAAGCTCTTCTCCGTTATGCAAAATCAAAATAAAGCGAACAGACTTGAAGCTGGTGGATAATACCTGTAAGGAACTGAGTAGAGTTGGAAGGCGTAGTTTTGGGAAGAAGCTACCATCGCAGTAGAAAATGTTAAGTGGAAGAGGAGGATTCTAAAGACACTGAGCTGTGCATTAGAATGTGCTCTTGCTTCCCTCCCCCTTCCCCCATGCCTCTGACGTCTACTAGAGAAACTAACTAGAGATTTGTGGTGGTTGTTGTTGTTGTTTAGTCACTAAGTCGTGTCCGACTCTCGACTCTTTTTCAACTGCATGGACTGTGGCCTGCCAGGCTCCTCTGTCCATGGAATTCTCCAGGCAAGAATAATGGAGTGGGTTGCCATTTCCTTCTCCAGGAGATCTTCTCGATCCAGGGATTGAACCTACGTCTCCTACATTGGCAAGTGGATTCTTTACCACTGAGCCACCAGGGAAGCCCAAGTAGAGATTTAAATTATTATTATTTTTAATTATTAGACTGAGTTTCTTCTATTATGTTGTGTGTCATGACTGGGCCTCTAGGGGCCCCATGATTTATTCAGAATACAAAAAGGCAGGATGTTGTGGTAGAAACCAACATATTAGAACTCAAGATTTCAGAAATGTAGCAGTTCTAGACGATGACTAAGCCCAGGGTGTGGCCAGCATGAAAAGGAGTGGAGGTGAAGTTTCCTGAAAACAGGGAGCTTGCAAATGAATGTAGAGGAGATGTCAGAAGATGGTAGATATGAGGGATAGAAGGTGAAGATCAGTTTTACAAGAGTAGAACGCTATGGAGGGGCAGAGGCTCGGAGGAAAAGTCCTCTGGATGAGATAGATATCAATTTTCTGTATAAGTCTATCTTTTCCATTATACAGTGAGACTTTAAAAAAAAAAAAAGTAGGGCTTTTACTTGACTCCTGTTTTGTGCTCAAAATTCAGATATATTGAATATCCCCTGTTTGCTGGCCCCTTCCCATACTTCTCACTAATTATCACAAAACCCTTTAAGACGTTTTCACTGTACAGATGAACCCAGAGAGTGTATTGCTCAACATCACATAGCCAGAGGTTTCAAAGCTGCCATTATGGGACTTCCCTGATGGTCCAGTGGTTAAAAATCTGCCTTGCAATGCAGGGGATATGGGTTCAATCCCTGGTTGGCGAACTAAGATCCCACATGCCTTGGAGCAACTAAGCCTGTCTGCTGCAACTCCTGAGCCCACACACCACAACTAGAGAATCTGTGCAACACAATGAAAGATTCCACATGATGCAAAGAAGACCTGACGCAGTCAAAATTTAAAAAAAAGTTGCTATTGTACTCAAATCCAGTATTATATAATTTTAAGCCTTCACAGGTACATAAAACTCATAAAGTCCAAAGTTTAACTTGTCATCACTACTGTTTCCCCCAAATTTGCCTCTTCTAAGTTTTGTTTCTCATTAAATGTCCATTGGTCCACATCAGAAATCCAAGATTCATCTTGGAGTCTTCTAACGCCCTGACTTGGCACATGACATCAATCACCAAGTCCTATTTGCCTCCCAAAAGTTCTCAACAGTGTCTTCTTCCCTCTAGTCCCACTGAAATTACCTTACTTTGCATGAGCTTCATTTCACTCCTGGATTTCTGCAGTAACCTTAATAGGTCGCTGCTTCCAGCCTTGACCACTCTGATAATGCTCCACATTTCCACCAGAGCACATTTCCTAAAATCTCTGTTTTGAGCATTTTAATGCCTTCATCTTGCCCTCAGGATAAAAATCTCTTTTACTGTGGCTTATGGACTCTTTCATTATCTGGCACCTATTTACCTCGTCAGTCTCATCTCTCACCATTCCCCTCACCCTATTGTTTAGCTCTACTGATCCATTTTTTAATTTCCCCAATGCCCTAATTTATTCCTCATCTTCAGACTGCACTATGGTTTTCTTGGTCTAGAACACAATCCGTTAAAAGATAATTTTCAGAAAAGGGTAAAATTATAACTCTCACTCTATAAAAACTTATTCTGACACTTGTTAAAACGGTAAGAAAGATTTTATTCAGGATTATCACAATAGGGCCAACACTATCCCAATCAGAGAGAGATTAGATTCAACTCTGAATACATTTGTTGCTCTAATGGTCCAGGAGTGAGCAACGAGAATGAAGACAGAACACGAAATCTGGTGCAATGGGTCAGGGGACCTGCAGCCTCTACTGGACTGAGCTGCAGAGTCCACTCTGAGTCCAGCTTTTATTCCTAATTGTAGACCACAAGACTTTCTCAGGTCTTATCTTTCTCAAGACACATGCTGTTTCAATCACATGCTCCTAAACGTCATGGACTACATTGACAGAGTCCAGATCTCCTTGTTTTTACCCCAGGCTTCTCCCTTCTGGGCTAGTCTCGGGAACAATTAGCAAGTAAGTAAGCAGCATTCATGCCTGACTCGGATCCGGTGTTCCAAGGTTCATGCTTTCATGATCCCAGTCATACTCCCTTCTGGGTCTGGCCTTGGGGTTTGTAACAAGGCTATTATTCTAAGAAAAATATGAAAGATAATCATTAACATAGTTTCTTAATATATGCTGTTTTTCCAGGTGCTATTTCTGTGGAATTTCTCAAGGCTGTGAAAGTACATTATTAGGAATTCCCGCTACATACAGTAAGGACAAATGGATATTTATAGCCAATAAGCAGAATGAGAGCGTCAATGGATGGAAAATTACATCAAGGATAGGAAGATTCTTGCTAAACCAACTTAGAATTCTTGCTAAAAGCAGGCCAAGGAGATCAGAAATTAAGGGTAAGGGGATTCTTGCTAAATTGATATCAGATTCTTCCTAAAAATGGGTACAGGCCCAAGGATGAGGTCTATTGGAAAAGAGGGCTCAGGGGGCCTGTTTAAAATTTGGTCAAGGAGAGAGTTTTTGATAATACACATATAAAAATGAACACCTGTTAAAAGTTTTATTTAACTCACAAGGAAACAAGCAGAAGACTCTTGAGAGTCCCTCAGACAGCAAGGAGATCAAACCAGTCAATTCCAAAGGAAGTCAACCTTGAATATTCATTGGAAGGACTGATGCTGAAGCTGAAATTCTAATACTTTGGCCACCTGATGCGAAGAGCCGACTCACTGGAAAAGACCCTGATGCTGGGAAAGGCTGAAGGCAGGAGGAGAAGGGGATGACAGAAGATGAGATGGTTGGATGGCATCATTGACTCAATGGACATGCGTTTGAGCAAGCTCCAGGAGATGGTGAAGGACAGGGAAGACTGGCACGCTGCAGACCATGGGGTCGCAAAGAGATAGACATGACTGAGCAACTGAACAAAAGAATAGACACATTTATGTAGATCAGGGATACAGAAATATGAAAATGGAGGCAAAACTGTTTTTTCCACAAAGTTGGGAGGAGGGGGTTAATTGAACTTCTGTCAGACAACAGAATTTACATTGGGTCAGTTACCTACAGAGTTGTAAAATAGCCACATGGAAACAGAAACTTACACCACAGAAGGACATGCTTTGGACAAGTACTTTAGGTTTCCTGGGAAATCTTTCCCAAACTTCAACTTGTGAATGAGGGGCAATTTCTAGGTTATCATATTTATTATACTATATTGTGTGTAACTCCTCCCATCCCCACATAAGAACACGAGCTTTTTGAGGCAGACACTGTGAGTTATTCAAGTTTTCTCAGTGTGATCATCTGCTTCTAAGAAGCATAATATCCGAAGGGGGTAGTAGAAGCCACAAGATAAACATATTGCGTATTAATGGCCCTTCCGTCTTATCCTAACATCTGGGGAAAGACATTTTTACATTAAAGCAGATGCTGCCCTTCCCTTCATACTCAATGTTTCCTTGTTTTAGTAACCACTTCTATTTCAAGGCCTGAGGGATACCTTGGGGATACAAAAATGCACCAAAGTGGTCTGCAAAGATGTACCCCAAGCAGGAAAAAGTTTTGATAATAAGTGGCACTAGGTTGAAGGGGGGCCGCTGACACATTGAGAATCATATTCAGACCAGTCTGGGGTGGTAGGTCTTCTGACACACTGGCCTCTCGGTCCTTCTTGGCTCCAAGGAAGGTCCTGGTTTGACCCGCTGTTTTTATAAGTCTAGGGGTGGGGACTGGACATGGAACAACAGACTGCTTCCAAGTGGCAAAGGAGTACGTCAAGGCTGCATATTGTCACACTGCTTATTTAACTTATATGCAGAGTACATCAAGTGAAATGCCAGGCTGGATGAAGCACAAGCTGGAATCAAGGGAGAAATATCAATAACCTCAGATATGTAGACGACACCACCTTTATGGCAGAAAGCAAAGAACTAAAGAGCCTCTTGATTCTGAAAGTGAAAGAGGAGAGTGAAAAAACTAGATTAAAACTCAACATTCAGAAAACTAAGATCATGGCATCCGGTCCCATCACTTCATGGCAAATAGATGGGCAAACAATGGAAACTGTGACAGACTTTATTTTGGGGGGCTCCAAAATCACTGCAGATGGTGAATGCAGCCATGAAATTAAAAGACATTTGCTCCTTGGAAGAAAAGTTATGACCAACCTAGACAGTATATTAAAAAGCAGAGATATTATTTTGCCAACAAATGTCCATCTAGTCAAAGCTATGGTTTTTCCAGTAGTCATGTATGGATGTGAGAGTTGGATGTTAAAGAGAGCTGAGCGCCGAAGATTTGATGCTCTTGACCTGCGGTGCTGGAGAAGACTCTTGAGAGTCCCTTGGACTGCAAGATCAAACCAGTCCATCCTAAAGGAAATCAGTCTTCAATATTCATTGGAAGGACTGATACTGAAGCTGAAACTCCAATACTTTGGCCAACTTATGCGAAGAACTGACTCATTTGAAAAGACCCTGATGCTGGGAAAGATTGGAGGCGGGAGAAGGGAACGACAGAGGATGAGATGGTTGGATGGCATCACCGACTCAATGGACATGAATTTGGGCAAGCTCCGGGAGTTGGTGACGGACAGGGAAGCCTGGCATGCTGCAGCCCATGGGGTCGCAAAGAGTCGGACACGACTCAGAGGCTGAATTGAGGGGTGGGAAATGGAATCCTGATAGGAGTCGGTCCAATGGGGAAGAGCCCCTGCACGGGGTCCCAAAGGGTCGAGCCCCTCGTTGCCTGTGGCCTGAAGCGAGCCCCACGGTCCCCGCGGTGCTCAGACCCTGCGCTCCACGCCTGGGCGGCTCCCCTCCGAGGCCCCGCCCCGTGACGCGAGGCCCCGCCCCCGCGGCGCCCGCTTCCAAGATGGCGGCGGCGACTCCTGCCCGGCTGTCCGGTTGGCGGTGACGACGGGCGGCAGAAGGCCAGGTGTGTAGGCTGGAGATGGTGGGGTGAGAGGCCCTGGAGAAAGGTTTGGGAGATTGGGAAGGTGAGAAGTTTTGGATAAAGACTGTAAACAGCCTTGAGAAAGGAGGGGGACCTAAGTGCAATTCCGGACAGAGGCCGGTGGGCTCACTTTGCAAGGTAGACCAATCGCCAGAGGAGGTTGGCGGGGGATGAGATGAGGCTGCTCCGAAAGAACTGGGTCGTAACCCCTTCCAGACCGCTGGCCACGCCCCTCTAGGTGAGCTAGCCCAGGTTCCTCTGACAGGTTCTGCCCAGCCCTCCCTCTTCCTATCTCATTTCATCAATAACCCTGATCCCCACCCTCGCTAAGATGGAGAAAGGTAGAAGAAGGTAGAGGACGCTACCCGCATCCTATTTCCTGCCGCGCTCCGGGGTTGTTTGCTTGCAGCTCCCAGGTGGTCACCTCCCTGCACCTGCGGAGCTAGCTCCCATAAATGTGAAGAACGGAAAGGAGCCAGTTCCTCCGCCTCCCTGGGTTCTCTTGAGGCCACTTCACAGTCCTGTTAGGACTGCCTCACCCAGATCTCCAGTAGTTGCCCTGTCCCCACTCCCCAAACAGGCTGGTCCTGTTGGGGTGGGGGATGGTTAAATACCGAGTGAATCTGACACGCTATAGGATGGCTGGGGCAGAGCCGGGGACCTAGCATCTCCTGCTCCACCCCTTTTCTCTCCAACCACTTTCCCTCGCTCGCTTACCCAGCTGGGAAACCGGCTTCACCCTGTTCCTGCTCTCTGCCCCTCTAAGGGTGGCTGGCTATCCTTGACCACTTCTGTTCCAGCTGGTCCCAAGATTGCTGTTGGAGTGCTGGATGGAGCCTGTCTCTGTCCTCTGTTACATTTCCAATTTTATATAATGCTTCACATCTCTGCTCCCCCGGGACCTCCTGAAGTTCCCATGATCCTGAAGAAGACAGTTTGAATCTAGGTGAGTCTATCTCTCCCCCTCTAAAATTGGAAGGAATGTTCTCCAGAGAATGCTCTGGAATGGCCTTGGGACCTGAATGATGTAAGCATTCTTGGGGGTGGGGACTGAGTAGGTGGTGGGAGTGGTTTGAGGGATGGGTGGTAGAGAGTGAAACTTAGGCTGGAAGTGACAGGTGGTGCGGCCTGCTGATGGTTACATTCTATTTCTTTCTATATACGTGTGTGCTCCCTTCTGTGACTTTGTTCTTTTCCTTTTTCCTCTTTACCCCTGCCCACCACCTTCATCAATACCCAACGATCTCTCTGCTGGCATGCTGTCTTCCTGCCCCCCCAGAACTCTCCTCTCTCTCTCATCCAGACCTCAGTGCAGGATGTTGCGGAGGTTGCTGGAGCGGCCCTGCACACTGGCCCTGCTTGTGGGCTCCCAGCTGGCAGTCATGATGTACCTGTCGTTGGGGGGCTTTCGAAGCCTCAGTGCCCTCTTTGGCCGAGAGCAGGAGCCGACATTTGACTATTCTCATCCCCATGATGTCTACAGTAACCTCAGTCACCTGCCTGGGGCCCCTGTTGCCCCAGGGGGCCTCCCAGCTCCTCAAGGCCTGCCATACTGTCCAGAACGATCTCCTCTCTTAGGTGAGTGCAGAAGGAAGGCAGAAGTGAAGGCAAGGCCAAAGTGTGGGGACAGGGAGGCTTGGACAAGTATAGAATGGGAGCAGTGGGTCTTCAAACTGGAGAGTCATGGAACTGGAAGATAGGCTAATGTTGAGATAGAATGGACTCTAAATTTGGAGTTTCGACTGGGTTCTTTGATTCAGCCACAACTTTCCATTGCCTGCCTGGTTATGAGCTCTTCTTGCCTCAGGGTAGCATTAGGAGTTAGTTGGAAGTCCTGTTCTTTCCACCGGCTAACTGTAAGCTGCCAACCTTGTGAGACAGGGGAGAGTTAAGGAACCCTAAAATAAGGCAGGCTAGGTGAGGAGCCTTCACCTTCCAGACTTTGCACAGTTGTCCCAATGATGGGGAACTCAAGGTTTTGTGAGATTTCTGAGCAAGCCCTTGGGGGAGCTGAGTCCCAGAATCAGACTGCCAGGGACAGTTCTCCTTGACCTTCTAATCCCTGACCTTGTCATTCCCTCCCGACAGTGGGCCCCGTATCCGTGTCCTTTAGCCCAGTACCGTCGCTGGCAGAGATTGTGGAGAGGAATCCCCGGGTGGGACCGGGGGGCCGATACCGCCCTGCAAGGTGTGAGCCCCGGTCCCGGACAGCCATCATTGTGCCCCACCGTGCGCGGGAGCACCACCTGCGCCTGCTGCTCTACCACCTGCATCCGTTCCTGCAGCGCCAGCAGCTTGCTTATGGCATTTATGTCATCCACCAGGTACTCCCAGTTCCCACACCACTGTGATACCACTGTGCTCTTCTTTTTTATAAGGAAGCCTCAAGCAAATTCCACTCCACTCTCATATAATGGGTCTCAAAATAATTAAAAGAAGGTCAGACTGTGGAATGTAAGAAAGCAGCAGCTTGCACTGCTCTGCCAACATGTTAGCCCATGCTTCTTCTTAAGGATATTCCCATTGTCCTGTAATCTTCCATCATTTTTCCGTTGTTGAATTTGGAAGTGGATAGCTTTGGGCTAAAGTTCTGGTTCTGCCATTTGTTCCATATGTGACCTTGAGCAAGACACCCAACCTGCTAAAATGAGACAAAGAGTGGTAACCAATATACCACCTATTTCACATGGTTGTTGGGATTAAATGCTAAATAGTAGCATGTATGTGTCAGGCACATATGTGTGTTAGTCGTTCAGTCATGTCCAATTCTTTGCGACCCCATGGACTCTGCCAGCCAGGCTCTTCTGTCCATGGGATTCTTCAGGCAAGAATACTGGAGTGGGTTGCCATTCCAGGGGATCTTCCTGACCCAGAGATTGAACCCGGGTCTCCTGCATTGCAGGCAGGCTCTTTACCATCTGAGCCACCAGGGAAGCCCATCCAGCACATACTGATGCCCAAACATTTTTTGTTGAATGAAAAAACAAAGAAGTTGCTTTCTCTTCATCCTCTTTATCCCATAACCCACTTTGACTTCCCTGCTTTCACTTTTATGCTTCTTCTCCATGCCACCTATAGACCTAGTTGGTCCTCCTCCATTATCTTTCAGGCTGGAAATGGAACATTTAACAGGGCAAAGCTGCTGAATGTTGGGGTGCGGGAGGCCCTGCGTGATGAAGAATGGGACTGCTTGTTCCTGCACGATGTGGATCTCCTGCCAGAGAACGACCACAATCTGTATGTGTGTGACTCCCGAGGACCTCGGCATGTCGCTGTTGCCATGAACAAGTTTGGATACAGGTAGAGGGCACGCGAAGGTCCTGGAAGCAGGGTAATCCACCATTCAGTGGAAGGAGGAGGGGTGGCTCCCACAAGACATGTGAAATCCAAGGATCTTTCTCTCCCCAGCCTCCCATATCCCCAGTACTTTGGCGGGGTCTCGGCGCTCACTCCTGACCAGTACCTGAAGATGAATGGCTTCCCCAATGAATATTGGGGCTGGGGTGGTGAGGATGATGACATTGCTACCAGGTCAGACTTCTTGCCACCACCTTCTTCCTTAACCCCAGCCTGGATCCCTGTCCTCTAAGACCACCTCTAGCCATAGTCTTTTAACACTAATTTAGCTCCCTGGTCCTGAATGGTGCCTATTCCTCTCCCTTATCTTTTCAGTCTACCCAGGTCAGGCTTCGCATGCTGCTCCCCCTTCTGTTATCCTTCAGTCCCTTAGACTTGGTTAGTAACATTCCCGGGAGAGAAGACAAGATCAATACAATCAATCCCAATAGTATCATGGGATTCCAGAGCTGGAAAGGGGCCTAGAGACTGTTTATTCCTGCCTCTGCTAGGATTGCATCCAAACCACTTCCTGCAGAGCTGGAAGAGGAAAGGCTCTGCTCCACATAGTCCAGAATCACTTTTTTTTTTTTTTTAAATAAAGGACCTGTGCCATTGGCATGATGCCAACTTATTTTTAGCATGTGAAACATTTTGACCTTCAGCCTCAGCTGACCCAATTTCATATGTCATTTGACTATTTGGGCTTGATATGCTGGGCCCCTTGCCTCTCCTCCCACTTTGTCCTCTGGGATGACATCTCTATGAATTCTTGTCTTCTGTATGTGTGTAAAGCACCCAGCAATTTCTAAATGTATGTATTCTTTCAGTACCTTCCCCAGCCATCCTCACTTCTTGCTTCTGTGTATCAGAATTGGAGTTCATTTCTTTCCAGGTCCTGAGTTCCTGGTTCCACCCTTTTCTTAAATGTAGGTGGGGGGTAGGAGTACAGCAGAGCTGAGGCCGCTCTGCCACTAATCTCGTAAGAATGGCTGAGCTTGGGTCTGTGGTTCCCAGTCTTGTCCTACCTTTTTTGACAAAATGGTTCCTCTCCCTGTCCTTTCCAGACAGCAAAGGCAGCTCCTGGGAGCCATTTAGGAAACAAAGGTAGAGGTGCAAACCTACCTCTGCCAATTGTTTATAGGCCCTAGGGTGCCTGCACTAGGTCCTGAGGATTTGGAGACAACCAGCTTTTACATTCTCTTCAGCCTTTCCTTCCGTTTGACTTTTCTGTTTGCCCTTCCAGTACTTGGCCCTTTGTCAAGTTAGTAATAGTTATTGTTTGTGTAAAGAAACATGCAATTCCTCCCTTGCTGGCCTTAGCTCTTCTTGCTCACCTCTCAGCAGCTTTCTTCCACTCTGGATCCTCCAAGGTGTCCTCGCTTTTCCCATAGGGTTCGCTTGGCTGGGATGAAGATCTCTCGTCCCCCCACTTCTGTGGGACACTATAAGATGGTGAAGCACCGAGGAGATAAGGGCAACGAGGAAAATCCCCACAGGTAGGATGGGAGGGTTGCCTGGGAATTATTAGTGAATCCTCAGGGCTCTACACCCTAGCCAGGCAGCTCCTAAAAGTTTCTAGATTCCTGGCTGTTCCTTTCTGGGTCTTAGTCTCCAATCTCTAACCCTCAGATTTGACCTCCTGGTCCGTACCCAGAATTCCTGGACTCAAGATGGAATGAACTCACTGACATACCAATTGCTGTCTCGAGAGCTGGGCCCTCTCTATACCAACATCACAGCAGACATTGGAACTGACCCTCGGGGTCCCCGGACTTCCTCTGGTCCCCATTACCCACCTGGTTCCTCCCAAGCCTTCCGTCAGGAGATGCTGCAGCGCCGGCCGCCAGCCAGGCCTGGCCCTCTGCCTACTGCCAACCACACAGCTCCCCATGGTTCACATTGACTCCTTCTTAATCATGAAACTGAATCTTTCTCACTTTAATCATGAAACTGAATCAGAGGGGTTATATTTTTCCCACCCTCAGCTCCTCACTGCTCTTAGACGGATGTGGGGGAACTGAACTTTACTGCTGTGCTGGGGGCAGGGGCCTCTCCTCACTGCTGGACTGGAGCTGGGCTCCTCTGGCCCTGGGGGTCTCTCTTTCTAGGGTCACCTGCCAGGGCTTATGACTGTGAATCCTTGATGTCATGACTTATGTGATGACTCCTAGGAGTCCCCTGCCCATGGGGTAGGAGCTGGGCTGGACCCCAAATCCCTTCTTCTTCCATGGAGAGAAGAGTGATCTGGCTTCTCCCGGGACCTCTGTGAATATTTATTCTATTTATGGTTCCCAGGAAGTGTGTTTGAAGGAAGCCCCTCCCTGGGTACTTTCTGCCAGTAATGGAGTAGCTCCCTCTTTTGGACCTGGCTCAGGGGGCTGGGATTTTGATATATTTTCTAATAAAGGACTTTGTCTCGCCTCTGCTTCTGCTTTCTGCATCCCAGGCACTCTTTGCCTATGTTTGGTCACCCACCCCCACCTTCTGCCCTTGGATGACAGAACAGCCAGACCAAGCCAAGCTTTAGCAACTTTTATTTTCATGGGTGAGAGAATCCCTGCCACCAGGGGCAAAAAGAGTGGGAGCTGAGGATCCACTGTTAGGTTCTGTGCCCAAGACACGGGCTGCCGCCTGACGCCCACTCTCTATACAGTCATTGACAGCAACCCCCTCATATGAGGCTCCGGCCAGAGTCAAAGGCAGTTTCTGAGCAGCCAGGAACTGGGCAGCTGACTCTGAAAGGAAAGATAAAAGGAATATTACAGCTGGGGGTCTATTTTCATGGCTCTTCTCAGCCCAGCTGCTTTCTCAACTTACCCAGTTTTTGCCAGTGGCCTAATGTATACTGGGGGATAGAGTTCTGGGGAGAGAAAAGGATACAGGGAAAACATTATTATTGATATCCCAGGCCTGGCTGCTACGTTCTATGGGGTCACAAAGATTCAGACACGACTTAGTAACTGAACAACAGGCCTGGATAGACAATGACAAATAGATTAGTCTGCCTCCAAGGCTTGCCTCTACTAGGTAGCTGAAGAGTGTTTACCTTGTGTTACCAACTCACCTTGTGTAGATGGACCAAGCAGTGACTTGGTGGCTCATTCAGTCCTAGTTGTGTGGCAACAGCTTTCTCTGCCTCCTGTTGGAACAGCTCCTGAGATAAGACACAGCCCCTGGCTTCTAGTGTCTGTAACCAGGAACCTCCCAGCATCACCTAAGGAGGGAATATGGCACTGACCAGCCTGGCCTTACTTCACTGGGGCAGAGAGGAGCCCTTTGGAAACCCCCACTAAGCATGGCTGCCTTCTCTCACAGTCAGCCTGAGGCCAGGGGGGCTCCCATCCTGCTCAGGGAAAGCAACGGAGTCATACACAATTCCCAGGACAACTGGATCTTCTGAGGATGGCACCAAATGTCCAAATCCCTGGAGAAAACAAACAGCCTGGGTCAGGAAGGAAGGGTTCCAGTTGAGCCCATGTCTGTCTCTCCTCTTCTGGGTCACACCTGGACAGGCAGACAAGCTCCTCGGTACTGCAGATTCACCACAGCCACAGACACAGCAGTGATGGTACTCAGGGCCTGGGCCAGAGGTGTGGCCTCAGCAGGGAGCAGCTTGCTGAGCACTGGAGGAGAGAGAAGCCTGCCTCAGGAGGCATTCCCAGGGCAGTTTTAGCCACCCTCCTTAGGATGAGACCCCCAAAAGGATGAGCAGTTCAAGGGCATGGTATGGTCCTGTTGGCCCAGGAAGAAGCTAGGTTCCTCACCCTGGCTGGGGAAGGGGAGGGTGGCTATCCCATTACCTGAAGCTGGAATGGCACTAATAATGTGGTCAGCCTCCAGGCTGCTGTCCCCTAGAGACACCTGAAAGGATGAAAACATTAAAAGAAATCATGGGAATTTTGCCTCAGTTTCCCAGCATCCAAGTGGTAGGAGAGAGACTGGATGCTGACTCAGGATGAAGAGACTGACTATGTAGTCAGAACAAAAATCATCCCCCTGTTACACCAGCAAGTGGGCCAGACAAAAGACAATGGGCCAATTTGAAATGTTTAGTGGAGTTGGGTGGTTCTTTCCCTTAGCTGGGAGCCACTTATATATAAGCACTGCTTCTATCCACAGATCTGGATCAAATGGTCTTGGAGGAAGGTCCACAAATAAGGCCTAAGAACCTGGGGTAGCCCATATTTAAGCAGCTTCTAGGACAGAAGAAAAAGGGAAACTCCAGTCCTGGAGTTTAAACAAAGATGAAAACTAACACACAGGTTCATTACAGTCCAGGAGGCTCTCCTACCTTCCAGCGCCCTTCTGCCTGGAGACTGAGCCCACAGACTGGCTGGCCTTGGAGAACACTGACACCCCTACTAGTCAGGTGGGCGTTGAGGGCCTGGGGCAGTATCTCCAGCCCTCCACGGAGTGACCACTGGCTCCAGCGCTCAGCCCGAGCTTGACGAATAAGTGCTGAGTCCAGCTGTGGGCCCCGCCCTGCAGAGGAGGAAGCAGAGAAGAATCATTATTTTAGCACCCCTTGCCTCCAGTCCCTCACTCTGGCAGTCTTTAATAATATCTTCAACCCTTGAACCAACTGCCCCCTCACCTGCCCCCAGCAGCAGCCCCAGTAATATGGAACGATGGGTTTGCTCAGCTTGGAAGAGACTGGGAAAGCAGGACCTGATGCTGAGCTCACGGCTGTTGCCTGCAAACACTCCACGGCAGAGACTGTCCATGGCTAGAGACGCCACCTTAAGGGTGAGACTAGGATTGAGAGGCCAAGGAATAAACTGCACTAATTTCCACTAATCCCTGCTTGGTAGGGAATGGGGGCAGCATGGGTTTACTTGGAAAGCAGTTTGGCTATAACGGATGGGAAGGAAGTGAAGGCATTCACCTCAACACTGAGTTTGGGGGGCTACTGGGTATGAAGAGAAGAGGGCATTTCAGAGGCTACATAAGAGGAGGCCCTAGTGGTAGATTTGGGCTCTAGTGGTAGATTTGCAGCTGGTTTATAAGGGGAGGGATTTGGGGGCTTCTGGGTGGTGTTACCTCAGAACCAAGGCGGCGCTGGGCAAAACTGTGCACAGTCTCATCAGGGTCTTTGCCACGAGGGGTGGTCAAATCCCTCAGCCCAGCCCAGAACAGAGGTTTGGAGAAGGGAGGTGAAGGGCGGAGGAGCCCCCTGTATGGAGGAAGGCACAGTGAAAAGGGAGCTCTGATTTACCTCCCCAGCTCCAGGGGATAATTTTCATTCACTTGGCCCCTTTTGCTGGGAGGGCTGACAGACTGGGAGATGAGGAAATGGAAGGGATGTGAGGATAAGGGCAAAGGAGAAGGATGGCAGTAAAGAAGTGATAACGTTACCTGATGCCAGAGGGCAAGGCATGCAGAGCACCACCCACATACAGGAACCTGTTCTGGGCAGCTGGATGGTCTCCCCGGACAGGCAATACTTCTGAGTCCAAGCCAAGCTCAGAAACCTGCTCTCCACACGTCCTCAAGAAGAGGATATACTAAGGAAAGGACTGGCCACCAAATCCACTTGCTCCCCTTAACTCTATCCTCTAGTGAAGGCCCCTCCGCAATCTCTCCTAGGCATTCTACAAGCCGCTCACCAGGAGCAGGGTCCGGGCTCCCAGGGCTCCCGCCGGCCGAATTCCTCGAGGTCCAAGTTCAAAAATAGCACCATCTGGCCCTCGTACTGAGCGGATCCAGCCTCCCAGGCGCTCGCTGCCCTCCACCAAGACCACCTGAGGACAAGAGGGAGACACTGCAGCCTACAGCCACTGCCGCGGCGGCATAAGGGGTCAGGAGAAAAAGGGGGTGGCGCATTCCCTCTTGCTGGAAATGGGAGAGAAGTAGTCAAGGAGCTCCCTCTGGCATCGTGGGGCCACTCACCTTGGGGGGACAGGGGGCCCGGCTCAGGTAATAACTGGCGGCCAAGCCGCTGATCCCTCCGCCCAGCACGACCACGGTCCGGCCCATGAAGAAACCTGCGGGTGAAGAGGCACTACGGACAGGGTGACAGCAAGCACCCTGCTCTCCAGAAAACCTGCGAGCTCCGCGTTCCACCCCCGGCCATTCGCTGCTTTCGGGGAAACCAAGAGCCGGCGGACGGGGTGGTGGAACTCTGAGGTCCCCTTCCAGGGCCTAGGACTCACCCACGAGGTGAACGAGAAAAATGAGGCGAAAGGAGGAGGTAGAGGTCTCAGCGCATCACCCCGCCGGCGTTCCGGGGGGACAGGGGAGGTGGATAAGGGCCACACCCACGCTATCTGCTCGCGCAGGGCTTGGGGACCCAACTGGACGCCTGTGTTCTGCAGCGCTTTCCCTCCCACCCCTCTCTAGGCCTAGTGCTTTCAGCCCGCTGCCTCCGCCCCCAAGCTTTTTTGTCTCTCCGACTCTCCGTCCATTCTAGTCTCGCTGACGCTCCAGCCCGTAGAAGGCGGTTCTCTGAAGCTGGAGATTAACTGCTTCGATGCCGGGTTGGAGAGAGCGGCCATAATCCCGCAAGGCTCTCCCTTCAGGGCTGGATCGGCGAGAGCTGAATCCTGGTCAGCATTCCCCAACTCGAGTTTCCCAGTCCCCACCTAGGGTGAGAACCCTGGAGGGAGGGTCCTATGAGCTTTGGTCGTAGGGAGAGTAGATAGGGACGCTGGAGGCTGCTCCGCGGGGAGGTGGCTCCATAAACAGCTCCTTGATGTTAGCAACAGCCTGGGCCTGGGGGAGCTAGGACGGCCCGGCAGCGTACCGTTTATCCACAGGGGTCCCTGGGTACCTACCACGCTCTCTAGAGGCAACCCCCTACGCTGGTAAAACCCGTGGACCCCCGTGCCCGCACTCTAGCTCCAGGCTTCCTTACAGCTTCACGAGTCTCAAGTTTGCCTTCCCTCTTTTCCTCCCAATGTAAACCTTGGCATCAACGTGTCCTGGCCCCACACCCCTATCCCCACCCCCACGGCTCTGAGCGGGGCCCCCATCTGTTCAGAGAGGGAACTGAGTCCCAGGAAGACTCCCCATTCGGCCTAGTTCTATATCTCCACACCCTTGAAACACAAATACAAATAAGGACATCATTTTTTTTTTAAATAAATTTATTCACAAAAAAAGTGAGACTGTAGAGGGTCTGGGGGCTGTACACAGGCAGGGGCCTGTGGAGCTCTGTACATGGGACTGGGAGACAAGGGAGCCTCCAGGTGAAAGGGTATTTTTTAATAAAAAAAATAATGGGAGGTACAACCACCCCCTCCCCCCTCCCCGATTAAAAAGACACAAAAATAGACGTCTCTGAGGTAAATGAGGAGCCTGGGGGCTTAAGGGTGTTGAAAGGGTTTCACAGGTGCCAGGGCTTAAAAGGGATGTCACAGGCACCACGGTGGCTCCTGCATCAGTTGGTAGAACAGCACGTAGCCCTCACTGGATGCCACCTGGTTTTCACTGACAGGGGAGACACTAGGAAGAAGGGACATGGGGAGAGAGGTGTGATCATCTCTGTGTATTCCTACCTCCCCGCAAGATCAGCCTCACAGCATCCAGGTAGTGATCAGGATACCAACCCCATCCGCCCCTCCAGGCACTGTGCTCTCCCGGGGCTCTGCATTAGGGAAAGGTGTCAGGGCTGCTGTGGGAATAGGGCTGGAGTTGAATGGCAGGGTGTTCTCACCGAGAGTCATTGTAGACATGCCAACCAGTCTGGCACCGGCACAGTGCTGTGTAGTGGCCATAGTGGACGCTGCCCGAGTGGTTGCAGAGGGCATACAGCTGATACACGGGGCTTCCTTCAGGGTCACAGATGACCAAATTCTGTAGTCAGAGCTGTGCCCCGCTTGCTCCCACTCTCCCTTCCCTTCATGGAGCTAGTTCCTCAGGACCTTCCCTACCAGACTCACCGGCTTTGTCACTGGCGAAGTCCCCTAGGCTCAGTCGCTGCAGTGGGAAGTCTACACCTACTGAACTTTTCTTGATGGAGCCTCGGGAGGCAGAAAATCGGTTAAGATCTAAGCTCTGGTTAAGGAGAATTTGGGAGGCAGAGGGCCTCTGAAGGGGGCTGAGGAATTGAATGTTGTCCACCACCCCTCCCTGAACACATCTGGGGAGCATGATAGGGAAAGGTGGAGTGGCAGGCTTTTCCTAAGGCAAACTGAATTCCCAAATGTCCAGTTTCTGTAAACATGGAAAATGTAGAAAAACAATGAATGGGAGAAATAATTTGAAGATTAGGATACGGAGCACAAGAATTCGGGGGAATCTTTGTACTGTCAACTTTTTGGTACTTCGTGTTTTCTGCCGACATCGGTCACACACCTAAATAAATGTCAAATAATGTTAGAAGGTTAATGTGTTCCTCACCTCAGTTGGCTTTTCTGGCATCCTGACTCATACAAATTCACTGTGCTCTGTATATAGTTCTGTATCCTCTGGGCCGCTGCCCTTTGCCCTGAAAGCACCAGGACATACCTGAAACTCCTTTACAAACCCTGACACATGGGTTCTTCTTCATACTCAGGCACCATGCAACCCCTTTTACACATACGGAGCTCCCCCCCAGGTTTCCCACCCTTACTATATCCCTTGTGAACCCCCACATACTGGGGCATTCTCCGATTCTAGCTCTTCTTCCTTGGTGAAAAGGTTGAAACAATCTCGCAGAGACACCTTGCCCCCAGCAAATCCTTTCTGGGGGGAAAGGGGAGTGAAGGGTCAGCATGGTATGAATTTACTTTTCCAACTCTTCTCAAGTAATCCAAGTTTCATTTCTATTCCAGAGACCCACAGGGTTCCCTCCCACACTAGGGGTGGGAGGGTTGCGTCACAGAACCCATGTCCCATCCACCCCAGGAATCTTCTGGAATCCCACCTTGGGGATGGGCAGGGACAGGTCACAAAAAACCTCGAAGGTCGTGGAGCGATACCCACAGGCCTGGCACTTGAGACAACTTTTCAACTGTCCCACAAACAGGTCTAGATAGAAGCAAAGGGGCAGGAGAAACAGTCACTGTGGGATGCCTAAGGTGCTTTCTTGGAATCCCATCTCTTCCCATCCCCTTACCTGACCTTTCCTTTCCCACCACCAATACTCCTCACAAACCTCTAATGACTTTTCCACCCAGTCCTGTTCCCATACCCCTCGACAGTATTGATTTTTTTCTGCCAAGCCTGCACTGCCCCGCCCCCCCCCCCCCACTTTCCCCTATCACTCTGTCTTATTCCATACCCACAATCTTGCTGTCCTCTCTTTCCAGGTAACGCTTCCACATTAGGTTGGCTCGATCGTCATCGCTACCACAGATCAAGGAAAGTGGGAAGCATCCATGAGACAGCAAGAACACTGGGCACCCCCAACACCACTGAAATGATCCACAAAGCCCTGTACCCTACCCCACCCCGTACCCTACCCTCTCTGTGCCCCAGCTCCTTCTCTAAATTTCAAGAAAGAGTCCAAGGAGTCCTCCTTCAGAGGACTTTCTGGTGAGAGGAAAACAAAGGAATGTAGACAAGGGAAGAACATGCCGTCTTCCTCCACCTGGCTCCAAACCCCTTTTGTACCTTATAAGTTAATTATACCCTCCTCCGTCAATATGGTGACAGCCACAGCACTATCTTCTGCTTCCATCTGTGCCCCTCAGCCTCCTCCTCCTCCTTCCTACTTCTGCACTGCTTCACAAACCACTTTCTGAACTATGTATTTCCTTGGACCCTACAGCCTTAATCTTGACTAACTCACTTCTTTGAAGGATGAGTGCTGCTGATAAACTACTGGGGAGAAGAGGGAGGGGGAGCAACCTTACCTTAACTCAGGTTCTTCTAGCAGAGCCCCTCCAAGGCGGGGTTGGGAGGGAGCAGGACTACTGGCCAGGATTGGTGGAGCCCGGCGGCCTCGTCGGTTGATTTCGAGGTGTAGCCGCTCCATGAGGAGCTTCAGAAACTCTTGGGCATCCTGCTGGCTACAGCCAGACAAAAAGCATGGGCAACTGACTCCTCCTTAGTCCACAGTCACTAATCTCTCCCAGACATCTGTCCCCACTTCCTGGATGAAGAGCATCTCAAGGCTCAGAATGAGGTTGCCAGGGCTCCCTACCCTCAGACAAGGCCAGAGAGAAATCCCATACCCTCCAGCTCTCCCACCTGTATCCAGAGAAGGAGGGTACGTATTTCTGGAAGACAGCTCGGAATCGAGTAGGATTCACAGCTTCACAGGAATCAGGGTGCCACAGGGCACCAATCACATCTGCAAAGGCTATCAGGATGGGAGTGGGGAAGGGAAACAAAAGTTAATGACTACAAGAGGGAAGCAAGAGGAGGCCCAGAGGGTGGAAAACAACCTCTAGGAAATCAGACACAGTGAAAAACAGATATAACTGCCAGCTTTCAGGCTCGGGGTCACTGACACTGGCAGATGAACCTACATGGGGTTGGGGAACAGAGGTCTTGAAAGAGGGGAGCAGGAGTTGTTGCCCTACCTTCAGTGAGCTCTTGGGCTCGGCCCCCACCAGGCACCTCTTGACGGAAGTCCCTTCGCAGACAGAAGTCCCGAAGAGGTCGGGTGCTACTCAAACACTGTAGCACAGCATTCAGGAAGCACTGGGGAGCAGGAGAGACACAAGAAGCCTTAGGAGAACTTCAGTGCTGTCCTCCAAGTTTCCCTCCCCATGCCTGTCCCCAACACCAGTCCACATTCCTGTTAGGAAGGATGGAAGAATGGCTCTCACCGTGTTCCCCAGATTTCGGAGGCCAACATGACCAGAGCCCAGAAGCAGTGTGTGATGAGCCTGGAAGGTCAGTACAGTACAGTCAACAGGTTGCTGTATACCCTACCTGGCACTTGAACCTTTCCACAGCATGCTGCCCACTGCCTTCCCCACCCCATCCTTCACCCCCCAACTCTACACTTTTTCCCTCACTGAGTATCAGGGTCTCCATACCTCACTGGCCATGAGCAGTAAGCCCATCACAGCTGAGTGTACCACGGTCTCAGCCATGGCTGTCCCATCTGTTCCCCACTTACTCCTCTGCCCAGCTAGCCGGCGATGCAACTCCTGGGGCAACTCCCCAAGCACTGGCATGGTTGCCCAGCTGCTCCCCACCCCCACCTTGCTACCCGCAAGGCCCCCTCCTGCACCCGTGGCCCCTTTCTACACCCTCTCCTGATGACTCCAACTGCAATCAGCCTAGCTTACTTAGCTCGGGAAATGGGCAACCACATTAGCTCAGATGTTCTGAGCCCGCCCCTCCTTGGCTCCAGAGATTAATTAAACCTAGGCAAGCATCCTAGGAGAGAAGGCACAGCAAGGGAAATTAAGGGCCTGGGGACCCAAAGAATTCCAAATGGTTGAGTTAATTCCTTGGAGAATGAAATGGCAAACCATGCTGGGGAGTCACAGACAAGCCCGAAAAGGGTCTATGAGGCTCAAGGGTACTAAGAAAGGGAGAGGAGAGTCCACACTACTGAAATGAAGGGGTGAAAAAGGAATTTGGGGCAAAAGGAGAAAGGAAAGCCATATGATGGCAAGAAAGCTGGAGGCATGGAGGAACATGGGCATGGAAGGGCACGTGTGCTGGCGAATCCTCACCATCTTGTCATCGGAGTAGAAAGGTTCAGAGGGCCGGGCAGATATCACGTGGAAGGAGCCATGGGGAGTAGGGGGCTCTGTCCGTATGCTGAACAAAGTGGGTGGCCCAGGAAAGCCCCCGAGGCGGCGGAGAGAGGTGCTGCGTCTCAAAGGGGGTGGCTCAGGCCGGAGAGCCAAGCGGCTCAGTGCAGCCCCTAGCTCTCCAGTGCCACGGTGCCCTCCCAAGGCAATCCCCATTGGACGCAAGTCCCCACTGCTCACAGACTTGGAACGGGCTAGGTTGGTCCTGGATGGGAGAGGCAGAGCCACAGTTGGGGGTGGTGAGCCAGGCAGGGGAACTCCATGATCTGCCCGAAGTGGGCCGCTGGGACGAGGGCCTGAGGTCCGTCCCCGTCCCAGCTCCAGTTTCTTGAGCCGTTCCTCAGGGGGACCTGGCCTAGGAGGCAGAGGTCGTAACATGGGATTTGGCCCAGGGGCTGGGTTTCGACGTTCCTTGCTCCGGGCCCGGGGAGCAAATGGTAGCTTGGATCCCACTCGGGGCTGGATATTAAGAGGTGGCTCTCGGGTCCGTCCCAGGCGGTGCTCAGATGCCTGGGGCATTGTGGACACCACAGGCTGGACCTGGGAGAAGAAGACAGGGTCAACATTTGAACATGGAGGGAGGTGGGAACCTAGGCTACCATACCTAGCTATATGCATGGAGGGTAGGAACCATGTCTATCATATCAGTCACTGTATCCCCAATAGCTAGCATAGTGTTTGGCACAAAGTAAACACTTAGTAACCACTGAGTGAATGAATGAATGAATGATAGCAGTCCAGAGCTTTGACTCTACATTCCTTACCCTCTTCCTGCAGAATACAGCTTTACTGGAGAGCCAATGAAAAGACAGTTCTTATCTCGTCTGTCTTTATAATCTAAATGTTCATGAAGGTCCCCCATACTTGGCTAGTCAAGTGGGATGTTCTCTGGGTCATTTAGAACCTCTGGTCAAATAGGGGTGTGGATGCAAGTGTAACAGCCCCAAAGACAGCATTCCATTCTCAAACCTCTGCCCCTCCAGGCTGCAAATGAAGCAGATTAAAAGGGTGACTTGCGAATCACTCCCTCCCCCCGCCTCTGAGCTCCAAAGTGATGTTGGGGCTTAGGGGCAGTGGCGAGCAGGGAGGACGAACAACTAATTCCCTGACCCCCAAGCTCTGCACCTCGCCCACCACAGTAGGTTTCAACCGGGTCCGCCCCCCTCGAGGGCAGAAAGGCCGAGGCTGCTGATTGGCTACGGGGTCCAGAGGCATATTCTCCACGATCCAAGGATGCTGGTCCCTCCAGCCCAGTTCTCTCAGGCCTGCCAGGTCCCCAGCGGCTTTGCCTTTGTGGAGGGCGATCTCCCGAGTCTGGAGCAGTCTCCCCTCGGAACCCCCCACGCCATACGCCCCGGACCGTACCTGTCCCCGAGTGAGGCGGCGGGGGAGGCCAACCGGGGTCAGGCCTCAGCTCAGAGCCACCCCCTACTACCCTCGCGCAGCGCCCCCGCGGGCCAGGCTGCAGCTTTAGCCGCAGCTATTGCCCAGCTCTCTCCCGCCGCAGGGGCCGCCGCCATCTTTGTTGGTCCCGCCCGGGCACCGGCCACCGGCTTCACTGTCTCTCAGAGCGCCTGCGCACCCACACTCAGCATCCACCCACCTGCATCCTCGGCGCTTGCGTGAACCCGCCCCCTTGGCTCCGCGGCTGACACCATGGAAACACAGCCAACTTTAGGACCGCCAGTTCCCAGCTCTGCCAAAAATTTTCTTTAAACCATCACTCCAAAACAAGTCCCTAAAGTACAGAGTCCCATCGCCCCATCTCGTGGCCCTAAAGGATATAAACCTGACAATCGTTGTATGGCCCCCCGGCTTGCAGCACAGACCTTCCCAGGGAGCAGGGATGCGAATGCAGGGTCGGGGTCCACCCCACAGACCAGAGAAGTATCCACATAGGGATGGGAAGCTCCCCGGAGGGCAGGGACTACTAGTCCTGCAAAACCAGTCCTCAGCCATCCTGCAGGCCTAAGCAGGAGGCTCTCTGCTAAAGCACATGAGCAGATTTCAGCAGCAGGGACAGCAGTCAGGATTTCCTTTCATTCTGGTCCAGACCAGAGCTTCCTCCATCCCCCCCACCCCCCTTCCTGAACTAGGATGGTCGTACATGTGCCTTGGGTGGTAGCCTGCTGACCCTTAGGCTACTCACCCACTATTAGACACCAATGAGAACCGCAAGCCACCAGAGAAAGCAGCTTTTATTGAGTTATCTCCAGAAACCAGAAAGACTATGTACCCACTTTTGGTCACCCCCTATCCCTCCAAACCTCGCAGTGCTCCACCTAGGGAAGGGATATAAATTGCCTCTTGGTTTTTCAAGGCCCTAGTCTTTCCTCTTCCTGTGTAGCCCAACTTAGAAGTTCAGCAGCAATGCTGTTTTTTTCAGCAGTGTCTGCTGCAGCTACTTAGTAACAATTATGGGTGAAGGGGTGTCGGAGGAAGCAGTTAGATGAGTAAGAAGAATGATGCACAGGAAAACAGGAACTGTAGCCTATCAAAGGTCCCTCTGTCCTGCCTCAGTGGCTTGATCCTTCATTGGCTGCATTTCTCTTTATGCTGAATCACTCCCTTCTGAATCAGATCAGGGATTTCCACTGCCAGCCATGGACCCAGCTGCAATACAAGGGAGACCCTGTGAGATTACTACCAGCCAGTCAATGCCTTGTATTCCACCACAAGCTCTTTCCTAGAGATAGTCTAGGAGAACATACCCAAAGGAAAACACTATTATTCCATGTTTACTCTCATTTTTCTTATATTGCTCGGGACCAAACCCCTTCCCCTCTTATATACCAAATACTCCAAACTTACCCCGAGAGCCATGAGATGAGCTAGTCCAAACTTAGGCACATTTCTGGCCCACAAAGGCTTAAAGTGATCAGTCAGGCATATTTTGCCACCCCTATGAGAGGAACAAGATGATCAGAAGGTGTTGACATGCAAGGTACACCACAAAGCAAAGCAGATTCTTGAGAGCACAGGAAGACTACTGGGGATCAGAACTGAGAACAAGGCCATCTAAGTGCTTTTCCAAGGCTTGGCAGAGGGAAATGTGGAATTTCTCTAGGCCTGCAGACTCTGGGAAAATTTCTGCCTTGGAGAGTTCTTCACCAAGGCCTTCTTTGACCTTTTCCCATTTCCTGTTCAGTCCTACCTGTACATCTTTGCTGTTTTTCCATCTAGTTCAGGTACTGCAATTTCTGGAGCAGTAGTGGGATATGTGATAGGAATCTGGAAGAATTACAAGGCTTTAATATGACAGAATCAGAATAGAAAGGAACTAATCTAATCAGATATACACATTGCTTGGTTGAAATGAAAGGTTCTGCAAACTCCCCCAAGCAGCAGGTATACAGCAGGGTTCTGGACATGGAGATGAGTAATTAAAACCTATGCTTGTTTCAAACTACTTAAGATTTTCCCTCCCATTTAAAAAGTTTTCTTTGGTCCCTCCAAGAAAGGTTAGCTTGTTAACAATCACCTAATCCCTCATCCTCTACCAACCTCCATTAACTACCACTCCATCATACTCACGTCAAACTCGATGTTAAACTCATATTTGAGGAGGTCATGGATGTACCAGCATTTTCCAAACCACCTATAACAGAAACCAAACCTTAGTCCAATTTTCCCATTCTTCTAATACTCATGTGACATATTTTTGGCCTAGGTGACCAGCCTGGGAGGCTCATAGGTTGGGAATTGGGAACTCTGGAGTTGTGGGAGTGAAGACTAGAAGGGGGCAGGAAAGGCCTGAGAGTGGGTTCTGGGACACCGGAATGCTTAAGCTATGTAAGATCCCCACCGCCACACCTCCCGAGAGGGTCTGCCTACCGAGTCCCTTCCTTGTTGGACTCCAGTCGGAACCAGTCATTGTCCGCATTCTTGTTGTTCTCCACATACTAAAAGCAGAGAATGAGGTCTCTGAGGGGGGAATTGGGGCCAAGGGCAGTCCGCCTTCCCTCAAAAGAAGTGTGATTACTTACTCTCTTAGTATGTTTACCCAACTCTTCTGACGTAAGTTGAAGTCAAAGCCATATTGGTAAGTAGGGGACTTGCGCAGAACAGAGAATAGAATGCTTGGGTTCTACTCAATTTAGCAGGCACAAAACACTTTATGATGTTACCTGGCTTTTCTTCTCGCTTCTGACAATGTCAGCCACAACTCATTTTATGGCATATTCCTTCCCAAGACTTCATTTTGTCCTGAGTTTGACTAGCACTCACATGCTGATGACTTCTAAATCTTTATCGTTAAACGAGAGCTTTTCTCAGAGCTTCTATATCCAAATGTATATTGAAATTTCTACCTTCATTCCACAGGTACAATTCAAACTTGGCAGTGTGAGTTTCTCCCTAGTCCTTCAGACTTGTTTCTCCACCGCACCAATCTCCATTGGCAGGATTTGCGTTCAGTCACCCAAGCTAAAAACCTGGAAATCATCCTTAAGCCTCCTTCTCCTTTAGAAACCAATCTTTTATGATATCCTGCTGATTTTACCTTCTGAATATTCTTCAAGTCTACCTCTCTTCTCTCTCTTTACCATAACTGCTGAATTTATATCATCACTTTTGCCTGGATTAATGACAGCCTCCAAACTTCAGCGTTAGCCCTGCCAATTCTATTTTCCTCTCTTCTGCCAGTGATTGATCTAAACCTAAATCTCATCATGTTACTCCTCTGCTTAACATCCTTTAAAGGTATCCCAATGCCTCCAAGATAGAATTCAAGTGCTCAAATCTATTTATTAAGTCTTATCTACCACTCCCTGCCACACCTTGATGATCTACTTGTGTTTCTTCATATATGTCTTGTGTTTCTAGCTTCCATAACTTCGCTCATGCTGTTCCTTTTGCCTTGAATGTTCTTCTCTTACGTTGGTTTTTTATAAGGCTAACTGATGTTTACCCTTTCAGTCTCAGCTCAAGCATTGCCTCTTCTAGGAAGCCTTCCCTGACCAGACCCAAGCTAGATTTAGGTATCTCACCTCCTGCTTCAAAACATCCTAGCAATTTCTCAGATTCCTTCTCCCTCTTTCTCCACTTTATGTATTATAATAATGTTTCTGTCTATCCGTAGGCTCCACTTTATTCGGCTTTGGATGCCCTTCCTAGGTACTAGATGTACATTATTTTTTAAATTTATTTTTAGTGAATACATGCATCAGGAAACCTTTGAAACAGACAGAGACCACCGCAAGGAAGTCAAATTCTCCTTCCACAGAAGGGAGATTAGCTGAGAAAATGGTTCGTTCCTAAATGAGCTCAGCTCCTCATCTCTCTGCAACTAACACCTCCTCTGATTTATCGCTCTAACATGTATTCCTACCTTAGGACAAGTGAAAGAGCAGAGAGACTCAGGCCCGGACTTAGGGCTCTAAGAAATCCTTAAGACCACCTCCCCTACATCCAGGAGAGCAATCACCTGGGGCCAGAAGGACACGTCATTTCCCCGGGCCGCGTATCCCTAAAACAACTGCTGCTTTCAGTCAGAAAATCTGGCCCCACCGTGGTTCCTAACTTGAGTCTCTTCTGCCTCCTCCCCACCGCGACTCCTTAAGTCCCCCAGCCCCGAAGTCATCCAGTATCTTTGAATTTGTAAGTTAAACGTTAAAACCGGAAGTGGATTCCACACGGAGCCTATTCCGATGGACACTTGATTACCCGCAACCCTTTTACGACGCGGTTGACAGTAGAAGCACAACTGACCTGTATAAGAGACTGATATTCCTCTTTGAGTCTCTGCACCCACAACTCCCGATCTCGAGGTCCGGCGTTGGTCTTCAGCACCGGGATCTCAGACACGACACGCCGGGTGGCCTCGTCCGCCATCTTAGACCAGGGCACAAGAAAAATACGGAAGTGGTATTACCTGTAGTTTACATTCAGGGCGCCTCCATCTTTACTGTGGGAAGATGGGGGAGTTGGCTGCCTTAAAACTTCGCTGAATGCGATCTTTCTTTTCTAGTAACGAAGACAAATTTGTCACGGGATCACCTGTTTGTGGCTGCAACGACGAGAAAAGAATGGAAACGGATGACTCTGTCCTGAATATGGCACCTATCATTTAACGGCAGATTGCTCAAAGGGTGACTTCCGCTCATGCTCAGAGACGTAATCTCAGAAAACCCTTCTGGACACTTGAAGAATTGTTAGAATTTCAGGCAGTTTTAGGCACGCTTCTGGTTCCTGTCATCCCAAAATGCGCGAGTCACCTGTTTCAGCTTTGATTAAACTTCCTTAACTTCCTTGTAGTTAGGCTGAGGTAGCAGGGAGCCACTGTAGTCATCCATTCAGTTCAGTCGCTAAGTCATGTCCAACTCTTTGCGACCCCATGGACTAGAGCACGCCAGGCCTCCCTGTCCATGACCAACTCCCGGAGTTTACTCAAAGTCATGTCCGTTAAGTTGGTGATGCCATCCAACCATCTCATCCTCTGTTGTCCCCTTCTCCTCCCGCCTTCGATCATTCCCAGCATCAGGGTCTTTTCAAATGAGTCCGTTTTTTGCATCAGGTGGCCAAAGTATTGGAGTTTCAGCTTCAGCATCAGTCCTTCCAATGAATATTCAGAACTGATCTCCTTTAGGATGGACTGGTTTGATCTCCTTGCAGACCAAGGGATTCCCAAGAGTCTTCTCCAACACCACAGTTCAAAAACATCAAAAGTCATCCATTAGGAAGGTATTAAATTCCTGAAAGTTATCGGAAACCATGGAGAATCAAAGTATATATAGTCTCAGCCCTAAAGAGTTAACACAATTGAATTAGAGAGTTCTTAATAAATGCCAAAGTTGTTGAAAGGCCACTAGAAAACTTGCCTTTGTCTAGCCTAGTCATTTTTGGGTCTGGAATTAACAAATCTAGGAGAGAATCATGTCTCTTATCTCCAGTGCATGGCACACAGTAGGTACCCAGTAATCCTTTTTCAGAATTTTTTATCTTCCATTGGTTTTTAAACAGAAGCACATTATTTTTGGCCTTAACTTACAGTCTTGCTTGCAGCGTTAATCATTGCAACCTTTAGCTGTAATTTTGGATCAAATCCTATTAATCATAAAATTCTATAGTTTATCTAAAAATTTAATTTCTTTTTTTTTTCAGTATTTATTTATTTGCGCCAAGTCTTAGTCGCAGCATGTGGGATCTAGTTCCTTGACCAGGGAATGAACCTGGATCCCCTGCATTGGAAGCACAGAGTTCTAGCCACTGGACCACCAGGGAAGTCCCCAAATTTAATTTCTTATGGCTGAAACCTCCAGTACAGTGTTGAGAGCAGACACCCTTGTCTTGTTCTGATTTCAGGGAAGAAAGCATTGTCTTTCTTTTTTAAGTATGCTGTTCTCTATAGTCTTTTCATGGGTGCCCTTTATCAGGTTAAGGAAGTTTCCTTCCCTTCCTAGTGCTGAAGGTTTTTATCATGAATGGGAGTGTTCCCCCCTCCCTGAATGCTTTTTCTTTATTCACTGAGATGATGATGTAGTTTTTGTCTTTTATTAGCATGAAATATGTTTCTTTCTTTAAAATATTGGATATCGGATAAGGCTAAGGCAAAGCTTTGTAGTATCTCACTAGAGTTTTCTCTCCTAGAGAAATAAAGATTTATTCCATTTTGAGTGTGGGCTTTGTGGTGTGGTGGAGAGCAGAGATTTGGAATGAGGCATGCAATTTGATTGTCATAAGAAGTTGGAGATAGGAGGAGAGAGAAAAAGGAAATGTAGGTCAAATTGGATGCACAGTGTTATAAAAAGAATACATTCTGAGGATTTAATGTACAGCTGGCTCAGCGGTAAATCCGCCTGCAATGCAGGAGACTCAGGTTTAATCCCTGGGTCAGGAATATCCCCTGGAGAAGGAAATGGCAACCCACTCCAGTATTCTTGCCTGGGAAATCCCATGGATAGAGGAGCCTGGTGGGCTACAGTCCATGGGGTCACAAGAGTTGGATACAACTTAGTGACTAAACCACCACCACCACCACCGCACGGTGACTAAAGATGGGCTTTCTCTAGTTGCAGTGTGTGGGTGAGCAGGAGCTACTTTTTGTTGTGGTGCATGGGCTTCTCACAGTGGTGGCTCCTTTTGTGGAGCACAGGCTCTAGGTGCATGGGCTTCAGAAGCTGTAGTATGTGAACTCAGTTGTTGTGGCACATGAACTTTAGTTGCTCCATGGCATGTGGAATCTTCCCACACCAGGGATTGAACCCATGTCCCATGCATTGGCAGGCAGAGTCTTATCCACTGTACCACCAGGGAAGTCCAATCTTAAACATTCTTAACCACACATGTGTTGACTATGTGAAGTGATGGATATGGATATTGATTTTGGTAATCATTCCTGTATGTGCCCGTGTGTGTGTGTGTGTATTCGCCACATGTATATGATATATACATGCAGATGTATATCAAGCCATGATTTTAAAGATATAAAATTATATTTGTCAATTATTCCTCAATAAAGCAGGGGAGGGCCAGACTTTGGTGAGTTACTGTATCTCTGTGAGCTGCATGTCCTCACCTATGAAAGAAGGATAGTAGTGTTTATAGAGTGGTTTTAACTATATATGTAATCTCTCTTTCTCACTCTCTTTTTTGCTGAGCTTTTCATTTTTATTTTACTTATTTTTATTTATTTGGTTGTGTCAGATCTTAGTTGTGTCACGTGAGATCTTTGCTGCATCACACAGGAGCTTTCATTGTATTACATGGACTCTAGCTGTGGCATGAGTGTGGTGTCTCTTCATGCCTTCACATAATAGACTTTCAGGATGAAATTCACGTTAAATATATGGCAGTGATTTTCAAACTTTTTGTAACACTGGAGCTAGTTTAATAAGCAAACTCTCACTTGGAATCTCAAAATACAAAAATAATCAATGAAGAGCTGTTCTTGTTCAAGTGCAGGCAGAGACCTCTAGCCTTAGAATACTTCCCCTATGGTAACGACTTATCACACTTTATTGTTTAATTGTTGTGAAAGACTGGAAACTCACAGTAAAGACTGTGTGTCAATCTTGTTTATACAATAATACTGTGGTGCCTGGCACAAGCTAAGTGCTCAACCAGTATTTTTAAAATAAAAGAATTTCTTGATGAGTTAGGTAAGCATCAGAAAAGCCATCTCCCTAAATCTATATCTTACTTTAAAAAAAAAAACTTACCTTATTAGACCACTTTGTAAAGCCCGAGCTCATAATGCATGATAAAAAAGCTGTCTCTATTGTAAGCATAGTTATATTTCTGTAAAGTATATTTATTTTAGAGAAATGTTTCATTTAAAATTTTCAATTTAGCTTATTTTTGTTTAAGTACTTCTTACAAGAGATCAGAAGGTAAGGCTGAGAAGACTGAAAAAAGAGTGTGTAGGCCTGAGCTTCATCTTTTTTCCAAAGGAAGAGCTCATTCATGCACAATTCATGCATTTATGGAGTTCTTACTACATTCAGGCATTGGAAATACAGTAGTGCATAAGGCAGGTAGAGTACTTGCCCTGAAGGAAATTGTCCTAAAACAGCTAAAAAAAGGAATTGGACAGAAATGACTGGAAATTTCAATTCTGGGAAATGCACTGACATCAGACCATGGTTTTGATGGGACAGTACTGTTGGGTACACGAGGGTGCCCCTGAAAGTAGTTGAAAATCCCCTTGTCAGTCATCGTGGAGAAAGGTAGCCCTTGGGACAAAAGGAGAAATATTGTATTAGGGAAATAAACTTTGGACTAGGGGAGGAATTTAAGTTTTTCCTCATTCCGATCTTTAAGGGGTTAGTCTGGACTCTAATATTCTCAGAGAATATAGCTCAGAATGGTGAGGAGAGGGAGCCACCCAATAGAGGATCAGTATAGATGGGTAACCAGTTTGGAAAACTTTTTTCCTTTTGTTATTGCCTTTAATTATTCTGGAGACTTCAGCAAAGAATTCTTATAACACTCAGAGAACTTGGTGGAGAGAATGATTTAAAAAAAAAAAACATTTATACAATGCTTACAATGTGCTAGGCACTGTCCTAAGCATTTAAAAAACATTAGATCCTTTAATTCTGGCAACAATCTTAATATAGTTACTTTCATTAGCTTCATTTACATTTGAAGAAACTGAAGAACAGTTGGGTTCAGTGAAAGAAAGCCCTATATCACACAGCCACTAAATGGCAGAATTGGCATTCAGTCCCAAACACAGTCTGGCTCTAGAGATCACATCCATAACCAGCTTTCTACCATTTCTGGGCCAATGTGAAATTAGTAGCAGTGATCTGAGGGGTAAGAGTTGGTAGCAAAGGGCTATTCATCACCCTTAAAGGGCAGACAGCTATCAAAACACAAAGAGAGACTGCAGAAACAAACAGTAGAGCTGCAGAAACATAAATGGGACAACCAACCCCCTCCCTGGAATGGGTTGAAGTGTGCACAGGACTCTCTGAGGTGTTAATATCACCCCTAGAGATTATAGAACTATGGACTTTGAGTTCAAAGCAAGATCTTGGCAAGGGTTGGGGGTGTCAGAGGATTTGGTTAATAAAGATGAAAATACATATTCTTTGGGGCGGAGAAATTAATAAGTAGTCAATTACCATAAAATAAGAAATATCTATTCTGGACATGTTCAAAGTACAGTCCAAGTACACATGCCTGAAAGAATCAGATAAGGCTGATAGTACTTGAACTGGATCCCTTAGGATGAGCATATTGAATATGCAGGAAAGGAGAGAGCAGGGTAAATGTGACATTCTAGGCAGAAAGAAGAGCATTCTGTAAGTCAGGAAGTCATGAGGGAATAAAGTAGTATATTAAGAACAGCAAATATCCAGATCATTGTTTATAAGAGGAGACAGAAGAAAGCGCCTAAAAAGACTTAATTTATATACAATATGCTATATAGAAATATTTATAAAATAAGCATAAAATCACAAAACAAAATTATACACAGATGTGGCTTCAAAATACTTACAAATACATGCACCTGCTCAAAATTTAAAAGATAGAAAATGCTATAGAAAAAAAAAAAGAAAAGAAAATGCTATAGAGTGAAATGTAAGTCTCCCTCTAATCCCATTTCTTGGCTACTTAGTTCTCTTCCCCAGAGAACTAGTTCTCCTCTAGAACTAGAATTAGTTCTCCTCTCCAACTAGCTTTTTGTATATCCTTCCAGATATAGTCTATACACTTACACATATACACACATATACCTTCTTTGAAAACTCTATATAAATCACAGTATACTGTTCAAATTTCTTCTTTTTTTTCACTGAATAATATCTTGGAGGCTGTTCTATATTAATACATAATTAAACTACCTCATTCTTCCCCCTCCCACTCTTTCTTCTTCTTTTGTAGATGCATCCCATTGTATGGATCTACCATAATTTATTCAGCAAGACCCTCAGGAGGAATATTTAGATTGTCTTTTGCTATTTATTACAAACAGTACTGCAGTTAATAGCTTTGCCTACTAATCACTTTGTACACATGTAATAAATACCTAGATACAGTACTGTTGCCTCAAAAGATTTGTGCTTTTTAAATTTTGCTAAATATTGCCTCTATAAAAGGCAATTTGTTAAAAATTGTCCTCTATAAAAATTAAACCAATTTGTATTACTATTAGCAATATATGAAATGACAAGTTTCCCCTCCTTAAAAAAAAAAAAAATCAGTGTTAACAACAGAGTTGTTTTTGCCAATTTCATGACCGAAGTAGAATCTCAAGACAATTTTAGTGTCTATTTCTCATTATGAGTAAGGTTGAATATTTTTTCATAGGTTTAGGATTCATTTGTATTTCATTTTCTATAAATTCTTATATCCTTTGCTCTTAAATTGTCATTCATTTTTTCTTACTGACTTTATGAGTTTTTAAAAAATATAGTAAAGAGATTAGTCATTTGTGATGAGTTATAAATATTTTTCTCAGTTTGTCATCTATCTTAGTTTTTGTTCATAGTATTTCTAATCATGTGGCAATTTTTTTTCCCACAGTCTTTTTTTGCTTATAATTTCGTATTGAGTCACCACAACAGTTTATACTACTTTTTAAAAATTATCCCATGTTTTCCTCTAGTACTGTTTCTCTTAAAATGAAAATGGCTTTGTTTGTTCTAGCTTATTTAAACAATACAGAAAAACAAAATTCAAAATTCTACCCCATATTTAAAAAAACTGCTATCATTTTAAGTACACATCCTTCTAGACATCTCTATGCACACATTTTTCTTCTTCTTTGTTTGGTTTTAATTTACTGTTATATAGGTTCTTAAGATGGATGCAAAACTTTTGAACTTTCAGTTTTTCTTTTTTCCTAATATGTGCATTTAAGACTGTACATTTCCCTATAAGCATAGCTTTAGTCACATCCAAGTTTTGTATCAAATATTTTTATTATCATTCAGTTCAAGTTATTTTCTAACTCCAACTGTGATTTTTTGGGGGGAGAGAGGTTACTTAGAAGTAGTGTGTAACTTCTAGTTACCTTTTTGTTACTGATCTGTATCTTAACTGCAAGTCGAGAAACATACTTCGTGTCACTTCAGAACTTTGAAATTTGTTGAGGTTTGCCTTATGGCAGTATATGGTAGGGCTTCCCAGGTGACTCAGTGGTAAAGAATCTGCCGGCCAGTGCAGGAGCCCCAGGAGATGTGGGCTTGATCCCTGGGTTGGAAAGATAGACTGGAAGAGGAAATGGTAACCCATTCCAGTATTCTCACTGGGATAATCCCATAGACAGAGGTGTTTTGCAGGCTACAGTCCATGAGGTTGCAAAGAGTTGGACATGACTAAACATACACTATATGGTAAATTTTCAAAATGTCCCAAGTGTGCTTGAAAAAATCTGTAATTTGCAGTTCTGGAGTGTAGTGGCTGTATATACATATTTATACTTGTTGAGTTAAATTTGCTACTCATGTTATTTAAGTTTTTATTGGTTCTGAAAGAGGTTTGCTCTATCAGTGAATAAGAGCAGTGTGTTAAATCTCCTGTTATGATAGTGAATTTGTCTATTTTTCCCTTGTAGCTCTGTCGCTCTATATAATTTCAACTTAATTTCATACTTAAATGCAACTTTAAAACTTCCAGGTAAATTAGACTTACTCAAGTGAAGTGTTCTTATTTATTTCTAGTAATGCTTTTGCTTTCAAGCCTATTACATCTGTTATATAATTTCCTTTTGGTTTGTTTTTGCACAATATGTCTTTTCCCATTCTTTTACTTTCAACCTTTTTTGTGTTGTTATGTTTTAGTTTCTAGTATCTTATGTTAATTATGATTGGCTATTAATGCATGTGGAATTAATTTTAAAGGGTATGTATAATATTTCCAATGATCTAAAGTGACACGTTTATCAATAAAAAATTATCTTATGTATTTGAGTCTATCACTGGACCTTCCACTTGTTTTCATCAGTTGGCTTATTCACAGGGCATTAACCCACTGTTTTAATTATTGTAGCTTTACAATACATGTTAATATTTGGGTTAAGTTTTAGTCATTACTTATCTTTTTCAGAATTTCCCTTTCATTTTTCCTTATTTTTCATGTGAATTAAAATTAATTTGTTTAAAAATCTTGCTGACATTTTTATCTAGATGTTAAATTTATAGATAACATTGGGAAATTGACATCGTTACATATTCTCTCTCTCCAAGAACATGTTACTTTCCATTTGACCAAGTTTTATTTTATGTGGGTAGCATTCTAAAATTTCATTCATACTAGGAATTTCCTGGCAGCACAGTTGTTAGGACTCTGCACTTTCACTGCCAAGGGCACAGGTTCAACTCCTGGTTGGGGAACTAAGATCCTGCAAGCCTTGAAGTGTGGGGAAAAGAAAATTTCATTTATGCAGATCTTGCCCATTCTTTTGTTATTCCTAGGCATTTTATCTCATTTGTTGCAATTGGGTCTTTTTAAAATTGTATGTTTAGTTTATTGTTTATATATAAAGGATATTTATTTCTGCATGATAGTTCCTCTCCCAATCATCACTTTACTAAATTCTATTACTTGTAATAATTTTAAAGTTGATTTTCATGATTATATCTATATATATAATAAGCTATCATCTGCAATACTGATAATTACATGATTATTTTAGCTATATAAAAGTGTTTATAAGCAGCTAGCTTGGGAGAAAACATGAAGAAATGAGGTAAAACGAGTTAGGAAAATTCTGTTAGTTATAATTTCACTGATGATTAGCTAAAATGATAACAGGATTCTCAGCATTTTAAATGAGTTCAGGGCCTGGACATGTGGTATTCTAGAAATCAGAAATATTTTGTAAGTGAAATTGTTTTCCCCAAAGGTGGTCTGAAGAACTCACAATATGGCAAATGTCCACATTTTCAAAGAGGGAAATTCTAGATGGTGAATTCTGGAAACTAAAGAATTAAGATTATTGATTCTTTTACCATTATGGAACAGTTATTAAAGATTATTTTAAAAATGAGAAAAGAAAGCAGTGATCCCCAGATGCCAACAGTGGTTCACCATGATGTGATTCAGTCGCCCAAGGTATTGGCTCTTCCTTGCCTTTGGGCCTCTAGCATGTATCCTCTCAGCCTAGGATAGTCTTCTGCAAGCAGACTGGCTCCTTTGGGTTCTTTGGGTCTCAGCTTCTGTGTTACCTCCTCAAAGAGAGCTTTCCCTGATCATTCATTTTTCTGTCACAGCATTCTGTTTTTTTCCTTCATAGCACCTATCTCAATTTAAAATGGTATATTTGCTATTTTCTTTCCTTAGGCAGTCCACCCATGTAAACAATAAACTCTATGAAGACATGGACCATGTCTGTTTGTCCACCACTGTGCATCCTACCCTATATACCTATAACAGCACTTGACATTAGTAAATGCTTAATGTATCTGTATTAAATAAAAGACTGGACGACTTTCCTCGTCAGTGTTACTAGACTAGCAGATTAGCAGAACATCACAGAGACACCATATCTTGATTTCAGAAAAAAAACTAACAGTTTCTTGATATGTTCTTTGAAAAAGATAGTGAATTTGCTAGAATACAGAAATACCACTATTTGACTGAACAACAACTAAAGAGAATTAAATCTCTAATTAGCTGGAGGGGTTGGTAGGACAGGGCTGTTTTTTTGTCATGGCCTGCCTGTAGGATAACCAATGACTAGGAGAAAGTCATCCCCGTGGGAGCAGCAGAGAGCATTAACAAAGAACCTCCTGAATTTCTGAAACCTGGTGAAAACTGTTACATATCCATATTAGGTAACATTTATCTGGTGCTTACAATGAGCGAGGCCCTATGTTGACAGCTCACATATATTATTTAATATAATCTTTAAAACAATGACCTATGACATGAATGTTATTTTATATATGCTCCTTTTACAGATGAGAAAACAAGCTAAGGGAAATTAATGGACTTACCCAAAGTCTTGTTAGTGAAGGTCAGAGGTGGCAAATGAAGGAAACAAGTTATGGAGAATGTTAGACAGCAAATCTTTAGGATTCAGTGACTGACTGTGGTCTCTACTCTTCTATTCAGGAGCCAGGAGACACTGGGATTCTAGCTAAAGGCTTACAGCTAGGTTAGAAATTAAAAGACACTTACTCCTTGGAAGAAAAGCTATGACGAACCTAGATAGCATATTAAAAAGCAGAGACATTACTTTGCCAACAAAGGTCCGTCTAATCAAAGCTATGGTTTTTCTAGTAGTCATGTATGGACGTGAGAGTTGGACTATAAAGAAAACTGAGGGGCAAAAAATTGATGCTTATGAACTGTGGTGTTGGAGAAGACTCTTGGGGGTTCCTTGGACTGCAAGGAGATCAAACCAGTCAATCCTAAAGGAAATCAGTCCTGAATATTCACTGGAAGGACTGATGCTGAAGCTGAAACTCCAATACTTTGGCCACCTGATGCAAAGAACTGACTCATTGGAAAAGACCCTGATGCTGGCAAAGACTGAAGGCAGGTGGAAAGGAGATGACAAAGGATGAGATGGTTGAATGGCATCACCAACTCGATGGACATGAGTTTGAGTAATCTCTGCGAGTTGGTCCAGTGGGAGGCTATTGCTGCTGCTGCTGCTGTTAAGTCACTTCAGTTGTGTCCAACTCTGTGCGACCCCAAAGACGGCAGCCCACCAGGCTCCCCTGGCCCTGGGGGCCTACTTGAAAGCTGGAGGGATGTTCTCTCAACTGAGGCTCCAAGGAAGAGACAGGGATGGATATAAAGAAAGAGACATGAAAGGAGGAGGAACAAGAGAGTCCTATATAGGGTTCTCAATCTTCTCAAGAGTTTTTTTGAGTTTTTAGTTGAAGTAAGGAGAGGGTGGAAAAAGAACATTAGACAAGAGATGAAGTTTTTGCTTTAACTGTAGAGATGACATACAGTTCAAGTAAAAGGGAAACAACTGTTTAGCTATAACTAACAAAAAACAAACAAACAGCCGATCCTAAAGGAAATCAGTCCTGAATACTCATTGGAAGGACTGATGCTGAAGCGGAAACTCCAGTACATTGCCCACCTGATGTGAAGAACCGACTCATTTGAAAAGACCCTGATGCTGGGAAAGATTAAAGGCAGGAGAAGAGGACAACAGAGGATGAGATGGTTGGATGGCATCACCGACTCAATGGACATGAGTTTGAGTAATCTCTGAGAGTTGGTGATGGACAGGGAGGCCTGGTGTGCTGCAGTCCATGGGGTCACAAAGAGTCTGACATCACTGAGCGACTGAACTGAACAACAAAAAAATCTTAGTGTTTGAAATATTTTTTTCTCAGTGCTGGGCATAAGTGCCAGTCTCCTTGGTTTGGTTAGCATTTATTCCATTTCACTTCAGGAAATCTGCTTAGCTCTCTGTTAAGGGCATTATGATCTCTTAGCCACTGGACCACCAGGAAAGTCCTGAGGACTCATGTTTTTCTGGTTTTGGCCATGCAGTGCAGTACGTGGGGTATTAAGTTCCCTGACCAAGGACTGAAACTGTGCCCCCTGCAGTGAAGTGTGGAGTCCTAACCACTAGACCACCAGGAAAGTCCCAAGTCTTCATGGTTTAAGAGTGTATTTCCAGCTCCCACCCCCAAAAGAAAACATTCCTACCATCATGAATGCAGTCATGAATAGACTAACTTAGGAACAGCTGGCCAGGCAATTGTCTCAATGTCTGGAATCTGTAAAATTTAGTTAAGGTTTGGCCCCAGGGAAAAAAAAAAGGATTAGGTTCTTTGAGTCCTATAGAAGAAGAAGGATTGCTTTGCAAGCCTAATGAAGAAAAATTCCATCTTTCCATTGTGATCGAAGAAGAGGGCAATAGGTCATCTCCCCAGAGGCTGCACTGAGCAGATAGGACACCACACCACTAGAGAAGGCCTCTCCTCGATAATCCTCTAAATGGAGTTGGCTTAAGTTCGGAAGAGATGGGCTCCTGGAAAGGAATTCCCACCATGATGTCAAGATTGCTGGGCATCAAACCACTTCCTAATATGGGAAGGGAGAGAATACGATTCAACTATAAGTAGTGCCTGTCTGCCTCTTTTATGAGCTTATGTGGGTGGGGGCACATCCCCATTCCATACTTTACAGGTAGCAACCTCTGCCCTGATTCTTCCTCTAGGAAAAAGTTAGAGTAATCTGAAGAAAATGAGGATGGAGTGCAGGCTGTTCACAAGGGAAGAGTTCCAGTATGGGGTGGTGAAGGGGGGAGAGACAGTGTTGGCTTTTTCTAATGGATATCTCTTCCTTTCAACTTTGTAAAGTAGAGACTGTTTATTCTTCCCAATCCTGCAGGAAACGGGGGCAGGGTATCATCCTTCTCTTCACAGTTCACTGCTACTTTCAGATGATCATGCTCTCATCCTCTTGTAAAAACTCCTCCTTCTCTGAAGCTTATACCATTTGGCTCTACTGTCTTTCTCCCTCCTGCTTACTGAAAACTCCTGTGCCTATTAAATAACCCCTCTGTGCCAAACTAGGTAGCCAGCCAGACTTCTCTGTCCATGGGATTCTCCAGGCAAGAATACTGGAGTGGGTTGCCATGCCCTCCTCCAGAGGATCTTCTGCCCCAGGGTTCTAACTTGTGTCTCTTCTGTCTCCTGGATTGGCAGGCAGGTTCTTTACCACTAGTGCCACCTGGGAAGCCCTCCTATCTGGGTGGTTTTAGGAAAATCCATGTGATCAGTAGTTAGTTCTTGGCCTTCTCAACCTATACTCCTACTTTCAATTCCTTAACTTTACCATTTCTGGCAACACAAGTTTTTCTTGATGGCAGCCTAAGGGCTTTAATAAAGAATGGGAGAGTAAGCATTCTTGAATGTGAAAACATTCATGGTGCAAGAATTGGCTGGTATTTACTTGAAGACTGGGGTTACTTGAAAGACTGGGGTTGTCATCTGTGACATATAATGATGGAATAGCATAGAGGTTGAATTTCAATGATATTTAGTGAAGGTTCAAGATATGGATTTGACCTTTATGCCAAGTTTCCAGGAAACCTGAGTTTGGAGCTAGCTTTTAACTTTCCCTGTCAGCTGCCTTTCTGGGGATATCCAATGCTTTCAACAACTTCTCTCCTCGTGACACATTCTCTTCCTTCTGATTCTGTGACACTAGGAACCAGGGTTTTTTCTTCCTCACTGGCTGTTCCTTTTCAAAGATTCTCCAAGGGCTCTTCTACTTATGCCTTAAGTGCTAGACTTCACCAAGGCCTCTGCTTAGCCCTCTGCTGCTCTCTGGGGGAGCGTTATTCAAATCTATGGCTTCAACAACCACTGAAATGTTCATGATTTGGAATTTCTGGCCTATACATCATTGAAGTTTTTAAAAAGCAGCTTTCTATAAAAGTAATGTATGTTATGTACACAGTAAAACAAATTCAAACAGTAAAGATGAATCTAAAATAAAAAGTATGTTTCATCCCTCCCAAGCCCACTCTTCATAACTAATTTTTTAATGCTTGTGTAAATATGCATGTATTCTTTTGCACTTGTTTTTCCCAACTTAATATAACTTTCTCCCATGTTTTAGATTTGTACATTCAGCTGTCATTTGGACATCTCTATCTGGCTGTCCCACAGTTACCTAAAATTCCTTCCCTTTCTGTGAAATTCTCCCATATGCTATACCCTACTGCTATCCCCTTTTTACCATTAACATTGTGAAGAAAATTGTCTTTATACATTGTGCCTTTCTAGTAATTTACCTCGTTGTTTCTACCCCACCATATCTTTGAAACAGCTTTCTCCGAAATTACTAAATGACTTACTTGTTGCAAAATCCAATGGACACATTGTAGTCCACATCTTAACGTGATTTTTTTTTTTTTTTGATCTACTTTAATACTGACCAATTTCCTTGATATTTCTGGTTTCTTCTACTTGTCCCTTCTCAGTGTCCTCTTTTCCCCTCTTTCCTCACCTCATCTCTTAAATGCAGGTATTCCTCTTTCTAGGCCATCTTCCATGGTTTCAACAACACACATTCTACACTTTCCTTTTGGACTCCCAACTCACATTATGTAACATTCCATTGTCTAACAGATATCCCACAGGCACTTAAAACTCATTCTCTCCCCCCGACCTCAAATAACAATGAAAATGGCATCTTTATTCCCTAGTTGCCCAAGCCAGACCACTGGGAAATACCTTGGATTCCTCCCTCGGCCTCATATCCATTTCAGATCATTTTCCCCCCGTCTGTAAACACCCTTCCACAGGACAGACCACTGTGGTCTCTCTTCGGGGTAAGAGCGTCCTAACCGTTCTTGCCTCTAACTTCGCCCCCTCCAATTCATTCTACCCCTCCAATTCATTGCTACTACTGATCTTTTTAAATGCAAATATATTTGTTCACACCTCTGCTAAGACTCTTCAGAACCTATTTATTACCCTTAGGATAAAATAATTTACGTGGCCTTGTGTAAACACGGCCCCTCCCAACCTCACAGAACTCATCTATTTACTCCTCTTTAGCCACACCATGCTGCTGGCAGCTCCAGAAGGTACCCAGTCTCCCACCCCCAATTCCCAACAGTCCAGGATTCAGCTCAGGTGACACTTCCTTCAGGAAGCGTGTGCTCAAAAAGCAAATGCTCAAAATGTGAAATCCGAGAGGGCAACTGACCAGTGATTTCTGTTCCGGACCCGAGTTTACGGAACGTCCGGGTTACCAGGAAGCTCAGGGCAAAGGTCAAACCCAGATCGTGAACCTTCCCCCAAGTTCGTAAGGCAATCGGACCCCGTAATATTCCGCCCTTCTGCGTCATGGCTGCCAGTCGCAGTCTTTCAGTGGCTCTTGAAGTCGACAACAGCCAGCTCGGGTCCCACCAACGCTTCCACACTAGAGAGTGCAACCTCTCACAGGCCTTACTACGGCCCTAAAGCCGTACAGAAGAAAAACTTGCGTTGCCAGCTTGCCCCAAAGCAAGATGGCTACCAATCTCTAGTCTCCGGTACCAAAGTGAAGCTATCCACTCCCTGTTCAATGCCGCTGCCAGGCTGCCCTCACCTAGCATGGCTACTCCGGCTCATGCCTCACTATGGTCTCGAAGCCGCCACTAACCGGCCAGGTTCCGGGAGGCGGTGTTCAGGATGCAGCCACCCCCGCCCGCCTCTCCCCTCCCCCACGCCCGCGGTGGCGGCGGTGGCGGCGGCGGCTGGAGCCCGGATGCGGCGCCGTGAGACAGGCCCGGGAGCGCGGCGCGGATGGATCCAACATGGCGGCGCCGAACCTGAGCCGAGAGTGAGGCGGCGGGGCGGCCGGAGTGGGGAGGGGGAGTAGAGCGGGACGGGGCGGGGCCGGGTGGGGCCGCAAAGGGCTTGGGGAAGGAAAGTGGAGGGGGAGGCGGTGGCGACGTCCAGCTTGAGAACCTCAGGAGAGGGAGGCGACGGGACGCTGCGAGGTGGGGGAGGGGAGCGGCCGAGGGGGCGTGCGGGGGAGGTGGCAACTGTGGGAGAAGGCAGGGTCGAGGCGGAGGAGTGGGGCAGGGGAGGGGCGTAAACAAGGGCCGAGGCTGGGCCGGGCCAGGAGCATTAGAGAGGCCGAGGTGGGGAGTGGGGCTGGGAGCCCGCCTGGCTGAGGGGGTGGGAACGGGAGGGAGGGGCTGAGGGTGTGAAGGAGAAGGGGGCTTGTAGCAAGTGCTTTGGAGAAGAGCTGGACTCACGTACGGGGTGTAGTGGAGAGGTGAGAGGTGAGGATTGGATTTGAGACGTTTGGGGGGAGGTTCTGAAAGTGTTAAATTGGAGGTGGGAGGGGGAAGGGCCTAGGGGAGAATTTGGGTGGAAAAGGAGAAAACGGAGGTTTGGGGACTGGAGAGCGTGTCGGTGTAACGAGGTAATGGAGAAAGTGAGAGACTAGGAGGAAAGTTTGGGAGGAAGGGGAATGGGATGGGACATAGGACAGTGGAGCTGCACGAATGATAGAGGTTCAGGGGTTTCCCTTTCCTCTGTGGAAAGGAAGAGAGAGCAGAGTTAAGCAGCATCAGTTGCAGCCAATTCTACTTGCCAGGCCTTTTAGCGTTTCCTAGGGTGGGACGGGCAGAAGGGAATGGTCTTGTGGGTTTAGAGAATTGGGGTTGGATGAGGGTTCAAATGGATTTCCAAAAGTACCCTTGTTTTTCCTGGTTACAAAAAGAAGGGGAAAGGAGGACCCTGGTATCGCTGGAGTGTGGAAGGAGTAAAGGACTTTCCTAGTTCTAAGTAATTAGCGATATCAGAATGGGGAAACATGCATGCTCTGTTGGACCTCTGTATGCTAAAGTAAAGGCTGTGAAGTCTGAGAAAGGGAACAGAAAACACAGGATGGCATCTAGGTAGCCATGCTAATTAAATGAGCGCTTTAGTTTCCAGACTCTTTATTTTGCTGTTTAGTGCTAGGAGGGAGCGTCAGTACCCGTGTATAAAAAAATGTTCCCTGTGAAATGTAGATGTTTGAGTGGATGCTGCCACAGTGGATATTTCGTTCTCACTGTGTACTAGGTATGGGAAAGAGTGAATTCAGAATTTGGAGGATAGTTACGGTGTCATAAGTGAAGTGATGGAAAGAAAGTGCTTTCTTTGGCTGTAACCACTTTCCTCCTGGTTCATCTAAAGATGAAGTCAGCGTTGATAGTGTAACAAAGTAGGTGGGCCTCATAAGAGATTGAGGAGTGAGGTGTCAGAGGGTAATTGGTTTTCCCACAAGTTGTTAAATTTGGGACCTTTTTTGCCCTAAGCCACTGAGACTGGACATTCTCAGAGTTGGTATTGTTTAGTGAATTGGGTAATAGAAGGTTAGGGAAGCCTGGGGACTTGGTTGGAAGTGAGTTCTCCCGTTTAGCTTAGAGTGTATCATTACAATTGAAATAGCTTTAGGCTTGTCTGTATATTTTTGCAGCTGAGATTGACTCTTTGGGCCTTTGATGTGTCAAAGTAAAGCTTGAAAATTGACACTTTCCCCCCTTATTTGTTTTTGTTTTGCTGCTGGCTTTGAACCTTGTGCTAGGAAGAGACCTGGGAAATTAAGTTTCCTGCAGAGGTAAGTCTGGAACTTTTTGTTTGTTTCCAAACAAGGAAAGGGAATGGAAATGACATATTGAGGGTTGAGTGCAGTAATGGGGTAGATAACAGGGAAAATGGGTTTTCACTCACCCAACCAAGTACATAAGATTTGTTACAGTCATTGTCTCTTTAGGTCACTGGAAACTGATAGGAGGGAAAAGAGAACAGAAATTAAGTGTCTTAGGACAGGCCACCAGCCTTGTTTTGTTACTGTCTAGTCTTCTTGGTCGGCTCTGAGAGAGACATTTGTAAACATATGGAATTTTGTACTCTAGAACAATGTCTAGTAAATGTTGCCCTTGGAGGATTGCTGAGACACCTGCTGTGGGAAGGCTTTTCCTCTAGCTTACTCTTTCTCCTAGTTGTTCTGGAATTATCATTTTGAAAACATACTTTGTAATTCTGACTTCCAGATATTTGGTTACATTTTCTGGGTCATACCAGCAAGAAAGCTCTCTTTTTATGTAGTCTTAGTCATTTTTAAGATTTTCCATATCCTTTACATTTTAAGTTTTAAGACATCACCCTTTTTTAGAGTTTCCCTCTCAAAAGGGCTTGTGAGAGAGTCAGATACCTCTAGTTCTGTTGGGATGAAACTACTATTGTTTTCATTTTAAGACATCACTCTTTAATTTCTTCCACATAACTTCCAAGGGCTTCTGAGAGAATCAAATACCTCAAAAAATACAGATCTCATTCCTGGTTGGAATGAGACTAGACTTTGCTTGGGAGTAGAAACCTAACAGACAACAATTAATCAAGAGGAAGGCCTGTAGATACATATAGACTGTTGGCCCATGGCTGGCTTGTGCCTACCTAAAGAAAACAAACAAGAAAAACTCCTACAGTGCCAGGAAATGCAGCAATTCATCAGAATAAAGGATTAGTCTTGGGAACCGTTAGGGGTGATCTAGATGTTAGGCTGTCAGGTAGACCCAAACGAGCCTGCAGGATCAGGACTCTGGTTTACTGGAGTTTTGTCTCTTGGTGTCTGGTAATATTTCAGCCACCAAGATTCTGAAGTTCTTTCTCATCTTCTGTTTGGAAGGTGTACATTCTCCTCACTGCTCTGATACCTTTCTTCTAGAATCTCTGTATAATTTCTAGGTAGTTCCCTTGATTCACTGCCGCAGTAAGCTGAGTATATTTTGGTTTAAGAGGAAGTTGGCCACATTCTTTCAGTGCTTAAGTTAGATTCTTGGAACCCCCACCTGGATTGCTGAGTGAGTGAACTCGCCATCATAGATGATAATTAAGTGGGGAGGGCTGCCTGTTAGCCTGCATGCCAGCCTCCTGACATTTCTCCTAAGGACAAGCATGGCCTTGGGAAACTTCTGCCTCTTCTACATTTCGCTTTATTGCATAAGTACTGTAAGTCTGCTCAGCAGCCTAACAAGGAAGGGTCTGCTCTTGGTCTCATTTTGGGACTTTAAAGATGGCTGCAAGGTTTCAGTGCAGGATCATTTCTGTCTTGCAGAGGATGGCATTTCTCTAATCTTCACAGCAATTTAGATTGAATTAGGTCAGATTATACCTCTTGGGATGGGGTGGAAGGGAGTGTAGCCCTGTCCTTGCTGTTCACCTAAATGGCAGCAGCAGGTGATAGAGAAGCCAAAGGTGGAGTGGGATGAAACTCCTTAGTTAAGTTATATGAGTCTTTGTCTCACTGGCTCTTCTTCTGGAATATTGTTTGATGGGTTTTGGTTAGAGGGACCAGATGACTTCCTTCTCCAGATATAAAATGGCAAGTGACAGTGCTGTCTCTTCTTTTGACCCTTCATCATGCTCCATCTAGAATATGATTTCTCATCTTTAGCATTATTGATATTTTGGATCAGATAATTCTTTGTTGCAAGAGGCCATCCTGTGCTTTATAGGATGTCTAGCATTATCCATTGCATTTACTCATTGCATGCCAGTAGCACCCTCCGTTATTACCCTCACTTCCCCTAGTCATGACAATCTAAAAAGCCTCCAGACATTGCTGAATGTCCCCTGGTGGGCAAAATTGCCCTGATTGAGAACCACTGACCTAGAAGCTCTGATAATTCCTGTCACTTTGGTCCAGCCTAGGATCTGCGACTTAAAGGTGGCTGTTTCCCCCTCAGATCTAGGGATGTAACCCTCAGAATTGAGGCCTATAGTAGAATTGTATCCATTGATACATAGTTAGGACCACAGTGCTTTCCTGTATTCTGCTTCATTCTCCAGTGACCAGGTATGTGGGGACAATACTTCCTAATTTCCTGGGGTCTGTAGTCAGGACACTTTGAATTAGGGAACTCTGGAGCAACCTACTTTTCTGATTGGTTGAATGTGAAACCTGCCCATTTGTTTTTTTCTGGGATCCACATAATAGACAGCTGGCCAAGGGGAACAGGTGGGATAGGAACAAGGCGAAGTTGTAGGGGCTCTAAGGAGGCTCAGTTTTCTCACGTGGCTGCTATGAGCAAGAAGTTGTTTTCCTTCAGTCCCCTCTATTTGTAGCCAGTGACTGCAGCAGGTGAAACGAGAGGAAGAGACAAGGAAAACCAGTCAATAGTTGAGTAGCTATATTCCCAGTTGTTTCCCATGCTTTGGGTGGGATATCTGGTTCTCATAACTAGATATGGACTATGTTTCCTGTCCACATTCTGAACCCATGTTATGGGGCTATGTAATTCCAGATTGGACCTCCTGTTTTCTTAAGGGTATGAGTCTCTCTGTGTGTTCGTTTCAGGATTAAAAGAGAGGACCAGGTCCTACGTGCTCTTCAGTTTTCTGAGTCCCCAGTTGCTTGACTCTTCTGAAGTAGTTTATCATTTTATTCTCTCTTTTAACATAGCCTCAGTTTCTTAGAGTATAAATTGGACAGAACAGCCTGTATTGTTGTTGAGTAGGTTGCTATGGTATGGGTAGTTTTTCAGTGTGGGGATTTCTAGAGAATATGCATGTTGCCTGACTTGCATGTACTTTTAATGGGGTCCTCTCACTCTTGGACTTACGTGAGTTTGTTCTTAATTGGTACTGCTTGTGGTGATCTCTTGGAGGTTCAGTGCAGTTCAACAGCAGGTTGCTCCTAGTATATGCCAACCCCCGTCCATTGCTAGGCACTATAGATACAAAGATGAATATGACCTAGTCCCTCTACTTGAGTTGTTTAAGATGTAATAGATGTACAGATAATTTTAGTACACTTTGATAAATGGTTTAAGGGAAATATATGTACAGTGTTCCATAGAAGCACAGAAGAGGGCTACTTAATCCCAGCATGGGGGTGTAGAGAATGAATTTGAAGATGGCATCTGGACTGATTTTTTTTTTTTTAGCATTTATTTCTTAGTATTTCTTAGTATTTCTTGTTTATTGGTATTTTTTAGTATTTATTTATTTTGTTTTCGGCTGTGTGGGATCCTAGCTGAGGCACACAGGACCCTCTGTTGCAGCGCATGGCTTAGTTGCCCTGTGGCATGTGGGATCTTAGTTCTCCAACCAGGGCTTGAACCTGTGTCCCCAGCTTTGGAAGGCAGCTTCTTAACCACGGGACCACCAGGGAAGTCCCTGAACTGATTCTTAAAGGAAGAGTAGGAGTTAGCCATCTGAAAAAAGGTGTGATGGGGCGTATAGAAAAGGAGGGAGGGGCCATTCAGGCAAAGACAATAGTCTAAAGATAGTTATAGAGAAATGAATTGTGTGGTATATGTGAACTGTAGACAAATGATTAACATTAGAGAAATAAAAAGTGACAAAGGCCTGATCTTGGATGGTTTGGTGTGTTGGGTAAGGAATCTAGAGTGTTCTTATTGGTAAGGAGAGGATTGTGCATGCGAATTCGCTTCAGTCATGTCTGACTCTTGCTAACCCTGTGGACTGTAACCTGCCAGACTCCTCTGTTCATGGGATTCTCCAGGCAAGAATACTGGAGTGGGTTGCCATGTCCTCCTCCAGGGGATCTTCCTGATCCAGAGATCAAACCCACATGTCTTATGTCCCCTGCATTGGCAGGTGGGTTCTTTACCACTAACAACTACGTGGGAAACACAAGGAGAGAATTGTGGAGAGGTGTTAAGATGAAAAGTGATGTGGTCAGTTGTGCATTTTAGATAATTCAGCTGGATGTAGGGGATGGATTTAGACAGGTTAAGATTGGTGGTAAGGAGAGCCCTTAAAGAGGCTCTTGCAGTAAGCCAGGTGAGAGATTATTGGGACCTGAACCAGTGTGGTAGTAGTAGCAGGTAGAAAGGGAAGGCAAATTTAAGAAATAGAAAGTAGTATCAACAGGAATTTATAATTGTTTGGGTGATTGGGGGTTGTGGTCAGAGGGTGTAGTAGTATTGGGTGGTACTTGGTAGGGTAGTAAATATGAGTGCCTAGAGAGGAGATGAAAGCTGTTTGACCTGACGGTTGGTTATTAGCTGGGTCACTGACATTACCCACAGTGATGGAGGAAATTTGTGAATCAGATGCCAAAATGCATAATAAATGTAGGACTGTGCTTGGTCACTGACAGGGCATTGGTAAATGACAACCATGAGGAAAGGTTAGAAAGTGGCATATATCCAAATGGTATGTGAACATCAGGAGAGTACAGGTGGCATAGGAGAATTACACGAATGCTCAGTGTAGGAGCTTAGTGATGTTTGTTGATTTAAATCCATGAGTTTTGGTGGATATTTGATTAACTTTCTCAGCAGTTATTCTCCTGGACTTGGTTTGATTGTAGGAGAAATGAGGATAGGTCTGTGGACGGATGAGTCGGGGCTGCAGAGGCCAAGGATGCTTGTCTCTTTGAAATCTCCCAGCCAGTCAGAAAAGTTTTACGGTGATTTCATGTGCATTTTCTCACTGGATTCTTAATAACTCCGAGGAGTAGTTTTTTTCATCTTGGTTTTGTAGATGGGGACACTGAGGCTTTCAAGTTAAGTGACTTACTTAAGGTCACATAGCTACAGTTTGTTAACGATACAGGCAGAATTAAAACTAGTTCAGACTTTCAGTTTCCCTGCTGTCAGCCCCTAAGTTTATCTGATGCAGCTTCTGTGTTAGAATTTAGAGTGAATTTTCTGCTTCTCTTCATTTTGCTTTCATTTAAGGGATGAATTGATTGGGGGCACTGTCAGGGAGAGCACACAGGACCAAAAGCAGTATTTTAGAGGCCAGAGGAACAATAGGGACAATGTCTGCTGAATATGTAGCACTAAAATTGCAATTAGTGAGTCTTCCTTAGTGGAAATGACTATCTTTCTCTAGTAGGATCTGGACTTAGGGCAGCATCTGCTGAACATAGAGAACTCTAGGCTTTACTTTTTAATAAATATTTTATAGGCACTTCCCTGGCAGTCCAGTGGTTAAGGCTCCATGCTTCCAATGCAAGGAATGCGGGTTCGATCCCTGATCAAGGGAAGTAAGATCCTGCATGCTCCACAGTGAGCCAAAAAAATCAACAACTTTGTAAAAGTTAATAAATGTTTATTAAGCACTACACAGTGCCAGGCATTGTGTTAGGCTCTGAGAATATAGGATTGGATAAGACTAGTTCCTAACACTGAGTGTTCACAGGTTCTTTCCTTGTCCTTACAGTATAGTGGGGATTGCAGCTGCTGAGCAGGGATTCTGGAAAGCATTGTGTACCTGAGCCCCCAGCATGGCGGGCCTAAAGCGGAGGGCAAGCCAGGTGTGGCCTGAAGAGCATGGTGAGCAAGAGCATGGGCTGTATAGCCTGCACCGCATGTTTGACATCGTGGGCACCCACCTGACACACAGAGATGTGCGAGTTCTTTCCTTCCTCTTTGTTGATGTCATTGATGACCATGAGCGTGGCCTCATCCGAAATGGACGTGACTTCTTACTGGCACTGGAGCGCCAGGGCCGCTGTGATGAGAGTAACTTTCGCCAGGTGCTGCAGCTGCTGCGCATCATCACTCGCCATGACCTGCTGCCCTACGTCACTCTCAAGAGGAGACGGGCTGGTGAGGGTGCACTTTGGGCTGGGACACTGGGATCAGGGAAGAGTTGTGGGCGGCCCTGAGTAAGCAGCATAGAAGTCCAGGCAGAAGGAGGCATTGACTCTGGGGAGTACTGAGAAGGACATTTTGAGGTGCATTGGAGGGTTGGACTAGGAAAAGGGAAGAGTGTATCTTTTCCTGAGTGAGTCCCTCTCCCCCTACAGTGTGCCCTGATCTTGTAGACAAATACCTGGAGGAGACATCAGTTCGCTATGTGACACCCAGAGCCCTCAGCGACCCAGAACCGAGGCCTCCCCACCCTGCTAAAACAGGTGAGATACTAACTCTCCCTAATTCCCATCATCAAGAAAGAGGACGCTGGACCCATCTTTTGCCAGCCTAAATGAAAGGACACTGTCCCTCCCATATCTGCCCCTCCTTCAAAATCAGATGAGATGTTAATGCTTCATCTAGGTCCTATAATGGTTCCCATGTTGTGTCTACCTTTCAAGGCACGTTATTGATACTGCTGTAGTGCTAAGTCTAAATGATCCCTCCACATTCCAAGTGAATTGTTTCAATTTCTGCTTTTCCCCTACTGTGTCTCCCTTTTTACCTTCTGGTCAGTGCCTCCCCACTATCCTGTGGTGTGCTGCCCTACTTCGGGCCCTCAGATGTGTAGCAAGCGGCCAGCTCGAGGGAGAGCCACACTTGGGAGCCAGCGAAAACGCCGGAAGTCAGTGACACCAGATCCCAAGGAAAAGCAGACATGCGGTGAGGAAGTTCAAGGGTTCTAGAGGTGGAGTAGACTGGAGGGGAAATACAAAGAACTGCTGGAATACTGGGCATGCTAAGTTGCTTTAGTCATGTCCGACTCTTTGCAACCCCACTGGACTGTGGCCCACCAAGCTCCTCTGTCCATGGGATTCTCCAGGCAAGAATACTGGAGTGGGTTGCCATTTCCTTCTCTAGGAGATCTTCCCAATCCCTGTCTCTTAATGTCTCCTGCATTGGCAGGTGGGTTCTTTCCCACTAGCGCCACCTGGGAAGCCTTGGAATACTGGGCAGGTTATGCTGTTTAGAGCAAGGCTCACTTTGATTGCTGTTGCACATTGAGGTTGAATGTTACAGTCCCTGGGTGGAGAACTCCATCTTTGTGGCAGAGTACATTTCAACTCTTTCTAAGTAATAACTAGATGAAAGAGATGCCGTTATGACATCCTTACTGTAGTATGACTCAAGTTATGATAGAATATTAAAGTGAACTTCTGTTAATTAGGAAAATATCTCTTAGAATCAAGGTGCTACTTGTGAGTGATGGAAATAATCTGACGTGGGCATGTCCCATTTAAGGGAACCTCTTGAGTTGAGGCAAGGATTTCAGAGTTTCATAGAACTAGTCCTGGGAAGAGGTCGAGAAGCTGTCAGGTGGTGTTCCCAACTTTTCAAAACTTGGGTGTAAAATCAAGTCTCACTGCAATCTCTTGTCTGCTTTTCTCCACAGACATCAGACTGCGGGTTCGGGCTGAATACTGCCAGCATGAGACTGCTCTGCAGGGCAACGTCTTTTCTAATAAGCAGGACCCACTTGAGCGCCAGTTTGAGCGCTTTAACCAGGCCAACACCATCCTCAAGTCCCGGGACTTGGGCTCCATCATCTGTGACATCAAGTTCTCTGAGCTCACCTACCTCGATGCATTCTGGCGCGACTACATCAATGGCTCGTTACTAGAGGCACTTAAAGGTGTCTTTATCACAGACTCCCTCAAGCAGGCTGTGGGCCATGAAGCCATCAAGCTGCTGGTGAATGTGGACGAGGAGGACTATGAGCTGGGCCGACAGAAACTCCTGAGGAACTTGATGCTGCAAGCATTGCCCTGACCTTTTTCCGTCTCACTTCTCTGGGGACTTCTCACCACCCACCTCTGGAGCTTACATACTGTTCTGGGGTTTGTTCTCTACCCTTCCAACCAATCACACCCCTGCCTTTTTTTTTTTTTTTTTTAAAGGAAAAGACAAAAGAAAAATGGAAGTGGTGTCCCCCACCCCTCCCTGCACCCATGTGCCTGGGCTCCCCTTTGTTTCCCCTTTCCACTTACCCCCTCATGTGTGTCTCTACAGTCACCTTGCCACTGAGCCGTAAGACAAATGTGTAGGGAGAAGCAAAGTCTATAGATCATAGTCTTTGTAAGGGATTGAAGTGATCACTGCTTTTGGGTGCATTGAGGGGTTATCAGTACTTCTGGCTTTATGAGGGCTGTTAAACTTTGTCTGAAAAACCAAAGGGCTGTCAGTAGGGAGCTGTGTGGAAGGTGGGACTCTGAAGTGTATTTTGGAAATTAATCACCACCCTCTCCCAAATTATAGAATTTTTAAAAAAGAAGCTGTGGCCCTTTCCACTCTCTCCTGGCCTCTGGTGCTGCTCCTCTCTGCCTCGTTTCCTCCATTCCATGGCTTGAAACCTCTGCCTGGTGTGGCTCCTTCCTTTTCCTTCTCTGTCAAACCCTCTTGAAAGGAATAATAGGTAAGAGGACTAGGTCAGCCTAGTCACTGTCCCAGCTGTGGCATGTGTGTACACACACACACAGGGTGGATGGAGAAGCGGTTGCTGGTTAAAATACACTCCCCCTGAAAAGGGGAAGGGGGAGTGTGACACTTTCTTTCCATGTTCAAGTGAAAATAAATAATGTACCCTGCAGCCCTTTCCCCTTTTGCTTTCTTCTGGCTTGGGCAAAGGGCATCATAGGTGAGAGTGAAGTGATTCGGTATCAGTTCCTTTCTTCTTTTTCTTTCCCCATCCTCTACCCTGACTCCCACTCCCAAGCTCGGGAGCACGGGGCTGGGACATGCACTGAGTGTTGCACTTTTCTTTGGGTAGGGAGGCCTGTTGAAAAAGCCAGGAGGCCTAGAACTGGAGCCTAGTCCAGCTGGTACAATACCACCTCCCCTTTCAGCTCCCAAAAGAGAGATTCAGACACAAGACTTTATGATTATTATATTTTTTTTCAATGCCAGTGCTGCTCAGCCCTCAGCATAACTTCAGTTTTCATGAAATAAACAGTGACTATATTAAATTCCACCTTTCTGAAACAGAAATCTGAGCTCAGGTGAAAGTTTCTTCTTTTCCAAGAAGCTGAACCTGTGTTCCATCAAGAGACAAGGTTCTCCAAGTGAGGGGAGCTGCGCCTGGGTCCTGCCTACAGGTCACAATACCACCAGCTCACGATGGAGGTCTCAGTGGGCAGAAGTCAAAAGCCTTAAGACAGTGGGTGACCCAGATTGCCGTAGAGGTCAGGCCTGCGGTGCCGGAACACAGGCAGTTGTTTGCGCAACTGTTGCAGATAGGTGAGGTCAATTCGGGCAAGGCAAAGGCCCGGTCCTTCAGAGCAGCGGGCTACCACTGTTCCCCAGGGATCTACCACCATGCTGTGGCCAAAACTTGCTCTCTTCTCATGGTGGCGTCCACACTGTGCTGCCGCCACTACGTAGCACTGGGTTTCAATGGCACGGGCCCGCAACAACACCTAGGGATGGAGGAGATAGGTGTTCACTTAAGTACATGTAGCAGCTGGTAGGGAAGTGATAAGCCATGGACATTACAGCCCAATCTACCCGTTGTGACCATTCTGATAATTGCCTGTGAACGATTTACTACTCTGAGAGGCAACAATCGGGAAATGAATTTTCCCACTAGGTGGGAAGGAGAAAGAAAATCTTTTAACTGGTAGAACCAAGGAAGGAGAATGAAGTAAGAAAAGGCCCTTATGTTCTGAAGAAGTATTCTCTTACCTCCCAGTGGGCTGGGCCTGTAACAGATCCAAAAGCGGACGGGTAGGTAAGTATTTCTGCTCCAGCCTGAACCAATGCCAGAGAGAGTTCAGGGAACCGCATGTCATAGCAGATAGCTAGACCAATCTGGAATGAAAAACAGCCTATTTAGCCCCCCTGCCCTTACATCACAGCATTTGGTCATAACCCTGCTACCCCACTCCTTAGGGCTTTCTGTCCTCTACCACCGCTTTAAAGTATTCCTGTTCCCTTCCCTCTTGTTCCTCTCCTACCCTCATCCTGTTGTTCAGAATCACATGACAGTTGTAGATTTTCTGAGTCTGCTCCCAGTCCTGCAGGGAAACCACCCAAGCCCAGGTCAAGCGCCTAGTCTGGCAGCCTCCCGAATCAGCTCAGCACATGTTTTAAAGTTCTGCTCCTTGTCTGGTGTCGATGTTACCTGGCACACAGCCACCAGGGGCAGTTCCCAGGAAGAAGATGAGACGGCCATGGTTCTGAGTCTGTAAATGGCATAGTCAGGCCTCAGACTGACTAGCATAGGGAAACCTAAGTTTAAGGATGAGAGGCTAAAATAGGGAGACAGGAAAGCTGGACTTTCCTTTGATTTTACTCTTACAGGGCACAATCACCCATGGCATAATGACCCACTAATGAAATATTTCTGTAGATGGTTGGTGCCCCAGTTTCTCCCACCATCCGGACATTTAACAAACACTTACTGAGCATCTATTATGTGCCAGGCACTGAGCACAACAAACATGTTACCTGGGTGGAGCACAAAGTACTGAAAATCGAGGTATCCGGAGTCCAGTACACGAAAGAAGGGACAGGAGTTGGTGAGGAGGCCTGATGATGAAGCCCAGCCTGAAGAAAGTGAGAAATCAGGACACCAACCCCACTCTCAAGCAATAAATTTCTAAGATCCTCTGACTTCTCTCTTCATACTGTGAGGCTGAATCAGGACTTTCCCTGTAAAACCTCCCAAATCTTCAAAACATTCTTTATCATAGGTAATTATGGGCTACCGGAAGAGATCATAAAGTGGGAAGATGGAGGAAAGGCCTTTGATCTCACATTAAATTAGTCTTTTTCCTCAGACAAATGTTTCCGCAGTTCAAAACTCATCTCCGAGATACTTCCTCGGTCTTCCCAGCTTCTCTTCTTGACTGTGCACCTGCAGTTTTATTGACGCAACGCCTATTTCCCCACCAGAATCTCTGAGGGGAAGTTCACCCTCCCTCGTGTCTCACCACCCAGCGGTGGGCAGGGGGGCACTGGCACCCAGATCCCAACCAGCGCCCCACTCTCCAGTTAACCCTTTCTTTCCCGCGCCTCCCAGGGGCAGCGTCTCTGTTGCACAAGTTAAAGCACCGCAGGTGGAATTCATCGGGGTGGGCGGGATAGGTAGTAGGTCCTACATTAAGATATGGCCAAAATCATCCGCAGGATCCGAACAGAACTGCGGCCTGGAGGTGGAGGTGCCAGGGGCGAGTGGGCGGTAACTCCGAGACCGGACATGACGCAGGGCAGGGGGGCTGAGCCGCGAAGGCCGGAAGCCTAGCAGGCGGTGAAGATGGCGGAGAACGGCGGTCGCGCCGCCAAGAGCAGCGGGAGCGGCACGGGGAAGGGGGCGGTGTCCGCAGAGCAGGTGAGGACCAGAGAACGTGAAGTAGGGCAAGCTGCCTGGGTCCAGAGTCGCTGTGAGAAGATGGGGGGAAGCCTGTGGCTGTGCAGACCTTTACTCCAGTCCCGCATTTGCGTGGCCATCCAGAGAGGGGAGGGTCCTTCTAGAAGCTAGCCGAGCCCCCGGGGAGCGAGTAGGCGGATTGGTAGGTGAGAGCCACGCCCCCTCGGAGGGTTGGGTGAGCCTAGGCGAGAGACCATCTCCGGGAAGCAGGGGCTGGGAGGATGCGCACGTCTGAGCAAAAATGGGTGGCCAGTTTCCCTGCTTTTCCTCCGCACCTTGGAACAGGATATGGCTAGGTGAGGCAGGTCATGACGAGTCCTAGGGGATTAGTCGACGGACTGGTAGTGTAGTCTGTTACTTGACCCTGAAGCCACGCTGAAAATCGTCACTCTGCAGAGCCACGTGACTCACATACTCGAACAGTCTACTGTTTCATGCTGTTTTGATTTGAGAGTCATGACTAGATTGAATTTAGACACCAGAAATCCTTTACTAAAAATTTGAACATGCATTTCTCCCAGTGCCTAGCACCGGGAGACGTTTGATAAATTAATCAGAAAGCCGTTTGTGGCTTGGGAACCGTGGTTTGCTGATAGTGGGGCTGGTGTTTATTACGGGTGGGAAGAAATCCGTGTAATAGGAAAACGTAATTAAAACAATAGCTCTTTTAATTATAGGTTCATTTATCAGTCATTTGTTGAACAGTTACTATAGTCAGAGGTATTCTGCATAAAGATTTTTAAAACTGACGCCTGCAGTCAAAGAGCTTTTAGTCTAGTGAGAAAAATAAGACATACACAAAATGCTAATGTGAGGCAGAAGTATATGTATGAGAGATTTGAAGTGTTAGGGAATTTGGGGGGAGGGGAGAAGAGTTTTTAGACAACGTATACGTGTTTTGCGCAGTGATATAAAACAAAATGTACTGTGTGCTTCAGTTCAGTCGCTCAGTCGTGTGACTCGGCGACCCCATGGCATGCCAGGCCTCCCTGTCCATCACCAACTCCCGGAGTTGACTCAAACTCCTGTCCATTGAGTCGGTGATGCCATCCAAGCATCTCATTCTCTGTCTTCCCCTTCTCCTGCCTTCAATCTTTCCAAGCATCAGGGTCTTTTCAGATGAGTCAGCTCTTCGCATCAGGTGGCCAAAGTACCTGATGTGCGTAATAAATGTTAATTGTTTTGTTTTGTAAAAAAGATCATGTTTCAGCTCAGTTCTAAAGGATGAGAGAAAGTCAAGCAAAGAAGAAACTGGAGGATTTTCTTTGTAGAGGGAATAATGTGTTTAAAAACACTGTGGCATGAAACTTCCTGATATGTTTGGGATGCAGATGGACTTACAGTTTGGAATGGATTACTGCAAGACTTGAAAGTGGAGAAAGGGGAACAAAAGAGGAATCTTGGATGTCCTTCAGGTTTCTGTCTTTGATGGTGCCTTTAGGGAATGTAGGAAGATGGACAGGTTTGGGGAGAAAATAAGTTTGAATTTGAGTTTTTTGTGGGACATACAGGTAGAGACATTTAGTAGATAGTTTGATTCATAATGTCAGGTTACAGAAAGAAATCTGAATTGGAGATACAGAGTTATACGTATATGAGTGGTAGACAAAGCCGTGGTTGTGGGTGAAATCACCTAAGGTTTGTACAGAAAGTGAAAAAAGAAGAACAGAGTGAAACCAATTTTAAGGGATGATAGAGAAAAAGAGGCCGTCAAAACAGACTGAAGAATTGTGGTAATTGAGTTCTGAGGCTGTTTCTTGCTTAACATTCTCTGACCTTTGTTTGTGTTCCAGAGAGAACACTGGGTAAAAAAATATTTATCACTGCTTCAAATCTGAGCCATCTAGACAAGATGGAGGCAAGTGGCACATTGGGCACTTCACTTGTTTTATCTTCTGTTATTTAATTACTGCCGTTTGAAGTAGCAGTGTTGTCCTCAGAATGTTTGCGTTTCAGAGGCTTTAACTTACTCAGACTGGGAGAGTTTTTAATTGAGGGACTTGAGAATCAGACAGACCTATTTTTTCTGCTTATACCATGATCCTATTAGAGATATTTGAGCTGAGCCTGAAGGATTGGATAAATTTGAACAGATGGCAGTAGAAACAGAATATAGAGAATAGGGTAAGAGGAGATCTAGAGAAAGCATGGATTGACATGAAGTGCAGTGACTGCTTTGTTTAGCTAAATCATGAGTTATAAGTTAGAAAGGTATAGTCCTTAAAGTATACCGAGTCTTTGCATTGCAAAGAATTCAGGATCTTTTAATGTAAGCAGTGAGGGACTCATAGAAAGATATATGTTATACCATTGATTTTTTTCTTATTACACAAAATAATACATATTCATTGTAGAAAACACAAGAAAAAGTACAAGATAAGAAATAAATTACCCATGGCTCTACTATCCAGAGATAACTATTCTTACCATTTTGAAATGTATCCTTTGAGAGGTTTTCCCCCTCCTTTATGTTTTTGTACATGTGTATTTTACATATTTACATCTTTAATTTTATATAGTATTCGAAATACAGTATTTGCTATTTCATAATCTGCTTTTAAGCTTAATATCATGAATATTTTTCTGTGTCATCCAAGTGCTAGAATAATTAAATTAGCAACAACGTATAAGATGGATTTGCAGAGTCCAAAAATGGGGAGATTGTTGCAGTACCTCAGACAAGAGGTAATGAGGCCTTCAGTTGGCATGATGAATGTCAGTAAGCCTAAGAAAAATTGCTGAGGTAGAGGCAGTAAATTTGGCAGTTGATGGGATAAGGGTGTGTTCAAAGATGAAACCAGGGTTTCCTACCAGCCTAGAGTTGTGTCATTAGCAGAAAGAGGGGAGACAAGAAGAGGAGCGGTTCAAAATGGAGTAAAAGGACTTCCCTGGTGGTCCAGTGGTTAAGACTCTGAGCTTCCAATGCAGGGCGTGCAGATTTGAACCCTGGTCAGGGAAATAGGATCCCACATGCTGTGTGAGTTGCCAAAAAAGAAAAAAAAAACAAAGGAGTAAAAGAAAAGAAAGTTCAGCTTTGAATGACCTGAGTTTAAGGTATCTATAGGACATTTAGGTGGAGCTGTTTTATAATGCTAGCAGGTACTGTTTATTGACAGTCTGTTGTATGTTGGATAATGTCCTAAGTCCTTGATGTAATTAATGAATCCTCACAACATTGTATGAGATAGATGCCTCCAATTTTTTGGTGAAAAAACTTAGATTCAAAAAAGACATAACTTGGGAATTCTCTGACGGCCCACTTGGTGCTTTCCTTGCCATGGCCCAGGTTCGATCCCTGGTCAGGGAACTAAGATTCCACAGCCTCATGGCATGGTCAAACATTTAAACAAATAAAGTGAATTGGGAGGTGAGGAAGTGGAGGCAGTGAGTATAGACTGATCCTAAAAACTTTGATGAAGAGAAAGGATGAGAATCATCATTTGATAAGCTCAGAGAAATTTTTAGAGTTGAATATGTTTACCTGGAGAATCCCCATGGACGGAGGCACCTGGCAGGCTATAGTCCAGGGAATCACAAAGAGTCAGACGTGACTATGCAACTAAGCACACAGCGCATGTTAGTTAGAAAAGGGAGCACTGAACTAAAAAGAAGATATTAAGTGCAGTGACAGCCCAGAAAATGCTTTTCCAGATGCATCCAGTCATAATTCTCTACCTCTTTTATTCTTCCATTAAACGCAGTAAGAGTAAATATCATGTAGATAAGACCTTTGGGTGATAAATATAATGATTATAGATTTTCCCCATACTTAACAAAACTACATGGTATCAAACAAAAAAGAAAGAAAACAAAAATAAATCAAATAGAAATAGTTTGACTCATTAAGAGATTATTATGTGACAAACCAGGAATAATACATTAGTAGAAAGTAAATTCTTAAGAGTTAGACAGACCATGGTAAAAGTAGCAGTCCTGCAGTCCACTGTGTTACTTTATCCACCCCCACATTCCACCAGCCTTGGTTTCATGATCTGTATTTTACAGAAGGTACATGTCTTATAATGTTTTTGTTGCTTTTATTGTTTGTTTTAGAATTAAATGAAATAAAGAGTCCAGCAGAGTGCCTGCACACAGTAGTGCCCCTTTACTGTGCAGACTGCGGTGGGAGGCAGGCAGGTTATTGTAGGACTATAAAAGATACAGGTACTTTAAAAGAAGTTATATTTACATATTTTAAATTTTCAAAGAAGATAACAATAAAGTTTAGAGGTAGGCGGTATGATGGAAAATAAAGAACATAGTATGTGAAAATAGAAAAAGTTTTCTATCAAAAAGTGTAAGAAATTGATAAGCGCTTATATGCGAGTACATACAAGGAGTTAATATGGGACTAGGGGATGGCAAGAACTGCTTCCTAGAAGAATCTATGTTGAAACATGAAGAATGAAGTAGAGTTAGGCAGAGAAAAATGCGATGAGAAAGGTTTGGGTAAGTGTACTAGGTAGGGTGTGGATTTTCTGCAAATGCCTGAAGGTAAATGATAGAGGAATTGCAAGTGGTTCTACTGGGCAATGGGCTTCCCTGGCAGCTCAGTCGGTAAAGAATCTGCCTGCAGTATGGGAGACCTGATAGTGCTGAGCCTAAGAGGTAGGAGAAGGACTGATTGCAAGAGGTCAGCAAGGACCAGGTCTATAGGACTTTTTTTCTGCTGTCTTCAGGAGCTTGCATTTTATCCCGTGAGCAGTGGGAATAATTGAAGGTTTAGGCATAGGATGGGTAGATTTAAATTTAAGGTTACTTGTGCTGAAGTGTGGGGAATGGATTGAAGGAGGCAAGTGTGGAGTTCACCTAGGAGGCTCCGTAGTACAGGTGAGAGATGATAGTGGATGGATTTGAGGTATTCAGTAGATAGATATGATTTAGAAGTGAATTAATTGAGGGTGGATAGTGAGTTGAGGATGATTCCAAGGCTTCTGCAGTTAAGATCTCTTCCTTCTCTAAAAATTACTAAATTAACATAGGTAATATAAGCTACCATTAGGTACAATCATGACATTGCTGGTAGCACTGTAAAGTCATCTGGTCATCTTGGAGAAGTTTATAGCAACATACAGTAGAAACTATAATAATGTTAATACCCTTTTGACTCAGTCTTATTGGGGGAATATGATTCAAGAGAAATGACTGTCAAGTTTTTATACTGTTTGTCCACATATGTAAAATCAATGCTATTTATTACAGAAAAATTGGAAATAACCTAAATGTCCCAACAAGAGAAGAATGGTTAGATGGTTTATGTATTAAAAAAAAGTATCAATAAGGTTTAAATGCTGTATAGCCCTTAAAAATTAGAATACCATGTCCTGTAGATGAATACATAAAATGTCACACACACATACATACACACACAGGAGAATATTATTCACCTGTAAAAAGAAGGAAATTCTGCTATTTGTGACAAAATGAATGAACCCTGAAAGTATTATGTTCAGTGAAAATAAGTCAAAGAAAGACAAATACTTGATGATCTCATTTATATGTGGAATAAAAAAACAAAATTGAACTCATAGAAACAGAGTAGATTGGTGCTTTGGAGTGGGAAGAGGGGGAATGAGTGAAGGGGGGGTCAAAAATAACAAAATTGGAGTTACAACATGAATAAGTTCTGGGGATCTAATGTATAGCATGATGGCTGTGGTTAACAATACTGTGTTGTACACTTGAAAGTTGCAATGAGCAGAAATCTTAAAAGTTCTCATCACAAAAGGAACTGTGAGGTGATGGATATATTAACTAATATTATTGTGCTAATCGTTTCCAAATATATATATATATAAAATCATAATGTTATATACCTTAAACTTACACAATGCTCTGTGTCAATTATCTTTGTTTTTGGCAGCACTGTGCGTCATGTGGGAGCTTAGTTCCCCAAACAGGGATCGAACCCAGGACCCCTGCAGTGAAAGCTGAGTCCTAACCACTGGTTTGCCAGGGAAGTCCCCTATCAATTATATCTGAAGAAAACTGGGAACAAACAAACAAAAAAAGATGATCATGTCCTCTGTAAAATTATTTCTACATGCCAGTTATGAGAATGTGAGAGCCCTGTATAGTTGTGAGGCTTGAAGTTACTTTAGAACAGGAACAGTAGGGACTTCCTGGTGATCCAGTGGTTTGGACTCTGCCTTTGCTCTACAGGGGTTGTGGGTTCGATTCCTGATCAGGAAACTAAGATCCTCCTGCACCTCACAGCCAAAAAAGGGGGAAAAAAGTTGGTATTTTAATTGGATTCTTTTTCAGGAGGAGTGTTTTATGTGTGAGATGATTTAGTAGGGCTGAGGGAATCACCAGTGACCTGGCCATCTCTGGTTATTATAGGATTGTTAAGTATAGAGTTGAAATATAGCATTGTTAATCAGCAAGAGTGTTTGAAGAAAAGTTGGAATTTAAAAACATTTCTTTGTCTTTAGTAGTGTTAAACTGGTGGTTGAAAAGTAGATTCCTACTAATTATTTACTAAAGAAAATAATTTCAAGTCTCAGAAATTTTAGACATTTAAGCTGATTTCATTAATGTATGTTAAATACAATATATATCTGGAAGAATGGATGTCATTCAGATGCTAGGAGGGCATCTGGAATCTAGCTTAGTTGTGGAATTTTCTTAGATGAAAGTATTTTGATGTTACATTGACAGTGGAGAAAATGCTAATTATAAATGGAATAGTTTTGATATAGGTAATGAAGGTGAAGGAAAAACAGCTTGTAGATGAGTGAGATTTCCGACGCATCTGCTGAAATGAGTGGATGAAGCAGATTGAGATGAAAGGATGATGGTTGGGAGAAGGAAACAAGCTGCTGGAATGACAAGTTCCTAGTCAAATTTATTCCTTCATTTATTGGGCAGTAGAAGGGATGCAGAGGTGGTACAGGACAGCATGATATTAGCTGTATATGAATCTTGCAGAGAGAGCTAGAAATAAGGGATCCTAGTAAAGATGAGGTGCTTAGTCATTGATGGGAATGAGAATGGAGATGATGGAAGTGACCGTGAGAGATTTGGTAATGGTTTGAATGAATGGGCCTGTTGCTCTCAGCTGGCCATGAGGGTCCAAGGGACACTCCGATTTGGAGAGAGATCATGATGGTAATTAATGTACTTCACTGCTTACAAAACTGTTCTACATTAATTCATTCATGTGATACAACAGCCCTATGAAGTAGGTATCATCTGCATATCACAGTTGAGAAAACTAAGGCTCAGAGAAATTAACCCAGTGGTTTTCAGTTCTGGCTGCACATCAGAATTTCATGGGAGATCTTTTCTGAAATACTGAGGCCTGGAGCCTCACTCCCAGTGATTGTGTAATTGTTCTGAGGTTCCACTATTCATGTTTTAAAACTGATCCCCTGATCCTAACTTGTAGCCCAGGTTAAATGAATAGGGTTAAAAGTCTGTCATAGTTCATAAAACCAATGTGTGACAGAGACAAAACTTGAAACCTAGTCTTTTGTCTTTCATCTGATATTTCTTTCCAAATACAGTCATCAGAGCACGATACTAGATGTGTTGCTGGGGTATTAAGTACCCAGGCTGACTTTCAGTCTGTTTTAATTCTCTGCTCAGTTTCTGGGGAAGAAGCGGCTGGTGGTAATCACTTCTCTGGGCCTTTAAGTATGTTATTATGCTTCTTTTGCACCACTACCCACCCCACCCTCACTCCCAATTTCTCATCCTTTAGGCTTCAGTTAAGGCATTCTCTCTCAGGAAACCTATTATCAGTTAGGATTTACAGGCTGCAGATATGGGCTTTGGGCCACTTATATTTTTTTAAAGGACTGTTTTAGAAGGATGGTGGTAGAATTGAACACAGTGAACACAGACTTGAACACAGTGAAAAGAAACATTTATCATCCAGGTCACACAAAGTTCAAGAACTAGGGCAGCTTCAGGGATTTCAGGAAAGGAATAGAGGATAATCTTTACGGGACAACTGTCAGTGTTGGGGCTTCCCTGGTGGCTCAGATGGTAAAGAATTTGTCTGCAATGCAGGAGACACAGGAAATGGTGGTTCGATACCTGGGTTGGGAAGATTCCCTGGAGGAGGAAAGGGCAACCCACTCCAGTATTCTTGCCTGGAAAATCTCATAGACAGAAGAGCCTGGTGGGCTACAGTCCATAAGGTCGCAAAATGTCAGAGATGACTGAAAACTCACATAGGTGTCTTAGCTCCAGCTGCATTTTTTACCTGTTTGTCTCTCCTGTAGAGAGACTCTAGTATAGAATAGGTTACTGTCCCTGTGGTCAAGGAGCAAGGGTCCTGTAATTAGTAGCCCCACAAGAACCCCAGTGAATTAGGAGGGGCAGTTCCCTAACGAGAGGGATGCTGGGCAGATCCAAACAAGAATTATCCACTACAAAGCCTTTCCTTTACCTGCAAGTTTAAGCTCCCCTGTAGGTGCTCCAGTAGCTCTCCACCTCCATTCTTATATAACAAATGCTTAGTCCTCACCAAACTAAGTTGCAAGATGGTCTAGCCACCTAGGTGGCACTCAGTGTTGGTTGAATGGAGTTCCAGACAGATATAAGTTACAAATTGCAGACTGTGTTCTACTCCTTTCCTATGCAGGTAGGAAACTACTGCGTCTTTGTAAAGCCTGCGATGCTGTGTTGTATGTTGTTGTCGTTCAGTGGCTAAGTCATGTCCAACTCTGTGCGACACCATGGACTCCAGAGTGCTAGGCTTCTCTGTCCTCTGCTGTCTCCTGGAGTTTGCTCAGATTAATTTTCATTGAGTTGGTGACGCTATCTAACCATCTCATCCTCCGCCATCCTCTTCTCCTTTTGCCTTCAATCTTTCCTAGTGTCAGGGTCTTTTCCAGTGAGTCGTTGGCATGTTGACCCTCTGCCATTTCCACTGTCCCCTCTCTCACCTTATCTCTTTCTCATCTTCTTAGGTAATTGCTGGCTTCAACCGTCTTAGGCAGGAACAGCGGGGCCTGGCATCCAAAGCAGCTGAGCTGGAGATGGAGTTGAATGAGCACAGGTGAGGAGCAAACAGTAGGAGAGTTGGATGGGCCATTTTGTACGAGGGTTGCAGCAGAGTGGGACTGAATTCTCAGAGCCTGCTTTGTCCTCCTACCTCAGCCTAGTGATTGATACTCTGAAGGAGGTGGATGAAACCCGCAAGTGCTACCGCATGGTTGGAGGGGTGCTGGTGGAGCGGACTGTCAAAGAGGTGCTGCCTGCCTTGGAGAACAACAAGGAGCAGGTGAGCAAGAATCCCCGTATAGATGCTCTGAGCAACCAAGCCGTAAGAAAGGGTTGGCTAGGGCTTTAGGGATTGTAGGGAGGAAAGTGTGGGTAGGGACTCACATTGAAGACAGCATAAATAGCCTATTGGCCTATGCTCTTTATGTTATGCCAAGTCTAACTCCTTAGATAAAGGAGTTGCTGATTGTGCCTCTCAACATGGGTTCTGTGACCTGGCTGAGTTGGGAGAAGGAAGGTGGTTAGAGTGGTGTTTTTCACAGTGTAGTCTATGGGTACCTGCATGCAGATCACCTGGAGGACTAATTTAAAATGCAGCTTCCCAGACCCTCTCCTGTACCCACTGATTCAAAACTGCTGGGGATGGGAGCCACGAAGAGCATTTTAAAAATAATCAGCCCAGGTGATTCTTATGTATACTCAAGTTTTTAAAACATTGTTTTAAAGAAAGGAATACGTATAGTGTCTGGGCTCTACTATTAATATTTGGTTAAAGATGAGCTTAGAGGTATCATCTGTCCTTCACTTCTCCCTGTCGTTTGCCCTTTAGATACAGAAGATCATTGAGACACTGACACAACAGCTTCAGGCAAAGGGAAAAGAACTAAATGAATTCCGGGAAAAGCACAACATTCGTCTCATGGGGGAAGACGAGAAGCCAGCAGCCAAGGAAAACTCAGAAGGCGCTGGGGCTAAGGCCAGCTCAGCTGGCGTGTTGGTCTCCTAGAAACCAAAGCCTTCGCATTGTTTTCTACCCTAATCCCCACTTCTAATTTCTCTTTATTGTTATTATTATTTTCTCTGCTATTGTAATATTTTTTTGTTAATTAAATGTTTTGGTCAGAATGCTTAGCTCTAGCCTGAACCTTTCACCCAATATGAGGGGTAGAATTTGCATGGGGCATGGATAAGCATATGATTTATGGTTTTGGTTCTATCAGGTTAAAGGCTCACAGTATCAGACTAGGTCTTATATTTTCTCCTTTCCTTTGCAAATAAAGATGCATCTCCTTATTTACTTCCCTCCCCACCAAAAGATTCAGAGACAGTGTTGACTCTCAGGTTGAAATTTAATCAGCATTTGAAATGAGGAAGATAGCTCTGTGATAATGCTTTGAGTTTGCAACAAAACAGAGGGTTAGCAGTGTATCTTGGCACTATTGTTTAGATAAAGAGGTCTAGAATGCAAACCTGTGGACTAGCTGTCCTGCCATCCTCACCAAAACCCCCAACCAGGTAGAGCTGATCATTCCAAAGGCAGGTCCGATGGCCCACGCGTTTTAGTCCATGGTCGGCACAGGGGAAGTGGAACCACAGAGAAGGAGACTTTCCTGTTGGGTAAGGGCAGAGGGTGGTTATTGAGGCAGTAGCACTTTGGCCCCCATGGGGCTCTCAAGAAGACCAAAGACTTGCTCATTGTTTTTCTCCTCCCATGATTTGCAGGCCTCTCCAAAATTTAATATTCTGTGTATTCCTTTAAGTTGTTGACAGATTCTTCCTCCTCCCTGCCCCTTTACTCCATCCTTTTTTTCTCTGTAGTCTTCAGGTTCTCCTGTCTTCCCACCTTTTCCCCTTCTCAACCATTAAGCTGACTCTCACGGGTATCATAGATGTAGAGGTCATTGCAGATGGTGTCTCTGGCTCTGGTCAAAGTTTCTCCACCGAACAGGACAGCAAAGGGCCCGACCACAGAACATGAGTGATGGCGGAGTCCTCGAGGCCCCTGCTGGGACCCTTGCCCGCTGCTCACGAGCCTTGAAAGCTTTTCCATCAAATGGGGGGCAACAGGTGGTTCCTCCTTGAGGAAAAAAGAAGCGACTGTCTGGAGGGATTTGGGCATCCAAAGTTTAGTCGCGTCCCACCCTTAGCGAGATGTGAGTAGACAATACCTTAATCTTCCCATGACTCCAATGCCCAGCTACTTCTGGTTCAGGTGAGTTGCAGCCCCCAAAGAGTAATAGCTGGTGACCTGATTGGGGCCCAGGACTTTGGAGCAAAGCAGCACAGTGACCCGAGCGTGAAACAGTGTGGCAACCTTCTTCCTTATAGCTGTGAAATTCAGGCCTGAGTTGGGTTTTCTGGAAAATGTAAGTGCTGTATACTGCCTTTTCCCCACTCCCCTCGCCAACGATAGAAGGGAGACATGGGAAAGGGTCTCATGTAATTGAGTTGAGATGAAGGGTAACATTGAAAGAGAGTTAAACTCTTTTAGACATGGAAGATTCCCAGGGAAGAATGGTGCTAGGGTGAGGATGTTAGATAAATTGCCTGCGAATCTGTTTTTCCAGGGTGCAGGTGAAGGGTGAAAATTTTAGAGCAAGGGATGTCATACCAATAGGTGCGGGCTCCAGGGTCCAGCCTTAACGTGTAGATGCTTCCGTAACGACGCTGAGTGCGGGTCCCGCCCTCCCGGCCTGCTACCCGCAGCTCTCGGTCGGAGATTCGGGTACAGGTGTGACTACTGAGGCCGGCAAGAGGGCAGCTGCCGCAGCCGGCGGTCCACGCCTCCCACACACCGCGGTCCGTGTCCAAAGCGGTCACAGTAGCCAAGCGGCGCGACCCGTCCCAGCCGCCCACCACGCAGAGCCAGCGCCCGCCGCCCACCTGCGCCGCGTCGTGGTGGCTGCGGCTCGGGCCGCCCGGTGCTGCCACCCGCACGGCCTGGCCCCCAGCCGGATCGAAGACCACCGTTTCACTGCTCGGCTCTCTCGCTCCTCCAGCTAGGAGCCCCCCGACCAGATAGAACCGTCCCTGCAGTTCAGTGCATGAATGGAAGGCCCGCGCCAGCAGCGGGTCCCGCGCCACCGGCCGCCAGGTCCAGCCCGAGCCCCGCGCCTCACCCACAGCCCCCGCCATGCGACCCGGTAGAGGCGAGCTGCGGGGCCGACAGCCCGGAGCCCCGCTATGTGGGGGCCCCTACCGGAAGCCCCTTCAGGTCCCCACCTCAAGGCACCCGTTCTCACCGCCGTCACCCAGCAACCACTGCCGCGGCTGCAGCACGACGCAGCAAATTGAAGGTCGCAAAGCACTGGTTACCGTGGAGACAGGAGACCTGGGGAGCTACCGGGGAAGCAGTGTTGTCACCATGGCAACAGGAGCTGTGCTAGGTCAATAAAAATGATGAGTGTTGAACTCAGACCGAGGAGAGCCGGTTCTTCGGAAAGATCCCTGTTGTTTAAGCTGCGAATTCACTTGGGACTACGATGTTTCAGGTGCCGGTGTTGCTCAGCAAAGATTGAGGAGGAACCATGTCCTTTTGACTTTAACGTATTTTTGGGGGGGCGGGGGGCGGGGGGCGGGGAGGCTGCGCGGGGAGAGGAGAGAGGCCTGCCACTTGACATGTGGGATCTTAGTTCCCCAACAGGGATCCAGCGTTCGTCCCAGGCAGTGGAAGCCTGGCGTCTGAACCACTGGGCAGCCAGGGAAGTTCGCTTTGGCATTTTTCTGATTGATTCTGATTTCCCCGGGGATGAGTTAGGAAGAGGAAACCAAAGTCAGAGGGGGAGACAGCGAAAGTAGAGTAAGTACTGACCTGGGAGTCAGGAGACTTGGGTTCTTATTCCAACTATATCCTGACTCTCAAAGTGATTATTTTTCTCTAGGCCTCTTTCTCATTTATAAAACATTGTTGGCTAATCTCTTGGTTGTCTTGCCAACCAAAGATCTGTGGTAAAGGCTTGAAGGTCTTGACTGGGTGGGACAGCCCTTTCCTCTCTGGCCACTAGAGGGTAGTAGAGCCCAGTCTCAGGGTCCTGTGGTGGGGGGAGGGGGGGAGGGCGAGAGGAGTTATTGGGCCGGGGTGAGGGAAGAGACCTTGAACTTTGGAGAACTTTTCACTATTGAGTCCTAGGAAGAGTAATTCCTGATTTCATCTTGTCTCATGAACTCATACAGCACAAGGAAACAGGTACTGTGGCATCTGGAACTCAGAATTAAGGGCAGGGAGTTTCTCCTGATAAGATCCAGGGCAGAAGCTGCCCAGCCTTAGAAGCTGGATAGAGGTGAAGGAGGGGAGGAGTGAGAAAAACAGATTCCTGCCCCTCCCTGGTATCGGCCTTTTATTCAAGCCAGGTCCCTGAGCTTCTTCTTAACTCATCCCTGCAAGACCCAGTGAAGAATGAAGAGGCCCAGATCCACACTGACTAGTTTTAGCTACAGGTGATAATGCAGACAGATTTCTACTTCCAGCATTGCTGAGGTGGGACAGAAACAGGACTTGTGTCTGCTTGGACTGGGCTGTAAATGGGAGTGATGACTGCTTACTTTTGCCTTTGGTTTCTACAGCATCAGCTTGGTCCCCATCATGTCCAAGAAACTGAGGCCTTAGAGAGTGACTTGAGCTACAGTAGGGATGGAGGTGTCATTCAGGGACAGCACAGCAGGGCTTTTCCCACTCCAGATCCTAACTCTTGGTCCTTAGAGGAAAATAGCATGAAGAGGGTATGGGCAGGAAGGTATGAGGACCTGTTCCTCACCTATACCTTTAAACCGAGACCCAGTAGTAGCTTTGAAAGTCTCTGCCAACCCAACGATAGCTTTCCCTGATTTTGGCAAAGGGGATCCTCAGTTTTCCAGATCATGGTTAAAGAAAAAAAAAAAAAATCACTACTAACATCCTTGGCTGAAATCTGAAAGTCAGTCTTTTCCCTAAGGATTCTAACTGGCTAATCTCCCAAATGCTGGGTTCAAGTCTGTCACACCCCTAAGATTTCAGTGAGGAGCTGCCTGGGGGTTGGTGTCGTTTTGCTTTAACTGTCCTGGCCTATATGCCCATTTTATGCTCTTGCTTTTGCTTAAGTCTTTGGCTGTTCCGCCAGACTCATTTTCTGCCTCTCCTGGACAGAACAGGGAACTCCCTACCCCAGGGGCCTTTCCAGCTCCTCTCTCTCAGCTTTGTTGTCCTTCTCCTCCCAGCTTCCACTCTGGGTCCTCAGCAGTCGACATCTCACTTGAACATGCAGCCTGAACCTCACATGCTCCTTAGCTGTTCCCTGCCACTACTGTACCTCTTCCAGTTCCACCTACTAGTCAGAGGTGTCTGATATGTCCATTGGCATTCCAAACATAGACCTGGGGGAGGACTCCTACCTCCCCTGGTTAGTCTGAATCAAGCCCATATTTTGGAGGAAGAAAAAAAAAAAAACTTGGAGAGGGGAAAAGAGGGGAAGAAGAAGGAGAGAAAAGAGGAAGAAAATAAACCAATTTGTGCTTGTCTGACACACACTTGACACTCCAGGGCAGCATCTTAAGCAGTGTATGATGACCCCATCAATGGTAAAGAACTGAAAGGGCATTAAGATAAAGTGAAGGGCACACCTGTGAGAGAATCATGAGAGATAGGAAGAAGGGCTACCAGGGCTTCTCCTTCTCTGGACCTGCTTTCCACCTGCTAATAATATACAGGGACAACCTCTGTCCAGGAGTGGGGGCAGGGGCTGATCATCCTGAAAGTCTCAGAATCCTGATGTGACCCTATGACTTTAGTCTCCTCAGTTGGCTATTTCTGGCAAGCAAGGATCCCTGCAGCTCAGCTTTTTAGTCTCATATCTGTCCCAGCCCTAAATCTACACCCACTTGTCTCAAACCTTCACAAAACTCTTAGTCTATTTTCACCTTTCCGTAACCCCATTTTCTGCCCCTAGAACCATCCCTGATTCTCAGCATTGTCCAGTACACACAGAAAGCCAACAATTGGACCCTAGGGGTCTTAGTCACACCATCAAGACTCTCTCAATTTCCTCTACCTACATCTCCCAGGCTGTCCTAGCCTTCTGGCGGTCTCTCTGGCTCTTTCTTTTTTGTCCTCTGACCTTTCTACATTTTTCCCACAGTTCATTCTGGCTAGTTGATTTCCTGTCCCCATGCCTTCTTGGCCCCACTTCTGACTCTGCTCAGCTCAGCCAGAATAAGGACATGGGCAAACAGAAGGACAGAGGAATGACCAGGACAAGAGACTTGAGGCCTGATCTTGAGTCATGATTGAGACGGGAGCTGAAAGGAGTTTGAGAGAAAAGCAGAACTGTAAGCAGACTTGGGGTGGAGGGGAGTGAGAATCAGGTGAGTTAGAGGATGATGGAGAGGTGGGATAAGGATGGGAAGAACCTGAGCCATGGTGATACTGAGTAGGAAAGTATCAATGGGTCATATGAGTGGTGGAAATTGAGGGTGGAGGAGGGAAATACCTGAGTGATCCCAACAGTGGCCAAGCAGGCATCCAGAAATTTCTCTTTAGGTCTTTCTGTCTCTGTTTCAGCTCTTGTCTCAACTTGCTGTCTCTTTGAATTACCCCTCTTCGATAACTTGTGTGTGTGTTTCTCCTTCTGTTTCTTTGTCTAAGTTTCAACCTGTATCACTGTGCCTTGACGTCTCTCTCACCATTTCTACTCTGTGTTTTTCTCTCTGGATCTCTGTCTTGTGTCCCCTTGCCCTCTCTTCTGCTGAACAGAGCCAACCATCTGACTCTTCTGCAAGGAGCTCTGGAATCTTCTAGGAGTGACCAGGTTTCTCCCCTTTGGCTGTATGCTAGAAATGTAGAAACAGTTTGGGGTCCCTGGACACAGTCATAGGGTATTGATCGCTGATGAGGACCTAAGTGAGCTTCAATATATGGGGCCTGTTCAGGGAGTATTATTTCTCCACAGAGGACCTTAGAGTGTGGAGGCCTGGGCCCAGGGAGAGAAGCTGGCTAGAATGGGGAGATTAGACTCTAGTCCTTCTTCCTCTACCTCTCCATATAGCCCATGGACCAGTGCTTCCTGATCTCACTAGTTATCACAGGCAAGGGACTCTTGCTCTGTTTTTGATCCCTAGCCCTTCTTCTATGCCACTTCTAGAGTTGAAGGAAAAATTGAGGTTCAGCAGGAAGGCTTTAAGATGAGGCTGGAGGGCAGTTACTAGGGATTTCTTCACAGAAAGCCTTAAGTACATCTTGGAATGTGTGGTGGAAGATGCTCAGGAGGGAGTCAGGGGCATGCTCTACCTGGGCTTCCACTCTTGCTTCTCCTGCAACTGGGACTTACCTCCTCCATCTTCAGCTCAAAAGCTCCCCACCTTGCTTTCTCTGGGACTGAAAACTGATGCAGGACAGGTCCAAGTCTCTGAGTGCAGTGGGAGCAAGACTAAGAACTAGTCCTGCTGCAGTGGGGCTTTGGGGGTGTCTTGGAACCTGAAGGACCCAGTCCCTGCTTTCCAGGACCAGGCAGAGAGAGAACCAGGGCACTTAGACTAGGGCTCCTCTACAGCTGTATGGCATCCTGGCCTCTGACCAGGGCAGCGATGCCTGCCTGCCGAGTGCTGAGCATGGATGGTGGAAACAGGTGTAACTGCAGGTCTGACGTAACTTTGGGTCCTGGTGTGGAGGGAAAGGGCTTCCAAGGTGGCACTAGTGGTAAAGAACCCAGCTGCCAGTGCAGGAGATGTAAGGGTCATAGGTTCGATCCCTGGATTGGGAAGATCCCCTGGAGGAGGGCATGGCAACTCACTCCAGTATTCTTGCCTGGAGAACCCCACGGACAGAAGAAACTTGTGAGCTACAGTCCGTAGGGTCTCAAAGAGTTGGACACGAGTGAAATAACTTAGCACGCACATGGAAAGGAGGGGATTCAAATTGAGGTGATAGAGAGGTGAGTACTCCTGGACCATACAGAAGGAGGACTCTGCTAACACATTTCATACTAAAATCCATCCTCCAGTTACAGGAATCCCCAGATCCTACTAGTTCCCCTGATTCCCACCTCCTGCTCATGTCCTCTCAGCTTCTGCCCCTCTCCTCTAACAACTGGCCTCTCCCTTCAGGCTCTTCCCTCAAATCCTCCCACTCCTTTCAGAATTCCTGGGGCTCATGATGTTTTTCTCCATCCACAGCCCCATATTCTGCTCTGCAGCTGTCCTGCCACCCCCCAGGTCCTGGTCCTAGGGTGATGCTATATCTCAGGGCCTCAGAATGCTTTCCCTTGGGGAAGCCAAGCTAGGTGGTGGCAGAAGCCCAGGCTGATGGCTGGAACGTGGCAGTCTCTTTGGTGCAGAGAAGAGCCACACCCTCAGTATCTAAGCTGGATACCTGGAGACAAGTTTGAGAAACTAAGAGGCCAGATATTACCTGAAGATGCCCTGGTGGTATAGGCTCTGCAGGTGGGGCTGGTCCCTGGGGGCTGTCTACATGTTTTCTAACAGGTGGGCTCCCTGGGAGGAGCCTGATCCTTTCTGTGGTCGGGGGTGGGGACAGGGATTGGGGAATGCAGGGAAGCACAGTTTGGTGTCATCACTAGAATCCATTCTCTCACCAAACTCTTTGGTCTCCACCTCAGCTTTGCTCTTTAAACCACTGCCATCTTCTCCTGCTCTTGTCAGCACTTAGAAGACTCTGATTTCCACAAGGACTCCTTCTCTTGTCCTTGGCCAGTCAGGACCTATTTCCAGAACCTTCTAAAAGTGCTAGCCCACCCAGAGACCAAGGCTTCCCTGGGGGCTCCACAGTAAAGAACCCGCCTGCCAATGCAGGAGACGTGGGTTCAATCGCTGGGTGAGGAAAAATGCCCTGGAGGAGGAAATGGCAACCCACTCTAGTATTCTTGCCTGGAAAATCCCATGGACAGGGGAGCCTGGCAGGTGACAGTCCATGGGGTCACAAGAGTCAGACATGACTAAGCAACTGGGCAGGAGCACCCAGAGACCACAGTGTCAAAGAATGAAGGCATCTCTCCCTTTACCCACACCGTGGTCCCTGATTCTGTGATTATGTATTTACAGAAGCTTGGGGAGTTCCTGGGATGAACACAAGGAGGAGGGGGCTCTGCACACATCATCCTACTGAGAAACAGGACCCAAATATGCCTATGCTCAGCTACTTCCTCACTCAGCTTCAGGGCTTTTTAGGAACAAGCAAATCCAGCCCCCTAAGCTCTAAGGGATGTTGTTGGGCAACAGGAAAGTGTGGTTGTTGTTAGGCAACAGGAAAGGATGGGGCTGGGTACTGGGGAATCAATGGACTTGCAGGATAGCCAGATAGGAACAGCACCACACATGGCAATGTTTAGAGGAAATCTCTTAGAAAGAAGGACGCCATCATCCTGATACTGGGCACAGTGAAGCTCCAGCTGGAGGGGAGCAAGGTGCTTTTCAGTGGAGGAAAAGCTGCCAGAGTATCGGGGTCACTGTACAGCCCTCTGTGGGTGAGGAGCATCCCAGGGAGGAGCAGGAAGAGGGATCTTGAAGCTTCTACTGAAAATAGCCTTGGTCCTGAGGGAGGGAATCAAGTCCCCTATCAGTAATCTTCCACTACAGCCTCAGTTAACCCCCTGAAACTTCTCTGTACAAACCGCAGAAGCCAAGGCAGTGAATAGCTTAATTAGGAATAGCTTAATATCACACAAAGAAACAAAGCTGTACAGAAATGGATTGTAGACATTTTGTTCACCCCCATGCTTGCAACTAGTTCTGCTCGGCTTTATTATCTGCTTTTGTCTCTCCCAAAGCCCAGGGGTCTCCCTGCCAGCCTCTGACTCTTTGACCTGGGATCTCACCTCAGAAAAACAGGCTATTACTCACTAAGAGGCTCTCTCATCTACTCCTTCCCCCAAACCATCCTCCTGATACCCCACCCCCTGCCCCTCCCATCCTGACCCACTCCCTTTTTCCCCTGCTCACTCAATCTGACCCTCACTCTCACTCTTCTTCTCCCCTACACCACTCCACCCATCCTTGGTCTTCCCTGACTCACCTCCAAGTCCCATTGACACAAACAAAAATTTCAGCACAACCCACTCCAACCGGTTTGGCTGAGGCGTGCAGCCTTCCGTGGGGACAGACACTGGTTACAAGCGGATGCTTGGACATATTAGATAATGAACATCTGAAGTTATACACACAGAGAAAGCCCTGGGTATGGACATACAGAGACATGTAGGGAACACATGATGGAGGGATATGGCGTGTTATTATGCATCTGTCTCTCCTAATTGAGGGCTCCTTGAGGCAGGGACCATGTGTATTATGCATCTCTATCCTCTGCCTGCGGCCTGGCATGAAGAGGTGCTCACTAAATGTCTGTCGAATGAACTCAGGCATGCAGGCATGCATGCAGTGATGCCACTAGGACAAAACACATGCTAAGGAGGCCACCTTGGCTTGAATTATTCCCATTCTTAGAGCCCAGAATGTGGGTGGGAGGAGGGTAGGTAGTGAGGCATGAGTAGAATGGGGATTCAATGAGGGAGAGAGAACAGAACTCAAGAGACCACGCACTTGTTTGGAAAGTCTTCTCCAAACAATATTTCCTCTAGCCCCAACCCTGGAATTTGCCTTCTGCAAGCTTCATCACAGAAGAGTGAAGGCAAGGCCTAAGAATGAGATTGTGTTCCCCAAGAGCATGGCCCATGTGAAATATACAGGACTGAGGGCACAACGGGCAGAGGGACTTGGAGACAGATACTTTTTGGATGAGGAGGAGAAAGATGCCTACCTCAAGCAGAGGCCTGAAGTTACTTCCTGGCCCAAGTGCTCCCTTTCAGGCCCAGTCCTCCCCTCCCTCCAAGGCCACCTCTGGTGTTTACTAGGACCTCAACATACCCATGAAAAACTATTTGGCACAGCCTGGCCTTAACATCTCTGGTAAGTCCAGCAGGAGCCCAGTGCTCCATATGACTGGAATTGCAGGTGAGTGACTGAGGGTCCTAGACATCTTGTCTGGCAACACCACGGATGTACTGTGAATGGAAAAGGTGAAAGAGATATAGAGACTGGGTACCCACCTTGTGATCAAACTGCTTTCCCACCACTGTGCCTCAGTTTCTCCTGGGGTTTCCTGGACCAGGAGGGGTGAATCCGTGGGAAGGAAAGGAGCTCCTCTGAAATCGTGCGATAGGATCCGAAGTGTGATAATTATAATTATAACACAGGGTGCTCCTCCCTCTTATTCCCCCCGGCTTTACCCCACCCCTGCCACCATGGATCTCAAAGCAACATCGGGGTGGGGTTGCTCCCCTGGCACAGGTGGGGATGTGAGTCCTGAAGATGGGAAGGGGTTCACCCAGGCAGAGGTGGAGAGAAACAGGAGCTTTGGCATTCAGCCTGGTCCTCGTGGGAAATAGTTCTCTAAGAAGAGGTCACTACCATGAACATTGTGAGATTTGGGATCTAGAGCCCCTGGAGTCATGGTCCAGAGTTGGGCTTATGGTCCAGAGGCAGGGTTAAAGTCTGGGTCACTGACCAGGGTCGGGAGAGTCAGGATCTCCACTCCGTACCTGACCACATTTTCTATCCATAATGTCATGCCTTCAACAAAAATGCATTCAGTCCCCGTTAAGTGCTGTGGACTGTGCTAGCATGGATGACTGAGACAAGATTACAAAACAAGCCTGACTTTCCAGGAGTTCACAGACTACAGTTCTCATCCTGTCCCTCATTTAACACATTTACTGAATCCTTGGCACACAGCAGGCTTCAATCGATGCTTCTTGAATTGAAGCTTACAATTTAGTTAAGGAGATAAGATGTGCACAAATTATGAGTACGCAAGCTATAATAAAGGGACTAGCAGAGGCTGAGGAAGAACAGAAGGGAGAAAGATTAATTTTAGGTGGGAGGAACTGAGAAGGCTTCATGGAAAATGTGGCATTTGAGGTCAGCTTTGAAAGATGAGTAAGATTTTGACAGGTAGAATCAGGAGTGTGTGTCTAAAATATTCTACATGAAATGATCCCCACTCCCGCACCTTGCTGTCCTTGACTCCTCCTGCCTGCCCCTCTCCAGACAAAAGGATCCTGCTGCAAGATTTTAACCCGTATGTATTTCCTCTTCTCTCCTGTCCACCTGTACATATTTTAGCTCCAGTATTTCAATGATCTTGCTCCTCCCCTTCCCTTAGTTTTCAGGGAGTTGAGTTTGCCCCCTTCTCTGGCTATCCCAGATAGGTCAGTAAGGTTTTGTGTAACTTGGCAGTTGCATTATAGGCAACATGGAAACAGATGGTTTTACAGGTGAGAATATACTTACGGGAATACAAGGACAGAGTATTTGAAATCGATTGTCCTTGCAAAGTCCAGACATGTGGCTTTGTTCAATAACCATGGGATAAATGGTTAAAGCGACCATAGAGACGGTGGAAAGGAGCCCCTTTCCACTAAGGTAGTGCTGATGCAGTGTGGGGACTCCTGACCAGTAGTGAGAAGGTGTTGATGCTGAGGGAGAGTCCTGCTAGGGAGGCCAGGAATCTGTGGGCTTAATGCTTTGGTCAATCCCTTGGCTTCTCCTCTGTCAGAGGGGGAGGCTTTGGGGAGGAGGTCACTTAAGTTCCTTCTGAGGGGTCTCTGGGGCTTCCCTCGTGGCTCAGACGGTAAAGAACTGCCTGCAGTGCAGAAGACCTGGGTTTGATCCCTGAGTCAGGAAGATCCGCTGAAGAAGGGAATGGCTACCAGTATTCTTGCCTTTGTTCTAACTCCCTGCCTCAGAGGTAGAGACGTCTCATACTACCTAAGCTGTGTCCTCCAGCAAGCCCCTTCCCCACTCTGGGCCTCTGTTTTCTCATCAGATGGATGAGGTATTTGGGCAGTACTGTCCTCTGTTCTGGTCTTCTCTGATTCTGGCTCCAAAGCTGAGCCCCTCTGGGAAGCTGGGGAACTCAGCAAAACCCAAGGGAAGGCAGCAAGACCGGCCGGGGTGCGGGGCTATTGGCTTGCTTTCCACCCACAAGGGCCTTGCCCTGGTTCCTCCTGGCCAGGTGCCTCCCTCTTTGAGCCACCCTGGGCCTTTCCTACCCTCCCCCCACCTGGCCCCTCCCATCACAGCCCCTTCCACACACTGCCAGGTAAAGCCTACAGCTGATGATGGGATCCCACACCCCCCCAGGTCCTTCCCTTATTCCCTCCTTCTCTGGCGCCCATTAGCCAGCCGGGCCGTGGGGGCGGCGGCTGCCTAGTCTCCGTGCCAGGCCCAGCCCCCGGAGACGCACCTGTTCTGACCTGCTGAGCAGGTTCCCAAGTTTCTGCCTTCGTTGTTGGACACAGCGTGGGAAGCAGCTCTGGGGGAGCTCGGAGCTCCCGATCACGGCTTCTTGGGGGTAGCTACAGCTAGGTGGGTGGAAGGAGGCTGGGTCCCCTAGCGGAGACCCCAGGGGGGTAGGCAGGTGCGACCCTGCCCGAGAACTCTGTGACCGCCTACCGTCTGGGTCGGTCCCTTATCCAGCTCTCGAGCGGCTCCCAGGGAGAACTCGGTGGAACTTCAGAAACACTGGGCAGCTCTGCCTCCTGACCAATGCCTCTGTCCCTGGGAGCCGAGATGTGGGGTCCTGAGGCCTGGCTGCTGCTGCTGCTCCTGGCGTCATTTACAGGTAGGACTTGCTTCAGGACCCTTGTTCCTGAGCCCAAGCTGACCAGGCGCACACACACACACGCACACACACATACACATTCCCTTTCCTGTACTCTGAGCTGAGGAATCAACCCCCTTCTCGCATCTCCAGCTGATATAGTGCCCTCAGGAGAGCCACTGGAGCTCTTCTGTTTCACGTCCCTTTCCAGCCCCAGGCCAGGTCTCTGGATCTGGGCTCCCTGACCACCTTAGCCAAAAGGTTGGAGCTGCCTCTGGGGGAAGAGATGTGGTGATCCAGTGCAGGTGGCCAGGGAGGCGGAACTGGTGGGGACCCTTTCACCCCAGGGTTTCCTAGAGATTTCCCTCGCCTACCTCCTGGGCTTCAGAATTGCTGACTGGGGCTGCGGCTGACTCAGGGCTGAGCTGGTTTCCCCAGTCATCAGGGTGTAGGAAGCCTGGTGTCCAGAGAATGAACAGGGTCTTTCTATCACTTCCTCTCTCCATGATGTCCTAGAATACCAGTTCTGCGGCACCTGTTGGGGGGCTGTTGGGGAGCTCTGGCCCCCTCTGTCTCTGAGCACACTATGAGGTGTGCTATTCCAAAGTAAGATGGCTTCTTCCATGAGTGGGGTGTCTAGAGTAGGGCACCTTCTACAGAGGGTGTGGTCCTCTTTTATTTATCCCTTGTTGTCCTATTTTCTCAACTAGATGTCTTGTATCACTCCTGTCTAGCACTGTATACAGAAGATTAGAAATTGTAGGAATTTATAATCTTCAGAGTGGGGGAGAGAATGTGTGTGTGTGTGTCTGTAAGTGTGCGTATGCACAATGAGACCAGGGTAGGATTCCTTAGGCTGTTCCCAAGGTAATAGACAACTGAGAAATCTTCCTCCTTAGAAAGTCAGGGCCTCACCTACATACAACAGTTTGATTCCAAGTCCCAGGAGCAGTGGTGACGGAGCCGCAGTTGTCCAGCAGTGATTTTCCCCAACCTCCATTCCCAGCTAAAGCTGTCAGGAGGAGAGTCAGACCTAGATGTGTGGTTGGGTGGGGGCTGCTCTTGCTCTGATCTTGTAATAGAAGGGTCATTGGCCCAGCCTCCAACTGCAGGATACTGAGCTCCAAGCCCTGCCATTGCTCCCTTCCCCCCATCTTAATTCCCATCTTCCAGACAACTCTTCTCACTTGCTTAGGCCAAGAGGGTGGGGCCTGGCTGCTGGGGCCAGGGAACTCAGCAGTCACTTTCCTGTAGGATCTACCCACACCTAAAGGATCTACCCACACCTAGAGAGTGGAGCCATGATGTCTCAGGACTCGGAAGGGATAAAGATATCCAACTCCCTCAGGGAAGTTTTCAAGGAAAACTGAAAGAAATAGAAAGGCCAGCGAGATCTCAAGATTACTCAGTGTTAGAAGCATAATCGGGGTTAGCGTCTTGGTCTTCCAACTCCTAATTCATCAGAGCATAGTACCTCTGAGTGCTCACTAGGGAGAGCCAGGGCACTGGATGCTGGAGATACAACAGTTAGCAAGACATAGTCCCTGCCTTCTTTGTCCAGGGCACAAAGCTGTTCTTTCTCAGAGAAGCCCATGGAAGGGAGAGGAGACCCCTTCTAGTTAGGGCATCACCCCAACCTTGTCCGGTGCCTGATGGACGGGTGCTGTGGCCAGGGAGGCAGCCTGTCTCCAGGGAAGCTGGCACCCAGTGAGCCACACTCAGTTGCTGTAACCCGCACAGCATGCTCTGAGGGCCAGAAGTCAGAGCCCAGGTTCCTAGCCCAAGGAACAGGTGGGCCCACCTAACTGCCACCCCCATTCTGGCTCCCATGTAGGTATCTCCTCAATGGCCCCCAGGAAACTGGAGTGTTCTTGTCTCTGAGAAAGCCTTGGACAGGAACCTTGGGAAATCAGGAGTTTTGGGTTCTGGCCCCATTTCTGCAGTTAATTTGTTACATGACCTTGGGCAGCTAAGAATCTAGACTTCAGGAGACAAAGAGGTAGGACCAGATGATCTATATGGGCCTTCCAGCTCTGAGAGCCTGTGGCTGCATGAACATCCAGGCCCTGACTTAAGGAGGGTGCTGGGTGCTAGAAGAGGCAGTCCGTCCGGCTGTGGTGACAGAAGGGGGAAAGGTCCTGATCCCCTTTCTCAGCGGGGACCAGGGGTAGCTTTACCCTGGATACTGCCTTCTGCCCCTGCAATGCTGCCGATTTGTGCCCCCAACCAAGTCCTGGGCCATTAGTGCTCTGAGCCCCAGGGCCCTGCCCCACCCCTGTCAGGGAGAGGAGCCCAGGCTGGGGAGGAACCCCAACAAGCACAGCTCTTTGTCTCTCCTTAATGGGATGAGTTTCCGGGTGAGGTCTCCTCCCTTCTCCTTCCCATCTCCTGCCCTGGGGCTGAGGGACCCAAATCTGTAAACACTCTGCCAGTAGGGTCCTGGTTCCTAATCTTTGTTTGCATCCAACTGAGCCCTGCAGGACCCCAAAGAACACAGGGTTCTCTGAATTCTGACGTCTGGCCTCTGAGGGTTAGGATCAGCTTTCTGTCTGAAGTGAGTTTTCTAGAAAGGGAGGGACCCCATCCCTGCATCTCTACTCCTATTTACAGAGGTGGAGGCAGGCCCTTTTCTGAAGGACCTACCCAAACCCCTGGGGAAGCCCAGAAAGGGAGGCAAGCTTCCCTGCCCAAGGTGGGGAGCGCTAGGAGGATCCCAGGGAAGCCCTGTGGCCCCAGTGACCTTGGTCCAATCCCAGTGTTTCAGGGAGCTGGGCCAGGGGCACCCCAGCCACAGAGATGGCAGTAAGGGATTCATAGTAGAGTCCACGGTCCCAGCCTCTTGACCTCAGCCTCGGGATCCTAGGGCCCTGCAGGCAAAATGAAGAGAGGTCAGCCACGGTGAGAGCAAGCCTAGTGAAGAGAGAATGCCTGGGCTTTCTGGCCTCCCAAACTTGTCCTTCTGCTGACCAAAGTCTAGGCAGACAGAAGGGATGGGGTGGGGTAGGGAGCTGAGTCAGGAGGGAAGGGAGGAGAGAAGCCTAGGGGCTGAATCTGGGAACAGAATCTAAACTGAGAAGGTCAAGTTCAGAACTGGGGTCCAGCCACAGAGCTGGAAGAGGAGGGCTCTGCCTGAGGGGGAGGGGACAAGATCACTCTTTCACTGGACAGGGAGCCTCGGGCTTCAGACGCTTTCCCCACAGTTCTCAGGCCACCCCCCACCCCTACCCCCTCTTGCCTTTAAAACTGGTTGGCTGTCCTGAGAGCTGGTTTGAGGCTGTGATTTGGGGTGGGGCAGAGCTGGCCATACTTGCAGAGGTGAGGGAGGGGGGTGGCTGGCTGGCAGGATTGGGGAGGGGGTTAGGATCTCAGGGGTTTGGGAGAAGTTGAATTCTGGGTCTCCCACCCACAGTGTGGCTGTTGTGGTGACTCAGCCAGGCTCAGACTCTGGCTCCGGGGGGTTTAGGGGACTTATCTGTGCTGGGAGCCGTGTCTGGGCCCAAGGCCCATCCTCCCCCATTGTTCTCACCTCCCTTTGTGATTGGTGTGGCCCCCCTCCCCAGACACTAATCTGTGGTGGGCGCTTTGCCCGGGTTGGGAAGCTCTCACTAAGCTGAGGGGCTTAGGACAATGGAGGGTAAATGAGGGAGGTGGAGGAAGGCAGAGAGAGAATCTGCTGGTTTTCAAAGTTCCTTAGCACTCCAAGGCCAAGGTTATGGGGGGAGAGGGAAGGATGGAAGGAAAAAAAGTTGGGTTGTTTATATCACCTGTCCTGAATAGGGGGCTTCAGGGGTCCCTTCCCAGGTGTTTTCTTACCCCAAAGTCACCCACACATTCCAGCTCTTTCTTGGGGAGGCTGCTGCTGTGGGGTGAGGGGAGGCAAGAGTTAACAAAGGAGAATGAGACCCTAGACAGCTCGGCCCCCTCCCCCTAGCCCCAGGTAGGATCCCCCTCCTCCTTCCCACCAAACCTCCACCAGACAACCCTCACCCCAGGCCTGCAGCGAGAGCTGGTTTTTCTGGTGGAGGCAGCAGCAGAGACCTGACAGAGATTCCCAGGGAGAGGCCTCCCTGAGGGGCCAGAGATGCTGGGGGTGCCTGGGGGTGTGACTGGGGGTGCTGAGAAAGGTGGGGGTCCTTCCAGTAGGAACCTGAGGAGCAAGAGTAGAGAGAGCTTTTGTTTCATTCTGTGGGGTAGTCCTCTATGACAATTTCCCATCACCCCAGAGGGACAGTGACCTCATCTCTGGGTCCCTCTGCCTGAGATGAATCTGCCTCAAGTCTGGGGTGAGGAGGGGAGGAGTGCCTGGGCCACACTCCAGTGGGTGCAGAGACAAAGGCCCCGAGCCACACACCACTGACCAGAGGCAGCTGAGACAGACAACTATGCGGAAGCTAGGAGAAACCATCAAAATATTTACTATGTGTGCACATTCACATACATGCCTTTCCATGGCTTGCTCTGGATGCTGACGAGCACACATGCACTCCTGAAGAGAAAAAATGAACACGTATATGTGGGAAACACCAAGTTCGTGCAAAGAGGCAGCCTCTCCTGCATGTGAACCAGCACTGAGACTCACCAGGTCCTCACCCAGAGATGTACATGCAGACACACAGAGCTCACACTGACTCCCTTCCTCCTCCTCATAGACCCGTCTCTAGGACCCCATTGTGTGCCCCTAGATGCACTAGCAGTGGATGCTGAGAGAGGAAGGCTCCACAGAAAGAAAAGCCTCCTGCTCGAGAGGTGCCGTCATCTGCCATCGCCAGCCTCAGTTTCCCCTCCGGAGATCAGGGGCTGGGCGTTGCACAGGGAGGAAAGTTGGGGCCCAGGCACAGGGTAGGGAGAAGGCAGCCAGCCCAGGCCAGGAATGGAGGGCCTGTCTGGGAGCAGATGGGGTACACAGAGGGCAGGGCCCCAAAGAGGCCCGTGGGGGCCTGGCCAGGGGTGGGGGAGGACAAGGGCAGGGATCCCGTCCGGCCAGTCGGGCCTGTTCTCTGCCTTGCGCAAGGTGGTGGCTGGTGGCGGCTGTGGCTAGGCTGGCTGTGCAGCAGCGGCTGAATCACCCAGGCTCCTGACCAGCGTCCTGGTGCTCCCAGGAGGAGGGGAGGGGAGGGTCAGAGGGAGGAGTGCTCAGCCAGCAGGGTCCACCAGCCTCAGCAAACAGTCTGCAGCAGAAGGGTCCGTGGGCTTGGCCTGGCCACTACATGCCCGCAGGGTGACCTCACCAGGCGGGCGGTGTATCTCCTTTGCTCTGGTGACATCATCATGCTGACTCCGGGCAGGCACTGGGTGGGGGAGAGAAGGAGGAGGCAGTCCTGGTATGCCCTACCCTGGGAGTCTCAGCTTCTGGGTCTACCTACTGAGCCCAGGACAGGGATTCCAGAGCCCAAGTTCTCTTTTCCTTCTCTTGCAGCCGGTGTGTGTGTGTGTGTGTGTGTGTGTGTAAGTGAAGGAGGGTGTTGCTCAAGCTGAAATGCTCCCAGTAAATAGTGAATTTAGGACAATGGGGAGATGTGGGAGAGACCCAGAAGGGACTTTCCAGTTTTACTGGGTTCCTCATCCTGCAAAGTTTGGGTTTATCACTTGGTATCATGGGAATCATGGAGCCACAGGTAGGGATGTGGAGGATCGGACTCAGACATGTGCTAGGGACTCGATGCATGTTGTACACTAAGAAGGTATTTTTGGTGGGGAAATGTGATAAGTGGTGGGGAGGGGCCAGTTGGTTGACAAGTATAGGAATGAGGATGCCATCTGACATTGTTCCAGAAATAGGCTTTGGAAGGGTTTGAGTGTCTCCCAGTGGAGCAGTGCTTGGATTCCCTGTGACCTGCATAGACATTGGGATTAGAAGCAGAGGAAGTACCAGGAAGCCCCAATCTCAAGCCCACCTTCAGCCCTTCCTTGGCAGCCTTGCTCCCTCTGGTGCCAAGAAGAGGTGCCTGGGAGGGGTGATAGGTAGTTAGCTGGACTCCTTTGCTGGGCTGGGTGGGACCAACATCAGCTTTGGCAGGTCAGGGCCCTGGTATCTGGCCCTGCAGGTCTGTCCCGTCCCATTCGGGCCCTCCCGGCTCCCAACAGCATCCTCCCTTCCTCTTCCCATTTGCAGGGCCGTGGGACTCCCTTCCTCTGTCCCATGCTCTGCCTCACTGGAACCCTCTGGCCACTCTAGTGGGGCTTCACTTTCTCCCTCCATGTCTGATTCCCTCCACCCCTTACTTTCACCCTAGGTCCAGTCTGGAGGTACTCCCTTTGGCACAGAACCCAGCTAGCCAGCCTATTGTGTCTCCACCCTAAGGTTGCCATGCCAACCCCCTCCCTGCCCAGCCCAACCAAAGACTGCACATTCCTCCTCAGTTCTACCCTTTCCTTCTTCTGCCTGTCTCTCATGTTCATTCATTCATCCACTCATTCACTCATTCAGTCAGTCAATAAATAATAATTGAGTACTAATTATATGCCAGGAATGCAGACCACTGGGCACTAAATCAGAAACCATATTTCCATATGTGATGCGAGATCCAGTTTATACTCTTGAGGTTCTCAGTCTGGTGGAAGAGGCAGATGAGAAAATAGCAAACACAATCTGTGGTATCAACAAATACAGTCTGTGATGGGTCAACGCAGGATGCTAGAGGGAGAACAGAGGAAGGGCACCTCACCCTGCCTCAGGTGGAGGTGGGGGGAAGGAGGACTCTGGGAGGAAGTGATGTCTAAGCAGAGTCTTTAAGGATGAGTAGGAGTTACCCAGACAGTGATGAGTAGGAGCTACCAGACATGGGGAGGAGGGCGTTCCAGGCAGGATCACAGCATGAGCAAGGTGAAGGCCAGCAGGGTGTGTGAAGTGCTGGCTAGAAGTAGGAGCTTTGAACTTTTGGGAATTATTGGACATGCATTCCAAGGTATGGCACTCTCACCATCCCAGAGAGCCTCCATCCTGCCCGCAGCCTTCCGCCCCCAGCCCTATGTTTCATACACTTTATTCCACCACTTCAAATTTCTTTCTTCCCAGCCTCGAGCTTCTCCAGCCCTGCCTCCCTCATAAGTTACTCATCCTAGAAAGCTAGGAGTTGTCTTTGAGTCTTTCCTCTTTCTGGTCAGTGAGCAAATCCTGCCAAGCTTCCCTTGGAGCTGTCCCCTCCTCTTGGCAGCACAGTCCAGGCTGGCAGCAGCAGGGTCCTAGTGTGTCTCCTGTCCTCAGTCTCTCCTCTTTCCAGTCGGAGGACACATGACCACTGGCTTAATGCTTTAGTGACTCCATATTTCCCCTGGCCAAATCTGAATTCCTTTGCCTGGTGTGGAAGGTCCTGGATGATTTTGCTGTGACCAGATGTCCCACTCCCACTCCACACACACCCCTTGCCTTAGTTGTGTCCTCTCCTCTTGGCTTCCTGAACCAACCAGACTCTCCACCTCCCTGGGGTTTGCCCACCTTGGGCCCTTACCTGGGACCCCTTTCCAGGTCTCACCCCCTCCTGACTCTACCCACTTCATTCATGAGGCCCTCCAACCTGAATCAGGACCAGCATGACTAGCCTATCCCATAACTAACCTGCAACACACCACTAACCACTAAATAAGAAACCATCACACGTATTTCCATAGATGTTTCCATACATATCTCTTCCCCAGAAGAACTCAGATTCTATAAGTGTAGGATATGCATCCTTCTTTGCTGATAAGGCTACATACTTATCAGCATGAGGGCTTCATACTGTTCCTTATCAATGCACATAACACTCACCTTTCATCACAGGTCCCCACCTCCAATCCTCTGCTTCTGGTTCATGGTTCTAACCCTGTTGTTATGTATCCATACTGACCTCTTCTCTCTGGGCCTCTGACCCTGGGCCTTTCTATCTTCAGTGACTTGCTCATTCCTGTCTCTTGGTTCATGCCATTCCTCCCACATAGCATAACTTCTTCTCTCTGGGAACCCAGGTCTCTTATCCTCTCATCTTCAAGTCATGAAAAGAATGTTCCGAAGGGCCTATTGGGGTGGACCCTTTCTACACCACATGCCGCATCCCAGACACCAGCTCTTCTCGACCCTTGCCTTGACTCCTGGTCACTTTCTGAAAGCATTCTCTTTCCCTCTCTTGGTAGGTTAAGCCTTCTGTGAAAGTCTGTCCATGGCTTCCAGGTCTTTGTGGCACAAAATCCATTTCCCTGAGCTCCCAGAGGGCAGAGGCTGGGTCTCTTCTCCTGTTATAGCTGCCCACCTTACAATTGCTCAGGATAGGATCCAGGGCTGAGAGAGGGTGTGACTCTTCCATATACCATCTGTGTGGCCTTAGGCAAGTCACTTCCTCTCTCTGGGTCTCAGTTTCCTCATCTGTTAAAGGGTGATAATAATGCCTACCTCTTGTGGATCTAATGAGGTAATGGACTGAACGCGCTTTGCAAGCATAAAATGCTCCAGGAGTTCTGGGCTGCCTTTGCTGACATTATCATTATGAACAAGTGTTCCCCAGCTCTGGCAGCGCCCCTAATCCTGGCTGCTTCTGTCTGCCCCCTGCAGGTCAGTGCCTTGCTGGTGAGCTGGAGACCTCGGACCTGGTGACCGTGGTGTTGGGCCAGGATGCCAAGCTGCCCTGCTTCTACCGAGGGGATCCGGGCGAGCAGGTGGAGCAGGTGGCATGGGCTCGCGTGGATGCGGGCGAGGGCGGCCGGGAACTGGCACTGCTGAACTCCAAGTACGGGCTGCACGTGAGCTCAGCCTACGAGGGCCGCGTGGAACAGCCGCCGCCCCCACGGAACCCCTTGGATGGTGCGGTACTGCTGCGCAATGCGGTGCAGGCTGACGAGGGCGAGTACGAGTGTCGCGTCAGCACCTTCCCTGCCGGAAGCTTCCAGGCACGGCTGCGGCTCCGCGTTCTGGGTAAGTGAGGCCAGCTGCCAGAGGCGCCAGAACCTCAGGGCCTGGGTCTTGGAGGGCAGAGCCAGAGGCAGGGGGATGTAGAGATGAATGGGGTGGGGTCGAAACAGGAAGAGGTGGGGTCCTGTGGCACTGAGAGAGCTTCCTTTAGCCCATCCAACCCCCACCCCAATGCAGAAATTCTTTTCAGGTGACTCCCAAAAGCTTGATATGGCTTAATCAGCCTTGGGGAAGAATCCATTTATTAGGCTGGTCTTCCTTCTGTGGACCTGAAATCTCCCTCTTGGTTACTTTCACCCTCTCCAGCAAGATGGCACAGGATTATTCTCTCTTCTGCACAACAGCCTTTCCACTAGATATGGAACTCTGTCACGCCTCACTCAAATCTCTTCTTCAAGTTAAATTTACTAGTTTCTGCAACAGTTCTACCAGAGACACTCATTCAGAGCCTCTCTCATCCTCCTGGGCTCCATTTAAAATACCGGGCCTAGACATGGACACACAGGCCCAGCTCTGACCAGAGTGGCTGTGCGTGACCAGTGGGGCCAATGCCTTTCCTGATCCTGACCTTCAGTGAATGTGGTTGGAAGCCACAGTTGCCTTGTAAACCACCACTTGGCACTGTGGATTCTCGCGGTCAACGGATGCCCTGGACTTATGGTCAAGTCAAGTCTTTTCCATTCTGTGCTTGGACTGTTAATGTTATGAAGAGAAAAATAAAGACCTTTATAGTTTTCCTTTATCCACATGGAATATAGTAATACCAGCCATGGTAGAAAAACCTGAGTGTGAATCTTGGCTTCACCACCCCGTAGCTAATGATCTGGAATGACTCATTTAACCTCCCTAAGCTTCAGCTTCTTCAGCTATAAAATAAGGATAATAATACCTACTTCATGTTTGTTAATAGGATTAAAAGAAATAACGTTCGTAAAGTGTTGAGCACAGTACTGGGCACATAGTCAGTGCTTTAAAAATGGTGGCTGTTACTATTATTTTAATATAGATGTTATCTGGTTAGTTTTTAAATTACCTCATTATTTTTATTAAAAAAATGACCCATACTCATGGTAAATAATTCAAACAGTGGAGAAAGGTACAAAGTCAGTTGAAATTCTACCACTCATTTGACATCTCTGTTGATAATATAAAAGAAGAAAAAGCTAGATTGAACTGGGATGGGGTGCGGCCTCCTCACAGGGGTTGTGAAGATGGTGATGTCTGCCTCCCCTCATCTGCAGTGCCTCCCTTGCCCTCGCTGAATCCTGGTCCGGCCCTAGAAGAGGGCCAGGGCCTGACCCTGGCAGCCTCCTGCACGGCGGAGGGCAGCCCGGCCCCCAGCGTTACCTGGGACACAGAAGTCAAGGGCACGGCATCCCACCGCTCCTTCACACACTCCCGCTCAGCTGCCGTCACTTCAGAATTCCATCTGGTGCCCAGCCGCAGCATGAATGGACAGCCACTTACCTGCGTGGTATCCCACCCGGGCCTGCTCCAGGACCAACGGATCACGCACATCCTCCAAGTGGCCTGTGAGTATTTGGGTAGGGCACCCCTATGGGCTCCAGGAAGACTGGTGAGATACTGAAAGACCGTGAGGCCCACCAGTCTGGCCATCCTGGATCCTACAGGGCATGCTGTGTGGCCAAGAGAGCACTAGTCCAAGGTATAAGACCTGGAGCCCATCCCAGATGACCTTGGAAAATCACTCTCTGACCTTCAGAGTCCTCCTGTTTACAAAGGAGCTTGCCCTGTTTTTCAGGTTTCAGGGAGGTCAGATATAAATATGGAATTGAAAGAATTTTGTGAAATAGTTTAGGATTTGAAGACAGATGGACTTGGAACGCACCCTAGTTCTGCTATTTACCAGCTGTTATTCAGTCAAGATTCATTTTCTTCATTAGCAGAAGGAGAGTAATTATATCAACTTTACAGGGTTCTGATGGGAATTAGAAACCACAAATGCAAAGCCTCTCACATGGTGCTTAGTGTATGGATGGTGCCAGGTCGATGGCAGATATTGTTTTCCTGGCATTAGACTTTGAGCCTCTGTGAGGGATGGCACTGTTTTCTACTCATACTAACACAGCATTTGGCACAAAGTAGGTCCTCAACAAATGTTGGTTAAAGAAGTGAATGAACTGGAAATTCCCTGGTGGTCCAGTGGTTAGGACAGCACGATTTCCCTGCCAAGGACCTCGGTTTGATCCCTGATCTGGGAAAGTAAGTTCCCGCAAGCTGTGCTGCACAGTCAGGAAAAAAGAAAAAAAGAAATGAAGGAACTAGCAGGATGGTTAAACCTTTGAAGGATCAGGGAGGGATTTTGCTGAGCACCTATTCTGTGACTAGCACTATGCTAGGGACCACAGGGGATTCAAAATCTGTTGCCACACTGCTATGCAGAGGAATGTATAGGTTCATTGCACAGGTAAACCAGTGTGGATTCTTTGAACTTAGGGGAGGGAGCTGTCAGCAAAGTGGGGCTGGGCTAGGTTGGGCCGCAGATGGGCAGGATAGGGAAGGGCAGGGAGAGGCTATTCCAGGCAGGGTGAGACCTAGGACTGGGGTTCTTCGAGGAAGAGCATCACTCTCATTCTCTCTCCTCCCACCTTTCATTCCAGTCCTTGCTGAAGCCTCTGTGAGGGGCCTTGAAGACCAAAAGCTGTGGCAGGTTGGCAGAGAAGGAGCTATGCTCAAGTGTCTGAGTGAAGGGCAGCCCCCTCCCTCGTACAACTGGACACGGTAATGGCCAAGCTTGAGACTGGGATCCTTCCCTCAGGACCAACACATACTCATTATGAACTGGGACAATATACTCTGAACCCCAAATAAATTGGGGCACATGTTCAGACCAATACAAGAATATGCATGGTCACCAAACATTATTATTGGCTGACACCAGGGAGTGTGGGATACATGGCGATGAGTAGGGAGTTAGCTAATAAGTGCTTGGGTTTTTTCCTTAACTTTAAAATTATGAAATATAATACAGTATTTAAATGTTAACACTTTTAATGTAAGTGCCTGAAGTGGATAAGACAAAAAGATACAGCTGACTGTGACTGTTGTTAAAGCAACACTTTTATAACCACTGTCACATTACCAGCACCTTAGAAGCACTCCCCCAATCTCTGCTAGTTCCTTGGCTTTTTTCCAGGGTCTGAGATGTCCAGAGAATCAGGGAGGGCGTCAGGGGCACATGTGTGTGAGCCCATGACAGGCATGTTCTCACATATGAGCCGTGTATGTGGCCTCGTGCCTGGGGCTCTGTTCATGTATCCTACCATGCAATGTCATGGGTATTGGGGCATGCAGTCACATTTTCCAAGTCCATCTGAGCCCAAATAGGAACAGAAAGTCCTGTCGTATGGACTTTATACCATGTGGACCTGGTACTTAGTGCTGAATGACGTGATGCCTACAGGAGCATGTGAGACGGTGTGCGTGTGGAGCTTCCCCGAGTGTGTGTGGGGGTGCCCAGGTCAGGCTGGGCGGCAGGGAGAAGGGGCCTCTGCCTAGACCTGCCTAGAGGAGGGAGGGGCACCGTGGGAACAGCCGGTGGCTCTGGGTGACGTCATGGGGGAGGGAGGTGGAGAGCTGCCCGGGCACGTTGGATGGTGGCAGCCTCAGCCCGCCCTGGCCGGTGCCCATCAGCTTCCCTGTCCTCCAGGCTGGATGGGCCTCTGCCCAGTGGGGTACGAGCAGAAGGAGACACCCTGGGCTTCCCCACACTGACCACTGAGCACAGTGGCACCTACGTCTGCCACGTCAGCAACAAACTCTCCTCAAGGGACTCCCAGGTGGTGGTGGAGGTTCTTGGTAAGCACGGGGGCAAAGGCTGAGACTGGGCCAGGGGCCTGGTGGGGGCAACGGGTAGCAAGACAGAGAGAGAAATGGGACAGTGTTGATTTGGAGGGGGTTAGGCTGAGGGGGTGGTTTGGAATGTGTTTTGAGAGGACAGTGGGGAGCGGGTCAGAGAGCTGGACATCTGCCTCAGACCGCGGCCTGTCTCCAGCAGACTCCGAGGATGCCCCGGGGAAGCAGGTGGACCTGGTGTCGGCCTCCGTGGTGGTGGTGGGTGTGATTGCCGCACTCTTGTTCTGCCTGCTGGTGGTGGTCGTGGTGCTCATGTCCCGATACCATCGGCGCAAGGCCCAGCAGATGACCCAGAAATAGTGAGTATGGGCCACTCCCGGGCGGGTGAGGTCAGCGGGGAGCAAAGAGGAGACAAGCAGGAGGTGGGCCAGGACTGAGGAGTGAGAGGAGGCTGGGTGGCCCGACATCTGAGGAGCTTGTGGACCAGAGGTAGGCAGAGTCTCCTGGGAGGTAAGAAAGGCCTTCGGGCCTGGACCACAGCCGGGTGAGGGGCGCCACACTGCCTGAGTGAGGGCAGATCCATATGCGAGGGTGTCACATGGGCACATACATGGCACCAGGCACACACACTCTGCAGCCACGTACTCACACTTGCAGGGACAGCCTAGTGCCCACACCCTCCAGCCCCAGCTCATAGAGGCGCCGCCAGTCTAGGTTCACCTTGGGAGGCCACCACTCCCTTCAGCTCCTGACGAGGGGGTGTCTTCCCAGTGAGGAAGAGCTGACCCTGACCAGGGAGAACTCCATCCGGAGGCTGCATTCCCATCACTCGGACCCCAGAAACCAGGTGTGTGTGCCAGAGTCGGGTGTGTTCTTGGGGCCGGGGCCCCTCTGCAGCTCAGGAACCTAGGAGGGTTGCCCTGGAGGGAGGTGGGGGTGGGTGGGCAGAGCTTATTTGGGTCTGCTGGCTCCCTTAGAAAGCCCTCTTTATCACTGGTTGCTCTGGGAAGCCATCATTAGCACTGGTTTCAGGGTGGGATCAAGGTCAGGGTGGGGGAAATGAGGATGTCTGTGTGGAGGAGCGCATGGACAGGTTGGGGTTGGGGAAGGTGATTAGGGAGGAGCCTGGGGGAGAACAGAGGTGAAGAGGCTGAAGGGAGGAGCCTGAGCCCTGTTCTGACTCGTCCCCCGTGTCCGGGCCCTACAGCCGGAGGAGAGTGTAGGGCTGAGAGCCGAGGGCCACCCTGATAGTCTCAAGGACAACAGTAGCTGCTCTGTGATGGTGAGGCCCCCGGCCCCACCGGTGTCCCCACCACTCTGCTCAGGCCCCTCTCCTGGCCCCAGATGTGGTGCGTCAGCAGCCCCTCCACCAGTCCCTCTTGCCTGACACTCACGCTGCCCGCCTGCCTCCCCCCACACCCCCAGCTATGCCTTTATGCCTTCGTTCTCTAGTCTCCCCTTCCCCACACCTAACATTCATTCCTGGTGCCCATCTCTGAGCTGCTGAGCAACCATAACCCCTGCTTGTGCCTGACCTCTGACCCCACCGTGCCCCAACCAGCCCCCTCACATGTGACTGCCCTGCCCAGGCTCCTGACTCGCCCTCTGCCCTTGGTCTCCAGAGTGAAGAGCCAGAGGGCCGCAGTTACTCCACGTTGACCACAGTGAGGGAGATTGAAACACAGACTGAGCTGCTGTCTCCAGGCTCTGGACGGGCAGAGGAGGAGGAAGATCGGGATGAAGGCATCAAGCAGGCCATGAACCATTTTGTTCAGGAGAATGGGACCCTGCGGGCCAAGCCCACGGGCAATGGCATCTACATCAACGGGCGGGGACATCTGGTCTGACCCAGGCTTGCCTCCGTCCCCTAAGCCTGGCTCCCTCTGCTGACAGGGAAGCCTTCAGCTCATCCCCAGGGGGGCCTCCCTACACACTCTTTTCTTGAGGAAGATGTTCCCCACCCCACTGACTGCTTGATCTCCAGTCCTTCCAGTCCTTCCGTTGGATAACGGAAGGACTCTGCTGGTTGAGTCCCTCCCACAGTGTGTGCAGGTCACTGTGTGTGCGTGTGTGCTTGTTTGAGTGTGTGCTGTGTGTGCGTGCAGGGGTGACTGTGCCCGTGGTGTGCATCATGCCGTCACAAGTGAATTGTGGTATATGTGTCACCCGGTTCAGTGGCAACATGGGGGTACGTCACGGGGATGGGCTCGTGTGTCGTGTGGCTGTGGGACCTTTGCCTGTAAAATGCAGGTGTTTTCCTCAGACCCCAGAGCAGTATTAATGATGCAGAGGTTCGAGGCGGGAGGTAGAGACTTGGGCCAGATCCAGGTGTGCGGGCATAGCTGGAGCTGGAATCTGGCCTCCTGAGTTGGGGAGCAGGGCTCCCACCACTTGGGACCCACTGGGGCAAGTGTGAAGCAGTGGGCCGGGGTCCGCCAGAAGCTCAAACTGCCCTCTGGTGGTCTCCGGCCCTGCTGCATGTACATATTTTCTGTAAATAAGCCTGCACAGGGGAGCTTCTTTAAGGAATATTGCCCCAAACTCATTAAGAGAAAAGACTTTTTAAAAAACTTTGGATTCATCTGGATGTTTATTGTAACAAGGATTGCTTAAAGAGTCATCAGCCTGCACAGGAATTCAGCAAAGCTAGACCTTGCTCGGACCCGACCCCAGGAGGTTAATTCCTATGGTTCAAGGTGCCTCTTCTTAGGCATCTTAGTCTAGACAGCCTCATGGGAAGGAGACTAAGACCTGATGGAGTTTGAAGGAGGAGTGTGTGCCCACAGTTACTGGTAATGGGAGGAAAAGTAAGGTCCTTGGCCCTAGCAGTTCCTCAGCTCTTCCCCTAGGCTCATGCTTTCTTAGTTGTGTGCACCGGTGTTTGTGGTCCCTTGGTGAGGGGGTCACTAGGACTTGGTGACAAGGGCTCCTGGTTTAGTCATGGTGTAGGGGAGAGAGAATAGTGATAATAGAACAAGGGAGGGTGGGAGTTCAAGTGAGGTGAAGGAGCTACTGGGAGCAAGAATATCCCCTTTTCCCCAGGGGTCTCAGGGTCACTAACTTGGGGCTCTTCCAGCAGTTTTGCTGGGTGGGGGCTGGGATTAGATGAGGCCCATTTTTGCCTGCCTGATCCAAATACATTCAACCAGGATACCTAGATTTAGTGCCAAACCCTGCTCAGCCTGAACTCTGCTGGATTTCTGACCAAAGGAGGGTCTCTCATCCCCTGCTCTCCAGCCAGCCAGGACTTTGCATGTGGAGCCTGAAGATGTGGAATTCTAGTATGTACATTTTGTGTAAATATGTGCATAGTTGTACATAAATGATATTCTGTTTTTAAATAAACAGATAAAACTTGTTCTTTCTGGTTCCTGTCTTGCTCCTTGAACTGTATAAATCCTGAACCTCAATACTCTTCTGTCTCAGCACATCCTCCCTGTGGTTCCAAGTTGGGGAGGAGCTAGGATGCCTGGAACTGGGAGGGACAGGGGGAAAGAAATGGCCTCCACAAGACCTTGAGCCATCTCTGAGAGTCCCCGGGTAGGACAGTGGAAGGGAAGACCCCTTCCAGGATAGACAGTAACTCAGTTGGCAGTATTTTATATCCTATCTTTTACTGGAGTCTTACTACAACAGGCCTGGAAAGTAAACAGCTGTGTAAAATGTTTATGGTCAAAGAACCCAAAACTCAGATGGGTTCCACAGGATATTAGAGTTGGAAGCATTTAAAGCTCGTCTTAGTCTACTTTTCATTTTTTCATGTGTGGAAACTGAGGCTTAGCACAGGAATGCGGCTCGAATGATGTACCGGCCTGTAAGAGTTGGAGGCTGGGCCTCCTCCCTCCTTGGTGTGCCCTGCACAGCCCTGCGTTGCTCTGCTCCTAGGCAATTCTGGGGTATCAACCTCAGACCCCAGGATTCTGGTCTCTAAGAGTGCCAGTCACCTGCTTGTGTCCCAGGCGCTACCACCCCACCCAAGGGCTCTGACATCACCTCCTCTTGACCAATGAGCAGAGGCCCAGCAATGGGTGAGGATGTGAATGTCAGCTACCTCCCCCACCCCAGCCCTGTGGTTGCAAAGATGCTCTAACAGGAAGCGGGTTTAAGGAGCTGCACGGCTTCCTGCCACCCCAGGGCTGAGCAGGGCGAGAAGGGCGAGTGCCAGTCCCGGCCACGAGACACAGCTTCTTGCCGGGGTCCTAGCAGCTTCCTCTTCCACAGCTACTTCCGTGTGGCCGGGGCCCCAGAGGCAGGAGCTGCTGCCCGTTGCCCAGGCCACCCTCCACCCCCAGTTCTGAGCCCTGCCCCCCTGGGGCCAGGCCAAGCCCAGAGGCTGGCTTGGGATCCCATGGGGGACTAGTAGGGCAAAGGTCTTGGGGGACAGAGGTGGCTGGGCCAGGGCCCTGGGGCTCCGGCCATGAAGTCTCGGCAGAAAGGAAAGAAGAAGGGCAGTTCGAAGGAGCGGGTGTTTGGGTGTGACTTGCAGGAGCACCTGCAGCACTCAGGCCAGGAGGGTAAGGAGGCCAGCCCGGAGCTGCTGTTGCTAGAGGGGGAGGCATGGGGCTTCTCCAGCCTGATCGAAATTGAGGGTACAGAGCAGTTCTTCCGGGAGCTCATGGAGAAGGGGCAGAGGCATGGGGTCTCCCCCAGGAGGCTAATGCGCAGGCAGGGCAGGAAATGTGGCTCCGTGAAGGAGGCCGAGGAGCTCTTCTGTGGGACCGCCTGGGGTGAAGAGCCTGGGTATGAGAATGAGGACACTTGAGAGGAGAGGATGGAAATACTGGAAATCCAAGAGAGGGAGAAGAAATAGAGGTGAGAAGATGACAGCTGTGGGACAGGAGAGGAAGGCTGAGGTGACCGGGTCAGGAAATGAGTGGCTGAGGAGCATGGACAGTCCTTGGGTCTGAATGAAAGAAGACAGTAGAAGGGCCCCTGGAGAGGGTGAGGGTGGTACGTGGGAAGGATGGGGGTTTCTTGGTTGGAGGAGAAGAGGTTATGGGGCTCTGGTCTCTTTGCAGCCTTGCTAGGCCACAGGTGAAGATGTGGGGTAGGGATGGTCCCCTCCCCCAGTCTCTGTGATTCTCTGGTTCTCCCTGTGCAAAGGAGAAGCAGGTTCAAAGTGGAGGGAAAGGCAAGAAGTTGCTAAAATGGGGAACACCTGAAGAGTAAGAGGGATGGCTTGAGCCTGGTTTGAAGGTGGGGGTGGAGGGTACAAAGGAAGGTGGGTGTGAGGACTGCCGGCGGACAGCATCCTCCCTGGATTACCTTGGAGGGGCTTGGAAACCAGCAGGGCCAGAACACTGGCTCCCAACTATTCTTGGTGTGGAGCAGACACTCAGAAACATTTCTTGATTTGACTTGGAATTGAATGCATATATCCTGAATTGCCCAGCCCAGCTTGTTTTTTGGTACTTTGAGCTCCTGCCAAAGAAGGACACGATTTCTATCCCCCCCCAACCCCACCCCAATCTGTCATTTCCTCTTTGTCCTCCTCTCTGCTCTGGGCTGTGGTGCCTGCAGTGGAGGCAGGGTGACGGTGGGTCCCAGCTCATTTCCTGCTCTTAGCCCCGCCCCTGTAACTCCAGACACCTCCTTCCCCTTTTCTCCTCCCCCAGAGGCCCCCATCCCCACAGGCCTTGCTTAAGGGAAAACCCGGGCCCCAAGGAAGGGTGTACAACAGCTGAAGTGGTTTCTCTGTACCTTTCTCTTCTCATGGGGCAGAGCCCAGCAGCCAGCACAGGGCTGACAAGAGGAATCACAATCTTGAGAAAGATGGCTCTTGGCCGAGGGCCGCATGCTTTAGGTGGGGCTGATGTTCTTCTAGTTCTCTGCAAACCCTCGGTTCAGCCTCCTCATCCTGACCCTGTCCTTCCCTGTGGACCCCCTGCTAACCTCATGTTGAAGTGCTGACCCCACAGCCAACCCAGATCCCACTCCTGTAACCTTCCGGGCCTCAGATGGTGTGGGGCATGTTCTCTGGTAGGGACAGACAGGTTGCTGGGTCCAGATCCTAATGAATCCCAGAGAGAGAGAGAGAGAAGCACCTCCCGCCCTTCACCAAAGCCACATCTGAATCCAAGAGTGGAGGAGAATCTTAGGCAGCAGGGCAGCAACGGCAGCCTTCTCCCCTTCCCCCAGCTCCTCCTAGCACAGACAGGTGGAAAGTTGAAGGATAGAGAGAAGCCATAACCGGCTTCTCTCTTTAAGCTAAGACCCAGCAAAAGTGAAAGTCCAGGCCAGTGGAAAGCTGTGTTTCTAGTTAATTTATCCTGATTATCTTGGGTTCCCAAATCCTTGCTGCTCTGCTCCATTTCAGCAACCTTTCCCAACTCTTTGCTTTAGGTAGGTCTCTTCCTTCCTAAGCCCTTATGTGTGTTGAGTTCTTCCTTTTCCTAAACGTTAACTCTTTGAGACCTTGCTCGGGTTTCTGATTCTCCAGGTTTCTAAGCTTCAGGCCCTCCTCCGTGACCCACCCTTTGACTATAACTCTTTGACTCTACCACCCCAACTCTGTGTCTTTTATCTCTGACCCCATTTCTCTTATCTCTGTCTCCTTGACTCCTCCATCACTCTGATCCTATTATCTCCTCCCCCATCTCCTTGACCCATTTCCTCTATGGCTTTGACTCCTTAGGCTCTTGAATGTTTTCTTTCAAGGCCTCCTCTGGAGGTTCAAAAATCAACAGAGAAGGATGGGGAAGACCTGACTTGGTTGCAGTTCATGTGAAAAGAGCTTGGGATTTAGGTGACAGCAAACTATTTATGAGTTAACAGAGTGATGGCTAAAAGAGCTAGGGTAGCATTAGAGTAGAGTAACAGCTTGAACGAGGAGGGCCTGCCCCATGTCTGCACTCAATGCTGGGAACCTGAGGTTGGGAGACCCTGGCAAATGGGCCCAGATCCTGAAGGGATGGATGTCGAACTGTAGGGCCAGGACTAAGATGAGGCAAGAGAGGTGACTAGGGCACAAAATTTAAGGAAGCTCTCACTCTCGGGGCCAGGCAAGTGCCCTAGGTGCCTCTTTCTTAAGGAGGCATTCACTCTCAAGATCATTCACGTGCACAGCTGGCTCTGGCATGACCCTAAGAGTGAGTGCTTCCTTAAATTTTGCAGCCTTCAAAAAAATTGTGCAGCCTTGGTGCTTTCCTTCTCCTACCCAAGTCCTGGTTCTGGGGTGCACGAGGGTAAAGGGTGTGGACACCAGGTCATACAAGGAGGGTTTAAAATAGTGTTTGATGGATTTATTATTTTCTTCAGTCTGTATTTCTAACTTACTTAATTCCACAACGAACTTGGGATGGATGACTTCCAAAACGCCAAATTAAAAGAATAAATGACTGAAGGAATTAAATTGAAGGGAAAACAAGCAGGGTGAGCTCAGTGCCCAGAAATCCATTTCAAGTAGTTCCATATGGGCTTCCTGACAGTTAAAGGAAAGAGGTAAACATAATCAGGTATAAAATTCATAAAGTCGACATGAAAAATATAGGTGGCTTAGAAGAAGCACATCTTTTTCTGACACTAACACAAGACAGGGTTTTCTCTGCTGAGTCTCAGTTAATTGGACCCAGTGTTTTGTCTTGGGCAATATTCTCTATTAAATCTCCAATTCATTGACTAATTCATTGAATAATTTAATAAACATCTGTTGAGCACCTGCTCTGTTTCAACACTGTGCTACATGCTGGGAAGGACGTTACTATTTGTCAGAAGGTATAGATACAAAATATACTAATCGTAACAAAGTACAATAAGTACTATAGTACAGATATAAACAAAGGACCCTGGGAACTATACTACAGATATCAGCAGAGTTCAGAACTGGAAGTGATGTCTGAGGTGTGTTTTGAGGAATGCATAGGGATTCACCAGGCAGAGACAGAGAGGAAGGCATTCCAAGCAAGGGAAAACATGAGTGATGGTACCAAGGCTTATCATTCAAGGAAGAGCAGAGGACTGGACCATAGGATTTATGGGGGGGTGGCGGTTGTGCAGAGAGGGGGCTGGCTGGAATTGGTAAGGCTGGATGGCAGTTGGATCTGGTTTGTGAAGGGTCTTATGCAGTATACCTGTTGAGGAGTTTTTATTTTATTCTGTGTTTGTAAGCTAAGCATTGAAGATCGGGGTGGAGCAGAGTGTATATGTAGCAAAGGATTTCAAGCATGGAAGTGCTTTAGAGAAATAACTTTGTGGCCTTGTGGAGATGAGATTCAACGCATGGTTTTTGAGGATTTCCCATGATTAAGACACCATGACAGATAAGATGAGGAAAAGCAAGATGGGTCACACTTAGATCTTGTCCTTAAGGGGCTTACAGTCCAGTAACTGGGGAAGGCTCCAAGGCAGGGGGAGATAACACAGTTTTTTGCATTCTTGGATTTGAATTCTGGCTCTATCAGGTTAATACTGGTCACTCGTTACTTCTTTGATCCTCTGTTTTCATGTCTAATGCACAGTGCTTGGCACATAGGTACTTTTCTCCTGAATGGACCAGTATGAAGGTCTGTTACAATTTTGTGTACCTTTCTATGACAGATCTAACATCCATGCACTCACTAACCAGAGGAGGTGCTTCACAATAATGCCCACCAGCTCTGTTCCATCCTGGTTGGAAGAATTAATGTTCCTTTAACTTCTGTAGAGTGTTAGTAAATGCACTTTCAAATCAGTTTTTTACCTCTTCCGACTGCACTGCTGTCCCTCTAAAATTTTTGTAGTAGCAACCAGTAATTACAGAGAGAAAAATTTCAGGTCAACAAAGGCAGAACTTTCTAATGGGAATGGGCAGTCTGGGGAGGCAGTGATCTCACCCTCACTGGGGGAATTTATACCAAGACTCTAGACCCAACGGGCAGAGAGATTATAACAGGTTGGCAGGCTGGAGATGATATCCTGCAAGAATCTTTCTGACAAGTGTTTATTCCATGAGTTTTGCCTTCTATCTCCCCAACCCCCTTCCCTGATGTATCCATTTCTCAGACGCTCTGGGATCTCTGATCTCCCAGACCTTCTGATTTTTCTCTGCCCCTTCTGTGTCCTCAGTGCCCCAGGTGCTAAGGAGCTGCGCAGAGTTTGTGGAGAAGTATGGAGTGGTGGATGGGATCTACCGCCTCTCAGGGGTCTCTTCCAACATCCAGAAGCTCCGGTGAGTCAGGCAGTGAGGGGAGGGCTCTGCGGCCATGAGGCCAGGAAGCCAGAGGGGTGAGGGGAATTGGGGAGAAGGAAACATAGATGATAGGTACTGTCCAAGGGAGGAGCTCTAGTCTCCTCAGGAAAGGTTGACACCATGCCCCACACTTCCCACAGGCTAGCCTGCACAGATGCATGTGTGTGCACATGCACATGCACACATACACACACTCCTCCACTCCCACATGTACCCACCCAGCTTTAAAGACAGACTTAGATATAATTCACAGGCCATAAAATTCACCATTTGAAAATGTATAATTCAATAGTTTTTAGTATATTTACAAGGTTGTGCAACCTCCACCACTGTCTAATTCCAGAGCATCAACTCCAAAGAAACCCTGTAACCACAGTCGCTCCACATTTCCCTTCTCCCTCAGCCCCAAGTCTACTTTCTGTCTATGGAGTTGCCTATTCTGGACATTTCACATAAATGGGATCATATAATGGTAACTTTCTATAGCTGGCTTTTTTTCACTTAGTATGTTTTCAAGGTTCATACATGTTGTCGCATGCACTTCATTTCTTTTTATGGCTGAAAAATATTCCATTGTGTGGTGTTATCACATTTTGTTTACACATTTATCAGTTGATGGCTGTTTGGGTTGTTCCTACCTTTTGGGTGTTATGATTAATGCTGCTATAAACATTTTGTGCATGAGTATTTGTGTGGACATATGGTTTCAATTCTCTTGAGTATATACCTAGAAGTGGAATTGCTGAGTCGTATGGTAACTCTACGTTGAACTTTTAAAGAAACTGTCAAACTATTTTCCACAGCAGTTGCATCATTTTACATTCCTACCAGCAATGTATGAGGATTCCAATTTCTCCACATCCCTGTCAACATTTGTTACTGTGTATCTTTTTGATTATAGCCACCATAATGTTATGAAGTGATATTTCATCTATATTTGCATTTTCCTAATAGCTAATGATTTCAAATACCTTCTGTGTGCTTATTAGTCATTTATACATCTTCTTTGGAGAAATGTCTATTCATAAACTTTGTTCATTAAGAAAATAGGTTATTTGTCTGTTTTGAGTTGTAGGAGTTCTTTATGAATTCTGAATATTAGATACTGACTAAATCTATGACTTGCAAATATGTTCTCCTGTTCTGCGAGTTTTCTTCATTTTCTTGATAGTGTCCTTTCTCACACAATAGTTTGTAACTTTGATGTTAAATTTATCTATTTTTTTCCTTGGTTGCTTGTGCTTTTGGTGTCATCCAAGAAACTGTTGCCGAGGTCCAAGGTCATGAAGATTTACACTTACGTTTCCTTCTAAGACTTAGTCATATCCATCTTTGCACATAGCCAGAAACACACATTTTAGGCTCATTCCTCCACTTCTACTGACTCCTACATACCCCTATACTGCTGCTCATACCTTCTCTACATCCTGACATGTATCCCTATTCATGCATCCACTCATCCACCTCACATCAACCCTGCATGTTGACAAGAACAATGCCTTAAGCTTGCTGCCTCACGTATATACACGCCCCAACCTCTTCCTTCCAAGTTTCATACATACTGACCCTCGACCCTGCCTGGAGCCCATCTCTACAGCTCCCCCTCTCCCCACATTGCCCCAGACCCCCACCACTCCTGACTACTCTGCACCTCCCCAGGCAGGAATTTGAAGCTGAACGGAAGCCAGACCTGCGGCGAGATGTTTACCTTCAGGACATTCATTGTGTCTCCTCCCTATGCAAGGCCTACTTCAGAGAGCTGCCAGACCCCCTGCTCACTTACCGGCTCTATGACAAGTTTGCTGTGAGTTGAGTGGAAGGGGAGTGGAAGAGAAGGCTGAGGGTGGCCCCTCTGATGTGACATCCCAGATGTGTCTAATGTCAGACAGAGTCCTAGGGATCCCGCATGACAGAGACCACATGGAAATGACAAGACCCTTCCCTACAAATCTCCTAGTCCTGCTATCTCTTCCCTCCCCTGTCCTTCCTTTCCCCAAGGCCTGCAAACTGCACACAGTGCAGGGTGAGACTTGAGGAGAGTAGAAACTGGAAAGCCCTTGGAAATCACCTAGACCAAAGCTTCCCTACATTTAAGAGAATGAGAACACTTTCAGGAAGCCATTTTTTTTTTCAAATGTGCCCTTCTGTGAACTGTGATTTGTGTGTTGAACATCTCTTGAATGAAAAAATACATGACAGGACTTCCCTGGTGGGCCAGTGGCTAGGACTCCCGCTCTCAGTGCAGGGGGCCAGAGTTCAATCCCTGGTCAAGGAACTAGATCCCACGTGCCGCAACTAGGACCCAGCACAGCCAAATAAATAAATAATGTTTTAAAGAGAAAGAAAATACATGGCAGGAGCACTATCTTGAACTGAGTAACATTTTTACTTATATTTTTAAAAGTATTTATTTATTTATTGGTTGCACCTTCTAGCTTATGGGATTTTAGTTCCCCGACTGGTGATTGAAACTGGGCCCTTGACTGTGAGAGCTTCCTAAGCACTGAGACATGAGACCGCCAGGGAACTGCCTTGAGTAACACTTTTAAATTAAGTTGCATTTTATGGAGCATGACATTGTTTAGAGATCCTAAACAGCCAGGGTATGCCATTCAGCCCAAGTAGACCAGGCTGGGTGGGCATAGGCCTTCCCAGACACCCTGAAATAAACCATAGCCCCTGGCGTGCCCACAGGATGAAACCACGAATGTTTTCCAGTACCAGAGCACTACTGATGAGGACGCTCAGGCAGAGAGTGGCAGGGAGCTGCTCAGGGTCACAAAGCCCTAAGTGGCATAGCCAAGAGTCAGCTGCAGGTCTTTGTGGGACCCAAGTTCTGTCTGCTACTTCAGTGTGCTTCGAAGATCCATGGTTGGGGAATGGCGTGGGGTTTAGCACAGACTGTTTCTGAGAGTTTGGCTCAGAGCTCTGGGGAGGACGCTGGGGCAGCACTGGGTCACTGACTCCTGCTCCTTGCTCCCAACCAGGAGGCTGTGGCAGTACAACTGGAGCCTGAGCGTTTGGTCAAGATCCTAGATGTGCTTCAGGAACTTCCGGTCCCCAACTACAGGTGTGTGGGGATCCTCCCTGACCAAAGTCCTGACTCCCCCCACTAAGCCCAGGCTGTCTCTTTACCTGGGGCCTTGACTTGTCACTTCTCTGCCCCATGACACCCCCTTTCTGCAGGACCCTGGAGTTCCTCATGAAACACTTAGTGCACATGGCCTCATTCAGTGCCCAGACCAACATGCACGCGCGCAACCTGGCCATCGTGTGGGCCCCCAACCTGCTGAGGTGGGTGCGTGTGTGGGTATCCTGGCAGAGCTTAGCCCCTGGGGAGCCGCTTGAGGATGGAGTGTGGCTGTGTGTTACTGGAGAGGGGTCTCACCCAGTGAGAACAGGAAGGTTCAGGATTACACGGTGTGGTTTGGAGCTCACCTATAGGAGCCCTTTCTCTGAGCTTGAGTAAAGTCCCTAAGGATGGGGCCTTTGTGTTTTATTTTTGGCCACACTGAGTAGCATGTAGGGTCTTAGTTCCCTGTCCAGGGATCAAATCTGTGCCCTCTGCAGTGGAAGGGTAGAATCCTAACCACAGGAGCACCAGGGAATTTCTGGGCCTTTATGTTTTCTTATACTGTTGTCATTTAGCTCAGGGACTGGAGCAGGACAGGAGATGGGGGCGGCACAGAGTGTGGGAGCTGGGGGGCTGTGGGGTGTGGGGCTGGGGTGGGCCTTGTCAAATGTTTGTTGAGTGAATATCTTGGAGAAGTGGCCTGCATGTCACTCCCTGTGGTGCACGGTAGACTATGAGAAGTCCTGAGATTTGTTATACACAGGCACCCTGGTGGGCAGAGGAGGTAGAGACTAATATCCTGAGGACGGTGTCCAAGAAGGCTTCCCGGAGGAAGTGGCCATTTGAGCCTTGAATCATGCATGTTGATTAAAAGGAGGAATGGGTTTAATGGCATCCAGAGGAAAGGGTATAAGGTATTTTTAGGGAGAATTTGAATGGGGAAATGCAGTGGGGCTGCGGGGCATAACTCCATATCTCCACAGATCTAAGGACATAGAGGCCTCAGGCTTCAACGGGACGGCAGCCTTCATGGAGGTGCGTGTGCAGTCCATCGTCGTCGAGTTCATCCTCACGCACGTGGACCAGCTTTTTGGGGGTGCTGCTCTCTCTGGTCAGTGTCCTTCCCACGCCCCACATCACCACTCTCTGCCTGGGGAGTCACGTCAGAGTTAGAGAAGGCCTCCAAGATCATCCAGTTCAGTCTCCCCGCTTTGCAGATGACAGGACTGAGACTCATAAGTTCTTATGGTCATGTGGAGAAGACCCTACAGAAGAATGGTGCAGTCAGGACTTGAGCAGGCCTCTTCCACTCTCAGTCTAGGGCATAGCTTGACCTCTTAATCAACGCCCATCCCGGTTCTCGAGGCTAGTGACTAATCATTCCCACCCCCAGCCCACGGGGCCAATGTCCTGGGATCTCCTGGCCCTCCTTGTCCCTGAGGACTTCCTCTTGAGCACAGAGGATCGATCTCCAGGTATATCCCCTACCTTGGTAGTTAGTGAGTGGGAGGATGAAGTGAGGAGGTGGGTACCCAAAGCCCTCTTTCTGTCCCAGGCTGGCCAATGCCTCTTTCTTTTCCTAGGTAGTGAAGTGGAAAGTGGATGGCGATCACTTCCAGGGGTCCGGGTGTCAGGCAGCCCTGAGGACGTTATGCCACGGTCCCTGCCCTACAATCTGCCTAGCATCCTGCAAGCTGGTGATGGACCCCCCCAGATACGGCCCTATCACACTATTATAGAGATTGCAGAGCACAAGTAAGGCCTTCTTCCTGGGCCCTTCTCCCCTGCACTGGCCGTCAGGCTCCAACTGCAGTGATTTCTCCATTCCCTCCAGGAGGAAGGGGTCTCTGAAGGTCAGGAAGTGGAGATCTATCTTCAATCTGGGTCGCTCTGGCCATGAGACCAAACGTAAACTTCCACGGGGGGCTGAGGACAGGGGTAAGTCTGCGGAGATATAGGGGGAATTCTGCTGAGGGTGCACTAGGTCCTGGCTCTATGCACATCTCTGTCTTGCAGAGGACAAATCTGATAAAGGGACTCTGCGGCCAGCCAAGAGCATGGACTCACTGAGTGCTGTGGCTGGGGTTAGTGATGGTGAGTACAGGTGTGCACTCGTGTGTGTGTGTGTGTGTAGGGGGAAGGGCGGTGATGGCCAGTGACTCCATCTCCAGGGAGGGAAGGGCGTTCCTAAGTACGTGTTGGTGGGGTGACCTCTGCACAGCTGGTTGTGAAGGGTTGACAGTAGTGGCTAAGGGAAGCTGGGCCTGGTGCCTTCCAGGCTATAGACAAAACAGAAGGCACTCTCCAGAGCCCTTCTGAGGTGTGTCCAGGCCCCTTGTGGCTGAGGGTATGGCCTACCTCTCTCTTCTCCACAGAACCAGAGGGGCTGGTCGGATCCAGCAGTCCTCGGCCAGGCCCACTGCTGATGGAAAGCCTGGAGAATGATTCCGTGGAAGTGGCAGAGGGTGAGCAGGAGCCCGACCCAGAGGTGCTGGGTGGCACGAGCTCCGAGCCCGGCACTCCACGACCGGGGCGGTCAGCAGTCCGTGCTGGGGGCGGCTGCCATGCCGAGCGCCGTGCTGGTGTCCACATCTCAGAGCCCTACGACGTCAACCTCCCCGCACACATCAGCAGCATGCTCAACATATCCCCAAGCAACATCGTCAACATCTCCTTGGTGGGGTTTGCCCCTGGTCTTGAACACCCTGCCCTACAGAGTCGGCCAAGCCCTGCCTCTGGCCCTGGTCCTGGCCCCGGCCTTGGCCCTGGCCCCCCAGGTGAGGACCCAAGGATTTCCCAGGACTGGGAGAAGGGACTAGAACGCTAGGCTGAGGCTCTGAAGCTGGGAATCTGCCCTGAACTGTGGGTGGTATCTTTAGCTGCCTTTCCAAATTCAAGATTTGAGGGAATACAGTAATATTATTAGGTTGTATGAGCTTCATGTAGAAAGGCTCTCTGGCAGCCTTAGATCACTGATACACCAAAGAATGGGGATTTGTGTCAGATATATACAGTAGGGATTACTAAGTACAAAGTAGGAAGATATAATAGTTGGCTACCCAGGTAGCTCAGCGGTAAGGAATCCACCTGCCAATGCAGGAGACCCAAGAGACCTGGGTTCGATCCCTGGGTTGGGAAGATCCTCTGGAGAAGGAAATGGCAACCCACTCCAGTATTCTTGTTGGGAAAATTCCATGGGCAGAGGAGCCTGGAAGGCTACAGTCTATTGGGTTGCACAGAGTTGGACACGACTGAGTATAGACACATTAACAGGTGACACGGGTTCAATCCCTGCTCCAGAAAGATTCCACATGCCTCAGGGAAACTAAGCCCATGCATCACAAAAATAATAATAACAACATTAATAAGAAAAGCTAACATTAGTTGAGAGGTTATGATATGCTTTGTTAAGGACTTTGAAGGCATTAGCTCATTTCATTTTCTCATAGTGTTGACTCAGGTATTGTTATTGTCCTTACATTACAGAAGTGGAACCTGAGACTTATGTTAAGCAATTTGGTAGGAGGTGGCACGGCTGGAATCTGATCTGTGTTCTGACTCCAGTTCCAAAGTGTCAATAATGAGAAGTACTGAGGCAGCACTGGGTAGTCGTAAGGATGACGACTACAGAGTAGACTGGGATTCAAAGTTGGGCTGTGCCACTTGTTCGTGTGACCTTGGACAAATTTCTCTGAGTCTCAACTTCCTCATATATATAATGGGGATACATACCCGACATTATAAAGTTGTTTTGTGGAAAAAATAAAACATAGAGCACAGTGCTTGGCACCTGGCAGGAGTTCTAAAAGGTGGCTATAAGCCAATAGTTAGGGATATTGGTCTGAGAGGATTAGCCACATGAAGCATCTATGGTGGGAATGTTGGGCCCATACTGTAAGCAGTGCTAGGAAGACTGACCTTGGAAAGGGTCAGAGCTGGTCTTGACCTTAGTATTTCTGGGACTCTCTCTCTCCCAACAGATGAGAAGTTGGAGGCAAGTCCAGCCCCAGGTCCCTCGGCTGACTCGGGCCCAGTGGACGTGGCCCCTGCCCTGGAGGACTGCCTGTCCCAGGAGGTGCAGGATTCCTTCTCCTTCCTAGAGGACTCAAGCAGCTCAGAACCTGAGTGGGTGGGGGTGGAGGACGGGGAGGTGGCCAAGGCAGGACCAGCAGGAGCAGCCTTCTCCCCTGGGGAGGAAGACCCTGGGATGGGCTACCTGGAGGAGCTCCTGGGAGTTGGGCCTCAGGTAAGGAGGCGCTGTGCTGGGTTTGGGGGTGTTAAGGAACCCAGAGGGTGGACAGGGCCACCTAGCCCTAAGCCATGATGCTGTATTTACAGGTGGAGGAGTTCTCTGTGGAGCCACCCCTGGATGACCTGTCCCTGGAAGAGGCACAGTTTGTCCTGGCTCCCAGCTGCTGTTCCCTGGACTCTCCTGGCCCCAGGCCTGAAACAGAGGAGGAAAGCGGGGAGGAAGTCTTCCTGAGTGCCTATGATGACCTAAGTCCCCTTCTGGAGCCCAGACTCCCAACCTGGGAGGGTCCAGGCAGTGAAGAGGAAAAAGTGGCAGGGTCTGGAAGACAGGAGGCTTCAGGACAGGCTGAGGGAGAGCAAGCCTTGTGTGAAGGTGGAGAGGACAAGGAGGTTGAGCCTGGGAGCAGACGGGACACCAGGGAGGAGGCTGAGGGGAGTCCAGAGAGTGAACTGGAGGGCAGAGAGGCCAGTGAGGAAGGAGCAGAGGCTGAGGGAAGCCAGAAGGTGATTGACAGTTTGAAAGAAGGATGTGGGGAAGAGACAGAGGAGACAGAGGCCAAGGCAGAGGAATCCAAAGGTCAGCAGGAGGATGAGAGAACGGAGGAAGCTAAGGGTGTGGAAGAAACTGGAGGAGAGCAGGTTAAAGACAAGGGGAAGGAAAGAAAGACTGAGAGAGAGGAAGGTGCTGAGGAAGGAGACGAAGCCCAGGTAGCAGCTGGAAAGGAATCAGAGCATGAGGCCCAGGAAAACCAAATTGCTGAAGAGAGCTGGGAAGTTGTACACAAACAAGAAGCTGAAGGAGGCAGAGAAAATGAGGTCAAAGGACAAAGGGGAGACGAGGGTCAAGAGGCAAGAGAAGATCAAGGAGATGGTGGAGATAGCAGGATCCCAGGAGCAGCAGCTGAAGGAGCAGCAGGGGAGATCAGCAAGGAACGGGCATGTGGACATGGAGAAGCTGAGGGAGACCAGAGAGCTGGAGGTGAACATGTAGAAGAGGGTACCTTCCCTGAAGGGTCACAGGTAGAGTCCCTGGAGGTTGACAGTGCCAAAGAGGGCAGTTCCCAGTCCTCTGAGACAGAACAGGCAGCCCCACAGCCACCTCGGCCAGAGGAGATGTATCCTGAGGGGCAGCCCAATCCCCTTGGCTCAGCTGGTGGTGTGGGCATGCGCCTGGCTTCCACCCTTGTTCAGGTCCAACAAGTCCGTTCTGTGCCCGTGGTGCCCCCTAAACCACAATTTGCCAAGATGCCCAGTGCAATGTGTGGCAAGATCCACGTGGCACCAGCAAACCCATGCCCAAAGCCTGGCCGGCTCGATGGGGACAGGACCTGGGGCTCCCGAGCCTCCCGCTCCTCTTGGAGGAATGGGGGTAGTCTTTCCTTTGATGCTGCTGTGGCCCTGGCCCGGGACCGCCAGAGGACTGAAGCTCAGGCAGTTCGGCGGACCCAGACCTGTACTGGTGCTGGGGACTACAGCCTCATCCCCAAAACCTCCCCCTATAGCATGATCCCTGCCTACGCTCCCCAGCCCCTTAGCTGCCTGGAGATCCCAGCTGAGGGCACAGAAGGGTCTGGACCCCGGAGTCGGTTTAGCCTGCCCCCCAGAGAACCCCAACCTCCTGATCCCCTTATGTCCCCCCAGCGCCGATCATATGCATTCGAAACACAGGCTAACTCTGGGAAAGGTGAGGGACTGTAATTAGGACCAGAGCACTGGACAGTAGTTGTCTCCAGGGTCTTGGACTGTTTCACCTGCAGCCTGAGCGGCTGTAGTACCCAACTCTATAGGTTTTGGCCCTCCAGCTTCTCTTTTTGACTGTGGGAAGCACTGTCTTGGTCTGTTTACCTGAGCTTGTCTCAGACACAAAGCACTTATCCCTTAGGAGATTCCTGAGAAACTCACCAAGATCCTGTCCCCAGAGAGAGGGGTCACTGGCCAAAGGGAACAAAGAGTAGGTGGAAAACTTAACGGCTTCTCAAAGTGAAGAATGAAGGGGCAACTCCAGCCAAGGTCCTGCCTTCCTCTGAGGCAATGAACTCTTCATGGAAGTCCAGAGTAGAGGCGGGGTCAGGGCCAGGTTGGAGCCTATTACACACAAACACTTTTAGAGGTTACCTATCCTTGTTCTACTCTTGGTCCCTTGGATACCTCCTGCTATTAACTCCAGATTAGGAGAAAAATGTCCAGGAAACTCTTTGAATACACAGTATTTGTTGGCAGGACTAGTTCCCTTCTCAGCTCCCCAATTCTCTGCCTCCCTGGATCTCTAGGAATCGAGGTCTTGTACAGATCTCTCTGGCCTCTTCTTTCTCCTTTGGAATAACTCCCTATTTTAGGGAAGAGGGATGGCATCACTCAGGCTCTGGGATTGCTTCTCTGGACAGGTTGGGGCCACAGGTCCCAAGGGGGAATATCTCAGAATAAATGCTGTATTTTTACACATAAATAGTGTGGTTTCTTTTTACTCTTACTGAAGTCTTGAATTATAGACACCATATCTTCCAAGGTGGTGCTAGTAGTAAAGAACCCACCTGCCAATGCAGGATACGTAAGAGACGGGGGTTCTATCCCTGGGTTGGAAGATCCCCTGCAGGAGGAAATGGCAAACCACTCCAGTATTTCTGCCTGGCGAATCCAACAGACTGAGCCTGGCAGGCTACAGTCCACAGGGTCACAAAGTCAGACATGACTGGAGTGACTAAGCACGCATTGTTATCATATTTTCATGTTTGGTCAAACGTTGCATTCTTCTGTTTTTATTGTCTGGGTGTTCTTCCTCAACTGTCGTGGTGGAGACGTATAGCTAGAAACTAGAGCTGGGTTCATGGTGGTCAGGAAATGAGGAAGGGAAACTTATATTTATGTAATGCTCTTTATATGCCAGTAATGCTAGGTATCCTACGTGCACAGAATCTATGCTCTTAATTTTTAGCCCACCTAATAATTCTATAAGGTTGGTACTGGTATCTCCATTAAAAAAAAAAAAGTTTTATTTGGCTGCACTGGATCTTAACTGCAGCATGCGGGCTTTTTTCGTTGTTGTTGTTGCTGCCTGTGAATGCATCCTTGTGGCATGCGGGATCTAGTTCCCTGACCAAGGATGGAACCTGGCATCCCCTGCACTGGAGCACAAAGTCTTAGCCACTGGACTACCAGGGAAGTCTCTAGTATCTCCATTTTACAGGAGAGGAAACAACAGTTAATTAAGTCAAAATGTTTGCCAAAGGTCTCAGAACTAACAAGTGGCAGAGGTAGGTCTGAGACCCGAATTTGTCTGGCGCAGGGTCTGTACACTTCCCTTACACGACACTACTTCAAATCCATTAAAGGTAGGTCCTGACTGAAAAGAATGGGAATTAAGATACCTCTCACAGAAACTGAGACTCACAAAAACTAGACGCCTTTGGGGTCTTCGAGTGACTACAAAGTCTAATGTTGCTATTTAGTCGCTAAAGTCCTGTCAACTCTTTGCGACCCCACGGACTGTAGCCCGCCAGGCTCCTCTGTCCATGGGATTTCCCAAGCAAGAACACTGGAGTGGGTTGCCATTTCCTTCCCCAGGGGATCTTCTCAACCAATGGGATGGAACTTAGGTCTCCTGCACTGGAAGGAGGATTCATTACCACTGAGCCACCAGGGAAGCCCGGCTAACACTAATAACACGAGCATATCCAGATTTATGTATGCCCAGATATGTCCTAATCTCCAATAGGAAACTTCAAATAGGTGGCCTGATCCAAGATGCCCTCCCAAATAGCTCTTTCTAAAGACGGCGCCTCTGCCTCCATCTGATGTCCCTCGTTTGATATAAGCTGACTTCTCCTGGAACTAAAAAGGTCCTGGCCAGCAGAAAAATGGTAGCACCAAGTTAATCGTCCTTTTCCCGTTCTTGCCTAAAGCCACTTGGACTTCAGTGTCCTTCTCCCAAGACCCCGAAAGGTTGTTTCTTCCCAGTACCAGCACCACCCTATACAAGCCCGCACCCAAACCCTCAGCAACATGGAGGGAACGGAAGTCGGGCGGCTCGGAGGCAGAGAAAGCTGGGTGGGTCGAGACAGACACTTCCGCCCCTCACCAACATGGCCGCGGGCCGGGAGTGCGCATGATCAGCTGTCCTGGCGATCCCCGAGTCCGGAGAGGGAGAACACGGTCGCGGGAGATCGGCGGCTGCGGCGGCTTTGGCCGGTGAGTGCAGGACATAGCGGGAGTCTGGAGACTGGGTGAGCCGGCGAGGCATAGCAGCTTTGATTTTGTTTCCGTTTTTTAGGTTCAGGAACTCCTGGGGCGGAAGTCTTTGTTTTGAGGGAGGGGGCCGTGCCTGGTTCTTTATCTCCTATCCCTTTTGTGGGCCGAACTCACTCCCCGCCCCCGGGCGCGCACGTCCCCGCCCTCCTGCGCTGCCAGCCGCGGGCCGCTGGGCCGGAGACCGCAGGGCTAGCTGAGCCCCCGGCGTCCTTCCCTACCCCCGAGGAGCAGCGCGGGCTGGGGGTGAGCCTGGCCAGGCTAGCCGGGTCACCGCGCGGGCCCCTGGGCTCGCGCCTGGCCGTAGCTCAGCTGCTGAGCGCCTGCTGGTTGGTGGGCCCGCAGGGAGACGCCGCATTCTCAGGCGAGGTCTAGGTGCCTGACTTCTTTGCGGACTTGATTTTTCCCTTTGTGTCCAGTCTTAGCTAAGCTCTTGCAGGGCCCTCCTTCCCGGAGCGTGCACGCCACAACATCCTAGCCCACTTTCCGTGTCGCATACCCCTAAAGCTCAGGAAATGCTTCCGGATGTCCAACTAAGATTTGAATAAGTAGCCTGACCCCGTTGCTGATTGTCCTCAGAGGCTGCTCCTGGCTGACAGCTGTGGGCCATAGAGACGCCTCCTGTACCCTGCCCTCTGTTTGATTGCGTCCTTGTGCTGTCAGTGCTGCAAGCTTCAGAGGGGCATTTCCTCCGCAGGTTGGAGGATGGAGCGGTAGGTGGTCTTGAAACACTGGTCCTACTTCCCCCTTAGGGTCTGGGATCTTCTTGCAGCGCTACTTCCCCCGGACGGTTTCACTTTCAGTTCCTTTTTTGGGGGTTAACACTTTGGATACAAGCTTTCCATGACTCATCCGCTGAAGATAAAGGTTTGGGGGACCTAGTGGGTAGAGAATTTACAAAAACCTTACCCCTTTCCTGTAGAGATTATTCTGTTGCTTTACACTGTATAGCTGTTTCCTTCTGGAGGCGCCTGCTCAGTCCTTTGTTTTTCCTGTCCACCTCCCGCCGCCCTCCAGCCGTCTCCCCACTCCTCGCCACCACCCCCACTCCCCGCCACCACCCCCACTCCCCGCCACTCCCCCCACTCCCCCCCCCCCCCCCCCCCTTTAGGGTCTTAAGGCAGGCACCTTGTTTATGGATTCCTCCCCCATTGTCTCCTCTTCCGAACCCTGGAGTTTTCTCCCTTCTTGCTGGGTTCAGTTGATTTGGAGTTGTCATGGCAACATTTTAGCAACTATGTTGTTCTACAGTAAGGCTTGGTGAATAAAATAGTAGGGGCTTGAAGGTGATACACTAGGGCTTTAAGGTCTTTTTAATGAATGACATATATCTGGACTTCTCCAAACAACAGCTGGATTAGTAGAATGGGGCCCAAGGGCCAAGCCTGGCCTTTATGGTTCTGGAGGTTTTCTTTTCCTAGATCTGAGGACAGGAATTTCTTGGTGTTCAGTATGTGTGCCTGAGAAACTGGAATAAGCATCAGGGTCTATGGTCCTGTGTATTTTGACAGCTGTGGTCTAAACATGGTCCTTCTTAATATCATGGCAGATCATAATAGCTTTAGTAATAATCCATCCAGAAATATGTTGTTTTTCAGTCTTTCAGTATAATTATCCCCTCTCCATCAGGAGATGGAGTGAGAATTGGAGAGGCGAGGAACATTATTTGTAGAATTGCTTTTTCAGTCACTGTAGGCAGCTTTCAGCATCAGAATGGAGAAAGCTGATTGTCCCCTGCAGAAGATTGGTTATGTTCCTGGATGTGTCTTCATGGAGCCTAGGTTCTAGAAATAGGAGAGCTTTCAGTTTCCTAGACTCACTAGACTCCCTGATTTCTACCAGGACTTAGCACTCAGGCCTGTGAGGCAGGAGATACGAAGACTTCCAAAGAAGGACCAGTTCCTCGGATGTGCCCCCTCACAGAGAGATGAAGGGGTGAGTGAAGAAGAGGTAGGGCCTGGAATGGGAGATGGGAGGCCTGGGAGAATGCAAAATGGCTAGGAGCACTGGCTCTGGAGTCAGGCAGACCTCATCTTAGGTCCCAGCTATATCAGCTAGCTATGTGATCTGGTTTTCTGTTTATAAAATGCAAGTAGTGTTACCTACTCATAATTGCTGTTCTTAGTACTAAATAAGATATTGCCTGTTAAATGCTTAGCTCAGTGCTAAGTAAATACTAGCTCTAGTTATTCTAACCTCCCCTAGAATCTGTTGGGAATGCCAATGAGTTCGGGAGCCATATGTTACTGGGCCAGTGAGCTTTTCATTCACTTTTTCCCTTATTCTTCCTCTTGTCCCTTCACAAACAGGCAGCAGAAAACAGCAGAAACCGAAGAGGGGACAGTGCAGATTCAGGAAGGTGAGTGGGAGAAACAGAACTGAGCTGAGACCAACAGCCCATTGTGGTCTTGCCCCACACCCCATGGCCTATCACCTGTGTACCCTTCTCCTTTTAAATGACATGCAAGTGCAACAGAGGGAGAAAAGCAGTAACTCACAGACTTTTTCCTTTTAATTCAGGCGCAGTGGCAACTGGGGAGGACCCCACCAGTGTGGCTATAGCTAGCATTCAGTCAGCTGCCACTTTCCCTGACCCCAACGTCAAGTACGTCTTCCGAACTGAAAATGGGGGCCAGGTAAGGGAGGGAGCCAGGTGGCTGCAGGTGTTACCTGGGGTTGGGATTGAGGGAGGTGATTGAACCTGTCATGGGGAGACCTGGTTTGGAGGATGAGGTGAAGATGTGGACTAATTGGAGGGTGGGAGTTGGGGGGTGGAATATGAGGTTTACAGTAGAGATTGGTATGGGGTGGGGGCTATGCTGAAACCACTATATGGGAAAAGAAGGGGAATGGCTAAATATATGTCTCTGAAGGATTCTTTTGGGGGGGGCCTATCCAAGAGAAGCTTTATGAGGGGCTCTGGAGTCCCTAGCACTTACTCTCTTGTTCTCTCTTCCCATCCGCCTTTCTTCCCTGAATCTAGGTGATGTACAGGGTGATCCAGGTGTCTGAAGGGCAGCTGGATGGCCAGAGTGAGGGGACTGGCGCCATCAGTGGCTACCCTGCCACTCAATCCATGACCCAGGTACAGGGGTATGGGCTGCAGAGGGGACTCGAGCTCTGAGTAGTAAGATGAAGAAGGGAACTAATAGGATGGGCGTGGCTGGGGATAGTGAGACATCTGGAGTTGCCTTGACACAAAGCACTAGACTCCTCTTCTCTGGATGATTCTCCCTATCTCCTCACAAGATACAGAGCTGCACAGTAGTTCATGGGAAGTATCTGACTGTCACTTGTCTCTGTTCTCTTGCTCCTCTTCCCAGGCCGTGATCCAGGGTGCGTTCACGAGTGATGATGCAGTTGACACAGAGGGGACAGCTGCTGAGACGCACTATACTTACTTCCCCAGCACTGCAGTGGGAGATGGGGCAGGGGGTACCACATCGGGGAGTACAGCAGCTGTTGTTACTACCCAGGGCTCAGAGGCACTACTGGGGCAGGCGACCCCTCCTGGCACTGGTGAGATATTATGTGAGGATGCTGGCTGGAGGGGCTAGGATAGGCTGTGGGACATGGCTGGTGGGCAGTGGGCCTTTACTAATGATCCCGTAATGATCACTAAGACCTGGGAAGGCAGTGAGTCTGGGGCTGCCCTTCCAGCAGGAGGCAGTATGTCTTTTTTTAGAGGAGGATCCCAGGGCCTTGGCCTTAGAGCTTGGTGAGGGTCCTAGTCCCATGTCCTGACAGAACCTCCCTTGCATCTTCACAGGTCAGTTCTTTGTGATGATGTCACCACAAGAAGTGTTGCAAGGAGGAAGCCAGCGCTCTATTGCCCCCAGGACCCACCCTTATTCCCCGTGAGTAACCCTTGTTTCTTACCAGTTACCAGGAATAGTCTTGATTCTTTCCAAAGATTTAGTGTGGTTCCTTACCCCAAACTCCAATCTCAGTTTTTAACCTTGCCTCACTCTGGCCACCCTGGGCTCTATTGTTAGGAAGTCAGAAGCTCCCCGGACAACTCGGGATGAGAAACGCAGGGCTCAGCATAATGAAGGTAGGCATGATCCGCACGTGAAGCTTGGAGCTGTCTGGTGGAATTGGGGACCTCTATGATGTTGAAGGGAGAGGTTAGGTAATTTTACTCTGGGGCCTTTGGTGAGTCACCTTGTCCTCTGCTTGCCCCACAGTGGAGCGCCGCCGCCGAGACAAGATTAACAACTGGATTGTACAGCTGTCCAAGATCATCCCAGACTGCTCCATGGAGAGCACCAAGTCTGGCCAGGTCATGGAAAGACCCTGGTAGTGGGCAGGATGCCTGAATTCTGTCTCCTGGTATTGCTTCCAGAAATGGTAGAGAGTGGGCACACATGGCAATAGTTTTTTCCTATCTGTCTCTGAGGCTCCTGAATCCCTGGGAGATGTTATTCCACCATCCTTTAAGGGAAAACGAGGTCCAGAGTGTGAACATGCTTTTGGAAAGCAAGCCAGGTATTTTTATATCCTAGTCCTTATTTTGTTGGCTTTTTCTTAACAGAGTAAAGGTGGAATTCTATCCAAAGCCTGTGATTATATCCAGGAACTTCGGCAGAGTAACCACCGGTTGTCTGAAGAACTGCAGGGGCTTGACCAACTACAGCTGGACAACGATGTGCTTCGACAGCAGGTCAGACCCCCCCTACCCTCAGTACAGCTGTCCTTGACCTCCCTAGCCACCAACCCAGCTCGGGACTATTTTGTTTTCCATAGAAAGAGCTTTATCTTTACCTCGTCGCTGGTGGGTGTCTGAATAAGTTCAGAGACTTGGGTGTGCTAACTTTTCTACCTATTTCCCTTATTGCTCTTTCCCACGTCCAGGTAGAAGATCTTAAGAACAAGAATCTGCTGCTACGAGCTCAGCTGCGGCACCACGGAGTAGAGGTTGTCATCAAGAGTGACAGCAACTAACTCTGGGGACTCAGGGGCTCTAAGCTCTACAGCCCCTTTCCGAGAACTTCAAATAGCCCAGGAGCCACAGGCTAATAACCCCGTGCCCCTTTCCTTCACTGCCCACATTTGGCATGGGACTGGGGGGAGTTCAGAAGGCGTATCTTTGAATAGAGGCCCTGTGATCTAGCAGCCTGCAGTGGTGTGAAACACACACGTGGGTGTGCACCGACAGTCTCACTCAACCAACCCTACCATGCAGCCCCTGGGCCCTTGTGCTCCTCTTGCACATTGCATGTGCTGTCTCCATGCTGGACACTGGACACACTAAACTGGGGGGCTTGCTCCGTGCTTGCTTAAAGTGCCAGCAGAGTATCTGCTGATAAGCAGTGTTTGGCTTGCCCCTGGACTGGCGCTTCCACTGGTTCTTCCTTTCCCTGGAGCTCAGATGTGCTCCTCAGGACTCGGGGGAATAGGCTTTAGCAGGAAGTGGGGATCGGAGGCTTAGCAGTGGCTGCTGTCCCAGGAAGAGGAGATTGGCCAGCGAGCAGTTGAGGCCTATGCAGGTCTCTGGCACCAGGGAGAACAAGAGGCAGGGCCCACTGGGGGCCTTACCCCATTGTGGGGACGGATTTTTTTTCCTTTTCTTTCTTTTTTTTTTTTAAAGATAAAATGTTCAGAGCCATGACTGTCTCTGGGTCTTCCTCCCTTTGTGGGCTTCATGAGGCTGGGAGGGAGGGAACACACTGCTTTGACCAGTAAGGGTTGGGTCAAGGTTGGGTGGGGTATCGGAGCTCCTATGGTTACGACAGTGAGTTCTACTACTTGGGCCAGGCCTATATGTCGTTGGCCGTCCACGCCCGCAATCGCGAAGATTTCTCTAGGGAGTGTGTTAGGAGCACCGGGAACAGGTGCCGCGGGGGCTGTGCGGGAGGCAGTGCCTTTGCTTCCGGTTCCGGTCGCTCTCAGCTCCGCGGCAGCTTCGGGAAGGCGGGGGAGATGCTGCCCGCTCTCAGGGGGCGGGCCGGGGCCAAGTTCCTGAAACTCACATTTGCGGTGCGCACCATGGCTGGAGGTACCTGCAGGGGAAACCTGGGATCCGGTTTAGGCCAACCTGTGGCCTTAGGAGCTCTCGGAACGCCCCCGGTGGAGGTGTACGCAGAGGGAGGCGCGAAGGGGAGTGGCGGAGGGGTCCTCGCCCATCCCTCGCCAGGTTGGGGCGCTGCCAGGTGAGGGGGGCCCCCGCGGCAGTCGAGCGGGCGGCAGTCCTGCTTCCCTTAAGGCTCGCGTGCCCCTTCCTCAGAGCCTACGGTCTCGCTCCCTGAACTCCGTTCTCTTCTGGCCTCGGGCCGGGCCCGGCTCTTTGACGTGAGATCCCGGGAGGAGGCGGCGGCTGGAACCATCCCTGGGGCTCTCAACATCCCGTGTACGGGATTGAGGGGGGAAGCCCTGGTGGTGGATTGGAGACAGTTTAGGAGGGTCTTAGCCAATAGGATCTCATTTAGGATGATGTGGGAAGGCATTGGTTACAGGGGTCCCGTATTCCTGTGGCTCCCGCCCCCCAAACTTCCCTTAAGAAGGATTGATGGGAGGCGGATCCTGGCAGCGGAACTGGCCCTTCCACCTTGAGAGGGTAACAGGCAATGAGGAAGGGGCAGGCCAGATTCACACGCTTGACCTCCCCAAAGCTGGATGCCTGAGTTTGCCCGCGCCTCCTCACAAACTAGGAAAGTGGCTTCCATTCAGGCTGACTTCCTGTGCAGGTAGGATGTAGCCTGTCCTTGAAGTGGGTGGGGGTGGGGCAGTTGTCACCATGTGTTGTTTTGGGGCCCCTTGGAGATTTGTTCGACCACAGGACCGGTCCTTCCAGACCCAACCACTGAACCTGAGATTGCCCGACTGCCGGCTTTCCATTGTATCCTCTCGACTCCTCCTCCCAGTGTCAGAGTTGGAAAGCGCCCTGCAGATGGAGCCAGCTGCTTTCAAGGCTATGTACTGCGCTGAGAAGCCAAAGCTGGAAGAAGAGAATCTCATTTTCTTCTGTCAGATGGGCAAGCGGGGCTTGCAGGCCACGCAGCTGGCCCAGAGCCTTGGATACAAAGGGTATGGGGGTGGTGTGGCTTGGTAACTGGGGGGGGGGGGCGGTGAAGACTGGGGGCTGCCTCCTTGGCTCTCTCCTTCCCTCACCCCTATTTTTCTTCACAGGGCTCGGAACTACGAAGGAGCCTATAGAGAATGGCTCCAGAAAGAAGGTTAGGTAGAAGGTGGCTTACTGAATGCTCCCTCCCCGCTGCCGGTGGCCGGCTTAACTAAGAGTGATGAAAGGGCTGACTTGTGGGGTTGAGCAACTCCTTATAGCACTGTGCATGAAAAGCAGCAAATAAAGAGCATTTAATCAAAGTATTGGAAGCACTTAATTTGTCAGGTGGATTGCAAACAGTTCTAATCATAACCTAGACTTCAATTTAGCCCTAGGTCCTTCTTCTTCCAGCATTCATCTGGCCCCCCCAACGAAAACCAAAACCAAAACACCCAGATGTTTGCTGAAAGACTGTAATCCAGAATGACCTAGTAGCTTAAAAAAACAAAACTTGGGCCTCATCTCAGATTTGATGGAACCTGGTTTTACAAGGCCCTCAAGTAATTCTAATACGCAGTCAGGAGCCAGAACTAGACCAGAGGTCAGTAAACTATGGCCCCACTTGGTCTTGCTACCATGACCTTTTGTTTACACATTGTCTGTAACCACTTCTGTGCCAAAATGGGAGAACAGTTGCAACAGAAACTATATGTTCTTTGAAGTATCTAGTCCTTTATAGAAAGTTTGTGTATCCTTGCTCTAGGTCTTCAGGTCCCCAGCCCCAACCTCACTTCCCTCAGACTTTGTCACTGGGTTGAGGAAATGAAATGGTTTTTCCCAGGCAGTTGGGTGAAGGACTGGATGCCACCCCTAATCCCAAGCATAGATCACAGGTATGAGGAGCTCCTCCTGTGCCACCAGAAAGAGGTCTGAGTTTTTACCAGCATAGTTCCTTGATCTCACAGTAGATTTAACAAAATTTAATTGGTTTAAAAGAAAAACAGAAACAGCACATACTCACTGAGGCAAAATGCAACACTATACAGTAGGTATGTAATTTCCCTCTGTTATGTTTCATGATTTAATGCATATCCTTCCAGACCTATTAAATATTTCAATGTCAGAGTTTTTTTTTTTAATTAATTTATTTGGCTGTACTGAATCTTCATTGAGGCATGCAGGATCTTTAGTTGAAGCACGCAAACTCTTAATTGGTACATGTGAGATCTAGTTCCCTAACCAAGGATCAAACCCAGACCCCCTGCATTGGGAGCCAGGAGTCTTAGCCACTGAACCACCAGAGAAGTCCCTGAATTCTGACTTGTTAAATTTGATTATAAAAAATTTTCCTCCTTAGTTTGTGGAAGAGAAGGTTGAGTCAGAGATGGATCCAGTTTTCTGATTTTTCAAGTTTCTGAAGAAATTCCTTGGAGGCATTTCCTATATTCCTTGCCTTTCTCTCACCTTTTCCTTTCCTCCTCCTGCCTTTGGGACTGTACCCAGCCCTTATACATCTTTTACCTCACAGTCTACACTGCACACTGTATAAAATCTTCCATTCATCTGAGCTCTCCACTTCCTTTCACAAACCTATTTCATTCTCTCCCTGGACTGGTCACACTACTGAGTTTAGCTGGACATTGTTGGGTTTGGAGATAAACTTGAAATATGTGAAAGAGTCTAGTCTAGGGTCTGGCAAATAATAGATGTCGGTTACTCTTTCCTCAAATACCAAAATTCCTTTGGTTCTCAGACTGGTTGGGAAATTTTTCCTGGGCTTTAATTTCCCTCTTTTATTTATTTATTTATTTATTTATTTTTATTTTATGTGGGATCTCATTCCCTGACCTGGGATCGAACCTGGGCCCCCTGCACTAGAATGTGTAGTTTTAGCCACTGGACCACCAGGGAAGTCCCCTAATTTCCCTCTTTTAAAAAAAAAATTTGTTTATTTATTTTTGGCTATGCTGGGTCTTCATTGCTTTCCAGGGGCTTTCTTTAGTTGCAGTGAGCAGGGGCTACTCTTTTTGCGGTGTTTGGGCTTTTCTTGGTGGTGGCTTCTCTTGTTGCAGAGCACCGGCTCTAGAGTGCTCAAGTTTTGGCAGTTGCATCATGTGGGCGCAGTTGCACTTTGGCATGTGGGATCTTCCCAGCATGCATGTGTGCTAAGCCGCCTCAGTCGTGTCCGACTCTTTGCGACCCCATGGGCTATAGCCCACCAGGCTCTTCTGTCCATGGGGATTCTCCAGGCAAGAATACTGGAGTGAGTTGCTGTGCCCTCTTCAAGGGGATCTTCCCAACCCAGCGATAGACCCTGCGTCTCTTATATCTCCTGCATTAGCAGATGGGTTCTTTACCACTAGTATCACCTGGGAAGCCTGGGATCTTCCCGGACCAGGTATAAAACCCATGTCCCCTGCATTGGCAGGCAGACTCTCAACCACTAGACTACCAGGGAAGTCCCAAATTTCCCTTGTTGAGTCTCAACTGTTGAGTCTTCTTTTATCCCTCCTCAAATTTTATAATTTGATTATAACATTTATTTTTTAGTGAAGCATAATTTACCTACAATAAAATACCTTTTTTTTTTTGGCATGGCATGTGGGATTTTAACTTCCCAACTAGGGATCCAAACTGTGCTCTCTGCAGTGGAAGCATGGAGTCCCAACCACTGGATTGCCCCGGGATTCCCTAAAATGCAGTGTTCTTAAGTGTTCCCTTCATTAAGTTTTGACAGTTGTACACTTACTTGAAGCAAGCATCCTAACCAAGATATAGAACGCTGAAATCTCCAAAATTTCTCTGGGACCAGTCAATTCCATCCTTAATCTCTTTTTAGGCAACCATTTTGTATTTTCTGTCACCTAAACTAATTTTCTAGCTTCCTTCCTAGCCTGCCAACCTACAATACTTGCTTTCTTCAGTTCAGCTGATGAGGCTTAGAGAGAATCCTGGAAGTAAACTGAGCTGACCCACTACCTGACCATGCCCTCTGGCTTGATCATTGTTAAGAGAACATTCCTCTTTCCCCATCATTAACTGTGTAGGTCATAATCTTGTTGGGCTGTGCCAACTGATGACCTTGCCCTTTGCCAGCTCTCTGTCGTTCCCTTGCCTTCTCTCTCCCCATGCTATATCAGACTCCTCTCTCATCATACTTTATCTACCCTAGGTTTGTGTTGAGTGAGTCGTCGTATCTATTGCATTACATTTTGGTTGTTTCTCTCTCAGTTGATTATGAATTCCTCAAAGGTAGGAATTGGCTTTCGTTTCCCTGTCTCCACCGCGTGGGATTCAAGTTCTCAGAGCTTTACTAACTAGCCTTCCAACTTTCAGAATCTCCTAATTTCAGTCTTTCTGAAACGTTGCTGCCTGAGCAACCTTAAAGTAACATTTTAATCTTATCAGTCAGAGTTGATCATTTACAATGTGTCCTTGTTGCCTAGTGGCTCAAGCATGTGTCTTGACCTGGCATTCCGAGCAGTCTTTAGTCTGGATCTGGCATCACCCTGACTTTTCAAACACATCTTTCAGTGCCAGCTCCCATCAGGCTAGTTTCTTTAGTGGCCTAAGTAGATCCTCCTCCCTTCTGACCCTGGCCTCTACTCACCATTTACCCTGTTTGGGAAGCTTCCAGCCTCTTCTGTGCCATTAAGAATTTCACAAAAATTAGAAGAATGTATTTGGCAGGATGCTTGCTATCTTCATCCAGAGGGCTTTTAAACTGAAGGAAAAGGAAGAAAAATAACCCGATAAAATTATGTAACTGATTCATGAAGGTCAGAGGGAACAGAAGAATGGTGGAGAAGGTACACTCTTCTATGTAGCACTTATCACACTGTATTATAATTTATGTGGTTCTTCCCCTTGGACCTAGCTCTTTTTTTTTCTTTAACTGATTAATTTTTGGCTGTGCTGGGTCTTTGTTGCTGCGTGCAGGCTTTTTCTAGTTGGTGTGAGCAAAGGCTACTTTCTTGTGGTGCATGGGCTTCTCATTGCGGTGGCTTCTCGTCACAGAGCACGGTCTCAAGGGCTCACAAGTTCAGGAGTTGTGGTGCACAGGCTTAGTTGCCTTGAGGCATGTGGAGTCTTCCTGGACCAGAGATGGAAACTATGTCCCTTGCTTTGACAGGTGGACTCCTAACCACTGGACCACCAGGGAAGTCCTGGACTGAGCTTTTTAAGGGGAGGGACTGTTTATTTCATTTCTGTATGGCCAACAATGAAACCAGAACTGCATAAAGCAGGTACTCAAGAGATGCTGAACTTTGACTGAGGTGTTTAATAATCCAGGGAGGGAAATGCAAGGGGAGAAAGTTGGGAAGAAGACTCCTGAATGGTATTACAGCATGTTATGTAAAGAACCCAGGCCATGAATCAGAGTTCTAAGTTCCAGTTCTGACTCAGCACTCCTTAGTGGTCACTGCAAGTTCCTTTCCAATTCTCACTTTCCTTATCTATAAAATGGGGGTTAAAAGACTTATCTGTTTGGATGGTTCTGAAAGTTTACTGGAAATATGTAAACATATGAAAAGTGCCTGCCATTCAAAATGTGTAGATTTAGAGATGTATGTATGAGTAGACACAAGAAGGTAAATAAAACAGCATAGATATAACTGAAACTTGATGGAAGGGAATTTATGACTGGCAGTAGAAAAGTATTTTTTTTTTTTAATATAATGCAAGAGTCAGATAACATAAATGTGCAGCTTGATGATTTTTTACATACTCATTTAACCACTGCTTCTGCTCAGAAAACATATACTGAGATTTGAATCATTTAAACCATGTTGAAACTTGCTTTATAGCCAAGTGTATGGTTGATTTTTGCATATGTTCCATGAACACTTGAAAAGATATATTTTACAGTTTTGAGGTGCAGTGTTCTATATATTAATATATCAGTGCCAGTTTATTATTTTGTTCACATCTATAGCTCTGCTGATTTTTCTTTTTTTGCCTGCTTATTCTATTAGCTACTTACAGAGATATGTTTAAATCTTTCATCGTGATTTGGATTTGTCTTTTCTCTCTTTTTTCTGGCATTTTTATTTATATATTTGGAGATGATGTTATCAGATGTTCCAGATTTAGAATTGCTACGCTTCCTCTGGAATGGATCCTTTTCTTATTACATCCTTCTTTAGCTCTGATGATGCTTTCTACCTTAAAGTCTATTTTATCTGCTGTTATTACAACAACACCAGCTTAGTTTCAGTTAATGTTTACATGGTAATAATAGGCCATGTCTCCTAGAATTCATATTAACCAAAGAAGAAAACACTAAGTACAACTAGACACAAGAAATGGACTATAGGAAAGCAAATTTTTTAAGTTAAAAGAAAATACCAGTTAAATAGCTGAAGACTCTAAGGAGAGTAGGAGTCAGGAAGTTGAGAGTCTAAAGAACCTAGACTTGATAGTATTTCCCAGTGGGAAGTCCTGCCAGCTCATTCATTCCCTTAGTTTTTCCAGTCCTAATCATATTCCTCAACCTGTTAAGTCCTCCAATTAATTGACCTTACCTCAGTTTCACTATTAGTTTCTTCATGCCCTTATTTTCCTCCTAATCCAGTTGACCCCATGTGTGGCTATTATTATCATCATTATTCTGCATAATTGGGACTAAACTTACAAAGAAAATTCAAAACATATTGAAGAAAATGAAAACCATAAAAGAAGACCTGTATGAAAGAAAAAACGGAAGCTTCTCAGATAGGAAGACTCAACTCCATACATGTATCAGTTTAGCTGAAATTAAGAATTGCCAGGAAAAAAAACAAACAAACATGAGCAGGAGCAAGTTCTACCAGCTATTACAATATATAATAAGGTGGTTGTTTGCAATTAAATAGATGGGTTCCAAACCGCACAATCTATACCAAGATAAGTTTCAAATTAATCAAAAATTTAAGTAAAAATGGAAACTATCAAGAATTATTTCATTATCTAAAAGTGAGGAACCTCAATGTTCATTGCAACACTTTATAATAGTCAGGATGTGGAAGTAACCTAATGTCCATCAACAGAGGAATGGATAAAGATGTGGCACATATATACAATGGAATATTACTCAGCCATAAAAAAGAAATGAAATTGTGCCATTTGTGGAGATGTGGATGGACCTAGAGACTATTATACAGAGTGAAGTAAGGCAGAAAGAGAAAAAAAATCATAGAATATCACTTATATGTGGAATCTAGAAAAATGGTACAGATGAACTTATATGCAAAGCAGAAAATAGAGACACAGGTGTAGAGAACAAATGTATGGATACTGAGGGGAGAGAGGGAGGTGGGATGAACTGGGAGATTGGGATTGACACATATACACTACTATGTATAAAACAAACAACTAATGAGAACCTACTTATAGCACAGAACACTATTCAATGCTCTCTGGTGACCTAAATGGGAAGGAAATCTGAAAAAGAGAGGATGTAGGTATATAGATAGCTGATTCACTTTGCTGCACAGCAGAAACTAACACAACATTGTAAAACAACTCTATTCCAAAAAAAATTAATTTAAAAAAAGTGATGGGAATGTAGTGTACAGCATGGTGACTCTTAGTTAATAATACTGTACTGTGTATGTGATAGTTGCTGAGAGAATACATAGTAAAGGTTTTCATTATAAGAAAACAAATTGCAATAAATAAAAGTGAGGAAGATCTCTGAGTCAAAATTTAGAAGCCATGAAAGAAAAGACTCATAAAAAACAATACAAAAACAAGCAAGCTTATGGGTGGCAAAAACAGAAACAAATAGGGACTTCCCTATTAGTCGGCTGCAGGGGGCGCAGTTTCCCTCCCTGGCCTGGTAACAGGTCCTGCATGCCCTGTGTCACAGCCAAAAAGAAAAACAAAATGCAAAACAAAAGGAAAAGAGCCCCCCAAACAAACAAACATCACACAAGTCAAAAGACAAAGTGAGGGGAAAATTCAAGTCATAGCATACACAAAGGGCTAACTCCTGGGCTGTATAAAGAGCCCTTAGAAGTGTAAAGTGTTAGTCTTTCAGTCGTGTCCGACTCTTTGTGACCCCATGGACTGGGGCCTGCCAAACTCCTCTTTCCATGCGATTCTCCAGGCAAGAATACTGGAGTGGGTTGCTATTTCTTCAGGGGATCTGCCCAACCCAGGGATCAAACCCGGGTCTCCTGCATTTCAGCAGATTCTTTACTGTCTGAGCCACCAGGGAAACTTACAAATAGAATACTATGCAAATGTAAAAAAGAATGAGGAAACAATTCATTTGAGAAGTGCATTCTCCAAGACATATTTTCAGGTGAAAAAAAAATGTATGCTATCTTTTGTGTAAAAGAGAAAAAAAAGTAAGATAATTAATAAAGTAAAAGTAAAATAAGTAAAAGTAAAATAATCTGCATATATGTTTATATTTGCTTATATTAGCAAAAACAAACAAAAACCCCAAAAACTCTGGGAAAACACAGAATTAAGTAAACCGCCACTCCCTTAAATACCACTTTAACATCCTTGATGCTTTCTCCATCCATTTGTTTAGGAAAATCCCAACTATGGTCATATCCAACTAACCACTTACTGTTTTTCTATAGTCAAAGAGCTGGAGTAAAAGTCACACCAGCTTGACTGGTCTCTCTTGAAATTTATGTCTAGAATATCTTGTAGACACTTGTTACAGCTCACCAGTCCTAATACACTTCCCCAGTACGTACAGTTTCTGTGTCTACTACTCCCCACTCTTCAATCTCCTGAACTTTCCTTTTTCCTCTGTACTTTTAGCTAATGATTTTACCTCATACTCCAGAGAACAAAAGTTAGACTGAATTTTTATCATCTTCCCACTACAAATATTCCAATGGTACCATACACTTCCTGCTAGTCATAGTGATTGTCTCTGTTCTCTTTTTGAGCCTCAGCTTGTGGATTCCATCTCCTCTCTCCTCAAGAACATAGTACTGCAACTACCCCCTCTTTCATACAGCATTTCTTTCTACTGGACCATTGCCATTAGCAAACAATCCTTTCCATGTAAACAAAATACCTACTCTGCCTTCATCCAGCACCCTTCCAGCTGCCGCTACTTTTTTCTGCTGCTCTTCTCAGCAAAATCTCTCTTGAACTGTCCGTGGTCATAGTCTATATTTTCTCAGTTTACATTCTCTCCTCAGCCTACTCCATACAGGTTTTATTGCCTATTCCACTACTCTATTGAAACTTCTTCCAAGGTGACCCAGGAACAATATACAGGAATGAGATTAGATATAGGTTGCCCTGGGACGAGGCTTTCTTGGTAGCTCAGTTGGTAAAGAATCCACTTGCTATGCAGGAGACCTGGGTTCCATCGCTGGGTTGGGAAGATGCCCTGGAAAAAGAAATGGCAACCCACTCCAGTATTCTTGCCTGGGAAATCCCATGGACAGAGGAGTCTGGCAGGCTACAGTCCATGGGGTTGGACAAGACTAAACCACCACCACCGCCCTGGGAAGGGGGCACACCTTTGTGTGACTCTCAGGTGTAAGTAGTTCCCAAAGAGGCCAACAACTGGGGAAATCATCCTTCACTTCTGAAGGGGAGTCTGAATAGCACATCACAGCATCACTACAGTATCTTTGTATGTATAGAAAACCCTACATTCCAAAACGGATAGAAGGGGAAGGAAATCTCAGGGCAAAGAGAAAATTGAATAAGTCAGATGAAGTCAGGATAAGGTCAGAAGAAATGAGGAATGCATGTCAATATTTGAATTTGGATTGCAAATTTGGGCTTGCTCTTCCTAGAGATTAAAGCAAAATGACTAATGATCAATTATAAAATGTAAGGTATCTATACAATCAATATGTGACAGAAGCATAGCATTTTTCAACAGGAACCTCTGGAAATATCAGTAGCTAGAGTGCTATATCAGTGTACTCTGCCAGCTTGGAAAGAGGTCACTTAAGGATTTTGTTTTCAACTCTGTCTTTGTTCCATATTTTTTTAAAAACTTATTGAACTGGGTCAGAGACAGCATGCTTATGAAACTGGCATATAATACAGATTCAGGTTCAACTGCTAATATACTGGATGACAGGATCAAGATTTATATTTAATATTTCCTTCCAGAATTTTCCACTTTGCAAATAAACTCACCAATCTGAAGTTTACAAAATCTATTTTTTCTTAAAATACTACAGAAAATAAATGTTAATGATAATAAAACTTTAAAATTGATTATTTATTTCATCAATTTATGGGAAAAAGAACCTGGTGAATATCAAATTATTTGGGACTTCTCTGGTGGTAACACTGAAGAAGCTGAAGCTGAATGGTTCTATGAAGACCTACAAGACCTGCTAGAATTAACAACCAAAAAAGATGTCCTTTTCATTATAGGGGACTGGAATGCAAAAGTAGGAAGTCAAGAAACACCTGGAGTAACAGGCAAATTTGGCCTTGGAGTACAGAATGAAGCAAGGCAAAGTCTAATAGAGTTTTGCCAAGAGAATGCACTGGTCATAGCAAACACTCACTTCCAACAACACAAGAGAAGGCTCTACACATGGACATCACCAGATGGTCAACCCCGAAATCAGATTGATTATATTCTTTGCAGCCAAAGATGGAGAAGCTCTATACAGTCAGCAAAAGCAAGACTGGGAGCTGACTGGCTCAGATCATGAACTCCTTATTGCCAAATTCAGACTTAAATTGAAGAAAATGGGGAAAACCACTAGACCATTCAGGTATGACCTAAATCAAATCCCTTATGACTATACAGTGGAAATGAGAAATAGATTTAAGGGACTAGATCTGATAGACAGAGTGCCTGGGGAACTATGGACAGAGGTTTGTGACATTGTACAGGAGACAGGAATCAAGACCATCCCCAAGAAAAAGAAATGAAAAAAGCAAAATGGCTGTCTGAGGAAGCCTTACAGATAGCTGTGAAAAGAAGAGAAGCGAAAAGCAAAGGAGAAAAGGAAAGATATACCTATTAGAACGCAGATTTTCAAAGAATAGCAAGGAGAGATAAGAAAGCTTTCTTCAGCCATCAGTGCAAAGAAATAGAGGAAAACAATAGAATGGGAAAGACTAGAGATCTCTTCAAGAAAATTAGAGATACCAAGGTAACATTTCATGCAAAGATAGGCTCAATAAAGGACAGAAATGGTATGGACCTAACAGAAGCAGAAGATATTAAGAAGAGGTAGCAAGAATACACAGAAGAACTGTACAAAAAAGATCTTCACGACTCAGATAATCACGATGGTGTGATCACTCACACTCACCTAGAGCCAGACATCCTGGAATGTGAAGTCAAGTGGGCCTTAGGAAGCATCACTACAAACAAAGCTAGTGGAGGTGATGGAATTCCAGTTGAGCTATTTCAAATCCTAAAAGATGCTGTAAAAGTGCTGCACTCAATATTTCAGCAAATTTGGAAAACTCAGCAGCAGCCACAGGACTGGAAAAGTTCAGTTTTCATTCCAATCCCAAAGAAAGGCAATGCCAAAGAATGCTCAAACTGCTGCACAATTGCACTCATTTCACACGCTAGTAAAGTAATGCTCAAAATTCTCCAAGCCAGGCTTTGGCAATACGTGAACTGTGAACGTCCAGAATGTTCAAGCTGGATTTAGAAAAGGCAGAGGAACCAGAGACCAAATTGCCAACATCCACTGGATCATCGAAAAAGCAAGAGAGTTCCAGAAAAACATTTATTTCTGCTTTATTGACTATGCCAAAGCCTTTGACTGTGTGGATCACAATAAACTGTGGAAAATTCTGAAAGAGATGGGAATACCAGATCACCTGACCTGCCTCTTGAGAAACCTGTTTGCAGGTCAGGAAGCAACAGTTAGAACTGGACATGGAACAACAGACTGGTTCCAAGTAGGAAAAGGAGTACGTCAAGGCTGTATATTGTCACCCTGCTTATTTAACTTATAGGCAGAGTACATCATGAGAAACACTGGGCTGGAGGAAGCACAAGCTGGAATCAAGATTGCCGGGAGAAATATCAATAACCTCAGATATGCCGATGACACCACCCTTATGGCAGAAAGTGAAGAACTAAAGAGCCTGTTGATGAAAGTGAAAGAGGAGAGTGAAAAAGTTGGCTTAAAACTCAACATTCAGAAAACTAAGATCATGGCATCTGGTCCCATTAGTTCATGGCAAATAGATGGGGAAACAGTGGAAACAGTGGCTGACTTTATTTTTCTGGGCTCCAAAATCACTGCTGATGGTGATTGCAGCCATGAAATTAAAAGATGCTTACTCCTTGGAAGGAAACTTATGACCAACCTAGACAGCATGTTAAAAAGCAGAGACATTACTTTGTCAACAAACGTCCACCTAGTCAAGGCTATGGTTTTTCCAGTGGTCATGTATGGATGTGAGAGTTGGACTATAAAGAAAGCTGAGCGCCAAAGAATTGATGCTTTTGAACTGTGGTGTTGGAGAAGATTCTTGAGAGTCCCTTGGACTACAAGGAGATCAAACCAGTCCATCCTAAAGGAGATCAGTCCTGGATGTTCATTGGAAGGACTGATGTTGAGCTGAAACTCCAATACTTTGGCCACCTGATGCAAAGTGCTGACTCATTTGAAAAGACCCTGATGCTGGGAAAGATCGAGGGCAGGAGGAGAAGGGGATGACAGAGGATGAGATGGCTGGATGGCATCACCGACTCAATGGACATGGGTTTGGGTGGACTCCGGGAGTTGGTGATGGACAAGGAGGCCTGGCGTGCTGTGGTCTATGGGGTTGCAAAGTGTCGGACATGACTGAGCAACTGAACTGAACTGAACTGGTGGTACACTGGATGAGAATTCACCTGCCAATTCAGGGGACATGGTTTCAATACCTGGTCTGGGAGGATGCCACGTGCTGCAAAGCAACTTAAGTCCATGCACCACTACTACTGAGCCGGAGCTGTAGAACCCAAGAGACACAACTACTGAGTCCATGTGCCACAACTACTAGAGCCTGAGCTCCATGACAAGAGAACCCACCACAGTGAGAAGGCTGGGCACTGAAACTAGAGAGTACCCCCTGCTTGCCACAACTCGAGAAATCCCGTGCGCAGCAACAAAGACTTACCACAGCCAAAAATAAATACATAATTAAAAAAATTATTTGTACACTCCAAATTTACTTGTATGCTTTGTGGTGGTGTAGTTGCTGTCATGTCCAACTCTTTTGACCCCATGGACTGTAGCCTGCCAGCTTCTTCTGTTCATGGGATTTCCTAAGCATAAATACTGGAGTGGGTTGCCATTTTCTTCTCCAGGGGATCTTCCTGTCCCAGGGATAGAACCTACATCTCCTGCATTACAGGCAGTCTCCTGCCTTTCGAGTGAATTCTTTACCACTGAGCCACCAGGAGAGCCCCTTTATGCTTTGTAAATATATACATAAATGTTTTATATAGAAATAACTGGAATGCACATTATTTGTATTTACTTTAATCATTAACATTATTACATGTATACTTTTCTGTATATTAATTCATTTTCAAAATGAAAAATATAAAATTGAGTAGGGACAAATGCACTTGCTGCTGCTGCTGCTCAGTCGCTTCAGTCGTGTCCAACTCTGTGTGACCCCTTAGACGGCAGCCCACCAGGCTCCCCCGTCGCTGAGATTCTCCAGACAAGAACGTTGGAGTGGGTTGCCATTTCCTTCTCCAATGCATGAAAGCGAAAAGTGAAAGTGAAGTTGCTCAGTCGTGTCCGACCCTTAGCGACCCCATGGACTGCAGCCCACCAGGCTCCTCCGTCCATGGGATTTTCCAGGCAAGAGTCCTGGAGTGTGGTGCTATTTCCTTTGTACTTTGGTTAAAATTGCACAGGGGGACTTCCCTGGTGGTCCAGTGGCAGGACTTCGAGCTCCCAACGCAGGAGGCCCAGGTCAGGGAACTAGATTCATCCCTGGTTAGGGAATTAGATCCCACATGCTGCAAGTAAGACCTGATGTAGCCAAATAAACGAATTTAAATATTTTTAAAAAATTGTATAGGGACTTCCCTGGTGGTCCAATGCTTCAGACTCTGAGCTCCCAATCCACTGGGCACAGGTTTGATCCCTGGCTGGGGAACTAAGATCCCTGCATGCTGCACAGGGTGGCCAAAACCCCACAACTGTATAAAGATAGTATGTGAGAGATCTGGTTTAATAGTAGTTCAAGCAAAAATAAAAGGCTGGGACTTCCCTGGTGGTCCAGTGGCTAAGGCTCCATGCTTCCAATGCAGGAGGTCTGGGTTTGATCCCTGGTCAGGGAACTCCATCCCACCTGCTGCAACTAACACCTGGTGCAGTCAAATAAATAAATAAAAATAAATATTATTAAAAAATAAGAGGCTTGTGGGTTTTAGTTTGCTGTAAATTGACTGTAAATTACTTAGTATTTATAATAACATTAATATTAGTTGTTAATAATTCTATAATATTAATAAATATTATACTTACAAATGCATTTTTAAAATTGAAGTATAGTTGATATACAATACTATATTAGTTTTAGATGTACAGCATAGTGATTCAATATTTTTATAGATTATACTCCATTTAAGGTTATTATACAGAAATGGCTATATTTCCCTGTGCTACACAATATATCTTTATTGCTTATCTATTTTATACGTAATAATTTGCATCTCTTAATCCCATACCCCTAATCTTGACCATCTTCCCTCTCCCCACTAGTATCTACTAGTTTGTATTCTATATCTGTCAGTCTGTTTTGTTACATGTGCTTAGTCGCCCAGTCGTATCTAACTCTGTGACCCCATGGACTGCAGCCCACCAGGCTCCTCTGTCCATGGGGATTCGCTAGGTAAGACTACTGGAGTCGGTTGCCATGCCCCCTTCCAGAGGATCTTCCCAACCCAGGGAAGGAACCCAGATCTCCCACATTGCAAGCAAATTCTTTACCATCTGAGCTACATAGGAAGCCCAAGAATACTGGAGCGGGTAGCCTATCCCTTCTCCAGGGGATCTTCCCAACCCAGGAATTGAACTGGGGTCTCCTGCATTGCAGGTGGATTCTTTATCAGCTGAGTTACCAGGGAAGCCCTTAAGTTTTGTTACATACATTTGTTTTTTCAGATTCCATATATAATGAGATCAAACTGTCAACTCTAAAGGAAATCAATCCTAAATATTCATTGGAGGGACTGATGCTGAGGCTGAAGCTCCAATACTTTGGCCACCTGGAGTGAAGGGCTGACTCATTGGAAAAGATCTGATGCTGGGAAAGATTGAAGGCAGGAGAAAGTGACGACAGAGGATGAGATGGTTGGATGGCATCACCGATTCAATGGACATGAGTTTGAGCAAGCTCCGGTAGATAGTGAAGGACAGGGAAGCCTGCTATGCTGCAGTCCATCGGATTGCAAAGAGTCGGACACGACTGAACAACTGAACAACAACCAAATGATAACATACAGTATTTGTCTTTCTGTCTAAGTTATTTCATGAAGTTTAATACTCTCTGTGTCCACCAAGATGTTGCAAATGGCAGAATTTCATTCTTTTTCATGGTTTAATTTAATTTAAATTTAATTTCATTCTTTTTCCTGTGTGTGTGTGTGTATGTGTGTATATGTGTGTGTGTGTATCAGTCACATCTGCTTTATCCACTCACCTGTTGGTGGATGCTTAGACTGCTTCCATATGTTGGCTGTTGTAAATAATGCTACTGTGAATATTGGGATGCATGTATCTTTTCAAATTAGTGTTTTTTGTTTTTTTGGCTAAACACTCAGGAGTGGAATTGCTGGATCATATGGTAGTTCTACTTCTCGTTTTTTGAGGAACTTCTATACTGGCTGCACCAATTTACATTACCACCAACAGCATACAAGGGTTCCCTTCCCTGCACTTCCTTGCCAACATTTATTGTTTATAGACATTATGATAATAACCATTATGACAGGTGTGAGGTGATCTCATTGTGATTTTGATTTGCATTTCTCTAATACTTAGTGATGTTGAACATCTTCTCATGTGCTTATTAGCCATGTGTATGTCTTTTTTGGAAGGTTGTCTATCTGGGCTGTTTTAAAACCTGGTTATAGGGAGTTCAACCTGGTGCTCTGTGACAACCTAGAGGGGTAGGATGGTGGGTTAGGGAGGAAGGTTCAAGAGGGAGGGGATGTATATATACTTATGGCTGATTCACATTGCTGTATGGCAGAAACCAACACAACATTTTAAAGCAATTATCCTCCAATTAAAAATAAATTAAAAAAAAAATAGGGACTTTCCTGGTGGTCCAGTGGTTAAGAATCTGCCTTCCAAAGCAGGGGACATGGGTTCAGTCCCTGGTGGAGCAGCTAAGACCCAATGTGCTGGGGGCAACTAAGCCTACATGCTACTCAGTGCAGCCAAAAAAATAAATAAAACTGGGTTGTTTATTGATATTAAGTTATATGAGCTGTTTATATATTTTGGATATTAACCCCTTATTGATCATATCATCAGCAAGTATTTTATATCATTCAGTAGATTGTCTTTTACTTTGCTGTGCAAAGGCTTTGAAGTTTAGTTAGGTCTTTTTGTTTATTTTTGTTTTTATTTCTTTTGCCTTAGGAGACAGATCTAAAATATATTGCTACGATTTACATCAAAAAGTGTTCTTCCTATGTTCTCTCCTAGGTCTAATGTTTAGGTCTTTAATCCATTTTGAGTTTATTTTTGAATATGGTGTGAAGAAATGTTCTAATCTCATTCTTTTATGTGTAGCTGTCCAGTTTACTCTATACCATTTATTGAAGAGATTGTCTTTTCTCCAACATATATTCTTGCCTCCTTTGTTGTAGATTAACTGACATAAGTATGGGGTTGCAAATGCATTCTTAGACTGAAGTTCTTAAAATGTACCAGGCCCTGTGCTAAGTAAGCATAGTACATCTATTATATTATTTAATTCTTATTTTGCCATTGTTGTTGTTCAGTTGCTCAGCTGTGTCTGATTCTTTGTGACCCCATGGACTGCAGCATGCCAGGCTTCCCTGTCCTAAGGTAAGTCATATTGTTAGGTAGTTAGAATAGAAAAAGGACAATATTGCCATCATCATAACTGCCTTCTGAATTGAGAAAATTTCAGAGAAATGTGAGCCGGCCAAGGACAGATAGTTAGATTGGGGAATTGGGTTTTAACTGAGATCTGTCTATCCCTTAGAGAGATAGTTTCTCCAGTGCCTGGTTCAGTTCTTGGTAAAATAATAAACAAGAGGTTATCCAGAGGAGTGAGATTAATTGGGGGGCATGTGAATCTGTGCCATTTTGTAAGCAGATAAATTAGGGGAATCTCTGGAGAAAGAGAACAATTAACAGCTTTCTTGTTATAAGAGAAGCCATTTTGGCCTAAGACATTTTGTGATCTAAGCCTGGAGCTATGCTTACCCTTGAACAGGTCTCAGTAATTAATGATCTTAAGGAAGAAAGGAGTGCACTAACAGAGAAAAGGCAAACAATAGTACAATGAAAGAGCAGAGTCCTAGTTCCTCCTCAAGGGATATACATAATAATAGGTCCTGTGTGGAACTAACACCTCCACACAGGTGGAGGATGCTGACCCTTTTGACTTCAATCAACTAAAGTTTGGACTCTGTCAACCTTTGCCCCAATTCTATGCTGCGTTCTCTCCTCAAGCCCCTTCCTGAATATATGTGTACTTTTAGCTTAAAAGTTCCCCAATTTTGCTTTTCAAGGAGATGCTGCTTTGGGAAAAATCTCTGGTGCTCTCCTTACTTACTGCTAGTGATAATAAATTCTTCCTTCTCCTGATCATTGCCTTTGCTGTCTATTGGTGTGATACCAAGAGGTGAGCCCAGTTTTAGGGTAACAATATGAAGACTATCTGAAATGAAACAGGAAGGAAGAGGGCAGGGAACAACCTTTAAAAGAATGATAGACATCAGCCCTGACAAAAACTGATTAGAACCCACAAGGTCCAAGATAGAAAATTCGACTTCCAGTGGACCTTGAACCCCATGACAGACAGAAAGTGTTCAGTCACTCAGTCATCTCCCACTCTTTGTGGCCTCATGGACTGTAGTCCCCCAGGCTCCTCTGTTCATGGAATTTCCCAGGCAAGAATTCTGGAGTGGGGCACCATTTCCTACTCCAGGGGATCTTCCTGACCCAGGGATGGAACTTGCCTCCCTTGTGTCTCCTCATTGGCAGGCAGATTCTTTACTGCTAGTACCACCTGGGAAAGATTGAAGGCAGGAGAAGGGGATGACAGAGGATGAGATGGTTGGGTTGAAGAAGGAAACAGAACAGGTTCTATCTTGAAAGCAGGACTCCATCTTGGGCCGGACTGTGGACTTTGAGCTATATGCCCAGTATCTATGGGAACGACATACCAACTGGAAAACCAGGCCCCTGGAAGGAAGAGCCCCAGGGCTCTCCATCACCTAAAAGAATACCCTAATTATCTGTGTAATGGAATAGAATCATACATTCTATTATGCTTATTGGGGTGTGACCACAAGCCTATTGATAACTGTCCACTGATAACTACCTAGGCTTCAGGCATATGAATCATGGGTTAACTTTGGTTGTATCTTTCTTTTTCCTTTGTTCAGACTAGTTTCAGGGAATTTGGGGAGGTGGGTTTGGGCATGTATACTTAGGGTATATAAGGTTTTCAAAAAAACTGGTCGGGGTCCTTGGCTAAGAGGAGATTCTGCCTTGGGCCTGCGGGTGTAATAAACTGCACTCCACTATCTGCATTGTCCTTTTGAGTGAGTTTGTTTCCCAGAACGTGTGCCTACAACAGGATAGCATCACCGACTTGATGGACAAGAGTTTGAGCAAGCTCTGGGAGTTGATGATGGACAGGGAAGCCTGGTGTGCTGCAGTCCGTGGGGTCAAAAAGAGCAACTGAGCAACTGGACTGACTGAGCACCCCCTGGGAAGCCCTTGAGCCCCATTATACACTCTCTGTAATATAAAATGAAGTCGCTCAGTTGTGTCCAACTCTTTGCGACCCTATGGACTGTAGCCTGCCAAGCTCTTCCATTCATGGGGTTTTCCAGGCAAGAATACTGGAGTGGGTTGCCATTTCCTTCTCCAGGGAAATCTTACCAACCCAGGGATCGAACCCTGATCTCCCTCATTGCAGGCAGACTCTTTACCATCTGAGCCACCAGGGAAGCCTTTGTAATATATTAGCATTTAAATGACACACCCACCACAAGAGTTCTGAGGCTAACCATCAAAGGCCAAAAAAGAGGGCAGGGGCCTAATTTCTGGAAATCCCTGCCCTTTCCCTGAAATAGCTGAAATACTCCTCCCAGTCATTAGCCTATGAAATTACCCAGCCCATAAACACTAACCACATTTTATTTCAGGGCCTCTTCTGAGATGGCCCATACACTGTGGAGTATATTTCTCCCTAAATAGATCCACTACCTATCACTTTGTCTATCACTGAATTCCTTTCTGTGAAGGGTGAGAAAGTGACCTAAATGACCTTTAAGACATCCCTTCTACCTAAAGACTGATCAGTCTCAGAGTTCCTTTAAATCCCTGCTTGAGGGACTCCTCTGCCCAGTGGCTAGGAATCTGCCTGCCAAGGCAGGGGACACAGGTTCAATCCCTGGTGAGAGAGGATTCCACAGGCCACAGAGCAAGTAAGCTGGTGAGCTACCACTACTGCACCCATGCTCTAGAGCCCTCATGCTTCAACAACTGAAGCTTGTGTGCCTAGAGCCTCTGCTCCACCACAGGAGAGGCTGCTGCAATGAGAAGCCCATGGGCTGCAACTAGCAAGTAGCCCCTGCTCTTTGCAACTAGAGAAAGCCTGTGTGCAGCAACAAGGACCCAGCACAGCCAAAAATAAATAAATAAAGCACTGTTAGGGCTTCCCTGGTGGCTCTGCGGTAAAGAATCTGCCTGCAAATACAGGAGACATGGCTTCGATCCCTCGGTCAGGACAATCCTCTGGAAAAGGAAATGGTAACCCACTCCAGTATTCTTGCTTGGGCAATCCCATGGACAGAGGAGCCTGATGGGCTACATATAGTCCATGGGGTCACAAAACAGCTGGACACAACTCAGGGGTTAAACAATAACAAAACAATACTGTTTTGTACAATATGTACATGTAAATAGATAAAATTCCTGCTTAAGATTGCCCATCTTAAAATTTTCTCTGACAATCACAGTCCGGAGTTCCTGGTTCCTTCTCTAAGCTCTTCTCTCTTCTCTTTACTCTCAAGTTTAACTTCATATGTATGTCTCGCCAAGACTTTAAATTCCCTTGAGGCTAAAGACCAGAGCTTCGCAAGTGTTTCTCTTTTGAAACTTTACGAAGTTTCTTTTTTGGATACATACTGTCCTGTTTCCTATATTGTATTGGAAGTAAACTGTAAATCATTTGAAGTCACAGATTATGGTTTATATTTATTTGTATTCCCTCACAGCACCCAACAGGTGCTTGATAAACATTGCTTTAAGTTGGGTGAACCGTGAAGGGGACTTTTGGCCCAAAGGAATGAAGACAAAGATGAAAGAGCAAAAGGTCAAAGAATACCACTGTTTTGGATACAACTATGGACTTCTTACTTGCAGTGAGATAAAGTTCAGGAAGTTTTCCCACAGGCAACCTGGATATACTAGAAAAAAATAGGGACTTCCCTATTTTTTTTCCTACAGGGGGCGTGGGTTTAATCTCTGATCTGGAAGTAAGATCCCGAACGCAGCCTCACGTAGCCAAAAAGTTAAAAAAAAAAAAAAAAGTATTACGATCACAATATAAAATCATTGTAAAATATTAGAAACTAGAAATAGTAAAGGTATTGAGAACAGGTTTCAAATAAAAACGACATAACGATATAAATATTAACAGTATTAACATAGCCTATAGAAAGAGGGTTTAGCAGGCACGCAATTATCCACAGTGAGAAGTGATATTGAAATGCAGACCTCTGCTGACTTAACAGCAGCAGCAGCAGCTGACTGATTAACATGTGTAAAGGACATACCCACAGTCACTCACAGTGATGTTTATAGAGCGTCTGCAGGTCAGTTTGTATTATCTGGGTGTGCTTGGTGATTCGATTCTGCCCTTTCCACTAATGAACAGAGCGCTTCATTCCCCTCTCTTTTTCCTTTCCTCCTCTAGCGCAGCGTTGAATCCTGCGAATGGAGTGGACAGAGGAATACACTTTGAGGGTCTTCTCTCCCGACCCTCACATATTAATACACGTGGTTTTCACTTGACAATGGACTGGACTAAGGTTTCTGTAGCTGCAACTTACATTCCGAATAAACAAACAAACCATTACATACGAACAAACAAAACCAGGCCTATCTCTCTCGAGTCCCACGGAACAACTACCTTCCCGACCACCGCCTTTAAGGTGTTCCTCTAATCGTCCGGCTTCAGTTCAGAATCTAGCCAGTCATAAAGTCCCTACTTCAGGAACGCCGCCCAATCAGAGAGTCCTCACCTGCAGAAGGTGAGGCCTGGATCTCCGTACGCGACAGTCTCCTGGCCCAATCAGGGGTGGATCGCGCTTGGAAAGGTTCCAATCCGCCTTAGCCAGAGTAGTGGGCGGGACTGCACCTGGCGACGGTGAATCACTGGCTCCCCTCCCCCACACTTATGAATAAGGATCCCCTTTTATATCCATCCGGAGAGAGCTGCCTCTACCGCACTTTTACCAAAAATAACGGGGAGAGGTGGGTTCCCCTTTCCTTCATTCTCACTTCCTGGTGAGTGCTGGTGGGCTCGGGGGCGCTGCTCAGCTGGGATCACGCATCTGGGAAGGGCCATCCTGCCCCTCCAACATCCGCGAACCATCCGAGATCAGTCGGGAGCCTCCCGTCCCCTGACTCTCTTGGGATGTTTTGCTCCTGAAGGGTCCTCTGAGAAAATCTAATGGAGGTCGACTGCAGTGGAAGTCCCTTTCCCTGGTTGTTGCTGAAGGGTCTTTTTAGCTTTCCCCGAATCTTTGGGTTGCATGGTTGCTCCAGGAAAAGTGTCCAGTTGCAAAATCTTTTTTTTTTTGAAGGATATACATAAAATTGAAATCTAAAATTTCTTAGCACAGCATTCAAAGTTCCTCTCTAGCATAACTTGTCTATATCTGTGCTTGTGCCTGACTGAGTTTATGGTTTGTGCCTTAGTCTACCCGTGTCAGCGCCTGGACACTTACCTGATTCTTGAGTGTCTGCGTGTGCTACTGTGAATAGTTGTGTCAGCAGGGGTCTGTAAGAATCTCCATTTCCCGCTCAAGATCCCTGTTTTAGGAAATGTAGAAGAGATGAACAATTAAGACCAATGTTGGTGGTTACAAGATAATTCACTTTGCTTAGTGTGAAGGGTGCCCTTAGACAGATGGATTGATGACGCTGTTGTTTCTTATCACATTAACATTAACCCTTGGGATAGACTGGACCAGTAGCAAGTCAGATCCTCCCCCTATTGTACAGAGCAGGAAACAGGTACAAAGAGGGGAAATGACTTGACAAGACTGACAAACGGACTTGGGACTGGAACCAAAGTCTCCTGATTCACTTCTCCTTTTTCTACACCTGGGCCCATCTCAGGCACCCTGTGACACAGGAGCCAGCATATCAAAATATCAGTTTGGAATACTGCTCCAGAGTCCACTATCTCACCTACCTTTTTCAATTTTTCTTTCTCACTAGATTCTTTCTTTTCTCACTTCTCCCTTTCATTCTACTCCTCCATTTCCCCCCTTTCTTCAATTTCCACTCTTTCCCTCCCATTCTTCTCCATTTACTTCTGTCTGTATCTTAGAACTGCTAGTGATACCCATAGTCATTTTCTTGTTCTGTGTGGTGCTCAGTACTAGATACTGTGCCAACCCCATCAACCCTCATACTCATCCCCCCACCTCCCAACCTAGAAATTTCTGAGTCAGTAACTGTATTTGTGACAGTATTTGTCAGGCTTATAAGACTCCTAGAACTGCTTCCTTCTCCCTTTTCCTCTTTCCCCCTCATTTTCTATAATAACCCCACAATATATTGTCACAGATTGACACTGAAAGCATTGTGATATCACCCTTCTGAGCTTGGGAATGTCCTCTAGTCTGTTCAGGGAATCAAGAAACAGTGGTTTAGAGGGAACTTGAGATGGTAATATGTATCAGCTTGACAGGACAGTGGATCATTGGAAGTAACATGTCCAGGAGATGGAGGAACTGACCTTGTCACATGTAAATAGGGCTAGACCTGGGAGATGCTATTTGGTTAGCACAGTGAGGATGGAAATAACAACCAGACCACCCTCCACCTGGGTTCTAGCTTGACTTTCTGGCTTATTTGTGATCATAGTCTAGTAACTCAGTCTTTTCATCTGTAATACATGAGTATTACAGGAGTAATAATACTTGTCCTAACCTCATCCTGAGGATCAGCTGGGATGATAGTTACATGACATACATGAAAGTGATTATTAGTGGGCAGCTATTACCCCCTTTGGATTTTGTGAGGGTGAAAGAATGCTGCCCGTAGTAGAGCAGGTCAGAGAAAGCAGGGAGAGACCCTGCTAGATTCCAAATGGCTAGAGTGAGAAAGTAGGGGCTTTCTTGCATGTCTAGTCTGTCCTCTGCCCTTGCGATATTGGGAGCTTATATAGGATGCCTGCATGTCCTCCCTCCAGGGCTGCTCCTCACATGGACTCTGTCATCAGGGAGGAAGAAAAGATCAAGTAGTGGTGCAACCACTGCCTGGGGAATCTAGTGGAGAAGAAGGCCTGAACCTGCTGGGACAGGGTTGGAGACTAAACACTGGGAGAACTGGGCCTGGGAAAAGAAAAACTGGTGACCAAAAATACTAGCCTCCCTCCCCCTAGAGAGCCCGTGCTTAAAAAAGTTCCCGGCTATCTCCTAGGCAGGAAGAGGCATTTCTGTCTAGCAAGATGGTGTGTGTATAGGATGAGTTTTGATGTGACCGCAGGGGAAGTGGAAAGCTGGTTGGAACCCTGGTGTTTGCACACACACCCCTTCGTGCAGTGTCTGCACTGAGGCATTCCAGGAGGGAGGAACTGCTGCCCTGTGTCTGTCTCGGTCAACCTGTGAGTCTGGGTGTTTCATATTGATATTTTGGACTCAAGCCTTTCTAGCTTGCCTATTCAGGGTTAGACTCACCTCAAACTGTAGGTTGGTGAGTCACTCCTTTCCCCTCCCTCTCTCTGAGGGGGGTTCTCCCATGTAAGAATTGTTCCCTCGAAACCAGAACCTAGAAACTAGTGACGCAACAAGGTGAAACAAGGAAGTGAATGGCAGTGGAATTCCAGTGTCTTACTGTTTTTTTTCTCCTTACCCCAGAACACTTTCACTTTATGACGCTTCTCTTCAGTTTCTTGTGATCTGGGCTTGCCTGGCCTCTCCAGCCTAGTTTTGGCTTGGGGTGGAGCTGCTGTAATTAAAAAAACAAACAAACAACAACACCATTTGTCTGTTTAAAAGAGGCTAATACATTAACATGGTTCGAGAATCAAAATAATATGAAACGAGTAGGGTTATCACTCCCACCGGGTTCCCGTTCATTCCACACCTCCCCTAGTTTCCTGTGTATTTTTCCAGTGGCTTGTTATACAGAGATCAGTATATATAAATATATATTGCTTTCTTTTCCCTTTCCTTACACAAAAGGAGGCACCCTCTATACATTCTATTCCATCCCGTATCTTGTTTATTTCATTTGATATGCCCTGGAGTTCTTCTCATGTTGTTGGTGTGGCCTTGGCTGTTAGAATATTCCACCCCTTTCCCCACCTCCTCCCCAAGTCCTCTGGGTTAAGGGGCATCTATTCTGTGGATTCAGAAGTCGCTGACACTCCTGCTCAAGGACAGATTTAAAAGCTATGTACATTTTATGTGAGAGATTAGGAAAAAATTTGGCTTGTTTTTCACTTCTGTTAGTATTGAGGGGAGACCTTGGGGATCTCTAAACTCAGCCCTGCTTCCTCTCTAGAGGTTCAGGAAAGACCTGAATGGCCACTTGTCAAATGTAACTGTGGAAGAGGTTTCAGTGTTGTCAGAGGGTTGTGAGAAGTAAAGTGAGTGGATACACACTGGGGTTTTCCAGGCATTGAAAACTCAGAGTTCATCTGCCTGGGACTCCCTGATAAGCAGGGTTTCTGTCTAAAGTCCGCCTGGTGTCATTCGTTTTACAGTGCAGGAGTCACAAGGGAGGAAGCAGCTGGCTGGCCAGAAGTCTGATGCCAGGCCCTTGGAGTGAGCCCTGGGTAGGCAGGCACAGCCTGGTTTGTAATGAGTGGATGGGTGGGGGAGGAGAGCTGAGCTGGTAGAACTGGAAATTCTGCTGAGAGAGGGCTGGAGGGAGCGGTGGAGTGAAAGCTGTCCTGTCCTGCAGAGCCATCACCACTTTGCTGTACTCAGAGGGCTGTGTCAGTTGACCCACGTCATTGAAAGTACAGCCAAGCCTGACTGTTTAGACTTAGCCCGGCCAGTCTTTGGCTCATACAGCCTTCCTCTTGCCCACACATTCCTTATCTGTCCCACCTCAACCCCCAGCAGTGAGTTCAGTCTCTACAGGGTGAGTGGTGGAAGGAAAGAGCAAACTGGGGGTGGAAGCCCTGGGTCCAGGTTCCAATTCTACTATAATGTCAAATTCAGTTGTTAATCCAACAAGCATTTGTTGTTTACTATGTTCTGAGCACTGTGCTGAGATTAGGGATTAAAAAATGAATAACCTCTGCTATTAAGAAACTCTGAGGGCAGTCAGGTATTTGTAACCATTAGCCAACAGCTGATGTTAGGTAAACGGTGAGCATGCAGTATCTGGGGGCTTTCCGAGGCTTTGGCTTATTCTGAGGCTGGTGGGTCCTGTGAGGCTCATCTACCTAGAGGGGAAGTTTGGATGAATTCTTAGAGAAGACCAGGGACTGGCTGGCTGGCTTCCTGGCTTCCCTCCTTTTCCTTCCTTCCTTTGTTTGTTTGTTTTTAAATGGATCAAAACAAACTCATTGCATGAAAACACCTTAAGGAAAGTTCTAATTATTAACAGGATTGCATAGTGAAAACAAAGTTTTCTTAATAAAGCAGTAGAAGAAAGTAGCTTTTCTGTTGTGGGTTTGACCTATGTTTACAGGGACGGGTTGGTGGTTCTGTTAGTTATCTGGATGCCGCCACCCTCTGTGACGGCCTTCTTATTAACACAGCACTGCTTTGGTGGCAGCACAGCTCTAAGAACAGGGGAGGATACAAATGTATCTTGTTTTCTCTGTTTCTAAGGAGCTATAGACATGTATTTACTAAGTAGAATACAGAGCACCATGCGTCAGCGTCAGCGGCTGTCATCGAAGTACAGAGTGTTTGGGGAACGTAGAGAAAGAGTTACTTTTCAAAATGATAAATTCTTTATTAAGAAATGATAAATGTTCAATGCAGAAAATGTATAGAGAAAATAAAATCACATGCCATCCTGTTCTCTACAGATAACACCGATTGCTGGTTTTATTCTAATCTTTCCTCTATGATTAATGTGTGGTATAGCTGACCTGTGCAAGATATATTGGAAAAAAATGAAATGGCTGTTTGATGCCATTGACTTTTCCTTAAGCCTTGGCCCTGTGGGCAGATACTCATTTAGGTCACACCAGCTCAACAGAAATCCATACATACCAATGTTTAAGCCAAGTTGTGTACTAAACTACTTTGAGCTATGGCCAGTTTGTCAGATTAGGTAGGAATTCCAGAGGGAAAAAACAAATCTGTGTTATAGATCCCTTCTCATTTAGTTTATTAATGACTGAATATCAGTTTTAAATGAAATGGGTGACTACTTCCATGACAGAGAGGACAGGAACATAAATGTTCTATGTGTTCTGTGATGGTAGCGTATTATTGCAAACCATGGCCGTATATGTATTTTTTCTTCTTCTTTTTTTTTTTTGAGCAAACTGCTTTAAATAAAATCCATTCTATAGTATTATACTGTATGACTATCCTGTAATTTACTTAACTGTTCACTTTATGCTGAGCATTTTTTTTTTTGTTTGCTGTATGATATAACATTAAATTGTCCTTGAATATACATCTTTAAGCTTTTCTTTGATTATTTTCTTAGATTATATTCCTAGAAGTTGGAGAGAGATTAATTTTGATTGGGGAAAGGTATAATGGATCAAGGGACACTGGACCAGAATCTTGAAGGATGAATGGTGTTTCCTGGCCTCTCTGCTGGAGACACTGTGTAGTACAGTAGTTTTGGAGACTCAGAATTAGGCAGACTTGGGTTAAGATTCCCACTTCGTTTGCAGCTGTGTGATTTGGGGCAACTATGAAAAGCCTTGGTATTCTCATCTATAAAGTGGGATGATAACAATAATACTTGCCTTCCAGGGTTGTTTTCTTTTTCCTAGAAAAATTTTTAATGAGACAATCTAATGCATGTGCTCACATTTCTTCCTGCCTTTTTTCTGTCCTTGAAATTTATCAGACTCATATACAGGATCTTGATTGTAATCTCCTGTTTCTTGCTCATCTGTTATTTCATTTCACCTTCAAAGTTTTATTTCATCATCCTGTGCTTCCTGGTGTGTTCTTGTTACTTTTGTTTTTTTTGCCTTTGCTTTTGCCTCCCCTTTCTGGCTATATTTTATTTTTCTTGTGATCTGATTTTTTTTTTTTTTCCTTTTTAACTCCCATTTCCCACTCTTTTTTCTTTAACTTAAAATATTTAATACATACTTGGTCATTACACAAATGTAGAGCATAGAAAAGTTGCCTGTATTCTCACCTCTCAGATAATATGCACTGTTAAGGGCTTGGAATCTATTCTTAGAGATACTTTTACATGTATACTAGGATTATTTTTCTGAATAAATTGATCTACCTTAACTTTTGGCATGGCAATATGGTTAGTTTTATTTGTTTTTATTTTTACTTGGTTGTATAATTTATTGTACCCTGGAGCCAGGTTACCTGGTTAGAATCCTAGCTGTACCTCCTACTAGCTTTGCGACCTTGAGCAAATTGCTTATTTCTGTGCTCCAGTTAATGCATATGTAAGGTGGGAGCAATAATAAAATTTATTTTATAGCATTATTACAGGGATTAAATAGGATCTGTAAAGGGCTCAGAAGAGTATCTGGTACATAGTATTCAAGAAATGTTAGCTTCTATTATCTTATTATTCATGCTATTTTATTTATTTGGTCATGCTGAGTAACATGTGTCTAGAATTTGGATATAATTAATTAAACCTTTCGGAGGACAAACCTTGCAGAGGTCTTGTTTAGTTTTGTTGGGCTTCCCTGGTGACTCAATAGTAAAGAATCCACTTGCCAATGCAGGAGACCCAGATTTGATCCCTGACCTGGGAAGATCCTACATGCTGTGGAGCAGCTAAGCCCATGGGCCACAACTACTGAGCCTGAGCACCCTAGAGCCTGTGCTCCACAAAGCAGCCCCTGCTCACCAAAACTGGGAAAAAGCCTATGCAGCAATGAAGACCCAGCACGGTCAAAAAAATATATAATTATGTATTTAGAAAAGGATGGGATAGAGGGTCCCCAGGGTCCCTTCCCCAAAAAAAGGTTATGTTGTTTTTTTTTTTTTAAAAATTATTTTACCGAGGTATATTTTGCATACAACATTATTTTAGTTTCAGATGTACAAAATAATAATATAACAATTATGTTTATTGAAGAATGATCACCACAATAAATGTACATCTGTCATCATACATAGTTATGGAATTTTTTTCCTTGTGATAGAATTTTTAAGATTTATTCTCTTAGCAACTTCTAAATATGCAATACAGTATTATTCACTATAGTCACCGTGTTGTGCATTATATCTCCATGACTTAGTTATTTTCTAACTGGAAGAGGGTACCTTTTGATCCTCTTCACTCATTTTTGCCCCCCACCCTCTCCTTGCCTCTGGCAAGCACCCAATCTGTTTTCTGTGTCTGTGAGCTTGGAGTTTTTTTTGTTTGTTTCTGATCCCATATATAACTAACATTATATGGTATTTGGACTTTCTCTGATTGACTTAATTCACTTCATATAATGAATGCCCTTAAAGTCCATCCCTGTTGTCACAAATGGCAAGATTTCATTCTTTTTTATGACTCAATGATATTCCATTGTGCATTATGTGCGCGCTCAAGTCTCGGCTAACTCTGTGCTGGCCCCAGTGTGCAGGGAAAAAGGGAATGTCTGTACTGGAAGCAAGTGCCGCTGAGACTCAGACGAGGCCTGTGAGTGCGGGAGCCTGGATTCCAGCTCAGAGTTGTGTGCAGGACAACGGATCCTCAGCCTTTGAGTCTTTGTAGGAGTGGGCGGGCGGAGAAGGCAATGGCACCCCACTCCAGTACTCTTGCCTGTAAAATCCCATGGACGGAGGAGCCTGGTAGGCTACAGTCCATGGGGTCGCTAAGAGTCGGACACGACTGAGCGACTTCACTTTCACTTTTCCCTTTCATGCACTAGAGAAGGAAATGGCAACCCACTCCAGTATTCTTGCCTGGAGAATCCTAGGGACGGTGGAGCCTGGTGGGCTGCCGTCTATGGGGTCGCACAGAGTCGGACACGACTGAAGCGACTTAGCAGCAGCAGCAGCAGCAGGACTGGACGGGAATTGGGGGCAGAGACTAAGAGGAAAACAACTGTCAGGAAGGTAACTTGGATCTTGTTTTCTCCTTAGATTTGTTGTTGGTCGCTAAGTTATGTCTGATTCTTGCGACCCCGTGGACTGTAGCCCGTCAGGCTCCTCTGTCCATGGATTCTTAAGCAAGAACAACTGGAGTGATTTGCCGTTTCCTACTCCAGGGGATCTTCCCAACCCAGGGATCAAAGCTGCGTCTCCTGCATTGGCAGGCGGATTCTTCTTTGCCACCTGGGTAGAGAGAGCCTCAGATCATATGATAATTCTATATTTAACTTTTTGAAGAACCCCATACTGTTTTCTGTAGTGACTGTATCAATTTACAGCTCCAACAACATGAGGTTTGCATGCAGGTTCCCTTTTCTCCATGTCTTCACCAGCATTCATTTTTTCTTGTCTTTTCTGGGGTTGGGGAGCATGCTGGTGCAGCTTGTGGAATCTTAGTTCTTTGATCAGGAATCAAGCCCATGCCCCCTGCGGTGGAAGCTAGGTTTTCTAACTACTGGACCACCAGGAAATCTCCTATTTCTTGTCTTTTTTGAAAACAGCCATTCTAACAAGTGTGAGGTGGTATCTCATTCTGGTTTTTGATTTGCATTCCCTGATAATTAGTGATATTGAGCATCTTTTCATGTACCTGTTGGCCATCTGTATGTCTTCCTTGGAAAAATGTCTATGCAGATCCTCTGACAGTTTTTAAAATAGATTGGTTAGGTGTGGTTCGTTTGGGTTTTTTTTTTTTTTACTATGATTTATATGAATTCTTTATACATTTTATATATTAATACCTTATCAGTTAAGTGAGTTGCAAATATTTTATCTCATTCTCTAGGTTGCATTTTTAGCTTTTTTTTTAATAACAAATTTAAATTTTATTTATTTATTTGGGCATGCCGTGTGGTATGTGAGATCTTAGTTCCTGGACCAGGGATCAAACCCTTACCTTCTGTCTTAGAACAGTGAGTCTTACACTACAGGGAAGACCTTTTCATTTTGTTGGTGGATTCCTTTGCCATGCAGCATGTTGATTCTTTCACTGTTCATGTCATCGTGCATACTTGAGTCAAGGCTGTAGTGACTGGGGATTCAACCAGAATGCCCATTGCTGATGTCCAATTTGAACCTTTGTATTGGTCTGCTTGGGACAAAATACCAAAGACTAGGTAGCTTGAACAACACTAATTTATTTTCTCACAGTTCTGGAGCCCAGAAGTCCAAGATCACTGTGCCGGTAGGGATGGTTTCCTCTGAAACCTCTGACTTACAATGGCCACCCTCTTGCTGCCTCTTCACCTGGTCTTTCCCTCTATGGCTTGAGCACTCTTAGTATCTCTTTGTAGAACACCACCAATCAGATTGGATTAGGGCATGTCCTAAGGGCCTCATTTTAACAATGATATCATCCTTAAAGGGCTTGTCTCCAAATACAGTTACTTTCTGAAGTTAGGGCTTTCATATATGAATTTTGAGGGAATACAATTCAATCCTTAAACACCAGAAACCATTTTGAAGATTTGGCAGAAAGAGCAATGATCTAGCCAGGTGTCTCCTCAGATGGCTTGGGCTTACTTGGGTTGCTCTTGGGATCATGAAAGAAATAGGTTTTTTTGTTTGTTTAACAATTGGTTATCAATATTTAGAAAAATGTTAATTTAAGCTTCTGCAATGGTGACTTCAACCTTGACTCTTAGCTCTGTGCTGATGGAAGCGATCTGCTTGGCAATCTCAGGATTGTGCAGGTCACTGAGTCGGTATGGATTCTCACCTGGAATCAATGTCATATTAGAACTTTCACCACAAGGAGTTTTCCTCATAGTTATTCTCAAGATTTTGGTAGGCGTCCAAACCCGTCTTTACACTTTGAGATTCTTTCCCTTTGGGCCTCTGATCAGGTCAGCACATACCTTCTCCAAAGACTTCACGTTGCACCTGGTGAGGGTAATTCTAATCCTGTGACTTGTCAGTTCTGGCTCCACAAGAGTCTTTCTGTATCTTCAAAGGCCATGACTGTGGCTGTGTGGATTCCTGCAGGCTAGTTCCTTGGTGAGAGCCAACAGTGAGAGAGGGAGCAGGTAACTCCAGGCTCTGCTGCAGCAGCAGCCAAATTTTCCTCAAAGAGCTGGGGGTGTTTTAAATGGATTCACATCTTTTGTCCATTTCCACACATTTTAGACCTTGCATTAGAAAACCTTCTGGCACTTCTTCCACTTTTGGCTCTGCGCACTTCTCCTGGATGCGGGAAACCAGCCTCTACCATTGTGCAGGCAGATATCTACAGCTTTAAAGCTAGTGTTTTGAATCAAGATTTTTTTGGGTGGTGTGAATGATTTGCTCTAACCTGATTTGTTAAGGCTCTGTGTTGTTCAATGTCAATTTGTACCCATTTGTACTTATGCTAAGTGATGAGAAAGAATGGTAGATTAACATATAGTTCCTGCTCCTTTGGGAGTTTACTGCCTGATAGGGGAGACCTACAGGCACATAGATGATGTCATTATAATATGGGAAGTGCTTTGACAGTGTTTTGCATGGTGTAGTGGAAGCCTAGGAAGGAGACAGAGGAAGGATTGGGAGTGGGATAGGTCATTTTCCAGAAAATAACGTGGATGAATATCTGCTGGCCAAATGAAGAAAGAGGGGAAAGGGTATTCTGCATGGCAGGAATAGCATGAGCAAAAGCAGAGGTTGTGAAACTCTTTGCTGGGAATTTTAAGTAGTTTTGTATTGCTGGGGGGTAAATTGCAAGAGTACGGAGGGTGATGAAGATGATAAACTTATCACCAGGTTGGGTTTTGCTAGAACTATTGCCTGGCTGAAAAATTTGGATTTTATCTTACAGGCAATGTGGAATCACTGGAAGCTTGAAGCAAGTGTGAGATCTGGACTTGCCAGAAGGCTGTATAGTGTAGCTCAGTCTCTGGAACTGGACTGCTTTGGTTTGAATCTGTAGCTCTGGGCCTCAGTTTCCCCATGTAGAAAAGAGATGATAATAACAATATCATCCAACTCCTAAGGTTGTTGTAGGGATTAAATAGTAGTCCATGTAATGTGCTTATAGCAGTGCTTGACATATAGTGCGTGCTCAATAAGTGTTAACTTTTTCTCCAGCAGTGGGGTGGAGAATGGATGTGAGTGCGTCAAGATTATACAAGGCAGAGAAAACAACTGAAAGACTAAATAAATAATTCTCCAGATGCTGATTTTGAGTTCTGGAGAAGATTCTTGAGAGTCCCTTTGATTGCAAGGAGATCAAACCAGTCAATCCTAAAGGAAATCAGTCCTGAATATTCATTGGAAGGACTGATGCTGAAGCTGAAGCTCCAATACTTTGCCACCTGGTACGAAGAGCAGACTCATTGGAAAAGACCCTGATGCTGGGAAAGATTGAGGGCAAGAGGAGAAGGGGGCGACAGAGCATAAGATGATTAGATGGCATTATCAATTCAATGGACATGAGTTTGAGCAAACTCCAAGAGATAGTGAAGGACAGGGAAGCCTTGCGTGCTGCCATCAGTGGAATTGCAAAGAGTCAGAACACAACTTAGTGACTGAACAATGAACAACAGATGGTGATGGTACTAAAAAATGGCATTGAGTCTGGAGAGGAGGAGCCAAATTTGGGGAGGTTTGGGAGATGACATTGTAGTGCTTGGTGCTTGATTGACTAGAATGAAGGAAAGATGGTGATGACTTAAAAGCGGAGTAGTTAGCAGGATCAAATATCTTACCAAGGGCACAGAAGGTAACTGAAAAAAAGCAAATACTGGATATTTTAATTCTAAGGCTATTTTAATGTTTTAGAAATTGGGATGTGACTTACAGCCAATATAAGTCTATTGTATACATTTAATTTTCCCCCAAGAAGTTTTTACTAAATCAGTGTTTTATCTTATAATCAGGGTATCTTAAAATTGAGGAATACAATGATTGGTGCCCTTAGTAAAAGCAATTTTAATTTCAGGTTGAGAGCCAAAGAGGTATTGAAGTAGGCTGAGCAGTGAACACGTATGTTGGGTTGCAAACAGTATGTACAGACTACTTCTTTAAGAAGTTTCGAGAAGAAGGGAGGAAAAAATTGTAACCAGAGAGGGGTGCAAGATTAAGTGAAGGTTTTCTGTACATGAAGGCACCAAAAATCTATTGATACCTTTGACTCTATAACTTTTCTTGTTGTGAACTTAAGGGTAAATTAAACATCACAATGGAAAAGGTAAAATTTTCTTATGTTTTGGTTTACCGTATTAATTATCAATAGTAGGACATTTGTGTATATGTACATTATGCCAAGTATACTCAGATGGTAACAAATCTGCCTGCAATGTGGGAGACCCAGATTTGATCCCTGGGTTGGGAAGATCCCCTGGAGAAGGAAACGGCTGCTAACTCCAATATTGCCTGGAAAATTCCATGGACAGAGGAGCCTGGCAGGCCATAGTCCATGGGGTCACAAAGAGTTGACATAACTGAGCGACTAACACACATAGAGTATGCCAAGTATAGGTCCAAGGTTAAATGCAAAAGAGAGGTCGTGATGCGGTAAGGGAAAATATAAAATAGATGAGGAGAATGGATGTGGAAATCATGGGTGTTGTGATGTAGCTGGGATGTAATGAGGGAAAGCCCTCAACTCTGATGGTCTATACATGATGGTTCTAGAAAAGAGTCAGTCTTTCGAAGGCTAAGTCACAGTGACAGAGGAGAGATGGTTTGGTGGGCTGGAATGTAAGCATTTTTTCAGAAGTATTTACATTTACTTATATGCCTTACTTTGAAGTCAGAAAAATAAGTGTGTACAGAAGGACCTATGGGCAGATGATGATAATAAGGCATAATACCTATTGGGTGCTTCCTGTTGATCAGACACTCTTATAAGCCCTTTATTTGTAGTAACTTGTTTAACAATCAACAACAGCTCTTTGATGTCGAAACTGTTATTATCCCCATTTTACAAATGGGCAAACTGAGGTTCAAAATGGTTTGCCCGGGTCACACAGATTATAAGTAACAGAGCTGGGATTTGAATGCAGGCAGGCTGGTTCCAGAGGCTTGTTCTGGAATGAGAAGGGGACCATGGATCAGGATGACTGGGGTGTCCTGCAGTCACTAGGAAGGAAGGACACGGTGGCTGGACTTGACTCATGGTGCAAAATGCAGTCATAGTAGAACTCTGAGCATTGCAGTCAGGTCATGGGGAAGTCATCAGCAGTGCCTGCATCAGAAGAAGGTGGGAAGACCATGAGGTAAAGGGCCCTGTATTTTAAATAAGAGACGAGAAGCCTGGACTAGGTAATTGCAATCAGATTTCATGAGAAGGGGAAGATGTCTGTTGTCCAGTATGTTTGTGAATCTATGTGGTGGTGTCATTCCTGAATACGCTCTAGATCTGGTGATTGAGAGGACTCAAAAAGAACTTTGGCTAAAGTTAGAAGTAAGGCAGAAATAATCATCAAATTCATATGCTGTGATTTATTTATTTATCTTCTTTTAGGTGGCCTTTTATTTCAAGGGCTAGTTTTTAGCTTAATTAGAAGCTGTTCTTTATTTGGGTGGTGTCATAGGTTGGCTTCTTGGGAAGCTGACTCTGAGATGTCAATTACTGTACTAAGACATTTATTAGGGAGTGCTCTTGCGATCCACACCTATGGAAAGGAAGCAGGATTGGGCAGAGGGAGAAGTTGAGCTGCACTGTAGTCTCAACAAGGCTTCAACCTTCTGCACAGGGAACTTTGAAGCAGGAATAGCCCTTCATTGTTGTCCCAAGTTGGGGAGGTAGGACGATAGAGCTGGGACTTTATATGTCCTCCCCACACCCCATTTTTTTTTTAATAAATTTATTTATTTTAGTTGGGGGCTAATTACTTTACAATATTGTAGTGGTTTTTGCCATACATTGACATGAATCAGCCATGGGTTTACATGTGTTCCCCATCCTGAACCCCCCTCCCACCGTCCTCCCCATCCCATCCCTCTGGGTCATCCCATTGCCCCAGCCCTGAGCATTTGTCTCACGCATCGAACCTGGAATGGTGTTCTGTTTCACATATGATAATATACATGTTTCAATGCTATTCTCTCAGAACGTCCCACCCTCACCTTCTCCCTCAGAGTCCATAAGACTGTTCTATGCATCTGTGTCTCTTATTCTGTCTCGCATATAGGGTTATCGTTACCATCTTTGAAATTTCATATATATGCATTAGTATACTGTATTGGTGTTTTTCTTTCTGGCTTACTTCACTCTGTATAATGGGCTCCAGTTTCATCCATCTCAATAGAACTGATTCAAATGTATTCTTTTTAATGGCTGAGTAATATTCCATTGTGTATATGTACCAGAGTTTCCTTATCCATTCGTCTGTTGATGGACATCTAGGTTCCTTCCATGTCCTGGCTATTATAAACAGTGCTGCAATGAACATTGGGGTACACGTGTCTCTTTCAATTCTGGTTTCCTCCCCACACCCCATTTTTTTTTGATCACATGGCATGTGGGATCTTAGTTCTCTGACCAGGAATTGAACCCGCTTCCCCTGCATTGGAAGCACAGTGTCTTAACCGCTGGACCACCAGGGAAGTCCCCAAAAGTTCTATTTTTGGCCACAGGACTGGCTGGGTCTCAGTTCCCCAGGCATGTATTGAATCGAAGCTACAGCAGTGGAAGTCCAGAATCCTAACTCCCCCCTCCTCTCCATCAGACATTGGATGCTGGTGCCCTGACCCTGTTCTGCCTGGCAGGAGGCATGCCCCTGGGCAAGTGTTCTGGTTCCCCTCAGAGAGGGATGATAGCTGCGGGCTTTCTTCTTGCAATAGTCCAGCAGCTAGGACAAGTCTTTCATTCCTGAAGAGAGATCTGGTTTTGAGTATCTCAGTGCACATCACAGGTAGCAAATTGTAAAATTCGAGAATCTTAAAAAAACAAAATTCCCATCATTAAAGCAGAGAAAGTTGACTTGGGCAAAAAATCAAAACATTTCATTATCAGCATCCTTGATGAGAGCTGAATCAGAGAACTTCCATGTCCTCAAATTTCAATTTAGTAAAGGTTATTTGCTTTAATTTCTGTGTCTGTTGTACATTTGATTATAGATTTGACTTTGAAATATAATGCCAAATATACAGACACAAAATAATATGATTAGAAGTAATTTAGACATAAAATGGACCTGACTTTTAAAAGAATCATATTTCAGTACATGGTTTGCCTCCATTAAGGCATGTGTGCTCAGTCGTGTCTGAGTCTTTGTGACCCCGTGGACTGTAGCCCTCCAGGCTCCTCTGTCCATGGGATTTCGTAGGCTAGAATACTGGAGTGGTTTGCCACTCCATTATTTGCCTCCTTCAGGGATTCTTCTTGACCCAGGGATCAAACCCATGTGTTCTGCATTGGCAGGCAGATTCTTTACCACTGAGCTACCTGGGAAGCACTGCCTCCATTAAACCAGTGGATTTTCTGAAAAGCAACATGATGTATAAAAGTATGGTATAATAAGGCAGAAAAGGAGATATAGGAGTAACCTGTATGCTAATCACAGCTCTGTCATTTCCTAGCTATGAAAACTTGGATCTTCCACTTAACCTTGTAGACATTCAAATTTTTCATCTATAAAATGCGAGAGAGAATACTTAGCCCGGCTAATTCAGTGTTGTTGTATCAAATTGAAATAAATTACGTAAAAATACTCTGTAAATGTTTAAGCCAGAAAAGAAAGGAAGAAGGAAAAAGGGACTTCCTTGGTGGTACAATGGATAAGAATCCTCCTGCCAAGAGAGGGGACATGGATTTGATCCCTGATCTGGGAAGATTCCAAATGCTGTGGAGCAACTGAGCCCGTGTGCCCCAACTACTGAGCCTGTGCTGCACATCAGGAGACTCCACTGTAATGAGAAGCCTGTGCACTACACAATGAAGGGTAGTGCCAACTCATAGCAATTAGAAAAATCCACATGCAGCAACAGAGACCCAGCGCAACCAAATATAAATAAATTTATTATAAAAAAAGAGAAAGAAACAAGAAAAAGAACCTAGAGGATTTCAGAGAATATCTAGTTCAAACCCTTCATGTTTCAGATGAGAAAAGGGAGCCTCAGGGGTCAAGAGACTATCAGTAATCAGTTCAGTTCAGTCGCTCAGTTGTGCCTGACTCTCTGCAACTCCATGGACTGCAGCATGCTAGGCTTCCCTGTCCATCACCAATTCCTGGAGCTTGCTCAAACTCATGTCCATCGAGTTGGTGATGCCATCCCACCATCTCATCCTCTGTCGTCCCCTTCTTCTCTTGCCTTTAATCTTTCCCAGCATCAGGGTCTTTTCAAATGAGTCCGTTCTTCTCATCAGGTGGCCAAAGTATTGGAGTTTCAGCTTCAGCATCAGTCCTTCCAATGAATATTCAGGACTGATTCCTTTCAGATTGACTGGTTTGATCTCCTTTAAGATCCAACTCTCATATCCATACATGACTACTGGAAAAACCATAGCTTTGACTAGACAGACCTATGTTGGCAAAGTAATGTCTCTGTTTTTTAATAAGCTGTCTAGGTTGGTCATAACTTTTCTTCCAAGGAGCAAGTATCTTTTAATTTCATGGCTGTAGTCACCATCTGCAGTGACTTTGGAGCCCCCAAAAATAAAGTCTCTCACTGTTTCTGTTGTTTCCCATCTATTTGCCATGAAGAGATGGGACCAGATGCCATGATCTTAGTTTTCTGAATGTTGAGTTTTAAGCCAACTTTTTCACTCTCCTCTTTTACTTTATCAAGAGGCTCTTTAGTTCTTTGCTTTCTGCCATAAGGGTGGTGTCATCTGAGTATCTGAGGTTATTGATATTTCTCCCGGCAATCTTAATTTCAACTTCTGCTTCAACCAGCCCGGCATTTCTCGTGGTGTACTCTGCATATAAGTTAAATAAGCAGGGTGACAATATACAGCCTTGACATACTCCTTTCCTGATTTGGAACCAGTCTGTTTTTCCATGTCTGGATCTAACTGTTTCTTCTTAACCTGCATACAGATTTCTCAGGAGACACGTAAGGTGGTCTGGTATTCCCATCTCTTGAAGAATTTTCTACAGTTTGTTGTGACCCACACAGTCAGAGGCTTTGGCATCGTCAATAAAGCAGAAGTAGATGTTTTTCTGGAACTCTCTTGCTTTTTCGATGATCCAGCGGATGTTGGCAATTTGATCTGTGGTTCCTCTGCCTTTTCTAAATCCAGCTTGAACATCTGGAAGTTCACAGTTCACATACCGTTGAAGCCTGGCTTGCAGAATTTTGAGCATTACTTTACTAGCGTGTAAGATGAGTGCAATTGTGCAGTAGTTTGAGCATTCTTTGTCATTGCCCTTCTTTGGGATTGGAATAAAACGGACCTTTTCCACTCTTGTGGCCACTGCTGAGTTTTCCAAATTTGCTGGCATATTGAGTGCAGCACTTTCATAGAATCATCTTTTAGAATTTGAAATAGCTCAACTGGAATTCCATCAGCTCCACTAGCTTTGTTTGTAGTGATGTTTCCTAAGGCCCACTTGACTTCACATTCCAGGATGTCTGGCTCTAGGTGAGTGTGAGTGATCACACCATCGTGATTATCTGGGTTGTGAAGATCTTTTTTGTACAGTTCTTCTGTGTATTCTTGCCACCTCTTCTTAATATGTTCTGTTTCTGTTAGGTCCATACCATTTCTGTCCTTTATTGTGCCCATCTTTGTATGAAATGTTCCCTTTGTATCTCTAATTTTCTTGAAGAGATCTCTAGTCTTTCCCATCCTATTGTTTTCCTCCATTTCTTTGCACTGATCACTGAGGAAGGATTTCTTATCTCTCCTTGCTATTCTTTGGAACTCTGCATTCAAATGGGTATATCTTTCCTTTTCTCCTTTGCCTTTAGCTTCTCTTCTTTTCTCAGCTATTTTTAAGGCCTCCTTGGACAACCATTTTGCCTTTTTGCATTTCTTTTTCTTGGGGATGGTCTTGATCACTGACTCCTGTGCAGTGTCACGAACCTCCATCCATAGTTCTTCAGGTACTCTATCAGATCTAATCCTTTGAATCTATTTGTCATTTTCACTGTATAATCGTAAGGGATTTGATTTAGGTCATACCTGAATGGTCTAGTAGTTTTCCCTACTTTCTTCAATTTAAGTCTGAATTTTGCAATAAGAAGTTCATGATCTGAGCCACAGTCAGCTCTCAACCTTGTTTTTGCTGACTGTACAGAGCTTCTCCATCCTTGACTGTAAAGAATGTAATCAATTTGATTTCGATATTGACCATCTGGTGATGTCCATGTGTAGAGTCGTCTCTTGTGTTGGAAGAGGGTGTTTGCTACGACCAGTGTGTTCTCTTGGCAAAACCCTGTTAGCCTTTGCCCTGCTTCATTCTGTACTTCATGACCAAATTTGCCTGTCACTCCAGGTATCTCTTGATTTCCTACTTTTGCATATTCAGTTATATGTGTAATTTAATAAAGGAAAAATATACTTGCATTGAACAGATGTGCTTGCATTTATCTAAGAAAGACAGGGTTTTGACTAAAGCATCCTTCATCAGTTTGGGCTTGGAAAGCATAATTGAGAGTAACTGTGCAAGTGCAGGTTGGTAACTGTATCACACCACCCCAGAGTCCTTGTGCTGGCCCTTGCTTTGGAGTGTGTTGGCCCCTCCTGTGAACCTGCTGCCTCTCTCCCACCATGTTATTTAATTAGCCTGTCTCTCACCTCCTCTCTCAACCCCACCACACACACCACCTTTTCTTTCCCTTTTCCTTTGGGCAGAAGTGAAAGTGAAGTTGCTCGGTCGTGTCCAACTTTGCAACCCTATGGACTGTAGCCCACCAGGGTCCTCTGTCCATGGGATTTTCCAAAGAATAATACTGGAGTGGGTTGCCACTTCCTTCTCCAGGGGGTCTTCCCGACCCAGTGGTTGAGATTCTATTGAGGCGATCCTAGCCCACTTCTGGTCCAGAACCAGCTGTGTGATCTCAGACATGTTTCTTTACTTGAGTTCCTCATGATGGAATGATAATACTTGTCCTGCTGATCTGCCGCGCTTGTTTCAAGGATCAAATGAAGTAATGTATGGGAAAACACCTTAAAAAGCACAAAATGCCCTCCAAATGCCGAGTATTATTACCCTATTACTGCTCCTTCCTTTCCTTCCCTCCCTTGCCTCCAGCTTACTGGCTGCCTGCCAGAATTGTCTGACAAGTGACAACAATTATTTGCTGAGAAGCTTTCTCTGAACCATGAAATGTCATTTGGGAAACTGTTCGTGGACTGGTAGGAATTAATTAGATTATTGGTAGTCACAGAAGGAAATTTTTTTTTTAATTAATTTATTTTCTATTTTTTAACTTTACAATATTGTATTTGTTTTGCCCTACATTGACATGAATCCACCATGGGTGTACATGTTTTCCCCTTCCAGAACCCCCCTTCCACCTCCCTTCCCATCCCATCCCAATTTTTTTTTTTTTTTAATGAAGGACATTGCCTTAGAAATAAAGTTTTATTTCCATTGATTAAACAAGTATTGGCCTGCAGTTTAGCAAAAAACATTTGAAGAAGATGGTGAGAGGGTGTGAAATCCGAGAGGAGTTTGGATCTCTTGAATCCCTTGACCTTGAGATCTCAGCACAGAGGGTCCCAGCTCCAGATGCTCCATCGGCTGGGACTGCTCATCCCTTGCCATGGCATTTCTCTGTCCACTCCTGATGGACCTACCTCTCTTCTTCTCAGGTTCCCTGGCATTGGGCAGGGGTGCAGTGCAAACTTATGAACCGGTAGTCAAAGTTCCTGAGAATAAACGTGAGTTGGGAGGGGCTGTGGGGGATGGTGCGGGCTGGGGTGAGAGGGAGGCATGCAGGGGCAGACCTTTGGGGAACATCCAACCCACATGGTGCTTTGGGTCCATTTACTGCTGCTCCTTCCTCTCACTCACTCGGATTCTGCCTGCAGCTGCCAAGCTGTCCTGCTCCTATTCGGGCTTCTCCTCGCCCCGTGTGGAGTGGAAGTTTACCCATGGTGATATCAGAGGTCTCGTTTGCTATAACAACAAAATCACAGGTGAGTCGCTCCATCTCCTTGCTGACTGCCCACTTGTTAGAGGGATTGGTTGTGCTTGGATTCCAGGGGAGGGTCACACCTTGGGTCTCAAGTCTTCAGGGCCTTCCCATTGCCCTTGCTGGGGGGAAGAAGAGAGCCCCTGTGCCATGGGTGCTACCGTCACCAGCTTCTCTTAGCTCTCCAGCTCACTCTGCCCCTGCTTCCTCTCTCCTGGCAGCTTCCTATGAGAACCGAGTTACCTTCTCGGATAGTGGCATCACCTTCCATTCTGTGACCCGGAAAGACACAGGGATGTATACTTGTATGGTCTCTGACGAAGGCGGCAACACCTATGGGGAGGTCACCGTCCAGCTCATTGTGCTCGGTACGTCCCACGGGTCTTCTGTGTGGGTTTGCAGTCAGTTGCTTCCCTAAACCCTTAGGCTCTGCTCAGCTTCAGAGCTCACTGATAGCATGCTCATGTCAGGCTGCAGATGGGGCAGGGAGGAGGGTATTCAGAGTCCTGGTGGTGCCAGAGAATGATAAGCCCCTGGTTAGGGGGAAACTAAGGGCACAGTACGGGAGGAAGGCTAGAGCTGATGGACGAGGGTGTCGTGCTTCAGGCAGCCTTCCCACCCTTGTGACCAGTGCCTTCTCTCCCTCCCCAGTGCCTCCATCCAAGCCTACGATCCACGTCCCCTCCTCTGTTACCATTGGAAGCCGAGCAGTGCTGACCTGCTCAGAGAAAGATGGTTCTCCGCCATCTGAATACAAGTGGTTCAAGGATGGGGTAGAGATGCCTTTGGAACCCAAGAGCAACCGTGCCTTCCTCAACTCTTCCTATACCCTGAACCACAAGACAGGGGAGCTGGTATGGATGTGTGTGTGTTAGTTGCTCAGTCATGTCCGACTCTTTGCAACCCCATGGACTGTAGCCTGCCAGGCTCCTTTGTGCATGGAATTCTCCAGGCAATAATACTGGAGTGGATTGCCATTTCCCTCCCCAGTGGATCTTCCCGACCCAGGGATCAAACCCTGGTCTCCTGCATTGCAGGCAGTGCAGATGGGGTTGGGGTAAAAGGTGTGTGTGATGGGGTACAGGGTTATAGAAGCTCTGAAGATGGTGTAAAAGCAAGCAACAAGATAACTTTGGCATGAGGGTCAGGAGACATAAAAGAGAGCTAAGTGGCTTCTTCAAGCAGGAAGCCAATTCATCTTCTGCCCTCTAGATCTTTGATCCCGTGTCAGCCTCTGATACTGGAGATTTCACTTGTGAGGCACAGAATGGCTATGAATCCCCCGTGAAGTCAGATACTGTGCACATGGATGCTGGTGAGTGAGGGTGTGGCTGGGGCTTGAGCTCAGACCTGGGTTGGGGATTGGGGTCTGCTTTCCATCCTGGCTTTGGTGGTGCTGTCAGTGCTGTGAAGGCGTATTCAGGTGCCTGACCTCTCGTTTGTGTCCCATAGTGGAGCTCAATGTAGGGGGCATCGTGGCAGCTGTCCTCGTAACACTTATTCTTCTGGGAGCCTTGATTTTTGGCATCTGGTTCGCCTATAGCCGAGGCTACTTTGACAGTAAGTATTTGGGTAGACTCCGGGAGTTGGTGATGGACAGGGAGGCCTGGTGTGCTGCAGTTCATGGCGTCGCAAAGAGTCAGACACGACTGAGCGACTGAACTGAACTGAACTGAACTGATTTGCCCTCAAAGGTGGATCATGCCTGTTTCAGGGCCTGATTCTTGAGTACCACCTGAGTGCCAACCTGGTACTGAGCCTTGGTGTGCTGGGTTACCTCCTGGGAAGCTTGGGTCACCCATGTCTCAGGGCCACACACTGGGTTCCCCATCTTCCTGTGCCATGCTGTCTTCTACTCTGCTGACACTCATCGTCCCATTTCTTGTCTTTCAGGAGCAAAGAAAGGGTGAGTGAGCTGCTGTCCAGGGGCTCTCTGAGGTTGAGAACATGGATGTGTATGGTTTGAAGCTGAGATGTGCCCAGGGGAAGAGGTTGGAGGGGGAGGCAACCAGCCTGGTAGGGAGAACATCTGGATTTCTACCATTGTCCACTGCGGTCCTGTGCTTGTCCTTTCTCCCTCCACCCAAACCTCCATACTGAGAGCTCCATGCGCCCATGAAGTTCTCAGTCCTGGCCTCTAACGTGGGTGAGCGGAGGTTAAGGAGAGGAACTAGGGGACTGAGTGTCTCCATCTTCTGGCTTGTCTTTAGGACCTCCAGTAAGAAGGTAATTTACAGCCAGCCCAGTGCTCGGAGTGACGTGAGTATGCCTGCCCTGGGATGGGGAGGGCCCCCTGGCTGGAGTCGGGGTTTTCCAGCCTGTGTTCACGTGTATTCTGGGGATTATCTAGCAGCTAAAGAAGAGAGACTATAGAGAGCTGACTTGGATGTTTTGTTTCTCCAGGGGGAGTTCAGACAGACCTCGTCATTCTTGGTGTGACCCTGGTCCGGCTTCTCTCCTGTCCTCACTGCTTGCCTTACTCAGGTGCTACCAGACTCTGGCCCCTGATGTCTGTAGTTTCACAGGATGCCTTATTTGTCTTCGAGCCCCCTCAGGGGCCCCCACTTTTATCTTAGGTTGTGTTTTGTAATAATTTCAGCCATGTGCACCTTCCTGCCTCCCTTCCTTTCCCACCACTGCTGAGTGGCCTGGGACTTGTTTAAAGCCTTCTTGTCCCAGCCCTACACGGGATCAGAGAGAAGTCCTGACTGATGCCTGCTGACTTCCATTCCAAGGAGACCACAAGAGCAGTGGGGTACTCACTGCCCCCTGCATGTAGTGGTTCTCAGATAGGAATCTGGAGCCTGGCTTCTTGACTCTTTCCTGCCATGCTGAGGACTGGTACAGCTGTTTTAGAGTGGGGACTGGAGACTGGAGCAGCTGAAATGGTTGTTTGGAAACGATGTCAAGTCTCTTCCACCTCTATAGCCCACTTTCTTCTGTCTTCCATGAGAAGTGCCACTGGGATCCTCCTGCACCATCCTCTTCCCGAACACAAGCAGACTGAAAACTATGTCTATAGGGAAAACAAGAACTTTTTTTGTGGGAAGCCTAGTAAACTTTCAGAGCACACGGAGAGAAGAGTTTTTAAACCACTGATCGACAGAAAAGAAAGCTGGAGTGGGTAGCTCAAGCTATCACCCTTCTCTTGGTTGGAACAACTTGACCTGCCCATTTAAGATATGTCTGCAGGGTTATGGAAATTTGTGTAGCTGTCAGTTCTGCTGAGCATGTGAGTGTGTGTGTGTTTGTGGTCTTAGCTCTATGTTGAAATCGAGTGTTCCAGAGTCCTCTTGGGGTAGGAGGAGAGCACCTGGGTGAAGTGATGCTGTGCTCCAGGTTCTACTTGATTTGACTCACCCAGTGAAAGAAGCCCACCCTCCCACCTCTGCCAACCCAGATGTACTAGTAGACTTACCAGAGGCTACAGGAAAAGCTGCTCCAGAGCCTGAGGCAGGATTTCTCAAATCCTTTGGAGAACCACTTCTTTAGTAGTAGTTTAAAGTAATACTACTACTTTATTTATAGGATAGGTGTAAGTGAGAGCTGGAGTGAGTGGGGTAGACATGCCTGTCCCTGCTTTCCTCATCCCATCTGGACCCTTCTTTGCCCTTGAATCTATTTCTCCCTTTACCCCAGCAGTCTATTTATTAACTAGCAAGAGGGCAAATAAGAGATCTTCTAGGATTGATTTTGCTAATTTTGTGGAGGATACTGAGCACCATTTCACCATATTCTGTACCCTTATCCGACAATCCCTCCCAGAACTGAGTTTTCTTTTCATCCAGGGTCCAGAAGGAAAAACAATAAACAAATCATATTGTCACGCACCAATAAAAAATAAGCTTTCCAGATGGAAATAAAATCTAATTAGGCAATAAAAGTAGAAATTGTGAAACGGTTCAGTAAGAATGAAATTTTCAAAGTATGTTTTGAGTTTCCTGGTTGGGAGACAGGGTGGGAAGGATGGGGAGTAAAGGGCACAGGGAGGCAGAGGTGAATCATTGCTCTTGCAAGTCTGGAGCAAATGGTTCCTCACTCCCTAGGTCACTTGAGAGGAGTATGAGTCAGTGATTACCAACCTTGGAATTTACTTCTCCAGCTAACAACAGCCCCTTTGAGTTGGAAAACACCTTGTCTGCTTTCATTTTAGAATGTTAAAACTGATTTTTGTAATAAATGTTTATTTTTCACATTGAGTTTGTTTAAATCCTGAAGTACTAGCTTTAAAGAATTGGGACTCTCAGAGTGACTTCGACATTCAATAATCTTCCCTGTAGTCTTTTATTTAAGAGATCAGGGATATCCTTCTACAGAATCTGGTGGTTAGATTTCAGTTTAACTTACCATTGGAGAAGGAAATGGCAACCCACTCCAGTATTCTTGCTTGGAAAATCCCATGGATGGAGGAGCCTGGCAGGTTACAGTCCATGGAGCTGCAAAGAGGTGGACATGACTGAGCCACTTCACTTTCACTTTAACTTACCATTAGACTGTACTTGAATGGTAATGCTTCAGATGAATATAATCTATATTAGAAGGAGACTTGGGGTTGGAGAACAGTGTGATTCCATAGAGATTAGTGTTATAGACATGGACCCAACCTGATTAGAGATAAAATGACTGAACATTAAGGATGTGTTTGTTGTCCCTGTGTTAATAGGATTTGCAGATCAAGGTGGGGGTGGGGAAAGTGGGAAATGGATTGGTCCATTTCTGCCTGCTGGGGCATGGGATAGCTCAGGAAAGGAAGTAAAATGAAAGTACCACTTGCACTTTAAAAATCTCTAATTTTGTAGCTCTTCCAATTTATTGCCCTTTCCTTGATACTAGCTGTAAAAATTTAGTATGAAATGGAACTTTTCTAAGAAGAGGAATTTGTAATTTTTTTCTTTTTTTGCCACAGTGGAGCTTGTGGAATCTTAGTTCCCCAACCGGGGATTGAACCCTCGGCCCATGGCAGTGAAAGCCTGAGCCCTAACCACTGGACTGCCAGGGAATTCCCCAGTGGCTTGTTGAATAATTACTATCATTCATGAAGTTACTGTATATTACTACTATCCCCATTTCACAGATTGGGAAAAGGAGGCACAGAAATACTAAGGAACCTTGCTTGCTTGCTAAGTCGCTTCAGTCGTGTCCGACTGTACGACCCCATAGACGGCAGCCCACAAGGCTCTGCCGTCCCTGGGGTTCTCCAGGCAAGAGTACTGGAGTGGGTTGCCATTTCCTTCTCCAGTGCATGAAAGGAAAAAGGGAAAGTGAACTCGCTCAGTTGCGTCCGACTCTTAGCGACCCCATGGACTGCAGCCTACCAGCTCCTCCGTCCATGGGATGTTCCAGGCAAGAGGACTGGAGTGGGGTGCCATTGCCTTCTCCGACTAAGGAACCTAGGCAAGAGTAGATCTGCGATTCAGGACAGCTTCAGAAGAGGCTGGGTAGCATATGTTCTGCTCACAGTGACCCTGCATGAAAAAGGGCAGGAGGAGCTGGAGACAGAATTTAACTTTCCCTGTAGAGGTGTGTATGTGAGGATTAGGAGAGAGCAATGACACTTGGAGTTTTCTCTGAATTGAGACACCCCAACAGGAGAAGGCAATGGCACCCCCTCCAGTACTCTTACCTGGAAAATCCCGTGGACAGAGGAGCCTGGTAGGCTGCAGTCCATGGGGTCACTAAGAGTCGGACACGACTGAGCGACTTCACTTTCACTTTTCACTTTCATGTGTTGGAGAAGGAAATGGCAACCCCCTCCAGTGTTCTTGCCTGGAGAATCCCAGGGACGGCGGTGCTGGGCTGCCATCTATGGGGTCGCACAGAGTCGGACACAACTGAGGTGACTTAGCAGTAACAGTGCCTACAGTACAGATTGAGACTAGCAATTATGAAGCTCTTGGTAGAATGTAGGGCCTGTGAGTGCCACCTTCTGGAATGAAAGATAATGTCACTGTGCCAGTGACCCAGGTGGCAAACAAGGCACATCATATTTGGATAACAAGGAGCTAGAACAGCAACTTCATTAGTTGGCAAAATGAGAATACAAAAAGATCTCAATAGGCAGGAATGATACACTTCACCTTAGAAGTTCGATAGTAGTAAGTGTAAGATTGTATCTTTGGACTTGCAAAACCAATTCTTCACGTATAAAGTTGGAAAAATGTAGAATGTCTAGAAGCAGAGAGATATTCTTTGCTAATAGCGCTAAAATCCTATATGAAGTTCTTTTTTAGGTGTCAAACTTTTTAAGATGATTACAGACAAATAGAATATGTTCATAGAAAGTGATATGAATGGCGAAGGGACTTAAAACTGTGTCATATAGAAACTTCTAAAACAATGTCAAACCCAAAGAATCAAAGACTCAAGCAAGACAAAGTTAGATATTTGGAGAGTACTGAATGGATGGATGGCCTCAAGGGAGAAAATTAGGATCAATGGATAATGTCCAAGAAAGAAGACTGGTTATAATTCAGAATGTGCCCTTCAGAGCTTTAAGGAAGGGCTGTTGTATGGTGGAAAGAATGTGCATGTTACTGCACAGTCGTGTCTGACTCTGACCCCATGGACTGTAGCCCGCCAGGTTCCTTTGCCTGTGGGATTTTCCAGGTGAGAATACTGGTGTGGGTTGCCATTTCCTTCTCCAGGAGATAGTCCAGCTCACCAGGCTCCTCTGTCCATGGAATTCTCCAGGCAAGGATGCGGTAGTGGGTTGCCATTTCCTTCCAAAGGGGATCTTCCCGACCCAGGGATTGAACTCCTTGCATTGCAGCCAGATTCTTTACAGTCTGAGCCACCAGAGAAGCCCTATTTTATTCATAAAAGTGAAAGTGAAAGCCAGTTGTGTCCGACTCTTTGTGACCCCATGGACTATACAGACCATGGAATTCTCCAGGTCAGAATACTGGAATGGGTAGCCTATCCCTTACTCCAGGGGATCTTCCCGACCTAGGAATTGAACCGGGATCTCCTGCATTGCAGGTGGATTCCTTACCAACTGAGCTATCATAAGCACCTAACCTCACTTGATTTTGAACATAGACTAACGTTTCTTTGGTCCAGGTCTGTGACATCCCTGTGGAGAAAGAAACTCACAACAGAGTAAGTGGGAACATCTGGATTAGAATAAGTGCTAAATCCCTGGAGCCTGCAGGGAAGGAGTGAATGGAAAGCCAGATTTTTTAAATGTTGAATTTTAAGCCAGATTTTTCACCAACATTCTTTTTTTTTTAAATTAATTTATTTTTTATTGAAGGATAATTGTTTTACAGAATTTTGTTGTTTTCTGTCAAACCTCAGCATGAATCAGCCATAGGTATACGTATATCCTCTTTCACCAACATTCTCACCTCTTGATTTTTAAGTGCTAGCCAAATGAAAATAAGCAGAAGAGAGACGGGGGACAGAGGATCCCAGGCCTTGAAGCATACATTTTGTTCTTGGTGTGTGGGCAGTAGAAGCAGTGGAACAGGGTACAGGGCTGAGAAGACAATGAGCAGCCTCATTCACTTCCTCTGGCGTGTTGAGTCTTTCCCAAGGGGCTGGGCTCCTGGGTTTTCAGCACTCTTCCTATCTCTGAGCCCAGCTCACAGTTTAAGTATCAAGGTGGCCAGTAAAGAACACATTGAAACCTTCCTTGGGGAGACATCAACCTATACAGGAAAGGCTGAATGCTGAGAATGAGGTCCATTTATCCTGGTCTGGAAGGAGCCTGGCAACAGCAGTGTGGCCAGAGGGATAAACAAGGAGCAGGGACAGCCCCTAAGGCTCCAGGCATCTCTCACCTTTTTCCACCAATATTTTGACAACACTCCTAAGAGACTTGTGACCTAAATCTGTTTACACACAGACCACTTGAAGTCTACCTTGTAGGGGAAGAAAAATAATTTCCCCACTACCCGCCTAGGTTCTTCAGCTGGGGTCCTGTCATTAGACTGACAGAAGACAATTTGGGGGTATACAGCATAACAAAAGAATAATAAAGTTTTAGCGAAATGACCAGACAAAAGGAAAAGGAGTTTCCGGGGTGGCAAATTGTAGGGAAGTAAGTATATGGGAGAAACTACTGGGACATGAATGTTAGGTTTGTTATATAGATTTTTTTCTTGTGCCGTCTCTGGGCTAAAGGCTAGAGTTGTCTCTGGTGATTAACTTCTGTCCTTTCTGGTAAAGGTGGAGGGGCACCCTAATAAATTTATGTCCTGCTTTTAGGCAAATAGAGAAAGGGCAGAGGGCTTTTCTTATATCCGCTACTCATTCTTTTCAGCTTGAAATAATCACCAAAGTGGCATATTTTGGGGTGGCATATTCTGCTACCCTTCAATATCTATTTTTGGAGGGGAGTTGTTGATGTTCAGTTGCTCAGTCTTGTCTCACTCTGCAACGCCGTTGACTGCAGAATGTCAGGCCTCCCTGTCCTTCACTATCTCCCGGAGTTTGTTCAAACTCATGTCCATTGAGCCGGTGATGCCATCCAACCATCTCATCCTCTGCCCCTTTATCCTCCTGCCCTCAGTCTTTCCCATCATCAGGGTCTTTTCCAATGAGTCACCTCTTTGCATAGGTGGCCAAAGTATTGGTGCTTCAGCTTCAGCATCAATCCTTCCAACGAATATTCAAGTTGATTTTCTTCAGGATTAACTGGTTTGATCTCCCTGCTGTCCAAGGGACTCTCAAGAGTCTTCTAGAACACCACAGGTCAAAAGCATCAATTCTTCGGTGCTCAGCTTTCTTTTTGGTCCAACTCTCACGTCCATACACAACTACTGGAAAAACCATAGCTTTGACTATATGAACCTTTGTCAGCAAAGTGATATCTCTGCTTTAAGTTCATGGTTGCAGTCACCATCTGGAGTGATTTTGAAACCCAAGAAAATAAAGTCTGTCACTGTTTCCATTTTTTCCCCATCTATTTGCCATGAAGTGATGGAACTGGATACCATGATCTTCGTTTTTTGAATGTTGAGTTTTAAGCCAGTTTTTTCCCTCTCCTCTCACCTTCATCAAGAGGCTCTTCAGTTCCTCTTCACTTTCTGCCATTAGGGTGGTGTCATCTGCATCTCCAAGAAACACAGGTTGAAATTTTTAAAGATGTCCAGACTGAAAAGGGATGTCACTGTTGGCAGAAACATCACAGATTTTTTACAAAGGTGTGAGAAAGATGAGCATTCTTTAGAGTTTGAGATAAGCAGATTAGGTGAAAAACAGCCTTATGTTTTCCCTCATGGAGCTTTTACACATTTGGGAATCATAGGAGAGTTGATGCTGCTGAAGTTGTTCCCTAGAGAGCAGCAATCTTGTTGGAGGGCAGGAGCTGAAGCTGTAGTTGCATAGTGTTTTACATAATGATAATTGGCCTGGAATCCTCATTAGTGCCAGGCATTGTTCTAAAACCATTAAATGTACTACCTCATTTAATCCTCACACCTAAAAGGAAGGTACTCTTATCATTCATATTTGCAGATGAGGAGTTGAGGCAGGAAGCAGTTAAGTGCCTTGTCCAACATCATATAGGGGTAAGTAGTGGAGCCAGAATGCAGACCCAGACAGACAGACTCCAGAGACCAAATTCTAAAGACTCACTATTCTGCCAAGGTTATAGAAATGCAATTATCTATATGAAAAAGAGCTATTGGAAAGTTTCCCTACACCACACCAGCACTGTCACTCTGTACACAACTCCAGAGGCTTTCTGGAAAATTCAAGAATACGAGATGCCTTGTTGGGATGCATTGCAGGCCAGAGGTGCCGCTCTTGTGTAATTCAATGTAAGCAATGCCAGAAGGATGCAACTTGGGGCTCTTGCCTGTAGTTCCCTGTGGTGCCTGCAGAATCCAGGCCTGGATCTGAGGTCTATTTCAAGAAATCATTTCTTATGGATGCAGGTCAAATTTCCCTATACACTGAAAACTTTTTTTTTTTTTAATAAATTTATTTATTTTAGTTGGGGGCTAATTACTTTACAATATTGTAGTGGTTTTTGCCATACATTGACATGAATCAGCCACGGGTTTACATGTGTTCCCCATCCTGAACCCCCCTCCCACCTCCCTCCCCATCCCATCCCTCTGGGTCATCCCATTGCCCCAGCCCTGAGCATTTGTCTCACGCATCGAACCTGGAATGGTGTTCTGTTTCACATATGATAATATACATGTTTCAATGCTATTCTCTCAGAACGTCCCACCCTCACCTTCTCCCTCAGAGTCCATAAGACTGTTCTATGCATCTGTGTCTCTTATTCTGTCTCGCATATAGGGTTATCGTTACCATCTTTGAAATTCCATATATATGCATTAGTATACTGTATTGGTGTTTTTCACTCTGGCTTACTTCACTCTGTATAATGGGCTCCAGTTTCATCCATCTCAATAGAACTGATTCAAATGTATTCTTTTTAATGGCTGAGTAATATTCCATTCTGTATATGTACCACAGCTTCCTTATCCATTCATCTGCTGATGGACATCTAGGTTGCTTCCATGTCCTGGCTATTGTAAACAGTGCTGCAATGAACATTGGGGTACACGCGTCTCTTTCAATTCCGGTTTCCTCGGTGTGTATGCCCAGCAGTGGGATTGCTGGGTCATATGGCAGTTCTATTCCCAGTTTTTTAAGGAATCTCCACACTGTTCTCCATAGTGGCTGTACTAGTTTGCATCCCCACCAACAGTGTAAGAGGGTTCCCTTTTAGTCCTGAGATAGAGCCTTATAGTGTCACATTTAGGCCTTGATCACGTAGAAGACAGAAGGAAAAGGAGAAAAGAAGAAATAAAAAGAAAATAGAATGAGGGCAAAGAAGTTGGCCAGTGTGGGAAGCAGGTGATGACAACTTCTAGCCTTCAATGTTAGAACAGAGCCTAAGGTCCAAGTGGTCTAAAGGTTGCCCTCTGCTACTGTCTGAATGTTTGAGTTCCACCCAAATTCATATGCTGAAATCCTAACCCTCAAAGGTGATGGTATTAGGAGGTGGAGTCCTTAGCAGAAGCTTAAGTCATGAGGGTGGGGCCTTCATTAATGGGATTGGCGCTCTTATAAAAGAAGATCCACAATGCTCCCTGGTCCCTTCCACCATGGAGGATACTAGGAGAAGCCTGCAATTTGGAAGAGAGCCTTCATCCAACCATACTGGTATCCTAATCTCAGACTTCCAGCCTCCAAAGCTGAAGAAATAAATTAGCATTGTTCATAAGCCACCCAGTCAACAGTATTTTGGTATAGTGGCCTAAATGAACCAAGGGATCCTCTAGTATTTTAAAGGGTCTCAGTGGATGAAAGGACAAGACAGCAGGTATACTTGTGAAATAAAGCTGGTAAAAGGGTTAAGCCTGTCAGCCACAAATTGGCACTTGTCAAGGGCATTTGCCAGCAACTGAACACCAACAAGCAGGGCCTTTGCCATCTACCCATGCTATTACAGCTGCTGACCTTCAACACTCCCTGAAGGGAATTCAGGGTGGAGAGTGAGTCTCTGTGCTCCAGGGAAACTGGTGGAACAGGTCTTTAGATAGATATTTTCAGGAACTGATTTCATGATCCCAATCCTTGCACCTCCTCATATCTAGAAAAGCACTCAATCCCTTCATGGCTACATCAGCTCTTCCTGACTAGCAGAAAATCTTGGAAAGAAACCACTTGAGTGCATTGAAATCCCCCTTCTCCAAAATCTTCTATATTGACCTTCCCCCACTACTTCTTTAGAGCAGTCTCTCAGAGCTATTTGAGGTGCTGGCTCCCAGGCTGCCCCAAATAATACTTAACTCGCAATTCTCACTTTATGCATCTTTTTAATTGGCTAGCCCCACGTCTGTTAAATTTTATTTGGGGCAAAATGAGGTTTGCAGCCCAGGAGACAGCAACTCAGATAGCTCTGAGAAACTGTTCCAAAGAGGAAGGTGATATATGTGATTTTGGTGAAGGGGAAATACTTGCAATCAAGCACATATTTTCCCCATAAGCTTTCTACTAGTCTTGTGAAGCTTTTGCTAGTCATGAGGAACAGTCATCACCCTGAAGGATTTTAGTGCTTTTCTAGGTATGAAGAGATACAAGAATTGGGCTCATATCAGCTCCTGAAATAGCTAACTATCTGAACACCTGTCCTGCCAGCTTTTCCCCCGAGTGTCTCATTTCTGCTATCCACCTTGAACTCCTTTCAGGGCGTGTTGAAAGTCAGCAGCTGCAGCAGTACATGATTTAATCCTTGTAGAGGTAGATTGCAAGCACCCATGGCAAGTGCCAATTTGTAGTTGACATTGGTAGGCAAATGTACAAAGGCACAAATAACCCTGAAGAAAAGGTACAGTACCTTTCCTGCAGCTAGACATGCTACCACCAGGTGGAGCTAGACCCTTCTGTCTTGGCTGTTCTTCCTGACGTGATGCTATGTTAAAGGCATGATTTCCTGGAGTTAAGTATAAGGAATTAAAAATAGTTAACTTCCCTTATCATATTGGCAAAATTTTAAAATCTTGTACAGGGGAGGAAAAAGAATTTTGCATCCACCCCTCTAAGTTCTTGGTTGAGGAACTGCCCCTTTCTCCCCATCCCGCACCTCTCCCCTCCCCCAGTAAATTACTCTCCCAAAGGTTGACTTATACTTGGTTTTCAGAGCATTTCCTATGTTTGTTGTTTTTATTTATTTATGTTTGTCTGCTGCTTTTAAAAAGTGATCAACTCAAGATAATCCTTATGTCAACGTAGGGGAGCAGAATTTGCCACTCTAAAATATGTCTCTTTGGCATGCTGTGCTGTGCTTAGTCGCTCAGTTGTGTCCGACTCTTTGCGACCCCATGGACTGTAGCCCACCGGGCTCCTCTGTGCATGGGGATTCTCCAGGTAAGAAGACTGGAGTGAGTAGCCTGTCCCTTCTCCAGGGAATCGTCCCAACCCAGGGATCGAATCCCGGTCTCCCGTATTGCAGGCAGATTCTTTACCAGTGGAAAAAAAGCCCAAGAATACTGGAGTGGGTAGCCTATCCCTTCTCCAGCCAGGGCTCTGTAAACCGAGTAGGAGTTGCCCTTTTGTAAGAAATGATTACATTTGTGAGGGAAATCTCCATTTGTAAGGGTGTGCTTTCTCTGTGCCTGTAAGAGGAAGATGACCAAATCTCTGGAAACTTATCAACAGAGAAGGCAATGGCTAAAGCTGCATCACAATTACCCTTCTTTACTGTGCCTTTCCTGGTAACTTCCCATAATGCACTGCCCGCATTCTCAACATTCTCTTTTGTCTTTAGCTGAGGATGATATTTAAGGTGAAGGGTTTGGCCATTTTGTTGAGCTATTCAGTTTCCTGAGTCAGTTACCCAGTTTCCTGGGTCTCTCCCCTGGATACACGTTATTAATTAAATTTTGCTTTTCTCATGTTAATCTGGTTCATGTCAATTTATTTCTTAAACTAGCCAGAAAAAGCTAAGAGGGGAGAGGAAAATTTCTTCCTCCTCAATACCAAAAGGGCATATGTTGGGGTGGCATATTCTGCTCCCCTTCACTTGGTAATACACTTGATCATCAAGGCTGGGGGAAACAAACACGTATTTTGCTGATGTGAATATAAAAGGGGGGCAATTTGTTGTCTACTACAAATTGGCACTTGTCAAGGGCATTTGCCAGCGACTGAACAAGGAGGGCATTTGCCATCTGCTTCTGTGAAGATAGAATCCTGTGCTGCTGCAGCTGTTGACCTTCAACACTCCCTGAGGGAATTCAGGGTGGAGAAGAAGAGGCACTTTGCGCTCCAGGGAAACTGGTGGAACAGGTCTTTAGATAGATATTTTCAGGAAATGATTTCATGATCTCAGTCCTTGCATCTCATTTCTAGAAAAGCACTAAATCCCTTCATGATGACATCAGCTGCTTGTGACTAGTAGAAAACCTTTTGTGAGATAAGTGCTTGGTTGCATTGAACTTCCCCTTCCCCCAAATCATATATATTGACTTTCCTTCACTGTCTCTTTGGAGCCGTTTCCCAGCTCTCTGAGGGGCTGTCTCCTGCGTTGCAGTCCTTATTTTGCCCCAAATCAAAATCAACTCGCAACTCTCAGGTTGTGTGTGTTTTTTTAGTTGACATTGTCAATATCATAATAAAACTAATATACATTTAAAATATGACCTGGCCAACATGTTATCAAACAAAAGTTGTCTGCTCACCTGCCATGCAGCAAAGCCAGTCTGCTGATAACAGGGTGTGGCGAAGGAAAGAACAGCATTTATTGATGTTTCAGGAATCTTTGGAGGGGGGGCGCATATCAAGTGGCTTGCGGGATCCTAATTCCCCAACCAAGGAATCTAACCTGTGCCCTGTGCAGTGGAAGTGCAGAGTCCTAACCGCTAGAAAATTCCTGATGTTTCAGGGGTCTTAATCACCAGCCTTCTGGTTCTAACCAGTCTGGGGTCTGTGGACTTATGGTCAGCATGAAGTCATAGCTCTCCACCTGAGTAGCGGTCTTAGTTTCTGCAAAACAACTCAAATATTTGCATCATGTATTCCGTGAGAAGAAACTAGAACTCTGCTTTATGGCTGAAATACTGTTAAGCCATCATTACTTTTCTTGCTTGACTGCTTTTGCTTTTTTCTGCATGCCCTCACTTCCCTAATTAGTAACTGCTTGAGTCTGCTCTTTGGAACTCAGAGAAGGCTTAGAAGACTAACACTTTTTTCTCCAAATAAGAAGCACGGGACATGGAGCAGCTTTTGTACCAGCGAAGTCCTTGCAGGTTCCTGCTCATTTTTAATCCCCCTCCCCTTTTCTTCGATAGTTCTCAATTCTGACAGAACAAGGATGGGACAAGAAAGTGAAGGTGACAGGGGTGACAGTTTGATCCCTGGTAGAGGAAGTAAGATCATGCATGCTGCTCATCACAACCAAAAAATCTGGAAAAAAAAAAAGGTTCAATAAGCTATGGTATATTCACACAATGAAATACTATGCAAATGTCAACTGAAAAACACACAATGTAGAAGTTGTGAGTTGGATTTTCCTGGTGGTACAATGGACGGGAGTGTGCCTGCCAATTGCAGGGGACACAGGTTGGATCCCTGGTCCAGGAAGGTTCCACATGCTTTGGGGCAGCTAAATCCCTGCACCACAATTACTGGAGCTCATGTGTTCTAGAACCCTCAAGCCCTACAAAAACCTGTGTGCCTAGAATCTGTGCTCTGCAACTAGAGAAACCACTGCAATAAGAAGCCTGCACACTGCAACTAAGAGAAAGCTCGCACTGGAGCAATGAAGACCTGATGCAAAAAATAAGTACATACATAAATAAATAATTAAAAAAAGGAAATTGTGAGTTAAGTTTTATTTGGGAACCTTATATAGTACAAGAGAACATCTCAGATAGTGCTGAAGAACTTCTCTAAAGAGGTAAGGGAGGAGCTGGGATATATATGAAGTTTTTCTTTTGCTAGGAAGAACATGTAGTCAAACATCAAAATATTACTGCTAATCACGAAGAACAGACATCTCAAGTTAAAGGTTTTTAGTGCTTTTGTATTGATGGGAAGATGCAAGAATCTGGAGTCCTTTGAAAATTTTCCTTAGATATGGATCCTAGCTATCTAGTGCCAAAGCACAGAATGTTTCCTGTTTTTTTCCCATTCTGAATATCTGAACATCCTTTTAGTGGAAGACAGCAGTGGCTAATGGCTTGATCCTTGTAGAACTGGAATGGCAGGCAACATTCTTTTCTTTACACAATTATTAAAAAAAGAGAAAGATTTCTATAAATTAATTTGAATGTATAGTTTTATATATTTAATATATATGATATATCTAAGATATATTTTAATAAAATTCTTCAAAGACTGAATTTTTAAAAATTTGAAAATTATTATTTTTTTACTTTGGCTACACTAGGTCTTCACTGTGGCGTGTGGGCTCTCCAGTTGTGGCTCACAGACCCAGTTGCCCCATGACTTGTGGGTTCTTAGTTCCATGACCAAGGATTGAATCCATGTCCCCTGCATTGGAAGGTGCATTCTTAACCCCTGAACCACCAGGGAAGTCCCCAGGATATGTTTTTTAAATGAAGAAAAAGCAAGGCTTCCTTTTTGGTAAAAAGTGATGAGAAATAAGACAGCATATTATATTTATTTTTGCAGAAACAAACACAGAAAGAAAAATAGTTAATGAATTTTTTTATCATTAAAAAAAATGGCAGGTAAGATAAGGGTGAAAGAGAAAGATGATGGAATGTGGCTCTGAACATAACACTTTCTATTGTTTTGAATTTTGGAGTTATAATTATGTTTTGCATATTTTAAAAAGTCAACAAGAAAAAAATTTGAATGTCACGGGAGAACTTGCCGAAGAGACTGCCATAACAGTACAAAGGAATTGGGAGTTGATCACGCTTGAGCTATGACAGTATTGAAATAGTACTAAAAAGACACATAGAAAAGACAGCATGGCCAAGTCTCCCAAGTCAGGGTTGCACATTTTAGGAGAAGATACTTACACGGCCTGTTGAATGTGCTAGGTGAGAAGCAAACTTAAAAACCACTAGGTGATTGATTCCATGATGTCTGGTTCTAGGTGAGTAATCACACCATTGTGGTTACCTTGGTCATGAAGATCTTTTTTGTATAGTTCTTCTGTGTATTCTTGCCACCTCTTCTTAATATCTTCTGCTTCTGTTAGGTCCATACCATTTCTGTCCTTTATTGAGCCCATCTTTGCATGAAATGTTCCCTTGGTATATCTAATTTTCTTGAAGAGATCGCTAGTCTTTCCCATTTTATTGTTTTCCTCTATTTCTTTGCATTGATCACTGAGGAAGGCTTTCTTCTCTCTCCTTGCTATTCTTTGGAACTCTGCATTCAAATGGGTATATCTTTCCTTTTCTCCTTTGCCTTTAGCTTCTCTTCTTTTCTCAGCTTTTGTAAGGCCTCCTCAGACAGCCATTTTGCTTTTTTGCATTTCTTTTTCTTGGGGATGGTCTTGATCAGTGCCTCCTGCACAATGTCACAAACTTCTGTCCATAGTTCTTCAGGCACTCTGTCTATCAGATCTAATCCCTTGAATCTGTTTGTCACTTCTACTGTATAATTGTAAGGGATTTGATTTAGGTCACACCTAGTGTTTTTCCCTACTTTCTTCAATTTAAGTCTGAATTTTGCAATAAGAAGTTCATGATCTGAGCCACAGTCAGCTCCCAACCTTGTTTTTGCTGACTGTAAAGAGCTTCTCCATCTTTGCCTACAAAGAATATAATCAATCTGATTTTGGTACTGACCATCTGCTGATGTCTATGTGTAGAGTCATCTCTTGTGTTGTTGGAAGAGGGTGTTTGCTACGACCAGTGTGTTCTCTGGCAAAACTCTGTTAGCCTTTGTCCTGCTTCATTTTGTACTCCAAGGCCAAATTTGTCTGTTACTCCAGGTATCTCTTGACTTCCTACTTTTGCATTCCAGTCCCCTAAAATGAAAAGGACATCTTTTTTTGGGTGTTAGTTCTAGCAGGTCTTGTAGGTTTTCATAGAACCGTTCAACTTCAGCTTCTTCAGGTGGGCCTTAGGAAGCATCACTACGAACAAAGCTAGTGGAGGCGATAGAATTCCAGTTGAGCTATTTCAAATCCTAAAAGATGATGCTGTGAAAGTGCTGCACTCAATATGCCAGCAAATTTGGAAAACTCAGCAGTGGCCACAGGACTGGAAAAGGTCAGTTTTCATTCCAATCCCAAAGAAAGGTAATGCCAAAGAATGCTCAAACTACCACACAATTGTACTCATCTCACACGCTAGTAAAGTAATGCTCAAAATTCTCCAAGCCAGGCTTCAACAGCACATGAACTGAAAACTTCCAGATGTTCAAGCTGGATTTAGAAAAGCCAGAGGAACCAGAGATCAAATTGCCAACATCTGCTGGATCATCAAAAAAACAAGAGAGTTCCAGAAAAACATCCACTTCTGCTTTATTGACTATGCCAAAGCCTTTGACTGTGTGGATCAACAAACTGTGGAAAATTCTTCAAGAGATGGGAATACCAGACTACCTGACCTGCCTCCTGAGAAATCTGTATGCAGGTCAAGAGGCAACAGTTAGAACTGGGCATGGAACAACAGACTGGTTCCAAATCAGGAAAGGAGTATGTCAAGGCTGTATATTGTCATCCTGCTTATTTAACTTATATGCAGAATACATCACGAGAAATGCCAGGCTGGATGAAACACAAGCTGAAATCAAGATTACTGGGAGAAATATCAATTATCTCAGTTATGCAGAAAACACCACCCTTGTGGCAGAAAGCAAAGAAGAACTAAAGAGCCTCTTGATGAAAGTAAAAGAGGAGAGTGGAAAGGTTGACTTAAAACTCAACATTCAGAAAACTAAGATCATGGCATCTGGTCCCATTACCTCATGGCAAATAAATGGGGAAACAAAGGAAGCAGTGAGAGACTTTAATTTTTTGGGCTCCAAAATCACTGCAGATGATGACTGCAGCCATGAAATTAGAAGACGCTTACTTCTTGAAAGAAAAGTTATGACCAACCTAGACAGCATATTAAAAAGCAGAGACATTACTTTGCCAACAGTGGTCTGTCTAACCAAAGCTATGGTTTTTCCAGTAGTCATGTATGGATGTGAGAGTTGGACTGTAAGGAAAGCTGAGTGCTGAAGAATTGATGCTTTTGAACTGTGGTGTTGGAGAAGACTCTTGAGAGTCCCTTGGCCTGCAAGGAGATCCAACCAGTCCATCCTAAAGGAAATCAGTCCTGAATATTCATTGGAAGGACTGATGTTGAAGCTGAAGCTCCAATACTTTGGCCATCTGATGTGAAAAACTGACTCATTGGAAAAGACCCTGATGCTGAGAAAGATTAAAGGAGGGAGAAGGGGACGTCAGAGGATGAGATAGTTGGATGGCATCACTGACTCGATGAACATGAGTTTGAGTAAACTCTGAGGGTTGGTGATGGACAGGGAAGCCTGACATGCTGCAGTCCATGGGGTCACAAAAAGTTGGACACAACTGAGTGACTGAACTGAACTGAGGTGATTAAAAGAAAAAGCCTTACCAAGACTGTGCCCCAGAATCATACCCCTGCCTCTCCTGCCAATGGAAACCAATTACTCTTATCTAAGTTTCAGGAGGAAGCTTCAAAGAGTAAAAAGCAAAGACTGTTTAGAGCCAACTAGGCCCAAAATGGCAGACGATTTGACTTCCATAGATCTTGAGCTTCATCATATGTTCACTGTAAAACATGAGTATATGCTAAAAGACACACCCACCAGTGCCATGATAGTAGACAGTTTCCAATGACAACAACTGAACAAGACCATACAAGAACAAAAAGGAGAGCTGCATCAATTCCAGTTCCAAACCACACTCCTGTTCTTGGATGACTCATGAATATTTCTCTCACTTTTACAATTGCCTCCCTTTTAGGTAGACACTCCTTTAAATATGAGGTCTCTGCTCTAACAGGGTTGAGAAGTTGATTTGTGAACTAAGTTCCTGCTTTTCCACTCTTTGGCCATTGATAAAGACTGTGCAGTTCCAGTCTCAGCATGGGTTTTGCTCCCTTATTGGCTTCGAGAATCCAAGCAGGAGCAAGGACCTCTCTGGCTGAGACAATGAGTCTTGTCAAGGGGTCTCAATTTGGTAATATCTGAATACAGAAAACTAAAAAGTAAGGAATATCAATGGAAAAAACAGTACAATATCATAATAAATTTGATGTGCTTTATTCAAGGGAAACTGATTCATGGATAGGGGGAGTATAGTGCTTCATACTAGGGTCTGGTCAAGGAGAAAGTCTTTGTCACCTGGCACTTCCGGGCAGTGCTGTCTCAATCCTCTACAACATGTATGCGGTGGGTGGATAGTGATAGTGACTTATGGTCCCAAGTCATAACTTGCGTCAGAAATCAGCCAAAATCAAATACTGTTCTAGACACTTTGGGAAAAATTTCCACAAATTGTCAGTCACCTTGATGCAGGGTGACAGGCTTAGGGGGAGGCTTGGGGAAACAACACTCTTAGGAAAAAACAAACAGCATGTTTGTTACAAACAACACCTTAATGCTACCTGAATTCCTGCTGTAAATTAATGAAAAATTGTGAAACATTTTGAAATGGACAAATACTGAGCCTCCCTTCAGTGGAATACCAAGATTTGTCTAAACTAGAGGACCCTCCTTGGAATTTTGTGGTTCTATAGGGGTTTGCATCCTTTATCATCTTTGACTATTTTGCAACTCTGTAGGGAAAAGTTGGGCTTCCCTAGTGACTGAGATGGTAAAGAATATCCACCTGCAATGTGGGAGACCGTGGTTTGATCCCTGGGTTGGGAAGATCCCCTGGAGGAGTGCAGGGCAACCCACTCCAGCATTCTTGCCTGGAGAATCCTCATGCAGAGGAGCCTGGCAGGCTATAGTCCATGGGGTCACAAAGAGTCAGATACAACTGAGTGACTAAGCACACAGGGAAAGGTTAATTCGTGGAAGCCTGATGGTGATGCAAATAATCCCTGTTCAGAGAAATGCAAATGAATTTTGTTTGGTAGGGACTCATTTCCACTCTAGAAAGGAAGCAGGTGATTCCAGAAATTGCATTTTTTGCTTCACAGAAGTAATTAATGAGCTAATTAATTGTTAACATGTGTTCATTTTGAATTTCCTATGGGAGTTATGACTTTATGTTAATAAAATTTCAACAGCTTAATGGGAGCTGGCAGTTTGTGGCAGTGGATATAAGTTTGGTGGGCCTGAAGTTTATGCAATCTGGAGGTCTCTTTAAGAAAATAATACATTGGAAGAGGACCTGAAGTTCAGATTTCTTTATTTAACATTACAGTGAATCTACCTCTAACCATTGTTATAAGATAATTTTTGCAAGGAGGTTAAAACCATGAATCTCATACAGATATGATAATGATGTTAGGTAAAAGATTTATTTTACTCATATGGTAGAATTAGGCAAATATTATAACCAATTCAAATGAGAATAGAAAAAACACAAATGCTGAAATAAACTGCAAATGGAGACAAAGTTGATTTTTGGGGAGAGGAAGGAAAATTATAAAATTTACATAAATTACAGAATTTACACTTCTACTTGTTAGGTAGCTAGTCAGACATGAGTGGGTCCCACCTCATTCTAGAAGGGTCATATTTCCCTCCCCTATGTGGACGCTGGTAATCAGAGCACACCCAGAGATCCTTGTTCTAAGTTTCAAACAAGATAAAACTCCAGCACAGGTTGGCATAGGAGCACCAAGACCTAAAAGGTGACTCACAGTGACCTTGGTTCATTATGCCATGTTTGTAATAAATTAGGATTTTGGTTCCCTCCTCCCCCATCACGGGTTTCACTCGGGGGCTCATGGGTAAGTGCCTGTGCACTGGGACAAAATTATATAACCTAAAGCTGTCAATCAGCTTGTCAGGCAAATTGAATCAGGAGGAAGGGGGACAGGGCACAACCTTTGAAAGGATGGCATAACCTGAGGACACAACATAAACTGATTAGAATCAAATGGGTCCAAGATGGCAGACACGTCAACTTGACCTTGATACTCAGTATACACTCATTATAACACATCAGCAACCTAAATGACACACTCAGAGGCACCATGACAGTTCCAAGACCCACCATCAAAGACCAAAAAGTGGGTGGTGGCCCAGTTCCTGGAAATCTCCACCCCTTCCCCAAAATAGTTGAAATAATCCTCCCACTCATTAGCCTATACAATTACTGAGTTCATAAAAGCTAGGAGTGAAAGTCACTCAGTTGTGTCCGACTCTTTGTGACCCCATGCACTACACAGTCCATGGAATTCTCCAGGCCAGAATACTGGAGTGGGTAGCCTTTGCCTTCTCCAGGGGATCTTCCCAATCCAGGGATTGAACCCAGGTTTCCCACAATGTAGGTAGATTCTTTACCAGTTGAGCCAAGCAATTAAAGGTAACGACATCACATTTTGAGGCTGCATTCACCCTCTAGGACAGCCCACACTCTTGTCTGTGGAGTGTATTTCTCCCAAGGCCACTCTTGATTTCTGAGATGGCCCACATTCTGTCTGTGGAGTGTGTTTCTCCCTAAATAAATCCACTTCTTACCTATCACTTTGTCTCTCAGTAAATTCTTTCTGCGATGAGACATCAAGAAACTGAGCTCCGTTATGTCCTGAAACGAGGTGTGTGACCTCAGTTGAAAGACCATGGGTTTTGGCTGTCTTCAAGTACCAATCTGGGTATTAGCTGAATCCAGCACATGGGTTCAAGTCCCAATCTGAGGTGAACGGTTTTAGTTAGTGACTACAAAGGAACAGTGATAAGGCAAGAAAAGGTTAAAAATTAGGTCTTGGTCCTTAAGAGGCATGTGGGATTCCACAAGCCCACAGGGGGAGGAAGCTCTGCTGATGTCATTGGTGGGGTCAAGTCTGTGTGCTTATGTGCACACAGAATTGTTAATCTCTATAGTCTTTGACTGAGGTTTTTCTCCTACATTCTTGCATTCTTGTTCATTTCTTCTCTATTTCTTTCTTTCGTCTGTTAACCCTAGAAGACTTATGTGACCACCAAATTGTACTGTTTATTGCTTTTACTATACCTCTCTCTGACTCTTACAAGTGCTGACCCTTTATTCCCAACTCATAGCTAGACCAACTCCAACTCCTCAATACCATTGGGATGTCTGCTGTGCTATTTCTTTGCATCAACTTTTCGGCACTTATAGCCGGTTGGGAGACTATCTTGGAAAAGATAGCATCTAATATCATAAGTGCAAATCTTGACCAAATTGCACAGTGGATATTGATTTAAGAGTGAAATTTTGGATAGAATGGGAGTTAGAGACATCATCTCAAGTTTGGGTCTGAAATGGATCAAGTTGCATCAGTCTCAACCAATAGCCCTCTGGGCCATATCCTCAGGGATTGGGAAAGATTGAGACTACAGGGATTAAAAAGAAAAAAAAAAACTTTTTAAGTTATGTAATCATGTTTGGCCATGATAGGAATTAGGAAGCCAGGGAAAGTGGCTACTAAAGGAGGAAGCCAAAAAAAAAAGTGGCCACTAAATGGTTCCCTTAGTTATGATACTATATTGCAGTTAGGTTTATATTGTAGAAAGAAATTTGAATGGAGTGAGCTTCCACACTTCAAATTTTCATGGCCTTGTATTTAAATTTAAATGAGATCCAAAAGGGATTTAAGGTGTATGTAGCTCAGAGGGATACCCTCTGAGCAGGAGCAGGAGCCCCTTCTCTGCCTATTGCCTGAGGGGAAAACACAGCTAGGGATGAAAAAAGGCCCTGCCCGTATTCAGGAACCTCTTTGTACCCTGGGTTACCCAAGAGGCCCATCCTTAGCCCAGCTAGCACTCGGTTGGTGTAAGTTACCAACAAACTGCCCTTACAGTTTTGCTCTGATGAAAATCAAAGGACAATAAGAGTCCATGTACCTTTTTCAATACCTGATCTAAGAATGGTAGAGGACAAGTTGGGAAGTTTTTCTGAGGATCCTGAACTATTTTACAAAGGGATTTACCCAACTATTGAGATCTTTTGATCTCACCTGAGGGGACTTATAGATCTTATTGACTACTACCCCACTGCTGCACCCCTGAGGAAAAGCAGTGTATAATACTGGCGGCCAGAGCCCATGTGGACTAACTGGCAGCCTAAGCCCAACAGGACTATGCAGTGCTCTGAGTGGGGAATGATGTTGTCCTTGAGGCAAACCTGCAATGGAATTGTTGCAGGAGGGGGGACCCCTTCCAGGGCCCAAAACTAGGCTCTTGTCTAACACTTGGAAATGAATTGTCCAAGGAGACACATGTGCTGACAAAGCAAGAGATTTTATTGGGAAAGGGCACCCGGGCGCAGAGCAGGAGGGTAAGGGAACCCAGGAGAACTGCTCTGTCATATGACTTTCACAGGATTTTATGGTGATGGGATTAGTTTCCGGTTGTCTTTAGCCAATCATTCTGACTCAGAGTCCTTCCTGGTGGTGCAGGCCTTGTTCAGCCAAGATGGATGCCAGAGAGGAGGATTCTGGGAGGTGGTCAGACATGTGGTGTCTCCTTTTGACCTTTCCAGAACTCTTCCTGTTGGTGGAGGCTTATTAGTTGTGTTCCTTACCAGAACCTCCTGTCATAAAACAACTCATGCAAATGGTTACTATGGTGCCTGGCCAGGGTGGGCGGTTTCAATTAGTGTGCTTCCCCTAACAGAATTACCAGCTTAACTCAATTAATAGAGATAGATGAGACCCTATGATTAACTGTTTAATAGAGGGTATGAAGAAACTTACAGTAAAATCTGTTAATTATGATAAGGTGAAAGAGGTTGAACAGGGACAGGATGAAAATCCTGTAGTGTTCTAAAAGAGATTAGCGGAGGCTTTTTGCCCTGAGGGACAGCTCAGTCTGCCCCAGATATCAGGCACAAAATTCAGAAAGCAATTGCTGGTCCTCAGATTCCAATGAGCAATTTGCTCCAATTGACTTATTTGGTTTTCAATAATAGGGATATGGCCAAAAAGGCTGAATGTACCCTGAGAAATATGCAAAAGGCCCAAATGATTGCAATGGCTTTGTCTGCTCAGAGACCACCGAGTCTGGTTTTTCTGGGCCAATCTGACTTTGGCAGACCACAAGGTCCATGGGTATCCATACAACTTCAGTGTACCTTGTGTGGACAAAAGGGGCACTGGAGGAAGGATTACAGTTGATGTGCCCTTTGCAAATAGCCAGGGCATTGGCATAAGGAATGCTCCAGATGCCAGAGAGCAATGGAGGCCCCTCAGCCACTGATGGTTTTGCATCAGTGCCCCATAGTGCAGCTATGGGGCCTGAGGCTGAAAGTGACTCTACCCAGAGATACCATCTCTGTAACTAATGCCGAGCCTTGGGTGGTCATTGATGCAGTGGGCCACTTGATAGAATTTCTTATAGACACTGATGCAAACTTCTTGGTCGAAACCCAAAGAATTGGAGACCTTAGCAATCATAAGGGATATGTAATGGGGTTGTCAGGGAAGAAACAGGGGCACAGTTTCTTGGAGACCCTTTTGTGCAACATCAATGGCCAGCTCTTTTTACACTCCTTTCTGTGCCTGGTTGTCTCATCCCTTTAATAGGAAGTGATTTATTAACTAAGGTTAGGGGTTTCTCTGTTTCTTGAGGAACAAAGGAACCACCCTTATTGCCAAATGGTTCTAACAGAAAGTAGGAAGGAACAGATTGAAACTGAGATAGAAGCCTTTTTAGACTCTGTAGTGTAGAATATAGAGGGTCTAGGCTTGGCTAAAGATATCCAAACAGTGGTTATTAAGTTAAGACCTAGGTGGGAATTTCTCTGCAAAAAGCAGAGCTCTCTAAAATCAGAGGCACCGAGAGGAATCTCTCCCTCAGTTAAAAGATACCTTTTGCATGGTTTATTGGTACCTCAGTCTCTGCATAATATGCTGATATTACCCATTCTTACACCCACTGGGGAATATCAATTTGCATAAGATCTAAGGGCTATTAATGAAGTAGGGGAACCATCTAGCCTATTGTGCCTAAGCCTTATCCTATTCTGACTCAGATCCCAGAGGAAGCCAACTGGCTTACTGTATTAGATTTAAAGAATACCGTTTTCTACATTCCATCGGCCAAAGAATCTCAGTTTTTTATGCTCTCAAGTGGACAGATTCAGATACAAAAGAACCTGGACAATATACTTAGACTCGACTTTCCCAAGGATTTAGGGATAGCCCACATATTTGGGGGACTGCCTTGGCACAAGAACTTGGAATTCCTGTCCCATGACTGAGAATTAAAGGAAACAAATGGAGTTATTCTGCAATATGTAGATGATATTTTAATAGGAAGTTTTCCCCAAGAAGGCATCAGATGAGAATACTGTTAAGATCCTAACTCATTTATGAAAAAAGGGTAATAGGGTGTCCAAAGTTAAGGTGGAAATTTCTAAACAAGTTTCATTATCTGGGATGCATGCTTACCCCAGGGAAAAGGTCTATATCTGCTGATAGAATAGTGTTAATTCAAAGATTAAAGTCTCCAAAAACAGTAAAACAATTTAGGACCTTCTTGGGGGTAACTGGATATTGCTAGGTTGGATTCCTGGTTATGGGCTAGATGCAAAACCATTATATGAGCTCCTAAAACAAAATGCAGAAACTGTACTATTAAATTGGGGGGATACAGAAGAACAGGTCTTCTAAATTCTAAAAAGAAAATTATTAGACCCCCTTGCTCGGAGGTTGCCTAATTTAGAAAAAAATATTTTTTCTCATTGGTACTGAAGGAGGAGGTATGGCCCTTGGTGTGTTAACTCAATGTTTAGGACCTACATACTAGCCTGTTGCACATCTATTGAAGAATTTGGACCTCTAATGAGGAAAGCTATCCTACAAAATCGAATGGCCTTGGACATTATCACAGCTTCATGGGGTGGGGTGGGGGGTAACCTGTGCTATCATAAAGACAGAATATTGTGTTTTTATTCCAGATAATTTTGTTAGTGTATCTCAATTACTGAGTCACATGCACAAACAGATAGAGGCTCTAAATGACCCTCTCCTCAATTTGGAAAGTATTTTGGGAAAAAGGTTTGGGCCTAAGATGATGGCTGAAATTTTGGACAGGCTTCTGTGTTTGTTTGTGTGTCTGTAAGTGTTATAGATGATGGTATTGCCAAAAATTAATTCATAAAAGAGCCATATTTAATTGACTTAAAGGAAATAAGCACTTACATAATACTCAGAAATACAAAATAATCTGGCCAGAATGAATTTCAGGTTCATGTTAGCTGGAAAATATTCAGAACAAAACTAATATCTGGTATTGAGGGTGGCTTAAGCTTGTTGGTTTGATTAATATAGACATTCTAAAAATTATATAAAGTTTCTAAAATTAGAATGTGTCCTGGTATAATGTGATAGTTCTAGTTATCTTAAAATATTGTGTGTCACAACAGCAATCAGGATTCTTCATCAATTATACTGTAATCAGATGTTTAACTCTGTGTTTTAAGTGTTTTGTCATTTATAGATATTTTTATACTCTGGTGCTTAGAAAAAGTGCTTCATTATCAAGGAGATTCATAAAGAAAGCTGTGAAGCATTTACAACAGTTTCATATCAAGATGATGGTTATGGTTATGGCTCATATTGACTTAAAACAACAAGCTGTCCTGTCCCTCAGGCCCTGAGATCAGGCATCCAGAGATATTTACTACCTGACAGGCAGGGTGATTGCTACTACTCAGCCTTGAAGCAGTTACAGAAGATGGACCATGCCTTTTTGCTTCCCATGAGAATATGGGACTAAAATCTGAGCAAGGAATGACACAAGGAGGGAGGGGTGCAGGGTACTACATTTGAAAGAATGGCTTAACCCGAAGACACAACATAAATTGATAAAATCTTCCCGACCCAGGGATCAAAACCCTGTCTCCTACATCTCCTGCATTGGCAGACACATTCTTTACTACTGAACCACCTGGGAAGCCTTCATTGTAACATGTCAGCAAGCTAAATGACACATCCATAGGAACCATGACGGTTCCAAGGTCAACTATCACAGACCAAAGAGTGGGTGGTAACCCAATTCCTGGAGATTGCACCCTGTCCCCAAAATAGTTGAAATAATCCTCCTACTCATTAGCCTGTGAAATTTTTGTTGCTGTTCAGTCACTAAGTTGTGTCTGACTCCTTGTGGACTGTAGCACACAGGTTCCTCTGACCTCCACCATTTCCCAGAGTTTGCTCAGATTCATGTCCAGTGAGATGGTGATGCTATCTAACCATCTTATCCTCTGCCTCCCTTTTCTCCTTTTGCCATCAATCTTTCCCAACATTAAAGTCTTTTCCAATGAGTTGGCTCTTTACATTGAAATCATTCACCTCCGATTGAGACTTGAATCCATGTGTCAGGACTTGAACCCAGGCAAAAACCTGCTTGGGACTTGAACCCATGTGGTTGGGCCTCAAACCTGGCCAAAATCCATGGTCCTCCAACTGAGATCACACACCTGGTTTTAGGACCTAGAGAAACTCAGGTTCTTGATGTCTCATTGCAGAAAGAATTCAGTGAGAAACAAAGTGATAGGTAAGAAGTGTTTTGTTTTGTTTTGGTTTTTTTTTAGAGAGAAACACACTCCACAGAGTGTGGGCCATCTCAGAAGGCAAGGGCAGCCTTGGGAGATACACACTCCATAGACAAGAGTGTGAGCCATCACAGAAGGTGAGTGCAGCCTCAAAATGTGTGGTTAGCTTTTATAGGCTGGGTAATTTTATTCATTGAAAGGACTCTTGCTGAAGCTAAAGCTCCGATACTTTGGCCACATGATGCTGAAACAGGAGAGAAGGGGACAGGACACAATCTTAGAAAGAATGACATAGCTGAGGACACAACATAAACTGGTTAGAATCAGATGGGTCCAAGACGGCAGACAAGTCAACTTCAACTAGATCTGATCCTCAGTGTATGCTCATTGTAACACATCAACAAGTTAATGACACATCCAGAGGCACCATGACATTTCCAAGGTCCACCATCAAAGACCAAACAGTGGGCAGTGGCCCAGTTCCTAGAAATCTCCACCCTTTTTCCGAAGTGGTTGGGATAATCTTCCCACTCATTAGCCTATGAAATTACCCAGCCCATAAAAGTTAACCACTCCACATTTTGAGGCCACACTCACTCTCTGGGACAACCCACATTCTTGTCTGTGGAGTGTGTTTCTTTCTAAGTAAATTAACTTCTTACCTATCACTTTGTCTCTCACTGAATTCTTCCTGCAATGAGACATCAAGAAGAAGAGCTTCTTTAGGTCCTGAAACCAGGTCTGTAGTGTCAGTTGGAAGAGTGGGTTTTGGCTGGGATTGAGTCCTGGCCATGTGGGTTTGAGTCCAAGCCCAATTTTGGCCAGGTTTGAGTCCTGGCCACATTGGTTTGAGTCCCAACCTGGGTTTTGGCTGAGTCCTGGCACATGGGTTCAAGTCTTAATCTGGGGTGAATGGTTTCAAAATGATGTAGGACACAGGGAACTGCAACAACTCTGAAAAACCCAACACTACCTCCTTGCAGGGCTGCTTCTGGCTTCCTTATAGCCCAGTCTCATCCTTTCTTAGGAGTGTATTTTTGCTGTGCTTGGTAAAACTTGCTACTTAAAACTTCTCTATGCTGCTTGACTGAATTCTTTCCCTTGAGAGGGCAAGAATCAAGGAAATCACCATTCTGCCAGAATCAAGGAAATCGCCATATTAATTGGGCTTCCCTGGTGGTTCAGCTGGTAAAGAATCCACCTGCAATGTGAGATACTTGGGTTTGATCCCTGGGTTGGGAAGATCCCCTGAAGAAGTGAAAGGCTACCCACTCCAGTATTCTGGCCTGGAGAATTCCATGAACTATACAGTGGCAAAGAGTCAGACATGACTGAACATATTAATTACCTCCAACTTAAAATTCCTCAGTGTACATAGGGTACCATTACTGAACACAAATTCATGTGCCTGATGCACAGTGAGATCAAACAAACCAAAAGGTTGGAGTTAGGGGCAGAGGAAGGTTCATTGTGGGGCCATGCAAGGAGAATGGTGGCTCGTGCTCAAAAACCCCAAACTCCCTTAGGATTTCCAGGGAAAAGTTTTTATAGGCAAAATTTGGGGTGAGAGCTGCAGGGTGTGTGGCTTTCTTCTGATTGGTTGGTGGTGAGGTAACAGGGTGGTACTCCAGGAATCTTGTGCTTCAGCATGAGGTTACAATCCTCTACTTGAGTGGAGCCCTTACTTTCTGCAGAAGAACTTAAAGACATTGCTGTGCTTGTCCCCTGAGGAGGAACTGGAACTTTGCCCCAGGGCTACATGATTATTCATTGGCTGTTCCTGAAACCCAGTCCTGTGGGGCTCCCAAGGATGGAGACTTTCTGTCCCCCATTTCTTGTAGGCAAGACTCCAGCCTCTGTGACCTTCCCTGAGTTCCAAATGGTGGCTTGGAATGGTTGCTAATCAAGGGAGGATCAGCAAAGAAACCACTTGAGGCAAAGATGAAAGGAACCAGAGAAGCTCACCACCTGACCACCTGAGACAAGATTAAAGGAGGGCAAACCCTGTACACACCCTAGTCTTGTCAGACCCTGTCTTTGACCCACTGGTATAAAAACACTCATCAAGTTCTCTGGGGTTGAGACACATAGGTTTTCAAGGCAGAAGCCTGGTGTGTCTCCCTTTGCCTGGCAAAGCAAGAAAGCTATTCCTTTCCACTTCTGTCTCCAGGATATGATTCAGCACTGGAGTATAGAGAAGTCGAGTTTTTGGTAACATTCCCCTTTTGTTTCTGTATTCTTTCCCTTTCCTGATTACTAACCCTTTGAATCAGCCCTTTGGGACTCAGGGAAGGTCTGGGAGGCTGAATGAAGCCTGTTTCCTACAAACATGAAATGGGAGACATGGAAAGGATATGTACTCAAAAGAGCCCCCTAGGATTCTGTTCCCTTCACTAGAATCTGATAACCTGGAAAGATGCAGACAACACAAAGTCTTTTAGTTTGATGTGCACTCCCCACTATGGGGACCTGTGAGTGATGCAGGCCTAAGTTGACCCCCCAAAGATAAATATCTGCATGTAAAGTCCCTGAGGATGGATTCAGGGAGTTCTTCAGACTCCTCCAGGGCCACTTCTTGTGGAGCCAGTCAAGGGCTCAGGTAGAAGACTATGTCCCTTAACTTGTGTCAGCTTAAAAAAATGCACAACTTGAGTGCTGTGAGTTAAGTCTTATTTGGGGCAAATGAGGACTGCAGTCCAGGAGTCAGCACTTTACTTCAGATAGCTCTGAGAAACTGGTTCAAAGATGCAGGGGAAAGGTCATTATATATGTAATTTTGGTGAAGGGGGAATACATGCAATCAAGCACATACTTCTCTAGAAGGTTTCTGCTAATCTCCTGAAGCTTTTGCTAGTCATGAGGAACAGTTGTCACCATAAAGAACTTTAGTGAATTTCTAGATATGAGGAGATACAAGAATTGGGCACATAAAACCAGCTCCTAAAAATATCTAAATATGTGAAGACCTCTCCTGGCAGTTCCCCTACTCCACCCCTTCCCCCTGCTCTCCACCTTAATCTCCTTTCAGTGGGTGTTGAAAGTTAGCAGCTGCAGCAGCACATGATTTAATCCCTGTAGAGGGAGATGGCAAGTGCCGATTTGTAGTTAACACTTGCTTCTACAGAGGAAGCCAGTCACCAAATCCCCAGTTGGAGATAAATGAATATCAAACTTTGGGAGGTAGTTGAGCTTATTTAACTTATATGCAGAGTACATCATGAGAAACGCTGGGCTGGAAGAAACACAAGCTGGAATCAAGATTGCCGGGAGAAATATCAATAACCTCAGATATGCAGATGACACCACCCTTATGGCAGAAAGTGAAGAAGAACTAAAAAGCCTCTTGATGAAAGTCAAAGAGGAGAGTGAAAAAGTTGGCTTAAAGCTCAACGTTCAGAAAGCTAAGATCATAGCATCCGGTCCCATCACTTCATGGGAAATAGATGGGGAAACAGTGGAAAACAGTGTCAGACTTTATTTTTCTGGGTGATGGTGCTGATGGTGATTGCAGCCATGAAATTAAAAGGCACTTACTCCTTGGAAGGAAAGTTATGACCAACCTAGATAGCATATTTAAAAGCAGAGACATTACTTTGCCAACAAAGGTCTGTCTAGTCAAGGCTATGGTTTTTCCAGTGGTCATGTATGGATGTGAGAGTTGGACAGTGAAGAAAGCTGAGCGCCGAAGGAATTGATGCTTTTGAACTGTGGTGTTGGAGAAGACTCTTGAGAGTCCCTTGGACTGCAAGGAGATCCAACCAGTCCATCCTAAAGGAGATCAGTCCTGGGTGTTCATTGGAAGGACTGATGTTGAAGCTGAAACTCCAATACTTTGGCCACCTCATGTGAAGAGTTGACTCACTGGAAAAGACCCTAATGCTAGGAAGGATTGGGGGCAGGAGGAGAAGGGGTTGACAGAGGATGAGATGGTTGGATGACATCACCGACTCGATGGACATGAGTTTGGGTGGACTCTGGGAGTTAGTGATAGACAGGGAGGCCTGACGTACTGCGATTCATGGGGTCACAAAGAGTCGGACATGACTGAGCGACTGAACTGAACTGAACTGAACTGAGCCCTGCATTGCTGTGGATAAGGCAAAGGGGGCCATCTAGTGGCTGCCTATCCTTTTGTTTTGTTATTCTTGGGGTGCCAATGACAGTAATCTTGGAGGAAACTATTGAGCAGTTCGTGTGTATCCTAGGAAAGTTCCTGACTTTGTGGGAATAGAGAAATCTGGCCCCAGGTGTTTCCAAATGAGGACAGAAACTGTGCACTGGCTGTAGAAAAGGACTGCAGAGGCAGTGGGCTGCACACTGGGGTATTCAGCATCTCTTTGGGGCTCCCAGAAAAGATGGAGGTGGGGGCTGACTGCAAGCGCATAACTATTACTCACTCCTCCAGTAACCTGCATGGAGTGGCAAAAGAGTGGGACAGTACTTAGAGACTAAACAACAACAAAGCCAGTCATCTGGCTTTCCAACAAGATGTAACTTGATTTCCTCCAGTGTTTGACACTTGACCCCACCCTCAGCCCCACCTCCCATTTGTGGAGAGAAATTCCAGCCAGACTGGTTTTGAACTTTTGTGATGGGGTTGAGCTGGAATGTCAGGGAGAGGCAAGGGTGAGACTTTAACAGCAGTTTACTAAATTTGCATTACAAAGAGTCAGGGTCCCTAAGCAGACCTGGGAACTGTGGGTGCAAAGCAGTATTCTGTTGTGAGTGGAATGGGAGAAAGGGAATTGCAAAAAGAGTTGTTGTTGTTGTTGTTCAGTTGCTCATTCATGTCCAACTCTTTGCAACCCTGTGGGCTGCTGCATGCCAGGCTTCCTTGTCCTTCAGCATCTCCCAGAGCTTGCTCAAGCTCAAGTCCATTGAGTTGATGATGCCATCTAATTGTTTTGTCCTCTGTTGCCCCCTTCTCTTCTTGCTTTCTATCTTTCCCAGCATCAGGTCTTTTCCAGGGTCTTTTCTGTGAAAAGTTACTAAGTGAGATCAAGGATTTATCCCTTTTCAGTGACCTTTGGGGGGCAACGTAAATTATTTCGTATTGAAGGGAAGCAGAATTTCTCACCCCAATGTATGCCTCTTCAGCCTGAGGGTTATTTCAAGGTAAAGGTAATCAAATCTAACAGATTCTGGAAAGCTCTTTATCTCTCCCTTAACTGCTTAAATTTACATTGGAAACGGAGTCTGTACAAGGAAGAGAGCTATTGCCTGAGACACCTAAAGAAATTTATTCACCTTTTGTTTTCCAAACATCTCTGCATTCCTGTGAATAGTTTTCTTCCCCTTTGTCTACTTAAAGAAAAACCCCGCACAAGGTGAAATTGAGAATTTAAATTTTGTTTGTTACTGAATGCAAATTTGTGAGCCCAATGCACAATGAGGCTGATCTTGGGTGGCCTCAGCCTGCTATGGCTAGGAGCCGGGCTTAGGTTCCCAGCCAGAAACTGAGGCTGTGTTGCAGCAGTGTGAGCACCAAATCTTAACCACTAGACCAATGGTCAGTGACAAGGGCCTGGCTCTTTGAGTTTGCAGAAAAGAATTCCCACAAAGACAGAAAATAGGGAAACAAATAAAATATTTATTAAGAGGAAAAAAGAGTACAGCATGTGTGGATAGACAAATGGGCGAACTCAGAGTGTCTGAACTGCTGAGTTGCACCCTTGTGGCAGTATGGGGCATTTCTTCTGAGTTTCCTTTGGCCAGTCATTTTGATTTACCTGGTTCATTATTCATATTTGGTATATCTCAGGATCTCTCATGTGTGTGTACACATCTCTCAGCCAAGATGGATTTTAGCCAAGATGAATAGGTGTATGGGTAGAGAATATCCTTTGACATAACTCCCTCTTTGCTCTCAAAGGAGCCTTTTCTGCACATACGCAGTTGGGAAGGTCTCCTGACTTCAAGAACGAGAAATATATGTCCTGGATAGGGCCCAACCTCCTCCTTTAATTGTCCTGCTGCTTTTGTTTTGGAGTTTCAGTCTGTAGGGAATGAATCTCCAATTGCTCTACTGTGCTGGGGGTGCATCTACCTCCTGCATCATGCCCTCTGAGAAACATAAACCCCAAAAAATCTTTATTGGGAAGATGACAGGCAAAGGTGTGTTTTCTGTAACTTCTTCAGGCTGACAGCGCCTCATAGACCCTACCTAGTTGGAGTCATGGAGCTCTCACCCTGTCTCATTAAAGAGGTCCCAGGGTGACTTCAGTTGCTTTTGCAGGATCTGCTGTGGGGAGTGGCTGGAGTCCCTGCATCACCATTGTCTTGTAGACCAGTGGTCAGTGACAAAGTCCTAGCCTTTTGGCTTTGCCGAAGGGAATTCCCACAGAGGTGGTGTTTATTAGGAAGAAAAAGAGTACAGTGCCTGTACATGGACAGGCTCAGAGAGAGAGTTGCACCTTGGTGGTAATTTGAATCACTTTTATGGGGCATTTCTTTCCAGTTTACTTTGACCAATCATCTTGCTTTGTCTGGTAAAGATGCCATATTTGGCATAGCTCAGGGTCATCCCGTATGTGTGCACATCTTTTAGCCCAGATGGATTCTAGTAAAGAGGCTTATGGGTAGTTGACATCACTTACTTTGAGGTTATCCCCCCCTCCCTTTTCAACCTCCAAGGAGCCTTTCAGTGCATGTGTAGTCGGGGAGGTCTCCTTAACTTTAGAATGAAGAATATGTGGTCTTTCATCTCTTATCTGTACAGGGTCCAGCCTCCTCCATCATCCTGTTTTTATAAAGTGAAGTGAAGTCGCTCAGTCGTGTCCGACTCTTTGTGACCCCCACGGACTGTAGCCCGCCAGGCTCCTCCATCCATGGGATTTTCCAGGCAAGAATACTGGAGTGGGTTGCCATTTCCTTCTCCAGGAGATCTTCCTGACCCAGGGATCGAACCTGGGTCTCCCGAATTGTAGGCAGACGCTTTACCATCCGAGCCACCTTTCTGCTATTATGGAATTTCTGTCCACAGAGGAGAAACTGTTGAGCCTGGGCCCATGTATCTCCTACCTCTAGGGCAAATAAACAAAAATGAGTTTAGAGCACAGAAAGGTTTATTGGAGATGTCAACTTAAGAAAAAGCACAATAATGAGAGTTGTGAGTCAAGTTTTATTTGGGGCAAAATGAGGACTGCAGCCTGGGAGATGGCATCTCAGATACCTCTGAGAAACTACTCCCAAGATGTAGGAGGGAAAAATAGTATATATGTAATTTTGGCAAAGGGGAAATACATGCAATCAAGCACATACTTCCCAGAAGGTTTCTACTAGTCTTGTGAAGCTTTTGCTAGTCATCACGAAGAGTTGTCACCATGGATTTTAATACTTTTCCAGAGGAGACACAAGAATTAGACTCAAAAAATGGACTCTGGTGCTTCCCTGGTGGCCAGTGCAGGAGACACAGGTTTTATCCCTCGTCTGGGAAGATCCCACATACCACGGTGCAACTAAGTCTGCACTGTAACCACTGAGCCTGTGCTCTTGAGTCTGGGCACTGCAACTACTGAAGCCCAAGAGCCCTAGAGTCCGTGCTCTGCAACAAGAGAGGCCACTACCAAGAGAGGCTATCACACCACGGCTAGAGAGTAGCTTACTCGCTGCAACTAGAGAAAAACCTGTGTATCAACCAGCACAACCAAAAAAAAAAAAAAAAAAAAAAAAGGCTCCTGAAAATATCTAACTATCTCCCCGAGCACAGAGTGCCTCATTTTGTTACCGAATCCAAGCTCACTCTGCTCACCACATGACAGGCCAGTTAGCTGAGAGATGAGATGTTGAGGCAAGAAATATGACTTTATTCAGAAAGACTGGGAAGATGATAGACTAATGTCTAGAAACAACCATCTTATCAGGGTCTGGATGACAATTTCTTTTATAGAATGAGAGAGATATAGATGGGATGAGGAAGTAAAATAAAAAGGGCCATTGGTCTTGCAAATCATCTCTGGGAATAGCCAGTATTGGGGAAGGAATGTGTTAATACCTTCTTTCCTGCAGCCATTAACAGGTGGGCAGAGTCAGGTTATATTTCTGTGTGCTGAACAAAGACACTTTAGTTTAACAGTCCAGCAGAAGGGTGGGGTTTTTAGGCAGGCCATTGTGTATGATTATGATAATAAAAACAACAAAAAAATAAAGGTTAAAGTCAAAGAAAGAGATCCAGCATGGAGTCAAGGCTTTACCTGCAACAATTTCTGCCCTTTACCCTGAACTACTTTCAGAGGGTGTTGAAAATCAACAGGTGTAGCAGCATATGATTTAATCTTTGTAGAGGTAGATGACAAGCACCCAGTCAACTGCCAATTTGTAGTTGACAGAGGGCTGAGCAAGAACAAGGGGCTTGTGTTCAAAAACTCCAAACTCCCTGAAGGGTTTCAGCAAAGCATTTTTAAAGGCAAGGGGAGGAAGTTATGTCCCAGGGTATGTGATCAGCTCCTGTACAATTTTCTGATTGGTTGGTGGTGATCAATCCCTGTGGCACTAGAAGCAAGCTACTGCTCATGATGATTAAGTATTAATAGTTAATTTCATCCATTAGGTGGCAGTTTTATCAGCTGAAAAACTTAGGAAATATGCATTAGATACTATTATCTAGATACTTAAGAGAGGAGAAAAAACAGAATTATGGGGGAACTGGGAAGGTCCCATATGGTCCTGCTTGATTACATAATCAGGGGCTTACATAAGACTTTTGAAACTGTACAACTCAGATTAGGACTTCAACCCACTGTCTTTTAATTGAGATCACACACCTGGTCTCAGGATTCAGTGAGCTCAGGTCCTTTATGTCTTGTTGCAGAAAAAAATCTAGTGAGAGACAAAGTGATAGGTAAAGAGTGGATTTATTTAGAGAGATACATATTCCATAGACAGGATGGGATATGTCTCAAAAAGCGAGAACAACTTTGGTAGAAACACACTTCACCAACATACTGTGGGCTATCTCAGAAGGTAAGAGGCCCCCAAATATGGAGAGGTTAGTTTTTATGGGCTGGGTAATTTCATAGTCTAATGAGTGGGAGGATTATTTCAACTATTTTAGAGAAGGGATGGAGATTTCCAGGAATTAGGCCACTGCTCACTGTTTGAATTTTGATGGTTGGCCTTGAAACTGTCATGGTACTGGTGGGTGTATCACTTAGTTTGCTGATGTGTTATGATGAGCATACTCTGAGGCTCAAGGTCTAGTGGAAGTTGACGCATCTTTCACCTTGACCTATTTTGTTCTAATCAGTTGATGTCTTGTCCTTGGGCTATGTCATTCTTTTAAAGACTCTACCCTGACCCCTTCCCTCCTGTTTCAGAAAGGTAATTTGGATAGAGGATTGGTAGACTTATTCGTAAAGGAGGAGACAGGCAAGTAGTAGCTAAATTGCGCAACTCATATTGGGACTTGAACACACAGTCTTTTGTTGAGATCATACACCTCATCTCAGGACCTAATGAAGCTCAGAACTTAGAAGTGGTAGAGGAGGAACCAGTATACATACAATGTTTTTTTTTTTTTTTTTTTTTTTTTAGTCTAGAGAATATATGCAGTCAAGCATACATACATCTTTTATCTGTTGGTGTTTTTATTTCTATAAAGAGCATAAAGATATTGTTATGTGTATCCTTTGAGGCAGAACCTGCCCCTACCCCAAGGCTACACTATTGATTCTTGGCTGTTCCTCCCTTGTCTCTATATCCTCTCCTTCCCAGATTAGCAACTGTTTGAGTCTGCCCTTTGAAACTCAGGGAAGGTCATGGAGACTGGAGTCTGTTCCTTATAAAGAATAGGGGACACGGAAAGGCTTCCAAGACCAGGAGCCCCACAGGGTCTTGCTCAGTTTCGTAAAGAGCTGTTAGGCCAAAGCACAGAAATCCTCACTCTGTTTTTCATGTTGGTGGGCAACTGTAGAGGGTTATGACAATGTAGAACTGGGTGGTGAACAATGCTTTTTTTGTCCTTCCTCGTTCACACTTATGCATCTCTAGATCTCCATCCCTTTTTTTAGCTCAGGATATTATATAAGCTTCAGTTACCTGGCTGCCTTTGATTCTTCATATTTTCACATGCTCCTGGAGGTATGTAATTTTGTTTGTTTTTCCTCAGTTAATCTGTTTCATATAGTTTAATTATTAGACCAGTCAAAGAACATAGAACTGAGACAGAAAGGAGGCAGGGCACAGCCTTTAAAAGAATGACATAACCTGAGAACAGGACTTAAACTGATTAGAACCAACTAGGTATAAGCTATGCAGAGTACATCATGAGAAACGCTGGGCTAGAAGAAACACAAGCTGGAATCAAGATTGCTGGGAGAAATATCAATAACCTCAGATATGCAGATGACACCACCCTTATGGCAGAAAGTGAAGAAGAACTAAAGAGCCTCTTGATGAAAGTGAAAGAGGAGAGTGAAAAATTTGGCTTAAAGCTCAACGTTCAGAAAGCTAAGATCATAGCATCCGGTCCCATCACTTCATGGGAAATAGATGGGGATAGAGTGGAAACAGTGTCAGACTCTATTTTTTTGGGCTCCAAAATCACTGCTGATGGTGATTGCAGCCATGAAATTAAAAGACGCTTACTCCTTGGAAGGAAAGTTATGACCAACCTAGATAGCATATTTAAAAGCAGAGACATTACTTTGCCAACAAAGGTCTGTCTAGTCAAGGCTATGGTTTTTCCAGTGGTCATGTATGGATGTGAGAGTTGGACGGTGAAGAAAGCTGAGCGCCGAAGAATTGATGCTTTTGAACTGTGGTGTTGGAGAAGACCCTTGAGAGTCCCTTGGACTGCAAGGAGATCCAACCAGTCCATCCTAAAGGAGATCAGTCCTGGGTGTTCATTGGAAGGACTGATGTTGAAGCTGAAACTCCAATACTTTGGCCACCTCATGTGAAGAGTTGACTCATTGGAAAAGACCCTAATGCTGGGAAGGATTGGGGGCAGGAGGAGAAGGGGATGACAGAGGATGAGATGGTTGGATGGCATCACCGATTCGATGGACATGGGTTTGGGTAAACTCCGGGAGTTGGTGATGGACAGGGAGGCCTGGCGTGCTGTGATTCATGGGGTCGCAAAGAGTCGGACACGACTGAGTGACAGACCTGAACTGAACTGAGGTATAAGATGGCAGATGAGTCATCTTCTACGAGATCTTGAGCCTCAGTATACGCTTATTGTAGCATATCAACATGCTAAATGACACATCCACAGGTGCCTTGACCATGAAGGTCAAAAAGTAGGCGGTGGCTCAATTCCTGGAAATCCCCACCCCTTCCCAAAAGAGCTGGAATACTCTTCCCACTCATTAGCCTGTGAAATTACCCACCCTTATAAAAACTGACTGTCCCATATTTAGGACTATTGAAACCATACAACTCATATTAGGACTTGAACTCAGATTAGGATTAGATTAGCATACCCTGGTGCCTTTTTTGCCTCTCTTGCCTCCTGAGATGGCCTACGCTCTGTCAACAATGTGTGTTTCCTCCCTAAATAAACTTTTTTCACTTTACTGTTTCTTGCTCTTGAATTCTTTGTTTCATGAAACCAAGCACACACTTGGTAGCTGTCACAGGAACTGGGATGTGACCATCCTCCTGTGCCTCACTCTCCTGCAATAGAAGGGAGGCTGGGAAATTTTTTCTGCCCTTACATTGCTTATTTGAATTGTGATTTTTCTAAGCACTATCCTTCTAGGGGCTTTAACTTTACCAGTTTTGAAACTTTTATTTCTACAAATTGTAACAAATATTGCTAACACTACCATTATAGGCACAATTGTATCTGCCTGCCCCTACCTGCCCATCCAATTCATAAACTGAAGTTCTAACCCAGTTTAGAACTTGACATCTAAGTTGTCAATCAAACATAATCATGGTTTATGTTTATATTTGTGCATAAGGCCTTTAAAGAAGTGATTATAAAACTGAGCAGGACCCTATTGGGACCTCCCCTGGTACAAATCTTTTCCTTGTCCTCAGTTTCTTGTATGTAGGAAAGAAGCTTCAGCCTCCTAGACCTTCCCTGATTATCAAAGGGTAAATTCAAACAGTTGTTGATCAAAATAGTGAATAGTGAGGCAATGGGGAATGAAAAGAGGAACTGATCTTTGGTAGACTCAACCTGAAGCAGCTTGAAGTGGGCCCTTGGTTTTCTGGTCAGAGACTGAGGTGGGTTATGGCAGTGAAAACACCAAATCCTACCCACTAGACCAGTGGTCAGTGATAAGGCCCTGGCTCTTTGGCTTTGCAGAAAACAATTCCCATAAAGGAAGAAAGTAGTGAAGCAAGTAAAGTATTTACTAGGTGGAAAAAGAGTTCAGTATATGTGGATAGACACAAGGGTGAGCTCAGAGAGAAAGTCCTCAAGTCTTGCCTTTGTGGTAATTTAAATCACTTTGTGGAGCATCACTCTGGTTTTTCTTAGGCCTATCATTTTGATTCGCCTGGCTCAGAGTCCATATTTGGTATATCTCAGGATCATCCCATATGTATGCATACATCTCTTAGCCAAGATGGATTCTACTGCCAGAGGCCTATTGGTAGCCTGGTGTCAGTTAGCATCAATCCCTTTTGACCTCCAAGGACATGCATGTTCAGGGAGATCTCCTGACTTCGAGAATGAGAAATATGTGGTCTGGGCAAGACCTCGCCTCTTCTCTGAAATGCCCTGCTATTCGCATCTTGGAGTTTCAGTCCAGAGAATGAATCTCCTATTACCTTACCCAGGGGTGGACCTATCTATATCTTGCCTCAGAATGGTCAAGAAACTATAGTGCAGTGATAAAACAGGGACCTGGTTTCTACTCATGTAATATATACAACATCTTTGAGTTCTTCTGCAGGAACTAAAGTCTCCACCCAGGTGGAGGATGATAACTTCAGACTGAGTACAAGATTCCTGGAACACTGCCTTGCTACCTCCCTACCAACCAATCAGGAGAAAGTCTGCACACATTGGAAGATAACAAAGACTCTGACCCCTCTTTCCAAATGATTAACTGTGATAAGCTTCCCCTCCCTTCCTTTAAAAACTTTCCTGGTCTAACAGAATCTTCGAGTTGGTTCTTGGATAGGAGTCCACCTTCTCCCTAGGTTGCTGACCTCCTGAATAAAGCAAATTTTCCTTTCTAACCAGCACTTGTCTCTCAAATATTGGCTTTCAAGTGGTGAACTGTTGAACCTGTTCAGTAACAATTATGATTAAATGAAGTCACTAACTTCTGTTCAGGTGAGTTCAATTCAATTGCTCAGTCGTGTCTGACTCTTTGTGACCCCATGGACTGTGGCACACCAAGCTTCCCTGTCCATCACCAACTCCCTGAGCTTGCTCAGATTCATGTCCATCAAGTTGGTGATGCCATCCAACCATCTCATCCTCTGTCATCCCCTTCTCCTTCTGCTTTCAATCTTTCCCAGCATCGGGGTCTTTTCCAATGAGTCAGTTCTTCGCATCCGGTGGCCAAAGTATTGGAGCTTCAGCATCAGTCCTTCCAACGAATCTTCAGGACTGATTTCCTTTAGAATCGACTGGTTGAATCTCCTTGTAGTCCAAGGGACTCTCAAGTCTTCTCCAGCACCACAGTTCAAAAGCATCGGTTCTTTGGCACTCAGCTTTCTTTATAGGCCAACTCTCACATCCATACCTGACTACTGGAAAAACCATAGCTTTGACTAGATGGACCTTTGTTGGCAAAGTGATATCTCTGCTTTTTCATATGCTGTCTTGCTGGAGTCCTGCTCCAGCTGGTCAGGGTTCCCTCAGGATGGACGGTGTCAGCGATACGAATGAGAAGACACAGCGAGTCTCGGTGTTTCCAAGTGTCTTCTGACTTTATTGTTTTTAAGACAGTTTTTATATTTTTTGTGGTACATAGAAACAAATGTAAAGTATAGAATCATACCAATTCAGCTTAGTGGGCATACCAATTTAGCTTAATGGGCATATGAATTCAGCTTAATGGGCCTATCAATTCAGCTTAATAGGCCAGCAGTTTTTGACCTTCATCGAAACTGTTTGCCTGTTTTTAGTTACAAAAAGCCTCATTTTGTTTACATCATCTTCCGGCCTGGGGGCCTGCTAACATCTCATGACTCTCCATTGATAAGGGTTGGTCAGTCAGAACACTTTTGTATCAGGCACAGCAGGAAAGAATTTATCAATAGAAAGTTTCAAGGTAAAACCTGTTTTCGGTAATTTACTTTACGCCTTGAGCTTAACAGAAAAGAATGTGGTCCCATAAGGTCATAGAACAGCAAGCTGAAGGTCAGCTCTAAGTAAGAATCATCAGTTAATTCAACAATTGTCTTATTATTTGCATTAAAGCTAAACTTATATTTATATAAATCTTTAACTATTATGCTCTCATTATATAGGCTAAATACGTTAAGAGTAAAAACATAGTGAGTAAATATAGACTAAGTAACAGTTTCATAAAGCAATATTTCTTATATTTCCTAACAAGCCTTTTTTCCTGCAAAGGGTTTTGTGCCCATAGGGGCTTTCTGTGCAGAGGCTCTCAATGCTGTTTTATTACTAGGGAGCAGTTATGCACATTAGCTCCAAAGGCACAGGTACATTTATTAAACAAACCAATATGTTAGCAAAAGGAATGTAGATCAGCATACTTTATATCCCAGATAACTTTATTTAGGGTGCTACCGTTCAGGGGCCTTGTTGATTTGATGTTTCAGAATGATCTGTTTTAGAAGGGAATCAGGAAAGGCCTTTTGCCTAAATCACAGAAAATAAGAAGAGGTTTATCATAGCAAGCGTCAGAGAGAGAGATCTCATTTTTAAGGTGAGCGCTGAGGCAGCCTCTTGAGAATCCCTGAGGCCTGAGTTGCTCTGCTCGTCAGTCCTTCTCCTCATGACTCTGTAATGAGTGGGGATCTCGTGAGCTGGCTCCCGGCACTGTCTAGGTTGATCATAGATTTTTTTCCAAGGAGCAAGAATCTTTTAATTTCATGGCTGCAGTCATATCTGCAGTGCTTTTGGAGCCCCAGAAAATAAAGTCTGCCACTGTTTCCATTGTTTCCCCATCTATTTGCCATGAAGTGATAGGACAGGATGCCATGGTCTTTGTTTCTTGAATGTTGAGTTTTAAGCCATCTTTTTTCGCTCTCCTCTTTCACTTTCATCAAAAGGCTCTTTCTGCCATAAGGGGGTGTTATCTGCATATCTGAGGTTATTGATATTTCGTCTAGCAATCTTCTTTTTTGGCTAACATCATCATCATCATCATTTTTACCCTCAAATTCATCCAGGATAACTCCTATTCATCCTTCAAAACCCCATTTGGTTTCACCATTTGTCTTGCCCAGAATGAACTCTCAATGATTTTTGTGACCATCTGACAAGTTCCTAGACTGAGGCCCAGAGCAGCCAGGTCACTCCTGAGGTCTTTCAGCATCTTTCAGCAACTTCCTCTGTCTGCCCAGTTCCAGGGCATGGGTCTCAGGCCCGGCCAGTCTGGCTTAGGAGCATGCAGACACAGGCGGTATCAATTCAAATCCATCATCAGTCCCACACGTAGGACTGCTTGGCCTTACACTCAGACACCCAGTGCCTCTGGCCCATATCCCGGCAGCCTCCTCCACCCCCACCAGGGCCACCTTCCTCAGCGCTGGCAGGCTTGCAGCGGGTTTCAAAGAAGTACTGGCACAGGGGACTGCCGCCAGCTGTAGGCACCTCCTCCAGCACCTCCACCTCACACCCATGCAGGTCCATAGCAGTCCAGGGGTCTGTCACCAGCCGCTGACTGCATCACACAGGCCAGCTCTCCACAACAAGCGGCTGGTGCTGTCTTGCTCACCCCTCACAGATTGTGGTTAGCTGGGCTCCGGGTTGGCTCCCCAAAGGCCTCGGTCTCCAGCAGAAAGAGTGGAGGGGGCCCCATGAGGGTACCCCTGGACAGGGTTATGCGGGGGGGACAAGAAGTCCCACTCAGGTGCTGGAAATAGGGGCAGGGGTGAGGGTGAGGGGTGGGGCTCCACTGGGACCCTGGGGAGGAGGAAAAATAGGAGGATGGGAAGGGAGCCTGAGGGGTGGGGGAGCATCTCGCTGAGCACTTATCAGCACCTCCTTACCTCTGAGCTCCAGGGCTGGGGGCCCCCAGGCTCCAGCGGGCCCCTGTTGGGGACACGGGTGGCCCCTTCCTTCCTGACATCTCAGGAGAGGGAGGGGGCAACCATGTAGGGTGACCTCCTCAGCTTCCCTCCTCGGCTGTTTCTGGCACGTTGGCTCCTCCTCCTTCTTGCTGGCGGCAGAGTTGGGGGTTCTTCAGGCAATGTTGACTCCAGCTTATACTTCATCCAGCTTGGCATTTTGCATGATGTACTCTGCATATAAGCTAAATAAGCAGGGTGACAATATATGGCTTTGATGTACTCCTTTCCCATTTTGGAAACAGTCCATTGATCCATGTCCGGTTCTAACTGTTGCTTCTTAACCTGCATACAGATTTCTCAGGAGGCAGGTCAGGTGGTCTGATATTCTCATCTCTTGAAGAATTTTCCACAGTTTGTTGTGATCCACACAGTCAAAGGTTTTGGCTTGGTCAGTAAAGCAGAAGTGGATGTTTTTCTTGTACTCTTTTGCTTTTTTGATCATCCAATGGGTGTTGGCAATTTGATCTCTGGCTCCTCTGGCTTTTCTAAACCCAGCTTGAACATCTGGAAGTTTGTAGTTCATGTACTGTTGAAGCCTGGCTTGCGGAATTTTGAGCATTACTTTGCTAGCATGTGAAATGAATGTAGTTGTGCAGTAGTTTGAACATACTTTGGCATTGCCTTTCTTTGGGATTGGAAGGAAAACTGACCTTTACCAGTCCTGTGGCCACTGCTGAGTTTTCCAAATTTGCTGGCATACTGAGTGCAGCACTTTCACAGCATCATCTTTTAGGATTTGAAATAGCTCTGCTAGAATTCCATCACATCCACTAGCTTTGTTCATAGTGATGCTTCCCAAGGCCCATTTGACTTCTCATTCCAGGATATGTGGCTCTAGGTGAGTGAACACACCATCATGGTTATCTGGGTCATTAAGATTTTTTTGTAGTTCTTCTGTGTATTCTTGCCACCTTTTCTTGGTATCTTCTGCTTCTGTTAGGTCCATACCATTTCTGTCCTTTATTGTGCCCATCTTTGCATGAAATGTTCCCTTGGTATCTCTAATTTTCTTGAAGAGATCTCTAGTATCTCCAACTCTATTGTTTTACTCTATTTATTGAGTAGAAATAAAGTAATCATTTATGCTTTTATCAGGCAAAAATTGACAAATTAATGTGTAGCTTCAGTTTAAGCCCTAATTAATTTTAAAGAGTAAATTAAAGGTATATACCTTAGAGCAGCACTGTCCAATAGATGCATAAGGCAAGCTGCATATGTAATTTAAATTTTTCTATTAACTCTGTAAAAAAAAGTAAAAAAAAAGAAGGTAAAATTAATTTTAATATGTGTGTAGTCAAAATATTATCATTTCAATATGTAGTCAATGTAAAAAATTTATTCTCTTGCTTAGTCTTCAAAATCTACTGTGTATCTAATACTCACATAAAGCTCCACTCAATGTGTATGCTACATATTCATTAGAATTGTTGATGATGCATTTAGGTTTCATAAAATTTACAGTCAAAAGAGTTGTTCCAAGTCTAGTTAAAAATAACACTGGGAATTCCCTGGCGACCCAGTGGTTAGGATTTGACATTTTCCCTGTTTGAGGAACTAAGATCCTGCAATGCTAAGACTTGCCTAGTGGTCCAGTGGTTTAGACTCCTTGTTTCCAATGCAGCAGGTGTGGATTCAGTCTCTAGTCAGGGAACTAAGTTTCCATATGCTGCACAGCAAGGCCAAATAATAAAAAGTAAATAAAAAATAACAAATGGAAACACAGATGCCGAGAATGGACTTAGGGACACAGTGGGGAAAGGAGAGAGTGGAAAGAATGGAGAAAGTAGCATTGACGTATACACACTATAATGTGTGAAACAGACAGCTGGTGAGATGATGATGCTGATGTTCAGTTGCTCAGTTATGTCTGACTCTTTGTGAACTCATGGACTGTAGCCCGCCAGGCTTCTCTGTCCTTCATCATCTCCCAGAGCTTGCTCAAACTCATGTCCATTCAATCAGTGATGCCATCCAACCATCTCGTCCTCTGCCGTCCCCTTCCCCTCCTGCCCTCAATCTTTTCCAGCATCAGGGTCTTTTCCTTGGAGTCATCTTTCCATCAGGTGGCCAAAATAATGGAGCTTCAGCTTCAGCCCCAGTCCTTCCAATGAATATTCATGGTTGATTTCCTTTAGGATTGACTAGTTTGATCTTGCAGTCCAAGGTACTCTCAAGAGTCTTCTCCAACACCACAGTTCAAAAGCATCAGTTCTTCAGTGGTCAGCCTTCTTTATGGTCCAACTCTCAAATCCATTCATGACTTCTGGAAAAACCATAGCTTTGACTATACGGACCTTTGTTGGCAAAGTGATGTGTCTGCTTTTTAATACACCGTCTAGGTTCGTCATAGATTTTCTTCCAAGGACAAGCATCTTTTAATATCATGGCTGCAGTCACCATCTGCAGTGATTTTGGAGCCCAAAAAAGTAAAGTCTCTCACTGTTTCCATTGTTTCTCCATCTATTTGCATGAAGTGATGGGACCTGATGCCATGATCTTAATTTTTTGAATGTTGAGTTTTAAGCAAGCTTTTTCACTTTCCTCTTTCATCTTCATCAAAAGGCTCTTTAATTCCTCTTCACTTTCTGCTACAAGGGTGTTGTCATTTGCTTATCTGAGGTTATTGATATTTCTCTGGCAATCTTGATTCCAGCTTATCATTCATCCAGCCAGGCATTTCTCATGACATACTCTGCATTTAAGTTAAATTAGCAGGGTGACAATATACAGTCTTGACATACTCCTTTCCCAATTGGAACCAGTCCATTGTTCCTTGTCTGGTTCTAACTGTTGCTTTTTGACCTGAATACGGGTTTTGCAGGAGGCAGGTCAGGTGGTCTGGGATTCCCATCTCTTGAAGAATTTTCCACAGTTTGTTGTGTTCCTTGAAGTCAAAGGCTTTAGCAGAGTCAATGAAGCAGAAGTAGATGTTTTGCTGGAATTCTCTTGCTTTTTCTATGATCCAAAGGATGTTGGCAATTTGATCTCTGGTTCCTCTGCCTTTTCTAAATACAGCTTGTACATCTGGAAGTTCATGGTTCACGTACTGTTGAAGCCTGGCTTGGAGAATTTTGAGCATTACTTTGCTAGCATATGAGATGAGTGCAATTGTGCAGTAGTAAGAACATATTTTGGCATTGCCTTTCTTTGGGATTGGGATGAAAACTGACCTTTTCCACTCCTGTGGCCACTGCTGAGTTTTCCAAATTTGCTGGCTCATTGAGTGCAGCACTTTCACAGTATCATCTTTTAGGGTTTGAAATAGCTCAGCTAGAATTCCATCACCTCCACTAACTTTATGATGCTTTCCAAGGTCCATTTAACTTCTCACTCCAGGAATATCTGGCTCTAGGTGAGTGATCAAACCATCATGGTTATCTGGGTCATTAAGATCTTTTTTGTATAGTTCTTCTGTGTATTCTTGCCACCTCTTCTTAATATCTTTTTTTTTTAATTTTTATTTTTATTTTTCTTCTTAATATCTTCTGCTTCTGTTAGGTCCATACCATTTCTGTCCTTTATCGAGCCCATCTTTGCATGACTTGTTCCCTTGGTATCTCTAATTTTATTGAAGAGATCTCTAGTCTTTTCCATTCTATTGTTTTCCTCTATTTCTTTGCATTGATCACTGAAGAAGGCTTTCTTATCTCTCCTTGCTATTCTTTGGAACTCTGCATTCAGATGGGTGTATCTTTCCTTTTGTCCTTTGCCTTTCACTTCTCTTCTCTTCTCAGCTATTTGTAAGGCCTCCTCAGACAACCATTTTGCCTTCTTGCATTCCTTTTTCTTGGGGATGGTTTTGATCACCACCTCATATACAATTCTGTGAACCTCCTTCCATAGTTCTTCAGGAACTCTATCAGATCTATTCCCTTGAATCTATTTGTCACTTCCACCGTGTAATTGTAAGGGATTTGATTTAGGTCACACCTGAATGGTCTAGTGGTTTTCCCTGGTAGGTATGTCATTTAGCTTGCTGATATGTTACAATGAACATATACTGAAGGCTCAAGGCCTAGTGGAGGTCAGCTTGTCTTCCATCTTGGACCTATTTGGTTCTAATCAGCTTATGTCATGTCCTCAGGCTATGTCACTCTTTTAAAGAATATGCTTTGCCCCCTTCCCTCCTGCTTCAATTATACAGTGGGACATCGTTTTGTCTTGTACAGTAGAAAATCTTTTACAAAATAATCATTTTAAATCAACAGAGGATCAATCATTAATACCTTAGAACCTACTCTTGTTTACTCCAATGCCCCCCACTAGTATGGCTAGAAATTGTTTTGGTGATTGTCTCCTGCTTGAGATGCATTGCCATAAGTGCTCTGTTTGCCAATATCTGCATAGTCTATTCCATAACCATATTTCCCATAGTTCTACACAGTATCTTCATACCACCCATAGCCACTATAGTTTTGATCACCACTATAGGCACTAAGTAAGGTTCTGAGACTCAGTTCCTGTGTGTGTGTATGTGTGTGTATAGGCTTCCCCATACCAATAAGCAATACTTGGATGCCAGCAGAGTGTCTGAGCATTTGACTCAATTTTGACACTACCTGCCCAGAGATAGAATGAGATTGCACAGGTAAAGTGCTCAATCCAACAAGCTGTAGTTGTTTGGTCACTAAGTCATGTCCGACTCTGTCACCCCATGGACTGCAGCAAGACAGTCTTCCCTGTCCTTCACTATTTCCTGGAGTTTGCTAAGATTCATGTCCTTTGAGTAGGTGATGCTATCTAACCATCTTATCCTCTGCCACGCTCTTCTCCTTTTGCATTCAATATTTCCCAGCATCAGGGTAGGGGGCCACAAAGGGCAGAAACCAGGGTCAACCAGGAGGCAGAGATAGGGGAAATCTTATGCAAGAGCTCTTATTGTGGTTTCCACAGGAAGGGGTAAAGCAGGATAAGCAGGTTTAGGATTGGCTAGTTTGAATAATTTCAGCAGGCTCTGGGGCACAGGGGCTGTGTCTAGTTGTCTGGGTCCTGATCCTTGGTGATTGGGGCAGGTTGATAGTGTCCTGGAATGTGAGATCCTAATAGACAGGAGGCTGAGGGTACAAGCTCTGTATTGGTCGGTTTGCACATGACAGGAATGTTCACAGGCAAGTTGTTTGCTACCCTTAGGAATTAGTTAACTCTGACAGGGATAGTTCCTCCAGGGCAAATAAGGCCCCAAGAAGTCAAAGTATTAAAACATTCAAGGAATGGGCCCTTCTGCCATCATTTTAAATTCAGCTCCATAAAATGCACCATCATTGCTGCTGCCTGGACTCAGGCTAAGCACCAGCACCCCCACCATGTAGCATGTAAATAAGTATGATGATATAGAAGAATTTGGAGAGAGCTACAAGATCAACATCAATATGCATCAGCAGGATGATAGTAAAATGTTTATTGGAGCCTTGAGTTTGTATATAAGCAAGAAAGACCTGACTGAATACTTATCTTACTTGGTAAGCTGTAGACTGCATAATCAAAACAGATCCAATTACTAGAAGATCAAGAGGACCTGGATTTGTGCTTTTCAGAGATGCTGCTAGTGTTAATAAGACTTTGGAAGTGAAAGAACACTAACTAGATGGCAAATTGATAGACCTCCCAAAAGTCAATGCTTTAAAAGGCAAGGAATCTCCTAAAAAGATTTTTGTGGGTAGGTTGAGCCCAGATACTTCTGAAGAACAAATTAAAGAATACTTTGGAGATTTTGGAGGGGTTGAAATATTGAACTTCCCATGGATACAAAAATAAATGAAAAAATGAGGATTTGTTTTATCACATATACAGATGAAGAGCCAGTAAAGAAATTGTTAGAAAGCACATATCATCAAATTGGTTCTGTGAAGAGTAAATTAAAAAAAAAAAAAAGCACAAGCCAAAGAGATGTATAAGCAGCAATAGCAACAGGAGGAAGGGGAGCTGCAGCTGGTGGACCAGGTGATACTAGGATCATGGTGGACATTACGACCAAACCCAAAACCAAATATTATGATGAAAGATATGGAAGTTACAAGAGTGACTATGATATTGTGCTTTATATAAAAATATACTTGATCATTCAGGTGATAATCAGAATATATGAGAAATATATATTTGGTCTTCATCCATAGTTTCTGTCTTACAGCTCCCTAAACCCTTGGAGTTCATTGAGTGATAAGGGCACTGAGATAACGTTTGGTCTCTTGTCCTCAGTTTCTGAAAATGTTTCAGGGAAAGCCAAAACAATCTTGAGGAAGGAAAACAGAGCTAGAGGAATCAGGTTCCCTGACTTCAGACTATACTACAAAGCTATAGTCATCAAAACAGTGTGGTACTGGCACAAAAATAGAAATATGGATCAACAGAACAAGATCGAGAGCCCAGAAATAAACCCACGCACCCATGGTCAATTAATCTATGATGAAAGAAGCATGACTATACAATTTTGAAAAGACAGTCTCTTCAACCAATGATGGTGGGAAAACTGGACAGCAACATGGAAAAAAATCAAATTAGATCATTCTTTAATACCATACAAAAAATAAGCTCAAAATGGATTAAAGACCTAAAGGTGAGACTGAACACTATAAAACTCCTAGAAGAAAACATAGGCAAAGCACTCCTAACATAGATGGCAGCAGTATCTTTTTTGATCTATTTTCTAGAATAATGGAAATAGAAAACAAAAATAAATAACTGGGACTTAATTAAGCCTAAAAGCTTTGGCACAGCAAAGAAAACCATAAACAAAACAAAAGACAACCTACAGACTTGGAGTAAATATTTTCAACAAAAGACAGCCTACAGACTTGGAGTGACTGATGAGGGATTAGTCTCCAAAATCTACTAACAACTCATGAAGCTTAGTATCATCAAAACAAACAATCCAATCAAAATATGGGCAGAAGACCAAAATAGACATTTCTCCAAAGAATACATACAGATGGCCAAGAGACACATGAAAAGATGTTCAACATTGCTAGTTATTAGAGAAATGCAAATCAAAACTACAATGAGATATCAACTCACACCAGTAAAATGGCTATCATCAAAAAATTCACAAACATTAAGTGCTGAAGAGGGTGTAGAGAGAAGAGAACCCTCCTGAGCTGTTGGTGGGAATGTAAATTGGTATAGCTACTATGGAGAATAGTATGGAGGTTCCTTAAAAAAGCTAAAACTAGAGTTACCACGTGACTCTGCAATCCCACTCCTGGGTATACATCTGGAGGAAAACATGGTCTGGAAGGATACATGCACCCCAGTGTTCGTTGCAATATGTTTACAGTAGCCAAGGCATGGAAGAAACCCAAATGCCCATTGATAAAGGAATGGATAAGGAAGATGTGGTCCATGTATACAGTGGAATATTACCCGGCCATCAAAAAGAATGAAGTAATGCCATTTGAAACAACATGGATGTACCTAGAGATTGTGATATTGAGTGACAGAGAAGTAAGTCAGACAGAAGTAATTCAGACAGAGAAAGAAAAGTATGATATCCCATATCCCTTATATGTAGAATCTAAAAAGAAATGATATAATACACTTATATACAAAAATAGAAACAGACTCACAGACTTAAAGAACAAATTTGTGGTTACCAAGGGGAAGGGTGGAAGGAATGGATAGTTAAAGAGGTTTGGAGATCAATATGTATAACCAACCTGACTGCTATTAACAAAGTACAACATGTTGAAGCTGAGGATGGAGACTGACTTCATTTCACTTCATTTTAATGTAAGCAGGGTCTTGGAAATGAGATATTGAGATTAAGAAATGACAACTGAGTCTCTTTAATATAGAAACTATATATATATTTTCTTTTTTGATTGCACTGTGTGGCTTGTGGGATCTTAGTTCCCTGACCAAGGATTGAACCCAGGCCCTCAGCTGTGAAAGCTCAGAGTCCTAACCATTGGACAGGTAGGGAATTCCCTAGAAACTGTATTTTATTCATCTTTTTTTTTGTTATTTAGTTGCTAGGTCGTCTTACTCTTTTGTGACCCCATGGATCGTAGCCCACCAGGCTCCTCTGTCCGTAGGATTTCCCAGGCAAGAATACTGGAGTGGGTTGCCATTTCTTTCTCTAAGGGATCTTCCCAACCCAGGGATCAAACCTGCATCTTCTGTGTCTCTTACATTGGCAGGTGGATTCTTTACCACTGAGCCACCATGAAAGCTCTTATTCATCTTATATCCTGGCATCTATTAGGACACCTGGTTCATAGAATATATACAGTAAATGCTCTTGTATAGAGCATGGCCTCGAGGGAGAGATGTAAACTCCTGGGTTAGGAAAAACATCTAAACAGGCCAGTTTGCTTGCAAAAACTCAGTCTAGACAGGAGATGGTGCAGCAAAGAAGAGTTAGGCTTCCCTGTATAAGACAACGTTGAGAAGTTAGTGATTGATGTCGGAGGTTAGCAAGAGGCCGTTTTAGCTCTAGGAGCCAGAAGCAGGGTCACTCTTCTGAGGGGGAAATTCAGCAGTAGGAAGTTCCTTGTTTCAGGGATGCTGAGGAACATGAGAACAGAGATGTCTAATATCCCATTTTTATTTATTTTTGGGGCTGGCAGTAATTCCTCTCTGTTATCCAAAAACCTTCAGTAGCAATCTCAACAACTGCCTTGGATTGGTGATGTTTTGCAGATAAAAGGGGAGGCTTCATACTTGGTCCTACATACTGTGTAAGGATGAGAACTGTGTGGGAGGAGAGACATGAGAGAATTCAGCAAGAACAGGAAGTCAGAGCCAGAGGTAGCCATGAGGGGCCCCTGGGAATGCCTTGAGATCTCAGAGAGGGCATGGGGTTTTTCCAGAGTATGTAGAGCAGGAAATTGAGTCAGTGGATTTTTTTTTGTTTTTTGTCCAATGAAAGTTGGAAGATTTGGACTTGGGGACATTCTGGCTAAAATGTGTTACATATTCATTTATTAAAGCATACATTTAATAGTTTTTATTAAACAGCTACTACATGGCACACACAGAGGATAGGATAGTGAGTAAAAACAGATGTGGTTTCAGGTACCTTAGAGTGTTCTTCAACTCATGACTGTATAGAGATGTCAAAGGGATCTATCCAATGAGACTGTCTGCAACATCACCTTTGAGAGAGGACCACGGTTTGAGATTATTTATAGACAATGAGTCATTAAGGATGTGTTTGTAAACTGACCTAAGCCAAATTGGCTGTTCACAGTTGTCAAGTTCTTTTTGGTAGATGTAAGTGATCCTGATGATTTGAGATAGTGAAGGCTATGGGTCTCCTTTTCCACAGCCTCCCCTGCTGAACTGATATATTACAAGGAAAGCAAATCTCTAACTGTTATCTACCATGCTATTTATTATGGAAGAGGTGCAAACCAAATATACAACTTGTTCTTTGAAGATCAGTGAAGTAACAGCACTCTGCATTTAGGCACTTCAGGTTCACTAGAGCCAGATGTGACAATATTCTATTGCAGGACTAAGCATTCCTTTTAACTGGATCAGGATCAGACTCCTCCTTTAAATGGCAGAATGCAAGAGTCTCAGGCTGAAGGCATACTGCCAATCATTAGGCCTGTAAGTTGTACACAGGCCTGTACAGCATTTCTAGCCCTTCCTCTAAGAGGAACATCACTCATTACCATTTCTTTTTTTTTCTTTTTCCCAAACTTTAAACTTTTTATTTTGTATTGGGGTATAGCTGATGAACAATGTTGTGATAGTTTCAGGTGAACAGTGAAGGGCCTCAGCCATACATACACATGTATCTGTTCTCCCCCAAACCCCTCTCCCATCCAGGCTGGCACATAAGCTTGAGTAGAGTTGCATGTGCTACACAATAGGTCCTTGTTGGTTATCCATTTTGAATATAGCAATGTGTACATGTCCTTCCCAAACTCCCTATCTCTTCAGCTGTCAGCAACCATAAGTTCACTTTCTAAGTGTGATTCATCACCATTTCTTTGGTTAGGAACGTCACCAAAGAAAAAAATGTTTATCATCTCTTATGCCAACTAAAGACTTTTCTTGGTAGATTCAAGGGAAAGATAGTTCAAGCTCTAGTTAAAACCCTTGGGTAGTTCCAGAGTGGAGACTCCTCAGTATCTTTCAAGTAATAACCTATCACAAATTTTTTTAACTGTCACAAAACATACATAACATAAAATATACCATTTTTAAGCATATAGTTCAATGACATTAAATATATTAATAGTGTTGTGCAGCCATCTCCAGAACTTTTCTGCATCCCATCCTGTACTCATTACACAATAACCTCTATTTCTCCCTCCTGATTTCAGCCTCTGGTAACCACTGTTCTACATTCTGTCCCTTGAATTTGACTAATCTAGGTACCTCAGTAAGTGCATAAAATATTTGCCTTGTGTGGGGCTTTCCTGGTGGCCCAGCAGTAGAGAATCTGCCTGCAATGCAGGAGATGTGGGTTTGGTCCTTGGGTTGGGAAGATCTCCTGGAGAAGCAAATGGCAACCCACTCCAGTATTCTTGCCTGTGAAATCCCATGGACAGATAAGCCTTTTGGGCTACAGTCCATAGAGTTGAAAGAGTTGGACATGACTTAGGAACTAAATCACCACCACAAAACTTATTTCATTTTGTGTGAAATCTTCAAGGTTCATCCATGTTGTAGCATGTGTCAGAATTTAATTCCTTTTTTAAGGCTGAATAATATTCCACTGCATGTATACACCACATTTTGTTTATCCATTCAACAGTTAACAGACACTTAGGTTGTTTCCACCTTTTGTGTATATACCTGTTGACTGAAAAAAAAATGCACAACCGAAAATTTGAGAGTTATGTTTTATTTGGTGGACAAACTGAGAACTTAAGCCTGGAATGTAGACTCTCATACAGTTCTAAGACATTGGGTCTGAAGAGGTAAGGGAGGAGCCAGGATATATAGGAGTTTTTGCGACAAAGACCAGATAGTCAAACATCCAAAGATTACTATTAATTAAAGAAAACCAGATATCTCAAGTTAAGGAATTTAGTACTTTTCTGTGTGTGGGAAGATGAACAAATCTGGGTTCACTGAAGTCATTCCTTTGCTATGAGCCTCAGCTGTCTCGGGCCACTATCTTGTGTTTTCTCATCCTGAGTCTTCTGAGGGTGCACTAAAACGGTTGGTTGCAGCAGTTGACTACTTGATGGTGGGCACCCTGTTTCTGTTCTTAGGGCTCACTATCATTGTAGGAGGGGATGTAATGTGATGGCTTGCTGGCTACAGCATCCTTAGTTTACTGATATGGCAGGCAGCAGTTTTTTCATTGATAAAACCAGAAGTGAAATTGCTAGTGTGTTAGTCGCTCAGTCCAGCTCTTTGCAACCCCATGCAGTGTAGCCTGCCAGGCTCCTCTGTCCATGGAATTCACCAGGCAAGAATATCTTCCAGACCCAGGGACTAAATCCAGATCTCCTGTATTGCAGGCAGATTCTTTGCTATCTGAGCTGCTGCTGCTGCTAAGGTGCTTCAGTCGTGTCCGGCTCTTGCAGCCCCATAGACGGCAGCCCACCAGGCTCCACCGTCCGTGGGATTCTCCGGGCAAGAACACTGGAGTAGTTTGCCATTTCCTTCTCCAATGCATGAAAATGAAAAGTGAAAGTGAAGTCGCTCAGTCGTGTCCGACTCTTCCCGACCCCATGTATTGCAGCCTACCAAGCTCCTCCGTCCATGAGATTTTCCAGGCAAGAGTACTGGAGTGGGTTGCCATTTCCTTCTCCAGCTGTCTGAGCTACCACAGGATAATTCTATGTTTAATTTTTTGGGGAACCACCATGCCGTTCTCTGTGGAGGCTGCATCATTTTAGATTCCCACAAGTACAGTACAAGGATTCCAGTTACTACACATCCACGCCAACGCTTCTTGTTTTCTGTTTTTTTGAGTGGTAGCCATCTTAATAGATGAGAAGTGGTATCTTACTGTGATTTTAATTTGCATTTCCCTAACTATTACTGATATTGTGCATCTTTTTATGTGCTTATTGTAAATCTCAGTCATTTGTATATCTTTTTTTGGAGAAACGTCTATTAAGCTTTTTTGCCCATTTTTGAATTAGATTGTTTTTCTTGTTATTGTTGAGTCATAAGCTTATAAAAATTAAATGTATGTTTCAACTGAATTTTTATTGCTTGTTCAGTTTAAAACATTTTAATTTTGAGAAATAGTTTTAAAAATTTGGAACATATATTTGAGACAATTTCTGAAGTCCAGTTTAAAATTTTCTTTGCTTGGATTTACCTGGTGGTCCAGTGACTGTGACGTCCATGCTTGCATTGCGGGGGGCCTGGATTTAATCCCTGGTCAATGAAGTATATTCCACATGCCACAACTAAGAGTTCACATGCTGCAACTAAAAATTCTAGCATCCTGCAAAGACCATGTGTGCCTCAACTAAGACTGGATGTAGCCATATACATAGTTTAAAAATAAATAAAATTTTCTGTTCCAGAGAGACACTGAAATATTCTATTCCAACCCTAATCTTGGTGAGAGTCCAGCATGATTAGCAAACACAAGGATCAGTAAGTTATTTCTGAAAAGAAGAACAAGCCAGCTGAGCAGTGGGTGAGGCTCTCCAGGTTCATCTTCTAATCTGGGCTCCCTCCTCCCTCTTCTTTCTCTGGAAACTGCAGACCATTTAACACAACAAGTTTCATTCAGGCATGTTTGTGTTAACTGAAGGTCCTTTTGATGCCATTTGGGTAGCTGACACTTAGATTCAGTTCAGACTCAGTTGTGTCTGACACTTTGTAACCCCATGGACTGCAACACGCCAGGCTTCCTTGTTCATCACCAACTCCCAGAGTCGGTGTCCATTCAAATTTGTGTCCATTGAGTTGGTAATGCCATCCAACCATCTCATCCTCTGTCGTCCCCTTCTTCTCCCACCTTCAATCTTTCCCAGCATCAGGGTCTTTTCCAATGAGTCAGTTCTTCACATCAGGTGGCCAAAGTATTGGAGTTTCAGCTTCAGCATCAGTCCTTCCAATGAATATTCAGGACTGATTTCCTGTAGGATGTACTGGTTGGATCTCCCTCCAGTCCAAGGGACTCTCAAGAGTCTTCTCCAACACCACAGTTCAAAAGCATCAATTCTTCGGGGCTCAGCTTTCTTCACCATCCAACTCTCACATCCATACATGACCACTGGAAAAACCATAGCCTTGACTAGACGGACCTTTGTTGGCAAAGTAATGTCTCTGCTAGGATGGTCATAGCTTTTTTCCAATGAGCAAGTGTCTTTTGATTTCATGTTGGGGAAATTTTCAACTATAATCTCTTCAAAAATTTTCTCATACCCTTTCTTTATCTCTTCTTCTAGGACCCCTATAATTCAATTTTTTTTTTTGACATTTGATATTGTCCCAGAGGTCTCTGAGACTATTCTCAGTTCTTTTCATTCTTTTTACTTTATTCCACCCTTCAGAAGTTATTTCCACCATTTTATCTTCCAGATCACTGATTCATTTTTTTGCTTCAGATATTCGGCTATTGATTCCTTCTAGAGTATTTTTAATTTCAGTAATTGTGTTGTTTGTCTCTGTAGGTTTATTCTTTAATTCTTCTAGGTCTTTGTGAATTGATTCTTACATTTTCTCCATTTTGTTTTCAAAGTTTTTGGTCATCTTTGCTATCATTATTCTGAATTCTTTTTCAGGTAGTTTGCCTATTTCCTCTTCATTTATTTGGACTTCTGTGTTTCTAGTTTGTTATTTCATTTGGGTAGTATTTCTCTGTCTTTTCATTTTTTTTTAAACTTACTATATTTGAGGTCCCCTTTTCCCAGGAGATGGCAAGAGTGAACGTCTATATTCTAGGAATCAGCCAACTAAGATGGACAGGAATGAGTGAATTTAACTCAGATGACCATTATATCTATTACTGTGGGCAGGAATCCTGTAGAAGACATGGAGTAGCCATCATGGTCAACAAAAGAGTCCGAAATGCAGTACTTGGATGCAATCTCAAAAATGACAGAATGATCTCTGTTCATTTCCAAGGAAAACCATTCAATATCACGGTAATCCAAGTCTATGCCCCGACCAGTAAGCTGAAGAAGCTGAACTTGAACAGTTCTATGAAAACCTACAAGACCTTTTAGAACTAACACCCAAAAAAGATGTCCTTTTCATTATAGGAGACAGGAATGCAAAAGTAGGAAGTCAGGGAACACCTGGCGTGACAGGCAAATTTGGCCTTGGAGTATAGAATGAAGCAGGGCAAAGGCTAATAGGGTTTTGCCAAGAGAATGCACTGGTCATAGCAAACACCCTCTTCCAACAACACAAGAGAAGACTCTACACATGGACATCACCAGATGGTCAACACCGAAATCAGATTGATTATATTCTTTGCAGCCAAAGATGGAGAAGCTCTATACAGTCAGCAAAAACAAGACTGGAGCAGACCGTAGCTCAGATCATGAACTGCTTATTGCCAAATTCAGACTTAAATTGAAGAAAGTAGGGAAAACTACTAGACCATTCAGGTATGACCTAAATCAAATCCCTTATGATTATACAGTGGAAGTGAGAAATAGATTTAAGGGACTAGATCTGATAGAGTGCCTGATGAACTATGGACAGAGGTTCATGACATTGTACAGGAGACAGGGGTCAAGACCATCCCTGTGGAAAAGAAATGCAAAAAACCAAAATGGCTGTCTGAGGAGGCCTTACAAATAGCTGTGAAAAGAAGAGAAGCAAAAAGCAAAGGAGAAAAGGAAAAATATTCCCATCTGAATGCAGAGTTCCAAAGAATTACAAGGAGAGATAAGAAAGCCTTCCTCAGCGATCAATGCAAAGAAATAGAGGAAAACAACAGATTGGGAAAGACTAAAGAACTCTTCAAGAAAATTAGAGATACCAAGGGAACATTTCATGCAAAGATGGGCTCGATAAAGGACAGAAATGGTATGGACTTAATAGAAGCAGAAGATATTAAGAAGAGGTGGCAAGAATACACAGAAGAACTGTACAAAAAAGATCTTCACGACCCAGATAATCACAATGGTGTGATCACTCACCTAGAGCCAGACATCCTGGAATGTGAAGTCAAGTGCGCCTTAGAAAGCATCACTACAAACAAAGCTAGTGGAGGTGATAGAATTCCAGTAGAGCTGTTTCAAATCCTGAAAGATGATGCTGTGAAAGTGCTGCGCTCCATATGCCAGCAAATCTGGAAAACTCAGCAGTGGCCACAGATCAGTTTTCATCCCAATCCCAAAGAAAGGCAATGCCAAAGAATGCTCAAACTACCGCACAATTGCACTCATCTCACATGCTAGTAATGTATGCAGATGGTGATTGCAGCCATGAAATTAAAAGACGCTTACTCAATGGAAGGAAGGTTATGACCAACCTAGATAGCATATTTAAAAGTGGTTTTTCCAGTGGTCATTTACGGATGTAAGAGTTGGGACGGTGAAGAAAGCTGAGCGCCACAGAATTGATGCTTTTGAACTGTGGTGTTGGAGAAGCCTCTTGAGAGTCCCTTGGACTGCAAGGAGGTCCAACCAGTCCATCCTAAAGATCAGTCCTGGGTGTTCATTGGAAGGACTGATGTTTACGCTGAAACTCCAATACTTTGGCCACCTCATACGAAGAGTTGACTCATTGGAAAAGACCCTAATGCTAGGAAGGTTTGGGGGCAGGAGGAGAAGGGGACGACAGAGGATGAGATGGTTGGATGGCATCACCAACTCGATGAACATGGGTTTGGGTAAACTCCGGGAGCTGGTGATGGATAGGAAGGCCTGGCGTGCTGCTATTCATGGGGTCGCAAAGAGTCGGACACGACTGAATGACTGAACTGAACTAAAGTTTCCCAGGCCTCAAGGTTGAATTTTTTCTTCCTTTTGGTTTTTGCCCTCCTAAGGTTAGTCCAGTGGTTTGTGTAAGCTTCCTATAGGGTGAGATTTGTGCTGAGTTTTTATTTAGTTTTTTCGGTTTGCTTGTTTGTTTTTCCTCTGATGGGCAAGGCTGAGTGAGGTGGTAATCCTTTCTCCTGATGATTGGGTTGTATTTTTTTTTTTTTTTTTACTCAAGAAAAACATTTATTATTCTTATGTTTTGACTTGTTCGATAGATGTATTTTGTTTTGTTTGTTGTTTAGATTGTTTAGATGAGGCATCTGCACAGGGTGCTACTGGTGGTGTTCAATTGGTTTCCTTTGTGTGAGTTCTCACTATTTGCTACTCCCTAGGGTTAGTTTTCTGGTTGTCTAGTGTCTGAGAGTCAGTGCTCCCACTCCAAAGTCTCAGGGCTGGATCTTTGGTCAGGAATGATGTTTCACAAGTGGTTTGTTATGGCATTAAGTGAGATTAAAACAAATATCCAAAAATGAGAAACCAAAGATGAACCCCAGACAAACGGCAGTTACAAGATCAGCGAAGTAATAATTAAAATAATGGAATATACACATGTACATATACACCCATGAGCAAAGTCAAATAAGTCCAACAAAAATAAAGTACAGTAGATTGACCTGGCAAATAAAGGAAATCAAACATCTTATTTACCAGTTAAGAAGAAAACTAACTGAAGCACAAACTGGAAAAGAAAACTAAAGCCAGGTGCCACATGGGGAATAAAGCAATGAAGACAAACTTAACAAATATGTTGATAGGAAAGGAAAGAAAGAAAGAGTAGATATGCAAAGTTAAATAGAGGTAGATGAAGAAGATTTATATGCATTAAAGATTAACTGCAAGGGGAAAAGAACAGGAGGAAAAGTAAACAAAGGAACAAATGGAGAAAAAATAATAATAGGTTTGAAAGCTTAAAAATTAAAATTAAAAAAGAGAGAGAGAGACTAAAAGGAGAGCAGAACTGCAAAAGCCCAACGTGGAAGCAGAGGTTGATAACAATGATAAAAAATGTGACTGAGGAAAAAAAAGGCTCAGGAGCTTAATTAGATTTCATAGTGCTGATAAAACCAACAACTACAACAGAGGGGGAAAAAGAGGGGGAAAAAAAGAAAAAAAATCCAAAAGAATCTACAGAACAAGTCAAAACATAAGAATAGTAAATGTTTTTCTTGAGTCACTGCTGTTAGAGTTGTTTCCCTCTCTGGGAGTCACAGTCCACCTCAACTCCTAGGATACCCTCCAACACTGTGTTGATCTCTGGACCTGCTTTGAGGGCAGCTCATATTGTAATCTGGTCCTACTCCTGTGTGTTCTTGCCTCCAATGTCCATAGCTATCAGAACTAGCGCTATCAGACTTCTTTTGTGGGAGCTCTCAATGACCTTTTCTATATTCCATAGACACAGAGTCTGCCTAGTTGATCGTGTGGATTTAATCTGCAGCTTGTACAGCAGGTGGGAAGGTTTGGGGTCTTCTTCCTTAGCCACGCTGCTCATGAGTTTCAATTGTGGTTTCATTTCCACCTCTACATGTGGGTCGTCCACTGGGGTTTCCTCCTGAGGCTGGCCTGGAGGACTTGGGTTTGCCCCTGTGAGGGCCAGGTGAGGAGGTGGTGCAGCTGCTTGGGTCGCAGGGGTTCTGGCATCACCAGGTCTTCAGGGGAGTTGATGGCTAGGACAGCAGGGGATACAGTGCTCTAGAAGGGTGTGGCAACAAGTATTGGCCAATATGCTCCAGTATTCTTGCCTGGAGAACACCCCTCCCTGACAGAGAAGCCTGGCAGGCCACAGTCCACAGGGTCTCAGAGTTGGACATGACCCAAGCCACCCCATATGCATAGACGCAAGATGTTTTTTGCCTGTGGCAGCTCTGCCCCAGTGAGAGTTGAGCGTGAAGGTGGTGCAGCTGCTTGGCTTGCAGGGACCTCAAGTGTGCAGGGACGTGGACTGCTTCGCACCACAGGAGTTATGGCCCTATCTGAGTCTTTTTTTCGAGGCTTTTGTAGCTGGCGATCAGAAGGCCTCTTTGGCTAGTCTTTCTCAGTAGCTCTGCCTGTTCAGGCATTAAGAGGGCTCCCTTGCCTGGGGTCCTTCTCTGTTGTTTGGCACGTCAGGCACATAGAGTGGTCCCCCTGGCTGTGGTCCTACTCTGTAGTTCAGTGCATCAGGCATTTGATGGACCAGCCTCCCTATTGTTCAGCTGCCGATGCTGGCATGTGGGGAGGGAGAGGCTATGGTGGTGGCTACACCCACTGCGTGTGACTCAGCAGTATCACCTTGCTTCCATGGTTGCCCAGCCTTCCTCCACAGGCATTTCCCACCACAATCTCCTCCCTCACATCCCCTCGATCCATCTCTCTGCAGTCAACAGCAGCCCTCGCCCTGGGATTGCTCCACAATCCCTAAACTCCAGTTCCCAGCTGCTGTGCCTTCTCAGGGGACTTGTGTCCCTGTCTGGGGTATGTATGGCTGCAGCAAAGACTGTCTGATTTTCATACCATTTAGGTTACCACAGATCAGATGTTTCACTCTCAGCCTTAAATGTTTGTCCTCTGACTCAGATGCCCCGATGTGGGGATCAGACCCCTGCTTCAGTTCCCCCACCTGCGGAGGGCAGGTCCAGTCCTACTAACACTCCTGTTTTCCCCCTTAGTTCCTTCATTCTACCGAGTTTTGAGTGGTTCTGTATATTCCTTTCTGCTAGTCAGGTATGCGTGTCCACTCTCAGCTGGTGTTCTGTATGCACTTCTGTGTCTGAAGGTGTATTCCTGATGTTTCCATGGAGAGAGATGTACTCCACGTCCACCTACTGCTCTGCCATCTTCTCCTCCATCACTTTAGTTTTTAGAAATATTTAATATTGCAGAATATCTCTTTAAAACTAATTCTGCTAAAATCTTGTTATATTGCCAGAGAAATGTCTTGAAATTTGAGTGTACACCACCATGATAATTTATAGTGTGGGTAGGCATTGACTTTAAAAACTAAAGGACCACTGGTGATCCCTGGAAACAGGGATGTTCTGGGGAGTGGTGGCATCCCCAGATCCTGTTGTCATCTGAGCCCTCTTCTCTCCTCCCAAGCCCACAAGCCATTAGACACAAAGCCATAAGACTTCCAGCAGGAATGGTCCATCTTTGCAGGTGTGAGTGCCTCCTGGGAATTTTCTCATAATACATCACAGAAATATTACTAATGAAGAAGATATTTAAGACAAAAGAACATAAAATTATTTTTTGCAATCAAGAGGGCCCAAGTGGAATAAGTAGCCTTGGGAGGTAAAGAATTAACTCACAAGCAGAGGTCAGATTCATTGATTTGATAATAATATACTGAGATTTTACCCAGACCGATCCATGTGATAAATTTCAGAAAAAGGCAGGTAGATTTGAAAACAGAGGGGAATAACACTAATGCTTTATTCTTGTCAAGATCAGGGGTTGACAAACCATTGCCCATGACCTGTTTTTTTATGGCCAGTGAGCTGAGCATGGGTTTACATATTTAAAGGTTGGGAATTCTCTGCTGGTCCAGTGGTTAGGACTCCAAGTTTTCACTGTCAAGGGCCCGGGTTGGGGAACTAAGATCCTGCAAGCCATGTGGCATGGCCGGGGAGGCAGAAGTGATTACCATTATTTCTAAATTATTTTCTAGGTTTAGTAAAACTAATATCAAGATTCCACAAAGTCACCATTGTTCAACTTCATTAATAATCAAGAAATGTAGATGATAAGTTTGCTTTTAAAAAAAATTGAAATTGACAAAAATATGATAAATCATAGTTTCTAGTAGTGAACTCAGCTCATCATTCCAATCCCAGTTTTTCCCCTTTCTTCTAATGTCAGTACAAAATATTAAAATTCTCAGACTCCTTAGTATCTAGAGTTGCCATGTTACAAGTGCTAGTGAGTAGAAGTCTAAATGTTCTTTGTTCATCCTTAATTCTTCTTTATCCCTGGAAACAGATAGGATGATTGGAGAGACAGTAGCCATTCTGTGGTCAGGAGGCTGAAAAAAAAATTATGTGCAATAGAAGGTAAAGTAGAAGTATCAAAGAAGTCAAGTACCCTCTTGAAGTAGTTGAGTCTCAACTAGTCCTTCATTGCCTACTCCTGGAATTTTTATTTTGTGATAAATAAACCCACTGAATTATTTAAGCTGCTGTGATAGGTTTTTCTATTATTTGCAGCCAAATATAATCCTTGACAAGAGGTTCACGAAATGGACTCTTAGGAATGCCCTGGTGGTCTAGTGGTTAGGACACCATGTTTCCACTGCAGGGTGCATGGGTTCTATCCCTGGTTAAGGAACTAAGATCCCTCAAGCCACACAGTGAGGTAAAAAAGAAAAAAACCAAAAAACAATGGACTCTTTTAGGACAGATTGGTAGTTGCCAGAGGAGGAGTGGTGTGGGAGAGTGAAATAGATGAAGGGGATTAAGATGTACAAATTTCCAGTCATAAAAAAGTAAGTCATGGGGATATAATGTACTTAGCCATGGGTATATAATGTAGGGAATTTGTTAACTTTGTAAGGTAACAGATGGTAACTGTGGTGACCATATTGCAGTGTACATAAATGTTGAATTGCTATGTTGTATACCTAAAACTAATATAGTATGTCAATTATGCCTCTTAAAAAAAGAGAAATAAATGGATCCTCTAATTCTCCACAGGTAGAAACAAAAACTGGCAGAAAGTTCCAGGTGGACAGTACATTGAAAAATGTTCATAAATGTATTTACTCCAAATCATATTTCCTGAAATTCACCTGGCTCTTAGAAATTTATTCATATATCAGAGTCTTTCTTTTTTTGACTGAATACAGGTCATACAGACATTAATAAAGTACAGATAATAATAGTAAAGTCCTCACTTGTTGTTTTTATAAATATTAAATGAAATAGCATTCAGTTCAGTTCATTGCAACTGCTCAGCCGTGTCTGACTCTTTGAGACCCCATGAATCGCAGCATGCCAGGCCTCCCTGTCCATCACCAACTCCCAGAGTTTACCCAAACTCATGTCCATCGAGTTGGCAATGCCATCCAGCCATCTCATGCTCTGTCGTCCCCTTTTCCTCCTGCCCCCAATCCTTCCCAGCATCAGGGTCTTTTCTAATGAGTCAGCTCTTCACATGAGGTGGCCAAAATATTGGAGTTTCAGCTTCAACATCAGTCCTTCCAATGAACACCCAGGACTGATCTCCTTTAGGATGGACTGGTTGGATCTCCTTGCAGTCCAAGGGACTCTCAAGAGTCTTCTCCAACACCACAGTTCAAAAGCATCAGTTCTTCGGCGCTCAGCTTTCTTCACTGCCCAACTCTCATATCCATACATGACTATGGGAAAAACCATAGCCTTGACTAGACGGACCTTTGTTGGAAAAGTAATGTCTCTGCTTTCTAATATGCTATCTAGGTTGGTCATAACTTTCCTTGCAAGGAGTAGTGAGCATCTTTTAATTTCATGGCTGCAATCACCATCAGCAGTGATCTTGGACCCCAGAAAAATAAAGTCTGACAGTATCCACTGTTTCCCCATCTATTTGCCATGAAGTGATGGGACCAAACGCCATGATCTTTGTTTTCTGAATGTTGAGCTTTAAGCCAACTTTTTCACTCTCCTCTTTCACTTTCATCAAGAGGCTTTTTAGTTCCTCTTCACTTTCTGCCATAAGGGTGGTGTCATCTGCATATCTGAGGTTATTGATATTTCTCCTGGCAATCTTGATTCCAGCTTGTGCTTCATCCAGCCTAGCGTTTCTCATGATGTACTCTGCATATAAATTAAATAAGCAGGGTGACAATATACAACCTTGACATACTCCTTTTCCTATTTGGAACCAGTCTGTTGTTCCATGTCCAGTTCTAACTGTTGCTTCCTGACCTGCACACAGGTTTCTCAAGAGACAGATCAGATGATCTGGTATTCCCATCTCTTTAAGAATTTCCCACAGTTTATAGTGATCCACACAGTCAAAGGCTTTGGCATAGTCAATAAAGCAGAGGTAGATGTTTTTCTGAAACTCTCTTGCTTTTTCGATGAAATAGCATTACAGCCCTTAAAAGAGTGCCTGATTGTGGTAACTGCTTGATCCTTGTTAACTATTATTATATTCTTAAGAGTTTTGAAAAGTCTACTTCAATTCTGTTTTACTCAATTATTAAAAAGAGATTTTGGGACACTTTTGCTGAATAATCCCTATACTATGAATTGTGGTAAACTCTGAAACAGAGGAAAACAATATGTTCATTGAGTTTTAGAGTACAGTGGGATGGAAGGTGAAGTCAAGGGAATGGTAGGGAGAGACATACATGTAAGCAAATTATTCAAACACTATGAATATACTTTTTTTCTACACAATCTAAGAGATTAATGCATTGAAAACATTATTAGGTTAAGTTTTAGGACACACAATGTATCAAGATGTAATTTTGTGACATCAGCAACAGAAAGGGCTGGGGGCAGAGCTAGAGCTGTATAATATTGAAGTTAAGCTGTTAAAATTCCAATATGGCATTATAATTTTAGCAGGTTACATGTAATCTTCATGTTGAGCACAAATTAAATAGTATAGAATATACACAAAAGAAAATGAGAAAAGAATTTAAATGTTTCACTACAAAAAAATTACCAACTGAACACAAAAGACGACAGTAATGCAGGTGAGGAGAAAGGAAAATCTTTTTTTTTCTTTTTAGTTGGAGGAGATTTGCTTTACAATGTTGTGTTGGTTTCTGCTGTACAACAAAAGAGAAAGGAAAACCTGTAAGGTATAAGAAAACAAAACAAAATGAAAGAAGTAAATCCCCTCTGGTCAGTAATTACTTTAAATATAAATGAATTAAATTTTCCAATAAAAAGACGGAGATGGCAGAATGGATTAAAAAATCATGATCAGGACTTCCCTGGTGGTCTAGTGGTTAAGAATCTGCCTGCCAATGCAGGGGACATAGGTTCGATCCCTGGTACAGGAAGATACCACATTCCATGGAGCAACTAAGCCTGTGTGCCACAACTCCTGAAGCCCACACACCTAGAGCCTGTGCTCCACAAGAGAAGCCACCACAATGAGAAGCCCGTACACCACAAGTAAAAAGTAGCCCTTGCTCGCTGCAACTAGAGAAAGCCTGTGCACAGAAACAAAGACCGAGCACAGTCGAAAGTTGAAAAAAGTCATGATCCAACTCTATGATATCTCCAAGAGACTCATTTTAGATCTGAAGATGCAAATAGATTGAAAGTGAATAAAAGTGAAAGGCAGGAAAAAGATATTCCATGCAAATATTAATACTAATATTAGACAAAATAGATTTTAAATTAAAAAAAACAGTTGCAAGAGACAAAGGACACTATACATTTATAAAGTTTAGTACAGCAAAATGATACAGCAATTATAAACATTTATACAACTATAACATACATTATAATATATAAATCAAAGATGGACATAACTGAGAGATAGTTCTACAATAGGCATGAAACCCCAAAGGCAAAGAGGTGGGAAACTTAATAACCAAACCAAAACAGCCCCGGAATTCTCCTTCCAAAGAGCAGAGGAACTTTCCCTTATCTCTCCCTCCTTTCATGCGCTTCTTGGAATGAAGAATTCCCTGTTAAGTTGGGATCCTCTCCTTGTTTTATGAAGTCCCTGGGGGTTGCTGCTGGGTCTTTAGGAGGAAAACCCAGTGGTGCCTCTGACCACGTATTTTGCCCCATGGAGATGAAGACAGGTTTTCTTAGGACTAGACCAGGCTCAACACAGAATCATAACTTAGGACTTGTCACAAAGTTTATTTACTTATATGGGAAACAAGAAAAAGTTGTTACAAAATTAAAAAAAATTTTTTCATTAAAAATTAAAAAACAAAAATAGAACATCTGTTATTAGCATTATTTTACATGAAAGGTATTTTAACAACACCAAAATAGAAAGGCCATAATCACAGAGCAAATGTAGTTTTTTAGTTTGAATATATCTAGTTCCAGAGAAAACCTGTATTTTTGTTCTTATATTTTTTATGTTGTATGCCTAACACTGTCATGACCTGCCCCAATCTTCAGATGGCAATTTGTGAATCTTTGGTTTAGTACAAACCCCTCTCATGATCAAAAAGTGTGACATTATTCATACTCTGGAGACAGTAGGCTCTTTAAGAACAAATTTTTATCTCTGTTTTCCAGTGACAAACTCAACTACTTCCTTGTATGTAATTTCATAATTTTAAGACAAACTTTTATTATGTAACTGATTTCATTGCATTTCAAATATTTATTTATCTTTTATGCAATTCTTAAGAAAATGTTGGTTGTTTCCCTTGCTTGCTAAGCTAACATTTTCTATTTTGAGGACATGAAGGAAATGAATTACTCAATAAGTCTGGGTGAACTAACATAAAAAAGAGTTCTCAGATGTATAGGAGTAAGAATTAAAAGAGTTGCAAGAATAGACCATAACTAGGCCTAAAACCTGGGTCTGCCACCAGGATGTAGTGACTAAAAAGCAAGCTTTCAGTACCCCGGTACACTGTTATATTCTGTAAGACTGAAATGTTAGTGTAGGGTAAAACCAAGATGGGGTTTTAAGTGAGCAATGGGTATGGTGACAGTTTTTTAAAGGAGTGTAGTTTTAATTTGAAATTTTAATGCAAATTGTTCCTTTGGATATATAAATTAAGATATAAAAAATCAGATTTCATATTATTGAAAAACACCAAAATATGTTATTATACCCCAAATATTGGTATTTTGGAACTTAAGAGCACAGTAATTCAGAATGTCAGTACATGAATGAACATCTGGAACGTAATTAAAAAGGTATTGCTTTATTCTCCCAAATTTTACTAGTAAAATTTTAGAAGTTTGGTATGTAGTGCAGGAACAGTATTTCTCAGCTCCCTCAGTTGCTAGGTTGTGTTTTTGCCACTACTTACTATATTGCATTGAGATACTAAATAGTATATACTTGTTCTTGACTAAAGTGGACGGAGACAAAGATTTTGGGAGTGGTATATATCTATATCTATATCTATATATCTGGAGGAGGAAATGGCAACCCACTCCAGTATTCTTACCTGGAAAATTCCATGGACAGAGGAGCCCCCCAGGCTATAGTCTATGAGTCACAAAGGGTTGGACATGACTGAACGACTAACACACACACACACACACACACACATCCATAGTGCTTCTGTGTGTGTGTGTCCTGATAGAAGATGATTTATCAAGGAAATTTTTCCATACCATTTGCCTGTTGAAGACCCAGAATCAGTTATTTCTTTCACTCCTGCTTGCAAAACGACCACCTTTTCTCTTAGACCCTCCCCTTGGTAATACAGAACCAAGACAGCTGACACGTAGTGCTGACATTGATTCCCTGAGGTCTTCCTTTAACGCCCCAGTGCAGTCTGTATGTCACACACCTCCTGAGACACCACAGGCAACACATTTAGCATTTTCCCTAAAACAGAACACAGAGTGCCATCCTTCCAACCTTGAAGATTAGTTTCCTCATCAGATGTAAACATACCACCAAGCCAGGGCCCCATATTTGCATTATTTCCTGAGGCTGGAAAAAGGATGATGTGGACTTGTGCCCTGCCTGGTAAAGGCTTCAGCGTGAAAGTGACCCTTTCTGCTTACATTACTTGGCTAGAACAAGTCCCACGGCCCATTGAACTTCATAGAGAAGTGGCATGTCTTTCTTGGGCATCCAGAAGGAAGAGAATTAATCACAGTGAACAACCCAAATGACTACCTGAAAAACTGCCTGATTAGGTGGTATTAGTGGTCATTTCCCTATGGCTGTAGCAAACAGCAGAAATGTATGGGAGATAAGTCAGCCCTCTCTCCATCTCTCTCTCCAACTCTCTCCTCTCTGAAAACAAGTTCAGATGGTTGTGATGTAGTAAAATGCACGGGTAAGTATAAATTATTAATAACATTCCAGGCCTTGCATTAGATAGTGGTTTATATGTGTGTAAGGCATTTGCTTTCCTTAGCACTGAACATGCTGGATGGCTCCTATATCTTGGACAGCAAAGAGATATGCTGCTGGAGGCGCAGAAATGAGAGGAAGTAATGTCCTGAACACCAGCAACTGATCACCCACAGCAACCCCAGCAGCAGAGGTGGCAGAAATGAGGTATCATAGGGTCGGTGGTCAGCCAGGGTCGGTGGTCAGCCAGAGTCTGGGCAGTGGACAGTGCTGAAAGGAGTTGGGCTGGCATGGGTGTGGAATGGAGATATAGAACATTGTAAGCAGGTGTAGAACATACCCTGGGGATTATGGGCTTCAAATTTGGACAAGAAATCTCCTGGGACTTCCCTGGTGGTCCAGTGGTTAAAACTCCACACTCCCAATGCAGGGGGCCCAGGTTCAATTCCTGGTCAGGGAACTAGATCCCACATGCCTCAACTAAGAATCTGCAGGCTGTAACTGAGACCCAGCACAGCCAATTAAATAAATACATAAATAAATAATTAAAAAAAAAAAAAGAAATCTCCTAATAGTGGGAGGGAATGAAAGCCAGAGAAATTTCAGTTTACTATGGATGCTAGTTGAGCTGAGTGGAACTCCCAGGCTGGTGGACCCTAGCAAGTGACACTGTTACACTGAAAAGAGTTAATGATAATTGCACTGTAGTTATATATGAGAATATCTCTATTAATAAAATACAAACTTATCTATGGGAAAGAGCCTTCATGTATGTAACTTACCCTCAATTTGCTCAGAAAAAAAGTGTTGTGTGAGTTTGTGTATGCATATAGAGAGAAGGTATATATGATAAAGTAAATGGGGTGAAACACAAACCATAGGTGGATCTAGGTAAAAGGTATATTTGTGTTTATGAACGATTTTTATTTTTACAATATTTTGTAAATTTTCAATTATTTCTAACCCAAAATAAGTAAAAGAATGATATGACAGTGTGACATCACATAATTAGGAATTGGAAAAAGTCCATAGTAGGACAGGAGAGTATCCATCAGCTTTCCCAGGGGATGGGAGTGTTAGGGATGGCTTCATGGAGAAGTTTCAGGAGAGACTGGAAAGATGATGACTTGACAGAGGTGTGTGAGGCCCTGGGGCATTTGACTGAGGTGGGAGCAGGACAGGCTGCAGGGAAGAACTGTGAGGTCCCGTTCATCCTGAGAGTCTGTTACAGAATTCAACACTGTGTGAATGTCCCCTGTGTGACCAAGAGTGCTGCCTCCTGCCCCTCCAGCCAGTTACACATTCCTTCTCATTGCCTGAGCCTGAGGCTCAGGAAACTTCAAAGGAAGAATGCTCAAGGGCGGAGCCTGCAGCCCAAAGTGGGCTGGGATGGGCAGGGCCCATATGGTTTGCTCTCCCCAGAAGGCTCAGCACTTTACCTACCTCAGACGTCCCTGCAGCGGCAGTAGCTCTGAGACTCTGAGACTCTTCCTGGTTGGGCACTCTCAGCTCCTGGCATCTGTGAGGAAGGAAGGAGGAATCTAGCTCTCTGTGCTGAGTCTGAGACAACATCCCAGTGTGTGGGGAGCCACAATGCCATCTCAGGTCTGGTCTTGGTTTTAGGGATGGGGAGTTTCAGAGAAAGGAGACTGTGGCCCCATAAAGAATTGTAGGGATGGATGGGGTGGAGTCTATTCCAGGAGGTTCTAGAGTGCCCAGAATCCCATCACTTTCCATTTGAGTTTTCCTTACTCAGAGAGTTCAAAGAGAAAGGATGGAAGGGAGAGAAAGGATGAACCAGCCAGTGACTGTGTGCATCTCCTTTCTACTCAGGGGACAGGAGTCAGATTTTACCTCCTGCTGTTCCTCTTTCTGGCCACCAGAGGGCCGAGTGCAGGTAAGTCACTCAGGAGTAGCAGTTTCATCATCTCAGGTGTGCAGTGGAGCAGAGAGCGTAGAATCAGGTTGGATGCTGAAGTTCTGGCCCAGAGAGGGAGTCATGGAGATGCAGAAAAGCCATGCTTTGCAGCCAAATTGAGCTGTGGCCAGAGTGTTGATTGCTGGTCTCTCTGGATGTTTGGTCTGAAGCTAAGGCCTGTCCTGGGGCTCCATCTGTGCCTCTGTGTGGCTGAGGGGGCTCAGGGGAGCCATGGTGGTGAAGACTGTGCTTCCTTCTAGCAGCTCCCGCTTCTATGGCCTTGGCCTTGGGGTTTGCAGAGGGTGCTTGGTGGTCAGGGCTGTGTCCAGGGGACATCCTTCCCTAGTCCTCATCCTCACGATTCCATTTATCACAGTAGGCATGATGAGAGTTTTCATGTTTAATTAGTTGTGGAGAAGAATGCAAGTATTAAGTATGTACTAGATTGTGGTCAGCTATTCTTTAGCTGAGAGAATCCTGACCTCTGGGGCCTCACAGCCTAGTGATGAGCCTGTGAAGTGGGAAGGGGCTAGGAGCCAATGGCCAGGAAGGCTGGTGTGAGCGGCATGAGACTGAGAATTATCCTCACACCCTCTAGCAGGGATGCTTTCTGTTGAGAAGTTCTGGGAGGAGGAAACCTGTGCTCCTTACCTGTCTTTCCTTCCAAGAAGCTGCAAGGAAATCAAAGAAATTTGTCATAAAGCAGGTGGTGAGTAATAACGCAACTCAGCATCCTTTCCTTTTAACCACTTTTTAGCTAAACAGATCTTGGCCATGGAGATCAAGAGGGGGTATGCCTACCACTCTTGTCTGCTCTGACTCCAGCTTCCCGGCTAGGAGATTTCTATTGGGAATTTTGAGGATTTGGGGTCCAACATAGTTGTCGGAGACATGATCTTTTGAACACAGTGAGAATGTGGTGTTGCTGGTGAGTCTTAGTATGGTGACCATATCTCCAATGAGTGTAAGATTTTCCCCTTATTGTAAGCTAAGAAGTTAGTTCTGCCCTAGTGTCATAGATTCTGGCAGAAAACATGAGCCTCCAGAGGCAGAGACATAGAACTTTATTACCCACAATTACAGAAGCAGCCGGAGCATCAGCTTTTCCCTGTGCTGGGCCCCATCCCATCACAGTGATGTGAAGAGGGCCAGGAGATATCTTTCCGTGTAGTTTGTTTGCCAAGCGGCTCATAAACTGGGTTCGTCAAGCAAATGTAAGCCTTTTCGAATAAGACAGCTAATTTTCTCTGGGGCTGAGTACAAGGAAGAACTCTGCACTTAGGGAATCTGAATATCATATAATGGGCAGTGACCGTGCCTGCCATTACCTCTGAGGTGCAGAGGCCACCGAAATCAGATTGATTATATTCTTTGCAGTCAAAGATGGAGAAGCTCTATACAGTCAGCAAAAACAAGACCGGGAGCAGACTGTGGCTCAGATCATGAACTGCTTATTGCCACATTCAGACTTAAACTGAAGAAAGTAGGGAAAACCACTAGTCCATTCAGGTATGACCTAGATCAAATCCCTTATGAGTATACAGTAGAAGTGACAAACAGATTTAAGGGACTAGATCTGATAGATAGAGTGCCTGATGAACTATGGACAGAGGTTCATGACATTGTACAGGAGACAGGGATCAAGACAATTCCCATGGAAAAGAAATGCAAAAAAGCAAAATGGCTGTCTGAGAAGGCCTTACAGATAGCTAGGAAGAGAAGAGAAGCGAAAAGCAAAGGAGAAAAGGAAAGATATTCCCATCTGAATGCAGAGTTCCAAAGAATAGCAAGGAGAGATAAGAAAGCCTTCCTCAGTGATCAATGCAAAGAAATAGAGGAAAACAACAGAATGGGAAAGACTAGAGATCTCTTCAAGAAAATTAGAGATACCAAGGGAACATTTCATGCAAAGATAGGCTCAATAAAGGACAGAAATGGTAAGGACCTAACAGAAGCAGAAGATATTAAGAAGAGGTGGCAAGAATATACAGAAGAACTGTACAAAAAAGATCTTCATGACCCAGATAATCATGATGGTGTGATCACTCACACTCACCTAGGGCCAGACATTCTGGAATGTGAAGTCAAGTGGGCCTTAGGAAGCATCACTACAAACAAAGCTAGTGGAGGTGATGGAATTCCAGTAGAGCTATTTCAAATCCTGAAAGATGATGCTGTGAAAGTGTTGCACTCGATATGCCAGCAAATTTGGAAAACTCAGCAGTGGCCACAGGACTGGAAAAGGTCAGTTTTCATCCCAATCCCAAAGAAAGGCAATGCCAAAGAATGCTCAAACTATCGCACAATTGTACTCATCTCACATGCTAGTAAAGTAATGTTCAAAATTCTCCAAGTCAGGCTTCAGCAATATGTGAACCATGAACTTCCAGATGTTCAAGCTGGTTTTAGAAAAGGCAGAGGAAACAGAGATCATATTGCCAACATCCGCTGGATCATCGAAAAAGCAAGAGAGTTCCAGAAAAACATCTATTTCTGCTTTATTGACTATGCCAAAGCCTTTGACTGTGTGGATCACTATAAACTGTGGACAATTCTGAAAGAGATGGAAATACCAGACCATCTGACCTGTCTCTTGAGAAACCTGTACACAGGTCAGGAAGCAACAGTTAGAACTGGACATGGAACAACAGACTGTTTCCAAATAGGAAAAGGAGTACTTCAAGGCTGTATATTGTCACCCTGCTTATTTTACTTATATGCAGAGTACATCATGAGAAACGCTGGGCTGGAAGAAACACAAGCTGGAATCAAGATTGCCGGGAGAAATATCAATAACCTCAGATATGCAGATGACACCACCCTTATGGCAGAAAGTGAAGAAGAACTAAAGAGCCTCTTGATGAAAGTGAAAGAGGAGAGTAAAAAAGTTGGCTTAAAGCTCAACGTTCAGAAAACTAAGATCATGGCATCTGGTCCCATCACTTCATGGGAAATAGATGGGGAAACAGTGGAAACAGTGTCAGACTTTATTTTTCTGGGGTCCAAGATCACTGCTGATGGTGATTGCAGCCATGAAATTAAAAGACGCTTACTCCTTGGAAGGAAGGTTATGGCCAACCTAGATAGCATATTTAAAAGCAGAGACATTACTTTGCCAACAAAAGTCCGTCTAGTCAAGGCTATGGTTTTTCCAGTGGTCATGTACGGATGTGAGAGTTGGACGGTGAAGAAAGCTGAGCACCGAAGAACTGATGCTTTTGAACTGTGGTGTTGGAGAAGACTCTTGAGAGTCCCTTGGACTGCAAGGAGATCCAACCAGCCCATCCTAAAGGATATCAGTCCTGGGTGTTCATTGGAAGGACGGATGTTGAAGCTGAAACTCCAATACTTTGGCCACCTCATGCAAAGAGTTGACTCATTGGAAAAGACCCTAATGCTGGGAAGGATTGGGGGCAGGAGGAGAAGGGGATGACAGAGGATGAGATGGTTGGATGGCATCACTGACTCAATGGACATGGGTTTGGGTAGACTCTGGGAGTTGGTGATGGACAGAGAGGCCTGGCATGCTGCAATTCATGGGGTCGCAAAGAGTCGGACACAACTGAGCGACTGAACTGAACTGAACATCCTGATGTAGACTTGAGATGTTGTCGGGTGTGATTTCTGGCCTCTTCTGGCCAGAAGAAGGCTCTATCCCAAGGGAGATACCATCTCTGTCTCCTAGGATATTTGCTCTACAAAGTCTTTGAAAAGGTAGCATGGAACAAAGGCAGTCAGTGTCCACAGAGAATTGTCCTTAACAAGTGGGTATGTGTGGGAGCCATCAGGATACATTTCTGACTCCCCAGAGTCTTTCTGGTTTTGAGGCCTGAGATGGACCCTGTGCTCTAGACACAGGGTCTCTGACTGGTTCCCTCTGCAGATGGCCTGTATCACCTCCGCACTGAGAATGGTGTCATCTACCAGACCTTCTGTGACATGACCTCTGGGGGTGGTGGCTGGACCCTGGTGGCCAGTGTGCATGAGAACAACATGGGTGGGAAATGCACTTTGGGTGACCGCTGGTTCAGTCAGCAGGGCAACAGGGCTGACTACCCAGAGGGCGATGGCAACTGGGCCAGTTACAACACATTTGGGTCTGAAGAGGCGGCCACCAGCGATGACTACAAGGTACTGAGCACCCAGGTGGGAAAGGGTGGGAGCTGAGTGTGGCTGGAGCAGAGCATGTGGAAGGGAGGGTGGGAGATAGGGAGTTGGAAGTGGGGCTGGAGAAGATGAAAGACAGAAGTCCATGTCTTGAATCATAAATTCCTCTCACCAAGGCTGTTTGTGTGGTGGGGTCTCATCATCTGCTGGAGGGAGGTGAGTGTCTGGGCAGTGCTGGGCACCTGTCCCCTGGAGACGTGAGCTCTCAGCTCCACTGAGGACTGTGTGTGTGGGTCTTTGGCTGGAGGTACCTCCTGAGCTGATTAGTCTGAGTGTGTGTCCCTCTGCAGAACCCTGGCTACTACGACATTCAAGCTCAGGACCTGGGCATCTGGCATGTGCCCAACAATTCCCCTCTGTAGCACTGGAGGAACAGCTCCCTGCTGAGGTACTACACGAACACTGACTTCTTCCAGAGACTGGGACAGAATCTGTTTGGACTCTGCCAGGTACATGGGGCTGCTGGCTGGGGGTGGGGGCACTTATTTTAGAGAACAGAAAGCCAAGTATTTGGAAACAGGAGTAAGTCTGCTCTGTCCATGTCATTAAGCAGTGCTTCTGCTTGGCTTTCTTTTACGTCTGGGTCACTGCAAACTATGGTGCTGCCTCTCAGAAGAATTCTGAGCCAGGAAGTGGAAGAAGCCTGGGGGAGAAAATTATGGATGGGTAAAGAGGGAGAAAAACAAGGGTCTTGAGGCTGGTTAGGGTCTTAGCTATGAGTGCAGGTGGGAAGGAATCACTGTTATTCAGTCTGATTTCTGAATACAACACCAAGGGCATTAAATCTCCTACTTCCCTATATGACAGCTTGCCTACTGTCCTCACACAACCCTGTATTTTGGTCCCTGCAGAAATACCCAGTGAAATACAGAGCAGGGAAGTGCTGGACTGACAATGGCCCAGCCATTCCTGTTGACTATGACTTTGGCGATGCTGAGAAAACTGCATCTAATTATTCACCAAATGGTCAGCGTGAGTATCTCCTTCCAAAACCCAGTCATCAATCCTTCCCTCCTCTCTTGGAGAAAGTGTAAATAAAAATTAATGATTGCTAACATTTATGGAACACTTATCAATACAGTATGCCAAACTGTTTTCTAGAAACTTGAGATGGTTTTGTGTCATTTAGTCATCATGAAAAACTTATGAAGTTACAATTACTGTCCTCTCCATTGTAGAGTATATAAAGCCAGACTTCTTAACCAATACACTCCATGATTTTTAGAGTAGTTAAGGAAAAGGTAAACTAATGTTCACAGGTGAGAACAACTTGGAAAGTATTGAGAAAAATGTTTGTTCTCATTTTATCAAGAACACCATGGCTCATCTGGAGAACCTCCAGTTGAGAGTAAGAAGATCAAGGCTCAGGCTCACAAGAGTCACTTTTCTGCCTAAGGCTCATAGGAGAAATAAAAGTCCACTTGGAGATCAGCAAGAAGATCTCCAGAGGTCCAACAGGAATAAGCGATGATTGGAGGTGGCCATCTGTTTCTGAAGCCACACCTGCCATCCAATTACCATGACTTTATTTGCCCTACCTACCATTACCTTTTCTTGTTGAAACAGCAAAGGTAAAAACTGATGGCTTGTATTTTCCCACCAAAGACTTATGTTCTATGGCTTTATCATGCTGAAAAAACATCTTCTTTTAAAAATAGCTATCCATCTGTTTATCAAGAAAAATTTGTTTCTGTTCTTTATCATGTAAAAAGAATCTCATATAAGGAGGTAGGTTCTTTTCACACGAGGCAGGTATAAAGGTGCAGATGTGAAATACTGAGAACCTGAGCCAGGCTGTTCTTGATAACGTGAGAACAAAAACAAATTTTTCCTGATAAATAGAGGGATAGCTATTTTTGAAAGAAGACGTTTTTTTTCAGCATGATAAAGCCGTAGAACATAAGTGTTTGGTGGGAAAATACAAGCCATCAGTTTTTACCTTTACTGTTTCAACAAGAACAGGTAATGGTAGGTAGGGCAAACAAAGTCATGGTAATTGGATGGCAGGTGTGGCTTCAGAAACAGATGGCTGCCTCCGATCATCGCTTATTTCTGCTGGACCTCTGGAGATCTTCTTGCTGATCTCTCAGTGGACTCTTATTTCTCCTATGAGCTTTAGCAGAAAAGTGACTCTTGTGAGCCTGACCCTTGGTCCTCTTACTCCAGATGGAGGAAGGTCTCTTTCAGCCAAGTTCAGAGCCTGGATGTAGCAGCCACTGTTTAGAGAGGTGCTGGGCTTCATCTCCGCAGCTTGGAGTGTTGGGCTATAACCTGACCTGTTGATTTAGGGAATCCCTGGTCTGATCAATGGAAAGCTGTGTCTAGTTCTTCCTTTGAATACTTGGCCCTTTCTCTGCCTCTTCTTTTCCAGGAGAATTTGTTGCAGGATTTGTCCAGTTCAGGGTGTTTAATAATGAGAGAGCAGCCAATGCCCTGTGTGCTGGAATGAGAATCATCGGCTGCAACACTGAGCTTGTAAGTTTTGGGACAATCCATGACTTGTGTGTGTATGTACATGTGAACATCTGATTGGGGTGTTGATGTATGTCCCTTTGGCTTGTGTTTTTATTCTTTTGCTGGTATTTTGTGCACAGACTTTTAAAATTGTTAATATTATTTAAAAAATGAGATTCAAAGGACATATGACATTATACTAGTTTCAAGAACATGACATAATGATTCTATATTTTTATGTATTGTGAAGTGATCATCACAGTAACTCTAGTCAACACCCACTACTACACATAGTTGCAAATATTTTTTTCTTGTGATAACAATTTTTAGTATCTACTCTCTTGGTAACTTTTTGATGAACAAAATAGTATTATTAACTATAGTCACCAGTCTGTACATTACATCCCCAGGACTTATTTTATAACTGCAAGTTTGTACCTTTGACCAATGGCTATAATTTACTGTATTGCAGTCCAATTTGTCTATGTTCTCAATGTATGATTAGTACTTTTATGTTGTGCTTAAGAAGTATTTCCTTATGTTGAGGTCCTGATGATATTCTCACATATTCAGCATAGAAACTTTATGTTTTTATGGTTTTTCTAGTACTGAGAACACTGTAGTTTGGTTAGTGGAGACTGTCTCTGAGGGGCATTCTATGGCTGGGGGGCAGGAGGAAGAGGGAGCCAGAGTTCTAAGAGCAAGAATGCTCACTCAGCACATTTTCCTTTCACAGCTGTCACTCTGAGACATGTGACCCCAAAGTCAAGGACATCTTCGCTTTCCCCTGCAGTTATCAGTTTGTCCATTTGTCAGTCAAGGTGTAATAGCTGTGTCTTCATGGAAGGGCCCCTGGTTATGATTTGGAGGATAATGCAAGTGTGGGCCCTAGGAGTAGGGTGGGGTGTGTTCCCCCTACACTGGCTTTCAATGAGCGTTATCTTGTTCATTAATGCTCATTTGGATGTACCCTTGCAAGCACTGATTCCTTAAAATACATGCTAGGGAACTTATGGAGTGCAGCTATTAGAGATGCAAAGCTGACAGAATCATCTTAAGGGACTCAGACTGAGTGGGAGAGAGATAAAAAATGCATGACTGCAATCTCATGTGGTATTGCCTGTGATAGCAACATGAACAAGGGGCTCTGGGAACACAATACAGGAGCTTCTACCTCTACTAATGGCACACAGTTGATTCTCCAGGAAGGTAACATCTTTGTTGAATGTCAAAAGATGTGTGTAGAGTTCAATAGGCCGCAAGGGGCAGAGTAGTGTCCTTTGAGCATGAATGACTAACATGTTCTAAATCACTGCGATTTGATATACCATGGTGTATTGAGGGGGACATGAGTTGTTTAATTTTGGAGCATTGAACGCACATGGGGTAGAAGCAGGAAGCTATGCTGGAAATACCTACAGGAAATAGGGCAATCAGGGTGTTTACATTATATCCAGGAAATAGATTTTATGCTGTAGATGATGGGACATATCAGAAGAGTTCAAACAGTAGTGACCTGATCCACTTTGGTTTTGCTATGATGATGCATAGCCAGGTGAGGGAACTGGATTCAAGAGTAAGGAATTTAGAGGCAAGGAGATCATGAGGCAGGTGTAAAGGTGCAGATGTGAAATATTGAGGACCTGAGCTGGGGTGGCCTTGATAAATTTGAAAGAGCAAGCATGGATGCATAGACTGTGAAATCAACAGTTCTTGATGATTAAATGACCATGGGGGACGGGAAGTGAAGGAGACTACAGACTTTGGGGTTTTGTTTTGGGTGACTGAGTGCTATCAATTAAGATGCGTGACAAGAAAAGGAATAGATTCAAGGGCAACAAGAGAGTGAATTAGTTTTGTTTTGCTTAAGTGGAGTTTTAGATCTAGTGATATGTATGTAGGTGGAGATCTTCATGTGGCAGTTAGATATGGGATTTCAAGCCCAGAAAATACCTGGCTGGTCATCTAGATTTAGGAGTATATTGACAATAAATGATCATGCTGGTTCTAGCAAAAGTCATGGGAGAAGACAGGCCATCATCGGGAGAGTGAGGTGTTAACAGAATTGTGAGGAATAGTATTTGGGGGATCCAGGTGACTGCAGCCATGAAATTTAAAGATGCTTGCTCCTTGGGAGAAAAGCTATGACAAAACTAGACAGCATATTTAAAAGCAGAGAAATCACTTTGCCAACAAAGTCCATATAGTCAAAGCTATGGTTTTTCCAGTAGTCATGTATGGATGTGAGTTGGACCATAAACAAGGCTGAGCTCTGAAGAACTGATGCTTTTGAACTGTGGTTCTGGAGAAGACTTTTGAGAGTCCCTTGGACAGGAATGAGATCAAACCAGTTAGTCCTAAAGGGAATCAGCTCTGAATATTCATTGGAAGGACTGATGCTGAAGTTGAAGCTCCAATACTTTGGCCACCTGATGTGAAGAGCCAACTCATTGGACAAGACCCTGACGTTGGGAAAGATTGAAGACAAGAGGATAAGGGGGAGACAGAGAATGAGATGATTGGATGGCATCACCAACTCAATGGACATGAGTTTGAACAAATTCAGGGAGATAGTGAAGGAGAGGGAAGCCCAGCATGCTGCAGCTCATGGGGTTGCAAAGAGTTAGACATGACTTAGCGAATGAACAACATAACAATTGAGGAAAAAGAGTGAGCAAGGGGTATGAGAACAAATATTAAGGAAGATAGAAATGTGTTGTGGTCCTTTAATGGGCCGGAACTTGGGAGTACAGAGTCGATGATAAGAAAATGAAAGAAGGAAGGAAAGAGGCTGAGCAGCCTGAAGGGGACAGAGAGAGAGAGAGAGAGAGAAATGAAGAAAGACACGGGGGCCAGTGTTCTGATGGAACAAAGGCATTTATTCAACATATTGTGGGCATATATATACGGTTTCACAAGATAGCCTTTTCAGCAGAGATAGGGATAAAAAAATCTTAAAAGTTATTCAGGAAGCTTGAGGCTAGAATCATTTTCAAGAGAGGGGATTGTAAAAGTTACTTTCCATAACAGAAGGGAAGAGAATTGTAAATGGCTACTTTTCACCGTATGGAAAGGCTACTCTCCATACGAACGGAATACATAAATTCCTATTATTCCTAAGAGCTGGCTTGCCAGCCCTCTGCACCTGCATTCAGGGGCTGTTAAGGAGCAAAAGGATTTATGCAAGACCAAAAACAGCATACAGGAAGCCTCCTGTTAAATGCTACCTTACAATTCCCCCTATTTTATTATATTTGTAAAAAAGGTCCTGACCATTTGAGTTTCTTTAGTATTAACCAATCTTATAGAAAGGCAATGGTAAACAACAAATAAAGCCACCAAGACAAACACCAAAGTTATAGTTTCAGACCCGATACTGTGAATAATATTTTGAAATCAACTTCGTGGGTCTAGCCCAGATAATTAAACAGCTAGTTGCTCAGCTAAAATCTCTAGATTAGTGGAAGAAGGCAGACGTTTTAAAAAAGGTAACAAGGAGTTCTTTTTGTAAATACAGTGAGGCATTGTTATGTATGTTTCATAAATGAATTTTGATTTGTACCCAGTTGTAGGTACTATGATTAGATTGAGCAGGAGTAACACAATATTGAGTAGAATCCCAATCACAATCAAAAGGGAATCATTTCTTAACAAGTATATAGTTAGCAATTAATACAAGTTACAGAATGTAAAGTCTTATTAGCATGTAAGTTTCCTATAACAAAAGGAAGTGGAGCACAGGCCTATAAAAAACAGGATTGATTATGGCAAAAGGAATAGTTATTAAAACCATGGCTGGTCCTTGTAAAATGTCCGTTCTAAGTTTCAAGTTTTTTGGTGCTCACAACAGGTTTCCAGGTGTCTCGTAGTTTAGGCCCAATCTGTTTATTGATTTGAAGGCGAAGTGGGGAGATTTTTCTGTCAAGTCACTCAAGAAGTCCTTTGTCATGGTAATGAATTCTTTCCCTAATTCTCTCCCTAAGGTTTTTGTAGTGTAACCATGGTTCACAATTCAAGCAAAGTCCGAAAGTCTTTTTTGGGAGGCAGGGCGAAGGCCCAAGTTTGTCAGCTAACGTTTATTTATAATTCTGTTGGTTCCATGCACAAAGGAAGGACTTCATAACCTAGAGAAATATTAATTAGTTTTTTCTTCTGCTTCAGGGTGTGAGGGCCCTTTAATGCTTTAGGGAGAAGGCATATGTATAGAGTCATTAGTAGAAACAATTGATCTTCCCTCCGTCCATTTTAACACCTGTAGTAAAAAAGGGGGGTGGGTATGAATAATTAATTTGCCTCGGGCAAGAGGGAGGCACAGGCGACCGAGCTAAGCATTGGTAGGAAAATGTTTTCTGGATTTTGTGGCATTCCTTGTTGAGAGACCAAATTTTCAGCTCGATTAGTAAGGGTTTTTATTTGTCCCCAAGTGGGGAGGTTATAAGGTTGATGTCGCCGAGGGCGGCGCTTCCTGGAGATCTTTAGAGCCGCCATGGCCCGTATTGAAATTTCTTCCTCCTGGGGTTTTTGTTGTTTCGTCTCTGTTTTGAAGGCTGGGGGCCCCCTTGAGTCGAATTTTCCGAAGAGGAAGCTATGTGAGTTCGTTGGATACATCTGAGGAGATATAAACATACCCCTTTCCCTGTAAGATTGGTTTCCCAGATTTCCATTGTTTTGTTAACCAGTCTTGGTACCAAATGGGCAGAGGAAGAGAAGTGTCCTTCAATTCCTCAAAATGTTTTTCTGCTCTAGTTAAGATATCTCCCTGTGGTAAATTTAAAAAATTTAAAACAAATAAAGCTGTATTAAAGGTAGTTATAGGTTTAGAAAATATCTTATGTTGGCATCTAGTAAAGTCTGCTTTAGATAGGGAAGACAATACCGTTCCTGTGTATTCCCCCTTTTTAAATTTGTTTATTTGTAATTTTAGTGTGCGATGTGCTCATTCAATTATACTTTGTGCCTGTGGATTATAAGCAATACCTGTAATATATTTAATAGAGAATGATTATAAAAATTGTTCAAAGCTTCTAGAGATATAGGCAGGGCCATAGTTCATTAGGATGCAAACTGCGAGGATTAGTTTCTTGCGTGATAGGTTAAAGATGTAAGAGTCTACAAGTGGAGCATTTTATTAATAATTTTTTTAGCCTGGCGGTAGGTGATCTTCTATAGCTGGTGTAGGGAGCCAGCATTGTTCTGTAACAGAGCATGCTGTTCCTCCGGAGTAGCAAAAGAAACGAGTTTGTCAGCTTGTACATTACCATAAGTCATAGGGCCGGGAAGACAGGAGTGTGCTCAAATATGGGTAATATAAATGGGATAAGTGCGGTTTCTGATTAAGGATTGCAATTCGAAAAAGAATTGTTGAATAATAGGTTGACTGGAGTTTATGGTGGAGGTTTCTATATTTTTTAATACAAAAACTGAATATAAGGAATCAGAGACTATATTAATGGGGTAAGGATACAGGCAAATGACTTGAATAAGAGCATACAATTCATTTTGTTGAGTAGAATGAAATTTAGTATAAAAGACTTTATATTCTTTAAGAGACCAGAATGAGGCTTTGGTGTTTTTAGTCCCATCTGTATAAAAAACCTCAGCTTGTGGTATAGGCTGTGAGCTGATAATGTGGGAAATAATAAATTTAGTATTTTTGAAGAAATTTTATAGCTTACCAGAAGGATAATGAAATGAAATTTTTCCAAAATATTTTAGAAAAGCTACTTGGAAATCGGTAGAAGTTTGTAATGTGTTTTCAAATTAAGATTTATTGATTGGTATTACAATTTTATGAGGATCAGAGTCAATTAGAGCTTTAGTCCTATTTCTACCAATCATAATAATTAGAGCAATTAAATCAAGATAAAGTGTAAGTGACTTTATTCCCCTAAAACGGGTATAGATTCATTCTATTGGGTGCTCTTGTTGAGCAAGAAGTCCTGTAGGAGAATGGAGAGAGGGGAGTATAAATAAATCTAGAGGTAAATCTAGTCTGATGTGAGTAAGAAACTGTTGTTGTAATTTCAGTTCAGTTCAGTTCAGTCGCTCAGTCGTGTCCGACTCTTTGCGACCCCATGAATTGCAGCATGCCAGGCCTCCCTGTCCATCACCAACTCCCAGAATTTACCCAAACCCATGTCCATCGAGTCAGTGATGCCATCCAACCATCTCATCCTCTGTCGTCCCCTTCTCCTCCTGCCCTCAATCCTTCCCAGCATTAGGGTCTTTTCCAATGAGTCAACTCTTCGCATGAGGTGGCCAAAGTATTGGAGTTTCAGCTTCAACATCAGTCCTTCCAATGAACACCCAGGACTGATCTCCTTTAGGATGGACTGGTTGGATCTTCTTGTAGTCCAAGGGACTCCTACGAGTCTTCTCCAACACCACAGTTCCAAAGCATCAATTCTTCGGTGCTCAGCTTTCTTCACCGTCCATCTCTCACATCCATACATGACCACTGGGAAAACCATAGCCTTGACTAGACAGACTTTTGTTGGCAAAGTAATGTCTCTGCTTTTAAATATGCTATCTAGCTTGGTCATAACCTTCCTTCCAAGGAGTAAGCGTCTTTTAATTTCATGGCTGAAATCACCATCAGCAGTGATTTTGGAGCCCCAAAAATAAAGTCTGACACTGTTTCCGCTGTTTCCCCATCTATTTGCCATGAAGTGATGGGAACAGATGCCATGACCTTAGTTTTCTGAACGTTGAGCTTTTTTTGTGTGTGTGCAATAGAGTTTATTAAAGTATAAAAGGGATAGAGAAAGCTTCTGACATAGGCATCAGAAGGGGGCAGAAAGAGTACCCCCTTGCTAGTGTTAGCAGTGGAGTTATATACTCTAAGATAACAGGATTAGCCAGAAGGTTTAATCCAGAGACTGTCCTTCAGGCAGGATACATTATTGTTTTAATCCTTGTAAAGACAGACCTACTCCCATTATTTACATTTTAAGATAACAGAATTAGAATCCAGAGAGTTTAATCCAGAGACTGTCCTCAGGTGGGATACATTATTGTTATATAATCCTAAGGAATGTGGAGAGAAAAGAAAAAGCTTGTCCTTTCTTCCTCCTTCAGAATTCCAGACCCCTCTCTCCTTGGGGACCCCTAGATTCTTATCAACCTGCCTAGGAAATGACTCTCATTCCCCCCTTTTCTTTTCTTTTTTTTTTTAAAGGAATATAAAACTATTTATTGACCACTGTTCACCAGTATTTACAATAAAGTAAACAATATACAGTTGATTAACATTCTGATTACTACAAAGTTATTGTTTTTCTTGGCTTCTGCTGAACTAGTAACCCAAAACACTGAGAAAATTGAGCCTTCATGTAAAGAATGGATTGGAATCAAGTCTGAAAAAACATGCAGGTCAAGCGTAGATTAGAAAAGTTTGTTCACTTCTTTATTCCTGTAGATCGTAAATTGCCAATATTTTAAAACTATCTGATTAGGTTTCCATGAACAAATCTGAGACATCCCATGTATCACAATCTTTCCTAAATATAGCACAGAGACTTCAATTTCTTGTAAAACAATGGTTCACCAAAAGGAACCATCAACTGTCCATTTAACTAAGTTTTGCTTTGCTATATTAAAACATACCAGAATTTTTCTACTCTTTTCATTTGGTTTGGTAGGTTGTTGTTAGTGATAAAAATTGTCCTTCCAGGGTTTCTGCATATAAAACTGCATTTATATGCAGATGTGGATGCAGATTCTGATAGGGATGCTTAAAAAAATTACCCAATTTAAACTGTTTAATTTGTCTAACTACAAAATTATTTAATTTGAAAGGTTAAGACTTAAATTTTCAACCTAAGTTGAAGTTATTTCTTATGTTGCTCAAAATGATGTAATTCCAGCACATGGGCTTATCCATGGTTATGAAAGGCTGTTGTTTAAATATATTTACCAAAACAAAAACCACCACAAAAAATTAACTCCCAAATCCTTTACATATGTCTTCTATGTATACACATACGAACAACTTAGAATGGTCCTCAGGCATATATGAGTGAAACGCAAATTCGAAACTCTGATTGAGTACTGACTATGGAGATTTCCTCCAACATTTAGAAAAACTGTTCTCTAATGCTGAGGAAATAATACACCATGGTATCAAATTCTTTCCTGCTGAAGGAAGCAACTACAGAAAGCTTTTATTTGTTCAAAGTAACCAGTGCTACAGATGGAAAAAAAAACAAACAAACCAAAAAACCCAGTGTAACTTCCCCAATACTACTTCGAAACAAACATATCAAACCTGATGTTCATTAGAATGTAGTTATTTCTTCACACTAACAAATCAAAAAACCAAGACCCACATTTTATATATATATATAAATATATATAAAAGGCAATGCCAACAATTATCGAGCCTCATCTTCTGGACAAGAATGCCAAGTTAGTCTCTCTTCATAAAAAGCAATTACAATTGGAGGACATTTCGTATTTGCCTCTTTTGCCAGCACCAAGTCCGCCTCATCGGAATCTTTCCATTTCATGAGGAACATTAATTCTCCACTGCTGTCTGTGGCACCAATTATTCGTTCTGGATCAAGACCTCTGGCAAAACCTCCTGGTTTATCAGCAGCATCTCTTTTCTTCTTTGATTTGCTATCATCAGATTCACTGTCAGACAAAGATTTTCTTTTTGTTCCATCTTTTTCTTTACCAGCTTTTTGAGAGTTAAGAAATGCTTCAATCAACTCTGGACAATCTAAATTTTCTTCAGGTTCCCAAGTATTGTCTGCATCTGTAAATCCCTTCCACTTCAGGAAACACTCCACCTTACCGTTCACTACACGGCGGTCCAGTACTTTTTCCACTACAAATTCTTCAGGTTCTGCCTCTTCAACTTTTTTACTCTTTCCATTTTGTTTCTTTCCCATTTTTTGCAATGTAGTTTTATTGGAGGCCGTTTTTTATAGCAGACTTGAAGAGCTATTATTCACCGCCTCTGAGCTGCTCCAGGTCCTGGGTCTGCAGCGTCCTCCCCCCTTTTCTTTTAGGAGAATTATGTTGCCAAGGGAAAGGGGCGTTGTTTTCATTCCAAAACTACTTCCTGCTGTTTAGGGGCATTGTTCCTAAATTGTTGAGGCAACATATTCTCCTAACCCTCATATTGAGGGTCTCTGATCCAGGGGCCCCAAGTAATAGTTGGAGGAGGCTGTGGCATTCGTAGGAGCTTGGACAACCATTTGTAACTTAAAAGCTTTAGATGGTTAGAAAACCCCATTATACAGTTACAGAAGTTAAGGCAAAATAGGCATTTAACCAAGTTAAAATCAAAATGAAAAGTCACATTATGTTCATGGTTACATCAGTCCATCTTAAGGTTGTTAGATGTCATCAGTTGAAGAAGAGGCATCACATATAATTGTTGTTGAAGGTATTCGCAGACTTGGAGAAAGTCTTTTCCTTGAAGTGGAGATGTCCACCACGGGAAGCCTTCCACTGATGAAGAGGGGAGTGCTCCACAGACCCAGCAGTTAGACCGATTATGAAATGCTGCATAGGAGTGAGCCCAAGAAAGGAAGGTATTGTCTTGAGGATCAAATGGCAGATTCAGGATCTTTGGCGTCAGCAGAAGTAGGTTCACATAGATTATCAGGCCCATCTTGTCCTGAAGAATCCCGGATGAGCCCCCAAGATGAAAGGTTGTTTGCTGAATCATGAAAAGACGGCTGGGATTCTTGGCCTCCGGAGGAGAGGAATTCAATCCAGGGCCAGAGACGAGCCTTGATCGCTCAGAGCTTTTGGGCAATAGAGTTTATTGAAGTATAAAAGGGATAGAGAAAGCTTCTGACATAGGCATCCGAAGGGGGCAGAAAGAGTACCCTGAACGTTGAGCTTTAAGCCAACTTTTTCACTCTCCTCTTTCACTTTCATCAAGAGGCTCTTTAGTTCTTCTTCACTTTCTGCCATAAGGGTGGTGTCATCTGCATATTTGAGGTTATTGATATTTCTCCTGGCAATCTTGATTCCAGCTTGTGTTTCTTCCAGCCCAGCATTTCTCATGGTGTATTCTGCATATAAGTTAAATAAGCAGGGTGACAACATACAGCCTTGATGCACTCCTTTTCCTATTTGGAACCAGTCTGTTGTTCCATGTCCAGTTCTAACTGTTGCTTCCTGACCTGCATACAGGTTTCTCAAGAGACAGGTCAGATGGTCTGGTATTCCCATCTCTTTCAGAATTTTCCACAGTTTATTGTGTTGTAATTTATTTTGTGCTAAATAGAGTTTTTCTCGTGTCTCTTGAGAAAGTGAATGAGGGCTATTTAAATCAGGATCTCCTTTTAAAGTATTAAATAGATTATTCAGTTGGTAATTAGTAATGCCTAAAGAAGGTCTAATCCAATTTATATTACCTAAGGGCTTTAGCTAAGTAGTATTGACACGTGGAAAAAAATTTTTTAATGTTCTAATTTCAGTTGTGCATCTATAAGTTTTTTAGCCGCCTGTAATTTCTTTTTTGAGAGGGGCCACTGCTCTGTCGAAATAGGCTCATCAATTTTTCAAAGTTAATTTAATAATTGCATTGTTTGTTAAACGAGCAGTGGCCCCTAGGAAAAATGTGGAATGTGAATTTGAGTCTGCCATTGCATAAGTAAGTCTCTCCCTATTAAATTAAGGGGCGCATCTATCACCTAAGGTTTTAATGTTGCAGGTTGGCTTTCTGGTCCCTCACATGGATATATTTGAGTACTTTGATAAAACTCCTGTATTTTAGTTTGAGAAATGCCTGCAATTTGGTAAGAAATTTTTTGTATACGCCAAGATTTGGGCCATAAATGTTTGGAAATAATAATACCAGATCCAGTGTCGACGAGACCAGAAAATTTTTTACCATTAATTTTGATATTTATATTCGGTTGGGCAAATTCAGGTATTAATGAAGTCCACAAGGACTGTTTTTGATCTGTACTGCCGAATCTGCCCATTCGTACATCTTTAGAGGAGTTAATAGAAATGTTAGGAAAAAGAAATAATTGAGCAATTTTGTCCCCCTTTTTGAATTGCCATAAAATCTGGGGTGACATCATAATTTGAATGTCTCTTCTATAATCTGAATCAATTACTCTAGGGTGAACAGTAATTCCTTTAGAAGTCAAACTAGAGTGGCCAAGTAAAAGACTGAAAGTTTGTGGGGGTAGGGCTTCAAACAGTCTGGAAGTTATTTGAGAGGGGACTGTTTGAGGGTTTGAGGGAAAAGATGGAATTTGTCCCTGGTTATTGTTGGAGGTGACCTGGGGGGGTCCTCTGGTTGGAGTTTTCTGGAATAGGTTTCCCTTCAATGTCAAATATAGATTTACAATCTTTGGCCCAATGCATTCCTCTACGGCAGCGAGGGCAGATTTTGAGAGGTTTTTTATTAGCCCTCTTAGGGCAATCCCATTTTAAATGGCTTTTATCGCCACATGTAAAACATTCTTCATTTCTCTTTTTAAGGGCAGCAACCATTGTTTCAGCTAGCATTTGCATCTTTTGAGTTTCTAATCCTAGATTGCAACAAGCCTTCAAATAATCTATAATAGTCTCTGCCTTCCAAATAGGAGCTATGGCATTTTGGCATTTCTGATTTGCATTCTCATAAGCAAGTAGTTTCTCTAGTTGTCTTTTAGCTTCTTTTCCAGTTACAGTACGGGAAATAGCAGTTTGTAATCTAGCAGTTTGTAATCTAGCTTCTTTTCCAGTTACAGTACGGGAAATAGCAGTTTGTAATCTAGCTAGTTACAGTACGGGAAATAGCAGTTTGTAATCTAGTTTGGGTTGCTAATGCCCACGTGTGAGACGTGGAACCCAGCTCCTACAGCCAAATCCTCAGAGATGGAAAAATGGAATGCTAACAAGGAGGGAGGGGAATAAATTACATCACTTTGTGCTGTCTGTGGTTCTAATCTTGCATTCTCATAAGCAAGTAGTTTCTCTAGTTGTCTTTTAGCTTCTTTTCCAGTTACAGTACGGGAAATAGCAGTTTGTAATCTAGCTAATAGCAGTTTGTAAATCAGCATACGTTTCATTAGGTCTTTGCAATATTTTAGTGTAGCTACCTGTAGGCTCCCCTTGAGGAGTAATTTGATCCCAAGCCTTAAGGGACACTGTTTTTACCTGCTCATGTAACAAAGGAAGGCACTGTATTTGAGCTTCTAAAGCTTCTAAAGTGTCAAATTGTACCAGTTAACATCTCAAAAGTAATTTGATTTTGGGGAGCGCCAGCTCGAGCATTTCTGTTAGCATGATCTCTGGCTATGTCATGAAACCACATTGTCCATTGAAGATATTCTCCTGATTTAAGGAGAGCTTTTATTAAAGTTCGCCAATCATGGGGAATAAAATTTCCAAGAGTGGATGTAATAGAATTTAGAAGTACTTTAGTAAAAGGTGAATGTGGGCCATACATAGTTATAGCCTTTTTTATTTGTTGCATGAGATAAAAGTTAATAGCCTTATATTGAGATATTACGTGCCCTTGAGCGTCAGGATTTCTTAAAACTGGAAAAATGGAAAAACCATCAGCTTCAGAGACCCGTGATTGTAAAGCCATGTTTAGAAAGCCTCTGTCCTGAAGGAGAGTGGGCAGGTAGCAAATTTTTACAATTAAGAGTATGTGGTAAAAGCTCATCATTGTTATTTAGAAAGGTGTTAATTTTAATGTCAAAAGGTGTCCTAGATGAGTCATTGCCAGAATCATTAGGTTTTAGCAAAGGAAAGGCTTTTAGATTTGTGTCTGCTGGCAGATGGGGAGCACTTGGAACAACCCGAGGAGGGTTTGTAAATATATTATGTTGTTCCAATTGGGCCTTTTGTAAGGTTTTATCATTTAGTTTATATTTATGTAATAAGTGTTCTGCCTGTTGTTGAATATCAGGAGGGCCAGGATTACCTTGAAGTGGCAGAATCATCGTTTTAATAGGAGCCCATAAAGGCCAGAAATCTGTAGGAATGTTTTCTCCCTGTCTGGCAGCTCGTTTAGCATTCTTTTTGACTTGGTGCCAAATTTCTAAATCAATATTGCCTTCCTCAGGGAACCAAGGGTTACATTCAACCACTGTTTGAAGGTCAGCCCCTATTTCCTGGTGTGAAACTGAAAATCCCTGAGTTTTAAATAAGTGATAAAGTAAAAATAAGTGATTAAGTAAAAAAGTGATTGGGCTTTCCTGCCATTATATTTACATCCTTAGTATTTACCATCCTGAATAGGCTCGCCGTTATACCCATGTCTTTAGTACTTACCAGCTTCAATAAGCTTCCGGGGTCACTCTGCCCGACCTGCCACGTATTCCAAGTCCCTATTCTGGCGCACCACTTGTTGTGGTCCTTTAATGGCCTGGAACTTGGGGGTACAGAGTCGAAGGTAAGAAAGTGAAAGAAGGAAGGGAAGAGGCTGAGCAGCCTGAAGGGGACAGAGAGAGAGAGAGAAATGACGAAAGAAAGACACGGGGACCAGTGTTCTGATGGAACAAAGGCATATTCAACATATTGTGGGCATATATATACTGTCTCACAAGATAGCCTTTTCAGCAGAGATAGGGATAAAAAATCTTAAAAGTTATTCAGGAAGCTTGAGGCTAGAATCATTTTCAAGGAGAGGATTGTAAAAGTTACTTTCCATAACAGAAGGGAAGAGAGTTGTAAATGGCTACTTTTCACCGTATGGAAAGGCTACTTTCCATACGAACGGGATACATAAATTCCTATTATTCCCAAGAGCTGGCTTGCCAGCCCTCTGCACCTGCATTCAGGGGCTGTTAAGGAACAAAAGGATTTATGCAAGACCGAAAACAGCATACAGGAAGCCTCCTGTTAAATGCTACCTTACAGAAAGGAATTCAGGAAAGCACGGTTTCAGAGTTCACTGGAGGGAAAGGTTTATGCAGGGGAGTGGTCAAGGCAAATAGGAAGAGGGCTGCAATTACAGGGGATTCGACCATTAAGAGCTCACTGGTGTGTTTACAGCCAGCCCCTCACTGTGTCTTCTCCCTGCCCCCAGCACTGCATCAGTGGAGGAGGATTCTTCCCAGAGGGCAATCCTGTGCAGTGTTGGGATTTCTCCTCTTTTGATTGGAATGGATATGGAACTCACCAGGGTTACAGCTCCAGCTGGGAGATCACTGAGGCAGCTGTGCTCCTGTTCTACCCCTGAGAACTGTGTGGTGTGAGACGTGGAACCCAGCTCCTACAGCCAAATCCTCAGAGATGGAAAAATGGAATGCTAACAAGGAGGGAGGGGAATAAATTACATCACTTTGTGCTGTCTGTGGTTCTAAATTTCACTGAGCTCTGGAGGGATGTTTTAAAATGATGCCTCTTATTCTGGTGATTTCTACTTTAGACATTCTGTTTGGAACTTCAAGTCTCAGGTATCCCAGACACATGTTTGCTTTTCTTTCTAGGGAACCCCTGTGGGAGACTGAGGAGCAGGGGAAAATCATTCTCTTTAGTTTTCCTACCATACTGTCATTGGTTAGTCAAATCAAGCCTTCAGCATAAACATCTTAAAGAGGAAAAGATGACTATTATCTAAATTCAGTAGAAAAAAAGAGAAATTGAGGTCATAACTGTGCATTTCCTCCAGTATGACAGTTGAGAGAGTGTCCCTAAAATGATTTGGTACTATTTGAAACATCTCTGTATTGGGGAGGGGTTCTCACAATATCAAGAAGTTCACTGACACCTAGTAGGATGTCCTGTAACTCAACCCCATTTTGACTCAATCAGGGACCAGCACTGTTCAAATCAGTTTTGCTCAAGAGTCAACTGTGTTTGCTTTTTTTCAGTCTCTTCTTCTTCTTCACCTCCCTAATAAATCTTTTCCCCTTACTAGCTCGTTTCAGATTTCTGTCCTTCTCCTTTATCCCTTATTTCTTACTCCCTTTTGTTACTGCTTCCCTTATTTGTTTATCCTTATGTCAGAGTGTTACAAATCCAAACTTCAATCTGATGGCCTGTGTGTGTAAAGCCAACCTACTGACACAGGGTTGTGGTGAAGGAAAGTGCAGCATTTACTGCAGGCACTAAGCAAGGAGTTTGGGTTGCTAATGCCCAAATCCTGGTCCCTGAATGCCCCACTGTCTTTCAGGGAAAAGTTTTTAAAGACAGGATGGGGAAGAGCATTGCTGTATGCAAGATCAGAAAGTCAACATTCTTCTTCTTGGTTGTTGGTGAGGTTTGGGACTCAACATCATCAGCCTTCTTGTCCAACTGATCTGGAGTCTACCTGCTTGTGGTCAGCACACAGTTAACTTCTTCTATCTGTTGTGGGTTTCATTATCTGCAAATCATCTTGAAGAATATGGCTCAGAAGAGATTTGTCACCTGGAAGGAATATGTTTGGAGTCCTGGCAAACTTTTTTTTCTTTTTTGAAAAATAAGAAGTCGTTTTTTGGGGGCTCAGATTAGTAATCCATGGGTCTTGAAGACCTCTGTGCATTTGTCAGTTTTCTTCTCTATGTTCTTTTCAGCCTGCTTCTGTAGTCTCATGAACTGCTTTTTATAATATTTTTCCAGTGACGGATGTTGACCTTCTTCTTTCTCTTCTCCTCCAGTGTGGCTGCTACTGCTAGTACTTCCAAGCCAGCCTCATGAGCCAGGCAGCCTAGGTAGGCAAACTTGCACGTGGGTGTTTGTTTGCACAATCTGGCACAATCTTGAGGATGGCAGTAATCACCATCCACTTTTCTCTTGTCATAGGGTGGTGGGATCCCATAAAATACCTTGAGATAGTCCAGAGTGACCTGGCCTTGCCTGGTCATATGGTGCACCATGTTTTACAATGTCCACCAGAAGATGCAGCTGGGGGATTGGATGTGGCAGGGGCCATGTGAGGAATTGTTATTCATGTGCTTGCTGTGGAAGGCCAGGCACTTCAACTTGTTTCTGTAGAAACTGTCAGAAATGTTGGTTTCCTTATAGTGCAGGAATACCACCGTCTGGCCCAGAAGCACCTGCTTGCCCAGGATGGCTGCCAGACATCCCAGGTGATGGCCTTATCATCAAGCATCAGGACCCTCCTCTCCACCATGTTTGGCAGCCACCTGGGAAAGAAACTTTTATTACTTAAACAGGATAATGAGCCTATAGATATTTACTTTTTATAATTCATTAAACTGTAGATTTATCTTTTATATCCCTTTCTGTATGTTTGTCAATTTTTTATAATATTCTTTTTAAAATTTATTTACCTATTTTAAATGAAACAAAGATGAATATTTTTAGAGATAAAAAGTACAATTCACAAAGAAGATAGACATCATAAACCATTAGACACCTTAACAACAAAAAATATCAGGCAAAAATCAGAAGAAATACAAGGGAAAAGAAAAAATATATAATCATAGTGAGACATATTAACATTTCTCTGAGAATATTTTATCAAATGCAGAAAAAAGAAGAATAGGAGCATCTTGAATGATGTCATTAATAATTTAAAAATAATAGATTTATATTTTATTAATTTATATTAATCACATCCTACACAAATATATTTAAAATTTTGTATCTCACACATTATTATTAGATGTCCATAGGACATTTAGAAAAACTGGCAAAAAGATAAATGTTACTAAATTTCAGAAAGTAGAATTCTTTCTTGAGTGTGTGATTCAGTTATACAGATACACATATATTATTTTTGAAGTTATTTTCCATTTAGGTTAATATAAGATATTGACTATAGTTTCCTATGCTGTATAGTTAACTTTTTTTGCTTGTTACATATCTATTTTTTTAAATTAGAAATCTAGCATTCTATTCATACTATGTCAAACAAGTGGAATCAAAATATCATAAATTTTTTAGTTAGGCAAAAATTCATAAGTTTTCTAAAATATATGTATTATACATATTATTTACATATATGTATACAAAAGCTTTTCTACTATGCTTGATAAAGGCTTGAGAAGGAACTTCAAAATAAAAAAAAGAAGAAATGGAGGAATTGGAAAATAAGCTAAATGAAATGGAAGCTCTGAATATGAAATAGAAAAAGTGAAACAAACTAGATAAAAGTAAAAAATCTTCATACAGTCCAGTTGTTTTTAAACATGGCTGCTCGTTAGAGGCATATCTGGAGCTATGGCCAAAAACCAAACCAAAACAAAACCAAAAACAAGGGACGTCCCCGGTGGTCCAGTGGTTAAGAATCTGCCTTGCAATGCAGGGGACTCAAGTTCAATCCCTGATCGGGGAGCTGAGATCCCACATGCTGTGGGGCAACTAAGCCCGAGCACCACTGCTACTGATCCCACGTCAAAGATCCCAACACAGCCAAGTAAATAAATAAATATTTTTTTAAAAAAATAAACAAAAAAACCAAAAACAAGTAACACCTGGGCATTTGTATTTTTCAAAAAATTCCAAGATAATTTTGATATGCATATGGATTTTAAAAAGTGGTTACAGTTTCTTCTATTAAATGGTAGCTTTGATGATATAGAATTCTGTAGTTTTTCTGTTGACCAATCATGATACAATGATATTAAGTGAGTAGTAGTTACATAATCACAATAGTAAAAGATGTTTACCAGTTTTCAAAATCAATACCCAGACAAAAAATAGAAGATAATTACAATTGCAAGCCACAATGAGAACATGATTAACCTAACAATATAAATAATTACATACAATTTTGGGGGGAGTCAAGCAGAGTGATGTGGTAAGTAGAAGTGCATACATGCACGTGTTTTCTTCTGCTCAGCCAGTCTATGTCTTTTGGTTGGTGCATTTAATCCATTTACATTTAAGGTAATTATCGATATGATCCCATAATCATAATAGATATGATCCTATTACCATTTTCTTAATTGTTTTGGGTATATTTTCTGCAAGTAGGGCTTTTCCTTCTCTTGTTTTCCGCCTAGAGAAGTTCCTTTAGCATTTGTTGTAAAGCTGGTTTGATGGTGCTGAATTCTCTTAACTTTTGCTTGTCTGGAAAGCTTTTGATTTCTCCATCAAATCTGAAGGAGAATCTTGCTGGGTAGGGTCTTGTTGGTTGTAGATTCTTCCCTTTCACCACTTTAAATATGTCATGCCGTTCCGTTCTGGCTTGTGCAATTTCTGTTGAGAATCGGTTGATAGCCTGATAGGAGTTCCCTTGTACATTATTTGTCATTTCCCCTTTGTTGCTTTTAATATTTTATCTCTGTCTTTAATTTTTATCAGTTTGATTACTATGTCTTGGTGTGTTCCTCCTTGGGTTTATCCTGCCTTGGACTCTCTGTGCTTCCTGGACTTAGTTGATTATTTCCTGTCCCATGTTAGCAAAGTTTTCAGCTATTATCTCTTCAAATGTTTTCTCAGGTCCTTTCTCTTTCTTTACTACTTCTGGAATGCCTATAATGCAAATGTTGTGTTTAATGTTGTCCCAGAGGTCTCTTAGGCTGTCTTCATTTCTTTTCATTCTTTTTTGCATATTCTGTTCTGTGGCAGTGATTTCCACTGTTCTATCCTCCAGATCATTTTTCTGGTCTTCTGCCTCAGTTATTCTGCTATGGGTTCCTGCCAGTGTATTATTCATCTCTGTTTGTTTGTTCTTTAGTTCTTGTAGGCCTTTGGTAAACATTTCTTACACCTTCTCAATCTTTGCCTCCATTCTTTTTCTGAGATCCTGAATCATATTCACTATCATTATTCTGAATTCTTTTCCTGGAAGATTGCCTATATCCACTTCATATAGTTGTTTTTCTGGGGGTTTATCTTGTCCCTTCATCTGGGATGTAACTTTCTGCCTTTTCATGCCAATTAACTTTCTGTAATGTGGTTTTGTTTTAGTCACTGTGGGACTGTGGTTCTTCTTGCTTCTTCTGTCTGCCCTATGATGGAGGAGGCTAAGAGGCTTGTGTAAGCTTCCTGATGGGAGAGACTGGTGGTGGGAAAAACTGGGTCTTGCTTTGGTGGGCAAACTTTATTTTCTTGGGCTCCAAAATCATTGCAGATGGTGACTGTAGCCCTGAAATTAAAAGATGCTTGCTCCTTGGAAGAAAAGCTATGACAAACCTAGACAGCATATTAAAAAACAAAGACATTACTGAGAAAGGTCCATCTAGTCAAAGCTATGCTTTTTCCAGTAGTCATGTATGGATGTGAGAGTTGGACCATAAAGAAAACTGAGCACCAAAGAATTGATGCTTTTGAACCATAGTGTTGGAGAAGACTCTTGAGAGTCCCTTGGACTTCAAGGAGATTAAACCAGTTCATCCCAAAGGAAATCAGTCCTGAATATTCACTGGAAGGACTGATGCTGAAGCTGAAACTCCAATACTTTGGCCACCTGATGGCCAAAGAGAGAACTGACTCATTGGAAAAGACCCTCATGCTGGGAAAGATTGAAGACAGGAGGAGAAGGGGACTACAGACGATGAGATGGTTGGATGGCATCACCGACTTGATGGACATGAGTTTGAGCAAGTTCTGGGAGTTGGTGATGGATGGGGAAGCCTGGCATTCTGCAGTCCATGGAGTCACAAAGAGTCGGACGTGACTGAGCAACTGAACTGAACAGAACTGACTGAACTGGTGGGCAGAGCCTTGCTCAGTAAAGCTTTAATCCAATTATCTGCTGATAGGTGGGGTTGAGTTCTTTCAACTGGTAGTTTCTTGGCCTGAGGTGACCCAGCCCTGGGGACTGTGGTCTCTATGGTAGGGTTAACGGTGACTTCCAAGAGGGTTTACACCAAGGAGAACCTTCCCAGACAGCTGCTGCCAGTCCCCTTGTCTCTGCAGTGAGCCCCTGCTGACCCTCCAATACTAGCAGGTAGTTTTGGTTCAGTTTTCTGTGGAGTCACTGCTCTGTTCCTCTGAGTCTTGGTGTGCACAAAGTTTTGTTTCCCCTGGTCCTGTGGAAGTCTTATGATCAAATCCCACTAGCCTTTGAGGTCAGATTCCTTGGGGATTCCCAGCTGCTTTGTTGTGTCCCCAGGCAGGGAAGCCTGACATGGGGTTCTGAACCTTCACAACAGTGGGAGAACTTCTTCGGTATTATTGTTCTCCAGTTTGTGGGTCACTTACCCGACAGGTATGGGATTTTATTTTATCGTGATTGCACCCCTCCTACCATCTCGGTGCAGCTTCTTCTTTGTTTTTGGATGTGGGGTATCTTTTTTTTTGGTAGATTCCAGTGTCCTCCTGTCGATGGTTGTTCAATAGATCGTTGTGATTTTGGTGCTTTCACAGGAGGAAATGAGCACACATTCTTCTACTACACCATCTTGAAACAGAAGCCTACAATATTCTTTTTAACAATAGAGCATAAACAAGTCACTGGGAGAAGCTAGACTGGATGCAAGTTTGGAATGGGGATGGCTTCCGGTTGTACTATTCTCTCTCTACATACAATTTTTTTTTTTTTTTTTTTGGTCTACAGTGCATTTTGAATTATGTTGATACGGACTGGTGATTGATAATGAATCTGAACTCACAAAAAGCAATTCTCTCTCAGAATCGATTGTTTATTTCTTCTATTACATTTTTACCAACCCTTCTCTACCTTACAAACATTTCTAGCATGTTAACACACACAATCCAGCTTCAACCTCTTTCTTGTCTCCCCAGTTTAGGCTGTCCTGTACTGGAAAGATCAGTTGGCTGCAATCCCCACCTCCTAACATTTCCCTTACTTTCCCCAGCTTCTCTTCATGGCCAATGCTCTAACATTCCTTGCTGCTTCTACAGTTTCCCTCTTAACTTTTCTCTCTAATTCCTAACTTCTGGTGCACAGGAAGTTCAGAGATGAGAGAAATTGATCTACAGGGCACAAGGGCACAAAATGGGGAAGAGAAAGGTAGAGAGGGCAAGTGCGAGGTGTTCTCACAATTCCACTGGCCAGCAGCAATGTGTCACTCTTCCTTTCAGATACATGAGCAATGGAAGTCTAAAGGCTATCCTGAAAACCTGTTTTTAGGAGCATTTCTGGTGTTATTTATCTTAGCCCGTGTCTTCCACACATAGAAATCTGAGGCAAAGATGAAATTTCTAACACGTGAGTTGCTAGCTATTGATTCAGAAAATAAGGGTTAGGGGAAAACGGAAGAGATGAAGGAAACATTAGGAACTATGTGATTTGTGATCACTCTGCCTATCCTTTTATAGTGATTTTGGAAGAGAAATGAAAAGGCAGTGTCCTGACCAGAAATCATCCCAGGTCTTGTGGTACATTGTCCAGGGCGGGAGAAAATTTGGCTGACATCTGCTATTTCCATATAAGGAACAGGAGCAAGGAGGGGCAGAGAAAGAGCAACAGGGGTGAAGGGGCCAGGGGATAAAGAAAGGAGGAAAAGAGGAAGGGAGATTAAGGGAAGAGATAACCAAGTTGAGGTGCCAGGGGGAAAGGTCATTGATGAAGAAGAGAAGGAGTGAGAAGGCCTTCAAATGTCCCGGTGACACCATATGCAGTAGAAACAAGCTGTCCCCACCGAGCTCTGCTCAAACTGTAGACTCAGGAGGAAAAGAAAGGATCATCACTGTGTTAAGCCCCTGGGTTTAGAGTGGCTTGTTGTGCCACTGTTGATAACTGATCCAACCTCATGGTGTGGAGGTTGAGCCTGGTGCTCTAGCTGATGACACGCGTATTCTTAGTGGGATTGCGGAGGAGCTTGTGGTTTACAAGGACCCTTGCTGGCAGCAATGTGGGGAATGGATTGGAGGGGGCCAACACTGGACACAGTGAAGATTAGCAAGGGGCAGGAGGCCATTTCAGGAGTGCAGGCCTCAGCAAGAACTTGTTCTATGGTCACCAACATCATCCCATGTCCAGATGATTAGTTTGAAGCAATTAAAGTGATTCCATGATGGATTTTTAAATGGGTAATGGATATGGTGACATTTTTTCAGAGGAGTGTAGTTTTATTCAATTTGAATTTTAATGCAAAGTGATCTTCATGGTTTATATTATGATATATAATTCAGATTCTATACTTTGAAAAACATGAAAGTATTTTATTTTATCCCAATATTCATATTTTGAAAGTTAAGCACACTGTATTTCAGAATATAAGCATGCGAGAAACCTGTACTGCCATCATACCTCCTCTCAACCAAGCCCAGGTTGTCGGGCTGCTTGAGGGCTCATCCAGCAATTATATACCATTTTGGAAGAGGTCACTGATTATGTATTTAGTCACATATTCTCAACACTCCCATGTTAGAAACAGTATTCAGCAGAGGATAAAGCCATGTATTGATGCCCAAATAATGAACATCTGGAAAATGACTCAAACCAAATGTAATTAAAAATGCATTGCTGTATTACCCTAAATTTTGCTAGTCAAATTTTAGGGGTTTGATGCACAGTGTAGGAACAATATTTCTCCACTCCTTCCCTTGGATAGGGAGGATATCTGTCACTGGCTATTATAATGCACAAGAGATACCAAATAGCAAATACATGCTCTTGACTGAGGTGGTTGGAGACAAAGATTTGGTAGCGGTATTTTTGTATATATACGTATATAATGGTTGCCTTCGTGTGTGTTTATATGTCCTGATTGGAGATAATTTATCAGTGAAAATTTTCACACTGTTTGCCTGTTGAAGACCCAGAATCAGTTATTCTTTTCATTCCGGCTTGCTAAGCAGACCAATTTTTTCCCCCAGAGACCTTCTCCTTTGTAATTCAGAACCAACGCAGCTGACTCACAGTGCTGACGCTATTTCCCTGAGGTCCTCCTTGAACGCTCCAGCTCAGTAGGTGGATCACACACCTCCTGAGACACCACAGGCAACACTCTTAATATTTTCTTACAACAGAACCTGGACACTATTGTTCTAAGCTGCAAGATGAGTTTCTTCATCAGCTATAATCATATTACCAAGTCAGTGTCCCACGTGTGAATTATTTCCTGATGCTGGAGAAAGGACGATATGAACTTGTGCTCTGCCTGGTAAAGGCTTCAGCCTGAAAGTAACTCTTTCTACTTATATTTCTCAGCTAGAATAACTCCTGTGCCCTGTTTATCTTCACAGAGAAGAGGCACACACGTACATGTGCCTCCAAAAAGAAGAGAATTAATCACAGCGAACAGCCCTAGTGGCTACCTGAGGAATTTCCTGATGAAATGATATCAGTGGTCAATTCCTTATGGTTGTACAAAACAGCAGAGATGCATGGGAGACAGGTCAGTCCTCTCTCCATCTCTCCTTCTCTCTCTCCTTTTCCCCAATGCTAATTCAGACAAGAATGATGTAGGGAAGCACATGGGTAAGTGTAAGTTATTAATAACATTACAGTTCTTGGGTTGGCTAGTGGTTTCTAAGTGTGTAAGGCATTTGCTTTCTTCAGCACTGAACATGGCGAATGACTCCTATAACTTGGACAACAAAGAGAGGTGATGCTCCAGGTCTGGGACTGAGAGGGAGGGAGCAGTGCCCTGAACATCAGTGATTGGTCCCAGAGTGCAGCCCCAGCCCCAGAGGTGATAGCAATGATGAGTCGTAGGGTTTGTGGTCAGCCAGGGCCTGGGCAGTGAACAGTGCTGAAATGAGTCAGGCTGGCATGGCTGTGGAATGGAGATATTTTGTTTGTTAGCCCACATAAAACATCCTCTGAGGATTATGGGCTCCAATGCAGGAAGGAACTCTCATAATAATGGGAGGGAATGAAAACCAGAGACATTTTAGTACCATAAATATCGGCTCACTAGAACTTCTGGTCTGGTAGATCCTAGGAAAGTTCCAGTTTCATGAAAAAAAGTTAATGATAAGAAGTTGATGAATGCATATGGCCATATATGAGAATATCACTATTAGGAAAATACACTCCTATCTATGGGAAAGGAACTTCACGTATGTAATTTACCCTTAATTTGTTTAGAAAAAAAAGTTTGTGTGAATTTGTGTATATCTATAGAGAGAGGGCATACATGGTAAACCAAATGGGGTGAAATATGAACTCTAGGTGAATTTAGTTAAAAGCTGGATGTGTACTTTTGTACTGTTCTTATTTTTTCAATGTTCTGTAAATTTTCAATGATTTCTAACCCAAAAGTAAGTAAAAGAATGATGTGACAGTGTGACACATGTCATAATTAGGAGTTGGACATAGTACTCCTGGAGAGGGACTACTCTGGGGAGAGAGGACAAGGACCCCCAGCTTTGCCTGAGGATGGGGGTGTCAGGGAAGGCTTCACAGAGAAGTTTCAGGAGAGACTGGAAGGATGACAACCTGACAGAGGTGTCTGAGGCCCTGGAGCATCTGACTGAGGTGGGAGCAGGACAGGCTGCAGGGAAGAACTGTGAGGCCCCTTCCATCCTGAGTCTGTTACGGAAGGGAATACCGTGTGTGCTCTGACCCAGCACGGCTCGCCCTCCTCATGGTGAGTGTCACCTGTGTGCCCAAGAGTGCTGCCTCCTGCCCCTCCAGACAGTCACTCACTCCTTCTCATTGCCGGGGGCAGAGGCTCAGGAATCTTCAAGGGAAGACAGCTTGAGCGCGGGGCCTTTGGCCTGAAGTGGGCTGGGCTGGGCAGGGCCAGCGTGGTTTGCTCTCTCATTAAAGGCTCAGCACTTCACCCACCTCAGGACTCTGCAGAGCCAGAAAGTAGCTCTGAGTCTCCACCTGAGTCTCAGCTCCTGGCATCTGTGAGGAAGGAAGGACGGAGCTCTTTGTGTTGAGTCTGAGACAAGATCTGTGTGTGTGGGGAGCCATGATGCCAGTTCAGGTCTTGGTCTCAGAGATGGAAATTTTTAGAGAAAGGAGGGTTGGATGAGGTGGGGGCTGTTCCAGGAGGTTCCAGAATGCCCAGGATCCAGTCACTTTCCATTCGAGGTTTCCTTACTCATAAAGTTCTAAGAGCAAGAATGGAAGGAGAGAGAAGATGGACCTGCCAATGGCTGTGGATCTTTCTCTTGAGGAGCCAAGGGCCAGATTGTACCTCCTGCTGTTCCTCTCTGTGTCCGCCAGAGGGCCGACTACGGGTAAGTCGCTCAGGAGCAGCAGTTTCATCAGCTACTCAGGTGTGCTGCTGCTGCTAAGTCGCTTCAGTCGTGTCCGACTCTGTGCGACCCCACAGACGGCAGCCCACCAGGGCTTGCCTGGGATTCTCCAGGCAAGAACACTGGAGTGGGTTGCCATTTCCTTCTCCAATGCATGAAAGAGAAAAGTGAAAGTGAAGTCACTCAGTCGTGTCCGACTCTTCGCGACCCCATGGACTGCAGCCTACCAGGCTCCTCCGTCCATGGGATTTTCCAGGCAAGAGGGCTGGAGTGGGGTGCCATTGCCTTCTCCGGAACCCAGGTGTGCAGAGGAGCAGAAATAGAGCTGGGCTGGATACTGGAGTCCTGGTCCAGAGGGGGAGTTATGGAGATGCAGACAAGTTACACTTTGCAGCCAACTTGAGCTGCAGCCTGAGTGCTGATTGCTTGTCTCTGCAGGGTTCCTGGGGCCCCAGTCTGTGCCTCTGTGTGGCTGAGGGGGCTCAGGGGAGCCTTGGTGAAGATTGCGCTTCCTTTTAGCTACACCGGCTCATATGGCCTTGGCCTTGGTCCTCTTCAGGACTACTGGGTTCCCAGAGGGAGCTGGTGAGGGTTGTGCCAAGGAAAGTACTTGTGTAGTACCCATTCTCACAAGTCCATTGGTCAAGGTGGGCATAATGATATTAATAGTTTTCATTTTTAATTAGTGGAGCAGAACAATGCAAGTGTAAAGCCTTTATTAGATAGGGGGTCAGTTAGTCTTAGCAGAGAGGACCCTGACCTCTGTGGCCTCACAGTCCAGTGGTGAACTGGTGACGTGGGCAGGGGCTGAGAGTTGATGCCCTGGAAGGCTGGCATTGAACGGCTCCAGACTAATAATGAGAATTATCTTTGCACCCTTTAGCAGCATCCTGTTCTCCTGAGATGTTTTGGGAGAGTAAAACCTGTGTCCCTTTCCAGTCTTTCCTGCCTCGAAGCTGCAAGGAAATCAAAGGAATTTGTAGTGAAGCAGGTGGTAAGTAATAAACCAACCTCATACCCTCTCTTTTTAGTCACGTTTAAGCTGAACAGATCCCCGTCATGGAGACGAAAAAGAGTGTGCCTATCTCTTCTGTTTGCTCTGACTCCAGCTTCCAGCCAAGGTTATTTCCACTGGGAATATTGAGGGTTTTCTGTCCAACCTGAGGACAGCAAACATGATCTTGTGAACACAAAGAGAAATGCAGTGATCCTAGTGATTCTTAAGGTGGTGGCAGGAGCAATGATGGGTCTAAGATTTTCATTTTCCCCTTCTTGTACGCTGAAGATTTTGCCAGTCACAGTTTCACAGATGCTGGTAGAAAATGTGAAATTCTTGACAGTGGGACAAGAAAATTTATTATTCACATTCATAGCAGTAGTCAGAGTATCAGCATTTTCTTCTGTTGGTTTCCTGAGCCTCAATCTCAACAGAGTGATGGGAAGAGGGACAGGAGACAGCTGCACAGGTAGTTTGTTTGCCAAGCAGGCTGACAAATTGGGCTTGTCAAGAAACATCCACCATTTTTTCCATCAGAGAATTTGTTCTCTCAAGGGCTGGGTCCAGGAGAGGAACTCTGCACTTAGGAAATCTGAATCTCATGGCAGTGACCATGCCTGCCTTTGCTCTGAGTTGCAAAGGCCACATCCTGATGTAGACTTGAGATGCGGTCAGGTGTTGATTTCTGGACTCTCCTGGTCAGAAGGAGGCTCTATCCAGAGGGAGATATCATCTCTGTCTTCTAAGGATTTAGCTTTTGGAAAGGTAGCATGGAACAAAGGCAGTCAGTGTCCCTGCTCTTAGATGACCCACAGAGAATTGTCCGCAACAAGTGGGTATGTGTGGGAGCCTTCAGGATACATTTCTGAATTCCCAGAGTCTTTCTGGTTGTGGGTCTGAGATGGACCCTGTGCGCGCAGACAGGGTGTCTCTGGGCTGGTTCCCTCTGCAGATGGCCTGTATCACCTCCGCACTGAGAATGGTGTCATCTACCAGACCTTCTGTGACATGACCTTGGGGGTGGTGGCTGGACCCTGGTGGCCAGTGTACATGAGAACCATTTACCTGGGAAGTGCACGGTGGGTGATCGCTGGTCCAGTCAGCAAGGCAACAGGGCTGACTACCCAGAGAGCGACAGCAACTGGGCCAATTACAACACATTTGGGTCTGCAGAGGCCGCCACCAGCGATGACTACAAGGTGGGTAGCACTGAGCACCCAGCTGAGAAGGGATAGGGAGAGGGGTGTGGCTGGAGCAGAGCATGTGGAAGGGAGGTTGGGAAATGGGGATTTGGAGGTGGGGCTGGAGAAGAAGACAGACAGAAGTCTGTGCTTTGAATCACAATCTCTTGGAACCAAGGCTGTTTGGGTGGTGGGGCCTCATTGTCTACTGGAAATGGGGTATCTGAGCACTGCTGGGCACCTGCCCCCCTGGAGACCTGAGCTCTCAGCTCAAATGCGGGTTGTGTGTGTGGGTCTTTGGCTGGTGGCATCTCCTGGGTCAGTAAGGCTGAGGGTGTGTCCCTCTGCAGAACCCTGGCTACTATGACATTCAGGCCTAGGATGTGGGCATCTGGCATGTACCCAACAAGTGCCCCCTGCAGCACTGGAGGAACAGCTCCCTGCTGAGGTACCACATCGACGCTGGCTTCTTCTGAAATCAGAGCCACAGTCTGTTTGGACTCTACCAAGTACATGGGGCTGCTGGCTGGGGGTGGGGGCAGTACCTTTGGTGGACAGAGAGCCAAGTGTTTGGGGTGAGGAGTAAGTCTGCTCTGAGTCCCTGATCACTAGCAGATCCTCCTGCTTGGCTGCTTCGTCCACCTGTGGGTCAGCTGAAATCGTGTGCTACCTCTGCGGAGCAAGAGAAGAAGCCTTAGGGGAGGAGAGAGGGTGAAGGACAAGGGTCTTGAGGCTGGTTAGGAACCTAGCTGGGTGGGGGGCAGGGAGAAGGAGTCACTGTCATTCAGGCTGATTTCTGCAGAATAACACCTGAGGGCTCTAAATCCCTTACTCCCAATGTGGCAGCTTTTCCCCTGTCCTCACACAACCTGTATTTTGGGTCTCTGCAGAAATACCCAGTGAAGTACGGCACAGAGAGTTGTCAGACCGACAACGGCCCAGCCAATCCTGTGGTCTACGACTTTGGCGATGCTGAGAAAACTGCATCTTATTACTCACCATATGGTCAGTGTGAGCATCTCCTTCCGAACCCCATTCATCAGTCCTTTCCTGCTCTCTTGGAGGAAATTATAAATCATCAACAATGATCAATTTCTAGCACTTACTGAACACTTATCAACAAAGGGTGCCACTCTCATTTCCAGGAACTTGACCTTATTCTGTGTCATTTAATCATCATGAGAAAAGTATGAAGTTAGAATTCTTATCCTGTCCGTTCTACAGGATGTAAACCCAGGCTTCTTAACCAATACCCTGTATGATGCTTAGAATAGCAAAGACTAGGCTAGTATTCCCTGGTGAGAGCAACTATCAAAGTGGTGAGGAAATTTGTTTTTGTTTTGTTTTTTATGATGGACAGACATTAAAGAAGACATTTTTTCAGGTAATAAATCCACAGAACATAAGTTGTTGGTGGGAAAATAAGAGCTATTACTTTTTAAAAATTTATTTACTTTTTAATTGAAGGATAATTGCTTCACAGAATTTTGTTGCTTTCTGTCAAACTTCAACATGAATCAGCCATTGGTATACATACATCCCCTCCCTCTTGAACATCTCAAGAGGTTCTCCCTCCCATCTCCCTCCCCATCCCACCCCTCTGGGTTGATACAGAACCCCTGTTTGAGTTTTCTGAGACATACAGTAAATTCCCGTTGGCTATCTGTTTTACATATGGTAATGTAAGTTTCCATGTTACTCTTTCCATACATCTTACCCTCTCCTCCCTTCTCCCTATATCCATAAGTCTGTTCCCTATGTCTGTTTCTCCATTGCTGCCCTGAAAATAAATTCTTCAGTACCATTTTTCTAGATTCTGTATATATGTGTTAGTATAATATATTTATTTTTCTCTTTCTAACTTACTTCACTCTGTATAATAGGTTCTAGGTTCATCCACCTCATTAGAACTGACTCAAATGTGTTCCTTTTTATGGCTGAGTAATATTCCATTATGTCTATGTACCACCACCTCTTTATCCATTCATCTGTCGATCGGCTTCTAGGTTGCTTCCATGTTCTAGCTGTTGTAAACAGTGCTGTAATGAACAATGGGATACATGTGTCTTTTTCAATTTTGGTTTCCTCAGGGTATATATGCCTAGGAGTGGGATTGCTGGGTCATATGGTGGTTTTATTCCTAGTTTTTTTAAAAAGAATCTCCATACCATCTCCCATAGTGGCTGTATAAATTTACATTCCCACCAACAATGCCAGAGCGTTCCCTTTTCTTCACACCCTCTCCAGCATTTACTGATTGTAGACTTTTGGATGATGGCCACTCTGACCAGTGTGAGGTATTATCTCATTGTAGTTTTGATTTGCATTTCTCTAATAATGAGCGATGTTGAGCATCTTTTCATGTGTTTGTTAGCCATCTGTATGTCTTTGGACAAATGTCTGTTTAAGTCATTTTCCCACTTTTTGATTGGGTTGTTTGTTTTTCTGGTATTGAGTTGTATGAGCTGCTTGTGTATTTTGGAAATTAACCCTTTGTCAGTTGTTTCATTTGCTATTATTTTCTCCCATTCTGAGGATTGTCTTTTCACCTTGCTTATAGTTTCCTTTGCTGTGCAAAAGCTTTTAAGTTTAATCAGGTCCCACTTGTTTCTTCTTATTTCCATTACTCTAGGAGGTGGATCATGGAGAATTTTTCTCTGATTTATGTTATCGAGTGTTCTGCCTACGTTTTCCTTTAAGAGTTCTATAGTTTATGGTCTTGTATTTAGGTCTTTAATCCGCTTTGAGTTTATCTTTGCGTGTGGTGTTAGGAGGTGTTCTAATTTCATTCTTTTACATGTAGCTGTCCAGTTTTCCCAGCACCATTTATTGAAGAGACTGTCTTTGCCCCATTAAATATTCTTGCCTCCTTTGTCAAAAATAAGGTAACCATAGGTGCATGGGTTTATTTCTGGGCTTTCTATCTTGTTCGCTTGGTCTATATTTCTGTTTTTGTGACAGTTACCATACTATCTTGATGACTGTAGCTTTGTAGTATAATCTGAAATCAGGAAGGATGATTCCTCCAGTTGCATTCTTCTTTCTCAAGACTGCTTTGGCTATTAGGAGTCTTTTGTGTTTCCATATGAATTGTGAAATTTTTTGTTCTAGTTCTGTGAAAAATGCCATTGGTAATTTGATAGGGAATGTATTGAATCTGTAGATTGCATTTGGTAGTATAGTCATTTTCACAATATTGATTCTTCTTACCCAGGAACGTGGAATATCTCTCCACCTGTTTGCTGCTGCTGCTGCTGCTAAGTTGCTTCAGTCGTGTCCAACTCTGTGCGACCCCATGGACTGTAGCCTACCAGGCTCCTCTGTCCATGGGATTTTCCAGGCAAGAGTACTGGAGTGGGGTGCCATTGCCTTCTCCGCTCCACCTGTTTATGTCATCTTCGATTTCTTTCATTAGTTTCTTATAATTTTCTGTGTACAGTTGTTTAATCTCCTTAGGTAAGTTTACACCTAGATATTTAATTCTTTCCATTGCAATGGTGAATGGGATTGATTCCTTAGTTTCTCTTTATGATTTTTCTTTGTTAGTGTGTAGAAATGCAAATGATTTCTGTGTATTGATTTTGTATCCTGTAACTTTGCTAAATTCACTGATTAACTCTAGTAATTTTCTGATACCATCTTTAGGGTTTTTATGTACAGTATCATGTCATCTGCAAACAGTGTGAGCTTCTTCCTTTCCAATCTGGATTCCTTTTATTTCTTTTTCTTCTCTGATTGCTGTAGCTAGGACTTCTAAAACTATGTTGAATAATATTGATGAAAGTGGGCACCCTTGTCTTGTTCCATATCTTAGAGGGAATGCTTTCAGTTTTTCACCATTGAGAATAATGTTTTCTGTAGGCTTATCATATATGACCTTTACTATGTTGAGGAGGGATCCTTCTATGCCCATTTTTTGAGGAGTTTTAATCATAAAAAGGGTGCTGACTTTTGTCAAAGGCTTCTTCTGCATCCTTTGAGATTATCATATGGTTTTGTCCTTCAATTTGTTAATATAGTGTATCACATTGATTTATTTGCATATATTGAAGAATCCTTGCATCCCTGAAATAAACCCAACTTGATAATGATGTATGAGCTTTTTGATGTTTTGCTGAATTCTGTTTGCTAAAACTTTATTGAGGATTTTTGCATCTATGTTCATCAGTGATATTTGCTTGTAGTTTTCTTTTTTTGTGTTGTCTTTGTCTGATTTTGGTATCAGGGTGATGGTGGCCTTGTAGAATGAGTTTGGAAGTGTTCCTTCCTCTGCAATTTTTTGAAAGAGTTTTAGAAGGATAGGCATTATCTCCTCTCTAAATATTTGATAAAATTCTCCTGTGAAGCCATCTGGTCCTGGGCTTTTGTTTTTTGGGAGATTTTTGATCACAGCTTCAATTTCAGTGCTTGTAATTGGGTTGTTCATAATTTCTACTTCCTGGTTCAGTCTTGGAAGATTGAACTGTCCTAAGAATCTGTCAATTTCTTCCAGGTTATCCATTTTATTGCCGTATAGTTGTTCATAATAGTCTCTTATAATTCTTTGTATTTCTTCATAATCTGTTGTAACCTCTCCTTTTTCATTTCTAATTTGTTGATTTGATTCTTCTCTCTTTTTTACTTGACGAGTGGATAAAATTTGTCAATTTTGTTTGTCTTCTCAAAGAACCAGCTTTTAGTCTTATTAATCTTTACTATTGTTTCTTTCATTTCTTTTTCATTTATTTCTGCTCAGATCTTTATGACTTCTTTCCTTCTCCTAATTTTGGGGCTATTTTCTTCTTTTCCCAGTTGTTTTAGGTGTAAAGTTAGGTTGTCTAGTCGATGTTTTTCTTGTTTCTTGAGGTAGGATTGTATTGCCATAAACTTTCCTCTTAGAACTGCTTTTGCTGCATCCCATAGGTTTTGAGTTGTCATGTTTTCATTATCATTTGTTTCTAGAAAATTTTTGCTTTTCCTTTTGATTTCTTCAGTAACCTGTTGGTTATTTAGAAACGTGTTGTTTAATCTCCATGTGTTTGTGTTTCTTACAGGTTTTTTCCTTGTGATTGATACCTAATCTCATAGCATTGTTGTCAGAGAAGATGCTTGATAGAATTTCAGTTTTCTCAAATTTACTAAGGTTTGATTTGTGGTCTATCCTGGAGAATGTTCCATGCGCACTTGAGAAGAAGGTGTATTCTTGTGCATTTGGATGGAATGTCCTGAAGATATCAGGAGATGAGAAGATGAGATCCATCTCATCTAATGTATCATTTAAAACTTGTGTTTCCTTATTAACTTTCTGTTTTGATAATCTGTCCATTGGCGTGCGTGGGGTGTTAAAGTCTCCTACTATTATTGTGTTTCTGTCAATTTCTCCTTTTATGTCTGTTAGTGTTTGTCCTATGTATTGAGGTGGTCCTATGTTGGGTGCATAGATATTTACGATAGTTATATCTTCCTCTTGGATTGATATCTTGATCATTATGTAGTGTCCTCCCTTATCTCTTGTAATCTTCTTTATTTTAAGGTCTATTTTGTCTGATATGAGGATTGCTACTCCAGTTTTCTTTCGCTTCCCATTTGCATGGAATATATTTTTCCATCCTCTCACTTTCAGTCTATATGTGTCTTGAGGTCTGAAGTGGGTTTCTTGTAGACAGCATATATATGGGTCTTGTTTTTGTATCCATTCAGCCAGTCTGAGTCTTTTGGTTGAAGCATTTAATCCATTTACATTTCAAGTAATTATTGATATATATGTTCCTATTGCTGTTTTCTTAATTGTTTGGGGTTGATTTTGTAGATCTTTTTTCTTCTCTTTTATTTCTTGACTACATAAGTCCCTTTAACATTTGTTGTAAAGTTGGTTTGGTGGTACTGAATTTTCTTAACTCTGCTTATCTGAAAATCTTTTATTTCTCCATCAATTTTGAATGAGATCCTTGCTGGGTACTGTAATCTTGGTTGTAGATTTCCCCTTTCAATACTTTAAATATATTGTGCCATTCCCTTCTGGCCTGCAGAGTTTCTGCAGAAAGATTAGCTGTTAAACCTGTGCGGTTTCCCTTGTATGTTACTTGTTGCTTCTCCCTTTCTGTTTTTAATATTCTTTCTTTGTGTTTAGTTTTTTTTTAGTTTGATTAGTATGTGTCTTGGCATGTTTGTCCTTGGGTTTATCCTGTATGGAACTCTTTGTGCCTCTTGGATTTGATTGATGATTTCTTTTTCCATGTTGGGGAAATTTTCAACTACAATCGCTTCAAAAATCTTCTCATACCCTTTCTTTTTCTCTTCTTCTGGGACCCCTATAATTCGAATATTGGTGCATTTGATATGGTCCCAGAGGTCTCTGAGACTGTCCTCAGTTCTTTTCATTCTTTTTACTTTATTCTGCCCTTCAGAAGTTATTTCCACCATTTTATCTTCCAGCTCACTGATTCATTCTTCTGCTTCAGATATTATGCTATTGATTCTTTCTAGAGTATTTTTAATTTCAGTAATTGTGCTGTTTGTCTCGTAGGTTTATTCTTTAATTATTCTAGGTCTTTATGAATTGATTCTTGCATTTTCTCCATTTTGTTTTCAAGATTCTAGGTCATCTTTACTGTCGTTATACTGAATTCTTTTTCAGGTAGTTTGCCTATTTCCTCTTCATTTATTTGGACTTCTGTGTTTCTAGCTTGTTCCTTCATTTGTGTAGTATTTCTCTGCCTTTTTTTAAAAATTATTTTTTAACTTATTGTGTTTGAGGTCTCCTTTTCCCGTCTTTAAGGTTGAGTTCTTTCTTCCTTTTGGTTTCTGCCCTCCTAAGGTTGGTCCAGTGGTTTGTGTAGGCTTCCTATAGGGTGACATTTGTGCTGAGTTTCATTTGTTTGTCTGTCTGTTTTTCCTCTGATGGGCAGGGCTGAGTGAGGTGGTCATCCTGTCTGCTGATGACTGGGTTTGCATTTTTTTTTTGTTTGTTGTTTAGATGAGGCGTCCTGCAAAGGGTGCTACTGGTGGTTGGGTGATGCTGGGTCTTGTATTCAAATGGTTTTCTTTGTGTGAGTTCTCACTATTTGATACTCCCTAGGGTTAGTTCTCTGATTGTCTATGGTCTTGGAGTCAATGCTTCCACTCCAAAGGCTCAGGGCTTGATCTCTCTCCAAACACCAGCCTAGGTCCAATCTACCAAGAGGGATTTCACCCGAAATGAAAGGGCCTTTACTTGAGTTCCAAAAGCCAGTGCACAAGAACACAATGGAGATCTCTGACTCAGTAGATCTTGTGGACAGTCGTCCTTGGATTCTAAATAGCTTCTTGATGCAGGTAAAGAGGAGTGTAAAAAAGCTAGCTTAAAACTCAACATTCAAAAAACTTAAGATCATAGCATACAGTCCCATCACTTCATGACAAATAGATAGGGAAGAAATGTAAACAGTGGCAGATTTTATTTTTTTGGGTTCCAAAATCACTCCTGATAGTGACTTCAGTCATAAAATTAAATAATGCTTGCTCCTTGGAAGAAACACTATGACAAACCTAGACAGTGTATTAAAAAGCAGAGAGATCACTTAGCTGTCAAAAGTCTGTATAGTCAAAGCTATGTTTTTTTCCAGTAGTCATGTACAGATATAAGAGCTGGACCATAAAGAATGCTGAAAATAGTGAACGTGTTAGTCACTCAGTCATGTCCGACTCTTTGCAATCCCAGCTTGCCAGGCTCCTCTGTCCATGGAATTCGCCAGGCAAGAATACTGGAGTGGGTTGCCATTCCCTTCTCCAGAGGATCTTCCCAACCTAGGGATCAAACCCAGGTCTCCTGCATTGCAGGCAGATTCTTTACTGTCTGAGCCACCAGGGAAGCCTCCCCAAAAGGCTGAGCCCCAAGAACTGATGCTTTCAAACTGTGGTACTGGAGAAGACTCTCGAGAGTCCCTAGGATTGCAAAGAGTTCAAACCAGTCAATCTTAAAGGAAATCAATCTTGAATATTCATTGTAAGGACTGCTGCTGAAACTCCAATACTTTGGCCACATGATGTGAAGCACCAACTCATTGGAAATGATATTGATGGTGGGAAAGATTGAAGGCAGGAGGAGAAGGGGACAACAGAAAATGAGATGGTTGGATGGCATTATTGACTCAATGGACATGAGTTTGCTCTAACTCCAAGAGATAGTGAAGGATAGGGAAGCTGGAGTGCTGCAGTCCATAGGGTTGCAAATGTCCATGGGTTCAGACTTAGCGACTGAACAACATCGAATTCTTGAGAGTTTTGAAAAGTCTACGTTAATTGTTTTACTCACTTATTAAAAAGGCATTTTGGGGACAATTTTGCTGAAGAATTCCTGTGCTATGAATTGTGATAAACCCTGAAATGGATTAAAAGAGAACAAAGATATGTTCATTGAGTTGTGAGTACAGTGGAATGGAGGGTGAAGTTAAGGGAATGGCAGGGAGAGACATACAAGTAAGCATGTTATTCAAACTCTGTGAGTACACATTTTCCCTGCAATCTAAGAGATTAATGCTTTAAAAATAGTTTATATTTCTGGATACACAATATAGAAAGGTGTAATTTTTTGACATCAGCAACAGAAAGAGGTGGGACTAGAGCTATAAAGAAACAGAGTTTTTGTGTGATAGTGCAGTTAAACTGTTAAAATTCAAATATGGTGTTATAATTTTAGTAGGTTACATGCAAACTCCATATTAAGCACAAATAAACTACTATAGAGCATACACAAAAGAAAATGAGAAAAGTGTTTAAAAGTTTCACTACAAAAAATTATCAGCTAAACACAAAAGAAGCCAGTAAGGCAGGTTATGAGAAGGAAAATTTTTTACATATTTTTAATTGTAGGATGATTGCTTTACTCTGTTGTATTGGTTCCTGCCATACAACACTGGAGAAAGGACAATCTATAAGGCATAGAGAAAACCAAGAAAAATGACAGAAGTAAATCCCCCTTATCAGTAATTACTTAAAACTAAAATGAATTGAATTCTCCAGTATAAAGACAGAGATGGCAGAATGGATTAAAAAATCTTGATCAGGACTTCCCTGGTTGTCTAGTGGTTAATATGCCTACCAATGCAGGCGACATGGTTTGATCTGTGGTCTGGAAGATCCCCCATGCCATGGAGCAAGTAACCCTGTTCACCACAACTACTGAAGACCCTGTGCCTAGAGCCCATGCTGCACAACAAGAGAAGCCACTGCAATGAGAAGCTCATGCACCACAACTATTGAGTAGTCCTCTCTGACTACAACTAGAGAAAGCCCGTGCACAGCAACAAAGACCCAGCACAGCCAAAAGTTTAAAAAAAGTCATGATCCAACTCTATGACGTCTCCAAGAAACCCATTTTAGATCTGAAGGTACAAATAGATTGAAAGTGAATAAAAGTGAAAGAAAAAGATATTCCATGAAAATATTAACAAAAGAGACCAGAGTTGGTATACTAGTATCAGACAAAACAGACTTTAAATAAAAAAAAAGTAGTTGCAAGAGACAAAGGACATTATATCTTTATAAGTGTTCAGGACAGCAAAAAGATACAGCAATTATAAACATTTATGCAACTAATAAAATACCTTTAAAATATATAAAGCAAAGATGGACATAATTGAAAGAAGACATAGTTCTACAATAGGCATGCAACCCAAAAGGGTGGGAGATTGAATCACCAAACCAGAACAGCCCCTGAATTCTCTTTCCAAAGGGTGGAGGAGCTTTCCCTTATTTCTCCCTCATTTCATGAGCTTCTTGGGATGAAGAATTCCCTGCTAAGTTGGGATCCTTTGCTTGCTTTATAAAGTTCCTGGGGATTGCTGCTGAGTCCTTTAGGAGGAAAGCCCAGTGCTACCTCTGACCATGTATTTTGCCCCATGAAGTTGAGGACTTAGGTTTTCTTAGGCCTAGACTAGGCTAAACACAGAATCATTGACTTAGAGCTTGTCACGAAGTTCATATACTTCTACGGGGAATGTGAAAAAGTTACAAAATTAAAAAAAAGATCCCATTAAAGATTAAAAAGCAAAAATAGAACATCTGTTATCAATACCATTTTAAATGAAAGGCACTTTAACAATACCAAAATAGAAAGGCTGTAATCATAGAGTAGATGTAGTTTTTTAGCTTGAATATATCTGTTCCATAGAAAATCCATATTTCTGGTCTTATATTTTTTATGTTGTATGTCAACCACTAGAAATTGTATTGATCTGCCCCAGTCTTCAGAAGGCAAATTGCGAATCTTTGATTTAGTACAAATCCCTCTCATGATCAAAAATGTGACATTATTCATACTCTAGAGTCAGTGAGCTCTGTGAGAACAAATATTTATTTCCCTTTTTGGTGACAAACTCAACTACTTCCTCATATGTACTTTTATAATTTTGAGACAAGCTTGTACTATTTAACTACATTGCACTTCAAATATTTATTTGTCTTTTATGGCAATTCTTAAGAAAACGTTGATTGCTTCCTTTGTTTGCTAAGCTAACATTTTCCATATTGAGGATGTCAAGGAAATGAATTTCTCAATAAGTCTGATAACATTAAAGTTAAAGTCTGAAGTAACATTAAAAAGAGTTCTCAGATGTATAGGAGTAAGAATTTTAAAAAGTTGCAAGAATAGACCATAACTAGGCCTAAAATCTGGGTCTCCCACAAGGATGTTGTGACTATAAAACAATGTTTCAGTACTCTAGTACACTGTGATATTCTGTAGGATTGAAATGCTAGTGTACTTACTAGGGTAAAACCAATATGGGCTTTGAAGTGAGCGTAGTTTTTTAAAAAGGAGCGTAGTTTTATTCAATTGGAAATTTTAATGAAAATTGTTCCTCTGGTTAAGACGAACAAATTCAGATTTCATATTTTTGAAAAACACTGAGATATGTTTATTGTACCCCAAATATTGAGATTTTGGGATTTAAAAGCTCTGTAGTTCAGAATGTCAGCACACAAACAAGCATCTGGAAACATACTCAATCTAAATGTAATTAAAAAGGCACTGTTTTATTCCCTCAAATTTTACTAGTCAAATTTTAGAAGTTTGATATACAGTGTAGAAACAATGTTTCTCAACTTCCTCAGCTGCTAGGTTGTGTCTTTATCACTAGTTACTATATCACACATGAGATACCAAATAGTAAATACTTGCCCTTGACTGAGGTGGATGGAGAAAAAGATGTCAGGAGTGATACACACACACACATATATATTAATATATATATAGTGCTTGTGTGTGTGTGTGTCCTGATAGAAGATGATTTAACAAGGACAATTTTCCCACACCATTTGTCTGTTGAAGACCCAGAAGCAGTTATTCCTTTCATTCCTACTTGCAAAACAGACTGCCTTTTCTCCCAGACCCTCCCCTTTGTAATACAGAACCAAGACAGTTGACTCTTGCAGTGCTGACATTGTTTCCCTAAGGCCTTCCTTTAATGCACCAGTGCAGTCTGTACATCTCACACTTCCTGAGATACCACAGGCAACACATTTAACATTTTCCCTAAAACAGAACACAGAATGCCACTCTTCTAACCTCCAAGATAAGTCTCCTCATCAGCTATAAACATACCACCAAACCAGCGCCCCATATTTAAGCTATTTTCTAAGGCTGGAAAAAGAATGAGGTAGAGTTGTGCCCTGTCTGGTAAAGTCTTCAGCTTAAAAGTGACCCTTTCTGCTTATATTTTTTGACTCAAACAGGTCTCATGGCCTGCTTATCTACACACAGAAGAACTGTAACGTCTATCCTGAGCGTCTGTTAAGGAAGGGAACACTGTGTGTGCTCTGACCCAGCAGGGCTCGCCCTCCTCGTGGTGAGTGTCACCTGTGTGTCCAAGAGCACTGCCTCCTGCCCCTCCAGACAGTCACTCACTCCTCATTGCCCAGGGCCAAAGCCCTCAGGGGAAGCTCGCCTGAGGGAGGGGCCTGCAGCCCGAAGTGGGCAGGGCTGGGTAGGGCCCACATGGTTCTTTTCCTCCATAAAGGCTCAGCACTTCACCCACTTCAGGACCCTGTAGAAGCAGTAGCTCCGAGTCTTCCCCTGGCTGGGAACTCTCAGCTCCCGGCATCTGTGAGGAAGGAAGGAGAGAGTTCTCCACGCTGTCAGGAAGCTGTTTCTGAGTCTGAGACAAGATCCGAGTGTGTGGGGAGCCATGATGCTGGCTCAGGTCTTGGTCTCAGGAATGGGGAGATTTAGAGAACAGAGCCCATGGTCTCTGTAGTGTGGGATGGATTGGGAGCTATTCCAGGAGGGTCCAGAATGCCCAGCATCCCATCACTTTCTATTTGAGGTTTCCTAACTCAGAAAGTTCAAAGAACCAGAATACAGGGGAGAGAAGGATGGACCTGCCAATGACTTTGTGCATCTCTTCTTAGGGTACTGGGCCCAGATTCTGTCTCCTGCTGTTCCTCTCTGTGGCCACTAGAGGGCTGGGTGCAGGTAAGTCACTTAGGAGCAGCAGTTTCATCAGCTCATCCAGGTGTGCCGTGGAGCTGGGTTGGATGCTGAAGTCCTGGCCTAGAGGGCAAGTCATGGAGATGCAGACATGCCACACTTTGCATATACATAAGCTGTGACTTGGGTGTTGATTTTTGGCTCCTCTTGAGGTCCTATCTGAAGCGAAGATCTGTCCTGGGGCCCCGATCTATGCCTCTGTGTGGTTGAGGGGGCTCAGAGGAGCTGTAGTGAAGACTGTGCTCCCTTCTGTCTGCTCCTGCTCCTATGGCCTTGGCTTTGGGGTTCCCCGAGGGAGCTACGTTGTCAGGGCTGTGTCCAGGGAACATCCTTCCCTAGTTCTCATCCTCACAATTCCTTTCCTCCTAGTAGGCATTATGATAGTTTTCATTTTTGATTAGTTGAACAGAAGAACGCAAGTGTCAAGCCTGTACTAGATGGTGGTCAGCTATTTTTAGCAGAGAGGATCTTTACCTCTGGGGTTTCACAGCCCAATGAAGAACCTGTGAAGTGCGCTGGGACTGGGAGCTGATGATCAGGATGGCTGGTGTGAGTGGCACCAGACTGTTAATGAGAATTATCCACACATTGTTTAGCAGCGACCCCTTCTGTTGAGAAGTTCTGGGAGGATGAAACCTGCGCCCCTTACCTGTCTTTCCTGCCTAGAAGCTGCAAGGAAATCAAAACAAGTTGCCGCAAAGCAGGTGGTAAGTAATCAACCGACCCAGCATCTTCTCCTTTCAGTCACTTTTTAGTTAAACAGATCCCAGTCATGGAGAGCAGGAGGGTGTGTCCACTAGTCTCTGCTGCTCTGACTCCCAGCTTCCAGCCGAGGAGATTTCCAGTGGGAATTTTGAGGCATTTCATTCCTATCTAGTTGTAGGAGACATGATCTTCAGAATACAGGGAGAATGTGGTGTTCCTGGTGGCTTTTAGGGTGGTGGCCAGAGCTGCAATGAAGATTTTCTACACCTTATAAGTTAAAGTGCTAGCCTGCTACAACTTTATGGATGGAGGCAGAAAACCTGAGCCTCCTGAGGCTGAGACACAGAAGTTTGTTACTCACAACCCTAGCAGTAGGCAAAGCAACCACTTTTTATTGTGCTCTTTATTGATTCCCATCTGAACAGGTTAATGTTACAAGGGCCAGGAGACATCTGCACATGTATTTTGTTTGCCAAGCAGATGACAGATTGGGCTGGTAAAGAAACTACAAGCCTTTTGTAGATTAGTTTATTCCTCTCTTGTTCGACAGGAACTCTGTACTTACGGAATCTGAATCTTATTAAATGAGTAGTGCCATGCCAGCTCTTTGCTCTGAGTTGCAGAGGCCACATCCTGATGTAGACTTGAGATGTGGTTGAGCACTGATTTCTGGCCTGGAGTGGTCAGAAGGAGGGAGATACTATCTCTGTCTCCTAGGATGTTTGCTCTACAATGTGTTTGAAAAGGTAGCATGGAACAAAGGCAGTCAGTGTCCCTGCTCTTAGATGATCCGTAGAGAATTGTCCTCCAACAAGTAGGTATGTGTGGGAGTCTTCAGGATACATTTCTGACTTCCCAAGTTCTTTCTGGTTGTGGGTCTGAGATGGACCCTGTGCTCTCAGACAGGGGGTCTTGGGTCTGGTTCCCTCTGCAGATGGCCTGTATCACCTCCGCACTGAGAATGGTGTCATCTACCAGACCTTCTGTGACATGACCTCTGGGGGTGGCGGCTGGACCCTGGTGGCCAGTGTGCATGAGAACAACATGCATGGGAAATGCACTTTGGGCGACCGCTGGTCCAGTCAGCAAGGCAACAGTGCTGACTACCCAGAGGGCGATGGCAACTGGGCCAATTACAACACGTTTGGGTCTGCAGAGGCGGCCACCAGCGATGACTACAAGGTGGGTGGCACTGAGAATCCAGTTGGGAAAGGGTAGGGAGAGTGGTGTGGCTGGAGCAGAGCATGCGGAAGGGACGGTGGGAGATGGGGACATGGAGGAAGGACTGGAGAAGAAGATAGACAGAAGTCCATGTCTTGAACCACAACTTCTTCCCTCCAAGGCTGTTTGGGTGGTGGGCCCTCATCATCTACTGGAGGGGGAGGGGTCAGAGCGCAGTTGCCACCTGGCCCCTTGGAGCCCAGAGCTCTCAGTTCAACTTAAAGCTGCTCTTGTGGGTCTTTGGCTGGTCAGGCTGAGTGTGTGTCCCTCTGCAGAACCCTGGCTACTACGACATCCAGGCACAGGACCTGGGCATCTGGCATGTGCCCAACAAGTCCCCCGTGCAGCAATGGAGGAACAGCTCCCTGCTGAGGTATCACACCAACACTGGCTTTTTCCAGAGACTGGGGCAGAATCTGTTTGGACTCTACCAGGTACATGGGGCTGCTGGCTGGGGGTGGGGGCACTACCTTTGGTGAACAGAGAGTCACGTGTTTGGGATGGGGAGTACGTCTGCTCTGTCCATATCACTAAGTGCCTCTGCTTGGCTTTCTACTACCTCTGGGTCACTATGAACTAGTGTGCTGCCTCTTTCAGAGGAACTGTGAGCCAGGAAGGGGAAGAAGCCTAGGGGAGAGGATTGGGGGTGGGTAGAGGGTGAAAAGGACAGGGGTCTTGAGTCTGGTTAGGGTCTTAGCTATGGGTGGTAGGGAGAAAATACATCAGTATTATTCATACTGATTCCTGAATAATGCCACATGAGGGTATTAAATCCTCTGCTGCTCAGAATGGCAGTATCTTTATTGTCTTCCACAATCTGTATTTTGGGTCCCTGCAGAAATACCCAGTGAAATACGGAGCAGGGAATTGCTGGACTGACAACGGCCCAGCCATTCCTGTTCACTATGACTTTGGTGATGCTGAGAAAACTGCATCTTATTACTCACCATGTGGTCGGCGTGAGTATCTGCTTCCAAAGCCCAGTCATCAACCCTTCTTTGCAGTCTTGGGGAAAGTGTAAATAAGAAAAGTTAATGATTGTTAGCATTTATTAAACATGTACAATATGCCAAGCTGCTTTCTAGGAATGTGACATGTATTTTTGTTATGTCACAAAAATTTTTATCACCATCATGGAAAAACTATAAGCTCAGGCTTGTTAACCAATAACCCTGTTTGATTCTTTTTTCCCCTTAGTTTATTTATTTATTTTAAACCAATACCATATTGCGTTGGTTTCTGCCATACATCAACATGAATCAACCATAGGTATACATATGTTCCCTCCTTCTCGAACCTCTCACCCCATTCTACTCCTCTAGGATGTCACAGAGCCCTGGTTTGAGTTTTCTGAGTCACTATAAGAATCTTACAATAGTTAAAAGCTAATTAATGTGCACAGGTGAGAACAACTTGCAAAGTAGTGAGAAAAATTTGTTTTTGTTATGATAGATAGCTATTATTGTAAGAAGACCTTTTTTAGCATGATAAAGCCAGAGAACTTTCTTTGGTGGGAAAAGAAGAGTCATTTTACTTTAAAGTCACGGTAACTGAATGAGAAGTGGGCCATAAGAAACCGATGGCTACTTCTGATCATTGTTTATTCCTGCTGAACCTCTGGAGGTCTTCTTGCTGATCTGTGAGTGGACTCTCATTTCTCCTATGAGCCTTAGACAGACAAGTGACTTTTGTGAGTCTGAGCCTTGGTCTTCTTGCCCAGATGGAGGGAGGGTCTCTTCTTGCCTTTTTCAAGGCCAGGATGTAGCAGCCACTGTTGAAAAGTGCTGGGCTCTATGCCCACAGATTGGCTGTAACCTGACCTGTTGATTTAGGGAATTCCTGGGCTGGTCAAAGGGAAGATATTTCCAGTTCGTCCTTTGAATCCTTGGCCCTTTCTCTGCCTCTTCTTTTCCAGAAGAATTTGTTGCAGGATTTGTCCAGTTCAGAGTGTTTAATAATGAGAAAGCAGCCAATGCCCTGTGTGCTGGGATGAGAGTCACTGGCTGCAACACTGAGCACGTGAGTTTGGGGAAGATCCATGGCTTGTCCGGGCGAGTGTATGTGTGTGTATGTTTGTGTCTGTGTGTGTACCTGTCTGGGGTGTTTGATGTGGCTTGAAGTTGTACTCTTTTCTTGCATTTTGTGAACATACTTTTTTAATTGTAGCTATTATTTTTTAATTGAGCTTCAACTGATCTATAACATTATATTAGTTTCTGGTATATAGCATAGTGATTCTATATTTTTATATATTATGAAATGATCACTGTGACAATTCTAGTCAACACCCAGCACTACTCACAGTTGCAAATTCTTTTTTTTTTGTGATGAGAGGTTTTAACATCTACTTGCTTAGTAACTTTTCAATGTATAATATAGTATTATGACTAGTGTCACTATACTGTACATTACATCCCCAGGACTTATTTTATACATGAAAGTTTGGAACATCATTGATGGTCCAGTGATTAGGACTTCGGAATTCCACTGTTGTTGTTGTTTAGTTGCTAAGTCAGGTCCCCCTCTTTGTGACCCCATGAACTGCAGCAGGCCAGGCTTCCCTGTCCTTCATTATCTCTTGGAGGTTGCTCAAGCTCATGTCCATTGAGTCAGTGATGCCATCCAACCATCTCATCCTCTGTTGACCCCTTCTCCTCTTGCCCTCAGTCTTTACTGGCATCAGGGTCTTTCCCAATGAGTCAGCTCTTTGCATTATGTGGCCAAAGTATTGGAGCTTCAGCTTCAGCACCAATCCTTTCAATGAAAATTCAGGGTTGATTTCCTTTAGGATTGAGTGCTTTGATCTCCTTACTGTCCAAGGGATTCTCAAAAGTCTTCTCCGGCATCACAGTTCAAAAGCATCAATTATTTGCTTCTCAGCCTTCTTTATAGTACAACTCTCACATCCATAAATTACTACTGGAAAAACCAGAGCTTTGACTATAGGGACCTTTGTCAGCAAAGTGATCCTCTGCTTTTTTTTTTTTTTTAAATAAATTTATTTATTTTAGTTGGGGGCTAATTACTTTACAATATTGTAGTAGTTTTTGCCACACATTGGCATGAATCAGCCATGGGTTTACATGTGTTCCCCATCCTGAACCCCCCTCCAACCTCCCTCCCCATCCCATCCCTCTGGGTCATCCCATTGCCCCAGCCCTGAGCATTTGTCTCATGCATAGAACATGGAATGGTGTTCTGTTTCACATATGATAATATACATGTTTCAGTGCTATTGTCCCAGAATGCCCCACCCTCACCTTCTCCCTCAGAGTCCATAAGACTGTTCTATGCATCTGTGTCTCTTATTCTGTCTTGCATATAGGGTTATCGTTACTATCTTTGAAATTCCATATATATGCATTAGTATACTGTATTGGTGTTTTTCTTTCTGGCTTACGATCCTCTGCTTTTTAACACACTGTCTAGGTTTGTCATAGGTTTTCTTCCAAGGAGCAAGTGTCTTTTAATTTTGTGGCTGCAGTCACTGTCTGTAGTGTTTTTGGAGTCCAAGAAAATGAAATCTGACACTGTTTCCACATTTTCCCCATCTATTTGCCATCAAGTGGTAGGATCAGATGCCATGATCTTTGTTTCCTGAATGTTGAGTTTTAAGCCAGTTTTTTTCACTCTCCTCTTTCACCTTCGTCAAGAGGCTCTTTAGTTCCTCTTCGCTTTCTTCCATTAAAGTCGTATCATCTGTATATCTGAGGTTGTTGACATTTCTTCCGGCAATAATGATTCTAGCTTGTACTTCATCCAACCTTGTATTTTGCATGATGTACTCTGCATATAACTTAAATAAGCAGGGTGACAGTATACAGCCTTGACTTACTCCTTTCCCAGTTTTGAACCAGTCCATTGTTCCATGTCCAGTTCTAACTGTGGCTTTTTGTCCTGCATACAGGTTTCTCAGGAGGCAGGTAAGGTGGTCTGTTATTCCCATATCATTAAGAATATTTCACAGTTTGTGATCCACACAGTCAAAGGCTTTAGCATAGTCAATGAAGCAGCATAGACTTTTTAAAATTTTTTTGGAATTATCTTGCTTTCTATGATCCAGCGTATGTTGGCAATTTGATCTCTGGTTCCTCTGCCTTCTCTAAATCTAGCTTGTACATCTCTGGAAGTTCTCAGTTCACGTACTGCTGAAGCCTAACTTGAAGGATTTTGAGCATAATCTTGCTAGCATGTGAAACGAATGTAATTGTATGGTAATTTGAACATTCTTTGGCACTGCCTTTCTTTGGTATTAGAATGAAAACTGACCTTTTCAGTCCTGTGGCCACTGCTGAGTTTTCCAAATTTGCTGGCATAATGAGTGCAGCACTTTAACAGCATCATCTTTTAGGATATGAAATAGGTCAGCAGGAATTCCATCACCTCCAACTTTGTTTGTAGTGATGCTTCCTAAGGCCCCTAAGGCTTTCTTATCTCTCCTTGCTATTCTTTGGAACTCTGCATTCAGATGGATATATCTTTCCTTTTCTCCTTTGCCTTTTGCTTCTCTTCTTCTCTCATCTATTTGTAAGTCCTCCTCAGACAACCATTTTGCCTTTGCATTTCTTTTTCTTTGGGATGGTTTTGGTCACTGCTTCTAGTAAATGTTACGAACCTCCATCCATAGTTCTTCAGGCACTCTATCAGATCTAATTCCTTGAATTTATTTGTCACTTCCGCTGTATAATCATAAAGGATCTGATTTAGGTCATATCTGAATGGCCCAGTGGTTTTCCCTACTTCTTCAATTTGAGCCTGAATTCTGAAATAGGGAGCTCATTATCTGATCACGATCAGCTCCAGGTCTTGTTTTTGCTGACTGTATAGAGCTTCTCCACCTTCGGCTGCAAAGAATATAATCAGTCTGATTTTGGTACTGACCATCGGGTGAAGTCCACGTGCAGAGTTGTCTCTTGTGTTGTTGGAAGAGAGTGTTCACTATGATGAGTGTGCTCACTTGGCAAAACTCTGTTAGCCTTTGCCCTGCTTCATTTTGTACTCCAAAGCCAAACTTGCCTATTATTGCAGGTGTCTCTTGACTTCCTACCTTTGCACTCCAGTCCCCATGATGAGAAAGACATCTTTTTTAGTTTTAGTTCTAGAAAGTCTTGGTCTTCAGCCTCATTCAACTTCAGCTTCTTTGGCATTAATGGTTGGGAGGTAGACTTGGATCGCTGTGATGCTGAATGATTTGCCTTGGAAACAAAATGAGATCGTTCTGTCATTTTTGAGATCGCACCCGAGTACTGCATTTCAGGCTCTTTTGTTTACTCTGAGGTCTACTCCATTTCTTCTAAGGAATTCTTACCCACAGTAGTAGACATAATGGTCATCTAAATTAAATTCTCCTATTTCCGTCCATTTTGGTTCACCGATTCCTAAAATGTCCATGTTCACTCTTGTCATCTCCTGTTTAGCTAGCTACATGGACCTGACATTTCAGCTTCCTATGCAATATTGTTCTTTACAGCACTGGGCTTTGCTTTCACCACCAGATACAACCATAACTGGGTGTCATTTCCATTTTGGCTCAGCCTCTTCATTCTTTCTGGAGCTATTTCTCCATCTTCCCCAATAGTATATTGGCTAGCTACTGACCTGGGGGGTTCATCTTTCAGTGTTATGTCTTTTTGCCTTGTCATACTGCTCATGGTGTTCTCAAGGCAAGAATACTGAAGTGGTTTGCCATTCCCTCTTCTAGTGGACCACATTTTTCAGGCCCTGATTAGCAGGGACATGCCCTTTAGCCGCTCAGCGTAGCTGGATGACATGCTCAGTGCCCTGGCTGCCCCACTGCTAGTCCACAGTGAACGTTCAAACCTTCATGGGCCATCAGGTGTTGGTCAGTATGTGGCTTGGGGTTGAGGCAAAGGCCCTGCTGAAGTGGTTGGGAAGTGGGTCCGGAGAAGGCTGGTACTGATGTTGGAGGACTCCCAGGAGCAGAGGGCACTCGCCTTCACCACTGCCGCTGGCCACCCTGGAGCCGATCCGCCACCCTGGAGCCAACAGTCCACCGTGGAGCTGAGCGCCCACATCTTCATATTTATATTCCTGATGCTTTGATGATCAATTTCCCACTATAGGGGGCCCATCTGGATCCCTAGATGGGAAACTGAGTTCTGTAACATGCGTGGCATGGACAAGAAAAAAGAACTGAAAGTTTATACCTTTTGACCACTGGACATAATTTACTGTAGTGAAGTTCAGTTTATGTATATTCTCATATATGATTAGCATTTTTATTTTGTGTTTAAGAAGTATTTCTGCTTGTTGAGGTCACAAAGACATTCTCAAATATTCTTAGTAAATTCTAGAAGTTTTAGGTTTTTGTTGTTTTTCCAGTCTTGTAGAAGAGCACACCATAGGTGTGTTGACTGGAGACTGTCTTTGATGGGCATTTTGTGACTGGAGGGGCAAGATGAAGAGGGTGTCAGAAGTACGGGGGGAGAACATTCGCTTAGGCCCTTTTCCTTTTACGCCTATCAGTATAAGAAATGTGACCCTGTAGGATGTCTTCATTTCCCCCCTCAAATATGTCAGTCAAAGTGAGACAACTGTGTCCTCATGAAAGAGCCCTTAGGTTACTATTCTTAGGATAATGCAGGTGTGGGCTCTGGGACTGGGATGTGATGTGTCGCCCCCTACATTGGCTTCCTTGGAGCCTTATCATATTCATTAGTGCTCATTTGCACGTACCCTTGCAAGCACTGTTTCCATAAAAATACATGATAGAGCACCCACAAAGTGCTCGATATTAGACATGCAAAGCTGACAGTCATTTTAAGGAAATCAGACTGAATGGGATGGAGACATAAGTGCATGATTGCAATGTGGTATCACCTGTGATAGCAACATAAACGAGGGGCCCGAGGAACAAAATATAGGAGCGTCTACTTCTAATGATGGCACTTAGCTGACTCCCCAAGTTGGTGACAGTTTTGTTGAATCTCAAAAGCTGTGTGTAGAGTTCAACAAGTAACAAGGGCAGAAAGATGCCCATCTAACATGAGTGACTAACATTTTCAGAATCATTGGTGTTTGAGAGACCATGGGGATGTTGAAGGGCCCTTGAACTGTTGTTTGCTTTTGGAGCATCTTGTACATTTATGTAGAAGCAGGAGCCGAAGCTGGAAATACTTACAGGAAACAGGGTAAACAAGGACTTTTCAATTCTGTCCAGGATGTAGATTTCATGTTGTAGAAGATGTGACTCATCAGAGGATTTTGAACAGAGGAGTGACCTGATTAGCTTTGATGTTTCTATAATGATGTATAGCCAGGTGGAGGACATGGATCCAAGACCAGGGAAATTAGGGGCAGGGAGGTAATGAAGCAGGTGTAAAGATGCAGATGTGAAATGCTGAGGACCTGAGCCAGGGTGTTCAAGGACAATAAGAGAGATAATTAGTTTTGCTTTGCTCAACTGGAATTTTAGATCTAGAGATATGTAGATAGAGACATGCCGGTGGCAGTTGCATATGGGGTTTCAAGTACAGAAAATACGGACATGACTTCCGAGATTTAGGAGTTTCTTGACAATGTATGATTATGCTGATATTAGCAAAAGTCATGGGAAAAGATGAGCCATCATCAGGAGACTGTGGTGTGGACAGAACCATGGGGAATAGCATTTGGGGGAATCAGTTGAGGGAAAAGAGTGAGCTAAAAGGCCTGAGAATAAATGTAGAGGAAGGTAGAAAGGAATTCAGGAAAGAACATGATTTCAGAGCCCACTGGAGTGAGGATTTTTGGCAGGGGAGTGGTCAAGGCCCAGTAAGAGGAGGACCAAAGATTCCAGGGGATTTAAAGATTAAGATCTCCATGGTGTCCACAGCCATTCCCTCACTGTGTCTTCTCCCTGTCCCCAGCACTGCATCGGTGGAGGAGGATTCTTCCCAGAGGGCGACCCAGTGCAGTGTGGGGATTTCTCTTCCTTTGACTGGGATGGATACGGAACTCACCGTGGTTACAGCTCCAGCCAGGAGATCACTGAGGCAGCTGTGCTCCTATTCTACCGCTGAGACCTGAGTGTGTGAGACGTGGAACCCAGCTCCTAAGTCCAGAAACTCAGAGATGGAAAAATGGAATATGTTTCTATTTTCTCCAGCAAGGAAAGGAGAATAAATTACATCATTTGTGACTCTTAAGTGTTTTTGAATTCTTTTTACAAATTGACTGACACCTGGAGGATGTATTAAAATAATGCCTCTTATTCTGGTGATTTTTGATTTAGACTTTCTGAGTTTGGAACTTCTAGTCTCAGGTCCCAGAACACAAGTTTGTCCCTCTTTCTAGGCAAATCCCGAGTAAGACTGAGGAGCAAGGGAAAGTTTTTCTCATTAATTTTTCCTTCCATATTGTTATTGGCTAATCAAATCAAGATCTCAAAGGAAACATAATGAAGAAAAGATGAATATTATTTAGATTCTGTAGGAAAAAAGTAGAGTTGGGTAGTTGAAACTACCCATTTCTTTTATTTCTCTAGCTCTGACAGTCAAGACATTGTCCCTAAAATGATTCTAGTATGAATTGCAATTTGTGTGTGTTGGGGAGGGTTGTCTCAGCTCCAAGAAATGCACTGACAACTAGGTGGAGGTCCTACAATTCAACTCAATGTTGACCCAATCTACTATGAGAAATCCTCAGATCCCACATGTGAATGGCTCAGTCCTGTACATCTGCCCCTTGGATCCCCTACTTCAGACACTAGTTGTAAGTCCAGAAGGACCGGCTATATATTTGAGGGTCCATTGAATCCCTTCTTTGGTTCAACTAATTTGTTAGTTTGGCTCACAGAACTCAGAAACAACTGGTGATTGGTTTATTATGAAAAAGATAGAAAATGGGAAATACCCTATGTAAGACATGCTTAGGGCACAGTATGGGGACAGTGTAAGGAGATTCCATGCCCTCTCAGCATATCACCAACTCTGATTCTCCATCTGTTCTCCAGTCCAGAAACCCTCTGAACCCACTTCTTTGGGTTTTTCTTTCTTTTCTTCTTCTTCTTCTTCTTTTTTTTTTTTAAACAGAGGCTTCATTACATAGGCATGATTGATTTAATCATTTACCAGGGCAATTGTTTCCATCTCCAGCCCCTCTTCTCTCCAGGAGGGTCAGGGTTTGTAGTTTTAACCCTTTAATCATGTGGTTAGTCACCTGGCAACTAGCCTACTTCCTTAGGTGTGATCCAAAAGTTACTTCATTCACATAACACAAGAAACTTTTTTTTTTGTTTTTTTCTTTTTGCTCTGATCACTTAAGAAATCCAAGAGTTTTTGGAATTCAGTACTAGTACTCTTGCCTGGAAAATCCCATGGATGGAGGAGCCTGGTAGGCTGCAGTCCATGGGGTCGCTAGGAGTTGGACACGACGGAGAGACTTCACTTTCACCTTTCACTTTCCTGCATTGGAGAAGGAAATGGCAACCCACTCCAGTGTTCTTGCCTGGAGAATCCCAGGGACGGGGGAGCCTGGTGGGCTGCCATCTATGGGGTCGCAAAGAGTCGGACACGACTGAAGCGACTTAGCAGCAGCAGCAGCAACTAGAAACACGATGAAAACAAAATACAATCTTAGTGTAAATCAGTATCACACTCCCCAAGGATGTGAATGGCAGGATCTTGGCTCCCATCTTCAGTTGCTTATTCAAAAGCAGAGCCACACATTGAATTAGGTCTCAGTGCATCATCTGTACAGTGAGAATTCGATGACAACAGTTCTGGCTATGAGCCTAGTGCAGGTATTTTATTCTATTTTGCTCAGAACTCAAATCTGATCATAACTTTCCTCACCTCCCATCACTGTACTCTTTCTCCATTGCTCCTTGTGGATTACAGCAGTGGTTCTCAAATAGGGTGGGAGATGGAGGAGATGAAGGTGCTGGTGCTGTTGTCTCTCAGGAGGACTGCCAGATTTAGCAAATAAAAATATAGGAGATCACCTACACTTTATTTCAGATAAATAATGAATAATGATTTTAGTATAAATGTGTCTCCTGCAATATTTACCTGGAGACCCTACCCCCAGCGAAAACCTGGGAACATTTGGAGACATTTTCATGACTGGGAGGTGACGTTGTGGGGCTAGAGAGCCACTGGATAGAGGCCATGGCTGCTGTGAAACACCATCCATTGCATAGGACCCCTCCCTCAAATGGAGAGTGATGTGATCTGAAATGTCAGTAGTGTTTCTGAGAAATCCTGGGCACAGGGCTTGTTTTATTTGTAGAGTATTGACATTCTGAGTTTCTGAACATTTGTAGCTGAGGGCAAAAAGAAAAATTTAAGAAAATGTGTTTAATTTAAAAATTTCACAAAAATCTATTTCATTATCAGCCCCAAGTATTTAATAATTTTATGCATTTAAATTGATGAAATAGAAATTTGTATTCTAAGAGAAGTCAAGAAAATTTAAGCAAAAAATTTCTCCACCCCTTGGCTTCCTTGGTCTCCTCTACTGTGCATTGTGTATCTGCCTTATGCATCCACCAAACCTCTGTATTGGCAGAAATACTTGCTCAGTCATTGTCCTAGAACCAAGGCAACTCCTTAATAGGCAACATTCCTTCTTGAACTTGTAAGGGGTCACCATGACCCATCACTTTGTACTCAGAGATCAGGATTTTGCAAACACTCTACATCATTTAATGTACAGCCGTCTATCTCATAAACCTATATAGGACTTCCCTGGTGGGCCAGTGGTAAAGAATCTGCCTGCCAATGCAGAGCACATGGGTTTGATCCCTGGTCCAGGAAGATTTCACTTGCTATGGGGCAATTAAGCCATGTGCCACAACTACTGAGCCCAAGCTCTGGAGCCTGGGAGCTGTACCTTCTGAGCCTGAGTGCCACAACAATTGAAGCCCTCATGCTCTGGAGTCCATGCTCCACAACACGAGAGGCCACCACATGAGAAGGCTGTGCACCAGCACTAGACAGTAGCCCCCACTGGCTGCTGCAACTAGAGAAGACCTGTGAGCAGCAACCAAGGCCCAGCACAGCCAAAATAAATAGATGACAAAAAGAAAACCTAAATAACTAGGTGTGGACCTCTAACTGGTAGAACAGTTCTTGGGAGTTTTTGAGAGGCTGTTCCTGGGTTACCATCCTCAGTTTAGCTTGAAAAAAAACTCCATTTCTTTCATAGATCATCTGATTAATTTCTTCATTGACTAAATAATGCATAGGTGACTGGAGGACTGCGGCCTTCGTAACTAGATAGATAATTTCTATTTAGCTAGATAGCTAGTTTACTTAAAATTGCCCACACTTCTAAAATATAGTTCTTTTGCAGATTATCCTTCGTTTTGATGACTGGGGATCAGGAGAGGGAGAACGAAGCCTACTGGTCACAGGGGAATTGTATCAAGACCCATCTTCTGATAACCCTTCCTAGAGGTTTCTACATTTAGATAAACCTCCCGCCCCAGAGGAACTCCAAGTTCATGGCCTCCAACAGTAATGCTCTTCCTGTTTACCAGAAGACACGTCAGCTTCACACCAGACACACTGTCTAAATGTTGCCCTTTCCATTTGAACTAGAATTGTTGACTTTAGCAGAAAAAGAAGTAATTTTCAACTGACATTTAGCTGGAATAACCCAAATGAGTGCAGGTGGTACCTAATATCCAAGCAACGTTCACTTGACTGTCAAGATCTTCATATTCTTTTTGTTAAACTGATCCTCCAAATTCTGTCCCCTGAATCACTCCATAGCATGTAGCTGAAAGTCCCCAGTCTTGTAATGCACCGCAAAGTTATTCCTTGTCAGCTTGGATTTGGCACTGTACCAGGTCATGGGCTGGAATCCAGCAAGCCAGCCCTCACAGTCAAAGACAGCTGAACCATGGATTGCAGGTCCAGCAAAATCCAAGTTAATATCAAAACCAAGGTTTATCGACTCTCTCTTGTAAGAAGACTTGATTTTGCCATTTTTCTTTACTGTGTTAGTGAAAGAAGGTAGCGCCAAACTCAGATTCAAGCCTTGACAAATCTGGTCTTCATTTTAATTCAATTCTGCTCTCAGAGTGTCATCAGTGGCATTGTTCTGTGATAGATCATACAGTACAGGTATTTGATTCTAAGCTGCCAGGCACTTGACCTGTGTCTGTGTTAGGTGATCCAGATGTTGAGAATGTTGTGTTAGTGCATGATTTTGTTTTCACATCCAGACAACCCCAAACCAGTCCTTCCTTGAAAATATCTCTGGCAGTTTTCCAATGTCACCTCATGACAGAGGAATACACAATGTTTACACACAGCTCAGTGTGTAGGTCTCAATGGCAAGACTGTGAGAAGAAGTCATCTGGTGTCTACTGAGGGGGGAGCTGCAGCCACAGCTGAGGCCTTGGGCTTGTTATGGGTTGGGCGGCAGCTGTCCTGGCTGGAGGGTGAAGTGAAAGCCTTGTAGTTGTTCTTGGCTAAACCTGATTTGTATGGTAGTTGATCAGCCACTATTCATGTACAGTTGACCCTTGAACTATGTGTGGGTTGTAGGCCAACTCTTCCCACAATCTAAAATCCACATATAAATTATAGTTGATCATCTGTACCCATAGTACCTCCATATCTGAGGTTCCTCTGTGTTTGTGGCCAACATCAGCAGATTCAATGAGTCACAAATTATGTAGTCTATATTATTTAATATTGGAAAAAAATCCATGTGTAAGGGGATCAGTCTAGTTCAAACCTGCTTTGTTCCAGGGTCAATTGCATTTCCCCCTCTAGTATCTTCTCTTTTTTTCACCTCTTTATTAAATCTTTGTTCCTTACTAGCTCATTCCTGATTTTCCTTACTGCTCATTTATCTTTCCTTTCTCTACTTATTTTTGTTACTTCTCGCCTTATTTCTCTCTCCTCATGTCAAGGTGTTGCTGAACCAAGATTGAGTCTTCTGCCTTGTGTGCAGAAAAACCTACCTACTGACACAGGGTTGTGGTGAAGGAAAGTGCAGCATTTACTGTAGGTGACAGCAACCATGAGTTCATTTTCTAAGCCTGTCTCTTCCTATTTTGTAAATAAGTTCATTTGTATAATTTCTTTTTAGATGCCACATATAATGAATATGATACTTTGCCTTCTCAGTTTGACTTACTTCACTCAGTATGACACTCTCTAGGTCCATCCATGTTGCTGAAAATGGCATTATTTCATTCTTTTTAATGGCTGAGTAATATTCCATCGCGTGTGTGTATACATATATATATATGTATGACATCTTATATATATATCACACACACACACATATATATATGTGTGTATGTATATATCACATCTTCTTTATCCATCCTTCTGTGGATGGACATTTAGGTTTTTTCCATGTCTTTCCAACATTGTGTAGTCTTGGCTCCTTTATCATAGATTAATTTAATCTGATTAATTAGATTGACTATAGGTGCATGAGCTTATTTCTGGGTTTTCTATCCTGTTCCATTGATCTATATTTCTATTTTTGTGCCAGTACCATACTGTTTTGATGACTGTAGCTTTGAAGTATAGTCTGAAGTCAGGGAGCTTGATTCCTACAGCTCCATTTTTCTTTTTTCAAGATTGCTATGGCTATTTGGCATCTTATGTGTTTCCATATAAATTTTGAGACTTTTTTTGGTTCTGGTTCTGTGAAAACTGCCATTGGTAAATTGATAGGGGTTACTTTGAATCTGTAGATTTCCTTGGGTAGTATAGTCATTTTGACAATATTGATTCTTCCAATCCACGATCATGGTGTATCTTTCCATTTGTTTATGTCTTCTTTGATTTTTTTCATCAGCATCTTATAGTTTTTGAAGCACAGGTTTTTGCTCGGTAGGTAGGTTTATTCCTAGGTTTTTTTTTTTTTTTTTTTTTTTTAATGCAATGGTAAATGGAATTGCTTCTTGAATTTCTCTTTTTGATCTTTTGCTGTTCAGTTCAGTTCAATTCAGTCACTGAGTCATGTCCTACTCTTTGCTTCCCAAGAACCTCAGCACTCCAGGCCTCCCTGTCTATCACCAACTGCCGGAGTCTACCCAAACTCATCTATAGAAATACAATGGATTTCTGTGTATTAACTTTGTAGCCTGCAACTTTACCAAATTCATTGATGAGCTCTGGGAGTTTTCTGGTAGCATCTTTAGGGTCTTCTAAGTACAGTATCATGTCCTCTGCAAACACTGACAGTTCAACTTCTTTTCCTATTTGGATTCCCTTTACTTCTTTTTCTTCTCTGTTTGCTATAGCTAGACTTCCAAAACTGTGCTGAATAAAAGTGGTGAGAATGGACATCCTTGTCTTGTCTTGTTCCTGATCTTAGAGGGAATGCTTTCAGCTTTTCACCACTGAGTATGATGCTAACTTTAATTCAAGAAAATTAAAGATACTAAGGGAATATTTCATGCAAAGATGGGCTCAATAAAGGACAGAAATGGTATGGACTTAACAGAAGCAGAAGATATAAAGAAGAGGTGGCAAGAACACACAGAAGAAGTAATACAAAAAAGATCTTTATGACCCAGATAACCATGATGGTGTGCTCACTCACCTAGAGCCAGACATCCTAGAATGTGAAGCCAACTGGGCCTTAGGAAGCATCACCAGGAACAAAGCTAGTGGAGATGATGGAATTCCAGTTGAGCTATTTCAAATCCTAAAAGATGATGCTGTGAAAGTGCTGCACTTAATATGCCAGCAAATTTGGAAAACTCATCAGTGGCCACAGGACTGGAAAAAGTCAGTTTTCGCGCCAATCCCAAAGAAAGGCAATGCCAGAGAATGTTCAAACTACCATACAATTGTACTCATCTCACATGCTAGTAAAATAATGCTCAAAATTCTCCAAGCCAGGCTTCAACAATATGTGAACCATGACCTTCCAGATGTTTAAGATGGATTTAGAAAAGGCAGAGGAAACAGAGATCAAATTGCCAATATCTGTTGGATCATTGAAAAAGCAAGAGAGTTCCCGAAAAATATCTATTTCTGTTTTATTGACTATGCCAAAGCCTTTGACTGTGTGGATCACAATAAACTGTGGAAAATTCTGAAGGAGATGGAAGTACCAGACCACCTGACCTGTCTCTTGAGAAGTCTGTATGCAGGTCAGGAAACAACAGTTAGAACTGGACATGGAACAACAGACTGGTTCCAAATAAGGAAAGGAGTACGTCAAGGCTGTATATTGTCATCCTGCTTATTTAACTTACATGCAGAGTACATCATGAGAAATGCTGAGTTGGATGAAGCACAAGCTAGAATCAAGATTGCTGGGAGAAATATCAATAACCTCAAATATTCAGATGACACAACTCATGGCAGAAAGTGAAGAAGAACTAAAGAGCCTCTTGATGAAAGTGAAAGAGGAGAGTGAAAAAGTTGGCTTAAAGCTCAACATTCAGAAAACTAAGATCATGGCATCCGGTTTTATCACTTCATGGCAAATAGATGGGGAAACAGTGAAAACAGTGACTGACTTTATTTTTTTGGGCTCCAAAATCACTGCAGATGGTGACTGCAGCCACGAAATTAAAACTTTCCTTGGAAGGAAAGTTATGACCAACCTAGATAGCATATTAAAAAGAAGAGACATAACTTTGCCAACAAAGGCCCGTCTAGTCAAGGGTATGGTTTTTCCAGTAGTCATGTATGGATGTGAGAGTTGGACTATAAAGAAAGCTGAGAGCTGAAGAATTAATGCTTTTGCACTGTGGTGTTGGAGAAGACCCTTGAGAGTCCCTTGGACTGCAAGGAGATCCAACCAGTCTATCCTAAAGGAGATCAGTCCTGGGTGTTCATTGGAAGGACTGACGTTGAAGCTGAAACTCCAATACTTTGGCTACATGATGTGAAGAGCCGACTCCTTGGAAAAGACCCGATGCTGGGAAAGATTGAAGGTGGGAGGAGAAAGGGACGACAGAGGATGAGATGGTGGGATGGCATCACCAAGTCAATGGACATGAGTTTGAGTCAACTCCAGGAGTTGGTGATGGACAGGGAGGCTTGGCGTGCTGCCGTCCATGGGGTCACAAAGAATCGGACATGACTGAGAGACTGAACTGAACTGAACTGAACTGGTGATGCTAGCTGTAGGTTTGTCATATATGGCCTTTATTATGTTGAGCTCTGTACCCTCTAGGCCCACTTTCTGGAGAGTTTTTATCATAAATGGGTGCTGAGTTTTGCCGACAGCCTTTTCTGCATCTATTGAGATGATCATGTGGTGTTCTTCAAATTGTTGATATGGTGTATCACATTGACTGATTTGTGGTTGTTGAAAATTCATTGCATCCCTGGGATGAATCCCACTTGATTATGGTGTATGATCTTTTTAATGTATTGTTGAATACAGATTGCTAGTATTTTGTTGAGAATTTTTACATCTATCTTCATCAGTGATATTAGCCTGTAATTTTCTTTTTTTGTGGTATCTTTGTCTGGTTTTGGTATCAGGGTGATGGTGGCCTCATGAAATGAATTGGGAAGTATTCCTTTTTCTGCAATTTTTTGGAACAGTTTCAGAGGGATAAATGATAACTCTTCCTTAAATGTTTGATAAAGTTCACCCGTGAAGCCATCGGGTCCTAGACTTTTGTTTGTTGGGAAGTTTTCAATCACGGTTTCAATATCAGTGCTTGGTCTGTTCATACATTTTCTATTTCTTTCTGGTTCAGTCTTGGGAGACTGTATCTTTCTAAGAACTTGTACATTTCTTCCAGGCTGTCCATTTTATTGGCATACAGTTGTTCACAGTAGTCTCTTATGATTCTTGGTATTTCTATGGAGTCAGTTGTAACTTACCCGTTTTCATTTCAAATTTCACTGATCTGAGTCCTTTCCCTTTTTTTCTTGATGAGACTGGCTAAAGGTTTATCAGTCTTGTTTATCTTTTCAGAGAACCAACTTTTAGTTTCATTGATCTTTGCTATTGTTTTCTTTGTCTCTATTTCATTTATTTCTACTCTGATATTTATGGTTTCCTTCCTTCTACTAATTTTAGGTTTTGTTTGTTCTTCTTTCTCTAGTTGTTTTAGGTATAAGGTTAAGTTTCTTATTTCAGATTTTTCTTGAGGTAAGATTGTATTGCTACAAACTTCCCTCTTCGAACTGCTTTTGCTGCACCCCATAAGTTTTCGACCATTTAGCTTTCGTTTACGTTTCTCTCTAGGCATTTTTTTATTCCTTCAGTGATCCAGTGGTTGTTTAGTAGCATGTTGTTTAGCCACCACAAGTTTGTGTTTCTCAGAGTTTTTTTCTTGTGGTTTATTTCCAATCTCATAGCATTGTCATCAGAAAAGATGCTTGATATGATTTCAATTTTCTTAAATTTACCAAGGCTCACCATGTGGCCCAGCATGTGGTAAATCCTGGAGAATGTTCCATGTGCACTTGAGAAAAATGTGTAATCTGTTGCTTTTGGATGGAACGCTCTATAAATATCAATTAAGTTCAATTCAGGAACCAGAGTTTAAATAGCTAACATCCATTGGATCATAGAAAAAGCAAGAGAACTATACCTGCCTCCTGAGAAATCTGTATGCAGTTAAGATGCATGTATGAAACGAACATGCCAATGGCTGGATGAAGCACAAGCTGGTATCAAGACTGCTGGAAGAAATATCAATAACCTCAGATATGCATATGACATCACTCTTATGGCAGAAAGCAAAGAGAAACTAAAGAGTCTCTTGATGAAAGTAAAAGAGGAGAGTGAAAAAACTGGCTTTAAATTCAACATTCTAAAAACAAAGATCAAGGCATCCATTCCATCACTTGGCAAATAGATGGGGAAACAAGGAAACAGTGAGAGACTTTATTTTCTTGGGCTCCAAAATCACTGCAGATGGTGACTGCAGCCACAAAATTAAAAGACGCTTGCACCTTAGAAAAAAAGCTATGACCAACCTAGACAGCATATTAAAAAGCAGAGACATTATTTTGCAGACAAAGGTCTATCTAGTCAAAGCTATGGTTTTTCCAGTAGTCATGTATGGATGTGAGAGTTGGACTATAAAGAAAGCTGAGCACTTAAGAATTGATGCTTTTGAACTGTAGTGTTGGAGAAGACTTGGGAGTCCCTTGGACTGCAAGGAGATCAAAGCAGTCAATCCTAAAGGAAATCAGTCCTGAATATTCATTGAAAGGACTGATGCTTAAGCTGAAGTTCCTATATTTTGGCCACCTGATGCAAAGAACTGACTCACTGGGAAAGACCCTGAGGCTGGGAAAAATTGAAGGCAGGAGGAGAAGGGGACAACAGAGGGCAAGATGTTTGCATGGATCACTGACTCAATGGACATGAGTATCAAAAAGCAGAGACATCACTTTTCTGACCCTCTAGTCCCTATTGTCATATATGGTCAAATGTCCATATAGTCAAAGCTATGGTTTTTCCAGTAGTCATGCACAGATATGAGAGTTGGACCATAAAGAAGGCTAAGCACTGAAGAATTGGTGCTTTTGAACTGTGATGCTTGAGAAAACTCTTGAGAATCCCTTGGATTGCAAGGAGACTAAACCAGTCAATCCTAAAGGAAATCAACCCTGATTGGAAAGACCGATGCTGAAGCTGAAGCTCCAATACTTTGGGCACCTGATGCAAAGATCTGGCTCATTGGAAAAGACCCTGATGCTGGAAAAGGTTGAAGGCAGGAGGAGGAGGAGATAACAGAGGATGAGATGGTCGGATGGCATCACCGATTCAACGGAGATGAGTCTGAGCACATTCTGGGAGATACTGAGGGACAGGGAAGCCTGGCTTGCTGCAGTCCATGGGGTCGCAAAGAGTCGGACATCACTGAGTGACTGAACAACAACGACAATGCAAATGACAATAAAAAGAGAGCAGAGATGGTATAGTATTATCAGAAAAATTAGACTTGAAAATTTGTAAGAGGCAAACTACATTATATATTAACAATGTTTCAATATGGCAAGAAGATTCAACAATTATAAACATTTATGCAACTAACAACAGACCTTTAAAATATATAAAGCAAAGATGGACATCATTGAAAGAAGAGATAGTTGTATAATAAGGATGTAACTCCAAAGGGAAAGGGGTGGGAGACTTTTTGCAAAACTGTAACAGCCCCTGCATTCTCCTTCTAAGGGGTGAAGGAGCTTTCCCTAATCTTCCTCTCCTTCCATGAACTTCTTGGAATGAAGTGTTCCCTGCCAAGTTGAGAACTTTTGCTTGTTTTGTAAATTCTCCAGGGTTGCTTCTGTGTCTTTTAGGAGGAAAGCTTAGTTGTGCCTCTGCCCAAATAGTTGTCCAACAGAGATGAGGACTTTGGCTTTCTCAGGACTAGTTTAGGCTCAGCACAGAATCATAAACTTACCACTTACATAAAATTCATTTACTTCCATGGGAAACAATATAAAGTTACAAAATTTGTCAGTTAAAGACTAAGAAGCTAAAATTGAGCATCTATAATCCATATCATTTTACATGAAAGACATTAAAAAATTTTATTGGAGTATAGTTGATCTACATTGTTTTGTTAGTTCAGGTGTACAGCAAAGTGGAAAGAATTTTAACACTAACAAAATAGAAAGGCCATAACCGTAGGATAAAAATACTTCTTTAGCTTGAATATATCTAGTTCTTGGGCAAAGAATTTTGTATGTTGTATGTCAACCAGTTGAAGTATCATTACCTGCCACAATCTTTAGATGACATTTTGTGAATATTTGATTCAGTTTAAATTCCCCTTATAATCTAAATATTTGATATTGTTCATACACTAGAGTCAATGATTTCTTTGAGAAAAAAGATTTACATCCCTTTCCCCATGACAGAGTCAACCACTTCCTCCAACATATTTTCATAATTTTGAGGCAAGCCTTTATTATATAATTGATAACATTGCATTCAAATATTTATTTTTCTCTTATAGCAATTCTCAGGAAAGGGTTGATGGCTTCCCATGTCTGTAAGCTAATATTTTCTATGTTGATAATGTCAAGGAAATGAATTACTCAATAGATCCAGATTAATTATAAAAGAAAAAGACTGAGACATCTGGGAGTAAGAATATTTAGCAATTGCAAAAACAGACTATATGTAGGTCTAAAACCTGGGTCTGCCACCATGATGTTGTGACTACAAAACAAGCTTTCAGTACCCCATCGCTGCTGTTGTTCAGTCATTAAGTTGTGTCTGACTCTTTGCAACCCCATGGACAGCAGCAAGCCATGCTTTCCTGTCCCACACTATCTCTCAGAAGTTGCTCAAACTCGTAACCATTGGGTTGGTGATGCCATCCAACCATCTCATCCTCTGCTGCCCTCTTCTTCTTCTGCCTTTAATCTTTTCCAGTATCAGGGTCTTTTCCAGTGAGTCCACTGTTCGCATCAAGTGGCCAAAGGATTGGACATGCATCTCCAACATCAGTCCTTCCAATGAACATTCAGGGTTGATTTCCTTCAGGATTGACTGGTGATCTCCTTGCTGTCCAAGGGACTCTCAAGAGTCTTCTCTAGCACCACAATTCAAAAGCAGCAATTCTTTGGCTTTCAGCCTTTTTTTTACAAAACAAGCGTTCAGTATCCCAGTACACTGTGATATTCTGTAGGGTTGAAATGCTAGTATACTTACTGGGGTAAAATCAGGATGGGCTTTTAAGTGAGAATAGATATGGTGACATCTTTTAAAGGAGTGTAGAATTATTCAGTTTGAAAATTTAATGCAAAGTGATCCTCGAGATATATACTGTTACATAAATTCAGATTTCATAGTTTTTAAAAAGACAGTAATACATGTTATTTTACCCCAAATATTAGGATTTTGGATACCAGGCACATTTTATTTCAGAATGTCAGCACATGGCAAACCTGTACCACAGACACACCCTCCTTCCCTGGCCGAGGTCTTTGGACTTTTTAAGGTGTCATCTAGTAGTTACATATCCTTTTGATAGAGGTCACTGAATATGCCTTTGGCCATGTATTCTCAATTGTCCCAGGTTAGAAACAGTATTCAGCAGAGGATGATGTCATGTGTTGATGGCCAACGAATGAACATCTGGAAGGTGACTCAGTCCAAATGTATTGCTTTATTCCCTCAAATTTTACTAGTCAGATTTTAGAAGTTTGATATCATGTGGCAACAATATTTCTCAGCTGCTAGCTTGGGTCTGTGTAACTGGTCAGTTTATTTTACATGGAATATGCTGTGCTTAGTCACTCAGTCATGTCCGATTCTTTGTGACACCATGAACTGCAGGTGTCACAGGCTTCTCTGTCCAAGGGGGTTCTCCAGGCAAGAATACTGGAGTGGGTTGCCATACCCTCCTCCAGGGGATCTTCCCAACTCAGGGATCAAACCCAGGTCTCCCAAATAGCAGACAGATTCTGTACTGTCTGAGCTACCAGGGAAGCCCTGTACATGGGATACCAAATAGTAAAATACTTGCTCTTTACTGAGGTGTATATGGAAAAATACTTTGAGAGCTATTATGTGTGTGCCCTTGTTGAAGATGATTCATGAAGAAAATTTTCCACACTGTTTGCCTGCTGAAGACCCAGAATCTGTTATTGCTTTCACTCCTGCTTGCAAAACGACCACCTTTTCTCCCAGACCCTCCCCTTTGTAATACAGAACCAAGACAGCTGACACGCAGTGCTGACATTGTTTCCCTGAGGTCTTCCTTTAAAGCCCCAGTGCAGTCTGTACATCACACACCTCCTGAGATACCGCAGGCAACACATTTAGCATTTCCCTAAAACAGAACATAGAGTGCCATCCTTCCAACCTCGAAGATTAGTTTCCTCATCAGATGTAAACATACCACCAAGCCAGGGCCCCATATTTTATGGGGTTGTTCCCTGAGGATGGTAAAAGGATGGTGAGGACTTGTGCCCTGCCTGGTAAAGGCTTCAGCCTGAAACTGACCCTTCCTGCTCACATTTCTTGGCTAGGACAAGTCCCATGGTCCATTTAACTTCACAGAGGAGAGGTGCAGTCTTTCCTGTGCCTCCAAAAAAGAAGGAAATTAATCACAGTGGACAACCCAAATGACTACCTGAGAAATTCCCTGATTAAGTGGTATTAGTTGTCATTTCCCTATGGCTGTAGCAAACAGCAGAGATGTATGGGAGATAGGTCAGTCCTCTCTCCGTCTCTCCCTCTGACTCTGTCCTTTCTGAAAACAAATTCAGATGGTTGTGATATAGTAGAGTGCATGGGTAAGTGTAAGTTATTAATCACATTCCAGGCCTTGGACTAGATACTGTTTTGTGTGGGTGTAAGGCATTTGCTTTCCTTTGCACTGAACAAGATGGATGGCTCCTGCACCTTGGACGTCAAAGAGATGTGGTGTTGGAGGCCCAGGAGTGAGTGGAAGCAGTGCCGTGAACATCAGCATCTGACCCCAGCAGCAGAGGTGACAGAAATGAAGTATCAGTGGTCAGCCAGAACCTGGGCAGTGGACAGAGCTGAAAAGAGTCAGGCTGACATGGGTGTGGAATGGTTAAATCTAGTTGTAAGCTGTGATGAACCTAGACAGTGTATTAAAAAGCAGAGACATCACTTTTCTGACCCTGTAGTCCATATAGTCATATATGATCAAATGTCCATATAGTCAAAGCTATGGTTTTTCCAGTAGACAAGTACAGATATGAGAGTTGGACCATAAAGAAGGCTGAGCACTGAAGAATTGGTGCTTTTGAACTGTGGTGCTGGAGAAGACTCTTGAGAATCCCTTGGATTGCAAGGAGACTAAACCAGTCAATCCTAAAGGAAATCAACCCTGATTGGAAAGACCGATGCTGAAGCTGAAGCTCCAATACTTTGGGCACCTGATGCAAAGATCTGGCTCATTGGAAAAGACCCTGATGCTGGAAAAGGTTGAAGGCAGGAGGAGGAGGGGATAACAGAGGATGAGATGGTCGGATGGCATCACTGATTCAATGGAGATGAGTCTGAGCACATTCTGGGACATACTGAGGGACAGGGAAGCCTGGCTTGCTGCAGTTCATGGGATCGCAAAGAGTCGGACATCACTGAGTGACTGAATAACAACAAGAACATCCCCTGAGGATTTTGGGCTTCAGTGTGGACAGGAAATCTCCTAATAATGGGAGACAATGAAAGCCAGAGAAAATTCAGTCTGATGAATGCTGGCTGAGCTGAGTAGAACTCCCAGGCTAGTGAACCTTAGCAAAGTACCAATTACGTTAAAAAGAATTAATGATAGAAGTTGATAATTGCACTGTGGTTAATATGAAAATATCTGTATTGGGAAAATACATACTTATCTAGGGAAAAGGCCTTCATATATGTAACTTATTCTCAATATGTTAAAGAAAGAAAGGCTGTGTGATTTTGTGTATTCATATAGAGAGAAGGCATACATGGTAAAGCAAATTGGGTAGAATGCAAACTATCAGTGAATTCAGGTAGAAGCTATATGTGTGTCTTTGCACTATTATTATTTTTGCAATATTCTGTAAATTTTTAATTATTTTAGCCTCCATATTAAAACAGAATGACATGACAGTGTGGCACATGTCATAATTAGAGTGACAAAGTCCATAGTAGGCTAGGGGAGTATCCGTCAGCTATAACCGAGGGTAGGGGATTCAGGGCAGGCTTCATCGAGAAGTTTCAGGAGATATTGGAAGGATGACGACCTGACAGAGGGGTGTGAGGCCCTGGAGCATCTGACTGAGGTGGGAGCAAGACAGGCTGCAGGGAAGAATTGTGAGGCCCTGTCCATCCTGAGAGTCTGTTACGGAAGGGAACGCCGTGTGTGCTCTGACCCAGCAGGACCCGCCCTCCTCATAGTGAGTGTCTCCTGTGTGCCCAAGAGCGCTGCCTCCTTCCCCTCCAGACAGTCACACATTCCTTCTCATTGCCGGAGCCGAGGCTCAGGAACCTTCAAGGGAAGAAAGTCCGAGGGAGGGGCTTGCAGCCCAAAGTGGGCTGGGATGGGCAGGGCCTACATGCTTTGCTCTCCCCATAAAGGCTCAGCACTTCACCCACCTCAGGACTCTCTGCAGAGGCAGTAGCTCTGAGTCTCCACCTGGCAGGAACTCTCGGCTCCTGCCATCTGTGAGGAAGGAAGGGGATAGCTCTCCGTGCTGTGAGGAAGCTGAGTCTGAGACAAGATCTGAGTGTGTGAGGAGCCACGATGCCAGCTTAGGTCTGATCTTGGTCTCAGGGATGCAGAGTTTCAGAGAATGGAGCCTGTGAGCCCTTAAAGATTTGAGGGTTGGATGAGGTGGGGTCTATTCCAGGAGGTTCGAGAATGCTCAGAATCCCATCACTTTCCATTTGAGGTTTCCATATGCAGAAAGTTCAGAGATCATAATAGGAAGATGAAAAGTGATGGATCAGCAAGGATGGAAGGGAGAGAAAGAATGAACCCGCCAATGCCGTTCTGCACCTCCTTTCTTCTTAGGGACAAGGTACCAGATTCTGCCTCCTGCTGTTCCCCTCTTTGGCCACCAGAGGGCGGGGTGCAGGTAAGTCACTCAAGAGCAGCAGTTTCATCAGCTCACCCAGGAGCACAGTGGAGCAGAGGGAGTGGAGCTGGGCTGGACGCTGATGTCCTGGCCCAGAGGGGAATTCATGGAGATGCAGAGAAGCCACACTTTGCAGCCAAATTGAGCTGTGGCCTAGTGTTGATTGCAGGTCTCTCTGGATGTGTGGTCTGAAGCTAAGGCCTGTCCTGGGGCTCCTTCTGTGCCTCTGTGTGGCTGAGTGGACTCAGGGGAGTCATAGTGGCGAAGACTGCTTTCTTCTAGCTGCTCCTGCTCCTATGGCCTTGGATTTGGGATTTCCAGAGGGTGCTTTGTGGTCAGGGCTGTGTCCAGGGAACATTCTTCCCTAATCCTCGTCCTTACAATTCCATTTATCACAGTAGGCATAATGAGAATTTTCATGTTTAATTAGTTGTGGAGAAGAATGCAAGTTAAATTAAACCTGTACTAGATGGTGGCTCAGCTAGTCTTAGCAGAGAAGACACAGAACTCTGGGGCTGCAAAGCCCAGTGATGAACCTGTGAAGGGGAAAGGAGGTGGGAGTCAATGACCAGGAAGGCTGGAGTGAGCCGTGTGACACTATTAATGAGAATTATCCTCACATCCTCTACAGTGACCCCTTCTGTTGGGAAGTTCTGGGTGAACAAAACCTGTGCCCTTTTCCTGTCTTTCCTGCCCAGAAGCTGCAAGGAAATCTAAGACAGTTGCCATAGAGCAGGTGGTAAGTAATAAACCAACTCAGCATCCTCTCCTTTTGGCCCCTTTTCCACTACAGATCCTGGTTATTGAGATCAAAACGGGTGTGCCTACCACTCCTGTCTTATCTGACCCAAGCTGCCAGGCTAGGAGATTTTCAGTGGGAATTTTGAGGCCTTTGGGTCCCATCTAGCTGTAAGAGACATGATCTTCTGAACACAGGGAGTGTTCCTGGTGTTCCTGGTGACTCTTAGTTTAGCGACCAGAGCTCTGATGACTGTAAGACTTTCTCCTTCTTGTAAGTAAGCTAAATAGTTAGTCTGCCCCAGTGTCATAGATTCTAGTAGAAAACATGCGCTTCCAGAGGCAGAGACATAGAACTTTATTACTCACAGAAGTAGCCAGAGCATCAGCTTTTTCCTGTGCTGTTTCTGTGGTCCCATCCCATCACAGTGATGTGAAGAGGTCCAGGAGATATCTGCACGTGTAATTTGTTTGCCAAAAGTGAAAAGTGAAAATGAAGTTGCTCAGCTGTGTCCGACTCTTCATGACCCCATGGACTGTAGCCTGCCAGGCTCCTCTGTCCATGGAATTTTTCAGGCAAGGATACTAGAGTGGGTTGCCATTTCCTTCTCCAGGGCATGTTCCCAACCCAGGGATAGACTCGGTCTCCCGCACTGCAGGTAGACTCTTTACCCTCTGAGCTGCTCATAAATTGGACTCGTCAAGCAAGTACAAGTCTTTTTTGATATTACAGCTTATTTTCTTTGGGGCTGAGTATGAGGAGGAATTCTGCACTTAGGAAATCTGAATCTTATAAGATGGGCAGTGACTATGCCTGCCCTTAGCTCTGAGTTGCAGAGGCCACATCCTGATGTGGACTTGAGATGAGGTCAAGTGCTGTTATCAGGCCTTGAATGGTCAGAAGCAGGCTCTATCCAGAGGGAGATACCATCTCTGTCTTCTTGGATGTTTGTTATATAAAATCTTTGCAAAGGTAGCATGGAAAAAAGGCAGTCAGTTTCCCTGCTCTTAGATGACCCACAGAGAATTGTCCTCAAGAAATGGGTATGTGTAGGATCCTTCAGGATACATTTCTGACTTCCCAAATTCTTTCTGGTAATGGGGCCTGACAGGGACTCCCTGTTTTCAGACAGGGGGTCTCTGGGTTGGTTCCCTCTGCAGATGGCCTGTATCACCTCTGCACTGAGAATGGTGTCATCTACCAGACCTTCTGTGACATGACCTCTTGGGGCAGTGGCTGGACCCTAGTGGCCAGTGTGCATGAGAACCACATCCTTGGGAAATGCATGTTGGGTGATTGCTGGTCCAGTCAGCAAGGCTGACTACCCAGAGGGCGACAGCAACTGGGCCAATTACAACACGTTTAGGTCTGCAGAGGAGGCCACAAGTGATGACTATAAGGTGGGTGGTACTGAGCACTCAGGTGGGAAAGGGTGGGAGCTGAGTGTGGCTGGAGCAGAGCATGCGGAAGGGAAGGCAGGAGATGGGGATGGGGAGGTGGGGCTGGAGAAAAGACAGACAGAAGTCCATGTCTTGAATCACAGCTTCTTCCCACCAAGGCTGTTTGGGTGGTGGGCCCTCATTGTCTGCTGGAGGAGGGTGGGGGTATGAGCACTGCTGGGCACTTGCCCCCCTGAAGCCCAGAGCTCTCAGCTCAAGTGAGGTCTGCGTGTGTGGGTCTTTGGCTGGTGGCACCTCCTGGGTCAGTAAGGTTCAGTGTGTGTCCCTCTGCAGAACCCTGGCTACTACGACATTCAAGCTCTGGACTTGGGCATCTGGCATGTACCCAACAAGTGTCCCCTGCAGCACTGGAGGAACAGCTCCCTGCTGAGATACCACACCAACATTGGCATCTTCCGGAGACTGGGACAGAATCTGTTTGGTTCTACCAGGTACATGGGGCTATTGGATGGGGGTGGGGGCACTTCTTTTGGTGAGCTGAGGGCCAGGAGTTTGGGGTGAGAATAAGTCTGGTCTGGGTCCCATGTCCCTAGCAGGAGCTTGTTCTTGGCTCTTTATTCCCTCTCTGAGTCAAGTGAACTTACGGGCTACCTCTCTTGGGAGTTCTGAGTCAAGCAAGGGAAGAAGCATATGGGGGAAAAGAGAGGGACTCAAGGCTGTTGGACATAGTTATGATAGAGGGTAGGTGGGGAGGAATTAGTATTTTAAGACTGATCTGAAAATGACACCTGAGGGCATTAAATCTCCTGCTTGTCCTCACCAACCAGTATTTTGGTCTCTGTAGAAATAGCCAGTGAAATACGGAGCAGGGAAGTGCTGGACTGACAATGGCCCAGCCATTCCTGTCGACTATGACTTTGGTGATGCTGAGAAAACTGCATCTTATTATTCACCAGGATAGTCAGTGTGAGTATCTCCTTCCCAAGCCCAGTCATCAGCTCTTCCCTGCTCTCTTGGGGAAAGTGTAACTAGCAACAGTTAATGATTGCTAGCATTTATTGAACACATACAATATACCATGGTGTAATATAGGAACTTGACATGATTTTGTGTCATTTAATCATCATGAGAAAAGAATGAAGTTAGTATTACTCTTCTCCATTGTAGAGGATACAAGCTCAGTCTTCTTAACCAATACCCTGTATGACTCTTATAATAGTTCAGGAAAGAGGTAAGTTAAAGTTCAGAGGCAAAAACAAATAGCAAAGTGGTGAGAAAAATTTGTTTTTGTAATGATGAATAGAATACCAAAGAAGCTGAAGTTGACCAGTTCTATGAAGATCTATAAGACCTTCTAAAACTAACACCAAAAAAGATGTACTTTTCATCATGGGCATTGTAATACAAAAGTAGGAAGTCAAGAGATAACTGGAGTAACAGGCAAGTTTGGCCTTGGAGTACAAAATGAAGCAGGGAAAAAGCTAACAGAATTTTGCCAAAAGAATGCACTGGTCGTAGCAAACACCCTCTTCCAATGACACGGAACACAGCTCTGCACATGGATAGCACCAGTTGGTCAATACCGAAATCAGATTATGTTCTTTGCAGCCAAAGATGGAGAAGCTCTATACAGTCAGCAAAAAGAAGACCTAGAGCTGACTGTGGGTTGGATCATGAGCTCCTTATTGTAAACTTAAGGCTTAAGTTGAAGAAAGCAGAGAAAAACATTAAGACATTCAGGTATGATTTAAATAAAATCCCTTATGATTATACAGTGGAAGTCACAAATAGATTCAAGGGATTAGATCTGGTAGAGAGAGTATCTAAAGAACTATGGGCAGACGTTCATAACATTGTATCAGAGGTGGTGACCAACATCATCTCAAAGAAAAAGAAATGCAAGAAGGCAAAATGGTTGTTTGAGGAGGCCTTCTCTAAATCCAGCTTGTACATCTGGAAGTTCTTGGTTAACGTACTGATGGAGCTAGCTTGAAGGATGTTAAGCATTACTTTGCTAGCATGTGAAATGAGTACAATTGTGCAGTAATTTGAATATCTTTGTTTAGAAAATAGAGTTTAGAAAATAGCTGAGAAAAAAAGAGAAGCGAAAGGCAAAGGAGAAAGGGAACGATATACCCAACTGAATACAGAGGTACAAAGAATAGTAAGAAGAGAAAAGAAAGCCTTCTTAAGGGAACAGTGCAAAGAAATAGAGAAAACCAACAGAATGGAAAAGATTAGAGGTCTCTTCACGGAAACATTTCATGGAAAGATGGGCACAATAAGGGATGGAAACGACAAGGACCTAGTAAAAGAAGAAGAGATTAAGAAGGGTTGGTAAGAATACATAGAAAAACTATATTAAAAAGGTCTTAATGATCTGGAAAGCCATGATGGTGTCATCACTCACCTAGAGGCAGAAACTGTGGAGTGCAAAGTTAAGTAGGTCTTAGGAAGCATTACTATATATAAAGCTAGTGGAGGTGCTAGAATTCCAGCTGAGCTATTTGAAATCTTAAAAGATGATGCTGTTAAAGTGCTACACTCAATATGCCAGCAAATTTGAATAACTCAGCATTGGCCATGCGACTGGAAATTCATTCCAATCCCAAAGAAAGGCACTGTCAAAATTATTCAAGTTACTGCACAATTGTGCTCATTTCACAAGCTAACAAGGTAATGCTCAAAATCCTTCAAGCTAGGCTTCAATAGTACTTGAACCGAGAACTTCCAGATATATAAACTAGATTTAGAAAAGGCAGAGGAACCAGAGATCAAACTTCCAACAGCCACTGCATCATAAAAGTAAGTAATGGAATTCCAGAAAAATATCTACTTCTGCTTCATCGACTATGCTAAAGCCTTTGTGTGGATCACCGCAAACTGTGGAAAATATTTAAAGAAATGGGAACACCAGATCACCTTACCTGTCTCCTGAGAAACCTGTATGTAGATCAAGAAGCAACAGTTAGAACCAGACATGGAATAACAGCCTGGTTCAAAATTGAGAAAGGAGTAGGTCAAGGCTATATATTGTCACCCTGCTTATTAAACTTTTATGTAGGGTGCATCACGTGAAATGTCAAGCTGGATGAATCAACAAGCTGAAATCAAGATTACCTGAAGAATTATCAACAACCTCAGTTATGCAGATGATACCACTTTAATGGCATAAAGTGAAGAGGAAATAAAGAACCTTTTGATGAAGGTGGAAGAGGAGAGTAAAAAAGCTGGCTTAAAGCTCAGCATTCAAAACACTAAGATTATGGCTTTCTGTCCTATCACTTCATGGCAAATAGAAGGAGAAAAAGTGGAAACAGCGACAGACTTTATTTTCTTGGGATCCAGAATCACTGCAGACAGTGACTGCAACCATGAAATTAAAAGACGTTTGCTCCTTGGAAGAAAGAAAGCTATGACAAACTTAGTGTTTTAAAAAGCAGAGATATCACTTTGCAGACAAAGATCTATACAATCAAATCTCTAGTTTTTCCAGTAGTCGTGTATGGTTGTGAGAGTTGGACTATAAAGAAGGCTGAGTGCCAAAGAATTGATGCTTTTGTACTGTGGTGTTGGAGAAGACTCTTGAAAGTCCCTTGGGCAGCAAGGAGAACAAACCAATGAATCCTAAAAGAAATCAGCCCTGAATATTCACTGGGAGGACTGAGGCTGAAGCTGAAGTTCCAGTAATTTGGCTATTTGATGGGAAGAGCTGACTCATTGGAAAAGACTCTGATTTGGAGAAAGATTGAGAGCAAGAAGAGAAGGGGGCGACAGAGGTTGGATGGCATCATCTACTCAATGCATATGAGTTTGAGCAAACTCCGGGAGATGGCAAAGGACAGGGAAGCTTGGTGTGCTGCATTCTATTGGGTCTCAAAGGGTCCAACATGATTTAGTGACTGAACAACAAACGATGGATAGCTATTATTTTAAAGAAGCCACAGACTTAAGTTTTTGGTGGGAAAATAAGTCATTTTACGTTAACGTCATGGTAATTGGATGAGAAGTGTGCTAGCAGAAACAGATGGCCACTTCTGATAATTGCTTATTCCTGCTGGACCTCTGAAGGTTTTCTTGCTGATCTCTCAGTGGATTATTAACTTCACCTATGAGCCCTAGGCAGACAAGTGACTCTTGTGAACATGAGCCTTGGTCCCATTACTTCAGATGGAGGGAAGATCTCTTCCATTGAAGTTCAGAGCCAGGATGTAGCAGCCACTGTCCACAGAGGTGCTAGGTTTCATCCCCGCAGCTTGAAGTTGCTTGACCTGTTGTTGATTTAGGGAACCCCTGGGCTGGTCAAAAGGAAACTGTTTTCAGTTCATCCTTTGAATACTTAGGCCTTTCTCTGCCTCTTCTTTTCCAGGGGAATTTGTTGCAGGATTTGTCCAGTTCACGGTGTTTAATAATGAGAGAGCAGCCAATGCCCTGTGTGCTGGGATGAGAGTCACTGGCTGCAACACTGAGTTCGTGAGTTTTGGGAAGAATCATGGCTTGTGCATGTGTGTGTGTGTCTGTGTGTGTGTGTGTCTGTGTTTGTGTGTGCACAACCCCTTATGGGGTATATTGCTGTATGTCTCTGTAGCTTGCATTTTTCTTCTTTTGCTGGTATTTTGTGGACATAATTTTAAAATTGTTACTATTATTTTTACTTGAGATGTAATCAATATGTAATATTATGTTAGTTTCAAGTGTGTACTAGAATGATTTTATTTTTTTATGTATTGTGAAATGATCATCAGAATAAGTCTAGTCAACATCCACTACCACACATAGTTACAAATTCTTTTTTCTTCTGAGGAAAAGTTTTAACATCTACTCTTTTATAATTTTTCAATGTACACCATGATATTATGATTATAGGAAGCATACTGTATATTACATCCCCAGGAACTTAATTTGTAAGTGATAGTTTGTACCTTTAACCATTAGACATAATTTACTTCATTAAAGTACAATTTCTCTATATTCTCATGTATGATTAGTACCTTTATGTTGTGTTTAAGAAGTATTTCCATATATTGAGATCACAAAAACATTATCTAGTATTCTTATTAACTTCTAGAATCTTTTTTTTTTTGTTTGTTTCTTCAGTCTTGTAGAAGTGAGCAGCACAGGTGTGTCAGCTGGAGAGTGTCTTTGAGGGACGTTTTGTGACTGGAGGGGCAGGAGGAAAAGGGAGTCAGAGCTCTAAGAACAAGCATGCTCACTCACAACTTTTCCTTCCACACCTGTCAGTCTGAGAAATGTGATCCTGAAGTCAAGGACATCTTCACTTCCCCCTGCAATTATCAGTTCGTCCATTTGTCAGTCAAAAAGAGGCAGCTGTGCCCTCATGACAAGGCCCCTAGATTCTGATCTGGAGGATAATGGATGTGTTGGTCCTGGGAGTGGGGTTGGGTGTGTCCTCCCCTACTCTGGATTCCATGAATCCTTATTCTGTTCATAAGTGCCCATTTGCATTTACCCCTGTATGTATTGATTCAAAAATACATGGGAGGGTACCTACAAAGTGCTAGGTATTAGAACTGCAGGCTGACAGAGTCATCTTAAGCAACTCAAGTGGTTAGGGACAGAGATATAAATGCATGACTGCCAGAATGGCTGCTATCCACAAGTCTACAAGCAATAAATGCTGGAGAGGGTGTGGAGAAAAGGGAACCCCCTTACACTGTTGGTGGGAATGCAAACTAGTACAGCCACTATGGAGAACAGTGTGGAGATTCCTTAAAAAACTGGAAATAGAACTGCCATAAGACCCAGCAATCCCACTGCTGGGCATACACACCGAGGAAACCAGAATTGAAAGAGACACGTGTACCCCAGTGTTCATAGCAGCACTGGTTATAATAGCCAGGACATGGAAGCAACCTAGATGTCCATCGGCAGATGAATGGATAAGGAAGCTGTGGTACATATACACAATGGAATATTACTCAGCCATTAAAAAGAATACATTTGAATCAGTTCTATTGAGATGGATGAAACTGGAGCCCATTATACAGAGTGAAGTGAGCCAGAAAGAAAAACACCAATACAGTATACTAATGCATATATATGGAATTTGAAAGATGATAATGATAACCCTATATGCTAGACAGAATAAGAGACACAGATGCATAGAACAGTCTTATGGACTCTGTGTGAGAAGGTGAGGGTGGGATGATCTGAGAGAATAGCACTGAAACATGTATATTATCATATGTGAAACAGAATGCCAGTCCAGGTTCGATGCATGAGACAAGTGCTCAGGGCTGGGGCAATGGGATGACCCAGAGGGATGGGATGGGGAGGGAGGTGGGAGGGGGGGGCTCAGGATGGGGAACACATGTAAACCCATGGCTGATTCATGTCAATGTATGGCAAAAACCACTACAATATTGTAAAGTAATTAGCCTCCAACTAAAATAAAGAAATTAATAAAAAAAATAAATAAATGCATGACTGCAGTCTCACGTGGTATCACCTGTGATAGCAACATAAACAAAGGGCCCTGGGAACACAATACAGAAGCTTCTACCTCTGCTAATGGCACACAGTTGATTCTGCAGGAAGGTGACATTTTTGATGAATATCAAAAGATGTGTGTAGAGTTCAACAGGCAGCAAGGGGCAAATAGTGTCCTTTGAGAATGAATGACTAACATGTTCAAAATCACTGGGATTTTATAGACCATGGTGTGTTGAGGGGGCAGTGAGCTGTTGTGTAAATTGTATCATGGTATGCACATGGTGTAGAATCAAGAGCTGGAAATACTTGCAGGAAGTAGGGCAAGGAGGGGCTTTTACATTATGTTCAGGATATAGAGTTTATGTTATAGGTGATGGGACACATCAGAGGACTTTGAACAGAGTAGTGACCTGATCACTTTGGTTTAGCAAGGAGGGGGACTTGGATTCAAGAGCAGGGAAATGAGTCAATGAGACCATGAGGCAGGTGTAAAGGTGCAGATGTGAAACACTGAGGACTTGAGCTAGGGTGTTGTTGATAAAGCTGAAAGAGCAAAGATGAATGCACAGACGATGGAACCAACAGCTCTTGATGATTAAACGAAAATGGGAGATGGCAAGTGATGAAGACCAAACAGACTTCAGGGTTTTGTTTTGGGTGACTGGATGCTATCAGTTAAGATGTGTGATGAGAGAGGAATAGATTCAAGGACAGCAAGAGAGAATTAGTTTTGTTTTGCTCAAGTGGAGTTTTAGATCTAAAGATATGTAGGTGGAGACATCCATGTGACAGTTGGATATGGGGTTTCAAACGCAGAAAATAACTGGCTGCCCTCTGAAATTTAGGAGCATCACAACAATGTATGATTATGCTGGTGTTAGCAAAAGTCATGGGAGAAGATGAGCCTCACTGGGAGAGTGAGAAGTGGACAGAGCTGTGAGGAATAGCATTTGGGGGACTGATTAAGGAAAAGAGGTGAGCTGAGGGGCCTGAGAATAAACGGGAAAGAAGGTAAAAAGGAATTCAGGAGAACATGATTTCAGAGTCCACTGGAGAGTGAGTTCTGTGCAGGGGAGTGGTCAAGGCCAAGTAGGAGAAGGACCGAAATTACAGGGGATTAGACCATTAAGAGAATGGCACCCCACTCCAGTATTCTTGCCTGGAAAATCCCATGGACGGAGGAGCCTGGTAAGCTACAGTCCATGGGGTCGCTAAGAGTCGGACACGACTGAGCAACTGCACTTTCACTTTTCCTTTTCATGCACTGGAGAAGGAAATGGCAACCCACTCCAGTATTCTTGCCTGGAGAATCTCATGGACGGTGGAGCCTGGTAGGCTGCAGTACATAGGGTTGCGAAGAGTCGGACACGACTGAACGACTTCACTTTCACTTTTCACTTCATGCATTGGAGAAGGAAATGGCAACCCATTCCAGTATTCTTGCCTGGAGAATCCCAGGGACGGCGGAGCCTGCTGGGCTGCCATCTATGGGGTCGCACACAGAGTCGAACATGTCTGAAGCGACTTAGCAGCAGCAGCAGCAGATCCTTAAGAGCTCACTAGTGTGTTTACAGCCAATCCCTCACTGTGTCTTCTCCCTGCCCCCCAGCACTGCATTGGTGGAGGAGGATTCTTCCCAGAGAGCAGTCCCTTGCAGTGTGGGGATTTCTCCTCCTTTGACTGGAATGGATATGGAGCTCACTGGGGTTACAGCTCCAGCCGGGAGATCACTGAGGCAGCTGTGCTCCTGTTCTACCACTGAGAGGTGTGTGGTGTAAGACACAGAAGCCAGCTCCTAAGCGCAGACACTCAAAGATGGAAAAATAGAATGTTAACAAGGAGGGGAGGGGAATAGATTATATCACTTTGTGCACTTTGTGGTTTTGAATTTCCTTGAGTCTATTTACAAATTGACAGAGACCTGAAGACCTGAAGGGATGTTTTGAAACAATACCTCTCATTCTGGTGAATGCCTCTTTGAACATTCTGAGTTTGAATCTTCAAGTCGCAACTTCAAGTTCTTGAATACAAGTTTGCCCATTTCTGAGATTGAAGGGCAGAGGGAAATGATTCTTATGAATTTTTCATAACATACTGTTATTAGCTAATCAAGTAAAGTCCTCAACGTAAACATCTTAAAGAAGAATAGATTACTTAGATTCAGTAGGAAAAAAGAGATTAAGGTCACAGCTGTCCATTTCCTTTATTCCTCCAGCTTTGACACTCAGGACAGTGTCCCTACAATAATTATAGTATGTGTTGCAATGTGTGTGTGTTGGGGAGGGTTCTCACAATACCAAGAAATTCACTGAAAAGTAGCTGGGAGTCCTCCAAGTCAACTCAATTTTGACCCAATCTACCGGGAGACAGGATCAGATCCCCATGTGAAAGGCTGAGTCCTACAAGTCTGCCCCTTGTATCCTTCTGAGGGGAGAACTGCAGCCACAGCTGAGGCCCTGGGGCTTTTTTTGGTTTGGGCAGCAGCTGTCTTGGCTGGAGGGTGAAGTGAAAGCCCTGTGGTTGTTCTTGGCTAAACTTGGTTTGTATGGTACTAGGTCATCTACTATTAATATATAGTTGACCTTTGAACAACCTGTGGGCACCAATCCCCTGCACAGTTGAATAGTTCATACTTGGCCCTCTGTACCATGGTTCCTCCATATCTGCAGTTTCTGAGTTTGTGGTCAGCAACTGCAGATTCAGTGAGTCATGGATGGTGCAGTATTGTGTCAAGGAAACCTGCATATAAGTTGACCAACACAAATCAAATCTGTATTGTTCAAGAGTCACCTGTATTTGCTTTTTTTCTAGTATCTTCTTTTGCTTTCACCTCCTTAGTAAATCTTTGTCCCTTACTAGCACATTCCTGACTTCACTTTTTGCTCCTTTATTCTTTCTTTCTCTACTCATTTTTGTTACCTCTTGCCTTTTTTCTCTCTCCTCGTGTCAGGGTGTTATAAAACCAAACTTGAGTCTGCTGGCCTATGTGCAGGGAAGCCAATCTACTGACATGGAGCTGTGGTGAAGGAAAGTACAACATTTACTGCAAGTGCCCAGCAAGGAGTTTAGGTAGCTAATGCCCACAAAGTGCCTGAACTCCCCAGTGTCTTTCAGGGAAAAATTTTTAAAGACAGAGTGAGGAAGGGAGTTGCAGGGTGCAGGATCAGCTGGTGGACTTTCATCCAATTGGTTTATGGTGAGGCTACTGGGAATCAACATCATCCACCTCCTGGTTCCAGCTGGTCTGGGGTCAGTGTGCTTGTGGTTGACATACAGTTAACTTCTTCCACCTGGTGGAGTTTCAGTATCTGCAAAACAGCTCCAAGGTATGACTTAGAAAGGGTTTGTTATCTGGAAGTACTATTTTTGGAGCTCTGGCAACCTTTTGTTTCTTAAGCAGGATGGAGTTTCATAAGTCTTTGCTTTTTTTTAATTCACTAAACTGTATATTTATGCCTTATATCCTTTCCTGTATTTGTGTTAATTTTTATAACATTATTTTTGTTATTCTTTTTTTAACAATAAAGCGTAAACAATTCACTTAGATAAGCTGGGCTGGAAAGGGTGGCAGGGGTCAGGGCTTTTATTCCCACTATTCTCTTTCTATGCAAACACGTCAGTTTTTCTTTTGCCTAAGGTACATTTTGAATTATCTTTCTATGGACTGGTGATTGATGGTGAATTTAAATTCACAAAAAGTAATAATATATCAGAATCAATTTTTATCCTTCTTTTACATTCTTACTAACTCTTCTCTACATTTCAACAGTTCCAGCTTGTTGCCAGACACAATCCAGTCTCAAACTTTTCCTTGTCTCCCCAGCTTAGGCTGTCCGGTAGTGGAAAGATCAGTGGCTACAATCACCACCTCCTAACACTTCCCTCACTTTGTCTATCCCTTCTTCATGGCCAGTGCTCTAATGTTCCCTGCTGGGTCTACAGTTTCCCTCTTAACTTCTCTCCCTGATCCCTATCTTCTGGTTCACAGGGAAGTTCAGTGTGAGAGAAATCGATCTAAAAGTCATAAAAGGCACAAAATGGGGAAGAGAAAGGTACAGAGGGCAAGTATCAGACGTTCACAGAATCCCAGAGACCAGCAGCAATGGGTCACTCTTCCTATCAGATATGTGAGCCATTTGACTCTAAAGCCCATTGTGACAGCCTGTTTCCAGAACCAATTCTAGTGCTATTTGTCTTAGCCTGGGTCCTCCATACATGAAAGCCTGAGGCAAAAATGAAAGTGCTAACTAAGGCTTGAGTTAGGAGCTGCTAATTCAGAAAGACAAAGATAAGGAAAAAATGGAAGATATTGGAAAAAAAAAAAAGAAGCTAGAAGCTGTGCTGGGGCCTCTGGGAAAAACTTCATTTCTTCTGCAAAAGAGCCAGAGGAAGTGATCCCTGTTTTTGCTCTGGATATTCCTTAGCCTTATAGGTTATTATGGGTTGTCTGATAGAAAAATGGACAGAAGACCTTAATAGACATTTCTCCAAAGAAGACATGCAGACAGCCAGGTAGCATATGGAAAGATGCTCAATATCACTAATTATTAGAAAAATGCAACTGAAACTATAGTAAGGTACCACCTCACAGCAGTCATCATTAAAAAGTCTGCAAACAACAAATCCTGGAGACTGTGTGGAGAAAAAGGAACCCTCCTAAACTGTTGATGGAAATATAAGTTAGTTCAGCCACTAGGGAAAACAGTGTGAAGGTTTCTCAGAAAACTAAAAATAGAATTACCATATGATCGAAGAATCCCCCTCCTGGGTGTATACCTGGATAAAAGTGCAATTCAAAAGGATACACGCATCCCCGGGGACTTCTCCAGTGGTGCAGTAGTGAAGAATCCACCTTGCAATGAACTGGATGTGGGCTTGATCCCTGGTCAGGAAGCCAAGATTCCCACATGCCACAGAACAACTCAGCCTGCATGCCACGACTTCTGACCCTGTGTGCCACAACGAAAGAGCCCTCATAATGCAATGAAGATTCTGCTTGCCTCACCTAAGATCTGAGGAAGCTAAATAATAAGTAAGTAATCAAAAAATATATCCAAAACTGATTTGAAAAAAATACATGGACCTCTGTGTTCATAGCAGCACTATTCACAATAGCCAGATCATGGAAACAGCTTAAATGTCCATTGACAGGTGAATAGGTAAAGAAGATGTGGAACATATGCACCATGAAATACTACTCAGCCACAAAAAGAATGAAATACTGTCATTTGCAGCAATATGGATGCATCTAGAGATGATTATACTAAGTGAAGTAAGTCAGAGAAAGAAAATACTATATGACACCACTTACATATAGAGTCTAAAATATGGCATAAATGAACACATTTACAAAACAGAAACAGACTCACAGACATAGAGAACAGATCTGTGGTTGCCAAAGGGGAGAGATATGGGGAGGGAAGGGCTGGGAATTTGGGATTAGCACTTTGAAACTGTTATGTATAGGATAGATTAAAAAAAAGGCACTACTGTATAGCACAGGAAACTATATTCAATATCCTGTGATAAACCACAGTGGAAAAGAATATTTAAAACATTGCCTCTTTGTGTATAACTGAGTCAGTTTGCTGTACAACAGAGAGTGGCACATCATTGCAAACCAACTGTACTTTAAAAAATATTATAAAAAATAATATAGATTATTATGGGTTGAACTGTGTTCTCCCCCAATTCATGCCAGAACCCTAACTCTGAGTACCTCAGAACATGACTGCATTTGGGGATCAGGCCTTTAAAGAGGTTATGAAGTTAAAGTGAGGGTCCAATCCACTCTTATTCATATCCTTAGAAGAGGAAGCACTTCGATGACACACAGATCACTAGGGATTCATGCACAGAGGAAAGACCCCGTGAGGACACAGTGAGAAGGCGGCCATCTGCAAGCCAAGAAAGAGGCCCCTGAAGAAACTAGACTTGTCAGCATTTGACCTTGGATTTGTACCTTCTAGAACTGAGAAAATACGCTGCTGTTTAGGCCCCCTTGTCTCCACCTGTCTGTGGTATTTTGTTATGGTAGACCCAGAAAACTACTGCACACGTGCAGCTTAGAACACCAGAGGACATTTTATCCTCAGCCAGAGGATGAGCCAGGGCAGAGAGGCTGAAAGTGCCCAAGTCCTTGAAGACACTGAGCTGGTGCTGAGTCAATCAAGCCGGAAACTGCCTTGCCTCTGAATTTCCTATTTCATGAGGTGATGTGTTTACTCTTTGCTTAAGCCAGTTTGAGGTGGGTTTAGTATTAGTCCCAGTTGAAAGCCTCATAACTGATCTAAACCTGAACTAATTAAGTGTCAGGGGCAGTAAGACTTGAGGGTAGTGATGTGGGATACAGATTCCAGAGGAAGTAGGAGGTAGGTGACTGGCTGTGACTGGATGAAGGTGGTTAGAATGGGTGATGTCCCTAAAGTTACTTGTACCATTTTCCCAGATGTATATGTGCTATCTACTGCAGGTTATTCCTTAATTTCATACCCTATAGGATGAGATGCACAGTGAAATTAAAGATGTCAAATATGAAAAAATATGTCTTAGAAGGAATAAAAGAATGTATTACAAGAAGCATAACTTTTCTTTGGAGCTTTGCTTCTTGGACAGTGTTTTATTTTCCTTAATCTATCTAGTATTTTGTATAAATCGGTACTTTCAACCTACAAAGGCAGAAAATGTTAGCTTAATGACAATGACAACAACAAAAAGCTCAGTTTCTCTTAAGGCTTCAGATGTGATCAGCAGTATAATAAAGTTATTATGTATTAGGTATGAGGTATCACTGTGGAGGAACTGATCAATTCTATTATAGCTGAAGGAAGAATCTGAGAACAGAAGAATGCCACTGGGAGAGAAATGATAGAATAAGCTTAAATCATCAGGATGGTTTGTACTGACTTAACCTCACATGTAGTCTTTTCATTTGCTCATCTCTTGTAAACGTTCACTAGTTTGTGGGAAAATGAGATCATTTTTTTCATTTATGGACAAAGTAATGTCTCTGTATAAAGCTAAATTTATTTCAGTGGAAGATTTTTACGTATTCTGAGATGATCAGAATTTTGTTCTAAAATGTATTTTTTTTCCTAGAAAATGATGATGATGGTCAATGTTTAATTTAAAATAATTTTTTATGTGTGTGTTTTGCCAGAAAGAGAGACATAAGCAAAAAATCAAAATCATCACCACTCTTATTAGTCTTGTCCTCATGTATTTTCATTTGGAAGATAACACAGGTCCTTGGAATCCCCAGATCTGAACACTGTGCCAAGAAGTGACCTTTAACCTGTGTCTTTGAGAGCCTGGGGAGCTTCTAGGGCTGCCCCAGGGTCCTGGTGTCTCTGAGGCAGAGGGGATGTCTTTGAGCTGCAGAGAGGCCACTTCATGCTGCAGACTTGAGATGTCTGTAGGCTGAGTGCTGATTTCTGGCGTCTGGTGGGATCTAACCTGTAGGGTGTTGGTTGAGGCATGTCCTGGGTCCCAGCTGTGTGCCTCTGTGTGACCCTCAGAGTTGCCTTCAGAGGCCTGTGTTAAGAACTGTGTCCCCTCCCAGTCTCTCCCCACTTCAGTGGGCTTGGTCTTGCAATTTTCAGAGGAAGGTGAATGGTGTGTTTTTGTGCCCAGGACTCTTGTCTTCCCAGTCTTCCTCTGCACAACAAGCTTAATAATGGCATTAAGAAATTTGTCTTCCTCTTCATTGTCATGTATGCATTTTTAGAAAGAAGCAAAACATGTTCCCAAATATCGTCTCAGTTGATCTTCACCAAATCACTCCTTACTAGCTTCATTTTAGTTATGAGCAAACAGGCTCAGGTATATTAGGTATAATCACAAGGACTCTCAACTCTAAGCGTTGAGCTACTTATAATTGAATACCTCTGACCTCAAAAGCTTGGAATGATCTTCTCAGGTGACTCAGTGGTAAAGAACTGCCTGTCAATGCAGGAGACATGGGTTCGATCCTTGATCCAGGAAGATCCTACATGCCTCGGAACAACTAAGCCCATGTGCCACAACTGTTGAGCCTGTGCTATAGAGCCCAGGAGCTGTAAGTACTGAGCCCACGTGCTGCAATTACTGAAGCCTGTGTGCCCTAGAGCCCATGCTCCACACAAGAGAGGCCACCACAGTGAGAAGCCCGAGCACTGCAACTAGAGAGTAGCCCCCGCTCGCAGCTACTAGAGAAAAGCCCAAGCAGCAATGAAGACCAGCACAGCCCTCTCTTCGTCAAAGAAAAATCAAAAACAAAAAACTTGGAATGTTTTGTTCTCCCATTCTTTTAGAATTGTCTGCAATTTCTTTAAAATTTAGGCTAGCACAGAAAGTTCTTCATTTAATACCTCTGTCAGCCTGTTGGTCTGCTCTCACCACTTCCTACCTTACACCTCCTGTTTCAGCCGCATTAAACTACTGACACTTCCTGACAAGTGGACTATGCTGTATTATTTTTTTCCATGCCTGAGGGCATGCTACACTTCTTGCTTTGCATTCTCTTTTCTTTCTACTGTAAAGTCATGCTCATTCTCGCACAATTAGCTAAGGTGTCACTAGGACTAGGAGGCCTTCTCTGAGTAACCGCTGACATCCTTTCCCCAGACAATCCCCTATCCCCAGGCTGGCCAGTCCAGTCTCGTCTCAGACTCTCTCATTTTTTTCTCCTCAGCTTGTCTTTCTTTTTAAATTTATTCTTCTCAACATATATTTCTGTGGAGGTAAACTCTTGGGGGAATGTATGATTTCTTTGAGAGCCCAGTGCCCAGAAGAAGCATGAGGTCATGTGGAGGGAGGGATGCAATAAGCCTGTGGTGGCCACTGGGCCAGTGGGGTGCTGGACACCGCAGGGCCTTACATCCCAGGCAGTGAGGCTTTGCTCCAGTGGAGGAATGGGATTGGGGTGGTAGCAAGGAGAGCCTGGGCTTGTGTCAAGCCAGCAGTAAGAATAAAACTCTGTGTATTATCTAGCTGCGGTCAATACTTTGGTTATGACATGGAAAGAGAAATGGACCTGTCATTTTTCTCTCCATCTCTACCCAGAAGCTACAAGAAAATCGAGGTGCTGCGGTGCGTGTGGTAGGTGATGAAGTGTTGACACGGAGCCCAGAGGACAGTAAGGTTTATGTCCACTGAGAGTTATTTTTTTTAATTTTGCTTACTTATTTATTTTTAGGTCTTGGCTGCTGAGTGGGGGCTCCTCTCTAGTTGTGGAGTACCAGTTTCTCATTGCAGTGGCTCCTCTTGTTGTGAAGCATGAGCTCTAGGGCCTGAGGGGTTCAGTAGCTGTGGCACATGGTCTTAGTTGCCCCATGGCATGTAAAATCTCCATGAACCAGGGATTGAACCTGTGTCCCCTGCATTGGTAGGCGGATTCTTAACCACTGGACCACTAGCGAAATTCCACTAGGAGATTTTTAAACTAGTAAAGCCACTATGGAGAACAGTAACTGGACATAAAACTGCCATATGAGCCAGCAAGCCCACTGCTGTGCATACACACTGAGGAAACCAGAATTGAAAGAGATACGTGTACTCCAATGTTCATCGCAGCATTGTTTACAATAGCCAGGACCTGGAAGCAACCTAGATGCCCATCAGCAGACGAATGGATAAGAAAGCCATGGTACATATACACAATGGAATATTACTCAGCCATTAAAAAGAACACATTCAAATCCGTTCTAATGAGGTGGATGAAACTGGAGCCTATTATGCAGAGTGAAGTAAGCCAGAAAGAAAAACACCAATACAGTATACTAACGCATATATATGGAATTTAGAAAGATGGTAATGATAACCCTGTATGCCAGACAGCAAAAGAGACACAGATGTAAAGAACAGTCTTTTGGACTCTTTAGGAGAGGGCGAGGATAGGATAATATGTGAGAATGTCATTGAAGCATGCAAATTAGCATATGTGAAACGAATTGCCAGTCCAAGTTCGATGCATGATACAGGGTGCTCAGGGCTGGTGCACTGGGATGACCTAGAGGGATGGGATGGGGAGGGAGGTGGGAGGGGGGTTCTGGAAGGCGAAAACATGTACACCCATGGCGGATTCATGTCAATGTATGGCAAAACAAATACAATATTGTAAAGTAAAAAAATAAATTAAAAAAATTGTGATAAAGTTTAAATAGCTTAAAATTTTCTATTTTATCACTTTAACTGTACAGTTAAGTAGCATTGTCTACACAGTGTTGTGCAGCTATCATCACGATTTCCCATACTTTTTCATCACCTCAGACAGAAACTCTACTCATCTACAATAGCTTCATATTCCTCTCTTCCCCCAGTCCCTGTTAAATTCTATTCTACTTTCTGTCACTATGACTTTTCTAAGTACCTCATATATATGGAATAATGCAGTATTTGGAGAAGGAAATGGCAACCCACTCCAGTATTCTTACCTGGAGAATTCCATGGACAGAAGAGCCTGGCAGGCTATATAGTCCATGGGGTCACAAAGAATAGGACATGATTGAGTGACTAATAATTGCCTTTAATGTCTCAGTTTACTTCATGTTTTCAAGGCTTATCCATGTAGCAGTGTCAGAACCTTACTCCTTTTTAAAAATAATTTATTTATTTATTTTTGATTGTGCTGGGTCTCAGTTGCTGTGCAGATTTTCTCTAGTTGTGGCAAGTGGGGACTACTCTTCGTTGCAGTGGCTTCTTTTGTTGTGGAGCACAGGCTCTAGGTGTATGGGCTCAGTAGCTGTGGCACATGGGCCTAGTTGCTCTGTGGTATGTGGAATCTTGATGCTTTTGAACTGTGGTGTTGGAGAAGACTCTTGAGAGTCCCTTGGACAGCAAGGAGATCCAACCAGTCCATCCTAAAGGAAATCAACCCCGACTATTCATTGGAAAGACTGATGCTGAAGCTGAAGCTCCAATACTTTGGCCACCTAATGGGAAGAGATGATTCATTGGAAAAGACCCTGATGCTGGGAAAGATTGAGGGCAGAAGCAGAAGCGAGCAACAGAGGATGAGATGGTTGGATGGCATCATCAGCTCAATGGACATGAGTCTGAGCAAACTCTGGGAGATAGTGAAGTACAGGAAAGCCTGGTGTGCTGCAGTCCATGGGGTCACAAAGAGTCGGACAAAACTTAGTGACTGAACAACAACAACAACAACATATGGAATCTTCCCAGACCAGGGATTGAACGTGTGTCCCCTGTATTGGCAGGTGGATTCTTATCCACTGTACTACCAGGGAAGTCCACCTTCTTATCCATTGTATGTATACACCACAGTTGTTTATCAGCTCATCTGTTGGTGGGTTCTTGGGTTGTTACCTTCTTTTGGCTGTTGTGAATAATGCTTCAGTGCACACTGGTGTACAAGCATGTAAGTTGCTGTTTTCAATTGCCTTGGGTATGTATCTAGGAGTGGAACTGCTTGGTTTCAATGTTTAAATTGCTGAGGAATATCATTGGAAGTTTTGATAATGCTATGCTCTGCCTCAGTCATGGGGCATGGTCTTCTGAACTCAGGGAAACTCACGTGCCAGTAGGGACACTCAGTGATAAGACCCTGTAGAAGAACCCTTTGGCCATGTTTCTGGTTTGCTGGATTATTTTGGTTGTGGGTCTGAGACAGACCCTGTGCTCTCAGACAGGAGGTCTCTGACTGGTTCCCTCTGCAGATGGCCTGTATCACCTCTGCACTGAGAATGGTGTCATCTACCAGACCTTCTGTGACATGAAGGTGGTGGCTGGACCCTGGTGGCCAGTGTGCATGAGAACAACATGCTCGGGAAATGCACGTTGGGTGATCGTTGGTCCAGTCAGCAAGGCAACAGGGCTGACTACCCAGAGGGGGACAGCAACTGGGCCAATTAAAACATGTTTGGGTCTGCAGAGGCGGCCACCAGAGATGACTACAAGGTGGGTGATACTGAGCACCCAGCTCAGGGAAAAGGTGGGAACTGAGTGTGGCTGAAGCAGACCATGCGGAAGGGAAGGCAGGAGATGGGGATGTGGAGGTGTGGCTGGAGAAGAAGAAAGACAGAAGTCCATGTCTTGAATCACAGCTTCCTCCCACCAAGGCTTTTTGGTGGTGGGGTCTCATTATCTGCTGGAGGAGGGTGGGGGTCTGAGCACTGCTGGGCACCTTCCCCCCTGAAGGCCAGAGCTCTAAGCTCAAGTGAGGGCTGTGTGTGTGGGTCTTTGGCTGGTGGCACCTCCTGGGTCAGTAAGGCTGAGTGTGTGTACCTCTGTAGAACCCTGGCTACTATGACATCCAGGCCCAGGACCTGGGCATCTGATATGTGCCCAACAAGTGTCCCCTGAAGCACTGGAAGAACAGCTCCCTGCTGAGGTACCACACCAACGTTGGCTTCTTCTAGAGACTGGGCATAATCTGTTTGGTTCTCCCAGGTATATAGGGCTGCTGGTTGGGGGTGGTTTCATGAGTGTAGAGACTGAGGAAGTGACTAAGTCTGGGCATGTGGTCCTATGGTCTATGTTCCCCTGACCTAGATTCTCTGATGGCTCCTGTCCTGCTTCTCGCTGAAATTCTGAGCCAGGCAAGGGAAGAGACCTGCAAGAGAGGAGCGTTCAGTGGAGGCTGGGTGTTGGGGAGAGAGAGAGCACGACCGAGGACGAGTAAGGGCATATATGGTGCCCTAGGCTGTTGGGAATGCAGAGCTGCTGAGTGACTGAATCCAGGAAAATTGAAAGATCTTACTTTGACTGGTCTTGAAATGATATCAGTTACTGAGCAAGCACAGTTTCCCCTCTGCCCTCAAAGAATGGCAGCTTGTATCAGAGAGTGAAAGCTAGTGTCCTCATGTAATGACTTACTTGTACCTCGTAAAAACTCCCTGTGAAATGTGGGGGGAAATGTACTGACAACAGCCTGGCAATACCTGTGGTCTGATTTTGTGATAGAAAACTGCATCTTCTTACTTACCCCTTGGCTATCACGAGTCATTTTGCCCTTCTGAACTCATAATAGAAAAGGCATAAAATTCAGTTATGTTAGGTAACCTTTATTTTACTACAGCCTGATTCTCCTCTGTGGATATTATGTGTATTGTCTCATTTAATCTACTCTTGACCTCTAAGCTTTAACCAGATCCATTTTATAGATGAGGAAGCTGAAGCACTGTGAGGTTCAGGAATGTGCCCCACATCCCAGGGAATACATGGAAGAGTCATGGTTTGGAATGAAGAAATTTGGCTCCAGACTCTTTATTCCTCACCTTCAGCCCCTTGGTAACTTGTTAAGACCAGCCTGGAGTCATGTGCATAGAGCAGAATACCCAGCCCAATGGAGAGACAGGTTTATTTCTATTGTAATGGGTAATAGTTTATTTCAGTGAACTAGAAGTTGGCAGCATAATACCCTTCATGGGGGCTGAACCTTTGATATAAAATACAAAGCAGTCATTATTTATTGTTGAGAATCTGAGACTTTAAAGGAGAACAAGAAAAGTGTGGACAGGATCAGAGTGAGTAAATCTGCTAATATGGTCACAGTGCCTTCGTAGGTGTTTGGTAATATTCTTCCTGTACACGTGAGTTTCTCCTTTCAAGCCTCTGGCAGACCAGGGGCCCTCTCTGAGGACTGGCTCTTGGTCTTAGGGTGGGGAAAAGTCCAAGTCTGAGGCCAGATGCACCACCAATGTCCACAGAGTGAATGGGTTCCAAGTCAGGCTGGAGTACTGGGCACAGGCTGTTTCTAGCACGTTTCTTTCTTTCTTTTTTTTTTAAATTAATTTATTTATTTTAGTTGGGGGCTAATTACTTTACAATATTGTAGTGGTTTTTGCCATACATTGACATGAATCAGCCATGGGTTTACATGTGTTCCCCATCCTGAACCGCCCTCCCACCTCCCTCCCCATCCCATCCCTCTGGGTCATCCCATTGCCCCAGCCCTGAGCATTTGTCTCATGCATCGAACCTGGAATGGTGTTCTGTTTCACATATGATAATATACATGTTTCAATGCTATTCTCTCAGATCATCCCACCCTCACCTTCTCCCACAGAGTCCATAAGACTCTTCTATGCATCTGTGTCTCTTATTCTGTCTCGCATATAGGGTTATCGTTCCCATCTCTCAAATTCCATATATATAGCACGTTTCTTAATACTGTTTTCTGCCTCTTGTTTTCAGAAGAATTCACTGTGGATTTGTCTAGTGCATGTATTTAGTAATGGGAGAGTAGTCAGAGCCTTGTGTGCTGGAGGCAGTCACCAGGTGTAATGTGGATCATGTGAATCCTTGAGGGGCTCACTGGGTGCTTAGGGATTGTCTGTCTGTGTATGTGAGTAGGGTATGACCATGGTGTGAGTGTGTGTGGAAATGTGATCTTCCTTTACTCCTTGCTGGGTTTCCGGGGCCAGGGCTATAGGATCCTCTGTCCAGGCACTGACATGGTGTACCTTTGAGGACTGAACTGGAAGGGTTTGGGGCTTCAGAAACACCACTGTTTATGCTCAGCCTTGGGATAAGCTGCTCAGTTGCCTGAGTTGGGTGAGGCTTGTGTGCAGGAGCATTCTGTGGGAAAATTTGGGGCTGAGATTGCTTGAGAAACACAAGATATTGTCATTTTTGATCCGAGGTTTAGCTTTTCAGAGCCAAACTTGACCTCTTTGCTCCTGACCAGTGTCTGCACAGATTCTCACTGTGTAGGGGGCTTACTGGAAGAATCCTGGACATGCCTGGCCTCACTCAGGCCACCCTCCTCCCCACCATGTGCTCTCTCTAGTCGTCAGTCACAATGTGCACTGATGTCAAGGGCAGGTGGACTCAGCTCTCAGCTGTGGCAGCCTCCGTGTCCGTCCAGGCCAGAGATCACTCAACTCCTGTTTTTCCTAGTTGCTGTGGGATGTCTCATAGCCAGAGGAAGGATGAGCAGGGAGCCCTTGGGCTGCTCTGGGTCTGAGTTGTCAAGAGTAAGCAAGTTTACTTAGGACCCATCCCTGACAAGTGTACATTCCGAGACAAGGGTCCTTAGCTGCTGGCATGTGACCCTGAGATCCTGTCTCTTCTTCCTCCTCAGCTTGTCTCTCTCCCAGGCAGGATGAGGCAGCTCGCCTGTCAGGGAGAACCTCTGGTCTGATGTGGCAGTGATGCGTGTGGGGGCACTAAAGGGGCAGGTCTGCGCGTTTCTCCTCCCTGTGACAGCCTGGTCCCCATGGCTCCTTCCAGCCATGGTCCAAAGCAGATGTGAAGTTGCGTGCACATGTGCCTCCATGCAGTTTAACAAGCATGCTACACTCTGCTGGTATGGGAGACACAAAGATTGCACGTGCTTTGTTCAGTGTCTGGCAGGACAGACATTCACACAAAAATAGAAGTATAATATGAAGGATCTGAGGTATAACAGAAATATTACTGAGGGGCTACATGACATCTAATGCTGCTGGAGTATAAGGGCTGGTGACCACAGCACTCCTGAGCTGAGTGCTGAGAGATGTACACGAGTTTATAGGGCAAAAGCTTCACAATGCTGAATTTGGCAATGATTTCTTGGATATAACACTAAAGGCACAGGCAAAAAAAGAAGTAGACAAATTGCACTTCATGAAAATTTAAAAAATTATATAAGACTATTAACAGAGCAAAAAAGGCAGAATGGGAAAAATATTTGCAAATCTTATATTTGACATGAGATTAATGTCCAATATACATAGAGAACTCTTAACTAACAGCAACAACAATAACAAACTCAATTCAAAGATGGGCATAGGACTTGAATAGACATTTCTCTAAAGAAGATATAAAAGTCCGATCAAGCATAAGAAAAGATGTCCTTTACAACTAATCACTAGGAAAATGCTAATAAAAACTATAATGAGATATCACCTCATATCCTTAGGATCGCCTTTATTAAAAAAGAAGAAAATAATAAGTGATAAAAAGAATGTGGAGAAAATTGAACCCTTATGCACTGTTGGTGAGGATGTTAAATGGTATGGCCCCTATGGAACAAAATATGGCAGTTCCTCAAAAAAAATATTGGTAGAATTACCATATGATATAGAAATTCCACTTTTGGGTATATACCCCAAGTAATTGAAAACAGGGTCTTGAAGACATATGTATATCTGGTCCATGGAAGCATTCTGCATAGTAGCCAAAACATGAACACAACCAAATGTCCACTGACAGATAAATGAATAAGCAAGTATGTGGTAAATACAGATAATGGACTATTACTCAACCTTTAAATGGAAGGAAATTCTGAAACGCTGCAACATAGATGAAGCTTGAGGACATCATGTGAAGTAATGTAAGCCAGTGATGAAAAGAAAATATTCTGTACAATTTTGCTTAGGTACTTAAATGTATTTAAATCATAGAGATAGAAAGTAGAATGGTGGTTCCTGGGGACTGGAAAGAGGATGAAAACAGAGAGTTATCATTTAATACGTATAGAATTTCAGTGTTGCAACACAAACAGTGCTGACTGTTGAGCTGACTGTTGCACAACAGGAAGAATGTAATTAATACCACTGAAATACACTCTTAAAATGGTTAAGATGGTAAATTTTGTTATGTGTATTCCAACAGTTTCAGATTCCCATTTTCCAGAGTCCTTCCCCGTGTCCAGGAATGTGGAATTTTTCCAGAGCTGTGGTTCCCAAACTGTAGTGCATCAGAATAATCTAGAAGGCTCCTTAGAACACCCCCAGGATTGCTGATTCAGCAGATATAGAGGAGGACCCAGGAATTTGCTTTTGTAGCAAGTTCCAGGTGATTCTGATGCTACTGGTCTTGGAACCACACTTTGAGAACAATTTCTTTTCTCTAGTTAGGATCCTGTATTAGATTGTTGGAGCTGCTGTAGCAAAACACCACAAACTGAAGGCTCAAACAGCAGAGAGTAGCTTAGATGGTAAAGAATTTGCCTGCAATGCAGGAGACCTGGGTTCAATCCCTGGGTCAGGAAGATCCCCTGGAGAATTCCATGGACGGAAGCCTAGTGGGCTACAGTCCATGAGGTTTCAAAGAGTTGGTCACGACTGAATGACTAGTGTGTATGTGTTGTTTCATAGTTTTGGAATCTGAAAGTCTGAGATCAAGATTTCAGAAGGGCTAGTTCCTTCTGAAGTGTGTGAGGGAAAATCTGTCCCATGCCTCTCCCCTAACTTTTGGTTGTTTGCCACCAAACTTTGGCATCCCTTGACTTGTAGATGCATCACTGAGATTTCGCCTTCAACTTCACAAGATGTACCTGTCTCTGTGTCCAAATTTTCCATTTTCATAAGGGCATCAGTCATATTGGATTTGGGCTTACCCTAAAGACATATCTTAACGTGATTTTCTCCAAAGACTCTGTTTCTGAATAAGGTCCTATCCTGAGGTACTAAGGATGGTTACTTCAGCATCTTTTGGGGGGACACAATTCAACCCATAATAGGTCTTATATATATTAGTCTCCACATGGCTGAGCAATTACTCAGCAGCACATTAAGCCTTTTCACAGGGAATTTTGCCCTTTCCTTTTCTGCAATCTTGTCCTGGACTCGGCCATTTTTTAACTGTAAGATGCCTTTGTCTTCCTTCATATGTTAGGCTTGCAACAGAGTTGGATTTCTGGTTCTTCTCTCTCAGAATCTTAGAGAAGGAATACTCTCTTCTTTGTATATTATTTCTACTCCTTTAGAATTAAGAAAAAAACGCAACCCATCACAGTGGGGCCATGAGACAAATCTGTATGTATGGAAATCAGTAACTCTCCCTTTTATTTAAAAAACAACATAGAAAACATAATGGAAGGAAAGATCTCATTTATGATAATAAAAAATAAGATATTTGGGGATAAATTTAACTAGTAATATGTGAGATCTAGATGATGAAACTATCTAGATGATGAACACTGAGATATTTTAAGGAGAAAAGTAGCTCAGTCTTGGAATACTAGTGTGAAGGTACCAACAAAGCATACTGACAGATGTTATATGCAGCCAGCCTGTTGTGATGGTCTCCACAGTTAAAATAGCCAAGCCTTCTGAAACTGTTTCCTTTGATAACCCAGAGACAAAAGAAGTAAGGAACAAAAAAGAACAACAAAAACAACCCCAAAACAATGAACAAAATGACAATAAATACATCAGTTCAGTTCAGTTCAGTTCAGTTGCTCAGTTGTGTTTGATTCTTTGTGACCCCATGGACTGCAGCATGCCAGGCCTCCCTGTCCATCACGAACTCCCGGAGTTTACTCAAACTCATGTCCATTGAGTCAGTGATGCCATCCAACCATCTCATCCTCTGCTGTCCCCTTCTCCTCCCACCTTCAATCTTTCCCAACATCAGGGTCTTTTCCAAGGAGTCAGTTCTTCACCTCAGGTGGCCAAAGTATTGGAGTTTCAGCTTCAACATCAGTCCTGCCAATGAACACTCAGAACTGATTTAGTTCAGGATGGACTGGTTGGATCTCCCTGCAGTCCAAGGGACTCTAAAGAGTCTTCTGCGACACCACAGTTCAAAAGCATCAATTTTTCGGCACTCAGCTTTCTTTATAGTCCAACTCTCACATCCATACACAACTCCTGGAAAAACCATAGCTTTGACTATATGGACCTTTGTTGGCAAAGTAATGTCTCTGCTTTTAAATATGCTGTCTAGGTTGGTCATAACTTTTCCTCCAAGGAGCAAGCATCTTTTAATTTCCTGGCTGCACTCACCATACGCAGTGATTTAGGAGCCCCCCAAAATAAATTCATCCACTGTTTCCAATGTTTCCCCCTTTATTTGCCACGAAGTGATGGGACCAGATGCCATGATCTTAGTTTTCTGAATGTTGAGTTTTAAGCCAACTTTTTCACTCTCCTCTTTCATTTTCATCAAGAGGCTCTTTAGTTCCTCTTTACTTTCTGCCATAAGGGTGGTGTCATCTGCATATCTGAGGTTATTGATATTTCTCCTGGCAGTCTTGATTCCAGCTTGTGCTTCATCAAGCCAGCATTTCTCATGATGTACTCTGCATGTAAGTTAAATAAGCAGGGTGACAATATATAGCCTTGATGTACTCCTTTCCCAATTTGGAATCTGTCTGTTGTTTTATGTCCAGTTCTAGCTGTTGCTTCTTGACCTGCATACACATTTCTCCGGAGGCAGGTCAGGTAGTCTGGTATTCCCATCTCTTGAAGAATTTTCCACAGTTTATTGTGATCCACACGGTCAAAGATTTTGGTGTAGTTAATAAAGCAGAAATAGATGTTTTTATGGAACTCTCTTGCTTTATCAACGATCCAACAGATGTTGGCAATTTTATCTCTGGTTCTTCTACCTTTTCTAAATTGAGCTTGAACAACTGGAAGTTCACGGTTCATGTACTGTCGAAGCCTGGCTGAAAGAATTTTGAGTGTTACTTTGCTAGTGTGTGAGATGAGTACAATTGTGCAGTAGTTTGAGCATTCTTTGGCATTGCCTTTCTTTGGGATTGGAATGAAAACTGACCTTTTCCAGTCCTGTGGCCACTGCTGAGTTTTCCAAATTTGCTGACATATTGAGTGCAGCACTTTCACAGCATCATCTTTTAGGATTTGAAATAGCTCAACTGGAATTCCATCACCTCCACTAGCTTTGTTTGTAGTGATACTTCCTAAGGCCCACTTGATTTCACATTCCAGGATGTCTGGCTCTAGGTGAGTGATCACACCATCATGATTATCTGGGTCGTGAAGATATTTTTTGTATAATTCTTCTGTGTATTCTTGCCACCTCTTAATATCTTCTGCTTCTGTTAGGTCCATACCATTTCTATCCTTTATTGAGCCCATCTTTGCATGAAATGTTCCCTTGGTATCTTTAATTTTCTTGAAGAGATCTCTAGTCTTTCCCATTCTGTTGTTTTCCTCTATTTCTTTGCTCTGATCGCTGAGGCAGGCTTCCTTATCTCTCCTTGCTATTCTTTGGAACTCTGCGTTCAAATGGATATATCTTTCCTTTTCTCCTTTGCCTTTCACTTCTCTTCTTTTCATAGCTGTTTGTAAGTCCTCCTCAGGCAACCATTTTGCCTTTTTGCATTTCTTTTTCTTGGAAATGGTCTTGATCACTGCCTCTTAAATGATGTCATGAACCACTGTCCATAGTTCTTCAGGCACTCTGTCTATCATATCTAACTGTTGAATCTATTTGTCACTTCCCCTGTATGATCATAAGAGATTTGGTTTAGGTCATACCTGAATGGTCTAGTGGCTTTCCCCACTTTCTTCAATTTAAGTCTGAATTTGGCAATAAGGAGTTCATGATCTGAGCCACAGTCAGCTGCTGGTCTTGTTTTTGCTGACTGTATAGAGCTTCTGTATCTTTGGCTGAAAAGAATATAATCAATCTGATTTCGGTATTGACCATCTGGTGATGTCCATGTGTAGAGTCTTCTCTTGTTTTATTGGAAGAGGATGTTTGCTATGACCAGTGTGTTCTTTTGGCAAAACTCTATTAGTCTTTGCCTGCTTCATTCTGTACTCCAAGGTCAAATTTGTCCATTACTCCAAGTATTTCTTGACTTCCTACTTTTGCATTCCAGTCCCCTATAATGAAAAGGACATCTCTTCATTTGTTAGTTCTAAAAGGTCTTATAGGTCTTCATAGAACCATTCAACTTCAGCTTCTTCAGCATTACTGGTTGGGGCATAGACTTGGATTACTGTGATATTGAATGTTTTGCCTTGGAAAGGAACAGAGATCATTCTGTTGTTTTTGAGATTGCATCCAAGTACTGCATTTCAGACTCTTTTGTTGACTATGATGGCTACTCGATTTCTTCTAAGGGATTCTTTCCCACAGTAGTAGATATAATTGTCATCCAAGTTAAATTCACCCATTCCAGTCCATTTTAGTTCGCTGATTCCTAAAATGTTGATGTTCACTCTTGCCATCTCTTGTTTGACCAATTCCAATTTGCCTTGATTCACAGACCTAACATTCCAGGTTCCTATGCGATATTGCTCTTTACAACATCAGACTTTACTTCCATCACCAGTCACATCCACAACTAGGTGTTGTTTTTGCTTTGGCTCCGTCTCTTCTCTCTTTCTGGAGTTAGTTCTCCACTGATCTCCAGTATCATATTGGGCACCTACCGACCTGGGGAGTTCTTCTTTCAGTGTCCTATCTTTTTGCCTTTTCACACTGTTCATGGGGTTCTCAAGGCAAGAATACTGAAGTGGTTTGCCATTCCCTTCTCCAGTGGACCACATTCTGTCAGACCTCTCCAACATGACCCATCCATCTTGGGTGGCCCTACATACCCATCAATAATTACTTTAAATGTTTAAATGGTCTAAATGGTCCAATTAAAAGATACAGAATGGCTGAATGGGTACAAAAACAAGGCTCATGTATATGCTGCCTACAAAAGAATCACTTCCGATCTAAAGGCACACCCAGACTGAAAGTGAGTGGATGTATTCCATGCAAATGGAAATCAAAAGAACACTGGGGTAGCAATACTTATGTCTAAGTAGATTTTAAAACAAAGACTGTAACCAGAGACAAACCCTTACCTAATGATCAAAGGATTAATCCAAGAAGATGTAAAGCTGTAAATATATATGCACCCAACATAGGAGCACCAAAATACATAAAACAGATATTAACAGATAAAGGGAGAAATTGACAGTCTCATTTTGTTGTTTAAATTACTCTTAACAATCACACTCACATACTGACAATCATGAAAGTGAAAGCCTCTCAGTCATGTCAGACTTTCTGAGACCTCATGGACTATAGAGTCCATGGGATTCTCCAGGTCAGGCTACTGAAATGGGTAGCCTTTCCCTTCTCCAGGGATCTTCCCAATCCAGGGATCGAGCCCTGGTCTCCGCATTGCAAGCAGATTCTTTACCAGCTGAGCTGCAAGGGAAGCCCAAGAATACTGGAGTGAGTAGCCTATCCCTTCTGCAGCAGATCTTCCTGACCCAGGAATCAAACTGGGGTCTCCTGTGTTGCAGGTGGATTCTTTACCAAATCATGCCTAAATGATACAGTGTTTAATTTCTGTTTTCAGACTGTATAAAATCATATCACATGTTGTCTTTTGGGAGCATACTTTTTTCCTCTGTTATATTGCTATGATTCTTCTATGTTGTACAGTTGTTCACTTATTTGCAATGTTATTGATGTTCCATTGTATGGATATGTGTATGTGCTTAGTCACTCAGTTGTGTCTGACTCTTTGTGACCCCATGGACAGTAGCCCACCAGGATCCTCTGTCCCTGGGATTCTCCAGGCAAGAATACTGGTATAGGTTGCCATTCTCTTCTCCAGGGGATGTTCCCAACTCGGGGATTAAACTTGGGTCTTCTGCATCGCAGGTGAATTCTTTACCATCTGAGCCACCAGGGAAGCCCTTGTATGCATATGCCACAATTTATATTTCTACTGTCTCATTACTGAGCATTTGCTTTGTTTTTCTGATTAAGAACAATGCTGCCAAGAACATTGGAGTAGCCATGGAGTAGCCACCATAGTCAACAGAAGAGTCCAAAATGCAGTACTTGGATGCAGTCTCAAAAACGACAGAATGATCTCTGTTCATTTCCAAGGCAAACCATTCAATATCATGATAATCCAAGTCTATGCCCCGACCAGTAACGCTGAAGAAACTGAAGCTGAACGGTTCTATGAAGACTTACAAGACCTTTTAGAACTAACACCCAAAAAAGATGTCCTTTTCATCATAGGGGACTGGAATGCAAAAGTAGGAAGTCAAGAAATACTTGGAGTAATGGACAAATTTGACCTTGGAGTACAGAATGAAGCAGGGCAAAGGCTAATAGAGTTTTGCCAAGAGAACGCACTGGTCATAGCAAACATCCTCTTCCAACAACACAAGAGAAGACTCTACACATGGACATCACCAGATGGTCAATACCAAAATCAGATTGATTATATTCTTTTCAGCCAAAGATGCAGAAGCTCTATACAGTCAGCAAAAACAAGACCGGGAGCTGACTGTGGCTCAGATCATGAACTCCTTATTGCCAAATTCAGACTTAAATTGAAGAAAGTGGGGAAAACCACTAGACCATTCAGGTATGACCTAAACCAAATCTCTTATGATTATACAGTGGAAGTGACAAATAGATTTAAGGGACTAGATCTGATAGACAGAATGCCTGATGAACTATGGACGGAGGTTCGTGACATTATACAGGAGACAGGGACCAAGATCATCCCCAAGAAAAAGAAATGCGAAAAGCAAAATGGCTGTCTGAGGAGGCCTTACAAATAGCTGTGAAAAGAAGAGAAGCAAAAAGCAAAGGAGAAAAGGAAAGATACACCCATTTGAATGCAGAGTTCCAAAGAATAGCAAGGAGAGATAAGAAAGCCTGCCTCAGCGATCAGAGCAAAGAAATAGAGGAAAACAACAGAGTGGGAAAGACTAGAGATCTCTTCAAGAAAATTAGAGATACCAAGGGAACATTTCATGCAAAGATGGGCTCAATAAAGGATAGAAATGGTATGGACCTAACAGAAGCAGAAGATATTAAGAAGAGGTGGCAAGAATACACAGAAGAGCTATACAAAAAATATCTTCATGACCCAGATAATCATGATGGTGTGATCACTCACCTAGAGCCAGACATCCTGGAATGTGAAGTCAAGTGGGTCTTAGGAAGTATCACTACGAACAAAGTGGAGGTGATGGAATTCCAGTTGAGCTATTTCAAATCCTAAAAGATGATGCTGTGAAAGTGCTGCACTCAATATGTCAGCAAATTTGGAAAACTCAGCAGTGGCCACAGGACTGGAAAAGGTCAGTTTTCATTCCAATCCCAAAGAAAGGCAATGCCAAAGAATGCTCAAACTACTGCACAATTGTACTCATCTCACACGCTGGTAAAGTAATGCCCAAAATTCTCCAAGCCAGGCGTCATCAATAAGTGAACCATGAACTTCCAGATGTTCAAGCTGGTTTTAGAAAAGGCAGAGGAACCAGAGATCAAATTGCCCATATCTACTGGATCATTGAAAAAGCAAGAGAGTTCCAGAAAAATATCTATTTCTGCTTTATTGAGTGCCAAAGCCTTTGACCGTGTGGATCACAATAAATTGTGGAAAATTCTTCAAGAGATGGGAATACCAGACCACCTGAACTGCCTCTTGAGAAACCTATATGCAGGTCTGGAAGCAACAGTTAGAACTGGACATAAAACAACAGACTGGTTCCAAATAGGAAAAGGAGTATATCAAGGCTGTATATTGCCACTCTGCTTATTTAACTTATATGCAGAGTACATTACAAGAAATGCTGGGCTGGATGAAGCACAAGCTGGGATCAAGACTGCCAGGAGAAATATCAATAACCTCAGATATGCAGGACACCACCCTTATGGCAGAAAATGAAGAAGAACTAGAGAGCCTCTTGATGAAAGTGACAGAGGAGAGTGAAAAAGTTGGCTTAAAACTCAACATTCAGAAAACTAAGATCATGACATCCGATCCCATTACTTCATGGCAAATAGAGGGAGAAACAGTGGAAACAGTGGATGACTTTAATTTTTTTGTCTCAAAAATCACTGCAGATGATTTTCTGCACTGGTGATTGCAGCCATGAAATTAAAAGACACTTACTCCTTGGAAGGAAAGTTGAAGGAGTCTTTTGGGCCTAGGAAATTAAACGACAGTCTCAAAGGCCCTTGCTGAATCATCTAACTTTGGAGAAAACATAACAGGACTTTAGATCCCACCCTGATGCTCCAGGCTGGTTGCATCTATCTGAGATTTATCACCCCCTGTCCAGAAACCTTCAACAAACCCCCTATAAATATGGAGTCCCCCTGACCCCTTTTGGCGCTCAGCCTGGTCGTTAGGTCGACTGTCACCCCTCCTTGCCTGAATAAAGGTAACCTACTCCCGTTGAGGTCGTCTTCCCTTTTCTGCCTCGCCCAAACTATACCCTACAAAAGTTATGACCAACCTAGACAGCATACTAAAAAGCAGAGACATTACTTTGTTAACAAACGTCCGTCTAGTCAAGGCTATGGTTTTTCCAGTAGTCATGTATGGATGTGAGAGCTGGACTATAAAGAAAGCTGAGCGCCGAAGAATTGATGCTTTTGAACTGTGGTGTTGGAGAAGACTCTTGAGGAGTCCCTTGGACTGCAAGGAGATCCAACCAGTCCATCCTAAAGGAAATCAGTCCTGGGTGTTCATTGGAAGGACTGATGTTGAAGCTGAAGCTCTAGTATTTTGGCCACCTGGTGTGAAGAGCTGATTCATTTGAAAAGACCCTGATGTTGGGAAAGATTGAAGGCAGGAGGAGAAGGGGACGACAGAGGATGAGATGGTTGGATGGCATCACCGACTCAATGGACATGAGTTTGGGTAAACTCCGGGAGTTGGTGGAGGACAGGGAGGCCTGGCCGTGGCTCATGGGGTTGCAAAGAGTTGGACACGACTAAGAGACTGAACTGAACTGAACTGCCAAGAACTGTGTTGTATGCGTCTCTGGGTACATATGTGCTAAAGATCTCTTGAGTATATGACTAGAATTCAAATTTCTGGGTCATTAGAGTTTGTGAATATTCAACTTTACAAGATAATAGTCTTCACCCTCCCAAGTGTACCAATTTATATTTCCATCTGCATATATAACAAGTTCAATCAATACATATCTTCTTGAATACTTGGTATTATCAGACTTTATTTTAATGAATTGAATATTCATAATTTGAATTTTCTCAGTGAGGTTGAATAAATCTTCATGTGTTTATTGGCTATATATATCTCTTTTTCTGTGAAATTCTTGTTCATATATTTTGTAAAATTTCCTATTAGGTTGTTTATCCTTTTATTAATTGATTGATTAATAAAATTTCTTTATATAATAGTATTAACTAATAGTAACCTTTTGCTGGTTATACGTATTGCAAATATGTTCTTTCAATGTGTATCATGCATTTTTACTTTAGTGATAGTATATTTTAAGGAATAGAAGTTCTCAGTGTCAAAGATTTTTCAGTCCCTCCTTTTATGATGAGCATAGAATTAGGAAATAAGAAAGGTGTTATAGTCTGTATTAATTGCTGTCATTTCCTGTGCTCAGGATCTTTTGCTGGTCCCATGAAGAATTTACTATGATCTTTACTATGAAAAATTCTGATTGTCAGAATAGTTCATTTCACATTTCTCAAGAGTTTGATGATTCAGAGGAACAGAGGTTGGGTAAATCTGTTGGTAATTGATATACCACGTTCACTTAAAGAAAGCTTGAAATCTTCTTGGGATCATAGGGAAGGTGAGAAAGAAAATGAAAGGATGAGAGTATCTTTTTTACATTGTTTTGAAATTTCAAGGAAATGATTAACCATAGGATCCTATAGCAAATTCCATAGACAGTGGGAAAAAACAACGCATCAGGATTGTACTCCCATGATTCTCTTACACGACTTCTCTGCACTACTCCCTCCAGTCAGAACCCCACAGCTTTCATTCTTCATGAGGTAAATATACAACTAAATTGGAAAGCTACTAATGGTTGAAATGGTAGAAAAAGAGGAAATTTCATTGTCTTTCTTTAAGCATTACCTGTAGATAATGTTATTTCATTGATAGTATCTAAAGATTCAGACTGGTGGAATTCCAACTTGTTTTTCCCACAAATGGGGTAGAAGTTTTAATTAATCAAAAGGGGCTAGATGTGAAAAATAAAATGGTATTTTTTCAGACTTGAGGAAGTGAATAGGAGTAAAATTTAAGGGGTCCAAGACCCAAAAGTTATCCTTTGATACAGACTGGAAAGAACTGCTAAAACTAAGACACAAGACAGCAAAAGTCTCCACTTAAGATTTAGAAATCTGAAATGATACTCTAAAACCATCAGTTGGAATGATGCTGATGTACTTTTAGACACTTAATGATGTGTCTAACTGCCTGAGCTTGTGCTGGATTGCCCTGACTGGGATCAGAGACAGAAACAAAGTATCAGATAAGAGATTGGGGCAAGAGGAGGCCCCATCATGCAATCCCCAAGACTCTGTCCTCACAAGAAGAAAGCACATAGATGTGCTAAGGAATACCAGCAGAGATAGCTAGAACAGTCTGCCAGAAAGACTGAGAGAATTCATGAGAGTTATGTAGGGAGGTGGTATTGGGGGTGGGGTAGAGAAAAGGGGAACTCCTGGGGGACGGGAAATCCGATAGAGGCTCTTCATTTTTTGCAATCTAGTGAGTGGGTATGTGGGCACGTGAAACCCATATGGTAAATACAACCGCACAAAGAATCCGGGAATCTGTCAGCACTGATATGGATTATACATGACAGACAAACAACAATGTGAAGAAAAGAAAATATTCCAGAACAGAGTTGATCAAATCAAGAAAATTTCATTTATGGTTAATTGGTTAATGAATGCTCATGCCATTAAAATGACAAGATAACTTGGCTATAAGCTTCCAACTGCAAGTTGAAACTTTGATCACATGTGTTTATTTTCAGAAGTGACTGTGTGGTGATCCATTCAGTGTCACAGCAATCCAAGTCTGTGCCCCAACCACTAATGCTGAAGAAGATGAAGATCTTCTAAAAGACGTACAAAACCTTTTAGAACTAACACCAAAAAAGATATCCTTTTCATCCTAGGGGACTGGAATGCAAAAGTAGGAAGTCAAGAGATACTGGAGTAATAGGCAAGTTTGACCTCAGAGTACAAAATAAAGCCGGTCAAAGGCTAACAGAGTTTTGCCAAGAGAACGCACTGGTCATAGCAAACACTCTCTTCCAACAACACAAGAGATGACACTACACATGGACGTCACCAGATGCTCAATACTGCAATCAGATTGATTATATTCTTTGCAGCCGAAGATGAAGAAGCTCTATACAATGAGCAAAAACAAGACTGGAAGCTGACTGTGACTCAGACCATGAGCTCCGTATTTCAAAATTCAGGCTTAAATTGAAGAAAGTAGGGAAAAAACACTAGGCCATTCAGGTATGACCTAAATCAAATCCTTTATAATTATACAGTGGAAGTGACAAATAGACTCAAGGGTTAGATCTGATAGTCAGAGTGCCTGATGAACTATGGATGGAGATTTATAACATTGTACAGAAGGTGGTGACCAAAACCATCCCCCCAAAAAAGAAATGCAACAGTGCAAAATAGTTGTCTGAGGAGGCCTTACAAATAGCTGAGGAAAGAAGAGAAGTGAAAGGCAAAGGAGAAAAGGAAAGATATAGCCATCTGAATGTAGAGTTACAAAGAATAGCAAGGAGACATAAGAAAGCCTTCTTAAGTGAACAATGCAAAGAAATAGAGGAAAACAGTAGGATGGGAAAGACTAGAGATATCTTGAAGAAAATTAGAGATACCATGGGAATATTTCTTGCAAAGATGGGCACAATAAAGGACAGAAATGATATGGACCTAACAGAAGCAGAAGACATTAAGAAGAAGTGGCAAGAATATAAAGAAGAATTGTACAAAAAGATCTTAATAACCCAGATAACCACAATGGTGTGATCACTCACTTAGAGCCAGGCATCCTGGAATGTGAAGTCAAGTGGGCCTTAGGAAACACCACTACAAACAAAGCTAGTGGAGGTATTGGAATTCCAGGTGAGCTATTTCAAATCCTTAAAAATGATGCTGTGAAAGTGCTGCACTCAATATGGCAGCGATTTTGGACAACTCAGCAGTGGCTGCAGGACTGAAAAAGACCAGTTTTCATTCCAATCCCAAAGAAAGACAATGCCAAAGAATTGTAGTCAAACTACTGCACAATTGGGCTTATTTCACATGCTAGTAAGGTCATGCTTAAAATCCTTCAAGCTAGACTTCAACAGTACATGAACAGAGAACTTCAAGATGTACAAACTGGATTTAGAAAAGGCAGAGGAACCAGAGTTCAAATTGCCAATGTTCGCTGGATCATCGAAAAAGCAAGAGAGTTCCGGAAAAAACATCTACTTCTGCTTCACTGACTACATGAAAGCCTTTGTGTGCATCACAACAAACTGTGAAAAATTCTTCAAGAGATGGGAATACAGACCACCTTACCTGTCTCCTAAGAAACTTGTATGTAGGTTAAGAAGAACAGTTAGAACTGGACATGGAAGAACGGACTGGTTCAAATTGAGAAGGGAGTAGGTCAATGCTGTATAATGTCACACTACTTATTTAACTTCTATGCAGAGTACATTATGCAAATTGCTGAGTTGCAGAAATCACAGGCTGGAATCAAGTATTCCAGGTGAAATATCAACAACCTCAGATATGCAGATGACACCGTTTCACAGAAAGATGACACTGCTTCACAGAAAGCAAAGAGCAACTAAAGAGCCTCTTGATGAAGGTGAAAGGGGAGAGTGAAAAAGCTGACTTAAAACTCAACATAAAAAAACTCAGATCACAGCATGCAGACCCATCACTTCATGGCAAATAGATGGGGAAACAATGAAAACAGTGACAGACTTTATTTTTTTGGGCTCCAAAATCACTGCAGATTGTGACTGCAGCCATGAAATTGAAAGATGCTTGCTCCTTGGAAGAAAAGCTATGACAAACCTAGACAGAGTGCTAAAAAGCAGAGCCATCACTTTGCTGACAAAGTCTGTCTAGTGAAAGCTATGGTTTTTCCAGTTGTTGTACGGATGTGAGAGTTGGACGATAAAAAAGGCTGAGAACTGAGGAATTCATGCTTTCAAACTGTGGTGCTGGGAATGACTCTTGAGTCCCTAGACAGTAAGAAGTTCAAATCAGTCAATCCTAAAGGAAATCAACCCTGGATATTCATTGGAAGGACTGATGCTGAAGTTGAAGCACCAATAATTTGGCCACCTAATGTGAAGAGTTGATTCATTGGAAAAAAACCCTGATGCTAGGAGAATGAAGGCAAGTGGACAAGGGGACGACAGAGGATGAGACGATTGGATGGCATCACCGACTCAGTGCACATGAACCTGAGCAAACTCCAGGAGACAGTGAAGGACGGGAGGCCTGGTGTGCTGCAATACATGGGTCACAAAGAGTCGGACACGACTGAGAGACTGAACAATAACAAGTGAGCAAAGGTTTAATAAGTAAAGGGAACACTGGCTTGCACAGATTGCCTTATCATTCAATTTTGATCTTCTAAATGTGTAATTCACACAATAGATGTAATTCATAAACTGGTGGCAGGGCACCTAGAGTCATTTTTGTAAAACACTCTGATATATTATTGTCAAATGTAACAATTTAAGTATATAATTTATGCTAAATCAGGTTTTGATTTCTATACAGATGACCCTTGAAAAATGAACAATGTCGGGATGAATGGTGCTGATTCTGCCCCCACCAGTCTAAAATCTGAGTATAACTTTATAGTTGGCCCTCCATTCAGGTGGTTCTACATCTGTAGATTCAACCGGGCACAGATCATGTAGTACTGCAGCACCTTTTTAATGGGGCAGGGGTGAGGGGAAGATTTACTCTCCCTCAAGAAAGAGAAAATTCTCCTGCCTAAGGACCTTCAAACTGAGCCATTAGCTTGTTTGGGTTTGTCAGTCTCCGTACCTTGTTGAATCAGTTCTCTTTATCTCTATTTCCACCTCCATCTCTCTATGTCTGTATATCTTGTACTGGTTCTGCTTCTCTGGAAAGTTCCATGAATCCATTGATCTTATGTTATGTAGGTGAAAATCCAGAAACCTGGGGAACCGATATATTATACACATATTTTTTACATTCTTTTTGGTTTTGACCACACCTCACGGCATGTGGTATCTTAGTTCCCCCACCGGCCATGGAGCCCTTGTGGAGTCTTAACCATTGAAGCACCCAGGGCAGTCTGAGAGCTGATATTTTAAATCGTTGAACATGTAATATAGTCACTGTAAAAAGTCCTGAACAGGAAATAAAAAGTAAAACTCACTCTCTCACTTACCTCTACTCAAAATTCTATTTCTTTATCTAGAGGTTATCATCATGAATATTTTTCCCCAGGCATTTTTCCCTACAGTTACAACCATTCAGAGAACATAAATATACACACATTCGTTTTGTCCACCTAAACAGAATTATATTATGAAGATGGTTTTGTGAATGTCTTAGAGCTCTTTTCATATGAGTATGTAGACATTTATTTTACTCTTTCATTTATTTTTTTCGTTTTTAATTGAAGGATAATTGCTTTACAGTATTGTGTTGGTTTCTGCCAAACATCAACATGAATCAGCCATAGGTACATATATGTCCCCTCCCTCTTGAACCTCCCCCCACCTCTTTCCACATCCTACCTCTTTAGGTTGTTAGAGTTTACTCTTTTAAAAGACTTCTTAATATACCATAATATAGAATTAATATACCATATTTATAAAATTGTTCCCTATGATTAACATATAGATTATTTCTGATTTTTTACTTAACAGTGCTATAAGGAAGAACCTTTGAGCATTTGTGAAAATATTTTCATGCATTAATGACAATATTTCTGTGGATAAACTCAAAGAATGGGTATTGCTAGTTGAGAGGACCATGTTTTTTTTGGCTGTGTTTGTTGCAGTGCATAAGCTCTTCATTGCTGTGCACAGATGTTCTCTAGTCTTGGTGAGCAGGGGCTACTCTCTAGTTGCAGTGCATGGGCTTCTCATTGAGTTTGGTTCCCTTCTTGTGGAACACAGGCTCTAGGGCTTCAGCAGTTGTAGAATGTGGGCTCTAGAGTATGGGCTCAATACTTGTGGTGCTCTGGCTTAATTGGCCCATGGCATGTGAGATCTTAGAGACTGAATCTGTGTTCCCTGCACTGGCAGGCAGACTCCCAACTACTGAACCACCAGGGAAGTCCCAGAGCACATGTATTTAACATGGTAATGATTTCTGTTAAAGTGCTTTCTAGTAAATTACCAAAATTGAAGGTAGTCTTAGGGATCCCAAATTTACAATTAATCTCAGAACTGGGACTATTCCATCTTTTATGGGAGGAAATTTATCCTTCCTACTGTATCATGCCTTGAGCACCATCTCAAGGTCAGGGGCATGGCCAGATCAACTCTGAGGAAACTTCCCAGGGCTAAAGGGCTGCCTCTTGGGAGGGGAAAAAAGAAAGAAGAGATGATAACCATTAGATCAACAGGAAAAATCTGTGTAGGTCTGCATTTAAAAAAATAAACAAAACTTTATTGTTAAGAGTTTTTAATATGCATACTCTCAGGTACAGTTTTTAATTTCATTCTTTTTTTAAAAAATACATTTGTTCATGTAATATGCATATACATATCAAAATAACTTGTTAACTGGCTTGTTTTTCTTTACTTCAATTAATGGAGATTATACTAATTTGATTCTGAAAACTACCCTGTGAGGGATGGGAGCCAAGTTTTGTTGACCCCACAGGCTCAGAAAATACTTTGGTCAGGATCACACAGGCTGTGAGTTGCTGAACTGGAACTCAAGTCTACGTGTGTGTGTGCCGAGTTGCTTCAGTCGTGTCCAACTCTGTGCAACCCCATGGACTGTAGCCTGCCAGGCTCCTCTGTCCATGGGATTCTCCAGGCAAGAATATTGACCTCCTCCAGGGGATCTTCCCTACCCATGGATCAAACTTGTGTCTCTTAGGTCTCCTGCATTGGCAGGCGGAATCTTTACCACTAGTGCCACCTGGGAATCCTACATTCTTGACTGTAAATCCAGTGTGAGACTCAAAAAATCATCGCTGCCTTTTTTTTTTGGTAGGCAAGTCTTTCATTCTGCCTCCCCTCAGCCCAACTTCAGACACAGTGGCTGGACATGGATCAACAGATGGAAAAGGAGAAGAGGGACTGAATTGAAGGGAACTGAAAGTATTTTCTGCTGAGGGGAAAGCAGAAGAAAAAGAAGGGCCTAGAACTCTGGGTGCGGAAAAAAAAAAAAAGAACTCTGGGTGCGGTCTCAAAGCAATTGAGTTCTGGGGAAAGTTGGATGCCTCCACCACTCCATGGCGGTGTGAAGAGAGTCAAATGCTGCCTGGCCTTTCTGGAGGGTGCAATCAAAGTGTGTGTTGGGGGGCAGCAAAAATGGGTCTACATGCTGTCTAGGTAAGAGAAGCTGAGAAGAAAGAACTATTACGGGAAAGTAGAAAAAGAGGAAGGGAAGCAATTTAAAAGTGCAGATTGGAAACTAGACAAAAGGATATTATTATGGAAACATTTTAATTTGGATGTGCTTAAGGTTGAAACTTTGGTATCAACCTTCAGAAAATCCCCAGGCCTGCCAGATTTTTCTAGTGCCTTTACTTGTCTCCTGCAGCATTTCACCTATTTGTCTAGTGATCCACTTTTCAATCTACATCCTTCCCAAACCCTCTCTCCTTCACCTTCACAATGCCTGTTGGGATTGGACAGGCTGACCTAATGGCTGTTTGGTCCCCATATAGTTTTCTCTATATTGCCAGTAGAATGCAGAGAATTGGAAACTTTCTTGGGCATCTGTCCTTTAAACAAAGCAGCTGGGCTGGGGCAGAGTTCAGGAGAAGATTTCTAAGTTGGTTTTGTGAGTCACTGTGTATTCTGAGCATCCGCCCACTTGAGGCGAACTTCGCAAGTTTAGCTTGTGGGAACTATCAGACCAGGTCCAGGGGCTGGGGCTTCCTCAACGACCTTGCTAGCATTCAGCTGATGAGAACATCCTCAAGCTGAGGAAACTGTGGCTGAAGCGAGACAGAGTTCTGCTCCCTGTCACCCTTCTGCTGAGGAGCGACTGCTGAGCTTGTGCAGGGTAGAGTATCTGGTGGGAGAGGAGCTGGCTTGACACCCTGTCAGCATCCTACATCCATTCTGTGGGGATGCTGGGGCAAGTGCTCGCCCTCACACTCCTCCTGCTCGTCAAGAGACATCAGGGTCAAGGTAAGGAAGCCCAGCCTGGTAGGGGTGGGCTGCCATGGACCAGGCGCTGTGGCCTTCAGGGAAATCAGAATGTGAGCCTCTGGATTGTGCTGCTTACGTATTCACCTGGACCTGTGACTCAGAGCAGCTCCCTGCAGTTCTGGGCAGGCTGGGTCAGACAGCAAAGGCTGGCAGTGGGTTGGAAGGTCCTTGAGAAGTGTGCATCTGGCCATGCCATCAGCAATCCAGGCCACTTTGGCAACGTGAGTCCTTCCCACTGGCTTCAGTTTTCCTTTCTGTCGAGGGGGAGAAAGTGTCCTTCCTGCTGGCTGTAAGAATGAAATATCCTCTCATTTGGTGCAGTTGCCAAAAGAGAGAAGAAGCAGTCATGAACTTGGGTTTCTCAAAGGAAGTCGGGTGGTTCTGGAGCTCAGAGACTGACAGATTATTCTCTGAGGCAGGAAAGTTGAGCCCTGGCAAGAAATAGGGGCTGTGGAGTTGGGGGGAGGGGGATAGGAGGCATGAGACGAAGGCCTGAACAGAGGCTTTACTTGCAAGGGCTGGGTCCCTCTCCATCAACTCTGTCAGCAGCCCAGAGGCCAAGAGAGCCTGAGAATTATTACGGAAATGTTGGCTGCAGGCTTCCCTAGTGGCTCAGATGGTAAAGAATCTGCCCGCAATGAGGGAGACTGGGGTTCTATTCCTGGATTGGGAAGATCCTCAAGAGAAGGGAATGGCTACCTACTACAGTATTCTTGCCTGCAGAGTTTTGTGCACAGAGGAGCCTGGCAGGCAGAATTCCATGGGATCACCAAGAGTTGAAGGTGACTGAGTGACTAACACTTTCACTTTGGCTGGGGACAGGGGGTGGGGAAGGGAAGAGAAGGAGACAGTATTAGGAAGTTCCATAGCAAACTGAAAACTCTCAGCTGGGCCCTGAGCCAACAAATGAGGGGGCAGGGAATCTCAGTGAGGGGTGCTCCCCCTTTCTCTCCAACCTTGTCTAGGATGCTCTGAAACTTGGAGCTTGTATTTTAAATCAGTAACTCTTTGCCGGGCATGGTGAATGGAGGTGGAGTGAGAGGAAGGCACACTTGGTTGCAAAGGGAGGAAACTGAGACACAGGGAAGTGTTTGTTTAGGGCCTGTTACAAGCCTTCCCTGGGTACCCAGTTCAATCACTGAGCCCCTGGAACTCAGATATCCTTCAAGAAGGTACATTCTAGGCTCTGGCATTTGTATGAGTACAGGTAGAGTAGGGCAGGGTATGATGAGGAACAGGGAGCAGAGAGAGAAGTCCGGAGCCTGGGGCTCATGTGTGTGGGCTGGGCAGATCCAAAGATGCAGGATCCCAGGCAAGAAAGCTAGATTAGAACCTTGAATGCCAAGGTAGTATCCCCAGGGTTTGATGCCTGGCTTTGGGAGAGCAGGAACAGAAGGTCGGGCTGACCCTGAGATCATGAGCCTACGTGATGCTCCCTCCATCCTTGTGGCAGTCTCTGGGCATGGCCATGCCAAATTCATTGCAGGGGGAAGCCAGGTGAGTGATTCTTTTAACACTGGAAGGGATGGACTTGGGCCTTACGGAAATTTTCTCTCTTCTTGCTATACACTGTGTCTGTGGGGCTGGCCTTGTGTAAGTTGACTGAAACTGCTATAGTTATTTGTTTCAATTTTTAGACTTCTTAGTGTAAAATAATTTTTACATTTCAGGGAAGTTGCAAGAGTAGTACAAAGAATTCTTGCATTTCCTTCACCTAGATTCACTAGTTGTTAACATTTTATCACATTTGCTTTCTCTTTCTCTCCAAATATATGTATGTGCGAATAGCTGTATAATAATTATTATTTTTGTGGACTATTCAAGGGTAAATTACAGACATCATCCCCTTTTACTCTTAACTATTTTAGCACACATCTTTGCAAAACAAGAATGTCCCCATATCATGATATCAGCACAGTTATAAAATTTAGTAAATTTAACATCAATGCAATCAAATATATAATACATATTTAAATATTACCAAATGTCCCCCCAGTGCTGTGTGTGTGCTTTCTAAGTCGCTTAAGTTGTGTCCGACTCGGTGTGACCCTATAGACGTAGCCCATTGGGCTCTTCTGTCCATGAGATTCTCTAGGCCAGAATACCAGAGTGGATTGCCAAGCCCTCCTCCAGGGGATCTTCCCAACCTAGGGATCGAACCCACATCTCCCAGTCTCCTGTATTGGCAGGTGGGTTCTTTACTATTAGAACCACCTGGGAAGCCCCAGATGTGCTATATAACATCTTTTTTCCTATCCAGAATACAACCAGGATCATGTATTGCATTCAGTTATTACGTCTATTTTTTAAACTATTTATTTGTTTGGCTGTATTGGGTCTTACTTGTGGTGCAAAGGATCTTTTTCGCTTTACGTGGATCTTTCATCACAGCACATGAACTAAACTCTCTACTAACAGTTGTGTCTCTCAGGCTTCAGTACCTGAGACACACAGGCTTAGTGGCTCCAAGGTACGTGGTATCTTAGTTCCTCAACCAAGGATCACACCTGTGTCACCTGCATTGCAAGGCAGGTTCTTAACCACTGGACCAGGGAAGTTCCAGTTGTTGTGTCTTTTTGGTCATCTTTAATCTACAGTCATTCCCTAAACTTTCTTCATATTTTATAACATCAACATTTTTGGAGTACAAGTCAGTTGTTTTCTAGAAAGTTCTACAATCTGAGTTTGTCTGATGTTTTGTTATAAGATTCAGGTCATGCATTTTTGGCAGGAATACCACAAAAGTGTCTTTTTCAGTGCATCCAACCTGAAGACACAGTGAGAGTGAAACTTTTTTTTCTAAAACTTGGTTTACTGAAAAATTCAATATGCATCACATATGTGTAAGAAGTTCATATTATCCTTTGCAAAAGTCTTCCAAAGCTTTCTCATTTCTCATAGAGTAAAAGCCATACATTTCACAACGGTCCATGTGATCCACCCTCCCTGACCATTACCTCTTCTTCTCTGCTCTTCTCACTGCATTTCAGTCACACTGACCTGAGGGCCCTCACACTTGTTTCACTGGGGGCTTTGCACTGTTTTCTACTTGGAATGCTGCTTCCTCCTCATTTTCTGTGAGGCTTGCTTCCTTATCCTGCTCAGGTACTACCTCTGCAATGATATCTTTCCCACTAAAAATAGCTCCTCCATCTTGCAACTTCCTGTCTCCCTCTTGGCTTATTTTTCTCTGTATGCTCATCTCCATTTTACATACTATATGTTTATTTTTGTTTTATTTTCTGTCTCCAGTTTCCACTTCACCTTATTAGAATGTAAGATCCATGAAGGCAGGGCTTTTGTTTTTGTTCACTCCTGTATCTGCAGCATCTTGAGCAGTATCTGGCACAAGTATATCCTCAATAAATATTTATTGAATGAGTGAAAACTTTAAATAATCCATAGAAAAAGTGAGTTTATTGGCCTACCAGAAAGTTTCATTGGGAAAAATGTTTTAAATTTTAAAGCATGTACTATCTCTATGGCCTTGAGTAAGTTAACCAACCTCTTGTTTCTCAGTTTTTCATTCAAAACATGAAATTAAGAGTGGTGCCTGCTTCCTAGGGGATGTGTAAGGATTTGATGAGATATAATATATAAAGTGCTTAGAGAAATGTTGAGTTATTATAAGAACTCCAAACTGAACGTTCATGCTATTTAGCTCTTTGGAAGCAGGGCATATATTTCACTTAGTTTTGTAGTCAGAGTGAAGAAGAGAGAGATTATTTGGTAATCCTTTGTTGAACTCTAATTAATTGACTAGAAAGTGAGTTAGAGAATGTTGAGATAAGATGATTAAGTTTTAAGTGTGACCCTTTTCTGAGGGTTTCTCATTGTCATGACTAAGATCTTAGGGAGACTTCAACATTTTTTCTTTTACTATTGGTATATGAAAATATTTTTGACATAAAGATCTTTGAATTAGATGGATAGATTGATATTGCACAGTCTTAAAAGAACTTTTACGTTTTATTTTATTAAAACAAGTATTTATTAAAGCTGATTTTGAGTTTTCATGGAAAAAACACACAGATAAGCGGTGCACAGGCATTTGTTATTCAAAAAATGACTAATACATTTATTTCTCATAGAGTCCTCTGTATGTAATTTCATATGCAGGTATGCTCTGCAAATTTGTGTCTTTATTCTCTTAAAGTTTCTGACAATTTATCAATTTTATATGCCTTCTAGATGGCTACCGTGTTGAATTTTTTTGGAAAATGTTTTAGCAGTTTGTGTCACTTGCTTTTATTTTTGCTTTTATTTATTTATTTAAATTGGAGGATGGTTTCTTTATAATGTGTTAGTCTCTGCTGTACAACAACTTGAATCAGTTATAAGTATACATATATAGACGTCAACATTTTTAACTTAAGGCAACATGTATTCAAGACATTGAAGCACGTGATTATACTGTATTGTAAAATAGTCTGTTTTCACAATAGCATCTCCCTCTCTATTCCCATTTCTTCCCTGGATATGTTTTGAGCAGCTCTGCACCAGGTGCTGGACTAGAAACTGAGGATTCAGGTGTGAATAAGTACACAACTCCTATGTTCACAGAGCCTACACCATTTACATCAATTAACATACAATTGCAGCTGTGATTAGGGCACAAAAAAGTGCCTAACACAGCAAGTGCTCAAAACATGTTAGTTGAGAAAATAAATGAATTCTTTTCAGACATCTTAGAGGAAGACTGGGATGATTTTCGGGTCAGATATGTTGGGGAGCAAGGAACTTCAAATCACCGCTCATAAGAGTGGACTTGAGCCCTAAAGTTCACTTTAAACCCTAAATTCAGATTTTGGCTATGCATTCTGAGGAAACTCTAAAGGACACACCAGAGACTGCAAGGTTTGGGGTGAGATGTGCTGGACAAAAAAATAAATAAATAAGGGCAGGGACAGCATCTTACAGACAGCTCTGAAGGCTGCAGACTGTTCCTGTAGGTTGTGTTGAAACTTTCACTTCTCAGGTGGGAGTCACTGATTGCATATGCTTTGGCTGGGATCCAGGCAAGTTCTAAGAAGACTGGATTCATTTTTGTCCATATTTTCCTCTTTGCACTTCCCCTCAAACAAAGCATGAACAGTGAAGTTCCTGTGTATAGGAGAGAGATGAGGACTCAGGAAGCTCAGGGCTGCAGCACTACCGGAGGGAGCCAGTTCTGTAGAAATATCTCCAGAGGTAGCTGAACCATTGTCTTCATGATATGTGTGCAGAGAAGTGCACAACATTATAAACATACATTGTAATGAGTTATTGTTAAGTGAATACATCCATGTATCTACCACATGCTCTCTCCCCTTGTTATCTCCTCTGTCTTCCACAAATATAACTACTCTTTTGACTTCTAGCATCATAGGTTAGTTTTGCCTGTATATAAATGGAATCATAATTATGTACTCTTGCATTTGGCTTCTTTTGCTCAACATCTGATGAGATTTATCTCTGTTTTCACTTGTAGCTGATTGTTTTCATGGCTGTATTCTATTGTATGACCGTACAATAGTTTATTCATGTATTCTACTATTGATGAACCTTTGAGTTGTTCCCAGAGTTTTCTCCCTATTATAATCACACTGCTATGAGCCGTTTTTCTTTCTTCTTTCTTTGGCTGTGCTGTGTGGAACTCAGGATGTTGGTTCTTGACCAGAGATCAAACTCGCACCTTCTGCAGTAGAAGTACAAAATTTAAAGCACTGGACAGCCAGGAAAGTCCCCTGTGAGCCTTTTTGTGCAGGCATGTCTGTTGGGTGTATCTCTGGGGGTACAATCCCTGGGTATGTATATATACATCTAGCAGATGCTGCCAAACTCTTTTCCAAAGTGGCTGAACCAAGCAGTGTGTGAGAGTTCCAAGTAGCTTCAGGGTCACCAGCTTTGTGTTCTCAGACCTGCAAATGGGAAATGAAAGCACAGGGCTGTGTAGCCTGAAAGGTGAAAGTGAAAGCCGGGGGAACCACATATCTGTGGCTTGTCTGGTATTCTGCATGAAATTCCTACAAAGAGTCACTTCTGGGAACTGAATTTAATTAATTATTTAATCAACTGAACATTTCATTAAACCCTTCCTATGTTCCAAGAACTATGTAAGATTTTGTAGAGGAAACAAAGATGAAACAAAATTTGGTTCTATCCTTAAGAATCTTTCAGACAGAGTTGTACAATATCAACTCTGAGGGAAGACAGAAAATGCTACATGTCGCTGACAGGTAGATTAAGCTCAAGCACAAAGGGTGCAAAGAAGATGGAAATTCCTTCTAGGTAGGGACACTGGGGAAGTGGCCTTGAAGGATAAGCAAGAGTTCAGGATGAGACTTCTCTGGTGGTCCTGTGGTTAAGAGTTTGCCTTGCAACGCAAAAGACACAAGTTCGATTCCTGGTCCTGGAAGATCCCACATGACACAGAGCAACCAAGGTCCTGTGCCAACACTACTGAAGCCTGAGCACCTAGAGCCCATGATCTGCAATAGGAGAAGCCACTGCAACGAGAAGCCTGGATACTACAGCTAGAGAGTGGCCCACACTCACCACAACTAGAGAAAGCCTGACCGTAGGAACAAAGACCCGGCACAGTCAAAAATAAATAAATAAATAATAATAATAATAATAATAAAAATAAGAGTTCAGGAGAGAGGAGTAAGGTAGAAGGACAAGCTAAGCAGAGGGAAGAGCCAAAACAGAAGTAGGGAAAACACAGATTTGAACAAGGAAACATGAGAAGCAAACATGCATTTATCTTGGAGAAAGACAGTATTACAAATGGGATGATTCAGTTAACTGATACAAAGAGTGGGACCTAGGCTAGGTAAATTTGACGGGGGGTCATGTGGTGGGGGGAGTTGCTTTGTCTGAGAGGAGCAGTCAGTAGGAAGCTCCCAAGGGTGGGGCTAGGCTGAGAAGAAGAGAGGTGAGAAAGTGGGTTGTGGACCTGGAGGATATTTTATGTACTTTATAATTTTGCCTTGACTAGAGCCAGACCTGCCCCAGCACTTTGGGGAACTCACTGAGCTTTATCCACTCAGTCCACATCAGGAACCCCTTCTGTTGCCTCACCCCAAACCTGGTGTCGTAACTCAGAACTGAGAAAACCTCAACATCCTTTGCTGGCTAGGGGAAGTTATACTTTTCTGAAAGTTGTATTTTCTCTCACCTGCCCCCTCTCCTGGTGCTCAGGCCTCACCCTTCCTCCCACCTCACCTTCCTCAGACCAGCACGTCCACATGAGAGGAAGCTGAGCTGACTGTGGACACTGCATGGCTCTGGAGGCAGCAGCTCCTACACCCAAACTTTACTGCAGAGCAGGACTCATTGCTGAGTTGGGTCTGCTCCTTAATTTTCTTCCACACTGGCTACCCTCTCCTTCCTTAGGAGGCAGTGCAGCTAATTACCTGACCTCTGCCCTCCCTCTGCAGAGTTGTTTCACCCCATTCTTTCTTAACCACCGGAAAAGGGGCCTTGAAGTTGCTGAGCACTAGCAACGGAGGCGGCAGCAGCCCTGGGGCCTCCTCTGACCACCGGAACCTGCTGTGGCCTCTCCTCTCTGAACACCCCACCACTTGTCAGGGCCACCTCTACCTCTCACTAAGAATGTGAGAACTTCTGTTGAGTTACCTTTCCACACTGGCATTTATTGTCTCTCTTTGGCATGTATGGCCCTCAGGGACAGGGACGAGGTCTTTCTGCATCAGTTACATGCCCACTCACCTTTTTGCTGTATCCTTCCCACTGCAACCTCACCCCATCTGCCTCCCTGTCCAGCCCTGCCTCACCCTGAAATATCTTCCTTTCCCCCACACTGGGATGTTGAGGGCTGCAGAAGAATATTCAACAACAAACAGCAACAGCAGAGAGTCTTCAATTTCAGCTGGGTCCACAGGTGTCCTAGGAATCCTTGTTTCTGATCTACAGCTTTCCCCATTCTCCAAAGGGGTGATTCCAAACCTTCACTGTCTCTTCAAGATCCTATTCCATCATCACAACCTCTATTGGCCTAACTCTCCTTCTCCAAGGAAATGAAGATCCCAGTTAGGGATTCTGCCAACCCCATCAACAATCCCATAATGTCACCTGACATCACCTTATCTCCCTTAAGTGATCACACTCGCCTCTGCTCTGTGTTAGGGAGCTCTCCTCCTGTCCTTGGTCAGTCCTTGTGCTCTGGACATCATGGCTTTTTCTGGGAGGCCATCCCAGACCTGCCCAGTCCATGATATCTCTGATCTTTCTTCAGCTGCTCCTTTTCTGTTGGTTCTCCACTCTTAGTTCATTATCCTGCCATTTGAAAATCTATGTTGGAATACCACCCAGTTTTCCTCTCCCGTGTTTTTCTTTCCCAAGTGTCTCTTTTACTACTCATACAGAACAGTTTCTTTCTGGTACCTCTGGTCACTGAAGGTGTATGTGTTTTTTTCCCCACACCAAGGAATTTTCTGTGACACCAGTTGGGTGTCCTAAAATTTGACTCAGTTCTGACCCCATCTGCCCAGAGACAGAGTTAGAGCTCACAGGTTAAGGGCTCTGTTCCCACAAGATTGCCTCCCCCTGATATTTCAGACACCAGTCTCAAGCCCAGGTTGTAGATCAGAGTTTCCAATGACCTCGTCCTCTGGTTCAATTAATTTGCTAGAGCAGCTCATAGAACTCAAGGAAATACATTTCCCAGTTTATTAAGTAATATGAAAAAAGGTATAGATGAACAGCCAGATGAAGAGATACATAAGGCAAGGTATGAAAAGGAGCTTCTGTTCCCTTGGAGTTGGGGTTCACCAAGCTGGAAGCTCCACCAAACTCATGCTATTGGGATTTTGTGAGGGCTTCCTCACTTAGATGTGATCAGTTATTAACTATTAGCTCCTATTAACTCCATTTCCATTCTCTGTCCCTCCTCTGAAGGATGGGGAATGTGGCTGAAAATTTCAAGCTTTTAGTCATGTCTTGGCCCTTTTTTTTGCCCAGCCCCTCCCACCCAAGAATCCACCCTGAGTCACCTTTTAAAATATATATATATATTTTAATAAATTTATTTATTTTAGTTGGGGGCTAATTACTTTACAATATTGTAGTAGTTTTTGCCATACATTGGCATGAATCAGCCATGGGTTCACATGTGCTCCCCCTCCAGAACCCTCCTCCCACCTTCCTCCCCATCCCATCCCTCTGGGTCATTCCAATGCTCCAGCCCTGAGCATTTGTCTCATGCATAGAACATGGAATGGTGTTCCGCTTCACATATGACAATATACATGTTTCAATGCTATTGTCCCAGAACGTCCCACCCTCACCTTCTTCCTCAGAGTCCACAAGACTGTTCTATGCATCTGTGTCTCTTATTCTGTCTCGCATATAGGGTTACTGTCACCATCTTTCAAATTCCATATATATGCATTAGTATACTGTATTGGTGTTTTTCTTTCTGGCTTACTTCACTCTGTATAATGGGCTCCAGTTTCATCCATCTCAATAGAACCGATTCAAATGTATTTTTTTTAATGGCTGAGTAATATTCCATTGTGTATATGTACCACAGCTTCCTTATCCATTCGTCTGCTGATGGACATCTAGGTTGCTTCCATGTCCTGGCTATTGTAAACAGTGCTGCGATGAACAGTACATGCGTCTCTTTCAATTCTGGTTTCCTTGGTGTGTATGCCCAGCAGTGGGATTGCTGGGTCATATGGCAGTTCTATTCCCAGTTTTTTAAGGAATCTCCACACTGTTCTCCATAGTGGCTGTACTAGTTTGCATTCCCACCAACAGTGTAAGGGGGTTCCCTTTTTCTCCACACCCTCTCCCAGCATTTATTGCTTGTAGACTTTTGGGTAGCAGCCATTCTGACTGGTGTGTAATGGTACCTCATTGTGGTTTTGATTTGCATTTCTCTAATAATGAGTGATGTTGAGCATCTTTTCATGTGTTTGTTAGCCATCTGTATGTCTTCTTTGGAGAAATGTCTGTTTAGTTCTTTGGCCCATTTTTTTGATTGGATCGTTTATTTTTTCTGGAATTCAGCTGCAGGAGTTGCTTGTATATTTTTGAGATTAATTGTTTGTCTGTTGCTTTGTTTGCTATTATTTTCTCCCATTCTGAAGGCTGTCTTTTCACCTTGCTCATAGTTTCCTTTGTTGTGCAAAAGCTTTTAATTTTAATTAGGTCCCATGTGTTTATTTTTGCTTTTATTTCCAATATTCTGGGGGGAGGGTCATGGAGGATCCTGCTGTGATTTATGTCGGAGAGTGTTTTGCCTATGTTTTCCTCTAGGAGTTTTATAGTTTCTGGTCTTACGTTTAGATCTTTAATCCATTTTGAGTTTATTTTTGTGTATGGTGTTAGGAAGTGTTCTAGTTACATTCTTTTACAAGTGGTTGACCAGTTTTCCCAGCACCACTTGTTAAAGAGATTGTCTTTTCTCCATTGTATACTCTTGCCTCCTTTGTCGAAGATAAGGTGCCCATAGGTGCGTGGGTTTGTCTCTGGGCTTTCTATTTTGTTCCATTGATCTATATTTCTATCTTTGTGCCAGTACCACACTGTCTTGATGACTGTGGCTTTGTAGTAGAGCTTGAAGTCAGGCAGGTTGATTCCTCCAGTTCCATTCTTCTTTCTCAAGATTGCTTTGGCTATTCGAGGTTTCTTATACTTCCATATAAATTGTGAAATGATTTGTTCTAGTTCTGTGAAAAATACCATTGGTAGCTTGATAGGGATTGCATTGAATCTATAGATTGTTTTGGGTAGTATACTCATTTTCACTATATTAATTCTTCCAATCCATGAACACGGTATATTTCTCCATCTGTTTGTGTCCTCTTTGATTTCTTTCATCAGTGTTTTATAGTTTTCTATATATAAGTCTTTTGTTTCTTTAGGTAGATATATTCCTAAGTATTTTATTCTTTTTGTTGCAATGGTGAATGGAATTGTTTCCTTAATTTCTCTTTCTGTTTTCTCATTATTGGTGTATAGGAATGCAAGGGATTTCTGTGTGTTAATTTTGTATTGCAACTTTACTATATTCATTGATTAGCTCTAGTAGTTTTCTGGTAGAATCTTTAGGGTTTTCTATGTAGAGGATCATGTCATCTGCAAACAGTGAGAGTTTTACTTCTTCTTTTCCTATCTGTATTCCTTTTATTTCTTTTTCTGCTCTGATTGCTGTGGCCAAAACTTCCAAAAACTATGTTGAATAGTAGTGGTGTGAAAGTGGGCATCCTTGCCTTGTTCCTGACTTTAGGGGAAATGCTTTCAATTTTTTCACCATTGAGGATAATGTTTGCTGTGGGTTTGTCATATATAGCTTTTATTATGTTGAGGTATGTTCCTTCTATTCCTGCTTTCTGGAGAGTTTTTATCATAAATGGATGTTGAATTTTGTCAAAGGCTTTTTCTGCATCTATTGAGATAATCATATGGTTTTTTATCTTTCAATTTGTTAATGTGGTGAATTACATTGATTGATTTGCGGATGTTAAAGAAACCTTGCATTCCTGGGATAAAGCCCACTTAGTCATGATGTATGATCTTTTTAATATGATGTTGGATTCTGTTTGCTAGAATTTTATTAAGGATTTTTGCATCTATGTTCATCAGTGATATTGGCTTGTAGTTTTCTTTTTTTGTGACATCTTTGTCTGGTTTTGGAATTAGGGTGATGGTGGCCTCATAGAATGAGTTTGGAAGTTTACCATCTTCTGCAATTTTCTGGAAGAGTTTGAGTAGGATAGGTGTTAGCTCTTCTCTAAATTTTTGGTAGAATTCCGCTGTGAAGCTCTCTGGTCCTGGGCTTTTGTTTGCTGAAAGATTTCTGATTACAGTTTCGATTTCCGTGCTTGTGATGGGTCTGTTAAGATCTATTTCTTCCTGGTTCAGTTTTGGAAAGTTATACTTTTCTAAGAATTTGTCCATTTCTTCCAAGTTGTCCATTTTATTGGCATATAGCTGTTGGTAGTAGTCTCTTATGATCCTTTGTATTTCTGTGTAGTCTGTTGTGATCTCTCCATTTTCATTTCTAATTTTGTTGATCTGATTCTTCTCCCTTTGTTTCTTGATGAGTCTGGCTAATGGCTTGTCAATTTTGTTTATCTTCTCGAAAAACCAGCTTTTAGTTTTGTTGATTTTTGCTATGGTCTCTTTTGTTTCTTTTGCATTTATTTCTGCCCTAATTTTTAACATTTCTTTCCTTCTACTAACCCTGGGGTTCTTCATTTCTTCCTTCTCTAGTTGCTTTGGTGTAGAGTTAGTTTATTTATTTGATTTTTTTCTTGTTTCTTGAGGTACGCCTGTATTGCTATGAACCTTCCCCTTAGCATTGCTTTTACAGTGTCCCATAGGTTTTGGGTTGTTGTGTTTTCATTTTCATTCGTTTCTATGCATATTTTGATTTCTTTTTTGATTTCTTCTGTGATTTGTTGGTTATTCAGAAGCGTGTTGTTTAGCCTCCATATGTTGGAATTTTTAATAGTTTTTTTCCTGTAATTGAGGTCGAATCTTACTGCATTGTGGTCAGAGAAGATGGCTGGGATGATTTCAATTTTTTGGAATTTACCAAGGCTAGATTTATGGCCCAGGATGTGATCTATCCTGGAGAAAGTTCCGTGTGCACTTGAGAAAAAGGTGAAATTGCTTGTTTTGGGGTGGAAAGTCCTGTAAATATCGATTAAATTTAATTTGTCTATTGTATCATTTAAAGTTTGTGTTTCCTTGTTAATTTTCTGTTTAGTTGATCTATCCATATGTGTGAGTGGAGTATTAAAGTCTCCCACTATTATTGTGTTATTGTTAATTTCCCCTTTCATACTTGTTAGTATTTGCCTTATATATTGTGGTGCTGCTATGTTGGGTGCATATATATTTATAATTGTTACATCTTCTTCTTGGATTGATCCTTTGGTCATTATGTAGTGTCCTTCTTTGTCCCTTTTCACAGCCTTTATTTTAAAGTCTATTTTATCTGAAATGAGTATTGCGACTCCTGCTTTCTTTTGGTCTCCATTTGCATGAAATATATTTTTCCATCCCTTCACTTTCAGTCTGTATGTGTCCCTAGTTTTGAGGTGGGTCTCTTGTAGACAGCATATGTAGGGGTCTTGTTTTTGTATCCACTCAGCCAGTCTTTGTCTTTTGGTTGGGGCATTCAACCCATTTACATTTAAGATAATTATTGATAAGTATGGTCCCGTTGCCATTTACTTTGTTGTTTTGAGTTCGTGTTTAAACATCCTTTCTGTGTTTCCTGTTTAGAGAAGATCCTTTAGCATTTGTTGGAGAGCTGGTTTGATGGTGCTAAATTCCCTCAGTTCTTGCTTGTCTGTAAAGCTTTTGAATTCTCCTTCATATCTGAATGAGATCCTTGCTGGGTACAGTAATTTGGGTTGTCGATTTTTCTCTTTCATTACTTTAAGTATGTCCTGCCATTCCCTTCTAGCCTGAAGAGTTTCTATTGAAAGATCAGCTGTTATCCTTATGGGGATCCCCTTGTGTGTTATTTGTTATTTTTCCCTTGCTGCTTTTAATATTTGTTCTTTGTGTTTGATCTTTGTTAATTTGATTAATATGTGTCTTGGGGTGTTTCGCCTTGGGTTTATCCTGTTTGGGACTCTCTGGGTTTCTTGGACTTCTGTGACTATTTCCTTCCTCATTTTAGGGAAATTTTCAACTATTATCTCCTCGAGTACTTTTTCATGGCCTTTCCTTTTATCTTCTTCTTCTGGGATTCCTATGATTCGAATGTTGGGGCGTTTCATATTGTCCCAGAGGTCCCTGAGATTTTCCTCATTTCTTTTGATTCTTTTTTCTTTGAAAATTATTTATTTATCTTACTTTTTGGCTGAACTTGGTCTTCATTGCTGCCTGCAGGCTTTTCTCTAGTTGTGGAGGGTGGAGGCTGCTCTCTAGCTGTGGTGTGGGGGCTTCTCATTGCAGTGTCTTCTCTTGTTGCAGAGCATGTGCTCTAGAGTGTGTGGGCTTTGGTAGTTGTTGCGTGTGGCCTTAGTCGTCCTGCGGCTTGTGAGATCTTACCCGAGTAGGGATTGAATCTGTGTCCCCTGCATTGGCAGGTGGATTCTTAACCATTGGACTACCAGGGAAGTCCCTAGAGTTATTTTAATAAAATAAAGAATGCTCCTGGTGTTCTTCTTACAAAGGAATTTACACAGGTTTTAGGAGCCCTGTGTCAGTGATGGGGTCAAAGACTAAATACTAAAGCAAAAGATGCCTTTATCACTGGGAAATTACAAGGATAAGAAACTCTGTGACAGGAACGGGGGATGGAGAGAGACTTTTATGTATATAAAAATGACATATATATGTGTATATAAATATATATAATGTACATATGTGTATATTTCCATTACCTCACAAAAACCAAACCCACAAAGCAAAGTAACCCCTGATGTTCTTCCTGTGATAATTTCTTTCCTAGCTCCTTTTTATTTGGAGACAGACCCTTTGTAAGTGCACAAACTGATACAATTCATATGAAAGTAAAAGAAAACAGAATAGTGTAATTTAAAAATGACCACAAAGGCAGCATAGCATCAGAAGTGTAGATCACACATTTGATTCCTTAAGTATTTAATAGTCTAGTCTATAGCTTATTCACTCCTTGTGTACTTTCTATTCATTTTTGTCACAATGAAGGAGAGCTAGAATGAAGGTTCTATCTCCGTAATTTGTTTTATTTTTTGACTTGCACACGCTGTCAAATACATTTATTTATTTATTTTAAATTTATTTTATTTATTCATTTTGGCTGCGCTGGGTCTTCTTTGCTGCTTGTGGGCTTTCTCTAGTTGTGGAGGGCGGGGGCTCTTCTCTAGTTTCGGTATGCAGGCTTCTCATTGTGGTGGCTTCTCTTGTTGCAGAGCACAGGCTGTAGGAGCACAGGCTTCAGTAGTTGCAGAACGCCGGCTCAGTAGCTGTGACTTGCTGGTTGTGGGCAAGTGGGCTTCAGTAGTTGCGGCACAGGGTCTCAGTTGTGGCTCACGGGCCCTAGAGCTTGCAAGCTTCAGTAGTCGTGGTGCACTGGCTTAGCTGCTCCTCATCATGCGGGATCTTCCAGGATCTGGGATCAGACCTGTGTCCCTGCATTGGCAAGTGAACTCTTCTCCACTGCACAATCAGGGAAGTCCTGAAGACTCTATGCTTTGATCTGGTGGTGGTTATACAGGAGTTTATAATTATTCATTATATTATATGTTTATATCTTAGGCACACTTTAATATTTGTGCTACCTCTCAATTTTAAAAAAGGTAAAAGTAAAACAAAACCATCGTAACCCTCTAAAATTAAACTCATGTTCTATCACTCCATTCTCCAAACCTGTTGGAGAGAGTTTTTGGACCATCCTCAGCAGACCTGTAAGTCAGAGACATGGGTGTCCACAGATATGCTGCTGCTCTGTCTCTGATGCCCTCTTCCATACACCTTTCTCTATCTCCCTGGCAGGGGTGGATGCCCCAGGAAACAGCTAGTCATCTCCTCTGGGAAGCCGTTCTTAATGCCCCAGGGAAAAATAATGCGTGCTTTCCTTATGCTTGTGTTACACCTTGGGCATACCCCCGTAGCACAGCTCACATCAAGTCTCTGGTTATTTTAGGTTTATATTCCTCTAGACTGTATGCATAGTAAAACAGAGATTGTAACTTTTCTTTTATGTCTTTGCCCAGTGTCCTTAATAATCCTATTCTGTAAAATAGTGATATTGCAAATATCTACTTGCAGATATGATATGAGCAACAATAATCATAATAGATGCCAGCTCTGAGCAACCTAGAGAGCTTTCTTTGGTGTATTGGCTGAACTTCTTCTCTGCCTTTGGGCCAGTAAGCTGCCTTCATGCATGCACTAGTAGCTATGGCTCTTCACAGCTTCCATATTATCCTTACATGCTTCTGTTTTGGTCCTGTTCTCTTCTTACTATTTGGCTTTCATTCCTTATTTAAAATCATGCCCTGCCCTATAAATTTTGGTTTTGTATCAAGGACTTCTGGAACCCATGCTTGAGAGCCCTTAAACTCGTTTTTTTTTTTGCTGCATCGGGTCTTAGTTGAGGTATGTGAGGTCCTTCCTTGTGGCTCCTGGGTTTCTCTAGTTGTGGCCCATTAGTTGCCCATGGCATGTGAGATCTTAGTTCCCCAACCAGGGATCAAACCCACATTCCCTGCACTGGGAGGTGAACTCTTAACCACTGGACCACCAGGAAAGTCCAAAACTTGGCTTTTATTATTGCTCTTGGAGTTACCACCCATGGAATACTCAAGAGCCATCTGCAGTCTGAGTTCTTTACTGCCTTGCGTGTGTGCTCAGTTGCTTCAGTCATGTCTGACTCTTTGTGACCCTCTGGACTGTAACCTGCCAGTTTCCTCTGCCCATGGGATTCTCCAGACAAGAATACTGGGGTGGGTTGCCATGCCCTTCTCCAGGGGATCTTTCCCACCCAGGGATCAAACCTGTGTCTCTTCTGTCTCCTGCACTGGCAGATGGCTTCTTTACCACTGAGCCACCTGGGAAGCCCTTCCTTTAGCACTTGCTTGATATGTACCGGGTGCATTTCCATCTTTCCCTATACCATTCTATTCACAATTCTCCCCAACTCTACTTGCCTGGGCTAATCTCTTGGATGTAATATTTTTAAAAAAATTGTCTCCTGCTTCCATAGTCTGTGAAGGTGATGTCCTGCTTCTAGAAAATTAAGACTTATGATATATATGTATTTCCATCTCTCTTAATTCTATCTCTAATATTCTGCCTAAGGGCTGCACCTTCTGCTTGATTCCCTGTCCCCAGAGGGCCGTTGAAGCTGTGGTTCCCCCTACTTGGAATACTTTTTCTATAGCTCTTCTCCCGATTGAATTCTTCATATCTTTCATTTCTTAGCTCAAATGTCACCTTGTCTGGCCATGAATCTACCAATTATTCTGTTACATTATCTTTTAAAACTACTTTCATGGCACTTATGCTTCTCTGAAAGGATCTTGTTTCATTTTTCTCTTATTTATGGTGTATAACCCAGCTGAAGTGTAAGCTTCGTGAGTACCGGGATCTTGTCTCTCTTGCTCACTTTTCTAGTTCAATGTCCCTGAACAGTGGTTCTCAATTTTGCCCCCCAAGGGACAACTGGAAATGTCTAAAACATTTTTTGTTGTTGTTGTCATGACTGGGGCAGGGGTGCTGGCATCTAGTGGGCAGAGGCCAGGGATGATATTACATATCCTTATGATTCACAGGCCATCTCCCCTGTCCCCTGCAACAAGGAGTTAACAGGCCCCAAAGATCAAGAGTTGAGATTAACATATCTTCCCTAGAACAATGTCTGACACATAGAGAATATTCAATAAATACTTGTTGAATACAGGAGTGAATAGTCTTCTCATTGCCTCAAAGGAGCTCACTGATTCTTACACCTGGAACATGGGTTTAGGAAATCTTCATCAATCTGTAAATTTACCTAGCCTACTTTCTAGTCTGTTCTACCTGTGAAAGTTTCCGATCCACTGATTTCTGGTTGTCATTTGAGTTAAGTATCAGGAAGACTTTTCTAATAATTAGCTAAAAGGAGATTTAGAAATCTCCTGTTTTTCCACTCTTGCTCTGGTAATGTTTCCACAAGTGGCAATATCACACTTTGCTCTTATCAAAGTACATATGACTTAGTTAAATGACCAAAACAGCTCTCTGAGGGGTAGTAATTACTCCTTTTTTTATATTTTATCAAAATATAAGATATAGTAATATACAAAAAGTTTAAGCAAACAGCTTGATGAACTTTAAAAAATTTATATTACAACATTATATTATTTTCTGCTGTGCAGCAAAGTGAATCAGCCATAAGGATATATTCCCCCTCCCCCCTATTTTATTTCCTCCCCATTTGGTCACCACAGGCACTGAATAGAGTTCCCTGTGCTCTACAGAAGGCTCTCATGAGTTTTCTGTTTTATACATAGTATCAATAGTGTGTGTGTGTCAGTACCAATCTCCCAGTTCATTCCTCCCTCCCTTCCCTGTTTAGTGTCCATACATTGGTTCTCTACTTCTGTGTCTCCTTCTGCTTTGCAAATATGTTCTAGATTTCACATATATGTGAAATGTGTTAGTATACGTGTTAGTATATGATATTTGTTTTTTTCTTTCTAACTTACTTCACTCTGTATGACAGTCTCTAGGTCCTTCCACATCTGCGCCGTCTGTCCAAACGGCATAATTTCATTCCTTTTGATTGCTGAGTAGCACTGCATTGCATATACATGCCTCATCCTCTTTATCCATTCCTCTGTTGATGGACATTTAGTTTGCTTCCATATTCTGACTGCTGCAAACAGTGCTTCAGTAAACATTGGGCGCATGTACCCTTTGGAATTATGGTTTTCTCAGGCATATGCACAGAAGTGGGATTGCTGGGTCACATGGCAACTCTATTAAGAACCTCCATACCATTCTTCATAGTGGCTACACCAAACCACATTCCCACCAACAATATAAGAGGATTCCCTTTTCTCCACATCCTCTCCAGGATTTATTGTTTGTAGATATTTTGATGATGGCCATTCTGACCAGTGTGAGGTGGTAACTCATAATAATTTTGATTTGTGTTTCTCTAATTACTAATGATGTTTAGCATCTTTTCATGTGTTTATTGTCCAACTGTATGTTTTCTTTGGAGAAATGTCTATTTAGGGTTTCCACACATTATTGATTATTGATTGGATTGTTCTTTTGGTATTAAACAATGTTTTAATATTTTGGAGATTAATCCCTTGTCAGTTGCTTCATTTGCAAATATTTTCTCCCATCCTGAGGATTTTCATTTGTCTTGTTTATGGTTTCCTTTGCTGTGCAAAAGCTTTTAAGTTTGGTTGGGTCCCATTTATTTATTTTTATTTTATATTTTCCTTACTTTAGGTGGTGGGTGAAAAAAGATCTTGCTCTGGTTTATGTCAGAGAGTGTTCTGCCTATGATATCCTCTGAGTTTTATAATATCTGGCCTTACATTTAGGTCTTTAATCCATTTTGAGTTTATTCTAATATATGGTGTTAGGGAATATTCTAATTTCATCCTTTTACATGTAGATGAACTTTTACGTATGTATGTACATGCAACCACCACCCACCTCAAGAAGTAAAACATTAATAACCATGCTGATTAGATCCATCCACATTTTTGCCTGTAGAGTAGTTTATTCTTTTTCATTGCTGTGTAATTTTCCATGATATGAATATAACATGATGTATTGACTCAGTTAACGGTGACTGATATTGGGGATTTTCCCCCTTCTTGAATTATTATGAATAAAGCCATTATGAGCATTCTTGTATACCTTTTCTTGAGTATTCACAAATTCTTCTGGGCCATAGGGCACATGTAACTTTAGTTTTAAAAGATATTGTCAGTTTTCCAAAGTGATTGTGCCAAGTTGCACTCTCCCTAGCAATAAATGAGAGCCTCAATTGCATCTCATCCCTGTGAACACTTGGAATTTTCAGGCTTTTAGCCATCTTGGTGCAGATATAGTAGTCTCATCATTTTCTGATAACCAACAATGTTGGGGATCTTTTTGCTGCTTTTTTGCCAACTGGGTATCAGTTTTTTGTCAAGTGCCCGCCCCAGTCTTCTGCCAGTTTTTGTTGGGTTGTCAATTATGAACAGGCATACCTCATTTTACTGAACTTCATGTTATTGTGCTTTGCAGTCATTGAGTTTTTTATAAATTGAAGGTTTACGTCAACCCTGTGTCACACAAGTCTATCAGATCCATTTTCCCAACAGCAGCATTTGCTCACTTTGTGTCTCCTTGTCACATTGGGTAATTCCCTCGATATTTCAAATGTTTTCAGTATTATTGTATTTGTAATGATGATCAGTGATCAGCGACCTTTGATGTCATTACTGCAATTGTTTTGGGTTGCCACAAACTGCACTCATATGAGATGGTGGATGCAATTAATTGTTAAAATGACAACAAAGGATTCAGATTATTACATAAACTTAGTTGATTAAGCAGCAGCAGGGTTTGAAAGGACTGACTTCAATTTTAGAAGAAGTTCTACTGTGGGTAAAATGCTATCAGACAGCCTTGCCTGCTACAGAGAAATCATTTGTTAAAGGAAGAGTCAATCCATGTGGCAGAGCCTGACTTCCCTTCTCTAACCCACTAACCCCCATCTGAGTGGAGACTACTCTGATGTGCGTGGTGTGAGGGTGTGTTCTAACTTTACTGATTTATATTCAACTGTCAAAATTTCCCAGTATCACTGACTGAAGAAGTTGTCTTTTCCCCATTTTATATTCTTGCCATCTTTGTTGAAGATTAATTGACTGAAGATATGTAGATTTATTTCCGGGCTTTCTAGTCTGTTCCATTGATCCATATGTCTGTTTTTGTGCCAGTACCACACTGTTCTGATTACTGTAGCTTTGTCGTGTTTATCTGAAACATGGGAGGGTTATACCTCCTGCTTTGTTCTTTTTCTTGAATATTGCTTTCGCTATTCTGGGTTTTTTATGATTCCATATAAATTTTAAGATTATTTGTTCTAGTTTGGTGAAAAGTGTCATGAGTAATTTGGCAGGGATTGTATTAAATCTGTAAATTGCTTTGGGTAATATGCACAGTTTAACAATGTTAATTATTCTAATCCAAGAGTATGAGATATCTTTCCATTTCTTTAAATCATCTTTAATTTCCTTTATTAATGTTTTATAGTTCTCAGCATATAAGTCTTTTACTTCTTTGGTCAGGTTTACTCCTAAGTAATTTTTTGTGTGTTGGGGGGTGATTTTAAAAGGTATTGTTTTTTTCTTTTTTACATTCCCTTTCTGATGTTTCATTGTTAGTGTAATGAAATGTAACTGATTTCTGTGTATTAATCTTGGATTCTGTTACCTTGCTGAATTCATCTGTTACCTCTAGTTGTTTTTGTGTGGAGTCTTTGGGTTTTCTATATATAGTATTTTGTCATCTGCATATAATAACAATCTTACATCTTTCTTTCCAATTTGGATAGCTTTTATTTCTTTTTCTTGTTGGGTTGCTGTGTCTAGGACTTCCAATACGATATTGAATAGAAGTGGTGAAAGTCAGCATTTTTGTCTTCTTCCAGATTTTAGTGGGAAGGCTTTCAGGTTTTCACCATTGAGTATTATGTTGACTATGGCTTTGTCATAAATGACTTTTATTATGTTGAGATATGGTCCCTCTATAACCAGTTTGGTAAGGGTTTTTTTTTTTTTTTAATATCATGAATGGATGTTGAATTCTGTCAAATGCATTTCCTGTGTCTATTGAGATAATCATGAGGTTTTGTCTTTCCTCGTATGAATGCAGTGTATCACATTGATTGATTTATGTATGTTGAACCATTCTCGTGACCCTGGAATGAAAGCAACTTGGTCATAGTGTATGATCCCTTTTTATGTAATGTTGGACTCAGTTTGCTAATATTGTATTAAGGATTTTTGCATCTATTTTCATTAAAGATATTGGCCTGTAATTTTCTTTTGTTGTAGTGTCTTTGTCTGGTTTTGGTATCAGGATGATGGTGGCTTTGTAGAATAAATTTGGGAATGTTTTCTCCTCTTAAATTTTTTGGAAGAGTTTGAGAAGGATAGGTATAAGTTCTTTTTGGTATGTTTGGTAGAATTCCTTGGTAAAGCTGTCCAGTCTTGGATTTTTGTTTGCAGGGAGTTTTGTTAAATTACAGATTCTATTTCATTTACAGATTCTGTTTCACAGTTAAATGGTCTGCTTCGTCTTGACTCAGTTTTAGCTGGCTATATGTTTTTAGAAACTTGTTAATTTCTTCCAGGTTGTCCAACTTGCTTGCATATAACTATTCATTGTATTCTCAGTTTAAATTTTTTTGTGTGTGTTGTTTCACTGGTTAAAATGTCTTCTCTTACATTTCTTATTTTGTTTACTTGGATCCCTCTCTTTTTTCTTCTTGGTGAGCCTGGCTAGGGCTCTTGGACTTATTGATCTTTTCTATTGTTTTTTGATCTCTATTTTATTTATTTCTTCTCTGATCTCCTTTATTTTCTTTCTTAAGCTGACTTTGGGGGTTTTTTGTTCTTCTTTTTCTAATTCTTTTAGGCTATAGGTAGCTTGGTTGTGATTTTTCTGATTTTTTGAGGTGGGCCTATATTGCTATGAACTCCCCTCTTAGAAGTGCTTTTGCTGCATCTCATAAGGTTATGTTTGTTAACTCACAAGGTTATGGTATTATTATCTTTGATAGCTCATAAGGTTCTCTCCTGAGGTTATAATCTTTGTAAGGTGATGTTTTCATTTTCGTCTGTCTATCAGGCTTTTACTGATTCCTTTTTGACTTCACAGTCGACCCTCTGGCTTTTTAGGAGCACAGAGTTTAGTCTCCATATGTTTGTTCTTCTCATTTTTTCTTTCTGTGAAAAAAGAAACAGTCTCATACTGTTGTATCCAGAAAAGTCCTCATGCGAGTCAAATTTTCAGTTATTTTATACTTTATTTCTGCAATTTTCATTTTTGCTGTTGTTCAATCACTCAGTCATGTCTGACTGTTTGTGACCCCATGGACTGCAGCATGGCAGGCTTCCCTGTCCTTCACCATCTCCCAGAGCTTGTTCAGACCCATGTCCATCGAGTCGGTGATGCCACCCAACCATCTCGCCCTCTGCCGCCCCCTTCTCCTCCTGTCTTCAATCTTTCCCAGCATCAGGGGCTTTTCCAATGAGTTGGCTCATTTTCGTTTGGCTCTCAAAAAATTCATTTTTTCAGGTAATTATTGCTGTATAATGAAGCACCTCCAATCTTAGTAGTTTAAAACAACCACCACTTATTTAGTCAATGGTTCCACTAGTTGGCAGCTCAGCTGGGCTCAACTGAGTTATTCTTTTTATTTCAGCTTGCACCATTTATGCAAATACGGTCAGCTGCCAGGTTGGCTGGGGATGGCTATCTAAGATGGCCTCAGCTTGCCCCGTGTGATCTCTCATCCTCCGGAAGGCTGAGTCTTGTTTATATGTCAGCTAGACAGGTTTCAAGAGAACATGTAAAGGCACATTCCAAGAGGCATGTGCAATGCCTCTGTAGATCTAGGCTTAGAACTAACAGAACCTAATTTTTGCTGCATTCTCTTCAGAAGGCCAGCCTGGTTACAAGAGATGGGAAAGTGAACTCTATCTCTTGATATTGGAAGGAGCTACAAACCACACTGCAGAAAGCATGGCCACTTTTGCTTTCTATCACACTTATTCTTTGCTATAATTCTCAGGCATATTTTATTTCCTTAAACATGTTTAACAAAATTGCTTTAAAACTTACGATTGATAACGTTATTATCTAAATGTCCCCTGGGCCTAGTTCTCTTGGCTTATGGACATGTTTCTTATTCTTATGTCTGTTTATTTTTTATTTCATTTTGGACATTTTTGTATGAAAAATTTTAGAAATATTTAATTTGCTGGCTTTTGTTATTTTTCTACAGGAATAATTTATATTTTTCTGTAGTAGGCAGCTAGATTAGAAATACGGGAGATTTTTTATAATGTTAATCCAATCCAGGGTTGAGATCATTCAAAATTCGGCTTTAATCTCTATGAGAGCTGGCCTATTCCTTATTCACCCTTATTTTACCATGTACCTCTTTGTGGTACCAACGCCAAATATGATGAATTTTAGGTGTACCCACTTCCTATCAAGATGTTCCTCAACTCCATGTTCTTTTAGATCCTTGAGTTTACTGTAAACTCTGCTCAGCTTCTCAGCCTTTCAGCTGCTTTTTATGGACTCAGAAGATGCCTCTAAGGGGTAGGAGTCAAAAATGCTGGTCTCACTTCTCTGAATTTCCTTCTTATAGATCTTGAACCTATAACTTTATACAACTTTATTAGCTCTCTGATGGTGTTAACTAGATGTTTTTATACTTTGCCCATTTTTCTAGTTATTCTCAGTGGAAGCACTGGCTAGCATGTCTCAATCTGGTCTTCCATTATTGGAATTAGAATTGCTTAGATGATTATTTGTCTCAATGTTTAAGTGTATGCTGCAGAATGAAAGCATGTTCTATTTCCAGATCATAAATTCTCTGGCATCAAGAATCATATCTTATTCATGAAGAGGCTCTGCCTTTTTAGGGCCCTGGGTACAGTAGAGACTCAGTAAAGACTACATAATCGGTGAGTGCAGTTCATGTCCTTTTTGTAGGTTTAGTAATTATTTTACTGTTCACCTTTGTTGTCAAGATCTTTAGATAGTGGTAGGATCTCAAGAGACAAAGTCACAGAGATGTATAGCATAGTCTCTGCTTTTGGTTTGGTAATGAGCAGAGCCAGTTCAAGTCATAAGACTATGAATAGGAACTCCATGTGTTTTACTTTTAGGAGTGTCAAATCAGAGAAACATATTATATTCACCAAATAGTAATTACAAGTCCTTTAATTATTTACTTAGTCTCTTGAGAAAATGCCAGTGTGAATGTATGGTTCAGTTCAGTTCAGTTGCTCATTCGTATCCGACTCTTTGCGACCCCATGAATCGCAGCATGCCAGGCCTCCCTGTCTATCACCAACTCCCAGAGTTTACCCAAACCCATGTCCATCGAGTCGGTGATGCCATCCAACCATCTCATCCTCTGTCGTCCCCTTCTCCTCCTGCCCCCAATCCTTCCCAGCATTAGGGTCTTTTCCAATGAGTCAACCCTTCACATGAGGTGGCCAAAGTATTGGAGTTTCAGCTTCAACATCAGTCCTTCCAATGAACACCCAGGATTGATCTCCTTTAGGATGGACTGGTTGGATCTCCTTGCAGTCCAAGGGACTCTCAAGAGTCTTCTCCAACAACACAGTTCCAAAGCATCAATTCTTCACCGTCCAACTCTCACATCCATACATGACCACTGGAAAAACCATAGCCTTGACTAGACGGACCTTTGTTTGCAGAGTAATGTCTCTGCTTTTAAATATGCTATCTAGGTTGGCCATAACCTTCCTTCCAAGGAGTAAGCGTCTTTTAATTTCATGGCTGCAATCACCATCAGCAGTGATTTTGGAGCTCCCAAAAATAAAGTCTGACACTGTTTCCAGTGTTTCCCCATCTATTTCCCATGAAGTGATGGGACCAGATGCCATGATCTTGGTCTTCTGAACATTGAGCTTTAAGCCAACTTTTTCAGTCTCCTCTTTCACTTTCCTCAAGAGGCTCTTTAGTTCTTCTTCACTTTCTGCCATAAGGGTGGTGTCATATGCATATCTGAGGTTATTGATATTTCTCCTGGCAATCTTGATTCCAGTTTGTGTTTCCTCCAGCCCAGCATTTCTCATGATGTACTCTGCATGTAAGTTAAATAAGCAGGGTGACAATATACAGCCTTGATGTACTCCTTTTCCTATTGGGAACCGGTCTGTCAGGAGTTAGTATTTATAATGCATGTGGAGATCTAGAAATCTCTCTCCATTGCTCTATTCTCCACTTGTTTACATTGATGGCAGTGGAGTGCTCTAGCATAGGCAATGACAAGCAGCTCTGTGTCACACTCCCATGGTCATTAGCCCCCTTCTTGGTCCTTTGGGAGAGATGTACTGGGATATGCTTTGGTAGTATAGTTTTATTTTTCTTTCTTGATTTGTTTGCTATGGAATAATCCTGTGGATACTTTCTGGTAACAAAAAAACTGGCAAACATTAATGAATAATGATCACAGCCCTAAAATGAACACTTTTACAAAGTGCTAAAAGAAAGGATTATGAATCTAATTCTATGGGAGGACAGATGAGGGAGCCATGAGCTCAGCTTGGGGAGTTAACCTTACTGGTTCTGGTCATATGAAACCATAATTGAAAAAGACACATGTACACATATTCACTGCAGAACTATTTACAATAGCTAGGACATGGGAGCAACCTAGATGTCCATCAACAGATAAATGGGTAAAGAAGTTGTGGTGCATATATACAATGGAATATTACTCAGCCATAAAAAGGAACACATCTGAGTCAGTGCTAATGACGTAGATGAACCCAGAACCTATTATAGAGTTAAGTATGTCAGAAACAGAAAAACACATATTAACACATGTATATGAAATCTAGAAAGATGAAACTGATGAACCTATTTGCAGAGCATTAATGGAGATGCAGACATAGAGAATAGACTTGTGGACACAGTGGGGGAAGGAGAAAGAGGGATGAATTGAAAGGGTAACATTAAAACATATACATTACCATATGTAAAATAGATTGTGAGAATTTGCTGTAGGACACAAGGACCTCAAACCAGGTGCTCTGTAACAACTTAGAGAGGTGAGATGGGATGGGAGATGGGAGGGAGGTTCAAGAGGAAGGGGACATATATGTATACCTATGACTGACACATGTTGATACATGGCAGAAACCAACACAGTATTGTAAAGCAATTATCCTCCAATTAAAAATAAAAATTAAAAAAAAAAAAGAATTTCCGGCAGTCACTGCTGGCCACTGTTGCTTACCTCAGCACTACAGGGAAAGAGTGACTTCATATATAATATTTAAAACTTACTGGTTAAGGATTTGTCCTCTAAAGCCAAATTGACTGGATTTTAGATTCATCTTTCTCTGTGTAACTTGGTCCAACTACTTTTAAGTTTTTTCTAACTCAGTTTCCTCATCTCTAAAATGGGGATGAGACCCTTTTCGAGTCATTATAAAGTGAAAAAGTAAGAATATGTAAAGTGTTTAAAATCTTCTTGGAGGGGGAGCACATGTGAATCCATGGCTGATTCATGTCGATGTATGGCAAAAACTACTACAATATTGTAAAGTAATTAGCCCCCAACTAAAATAAAAAATAAATAAAATAAATAAATAAATAAATAAAATCTTCTTGTCCCATAATAAGTACTCAAGAGATTTTCCCTATTATTACTGGTTTGTGGACTCTTCAAATGAGGGCACAGAGCATGGGGTAGAGGTGGGCTCTTCATATGCATTTCTATCCTTTTTGTTTAAAGGAGGTCACATCCAACAATCCACATTGCTCAGGCTTGATACCCTTTCTTCCAGCTCCAGCATGGGTTCTCTTTCCTGTAATTCCTAGGTTCTGCTGATCGTGTGGTTGGAATCTCAGGAGAACCTGTCTGGTTACGGCCCCCCAGCTTACCAACAAATATATATTCTGTTAAATGGAAGATGCAGTCATTCTCATATTCAAGTAATTATTTGATATGGTCTTGGAGCAATAATTCTGGCTTGATCCAAGCAAGGGAAACTTTGAGTCAGCCTTCAAATTTTTTCAACAAAAGACTCCATTTTACAAGCAAAGACTTCATTCTTTTCATCGAGGCAGCTCAGCAACAGGACAGTGGCCTCTACATCCTGGAGGTCACCAGTCACTCTGGGAAGTTTTGGACACACAAGTTCCAGGTTTCTATATTTGGTGAGTCCTCAGAACAGCTCATCTTGCCCCTATAACTCTTGCAGGGCTTGTATTTCCAGCATCTTTCTGATCAGAATCTCTGCTTCTAGATCGTGTTGAGAAGCCCCATCTGGTGGAGAAGTGGAAGGTCCTGGATGGGGACATATGTCGAGTGACTCTGTCTTGCTCAGTCGCCAGAGGTGGTGATGTGAGCTATGCTTGGTATAGGGAGACTGAGCTGATACAGACACCTGGGAACCTCACAGAACTGGAGGACTATGTTGATGTCAATGGTTTGCACTTATATACCTGCAACGTCAGCAATCCAGTCAGTTGGGCAGACCATAGCCTCCAACTAACGCAGGGCTGTCAGAGTGACCACCAAGGTAAGTGGAGCACTTTGGGCTATAAGAGGGGCTGAAGGTGTGGGACCCCACAACCAGGCTCATGTGCAAAGGAGACTTGGTTATGAGATTCCTTGACTGACTCCCACAGAGATTTGCAGCCCTTCCCCAGGTAAGCCTTGGCCTCTAGGTATCCAGTCCCTGTAAAACCACGGCTGTCTTGGTTGGGGAAGAATTTTATCACCATAAAGAACTTCCTTCCGGGAGATGTGAGTTTCTCCTTCATATAGGGAATGCTTAGTTGTTTGATGAGTCACTGCCCTGACGTGGATGCTGATCATTACATTCTTTTTCTGAGAGACTGATGGAGACCTCCTTCCTCCTCCTGAGTGATAACTCCCCCAAGCCATATAGTTTCCCAAGAGGTAACTATGCTGTACACTGTACTCTGGGTCACGTGGTCATCAGGATGATCTTGGGGGTACTTAGAAGAGTTCTTGTTTTTTTCTTTTTTTGCTTATGCTCATTCTAAGAGTTATCCTGAGTTAAGTTTTTTTTTCTTTTTTTTTTCTGAGTTAAGTTTACATCACTTTTCATTATATAAACAAAGACTTAATGTGCCATCAGCATAGGTATCAGCATAGGGGACACAGGAAAAATCCTGCTGTCCCCATCCTCAAGGAACTTCTAACCAAATGCAGCAGCAAACTAAACACTCGTGAGCAAAAAAGAAACAAGCTGAAGGCATGTGGAGTGGCAAGGACACTGGAGCTTTGTTCATCCAGCCATGGCTTCATCATTCACTAGCTCTTTGATCTCAAGCTGATTCATTACATCTCTGAACCTCAGTTTTTCTTTTGAGTAAACTAGGGATGATAATAATAAGTATCTCACAGAAGTGCTGCTAAGATTAAGATAATGTTGGTAAGGAGCCTAGTCAGCTGGCACCTGGAACATTAATTTATTTCCCTTCCCATGTTGGTTTGGTTATGTATCAGGCTACATTTGTGACACAAATGTTAAAGTTTGAATGAAGAAGAGCAGTGAAGGCAGGAATAACAGAAGGTGAAGTGGAAGAATTGCCTGGCACATAGTAGGTGTCCAACAAATGTTTGTTGAGTTAAAAACAAAAGAATGAATGGATGTAACATTTGCTGTGAAAGATGTTTTATATATATTAAAGTCATAATTAACCCCCATGTGTAGATAACGTTATTTCCTTTCTCTGAGAAAACAGGCTCAGAGAGGCTAAGGACATTATCCAAGAGCACAGAGTCTATAGAGTTAGAATGGAGCCAGGTCTGTGAGATACTAATACCCATGATCTTAGCATCACTCAAGGGAGGTCACTCGAATGAGCAGGGAGACGACTTTGATGGTGAATTCGCAGGATGAATTCAGCCGCCTGAGAGAGGAGTGGGGTTCTGAAACAGATTCTGTAGCAGACAGAGGGGGAGGGAGAAGAGAGAGGGCTTAGCATTCAAGGCTCATGTCTTCCATATCCCTCAGATTTCACCTTTCTGTTCATTTTGGTGAGCATCATGATTCTCCTCGTGGCAGTGCTCCTGGGCACCGTCACCTGCTATGTGTGGAGGAAGAAGAGGAAGCAGTCACGTAAGTGCAGAGTCCCTACATGTATCGCCTGATTTGACATCTGCAGTGGCATGTGCCTGGGTGCCCAGTACATACGTTCCTTGGGGACATTGGGCGGTGTGTGTGTGTGTGTGTGTGTGTGTGTGTGTGTGTGTGTGTGTATGGCTGGGGAGGGGTGGCAGTGGCTGCTGGGCCCTCTTTCTGTTCTTGCCCTCTGGGGTAGCTGCTGGACACCTACAGCCTGTTCCCCAATGTGCAAATTTGCCTGCAGTCTGCCTGGCCTGATGGAATAGGTATGTCAGGTGAGGTTGCTGCCACTGTGCTTTTCAGATCCTGGGAAGAACAGTAACCTGCCTCCTTTCCAGAACTTTTCTCAAGGTCTTAGTCATCTGGGATGGAGGTGGGACTGCCAGAAATGGAAGCCTGGATAGGGCATCCTCTGGAGATCTCTGCAGCTCTTTTCTTTGCTTCCCTCCTCTAACAGGGACAGTCCCAGAAGTTCTGACAATCTATGAAGATGTCAACAACCTGCAAACCAGGAGGAATCAAGTATGATACGCTAGGGGCTGGAATTTCTCTCAGCTAGTCTGAGAGATATTCTTTGGAGGATGGCCATTCTGGGCAGGGGGAGAGTGAGGACCAGACAGTTGTCCTCGGTCCTCCGCATATATCTTTTCTCCATTAGCCTCTTAGCTCTGGCCATGGAGGAGAAGAGGAAAATAAGGGGACAGAGAAGACAAAGGAAGCAGAAGGAGATCTTGGTGCAGAATTGTACCTGCTGGGAAGGGATGGTGCTCTGGTATCCTCATTTCTGCCCGGTCTCACCAGCCAGGTTAAGCTCCAGGAAGAGTCCAACCTGCTTGCATTTTGTGTCTGACCACAGATTCTTAGGTCCTTGCAAATCCGAGTTTACTTTTGTGAATCCTTAATCATTGCCCAGGCTGGGAATGATGCCAGCCTGACTAGCCAAAGCACAGCGGTTTCATAGCTGACTCCATGATCTATGCTCACAGTATTTTTGGAAGAAGATGCCTGAGTCTACCTGAGGTGCTAGAGAGTGACTAGGTTAGGGCAAAAGTTAGCTCCTCTGGGAACCTCTCTGGTCAGTCAGTATCTGCAGGCTGTGGCCAACTCTGCCTGTCGTCCAGGGGTGTCAGAGAGGAGGAAACTGCAGGGGGCTACGCGGCCCCTGAGCAGGGCAGGATGTGGTGACAGGCCTTGGGGAAAGGCAGTGACCAGCTGAAATGCCAGGAGGGAAGGGTGATGGGTGTAGGGAGGAAGGGCCCTCTTCCTACTCCCATTCCTGATGCTTCACTTCAAGAGGAAGTCATAGCAGTGGGACCCCTCCTGGTGACCAGTGTGAGGCCCTATGAGGCCTCACAGAACAGAGAAGCAGCTTCCTAAAGGTCTAGGCTTTGGAATTAGGGAATTTGGAATTAGAGCAACTCCCCTGACCTATTTCCTTGGAATAATTGGGCATGAAAAAATGCAGGAGACTGTTTCTCCCATCACTTCTGGATGCTGGTACAAGTTCCTGGGAGCAAGTGCATCTTCCAACAGTCATTGATGCCCAAATACTCAGTAAAAATAGCCTTTCTTCCCCAGCAGAATAAAGATGACTTTAAATTAGGTAAAAGGAGAACACAGGGGAAAGTAACTACTTAGAGTAAAAGAGATCTGTTGGGGATTGAAGTCTGTTACTCTGCTTCTGACTCAGGTCTTCCTCCTTCTGTGGCCCCCTCTCTCCACGGCCTGTCCCTAGTGTCCCCAAGGTTCTGCTTGAAGACTTATATCTCAAGCTTCACGTGGTCTTGGCATTGGCCTTTCTGGAGATACTTCAGTCAGGTCTGGACTGAAGAGAAAAGCATAAACTTCTGTTTCTTGCCAGATGCCCACAAGTCTAGCCTCCGAGGATGGCTGATGTTTCTCTGCTTCTCTCAGTGCCTTCCTGCTTCTGGGGAGTTCAGCTTGTTCCTTGTCTAATGAACTGTAATGGGCTCCATGGACTCTCCCCCAGAGCCAAATCTGGCAGTATGTACTCAGGACATCATGAAATGCCACAAGCTCCAATCTCCTGTGGGGCAGGACTGAAGAGGGAAGCAGGAAGGGAGTGTGCCCCCTGCCCTGGGCCTTGGCCAGGGCTCCACTCAGCACCACAGCTGCACACGGGGCTGGATTAAGGCCAGGGGCAAGCTGGCCACCAAAGCTGGGTCTAGAGAAGGGGATTTGGAACAATTAGGGTCCCCACATTTGTGTCCTTTGGAGTGGGTTGCCATTTTCTTCTCTAGGGGATCTTCCCGACCCAGGGATTGAACCTGGGTCTCCTGCATTGTTGGCAGATTCTTTATCGTCTGAGCCCCCAGGGAAGCCGCTTCTTAATAGGTAAGGCTCAGATTAGAGCCCCACCCAAAGCTCAGCCCATTGTCAATAATTACATTGCAAATTTAATCAGAAAGTCAGCAAAGGCAAGTTTCTAAGTTACCAAAGTAAAGCAAGTTACAGGAGACTCCCTTGGGTAGGATCACTTGCAATGCTTTCACATCTGGATGGCTTCTCACTCCTGACACTAACTGCTGCAGGGTGAGTATCTGTCCCCATCCTGAGATGTGCAAGGGACCACCTCCTTCTCATGCTCCCCGGAGCCCCTTCTCTTATTGTTTCTCCCCAGTCAATTCAAGTCCAGACAGACACAGCTGTCTGCTCATGTCACCATATGTCCCTTTACTATCTTTTGTGCAGGAGCAGAAACTCCCTGGAGAAGGGAATACCATCTACTCCACAATCCAGCCCCAGGTACTACTCTGGTTTCCAGAATCCATTTCATGCCTGTCCCTTGGGTTTCCTAATGCCACCCTAGAAACTCACACCCTTGAATGGCAGAGTAAGACCTTGGTGCTCCTGGAGTATGGAAGACAGTTTGGCCTCAGTTGCATTACATTGTTTGTATAGATGAGTGCAGTTCTGGAATGTCTAGACAGCTGAACAGGGCTGGAAAGTCTGACACAGACCTTCTCTTCTCTTCCATGCTTGATAGCAAGGGTAGTCTATTGGGAGGAGGAAGCTTGTCAGGGGACTCAACTTCTGTTTTCTCTTCCTGATGCTCCCAGTACTTGGGGACTTTGTACTTTTTATTCACGCCCTTAACTATACCTGTTTTCAGGAGAGATTGCATCTGTGTTGTTCTTTTATCTAATTATGACTTAATAATAGCATTTACTAAGCACATAACATGCCATTTTCTTATTGAATCTCACAAAACAACCTCATGAAATGGATCTAATAGAAACCTCATTTCGTAGATGAGGAAACAGACTCAAAGTTTAACTGAACGTGCTCAAGGACGCATAGCTCTGTTGTGACAAAGCTGAGCCAAATGATTTTCAAGTCTTCTCTCTACCTCTGCCTACTTCATCTTTAACATTTTGGGATTGTAGGACTTTGTTCATAGACTAGAGAAGCAACCTCTAATATTGACGACTAAAATGACTATTGATAACCCAGATTGGGGGATCTTTTTCAAAAGAAATGCTGCCTCCTGGTGGCCAGTGATGAAAATTTCTGATAAAAATGACTTTTTTTTTTTTTTTTTTAAAGCTAAGACTTCAAGCAACAAACTCTCTAGCTTTGTGGCTAGGCTGCAGGGCTAAGAAAACTCTTAGGGGATGGTGATAAGCTTCAGAGGAAGATCAAGAAAAGAAGGAAGAGAAGAAAGGGAAAGGGAAGAGGACAAGGAGAGGCAATGCAGGGAGGGAAGAGAGGAGAGAAATGGAAGAGAAAGAGGAAAGGAGGGAGGGAGGCACCCAACCACTCAGAGCCACTCTGGAATTCCCAAGCTGGGTGTTGCTTTCTCTTGTTCCCCTTAAGATGATGTGATCTGCTGATAGTGGGTCAGAGAGTGTCAAAGAGAGATGTAAGGACAATTTCTGGCTTCAGCCACTTTGAATTATAACAAGAGGAATTTAAATAAATGCAAGAGAAGAGCTCCTCTCAGACTGAGATACTGATGAGAATGAGATTTCTCCTCTGAGCAAAAAGAGGATGGTTACCTGCCTTTGAGAACACCTGGTTCAGGTCCAGAGAGGGAAGGCATGATGTCAAAGGGAGCTATTGAGGTGTTGAAGAGAGAATCTTGGAGAGTCTGAGGTTTAAATCCTGCTTGTATTGTGAGCACACTATCTGACTTGGGCTATTTACCCTTTTGGAGTATCATTTGTAGGATGGGGCAAATTATGATCATTCTAATTTTGTAGGAGTATTATAAGGGTTAGGGGAGGATGCATATACAGAGTAAGCACTCAGCAGCTAGCAGCTATCTTTAATGACAAAGCAGGACTAGCATTCAGATTGTCTGACCTCCCAACTAGTCCAGGATTCTTTTCACTAATATTTCGAGCTTCCATCTGGGGAAGATTGAGGGTGAGGAATGGAAGAGATAGATGACTGCCTCCCTAGGATTGTGCTGGATGTATGCTTCTGAAATGGCTTTATTTCTGTTCTCTTTAGTCTTCTGCTTCCACGTCACAAGATAATGCAAATACACTGTATGCATTAGTACAGGCGTCCTGGAAGGTAAGTCTTCTCTATGGGCTGCTGTTTATACAGAAATGTATTTTCTCCATGCATATGCAGGTATATGTTTGCAGAGGGTGTGTTGTGTGTCTGTGTGGGTGTACTTTTAAGTGAGTTGTCTTCCACTGTGTGTATCTGAGTAGCTTGTATGAAATGACTGTTTAAATGTTAATGGATCAACTAGAAATGCCTTTCTGGTTCTGTTTGGAGAAAAAGAACAGCTCTGAGATTAGGAGGAGAGTTGGATTCTCTGTGAGTTTCTGTGAGAGGCAGTAGACCATCAAAAACATAAAGGAGGTGCTTTGTGCAGAAGGACCAGAGAGTCCTCATTAGACAAGCTGAGGCTATGGTGAGAGATCCTGGAGAGGTTTGCAAGGCAGGGGCATATAATCTACAGCTGGAAGAGTAGACTGGACTAGAGAGACACAGTGTTGACTTTTAGAGAATCAGACGAAGGTTCTGGCCAGTCACCTGCTGGTGGTGGTCTCTAGACTGAGGTAACCCATCACAGTCCTCTTGAATCCTGCTCCAAGCTGAGCTCATGGCTGTTACCTGTGCCTGGGACCACAAAGTAGGGCATCTTAATGCCCCTGGTCATATTTCTACCTTGGAAGAAAGGTGGTGGGAAGAATGTTAATTCCAAGGCTGGAGTCACAGTATGAAGCCAAAACCTTGCCACTGTAGTGTGGAAGTTGGGAATCTGCCAAACCACGGAAGTGTTGCACTTATATGGGTCAAGGATCCTGTGTTCGTGTCAAATGGAGGTTTGGGAAGATTTTTAGATTTTTCATTCACTCCCCTTCTAATAAGTCATTAAATCAACTTGGATTCTACCATGCACGTGTACTAAGTTGTTTCAGGCCTATCTGATGCTGGGACCCTATGGATTATAGGGTCCTCTGACCATAGGATTCTCCAGGCAAGAGTACTGGAGTGGGTTGCTATGCCCTCCTTCAAAGGATCTTCTCGACCCAGGGATTGAACTTGCATCTCTAATGTCTCCTGTATTGGGGGGCAGGTTCTCTACCACTAGTGCCACCTGGGAAGCCCAGATTCCATGAGAGATATCTATATTTAAACTATGTTGTTGTTGTTTTGTTGTTAAATCATGTCTGACTCTTTTGTGACCCCATGAACTGTAGCCCACCAGGCTCATCTGTCCATGGGATTTATCAGGCAAGAATACTGGAGTGGATTGCCATTTCCTTCTCCAGGGGATCTTCCCAATCCAGGGATCAAATCCTCATCTCCTGTATTGGCAGGCGGGTTCTTCACTGCTGAGCCATGAGGGAAGCCCATATTTAAATTACACACTGTAGTTTATGAACATATAGTTACAGACACCATGATCACATGCTTTGGTATTAGGTTTTGAAAACTCTGTATACTACTGAGAAAGCTTCTGAGTTCCCATGTCTCCAGTGTTTCACTGTGTTCAGGGTATGTGCTAGGACTGGTACTTAAGTGTGTGGCAGAATTGTTTATATGAACCGTGTGTATGTATGTTATGTGTTGAAAAGATACACAGTTTGAGGCAGTATTTGAATTAGATTTGTCTGAAGGGTGTGTGTCTGTGTCGGTGCTGGGAATATGTGTATGTGTGGATTTCAGGGGTATGTGAGTGTGGGATACTAAACTTTGACTTTGGTTCAGAAATATCATATCATAGGCAAGTGTGTATTTTGCCTTCTTTGGAAACCAAGAACACCATTGTTTACTCCTGGGGTAGAAAACTCTGCACACTTCTGGCTGAGAAAACTTTAGGGACTTTCTGGGTTCTGAGTCCCCTTTGGGACCTCTCACATCAGTTAAAAGTAAGACATTTCTTAACGTGAAGTTAAGCACTCTTTCCCCTCTGAAATTCCAGACTGGATCCAAGAAGACGAAACACAGCCCGTCCTGCAATAAAACTATCTATGAAGAGGTAAGATTCTGGAATTCTTTCTGAGTGGGTTTAGTGCTCACAGCATAGCCCTGAAATCACATGTGAGAAAAGTCATCCATAGCATCTCAGAGTTGGAGGGATTTCAGGGATCTTCTAATATGAATCTTCATTTTAGAGTTGAAGAAACGGAGGTTCAAGAAGAGCTATTGTCTAACCCAAGATCTTATCATATTTTGGGGATTTGACTCCTTTTGGGGAGGTTGTATCTTCCCCCAATATTTATTTATTTATTTGACTGCTCCAGGTCTTATTTATGGCATGTGGGATCTTCAATCTTCGCTGCTGCATGCGAGATCTTTAGTTACGGCATATGAACTCTTAGCTGTGGCATGTAGGATCTAGTTCCCTGACCAAGATTCGAACTCCAGCCTGCTGCATTGGGAGTGTGAAGTCTTAGCCACTGGACCACCAGAGAAGTCTCCAAGATTGAGTTTTAAACTAGGGCTGTCCCCAGACTTGTTTACCAGCTGTGGGCCACACATTGGACCTCTCTCTCTTCCATGGATATGTGCGTGTTGGGAAGTGAGGAGCAGAGAATGGAGGATAAATGAATCTAAATGATTTCCCCAAGTTAGCAAGTAATTGGGCATCACTCCAGGACACATATAATCTTCAGCTGCTGGTGGGATGGACACTGCACAATGGTGACCACTGTGCCTGGTGGCTGGATTGATTCTCATCAAGCCTTTTAGGGAATGGAAAGTAGGCACTCAATGTTTATTGGAGGTTTATTATATATATATATAAATGGTAGCCTGCCAGTGGCTTCATGGGCACTATCTCATTTAATCTTCACAGAATGCTACGAGGTAGTATAATTACACTTCCCATTTATACCCAGAGAATTTAAGGCATGGAGAGCACTCCGCTCACCAGCTTCATATAACACCTGAGCTTCCACCTGTGGCCTGATAAAGATGTTGCCACAGGTCACAAGGGAGAGTGTGGATGGGTGCCTGCTGGAATTTCTGGCACTTGAGCTGCAGCCCCACATTAAAGCCAGCTGGACAGTCAAGGTTTGTAGAGGACACTGTGTGGGCCAAGGCACAGTGGGTCATGAAGAAACATAGCGTGGTTAAAAAGCACTAGAGATGGAGCCAGAAGAACTGGATTCAAGCCCCTTACTTCTTACTAGTTGTTGACCTTGAGTTATTTCCCTTATCTAGCTGAGCTTCCTTTTGTTACGAATGATGAATGGGGATAATAATTCATAGCCCAAAGGGCTGTTATAAGGATTTCTTAGTGGGAGAGTCTGAAGTTCTTCTTTTCTTCTGCAGGTTGGAAAAAGAACTTCCAAAGCCGAGAACCCTGCTCGACTGAGTCGTAGGGAGCTGGAGAACTTCTGGATATATTCCTAGTTGCCACGGCTGTTCTCACCCCCCTTACAGTCCAGCTTCTGCTTTGGGAATCAGCACAACGGATGATACCACATGATTCTCTGCAGAGTGGTTCCTAGTCTGGAGACGATATGAGTTTGTGCGTGGTGTGTATTTGTTTTGAAAATGATTTCTAGCAGCTGCTTTAAGAGCAACGCTATTAAATAATATCTCAACTCACAGACCAGACAAGAACAGATAGAGATGTTGGGTAGTTTCCAAAAGACGACACAGCATGTCCAAGTGCCGGTCATCTCCAAGTGCTATGTAAATGTGTGGTGGTGTTACTATCACATTAAGATTCTGTTTCCTTGGTTTTCCCCTGGTGACTCACCCACTCCTCCCTAATCAATGATGACCACATTTCTAGACCCTTCCTTTGCCCAGACTCATCTTCCAAAAAGGAAGGAAAGATAGTGGGGGCTTAGAGGAGAAGAAAGAGATCCCTCTGTGAAGGTATACTAAACAGCCCTAAGCCACTGGCAAGTTCTCCAAGGAGGCCAGGCATGGGCTATACTCAAATACAGAGGAAAATCTTTCCCGCTACATATTAAACTTTACCTCTAGCCATCTGGTCACAAAGGGGTGTGGGCAGGAGCAAGAGTAGATGATGCAAATCAAGCCCATTGCTGAGTGAAAAAATCACCCAGAGTCCATGCCATCCTAATAATCGGGCAGTGCAAGCAGCTTTGCCGACAGAATGATGTTTGATTTACAAAAACACATTATTAGACATCTATTTTGGCTTCTTTACACATTCCTCACTATTAGAAACAGTATCATTTAAGTTCTGAGTCCTGATGCTCCCCATGGCAAACACTGGAAGGAGGGCTCAGGCAGGTGAACACTTAGGAACCAGGCACCTTGCTGGGCTCCCCCGAGCCTTCAAGTCAGACTCTTCCATAAGACTGTGGGGAGCAGGCTGAAAGTCTGGCTGAGCCCAGGAAAGGGGGAACTGGAAGAGGCCTGATCAGAGACCCCAACAGGTAACATTGCATGGAGCCTGGTTCTTCAATTGCCCCACTCTGTTTATGGTATGATTTTAATATAGAACTGTGTTATTACTTAAAGGCAGTCAAAATTTCTTTTTGAAATTTAGGAAAGAAAATGTAAATGGGTCTCTTCCCTACTCTGCACTTTTCCTCTCCCAGCCAAAGGGCACTTGTGGGCCATCAATAAACACACACTGTTTAACTCCTGCTGGAGAGGAGTCCAGGCTCCTGGTGAGCTGTCAGTTGTCTCCTAGCCTTGTTCACACTGGAACAGCAGATTCTAAGGTCCTCAGATCCCAGGGGCCACTTGGTCTTGGGGGATAGCCACTTGCTCATGCCCCTCGGATCCTTCTCCCCTGTGGGTATGTGATTGGTCAAGCCTGCTTCTTCCTGGAAACTAGTTGATAGACCACATCTGGGAGAAAGTGTTGGGGTAAAAATCAGAGAATATGTGCAAAAGGATGGGGAGAGGATCCAAGGCATTTGTGGGCAGCTGAGCAGCTGAGTCAGGAGTTTCGTGAGAAGAAGGAGTAGCAAATTATAGGGGTCACAACAATTCAAATGAACAGCAGAGATTCTAACCATTGCCTACTGCTGGGTTTTTACATGTCCTGAGTTGCATAGATCTTGAATTGGGCAGATTCATTTAAGGAGCAGAAGAGATCCTATGGGTCCAGGGACTTCTGGGATGCTGTATTCTGGAGTGTAATAATGATTATCATTATCATCTTATATGTCTTTGTTGAACTCTGTGATAATGCCATAAAAAGATAATTATCTATGCAATGGCCAGCCAATGAACAAAGCAGTAATTAAGCTCCTGTTGTATATGAAGCACTGCCTGGCTCCCTGGGAGTACCCACTGCAGGCCACAGAGGACATTCTGATTCCACAGACCATGTGCTGGGGCAGATGACAGCGGAAGCACAGTATTAAAAAACACAAGTGCACACAAGAGTATCATGAATGTAAGTCAAGAGCAGTGTAACTTATAGGCAGGGAGACAGGATGGAGGCCACTGTTTGGGGGAGAAGAGAGATATGGCTCTTTTGCATCTGGACATGACAATAAGGAGGATAATTCTTATGGGGTAAATATGGAAATCTTATACAGAAGGGACATTCTAAGCTCTTAAAAAATATATAAAAAGAGTAAAGTGAAAGTGAAAGTCGCTCAGTAGTGTCCGACTCTTTGCGACCCCATGGACTTCTCCAGGCCAGAATACTGGAGTGGGTAGCCTTTCCCTTCTCCAGGGAATCTCCCCAACTCAGAGATCAAACCCAGGTCTCCTGCTTTGCAGGCGGATTCTTTACCAGTTGAGTCACAAAGGAAGCCCAAGAATACTGGTTAAAAAGAGTAATACACACAAATGGCTTAAAAAATCCAGCAGTACAAAATATATGCAGTAAAAAAAATCCCCAAGCCAACCCAGCTTCCTCCCAGAGGCAGCCACTGATAATTTTTTGTATTTCCTCTCAGAATTTTTCTTTATGTAAACATACAGCTATCTATTTCTTTTTTATTCAACTGGTGACATATGATACACACTGTCCAGGACTTTGTTCTGTCCATCAAATGACGTATCTTACAGCTCCTTCTATATTAGCACATATTAGTCTCTACTTTCCTTCTTTAAAAGAGTGGCAGGCTTTGCCATTGCATGGGTACACTTTCATGCGTTTAATCAGATTCCTACTGAATGGACACTTAGGTTATTTCTAGTCTTTTATTTAAAAAAGTATTACAGTGGTCACGATTTCACCTAGATTTTTGTGTTCATAAGTGAGACCGTCTGTTGGATTTATCTTAGCAGCTGTTTAGAGGACCACGTGAAGATCCTGGTCCCCTTCGACGACATGACAAGCCTTGGCAGAGTTTTGAGGCACGCATCTGAGCTGAGAGGTTGTACAGTATGAGCATAGAAGGAGACAAACGGAGCCCAGAGGCTGTCTGATCTGTTAATGGATTTGGGAAGTCACGAGGTGTGAGAAAAAGAGGAGGCCCAGATCCAGGCATATCTGAGACACTGAAGGAAATTCTGAAGTTCTTCTGTCTGCAGGGGCCCAGGCACTATTAGGTCCAGCAGCCTCTCCGACTCACTGAGGGAGGTAGCTGGTTTTCTTTTCAGTGGACATTTTCATAGGTAGGTATTTCAGGAGACTCAAGGTCATTCTGTTGTGGTGGTGGCACAACCTGTGAGCCAAAAGACACACAAGGATATGGTTAATAAAGCCTGGAAGGTACCAGTTTTCTCAGCCTTGTGCTGGGGGGAGAGAGGAAGGTGAGGCCAGGCTGTGATTGGTTCATCCTATAGAAGTAAGGTCATATGAATTGGCCTAGGGATGGAGCAATCATTCAAGCTGATGATAAGCATTTATGGAGAATCTCCTAAGGGTAAGGGCCATGTGCCAGGCTCTCTGGAAGGGAGATTTAGGACAGTTTTGTGCAACAAGTTGAGGGGGTTCATAAATGACAATAAAAGGCCTTTCTCTCAAGAAGCTACAGTTTGGGATCCCAATCTTCACCCTAGTGAGAGAAACATTTATATAAAGATAATTCAAGTTTTAGAGATTGAGCTCCATAGTAATAGTCCAAACCGTTAGACCTTCATGTTCTAAGGGTTCTGGGAATCCCTTGTTTGTGAGTGCTCAGGAAAGGCTCGAAAGAGCAGATGAGACATGAGCTGATGCAGAGGGAAGGTCTGTTGTTCTTTAGTCACTAAGTCGTGTCTATTCTTTTGCCACCCCATGGACTGTAGCCCGCCAGGCTCCTCTGTTCATGGGATTTTCCAGGCAAGAATACTGGAGTGGGTTGCAATTTCCTCCTCCAGGGAATCTTCCTTACCAAGGGATCACACCTGAGTCTCCTGCATTGTAGGTGAATTCTTTATCACTGAGCCACCTGGGAAGCCCAGAGAGGAGGTTAGGTACCAGCAATAGCTTGGGAATAGCACACATCTTCTTTGAGATATCATGCAGATACAAGTGTCAGAAAATAATAACTAAAGAAGGCTTGAGGATTTCCTGATCAAGTGGGAAATAGTGGCTTTAGGAAACCCAGAACTAGGATTCCTGAAAATTCTGAAGGTAAAGAATAAATTCTATCTGGAGGTGGCTCAGGAAATGCGTTGATTTTTCACTTATATTGTGGGTGAGGGTGGTTTTAGGGATCTTAAGTTCCTAGAGTGGTGTAGGAGTCATTCAGGACTGACCAGACAAAGGAGGTCTCATAACCAGTCTGAAACTCGGAGCAAGGACTGATGTCAATGACTTTAAGATTGACTAGTATTGACCCAAACACAAAGGGCCAGGCCCAAGCAGCTTTGGGAATGTAGTGAACAATACAGATTTGGCTTCAAGGCCAAAGATAAAGTTCTTAGCTGATTAAGCATTAAGCCATGCTCTAGAAATCAGGACATGAGGCAGAAGATGGTTGAATCAAACTATATAGTGGCACAAGTGTTTATCAAGCAAATTCTATCAGTCTTTTAAGGTCTAGTCCAAATTACTTTTTCCATGAAGTCTTTCCTGTCTACCTCTGTGCAGGCCTATCTACCATTTCCAATGTCTGAAAAACCCTTGGGAACTGCATACAGAGTATGTAGTCATGTAGAGTATTTTCTCTCCCCATCCAGGTTACTGAATCACTCCAACTCTCCTACATCAAAGATAGATAATATAACAAGTCTTAAAAGTCAAGGATAGTGCCTGAAACATATCTGAATCCCCAGAGCACTCAGCCTAGTTCTGGGCAAGCAAAAGGTATTCGTTAATATCTACTGTTTGATTCATCAACTGTAGAGAAGGAGCATAACTGAAAAACTTTGAGAGCTAAAAAAAAGAAAATCTTATTTGAACATTTTACAGGGAGGGAATTCTGGGAGATACTTGAAAGCAAAAGCATGAATGGGCCCAATATTTTCAGGAAAGTGAATGTAGAGCAGATAGCCAGATTCAGATCAAAGTTAGTTGTTTAAGAGTTTTCAGGATTAATTAAAAACTGTGTTTCCTAACCACTAGCTCTGTGTACTTAGGCAAACTTAGTTTCCTCAATCTCGCTTCTCTGGCTATAAAATTTGCATGATAGCACACTTACAGAGGTGTTATAAGGATTAGATGAGACTATGTTTGTCAATGTTTTATAAACTATAAAAGTTTATATAAACTTATTATTAATGGGAATTTCTATGTTTAGTGCTCAGTCACTCAGTCATGTCTGACTCTGCGACCCCAAGGACAGTAGCCCACCAGGCTACTCTGTCCATGGATTCTCCAGGCAAGAATACTGGAGTGGCTTGCCACTTCCTTCTCCATTTCTATGCTTAAGGGATCTTTTAACACTATAATGAAACCAATGTGCTGTAATTAATAGCACAATTTCCAAAAATCTTGACATTATACTGTTGGTTATATTCCAGTTGTTTTGGAAAGTTTCCAGTTTGATGGATGAGAGATAGATTTAGAAACATATATGGACCATATAGTGTTTGTGTTTACAGACTCTCATTCTCATCAGTGTTAACACCAATCAATACAAGATATTATTAAATTAATTAGAAATGTTCAGCTTTTGGCTGCACTGATGTAAATCAGGAATATTTATTTCAATATCTCTATGGGCCAAGGAATGTGTCAGTGGGTGCACAGTGGGTGGAGCTCAAGTTCCTCTGCTTTCAGTTAAAATGATCTGGGCCTCAGTTTATGGACCTCAGGATACAGAGAAAATTGTTCTCACCTTCTGATGAGGTTTCTGTACAGAGCAGTAGATTGTGGCTGAATTCTCTTTCTTCTGAGGAACTGGAGTCTTTCCCTGTAACAGAACAACAGACTGTCCATAATCACCCAACAAGAGTTTTCCAGAGATTCGCCCTCAGTCCTTGAGGTGAAGGAACACCTCACCAGGTTCTGATTTCACATAGAGGGTTGGACTGCCTTAGTGCAGTGGAGACAGCACCTCTGTTTTCCCAGCATCTCCCTTATTTATGGTACAAGAATCATAATTCTCTACCCATGCACCGTTGCACCTGTCCCCCAGTTTGGAGGGATTATTAGTCTTCCAAGATATTGCATGGTCTTAGAAGGGAAGGGTTAGGGAAGGTGTACTGATCGAAAGAGCTCACCTGCAAGTTAAGGAACACTTGTGTGTACACCGTTTCCCCTTCAGCCACAAGTGCCGGTGCCATGTCATCTGGAGTGACGAGATCATACTCTGCTTGGCCCTCAGAGTCCGAGTCAAGTCCGGCGTCTTCCTGAGTGACCGGGTCACACACCCGGTCTCTGCCGTGGACAAGCTGATGCATCCCTGCCCTCTTCTCATCTTCCTCAGTTGTTTCATGGCTGTCAGAGATGCTGTCAGAGGTGTGCCTGGCAGTCTTAGGGAAACTGTCCAGCTTCTCATACCCGTGGGAAAGCATGGAGTATGATGTGTGACCAGCAGTGGGCTCTGGAACACATTGTTCAGGATTGGTAAAGGATGTACCAGCACCCCACTCTCTCTTGCTTTGTGTAAGGATTCAAGCTGCTCTGACTCCTACCCCAGATGAAGCCTAGAGAACTGGAGAAGAAGGAAAGTTTTCCTGTCTTCCCTCATGGGGCTCCATTCCCCTCCCCCTTCCTCCTTTCTTTCAAGCACTCACTTATTCATTCATTTGATAAACATTCGTCGAGTGTGACATGTGATGGACTTAGCAGCTCTCAGTGAGCAGAACTGGCCTTGTTGAATCAAGTAAACTAGGTATTCTGGGGAAACATAAAGGTGAATTAGACCTGGTGTTGAAGGAGTACACTGTCTAGCTGGGAGTCAGATACATACATAAATCAAATTATGTAAGGCTAGCTCTGACAGTGTCATAGGAAAACTATGAGGAGAGTACATGAGTGAGAGGACATAGTCTCTAGTTCGGAAGCAGAGAAGAGCTTATGAAATGACGGAATTAAGGCGGGCCTCCACACTGGGACTTCAGTGAGTGAAAGTGTATTCTTGGTGGAGAGAACAGCATGATTAAAGGCAGGTATGAAACTTGAGGCACTCTCTCTTTTGGGAAAGGATGATATTTAAAATATTTAGCAACCACCTGGTTTGGGCATAGGACAATCAGAATGGGTGGCTCCTATAAACAACTGGGTGGACCTCTACTGCCTTTGGGGCATATCAATCAACCCATTTGATCTACATGTAGAATAATAATGGCTTATACTTTCTAGGTGCCAACTGTGTGTCAGGCACTGTTCTAAAACAATGCTTTTCATGAATAAATTCATTCAACCTGCATAAAACCCCATTAAGTGTAGATAATAACTATCCTTATTTATGTTTCACAGATGAAGAAACAGAGCACATTAAGGTTGAATATTTGCCTAAGTTTAAATGGGAGGGCCAGAATTTGAATGCAGGTAGTCTGGTCCCTGATGTTTTTACCTGCTACTCAATACTGCTTCCTATGAGCTTTACATAGGAAAAAAAGTAGACTAAAGGTGACCTGGCCCAATATTGAGTGATAATAGTACTTATCTACTTGGGAAGCCAGGGAATGCTAGTGGTAAAGAATGTGTCTTCCAGTGCAGGAGACACAAGAGATGCAGGTTCCATCCCTGGGTCAGGAAGATCCCATGGACAGAGGAAGCCTGGTGGGCTACAGTCCATGGGATCACAAAGAGTCGGACATGTCTGAGCCTCCCTGCCCCAACACACAGAGTTATCTCCTATTGAGTGCATACTGTGGACTCCCTGTTGTCCTTGCAGTCCTCACAGCAATGCTGAGAGGTTGGTGCCCTCATTTTGCAAAGTAAGGAAACTAAGGTTTAGAGACTGAAATGCCCAAAATCACTAAAAAGGGGGAGAGCTAAGATTGAAACACAGCATTATCTGACTTCAGATCTTATACACCTGGGAATTCCCTGGTGGTCCAGTGGTCCAGTGGTCCAGTGGAATCCGTCTTCCAACTGGGGGATGCAGGTTCGATCCCTGGTTGGGAAACTAAGATCCCACAGGCTGCAGGGCAACTAAGCCTGTGCACCGCAACTACTGAGCCCATGCTCTTCAACTAGAGAGCCTGCGTACCACAAACTGCAGAGCCCACGTGCTCTGGAGCCCACGCCACAGCTAGAGAGAAGCCTGTGTGCCACAAACTGCAGAGCCCACATGCTCTGGATCCCGCGCCACAGCTAGAGAGCCTGTGTACCACAAACTGTAGAGCCCACACCACAACTAGAGAGCCTGTGTACCACACACTGCAGAGCTCACGTGCTCTGGAGCCCGCGCCACAACTAGAGAGAAGCCTGTGTGCCACAATGAAGATCCAACGTCTGCAACTAAGACATAATGCAGCCAAAAATAAATACATAGATAAATATTAAAGAATTTACACACATGAACATTAGGTTATCTTGCGTTTTGAGTAACAGACGAAGACCACAAGGAGCCATTGATGGTTCAGTGATGGAACAGTCATAATCGAGCTTTGCAAAGTGGGATCACAAGGGCTAAAAATAAGAAAATCTGGAGAAGGAACGGCTAGTTAGAAACTATTATAATATTTTAGACAAGTTACAAGGAATGGGACTGTCTGTTAATAAAGACTTGTTAAGGTATATCTGTAGAATGGAATAAATGAGAGTCAGTCTTAGTCTACAATTAAGTTAAAAAAGCAGAATCAGAAAAATTGATAGATTACTCTCATATGTGATCAAAGGAAAAATATACAGCTTGTAAATGCATGAAAATGCTCTCAAAGGATGTAAACATACATATATCTTAACAATGGAGGTCTTTTCAGGGAAATACCTGGGCATTGGTGCCAGAGTCCAGCTCCAGCAGCCAGGGAATTGGCCTGAAGGGATGAGCAGTGTTGGCGGGGAATGATGCAGCCTCTGACTCAAGGTGCGGGATTGCATGTTTATTTCAAACATCAGGTTTTCTTTTATACTTTGACAAAAGCATTAGGTCAGAGGTTTGACATCTTCAGTTCCCCCTCATCCAGATTTATCATCTCGAGAAAGTGTCCTTGTGATTACATTGTAACTCATGCTTATCTCTGGGCTACTTACCACATTCCTCAGTTTATTTCTTAAAAAGGCTTCTAGCTATTAGTATCTCTAAAATTCCTAATCTCTATAAGCTATAGTAAAATATGCCAACACTACAACATTCCTTCAACTTTTAGCTTCTAACTATTTTTAATTATTGCTAAACCCTAAACTCAACAAACTTCTTTTGCCATAAACATTTTGCTCACAAGCAGATCTCAGATAACAATCTTTCCCATGGCCTCAAGCTGTGGCCTACGTGCTCATCCTGGAACCTTCTTTGTAAAGATCCTTGAACAAATGTAAATTTATGGATTATTTCCTGGGCATAACTGCAGAAGGCTTTGTGCTTTCTCATGCTCCTCACAAGAAAAATAAGCACCTTAACATTCTTTCCAGCCAACTCAACCAAAGGAAGGAAAGGACAAGTCAGAATCACAAGACCTAACTCCTTCATCTCAGGACCGTGCCTGCGGGATGAGGAGAGGGGGTTGGGGCCGTACCTCCATTTTGTCAGTAATGCCTAACGCGGCTCCTGACACATTGGGATTTAGAAGGAGGGGATTATTTTTAATTTATACCACGTGAATATTTGACTTTTCAATTAAAAAAAAAAGAGGGAACCTATTCAATAAAACAAAAAATTGGTGACAGCATGAACTCAGGCAGTGGCAGAGTCTTTAGAGAAAAGGAAGCTGAAGCGATAATGGAGAACTGAAAGAAGCAGGACTTGGGCACTGTTGGGGGAGGCAGGAGGGACACAGATGGCAGTGGTGTCCCCAGTACGTTTTTACTCTTCCTCTTGTGCCCAGGATGCCAAGGAAGGAGAGTTCAGGCTAGTGGAGACCAGGGTCTGTCCTGCCAGCTCTAAGGAGGAAGCTGGTAGGAATCTCCAAAGTCCAGATTTATTTCCATCTCTTGCCCCTTTTTCCTAGGTTACACTTCCCTATCAGAAAAGGCTACAGTGTTAGCCACTGATCCCTGGCTCCCGCTAGCAGGCCCTCCTCCTATGCTACCTCCTTGGGGCATCCCCTCCATAAGAGGGGACACAAGATTTTCTAAAGAAGGGTTTGACTGAGTGGTCAGAGTTTGGGGATTCCTTAGAACTCCAGAGCTCCAGAGTTCAAGGTGCAATTTAGAACACTGAGATTCTGGAGTGAGAGAGTAAGGTGCAGGCATCTCAGCTCTCCATCCCAAAGCTCAGCAGAACAGCTCTACTTTTACATGCATTGTGCTTTTGGGGTGTTGCATAATATTTTGTTTGAAGAAAGCATTCCTTAGCTTTTTCAAAAATTGGAAAACCACCGCCTCAGTAATACTCTTGGGTAATAGATAACTAGAAAGTCTTATGAATTTTAATTTCAGTGAAGTTTTAATTTTGCTTCTGTCACAGATTTACTATTGCATCTGGTGTTTGTTTCTCCATTCTTGGAGTGGAGGCAATAACTTCATCCTCATCATGGGACGCACCGCAGTAATGACAGTCAATGCCTGAGGAATCCTAGATATCCTAGAGAACAGACTGCTTCTCCTAGCTCTGGTTACCATCTTTCAGGAGTTCAGCCTCCTTGTGTTTTTTGTTCTCCAAATCACCTTCCTTTAACACGTTGCTTCTCAAACTTTAACAGTCTTGTGATTCACTTACAGATCTTGTTAAAATACAGATTCATGTTCAGTATTATGGGGTGTTGCCCAAGATTTGCATTTCTAACAAGCTCCTGGGGATAGTCATGTTGCTGGCCACACATGCAAATCACACTCTGAGCAGCCATGCTCTGGAGTTTCCATGTGGCCTGGGGACCCCATAGCCTGTGTCATTGGTGACACATTACCTGATGTGTCAACTGAGGTCTCAGCTTGACTGGAACTGAAGGCTGGGGCTGAACCTGGGAAACCAAGTTAGAGAAGGAGTGTCAATAGGGCTGTGAGAGGAGAGAGTCTCTGATTTTGTGAGAGTCAGAGGAGAGGGAGAGAGATTTCTGAAGATGTAGACAGGGAAAAGGCTTTTGGGAGGAGGGTGAACCCTGATGTGAGTACAAGCCCACAGGAAGGGATGGCCACAGTCTAGGGTCATTTTCAGCTGAGGAGAATGCTCTGGAGCCTCCTGCCATCTCTCTGGAAGGGAGAGCTATAATCCCTCTGTGGTAGCCACTTATCAGTTTGGTTAGCTGACTCACAGTAATTCTTCCAGGGACCCTGTGTTCTAACCAATCTGTTCTTCCTGGAAACTACTCCATCTCCCTTCAATATTCCAGAAAGAGCTGCCAATCACAAAAGTTCATCCTATTGCCCACAGTGATTAGTCCAAGCAATAGTCACATGACTTAAGTGGAGCCAATCAGGTTCCTAAGGTTCTTCAAATTGGAGTTGGTGGGGAAACATCTTTCTCCCCTTCCTGGTGTCTGAACTACTAGTACATGTGAGTATGGAGTACTAGCTGCTCTGTTTTGGTACACCCACCCCACCCTTCAGTTGGCTGAAGAAAGAGAGCTAAGCTGGCTCAAAGGGAAACATAGGGATGAAAGATAGAGCGCTCTAGTGACTTTTGAGTCTCTGGTGATGTTTGTCTCTAGGCCAGCTCTTCCCTTCCTTCCCCAAAGACTGACCATATAAGCCCTCAGATAACAACTCACTCCCCTTGTGCTTCTCCTCACCCTTTTTTGTCTAAGCTTGTTTGAGTTGGGTTTCAATTATTTGCAACTAAAGAGTCCCCACTGACACCCCACCCTGATCACTCTGAGAAGAAATGAGGTCTTGAGAGACAAGGGGTAGAAGAGGGTTAAAAGAGGACAAGGACGTCTCCAAAGGTCCCAGGGAAATGGCCTAGTGCTGGCAGATGTCACTGATCTCAGAAACTCACATCGTCTTTTCTGCTTCCAAAAGCACCAGCCAGAGATCCCAAAGCCCAGAAGGATGAAAAGAACCACCAGGGATATCCCAATCCAAAACTCTGTGCTTTTCTTAGGTCCTGTGAAGAGGAAACGGGGAATATTAGTATAAGTAATAACAAGAGAGTTAGGGCAAACTCTGGACAGAACAGAATGGCCATCCTACCTGTCTCTTAAAATCCCACACTATTGCAGAAAATATTCCTTTTCATTCATTCATTCATTCTACAACTGTTTATTGAGCAGTCATCCTCTAAGCAAGAAATTATAGCAGTAAGGCAGGCACCATCCCTGCATAGAGAGGTTTATGGCTTGCCCAGTGTCACAGAGTACCTGAGCTGGAACTTGAATGCAGGCTGCCAGACTCTAAAACACCCTTATTCATCATATCACTGCCATTTTCTAAAAATGGCATAAGGAGAGTTTTAGGTAGTGAGTCCAGATTACTATTGATCAGGGCTCTAAACCCATTTGCCAGTCACAGCCTGACTCAGCATTTTCACACCCTGGGTGACCTTCCTTTTTTTTCCCCTCTACTTCTCCCTAGGGAAGAGCAGAGCACAGAATGCAGAATCTCAATTCTGCTTTTGCTGTGTGATCTTGGTTAGTATGACTGAGGAATTAAGCTATTTAATTTAAATTAAAATTTAAAAACAGTTACTTTATTCCTAATTGAATAACTGTTAAGTATATTTGGAACAAGTTGGATATAAATATATTTTTTCAAAGGCAAGTTTTATGAAATCTGAATACAGATTAAGTACTTCCTATGAGAATTTAGCATCTTCATTGAGATGTGCCATAAGGGTAAAGTACATCCTGGATTTCAAAGGCTTCATACAAACTGAAATGCAAATTATGTCATGAATAATTCTTTGTATTGATTACATGTTGAGGAATGATATTTTGGATATGTCGGGTAAAATAAAATATATGATTAAAATTTACCTTTGTTTTTGCCTTTCCCATACGACTTAAAAATTTAAATTACCTATGTGACTTCTGTTATATTTCTATTGGCATGTGCTGCTCTAAAGACTCTCACTCTGCTTGCTGCACTTCATAAAGAACCACTTGGAAGGAAAACTCTTGGGTCCAAGGACCCAAGGCTCTGAGGTCTGGGTGAACAGAGATGGGGAACAACCTGGACAGAGGTCCCTAGAAAGAAACTGCCGGGAGCTGTTGCTGACAGGGTTGCTGGCTGTGCAGGTAAAGTTGAGGTGTTTTTCTCCACTTCTCCAGAAGGTGCTGAGGTGAGCTCCCCCTTGGGAAATGACAGCTCCTTTAGGCAGAGGGGTCCATCCATATGTCACATCGTGTCCACTGTCCTCCACTGAGCATGTCAGGCTGACCTTGCAGACACCTTCGGTTGTGAGCCCGAGGCTACTTGTGACCTTTGGCTTCTTCAGTCTCTCTGTGTGAGGAGAAAGGCAGACCAGATGTGGAGTCAGGCCCGCCCTCTGGGCAGGGACCATTCAAAATATATTCATGAAGTTGTGCGTTGACACTGCCTTAGGGCTGGGAAAGTTCACCTGGCCTTTCCTTTGGTTGTTATGAAATCTCAGCTTATCACCTGATGCTCAGATATGTGAAATAGAGAAAGGTGAAAAAACATACCTCATCATTCTATATGGTATACCTTGAAGAACAAGCAAACCAATCAGCACAGATAAGCACAATGCTTCTACATGCCCTGAGACCCTCCAAGGCTTACATTCTGAGGTCCCGTCATCTAATTTGTTTACATATACGAGATAAGGAATATAGAAAGGAGAGCAGAGCACTGTTGCAGAGTAAGTACTTAATAAATATAGCAATTTTAAAAGCTGCATATGGCTGGCACCCTTTGTTCCCAGTTTCTTATTTCTTTTACTTAATTTTCTTCCTGATTCTTTGATATCTGTGTCACAGTAGGCAACAATAGATGTGAACAAGCTGACTTGCATATTTTAACAGGATCATGGATTGTGACTCCTTTCCCGAGTACTGAGACACCAACAGGCCCAGGCAGGAAATAGGTTGACCATGTCTGAATGGTACAGGTGAAGGAGCTGGCAAATATAAGTTATACAAACTGTCCAGCCAAGCTCCAGTGAAGCCCAAGGTGGAAGAGGGAGACTGTGAGTTTTGTCCCTCACAGTTAGGGAAGCTGAGTACCCTTCCAAGCTCTTGGAGCTCACAGAATATTAAATACTTTCTCCACAGTCTTCTATGATTTTACCCCTACCATCTTTGCTTTTATACAAAATTGCAATGCTCTATAAAAATACATGTTGGAGAGTTCCTGGTCCCACTCAATAATCAGTGCAGGAGGACAGGGCAAGTACCGAAAGTTGCTTGGTTGAGGCTTAACTGGAAGCCTAGAAGAAGGGGGCTCTGAGCAGGGAGATTTTGCCCATCTGCTGGTTGTATTGTCCTCCTGTGAACTGACTGGTGTGAACTGAGTAGTCGTCCTAGTGGTCTGAGGCATTTTGTAGGAGGAGGGAGGTGGGATAGGCAGCAGAGAGAGAAATCTTTCAGGAAAGGAATCTAATGATGGGTACTCAACTCAGAAACTCACGGTAAATGCGCAGATTGATGTGTTTCATGCTGGCAACTCTGGCATTTGAGCACACGTAGGCGTGGTAGAGACCAGTGTGCTCCATCTTCAGCTGGACAATCTTTAGAGAGTAGTCTTGGCTCGAGACCCACACTGTGTTCTGATGCAGATCCTTGAGCTCAATGAGCTGATTGGCTATTCCTTCTTCTCTCCACTCTTTGCTGATAATAGACGTGTTAAACATCCAGACAACATTGTCTATGTGTTGACTGTCCAGGAGTGCCAGGGACAGGGTGATGGACTCCCCCAGGACCCCCAGCACTGTCTCCCCCATTGGTCCTCCTCGGGAGGCTCCTAGATCTGTAGTCAGAGATGAGATACTGCAATTTCAATGACTGGTCCTGACCCCTTGACCCTCAGCCTGCCTGAAGGGACTGAAGTCCCAGAGACCCTCGTTCCCAGGATCCCTTCCACTCTTTTCTGATGAGGCCTCCCTTGCTGCTTTCCCATGGCTGCTTGTCATGCACAAGTAAGCACCTGGCTCTGCCTAGTGCATACCCAGGCCTCTCCTGCCTCTCTGCCCTTTTGAGGACACCCTAGGAGACACGCCTACCCCAACAAAGAGCAATCTAGATTTCTGCATCCATACTTTCTTTCCCTCTCTCTGCAGACTCTTAGGGTTTCACAGTGCCCTGGGAGTGCCTGAGTCCCCTGTCAGTTTCTCTTAGCCTCTTGAGGGTAGAAAAAAAGGAATCTGCAAGTCTGTTCTCTTACCTTTCTACTTCATCTGTGTCCTGCCAGAATCCTGGGGTTTAGACTCTATAGCTGCTTAGACTATTTCTGGGCCTTAGTGGAGCCAGTTACCTGTACAGAACTGCGAGACATGGACAGGGTGGGAGCTGCTCTGGCTGACTGGGTTCTTGGCTGTGCAGGTGTATGGTAGGTCTGCGTCACAGGGTAACCAGGAGACGGTGAGAGTAGGGTGCCCCCAGGATTCAGAAGCACGAGGATCCCTCGGAGTCCATTGGTACTGAACATCTTCCCCTGCCCCCTCCACGGAGCATACCAGGGTGATGGTACAGGAGGCATTCTCAGACACGTTCACAGACTGTATGGTGACTTGAGGCTCCTGCAGCTGTTCTGCAAGGACAATGGCAATGAAAAGACTACTCTGACCACTTCCCCAGCAGGAAAGGGCTAAGGGGAAAGGATGGGGATGGTAGAGGAGCAGAGGGCAAAAGGGAGAGGCCAGCATGTCTGTTCCTGTGGGAAATTTTTCTTTCTTTTTTACTTAGTTTACTTACTTTGTCTTAATTTCCCACAAAGGTTGAGTGCCTTTCCTCTGTGCTTACCTAGTACCCTCTACAGGTGTTATCACTGTGATTCAACATGACAATAGTCTGAATGCTCTCTCTTCCCCACCAGTCTGTGAATTCCTTAAAAACAGAGCCAGTATCCATACCTGAACATCCAGTACCTGCCTGAACCATGAAAGGCACTCATGAATCTTTGGTAAATATTAATAAATGAATGAATTGAGCCAGTCTCAGACTCTAGGAAGTTGGAAGCTCTGCCTCTATAATTTGAGTTGCCCTTGCCTTTTGGTCTAAATTTGGAACCCATTTTGCTTTCAGACTTTCTTCCTGGTCCTCTCCTTCCCTTTTGTTCTATCTCCTCTGTTCACAGTGTGTGTATGTGCATGTGTGTGTGTGTGTGTGTGTGTGCACGTGGGCCCGTGTGTGTGTATATGTGTGTAAGTTCACTTTCTTTTTTTTGGAATAGGCAATATATAAAATTGAAATTGCAAAGATACAAAAAGTATACATACACACACACAAAGAAACAAGCTCTCTTGCCCTTAGCCACCTAATTTTTCTCCTCAGGAATTATTGTTCCTGAAGGGAATTAGTGTTATGAATTTCTTGTTGATCTTTTCAGAGATATTTTAGTCGTAGACACATGTATGATAGCATATTATACATATAGTCCTAAAACTTTTAAAAATTTTAATAATATATTTTGGAAATTGTTGTATATTAGTATATATTAAGTTGGTTCTTTCTGTTTCTCTTAACTGCATAGAATTCCATTTCCTTAATATACACAGAGCTCCCTACAAATCAGTCAAAAAGGTCAAACAATATGATAGAAAAATTGAGCCTTAGGCTTAACTTTGGTGTCTCAGATGGTAAAGCGTCTGCCTACAATGCAGGAGACCCAGGTTCAATACCTGTGTGGGGAAGGTCTCCTGGAGAAGGAAATGGTAACCCACTCCAGTGGTCTTGCCTAGAAAATCCCATGGACAGAAGAGCCTGTAGGCTGCAGTCCATGCGGTCGCAAAGAGTCGGACATGACCAAGCGACTCCACTTTCACTTTCACTTTTCTCCAAATACATATGTTGAAGTCTTAACCCCCAGTACCTTGGAGTGTGATTGACTATAGGACTGTATTTGGAAACAAAGGTAATTAATTTAAAATCAGGTCATTAGGATGGTCCCTAGTCCAACATGACTGATGTCCTTAAAAGAAAAAGTTGCAGGATATAAAATTAACACACAGAAATCCCTTGCATTCCTATACACTAACAATGAGAAAACAGAAAGAAAAATTAAGGAAACAATTCCATTCACCATTGCAACGAAAAGAATAAAATACTTAGGAATGAATCTACCTAAAGAAACAAAAGGCATATATATAGAAAACTATAAAACACTGATGGAAGAAATCAAAAAGGACACAAATAGATGGAGAAATATACCATGCTCATGAATCAGAAGAATCAATATAGGGAAAAATGAGTATACTATCCAAAGCAATCTATAGATTCAATGCAATCCCTATCAAGCTACCAACGGTCTTTTTCAGAGAACTAGAACAAATAATTTCACAATTTGTATGGAAATGCAAAAAACCTCGAATAGCCAAAGCAATCTTGAGAAAGAAGAATAGAACTGGAGGAATCAACCTGCCTGACTTCAGACTATACTACAAAGCTACAGTCATCAAGACAGTATGGTACTGGCACAAAGACAGAATTATAGATCAATGGAACAAAATAGAAATCCCAGAGATAAATTCATGCAACTATGGACACCTTATCTTTGACAAAGGAGGCAAGAATATACAATGGAGAAAAGACAAAGACAATCTCTTTAACAAGTGGTGCTGGGAAAACTGGTCAACCACTTGTAAAAAAATGAAACTAGAAAACTTTCTAACACTCTACACAAAAACAAAATAAAAATGGATTAAAGATATAAAGGTAAGACCAGAAACTACAAAACTCCTAGAGGAAAGCATAGGCAAAACACTCTTTGACATAAATCACAGCAGGATCCTCTATGACCCACCTCCCAGAGTGATGGAAATAAAAGCAAAAATAAACAAATGGGACCTAATTAAACTTAAAAGCTTTTGCACAACGAAGGAAACTATAAGCAAGGTGAAAAGACAGCCTACAGAATGGGAGAAAATAATAGCAAACGAAGTAACTGATGAAGAATTAATCTCAAAAATATACAAGCAACTCCTGCAGCTCAATTCCAGAAAAATAAATGACCCAATCAAAAAATGGGCCAAAGAACTAAACAGACATTTCTCCAAAAAAGACATGCATATGGCTAACAAACACATGAAAAGATGCTCAACATCACTCATTAACAGAGAAATGCAAATCAAAACCACAATGAGGTACCATATCACGCCAGTCAGAATGGCTGCTATCAAAGAGTCTACAAAACAATAAATGCTGGAGAGGGTGTGGAGAAAAAGGAACCCTGTTACACTGTTGGTGGGAATGCAAACTAGTACAGACACTATGGAGAACAGTGTGGAGATTTCTCAAAAAACTGGGAATAGAACTGCCATATGACCCAGCAATTCCACTGCTGGGCATACACACCGAGGAAACCAGAATTGAAAGAGACACGTGTACCCCAATGTTCATCGCAGCACTGTTTACAATAGCCAGGACATGGAAGCAGCCTAGATGTCCATCAGCAGACGAATGGATAAGGAAGCCGTGGTACATATACACAATGGAATATTACTCAGCCATTAAAAAGAATACATTTTTATCAGTTCTAATGAGGTGGATGAAACTGAAGCCTATTATACAGAGTGAAGTAAGTCAGAAAGAAAAACACCAATACAGTATACTAATGCATATATATGGAATTTAGAAAGATGGTAACGATGACCCTATATGCAAGACAGCAAAAGAGACACAGATGTAAAGAACAGTCTTTTGGACTCTGTGGGAGAAGGCGAGGATGGGATGATTTGAGAGGGTACCGTTGAAACATGTATATTATCATATGTGAAGTGGACCACCAGTCCAGGTTTGATGCATGAGACAGGGTGGTCAAGGCTGGTGAACCGGGCTGACCCTAGTGGGTGGGATGGGGAGGGAGGTGGGAAGGGGATTCTGGATGGGGAACACATGTGGGCCTGTGGCTGATGCGTGTCGATGTTTGGCAAAAACCACTACAATATTGTAAAGTAATTAGCCTCCAATGAACATAAATAAATAAATTAAAATTAAAAAAACAAAAAAAGAAGAGGAGACTGAGATAAAGGCAACACAGACAGAGACAACCATCTGAGGACATAGGGAAAGAAGGTGGCCATATGCAAGCCAAGGAAAGAGGCCTCAGAAGAAACCAAACCTGCTGACATCTTAACCAGCCTTCTGACTCGTGAAAAAATAAATCTTTCTTGTTTAAGTCACTCAGTCTGTGCTGTTTTGTTATGACAGCCCTAGCAAACCAATACAGACTTTTGCACCAGACCTGGGGTGCTACTATGAAAAATTCCCAAAAATGTTGAGGTGACTTTGGGACTAGTTAATGGATAGAAGCTGGAAGAGTTTTAAGACGCATGTGAGAAAAAGCCTAGATTGTCTTCAAGAGACTGTTCATAAAAATAGGGATGTTAAAGGTGATTCTATTAAGAGCTTGAAAGGAAAGAGGACAGCTGTAGAGAAAGCCTCTATTATCTCAGAGATAGACGTATATTATCATCAACATAACATTGGTAGAAATATAAACATTAAAGGTGTTCCTGGTAAGGTATTAGTTGAAAATGAAGAACATGTTATTGGAGGAAAAGTGATACTTATTATAAAGCAGCAAAGAACTTAGACAAATTGTGTTCTACTTTTGAGCATTTAAGTGATGAACTTATTGCTCAGCTAAGGAGATCTCCAGGCAAAGTGCTGAGGGCACTACTTGTTTTCTCCTTTTGTGCTGTGCTTAGTCGCTCAGTTCAGTCCAATTCTTTGTGACCCCATGTACCATAGACCGCCAGGCTCCTCTGTTTGTGGAATTCTTCAGGCAAGAATACTGGAGTGGGTTGCCATGAACTCCTCCAGGGGATCTTCCCAACCCAGCCATTGAACCCAGGTCTCCTGCATTGCAGGTGGATTCTTTACCAACTGAGCTACCCGGGAAGCAAGTTTTCTCTTTTTGCTTGTGGTAAAATGTCAGCAAGGAAAGATAAATTGAGGAAGGAATTGTTAAGCAAGAAGAAAACAGAATTTGAAGATTTGGAAAAGTCTCAGCCTATCTATATTGCAAAAAACCAAGAATTTGTGTCTGGAGAAAGCACTGAGAGTATGGATAGACAATGGTGTGATTTATGGATCCAATCAACTATCTAAGTAGAAATTCTGCCAGCTTGGACTAAACAGACACAATTCAGTTCAGTTCAGTTGCTCAGTTGTGTCTGACTCTTTGCGACCCCATGAACCACAGCACGCCAGGCCTCCCTGTCCATCACCAACTCCTGGAGTCTACCCAAACTCATGTCCATCGAGTTGGTGATGCCATCCAGCCATCTCATCCTCTGTCGTCCCCTTCTCCTCCTGCCCTCAACCTTTCCCAGCATAAGAGTCTTTTCCAATGAGTCAGCTCTTCGCATCAGGTGGCCAAAGTATTGGAGTTTCAGCTTCAACATCAGTCCTTCCAATGAACACCCAGGACTGATCTCCTTTAGGATGGGCTGGTTGGATCTTCTTGCAGTCCAAGGGACTCTCAAGAGTCTTCTCCAACACCACAGTTCAAAAGCATCAATTCTTCGGTGCTCAGCTTTCTTTATAGTCCATCTCTCACATCTATACATGACCACTGAAAAAACCATAACCTTGAGTAGACGGTCCTTTGTTGGCAAAGTAATGTCTCTGCTTTTTAATATGCTGTCTAGGTTGGTCATAACTTTCCTTCCAAGGAGTAAGTGTCTTTTAATTTCATGACTGAAATCACCATCTGCAGTGATTTTGGAGCCCAGAAAAACAAAGTAGCCACTGTGTTCAATGTTTCCCCATCTATCTGCCATGAAGTGATGGGACCGGATGCCATGATCTTAGTTTTCTGAATGTAGAGCTTTAAGCCAACATTTTCACTCTCCTCTTTCACTTTCATCAAGAGGCTCTTTAGTTCTTCTTCACTTTCTGCCATAAGGGTGGTGTCATCTGCATATCTGAGGTTATTGATATTTCTCCTGACAATCTTGATGCCGGCTTGTGCTTCCTCCAGCCCAGCGTTTCTCATGATGTATTCTGCATATAAGTTAAATAAGCAGGGTGACAATATATAGCCTTGGCGTACTCCTTTTCCTATTTGGAATCAGTCTGTTGTTTCATGTCCAGTTCTAACTGTTGCTTCCTGACCTGCACACAGGTTTCTCAAGAGGCAGGTACAGATGGCACTAAATGAAGGAAGGCTATCAGGTTTGGAGGATTTTCAAGAATGAGCCAGTAGAGATATCCAGCTGAGGTCATCCCTTATCCCTCAGGGAAAGGGAAGAATGACCCCATGGGAAGTTCAGAGGTTAATGGGTCTGCCACTGGCATCACGGGCCTAAAGGATGTAGGCCCAGGGAGTGTTGGTGGGGTGGTTCTTGGACCTTAAAAAGATGTGGTACTCAGTCATAAAAAAAAGAAAGAAAGAATTCCATTTATAGCAACATGGATGGGCCTAGAGATTGTCATACTGAGTGAAGTAAGTCAAACAGAGAAAGACATCAAATAGTATTGCTTATACATGGAATCTTAAAAATGAACTTATCTGTAAAACAGAGATAGAGTTACAGATATAAAAAATAAACTTCTGGTTATCAGGGGTAAGAGTGTGAGGAATAAATTGGGGGATTTGTATTGACATATACACAGTATTACATATAAAACAGATTACCTAACAGGGACCTAGTGTATAGCACAGGGAACTACTGTATAGTTCCCTGTGTATAGCACAGGGACTCTACTCAATATTCTGTAATGGCCTATATGGGAAAAGAATCTAAGAAAGAGTGGATATATGTACATGTATAACAGATTTACTATGCTGTACATCTGAAACTAATACTACATTGTAAATCAACTCTATCCCCATAAAATTTTTTTAAAAAATCTAATGGAATTTGCCTTAATAGGATTAGACTTGCTTGGGACCTGTGACCCCTTTCTTCTTTTCAACTTCTCCCTTTTGGAATGTAAATGTCTGTCGTGTGCCTGTGCCAACATGAAAGCAGGTAACTTGTCTGGTTTCACAGGTCCATAACTGGAGAGGAAGTTTGCCTCACACCTCACTTACATATGATTTAGATGATATCGAGATAAGATTTTGAACTTGATGATGGAATGAGTTAAGACTTTGGGGGCTGTTGAGATGAGGTGAATGTATTTTGTCACAAAGATATGAGTTTTGGGGGACCAGAGACCGCAGTGCTATTTTTATTTTTATTCAGTGGGCAAAATAAAAATTCCTGTGTTGAAGTCATAATCCCTAGTACCTCAGAATGTGGCTGTATTTAGAGACAGAGCCTTTAAAGAGATAATTAGGTTAAAGTGAGGTTGTAATGTGAGCCTTAATTCAGTATGACTGGTGTCCTTGTAAAAAGAGGAGACTACCAGGATGGCTGCTATCCAAAAGTCTACAAGCAATAAATGCTGGAGAGGGTGTGGAGAAAAAAGAACCCTCTTACACTGTTGGTGGGAATGCAAACTAGTACAGCCACTTTGGAGAACAGTGTGGAGATTTCTCAAAAAACTGGACATAGGACTGCCATATGACCCAGCAATCCCACTGCTGGGCATACACACCGAGGAAACCAGAATTGAAAGAGACATGTGTACCCCAATGTTCATCGCAGCACTGTTTACAATAGCCAGGACATGGAAGCAACCTAGATGTCCATCAGCAGACGAATGGATAAGGAAGCCGTGGTACATATACACAATGGAATATTACTCAGCCATTAAAAAGAATATATTCTAATCAGTTCTAATGAGGTGGATGAAACTGAAGCCTATTATACAGAGTGAAGTAAGCCAGAAAGAAAAATGCCAATACAGTATACTAACGCATATATATGGAATTTAGTAAATCGGTAAAGATAACCCTGTATGCGAGACAGCAAAAGAGACACAGATGTATACAACAGTATTTTGGACTTTATGGGAGAGGGTGAGGGTGGGATGATATGGGAGAATGGCATTGAAGCACGTAAATTATCATATATAAAACGAATTGCCAGTCCAGTTTCGATGCATGATACAGGGTGCTCGGGGCTGGTGCACTGGGATGACCCAGAGGAATGGGATGGGGAGGGAGGTGGGAGCGGGGTTCTGGAAGGGGAACACATGTACACCCATGGGGGATTCATGTCAATATATGGCAAAACCAATACAATATTGTAAAGCAAAAAAATAGATAAATAAATAAATTTATAAAAGAAAATAAAAAAATAAACTTTTCTAAGTGAGGGCATTAGAAAGGGGGAAAATCCATTAATATCATTATTTGAAAGGGATATTTTTCAGCACAAAAAATTTAGTAATGACAAAACTCATAAAGTCACTAAAATGGATCTGTTTGGCTATAAGAAAAATTCCCAACATTTGTCTTATTTTTCTCATTTTGTTGTAGATTAGGGAACACTTCATCACAAACTGGCATCAGTGCTGTGGAACCCCTGGCTTAGAGAGCACATCCTTGTCAACATCACACTATTAGTGATTCACCAGACATTGTCCCTGAACCCCCAGATAACCCCTTTGGCACTACATTTGCTTAATTTACACCATATGACTTCCTTCAAATTTTACCACTGAAACTATGTAATTCCATTTCACCAGGCACTCCTAGCCAGAGGGAAAATAAACGGGAATAGTACAAGTTAATTTAGACAGAACTGCTGAATAATTATTTCTTAATTAACTTCAATTTTCATAGGAATCAATGCTAATATTTAAAATACAAATGCACATCTCTAGATAGTGCAAGGCCATTGGTTAATTATCACCATCTCCATTAGTATCACTGCATGGGGTAGTAAGAAAGAAATCCGAACAGCAAAAACTCTCAGCAGATTCAGCAACCCACCTATACGTAAGAAAGGCAGTGGAAATACCCGATACCCATTTATTCAAACAAATCATTCTCCTAAAATTACTAGGAGGAAAATTCTAATAGCCAAAGCAATCTTGAGAAAGAAGAATAGAATTGGAGGAATCAACCTGCCTGACTTCAAGTTCTACTGCAAAGCCACAGTCATCAAGACAGTGTGGTACTGGCACAAAGATAGAAATATAAATCAATGGAACAAAATAGAAAGCCCAGAGATAAACCCACGCACCTATGGACACCTTATCTTCGACAAAGGAGGCAAGAGTACACAATGGAGAAAAGACAATCTCTTTAACAAGTGGTGCTGGGAAAACTGGTCAACCACTTGTAAAAGAATGAAAATAGAACACTTCCTAACACCATACACAAAAATAAACTCAAAGTGGATTAAAGATCTAAATGTAAGACCAGAAACTATAAAACTCCTAGAGGAAAACATAGGCAAAACACTCTCCGACATAAATCACAGCAGGATCCTCCATGACTCACCTCCCAGAATATTGGAAATAAAAGCAAAAATAAACAAATGGGACCTAATTAAAATTAAAAGCTTTTGCACAACAAAGGAAACTACAAGCAAGGTGAAAAGACAGCCTTCAGAATGGGAGAAAATAATAGCAAACGAAGCAACAGACAAACAATTAATCTCAAAAATACACAAGCAACTCCTGCAGCTGAATTCCAGAAAAATAAACGACCCAATCAAAAAATGGGCCAAAGAACTAAACAGACATTTCTCCAAAGAAGACATACAGATGGCTAACAAACGCATGAAAAGATGCTCAACATCACTCATTATTAGAGAAATGCAAATCAAAACCACACTGAGGTACCATTACACACCAGTCAGAATGGCTGCTATCCAAAAGTCTACAAGCGATAAATGCTGGAGAGGGTGTGGAGAAAAAGTAACCCTCTTACACTGTTGGTGGGAATGCAAACTAGTACAGCCACTACGGAGAACAGTGTGGAGATTCCTTAAAAAACTGGGAATAGAACTGCCATATGACCCAGCAATCCCACTGCTGGGTATACACACCGAGGAAACCAGAATTAAAAGAGACACGTGTACCCCAATGTTCATCGCAGCACTGTTTACAATAGCCAGGACATGGAAGCAACCTAGATGTTCATCAGTAGAATGGATAAGGAAGCCGTGGTACATATACACAATGGAATATTACTCAGCCATTAAAAAAAAGTACATTTGAATCGGTTCTATTGAGATGGATGAAACTGGAGCCCATTATACAGAGTGAAGTAAGCCAGAAAGAAAAACACCAATACAGTATACTAATGCATATATATGGAATTTGAAAGATGGTAACGATAACCCTATATGCGAGACAGAATAAGAGACACAGATGCATAGAACAGTCTTATGGACTCTGAGGGAGGAGGTGAAGGTGGGACGTTCTGGGACAATAGCATTGAAACATGTATATTGTCATATGTGAAACAGAACACCATTCCATGTTCTATGCATGAGACAAATGCTCAGGCCTGGGGAATTGGGATGACCCAGAGGGATGGGATGGGGAGGGAGGTGGGGGGAGGGTTCAGGATGGAGAACACATGTAAACCCATTGCTGATTCATGTCAATGTATGGCAAAAACTACTACAATATTGTAAAGTAATTAGCCCCCAACTAAAATTAAAAAAAAAAAGAAAATTCTGTGATTGCATCCCAATGCATGAGGTTGATAAATTTGTACTGTGTAACGTAGTGAAGCTGCATTTCCTTTACATACCGTCACTGATTATATGCTGTCTAAACATTCATTATGTAACCAAAGCCCTCACTGATTCCTCTTTGGTGGATTTATTAAGACAGGAAATAATCAGGGAGGAGTTTTCAAAGGTTAGTAAATAGGAAAGGCTACTGGGGTTTTCTGTAAGATACTTGGGTAATGATGGTGTATATGGTGTACCCAGATATATGGCCCTCTGAATTGTTTTAAATTAAAAATATTTTTAAATCAAGTAGACAGTACCTGGTGGCATGAAACCTGATTCCGATATACCTTCAATATGAAGTACCCCAAAGAAACGTGAGAAATATCCATTTTTGACTTGACTTAAGAGCAGTTTATAAGGAATCACTCTCTCTGGGCAACGGGCACTTATCAAATTGTACTGTGTGTAAAGCTGGAAAGACAGTGCTGTCCTAGAAGAAGTACCATGGCCTACTTTAGGAGGGTACCATCTCCGTGGGTTAGTTAGGGGGACCAATTTAACTTACCTGTTAATGCAGATCTTTGTAACCCTGGCTCTAAAACATCCAGAATTAAATTCACTAAATGAATCTGATTCCTTTCATAACTTTCATTATTGTGGGCTCTAAAAACTAAAATACAATTATGATATTTCATTCTCAGATTTTTTTGTATAGAAAGGAAGATTAAAGCACTGAGAGAGAGCTATTTCCTCACAAAGTAGCAAAGTAACACCCACACTTCTGGGGCAAATTATGCTGGTTCCTAAACAGCATCAAAACAAAAGAGAGAACAAGCAGATACTGTATTTATATCTAAATCTGTCGTTCTGTCTCAGTAACAAGCAAGCATCCTGACAAAACTTTTCCACACCCAAAGCTCACTCAGTATCAGACCTATTCACACTCCACTGGCAGAGAGCAAATCAAATGACTCAGAGAATGCAGTTCCTTTCAAAGTGGGAAATTGATGCTGATTAAATGGTGAACCGGAGAAGGCAATGGCACCCCACTCCAGTACCCTTGCCTGGAAAATCGCATGGACGGAGGAGCCTGGTAGGCTACAGTCCATGGGGTCGCTAAAAGTCGGACACAACTGAACGACTTCACTTTCACTTTTCCCTTTCATGCACTGGAGAAGGAAATGGCAACCCACTCCAGTATTCTTGCCTGGAGAATCTCAGGGACGGCGGAGCCTGGTGGGCTGCCAGCTATGGGGTCGCACAGAGCCGGACACGACTGAAGCGACTTAGCAGCAGCAGTAGCAGCAAATGGTGAACCTATTGTCAGGGCCTGATGAGAAGAGCTTAAGAGTACCCACAAATGTGATTTAAAAAAAAAAAAAAGAGGAGACTAAGACATAGACAATGCAGACAGAGGGGCCACCATATGAGGACACATCAAAATTCTGGCCATCTATCTGCAAGCCAAGGAGTGAGGCTCAGAAGAAGTCAAGCTTGCTGACACCTTGATCTTGGACTTCAACCCTTCAGAATTGTAAGAAAATGAATTTCATTTGTTTAAATGACCCAGTCTGTGATATTTTGTTATGGAAACTCTAACAAGCTAATACAGATGGATAAAGGATATTAACAGAGAGAGAATCCAAATGGCTCTTAACCATATTTTGGTTGTTTTTCACTCTTGACATCTGTATTTATGAAATTGGATGAAAATGGCCAATATCATTGTTCTATTCATCTTAGATAAATTCCTGGAGAGGAAAAAAGACTGCTTTTAAAAATAAAAGGTCAAAGCTCATACATGCTCTCTGGAACTCACCATAGATATGTAAGATGAATTTCTCGGTGATGACTTCAGGTTGCTTTTGGTTTATCAGGGCTTTGTATGAACCAGCATCTTTCAGAGTCAGCTTGTTAATAAACAAAGAGTTGTTTTCTGTGATGTTTATTCGACCTTGGTAGCTTTTGTCTATAAACAAAATATTTCCACCTGGGAATGCTACAGCAAAAGGGTTTTGGGGACCACTCCAGGTGACGTGCTCAATTTCTGCATCCACTGAAATGTTCAGGGAGAGAATCGCTGAACCCCCTAGAATGCCTTTCACCACTGTTGAGGCTGAGTCCTTTTCAGAGGCTCCTTGCCCTGCAGAGACAAAAGAGGGATTTGGAGAAGCAGCTGGGTTCTTCTAGCCAGCATTCATTCATTTGTTTGTTTATTCATGCATGCATGCATGCAGTCATTCATTCATTCTAAAAACACATGTTGATAATAAATGCTAGATGTTGAGAAATGAGGTGATATTTTGGCAGTCTTCCTTCTAGGTCCATTGCTTAGCAAGGTTATTCATTCACTCACCTGACATTCTCTCTCATGAATGTAGCTACAATAATCAGTACAAAAGACCTTATAGGCTTCTACTCCACAAGGAAATGAGAATAGTGACTTTGGATGTATTTCTGAATTTCCCTGAGAATCAGTTTACTCATCTATAAGCTAGAAATGATCCACCTGTACCATCTTCCTCAAGAAATGTGTTAGAGATGAAATAAAATCAGGTTGCTGTAAATCATAAAGGACTAATGAAGTGAAAAAGCAGCACTTTTAAAAAAACAAGATGTATTGATGGATGACTAAACCGGTGGATAGATGAATAGATGTGTGATATAGCAAGAAAAGTAAAACCCCAATGGGAGAACTGAGATGGGAGATATCTGAGTGTTCACTGCAAAATTCTTTCCAGTTTTCTGTTTGTTTGAGAGTTTTCATAATAAAATATTGGGAACAAAAAAAACATCTTTCACCTCTATTATCACCGTACCTTTTCCTTAATGTCCAGGGAATCCCAGCTTAACTTTGGCTTGGCCAGGAAAATCTGGTCTATCCTTGGGTAAAAGGCTTGGGGTTGGGAATAGTAGGTAGCATTGACTAAGCACCTGATTTCCTCATCTCAGGAAAGACTCAGATCACTGATAACCATTGTTTCCAAGGCTTCCAGAGGTCTGACATTTGGCTACAGCAGCTTATTTCCTTGGAGAGACCTTGTGAGTTCTGCTGAGTGACTCCAGCTTGGATTCCCAGATTCCAGGCTTCTAAGGCTCTCAAGAGCACTCTGTAAACCCTAGACTAAATCAGATGGGTTCAGGACTCAGACTATTACCACCAGGAATTTTGGGTGGAAAAATATGTAGAGAATGTTGGAGAGAGTGGAGAGGCCAAAGAATAGCTGGGAGGGATGAGAAAAGTTTGAAGTGTGTTCTTAAAGCCTAAAGGTCACAGAAAACACAGACGCAGAGTGGAGGCTGGTGCAGGCTAGGGGAGTGGTCTTTGCCCAGATCTCCATCAGCTGAGCACTTGGACCTTCCGGAGAGGCTGCCAGGGAGGACACAGGACTAGACACCCTGGACGTGAGAGGGTCTGTTCAGGTAGACTCTGGGGCAGATTCAGAAGACAGAAGCTCAGCTGATGTGATGGTGGTTTGAGGTTGTCTAAAAGAGCTCTTGTCATCCAGAAGACCCTGTTTATGATTCCTACGTGTATGTTAGGCACTTTGTAGAAATCATTCATTTGAATTCTCAAAATTAATCTCATAAGCAGCCCTTTTTTCTCTGATAAGGAACTGAAACTTAGAGAGTTTAAGCCACTTGACTGAGATTACAGGGTTGATCAGTGGGAGAACCCAGATTCTGGGTAGATGATACCCTGGGGTATAGAGGCTGGGAGCACTGACTACCCCATCCCGGGAGCCCAGAAAGTGGTAGGTCTTGGCTGAGAGCATATGGATGTGTCTTGACCTTGTCTCTCCTCACAACAATGGTAAACAAAAACTCACACATGTCAGTGGGAGGAGTAGGATGTGGTTCCCACAGGTTAGATCCTATTGCAGCGAGCAGTGCTACATAGGTCCCATACAGGAGTTGCAGATATCATCCATCTTATCTTGAACTACATCGTTTGACAAATTATTAAAGGGAGGGTTTAAAGACTGTGATAACTGAATTTGACTTGCCTATCCTTTAATATTTTCTGAATAATGTACTTATAACAGTGCTTTTATAATAACAAACATAGCTTCCACCAACTGTATGCCAAGCATTTACACATAATCCTTAATCTATGAAACAGTCTTGCATAGTACATCTTATTGTTTGTATTCTACAGTTAAGAAATAGAGGCTCACACACCTGATAAATGATGGAACAAGGACTTAATTTTGAATATTCCTTATATTAAAGCTGGGGGCAGGGGGTTGGACTTGTTCACCCTACTGCCTCCTAAGTTCCTGAAATCACTCCTTGGAAACACAGAAGCATCAAGAAAACTGCCTTCTAGACCAAAACAGTGAGGCTTGAGGTCACCCTAACTGGTTGTGTCAGACAGAGCGAGATATCTCTTTGTCCTGAACTGTTTGAAATTCACTGTGTTGATCATCTGGATGGCGTTGAATGTGGCTAATTCCAGGTTTATGCAACACAACCAGGAAGCACCCCAAGAGTGAGTGTAAATAGCCTTGCTGCTACTGTGTTGTTATGGTGAACAAAGATGAAATAGTAAGTGAAGAGAGATTAGACTAGGGTCCCTCTACCCCTATACCTGCATCTGAGAGTTTTCTAGAGTTCTCACTGCCAAGCCACTAACTTCATACTTACTGCTGTCAGGTCCCTAGTGCTCCTGCATTATCCTCCCTAAATCCCTGATGAGGAAGCAGAATTCCAGAGGGACAGTAGCTGCCACTGTGTCAGTGGCTGAGACCCTCCCTGGGTACTGGGTCAGCTTTGCCCACTAGAGAGAGGTGGCTCAGACCGTGCTTCTGAGAAATGTCCCCAGAAACTAGCAGAAATTGGGCCTTCATGGGGGGGTAGAATTTGGGGAGAAAGGATATTCAGATAGAAGCCGACTAGCTGAGGGCCACCAGACAAACTCCAGATCCCCAGTGAAGCCTCCAAACATGTGATAAACAAGGCAGGATATAAAAAGAAGCTCCAGCAGTCCTATCCTTCCCTTGGAAACTGGTAGGTGGTTTGTTATCAGGACAAGTTTCCTGTATCCCTCTGTTGGTCTTACCCACATTGCATAGCGAACAAACTCATCGTGCAGCATTTCTTATCCTGAAAATGTGAGAGCGAGAGGAATAGAGTCTGAACCTGGGGTTATTTGAGTCTGAGGCTAGAAATTCACCTACTCATGGTGTATAACTATGTATACTCACACACACACACACACACACACACACACACACACACACACACAGAACTCACAGTAAGGTGGAACCCACGCAAAAATTACCAAAAGAAGACAGTTTCTTGCTTTTAACAACTAGTGCTGTGTGCCATGCTCAGTTGCTCAGTCATGTCCGAATCTTTGTGACCCCAAGGACTGTAGTCCACCAGGTTCCTCTGTCCATGGAATTTTTCAGGCAAGAATACTGGAGTGGGCTGCCATTTCCTCCTCTAGGAGATCTTCCCAGCCCTGGGATGGAACCTGCAGCTCCTGCGGCTCCTGCATTGGCAGGCAGATTCTTTACCACTGTGCCACCTGGGAAGGCCTTAAATAACTAGAATCCCCAGCAAAAATGTGACCAGCCTCATGGGAATACCAGTGGCCACAGTGTGGACTTACCCACAAGCAGGAAGAAGAGAGGAGTCCATACATAGGGAGAGAATGTGTGTGGTTGACTCTTCAGTGGCTTATTGGAGAAAGGGTGCAGAGCCCAGTCATCTGCATGTCTCTTTGGGCTCGCCATGATGATCTACTTTCAGATCACAGGCTGAAGGAGGAAGCACTTACCACAGCTTCCGCAACTGTGTGTGTGTGTGTGTCCCAGCGAGGGCTGTTTATACCCAGAAAAAGACTCCTCCCATATGCTCAGGCTGGGGTAGAGCTCCCAAGTCTATTATTAACCTTCACAGTACTTGCAAACCTGTAATGGGCATAACTTGCTTCAGTCTCAGGAGACTTAGTTTCTAAACTTGGCTCTGAAGATGCCCCTTAAAGATCTCTAACTCCCGGTAGAGATAACTAATACATGCCCTGGTGTAATCAACTCTTCTTGAGTATGAGATGGATTTAGTGACTTGCTTATAGTGAGTAGAATGTGGCAGAAGGGATGGGATGTGGCTTCCATTTTGGGCTGATCTTCTCTACCCTCCCTTCACACCCCCATCCTTCCCTGACCTCATGCAAGGAGATAGGGATTATGTTGTAAGGATGGCCTGCAGTCAGCAAGGAACTAATGTCAATAGTTGATGAGCCCTTGAGGCCTTCCAAGAGCCATGGAGATAAAATTGGAAGTGAATCCTCCCCTGGGAGGGCCTTGAAATGACTGTAGTCCTGACTGACACCTTGACTGTAGCTTAGTGAGGGACTGTGAGCCAGAGGTGCCCAGGTAAGCTGTGCCTAGATTTTTGATCCATAGAAACTGTGGGATAATAAATGTTTACTGTTTTAAGCTGCCAAGTTTCATAATTGGTTGCATACCAGTGGATAAATAATACAATGATCCAACAAATTCCCTACTTTGCTTAAGCCAGTTTGTGTTGAGTTCCTGGCAGTGCAACTGAAAGACTTTTAGCTAATCTGGAAAAAGCACCAGGGAAACTGCACTGAGGATGGATATTGTAAGTGACAGTTGTATAATCAACTGAGTTGAGAAGGTAGGTTGTCAGTTCAGTAACTCATTCGTGTCTGGTTCTTTGCAACCCCATGGACAGCAGCACCCCAGGCTTCCCTGTCCATAACCAACTCCCAGAGCTTGCTCAAACTCATGTCCATCGAGTCGGTGATGCCATCCAACTAGCTCATCCTCTGTTGTCCCCTTCTCCTGCCTTCAATCTTTCCCAGCATCAGGGTCTTTTCCAGTGCTGTCAGTGATGTCAGTTCTTCATATCAGGTGGCCAAAGTATTGGAGCTTCAGCTTCAGCATTAGTCTTTCCATTGAACATTCAGGGCTGATTTAGTTTAGAATTGACTGGTTTGATCTCCTTGCAGTCCAAAGGACTCTCAAGAGTCTTCTCCAACACCACAGTTCAAAAGCATCAGTTCTTTAGTGCTCAGCTTTCTTTATGGTCCAACTCTCACATCCATCCATATATGACTACTGGAAAAACCATAGCTTTGACTAGACAGACCTCTGTCAGAAAAGTGATGTCTCTGCTTTTTAATATGCTGTCTAGGTTGGTCATAGCTTTAATTCCAAGATGCTAGTATCTTTTAATTTCATGGCTGCAGTCACCATCTGCAGTGCTTTTGGAGCCCAAGAAAATAAAGTCTGTCACTGTTTCCATTATTTCCCCATCTATTTGCCATGAAGTGATGGGATCAGATGTCATGATCTTAGTTTTTTGAATGTTGAGTTTTAAGTAAGCTTTTTCACTCTCCTCTTTCACTTTCATCAGGAGGCTTTTTAGTTCCTCTTTGCTTCCTGCCATAAGGGTGGTGTCATCTGCATATCTGAGATTATTGATATTTCTTCTGGCAATCTTGATTCCAGCTTGTGCTTCAGCCAGTCCAGCATTTCTCATGATGGACTCTGCAAGATGAACTTATATAAGTTAAATAAGCACGGTGACAATATACAGCCTTGACATACTCCTTTCCTGATTTGGAACCAGTCTGTTGTTCCATGTCCAGTTCTAGCTGTTGCTTCTTGACCTGCATACAGATTTCTCAGGAGGCAGGTCAGGTGGTCTGGTATTCCCATCTCTTGAAGAATTTTCCACAGTTTGTTGTGATCCACACAGTCCAATAAAGTAGAAGTAGATTTTTTCTGGAGCTCTGTTGCTTTTTTTTTTTTTTTAAAGATTCAACGGATGTTGACAATACAATCTCTGGTTCCTCTGCCTTTTCTAAATCCAACTTGAACATCTGGAAGTTCCAGTTTGTGTACTGTTGAAGCTTCGCTTGGAGAGTTTTGAGCATTACTTCGCTAGCGTGTGAGATGAGTGCAATTGTGCAGTAGTTTGAACATTCTTTGGCATTGCCCTTTATCGGGATTGGAATGAAAACTGACCTTTTCCAGTCTCTGTGGCCACTGCTAAGTTTCCCAAATTTGCTGGCATACTGAGTATAGCACTTTATAGCATCATCTTTTAGGATTTTAAAGAGTTCAACTGGGATTCCATCACCTCCACTAGCTTTGTTCGTAGTGATGCTTCCTAAGGCCCAGTTGACTTTGCGTTCCAGGATGTCTGGCTATAGGTGAGTGATCACACCATTATAGTTATCTGAGTCATTAGGATCTTTTTTGTATGGTTCTTCTGTGTATTCTTGCCACCTCTTCTTAATATTTTCTGCTTCTATTGGGTCCATACCGTGTCTGTCCTTTATTGTGCCCATCTTTGCATGAAATATTCCCTTGGTATCTCTGACTTTCTTGAAGAGATCTCTAGTATTCCATTCCATTATTTTCCTCTATTTCTTTGCATTGATCACTTTAGGAGGCTTTCTTATCTCTCCTTGCTATTCTTTGGAACTCTACATTCAGATGGGTGTATCTGTTCTTTTCTTTTCGCCTTCGCCTTTAGCTTCTCTTCTTTTCTCAACTATTTGTAAGGCCTCCTCAGGCAACCATTTTGCCTTTTGCATTTCTTTTTCTTGGGGATGGTCTTGATCACTTTGTTGAGTATGTACAATTGCCTCCTGTACAATGTCAGATACCTCCATCCATAGTTCTTCAGGTACTCTGTCTATCATATCTAATCCCTTGAATTCATTTGTCACTTCCACTGTATAATCGTAAGGGATTTGATTTAGGTCATACCTGAATGATCTAGAAGTTATCCCTACTTTCTTCAATTTAAGTCTGAATTTTGCAGTAAGGAGTTCAGGATCTGAGCCACAGTCAGCTCCTGGTCTTGTTTTTGCTGACTGTATAGAGCTTCTCCATTTTCTGTTGCAAAGAATATAACCAATCTGATTTCAGTATTGACCATCTGGTGATGTCCATGTGTAGAGTCATCTCTTGTGTTGTTGGAAGAGAGTGTTTGCTATGACTGGTGTTTTCTCTTGGCAAAACTCTGTTAGCCTTTGTGCTGCTTTATTTTGTACCCCAAGGCCAAACTTGCCTGTTACTCCAGGTATCTCCTGACTTCCTACTTTTGCATTCCAGGACCCTATGATGAAAAAGACATCTTTTTTTGGTGTTAGTTCTAGAAGGTCTTACAGGTCATCATAAAGCCGTTCAGCTTCAGCTTCTTCAGCATTAGTGGTTGGGGCATAGAGTTGGATTACTGTGACATTGAATGGTTTACAATGGAAACAAACAGAGGTCATTTTTCCATTTTTGAGGTTGCACCCAAGTACTGCATTTCAGACTCTTGCTGACTATGATGGCTACTCCATTTCTTCTAAGGGATTCTTGCCCACAGTAGTATACATAACGGTCATCTGAATTAAATTTGTCCATTCCAGTCCGTTTTAGTCCACTGATTCCTAAAACGTCGATGTTCACTCTTGCCATCTCCTGTTTGACCACTTCCAATTAACCTTGATTCATGGACCTAACATTCCAGGTTCCTCTGCATCATTTTCCTTCACAGCATCAGACTTTACTTTCATCACCAGTCACATCCACAACTGGGTGTTGTTTTCACTTTGGCTCTGTCTCTTCATTCTTTCTGGAGTTATTTCTCCACTGGTCTCCAGTAGCATATTGGGCACCTACCAACCTGGGGAGTTCATCTTTCAGTGTCATATCTTTTTGCATTTTCATACTGTTCATGGAGTTCTCAAGGCAAGAATATTGAAGTGGCTTGCTATTGCCTTCTCCAGTGGATCACGGTTTGTCAAAAGTCTCTGCCATGACCTGTTTGTCTTGGGTGATCCTACATAGCACGGCTCATAGTTTCATTGAGTTGGACAAGGCTGTGATCCATGTGATCAGTTTGGTTAGTTTTCTGTGATTGTGGTTTTCATTCTGTCTGCCCTCTGATGAATAAGGATAAGAGGCTTATGGAAGCTTCCTGATGGGAGAGACTGACTGTGGGGGAGTCTGGGTCTTATTCTAATGGGTGGGGCAATGTTCAGTAAACTTTTAATCCAATTTTCCATTGATGGATTGGGCTGTGTTCCCTCCCTGTTGTTTAGAAAGAAAGAAAGTGAAGTCACTCAGACTCTTTGCAACCCCATGGACACCAGGCTCCTCCATCCATGGGATTTTCTAGGCAAGAGTACTGGATTGGGTTGCCATTTCCTTCTCCAGGGAATCTTCCTGACCCAGGGATCGAACCCAGGTCTCCCACATTGTAGACAGACGCTTTACCATCTGAGCCACCAGGGAAGTCCAGACTTCCCTGTTGTTTAGCCTGAGACTAAGCTATGATAGGGGTAATGGTGACCTCTTTCAAAAGGACTTAGGCCCACACTGTTGTATTCAGTGCCCCTGACCCCACAGCAGGCCACTGTAAACCCATGCCTTCGCCACTCACAGGCAAGTCTGGCTCAGTCCCTTGTAGGGACACTGCCTCTTTCTCCTGGCTCCTGGTGCATACAAGGTTTTGCTTGTGCTCTCCAAGAGTCTGTTTCTCCATTCCTGTCAAAGTTCTGTAATCAAACCCCAGTGGCCTCCAAGGTCAAATTCCCTGGGATTTCTCAGTCCTTTTGCCAGATCCCCAGGTTGGGAAATCTGTTGTGGGTCCTTAAGAACTTTCTTAACAGTGCAAGAATTTCTTTGGTATAATTGTTCTGCAGTTTGTGCATCATCTGCTCAGTGGCTTTATGGTGGGGCTGATGGTGACCTCCTCCAAGAGGGCTTATGCCATATGCTACATATCTCAGGTCTGCTACAGCCAGAGCCCCTGTCCCTGTGACAGGCCACTGCTGATCCATGTCTCCACAGAAAACACTCAAACACTCAAAGTCAGGTCTGGCTCAGTCTCTGTGGAGTCACTTGGTGGTTGGGGGTGACATAATTCCTTTTATCTTGCCTTGGGAAGCTGGCTTCTTTTTAATTGACAGTGTAATAACTGTAACTTCTTGTATCTTGAGATTCATATATTTACTTAGGCTGTAACATTAGAGTACTTGAAAACTTCAGGATGGTGGAGTGTGTAGTTTTAGTTAACATTCAGTGAGTGCTTCTTGGGTGCTAGGTTCTCTTCTAATACTTGACATGTATTAAGTCCTCACAACAGCTTTATGAGATGGATATTTTTTTTTTTATTTTTTTTTTTTTAGTTGGGGGCTAATTACTTTACAATATTGTAGTAGTTTTTGCCATACATCGACTTGAATCAGCCATGGATTCACATGTGCTCCCCCTCCCAAACCCTCCTCCCACCTCCCTCCCCCTCCCATCCCTCAGTGTCATCCCAACGCTCCATCCCTGAGCATCCGTCCCATGCATAGAACATGGAATGGTGTTCTGCTTCACATATGACAATATACATGTTTCAATGTTATTGTCCCAGAACGTCCAACCCTCACCTTCTCCCTCAGAGTCCACAGGACTGTTCTATGCATCTGTGTCTCTTATTCTGTCTCACATATAGGGTTACCATTACCATGAGATGGATATTTTTAAAAATCATTTCCACTCTATAGACAGAGTGGACACTCTATGTCCATGGACAGAGGAGCCTGGTGGGCTACAGTCCATAGGGTAGCAAAGAGTCACACAACTGAAGTGACTTAGCTTGAATAGAAGAGGAAACTGAAGTACAAAGAGATTAAGTAGCCTGCTCTGAGTTTTGTAGTCAATGAGAATTTGAACCCAGGAAGTCTAAGAGGAAGGAAAGGAAGGGGAGGACAATTAGGATAGTAGCCTCTGCCCATGGAGAGCTTCTCCAGAGGCTGGTCATGTTGATGATGTGCAATCCAGAGAGAGAGAGAATGTCTCCTTAAATTTGTGTCTCCTTAAATTTGTGGATCAGTGATCCCCAATCTTTTTGGTACCAGGACTGTTTTTGTGAAAGACAATTTTTCCACAGAGCAGGAGCTGGGGGATGGTTTTGGGGTGATTCAAGTGCAGTAGGGTTTGTGCTCCTTTGAGAATCTAATGCTACTGCTTACCTGACAGGGGGTGGAGCTCAGGTGTTAATGCGAGTGATGGGGAGCCACTGCAAATTTGGATGAAGCTTTGCTTACTTGCCCACTGCTCACCTCCTACTGTATGGCTCAGTTCCCAACAGGCCATGGACTGGTACTGGTCCATGGCCCAGGGGTGGGGGACCCCTGCTCTAGGTGCCTCTCTCACTTCACTCTAGTACTGGCCCTGTGGTTAGAACATAGCTGTCTAGAGAGGAGCTGCAGGACATGGGGCCAAGAATGGTTGCCAAGCCCAGAAAAAGGGTCTTACAACCTAGGAGCTAGGGACTAAATGTTCATGTCTCCCCAACATTTACATGTTGTAATCAAACTCCACATATGATGGTATTAGGAAGTGGGAGATGATGAGGTCAAGAGGCTGGAGCCCTCAAGAATGGGATTAGTGTCCTTATACAGGAGATCCCAGAGTTTGTGCCATGTGAGGACACAATGAGAAGATGACTGTCTATGAATCAGGAAGCAGACTCACCAGACACCACATCTGCTGGTGACTTAAACCTTGACTTCCTAGCTTCCAGAACTGTGAGGAGTAAATTTCTTGTTTATAAGGAACCCAGTCTATGGTATTTTTGTTTTAGTGGCCCAAAGGGACTAAGACAACAGACTAAAGGCAGTTGTGATCCAGCAGGTATTTAAAAAAAAAATAATTTTATTTATTTTTTGGCTGTGCTGGGTCTTAATTGTTCCTTGGATTTTTTGTCTAGGTGTGGCAAGTGGAGGCTACTCTAGTTGTGGTGCACAAACTTCTTATTACATTGGCTTCTCCTGTTGCAGAGCACAGGCTCTATAGTGCTTGGTCTTTAGTAGTTGTGGCATGTGGGTTCAGTAGTTGTGGAGCATGGACTTAGTTGCTCCGCAGCACGTGGCATCTTCCTGGATCAGAGATCAAACCCCTGTCTCCTGCATTGGCAGATGGATTCTTTACCACTGAGTCAGCAGAGAATGCCCTAGCAGGTGTTTTAAAGCAGAGGAATGGCATAATTCAAGGACTTGTAGAAAGCTTACTCCAACAGCGGTAGTGAAATGTGGATGGAAGGAATGAGACTGCAGTATGAGAAGACAGGTAAGGGGCTTTTAGGGAGCCCAGGTAAGAGCATGAAAGTAGGGACAGCCTGGGTGAGAGGAGAGAACAAAGGTGGGAGATGGTTCAAAGGTTTTGATAATAATAAATATAATCACTAATATCTGTTGAGTAATTACTATAAGTAAGGCTTTGTGCTTGGAGGTTTCCCTCCTTTTCTCTTTTAATTCTGTCTTTTAATTCTCTTTTAATTCTCTTTTCCTCTTTAATTTCTTTCAACATTTTAACATGTTTTCTCTTTTAATTCTCAAATCGATCCTACTTCATTGATGATCCTGTTATCCCCATTTTAGAGATGAGGAAAAGTGAAAGTGAAGTCTCTCAGTCGTGTCTGACTCTTTGAGATCCCATGGGCTATAGCCTACTGGGATCCTCCATCCATGGGATTTCCCAGGCAAGAATACTGGAGTAGGTTGCCATTTCCTTCTCCAGGGGATCTTCCTGACCCAGGGATCAAACCTAGGTCTCCCGCATTGCAGGCAGATGCTTTACCGTGTGAGCCACCAGGGAAGCCAACTGAGGCTTATTGAGGGAAATGTCATTGGAAGGACCTTCTTTAAAGTTGTGAACATAGATGAGTCTTGTGATACACAGACTCCAAATGGAGTATCATTTAAGTATAGTAATTAAGTACAGTAAAAATCTAAAATAATGTGAATTCTCATATAATGTAATCAGCAAATGGGGTCTTGTATTATCCTAGCCCCTGTGGTCATACAGGGAAGGCTAATGTTCTCATTGGGCTGTGGATGCAAAGGCACCTAGTGCTGGAAAGCAGACAGGAGGTAGGTTGGTCCCAGCATCTCCAGTTTCTCAGTGTCCTTGAACCAGACCAGCAAAGGGTACAAATGCCTGGAAAATGCTACTGTCCTGGAATCCAGCCAGTCATAGGCTTTTATCTACTGGGCATTGCCCTCAGATAGCATCAAACCCTAGCCTGGGCTATGATTTGGATCCTGAAGCCATAGTCTTAAATTTAGTTGCATAGACTCACCGTGAGCCCCTAGTCAGCTCTTCATGAACTCTGCAACTAAGGTAACCCTGCATTTTACACAACTGCACTTTTTCGGACTTTACTTTTAATGTTGTGTGGGGTTCTAATATGTATAAACTCCTAAAGATTGGAAGAATATGAAAAGAGTATAGAATTTTGACAAGTTCAAAACTATTTACACCTAAATGGAAAGAGAGTTAAATATCTTAAGAACAAAAGAAATGCAAAGGAAAAATCAAGTTCTGTAGCTGCAGGAAGGGGAAGAATTAGATAATACCACAGTGAGCAAGTTGAATCTAGAGGACACAAGCTATAAGACCAGCCTTTTAGAGGGCATCAGCAAAGCAAGTAAATAGAACCTCAGCTAACATCTCAGTGATGCTTGGTCATTAAGCAACTGTCTTTGGCTGAGAGGACTTCCTTGGTAGCTCAGTGGTAAAAGAATTCGCCTGCAATGCAGGAGAGCAAGTGTGATCCCTGGGTCAGGAAGATCCCCTGGAGAAGGAAATGGCAACCTACTACAGTATTCTTGCCTGGAGAATCCCGAGGACAGAGAAGCCTGGTAGGCTACAGTCCCACTCCAAAGAGTGGAACGTGACTGAGTGACTAAACCACTTGGCTGAGAAGGTTCCCCAAGGAATAACTGGTCTGGAGACTATTGTTTTCTTTGTAGTTATGAATCTTTCAATCCTGGGAAGACAAAGGGTTCAGAATAGACATGTTCAAGATATTAATTAATACATTTGTTGAGGCATATGTATTGTTTGAGAAATTTAGCTTATTAAAGTGATAGTTAACTTTGTGGTTCTGATTTGAACTATGTAGTTGAGTAATTGATTTACATTTAGGATTTTTAGTTGGAAATCTTATCAAGTGTATATGAGGTATTGAATATTTTAAAACAAATTAAGAATTACCATAGTTAAAACTTCAAAGTGTTAGATTTACAAGCCTTCTTTAAGTATTTGGGAGGGCTTATTTGTTGATCAAAACTTTAAAAGGAAATTAAATATATAACACTTGATAGTGAGATTTGAAGTTCCTATTGTTCAATCACCCAGTCGTGTCCACTCTTTGCTACCCCATGGACTGTAGCACACCAGGCCTCCCTGTCCTTCACCTTCTCCCAGAGTTCACCCAACTTCATGTCCATTGCATCAGTGATGCCATCCAGCCATCTCATCCTCTGACTCCCTCTTCTTCTTCTGCCCTCAAGCCTTCCCAGCATCACGGTCTTTTCCAATGAGTCAGCTGTTCACATCAGGTGACCAAAATATTAGAACTTCATCCTCAGCATCAGGCCTTCCAATGAGAATTCAGGGTTGATTTCCTTTAAGATTGACTGATTTGATCTCTTTGCTCTCCAAGGAACTCTCAAGAGTCTTCTCCAGCACCACAATTCAAAGGCATCAATTTTTTGGTGCTCTGTCTTCTTTACAGCCCAGCTCTCACAACCATATGTGACCACCGAAGAGATGACAGCCTTGACTCTACAGACCTTTGTTGGCAAAGTGATATCTTTGCTTTTCAATATACTGTCTAGGTTTGTCATAGCTTTCCTGCCAAGAAACAACCGTCTTCTGATTTCATGGCTGCAGTCACCATCCACAGTGATTTTAGAGTCCAAGAAGAGGAAATCTGTCACTGCTTCCACCTTTTCCCCTTCTATTTGCCATGATATGATGGAGCTGGATGCCATAATCTTAGTTTTTTTAATATTTAATTTTAAGCTGGCTTTTTCACTCTCCTTCACCCTCATCAAGAGGTTTAGTTCCTCTTTGCTTTCTTCCATGCAGTTCAGTTCAGTCCCTCAATCATGTCCAACTCTTTGTGACCCCAAGGACTGCAGCATGCCAGGCCCCCCTGTCCATCACCAACTCCCAGAGTTTATTCAAACTCATGCCCATTGAGTCGGTAATGCCATCCAACCATCTCATCCTCTGTTGATCCCTTCTCCTCCAGCCCTCAATCATTAGAGTGGTATCATTTGCATATCTGAGGTTGCTGATATTTCTCCTGTCTATCTTGATTCCAGCTTGTAACTCAATCAGCCTAGCATTTCTCATGATGTATTCAGCATGTAAGTTAAATAAACAGGGTGACCAAAAAAAAAAAAAAAAAGCCTTGTCGTACTCCTTTCTCAATCCTGAACCAGTCAGTTGTTGCATACAGGGTCCTAACTTACTTATTGACCTGCATACATGTTTCTCAGGATACAGGTAAGATGGTCTGGTGTTCCCATCTCTTTAAGAGGGTTCCACAGTTTGTTATGAGCCACACAGTCCAAGGCTTTAGCGTAGTCAATGAAACAGAGGTAGATGTTTTTCTGGAATTCCTTTGTTTTTTCTATGATCCAGGAAATGTTGGCAATTTTCCCTCTAATTCTTCTTTCTTTTTTAAACCCAGCTTGGATATCTGGAAGTTCTTGGTTCATGTAATCCTGAAGCCTAGCTTGTAAGATTTTGAGCATGACCTTCCTAGCATGGGAAATGAGTGCAATTGTCCCATGGTTTGAACATTATTTAGTGCTGCCTTTCTTGGGAACTGGAATGAGGACTGACTTTCCAGTCCTGTGGCCACCGCTGGGTCTTCCAGATTTGCTGACATATTAAGTGTAGCATTTTGATAGCATCATCTTTTAGGGTTGTAAATAGCTCTAAAGCAATTCCATTAGCTTTATTGACAGCCGTGCTTCCTAAGGCCTACTTGACTTCATGCACTAGAATGACTGTCTCTGGGTGACTGACCACACCATCATGGTTACTGGGGTCATTGAGATATTTTTTGTACAGTTCTTTTGTGTATTCTTTCTGTCTCTTCTTGATCTCTTCTGCTTCTTCTAGGTCTCTACCATTTCTGTCCTTTATTGTGCCCATCTTTGGGTGAAATGTTCCCTTGATATATACAGTTTTATTGAGGAGAACTCTAGTCTTTCCCATTCTGTTTTTTTCCTCTGTTTCTTTGCATTGTTCGTTGAAGAAGGCCTGCTTGTCTCTCCTTGCCATTCTCTGGAACCCTGTGTTTAGTTGGCTGTACCTTTCCCTTTCTCTCTTGCTTTTTGCTTCTCTTCTTTACTCATTTATTTGTAAAGCCTCTTCAGATAACCACTTTGCCTTCTTGTATTTCTTTTTCTTTGGGATGGATTTGGTCACTGTCTTCTGTACAATATTATAGATCTCTGTCCATAGTTCTTCAGGCACATTGGTTACTAGATCTAATTCCTTGAATCTATCCTTCACCTCCACTGCATATTCATAGGGAATTTGATTTAGGTTTTACCTGGCTGGCCTAGTGGTTTCCCCCACTTTGTTTAAACCTGAATTTTTCTATGAGAAGCTGATGGTCTATGCCACAGTTAGCTCCAGGTCTTGTTTTTGCTGACTATACACAGCTTCTCCATCTTTGGCTACAAAGAATGTAATCAATTCTATTTCAATATTGACCATTTGGTGATGTCCATGTGTAAAGTCGTCTCTTGTGTTGTTGAAAAAGGGTGTTTGCTATGACCAGTGCATTTTCTTGGCACAATTTTGTTAGCTTTTGCCCTGCTTCCTTTTGTACTCCAACGTCAAACTTGCCTGTTACTCCAGGTATCTTTTGACTTCCTACTTTTGCATTCCAATCCCCAATAATGAATAGAACATCTTTATCTGATGTTAGTTCTAGGTGGTTTTCTAGGTCTTCATAGATCTGATCAACTTTAGCTTCTTCAGCATTGGTGGTAGAGGCATAGACTTGAATATCTGTAATGTTGAATGGCTTGCCTTGGAAAGGAACCGAGATCATTCTTCTGTTTTTGAGGTTGCACCGAAGTACTGCATTTCAGATTCATTTGTTGATTATGAGGGCTACTCCATTTTTTCTTTGGGATTCTTGCCCGCAATAGTAGATATAATGGTCATCTGAATTAAATTTGCCTATTCCTGTCCATTTTAGTTCACTGATTCCTACGATTTTGATGTTTATTCTTACCATCTCCTGCTTGACCACACCAATTTACCTTGATTCATGAGCCTAGCATTCCAGGTTCCTATGCAGTACAATACTGTTCTTTGCAGCATCAGATTTTACTTTCATCATCAGACACATCCACAACTGAGCATTATTTCTGCTTTGGCCCAGCCGCTTCATTCTTTTGGGGGCTTCGTAGCTGTCCTCTGCTCTCCCCCTTTAACATATTGGACACCTTCAGACCTGGGAGACTCATCTTTTGGTGTCATATCCTCTTGTCTTTTTATACAGTTCATGAAGTTCTCATGGCAAGTATACTGGAGTGGTTTGCCATTCCCTCCTCCAGTTGATAATGTTTTGTCAGAATTCTCCACTATGACCCGTCCATCTAGGGCATCCCTGTATGGCATGGCTCATAGCTTCATTGAGTTATGCAAGCCCCTTTGCCATGACAAGGCAGTGATCTGTGGACAGGTTGAAGTCCTTAAGAGAATCAATTTATACATTTGTAAAACCAGTCAAATATTATCAAAAGTCCCTAAAAAGGTTTGTTAAAAGTTTCTTGACTTGTAAATAGACCAACATGATTTGTAAGCTGAACTGGCCTTAAGGCTGACCAAGGTTTTTAATTTGTTTTTAATAAACTGAATATGAATTCTTAAAAACAATATAGCCTATGAATGATTTTATATGCACTAAAACCATCTTTGGGAAAGTCTTATTGATTGGGAAGTAGTTTGCTAAGATCACAGGGCTAGCAAGCAGCAGAGGCAGGATTCAGATCATAAAGTTTCCCACCTATCCCACTGCACCCAATCCCCAGGCTAAGTCATCCACATCACTTTATTTTTCTATTGATGTGACTTTCTTTCCCACTGGCCTGTGAGCAACATGCTTGCAGAGACTTCTTTTCATCTTTGAATCAGCAGTCTCAGTGCAATGCCTTGAATAAATGAGTGAGGAGAACCCAGTGAGAGTAGCATCCTGGAGCACCCCCAAGAGAGGGTTTCAAACAGGGAGCATTGCAATATCAAATTCCACCAAGCAGTCACATAATATAAGGGCCAAATGGTCTATAGCATGTGACCAATGGGAGATCACTTGTGACCTTCTTAAAAGCAGCATGGATTCTCAAGTCTTGTCAGGACATATAGCCACCATACACTGAAGACTAGGGAGATGCTTGTCAAAATTTGAGGAGTAAGGGAGCCAACGGGGGACACTAGTCAAATCACATCCTCATGGAGATGTCAGCAGAGTTTGCATAGCCTCACAAAGCCATCAGGACTCTTAGGTATGAAGAAGAGGGGCGGGATCTCTATACCTGACCCAACTCTACCTTTTCCCTCCATCCACCCACGGATTAGGACTTTTAAGACAACTCCCTCAACCATGCCACCAACAGGCCAAGAGAGCAAAATAATATCTGGTAGTCCTTCATGGTTGGAGGTAGATGTAGGCCCACATCTACCTGGATGCTTCCAGCCTTGTTTCTGGGCTAAAGAAGGTACAGTGTGTAGGAACTAAATTCATATTATATGCTGATACTGAGCTAGGCACTAGGAACTAAAAGATGTAAGGTAGACCCGACCCTCAAGGAGCTGAGAGTATACTGGGGAAAGAGTATGCAAGTAAGCAGACTTTTATGGTAAGCAAGGTGGATATAACCATGGAGGTGAATAGGGGGAAACTGAGAAGCCCAGAAGAGGGCATCTGCTCTAGCCTGGGGTTTCAGGGAAGTCTTTCCCTAGGTGGTTACAACTTTAATGGGGGAATGGGAGGGTGTTGGAGAAAGGTGAACTAGGTGGCAGGGACTAGGGTAGTCCAGTAAACCAAGTTGCAGCAACCATTTCCAGCAGTAAGAAATCATGTGTGGGGAGTCCTAGATGGGAGACTTGGTGACAGAACACGAGACTGAGCTCAAGACGGGAAGCCAGCAGATCCTGAAGGATTTTGTCCTCCAGGACTGTGACCTTAGTTAGACTTTTGCTTGTAAGGGGTGGGGGACCTTGGAAGGGTTTGAAGCAAGGCTGAGACATTGTCAGCTTTGGCTTTTAAACAGCTCACTCTGCTGCTTCTCATGCTTCTTTCTTTCATGTCCCTTTATTTTCACATCCTGTGACGCAAAAGCTACATGTGATTAAAGCGAGCTCTAAAAACGAGAAATGTCTGTGGGTGGACATTTACATACAGACAGTCCATCGGCCATCCTGAGGTGGGCCAGTCTGCTGTATAGGATGGGCTTTTCTCTCCTATGGTCCTTGATCCTCCTTGGTCTTCCCACTGGTGAGTCTGTCCCTGCCACTACCTCCCAGGCACCTCTACCTCCTTGCACATTGGGTTTCTCTAGCAATAGGTCATTTTCACTGAAGATGTTGCTTCACTGGGAGCCAGACAGTGTGTATGTGCTTGTGTGTGTGTTTGAGGCAGGGAGGAAAGTAGTGTGTGTGAGTTGTGTGTACTATCATCTCAGATCATGCAAACCCTGATTGTGTCTTGTCACTCTCACACTGCTAGTGAGTCACAAGGAGCCTGGACTTCCCCAGACAGACTGAAGCTGGGGACTTGAGATAGAGGATCTGCCATAGTCAGTTCTGGGACTTCGTCTGCATCTTGCCATCTCAAGCATCATCCTCTCATGCCTCTTTTCCGTTCTGCTCCTGTGAGTCACCTTTATTGTGAATTGGGCTTTCCTATCCCATCACTTCATGGGAAATAGATGGGGAAACAGTGGAAACAGTGTCAGACTTTATTTTTTGGGGCTCCAAGATCACTGCTGATGGTCATTGCAGCCATGAAATTAAAAGACGTTTACTTCTTGGAAGGAAGGTTAAGGCCAACCTAGATAGCATATTTAAAAGCAGAGACATTACTTTGCCAACAAAGGTCCGTCTAGTCAAGGCTATGGTTTTTCCAGTGGTCATGTATGGATGTGAGAGTTGGAAGGTGAAGAAAGCTGAGTGCCGCAGAATTGATGCTTTTGAACTGTGGTGTTGGAGAAGACTCTTGAGAGTCCCTTGGACTGCAAGGAGATCCAACCAGTCCATCCTAAAGGAGATCAGTCCTGGGTGTTCATTGGAAGGACTGATGTTGAAGCTGAAACTCCAATACTTTGGCCACCTCATGCGAAGAGTTGACTCCTTGGAAAAGACCCTAATGCTGGGTAGGATTGGGGGCAGGAGAAGAAGGGGATGACAGAGGATGAGATGGTTGGATGGCATCACCGACTCGATGGACATGGGTTTGGGTAGACTCCGGGAGTTGGTGATGGACAGAGAGGCCTGGAGTGCTGCAATTCACGGGGTCGCAAAGAGTCGGACACGACTGAGCGACTGAACTGAACTGAACTGATCCCACAAATGATATCAGTAGATGATCTCGAACCTAGCACCTTGTGACAGGTCCTGTCCCTCTGAGTTCTTACTGCTCCTTCCGTTGCCCCCAAGAGCCTGATTGGTGGCAGAAGACAGGCTTGGAAACTGGAGGCCAGGGGAACAGAGCTCCTGAGAAACCCACAGTGAGGGACCAGGTTCTGCTCTTAGTCATCTGAGTTTCGGTCTTTCGCTTTCATCCTCCTTCGGGAGGAAAGCAGCTTGCATTAGTTATCACGGTTAACTGACCTTAGGGTGGCCCCCACCCTAGCCTTTAGGGTGTGCCCTAAGCCTGCCGTAGAATCCCTTAGAGGTATTTAAATCTTGGCAGTTTATAAAGAACTTTTACTCAAATTTAAAATAGTCTGATTCCCCCAACAATCTTGTGGTATAGATAAGGCAGAGAGTATTAAGCCCCCTTTACAGAAGATAACTGAGACATGAGGTGACACCTTCTGGCACACAGCTGGTGATCTGTGAGAATGGAAGTCAGCACAGCTGTGGGAATGCAGAAGCAACAAGGAAACTCAGAACCACACTGTCTCCAACAAATTCACAGAATTGAAACTCAGAGAATGGATTCCTGTCAGGTTCCCCTTGCTGCCAGTTTCCTGTCCTCCCACAGAGCAAATGAATCAATGAGCTTCCCTTCCTCCATGGTGTCCAGGTCAGGCCCTTGGAGATCATTGTCCATGGGGGCATCCTTTGGGCACATGACAAGGAAATGGGTGAGACAGAGCTTGCCTTAAAAAAAATGTTCATATTTCTTGGGTTCAGTTCCAGGAACATCTATTGAGGCCTCTCGTGTGTTGGTCCTGTGCTGTGTGTGATGGGGTAGAGGTGAGTGGTACACAGGGAGGAGTGAGGTGGGGTACAGTCCTGCTGTTGGCAGCACAGGGTAGTCGACAGAGCATCAGCTTTGGGGGCAGGCTACTTGGGTTTCATGTGGACTCTGCTGCTTCCAATAGCCAGTGACTCTGAGAAAGTAGGCTTTTTAAGCTCTTTGAGTCGCATGGTCTTCATCTGTGAAGTGGGAATAAGAATATGGACCTTACTAGATTGCTGTGAAGGTTAAATAAAATAATGTGCTTAATGCACTTGGCAGTGTCTGGCACTGAGGATTCATGTCCTGAGCTAATCCCTTTATGTCTCTTTCCCTCACTTGAATCCAGAAACAGGATTCAGAAAAGGAAGTTCTGCACACATCCCACTGCACCTAGCCACTCAGCTAAACCATCAGCCTTACTCTACTTTATTGCTCAGATACTAATTCCCTTCTACCTTCTCCTCTCCTTGGGGAACTCATGAACTATGGGGAAAGACAAACAACACAGCTATTTGTATGAAGCAGAATGAAGTAAGCCAACAAACAAACCAACAAAAAGCACAGTTTAGTTCAGTTCAGTCACTCAGTTGTGTCTGACTCTTTGGGATCCCATGGACTGCAGCACGCCAGGCTTCCCTGTCCATCACCAACTCCTGGAGCCTACTCAAACTCATGTCCATCGAGTAGGTGATGCCTTCCAATGATCTCATCCTCTGTCATCCCCTTCTCCTTCCACCTTCAATCTTTCCCAGCATCAGGGTCTTTTCAAATGAGTCAGTTCTTTGCAGCAGGTGGCCTAAGTATTGGTGCTTCAGCTTCAGCATCAGTGCTTCCAGTGAATATTCAGGACTGATTTTCTTTAGGATGGACTGGTTGGATCTCCTTACAGTCCAAAGGCCTCTCAAGAGTCTTTTCCAACACCACAGTTCAAAAGCATCAATTCTTCGGCGCTCAGCTTTCTTTATAGTCCAACTCTCACATCCATACACGTCTACTGAAAAAAACATAGCTTTGACTATATGGGCTTCTGTCAGCAAAGTAATGTCTCTGCTTTTTCATATGCTGTCCAGGTTGGTCATAGCTTTTCTTCCAAGGAGAAAGTGTCTTTTAGTTTCATGGTTTCAGTCATCATCTGCAGTGATTTTTGGAGCCCAAGAAAATAAAGTCTCTCACTGTTTCCATTTTCCCCCCATCTATTTGCCATGAAGTGATGAAACCGGATGCCATGATCTTAGTTTTTTGAATGTTGAGTTTTTAGCCAGTTTTTCCACTCTCCTCTTCACTTTCAACAAGAGGCTCTTTAGTTCTTCTTTGCTTTCTGCCATAAGGGTGGTGTCATCTGCATGTCCAAGGTTATCGATATTTCTCTCAGCAATCTTGATTTCAGCTTGTGCTTCATCCAGCATGGCATTTCACATGATGTAATCTGCATAAAAGTTAAATAAGTAGGGTGACAATATACAGCCTTGATGTACTCCTTTCCCAATTTGGAACCAGTCTGTTGTTCCATGTCCCGTTCTAACTGTTGCTTCTTGACATGCATACAGATTTCTCAGGAGGCAGATCAGGTGGTCTGGTATTTCCATCTCTTGAAGAATTTTTCACAGTTTGTTGTGATCCACACAGTCAAAGGCTTTGGTGTAGTCAATAAAGCAGAAGTAGATATTTTCCTGGAACTCTCTAGCTTTTTCGATGACCCAGCAGATGTTGGCAATTTGATCTCTGGTTCCTCCGCCTTTTCTAAATCCAGCTTGAACATCTGGAAGTTCTCGGTTCACGTATTATTGAAGCCTGGCTTGGAGAAATGTGAGCATTACTTTGCTAACATGTGAAGTGAGTGCAATTGTGTGGTAGTTTTAACATTCTTTGGCATTGCCTTTCTTTGGGATTGGAATGAAAACTGACTTTTCCCAGTCCTATGGTCACTGCTGTGTTTTCCAAATTTGCTGGCATATTGAGTGAAGCACTTTAACAGCATCATCTTTTAGGATTTGAAATAGCTCAGCTGGAATTCCATCACCTCCACTAGTTTTGTTCCTAGTGATGCTTCCATAGGCTGAAGGAAACTGGGAGGAAGGCATGGCTGGACCAGAAGTATGGAGCTCAGCTAAGGCCCCAGAAAGGAAGCAGCACTTGAACTAAGTTTAAGGAATCACTGTACTCAAGGGTGACCATAGCTCCTTGATCAAGGATAGAATCCTTCCAGGTTGGACTGCAGGTTCTGGGCCAGCTTGGGACAGGAAGATCCATCTGATGTCAGCACTGCCTTGGCATACTTCCAGTCAACTTGCACGTTCCTCCAAGTGGAGCCAGAAGAGCTGCATGGGAAGAAGGAACACCAGGTCATAGGGTGGATTCTGTGGTGGGCACATAGGACACTGCTTGTCCCCTTGTGTGTGGAGTGCCCACTCTCACAACACAGCAAGCTCTCTCCTACTCCTCATCACCACAGCTACTATCACAGGACTTCTCAGGTCAACTTTCAGCAGTAAAACCTTACCACATGGCTCAGAATTGGTGATGTAGCCAGTACTTCTGGATTCCAGCTTGAATCAGGACCTGCACCCCTCACTGGGCCAGGCATCATTTTCTCTTTAAACAGCTATGCAGCAGACCTGAGTCAGTTTCAGACTTTCTGCCTCCTGGGACTGCATGTCAGTGTTATAAAAATAGAGATGGGTTGCACTACTTGGAGTGGTTTTTTTTTTTTTTTTTAATATATAGAGTTCTCTATAAGAGCACTAACTAGTTTTGGTGAGGATGCAAAAAGATGTAGGCACCAACTTACTTCAGTGACATAGAAAGAGTGAGTGAGTGTTAGTTGCTCAGTCGTGTCTGACTCTTTTCGACCCCATGGACTATAGACCGCCAGGTTCCTCTGCCCAGGGAACTCTCTAGGCAAGAATACTGGAGTGGGTTGCCATTCCCTTCTCCAGGGGATCTTCCTGACCCAGAGATCGAACTCAGGTCTCCTGCATTGCAGGTATCTGAGGCACCAGGGAAGCCCTCAGTGACATATCAGTGACATGGTATCTTGAACAATACCATAGTGAGATATTTATGTGATTATCTCATTTAACACAAAATCCTGGAAGATGGCAACCTTGTTTCACAGGTTAGAAAACTTGAGCTCAGAGAGGTTAAGTAACTTGCCTAAGATCACACAGCTAGCACTTGGTAGAGCAAGGGCTTGAACTTGGGCAGTCTGACTAGTACCCTGGAGTTACACTCTTCTCTCAAGTGCATTATAGGCTGGTATCCAAATGCTTGTCCCTCTCACCATGGTTAATGTGGCCTGGCCAGCACAACACTAGCCCTCCTGCCCTAGAAAGATATGTTCCCAGATTCTGGCTGCACCTGAGAGGAGCTGGCTTTTGTCTCAGAAGTAGCCAAATAAGCAATTGTGGGGGATGCTGCAAGGCAGTTCTTGCCTGGATGTGACTGGGCTGGGTGATTTCTGTTCCTTTTCTCTGAATTGGCAAGAGATGGACTCACAGAAACAGTAGAGATTATCCACCTCCCTCCCCCGACACCAGGGCCTCTCCCAAGGATTTTGCTTACTCTCCAGGACACTTAGTACCTGCAACCTTTAGGACAGCCTTCATTGATTATTTCCTTATATGTTAATTAATTAATATAAATGTGGAAGGAAACCATTGTGGTGTGGTGGTTGTTATTTTTCAGTCACTGTCATGTCCGACTCTTTGCGACCCCAAGGACTGCAGCACACCAGACTTCTCTGTCTTCTACTACCTCCAAGAATTTGCTCAAACTCAAATGGCAACCCATTCCAGTATTCTTGCCTGGAGAATCCCGTGGACAGAGGAGCCGGGTGGGCTACCGTCTATGGGGTCGCACAGAGTGAGACACGACTGAAGCGACTTAGCATGCCTGCATGCACTGGAGAAGGAAATGACGACCCACTCCAGTATTCTTGCCTGGAGAATCCCAGGGACAGAGCAGCCTGGTGAGCTGCCATCTATAGGGTTGCCCAGAATTGGACACGACTAAAGTGACTTAGCAGCAGCAGCATGTCCATTGAGTTGGTGATAGACTCTCATCCTCTTACATCCCCTTCTCCTTTTGCCCTCAATCTTTCCCACCATCAGGGTGTTTTCCAATGAGCTGGCTCTTCACATCAGATGGCCAAGTATTGGAGCTTCAGCTTCTGCATCAATCCTTCTTGAGTTCTAGTTCTGTCTATAGCTAGCAATGTCATCTTGAGCAAGGCACCTAAATTCTGTGGGTCTCTGTTTTCTCACCTATAAAATAGGAATACTAATCATGGCCCTGACTCTCCCTCAGGCCTGCTGTGAGCCTTCAATGTAACAGGCTGTTCTCTGTCTGCAGGACCAGGGGCTTCCAGAGCCCCCATGGTGGTGACTGGGACCCTGGGGGGCTCGGTCACTCTGCCCCTGCAGCTACAGATGGACAGCAGGTGGAGAGCATCTCTTGGGTATGTCTCTCAGTCCCTGGGGCAATATCCACGGTGACCTTGGTAGCAGCTGGAGGACCAGACACCTTTCACCAGGCAGAATCACGGTACTGGGGTCATTTGAGTGTGGTGGGCCCAGACCGCTCCCTGCAGATCAGCCACCTGAGTTGGGCACACGCGGGGTCCTACCGAGCCCATATTAATCTTCGGAGCTCCTGCGTCACTCACACCAGGGAGTACAGCTTGCACGTCTATGGTGAGTGTCCGGGGTATGGCAACAGCTGGGTGTGTGTGGAGCCTGTCTTTCAGTCACTTTTATAGCCTTTCCCACTTCCCTTTTAGAAACAGTTATAATTTTCTTTCTAATTATGAGACTAACATGTGCTTAACTGAGAAAAACATAGAAAGTAGAGTTGCCTGGGAGAATATCCTAAAAAATGTTGATGGCTGGATGTGTCCCAGACCAACCGCTGTAGAATCCCTGCATTTGGGCAGAGAATGGGATTTCGGGCCCTGAGAATCAGCTTCTGCCACAGCTGACTTGTGAGGCCTTGAGCTTCCTCTTTGATAATAAAATAGAACATTACATTTTGTGAGAAAAATATTCATGGGAAAGAGCATTGTAAATCTCTGTACAGATGTAGGAGAACATTACTATCATATTCCTCAAGGAAATGTCAGGGATTGTTTTAGCAGGGGAAACTACAATAGAGACAGTGGGGCGGGGGTGCCAGGCACACACAGCAGCAATGTGACCAGTGGAGACACAGTCAGGTACTTTTAGATTTAGCCTGCTTATTACTTATGTAGAGAGGGAGAGGGGCTGAAGGTCTCAGATCCCTGGGTCCTCATCCCACAGCCCAGAAAGAATGACACTGAGGCTAAAGGGGCCAGATGACCATAATGGGAGTTGCTGAGAAGCCACTTCTAGACTGTAGAGAAGTTTCATAGTCAGCAGCTCTGTTCTGTGGGGATGGAGCAGGAAGCCTTAGAACTCAAGACAGAAACAGTCTCATGACAGCCTCCCAGGAGAGACCAGTGGGAGGCCCGTGGGAGCTGGCTTCCAGGTAATGCCTCACAGGCCACCCACCTCTCATGTTCTGGGAGGATCACAAGGCCTTTGCAAGACTTGAATTATCAGTGATTCCAGTCTTTGCCTGAGGGAAAAGGGTGCTGTGGATGGCAAGTTCACCAGGATGCCATGGCAGGAAGGTACCAATGAAAAGTGAGGATCAACACAGGAAGATGAGTGATTGTGGGAAAGCAGAGAACCTTCTCATACATTTTCCTGGGTTATGGAACAGGGAATATTCCTATCGTTAACAGATGAAGGTTTTATTTTTTTTAAGCTTGGGTTGACAGAATTGCCCTTGTCAGATTCACATGGTTGGGGTGAAAGCATTTCTGTCATAAATTGGCTTGGAATGACTGTGGCCCTTTCCTCAGACAGAGCAAGGGAACACTGGGTGGAGGGCTGTTGGGACCTGGGGTAGGGCTGTTCACCCAGAGATGGTGGGAGAGCCCCTCTCACTGTGCTGATGGCTGTTCTGGTAGGACGAGCTCAGTGTGGATTCTGAGCAGGCTATAAGGCTGTGTTAACTGATCAGAGTTGGGTTCTTCCAGAGGCGGTTTCTGGGGCAACAGTGATGATAAAAGGCCAGATTTTCATGCTTCTCAGGGCATTTCCCAAGTCACGGTTGTCCCATGACAGCTTTGCTGGCAGGTAGGAAAGTGCAAGTCACTCAGGGGTGTCCAACTCTTTGTGACCCCATGGACATGGAATTCTCCAGGCCAGAATACTGGAGTGGGTAGCCTTTCCCTTCTCCAGGGGATTCTCCCAACCCAGGGATTGAACCCAGGTCTCCCGCACTACAGGCAGATTCTTTACCAGCTGAGCCACAAGGCAAGCCCAGGTAGGAAAAAGAGTTTTTATTTCTAAGTTAAGGAGATAGCATATTAAAAATCAGAGATGTTACTTTGCTGACAAAAGTCCATCTAGTTTAAAGGTATGGCTTTTACAGTAGTCATGTATGGATGTGAGAGTTGGACCATAAAAGAAAGCTGAGCACCAAAGAATTGATGCTTCTGAACTGTAGTTTTGGAGAAGGCCCTTGAGGGTCCCTTGGGCTTCAAGGAGATCAAACCCATCAATGAAGCTACTACTTCACACTATTGTTCCAAGAATCAGAGGAGATATTCAGTGACATGTCTTATAAAGCCCAAAGCTCTAGAATAGATGTGGGCAGATTCTACCTCTGTGTTTCTTATGTGTATTCAGGGTGGTGCAGGGTCTCGGCGGCAGCACTTCCTACTTCTGCCCCATAAAGGGAAGGCCCAGAGCAGTTTCCCAGTCCTCAGTTGGTTCTTTTTTTGACACACAGAGCAGCTAGCCCAGCCCCGTGTCACAGCGAGCACCAAGATTAGTGGGAATGGACACTGTCTCATCATCCTGACATGCGTGGCAGAAAGCAGAGAAGGCACAGTGACCTACAGCTGGACACCTCTGGGACCCCAGACTGCTGTGTCCCATGGAGGGTCTGTCCTCAGTGTCACCTTGAGGCCTGGGAACAGCGCTCTGAACTTTACCTGCATGGTCAAGAACCCAGTCAGTAACAGCAGCTCCTTTCCCATCTTGGTGCCGCCTTCACGCACAGGTACCTGGAATCCGAGCATGTACCCTGCTTGACAGCTCTGAAATGGGAGGTGGAGGAAGGAGTCCTGTCCCCTCAGGCCCCGAGGAGAAAGGCAAACACTCGAGAGACAGTGGGTGGGCCAGGCTGTGTCCAAGTGGTTGGGGAGAGGGAGACCCACTGGAGTCGATGGGGAGGCTGGAGGGGCTGGCTGGGACCTGTGGCTGCCCTGAGTGGGCAGGGAGGCACTGACGCAGAAGCTGTGGTTTTCTCTCTCCATCTGCAGGGCCAGGAATCCTGGGCGGCAAGGAATCAGTAGGGGAGACAGTGATCAGCACCCTTGGAAAGTCAGCCACTCTGCCCCTGGAGGTCCCAGTGGGGCAGGAGGTAGAAAAGGTTACCTGGAGCTCTTGAGGCCTTGTTGCTATTTTGCGACCAGGACCAGCAGGGGAACCAATCCTGGTTGCTGGGACTCAGGGACCCTATAGCCAGTGACTGAGCATCCCCCGCTACAACTACTCTCTTCAGATCGGCTCCCTGAGGCTGCAGGACTCCGGCCCCTATAGAGCCTGGATAACTCTGCGGAGTCCCCCAGTCAACATCACCAAAGATTTCATCCTGCATGTCTATGGTGAGGGGGTTAGAGGGATTACGTTTGAACTTGACCTTCCCTCTCCTCTCCTTGGCCAGGCTGGGGCCTTCTCATAGCTTGAACCTTCCCTTCTTGGCACAGAGAGACTGCAGCAGCCCAAAATCACGGCCGGCTCTCAGATCATGAAGGATGGGACCTGCTTCGTCTGGCCTGTTCGCTGGACCAGGCTGGAGAGGATGTTCAGTACAGCTGGGATCCCCGAGGCCAGGGGGCGGTTGTGCCACATGGGGGCACCACTATGAGTGTCTCCTGGAGATCTGGGGTCAGCAACAGCTATCACTGTACAGTCAAGAACCCCATCAGCCAGAGCTCCAGCTCCATCCCTGTCAGGGCCCTCTGCTCAGGTAACTGCTTCCTTCTGAGAACCCTTCTCTCCCAGTCCAGATTCTCAGCATGCCTTCCTGCCTTCCTCAGGGCTCTGGGAATGACTGAACAAAAGGAGGGCTGGATTAGTTTGCAACAGGGAGCATCTCTGGGGTGGCAGAAGATGAGAACTCTGGAGCTCTGCCCACCTTCTGTCGGCCCTGTGCCTAGACGTGCAGCAGGCTCAGCTGGGTAGTGGTTCATTCCTGGGACTCCCTGAGGAAAGCTGCTTCACTCACCCCATTCAGTCCTGCCGAGCCCCTGGACACAGACCTCCTTGCCTGTGTCCTCCTTGCCTGTGAAGCTTCTGCCCTCCTCCTTGCCTGTAGCTGCTCTGAGAAGCATTGGGGCTGTGTTCCTCTGGTGGGCAAGGGTGGCTTCTCCTGGCTTCCACAGGCCACGGCAGGAAACCACCTCAGTCCCAAAACACCTGTCCCTCTCGTCTTCTCCACTGACTTCTGAAGCGGTTGTCTCTGCTTCCTGTCTCTGGTTCCTCACCAACCGTCCACTCTTCAACTCCTTGTGGCTGGTTTGTCCCAGTGGCGTCCTGATGGCTAAGCTCATGGGTTACTCCTCAATTGTTATCCTTGACCTGCTTTCCTCAGCCACTTGGGCTGCTCTCTCCTAGACTTTTTCTCTCCAGCCACAGTCCTTTTCAGAACTGATGCTGTCTTTTGCCCAGGCCTCTCCCCGCACCTCTTCTTTTCTTCCTGTTGCCAAAGACAGAAAGTCAGGCGTTATTTAGAACTCTTATCTTCCCCATGCTACCTGCCCTTGCTCACACCTTCCTCACTTCACATATTCTTCACCTGGTCTCCTAACTTCTCTCCCTTCCCAATCACCCTCCTGATTGTGCTGTTAGGGGAATTCTAAATGAAAGAAATGCTTGTGTTTCTTTTCTGCTTAAAACACTATGGTGTCTGTCCAGTATCTAAAGTATAAATATCTTAGCACCTCTTTGTTCATAAGCGATGCACATTTACAGAGCATTTTTAAGGCCTACGTTGTGCTAGTCATTGAAGATACGGTGAAGAAGACGTCTGGATAAATTCCCACCCCTTGGGGAACCCACAATTATAGTCGTCGCCACCTTCAGCTAACTCTAGTGAACGACTTTAGAAGCACACGGAGCATGCTGTAGAATGGCCTTCGTGCGCGTGTCTCCTCAACGGAATCATGACAAAGCCCATGCTTACCTTTCTCTGCACCTCCAATACCCAGCTTGTAATAGATGGTCAAACTGTGAATTTGACAAGTATTTAAGGGCAGTCTGTGCTGGGTGTAATGGGGCACAAGGAAAAAGGATAATTGGCTTCAGCCATTAGCATTCTCCCTCCCTATGGGGCCTGGAGGATATTTCAACTCCATCCCCCGGGGATGGAGGATACAGCTTCCTCAAGGGGCCTCTAGCTCTCCCTGCACCTCTGACTTTTCTTCCTGGAAAACTCCTCCCCCTGTTTCTCTGTCTTCCTATTTCTTTCCTTCTCTTCCTTTTACCCAACTCCTAACCTGTGATCATTGTTAATTCAGGTTCCTTCCTACCCTGCTGCCTGAGGAAAGAGTTTCTTCTCTTTTTGATCCTGGGAGCTTTGCAGATTAAATAGATTTGAACTTGACATGTGGAAAAACCAAGGGTAGGAATGTGAAAAGAAGGTCATCTGTGAAACACAGATAAAGAAATCTACACAGAGAAAGAAAGAGGAGTGTGACCTGATCACCGAATCTCCAGGTGTGAGAGAGAAACACTTGTACTGATTAAAGCATAAAACCGATTTTGTTTGCAAACTGAGTTCAAAACAATGAAGAAACAGCTACATATTTTCTGTTTAAAACCATCGCTTATATTTTGTTTAATTGTATTTTAATGTGTTCAGAAAGAAAAGAGACTTATTCAACTTAAGAAAAATTGAATGGTTTGAAATATAATATATAATGATAATCATATTATTAAATATTGTGCATAGATATTATTTTTTATTAAAATTTATGTAAATGGGCTCAGAGGGCCCAGCTTCAACTTAAATTTTGTCTCCTTGGAGCATTCTTTCACCACCTCATTTAAGCAACTCTCCCTGGGTCATTGTACCCAGTTGGTTTTGTCAAATTATCACAATTTGTAAGTATACATTAATTTGTTAGTTTACTTGTTTTTTGTCTGTCTCCCCCACAAGACATTCAGCCATTGAGGGTTCTTGGCTTATGGTAGATATTTCAATATTTTTTTTTTAACACATGAATGACTAGATGGATCAGAGTTGAGAACATTCTTCTTAAGGTTTGAGGACTATTAGGAAGTTTCATAAAAATCGGAGACCTATATGATTGTGTGTTTTTTTCCTTTCTGTTTTTGATAAAAGGAAGAAGAAAATGGAATCTTTAGCCTAAAATTTCCCTGAGTGTTCAATAGCTAGCAAAAGAAAGAAGTTGGAGGTTTTGACAGCAAGCTGCTTTGAAGTGCTAAATAGATTGCTCTAGAGTTTGAACCATGTGCAAACAATGGAGCCAAAACTATGATTTAGGTGAGAGAATGACCTTGAACATCTCTTTTTTCACTCTCAACTGATTACTCTAGTTCCTACTTTACTTACAATGAGGATTGACATACTCCATCCATTACAAAGATTCTAGTAAAGTAATTGGTGATATATCCTGAAATATAAATAGGCAGCCAAGATCACAAGATATTTGAGGAAAACTGTGAAAGAGAGTCTCCAAACAAACAGAATCAATTAAAAAAAGAAAAAAGAAAAAAACTTGAAAGAGAGAGAATGCAGGGAGTAAGAGTAAAAAAATACCCCCCCCCCAATCTGTATTTAATATTCTTAGAAACATGAGAAGATATTACATTTTTAAAAAGGAATAGAATGGAGCATGATGGAGTAGGAAGACCCTGAACTGTTTTCCTTCCATAAAGAAAGAAAGAAAGAAAGGAAGTGAAGTCTCTCAGTCGTGTCCGACTCTTTGCTACCCCGTGGGCTGTAGCCCACCAGGCTCCTCCATCCATGGGATTCTCCAGGCAAGAATACTGGAGTGGGTTGCCATTTCCTTCCCCAGGGGATCTTCCTGACCCAGGGATTGAACCCAGGTCTCCCGCATTGCAGGCAGACACTTTAAACTCTGAGCCACCAGGGAAGCCCATGGGCACACAAATTATAACTATTTACAGAAAACTATCAATGAGGAAAGCTGGAAGACTAGCAGAAAAGATTTTCTACAACTAAAGAGACAAGAAAGTAGCCACAGTGAGACATGGTATAGTCAAGACCAGTATCCTCAGGCAGACCATCCACAAGTGAGTGGACAATTGCAATTACAAAGGTTCTCCCCAGGGAGTGAGTAGTCTGAGCCCCACGGCGAGATTCCCAGAGCAGAGGTCCTGCACTGGGAAGATGAGCCCCCGGAATGTTTGGCTTTGAAGATAACTGGGGATTACTTGTGGGAGAGCCAGAGAGCTGTGGGGAATAGAGACTCCACTCTTTAAAAATTTTTAAAATTTTATTTATTAATTTTTATTGAAGTATAGTCAATTACAATATTGTATTAGTTTCAAGTATACAGCAAAGTGATTTATCACCCCTCCACCTTCTCCTTTGGTAACCGAAAGTTTGTTTTCTATGTCTGTGAATCTGCTCCTTGTAAACATCTGTTTCATAAACAATATTTGTGGTTATCAGAGGCAGTAAGGTAGAAGGAGGGAGAATTGGCTAAACTGGTGTTTAAAAAGTACAAACTTCCAGTTACAAGATAAATAAATACAGGGATATAATATACACATGATAAACATAATCATCATTGTTGTATGTTACATGTAAAAGTAGCTAAGAGGATAAATCCTGAAGTGACATTTTTTGAGGTCACACATTATGAACCCCTACTGGCAGGATTCAGAGTTCTGAAGGCACAGAAAAAGTGGAATTGCTAGATTACTTGATTGCCTGATGTGTTTGACCATATTAAGCTAAGTTTTACAAGTAGAAGAAAGAAATGATCAGTACTAGGAAAAACAAAGGGCTGTTAGAAGGGAAATGGAGGCCTAATGCTCTATGTGGCTCAAATGTGAGTATACATTATCTTATATATTGAATATTAGTTTAACAAAAAGGTATGTCACAACTATCCTGGTAGACTCTGTGGAAAGTTTTTAGTGTTGTTAAGGGCTGTAGGGGGAATGTGGGGTGGGAGTGAGCGAGGTGAAGAAGAGTAGGGTATAAGATGGCCAAATACCCATTCCCACAGCAAGAGGTCAATGAATAGCGCCCAAAATCAAGAAATAGCAGAACCAGGTATGTTATTTCTATGCATCAAGGGAATATAAGAAACAAATCAAAGAATTGATGATAGATACCTATGTGAGGCAGAAGTTCTGGAGCGTGGCAGAGGTTGGCTATTTTTGGTTATGTTTTATGTTACTAAGTTGAACTTTAAAGGCCATATGTGTGTATATATGTAATACTTTAAAAAATTAAAATACTAAAAAACATAAAGAGAGAAAGAACAACAACAAGACAAAAGAAAGTTCTAAATTGACTGGGGATGGGAAGACTTAGATCGGAGATGGGAGTTCCTCAGAACAGTTTAAACAAAGGTGCAGGGATTAACCAATGAAGCTTTAGTTGAAACAAATAAACTTAATCACTGTTGGATATCTTTTCAGTAAATCCAGCTTCAATGATGGATTCAGCATAATTCAACATTATTAACTAGTTAATATTTATGCTTATTAAAAAGATAATAAAATGTCCTAACTGAGGGAGTCATTCTGGAGCTGTCAGTGATCTTGTGTACTGCTTCACACAGTTGTCTATCAAGCGCCCTACGCAGCATGCTCTGTGACAGGAAATACATAGTGATTGAAGGCACAGACTTAAAATGTAAACCTATGTCACAAGGCACTGTTCACTCTCTGCATCTAAAGAGAACCAGCACCCTTCACTCATGGGCTGCAGGATGGCACTGGAATATGGGGGAGAAGGAAGAATTTGTTCAGAGTCTGTTTTAGAGATCTTGCAGAAGTCACCAGTGTTTGTGGGAGTGGAGTACTTCATCACTAACCTCAGCTGGGTAGCAACATGGGAGGCTTATTCCTGATAGAAACGATCCTGAAGGACTTCCTTTGTGGTGCAGTGGATGGGAACCAGCCTGCCTGTCAGTGCACATGTACCGCAGAGCATGCGTCACAACTATTGAAGCCAGGGTGCTGTAGGACCCACAAGCCACAATTACCGAGCCTGTGTTTTGCAACTACTGAAGCTCTTGCACCTACAGCCTGTGCTCTGCAACAAGAGAAGCCACAGCAGAGAAGCCTGCACACTGCAACGAAGAGTAATCCCCACTTGCTGCAATTAGACAAAGCCTGCAAGTGGCAAAAGAAGACTCAGCAAAGATCCTGAGTTACTGTAGTCCTCAGAAATCTAGATGAGAAGAGGCTCAAACCCTGACCTTTACCCACAAAAAGCTAAGGAATAGATGTTATTTTAGGTGTGAAGTGTGAACTGAGTATTGTCTGAGTGTTAGGTACAGCCAGAAGCACTTCCTGTGTTGCAAAAACAGGTGAAAACAGGAAGGACTGACCCTCAGAAGTAAATTAGTCACAGTTGTATTACTGTTGTTCAGTTACTCAGTCATGTCCGACTCTTTGTGACCCCGTGGACAGCAGCACGCCAGGCTTCCCTGTCCATCACCAACTTCTGGAGCTTGCTCAAATTCATGTCTATTGAGTTGGTGATGCCATCCAACCATCTTGTCCTCTTTTGTCCCCTTCTCCTCCTGCCTTCAATCTTTCCCAGCATCAGGGTCTTTTCCAATGAGTTGGCTCTTCGAATCAGGTAGCCAAAGTATTGGAGCTTCAGCTTCAATTCAGTATCAGTCCTTCCAATGAATATTCAGGATTGATTTCCTTTAGGACTGACTGATTTGATCTTCTTGCTGTCCAAGGGACTCTCAAGAGTCTTCTCCAACACCACAGTTCAAAAGCATCAATTCTTTGGTGCTCAGCTATCTTTATGGTCCAACTCTCACACCATACATGACTACTGGAAAAATCATAGCTTCAACTATATGGACCTTTGTAGGCAAAATGATCTCTCTACTTTTTAATACACTGTCTAGGTTGGTCATAACTTTTCTTCCAAGGAGCAAGTGTCTTTTAATTTCATGGCTGCAGTCACCATTTGCATTGATTTTGGAGCCCAAGAAAATAAAGCCTGTCACTGTTTCCATTTTTTCCCCATCTATTTGCCATGAAGTGATGGGACCAGATGCCATGATCTTAGTATTTTTGAATGTTGAATTTTAGGCCAGTCTTTTCACTCTCCTCATTCATCTTCCTCAAGAGGCTCTTTAGTTCCTCTTTGCTTTCTGCTATAATGGTGGTGTCATCTGCATACCTGAGGTTATTGATATTTCTCCCAGCAATCTTGATTTCAGCTTGTGCTTCATCTAGCCCTGCATTTCTCATGATACACTCTGCATATAAGTTAAATAAGCAAGGTGACAATATACAGCTTTGACGTAATCCTTTCTCAATTTTGAACCAGTCCACTGTTGCATGGTTGGTATGCAAAAGTAAATCGACAGTCTAGACTATGGAGCAACAAATTGTTGGGAAAGCCTCCTTAGATTTTCTCCATTGAAAAGTAAACAGATTTCCACAATGTGGCTTCTGCACAGCTTTCCCCGCCTGTTCTCTCTCTGCACCCCCCATAGTACAGCCATTAATACCCTGTGGTTGCTATGGTGCCTCTGTGCTATCATATCTGCTTCTCCCTTTGCCCAGAGGGCTGGCTGCCCTTGCTCCATCTGGCTGGCTTCTCTCTTCTCTGTTCCCATAATTCTTTATCCAAACTCAAATCTGTCTAGCTGCTTATTGACTCATTTATTTTTCTCATCAGATGAGAGCTCTTTGAGGTTAGGAGTCACGCCTTATTTATCTCTGTTTCTTGGCCACAGCACACAGTGCCATTGTTGTTCTTTAGTTGCTAAGTCATGTCCAACCCTTTTATGATCCCATAGGCTGTAGCCTAGCAGGCTTCTCTGTCCATGTGATTTCCTACTCAAGAATACTGGAGTGGGTTGCTATTTCCATCTCCAGGGGATCTTCCCAACCCAGGAATTGAATCCACGTCTCTTGCATTGACAGTCAGATTCTTTACCACTGAGCCACCAGGGAAGCCCATAGAACACAATAGGTGGTCATTAAATGCTCCTTGAGTAAGTGAATTAAAAAAATGAATGAGTGACATTATTAGAGAAATGCAAATCAAAACCACAATGAGGTGCCATTTCACACCAGTCAGAATGGCTGCTATCCAAAAGTCTACAAGCAATAAATGCTGGAGAGGGTGTAGAGAAAAGGGAACCCTCTTACACTGTTGGTGGGCATGCAAACTAGCACAGCCACTATGGAGAACAGTGTGGAGATTCCTTAAAAAACTGGGAATAGACCTGCCATATGACCTAGCAATCCCACTGCTGGGCATACACACCGAGGAAACCAGAATTGAAAGAGACACGTGTACCCCAATGTTCATCGCAGCACTGTTTACAATAGCCAGGACCTGGAAACAACCTAGATGTCCATCAGCAGACGAATGGATAAGGAAGCTGTGGTACATATACACAATGGAATATTACTCAGCCATTAAAAAGAATACATTTGAATCAGTTCTATTGAGATGGATGAAACTGGAGCCCATTAGACAGAGTGAAGTAAGCCAAAAAGAAAAACACCAATACAGTATACTAATGCATGTATATGGAATTTGAAAGATGGTAACGGTAACCCTATATGCTAGACAGAATAAGAGACACAGATGCATAGAACGGTCTTATGGACTCTGAGGGAGAAGGGGAGGGTGGGACATTCTGGGAGAATAGCACTGAAACATGTATATTATCATATGTGAAACAGAACACCATTCCAGGTTCAATGCATGAGACAAATGCTCAGGGCTGGGGCAATGGGATGACCCAGAGGGATGGGATGGGGAGGGAGATGGGGGGGTTCAGAATGGGGAACACATGTAAACCCATGGCTGATTAGTGTCAATGTATAGCAAAAACCACTACAATATTGTAAAGTAATTAGCCCCCAACTAAAATAAATAATTAATAAAAAAAAAGGAGAATGAAAAAAAATGAATGAGTAAATTGTTAATAAAATCTCTGTGGAAGAAGGAACACAATCATTTCTGTTTGTCTACACTACAGTGGGTAGAGTCTAGTTGGGCAGTATTCACAACTTTACAGATGTTTATTTTAAATTTTGAAGCAATAAGAAAGTTCAGAAATAGATGTGAAATTCCAGAGTATCTAAATCCTCTATCCCACAATTCTTATCAGTCTTCTATGGCAATTATGTGTCTTCTATAACAATTACATTCTGCCTTCTTTTCCCTCTGTTCTTTTTAGACTTCTTTCCTGATTATGTTACCTCAATATTCTTCCCTCAGAAGGATTAAGTAGATACAATTTGGCAGCTTTACTCCATGAAAATGTTGTATGTTTTTTCTCAGTTCTCATGAAGCTTAATGTACAGATATTTTTCATATGGTTTTATATTTCATTCAAAGAGCAAATATAAAAACAACCGACTATAATAAGAATCTATGATCAGCAATCTATTAATATGTTCATAGTTCAGATAATACAATCCTAGTATCTAAATATTTCAATTTCTTTTTATTGTGTTTTTAAATAAGAGATGGGGCTTCCCAGGTGGTGCAGTGGTAAAGAATCTGCCTGCCAGTGTAGGAGACACAAGAGAGCTGGGTTTGATCCCTGGGTGAGGAAGATTCTCTGGAGCAGGAATTGGCAACCCACTCCAGTATTCTCGCCTGGAAAATTCCATAGACAGATGAGCCTGGTGGGCTACAGTCTATGGGGTTGCAAAGAGTCAAACATGACTGAGAGACTGAGCACGCAGTAAGAGACTTTTCCTAAATAGAATTTTTAAATTGTAAAAAAACAAACAAAACCCCAAACCGGACTAGTTAGTACATTGGAGGAATTTGCTCATGGTTTTCCAGCTAACACCAGGAGGGGGCAGCAGCATGCTGACCCAAGGCTTCCCTGTCCTTCACTGACTGTCTCTGGAGTTTGCTCAAACTCACATCCTTTGAGTCGACAATGCCGTCCAACCATCTCATTGTCTGCATGCCCTTCTCCTGCCCTCAATCTTTCCCAGCACTGGGGTGTTTTTCCAATAAGTCAGTTCTTCGCATCAGGTGGCCAAAGTATTGGAACTTCAGCTCCAATTCAGTATCAGTCCTTCCAATGAATATCCAGGGTTGATTTCCTTTAAGAATGACTGATTTGATCTCCTTGCTGTCCAGGGGCCTCTCAAGAGTCCTCTCCAACACCACAGTTCAAAAGCATCAATTCTTTGGCCCTCAGCCTGCTTTATGGTCCAACTCTCACATCTACTTGCTTTATAATTTGTTAGAAAATCCTGAAGTCACTAGTTTGCATTGTGTTTTTGTTTTCATAATTTTCTCTGTGTTTTTTTTTCTTTTTTAAATAGATGCTTCCCTGGTGTCTCAGTGGTAAAGAATCTGCCTGCAATGCAGGAGACCCAAGTTCGATCCTCGAATGGGGAAGATCCCCTGGAGAAGGACATTGCAACCCACTTTAGTATTCTTGCCTCGGAAATCTCATGGACTGAGGAGCCTGGCGAGCTACAGTTCATGGAGTTGCAAAGAGTCAGTCAGGAGTGAAGTGATTTTTTGTAAATGTATATAATAATTTATTGTTTACAGATGAAGATTCTGAATTAGGCACAGAGCAGTTAGAAAGGTTGTTTAAAGCTTTCGGACCAAGGAAGGGAGTACTATAATGGAATTCCAGCTTCATTTCACCCTGGAATTAGTTGGGGAAAAGTGGTGACTTCCTCATCACAATACAACCAGCTGACAACAGGTGCAAATATATTGCTAACTCGGCAAACCACTTTGGCATTCTCTCCTGTTTGAACTACTTCTCTGAAAGTGAGTTTTTGGTGAATTTCCAAAAGAACAATGGCTTCTTGTGTCTGTCCTTTGGCATTTGTTACTTGACAAGATACATCTGTGCATCTTCTATATTTGCAAAGTAGATGGTTAATTGTGACCTAATACCTTCCTTTTGCACCACTACCTTCTGTTTGAAATCACCTTCTTTCCTTGAGGATTTGGCCAGGGTTCTTTGTTTTCTGTCTGTTTTGGTTTCTCATCTGTGAAACGTGAGGTTGCATTGTTATCCTTAGAGTCTCTTCCAGCTCGAAAATCATGTGTATCAGGTTTAAATAGGAGAAGTCTGGCTCTGATCTGGACTGTGTGAGTGAACAAATGAATGAAACAGAGGAGAGTGTTAAGTACTTCACTTGATCTGTGAGCACTGGTCTACCACCTCTTATCACATGCTTCACTATTTTAATTGTCTGATTAACAGCTATTCCCAGGTCTTCAACTACTCTTTATACTTAAAGGTCTGGAGAAGGAAATGGCAATCCACTCCAGTATTCTTGCTTGGAGAATCCCATTGTCAGAGAAGCCTGGCAGGCTCCAGTCCATTGGGTCTCAAGTGTCGGACACGACTTAGGGACAACACCACCGCCCCCATACTTAAAGGTCTAGACGCTCAGTTCCAAATGGAATGTGTATGATTAGGCAGTGGCTTCCTAGATAACTTTTGTTGAATGATTATCATGTAATAAATTCTCTGCTAAACCCTTTTCGTGTATGATTACCTTTAGTCTTTAATCCCACTATGCACCTATGAAGTAGAAATTATTATCTATATTTTCTAGATAAGGAAACTGAGATTCAGAGAAGGCTAATTGTTATAAGATCATGGTTATAGGATCAGGAGGAGATATATAATACACAGAGTTGTTCCCTCTTTTCTCTTATCCCAGTTTTCAGGGTGGCAACAGTAATTCAGGTTAGTGATTAACTACCATTGGAAACATGGACATTTCCTTATCTTTCCCATTTTTAATTGAGAATTCTTTTATACACTTTTGCTCCCTGGTGCTCCAAGTCAGTGTACCCCTTGGTTTTTGTTCTGCCTAGTGTCAACCAAAAAATAATGCGGGAACCTGCAAATAAGAAAAGAACTTAGGGGATTTCCCTGGTGGTCCAGAGGTTGAGACTCTGCACTTCCACTGCAGAGGGTACAGGTTTGGTCCCTGGTCAGAGAACTAAGCTCATGCATGGTGGGCAGTATGGACCCAAAAAAAAGTTTATGTAGGGTCTTAAGAATTGTAATTATGGTTTTTTCAAGGTATACGCACAGTAGCAGGATTGTTGGGTCACATAGTAGTCCTGTTTTTAGTTTTTTACCTCCATACTGTTCTTCATAGTGGCTGTATTAATTTACATGCTCACCAACAGTGCAAGAGCGTTCCCTTTTCTTTACATCCTCTCCAGGATTTATTGTTTGTAGATTTTTTGATATGGCCATTTTGACTGGTGTGGAATGATATCTTATTGTAGTTTTGATTTGCATTTCTCTAATAATGAGCAAAATTGAGCATCTTTTCATGTGCTTGTTCGCCATCTGTATGTCTTCTTTGGAGAAATGTCTGTTTAGGTGTTCTGTCTATTTTTTGATTGGATTGTTTGTTTTTTTTGATGTTAAGTTGCATGAGCTGCTCGTATATTTTGGAGATTAATCCTTTGTAAGTTTATTCATTTGCAAATATTTTGTCCCTTTCTGAGGGCTGTCTTTTTGTCTTATTTATGGTTTTCTTTGCTGTGTAAAAGTTTTTAAGTTTAATTAGGTCCCATTTGTTTATTTTTGTTTTTATTTTCATTACTGTAAGAGGTGGGTCAAAAAGGATCTTGCTGCAATTTATGTCAAAGCAGAACAAAGCAGAGAAGCACTGACATATACACACTGCCATGAGTGAAATAGATAGCTAGTGGGAAGTGACTCTATAGCAATGGAGTTCAGTGGTCTGTGATGACTCAGAGTGGTGGAATGGAGTAGGGTGGGAGGGAGGTTTAAGAGGGAGGAGTATATGTGTCCATATAGCTGATTCACTTTGTTGTACAACAGAAATTAATATAACATTGTAAAGCAACTATTTGTTGTTGTTCAGTTGCTAAGTCATGTTTGACTTTTTGTGATCCCATGGACTGCAGCACACCAAGCTTCCCTGATCTTCATCATTTCCCAGAGTTTGCTCAAATTCGTGTCCATTGAGCTTGTGATGCCATCCTACCATCTCATCCTCTTCTCTTGCCTTCAATCTTTCCCAGCATCAGAGTCTTTTCTGATGAGTTGGCTCTTTGCAACATGTGGTCAAAGTGTTGGAGCTTCAACTTCAGCATCAGTCCTTCCCATGAATATTCAGGATTGATTTCCTTTAAGATCGACAAATTTGATTTCCTTGCTGTCCAAGGGCCTCTCAAGAGTCCTCTCCATCACTACAGTTAAAAAGCATCAATTCTTCAGTGCTCAGCTTTCTTTATGGTCCAACTGTCACATCCATACATGACAACTGGAAAAACCATAGCTTTGACTGTATGGACCTTTGTAGGCAAAGTGATGTTTCTGCTTTTTAATATGCTATCTAGGTTTGTCACAGCTTTTTTCCCAAGGAGCAAGTGTCTTTTAATTTCAAGGCTGCAGTCACCATCTGCAGTTCTTCTAGGGTCCAAGAAAATAAAGTCTGTCACAGTTTCCATTTTTTCCCCATCTATTTGCCATGAAGTGATGGGAGCAGATGCAATGAACTTTGTTTTTTGAATGTTGAATTTTAAGCCAGCTGTTTCACTTTCCTCTTTCACCTTCATCAAGAGGCTGTTTAGTTCCTCTTTGCTTTCTGGCATTCCACACTAGTTCCACTAAGTTACTTCAGTCATGTCTGACTCTTTGCAACCCTGTGGACGGTAACCTGCCAGGCTCCTCTGTCCATGGGATTCTCCAGGCAAGAATACTGAAGTGGGTTTGCATTTCCTTCTCCAGGGGATCTTCCCCACCTAGGGATCAAATCTGCATCTCTTAAGTCTCCTGCACGAGGCAGGTGGGTTCTTTACCACTAACGCCACCTGGTTAGGGTGGTATCATCTGTATATCTGAAGTTATTGGTATTTCTCCCAGAAATTTTGATTCCACCGTTTGATTCATCCAGCCAGCATTTTGCATGATCTACTCTGCATGTAAGTTAAATAGGTAGGGTGACAAAACAAAGCAAGTATATTCCAATAAAAAAAAAAGAATTTCAATTTAGGAGACATTGATTTGGGTAACCCCCAAAGGGTATAAAGAGTGTTCTGAGGAAGAGAAAGAGTCAGAGGCTTATAAAGACAAAAAGCACAATGTTGTTAAAAGTTGCCTATTGAAAATTGTGATTGACTCTGAAGCTATTTAGGGTAGGGGCCCAATAAATAGATAGATTCTCATGAATTATTGCAGAGTAAGGGTCCAATAAGTATAATCTTGAGTTCTCCCAATAAGTATCCTGAGTTCCTGGTGGATGTTCTGGATGACTTCATTAGGACAATAAGTGCTCAAAAGGTAAGATTCCCTCCTGCCTGAGACATGTGTAAGTCACATTTTATTAATGACTTCCTGGCTCCATTTTAAAGAGCTCTCTTAGCAATACCAACTCCATTTTTATTTTCCTTTCTCACTAGTTTGGTGTGGAAATGGTGGGGAAAAGCAGGAGCAAAAACTGTGTTTTCCTAGCCCTGGGGAATCCTGGTCCCCACAACTGTCTCCTTTTTTATATTATTATTTTTTTTAATTGTAGGATAATTGCTTACAGTGTTGTGTTGGTTTCTACAGTACAACAACACGCTGTCTCCTCTTAATTTCTTGATCTTTGGTCTCCCTCCTCTTCCCCATCACTCAACTTGCTGTCCACAATCTCTGAAGGGTAAACCTCAGCTGTTAACCTCTGCTCTCCTTTGAACTCATCTTCATTTCTTAGCCTGGACTTTTGTCAATTGCATCCTTCCCAGACTGACTCAGCTCCAGGATCATTCCTTTTGGAAGCTGATCCAGTGAGGCTGTGCAAACCTCATATAAAGAACTACCTTGGCAAAGAGGAAAGACTTCTTAGCCCTTGGTACACACCTTTCAGTTCTTACCTGCCATCTCATTTCTTAGTGTTTATACCTTTGTCTCTCATTTTTATTGTCAGCAACTGAAAGTGTGGTGAGCACATTGATAGTGCATAATAGATATTAGTTGCAAGAATAAAAGATTTAATAACTGGAAAAGATGAACAATAGCAGCATTCATTTTAAAAGGATGTCCAGAGCAGAATTATTTGTAAGCCAAAAATCAAAACCAAACCAGATCAGTAAGGTAAAAGATAATCTTTTGCCTATTACCTCTTGTGTAAAATGGCTATATTTATTATGAGAATTAAATAAGTGTATAGATATGTATGTATATATGTATATACATATACACCTATACATGTTTGTGTATATACATATATACATACACCAATATTTTAAATGTTTAGAATGATGCTTTGTGTACAGTCAATACTTGGTAAATATTCAATATTATAGATTATTATTTTATGGTTGGTGAACTCTTCTCTCTTTCTGGTCACCTTCTTGACAAATTGTAATAAAGGGCACACTTAGGGCTTCCTTGGTGGTACAGTGGACAAGAATCTGCCTGCCAATGCAAGGACACTGTTTCAGTCCCTGGTCCTGGAAGATTCAACATGCCACAGAGCAACTACAAACCTGTGCGCCACAACTACAAACCCACGTGCTGCAGTTACTGAAGCCGGTGTATCTAGAGCCTGTGCTCCAGAGCAATAGAAGCCACCTCAATGAGAAGCCCATGAACTGTAACGAAGAGTAGCCCCCTGCTCATTGTAACTAGAGAAAGCCTGTGTGCAGCAACAAAGACTCAGTGCAACAAAAAACTTGTCCGCAGGGTCTTTGACATTCCTCCTTCCAAACGGTGGAGCCCAACTGCCCACCCCCACCTCTGCCACAGAGTTGGCTGTAAAAGTAAACAGATAAATAAGGGCATGCTTAGAAGTATAGCCAGATTGAACCCAAAGTACCTTTAACATTTTTTATAAATACATGAATGGACATGTCTTGCAGTGTTCTCTCTTCCTCCTAAGGATGAAATTATAGAGAAAGGGGTCATGCTCCACTGTGGGCTAGTCTGTGACAGACTGTCCCCACCAGGAAGTTTTTGCTCATGGTGTCTTATCTTCTAGGATGCTTGTATCTCTGGTTGTGTGAGGAATACTGTTTATGAAGAATTATTTTTAGAAAAAATTTAGGGCCTAAAAATATATTTTCTTCTAGAGATAATCTTTGTTTGCTTCTGCCAGGTATTCATGAACACTAACAGTTTTAATACTGTAAGCACCTAAATCCAACTTAAGCTCCTACTCATCTTTATTTTTTAGCTTTCTATTTTATATTGCAGTATTGCTGATTAACAATGTTCAGGTGGACAGCAAAGGGACTCAGCCATACGTATACATGTATCCGTATCCATTCTTCCCCAAAGTACCCGCCACTCCAAGCTGCTACACAACCCTGAGCAGAGTTCCCTGTGCTATACAATAGGTCCTTGTTGGTTATCCATTTTAAATATAGCAATGTGTACATGTGCAAGTTGACCCCAAACTCCCTACCTATCCTTTCACCCAATAACCATAAATTTGTTCTCTAAGTCTGTGAATTTATTTCTTTTTTTTTTTTGAAGAATAAAAGTCAAAGTTGAATTTATTTATTTATTTATTTATTTATTTATTTAAAATTTTTTTTTCCTTTTTTTTTTTAATTTATTTTAGTTGGGGGCTAATTACTTTACAATATTGTAGTAGTTTTTGCCATACATTGACATGAATCAGCCATGGATTCACATTATTTCTTTTTTTATGAGTAAGTTCACTTGTATAATTTCTTTTTATATTCCACATATGAGGGACATCATACGATATTTCTCTTTCTTTCTGTGATTTCACTTAGTATGACAATCTCCAGATCCATCCATGTTGCTGCAAATGGTGTTATTTCATTCTTATTAATGGCTGAGTAATATTCCATTGTATGTATGTACCACACTTCTTTTCTTATTTACTCATTTATTTTAATCAGAGGATAATTGGTTTACAAAATTGTGTTAGTTTCTGCCATATATCAACGTGAATCAGCCATAGGTATATATATATATGTTCTCTCCCTCTTGAACCTCCATCCCATCTCCTACCCCATCCCACCTCTCTAGGTGGTCACATATCACCAGCTTTGAGCTCCATACATCATAGAGTAAATTCCCACTTGCTGTCTATTTTACATATGGTAATGTGTAAGTTTCAATGTTACTCTTTCCATTTGTCCCACTCTCTCCTTTCCCTACTGTATCTATAAGTCTGTTCTCTATGTCTGTGTCTCCATTGCTGCTCTGCAGATAGGTTCATCAGTACCATCCTTCTAGATTCCATATATATGTGTAATATAAGATATTTGTTTTTCTCTTTCTGACTTACTTCACTCTGTATAGTAGGCTCTAGGTTCATTCACCTCATTAGAACTGACTCAAATGCGTTCCTTTTTATGGCTGAGTAATATTCCATTGTATATGTGGACAACGTCTTCATCCATTCATCTGCTTATGGACTTCTAGGTTGCTTCCATGCCCTAGCTATTGTAAATAGTGCTGCAATGAATATTGGGGTACATGTGTCTTTTTCAATTCTAGTTTACTCAGGGTGTATGTCCAGAAGTGTGATTGTTGGATCATAAGGTAGTTTTATTCCTAGTTTTTAAAGTTTTAAAGGAATCTCCATATTGTTCTCCATAGTGACTGTATCAAATTATTTAATGCATTCCCACCACCAGTGCAAGAGGGTTCCCTCTTCTCAACACCCTCTCCAGAATTTATTGTTTGTAGATTTTGTGACTGGTGTGAGATGATAATTCATTGTAGTTTTGATGTTCTGCTGGGAGCCAGCTCACGAGATCCCACCCATGACAGAGTCATGAGGAGAAGACCTGACGAGCAGAGCAACTCAGGCCTCAGGGATTCTCGGAAGGCTGCCTCAGCGCTCACCTTTAAAGATGATATCTCTCTTTCTGATGCTTGCTATAATAAACCTCTTCTTATTTTCTGTGACTTAGGTAAAAGGCCTTTCCTGATCTCTTCCTAAATAGATCAATCTGTAACCCTGATCGATACGGCCCCCGAATGGTGGCACCCTATTAGATTATCTAAGATATAGAGTATTTTAATCTAAACTCCTCTTGCTAGCATATTAGTTTGTTTAATAAATAAGCCTGTGCCTTTGGAGCTAATGTGCATGACTGCTCCTTAATAATAAAACAGCATTGAGAGCCTCCGCACAGAAAGCCCCTATGGGCACAAAACCCTTCGTAGGAAAAAAGGCTTGTTAGGAAATATAAAAAATATTGCTTTATGAAACTGATACTTAGTCTATATTTACTCACTATGTTTTTACTCTTAACGTATTTAGCCTATATAATGAAAGCATAATAGTTAGAAATTTATATAAATAAAAGTTTAGCTTTAATAAAAATAATAAGACAATTGTTGATTTAACTGATGATTCTTACTTAGAGTTGACCTTCAGCTTGCTGTTCTATGACTTTATGGAACCACATTCTTTTCTGTTAAGCTCAAGGCGTAGAATAAATGACCGAAAACAGGTTTTACCTTGAAACTTTCTATTGATGAATTCTTTCCTGCTGTGCCTGATACAAAAGTGTTCTGACTGATCAACCCTTGTCAATGGAGAGTCACAAGATGTTAGCAGGCCCCCAGGCCAGAAGATGATGTGAACAAAATGAGGCTTTTTGCAACTAAAGATATGCAAACGATTTCAATAAGGGTCAGAACTGCTGGCCCATTAAGCTGAATTGGTATGACTCTATACTTTACATTTGTTTCTATGTACCACTAAAAATATAAAAGCTGTCTTAAAAACAATAAAGTCAGGAGACACTTGGAAATGCTAAGATGCGCTGTGTCTTCTCATTGCATTGCCGCTGCCGTCCATCCTGAGGGAACTCTGGACCAGCTGGAGCAGGACTCCGGCAATGTTCATTTCTCTAAATGAGTGATGTTGAGCATCTTTTCATGTGTTAACTAGCCATCTGAATGTCTTCTTTGGAGAAGTATCTGTTTAGGTATTCTGCCCACTTTTTTTTTTGCCTCACAAAACACAGACTTTATTGGAGAATTTGGCATGGAAACCCCACAGCTCCAGCCACACAGCCAAGGACACAACCACTTCTGTGGTGCACCAGCCATCACACAGGAGCAATAAGTTATCATGTGAGGCAGGCAGGTATGTGGAGTGCCCAGCCTGAGGAGCCCTGTGCTCCAGGAAGACTGGGGGTGGGGTGGGGGTGTGGGTGTGAACAGAGACAACAGACTCAGACACATATTGCAAGAAAACAGCTTCCAGAGTCAGCCAACCAACATGCTAGGGCAGGTGGACCTAAACCAGAATGCTATAGGCCAGGAAAAGCAGAGATCTGGCCTCTCCCTCGTCCTGACCCCTCAGTCAGGCACCCTGGGCAACGGGAGAACTGTGTCTTATTTGGGCCAGGTTCTTGGAGCCTTGAGCTGTCTCCATAGCCTCCATCCTGCAGATGGAGGACACTGCTTGGGCAAAATCAGCCCTAGTGCATCCCACCACTTCTGGCCTTGGCTCAGCAACTCTCTCTTGGGAGCAGGGTCCCTATTTGGGGATCTGACAAGGCAGTAAAGGCCCTACTAGGACAAGAGCCCAGGACCACAGATGGTCTTCGCATGGTCAGCTACCAGGCCTCAAGTCTCAGTGCTAAGATGATTCAGTACACCCTACAGGCCAAGTGTCCCCATGTCTGTAAAACAAGGACTTGTCCTCCTTCAACGAGATCCAGTCTCAGGTTCTTCCCACTTTTTGATTGGTTGGTTCTTTTTTCTGATATTCAGCTGTATGAACTCCTTGCATGTTTTGGAGATTAATCTTTTGTCAATTGATTCATTTGCTATTATTTTCTCCTATTCTGAGGGTTGTCTTTTCACCGTATTTATAGTTTCCTTTGCTGTGCAAATGCTTTTGAGTTTTATTAGGTCCCCCTTGTTTATTTTTCTTTTATTTCCATTACTCTAGAAAGTGGGTCACAGAGGATCTTCCTGTGATTTATGTCAAGGAGTGTGCTGCCTATGTTACCCTCTAGGAGCTTTATAGATTCTGGTCTTCTACTTAAGTCTTTAATCCATTATGAGTTTATTTTTTTTGTATGGTATTTTGAGGTATTCTGGTTTCATTCCTTTACATGTAGCAGCCCAGTTTTCCCAGAACCACTTATTGAAGACACTGTTTTTTTTCCATTGTATATTCTTGCTTCTTGTGTCAAAGATAAGGTACCCATAGATGCATGGGTCTAACTCTGGGTTTTCTATCATTTTCCATTGGTCTATAGTTCTGATTTTGTGTCAGTACCACTCTATTGTGATTATTGTAGCTTTGTAGTATAGTCTGAAGCCAGGAAGGTTGATTCCTCCAGAACCATTTTTATTTCTCAAGATTGTTTTGGATATTCAGTTTATTAGGGCTCATTTGCTCACTCAGGCTCACTTGCTCACTGAAAGCATTTCCTCTAAGATCAGGAACCAGACAAGGGTTGTCTTGTCCACTCTCACCACTTTTATTCAACATAATTTTGGAAATCCTAGCTACAGCAATCAGAGAAGAAAAAGAAATAAAAGGACTCCAAATTGGAAACGAAGAAGTAAAACTGTCACTGTTTGGAGATGACATGATAATATACATAGAAGCCATCAGGAAATTACTAGAGCTAATCAATGAATATATTAAAGTTGCAGGATATAAGGTTAATACACAGAAATCACTTGCATTCCTATACACTAACAGTGAAAAATCAGAAAGAGAAATTAAGAAAACAATCCCATTCACCACTGCAACAAAAAGAATAAAATACCTAAGAATAAACCTACCTAAAGAGACAAAAGACCTGTATGCAGAAAACTATAAGACACTGATGAAAGAGATCAAAGTTAACACAAACAGATGGAGAGGTATACCATGTTCTTGGATTGGAAGAATCAATACTGTGAAGATTACTATATTACCCAAAGCAATCTACAGATTCAATGCACTCATTATCAAACTACTAATGGTATTTTTCACAGAACTAAAGCAAGGAATTCCACAATTTGTGTGGAAACACAAAAAATCCCGAATAGCCAAAGCAATCTTCAGAAAGAAAAATGGAACTGGAGGAATCAACCTTCCCAACCTCAGACTATACTACAAAGCTACAGTCATGAAGACAGCATGGTACTGGCACAAAAACAAAAATATAGACCAATGGAACAAAATAGAAGGAGATAAATCCACATACCTATGGAAACCTTACCTTTGACAAAGGAGGCAAAAATATACAATAGAGAAAAGACAGTTTCTTCAGCAAATGGTGCTGGGAAAACTGGTCAACTACATGTAAAAGAATGAAATTAGAACAATTTCTAACACTATGTACAAAAATAAATGCAAAATTGATTAAAGATGTAAGTATAAGGCCAGAAACTATAAAACTCTTAGAGGAAAACCTAGGCAGAACATTCTCTGACATAAATCACAGTAAGATCCTCTATGACCCACCTCCTAGAGTAATGGAAATAAAAACAAAAATAAATAAATGGAACCTAATTAAACTGAAAAGCTTTTGCACAACGAAGGAAACTATAAGCCAGGTGAAAAGACAGCCCTCAGAATGGGAGAAAATAATAGCAAATGAAACAACTCACAAAGAATTAATCTCCAAAATATACAAGCAACTCATGCAACTCAATAACAGAAAAACAAACAACCCAATCAAAAAGGTAGGCAGAAGACCTAAACAGACATTTTGGCAATATTGTAGAGTAATTATCCTCCAATTAAAATAAATAAATAAATAATTTTAAGAAAAGAATCATATACCATGATCAAGTGGGATTTATCCCAGGGATGCAATGATTTTTCAGTATTTGCCAATCAATCAGTGTAATACACCACATCTACAAATTGAAGCATGAAAACCGTATGATCATCTCAATAGATTCAGGAAAAGCTTTCAACAAAATTCAGCACCCAGTTATAAAAAAGTCTCTCCAGAAAGCAGGCATAGAGGAAACACTGTTGTTGTTAGTTGCTAAGTCATGTCCGACTCTTCGATAACCCCATGGACCCTCGCCCACCAGGCTTTTCTGTCCATGGGGTTTCCTAGACAAAATTACTGGAGTGGGTTGCAATTTCCTTCTCCAGGGGATCTTCCTGACTCAGGGATCGAAACCACAGCTCCTACATTGCAAGCAGATTCTTTATTACTGAGCCACCAGGGAAGCCCCAGGTTTGCCATATGTGATCTTTATTACATTGAGGTCTGTGTCGTCTGCCTTTCCTGGTGGCTCAGCAGTAATGAATCTGCCTGCAATGCAGGTGATGCGGGTTCAATCTCCAGGTCAGGAAGATCCCCTGGAGAAGAGATTGGCAACCCACTCTGATAATGTTGCCTGGAGAATCCCATGGACAGAGGAACCTGGGGGGCTACAGTCTACAGGGTTACAGAGAGTCAGACAGGACTGAAGTGACTGAGCACACACACACACTGGGACCCACGACCCGGGGCCAATTCCTCTGGGAGAGCACAAAACTGGCTTTAAACTGTAACATCTGGCATGTCTTTTCCACCCCAGGCACTCCCTGGTACATCCCAATTGTGGCTGCCATACCCATCCCTCTCCCCAGGCTGAAGGAACAAATTCTTAAAAATTTGCCAAGCCTTGATTTAGTATCCAAGATGTAATTTCCCCTGAAGAACAAAAGTTCCATGCACACTGGAGAAAATGTGAAATCTGCTGTTTTTGGATGAAATGCCCTATAGATAACAATTTAGTCCAACTAGTCAAATGTATATTATTTGAAGCTTGTGTTTCCTTATTGATTTTCTCTCTGGATGATCTGTCCATTGGTGTTAATGGGGTATTAAATTCTCCCACTATTACTGTGTTACTGCTAGTGCCCTTGTCCCTATGGTGAGCCCCTGCTACCCCATGCCTCTGCAGGATAACTTCCAGTACTAGTATGCAGGTTTGGTTAAGTCTTCTATGGAGTCACTGCTTTTTTCCCCTGGGTCTCAGTGTGCACAAGATTTTGTGTGTGCCCTCCAAGAGTCTCTTTTTTCCCCTCTAATGTGAAAGTCTTGCAATCAAATCTTGCTGGTCTTCAAAGTCACCAGGGTCTTCCCTGGTGGCTCAGAAGGTATTCCCTATGGACTACTACTCCCATTGCTGGCCTTTCTTGGGGCTCAGAATCTTCATAACAGTGGGAGAACCTCTGTGGTATAATTGTTCTGAGTTTGTGGGTCACAAATAGAGCAGGGATGGGATTTGATTTTATTGTGATTGTGTCTGTCTTACCATTGAAATCTCAACTCAATCCTCACTGCAGTGGAGAAGCCTTCCTAGACCCTTGCAAAATCCCCCTTTATAAGGTTGTCTTAGTACCATGCACCTTTCTTTCATAGTAGTCATCACTGTTACAATGTTATTTGAGGGATAATTTGATTGTTGGCCTCTAAAATGTGAAGTCTCTTTTCTTTCTCTGTTACACCAGTGAAAGGGAAAGTTCTCTATTTCTTTTCTATTGACAACCAATACATCTGACACCAAATGTGTGGGCTTTTTTCTCCACACCAAAAAATTGGCTTAAAGCTCAACATTCAGAAAACTAAGATCATGGCATCCTGTCTCATCACTGGCAAATAGATGGGGAAACAATGGAAACAGTGGCTGACTTTATTTTTTGGGGCTCCAAAATCACTGCAGATGGTGACCACAGCCATGAAATTAAAAGACACTTACTTCTTGGAAGAAAAGTTATGACCAACCTAGACAGCATATTAAAAAGCAGAGATATTACTTTGCCAACAAAGGTCTGTCTAGTCAAGGCTATGGTTTTTCCAGTGGTCACGTATGGATGTGAGAGTTGGACTATAAAGAAAGCTAAGAGCCGAAGAATTGATGCTTTTGAACTGTGGTGTTGGAGAAGACCCTTGAGAGATCAAACCAGTCCATCCTAAAAGAAATCAGTCCTGAATGTTCATTGGAAGGACTGATGTTGAAGCTGAAACTCCAATACTTTGGCCATCTGAGGCAAAGAGCTGACTCATTTGAAAAGACCCTGATGCTGGGAAAGATTGAGGGCAGTAAGAGAAGGGGAAAACAGAGGATGAGATGGCTGGATGGCATCACCAACTCAATGGACTTGAGTTTGAGTAAACTCTGGGAGTTGGTGATGGACAGGGAGGCCTAGTGTGCTGCAGTCCATGGGGTCGCAAAGAGTTGGACACGACTGAGGGACTGAACTGAACTGAACTGAACTGAACCAATTCTATGACACAAGCTTGGTGTCATTTCAATTCTGACACTATTTATACCTAGAGTTAGTGTCATATCCCACAAGTTAAGTGCTCAGATCCACAAGACTACCCCACTTCTGAGGTCAGTCTCAAGTCTGGGCTTCTTGTACTTCTGACCAACCCTTTATGAATGGAGCATAACCTCTTCCCCCCGCCCCCAATAATTTGTTAGAATGGCTCACAGAATTCAGGAAAACAGTTTAGTTACTGGATTACTGGTGTCAACAAAAATTTTAATCAATAGTCAATCTGATAAAGAAATGGAAAATTTTATTGAAGCCAAACTGAGGATGCAGCTGAAAGGATAGTCTATCTGAAAGCTCTGGGGACTATTCTAAGAGGTGAAGGGGGAGACTAGTACATATGGATTTTGGCAAAGGTAATACAGGCAATTAAGCACACATCTCCTTGCTGCTAGTCACTAGGAACAGGCACCTTAGTTAATGGTTTTAGTGCTTTTCTAAGTATGGGAAGATGCAAGGATTCATAAGAAGTTTCTCCTGAGAATATTTCACCATCTGAAGGCCAGTTCTGTCACTTTTACCAGAGTATAGAGTGCCTCATCCTGATCATCATCCTGAATTCTTTTCAGGATATATTGTGGGTTCAGTGACTATGGCTATATGGAACTTACAGACTATGACTATAACTCTTATAGAACTGGATGATGGGCAGCATTCTTTACAATCACTTCCCTTTTAGTCTTAATTTTGACCAAGATTTGGGAGGCATTTTGTGACCAATTTTTCCCATGGCACTAGGACTGCTCATTCCCATCTTTCCATATCTAGAGTTACATCATTACAATCCTTGATCTTACAGGAGTATATATTTGGTCAATCATTTCAAGTCACTAGTCAACACAAACTTTATCTGAGGCTCAGATATGCATATGGTAATTCAAGAAACAGTAATCTTATAAAATAGGCAGAATATAGGTAAGATAGCTAGTAATACTAATGTAGTCTTAAGTTAATATTTAAGCTAAGAACTTTCATTAATTGTGGCCCAGTACCCCCTCAGGTTGTCTGACCATTCTGTTCTGTACCACTACTACCTTTGTGAGAAACTATATATTGCATATGCATAAATCCTTACAGCATTTAGAAAGGAATATTATCTTCTAAGAAGTGACATGGCTGGTACCAGAAGGAGAAAATTTTATGTTTATGGTTGAGTAGATATTTCTGCCATTGGTGAGATCTGGTTAACACATAATGCAGCTGCACAATGCACACTAAAGGTGGCGGGGGGGGGGGCGGTGGCGCTGAGGGGATGAGGAGGTCAAAGGACAGAGAAAGAGTGTATGCTTAGTTTTCTTGTCTTGCCTTAAAATGTGAATTTTTATTTCATCACTGATTTATTATAAAAGATATATTTCAGGAACAGACAAATAGAAGAAATGGACAGAGCAAAGTATGTAAGAAGGAGTGTGAAGCTTCCATGTCCTCTCCAGACTCACCACCTTCCCAGAACCTCCATGTATTCACCAGCCTGGAAGCTCTCTGTACCCTCTTGGTGGGCAATTTTTTTTTAATAGAGGCTTCATTATACAGGCATGATTGATTAAATCATTGAACATTGGTGACAGAACTCTATCTCTAGCCCCTCTCCCATCCCTGGAGATTGGATGTGGGTGGGTAGGAGAATTGGGGGATGATGGGGCTGAAATTCCAACCCACTAACCACGTGGTTGGTTCCCCTCAGCTAAAATCCTGAGACTATCCAGGAACTTCAGTCATATGACTGTAATAAGATCAGTCATCTTATTACACACACACACACACACACACACACACACACAACACATCACTTTGAAGATTTCAAGGGTTTTTGGAGCTGTGTGTAAGGAATGTGGGAGAAGACAAACATATATTTTTTGTTATATCACAATATCACAGCTTCTCACATTAGAATATAAGCATTCTGATGGCGGAGACCTCTGTTTTGGGCTCACTGCTTTATTTTGTGTTCAGCACAGTTCCTGGCACTGTGTGATGCTCAATAAGTCCTGCTGAATGAGTAAATAATGAAGGCATGCGTGGATGAATAAATATCTGCCTGAAATGGTATAGACACATTTCCTGTATTTCTATTTCCATCTAGGCACCTGGGATCTACAGCTCACAAGCCCTAAACTACACAGCTTTGGGGGCTGCAAGTGTTGGACCTTGATGTAAAAGGTGATTTCCTGTCCTTACCAGCTGGTGATTTCCTTTGCCTGCTGGTTGAGCTCTTGAGGTGAGGTGTCCTTCTGCATCTGGCCTTGGGAAAGATCTTGCATGTCGGGATTCCAGATCTATTGGCATCCCTGGGCTCAATTTGAGCTCTGGTAGGAAAAAAAGAGAAGAAGTGGGGAGAGTAATTCTAACAGTTTCTGGCTTAGAGGAGAGAGGGGGTGGGGGAACGGATGCATTTGAAAGCTAGCAGTTACAATTCTCCCCCTCCTAATCGTCACCTCTTCTGAAGCTCCTCCAACCTCAAGCCGCCCTCTCATAACCTTTTCCTCTGATGATTGTGGAGGGGCTTCTTGCCACCCATCCTCCTTCACAGAAGACACTTTCCATCTTCCTCCATCTCACCCCCAACAAGTGGGTCTCAGATTTTCCCTTGCCCCTCACAGTGGGCAACACTTCTGTTTTTCCTCACTGAATGTTTATTTAAAATTTCTTCCACTCCATTATGTAATATGTGCCTTCTCATTAAAGAACATTTGAAAAATGAAGACAAGTAGAAGAAAATGATGCTACCTACCACCCCTCCCCCCAAAAAACAGTGTTAATATTTTGACGGTTGTTTTCTGATGAAACAAATTCATATTTTATGGCAAGACAAAAAAAATGACTTAAACATAAAATTTTTCTTTGCCCGCTTGGGCCTCCTCCCTCCGCCTTACTGTGTAATATGAGTCTGCATAACCAGACTTCCTAAGGAGTAACACTTCTTTTTAATATTATAAAGCATCATAACTCCTTAGGAGATAATCTTCCTTCTTAATCTTGTCAGGGGTCAGGACCTATGACTCACTTACTTGCTTTGTATGCATAGATCTGGATTGTGTAAACTGTCAATAAGCCATCATTTGACTATAACCGTTTGTCTCAAAATCATATGTAACTGTGATTTGACTTCTACAAGGGATGAACAGTCCTCAGAACTTTCTTAAAGAGCATCTCCTGGGTTATAATTCTCAGGTTGGCATGAATAAAATTTTCTATTTCTTTCTTAGGTCAACTATTGATTAATTTTTTCACTGACACAAGTTTTTTGCATAGGCCTTTTAAAAATGCAATTGTAATCATACTACTTTTTATACTTGTGATGTTGTAGGGGAGGAAACCCAATCTTCTACCCTCTTCCTTTCTAGGTTCTGTGACTGAGACCCTCCGCTTAATCAAAGATTAACAAGAGAAAAATAGACAGAAGTGTAATAACAAGTATACTTCCTATATACATGTGAGATACCCAGGTAAACTAAATAACAAACCCCCCTACCCGAAATGGCCCCTTCCATCTCCACCTCTAGCTAAAGACAAAAGATAATGTGAAGGGCAGTCATGGGAGGTTTGGGCAAAGCACAGTAACGCATGGTTGTTATGCAGTTTTAGATCACTTCTTGCCTAGATGGGAGGGGAGTTTGGGGAAGAATGGATACATGTATATGTGTGGTTGTGTCCCTTCCCTGTTCACCTGAAACTATCACAACATTGTGTTTTAATCAGCTATACTCTAGTACAAAATAAAAAGTTAAAAAAATTAAAGAATCAGCTATGAGTGACATGTTCTTTTATTGGACAGAGAGGTTTACTGAAATCTCTGAAAGAGGTTTACTTAAAACTCTGTTGTCTGCTTGTCTGTCACATGCCAGTGGGTGGCCCTATTCAGAGGGAAGTCCAGGCTCTGGTTTAAACTTGATCCTTCCTTGCTTTTCTCTCCATGATCCTGGAGTCAGAATGAGGAGGCTGTCTTGGAGAAGCCAAGATGGAAGGATCCGTGAGGGTGATAAGATGGAGATGTACGTTGATGGTTCAGGGAAGCTTTCCAGAGCCAAGTCACAACGTTACACGGTTTGGGGAATAGTCCTAAAAACTAGTGTTGTCATGATTCCATCTTAGTTTTTATCAGCTGGATGTGAATAAGGCTTCATTGTCATACACTTAATGTGTTTGCTTAGATCTTTGGCTAACCAACGTTTTTTCATGACTTTCTGACAGCTGTTTTTGTTCAATAATGAATAATGAAGTGAGATTTACTGTAAAAAATAAATCACTGCCTTTTCCATTGATAAGAGTTTTTAGAGATTTAGTCACCCTCCTCTTCCTGGTAAAAGGAGAGACACCCTTCACATGGAGATATCCTTTATAAATATAAATGTCCCTTACAAAAGGATAACTTCTGTTCCTGTGTCTGCTGTTTCTTAAAAATAAACAGCTCAAGGAAATTCCCTGGTGGTCCAGTGGTTAGGACTCTAAGCTTTCACTGCCAAGGGCCAGGGTTCAATTCCTGGTCAAGGAACAAATATCCTACAAGCTGTGTGGTGTGGCCAAAACAAACAAACAAAACACAGACACAGCAAATCAGCTCAAAGTAGTCATGCTCAAGAGGCGTATTTTTGGGTGGTAAAGTTGGCTATCCTTCAAAGTCATAGCATTTTCTAGTTTTATAATGCATAATTCTCTATTTTAAGTTTTAAAATCACTGATTCAGTTTCATTACTGGTAATTTATCTGTTCACTTAGTGATTGAACAAAAACGGCAGCAACAAAAATTGGTCTGCTCATATCTTCTACTTCCTGGTTCAGTTTTGGGAGATTGTACCTTGTCCATTTTTTTCTAGGTTGCTCATTTTACTGTCATATGATTGTTCACAGTAGTTTCATATGATCCTTTATATTTCTGTGGTGTCATTTGTAACTTTTCCCTTTTTCATTTCTGATTTTATTGATTTGGGCCCTTTCTCTTTTTTTCTTGGTAAGTCTGGCTAAAGGTTATCAATTTCATTTATCTTTTCAAAGAACCAGCTTTTTTCTTTCTTTCTTTCTTTTTTAAAATTTTAATTGGAGGCTAATTACTTTACAATATTGTGGTGGTTTTTGCCATACATTCACATGAATCAGCCATGGGTGTACATGTGTACATCCTGACCCTCCCTCCCACCTTCCTCCCCATCCCATCCCTCTGGGTCATCCCAGTGCACCAGCCCTGAGCACTGCCTCATGCATCGAACCTGGACTGGTGATTTATTTCACATATGATAATATACATGTTTCACTGCTATTCTTTCAAATCATCCCACCCTTGCCTTCTCCCACAGAGTCCAAAAGTCTGTTCTTTACATCTGTGTCTCTTTTGCTGTCTTGCATATAGGGTCATCGTTACCATCTTTCTAAATTCCATATATATGCGTTAGTATACTGTGTTGGTGTTTTTCTTTCTGACTTACTTCACTCTGTATAATAGGCTCCAGTTTCATCCAGCTCATTAGAACTGATAAAAATGTATTCTTTTTAATGGCTGAGTAATATTCCATTGTGTATATGTACCACAGCTTCCTTATCCATTCGTCTGCTGATGGACATCTAGGTTGCTTCCATGTCCTGGCTATTGTAAACAGTGCTGTGATGAACATAGGAGTACACGTGTCTCTTTCAATTTTGGTTTCCTAGGTGTGTATGCCCAGCAGTTGGATTGCTGGTCTTATGGCAGTTCTACTTCCAGCTTTTTAAGGAATCTCCACACTGTTCTCCATAGTGGCTGTACTAGTTTGCATTCCCACCAACAGTGTAAGAGGGTTCTTTTTCTCCACACCTTCTCCAGCATTTATTGTTTGTAGACTTTTTGATAGCAGTCATTCTGACCGGCATGAGATAGTAAGTCCTCATTGTGGTTTTGATTTGCATTTCTCTGATAATGAGTGGTGTTGAGCATCTTTTCATGTGTTTGTTAGCCATTTGTATGTCTTCTCTGGAGAAACGTCTGTTTAGCTCTTTGGCCCATTTTTTGATTGGGTCGCTTATTTTTCTGGAATTGCGCTGGAGGTGTTGCTTGTATATTTTTGAGTTTAATTCTTTGTCAATTTCTTCGTTTGCTAGTATTTTCTCCCATTCCAAAGGCTGTCTTTTCACCTTGCTTATAGTTTCCTTTGTTGTGAAAAAGCTTTTAATTTTAATTAGGTCCCATTTGTTTATTTTTGCTTTTGTTTCCATTACTCTGAAAGGTGGATCATAGAGGATCCTGCTGTGATTTATGCCAGAGAGTGTTTTGCCTATGTTTTCCTCTAGGAGTTTTATGGTTTCTGGTCTTACATTTAGATCTTTAATCCATTTTGAGTTTATTTTTGTGTATGGTGTTAGAAAGTGTTCTAGTTTCATTCTTTTACAAGTGGTTGACCAGTTTTCCCAGCACCACTTGTTAAAGAGATTGTCTTTTCTCTATTGTATATTCTTGCCTCCTTTGTCGAAGATAAGGTGACCATAGTTGCATGGATTTATCTCTGGGCTTTCTATTTTGTTCCATTGATCTAGGTTTCTGTCTTTGTGCCAGTACCATACTGTCTTGATGACTGTAGCTTTGTAGTATAGTCTGAAAGTGTTTAAGTTTGTAGTATAGTCAGGCAGGTTGATTCCTCCAGTTCTATTCTTCTTTCTCAAGATTGTTTTGGCTATTCAATATTTTTTAGAATTCCATACGAATTGTGAAATTAGTTGAAAGAGCCAGCTTTTAATTTCATTGATTTTTTTTCTATTGTGTTTTAGTCTATATTTTATTTATTTCTGCTCTGATCTTTATGATTTTTTTTTTCCTTCTATTAACTTTGGGTTTTGTTTGTTCTTCTTTCTCTAGTTTATAATCCTTAATTTCTAATGTAAACATTCATGTATATTTCCTTTGTGGTCAGACTCTTAGGTGTTTTCCAGAACTTCACCATCACACATGGCAAAATAACACACCTTTCTGTAGGTAAGCCTCATATTCCTTTTTGAGACAAGATAATCCTCAATCCAACTTCTTCAAGAAGCATTGCTTTAAGTTCTTTTAACACTTGGTAGGGGGAGAGACCAATTCGCATTTCCTCCCTCTCTTCCTGCCCCTTTTTGCTGTATGTCAGTGTTAAAATAAATTTCTTGGTCCAAGATGGAGCTGCTTCAGCCCAGGGTGTCAAGTGAGCAAAGTGAAACTCAAATAACTTGTGTCTCTCCAAATGATTCCCTTGATCAGAAATGCAGTGTATCTGTCCAGCCAATCCCCAAAGGCTAAGCCAACTTTGGGTCTTCTTATCCCAAACAAGGTTGATGTTGTGGCTCCAGCCAATCAAATATTTTCTGTTTTCTTTTTCCTTGTTCTTTATTCTTTATCCTGTAAAAGTGTCCTGTCTCCTGCTCAATTTGCAGTTCTCCAAATGGAGACTGTACACTTCATGAAGTGTTTAAGTTTGTTTGTATCACCTAAGCTGTTTATTTTTTAATGCCAGTAAATGGGACTAGAATATGTCACCCTATTGGCAGGTGAATTATTTTGCCCTGAAGTCAGCTAAGATCCAGCCATTCAGGAAAACCTTTTTACCACCCCTTAATATTGCCTAAAATAATTTAGAAATGTGATCTGTACCAGAAAGAGGTTTATTACCAGAGACAGCATTTTCATCTGAGACACTGTATGGCAGGCAAATATCTGTTAACCAAATATTTGCTCTTCTCATCTTCCTGTGAGCTGTCTTCTACCCCTATTAAGTCCTGGCTCCCCATTTCTTTTTTTTTCCCCCCATTTCTTTTATTAGCTTAGGATGGTATATAAGCCTTAATTGCCTGACTACCTTTGAGTCTCATATTCCTATGGGTCTCCTGTACATATAAAATTAAATATGTTTTTCTTTCGTAAATCTGTCTTCCATTGATCTAATTATCACAGCCAATAATCCTAGAAGATAAAAAGAGGAAATTTTTTCTCTCCTAAAATAGACATATCTCTTTTAAGGGCTGAGTATTCACTTTAATGCTTCTGTTATCTTATCCTGAGTTGACTTTTGGGAATTTAACCATTTTTTTTTAAGTACTATTGTCTTTGCTAAGCATAAGTACCATATATGAATCTGACTACAGACCAAGTGCTTGTCTCATATAATCCGCACCACTGGAAGCCCTATAAGGATTTTGGAGATAAGAAACTGGAGGCTCATGGAACCCAAGTCTTTGGCGAGAGTTGCTCTGCTAGTGTTCTCAACCCCAGGCCTGCCTGTCTCCAAAGCTATGTCCTTTTCTCCATCTACAGTTGGGAAGAGGGGGATTCACCCTCTTCCTCTGCAGTGGCTAATAGGTAGTGGAGAGGGCTTTGCTTTTGTTCTAGCCTTGGTTGCATACTGCAGTGTGGAACTTTAGCAAGTTTCCTAGTGTGTCTTGGTTTCAGTTTTGACATCTGCAAATTGAACATAAGTAACCCAGAATAGCTTGCCTCATAGGAGTCATATGAGGAACAAATGGGACAAAATTTATGTGAAAGTAACTTGCCCTAGTGAGAGATTGTTGGGTGAGAAAGTGTGGGGAGAGAGGGGAGTCTAAGAAGACTCACTTGTTGAGAGGTTTAGGTGGGTGTGAAATGCTAGTGGAATCTCAGTGACACATTTTCTCCAGTGGAGTCAGGCAAACACCCTGAGAGGTTGTCATCTCAGTCTAGGGAATACTGTAAAGCAGTATTTTTTTCCAGTTAGAATAATGGGGGAGTCACAGTCTTGCCTAAAACCCACCTGACTTTGGGCTGAAGAAGAGAGAACAGCGCAGCTCAAAGAATAAAGTATCAAAATTTTAACTAAAGACAGAATCAGTATTACTAATTTTTCCTTTTTCTTCAGTCTCCAATCTGCCTTGGCAAGGCATGCATTTATTTAAAATTTTGGTATTTTGTCCATCACAGTGATGGGACTGAGAGCAAGCCACCTCAAGGTGTGCAAATGTGGTGAGCAGATTATTTTGAGCTGAAAATTAGTCATCAGTTAATGAGGTTAGTCATCAGATAGGTCTATTAAATTGTAACCTGCCTTCTGATCAAACTTGCTTTAATTGTTTTTACAAAAACTTCCATTTTCTTCAAGTGTCATGCAGCCTAAATAAGATGTTTGCCCTAATTATTTTTTCAGGAACTTGGAGTCAGCTATTCATTTGGAGATTGAAGCAAAGACTGAACTTAAGAGATTGAACTTAAGACTGATTAAGATCTCTGGTTCTCCAACTGGGCATGCATGCATGAGTGTCCTCTTGATGACATTTTAACATTCAGTTCAGTTCAGTCGCTCAGTCGTGTCTGACTCTGAGACCCCATGAATTGCAGCACGCCAGGCCTCTCTGTCCATCACCAACTCCCGGAGTCTACCTAAACCCATGTCCATCGAGTCAGTGATGCCATCCAACCATCTCATCCTCTGTCATCCCCTTCTCCTCCTGCCCCCAATCCTACCCAGCATTAGGGTCTTTTCCAATGAGTCAACTCTTTGCATGAGGTGGCCAAAGTATTGAAGTTTCAGCTTCAACATCAGTCCTTCCAATGAACACCCAGGATTGATCTCCTTTAGGATGGATTGGTTGGATCTCCTTGCAGTCCAAGGGACTCTCAAGAGTCTTCTCCAACACCACAGTTCAAAAGCCATCAATTCTGCGGCACTCAGCTTTCTTCACCGTCCAATTCTCACATCCATACATGACCACTGGAAAAACCATAGCCTTGACTAGATGGACTTTTGTTGGCAAAGTAATGTCTCTGCTTTTAAATATGCTATCTAGGTTGGCCATAACCTTCCTTCCAAGGAGTAAGCGTCTTTTAATTAGAAATTAGAGGGTCCAAAAGTCCACCCTTGGAACATGCTAATGTAGCCATTTTCAGAACATGCATCCAATGAAGAAGCCTGTAGCTAAGTTGTAGTGCACAATGATTATTATCTCACTTTTTTTCTAATTACCTTTCCCCACATTCCTCATGCCTCAGACCACCTGCTTTCTTACCTGACCCCTTCACCTTTGGGGAAACAGATTTGAGATTTGTTCTCCTGTCTCCTCACTTGGCTGTCTTATGAATAAACCTTTCCTCTACTGCAAACCTTGGTAACTCAGGAACAACAGTGAGACCTAAAAGAATCTAAGATAGGAGACCTGTCCAGGAAGGTTCCGCACCCCCAATCTTTCTGAGAATTAGGAAAAAATCTCTTCCTTAAGACATGCTGATTTTATCTTTAAAAAGTAATTATAGTAATAAATACAATCACTTACAATTTACCATATGACTATCACTCCATTGGGTGTGGTGTCTCAGGAAGGACACATCTATGAAGGGGAGCAGAATTCGTCACCTCAAAAATATGTCTCTTTGCAAACGCTCAGGGCTGGGGCAATGGGATGACCCAGAGGGATGGGATGGGGAGGGAGGTGGGAGGGGGGTTCAGGATGGGGAACACATGTAAACCCATGGCTGATTCATGTCAATGTATGGCAAAAACCACTACAATATTGTAAAGTAATTAGCCCCAAACTAAAATAAATAAATTTATTAAAAAAAAAGAAAAAGAAAAAAATATGTCTCTTTGGCATAAGGATTATTTTGTGCTGATTGTTTTTACAGAAATAGCAAAAGCTCTGAAAATGAATAGACCTTACTCTTTTGTAAGTGACATTTATATTTACACTTCCCCAATGCAGAAGTTGTTTTCCCTTAAATAAAGAAGACACTTCACACCCCCAGACCTCGGATCACAGATCTGTTCCCAACATTTCCATTCAAGTTGTGTATCCAGAAAGACATCCAAAGCAACCTTCTCTCTCTGTATGTTCCTTGTTTGAGTTTCCAGTCAGCCAAACCGTCTTCCACCTGGTTTCTCTTTCCTTGTGTACTTTGACTCCCAAGTCTTGTGTATCCACACTTTCTGTGGTCAGGCCTGCTGCCACTGTCCAGGGAAGTAGTTCCTGAAGGGTTAGTTTCAGGATAGCAGACAGCACGTCTGACCAAAATCAGTGTGAGCTCAGCACAGCACATGTGAGCTCAGCATGTCACTGATGAGTCAGTAAATCAATCCCCTTCTGACTGCTGTCTTCTGCTTCTGCTGCTAAGATCGGCTGGCCACCCTGAATTTCTTGCCCTCTTGGCAACCAAACACTTGGTGTATTCTTCATCTCCAAGCCCTGGAAAGGGAGCTGTTATTCAAAGGTGTGAATCTGTGTTAACATTTCAACAAAGATGCTTCTAAGCCCCTTGCTTTGAGTTGGCCAATAAATTCCTAGTCAAATTTCCAGGGAAGGATTTGGGGTTTGAGGAGATTTGTCAGCAATGGATAGGATGTGGGACTCTTTTTTTTTTTTGCCTCACCCCATGGCTTGTGGGATCTTAGTACCCTAACCAAGGATTGAACCTGGGCCCTCAGCAGTGAGAGCACAGAGTCCTAACCACGGGACCACATGGGAATTCTCAGATTAGGAACCCTTAACTCTGAAGGAGCATAAGGGATAGTTTATTCTGGAAGGCAGTCAGTGTTCTTCATCCTTCCTTGATGTTTTTGGTCAAGTCAGTGAATTCTTCTGACAGTTTTCTTTGGAGCACATGACTGTTTAGACGACATTCTTATAGGTAGATGACCTTGGTGTATCTGACTACATGGGCAGGGAGTGGGGTTCTGTTACCTGTTGGGCAGACATAAAGATGAAGAACACTGTAAGGGAGCAGGGCTCTGGATCCCCCCAAGAGACCTCACTATCCCAGACACTTCACTGCCAAGGGTACCCCACTCAAACCCCCCACTGTGCTTGCTCCCCTGTTTAATCATTTTGACCTTAGAAAAACTATCCCTCAAGCTTAACCAACATTTATCTTGAATGCTTAATGGACTGAACTTTCCTTCTAACAATCTATCCAAACCAGCCTTTCCTATTACTAAGCACAGTGCTTGCCCCATCCTCAATTTTCTGATCTGGTTTGAAGAGGAGAAAAGAAGTTATCCCTGCTTCCACCAAGCGTGATCTCTGAAGGAATAAGTTTTACAAACGTACTGTATTGGTAGTAATTTGACTGTGGGGGGAGGTGCAAACTAGATATAACATAGCTAGACCATGGAAAAGAAGAGGAATGTTCTCCTGCCTCCAGTTTACAAGTGACTCAAAATAAGCTGGAGTTGTCTCCCCAGCCATCCCTTTCTCCCAGGCACAGCCTAAGCCGTGGATCTTTTCCCACGCCCTCAGTCAGGGTCCTGCTGATTTTCCCTATCACTCCTATCTGGAACCTCTCTCCTACTCTATTTGTTCCACTTTATCCCCACTTCAACTCCTAAAACACAATTCTCTCCTTTCCCCCACATACTGTGTAAACTTAAGCAAAGGGAATGGGATATACTGGGTGCCTTTTAGTACCATGGAAAATGAGATCCCTGGGGCCCAAGAAATTCTAGGTAATCTTGAATAAGAAAAGAGGATGGGACACCTAAGATGAAACTCAGCCTTAAGGGTTCTTACCTTTGGGGATATGTGCACAGTGGAATAAACGGTATTTGGCGGGTTTTCCTCTGGAATAGTGCTCTGTTAGAAAACAAAGAACAAACAAAAGAAATCATCACCTACACCCTGGGTCCTTGGACGAAAAGTTATGACCAATCTAGACAGCATATTAAAAAGCAGAAACATTACTTTGCTAGCAAAGGTCCATCTAGTCAAAGCTATGGTTTTTCCAGTAGTCATGTCTGGATGTGAGAGTTGGACTATAAAGAAAGCTGAGTGCGGAAGAATTGATGCTTTTGAACTGCGGTGTTGGAGAAGACTCTTGAGAGTCCCTCGGACTGCAAGGAGATCCAACCAGTCCATCCTAAAGGAAATCAGTTCTGACTATTCATTGGAAGGACTGATGCTGAAGCTGAAACTCCAATACTTTAGCCACCTGATGCAAAGAGCTGACTCATTTGAAAAGACCCTGATGCTGGGAAAGATTGAGGGCAGGAGGAGAAGGGGTCGACAGAGGATAAGATGGTTGGATGGCTTCATCAACTCGATGGATATGAGTTTGAGTAAGCTCTGGGAGTTGGTGATGGACAGGGAAGCCTGGCGTGCTGTAGTCCATGGGGTCGCAAAAAGTTGGACACGATTGAGCAGCTAAACTGAACTGAAATGAACACCCTGGGTCACATAGACAAGGCTAAAGAGACATCCAGAATCTGGAGAAGGGAAAGCAGAGGTGGGAGGAGACGGTGAGAGGGAAAAGAGGGTTCTGGGGCAGGAACGGGGAGTGGGAAGTATTCTTGCCCATGACTGCCATTGTACTTATTAATGACTTTTTTCAAGAAGCAATTGCATTATTTTTAAACTGTGTTCTGTTTAAATCACTTAATAAATATGTAAGATAAATAAGTCCCGTGAGCTATGAATCTCCCAAGTGATTAAAGAATAATTTGAAATAATACTGCTAATGTTGCAAACAAACTCAAATCACAGAGGGATAATACAATGATGACAGCAATAACAAAGGCTCCTTCCAGGCCAGAGAAAGATATCCTGGGTCAGTAAAGTTTATTCCTGAACATTGAGGACAGTAGTGTGGTCTCCAGAGAATGTGTCTTGAGCAAGAGAAGAGGGGGATGTTTGGAAAGTGATCAATTTTGACAAAAGTCAGGCTGAGTGGAGCACAGAGAGGTCTCTCCTGTGAGGAAGGAAGGAGCTCTCAGGACATCAACAACTTGGAAGAGGAAATGTAATGACTCCTCTTGGAAAAGCTGTAGATAAGTGTAACAAGATGCATCCTGATCTGGAGGCACTGACGACTGGAGTAACACTAAGATTTTTGAGGCTCCAAAGTGCTTTAATTTTTTCATTAAGTGGGCCAATGTGGAAAGAGCACTATGACCCTTAAGGAGCAAGCCCAGCCTTGGCTACAATGATTGCTCCCAGGGGACCTTTTGAAGCTGTCTACCTAGTTCTTGTCTCAAACCTGCCTCTCTCTCTCTTTTTTCTATAATCAATTAATCAATTTGGCTCCTCTGGATCTTAGTTGTGGCACACAGGATATTCATTGCCGAGTTCAGGCTCTCTTAGTTGCAGCATGTGGGATCCAGCTCCATGACCAGAGATTGAAACCAGGCTTTCTGCATTGGGAGTGTGGAGTTTTAAACAATGGACCATCCGTGAAGTCCCCAACTTGTCTCTTGTTATTTGGATTTCTTTCAACTTTATCTTGGGATTTTCTTTTCAAAGAGTTTTCTTTGAATTAACGTTGTGGTCACTGAAGCTTGATGACCCACACATGGGAAATCTTGGGTGTAGAACATCTGAGCCCCCTCCTGCTGTTTCCTTGAATTGCCTCAGAGGAAAAAGCATCTCTGAAGCCCATCTTCTGACACCATAACTCAAACATCATATCATAATCATATTTATGTTCCCACCATCCTGTAAAAAAGGAATCAGGCCTGATGAGTGGCCATTGTGGCAGTGGGGGAAAGGAGTGATTACATGGATCACAGTGTTAGCATTCCCGGCTGGGTCAGAACCAAAGGCCACCAATTCCTGCACAGGAAAGAATCCATAAAGATGGAAGAGGTAAAGTGCATTGGGTTTCAAGGGTTATACATTCTCATTTCTCATGTTGCCCAAATCCTTGGGAAAAGCTCAACTAAACAAAGGAAGGACTCAGAGGATTATCAGGCCCCAGAAAAAATGGGAAATAACTCACATTAAGATAATCAGAGATTGTATCATACTCGGACATCTCTTTAGAAATGGGAGGGAAGGGAAGAGTTTCCTGAGGAATGTCCAGTTCCTTCTTCTCTTCAATGAACTCTGAAACCAAGTTGAAAGAGAATCAGAGCTGGTCCTCCTTCCACTGGCCACCCCTGTTCACCATCCCATTTGAATAACCCACTTAGGGTGACCAACCATCCTGACTTTCCTGTAACTGAAGGGTTTTCCAAGACATGGGACTTTCAATGCTAAACCCAGGAAAACTCCAAGATGAACTGGTAACCCTCATCACTTTGTTTCCCAAACTCTAAATAGGAAGCAGAGGAGATCATAAATGCTTCCTCAGTGTTTCCAGGAGGGAAAGAAGATCTCAGTGTCTGCAGTTCATTCCTAACCAATGCTTAGGTCCCTCCCTGATACCCTGAGTGGACAGTAACAGTGGGAACCCAAGAAGACAAATCGGCAGAGTTTAGGGACATGGGGAAAAGCATGGAGAAAGACAGACAATGCCTTCTCCAGGAGGAATGTATCTAGACTGAGGTGAGGAGTAAAGAGAAATCTCTGGAGTTGATCCAATGGAGAGAATTTGGATGGGCTGGGGGCTCTGACAGGGATGGGCTGACTGGAGGGTGCTGGTCTGTGGACCTCAGTGTTGGAGGCCATGGCCTCCCAGTCAGGGGAGCAGAGTCAGTGGTGTGGGGCCTGTGGCAGCAGGAGGGCTACACTAGTAAGTCCCTCTGGGGAGAAGGAGAAGGCAGGCACTGGAGAAGGAACTGAGAAGAACTTGGTCTTCGGATAGAAATTAAAGCATTCTCTCCACTCCAGAACTAAGGAGTGCCAATGGATGGTACTGTCCTTTAGGACAGACTGTGGCTTCTTCATTTCTGCATCCTTAGAGCCAGGCACGAAGATTGGCACACAGTCCAACATGCTTGTTGAATGAATGAGGGATAAGATACAAGACTGAGGTAAACAGTACATACTCTACCTTTTTTTCTTTTTCTTCGTATGATCAAAATAATTAACACCGGTGTGAGGGAAAAGAGCAGGGTGAATGACAACAAGATGTAGAGGATCACGTAGGGAGCCAAGCCACCAGCAGCACCTTTAAAAAGAGAATGGGTGGAGGCACAGGGCAGGGAGAAGAGTCAGCTAGGGAAAATGGCCCAACTTCTGGAGCAATTGCAACCTTCCTCCCAGTCTGATGATTTCCCCAGGGCTTCTAGTTTTCACAAAAGGTTTGTTTGCATGGGAACCAGGAGAAGAAGATATAGGTCTTAAGAACAGGGGCTCCTGGAGAAAGAGGAGAGACAGTCACCTTCACAGAGATTCTGGGCAAAGATAGGGTTTGAGGAGTTGCTGCTGATGGGGTTACTGGCCATGCAGATGAAGGTCATGTCACTTTTCTCCCACCTCCAGGATACGTGGAGGATGGAGCCACTGTGGGATTCATTGGTTGCCTGGTCCAGAGACTTCCAGCTGTAAGTGACATCCTCTTCTCCATGTTCCACGGAACATGTAAGATTGGTTACACAGGTGCCATTCTTATTGTCCTGCAGACCTATGACGACTTTGGGCTTTGACAGGTACTCTGTTAAGAGAAACAGACAACTTAATAGACACCCAGTCTTTGCTTGGACAGCGTCAATATCAGGGATTTCACCACTTTATGAAGGCAGTCATCCACCTTCGGATCTGATTCTGCTCACCATAGACACGCAGCTCATACTCCTGGGTGAGGGGATACTGGAGAGTTGAGTTGTGTATTTCCACACGGTAGATACCTGAGTCATTCTTCTTCAGTCTGCTGAGCTTCAGGGAGTAGCCTTCATGTGGGAAATTCACTCTTTCCTTGTTACGATTTTGGGTCACTATGATAAGGGCTTTTTTGTCTGCTGTTTTTGGCTGTATGGTGATGAGAGAGGTTGCATTGAAGACCCAGATAATGCTGTCAACTAGATTTACTGAGAGATTCAGAGGGAAAATCACAGACCCACCAACGGCACCAACCAGCTTCTTTGGGATTCCAGAGGCTGCTGGCCCTGCAGAAACAAAGAACCATAAAGTAAACCTGAGTCCCTGCCCTTGCCTCCAATTACTCACTCCCCGTGGGTCTCGGAAAGGTCCCAAGAAACCCTTTCAGTCTAACCTAACCAGCCCCAGGAAACCCTTTGGGACATCCTCACCCAAAGACAATGAGGTCAGAACTCTCTGCCCGAAAGGGGTGATGGCAGGTAAACCAACCCCATTTCCAGAGACTTCTGGTTGAAAAGACCAAGCTCTGAGGTACACCATGAAGCTCAGCTCCCGCCTTGACAAGTTCCCGTAGAGGAACAAGTAGGGAGGTTACTGTTCAAGTTCAACATAGGACTTCCAGGCTGCTCCTGGGAGAGCTGATTTTGATGCAGATGAAGAAGGTAGCAGTCTATGTGACCTGGGGCTGCTGCTGCTGCTGCTAAGTCACTCCAGTCGTGTCCGACTCTGTGCGACCTCATAGACGGCAGCCCACCAGGCTCCGCCGTCCCTGGGATTCTCCAGGCAAGAACACGGGAGTGGGTTGCCATTTCCTTCTCCAGTGCATGAAAGGGAAAAGTGAAAGTGAAGTCTCTCAGTCATGTCTGACTCCTAGTGACCCCATGGACTGTAGCCTACCAGGCTCCTCCGTCCATGGGATTTTCCAGGCAAGAGTACTGGAGTGGGGTGCCATTGCCTTCTCTGTGACCTGAGGCAGAGGTTCTCAATCACAAGCCAGAGCACCGAGAAGAAAGCTGTAAGTTCAAGACTATGGTAATATAGAAGTTTGAAGATGATTTATTTTTCTATTTTTTTAAATTAATTTATTTTTTATTGATGGATAATTGCTTTACAGAACTTTGCTGTTTTCTGTCAAACCTCAACATGAATCAGCCATTCAGTTCAGTTCAGTCGCTCAGTCGTGTCTGACTCTTTGCGACCCCATGAATCGCAGCACGCCAGGCCTCCCTGTCCATAGGTATACATATATCCCCTCCCTTTTGAACCTCCCTCCCATCTCCCTGCCCATCCCACCCCTCTAGATTGATACAGAGCCCCTGTTTGATTTTCCTGAGCCATACAGCAAATTCCCATTGCCTATCTATTTTATATAGTAATATCATCTCACATCTGTCAGAATGGCCATCATCAAAAAGTCTACAAACAATAAATGCTGGAGAAGGTGTGGAGAAAAGGGAACGCTTTTGCACTGTTGGGAATGTAAATTGATACAGCCACTATGGAAGACGGTATGGAGATTCTGTCTCCATACCGGAATATGGTATGACTCAGCAATCCCACTCCTAGGCATATAACTTGAGGAAACCAAAACTGAAAGAGACACATGTATCCCATTGTTCATTGAAGCACTATTTACAATAGCTAGAACATGGAAACAATCTAGATGTCCACTGACAGATGAATGGATAAAGAAGTTGTGGTCTATATACACAATGGAATGTTTTTCTATTTTATAATAGAATGGAGGGAGTTCAATGGCATCCCACTCCAGTACTCTTGCCTGGAAAATTCTATGGATGGAGGAGCTTGGTAGGCTACATTCCATGGGGTCGCTAAGAGTCCGACACGACTGAGCGACTTCACTTTCACATTTCCCCTTCATGCACTGGAGAAGGAAATGGCAACCTGCTCCAGTATTCTTGCCTGGAGAATCCCAGGGACGTCGGAGCCTGGTGGGCTGCCGTCTATGGGGTCGCACAGAGTCGGACACGACTGAAGCGACTTAGCAGCAGCAGGAGGGAATTCAAGATCATCCCCAAATGCGGTTCTCATTCACTTGAGTTCCAATATCCTTTCTTGAGTGAAAAGGATAAAAATGAGTGACTGGGAGCTCTGAAATATGTCCAGGCTACCTTGTGATGCTTACTCTGAACTATCGGTAATTGTAGTAGGGTTTTAATGCCCACTGTTTCCCTAATTTTTATTTCACTGCAATATTAATTCACCTCAAAAAGCATGGCTTGCAAACAACCATCACTGATTTTGTGTCTCCAGGTGAAAAATAGTTAAGAATGGCTGCTGAAAAAGCTTCCAGAAGTGGTCAACTGAGTATTTCTAATAAACAATTATGAGGAATAAGTCACCTTCTACCTATTAAGATCTGAAGGATAGCCTCTGGATGTAGCAGTGAGGGAACTTAGATAGGGACTAGCTGTTTGAAAGCCCCTACTCTGATCTCATGTAACCGAAACCAATGCTTAGAGGAAGATTTTTTTTTTTTTTTCACAGTCTCATTTTACAGACCAGGAGCCACAGCCACAGTTAAGGTTAAGTGACTTACTGAAACCACATGGTAAGAGGCAGACACTACCTCAGTACTCACAGGGTTAAGACCTTACACAGCATATTTTACAAATGAGAAAACTCAATAGTATAAGCTATTCAAGGTTCAGAAATAGTGGAAAAACTAAAACCAGAACCGAAGTCTTCTCCTTGAAGATGTTCTCTATAAAAGTAAAAACCCAAAGTTATTTTTCCTTCCTAGTTGGTCATTCTTTCATAAAATATTAAAGTTTATATTTTTTGCTGTGTTGGTATAAAAGTGAATGTAACACCTGTTAGATTTATTACTACATAGTCATTATTCTTGCAATATTTTTTTTCTTCAGATTTTAAAAAAAATAAAAATGAAAACTAATGTGGGTCCCAGGCACTGTGCCTAATTGGGCCTGTGTGATTGACCAAGCATTCGGGCTCTTTTTCGTTTCACAGCTAGATCTCTTACCATAGTATTTTCTACCACCCTAGCACTCATGTAACTCATACCTCTTCCGGTAAAACACAAATTCCTGCAACTGGCTTATCCAGATATCTAAAATCATGAAAGCCTGAAAGTGAAAATGTTAGTTTCTCAGTCCTGTCCAACTCTTTGGTACCCCATGGGCTATAGCCCGCCAGGCTCCTCTGTCCATGGGATTCTCCAGGCAAGAATACTGGAGTGGGTAGCCATTCCCTTCTCCAGGAGATCTTCCCAACACAATGATCAAACCCAGGTCTCCCATATTGCAGGCAAATTCTTTACTAACTGAGATGCCTGAATAAGTTTTTTATCTAAAATCTTAATTCCTATTAACACTCAACTACCCTAGAAAGTATTATTCCCAAATAACTATGTTGCTATTACTAAGGGTTTATTCTGTGTCAATTTTTTTTTTGTAAATATTACACCTGTGACTTAGAGAAATCCTGAAAATTAGTTTTGATCCTTTTATCAGGGATCAGCAACCATATAGGCCATGGGCCAAATCTGATCTGCTCCTGTTTTGAAAATAAAGTTTTACTGGAACACAGCCATGTTCTTTCCATAGCAGCAGTCTATGACTGCTTTTCCACTACAAAGGTTGAATTGAATAGTTGTGATAAAAATCATACTGCTTGCAAAACTTAAAATATTTACTATTTGGCCCTTCATAGCAAAAGTTTGTTAACTGGATTTGATTTTAATAAAACAAAACCTCAATTAACTTGTCCAAGAGCACAAAGCTAGCAGGTGATAATTTGAGGGTTTAACCCAATGTCATTCCAGCCCTGGAGCCTGAACTCTTTACACTACAGCTCAGTTTGAAGGTCCCTTGGCATTTGTTACAGCTCCAGCCCTTTCCATTACTCCCCATCCTCAGTTCCCTCAGGGGTTTAGGTGTCCACTCAGAACCCCAGGGGCCTCATTGAAGCCCAATTTCCCATTCAAGTCCTTTCTTGACCTTCCTTCAGGTGTAAGCAGTTCTACCAATGCCCCAGAGTAAGGGAATCTGTTGCTACCAAATGTTGACCTAGTCCTCTGATTATAGGTCTTGGATCTTGACTAGCTTATTTGCTAAATTTATCTCTGCAAGAACTGATTTCTCTTTCTGGGTGAATATTTTTTAGGAGTTGGTTTTTGCTTTCAAACATTTTCCTCTCTATAATTTATCAGTCACTGCACATATACTTTGGATCACTCAAGCCTTTGTCAAATCACCCTGTTAAGTAAGCAGATCTTTAAAAAAAAAAAAACTGCCTTCCTTGCTTCTCTAATACTAAGGGAAAGATGATTTTTCATTGCTCTCTCTTTGGTCATCTCATGAGGTGTCAGAATAGTCCTAGTAAATGTTACAGACAAAAATTAATTTTATTTTGAATTTTTGATTTATCAATTAATGCATTTGTTCTTTTACTTCAATCACAAGATGGAAGGGGTGAATATTTTGAAGTCAAGTAAAGACTGGCTATGACTTGCCCCTAAGTAGGTGAATTTCCTGGATTAGGGCACATTTCAGTATATATTTTTCTCACTTGAGGTGTTGAGGGGATGCTTAAGTTGGGGAGGTGCTAAAATTGTAAGAATGTGACGTTAGTGTTTTAGCACTCATGCAGCACTTACTGCTGCTGCTAAGTCGCATCAGTCATGTCCAACTCTGTGTGACCCCAAGAACTGCAGCCTACCAGGCTCCTCTGTCCATGGGATTTTCCAGGCAAGAGTACTGGAGTGGATTGCCAGTGCCTTCTCCCATGCAGCACTTAAGCCATGAGTAAATAATTGTTCTTTTTACATCTCTACATATGTAGTTCTATCTCCCCAGGGTACATTTTAAGAAATGTGAATTTTGTGAAGATATAAAAAACGTCTTCAAATCCATTGTTCCTTGTTAGAATGAAACTGGAGGACAATACAGTGCAAATTGCCAACAGGAACCTAGATGGAGGATATTGTTCTGTCTTTATTGTGTCTTCAGGATGAGAAGAAGTATCATAAAAGAGGAAAGTGGTTCCATGCCATTCCCTTATGTGAGCTCAGAGGTTAGGGGGCTGGACTGGTGAATCCTAACCAATTTTGCTTCCTCTTCCCAGTTGACTTTCTTGATCCAGAAACAAGACACTTCTCTTCTCAGTTGTTAAGACTGAACTAAAGCTTCCCTTTCTTGGATGGCTTCCCCACCTTCAGTGTGTGGCCCTATAGGGTTTTACCACATCTAGGTAGGTCATGCTCTGCTCATTCAGTCATTCCTTCTTTTAACAAGAGTTTGGTTAGCTCCATATTTTGGCCAGATACTGTTTATGAACTGGAGGGTATAAATGGGAAGCAAAATAATCATGATCCATGAGTGGAGTTGGAAGAGAGTCATTAAATAAGTAACAACATGTGTTGTGAAAGGGGAAGCGACAGGTATTTAGGGAACACACAGTGGGGGGTGGGGGATGTAACATGTGTGATCAGAACATCCTAGAGAATGGGTGGCTATTCACATTTATCTATAAGGCCTGGAGGTTTGGGCCCCATGAGATTCCCACCTGGATCAATGCAGTGAATATTGTAACTTGCCTCCTCTGCATCCATTTCACTCCTTCCTCATTTTGTAGCAGCCAAATGGTTTAGATAAGACTGACAGGCACTCAACTCAAGTAGTAGCCTTCCTCTGGCATTAGTTCAGGGGTATCACGCGTCCCAGGTTGATTGTATTTAGAGAAGCCCAGGATTTTTGCCCCTAGGCAAGCAAAAGTTGATGCTGTGGGATGATATGAAGCCTTGGACAGCCACTCACTTAACCACCAGACAAGCAACCAGGACTCCCCCCTCAGCTGATCCCCGGTTTATGTCCTAATTCATGCTTTTGTGAAGAAGAACTAAAGAGCCTCTTGATGAAGGTGAAAGAGGAGAGTGAAAAAGTTGGCTTAAAGCTCAATGTTCGGAAAACTAAGATCATGGCATCTGGTCCCATCACTTCATGGCAAATAGATGGGGAAACAGTGGAAACAGTGTCAGACTTTATGTTTTTGGGCTCCAAAATCACTGCAGATGGTGATTGCAGCCATGAAATTAAAAGACACTTACTCCTTGGAAGGAAGGTCATGGCCAACCTAGATAGCATATTTAAAAGCAGAGACATTACTTTGCCAACAACAGTCCATCTAGTCAAGGCTATGGTTTTTCCAGGGGTCATGTATGGATGTGAGAGTTGGACGGTGAAGAAAGCTGAGCGCCGTAGAATTGATGCTTTTGAACTGTGGTGTTGGAGAAGACTCTTGAGAGTCCCTTGGACTGCAAGGAGATCCAATCAATCCATCCTAAAAGAGATCAACCCTGGGTGTTCATTGGAAGGTCTGATGTTCAAGCTGAAACTCCAATACTTTGGCCACCTCATGTGAAGAGTTGACTCATTGGAAAAGACCCTAATGCTGGGTAGGATTGGGGGCAGGAGGAGAAGGGGACGACAGAAGATGAGATGGTTGGATGGCATCACCGACTCGATGGACATGGGTTTGGGTAGACTCCGGGAGTTGGTGATGGACAGAGAGGCCTGGCGTGCTGCAATTCATGGGGTCACAAAGAGTCGGACACGACTGAGCGACTGAACTGAACTGAACTGAACTGATCCTTTTCTCTGTCTATTGAAATCATATTCAGTACTCATAAAGCCTACTTCAAAGCCCTTCCCTGAGAAAGTCTTCAACTCTTTCTCACACTTAACCCTTTGAAATTCCACCATGATTGTCATTTTATTTTCCACTTTAAATTCCCCATAAGGAGATATTCCCCTGCCAGGTGACTAGACATACCATTTTTCTGTGAGTTAGCAGATGACTGATCTACAGGCATTAGATTCCGGATCCCATGGTGATGGGGTCTTGGATCTCATCCAGGGATGAGTGGAGGTGACCTCTCCTCTCAGGCAGCTTGGGGCAGTGTAAAACAGTTATAACTCTGGGCTAACTGGCTGTCAGAAGCCTTGGGTTCCATTCTGGTTCCTCTCTAATAATAACTCCAGCAATGAATACTTGGTATAATGAGTATTCCCTTTCTTGATCCTCAGAGCAACTCTGTGTGATAGAAGTTAAGCTGTACTTTATAGATAAAGAAATTGGGGCTCCAAGATGCTGAGTGACTTTCCCAAGACCCCAAACTGGAAAGTGGCAGGTGTGACAAGAGGAGATAGTTTGTTCCTTGGTCTCCTCTAAAGACCCTCATTCTTTCCACTTCTGCCTCCCACTACTGCTTTGAGTTTCAGTATTCTAAAGTCTCATAGGAGAAAAGGAATAACCTTTATCCACCAGAATTTGGGTGAATATGAAGGGTAAATACAGATGTGAAGGCTTTTTTTGAGAAACACAGAGCAGTCTGAACCATGGTGGGGGGCATAAGGGAAGCAGGCAGTAGTGACATGAGACAGGCTTTGAGAAAGCTTCCTATTTTTTGGTCTCATTTCTACAAGAATGGCTAAAAGTGAGATTTCCCAATTTTGGGGGGGGGGGCTTCTCAGCAAGGTAAGCTTCTTAAAAGGTGGTCTGGACCCTAATGCATATACATCAGTTACTGGCTAATGCACAACAAAAGAGTAAGTCCAATCACCGCATGGGGAGATAGCTCCTACAGTGAGCATTCCCACCTACTTTTGGAAGTGGAGGGAGCTGGGGAAGAAGACCCTTTTCTTTCTGTCCTGGCCAAGCTTCAGATATTTTTGGCACCAGGAGAGTCAACCCTAAGATGCTCTTCATAACAAGAAGGGACAACAGCTCCTCCCCTTTGCCACATGCCTTTCCTTTGGTTGTCACCTCCCAAAACTTCCTTCTTGTTTGTCTCTTCTTGTCTTTTTTAACACCTCCCCAATACTGTCTCACCCACTTTTTCTAATTTCATTTTATTAACTTTCTCCTCAACACTATTGTATAATAGAATCACCATAAAATTGTGCCCATTTTCCAGATGAGAATACTGATGCTGTAAGAGTTACTTCTTAGCCCCTCTGAATTTGGCTAGGGTGATTCTTAGTTGGTGCATCCTCATTCTGACAATGGAGTTACCTATTCTTCTTGGGCATTTCCAGCGCCTACCTTGGCTTCATGTACCTGGAGAGGGAAGGAATCCCTGGGGAAGGTTCAGCTCAAGTACACATTCAGCTCAAGTACTTTTCCTGGGAGTACAGTGCTAGCCAGTTAGTTTTCTGTGATGAAATGAGCACTAGCTTTGAAAACTCAGTCTCTGGTCTACCTCCTAATAGCTGTATGATCTTGCCTAAGACATTCGACCTCTCAGAGCCTATGTTTTGGGGATAATAATACCTATCTTGTAAACTTGTGAGGAAATTGTATGAAAAATGCCTTGTGCAATAGGAGCTTAATAAATGGTGACTTATTATTATATTGTTTTGCATTTGATATCCCATTTAAAACATCACAATAATTTGCAAGTTAGGTTTCATTTTCTGTTACGTATTTGTAAGCAAAAAGTTTCAGAGGCTAAGAAAGCTATTCACAATAATATAGTTACTATCAAACTCAGGACTTCTTGTCCAGGGGCAGCACTCCTTCCATGGTCCTACCTCCTGGAAGCTCTAGAACAATCTTGGATTGTCCTTTCAATTACAAGAGGTATAGCATGTAGGCTGCCACAGTCTCTTGGAGCAGGGCACACACTTGCAACCTGCTGCCTTAGGTCAGGTTTCAGGTGAGCACCTGAGTTTTGAAAAGTCCTGCCATGTTTCCCCCCACCTCACCATCCCCAAGTTCCACTTCCGATCACCATTTCCATTCATGAGTGTTTTTTTAAAGTGGGGGTCTATACCAGAACCAGGGGCTTCCTAAAAATAGAAACTTCTAAGGAACTCAAGGAAGATGAGAGTCTGTTGATGCTGAACACTTCAAGAAGTCTGGTGGTGGGGAGGAAAGAATTGGTTTTCTAAGCAGAGACTGATGGGATTGCTTGGGTTAAGAGAGAAAATTCAAATGTTCTCTGCCATTAAAATGATTGTTAAATGAATAATTATTTAAAATATTTTTATAAATAATATATATTTATATTGATGTAAATATAAAACATGGGCTTCCCTGGTGGCTCAGTGGTAAAGAAACTGCCTGCCAGTGCAGCAGATGCAGGTTTGATCCTTGGGTCAGGAAGATACCCTGGAGACAGAAATGGCAGCCTACTCCAGTATTCTTGCCTGGGAAACACCATGGATAGAGGAGTATGGCAGGCTACAGCCCATGAGATGGCAAAAGAGTTGGACACGACTTAGCGACTAAACAACAATGAAAATATAAAACATAGAAATGCATGTGTAAATGTGATAAATATATTTAAATAAAAATATTTAAAATACATATTTCTAAGTAAATAAATATACACTTGTACCATCTCACTATCTAATTTTGTTTTTAAAATTACTCTCAAAATGAGGGAGAGCTGAGGTCTGGAGAAGATGACATCCTCTTCATCTAATTCATGGCAGACTCCAGATTAGAACACAGGTCTTCCTGGGACCCAACACCACTTCTTTCAGCCCTTCTTTCCCTGGGACAGTCAGAAGCACAGTCAACCCCCAAAGTCATTCCTTCTCCTGTCCCTCCAGCCTCTTTCTGCCCTCTGTGATCCAGATACCACAGGAAACGAAAAGCAATATTACGTGAGAGATAGAGTCTGCTGAGTTGAGCCAGCGGTCCAGAGTGGAGCCAGGAGCCTGGAGCTACACCCAGTATGGGGTAGACAGCCAGGAAAATAAGAGGATCTGGTTGCACTCACCTGTGAGCTGGCAGAGGAGAAAGATGAAGCATGCTGAGGTGCCAAGCATATTGCTCTCTGAATGTCTGTCACTGAAATAAACCCACTTCCCTTTTGTAGTGCTTACATTTCTTCCCCAGTTGGAAGGCAGGGTCATGGATGACAATGAGTCATCTTAGTGACTTTTTCCCCCATGCCCACGGGAATGACTAAACGACTAATGACTAAAGCTATATGATCACCTCTTTCTGCTACACCATAGGACCTCTCAGAGATTCAGAAGAGAGAACATGAAAGGAAATAGAAGGTTATATGGAGAATGAAAGAGTCGCACTGGAGATAATAATAATATCTTTTGAGCTTTTCAGAGTACCAGGAGTACCTGAATTCTTTCATGTAGTCCTCAAAACAATCTTGTGAGTAAAATACTTCCATAATCCTTAGTTTTACAGATGAGAAAATGAAGGCTTAGAGAATATTACAGCAAAATTAAGCAGTTCTTTAATCAAAAGAAATCATTATAACGGTAAAAAGAAAAGCCATGTGGTGGGAGAAGATATTTGTATTATAATATATTTATTCTACAAGGGTCTTGCATCCATAACACGTGGTTGTCCCACTGTTCTAGCACCATTTATTGAAAAGACTGTCCTTTCTATATTGAATTGCTTTTATACCTCTTTCAAAAAGCAGTTAATCATACTTGTGTGTGTATATTTTGGGGTTCACTATTCCATTCCATTGGTTTATATAATGTAATTATTGATAAATCATGGCTTAAGTCTGCCATTTTACTATTTGCTTCTGGTTTCTTCTGAATTTTTTGTTCTTCTGTTTTTTGCTTTACTGGCCACTCCATAGGTTACTTAAATTAAAAAAAATAATTCCATTTTGATTTGTCTATAGTGTATCTTGCATGTATCTCAATAGATTTTTAAATGACTGCTTAAAGCATTACTTTGTTGTTGTTGTTCAGTTGCTAAGTCATGTCCAACTCTTTGTGACTCCACGGACTGCAGCACTTCAGGCTTCCCTGTCCATCACCAACTCCCAAAACTTACTCAAACTCATGTCCATCAAGTCGGTGATGCCATCCAACCATCTCAACCTCTGTAGTCCCCTTCTCCTCCTGCCTTCAATCTTTCCCAGCATCAGGGTCTTTGGATTGAGTCAACTCTTCACATCAGGTGGCCAAAGTATTGGAGCTTCAGCTTCAGCATCAGTTCTTCCAACAAATATTCAGGGTTGATTTCCTTTAGGATTGAATGGTTTAATCTCCTTGCTGTCCAAGGGACTCTCAATAGTCTTCTCCAGCACCACAGTTCAAAAGCATCAATTCTTTGGTGCTCAGCCTTCTTTATGGTCTAACTGTCACATCTGTACATGACTTCTGGAAAAACCATAGCTTTAACTATATGAACCTTTGTCTGTAAAGTGTCTCTGTGTTTTAATACACTGTCTAGATTTGTCATAGTTTTTCTTTTAATTTCATGGCTGCAGTCACCAACCACAGTGATTTTGGAGCCTAAGAAATAAAATCTGCCACTGTTTCCACTTTTTCCCCATTGAAGTTTTAAGCCAGCTTTTTCACTCTCTTCTTTCACTCTCATCAAGAGGCTCTCCAGTTCCTATCTGCTTCCTGACATTAGAGTGGTATCATTTTATTATCTGAGGTTGTTAATTTTTCTCCTGGGGATCTTGTGTTCATCCAGCCCAGCATTTCACATGATGTACTCTGCATATAAGTTAAGTAAGCAAGGTGACAATATACAGCCTTGATGTACTCCTTTCCCAATTTTGAACCAGTCCACTGTTTCATGTCCGGTTCTAACTGTTGCTTCTTGACCTGCACACATGTTTCTCAGGAGGCAGGTCAGGTGGTCTGGTATTCCCATCTCTTTAGGAATTTTCCACAATTTGTCGTGATCCACTCAGTGAAAGGCTTTAGCGTAGTCAATGAGGCAGAAGTAGATGTTTTTCTGGAATTCCCTTTCTTTCTTTATGATCCATTTACCAGTTCAACTAATGTGTAGAAGCATTATCTGTATTAGATTCCTTTACCATCACTTCTTAATATCTCATCTTAAATAAAACCTCTCCATACATTGAGAATCATGTCAGGTAAAGTTATAATTTTTGCTTCAATTATCAGACGTAATTTTGAAAACTCCAGAGGGGAAGGATAAGAAATTACCTATTTGTCCAGTGGTTAGGACTCAGTGCTTACACTGCAAGGGCTGGGTTCAATCCCTGGTTAGGAACTAAGATCCTGCAAGCTGCATGGAGTGGAAAAAAAAAAAAAGGAAAGAAAAGAGAATGATAGTCCATTATATTTTCTCATATATTTTTACTCTTCCCATTGCTCTTTCTTTATGCTTGATGTTACAAGTTTCTTTCTTTTTTTCTTTCTGTTTCTAGATATTCCTTTAGCCATTCTTTTAGGGTAGGTCTGTTGGTGACAAATTACATTAGTTTTCCCTCACATTGAGGATGTCTTGATTTCACCTTCGTTTCCTGGGTATAGAATTCTAGATTGACAGTTCTTTTCTTTCAGCACTTGAAAAACATTATGCTACTTCTCTTGCCCATATTGGTTTCTGATGAGAAATCGGCAGTCTTTTAAATTACCTTCCTCTGTAGTTTATGTGTTGTTTCTCTTTGTTATGAAGATTTTTTTTTCTTTTTTGTTAGCTTTCAGCTGGTTGATATTAATGTGTTTTTGTATATATTTCTTTGAGTTTCTCCTGTTTGGGGTTTATTCAGTTTATTGAAATTGTAGGTTTGTGCCTTTTGCCAAATTTGGAGAAATTTCAATGTTTCTTTGAATACTTTTTCTTGAGACAAGAAAAATTAAAATATGTGTGGATTATAAGAGGAGAGACAAATTATCATATTTTCAGATCATGTTACTGCTGATGTAGAAAATCCAAAGGAATCTGTAGACAAAGTATGAGAACTAATAAGGCAGTGAACAGGACTCAAGCAAACAACCATATTGTATACAAGATATTCTTCTAACTTGGCGTTCACTTGTTTACTAATCTTGACCTAGTTCAATTAAGAGACAAAGAGGTATTTTCCCTGTGGTAACACAGCATTTCATTAGGAGAATCAGGATATTGTGGCTTTTCTTGTCCTAGAAATGACCATGCTGATTTCTAGGATAATATGAAGAGAAAATATTTTTGAAATGGGAAGGGGCATGGATGGGGTGGAATGAGATCACTAAAAAAAATTCCTAGGGATGCCCCATTAGGACACAACTGAAAAGAGGAATTAAAAAAGTTTATGCTTTTAAAAACAGAAAGTAATTACCTTTGAAAAGTGAAACTTAGCAGCAGAGATTTTTATTCAGTAGTCACCCCCTCAAATATTTGTGGGATATTTTTGCTCATGGAACTCTGTTCTTTCTTGGTTTTCTCCTACACCAGGCTTCTCTTATCCTTTGCTCAATGTTGCATATTTCTCCCATCTGTAAATATTGAAAAGTCTCTGAGTTCAGTCCTTGTTGTTATTGTCATTTAGTTGCTAAGTCATGTCTGACTCATCGCAGTCCCATGAACTCTAGGGGCACCTCTGTCTATGGAATTTCCCAGGCAAGAACACTGGAGTGGTTTATCATTTCCATCTTCAGAGGGTCTTCCCGACCCAAGGACTGAATCGATGTCTCCTGCTTGGAAGGCAGATTCTTTACCACTGGGCCACCCGGGAAGCCCTCAGTCCTTAGACTTACTCATTTCTTTATCTATCCCAATTCCTTAGTCCATCTCATTCAGTCTCCTGATTTGAAATGCCCAATTTTATTTCCAGCCCTGACTTTTTCCTTAATTCTTGTCTTGTATAGCCACTTACTCAGCATTACCATTTGAATGTCTAACAGGTATCTAAATGCCAAATCAAACTGTTGCTTCCCTATCTTCTATTACTTTCTCCACCTATCTTCATCTCAGTAAATTGTCACTCATTCTTCAAGTTTTCAAGCCAAAAAAATTTAATTATTCTTGACTCCACTTTCTCATATGCTATGTCAATTTATCAAAAAAATCTATTGGCTCTACCTTGGAAAATACCCAGAACCTAATCACTTATCACCTTTACCAATCTTTGCCAACACCATCTCTTCCTGCACTATTGCTGCAGCTACCTAACAAATCTCCTTACTTGTACCTTGGCCCTCTGTAATCTACTCTTCACAGACCACTAGAGTGATATTTATAACATATAAATCAGATCATCTCATTTCTCTGCTTGCCGGTTGTTTCCTATATTGCTTGGGATAAAGTACAAACTCCCTTTCAGGGCTTCTAATTAGGTAGGCATGATAGCCCTTGGCTACCTTCTGATATGATTGCCTAGCTCTTTCCCCAAGTTATTTCACATCTATCACACTCACCACCTCATTGTTCTTAAAATGCTCCACCACACTCCCACCTCAAGGTCTTTGCAGTAGAAGAAAGCTCTTCTCCCAGAAGCCCACATGGCTATCTCTTCCTTAAGATTCACTCAATGTTACCTATTTAAGAGAGCCTCCTGATCCCCTTGATATAACAGCACTCCTTGATCTTTTACTCTCTCTTTATCCTGCTTTATTATTTTTTCCTATGAAAAATTGATAGAAATCTCAATTAGAGTTGAGATACCAGAAGGGGGAGCTCTCATGTCCTGAGATGAAAACAGAGCCCAAGAAGAAAAAGAAAGACTTACTTCATGAACTTTGTTTAGAGCAGCCCTGCCAAATTATCTTTACTCTTTTTAAAAGCATTCTCTTTCTTTGGCTGTGTGGGGACTTGCACATGGCTTGCCGTGATTGCAGACCCCAGATTTCAATTTTCTACTAATTTCTAAATAAACCCATCTTTGCTAGAGAAATATTAGGCAATCTATGTATTTCAGGTCAACATTCTATAGGATCTACCATGCTAAAATTTAAGGGTTCTAAGAAGAGAGACTTTCTTTGCTTGTTCAGAACTCTGTTCTCAGAACTGGAATAGTGCTGGGTACACAGTAAATCTTCAACACATAGTTGAATAAATGAGTGAGTGTCCGGAGCATTAAGAGTTGAGTAATTATGAGTGATACCCAGCATTTCCCTCTTTCTATTTGGAAAGTAAAATTGAGAGCAGAAAAGGTATGGGATTTCTTAGGACCTCAGGACTCAGCCTTCTGTGAAGATTGGTACAGTGGCAGAGAAAAATGTGAAGGGAAGATTCCCTCAGTCTAGAGAGGTGAGAGAAAATTAATTAAAAAATAGAATGCTTGTATATTTCCAAAAGGAAATCTATGTCATCTGAAAGTGAGAAACGGTTATTGCTTTAAACCTTGACTGTATTGTTAGGACTCACTTATTTTAAAAACAGCCTTTCAATAGTATTTTATTTTCAAAACATCGATAATTATAGTATATTATGCAAAAGTAGCCACAAAGCAAGCACAGCAGTCACATTTCTTATGGTGTGATTTTTCATTCAATTGTCATTAAATTTTTTCATCGTAAAATGACTAAGCATGATACTAAAATGTGAAATAGAAAACCTAAAATTTCAAGTTAGAAAATGCAAGAACACCTCGATACTTTTATCACTAACATGTTAATCACAATTTGACCAAAATTCTGAACATTTTCATTAGAATGATTCTTGGAACTCTGAAGTGTTCACATTAGTGTTACAATGTCTCTGGGAATGCACATACTTTTAACAAGGTAGTGCTTTGAGACTTCATAGAAACCAGCTGCAGTGAGAGTCCTGTTTTCACTGGTCAGTGGCTCCCCTGGTATGCCACTGCAGAGTGCACTCCTACTGGCAGAGCTACACAGGGAACCTTCCAGTCCATGCCGAAAGAGGGAAGCACACCCACCTTCCTCTGTGTGCCCTTGTTCTCCTCCTGCCTACTTGGCCAGGCTTGGACTCTGCTGATTGTCATGTCCTGTGCAGATTATTTGGATATGAACCTGTGACTGTACTTTGCTGGAATTGCTCCCATTTTCTACAAGTGGTCAGAGGTGAGAGAATCATTAGATCTCACATCTCTATTGTGCATTCCAGTCTTCATACTTCTTCACTTACATTCTCTCTCTGGGTCCCACCAATCACGTGGCATGTCCTTTGGGGAAGGGCCCTCTGGGAATGAGGGTAACCCCTTTATTTTGCCAATTACCATGGCCAGACCACTCCACCCCCACATGCTGACCCCAAACACCCAATGACCTACAACAAGTACTGTGGTGAAGGGTCCTGAACCAAAACCCTGGTGCTCCTCATTTGTCATTAACATAACTTGTGTCACTCACTATATTATCTGTTGAAAATACAGTTGAAAGACTTTTCTTCTTTCAAATAAACCATGCTTTATTGGGGAAATCCACATATAAGGCAACAATTACAATGCAGAGGGCAAGGATTGCAATGGATAAAGTCTAAGGGGCTTTTGGAGTACAGAGTAGTTCTAGTAAAAACTGCCTCCTCTTAATGACCTCATGGGTTGTTGTAGGGTCAAAATTATAGAATGAATGTGAAAGCACTTTGTAACTCTAAAGGGCAATACTATTATGAGTGCAAGACATTGTTCCTGCTTTAATGCATGGTCATTTCCAGATGTGGTTGGAAGACAAAACAATTACAAGTTTTCTCTGTTAGCTCTCCATTCAATCCCTTTGAGAAGATGGGACATAGGAGGGGAAATGATATAAGAAATGCTCAATGTGCTCTTTGTCAGTCCATTTACCCAGAGATTGTCCACATTTCTTGTTACTCACAGTACAGCCCTCCTTCTCACTTCCCCTGGTATAACTCTTGCCTCTCTCTTTCTCACTCTGGAAGTATTACCCAGTGAGTGGATGAGCACACAAATGCTCCAGCCACACTTCCTAGACTTGAGTCCTGATTATGTCCCTTCTCCCTGTTTAGTCTTGGCCACAATGACTTTATTGCTCTATGCCTCAGTATACTCACATGAGAAATGGGGATAACTATAGTTCTTAGTCCACAAGATTATAAAGATTAAAGAGATAATGAGGGACTTCACCTGTGGTCTTGTGGCTAAGATTCCATGCTCCCAATGCAAAAGGCTTGTGTTCAATTCTGGTCAGGTAACTAGATCTGACATGCAGCAACTGAGTTTGCATGCTGCAACTAAAGATCTCATAACCACAACGAAGATCCTGCATGCTGCAACTAAGACCTGGTGCAACCAAATAAATAAATAAATATTAAAATAAATAAATAAATAAAAATAAAAAATAAATGTGTTAAACAACAGATAATAGATACTAAAGTGGCATAGAGACTGCCTCCTAGTAAGTCCTTAGTAAACATTAGCTATTATGTTAATTAATTCATTTAAAATATCTTCTAATCAGTTATAAAGAGCCAGGCCTTGAGCCTTAAACATGAATAGATGAAGTCTCAGTCTTTATGTGAGGAATGCTGGTGAGCCATACACCAACTGTGCATCTCCACTTGCCCTCTGTCCTCTGTGTTGATGTTCCAGCTTCCTCCCCACTGCAGAAAAGCCACCTGACCCCTTCAGAGAGGTCATAGCACTCCTAACAGATACCTCATCTCCAATTCCCTGACTCTTTGCTGCTCTCTGCTGGCAGATATGTGTGCCATGTGCCAGGCTTACATAAGAGGATGGGGGGAAGTAGGTGGGAGACTGAAGGTGTGTGTAAGGTGACAAACATGGAGATGTCTGCTATACCTAGTCTCTGCTTTCACATAGCTCATGCCACCAATTATAAATTCTGACACTATATTCATATACAGCTGTCCCTTTGTATCATGGAGGTGGGGAGGGGTGTTGGGTCTAGGACTGCCCACCTCATACCAAAATGCCCTGGTTTCTCAAGTCCCTTAATCACCCTTGGTATCTGCATGGTCTGGAATCACAGATATGGAAGGCTGACTGTAATATAAATCTTTTTCAAAAAAGGTAGGGAGTCAGGGGGAACTTATTAGAAGGTCAACATTTGTCAGTTACTTAGCTGTGCAAATTAGTATAAAGAGACTTACATATCACTTTGGGAGCCATTTTGTGGAAATTAAAGGTGATTTTTATATAAAATACTATATTTTGAAGTAAAGAAGACAGGATAAGTTAGCACATTAAGATGACTATCACATCAAATCGATACAAGACTAGAAAGCACACTGGAAGAGCTTGCCACCATGTGCCCCTGACAAGCTGTGACCAGCTCTGATCTCATATAAGTTGTTGATATTGACTCCACAGCTAAACTCAGCAAATGAATACAATTAGTAAAAACTCTCAGAAAGAACACAAATGTATTGTGGATTAGCAAGTGTACAGAAAAGTTCTGTCTTAGAAGAGGCAAGGAGTAACATTAACATGGTGGTATATTTCAGTGTAGTTGATTTACGATATTGTGTTACTTGCTGCTCCACAGCAAAGTGAATACATTATACATATATCCACTCTTTATTAAATTCCTTTTCTATGTAGGCCATTACATAGTATTGAGTAGAGTTCCCTGTGCTGTATAGCGGGTCCTTATCAGTTATCGATTTTATATATAGTAGTATGTGTATGTCAAACCCAGTTTCCCAATTTATTTTTCCCCTCCTCTCTTCCCCAGTAACCACAAGACTGTTTTATACTTCTGTTACTCTATTTATTTTGTAAGTAAGTTCATTCGTATCATTTTTTAGATTCCACATATAAGTGATATCATATGATATTGTTTATTTTTGCTTTTGTTGTTCATGCTATTGCTGTCATATTAAAAAAAATCATTATCAACACCAACGTTAAGGAGATTTTCCCCTATGTTTTCTTATAGGAGTATATCTATCATCTCTGTCTGACTTACTTTACTCACTATGACAACCTCTGGGTCCATCCATGTTGCTGCAAATAGCATGATTTTGTTCTTTTTATGGCTAATATTCCATTGCATATATGTACTACATGTTCTTTATCCAATCCTCTGTTGATGGATTTTTAGGTTGCTTCCATATCATGGTTATTGTAAATATTGCTGCAGTGAACAAATGGTGTGTGGGTTGCACAAATTTCTTAAATATTTAGATGTTAATCCCTTATCAGATAGATAATATGCAAATACTTACTCCCATTCGGTAGGTTGCCTTTTCAATTAGCTGATGGTTTCTTTTGCTGTACAGAAGCTGTCTAGTTTGATGTAGCCCCACTTGTTTATTTTGCTTTTGTTATTTGCGCTTCTGCTGTCATATTAAAAAAAATCATTACCAAAGCAATTTCAAGGAGATTTCCCCCTATGTTTTCTTATAGGAGATTCACAGTTTTGTAAATCTTTAATCCATCTTCACAGTTTTTGTGAGTGGTATAAGGTAGGGAATCTAATTTCATTCTTTGACATGTGAATAACCAGTTTTCCCAGCATCATTTATTGAGGACTGTGCTTCTTCCATTGAGTATTCTTGGTTCCCTAGTCAAATATTCGTTGACTGTATTTACATGGATTTATTCTTGGATTCTCAGTTCTTTTCCATTGGTCTATATGTTTGTTTTTTTATGCCAGTACAGTATGGTACAGTGTTTTGCTTACTATGGCTTTGTAATAAAGTTTGAAATCAGACATATGCTGTCTCCATCTTTGTTCTCCTTTCTCAGGATTGCCAAGGTCTTGTGGGTTCATGTAAAATTTTCTATTTCTGTGAAAAATGCTATTGGGATTTTGTTAGGGATTGTACTGAATCTATAGGTGGTTTTGGGTAATGTGAATATTTTAACAATATTAAATCTTCCAATTCATGAACACAGAATTTTTTTGTGTGTCTTCAATTTCTTTCATCAAAATCTTATAATTTTCAGTATACAAATCTACCCCTTGTTAAATTTGCTCCTAAATAGCTCATTATTTTTGATTCTATCAAAAATAAGATTGTTTTCTTTATTTTTTGGTTAGTTCATTGTTACATAAAAATGACTCATGATTTTCCCTTGCCAAGCAAACCAAAGATATACGCATAAAACAGCTCCTGACATGTTCACAATCATCAAATGAATAGCTCAAATGATTCTTCAGGAATATTGATGTACAATAAAATTTTGTGGCTAGTGAAAAAATGCAATGTTGATTGTTGATTTTGTATACTGTAACTTAGCTAAATTCCTTTATTAGTTCTAATAGATTTTTGGTGGAGTCTTTAAGACAATTTAGACAAATTTACTTCTTGCTTTCCAGTTGGATACATTTATTTCTTCTTCTTGCCTAATGGATCTGGCTAGGACTTTCAGCGCTATGGTGAATGAAAGTGGTTGGTATGGGCACCATTGTTTTGTTCTTCGTGTTGTCAGGAAAGCTTTCAACCTTTCACCATTGAGTGTAATGTTAGCTGTGATTTTGTCATATATGGCCTTTCCTACATTGAGGCATATTCCTTCTATACCCCATTTGTTGTGAGTTTTATTATGAAAAAATGCTGATTTTTTTCAAATGTTTTTTCTGCATCTATTAAGATGATTATATTATTTTTATCCTGTTAATATAATTTATCACATTTATTTATTCACATGTGTTGAAATCCTAGGGATAAATTCTGCTTGATCATGGCATATAATTCTTTTAATATTTTGTTGAATTTGGTGTGCTAGTATTTTGTTGAGAATGTTTGCATCTATACTCATCGGGAATGTGGGCCTGTAGCTTTCTTTTCCTTTAGTTCCTCACTTGGTTTTGGTATCAGGGTAATGCTAGTGTAATAAAAATGAATTTAGGGATGTTCCCTCCTCTTTAATTTTTGGGGAAGAGTTTGAGAAGAATTACTGTTAATTCTTTTTTAAATGTTTGGTAGAAATCACCAGTGAAGCCGTCTGTTCAGTTTTTTCTATGTTGAGAAGTTTTTGATTACTGATTCAACACCTTTCTTGTTATTGGTCCTTTCAAATTTTCTGCATTTAGTCACTCAGTTGTACCCGACTCTTTTCTACCCCATACACTGTAACCCACTAGGCTCCTCTGTCCGTGGGGATTCTCTAGGCAGGAATTCTGGAGTGGGTTGCTGTGCCCTCCTCCAAGGAATCTGCCCAACCCAGGGATTGAATCCAGATCTCCTGCATTTCAGGCAGATTCTTTACAGTCTGAGCCACCAGGGAAACCTCCCTGAGATATAGGAGAAGTTCAAATTTTCTCTCTCTTCATTATTCAGTCTTGACAGGTTGCACATTTCTGGGAATTTATTGATTGCCTCTGGGTTATCTAGTTTGTTGGTATATAGTAGTTCACAGCAGTCTCTTATGATGTTTTGTATTCCTGTGGTATCAGTTGTAATGTCCACTACTTCATTTATTTTATTTATTTGAATCATCTTTCTTTTTCCCTTAGTCTAGATAAAGGTTTGTCTATCTAATCTTAAAGGGAGATGGCACATTTACTGAAACATACAAGAAGTTTACCTCCCAAGAACATAACAGCACAGTCAGAGTTATAAACTGCTGCTAAGTCGCTTCAGTCGTGTCCGACTCTGTGCAACCCCAAAGATGGCAGCCCACCAGGCTCCCCCGTCCCTGGGATTCTCCAGGCAAGAACACTGGAGTGGGTTGCCATTTCCTTCTCCAGTGAGTTATAAACTATTCTACTCAAAGAATGGGAGCAGTGGAGAGTGACTAGAGAACAGTGTGATAAATGAATGGAATATAATATCTTCCATAATATTCACAGAAAAGTAGAAAACCTTTGTTTTAACCCTATGGTTATGATTCCCACACCGATGATAAGCTTGTCTGCAATTCTGAAAGATCCAAAAGGGGAGAAAGTGTTGGGACTTCAGTCTACATTTTCTCAACCTCCAGAGAGTCTCTGTGAAGGTTAGCCAACGGTGAAGTTAGGGGGCAGTCCCTAAGAACTTCTTTACTTCTGATACTAGCTGAAAATTCAGAGGTTTCCCAAAACTGTACTCTATTTTGATAACTAATTCAAATTCACGTGAAGGTTCTTAATTTGTAACCAGGTGGAAATACCAGGCTCTCCAGGTGGTTCTGTACTCAAACCAAGGCAGCAGATATGAACCTCAGCATCACAGGCCCCTGTTAACAAGAACAGAACTGGACACAGGGAATTAGTGCACACAGCAGGGCTTGGTATTGAATCCTGGCTCTGCCCACTCAGCCACTGTGTGAGCTTTTTGCTTTGCTGATCTTTCTGGGTCTCTCTCTCCATTTGTTAAAAGAAAATCCCTGAAAGCTTCTATACTCATGATTACAGTTTATTATAGGGAAAGGACACAGATTAAAATAAGCCAAAAAAAGAGATGTTTCTGGCAGAGTCCAGAAGGGTTTTTAAACGTGGATCTTCCAATAGTTCTTTGCCTTGTAGCCATGAACAGTGTTAACTCTTCCTGGCAATGATGTATGACAATACACATGAAGTATTGTCAATCAGAGATGCTTACTCCAGTCTTGGCATCTACACTCAGTACTGTTGGGGTTCCATCATTTAGGCTCCAATATGGTTGATTTCAATTTTCAGCCTTTCAGGAAGTTAAGTTGATATGGATGATCCAAAGCCCCCACCTTGAATCATATTTTTGATGTGGCTGAAATCTCCAGCCCTAAATCATATTATAATTATCTGGAGCTGCAAGCCCCCAGACACTCCTATCATACTTGACAACATCCAAGGGTTTAGAGATTACCTCTCAGAATTGGAGGAAAACCATCTTTGACTGGGCTTGCTTGTTAGAGAGAGAAAATTGTGTTAACCAGACAATAGTGAGGGTACAGTGAAGCCTTAAGATTCACTCACCTATGAAAGAACTATACATCGAGGAGGTAAATGGTGTTGATTTTAACAGTCAGCTGGATAGGGGAGCACCACGAAGGCTGAAAGTTCTACCTTCTGCCTCAAAAATGTCATAAAAGACTTGAATAACATCTACGGAGTTGAGGAAGTTGCAGGTGATGACCCAAGAACTCCATAGCCATTTCAAGTTAACATTTGGTACAAGGGAAAAAGGAGGAACATTCTTGGATGCATGAAAAATATGCCACTCTTGTGAAGTTGTAACTGAATGAGCTAGATCCAATGCATGTTTAGAATGGTATGCCAATTGCCTATACTGATATCAACAATATCTTCTTTTAATAATTTTATTCTATAAATTTGTGGGTTTTTGCATCAGTGCCATTCTAACATTATCATCTTGATATTAGAAAAATTCCATCATGAATATAAACATGATAGGGTATAGATGAAGCCATAGAAAAAGAGTAAATCATTTAGGGGCCATATGTGAGAAGAGAAAGGATGAAGGATACAATTCTGGGAACTACCAGTAATAAAAATGAACAAAAAAAAATGAATCAGAGAGGTGAAGTAAAACAGAAGTGGGAATTTGGATTAGCAGATGCAAACTGCTACATATAGAATGGATGAACAATGAGGTCCTACTACCCAGCACAGAGAACTAAACTCAATTATTGTTGTTTAGTTTCGAAGTCATGTCTGACTCTTTAGTGACCCCATGAACTATAGCCCACCAGGTTCTTCTGATCATGGGATTTCCCAGGAACGAATACTGCAGTGGGTCTCCATTTCCTTCTCCAAGGGATCTTGCCAACCCAGGGACTGAATCTGTGTCTCCTGCATTGGCATATGGTTTCTTTTTACCACTGATCCACCAAAGAAACCCAACTATATTCAATATCCTGTGATAAATCCTGGGATAAGGTCCTCATTTTACCCCAAATAAAACTTAATTCAAAAAGAATATTAAAGAGAATATCTATCTATTTATAGCTGAATCATTTTTTTTCTACAGCAGAAATTAACACAACACTGTAAATTAACTATACTTCAATAAAATAAATTTAAAAAAAGGTCTCGTGTATTTGTTTACAATTTTTTCTCAACAATATGTAACTGATTTCTTTTAGATCAATAAGTTCTTTTCTGTTTCATTCTGTATTATAGCCTCATATTGTCCCACAGCATATTAATACCACGATTTATTCTATTTCTTTATTTCTGTATCTATATGAGATGATAGGTGTTCCCTAAATTTGTGTAATAATCATTCATGATGTATAAAAGTCAAATTTATGGTGTACCCCTTAAACTTATACAATGCTACATGTCAATTACAGCTCAATGAAACTTGAAGGTAAAAAAGAGCACTAATCCACAGTGAGGGCTCCACCCTCATGATCTAAACATCTGCCAAAGGCCCCCTTTCCTGCCAAGAAGCAGTTGTCTTCTAATTTCATGGATGCAGTCACAATCTGCAGTGATTTTAGAGGCCAAGAAGAGGAAAGGTGTCACTCTTCCACCTTTCCCCCTTCTATTTGCCTTGAAGTAATGAGACTGGATGCCATGATCTTAATGTGTGTGTGTGTATATATATATATATATATATATATATATATATATATAGTTTTAAGTTGGCTTTTAGACTCTCTTCTTTCATGCTCATCAAGAAACTCTTTAGTTCCTCTTCACTTTCTACTATTAGAGTGGTATCATCTGCATACCTAAGGTTGTTGATATTTCTCCCAGCCTTCTTGATTCTATCTTGTAACTCACCCATCCTGGCATTTCACTTGATGTGCTCTGCATATAAGTTAAACAAGCAGGGTTACAATAAACAGCCTTGTTGTACTCTTTTCTCAAATTTGAACCAGTTATTTGTTCCATTTGAACCAGTTATATAAAGTTCTAACTGTTGCTTCTTGACTTGTATACAGGTTTCTCAGGAGACAGGTAAAATGGTCTGGTATACCCAAATCTTTAAGTTTTCCACAGTTTTTTATGATCCACACAGTCAAAAGCTTTAGCATAGTCAATCAAACAGAAGTAGATATTTTTGTGGAATTCCCTTGCTTTCCCTATGTTCCAGCAAATGTTGACAGTCTGATCATTGATTCCTCTGCCTTCTCTAAACCCAGCTTGAACATCTGGAAGTTCTCGGTTCACTTACTGCTGCAGCCTAGCTTAGAGGATTTTTAGCATATCCTTACCAGCATCGGAGATGAGTACAATTGTCTGATAGTTTGAACATTATTTAGTACTGCCCTTCTTGGTAGTTGGGTGAATATTGACCTTTTCCAGTGCTGTGGGCCCTGCTGGGTTTTCCAAATTTGCTGACATACCGAGTGAAGCACCTTAATATTATCATCTTTTAAGATTTTAATTAGCTCTGCTGGAATTTTATCATCTCTACTAGCTTCATTGACAGCAGTGCATCCTAAGGCCCACTTGACTTCACACTCCAGAATGTATGGCTCTAGGTGAGTGACCATACCATCATGGTTATCCAGGACATTCAGATTTGTTGCACAGTTCTTTTTTGTATTCTTGACATCTCGTCTTGATCTCTTCTGCTTCTATTAGGTCTTTTCTGTTTCTGACCTTTATTGTGCCCATCTTTGCATGAAATATTCCTTTGATATCTCCAATTTCCTTGGAGATCTCTATTCTTTCCCTTTCTGTTGTTTTTCTCTATTTATTTGCATTGTTCATTGAAGAAGGCCTTCTTGTCTCTCCTTGCCATTCTTTGGAACTCTGCATTCAGTTGGGTATACCTTTCCCTTTCTCCTTTGCTTTTTGCTTGCTTCTTTCCTCAGCTACTTGTAAAACCTCCTCCAACAACTACTTTACCTTCTTGCATTTCTTTTTGTTTGGGATGGTTTTGTTCACTGCCTCCTGTAAAATATTACAAACTTGTCCATAGTTCCTCAGGTACTCAGTTTGCAAATCTAATCCCTTGAATCTATTCATCACCTCCACTGTATAATGACAGGGGATTTGATTTAGGTCATACCTGAATAACTTAGTGGTTTTACTAGCTTTTCTTATTTTGTGTGTTTTAGTCACTTAGTAGTGTCTGACTTTTGCAACTTTCACTAACTGAAGAGACTTAGCAGCAGTAGCATGACTATAACCAGCCAGACTCCTCTATCCAAGGAATTCTCCAGACAAGAATACTGGAATGGGTTGATGTTCCCTTCTCCAGGGGATCTTTCCAACCCAGGGATGGAACCTGTGTCTCCTGCATTGCAAGCTGATTCTTTTCCGTCTGAGTGACTAGGGAAGCCTTCTTTAGTTTAACCCTGAATTTTGCTATAAGGAGCTGATGATCTGAGCCACAGTATGTCCCAAGGTCTTGTTTTTGCTTGTTTTATACAGCTTCTCCATCTCCAACTACATAGAATGTAATCAATCTGATTTCGATGTTGACCATTTGGTGATGTCCATGTATAAAATTGTCTCTTAAATTGTTGAAAAAAGAGTGTTTGCTATGACCAGTGCATTCTCTTGGCAGAATTCTGTTAGCCTTTGCCCTGCTTCATTTTGAACTCCAAGGCCAAACTTGCCTGCTACTCCAGGTATCTCTTGACTTCCTACTTCTTTATTCCAATCCCATATGATGAATAGGGCACCTTTTTTTCAGTGTTAGTCCTAGGAGGTCTTGTAGGTCATCATAGAACTGACCAATTTCAGCTTCTATGGCATGGGTAGTTGGGGGCATAGGGTAGACTTGGATTATTGTGATCTTGAATGGTTTTCCTTGGAAATGAACTGAGATCATTCTGTTGTTTCTGAGACTGCACCCAAGTACTGTGTTTTGGATTACTTGACCATGATGGCTACTCCATTTCTTCTGTGGAATTCTTGCCCACAGTAGTAGATATAATGGCCATCTGTATTAAATTCACCTATTCTTGTCCATTTTAGTTCACTGATTCTTAAGACATTAGTTTATTCTTACCATCTCCTGCTTGACCACATTCAATTTACCTTGATTTACAGAACTAACATTCCAGGTTCCTAGGCAATATTGTTCTTTACAGCATCGGATTTTTCTCTCATCACCAACACATCCACAACTGAGCACAGTTTCTGCTTTGGCCCAGCCACTTCATTCTTTCTGAAGCTATTAGTAACTGTCCTCTGCCCCGTCCACCTCACTGACTCAAATTCATTTTTATAAATGGCTGAGTGATATTCCATTGTATATATGTACCACAACTTCTTTATCCATTCAACTGTCGACAGACACCTAGGTTGCTTCCATGTTCTGGCTATTGCAAACAGGCTGCATTGAAGCGGAGAAGGCACTAGCAACCCATTCCAGTACTCTTGCCTGGAAAATCCCATGGACAGAGGAGCCTGGTAGGCTGCAGTCCATGGGGCTGCGAAGAGTCAGACGCGACTGAGCGACTTCACTTTCACTTTTCACTTGCATGCACTGGAGAAGGAAATGGCAACCCACTACAGTGTTCTTGCCTGGAGAATCCCAGGGATGGGGGAGCCTGGTGGGCTGCCCTCTATGGGGTCACACAGAGTCAGACACGGCTGAAGCGACTTAGCAGCAGCAGCAGCAGCTGCATTGAAGACTGGAGTACATGTGTCTTTTTCAATTATGGTTTTCTCAGAGTATATGCCCAGGAGTAGGATTGTTGGGTCATATGATAGTTTTATTCCTAGCCTTTTAAAAGGAATCTCCATACTGTTTTCCAGAGTGACTGTATCAATTTACATTTTTGCCAACATTGCAAGAGGGATTCCCTTTTTTCCACACCCTCTCCATCATTTATTGTTTTTTAGATATTTTGATGATGCCCATTCTGGCTGGTGTGATGTGATACTTCATTGTAGTTTTGATTTGCATTTCTCCAATAATGAGCAATGTTGAGTATCTTTTTATGTGCTTGTTGGCCAACTGTGTGTCTTTGGAGAAATGTCCTCTTAGGTTTCCCATCCATTTTTTGATTGATTGTTTTTCTGGTATTGAGCTTCATGAGCTGCTTATATATTTTGGAGACTAATCCTTTGTCAGCTGATCCATTTGCAGTTATTTTCTCCCATTCTGAGGGCTGTCTGTTTTATTCATGGTTTCTTTTGTTGTGCAAAAGCTTTTAAGTTTAATCAGGTCCCACTTGTTTCTTTTTCATTCCATTACTCTAGGAGGTGGGTCAAAGAAGATCTTGCTGTGATTTGTGTCATAGTGTTCTGCCTATATTTTCTTCGAAGGGTTTTATAGTTTCTGACCTTACATTTAGGTCTTTAATCCATTTTGGGTTTATTTTTGTGCATGGTGTTAGGAAGTGTTCCAATTTCATTCTTTTACAGGTAGTTGTCTAGTTTTCTCATTACCACTTATTGAAGAGGCTGTTTATACTTCATTGTATATTCTTGCCTCCCATGTCAAAGATAAGGTACACATAGGTATGTGGGTTAATCTCTGGGTTTTCTATTTTGTTCTACTGGAAAATGTTTCTGTTTTTGTGCCAGTACCATATTGTCTTGATGACTGTAGCTTTGTAGTTTTGTCTGAAGTCAGGAAGGTTGATTCCTATTGCTTTGGATATTCAGAGTCTTTTGTGTTTCCATACAAATTGTGAAATGTTTTGTTCTAGTTCTGTGATTTGATAGGTATTTGATTCTTTTTGTTGCAGTGCTGAATGGAATGATTTTATTAATTTCTCACTCCAGTTTTTTGTTGTTAGTGTATAGGAATGAAAGAGATTTCTGTGTATTGATTTTGTATCCTGTGTATTTACTAAATTCATTGATTAGTTCAAGAACAACAACAACAAACTTCCCCAGAGAATTGCAGAAAGCCAAAGTAGAAGTAGAGATATATAAAAGAAATAAATGTGTGATTTTTAAAAGATTCCAAAAGCTTAAATGGCGATAACAATAAAAACAACAACCACAGCAACAGAGAAAAAAAATCCAGAATCAACTACAGAATGAATCAAAATAAAGGAATAATAATGAATGCTTTTCTTGATTCTCAGCTGTCAGTGTCCTTTCCCCTGCTGTGAGCCACAGTCCACCTCCACCTTCTTAGGAGGCCCTCCAATACTGGAGAGGGCTGCACTCTGGACCTGCTCTGGGGCAGCTCAGACTCTGATCTGGCCCTACTCCTGTGTGTTCTTGCCGCCAAGGTCCACAGCTGCTTGAGATAGAGCATTTTCTTTTGTGGGAACACTCATTGTTCTTTTATATATTCCATAGACATAGAGTCTGCTGCTGCTGCTGCTAAGTCGCTTCAGTCGTGTCCAACTCTTAGCGACCCCATGGACTGCAACCTACCAGGCTCCTCCGTCCATGGGATTTTCCAGGCAAGAACAGTGAAGTGGGTTGCAATTGCCTTCTCCAGACATAGAGTATACATAGCTGATTATGTGGATTTAATCTTCAGCTTGTATAGCTGGTGGAAAAGTTTTTGATCCTCTTTCTTAATCACTCCACTCCTGGAGCTCAACTGTGTTTTTGTCTCCACCTCTGCATGTGGGTCATCCATAGCAGTCTGCTGCTGAAGTTGTCCTGGATGACTTGGGTCTGCCCCAGTGAGGACTGGGTGTGCAGGTGGCACTGCTGCTTGGATCACATGGATCCCAGCGGTGCCAGGTGTGCAGGGAAGCAGGAGGCCACAGACACAGAAGATATGGCACTATTAGAGTTCTTTTCCAAACGCTGGCAGCTGGTGCACAAAAGACCTCCCTTACCAGTTCTTCTCTATCGCTTAGCACAGGAAGGGCTCAAAGGGCTACCCTGGTTGGGGTCCTTCTCTGTTGCTCCACATGTCAGTTGCTCAGTGTGCCACCCTCACTGAGGTCTTTCTCTATTGGTCAGCTGTTGGTACTGGCATGTGGGGAGAGAGGCTACAGTGATGGCTCTATTTCCTGTAGTAGTGCCCTACCTCAGTGGCCTCCTAGCTTTCCTCCAAGGGCATTCCCCACGTGGATTTCCTTCCTCCCATCCCCTCAGCTGTCTCCCCAAAGTCAACAGCAGTTCTTGCCCTGATATTGCTCTCCAATCCCCACACTCCAGCTCCCAGCCGCTATGCATTCCCATGGACTTGCATCCCTGTGTGGTGTACAAAGGGCTGTGGTACGGATTATCTGTGTGGTTCTCACACCATTTAGACTTGCACAGATTAGCTGCTTCACTCTCTGACAGCCTCAAATGCTTCCTTTCTGTCCTAAACAATTGCCCTGGATATGGGGATCTCACCCTTGCTTCAGCTCCCCCCCTATCTGGGTGCAGGCCATCCTGCTCACTCTCCTCCTCTTTTTCCCTTCCTACCTTCATCCTACCAAGTTTTGCATGAGTCTTTATATTCCTTTCCAGTGGTCAGTGACTCCTGCCAGTACTCAGCTGGTGCTCTGTGAGATCTTCTGCATCCGAAGGTGTATTCATGATGCATCCTTGGAGAGAGATGTACTCCACATCCACCTACTCCTCTGCCATCTTGTCTTCTTTGAACTCCTTTAAAAACTTTAAATTTTTTTCCCACTCTTCTAAGGAATTGTTGTCAGTCTCCTTTGTGTATGTCTCTTCCTTTACAAGTCTTTAAATGTTAGTATTGCTAGCATGTGAGAGACTGGTTGCCTGTGTGTCCTCCCTACACCTTAGGTCTTTTGTTTAATCTTAATCTTTTAATTGCTAAAGCCTTTGACTATGTGGATAACAACAAACTGTGAAAAATTCTGTAAGAGATGGTAATACCAGACCATCTTACCTGCTTCCTGAGAAACCTGTATGCGGGTCAAGAAGTGATAGTTAGACTCAGACATGGAACAATGGACTGGTTCAAAATTGGGAAAGGAGTAGGTCAAGACTGTATACTGTCACCCTGCTTATTTAACTTATATACAGAGTACATCATGCGAAATGCCTGGCTGGATGAAGCACAAGCTGGAATCAAGATTGCCAGGAGAAATATCAACAACCTCAGATATGCAGATGATACCACCCTAATGGCAGAGAGCAAAGAGGAGCTAAAGAGCTTCTTGATGAAGGTGAAACAGGAGAATGAAAAAGCTGGCTTAAAACTCAACATTCAAAAAAAAATAAGATCATGGCATCCGGTCCCATCACTTCATGGCTAATAGATAGGGAAAAAATGGAAACAGTGACAGACTTTATTTTCTTGGGCTCCAAAATCACTGTGGACTGTGACTGCAGCCACGAAATTAAAAGATGCTTGCTCCTTGGAAGAAAAGCTATCACAAACCTAGACAGTGTATTAAAATGCAGAGACATCACTTTGCCTACAAACATCCATATAGTCAAAGCTATGGTTTTTCCAGTAGTCACTAACAGATGTGAGAGCTGGACCATAAAGAAGGCTGAGTATCAAATAATTGATGCTTTTGAACTGTGGTGCTAGAGAAGACCCTTGGGAGTCGCTTGGACAGCAAGGAGATCAAACTAGAGAATCCTAAAGGAAATCAACCCTGAATCTCATTGGAAGGACTGATACTGAAGCTGAAGCTCCAATACTTTGGCCACCTGATGTGAAGAGCCAACTCATGGAAAAGATCCTGATGCTGGGAAACATTGAGGACAGGAGGAGAATGGGGCAACAGAAGATGAGATGATTGTATGGCATCACTGACTCAATGGACATGAGTTTGAGCATACTCTGGGAGATAGTGAAGGACAGGGAAGCCTGATGTACTGCAGTTCATGGGGTCACAAAGACTCGGAAACGGCTGAGCGACTGAACAACAACAACACCAATCTCTTAGAAGATGGGGCCTTCGGCGGATGTTTACATCATGAGGGTGGAACCCTCATTGTGAATTAGTGTTCTTTTTTACCTTCAAGTTTCATTGAGATGTAACTGACATATAGTATTGTATAAATTTAAGGGTACACCATAAATTTGACTTTTATACATCATGAATGATTGTTACACAAATTTAGAGAACACCTATCATCTCATATAGATACAGAAATAAAGAAATAGACAAAAAATTTTTTCTAGTGATGGAAACTTTAGGATTTACTCTCTTTGAAACTTTCATATTTAACATACAGCAACATTAATTGTATTTATCTTGTGTACATTACATTCCTAGTACTTGTTTATCTTGTAACTGGTAGTTTGTAGCTTTTGACCACCTTCATTCAATTCCCCTTCCCCCAGTTCCAGCCTCTGGTAACCACAAATCTGATCTTTTTCTGTGAGCTTGTTTGTTTGCTTTTGAAGTGCAATTGATCTACAATACTATGTTAGTTCCTGTTCCACAACATAGCAGTTTGGCATTTCTCTACTGTTATGAAGTTTGCTCAGTGTTCAAATGTTCTTTCAATGAATTTGTGGGGGAGAGAGTGGTCTCCCTGTCCTAGTCCTCCACCATCTTCATTTCTCTACATTTAAAAATGATTACCACAATCAGTCTGGTTATGATGTCATCATTCAAATATATTAGGTATTTATTATATTCCCCCCATTGTACATATCTATATCTATCTACATATGTATATATACATCTACATTGGTAAATGTATATACATACACACACACACACACACACACACACACACACACATAATAAGTTCCTGATCTCTTAAGTTAAAGGCATTTTAACAACTCTGCATTTTTATATGCTCCAATGCAGTGTTTTTGACGTCGTGTTTAATATTTTGGGGCTTCCTGGTGGCTCAGACAGAGAATCTGCCTGCAATTCAGGAGACCCAGGTTGGATCCCTGGGTTGGGAAGATCCTCTGGAGAAGGGAATGGCTACCCACTACACTATTCTTGCCTCGAGAATTTTATATCTTTTTGTTTTGTGTATCCCTTAATTACTTATTGCAGGTATACACAATTTTACTACCTTTGTCTTTTACCCTCTCTCCTAACTTTATACATGGCTAATTTACTACCTTTATTGTATATTTGCCTTTATTAAAGAGATTTTTTTCCTTTCATAATTTTCATGCTTCTCGTTTTGGCCTTTTTCACTTGGAGAACTCCCTTTAACATTTCTTATAAAGTTGGTATGGTATGAACTCTGTAGCTTTTGCTTGTCTGTAACACTGTTGAGTTTGCATCAAATCTGACTGAAAGCCTCACTGACTAAAGTATTCTTGGTTGTTCTTGGTTGTGGGTTTTCCCTTTTGTCACTTAACCTTTACTGGGCCACTCCTTTTTGGCCTACAGAGTTTCTGCTGAAAAGTCAGCTGATTGCCTTATGGGAGTTCCCTGGTATGAAACTTGTTGCTTTTCCCTTGCTGCTTTCAACATTCTCTCTTTATATTAACTTTTGACATTTTAATTATAGTGCATCTTGTTGTGTTCCTCTTTGAGCTGATCCTGTTTGGGACTGTCTGGCTTCCTGGACACAGACGTCTGTTTCCTTTCTCAGGTTAGGGAAGTTTTCAGCTATTATGACTTTAAATGTGTTCTCGGCCCCTTTCTCTCTCTTCTCCTGAGATCCTTCTAAGGTGAATGCTGGTATGCTTGATGTTATCCCGGAGGTCTCTTAAACTGCCTTCATTTCTTTTTATTCTCTTTTTTCTCTGTTCCTTTATACTGATTTCCCTTACTCTGTATTCCACCTTATTGATCTATTCCTCTGTATCATCTAATCTATTGTTGATTACTTCTAGTGTATTTTTCATTTAAGTTATTGTATTCTTCATCTCTGGTGCTTCTTTATATTTTCTAACTGTTAAAAGATTCCAGCTTCTCACTCAGTTCATCCAATCTTCTTCTGAGATCTTTGAACATCTTTATGATTATTAACTTGAACTCTCTATAGGGTAGATTGCCTATCTCTACTTCACTAGTTCTTCATCTGGAATTTTATCCTTTTCCTTCATTTGGAAGATAATCCTCTATAGCCTCATTTGGCCCAATTTACTGTTTTTTATTTCTGTTTAACTGGCAGGTTGGTTATGTTTCTTGTTCTTGGAGAAGTGGCTTTTACAGGAGCTTTCCCAGCAGTATATTCCCCTCTATGAGCTCTATGCTTGAGGATTGCCCCTACTTGGGCTGGTGTTGGTCCTTCTGTTGTGGCAGACTGACTACTGTGGATGATCTGGTAGATGTGGCTGGTCCCCATCCAGTTGGTTTGTCCTGCCTTTTGTAGAGGCTGTTGGCTCCTGGTTGGCAGGGCTAAGTTATGAGGCCACTGGCTACAGGACCCCAAGAGGTCTTAGGTCTAGTTCTAGTCCACTGTTAGGCAGAGCCAGGTTCTGGCATGGGTGGCTGTGAGCCCAAGGGTTCCAAATCTAATGTTGATCTACTGGCAAGTGGGGCAAGTTCCTGACACAACTAGCTGTGGCATCCAGGTTGTCTCAAAACTGGTATTGGCCCTCTGATGAGTGAGACTGGACCCCAAGGCATCTGGTTGAGGGGTCCAAGGTATGTTGGAGCTGGTTTTGGCTTGCTAGTGGGCAAGACCAAGGCCAGGAGGTCCTGGAGCTGGTGTCTATCCAGGGTGAGAATGGTCCTGGTGTACCCTGATAATACTAGCCTAGTGGCACAGCCAGGTCCCAGGGCCTCCGACTGCAGGGCCCTGGGGTTCCCAGGGATAGTGTTGATGCACTGGTGAGTGAGGTGAAGTCTTGGGTCCTCTGGTGGACAATGCCCAATCCTGGGATGTCTGTGGTCTCAAGAAGCCTTAAGGTAGAAGCTTTGCTGGTGGGTGGGGCTATGTTCCTACTCAGCTTGCTGCTCGGCCTGAGGGATCCCAGTACTGGTGCTGAGAGTCTGGTGTGCTAGGCCGGGTCCCAGTGTTAATAAACTAGAGAAAGGATTACAAAATGGTGCTTGCCAGCACAGTGTCCTCATGGTAGAATAAGTTCCTCAAAATGGCTGTCTCCAGTGTCTATGTTCCCAGGGTGAGCTGCAGTTGCCTCCTTACTCGCCAGGGTGCTCACCAAGATTAGCAGGTGGGTCTGATACAGGCGCCTTTCAAATTACTGCCTATTCTCTGAGCCCCTGAGTACATGAAGTTTTGTTTCTAAGAACCTTATAAGACTGGAATGTCTACTTTCATAGCCTTCTCACTCTCCTGAAAGCAAGCCCCATTGGCTTTCCAAGTCAAATATTCTGGGGGTTCATCTTCCTGGTGCAGGACCCCAGGGCTGGGGAGCCCAATGTATGTGGAGCTCAGACCACTTGATCCTTGGGAAGAACCAATACAATTGTAATAATCCTCCCATTTGCGGGTTACCCACCTGGGGTTATGGGTCTTGACCACAGCACATTTGCACTCTCTACTGTCTCACTGTGTCTTCTTCTTTATATCTTTATTTGTAGGAGATCTCTTCTGCTAGTCTTCTTTTCTTCTCATTAATTGTTACTCTGTAAATAGTTATAATTTTGATATACCATGAGCTCAAGGTCTTCCTACTCCACTATCTTGGCCTCAATGTAGATTACTACTTTTTTAAAAGAGAGTTCTCCCAGAGAGCTCCCTCTCCTCTTCTGCCATGTAAGGACAGTGGACATCTTCCAGTGTGAAGATGCTCATCTCTGAATCAGTAAGTGGACTCTCGCTAGACAGTGAGTCTGTTGGTATCCTGATCTTATATTTCCCAGCCTCCTGAACTGTGAGAAATAAATGTATGTCCTTTAAGCCATACAGCCTATGGTATTTTTGACATAGTGGCTGGCATGAATAAGCCACAGGGGATGCCCTTCCTCAACCCTCAACCCCCTTTTCACTTTACATACTCTTTCTGAGAGAGATCCTTCCAATACATAGTATGACCTCAACCACAATTTATGTGCTGCATAATCATGTACTTGGCAGGTAGCTCAGACCGCTCTCTTGAGCCCCACATCCAAATGTTCAACTCTGTCTTAGGCATCTTAATCTTAACATATCCCACACTGAACTTACCATTTCTCATGCTCCAGTTTATCCTTTCTCCTATCTTTGGTTGATCACTCCACATTTTAATGCTTTTCTTCTTTATCTGGTTCCTCCATGCTTAAAAGCAGACAAGAGTGTAGCTTTTATTTCTGCATCCTCACTTGAAGCTCTAGAAATATCCAATCAGTTCAGTTCAGTTCAGTCGCTCAGTCGTGTCCGACTCTTTGCCATCCCATGAATTGCAGCATGCCAGGCCTCTCTGTCCATCACCAACTCCCGGAGTCTACCCAAACCCATGTCCATCGAGTCAGTGATGCCATCCAACCATCTCATCCTCTGTCGTCCCCTTCTCCTCCTGTCCCCAATCCTACCCAGCATTAGGGTCTTTTCCAATGAGTCAACCCTTCACATGAGGTGGCCAGAGTATTGGGATTTCAGCTTCAACATCAGTCCTTCCAATGAACACCCAGGATTGATCTCCTTTAGGATGGATTGATTGGATCTCCTTGCAGTTCAAGGGACTCTCAAGACTCTTCTCCAACACCACAGTTCAAAAGCATCAATTCTGCTGCGCTCAGCTTTCTTCACCGTCCAACTCTCACATCCATACATGACCACTGGAAAAACCATAGCCTTGACTAGATGGACTTTTGTTGGCAAAGTAATGTCTCTGCTTTTAAATATGCTATCTAGGTTGGCCATAACCTTCCTTCCAAGGAGTAAGCGTCTTTTAATTTCATGGCTGCAATCACCATCAGCAGTGATTTTGGAGCCCAAAAAAATGAAGTCTGACACTGTTTCCACTGTTTCCCCATCTATTTGCCATGAAGTGATGGGACCAGATGCCATGATCTTAGTTTTCCGAACGTTGAGCTTTAAGCCAACTTTTTCACTCTCCTCTTTCACCTTCATCAAGAGACTCTTTAGTTCTTCTTCACTTTCTGCCATAAGGGTGGTGTCATCCGCATATCTGAGGTTATTGATATTTCTCCCAGCAATCTTGATTCCAGCTTGTGTTTCTTGTAGCCCAGTGTTTCTCATGATGTACTCTGCATATAAGTTAAATAAGCAGGGTGACAATATACAGCCTTGACGTACTCCTTTTCCTATCTGGAACCAGTCTGTTGTTCCATGTCCAGTTCTAACTGTTGCTTCCTGACCTGCATACAGGTTTCTCAAGAGACAGGTCAGATGGTCTGATATTCCCATCTCTTTCAGAATTTTCCACAGTTTCTTGTGATCCACACAGTCAAAGGCTTTGGCATAGTCAATAAAGCAGAAATAGATGTTTTTCTGGAACTCTCTTGCTTTTTCGATGATCCAGCGGATATTGGCAATTTGATCTCTGGTTCCTCCGCCTTTTCTAAAACCAGCTTGAACATCTGGAAGTTCACGTATTGCTGATGCCTGGCTTGGAGAATTTTGAGCATTACTTTACTAGCATGTGAGATGAGTGCAATTGTGCAATAGTTTGAGCATTCTTTGGCATTGCCTTTCTTTGGGATTGGAACGAAAACTGACCTTTTCCAGTCCTGTGGCCACTGCTGAGTGTTCCAAATTTGCTGGCATATCGAGTGCAGCACTTTCACAGCATCACCTTTGAGGATTTGAAATAGCTCAACTGGGATTCCATCACCTCCACTAGCTTTGTTCTTAGTGATGCTTTCTAAGGCCCACTTGACTTCACATTCCAGGATGTCTGGCTCTAGGTGAGTGACCACACCATTGTGATTATCTGGGTCATGAAGATCTCTTTTGTACAGTTCTTCTGTGTATTCTTGCCACCTCTTCTTGATATCTTCTGCTTCTGTTAGGTCCATACCATTTCTGTCCTTTATCGAGCCTATCTTTGCATGAAATGTTCCTTTGGTATCTCTAATTTTCTTGAAGACATCTCTAGTCTTTCCCAATCTGTTGTTTTCCTCTATTTCTTTGCACTGATCGCTGAGGAAGGCTTTCTTATCTCTCCTTGCTATTCTTTGGAACTCTGCATTCAAATGGGAATATCTTTCCTTTTCTCCTTTGCTTTTCACTTCTCTTCTCTTCCCAGCTATCTGTAAGGCCTCCTCAAACAGCCATTTTGCTTTTTTGCATTTCTTTTCCATGGGGATTGTCTTGATCCCTGTCTCCTGTACAGTGTCACAAACCTCTGTCCATAGTTCATCAGGCACTCTGCCTATCAGATCTAGTCCCTTAAATCTATTTGTCACTTCTACTGTATACTCATAAGGGATTTGATCTAGGTCATACTTGAATGGACTAGTGGTTTTTCCTACTTTCTTCAATTTAAGTCTGAATTTGGCAATAAGCAGTTCATGATCTGAGCCACAGTCTGCTCCCGGTCTTGTTTTTCCGACTGTATAGAGCTTCTCCATCTTTGGCTGCAAAGAATATAATCAATCTGATTTCGGTGTTGACCATCTGGTGATGTCCATGTGTAGAGTCTTCTCTTGTGTTGTTGGAAGAGGGTATTTGCTATTACCAGTGTGTTCTCTTGGCAAAACTCGATTAGCCTTTGTCCTGCTTCATTCTGTACTCCAAGGCCAAATTTGCCTGTTACGCCAAGTGTTTCTTGACTTCCTAGTTTTGCATTCCAGTCCCCTATAATGAAAAGGACATCTTTTTTGGGTGTTAGTTCTAGAAGGTCTTGTAGGTCTTCATAGAACCGTTCAACTTCAGCTTTGGCATTACTGGTCGGGGCATAGACTTGGATTACCGTGATACTGAATGGTTTGCCTTGGAAACGAACAGAGATCATTCTATCGTTTTTGAGATTGCATCCAAGTACTGCATTTTGGACTCTTTTGTTGACCATGATGGCTACTCCATTTCTTCTAAGGGATTCTTGCCCACAATAGTAGATATAATGGTCATCTGAGTTAAATTCTCCCATTCCAGTCCATCTTAGTTCGCTGATTCCTAGAATGTTGACGTTCACTTTTGCCATCTCCTCCGCGCAGAAGCGAGGCGGCTGCAATGGCTCCGCGCAGAAGCATGGCCGAGAGGAGCTAGGCTGGGCCGGGGGCCGGGGACAGCGGCGGAGGGGAGCTAGTCCGGGCCGGGGGCCGGGTCAGCGGTGAGAGGAGCTGGGCCGGGCCGGGGGCCGGGGGCGGCGGTGAGAGGAGTTATCCCAAGCCCAAGGAGCAGCGGCTGCATTGACACAGGGGGGCCGAGTGAAGTTACTCCACATTCAAGGTCAGGAGGGGCCGTGGTGAGTAGATACCCCTTGTCCAAGGTAAGGAGCAATGGCTGCACTTTGCTGGAGCAGCCGTGAAGAAATACCCCACGTCCAAAGTAAGAGCAACCCAAGTAAGACGGTAGGTGTTGCTAGAGGGCATCAGAGGGCAGACAAACTGAAACTAAAATTACAGAAAACTAGCTAATCTGATCACATGGACCACAGCCTTGTCTATCTCAATGAAACTAAGCCATGCCGTGTGGGGCCACCCAAGATGGATGGGTCATGGTGGAGAGGTCTGACAGACTGTGGTCCACTGGAGAAGGGCATGGCAAACCACTTCAGTATTCTTGCCTTGAGAACCCCATGAACAGTATGAAAAGGCAAAAAGATAGGACACTTAAAGATGAACTTCCCAGGTCAGTAAGTGCCCAATATGCTACTGGAGATCAGTGGAGAAATAACTCCAGAAAGAATGATGGGATGGAGCCAAAGCAAAAACGATACCCAGCTGTGGATGTGACTGGTGATAGAAGCAAAGTCCGATGCTGTAAAGAGCAATATTGCATAGGAACCTGGAATGTTAGGTCCATGAATCAAGGCAAATTGGAAGAAATATCCAATAGATACAGTGATATCTATATATAGAGATACATATATAGATATATATAGATATAGTACTACACCTACTGTGTTGTACTGCCCCCTACTGGAATCAGCAAGAAGTCAGCCAGCAATAGTACCCTTCATCCTGCATGAGTGTGTGCTAAGTCACTTCAGTTGTGTCCCACTGTGTGCGATCCCATGAACTGTAGCCTGCCAGGCCCCTCTGTCCATAGAATTCTCCAGGTAAGAATACTGGAGTTAAGTTTCCATGCTCTCCTACAGGGGATCTTCCCAACACAGGGATCAAACCCACGTATCTTGTGTCTCCTGCATTGGCAGGTGGGTTCTATACCACTAGTGCCACCTGGGAGGTCCCACCATTCATCCTAGGTGGTTGGGAACAGATTTTGCTATTCCCTGCTGGTTAAGATCTCAAATGCTTCAACAAAACACTGGGCAACAGCCCTTTTGCAAAATCCCCAAAGGAGTTGAAGTCCAAGCAAAGCCCACGTACAGTTCACTTCTGTCCCTTACCCTGTTCTGTCATTTGCCCTATTCCTACTCAGATGGCTTCCCAGGTGGCACTAGTGGTAAAGAATACTCCTCCTCAGCATCTTTTCCATGGTTTGCCTTAAAGTCTTCCTTAGTTAACCTCACTTTGATCTTGCTCATTCTACTTCAGTCTCATCTTTTCTTCTAGTCCAAAGATTTACTGTAGCTCACATGAGGGGAAGAGCTGAGTGAAGTAGACTAGGGTTGACTGGAGCTGCACATGACCTCAGGCAAATCTGACCTTGAGTTTCAGTTATAAAATACAAGTAGTAATACCTGTTTTCCTCACCTCACAGAGCTCCAATATGATCAGGTAAATAGAGTGTCATATGCAGATTCAGGTAGTGAGCTGACTCCATTTCCCCATGCTGATCTTTCGGGGAGGGTAACAACTTTCACAGTCTGCTCCCGGTCTTGTTTTTGCTGACTGTATAGAGCTTCTCCATCTTTGGCTGCAAAGAATATAATCAATCTGATTTCGGTGTTGACCATCTGGTGATGTCCATGTGTAGAGTCTTCTCTTGTGTTGTTGGAATAGGGTGTTTGCTATTACCAGTGCGTTCTTGTGGCAAAACTCTATTAGCCTTTGCCCTGCTTCATTCTGTACTCCAAGGCCAAACTTGCCTGTTACGCCAGGTGTTTCTTGACTTCCTAGTTTTGCATTCCAGTCCCCTATAATGAAAAGGACATCTTTTTTGGGTGTTAGTTCTAGAAGGACTTGTAGGTCTTCACAGAACCGTTCAACTTCAGCTTCTTCGGCATTACTGGTCGGGGCATAGACTTGGATTACTGTGATATTGAGTGGTTTGCCTTGGAAACGAACAGAGATCATTCTATCGTTTTGAGACTGCATCCAAGTACTGCATTTTGGACTCTTTTGTTGACCATGATGGCTACTCCATTTCTTCCAAGGGATTCTTGCCCACAGTAGTAGATATAATGGTCATCTGAGTTAAATTCACCCATTCCAGTCCATCTTAGTTCGCTGATTCCTAGAATGTCGACGTTCACCCTTGCCATCTCCTGTTTGACCACTTCCAATTTGCCTTGATTCATGGACCTAACATTCCAGGTTCCTATGCAATATTGCTCTTTACAGCATTGGACTTTGCATCTATCACCAGTCACATCCACAGTTGGGTATCGGTTTTGCTTTGGCTCCATCCCATCATTCTTTCTGGAGTTATTTCTCCACTGATCTCCATTATCATATTGGGCACCTACTGACCTGGGGAGTTCATCTTTCAGTGTCCTATCTTTTTGCCTTTACATACTGTTCATGGGGTTCTCAAGGCAAGAATACTGAAGTGGTTTGCCATGCCCTTCTCCAGTGGACCACATTATGTCAGATCTAGTCCATTCAGGTATGACCTAGATCAAATCCCTTATGAGTATACAGTGGAAGTGACAAATAGATTTAAGGGACTAGATCTGATATACAGAGTGCCTGATGAACTATGGACAGAGGTTCGTGACATTGTACAGGAGACAGGGATCAAGGAAATCCCCATGGAAAGGAAATGCAAAAGAGCAAAATGGCTCTCTGAGGAGAGGCCTTACAGATAGCTGGGAAGAGAAGAGAAGCAAAAAGCAAAAGAGAAAAGGAAAGATATTCCCATCTGAATGCAGAGTTCCAAAGAATAGCAAGGAGAGACAAGAAAGCCTTCCTCAGCGATCAGTGCAAAGAAATAGAGGAAAACAACAGATTGGGAAAGACTAGAGATGTCTTCAAGACAATTAGAGATATCAAAGGAACATTTCATGCAAAGATAGGCTCGATAAAGGACAGAAATGGTATGGACCTAACAGAAGCAGAAGATATCAAGAAGAGGTGGCAAGAATACACAGAAGAACTGTACAAAAAAGATCTTCATGACCCAGATAATCACAACGGTGTGATCACTCACCTAGAGCCAGACATCCTGGAATGTGAAGTCAAGTGGGCCTTAGAAAGCATCACTATGAACAAAGCTAGTGGAGGTGATGGAATTCTAGTTGAGCTATTTCAAATCCTCAAAGGTGATGCTGTGAAAGTGCTGCACTCGATATGCCAGCAAATTTGGAAAACTCAGCAGTGGCCACAGGACTGGAAAAGGTCAGTTTTCGTTCCAATCCCAAAGAAAGGCAATGCCAAAGAATGCTCAAACTATTGCACAATTGCACTCATCTCACATGCTAGTAAAGTAATGCTCAAAATTCTCCAAGCCAGGCATCAGCAATACGTGAACTTCCAGATGTTCAAGCTGGTTTTAGAAAAGGCGGAGGAACCAGAGATCAAATTGCCAATATCCACTGGATCATCGAAAAAGCAAGAGAGTTCCAGAAAAACATCTATTTCTGCTTTATTGACTATGCCAAAGTCTTTGACTGTGTGGATCACAAGAAACTGTGGAAAATTCTGAAAGAGATGGGAATACCAGACCATCTGACTTGTCTCTTGAGAAACCTGTATGCAGGTCAGGAAGCAACAGTTAGAACTGGACATGGAACAACAGACTGGTTCCAGATAGGAAAAGGAGTACGTCAAGGCTGTATATTGTCACCCTGCTTATTTAACTTATATGCAGAGTACATCATGAGAAACGCTGGGCTGGAAGAAGCTGGAATCAAGATTGCTGGGAGAAATATCAATAACCTCAGATATGCGGATGACACCACCCTTATGGCAGAAAGTGAAGAAGAACTAAAGAGCCTCTTGATGAAAGTGAAAGAGGAGAGTGAAAAAGTTGGCTTAAAGCTCAGCGTTCGGAAAACTAAGATCATGGCATCTGGTCCCATCACTTCATGGCAAATAGATGGGGAAACAGTGGAAACAGTGTCAGACTTTATTTTGGGGGCCTCCAGAATCACTGCTGATGGTGATTGCAGCCATGAAATTAAAAGACGCTTACTCCTTGGAAGGAAGGTTATGGCCAACCTAGATAGCATATTTAAAAGCAGAGACATTACTTTGCCAACAAAAGTCCGTCTAGTCAAGGCTATGGTTTTTCCGTTGGTCATGTATGGATGTAAGAGTTGGACGGTGAAGAAAGCTGAGCGCCGAAGAACTGATGCTTTTGAACTGTGGTGTTGGAGAAGACTCTTGAGAGTCCCTTGGACTGCAAGGAGATCCAATCAATCCATCCTAAAGGAGATCAATCCTGGGTGTTCATTGGAAGGTCTGATGTTGAAGCTGAAACTCCAATACTTTGGCCACCTCATGCGAAGGGTTGACTCATTGGAAAAGACCCTAATGCTGGGTAGGACTGGGGGCGGGAGGAGAAGGGGACGACGGAGGATGAGATGGTTGGATGGCATCACCGACTCAATGGACATGGGTTTGGGTAGACTCCGGGAGTTGGTGATGGACAGAGAGGCCTGGCGTGCTGCGGTTCATGGGATGGCAAAGAGTCGGACACGACTGAGCGACTGAACTGAACTGAACTACTTCCAAGACAGGAGTTCAAAGATTGAGGAGAGCACTGTTTTTATTGCTCATCTCCATGTTGAAAATCATAAATGTCCCCAGTCTGAAACTGCTACAAATATGGAATATCAGGGACTGTGACTTTCCTTATGGATCTTCAAAGTGTCCTGGATGGGCGAATAATTCATTTAGATTCAAGAGGGATGGGCCTGAAACTCTTAGACCACAAGGGTGCAGAACACATTCATTTGGGTCAAATAGCCTTTGATAATAGGTTAGTAATGCAATATTTGAATATAGGTTAATAATAATAATACTAATGTTCAGTGGGTAGGCCAATGTAATGGTTTAAATAGTGAACTTATCCATAAGGGAGGAAGAGCTTGGGGGTAGCGGGGAGACCAGTACTCAAACTGTGTACATCTGATTTCCCACATTTTGTGCTCTCAGCCTACGCCACACGTGATCTATTTTCTACTCCTCACATGACTTAGAGTTGGCTCTGGTCAGAAATTCCCTTGGGTGGGTACTCTGATTAATCAGGGTGTTTCCTGGCTGGGAAACCAAAAGCAGATATTCACTATCAGGGGTCTTTAATCTTTTCTGAGTACCAATCCCTCTGAAAACTAGTAGAATCTATGGATCCTCTCACCAGAAAAGAGAACTAACACACATTCAAACAAAATTATTTTTTTAATTTAAATATATTTATTTTAAATTGAAGGATAATTGCTTTTGCTTTACAATATTGTGTTCATTTCTGCCATATATCAACATGAACCAGCTATAGGTATACGTATATTCCCTCCCTCGTGGCCCTCCCTCCCAACTCTCACCCCATCCCACCCCTCTAGGTTGTCATTTGCTCCCTGCGTCATACCGCAAATTTCCACTAACTATCTAGTTTTACATATGGTAACGGATGTTTCAGGGCTACTCTCTCAATTCGTCTCACCCTCTCCCTCTGCCCCCATATTCGCAAGTCTGTTCTTAGTTTCTTAGTGGCTTAATTAAAAAAAAAAAAAAAAAACGATGGGACTTCCTGTTTCTGGTCTCCAGGCCCCACCCTGGGCTGGGTGGAGAGTTCTAACCTCAAGCTGTGGGTTAAAGGTGCCTTTGGTTTCTTTCTAGCTTGGTTCTTTTCTGTGTCCCGAGTTCCCGTAAAGTTCTCGAGAAGAGGAGCATGTGCTCCGGAAGGTGGGATTGTTTTCTGACTCTGGCAATTCTACTGCTGTCCCATTGGTTCCTGGCAACAAGCATACAAGGTACTTTCCACAAATTGTCTGCCTGTAACTGTGCACTGGAGGGTAGGTGAGATGGAAAAGGGAATACGGGGTGTATCTCCACCTGAAGTGGAGTATTTCATCCTGGCAGCAGGGTTGTGATGAGCTGGGGAGTCTTCCTTAAGCTTTGGAAAATCAGGCTCCATTCCTTTTCTCAAGGGGAAGCAACAAAAATAGAACTTTGGTGAGATAGGGAAGTAGTCCTCTCACTTTTAGTGCTATGGTTTGTCATCTGTGAAGTTTCTTTTCATTACAAATAACAGGAAGCTGCACGAGTAGCTACCACATTTTAGGCTCAGAAGTGCTATGCTCCTTGAGGCATTCTTTGAGACCTCTGTCTATGCAAGGAGTTGTGTCATGAGCAAAAGTAAATAATGTTATCATTGCTCCAGAGAGAAATCAAAATTGTGGGAAAGGAAACTTGGGAAGAATGACTCTGATTAGGATCGCTGAGTGAGAGTCTAAGCAGAGGCCTCAGTAGCAGGGAAACCCTGGAACATCTGATTAAGAGCTAAGGTTCGTGCTGCCATGGTTGTGTTCTGATCCCCTTGTGTGAAAACTTTCCTTTTCCTGTTTCAGTTGTCCAGCCCTCCACTACCTGTCTTCCTAGGTCAGCTGAGAACTGAAAATTAAGCTATTTCTCACTATTCCTCCTAATAAATACTTAAGACTTTTTCATTAAAGGTACTTTAATGTTCACTACTATGGAAAAAATGAGTAAAAGTGAGTTTGGGCATGGGAAACGAATATAACTTCTTAACATTATGATAGTATGTGACTGTGAGGTAAATGAGATAGCCATACTTAAAGGAAATCCTGTTGGCTACTCACGCAAGGCCTCTCAGGGTAGCAGGACATTGGCTCTGGTTTATAACTGGCTTTAGGGGAGGAAGAAATTTTTCTCTGCCCTTCTAGGATCTCTGACTGGTGTAAGAATTAAATTGACATAAGATAAGCTAACAAGAGAAAATCAGAGTTTAATACTGTGTACATGGGTGAAACCCAGAAAAACCAAGTAACTCGCTAAAATGGCTGAAGCCCTCATCTTAAATACCATCTTCTGCTAAAGATGAAAGAGAATGTTGAGGGTGACAGTTCCGGGAGGTTATCAGGAAAAGCACAGCAAAAAAGGGTAAGATTGTTAGGCAGATTTAAGTTAGTGCCTTCTCCATTGATAAGAGTTTCTAGAGATTTGGTCATCCTCCTCTTCTGGTACGGAGAGGGAGACACCCTTATTAATGGAGATTTCCCTTACTAATATAAATGTTTCTTACCAAAGGGTAACTCCTACATGGTTTTCAGAATGTTTACTATGTCTGCTATTTCCTTAGAAAAAAACCAGCTTAAAACAGTTAATATGCCAAAGAGACATATATTAGGGTGGCACATTCTGCTCCCCTACACTAAGTCTAGAGACATGATGTCTTCAGGCCTCTTGTGGCTGTGTGGGCTCCATGGGGCTTACTCAACTCATAGGTCACTAATATGACCTTGGGGGTAGGGGCTGGTATGAAGTATTCATCCAATTGTTGGGAAAGATAGAAATTCCAAGAGAACCGGACTATTTCAGGACTTTCTCTAGACATGAGGCCATTGTGTCTAGATCTCTTCATGTCCAGAGTATGCCTACAGATAGTTCTTTTTATCTTCAATTTATGACTCCCTCACCCCATAACCTGGTGGCACAGTGGTTTAAAAAAAAACCCACCTGGCAATGCAGGAGACGTGGGTTCATTCCTTGGGTCAGGAAGATCCCCTGGAGAAGGAAATGGCAGCCTACTCCAATATTCTTGCCTGGGAAATCTCAAGGGCAGAGGAGCCTGGTGGGCAACAGTCTAGGGGGTCAAAAAGAGTAGGACATGACTGAGTGATAAAACAACACCCTATAACCAAATTTTGTCTAAATTTAACTTTGCTGTTTGCCTTGAAGGAGGTGCTTTCCGTCTTCCCTCTAGGCCTATATACATGCCTTTCCTTCTGCCTAAAATGTCCTGCACTCCCCCCTCTCCAGCCCCTCCCATTTTTGTGTCACTTCCTCCTAGAAACCTCAGGTTTCAGGTTATGGTTGGTGAACTGCTTGGTTGTCTGTTTCCTTGAGTTCTGTGAGCACAGGGACCTTGTCCGTTGATAAACCTAGTTCAGTGCCTAGCACGTGGCATGGGCTCAATAAATAATTGTTAATCCTATGAATGAAGGTGAAAGAGGAGAGTGAAAAAGTTGGCTTAAAGCTCAATGTTCGGAAAACTAAGATCATGGCATCTGGTCCCATCACTTCATGGCAAATAGATGGGGAAACAGTGGAAACAGTGTCAGACTTTATTTTTGGGGGCTCCAGAATCACTGCTGATGGTGATTGCAGCCATGAAATTAAAAGACACTTACTCCTTGGAAGGAAAGTTATGGCCAACCTATATAGCATATTTAAAAGCAGAGACATTACTTTGCCAACAAAAGTCCGTCTAGTCAAGGCTATGGTTTTTCCGTTGGTCATGTATGGATGTGAGAGTTGGACGGTGAAGAAAGCTGAGCGCAGCAGAATTGATGCTTTTGAACTGTGGTGTTGGAGAAGACTCTTGAGAGTCCCTTGGACTGCAAGGAGATCCAATCAATCCATCCTAAAGGAGATCAATCCTGGGTGTTCATTGGAAGGTCTGATGTTGAAGCTGAAACTCCAATACTTTGGCCACCTCATGCGAAGGGTTGACTCATTGGAAAAGACCCTAATGCTGGGTAGGACTGGGGGCGGGAGGAGAAGGGGACAACGGAGGATGAGATGGTTGGATGGCATCACCGACTCAATGGACATGGGTTTGGGTAGACTCCGGGAGTTGATGATGGACAGAGAGGCCTGGCACGCTGCAATTCATGGGGTCGCAAAGAGTCGGACACGACTGAGCGACTGAACTGAACTGAACTGAATGAATGAATGACCTCAAAGAACTTCCTTTCAGACTATCTGTCCAGATCTTCCTGGGGGTATCATTATTCTTTCCTTCCCAGTAATGGATGTTTTTGTGGAGAAATTTGGGAAGTATTTTTTAAGTTTCCTCTTTCGGCCCTCAGACTTGAGTTTCTCAGCTCTTTGATCTCTGGTCCACTCCTCACTAGCAAGCATCTTCCCTGTCTCCCTCTAGAACAACAAAGTGCAGTAGAAATAGCTTGTTCTGGGAATCAGAAGACTCATCTTCTTTTTTTCTTAATTTTATTTTTAATTGGAGGATAATTGCTTTAAGACCTATGTTCTGAGTTCTAAGCCATAGGGTTTCCTATAAATCATAAAAGCTTCCTGAGTCTCAATTTTCTCAGCTCTATTATGGGTATAATGATATGCTCCCCATTTTTTCAAGAGGTTATTATTAAGATCAATGAAATAAAGAATGTGAAATTGCTCTGTGATTGTGACCACATACAATTTGAGACAGATAAGAGCCAGAAATAGCATAAGGAAATTCCAAAGCCCAGTGCTCTCTTCTGGGCCACAGAACTGAATCTCTGCTTTTTAAACATCTTCAAACACATTTCCAAAATCTAACTCCTCATCTTCGTTATAGATATCTATTGCTGTGTAATAAGCCTCCACAAACCTGGGGCTTCTTCACCATGCATTTAGTCACTGCCATCTGGCCGATTAAATTCATGAGACTTCCCATCTCAGGAAACGGCACTGCACTCTGTTCATCTTGCCCCCCATGACACGCATCTGAAGTCTTGATGTCTATTGCCAAAGTACTTTCTTGAAAGGTTTGTACAGGTTTGTTAAACAGTTTATCTCACTAGACAGGGGCACGTAACTCCATGTCAGAATCTTTAAAACACCTCTTTTGGTTCTCAAAATTTTACGAGAAACATGACTTGCTTTAAAGTATTCAGAACTTCCCCTTTAGCACTTCTTTCTTCTTCCTGGGTAGACTCTTTTGTATGAAATTACTACTTCCTTTGATCTGATTCCCCTCCCCTACACCATTTTAGTTTTACTTCTCTTCAGACAAGAAATATGGGTAAGCATAGGAAAGGTCTGCCTCATTTATAAACTGCCCATAAATACAGTTACTTTATCCTAAGCATTCAGACACATGAATAACTACTTCTTGTTAGAATTAAGTCAAAGTACTACTTTAAGTAGTTTTCTATCTAATAAAATACGGAATTGTTAAAAGGCAAATCAAAATATTTTTCAATTTACTTTAAAAATTAAAAAAAACATAAATATATCAGAAAAGTGAAAGTGAAGTCGCTCAGTCATGTCTGACTCTTTGCGACCCCATGGGATGAAGCCCACAAGGCTCCTCCATCCATGGGATTCTCCAGGCAAGAGTACTGGAGTGGGTTGCCATTTCCTTCTCCAGGGGGATGTTCCCAACCCAGGGATCGAACCTGGGTCTCCCACATTGTAGGCAGACGATTTATCATCTGAGCCACCAAAACCCCACTATTTACCACTAAAAATTATGACTCTCCTTGAATGGAATGATCAACACTTAAATCACTATGCTAAATGGTAAAGGTGAACACTCCTCTCTGAAATGAAAATCTTCTACAAAGCGATACCAAAAGCATAAGACAACTTCCAGTTACTACCAAAGACTGAAAGAATAATCCACCACCTGATTAAAGTACACGTGCTGAAGATACAAACACTATCAGTTGAAGTATAGTCTTAAATATACATGCAAAAGCTAACTAATTTGCATACAGTGTTGAAAAAGGGCTTTCTACATTCAGTTATGTCAGGTAAGTAAGCCTTGTTTTAAGACATGGGTTTTGTAAATATGGTTATTACTGAGGTCTCCATCTCTTTGGGAAATAAAGGATCAACATATTTTTTAGAAAGAACAAATATATAAATCACAATAATAAAACTATAATATTATTCAGTTATAACTATGGCTTCAGAAAAAGAAATATATATATATATATATATATGAAAATAAGTATGAAGTCAAGAGATACCTGGAGAGGCAGGCAAGTTTAGCTTTGGAGTACAAAATGAAGCAGGGGAAAGTCTAACAGAGTTTTGCCAAGAGAACACACTGGTCTTAACAAACACCCTCTTCCAACAACATAAGAGATAACTCTACACATGGGCATCACCAGATGGTCAATACCGAAATCAGAATGATTATATTATTTGCAAAAACAAGACTGGGAGCTGACTGTGGCTTAGATCATGAAATCCTTATTGAAAAATTCAGATGTAAGTTGAAGAAAGTAGGGAAAATTACTAGGCCATGCAGGTACATCCTAAATCAAATCCCTTGCAATTGTACAGTGGAAGTGACAAATACATCCAAGGGATTAGATATGATAGGCAGTGTGCCTGAAGAACTATCGATGGAGGTTCATAACATTGTACAGGAGGTGGTGATCAAAAACATCTCCAAGAAAAAGAAATGCGACAATGCAAAATGGTTGTCTGAGGAGTTCTTACAAATAGCTGAGAAAAGAAGAGAAGCAAAAGGCAAAGGAGAAAAGGAAAGATATTCCCATCTGAAAGCAGAGTTCCAAAGAATAGCAAGGAGAGATATGAAACCCTTCCTAAGTGATCAGTGTAAAGAAATAGAGGAAAACAATAGAATGGGAGAGACTCAAGATCTCTTCAAGAAAATTAGAGATACCAAGGGAACATTTCATGCAAAGATGGCCAAAATAAAGTACAGAAACGGTATGAACCTAACAGAAGCAGAAGATATTAAGAAGATGTGGCAAAATATACACAGAAGAACTATACAAAAAAGATCTTAATGACCCAGAAAACCATGATGGTGTGATCATTCACCTAGAGCCAGATATCCTGGAGTGTGAAGTCAAGTGGGCCTTAGGAAGCATCACGATGAACAAAGCTAGTGGAAGTGATGGAATTCCAGCTGAGCTACATCAAATCCTGAAAGATGATGCTGTTAAAGTGCTGCACTCAATATGCCAGCAAATTTGGAAAACTCAGCAGTGGCCTCAGGACTGGAAAAGGTGTTTTCCTTCCAGTCCCAAAGAAAGGCAAAGCCAAAGAATGTTTGAACTACCACACCATTGTACTCATCTCACATACTAGCAAAGTAATGCTCAGAATTCTCCAAGGTAGGCTTCAACGTATGTGAACCGAGAACTTCTAGATATTCAAGCTGGATTTAGAAAAAGCAGAGGAACCAGAGATCAAATTGCCAACATTCACTGGATCACAGAAAAAGCAAGAGAATTCCAGAAAAACATCTACTTCTGCTTCATTGACTATGGCTCACTGACACAGCCTTTGACTGTGTGGATCACAATAAACTTTGTAAAACTGTTAAAGAGATGGGAACACCAGACCACCTTACCTGATTCCGGAGAAACCTGTATGCAGGTCAAGAAGCAACAGTTAGAACTGGACATGGAACAATGCATTGGTTCAAAATTGAGAAAAGAATACATCAAGACTGTATACTGTCACCCTGCTTATTTAACTTAAAAGCAGAGTACATCATGAGAAATGCTGGGCTGGATGAAGCACAAGCAGGAATCAAGATTGCTGGGAGAAATATCAATAACCTCAGATATGCTGATGACACCACCCTTGTGGCAGAAAGCAAAGAGGAATTAAAGAGGCACGTGATGAAGGAAAAGGGGATAGTGAAAAAACTGGCTTAAAACTCAACATTCAAAAAACGAAGATCATGGCATCTGATCCCACCACTTCATGGCAAATAGATGGGGGAAAAATGGAAACAGTGACAGACTTTATCTTCTTGAGCTCCAAAATCACTGAAGATGGTAACTGCAGTCATGAAATTAAAAGATGCTTGCTCCTTGTAAGAAAAGCTATGACAAACCTGGACAGCATATTAAAAAGTAGAGACATTACTTTGCCAACAAAAGTCCGTCTAGTCAAGCTATGGTTTTTCCAGTGCTCATGTATGGATGTGAAAGTTGGACCGTAAAGAAAGCTGAGCGCCGAAGAATTGATGCTTTTGAACTGTGGTGTTGGAGAAGACTCTTGAGAGTCCCTTAGACTGCAAGGAGATCAAACCAGTCAATCCTAAAGGAAATCAACCCTGAATATTCATTGGAAGGACTGATGCTGAAGCTGAAACTCCAATACTTTGGCCACTTGATGCAAAGAGCTGACTCATTAGAAAAGACCCTGATGCTGGGAAAGATGGAAGGCAGGAGGAGAAGGGGATAACAGAGGACATAGTGGTTGGATGGCATCACCAACTCAATGAACATGAGTTTGAAGAAGCTCTGGGAGATGGTGAAGGACAGGGAAGCCTGGTGTGCTGCAGTCCATGGGGTTGCAAAGAGTCAGACATGACTGAGTGACTGAACAACAACAACAGTAGAAGGAAAATATCAATGAATTTATCTGAATTTATTAGAAAATCCTCTGTAATAGGCTAAACCACTACTTTGATATCTCAAATTGTACTACAATGTCTGTACATTAATTTTTGCAATCTATATTATAATAGTAATATTAATGCATCTTTATTCAACTTGCGACTGGATTATAGGATCCTTTTAGAAGAGTAGAATTTTTCCATTTTTTTATGGTTAATCAAGCATTCTTTCTACTGTTTCTATCTTTATGTGGCTTTTTAAGGCCATACTTTCATTAGATATTTCATAACAAAACTCACTTTTCCTTTTTAAATTAATTTTTATTTTATATTGGAGTATAGTTGATTTACAATATTGTGTTAGCTTCAGGTATACAGTGAAGTGATTCTACTATACATATGAAAGTGAAAATGAAAGTTGCTCAGTCATGTCCGACTCTTTGCAACCCCATGGACTATACAATCCATGGAATTCTCCAGGCCAGAATACTGGAGTGGGTAGTCTTTCCCTTCTCCAGGGAACTTTCCCAACACAGGGATCAAACCCAGGTCTCCCACATTGCAGGCGGATTCTTTACCAGCTGAGCCACAAGGGAAGCTATACATACACATATATTCTTTTTTTCATATCCTTTTCCCAAAACTCACTTTTCCTTTGCTATTCTCAAGCATGAGTCTCAGCCCATTTAAGGCTGCTAGGTTTATATTTCAAGGTTTGCCTTAGCTGCTTTTCATTGATTTGTAGATATCTGAAACCATGAATGATATACTCAGGACTCTTTTATGTTGTTTCTTTTGAGAAACAACTTTCTGGGCAGCTTCTTCACTGCTCCTCTGCTGTATATGTCATAATAGTCAACTTTTCTTCCTTTATCCAGGGCCCAGCCATAAGACTTCCCTGGTGGTTCAGATGGTAAAGAATTTGCCTGCAATGCAGGAGACCCAGGTTCAATCTCTGGGTCAGGAAGATCCCCTGAAGAAGGGAATGTCTACCAACTCCAATATTCTTGCCTGGGAAATCCCATGGACAGAGGAGCCTGGCAGGCTACAATCCATGGGGTTGCAGAGAATTGGACACAACTAAGTGACTCACACACACAACCATAAGACAGGGCTGCAACACTGGCCCAGGTGGGCACATTATCATACTTAAGAAACACGGTTCATTGGTCATAAGTAATTAAAAAGTAACTCAAATTTCTACTTGAAGTCTCTCAAAAGATGTTAAAAGGAATCCAATTTATAAGCTATAGCAATACTTCCTATCATACATTTATCTGCCCTCTTCAGTTTTCTCAAACTATTCCATTTCTCTGCAGCTCAGAGATTCTCATTCTCTTGAGCCATAATGTTATAGAAACCTCTATTTTCTAAACCAAACCAAGTGGCCCCTCATAAAGATCAAACTAATCTTAAGAAGTAAGCAAGAGGAGGGCTTCCTAGATGGCCCAGTGATAAAGAATCCACCTGCAATGCAGGAGACACAGGTTTGATCTCTGGGTCAAGAAGATCCCCTGGAGGAGGAAATGGCAACTCATTCCAATATTCTTGCCTGGAAAATCCCATGGACAGAAGAGCCTAGCAGGCTACAGTCCAAGGGCCTGCAAAGAGTCAGATATGACTGAGCAACTAACACACACACACACACACACACACACACACACACACACACACACATACCAAGCAAAAGGAAGCTAAGTGGGATAAAAAATATGACTACTTGGAGGTTATGAGGAGATGAATGGGAACACTTACGTATGGATTTTTGTCCCATCCATTCTATACTAAACAATAAATGTGAGCCAAGTATTCTGGGGATTCAAAATTAAGTAAGACATGGTGTTTGCCTTTGAAATGTTCACAATCTCAGTGACTCTGTGTTTGTTCTAGTTTCTCCCTCCTCCTCGCACTTTAGTTTGAAGTTCTTTTGAATGTGTTGGGGATACCCTGGACAAACAAGATCTTAATGTTAGAAGTTCAGTTCAGTCGCTCAGTCATGTCTGACTCTTTGTGACCCCATGGACTGCAGCATGCCAGGCTTCTCTGTTCTTCACCAACTCCTGGAGCTTGCTCAAACTTATGTCCTTTGGGTCAATGATGCCATCCAATCACCTCATCCTCTGTCATCCCCTTCTCTTCATGTCTTCAACCTTTCCCAGCATTAGGGTCTTTTCTGACAAGTTGGAAAAACCATAGCCTTGACTAGACGGACTTTTGTTGGCAAAGTAATGTCTCTGCTTTTAAATATGCTATCTAGGTTGGCCATAACCTTCCTTCCAAGGAGTAAGCGTCTTTTAATTTCATGGCTGCAATCACCATCAGCAGTGATTCTGGGGCCCAAAAAAATAAAGTCTGACACTGTTTCCACTGTTTCCCCATCTATTTCCAATGAGGTGATGGGACCAGATGCCATGATCTTAGTTTTCCGAACGTTGAGCTTTAAGCCAACTTTTTCACTCTCCTCTTTCACTTTCATCAAGAGGCTCTTTAATTCTTCTTCACTTTCTGCCATAAGGGTGGTGTCATCCGCATATCTGAGGTTATTGATATTTCTCCCAGCAATCTTGAATCCAGCTTGTGTTTCTTCCAGCCCAGCGTTTCTCATGATGTACTCTGCATATAAGTTAAATAAGCAGGGTGACAATATACAGCCTTGACGTACTCCTTTTCCTATCTGGAACCAGTCTGTTGTTCCATGTCCAGTTCTAACTGTTGCTTCCTGACCTGCATACAGGTTTCTCAAGAGACAGGTCAGATGGTCTGGTATTCCCATCTCTTTCAGAATTTTCCACAGTTTCTTGTGATCCACACAGTCAAAGGCTTTGGCATAGTCAATAAAGCAGAAATAGATGTTTTTCTGGAACTCTCTTGCTTTTTCGATGATCCAGCGGATATTGGCAATTTGATCTCTGGTTCCTCTGCCTTTTCTAAAACCAGCTTGAACATCTGGCAGTTCATTCTTTGGAACTCTGCATTCAGATGGGAATATCTTTCCTTTTCACTTCTCTTCTCTTCCCAGCTATCTGTAAGGCCTCCTTAGACAGCCATTTTGCTTTTTTGCATTTCTTTTCCATGGGGATTGTTTTGATCCCTGTCTCCTGTACAATGTCACGAACCTCTGTCCATAGTTCATCAGGCACTCTGTCTATCAGATCTAGTCCCTTAAATCTATTTGTCACTTCCACTGTATACTCATAAGGGATTTGATCTAGGTCATACCTGAGTGGACTAGTGGTTTTCCCTACTTTCTTTCCAGTGGTCATGTATGGATGTGAGAGTTGGACGGTGAAGAAAGCTGAGTGCCGTAGAATTGATGCTTTTGAACTGTGGTGTTGGAGAAGACTCTTGAGAGTCCCTTGGACTGCAAGGAGATCCAATCAATCCATCCTAAAGGAGATCAATCCTGGGTGTTCATTGGAAGGTCTGATGTTGAAGCTGAAACTCCAATACTTTGGCCACCTCATGTGAAGAGTTGACTCATTGGAAAAGACCCTAATGCTGGGTAAGACTGGGGGCGGGAGGAGAAGGGGACGACGGAGGATGAGATGGTTAGATGGCATCACCGACTCGATGGACATGGGTTTGGGTAGACTCCGGGAGTTGGTGATGGACAGAGAGGCCTGGCGCGCTGCAATTCATGGGGTCGCAAAGAGTCAGAGAAGACTGAGCGACTGAACTGAACTGAACTGAACTGACAAGTTAGCTCTTTGCAACAGGTGGCCAAAGTGTTGTAATTTCAGCTTCATCATCAGTCCTTCAAATGAATATTCAGGGTTGATTTCCATTAGGATTGATCGGTTTGATCTCCTTGCAATCTAAGGGACTCTCAAGAGTCTTCTCCAGCACCACCATTCAAAAGTATCAGTTATTTGGCACTCAGCCTTCTTTATGGTCCAACTCTCACATTCATACTTGACTACTGGGAAAACCATAAGACTAGATGGAACTCTGTCGGAAAAGTGATATCTCTGCTTTTTAATATGCTGTCTAGGTTTGTCATAGCTTTTCTCCCAAGGAGCAAGAGTCTTTTGATTTTCATGGCTGCAATCACCATCTGCAATGATTTTGGAGCCCAAGAAAATAAAGTCTGTCACTATTTCCTTTTCTTCCCCATCTATTTGCCATGAAGTGATGGGATCAGATGCCATGATCATAGTTTTTTGAGTGTTGTTTTAAGCCAACTTTTTCATTCTCCTCTTTCACTTTCATCAAGAGACTCTGCAGTTTCTCTTCGTTTTCTGCCGTAAGGGTGGTGTCATCTGCATATCTGAGGTTATTGATATTTTCCCTGGCAATCTTGATTCCTACTTGGGCATCATCCAGCCCGGCATTTCGCATGATGTACTCTGCATATAAGTTAAATAAGCAGGGTGAAAATATATAGCCTTGACATACTCCTTTCTCAATTTTGAACCGGTCCATTGTTTCATGCCCAGTTCTAACTGTTGCTTCTTGACCTGTATACAGGTTTCTCACGAAGCAGGAAAGGTGGTCTGGTATTCCCTTCTCCCGAAGAATTTTCCACAGTTTGTTGTGATCCACACAGTCAAAGGCTTTGGTGTAGTCAATAAAGCAGAAGTACATGTTTTTCTGGAATTCTCTTGCTTTTTCTATGATCCAAGGGATGTTGGCAATTTAATCTGTGGTTCCTCTGCCTTTTCTAAATCTAGCTTGACTATCTGGAAGTTCTCAGTTCACATACTGTTGAAGCCTCCCTTGGAGAATTTTGAGCATTACTTTGCAAGTCATGTGAGATGAGTGCAATTGTGCGGTAGTTCAAACTTTCTTTGACATTGCCTTTCTTTGGGATTGGAATGAAAACTGACATTTTCCAGTCTTGTGGCCACTGCTGAGTTTTCCAAATTTGCTGGCATATTAAGTGCAGCACTTTCACAGCATCATCTTTTAGGATTAGCTCAGCTGGAATTTTATTGCCTCCGCTAGCTTTGTTCACAGTCGTGCTTCTTAAGCCCATTTGACTTCGCATTCCAGAATTCTGGCTCTAGATAAGTGACACACCATCATGGTTATCTGGGTCATTAAGATCTTTTTTGTACAGTTCTTCTGAGTATTCTTGCCATCTCTTTCAATATCTTCTGCTTCTGTTAGGTCCATACCATTTCAGTCCTTTATTGTGCCCATCTTTGTATGAAATGTTCCCTGCTTTATTATTATAAAGCAGACTTCATTCTCACATGGAGAAATAGTGTATATTATAACTGACTCTGAATCATAACTTCAGTCCATATGCTCTATATTCTTTATTCCTCATTGAGTTCATCCTCATTCTTCTTGGCCCAAGGAAGTTTCAGGTAAGTTCTCTGGTCTTACCATGGTGCTGGGGACTCTTTCTTATCACATGTCCTAACCAAAGACCTGGTTTGTTTATCTTTTGTGCATGCTGATGTCTTTTACTAGATCTAGCTTATAGATGAAAGTCTCTACAGGAGTTGCTGCATTTTTTTTTTCGCCCCCTTCTGCCACATTCTACACTTTCAGATTCACAGATAGGCATTCGTTCCTAAAAAATATATCATTAGTCTAGTCCTTATTTTACCACTGCTACAGTCCATGGGGTCACACAGAGTCAGACACGACTGAAGTGACTTAGCACACACACATAGTTATGGAAGCATAATCCATATTCTGTACTTCTCTGGAGAAGTCCCATGATCTGCCATCTGTAATATGAAGGCCAAGAAAGTTACTTGTGTAGTTTCAGTAGAAATCCACAGATCTGAGAATATATAGACTCACAATTTGAGTTTATACACTCTGTAATCTTCATTCTCAGTAGACTCAACTTCATTCATCCTTCCACAAAGAGGCTTCAGGGAAGCCAATGGTCTAAGTTGTAGTCCAAGTCCTAAGGTCCAAGGACCAGGGGCACTGATGTTCAGGGGTAGGAGAAGATGGAATACCCCAGCTCACAGCAGAAAGAAATTTGCTTTTATTCTTTCCTTTTTGTCCAATTTGGGGCCTCAGCAGGTTGGATGATGCTCATACACATTGGTGAGGGTGATCTTCTTTACCCAGTCTACCCATTCAAATGCTAATCTCTGCTGGAAAAAAACCTTACCAACTATCCAGAAAGAGTGTTTTACCAGCTATCTGGGCATCCTTTAGCTCAGTAAACTTGATAGATGAACTTCACCATCCCAAACTCTGTAAGATAAACTAAAATGGAGGCAGAGAAGTCAGGTAAAATGCTCACAGTTACACAGCTAATAAGTGACAGGGCCAGGATTTGAACAGTCTAATTCCAGAGCCCATGTTCTTAACTACCATACTACAATGGAAATGAGTTTGATTCATAAGACTCATTTTCTGTCCTTCGGAAGCTTCTAGTCTGGTGATAAAGGCAAGTAATAGATATTAAATGGATCACTTTAACATGATATGAGTTTTAAGGTATAGGCATGAAGAGGATGTTGCAGCTTTCCTTACCCCTTCCTTTACCACTTATGAGTAATGATTTTAAAAAAAGCCATCCAGGTAGATGGCAGTGACTTCCTACTTAGAAATAAAGTGGTTAATTGTGGGTTGTGCTATATTCTTCAGCAATTTTTGAGACTCGATGGAGAGTCTACCAGGAATGCCTAAGCCAAGAGTTTTCAACCAGAATGAAGGTGGTAAGATTTTTGCCTCCCTGGGAGCATGTGGCATTGTCTGGAGACATTTTTGAAGATCACAACTGGAATTATGTTACTGGCATCTAGTGAGCTGAGGCCAGGGAGGCTACTACACATCTTACAATACACAAAGACATCCCTGTACAAGGAATTCTCTGGCCCCAAATGTCAATAGTGCCAAGGCTGAAAGACACTGACCTAGGCTGTCTATTATCACTTTTATTAATCCACATGGAAACAAGCAATGGAATGAGAACAAGTCTAGAATACATGTCCAGTAATTTTGAAATCCTAAAGAGAATGTATGCTCCTGAAGAGGCTGTATGGTCTAAAAGGTGAGAGACTCTGTCTACATTGCTGGTGTTAGAGCCTAGCACATGACCTGACACACAGTCATTGTTCAAATGTTGTTGCTTGGACTGAATTGATTATGTCACAGAGATTATAAAGTATGGAATAGACCAATCAGAAGCACTGTAGAAATTAATGCCTGCGAGTGTCTGCGAATGCAACAGGCATAGGTTAAATGCTCCATAACTTACTGTTCAATGGATAGTTGGAAGGATTAGTGACTAGGAACTTGAAAGACTTGGGGACATAGGTATTTTTAATCTTTATTCAAAAAAATGTTTTTGTAAATGATAGACATGTGGAAAGTAACAGCCTATGGGAAAACCCAAATGAACTTTTTGACCAACCCAAAACATAGGTGTAGATACAATGCTGAGCAATATGAGGTTTTGTGTAACAGTATATGAGATAAGAGTGATAGAGATTTACTGCCTCTTTTCTCTACCATTAGCTTCTTTCTACTGCTACTTCTCAATGCAGGAGACATAAGAGACATGGGTTCAATCCCTGGGTTGGGAAGATCTCCTGAAGAAGGGCATGTCAACTCACTCTAGTATTCTTGCCTGGAGAATCCCCATGGACAGAAGAGCCTGGTGGGCTACAGTCCATAGGGTTGCAAAGAGTCAGACATGACTGAAGCGACTGAGCACTCGCTGCTTTTTCTCAGTCTATACATTTATACATAGATTTCTTTCATTCACAAAAGAGTCAGCTGACCTCTCTTCATCTTTATTTTCTGGCTATCATCCTTTTCTTCTGGCCTTCATGAAACGAGTTTTTTTAGAACTGAGGCTTATACAATTTGGGGTGCTCTCATGAGAAAAAGAATAGAACTGTAAATACAAATACAAACAAAAATAAATGTAGTTAGAGTGAGAAAAGAAGTCCTAATGTATCAAAGTTTTTAGAAAGCTGACAAATACAAAGATCACAAAAGCCAGAAAAATAGCACAATATTTTTATTAATAAAATTCTCACTCTTCTATAATACTTTCCCACTGTATAACTCTTGTTCCCCTTCATCTCAAACCTTGTGTCTCCTTTACTTCTTGCCTAGCGCTGTGTGTGCTCAGTTGCTCAGCCGTGTGTGACTCTTTGCAGCCCCATGGACCCGCCAGGCTCTTCTGTCCATGGAACTTTCCAGACAAGAATACTGGAGTGGTTTGCCATTTCCTACTCCAGGGGATCTTCCCATTCCAGGGATCAAACTCGTGTCTCTTGTGTCTGCTGCATTGGCAGGTGTATTCTAGCTGCCACTAATGCCAACTGGGAAGCCACTGCTAGAGAACTAAATTGAGCCACAGGGAGCACAAGCACAGAGGGGAAATGTAACTTACAATTTTATTTGAAAATGTCCTGGTATGAGAGTAAGGGAAGGAGGCAGGTCCAGCTCAGTGTCCCTTTTCTTTATTATCTTGGGTAGAATTATATGGATTATAAGCACGTTGCCTATCCCCACGCCCACTTCTCAAGCTCTAACTTTCATTGAATTCCTGATCAGGGGTCAGGCCCTCTGATAAAGATCATACTCTCTCTTCCCAAGCAAAAATCTCTCCTTTCTTCCTTGTGCCACTGGCTCAGGCTTTGGGCCACCGGGGAGCTCTGCCTTCTCTAAAATGAGTCTGACTCATTCTGACTCTCATTGGCAGGCCATCCAGTATATGCAATCCCCGGCAATAACGTGAGTCTACAAATCTCCAATCTGCCTAAGAACTACAAATCATTCACCTGGTTTTATACTACTGACCAGAAGATTGTAGAGTGGGAATTTGGTGAGCCTAAGTTCTTCGATACTAAATTTAAGGACAGGGCCACGCTTGATCTTCAAAGTGGTGCACTGCACATCTACAAGGTCCAGAAGGAAGACAGCAGTACTTACCTCCTGAGGGTGCTGAAGGACACTAGAGATGAGGACGAATGGAAGATCTCACTGGTGGTGCTTGGTGAGTTAGGGGAACCAAAGGGCTAGTCCCCACTCTGGGGCTTCAGACAGATCACTGGGAAGCTTCCTGGTGATCCTGGGGACTCTCCATGGGAGGGGGAGAGAAAAACTTCGGAACGGGCTTAATCCATTTCTCCTGGAGCCAGTTCCACTTGGAAGTGAGTCTGGACCAGCAGACCCCAAAGTAGATAACTTTGGGGCATTTAAAACCTCTTCTGACATTAGAGAGTCTAAGATTTGAAGAGGAAGGAGACAATAAAGATTGTTTCCCCTCTATTCTCTTCATGTTCTCTTGTGGTCAATCCAAATAAGTTCTGAGTTCTTTTTTAATCGATTTTTTGGTTGTACTGGGTCTTCATTGCTCCATGCAGACTTTCTTGAATTGTAGCAAGTGGGGGCTCTTTGCTGTAGTGCACGGGCTTCTCATTGTGGTGGTGTCTCTTGTTGTGGAGCATGGGTTTTATGCATGTGGGCTTCAGTAGCTGCAGCTTGCTGGCTCTAGGATGTGTGGGCTTCAGTAGTTGTAATTCACAGGCTTAGTTGCTCTGCAGTATGTGGGATCTTTCCAGACCAGGGATGGAACCCATGTCCCCTGCATTGGCAGGCAGATACTTAACCACTGGACCACACTTACTGGCTATGTGACCTTGAAGAAGATCTTGACATCTCTGTCCCATTAGGTAAGATTCTGTTGATGGCAAGTAATGGAGACCAACTTGATATACCGTTAGCAAAAAAGGAGAATTTTTTTTTAAAGCTATGACTTCCTAAAGCAATGAAAGAAGTTTAGAAGAGTTGAAAAGGACTGAAAAGGAGGAAGAATGAGAACTTGGTCCAGTTCAGAGCCTCTAACCACTGGAATCTTTACTGTGAAAGTGGATCCCTGCCAGTACAGGCTATCTCTCTCAAAGTCTAGGCTTTCATATCTCTTAGTTTAAATTCTCAAGAAAGAGAAACTGACCAGCCCATCTTGGTTCAGGTATGTGATTTAAACACTTATGGTCCAAAGATTCAGCTTATAAGGCAGAAACTTGGCTCTTGGCATGTTGTCAATTATTAGAGGAGGAGGGCTGGGCAAATAATTGTATCTTTTTAGGATGTTATGAGAATCAAAGTAGATAATGAAAGTGAAAACACTTTTAAAATGCTGGAACTTCCCTGGTGGTCCAGTGGTTAAGACTCTATGCGTCCACTGCAGGGGGTGTGTTGAGTTCAATTTCTGGTTGGGGAACAAAGACACCACATGCTGCATGGTGCAGTCAAAAATAATAAAATTAAAACAAAAAATGTGCCAGAAGATCTTGTGTCTGGTGAGGAGCCTTAAAAATGCTAAAATGCTGCAAAGAATGAAGAATATTGTATATATTCATGTCCCACCAACATGGGTCATGAAGGTCCCTGGTCTAAGAGGCTAGAATCGCCTTCTTGCTCACTTCCTCCATATCATATGTCCTAAAATTACAAGAGGAACTAGCAACAGGAAATATTCAAAGGTTCCTACAGTGATTTTCAAAAAAAAAAAAAAGATCTGAAATATACATCATTTACCAGATTTTGTGGCAAATATTCCCATCACAGCCAACTGTAAACTGCTAACAGTTTCATTTCACAACCAACTTGCAAAATTTCTGATTATCTTATAAGCCATAAACCTACTTGGCTTTAGCACACTTGCCTCTGGATAAGGCTCTGAGGATGTGATTAGTGGAAGAATCATCCTTCTGTCCAGCCCAGGAATTTCTAAAGCTCAAAGGGGGCATCTTGGAACCAGACTGCTCCATCTGGTTTTGGAGTGCTCAGGGCTGAGCTGCTTACTATGGGAAATGTGGAAGTTTTGTAAGACTTGAGGCCAGACCACAAGAAATGAATAAGCATATGAAGATTGCTCATGTAAAGTATGCAAGAGGAGTCCAGCAGTTTGATAAGGTTTCACGGAGGAGATGGATCTAGAGTTCAGGAGGTCAGATTGGTAGAGCTTCCATTGCCCCTCACAGACATACAACTCAGAAGTCAGCTCCGATTGGGTCAATTCTCTGCTACATTTTAATCCTATGACTTCTGAGCTGTGTTGATTCTGCAGGTGTTTTACCCTTGACCCAAAGGAAAAGACCTCAGAGGATTTCAGGTAAAGTAGTCCTAGTCAAGGAAGGAGCAGATGATGGGATTACATCTCAACCCATTTGCCTGCAGGATGAAAGCTGTGATGATGCTGTGACCTTCAACATGCGTACATCACACCCAGAAAAAGCACTTACTCATAGATGATGGCACTGTATCTTACTAACATTGTGCTATGAAGTAGGGTATTTTGCATGTGAGAAGGAGTTCAGAGGGTTAGTTGTCTTGCCTGTCAGAGCCACTCTCTCAGAGCCAAGTCCAGAACTCAAGCTTGTCTCACTATAAAGTGAGTATTTTGTCTTTTCTATCGTATAACTGCTTCATCCCTACATCCATTCACCTTTCCCTTTCATCAGAATACCTGCTCTGTGGCAGGCACTGAGATACCAAAGTTAACAGATGCAATTCATCAGTACCAGCTTGCGCTGGGAAATCCATGAGGTTCTCTGTAGTTCTGTCAGAGTTCAGGAAAGGTGTAGAGTGGTATCTTTTACCCCAGGACCCTCATTGTATCTGAGCCCAAGAACTCGTGAAGGACTGACTGATGGACTAAGGTGCCAAATGTGGGTCATTGCTAGAGAAGGGGCCCTGAGTAGCTCAGACAGTTGGGATATTGAGTTCAACTCTAGCTGATCTGTGTGCTAAAACTCTGCTGTTCTTTCTGGCCCACAGATGAGCATAACTCCATTTTGTTTCTGGGTAACTGGCTCCCCCTTCTGGATCCAGTTTACCTTCACTCCAAGAAGTAGCTCTTTCCCTCTGAAGCCTACAGAGGTCAAAGCTGCTCACTAGCTCCCTCTACAGGGCCCTCTTCTCCATGGCTGCTCCTCAGGACCTCCCTTTGCACTTTGTTGGCTAAACCCTACCAGCATGAAAGCTTCATAAATGCATAAACCCGTTGTCTCATCTTATAACATCTTCATCTTCAGACCCTGTACCAAAGCCTGACATAGACGTCAAGAAGACACAGAAAGGGACCAACTGCTACCTGAACCTATCCTGTGGGATCCAGGACCCATCTGTAAACTACACTTGGTATTGGAAGTTAGGGTCCTTTCTAAAACAGCTACAAAGCAATGTGCTTGAAGTGGTCCACACGCCACAAAACTACTCAAAGTCTTATACCTGCCAAGTCAGCAATCCTATAAGCAGCCAAAACAGCACAATCAACTTCACTGCACCCTGTGAAATGGGTAAGAGACACTGCCAAAGGAGCTGAGGTGGGCACAGGGTAACTAGTTTTCTCTTGAGTGAAGAAAAGTGTGGGGATCTTTTCCAGCCTCCTGTCATAGAGCTTGATGGAGAATCCCAAAGGTACTAGTGAGGCATGGTAGACTTGGATTCTCCTTGTGTCTCTGCCATGGCCTCTCAGCAAGCTTCCCTCACCTTTGTGGAGCTCAGTGTCCTCACCTGCAAAGGGCTCTCATGTCCCCTTTTCCCACCCTGCTTTAATAAGTGCATAGTCCTGGAATCTGAGGGCAGGGTCCTTGCAGGATAATCTGAGATTTCAAGGTGAGTAGGGAGGAAAAGGGCAAGTAGAAGAATGGTCCAGATACTGTTGTGCAGCAACATAAAGGTGTTTCTGGTAGACAGCAAAGGACAGAAGGGCCAAGTGGATGAGCAGGAGTGGGAACGAGTGGTGAGCAAGAGAGCCTGGCCCTAAGACTGAGATTTTCTGCTCTTCCCAGGTATATGCCCCTTGATAAAGTTGGAAAGGCAAACTCTGTGTTTCATGTTGCAGATGTCTCTATCTCCTGGGAGGCCCCACTCAATAGAGCATCACTCCTGGCTCTCTCTCAAGCCGACACAGGTCTACCCCTACATTGTGGGGTAGCTACGATTATATATTTTGGAATCAATCACACCTGGGATTAATCCTGTGGCTATTACTTATTAGCTAAACTTGACTTAGCTTCTCCAAGTCATGTCCTTCTTAAATAAGACAAAATAATAGTTCTTATCTCATACTGTTATGAGAATTAAATTAGATAATACAGGTAACTACCTAGCACAGTATCTAAGAAGCCTTCAATGAGTGGTAATTAAACTCACCTGGCGATGTCAAAGGAGGCCTGGACTTCCCAGAGGCCACAAGAGAGGCGCCCCGAGGCGCCACGCCCCAGATTCAGAGAGGCCACCCCCTCTTTCCGCTGCGACTCGCGGAAAAGCACGACCTTCGCCCCTGCATTCTAGATGAAGCCCGATTGCCCCTGGCTGTGACCCGAGAGAAAGGCTGAGTCCCCTCGACTCCCTGGAGGCCACCCCACAGGTGCCAGATATACTAGAGACACTAGGGATTTGGGGGGCCACTTGATAAACTTGAATCACTCTCTTCAGCATTCTAGGCCCTATACTCTCCATACTCCTGAAATCACATCCCCAAGCCCTGGTATATAAATCTTTCCAGAATAACTCATATCTGTGGTGCCAACATTTATCTGAGATCCTTTTCATGCCCAGTCACCAGGGATCGTGGCTCCTGGGGCCATGGCTCTTTCACAGTCTTCCTGGACCCAGTCTACTCTGCTCACCTATGCTGATTTCTTTACCTCTGCTCCCACACGTGAATGATAGAAACTGTAAGTTCTTCTGTGTTCTTCCCAACCAGCTGGTCTTGTCTCTTCTAGGCTTTCATGATATGCCCTGATTTTCTACCACCGAAGACCCAATGTAAGACTTTGGTGTCTGACCATGAGACCACCAGTTGGCTGGGTGGTTCTAAAATCACCTTTATATCAACATCATATCTTGAGACCCAGAAAAAGGAAGAGACACAGTCCTTGTTCTTTATAGACTGAAAGTGACTGCCTATTCACAGAGGGGATGAAAGCAATAATACATCTCTTCTTTGAAGGTCTGAGCCCATCTTGTTACTTTTCAGCTACCTAAATTATCCTAGAAGAGCATCCTTAATTCCCCTTCTGTAATTTATCACTCTCCTCTCCTCCTCTCCCCTGCCCTACACTTCTCTATCTCTTAATTTCCCTTTCTTTTTTCCCTTCCCCACCGAGTTGGTACTGATGGTTGGCAGCGTGGAGAAACAGGCAATCCTTTCTTCCCTAAACTCAGCATGCAGTATCATATGAGCTACTGCACTTGAAGGTCTGCCCTACTTAACTGCTGTCCAGTGTAGGAGAATGATTCTTTTCTAGGCCCACAGACATGCCAAGATAATCTTCATGTACAGGACTCAGCTAAGCCAGTAATATTTAAAGGATTTCTGTATTCTTTATACTTTACATCTGAGAGATTGAGCTCTTGCTCATCTAAGAAAAAGGATGTGCAGGGCACACTGTGTCTGGATTCAGAGAGGAAACACATCCCCAAGCTCCCATGCCAATGTCCAGTACCCCTTCCCCTTCTCAACAAATTCATCAGGACACCTAAATGTTTTGCATTTTCTTACTCTTTCAGCCCCCTCCTCTGGAGTATCTTGGATGGCAACTTGGCTAGTGATCATGGCAACCACTCTTCTCAATCTCCTATGGACCTGAGAAGAGCTAACTAGAGTGAAACTTGAAGAATGCAAGATCTTTCCCTCATTGGCAATCGGCTATTAACCAGGACAGAAGCTCTGGCTATATGGAATAGGGAAAAGGATTGACATGTCTAGAAGAACATTCAAATAAATTTTTTATAATCACAGTAGTATTTTATTTTATATTTTCTAATTGTTTTTCTAGCATACATATACATATGCACTTTCCCACCAAAAATAGGCAGAATGTATTCTGCAGTGTTTTCTTGTTTCAATAAACATGATATAATTGTCAAAATTGATTGTTGAATTCTAGGATCCAAAAAAACCCATCAAATCGACTAAGCTCTCTCACAATGGTCTTTCATTACAGGATGGCAAGAGCTCCCAGGCCCACCACTGACATAACAACTGGAATTTTTGTTCTTTGTTTGCCTCCTCTGTGGTTCTTCATGAGCCTGGAGCTGATAGGGTCACTAAAAGATAATTTTCCCTTTCAACAAACTGTCCTACCACAGATCACTTCCTCTTTACACCAAACCAACCTTACCTTTCCCTCCCCTTATCACTTCTGTGGCAGAGACAATACTGTGTATTCATCAAACCCTTTCCTTTTCTTCCTGGACTTTGATGGTTAATTTAACGTGTAAATTTGACTGGGCCACAGAGGCACCCATTCATTGGTCAAACCTTATTCTGGGTGTCCCTGAGGGTGTTTCTGGGTGAGATTAACATTTGAATTAATAGGCTTAGTAAAGCAGATTATCCTTTCCAGTGTGGGGAGGGGGGTGGGTCTCACCCTACCAGTTGAAGTCTTGAAAAGCACAAAAAGGCAGGGGGGACTTTCAAGTTGATGGAGGAACAAAACGGGGAGACTACCTTCCCCCCAACAAATACATCAAAAACTCATGTGCATGTGAAACAGCTCCTACGGAACATCTTTTGGATGCTGGCAGAGGATCCCAGACTTCCAAAAAGGTAAATCAGTCCTCTCAGAATGAGGTAGGGGAAAAGATAAAGACAAAAAAGGAGACATAGGATATCAGATTGGGGACCTGCACCCCCGGGGAGTGAGTAGTGAAGGAGAAAAGTCTGTACACTAGGAAACCCCCTCACAGGCGGATTCAGCTTTGGAACCTCAGAGGGCAGCAAAACAGCACATGCTCAGAAGGCAAAAATGGAAAGAATTCACCACAGAGATCATGCGGAGCAGCACTTCCCAGCTGAGAATAGGCTCACATGCTCATGCCCGCTGTGGAGAGTGGGAGCTGGGTGCAGAGGCTCAGGGTTTGGGGGTTGGACCTCAGGGAGAGAACCAGGGTTGACTGCCATGAAGATACTCTGATGGCACTAATGCAACACAAATATTAGTTGAGACTCGGATCTTGCCTTGCTCTAGCTTGTATTGATCTCGGCTACTACATAATCATTGTTTACAAAATGTGGGGCAAGAAAGCCTGAGCATGCCATCTTGGCTCATTTGCTCATTCTCTATAGAGGGCATGGCAACCCACTCCAATATTCTTGCCTGGAGAATCCCATGGATGGAGGAGCCTGGCAGGCTACGGTACATAGGATTGCAAAGAGTGAGACACAACTGGAGCAACTTAGCATGCATGCACGCACATAGAATTTTAGAGCAAATACAAGCTAGAGCAAGGCAAGATCTGAGTCTGACCTCACCCCACACTGCCCACAACAGGTCCACAGATGTTCCTAGAAATACTGGAGGACATTCTCAGTAGGCAAATCGACTGGAGCAGGAAAACAGAGGAATCACATGGACATTCTTATTACTACCTTTCTATATATTTTCCCTCCCCCTTTTTTTATATTGTTCTAATAATGTTCTTTATTACTCATTTAATTTTTATTTTTTATAACTTACTTTTTCCTTTTTAAAACACACCTTATTTTTAAATAAATTCATTTTCTTTTTTCCTATTTCTACTCCCTAGTACTGCTTAGTTACACTGCAATTTTTTCCATGTTTTTGATTTGGTATTTTTGAGAGTCTAATTTTTAATATCCGTTTTCCCTTAGGGGCTTGATTACTGGCTTGATTGCTCTCTTCTTTTTTTGACTTCCTTTATTTTCTCTTTCTTCTCTCTTCTCTTTGTAAGTGTGTGTCTCTTTGGGTGTTCTTGGCTGTTGACTATTGTTTCACCATTAGTCTTGGGATTTTGTTTTCTGTGCTGTGTGGCCTGTGAAATCTTGGTGCTACAGTAAGGGGTTGGGCCTGAACCCCAGAGGTTGGATACCCAAGTTTAGGACTTTGGACCACCAGAGAACTCCTGAAACCACAGAATATTAATAGGTGAGAGCCCTCTCAAAGGCCTCCGTATCAAAACTAAGACCAAGCCCCACTCAAAGGCCTGCAAGCTCTAGTTCCAGATGCCTCATGCCAAATCTTTAGCAAAGTAGGAACACAAACCTGCCCAGTTGCAGAAAGGCTGTCTCAAAACATACCAAGCTCATAGACACCCCAAAACACACTACTAGACACAGCACTACCTTTCAGAGAGACAAGATCCAGCTCCATCCACCAGAACACAAACACAAGTCCCCCTATCAGGAAAACTTCACTAGGTACTGGACTAACCCCAGGAATCACAGTTACCACCAAGGGGCAGGTGGAAGACATTACAATTAAAAGGAACTACAGCTTCCAACCTGGAGCCAGGAGACCCCCAAACACAGTAAATTAAGCCAAATGAAATGACGTAGAAGCATGCAACAGCTGAAAGGACACGGTAAAACCCCACCAAACCAAACAAATGAAGAATAAATAAACAGTTCACATGAAAATAAATCCAGGATAATTATAGGAAAGATGACCTAAAATCTTGGAAATAAAATAGAGGCACAGATAAACAGGTTGGAGGCACAGATTGAGAAGATACAAGAAATGTTTACCAAGGACCCTGAAGATTTAAAGAACAGACAGTCAGCAATGAACAGCACAATAACTGAGATGAAAAACATCAGAGGGAAACAATAGCAGAATAAGAGAAGCAGCAGAACAGAGAAGTGAGCTGGAAGATAGAATAGCAAAAATAACTGAAACAGAGCAGCATGAAGAAAAAAGATTAAAAAGAAATGAGGACGGTCTCAGAGACCTCTGGGACAACATTAAGTGGCCCAATATTTGAATCATAGGGGACCCAGAAGAAGAGGACAAAAAGAAAAGATATGAGAAAATATTTGAGAAGATTATAGTCAAAAACTTCCCTAAAATGAGAAAGGAAATAGCTACCCAAGTCCAGGAAGACCAGAGGATCCCATACAGGATAAACCCAAGGAGAAATATGCAAAGACACATATTAATCAAATGAACAAAAATTAAACACAAAGAGCAAATATTAAAAGCAGCAAGTGAAAAGCAACAAATAACATACAAGGGGATCCCCATAAGGCCAATAGCTGATTTTTCAACAGAAACTCTGTAGTCCAGAAGAGAGTAGCAGGATATACTTAAAGTGATAAAGGAAAAAAACTATAAGCTATAGTTTTTCCAGTGGTCATGTATGGATGTGAGAGCTGGACCATAAAGAAAGCTGAGCACTGAAGAATTGATGCTTTTGAACTGTGGTGTTGAAGAATACTCTTGAGATTCCCTTGGATGCAAGGAGATCCAACCAGTCAATCCAAAAGGAAATCAGTCCTGAATATTCATTGGAAGGACTGATGCTAAAGCTGAAACTCCAATACTTTGGCCACCTGATGTGAAGAACTGAGTTACTGGAAAAGACCCTGATGCTGGGAAAGATTGAAGGCAGGAGGAGAAGGGGACGACAGAGGATGAGGTGGTTGGATGGTATCACCAACTCAATGGACATGAGTTTGAGCAAACTCTGGGAGTTGGTGAAGGACAGTGAAGTCTGGTGTGCTGCAGTCTTGGACACAACTGAGTGACTGAACTTAACTGAACTGAACTATATATACTGTCAATAAGAGACCCACCTCAGACCTGGGGACACATACAAACTGAAAGTGAGCGGTTGGAAAAAGATACTCCATGTAAATGGAAATCAAAAGAAAAATGGGAGGACTACTCATATCAGATAAAATAGACTTTAAAATAGAGACCAATACAGGAGACAACAGAGAACACTACAAAATGATCATGGGATCAATCCAAGAAGAAGATATAACAATTATAAATATATATGCAACCAACATAGGAGCACCTCAATACATAAGGCAAATGCTAACAACTATTAAAATGAAAATTGATAGTAACACAATAATAGTAGGGGACTTTAACACCCTACTCACACCAATGGACAGATCAGCCAGACAGAAAATTAATAAGCACAAGCTTTAGATGATACATTGAACGAGCTAGACCTGGTAGATATCTACAGGGCATTTAACCCCAAAATGAAAGAGTTCCTTTCTTTCTCAAGTGCACATAGAACATTCTCCAGGATTGATCACATCTTGGTAAATTTTAAAAGACTGAAATCACTTCAAGCATCATTTCTGACCACAGTGGTATTTATAAGATTAGATACCAACTACAGGGGGGACAAAAAGCTGTAAAAAACACAAACACATGGATCCTAAACAATACAATTCTGAATAACTAACAGATCACTGAAGAAATCAAAAAGGAAATGAAAATATGCCTAGAAGCAAATGACAATGAAAACATGACAACTCAAAACCTGTGGGATGAATAAAAACAATGCTAAGAGGTAAGTTAACAGCAATACGAGCCTACCTCAAGAAACAAGAGGAACAACAACTAAAGAACCTAACTTCACACCTAAAGCAACTAGTAAAAGAAGATTAAAAAAACCCCGAAGTCAGTAGAAGAAATAACTCATAAAGATCAGAGCTTAAATAAGTGAAGAAGAAGTGAAGGAGACAATAACAAAGATGAATAAAACAAAAAGATGGTTCCTTGAAAAGATGAACAAAATTGACAAACCATTAGCCATACTTATAAAAAAAAAAGAGTAAGACTCAAATCAATAAGACTAGAAGTGAAAAAGAAGTTACAATGAACAACACAGAAATTCAAAAGATAAAAGATCATAAGACCATTATGAGCAACTATATACTAATAAAGTGGACAAACTGGCAGAAATGGACAGATTCTTAGGAAAGTGTAACCTTCAAAAACTGAACCAGAAAGAACTAGAAAATATAACAGACCAATCACAAACATGGAAATTGAAACTATAATAAAAAGTCTTTCAAAAACCAAAAGCCCAGGGCCAGATGGCTTCAGGCAAATTCTACCAAAAGTTTAGAGAAGCACTAACAGGTTTCATGTTCAAACTCTTCAGGAAAATTGCAGAGGAAGGAAAACTCCCAAATCCATTCTATGAGACCACCATCACCCTGATACCAAAACCAAAGATGCCACAAGAATAGAGAATTACAGGACAATATCACTGATGAACATAGGTGCAAAAACCCTCAACAAAATTTTAGAAATCAGAATCCAACACAACATAAAAAGAATTACATATCATAATCAAGTCAACTTTATCCCAGGGATGCAAAGATTCTTCAATATATGGAAATCAATCAATGTGATATACCATATTAACAAATTGAAAGATAAAAACCATATGATAATCTCAATAGATGCAGAGAAAGCTTTTAACAAACTTCAACAGTCATTTAAGATAAAAATTCTCCAAAAGCAGGCACAGAAGGAGCATACCTCAACAGAATAAAGGCCATGTGTGACAAATCTACAGCAAACATTATTCTCAATGGTGAAAAACTGAAAGCATTTCGTCTAAAATCTGGAACAAGACAAGGTACCCACTATGACCACTATTATTCAACAGAGTTTTAGAAATCATAGCCACAGCAATCAGTCACTGTCCACAGTGATTTTGGAGCCCAAGAAAATAAAATCTGTCACTGTTTCCCCCTTTTTCCCTTCAATTTTCCATAAAGTGATGGGACCAGACGCCATGATCTTAGTTTTTTGAATATTGAGTTTTAAGCTAGCTTTGAATTTCTCTAGTAATGCGTGGTTTTGAGCATATTTTCAGGTCTTGAGACTTGTAAACCTCCATAATTGCATGAGCCGATTCCTCATAATAAATCTCTGTATATGTGTGTGCGTGTGTATGTATTTGTGTGTGTATGTGGTATGTTATTGGTTCCATTTCTCTGGAGAACACTGACTAATACATCAATCAATAGAAAAACTTTTTCCAAGCTCTCTTTTCATCTGACTGGGGCCAGGTGCCTGATTTTAGCCAATAGAAAGTGGGTGGAATTGATGTAACAAGAAGTGAGGGACTCAGAAGTGGAACCACATAATGCAATGAGCCTGGGTCCAAGCAATTGTTTGGAAGCTGGCTGTCTGATCTGTGTTGGACATGCATGGTAAGAAAGTTTGGGTTTGTTTGTTACAAGAAGATGACCTGAGCTCCCTAAGATACCCCTCTCTTTCCCTCAGACCAGCTTGCACACCCATCCCAAACTCACCTCTGATCAGTTTGCATCCTCCAATCAGACTGTCTAGATTTCATTTCTGTATGCAGCGTCCTCCCCTTTTCCTTCCATTATTTTAGCAGAGGAGGAAGTTTTGTTGGGAGAAAGACACACACACACACATACACACGGGCATGCATGCATACATATACATGAATGGAATAAAAGAGCAATTCTGGGGGAAATAGTAAAAAGAAAGAGAAGCCATTTTATATTATAAATCAGCATGTTCTTGGGCTGCTAAGAAATAGGCACACCTCTCCAGGCACCATGTTTCTACTGATTCTAGTTACTTAAAACTTGGAGCAAATCCCACCCGAGATAGCTTAGGTGACCCGGCAGCAACTGTTCTCTGCCTCTCCCATCTCTGAGGCGGTGCCAGGTATACACGTATGTGAGGCTCAGTGCAAAATGAAAATTTGGGAATACTTGTTCAAAAAGTAGAAAAAGAGTGCCATTGTTGTTCAGCTGCTAAGTCGTGTTCGACTCTTTGCAACCTCATGAACTGCAGCACGCCAGGCTTCCCTCTCCGTCATTGTCTCCTGGAGCTTGCTCAAAGTCATGTCCATTGAGTCAGTGATGCCACATCAAAAAGCAGAAAAAGAGTGCCATTAAATGTACAAAATAAAGTCTTTTCCTTCCTCAGGCTCTCTTCTTGGGATGGTACTTTTTAACTTGCTATTTAATGTTGTTCTAAGTAAAGGAAAATTAAAATTTTAAATTGTTACTATGAGTTGTACTGTTTATATTGTGCAGTGTCAGCTTAGAAAGAAATACAAGAACATTTAATTTGTATGTAGAATCATTGAAATTACTCAATTCATGTTTCATAGCTCACACATGAACACACATTCCACCAGCACTCAATTTGAGTCTCCTTTGTACTCATTTGAGTCTCATATAATTCCTATACTCATGGGGTACCATGAATGAAGCCATAAGGAACAGTTACTGACACATACTGTGTACATCTGCTCATGAGTGTGCCCCCTTTTCCAAATGAACTTCACTTACAATACAAATTGAAAGATAAAATTATTAAGAATTTTAACTCCAAATATCACAGGATATTACTTACATGTAGAATCTTAAAAAATGATACAAATGACCTTATTTGCAAAACAGAAACAGACCTTGAAAGCAGACTTGTGGTTGCTAGCAGGGAAGTATAGGAGGAGGGATAAATTAGGAGTTTGGGAATGACTTATACACGCTACTATATATAAAATAGATAATCAACAGGGACCTACCATATAGCACATGGAACTCCATTCAGTATTCTGTAACAACTTATGTGGGAAAAGAATCTGAAAAAGGATGGATATATGTATAGGTATAACTGAATCACTTAGCTATACACCTGAAACTAACACAATACTGTAAATCAACTATACTCCAATATGGGTTTCCCAGGTGGCTAGTGGTAAAGCCAAAGCAGGAGGCATAGGAGTTATGGGTTCAATCTCTGGGTTGGAAAGATCCCCTGGAGAAGGGAATGGCAACCCACTCCAGTATTCTTGCCTGGAGAATCCCATGGACAGAGGAGCCTGGCAGGCTACAGTCCATAGAGTCGAAAAGAGTTGGACATGACTGAAGTGACTTAGCATGAATGGATATTCTAATATAAAATAAAAATTAAATTTTAGAAAAGGAGGAAAAAAGAATTTCAAGATGATGACAACCGAGTACTAAATGAAGTGCAGTGCCCTTCTGAGCACAGGGCCCTGTTTGATTGCTTAGGTTTCATGCCCATGAAGCTCAGGTTGCCTCGAGGATGCCTGATACCCTATCCCAAAGGGATTGCTTCTCTGATAGTTCCAGTACAGGGATCAAACCAGATTCTCATGTGTTCCCCAGACCCTCATGTTTCAAAACTTAGAGGGATGATTATCAGTGAACTCAAGCACTGCCATCTGCTGGCTCCAAAGCAGCAGGTTTAAATTCAAAAAGCCTTGGTAGATCAGTACTTCTCAAACCTTCACTTGGACGGTAGCAAATCACCTTGGGATCTTGTTAAAATGCAAACTCTGGATCAGCAGGCCTAGGGTGGAGATCAAGGCTCTGTATTTCTAACAAGACCCCTATGGGATGCTAATGTTGCTGTTCATGGACCACTTTCTGAGCCACAAGGTGCAAGAAGATGTTTATAAGCTTCCTTGTTTTGAACTTAGCTTCATGGTTTTAGGCCTGTCCATGGGACTTTGCTCTCTCTTCTACTGCCTGCCCTGCTCTGCTCCTGGATACCATACTCCTTTCCTTCTCAAGTTAAATTTTCCAGTGGTCCCTCCCAGGTTCCTAGTGTCCTCAGGTGCAACACCTATACCACCAGGGACCAGTTAGTCCCAACAGGCAGCACAAGGAAGGTTTGCAAAGCCAAGAGCTCCTATGAACTGAGAGGACACAGTTTCCATATCTGGCTCTGCACAAGGCCCTGGTGGTGGGACCAGGCAGACTAAACCGGGACTCTTGGATTAATGAGTTCATTCATTCCCTGCCCATATTTAGTGAGTGCCTGGCCATGCTGGTTGCTGAAGCTCCATGTTGGGAGCTGCTTAATAAGAACTAACATCGATGGAGATCATTTAGGTGTCCAGCTCTGTGATGAATTCTTCTCTTGAACACTCTCCTTTACGGGGCAGTGCTGGGAGCTGGGAGAAGAGGTCTTTCCAAAATTCTTCACGGGGTTTTGGATTTAAATAACTTCCTTGACAATGTGTACTTACAGGATTCTTGCTGAGACCAAAGCAGTCTTAGAAAGGTTCCATCTTAACAGGATCAACCTCTTCCAGTGCCTCTGGGTTTATGTTTAAGTGCATTTGTTAAGGTGGCAGACCCTCCACCTGGAGAGGTGTGCTCTTCCCTCCCCCAACCTCCTGCTATTCTCCCTTACTCCCTGCACCTTCTCAGCAGATTGCATGGTGGGGGAGGGGGAAATTTAGCCCATAGTCACCTGCAGCAGCTGGAAAGTGGCAACCACAGGCCCTTATCATCTTTCACCAGCTGCTCTGCCCATCCTCCCATGTTCCAGCTGGGTAAGCGATTTAGCACAGTCCCTTTGCCCAGGCCCCTCAGCATCACCCCCACCTCTTAGTCTTCCCTCCTCTCCTCCACTATCTTCTCTCTTTCCAAATTTCTGTCACCCTCACTTTCTATTCCCACTGTTTTCCCATCTCTTGATTTTTCATTCCTCTGTTCCACCTCACCCTACTGACTGTTTCTCTCATCACTCCTGCCTTTTACCCAGACATTTCTGCCTCCGATGTTCCATCTGCTGATGAGAGTCTGTACATCTCCCGATAGGCAGTGTCTTGGATGGATTCTTTCCCTCCTTAATGAAATAAGAAATGTGATCCCCTCATAAATGCTTCCCACCACAGTATGTGCCTGGGAGCCCAGCTGGGGCCGAGGATGGAACAGACAGCAAAACAAACACATTGGCTTATTCTTTCAACAGATATCTGTAATGGGGTTCCTGGCAGAATTTTTCCAAATGTCTCAGATTTAGAAAGAGAAAGAGACCTCGCATTCTAAAGAGAACTACAAATAAGTCAGGGATAGCACAATGTCTAGGCTTAGTCAGGGATGACTGAACTGACTTTGCTGCCTCAGCAACTACCCCAGCACTCTTCACCCCTCTTCTTTTTTAATTTTATTTATTTTTGGCTATGCTGGTTCTTCATTGTTGCATGTGGGCATTCTCTAGTTGTGGAGAGTGGGGCTACTCTCTAGTTGCAGTGTGTGGGCTTCTCATTGCAGTGGCTTCTCTTGTCGTGGAGAGCGGCCTCTAATGCAGGTGGGCTTCATTGGAGCTAGATGGAAAAGCAGCCTATATACTCACAGATTGATATGTAGGAGTTTCCACAATGGACTTGGCAGACAGTACCCGGTTTTAGTTGTTTTGCCACCTTGGCCACCAGGAAGGTAGTTCTCAGCACCGAGAGGTTGTATAGTACATCATCAGTGGGAGCCGAGTTGGGAGAAGGCAGGAAGCGGCCACACCAGAGGACATCTCCCACATCAGCACTCTTCAGTGGAGAGCTCCTCACCCCCACCACTGCCAAAACACTCCAACTCACGCTCCACGAAAGAGGCAGTATTCAGGTATATGTCAGAGAAGCCATCTATAGTGGATTAGTATTGTCGTCTTTCACCAGCCGCTCTGCCCATCCTCCCATGCTCCATCTGGGTAAACTATAGAGCACTGTTCCTTTGCCCAGTCCCCTCAGCATCATCCCCACCAGAGAAACAGAGATAACTAAGAAGCCAAGTAACTAAGAAATAGTTCGGCCCATTCTTCCGTGACTTAAAACCACGTCAGAAGCTGGAAATGGATGAGGTAAACTAAGAGGGATGTGGGGGAGTTCAAACCATATCCACCTCCCTATTATAGATTTTTGGACCATAAGATAAGCCTGAGCTGGAGTGACAGGAAGAGGTTAAAGGGGAGTTTTACATTGAACTGTACTGTTAAGTTACTAGAAGTGATAAAAATGAAACTGAGGGATTTTTCTAAAAACATCCTTAAGTGACAGAAGGCAGTTTGACATAATCCTGATGTAAAGGGTACTCAGTCTTAGATGTTAGCTCCCAACCAACCAAGTTTAGACTATTTTAAAAAGTGGTTATATGTATTTATTTAGCAGCTGCTATGATTCAAACACCATCCTGATATAGCACATAAAAAGACAGACACAGCCCTAGTCTTCATGCAGATTACATTCTACTTTGGAAGACAGCACTAAGCAAAATCAGTAATTTAATTTCAATTGTGACAATGCAACAGGAGTCAGATATGACAACTGCTATACAGATGAACTTGTGAGAGTTGAGAAAATGCAGACCAGAAGTTGGGTCTGGTTTTGAGGGTTGAAGAGAACTTCCCTTTGGAATCAGAGGCTGAAAAACAAGCAGACATTAGATAGTTGAAGGAACAGTGTGTGGAGGAGACTTCAAGAAAGAAGAAAGGGGCACGAAGCAGGGATGCTCTGGAAGAAAAAAGTCAACCTGGTTGTTGGAAAGACCTTGATTAAAAGGCGTCTAAAATAAGCTACCACCACATTTCTAGGTGGAAAATAGAGAGCCATCTTGGGTGGAGGCTCTTGAAAAACAAATCAGTTCTCAGAGAATCAAATGTTCCTTAGCACAATAATTCTGGGGCTTTAATGTCACAAAAGTTGGGTCAGGTAATGAGAAAAATCATTTTCCTGGGATTTCCCTGGCCGTCCAGAGGTTGGGACTCTAGGCTTCTACTGCAGGGAGAACAGGTCAGGGAACTAAGATCCCACAGGAAAAAAACAAATCTCATTTTCCTAACATGACTGACATCTACTTATTTCGTAAGAATACTGGTGAGAAAATCAGCTGCAAAATTTCACTGACAAAGAGACTCAATCAGAATGGAATGAACCCATTTTCTCCCTCATCCTTTAGACTAGAGCTTACTTTTCTCCACTCCAAAATCAACTTTGATTGAGCAAAGGAGAATTTCAAGCAACATCAGGGCAAAGCCAGGACATTTGTATTTGCAAAAGATGGGAAAGGACTCAAAGGGCAGAAACTGTAACTCACATATCAGCTGGTTATATGCAAGATACCCAAACAAAAAAGGTGAGGGAGAATCTTGCTGAAGGGTTTTGGAATAAATTGAAGAATTAAGAGAAAAGCTAAACACTGACATCTAGGTAGCAAGATTTAGGAGGTAAATTTTTAGGGTTCCCTACCAAGGTGAATCAGCTTCACTTGCAGACTTGTGACATTCTACTCCATATGCAAATTCCCATGACCACTGTTTCTGCTAAAGTTCTCTGGGCTTTTGAGATCCCATGGAAAATTCAGTAAAGACCTTTATATATATATACACATAGTAGACTGGGGTGTCCTTCTTAAGAGAAAAACTAAAAAGGCAGGCGGTACTCTGAAAAGAGCCCATGATCCCTCTGTAATCTCTAGTAAGGGCTCTGGAGCTGTAAGGCTGGAGAAGAATCAACCCTATCCTCTTATGCATTTCTAAGAACAGTCACAGTTATTGGTACTGTCATAAAGATCCATAGATCAGCACCTATAGAGACGCAGTTCCAATTCCTACCTCCTCTCGCCTTGCATCAGCACCAGAGATACAAGACTGAATTCAGAAAACCATAATTCAGGAGATGCTTGTCGTTCCTGAAATTCAGACTGAGAGAAGACCAGTGTGTCTGGGAAAGCTAGAAAAAGCATGGCGGGAGACAAGACTTTATGGGGTAGCAGAGACCATATCATGCAGGATCTTGGGAATTTTATCCTAAAACATTGGCAAGCCATTGATTGGCTTTGAGCAGAAAAGTTGGGGAGTCAGATTTGTGCTTTGAAAGGTTGCTCTCGCTGATATATGGGAAATTTCAAGGATGTTATAAGTATTGATAGAAGTGGTTCTACATGAATTTTCTGCAGGATGAGGAGGCAAGTTATAAAATTGTGAAACAAAGCATTTCATTGAAAAGTTCCAGATGTTAATTTGGTTTTATTTTATAAATTTTTTCTAGATTCAGAATAATTAATGTGGTATAATACCAAGGCTTTATAGGCAGATCCGTGGGCCTCAGAAATAATCCTAATAAATAGATATATAAATTTTATGATGTGTTTATATATGATAATGCTGCTGAACGGCTGCTGCTAAGTCGCTTCAGTCATGTCTGACTCTGAGTGACCCCATAGATGGCAGCCCACCAGGTTTCTCTGTCCCTGGGATTCTCCAGGCAAGAATACTGGAGTGGGCTGCCATTTCCTTCTCCAATATATGATAATAAAGTAATATAAATATATTTATGTGCTAAATAATTATATAACCTATACAAAGGGGAAAGTGTTGTGACTCAAATGGATAAAACCAGGGAAGGCTTTGAAACAAATCTTTAAGAGTCAGTATGTTCTCCCAATCACCTTTTCTCATTGTCTTTCTTTATTAGAATATTACATATTAATGAGCATATTAATATGTTCTGAAAAGCACTTGGTAAATTTCTACAAAGTAAACATACCTCTACAATTAGCACCCAGATCAAGAAATTTGCATTTAACTTTTAATAAATGTGAGGAATCAATACTACTGTGACACTGGTCTCAGAGAAAAGATGAGCACATAATGTTAGTAGATGTCCTCCCTATTCTCCTAGACTGGCAACAACATGTTATGCAAACACACGAACCTTCACCTTCTTCCCATAATCCGATTACAAAGATGTCCTTACTTCCATGATCAAGCCATTCTGTGGGTGGCAGAGACTCGTAATTACTTATTAAATAATTTATCTTCCTTTTTTTCTAACAAACTGATATTTAGTTGAACGTGTTCCAGTCATCTAAAGGGTGCGTTTCCCAACTTCTTTATATGTAACTATGTTTGAGCCATTGCTATGCAAGCAGAGATTGTGTGGGATTTCCGGGAATGACTGAAAAGGTATTTTCCATTTCTTCCTTCATCCTGCTGCCCGGGACAAAAATGAATGGAGGGAGCTTCAGTGCCATTTTGAACTAAGAGAACAAAGGTTACAACATAAGGATAGCATTAGTAGAACTACCATATCTCAGATATTCTAGAGATATCCAAAGAATCCCCATAGCAAAATTAACTGCCTACCTCTTGTCTCTTTTAGCTTAGTTGTATTCATGCATGCTAAGTCACTTCAGTCGTGTCCGACTCTGTGCAACCCCATGAACTATAGCCCACCAGGCTCCTCTGTCCATGGGATTCTCCAGGCAAGAACACTGGAGTGGGTTGCCTTACCCTCCTCCAGCAGGGGTATTCCAGACCCAGGGACTGAACCCACCACTCTTCCATCTCATGCATTGGCAGGTGGGTTCTTGACCACTATCGCCACATGGGAAGCCCAGTCAGCAACAGTAACTCCCTGTATCAGTCTGCTTGGGCTATCAAAACTAAGTACCACAGTTTGGGTGACTTAATCAGCAGAAATCTATTTTCTCACAATTCTGAAAGTTGTAAGTCAGAGATCAAGGAGTCAGCACGGTTGGTTTCTGCTGAGGTTTCTCTCCTTGGCTTGCAGATGGCCATCTTCTCCCTGACTTCATGTCATCTTCCTTCTGTAAGTATCTGTGTCCCAATCTCTTCTTACAAGGACACCAGTCCTAGTGGATGCGGGCCCACCCTAATGGCCTCACTTTATCTTATCTGCTTCTTTAAATATCCCCATCTTTACAGTTACATTTTATGAGGTACTGTTGGGGAGGCAGGGGCAGGGTAAGCACTTGAACATATGAATTTGGAGAGGATACAGTTCAGCCCATAACACTCCCCATTCCTCAATACTGCCTAGTTGAGGGAATAATAAACATGTATCTTGCTTAAGCCTCTCTTTTGCACACTTTTTCAACTCATCTAATCCTAACGTTAACTGGCTCAACATGTGAAGCCTCAAATGGATTTACCTGCTACCCAAGAGGAACCAACTAAAAGTTAGAGCTAACTTTTGTATATAGAGTCAAGTCACATCATGGTTACAGACTTCTCTGAGCTCAGTTGTCCAAGTGATGGTTATTCTTCTTTCAGTTCTCTGTATTACAGGCCAACCTCACTTGTGGATAGAAATTTTAAATAAAATATTAACAAACTGAATTCATTAACTCCAAAAGATATACCCTCGGTTTATCCCAGGAATGAAAAGATCATTTAACTTTTAACAGTCTATTTTTGTGATTAACACATTTCGCTCATTAAATGGGAAAAAGCATACAATCACTTCAATAAATGAAGAAAAGATGTAGTCTTAAAAAGATTTTTATGACAGTTTAAAAAAATCAACCTAGTAGATGGGAATTTCCTTAGTAGAAAGAGAATTTCACACACCCACAAAGAGTAAATGTAAGCAAAAAGTGACAGTGTACGGACCTCCTAAAACGCTCTCATCTGTAAAAGCAATTAGAAAACTGGGTGGGTGGGAAATGATCAGAATCAACTTTTTCCAAATTCTAAAAATTACCAAAAGCTTACAATAATTCAGGGATGTTTATTTAAAAAAAAAAAAAAAAGGCTAAATCCCAGTAAGAACAGTGAGCTTTAAGGTATTTTAATCTGCTCTCTTCCCATTCTACAGTCTCTAGCCTCTCTGTTGCTTTTAAAACCGAAAGTCCACAATCAAGGTGAAAACCAATAGCCTGGCAGTGACTGAAGGAGTAGAAAGGGTTGGAACTCCTTTAAAACCTCATTCCCAGAGAACTGTCCTTATTTGACCTATCTGGTGGTTCCTTGAAAGACCCCACCTTCAAAGTCATCTTTATTAAACCTGGTTGGAAAATCACACGGTGTGGAAATCTTTCCCCTGGGAATGTTTCTCAAAAACAATTAGAAGCAGTTAATTAACTTTGCAGCTCTATGAGGTGTGGATAACAGTGCTCTTAACATTTTTCTGTCAAATCAGTCAAGCAGAGAAGAGGGCTGCCATGGAATAACAGATAGGTAGGGGCTACAGGCGGGCTGTCGGAGAAGGCAATCGCATCCCACTCCAGTACTCTTGCCTGGAAAATCCCATAGACAGAGGAGCCTGGTAGGCTACAGTCCATGGGGTCGCTAACAGCCGGACACGACTGAGCAACTTCACTTCCACTTTTTCCTTTCATGCACTGGAGAAGGAAATGGCAACCCACTCCAGTGTTCTTGCCTGGAGAATCCCAGGGACGTTGGAGCCTGGTGGGCTGCCGTCTATGGGGTCGCACAGAGTCGGACACGACTGAAGCGACTTAGCGCTAGCACAGCACTACTAGCACAGGCGGGCTGTGGCTCTGGAGGGCCTGTTCCACAGATGTCTTTCCATTCCAGTTCCCAGGCAGCAGGAGCAGACCCTTTCTTTGCTGTGCTATTATCTGGCAGAGGGCAGAAATACAGAGCTCTAGGGTTGTTTTTTTTTTTTTGAAAAAAACAAACAACAAAAACACTAGTTTGACTATGACATTTCTATGCTTACAATCTTCAAGGATAAACTCTTCAGAGGGTCTCAAGGTTACTATTAATGCCTACATGACTTGGCTTCTGTGGATTTCTCTTGTCTAATTTCTAGCCTGGCCCCTTCCTTTACAGCAAGTGCTGCAATCTTCCTGAAATACTTGCAGTTCCTCAAACTCACTCAGTGCCTTTGCTCAAGCTTTTACACTTCCTGGAATCTCCCCTCCCCCTCCTAAAAAACTCCTACTCATTTGTCAAGATTCAAACTAATTGTTGCTTCTCTAAAGCCCCCAAACCACTTCTTAGGGATGAGTCTCTCTCCCTCCCCACACATCACCTCTTTCCATCCCCTTGTGATGGAGATGATTATTACAGAGAAGACTTGAAAATCATCATCAGGGAAGCCCAGAAAATTTACATTTCTCCATATTTTCTTCAGTCTTGGAAGACCAAGAGAGGGAAGTGGTGTGCCCAAGGTCATGTAACAAGTTACCAGCAGAGTTGAGGCTGAAAGCCAAAAATTCTTTCTCCTTACTTTGGGATTTGCTTAGGCCTACTAGGCACTCCCTTGGGCTTGACCCTATTTTATGTTCATAAAAGTCTCCTGGATTCTCCCAAACCTCAGATCACTGAAATCTGCAGGGTCTGCTAAGATGGCAACATTGAAGATCTTCTTGGCTCTTAGGGAAAGCCCTGGAATAAACATGTTTGGTATCCATGCTTAGACTTAAAATCTGGAACCATACACAATGGGAACCTCTAGAAGACTCCATGGTATAAGGGAGAGAGCATACCCTTTGGAACCAGACAGTCCTAGGTTTGAGTTCCAAATCCACCAGTTTTAGAACTTCAGGAAAGGTAAACTTTCTAGTCTCAGTTTCCTGGTGCTAAAAAAAGTGAATAGTCTTTTTACCGGGATTAAATAAGACAACCTCAATAAATTATCCAGAACAAGATCTTAGCCTAAGTTTCTCCAAATGTAAAGTAAGAAGGAATTGATTACATGATCTCTGTGCCCCCAATAACACCTTCTTTCTATTCTTCTTGGTTTTATGAATTTTCTATTCATGTCTGTGGACTCCACTCAAAAGCTGTCATGGGTGTAGCCTACACAACAGAGATTTAACTCTCAGAGGAAGTGAAGAGGGTCTGGTAGGCACCTGTGGAAATGCAAATTTGGTGACTAAATAGGACCTCCCTGGGTCTGATGATTTCCAAGATGCCACTGAGGTATAATTTCAGAGATGATGTCGAGAGGAGAGGCCAGCCCCTCCTCAAAGAATGGTTGTAATTAGTATGTTCATTCTATTGTATTCCAGGTGTTGTTAGATTGGGGAAACATAAATATAGAGCAAATTAAGTTAAGGAATGGGTGCACTGACCCTGGAGACCTGATTTCTGGTCATGGCTTGACAGAAACTAGCCATGCGGCTTCTGGCAAGTCCCTCAAAGGTATTAACGTCTAAACCTCAGCTTTCTGAGAGTGAGATGAGGGAATTGGAAAGGTGGCTTCTAAGGTTTCTTTTTTCATTTTTTTGTTGCTGTTTTTTTTTTTTTTTCCGGATTATACCTCTCCTCTGATATTCAGCTCTAAATATTCACGTTCCCCCTGGAAGTCTCCATCTGGATGAACCATAGCCACTTCAACTGAACACATCCTTAGCAAACAAAGTAATTCATGGTCTTGATCCCAATTTTATCCCAAAGTTATTTCCACCTCCTGTACTTCCTATCTCGGAGAATGACATGGTTCTATATGCCTAGAAACTACACCATAAGTCTAAACGCCACTTTAGAGGCCCTTCTCCTTTACACCCCCCATCCTATCAGTTGCCAAACTCTATCAAATCCAGCTTTAAAATAATTCTCCAGTGGACCACCTTCTCCCCTACCTCATTGCCACTTCTTAGTGGAGACCATTATTTCTTCTAGTCATCTTCCAGCCTCTAGTTTTACCTAAATTTCTCCCACACTGTGGTCAAAGTAATCTTTCTAAATAGTAATATGACCTGGTCACTCACCAACTTAAAATTTTTGGTGGCTCTCATCAAGAGGATGAAAGACTTTCCAAGCATGTATTTAACTATTTGTATGTGAAAAGGAGTTTTGGTCAGGTTTGAAAGCCTAGGTTAACTAGATCAAGTATCGCTAGGAATAAAGGAAATAACAGAAAAATAAGAAGAGAAGGGAAGTAGCAAACATTGAGTGTCCATGCTATATCAAATACTGTGCTTTATATACCTTATGTTGTTTCAACATTCAAAAAATATATGAGATATCTTAGGTCAGGTCTTCCCAGCATAGACTGAGATGGAGATGTGTGTGCAGGAAGTTTACTTGGGTGTACCTGTGGGATCTACACCTGTGGAAAGCAAGGAATGCAGAACTGAACAGACAGAGAAGCTGAACTCTGGACGCACTTATCGCATAAAGCCTCAGCTGACTCTGTGAGGAGCTCTGGAGCTGGGATGCTCCTCAAGGGCTGCTCTAAATTGAGGCAAAGAGATGGGACTTCTATATTCATTGACCAACTGACCAGTTGTTAGATGTGGGTGGCCCTCAGGGAAGGAACTTGCTGAAGGCAGTGCCTAGAGAGGGACTCAGCTGAGAGCTGTCAACCACTAATGCTTCCAGCAACTGGGGAATGATTGCTTTGGTTCTGAGGAGATCTGAGCAGCATATCACAGTACCCACTGGGTAACTTGTGGTGCATTATTTTATAGGTAGAAAATCTGCATTCCATCAATAATGTGACTTATCCTAGAGGTTATAGAAGTTGTAAGTGAAACTTCTGTGGCTCAAATATGTATTTTTTTGATTCTATCCTCCTTTGACTACCTATACTTTTCTAATTTGGAAAAAATTTTCATTAGTCTAAAGTCAAACTTGAACCCTCAGATACTTGAATGGCAGTATAAGCTGTCACACGCATCAATCCTTTGAGGCAAAATTAGAGAAATAGTGAGGTCAGGTATTGCAAGTCTTAGATATAAATATCTTTTGATATCACTTATATGTGGAATCCAAAAAAATGATACAAATGAAGTTATTTACAAAACAGAAACAGACTCACAGACTTTGAAAACAAATGTATGGTTACTAAAGGGGAAACTTGGGGTGGCAGGATACATTAGGAGTTCAGGACTGCTATATACACACTAGTATACATAAAATATAAAACTCAACAAGGTACTGTTATATAGCACAGGGAACTCTACTCAATATTCTGCACTAGCCTATATGGGAAAGAATCTGAGAAATAATAGATATATGTATATATGTAACTGAATTGCTTCGTTGTACACCTGAAACTAACACAACATTGTAAATCAACTACCGTAAGTCCCCTACATACCAAAGAGTTCCATCCCAAGAGTGCATTCATAAGTTCAACTTGTTATTAAGTCCAACAAAGTTAGCATAGGTATCCAACTAACACAATCACCATATAGAACTGTAGTGTAATAGGTTTATAATGCTTTCCACACAAATATTACATTAAAAAAACACCAAAAATTAACATTTTTAATCTTACAGTAAAATACCTTGAAAAGTACAGTACACAGTACAACAGCTGGCATACAGGGACATATTTGCATCTTTAAAAGTTTACAACTTGAAGGTTTGTATGTAGAGGGACTTATTGTATACCTCAATATAAAGTAAAAATTAAACTGAAAAAAAAAGGAAGTCCTAGAGATTACTGAGAAAAGACAGAGTAAGAATCAGGACCTGTGGAACCTCAATGTGAAATTGAGGACAAGGCAAGCAGGATCATGCTTATAGCAGGACCAGAATGAGTCTGTAGAAAACTGGCAGCTGAAAATCCAGCAAAGCAGCAATCACAGACCTGGACCAGTGGCCAGAAACGTTCTGAGAGCTAGAGAGCTCAGAGTGCTAATAGGAGAAGGACAGAGAGAGGGGGAGAAAGAGGGAGCCTAGGGTCAAAAAGGAGGCAGTTCCGAAGAAGAGGACAGAAAATACTAAAGAAGTCAAGAGTCATAGATATTTACAGATATATACACAGAATACAGGGTGCAGAGCCCAGGAAGAATGCAATAGAATGAGGGCATGGGGGTCATAGCTGTTCTCCTCCCCTGATCTCTCATCACGTGGCCTTCTTGTCCCTGGACATTAAACGGCTTTGATAATGGCTTTGCTAGGAAGCATGTATTCCAGACCAGTGGGGCAAAAGGTGGGAGAACTTATCATTCAAGTGCTGTGTTTGCTACTTATTTACTGTGTGACCTCAGGCAAGTTATTTAACTCTCTAAGCTTCATTTTCTCATGTGTAACCTGGGGATAATAACTATCATGTCGAGGCCTGGTGCAGAGCTCATGGGAGAAATAAGCTGTCTCTATTTTAGAATTCTCATATTCTCCCACACCCACGACCTAATGCACCTGTGTGGACAAACCAAATTTAGAACCCAGGCTCTTAAGGTAGATTCTTATATTTTAGAGAGTTTAGTTAATAACACGGGAAGCAACATGCTTGCCTGCCTTTCTCCCGGCTCTCTGTGCCCCCATGTGGCAGTCTCTCCCAGGAGGAAGAGTGGGCACTCTGAGATTTAGGGGGAACATCTGCAGAAACTCTTGCTGGAGGCTCTAGCTGGTGGGAGATTTGAGGACAGCTGGGGCTTAGGTTGCCTGAGCAAGTAGGACTTAATATCCCAGCCACTTGGGGCCCAATAAGATCAAGATTCAGCAAGGCAATGGCAACCCATTCCAGTACTCTTGCCTGGAAACTCCCATGGGCGGAGGAGCCTGGTAGGCTGTAGTCCATGGGGTCGTGAAGAGTCGGACACGACTGAGCGACTTCGCTTTCATTTTCTGTCATCAGAGCTGGGAACTATGAGGCATCCTTCTTAAAGATAAGACAATGTAAATAGAGACATAAGAGACGCAAGTTTGATCCCTGGATCAGGAAGATTTCCGGAAGGAGGAAATGGTAACCCACTCCAGTATTCTTGCCTAGAGATTCCCATGAACAGAGGAGCCTGGTGGGCTACAGTCTATAGGATCGCAAAGAGCTGGACACGACTGAAGTCACTTAACACACTTTTTTTTTAGAGGCCTCCTCTCGATTGATTTATTTATGCCCAGGAAAATCTCATACGATGGGAACTGTTCCTTACTGTTTTAATTCTGTTGTCTTGCTAAACAATGCAAAGTTTAGAAAAAGCAAAACTAAACAAGGAAATCTCTGTCTCTGGGTACAACCTATAATTCTTTTACCTCAAAGAATACCTTCTAAAACTTAGCAATTTAAACAGTTTCATGATCTTCTTTTGCTCTCTTTTCAAGGCAAGATAATTAACATAATATTCTTTTTTTCATCCTAATACTTCTTTTCCATGCATGTGGGACCTCAGTTCCCTGAGCAGGGATGGAACCCGTGCTCCCTGTAGTGGAGCTCTGTGACAACCTAGAGGGGTGGGATGAGGATGGGTGGCAGGGAGGCTTAAGAGGGACAGGATATATAGACACAGCTGATTCTCACTGTTGTATAGCAGAAACCAGCACAACTTTGCTAAGCAATTATCCACCAATTATTAATAAAAAGAATACATTATCTTCACACGGAGGAAATAAAGAAGTCTGTGTTCATAAACTAAGCAACAGATATAGCAATACATTCTTATGTATTATGTTAAATTAAAACAAGCAAAAATACGTGCATACCTGTCTTTTTAGTTACATATGTGCTTATAGAATGAGCAGCCCACTGCAGCAAGAAACTACTTCACTTAAGCCACTGCACAGCAAGGAGTATTGCTTCCACCATCTGTATACTGTGCACCTGCATCATTGACTGTAATTATTTGGAAGTAGCCCAACTATCAGAGTTTCCCAGGAAGCGCTAGCAGTAAAGAACCCACCTGCCAATGCAGGATACATAAGAGATGCGGGCTCGATCCCTGGGTCTGAAAGATCCCCTGGAAGAGGGCATGGCAACCAAGTCCAGTATTCTTGCCTAGAGAATCCCACGGACAAAGGAGCCTGACGGACTGCAGCCCATAGGGTCGCGAAGTGTTGGACACGACTGAAGCGACTTAGCACACGTGCACACAGCCCAACTATCAGATGTTTACTTATGATGATACCCAAAGGCATTTTTAATTGAAATTTCATAATACAGCAAAAGAATAAGTTGAGGTGACCAAACCCACACTACAGGATAAGAATAAGAACCCTATAGATATTTTATACAGTTATGGTTGAAATAAATAATAAATGCAGTTATTATACTGGGTGATTTTGATATTGGCTTCAAATCCTCTCACACACGAGTTTTGCAAAACTGTATCAGTTGTAGCTAAGGGTTCAGTTCACATTTTCATTCTGTTTTACATTTTCAGTTCTGATTTATATTTTATTTTATTGTTCCTGTTCTGTTTTATACAGTGATATTTTTCTTGATCAAATGTGATAGTCTGTTCTGAGAATTTTTGCTTGCTTTATAACAGGGCTTTTAAATATTGATTGCAGAAGATTTATCTTTCTGTCTTCAATTGCTAAAAGTTCTTAATGGTTCATTACGTGCTTTGTCTCTAATTTATGCTGGAAATTTACCATCGGTCTTATGAAGAAGCCCAGGAATGATGTTCCTTTCCAAACGGCATGAAGCATTCTGTTCCAGGTCTCTGTGGATGGCCCCTGGTCTTGACCACAGGTAGTACTCCCTGTGCCTCACCTGCTGCAGCTATTTGAGATTCATCATTTAATCACTTACACCTACTTTCAAGAAATAATGAAAATGACTGACGCCAAATGCAAAATGCCCACCAAATACTGCGCTGGACACCTTACTTGAATTAATGTCTTTTAGTTCTCCCAACAACCCCATGAGGTGGTCGTTCATCTTAACTCTGCTACTGATGAAGAAAGAAAGGCTTAGAGAGATTAGATAACTTGCCAAAGTCACATGATTTACAAACAACAGACTAGGGACTTAACCTCAGGTCTGTCAGACTACAGAACTGAGTTCTTTCTTTTAACTTTCTAAAACTTTTTATTTTGTATTGGGCTTCAGCCTACAAATGTTGTGATTGTTTCCAGTGACTAGCAAAGGGACTAAGCCATACATATGTATGTGTCCATCCTTCCCCAAACCCCCCTCCCATCCAGGCTGCCGAATAACATTGAGCAGAGTTCCATGTGCTATACAGTAGGTCCTCACTGGTTACCCATTTTATTTATTTATTTATTTTTTCTTGGAATGTAAATTTTCTTTTTCTTTTTCTTTTTTTTTAATCAATTTATTTATTTTAGTTGGGGGCTAATTACTTTACAATATTGTAGTGGTTTTTGCCATACATTGACATGAATCAGCCATGGGTTCACATGTGTTCCCCATCCTGAACCCCCCTCCCACCTCCCTCCCCATCCCATCCCTCTGGGTCATCCCATTGCCCCAGCCCTGAGCATTTGTCTCATGCATTGAACATGGAATGGTGTTCTGTTTCACATATGATAATATACATGTTTCAATGCTATTGTCCCAGAACGTCCCACCCTCACCTTCTCCTTCAGAGTCCATAAGACTGTTCTATGCATCTGTGTCTCTTATTCTGTCTCGCTTATAGGGTTATTGTTACCATCTTTCAAATTCCGTATATATGCATTAGTATACTGTATTGGTGCTTTTCTTTCTGGCTTACTTCACTCTGTAAAATGGGCTCCAGTTTCATCCATCTCAATAGAACCGATTCAAATGTATTTTTTTTAATGGCTGAGTAATATTCCATTGTGTATATGTACCACAGCTTCCTTATCCATTCGTCTGCTGATGGACATCTAGGTTGCTTTCATGTCCTGGCTATTGTAAATAGTGCTGCGATGAACATTGGGGTACACGCGTCTCTTTCAACTCTGGTTTCCTCAGTGTGTATGCCCAGCAGTGGGATTGCTGGGTCATATGGCAGTTCTATTCCCAGTTTTTTAAGGAATCTCCACACTGTTCTCCATAGTGGCTGTGCTAGTTTGCATTCCCACCAACAGTGTAAGAGGGTTCCCTTTTCTCCACACCCTCTCCAGCATTTATTGCTTGTAGACTTTTGGATAGCAGCCATTCTGACTGGCATGAAATGGTACCTCATTGTGGTTTTGATTTGCATTTCTCTAATAATGAGTGATGTTGAGCATCTTTTCATGTATTTGTTAGCCATCTGTATGTCTTCTTTGGAAAAATGTCCGTTTAGTTCTTTGGCCCATTTTTTGATTGGGTCGTTTATTTTTCTGGAATTCAGTTGTAGGAGTTGCTTGTATATTTTTGAGATTGTTTGTCTGTTGCGTCATTTGCTATTATTTTCCCCCATTCTGAAGGCTGTCTTTTCACCTTGCTTATAGTTTCCTTTGTTGTGCAGAAGCTTTTAAGTTTAATTAGGTCTCATTTGTTTATTTTTGCTTTTATTTCCAATATTCTGGGAGGTGGGTCATAGAGGATCCTGCTGTGGTTTATGTCGGAGAGTGTTTTGCCTATGTTTTCCTCTAGAAGTTTTATAGTTTCTGGTCTTACGTTTAGATCTTTAATCCATTTTGAGTTTATTTTTGTGTATGGTGTTAGAAAGTGTTCTAGTTTCATTCTTTTACAAGTGGTTGACCAGTTTTCCCAGAACCACTTGTTATAGAGACTGTCTTTTCTCCATTGTATATTCTTGCCTCCTTTGTCAAAGATAAGGTGTCCATAGGTGCGTGGGTTTATCTCTGGGCTTTCTAGTTTGTTCCATTGATCTATAATTCTGTCTTTGTGCCAGTACCACACTGTCTTGATGACTGTGGCTTTGTAGTAGAGCCTGAAGTCAGGCAGGTTGATTCCTCCAGTTTCATTCTTCTTTCTCAAGATTGCTTTGGCTATTCGAGGTTTCTTATATTTCCATACAAATTGTGAAATGATTTGTTCTAGTTCTGTGAAAAATACCATTGGTAGTTTGATAGGGATTGCATTGAATCTATAGATGGCTTTGGGTAGTATACTCATTTTCACTATATTAATTACTACCCAAAGCCATCTATAGATTCATGGTTACCCGTTTTAAATGTAGTAGTGTGTACATGTCCATCCCAAAGTGAAAGTGTGAAAGTGAAAGTCGCTCAGTCGTGTCCGACTCTTTGCAACCCCATGGACTATATATATAGTCCATGGAATTCTCCAGGCCAGAATATTGGAGTGGGCAGCCTTTCCCTTCTCTAGGGGATCTTCCCAACCCAGGGATCAAACCCAGGTCTCCTGCATTGCTGGCAGATTGTTTACCAGCTGAGCCACAACCAAACTCCCTAGCTATTCCTTCCCTCCAACCTTCTCCCGTTCCTTGGAAACCTTAAGTTCATTCTCTAAGTCTGTGAGTCTGTTTCTGTTTTGTGAGCAAGCTCATTTGTATCATTTCTTTTTAGATTCCACATATAAGGGATATCATACAAAATTTCTCCTTCTCTGAGTTACTTCACTCAGTATGACAACCACGTTACTGCAAATGCCGAGCCAAAGTTCTGAACCAGTCACTCCAGCACCTTATAAACAAAGATTTAGAGGAGATTTGCAAACTTGAAAAGTTGTGACAAGGCTAGGAAACTATGGAAGATTTTATTTTCTTTCTTTAAATTTTTTTCTTCAATATTGTGCTATATTTGCAATTTTTAAAAGAGGAGACAGAATCCTAATATTTAAAAACTCCACTTCCTAAATATTCTACTCTTGACTAGCAGTGATATCTGATAACATAATTCAAGTGGTTGATAATGAAATGTGTTAGTCCTCATACAATTACATGGAAAAGGAACGTTTGAAGTCATTATATTTTAACCCAGTGGAATGGTTTTCTCAGGGTTAGTGTTGGAGCAAGCAAGTGGATGGAGAAGAGGAAGCTACTAAACTTCCTCTACCATCCTTCATCTGGGGTTGTCCGCATAATTCATTGTGCTCTCCAGTGACTCCAGCTAGAGTCTTCACTGAAGCTTTCTAATCTATAGCTCATTGTTGGTTTTTTTTGTTTTGTTTGCTGCCTTTAAGAGCCCTTCTTTTATTGGGAAATAAATACAGTCAAACAGGTGGGTCAGCCAATATATTAGTTCTAGGGGCTACATATGTAAGAGGAAAGAGACTAACTTTCTCAGAACTCAGCTAGTATCCTAACTTCTCCCTTTTCCCTGGACTCGTTTCAGGTCAGTCCACTTCATTGGCGTGACAACACAGGAATCTCTGTTCTGAGCTGCATACATGGCCCATTAGCATCTCAGACAATCACTGAATGACCTCACAGAAGGTGCAATGCTCATTCCCCAGCTCTGTCTCTCAGGGAAGCCACGGTGGTTGGAGACTGGATCTATTCAGAGAGAAAGGAGCATTTTGCTCCTTGCCAACCTTTGCAGGAGAAGTGCTCAGTAGGTGTACCAAAGAGCCTTCCAGAATGACTGAAGATGAGGCCTTGGGTTGAGCTTTGTATAGAAGGAAGAATAAGGCTGACAGTGATTATTCAGGGTTTCTAGAGTACTTCACAAATATTGTCATATCTATCTCTCTTGTCTAAGAAGGTAGATCAGGGACTTCCCTGGGGGTCCAGTGGTTAAGAATTCACCTTCCAATGCAGGGGATGTGGGTTCAACACCTGATCAGGGAGCCAAGATCCCACATGCTGCAGGGCAACTAAGCCTGCATGCCACAACTACTGAGCTGTGTGCTCTAGAGCCCACGAGCTGCAATGAAGAGCAGAGTGTCAAAAGGAAGACCCAGTGCAGCAAGAGAGAGAGAGAGAGAGAGAGAGAGAGAGAAGTTGGATCAGAGTTATGGGAGGCAGTTTTTGGTGCACAATAAAAGGTTTGAGGTTGGTGTCTCAACAGCCACTATTGCTGGTTCCTGAGGCTTGTTCCTTCCTAGAAGGTGTGGGCTGATAAGGGCATTTCCCTCTTTCTAGTGGCTTATGCTTGTAGAAAGCAAGCTAGCAAACTACATGGCTGCCATGTAGGGCAATTTGGGGGACATTAAAGAGTACCCCCAACCCTACCAAGAATGCTTCTCAAAGAGCTGCGGAGACTTCAGGGACATGAGAAGTTCAGGGTCACGTTCCAAAAAGGTCTCAGAAAGGGAGAGATTTCCATACCTTGGTTCTGAGGTCTGAAACAATGGCAAAAGCATCAGGGAAGTGAGAAGAGTTCGGAGAGAAAATCCTCAGATTACATATGCTCATAGGTCTCTCTCCTCAACCTCCAGACTCCAGTGCTCTGAAACAGATCTGAACTCTAGAGAAGGCACTGATGTGGGAAACCTGGTAAAAAGCCTTGAAGTGGGCAATCTGAGTAGCACAGATCAGGTAAGGGTCAGAAGGCACTGCCAGTGAGCATCATCACAGACTGTTCTGGGCTATGTACCCAGCTCCCCTTCTTGAGCCTGGGCACTTCGATCTGCTCAGGAAGGTAACTTCCTGAGATCTCAGGGGAAAGATGCTGGATAAAACCTGGGTCTAGATCTGAGTGACAGCCACCTCATAGTCTCGTTTTCGCCCCCGTCTCCCCTCAACCCTGCAACCCCAGGCCATGGCAGGCTGTTTGGTACACTGGTCTGCTCATCCTCCATATCAGACACCTGTCCCCAGTGAGCTTCCTCATCTCACCCCACAGGGCGGACCCCAGGGTGTTTTTCCCAGTGCTTTCCCCAGGCCAGTTTTAGACTCTGCAATCAGGTCTCCTAGGAGATGTTTCAGAGTTTGGGGGAATTTCATGCTTTCATTTTGCTTTTGTGGGGTTTTTATTTTTGGTTTTTTTTTACTTATCCAGATAAATGAACTCATCATGGGCTCCAAGTGGCCAGGTGATCTGGACTGCTTCTCAGTGGCCCTTCCCTGAGGGGCTGGCTTATATTATAGGAACCTCTGGTCAGAAACCAGAGCATGGTCATTGGCTGGTAAGCTGGAACGCTCAAGGGCAGTCCAGAACTAGGAACCTTCAGGCAGGTCACTTTGCCATCTCTCACCGTAAAGTGTCAGAAGAGAGAGTAGCAGGTCTCAGGGGGATATTTATACTGTCCTGTTTAAGAGCAAAAGATGACCTCATTGTGCAGCCCACCTGAGATTGTTTGCAGAGGGTTTTTTTTTTACAGACACATGGTCCTCCTTGCTCTCAGGGAGGGTCTCCACATAGGCAAAGGGAAGGAAGTGGTGCTTTGTGACAAGTGATGAATGTGTGGGGCAGAAATTGTACTCATCTGGATGAGTTCCTGTTGCCTATGTCTGTCTCTGTGCCAAATGGAATGCTCCATGGATAATGCTCTATTGATCAACACAAGCTTGAAGATTGTTTAGGATTCCTGTCCAGTGTAATAGAAGTGATATTATAAGTAGCTAGAGCACAAACTCTGGAGTCAAATTAGGATTGAATCCAATCCTTCCATTTTTTGGCTCTGAGTCATTAAACAAGTTACTTAGCAGCTAGGCACCTCAATCTGTAAAACAGTGGTAATTATGCCTACTTTTTACTGTCACAAAGATTAATGAAATTATGTATGTGGAAGCCCCACATAGCTAGGGAGCTCAGCTGGCAGAATTTCCCTCCTCCTACCCTCTTGAATATTCATGGGGATAATGAGTATACTCCAGGGGAAGAGAAAGAGATCTTGATCCAGAGTCAGGATTCCCATGTTTGGTTCAAACCCTGCTTACACCACCACCAGCTCTACCTCCTTAATAGGGCTGTTGTAAAGATCATATAAGGTCGTGAATGAGAAGCCCTTTTGAATATGACTCTGTAAATACAAAGCATTATCACCCGTGTATCTTTTGTTGTTGATCTGTCAGAGTCTGTTCTATATAGCTGACAAAGCAGCTTGGTGTACCAAGTTAACAACTGCAAGCCTTAGGTTAGTCACCTTGCCCCTTAGGTTTTAAAGTAGTTTCCTGTGACAGCTGTAACAAAGCAGCTATAACAAATTACCACAAACTTGATGGCTTAACTATAGGGTTTTGTGGATATTCTTTATCAAATTGGGAAATTCCCCTTCCCCCATTTCTAGCTGGTAGAGAATTTTTATCATGAAAACCTGTTCAATTTTGTCAAATGTTTTTCTGCATCTATTAATGTGATCATGTGAGTCTTCTTCTTTAGCCTGTTGATATGATGGATTAATTGATTTTCACATGTTAAACCAGTCTTGCATACCTGGGATAAATCCTATTTTGCTGGAAGTATAGTGTTTTTTTTTTTTTTTCCTTGTAGTTCTAACAGTTTTCCCTCATTATTTGAGCTCTATTGTTAGGTGCATACATGTTAAGGATTGTTATGTCTTTGTGGAGACTTCTTTGTCATTATGTAACACTCCTCTTTATTCCTCATAGCTTTTCTTGCTTTGATGGCTTGCCTGTCAGAAATTAATATAGCCACATCTGCTTTCTTTTGATTAGTATTAACTTGTTTTCTTTCTCTATTCATTTACTTTTAACTTTATATGTATTTATATTTAAAGTGGGTTTCTTGAAGACATATAGTTAAGTCTTGTTTTTGGATGCACTCTGACAATCTCTGCCTCTTAATTGGTTCATTTAGACTATTAACATTCACAGTGTTTACTGATATTGTTGGGGTAATATCTACCACGTTTGTTACTATTTTCCATTTGTTAACCTCATTCTTTGTTGCGCGTTTTGTCTTCCATTCTTTTTCTGCCTTTTATGGTTTTGCTTGAGGTTTTGTAAGATTTCATTTTTTCTCTGTTCTTAGTATGTCAGTTATACTTCTTTTTCTTAACTTCTTTTAATGATTGCCATAGATTTTGGAATATACATTTACAGCTAATCCAAACACAGTTTTAAATAACCCTATACTGCTTCATGGGTAGTATGAGTACTTAATAGTAGCAAAATAATCCCACTTCCTCCCTCCCATGACTTGTGTCATCGCTGTCATTCATTTCACTTATATATAAGCATATATATACAGGACATATGCATAAGCATACATAATTTGGTATATTGTTTATATATTGTTCCTATTATTATTTTGAACAATGTGTTTTCTGTTAGATCAATTAAGAATAAAAGAAATAAAAGCTTCTATTTTTACCTTCACTTATTCCTTCTCCGATGCTCTGCCTCAGTAAATTTGAGTATTCTGACCTTTATTATTTTCCTTCTGTCTAAAGAAATTCTTGTAAAATTCCTTACAAGTCAGAACTATGGCAACAAATTCCCTCCATCTTTGTTTGTCTGAAAATACCTTTATTTCTCCTTCACTTTTGAAGAATAATTTCACAGGATACATAAAATTATAAGTTGGTGGTTATAATGATATAATTATATTTACATAATTTATAATTATATAATTATAAGGTTTTTCCTCAACACTTTTAAGTATTTTATTCCATTCTCAGTTGTTGCTTGCAGTTAATTCTTTTTAAGTTAAAGAAATGTGCAGACATATAGAGGACATAATTTGTGACACTAGTGACTTTATGCTGAATAAGATAAAAGCTTTTAAACACTGGAAAATATTTCCTCAATTTTTTATGTATTTCACAGTTAAAACTACAGTCATGACACACTTTTAAGTTTAATCTTTTTCTCACTTTCTTACATCTAGACAATTAACAAAACAATAAATCAAGGGACTTCCCTCATGGTCCAGTGGTTAAGAATGCACCTTGCAATTCAGGAGATGTGGGCTGGATCTCTGGTCAGAATGCTAAGACCCCACATGCCACAGAGCAACTAACCCCAAGCAACGCAACTACTGCGAGTCCATACACCACAAGAAAGATCCCACATGACGCAACTAAGACCTAATGCAGCCAAATAAATACATATTTAAAAAACCCAATAAATCAAAACTCTGATTTATATCATTTTCCTCTTTTCATGGTATATATACTCACCCTGGCTGATTTCAAGCTACCAGCATGATGTCATTGAATGCAAAGCTGGGAAAAGCAGTGTAGCAGCACCCATGATCAGATATTTTATTCCTATGACAGAGATACAATAGATGTAATGTTCTCAAGAGCATAGAGAATAGTAAAATAATTAAGAAGTAATGAGTTTTTTCAATTCCCTCAGTTTGGGATGTAATTTATTTAACTGTAAATTTATATAATTCAATTTTTAATAATATAATGTTTATCAGTAACCAGCTCCCAAGATTTCTGAAACTTTGACAGCTGGCTCTCATGAGTTGATATGTGTGTGCTGACTCCAGCACACCACTGGGTATTGTTGTGGCAGGATAGTTGGGTGTCAGGCGTTTGTGTATGTGGAAAGTGGAATGATGAGAATAAAGAGCACTTTCACTATGTGCACCTTATCCTCTTAGGGAGGCCCGTTGGAAAGTGACTTTGACCTGTTATATGGACTTTAAAAATACCTGTTACAGGGGCTTCCCTGGTGGTCCAGTGGTTAAGAATCCACCTTGTGGTGCAGGGGACATGAGTATGGGAAGATCTCACATGCCATGGGGCAACTAAGCCCGTGCACCACAATGACTGAGCCCACATGCCTAGAGCACTAGAGCCACAGCTACCGAAGCCTGTGCTGTGCAACAAGAGAAGCCTGAACACCATGGTTCAGAAGCCCCTGCTCACCACTGCTAGAGAAAGCCCAAGCCCAGCAATGAAGACCCAGCACAGCCAAAAAAAAAAAAAATACCTGCTACAATTGCATTTCAAAGTTTCCTTGTGAGCCAATAATAGTGTGTTTCATATTTATTGCTTAACTATGGAAAAGCACAAGATCTTCTGTCAGTTTTAGTCCCTTCCCCTCAACAAAAAGATTAGTGGCAAGTTCTAAAATAAGGTAGCCCCTCCAAACACAACATAGGGCTCACTAAATTCTACCGCAGTGTACCCAGCAGGGAAATTGGGTTTCTGCCAGCTGACCCACCCTTGCCCACCTCCATCTTGCTGTGATTTTGGCACCAGGACCTGACTGCATGGAGAGATGTTCTCTGAAATTACAGAACAAACCAGAAGTAAAATGTCCATCAGCTATTAAAAGTCAATCATCCTTGAGCAGGGGTCATGCTAATCTTTTCTGTATCATTCCAAATTTATTTACAAGGCAACAATGGAGAAACAGACATAGAGAATAGACTTATGGACCTGAGGAGAGGGAAGGAGAGGTTGAGATGTATGGAAAGAGTAACATGGAAACTTACATTACCGTATATAAAATAGATAGCCAACGGGAATTTGCTGTATGGCTCAGGAAACCCAAACAGGGGCGCTATATCAACCTAGAGGGGCACTATATCAACCTAGTGGAAGATAGGAGGGAGTTTCAAAAGGGAACAGATATTTGTATACCTATGGCTGATTCGTTTTGAGGTTTGACAGAAAGCAACAAAATAAATTAATTTCTTTAAAAAGTCAATCATCCAAGTACAACTTGCATTAACCCATCCAAATCTGGGGTAGCCTAACACAACTGCATCTTTTTTTTGCACTATAATAAGAGTTACCAGACAGAACCACTCAGAGAGGCTTGACATCCCTTTCCCGGAGACAGCTAAGAAAGGGAGAGGGGGGAGGACTTTTCTACCAAGGCTGGGCGTTTGACCGAGGTGATTACACAGATTCCTTCCCGGCTCTTGCAGTGTAAGCACCTGACTCTGACTTCTTGGGAAGAGCAGAGTGACTTAAGGCTTGAAAGAGATGACCAATCCTCGAGGCACAGGCAGAAAAAGCCCCCGTGAGACAGGAAGCCTGCTGGTTTCTGATGCATAAACTAGACAGTAGAGGCAGCACTTGGCTGACGCGAAGTTCTCTCTGCTCTGGCTAGTGTCTGAAAGCAGCTGCCAGGCTCTCACCAGACTCCCTTCCTTATCCTCACTGGCTGATGGATCCCAAAGGGCTCCTCTCCTTGAATGTCCTGCTGCTTTTCTCTCTGATTTTTGAGCTGAATTGCAGAACAGGTAAGTGTTCATTTTTTTGAGGGCTTGGGTCCTAGGATTACCTACCAGGAATCAGCTATAGCCACCTAGACAGAGAGAGAACTCAGCGGCCAGGGGTTGTTATTTGGCAGCGGGTAGGGGGCAGGGGGGTAGGGGGAGGGCTGTGATCTGCTGCCTCTTCCTCAGAGACTGAGTTCCTCCTGCCTCTGCCGAAGAGGAAGAAAGATTGTAGTTACTGGGCTCCTGGGTCCGAGGCTCAGCCGTGCCAGTCTTAGCTTCCAAGGAAACCAGGAGTTCCAGTCAAAGACACCAGTCACATTCTAGACCGAACTCTCTGGGTGAGAGGCTGCAGTTAAAGTCCTGGCTGAGTGGTTGGTTTTGTGTGAGCATCCTTCTGGCAAAGGCCCAGGCTAAGGGAATGAGCTGGGTGCGGGGGCGGGTAGCTCTGGAGAAAATTACTCCTGCAGCCTTGTCCTGGATGAGGATCTTCTCACACACAAGCAGACAAACCAAAAACATGGTCCACCTACAAGAAAGGGCTATATCGAGAAGAGAGGGTAAAAGTGAAAACCCCAGGCAATGGTTGGGAACAGATAGTGGCCACAGTGTGGTCATGCTGGTGACTACTTTCCTGGAAGTAGCGTTCCAAGGCAGCAAGAGGGGAAGAAGCCAGGATTTTTGGAGCCCGGGGCTGGTTACAGTTAATGAGAAATGCAAATCAGGAATGCTCAAAGTCAGGGTAGCTGCAATGTAGAGCCAAAGTGTTTGTAATTGGACTCTGCTTGTATCTTTCTGGTTTGCTGGCATTCTCTGTTTAGTAGCTTTGCGAACTACTCTGTTTAGAGCTTTGAGAAAAGGTGTTTGAGAAAGAAAAAGCCAAGCAAGGAGCAAACTTTGGGCTCACTAAGGAGTGGATGAGCATCTCCTTTCTGCTTAAATACCTTCAGACTTTGTTTAGACTGTGGGAGGCAGCCTAAAGTGGAAGCAGCATTAGGGAAAGAGGGAAAATCCTGAGGCTCTGGATGTTTTGTTCTTGGGGTTTTCAAGACTGCAAATCCACTATGGAATTTTCCAGGAGAAGCCCAGAGATGTGCTGAGGTTATCTGAGGGGCTGCACTTGAGATTGATCTTTTGACAGATTCCCAGATGAATAGCTCTTCCTCGGCCCTGCATTTCCTCAGAATCAGGCAGACTGATGGCTCTTGCTGCCCAAGGTCTCAGAGAGCAGTAACTGAACTCAGGGTTCAGAAAGCCATATGGAACTACTTTAAGCCATAATAAGGAGATGGCTCAGATGGTAAAGAACCTGCCTGCAATGCAGGAGACCCAGCTTCGATCCCTGGGTTAGGAAGATCTCCTGGATGAGAAAATGGTGACACACTCTAGTATTCTTGCCTGGAGAATTCCATAGACAATGGAGCCTGGCGGGCTACAGTCCACGGGTTCACAAAGAGTTAGACATGACTGAGCGACTAACATTTCACTTCAGGAAGAGTCAAACCTTCCTGGGGGCACCCTATTCACGACTGCACCGTTTTTGGAATACTTTCTCGTGACTATCAGGAGTGACGGGTTTGAACAGTGAGCTGAACTTTTCTACCCCTGTGCTGACTTGACTGGTCAGCCTGGCCCTGGCATCTCAGGTTCTGCTGACAGCCACTGCAGGCAAAGCTTCAGAGGTCACTGGTTAGGAAGAAAGAGTCCAGCCCTTTAAAGGCGTGTCTATCCAATCAGCAGTGTTCGTTTCTTTCTTACGATTGTCTTCTCTGAAATATGTACAAAAATTTTACTGTTTTTATTTTTAAACATGCACCCTCTTGTGAAACCCCAATAAAACCCAGACGGAAATGCTTTGCAAATGGGACAGGTCAACCATGATAGATTTACCCGACCAAGAAGCCCAATTCTTGTAAAATTAGTACCCACTCCCCTTCCCATCTCTACTCAGCTCACCTTCCAATTCCCAGTCAAAACCGTACAAATAAAAAAGTACATGTCCCTTCCCCCAGTGAACTGAATTCTCCATTTCCCCCAGTGATACATTTTTTAACAGGCTTCACTTTTTCAAAGCAATTTTGGGTTCAGAGAAAAATGATTTAAAAGTATGAGATTTCCCATGGTCCCCATATACACATAGCCTCTCCCATTATCAATATCTTCCACCAGAGTGGTACATCTGTTACAACTGATGAATCTACCCCAATAGGATTTTTTATTCCTTCATTCAGGTCTTCCCCACTTCCTTCACACACATAAGGGGAGAAGTGAGGGGCAAGTTAGGGGAGTGGTTCTAGACTTTGCCCAATCTTGTGTGTTCACTGTCCCATTCTACCCCAATATTTAGATCTAGGCACTTTTATTTCTCAAAAGTTTTAATACCGTGACATAACGCCACTGACTTCACCATCTCCAGTGTTAGATTGGAATTCAGAACTTCAGGGCTATGTGATTTTATCCATAGATTGACTTTGGACAATTCCATTCAGCAACTATTTATTAAGGACACATGGTATGGCTGGCACTAGGTGACGTGAGGGGTAAAATGAACAACCACCGCCTCTGCCCAGAACTTGGGACAGAATCTGGCACATGAGAGCCCTTCTACAAATGTTTGTTGAATGATTAATAATAGTATGTACAGTATTTTCTTGCTATATATCAAACACACTTGTAAGTGCTTTATGTGTATTATTCATTTAATTATACCAACTCTATGAGTCGTTATTGCTACATTATGATTTTATAAAAGAGGAAAAAGAGGCACAGAGTAGTTAGTACTTTCTCCTTAATCATACAGCTTGACTCCAGAGGCCTCAAGGAATGAAACTGGATAAGCTTATGTTCAGGGAGGAGAATCCTAAAATTTGTGTCCAGGTCCCATGGTAAAAATTAGAATGTTCTGTCTATAATTGAAGCATATGAGTTGATTTTAATTGAATTGAAATTAAATATAGGAATTCACAAAAGGTGAGAGGAGTGGGATAAATCAGAGAAGGAAGTAGAAGGCATATGGAAGTATTTGATCCGGGATTTGGAAAGTAGATAGAAACATTTTTCATCATGTAGTTTTTTTATTTAATTTTTTGTTAACTAGTTTGTTTATGGAGGAGTATCCTACGTAGGTCTATAAAACTTCAACAGTATAAAAGGGTATTGAAGAGAGATTTGTCTCCCTGTTACAGTGGTGAACAAAATAGACACAGACCCTACTCTTAGAAGCTTGTAATTGCATAAGGATAAAAAGCATTGAACGAGAGTTAAAAGTGTGATGGGTGATATGAAAGGAGTGACCCAAAGTGCACTGGGAGCACGTGGCAGAGAAACGGTATCACAGCCAAGGGCCAAATGTAGAGGCCTGAAGGACAGAAGGAGTTAGCCGGGCAAATAAAGGGCAGTGACAGACTTTCAGGCTGGGGAACGGTAAGCGCAAATATTCTAAGATAGAAAGACACAGCAGCATCAAGGAATGGGACTAGAAGAACACCTGGTGGGACTTCAATTTCAAAAGGAGACTTAGACACATTATCTTTTCTTTGTGAGCCCAGATTTCCCATAAGAACTATGAGGGCTCTGAGTTCTACCTGAAAGAAATGCTGTAGCAAGATGCCCAGTGTCAGGGCTGCCCCCCACCAAAAAAGGTTATCATTAGGTAGAGTCCCATCTTATGAAAGGGTTGGCTAAATGCTACTAATTTCAGGAAAATATCCATGGGCTTATGTGAATCACTCATCTTTCTAAGTAGAATTGCCCTGGAAGGAAAGTGAGTTGGTGTTAACAGCTACAAATGTTTCCTCCAGACTCTTGTAGTAAACAGGGTCTGACTGAATCACAAACCCACTGGAAAACACTCATCAGGCAGTAGGATGTTTCAGGAGCTGGTACTCTACTTGAAGGGTTTTATGAACCACTTTAAAGTCCCCACTTGTTTTTCCACTCTTGCTCAGGTGTCACTGAGGTCACACACCCCCTACAGACCCAGCCACTTACACACTCAGTTGTTACATCATCCTTCTTTATGTGGGTTGCGGTGTGTGAGGGTCTGCTCTTAATGAAGTTTTGATTCCATCCCCCATGACCAAGTCTGCTTAAACCACTCATCCCGTCATTCTCATCTGCCCTCTCTTTCTTTCCCTCTTAACCTCTCCTTTTCTTTAAAATTTTTTTTAAAATTTTTTTCTTTTTTTGGCTACTTCTTGCCCCATCCTCTGTCTCCTCTTCCTCTGACTCCCTTCCATTTCTAAATTCCAAAAGCAACCACGGTGTAAAAATTCTGTTGGATTAGGTGGGTGGAAAGGACACACAGGACGCAAGGGAGGGTGGAGGCTTATGGTCTATAAATAGGTATCATTTGCATTTTTTCTTCTCCATATCAAAATTGATCTAAAAAAATCAACAGTGTGATGGTAATTCTCAACCTTGATTTGAAGCCCAGACTCCTTTGAGAAGTGACATTCATGGCTATGCTCCCAGAAAAAAATGTACATATGCTTACCTATATGACTTCTATGTTCAATTTAGGGGGACTGTACACCATGTGGTGTTTCTACTTGCATGGATGGTTCTAGTTTTCTGCCATTCCTTTATTGGTATAAGTTTAGGTTCAGGATTCAAGAGGTTACTCTCTTGGGTATTATATGTACATTATTTGGACAGCTAGGTATCCATAAGTGCGACTAGAAGGAATTTCAATATGTTCTCTTATATATCTTTGTAAAAATAACAATACCAGCACCAAGAATAGCATTCTTTGTCTAATAAATTAAGTAACTGTTTAATTAGGCACTCTGTTTCAAGAGTTGATTGAATAGAAATATGCAAAAGAACAAATGCTAATTGTATTTTCACCATTCCTTAATAGTTATGTGCCAGGAATTCCTTAGCAACCCAGTGGTTAGGACTCAGTGCTTTCACTGCTGGGGGCCGGAGTTCAATCCCTGGTTGGGGAACCAAGATCCCACAAGTCACATAGCATAGGAAAAAAAACTTACAAGTGCCAACCATTCAAATCCTAATTTTTCTTTTTCCCAACCTTTAAATCTCTAGTCTGATATCAGCAGGGCCCTTTGCAGGGTATCAAAGCATTTTGCAGTCAAGAACATCTGAATCTGTTTGCCCAAATTTCCAACAACCCATCTTAACCACAAGCTAATTGTGCCTTCTCTAGGTGTCTGCATTATTTAAGCAGACAGTTTTATTGTACTCTTTTGACTTTCTTATCAACTAGAACAATCTATGCTCTCTCTGAGTCATGGGCTCCTTCTTTTATGAACATTAGCTTATGATCAAGTTCAGTTATTAAGTTCAGCCACATATGGGTCAAAGCTAAATAAGAGAGATTTTAGTCAGGTAACATGGCTTCCAGCATTCATCAATTGAACAGATATTTATTTAAAACCTATTACATGCCAATCACTGCTGTAGGTCCTAGGGTAAAAACAGTGAACAACATGAACTTATTCCTCTTGAGAAGTTGGCATTCTGGTAGGGGGGGAGACAAAAATAAAAATGACCAAATATACAGTATAACATCAGACAGTGATAAGTACAGCAAGAAAGGATAGGATAGGATAGATAGGATCATCAGAGCAGGTCTTTCAGAAAAGATGATTTTTTTGAGCAGAAATCTGAAAGAAAATGAGAGTATGAGCTCTCTAGATACATAAGAGAAGAGATTTCCAGAAAGAGAGAGAGCAATAAATGCAAAAGCTATGAGATGAGGATGCTCTGGATGAGTTATGGACCAGTTGGAGCTGGTGTGGCCATAGTGTAGTGAGCGAAGAGTGGACAGGAGATGGAGTCAGAGAGGTATGAGGGACTGGGTTATTCAGAATCTTTGAAGCCATAACAAGGACTATGGATTTTGAGAGACAAAATCTGACATAGTTTTAAAAGGTTTCTCTGTCCATTGTATAGATGCAGGAAGATTTGTTGGAAGACAAAAGAAGAGCCAGGCCTGTGATGATAGTAATAGAAATAAAGAGGGTTGGAAGTTCTCAGGTGCCGGATATATTCTGAAGGCAGAGCCAACAGGATTTGCTGATAGACTGATTATGGAATATGAAAGGAAGAAAGGAGTCAAGGGTGATTCCAGTGTTTTGGCCTGGGAATTGTAATGTTGTTTGCAGAAGACACTATAGAATCAAGAGTTCATTTGCTAAGTCTAAGATGCCCTTTAGACCCCCAAACACCAATGCCAATTGGTGTAGGCAGTTTGGAGTACAGTGAAGGATTTGGATGGGAGATACATCTCTGGAAGCATTCCAGAAACCTGTCAAACTATGCAACTATTAATAGAAGTGTGGCTGGGAAAGAGAAGAAGTCTGAGTACTGATCCCTAGAATGCTCCAATTTTAGAGGTTTTTAAGAGCAGAAGGTTTCAGTCAAGGAGACTGAGAAAGGGCAGCCAATGAAATAGGAAGAAAACCAAGAGAGTGTATTGTTCTCTGGGCCAAATGAAGACAGTGTTTCAACGGAGGGATGTGAACTTTCTCACAGCACTCTTGAGAAAGCAAGATGAAGATGGATAATTGACTTAGTATCATGGGGTATACATTGACCTTGACAAGAATGGTTCTAGTGAGGGGTAAAGAAGAAGGCCTATCTGGAGTGAGTACAAGGAAAAATAAGTCAGGATATGGGAACAGAAGGGATAAATACACATTAAAGAACTTTAGGATAAAGGAAAATAGAGAAATGGGGAATTGGCTGGGGATCGACCTGGGATCAGGGTTTTTAAGATAAGGAAAATTACATGTTGGTATGTCGGGTGTTAATGGAAATAACCCACAGTGTACCATAATAATAACAAAATTGATGATGCAAGGGGTGGCAGAAGTTGCAGGAGCAAAGCCTTGAAGTGGGTGAGTGCTCCATGAAGGAAGAGGCTAGCCTTACCCAAAAGCAGAGACCATCCATCCAAGTACGTAGGTTGACTTGGTAGTGGGAACAAATGGAAGTTCTCTTTTGTTTCTTTTCCTTTTTCAGTGAAATGAGAGGCAAGTTCATCAACTGAGGTTGTGGGTTTGAGGAGAGAGGAGGTGTTAAAAAGTCAGCAGTAGGATCCCTTACATTGGTTTGAAAGGTTTGGAGCTTTTTTTTTTGGCTCAGCATTTTTAAAAAAGAGAAATAAAATAATTTCTCTCCTTCAACACTATTAAATATCTCAACGGCTTTTTGGAGAGGTAAGATTCCACAGGCTCACCTCCTCCCTGACTCCACATCCCTTAGACTTTTCTCTTTCCTTCTCACTTGAAATGATGCTTCTATAACCTTGGTCTCTTGGGCTCACAAGCTCAGAATTAGTTTCAGTTAACTTCCTTCCTTCACACTATATATGAGTAAGTCCCCTATGTATGAAAGGGTTAAATCCCCTACATGTGAATGAGTTACATTCCGAGAGGGAGCTCGTAAGTCCAGTTTGTTCATAAATTGTATTTGTTTGTAGGTCCAACAAAGTTAGCCTAGGCACTCAACTAACACAATTGGCTATATAGTACTGGACTGTACTAGGTTGATGACATTTTTCACACAAATAATACTTTAAAAACAAACACATAAAAAGCATTTTGAGAAGGTCATGTACACACTGCTATATTTATTGTTTTTTAATATAAATTTATTTATTTTGATTGGAGGCTAATTACTTTACAATATTGTATTGGTTTTGACATACATTGACATGAATCCCCCATGAGTGTACATGTGTTCCCCATCCTTAACCCCCCTCCCACCTCCCTACCCATCCCATCCCTCTGAGTCATCCCAGTGCACCAGCCCCGAGCACCCTGTATCATGCATCAAACCTGGACTGGCAAATCGTTTCACATATGATAATATACATGATTCAGTGCCATTCTCCCAAATCATCCCACCCTTGCCCTCTCCCACAGAGTCCAAAAGACTGTTCTATACATCTGTGTCTCTTTTGCTGTCTCACATACAGGGTTATCATTACCATCTTTCTAAATTCCATATATATGCATTAGTGTACTGTTTTGGTGTTTTTCATTTTTTTTTTAAATAAATTTATTTATTTTAGTTGGGGGCTAATTACTTTACAATATTGTAGTGGATTTTGCCATACATTGACATGAATCAACCACGGGTTTACATGTGTTCCCCATCCTGAACCCCCCTCCCACCTCCCTCCACATCCCATCCCTCTGGGTCATCCCATTGCCCCAGCCCTGAGCATTTGTCTCACGCATTGAACCTGGAATGGTGTTCTGTTTCACATATGATAATATACATGTTTCAATGCTATTGTCCCAGAATGTCCCACCCTCACCTTCTCCTTCAGAGTCCATAAGACTGTTCTATGCATCTGTGTCTCTTATTCTGTCTCGCATATAGGGTTATTGTTACCATCTTTCAAATTCCATATATATGCATTAGTATACTGTATTGGTGTTTTTCATTCTGGCTTACTTCACTCTGTATAATGGGCTCCAGTTTCATCCATCTCAATAGAACCGATTCAAATGTATTTTTTTAATGGCTGAGTAATATTCCATTGTGTATATGTACCACTGCTTCCTTATCCATTCGTCTGCTGATGGACATCTAGGTTGCTTCATGTCCTGGCTATTACAAACAGTGCTGTGATGAACATTGGGGTACACGTGTCTCTTTCAATTCTGGTTTCCTCAGTGTGTATGCTCAGCAGTGGGATTGCTGGGTCGTATGGCAGTTCTATTTCCAGGTTTTTAAGGAATCTCCACACTGTTCTCCATAGTGGCCATACTAGTTTGCATTCCCACCAACAGTGTAAGAGGGTTCCCTTTTCTCCACACCCTCTCCAGCATTTATTGCTTGTAGACTTTTGGATAGCAGCCATTCTGACTGGTGTGAAATGGTACCTCATTGTGGTTTTGATTTGCATTTCTCTGATAGTGAGTGATGTTGAGCATCTTTTCATGTGTTTGTTAGCCATCTGTATGTCTTCTTTGGAGAAATGTCTGCTTAGTTCTTTGGCCCATTTTTTGATTGGGTCGTTTATTTTTCTGGAACTGAGCTGCAGGAGTAGCTTGTATATTTTTGAGGTTAATTCTTTGTCCATTGCTTCGTTTGCTAGTATTTTCTCCCATTCTGAAGGTTGTCTTTTCACCTTGCTTATAGTTTCCTTTGTTGTGCAGAAGCTTTTAAGTTTAATTAGGTCTCATTTGTTTATTGTTGCTTTTATTTCCAATATCCTGGGAGGTGGGTCATAGAGGATCCTGCTGTGGTTTATGTCGGAGAGTGTTTTGCCTATGTTTTCCTCTAGAAGTTTTATAGTTTCTGGTCTTACGTTTAGATCTTTAATCCATTTTGAGTTTATTTTTGTGTATGGTGTTAGAAAGTGTTCTAGTTTCATTCTTTTACAAGTGGTTGACCAGTTTTCCCAGCACCACTTGTTATAGAGATTGTCTTTTCTCCATTGTATATTCTTGCCTCCTTTGTCAAAGATAAGGTGTCCATAGGTGCGTGGTTTATCTCTGGGCTTTCTATTTTGTTCCATTGATCTATAATTCTGTCTTTGTGCCAGTACCATACTGTCTTGATGACTGTGGCTTTGTAGTAGAGCCTGAAGTCAGGCAGGTTGATTCCTCCAGTTCCATTCTTCTTTCTCAAGATTGCTTTGGCTATTCGAGGTTTCTTGTATTTCCATACAATTTGTGAAATTATTTGTTCTAGTTCTCTGAAGAATACCATTAGAAGCGTGATAGGGATTGCATTGAATCTATAGATTGCTTTGGGTAGTATACTCATTTTCACTATAGTGATTCTTCTGATCCATGAACATGGTATATTTCTCCATCTATTTGTGTCCTCTTTGATTTCTTTCACCAGTGTTTTATAGTTTTCTATATATAAGTCTTTTGTTTCTTTAGGTAGATATATTCCCAAGTATTTTATTCTTTTCATTGCGATGGTGAATGGAATTGTTTCCTTAATTTCTCTTTCTGTTTTCTCGTTGTTAGTGTATAGGAATGCAAGGGATTTCTGTGTGTTGATTTTATATCCTGCAACTTTACTATATTCATTGATTAGCTCTAGTATTTTTCTGGTGGAGTCTTTAGGGTTTTCTATGTAGAGGATCATGTCATCTGCAAACAGTGAGAGTTTTACTTCTTCTTTTCCAATCTGGATTCCTTTTATTTCTTTTTCTGCTCTGATTGCTGTGGCCAAAACTTCCAAAACTATGTTGAATAGTAGTGGTGAGAGTGGGCACCCTTGTCCTGTTCCTGACTTTAGGGGAAATGCTTTCAATTTTTCACCAGTGAGGATAATGTTTGCTGTGGGTTTGTCATATATAGCTTTTATTGTGTTGAGGTATGTTCCTTCTATTCCTGCTTTCTGGAGGGTTTTTATCATAAATGGATATTGAATTTTGTCAAAGGCTTTCTCTGCATCTATTGAGATAATCATATGATTTTTATCTTTCAATTTGTTAGTGTGGTGTATTACAGTGATTGATTTGTGGATATTGAAGAATCCTTGCATCCCTGGGATAAAGCCCACTTGGTCACACACTGCTATATTTAAAATGGATAACTAACAAAGTAACTGTTTTATAGCACATGGAACTCTGCTCAATGTTATGTGCCAGCCTGGATGGGAGGGGTGTTTGAGGGAGAATGGATACATGTATATGTATGGCTGAGTCTCTTCACTGTTCACCTGAAACTATCACAACATTGTTAACTGGCTATACCCCAATACAAAAGTTTTTGGTGTTAAAAATAAAAAAAAATTAAAAGAAAACATTTTTAATCTTATAATATAGTACCTTAAAAAGTAAAATAGCACAATTCAGTAAACAGTTGGCATATAAGGGCACGTTCACATCTGTCAAAGTTTGCAAATTGAATGTTCATATGTAGGGGACTTATTGTATCCAGTGGTGGTGAGAAGTCTGGCTGAGGAATTAATCTAGTTACTAGTTATATGACTTTAGACATGTCATTTAACTTCTATATGCCTTAGGTGCCTTAACTGTAAATCTGAGTTGATAGAATTCCCTCCTAGATCGTAGAGACCAAGCATTCTAGTTAGTCTATAACAGCTCTATCACAAGACTTCCACTGGGATTTTTTAAATACTGAGAATGTAGTGAGATCCTCATGACAGTCCTTATAAATTACTAAGGATCTGGCAACCCCAGGGATTGTCCAAGAGGAAGAGAGAGATCCTCCAGTCTGTTTTTCCTGATGCACGGAAGTAATTCTGAAAGGCTTCTATGATAAGATACTTCCCTCTCCTTCTTTCCACAGGTGAGGGCTTCACCAGTTCCACAAAGACAATTCTCGGGCAGCTGGGAAGCAGCGTGCTGTTGCCCCTGGCATCTGAGGAGATAAGTAGGAGAATGAATAAGAGCATCCACATCCTTGTCACAATGGCAGAATCACCCAAAGACACTGTCAAGAAGAAAATAGTGTCCCTAGATCTGCGGAAAGGTGACTCACCACGTCCTCTGGAGGATGGCTATGAGTTTCATCTGGAAAACCTGAGCCTGAGTATTCTGAAGAGCAAGAAGGAGGATGCAGGCTGGTACTTTATGAGCCTGGAGGAAAATGTCTCGGTCCAGCACTTTAGCCTGCAGCTGAAGCTCTATGGTAATGACGGCGGCTTCCTTGGCCCACAAGAAACCACATAGTGCCTTGCCTAAGAATTCAAGCTTCTCTCAGAAGCAAAGGGTATTCAGAATTGGAAGCAACTTGAAAGACATCTCAGTCTAGGGTTAAACAGTGATTCAGGGAAAAGTCTTAGAGGTTCACAAATTTTATTTTATTTTATTTTTGGCCCAAATTGCACATTAGTAATAGATGATTAGCACTAGTTACCTTTACCCCCATTTTCTAAAGGAAAGGAGCCCAGCTGCCTGTATGCTAGAGGGCCTGGAGCCCCAAGAGTCTCAATTTACAAATAAGATTTTGTTTGAAAAAAGTGGGTTTTTCTTCTGATTTTTAAAAGTTTGAATACCACTGATCAAGCAAAACCTCTCTTTCATAGGCGAGGATACTGAAATCAAGAGATAAGTGGTTTGCACGTGCCTACTCACATCTGCGTAGGTGGTTCACTACACTAGGGGTCCTGGGAGAGGGAGAGCTGAAACTCAGCCCACACACCACTCACCAAGCCCTGCATCCTGGCAGAGGATTGCATCTACCTGGTGGAAGAAGCATAGTTTTCTCACTTAAACAAAGGCCCTGGTTATAAAAAAAAAAAAAATTGCCTAGTTGCAGAACTTAAACTAAAACCTAGGTCCATCTGAATTCAAGGCCAGTGGGTTTTTTTTTTTTTTTTTTTTGAGCCTCTTTAACTGCCAGCCCCTCTTGAATGCACCCAGAGTTTGTCTCTTCAGTCCCAAAGCTCCTTTGAATTCCCAGGCAGCCATGTGTGGTGTTCTGCTTTTTCACAGTAATTTTCTTATCTCTGAAGATGGGTCAGGAAGCCCCATACACACAATGTTTCTTTAAAATCCTCAGGTACCACAAGACAGCAATTCCCTCCCGGGCTTCCCCTGGTTATCTTCCCTTCCAATGTCTGCAGAATTCCCACAGCCCTTCACCAGGTATCAGGGCATTCTGATCATTCCAGTAGTGTCCCCAGGGCAAGGCTGCCGTAAGCACAAAGGTTACACATTGGTTTTCTAGAACAGTTCACTGTCTTTGTCACATCTTCTCATATTTTATGATTAAATTCTCACCTTAGAAAATATGTTCTCTGCAACCATGGTATTCTCTCAAATCAAAGAAAGAGCTGGATTTTGAAATCAGACAGACATAGTTTCAGATCTCAGCTGGGTTGTTAGAAGTTGAGTGACATTATGTAAGACACTCTACCTCTCTGGACTCAGTTTCCTCATCTATAAAATGAGAATAATTAGAACTAGGATAATAATTGTTGAGAAAGTTGTTGAAAAGATTAAAGAACAAGATGAATGTGAAATTCTAGTATTATGCCTGTCCTATAGTAGTTGCTAAATAAATAGGACTTTCCCTTTCACCTTGTCAATTTTGCATCATTAGAGTGAAAAAGTTTGGTGAGGCCTGTGGCTATCCCAAGTTCAGACATCCGAAAGCACTTGCTACACACACACACACACACACACAGAGTACAGATGAAATCCCACCACTGAAAAGTCATTCTTTTAGATATAGAAGGTAACACTTTAGCCAAGGACATTAAAACCCACGGGAGAATTAGCTGAGAGCAAACTCCCCAGATGGAATACAGGAGAGCAACCTAAGTTAGAAACAAGAGGAATGCAAGGGGAGCCCTAACACTATTGGCGGGAGGGAACTAAAAGACAATATTTCTCTTCTCTGTTTTATCCCTGGTCCTGGAAAGGTGTATAGAGGGGCAGTAGCTGGAGGGAAGGTGCAAAGTAGTAGGTTCTTGCTAGAAATATATTACAAAGCAGATCCATAGGGAGGGAAGGTGCTGTTAGGTTGCATTTTTTCTAACAAAAAGGTTAAATCACCATTCCAGAGGATTCATTTCAGTGATGGCTCCCTTCCTCCCCCTCTTGACAGAGCAGGTCTCCACTCCGCAAATTAAGGTGTTGAACTCCACCCAGGAAGGTGGGAACTGCAGTCTCATGCTGGCCTGCATGGTGGAGAAAGGGGACCATGTGACTTACAACTGGAATGAGGAAGCAGGCACCCCCCTGCTGAGTCCCACCAACAGCTCCCCCCACCTCCTATCTCTCATTCTTGGCCCTCAGCTTGCCAACAGCGTCTACATCTGCACTGTGAGCAACCCCATCAGCAACAGCTCTCAGACCTTCATCCCTTGGTCCAGTTGCAGCTCCAGTCCCCCAGGTAAGTGTCTGAGAGGCAGCTGTTATGCCACATTAATGATATGGACTCAGTCCCCACCTGGACCAATGCTCTGCTTCCGCAGCCATGGCCTTCACCTTGGAAGCAACACTTTATATTTTCTCTATAGTTTGTAAAAGCCTCCCATGTGCATTCAGTGAGTGGCCACTGTTCATAATGGGCAAGGTGTTGTTATGCTCCATTCATAGTTGAAAAAGCTGGTGAGAAACGATGGAACTAGACCCAGAGCCCTGGGTGAACCTTCCCCTCCCCTCCTGCCTTGGCATCAGCCTACAAGGCTGGTGGGGTAAGGGAGTGTGGGCGGCAGGTCCTGACTTCCAACCTCACTCTCCACTAACAGTGGGACAGTTCTACACCATCAATAAGTATTTACCAGTCACCTGTGCTGTAGGAAATTGAGAACAGATATGACATACAACCTCTGCTGTCCAGATAAGACATGACACACATGTGCTCAATAATGAAAAGCAAGATGTAACAAAGGGAAACATTTTATGAAATGGACTGTGACTCCCACAGCAGGTGAGAGGGTCAGGGGAGTCAGATCTCTGACTAAGACCTAAACTGTGAGGCTTGGGAAAATGGCAGGTCATATAGCACTTTATTGTTGACAAAGCATTTCAACTATATGATCTCTTTTGTTCCTCACAATGGCCTTATCAGATAAGTGTTGTCATCATCCTCATTTTGTTACAAGTTAGGAACTTGAAGCTCATAGCCTGTAAGAACGCTTCTCAAGTTTCTTCAGCTTATAGATGGTAGTCAGAACCTAAACCTAGATCTTCTGACTGATCTTTCTCTGGAAAGATAAAGCATCATTATTCTGTTATCAAAAGGAAGGAAGGGATGATTAAGTAAGCCCATCTCACCACTTGAGATTGGAAACAGGAGAGACCACTGAGCCTTTTCACTAAGATCTTGTGTCCATGCCTCAGGTAGGTTCAGGGACAGAAGAACTAGTGTGCTGGCCCTGCCAGGCATTACCTGTGCCCTGACATTCTTCCTTCTGCATCCACTGAGGGTAAACAGGTATCATTCTAAGGAGACTCTTGCCCACAGTAGACTTGATGTATATTTGGAAGGCTTTTCCAGATAATCAAGGATCTAGGGACAGGGGAATCCAGCGAGGTCATGCCCTTTAGCATAGCATGTCCAGTCAGCAACTCCCCTGAGGTATTCCAGATGGACTGCTGGGGAAATCCACCTGCCTTCTGCATCTGAGAGCTCCTTGGTGAGTCTCACTCACTTCATGTTGTCTCCCCCAGCCACTCATGGCAGAGTCGGACACCTGTCCACTTACATGAGGTGTCTGGCTGCTTGCCTACCTTGCACATGAACCACATTCAGAGGTTCTCCCCCAGTTCCGACCTCTCTCCCTGCCCACAGCTATTCAGAACGCGCTGGTGGGATCAAGAAAGCAGTCTTTCATGAGTGTCGAGTTTACCGAATGTAAACTCGAGGGGATCACAGGCCCTTCATCCCTGCCTGACCCTGATCTCAGGTGCCTGCACCCTGCAACTCCACTCAGAGTCCCCGCAGACACTGCGCCCACGCTGAGGGGGATACCAAAGTGCACCATCACAGAGCTACCACCCTGATTCCAGCTACTGTCCTCTTTCACCTGGATTTCTACAGTAGCCTTCTTCTTGGTCTCCCTGCTGCCACCCTTAGCCTCCTGCACGAATCTCTACAAGAAGTCAGAACTAGCCTTTGAAAACAATACCATGGGGAGCATCGTTTTCTGTTTGAATTACCATTGGATCTCAAGTGTCACAGACCAAGCCCGATATGTAGCAGAGATCAAACCCTGAGCCTTTGGAGAGGGAGAACTCTCTCCAAGACCTTAGGCTACCAGAGAACTAACCCTAGGGAGTATCAAATGGTGAGAACTCACACAAAGGAAACCACTTGACTACAAGACTTGGCATCACCCAACCACCAGTAGCACCCTGTGCAGGACGCCTCATCTAAACAACAAACAAACAAAAAATGCAAACCCAGTCATCAGCAGACAGGATCACTGCCTCACTCAGCCCTGCCCATCAGAGGAAAAACAGACAGACAAACAAACACTCAGCACAAATCTCACCCTATAGGAAGCCTACACAAACCCCTGGACCAAACTTAGGAGGGCAGAAACCAAAAGGAAGAAAGAATTCAACCTTCTTCAAGGAAAGAATTCAACTTTCCTTGAAGCCTGGGAAAAGGAAACCTCAGACACAGTAAGTTAAAAGAAAATAATGAAAAGGCAGAGAAATGCTACACAAATGAAGGGGCAAACTGGAAACAGAAGTCCAAATAAATGAAGAGGAAATAGGCAAACTACCTGAAAAAGAATTCAGAATAATGATAGTAATGTTGATCAAAAACCTTGAAAACAAAATGGAGAAAATGCAAGAATCAATTCACAAAGACCTAGAAGAATTAAAAAATAAACCTACAGAGACAAACAACACAATTACTGAAATTAAAAATACTCTAGAAGGAATCAATAGCAGAATATCTGAAGCAGAAGAACAAGTCAGTGACCTGGAAGATAAAGTGGTGGAAATAACTTCTGAAGAGCAGAATAAAGTCAAAAGAATGAAAAGAAATGAAGACAGTCTCAGAGAGCTCTGGGACAATATCAAATACTGCTGCTGCTAAGCCGCTTCAGTCGTGTCCAACTCTGTGCGACCCCATAGACGGCAGCCCACCAGGCTCTGCCATCCCTGGGATTCTCCAGGCAAGAATACTGGAGTGGGTTGCCATTTCCTTCTCCAATGCACCAACATTCTAATTATAGGGGTCCCAGAAGAAGAAGAGAAAAAGAAAGGGTATGAGAAAATTTTTGAAAAGACTATAGTTGAAAATTTCCCCAAAATGGAAAAAGAAATAGTCAATCAAGTCCAAGAGGCACAAAGAGTCCCATACAGGATAAACCCAAGGAGAAACATGCCAAGACACATACTAATCAAACTAACAAAGACTAAACACAAAGAAAGAATATTAAAAGCAGCAAGGGAGAAGCAACAGATAACATACAAGGGAAACCCTACACGCCTAACAGTTGATCTTTCAGCAGAAACTCGGCAGGCCAGAAGGGGATGGCAGGATATATTTAAAGTACTGAAAGGGAAAAATCTACAACCAATATTACTGTACCCAGCAAGGATCTTATACAAAATTGATGGAGAAATAAAAAGCTTTTTAGACAAGCAAAAGTTAAGAGAATTCAGTACCACCAAACCAGCTTTACAACAAATGTTAAAGGGACTTATATAGTCAAGAATTACAAGGGAAGAAAAAAGATCTACAAAATCAACCCCAAACAATTAAGAAAATAGCAATAGGAATATATATGTCAATAATTACTTTAAATGTAAGTGAATTAAATGCTCCAACAAAAAGACACAGAATGTAAACTCTAGATCCAGTGTTACCCTTCCTACTCACAAGGATAAACCACTTAACCTAAGACTCAGATTCTTTATCCAAAATAATAGCTGAAAGTTTTTCTTGACTATGTGTCAGTTATGTGGACTCTCATTTAATCCTCACAGCAACCAAATAGTATTAATATCCCCACCTTACAGATGAGGAAACAAAGATATGCAAGAGTTACGCACCGAGGAAGTGGCAGAGTTGAATTGTCTGATCCTGAAATCCTCATGGGTACTATCAGAATAGATAATACACTTTTAAAATGTCTTATGAAGTTGAAGCTGAAGTTGCTCAGTCGTGTCCGACTCTTTGCGACCCCATGGACTGTAGCCTACCAGGCTCCTCCGTCCATGGAATTTTCCAGGCAAGAGTACTGGAGTGGGTTGCCATTTCCTTCTCCAGGGGGTCTTCCCAACCCAGGGATCAAACCCAGGTCTCCCGCATTGCAGGCAGACGCTTTACCATCTGAGCTACCAGGGAAGCTAACAAAATGCCTTATAAATCATAGTAAATATGTGTGTTTTTCCTTTGTGGCTGAGAAAGTGGTAGCTCTCACCTCAGCACAGCTTTCTCTGGTCATAGCAACCCTCTTAGGGCACCAAATGTTTTACCCTGACCCATCTCAGAAAAGAATAATTCTCTTCATGTTCCTCAGTATGGTTTAACAAGAATTTAATTAATGCATCTCAAAGTCTTGGCCATAAAGCTTCTGCTAGAGGCGCTTAGCTCAGGACATTCTTAAAAAAACATATAAAGGGACTTCCCTGGTGGTCCATGGTTAAGACTGCACTTCCACTGCAGGGGGCATGTAGCTTAGAGGGTAAAGCATCTGCCTACAATGCGGGAGACCCGGGTTCGATCCCTGGGTCAGGAAGGTCTCCTGGAGAAGGAAATGGAAACCCACTCCAGTACTGTTGCCTGGAAAATCCCATGGGCGGAGAAGCCTGGTAGGCTACAGTCCATGGGGTCCCAAAGAGTTGGACACGACTGAGTGATTTCACTTCCATTTTTCCCTTTCATGCACTGGAGAAGGAAATGGCAACCCACTCCAGTGTTCTTGCCTGGAGAATCCCAGGAACGGCGGAGCCTGGTGGGCTGCTGTCTATGGGGTCACACAGAGTCGGCCATGACTGAAGCGACTTAGCAGCAGCAGCAGCAGCAGCAGGGAACTAAAATCACACATGCCACATGACATAGCCAAAAAATAAAATAAAAGTTGAATATAAGAAGTTTTTAAAGGAAAGAAAAAAGAAACATGTAAAGATGTTTGAGTGGTCCATCTAAACCACTTTGGGGACTGAGTATGCACTAGTGTGACCAGATTTACTGGCTATGGAGCAGGCTTTCATGAGATGGGAAGGGACAAGAAGCAGCAGAATCATGGAACCATGGGAAAACCCTGTCAGGACCTTGACTCAGGAGTTAAGGCAACTACTCAGCAGCGATTGCACTTTCTTGGACCTCTGTTTCATTATATGTAAACTGAAAAGGGTGAACTCCTGAAGTTTTTTCCAGAGTGTAGTCTATAAGTCCATTTGTATGTACATTAATAAGAAATGCTAATGAAGGATTACCAAGGTATATTCTTTTGCTAGAGGTATTGTAAAAAGGTGCTGTAAACTGAGTGACTTACATAACCAAAATTTATTGTCTCAGTTCTGGAGGCTAGAAGTTCAAAATCAAAGTGTCAGCAGTGTTAAGTTTCTTCTCAAAGCCATGAGGGAAGGATCTGTTCTGGGCTTCTCTCCTTGGCTTGGAGATAGCTGTCTTCTCCTTTTGTCTCTTCACATTGTCTTCCCTCTCTGCGTATATCAGTCCAAATTTCCCCTTATTAAAATGACACCAGTCATGTTGGATTAGGACCTACCTGTAGTTAGTTTGCTAGGGTTGCTGTAACAAAAACACCACAGATGAAGTGGCCTAAATAACAGAAGTTTACTTTCTCACAGGAGAAAGGAGGCTAAAAGTCCAGGGTCAAAGTGTTGGAAGGGTTGATTTTTTCCTGAGGCCTCTCTCCTTGGCTTTTAGATGGCTGTCTTCTTGCTGTGTCTTCATGAGGTCTCTGTGCATGCTCATCCCTAGCGACTCTTTGTATGTCCAGATTTCCTCTTACAAGGGACACTAGCAAGATTAGATTCGGATCCACCCTAATGACCTCATATTAACTTGATTACCTCTGTAAAGACCCAGCCTCCAAATAAGGTCACATTCTAAGGACTTCAACATATGAATTTTTGGGGAAACACAGTCAACCCATAACACAAATAGAGATCCCCTCCCCTGCCTCCAGGGATGGGGAACCACAGCATTTGAGAACCAAATCACACAGCTAGTCTGTGGCATGCCATTTTCAGTATACCAGATTGCCTAAATATGGAAAACAGAATTTTATTATTTCATTGATCTGGGTTTGCAAAGGAATATCACTAATTTTTAAAACACCATGCTTAGTTCAACAAACAAAACACTACTCAGATTCTACTATGTTCCAACGTTGTGCTAGGTGCTGAGAACACAAAGATATAAAAAGGACACAGTCTTTGCTCTTAAGAAAGGGACTAGCTCTCTATGTAACTATTATTCCAGGTTAAGTAGTACGATAGGGGCAAAACAGAAATATGTGCAAGTTAACTCAGAGGAGGGAATGATTGACACTGTTTCAAGGAATCAGAAAGAGCATCATGGAGAAAGTGACAAACTAGATTTTGAAGAATAAATAGAAATTACCCAAGCAGATAAGAGAAAGACACTTCAGAAAGAGAGAAAGGCGTATATACCTGGGCCTTGTTCTGTATTGTCCTATGGTATTCTGATGGGAACTAATAGACAGTTTTAGATATAGGAGTAATGTGATCAGCTTTGCATTTCAGAGAGAAATTTCAGTGGTGTGGACAGTAGACTGTGGTGGGGAGGAAGCAGAAGAAAAAGAAACTAGTTGTGGGGAGGGCCCATTATTGCAGTCACCCATCAAGAGATGATGAGTCCTGAGCCAGAGCACTGGCTGTTCCTTTAACAAAGACCCCATTCAAGGGAGGGAAATCCCAGCCTTGGGATGATGTGGTGGGGTATGAGAATTTATTAGAGGTCCCTCTGCCATCTATAATAAGGACAGTGATTTTAAGACATTTTTCACTTTCGTTAATGAAAAACTCAAATGGTAATGATGTGATGAAAGCAAATGTGACATGATGTCAGCACTGGTTCTCATCAGGACTCAGACTAAACCACACAAGAACATATTTGTTTCTCAAGATCTTTTTTCCTAACAATTGTCCAGGCTCTCCACCATATATTCATCTTTATTCTAATTGTTATCTCAGTGTTTTACAGCAAGAAATACCTTCATATCTATTGGTATGAAACCTCTTTACTACAAAGTACTTTCCTAGTGGCTCAGTGGTGGAAAAAAAAAAATCCACCTGCCAATACAGGAGATGTGAGTTCAATCTCTGGGTCAAGAAGATCCCCTGGAGAAGAAAATGGCAACGAACTCTAGTGTTCTTGCCTGGGAAATCCATGGACAGAAGAGCCTGGCAGGCTACCGTATACAAGGTCCCAAAGAGCTGGACATGATTTAGTGCCTAAACAACAACAGAAAAACAAATCCAGGGATGCTACCAAGCCTTCTCCTAGGTCATGTCAATGTGGGTCAGCACTGGACAGTGAGTGACTTTCTGCCAGCCTTCACGACTGTATTCTGAAATAGTTCTGTCTGTGCAGTAATGAGTAATACTAAACCTTAAACAGTTAAACTCAAAGGGAATGCCCCTGGGAGCTCATTTTGAAAAGAGGACCCTTTCAGTAGATTAGCAAAATGTTGGCTCAGCAAGTCTAGGTTAGCTCAGTGGAAGGAAAATCTGACTCTTGTCAGTGAGCCCCGGGGGCTCCCCCTTTCTAACAAGGCCATTTCATCAAAAGGGAGCTCCCGTTGTTACTGAGTCATCTAGCTGTTCTGTGTACAGGCAGGTCCCTCTCCCTGGTACTCCCAATCCAGGAAGCATGGCAACAATCTTGGAAGGATGAAACCTGCCCCCTCTCAAGGACCAGAGCCCTGTCACATGGCCACACCTGCTACACAGGAAGCTGAAAAATGTAGTCCTTAGCTGGGCAGTCATGTGACTGGACAAGACTTGCTATGTCGGGGAAGAATGAAAATGGCCCCAGGGGTTATACCCAGTAGTCCCTGCAACACAATGCTGGATGGGATAGGCAAGTGTAAGGGATTTTTCTGGAAGCTGAGAACTCTGTGTAATAATTTTTACTTGGATGGTCCCAGATCTTAAATTAGTGTACGGTTTGGGACCACCCCTCCCCCACTCCCAATTCTGAGAGGAAACTGCCACCAACAAAAAGGTGTCTCTTGAAGATGATTGACTTCTTCAAGTTGATGTGCTCCAGGCAGACGGCCTTACTGACAGAACCACATGAAAGGCAGGAAAGAGATATGGCACTCTCAGACCGTTACATTAGCATCTCAGTATCTCCTGGGGTGAGCTACATTTGTTTCTCAGATTCTTTTTATTTTCTTCTTTATCTCCCTTAAACAATTAGAGTTTGGGGACTTGAGAGAAACTTTTGTGTTTCTGTGGCAGCAGACTTTCAGAGATAAATAAAAAAAGGCCCTTCAGCCTTTTCCTTAGAGGCGTGGCTACCTGCCATGTTGTCAGATTTAAACCACAGCCAATCAAATAGAAGACCAAAGGGTGGAGACTCATGCGAACTCTTCGTAAATAGCACCGGAGTTCTCAACTAGCCTGCTCAGCTATCTCTAAAAGGTTCCACAGAGGGGAAAAATTCTAAGTCTCCTCTTTAAGAATGTTCAGGGACTTCCCTGGCAGTGGTTAAGACTTTGCCTTCCAATACAAGGGGTGCAGGTTTGATCCCTTGTTGGGGAGCTAAGATCCCATGTGCCTTCAGCCAAAAAACCAAAACATAAAACAGAAACAATGTTGTAACAAATTCAATAAAGATTTTTTTAGTGAAATTTTTTTTTTTTTAAAAGAAGACTGTTCAGATAAGGATTCTTTTTGGATGAAGAATGGGACCTGTGGACCCCAGAACAATGTTGGTCTAATTTCTGAGCATCATCATCCTGAGGGGCCTCACTATATGACTGAGCAAAAAGAGGGAGAGCAGAAAGAGCCAGAGTCTCTGCCACAGGAAGTGGTGGTTTGAAAATGGGAACACAGATGGTGCAGAGAGCACAGATGCACACCTTCTTTCTGGTTCCATTTGGCTATAATAAAGCACTGCCAAGTAGGTCATTGATTGTTCCCTTCTACTCCTGCCTTGGGCCGTTCAGAAGGTGACTCTGCATTCCTTCTGAGACCTTCTTATACTTTTGTGTATGTGCATGCATGCTCAGTCGTGTCCGACTCTTTGCACCCCCACAGACTGTGGCCCTCCAGGCTCCTCTGTCCATGGAATTTCCCAGCAAGAATACTGGAGTGGGTTGTCATTTCCTTCCTCAGGGGATCTTCCCGGACCCAAGGATCAAACCTGTATCTCCTGTGTCTCTGGCACTGGAAGGTGGATTCTTTACCACTGAGCCACTTAGAGTTCTGATAATTCGTAGCCAAAGGGTATATGAGTCTTCTCCCAGCTTTGTTCCATGGCTCCTAATTTAATTTAACTTAAACCACGTGTCCATCACGTGTATATTGAGTGCCCCCTGCCCTATACTGTGTCATTTGGAAAGGGGAATGCATGCGAAACATAAAGTACAGGATCTACCTTCAAGGAGTTTACCATCTAGATAGGATTCCTACACCTTACTGGGTTAGAAAAACATGATCATATTAAAGAAACCACTACTAGAATTCCTCTTTGGGAGGGAACAGAGTTTCTTTAGGATAAAGAGCTTCATAAATGCTTTATGAAGAGTGTAAGATGCTCTTTATGGAGAGTAGAAGATAAGACCCCCCTCCGCCAAAGAATCCAGCTATAGATTATATACTTCTGTGTTATAATGGGGGAAGGTGTTGCTTGTGCAGATATAGGAAGAGAAAGATATGGTCTAAGCCTCTCACATGTTAGAAAGCTTCCCTTTTCACATTGGAATCTGCTCCTTGTGAACTTTCAAATCTATAGTAGAGGATTCAAACCCACAACATTTTTTTGTTTGTTTGTTTTTGCTACACCACACAGCATGCAGGATCTTAATTCTCAGACCAGCTACTGAGCTCATGCCCCCTGCAGTAGAAGCATAGAGTCTTAACCACTGGATCACCAGGGAAGTCCCCCAGTAAAATTCTTAGTATAGGGTTTTTGGCTTTGTTTTATTTTGTGTGTGTGTGGAAACTGGTAAAGGCACTGAACCTTGCACTCAGGACAGCTCAGACTAGAGGGCTGCAGGAGAGAAAACTCAGGAGACTATAGGAAGTTATTGACAGAAATTAAAGAGGTCATGGGCAGCCTGTCCCCCACAAGCTGTAAAAGTAGCTTTTTGTCCATATTTATTTAAATTCCCAAAGGCATAGAGTCCATGACATTTAGTTTCCATATGCATATCATAATTGAATAAGAGCACCAAAAAGGTGAGCACCAAGTATAGAAATATTTGGATCTGTTAGACACATAGGGAAACTAAGTCATAAGCAAATGACATGATGGTGCTGAAGCATCCCTGAACATCAGTGAAGGGACCCGTTTGGACTTGAGATCAAACCTATCACTTTGTCCTTATAATCAACTAGCAAGAATTTACCAAAGACCTCTTAAGTGTCAAGTAGTAAGAGAGCTGAAAAGAAGAGGTAGTCTCTAGTCTCCAAGACACTAGCAGCTAGTTGGGTAATTGAGGAAAGTGGTGTGTGTGTACTCAGTTGCATAGTCTTGTCCGACTCTTTGTGACCCCAAGGACTGTAGCCCACCAGCCTCCTCTGTCCATGGGATTCTCCATCCTGTGTATATTCTCCAGGTAAGAATACTATAGTGGGTTGCCATGCCCTCATTCCAAGGGATCTTCCCGATCCAGGGATCAAACCGGCGTCTCCTGCATTGGCAGACAGGTTCTTTACCACTAGCACCACCTGGGAAGTATGTGGTGAATAAACATCAATTCCACGTGCCTCTGGATTCCCAGGTGGTGCTAATGGTAAAGAACCTATCTGCCAATGCTTCAAGATGCAGGTTTGATCCCTGGGTCGGGAAGATCCCTTGGAATGAGGGCATGGCAACCCACTCCAGTATTCTTACCTGGAGAATATCCATGGGATGGAGAATCGCATGGACAGAGGAGCCTGGTGGGCTACAGTTCTTAGGATTGCAAAGAGTCAGACACAACTCTTTGTTGTGATAAATCAGAAGCAATTTATCATGCATGCTCCACATGCTAGATTCCAGGCATCGCTCTAAGCACTTTCCATGTTATTTCATTGGTTCATCAGAACAACTCTGAGAACTAAATATTTTTACATTTGTTTTGCCATTGAGGAAACAGGGGCCCCAGTGGGTATGAGGCTTTTGGAGGTCACAGAGCTATCAAGTGGTAGACCCAGAATTTGAGTCCATCTCTCTGGCTCCAGGTGCCCTCCCTGAAGACACTCTCCACAGCAAAGATAATTCTAAGATGTAGGACATAAATCACGGGGCTTCAGGGTCCAAAAGAGAGGGAAGAATGGGAGCTGGAGTGGAAGGAAAAGTTACACAGAGGAGTTAAGCTTGGTCTGGGGTCAGGGGTGGGCAGGCAATGGGACTGGTGAAGGTGCAGTGGGAGGAAGTAGAGGAAAGAGCACATCTGCAGATGTTGGATGAAGGTTGGTGAAGTGGTGAGCTGGGACCTCAGACAGCTTTTGACTCATAATGTCTGTCAGGCATCCTACACTTCTGCTGCTCTCATTGTAAGAGGCCTCACCTCCATAGGCTAAAACAAACTGTAAAGTCTTCAGGTCTCTTCTCACCTGTTTTGGCCATTGCCTTCTTCAGTAACTCTAGGTATGCTTGTCTGAGTCTCAGTTTTCTCAACATAAAACTAGTGAGCTGAGTCAAATAAGCTCTGTAATTCCTTTAAGGTTAAAAAAGCCTGTGGTCCTATAACTTAAATCCTCCAACCGATTCATATTAATTTGTATCCAAAGATTAGGGGGGAAATTAGGGCTTATGAAATATCTTTCAGGACTGTGACCAGGTTGCCTTTCAGATGTGGCTGACCTGGCAGAAGTTGGTCATGTATGTCATAGGACAAGAGGAGCAGATAGCTTTCATCCTCCTGAGAACCTGAAAAGAAAGAGAGAGCTGTTGTTATTATGTCCTCTGGGCCAGTAATATGCCCCAGTTATTTTTAGTTTATGTGAGTAGGTAGGTGGCTGGCCTATCAGCAACAGAAGAAGCTCTCATTTGGCAGGTGTTACTTATGCACTTATGTCATCTTCTATTTTCTAGTTTTACTTTAATTAATTTATTTAGCTATCTTGTTATTTTCTAGTTTTAGGTACACCACCTTATTGGTTTTATTTTTATATAAAAGAAATTAGAAAGAAATGCTATTTTTTTAAATTCACTTAAGTAGTTGCAGTGCTTGTTCTTAAATTAACTGTTGTTTTAGAAGGTCTCAAAATACATGAGGGAAGAAAAAAGAGGAAATAGTCTTGAAATACTAAGTGCTACTGTAACTGTTTGCTGGGTCCATCCCATGGGTTGAAGAAACCTGGTGGTACTTGGGCTGCTGGCCCTGCTTCTTTATCTCAGGTTTTGAAAGCTTTTTCCATGAGTGCTCTGGTGTTGGCAGCATAAGAACTAAATAATCAGTCTGTCACTGTTCCTCAGATACACACACACACACACACACACACACGTGAAGTGGGCTCTCAGCAACCATCAGCCATTCAGGTTAGAGCTGTTCACAGGGCAACTCCAGCTTCCGCAGTGACTTTGTATTCACATTTCAGGCTTTATGTAAATTTAGAAGCCTGATTACAACTCTGCTTGCACCCTTGCTTTTTGATTGGGGGTCATGTGACTGCTAAAATTGTCATCTGGCGGGGTTAAAATATGTTTAGCTCTGGGAAGAAACTCTATAATCAAGATGTTTACAAATCCAGTTCAGTGGGATTCCCTGGGATGACTTGATGTGTTAAAGACCTAGAAAGAAAAAAATCTTTTCAAGTCCTGGAGGCAACTTCTGCTCATCTATCAGGCTGAAGGCCCAGTTGGATCTTGGCAGGATGTATTTTATCAGTTTGTTGAGACTTCAGGCTATATCTCTGGCCAACTCTGTAAATGTCTGAATTTTGTCTGTAAGCACCCTGCCCTTCTGTCCCCTACTTATTCCTTTCGTTCAGTTACTTCGCAACAAATCCATCACAGGTTTAACAACAAACAGCCTGATTCCAGAATCATCTTTACAAGTTACACTTACACATTAATGTAACAGTACTTGCTGATGTCTTTCTATTTAGAATGTGAATGCTAATATTTCACTTAGAATTCTAGTGCTTTGGGTTGTCTGCCACTGTTCATTACCCTGATGTAACTTAATCACAAGCCCATACATCTCCCTGACTCTCCAAGAAGTCTGTCTTCAATATTCATCCACGTTTCTACTCTTAGACCAACATATAGTTCTCAAGGATCTCTGCTCCCTCTCCCTTATCCACAAAACGGGAGTAATGAGTATCTACCTCATAGGACTGCTTTGAGGATTAAATGCATTAATAGACAAGATGCACTAAAAAACACTTGGTCCATTGTAAATGCTCAGTAATTGTCTATTATTATCTTATTGAGATAAATGTCTTATTTACTAAGATGCTGCTCCTGGTTCAGAGGATTTGGTAAAGGAGGGAGAGTAGAGAAGGCAATGAATACTGGCTCTCTGATTTTTAGCTTGGTGACTGGTAATCTAGTGCTAATAATAAATGCGGGAATGATTCTGAGGAAAACTACGTGTTTTTCTTTCAGTTCAGGTCTAGTTGGTTCAATACAATTATTTGCATGAAAGAGCAATAATAGCACTACTGTGTTTATTTTAATAAAACCAAAGTAGATCCTCCTTCCTCCTGGTGTCTCATGAGAACTGTGTGGGAGTATGGGGACAGCACGTGGAGCCATCATGTTCTTTTTACCGAAATGGATACAGGACACATAAAAATTTAAAAACTGAGAAACCTAGCAGAGAGATTGACTTAGGAAAAAACAAAGATAAGCTTAGCTTTAGTCACATGGTAAAATGTCTAAAGTGAAGTGAAAAATAAAACATCTGAATAGAAGAGTCTTTACAAAAACTAGGAGTATGGAAGTCAAGTATAGCGACAGAAATCAGGATAAAGAAACAGATCTGGAACTCTTCAGCAGGCTAAATTTGGTCTCTAAAGCCATGAGAATTAATGTCTCCCTTGAGAAAGAACATAGGCAGAAAACATGAGGCTAGGTCTCCCCACTTCTGCGTGGGGTGTTTTTAAACTCACAGCACTTTTGAGTTTGCCCTTTAACATTTTTTTTTCAGAATCAAGACAATGGGGACTATATGCTGGGCTCTTCTTAGGGGGCATCGTTGGCATTATCATGATTCTCCAAGTGGTGATACTACTGTTGAGAAGAAGAGGTAGGTGTCTGACAACAAAGAGATTCTTATCAGACTCCTTGTGGTAAGCAGGGGACCTCTCCCCACAAGCACTTGCTCTCACCACTTTGGCTTTCTGCAGGGAGCAAGCGCCTTTGCAAAAACACTAAATAAACATATCCTGAGACCTTGCTTAATTCAGTCTCATTCAACATGTCTTGCTTGATGCCCCCACGCTAGTCTATAGGGATGAAAGGAAAGATGAACCACAGGTATCTAACACGGGAGACATTACGCAGATAATTTAAATTCAGTATGACTAGCACTGCAGCTGAAGTGTGTATAGGATGCTGAAGGGGTCCAGATAAGAGGCTGAAACTAGCAGCAGAATTCAGAGGAGTCTTGGATCTTGTTCAAGTGAAGCTATATCTACTGACTGATAAAAAGAACCTTATAGTAAGATGTTTTTACCCAAGGGTTGAAACCTTTCTATAATTTCTTTTTATGCTTAAGATATGTCTCTGAGAAAAGGAAGGGATAGTTGTTTCTAAGTGATTTAGCAATGTGGTAACCAAGGCACAGAGAGGCTAAGTGACTCCTGCAAGGTCACTCAGCTGGTTGGTGAGGGAATCAGAACTGCAACTATGTGTTCCAACTCCCAGGGTGTGTTCCTCTGGGAAGGCCCACAGGTCACCAGAAGACAGCATCGGGAACACAGTTTACTACGATTTAGCACGTGTTCTGACTCACCTTGGTCAAGTGTTCAATCCATGAGGTCACTTAAAGCTAAACTAAATAGTTATGGAAAGTCACCCAGGGTGGACTGAAACAATTAAGGTCCAATGACTCTCTTGAAGTTTCAATGCCTAAAGTTAGTATCTCCTGGCCTCTACTCCAAGTTGTCCTGTGATTCAATATCTCAAGGCCATGTGCTCTCCTCGGCCACACTACCCACCACCTGCCCACACTAGCAGCAGAAGCTCCTGCTCCACAATCAGGACAGGTCCCTGGGCTGGTCTGCCCATGGGGAAGATAGAACTTGATCTTCACACCACCGATCTAAGGGCCAATCTCATTCTCAAGCAGATTAGTGTTCTCCACATATAACCTTCTTGGAAAAGCCCTACCTCAGCACTCTGATGTTGGTTTTGCTCATATAAAATAATCTAGGTCATAGCAGGCCACCTACCTTGTCTCATTTCCTCCATCTAAGAGGTAGCTGGGGAGGAACTGGGAGGGGGTGGGGCGATTCAGACAGACATCATGATGAAAGCTTATGGGGATGAGGCAGGGTAACCATTTTTGGCTAAGACAATAAAGAAGCACTGAAATACTAGCAATTAGAAAACTGAGATTAACGTACCTGCATTAACCCTGCTGGTAAAGGTCCTGGGATCCTAACCCACACTCTTTCCTCAACTACATCCTGCTATCATGTGGTTACCTCTGAAGGGAATAGTGCTCCCCACTCCACAATAATTCTCTATCACTTTTCCCAACACACATACCCATCCTTGTAAGCCAGGAACACACAAAAATCTTGCCTTAAATCTGTGATTAAAACCTATACTTAATTACTGTAACCCCACAAAATTTTGTTCAAGAGATTTTATTGGCAACTTCTACAGGTGTCATTTCCAGAATGCAGTCCATGTGAATGTTTTCAAATGGACTCTCTGGAAATTCTGGGCCCAGGAGGTACATTGGGTAAGAACATAGATTTTAACCTTCAAATGCAGACTTTGCCACTTATGAATTCTGTGATCAAACAGATAATCTAACTTATCCTCTGCAAAATGGGGATAATAATACATACTTCATGGCATTTTTGTGGGGATTCAAGAGTCAATGCCAGAAAGCACTGATAAATGATGGATGATAGATAGATAAATAGATGGAGCGGTACATACATACATACGCAAATAGACAGTTTTTAATGTAGGCATTGCTATTTAAATCCTATTGCCAGCAGAGGGCAGCACTGGAAGGCTCTGGGAAGAGCACATAGAGTGGATTTAAAGTATCCACACTTGAAGTTAGGGTAATATAAGACAACTTAATGCCTCAGGTAAAAGTTGAAAAAGAATAGTAGACAGTCCACTCCTTTATTTTACAGGGATGGTAGGAGAAGAGATCCATTGAGATGACGTGGATTATCTAATGCCACACAACTAATGAGGACTAGAATGTAGATGCCCCAATTCTAAGGCCAAGAACTTTTTCATTCGATCCTAAGGTCTCAGTGACTAGAGTTGAGCTGGCTCATGGGAACTCGTCCCTGCATTGAGGAAAAAAAGCATGAGACTGAATTATCTTGATCCAGCAGTCTTTTTGAGAAGCAACATTTAGCCTTTTGCATCTCTCTGACTGTTTGAGACTGTCCCCTCTATTGTAATTTTCAGCTTCAGCTGATTTGAAAGCCTGAAAGCCCTTAAGGACCAGAATTTATTCTGTACCCTCCCTGTTCCCCTACAACACCGAGGACAGTGCTGAGTGAGTTTTCTAACTGTGCAGACACTCCGGATTTGAACTGAAAGGATGTATTTCACAGAACTAACTTGCAACCCTTCTGCTATCTCCTCTGATCATCCCAACCTCTATTCTCCATTCCCATATCCAAACACATGCACACTCCTCAGCCAATTATCCACTCAGACCAAAAAAGGGAAGTTGCAACCACCAGGTAGGTAAGCACTCCATGCTCACACCCACACAGGAAAACCATATTTTGGTTTCTTTGAATTCTCTGAGCTTATCCTGGGGCTGCCCATCATTTCCTCCCCAAGGGTCACACCCTCAAGCAGCACGTTCCACCACCTTTATCACGAACATACATACAAGACCTTTTCCTTCCAAATAAAAATATACCCCTCCTAAGTGCTATTTCCTCAGAGACATGTCTAGTTTTTTAAGAAAATAAAGTAACTGGCGTTAAAATAAGTCTACCCTAAAGACCGTGATTTCCTCTGTGTTAAGCCCCATTGCTTTTGCTTGGACTTTGCAATAGTCCCCAAAACAGGCATCCTTGCTTCTGTTTTTTCCCCCCATCATTCTCACTGCTACATGATGCATGCAAAGAATACTATGAAACATCAGAAAGAATGAGATCGATCTATTGCTTTAGCAAGGAGAATGTCCTCAATATATGGTAAGGGAGAAGGTCATGTTACAGAGAAGTGTGTATATAGAATGACCATATTTGCATTAAAAAAATCTATACAAGTGTCCAGAACCACACTGTCTAATTTGATGGTCACCAGCCACATGTGGCTGTTTAAATTTAAATTAATTAGAATTAAATGCAATTGTTTTAAAATTTTTATTGAAGTATAGTTGATTTACAATGTTGCACTAATTTCTGCTGTACAGCATAGTGATTCAGTTATGCATTTATGTATATTCTTTTCCATACCATTTAAAACAATTTAAAATTGAATTGAGTTGAACTGGAGGTTCAATTCCTCAGTTCCATTAGCCTTAGTTCAAGTGCTCAGTAGCCAATTGAGACTTGCAGCTACCATATTAGATTGCTGATAGGGAACATTTCCATCATCAAAGATGAAGTTCTATTGTACAGAGTTGACCTGGAAGGAGATACATAAAACTGTGCAAAACTATTACTTCTGAGAATGAAATTGCACTGGTTACTGGGTGAAGGAGGAAGTACTTTTTGCTCTCTACTATTTAAATTTTTATAACAATGAATTATTTCTATAGATTTAAAAAGAACAAAGTTAAAAACTATTTAAAAATTTAAATGTTCTGCAACATATTAATTTTCAAAGACCCTGGACTTTGAGGGGGAAAAAAAAGATGGTAGGAATTAGAATGACATGGCAGCTTTATTCCAAATAGTCCCTGGCAAATCATTCCTCTTACACCCCTCCCACTACACATCTACCCGGTTCCCCAGAAACGAGGACGTGAGAAAGCTGTGAATGAACCTCTATGAACTGAAGAATACAAAAGAGGTATAAATAACTTTCCATACACTTAAAAAACTTGGAATTCTAGTAGGAGACTAGATATGCACATCAAACAACAGAGATCAAAATAATCAAATGGCATATCAATTACACCTAACAATTACATGTAACACCATGTGCCAGTCACCGTCCTATACACTTTACAGGTAATATTTCATGTAGTCATCACAACAGCCCTGAGAGGCAGGTATTTCAGTCTCATTTTACAGATAGGGACATTAGGCCCAGAGAGATCAAGTGACTAACCTAACGTCATAGGACAAATGTGCACGGGATTTGGGGCTCAGTGCTTTTTCCTGTGGTACTCCTGCGGTAGGTGGGTATGCACCGAGGCGCAAAGACCAGAGAAATCTGAGCAGACAGTTCATGCTGGAAACCAGAGAGAGAGATAACCATTATGGTTTCTTTTCCCCAGGTAAAACAGACAATTACCAGCCAACAATGGAAGCAAAAAGCCTTACTATCTATGCCCAAGTCCAGAAATCAGGTGTAAGTTCTATACTTTCTTTGTTTGGGGTGGACCTGTCATGCTTCCCATGGACTCCCTGGCCAGTCAGTTCACTTTGCATGTTTGACGTTCATAGTTCTACATGAGTAATGAAGCAGAAGAAATTTGGACAGCAGAAGGCAAGAACAAGAGCTCTCTAAAAGGGCATTAAACTTCAGTGTCAGATGGGATGATTTATTATTTGAAATGATGGGAAACACTGGGTACTTTTCTAGCCATCTGTTTCTTCATAGGGAAAAAATGAGGACACTAGAAACATGTAATATATGGCTCCTTCCTCCTCTGGCATTTTAGGAATCTACAGTTCCATGTTATCAAACTCTTTCCTTCTCTAAGGAAAAGGATTCATCTTGAGGAGAGAGGAAATGGTTGAGAAAGGCTATTGTGTGACATGTTGGTCTGACCCAAGTTTAAGAGTTTGCAAACATCAAAGAGATAAAGAAGGAGGATCTTGAAGATTCTGACTAGAGAGTGGTTGGCAAGATGGAAGAGGGTATGCAGGCAGGAGATGAAAGCAGAACTGTGATAGAGTGATGGTTGGATTGAAATGGAAGAGATGGATTTTAAAAAAGAGTCATGATAAAGTTGAGGAGCAGATATGTTAGAAGCAAGAGGGTGGCTAAAGGACAATGGTTATATATGACGATATTATATCTCTGGGGGTTGGTGATGGACAGGGAAACCTGGTGTGATGCTGTCCATGGGGTCGCAAAGAGAAGGACACGACTAAGTGACTGAACTGAACTGATGAAGATATTACAGTTTTTCAGAACTGAAAGCAATTCTAAGTGATCTATAGGCCAGAATCTGGCCTTTAGGCTATAGGGGAAGGCAAATTCTTGAGTAAAAGATGTGAAGGTAAATACAGTTTTGATTAACACCTTGGGAAATTGCATCAGATGACAGTAAATGCATTTCTGTAAACCAAAGATTAACTCTTGGACAAAAATCTTCTTTCTGCTGTCCCCTAGAGGCCTGGAGGATTTATTACACAGGCCATGACCACCATTGAGAACCAAACTCCATTTAAATACATGAGTCCCAAGAGCAACCTCTTTTGCATTTATACTTTTAGGTAATAAGGTTAAAGTTTACAATGGTGCCTTCCCTAACTATTCTATCCCATTTTGTTAGCATCTCTCTTTTTACTCCCTGGTGGCTCAGATGGTAAACAATCTGCCTGCAATGCAGGAGACCTGGGTTCAATCCCTGGGTTCAGAAGATCTCCTGGAGGGGGAAATGGAAACCCACTCCAGTATTCTTGCCTGGAGAATTTCATGGACAAAGGAGCCTGGTGGGCTACAGTCCATGGGGTTGCAAAGAGTCGGACACGACTGAGTGATTAACAGCATGACATACATACCAAACAGTGAACAATCTATAAATGTCACCTCAATGAATTATCCCATCTTCATATCTAATAAAGTCTTCTCATCTTGTTTTCCTTCAAGAGTTTTGACTATCCTTGTCCCTTTGTACTTTCATATGTATTTTAGAATCAGCTTCTCAAGCATCACAAAAAGAGGAAAAATCCTATTAGGATTGCACTGAATCTGCACATCTATTATATTTGAGGAGAAATTATATCTCTCAGTATTGAGTCTTTCAGGACCATAAAACTAGCCCCTAGATCAAGGAACAGAGCATCATCCAGACCCCTAGAAGACCCCCTTGTGTGTCTCCTAGTCATTCTCTTCTCTCTCCTCCTCAAAGATTCCCTATCCTGACTTCCTAAAAATAAAGTTTACTCTTTTTTTGGACTTTATAAAAATGGAATCCTACAGTATTTTTCCTCATATATCTGGTTTCTTTTGCTTAATATTACCTTTATAAGATGCATCCATGTCTTTGAGCTTAGATACAATGCATTCATATTCATTGCTTTATGGAATATCGATGTATGCATATACTAGCATTTATTTTTCCAATTGACTATCGATGGACATTTACTTTTTCTAGTCTGAGGGATTATGAAAACTACAGCTATTCATATTCATATGTGTGCTTCTTGGTAGATATGTGCACATATTTTTGTTGGGCATATGTATAGAGGTAAAATTGCTAAGTCATATAGTATACATGTCTTCAAATTGACTAGACAAGGCCAAGCTGCATTTCAAAATATGTATATCAATTTACTTTTTTGCACCTGTATACCAGAGTTTCAGCTGTTACACATTCTAATCAAAACTTGGTGGTGATGTTGTTCAGTTGCTAAGTTGTGTCTGACACTTTGCAATATCATGGACTATAGCATGCCAGGCTTCCTTGTCCTTTGCTATATCCTAGTGTTTGTTGAAATTCATGTCCACTGAGTCAGTGATGCTATCTAACCATCTTATCCTCTGCTACCCCCTTCTCCTTTTGCCTTCAATCTTTCCCAGTATCAGGGTCTTTTCCAATGAGTTGGCTCTTTGCACAAGTTGGCCAAAGTATTGGAGCTTCAGCTTCAGCATCAGTCCTTCCAATGAATATTCAGGATTGATTTCCTTTAGGATTGACTGGTTTGCTTCTTTGCAGTCCAAGGAACTCTCAAGAGTCTTCTCTAGCACCACAATTTAAAAGCATGAATTCTTTAGCACTCAGCCTTCTTTATGGTCCAACTCTCACATCCATACATGGAAAAACCATAGCTTTGACTATATGGACCTTTGTTGGCAAAGTGATATCTCTGATTTTTAATACATTGTCTGGGTTTGTCATAGCTTTCCTTCCAAGGAGCAAGTGTCTTTTAATTTCATGGCTGTAATCACCACCTGCAGTGATTTTGGAGCCTAAGAAAATAAAATCTGTTACTGTTTCCACTTTTCCCTACTATTTGCCATGAAGTGATGGGACTGGATGCCATGATCTTAGCTATTTGAATGTTGAGTTTTAAGCCAGCTTTTTTCACTCTTCTCTTTCACCTTCATCAAGAGGCTCTTTAGTTCCTCTTCTCTTTCTGCCATTAGAGTGTTATCATCTGCATATCTGAGGTAGTTCATATTTCTCCTGGCAATCTTGATTCCAGCTTGTGATTCATCAAGCTCAGCATTTTCCATGATGTACTCTGCACATAATTTAAATAAGTAGGGTGACAATATATAGCTTTGATGTACTCCTTTCCCAATTTGGAGTCAGTCCATTGTTCCATGTCCAGTTCTAACTGTTGCTTCTTGATCTGCATACAGGTTTCTCAGCAGACAGGTAAGGTAGTCTGGTATTCCCATCTCTTTAAGAATTTTCCACAGTTTGTTGTGATCCACATTGTCAAAGGCTCTAGCATCATCAGTAAAGCAGAAGTAGATGCTTTTCTGGAATCCCCTTGCTTTCTCTAATGTCTGATGAATGTTGGCAATTTGATCTCTAGTTCCTCTGCCTTTCTAAACCCATCTTGTACATCTGGACATTCTCTAGCAAGTTTCACCTTGCTAGCATATGAAATGAGTGCAATTGTGTGGTAGTTTGAACATTCTTTGGTATTGCCTTTCTTTGGGATTGGAATGAAAACTGACCTTTTCCAGTTCTGTGACCACTGCTGAGTTTTTCAAATTTGCTGACGTATTGAGTGCAGCACTTTAACCACATCATCTTTTAGGATTTGAAAGAGCTCACCTGGAATTCCATCATCTCCACTAACTTTGTTCATAGTAGTGTTTCCTAAGGCCCACTTGATTTCACACTCCAGGATGCCTGGCTCTGGGTGAGTGACCACACCATCATGGTTATCCAGGTCATTAAGACTTCTTTTGTATAATTCTGTGTATTCTTGCCACCTCTTCTTAATCTCTTGTTTCTGTGAAGTCCTTGCCATTTCTGCCTTCTCTTGTGCCCATCCTTGCACTTGCATGAAATGTTTCCTTGATATCTCCAGTTTTCTTAAAGAGATTTCTAGTCTTTCCCATTCTATTGCTTTCTTCTATTTCTTTGCATTGTTCACTTGAGAAATCTTTCTTATTTATTAGTCTTTTAAATTTTAGTCATTCTGTTGGATACCTTTTTATAGTTTTATTTTGCATTCCTCTAATTATTAAGCAAGTTGAACAATTTTTTCATATTGTTTATTGCCATATTAATATCCTCTTTCTTAAAGTGGCTGTTAAATCTCTTACCCATTTTTCCTTTGAGTCTCAGTCTATTTGGGGTGGGATTATCATAAGATACTTAAACATTTTTAGCTTTTTGGCAGTTATATGTTAGCAGATACCTTCACCCATCTTGTGGTTTGCCTCTGAAATTTCTCAGAGATAAATTTTGATAAAGGAAAATTCTCAATTTTGGCATAGAACAATTTAGTAATCTCTTCCTTTGTAGATAAAACTTTTCGTATTCTGGTTAAGAAACTTTGAAGATATTCCAGTTAAGAATATTAGAAGCTATTCTTCTATAGTCTTCTAAAAACAGTGGTTTATCTTTTAAACTTATGTCTGTTATGTACCTGAAAATGATTTTTTGAGTATGGTGTGAGATGGATTGTTTTATATTTTTCCATATGGATATCCTATTGACTATATTTAAAAGACTGTTCTTGACCCACTGTAGTGCCACATCATTATAAATCAAGGGCCCATATACATGTGGATCTATTTTGAAGTTCTCTATTCTGCTCCACTGTTCTGTTTCTTTACACTTGCCCCAGTACCATACTGTCTTTACAAACATTTGATTACAGATTTATTATAAATCTGTGGCTCACATGGTAAAGAATCTACCTGCAATGCAGGAGACCCAGGTTAGATCCCTGGGTCAGGAAGATCCCCTGGAGAAGGGAATGGCAACCCACTCCAGTATTCTTGCCTGGAGAATCGTATGGACAGAGGAGCCTGGCGAGCTACAGTTCATGGGGTTGTAGAGTCAGACATGACTGAGTGACTAACACTTTCTTTCTTTTCACTTGTTCTTGTTCTTCTTCAAGTTCTTGGCCATTTTTAGTCCTTTGCATTTTCATCTATATATTTTAGATTCAATTTTCAAGATCCTCCTTAAAATTCTGCTGGAATTTTAATTAGAACTGCATTGATCAATTTGAGAAGACCATGTATGTTTTAATATTGAACTTTAAATTCACAAAATGTTATGTCCTTTCCTTTATTTAGATCTTCTTTAATTTCACCCAGTTGCTGCCTGAATTATCTTCTACAACATTACTTCAAAAGTGCTGGCTAGCTCTTTCTTACTAAAACAACCTTTTACTAAAAGCATTAGCTGGGACCTAATTAGAAATGCAGAAAGTTCCCACCTCAGATCTTCTGAAATAGAACCAAACTTCTAACAAGATCCCTAGGAAATTCTTATGCACATTAAAGTGTGAGAATTCCTGCTCTACCCCAACCACTTCTAGTAGTGGGGAATTCACTGCCTCTCAAGACAATTCATCCTACATTTGAGCACCTACTTCCCTGGTGGCTCAGATGGTAAAGAATCTGCCTGCAATGCAGGAGACCTGGGTTCAATCCCCGGGTCAGGAAGCTCCTCTGGAGAAGGGAATGGCAACCCACTCTAGTGCTCTTGCCTGGAGAATATCATGGACAGAGGAGCTTGGAGGGCTACAGTCCACGGGGTTGCAGAGAGCAGGACACAACTGAGTGACTAACCCTTTCTTTCTTTTCTTTTACTATTAGTAAGATCTTCATTATACTGAACCAAAATCTTACCCTAAAGCTTCCAACCTTGGTTGAAAGCTAAAGTACTCTATAGAACAAATGTAATTCCTCTTCTACATGGCAATTCATCTGATATATGAAGAGAAAGATCATGTCACACCTTGAATCTTCTTTCCTCTAGTAAACTTTTCCAATTCTTATCTCTTCCATCAGAGGAAAAGATTCCAAGTTCTCGCCCATTAAAACCCATGGGCTTCAGCGTTAAGTCTTTCTCTGTGTTCAGGAAAGAGAGAGCATAACATTATCCTACACCAGTGCCCATATGTATGTTGAAAGGATGACTTTCCAGGCATCAGATATGTCATCTCCACCTTAGAGAGATGTGGTCTCACTTATCACCTACACTGACTTTGTCCTGATTTTAATTCATTCTAAGTAGCATTAACAAACATTGACTGAAGGTTCTTGTGTGCCCAGCACTGCTTTGTAGGGAATGCAAAAAAATATAGGCTATTTGTCAAGGAACTGATGGCTTGTTTGGAGAAGCAACGTATAAATATATCAGAGTGTCTTGTATACAGTGTACAGTTAAGTGCCATAATCTGAGAATTAGACTTTAAGTACCTAAGGAATTTAAGTAAAGGAGAGGTCATTATAAGTTGAGGTAACCAAAGAACAATAGTATGATGCAAAGTACATTTGCTTTAAGTTAAAAGACACTTTAAGTTAAAACCCTGGCTTTGATAATTCTTGTATGTGCCATTAAGAGAGCACTAAATCTTTCTGGACTAGCATCTTCATCTATGAAATATGAGTAACAATAGTATTTAACATATAGAGTGGTTGTGAGACAAATGGGAAGATATATGTGAAGAACTTTGTAAACTTAAAACACTTGCCTATGTATGGTTATTATTAAGTTCGATATTTAGATAGGAAAGAGAATTGATGAGAAACCATGATAGTGAGGAATAGTAGGACCTCTGCATGTTGTGAGTGATGTGTGTGTGTGTGTGTGTTAGTCACTCAGTCGTGTCCGACTCTTTGTAACCCCATGGACTATAGCCCGCCAGGCTCCTCTGTTCATGGGATTTCCCAGGCAAGAATACTGGAGTGGGCTGCCATTCCCTTCTCCAGGGGATCTTCCCAACCCAGGGATCAAACCTGGGTCTCCTACATTGCAGGCAGATTCTTTACAGTCTCAGTATCAGAGAAGCCCTATGTAGGTGATATGAGTGAGACTAAAATACTATATAAATCTCATTCTCATCTGCTATCCATGTAAGAGCCACACCAATTTCAGTTCACTACGAGGAAGATTTTTAACACAGCTGGAAAGTGGTAATGGTAAATCAGGCTGCCTCACAAGGCTGTAAGCTCCAAGATGTCACTTGAGGAATCTTAAGCAAAGCCCAGGAAATTGAGTTCCAGGGAATCTGGGGGAGAGTTTTCACCTGAAAAGGACCAAATGACTCCAAAGAACTTTTCAACTCATAACTTCTTGATTCTGCACTTCTCCATGAGGAGAATTCGATGGCAAATAACTCGCTGCTCAACTAATGTCTTGTTTACTCTGTTTCCCTTGTAGTCTGTTCAGAAGAAACCTGACCCCCTGCCAGCCCAGGACCCCTGCACCACCATTTATGTTGCTGCCACAGAGCCTGTCCCAGAGCCCATCCAGGTGAGACATCGCTTTGTGCCTCCTCTCTGTAGAAAGGGAAGAGGTGGAGGCAGGGAAAGAGTAGAACCTGTGTAGAGCTGAAATGGAGAATGCAGGTCCTAGCAAGCAGGTAGCAAGGAGCATCTGCAGCCTTGATTGCAGGGCTTCTGGGAAACCCCTCATGGCTTTTCACAGGCAGTTCCTGCTCACTTTCTGTTCACCAGTGTTTCTCTGAGAGCTGTCTAAGGACCACATCAGAATCAGCTCACATATTTCTTAAAAATAAAGATCCTGGGAACTTCTCTCTAGGATCTGTTCAATCAGAATGTCTATAGCAGGTCACCAGGCATCTGCACATTAAAAAACAACATCTTCCATGTGATCCTGATGCATGCTTAAGTTCAGGAATTGCATCTTGAGTCCAGGAGTTCTCAAGCCCAGCTGCATATAGCCAGGGGAGCTTTGTAAAAATGCCCATGCCCTGTTTCCATTCAGCCCTATTTATCAGAATATTTAGGAGTAGAGCTCCGCAAACGTGTAAAGAATATGACGCCTAGCCCACCTGTTTTATCCCATTGCAAGATCAGAATGGAGTAAGTTTACTTGACAAGAATCTTCCTTTTACTAAATGAACAGAAGTAAATTCTGGGCTGAAGTCTTGGCTCCAGTTGGGCTTTATTAAATAAAGCATTTTAGGAGATAATGGAGGATCAAAAGACCACAGAAATATCTACTTTTACCTATTTTCCTCAAGCCTACTGTACACATACCCAGCAATGCTTGGAAGGATGTCTTGTCTTCATTTTGAGGTTTCGTTACAGAACGCTCCTATCCAAAGGGAAGTAAAAACATAAATCTGACTTTAAAAGCTTTAAAAAATCATGTAGATTTTTAATGATGTTTTCTTGGGGAAGAAACACAGCACTTGGTATATATTCACATTTTACAGCAAAATCACCTGAATTCTCCCATTCCTGTCTCTCTGCGTCTCTGACTCTTGAATCTCTTCTCCTTATGAGAATTCTTTGCTCACAGTCTTCATCTCCTCCTCATCCCTCTCCCACCTGAGCCATTTCTTCCTTCTTCCTTTAGGTCTCACTGATCTTCCCTTTTTTAAAACCTGGTAGTTCAGAATGCTCTTGGCTGCTCTAAATTGAGTGCCAGTCCTCAGATGACTGGGTCAGTTTTCCTAGTCTCCCTGAGGCTTACATATGTAGCCCATCTGTGGGCAGGCAGACAATATGGGGACCTGAGTGCTGCCTCTAGCTCTATGGCTTCCCAGAGGTCTTGTGGTTAGTACTTTGCCTTCCAATGCAGGGGATGTGGATTCGATCCCTGGTTGGGGAGCTAAGATCCCACATGTCTCATGGCCCAAAAACCAAAACATAGAACAGAAGCAATATTGTAACAAACTCAACAGAGACTTTAAAAATGATTCATATCAAAACAATCTTAACAAACCCAGCTGTGATAGACCCTGAGCAAGTTGCAATGCTACCTGATTCTAGAGAACCTTTCCTTTTGCTAAGCATCGCATTTTCCATTTATAGCCTGTAAACCTAGTGCTGGTCCCTCCACTCACAGACTTGTTGTATTTTTCCCCCAGGAATCAGGTTCCTTCACGGTCTATGCCAGTGTGACGCTTCCAGAGAGCTGACATCACAAACTCAGTGAAAGGACTTTCTGAAGGAATATAGAAGAGCCAAAATAAACACTGAACTTGGTCCCAGGTCCCAAGTATTTTGTGACGTCTACACGTCTGCATTCTTCTCGGCTCGACTCCCTGGTGACATTTCTTCCACATCTACCTGTGAACTGGATAAGGAAGTGAGGCTTCCCAAGTGTTTAGCCTGCTCTGCAAGTGGCACAGTCTCAGAGCAGAGAGCTAGTTGATATAATTTTACATCTCTGTGGTGTAGCAGATGAAATGGATAATGCTGGTCCAGTGAGTCTGGACCTTCAGGTGTCTTGCCTTTTGCTGCAACTTGATGATAAAAGCTACAGGCAGAAAGCCAGCACAGGACATCTAGGACCCATCTCAGACAGCTGACCACCAGCCACAGAATCTGGAACAGCTTGCACCTTGGCTGCCTGTACTCAGCCTGGGATCTGCTTCCGATCATCAAGTAGACTTGATCAAGGCTCTGTGCCTCAGTTCCTCTCTCTGAATAGACAGTGAAGGGTGAATTCCTCATTGTATGTAAAACACTCTGACATTATTCTATCAAAGAAGCTAATAAAGTATTTTATTTGTAAAACCTGGAAGCTAAAAAGTCAATAAACTGAAAACATGATTTTGAGGTCTCTGAGCTTTGAATAATGGAATGAAAAAAATCTAAGATTCTTAAGAGTACTGTTCTGTGGAAATGGCAGTCAGATTTAAAGAAAATTGGCCAGTGTTTGGTAACGCTATTACAAAGGAACTAGATTTTCACTTCCCAAAATGATTTTTAAATCCTAGTTCTGTATTTACTCCATTGAACAACAAACCTGGAGCCTCAACTAAGACTGCAAACTGATTCTGAGACCATTTTACATCCATGGCCTCATGTCTTCAGGGTGTCTATCAAACATGTGTTAATCTTTGCATACCTCTCCTCACCATTAAATCTATCCTGAAGTAGAAAATTAACATATTTTGGCCCAACAGTTTCAGCTAATAGTAGTTTAAATTATAGGCTGCAAACAGAAAGAGCCTCTTCCAGTGAAGTCCTATTTCCCTTCTATTCTCTGCTTTCAGACAGGCCTTCAGAAGGCACTTCTTCTTTCTGATAGGGTATTGTATGACCTCAGCGAACACTTTAAGAAACTGCCAACTGTCTTACAACCATATAACAAGGATCACCAACTTTCCAGCTCAAAGCTCTTAGGCCCTCATAGTCTTATACTTTGTCTTCTCTAGTCAATCAATTCACATTTTAGTTCTGTTGTTCAGTGCATCTCGTTTCTTAGAACGAATTCCAGTAGTATTCCAATTTGCAATGAACAGAAACTGACACTGAATTTTTTATATAGAAAAGGAATCTACTGAAAAGATGCTGGTTAGTTCCAATAACTACTGGGAGGTTCTGTAAAATGATGGTTTGAAAATGAGCAAGAAGAGGGGAGACTTTGGCTGTGGCGAGGAATACAGCCCAAATAACAAAACCAGCCCTGGGACGACAATGCTGGCTACCAGTTGTATTCCTGTTGTCCTCCCAGCACTAGACCCAGACTCCACCACTCCCTCCCAGTCTCAGCTAGACTTGGAAACTCCAAATTGCTGTTGTACTGTCTGTACCAAAGTGACTTCTCCAGGGTCCATTCTTCATCTTTTCTTCTCTAGTTTCTAAATCAGAAGCTAAGATCAAGTGACCAATCCCAGGTCATACATCCATGTTCAACTTCCAAGGGAGGTTGTGAATTGAACCTCTGGCATTTTCCACTTTCATAGTGGTGGTTGGGTCTGCCACAAACACAATGAGTGGGATTCAATGCTGAGCAGGTGTGCGCACACACGCACACACACACACTGCCCACTATACCACCTTTGTATAGTCTTAAGCTCATTAGCTGCCTATACTCAAAAACTGAGGAGCTACTAAACGGGATTTGCAAACCCCAGGGCGATGAGCAATCACTCATTTACTATAACTCAGACTTTGTAGCAGCTCAGTTCCCAGCAGTTGGGTTTTTCCTGTGGCTGAATTCTACCTAATGGAAGGGCAGAAACAAATGGGGGAAAGAAGAGGCTATCCCTTCAAAACTCCCTTACCAAGGCTTGTGAACTCACTGGGAGAATGACTACATCTTGGAATCTTTTTGGCTATCCTTCAAATAGCATTCAGTGTATGTCCTACATCACCAGGTCCCAGATTCAAGTCGGAAATCAGAGAATCCCTCAGATTATTCTTTTACTACTCCCCAGTTTTCCCCTAAGGTATTGCAGGTAAGCTGGAGCTTTCTTTTTCCTCAGCCTTAAAAAGAATAAAAAATAAAACTGATACTTTAGAATCTGGTTTCCCCGTGTTTCTTTAATGTTTTCTTTTGACTGAGCATATCTGAATTCTGGAGAACTCAGGAGGAACAGACCCATTCTCAGTTTTAAGGGGCTGGGGTTCTGAATTAAGCTGAGTGTAACCTTAAGCTTCCTTAGGACACTTACTCTCGTCACACAACCAAGATCTTATTGATAAAGAAGAGTCCATATGCTGACTGTAAAACCACTGACTACAGTAAGTTACTTGTCTTCCTCAAGATTTTGCTTCTACCTCCTGGAAAGAGTAAAATACACAGTCCACCCAAGAAATTGTACTTTTGTCTTTGTTACCCAGAGAATATGTAACATAGCAGTGTGGCAAAACAGGTTTCATGACCATGAGTCTCTAGAGCTATAGTTGTAAAGCACTGAAGGTGGCTAATTTGATTCAATGAACTGTGAGGTTGTCCTTTTCCTAGGGGAAAAGTCAGGAGTCACACTCACACAGAGAAGAAACAATTTTTAAAGGATTAATTTTTGCCACTGCCAAGTTATTGCCTTCCCTGAATTTCTTCAACTTCCCCTTGTGGAGCAAATTTAGATTAGGTTTCTCAACTGCAGCAGCACTATTGACATTTTGGTCCAGATAATTGCTTGACATGGGGGACTGTTCTGTACATTGTATGATGTTCAGCAGCATCCCTGGCCTCTGCCCATTAGAAGCTAGGAGCAAATCCCCTGTCCCTGGTCATGACAATCAAAGATGCTTCCTGACATTACCAGATATTTTTGCAGGGCAAAATCTTCCTACTGACTGAGAACCCCCAAAATGAGAACCACTGATCTAGAAACATACTAGCCACCTAGTCATCTTTGCATAGACTAAATATACATGAATATACCAAGAAGTGGCTCTATAAAAAATCATATTTTCTATATACATTAAAGATTAACTACAAGGGGAAAAGAACAGTAGGAAAGACAAATGAAGGATAGCCAACAGGAATTTGCTATGTGGCTCAGGAAACTCAAACAGGGGCTCTGTATCAACCTAGAGGGGTGGGATGGGGAGGGAGATGGGAGGGAGCTTAAAAATGGAGGGGATATATGTATACCTATGGCTGATTCATGTTGAGGTTTGACAGAAACCAGCAAAACTCTGTAAAGCAATTATCCTTCAATAAGAAAAAAAATAAATTTTTTAAAAAAATCATATTTTGAAAGTGGCCACCCAGTCACTTAAGAATGGCCCACATCTGCCAATATTATGAAGGTTATCTATATTCAAGCTCCTTGCCCAAACCCTACCTCAAATCTGAATGATGTCTGGGTGAAGATCTATAGAAGCACCAACTTAGAGGCTGTGATTAGAGCCAGAAAGGATTTTGTGAAGAGTTTCAAACAGCAGCCACTAGAGGGAGGTATGGCAATTCAGTCCACCCTACACCTGCATCCCCAGCACCACTTTGCCAGCATTTGAAGGATGTGATCATGGACTGGCTGAAATTGCGGCTGAATTCTCACCAGTTCACAGCATTTACATGCTGGAGGGAGAGTTGATCCCTTACCTCAGAGATAATGAGATACAATGTGGGTTTGTAACAGACTTTAATCAAAGTTGATTGCAAAAAGTCTATTTCACAGAACTACTCAGTGCTGTACTCATTCAACAAATAGTTTTGGGGCTTCCCTGATGGCTCAGTGGCAAAGAATCTACTTGCCTGCCGATTCTGGAGACATGGGTTTGATCCTTGGTCTGGGAAGATCCCACAACTTTTGAGCCTGCGTTCTAGAGCCTGGGAGCCACAACTACTAAGCCAAGTGCTGCAACTACTGAAGCCGGCATACTCTGGAGCCTGTGCTCCTGCAACAAGAGAAGCCACCACAAGGAGAAGCCCGTGTACTACAACTAGAGAGTTGTCCCTGCTCACCACAGCTAGAGAAAAAGCCTGTGCAGCAACAAAGACCCAGCACAGCCAAAAATAAATTAATTTTAAAACACACACACACACACACACACACACACACACACAAAAATAGCTATTAAGTTTCTACTAAGTGTTAGGGATTGTCATCAGTGCATGTGTGCTCAGGCACTCTGCCTCTTTGAAACGCTATGGACAGTAGCCCACCAGGTTCCTCTGACCACAATATTTTCCAGGCAAGAATACTAGAGGGAATTGTCATTTCCTTCTCCAGAGGATCTTCCTGACCCAGGGATCGAGCCCACATCTCCTGCATTGCAGGTGGATTCTTTACCTCTGAGCCACTGGGGAAGCCTCTGTGGTACATATATACAGTGGAATATTACTCAGCCCATAAAAAGAGAATGAAATAATGCTATTTGTCACAATGTGGACCTAGAGGTTTTCATACCAAGTAAGTCAGACAGAGAAAGACAAATGTCATATGATATCACTCATAAGTGGAATTGAATACTTTAAAAAGATACAAATGAATTTATTTACAAAATATCTACTGGGACCACTTGAAAGTAAAAAGAAGTGCTATTAATAATTATACTGTGGCAATGGCTACGCAAATTAGAATCTGTAGTCACCCTTATGACCGAGAGGGTAAGGGATGTACAGTGAGCACAGAGGAGAGGCCCAAATCTCAAACTTTAAGAGTGAGGAGAGTAAGCTTATTTTAGTTTAAAAGTTTTAAGTAACAATGAAAATAAAGGTCTCCTTCTCCTAAAATTCTATTGTCTAAGTCTCCGTTTCTTCAATTATCTGTTACATGACACAAGCCCCTTAACATGCCCTTCCCATTGTTCTGACTGGTCTCCTGAACACAGTCAGGTTTGTCAATGCTCTTAAAATTTGCTGCTCAAAACTGAACTCTGCTTCAGATGTAAATATACCAATGCAGACTAAGAATTGTTATTTTCCATGATAGGAGCAGTATACAATCATTTTTGTTTTTAAGTTGGACTCAAGTCTACAGAAGTGGATGAATATAATTAAGCATATTCTTCAGTTCATGGTGGATAATCATCAATGGTCCATGTATCACATCTCTTATATCTTGTTTTAATTTTTTTCTTATTTTCCCCCTTCATACCACAACCCTGTTCTCTTTCCCACCTTCATGTCCCTGAATAGAATCTATCTAAGTGTGCCCTTTTAGACCACTATCTATATATTTATTTATGTGTGTGTTTGCAAGTGTATGTGGATATCTAGAGTTGTTTTCGAGTTTCATATATACAGACATCTCATTCTGTTTCTCAGTTTCATTTTCATTTTGTTGCTCAATGGTATGATTGTTAGATCTTTCCAGGTTGAAACAGGAAGATTTAGTTCAATCTTTTTGAATAATGTCTAGTATTACATCTTCCAGACATGCTACATTTCATCTATCTATTTCCCTTTTGATAGACACTGAAGTTTTTCTAACTCTCTGTTATTATAAATAATGCCATGATGAACAACCTTATTCCCATCTTTTCATATCTCTTTTGCCACCCATGTAAGTGATTCTCTGGGTAGTACAAGGGGTGCAATTTCTGGGTAATAAACTACGTAAATACTCACCTCTCTAGATATATGCAATTGTCCTACAAAAGTTATAATCCCACTGAGGGTATACAAAGTTTCTCCTTCCCCCCTTCCTCAACAGCACTTGATAGTATCTGGCTTTGGTTTTGTTTTTGTCCAGTCAAGTATGTGATATAACATAGTTGTCTTAACTTTCATTCCTCTGATCCCTATTAAAGGATTCTGCTTCTCTCCATATGTTTGCTTGCTGTTTCTAGTTTCCACTTTAACGAATTTCATATGCATGTTATTGACTCATTTTCCCATGAGATATTCTGTTCTTGATAATATGCAGGTTATTCCTATTTATTTGGGATATTCAGTCTCCGTTACATACATGCCCCTCTCTTTTAACACTGTGCATAGTGTCTTTCACAAAGTATAAAACAATTTTAATGTAGTTATACATTTTCACTTTTTTATTAGAATATAGTTGATTTACAATGTTGTGTTAGTTTCAGATGTATAACAAAGTGAAGCAGTTAAACATACACATATATCCACTCTGTTTTAGATTCTTTCCCCATATAGGCCATTACAGAGTATTGAGTAGTTTCCTGTGCTATTCAGTAGGTTCTTACCAGTTATGCATTTTATATAGAGTAGTGTGGTTATGTCAGTCACAATCTTCCAATTTATCACTCCCTTCTCCTAATCTCCTGGTAACCATAAGTTTATTATCTACAACTATACCACTTCTGTTTTGTAGATAAGTTCATTTCTACTCTTTTTTTTTTTACAATCCACATATAAGTGATACCATCTGATATTTGTCTTTGTCTGACTTACTTCACTCAGTTTAACAATCTCTAGGTCCATCCACATTGCTGCAAATGGTATTATTTTGTTATTTTTATGGCTGAGTAATATTCCATTGTATATATGTACCATCCTATATTTGTCTTTGTCTGACTTACTTCACTCAGTTTAACAATCTCTAGGTCCATCCACATTGCTGCAAATGGTATTATTTTGTTATTTTTATGGCTGAGTAATGTTCCATTGTATATATGTACCATATCTTCTTTATCTATTCCTCTGTTGATTGAGGTCAATGGAACAGGTTAGAAAGCACAGAGATAAACCCAAGCATCTATGGTCACCTAACCTATGACAAAAGAGGTAAGAATATATAATGGAGAAAAGACAGTCTCTTTAATAAGTGGTGCTGGGAAAACTGGACAGCTACAAGTAAAGGAATGAAATTAGAACACTTCTTAAATTCAAAATGGATTAAGGGCCTAAATGTAAGGCTAGATACTAGAAAACTCTTAAAGGAAAATGGAACTTTTTAAAAAAATAATTTTTATTTATTTATTTTTAATTTTGGTTGCACTGAGTGTTGCTGTGCAGGCTTTTTTCTAGTTGCAGAGAGTGGGGGCCACACTCTAGTTGCAGCGTGCGGGCTTCTCACTGCAGCGGTTTCTTTTGTTGCCGAGCCCGGACTCGGGTGCACAAGCTTCAGTAGTTGTGGCACATAGGCTCAGTAGTTTCAGCTCCCAGTCTCTAAATCATAGGCTCAATAGTTGTGGTGCATGGATTTAGTTGCTCCATGGCATGTGGGATCTTTCCAGATCAGAGAACGAACCCACGTCTCCTGCACTGGCAGGTGGATTATTTACCACTGAGCCACCAGGGAAGCCCTGACAGAACACCCTCTGACATAAATCACAGGAAAACCTTTTTTGACCCACCTCGTATAGTAACAAAAAATATAAATAAATGGGACACAAACTGAAAAGCTTTTGTACAGCAAAAGAAACCACAGACAGTATGGAAAGACAACCCTCAGAATGGGAGAAAATATTTGCAAAAGAAGTCACTGACGAGGGGTTAATATCCAAAATACACAAATAGCTTATGCAGCTCAATATCTAAAAAACAAAACACCCAATCAAAAGAGAATTGGAAGACCTAAAGAGACATTTCTCCAGAGAAGACATGCAGATGGCCAAAAAGCACATGAAAAGATGCTCAACATCATTAATTATTAGAGAAATGAAAATCCCAAAGCTACTATGACGTATCACCTCATACCAGTCAGAATGGCCATCACCAAAAAGTCTACAAACAATAAATACTGGAGAGGGTGTGGAAAAAGGGAACCCTCCTACACCGTTGTTGGAAATGTAAACTTGTGCAGTCACTATGGAGAACAGTATGCTGTTAAAAAGCTAAAAACAGAGCTACCATATGATCCTACAATATATATCCAGAGATCACCATAATTCAAAAAGATATATGCACCCCAGTGTTCACTGCAGAACTATCTACAATAGTCAGGACATGGAAGGAGCCTGAATGTCCATCAACAGAGAAATGGATTAGGAAGGTGTGAAAAATACTAGATGGGACATTACTCAGCCATAAAAAAGAACAAAATCTTCACTTTATTTATTGGTGTTTTTTATATTTTGGTTAAAAAATTTCCTCACTCTCAGGGCTATAAAGATATTCTTCTATTTCATCGTCTAATAGGTTTAGTACATCAAATTCATTTTTTAATAGATTCAAGTTCTCTATTGAAGTTCTTCATCTTTGCATCTATTATGTACATCTTTTCCTCTATTTTCTTCAAAATATTAATCATAGTTAATTTTAAGTCTTTAACCAATGTATGTATATCTGTTTCTAATGTCTACTTTCTCTCTTTAGTATCAATTATAGCTTTGTTTGCCTAGAATTTTTTCAGTGTAATGCTGTATTCTCGTTGTTTAGTCACTAAATGGTGTCTGACTCTTTGTAGCCCACCTGGCTCTTCTGTCCATGGAATTTCCTAGGCAAGAATACTGGGCTGGGTTGCCATTTCCTTCTCCAGGTGAACTTCCTGACCCAGGGATCAAACTTGCATCTCCTGCATTGGCAGGCTGAGCCACCAGTTTGTGTAAAAGAACCAAAGAGGCTTCAGATTATGTTATCTTTCAGCAGAAAAGGTTCCCTTTACTTTCTGTTAGCCAGGTAGGGTAAAAGGCTGATCACCTCAGTGCAATCAGGGAGTTAGTTTGTTTGGGCTGGGTTTCAATTTAAACAAGACAATTTATCTCTGCTTTACCCTATTCTTGGGTGTGGCTCCTACAGCTCTCTGATCCAGGAACTGTCAGGTATCTCTCTGCAACCCATGGACTGCAACATACCAGAAAGGACAGGAGTCACAAACAGTTGGATACGATTCAGCGACTGAACAACAACAGGCATCAATCTCCTCAGATCCGAAAGGCAATCGGAAGATCTAGTTTTCAGCCTCCATCCCACACAGTTTCAAAATCTAGAAAGTGAATTAGGGAAAAGACCGTCATAGTAGGTCTCTTTCATAGGACTGCAGGACTGAAAGAGCTCACTCTTCTTTTAGAAGATGTCAGTCTAACTCATCGTCATCCAAGGCACTCTTGGAAACAAGCAAATATCTGTTGAGAAAATCAGCCATGTATTAGAGACTGCCTCAGTTTTCCAATTTTCCCTCTAGATTTGCACAATAAAAAAAAAATACTTTCTGTCCCTAGGTTGCTCAACTTGGACCAAATTCAATATTTAGCTTGTGGATGGAGTAGGTTAATCCCCCCTACCTCCAGGTATAAAAATGGCTGGTGATGATCAACTTACCTCAAAAAAGTTCTACATCTCTGGAATTTTATGTCGTGGGGCCCCATTGTTTTCACAGTTCTCTGACACCTCTAAGAATAAGATTTTTGTAATTCATCTGGCCTTTTAAAATTTGTTTTAAATTTTTGCAGCATTGATCTGGTGCAAACTGCTACATCCCACTTGGCAGTGGAAAACATGTTTTGTAACGTCTTCACTTCTGCAAAGAATTTGAGTCAAATTCTTATTTTCAACTGGATATATCTTTACTCTATACCAGACTTGAATGGAATTAAAAAGGCCTATAATTTTGCAGCATTTAACTTTAGCAAAATAACCAAAGAATTATAACCAGATACAGTGTATTTGACATTGTATCATTCTATACTCCAAAGCCAACTTTGCCTGTTACTCCAGGTGTTTCTTGACTTCCTACTTTTGCATTCCAGTCCCCTATAATGAAAGGACATCTTCTTGGGTTGTTAGCTCTAGGTGGTCTTGTAGGTCTTCATAGAACCATTCAACTTCAGCTTCTTTAGCACTACTGGTCGGGGCATAGACTTGGAAAACAAATAGGTCTTTCGTAAGGGACAATATGGTAGTTGTGAGTGAAAAGTCAGTCTTCATCCTTGTTCTCTGGACTCTACCCTTTTTCCCCCTCTCCATCCTGCATTATCAATTTCTGCCTCATCACTGAAGTAATGTAGACACACAAATATGCTTTATAAAAAAATCCCCACAGTATGATATCCTGACCTCACATCCTCTACCATATACCATCTCATTTTCTTTCCTCCTATTAAAAACAAAATTTATTGAGCTATGAAAATATTCCACTTAATTTCCATGATTATGTCTTTTTTGTAAGTCACATAACTATAATAACATATATAATAATTATTCCTGGTACATAGTCACAGAATTTCATCAGTTTTTCATTTGTATCTGTTTCTAATTCCAGGCTGCTGGAATTTTTTAGAAGAATACACTTTCTAAACTAACATTGATCTTATGGTTTTAAATGAGTTCTCTTCTCTTCAAATAATTTTTGGAAAAAAATAGAAGAGAAAAAGAATAAGAGATGAGGAGAGAAGAAGAAAAAATGAGTTTTATTTAAAAACTGAATCTGTCCCTATACAATGAAAATATGGATTAGATGTTAATAATGGACTCTGAGTAAATACCTTAAGGAGGATGTGCACATGAGTAAGTGTATATGTTTGTGTAGGGGGCTTGCTGTTCTTCACATGATTTTTCCCCAGACAACTAGAGAGAGCACTTGTGAGCTTTAGGTGTTTCACACACTCTCCCTCTGATTAACAGTTAAACATAAGCATCTTTGTTTTTGATGACCCTAAAATAGATTTCCATATGCTGATATAAAAAGTTATTGATTCTTTTCATTTCAGCCTGAAAGCTGAGAATATCAAAATTGTTGCAGAATTTATCCCCTCTTCCACTGATATTTATCATTTTAGGTTACCCACGGGCTGTTGATGGTTTTTAAAGCCAACTTGAAAAACAAAATCTATTAGATAAACAACCTCTAAGTTCATGGCACCACACACTAGGTAGTTGGGAGAATTTCATAACAATGAAACAGAATTTAAAAAGTTTGGGTACATTCCAGATTCAACTACAAAATGAGACATTTTCACAATTACATCTGCTTTCCAGAGGTCCGGGTGAAGTCCTTGTGGAATGAAACACTTGTAAGTAGAGGCAGGGGAAGCAGAGGCAATCTGAATGTTGAACTGAAGTTAGCTTCCTGGAACAAGATCCTTGGTGACTAGCTTGGCCTTACAGACACACCTTGATGCCATCATCCAAACAGTGTTTCAAATATTTGACCATAGTTATTACACTGTTCCACTTGCTGCCTTAATCCTAGCCCTCCTCACCAGATTTCCTCTTTTCCAACCTAATCACCCCCAATTTCTTCAACTATTTCTCATTAGGAAGTATTTAACATAGTCTTAGAAACAAATTCTACAATCAATAAGTGATAAGTGTATCTTTCTTAGCGTTATCCGTGCCTGATATTTCACCATCAGTTGCCCTCTGGTGGACAGTTTCCTGATCATTAATGTTGTTCAAATGCTATTTATTATTCATTTCTTGATGATTATAATATTAAGAACTAACATTTATGGAAAGCTAACAATGTATCAAGCACTTTGCTTGTAAACAATTTGTCTACAGACAAATTGTAGAAACAATGTGTTTACAAACATTCTAATTGAATGTGCAGAACACACATGGGGTACTATTATGGTTTGTCCTCATTTTACAAATCAGGAAACCAAGGCCTAGAATCATTAAAAAAAAAAAAAAAGACTATTGAGGTAACATAGCCAAGGCGTTGCAACTGTAGTCTTCTGCATCTTCTCCCATGTTTTCAGCTATTTGTACAGCATTGCCATCTTATAACTTTCCCCTTGTCTCTCACTTAAATTGTGGTAGCCTCCATTCTCTTTCCTCTTAACAGTGTTTTTGCTAAGGTCAAAACTATGGCCATACAGGAAGATGGATTTGGAGCCTTTTTATGCTACTTGGTTATTTGGCTTATTTCTTTCTCAGAATCTAACTTTTGCTTGTAGTGCATACATGCTCAGTCATGTCTGACTTTTTGTGACCCCATGGACTGTGGCCCACCAGCCTCCTCTGTCCATGAAATTTTCCAAGCAAGAATACTGGAGTGGGCTGCCATTTCCTTCTCCAGGTGATCTTCCTGATCCAGGAAGTGAATCCAGATCTCTTATGTATCTTGCATTGGCAGGCAGGTTCTTTACCACCAACACTATCTGGGAAGCTTACATTAGTTTAAAAATTGCATATACTCTTTCATTTCTCTTTTAATTATCTGCAGAATTAAAAATGCTTCAATATTCCTTTCTTATGTAAATCTTTCTTTGTTTGAATTTCATGACATTTCCTCTCCTATTTTCCTCTGACTACTTTAACAACTTTTTCTCAGTTTCCTTCTCTTCCAATCATAGTTGTTTCCCTCAGGATTTTGCCACTATGTTTTATTTTTTAGTCTACACTTTCACTAGCATAGAGAATTTCCAAACATGGAATTAAAGATAATCATAAATCAAGAATTAAGTGTGACTGGAGGCTAAGAAAAGACTCTTGGAAATCAATGTATATTACCAAAATTTAAAACTCAAGCAAAAAGCTGAAGATCAGTATGAGTATGGTTGAAACCCACGTTTGGAAGATGTCCCATAGGATATCTATAAATAAATATATCAGAAAGAGGCTGATGCATGTTGATGTATGGCAGAAACCAACACAATATTGTAAAGCAATTATCCTTCAATTAAAAATAAATAAATCTTACAAAGAATCATGTTGGAATGTAAAACAGAAAAACAAAAAGAGAAAACTGTGATATATTAATTCATCCATATGGAAGACACCTTCAGATATTTTAATAGGAATTTCAGGAAGAAAAATTAGAGAGGTCAGAAAAGAAGTAATAATCAAGGATATAGAATAAAATTTCCCTTTATTAAAAAAATGCAATCAATGCCATACAAGAATATGTAAACACACTTGAACACATCTTGGTGCAATCTTGGTTACATTCAAGTGTAACCAAGTAGGACCCTATGGGGCCTTCTCAGAACAGTCCCCACCTCCACATCCTCCTCCTGCCTTTCGTCTGTAGAAAAACTTTAACCAAAGGTCAAATTTAATCAAAGAATTGATAAAACATAGAAAAAAATGAAAATAGTCAACTAAGACAAAATAATAATACTTTACCATTTAGTTCCAAAAGTCAAGACCCTTTAGTTCTTCCTTAAGCACTGCAGATAATATTCTGAGTCACGTCCTTTGAGCTGTTTTGCAGATGCTGAAACCCCCACTAGGTGGAAGAAATTAACTGTATGCTGCCCACAAGCATGTAGACTTCAGACCATTTGGAACCACAAGGTTGATGATATTCACTCCCAAATACCTCACCACCAACCAATCAAAAGAATATCCATGAGCTGATCACATACACTACAATCCTCAGCCTCAGTTCAGTTCAGTTCAGTCACTCAGTCGTGTCTGACTCTTTGCGACCCCATGAACTGCAGCATGCCAGGCCTCCCTTGTCCATCACCAACTCCCGGGGTCCACCCAAACCCATGTCCATTGAGTCGGTGATGCCATCCAGCCATCTCGTCCTTTGTCGTCCCCTTCTCCTCCTGCCTTCAGTCTTTCCCAACATCAGGGTCTGTTCAAATGAGTCAGCTCTTTGTATCAGGTGGCCAAAGTATTGGAGTTTCAGCTTCAGCATCAGTCCTTCCAATGAATATTCAGGACTGATTTCCTTTTAGATGGGCTGGTTGGATCTCCTTGAGTCCAAAGGACTCTCAAGAGTCTTCTCCAACACCACAGTTCAAAAGCATCAATTCTGCGGCGCTCAGCTTTCTTTATAGTCCAACACTCACATCCATACATGGCTAGTGGAAAAACCATAGCCTTGACTAGATGGACCTTTGTTGACAAAGTAATGTCTCTGCTTTTTAATATGCTATCTAAGGTTGGTCATAACTCTACTTCCAAGGAGTAAGTGTCTTTTAATTTCATGGCTGCAATCACCATCAGCAGTGATTTTGGAGCCCCCAAAAATAAAGTCTGACACTGTTTCCACTGTTTCCCCATCTATTTCCCATGAAGTGATGGGGCCAGATGCCATGATCTTAGTTTTCTGAATGTTGAGCTTTAAGCCAAATTTTTCACTCTCCTCTTTCACTTTCATCAAGAGGCTCTTTAGTTCTTCTTCACATTCTGCCATAAGGGTGGTGTCATCTGCATATCCGAGGTTATTGATATTTCTTCCAGCAATCTTGATTCCAGCTTGTGCTTCTTCCAGCCCAGCGCTTCTCATGATGTACTCTGCATATAAGTTAAATAAGCAGGGTGACAATATACAGCCTTGACGTACTCCTTGTCCTATTTGGAACCAGTCTGTTGTTCCATGTCCAGTTCTAACTGTTGCTTCCTGACCTGCATAGAGGTTTCTCAAGAGACAGGTCAGATTGTCTGGTATTCCCATCTCGTTCAGAATTTTCCACAGTTTCTTGTGATCCACACAGTCAAAGGCTTTGGCATAGTCAATAAAGCAGAAATAGATATTTTTCTGGAACTCTCTTGCTTTTTCGATGATTCAGCGGATGTTGGCAATTTGATCTCTGGTTCCTCTGCCTTTCCTAAAACCAGCTTGAACATCTGGAAGTTCATGGTTCTCGTATTGCTGAAGCCTGGCTTGGAGAATTTTGAGCATTACTTTACTAGCATGTGAGATGAGTGCAGTTGTGCGGTAGTTTGAGCATTCTTTGGCATTGCCTTTCTTTGGGATTGGAATGAAAACTGACCTTTTCCAGTCCTGTGGCCACTGCTGAGTTTTCCAAATTTGCTGGCATATCGAGTGCAGCACTTTCACAGCATCATTCACATGTCTAGTACCCATATTTAACCAAATCATCCAAACCAGATTCTGTGCCAAATACCAATATTCTACATCATGTTCTCCACTGCCAAATAGAAAAACTTTCCACCATTTTCAAGAACATACTCACCAGGAATCGTGATTTGGCAGAGCTCAGGAAAGCTTGATTTTTCTTTTGTTTCCAACTTCTAATATTGCATTATATATTTGATAAAGATGCCATTAGAGAACAAGCAGTTGTACCTAAATTAGCTAAAGAATTGAGAAATAATTCTCCCAAAGAGTGTTGTAAATTACTAAACACCTCTTTCATATTTGCTATAACTTGGTAAACTTTTAGTTTAAAGGCGGGGCGGGGATGACTGAGCTCATGGAAGGATTTTTCAATTTTAGTTTTTGACGCAGCTTTTCTCAGGACTGTTTAGTAACCATCACATTGATTATGAAGAACTAGACTATGGTAGGGTCTATGTGTTTATAATTTTTACTTGTTTGATATAATCAGAGTATTTTATCTTATGTATTCAGAGAAACTTATATATTAAATTTAAAAATGTGATACAGTGTTCAAAAAGAAAAAAAAAAACCCTGCTGGGCTTTTGAGTGGGATTATGTTGAATCTATAGATCAATCTGGGGAGAAATAGCACTTTTTAAAATGTATTTATTTTTAATTAAAGCAAATTGCTTTACAGTATTATGTTGGTTTCTGCCAAACATCATCATGAATCAGGCATAGGTATACATATGTGCCCTCCCTCTTGAACCTACATCCCACCTCCTTCCTCATCCCACTCCTTGAGGTTGTTACAGAGCACTGGTTTGAGTTCCCTGAGTCATACAGCAGATTTCCATTAGCTATCTATTTTACATATGGTGATACTGTTTCCATGTTATTCTTTCCATACATCCCACCCTCTCCTTGCCCTCCCCACTCCTCCAATCACTGTGTCCACAAGTCTGTCCTCTATGACTGTGTGTCCATTGCTACTGTGAAAATAATTTCCTCAGTACTGTCTTTCTAGATTCCATATATATGCATTAGTATACAATATTTTTTTTTCTCTTTCTGACTTACTTTACTTTGTATAATAGGCTCTATGTTCATCCACCTCATTAGAACTAACTGAAATATGTTCCTTTTTATGGCTGAATATTATTCTATTGTGTATATGTACCACAGCATCTTTATCCATTCATCTGTCAATGGACATCTAGGTTGCTTCCATATTCTAGCTATTTTAAAGTGCTACAATGAATATTGGGGTACATGTGTCTTTTTCAATTTTGGTTTCCTAAGGGTATATGCCTAGTAGTGGGATTGCTGGGTCATATGGTGGTTTTTATTTTTTACAGAATCTCCATACTGTCTTCCATAGTGGCTGTATCAATTTACATTCCCACCAACAGCAAAAGACAGTTTCCTTTTCTCCACACCTTCTCCAAGATTAATTGTTTGTAAATTTTTTTGATGATGGTCATTCTGACTGGTATGAGGTGGTATCTCATTGTAGTTTTTTTTAATTTAATTTTTTATTGAAGGATAATTGCTTTACAGAACTTTGTTGTTTTCTGTCAAACCGCAACATGAATCAGCCATAGGTATACATATATCTCCTCCCTTTTGAACCTCTCTCCCATCTCCTGCTCCATCCCACTCCTCTAGGTTGATACAGAACCCTGTTTGAGTTTCATGAGTCATACAGCAAGTTCCCGTTGGCTATCTATTTTACATATGGTAATGTAACTTTCCATGTTACTCTTTCCATACATCTCACCCTCTCCTCCCCTCTCCCCATGTCCATAATTGCTGCCCTGTAAATAAATTCTTCAGAACCATCTTTCTAGATTCTGTATATGTGCGTTAGAATACAATATTTATTCTCTTTCTGACTCACTTCACTCTGTATAATAGGTTCTAGGTTCATCCACCTCATCAGAACTGACTCAAATGTGTTCCTTTTTATGGCTGAGTAATATTCCATTATGTATATGTACCACAACTTCTTTATCCATTCATCTGTTGATGGGCATTTAGGTTGCTTCCATGTTCTAGCCATTGTAAATAGTGCTGCAGTGAACAATGGGATACAGGTGTCTTTTTCAACCCTGGATTCCTCAAGGCATATGTCTAGGAGTGGGATTGTTGGGTCATGTGGTGGTTTTATTCCTAGTTTTTTAAGTAATCTCCATAATGTCTTCCATAGTGGCTGGATCAATTTACATTCCCACCAACAGTGCAAGAGCCTTCCCTTTTCTCCACACCCTCTCCAGCATTTATTGTTTGTAGACTTTTTGATGATGGCCATTCTGACTGGTGTGAGGTGATATCTCATTGTAGTTTTGATTTGCATTTCTCTAATAATGAATGATGTTGAGCATCTTTTCATCTGTTTGTTAGCCATCTGTATGTCTTCTTTGGAGAAACGTCTTTTAGGTCTTTTTCCCACTTTTTATTGGGTTGTTTGTTTTCCTGGTATTGAGTTGTATGAGATGCTTGTATATTTTGGAAGTTAATCCTTTGTCAGTTATTTCATTTGCTATTATTTTCTTCCATTTCGAGGGTTGTCGTTTCACCTTGCTTATAGTTTCCTTTGCTGTGCAAAAGCTTTTAAGTTTAATCAGGTCCCACTTGTTTACTTTTGTTTTTATTTCCATTACTCTAGCAAATGGATCATAGAGGATCTTGCTTTGATTTATGTCATCGAGTGTTCTGCCTATGTTTTCCTCTAAGAGTTTTATAGTTTCTGGTCTTATATTTAGGTCTTTAATCCATTTTGAGTTTATCTCTGTGTATGCTGTTAGGAAGTGTTCTAATTTCATTCTTCTACATGTCGCTGTCCAGTTTCCCCAGGATCATTTATTGAAGACGTTGTCTTTGCCCCATTGTATATTCTTGCCTTCTTTGTCAAAAACAAGGTACCCATAGGTGTATGGGTTTATTTCTGGGCCTTCTATCTCGTTCCATTGGCCTATATTTCTGTTTTTGTGTGAGTACCATACTGTCTTGATGACTGTAGCTTTGTAGTATAATCTGAAGTCAGGAAGGTTGATTCCTTCAGCTCCATTCTTCTTTATCAAGACCGCTTTCGATGTTTGGGGTCTTTTGTGTTTCCATATGAATTGTGAAATTTTTTGTTCTAGTTCTGTGAAAAATGCCGTTGTCAGTTTGATAGTGATCACATTGAATCTGTAGATTGTGTTTGGTTCAGTTCAGTTCAGTCACTCAGTTGTGTCCAACTCTCAGCAACACCATGGACTGCAACCTGCCAGACCTCCCTGTCCATCACCAACTCCCAGAGTTTACTCAAATTCATGCCCATTGAGTCGATGATACCGTCCAACCATCTCATCCTCTGTCATCCCCTTCTCCTCCGGCCTTCAATCTTTCCCAGCATCAGGGTCTTTTCAAATGAGTCAGCTCTTCACATCAGGTGGCCAAAGTATTGAAGTTTCAGCTTCAACATCAGTCCTTCCAATGAATATTCAGGACTGATTTCCTTTTGGATGGACAGGTTTGATCTCCTTGCAGTCCAAAGGACTCTCAAGAGTCTTCTCCAACACCATAGTTCAAAAGCATTTTCACAATATTGATTCTTCCTGCCCGGGAACATGGAATACCTCTCCATCTGTTTATATCATCTTTTATTTCTTCATCAGTGTCTTATATAATTTTCTGTGTAAAGTTCTTTTGTCTCCTTGCTGTTGCTGCTAAGTCGCTTCAGTCGTGTCCGACTCTGTGCGACCCCATAGACGGCAGCCCACCAGGCTCCGCCGTCCCTGGGATTCTCCAGGCAAGAATACTGCAGTGGGTTGCCATTTCCTTCTCCAGTGCATGAAAGGGAAAAGTGAAAGTGAAGTCGCTCAGTCGTGTGCGACTCTTAGCGACCCCATGGACTGTAGCCTACCAGGCTCCTTCGTCCATGGGATTTTCCAGGCAAGAGTACTGGAGTGGGGTGCCATTGCTTTGTCTCCTTAGGTAAGTTTATTCCTAGATATTTAATTTTTTTTGGTGCAATGGTGAATGGGATTGATTCCTTAATTTCTCTTTCTGATTTTTCATTGTTAGTATATAGAAATGCAAGTGATTTCTGTGTATTGATTTTGTATCCTGCAACTTTGCTAAATTCACTGATTAGCTCTAGTAATTTTCTGATACTGTCTTTAGGGTTTTCTATGTACAGTATCATGTCATCTGCAAACATTGAGAGCTTTACTTCTTTTCTGATCTTGATTCCTTTTATTTCTTTTTCTTCTCTGATTGCTGTAGCTAGGACTTCCAGGACTATGTTGAATAATAGTGGTGAAAGTGGACACCCTTGTCTTGTTCCTGATCTTAGGGGGGGTGCTTTCAGGTTTTCACTATTGAGAACAATGTTTGCTGTAAGCTTATCATATATGGACTTTACTGTGTTGAGGTAGTTTCTTTCTATGCCCATTTTTTTTTGAAGTGTTTTAATCATGAATGGGTGCTGAATTTTGTCAAAGTCTTTTTCTGCATCTATAGAGATGATCATATGGTTTTTATCTTTCAACTTGTTAATATGGTGTATCACATTGATTCGTATATATTGAAGAATCCTTGCATTCCTGGAATAAACCCAGCTTAATCATGGTGTATGAGCTTTTCGATGTGTTGCTGAATTCTGCTTGCTAAAATTTTGTTGAGGATTTATCTATGTTCATCAGTGATATTCATCTGTAGTTTTCTTTTCTGTGTGTTTTCTTTGTCTCATTTTGGTATCAGGGTGATGATGGCCTCGTAGAATGAGTTTGGAAGGGTTCCTTCCTCTGCAATTTTTTGAAAGAATTTTAGAAGGATAGGCATTAGCTCTTCTCTAAATGTTTGATAGAATTATCCTGTGAAGCCATCTGGTCCTGGGCTTTTTTTTTTGGGGGGGGGGGAGATTTTTGATCACAGTTTCAATTTCAGTGCTTGTAATTGGGTTGTTCATAATTTCTATTTCTTCCTTGTTCAGTCTTAGGAAATTGAACTTTTCTGAGAATCTGTCCATTTCTTTCAGGCTATCCATTTTATTGCCATATAGTTGTTCATAATAGTCTCTTATAATCCTTCATATTTCTGCTTTGTCTGTTGTAACCTCTCCTTTTTTCATTTCTAATTGTGTTGATTTGATTCTTCTCTCTTTTTCTTAATGAGTCTGGCTAAAGGTTTGTCAGTTTTGTTTATCTTCTCAAAGAATCAGCTTTTAGTTTTATTAATCTTTACTATTGTGTCTTTCATTTCTTTTTCATTTCTTTTTGCTTGGATCTTTATGATTTCTTTCCTTCTCCTAATTTTTCCTCCTCCTAATTTTTTGTTCTTCTTTTTCCGGTTGTTTTAGGTGTAAAGTTAGGCTGTCTATTCCATGTTTTTCTTGTTTCTTGAGGTATAATTGCACTGCTATAAACTTCCCTCTTAGAACTGTTTTTGGTGCATCCCACAGGTTTTGAGTTTTCGTTGTCATTTGTTTCTAGAAATTTTTTGATTTCCCTTTTGATTTCTTCAGTAACCTGTTGGTTATTTATAAACATATTGTTTAATCTCCATGTGTTTGTTTCTTACAGTTTTTTTTCTTGTAATTGGTATCTAGTCTCATAGCATTGTGGTTGGAGAAAATGCTTGATATGATTTCAATTTTCTTAAATTTACTGAGGTTTAATATGTGACCCAAGATGTGGTCTATCCTGGAGAATGTTCCATGTGCACTTGAGAAGAAGGTGTATTCTTCTGCATGTGGGTGAAATGTCCTGAAGATGTCAATGAGATCCATCTCATCTAATGTATCAGTTGAGACTTGTGTTTCTGTGTACCCTAATGTTCATCGCAGCACTGTTTATAATAGCCAGGACATGGAAGCAACCTAGATGTCCATCAACAGACGAATGGATAAGGAAGCTGTGGTACATATACACAACGGAATATTACTCAGCCATTAAAAAGAATACATTTGAATCAGTTCTATTGAGATGGATGCAACTGGAGCCCATTATACAGAGTGAAGTAAGCCAGAAAGAAAAACACCAATACAGTATACTAATGCATATATATGGAATTTGAAAGATGGTAATGATAACCCTATATGCAAGACAGAAAAAGAGACATAGATGCATAGAACAGTCTTATGAACTCTGTGGGAGAAGGTGAGGGTGGGACGATCTGAGAGAATAGCTTTGAAACATTTATATTATCATATGTGAAACAGAATGCCATTCCAGGTTCGATGCATGAAACAAAAGCTCATGGCTGAGGCAATGGGATGACCCAGAGGAATGGGATGGGAAGGGAGGTGGGAGGGGGGTCCAGGATGGGGAACACGTGTAAACCCATGGCTGATTCATGTCAATGTATGGCAAAAACCACTACAGTATTGTAAAGTAATTAGCCCCCAACTAAAATAAATTAAAAAAAAAGACTTGTGTTTCCTTATTAATTTTCTGTTTTGATGATCTGTCCATTGATGTGAGTGGGGTATTAAAGTCTCCTACTGTTATTGTGTTACTGTCAATTTATTCTTTTATGTCTGTTAGTGTTTGTCTTATGTATTGAGGTGATCCTATGTTGGGTGCATAGATATTTACAATTGTTATGTCCTACTAACAGGTTCAATCCTACTAACACTCTCATTTCCCCCCCTAGTTCCTTCATCCTACCAAGTTTTGCGTGATTTAATTTTTTAAATTTCTTCAAGAGATGGGAATACCAAGCCACCTGACCTGCCTTCTGAGAAATCTGTATGCAGGTCGGGAAGCAACATGGAATATGGAACAATAGACTGATTCCAAATTGGGAAAGGAGTCCGTCAAGGCTTTATATTGTCACACTGCTTATTTAACTTACATGCAGAGTACATCATGTGAAATGCCGGGATGAATGAAGCACAAGCTGCAATCAAGACTGCTGGGAGAAGTATCAATAAACTCAGATAGGCAAATGACACCATCCTTATGGCAGAAACAGAAGAGGAACTAAAGAGCCTCTTGATGAAAGTGAAAGAGGAGAGTGAAAACGTTGGTTTAAAATGCAGCATTCACAACCTGCCTGACTTCAAGCTCTACTACAAAGCCACAGTCATCAAGACAGCGTGGTACTGGCACAAGGATAGAAATATAGATCAATGGAACAAAATAGAAAGCCCAGAGATAAACCCACGCACCTATGGGCACCTTATCTTCGACAAAGGAGGCAAGAGTATACAATGGAGAAAAGACAGTCTCTTCAACAAGTGGTGCTGGGAAAACTGGTCAACCACTTGTAAAAGAATGAAACTAGAACACTTCCTAACACCATACACAAAAATAAACTCAAAATGGATTAAAGATCTAAACGTAAGACCAGAAACTATAAAACTCCTAGAGGAAAACATAGGCAAAACACTCTCTGACATAAATCACAGCAGGATCCTCCATGACCCACCCCCTAGAATATTGGAAATAAAAGCAAAAATAAACAAATGGGACCTAATTAAAATTAAAAGCTTTTGCACAACAAAGGAAACTATAAGCAAGGTGAAAAGACAGCCTTCAGAATGGGAGAAAATAATAGCAAACGAAGCAACAGACAAACAATTAATCTCAAAAATATACAAGCAACTCCTGCAGCTGAATTCCAGAAAAATAAACGACCCAATCAAAAAATGGGCCAAAGAACTAAACAGACATTTCTCCAAAGAAGACATACAGATGGCTAACAAACACATGAAAAGATGCTCAACATCACTCATTATTAGAGAAATGCAAATCAAAACCACAATGAGGTACCATTACACACCAGTCAGAATGGCTGCTATCCAAAAGTCTACAAGCAATAAATGCTGGAGAGGGTGTGGAGAAAAGGGAACCCTCTTACACTGTTGGTGGGAATGCAAAATAGTACAGCCACTATGGAGAACAGTGTGGAGATTCCTTAAAAAACTGGGAATAGAACTGCCATATGACCCAGCAATCCCACTGCTAGGCATATACACCGAGGAAACCAGAATTGAAAGAGATGCGTGTACCCCAATGTTCATCGCAGCACTGTTTACAATAGCCAGGACATGGAAGCAACCTAGATGTCCATCGGCAGACGAATGGATAAGGAAGCTGTGGTACATATACACAATGGAATATTACTCAGCCGTTAAAAAGAATACATTTGAATCGGTTCTATTGAGATGGATGAAACTGGAGCCCATTATACAGAGTGAAGTGAGCCAGAAAGAAAAGCACCAATACAGTATACTAATGCATGTATATGGAATTTGAAAGATGGTAATGGTAACCCTATATGTGAGACAGAATAAGAGACACAGATGCATAGAACAGTCCTGTGGACTCTGAGGGAGAAGGTGAGGGTTGGACGTTCTGGGACAATAACATTGAAACATGTATATTGTCATATGTGAAGCAGAACACCATTCCATGTTCTATGCATGGGATGGATGCTCAGGGATGGAGCGTTGGGATGACACAGAGGGATGGGAGGGGGAGGGAGGTGGGAGGAGGGTTTGGGAGGGGGAGCACATGTGAATCCATGGCTGATTCATGTTGATGTATGGCAAAAACTACTACAATATTGTAAAGTAATTAGCCCCCAACTAAAATAAAAAAAAAAATAAATAAATAAAATGCAGCATTCAGAAAATTAAGATCATGGCATCCTGTCCCATCACTTCATAGTATATAGATGGGGAAACAGTGACCGACTATTTTTTTTGGCTTCAAAATCACTGCAGTTAGTGACTGCAGCCTTGAAATTAAGACGCTTGCTCCTTGGAAGAAAAGCTTTGACCAACCTAGATAGCATATTAAAAAGCAGAGACATTACTTTGCCAATAAAGATCCATCTAGTCAAGGCTATGGTTTTTCCAGTAATCAAGTATGGATATAAGATTGGACTATAAAGAAAGCTGAGCACCAAAGAATTGATATTTTTGAACTGTGGTGTTGGAGAAGTCTCTTGAGAGTCCCTTGGCCCGCAAGGATATCCTAAAGGAAATCAGTCTTGAATATTCATTGGAAGGTCTGATGTTGAAGCTGAAACTCCAATACTTTGGCCACCTTTTGTGAAGAACTGACTCATTTGAAAAGGCCCTGATGCTGGGAAAGATTGAAGGTGGGAGGAGAAGGGGATGACAGAGGATGAGATAGTTGGATGGCATCACCTACTCTATGGACATGAGTTTGAGCAAGCTTCAGGAATTGGTGATGGACTGGAAGACCTGGCATACTGCAGTCCATGGGGTCGCAAAGAGTCAGACATGAGTGAGCGACTGAACTGATTATTTCTTTCATTTCTTTTTCATTTATTTCTGCTCTGAGCTTAATTATTCCTTTCCTTCTGCTAACTTTCATGTTTTCTTCTTCTTTACCAGTTGTTTTAGGTGTAAAGTTAGCCTGTCTATCCCATGTTTCTCTTGTTTCTTGAGGTAGTATTGTATTGTTATAAACTTCCCTCTTAGAACTGCTTTTTGCTGCATCCTATAGGTATTGAATTGTCATGTTTTAATTGTCATTTGTTTCTAGGAATTTTTTTATTTCCCTTTTGATTTTTCAGTAATCTGTTCATTATTTAGAAATGTATTATTTAATCTCCCTGTGTTTGTGGGGTTTTTTTAAGTTTTTTTTTTTCCTGTAACTAATATCTAGTCTCATAGTGTTTTGGTCAGAAAAGATGCTTGATACGATTTCAATTTTCCTAGATTTAGTGAGATTTGATCTGTGACCCAAGATGTGGTCTATCTTGGAGAATGTTCATGTGCACTTGAGAAAAAGTGTATTCTTCTGCATTTGGATGGAATGCCCTAACTCTATAAATGAGATTCATCTGGTCTAATATGTCATTTATGCCTTGTGTTTCCTTATTAATTTGCTGCTTTGATGATCTGGCCATTGGTGTAAGTGGGGTGATAAAGTCCCCTACTATTATTGTGTTACTGTCCGTTTCCCGGTTTATGCCTGTTAGTGTTTGCTTTATATATTGAGGTGCTCCTATGTTGGATGCATAAATATTTACAATTGTTATGTCTTCCTCCTGGATTTGTCCCTTGAGCATTATGTAGTGTCCTTCCTTATCTCTTATAATATTCTTTATTTTAAGGTCTATTTTGTCTGATATGAGGATTGCTACTCCAGCTTTCTTTTGATTTCCATTCGCATGGAATATCTTTTTCCACCCTCTCACTTTCAGTCAGTATGTGTCTCTAGTTATGAAGCGGGTCTCTTGTAGACAGCCTATATATGGGTCTTGTTTTTGTTTACATTCAGCCAGTCTGTGTCTTTTGGTTGGAGCATTTAATCCATTTACATTTAAAGTAATTATTGATATACGTGTTCCTATTGCCATTTTCTTAATTGTTCGGGGTTTGTTTTTGTAGGTCTTTTTCTTCTCTTGTGTTTCCTGTCTATGTAAGTCCCATTAACATTTGGGTAAAGCTAGTTTTGTGGTACTAAATTCTCTTAACTTTTGCTTGTTGTAAAGCTTTTGATTTATCCACCAATTCTGAATGAGATCCTTGCCAGGTAATGTAATCTTGAATGTAGGTTTTTCCCTTCTAGTGCTTTAAATATATGCTCCCATTTCCTTCTGGCCTGCAGAGTTTCTGCTGAAAGATCAGCCATTAATCATTCGGTTTCCCTTTATGTTACTTGGTGCTTTTTCCTTGCTGCTTTTAATATTCTTTCTTTGTGTTTAATCTTTGTTAGTTTGATTAGTATGTGTCTTGGCATGTTTCTCCTTGGTTCTATCTTGTATGAGGCTCTCTGCTCTTCTTGGACTTGATTGACTATTTCCTTTCCCTTGTTGGGGAAATTTTTGACTATAATCTCTTCAAACATTTTCTCATACCCTTTGTTTTTCTCTTCTTCTTCTGGGACCCCTATAATTAGAATGTTGATGCACTTAATATTGTTCAAGAGGTCTCTGAGACTCTCCTCCGCTCTTTTCATTCCTTTTCCTTTATTCTGCTCTTCAGCAGTTATTTTCATCATTTTGTCTTCCAGCTCACTTATCCGTTCTTCTGTCTCAGATATTTTGCCATTGATTTCTTCTCAAGTATTTTTAATTTCAGTAATTGAGCTGTTTGTCACCATTTGTTTATTCTTTATTTCTTCTAGGTCTTCGTTAAATGTGTTAATTGATTCTTGCATTTTCTCCATTCTATTTTCAAGGTTTTGGATCATTTTTACTATCATTACTCTGAATTATTTTTCTGGTAGTTTGTCTGTTTTCTCTTTGTTTATTTGGACTTATGTGTTTCTAGGTTGTTCCTTCATTTGCAGAATATTTCTCTGTCTTTTCCATTTTTTTAACTTATTGCGTTTGAGGTCTTCTTTTTCCAGGCTTCGAGGTCAAATTCCTTCTTCCTTTTGGCTTCTGCCCTCATGGGTAAGGTTTGTCCAGTAGTTTGTGTAGGCTTCGTGTAGGGTGTGAATTGTGCTTGTATTCTGGTGGAAGGAGGTGAGCTTTTTTTCCTCCTCTGATGGGCAGAGCTGTGTGAGGTGGTAATACTGTCTGCTGATGATCGGGTTTGTTTTTGTCTCGTTTGTTGTTTGGATTAGGCATTCTGCACTGGGTGCTGCCAGCAGTTGGGTGATGCAGGGTCTTGTATACAAGTGGATGCCTTTGTGGGACTTCTCACTAATTAATACTCCCTAGGGTTAGGAGTTCTCTGGCAGTCTAGAGTCTTGGAGTCAGTACTCCCATTCCCAAGGCTCACGGCCCGATCTCTAGCTGGGGAATGGAGCTTGCACAGGTAATTTGTTATGGCATTAAAGAGAATTAAAACAAACACACAAAAACAAGAAACAAAAGATGCACACCATACAAATGGCAAATCAAAATCAGGCAAACAATAACAAAAATAATGGAGTACACACACCCACACACAAACACCTATAAACAAAACCAAAACAGTCCAAAAAAAGTATAGTAGATTTCCCAGTGAGCAAAAGAAACAAAAAAATATCAACCATTAAAAACTAACTAAAGCACAAGCTGGGAAACAAAACCAAAGCAAGGGGCCAACTGTGGAACAAAGCAATGAAAACAAAACAAACATGGTAAGAAAAAGAAATCAAAGGAAGAGAAGAAAGAATAGAAATGCAAAGTTAAATAAAGGTAGATAAAGAAGATTTATATATTAAATTTATATATTTATATATAAATTTAATATATAAATGTTTATATTTATAAATTTATGTATTATAATACATTTAATATAAATTAAATTTATATTAAAATTATATATTAAAGAAGATATATATTAAAAAGAATAACTACAATGGGAAAAGAACAATAGGAAAAGCAAACAAAAGAATAAATGTTGAAAAAAATAATACATTTTAAAAGTTAAAAAAGGAAAACCCCACAGAACCACAAAAGACCAATGTAGATGCATAAGTATATACAAGAAATAAAAATTGTGATTTAAAAAAATTATCAAAAGCTTAAATAATTTTAATAGTACTAGTTAAATCAACAACTATGGCAACAGAGGGAAAAAAACTGTAAAAAAAAGAAAAAATACATAAGCAACTACAGAACAAGTCAAAATATAAGAATAACAAATACTTTTCTTGAATTTCTGCTGTCAGCATCCTTTCCCTTGCTGTGAGTCACAGTCCACTTCACCTGCCTAGGGTTCAATACTGGGTTGGTCTCTGTAGACTCTAATCTGGTCCTCCTCCTGTGTGTTCTTGCCTCCAATATCCACAGTTGTCAGAACTAGCACATTTTCTTTTGTGGGAACTCTCATTGCCCTGTTATATATTCTAGGCAGATAGAGAGTCTGCTTAGTTGATCATGTGGATTTAATCTGCAGCTTGTACATCTGGTGGATTTAATCTGGGAAGGTTTTGGGTCCTCTTCCTTAGCCACACAGTCCCTGGGTTTCAACTGTGGTTTTACCTCCACCTCTCCATATAAGATATCCACAGGGGTTTGCTGCTGAGGCTTCCCTGGAAGACTTGGGTCTGCCCCAATGAGGACCAGGTGTGGAGGTGGTGCAGCTGTCTGGATTGCAGGGAACCTGGCAGCATCAGGTACTCAGGGGAGCCGGCAGCTAGGGCAGCAGGAAATATGGTGTTCGTGGGGTTTTTTCTAGCCTCTGACAACTCTGTCCCAGTGGGGTTCGAGCATGGAGGTGGCACAGTTGCTTGGATCACAGGGACCCTGACAATGTCAGCTACACAAGGGTGCTTGCAGCTATTGTCACAGAAGATATGGCACTATTAGGGCTTGCTCTAACCTCTGGCAACTCTTCCCCAGTGAAAATTGAGTGTGAAGGTGGCACAGTTGCTTGGATTGTGGGGACCCAAGTGTGCTGGGACACCAACTGCCTCAGTCACAGGAAATATGGCCCTATCAGAGTCTTTCTAGCCTCTGGAAATTGGTGATCAGAAGGCCTCTTTGGCTGGTCCTTCTCTGTTGCTTGGCATGTCAGGAGCTTAAAAGGCAGTCTCTCCGGGGTCTTTCTCTATTGTTCAGCTGTCAGTGCTGGTGTGTGGGGAGAGAGAGAGCAATGGTGATGGCTGCACGCCCTACGTGTGACTCAACAGTATCACCTTGCCTCCATGGTTGCCTGGTTTTCTTCCACAGGCATTTCCCATGGCGATCTCTTCCCTCATGTCCCCTCGGGCTGTATCCCTGCCGTCGAAAGCAGACCTTGTCATGGGACTGCACTCCAATCCCTATGCTTCAGCTCCCAGCTGTTGTGCTTTCTAGGGGACTTGCATCCCTGTCTGGGGTACATATGGCTGCAGTAAGGATTGTCTGTGTGATTCTCATTCCATTTAGACTGTCATAGATCAGCTGCTTCACTCTCAGCCTCAAATGTTTCTCCTCTTTCCCAAACAATTGCCCTGATGTGGGGATCAGACCCCTGCTTCTGTTCCCCCACCCACCAAGGCCAGGTCCAATCCTGCTTACTCTCCTCTTTTTCCCTCTACTTCCTTCATCCTACTGAATTTTGCATGGTTCTATGTATTCTTTTCCAGTAGTCAGTTACTCCTGCCTGCTCTCAGCTGGTGTTCTGCAAGATCTTCTGTGTCTGAAGGTGAATTCCTGATGTATCCATGGAGAGAGATGTACTCCACATCCACCTACTCCTCTGCCATCTTGAGAACTAACATCTTAATAATATTGAATATTCTAACACATCAATAGGCATTCCTTCCCATTTATTTCTAGTCTCCAGTGCCTTTGTCAGATTTATCCTTATGCTTTCATCAAATTTATCTGTAAATATTTCATGTTTTTGATCCCCTCTTTATTTCAGTTTGAAGAGTTTTTAGTATTTTGACATTCACTGACCCTTTCTTCTATAGTGTCTATTCTGATATTTATTAAGTCCATCAAATTAACTTTTTTTCACATATTATATTTTTACATTTTAGAATTTCCAGTTGGTTCTTCATTTGAGTTTTCATTTCTCTCTAGAACCAGCCATCTTTTCAAATTTTCAAAAAATTTTCCTGTAAATTCTTAAAAATATTTATAATTGTTGTTTTAGTCTTTATGTATTTCCAAAAACTGCTCATCTGTAGTTTGTTTCTATTAACTGAGCTTTCTCTTGATTATGTATCATGTTTTCTCACTTCTTAACAATTCTCATAATTTTGATTGTATTCTAATAGTTGTATAAAAAATAGTATATTTTTAAGTATAATACTTTTTGTTTTGTTTTACTTTGTTTTCATGGAAATGCAATCCCTTCCCTCTGCCTGGCATTTTGAGTGAGAATGTGATTATTAATATTTTCCTTAGAATTAAATTCAACTTTAGTTAGATTGAGTTTGCTTACAATCTAACCCCCAAGATTCTTCCCTATCCCTGACTCTTAGATCGTATCAATATTTGAAGCGGAAAGGAGTTGGGCTGTGGTTTTATTATTTTCGGCTCACTTGTATATTAAGATTCCAACTATATATGTCATAAAATCTGCCTTTGTTTTCCAGATCCTTTTCAATGCCACTTTCCCAGCAAAATTCTGGAGGGCATGGGAATTGTTGGACGACAAAAAAAAAAAATGTTTTAGCATTGGAGGCTTTTCTAGATTCCAGCCTATCCTGCCAACCCACAGTGTCACCTAATTTTACCTAATTTGTCCTTCTCAAAGTTTCTGTCTATGGCAGTCTCTCTCTTCTATTGGTCTGTACCCCAGACCAACTTCCTGTCCCAGATCTCAAGTTATTTGGCACTCTGCTCAACTACAAAGGGCACATAAAGAGAAGTCTCAAAGGCTAGAATCTTTTTTTTCAAAGGAATTAGTCTTTTTTAATTTACTTCAGTGTCTCAGGGCATAATAAAAAGTAAATTTAAGCATGTTGGAATTAGTTTCAAGGCAGTAGAAATTATCACATGGCAGAAAGAGTAATCAAATAATTGTCACTGTTCCATTATCTAGTGAATTATCCTTCCCTTTTCTTCGTTCCAGGTAATCAAGAGGAGGTACTGGAAAAAAAGAGCAATACATAGGTATGTGACTGCCTTTTGAAGAAAAAGCAAAAAAAAATGGGGTTGATGGTTGAGTTGCCATATACTGTAGTGACTAATAAATACCATTTCTAAAATTCTTTGTCTATATTTTAACCAGAAGATAAAAATATGCTCTTAAGATGAATATATGTTATAGAACTTGAGAAGGCTGAAAGAAGAAAAAGTGCACTGTGAACTGAAATCAGAAAAGGCAGGTCTCTTACTGATTCTTCACTATTGGAATCTCATTAACTATCAGATAAAACTTGATGACTGCCAGCCATTCAATATTTTCCACATTCTAGGCTGTTTAATTGCCCAAAACCACCACATACAGATTAGTCTGAAATGTACTTATTTTTCCTGCTGGAGGTGTTTTAAAAATCAACAAAAGCGAATACCTTCTTTTTTCAATTTATTTATTTTTAACTGAAGGATAATTGCTTTACAGTATTGTGTTGGTTTCTGCCAAACATCAACATGAATCAGCCATAGGTATAATATGTCCCCTCCTTCTTGAAACTCCCACCCACCTCCCTCCCATCCCATCCCTCTAAGTTGTTACAGAGCCCTGGTTTGAGCTCCCTGAGTCATGCAGCAAATTCCCATTAGCTATATATTTTATATAGGGTAATGTATGTTTCCATGTTATTCTCTCCATATCTCCCATCCTCACCTTCTTCCTCACCACCACCCCCATGTCCGTAAGTTTGTTCTATGTCTGTGTCTCCATCGCTGTCCTGCAAATAATTTCATCAGTATCATCTTTCTAGATTCCATATATATACATATATATATACACATACATTCATACACACACACACACACACACACACACACACACACACACACACACACACATATATATATATATATATATATATATATATATATATGAAAGAAATGGCAACCCACTCCAATATTCTTGCCTGGAGAATTCCATGGACAGAGGAGTCTAGCAAGCTATAGTCCATGGAGTCACAAAGAGTCGGACATAACTGAGCAACTATCACTACACTATATATATATATATATATATATATATATATATATATATATATATACACATTAGTATACAATATTTGTTTTTGTCTTTCTGACTTACTTCACTCTGTATAATAGGCTCTAGGTTCATCCACCTCATTAGAACTGACTGAAGTGTTTCTTTTTATGCCTGAGTATTATTCCATTGTATATATGTACCACGGCTTCTTTATCCATTCATCTGTTGATGGACATCTAGGTTGCTTCCATGTCCTAGCTCTTGTCAATGGTGCTGCAATGAACACTGGTGGACATGTGTCTTTTTCATTTTTGGTTTCCTCAGGGTTTATGCCTAGTAGTGAGATTGTTGGGTCACTTGGTGGTTTGTTTCTAGGTTTTAAAAGAGTCTCCATACTGTCTTCCATAGTGGCTGTATCAATTTACATCCCTACCAATAGTGCAAGAAGGTTTCCCTTTCTCCATACCCTGTCCAGCTTTTATTGTTTGTAGATTTTTTTGATGATGGCCATTCTTACTGGTGTGAAGTGGTATCCCATTATAGTTTTGATTTGCACTTCTCTAATTAAGACACTGATGAAAGAAATTGAAGACAACATAAACAGATGGAGAGATATTCCATATTCCTTGGTTGGAAGACTCAATATTGTGAAAATGACTACACCATCAAATGCAATCTACAGATTCAATACAATCCCTATCAAACTACCAATGACATTTTCCACAGAACTAGAACAAAAAAAAATCACAATTCATATGGAAACACAAAAGACCCCGAACATCCAAAGCAGTCTTGAGAAAGAAGAGTGGAGCTGGAGAAATCAACCTTCCTGACTTCAGACTATACTACAAAGCTACAGTCATCAAGAAAGTATGGGACTGGCACAAAAACAGAAATATAGACCAATGGAACAAGACAGAAACTCTGGAGATAAACCCACACACCTATGGGTATCTTATTTTTGACATAGGAGTCAAGAATATACAACAGGACAAAAACAGTCACTTCAATAAGTGGTGCTGGAAAAACTGGACAGCTTGTGTAAAAGAGTGAAATTAGAACATTTCCTAACACCACATACAAAGATAAACTCAAAGTGGATTATATAAGCAAGAGTTTTAAATGCAAGAGAAGAAGGAACATTCCTTCAGGGAATAAAGAAAGAATAAAGAGGATACAAAGTTAGGTTTTCAGCAGCTCTTGGCAACTTCATAGTCTTTCTCCCTTCTCTGTACAACTAACACAAGATAGATGTGTGGTTTTGCAAATGTACTAATTACATATTTCAGGGAGATATGCTTGTTAAAACTGTGAAAGGAATATGGTTTAATTTTGTGAAAGGACATAATTTGGGAAATTTTATTTTAATCATTCTTTGTTCTCAGCTTCCCAATTCACTATATCTCAAAAAGGCACTCGACTGTTCAACACTGAATAAGTATCTATGGGGAATGATGAGAAAGATTGCTCAGTGAATGACTCCAAATGCTCAGAATCCCTAGAAATGAGCTAGCTGGTTGAGGAGTCCTTTTAGTGGGAAAGGCTACATACAATCTTACTTATCCAGGTCTCAGGGCCTATTTTCTCACTTTTCCCAGCACTTCACTGGGCTTCCCAGGTGGTGCTAATGGTAAAGAATCTGTCTGCCAATGAAGGAGACACAAGAGACTCAGGTTCAATTTCTGAGTTGGAAAGATCACCTGGAGTAGGAAATGACAACCCATTCCAATATTCTTGCCTGGAAAATTCCATGGGCGGAGGAGACTGATGGGCTCAGTCCATGGGACCACAAAGAGTTGGACACAACTGAGCAACTGGACCACCACCATCACCCAGTGCTCCCCAAAATAGCTGGGTCCAAGTTCAAACTGCTTGGTATCTGGTCCTAAATTTTACTCCCATTACCACTCTCCATCACCCTTGACCTAGACAAGGCCCTTGTTATAGTTATAACAGGGACTGGGGAGGCTTCTATATGAGAACAGTCATGAGTCATGTCTGCTGCTGCTAAGTCACTTCAGTCATGTCCGACCCCGTGCAACCCTATAGACAGCAGCCCACCAGGCTCCCCCGTCCCCAGGATTCTCCAGGCAAGAACACTGGAGTGGGTTGCCATTTCCTTCTCCAATGCATGAAAGTGAAAAGTGAAAGTGAAGTCGCTCAGTCATGCCCAGTTCAATCATAATTATACACATTATATTATATATCTTATACACTATATATATGTTGTAAGGTAGCATTTAACAGAAGGCTTCCTGTATGCTGTTTTCGGTCTTGCATAAATCCTTTGTTCCTCATTAGCACCTGAATGCAGGCGCTAGAGGAACCGAACTCGGTTCCCAGAATAATAGGAATTTATGCATCTCATTTGTATGGAAAGTAGCCTCTCCATATGATGAAAAGCAGCCATTTACAACTCTCTTCCCTTCTGATGTGGAAAGTAACTTTTACAATCCCCTCCCTTGAAAATGATTCTAGCCTCAAGCTTCCTGAATAACGTGTGAGATTTTTTTATCCCTGTCTCTTCTAAAAAGGCTATCTTGTAAGAGAGTATATATATGCCCACAATATGTTGAATAAACGCCTTTGTTCCATCAGAACACTGGTCCCCGTGTCTTTCCTCATTTCGTTCGCTCTCGCTCTCTCTCTTTCCCCCTCTCCCTTTCAGGCTGCTTCCATGGAGCACAGGTGTCCGCCGTGTCTACTTACTTGCCCAAGCTTTCAAGACCTCTTCTAGAGGGCGCCCTGAGCCAACGTAGATGGTGCTAGCTCTTTGTCCTAGAGTTATATTGGCATACTGTGTAAACCAGGGAATATCAGCCTCTTTTCTTCCTTCTTTCACTTTCTTATCTGTCGACTCTGTACCCCCAAGTTCCGGCCCATTAAAGGACCACAACAAGTGGCGCACCAGAACAGGGACTTGGAATACGTGGCAGGTTGGGCAGAGTGACCCCGGAAGCTTATTGAAGCGGGTAAGTACTAAAGACATGGGTATAACGGCGGGAAAGCCCAATCACCTTTTTACTTTACTTTATCACTTATATAAAGCTCAGGGATTTTCAGTTTTGCACCAGGAAACAGAGGCTGGCCTTCAAACAGAGGTTGAATGTAACACTTGGTTCCCCGAGGAAAGTGATATTGATTTAGAAATTTGGCACCAGGTCAAAAAGAATGTTCAACGAGCCACCAGAAAAGGGAAAAAACATCCCTACAGATTTCTGGCCTTTATGGGCTCCTACTGAAACTATGATTCTGCCACTTCAAGGTAATCCTGGCCCTCCTGATATTCAACAACAGGCAGAACACTTATTACATAAATATAAACTAAATGATAAGACCTTACAAAAGGCCCGATTGGAACAACATAATGTATTTACAAACCCTCCCCGGGTTGTTCCAAGTGCTCCCCATCTGCCAGCAGACACAAATCTAAAAGCCTTTCCTTTGCTAAAACCTAATGATTCTGGCAATGACTCATCTAGGACACCTTTTGCAATTAAAATTAACACCTTTCTAAATAACAATGATGAGTTTTTACCACATACTCTTAATTGTAAAAATTTGCTACCTGCCCACTCTCCTTCCTGACGGAGGCTTTCTAAATTGATGGCTTTACAATCGTAGGTCTCTGAAGCCAATGGTTTTTCCATTTTTTCCAGTTTTAAGAAATCCTGACGCTCAAGGGCACGTATATATAAGGCTATTAACTTTTATCATATGCAACAAATAAAAAAGGCTATAAATATCTACAGCCCACATTCACCTTTTATTAAAGTACTTCTAAATTCTATTACATCCACTCTTGGAAATTTTATTCCCCATGATTGGCGAACTTTAATAAACGCTCTCCTTACACCAGGAGAATATCTTCAATGGACAATGTGGTTTCATGACATAGCCAAAGATCATGCTTACAGAAATGTTCGAGCTGGCGCTCCCCAAAATCAAAATACTTTTGAGATGTTAACTGGTACAGGACAATTTGACACTTTAGAAGCTCAAATACAGTGCCCTCCTTTGTTACATGAACAAGTAAAAACAGTGGCCCTTGAAACTTGGGAGCAAATTACTCCTCAAGGGGAGCCTACATCCCTCGCTGCTGTAGAGGAATGCATTGGGCCAAAGACTGTAAATCTAGATTTGACATTGAAGGGAAACCTATTCTGGGAAACTCCAAGCAGGGGACCCCCAGGTCCCCTTCAACAAAAACCAGCAGCAAATCTCTTTTCCCTCAAACCCTCATCCTAGTTTGCCACTTCTTTAAAGCAGTCCCCTCTAGATACCTACTGTTCATCCTGGAGTAATTGATTCCGATTATGGAGGAGAAATTCAAATTATGATGTCATCCCAGATTTTATGACAATTCGAAAAGGGGGACAAAATTGCTCAATTACGTCTTTTACTTTACGTTTCTATTAACTCCTCTGAAGATATACGAATGGGCAGATTTGGCAGTATGGATCAAAAACAATCCTTGTGGACTTCATTAATATCTGAATTTGCTTGACCAAATACAAATATCAAAATTAATGGTAAAAAATTTTCTGGTCTCCTCGATACTGGACCTGATATTACTAACATTTCCAAACATTTATGGCCCAAATCTTGGCCTATACAAAAAATTTCTTGCCAAATTGCAGGAATATCTCAAACCAAAGTACAGGAGGTTTATCAAAGTACTCAAATATATCCATGTGAGGGACCAGAAAGCCAACCTGCAACACTAAAACCTTATGTGGTACACAACTAGAATTAAAACTTATTGAGGAAGCTTGTTCTCCTCGGAACTCTCCTATTTTCATTAAAAAAAAAGAAATCTAACAAATGGCATCTCCTAACAGACCTTAGAAAAGTTAATGTATCTATGAAACCAATGGGTGCATTACAACCAGGAATGCCATCACCTACCACCATTCCTCAAAATTGGCACATTATTATTATTGACTTACAGGATTGCTTTTTTAATATATCTCTACACTCTTTAGATCGAGAGAGATTTGCCTTCTCTCTCCCTTATCCTAATCATATCGGCTGATCCTCATAAAGTTGTAATACCAATCAATAAATCTCAATTTGAGAATGTATTACAAACTTCTACCGATTTCCAAGTAGCTTTTCTGGGATATTTTGGAGAAATTTGATTTCATTATCCTTTTGGTTAGCTGTGGAATTTCTTCAAAAATACTGAATTTATTATTTCCCACGTTATTAGCTCACAGCCAATGCCACAAGCTGAGGTCTTTTATAAGATGGGACTAAAAACGCCAAAGCCTCATTCTGGTCTCTTAAGGAATATAAAGTCTTTTATCCTAAATTTCATTCTGCTCAACAGAATGAATTGTATGCTCTTATTCAAGTCATTTGCCTGCATCCTTACCCCATTAATATAGTCTCTGATTCTTTATATTCAGTTTCTGTATTAAAAAATATAGAAACCTCCACCATAAACTCCAATCAAGCTATTATTCAACAACTTTTTTTTGAACTGCAATTCTTAATCAGAAACTGCACCTATCTCATTTATATTACCCATATTCGAGCACACTCCTGTCTTCCCGGCCCTATGACTTATGGTAATGTACAAGCTGACAAACCCGTTTCTTTTGCTACTCCGGAGGAACAGCATGCTCTGTTACATAACAATGCTGGCTCCCTACACCAGCTATGGAAAATCCTATACCACCAGGCTAAATAAATTATTAATAAATGCTCCACTTTTAGACCCTTACATCTTCAACCCATCGCACAAGGAATTAATCCTCGTGGTTTGCAACCTAATGAATTATGCCAAATGGATATCACCCATTGCCCTGAACTTTCTCCTTCTTCTTTTTTACATGTCTGTATCAATACCAATTCTTCTTTTATTTGGGCCACACCTCTTCACAGTGAAGCTGCACAACACGTTATTACTCACTTACTAGCTTGTTTTGCTGTAATGGGAACTCCTAGTTCTATTAAAACAGACAATGGCCCTGCCTATATTTCTGGGCACTTTAAACAATTTTTACAGTCATTCTTTATTAAACATATTACAGGTATTCCTTATAATCCACAGGCACAAGGTATAGTCGAACAAGCCCATCGTACACTAAAATTGCAAACAAAAAAATTTAAAAAGGGGGAATACACCGTAACACTACTATCGTCCTTATCTAAAGCAGACTTTACTAGAAGCCAACATAAGATATTTTCTAAATCTATAACTATCATTAATACAGTTTTATTTGTTTTAAACTTACCACAGGGAGATATTTTAACAAAAGCAGAAAAACATTTTGAGGAATTGAAGGACACTTCTCTTCCTCTGCCCATTTGGTATCAAGACGGGTTAACAAAACAATGGAAATCTGGGAAACTAATCTTACAGGGAAAGGGGTATTCTTGTATCTCCCCAGATGGATCCAATGAACTCACATGGCTCCCTCTTCGGAAAATTCGACCCAAGGGGGCCCTCAGCCTTCAAAACAGAGATGAAACAACAAAAACCATAGGAAGAAGAAATTCCAGTACGGGCCATGGCGGCTCTAAATATCTCCAGGAAGCGTCGCCCTCAGCGGCATCAACCTTATAATCTCCTTACTTGGGGACAAATAAAAACTCTTACTAATCGAGCTGAAAATTTGGTCTCTCAACAGAGAATGCTACAGAATCCAGAAAACATTTTCCTAGCCATGCTTCGGAGAAGGCAATGGCACCCCACTCCAGTACTCTTGCCTAGAAAATCCCATGGATGGAGGAGCCTGGTGGGCTACAGTCCGTGGGGTCGTTAAGAATCGGACACGACTGAGCGACTTCACTTTCACTTTTCCCTTTCATGCACTGGAGAAGGCAATGGCAACCCACTCCAGTGTTCTTGCCTGGAGAATCCCAGGGATGGCAGAGCCTGGTGGGCTGCCATCTATGGGGTCGCACAGAGTCGGACACGACTATGACTATAGCGACTTAGCAACAGCAGCAGACATGCTTAGCTTGGTCGCCTGTGCCTCCCCCTCGCCCGAGGCAAATTAATCATTCATACCCAACCCCCTTTTTTACTACAGGTGATAAAATGGACAGAGAGAAGATCAATTGTTTCTACTAATGACTCTATACATATGCCTTCTCCCTAGAGCATTAAAGGGCCCTCACACCCTGAAGCAGAAGAAAAAACTAATTAATATTTCTCTAGGTTATGAAGTCCTTCCTTCGTGCATGGGACCAACAGAATTCCGACAAACGGGCTTTTGTTCTGCCTCCCAAAAAATACTTTCGGACTTTGCTTGAATTGTGAATCATGGTTACACTACAAAAACCTTAGGGAAAGAATTCATTACCATGACAAAGGACTTCTTGAGTGACTTGACAGAAAAATCTCCCCACTTCGCCTTCAAATCAATAAACAGATTGGACCTAAACTACGAGACACCTGGAAACTTGTTGTGAGCACCGAAAAACTTGAAACTTAGAACGGACATTTTACAAGGACCAGCCGTGGTTTTAGTAACTATTCTTTTTGCTATAATCAATCCTATTTTTTATAGGCCTGTGCCCCACTTCCTTTTGTTTTAAGAAACTTACTTGCTAATAAGACCTTACCTTCTGTAACTTGTATTAATTGCTAACTATATACATGTTAAGAAATGATTCCCTTTTGATTGTGACTGGGATTCTGCTCAATATTGTGTTACTCCTGTTCAATCTAATTATAGTACCTACAACTGGGTACAAATCAAAATTCATTTATGAAACATACATAATAATGCCTTGCTGTATATACAAAAGGAACTCCTTGTTACCATTTAAAAAAAAAATATTTGCTTTCTTCCACTAATCTAGAGACTTTAGCTGAGCAACTAGCAGTTTAATTATCTGGGCCAAGCCCACGAGTTGATTTCAAAATATTATTCACAGCGTCGGGTCTGAAACTGTAACTTTGGTGTTTGTCTTGGTGACTTTATTTGTTGTTTACCATTGCCTTTCTATAAGATTGGTTTATACTAAACAAACTCAAATGGTCAGGACCTTTTTTACAAATATAATAAAATAGGGAGAATTGTAAGGTAGCATTTAACAGAAGGCTTCCTGTATGCTGTTTTCGGTCTTGCATAAATCCTTTGTTCCTCATTAGCACCTGAATGCAGGTGCTAGAGGAACCGAACGCGGTTCCCAGAATAATAGGAATTTATGCATCTCGTTTGTATGGAAAGTAGCCTCTCCATATGATGAAAAGCAGCCATTTACAACTCTCTTCCCTTCTGATATGGAAAGTAACTTTTACAATCCCCTCCCTTGAAAATGATTCTAGCCTCAAGCTTCCTGAATAACTTGTGAGATTTTTTTATATCTATCTCTTCTAAAAAGGCTATCTTGTAAGAGAGTATATATATGCCCACAATATGTTGAATAAACGCCTTTGTTCCATCAGAACACTGGTCCCCGTGTCTTTCCTCATTTCGTTCGCTCTCTCTCTCTCCCCCTCTCCCTTTCAGGCTGCTTCCACGAAGCACAGGTGTCCACTGTGTCTACTTTCTTGCCCAGGCTTTCAAGATCTCTTCTAGAGGGTGCCCTGAGCCTACGTAGATGGTGCTAGCTCTTTGTCCTAGAGTTATATTGGCATACTGTGTAAACCAGGGAATATCAGCCTCTTTTCTTCCTTCTTTCACTTTCTTATCTGTCGACTCTGTACTCCCAAGTTCCAGTCCATTAAAGGACCACAACAATATGTATATACATATATAGTAATACAATACACTACAATTTATAACATAATTTTATAATTATATATAACTATATTATATCTGATAATATACATTATCAGATAATACCTTATATCTGATAACATCTATATATTATATATAGTTGCATATATAATTAAACTTATATATTAAACTTGCATATATATAACTATATATTATTATCAGATGATATCTGGTATCAGATAATATCTGTACATCTAATAATATACATTATATTATTATTACATATATGATTATAATTGTTATATAGTACAAATAATTATGCAGTTATATACAATAGTAAAGTAATGCTCAAAATTCTCCAAGCCAGGATTCAGCAATACGTGAACTGTGAACTTTCAGATGTTCAAGCTGGTTTTAGAAAAGGCAGAGGAACCAGAGATCAAATTGCCAATATCCGCTGGATCATCGAAAAAGCAAGAGAGTTCCAAAAAAACATCTATTTCTGCTTTATTGACTATGCCAAAGCCTTTGACTGTGTGGATCACAATAAACTATGGAAAATTCTGAAAGAGATGGGAATACCAGACCATCTGACCTGTCTCTTGAGAAACCTCTATGCAGGTCAGAAAGCAACAGTTAGAACTGGACATGGAACGACAGACTGGTTCCAAATAGAAAAAGGAGTACGTCAAGGCTGTATATTGTCACCCTGCCTATTTAACTTATATGCAGAGTACATCATGAGAAATGCTGGGCTGGAAGAAACACAAGCTGGAATCAAGGTTGCTGGGAGAAATATCAATAACCTCAGATATGCGGATGACACCACCCTTATGGCAGAAAGTGAAGAAGAACTAAAGAGCCTCTTGATGAAAGTGAAAGAAGAGAGTGAAAAAGTTGGCTTAAAGCTCAACGTTCAGAAAACTAAGATCGTGGCATCTGGTCCCATCATTTCATGGGAAATAGATGGGGAAACAGTGCAAACAGTGTCAGACTTTATTTTTTTGGGCTCCAAAGTCACTGCTGATGGTGATTGCAGCCATGAAATTAAAAGACGCTTACTCCTTGGAAGGAAGGTCATGGCCAACCTAGATAGCATATTTAAAAGCAGAGACATTACTTTGCCAACAAAAGTCCGTCTAGTCAAGGCTATGGTTTTTCCAGTGGTCATGTATGGATGTGAGAGTTGGACGGTGAAGAAAGCTGAGCGCCGCAGAATTGATACTTTTGAACTGTGGTGTTGGAGAAGACTCTTGAGAGTCCCTTGGACTGCAAGGAGATCCAATCAATCCATCCTAAAAGAGATCAGTCCTGGTTGTTCACCGGAAGGACTGATGTTGAAGCTGAAACTCCAATACTTTGGCCAGCTCATGCGAAGAGTTGACTCATTGGAAAAGACCCTAACGCTGGGTAGGATTGGGGACAGGAGGAGAAGGGGACAACAGAGGATGAGATGGTTGGATGGTATCACTGACTCGATGGACAAGGGTTTGGGTAGACTCCGGGAGTTGGTGATGGACAGAGAGGGCTGGCGTGTTGCAATTCATGGGGTCACAAAGAGTCGGACACGACTGAGCGACTGAACTGAACTGATACAATTTTATAATAGAATTACACATGATTATTATTACATATGCTAGTATTAATAATTATGCAATATTAGTTGTATCACTTATTAAGCTCTTACAGTGTTAACACATTCTTCCCATTGCCTGATCCCTATCACCTTTCTCCTAATAATGCTGACTATGCCACCTCATGCGAAGAGTTGACTCTTTGGAAAGACCCTGATGCTGGGAAGGATTGGGGACAGGAGGAGAAGGGGACGACAGAGGATGAGATGGCTGGATGCCATCACCAACTCGATGGACATGGGTTTGGGTAAACTCTGGGAGCTGGTGATGGACAGGGAGGCCTGGTGTGCTGCGATTCATGGGATTGCAAAGAGTCGGACACGACTGAGCAACTGAACTGACTGAACTGAAGTCTTCAGATCTGGCTCAGCTTGATCATCACTTCCTTCAGGAAGCCTCCCCGACACTGTCCTAGCCTGGGTTAGATGGCCCCGCTGCCCTCCTAGTTCCCCTTATTTTCTCTTTTGAAATACATATCACACTACACTGCCTGTTGATGTTGATCTCCACAACAATGAGTTCCATGAAAGGAGAGAGATCAGTTGCTTTGTTGTTCTTTATACTGCCTGTGCCAGTATAGTGTTTGGTACAGAGTAGGCATTCAGTAAATATTTGTTGCTAAGCACTTTATACAACAGGAAAAAAACTAGTATGTCCTTTTCAGTTACTTCAACTTCCTTTTCTTTGATACGTCTATAAAAAGGCAAACTGAAGTGAAACTGATTCTCCGCTGGAAGAATGCTATGCTGTGTGAAGAAGTTTATGGTGAAAAAGATGGCTCATCACCACCTATGGATCTTGCTCTTTTGCCTACAAACCTGTGAGTTGTGACCCTTGCTGATACCTTCCTAATTTCCTATAAAGTTTTGGAAATTGCCCTTAAGGAGGCTGTTGAAATGTCCTTTTGACTTGCTTTAATAGAAACAGGCTGGGTCTCAAAAAGGATCCTCCTGATTGGGAAGAGACTTATGATCCAAACCTAAGTGTTTTTCAGCTTTAGAGTTTATAATTCTGAATTTTATCTGTACTCAGCCTCTAAACATCGGAGAAAAACTCTTCTGCTCAGAAGCGTCAGCTTGTGGTAGACCTACCCAGAAAACCAACAAAGGAATAGATAGTCCAAAACTTTGAAAAACTTAGAAGCAATTTTTTTGGGTGTTAGAATATGTTATATAAATTTTAACAGAGATATGACTTCCTTAATTAGAGTGGCGCATGACTATAATTATCATTGTAAAAACGTCATCTCTTTAAATTCCCTTTATTTTCAAAGCACATTCAGAGCTATTACTCTGCTTCTGTCCTCTAAAAACTCTAAAATTAATGGAGAAGAGAGTATTATCCCTGTTTTACAAATAAATTAGTTCTCAAAAGAGAAATGGAGAAGTTGAACTAAAAATCCGGTTTTTGTTACTTAAGGCTTAACAGTAAAATATAATTGTCAAGTGAATTTTGCTTGTTGTTAGTACAAAGGAAACTATGTAGCATTAACATAGTTCTGGGAGTGTTTTGTCATTGTATATATTATCTCACTGAATCCAAACAATTGCCTTGTTTATGTAAAAACTGTCATTTCAAAAAATACTTATAGTGTCTCTTATTAGCTTTGGAAATGCACTAGCAAATTCCTGGCATGAGTTAGAACACAGAGAATCTAGTGGGTTAGGATTTCTGGAAAAGGTAGAATTGGTGCACTTTTGTATCTCTGATTCCCTTGACCACTTAAAGCTATGGCTCCTTCAGTGTGAGCTTCCTTGAGATTGTATCCACTGGGAGGTCGAATTTTTAGAGCCTGTGCTAGTCACCCTGACAGACAAGTATAAAATCCAAGTAGATGGGGAAAAATATTGGATAGAACCTAAGTGGAAATCTAGGGATGTCCCCAGTCTTTCAAAGAAGGGCTGGACAGGGAGGCATTTGACACCACTTAACTGGCAAAGCCTTCACAATTTTTATGTACACACTCTTATGTGATACATACTAAGATCATTGAAATAAGCAAGATAGATGTTCTTAATTTCACTATGCAAAAAAAAAAAAAAAAGTAGAATCTAAGACTTGAGTTAAGCAATTCACCTAAAATTTCACAGACTGAAATTGGTAGAGCTGAAAATGGACATTTGTTCTGTTAATCCCCGGGCTATAGTTCTTTCTGCTCCACACTTTTCTGACCTTTTCACTCATTAAGTTTCCAAGTTCTTGATGCTCTTCAAAGGGCTAGTGTACCCTACATGAAAGGAAGCTCTAAGATACACTTGCCTCATATACTGAAATGGAAATCAAAGTTATTGAATCTGCTAGCAATGAATCATTCATCCATTAGCTTTAGAACTTTGGGAAAGTTATATAAAATCCACTTGTTGTCAGAAAAGGGAATATTTCCCTCTTCCTCCTCTTGAGTTCTGTGGCTGGACTAATAATAAAACTCACATAACAACAAAATTCTGTAAAGCAATTATCCTTCAATTAAAAAATAAATAAATGTTTAAAAACTGACACAGGATAGATTGCAGGAGAAAAGAAACAAATTTTAAAAAAATTTTTTTCAACTTTTTATTTTATATTGGAGTATAGCTGATTAGGGTCTTCCCTGGAGGCTCATCGTAAAAGAGTCAGCCTGACAACGCAGGCGTCACCAGAGACACTGTTTTGATCTCTGAATGGGAAGATCCCCTGGAGTAGGAAATGACAACCCTTTCTTGCCTGGAAAATTCTGTGGACAGAGGAGCCTGGCAGGCTGCAGTCCATGGGTCGCAAAGAGTCAGACATAACTGAGCGTGAGTGCGCGCGCGCGCGCGCACACACACACACACACACACACACACACACACACACACCGCCAATTAACAATGTTGTGATAGTTGCAGGTGGACAGCAGAGAGACCCAGCCATATGTATACATGTATCCATTCTCCTCCAAACTCCTTTCCCATCCAGGCTACCATATAACATCCCTGTGCTATACAGTAGGTCTTTGTTGGTTATCCATTTTAAATACAGGGGAAGGAAATGGCAACCCACTCCAGTATTCTTGCCTGGAGAATCCCAGGGACAGGGGACCCTGGTGGGCTGCTGTCTATGGGTCGCACAGAGTCGGACACGACTGACGCGACTTAGCAGCAGCATTTTAAATACAGTAGTGTGTACATGTCCGTCCCAAACTCCCTAACTATCCCGTCCCCCCATCCTTCCCTCCTGGCAACCATAAGTTCGTTCTCTAAGTTTGTGAGACTGAGAAACAAATTTTAATTTGTGCACACAGAGGTCTCATAGAAATGGAACCTAAGAAGTGGCCCAAACAAAGAAACAGTAAATTTGTGACGAATCAACAGGACAAAGAAGCTCAGGCTTTCGGTGCTCAGTTAGTGAAGAATGTAAACAGACTTGGGGCTTGAAGCGGTAGATTAAAATAACGAGGTTTGTTTGTATAAGCTTCTTGCCCCCAAATTCTCTGTCTTTGTTGATAAGGATGTCCTTATACCTCCAGATGCTGTAAGGTTTGTTTTCTGCTTTCAGGGGGACAGAGAAGAATCAGAGTTTTCCTCTTGCATTGGCTTCTTCTCAATCAACTTTGATTCAAAATAATCAATGTGGAGAGTTTCCTGGTGGCCAGGTGGTTATGATTCTGGGCGTTCACTGCCATGGCCTAGGTTCAATCCCTGGCCTGAGAACTGAGATTCCCACAAATGGTGCAGCCAAAAGAAGAAAAAATCATATGTCATTGTGACATATTTGGGGGCAATCCATCCTGGGCTGGATTGGGTTCAGCCAAGCCAACACTGTTATTTAGACCTCAAAATGGGAGAACTCTTAGTACAATAAGATTGTTTTGAGAATCAAAATGATAACGCATGTACAACAGTTGGCACAGTATCTGAATATAGTAGGTGCTTACCAAATACTAGCTAATGCTGTTGTTTTTCACACTTGCTTTTCATGTGGTATTAGAAAAGGGCCAGGGCTTTCTTACACAGAGATCCTGGCCAAGATTCCTCTGTTTAGGATGATCCAAGGAACATGAGCAAATGGTAGGAATTTGAACTTAGGTGTGGGCTTTTGAAGTTTCCAAAGAGAAAACCAGGGATGAAATATTCCCTTTGACAAGGGCCCATTAATGAGAGGTGGGAGTTTGTTTTTATAACAGTAAAAGCAGAAATACTTTCGTGTACCATTTGCCTTTGTTGAATGGATATGTTTGCATCTTAAAGATTATTCTACCAACATCTCCTGAGTGCAAAAATGTACCCCAAATCCCTCTTGCTGCTATTCCTGACAAGGATGGTCCCTGATATTTAGCATTGAGCTTAGATGTCAACACTGACTGTACTTACTTCCCTGGAATGAATTCTGAGCAATTTAAGCAGCTGAGATGCAATGGGAAAGGGTAATTAGAAATCCCCCTTTCCCTGGAAAGCACTGAAATAAGAGTCTGACTGGGCAAGCTCGTGACCATTCCATGTTGGAAAAGTTTTCTTGATGAGCCAAGACTCACAGTCTTATGTTTGTGATCTCAGCTTCCTCATCATAACCTGTGAATACTGTGATTCTGACTGTCCTTCCAAGTATTCTACTAGCCGCCAATCATTTGGGGTAAAAAACAAGAACTCACCGCTTTTGCTGCATGCTCACTTCCTTTGGATTATCTCTCACACTCCTTTAATTCTTCCTATTCTCCATACCTTTCTTGCTTCTCTTTCTTCAACCCCTCCCCTTGCTGCCTTCTCCTCTCTCATCAGCGATAGTAATAATTAACCACTTATGGAGCAGTCACTACATATCTGTCATTACTCTAAGTAGTTTGCATATGTTATTTTGCCTAATCCTCATAACACCCTTTGAAATGGGTACTATTAATATTACAGAAGAAAATAGAGGTCATCTACCCAAAAAGTGGAGGAAGAAGTATTTGAATTCCTGTCTATAGACTTAACCAATGAGTCAGTGCTGCCTTCACCACTTTGATGCTGAAGTAGAATAGTCTATTATCCCTGAGACTGATGGTTATCACACTTTGGGATTTATCAAGAGTGGTGATTATTCAGCAGAGACTGCACCTGTCTCTGTACCCACCTACAGAGGAGGCTGGAGGCTGGTGGGCAGGCCTTTGCCAACAACAGAAGTTTAGGCAGGCCAGCAAGGTAGAATATCCAAAGAAATGACCATATTGAGACATGAGCATGGTTATAGAATGATTTGAATTTGCTTTTTCAAAACAAACAAAGATCCAGTATCAACAAGATCTCAATGTTCTGCTGAATGTAGAGCACAGTCATGAGGCATTCCAGCAGCTGACACAAAAAATAGGGGGAAAAAAAGGATGAAAAAATAAATAAATCCAGGAAAGTTGAGTGGGCCCCTGTAGATATCTGTTTATGGATAAGTAGGCCCCAACCATCATCCTAGGAGGCTGGAGACAAGATTTCATACCTGGAGAAGAGTCCTGGCAAGTGTCATTTTGCCATTAGTCCAAAGTCCTATTAGAGAGGGGCTTTCAGCTTCCCTCATAGCTCAGTTGGTAAAGAATCCACCTGCAATGCAGGAGACCCCAGTTCGATTCCTGGGTCGGGAAGATCCACTGGAGAAGGGACAGGCTACCCACTCCAGTATTCTTGGGCTTCCCTTGGTGGCTCAGCTGGTAAAGAATCTGTCTGCAATGCAGGAGACCTGGGTTTGATCCCTGGGTTGAGAAGATCCCCTGGAGAAGGGAAAGGCTACCCATTCCAGTATTCTGGCCTGGAGAATTCCATGGACTCTATAGTCCATGGGGTTGCGAAGAGTCGGACACAACTGAGCGACTTTAACTTTCACTTTCAAGATAAAGACAAAGCCTCTGTTCTTGAAAAAGATTTGAGCAGACTACTGCTATAGACCTTCCAGAAGGGCTTAAAAACAAAAGCCCAATTATAGAAATGGAAGAATATATTATGTATGGGGAAAAGTAGGTATCAGGACATTAGCTTTAAAATCCAGTCTCCAAGAGATGCTTGAGGCTGCATCCTTATAACAACATGATACTCCAGTTGAGGGGGTAGTGACCCCCCTCATCAACCCAATATGCCAGAACAGCCCTGGAGATCACTGTGTGACCCCAGAGCAGCCAGAGTGCTTCCACAACAGGAGCCCAAAAGTAAATGCTAGGTCACTTGGGCTACTCAAATAATTCCTAAATCAGACTTTTGTTCTCTTGAAATTAAGAGAAGGATGAATCCTTAAATTTGGGGGTAACTAGACTCAGCTGGAGAAGGAAATGGCAACCCACTCCAGTGTTCTTGCCTGAAGAATCCCAGGGACGGTGGAGCCTGGTGGGCTGCCATCTATGGGGTCGCACAGAGTTGGACACTACTGAAGCGACTTAGCAGCAGCAACAGCAGCAGACTCAGCTATGTGGAAGCTAGAAAAGAAAGAGGTCTGAGCAGTCAATTGGGTGATTGATGATTAGTGGAAGTACATACCCACTACACCGTTTCCTTCATTATACTCAATTTTTTATTATATGCTTAGAGTGCTGTTGTTATTTTTCAATCACTAAGTTGTGTCCAACTCTGTGATCCCATGGACTGCCGCACGCCAGGCTTCCCTGTCCTTCACTATCTCCCAGAGTTTGCTCAGATTCATGTCCATAGAGTGCTGAATAATGATAAAATGATGAGTGGCAGGATCTAATCTTTGAGAATCTGTATGTGTGTGTGTGTGTGTGTGTGTGTGTGTGTGTGTTTATTTTACAGAAGAGGATTCATGTCAACCCAAATCTCAATAAAGATTATATAAAGTAAAGAAAAAAAAAATCCAGCAGAAAATAGTATACTATTGTATGGGGGGTGGTAGCTTCCTTGTTTCAAAACCCTCATAACCAAGGAGTTTCCATTCTCATGGAGAATGGCACAAAACTAACCCTTTGCTTCCTCTTTGTCCTTCATTCCCTTCACTCAGAGTAACCAGTTACAACCATCTTTCTTTGGGTGCTGCTACCTCTGGTAATTCTTCCAGACCTGCAGTACTCAGGGAAGCAGTGGATGGGAGGAGACAAGGGGAAAGTAAGCTATGGCTGAAGAAATATCAAGAAATGCTGATTTGCTGCTGCTGCTGCTAAGTCGCTTCAGTCATGTCTGCTCTGTGCCACCCCATAGACGGCAGCCCACCAGGCTCCTCTGTCCCCAGGATTCTCCAGGCAAGAATACTGGAGTGGGTTGCTATTTCTTTCTCCAATGCATGCATGGATGCTAAGTTGCTTCAGTCATGTCTGACTCTGTGAGACCCCATGGACAGCAGCCCATCAGGCTCCTCTGTCCACAGGGAAGTGTCCTAAAGAAGCAAGGGGGTTCAGGTAGCTATTAAGCAACAATATGCCCTTTCTTATTTCCATTCCCATGAAAACATTCATGCTGGCCTTTTGTAACATCTCCATAATACTCCAGTTCTCCTTTTTTCCATAAGAGTTGTCTGGAAGTATTATTTTAATCTCTGTAACATGTTTTCTTATTTTACATAACGAGCACTTATGGTGCCTAGTATATGCCAAGTACTTTTCTAATAGGTTTACAAATATTAACTCATTTAATATAACACTTCTATGAAACGCTCCTGTTAGTCTATTTCTTTTTTTTTTTAATTTTAATTGGTGGCTACTTACTTTACAATATTGTAGTGGTTTTGCCATACATTGACATGAATCAGCCACGGGTGTACATGTGTTCCCTCTCCTGAACTCCCCTCCTACATCCCTCCCCATCTCATCCCTCTGGGTCATCCCATTGCACCAACCCTGAGCACCCTGTCTCATACAACGAACCTGGACTGGTGGTCTGTTTCATATATGATAATATACATGTTTCAGTGCTATTCTCTCAAATCATCCCACCCTCTCCTTCTTCCACAGAGTCCAAAAGACTGTTCTATGCATCTGTGTCTCTTTTGTTGTCTCGCATATAGGGTTATCGTAACCACCTTTCTAAATTCCATATATATGCGTTAGTATACGGTATTGATGTTTATCTTTCTGGCTTACTTCACTCTGTATAATAGGCTCCAGTTTCATCCACCTCATTAGAATTGATTCAAATGTGTTCTTTTTAATGGCTGAGTAGTATTCCATTGTGTATATGTACCACAGCTTTCTTATCCATTTGCTGCTGATGGTCCATTTAGAAGCTGATAAAACCGAGGCACAGAGAGTTTAACTTTCCCAAGGTCTCATGGCTAGAGCCTGGCAGGAGCAGGATTCAAGCTCAGGCAGTCTGGGTTTTCATCGCTAAGTCATGGTGCCTGACACAGGGGCAGAAAGAAGGTGCCCCTCACGGCAACTCTCCCTTTGGGGTCTCTAGTTTCTTCTCTGTTGCTGTATGTACCTGAGAGCAGTGTCATGTCATCTAATTTTCATACTTCCTCAAAAGTAGTAGAGAAATTTTATTTCATTTACCAAAAGAATCCTGTGGTTTAGCAGGTAATTGGCTTAGTCATGGTCATTTAGCTAATTGTCAATAGAACCTTGGCTCAAACTTATTTCTTGATCTTTTACTAACCATGCTATGAATCCCTAGCCTGTGAACATATGCACATTTTTGTTAACAATATGAGAATATTAGAGTGGAAATAATTTGCTGTTAGCCAACTGCTCTTTCTTATTAATCAGTTTACACTCTGAACCTTCACTTCCTTACCAAGGGCGGGAGACCTGTAGAGTTATTTCTTGCCCTCACTGTTTCTCTTACTCCGAGTTTTCTACCTTGCTTTTTATTGCTAGAAAAAGGGAAAGTGGGTGAGTTGCCAAAAAAAGTATTTATTCTTTTAACAAATATTTAATAATCATCCACTAATTGTAAGGGAAATACTAGTGACCAAAACAGAAAAAGACTGCATGGCAATTATAGTCTCATGGGGGTGCAAGATGGGAAAGACGATAAGTAAATATGCACATGCAATGCTTTAGTAGTCATAACTGCTGTGAAGAAAAATAAATAAGGTAAGGGAGCGATGGGAAAGAGACTGCTACTTAACATGGTGAAGCTCTCTCTGAAGATATGACATTGGAACAGAGTTTCACAGTGAAGGAGTGCTGAAAAGAATGTTGTAAAAAAGGAGGACAGCAAGTATTTAATAAAAAAGGTTCTAAGGTGTTCTTAGCCAGTTTGAAGAACGAGAAAGTCAGTGTGGTTGGAGAGGGCAGGGGAGAGAAGGATATGTGATCAAGTGGGAAGAGAGGGGTCAGAACAGATAGGATCTAGGAGACTAGGGAGTCCCTTGAAACCCCAAATGTACACTGTCTTCATTTTTAATAGACTCTAAGGAGAACTATGAAATTTAGGTCTAAATGCCCTCTCTGTTGCCATCAATACTTGTTATTTTGTAATCTCTTTGGGTTTCACCCAACACTTCTCAGTAAATTTCCCTTACTCAGGTCTGAAGAATTTCCCTCTAGCCAGTTAACATCCTCCTACCCCATCAATATTGCTAACCCAGATGAGGTTTCTGATTATTTTTTCCAAACACACTTCTTATTCTCATACTCTCTATTTCCTTCTTTCAATCAGTGATTTTTGGCAGCTACTTTATCATGAAATGTACATTTGTAAAGTTCACCCATTCACATGGGTTCATCCAGGGAAACAGAAGTTATCATCTAAAACACACAAGATATATAAGGCCAAGAAAGATGCCCAGCTTCCCTTCCAGGAGGGGAAATCCAGCTCCAGTGAATAGCCTGTCCATGGTGTTCTCTGTTCGAGCTGGTGTCATCCTGACCCTCCAGTTACCTCTTCACCATAGCTACATCGAGGTCATGAGGAACCTATTTTTCCATCCAAGCCCACATCACAGAGTTCCAGCCTTTTCTTGCCTTTGCTTCTCTTCTAGAAGTATTGTCTTTCTCTCACCCTATCCTGTTGCGGTCTGGCTATGGGAATCAGGAAATCACACTCATTCAGTTCAGTCACTCAGTCGTGTCTGACTCTGCGACCCCATGAACTGCGGCACACCAGGCTTCCCTGCCCGTCACCAACTCCTGGAGCTTGTTCAGACTCATGTCCATCGAGTCAGTGATGGTCTTGTTTTTTCTCCTGTCTTTGATCACTTTCATTCAAGAAGCTCTTTAGTTCTTCGCTTTCTTCACACTCATTAGGAGATATTATAAATGTGGGTCATCTCTTTTCATTGGGCCCCAAGCCTGCTCACCAGTCCCTTCATTGCCCCAGTCAACCTGTTAATTCCCTGGGGGTGTTCCCTAGAGCAGCATTTCCTCAAAAATTTTACATTCATCAAAATAATTATAGCAACTACCATTTTTTTGTGTGCCAGGAATTTGTGCTAACTGTTCTTTCTTCATAATTGCATTTAATAATTACCTTTAGGTAAGGAACCTAAGAATCAGAGAATTTCAATTATTTTCCCCAAATAACATATCTAGGTTCAAATATATCTAGATTCAAGACCTGTGCCCCTAACTTTATACTTCTTAAGTAGCCCCTCTCCTGCCTCCTCTTGCTTCCTACATTACTGAAGGTATGAAGGCCATCAGGCATGACTATCTACCATTTTATTTTCTCTACTCCAAAGTGTCCACTACATATTAAGCAAATGTCTATCTGCAGTGCAGAAGACCCAGGTTCAATCCCTGGGTTGGGAAGATGCCCTGGAGAAGGAAATGGCAGCCCACTCCAGTACTCTTGCCTGGAAAATCCCATGGATGGAGGAGCCTGGTAGGCTACAGTCCATGGGGTTGCAAAGAGTCAGACACTACTGAGCGACTTCACTTCACTTCACTTCATGTGCCCTCACAACAATTTCATGAGGTAAGCATCATTATATCTTATCTTGTAGCTAAGTAAGATAAGGACCTCAGTAACTGTCAGGACGGAGAAGGCAATGGCACCCCTCTCCAGTACTCTTGCCTGGGAAAACCCATGGATGTAGGAGCCTGGTAGGCTGCAGTCCATGGGGTCGTGAAGAGTCAGACACGACTGAGTGACTTCACTTTCACTTTTTACTTTCATGCATTGGAGAAGGAAATGGCAACCCACTCCAGTGTTCTTGCCTGGAGAATCCCAGGGACGGCAGAGACTGGTGGGCTGCCGTCTATGGGGTCGCACAGAGTCAGACACGACTGAAGCGACTTAGCAGCAGCAGCAGCAACTGTCAGGAATTGAACACAGGCCCATCTGACTCAAACTGTGTTTCTTCCATCTTTTCAAGCAAATTTTCTTCTATCCTTACTCCCCAAAAGACCTCAAAATATCAATATCCTTGCACTCATCCTTTCCTTTTTTCCTTCCACTTCAGATGAAGGCATGACCCTCTTCTGACTGAAAACATATACCTTTCTCTACACACCATTTTCTTTCCAATTTTTGTTCCACACAAGCCTTAGTGGCCTGTGTATACTTCACTGTGCTTGGTGCTTGGGATTTGAAGACAAGATTCCTGGATTCAAGTGACTCAGTGTCCAGAAACAGACAGGTGGGTTCATGACTACCACCCAGCGTGGCAAGTACTATGAGAGAGAAACAAAGATCTCCATGAGTAGGGGCATCTATTCTAGAGTAGATATGATCAGGGAAATCTCTATCTTCTTTTCCTGCATACCACACTTCCCCCATCAATACTTTCTATTTTAAAGCAAAATCAAATAAATTAGTTTTGTTTGGCCCTTTAGCTAGCTATTTGTTCTATTTTATAACCTTTCTTTCACTATGAAGCTTCTCCACTTTTTCACCACCTTTTCTTTCCTCAATCCTCTACACACTGGCCTTCATTTGAATCATCCTAACTTGAACTACATTCTCAAAGGCCATCAATAACCTCCTAACGGACAAATCTAGGGGTCATTTTCAGTCTTCAACTCACTTGAAGACTCTGGATCATGAGACGTCAGTGAGAGTTACCTTCTTGAGATTCTTTCTCCTCTTGAGTTTCATGATTTTGTCCACTATTGGTGCCTCTCTTGCCACTGTATCACTTGATCTATTCAGTTTCTTTTGATAGTGCCTCTTCTATAACTGTAAGCACTTATCACATGGTTCAGCCTTGGACTTCAGCCTATTCTTCCTGAGTGACTCTCTCCTTCAATCACCTCCTCTCCATAGATGATTCCTAAACCACTTGGATTTCAGTTTGATGGCAAGTGGCAAAGACTCAAAAATAAGAATTCCTTAAAGAAGAAAGAAATTTATTTCTTGTTAGTGTAAAATGAATGGAGTTGGCATTTCAGTTGGTAGAATAGTTCACAAGGTCTTCAGGGATCCACATTTTTTGAGTCTTCCTGCTCCATGATTCTCAGTACTTGGCTTGCTCTTCTTGATCCAAAATGTCCAAGATCCACTGTCATGGCATTCCAGCCTATAAGAAGCAAGGAAGAGATGAAGAAAGCAACCGCCCTCTTCTTAACGACATAAAAGTCACTACAATACTTGCACTTTTGTCCCATGGACCCGAACTTAGTCACATGACCAAACTGAGATTGCAGAAGGCTGGGTGATGTAATCTTTATTCTGGGTGACAATACACCTTGCTAAAAGTTAGGGATTCTGTTACTAAGAATGAAGAAGAAAATAAATATTGGAAAACAACCAGAAGATTCTGCCACAGCCCCTAAACAATACTTTGAATCCATTAACTTTTCTTATCTTCCTTTCTTCTAACTTCTTATTTAGTGGTGCACCATCATCTCACATTCAGTGTTTCTGACACTAAACTTGTCTTCTCCTTTTGGCTTCTTTCAAGCATAAACTTAATCAAATTCCAGTAGCTATTAGTTTTCCACTCTCTTGAAGTAGACACCAAATACACTCATGACAAAAGATTCCATGGGGGGGGGGGGGGGTGCTATCTCTCAAATTCATCCCTTCCTTTCCATTCCCGTTATCACCTCTCAATTCCCTGACATGCCTCCTTATTCCTTGCCTTTCTTTTTCAGAACCTGAAGACCTGAGACTAATAATCTAACATTCTTTTCATTCTTCAAGGTCCTCTTCAAATTCTGTTTCCTCCAAGATGTTTTCTCTAACCATTGCAGATTAAAGTGATCTATCCTTCTTCAAATTCCTATTGTAATTAGTCTGTACCATTCATTTGAATTTATAATTTACTAGTTCACATTGCAAAGGTGAGTGATGAGTGTGTATGTGTGTGTGTGTCTTATTTCCCTAACCATATATGAAATTTAAAAAAAAGACAGATAACTTGTCTTGGTCATAGACTTGCATAGTGCTTTTCATAGTAAGTCCTTAAGACATTTTTGTGCCACAAATTCTCTCTGAAATTGAGTTTTCTTAAGGTGTTTAAGTGTTCAAGCCCCTCAACACCTAGTCATCATACACCAAAGTCTTTAGAGAAGGACTGGTACTGAGGTGCTTTAAATTATCCTTAATAATTGTTCATACATTCCTAATTGTTTGGTGTTGCCAAGGTCATCATAGAGATGGACTAAGGAAGTCCTAAAGGGCATGTCCTAATTGTTAAGATGAGGATGAGAATGAGAATCATTATCATTAATAACCTCAGAAATAACTGAGGCTATTTATTGATTTTGCCTTGATGGTCAACAAAGAGTTTCCACTCATACATGGTTTTTCTGATCACTAATTAGATAGGCAAATTTTATAGTTATTATTGCCATTCTGTAGATGAAGAAACTGAGACTCAGAAAAGCCTTGTGACTTTATTAAGGTTGACCAGATCATAATAGAAGTAGCAGCTATGGCTACTCATAGCGCCTATGATTTCATCCTCCCTATCTTTTCTTTGCATGCTATGATTTTGTGGCTGCCTCATACCTCCATTGGGTGTTCAAAGGTACATATTATGCTTGTGCAAGCCCTACACTTTTTCTCAGCAAGCCCAGGAGTCTCACCAGTAGCACAACAGCACAAAATAGTAAAAGGACTTCCTCTAGCTTAGCTATCTGCCACCCTCATTGTCTCACCCTTTGATACCGAAGCACCACTTCCTGAATGACTTGCTAGAGAAGACAAGATATACTTCAAAAAGCAACACCACCCACCGACCATTCTGTGACTGCACAACTGCCCTCCTACTAAGAGCTCAGCCTTAGCAAACTGCCCACCATTTCCTGGGGTTTGATGAGAAAACCCACCACAATTATGAGTCTATGGAACCCCCACCTTTTCCATCTTCTCACGCTGAACCTGAATCCAAAGAGTGAAATGGAAGTTAGGCACCAGGACTTGATATCAAAAAAAAAAAAAGATAAAAACCTTGTGAGATCTGGCACCAGTGCCAGCTGTACACTTTGCAGAACCCAGTAGAATATGAAAATATAGGGTCCTTTTACAATTAATATTAAGAAGTTCATGACGACACAACAGCATTAAATCAAGTTCAGGTCCTTCTGAGCTCAAGGCTCTTTACCCTGCACAGGTCACATGTCCAGTCAGGGACATTCAAGGACTCAGGCTGGGACACTCCAAGTGCCGCTCTACCAGATCTCATCAACCCAGTGGCAGAGTTTATCTGGGGAGAATTAATCTTCAAGGAATGGATTTTGGTAAACTCTGACTCCTGCCACCAAAAACAAGCTTAGTCTCTCTTTCTGTTCCCCCAGTAGTTTGGTTCCTATTGCTTTTACTGTTGAGTACTCATCATATTATATTACTGTTCACATGTATGCACATGCATCTTATTCTCTGGGCTCTGAGTTCCTCAGAGCTGCCACCATGTCCTATTCATCCCTGAGTGGCACTTGTTTAGTCACATCCCACTCTTTTGTGATCCAGTGAACTGTAGCCCTCCAGGCTCCTCTGTCCATGAGATTTCCCAGGCAAGAATACTGGAGTGGCTTGCCATTTCTTTCTCCAGGGCATCTTCCCAATCCAGGCAGATTCTTTACCACTGAGCCACCTGGGAAGTCCTAGCACTTAATAAATGTTTGTAGTTAAGGGTCCTTAGTCTCCTTCTTCCCCCCAGGACCTTATTACATCTCCATCTGTACTTAGCCTACCCCAACTAAGTCATCAGTCCTTGCCTGGGATATTCCTTCTAAGGGAAAATCTTGGATGTTCTGAAAGGAAAGAGGTTTATGTAAGCAGTCCCGGGCTTGTCCAGAAAGTACTGGGCTAGAGTGCAAGGGTGGTCATAGTGAGACAGCACCATCAGTTTAAGAAATCCCTTTGCTTTTCTGACACATCACAATGACTTGTATTCTCAGTGACTTTTATTCTTATCCTCTTTATGCCAAGCCCTGAATAAACTTCAGAGTCATGCTGAACTGTTTTGTTCTAAAAGTGAAAAGTTTTATTCTGCTCCTTGGAGCTTATTTGCAGTCAGTACTCATCAGAATGGCCCTGTTAGTGTTTATGGCTGAAGCTCTTCTTGATTGGTCAGTGCTTGTGCCTATTGGTTATTAAATGTTTTGAATATCATACATGCTGGCTCAAAACACCCTCTCACACCATATAGCTCAGTGAAAATAAGAGAGTAATGAAAGAATAGAAGAAAAGGGAGAAAATAACACCTTATAATTATATTGCCATTCATTTTACAAACTGTATTAAATCAGTTTATCTTCGTAAGGTAATGGAGGAGAAGAGAACAAAATAAATTTTTCATTTTTTTTCATATGGTAGATTTTCATCCTTCAGCTTTATACTGAATACTACAATCCCAAAATTATTCCTGGATTCCCAGAATGAATCAAGTCCCTTTCCTATTTTCTCTCAAAGTGCCATAACACTTATCCTATTTATAGTTACCTTATCAAACTTGTTCTCTTTATTTAAGTTCCAAGGAACAGGAACTATGTCTATTTTTACTCACCATTGTACCCCAGTCTCCTTACAACATGCTTTAAAGAGTAGAGGCTCAACAAGCATTTGTATTATAATCAAATTAATAAATACTCGCTATAAGATCTAGAACAAAGTTGTCCTTGAATAAATACGTTCATTCATTCATAAAAGTATGAATGAATAAATGAGCTTTGCTTACTTCAGAAGGTGCTCCAAAAGAGCCTAGGCAATACAAACTGAATTTAATTTATTAAATCATCCCACAAATATTTACTAGGCACCCTCTAGGTGTCAGGTACTCATCTACAGACTGGGGTTATAACAGTACGCAAAAAGAGCCCTCAAAATCACTAACTTGCTGAATATTTACTCCAGAACCTCTAAAACATTCTTTGCCTATATCTTCTAGGAATAGAGGCATAAATGTAACTCTTTTTTTGCAAAGACCATGGCAGCCATCACAGGCTCTCGTCCCCAGCTCTTCTATCACTTGGCAATATGACCTTGGGAAAGAAAATAATATCTCAAACTTCAGAGGCTTAAATATAGAGATTTATGGCCTTAATCTCTCAAATTCCATCTAACTCTTAGAGTGTAGGTGTCTAAATAAATATGTTTCAATGAAATGGATTGTTTACAAATTCACTGGGAAACTTAGTTTTTGAATGAAAATCTTTTAGAAAATTTAGCCATCATAGCATGTTAAATATATTTAAAGTAGAATCCAAAAAAAGAGAAAAAAGATACCATCAAGAACCTGGATCAGCTGCTCCTCAGGGAGATTCAAGCCTGGAAAGACAGAGAATTCGAAAAGGAGCAGCAGTCAACTGGTTATGGTTTTGTCAAATGTTTATGGTTTTCTATTTATGTTCTCAGGTCTGGAAGCAGCTGGAAGTGACACAGACATCTTCATAGTGAATGGGATTCTGGGGGAGTCAGCTACTTTTCCCTTAAATATCCAACCATCACAGAAAGTTACCAGCATTTCTTGGCATTCCAAAACATCTGTTGCTCTTGTAACACCAGCAAACTTCGGAGCAGAACCCATAGTTATCATAACCCACCAAAATTACCATGAACGAATAAGCGTCTCAGGTCAGAACTATAACCTGGAGCTCAGAAATCTGAGGATTGAAGATTCAGGGATCTACAAAGCTGACATAAATGTAGAGACCTCTAAAACAACCACCACCAGGTGCTACAACCTTCAAGTCTATCGTAAGTTGTGGAAAGAGAGAGGGCTTGTTTTTTATTTTTACTTTGCAATTTGGTATGTAAAAACACCTTTATTTCTGACAGTTGGGTTCCCTAAATCTTTTCATACTTATAAGTACTTACATAAATATATTGATGCTTACAGAGAGGGTGTGGCTTTGCTTGCATTTAGCAATGTACTCTTCCTGTGGACCTTGTTTTTCTTTTCTATAAAATGCAAATAATTACACATTTACTTCCCATAGTTATTGTGAGAATCAAGTAAGATAGGGTATGCAAAGTACTTTTAAAAAATCCTTTTTATTTTGAAATAATTATAGAGGCATAGAAAGGTGTAAAGAAATGTATAAGGAGGGCCTGTGTGCATTTCACCCATCTTTTCCCAATGGTAGCAGCTTACATAACTAGAGTACAATATCAAAGCCAGGAAATTGGCATTGGTGCAACCTATAGAGCTTATTTACATTTCAGCAGTTATATGGGAACTCATTTATGTGTATGTGTGAAGTTCTGTACAACTTATTCACATTAATAGCTTCATGTAACCACTACCATAATCAACAAACTTAACTGGACCAATGTCACAAGATTCCTTCATCCTTTACAGTCACTCATTACCACCCTCTTTCTCCTCCCAAACTCCTCGAAGACATTAATCCATTCTTCATATCCAGAATTATGCTACTTCACGAATGTTACATAGATAGAATCATGCAGTATGCACGCATTTGAGATTGGCCTTTTTCATTCATCATAATTTCTTTGAGTCATCCTAATTATTGCAACTATCAATAGGTTATATATTTTTATTGCTGTATAGTATTTCATGGTACAGATGTGCTACTTATTTAACCGTTCACCTACTGAGGGATATTTTAGTTGTTTCTAGTTTGGTGCTAAATCACTTCAGTCGAGTGCGACCGTTTGCAGCCCCATGGACTGTAGCCCACCAGGCTTCTCTGTCTGTGGGATTCTTCAGGCAAGAATACAGGAGTGGGTTGCTATTTTCTTCTCCAGGCAGCTTCCCAACCCAGGGATCAAACCTTCATCTCTTATGTCTCCTGCACTGGCATCACCTGAGAAGCTATTCTAGTTTTGGGGCAATTACAAATAACGTTGTACTATGTGTGTGCTATGAATATTTGTGTACAAGTTTCTACATTAAATGACTTTCTGTTTCTTTAAGATAAATGCCCAAGAATGAAATCGTATGGTAAATCCCTTTTTCTTTTTTTAATTTTTTATTGTGATTAAATATACATAACATTTAACATGTTAATTATTTTTAAGTGTAACACTCAGTGGCATTAAATACATTCACATTGTTGTGCAATCATCAGTACTCTTCTGAACTTTGTTTTCCGCTTTTAAATAGATGCTATTTTTTAGAGCAGTTCAAGGTTCATGAAAAATTGAGTAAAAGTACGGGAGTTCCCATATGCATCCTGCCGCCAACAACATCGGAGAAGGCAATGGCACCCCTCTCCAGTACTCTTGCTTGGAAAATCCCATGGACAGAGGAGCCTGATAGGCTACAGTCCATGGGGTTGCTAAGAGTCAGACACGACTGAGCGACTTCACTTCCACTTTTCCCTTTCATGCACTGGAGAAGGAAATGACAACCCACTCCAGTATTCTTGCCTGAAGAATCCCAGGGACGGGGGAGCCTGGTGGGCTGCCGTCTATGGGGTCGCACAGAGTCGGACATGACTGAAGCGACTTAGCAGCAGCAGCATTGATACATCAGTATCAACTAAAGTCCATAGTTTACATTAGGGTTCGCTCTTAGTGTTGTACATTCTATGGGTAATGGTAAAAGTATAATGATATTTATCCACCGTTATAGTATCATTCAGAATAGTTTCACTGCCTTGAAAACCTTCCATGTTCTGCTTATTCACCCCTCCACACTACCCCTGGGAACCACTGATCTTTTTACTGTCTCCGTTGTCGTTGTTTGGTTGCTAAGTCGTATCTGACTCTTTGCTTCCCCCATGGACTGCAGCATGCCAGGCTCCTCTGTCCTTCACTGTCTCCCAGAGTTTGTTCAGATTCATGTCCATTGAGTTGGTGATGCTATCTAACCAGCTCATCCTCTGCCACCCTCTTCCCCTTTTGCTTCAAGCTTTCCCTGCATCAGGTTTTTTCAAAGAGGAAACTATCTCCATGGTTTTGTCTTTTTCAGAATGTCTAGTTGGAATCACATAGTATGTAACCCTTTCAGATTGGGTTCTTCCACATAATAAAATACATTTGAGTTCTCTTCATACCTTTTCATGGCTTGATAACTCTCTCCAAAACTTTTGAGTCATTTTTAGTGTTAAAAGTATTGCCAAATTATTTTGGATTCCCATCAAAAATGTATGAATGATTTGGTGTCTCTAGCATTTAATGTTGTCAGTATATTTTATTTTGGCCATTCTGATGTGTGTGTAGTAATATTTCATTTTGGTTTTTAATCTTAATTTCACCAGTAGCTAATGCAAAATGCTTTTAAGAGGTAAAATATTAGTACAGTTATTATCACTAAAATTGAATTCACTGGCAGGTGTGTGGTGTGTCATGCAGTGCTATTCAAGATATGGTCTGTGTGTGGCAGCATCTTATTGGAAATGCAAATTCTCAGGCCCCAATCCTTACCTTTGGTGGTGAAGCCCAGGAATCTGTATTTTAACATTCTCTCTGGACTATTCCTATGTATACTACAGTTTGAGAAGTGCTCATCTAGAACTGCCCTGTCCAGTATGGTAGTCAGTAGTTACATGTAGCTCTTTCTTAAGTATTTGAAACATGATGAGTACAAATCGAGATGTGCTGTAAATGTAAAATACACACTAGATTTTGAAAGGTTGCTGCTATGAGCCGTGAATGACACTGGGATTCTTGGCCTCTGGAGGAGAAAAATTTGATTCAGAGCCAGTGACAAGGCTTGATTGCTCAGAGCTTTTTGTGTAATACAGTTTTATTAAGTATAAAAGATATAGAGAAAGCTTCTGACATAGATATCAGAAGAGAAAGAAAGAGTGCCCCCTTGTTGGTTTTTAGCAAGGAGTTCTACACCTATTAGCAAGCTGCTAATTAAAGAAAGGAAATGCCTCAAAACTGAGAAAGTTGCACCAGGCCCTTCACCCACAACAGGCGTTTTAAGATAGCATTGGCACAAGGTGAGTCATCCTGGGCCATAAAACAATTGACATGAATCTTGAGGAAAGGCAGATTTCCAAGCAAATACATAATTTCATTAACATAACTTAAGAGAACATCTCCATAAGAAAAACGCATTGACTAGCTCAAGGTTTGAGAAAAGTTCAGGCGAACCAGGTGTCATCATGGCAACACAGAATTTTAAAAGAAACCTCCTTTTAATTTTGTATAGAGGAGGAAAAAAAATCTGACACTTGTAGTTTGTTTCTTCCTGCCGCTTAAAAGAGTGAAAAGAAAAATGTCTGACATTTGCAGTCTATTTCCTCCAGGGACCCCTAACCTTCCTGCCTGTTACCTCTCAATTTCAAAGTCTTGTCATTTTATGGGTTTCATAAAATATCTCATTAATTATTTTTATATTGGTTCCATGTTGGCTATATTGAGTTAAATAAAATATATTATTACATCACCTGTTTATTTTCACCATTAGAAAACCTTAAATGACATAAGTGAGTAACATTTTTTCAGCACTAATTTCTAGCATAGAGAATATTTGAACCATGTCTCAAGGATTTTACCATCTCCATCTGCCCCACAGTAGAAAAACACAGAAATGCGGCTAATACAATTCAGGTATATAGTTAGTCCACTAAAATTCAAGCTGCATAAAGGCAGAGACTTGTATATGATGTGTATCACTATATCCCCAGCTCCCACCTTGCCAGGCACACAGTGGGTGCTGCAGAAATATCTGTTGAATGAAAGACTGAGTTAAGCATAGTAGTCCCGGGTCCTAATACAATGTCTGGTGATTGTAAGTGCTCAATTAATATAGCATAATTGAAAGAACCATACTCAAGTTGGACACTTCAGAAAATATCTGACTCATTCAAGACCTTTGCTTGTGAAAATAAAGAGGGCATTCAATTTTATGATACTTGTTTTCATCCCTTTATATGTTTAGTTTTACCCACTCAGTCTTTAGATGTAGGAATCCCGAGGTGTCCCTCACAACTTGAAAGGAGGCCTGACTTCCCTGAGGCAACACGAGAGGTTCCCAGAGGTCCCCGTCGCAACTGGAGAAACACCATGAGATTCCCCCCTCAATGCGAGATGAGGCCTGATTCCCCTGCAGTGACTCGAGAGCAATCCCGCACTTCCCCTCGCAACTCGAAAGAAGACTTGAATTCCCTGAAGTAACACGAAAGGTTCCCTGAGGTCCCCGTCGCTACTCGAGAGGAACCCCAAGCCTCCCACCGCAACACGAGAAAAACCACGAAATTCCCCCCTCAACGCGAGATGAAGCCTTTTTCCCCTTCAGCACCTCCAGAGTAATCCCGAGTTCCCTCTCGAAACTTGAAAGGAGGCTTGACTCCCTTTATGCAACTCAAGAGGTTCCCCGAGATACCCGTCACCATTCAAGAGGAACCCTGAGTTTCTGGCCACAACTCGAGAAGAGCCCCATATTCCCCACCTCATCTTGAGATGAGGGCCGATTCCCCTGCTTCAACTCCAGAGGTGTCCCGACTTTCCCCTCGCACCGCAAGAGGAGGCTTGTCTCACCTATTGAAACTCGAGAGGAACCCCACAGTTCCTGTCACAAGTTGAAAGGACACCGAGTTCCCCCTCAAATCGAGATAAGGCATGATTCCCCTGCACCGACTCGAATGGAACCCCGAGTATCCCCTCACAACACGAAGGGAGGTCTGACTCCCCTGTTGCACCTCTAGAAAAAGCCCAAGTGGCCCGCCTGAACTCAGCAGGAGGCCTGACACTACTTTTACAACTCGACAGGAAAGCGGAGATCCATGCCTCAAAATGAGACAAGGTGTGAAATCTTAGAGAATTCCCATACAACAAAATCTGTGCTTTTTGGATAGTGAGCTGAGAAGACAAAGAGAAAAAAACTGACATTTACTGAACACTACTTGTCTGACATTCTACTAATTTTTAAAAATACATAAAGATTATACATATTTAGGCAACATATGCACAAAAGATAATACAGTGAAATTCAACTCTCCCTTCTCAGGGGTAGTCACCGTTACCAGTTTATTTTGCCTCTTTAGTAGAAAATTAAAGTACATATAAGCATAAATAGAGTGATGATAGATAGACAAATTGATGGATAGTAGAGTGGTCTATCTGTGTAATAACTCATTTAACCCTCTCATTCACCCTAGCTAGAGAAATTTGTTGTCCCCACGTTATAATTGAGGGAGCTGAAGCTCAGTACCACTGGATATCTTTGCCACAATTTCATAGTTAGAGAACAGTGGAGCCTGGATTCTGAAGCTGGTCTCCAATGGCCTCCACACTCTTTGACTTGGAAAGATGAAGTCCTGTCAGCCACAACTCTGATCTTCATTGCCCGTCAGATTTGTGTAGGATATGTTGGGGGAGTGTGCAATTTCCTCAATTCTGTCTCACTGCAGCAAAGATTTGAAATGGCAGGCCAGTGTTACATCTCGGTTACAGCTCAGTTTTATTTGGCAGTCAAAGGATAGTACACCCTCAAGGTGTGAAGGTGAGCTGACCCAAAAGGAGAGAGACTCAATCTTGGCTCCTCTTTTTAAATGTTTTGTCTCCTCCCCCTGAGCCTGCTCTGTGAAAACTGGGCCAGCCAGGAAAGCTGTTTATTTCACCTGAGGGTCTCACTCCAGTCCTCATATTTTCTTTTGTTCCATTTTTGCGGGTTTTACCCTTTCTTTGCCTTGTAGCCACCACCATTTTGGACTCCTTTTTCCTATTCTAACTACCTAACATACAACCCTCAAGAGGTGGGAGGCCCAATTCTTTGGGAATAGAGGTGTTGAGGTCTCTCTGGCTACTTCCTGCTGAGCTGGGACAGCAAGGGGCATTGAGCCTTCCCCTCTTGCTTATAGCAATCCTCAGAGTCCTTATAGCAGTGTCCATCTAAGGGTGAGTGATATTTCCCATGGTCGGTTGTAGTTTTATACATCCTTGTTGAACTGGCACTGCATGTTGTAGCTTGTTGACCTGGGCAGAGATAAAATGGGTTAGAAAATTAATAATACATGGAGCAATCACAAGCATCATCAAATGATGATAACAGGAATTAGTAGGGGCATTAGCCAATTCCAAATCCTCCCTCGCCAGGAGAAGGATCCCCAAGGAGAGATTGTAGCCACCCCGAGAAATCTCCAGATCGTTCTTTAAGATCCCATAGGATCTGAATGTTTTTCTTGAGGACTGTGAGACTTTCTTTAGCTTGGCTGGAGGTATTTACCCAGAATCAACACATTTCATTCAAGATGGCTTAAGTCCCTCCTTGTTCAGGGATCAGGAGATGTATCTCCTGTCTTTTTTGGAGTATAACCCCTGCCAGGCTGTGTTGGCTCTTAAGAGCTGTCCTGAGAAATATTATCCCCAGAAATTTGATTTTGGGGGTGTTCATTAGGATAGCACTCATTTGTAGTTCTGAATAGGTATCTGAGATCTCTCAGGGGTTCACAGGTGTGTTGAGTGTCCTCTTCTGTTTTCTTCCATGGCTTGACTCATGAGTAGTGAATCCAGGAGTCGTGTCCTGTAACCTTGACTGCTGTGGGGGTAGAAATTATTACAGGGTAGGGGCCCTTCCATGTGGGCTGGAGTTGAGCCTTTGGGGACCCATCTTTCCAGACTTTAATTAGGACATGAATCCCTGAAGCATATAGTGGTGGCTCTTTAGAATCTTTTGGTTCCTGGTTGACACCTCACAAGCATATATCTTGTTGGAATTGCCCAGTGGCCATGGTGTAAGACTGGAGGGTCTGAGCCTCTGAATCTAGGAAGAGATCATTGACATAAACAAAAGTTCTCCCATATAGCATCTCATAAGGACTAAGACCAATCTGTACCTTAGGGGCAATACAGGTGTGGAGGAGAGCTATTGGTAAAGCCTTCTTCCATCCCAGGGAGATCTTCTGGGTTATCTTTTTTATCACTGATTTTAAGAATAGGTTGGCTGGGAAAACCTTCAATCCATACTGTATCTATCATGGCTAGTAGGGTATTTATACCCTTGCAAATCAGTCTGTGGAACTAAGGTGGCAACCCCTATTATGTCACTGTTTTGTGATGGTACTCTCTTAGCTGCCTGATCGTCTGCTTGGTTCCCTTGTTCCACTTCTGTGCTCCCTTTTTGGTGTCCTTTACAATGGGAGACTGAAACTTCATCTGGCAGGTGGACTGCCTCCAAGAGCTTAAGGATTTAATCACCATATTTGATTGGGGACCCTCAAGTGGTCAAGTGGCCTCTTTCTTTCCAAATAGCAGCATGTGCATGTAGCACCAGAAAGGCATACTTGGAGTCAGTGTAAATGGATACTCTTTTTCCTTTTCCAAGCTCTAAATCTTGAGTAGGGGCTATAGGCTCAGCCAATTGGGCTGAAGTAACTCTTGGAAAAGGTTTAGCCTCTATGGTCTCAAAATTGGAAACTACTACATATCTGGCTCTTCTTTTTCTATCCAAGAAAAAGCTGATTCCATCAGTGTACCAGATTTCCTCAGGATTTGTTAGAAGATCTTCAACAATCCCTCTCAGGGTTTTGTCTAGTGATCCAAAGTTTCTAGGCAAGAGTGAAAGGGGAGAGAGCCTTTGGGGGTAAGCAGAAGGGTAGCTGGATTAAGAACCTCATAAGGGGATATAATCAGGCCTGGATTTTCCATCAGCACTACTTAATATCTGAGAATCCTTTGATCAGACATCCATAAATGGCCTCTCCCATTCGGGAGTTGTTTCACTAGGTGGCTGGTAAAAGTAGTTAGTTTGCTCCCAAAAGAGAGTTTTAAAGAATCTTCTATTAGGACTGTGATAACAAAGATTTCGAAGGCAGGGAGGCCAGCCTTAGGCAGTTGGGTCGAGCCTCTTGGGTAAGTAAGCTACAGGCTGGGGCTCAAGTCCCAACCTTTGAGTTAACACTCCTTCGTTTTCATGGACATATAGGTGGAATGCTTTTTCTGGGTCTGGCAACCTCAAGGCTGTCCTTGAGTTAAGGCTTGTTTTAGTGTATTCTCTGCCTCCGTTTGAGGACTTCCCCACATCAATGGGATTAAATCATCCCATCCCTTCAAGCTTTCATATAAGGGCTGGGCAATTAGACCATAATTGGGTATCTAGATTCTACAATACCCGGTTAGTCCCAGGAAAGCCCACAGTTGTTTTTGAGTCATGGGGGAGGGCAACTGGAGGATTCCTTGTACTTGATTAGAAGACAGCCCCCTGGACCCGTGTGTAATCTGAACTCCCAGGTAAGTGACTTTTGTCTCGACCATCTGTGCCTTAGCACAGGAGACTTTATATCCCCTCTCTGCCAAAAGTTTAGAATCTGAATTGCATGTTGTTGGGCATTTTTCTCATCTGGAGAGCAGATAGTAGGTCATCTACATATTGTAATATTTTCCCAAAGGTCCCAGAATCAGATCTAGGAGATCCCAGCTAAGAGCCTGCTCAAACAGGTGAGGGCTATCTCTGAACCCCTGAGGTAATTCTGTCCAAGTCATCTGTTGGTGTTTTTCTCCTGGAGCCTCCCACTGGAAGGCAAAAAGATATTGGGATTCTTTAGCCAGTGGTATGCAAAAGAATGCATCCTTAAGATCCAAGACTGTAAAACACTTGGCACTGGGCAGGATTTCTCCCAAGACTGCATAGGGATTGGGCACTGTGGGATAGAGGGGGACTACAGCTTCATTTATGATCCAGAGATCTTGAACCATTCACCAGGTCCCATCCTTTTTCTTTACAGGGAGGACTGGGGTGTTACATGGTTAATTGGTGAGGACCAATAGCCCACAGGCAAGGAATTTTATTAGAGACTATAGTCCTTCCAAGCTTCTCTTCTGATGGGATATTGTTTCCAGTTTGGAAGCCAAGTGGGATCTCAGAGGACAATGACAACCAGTTCAGCTTGGTGGGCTTGTACAAGAGACCTCTGGTCCCAAACCTGGGGGTTAATTTTGTCCTCCCATAGTTTTTGGTCCCTCCCTATTGGAGAGGGTATACTGGGTTCCTCAGTAGTAACCAGAAGCTATAGAAAAGCTTTCCATCACAAGGGTGGGCCCCAGTTTAGTGAGTTTATCACTTCCCAATAAGGGAGTAGGACACTCAGGGACCACCAGAAACTGGTGGGAAAATATTTGTCCATCCCAACAACAAAGAAGTGCTCAGGTGAATCTTTTTGTAATTGTTTTTCCTGTAGCACCTAAAATGGTACAGGTTTAGGAGGAGAAGCCTCCAGAATAGGAGGTCAGGACAGAGCAGTTAGCCCCTGTGTCAACCAAGAAATTCTCAGACCTACCTTGCCACATCCAGTTGCACCCTTGGCTCCAGCCCTGTGATGACTATCTGTGACAGGCAGGCTGGCTGGAGTGGCCACTTCAGTCCTATTGAACCATTGTGAGGGAAGGCTTGGCACTTGACCTTGAGGCTCTTGGACCCCAAGGGCAGAGTGTCACCCAGTGTCCCAATAGATGGCATTTGTAGCAAGCTGTTTTAGGAGACTTGTCACGGTTTGGACACTCTTTGGCCCAATGTCCCACCTGTCTACAGATTAGGCATTTGCCTTGTGCCTTGTCCTTCAAGGACTCGGGGTTTGCCATAGTGCTTCCCTGGAGGACAGCCAGCATCTGGGTATGCCTTGTCTCTTTCCTTTTCTCCCTTTCCTTGGCCTTGGCATCCCTCTCCTGTTCTCTGTTATAAAAGGTACTGGTGGCTGTCTGGACCATCCCATCTAAAGAAGCAGAAGGGTCCTGCTGTTGTAACTTTATCCTAATATCTGATGCACATTGGGACAGGAATATGTCCTTTAAAATCACCTGTTCCTTGTAAGAGTCTAAGTCCAGATTGGTAAACTTTTGGAGGGCCTCTTTTAGCCTTTCCAGAAAGGCAGTGGGGTTCTTGTTGGACTCTTGAGTTATTGCTGAGACCCAGGCATAGTTGATTACTTTTTGCTGGGCTGCTTTTAGTCCTGCCTTTACACAGATCAGAAAATGATCCCTTTCCCAGTTGTGCTCAGGGTCATTATAATTTCAGTTAGGATATGAGGAGGGGACTGCAGTTTCCCCCACTGGATATTTATAGCTTGACTTGTTGAAGCCCTGTAGCATACCCTCAGGCTTCCTTTATGACCCTAGCATACTTGGGGTCAGATAAAGTTTAACTCAGTATGACCATGATGTCCTTCCACATTAAGTCAAAGGCCAAGGAAATGTGTTCAAATGTATATATTTGCCTGGGTCATCTGGATAGCTTCCCAGGTCTTGTTTTATCTGTCTTAGCTCTAAGTGGGAGAAGAACTTATGGGCCCAGGTTGGTCCAAATTCTCCTCCAGTTTCAACTAAGGGACATACTTGAGTTGGCTTTTGTGGAGGGGTTGCTCCTGGATATGGGGGCACATTTGGATACAAGGAAAGAGCACCAGGCAACTCAGGAGCCATGGGAGGTGAGCTTTCATGAGAGGCTTCCTTTTCTTGATTGTCTGTGCCTAACACCATTTGCCTCTCAGTTTTATGGCATACAACAATCCCATACTTAAGGCAGAGTTCCCTCATATCTCTTAGATGGAAGAAAATTTGGACATAGGGAATCTCTGTCCATTTCCCTTGTCTTTTGCAGAAAAAGTCTAACTGCAGGATGGTATTGTAATTTAAACTCCCATCCTCAGGCCAGTGTTCCTTATCCCCCAGAGGATACTGTGGCCATGCCACAGAATTTTAAGCAACTTTTCCTTAGAGTTAAAGAATCAAACAGCTTTCAGTTATCAAGAATGCCTCTCAAGGGCCCCTGTCAGGAAGTTGATTGGTTATTTCCCATCTGAAAGACAATGATGACAGGGAGGAAAAGAAAAAAGGAGAAGAAACTAATAGACCTTCTTCTATTTTTATGGGTGGACTTCCTTAGGGGTGAGTCTTTCTGAAGATTATCCTACCCAGTACTGTTGCAACCTGAGAGCCAAGGGTCAAGGTGCAGATCCCCAGGGAGTTTGAGGCTTGACAATCTCCTAGAGATCGAATCCCCAGGCAGGTTGAGGCTTGACAACCTCCCGAGGATCAGATCCCTAGGCAGGTCAAGGCAGGTCAACCTCCTGGGAACCCAGGCTGGAGTTGGGCATCCCCAAAGTCTCCAGCGTGACTAGTGCTGGGTAGGATTAAAGGGTTGTAATCTTAACTCGTGGATGGGAATAGATACCATGATGTAAGGCATCCCAAGCCTGTGCCCTGAGACTGGGAACAGGGTGAAACAGCCTTAAGCCTTATCCCCTCATTGCTCTGAGGGAATGTAAGTCACTGATTTCTTCCCCTAGTCCTTCATAAGAGTAGTTTAGGGTGTCTCCAATGGTAAACATTTCATTGTCATAGGCCCAGTTTAGGTAATAACAGAAGTAATGGCAAAGGAGAGGGTTATCTGGTCCTGTTAGGGGCATTAAGTGTATTTTAATAATAACCTGGGTGGAGCGATGTTGCCTACAAGGGGGAAGGGTCCTGGTTGCAGGAGTTAGTAAGTGACTTAAGAACAAATTGATAAGAGGCAACAGACCAGATATTCCATAAAAGTAGAGTGGAGATTTGATCTAGGGTTATGTTTGTAACTTTAGGAGAAGGGTGGTAAGGGTTTTGGCCCAAACGGCCTGCAGGGTTAACTCCCAAAGTGGCAAACATTGTCCCTGGAAGCCCAATTGCTCTTGAAGGGATACCACCAACATGATGGACCTCTAGCAGGCATTGTGGGCCTGTCATCCACCCTAGCAGGTTCACTGAGAGGTGCTGTTGATACACATGTTGTAGGAAACATGGAAGATGAAGGCCTGAATATCTAGAGGGGTTGGATATTATATAGTACTTCTCTCCCAAGGGCCAGCTACTTTCTGGTTGTCCCTCCAGAAAATTGTAGAGGCAACATTGTGGGCCTGTAAGGGGCTCAGGAAAAGAGCATGAAACAGGAGGGAAGAGGCCTGGGCACAACTTTTGAAAGAATGACATAGCCCAAGGGCATAGGCATAACATAAACTGATTAAAATCAAATAGATCCAAGATGGCAGACAAGTCAGATTCAACTAGACCTTGATCCTCAATCTGCAGGCTAAATGACACACCCAGAGGCGCCATGACAGTTCCAAGGCACTATCAAAAGACCAAGGAGTGGGTGGTTCTCCAATTGCTGGAATGATCCTCCCACCCATTAGCATATGACATCAACCAGCTCACAAAAACTAACCACACATTTCACGGCCGACACATTTACCCTCTGTGATGCCACACACTCGGTGGCCTGTGCTTCTCTCTGAATCCAAACAAATCTACCTCTTACCTATCACTGTGTCTCTCACTGAATTTTTTTTGCAATGAGACATCAAGAACTTGAGCTTCATTAGGTCCTGTCCTGTGGGTTTGAGCCCCAATCTTAGGTAAAGAGTTTCAAGCACAGCTTTTGGAGATGGAAAGATGATGACCTTTGTTTTGTAAACATTGGCACAGATGGAGAGAGGAGCTGAAGGATGGGAAGAAAAAGCAGTGGGAAAAATGTGCCAAGGAACTCCCTTCATAGCCTGTCAGAAAAACTGCTAAATGCCTGACCTGTACCCATAGTTTTCATTGGCCTGATCCTTGGCACAAAGATTAAGGACAGAATAACCCTCACCCACTTGGGCAACAGCTACTAAGGCATAGCAGATAGTGGAGCCTTTAGGACACATTGGGAAGTAGCCCATGCCAGAGCCCCTAAACTGCACCTGTTCACAGGGGTTCAAGGAAACAAGAAACTAGAGACTGTAAAGGAATTAAGATTTGTTAGCCACATATCCTTCCAGCCACTGGGGCGAGGACCTCTTTTCTTAACTGGAGGTCTTCTGCAATCTGAGACTGAGCCATGTGAACTTTCTGCTGAGTTTGTTTTTGCTGTCCCTGTTTTCAGCATGCTAGGCTTCTTGTCACTTCCCCTGGGCTGGGTTTCCTTGGCATTCAGCTTCCACCACGTGAGCTTTTGCCAAGTTGGGCTTCTGCTGTGCTTGGTCTCTGCCTCATTGGGGCTGAGCTTTGGTTGTTTCAGCCAGGTTACATCCGAGTTATGGCACCAGATATGTCATCAGGGGAGTGTGTAATTTCCTCGATTCTGTCTCACTGACTGCAGCAAAGATTTGAAATGGTGGACCAGTGTTATAGCTCGGTTTTATTTGGCAAACAAAAGATAGTACACCCTCGAGGCATGAGGGCAGGCTGACCCAAAAGAGAGACTCAATCTTGGCTCCTCCTTTATATGTTTTGTCTCCTCCCCCTGAGCCTGCCCTATGTAAATTGGGCTAGCCTGGAAGGCTGTTTGTTTCACGTGAGGTTCTCAGTCTGGTCCTCAGATTTTCTTTTGTTTCACTTTTGTGGGCTTTTCCTTTTCTTTGTCTTTCAGCCACCACCATTTTGAACTTCTTTTTCCTATTCTAACTTCCTAACAGTAACATCTCTTTGCCTGCTGAGAAAAATGAGACGGAATCCTGTTTTCACCATTATCCACCACCTTAACATTCACACAAAAAAAGTCTTTCTAAAAACAAGTGAACAACAAGCAGAGACTTAAAACACTGTTGCTAATCAAGTTTCTGAGGAAACACACAATTTGGTTCCTTTTTCACTATGCATATCTGTATCTATCACTGTTACAGCTAATCAAGGTCTTTACTCCAAACTTATTTAGAAGCTTTTTTGCCAAGTCATCACTAATTCTGATCTGGAATGTTCCCCTCTAAGAGACTCTTCCTGGAAGAGGGCATGGCAACCCACTCCAATATTCTTGCCTGGAGAGTGCCATGGACAGAGAAACTTTCTGGGCTACAGTTCACAGGGTCACAAAGAGTGCAACCATGCACAAGAGATTCTTAGAACCAGAGTTTCTGATTAGGTTGGAATCAAAGCCCTTACAGCTCTTACTTCCCATTTTGTACATCCTCACAGGTACAAATGGTTTCTATCTCTACACTACCAAATTTATTGCTTTTACAGACTCCACGTTAATTAGAAAGTTATGTGCCAGTTCTTCCCCTATTCCCTCCCTCACATAGCAATAGTGGAGGAGCAAACCACATCACAGCAGATTTGCCAAGAATGAACTAAACTTATACACTCTGAATATGGTCCTTTTCTTATCTCCTGGCAAAGGATCTTTCCTATACTTCTTCCAGCTCCAGATCTAGTTATTGCATCAACTTACATATAATTGGTTTTTTCATAATCCTTTATACCTAAAACTTTTATCATTTACCTTTTGATTGCTTTAGTAAAAACATTTTTTGAAATGAGCTTTTAAAGAGGTTTGAACTTTTCATCATGGGCGCTTTAAGACAAAATAAATGAAAAAAAAAAGAAAACACACATTCACCAGAAAACAAAACCGAACAAAAATGTTTAAAGATTGTTTCATACAGTGGGGTGCTGATAAATTTTCAACTAGTTCTTAATGATAACATACACTATAAACCATATTGACATAAAGGAGATGTGGCGCACAATTGTACAAGTGATAATATACAGTAGTCTTTATTGTAAATTCCATATAGGCAATTGTTCTCACAGAATGCATTTACTGGTTTTCGCTGAGCATTTATATCTCTAGCCAACATGTGGTTGCAACTGATGAACGAACCAACGTGAAGATGGATGAACACAATCAACATAAATATTGGTTGATATTTTAATTTAAGTTTACCAATAAGAAAAAAAGTGACTCAGCAAAGACACATGTATTGAAACTTCATTTGTTCATCGATGATGTGAGCAACTTCTTTGCTGAACTGGATAATGGTTCTCAAATTCTGGAAGAATACTTCTGACTTTTTGTGTGCTATTCACAATGTAAAGTGTTCAATTTTGTTTATTTGTTTAATCTGCTTTAGAACCCTTTCCTCCGTTGCTCTCTTAAGTCTGGAGTGACAATCAGGAAAGCAATAAATCAAGCAGTAGTTTGTAGCATTTGCCAATTCCTTTGATGTAAATACTCCCACTATGGCTGATTTTAAGTCATGCAGAGTTGGGAAGACTTTTTACATCGTTACAAGGGATAAATATGATAGATATAAATAACTCCTAGAGCATGGATAAGAGTAAATTGGGACTTCCCTAGTGGTCTAATGGTTAAGATTCCACACTTTTACTGCAGGGTTTGATCCCTGGCGGGGAAACTGAGATCCCTCATGGCACTGCCAAAAAAACAAATAAAAAAGTAAATCGTCCAAAAAAAAATTAGAAAGTGACGAGTTTTGAGGATTTATTAGCTTTGTTATTAATAAAATTTATTTCACTGTAAGCTTTTAACAACCCTCATGAAAATGTCTGAAAATTTAATAGTTGACTCCCTCAGGCTGATATAGATCATCTCCAGCTTACCACTGGCTCATGTGTTTTCTCCTCACAGGTCGTCTTGGGAAGCCAAAAATTACTCAGAGTTTTGTGACATCTGTGAACAACACCTGTAATGTCACACTGATGTGCTCTGTGGATAAAGAAGAAAAGAATGTGACATACAGTTGGAGTCCAGGAGAGGAAGAGGGCAATGTCCTTCAAATCCTCCAGACCCCTGACAACCAAGAGGAGACTTATACGTGTATAGCATGGAACCCTGTCAGCAACAATTCTGACTCCATCTCTGCCCAGCAGCTCTGTGCAGGTAACCGCCCATCTCTGTCCATCTCTCCTGGAGTCTCAAAAATCACTCTGACCTGCTGCAAGGCCTGAATCTGGCACAAGTTCTCCAGAGGAAGGTGCCTTCGTTACGCCATGGCTGGACCCAAGGTGCTTCTCCTCCCAGTAAGCCCCAGAAGAGAGTCCAAAGCCTTCTGGGAGATGCCAGGCATTTCAGGGTATTCTGAGGCAGTCCCCACTCAGCTGCCTGATTCAGTTTTTGGTCTTGACCTTTAACAGCAGGAAGTACAGTTTTCCTTGTAGCTTTGGCACTCCCCTGGAGGGCACCTATTATGGATAGTCTCTTGAATGTGGACAAGCTTGCCTAACCTCTCTGGCCCATCTCCTGAGAGTCAAGTCTCATTGCATCTTCTGTTTTCAGACATCACAATGAGCCCCCATATTCGCCGCACCGGACTGATGAGTGGGCTGGCTGTGCTTTCTCTGCTTATAATCATTCTACTTTCAGTGGTTTTGTACCTTTTGTGCAAGAAAAGAGAAGGTAGGATTTTCTCACAAGGTAAAATGTAGAAATGTACCTTCGTTTTTCCTGGGACTGAAGTCAGTTATCCAAGGTGGGGTGGAAATGTCCTTTGTTCCAGGGAATTAATCTTTCTAGAATCCTGAGGCCCCATCTTACCATCTCCCAGAAAGATGGCCCCGATTACTGTATTACATTACCCTGAATGGTCTTCCAAACATGTTCCTGGGATCACCAGGATGCCATGGGTCCAGAACTTGAGCCCAAGTTTAAGTGAGTAAGTAACTGTTAGTCGCTCAGTTGTGTCTGACTCTGCTATCCCATGGACTGTAGCCTGCCAGGCTCCTCTGTCGATGAAATTCTCCAGGCAAGAATACTGGAGAAGGTTGCCATTTCCTTCTCCAGGTCTCCTGTAGGGGAGATTAGAACTGGACACCTCAAGTCAAAGAGAGCACCTGGGTTCAAGTTTAGCACTGCCGGTTAACAAGCTGTGCTCCATGGCGCACGTGCGTTTACCTCTCTGACTTGGGGTTCTCACACGGGAAATAAGATCTGGGCTAAGTCTCCAAGGCCACTTCCAAGTCCACCAAAACTGTGACCTTTGAAATGTCACTGAGGGACAAGTACTAGTTGTCACTAGATCCCTTTGGGTCCCTCTGGATCATTCTATAATTGTAACCATTCTAAACTCAGAAAACCTGATCTTGAGTCCTAGAGGAGTCCACCCTCCTATTCCTCTTAACTCTGTGTCCACTCAAAATCTTCCTTTCCCACGCATCATAATAGCAACCCTGGATGTAGAGAGGCTCTACCTCTGATTTCATGTTCCTGACTCTCTTTTGGGTCTGATTCCTCAGGTTCCTTATCGAAGAACTTCAGTAAGAACCCTGGTAAGTTCTCAACCATTAGTTTCCCTGGATGACAATTGGAAGAGATGAGTTCACAGCAGAGTAGTGAAGCCTAAGCTTGTACTTTGAAGGCAGTCTGGGGTGAAGGTCCCAGCTTGACCATTTATCTGCTACCAATTATTTTATCACTGTCTTGGTTTTCTCAGTTGTAAAATATACATAAAACCAGGATGTGCAGCATATACTTACTAAACAGATTTAATGAATTACACATATAAAGTACTTGGCCCAGTTCCTGGTACATTGTAAGTACTCAGTGTTAGATACTATCCTTACAATTGACACACCTGGGCTTGACACAGAAGGAGGCATTCTGGGGGAAGGGAGTTTGTAACGTGAACTGTAACTCAAATAGTCTCTTGATGGGGAGAAGTCACACAACCTCCTCAGGCCATAGGTGATCTTCAGGGCTCCTCAAAGAGGCATTTGTCCTCAATCCCTCACAGCCTTGTTGGAGGGAAGGCCTATTTTTTCATCTGCAAATTAAATAAGAGAGAACACTGAATCTGGTTCACTCACCAAGTCTGAGGCAGGTACTGGGACAGGACTAAACTCTGAAACACTGGATCCCTGTAATAGTAGCACTCAGCCCAGACCTGTTGCTTGCAGATATGTTGGTGCTTTGGAATATGAAGGCCCCGGATTCTGGCTATCTGTTTTCAACTTGACTCTCAAATGTTCTGCATTAGGAACAAAGAAAAGCAGTACAATAGGAGAAATGCATCTATTAGTCCATGAATTCTTAAAATGTTAGTCTCTCAGTTGTGTCCGACTTTTTGCAATCCTGTGGCCTGCGGCCACCAGTTTCTTCTGTCCATGGAATTCTTCAGGCTAGAATACTGGAGTGGGTAGCCATTCCCTTCTCCAGGGGATCTTCCCAAACCAGAGACTGAACCCTGGTTTCCCCTTGTAGCTCAGCTGGTAAAGAATCCACTTGAAATACAGGAGATTCCAGTTGTATTCTGGGATTGGGAAAATCCCCTGGAGAAGGGATAAGCTACCCATTCCAGTATTCTTGGGCTTCCCTGGTGGCTCAGATGGTAAAGAATCTGGTTGTAATGTGGGAGACTTGGGTTCAGTCCCTGGGTTGGGAAGATCCCTTGGACGAGGGCATGGCAACCCACTCTGGTATTCTTGCCTGGAGAATTCCAAGGACACTGGAGCCTGGCAGGCTACAGTTCATGGGGTCACAAAGAGTCAAACACAACTAAGCCCAGCACAGTTCCCACATTGCAGGCAGATTCTTTACCATCTGAGTCACTAGGTGAAGCCTGAATTCTTAAAAGTAGGAATTCTTAAATTCCTCACACAGAGCTTGGCAGGTAGAGAGTTTAACAAATGTTTGACTCTGAATCAATCAGTCAAGTAACAAATGTGTGTGGAGTAACTCCTACATGTCTAACATTAAGGTGGTTAAAAAAAAAAAAAAAAATATGTACCGGAAGAAACCAACACAGTGTGTAACTAGAGAGAATCAATCCAGTGGAAAAACTAAGACCCGCACTTGAAAAGACTAGCCATACAAGGCAGTCAGTGCTAAATGCTGGAGACACTAAGGAAGACCCTGGGTGGAAAAGCTACCTTCAGTGCCCACACAGAGATTGGGGAGAATCTCTTTATCCTAATGTGGACTGAAAAGAATTCCCACTGAGCTCTGGGTGAGACCTGAGCCAGATGTCTCCTGTACCACATGGCATCCCTAAGAAAGAGACAAGCAAGGATCCAAATGTCCATCTCAAGAGGCCAGGAGTCATTTAACCTCTTGGGGTTTCATTTCTTCACTTGAAAAAGAGAGCATTAGAGTAAAGTCATCTCTAAAAATTCATCCACATTTTCACGTACTGTGGTTCTATGCTTGTTTATGACTCAGATGCTTCCTCAAAGAAAACAATATACACATACATCACAGTTCCAAGAAACACCCAGCCAGCAGAGTCCAGGATCTATGATGAGATCCCCCAATCCAAGGTAAGGTGGTGCTACTCACAGGTCTCCACCGCCACCCCCAGGACAGGGAGTCACAGGTAGCAGCCACAGCCAAGAGGCTGGGGGTGCGGGATCCAACCAAGAAATACCATGTCAGGGAAATGATGCTTTGAGTCTTTCTATGAGGACAAGCAAGTGGCCAAGTGTCACCCCCTGGTAGCCTCCCAGAGTTGAGACCTCATGCTTCTAATTGGGCCTGGCTCCAGGTTAGACGTCATGATTAAGAGTAAAGCACCTTCTATAGAGGACCCATACCAGGGGAGCCTCTGATGTGAGGTGAGAGCTGTTGTGTGGCCACTGACTGGTAAACAAGTTGCTAAGGGGATTTCAAGGGCACAGAACTGAGAGAGGTCCACTTGAACTTGACTTCTTGGTCTGGCTGCAGCAGCAGCTTATTCTCCACAAGCTGATTCACTCTGTCCCACAGCCTGCCCTCCCACCTTCCTTTTATCTGCCTGCCCCTCCCTGACCTTCACCTGGAACCAGGCTTCCTCATGGTATCACCTTCCTCTGTGCCTCTACCAGCCTGCTCTCCTGAAGTCTCCAAGGAGAGAAAGGGACATTGAGGTCTGCCTGGTCAATCCAGCCCTGTACTTGGACCAATAGTTCAGCTGGGTTCATAGAGCCCAAGGAAAGCTAAAATTCTGACTAAGCAAGACTCAGTCTGAACCACCAGACTGTTCTTCTTGGCTTCTGAGGTTCTTGTCCAATTGCTACCTATACCCACCCCAACTTGACCCTGATTCTCTCCGCAGCTGGATGGAACCAAAGGTGAAGCTGGGAGAGTAGACCACTTAGTGAAAGTGGGGCCAGGGAGGGCTGACGGGTAGAGGCAGAAGTAAGAGATTTGCCTGGGCTCCCTCACTGAGGGCAAGATGGGTGTTTTACAGGTGCTCCCCACCAAGGAGGAGCCAGTGAACACAATTTACTCCATAATGCAGTACTCTGATAAGGTAAAGTCTTTCTGATTTTTATCACTGTTGTCCTGTCTGTTCCAACTTTTCTTTGGCATCTTTTCTAACCAAACAGGAGTAAACTGGTTCCCTTGGGACTCTGTGCTTCTCAGGATTAATTGCTGAGAGCCTTGGTCTCCTTCCACACATGCACACAGCTCTGCTTCCCAGGTCCAAGGCCATTTACCAGCTGGCTTCCTTGATTGCTATTCCCAGCCTTTCTATGAAGGAGCACCTAGGTCTCTGAACTGCAGTGTGAAACTCCAGTCTCTAATAACATCCAGGGCCATTGCTAGCTCACAGTGTATAAATTAGAAAGCACATTTGCCATGCCCCAGGCAGACACAGGGCCACATCAGATGCACAGATAGGCAAGTAGAACACAGGTTGAATCCCAGTTCCCACTGGTTCCCTCAGCAGGCTTTCACAGTGTGCCACCTGTACAAGCATTTGTAGTGCTCTAGTGACACTCATGTTCCCTGTGCCCCAGTATCCTTCTTTCAAATATGCGAAGAGGGAAGGTAGGTCCTGAGCTTTGACAGGACTTTCAGTTTGGGGAACCTGGTTTGATGTTGTTACTATCTGAAAGTCCTTGTTTCCACCACAGTCAGGACAGCTCTGGGGTCTCTGGGTGAATCAAATATTTTTAAAGTGTTTCAGTCTAATAGCTGAGCTAATAGGCAGGAAGCTAACCATGAAAGATAAATTTGAACCCGGATGTCTGGGAGCAAAGGGATGATAATGATAACAAGTGAAGAGTGAGAGGAAATATTGGGATGTCAAAACGGAATGCAAATGAATTCATGAACAAGAATTAAAAGCTGATTCTATGAGTCATCTGTAAGCTGAACAAGTAGGAAGGTCATAAGGGAACTCAATGCTCAGGTAAGTTTGAATGTCAAGATAAACCAAGTGCCCTGGAGAATAAGACAGAAAGACTTTAACTTCCCCAAGGACCAAAGATGGAAGGAGAGAGAAGAAAAGGAAGAAAATGAGTGAGGAAAGAGGAGGAGGAGGAAAGGGGAAGGAGAAGCAAGTGAGAAGCAGGGCACCGGCATATCTGCACAAGGATTAGAAGGAGAGTGGGAGGAAACAGAGGGAAGTACACTGGAAAGTAGTAGATTTGAGAATTAATCAGGGACTCCTGGATTGAGACATCTCATAATAAACCCTCTAGACAAGTTGGTTGGCAATTACTAGTTTGGTTAGTGTGTAATTTAAAACCTAGGACTCCATGATCCAATGTAAGAGTTGTCTGCAGTATTCTAAGTAACTATAGCATATGACACCAGTGAAAGTGACTCACCACTACATATAAGCCAAGGTGAAGTTATTGGGGTAAAGAAGAAATGAAGGCTTAACTAGGAACAAGGAAGGCAGGTCACATGAGCCTGAATGTCACTTCAAGCCTATAATCAAAATCAATGCAGATACCCACATTCCCACCTGCTGTTTTTTCTGAATTAAGAGGGCTTCCAAATGGAGTGACTGGAACAGAGGTGAGGGACTCAGCAAAGGCAAGATCCTGCTACCCCAGATTACCCCAGAACCAGGGAAATCTAAGGTGTCTCTCTAAAGGCTTCCTGTGGGACTGGAATTCCCGAGCAGTGCCTTAAGTCAGCATTTCCCCCTTTTCCCTTTTGTACAGATGGAGAAAACCAGCACTCAGAACAGCAAACCTCTTGGGACTTCAAGCTATGAAATTGTGATCTAGGCTCCCAGACGGAATTCTCCCCATGGAAACTGAGCTGCAACCACACATACTGGCAGATGATCCAGACCTAGACTTGCTCTGCCCAGATCTTACCCAGAGATTACAGATCACCAGATTACAACATGTAAGCAAAGAAGGAGACACTCTGTTGCTGGGCATAACTTGTACTGAAATAGACAAATGGATCATGCCCTTTCTAAGACGGCTCACTTCCTAACAAATAGCAAGGCAGATCCCTTGGCACAGTGCTTTCCATCCTTCTTCACACTGCAGCACATGGAGAAAATAATTTTTATGATACAATGGAATAAACAATCAAGATTGCTCATGGCTGGAGGCTGTGTATGACTGGAGGGGATGACTCTTCCCAGCAATCCCATATGTGGAGGATCAATATTTACACACCTATAACCTGCCATGACACCACTTAAGAGCCTCTGTTCACACTCAATATATGGGAGAAGCCCTGGTGCATGGCCTCACCCAGTCCCCCTGCACCTTGGGCAGATAAGCCTCTCACTCAAGTGCATGACTTGATGTATAGAATGTGGACTGCATTTCAGGCTCTGTTAGTCCCTTTGCCTGGGAACGTTTGTTCAGGGTATACCTGGCTGGACCAGCCCAACCCTATATCACTGTGTGGCATGGAAAGATGTCAGAGCTGTGGGTCTCAGCTGTGCAGACACACTCTTCCAATGGAGTGTTGGAATATGTTCTTTCTGTAAGGACTAGACTTCTGGGGCATTTTTCTTTAGACACCACTTCAGAAACCTCATAATATTTTTTTCTGGCTAAGTTTTCCCTCTGTATCCCTCTGTAATGGTTCATTTTGTGTGTCATCTTGACTGGGACATGAGTTGCTCAGATATTGGTTAAACATTATTCAGGATGTGAATGTGAAGAACGAGATAAGCATTTGAATTGAGAGACCTTGTAAACAGATTAATCCTCCCCTCCATGTGAGTGGGCATCACCAAATCAATTGAAAACCTGAATAGAAAAAAAGGCAGAATAAGGGAGAATCTATTCTCTCTCACTGCCTGATTGAATTTGAGCTGAGACATTAGTCTTCTGCCTTGCATTTGGACTGGAACTTCCACCATCAGCTTTCCTGGTTCTCAGGCCTTTCAACTCAGACCTCTTCAGCTTGTTTACAGATCTCAGAATTTCTCAATCTCTATAACCACATGAGTCAATTCCTTTATAGCTATTTCCTATAGTTCTGTTTCTTTACAAAACCAAGCTAAGATACACTCCAAAATGCCTCATCATGAAAAAGAAGGCATCTCCAATAAAGCCATTCTCCAAAAGGAACTCAGTTCAGCTCAGTCGCTCAGTCGTGTCTGGCTCTTTGCGACCCCATGGACCACAGCATGCCAGGCCTCCCTGTCCATCACCAACTTCCAGAGTTGACTCAAACTCATCTCCATTGAGTCGGTGATGCCATCCAACCATCTCATCCTCTGTCATCCCCTTCTCCTCCTGCCCTCAATCTTTCCCAGCATCAGGGTCTTTTCAAATGAGTCAGCTCTTCACATCAGGTGGCCAAAATATTGGAGCTTCAGCTTCAACATCAGTCCTTCCAATGAACACCCAGGACTGATCTCCTTTAGGATGGACTGGCTGGATCTCCTTGCAGTCCAAGGAACTCTCAAGAGTCTTCTCCAACACCACAGTTCAAAAGCATCAATTCTTTGGCACTCAGCTTTCTTTATAGTCCAACTCTCACATCCATACATGACCACAAGGTAAAACCACAACCTTGACTAGATGACCTTTGTTGGCAAAGTAATGTCTCTGCTTTTTAATATGCTATCTAGGTTGGTCATAACTTTCCTTCCAAGGAGTGTCTTTTAATTTCATGGTTGCAATCACCATCTGCAGTGATTTTGGAGCCCCCAAAAATAAAGTCAGCCACTGTTTCCACTGTTTCCCCATCTATTTGCCATGAAGTAATGGGACCAGATGCCATGATCTTAGTTTTCTGAATGTTGAGCTTTAAGCCAACTTTTTCACTCTCCTCTTTCACTTTCATCAAGAGGCTCTTTAGTTCTTCTTCTAACTACTCAGCTATATTTCTGGAATTTTAGGGAAACCCAAACATCAAAACAAAAGACATTGAAGGAAGCAGTCATTCTCCAGAGGGAACTTGGGAGATAATGATATACATCATGAAACTGTGTCCACTCCAGTTACTAAGGCTTATCCCAGAGAGTGATGGAGTTCAAGCTATGGTTAGTGACCCTCCCTCTTCCCCTAAGCGGAACTTTCAGGTAAGCATTTGAAAAATTGTTTCCCTCATGTATTAACAAGCATAACCAGCTAAATCCTAAATCACCATGAACAATCCCAGTCTCAATAGCAGAAATGAATTGCTTTTAGGCAGAATGAAGGTGTTAGTCCCCATTAATGGGTCCATAGAATCATCTAGCCCTGACTATCATTATCACTGTGTTGGGGGCTTCAAGATCTCCAAAGTGTAAGACGAACATGATGTCTGACTTGGTCTAACTACAGCACAAACACTAGTTAGATCCTGAACTACATGCTACAGTGAGTGGCGTGACCAACACACTCAGAAGAGACCTCATAGAGGCAATGAAGCTGAAGTTGGACCTCAAGGTGTGGATGGGATTTGGCAGAGAATGAAGAAGACAGAAGGCATCCAAATGAGGAAGGCATAGAGAAAGAAAACAACAGGATCTGTGTCATGTATTTTGGGTGATACACCATGCATGATCAGAGTCCCTTGCCTATGTGTGGCATAGTGCTCAGCTGGAATGTATGGCCCCATCCCTTGTTCATTTATACATCCTTCAATACCCAGCTCAAATATCACGTTATCTATGAAGCTTTCCCTAGTCAAATTAACTATGGTTCTTTTTGCACTCCTTTCCCCACCCCTATGGTCTTTCTGTCACTAAAACTCATTTCATTCTACCTTACAGTATAGATAATTGTTTGTTTCCTTATGTATTGTTCGTTACTTAAAGACAAGGCCCATGACTTCATGATCATGAAGAGGTGATCATGAGACGTATTAGCTTTATTCATCTTTTCATCTATCATCAGCCAACATGATACCTTGTACCTTGCTTTATGAGCTATAAATGCTGTTGAATAGAATTGAAAGTGATGACACAGCTTGAAAAAAAAGGTATATATTGGAAGTACTGATGGATAGAAGCCAATAAGCATAGTGGAATCAAATTATAGCAGGCACTAAATATCAGAATGAAAACATCAGAGGCTATTCCCAGTACAGGGGCATTTGGAGGGAAAAGATTTTCAGAGTTAGACAGATCTTCTAAGACATCAAGTAAAGCAATGAACCAGGTGTAAGGCACTCACCTTAGGGAGGGGTATGGAAGAAGAAATAAGAGACGTAGTCCTAAAGGATGGAGAAGTTCCAAAGTCACACTGAATAAGATGTTTTTCCTAAAATAAAAGTACTTCTTTATGTGAGTTGAGAGATCACTCCTGAACATATTCATTCTGTAACTGCTGCCCCTGCCTCTCCCTGGAGTGCTTACTCAGTCATGTTCTTAGTATTCTAATGCCCCAGTAGAAAGTGGGGATTGGGGGAGAAAGGAAAGAAGGACAGAAGGGGAAAGGAAGGAAGAAAGAAAGAAAGATGAAGGGAGGAAGGAAGAAAGGAAGGAAGAATTGAAAGAACTAGAAGTAAGAGTTCCTTAGGTCTTCCCAGAGAGCAAACCTGGGGTTCAGCCAGTGCACAGAAATTCTTCAAGTGACTTTTGGGACTCAGGAACACCGTGTTTGATTCTTTTCCTATGAAATCTCTGATTTATGAAGGCATAAGCTACTCACCCCATTCCCAATCAGTTCTCAGATTATCCTTCTGTAATATGAATGTGATCTTATTTTCCCCTTCACATCTTTCCGTATAAGCTATATTATGACCAACAGGTCTATAAAATCAAAGTATTCTTTCAGTGGAACAGAATCTTTACTTTTTAATTGGTAGAAAATTGCTTTACAATGTTGTTTTGGTTTCTGCCATGCAGCAACACAAATCAGTCATAATTATATATATATCCCTTCCTTTTTAAGCCTCCCTCCCCTCTACCCATCCCACTCCTCCAAGTCATCATAGAGCTACAACTGCGATCCCTGTTATACAGCAACTTCCCACTAATTATCTCTTTTACATATGATGGTGCATATATGTCAATGCTACTTTCTCCATCCGTCCCACCCTCACCTTCCCCCACTATGCCCTCAAGTCTGTTCTCTGCTAGGTTCATCAGTACCACTTTTATAGACTCCATATATATGTGTTAATATAAGGTATTTGTATCAGATACTTGTATCAGACCAAGATGTGCCAGTTTTTTTAGTGTGCTTTGAAATTGAAATCTCAGGGGCAGAAGCCTCTAGTGGAAAGCAGTGGTGAGACAAGACATTCCCTCTCAAGTTACCAGGGCTTTTTACCTGGGAAAGAAAGTGAAAAATGCTGCAGATTTTTCTGCATGCCTCTCAGAAAAAGAGAGTGAACCTGATTTAAAATGAGACTTTTTAAAAAGCTATAGAACATTATTAACTGCATAGCCAACAAGAGAAGAGTTTTATTGGGCCACTTTTGGAAAGTGGGCATAGGAAGGAGCCTGGCTGGTCCAGGGTAAGTCAACAGAGAGCCCTTCTCATGTTCCTCCTGGAAAACAGAAATGACCAGACTATATTTTCTTCAAGATACATTTCTTTCCCTCTATTTGGCTTTTCCCTGAATTTCCCTTGATTTGTAAAAATTTTCTCTCATGTAACTTCTGACTGTAAAATGAAGCTTAAGGACATAATAGGAAGAAGTATAATGAGTGGTCACAAATGTGGGCTCTGATGCTAGAGTACGTGGGTTTGAATCCTGGTTTCTTGTTTTAACCTCTTTGTGCCTCAGTTTGCCCGTCTGTAAAATTGAGATAATACTGGTTCTTACTGTGTAGGATTGATGTGAGGATTAAATGAAGTATTCCATGCCCACACATAGTAAAGCCCTGGATCATTATATTATCTGTTATTATAGGCCTGAAACCACTGTAAGATGCTAAAACCAAAGTTGTAAAGGTCCATACAACAGAAATGTATCTACTGTGCTAAATTAACTCTGTACATCAAACTTTTAATCCTCCTAGATCAAGATCTGCTCCTATTATTTCATTCACCGCACCACATCCTAATTACCTGAGAGCATACCTGTCTCCTCAACTAGTGAGAGAACAGGGGCTATGCCCGAATATGAAGAGCTACTTGAGGGCAGGGAGCCTATAATATTTAATTGATGGCTTACTTTGTATATCAACTGCTACACTGGATGCTGTAAAGTGGTAATTAATTCTTCTAGTTTACCTTAAAGCTAAGGGAATAAAAATCTTAGCAAGGATTTGAACTTAGGACTTCTTGTCACCAAGAACCATGCTGGACTCTACCATGAGAGTGAGTAGAGTCCATGCTTGGACTCTACCGTGCTGTCTGCTCTGGATTCCCAACACCTGACACTTTGCCTCAGGTATAGCCCACACCTGGCACTTTGACACATAATAGGTGGTCCACAAATATTTGTTGAATGAATATGTACATATAATGATACTTTAGAGATACTAAAACTGCAGCTCCAGGTAAATGTGTTCACATATTAATTCTGTTGTTCTCTGGAAAACCACTCAATTTCATTTGGTAAACACCCACTAAAGAAGCTTGGATAAAAACCCTGCCTGCATTTTGGGCAGAACTGGTTTCCTAGAAAACAAGGAATTCAGGTGTTAAGCATTCCTGATGAGTTGTTACAAAATGAGAGAGATACAGTGTGAATTTACACTATTATGCCACAAGGAAAGCAGAAACAAAAGAGGTCAGAATTAGGGAGCTGTACTACACTATTTCATGGTTAAGAAACAGCTACACACCTTGAGATTTTAATGATCTGCAGTCCAAGTGTGAGGAGCCCTCGATGGTTGTTCAAATCAGATTAAAGTGTAAATATATTTTGACAAAGACCATTAGTAAAAGTCTTGAAGTTCTGATTTGAGGAAGCAGAGTAATGACTAGTACATTCTCTAGAGACTTGTAGACTTTGAGAAATTTATTTAGAAGGATGTATAAACAGAACCACTCTCTCTTTGAATGATAATTATTATCATCACTCTTGCTGGCTGATTGTTTTTGAACAATCAGTTTTGAATAGCCTTGCACAAGGTTATGGGTTTGGATGAGTCAACTCTGGGAACTGAAAGTGGTTATATCTTTGCAACTGAGAAATTTTTCTTATGAGATCTTATTGTAGACAGACAATTGCACAAATTATCTGTCAAGGATTTTTTTCAAATGCACATAATCACAATGATTAATTTATAACCTATATTTCCAAGTATTTATGGATCATTTCTGCATGGATGTCAGAAATCACCTTAAATTCAGTGTGCCCCAAATTGAAGTCGCAGATCTTTCCTCAGCCTCCCCAACTTGCTTTCAGTCTGTTTTCCCCATGTTAGTTAATGACCTACCAAAATCATAATAGCTGACAATTACTGAGTGCTTACTATGTACTATTCCCACTCCAATGTTTTATATATATTCACTCATTTAAAGCCCATAAGGAATATTAAAACTTATCTACCCCAAAGAAAATGCAATCATCCTCCATTTTGCAAATTAAGAAACTGAGTCACAGAAAGGCTAAGTAATACAGACAAGCAAATATTAAAACTTAGAAACCAATTCCTAGCCTTCCAACTCCAAGGGCTGTGTCCTGAATTGCTGTTCTTCACTGCTCCACCCATCAGCAGCTACCAAAAGCAGAGAACTTTTTTTATCCTTGTCTTCTTTCCTCTTGTCACCTCAATTTCCCTACTATATCTAATCAGCTGTTAGGTTCTGTCAGTTCCAGCTCCTTCCTACAGCTCCTCTCAACCATGTCCCCTCAATATGTCTAATTCTCAAACACACTCTGTCTCTCCATCCCAGTCTCTCAGTTCATTCCTTTAACATTCATTATCTGGGCTGCTATCACGTAAAGAGCTATCTTTCTATTGTAAAACAATGAACTTACCACTTCATTTTCCTGTGGGACCACACTCCTTAACAATCCGACCCATCGAGAGTTTCCAGGCCCCTCTCCTAACTCTTCTCTAGCTCCAGCCACACAGAAATTTCATGGATCCACAAACATATCAAATCCTTTCCTACTCCTAAACCTTTGCCCATGCTGTGTCCTCCACTTGAAATGCTTTTCTCTCCCTTCTATCTTTGGCTCTTTCATATTTCAAGGATCAGACCAAGTATCCTCTCTTTGTGTAGCCTTCTAAAACCTCCCATGCATGCATGCTAAGTCGCTTCAGTCATGTGCAACTCTTTGCAACTCCGTGGACTGTTGCCTGCCAGGCTTCTCTGTTCATGGGATTTTCCAGGCAAGAATATTGGAGTGGGTTGCCATTTCCTTCTCCACTAAAACCTCCCACCCAAAGCTAAATATATAGGTTCCTGTTTACACTCCTATAACATTAAGTACATAAGTGCATAAAGGTAACATTTATCATATTCTATAATAATCTTATAGCTGTGGCATTTTCTCAACTATGTCCCCAGCTGGCCAATAAGTTGTTTTGGCTCAGAAGACTTTCTTCTCTTCTTTGTGTCTGTAGTACCTAATTAACCTTGGATCCTTAAAAAAAAAAAGAATTAGATTAGTTAACTAATTAATACAAACGTGAAGATTATGCTCACTAGTGCTGTCCTCATTAGTATAGTGGTGAGTATCCCCTCTTGTTATGCGGGAGACCTGCGTTCAATTCCCCAGTGGGGAGGCAACACACCCTTTGGAGCTTCCCTGGTGACTCAGATGGTAAAGAATCCACCTTCAATGAGGGAGACCTGGGTTCGATCCCTGGGTTGGGAAGATCCCCTGGAGGAGGGCATGGCAACCCACTCCAGTATTCTTGCCTGGAGAATCCTCATGGCAGAGGAGCCTGGTGGGCTACAGTCCATGGAGTCACAAAGAGTCGGACACAACTGAGTGACTAAGCACAGCACACATGCTCACTAGCAGTAAATGCTACCTAAACATATTTCAGAAACTAGATGCCATGATTGTAACAGGATATCTTTTCTCCATGTCATCTTTTATTTCTTGCATTTGTAAATTTCCATTAATAAAATTATTTACACATTGTAAGTGCCTGAGAAATGAGACCACAGGCTTCATTTCAACAAGTAAAGAGAAAAAGTATGTGATGATGCTTCTATTCTTTTATTATCTTTGTTTTTCACAAGAAAAGAAGAGATAAGGTAAGTAGCTAAAGCAGCAAATTCTCTATTAACAATATGACAAAGACTCTATGCAGCTGAGAACTCAGACCCTGAGTAGATATAAAGGCACCTTTGGCTGAGGTGAATTCAGAAAGAGAATGGCAAAAATGAAGTCTGATGCAAGAGACATGACCAGGATCCTGAGACAGGATGGAAAATCTAGAGACAGGGTACCAGAAACAAGAAACTGGAGTGCAGCAGGGCCATATGGTTAGAGATAGAGCAGGGAGTTCTGCCTTGATCATCCTAGAAACAGAGAAATTGGGCACTCAGTCATGTGTTTTGGGTCCATCTCCCTCCAGAACAAGAGTATGTCTTATTCATCTTTCCACTAACAGCACTCATCACACAAGCCGTTGCCTAGGAGAGCTTAATAAATATTTGTTGAACTGAACTCAGATTGGGACCCATATATCAAGAGTAGAAAAGAAGTCCTGGAAACCACTTTCTATTTCTAGAACTGGAGAGTAGGATTGTCTGGATCACCCACAGTGCTACCTTTTTTGATGAGGAGCTAGGTGTGGTTCCCTCAGAACTATGGGTGAAGGGCCTCAGGATGTTTTGTAAAACTTTGAAGGAGAAGTGACTTGCTAAAAGGTGATATGTGAAATAGCAAATGGAAGCTTCTAGATATGAAACCACTTCCTTTAGTCTAACTTATCAAAGAAGCTTCACATCCTCTGCTCTGAGCAACTCTTTGCAAACATGCTTGGGCTCCCACAGATAAATCTCTTTATTCTTTTCTTGTTGGGCTGAAATTGAACCACTACCCAGAAGAATTTCAGAGTCACTGTGTAGCAACTCTATAAACAGATACAGATAATCTTGAGAAGGCTTTAAAATTTTCCATGGTGTTTTTCTAGTGCCCTCTGAGGTTCTGGCAGATTTCATTTAATTTAATCTAAACATTAGCCTTAAGCCTCTCTCTCTGTCTGAAATGCTTTGCCACCCACTCCTTACCCTCACTGCCTCTAATACACAACTTCACTTTGTTAATGCCCACTCATTCCTCAGGGCTCAGCTCAAATGTCCCTTCCTTGGGGAAGTCTTCCTGTTCCTCAGACCATGTCTGATGCCTGTTTTTACTCTGATTGTTCTAGATCTTTTTCTACCACAGCAGTTTTCAAATTTTGTCTTTAAATATCTCTCCTCATGATTATTTGATTTAATTTCTCCCTTTTCCCACTGGACAGTGAGCTCCATCAGGAGGCAGATCACGTCTGATTTTGCTCATCATTTGTATCCACAATATCTGATCCTGCACAAGTTACAGAGGAAGTCCTCAATGTATAACATCTTGGTTAACTAGTGAAGATGCCACAGTTTGTACAGCTTTTAACTGCCTTACCTTACCTAGAATGTGACAATACTTTGGCACATGTCTCAATGACAAAGCTATTTATTCCTAAGTCATATTCCCTTAATAAGTTTCCAACCTTTGGATGGATACACAGTAGAAAAATACTGACTTTACTTCCTCTGCAGAAAGCATGGTTAAGGATTAGAAAACACAGAAAAGAGTTAACCTTAACAATATAGCCTTAAGGCTGCTATCTTTTGAAAGGTGTACTTACAAGGTTGATTCTTAGCTAGTGTCTAGGAACTTGGTTTTAGGGAGATTCTACCATTTCCTAAGAGCAATTCACTGAACTTAAACTGTCTATACAAACAATTTGCTTTGTGCTGAACACCTGCTCTCCTTTTGGGACTCTGAAATTTTGTACATGCTAGGAAGACAGTGCCTATGTGACTACTGATAAAAACCCTAGAATCCTAGGTTCAGGCAAACTTCCCTAGCAGAAAACATTGTGATGACACATGTGCTGTCATCACCTGTCACTTGAGGAATTAAGAGCATCCTATGTGACTCCACTGGGAGAAGACTTTTGAAAGCACGTATTTTGGTTTCTCCTGGATATCATTCTATGTACCATCGCCTTTCACTGATTTTACTTTGTATCTATTCACTGTAATTATTCATAGCCATGAGTATAACCATATGCTGAATCCTACACATCCTCATAGTGAACCATTGAAAGTGGAAGTGGTCATGAAAATCCCTAACTTACCTCCTTGAATGTTTTTATAATCCATCCAACTTTTCTTCTTTCATCCACTAGTAGCTACAGTAGTCAAGCCATTATCATCTCTTACCTGGACAGCATCACTTACCTCCTGCAGTCGCACTTGCCCTGGTCCAATCCGTTCTCTACACCAGGGGTCCCCAACCTCCAGGATCTAATGCCTGCTGATTTGAGGTGGAGATGATGTAATAATAATAGAAACAAAGTACACAATAAATGTAATAAGCTTGAATTATCCTGAAGCCATCCCACCCCCACCCCGACCCCCACCAACCTTACCAGTCTATGGAAAAACTGTCTTCCACAAAACCCATCCTGGGTGTCAAAAGGACTGGTCACCACTGCTCTACACCATAGCCAGAGTGATCTTTCCAAAACACAAATGTGACAATGCCATCTGGTGGCAGGCAGAACCAATAGATTGCTCTGGTATATACCTTTCCATTCACAGTAGTTCACAAGCTCAAAGTTTATAACTAGAACTTCTTTAATCAGAGAAAAAAATGGAAAAGATATTGTCATCTAACACCCCAAAAGACACCAGGCCTAGAAGGTCTTGGGAACTAGTTCTACTGCCATCAATGAAAGGATAATTTCTATGTGATTTTAACTGTTTTAAAGCAAAGAAAATACTGGAAAACTTCAGAATTCACTGAGCACTATTAGTATAACATTGATTCCAAACTACAAGAGGATGATTCCCTGAAAAGAAAAATATGGACCAGAAATCAGCAAACTGCATCCTATGGATAAATCCAGCCTATTAAGTATTTTTATATAGCTTATAGGTTAAGAATAGTTTTTACAGCTTTTAAAAATTGGAAGAACTCAAAAGAAGAACAGTATTTGGCAACATACAAAAATTATATGAAATTCAAAATTCAGTGTCAATAAAATTTTACTAGAACATTCCCAGTACTCATTCATTTATGTATCGACTGTGGCTGCTTTCATGCTACAAGAGCAAAGCTGAGTATTTGCGATAGAGACCAAATGGCCCCAAGTCTAAAGTACTCACTGTCTTGACCTTTACAGAAAAAAATCTGTCATTTGTTAACTCCTTATATAGACCAGTCTTACTTTCAAATATAAATAATAAAAATCTTAATTCAAATTTTATTAAATTGAACCAAGCAAGGAATTAAAGGGAAAAAAGTAAAATCAAGTAGAGATTCTCTCCAAAATGGAAAAATGGTTTATCTTTAAGAATTTTTTTTGAAATATAGTTGATTTACAATGTTGTGCCCATCTCAGCTGTACAGCAGTGATTCAGTTATACACATATGTATATTGTGTTTTTATATTCTTCCCCATCATGGTTTATCTCAGGATAGTGATTATAGTTCCTTGTGCTATACATTAGGACCTTGTTGTTTATCCATTCTAAATGTAATAATTTGCAGCTATCAACCCCAAACTCCCAGTCCATCCCTCTCCCTCCCCACTTTCCCATTGGCAACCACAAGTCTGTTCTCTATGTCTATGAGTCTGTTTCTGTTTTTGTAGATGGGTTCATTTGTGCTGCATTTTAGATTCCACATGTAAGTGATATCATATGGTATTTATCTTTTTATGACTTACTTAGTATGATAATCTCTACTTGCATCCATGTTGCTGCAAATGGCACTATTTCATTCTTTCTATGGCTGAGTACTGTTCCATTGTATATATGTACCATGTCTTTATCCATTCATCTGTCAATGGACGTGTAGGTTATTTCCATGTTTTGGCTATTGTGAATAGTGCTTGTATTCACAAGTACCTTTTTGAATTATAGTTTTGTCTTGGTATATTTCCAGGAGTGGGATTGCTTAATCATATGGTAACTCTGTTTTTACCTTTCTGAGGAACCTCCATACTCTTTTCCATAGTGGCTGTACCAACTTACATTCCCACCAACAGTTTAGGAGGGTTCCCTTTTCTCCACACCCTCTTCAGCATTTGTTATTTGTAGATTTTTAATGATAGCCATTCTGACTTGTGTGAGGTGGTACCTTATTGTAGTTTTGATTGCATTTCTCTAATAATTAATAATATTAAGTATAGTTTCATCTGCCTATTGGCCATCTGTGTGTCTTCTTTGGAGAAATGTCTATTAAAGTCTTCTGCCCATTTTTTCAACTGGATTGTTTGGGGTTTTGTTGTTGAATTGTGTGAGTTGTTTGTATATTTTAGAGATTAAGCCCTTGTCTGTGGCATCATTTGCAAATATTCTCTGCCATTCCATAGATTGTCTTTTCAGATTTTTTTATGGTTTGCTGTGCAAAACCTTGTAGGTTTTATTAGGTCCCATTTGTTCATTTTTGTTTCTATTTCCATTGCCTTGGGAGATGGACATAAGAGAACATTGGTGTGATTCATGTCAGACAATGTTTTGTCTGTGCTGTCTTCTAGAAGTTTTATGGTGTCATGTCTTATTTTTTAGTCTTTAATCCATTTTGAGTTAATTTTTGTGCATGGTGTGAGGGTGTGCTCTAACTTCATTGACTTACATGCAGCTGCCCAACTTTTCCAGCATCACTTGCTGAAGAATCTGCCTTTTTCCATTTTATATTCTTGCCTCCTTTGTCTAAGATTAATTGACCACAAGTGTGTGGGTTTATTTCTGGGCTTTCAATTCAGATCCATTGATCTGTATGCCTGTTTTTGTAACAATACCACCTGTTTTGATTACTGTAGCCTTGTAGTATTGTCTGAAGTCTGGCAGAGTTATGTCTCTTACTTGGGTTTTTTTTTTTTTTTATGGTTCCATTAGTTTGCAAAACTTTTACATTTGTTTTAAGTTTGAATAATTCATTAACAAAAGAAACCACTTGTTACACACAAATAAATAATTTCAATTTTTTATAGAAGATTATTTGACTTAATCTCAATATTAAGTCTGGCTTTGGTATCAGGATGCTGGTGGCTGCATAGAATGTTTTTGGAACTGTTCCTTTCTCCTGACTTTTTGGAAGAGATTGAGAAGAATCTATATAAGTTCTTCTGTGTGTGTTAGATAGAATTTGACTCTGAGGCCCTGTGGTCCTGAACTTTTGTTTGAAGAAAGTTTTTTTATTACAGATTCTGCTTCACATCTAGTGATCGGTGTGTTCAAATTATATCTTTTTTATTCAGTTTTGAGGAGGTGTATGTTTCTAGACTGGGGGCTGACAGTGGCTCAAATCATGAACTCCTTATAGCAAAATTCAGAATTAAATTGAAGAAAGTAGGGAAACCACTAGACAATTCAGGTATGACCTAAATCAATCCCTTTATGATAATACAGTAGAAGTGACAAATAGATTCAAGGGATTAGATTTGATAAACAGAGTGCCTGAAGAACTATGGACAGAGGTTCGTGACATGGTACAGGAGGCAGTGATCAAGACTATCCCCAGGAAAAAGAAATGCAAAAAGGCAAAATGGTTGCTGAGGAGGACTTACAAATAGCTGAGTAAAGAAGAGAAACTAAAGACAAAGGAGAAAAGGAAAGATGTACCAATTTGAATGCAGATTTCCAAAGAATAGCAAGGAGAGATATGAAAGCCTTCCTCAGTGATCAATGCAAAGAAATAGAGGAAAACAATAGAATGGGAAAGACCAGAGATCTCTTCAAGAAAATTAGAGATACCAAGGGAATATTTCATGCAAAGATAGACACAATAAAGGACAGAAATGATATGGACCTAACAGAAGCAGAAGAAATTAAGAAGCAGTGTCAAGAATACACAGAAGAATGACACACAAAAAGATCTTAATGACCCAGATAACCACGATAGTGTGATCATTCAACTAGAGCCAGACATTCTGGAGTACGAAGTCAAGTGGGCCTTAGGAAGCATCACTATGAACAAAGCTAGTGGAGGTGATGGAATTCGAGCTGAGTTATTTCAAATCCTAAAAGATGATGCTGTTGAAGTGCTGCACTCAATATGCCAGCAAATTTGGAAAACTCAGCAGTGGCCACAGGACTGGAAAAGGTCAGTTTTCACTCCAATCCCAAAGAAAGGCAATGCCAAAGAATGTTCAAATTATTGCATAATTGCACTCATCTCACATGCTAGCAAAATGATGCTCAAAATTCTCCAAGGTAGACTTAACAGTACATGAACTGAGAACTTCCAGATGTTCTAACTGTATTTAGAGAAGACAGAGGAACCAGAGATTAAATTGCCAACATCCATTGGATCATCGAAAAAGCAAGAGAGTTCCAGAAAAATATCTACTTTATTGACTATGCCGAAGCCACTGACTGTATGGATCACAACAAACTGTGGAAAATTCTTCAAGAGATGGGAATACCAGACACCTGACCTGCCTCCTAAGAAATCTGTATGCAGGTAAAGAAGCAACACTTAGAACTGGACATGGAACAACAGACTGGTTCCAAATTGGGAAATAAGTACGTCCAAGCAGTATTTTGTCACCCTGTTAATTTAACTTATATGCAGAGTACATCACACAAAATGCTGGGCTGGATGAAGCACAAGCTTAAACCAAGATTGACGGGAGAAATATAAATAACCTCAGATATACAGATGACACCACCCTTATGGCAGAAAGTGAAGAGGAACTAAAAAGCCTCTTGATGAAAGTGAAAAAGGAGGGTGAAAAAGCTGGCTTAAAAGTCAGCTTTCAGAGAACTGAGGACATGGCATCCGGTCCCATTGCTTCCCAGTAAATAGATGGGGAAACAACGGAAACAATGACAGACTTTGTTTTCTTGGGCTCCGAAATCACTGCAGATGGTGACTGCAGCCATGAAATTAAAACACGCTTGCTCCTTGGAAGAAAGGCTATGACCAATCTAGACAGCATTTTAAAAAGCAGAGACATTACTTTGCCAACACATGTCCGTATATTCAAAGCTATGATTTTTCCACTAGTCATGCGTGGATGTGAGAGTTGGACCATAAAGAGAGCTGAGCATCGAAGAATTGATGCTTTTGAACTGTGGTGTTGGAGAAGACTCTTGAGAGTCCCTTGGATAGCAAGGAGATCCAACTAGTCCTTCCTAAATGAAATTAGTCCTGAATATTCATTGGAAGGACTGACACTGAAGCTGAAACTCCAATACTTTGGCCACCTGATGCAAAGAGTTGACTCATTTGAAAAGACCCTGATGCTGGGAAAGATTGAAGGCAAGAGGAGAAGGGGACGACAGAGGATGAGATGGTTGGATGGCATCACCAACTCAGTGGAGATGAGTGGAGTCACCAACTCCAGCAGTTGGTGATGGACAGGGAGGCCTGGCGTGCTGCTGTCCATGGGGTCACAAAGTGTGGGACATGACTGAGTGACTCTACTGAGCTGATGTTTCTAGAAAGTTGTCTATTTCTTCTAGGTTGTCAAATATTTTTATATATAATTGTTTATAGTATTCTTTTATTTCTGTGGTTATCAGTCAGATTTGGGTTCTTTCTCTTTTCTTGGTGAACCTGGCCAGGGGGTTGGCAGTTTTGTTTACCCTTTCAGAGAACCAGTTCTTGGTTTTGTTGATTTTTTTCTCTCATTTTTAATCTCTATTTTATTTATTTGCCCACTGATATTTATTATTTCCTTCCTTCTGCTAAGTTTAGGTTTTGTTTGTTCTTCTTTTTTCCAGTTCTTTTTGGTAGTAGGTTAGGTTTTTTACTTGATATTTTTCTTGTTTTTTGTTTGCTTTTGTTTTATGAAGACCTATATCACTATGACGGAGAAGGCAATGGCACCCTACTCCAGTACTTTTGCTTGGAGAATCCCATAGACAGAGGGGCCTGGTACGCTGCAGTCCATGGGGTCACTAGGAGTCGGACACAACTGAGCGACTTCACTTTCACTTTCCACTTTCATGCATTGGAGAAGGAAATGGCAACCCACTCCAGTGTTCTTGCCTGGAGAATCCCAGGGACAGGGGAGCCTGGTGGGCTGCCATCTATGGGGTCACACAGAGTCAGACACGACTGAAGCGACTTAGCAGCAGCAGCAGCAGCATATCACTATGAACTTCCCTCTAGGAATTGCTTTTGCTGCATCTCATAGAATTTTGTAGGTTGTGTTTTCATTCTCATTTGTCTCAAAGTATTTTTAATTACCCTTTTGATTTCCTCATTAATCCATTTTTTTTTTACTAAATATTATTTAGTCTTCATATACTCATTTTTTCTCATTTCTTTTCCTGTGATTGATTTCTAGTTTCATGCTCTTGTGGTCAGAGATGCTTGAAATAACTTCTCTACTCTTAAGTTGTTTGAGGTTAGTTTTGTGCTCTAAGATGAGGTCAGTCTTAGAGAATGTTTCATGAGAACTTGGAAAAAATGTATATTCTGGCTTTTTTTGGATGTAGTGTCCTGAAAATATCAATTAAGTCTAAATGTTCTATTGTATCATTTAGGATCTCTGTTGCCTTATTGATTCTCGTCTGAAAGATCTATCTTTTGATGTGAGTGGGGTGTTAAAATCTCCTACTATTATTGTATTCCATCAGTTTCTCCCTTTATGTCTGTTAGCATTTGTATTTGCTTAGTTGCTAAGTCATGTTCAACTCTTTGTGACGCTATGGACTGTAGCTTGCCAGGCTCCTCTGTCCATGAGATTCTCTAGGTAAGAATATTGGAGTGGGCAGCCATTCCCTTCTTCAGGGTATCTTCCTGACCTGATAGAACCTACATCTCCCGCATTGCTGGCAGATTCTTTACCAGATGAGCCACAAGGGAAGCCCGCTTCTATATTAGATGCATATATATTGATGAACGCAAAATCTTCTTTTTGTATTGATCATTTTATAATTATGTAGTATCCTTCTTTGTTTTTCTTCATAGCCTTTTCTTTAACATCTGTTTTGTCTAATATTAGTATTGCAATTCCTCCTTTCTTGTCATTTCTATTCTCATGAAATATCTTTTTCCAGCTCCTCACTTGAAATCCATGTGTGTCCTTTGCCCTAAAGTGGGTCTCTTGCAGGCAGGATTTTAATAGGCTCTTATTTTTTTATCCAATCTGTCACTCTACGTCTTTTGATTGGAGCATTTAGTTGATTGACATTTAAGATAGCAACCCAATCCATTATTCTTGCCTGGAGAATTCCATGGACAGAGGAGCCTGGTCCATGGTGTCACAAGAGTTGGACACAACTAGGTGACTAACACTTTCACTTTCATTGATACATGTAGATTTATTGTTATTTCAAACCTTGTTTCTCAGTTGATTCTTTGTTTCATCTTTGTTCCTTTATTTTTTTTTCTGCTTTTCTTTTTGTGGCTTGAAAATTTTCCTTTTATTTTATGCTTGTGCTCTCTTCATTTCGGTTTTTGTGAATTTATTGTATATTTTTGATTTGTGGTTGCCCTGTTTCTCAAATATGTTAACCCCTTCCTATATCTTCTTGATTTAGACTAATATCATATAGTCAAGCACATTCTAAAAAAAAAGAGAAAGAATCTGCATTTTGTTACTATTTTTCCCCACAATTTTTTATTTTGATGTTCCCTTTTACATCTTCATGTTTATTCTTTTGCCATTCCTTGTGTTTATCATTGCTTTCACAAATAGTTTTTCCTCTTTTTAAGGTGTATACTGGTTAATATGAGTGATTAACTGTTCAATTTCTTTCTTCCTATTCCTTCTTGATTCCTTTCTATTCAGGGATGACCTTTCAATACTTCTTTTAGAAGTATTATTTTAGTTTTTGTTTGTCTTAGAAATTCTTTATTTCTTCTCCTATTCTAAATGATAATCTTATTAAGTAGAGTATTCTAGGTTGCAGATTTCTCTCTTTCAAGACTTTGAATATATTTTGTTAAAGAAATATTTTATTGCAGTGTTTTGTTAATATATATTAAAGGGGAGAAAAGAAATAATCATTTTGATAGATTAAAAAAAATGTGTTTGAGTAAATTCAATCGTGAATGACCAAACAATCTTGAAAAAGAACAAAGCTGAAGGACTCACACTTTCTGATTTCAAAACTTACTACAAAGCTACAATAATCAAATAATGTGGCAGAGGTGTAAGATAGACATAGATACGTCTGGAATAAAACAGAGAGACTAGATATAAACCCTCAAATATATGGACAAATGATTTTTAACAAGGATACCAAGAACATGCAATAGGGGAAGATCAGTCTTTTCAACAAATGGTGCTGGGAAAATGAGATATCCATATGCAAAAGACTGAAGGTGAATCTTGCCTTAAACAATATACAATAATCATCTCAAATGTATCAAAGAGATAAATATCAAAGCTAAGAATATAAAACTCTTAGAAGAAAACAGAGGGGAAAGCCTTCATAATGTTGGATTTGGCAATGGTTTCTTGAATACGACACCAAAAGCATAGGCAACAAAAGAAAAAAAAAACAGATAAATCAATTTTCACTTGAACTAAACTTTCATACATCAAATGATACTACAGTATGGAAGCATATACACCATTTGTAAAATATATAACTAATGGGAATTTGCTATGTGACTAAAACCGGGGCTCTGAAACAACCTAGAAGGGTGGGAAGGGGTGGGAGGTGGGAGGGAAGTTAAAGAGGGAGGGGAGACATGTATACCTCTGACTGACTTATGTTGATGTGTGGCAGAGACCAACACAATATTGTGAAGCAATTTTCTTTCAATTAAAAATAAATAAATAAATAAAATACTATTAAGTAACACAACTCCAAAATGGAAGAAAATATTTACAGATCATATATCTGGTAAGTGATTAAGATCTAAAATACATAAAGAACTCTTATAACTCAATAACAACAAAAAAAATTAAGGCTTGAATAGACAAAATACTTGAATAGACATTTCTCCAAAGAAAAATTATTAATGGCTAATAAGCACATGGAAAGATGTTCAACATCACTAATCATTAAAGAAATGCAAATCAAAACCACAATGAGATATTACTTAACAGCCATTAAGATGGCTATTATCAAAAAACAAGAAAGAAAGAGCAAACTTTGGCAAGGATGTGGAGAAACAATCTCTTGCATATTGCTGGTGTGAATGTAGAATGGTGTAGCCACTATGGAAGACAGTTTAGGAAAAAAGCTAAACATAGAATTACTGTATGAAAGGAAACACTCAAACAGATACATATGCTCCAATGTTCACAGTAGCATTATTCACAATACAGATTTCCCCCTGCTATCCAAAACTAGAGTGTCCCTATGAAACCTTTTGTAAGCAGAGAGAGCATAAAGCAAAGAAGCAATTGCTTTAGGAAACATCTTATTAACAGATGCACAAAATAAATCAAGATAAATCACAGAAGCTCACAGACACAGTTCAAAGTTACAGCAGCTTGATGCTGATATGCCAAGTAGTTCCAGGGGAAGAAGCTTGGTGGTGTCACTCTCAATGCTCAGGGTGTATATTGCCTTTGTAAAAGTTCTTACAAAACAAATGTTCAATACTATTTTTGCTTTTTGCCTTTATTCACAAATGCAAAAATCATCTTTGAATTTCTTTCAGTTAGCGAAAACAGTACTAATGTATGTCTTTCATAGAAGCAAAGTGGATCTTTCAAAAGCAGGGGATATGAAAAATGTCCATAAGCAGATGAATAAATGAAGAAAATGTAGTATATATGTTACAGGGAAGAAGGGACTCCATGTTGGATCTGTTTGTTTTACTTCCCCCCTCCCTTTTTTTCCTTTGCTTTGCTTTGTTTCCCATTGCTTTTGTTCACTAAAAGGATACTGTCCATACAGAATGGCCTGTCTCTAGAACCCTGCTCCTCTGCCTGAATGTTAAACCAAAATGCCTTTGTTCAGGACCCTGTCCACCTCTGGATGGCTACAGGAAGGAAGAAATTAACACATTTCCTCCCCAAGGCTAACCATTTTAGGAAATATCTGTAAGATTAATGGCTTTGTTAACTTTACCTCCTCATCTCTCCACTCTCTGATCTATTTTAAAAAGCCTGGCATCCAGACCCCGATAAAATGGCTATTTTGAGAGTTTAGTCTGCTCCTCTCTCAGTCAGCTGGCTTTCCAAATAAAATTATATTCTTTGTTTCAACATCTTGTCTCTTGATTAATTGACCTGTTGTTTGACAAGTAGAGTGAGCTTGGACTCAGTCATATATACAAATGATGGAATATTATTCAGCCATAAAAAATAGAACAAAATTCTGATACATGCTTCAACATGGATGAATCTTAAAGACATGCTATGTAAAATTAGCCAGGCACGAAATGGTAAGCATTGCTTGATGCCTCTTCTATAAGGTATCTAGAGAAAGAAAATTCATAGAAATGGAACTTAGATTAGAGGTTGGTAGAGGTTGAAGGAAAAGGTAAGCAGGGAGTCATTGCTTAATGGTTCCAGAGATTCAGTTTGGAGTAACAAAATTTTATGCACCCAGTTCCAGTGTTGATGGGGCAGGGGTTGAGGGGAGGGTTCACACCAATAAGGAATTCTCCAGTACTAATGGTGAGTGGCGAGTGGCCAAGAGGAGATACCCCACGTCCAAGGTCAGAGAAACCCCAGTAAGACAGTAAGCCCTGGGAGAGGGCATCAGAGGGCAGACACACTGAAACCACAGTCACAGAAAAGTAACCAATTTAATCACATGGGCCAGAGCCTTGTCTAACTCAATGAAACTATGAGCCATGCCATGTAGGGCACCCAAGAGGGACAGGTCATGGTGGACCGTTCTGACAAAATGAGGTCCACTGGAAAAGGGAATGGCAAATCACTTCAATATTCTTGCCTTGAGAACCCCATGAACAGTATGAAAAGGCAAAAAGATAGGACACTGAAAGATGAACTCCCCAGGTCAGTAGGTGCCCAATATGCTACTGGAGATCAGTGGAGAAATAACTCCAGAAAGAATGAGGAGACAGAGCCAAAGCAAAAACAATACCCAGTTTTGGATGTAACTAGTGATGGAAGCAAGGTCTGATGCTGTAAAGAGCAATATTGCATAGGAACCTGGAATGTTAGGTCCATGAATCAAGGCAAATTGGAAGTGGTCAAACAGGAGAAGGCAAGAAATTGACATTTTAGGAATCAGTGAACTAAAATGGACGGGAATGGGTGAATTTAACTCAGATGACCATTATATCTACTACTGTGGGCAAGAATCCCTTAGAAGAAATGGAGTAGCCATCATAGTCAACAAAAGGGTCTGAAATTCAGTACTTGGATGCAATCTCAAAAATGACATAATGATCTCTGTTCATTTCCAAGGCAAACCACTCGATATCACAGTAATCCAAGTCTATGCCCTGACCAGTAATGCTGAAGAAGCTGAAGTTGAACAGTTCTATGAAGAACTACAAGACCTTTTAGAACTAACACCCAAAAAAGATGTCCTTTTCACTATAGGGGACTGGAATGCAAAAGTAGGAAGTCAAGAAACACCTGGAGTAACAGGAAAATTTGGCCTTGGAGTACAGAATGAAGCAGGGCAAAAGCTAATAGAGTTTTGCCAGGAGAACGCACTGGTCATAGCAAACACCCTCTTCCAACAACACAAGAGAAGACTCTACACATGGACATCACCAGATGGTCAACACCAAAATCAGATTGATTATATTCTTTGCAGCCAAAGATGGAGAAACTCTATACAATCGGCAAAAACAAGACTGAGACTGACTGTGGCTCAGATCATGAACTCTTTATTGTGAAATTCAGACTTAAATTGAAGAAAGTAGGGAAAACCACTAGACCATTCAGGTATGACCTAAATCAAATCCTTTATGATTATACAGTGGAAGTGAAAAATAGATTTCAAGGACTAGATCTGATAGACAGAGTGCCTGATAAACTACGGACAGAGTTCATGACATTGTACAGGAGACAGGAATGAAGACCATTCCCAAAAAAAAGAAAAGCAATAAAGCAAAATGGCTGTCTGAGGAGGCCTTACAAAGAGCTGTGAAAAGAAGAGAAGTGAAAAGCAAAGGAGAACAGGAAAGATATACCCATTCGAATGCAGAGTTCCAAAGAATAGCAAGGAGAGATAAGAAAGCCTTCCTCAGTGATCAGTGTAAAGAAATAGAGGAAAACAATAGAATGGGAAAGACTAGAGATCTCTTCAAGAAAATTAGAGATATCAAGGGAAAATTTCATGCAAAGATGGGCACAATAAAGGACAGAAATGGTACGGACCTAACAGAAGCAGAAGATATTAAGAAGAAGTGGCAAGAATATACAGAAAGATCTTCAAGATCTTCAAGACCCAGATAATCACAATGGTGTGATCATTCGCCTAGAGCCAGACATCCTGGAATGTGAAGTCAAGTGGGCCTTAGTAAGCATCACTATGAACAAAGCTAGTGGAGGTGATGGAATTCCAGTTGAGCTATTTCAAATCTTAAAAGATGATGTCGTGAAAATGCTGCACTAAATATGTCAGCAAATTTGGAAAACTCAGCAGTGGCCACAGGACTGGAAAAGGTCAGTTTTCATTCCAATCCGTAAGAAAGGCAATGCCAAAGAATGCTCAAACTACCGCACAATTGTACTCATTTGATACGCTAGTAAAGTAATGCTCAAAATTCTTCAAGCCAGGCTTAAGCAATACGTGAACCGTGAACTTCCAGAAGTTCAAGCTGGTTTTAGAAAAGGCAGAGGAACCAGAGATCAAATTGCCAACATCCGCTGGATCATCGACAAAGCAAGCGAGTTCCAGAAAAATATCTATTTCTGCTTTATTGACTATGTGAAAGCCTTTGACTGTGTGGATCACAACAAACTGGAAAATTATTCAAGAGATGGAAATACCAGACCACCTGAACTGTCTCTTGAGAAATCTGTATGCAGATAAGGAAGAAATAGTTAGAACTAGACATGGAACAACAGACTGGTTCCAAATAGGAAAAGGAGTATGTCAAGGCTGTATATTGTTACCATGCTTATTTAACTTATATGCAGAGTACATCATGAGAAACGCTGGGCTGGAAGAAACACAAGCTGGAATCTAGATTGCTGGGAGAAATATCAATAATCTCAGATATGCAGATGATACCACCCTTATGGCAGAAAGTGAAGAAGAACTAAAGAGCCTCTTGATGAAAGTGAAAGAGGAGAGTGAAAAATCTGGCTTAAAGCTCAACATTCAGAAAACTAAGATCATGGCATCTGATCCCATCACTTCATGGGAAATATTTGGGGAAACAGTGGAAACAGTGTCAGACTTTATTTTTGGGGGCTCCAAAATCACTGCAGATGGTGACTGCAGCCATTAAATTAAAAGACGCTTACTCCTTGGAAGAAAAGGTATGACCAACTTAGACAGCATATTAAAAAGCAAAGACATTACTTTGCCAACAAAAGCCCATCTAGTTAAGGCTATGGTTTTTCCAGTGGTCATGTATGGATGTGAGAGTTAGGCTATGAAGAAAGCTGAGCACCAAAGAATTGATGTTTTTGAACTGTGGTGTTGTGAGTCCCCTCGATTGCAAGAAGATCCAACCAGTCCATCCTATAGGAAATCAGTCCTGAGTGTTCATTGGAAGGAATGATGTTGAAGCTGAAACTCCAATACTTTGGTCACCTGATGCGAAGAGCTGACTCACTGGAAAAGACCCTGATGCTGGAAAAACTTGAGGGCAGGAGGAGAAGGGGTTGACAGAGGATGAGATGATTAGATGGCATCACTGACTCAATGGACATGAGTTTGGGCAAACTCCAGAAAATACTGAAGGACAGGGAAGCCTGGCGTGCTCTAGTCCATGGGGTCACAAAGACTCGGATATGACTTAGCGACTGAACAGTAAAGTGATTTCAGAAACTGAAGAAGAGGGACCAAATAGTATAACAAAAGATGTTTGCATTATTCTAATAGCTCATGAAATTCCAAAGATTTTGAGAGCTGTGAACCAGGAACTGTGGACAAAGACCCAACATATGTGAGATAGGTATATCTCACATATATTTGGTCATCTGAATGATACAGTTGAATCACAGTATTAAAGGTAATTAAATATTTTGGAAATATATAATGTTGGCAGGTGCAAAACATGGTTTTTATTTAATGTTACTGAACTGACAGCTAAAACAGTAAGTTTTGGATTCCATAACCACAATATACAGTTTGGGTTGTATCAACTTAAAAAAATGCACAACATGAGAGTTGCAAGTGAAGTTTTATTTGGTGCAAAAATGAGGACTGCAGCCCAGGAGACAGCACGTCAGATAGCTCTGAGAAACTGTTCCGAAGAGGCAGAGGGAGAAGATATGCATGTGATTTTGGTGAAGGAGAAATACATGCAATCAAGCACATATTTTCCCAGAAGGTTTCTGCTAGTCTGGTGAAACTTTCTGCTCTTTGGATTTGTCAATCCAATGAGTCAGTCCAAAATCCTGGATTGACATCAAGAAACAGTTGTTACCAGGAAGGATTTTAGTGTTTTTCTAGATATAAGGAGATATAAGAATTGGGCTCATTAAATTGACTCCTGAAAATATCTAACTGTTAGAGTAAACACACTAACTGAAATCATCCACCCTGGCCAGGCACCATAGTAACCATTGCGAGTTATTTTACAACAGTTGGTCTTGGTAAAGAATACAGAACTAGTAAGCCACCACCAACCAGAAGAGTTTGGCAAAGGTCAAAAGGAGATGCCATGTGTCCTACCACCTCCCAGAATCCTTCTCACTGACTTCCTTCTTGGGTGAGTAATGTGTGTGCCACCAGGATGGACCCTGAATCAGAGTGATTGGCTAGAAACAACCCAGAAACTCACCCCGTCACCATAAAACCCAAGACTATAAGCCACATGGCGGAGCAGTCCTCTCAGGTTCCCTTACACTCCTGCTCTCTGCCTGGGTGCCCCTTCCCAATAAAGACTCCTTCTTTGTCAGCACATGTATCTCCTCAGACAACTCATTTCTGAATGTTAGACAAGAGCCCACTTTCAAGCCCTGGAAGGGGTCCCCCTTCTTGCAACCTAACTATTTGAAGACCTATCCTGCCAGTTCTTTGCACAGCACAGAGTACCTCATTTTTGCTCTCTACCCTGAACTCCTTTCAGGAGCTGTTGAAGATCAGCAGCGGCAGCAACACATGATTTAACCATTGTAAAGGAAGACAGCAAGTGCCCATGACAAGTGCCAATTTGTAGTTGATAGTTGTTTTACCACGATTAAAAAAATCAAAAGAAAAGAAAAAAGAACATAGATAGTAAGAAATGGAGTATTTCCTGCCATATCAATAAACAAGAATGTCACAGTCATCAGTGAATCCAGTCCTCCAGGGCAACCATGAAAGAGAAGAATACCTGCAATCCAACAGCTATCACACGGCCTCCACTCACTTCGAGGAACCAAGGAGGTAAAAAATGCAGGATGCTGGCCCCAGGTAGCTGAGATGCAATGAATGGAATGATTTCAGTAAGCCCAGACTCTTGCATCTTCCATACATAGAAAAGTGCTAAGTTCCTTAACTTGAGATATTTCTTTAATTAACAATAATCTTTTGATGTTCGGACTACCTGCCCCTTGTTGCAAACTTCTGTATAGCCTAACTCTTCCCCACCACCTCCTCGAAACAGTTCTCCCAGGGTTACTTGAGATGCTGTCTCCAAGTCTGCAGTCCTAAAAATTTCTGCCAAATAAAACATCTCTCTCAATTTTTAAGTTGTAACTATTTTTTAAGTTGACAGTAGCGAAGATTCCAATTCACATCACATATGATTTTTGCACTTAGCTCAGAAAAAAGTAAACAAATTTACAAAATAAAATTGGGACTTTTAGTACGGGGGAAGAAGGTCTTGCCACGCCTCTGAGAGGAAATAGGCAGTGTTGATGAGAAGCACTTTCAGTTTATGAGAGAATGGCAAGAACGCTGACTGTCTTGAAGTCTCCAACATCATTCTCCACTGCTAAGAGCATGATCTGGCTGTTCCAGTCTTTCACGCTTGTCTCCTGTCTTGGCCCAGGTAAATACTGAAGTATATCCATGTAGTCAAGTTTGACTCCTGGTTTTGTGCAGTTTGCTTGATCTAAATCACCTACATATTTAGATGTCTGTCTGTGTCTCTACTAAGAGATCCGGTGGGGCTCACAGAGGTGCCTGATAAACTGCCATTGCCTCTCAACTTAAAAGCTTACAGCCTGAGATCGTTTAGAGTTAACAGCTTCAATTGTGTCTGCATTTAAATGAATTATATTCTGGGGCATGGGAAATGAGCTTTTCTAAGACACGACTGGGGTTTATCACCAGCATGTTGTGGTATAAAGAGAGCTAAGGCTAAGAAAAGAAGACTTCTCACCAGAGTAGCTACTATCTTACTGTGTAATCACAAGTAGGCTACATGTTCCTTCTAAGCCTCAAGATCCTCATCGAAAATATTGAAAATCTATGGTTCTGCTTAGCTGAAATTTCTGAACTCAACTAAAACTCTAGAAATTGTGTTCTCGTTTTTTATGTACTGTGAAAAAACTACTCTTCAGCTTTCCTTTCCTTTGATGCAAATCAGGGATTAGCTAGTCCAGCAATACCTATCTGCCAGACAGGAATTCTCAGATCCTACATGCTTCTCATTCCCTGCTGTCCATTATGTGGAAAACTTGAAGGTTCATGTCAGGTTTTGGGGAAACACAAGTGGTCCACTGGGGCCAAAGTACAGGAAGGGGCAGGAGACAAGACAAGAAAGCTATCCCAGAACTAGCCCAGGGTAGCAGGCAAAAATAGTTAATATTCACAGTGGGCTCATACTGTTCCAGGCACTGGGTCAAATGCTATACTTACATCATATACATAAGCTTTTTGACAGTTCTGGGAGTCTGTACTATTATAATCCCCTTTTGAAATAACTTACACAGATTTCATTAGCCAGTAGGTGGCAAGCTCTTGTGATAGTTTTGAGGAACAGTGACAGTTGAATCAAAATGGTAGCAGAACAAGAGAAAGGACAGAAGCAAGAATCGCCACAGATGTAGAATTAGCTAGATTACTTGGCAATGGGAATGAAGGGGGCGGAATTCATTGTCATCCAATAAACAATCATTGAGGACCTACTGGATGCCTGGCACTGTTCTAGTTTCTGAGTGTACACCATGAATGAAGCCAGAAAAAAATTTCTGCCCTCACGGAGTTAACATTTTAGCAGAGGAGACAAGTTATAAACAAAATAAATCAGTGAAACAAAATAAATAAGTATATTGGATAGTGATAAATGATAAGGAGGAAACAAATCAAGCAAGGAAAGGAGAGATTAAATATTGGGGGCAGTGAAATTTCAGACAGAATAGCCAAAAAGTTTACAAAGTTGGGAAGGGGGAGGAGGGAGCAGCCATCATGAGAAGATAATTTCAATTTCGGACCTACTAATTTTAAGATGTTAGTGTTATATTCATGAGAAGATTTCCTGAAAGCAGAAAGAAATTTAGGTCTAGAGGTAGAGCTGAAGCTGGAGGCTTGGAACTCACAGCACAGAAATAATAAATAAAGCTAAGGAGAAAATTGTAAGGAGGACAGAAACTTGGGGAATATGTACAAAAGCAGAAAGAGAAGAAAATTATACAGTCAAGAGCTACTCCCTGGCTCAGGAGCCACAGAGGCAAAGACAAGAGAGCCCTGTCTTTGCCTCCTTGCAAAATTGAACTCATCTTTAGAATTCAATATTCTAAATGTCCTCAGGTTAAAATTCCCATTTTTCTCCCCATTCCCATTAATATTTCTCACAAGGGCCCTATGAAATATACACTATTCCTATCCCCACTTGAAGGAAGAGGAAAGAAGGCATACAATGCTTGAGTAACTTGCTTAATGTCACACTGTTGTAGGGGAAGTGAGGATGGTATTCAAAATGAAACATACTTGAATGTGTTTGCAGGTGTTCTGAGGTCCAGGAAGAAAGCAGTAATTTGCAGGGTTATAATTTAGGGAGACTGGCTCCTGAGTCTATTCATAATCATTTTACTATGCTGCATAGTTTACAAACAGCTATATGTTCACATAAATGTATTTGTAATTATAAATTGTGAAATTAAGAAGATAATAAGCAGGGTACTGATGCTGAAAACTCAGCCTCTGTGCATTGGTGCCGAATCAAATCTCAGAGACAGAGTTTTGGGTGAGGTAGAAAAGAATAGCTTTATTGGTTTGCCAGGAAAAGGGAGACACAGCAGGCTTCAGCTCTCAAAAAACATGTGTTCCAACCTGGGAGGATTTGGCAAGGAGTTTTATAGCAACTATTCAAGGGTAGGGTTGCTAATAAGATTAGGGTGTGTACAGGGCCTGTACTATTTTAATCTAGTCTCAGATAATCTGATGAGTTTCTGGGGTTCCTTTAATCTGGCCTGAGGTGGTCTTCTAGAAGAGCTTCTCTAGTTCCTTTAATCTGGAATGAAGAAGGCTGACATCTTCCATTTGTTGGGAGTGTTAGTTCTATTAGTATAAAGAGCTCAAAGATATTGTTGTGCATCCCTTAAGGCAGAACCAAGACCTTGCCCCAAGGCTGCACCATTGTTTTTACTGATCCTCCCTTGTGTCTGCATCCCTTCCCTTTCCTGATTAGCAATTGCTATAATCTGCCCTTAGGAACCAGGGAAGGTCATGAATGCTGGAGTCTATGCCCTACAAACAAGATATGCCGAACAGAAAGGCTTCTGTGTCCATGAGCCCCACAGGGTCCTGCTTGGTTTCAGGACCATGGGATAGAAAAACAAGAGGACCTGCTTCAGATGGAGGTGGTGTAGAAAGGATTTTCTGGAAAGGTAGCATCTCAACTGATATTTAAAGAGAAGTCAAACAGGGGAGGAGTCTAATGAAGCAGTGGACATTACATGTGCAAAGGCCCTGGTGCAGGGAAGAGTTTAGAATGATTAAGGAAGGGAAAGAAAACCACTGTGACAAGAGTATGGTAAAAATAAAATCAATCTTGAAGCAAGCATCAAGATGACTCATGCCAGACTACATTCTTTCAAGGGGCCAGACACCATAACTTGCTCCTTTTAGGAAATTTAGCTGTAAAGATAAACCATGTTAAGAAATAATTCCAGTAGGTATAATTGAGAGCAAACATCATCATGCCCTGGAGAAAATGAATCTCACTTGCTTCTACATTCAATTCTTTCTAGGTGGGAACTTATCAAATGTTAATATGCATACGAAGTATTAGGGTATCTTATTATAATGCTGATTCTGGAAAGGAGACTAAGTCTCTGCATTTATGACAAGTTCCCGAGCAACACCAGTGCTGCTCCATGGACCACACATGAGACTTTAGTCACAATGGGGTTGGAAGGATGGAGAAATAAGAACTAATTCTTTGAGTGTGTTTGCAAGAAGCAGATACAGGTATTCTGATGTTCAAGAGAGAACAGTAGTAGGAAATACATGTTACAACCAAAACACATGGGCCAACCAAATGATTCTGAGGTTTTGAGCCAAAACTTTGCAGGTTTTTCTGCTCAGAGACTATAATCCAATGACTCCCCTTCCCCTGAGCAGCATTATCTACTTCTTACCAACCATCCACACCTATCAATGTTTATTGTTGCTCACCACAGGCAGAGAGTTGTTTTACATTTTGTCATTATCATCAAGAACAACTGGGTCCTTCCACCTCTCAGTATCTGCAGTCAGTGCCCACTGGACTGCCAGCCTTCCATGCCTCCCAGTTTTCAGTGTCACTCCAGACCTAGCCTCAGTTGGGTTTCCATGCTCAAGCAGACTGTTGTCTTTCTTCCTTTTTTTTTTTTTTTTTATTAAGGTGCAATCCACAAAACATAAAATAATAATATTAAAGTGTACAAATTCAGTGACATTTACTAAATTCACAGCATTGGGCAACCACCAATTCTATTGCTCCAGAACATTTCACCACCCCGAAAGAAAACCTTGTACTCATTAAGCAATCCCTTCTCGTTTCTCTCTCCACCTCTTCCCCTTCAAACATTAATCTGCTTTCTGTCTCAATGAGTTTACCTCTTCTGGGTATTTCATATAAATGAAATCATGTAATCTGTGAATTTTTATGTCTAACTTCTTTCTCTTAGTAAAATATATTCAAGGTTTATTCCTATTGTATCATGTATCGATACTTCATTCCTTTTTATTGCTGAATGATATTCCATTGTATGTGTGTACCATCACTTATTTATCCACACACCTACTGATAGACATTTGTGTTGTGTCCAGCTTTTGGCTTTTTTAAATAGTGCTTTTATGAAGACTTTTGTACAGGTTTTTTTTTCAGTTCTGGGAAAAAAACTGCTGGATCAAATGATAATGTTGTACTTAATTTTTTGAGGGATCACTAAATAGTTTTTCCACAGTGGCTGTACCAGTTTGCATTCCCACCAGCAATGTGTTCTAATTTCTCCACATCCTTACCAACACTTATTTTCCAATTATTTTTACTGTTGTTATTATTATTAGTCACCATCTTAGTAGATGTAAAGACATTTCATAGAGGTTTTGATTTGCATTTCCATAACAATTAATGATATTGAGCATCTTATCGTGTGCTTATTGGCTATTCATATATTTTCTACCCTCCTGAACTTGTTTCATGCTGAGCTGAAACAGCCTACTATATCTCTCTTTCCTTTAGATAGGCCTGAACCAGTCCCTTAGGTTAGATAAAAAAAGTTTATCTAACTTTTCTCTGACATTTTTTCAGAGTCAACTCGGTCTTACCTGCTTTCATTATTCCTTCTCGTTTCTCAAAGATACTCCATTTTTCTTACTACATTCAAAAAAAAAATCGTTCAGATAATCATTCAAGACACTTCACATTCTAATCTCAACCTATGCAGTATTCCAGGTTCCCTGGGCCAGATTCTGATGGCATAATGAGCTGACGGAGACACTATTCATGTTCCCAGAGTGAGTGAAACTTGTAAACAAACATATCCCAAATTTCTGTTGACTCAACATCCAGAGGATGAGCAAGACCTCAGCACCAACCCCATGCTCCAAGTGGCCCCCAGTGACTAACAAGAGAACTTCCCATGGATTCCCAAAGCAGCCTTCTGTTGCAGTCATGAGGCATCTTCCCAATTCTTAGTCTCCTCTGGTTCTAGTCCTAACCAAATCTGCTATCAGCTGAACCACTTAGAGAGACCTCATTGTTCTGCAGAGAGCATCAATATTCATGCCAAAGCTCAAAATTACTTTTAAATATAGGCAGACTCTTTACCATCTGAGCCACCAGGGAAGCCCTTGTCCCGCATAGGCCATTGCAATTATTTTGTTTTGCTTTTTGTTGTTTAACTTCTTTTACTGAAATAGAGAAAACTGCAAATCCTAAATGTCAGCTCAATGCATAATCATAAAATGAACAAATCTGTGTATCCAGACATAGGTTAAGAAATGGCACATAACCAGCAGCCCAGAAAACCCCCTCTGTGCTCCCTCCTACTTGCTCTCCCTCCCTCCTCCTCAAAGGTAACCCTATCCCAACTTTCAAAAGAATAGATTTATTTTGCTTGTTTTTAAACTTTAAATAAATGGAAGCATGTCCTTGTATTCTATTTGTATCTGAATTTTCTTTTTTCACTCAAGATTTTGCTTGTGATATTCATGCATGTGATTTCAATAGGGAAGAAGGGTCAAATGACAGACAACAGCATGTTACAATGCTGATGGAAAAATGTAGTAAGGAGTGAAGTTTATGGCAGTGTTCATGTGACAGGCATGCATATGACAATTTGAGAGAGAGGAAATGTGAGCTCACCCAGGAGTTGAACACAAAAATCCTAAGAGAAACTTCCTCCCCTACTCAGATTCTCTCCTGAGAACTAAGGGCTCTTAAGAAAGTTGAGGTTGTGATAATAGTTGTTAATGTTCAGTCTCTAAATCACATCCAACTCTGCGACCTCATGGACTGCAGCATGCCAGGCTTCCCTGTCCTTCACTATCTCCCAGAGCTTTCTTAAACTCATATTCATTGTATTGATAATGCCATCCAACCATCTAATCCTCTGTTGCCCCCATCTCCACCTGCCATCAATCTTTCCAGCATCAGGGACTTTCCCAATGAGTTGGCTCTTCGCATCAGGTGGCCAAAGTATTGGAGCTTCAGCTTCAGCATCAGTCCTTCCAATGAATATTCAGGGTTGACTCCCTTTAGAATTGACTGGTTTGATCTCCTTGCCTGTCCAAGGGACTCTCGGAGTCTTCTCCAGTACTATAATTCAAAAGCATCAATTTTTCAGCACTCAGCCTGCTTTATGGTCCAATTCTCACATCCATACATGGCTACTTGAAAAACCATAGCTCTGACTATAAGGACCTTTGTCAGCAAAGTGATGTTTCTGTTTTTTAATATGCTGTCTAGGTTTGTCATAGCTTTTCTTCCAAGGAGAAGGCATCTTTTAACTTCATGGATGCAGTTACTGTCTGCAGTGATTTTGGAGTCCAAGAAAATAAAATCTGTCACTGCTTCCACTTTTTCCCCATCTATTTGCCATGAAGTGATGGGAGCAGATGCCATGATCTTAGCTCTTTTTTTTTAATGTTGAGCTTCAAGCCAGCTTTTTCACTCTCCTCTTTCACTCTCATCAAGAGGCTCTTTAGTTCCTCTTCACCTTCTGCCATTAGAGTGGTATCATCTGTATATCTGAGGTTGCTGATATTTTTCTGGGCAATCTTGATTCCAGGTTGTAATTCCTCCACCCTGGCACTTCACATGATGTACTCTGCATATAAGTTAAGTAACCAGGGTGACAATATACAGTCTTCACATATTTCTTCCCCAATTTTGAACCAGTCTGTTGTTCTATGCCCAGTTTTAACTGTTGTTTCTTGTCCCGTATACAGCTTTCTCAGGAGACAGATAAGGTGGTCTAATATTCCATCTCTTTAAGAATTTTCCACAGTTTGTTGTGATCCACACAGTCAAAGGCTTTAGCGTAGTCAATGAAGCAGAAGTAGATGTTTTTCTGGCATTCTCTTACTTTCTCTGTGATCCAGCAGATGTTGGTAATTTGATCTCTGGTTCCTCTGACTTTTCTAAATCCAGCTTGAACTTCTGGAAGTTCTAAGTTCACATATCGCTGAATCCTAGTGGTAATGGTTACTTATCCATTGATTCACTCAAACATCTCCAGATCCTACTTTGTGTCAGGTTCTGTACTCAGATATAAAGATAAGATAACTATTAAATAAGATGATTAAGTTAAAATAACAAGAGAACAGAAGGCTCCAAAATGGTATGATAAATGCTAGGAATTTGGCAAAGGATGTTAAGGAAGAATCTTCTTTAAAAATGATTGTAACCATTTCACCTTTTTTGCTTAAACATTAATGGCTCTGAGATAGGCTCGTGAGAGTGTAGCCATTACATGTTACTTTGAAGTTAGATGTATTAATTGTATACTTACCAGTTTTTATCTTCTCAACTCCTAGACAATTATCTTTTGGGAGCAGAAAAGGTATCTTCTGGTATCATGCAAGGAGCACAAAATGGTTAGAGTCAAAGGAGTTGGATCTGAATCCCAACTCTGTTATTCTTTAGCTGGGTAACCCGAGGAAAATTAGTTAACTACTCTGTGCCTCAGATCCTTGTCTGTAAATGGATATGATAATATTCATCCTACCTGTCAGAATTGTTGTCAGCATCAGATGAAACAATGTATAAGAACTGTAAATTCCTAATATTAGTCCTTTAAATCTCACAAGCCTACTATGTTGAACACAGCAGGTATTTACTAAATGTCAAGCTTTAATTATATTTCATCAGTAAAGAGTTGCAGTTTTTGAAATCTGTGCCAGGGATTGGATGCAGTTGTTCCTCTCCATCTCATACCCAGATAACTCAGAGGCTGGGGTCAGATAGTATGGCTATGACCCAGGTGTGACCAGCTAGTGTGGGAAGGTAGACTGGCTGAGACCAACTACTCATCAACCAAGGGTGCCAGGCATTTTGTTGGTGGAGACTCTGTGATTGTCTACTTCAGCACTCCTCCCAACCCTTTTCCTCTTCATCTTATCTTTGGACTTCAGTATCAGTGAGCTCTAACAGACTGGCAGCGTAAGGAGAAAGGGTGTGGGAAGTAGGGTGAGGGAAGGGAGAGTCACAACAGTTTCCTTCTGTGTTCACAGGGAACTCAGTTTCAGAAGCCAGCTCAACCCCACCGGTTGTGAATGGGGTCATGGGAGAGTCTGTAACTCTTCCCTCAAAGTTTCCTGTGAAAGAGGACATCATGTTCATCACCTGGCTTCACAATGGAAACTCTGTCATCTTCATACGGCCAAAAGAAGCAAAAATAGAGGTGACTGCTCCAAAACGGAAAGATCAACTGAATGTCACCGAGTCCTACTCCTTGCAGCTCAACAATCTGACAATGGCAGACATGGGACATTACCGTGTGCAGATAACCACAGCAACCTCCTCTCTGTACACCGACTATAACCTGCAAGTCTTCAGTGAGTCAAAACATGGGCCTAATTTTGTATGGACTGAAAAATAGTACATATTTCAATTCTATGTGACTGCAAATATGCACTATAGACTTGTGGTAAAAAGTATGGCATTTGGAACTAGACTGAGGTCCAGAAACAAAACAATTCAATGACATTGCACAGTACACAAAAACAGACATAAGGTACACTGACATGTTTTACAATTGTGCAAAGAAATTTTAAGATAAAAACTATCGGCTTTTTAAAACATTGACCAATTAATCTGTGTGTGCTAGGCTAGGGATAGCAAAGATTTGATCTTATGGGCCAATATCAATTAATTGAGAGTAACTGCCTAAGATTTAGCGTTAAGAAAAATATGAGTCGTGTTAAGTTTATTCACTGAGTATTTGTTAACCATGAATAATGTTCGAGACTCTCTTTTAGGCCCTTGAGATACATCAGTGAACAAAACAAAGATCCCTGACCTCATGGAGCTGACATTCTGGGTAGAGGATAAGGGGGCAATAATAAAAATACACATAATATATGAACAAAGAACACAGTAAGTAAGCCATGAGAGAAACTCATGGTAAAAGAGATTAGAACAGCATAAGGAGCACCAGAAATGCCAGAGAGCAGCAGTCTGTTTTAAACGGAGGAGTCATAATAGGCCTCATTGAGAAGACGACATTAGAGCCAAGGCCAGTTGGAAGTGAAAGAAATATGCAGATATCTGAAGGAAGAGCTATCTAGCACAGGCCCTCCCTGTGTCTGGCAGGCTCAAACATCAGTGAGCAGAGTAAGAGAGAGTAACAGGAAACGAGATCAGTAAGGAAATAGGCAGCCACATCATCTAAGGCTCTGGGAGCCATCACAACGACTTTGGCTCCTACTCTTGGGGGATGGAGAACAATTAGAGGATATTTTTGGACATGTTGACTTGGGGATATACATTATATTCAGGTGGAAATGTCAAGTGGGTAATTATATATTCATCAAGTGGAGTAAGATATCAATATAGGTTTTTGAGATCAGCAATGGACATTGGTTGAAGGAGGCAAATTTTCAAGCCAAACATTTGCCATTGCTGTGCTATGTGCTATCTCATTTAATCCTCATAATTATCCAAGAAGTAGGGATTATTGCCCAGTTTTACAGATGAAGAAATTGGGGCAAGCAGAGACTAAAATTTGTCCGTGGTCATGCAGCCAGTAAATGACAAAGCCATGATTCTAACCTAAGTCTTCCTAACTCCAAATCCACTCTTGCCATGACATGAAAATTCTGTTCGAACAAGGTATGTTCCACAACACTTACGCAGTTAGCTAAACTTAAGGCTTTGCCTAATCTCTTCTAATGAGATAGTTGGATTCATTCCACTTTATTATTAGGTCATCTTTATTTCAACCCTTGGGCCAAGTCTAGGCCAGAAGGTTTTCTTGTACTGCTTCCATGTTCACATTGATTCACAGCTGCTGACACAATTTTAGGTAATATTTTCTCGTCTCCGCATTTGCATCATGTACCTGATCTGCATCATGTATATTCTCAAATGCCCAGATATATTGCACTTCTTCCTTCCCATGAACTGCTTGCTTTCTCTGTTTCTTCGCTCCTTCCTTCCCTAATTCTTTAGTTCTCAACACACCCCTTTCTGACTTGCTGACACTTTGCATCAAGATCTCTTTGTTATCATCTGAGGCAGCACCAGATCCAATGAGAACCAATATCCCAACAAAGTTGTGGGAAATTTGGTTCTCTAAGTAAGTTAAGCTTTTATCTTCCATCCCAGCTAGGAAAATTCTGATAACGGAGGAAACAGGGCTCATGCACCTGCTCTTCTTGTTTCTGAACTGTCTAAGGCTGGGCTGCATAGTCTCCAAATTATCTTTACACAAGGGGCAGTGAACAAGGGCCAGAAGGACCCCAGGAATAAACTGGAGCTCCAAAAATTAAAGTGATCAGCTCAAAATCACCTGACTAGCTGGCAGAAACTCTAGTCTTTCCCTTCCCTCTCTTCCACTGCCTACTCTGTCTCATACTGATGTCCCTCATCATTTGGTCACCACAGGCCTCAATCCCATCAATTAGGCAGCACACACAGAGTTATTTACAGAGTACACAGCAATGTCAGGTGGGATACATGGAAACATGGAGGTGATAGAGATTTTTTCACAGAGGGTTGAGCCAAGCCATTTGTCCTTTATCCAGGCCTCTTCTCTGCACACAGGACGACTTAGCAACTTACAAGTTGCCCATCACACCAAATGGTCTGAAAATAGCACCTGTGAGATCCAGCTGACCTGCTCTGTGGAGAATCCAAATGATAACGTCTCATTCAGGTGGCAGGTTGCAGGAAAACCATTTCATAATGAAGCAAATCTCTCTATATCCTGGGACCCCAAGAGCTTCAGTGAAAAGATCTACACCTGCATAGCTGAGAATCCTGTCAGCAATTTATCCTCCTCTGTCTCTGACAAGAGTGTCTGTGAAGGTAAGTCTGTCTCAGGTCTCTCTGAGGGCCTTGAGTGTTGTGGGGTGGGGTGTGTCCCTCATGCCCTTTATGATTCCTAAAATAGTGGCCCAATGGGAGACAGCTGAGTGATGCTGGGAGAGGACAGACGCCCCCTGGAGCTCTGTGTCTCTCATTCCTCTAGAGCACTCTCCTTTTCCCTCCCCCTCCACCAACCATTTCTCTAAGCCTCCCAGAGCCCAACAGCAAAGTCCTTAGGAAGGCAAGATTGCTTCTTCTCTCTGTCTCTACCAGGCTCCACCCTGCCCAGTCTGCCTAAATGAGATTCCCACTCTCAGAAATCCTGCCCAGACCCCCAGAACCTCTGGGTATAGCTGAACCCACCCAACCCCCAAAGATGGTCTAGAAGAGCTGCAATGGAGGCTCTAAAATACTACTCTGGGCCTCACTCGATGTGTCTCAAGTGCAACTTCTTTTTTTTTTTCTTTTCAGGTGTTATTAATGGGAAAAATGAATACCTGGATATCAAATGGATTATCATTGTGGTTGTTTTGACATGTATATTCTTCATTGCATTGATATTAATATTTGTTCAGAGGAAAAAAGTAGCAGGTTTTCTTTCTTCTTATTGTTACTTCTCCCAAGCTTCAGAGATGTAGAGTTTGGGGCTGTTACAAAACTCTGTCTTGTAGAAGACAGATAAAGGCAGGGAAGATGCAAACCCAGCTCAGTTCGTGCCCTGGGACAACACTTGGGCTGTGAATACACATGTGCTAATCTCCTAAGGAAAGTGTCCTAGTAGAAAATGTAGGGCCCAGCCTCAGGGCCTGCCTGCCCTCCCTTCTGGGTCCCTTTCCCACCACATCCTCTAGAGCAGGGGTCCCTGATACCCAGGCCCCAGACTGGTACCAGTCTGTGGCCTCTTAGGAACCAGTTCACATAGCAGGAGGTGAGCAGTGAGCAAGCGAACGAAGCTTCATCTGTATTTACAGCCACTCCCCATCGCTCACATCACCTAAGCCCCACCTCCTGTAGATCAGGGGTGACATTAGATTCTCATAGAAATGAGAACTCTGACCCTAAAGTCAAGGCAGAATATCTTGAGATTGCCACAAAATAGAAATAAAGTGCACAATAAATGTAATGTGTTTGAACCATCCCGAAAGTACCCCCTCCACCAACCATCCCTGGTGCCAAAAGGGTTGGGGACTGTTACTCTAGAGAGAAACCTACAGGGGTAGAGAATGGAAGGCTTTTCTCACTACAGTCACAGATTTCAATTTCCCTGATTTTATTTTTCAGGTTTCTTTCAATTCTCTACTCAGCAAACCCAGTGTTCTGGTGAGCTTCCAGACTCTTAGTTCCCAGTCACTAAACAGATGGCAAGAGCCAAATGGAAAATGAAGGGGGGTGATCAGAGGGCTAGATAATGAGAGAGGAGGCCAGAATGTCATTATTCAGATGAACCAAATGGTGCAAGGGAAGAAGACTTGGAATTGTGCAAGTCGGTCCCCTGTAGGACCTACAGGGTCCCTTACAAGAAGGCAAACTGGTCACTCAGGCAATTTCTTGGGATGGGATTAGGGCCATTCCCCATCCTGTCAATGGAGAGACTAAGTGCCAGTGAAAGGGCTCATGGCCTGTCCATTATCAACAGCAGGCACAGTGTAAAGACAGGACTAGAGCATCAAATGCCCAAAGATAACTGCCTGACCCCATCACTCTATTCAGCCAGGGTTTGGGTATTGAGTTTGAAGTGAAAGTCGCTCAGTCATGTCTGACTCTTTGTGATCCCATGGACTGTACAGTCCACGGAATTCTCCAGGGCAGAATGCTGGAGTGGATAACCTTTCCCTTCTCCAGAGGATCTTCCCAACCCAGGAATCGAACCCAGGTCTCCCTCATTGCAGGCGGATTCTTTACCAGCTGAGCCACAGTGGAAGCCCAAGAATCTTCCCAACCCAGGAATCGAGCCGGGGTCTCCTGCATTGCAGGCAGATTCTTTACCAACTGAGCTATGAGTCAGAACGCATGCATTCAAATTCTTGTTTGATCATTTCCTGTGTAAATTTGCACCAAGGCAGTAAAACTTTCTGAGCCTCCGGTTTCTCATCTCTAATATAATCCAACTCACTCTAAGGAGCTCTGAAAAGTTGAATAGTATTATATATGTGAGACAATCTGGCTCCATTATGCTCACCAGTGAGATTCTCTAGCTCCCATGGAGCCAGTGCTGTTTTGTCCCAGAAGCTTCCCTTCCTGTGAATCCAGAGAGACTCTGAGGCTTTAGGGTAGCTCAAGACCACGTTCCCCCAGGAGATGAGGTCAGAAATAGATCAAATGGCTGAAATGTTCTGGTTCAACCTTGAACTCCCAAGACTGGGAAAATGAATGTACCCTGAGGAAGGGCAATGTTTCAAACAACTACCTCTTTGGGGCCAGAGAGTGACGTGGGGTTGACAAGGTCCTGGGAGAGCAGACCCGAGTCCTTCAGCCATTGACTGTGTCTTCCTGTGTTAACAGCAGAAACTGTGAGTAACTTAGAGTACGCTTCCTTCTCTTCAGGGAACACTGTGTATGTTCAGGTCACCCATTCAAACAGGGTGAGTACTTTCAGGTTTATACTCCATCATGGTCATTATTTTTACAGTCATTATTCATGAACTTGTCACAATTATCTGACTAAATCCAAATGATGTACACCGCTGAGGTGAAGTGAAGGCAGTGATAAGAGTTATGTGTGGGACCTTTCTACACCCTTTTGCTCTCACGCCAGTGGAATGTTTACTCATACCCTGCTTTACATTGCTTAATCTAACTTTGTAATGCATCAGTAAGTCATGTCCCTTCAGCTTACTTACAAGCTGCCTGGAAGTGAAAATTATGTCTTCCTCTGTCTTCCTCTGTGTCTTAGCATGAAGCCCAGTAAATATCTGCTGGATGGATAAAGTTCAGTTAAGTTTGAGAGTTTCCAAAGGACACAATTCTGTGTCAGGGGCTTTTCATTCTTTTGTAGGGGAAATAGCAGGGCTCAGAAGAGCCTCTTAAGAGAGAAAGAGTGACAAGAATTGGCAATCCTTCAACTGTGAAAGACACTAAAGGCATGAGCAGCCCTCAATCGTCCCCTCCCCTCTAGCAACATAACAGGATGGCCTTGGTCAGGCATCAGGAACTCCCCACCATGCATCAGTAATTCCTCATCAGCCCCAAAATAAAGCACCTGCAGAGGGTACATTTCTAAATAACACTATACATCCTGGGAGACCAATTTCCACATCTAATGAAAAATTAGTCAAGAGAGCCAGCATTCTTCAATGACGGAAGCAGTGGTCTAGCTAGAAATCTTGGATTCCACAGCAAATCTCCTCTCACAAAGCCCTTTGCAGATGTTTGCAAAGTAGGCTCTTTAAAGATAGCAAACAAGAGATGCTCTCACCTCAGATATTTCAATTGCCTTTCCAATTTTTCCTTGATGACAAGGTGAATCACTCGCAACAAACCAAGAATCTAATCTCCAGCAAATTTGCTAACTTTTTCTTTAGCAAAACATGGTACTTTGGAGAGTTTCAGAGGTTTTGGTTAACACCCTAGATATACCCTAATTCATTTAAAATGCCAAAAACTATGAGCACGGGGGACTTCTGTTATAATCAGGCTTTTTTATTCCAAGCAGAGCCATTCTTAAGACAAGGTATTTCTATTCTAACAGTTCTCCATGTTCAAGGAGACCCCAATGACATGATGACCAGGCTATTAGAATCACAGGGGCAAAATAGAGCAGGCAATACCTACAGTTATAGATAGTAAAGATCTAAGATCAAAGATGTAATACAATAACCATCTGGTAGTGTAAGCTAATTCTTTTTTTTGACTGCGCTAGGTATGTGTTGCTGCTCACAGTCTTTCTCTAGTTGTGGTGAGCAGGGGTTACTCTCTCTAGTTGCAGTGTGTGGGCTTCTCATTTTGCGGTGGCTCCTCTTGTTACAGAGCATGGGCTCTAGGGTGCATGGACTTCAGTAGTTGTGGTGCATGAGCTTAGTTGCCCCATGGCATGTGGGATCCTCCCAGACCAGAGATCAAACTCATGTCGCCTGCCTTGGCAGGCAGATTCTTAACTGGTGGACAACAAGGGAAGTCTCTGTAGGTTAGTTCTTAAAAATGGAGGAAAGAGAGTAGAGTTTGATGCAGGACAAGAATGCTTTCTTTCCTTCACACTACCTGCCAACAAGGTCACCCTTCTGTCTTTCTCTGGTTCCTGAGCCCACTGGTTTGCTGGAGTGCTGTGTTTCAGTTTGGGGCTCAGGAAAGGTGACTAATCCTTCACAAATTTGAGAGCTAGTGGTGCTTGGTTTCCAGTTCCTCTTGCCAAACACTCCATAGCCTTCCTCCTGCAGAATTTTGACATCATCCCTATTTTGTCACATTGCCTTTCCCAAAAATATATCTGTTTGCATGAGTTTATATCTCTTTATGTGAATATATGTGTGCATGAATACATATCTCTTTATGTAAGCCAAATCAATATGATTATGTTCTACAGGAAACAAAAATCTCAAAACCTGTGAAAAACTATGACTCTAGCACAATTTACTCTGAAGTTCATCATCCCCAAGAGGTAAGCCCATAATTTCCAGCTGTTCTTACATTCTTACCTCTCTTCTCACACCTGAGGTTTCGCAAATATAGTAATAGTAAAGGGACCATTTTACAAATGCCAGAAATACAAGATACAGAAAGTCTCAGGACACACCTAAAACACATCCAGGAAGTTATCTTGTATTAATATTAGGATCACCACACTTAACTGAGTTTTTAACCTACTTTTTAAAAATATTGATCTGTTTGTTTATTTTTTATTTGAAGTATAGTTGATTTACAATGTTATGCCAACATCTGCTGTACAGCAAAGTGATATAAGCTACTTATTTTTCTTTTAATTTAATCTTACCTTAGGCTGTGAATATGCCTCTCTGCCCATAGTGATTTCCAGACACCTCTATAACCACGAGGAATGGCCTGACACTTTGGTTTCTATTGACCTTCTTTATTTTTCTCTTTTTCCTATTAGAGAAAGCCCAGTTATTCCAAGACAACTACCAATCACAATGCTGTGTAAGTTTCTGAAAGACTTCAAAGGAATTTCAGAATTACATATCTGCTCCTGATACCATGAGAAAGAACAGAGCTTGGTTTCTGCCTGACAACATAATTTGAATATCTAGGATTATCAGACTTGAATCTGCTTACCCAGGTCAAACATTTAAGGAATAGCATCATTTCCAGAATGTGACCCAAATGACATTTTCTAATCTGCTCCAGGCCAAAATATACATCAGATAGTATGCCTGCAAAAATTCTCAACAAGATACTAGCATTCTGAATTCAACAATACATTGAAAGGATCATACACTGTGATCAAGTGGGATTTATCCCAGGGATGCAAGGATTTTCAATATTTGCACATCAATCAGTGTGATACACTACATCAACAAATTGAAGGATTAAAAATTATGTGATCATCTCAATAGATGCAGGATAAGCTTTTGGCAAAATTCAACACCCATTTATGATTTTTAAAAAAACTCTCAGGGAGGAAGGTGGGAGGAGGATTCAGGATGGGGAACACATATACACCCATGGCTGATTCATGTTAATGTATGGCAAAAACCACTACAATATTGTAAAGTAATTAGCCTCCAATTAAAATAAATAAATTTAAAAAAATAAATAAATAAAACTGAAGAAAAAAGAAAAACTCTCCATGAAGTTGTCATAGAGGGAAACTACCTTACCATAATAAAGGCTATATATGACAAACCTTGGAGAAGGAAATGGCAGCCCTCTCCAGTATTCTTGCCTAGAGAATCCTGTGGACAGAGGAGCCTGGTGGGCTGCTGTCCATGGGGTCACACAGAGTTGGACACAACTGAAGTGACTTAGCATGCATGCATGCATGACAAACCTGCAACTAACATCATACTCAACAGTTAAGCTGAAAGCATTTCTTCTAAGTTCAGGAACAAGACAAGGATGTCCACTCTCACCACTTTTATTCAAAATAGTTTTGGTAGTACTAGCCATGGCAATCAGAGAAGAAGAGAAAAGGAATCCAAATTGGAAAAGAAGTAAAATTATCACTGTTTGCAGATGACATGATACTACACATAGAATATTCTAAAGATGTGACCAGAAAACTACTAGAGCTCATCAATGAATCTGATAAAGTTGCAAGATGCAAAATTAATGCAGAGAAATCTGTTGTATTTCTATACACCAACAACAAAAGATCATAAAGATAAATTCAAGAAATAATCCCATCTACCACAGCATCAAAAAGAATAAAATACTTAGAAATAAACCTACCTAAGGAAACAGAAACCTGTACTTCAAAAACTATAATACACTGATGAAAGAAATCAAAGACCACACAAGCAGATGGAAACATATACTGTGTTCTTGGATTGGATGAATGAACATTGTCAAAATGACTATATTACTCAAGGCAATCTACATTCAATGAAATCTCTGTCAAATTACCAATGGCATTTTTCACAGAACCAGAACAAAAAGTCTTAAAATTTGTATGAAGACACAAAAGACCCTGAATAGCCAAAGAAATCTGCAAACAATAAATACTGGAGAGGATGTGGAGAAAAGGGAACCCTCCTACACTGTTGGTGGGGATGTAAATTCATACAGCCACAATGGAGAACAGTAAGGAGTTTCCTTTAAAAAACTAAAAATAGAGCTACTATGAGCTTCATCAATTCCACTACTGGACATATATCTGAACAAAAACATGGTTCAAACGAATATATGCACCCCAACATTCATTGCAGCATGATTTACAATAGCCAAGACATGGAAGCAACCTAAGTGTACATCAGTATAAGAATAGATAATGAAGATGCGGTACACTTACACAATGGAATATTTCTCATCCATCAAAAAGAATGAAATCATGCCATTTGCAGCAATGTGGGTGGACCTGGAGATTATTATACTAAGTGATATGCAGATCTTTTTAAAAAAATGATACAAATAAACTTATTTACAAAGCTAAAACAGATTCACAGACTTAAAGAATGAACTTATGGTTACCAGGGGGAAAGGGTTAAAAAAAACGAGTCTGGTTATTGACTTTCTCTTAGATAACTAAGCAAATGGACTCATGGTTGGCAGAGAGATTATAATTCAGAAGACAACCAGTTCTCTCCTTTTAGAAAGCAGCAGGACTGTGACTCACTGGGAGGGAATACAGTGTGCTAGTTACATGTATTTTCTCTGGAGTTGACCCCCTGCTCTTATCATAATACATCATTTACTAGATGTACCTCCTGGAACATGTTACCTAACCTCTTCCAGCTTTGGTCTCCTACACTGAAAAAGGAGGCTAGCAGTGGATCAGCCCTGTTATACAAATGAAGAACCTAAGTTATCACTGGCTTCAGTCCATAGGGTCACAAAGAGTCGAACGTGACTGAGCGACTGAACTGAACTGAACTCAGCTTCTCCATAACCAGGCCCTTTGGACTCTACCTCCAATTAGTGGACCTCTCCATTTTTCTCCAAATCTGCAACCACCATCCGATGTACAACCATCAACATCTCAACCTGAATGCTACAATAAACTCAGAGCAATTGTCCCCAGTATTTGCCCTTGGCTCCCTCCAATCCATTCTCCGTGACATAGCCAAAGTGTTGTTTTTAACATAAATCAGATCCTTCACTTGTCTGCTTAAAATCCTTCAAGACTTCCTAATGCACTCAGGAGAAAAGTTGAGTATACATGGCTTTAGACAGTCTGGCCCATCCCACCCTCAACTAGCATTATTCTTCCTCTACTATCTCTGTTTAGCCTTCAAGATCTTTTAGCTCCCTTATTAGAGGAAAGAATGATCTATGTTAATAGAGCTATTTACTTCTGCCTCAAGGCCCTTCCTCTGCCTGCCTGGTTCCTCCTTATTTTTAGGTGTCAGCTTACCTATGTCACATTCCAAGAGAGACCTTCCCAGGCCCTTCTATCTGAAATACATCCCCCTATTATTCTATCACACCTTCTATGCCATTTATTATGTGTCATTAAATATTTATTTTCATTTGTTTAATGTCTGTCTTTCCTACTATACCATAAGCTCTCCAAGAATAGGGACCATGATAATTTTGTTTATCACCGTATCCCTAACACATAGCAAATGTTCAAGAAATAGTCCTAATAAATAAAATGGAGCTTTATGGAGTTTATGGAGTCATGGAGTTTTGTGGGAATTAAGTAAAACAATTCTCCTGAAACCCTTAGCATTATGGTTAGCAAATAAAAGAGCTCAATCAATTAAGAGCCAGCCAACATTATTGTTGTATTCTTACTGTTGTTATTATTATTATTATTAAATTATGTTCACCCGAACTAATATAATCTTCTTACAGGCCTTCAGCACAATAAGAAAGGAAAAATGATACACTGTCTGTGTATACCATTTCCACATTATTTCCTATCCTGTCTCTGCTCAAATTTTCTAATTCCATTCATTTACCTCATCTGAGAAATAATCCTCCTTTTTCTCAGGGTTGAATTCTCCGATTTTTTAATAAATGTTTTATTGAGGAACAATCGACATACAAAAAGCTGTACATACTTAAAGCAAATAGCTTGATGAGTTTGAAGATAAGTATACACTGATGAAACCATAATCACAATCAATACTGTAAATAGTAATATATCATCACATCCAAAAGTTTCCTCCACTCTCTTTTTAATTTTTAATTTTTTGTGTGTGATAAGAGCACATAAGATGTATCCTCTTAAATTTTTAAGTGTAAATGCAATATTGTTAACTATAGGCACTATGCTATGCAGTAGATCTCTGGGACTTATTCCTCTTGCATAACGGAACCTTTATATCTTTTAACCAACACCTTCCCTATTCCACCTTCTCTACTCCCCCCCTTCCTATCCCTTGGTAACCACCATTCTATGCTCTTCTTCTATAAGTTTAATTGTTTTATATTACTCATATAAATAGAATTGTATACTGTTTTCCTGCATCTAGATTATTTCACTTAGCATAGTGTCCATTAGGTTCATCCATGAATTTCATGTCCTTTGTATATATACTCAGAAGTGAAATGGCTGGATCATGTGGTAGTTCTATTTTTCAATTTTGAGGAAACCCTATGTGATTTTCCACAGTGGCTGTACCAATTTATATTCCCACCAGCAGTGTACAAGAGTTCCCTTTTCTCCACATCCTCCCCACCAACACTTACCTTTTGATGTTTTTCGTAGAAGTATAGTTGGTTTATAATGTGTTAGTTTCAGGTATACAGCAAACTGATTCAGATATAGATATATCAAAATTCTTTTTCAGATTCTTTTTCATTTAGGTTATTACAAGATATTGAATGTTGAACTATATCAGTTCCTGTGCTGTACAATAGGTCCTTGTTGTTTGATTTTTTAAAATAATTGTCATCCTAATAGGTATAATGTGATGTTTCATTGTGGTTTTGATTTGCATTTTCCTGATGATTAGTGATGTTGAGCATCTTTTCATATACCTGTTACCATTTGCATGGAATATCTTTTACTAACCCTTTACTTTCAGCTTGTGTCTATCCAGTGAGTCTCTTATAGAATGAACATAGTTTGATCTTTTTATTGTAACCATTCAAGCACCTTTAAGACTTTTGATTGAAAAGTTTAGTCCACTTACATTTAAATTAGTAATTATTGATACGTAAGGACTTACTACTGTCATTTGTTAATATTTTTTTATTTTGCTGGGTTTTTTTTGTTCTTCTTTTCCTCTCTTTATGATTTGATAATTCTTTGTGTTTTTATGATTTGACTTCTTTCTCTTTTTATTTTGTGTATCTTCTTTAGATGTTTTCTTTATGGTTACCCTGAGGCCTATATAAAGCATCTTGTAACAGTCTATTTTAAGCTAATAATAGTTCAACTTTACTCTTCATAGAAGAGTTGCATACAAAAATTTCTCATTACATAGTTTGCTATTGATGTCATAACGCACATTTTTAAAAATGTGTATCCATTAATAGATTTTTATATTTATGGTTAATACCTTTATCTTTTAACTTTTATACTAGAATTAAAAGTGACTTATGTGGCACTATTACAGTATTACATGATTCTGTAGTTGTCTATATACAGATCTTCCTTGAGTTACAATGGGATTATGTCCCCAAAAGCCCAGTGAAAGTTGAAAATGTCATAAGCCAAAGGCATTTAATACTTCTAGCCTGTCTTAAACTGCTCAGGATATTCACTTTAACCTGCAGATAGGCAAAATCATCTAACACAAAGCCTATTTTATAATAAAGTATTGATGAATTCTCATGTAAGTTATTAAATACCGTATTGAAATAACTGAATGGTTGTATGGGTACAGAATGGTTATAAATAGATCAGTTATTTGCCGTCATGATCGTGTGGCTGACTGGGAGCTGTGGCTCACTGCCCTTCCCAGCATCACAAGAGAGTATCATATCACACATTCATAGCTGGGAAAAGATCAGAATTCAAAGTATGGATTCTGCTGAATGCATAACACTTTCACACTATTGTAAAATCAAGAAATTGTAAGTTGAACAATTAGGGATTGTCTGTGCTTGCCTTTGTCAATGAGATCTATACTTTCATTTTCTTTGGTGTTGCTGTTTAGCTCCCTTTCAATTCAATATGAGAACTTCCCTTAGCATTTCTTGTAAGGCAGGTCTCCCTCAGTTTTTATTTTTCTGAGAAAGTCTTTCTATTTCATTTCTAAAAGATAGTTTTTCCCGATATAAAATATTCCTGTTGGCAGTTGTCCTCTTTCAGCACTTTGAATATATCATTCCAGTCCCTCCTGGACTGCAAGGCTTCTGCTGAGAAACCTCTGACATTTTATGTGGTAATTTACTTGTATTTGACAAGTCATTTTTCTCTTGAGGCTTTCAAAATTCTATTTTTGACTTTTGACCATTTAATTACAATGTGTCTTAGTGTAGACATTTTTGGACTCAACCTATTTCTAGTGCTTTAACGTTTATGAATCTGGATATCCATTTTTTCCCAGGTTTGGGAAGTTTTCAGCTATTATTTCTTTAAATAAGCTTTTTGCCACCTTTCTCATTCTTAGGTTTTATGTTCCACTGGGGTGCTAGAACCTCTCAGCTGGACCCTGGAGCACTCATAAAGGTATCTTTGTCCATGAATGGTTGTTAAATTGGTGTTTCTGTGGTAGGACAAGGACTAGAATCTCTTATTCCACCATCTAATTGAAGTCATTCTAATATATCTTTTTAAAGTATATCTTTCTCTGATCATAAAATAACAAATATATGCACATTGTAAATAATTCAAACATTCCACAAGCAAAAATTGCCTACAGTCTCTAAGATAACCACTATCAATGATTCCATATTTTTTAATTTTTTCTTTATTTGGCTGTGCTGAGTCTTAGTGGTGGCAGAGAGGATCTTCAACCTTCATGGCAACATGTGGGTTCTCTTAGTTACAGCACACAGAATCTTTAGTTGTGGCATGTAGGATCTTTTAGCTGTGGCATGCCAGATCTTTTTTATAGTTGCAGCATGTGAATTCTTAGTTGTGAGGTGCAAACTCTTCATTGTGGCATGTGGGATACAGTTCCCCAACCAGGAATCAAACCCAGGTCCCCTGTATTGGGAGCATGGCATCTTAGCCACTGGACCACCAAGGAAGTTCTGTGATTCCATATTAAAAGAACAACTCTTTTACCAGAATGGAATTTTTTTAGAGCTTGCTTTTTTTTTTTGCTTAAGAATATTTCTTAAACAAATTTTAAATGTCAAAACATGTAGCTCTACCACATTCTTTTTGCTTTTTATTAATTTTTTACCTACAGATAGTTAAAATTCAAATAGTGCTTTAAAATGCATGTAGCAACTAACTACATCCCCAGTTGTGGTGGGTGGGGGCTACTGTTTAGTTGTGCTGTGAGGGCTTCTCATTGCAGTGGGTTCTCTTGTTGCAGATCATGGGCTCTAGGTGCACAGGCTTCAGTAGTTGTGGTGCATGGGCTCAGTAGTTTCAGCTCACAGGCTGAGTTATCCAATGAATATGGGATCTTCCTGGACCAGGGATCAAACCTCTGCCCCCTGCATTGGCAGGTATATTCTTTACCACAGAGCCACCAGGGAAACCCTGTTTGGTGGATTTTAAGCTAACCAAATTCTTATAAAAACTGTTTATAATAGCCAGGACCTGGAAGCAGCCTGGATGCCCATCAGCAGACGAATGGATAAGGAAGCTGTGATACATATACACAATGGAATATTATGCAGCCATTAAAAAGAATACATTCGAATCAGTTCTAATGAGGTGGATGAAACTGGAGCCTATTATACAGGGTGAAGTAAGCCAGAAAGAAAAACACCAATACAGTATACTAACACATATATATGGTATTTAGTTAATCGGTAAAGATAACCCTGTATGCGAGACATCAAAAGAGACACAGATAAATAGAACAGTATTATGGACTCTATGGGAGAGGGCGAGGGTGGGATGATACGGGAGAATGGCATTGAAGCATGTAAAGTATCATATGTGAAACGAATTGCCAGTCCAGGTTCGATGCATGATATAGGGCGCTTGGGGCTGGTACACCAGGATGACCCAGAGGGATGGGATGGGGAGGGAGGTGGGAGGGGGTTCTGGAAGGTGAAAACATGTACACCCATGGTGGATTCATGTCAATGTATGGCAAAACAAATACAATATTGCAAAGTTAAAAAACAGATAAATAAACTAATTTAAAAAATATAAAATCATAAAAAAAATTTTTTTTTAAAAAACCTAAAATTTAAAAATTTCTTTAAACAGCCAAGGACTGTTGGAGAGGGCCCATGTGCTGGCGACTAGGTAATGGAGACCAGCTCTCAAGACCTCAAGATTTAGTGGGAAAGAGTGGGAGAGTTGAGTAAGGAAGAACTGAAATAATGGTGGGAACAATAAATGAGCAAAACAAAATTCACCAAAGTTAAATTAATCTCAAATACTGGCCATTGATTAGGGTTTTCCTGGTGACTCAGATGGTAAAGAATCTGCCTGCAATGCAGAAGACCCAGATTCAATCCCTGGGTCAGGACGATCCCCTGGAGAAGCGAATGGCAACCAATTCCAGTATTCTTGCCTGGAGAATTCCATGGAAAGAGGAGCCTGGCAGGCTCTAGTCCATGGGGTCACAAAGAATCCAACATGACTGAACGACTGAAACACACACTGGCTATTAATTATATGATCAGTCAGCAGAACAGGACTGAGAAATTTGTTCAGGAAGAAGGAAGGGCTTCCAGTAATAGAGTCATGGAGGAATCAAAGAAAAAAGAAGAGTTATTTCTATGCCCATGCAAGATGGCCTAAAGTTTGGGGGAAATTTCTTTGGGTAGAGAGTGCCTTTTTCTCAAGGAGATCAAGAAAAAAATTAGATTTCCAAGGTCTTTCAAAGGGGAAAAAATGAGAATAATCTGGAAGTCAGGGCAGGTAGAGAAACGTCTTCAACATCTAGGAGGCCCCAAAACAGCAAAAACCATTAGAAATCATGGCATGGAAGGGACTGCTAAATCATCAAGAACAGGAAATCTACCAGAATTCACCTTAAGTCTGGATAGCACTGAGGAATCACTACTAAAACAAGAACTAGGAATGTGTCTATGAATACCTAAGAGGTAAATAAGAAAAGAGTTTATAAGAAAAACTAAGCTTACATTTCAGTATAGACCAGGTAATAAAATATAGACTTTTTGATTCTTATATTTCCTTGAACCTTTATTCCTTCTCAAGCTAATGACCTTAATACAATTTTATCTCTATGGTTCCCAAATTTATATCTTAACCCTAACCTCTGGCCTTACCTCACAGACTGTCTATTTGGAATCTCCACTCTACCCCTAATTCACATATCAAACTTAAGGTGTCAAAAGGAGGGGTAAAAAAATCTCTAGATTTAAAATCTCTGGATTTCCTTCTCCAAGCCTTTCCTTCTGCTACTGTTTCTCATAAGAGTAAATGGCACCACTGCTATGGGACATTCTCAGTCAGAGCTTTCTCTAGGCCTGAAGACCACCCAACACTCACCATGTAATTAATTACCTTTTTCTTTCTTGCAGGAGACAAAAGGAATTAATCAACTGTAACTAATCTACTATTCTGTAGGCAAACCCATGAAGACCTGCATGCTCCATTCCCAAAAGATAAATTTTGTAATCAGGGAAGAAAATATGCAATGCCTACAAAATTTCTACTAAAATTTTTTTTCTTTGTCCAGAAAGTAAGCTTGTTCTTTAATAAAATGGAGGAAAATGCATCACCATTAAACTGCTTTGATTGAGGTAAGACAATTGTGATTGGCTGTCCTGGAAAGGTAATAAAAAGGAAGAAAAGTCCTTTTCTCTTTTAAGCAGACCCCAGTCACACCAGCTGGCAGTTCCAAACCTTAGGCATGGCCTCCAAGATGCCTACTACCTTGTCACTCCTTCTTTCACAGCATCCCAATCACACTGGTCTTCATTCAGCTCCTAGAATTATCAAACTCGCTTGCTTCTGTGACTTTAACATAATGAGTTCCCTCTGCAATACCTTCTACACACATACACACAAACACACACAGCACACACAGCAGGTTAGCTAATTCTTATTTAGTCTTCAAGACCTAGCTTCTACATTATTTCTTCAGAGAACTCTTCTTTGACACATTCATCCTCATACCCAGTTAAGTCAGCTGTCTGTTATATAATTTCATAGCTTCCTGTATTTCCCCAATTATTTATAAAGCTTATAATTTTATAAGCTTTTATGTAATTTTTCAGCTGTCTGTTATATAATTTCATAGCTTCCTGTATTTCCCCAATTATTTATAAAGCTTATAATTTTATAAGCTTTTATGTAATTTTATGATTGATATACCCCTATATCTAGACATATATCTCCACTGGATATGAAATTCCAAGAAGGTAGAAAATTCTCCAGAACCTCACGTGGTATCTCAGGTACTATAAGAGAAAACCAATAGCCTTCTTGTGAATTTGAGAAACGAAAAGAGTTGGAAAAGCTACACAGTCTTTTCCTCATTCCTATCTTTTGGCTATTTCCCATCCTTCTACTTCCCTCGGGGCCAACAGATAAAGATGGTGGAGAAAATAACTCAGAATCAATCAGTGAGTGCTTTAGAAAAAGGGGCCCAGGATGCCATGAAGTATTGTAGAGGTGGGGAGTGGCCAGTATGAATTAAGGAAGGGCTAAAATATTTCCTTGGCCTATTTTCTTAGGTTCTAAACCAGAAATCACAATCTAAGAATTCCCTGGCATTTCAGTGGTTAGGACTCTTTGCTATCATTGCCAAGGGCCCGGGTTCAATCCCTGGTTGGGGAGCTAAGATCCTGCAAACTGCGCAGTAACAAATAAAAAAAAAATCACAAACTGGAAGCTGGAGACCAGGATTCTATCTACAGGTGTTTGGCCCCCACAGTGCTTTTTTAAAAATTAGTAACATGAAAATCAAAATTTTAAGGAAATGCCAAAACAAAATAGTTACATGAGAAATTGGAACAATTCACTTAAAGATCCTGATTTTTTTTTTTTAATGTTTTCCAGATATCTGACCACAGTGAAACCACATTTCTACAGGGAAACAAGTATCTGGTGCTGAGTAGCATTCATCCTATTCTAAATGGGACTTGCACTCTACACTTCATCCCTGGCCTGGCCTACCTATTTCTCTCATTTACTGTATCTGCCTGGTAAATGTGTAAGTTTTCAACTCCTGGACTAAACCATGAAGCTTTGCCCCACATCATGTTGGTAAAAGGGGCAAATTAGCCAGACCCAAAATAACAATGCCTGATCTTCCTTACCCACTCCCCACTTCACCCTCAAAACAACACTTGGATCCTGTGTGGCTTTTGAATGTTTACCTGCAGTTTTTAGTAAAGAACCACCCAACCTCTCCCTCTGGGTCCAGTGTATGAGAAGACTGCTGCAGATGGGTGTGGGACAGAGAGACGGGAACCTTGTTCCAGAGTCACTAGACAGACATTTCATCCTGAATTGCCAGGTGATGACAAAGGGTTGAGAAGTGACTTTTCAACTTGAGAGGAAGCAAGCATGACCCCTGACTTTCCTCTTCCCGGAGATGGGCTATAGATAATTCCTGCGTGAAAGAAGGAGAGGAACAAAATCACTGATCTTTTACTATCAGAGTTCCAGAATGAATGGCGTATTTCCAAAGCTCTCATCTAGCCTCACCACTCTTCTGAAGCTGCAATCATAAAAGGTGCCAGTGTCTAGACACAGAGGTCTTTACTCTGTATTCTGGTGCTCGCTGCAGCATTTGACCTTACAGAATCCTCCCCAGCCTGAAGCTTCCCCCTTTCAGCTCTTGTTAAGTTGCACCATCCTGGTTTTCTTTTCCATCTTTCTGGCTCTTCCTTATCTCTCCTTAACTTGGCTTCTCTTATGATTCCTGTTCCATAAACAGACTTGTCTCCCTAGACTCTGTTGACTGGCTATCTCCTGAATGTCCCATAATCACCTGAAATTCGACTTTTCTTTCTCCCTTTATTCATTTCTATAGACTAACTATAATTAATGCTTATGGTGACCCAAGGAAAGGAGAGCATCTCTATGAAAGCCCTTCTTGGGGTCCGATAACAATCCAAATCACAGGGTGAATTCACAACAATTGAAGACAAAGGGAAAAGAAACTTTAACATTAAACTTAGAACAGATATTTTCAAGGGAGGAAGGGCACAGGAAAAGAGCCTATTTACCATAGTGGACAGGATATGTAGTTTGAAAAAGCATAGTAAAAATTATAATTCTATAATTAAAAAACAAAAAGTACCACTTCAATGACTAATACTACAAATAAAAATTTTTGCTAAATAGTTCTTATTTATTTATTCAATAAACATTGAACTACTCGCTGTGTGCCAGGTGCTAAGTATGGATCTTTAACAAGATAAGCACAGCTTTGGTCCTCAGGAATCATGGGAATAAAAGACAATGAACAAACAAATAAAAGATAATAAATATATATAGATCCAAACAGGTAAACAAAAATAAACATGTTACTACAGCCTGCGATAAGTGACTTGAAGGAGGCCTTCAGAGATATTGACAACATTTTTGAACATGCCAACTTCATACACCTCAGGGTCTTTACAACTGCTGCTCTCTCTTTGTGGAGATCTCTTTCCCAAGGTCCTTGTCTAGCTACCTTCTTCTCATCATTCATATCTACACTAAAACCTCATCTTCTCAAAGATCAGGCTTTCCTTGATTTTCCTGTCTAAAATCCCTCCCAGCCTCCCCACCATTTATTCTGTTCTGTTAACCTTTATTTTCTCATAGCACGATCACTACTCAAAAATACACTACGTATTTCCATACAGATTTACTTTTCTTTTCCATACAGGTTTCTTGTCTGACTCCCCCACCATTCTCAAGATTAGTGAAGGTATGGATTTTGTCCCTTTTCTTCACTGTATTCCTACCACTGAATAGTGCCTGATGCAAAATAGGTGCTCTATGTATTTGATAAATTGATGAAGGAACAGTTAGAGAGTAATAGGGAAAAGCCTGCCTAGATAGGGTGATCAAGCTTAGAGAGTAATAGGGAAAAGCCTGCCTAGATAGGGTGATCAAGCTTAGAGAGTAATAGGGAAAAGCCTGCCTAGATAGGGTGATCAAGCTTAGAGAGTAATAGGGAAAAGCCTGCCTAGATAGGGTGATCAAGCTTAGAGAGTAATAGGGAAAAGCCTGCCTAGATAGGGTGAGCAAGCTTAGAGAGTAATAGGGAAAAGCCTGCCTAGATAGGGTGAGCAAGCTTAGAGAGTAATAGGGAAAAGCCTGCCTAGATAGGGTGAGCAAGCTTAGAGAGTAATAGGGAAAAGCCTGCCTAGATAGGGTGAGCAAGCTTAGAGAGTAATAGGGAAAAGCCTGCCTAGATAGGGTGAGCAAGCTTAGAGAGTAATAGGGAAAAGCCTGCCTAGATAGGGTGAGCAAGCTTAGAGAGTAATAGGGAAAAGCCTGCCTAGATAGGGTGAGCAAGCAAGGCTTCTCTGAAGTAGTGACTTTTTCATTTTTGTTTTTTAATTTACAAATATCAAAATGCAATGAAAACTTCTTATCTGATGTATATAAACACACACAAAAAATAGAATTCTCTTCCTCTTTGGGAAGCCCCATGCCCCATAACTGATATGTCAGGGTAATGAGTAGACATTCGACATCCTTTCCATCTTCCTTCCAAGTGCCTTCCTGTGCTATAGAAAACAGAACATTCGATAAACTATATTTTCTATATTTCCATGAGACTAGGGCAATGCCTTTTGTGTTTTTCTTCACCAAATTTTTGTTATACAGATACGAGCTTGAAGAAGTCAAAGAGTTGGATTTAATCAGTGTTGACAATTCAGAAATAGAATTCAGTTGAGAAATGGAATTCACAGAAATTCATAACTTGACTATATTTGGGAGATGAGAAAGAGGAATTGAATTATGATGAGTCATCTTAGTGACTGAAATTCAAAGATGGAGAAAAGTTTAAAGAAGAAGATAATTAATTCAGACTTGAATGAATTTAAGCTGTCTGAAGCATGTGTGTGCATGCTCAGTCTCTCAGTCATGTTCAATTCTTTGTGACCCCATGAACTGCATCCCACCAGGCTCTTCTGTCCATGGAATTTTTCAGGCAAGAATACTAGAGTGGGTTGCCATTTATTACTCCAAGTTATCTTCCTGACCCAGCAATCGAACTTATGTCTCTTTGTTTCCGGCATTAGCAGATAGATTCTTTACCACGGCACCACCTGGAAAACCCATCCTAATGCTATTCAGTGGGCAATCAGAAATACAGGTCTAGAGCAAGGGAGCATAGTCGTGACTGGAGTTACAGATTTAAGAGCCACATGCATTTGTGTTACAGCTAAAGCCATGAGATTGGTGAGATCACTCAGGGAGTGTGCGTATAGTGAGGAGACAAAAGAACATACAGGGAGTCAGGGATAACACCACTGAGAAGGAGAATCTAAGAGATGACAAGAAATAGAATTGACAGAGAGATAGGAGAACCAAGTGATCTCAAGATCATACAGTTTAAAGAAAAGAGAAGTTCAAGAAAGTGGAAGTATGAGAAATTCTGCAGAAAACTTAAGAGAAAAAATTTTTGTAAGTAGGATGTCATGCATGACCACAAGATGAACAATTTTAGCTTCTAACCTTGTGTTTTAAGACTATAACACCACTGCTTTGTTACAGTCATCTGCTATCCTCAGGTCACTGCCTCCCCCCCCCCCATTTCCTGAAAAGTTTAGCTTTTAGCTAGCTCATATCCCTCAAAACTACTACTGTCATAATTCTATCCATGCATTAGTCTAGTTTTTCAGATTCTTGACCTCCTCTCCTCCTCTCTTCTTGAGCATCCTAGTATATCCCTCTGTCTTTCTAGCTCCTCCTTACCACTCCTTGGCTTGGTTTCTCTTCTGATTCTTGTACCATCATAGACTTGTCTCCCTAGATTTCACTGACTGGTTACCTCCTATAGCCATGCACTAGTACCAAAAGTTACAGTTCTTCTATAATTTAATTCCAAGTACTCCACTCTCTAATCATCACCTTTCTTTTTTCCTTTTCACTCCCTATTTTTCCCCAGTACCAATAATCCTTTAAGCTCCATCCTCTGATCTATGGTCCATGAATCCAACCACTATTCATGATCCATCATGTCCCTTATGTTATCATTTTTCCCCTTACCCAGTTTAAATTCCATGTTCAGTTATCATCCCCACTCCCTCCCTTATACCTTCAACTACCTTGTTCCATTTGGGGTTGTACTTGCCTAACAAAAAAAAAATAAAAATAAAAAAATCAATACTGATTAAATCCAATTATTGGGCTCTTTCATGCTTGAGTTTGCACAACTAAAGGTAGACAGAGAAAGGCATACAACCCTGCTATGACTAGTCTCTCTTACATTTATGATCCCTGACTTCAACGTGTGTGTTTAGTCACTCAGTCATGTCTGATTCTTTGCGACTCCATGGAATGTAGCCCACCAGGCTCCTCTGTACCTGAGGATTCTCCCGGAAAAGAATACTAGAGTGGATAGTCTATCCATTCTACAGGGGATCTTCAACCCAGGAATTGAACCAGGGTTTCCTGCATTGCAAGCAGATTCTTTACCAGCTGAGCTACCAGGGAAGCCCATGCTGCCAGGCAATTGTATTTTATTTCCCTAGTGCATTCTCTCATTCTCCTAAACAACTAGAAGATAAGGGCAGGGAAGTAATAAGGGGCATCACTTTCTCAATTCTTCTTCACTCATCCTCTCACTCTCATTTCCCTTGTTGAGAAAAATAGAAAGCAGAAGAGTATTTCCATTTGCTACCACTATAATTATCTACTTACCTATGTCTGTACCCTACTCTGTCTTCTCTCCTGTTACTGTAGACAAATTTAACTGTGTCAGGAAAAGGGTTGTTCTTTTTCTTATGCACCAGAACCCATCTCCTCTCACCTACTCAGGGACATTGCTCCGGCAATTCTCCCATTTCTCTTTCTGCTCTAACAAATTCCCTTATTACCAGATCTTCCCTAACAGATTACAAACCTACACAAAAGAAAACTCTCTTGATCCTACTTCCCTCTCTAGCTACTGCTTCTTTTTTACAGTTAAATCTCTATTTTTATTAACCTATTGAAACACTCTGTTCTCAATTTAATTGACCTATTAGCCACATTTGATGGTCAGTCCCTCCTTTCTCCTTGAAACATTTCTTCAGTCATCTTCCAGGATATCACACTCTCTTGATTTTCTTCCCATTTACTGGCTACTCCTTAGTTTCTTTTGCTAGTTTTCTTATCTTCCTTGACTTCTAACAGCAGATTACGCCAAAGCTCAGTTCTTAGAATATTTACGTTTTCTATTTATTCTCATTATTCTCATTTATTCCAGTGATGATCTCATCTACTGTCAAAATTTTCAATGTTATTTATGGAAGATAACTCCCAAATTAATCCATTTAAGCACTAAACTCCATCCTTTATCCAGAAGCCTCAAGACTTCTACACTTGAATGTCTCATAGGTTATCTCATATATAATTGGTTCCCACAACCTTCTTTTCCTACGATGTTCCCCACCTCAGTAAGTTGTGACCCCCATCCTTCCAGTCACTTGGGACAATAATCTTTGAATACTCCTTTGATCTCAGACTCCATATCCAATCTTTCATCATATGCTATTGGTTCTCCCTTTAAAAAAGATCCATAATCAGTTCTTTCACTGCTACTACCCTGGTCGAGATCACCAACATCTGTCATCTAAGTTACAGCAGTAGCCTCCTTATCAGTTAGCCCAGCTTCATATCTTGCTCTTTCAGTCTATTCTCAACACAGAATGATCCTTTTTAAAAAATCAGGCAGGACACATCACTCCTCTGCTAAAATCTCTCCACTGACTTTTCATCTCACTCTGAGCAGAAGTTTGGGTCATTAAAATGATCTATAATCAGACCTTACATGACATGACCTTCTCCCATCCATTGCTTCTCTGACCTCATTTTCTTTTAATTTTCCCCTCACTCTCAGTCATTCTTTGAACATGCCAAGTACACTCCCACCTCAGGATCTTTATACCTGCTATTTCCACACTCTGGAATGTTAGTCTTCCGGATGTTTACATGGTTCACTCCCTCATCTCCTTCTGGTCTTTGCTCAATTGTCATTTTCTTTGGTCTGAACAAAAGAGAATGGTTGAAGCTGGAGATACAGATTTGGGAACAATTTGCATCTGGGTGACAGCTGAAGTTATAATATTGGTAAGGTCACCCAAGGAGTGTGTATACATGTATGAAAAGGAAATACATGAAAAAAAAGATGATTACCTACACAGAGCCCTAGGTAATGTGGCTGACGAAGAGACTCCCACCTGAAGAAGAAAAAGGAATCAAACAAGAGTTTAGAAAAACCAGAAAATCCTAGTGTTGCAAAAATTCAAGGAAAGGGAATTCTTTTAAGAAATAGGATATATGTAAATTCTGCAGTAAACTTACATAATATATGAGTTTGGCAGGTAGGAAGTTATAAGGAACCTTAGCAAAGACAGCCTCACTGACATGGTTTGTTGAAGCTGGTAAACAATGAATTGAGAAAATGGCTGGAAGATATGGAAGTAGAGACTGAAATTGGAAATTACTATTTTTGAGAAGCTTAGTTCAGTAGAGAAAGAGAAGATTTAGATGTTAAATGGGAGTGAACGCTGGTAAATGAGAAGGAAGGATTTTGTTCTCATCACTCAGCTCTGTTTGCTTCTGTTTGACTTCATTCTCTCCCAAATCTCTCCAAGAACGCATGGCAGGACAACCTCCAGAAGCTCAATTTTTATTTATTCTTTAGAGCTCATGACCTCACAGCCTGACCCTGATCATTACTCTCATTGTGTACATATCAATCCCTAACAAGGATTGCCCAGACAGCCTGGGTCAGAGGCACACATCTATAAGGATGGCTAGAGCACATGAAGCATGTGATCAGCAGCCCAACCAATACCAAGTAGAAGGAAAGAAAAGGAGTTTCCAAAAGATATGGGTATTCATCATATAGAAAATCAAAATGAGGCTAGAGAGAAGACAAATAAATTGAGGGAAAAAAAGAGTGGGTCATTGGACTAGAGATACTGATGAGGCTTGTAATTTGTGCAGAGAAATGACACAAAAGCTAGCAAAATTAAAAGCTGTCAAAAGGTAGGATATAGAAGTTTAATATTCCAGATAGGTAGAACCATTCTAGATGGCATTTGGCAAGATCTAGTTTGTGGATATAAAAGAGGGTGATAAAAATAAAGATCTGAGTCAAGAAGATTAAAATACTAGGTCAAAAAAAAATACTAGGTTAAGATTATTAGTGATAGATTTAAGGTCTTAAACTAGTAAAATAGTAAACTTAGGAAAACCATTTGTGATACCTGAATTAATTATCTAACAAAAATCTGTGAGCACCCATTAAAACATGTAAAGCACACAAGGAAACAATTCATTATAAGTTAAAGTATGCATATAAAAAAAGGAAAATTAAAATTAGAGCCCTCAAGCACATAAAATAGTAGGTTGACAAGAACTAATAATTAATGCTTAAAATTATTAAAGACATAAAGTAAAACAAAAAGCAAGATTTACAAAGCTAATTTCTAGAAATGAAGCATATAATCACTGAAATTGAAAGCTCAATAGATATTCAGCCTTAAAAAAGAAGGAAACCCTCTTATACGCTTCAACATGGATGCATCTTTTTTTTAAAATAAATTTATTTATTTTAGTTGGGGGCTAATTACTTTACAATATTGTAGTGGTTTTTGCCATACATTGACATGAATCAGCCATGGGTTTACATGTGTTCCCCATCCTGAACCCCCCTCCCACCTCCCTCCCCATCCCATCCCTCTGGGTCATCCCATTGCCCCAGCCCTGAGCATTTGTCTCATGCATCGAACCTGGAATGGTGTTCTGTTTCACATATGATAATATACATGTTTCAATGCTATTCTCTCAGAACATCCCACCCCCGCCTTCTCCCTCGGAGTCCTTAAAGACATTATGATGAGTGAAATAAGCCAGACACAAAAGAACAAATACTTCATGATCCCAGTTACAAGAAGTATCTAGAGTCATCAAAATCATAGCAACAGAAAGTATACTATCATATTCACAGTGTGTTTGACATCAGATATGTGGTATTCTACATAGCAAACAATTCTCCATTATCAGCTGGGTGTCCTACAATTCAATTCAGTTCTGATGCTATCTATTAATACATGGAGCTACTGTTAGATCTGACAGGTCCCATCAATTCATGGCAAATAGATGGGAAAGCAATAGAAACAGAGACAGACTTTATTTTCTTGGTCTCCAAAATCACTGCAGATGGTGATTGCAGCCATGAAATTAAAGGACACTTGATCCTTGGAAGAAAAGCTATGACGAAACTAGACAGCATATTAAAAAGCAGAGACATTACTTTGTCAACAAAGGCCCATATAGTCAAAGCTATGGTTTTTCCAGTAGTCATGTATGGGTGTGAGAGTTGGACTATAAAGAAAGCTGAGCACCAAAGAATTGATGTTTTTGAACTGTAGTGTTGGAGAAGACTCTTGATAGTTCCTTGGACTGCAAGGAGATCAAACCAGTCAATACTAAAGGAAATCGGTCCTGAATATTCATTGGAAGGACTGATGCTGAAGTTGAAGTTCCAATACTTTGGCCACCTGATGTGAAGAGCTGACTCATTAGAAAAGACCTGATGCTGGGAAAGATTGAAGGCAGGAGGAGAAGGGGATGACAGAGGATGAGATGTTTGGACGGCATCACCGACTCAATGGACATGAGTTTGAGCGAGCTCCAGGAGATGGTGAAGGACAGGAAGCCTATCATGCTGCAGTACATGTGGTTGCAAATAGTCAGACACAACTGAGCAACTGAAAAACATCAGTCAACAGGTTAAGGGCTCAGTTGGATGAAACTGTACCCCAGCTCTCACTTCAGATGCCAATCACAAGTCCTCAACTGTTACCTGAACTTCTACCCAAAGTGGCTGTAAATTAGGGTTCCCACAACTTCTTCCTTGACTTCCATAATTTACTAAAATGTTTCACAGAACCCAGGAAACACTTACTTATATTTATTCATTCATTATAAAAGGACATATTAAGGGATACAGATGAACATCCAGAAGGAGGAGTTGTGTAAGGAAAGGAATGGGGAAAAGGGCTCAAAGTGTTCACACCCTCACTAGGCATGCTCTCTTTCCAGCATATCCATGTGTTCAGCAACCCAGAAGTTCTCTAAACCCCAATATTTGGGGGGATTTTTATGGAGTTGTCATCACACAGAGATGATAGATCATTAATTCAGTCTCCAGCCCTCTCTTCTTTCTGGAGGATGGGAGAGGGAGCTGAAAGTTCCACACTTCTAATCATACTTTGGTCTTTCTGGTGACCAGTCCCCAACCTGAACTATCCAGTATCCCACCAAGAGTCATTAGAAAAAAAAACATTTCTGCCACATGAATTTCCTGAATTCCAAGATATTTAGTTGCTCTGTGTCAGAAGCTGAAATCAAAAACCAAATATTAGAACAAAAGATATTCCTAGTGCCCTTAAGAATTAAGAAATTACCAGGGTTTTGAGAGCTCTGTGCCATGAATTGGGAAAGAGAAATATATATTTTTTCTATTATTTCATAGGAAAATTTATGAATCTGGTTGTAAATAAATTGAGAATGAGATTGAAAGTAGAACATCAGATGGAAAAGTGTGGCCAGAGGCATAATTTAGACTTCTTGTTAATATTCAAACAAATGACTCTGACAAATTAGGAAACTGGTTATAGATTTAAAAAAAACAAACAAACCTCAAACGGAGGGATTTCTCTGGCAGTCCAGTGCTTAAGACTTGCTTCCACTGCAGAGGGCATGGATTTGATACCTGGTTGGGAAGCTAAGATCCCACATGCCATGCAGTATGGCAAAAGAATAAATAAATAAATAATAAGATCTAAAAAAAAAAAAAAAACCTCAAATGTAAAAGTTAGATAATAAATCTGCATGCAACAGGATCTTTAAAGAACAATGTGATTTGTATTAATGCAACTTGTTCAGAAACTGAAGTTTACCTGTTCAAGCAATTTTCTTGTATTATAAACATTTATGGAAATCTGTCTAGAATAGTTAATTAGCACCCTCTTTCTTAAACAGAAGATAGCAACTATTATTTTGCCATTTCTTGATTAATCATGTATGTCATTATAACTATTAATTACTATACTCTATCAGGTTTTCCTGTATTTTGCAAGACATCACACTGCCAAAAAAGGTCCATGTGGTCAAAGCTATGGTTTTCCAGTAGAATGTAAGAGTTGGACCATAACAAAGGTGAGCACCGAAGAATTGATGCTTTTGAACTGTGGTGCTGGAGAAGACTCTTGAGAGCCCCTTGGATTTCAAGGAGATCAAACCAGTCAATCGTAAAGGACATCAATCCTGAATATTCATTGGAAGGACTGATGCTGAAGCTGAAGCTCCAGTACTTTGGCCATCTGATGCAAAGAGTTGACTCATTAGAGAAGACCCTAATGCTGTGGAAGATTGAAGGCAGGAGGAGAAGGAGAAGGGGATAACAGAGGATGAGATGGTTGGATGGCATCATCGACTCAATGGACATGAGTTTGAGCAAACTCCGGGAGATGGTGATGGACAGGGAGGCCTGGCGTGCTGCGGTCCATGGGGTCACAAAGAGTCGGACACAACTGAGCAACTGAACAACAACAGTCATGTTCTCCTAAAGTCTCCTACTATATCAGGAGAACAATAGTTACCTTCTTTATCGTAGAAACTGTCTCTTTTAACCCAGTAACTTCTAACCTGATGTTTCACTTTTGCTGTGGTCTGAGAAGTACAATTGCCATTGATTCCATGCGAATTAAGATTTGGTAGACTCCAAAAGATAATCCAAGGGCCTCTCCTACAAAGCCATAAACAAAGGCATAGTGGCAGCCATTTTAGTAGCCTAGCTCTTCTTTATACACTATTCCTCCTGGTCAGGTAATCTGAATGTCTGAAGTTTCTGGAATGGCTTCCCTGGTGTCTTAGTAGTAAAGAATCTTCCTGCCAGTGCAGGAGACATTGGTTCAGTCGCTGGTCTGGGAGGACCCCACATGCCTTGGAGCAACTAAGCCCATGCACCGCAACTATTGACCCTGTGCTCTAAAGCCCAGGAACCACAACTGCTGAAGCCCGCACACCCTAGAGCCGATACTCTGCAACAAGAGAAGCCACCTCAACGAGAAGCCCACATACTACAACTAGAGAGTAGCCCCCACTCATTAGAAAAAAGCCCATGCAGGGAGGAAGACCCAAGACAGCCAACAGAAATTTTCCTTCTAGGTTCTTCTGGCTAACCCAAGAATTAAATCAGCATGAAAGAGATGATCTGAAGAAAATAAAAGTGTAATAGCATGCATACCTGGGAAAGACACAGGAAAATTGAGTAACTTGCAAAATAGTCCAAACTCTAACCTTATATACCATATTTAGCTAAAGACAAAGAGGATGTTGGGGGTAGTGGTTTAGAATTTCAAGGGAGAAGAGGGCAGTTCACACAGAGATGGGAAAGCAAATATTTGGTAAACAAATGTTTGCTGGGCTAGGCAGAAACTATGGGACACAGAGTGGATCCTGATCACTAGGCCCTATTGAGTTTCCCCACCACTCCTAGCCCATAGTCTTTGCAGATATCTCTGGTGATAGCTCTATTCCAGGAAAAGCCCTCTATCTGAATTCTTTTAGGCAACGGGGGGAAGGTCAAAGTTTTTTCCTGAGTCTTTTGGGATTTGCTTGTTTTCAGCTCAAAATAATTCTCATGACAAAGAGATATTTTGGGGTGGCACATTTTGCTCACCTACACTCTGCTTGCTTGAGTGTAGAATATGCAAGTCACCTCCGGGCTCTATACTTCCTCGCTTTGGCCTTATTCTTTTTTTTTTTTTAGAATCCTTTTTTTTTTTAATTAATTAATTTATTTTAGTTGGAGGCTAATTACTTTACAGTATTGTAGTGGTTTTTGCCATACATTGACATGAATCAGCCGTGGGTTTATATGTGTTCCCCATCCTGAACCCCCCTCCCACCTCCCTTCCCATCCCACCCCTCTGATAATTTCAGAAATTTCACAAGCCTGTTGTTAAATACAGCTGTTATTAAAAGTGAAGTTATATAAGATTATATTTAAATACAATACATTTTTAAAAGATAATAAGTACTCACTTCCCAATTATTTTACTACACTTTACTATTCTATGCTCTTGAGACTATTTACATGTATTGTACAGGTAAAGTAGAAATACTACATAACGGTACCCATTTTTATGCAAATGCTACCACAGAATAGACGAGTGCTACCAATCAGGGTTTTGTGGGTTTTTGTTTGCTTGTTGTTGTTTTCATTAGAGAAGTGGTTTTTTAAACATTTGGCAGCACACCCCAAGGGGAAAACTGAAATACATCTGTTACTCTATTATGCAGACCAATTTCGACTGGCACAGTAGTTCCCTTTTCAGAACGGGGTCTGAACAGCGTCTGAACCAAGAAAAGGCCTGTTAAGGAGCTTTTCTAAACCCATCACTTCTCTGAAGGATTTTACCAGGCCCATAAAATTTGCGGCTGCCGCTGTGGTTTTTTATAAGCAATGCATTTACCAATTGTCGACTATTTCTATATCTTCAATAGCAAATATTCAACACAAGTATTCAGCTCAAGAGAAGTCAGAGTGAAAGAAGAGGCCAGGGAAGTTTGTCATGACTTCTCTGGAAAAACTGAACTTGCCTCATAGGAGGGAGTTAGGAAAGGCTGAGTTGTTGAGGGAAAACTCTTAAAAACAAAGCAATGGAAATGCTTCTTTCTGTGAGAGGAATGATCAAAGTAAAGGAAGTGCCCCTTCTATGGTTTATGAGTCATTTCCTGTTTTAATTCTTCCTGTTTGGCCTTGGTTTTTCCACAAGTAACAGTTGAGTCTGTACCTTTCTTACCTCCCCTCCCAGGTGGCCATTACCAGAGCCCTGGTGTTAAGTGAATACACTGGGGACTCTGAAGCACTTTGATGTTGAAAGCTGTTAGAGAGTCAGAACTGACTTACAAATTTGCAAACTTTCCACTCATTAATCTGTAGAAACAAGCTCCGGAACTAGCCCTGGTTTGAACGCATCTTTGTTTGTTTGCTCTTTTTCTTCCCTCTTTCCTTCCTTCCCTCTCTGTCTTTGTCACCTTTTCTTTCTTTTTGATCTGTTCCCCTCTGTACTTCATTCTTCTTTCTCTTGTGTTGTTCTTGGTCATGTACATGTATCTTGATTGGGGAGTCCTGCCACAACAGGAGGAAGTAAGATTCTGAACATAAGGTTTTGAGGCTTGTATGAACTACTGTTATTTCACCAGAGGCATGAGAAAAAGATAGATAAGAGAAAGGAGCAAAACAGTGTTCCTTTGAAAGGAGAACCATAAAAATGAAAGCTCTTAGCCTTGTTTACCTTTCCTAGGTAACATCAGAGTACCTACATCTGAGAATAATAACAACTCAACTCCGTGTGGATACTTTCTTCTGAAGTATTCATCCAATAGCTGGAAAGAGTATGGATTTTGTTGTGAGTCAGCCCAGAAGGTTGTCCAGGTCCCTCCTCACTGGTTGCTTGACCTGTGTGAGCTGCTCTGTAAGCCTGATTCTTTGAGGCCCACACTCAGGCAGATCTGAAGGGTGCAGCCTACTGACTGTTAATGGCCAGTATCATCCTACTTGGTCATTGACTGTGCTATCCTTGTTGCTAAATGATTTTAGTCAATACCAGTTACATTCAATAGTAAAGAGCCTCTCACAGAGCCAGCTTGGAACATAGTAGTGGATAGTCAATAAACTGTAACCCTACCAATTCTTTTTCCTACCCACCAACCCCTAAACCTCCTCACCAACACCAACCAGGAAGGAATAGAAAAAAATAAAATAGAAGTATTACTTTATGTTCCACCGCTCACAGAAAGGAAAAGTGAGACACAAAGGTGAACCAACACCATAATGAATCAGAGGCATCAGCATTGGATCAGGGCTCCTCACATCTGATTCAGAGTGTTAACCACAAGACTCTAGGCCTCCCTGGTAATCAGTTAACACTTTTAAAGTTGAAGATACATCAAGATCTGGGAGTCAGAAAGATTTGGGTTCAGATTCTATCCCTGCCACTTACTATCTGTATGATCTCAAATAGTCACTTAACCTTTCTAAATCTGTTTTCTCATGTATAAAATGGGACCAATACACTGAAATGTTTAAGTGAGATAATGCTTGTATGTGTGTGTGTCTGTTAGTCCCTCAGTCATGTCTGACTCTTTGCGATCCCATGGACTGTACCTCACCAGGCTCCTCTGTCCATGGAATTCTCCAGGCAAGAATACTGGAGCAGGTTGTCATTCCCTTCTCCAGGGGATCTTCCCCACTCAGGGATCAAACCCAGGTCTCCCACAGGGCAGGCAGTTTCTTTACTGTCTGAGCCACCAGGAAAGCCCAAAGCTTGTTAAAAGGAGCTTGAAACAGTATTCTTTCTTTGTTAGTTTGGGCTAAGTCTATAAAACCAAAAATAAAACAGTAGATGCCAAGCTTTCCTCAGATTACAAAGTTTGCCCCCTTTTCAGGAGTTTACAAAGGAGATAATCAAAAGCAGGCTTTGTGACCCTCAGCACATTCCCTGTAATCAAGAGTTAAAGTTGAAGAGAAGAGGAAGTACAGAATTTCTTTGGAAGAGTTGTGTAAATGCTGTGTTCACAGTGCGGGAAAGGGGAATTTTCCATCACCTTAAGCTGACTGGAAGGGCTTCAACAGAATCATAAGCAGCAGATCATTCAGCATGATCCTTGTCCTCTGGAGTTTGGGGATAGACAGGCCCGGGGCAACAGAGCAGAGAAAAAAGAAGGCTGACCATCCACAGATGGCAGAACAGAAATAAGAATATTTCCTCATACCAGACATAGGCTTTCTAAAATGGAGTTCACCTTGAGCCAGTTTGAAAGTTCATGACGCCATAAATGTACCCTATGTTGACTAAAGGAGGCTCATTCCTAGGAGGTGAAGTTAAAAACCAGCCAGTCGGATAAGAAGCATCACCCACAGGAATTACAGTTAAAGAGTCCCATCAGGGGAATTTTGGAAGAACCTACAACACCCCATTGTAATAAGCCAACAATATTAATCTGCCCCTTTCCAGGTAACAGAGGTATATAAGATGGGCTCAAATCTCCACTCTACATCTTTTGCAATCCAATGCCCTCTTTCACAGCATTATTCTCATAGTCACTTATGGCTCCAAATTCCTGCTTCCGCTAAATTAGTTCAGTTTAAAAATCCTGCTTGTGCTAAATTAGTTCAGTTTATAGATCATTTGATACCTGTGTGTATTTCCCTATTCTTTACTACCTTAAACCAGACCTTTGGAAGGCCTAAGATCCCTTCCAAAATCTCTAGCTAAAAAACTCCATTTACACAAAGCTGTTGCTGGAAAGAAGATTGTACTGAAGATTTTTGGAATAGGGTTTAAGCAACACAAAGATTTCACTATCATTTTTATCGTCCCAGTAAGCATTTTCATCTCCATTCTTCTGGTAATAGACCCTTCCTCTATAGACCAAAATATAGTCACATGATTTGTGTAGGACAATCATTGTGCCCTCCATCACTGGCACTGATGATTGATACAGGGATGGACATGTAATCCAAGTAAGGCTAATTAGAGAAGATCCCTAGGATTGTTATATATATGTGTGTGTGCTAAGTCTCTTCAGTTATGTCCAACTCTTTACAACTCTATGGACTGTAGCCAGCCAGGCTCCTCTGTCCATGAGATTCTCTAAGCAAGAATACTAGAGTGGGTTGCCATGCCCTCTTCTATCGAACCCTGATCTCTTACAATCTCCTTCATTGGTAGGCGAGTTCCTTACCACTCGTGCCACCTGGGAAGCCCCATTACATGCATACTGATACTGAAACATAAATCAGTCATGTCTGACTCTTTGCAACCCCATGGACTGTGGCCCACCAGGCTCATCGGTCCATAGGATTTTCCAGGCATGAATACTGGAGTGGGTTGCCATTTCCTTTTCCAGCATACTGGTACCCAAAAAAACTCTCTGTGGTCACTGAGATGGGTCTGATAGTAGTCACATCTCTTACCACATGGGAAAGTCCTGTCTGCAGTAGAGAAGAATAAGACCACATGGAGAAAGAAAGAGTCAAGCAGAGATTAGCAAGATAGGAGAAGAAGGAAGGAGAGAATAAGGTAAAGAGAGAGAGAGATCTGGCAATGTTAATTCAAGTTTCTGGTTCTAGTTCCTGCAGTTCTGGTTTCCATAACTCTTCCTTAGATGCCACAGACTCTCCTAGAATCTTTCCAAATTTTATGAGCCACTAAGATTTTTTTATTGAAACTTCTTTGATTTGAGTTTATGTTACTTAAAACATAGGAAGCCTAATTCATACAACATCTTTTTAAAACCTCTCTAGCCTTAAAAGCCCTTTCCAGCAGCTTCAGCTGCATGAAACAAATTTTGGTAAACCCTCTTTTCATTTTTATTCTGTCATAAATATTTTCTAATTTTCCTTGTTATGGCTTCTTAGATACCCATCATTTAAAAGTGGACATTTAATTTCTAAATGCATGGAGTTTTTATAGTATCTTTGATATTAATTTCTCATTTTGATGTTAACTTCTCATTTAAATGCTTTCTTCTCTGTAATCACCCTCTGTGTTTTTTCAGTCTTCTAACTTTACTGAGGCTTTCAATGGCTAAGTCAAAGATCTCTCTTGATAAATGTCACATTGCATTTGAAAATATGTGGGTTATTTTCAAATATCTTTTGATATTGATTTCTAACATAATTCCACGTTGATAAGAGAACAAATTCTATGATTTCAGTGCCTTTAGACCATGAAATTTTTGCACCTTGTTTTATGTCCCTGTATATGATCCAGTGTCCCCTCACTTATAGTCCATGGGAACTTGAATAGAATTTGTATCTTACTGTTGTGTGAAAATTATGTAAATCTTAATTATGTTGAATTGGTTTATAGTGTTTTTCAGTTCTACTATATGCTTCTACTTTTCTGCATACTAATTTTATTAATTTTTGAGAGTTTGAGGTAGAAACTCCAACTAAAAATCTTATTTTATCTACTTAAAGATGATTGTAATATATAGTGGAACCATGTGTAACTTTGTTCTGTATTTTCCAAGTCTCCTGTAAATGTGGTATCATTCTTTCATAATTCTGAAAAAATAAAAAAGAAAGAAAAGAATAAAAAGCCCCTTTCCCATTCTACCCCCAGGAAAGTTCACCCCAAGTACATCTATAGCTTCTTACTCTTTTACTAGCTTCATGCTTTTTCCTTGCTTCTTTCTTCTCTTTTCTGTTCCCTCCTAGAATCAAAATTAAATGTCTTCCCTTTTTTATTCAGAGTAGTTCAGCCACTTTTTTCATTATATTATCCCCAAACCATCTCCTCGGGTTACATCCTTCATCATGAGTGGTTTATCAAGGTATTTTTCTAAAGACAGTTCAATACAAGAAAAGTCTTGTGCCATTTGTTGACTGTTGGGGAAAAAGTCCAATCCAGATCAGTTCAGTTTAGTCACTCAGTTGTGTCTGACTCTGCAACCCCATGGACTGTAGCACATCAGGCTTCCCTGTCCATCACCAACTCCCAGAGCTTGCTCAAACTCATGTCCATTGAGTCAGTGATGCCATCCAACCATCTCATCCTCTGTCATCTCCTTCTCTTTCTGCGTTCAATCTTTCCCAGCATCAGGGTCTTTTCCAATGAGTCACTTCTTCGAGTCAGGTGGTCAAAGTATTGGAGTTTCAGTTTCAGCATCAGTCCTTCCAATGAATATTCAGGACTGACTTTCTTCAGGATTGACTGGTTTGATCTCTTTGCAGTCCAAGGGACTCTCAAGTGTCTTCTCCAACACCACAGTGCAAAAGCATCAGTTCTTCAGTGCTCAGCTTTCTTTATAGCCCAACTGTCACATCCATACATGACTACTGTAGAAACCATAGCTTTGATAGATGGACATTTGTCAGAAAGTAATGTCTCTGCTTTTTAATATGCTGTCTAGGTTTGTCATAGCTTGTCTTCCAAGGTGTAAGAGTCTTTTAATCTCATGGCTTCAGTCACCATCTTCAGTGATTTCGGAGCCCAAGAAAATTAAGCCTCTCACTGTTTCCCCATCTATTTGCCATGAAGTGATGGGACCAGATGCCATGATCTTAGCTTTTTGAATGTTGAGTTTTAAGACAACTTTTTCACTCTCCTCTTTCACTTTCATCAAGAGACTTTTTAGTTCTTCTTCACTTTCTGCCATAAGGGTGGTGTCATCCGTGTATCTGAGGTTATTGATGTTTCTCCCAGCAATATTGATTCTAGCTTGTACTTCATCCAGCCCGGCATTTCACATGATGTACTCTGCTTATAAATTAAATAAGCAGGGTGACAATATACAGCCTTGACAGACTGCTTTCCTGATTTGGAACCAGTCTGTTGTTCCATGAACAGTTCTAACTGTTGCTTATTGACTTGCATACAGATTTCTCAGGAGGCAGGTAAGGTGGTCTGGTATTCCCATCTCTTGAAGAATTTTCTATAATTTGTTGTGATTCACGCAGTCAAAGTCTTTGGCATAGTCAATAAAGCAGAAGTAGATGTTTTCCTGGTATTCTCTTGCTTTTTCGATGATCCAGCAGATGTTGGCAGTTTGATCTCTGGTTCCTCTGCCTTTTCTAAATTCAGCTTGAACATCTGGAAGCTCATGGTTCATGTATTATTGAAGCTTGGCTTGGAGAATTTTGAGCATTACTTTGCTAGTATGTGAGATGAGTGCAATTGTGCGGTAGTTTGAGCATTCTTTGGCATTGCCTTTCTTTGGGATTGGAATGAAAACTGACATTTTCCAATTCTGTGGCCACTGCTGAGTTTTCCAAATTTGCTGGCATATTGAGTGCAGCACCTTCACAGCATCATCTTTCAGGATTTGAAATAGCTCAACTGGAATTCCACCACCTCCACTAGCTTTGTTAGCAGTGACGCTTCCTAAGGCCCACTTGACTTTGCATTTCAGGATGTCTGACTCTAGGTGAGTGATCACACCATCATGGTTATCTGGGTCATGAAGATCTTTTTGTATAGTTCTTCTGTGTATTCTTGCCACCTCTTCTTAATATCTTCTGCTTCTGTTAGGTCCTTACAATTTCTGTCCTTTTTTGTGCCCATCTTTGCATGAAATGTTCCCATTTCATGTCTCTAATTTTCTTGAAGAGATCTCTAGTCTTTCCCATTCTGTTGTTTTCCTCTATTTCTTTGCACTTATCACGAGGAAGGCCTTCTTATCTTTCCTTGCTATTCTTTGGAAATCCGCATTCAGATGGGTATATCTTTTCTTTCCAGATATTCCCTAACAACATTTTGGATAATTGGACAGGTAAATTATTTAAGGTTTCTCAGCTATAAAATTACATTTTAGAGTTAAAGGGTCTATATAGGTGAGCTTGCCCAAACCCTTTAATAAGCTTAGAGAATTTGAGTAGCTTGTTAGGTCCAAAAAAGAGTTAGTAGTGTGTCAGGGCTCCTGATTCTTTGTCCAGAACCTCAGATCACCAGATAAGAGCAAAAGTCTTTATGACCTATTGCCATAACATGTGTTGGTTTAGGTTTGCAAACTCAGTGTTCAGAATGAACCTCTAAGCTCCAGCATCTAAACTATAAGTGACATAAAATAGATCACTAGATCTCAAAAACTTTTAGATCTGGAATATTTTATTTAAATGAAATTCTATACTGCCTGAAAACAAAAATAAAATAATAATAAATATATTAGTTCAGATCCTCCAAGGAATAAGATGTCAAAGATTTATTGGGTGAGATTTCTATGAGAAAAAGAGAAAGAACTGAAGAAAGAGGGAAACTCTTCAGACCATGCTGTAGACCTGACCCTTAGGAAAAGAGAGAGGAAAGGAAAAAGAATTGTATGGGTAGAGTTTCTGACTGCCATGCAGTTCTAAGACAGTCTCAGCTAGGCTGATGAATCCTCAAGTTAATCACCCATCAGAGGAGTCTTCATCTTGCAAGAAAAGGCCTGCATTAGTATTCATACCACATCCAATCATTGAAAAAGAGCAGCCCATGAAAACCATGGCTCCAGTATAAGCACAATGTTGGATTCAGAGCATGCTGCTAGAACTATCAGTCAATTAACCTTCCTGCAACAAAAGAGCTCAGTGGCACACTTTCACGACTACCTCACTTTTTTGTTTTAAACTGGTGCTGCATTTGGTTCTTCTTTCTATCTTCCATTTCTATTTTTATTGTGTTCATGTGGGAAAAAATGAAAGACACAGGAAACAATCAAATGGAAGTTGTAACACTGAAAAACACAAGATCTGATATGACAATTCTCTTGTTGGACTTAACAATTACAAAATAAATGATCGTGAACTTGATGACGTAGTAATAAAAACCATCCAAATATAATAATAGAGAGAAGAAATACTTTAAGAAAGAGACAAAGAGAGTACTTCAGTGAAGTATGGCATCATTAAGCAGAATAACATAAATGTAATCAGAGACCCAAGAAGGGAGGAGCAAAGAACTATTTCAAGGAATAACGGACAAAAATATTCCAAATCTGATAAAACTATCGATATAAACTTACAGAGCCAAGAAGTTCCATCATCCCCAAGCAAGATACACATAAAAACCACAAAAAAGTGATATCATAACCAAATTGTTGGAAACCAGTGATAAGAAAAAAATCTTAAAAGCAGCCATGGGAAAAGGAGCTTTACATACAGGGGAAGAAAGATAAGAATTATTACAGATGTCTATTAAAAAGAAATTGCAAGCAAGCAAACAACATCTTTAAAAGTATTGAAAGAAAAAAACACTAAATCTAGAATTCCATCTAGAGAAAATGTCTTTCAGAAAAGAAGTCCTAGAAAATAAACTTTTAAGAAAAATAAAAGGATAAAATTCACAGCCTGAAGACCTATGCTACAGGAAATTTCAAAAGAAGTTCTTAAGGCTAAAACTTAAAGATTTTACATGGATATTTGGGTATATACTAAGGAACAAAGTGAACTGGCTCTGATCTCACCTAACATAGCTCAAAAGCAAAACTCAAAATATTAAACTGTTTCTAAGTAAATTAATAGCACACACAACTTAGAATTATTTTTTTAAAAATACAAACACTTCCAATAACCTAAAATTCACAGTATGTGACAGCCAATAAAAAAATTATCAGGCATGCAATGATATGACCCATTATGAGGACAAAAAAATAACAGAACCAGAAAATGACACAGATCATTAAAATAATAGAAAAGGAAATTCAAACAGCTGTTATAAACATATTCTATAAGTCCAAGAAGGTAGAAAAAAGCATGAGTATACTAAGGAGACACATGGAAAGGAATTCCCTGTTAGGACACAGCACTTTCACTTCCATGTGCGTGTGTGCTAAGTCACTTCAGTCATGTCCAACTCTGGGACTCTATGGACTATAGCCCCCTATGCTCCTCTATCCATAAGATTTTCCAGGCAAGAATACTGAAGTAGGTTGCCATGCCTTCCTCCAAGGGGTCTTCCATACCCAGGGATCGAACCCAAGTCTCTCACATCTCTTTCATTGGCAGGCAGGATCTTTACCACTAGCACCACCAGGGAAGCCCTTCACTGCCATGACCTGGATTCAATCCCTGGTCAGAGAACTAAGATCCTGAAAGTCATGTGGCATAGCCAAAATTAAAAAAAAAAAGGAGAGACGTGGAAGATATAAAACAGGCCCAAACTGAACTTCTAAATATGAAAAAGTACAACATCTGATAGGAAAACATTCACTGGTTGAAATTAAGAACTTATTAAACTCTGCATTAAAAAAATATTAGGGTACTTAAAGATGTACCAACAGAAACTACCAAAATGAAACATAGAAAAAAGACTGAAAACAAAATAATCAAGAATTACTGACATTTAGGACAATTTCAAATCGACTAGTATACATGTAACTTGAGTCCAGGAAAACGGAAGGGGCAAAAAGTTTGAAGAAATTGCAGTAAAATTTTTCAAGTTTGATGAAATTATAAACTCATAGATTTAAGACAGTCAATAAATTCCAAATACAAAAAGACTTAAGAAAACTCTGCCAAGATATATCAATCAAATTGTTTAAAACCACTGATATAAAGAAAGAAGCTTAGAAGCAGCCAAAGGAAAAGGGGCATATCATGTACAGAGGAATAAAGATAAGAACAAAAGCAGACTTCTCACTGAAAATAATACAAAACAGAAGGCAGTGGAGCAACACCTTGAGAATGAGAGACAAAAACTGTCAACTTAGTGGACTTCCCTGGTGGCTTGGTGGTTAAGAATTCACCTGACAATGTAGGAGACACAGCTTTGATCCCTGGACTGGGAGGATTCCGCTTGCCTCGGGGCAACTGAACATATGTACCACAATTACTGAACCCACACACTACAATTATTGAAACCCATGTGCTCTAGAGCCCATGCTCCACAACAAGAGAAGTCACCACAGTGAGACATAGCCCCTGCTCACCACAACTAAAGAAAGCCCAAGGGCAGCAGTAAAGACCAGCATACCCAAAAATAAATAAATAACTTAAAGGAAAAAAACTATCAACCTAAAATTCTATACCCAGTGAAAATAACCTTCAGAAACAAAGCTGAAATAAAGACTTCTTCAGACATACAAACGCTGAATCATTACCAGCATATTGGCACCACAAGAAATGTTAAAGAAAGCCTTTCAAGAATGATGATAATGATACCAAATAGTTTAATCAGGGGAGGTAGCACAGCTACCACTCAGTCCCTTTCTTTACCCCTTTATTAAGGTGCTCCTGGTGGGGACTCGAGAGATGACTAACAATGCCTCAGTACCATCTCAAGTGATCTAGAAAGGTCTTTCTAGTCCTTACCATTTAAAGTGACTTTGATTCTGGATTGTGTTTTCTCTTGGGCGCTTTTCCTATAAGCAGATAATATAAATAAATATTTATGTTTATTAGTGAGTGAGTTACTGAAATGCAGTTTTACAATGCAAAGAGTCAGGAATTAACAATAAGACGGTAGTCTAAAATCATCCTTTTCCAGCATTAGTGATATATACCAAGTATTGTTTTGGTCATCAGAAATGGGGAATATGGCAGAGGAACTACAAAGAGGCAGAATTTGTGCTAGAACTGAAGGTCAGACAAAACCAATAGTAAAAACTATGTTATGTAATACATAAAAGCATACTGAAATCTGACTCTTAAGAAACTGAGAGCTAATACACAGAGTCAATGAAATTCCTATCAAATTACCAATGACATTTTTCACAGAACTAGAACAAAATTTTTAAAATTTGTGTGGAAACACAAAAGAACCCAAATAGTCAAAACAATCTCGAGAAAGAATAATGATGCTGGAAGATTCATGCTTTCTGACTTCAGCATACAATAATCAAAACAGTATGGTACTGGCACAAAAATAGACACATAGATCAACGGAATAGGATAGAAAGCCTAGAAATAAACTCACACACTTATAGTCAATTAACTTGCAACAAAGGAGACAAGTTTCTTCAATAAGTGGTGATGGTAAAACTGGACAGCTATATTTAAAAGAATAAAATTAGAACGTTCTTGGGGAAGAGATGGGGGAAGTGACGATTAGGGAGTTTGGAATGGACATGTACACATTGCTATATTTAAATGGATAACCAACAAGGACCTGCTGTATAGCACAGGGAACTCTGCTCAATGTTATGTGGCAGCCTGCATGGGAGGGAACTTTGAGGGAGACTGGATACATGTAAATGAATGGCTGAGTCACTTTGCTGTGCACCTGAAACTATCACAACATTGTTAATTGGCTATATTCCAATGAAAAATAGTTTTTAAAAATGGAAAAAAATAATTAAAAATAAAATTAGGACATTATTTAACACCATATAAAAAATAAACTCAAAATGGATAAAAGGCCTAAATATAAGATAGGATACTATAAAACTCCTAGAAGAAAACGTAGGCAGAACACTCCCTGACATTTTTTTGGATCCATCTCCTATAGTAATGTGTTCCCTGGTGGCTCAAGTACTAAAGAATCTGCTTGCAATGCAGGAGATCCACGTTCGATCCCTGGATAGGAAAGATCCCCTAGAGAAGGGAATGACAACTCACTCCAATATCTTGACTTTAGAATCCCAAGAACAGAGGAGTCTGTGGGCTACAGACCATGGGGTTGCAAAGAGTTAATAGGACTGAGTGGCTAACACTTTCACTTTCTTATAGTAATGAGCTTCCCAGGTGGTGCTAGTGTAAAGAACCCACCTGTCAATGCAGGAGACATAGAGACATTGGTTCAATCCCCTTCTTGGGAAGATCCCCTGGAGGAAGGCATGACAACCCACTTCAGTATTTTTTCTTGGAGTATACCCCATTGAGAGAGGAGCCTGGCAGGCTACAGTCCATAGAGTCTCAAAGAGTCAGACCTGACTGAAACAACTTAGCACACACACTCGCCCTAGAGAAATGGAAACAAAAGCAAAAATAAACAAATGGGACCTAATTAAACTTAAAAGCTTTTGCACAGCAAAGGAAACCATAAACAAAACAAAGACAACCTACAGAATGGGAGAAAATATTTGCAAATAATGCAACTGACAAGGGTTTAATTTCCAAAATATACAAACATCTCATACAGTTCAGTATCAAGAAAAAAAAAAATAAGCAAAAGACTTAAACAGACATTTCTCCAAAGAAGAACACACAGATAGCTAACCGGCACATGAAATGATGTTCAACGTTGCTAATTGCTAGAGAAATGCAAATCAAAACTACAATGAGATATCACCTCACACCAGTCAGAATGGCCATCATCAAAAAGTCAACAAATAATAAATGTTGAAGAGGGTATGAAGAAGAGGGAACTGTCCTAGACTGTTGGTGGCAATGCAAATTGGTGTGACCACTAGGGAAAACAGTATGGAGCTTCCTTAAAAAAATAAAAATAGAGTAACCATATGATCCAGCAATCCCACTCCTGGGCATATATCTAGAAAAGATGAAAACACTAGTTCAAAAAGATATATGCGCCCCAATGTTCATAGCAGAACTATTTACAATGGCCAAGACATGGAAGCAACATAAATATCCATCAACAGATGAATGGATAAAGAAGATGTGGTATATTCATATAGTAGAATATTACTCAGCCATTAAAAGGAATGAAATAATGTCATTTGCAGCAACATGAATGAACCTAGAGATTACCATACTAAGAGAAGTCAGAGAAAGATATCATATGCTATGATTTATATGTAGAATCTAAAGAAAATTATATAAATGAACCTATTTACAAAGCAGAAATATACTCATAGACATAAAAACAAACTTATGATTACCAAGTGGGGAGGGATAAATTAGGAATTTGGTATCAACAGATACATTCTACTATATATAAAATGAATAACCAGAAAAGACCTGCTGGTAGCACAGGGAATTATATTCAGTTTCTTGTAATAGCCTATGATGGAAGAGAATCTGAATTATATACATATATGTAAATTTGCTGCATGCTTGAAAGACTGTAAGTCAACTATACTTCAATTTTTTTAATTAAATTTTTAAAAAAAAGAAAGAAACTGAGTGCCAGGTTGATGTTACAGCTAGTTACACAAATTTGAAATCTTTCTTCTCTGGATCTGTTTCTTCATATTTAAAATTAGGATTTTGGCTAAATGTCTCTAAAACTCCTTCCAGTTCTAACTGCATGTGAATCTATGCATACAGCTGAACTCAGGCTAACCTCATCCTGTCTGTGACTATCTCGGCCTTCTCAGTCTGACTCGTTATCAGTAGGGAAATTCCCACAACCCCAAAATAGCCATTATTTTTTTAATTCAAAAATTAAAATTCAACAACCTAGATGGACCTTAAGGGCTCTATGCTGAGTGAAATAAATCAGACAAATATCATATGATTTCACTTTCATGTGGAATCTAAACCTTCCCCTCACCCCGCTCCAAAGAACAAAACCAAAAAACAAGCTTACAGATACAGAAGAGAGATTTGATGGTGTCATTTGATGGGAGTGCTGCAAAATAGGTGAAGGGGGTCAAAAAATAAACACTTACAGTTGTAAAATAAATAAGTCATCAGGAGGCAATGTATAGCATGGCAACTAGAATTCATAATACTTTATTGTATATTTGAAAGCTGCTAAAAGTGTAGTTCTTGTTCCATGCATGATACAGGGCACTCGGGGCTGGTGCACCGGGAATTTGTTGACTTATATTGAACATATATCACAGTGTCCAGCTAGACTTAAATGTCTGTTTTTCAATCCAACCACAAATGTTCAATGATTAGTGCTATAGATTGAATGTCTGTGTGCCCCCCAAAATTGTATATTCAAAACCTAACCCTCAATAAACAAATTTATAAAAAAAAAAAAATAAATAAATAAAATTTATTTTGAATATTAAAAAATAAAAATAAAACTGTAGTTCTTAAAAGTTCTCGTCACGAGAAAAAAAAATCTGTAACTACTTTTTTTGTATGGTGACAGATGTTAACTAGACATATTGTAGTGATCATTTCACAATACAAACAAATATTGAATCATTATTTTGTACACCTGGAGCTAATATAATGTTATATGTCAATTATGTCTCAGTTTAAAATTAAAATTAGCAATTGTTAAGTTTGAAAATCTTTTCAAAATTTATATATCACTTAATATCCTTGAAAAGGCAAAACTGTAAGGACGGAGAAGAGCTCAGTGGTTGCCAGGGTTTGCGAGTGGGAGACAGGCACATATGGACAGCACAGGGGGATTTTTGAATATGATGGAACTGTTTCATATCTTGAGTGTGGTAATGGTTGTATGACTATATGCATTTGAAAAGACCCACACAAAGATTGGATTTTACCATATGTAAATTTAAAACTAATTAAATAATTCTTTAAAGAATGAGTGAATAATTTCAGTGGTGATTCACTTTCTTTCTTTAAAGTTCACATCATTTTAACATATTCCAGGCGCCTATCCAGGTATTAGATTTAACTTCTTATTTGAAAATCTAGTCTCTTTAAAATATCCTAGCATATACATCACACATATATAATGTGTAATTTAAAATAAATACATTGTTTTTAAAATATGACAGTGTATGTACTCAAGAAAGTTTTAAAAAACAGATTTATTGAGGTAAGTTACACATCATAGATCCATCTGTTTCAAGTGTATACACTTCAATAATTTTTAGTAAATTTAAAAACTTGTGTAATCATCACTATAATCTAATTTTAAAACATTCCACCATCCCAAAAAGATCCCTTATGCCCATCTGCAGTTTAAGGGATTTTCAAGAAAGTAAAGGAGGAGGAGTCAACCTGATAACAACTTTGCTAACACAGAATCACCAGACTCTCAGCATTGTAAAGCTCTTAAGACCATCTTGCTCACACTTCCTCCACATGCTCAAATGTCTCTATAGTTACTGAGCCTAGTTGGACAACCTTCAGTGAGAAATGATTGTCTTACTTAACAACCCATTTCATTCTTGGGCAAGTCGATTTATTGCAGTTATTCTTTAAAGCTTTGAAGCCTCACATGGGCCACCTCCCATAAGCCCTAAACCTCAGCTCAAAAACCTAATAAGTCCTAACTCCCGAAAAATTAAGACTGTAAAAATCAAAACTATCTCTATTCTAGGAAAAAGTTTGGGATCTCTGGAGCTGAGCATTAAACTACTATCCAAGGGAAGTACCAGGGAAGGTTTCAGTCAGTTCAGTTTAGTCGCTCAGTCGTGTCCAACTCTTTGCTACCCCATGGACTGCAGCACGCCAGGACTCCCTGTCCATCACCAACTCCTGGAGTCTACCCAAACTCATGTCCATTGAGTCAGTGATGCCATCCAACCATCTAATTCTCTGTCATCCCCTTCTCCACCTGCCCTCAATCCTTCCCAGCATCAAGGTCTTTTCAAATGAGTCAATTCTTCCCATCAGGTGGCCAAAGTATTGGAGTTTCAGCTTCAACATCAGTCCTTCCAATGAACAACCAGGACTGATCTCCTTTAGGATGGACTGGTTGGATCTCCTTGCAGTCCAAGGGACTCTGAAGAGTCTTCTCCAACACCACAGTTCAAAAGCATCAATTCTTCGGTTCTCAGCTTTCTTTATAGTCCAACTCTCACATCCATACATGACTACTGGAAAAACCATAGCCTTGACTAGATGGACCTTTGATGGCAAAGTAATGTCTCTGCTTTTAAATATGCTGTCTAAGTTTGTCATAGCTTCTCTTCCAAGGAGCAAGCATCTTTTAATTTCATGGCTGCAGTCACCATCTGCAGTGATTTTGGAGCCTGAGAAAATAAATTCTGTAACTGTTTCCACTGTTTCCCCATCTATTTGCCATGAAGTGATGGGACCGGATGCCATGATCTTAGTTTTCTGAATGCTGAGTTTTAAGCCAACTTTTTCACTCTCCTCTTTCACTTTCATCAAGAGGCTCTTTAGTTCTTCTTCACTTTCTTCCATAAGGGTGGTGTCACCTGCATATCTGAGGTTATTGATATTTCTCCCGGCAATCTTGATTCCAGCTTGTGCTTCCTCCAGCCCAGCATTTCTCATGATGTACTCTGAATGTAAGTTAAATAAGCAGGGTGACAATATACAGCCTTGACGTACTCCTTGTCCTATTTGGAGCCAGTCTGTTCTTCCATGTCCAGTTCTAACTGTTGCTTCCTGATCTGCATACAGGTGTCTCAAGAGGCAGGTCAGGTGGTCTGGTATTCCCATCTCCTTCAGAATTTTCTACAGTTTATTGTGATCCATGCAGTCAAAGGCTTTGACATAGTCCAATAAAGCAGAAATAGATGTTTTTCTGGAACTCTCTTGCTTTTTCGATGATCCAGCAGATGTTGGGAATTTGATCTCTGGTTCCTCTGCCTTTTCTAAATCCAGCCTGAACATCTGGAAGTTCACGGTTCACGTATTGTTAAAGCCTGGCTTGGAGAATTTTGAGCATTACTTTACTAGTGTGTGAGATGAGTGGAATTGTGCGGTAGTCTGAGCATTCTTTAGCATTACTTTTCTTCAGGATTGGAATGAGAGTAGTTCAACTGGAATTCCATCACCCTCCACTAGTTTTGTTCACAGTGATGCTTCCTAAGGCCAACTTGACTTCACTTTCCAGGATGTCTGGCTCTAGATGAGTGATCACATCATTGTGATTATCTGGGTCTTGAAGATCTTTTTCGTACAGTTCTTCTGTGTATTCTTGCCATCTCTGCTTAATATCTTCTGCTTCTGTTAGGTCCATACCATTTCTGTCCTTTATCGAGCCCATCTTTGCATGAAATATTCCCTTGGTATCTCTAATTTTCTTGAAGAGAGCTCTAGTCTTTCCCATTGTATTATTTTCTTTTATTTCTTTGCATTGATCGCTGAGGAAGGCTTTCTTATCTCTCCTTGCTATTCTTTGGAACTCTGCATTCAAATGGGTATATCTTTCCTTTTCTCCTTTGCTTTTCACTTCTATTCTTTTCAGAGCTATTTGTAAGGCCTCCTCAGACAGCCATTTTGCTTTTATGCACTTCTTTTTCTTGTGGATGGTCTTGATTCCTGTCTTCTGTACAATCAACCCAACCCTTTACCAAAGCCACCAAGAGTGAGGATGAGCTGCCTTCTTTCCTTTGAGGCCTGACAGAGCATAATTTGTACAATACCACTGGACACTGTGGACCCAAGGAGCAAACCAGCCTTGCCTGATCATTCCTAGAGCCCTTCTGTTAATGTGTGCCATGTGATAGGCTATACAAGCCTGGTGCCACCCAGCACCCATCTAAGAAACCCTGAAGATGATCTGGTATCAAAAGAAAAAGAACACAAAGCACCATAGGAGTCTCTAAGAATTCAGAACATGGGATCTTACTTTGGAGAAGAGCAATATTTGAGAGATTTGTTAGGAGAATACAGTCAGTTGATAAAGATAAAAAACAAAGATACCAGGACTTCTCTGGTGGTCCAGTGGTTAAGAATACGCCTTGTAGTGCAAGTGACACAGGTTCGATCCCTGGTTGGGGAAATAAGATCCCACCTGCTGCGGGGCACCTAAGCCCGTGTGCCACAACTAGAGAGTCTGCATCCCACAATGAAACATCCCGCATGCCACAACTAAAACACAAAGCAGCCAAATATATATATATATATATATATATTTTTTTTTTTTTTGAAGAACAAAGATACCTATGAATAGAAAATGACCACAGCCCTGGTTGTGTTGTTAACCAAAGAAACCATTTTATAATAACCAAAACAAAGTTAGAAAAGAACTTGAGAAATGTTTTTTTGGCCAGAAGCGAGAAACCCCTGTTTTTACAATTAATGCAATGCCCAAAAGCATAGGCAAAGTCAGTCTAAAAGTTAATTTTGAGAAGAGTACCCACTTTGGTAAGACAATATTTTGCCACCTGACAGAATATGCAGAAACAAAAAGACTCTTCGTCTCCCCTATAGAATGCTTTCACTTCAATTTTACACTTTTTTAAAACTCAAAATGGGATGACCCAGAGGGATGGGATGGGGAGGGAGGTGGGAGGGGGGTTCAGGATGAGGAACACATGTAAACCCATGGCTGATTCATGTTAATGTATGGCAAAAACTACTACAATATTGTAAAGTAATTAGCCCCCAACTAAAATAAATATATTTATTAAATTAAAAAAAAAACCTTTGTAAAGAAAAACCATACTTGTGTGTTTCTCTTTTACTCTCACACTATTACACTCACAACACTACATTTCTGACACACCAGAGTGTGGGTTTCCTGCATGTCAAACAATTCTCTATGACACCAGCTGGTATCCTGCAGTCCTTTCAGTCCTGACACTATCTACCTGGAGTCAGCATTAGATCCCACCAATGAAGGGCTCAGTCCCATGAAACTACCCCCACTTTACAAGTCTCAGGTTATCACCTGTACTTCTGAACAACCAGCCATAAACCAGGGTTCCTATGACCCTTTTCTTGGGTTTAATACCTTGTTAAAGCATCTCACAGAACTCAGTGAAACACTTACGTTTATCAGTTTATTATATAATAAAGAATATTAAAAAAGACACAGATGAAGAGTTAGATGAAGACATAAGGTGAGGTCTGGGAAAGTCCCATGGAATTGGGGTGGCCCCCTTTCCCAACTGGTGAATGTGTTCACCAACTCGGATGCTCTCTGAACCCCATATTTTGGGGCAAGTGGTGGACAAGAACTGAGGAATAAGAGTCCCCCATATTCCACCTGTTCATGCAGCTGAGATGTGCGAGTTAAGATTGAGGCAGACTGTTCAAACAGTGTTTGGCTATTCCTCTTCTGCTAAGAGAGAGGAGGAAGAGATGTTATTGCAACAGTGTAACAGCAAGTCCCACAAGCATCAGCCAAAAGGCTATAAGGAAGTGTTCACTTAATCAAAGTATCCCCAAAGGTGAAATTAATGCTGTTAGTAGTGAGGAAATAAGAGTTTTTGGTAGACCAAAACCAAAGTTCAGTTCCTCAAGCCTGGGCCCATCACGTGAAAACAGTAAGTGCAAAACCTCACATTCCTGACACAATGCATGCTAAGTCACATCAGTCATGTCTGACTCTTTGTGACCCTATTGTCTGTAATCTGCCAGGCTCTGTCCATTGGATTCTTCAGGCAAGAATACTGGAGTGGGTTGCCATCCTCTCCTTCAGGGGATCTTCCCAACCCAGGGGCTGAACCCACGCCTCTTATGTCTCCTGCATTGGCAGGCGAGTTCTTTACCACTGAGCCACCTGAGAAGCCCGACTGACCCAGAGCCGCTCTCAAGAGTCTGGTTAAGTCATTGCCCTCTGCTCCGCAGAGAAACGTTAGCCTTGTCTTTCAAGGCGATTAGAGGTTGAGCTACTTTATACTAACTGTTTATAGAAAGCCTCTCTGGGAGGTGACATTAAGCTGACATTAAGCTGACATTTGAATGACAAGAATCTGGCAAAGGAAAGTCAAGTGATCAACATTTCAGGCAGAGAATACCTAATACAAAGACCCTTCATTGAAAATGAGCAATATGTGTTCCAGGAACAGACAGAAGGACTGAATGTGGAGAATGAAAAAAAGATAAGCCATATGTTTTTTAGCTTGAGCATGTAAGTGGATAGTGATGCTGTTTAATGACACATAACCACCAGTATGAAATAAAATTCAAATTTTATGGCAAGATGAGAAAAATATAAACATAAAAATTCTTCTCTGCCCTTTGGGCTCCCCTCTCCCAGCACTCAGCCTCAGACAAATGGTGGTGCCTCAGACAGTAAAGAATCTGCCTGCAATGCAAGAGACCCGGGTCAGGAAGACTCCCTGGAGAAGGAAATGGCAACCCAGTCCAGTATTCTTGCCTGGGAAATCCCATGGACTGAGAACCTAGCAGGCTACAGTACATGGGGCCTTGAAGAGTCAGAAAGGACTAAGCAACTAACACTAACTAACTCTCCCAGCACTATGTATTGTGTATCCACATAATGCATTGACCAAATCTCCCTCATCAGCAGGAATACTTGCTCAACCATAAAGAGCAGCATTTTCCTGGCATCAACAAGAGAACTCTTGAAAAGATACCTTTCCTTCTTGATCGCTTATCTGTAAGAGAGAAAAAAGCGGCATCCACAACCATGGCTTCTTTCTACCGGAGGTGTCCCTCCCTGCTCCAGATGGGGGTGTAGACAGACTTTCCCCCAAAGTTTTCCTTCCCCAGCTGGACTTAGTCTGTCCCTTACCAACGCAGGCACCTTACTCGTCCCTCCTGGTTCTACCACTGAGGTGGGTGGAGAAGCACCAGGAGTAGACCTGATGACATCTCAAATTGATTTCTAGTTCCTTACCACCAAGACCTTTGTTTGATTTGCCCTTTTCCTCTGATGCCACCCAGGGTGGAGCAGACAAGCTTTTCTGGAAATGTTTTCCAAGCTGGGGCTACCAGGGGAAATATCTGTCTTCCACGTGCCCATGCACAATCCTGAGTACAGTCTTTACCAGAGTAGAAGCAGTCAGTCATTAAGGGATGAACAACCAAGATGTCCTTTCTGAGTGTCACCACACCAGTATATGTGATAGCAAAAGGGTCGGCCAGTGAGGAAAAAGTGATTTTTGTCCTCAAGCTACTAGGGCTGATCCTTCCAGTTCATTCCCACAGATTCCACAAAAGGAATATCTAAGGCGTTGAGACAAAAACCACCTGAGAGCCTCCTCTGATCCACTAACAGCACTACCAAAGGAAGAAACCTGCTGTACTTCCAATCTGGGATTCTTGACCTATATTCTTAGAAACCTCATGCTCACTAGCAGCGTTTCCATCCATATCGTTTGAAGGCACAGCTATAACAAGGACTCGTTTTTAGAACTCTGGCCCCTGAGGCAGGCAGCCAAGAGAGTGACCTCTAGCCTGAGAGACATTCCTGGAGCTAGAGCTCCGCCTCACTCCCAAATGTGCTCTTGTAACTTTCGGCTCCTAGCAAGGCTAAGCACTTGGGGTCTAAGTAAAAGCACATGGTATGGATCACAATTTCCTTGAAAGTCTATAATCTGATAGATTAGGTTAGTAGTTTTAATTCCCCATACAATTACAAAATGGTCAAAGAGACCAGGAAAATGTGACCAAGAAAAGAAAGTTCAGTCCACAAGCTTTGCCCATTTCTGGCCGCTCCCCTTGCAGGGATGTTGGGTGTCTCTTGGCACTGGTAGGTCAGTATAAACACCCAACAAGGCTCCCCTTTTGGGGGCTGCCTTCAGTCATTACCAGCACTGCAAAACTGCTGAGCAGAGCTCATCACTTGTTTCATGCAGGGTGTGTCATTCATTCACACAAGCACACAGTAGAGTTAGTAGAGTAAAAGGAGAAACATGTATACTGAGAAAGCAGAGAGGCTAGAGCTCTTGAGTGTTCTTACCTTGTCCTGAAGATACCGGATGAGCCTCAAGATGACCGCTTACGGTGAACGATGTCAGATTCGTGATCTCCAAAGAAGATTTAGCTTTGGGACCAGGGACCAGCCTCGATCACTCAAGAGCTTTTGTGTAGCAGTTTTATTAAAGTGAAAAAGGAACAGAGAAAGCTTCTGACATAGACATCAGAAGGGAGATGGAGAGTGCCCCCCTTGCTAGTCTTAGAAAGGGAGTTATATAATTTTTCAGTTTTATTACAATAAATCAAAAGAATGTCTCAAGGTTGTAAAGGTCTTACCAGACTCACTCCCACAATATACATTTTAAGATAACAGGATTAGTCAGAAGTTTCTCAAGAAGGAGAAACATGTCCTCAAGCAGGATCCATTGTTGTTATATAATCCTTAGTACAGAGTTTAAGCTGAGTTGTTTTGTTGTGTAATCATCAGCTCTGGACTTAAAGAAAAAAAAGTTTGTCCTTTTCTCCTCTTTGAGAACTCTAGACTCCTCTCTCCTCCTCAGGGACTCCAGACTTCTTATTGGCTTACCTAGGAATTGACTCTCTCATCTATCCAGGAATTCTGGAAAATAGGATTTCCATGTGGCTTGTTAAAAATTCAAGGAAAATAAAATTCTAAACTAACAATTCTTAACTCAGGATTTCCTCAAACAGTACACACTGTTTTATCAGCTGTTTATAAGTTTTTGCAAGGCAAAAATCTTGCCCTCAGGAAGAACCGTGGAAGCTGAGGAGAAGCAAGTATGGATTCTGTGGTCTAAGCATGAGGGATTTCCATAGTCTCTCTTTCCTTTGCGTGCATGCTAAGTGGCTTCAGTCGTGTCCGACCCTTTGAAACTCTATGGACTGTAGCCTGCCAGGCTCCTCTGCCCTTGGGATTGTCCAGGCAAGAATTCATTTCAATTCAATCGCTCAGTCGTGTCCGACTCTTTGTGACCCCATGAATCGCAGCATGCCAGGCCTCCCTGTCCATCACCAACTCCCGGAGTTTACCCAAACTCACGTCCATCGAGTCGGTGATGCCATCCAGCCATCTCATCCTCTGTCGTCCCCTTCTCCTCCTGCCCCCAATCTTTCCCAGCATTAGGGTCTTTTCCAATGAGTCAGCTCTTCACATGAGGTGGCCAAAGTATTGGAGTTTCAGCTTCAACATCAGTCCTTCCAATTAACACCCGGGACTGATCTCCTTTAGGATGGACTGGTTGGATCTCCTTGCAGTCCAAGGGACTCTGAAGAGTCTTCTCCAACACCAGTTCAAAAGCATCAATTCTTTGGTGCTCAGCTTTCTTCACCATCCAACTCTCATATCCATAAATGACTACTGGAAAAACCATAGCCTTGACTAGATGGACTTTTGTTGGTAAAGTAATGTCTCTGCTTTTTAATATGCTATCTAGATTGGTCATAACTTTCCTTCCAAGGAGTAAGCGTCTTTTAATTTCATGGCTGCAGTCACCATCTGCAGTGATTTTGGAGCTCCCCAAAATAAAGTCTGCCACTGTTTCCACTGTTTCCCCATCTATTTCCCATGAAGTGATGGGACCAGATGCCATGATCTTAGTTTTCTGAATGTTGAGCTTTAAGCCAACTTTTTCACTCTCCTTTTTCACTTTGACCAAGAGGCTTTTTAGTTCCTCTTCACTTTCTGCCATAAGGGTGATGTCATCTGCATATCTGAGGTTACTGATATTTCTCCTGGCAATCTTGATTCCAGCTTGTGCTTCCTCCAGCCCAGCATTTCTCATGATGTACTCTGCATATAAGTTAAATAAGCACGGTAACAATATACAGCCTTGACATACTCCTTTTCCTATTTGGAACCAGTCTGTTGTTCCATGTCCAGTTCTAACTGTTGCTTCCTGACCTGCATACAGGTTCCTCAACAGGCAGGTCAGGTGGTCTGGTATTCCCATCTCTTTCAGAATTTTCCACAGTTTATTGTGATCCACACAGTCAAAAGCTTTGGCATAGTCAATAAAGCAGGAATACTGGAGTGGATTGCCATGCTCTCCTCCAGGGGATCTTCCTGACCCAGGGATTGAACTCGGATTTCCTGCAGCTCCTGTATTGCAGGCGGATTCTTTACCACGGAGTCACAGGGGAAGCCTCTCTTTCTTTTAGTTTTGAGCAATTCTCCAAGCCAGGCTTCAGCAATACATGAACCGTGAACTTCCAGATGTTCAAGCTGGTTTTAGAAAAGGCAGAGGAACCAGAGATCAAATTGCCAACCTCTGCTGGATCATCAAAAAAGCAAGAGAGTTCCAGAAAAACATCTATTTCTGCTTTATTGACTATGCCAAAGCCTTTGACTGTGTGGATCACAATAAACTGTGGAAAGTTCTGAAAGAGATGGGAATACCAGACCATCTGACCTGTCTCTTGAGAAACTTGTATGCAGGTCAAGAAGCAACAGTTAGAACTGAACATGGAACAACAGACTGGTTCCAAATAGGAGAAGGAGTACATCAAGGCTGTATATTATCACCTTGCTTATTTAACTTATATGCAGAGTACATCATGAGAAATGCTGGGCTGAAAGAAGCACAAGCTGGAATCAAGATTGCCAGGAGAAATATCAGTAACCTCAGATATGCAGATGACATCACCCTTATGGCAGAAAGTGAAGAGGAACTAAAAAGCCTCTTGGTCAAAGTGAAAAAGGAGAGTGAAAAAGTTGGCTTAAAGCTCAACATTCAGAAAACTAAGATCATGGCATCTGGTCCCATCACTTCATGGGAAATATTTGGGGAAACAGTGGAAACAGTGGCAGACTTTATTTTGGGGAGCTCCAAAATCACTGCAGATGGTGACTGCAGCCATGAAATTAAAAGACGCTTACTCCTTGGAAGGAAAGTTATGACCAATCTAGATAGCATATTAAAAAGCAGAGACATTACTTTACCAACAAAAGTCCATCTAGTCAAGGCTATGGTTTTTCCAGTAGTCATTTATGGATATGAGAGTTGGACGATGAAGAAAGCTGAGCACCAAAGAATTGATGCTTTTGAACTGGTGTTGGAGAAGACTCTTGAGAGTCCCTTGGACTGCAAGGAGATCCAATCAATCCATCCTAAAAGAGATCAATCCTGGGTGTTCACTGGTAGGACTGATGTTGAAGCTGAAACTTCAATACTTTGGCCACCTCATGTGAAGAGTTGACTCACTGGAAAAGACCCTAATGCTGGGAAAGATTGGGGGCAGGAGGAGAAGGGGACGACAGAGGATGAGATGATTGGATGGCATCACTAACTCGATGGACATGAGTTTGGGTAAACTCCGGGAGTTGGTGATGGACAGTGAGGCCTGGCGTGCTGCGATTCATGGGGTCGCAAAGAGTCGGACACGACTGAGCGACTGAACTGAACTTAACTGAATTGTTATATAGATATATATATCAGCAGGGCACATTAGCTGCTCCAATTCTCTCTCACTTTAAATTTCCAAAGAGAGTTTTTATTCATTTATTTTTTTGATTTTGAGTTTGAGGTTTTATTAATTTTCACACAATTTTTAGCAGTTAGTTTCCATTTACAGTCATTACAAAATGTTGGTTATAGTGCTACCCAATGTATTGGTTATATTTGCAAATGGTGAAATTTCAGTCTCTTTCTCTTTTTTAACTGAATTTGTATATAATATATGTTATGTATATAATATGTTTATATGTTTATGTATATGTTATGTATACATATGTATATGTTATGTATATGTTTATATGTTTATGTATATAATATAATTTGTGTATATAATATATACTATATATGCATATATAATATAATTTGTATATATATGTATATGTTATACTTACATATGTATATGTTATATATATAATATGTTTACATGTTTAAGTATATAATACAATTTGTATATAGTGTGTTTCACAATGTTAGTGATTCACAATATTAAAGGTTATATTTCTCATATAGTTGTTATAAAATTTTGGCTATATTCCTTGTGTTGTACAATATATCTTTGTAGCTTATTTATTTTATACATAGTAGTTTGTTCCTCTTAATCCCCTACCCCTATTTTGCCCCTCCTTCTTCCTTCTCCTCACTGGTAACCACTAGTTTGTTCTCTATGTCTGTGCATCTGTTTCTTTTTTATTATATTCACTAGCTTGTTCTCTTTTTTAGATTCCACATATAAGTGATATCATACAGTATTTATCTTTCTCTGTCTGACTTATTTCACTTAGCATGATACCTTCCAAAGCCACCCATGTTGTTGCAAATGGCAAATATTATTTTTTATGGCTGAGTAGAATTCCATTGTGTGTGTGTGTGTGTATCTCACATTTTCTTATCCATTCATCTGTTGATAGACACTTAGATCACTTTCATATTTGGAAATTGTAAATAATACTGATAAGAACTGAGTTTGATCCCTGGGTCAGGAAGGTTCCCTGGAGAAGAGAGTGTCTCCCCACTCCAGCATACTTGCCTGCAGAATTTTATGGACAGGGGAGCCTGGTGGGCTACAGTCAATGGGGTTGCAAAGAGTTGGATATGACTGAGTGGCTGACACTTTCACTTTCTCAGACTTTCAGAAGAACATTGGGGTGCATGTATCTTTTCAAACTAGTGTTTTCATTTTTGGTGGGTATATGTTTAGGAATAGAATTGCTGATAGTTCTCTTTTTTGAGGAACCTCCATACTGATCTCTACAATGGCGGCACCAATTTACACTCCCACAGTGTACAGGAGTTCTTTTTTATCCATACCCCTGCCAACATTTATCACTCGTGTTCTCTTTGATGATGGTCATTCTGACTGATTTGAGGTGATATTTAATTGTGATTTTAATTCGCATTTCTCTGATGATTAATGATGATGAGCATCATTTCATGTGCCTGTAGATCATTTGTATGTTTTCTTTGGAAAAATGCCTATTCAGGTCCTCTATTTTTTAACTGAGTTTTTTATATTGAGTTGTATTAGTTCTTTGTATATTTTAGATATTAACCCCTTATCAAACATATCACTTGCAAACTTCTTCTCCCATTCAGTAGACTGCCTTTTCATTTTGTTAACAGTTTTCTTTGCTATGCTAAAGCTTTTAAGTTTGGTTAGATCCCATTTATTTATTTTTGCTTTTGTTTCCCTTGCCTGAGAGGCAGACCCAAAAAGATACTGCTAAGACCTATGTCAAAAACCATACTGTTTTTTTCTAGGAGTTTTATGGTTTCTGTTTCTATGTTTAGGTCTTTATTCCATTTTGAGTTTATTTTTGTACATGGTGTAAGTGTTATAATTCCATTCTTTTACATGTAGCTAATATTCCTAACACTACATAGTGAAGAGATTGTCTTTTCCCCTTACTTCCTTTATCATAAATTAATTGCCCATAAGTGCATGAGTTTGTATCTGTGATCTCTATTCTATGCCTGTTTTTGTTACCATACCAGACCCATACTATTTTGATTATTGTAGCTTTGTAGTCGTAGTCTGAAGTAAAGGAGTATGATACATCCAGATTTGTTCTTTTTTTTCCAAGATTGATTTGGCTACTCAGGGTATTTTGTAGTTGCATACATATTTCAGGATTATTTTTCTAGTTCTGTGAAAAATGTCATGTCTATTTTGATAGGGATTGCATTAAATCTGTAGACTGTTTTGAGTTGTATGGACATTTTAACAACAGTAATTATTCCATTCTTTTGGATTCAGTGGGAGAAGGCGAAGGTGGGGTGATTTGAGAGAATAGCTTTGAAGCATGTACATTACCATATGTAAAACAAATGGCCAGTGCAAGTTCCATGCATGAAGCAGGGCAACCAAAGCCAATGCTCTGGGACAACCCAGAGGGATAGGGTGGGGAGGGAGGTGGGTTAGGATGAGGGGGGCACATGTATACCTGTGGCCAATTCATGTTGATGTATGGCAGAAGCCATCAAAATGTTGTAAAGTAATTATCCTACAATTAAAATTAATTAATTAATTTTTAAGAAGTCTTCCATTCTACGAACATGGGATAACTTTCCATTTATTTGTACTATCTTCAATTTCCTTCATCAGTGTTTTATGGTTTTCAGAGTATATGTCTTTCACTTCCTTGGATAAGTTTATTCCTAGGTATTCTCTTATTTCCCTCTCTGTTTTTTATTTTGTTCTTAAAACAAAAAGTTTATTTGTTTAAAACTTTTATTTCAGTTACCATTGCTGACCTGAGTAAAGCAACTCCCTGATTTCTCAAGGAAACCTATTGACAATGTCCCAAAGTCCCATGATTTTAACACTCACTTTTTAGCGATTATTTGGACCCAGTTTCCTTATTGAAGAGAAAGACAGGCTCTTCCTGGTCAAAAAGTTTTTGTGCCCCATGTTTTCAAGAAAAATTTTTCCATGGAGCTAAAATGACATTTTTATCAAAGGAAACCTTCCAAGTTGGCTCCTGTTGATTAGGTTACTATTATAAGGTCCCATTACTCCTTCATTACATTCATTACATTCACTATTTTGTGATCAATATCTGTGAACAAAGACCACATCTGTAGTGTTCATTGCCATATCACCAATACCTAGCACAGTTCCTGACACATAGAAGATACTCAACAAATATTTGTTGAGTGACTAAGTGAGTGGAAAACACTGGACACACATAAGGAAGCTCCCAGCAGCATCAACCACAAGATCATTATGATCTCAAAGACTGCATAGTAATTGCGATGACTTTCATAAAGATACTTGAGAAGGCATTTATTGGTATATTCAAATTCTTGGTATATGGTGGTAGTTTACTTTCATTCTATACACATGTTACTCAGTCACTAAGTTGTCTCTGACTCTTTGCAACTCCATGGACTGTAGCATGCCAGGCTCCTCTGTCCTCCAGTGTCTCCCAGAATTTACTCAAATTCATGTCCATTGAGTCAGTGATATTATCTAACCATCTCATCCTCTGCTGCCCCTTTCTCCTTTGCCTTCAGTCTTTCCCAGCATCAGGATCTTTTCCAATGAGTCATCTCTTCACATTAGTTGGGCAAAGGATTGGAATTTCAGCTTCCAGCATCAGCCTTTCCAATGAATATTCAAGGTTGATTTCCTTTAGGGTTGACTTGTTTGATCTCCTTACACTCCAAGATACTTTCCAGAGTCTTCTCCAGCACCACAATTTTAAAGCATCAATTCTTTGGCACTCAGTCTTCTTTATGATCCAACTTTCACATCTGTACATGACTACTGGAAAACTTTACAGACTTTCTCAGCAAAGTGGTGATATCTCTGCTTATATATATATATATATAAGTATATATATATATATATATATATATATATATATATATATATATATATATATAGTAATTCAGTCACTCAGTCGTGTCTGACTCTTTGAGATCCCATGCACTGCAGCATGCCAGGCTTCCCTGTCCATCACCAACTCCCGGAGCTTGCTCAAACTCATGTCCATCGAGTTTGATCTCCTTGCAGTCCAAGGGACTCTTTAAGAGTCTTCTCCAACACCACAGTTCAAAAGCATCAATTCTTTGGTTCTCAGCTTTCTTTATAGTCCAACTCTCACATCCATACATGACTACTGGAAAAACCATAATTTGACTAGACAGACCTTTGCTGGCAAAGTAATGTCTCTGCTTTTTAATATGCTGTCTGTGTTGGTCATAGCTTTTCTTCCAAGGAGTAAGAGTCTTTTAATTTCAGGGCTCCAGTCACCATCTGCAGTGATTTTGCAGTGATTTTGGAGCCCCCAAAAATAAAGTCTTTCACTAGTTCCACTATTTCCCCATCTATTTGCCATGAAGTGATGGGACCAGATGCCATGATCTTAGTTTATTGAATGTTGAGTTTTAAGCCAGCTTTTTCACTCTCCGCTTTCACTTTCATCAAGAGACTCTTTAGTTCTTCTTCACTTTCTGCCATAAGGGTGATGTCATCTGCATATCTGAGGTTATTGATATTTCTGTGGGCAAACTTGATTCCAGCTTGTGCTTCATCCAGCCTGGCATTTCGCATGATGTACTCTGTATATAAGTTAAATAAACAGGGTGACAATATACAGCCTTGATGTACTCCTTTCCCAATTTGGAACCAGTCTGTTGTTCCATGTCCAGTTCTTCTTGACTTGCATACAGATTTCTCAGGAGGCAGGTAAGGTGGTCTGGTATTCCCATCTCTTGAAGAATTTTCCACAGTTTATTGTGATCTACACAGTCAAAGGCTTTGGCATAGTCAATAAAGCAGAAATAGATGTTTTTCTGGAACTCTCTTGCTTTTTCGATGATCCAGTGAATATTGGCAGTTTGATCTCTGATTCCTCTGCCTTTTCTAAAACCAGCTTGAAAATCTGGAAGTTCACGTATTTTTGAAGTCTGGCTTGGAGAATTCTGAGCATTACTTTGCTAGCGTGTGAGATGAGTGCAACTGTGCGGTAGTTTAAACATTCTTTGGCATTGTCTTTCTTTGGAATTGGAAAGAAAATTGACATTTTCCAGTCCTGTGGCCACTGCTGTTTTCCAAATTTTCTGGCATATTGAGCGCAGCACTTTCACAACATCATCTTTTAGGTTTTGAAATAACTCAGCTGGAATTTCATCACCTCCACTAGCTGTGTTCATAGTGATTCTTCCTAAGGCCCACTTGACTTCACAGTCCAGGATGTCTGGCTCTAGGTGGGTGATCACGCCATCGTGGTTATCTGGGTCATGAAGATCTTTTTTGTAGAGTTCTTCTGTGTATTCTTGCCACCTTTTCTTAATATCTTCTGTTTCTGTTAGGTCCATACCATTTCTGTCCTTTATTGTGCCCATCTTTGCCTGAAATACTCCCTTGGTATCTCTAATTTTCTTGAAGAGATCTCCAGTCTTCCCCATACTATTGTTTTCTTCTATTTCTTTGCATTGGTCACTGAGGAAGTCTTTCTTATCTCTTCTTACTATTCTTTGGAACTCTGCATTCAGATGGGTCTGTCTTTCCTTTTCTCCTTGGCCTTTCACTTCTCTTCTTTTCTCAGCAATTTGTAAGTCCTCCTCAGACAATCATTTTGCCTTTTTGCATTTATTTTTCTTGGGGATAGTCTTGATCCCTGCCTCCTGTACAATGTCATGAACCTCCGTCCATAGATCTTCAGGCACTCCATCTATCAGATCTAATCCTTTGAATCTATTTCTCACTTTCACTGTATAATCATAAGGGATTTGATTTAGGTCATACCTGAATGGTCTAGTGGTTTTCCCTACTTTCTTCAATTTAAGTCTGGATTTTGCAATAAGGAGTTTATGATCTGAGCCACAGTCAGCTCCCAGTCTTGCTTTTGCTGACTGTATAGAGCTTCTCCATCTTTGGCTACAAAGAATATAATCAATCTGATTTCAGTATTGACCATCTGGTGATGTCCATATGTAGAATCTTCTCTTGTGTTGTTGGAAGAGGTTGTTTGTTATGACCAGTGTATTCTCTTGGCAAAACTCTGTTAGCCTTTGCCCTGCTTCATTTTGTACTCTAAGGCCAAATTTTCTTGTTACTCCAGGTATCTCTTGACTTCTTACTTTTGCATTCCAGTCCCTTATAATGAAAAGGACATCTTTTGGGGGTGTTAGTTCTAGAAGGTTTTAGAAGGTCTTCATAGAATCATTCAACTTCAGCTTATTCAGCATTATTGGTCAGGGCTTAGATTTGGATTACTGTGATATTGAGTGGTTTGATCTTTCTGTCATTTTGGAGACTGCATCCAAGAACTGCATTTCAGACTCTTTTGTTGACTATGAGGGCTTCTCCATTTTTTTCTAAGGGATTCTTGCCCATAGTATTAAATATAATGGTAATCTGAGTTAAATTTGCCCATTCCAGTCCATTTTAGTTCACTGATTCCTAAAACATCGATGTTCACTCTTGCCATCTCCTGTTTGACCACTTCCAATTTACCTTGATTCATGGACCTAACATTCCAGGTTCCTATGCAATATTGTTCTTTACAGCATCAGACGTTACTTTGATCACCAGTCACATCCACAACTGGGCATTGTTTTTGCTTTGGCTCTGTCTCTTCATCCTTTCTGGAGTTATTTCTCCACTCTCCTCCAGTAACATATTGGGCACTACCGACCTGGAGAGTTCATCTTTCAGTGTCAAATCTTTTTGCCTCTTCATACTGTTCATGGGGTTCTCAAGGCAAGAATACTGAAGTGGTTTGCCATTCCCTTCTCCAATGGACCACATTTTGTCAGAACTCTCCAACATGACCCATCCATCTTGTGTGGCCCTACATGGTGTGGCTCATAGTTTCATTGAGTTAGACAAGGCTGTGGTCCATATGATCAGTTTGATTAGTTTTCTGGGATTGTGGTTTTCATTCTGTCTGCCCTCTGATGGAGAAGGATAAGAGGCTTGTGGAAGACCCCTGATGGGAGAGACTGACTGTGGGAGAAACTGGCTCTTGTTCTGATGGGCGGGGCCATGCTCAGTAAATCTTTAATCCAATTTTCTGTTGAAGGGTGGGGCTGTGTTCCCTCCCTGTTGTTTGACCTGAGACCAAACTATGGTGATATCATATATAAATATAGTTAGTTATTTAATTAGTAAGTTTTGGCTGTATCGGGTGTTTCCTGATGATTGGGCTTTCCTCTAGTTGCAGCAAGCAGGGACTACTCTCTAGCAGTCATGAGAAGTTGTGCAGTGCACAGGCTTCTGATTGTGGTGGTCTCTCTTGTTGTGGAATACTGCCTCTAGAGCACTGCAGGCTTCAGAGTTGTGGCTCTGGGGCTCTAGAACACAAGCTCAATAGTTGCGGTGTATGGGCTTAGTTGCTCCATGGCATGTGGAATCTTCCTGGATCAAGGATCAAACTCGTGTCTTCTACATTGGCAGGCAGATTCTTTACCACAAAGGAAGCCCTGATATCTCTGCTTTTGAATATGCTGTCTTAGGTTTGTCATAGCTTTCCTTTCAAGGAGCAAGTGTCTTTTAATTTCAAGGCTGCAGTCACCATATGCAACGATTTTGGAGCCCAAGAAAATAAAATCTGGCACTGCTTCCACTTTTCCCCCTTCTATTTGCCATGAAATGATGGGACCAGTTGACATGACCTTAGCTAGTTTTTTTTTAATATCGAGTTTCAAGCCAACTTTTTCACTCTCCTCTTGCACCTTCATCAAGAAGCTCTTTAGTTCCTCTTCACTTTCTGCCATTAAAGCATTATCACCCACATTTCTAAGGTTGTTGATATTCCTCCAGGTAATCTTGATTCCAGCTTGTGATTTACCCACCTCAGCATTTCACATGATATACTCTGCCTTTAAGTTAAATAAGCAGGGTGACAATATACAGCCATGATGTACTCCTTTCCCAATTTTGAATCAGTCTGTTGTTCCATGCCCTGTTTCTTCTTGACTCACATACAGGCTCCTCAGGAGACGGGTAAAGTGGTCTAGTACTCCCATCTCTTTAAGAATTTTCCACAGTTTGTTGTGATCCACAAAAAACGAAGATCATGGCATCTGGTCCCTTTACTTCATGGCAAATCGCTGGGGAAACTATGGAAACAGTGACAGACTTTATTTTCTTGGGCTCCAAAATCACTGCAGATGGTGACTGCAGCCATGAAATTAAAGGACACTTTCTCCTTGGAAGAAAAGTTATGACAAATCTAGACAGCATATTAAAAAGCAGAGATATTACTTTGCCAACAAAGTAATAAAAAACTGTATAGTCAAAGCTATGGTTTTTCCAGCAGTCATGTATGGATGTGAAAGTTGGATCATAAAGAAGGTTGAGCACTGAAGAATTGATGCTTTTGAAATGTGGTGTTGGAGAAGACTCTTGAGAGTCCCTTGGATTGCAAGGAGATCAAACCAGTCAACCCTAAAAGAAATCAATCCTGAATGTTCATTAGAAGGACTGATGCTGAAACTGAAGCTCCAATACTTTGGCCACCTGATGCAAAAAGCTGACTCAGAAAAGACCCTGATGCTGGGAAAGATTGAATCAGGAGGAGAAGGGGACAACAGAGGAGGAGATGGTTGGATGGCATCACTGACTCAATGGACATGAGTTTGAGCAAAATCCGGGAGATGGTGAAGGACAGGGAAGCCTGGCATGCGGCAGTTCATGGGGTCACAAAGAGCTAGATATGACTGAGTGACTGAACAACACAGTCAAAGGCTTTAGCATAGTCAGTGAAGCAGAAGTAGATGTGTTTCTAGAACTCCCTTGCTTTCTCCATGATTCAGTGAATGTTAGCAATCTGATCTCTGGTTCCTCTGCCTCTTTGAAATTCAGCTTGTGATCTGGAAATTCTTGGTTCACATACTACTTAAGTCTAGCTTGAAGGATTTGGAGCATAACCTTGGTATCATGTGAAATGAGCACAGTTGTACTGTAATTTGAACATTCTTTGGCATGGTTCCTCCCTATAGCTCAGACGGTAAAGAATCTGCCTGCAGTGTGGGAGACCTGGGTTAGATCCCTGCATTGGGAAGATCCCCTGGAGAAGGGAATGGTAACCCACCCCAGTATTCTTGCCTGGAGAATTCCATGGACAGAGGAGCCTGCCGGGCTACAGTCCATGGGATCACAGAGAGTTGGACACAACTGAGCAACTAACACTTCCTTACTTGCTTGCTTCTTTGGGATTGGAATAAAAACTGACCTTATCTAGTCCTGTAGCCACTGCTGAGTTTTCCAAATTTGCTCACACACTGAGTGCAGCACTTTAACTTTTAGGATTTTTAAATAGCTCAGCTGGAATTCTGTCACCTCCACTAGCTTTGATAATAATAGTAATTCTTCCTAAGGCCCACCTGACTTCACACTCCAGAATGTCCAGCTCTAGGTGAATGACCACACCATCGTGGTTATCCAGGTCATTAAGACCTTTTTTGTGTAGTTCTTCTGTATATTCTTGCTACCTCTTCTTAATCTCTCCTGCTTCTGCTTAGGTCCTTGCCATTTCTGTCCTTTATTGTGTCCTTCCTTACATGAAATATTCCCTTCATATCTCCAATTTTCTTGAAGAGATCTCTTGTCTTTCCCATCCTATTGCTTTCCTCTATTTCTTTGCATTGGCCATTGAAGAAGACTTTCTTATCTCTCCTTGCTATTCTCTGGAACTCTGCATTCAGTTGGGTATATCTTTCCCTTTCTCCCTTGCCTTTTGCTTCTTTTCTCAGCTCTTTGTAAAGCCTCCTCAGACAACCACTTTGCCTTCTTGAGAGGCAAATTTCTCACTGCACTCAGTGTGTGAGCAAATTTCTTTTTCTTTGAGATGGTTTTGGTCACTTCCTCCATTATAGTGTTTTGAAACTCTGTCCATAGTTCTTCAGGCATTCTGTCTACCAGATTAAATCCCTTGACCATCTGGTGCTGTCCATATGTAGAGTCTCTTGGGTTGTTGGAAAAGGGTGATTGCTATGACCAGCGTGTTCTCTTGACAGAACTCTGTTAACCTTTGCCCTGTTTACTTGCCTGTTACTCTGTGTATCCCTTGACTTTCTACTTTTGCATTCCAATCCCCTATAATGAAAGGACATCATTTTTTGGTGTTAGCTTTAGAAGGTCCTGTAGGTCTTCATAGAACCAGTCAACTTCAGCTTCTTCAGCATTAGTGGTTGAACATAGACTTGGATTACTGTGATATTGAATGGTCTGCCTTGGAAAAGAACAGAGATCATTCTGTTGTTTTTCAGACTGTACCCAAGTACTGCATTTTGGACCCTTCTGTTGCCTATATGGGCTACTCCATTTCTTCTATGGGATTCTTGCCCACAATAGTAGATATAATGGTCATCTGAATTAAATTCTCCCACTCCTATCCATTTTAGTTCGCTGATTCCTAACATGTTGATGTTCACTCTTGCCATCTCCTACTTGACCACATCAAATTTACCTTACTTAATTCATGGATCTAACATTCCAGGTTCCTATGCAGTATCATTTTTTACAGCTTTGGAGTTTACTTTCACCACCAGACACATCTACAATTGAGCAATGTTTCCACTTTGGCCCAGCCACTTCATTCTTCCTGGATTTATTAGTAATTTCCCTCCACTCTTCTCCAGTAGCATTTGCATACCTTCTGACTTGGGGGGCTCATCTTCCAGTGTCATATCTTTTTGCCTTTTCATATTGTTCATCAGGTTCTATCAGCAAGAATACTGGAGTGGTTTTCCGTTTCCCTCTCTAGTGGACCATATTTTCTCAGAACTCTTCACTATGACTCGTCCAGCTTGGGTAGCATGGCTCATAGCTTTGTTGGGTTATGCAAGCCCCTTTACAACAACAAGGCTGTGACCCATGAAGAAGGCTATGATTTGTGTGTGTGCTCGGTTATGTCTGACTCTTTGTGACCCCGTGGACTGTAGCCAGCCAGGCTCTTCTGTCATGGAATTTTCCAGGCAAGAATGTGGAGTGGGCTGCCATTTCCTCCTCCAGGGAATCTTCTCAACCCAAGGACTGAACCAGCAACTCCTACATCTCCTGCATTGACAGGTAGAATCATTACCACTGAGCCACCTGGGAAGCCCAAAGGGGACTACACAATAGCAATTAATATAAGTATTGAAGTACTAATACATTAAGGAAGCTCATCTGAGCCTCTCCACACTTGGTAAAACTCTTGAATTTCCTCTGTTCTATTGATTATATTGGCAAGAATTTAGGGTCAGATATTTTATATTGTAAACTGTTCCTTTAATTTCTATGGCCTCTAGTGATAAAGTCTAATCAGCTTGGCTCTTTTTAGGTCATAATAAATGTCTCTCTGGGTCAGTTATGTGGTCCATTGAATTGGTTTGCATAAACTCTACACATAAAGCTATACCACAAATGTCATTTAAGAGTCCCATAAATGACAATTTGATGTAGATGGTGCAGTTCTATAATATAAATAACAATGAGTTTACCAAGCTATTTATTAAAAAAAAAAATTTAACTTTTATTTTTAAATTTTATTTATTTTCTTTTTGTCTGTGTTGGATCTTCGTTGCTGTGTGCTGGCTTTCTCTCTTTGCGACCAGTGGGGGTTACTCTCTAGTTGTGATGCAAGAGCTTCTCGATGGGGTGACTGCTCTTCCTGTGAAGTACAAGCTCTGGAATACAAGGGCTTCAGTAGTTGCCACGTGTAGGCTCAATAGTTGAGGTGAGGGCTTAGTTGCCAGGTAGCATGTGGGATCTTCCTGGGCCCATGATCAAATCCATGTCTCCTGCAATGGCAGGCAGATCCTGCCTGCCACTGGGCCACCTGGGAAGCCCCGACCTTTCTTACTATATTCATGAAATTTAGATCTCAACAAATCTCCTGGACCAAGTATCTTAGTGTTAAGTAAGGCATATTTGGGCCCTTGAAGCTGTCATAGAAACACAAAGCTTCTTTTAGGGTCTTGTTCTACAGAACAACAGCAGCAACACCTGGCACTGTGGACTGAATTGTGTTCTCCCCCAAACTGATACATGTTGATACCCTGACTCCTAAGGTGATGGTTTTGGAGTTGGGCCTCTTAGAGTTAATTGGGTTCAGATGAGGTCTTGAGGGTAGAAGCCCCATCATGAAATTATTCTTTGTATAAGAAGAGGAAGAGTCCAGACCTCACTTGCTCTCTACCAAAGCCCTTACCAGAATCTGACCACACGAGTATCCTGCTCGCAGACTTTCAGCCTTAAGAACTGTGAGAAAATAAATTTCTGTTGTTTAAGCTATCCAGTCTAAAGCAATTCTATGACAAACCAAGCTGACACTTGGGAGCTTGTTAGAACTACTGAATTTTAAACCCTATCTCAGACCAATTGAATCAGAATCTGCATTTTTATTAAACTTCAAGTTATTTTCATCCTTGCTACACGGCACAATTAAAGTTTGAGCAGCTCTATTTTCGGGACCTCCCTCAAGATAGAATAAAAACCATCTTAACGTTTCGATTCCAGGAAGTAGGTTCTGGGGTGTCAAATTCTTCAGTATTGTCCCAACCAGAAGAACCAAACCACAGACAGGTCCTTGAAAATGAAATCTCCAGGATCAGTTTTTTCTGCTTCTTTTTAAACCGGATTTCATCTTTGGGGTCAGAAGTAAAGTGTTAAGATAGATGTAGGTAAACAGGCAGAAGACAAGTAGGTTTTCAACAACTGTTTTTTTGGATTTATTAAAGTATAATTGACAAGTAAAATGTTATATATTTAAAGTGTACAATGTGGTGATTTGACATATCTACTTTGTGAAATGATTATCACAATCAGGTTTACACAACCAATATCCGACATAGTTACTTTTTTTTTTTAATGTGTGTGATGATAAAGCTTAAGATCTACTCTCTTCACAAGTTTCAAGTACACAACACACAGTCACCATGCTGTAGATTAGACTCCCAGGGCTTCTTTGTCTCATAACAGAAACAACATATCCTCCAACAACAACTCTTTACTACAGTAAAAACTATCCCAGTTGACTCGCCCTGAAGTCACACCTTCTTATGAAAAAGAACAAGCATTAACAGGAACTTGAAAGGAGTCAAAACTGTAACTAAGTTAAACCGCTGCGGACTCATGCAAATGATCAACTGTCACCCTGCTAATGGGTTACCAGACCCTCCTCTTCCTTTAGCTTTATCAGATTTCCAAACTTCATGGAAACACCTTGAGGAATCCAGGTGAAATAGTGCAGACTTTTTTCTGAATCACAAGTGCCTATATTATTTCTTTTATTGCTAGGTCTGTGTCTAGAACTAAGATTACGCTTGGTTTTGCTTTGTTTTTAATAGGCTTTATTTTTCCTCTTAGTTTTATTGAGATATAATTAACATACAGCACTGTATAAGTTCGAGGTATACAGCATAATGAGTTGACTAACATGTATTCAGACATGATTACCACAATAAGTTTAGTTAACATCCTTCATCTCATGTAGATATAAGAACAAAAAAAGGGAAAATCCCTTTTTTTTCATTGTGATGAGAACTTTTAGGATCTACTCTCTAAGCAACTTTCAAGAATACCGCCCAGCAATACGAACTATTGTCACCATGTTGTTTATTAATACATTCCCAGCACTTATTTATCTTTTAACGGAAGTTCATACCTTTTGGCGAGACTTTATTTTTCAGAGCAGTTTTAGGTTCATGGCAAGATTGAGCAGAAGGTACATAAAGTTCTCATACAGACCCTACTCCCACCTATATTTTGCCTCCCCCATCAGAGTGGTCCATTTGTTACAACTGATGAACCTACACTGACCACCCAAAGTCAATAGGTTACATTAGGGTTTTTTTTTGTTTTAACAATAGCTTTATTTTTTTATTTATTTGACTGTTCTGGGTCTTCATTGCTGTGTGCCGGGTTTGTCTAGTTGCAGCAATTGGGGGCTACTCTCCAGTTGCAGTGCAAGGCCTTCTAACTGCGGTGACTTCTCTTGTTGCAGAGCAGGGGCTCTAGACTCAGTATTTGTGGCCCACTGGCTTAGCTGCCCCTTGGCATGTGGAATCTTCCCAGATCAGGGATCAAAGTCAGGTCCCCTGCATTGGTAGGCAAATGCTTTACCATTGGAACACCAGGGAAGTCCAGTTACACTAGGCTTTACTCTTGATGGTGTACATTCAATAAGTCTGGGCAAATTTATAATGACATGTATCCACCATTACAGTGTCATACAAAGTATTTTCACTGCCCCCCAAATCCACATTTTTAACCACATATTTATCCCTGGTGAAGCAGCTGCGCTGGCAAACTGTGCCCAAAAGAAAGCAGAAGGGACAGGACACAATTGAAAATCTCATACTCCTTTTTTCCACCAAAGTGATCCTCTTTCAGGATATCAGAACATCTCAATGTCTCTTTTTTGAGTAGTGACATCAAATTGTTTGCATATCAAGCTCAATAGACTCCCCAAGTATTGACTTCAATCTGTCCTTGCTAATGATACTGACCACCTCTAGGGAATAGTTTACTTTCTTGGGTGCCAACAGTAAGGAACAAAATAATAAAATTTCCCAATTTTACTGGCCCAAATTCCATGGACTCCTAGAAGATAGGGACAATGTTTCATCTTTGTATCTGCCTCCATAGCTCACAAGTATCCTTGTATCCTCCTGAAAATACTAGGATGAAATGAGAGGTCAATGCCTTGCCCGACTTTCTCAAATCTAAATCAATATCCTCTCCTAATTTTCCATACATACTTGAATTCGGCATTTGTTGTGAGCTCCTGGGATGACATGTCTGCTATGTCATTTTTAACAAGGGAAATGGACCCCATTCTCAGCCTACAGAGAAACTGGAGAGCTGTACACGGATGACTGTTTCCCAAGATCTTTCCACTCCGTGGATGGTCCTATACTATCTCTCTAGCATCCCCCATGACCATTTGTCCACTGATAGCATAATGGTTTTCCAAAGGCAGACTTTCTCTCCTCATAATCTTCTCAGCAGTTGGAATAGTATTTCTATCACTGGCTTAAACTAACAAATAAAAAGCCAGGGGCTATTTTAAGCAACTGATTTTCAGTTCTGTAGAAGCCATTAAACTGATCTAAATCAAAAAAATTAATACAGAATTGTTAAGAAATGGGTCTAATGATTCATATGGAAAACCACCTCTGAGCAGCTATGGAAAGAAGTCCCAGGCAAGATCCTGACTATCCACCAAGGTGAGTTCCTAACTTCAGTGATAGATGTAGTACTTGCTTAAAAAAAAGAATGTGTCTTTTCAGCTAAGTTACAAATACTCTTTGTTACATGACCAATAAATGGGATTATCTGAAATCGCCTTTGCTTTCAGAAAACCCCATAAGAAAATACAATTCCATAGATTAAATATGCAATCCGGTCTTAAATCTGTTAACTCCTAGGGCTGGCATTAGAGAAAGAGGTTCGTGAGGTTAAGTAGACTCCTCCAGGGTCCACAAAGATGGATTCAGCGAAGCCAGGAACATATCTACTCTTACCAACCTTTAGTCTCAGGCTGGGAATGTCATAGTCATTGAATAGACATTTACTAAAAAGTATTTAAAAACAAGAATAATTTCAGAGGCATGGTAAGGTAGAAATTTGGTCACAGTAAGTCAAAAGCTGGCTTTGAGATGAAAACAGAATGTGAAATTAAAAGCCTAGTTACAGAAGGGACAGAGCTGTGAGAATGGGGGGATATAGTTTCAAGGGAAGTTTTTTAAAATTTTTTTTACATTTATTTTTGCTGTTTTGGCTGTGTCGGGTCTTCATTGCTGTACACAGGCTCTAGAGCACATGCGTTTCAGTAGATGTGGCACACAGGCTTAGTTGCATGTGGAATCTTTCCAGACCAGGGATCAAATCATGTCTCCTACATTGGCAGGATTCTTGACCACTGAACCACTAGGGAAGTCCAGAAATTTTTTTAACTCATTCTCACATGAGACCTGACTGCAATTTTAAAGGGAGAAGTAAATATATGATCCTTTTTATATATCCCTATTCCCTGGTGGTTCAGTGGTAAAGAATCTCCCTGCAATGTGGGAGATGCAGGAGATGGGGGTTCAATCCCTGGGTCGGGAAGATACCCTGGAGGAGGAAATGGCAACCCACTCCAGTAATTCTCGCCTGGAAAATTCCATGGACACAAGAGCAGGGTGAGCTACATGAGTCCCAGGAGTCCATGGGGTGGCACAAGAGTCAGACACAACTGAGTGAGCCCACAGCACACGGATTGTATCATTAGTTCTTTATAATTCATTATTCATTCAATACACTTTTTAATTGAACACTAACTGTACGTGAAGAACTGACATAGACGCTAGGAATATGAACAAAGTAGAGAAAGTTCCTCCCCTCAAGAAAGTAGTGTTACTGGTGTTGGTTCTTAAACAAACTACTTAAGTTTCTTAACGGTAGGCTCTCTGAGCTCCTTGGAAACCTGCTAGGGCTAACCTGTGCTCTGCTTGTGAACAGGCCACACAGTCTTGCATTAGGTTATCTGGCTGTCATCTCCCTGTAGCTTGGATCTTCCTCCAGGACAAGGACAAGACTCTGGTCTTTGCATCAGAGCATGGCAAAGGATGGGGCTAGGGAGAAGAGGACAAAATCTAGTAGTAAATGGGTTAAGTTCACACAGGGAAGTTTACATTTGTTGGTCTGTTTATTTTTAACCTTAGAAAGAATGTTCTGTGCTAAGCATTTTGCCCAAAGTCACACAGAAGCTTGGGTCTGGGTAGAGCTGAGAGAAAGCCCCTCATCTCTCAACAATAATTCCAGGGCTTGATTACAAGCACAGGGTCAACTGAACATCCCCACTTTAAATAAATGACTCATGCTAGAATATTCTTTTGTACAGTGTCTGAAAGATTAAAGAGATACTGGTAGAAATAAGGTGATGCTTAGAAACATGAGATACACTTCAGGAATGTTTCTTAATAACATGTGAGGAGCTGTCACTATTGCATGAAATCATCAACTGTTCTCTGAAATTCCTGTGAATCTACCCAGAAAGGAATCTTTCCCTCCTCATTATCTTGACAACCACCTCAGAGAACAGCTAAGTCTTCCCATTCCCAAGTGTTTCTCAGAATCAGAGTTCAGAATAAGCAGCTTCCTTTTTCATTCATCCTGAGAAGGCTGGAGCAGTGATGAGCTCACACTGCCCCCTCCTGGCCCACCCATTCCCTAACCAGGAACATACATTCACTCCTTCCTGACCTTCTCAGGCTCTTTTCACTCCTGTTAAAAAAAAAGAAAAGAGAAAAAAAAAAAACAAACAGAATGCCCCCACAAAAGTCAAATGTCTTTATTTTATATATAAAAAAAAATTTGTACAGTTTTAATTCCTATGTTTAAGAAAAAAAATCCCTAAAATTGCCATAATGTTTAGATCCACTGCAAACTGTAAAAACAAGCTTTTTATATATTAAGAAAAAAAAAAGAATTTACATTTTACAACTTTCTACATGCATGCACAAGATCTCAGCTCTGTAACCCAAAAAAAGGGGGGGAAAAAAATCTAGATCCAACAATGGGAAATTCTACATTTACAATCTCACTTGGAAGGAACTCAAAAGGCCCCCTTCCTTGCACACACAAAAGAACAAATCACAACAATCACACACCGGGACCAACTCCATCAGCAGATGCTGCCCCGTGGGGAAGGCAGAGGAAAGAGAAGACAGACTGACAGACACCACAGAGCGGCAAAGGGAGCTCATCCAGGCCCAGAAGAGAAGGAGAGAAGCTTCAACTCTGGGAAACAGCTGTTTCAGATGAGAAGGGATCCCAATGTCTCATCACAGGTATTGCAACAGGGGGAAGTGAAAAGGAAAGGGCTGAAATGGGGGGGGGGGTGGAGAAAAAAGGAGAGGCCAAAGGGAAATAGACAAGAACAGAAATAGAGAGCACGAAGGGTAGTGTAAGAGACAGGGGCCAGTGGGACAGCGGCAGAATGCCGAGGTAGGTGAAGCACCGAGGCACAGCATCCTGGTGTGGAGGGAAGGAGGACCAGCCTTCCCAGGTGGTGAAAAGGAAGGCCGGTGTGGCGGGGATGAGCTAGGATGCCATGGGGTCAGAGAAAAGAGCACTGGAGAGACGCAGCCATAGCATCCTTGATGACGGTATGCGAGGTGGGGGTGGTAATGGGTGGGCACACCCCCACAAGGGAAGGATGAGAAAATCCAGCCTGTGATGGGACAGACAGAGTGGGGGACACTGCTCAGAGGGACTGAGGCAGCTACAAACCCTACCTCAGTTCACAGTATGGAGACAACTTCCCATACGGGAGAAGCAAAAGACAAACACAGCCATACACGTGACAATTCATCCTGACATTTTAAAAAAAAACAATAACAGTGATCAAAGAAGACAAAGATACCACAGTTCCGACGCAAAGGACCAAAACACTACCAGTCTCAGTCACAGCCCTTAGTGCTTCGAGAGAGAACTGGGGGGAAAATGTCTCTTCGTTTTAGTTAAAAGGAATGAAAAAATCACAGTGATTAAAAAACATGGCAGGCTCTTAAAATAAACACTCCCCCACCCCTCATCTAGGGCAGCAACTATGATCACAAATACTTTCCCTCTCCCCACCCAACTCTTCCCCAAACCACACCACATCCCACTCCTGCCCACAATGGCAGTGACCCCAGTCACCATCCAGGCCCCGTTTTCCAGGATAGTGAGGTATTTAGAAATGTGACCCAGAAGGGATTCCTCTGAAACCAGGTCTTTGAAGAGAAGAAAAAAAATACCTTCCCAGGACCCCCAGGACAGGATGTGTATCACTCGGGCTTATCCTCAAACCCACAGCCCCAGCCCAAGGCTGCCCTCTAGGCCCTGCCTAAGTCAGCCGTGTAACCCACCCATGTGCAGACAAGGTAAGCACTGGCTGAAGAGCCCTTCTCGAGGAAGTGGTGTGTGGACAGATGTGCTTTTTCAGAAAGGACGGCAGGAGAAGCAATCCCCAGGCTCCATCATGCCCAGTGTTGCCAATACAGAGAGGAAGCCTCCCTGGTAAGAGTTCAATGGGGATCTTATCCCAGGGTGCCCTCTGCAAGGCAAGAACCAATGAGTTTTCCATGGGAGAGATGGGCCTACAAAGGGGCATTGTGAGTTATTCTGAGGACTGGCCCAGGGGACTGCTCCAGCTGGGCCACGAGGACACTCCCCAACATGGGTGCTAGCTGGAGGTATGTGAGTACTCCTTAGTTCTATTCCCCTTGGCTAAAACTACATAATTTAGGGATGTCTGATTTCAAGGCTCAGATTTACAGTGAAATTAAGTATTAGAAGGCCAGCAACTTTTGCTCAAAGTGAGAGTGAAACTCTCAAGAATTCAGATTGGGTGCAAAGGCTATGGAAGCTAAATGGGGTGAGGGGCTAAGTACCCAACAAAGGCAGCAATCTTGGTCCCTCATCCCATTACAGAGGAAGACCAGAGCCCAGAAAACCAGGCAGAGAGGGAACGGGGGGGGGACCCTGGCCAGCCAAGGAGAAGAGACCCCTGAGGCAAAGAAGAGGACTTAAGGCAGGGGATGAGGAGGAGCTGCTGGCTACCCCCCCAAAAAGAGATGAGGCAACAGGTCTCTGGAGCTGAGAGAAGAGACAGCAAAATGGGGGGTGGCTGGTGAAGAAAAGAAAAACGTTTGTCTGAGACCACTGGGGTGGGTCAGGGTCCAGCCAAGCCACTAATTCTGTACAGAAGTCTACGTGGCATCCTTCACCAGGAAGGGGGAGACCCACCCCAGCAGGGTTGGAGCAAAGGTGTGGGCAGTTCAGAGGGTAGTGGTTAGCGATGTTCACGGGGCTCTCTCCCGACCTTCCCCAAGGGGCTGCCTAGGAAAGACCCTGTGGAAGAAAGGTAATGCCCCCCAGGGCTCATGATCTTCCCCTGCTCTGAATATGTGGATGGGGAAGAGGTTTGAAGAGCTGGAAGCAAACAACCCTGGTGGGGAGGCCCCAACTCGGGTTGTGTGGGAGGACACAGGGGGATCCCTGCTTAAGAATTCCGGGTTTGCTCAGGTGGGATGAGCGAATGGGGAAGCAGGTCCATCTGCCGCCAGGAGGCTGCGGGCAGCGCTGCCCGGGGGTTTGGCATTGTGGCTCTCTGGAGTCAGATCTGCGCCCCCCACCTCCCAGAGAAATCCTTTGGGGAACCACTGGAGAGAACTGCTATAAGAACCTGGGTCCGAGTGGGGCTCTGCCGGGCCCTTCCAGAAGAGACTGCTGGCGGGGAAAGGAGAGGGAGAGAGGCACTGATTCCTGCAGGGCCCGGAGTGATACAAAAGTGAGGGGGTGGGAGAAGAGAGGGGAAACTTCCCAGGTACTGTTGACAGCAGGATGGTCTCTCCAGGTTCACATGGGGTAAATAAGGACGAGGGAGGAAGCAGGTGGGGGAGGGGGGTAATTCAAGTAAAAAAAAAAAACTAGAGCAAGAGGAAGAAGGGCGGCAGGAATGTGGCAGGGCCTGAGAACCATGCCCCTACTGCCACCCTCAGGAGCCCCCCACGTCTCCCAGTCCCCCTGCTGTTGCACAGTCACACTGAGGTCTCAGACTGCAGCCTCATGACAAACTTGTGCGACTTGGGGTCCACAAATTCCTCGGAGAGTTTGAAGAATGGGACCTTCTTGGTGCTGACCACCAGGCTGAAGTCCTGGCGTTTCAAGAGGAAAACAATGCCATCCTTGAGCCCGTTGGTTACCGGCTCCTCGCTCACAAGTGTCCACTGTTTGGCAAGCCAGCGTTCCTTGTGATACTGGATGGTGGGTCCAGCCACCAGGTACCGCTCCAGGAAGGCCTGAGGAAGCGAGGGGACTTCTCAGGAAGTTTTCCCTCCCACCTCGCCACCTCCCCTTTACCCCTCTGGGGGTAAGGCTTCCAAAAACCACCAAGATGTCCCAAGCTCACTCTATGCAAATGATCTCAGAATGTTAGAGCAGGAAAGGGCCTGAGATGATCTGCCTGGGACCCTGGTTTATCAATGCAGGAGCGGGAGGCCACAGAGGTGGTGTGGCTCAGCAGAGTCAGGTCTGGGACTGGCTCTCCTGACCCCCACATCCCCTGAGCTTCCCAGGTACCTGCTATGACCCGGGAAAGCCCTCCCTTGTACTCTTTCCTCTCCCTTCTGCTCGAATGGGTAGCACTCAGCAGGGCTGAACCAGCAGAAAGCTAGAGGCATCACAGTTGAAGTGCAACATCTGTAGTGACCTGTTCCCCAAAGATGGCTCAGGGGAGGCAATTCTTGGAAGCTGGCCATAAAACTGAATGGTGGAACTGGCTCAAAAAGAGCATAGAGCAAACATCTGGTGGGAGTTTGGATCTGAAAATTCTGGAACCTCTATAGAGATAAGAAACAGGTCTCAGTTATTCCCCAAATGGTCCCCCAACTCCCTCCTCTCAGCACCTAAGAATGCTACCCCATTCAGAGATGGAGCAGATGGAGTAGAGATGAGAGACTGTAAGGAGGTAGGGACAGGAGACGGATGGAGGATAGGGAAGGAAGTGAAAGAATAAGGGAGAGGAAGCAGAAGGGAAGGGGCTAGAGTCAGGGAGAGAGAAAGGATGCTGGGGCAGGTGGGCCTACCTTGGGCGTCATGTCGTGCGTGATGCAGAACTCAAGGTGCTGTAGGATGCTCTCCATGGTGTGGTAAGGCTGCTGCTTGGTGGTGCGAAGGTACTTCTGCATGGCACGGGCCATGGATGCAAAGATGGCCTGGGCTGCCTCCCGGGGATCCATCACCTCCCTGGGGTTCTTCTGCTCCTCTTCCTGCAGCCGCTTAATGTGAGTGAAGGCCTCCTCCACTGCCACCACAAGCCTGGGGGAGACAAGGGGTATGGACCAGACTCCCACCTCTCATCTTCCCCCCAGCTTCAGCCCTCCAGCAGCCTGAAAGAGGTCAGGCCTTTGTGCTCTGCCTGAAGCTATAGGCTCTCATCTGGACTCAAGAACCAGGCTTTGGAGACTGTCTGTGTGCATGAGAATGCATGTGTATGGGTGGGAGGCAGAGGGTCTTCACCGCTCTAGAAATAGGAAACAGCTGTAGAGCTCAGTGAGCCCAGCCCAGGACCCATAGAGGGCAATCCAGTGCCAAAGAGAGAGAAAACTACGGATCGAACCCTAGAAAAAGCCTTCTTAATTAAGAGCCCCCCTGAATTGCACTTCAGTGGGTGAAACATTATTAGATATAACTACATCAAAATCACACATGTCTATTCAACCATGATAGCATGAGCAACATTAACTAATACCTGGGGTGGGCAAAGGTAAGGCAAAACAATGTGCTCTACAAATCAGGAAGGAAAAGGTAAGAACAGAATAGAAAATAGGCAAAGAAGTGAACAAACAATTCATAAGAGACCTGAAAGGCTGAAAAAGATGAAGTTGTTACTAGACAGTACTAAGAAAATGAAACATTAATAGGATACTACTTATTCATCAAAATGGAAAAAAATTAGGCAAATGACTATCATCCAAATACTGGTCAGGATGTTGAAAGTATTCTCTGAGTACCAGGCAGCAATAAGATGCAATAAATCAGATATACAGACAGGGTGAATCTCAAAAATATGTTAGTAAGAGGGAAGCAGGAAAAAGAAGCCCATTTACATTAAAAGTACAGAGACATGCAAATGAACACCAGTATCAGGGAGACCCAGGAACCTGGGGACTTCAAGGAGCTTAGGATAGGATTCTGGGCCAAGGAAACATGTGGATCTGTGTAATTCTGCTGTATTTCTGTTTATTCTTTTGCCTCCCTGAGTGTCTCAGTAAAGTTCCTTTAGAAAAGATCCCTTTGTCTTAGGTGAACCAAGGGGAAAAGTTTTCTCTTGGTTACAACCAAGGTAATGGGGATGGTAGCAGCAGCCCAGGAGATCCAGAGATCATGGTCAAGGCAGAAGGCAGAGGAGGCAGGGAACTTTTCCCGTTTCCTTCCCACGGCAACTGGAGACTTGCTGCAATGTCACAGAAATGGGGCTGCTAATCTTCCATCTACTGCAGCCTCGTGTAAAAACAGGATCAGATGCTGGAGAAAAAGGAACCCTCTTGCACTACTGGTGGGAATGTAAAGTGATACAGCCACTACAGAGAACTATATGGAGATTCCTTAAAAAATTAGGAATAAAACTACCATATGATCCAGCAATCCCACTACTGGGTGAATACCCTAAGAAAACCGTAATTCAAAAAGACCCATCACCCCAATGTTCACAGTACATACTAGTACATACAATAAGAGGACATGGAAGCCACCTATCTGTCCATCAACAGATGAATGGATAAAAATGTGGTATGTATGTGTGTGTGTGTGTGTGTGTGTGTGTGTATAATGGAATATTACTCAGCCATATAATAGAATGAATTTGAGTCAGTTCTAGTGAGGTGGATGAACCTAGAGCCTGTTATACAGAGTGAAGTAAGTCAGGAAGAGAAAAACAAATAAAGTATATTAATGTACATATATGGAGTCTAGAAAATGATATTGATGAATCTATTTTCAGGGAAGGAATGAAGATGAAGATATACAGAATGAACTTATGGACACACTGGAGAAAGGAAAGAGTGGGATGAACAGAAAAAGTAGCACTGACATATATATACTACCATGAGTAAGACAGATAGCTGGTGAGAAGCTGCTGTATAACACAGGAAATCCAGCCTGGTGCTCCCTGATGACTTACAGGGGTGGGCTAGGGGGAGAGAAGGGAGGTGATATATGCATAATTATGGCTGATCTCTGCCACTTTCTGCACTTTCTGACAGAAATCAGAAATCACTTTATGGCAGAAAGTGAAGAGGAACTAAAGAGCCTCGATGAAAGGGAAAGCAGAGAGTGAAAAAGCTGGCTTAAAACTCAACATTAAAAAAACTAAGATCATGGCATCTGGTCCCATCACTTCATGGCAAATAGATGGGGAAACAATGGAAACAGTGACAGTTTTTATTTTGGGCTCTAAAATCATTGCAGATGGTAACCGCAGCCATGAAATTAAAGGACACTTGCTCCTTGGAAGAAAAGCTATGACCAACCTCAGTTCAGTTCAGTTCAGTCGCTCAGTCGTGTCTGACTCTTTGTGACCCCATGAACTGCAGCATGCCAGGCCTCCCTGTCCATCGCCAACTCCCGGAGTCCACCCAAACCCATGTCCTTATGACTAACCTAAACAGCATATTAAAAAGCAGAGACATTACCTTTGCCAACTAAGGTCCGTATAAGTCAAAGCTATGGTTTTTCCAGTAGTCATGTATGGATGTGAAAGTTGAACTATAAAGCTGAGCACTGAAGAACTGATGCTTCTGAACTGTGGTGTTGGAGAAGACTCTTGAAAGTCCCTCAAAGAGATCACACCAGTCAATCGTAAAGGAAATCAGTCCTGAATATTCACTGGAAGGACTGATGCTGAAGCTGAAACTCCAGTACACCTGTACTTCGGCCACCTGACTCATTGGAAAAGACCCTGATGCTGGGAAAGATTGAAGGCAGGAGGAGAAGGGGATGACAGAGATGGCTGGATGGCATCACCGACTCAATGGACATGAGTTTGAGCAAGCTCCAGGAGTCGGTGATGGACAGGGAAGCCTGGTGTGCTGCAGTGCATGGGGTCGCAAAGAGTCGGACACGACTGAGCGATTGAACTGAACTGATGGCTGATTTGCACTGTTATACAGCAGACACCAACATAACTTATAAAGCAATTTTCCTCCAATTAAAACTTTTTAAAAAACTAAAATAGAAAAAAAAGGAACAGGGTCAGGGCTACCTTCCTCCTTCGAAGTCTGGAGATCATGTGTGAGGAAGGGCAGAGTCCCAAGACCCTCTGTTCCTCCCCTGTAGAAATACCAACAGATGAAGGTGGGCCCTGGCAAGCAGTCGACACCAAGAAAGAATCTTCAGACATGAACAGCGTTCACATAACAATGTGAACAGGAAAAAGGAAGCATGAGGACAGTGTTTAAGAATTTACCGAGATATGGGCACTAGAACCTCATTTTTTGCAGGTAAAAATGTACCATCTGCTGAGCAAGCCTCCAAGATCTACTGGAAAGAGGGCTGGTCTAGCCTCGGTCCCTCCCATTGCCAGGGAGGCTCATGGGCTTTAACGGTCCTTGCCCCACTGTGCAGGCAGAATTCAAAGGCCCCTCCACCTCCACCAGATCCCTGTCCCCTGGTTATCCAATAATCTTGGTATGTTTTGCAGAGGTAATGAAAGTGCCAAGTTGGCTGACTTTAAGGAGATTACCCTGCAGGCCTAATTTCATCATGAGCCTTTTGAAGTGGAGTTCTCTCCAGCTGGTGGCAGAAATCAGAGACCTGGTCTTTCTGGCCTCAAGGAAAAACTGCCTATGGGCCCAGGTGACCAGGAATTGATTCTGCCAGCAACCAGTGAGCTTGGAAGGGGACTCGGGCGAAAACTGGATTTGTTCTGATTTCAGCCCATGAACCCTGAGTGGAGGGTTCAGCTCACCTGCTCCTGACTCTCAGAATTGCAAGACAATAAATGTGAGTTGTTTCACAGCATCCAGTTCATGGTGACTTATTAAGGCAGCAACAGAAAATGAACACACACATCCCATCCACATCATCATCAGTTACAGAAGCCAGGTGGTCTTCCTCTCCCCAGCCTCCCCAACAGCCCCCCAGTGGCCCCACTCCTCCCCGAGACCCACCTGGCCCTCCGCTTGCGCACCCTCCGCTCATGCTCAGCCTCCTCGTAGTAGTACTCATTGTGGCTGTTGTCCCGCCTGCGGGCCGCCGCTGCGATCACAGCTCGGGACTGACCCGTGGAGTTGTTGGTACTGTTTTCTGTGCAGAAGCAGGAAAGAGAGAGGCTGGTCACTTCAGAGCGCTGCCTTGATTCCCACTCCAGGAAGTCTGGGGCCAGCCCCCCGACATGTCCAGAGGAAGCTGAGTCCACCCCCTAGTAACAGCTCCCGTTCCCATCCCTCCTGGCCATGACGTCTGCGAGAGGCCCACAGGAAGGCAGCACGGAGGGCACCGGAGAGCAGGAGTCCCGCACGGGTTCCTCCCCAGTGCTGGAGGTTCGGGACTCCGAGAGCGAGGGCTTAGGACCAGGGCTGAGGAGCAGACACAGCTGAGCCAGAGTAAGGGGACACACCGTAGCATAAAGGGAAAGGGAGCAGGATCAGCAGCTAAACCCAGCCACCTGGTGTGGAGGGAGATGACGGAACAGGAGGGGCTGGGACACGGTCTGAGGAAGGAGAAAGCACGGGAAGAAGAGTGAAGAGAAATGGGAGGCAGGAACTTGGGAGTCCTGCTTGGGAGGAGACCAGGAGGCCAAGGAGCAGGGCCGCTCACCCTCTCCGAGGGAATACACCTTGAAGCCAGACACTTTCTTGGCCAGGACGGACTTGGGCAGGTTGAGGAGGGCGGGGTTGTAGACAGGGAAGTCATGGTAATACTTCTCCAGGATCCACACTGCCACACGCTGAATGCTGTGGGGGAGACGGCAGGAGGGGGAGGGAGAAAAGACAGACAAGGGGCGCAAGGGAGGGACACATCAGGGCAGGTCGGCAAGGCAGGAGAGGACAGAGGGCAGGGACAAGCTACTTCCAAGAAGCCTGGCTCCTAAGCCTTCCCCAGGGCTGGCCTGCTAGTCCTTCCCTGCCGTGCTGAAGGCCAGGGGAGAAAGGGCATTGGGCCAGGATCCCCAGGCAGGGGTCACCTCTTCCCCTCCAGCATTCCCCTCAAGATTACCTACAGGACTAATGATAATCTGGGTGGCCAGGGGGGCATCCTGCCCACAAGTTTAGGGGGCTGAAGAACCTCCCTCGTTATCTTTTCCCAGGGGGGGTCCTTCCTCTGGCCAGCTCATCTCAGTGACCGCTCACTGAGTGCCCTCAAGAGGCTGTGCCTCCAAGAGCTAGAAACGTGATTCCAAAGAATCACAGCTTTCTCCTCTTTGGTCCATCCCTCTATAAGATCCCCGATCTCTGTTCATCTATTCACTCCCAACTCCTAACTCCCACCCTATTTGCTCTAGCACCATCAAGCAGCAAACACTGCCGAAAACCTAGAATGTGCAGAGTACACAGCTTCCCACCCAGCCCTCCGAGCACATCACCTCCAGCCCCACCATCACACCCCGCTGCCCTATGCCCTATAGTCCCCTCCGCCTCCGCCCCAGGCCCGGCTGCCTGTCGCCACGCGCCTGTACCTGAGATGGCCCACGTTGTAGAAGCGGCTGGCCCCGTCAGTGGAGCGCACGACCTTCAGGGTGAACTGCGGCTGGAGCTGGCGCAGCTCCAGCAGGACCACAGCAAGGTAGTGCACAAAGAGCAGGGCATCCACCAGTGACACGGCAAACTGCACCACGCCCTGGTAGCTGCGCTCGCGGGCGTCCAGAATGCGAACCCCGTAGAAGAGCCAGTAGGACACGACAAGCAGGAAGACGAGCACCATGAGCAGGGCGCGCAGCACGAAGACGCGGGGCAGAGAGGCCTTGGGCCGGCGGAAGAAGAGGGCCCAGCTGCCCAGCAGCAGGATGAGCAGCTTGAAGGCCACAGAGATGAAGAGGCCTTCGCAGGCCGTCCCGCATGGCTCCAGCTCCTCCCGCCACAGCAGTGGGGGCAGCAGCAGGAAAGCCAGAGGCGTGAGGAAAGAGAGCAGGGCCAGCGTAGCCCCCGCCGCCACACCCAGGTGCCGGGAGCAGTCCAGTGGGACACTGTCTTCCATGTCCTTGGCGATGCGCGTGAGGTCATCATGGGAGATGCTGTGCTCCGAGGTGCCCGTTACCACTGTGGTCGTCTCCCCCCAGTTGTCGTCCTAGGAGCAGCCATGGTGATAGGGAAGAAGAGGAGGAGGCAGGGACACGGGAGAAGAGGTGAGTGGGAAGAAGACAGAGAGCAAAGCAGGGAGAGGAGAAAAGAGGGTAATCAACACACATGCAGCCATCCAAGTATTTACTGAGCTCTACTGTCAGTGGAGCCTGGCGGGCTACAGTCCATGGAGTCACAAAGAGTCAGACCCAGCTGAGAGACTAACACTTTCCCTGCATGCCCAAGTCTGGCCTCTGCAGGGATGGCACATCTGAGACCTGGGCCCTCCGGGAGCTTCATGCCGTCAGCCAACCAGGAAAAGCCTGCACATGCACCCTCAGAACAGAGGGTCCAAGAGAGATGCCAGGGAGCTGCTCAGTCAGAGAATGGGATCTGAGGTCAGACTCTCCAGGCAGAGCAGGCAGGCTCAAGCAACCCACTTGCAAGGCCAGGATGTACCATGCTATGCTGTGCTAAGTCGCTTCAGCCATGTCCAACTCCTTGTGACCCTATGGACTGTAGCCCATCAGGCTCCTCTGTCCATGGGGTTCTCCAGGCAAGAATACTGGAATGGGTTGCCATGCCCTCCTCCAGGGAATCTTCCCAACCTAGGGATCAAACCTGAGTCTCTTACATCTCTTGCACTGGCAGGTGGGTTCTTTACTGCTAGCACTACCTGGGAAGCCCAAGGCCAGGGTAGGCAATAGGTACCTATCCTCAGAGTATGGAGTTATCGAGTATCTGGTTAAGGGAATGACCTGACCAAGGCAGCATGGGGAAGAGAAGAGGACCCCGAGAGGAAGGGATGGGTAAGGTGAGAGACTAGTGCAGGGCATACAAGACATGGTGCAGACTCAGGGCCACTCTGGGTCTCTGGTCTGCCTGGCTGGCTCTTCTGGCCCATCTGAATGCCCACCACATGGGCATTTCCCCAAGGAAAGGGGAGTCTGAACAGAAGGCAGAAAGTGGAGGCACTGCCTGTCTCAGCTCAGGGAACCTGTGAGTAACCACAACCACTATACCTACACATGTGCTCAAAGTTTCAAGAGCCTGGACACACCCCCCAACAACAGAAGAGCTGATCAGGGTCACTTCAAGAACTCAGGAGGCCAGGTCTCTGGGAGAAAACGGGATTGGGAAAGAAGGAGAAAGATCATTTCCCTCAGGTACTGATCTGCTTCCAAGCCCCAGGAATCCCCAGGGTCAGTCACCGAGATGTCTCGTGAGGTCTCCAGCTCCCTACGATGCTCCCAAGAAGAAAGGAGGAATGATACATGGACCACCTCAGTCATCCCAAATCCTGCCTCTTCCCTCTTCTAGCACTGGGCTCTGCCTCCTGCCCTCCCTGCCAGGAGCACACAGTGGGCCAGAGAGGCCGGAGCAGGAGCAACTGGCCCAAAACCCGCTCCCATCTCCCCAAGCTCACTTCCTCCCCTTTCTCCATCAACCCCTCCCTCTGACCAGAGGGTGCTATTCTTCAGTCTGACACCAGAGGGCACCAGACTGCCCAAGGAAAACTGGGCTGCCACACCTCCAGCCCCCACCCACCACCGTCCTCCCACTCCAGATTCTCAGTCCCCTAACTGGCTGGCATGAGCCCAGAGGAGAGGCAATTCCCATTACACAGCCCAGGTCACGTGGGTCATAAAGGATGAAAGAGGCTGCTGCTTCCAAAGGGATCTCTGAATTCTACCAAGATTCTACAGAATTCTACTGAGACAGAGTCCTACCTTGGGACCCTTAGCAGAAGTATGACCCAAAATGTCCTCCTCTCTCTGTCAAAAGAGGCCAGGTTTCCATTCCCTTCCCCTTTTGGATGGACCTCCAGCTTCTACAGGGATCCGAGTGGAAACACCTGGTCCAGACCTCACCCCCTGACACTCACCCGCTCATCCCCTCTCGTGGACTCATTGTCCAGCAGGGGCTCCCCTGGAGCCTGGATCGTCACCGACTTGTCCCCCCGGCTCCCGTCTCTGCTCTTAGAGCGGTGTCGGTCCCGACGGTCCCTGCAGCAGAAGGCCAGGGGAACAGGCACAGAAGGTCAAGGGGAGGACCTGTGTTTCTCAGCAGCCAGCTTCAGCCTGCCACCCCTGTGGTGCTCCCACCCTGCTCCCCGACCTACGTCACCCCTCATGCACACCCACCTGTGCTTGCGGGAGCTGCGGGAGTGGCCAGACTTGTAGGAATAGCCCGAGTACTGGGACTCGGTGTCCATGGCGTCTGAACGCCGTGCCTTGTAGCGCTCCAGGGCCACAGGCTGGGGCCTTCTGGGGGGCCCCACTGCCACCTCCTTCAGCACTGGCTTCTTCAGGCCAAGGGGCACCTTCAGGAAATCAACCGTCACCCTGAGGGACTCTATTTTGCTGGACAGGTGGGCTTGCCTCAGAGAAAATCAAGCGGCGCTCCTGAGGAAAGGAAGCAGCTGGTCAGGGTGGGGCTGGAGCTCTCTGTGGACTCAGAGCAGAGAGGGAGGCCATGCCCAGGAAGCAGGCACAGGAAGCTCAGGGGAGCCTCGCTACCACCTGAGAATATCCCACCCAGGCTCCTGCTCTGTCCAGGGGGCCCAGTTCCTCCTGCCCTGCCTCCTAGAAAGGGCACCCCCAGACTGTGCCCCAGGGTGGGGGAAGATGACAGCAAAGGCCGCCCAGAATGACCCAACTCTGGACCCCCTGCAGGGGAGAAGTGGGCAGCACTTTCCTATTCTCAGCCAGGAACACTGGAGAATGTGGGTTCTGGCCAAGCCAACTGGCTGGCCCAGTGTAGACTGCAGCAGGAGGCAGCTAGCTTCAGTCCAGAGGCTACCCCAGGCCTCTCATCTCGTCCCATTCTTAATTTCTGAGTGCCCACAGGGGGCTGCCTATGGCTGCTTCTCTTGGCGTTGTCTCCCCAGCATGTACATCAAACACACCCATAGTTACTGTGAGGTTAAGCTGGCTGCTCCCCTTAAGGCTATGTGTGTGTGTGTGAGTGTCCTGACTTGTGTGCATGCACAAATTTGCTCACATGGCCAGGGTGAAGAATGGAAACTACAAATCATGTGGTGAGGGGCAGGAGGGGAAGATAAGCAGAAACCACTCTCTAAAAACCTAACATCCTGAACCAGGCAATGTCATGAGCTTATCTGACTGTTGTGGACTGAGGGGCAGCATCTCTCTTCTACTCTTTCACCTTCCAGTTCAGCAGAGGAGAAAGACCTCTCCTTCTCCCATCCTCCCTAACTCTCACCCAATCCTGCTTACCACCTCACAACCTAGCCCCCACCCCTTCACAAAAGCCCCCTTCACCCCCAGCACCCAATGTTACATCCCTGAGCACTGAGCAGTTATTTCCCACCTTCACTCACTGAGTCATCACCTCTTGCTCGGGCCCCATCTAGAAACCATATCCCCTGCCAAGCCCTGAAAACAGTGGGGAAGAAACCCCAGATTCACAGCCCAGCAGGGTTGGTGCATGTAAACAGGTGTATATAAACAACTAACTACATCAGTGATGAAAGGAGAAGGACAAGGACAGTATGACAGACAAGTCTGGGGAGCAGGGCTCCTTTAAACTGAATGGTTCTGGAAAATCTGAGAAAACAACAACCAAGCCTGAAGGAGCACAGGGGCTAAGCAGGTAGAGTGGAGGGGAAAGCCTGCAGAGCAGACAACCACCCACAGGAAGGCCAAAGCAGCAGAGAGTTGGGTGGCCCGGTGGAGCCGGGTGTGAGGATGGGAGAGGCAATGGAAGGTGAGGCTGAAGAGGTGGCAGGGGTCTGGGTACTGCAAACCCCATGGGTCAGGGAAAGTGTGCGTGCATGCTAAGTTGCTCAGTCAGGTCAGACTCTTTGCAACCCCATGGACTACAGCCCACCAGGCTCCTCTGTCCATGGAATTCTCCAGGCAAGAATACTGGAGTGGGTTGTCATGCCCTCCTCCAGGGCATCTTCCGAATCCAGGGATCAAACTCACATCTCCTGTGACTCCTGCACTACAGGTGGATTCTTCACTGCTGAGCCATCAGGGAAGCCCTGGGTTGGGGGAAGAGCTGGATTAATTCAGTGGGAAGCCTGGGAAGGGTTTTAGCTCTCCAGACAGAGACTGGAAAGAAGGGAAGGCAGAAGTAGGGAGACGAGAAAGGAGGTGACTGCAGTGATGGGGCCGAGGAGCAGAGGAGGTGTGAAATGGTCACATTCATGACATATGTTGGGTAGGACCAGCAGGACTTAATTGGACTGGCTGAGGGGGAGGGGAGCATCAAGATCTCTGGCCTGAACATGAGAGGAGGTGGTAGTGCCATTATCAGGTGGGAAGACTGGGGAGGAATTGGTGAGTTCAGTTTCCAGCATGCTGAGTTCATGGCTGTGAGACAGGCAATTAAATAGGCAGCTGAGTGTCAGAGGAGCTAGACTCAGAAAAGAGTCTGAGCTGGAGGTATGGATGGTGTGCAAGGTCAAGGGAATGGATGGGATCACCCAGTGAGAGGGTTAAATAGGGGGTCCCTTAGAACCCCAACATGTAAACACATCCGAGGACACAGAACAGGCAAAGGGGCTGAGGACATGAGGCCAGAGGAGCAAGGAGACCAGAAGAGTGGGCTCTCATGCAGCCAAGAATTACTGTTTCAAGGTAGGAATAAAATCAGCCAGATCAAGTGCTGCCACAAGGTCAATTATGCTAAGAACTAAATGAATTTGCTTTATGTAGCTGTTAACTTTTCTCCAACCGAACTGAACCATCAGTAACTTGAGAATAAGAACTATGATTGATACGGACTTGTATCTACCACCTTTCCATTGGCACACTGCTAGTAATTGATACCACCTGACTCTCGGGCAAACTGCAAACACTGTAGGGAGATGAAATAAATGCCACCTCTATTCATTTATGTGTCAGGATGGCTGAGCAGTCTAAGGTGCTGCTTTCAGGTCGCAGTCTCCCCTGGAGGCGTGGGTTCGAAACCCACTTCTGACAACGTCAAATTATTTGGGCTTTCCTGGTGGCTCAGAGGTTAAAGCGTCTGCCTGCAATGCGGGAGACCCGGGTTCGATCCCTGGGTTGGGAAGATCCCCTGGAGAAGGAAATGACAACCCACTCCAGTATTCTTGCCTGGAGAGTCCCATGGAGAGAGGAGCCTGGTAGGCTACAGTCCACGGGGTGGCAAAGAGTTGGACACGACTGAGCAACTTCACTTTCACTTTCTTTCCATTCATTTATCTTCCTCACAGAGGTATGTGGAGACACTCCATGGCCTGGAGATGTTTCTCCATAGCCCCATATCAAGACAAGTATGTAACAAAGACACACTCAGGCAATGGAGACAACAATATCTTAACCCACCCACCCTAAACCCTTCTAGAAACCTTTGCCACAAACAAGGCCCTATTCACCTTCTTATCTGCAAATTATGTTGGACTCCTCTACCCCATCTCCCAAGAACCCATTCTACTGGTCTAGTCCCTGATATAGTTCAGACACATCGCCTGTATCTCTCCTGTTGTGGTTCAGCTCATTCTTTCTAGTCATCCTCCTACAAACTCAATTCCACCAGGAGGTTCAAAGAGAACAAGTGGGTGACAGGGTGAGGGAGGTGGAGGAAAAAGGAAAAGGACTGCCATGGACTCGAGTCTAGACAGACATAATAATCCAGACTCTCCATCTCCGGAGCCTGAATTCTCACATCTGCCAGAGGAGTCAACAGCAAAAAGAGCCTGGGATTTGCACCCAAGTATCTGAGTTTAAAACCTAACTCTCCCACTGAGGAGCTGTGTGATCATGCGCAAGTTACTTAACTTCTTCGCTGTGCTTGGCAGCCTGGTAGGCTCATTGGTAAAACAGGGGAAATGATGGGGTTGTTGTTAAGTATACTGGGGATAAAAGAAGTACTTTAACAAACTGCTCAGCAAGTAATAAGTTAGGCAATTAATACACTCTGACTTCAGGGTCACTCCTGCTCCAATCTCCAGACACTTCCTCTGAGACTTGGGAAAGAGGTGGTATAAATAAATCTTGTTGCTTGTACAACTAAAGTCACACACACACACAGCAGATCAGAACCACCACTTCAAACACACCCAGGAGGGAAGCTGATGCCATTGTGCTTTCCCTACAGATAAATTTCAAACCAGACAGGGTGCCAGTCCCCTCCCAACCCTTTGTTCTAAACTGTTCCAGCCTAGAGCTCCCTACTTTCCTCCCAGCTGCTGATTAAAGACCCAACATAAACCTGGCTTCCCTGGCCTGCTTCTCCCACCCCTACCAACCCAACTCAAGGCACTCAGAAAGCATCCAAACATGCTGCTCCCTCCCCTGCCAAACAGAGTGGCCAAAAATGAACCCAGTTTCTAAGACCTTTGCCTGCTATCTCCTGGAGTACCCCAGGAATCTAACCCAAGCACTGGAGAGGCTATGGGGAGGGACTTAAGGTGAGAAACGAGAAGGGCAGAAGTTTCCCTTGTTTAATCAGACCCAGGAATCAGGGGTTTGGAGGGTGTGCCGGGTGGGCAGCATTCCCAGGGAAGAGAGTGGGGGAGGGGATCACTGGATGGGATCAACAAGTGGAAATACGGTAGGCATGACGGGAGGCATGACGGACCAGAAGGGACGTCCGGACTTCGTCCAGGGCAGGGAGCACCCTGGTTTAAAGGTGGGAGGCTGTAAAAGGGAATTTGTTCCATTGCTTTTCAGAATGCCCCCAACCCCACCTCAGACACAAAAACACAGTGACTCGGTCCCCTGCTCAAGCCAACCATGGATTATCTGGGGTTAAAAACAGGCCAGAGAGGAGTGAGGGAGGGAAGAGAAAGTCTGTCACAAAAAGGAGACCTTTCTCCCCTCCAAAGGCCTTTCAGAAATAAAATTAATGGAATGTGTCTCAGTATCATCCCATGAGGATTGGGGTGAGGACCAGGGGGGAAATGTGGGGGCTTTTGTCCCCGCTGCCCAGCTTCTCCCACATTGATCACCATGGCAACCAAAGCCCCCTGTTGCCTAGGTGATGGCAGCCGGGTCCTGGAACCCATACCCAGCGTCCAAAGCGAGAGAGGTTATGGAGGTGGGGGGGTAGGGACAGAGCGGGAGAGAATGGGGTTTCTCCTCTGGCGGCCCCAGCTTTTGTATAAGCTCTGGGATCAGGTTTCTTCAGGAAACAATCAGAGGCCTTTGGAAAAATACACTCAGAACCTGGCAACAGGCAGAGGGAATAAGGCCCTGGGTAGACTGGGAGGCATGGGAGGGCTTGGTGTTGGCCAAAAGGCAGACCAAGACTACACCCTTCCCCATTGCCCCGCTAGGAGGAGCAGCCTAGGTAGATGAGATCTTGGACACAGACTCAGGCATCCTCTAGCAAGGCGCGGGCTGAGGACCAGAAGGCAGGCGGCTATGGTCACCACCTCTTCCCACTACTCTAGGCCACCATACCACCCGGTCCCAGCTCCTTTCAGGAGTGGGGAAAGGAGGCAGTGAGGAGGACCCGGATGGGGCTGGGGGAAAGCACTGTGGGGGCAGGGCAACCAGGCAGAAAGGACGGTGAGGAGGGGACAGAACACAGACATGCACTCAGAAGACAGGGCTGGGAGTTCCAGACCAGAGCTGCAGTGGAAGGCACTTGCAGAGGACTTCAGAATGAACTTCCAGCTGGAGTGGGCAAGAGGAAGAGAAAGAGGACAGGAAGCCAAAAGTTCTCCTCTGACAGGGGCAGCACTCTTTTAAACAAATGGCCTTCCTCTCCTCAGCCCAGGACAGGGGAAGGGTGGTCCTGCCTGGATGCAAGGAAATGGACGTGATCACCCCTTCAGACCCCTCCTGCAGAGGAGTCTGGGGACCCTTGCCCACGAAAGGTCTCTGGTTCCTGTAGCCTTCAAAAAGACTGAATCACTGTGCTGTACATTTGACACTAACACAACAGTGTAGATCAACTATACTTCAATTTTTTTTTTAAGTGTCTTATTCCTACACAAGAACCTAGGTCTTACTGCATGTACTGTGCACCTCCTTCTCCACTAAAACCCATGGGAGGTGTGGCCATGTGGGCCCCCAGCCTCATGGCTCCCTAAGCGTCACACACCACAGCCTCAGTGATATTAATGTCAGTTCCACCCAAAATGCTGGATGCCCACCCTCCAGAAGTCCCGCCTCCCAGCCCAGTATCCAAGGAGCTAGATGTCTGTCCACAGAGAACAAGCCCCTTGCCAAGACATCAGCTAGTGTGAGGCAGGACAGATTCCAAGTCACAACTTACTGTCCAGCTTGGTTCCTCCCCTTTGCCACATCCCTTTGAGTCTCATGGGCATGCTCAATCCAGGCTGCCCTGTCAGACAGTGGTGGAGACAGGAGGTGTCTGATGTTGGGATGGGGGGAGGCAGCCCCTAACACACTCCCATGGAGGAAGAGGGAAGTGCCAGAGCCTCTGACTGCCCATGTCATTCCCCATGCTCACCCCCACCCACCACAGGAGGAAACAGTGGACTGACCCACCCAACTCTTGGTAAGCTCCAGCATTAACACAGAAGAGGCCTTCCAAGGTACAACCCCAAGTTTTACAGATAAAAAGGTAGGGCCTAGAGAAAAAAGGGTGCTAGCTCCTGGTACTACATCTGACGCAGCCCTTTCTGGCCTCTTTGTTAGAAAGACCTCACTGACACTGCGACTCGGGTGTGCTCCTCTGAAAGTGAGACCAGGTCCCTCCATGGCACTCCTTCCAGACTCTGGTGCTTAAAACAGCCAAAACTAGAAGATGACCAGGACAGGAGAGAATTCTCTGGCTCCTGCCCTGTCCCTTCTTCTCTCTAGTGACACAGGGACAGAGACTGGACAGGCCTCAGCTTGTTGAGACAGTTGAGACTGAAGAGCCCCTTGCCCTAAAGAGGTAGTTCCCTTCCCCATCCACCAACCACTCCTGACTGAGGATCTCCATGTTTCCTCATCATCCCCATCTAGCCGTGCACCGTGGACAAACCTGCCATCCCAGAAGGCCCATGCTGGGTTCTCTCTATCACAAAAACAACTAAGGCCAGAGTGGGCCAGGACCAGCCCCAAGCCCTAGACCCAAAAGGTGGTTTCGTCCCCACCCTTATTTCTGTACCCCCCAAAAAAAACACCAATGTCCTTAAGTGACAATACTGTCCAGGAGGCCAGAAAGAACAGCTGGATCTCAGTGGGCCAAGGGGTAAGAAAGAGCTGGACCCAGGAGTCCAAAGGTTGGCACCAAGCCCCGCCCCCGCCCTATAAACCCGGCACTCTCCCAGGACAGCCCCAGACGTGAGCTCACCATCCTGAGAGCCCTGGGGCAGGGGGCAGGATCCCTCTCCTCCCTGGGCTGAGTAGCAAGGGAAGGCCCACACTTGGGTCACCCAGACAGCCCATGCGGCTGTTCACCACCAGACCCCAATGCAAGGAGCATGCCGGGGAGGGGGCGGGGGAGCCTCAAACTGGGCTCCCGGCCAGGATACCTGAGCTGCTGTTCTAACTGAAAAGGAGCTGGGGGAGCCAGAGCCAGGCCTTTCTCCACCTATTTCCCTCACTTCCCTCTATCTAAAGCAAGGGGCAGGCTGCTGCTAAGTCGCTTCAGTCGTGTCCGACTCTGTGCGACCCCACAGACGGCAGCCCACCAGGCTCCCCCGTCCCTGGGATTCTCCAGGCAAGAACACTGGAGTGGGTTGCCATTTCCTTCTCCAATGCATGAAAGTGAAAAGTGAAAGTGAAGTCGCTCAGTCGTGTCCGACTCCCTGAGACCCCATAGACTGTAGCCTACCAGGCTCCTCTGTCCATGGGATTTTCCAGGCAAGAGTACTGAGTACCCTTCAAATCCACAAACACACTTGAACACAGATACACGCACGTGCCCCCCCACACTCATATTCCCCCTCGGAAACCTGGAATGGCTCCTGACTGCCCCACCCAGCTCCACCCACCCTGGCCAGGCAGGTTCTGTAGAGACCTGCTCCGCTTTCTCGCCAGCACCCCCACCCCCACCCCAGCGCTCAAAGCCCCTGCTCCCAACTCACTGCACACAAGTACACGCATGTCGCACACACACCACAGCAGTCCATTCCCTGACTCCCCCAGACCCATTCCCAGTCAGTCTGGAAGGGAACACTGGGTGGGAGGATGGAGCATGGGGCAGAAAGGGTGAGTAATCCCTTTGGCATTTCTCCCAGGGGCAGGCCAGAAGGGAGTCGGATGCTGAGCTGGTGAGAAGGGAACCAGGGCTTCTAGGTGGCTGGGTCCTCTGTTTAATTCTCACCCATGACCAGCCCCCTAATTCCCACCCCCCAGGCTCTGAACTTCTTTGTCCCTCAGCTGGAGCAATGGACCAGCCCCTGCGTGCCCACCAGGTAAGCTGTGGAAGAGTCAGGCAGGAAAGCGGGTACCGTGAGGTGTCCGCAGGGACAGGAGAAGGTGGACAATGGGAGGCAGACAAGCTGGGCTGACCCAGAGGCCAACTTCCTGGACACTCCCTGCTCCCACCCTCACGGGAAAACTAAAATGCCTCGCCCTCTTCTCAGCCTGCTCTCTGAGGTGGGCCCCAACTGTCCCTGACCCTGAGACCTACAAAGCCTGCTCACCCAGCTGCCGCCTTGGGGCGGGCTCAGGGGGAGTGGAAAGCAGTTTCTCAGGATGGGAAGTCAGCCACCCTTAGGTCTTCATGTGGATGGGAAGAGCTGTGACGTGGGCACACGGGCAACAAAGGCCGGTTTGTGCAGCAAAAGCAGTAGGGTGCGAGATTCAGGGTGACTAGGGGCAGGGGTGGCAGACCGGGGTCTCCCCATCCTGAAAACCCTTTCCTCCTGCTTCATTCCAGGGCCTCTGACCTGGTGAATCAGCTGGTTCTTATCTAGGAAAACCGAGCCAGCTGAAAGGCCCAAGCACCAACCAACCTCCTCCCTCTTGACAAACCCACAACCTGAGGTTTTCACTCTTTCTGAGGAGCCTCAACATGCCCCAACCCTTGTATCTGCCACCCCAATCCTGCAGTAAAGCAGGTGACAAAGTGTTTCTGTTCATACCTCAGTTGCTTCTTAAGTTACTGCAGTCACACCTCCTCGGGCTCAGCACCTGCTTCTGTGCACCCCCACTCACCTTAAAAGGCCAGAGCCCCTCCCCAGACTCCCTACACAGACACAACACCCTCTCTTCTAACCAGAGTGGGGGATCCAGGAACTCTCTGGTGAAACTCTCTGGGTCTGAGGGATACTGTTAGGGGGTTGCTAGAAAACCCTACAGTGAGAGCCAGACCCTTCCAAACGAAACAAGACTCCATGGGTCATGGCGCTGGAGCCCCCACGTGTGAAATGACCCAGCAGAGAGGAAGAGGCCACCCCCCAAGGATGTTCTGTCCAGGCGGCAGGCCTGCCCCAGGCTGTGCCAACAAGGTGCTCTACCCAGAAGACCCCATTCTTCCAGCAGACTGACACCCTCTCTAATGACAGACTTCTTTTACATCTCAGGCTGACATCTGGACTCATGTCTGCTTTTCAGGAGACAGGGAAATTATTCAAGTTCAAGAATAAAGGCAATAATGAGCAAACCTGAACAAATGAAATGAGAGGATGGAAAGGTGGAAACAGCACTTTGGGAAATGGAAGAGCAATGACATCAGACAGACCTGGCACAGCCTCTGAGGAGCTATGTGATCTTAGCTGAGTCCCTGGCCCTTGCTAAACCTCAGTTTTCTCATCTGCAAAATAAACCTCAGTTTTCTCATCTGCAAAATGGGGATAATGGTGACAACGTCAGAAGGTTGAGGATTCAATGAAACAATGTATATAGAATGTCACAGAGTCGAGCACATAATAGATGCTCAATAAAATGTTAGTTCCCACCTCTTTCTCCAATAGAGGGTGAGCAGCCAATTCCTTTCACTCACTCCCTGTTCCCGAAACCTCACTGTGAGAAGTAAGACCCCACCCAGAATAAGACAGAACCAACACTTTGGCTACTGTGTTGGCCTCAGCCCCTATATGATGGCCGCTCTCTAACCTAGACCACACCCAGATCTGAGAGAGCAGCCAAAACCCCTCATCCCACTCTCTGCGTCTTTCCTCAGAGGCTCCTGGATCCCCCAGCCTCTCTCTTACCCTCCCTCCTTCCACATTTAGAGTGAGGCACAGCCTGGGCTCTAATCACCTCCTTCTCTCCTGCAGGTGCTAAGCCCAGCTGCATGTGGAGTGGTAGAAAAAGGGGCCCCCAAGCCTCCCGCCCCACTCAAGCCCCCAGTTTTTTCCCACTCTCCCCTCTCACTGCCCCACCCTGATTACCAGGATGGCCTCAGCTCTGCTGATTCTAAGCTGCTTCTCCCAAACCTGTTCCCAGCTGTCATGTCTGTAATTACCAGCCTTGCCAGAGGCATCAGACAGGCACAGCAACACCTAATTTCCAAAGTGCTCTTGGAAATTAAGTAGAGGCCATACAAGGCCTCTACTCTGTACCAAGCAGGGTGGAGAGAAGCATGGAGAGATTCTTCCTGGCCCATCTCATTTCCCTCCAGATCACAGGAAAAAAGGTGACAGAAGGATGCCCAAGTCAGATCAGCAAAAGACAGGATTAAAAAAAGGGAAGGCTTCTGGGGAATGGGTGTGAGTAGGGTTTACTCCCAGGCCTTTTCCTTCATCTCTACTATCAAAACCTCCCCATGAACAGGGTTAGCCACCTGGAGAGAGTGAGAGAAATTTCAGGTCAATTCAGAGAGAGGGGAAGTCAATGCCCAGTAAAACAAGAAGATGGGTACCCACAGGGATGACAGCAGATGCATACAGGAGGGAGCTGCCCAGGAAGGAGGAAAGAAAGCAAGTTTTAAAAAGTCCCATCTGCGACCCAGACTCTGAGAACAGGCAATAACACCCCAGCCTCTCCTCTCCCTAATACCTCCGACTCCACCCACCATACAAGACTTCGTTTCATAGGCAGGAAAACTGAGGCCAAATCCCCAGTTAATACTTCAAGATCCAGTAACACCAGCTGCATGTGGCTCAGTGGCACCCCTGCTCCTTGCTCATGCTCAGCCTCTACCTGCAGCGCCCTCCCAAGTCCCTCCCTGCTTGCCTAACTCATCCTTTAAATCCAGCTAAGGTTGATCCTCATGGCTAACCCTGAATTTTCACTGGAAGGACTGATGTTGAAGAGGAAGCCTCAATACTGTGGCCACCTGACTTAAAGAGCCAACTCAGTGGAAACGACCCTGATGCTGGGAAAGATTGAGGGCAGGAGGAGAAGAAGGCAATAGAGGCTGAGATGGTTGGATAGCATCAACAACTCAATGGACATGAGTTTGAGCAAACTCTGGGAGATAGTGAAGGACAGGGAAGTCTGGCATGCTGCATTCCACAGAGTTGCAAAGAGCCGGACATGACTTAACCACTGAATAACAAAGTTTGATCCACACAGTGAATATGATTCAACCACAAAAAGGGGTGGAGTTATGATGCTATAATGTGGAGGAACCATGAAAAAATTATGTTAAGTGAAGAAAGTCAGACACAAAGGGTCACACGTTGTACCATTACATTTACATGAAATATCCTGAATAGGTAAATCCATAGAGATAGAATGTAGATTGGTATTTGCCAAGGGCTGGGAAAAGGGGAGCAGCGAGCAACCTCTTAATGCGCACAGGTTTCCTTTGGGGATAATGAAAGCGTTTTCAGATAGAAGCAGTGATTGCACAACACTATAGGTGTATGAAGTGCCACTGTTCACTTTAAAACAGCTAATTTTAGGGAATCCCCTGCTGGTCCAGTGGTTAGGACTCCATGCTTTCACTGCTGAGGGTGCAGGTTCAATCCCTGGTGGGGGAACTAAGATCCCACAGGTTGCATGGTGCAGCCAAAATAAATAAATAAACTGTCTAATTTTATGTTTTGTGAATTTCACCTCAGTTAAAAAATTTCCAGTGGTCACGTACAGTTATGTACAGTTGTAAGAGTTGGACCACAAGGAAGGCAGAATGCCAAAGAACTGGTGCCTTCAAACTGTGGTGCTGGAGAAGACTCCTCAAAGTCCCTTGGACAGCGAGGAGATCAAACCAGACAATCTTAAGGGAGATCAACCCCGAATAGTCACTGGAAGGACTGATGCTGAAGCTGAAGCTCCAGTATTTTGGTCATCTGATGTGAACAGACAACTCATTGGAAAAGTCCCTGATGCTGGGAAAGGTTAAAGGCAGAAGGAGAAGAGGGCATCAGAGGATGATATAGCTGGATGGCATCACTGATGCAAAGAACATGAACTTGGGCAAACTCCAGGAGATGGTGAGGGACAGAGAAGCCTGGCGTGCCACAGTCCACGGGGTCACAAAGAGTCTGACATGACTGGGCGACAGAACAACAACAAAAACTTCCAATGAAGGACACATCTCCTCTGGGAAGTCTCCCTGCCACCTACACCTGGACCAAGCACTTTTGCTCCATGCTCTGGTAGCCTCCTCAACACACCTCCATATACTACTCACAGGGTTACAGTGAATCGGCATGTTTATGCACGTCTCCTCTGTGAAAGCCCATCTTATTCACCCTTCCACGCCTGTACTTCACACAGCGCCTGGCAGAGAGTAGGTAGTGCCCAACATTGTCTGCCAGAAGAAGTGCAGAACCAAAGTCTAGTTTTCCCCCCAAACCCAGAACCCGCTCCCTTACTAATCATTCATCAGAACCTGAACCGTTCCAGTTATCACTTGGTGAGGGCGTCCCAAGTGCCAGGCACTGTGCAAAGTGCTCTCTGTTACTTCATTTAATCCCCATAAATGGGATTCCCTGGTGGCTCAGTGGTAAAGAATCTGCCTGCAGTGCAGTAGTCGCAGGAGCGACACGTTCATTCCCTGGGTGGGGAAGATCCCCTGAAGGAGGGCATGGCAACCCACTCCAGTATTCTTGCCTAGAGAATCCCCATGGACAGAGTAGTCTGGTGTACTACAGTCCATGGGATCCCAAAGAGTTGGACATGACTGAAGCGACTTAGCACACACACACAATCCTCATAAACCTAAGAGGTAGGGCCTATTATTAACTCCATTTTACAGATGAGGCTTCAAAAGTTATCTACTCTATCCAAGGTCTCAGATCTAGGAAGTGGCAAAACCAGAATTTAACAGCAAGCTGACACCCAGGGAAGGAGGCCCAATCTGGGGTGGGAAGATGGTGTCTTAAGACATCTAAGAAGCTAAGGAATGGGTTTTAAGAACTTGCCCAATGTCATAACACTTCTAAGTCCTAATTCCAGCCAACTCTGCTGGACTCTTCACTTTGGCCTCACAGTATGAGATGCTCGGGGAAAAAAAGCAAAGAAGACTGGAGATCCTCAAACTCAGGGGATGGGGGTGGGGGTCCCAGATGTCATTCCTGTTCTGCTGGAAGCTTCCGTAAGTCAAGTTCTTGCCCCCCTGACTGGAAGGGGCTCTTGGAAACCAAATGAGCAAACAAAAGTCTGCCCTGCTCTAGAGCCAGGGAAGAGTACCCTTCCTCAGATCTCGAAGGAGCAGAAGGAGCTGAGGGGGCATACCAGAGAGATCAGCCCCCAGAAGAATTAGGGGGAGAGAGGGAAGGAGCAAGACAATGGGAGAGGAGGGGCCAACTTGACCACTACTAGTTCCAATCTGAAGTACTTTCAAAGGCGGCCTTTCCTAAGGTCTGACCACAAGTTCTCCTCCATGGAAGAGCCCTGCCCCCCCTCAAACACACCAGTATAATATATCATGCATTCAGTCAGAGGACAGAAGCAAACAAGGTACCCCAGAGCACACCATCCTAGATTCAAGTGCCTCACTCGTCCCTGGGAACCTTACCCAACGGATAGGTGTCAGGTTTGGGGCAATCATGCATTTTTTTAATCCAGTCTTGTCCTTCTCTGCCCCACCTCTAGTCCCAAATTTCTAACTCTTACTGCTCTTATCACGGGGACTTAAGAAAGGTGGGGAGCCCCGGGGGCTAAAATGCAAACATTCCAACTGCACATGCCCCTTAAGGACTCCCATTAGGGAATTACCCAGAGACCCTAAACGGGCCTGTGCATTCACAGTCTCAGCTTCTAAAACTGGGTGCCTCAACCAGTTGCTCTGGCAGCAAGAGGAAAATGACTGAGAGTGAGATGTGCAAACAAGGCATGCATGCCCACCCTTTCCCTTCCTCCCAAAAGAGAAATAATAACAGAGAGAGAGAACAGCCCTCGATGAGTGCCTGCCCCTTCCTCGACATAGGGACAACCGCCCTCCTGCCAAGTTCAGCCCCCTATCCATTACCCTCAGACCTGGCCCCAGATCGCATCTCCATCCCAATCATGCTTCTCACCAGGAAAAAGGGGAAAACTATGAGATAAATCTGTACAAACTCCTGAAAAAACATCCCCCTCTGCTCTCCCCAGAGCTCCCATGCCACCTTCTCAACCCCGTGCAACAGAGAACTGAAGATGTCCGGACCAGGTCTCATCCCTCCAGGTGTGCTCCTTCCCCTGCCTCCATCCCATACCAGAATCCCCAGACTCCTCCGGAACGTAGGATCCCAGAGGCAGGGCAGAGTGAGTGGGCTCTGAAGCAGCAAACGCCAAAGTGGCTTTACAAGACAAGTGGGGCCTGAGGGGGCTGAACATGGGCTGGGAAGCCAAGAATGTGGCCTCTCCAAGTACAAGAACCCAACCCATAAGGTAGAATAAGAGGATATCCCTCTGATTCTTTTCCCTGACTTCTCCAATCCCCCAGACTCCCCTTGGGCTACAACCCAAATCCCTATTCCGTATTCCCCACAACACACACAACCTTTATCTAGAAAAGCCCATTTCCCAAAACAGGTACCTCATAAGATGACCCATTCACTCTCACCCATAGGTCTCAGATACTTAAGGCACTACCCTCAAAACCAGGGCAGGGCATCCAAGAAGCCTCAGAACCCTCCAGACAGCCCTCCCTTTGGGCTCCCTGCCAAAAAAATCTGCCTGCAGAGGCAAGTGGCAGTACCCCCAACACACACTCAGAAATACACACACCACCTAAGGCAGACACACGCTGGTACTTATCTATCGACACAGGTTGTACACAAGAGAACACAGATTCACTCACATCTCTTTCTAGTACACAGGTGTACACACACCTATCCAGGTACACCCCTATTCTGCTCTTACACACTCACCTTCCTCAAAACCTCTTTCCCATAAACCCCTCCCCAGTTCACACACAGAAACACACACCCCTTCCCCAGAGTATACCCATAAATACATGTCCAAACACACCACACATGCATGGTCAGCTGCTCCTTGCATGCAAACACACTTAGGCACAGAAAAACACCTTCATCTCCAAATCCAGGGGCCCACCTGCAGGGACACGCAGCATGTCAAGGCGCACACATACACAAAAACAAAAGAATCACGCACACTGATGCTTCACCAAGCCTCTAAAACTCACCAATGCAAAGCCCACAGCCCCTCAGACGGGTAAAGACAAGTGAAGAGAAGGATGCCGGTGCCTGTCCTCTGGGCCCCGGGATACAGTGCCACAGTGCCAGGGTCTCCGGCCTCCAGCCCCATCCTCGAGCCGCACACACGCCCCCTCTACTCTCCTCGGGCGGCTCCCTGGACTCCACCTCACACCCTGAACGCATACCTGCCCGGGGTTCTCCCCACACTCCTGAGGTGTGTATGCACCCCTAAACATCCTCGCCTTCCAGTACCTCCAGACTGCGATCCTTTCACCGCCTCTCCCTCCACCTCCAACACACACACTCCCAAGTCTCCGGCTCCAACCGGCTCCCCTGGGAACACTGAGGCCCCCGCCCCGGCCCCGGGCCCAGGAAAGTCCCCGGCTCTCCAGGCCCGGGCTCCGCCCCCTCCCCAAGCGCCCCTTCCTCTCCCCAAAGTTGGGGGGCACTCCGTTGTGCAGTGGGGGGATGGACCGGAAGGGGGTTACCCGGGCTCGCGGGGCCACCCCCTGGCCCCTTGCATGATTGTCCCTCTTTCTGTTTCTTTTTTTTTTTTCAAACTTTGCTCGCGCCCCCGCGGCCCGGCAACCCGCCGCTGCGAACTGCCGGGTGGGGGGCGCCCCTCGGCCCGGCGCCTTGTGCAGTGTTCGGGTCGCTCCGAACTGCGACGTAGACGGGCAGCGGGACGTTTTTTGGGGGGGGCGTGTAGAGGGGGGCTCCCAGTCGCCCCCTTTCCCCCATACTGCTGTCTCTTCCCCCTCAGGGCCCCGGGGGGGGGCCAGAGGGGCCCCGCTCGCTCCCGGGGCTGCCTCCCGGGCGGGGCTGTGACCCCGGCACAGGACGGCGGTCTGGGAGATACCTCGATTTCTGGCCTGGGCCCAGCCGTTTCCCTCCACCCGCCTGCGGGAGACCGAGCCCCCAGACCCTCGGGGATGGCGATGTTCAATTCTTTAGGGCCACAGACCCGGCTACACGAAATCCAATGGAATCTGGGACGTGGAAAGATTGAGTTTTACCCCCCGAGGGCTGCGAGAAGAGAAAGTCATCCTTGATTTTAATTACTGGCGAGAAACGCTCCCTTCTTCCCATTCATATGGGAGTTTTTCTGACACTGTCACCACCATATCCCCCCACTTCCAAAAATAATTTAATTACTTGGTGTTCTAGCTGCGAGCGGCGACCGCCCAGTCAGTCTGGGATGCTCTCTCATTAACACTTTTTTCCTCCCCTCTGGTTTGAGCGTTGGGATTAATTACAAAGGGAACCCTGCCCTGGGGGAGTGGGGGAAGGGGGGACGACGAGGGCGCCGGGGAGTTTGGATGGCGAGGGAGAGAGGCCCTTCTCCCAGGAAACCTCCAAGTGTAAAAATGCGTTGGCCTGTGGGTCCCTAACCCCAAGCAGGCAAGGCTCTCGTCCCCAGGGGTTTCACATATCCTGGAGATCATAGCACTACATAAGGATTGTAGGGTACCACCAGTATCCGACATAGTCAGGCATTTCTGCCTTAGAGTAGGCCAAGAAACCAGTTAGGTTCATGAAGTTTGATCATAATAGCTTTGAACCCAAAGAGATTGAACCCCATTATAAAAGTCTGGGTTTGTGAGAAGTCTATGTAGCCCCTTGGAGTGAGTGAAAGCAAAAGTATTATTATAATATCATTAAGATTGTGGGCAATTCTCCACTTATTTAGAATAGTGATACTTCAAAAGCACCTTTGCACACTTCTCCTCCAGCAGGGCAAGGTCTCTCCACATTCTCAACATCCTCTGGCTTCCAATCCTGATACCTTCTCACCAAACCCTGTGATTACAAGTCTCAGGGTAGGAGACTCCCAGACTCTGTTCCTGACTTGCTTGGGGATTTCTCTCCTCTCTGATGAAATTTTTTTTTTTGAGATTTAATCTCATTCCCTTTGGCCATCCATTCTAACCTGACCAAAGATGAGAACAGAGTCATCTTTGTCCCCTGCGCTGTGACCATTCCAATATGTCATTCTTTAGGTCTTAATTAAGAGAGCCTTAGGACACACTTCCCTTCTTCACCCAAACACTTGCCTTTCTTCATCCTCTTTCCCACATCACAGGTCAGCAAGTGACTCAGCACCAAGACTACATGAAATGTGCAGACTCATCATTTCAGGTACCCAAGTCCCTGCATGCATCTGAGCGCTCATGTACTGCATGCCGATCACATGCCAGGCCCTGGGCTGCACTGGGGGCCTTGGCAGTGCCCATGACCAGCTGTATGGGGGATAGCTGGCAGGAGAGCTGGGGAAGGATAATGAGAGGTAGGCTTAGGGTACTACCGCTCTGCCCAGAGCAGCCCCCCACACCCCCGCGCCAGGTAGCAATTGTGTAGTTTGACAGAGTGTTAGGCCTGCCCTAGCTGCCACAGCCCTGGCTGACTATCCAGCAGGTTTACTGTGAACTGTATTCAACATGATGGTAGCCTGTTTCACAGACCTCAAAAGGGCCCGAAGAATGGGAAACATGACTTCTGGTGCCAGAATTACAGAGAACTCTGTAGTTTCTCCCCATCTAAGTCTTGAAACCTAAGTCAGGATGTCAACAAATGAAGCTTCAGGATTAACAGAAATCAGGCATCAAACTGAATAAGTTCCATCCCTCTTCTCTCTCTGAGGATGAGATTGGGGGCTTTCACTTTTATCTCTGTAACAAAACCACTGGATTACAGAAGAGAGGTCCAACATTAAATCTGATTGGTGTGTGTGTGTCCACGCGTCTATTCTCTGAACTGTCCTCCACCCTAAACCCTAGGATGGAAACCCATCTGGACTTCACATAACCTTAGTTCACAGAATGAAGAAATTGAGACCCAAAGAAGAGGCCCATACACCTTGGGGCCCGAGGGAACTAGTCTAATTCTTTAGCAGGGAGGAGAATGGTGAGATGACATCCAACCAGGATTTCCCAAAGAGGTCAACCTACAGTGACAGAGGGAGGTCAGGAGCCTGAAGGACAACAGAGTGGAGCAGACTGAACTTCAAATGCACAGCTCCTAACCTGGAGCACATAGGCAAGTTTCTTAATTTCTTCAAGCCTCAACTTCTGCATATAAAATGGAACTAATAAGGTAACAGAAGGAACCCCCCACAAAGCCATGGTGCCCCAGTCAATGCCCAACCAAACTTCCCCATTCTGTTATGTGCCTGGGGGATTCTTGGTGCTTTGGTGAATCTTGATTAAGGAAGGAGGCATCCAGACAAAAGCCAGGGTCCTCAGTAATAATCCTTTCAACTCCTTACCAGCTCATGGGACTGAGGCAGCAGGGTTGGGACAGGCCGACCACAGGCCCCTCCGGAGCCCTAGAAGTTTGAGTCTCCAGCGGAGATGCAAAGGGCTCAAGACATGGCAGTGGACACTCTCCAAGGAAGGGTCAGCTCTGAAGAAGTGTGTGCCTTCCGTGCAGATGAAGCTGTTCCTGGAAGTAAGGGCCCATACCAGAGTGGCAAAGGTTAGATCTTCAATTCTGGTGAAAAGTAGGGCCCTTCCCCAGCTTCACTGCTAAGAAAGAGGAATCCTTAGTATCTTGACCAGATATGGAATTCACAGCCTATAGGATGGCTCAAAGGTTTCCAATGTCAGTGATTAACAATATCAGCCACCTCCCAGGTACAGGGAACCCCAGTAATGTACCCCATGCAGGACCAGAACCACCATCTTTTTGTAACCCTGTTGATAAAACTGGGGACAGTTCAATCTCCCAGATTAACTCGTGTTTTCTCCCCAGCACCCACTTTCCTAGAAAGGCTATTCTCAGTGCTTACAATAGTATTTCCAGACCCAGTTTGTATTGTGAAATAACTGGATTTTTTCACTTTCAGTGAAAAAGGAAACAAACAAAAAACTAATAAAAAGCCCTTACTCGATTAAGAACTGTGAGATGTAATAGGTTTGCTGTGAGGAGTCTCTTTCAGATAAGCTCCTGATCTCTTTGAGAACAAGGACCAAACCTCATTCACATCCACATGAATGTCACATAAAAGTCACTAAGTTAGTACTAGTTTCCTTCCCTTCTAACTTTCCTTCTGTTTCTATTCCACATGCACATGTGTGTGCTAACTTACTTCAGTCTTGTCCGAGTCTTTGCAACCCTATGGACCATAGCCCGCTGGGCTCCTCTGTCCACGGGATTCTCCAGGCAAGAATACTAGAGTGGGTTGCCATGCCCTCCTCCAGGGGATCTTCCCAATCCAGGGATTGGCCCATGTCTCTTTGTCTCCTGCATTGGCCAGAGGGTTCTTTACCACTAGCGCCGCCTGGGAAGCCCCTCTATTCCTCACCTATCCCCAAACTTTACTACTCCCTATTCGTCCAATCTTTATCAAGTGTGAGCTTCCTCAGATCCCATCCTATTATCACCAATTTTAAAAGTTGCCTATAATTAAACCAGTGGTTCTCAACCGTGACTGCAGATTTTAATCACCAGGAAAGCTTTGAAAACATACCAATACCCAGGACCCATGCCAGACTAATTAAACCAGAAATTTCCAAGTTGCAGCCTAGCTATCATCACTTTTTGTTGTTGTTGTTACACTGGATATTTGTTGCTGCACGAGGGCTTTCTCTAGTTGTGGTGTACAGCCTTTACTTTGCAGTGGCTTCTCTTATTGCGGAGCACGGGGCTCTAGAGTGCTTGGGTTTCAGTAGTTGTGAAGCATAGTTTTGTTGCCCCATGGCATGTGGGATATTCCCAGACCAGGGATTAAACTCATGTCTTCTGCATTGGCAGGCAGATTCTTAACCACTGGACCATAAGGGAAGTCCAGTGAGTTACCTTAATGATACTAATGTGAGAACCACTCAATCAAACTCTTTGTTATACTCTTCCTCCTTTCTTGGCACAATAAATGCCCCCACCTCTCTTGCCTAGGACTAATCCCTCCATATTTCATTAGATTCTGTCCGTTGCCACTTCTTACCCTTATCCCCAGGCTCTCCTATATCTATGATAATTTCCAACTCTAGTAGCAAAATGAAACATCTCCCTCCACTCGGCAGCCTCTTCTTGCTTCAGTCCTCTCTTTTATTTTCTTATCATCCAGTGTTCTCTGCACAGTAGGTTCTGCTCTTGCACATTGGTGGGAATGTAAACTTATATAGCCACTATGGAAAACAGTGGGAGATTTCTTTAAAAACTAGGAATAAAACTACCATCAGTTCAGTCATTCAGTCTTATCCAACTCTTTGCAACCCCATGGACTGTAGCACGCCAGGCTTCCCTGTCCATTACCAACTCCTGGAGCCTGCTCAAACTCATGTCCATCAAGTCAGTGATGCCATCCAAGCATCTCATCCTCTGTCGTCCCCTTCTCCTCCTACCTTCAATCTTTCCCAGCATCAGGGTCTTTTCCAAGGAGTCAGTTCTTCACATCAGGTGGCCAAAGTATTGGAGTTTCAGCTTCAGAATCAGTTTTTCCAATGAATATTCAGGACTGATCTCCTTTAGGATGGACTGGTTGGATCTCCTTGCAGTCCAAGGGACTCTCAACAGTCTTCTCCAACACCACAGTTCAAAAGCATCAATTCTTTGGTGCTCAGCTTTCTTTATAGTCCAACTCTCACATCCATACATGAGTACTGGAAAAACCATAGCTTTTACTAGATGGACCTCTGTTGGCAAAGTAATATCTCTGCTTTTTGATATGCTGTCTGGGTTGGTCATAGCTTTTCTTCCAAGGAGCAAGCATCTTTTAATTTCATGGCTGCAGTCACCATCTGCAGTGATTTTTGGAGGCCAAAAAAACAAAGTCTGTCACTGGTTCCATTGTCTCCCCATCTATTTGCCATGAAGTGATGGGACTGGATGCCATGATCTTAGTTTTTTGAATATTGAGTTTTAAGTCAGCTTTTTCACTCTCCTCTTTCACTTTCATCAAGAGGCTCTTTAGTTCCTCTTCACTTTCTGCCATAAGGGTGATGTCATCTGCATATCTGAGGTTATTGATATTTCTGCCGGCAATCTTGATTCCAGCTCGTGCTTCATCTTGCCCGGCATTTCTCATGCTGTACTCTGCACATAAGTTAAATAAGCAGGGTGACAATATACACCCTTGATGGATTCCTTTCCCGGTTTGGAACCAGTCTGTTGTTTCATGTTCAGTTCTAACTGCTGCTTCTTGACTTGTATACAGATTTCTCAGGAGGCAGGTCAGGTGGTCTGGTATTCCCATCTCTTGAAGAATTTTCCACAGTTGTTGTGATCCACACAGTCAAAGGCTTTGGCATAATCAATAAAGTAGAAGGAGATGTTTTTCTGGAAATCTCTTGCTTTTTCAATGATCCAGCAGATGTTGGCAATTTAATCTCTGGTTCCTCTGCCTTTTCTAAATCCAGCCTGAACATCTGGAAGCTCACAGTTCACGTACTATTGAAGCCTGGCTTGGAGAATTTTGAGCATTACACTACTAGCGTGTGAGATGAGTGCAATTGTGCAGTAGTTTGAACATTCTTTGGCATTGTCCTTCTTTAGGATTGGAATGAAAACTAACCTTTTTCAGGCCTGTGGCCACTGCTGAGTTTTCCAAATTTGCTGGCATATCGAGTGCAGCACTTTCACGGCATCATCTTTCAGGATTTGAAATAGCTCAACTGGAATTCCATCACCTTCACTAGCTTTGTCCATAGTGATTAACCCTAAAGCCCACTTGACTTCACATTCCAGGATGTCTGGCTCTAGGTGAGTGATCACACCATCGTGGTTATCTGGGTCATGAAGATCTTTTTTGTATAGTTCTTCTGTATATTCTTGCCATCTCTTCTTAATATCTTCTGCTTCTGTTAGGTCCATACCATTTCTGTTCTTTATTGTGCCCATTGTTGCATGAAATATTCCCATTTCGTGTCTCTAATTTTCTTGAAGAGATCTCTAGTCTTTCCCATTCTCTTGTTTTCCTCTATTTCTTATAAAACTAAATATAGTTTTCTATTTCATATAAAACTACCATATAACCCAGAAATCCTGATACTGGCCCTATACCCTGAGAAGACCATAATCAAAAAAGACATATGTGCCCCAGTGTTCATTGCAGCATTATTTATAATAGCTAGGACATGGAAGCAACTTAGATATTCATCAACAGATGAATGGGTAAAGATGTAGTATATATATACAATGGAATATTAGTCATAAAAAGGAACAAGTTTGAGTCAGTTTTAGTGAGGTGGATAAACCTAGAGCTTGTTATACAGAGTGAAGTAAGTCAAAAAGAGAAAAACTAATAATGCATACATATGAAATCTAGAAAAATCGTACTGATGAACCTGCTTGCAGGGCAGGAATAGAGATGCAGACACAGAACAGAATTGTAGATACAGTGGGGAAGGAGAGTATGGAATGAATTGAAAGAGTAGCACTGAAATACATACATTATCATATGTAAAATAGATAGTTAATGGGAAGTTGCTTTATAACACAGGGAGCTCAACCTGGTGCTCTGTCACAACCTAGAGGAGTGGCATGGCGTTAGAGGTGAGAGGGAGGTTCGAGAGGGAGGGGATGTATGTATACTTACGGCTGATTCATGTTGTTGTATGGTAGAAACCAACACAATATTGTAAAGCAAATATCCTCCAATTAAAAATTTTTTAAAAGAATAGGTTCCTTACCCCCAACCTTCACTCTTTAGCTCCTTATAACCAGCCTTCCTCTCAATAACTCTTCTTTTCCTGATTTCACATATCTATATTTCAAAGAATTCAGCCTTTGGCCCCTTGACTCCTTACCTTAAATGTTCTCCCAAAGTAATGCCATTCTCTCGTAGCTTCAGTCAGTACTTACTTATTGTTGTTGTTCATTCGCTAAGTCGTGTCCAACTCTTTGTGACCCAGTGGACACAGCACACCAGTCTTCCCTGTCCTTCGCTATCTCCTGGAGTTTGCTCAAATGCATGTCCATTGAGCTGATGATGCTATTTAACCATCTCATCCTCTGCCACTGCCTTCTCCTTTTGCCTTTAATCCTTCCCAGCATCAGGGTCTTTTATTAACGTTCCTAAATCCAGATCTCTCTTCTGAACATCAAACTCATATTTCTAGGACATTTTAACTTGCCTATTCTTTGGGTACACTAAATGTAATAGGTTTAAATGAAACATATTATCTTACTTCCCCCATCCCAAGTCCCTTGGCTTATTCAGACCTTTCTCACTTCCAAACTTGGATCACTCCCTTCCCCTCTATCTTTCTCTCGGTTGCCAGTGTGATTTTTCTGAAAGAGAAATCAGTCTATCCCTCCGTTGCCTAAAACAATTCAATGACTCCCCACTGTCCACAAGATGAAGTCAAAACTTCTTGGCACTCCGTGTAAGGACCTTGAGTCTCCCCCTCCAGCCTTATCTCCTGTTGCCCCTTGTGTATTCAAATCTCAAACTTGCAACACACACATTTTCTAACTAGACCCACCAACTGGTTGTTCTACCAGCTTGGGGCTTTGTTACTGCCTCTGCCTTTACGTGGTATCATAAAAGACTTAGCGACTAAAACCAAGTACTCCCTTTGCATGCTGTTTTCTTTGCCTGAAATCCCATCCCCCTCCTCTCTGTCTAGAAAATTCCATGTATCCTTCAGGACTCAGCTTTGGTCTTCTTTTTGTGCATGTGTGCTCAGTTGTGTCCGACACTCGCAGCCTGGAGTGGGTTGCCGTTTCCTTCTCCAGGGGAATCTTCCAACCCCGGGATCAAACCCACGTCGCCTACATCTCCTGCATTGGCAGGCAGATTCTTTACCACTGGAGACTTCAGGGATGCCCCACGTCTCCTCGTTGACTCCTCCTCAACTTTCCTGAACAGAATTAGATGTTCCCTTCCCCAGAGAGACTCCTTTGCACTCCCAGAGCTCTGCATTTTATGACATTCTATGGTAATTTTCTATGTATTTTCTCTCTGTCCTGCTGGTCTGTGAGCTTCTGGAGTGAAAGAAGCAGTGCTTAATGTATCTTTCTACACCCAGAACTTGGCTGAGTAAGTGAGACTCAGCAGTAAATGTTTGTCTAGTGGAACAGAAAGGAGAAGAGTATGAGAGGAGATAAACTAGAATGCTTGATGTCAAAGGGATCTTTCTGTATTTTACAGATAAGGAAACAGGGGTGGAGCAGGTAATTCATTGCCCCAGAATCATACAGCTAATTAAGTGGCAACACCAAAACTGGAAACTAAATGTCCTGATTGCTTGTTCAGCAGTCTGTCAACTGTACCATATTAACTGAATATTCATTGTTTCACTTGAAATAAAGCTACAAGGCAGTGGCTTTTAGCTTTTTGTGGACCCTTGCTCTCTTTGAGACTTTGGTGAAAGCTACAGGCTCTCTCCAGAAAAAAAAAAAAATTGCATGTAGAATTTCACATCCATTTTCAGGGGATTCAGGAAGTTAGCGGTTGAGTGAAGGATGACTGGAAGGAAGAAGAATCTAGAAATGGAGAGACCAGTGGAAGACTAATGCAGTAGTTGAGGAGTGAGACAGAACAAGCAGGCTGCAAGAGTAAGGGGATAGAAATGAAAGTCCAGCTTTCAGAGGTGACCTGCAGGAGGGAGGCATAGAGCTGAGGAAAGAGGAAGCATTTAAAATGACTCAGGTTTCTGGTATAGATGTTAAGGAAGATGGTGATGCCACATATCAAATTAGGAGCTGCTGAGAGAGTAGGTTTGAAGGGTAGATAATGAGTTTCATTTGACAGGTGTCTTAAATGTCTGCAGGCCATCAGGGTGGGGATGTCTATAGGAAGCTGGCAACAGCACAAGTACCTTCCGCATCTACTCCTGCCACTCTTCCTCAGGCCATCTGGATGATCTATTTTTCCCTGAACCAAATGCATAGTTTCCTGCCTCCATCCTCTTTGTTCATCCCACGTACCTTACACTACATTCACCCTTATCCAAAATATTTCAAGGTCCAATTCAGGGGCTATTTTCTCTGTTAACTTATTCCTGACACTACCAGTATGATCAATTTAATCTCCTCCCGCTCTAAAATCCTAAATTTTTCCATGAACCCCTCTTACCGTACTTTCTATTTTGAATTTCAGTTGTTTTATTGAGAAAAGGGAAGAAAAAGAGAGAGAAAGAAACCAAAGAAAGATAGTACAAATAAATGACAAATAGCAAGATGGAGAATTTAAACCTAGCTATATCAATAATCATATTAAATGTAAATGGTCTAAACACACCCTTAAAAAGGCACTATTTGTCACATCGAATTATAAAGAATGATATTAAACTATATACTGCCTACAAGAAATACCTTTAAATATAAAGATATGAATAGGTTAAAGGTAAAAGGATGGGAAAATATATGCCATGCTGCTGCTGCTGCTGCTAAGTCGCTTCAGTTGTGTCTGACTCTGTGCGACCCCACGCTAACACTAATCAAAATAGGGTTGAAGTTACTATATTAATACTGTGCTAAAGTAGATTCCAAGGCAAAGGTGTTAATAGAAAGAAAGAGGATCATTTTTTAATAATAAAGAGCTCAGTTTATCAAGAAGACATAATAATTCTAAACATTTATATGCCTAATAACAGAGGCAGGTACATGAAGCAAAAACTGATACAACTGCAATGAGAAATTGACACAGTTATAATCAGAAATGTCAATACACATCTCTCAACTCATAAGACAAGAAGACAGAAAATCAATAAAGATATAAAGGACTTGACCATCACTACCAACTCACTTGACCTAATTGACATTTATAGAACATTCCACTCAACAACAACAGAATACACTTCTTTTTCAAGTGACATGGAAGACTTTCAAAGATAGACCATATCTTGGGCCATAAAAATAGGCTTGATAAATTTAAAAGGAATCAGATTGTACAACATATATTCTCTGTCCACAGTAGTATTAAATTATATATCAATAATAGAAAGATAGGTGGAAAATCTTGAAATATTTGGAAACTAAGTAACACATTTCAAAGTAATTTATGGATAAAATAAGAAATCAAAAAAGAAATTAAAATTTTTGAACTATATGAAAATAGGAACACTGTGGGATGTATCTAAAGCAGTACTGAAAGGGAATTTACAGCTTTATCAGCCTACTAATAGAAAAGAAAATATCTTCAAGTCAAAGATACCAGCTTCCACTCTACAAAAGTAGGTGAGGAGTGCAAGTTAAGCCCCAAGTAAGTGAAAGAAAGGAAATAATAAAAACCAAGCAGAAATCAACGAAATAGAAAACAGAAAATTTATAGAGAAAATCAATGAAACCAACAGCTAGTTCTCTGAGAAGATAGGCAAAATAGATAAATCTAGCCAGACTGATCAGAAAAACAAGAAAAAAAAATACAAATGATTAATATCAGTAATGAAAGAGATGATATCACAGCAGATTCTAAAGATGTTAAAAGGATATTAGAAGATAAGTATTAAGGTGGCTCTATGCCAACCGGAGAAGGCAATGGCACCCCACTCCAGTACTCTTGCCTGGAAAATCCCATGGATGGAGGAGCCTGGTAGGCTACAGTCCATGGGGTCGCTAAGAGTCGGATACGACTGAGCGACTTCACTTTAATTTTTCCCTTTCATGCACTGGAGAAGGAAATGGCAACCCACTCCAGTATTCTTGCCTGGAGAATCCTAGGGACGGCGGAGCCTGGTGGGCTGCCGTCTATAGGGTCGCACAGAGTCGGACACGACTGAAGAGACTTAGCAGCAGCAGCAGCAGCATGCCAATAAATTTGACAGTTTAGGTGAATGTAAAAATCTCTTGAAAGTACCAATATGTCAAACTCACTCAAGAAGAAATAGATTATCTGAACCACCCTGTAACTATGAAAGAAATTAAATTGTAGTTAAAAACCTTCCCACAAAGAAAATGCCAGGTGTAAATGGCTTTACTGGTGACTTTTACCAAATATTTCAAAAAGAAACAATACTAATTTTATACAAGCTCTTCCAGAAAAGTAGAACACAGGGAATACTTCCCAAGTCATTATATAAAGCCAGCATTACTCTGACACTGGAATAAATCAAAGAAATTATAAGAAAACTACAGGCCAATATCCAATATAAAATAGTTAAAGAATACTTAACAAAATTTTAGCAAATCACATCCAACATCATGTAAAAAGGATAATACATCAGGACCAAAAAATTCTAGGTGGATTTAACGTTTGAGACAGTGAAAACATTTTAAAAGATTAAAAAGGAGGCAGAGGGAATACATGGTCATCTCAATATCTATCAAAAAACATTTGACAAAAATTAAATATCAATTTCTAATTGCAAAAAATTTTTAATAAATTTGGAGCAATAATAGTGGACATCTACAAAAAACTATGGGTAACATCATATTCAAACATTGGTTCTCCTAAGATTAGGAAAAAGGCAAAGATGTATGTTCTCTCCACTTTTATTCAACATTATACTAGATGTTCTAGCCAGTGTTATGCCAAAAAAAGCATTGGAAAGATTGGAAAGGAAGAAGTAAGATTGTCTTTATTCAGAAATGACATAATCAGACTTCCCTGAGAGTCCCGTGGTTAAGAATTTGCCTGCCACTACAGGGGGCACAGGTCTGATCCCTGGTCTGGGAAGATGCCACATGCCGTGGGGCAACTAAGCCTGTGTGCCACAGCTACTAAGCCCATGTGTCACAACTACTGAAACCCACACACGGAGAGCCCATGCTCTGCAGTAAGAGAAATCACTGCAGTGAGAAACCCATGCACTGCAAGTGGAGGGGAGCCCCCACTCTTTGAAACTAGAGAAAAGCCCATACGCAGCAGTGAAGACGTAGCCCAATCAATAAATAAAGGAATAAATAAATGAATAATTTTTTAAAAAAGAAATGACATAATCATCTTTAAAGAAAATTCAATGAAATCTTCCTAAAAAGATATTAGAACTAATAACTAAGTTTAGCAAGTTTTCAATATATAAAATCAATATGCAAAAATCAATTACATTTCTGAATGCTAGCTATATGAATTTCCTAAAGTTGTCAAAACAACAAAATATCACAAACTGAGATGGTTTCAAACAGCAGGAATGTATTATCTCACAGTTCTCAAATCCCTTATGATTATATGGTGGAGGTAACCAATAGACTGAAGGGATTAGATCTGGTACACAGTGCCTGAAGAACTATGGACAGAAGTTCATAACACTGTACAGGAGGAGTAACCAAAACCATCTCCAAGAAAAAGAAATGCAAGGCAAAGTGATTGTTTGAGGAGGCTTTACAAACAGCTGAGAAAAGAAGAGAAGCCAAAGGCAATGGAGAAAGGGAAAGATTATCCAACTAAATGCTGAGTTCCAGAAAATAGCAAGGAGAGATAAGAAGGCCTTCTTAAATGAACAATGCAAAGAAATAGAGGGAAACAATAGAGTGGGAAAGACTAGACATCTCTTCAAGATAACTGGAGATATCTAGGGAACATTTCGTGCAAGGATGGGAACGATAAAGGACAGAAACAAGGATCTAATGGAAGCAGAAGAGATTAAGAAGAGGTGGCAAGAATATACAGAAGAACTATACAAAAAAGATCTTAATGACCCAGATAACCATGATGGTGTGGTTACTTACCTAAAACCAAACATCCTGGAGTGTGAAGCCAAGTAGGCCTTAGGAAGCATCACTAGGAACAAAGTTAGTGGAGGTGATGGAATAACAGCTGAGCTATTTCAAATCCTAAAAGACGATGCTGTTAAAGTGCTGTACTCAATAGGCCAGCAAATTTGGAAAACTCAGCAGTGGCCACAGGACAGGAAAAGTCAGTTTTCATTCCAATCCCAAAGAAAGGAAAGGCCAAAGAATGTTCAAACTACTGCACAATTGCACTCATAGCACATGCCAGTAAGATTATGCTCAAAATCCTTCAAGCTAAGCTTCAGCAGTACATGAATCAAGAACTTCCAGATGTACTACCTGGATTTAGAAAAGACAGAGGAACCAGAGATCAAATTGCCAACATTCATTGGATCATCAAAAAAGCAAGAGAGTTCCAGAAAAACATCTACTTCTGCTTCACTGACTATGCTAAACCCTTTGATTGTGTGGATCACAACAAACTGGGGAGGATTCTTAAAGGTATAAGCATACTAGAACACTTTACCTGCCTCCTGAGAAACCTGTGTGCAGGTCAAGAAACAACAGTTAGAACTGGACATGGAACAATGGACTGGTTCAAAATTGGGAAAGGAGTATGATAAGGCTGTATATTGTCACCCTGCTTATTTAACTTAAATGCAGATTATTTCATGTGAAATGCTAGATTGGACGAAAAACAAGCTACAGTCAAGATTGCCAGGAGAAATATCAAAAACCTCAGATATGCAAATGTTGGTGTTCAATTACTAAGTCAGTTCCAACTCTCTGATCCCATGAAATGCAGCATGCCAGGCTTCCCTGTTCCTTCATCATCTCTCGGAGCTTGCTCAAACTTATGTCCATTGAGTCAGTGATGCCATCCAATCATCTCATCCTCTCTTACCCCCTTCTCCTCTGGCCTTCAGTCTTTCCCAGGATCAGGGTCTTTTCCAATGAGTCGTGTCTTCATATCAGGTGGCCAAAGTACTGGAGCTTCAGCTTCAGCATCCGTCCTTCCAGTGAATATTCAGAGTTGATTTCTTTTGGATTGACAGGTTTGACCTTGAAGTCCAAGAGACTCTCGAAAGCCTTCTCCAACCCCATGATTCAAAAGCATCAATTCTTTGGCGCTTAGTTTTCTTTATGGTACAACTCTCACATCCGTACATGACTACTGGAAAAACCATAGCTTTGACTATACAAAAGTTTGTCATCAAAGTGATGTCTCTGCTTTTTAATACACTGTTTAGGTTTGTCATAGCTTTTCTTCCAAGGAGCAAGCATCTTAATTTCATAGCTGCAGTCATCATCTGCAGTGATTTTGGAGCCCAAGAAAATAAAATCTGTCACTGTTTCCACCTTATCCCCATCTGTTTGCCGTGAAGTGATGGAACTGGATGCTATGATCTTAGTTTTCTGAATGTTGAGCTTTAAGCCAACTTTTTCACTCTTCTCTTTCACTTTCATCAAGAGGCTCTTCAGTTCTTCTTCACTTTCTGCCATTAGAGTGGTATCATCTGCATATCTGAGGTTTTTGATATTTCTCCTGGCAATCTTGACTGTAGCTTGTTTTTCGTCCAATCTAGCATTTCACATGAAATAATCTGCATTTAAGTTAAATAAGCAGGGTGACAATATACAGCCTTATCATACTCCTTTCCCAATTTTGAACCAGTCCATTGTTCCATGTCCAGTTCTAACTGTTGTTTCTTGACCTGTACACAGGTTTCTCAGGAGGCAGATAAAGTGTTCTAGTATGCTTATACCTTTAAGAATCCTCCCCAGTTTGTTGTGATCCACACAATCAAAGGGTTTAGCATAGTCAGTGAAGCAGAAGTAGATGTTTTTCTGGAACTCTCTTGCTTTTTTGATGATCCAATGAATGTTGGCAATTTGATCTCTGGTTCCTCTGTCTTTTCTAAATCCAGGTAGTACATCTGGAAGTTCTTGATTCATGTACTGCTGAAGCTTAGCTTGAAGGATTTTGAGCATAATCTTACTGGCATGTGCTATGAGTGCAATTGTGCAGTAGTTTGAACATTCTTTGGCCTTTCCTTTCTTTGGGATTGGAATGAAAACTGACTTTTCCTGTCCTGTGGCCACTGCTGAGTTTTCCAAATTTGCTGGCCTATTGAGTACAGCACTTTAACAGCATCGTCTTTTAGGATTTGAAATAGCTCAGCTGTTATTCCATCACCTCCACTAACTTTGTTCCTAGTGATGCTTCCTAAGGCCCACTTGACTTCACACTCCAGGATGTTTGGTTTTAGGTAAGTAACCACACCATCGTGGTTATCTGGGTCATTAAGATCTTTTTTGTATAGTTCTTCTGTATATTCTTGCCACCTCTTCTTAATCTCTTCTGCTTCCATTAGATCCTTGTTTCTGTCCTTTATCGTTCCTATCCTTGCACGAAATGTTCCCTAGATATCTCCAGTTATCTTGAAGAGATGTCTAGTCTTTCCCACTCTATTGTTTCCCTCTATTTCTTTGCATTGTTCATTTAAGAAGGCCTTCTTATCTCTCCTTGCTATTCTTTGGAACTCTGCATTCAGATGGGTATATCTTTCCTTTTCTCGTGACAAACAGAAGGGGAAAAAGTGGAAGTAATGACAGATTTTATTTTCTTGGGCTCTGAAATCACTGCAGATGGTGACTGCAGCCACGAAATTAAAAGAAGCTTGCTCCTTGGAAGGAAAGCTGTGACAAACCTAGACAGCATATTAAAAAGCAGAGATATCACTTTGCTGACAAAGGTTCATATAATCAAAGCTATGGTTTCTCCAGTAATCATGTACGGATGTGAGAGGTGGACCATTAAGAAGATTGAGCGTCAAAGAATTGATGCTTTTGAATTGTGGTGCTGGAGAAGACTCTTGAAAGTCCCTTGGACTGCAAGATCAAACCAGTCAATCCTAAAGGAAGTCAACCCTGAATATTCATTGGAAGGACTGATGCTGAAGCTGAAGCTCCAATACTTTGGCCACCTGATGTGAAGAGACGATTCATTGGAAAAGACCCTGATGCTGGGAAAGATTGAAGGCTGGAGGAGAAGGGGGTGAGAGAGGATGAGATGATTGGATGGCATCACTGACTCAGTGGACATGAGTTTAAGCAAACTCTGGGAGATAGTGAAGGACAGGGGAGCCGGGCATGCTGCAGTCCATGGGGTCGCAAAGAATTGGACATGACTTAGCAACTGAACAACAACAACACGGATTTGGAAGCTACGTCTGATATTAAGGGGTTGACAGGTCCATGTCTCCTCTGAAGGATCTGGGAGAGCATACTTCCTTGCCTTTTTTAGCTTCTGTTGTTTTCTGGCAAGCTATGGGTTCCTTGGCTCATAAATGCATCACTCCAATCTCTACCTCTGTTGTCACATAGCCATCTGTTCCCTGTGGATTTTTACATTATCTTCCCTCTCTGTATGTTTGTGTCCAAATTTCCCTCTTTTTATAAGGACACCAACCACATTGGATTAAGGATCCACCCTACTTAAGTATGACCTCATCTTAACTCTAATTACATCTGTAGAGAGTCTATTTCCAAAGAAGTTCACATTCATAGAAACTGGGGGTTAGAATTTTTACCTAACTCTTGGGCAAGATACAGTTTAGCCCATAACGTTAGCAAAGAACGCTCAAAAAATTAAAATTATAATTTATAATAGCATTAAAAAATATAAAATATTTAAGATAAGTCTGAGAAAAGATGTGCACTAAAAGCTAGAAGACATCGCTCAGAAGAATTAAAGGTGACCTAAATAAATGGGAAGGTAAACATTGTTTATGAATCAGAAGACTCGATGTTAACATTTCAGTTCTCTCAAAATTGATCTAAATATTCAACGCAATCCCAAACAAAATCACAGGAATGTTTTTTAATATAAATTGACAATATGATTCTAGGCATTATATAGAAATGCAAAGTGCCTGGAACAGTGACAACAACTTTGAAAAAGAAGAATAAATTTGAGCAATTTATATTATATAAATTCAATATTTATTATAAAGCTACAGTAATCAAGACAGTATAGCATAGGCAAAAAGAGATAAACAGATCCATGGAACAGAATAAGGAATTCATAAATAGATCCACGTACATATCGTCAACTGATCGTTGATAAACATGCAGAGGATAGTCTTTTTAATATAGAGCATTTGAGTACATATCCAGGAAAAGAACACCAATCCATATCTTGCATCATACACAAAAATTAATTCAAAGTTGATCACAAAACTAAATGTAAAACATAAAACTTCCAGAAGAAAACGTAAGAGAAAATCTTTGTGACATTTGGATGGGAAAAAAGCTCTCTTAGATATGACATTCAAAACGTGGTCCTTAAAAGATATAAAATGATAAATTGGGCTTTTAATTGCCCTTTTAATTTAAAAAAAGATGGACTGTTCAATAAATGGCATTGGGATAATTAGCTGACCATTGGAAAAAGCAAAACTGGATTCCCGTCTCATTTCTTATATCTAATTAAATGCAGGCAGATCAAAGGGCCAAAAGCAAACAGCAGCAACACCAACAATAATTATAATATAAACACTAGAAGGAAGCCGTGGAGTTTCTTTTTCATCTTATGATCTTGGAGCAGGGAAGGCCAAGGCCTAAAATACAGAGTCCATGGAAGAAAACAACTATAAATTTGACTAAATAAAAATGTTTTGCATGGCAAAATAGTTAGTATCTATAATTCTATAGATTTTACAATCCTATAATCCTACAATCAATTAGAAAATTCCCAAAAATCAAGCAAAACAGTAAAACAATACTTACCACTTTATATCTACCTGAACAGCAAAACTTACAAGCAGGATAATATCAGATGCTAGTGAGGTGGTAGGAGTCAGAGATCATCACAAGCTGCTGGTGTGAAGATGCATTGATACGTCTTATAGTACAATTTAGAGATGTCTCATAAAATTAAATTTGTGTATAGTCTACAATCCAGTTCCATTCCTAGGGATATAATCACAAAAAAATGACCCTGCAAAGGATAAATAAACTGACATATTCAAGGATATCCATTGCAGAAAAAAACCGGGGGGAAGATCTTATATAATAAATACATGGTATCAATAGAATATGCATATGGCATATGAAGATAAAAAAAGAACTAGTTCAACATATGTTCAACTAGTTCAGTCGTGTTAGACTCTTTGCAACCCTGTGGACAGTAGCCTGCCTGGCTCCTCTGTCCATGGGATTCTCCAGGCAAGAATACTGGAGTGGGTTGCCATGCCCTCCTCCAGTGGCTCTTCCCCACCCAGGGGTCGAACCCGTGTCTCCTGCATCACCTGCACGGCAGGCAGATTTTTTACTACTGAGCCACCAGGGAAGCCCATATATTGAGTTTTAAATTCCGTCTCACAATAAAAGCAGGATAGGATTTAAAAACACCATGTTCAGTAAAAATAAAAAGAGAATGAGATCGATTATACATCACAATATTGTCCTGAAATATAGAAACATGCAAAATAATGTAACGCACTGATCATGGATACAGTCATGCATCAATAAGGGGATGAAAGGGAGATTCAAAAACACGCACTAAATAAATGAGTACACTCCTATGGGAGGGGTGGCAAGGAAAATAGGGTCAAGGATGGGGAAAGAAGGCACAACAAAAAGGGAGGCATGGACAAAGTATTCAGTGTGCCACAAACTGGGGAGTTTATTCGATAAAATCATTGCAGTTGAACAAAATAAGAACGAAAACATTTTTGTTTTACTTAAAATCAATTGTATTATTTTCTTTGACTCTTGTGTATTTATTTGGCTGGTTCAAGTCTCAGCTGCAGCACAGCAGCTTAGTTCCCCACAGCATGTGGGATCTTAGTTCTCCAACCAGGCATCAAACTGCATCCCCTGCATTAGAAGGTGGATTCTTTATCACTGAACTACCAGGGAAGTCTTCAATTGTATTTTTAAAAGCAAAAATATTGCATAAAAATTTTAAAAGATAAATGAAGAAGTTTTTTTTCAATAAGCCAGTGATATGAAAAGGCAATTCACAGAATAAACACAAACATTTAATAAGCACATGAAATTATTATCATCAACCGCAGATAAGGAAAATTCTAACTGAAGAAAAGCTTGATATTTCTTTTGCCCATAAAGTTGGAAAAAATTAAAAAAGAATGATAATATCCTTTGCTATGAAGGGTATGAAGAAATGTAGACTCTTGTGTGTGGTTGGAAATAGTATTGAAAATAACTTATGAAAACTTCAACTGAAAAGTCAAATGGACTGGAATAGATGAATACATATTCTCAAGGTAAACGGTAACAGGTGAGTGTTCAGACAATATAGCACCAATAAAAGCATAATTTCTCTTAATATAACCACTGTTTATTGACCTTTGTTATGCACTAGCATGGGGTTAAGAGCTCTACATGTTATCTCTAATAAGAAGACAGGTATTTGAAGATTTCAAGTTAACTCACTCCGGGTCACACCAAAACCCATGTGATAGTAGGTAGATGATCTCAGTACAATTCAATGTGGTGACTGAGATGGGCACAGAAATGTGCATTGAAAGCTAAGAGGAAGGAGGAGGAGCCAAGTTTGGGGTGTCCTGGAAGAGAGAACATCTCTGTTGTCTTGAAGGATGAGTAGGACAGACATAGGTGTAGTAAGCAGAGGAACCACAAGAGCAAAGGCACAGAAGCTGGGAACAATGTGGAGTGTGTCAGAGACTTCCTTAGAACATCAGAGCACAAAGTGTGAAGGATGGAATAGTATTAATAGTTGGGATGGAAAGGTTTGCAGGAGCTGCACCATGAAGGGACTTTCATGCCATGTTGAAGAATTTGGATTTTATTCTAGAAACAATGCTGTTGTTCAGTCTCTAAGTCATGTCCGACTCTTTGTTTGTGGACTGCAACCCACCAGGCTTCCCTGTCCTTCATTAGCCCAGAGTTTGCTCAGATTCATGTCCACTGTGGAGAAGGCAATGGCAACCCACTCCAGTACTCTTGCCTGGAAAATCCCATGGACGGCGGAGCCTGGTAGGCTGCAGTCCATAGGGTTGCGAATAGTCGGACACGACTGAACGACTTCACTTTCACTTTTCACTTCACGCATTGGAGAAGGAAATGGCAACCCACTCCAGTGTTCTTGCCTGGAGAATCCCAGGGACGGGGGAGCCTGGTGGGCTGCCGTCTATGAGGTCGCACAGAGTCGGCCATGACTGAAGTGACTTAGCAGCAGCAGCAGCATGTCCATTGAGTTGGTGATGCTATCTCATCATCTTATCCTCTGCCGCCCTCTTCTCCTTTTGCCTTAAATCTTTCCCAGCATCAGGGTCTTTTCCAATGGGTTGGCTAGAAATAATAAGGAGCCACTAAAGGATTTGAGTCTAGAACTGTTCTGATTAGATATGCATTGGGGGTGGATCACTGGTGGCAGTCTGGCGGGTAGATTTAAAGAGAGGAAGCCAAGAGGCGAGGAGACAGCTTGGCAGCTGCCATAGACCAGGCAAACAAAAGCAGGGGTGGTACTGGTGGAAATACAAAACAGTTCCAAGTCTTCTTTAGAAAGCAGAATGGATAGATGTTGATAATGGATTGGAGGTGGGAGCAGAGGGAAAGAAAAGTGTGACAGTCAGGGCAATTGCATGTGGATGGCTCATTATTCATTTAAGAATACCAAGGGAAAAGTTGGGTTGAGGGGTAGAGAGAATAAGGAGGCCAGTTTGGGGTTATGAAGGTGGAGATTTCTGGGAGGTATCCTAGTAAAGAGGTCCAGCTCTTTAGTCACAAACCCAGAGAACTAGCTTCTTTCTGGACAGCTCCTCAATGGCTCTTTTTAAAAAAAAAAAAAAACAACTATTTATTTATTTGGCTGCACCAGGTCTTAGTTGCAGCACTCGGTAATCTTTTAGTTGTGTCATGCAAACGTTTAGTTGCAGCATGTGGGATCTAGCTCCCTGACCAGGGATAGAATCTGGGCCCCCTGAATTGGGAGCGTTGAGTCTGCCCCTCTGCCCCTGAACCACCAGCTCTTGTTGATCGTGTCCTTAGTATGTCACCACTACTGCCACCATCCCCACCACAACCTCCAACAGTTTCTGCCTCCATTTCGTCTATTTTGGAAGCTAGTACCACCGTTCATTCGGGCTCCCAAGCCAGAAACCTGGGAGCTGTCTTCTAACATAACACATTTCATAAATCACTAAGTCCCATTGAATCTACATTTAAACAGCTTTCCTAAATCTGTCCTCTCCTCTCCATTCCCTCTGCCACTGCCTAAATAGACTCTCTTTTTCTCTCAGCTGACCCTCTAAAACTTTTCACAGCACAGATCCTCCTCCTGCTTGTCTGTCTTCAGAACTGTCCTTAAAGTGATATGTCTAAACTGCAAATCTGACAGCGTTTATCCACCCTACTAGACAACATTTGCTGGGTTTCCCAGGTGGCTCAGTGGGTAAAGAACCTGCCTGCAGTACAGGGTCAGGAAGATCCCCTGGAGGAAGTCATGGCAACCCACTCCAGTATTTTTGCCTGGAGAATCCCATGAGAAGAGGAGCCTGGTGGGCTACAGCCCACAGAGTCACGAAGAGCCGGACACAACTGAAACAACTGAACACGCACTCACAGACAGCATTTACTATTTTCTCATCTCTGTGTGAGAAAGGACACGCTCCCTAGCATAACAAACACCATTGCCATTCATCACTCTCCAGTCGCACCAGCCCAGTGCGTTTTTAAGTCCTAACAATACCAGACTGTTCATAGTGTACTGTTGCTCACAAGGCTTCTTCAGGCCTCCATGCCTTCATACCTACAGTGTCTTCTACCTGGAATGCCGCTGTCTCTGGAAAGAGATTCTTACACACTGAGGTATATGCAGGAGGGTGCTTCCAGGAGGGAATTTGGGAATACCTGTTAGGTGTGAGAGAGGCTGGATTAAGCAGCAAGAGAAGTTGAAATACACTGCGCCTGCAGAAGAGGCATCTGGCAATTCCCATGGGGAATCTCAAGCTGCGATAGCCCTTCATGGTTGTCCCTGGAATGGGGCTGGGTAAACCCACACCCCAAGCAGTCCTTGCATGCACACGGCCTAGGGAGGGAGTGCAGCCTGAAGCAAGATGGCTTTCCTCCTCCACAGGCAATTCTGGAGAGACTTGGCTGTGAGTCAACTCTCCTGCATCTGGGGAGGCGAACACTTTGTCCAGTGAAGGAGGAGATTTGCAAAGGGGGGTCCTGGCAACATACTGCAGAATTCTCTGCAAGCACCTTCATAGATCTGGCCAATCCCCTTCAGTCTTTGAAACCCAGCTCAGATTTTACCTGCTTCCTTCCTCATCAACACTCCCTTTGAATAAATCCCGACTTCTGTTCCTTGCATAGGATTTTCATCCTCAGAAAATGCATGTTTCCATGTCTGTCTCCCCAGCAGATAGTGAGGAGAGTGTAGGTCTGTATTTCAGAAACTACAACAGTGTCTAGCACACATTGGCTAGTTAATAAATGGACAATGCACTGAATTAAATAGGATTGACTCGTGAAGGAGACAGCTACAAGGTTATAAAAGAAGGCTGGAGTTTAATCGCCAGTAAGGATGGCAGAGAAGTGGATGACAGAGAAGCACTCATCTCAGGTCCGTTCACTCCTCTCACTTCACTTGGGAACCAGGTGAAACCCAAGAGTCCCAGATTAAAGCAGAGCAAGGCTCTCCTGCTTGGAATAATCAAAGTAGGGCAGGAAGACTGTCACTTGTAAATAACCATGAGGCTGATGGAGCTGAGAGGCAGAAGTAAAACCTAGAGGGAAGGAGAGGAAGTTAAACAGCTTCAGGCCTCTGCACCGTACCTGACAGTTGTCACTTAGATTCCAATATGAAAAATGACAGAAAAACAAGCACACCAACATATGCACATACAGCCACAGAAGAAGCAGTCAAGCGCCCCCAGAGACAGAAAACACACATACACACACAAAATGAATAAAAATGGACACAGGGGAAAAAAATCTGAAAATTACAGATCACTGTTATATGTAAATGAAACACCTATGACTTTCTATCTTTATTTATCCCTAGACAGCAGTCAACCCTCATTCACCTTCCAGAAACCTCTGGCAAGAACAGTAGTTTGGATTGCAGGTCCCACCACATCTCCTTCATCCTTTGTCCCCAGTCTAGCATGGCCTTCTCTTTTCCCGCTTCTTAGCAGCTCCCACGTATAAATGCCTAAGCACAGCACAGCATGTATATATGTGTTTATAAGGGCTTCCCTGGTGACTCAGATGGTAAAGAATCCACCTGCAATGTGGGAGATCTGGGTTTGATCCCTGGGTTGGGAAGATCCCCTGGAGGAAGGCATGGCAACCCACTCCAGTATTCTTGCCTGGAGAATCCCCATGGACAGAGGAGCCTGGCGGGTTGCAGTACCATCCATGGGGTTGCAAAGACTGGGCAACTAAGCACAGCACAGCAGCTCCCAGCCAGAGGGAGAAATGTGAGAACATCCCTGACTGTGGCCAGCAGGGGGCAGTGCTCCACAAGAAATAATCAGAACCGGCTTCAAGAAACCTGCTTTAAATGAAAGAACAGGGGAAGAGGAGAAGCAAGAGGTCCAACCAACACAGCGTTCTGATCATATTCCCTGACCCGGGGCTCCCTTCTTTTCAGCTTCCTCAGCACCCACTCCCTCTTCTCCTCAGCTACAATGTCTCCATCATCAGTTTAGCACATGTCAGACTTTGGCTCTACTCAACTTTCCAGAGAAGCCTGAGCTAAGAGATCCCACTGTCTAGTGCCCACCACCCCTCCCCAAGTCTCTTGTCCCCTCCTACTCTATCCTGGTTCCCAAGGTGGTCAGGACTCCCGAGTTTTTGGTTGGACTCCTGACTGATGCCCAGGAACCCACACAGGGAGCGTGATTCCAAGGCCACCTCTTGGAGGATGCATGCATCCTTGCTGGCACCAAGGGCACAGCTAGTCTGGTGGCCCCTTCTCTTCTCTGGCCTGGCACACGGTACTGTGCACAAACTGTGCAACAGTACAGGTTGGCCCTCTTACTTCCCGCCCCTGAGGTGCCCTAAGTGAGCACTTATCATGCTAAGCACTGCCAGGATGATCTCATTTAATCTTCCTAACAACCCTGTGTTGTTGTTCAGGGGCCAAATCGTCTCCTACTTTTCGACCCCATGGACTGCAGCATATCAGGCTTCCCTATCCCACACCATCTCCCGGAGTTTGCCCAAGTTCATGTCCATTGAATCAGTGATGATTCAACATCCCTGCGAGGCAGGTCTTACCTTCCCATGTTGCAGATGAGGAAGTTGAGGCGAAGGGAGGCGTGTGCTTTGCTCATGATGGCTCAAAGCATAAAAGTTGAGTATGGAGCTAGGACACAGGGCTTTCTCTCCCCTCCGGCACAACATTGCTGGTTCTGCTGTGGCCACCACACTGCCTCCCTTCTCCCCAACTGCCTCTATGCTCTCTTCCTTCTTCTCTCTGGTAAACTAGCATTCAGGGATTGTGACCTTCCTGTCAGCTCCTTTCTCCTGCCTCCAGTCCTTACTCAATCAGATTTCAAGAGCTTAGGAAAGGACATAAGAAAGCAAGAGTCAGAAAGAGAAGGCAAAGAAGGCAAGCACTGCACTGGGAAGGAAGGAAGGTGAGTGAAAGAGGGAGAGGAGCCCTGTGCCCAGATGAAAGGGGCACAGGCAGGGTCTCCATTGTGTGGGCACAAAGGGGCCATATGCCTGGCAGCCTACACAGTGTGTGTGTGTGTGTGTGTGTAAGGGGAGGAGGGGAGGAGTGGCTAAGAGGTCCCCTTCATTCTCTCAAACCCCTGAGGCCCTGCTGTCTGTCACTAGGGGTGGAGTTTACTGATAAAAGGGCAGAGGGGAGTAATTATGACAGACAGCACAGGAGGGTCAAGGCTGGAGGTAACCGGGGATGGAAGAGGACTTGGAAAGCTGAAAGGGGCGGGGCTTGATGGGAAGGGGCTGGAGGAAGAAGGGGTAAGGTGCCTCCAAACCACCCCTCCCCACCCACTGGCCCCATGTGCTGCATTTTGGAGGTTGTGAAATGAGGACCCCCCCACCCCAAGATGCTTCCTCTACTAACTTTCCGTTCCTTCCTCCTCCCTGAATGTTAGCCATGGAGTGCTCTTTTTCCTCTCATGCAGGGACCTCCCTGAGAGTCTCCTCTCCCAGGGCCTGGTCCCTTGCTCCCTTCCCCCTTCCACTCCCCACCTCCTTCATCTCCAGTCCCGTGGAGCAGAGCGGCAGCCGAGGCCAATTGATTATCTGAAGAAATTCGGAGCTAGCAGTAGAACAGCTGCAGCTGCCCCCTCTCACCACCCCTGGGCCCTCAGGGATCCTTGAGGGGAGGGGCCCCGTAACCCCTTCTGCTTTCCAATAGGACAAAGTGTTTCGAGAGAAGCAGGGCGCTCAGGGGACTGAGGTTGCTGTGCAGGGGAAGGCGCAAAGCCCTCAGGGCCAGGAATGGAAGACACTGGTTCTAAATCCACCATCGTGGAGGAGTTCCATCGCCTTTGCATTTTACCTGCTTTTTAAACAAGGGTGTTGGAGTCAGCAAATCCTGTATTGCCTTCCAGCCCTGGCCCCTTGTAGGCCTCAGACTCTCCCGGGTCTCAGTTCAGCCCTCCCTCTTGCCAGGCTCTAGGCAGAGCACATTTCATCTAAATCAGATGGGAAGGGAAGATGTCAGCCTCTTCCTCTACGGGAGTTCCTCCCTGAGTCTAACTCAAACTGCTCCTGCTGCTGATGTCATTCTTTGCCCATCAGGGATCTATCGGGTGCTGAAGGACATCCAAGCAACTTCCACCCAGTGTTGGCCTTCAGCCTTCTCAGATGACCTTATGGTTGAAAAGGATCTTCAAGTTTACCTAGCCAGTGTTTCATCTCTGCAGGAATGGCTCACTGGTAATTCTGCCTATTTGGACTCCTCCTCCTGGAGGCAGGCACTCCCACTGCTGGACAGCTCCAGATGTTGCAGTTTTTTGGAGACAGAAATCTGTTTCCTTTCACTTCCACCTACTGGTCTTCATTCTGCCTCCTGGGGCCTCATAGAATGTCTGTTTTTGTTTTTCTTTCAATATTTGAAGATGGGTATCCTATTGTCCCTAAGTCCACACCTGTAAAGGGCTTCCCTGGTGGCTCAAACGGTAAAGAATCTGCCAGCAATTCAGGAGACCTGGATTGTTCAGTGGGTTCAATCCCTGGGTTGGGAAGATCCCTTGGAGAAGGAAATGGCTACCCACTCCAGTATCCTTGCCTGGAAAACTCCATGGACAGAGGAGCCTGGCGGGCTACAGTTCATGGGGTCACTAAAGTTGGACACAACTGAGCAACATTCACTTTTTCTACACTTGTAAAGACAAATATCCTCAGTTTTTCACCTGTTCCTTCTGTGAAGTTATTTCCAGACTTCACAGGAGTGAAGTGTGTGGGGACTTCTTGACCACACAACTCTGAATACTCTCTAGTTTATCAAAGTTCCTGTTAAAATAGGAGTCCATAGAGCACCACCTCGCAGGCTGGGTCATTTCAGAGAAGCAGAGAGGTATTGGCAGTATAGGACACAAAAAAATCTGGGTTTGAACTTCCTCTCTTCCCCTAACTAGCTGTGTGACTTTGGGCAAGGCTCTTTTCTTCTCTGGACTCTAGTTCCCTCATCTATAAGTTAACTTTAGAGTTGCTCCCAGGACTCCTTTGATATTCCTTCAGCTCTCCTTTGTATCCTTGCCCCTACTTCTCTCTTAGTCCCAGATGCTCCACTGTGTTCTTTCTTGTATCCAAAAGCTGAGGAACACAAAATGGGCCAAGAACTGTGACCACAAGGAATTGTGACCCAGCTCAGAGGCAATAATGATTCACAGCCACAGCATGAATTGTTGCATAGCCCAGCAGCAGGGACCCACAGACACACATTTAACACAGGTTCCACTGGGACACTCAGCTCCTTCTCTGATTCACAGAGAACAGGAGCAGAAGCACAACATCAGAAGAGTCAGAAAGTGTCACTGGATGGGTATCAAGATGGAGGTACTCCACTTTAGGTGGAGGAGCCTGGCACCTGCTACACATTCCCCTACACACTCTGGCATCTCTCTTCTTTTTTTAATTTTCCCACCATAATGAGCTCTCATGACCCCATAAGAAGTCTTCAAAGCTTAGGGCCCTCAATGCCCGCCCTACCATAACCTGCAATCCAGCGTCCCAACCCAGTCGAATGATCCACAGCCATACCTGGTGCTAGAATGAGGTCACTTTAATTTTTCCTTGTATATGAAATCAGAACTGCAACAGGAGGGAATCACACATGGGACACAGACCTCTGAGGGCCCACTGTTGGGGAGGGGTTCTTAGGAAGAAGTGAGGATACTAGGGGAGGGCTGGAAAGAGAAAAGAAGCAGGCAGGACTGGGGTGGGATTGTCTGGGGATGAAGGGAACTGAAGAAGGACCCAGGAGCGCTGGAAGGTTAAAGGGGGTATCATCCCAGAGGATTAGGGTGTCAGGACAGATGGATCCTAGGAAGGGATATGGGTGTGGTGAGGGAAAGGGATCCCCCATACACCTGGAGTTGCAGAAGGAACAAGAAAGGGAAGGGAATTAACCAGGGAGGAAGTAAGAGAGACCAGGCTGGGCTGCCAGGAGCCTCCTCACTCTACCCCAAAGTGCATGACTCGGCAATAAATAGTAATATTTATAAATAAATAAGTAAATAAATAGATGAATAAATAAATAAATACATAAATAAATAATATCCTTGTAGAGCTAGGAGTTTGGTGTGAGGGAGGTTGAACGTGGGAAATGTGGGAGCGCATCTCTTCTACAGAGGTTCTCCAGCTCTTCATTCTGTCAGTGACCCCCAGCTAGTGAGCAGTGGGCACAGCAACATGGGGGGAGGGCGGGGACAAGAGGCCCTCAAGGTGGGGTGGAGTAGGGCTCTCTCCCCTGCTAAAGGCAGCTTAAGGAAGGAGAAAAAAATACAATGAACAAGTCATGGGGCAGGAGAGCTGAGCTTTCCCAGAGGGCAATAACAGGGCATAACCCTTGCATCCCACAGAGAAATCAGTGTGGGTTTCTCACATCTTTGAGGTGGGAGGGGAAGGAAGAAGCAGATATGAGATCCAGCCCACCCACCGCCGGGGCCTTTTGCAGATACTCTGGGCTGAGTCTGGGGACATGCTCCCCAACCCGAAGATCTAGGTTTCCCTTTCTCTAGCTGCACACAAGGAAGAAGCAAATTGGGATGGTTGGGTGGAAGGGGAAGCAAGAGGGCCAAATAGCTCAAAGAGGGCAAGGCACTCACTACCAAGTAAGAACCGAGGTCTGTATATGCTAAGCCTCAGGAAAGAGATAGAAAACAGGGAGTTCCCACAATTCCCAGCTACTGAGATGCCCCTCAGAGGAGTTAACTCCCTGAGCCCCCTGCCTCCCAGGGCTAGACTGACATGCTTAAGAAAAAGCCCACCCCACTCTAATCCCAGCCTTCCTCCTTCCTGTTCCCATGCCCCCTCCCTACTATGGGTAGGAGAAACTGGAACGGGGTAGAAAGAGGATGGGAGGCAGAGATGGGGTCTGGGGAAGGGGCGGGGAAGTCTCTGAAAATTTGGGACTAGGAGTAGAAGAGGCAGCAGCCCATGAGCGAAACAAGGGGGAGACGCCAAGACTATACCCACCACCCCAGCAAACACTTCTAACCAGCTGGGCCCCGACCACGAACCGTGGAAGGTACCCACGAGACGAGCCCTTCGGGTGCCTGGATGAGTAAAAGAAAGTCGCCTTCATGACCCAGCAGTGGGCACTCTGCCTGGGCCCGGGGCCTGCGGGTACATGCCATGCGGAGGTACAGGGGCTCAGGAAGGAGAGGCGGTTCTAAGCAGTGGGCGGGTGAGAAGGGACCCCAGCGAGGCCCGGGGGAGAGAGGTGAACCCAGGGGGCAGGCAAGCCATGTTCACACGTCCAGCACGTGGTTCAGGTAGGAGATGTAGCAGATGGCCAGGCGCAGGATCTCAATCTTGGAAAGCTTCTTGTCGGGGGGCAGCGTGGGCAGCAGCTTGCGCAGCTCGGCGAAGGCCAAGTTGAACGCTTCCACGCGGATGCGCTCCCGCGTGGCATGGGCCGTGCGATACTTGGCGGTGGCGCGCCGCCGGCGCCGCCGCTCTTCTCGGCTCAAGTGCTGCAGGTCTTTCCGGCCCGGCTCCCCAGATTCCAGGCCCCGAGCCTGGCCCCCTCTAGGCCCCCCAGGCCCCGCCCCGTCAGGGCCCGCCCCGCCCCCACAGTCGCTGAAGCCTGACTCGGTCTCAGAGTGGGTGAGAGGCAGGTCCAGCTCCATGGTGTCTGAGTTGAGCATCATGATGGATGCCCCCCGCCCTGTGAGATCAGGACCCCCTCCCCACCCCTCCCTCTGGGAGCCTGAAAGCTGGTGGCGGGAGGGGCAGGAAGGGCCTGGGGTGGTGAGGTCTGCCACTGAGCTCAGCAAGTCAGAGCCACTTCAGTGTTCCATGGCCAGGGTTCTGGTCGGGAGTCTGGAAGAAAGAAGGGGAAACGAATAAGTTCAGAGGGAGGAAGCAGGTGACAACCCAAACGTCCATCAAAAGATGCATGGATTAAAAATGTGGCATACACTCACAATGGAATATCATTCAGCCTTAAAAGGGAAGAAAATCCTATCACCAATGCTACAATATGGAAGAACCTTGAGGACATTATGCTAAGTGAAATAAATCAGTTGCAAAAATACAAATATCGTATGATTCCACTTCTATGATGTATCTAAGTAGTTAGCAGAAAGTAGAATGATGCTTCAGAGTCTGAGGCCAGGAGCAGGGGGAGTATTGCTAAAAAGTTAAGTTTCAGGTGTACAAGATGAAAAAGTTCTGGAGCTCTGTTTCACAACAATGTGAATATACTTAACACTACTGGACTATACACTTAAAATTTCTAATTTTATGTTATGTGTTTTTATCACAATAAAAAAAATGTTTAATAATTAAAAGGACAGAGGACTGAGCAAGACTGGAGCCACAGCTCCAAGAGAGATGGGCTATGGCTCTAAACCTCTCCTAGTTGTGAGGGGAACATTGCAAGCCTTGGCCCTGCCATCCCCTCCCTCCCAGGGCCCCTCTCCACCCTGGCTGCTTCTGTATGTGTGTGTGGAGGGGTGCGGGTGATAAACACTCAGATTGCCCTTTGTAGAGTGGACTGGGGCATATGGAGCTCAGCACCGCTACCCAGCTCAGTCCTTCCCAGCCCCCAAACCCCACACAACAGGACCATAGCAGACGTCAGATCCTACCACCCTGACCACTAGAATCAGGGGCACGTAGCTCCTCTGGAAATGGTCCCCCTGCCCAGGACAGCCCCTTCCTCCAGCTCTGTCGTCAACACTCTCGACCTTGCTGTTCCTTGGCCCGTTTGGCAACTGTGCAAGCAAGACTGGGTAAAGGGAATGTAATCAGCTCTTCATTCCACATCCCCCCCCCCAGCTCAAGGGCAGTTCAGAGATGGTCTGCAGAGGAGGATGAGGATAGCTTTTGGGGACCTCTGTTTGGGGCTTGGCTAAGGTTTGCTTGTCTCTGGGAGCAGAGGAGGTCAGGGAGAGGCAGCTGGAACAGGGCCCGGGAAAGGTTGAGGAAAGGGCTTTGCTCTGGGGGAATGTCAATCCGAAACAGCAGGTCGCTCATTGTGGGCTCTGCAGACTTAACTTCCAGAAACAGAAGCACAGAGGCTCCCTCGCTATCACCGTCTCCCCTTCCTCACCAGCCTGAGTTCTCCTGCCTGAAGCAGACCTTCACAGGGGTCAGGACTCCCCAGCCTTGCCCCACCCCACCATGCAGAAAAGAGGCACAACTGAATAGTTCACTAATAGTAAGCTCTGAGGGTTGAGGGGTGCAAGATCATCACCATCTGATGCATGTACGCCCACAACCACAACACAGAAGCGGAGGAGGTGGGTGCGGAAATTCAGGACACACTCCATATTCCAGGACCCAAAGAAACAAGAAAGAATGCATGGCAATAGCATAGGAGGCCCTGAAGTCAGCACCTCCCGATATGTGTTTAGTGCTGCAACTCCCCACTCCCGTGCTCCAGGAGTTCAGCTGCCGGGTTCTCCACATCGATCACAGCCCGGGTCTCCCTCTCCCTGGTCCCCACGTTCCTTCATCCCTGATCACTTTACCCTTCCTTCCCCCAACCCACTCCATCTGCTCCCAATCTGACCCCAGTCCCATTTCCACCTGCCCCACTGTCCTCCCCAACTCCAATCTGTGCAGTAGCTTCTATTTACCCATCAAGTCAGTCCTCACCCCAAAATCCACTTCTGCTCTCAAAGTTCCAGGCTCCGAAGATCTGTAATTCCAAGCATCCGGGGAAGGACTTCCTGCCCCGCTTCCACCATCCCCAACCCAACTGAGAATGATAGGCACAAAGAGTCCAAGGGGAGAAGTGGGTAAGAGGGAGGTCCAGAGATGGAGAGAGACACAGCACGAGACAGAACTAGAGGGAGGCTCTGGGAGGGGACTTGAGCCAGAGAGTGGGAGGGACACGCCCAGCCTTCCCAGCCCGTGGTTCCCCCTTTACCTAGGAGGACCCTGTGAGGGGGTCCAAACTGGCAGGACAGGGGGGCAGCGCTGACAGCCCCAGTCTCCTCTGGCTGCTCAGAGCTCATCCGTCTGCAAAGTTATTGACCAGCTTTCTAGACCTCTCCAGGGCAGCGTGGCATGGCTGTACAGGCTCCGGGGCAGGTGAGAGGGGTACACATGTTGGGGATAGAGGGCCCAGGTGGAGGTGGTAAGCTTAGCCAGGTACTGGGGCCACCCACACTCACATGCACACACACACTCACAGACATACACCTGAGCTGGCCCAGCCCTATGTATATATATGGAGATACACACACACCCCCAGCTCTCCATTGGCTGGCCCAGCCCCCCTTTCTCATCAATATTAAACAGTCAGGCCAGGCAGCCATTGGCAGAGAGATCTAGGAACCCCCCTGGGAGCTGGGGGCGGGGGCTGGCCCTGGGGGGGGCGGGGAGTGGGGGAGCAGGGACATCTGTTCTCCATGCATATTTCATAAGCAAGAAATGGAGAGCTGGGGAAGGGGTGGGGCTGGGGCGAGAGCCAGGGCAGGATCACAGATGAACCCCCTCAGTCTCTCACACCAGAGGCGGTAGGGACAGAGGCCCCTGGCAAGCCAGGTTAAACCATGGTCCCATTCTGAGTCCCAGTTGGACTGTGATAGCCCCTTCCCATGTCTCCTTTTCCCTGGGAAAAAGGCTCCCCAGGGTACTAACAGGGAAGTCTAGAAAAGAGCACGTGGACAGCACTAAAGCATAGAAGAGGACCCTTGAGTCCTTCCCCTCACCAAGATCTCATTCTTTGTAAAGCTGGTTCCCAGCAGCCCCCTTGCCAGGCTACCTGTGGCTACTGTTCAAGCCCCTGCCCTCATCAGCCCTGGGACTCACCGCACCCTCTTATCCCAGCCCCCAGCGCCCCACCTACCCCATCACCAGAGGAGGGGTGGGGTCAGATGCCTGACACAGGTCCCATGAACAGTTTTTCTAGGCTGGCTGGCCCAATTGGACCCACTGGGAATTGTGGACTCTCAGGAGGAGAGAAATAAGGCTAAAAGGAGCAGAGCACAGGAGTGCCAAGAGAGGAGGAACCAGGGTGGGAAGGACACTGGGGGAGGAGGGCAGGGCACCCAGGCAGGCGTCAAGCATGCTGGGGCATCAGATGAGCAATGCGGAAAACCAGCTATAAAATAATATGCAAATAGGCATTGATTAAGTTCACATCGATAGCTCAGCTGCCTCCAGTCTGCGTGTGCATGTATGTGCATATCTGAGGGTGTGTGTGTGTGTGTGATGCAGGGTGGCAGGAGCAGGGAGCAAGGGAAGCACCACAGAGAGGCAGTAGGCTATGCTACAGTACCTAAAGTTCTCTTCCCCACTCAGCTGTTGAGCGTCTTCATTGAACCTTTGTGAAGATCCAGAAATGAACCATAGCTGGGAAGACTCCAGAGACCGTGTGCTACAGTGAAGAAAGCTCTGTCGGCTGTGTGACTTTGGACAAGTAACTTAACCTCTTGAACATCAGTCGTGTCCAACTCTTAGCAACCCTCTGGACTGTAGACAGCCAGGATCCTCTGTCCACGGAATTTTCCAGGTGAGAATGCTGGACTGGGTTGCGATTTCCTTCTACAGGGGATCTTCCCGACCCAGGGATTGGACCCACATTTCTGGCATCCCCTGCATTGGCAGGTGGATTCTTTACCACTAGCACCACCTGGGAAACTCTCTTGAACCTCAACCTTTCTTTCCTGTAAAATAGGATTAACTATAGCTGCCACTTAGATTGCCAAGGAGATGAAGTAAGATAATGCATGTCATGGGCCTGGACCTTAGTAAGAGCACAGCCTACCTTCAGGCTTTTGGAAGCATTTACCATTTCCCCGTTGCTGATCAACCTTTTCTGGGCTTTCTCCAGGGTAAGGCATTCCCAAAGGGGAGTCTTGTAATTCTTTCCCAAGCTCCCCCACCCCTCCCCATTCCCAGGTCTGGGAGGTGCCAAATCCCACCTGGGCAGGCCCAGACAGGTGCCCAGGCGCCAGCAGATGGGCTGAGCTGGAGGCGAAAGGAGGTTTGAGGAGGGGGGCTGGGGGGGCAGGGGATCAGGTGGCATCTCAGTTCTTGCATCATCATTGCCATGGTGCTGATTAAAAACCAATCTCTACCTAATGAGCCCCCAGCAACAACAATCATACCTCCCCCACCCTCCTGCCCTCCATCCCATCCAAGGAAATTGGGAGACTAAGAGACTCAGGAGAGAGTGCCATGGAGGAGAGGAAAGATACAGAACAACTGGGAAATGGAGAGGAAACAGAGGAAAGGAAGCGGGAGACATGGGGAGATACTGAGATGGAGAAAAGATGAGAAAACAGCGTCATTAGGTTACAGACATGGGAAAGATGTAGAGAAATGGGAAGACTCCTAATGGGGAGATGGAGGTGTAGAGGAGACAGAGATAAAAGAGAAGATGGGAGCAGAGTTGCCAGGTTGCCAAGGCTTTGTGAAAGACTCGGAGATGCAAGATATAGGGGGACCGAGATGTGGGGAGAGACATGAAAAGAAGAGATGGTTAGGGAGACACAGAGGTGAATTGTGGATGTGGAGAATACACCGATATTCAGGGATGGACAGAAACTGATGCTGGGAGAGAGTCCTGAGGGACTCTGAGACAGCATGGAGATACACAGACACGAGGGAGGCAGAGCACAGAGTGTTGTGAGGAAACAAAAAAATTACTGGAGACAGAGAGACAAGGTGAGGAGACACGACAAACAGAGCTAGAGAGTGAGGGACCATTACTGACATGGTGAGGCCTGGTTTCCCAAGGGTGAGACAGTGAGAAAAACAGAAGCAGAACCTGGAAGGACCATAGAAGCAGAAAGGAACCATGGCAGGGTGGAGATGGGAGACAGAAACCAAATCTTATTCCCAGCCTCCCTCCTTTTAAGCAGTTTGGCTCAGATACGGTGGCTCTCCAACCTCCATCCCTGGAGCGCCTGCCCAGGTTGTTCCCAGTGCAGGTTGAGGGCTGATGGTACAAAGGGGTGAGAGAGTGCTCTAGGACAACCGCTGCCTCCTCTGCTGTCTTTCCAGGGTCCTGGACTTTGGAGCCTCCAGCCCCAGTCTTCACTCAGGGATCAGTTTCTGTTCCTTGGGAGAGTAGCTAAAAAGAACATAAGCATGTGATAAAGAGGGCTTCCCAGGTGGCACTAGTGGTAAAGAACCCACCTGCCAATGCAGGAGATACAAGAGACACGGGTTCGTCAATCCCTGGGTCAGGAAGATCCCCTGGAGAAGGGCATGGCAACCCACTCCAGTATTCTTGCCTGGAGAATCCTATGGACAGTGAAGCCTGGTGGGCTACAGTCCATAGGGTCGCAGAGTTGGACATGACTGAAATGACTTAGCATGCACATGAGATGATCATTGTGGTTTATTTACTAATTCATGTCTGACTCTTGCAACCCCATGGACTGTAGCCCACCAGGCTCGACTGTCCATAGGATTCTCCAGGCAAGAAGACTGGAGTGGGTTGCCATGCCCGTCTCCAGGGGATCTTCCTGACCCAGGGATCGAAGCTGGGTCTCCTGTGCTGCAGGTGGATTCTTTACTGGATGAGCCACCATGTGGTAATGAGAAGGAGCGAAAAACAAGGAGTGGTGGGCAGCACTACTAACTCTACTGAACTTGGGACCAGCAGACCCGGGTCCAAGTCCTGGTGACTCGACACATCATTAACCTTGACTGAACCTACTTTGTCATCTTTGAAAGGGGGACAATGTTACCTCCCTCATAGGGCTTTTGGGGAAGTGTTAGGCATCCTAAGCCCTTAGGTCGTGCACTGTGACTCAAAGGTGGCAAGAAGTTTCTCTGCACATGTATATGAGGCTTGATGACTGAGGGAGGCTGGAGGGAGCTCGGAGGTCAACTTGGGTTGCCAGCAGCTCCAGGCTCTGAGTGGGGAGGAGAATCCTGGGAGTTGTATAAGAGTCTTTGCTGTATGGAGGGCAGGAGGATGGGGATGGGGGGTAGGGGTGGGAGGATGAATGTGGCTCTGTGGCTTTATGGCTGTTTTGCATTTTATAGGCATTCACTTTTTTCAGATTGTTACTCACCATCTCTTTTCATCACCACACTGCAGGCCTCTGAGGTGGTGGGGGAGGAAGGGAGGAGGGGGAGGTAGGGAAGACACAGGGGCAGGGGCCTGCTCCTTGAGGGTGGGGGTAGGGCCTGGAGGAGCTGGAAGCCGTGGGTTTGGCAGGAGAGGGGGTGACATATGTGGGGAGCCCTGGGGACCCAACCAGGCAAGCGACTGGCAGGGAGAGCAGACGGCATTAACCCTCGCTGTGCCACACTGCCCGATCCTTCCCCAGGAGTGGCTGGGGGGTGGGGGTGTTATCAGCTGTGCTCTGGGTCACAGGAGCCTCTGGGCAGGAGCCACTGTGTTCCTGGGAAGTGGCGGCTGTCTTGGATCTTCTTCCTTCCTTCCTTCCCTCCCTTGGCTGCTTCCACGTGCTCTCCCTCTGTCTCCCTGTCTCCACCTCTCTGTGCCCCTAGGTGACAGCGGGTCTCCGCCACCCTGGCTAACAACACAATCTGTCCCTTTCTCTGCCGCCAGCCCGCTGGAAGCCCCCTTTCGGCACCGGGCCCCTGAGCCCTCTCTCACCCCGGTCCCCCCAGGCCTTGTCGCTTTTGTCTCCTCAGGCGGCCTCCCCTTTCTTCTCTCCTCTCCGCTTACCTCTCCCCAGCTCTGAGCCCATCCTCAATCTCATTAGGGCTTCCTCCGACCACTGCCCACCCACCCCCCCCCACCCGCAGCCTCTCCTACTCCCTCCCCCATCCATCTGTCTCCCCCAAGCCCTCCTCTTTGTGTCCACCCATCTGTCACCACCAGCTCTGGGCCCACTCCCCCTAGCCATGCCTGCCCGGCCTCTCTCCCCTCAGGCTCAGCTCCCTCGCAGGCTCCCGGGCTCCTTCCCTCGGTCAGCCCACTGCCACTCGCCCTTCCCTCCTTTCTTCTTTTCCCAGATATCCTTTCATCTCTGTTGTTCCTTCTTTCCCTCCAGTTTCTCTAACTCCTCCTCAGTTGATGGGGGAAGAAGAAGGGGACTCTGGGGTCCCGGCCCCCAGCCCCTGAGCAGCCAGCCAGCCAGAGTCAGAGCTGGTAACATTTACTCACAGTTGCATCATCTCCTCAGGCCTCCTGAGATGCCCCCTCCACTCCTGCCTCGTCCTCTACGGATGGGGACAGGGGCTCCAGCTGCCCTTCTTCACCACAGCTATGTGCAAGCCCCTCTACCTTCTGAGTGTGGGGCTCTGGAAGAAATCAAATCCCACCTGACCTGACCTTCCAAGGCTCTCTGTTTCCCAAAGGTCACTTTAGCAACCCCCACCAAGCTTGTTTTGAGTTGGGGATGCTGAGTTTCAGGATGGCTTTTCGACCACTACCCACAGTCATCTGTCCCTGTGTTAGAGGGCAGCCAGTCCCCCCAGCCCCACCTCGACCCTGCCCCCACCTAGGCCTCCCTCTCCCATGGGAGAACTTTCTAACTACCTTAGAAAGCTCATGAATCAGCCAACCCTTCAAGCCATCCCCTGCCCTGAGGGGTTTAAGATGAAAGGGAAAAAGGAAGAGAGGAGGACAGAGCAGGGCAGGGCCTCAGATGACAGCCTGGGCTGACTCCACACAGATGAAAACACTGGGGCCCAGAGAGGGGCGTGCCCTTTCCAAAGTCACACAGAACATTGGAGGTACTCCAGAAGATTCGGTCCTGAGCCTTTCCCACAACTTGAAACTCCTCCCTACAAGCCTGCCCAGAGCAAACCCTCCATCCTCTGAACTCAGGTAGAACCTGTTTGTAGCACTGATTTTGCACGGAGCCCATGCTGCCTGCCCTGGTTATTTATCCCATGCTGCCATCGAGACTCTGGATCCCAAGTCTCTATGGGAAGGTGCCGTATCTCATACCCTTTTACGATGCTGGGACACAGTGCCTTGCCCATTGTCAGGCTCAATAAATGTTTATTACCGCTGCAGCTGCCAGTGCAGACATAAGAAATGTCTCACACAGCTCTAACATGCTGTGGAGCCTTCAGCAAGCCACGTCACTCCTCTGAGCTGCCGTTTCCCCATCTATCAAATGAGGTAGACCATAAACACAATTCCTAAGGTCTTGTCATGTGGTTCCTGGAAGAAACAAAGTCCTTCTGAACAACCTGGGATGTTGGTGCAGGACCCGACTCTGGATGGAAATGCCTCCTCCCAGGATGCGCCTTCAGGAGCAGTGACCCAGATGCGGGAAATAGAAGAGTAAACCCTCTACTCGGAGAAGCTGGGAGAGAGAGACCAGCGCACAGCAAAGCCTTCAGTCTTGTCTTCAGGGACCCGGTGCCACAGAGGGGAGACAGGACAGACCGGGTCCCGGGGCAGGGTGGTCAGTTATTCAACTGTCCACGAGGGTTGGGTGGAAGAGAAGGTGCAGTGTGAACTAGCAGTGGGTAGGAGGAGGGAGGGAGGGAAGCCCTGTGAGCAAGGTGTGGGGAGGGAAGGACAAATTTTAGAAGGCACAGGTGTGAGCAGGGCCTTGGACTGAGAGAGAAGAGGGAGGCTAAGGAGTTAAGTCTGTGGCCTTATGATGCTGCTGGTCAGTCCCGTGTGGTTTCCAGGACACAGGAGGAGCCAGGGGAGGAGTCAGACTGTGGTCTCAGAGAGGGGACCCCAGTGAGGGTCTCTGCCCCTTCCATGGAGCCTGGTCTCCCCACAAGCCGTGTTTTTATGGTTTTGTAAGTTTGGGGGAGTGCAGGGAGGGTGGGGTTGGCATAGTGTGGACAAGCTTTGCTGCAGATTCCTCCCTAGGTGGCGGGGACTGACATCCTGTATCCTTCTCTCCTGCCCACCCCGTCCCTTGATTCTTCCCAACCTCTGCTTCCCTGTTCAGCCCCCTCACTGGTTCTCAGCCACTTCCCCACTTCCTGAAACTGCCAGCAGGATGAGGCAGCTTAGTGCTCTGTCCGCTGGGAGACCTGTTGGCCGAGGGAGGCGTGGAGTGGGCCCAGGCGATGGTGGCAGCTGTGCTCAGCTCTCGCCAGCACAGAGCAGCTCAAACCGGGAGGGGTGTGGTGGAGGAAAAGTGGCGGGGTTTATTTCCCCCACATCCCCAAACCCCAAACAGCCCCCTGAGGGAACTTGAGAGAGAAACCTCGAGAAAAATCACCTCCTCTCAGCAGGATTTGCAAAGGTAAACAGTTCTATCAGGAAACGAAGAGGAGTGCTTAGGATTCTGAAAATGGCCAGTTCTTTTCCATCTCTGCTGTCTTCACGCATGTTGGAGACAGGTTCTTGGCCAGCAGTGAGGGGAGAAGGCTGGCTTCAGGCGCCACTCCTGCAGGTTTGCTTCCACTCTCAGCTGATTCAGCCCCTTCCCAGCAACATCCAACAGCTCTGCCATACTCCAGAATTCTGCCTATGAGGACCCAGGGAATTCGAGTACCTCCCTAGAGCAGAGATTCTTTCTAGAAGAGTGTAAAACTACTCTTGTTTTGGTCTGCATGCCCACTGACAGAGCCGACTGCTTAGCATGCCACCCAAGGGTCTTTGTGACCTGCCCCATCCTCACTGCCTGCAGTTTCTATGGCTCAGGCACACTGAACAACCTACAGTTCTCAAACATGACCTATGCCTTTTCCTGGCTCTGTGCTTCCACACCTGGTGAGCTCTAAATCGCTGCCCGAGTGCCTCCTCCTCTCTGCAGCTTTCTAAATGCCACCACCACCGCTGTGAACCCCTCCATGTGCTGCCAGAGCACTGTGCAGAGGCTGTGATCTCTCCATTTATTACTCCTAGTCATGAGCGTATGTTTCTCTCTTCCCCCCAGATGTGAGTTACTCAAGGGTCAGGGCTGCTTGCTGTACTCCCTTCATCTCTGTATCCCAGCTTGAGTCTCAGACAAGGAAAGAAATATCTGTCGAATGCAGAGTGGCAAGAAACTGTTCACATCACTCTCACGAGAGGAAAACCAGGGGCCAGAAGGAACTCTTCTGCTAGATTGTCTGCTGTTTTTGACAGTCATACTCCTGGGGTCCTCTGGGGACTGAGAAGAGAGCACGGGAGGTTGCAATTCTATCTCTAATCTTGGGTCACTGAACAAGGGGACTGGGGAAGAAAAATAGGTAATGGTACGGGTTGTGTGGGGCAGTCTGTTTTAATGAAACTCGCTATTTATATATTTACATTCCCACACACACACACACACACACACACAAAGAAAAAAAAGAAAACAAAAATAGATATTACAGCATAATAAAAATTACAACTGAGAACTGTGGGCTGGAGGTGGGATACCCACTCGGCAGCACACCCACCCTGATGTGCCATCTAAGGGCCTGGAGACGGGACAGCTGGAGGGAGACTGAAGGCTAAGCCCACAGATGGCCCTGTCCTCCTGAGGGCATCCTTGTCATTTGTTCCTGGCATCCAACCCTTCGTGTCCTTCCTGGTGGGGGGGGGGGGGGGGGGGTGGAGCAGGGCGCATGGGTAGGTACAAGGCAGGATGGAGAGAAAAGAGACGCTGAAGAAGGGAAAGTTAGGGCAGGTAGCCTCTAAACCACCATGGGGCAGGAGTCAGACAGGACCAAGAAGCTTCTATTTCTCATCCCAGGATCAGGCAGGGGCAAGGAAGAAGGAAGAGGGAAAAGTAAACAGGGAAGGGCAGATGCGGGTGGTGGGTGACTCGATAGTTCCGGTCTATGTCAACGTCAAGTCTGAGCCAGGCCCAGAGAGGTTCCATGACAAACTAGTGGTTTATGTCCCAGTGGGACAGATGATCTAGGAAGTGAACTGCAGAGCTGGCAGGAAAAGCTGGGGTCCTCTTCAGTAAGACACAGATCCTGGTTCCCGGGGAGTGATGAAAAGGACATCGGCTTTGGCATTGATGCAGTAGGTGACGATGAGAGAGAAGACGAGGATGCCGAAGCCCACTATCAGGGTGATAAACTGCAGGAGGGGGTGGGCAGGGAAAGAGAAAGGTGTTCTCAGAACTCAGGGCAGCTGTGGTAACTGCTTGGGGCAGGGAGGCAGGGCACTAGAATCCTGGAGCTGGCTCTAAGCACCAAGTACTGAACCATCACAGGCAACATCTCCCCAATCTGGGGACTCAGTCTCCCCATTTGGAAAGACGAGTAAAATACCTCTGTCCTTGCTTTTGCATTTTTTACTTAGATTTTAAGCATCCTGAAGGTAGGGCCATGACTTTGATTCTCTGGTGGCCAATAACGTGACTTGTGACAGGTGCTCAATAAGTATTACAGTGACGTTCTAGCTATGGTAGGTGGGCATGCCGGGCGGGACTGGAGCTGGGGAAGGGCTCCATACTGTCTCCTCGGGTCTCCATGGGTGCACACGGCCAGGATGAACACATACACAAACTGTCCGTGAGGACAAGCTTCCTAATGGTGCATGCTGGCTGACCAGGGACAGGTGTGCAGCAGGTTTTGGGGGCAAATGAGAGCTAGCAGGGCTAAGAGACAAGAGGCAATAGAAAGAGGTCAAAGAGACCTCTGCCACCCCACCCTCCCCATCTCACCTCCAGCTCTTTGCTGGCTATCAGAAATATCCGGGCGCGGATGTCTTTCCAGCGGCTCTCGGTCCATGTCGAGTATTCAGTAGAGCCCCATTGCTTCAGTTCAAAGGCAGGGGACAAGGCCCTGGCCAGGTGTGCCGTGGAACGCACACACCGGGGGAGCCAGTCCGTCTTATTGGCGTTCAAAGGACCTTGAACCCAGGCATACTCGTACAGCTGCACAGAACACAGTCACAGCAAGGGGCTGATGCGATCCTCTCTCACTCACTCCCTTTACTGTTTGGTTAGTTCATTTTGACCCAGGCTGCTGCCTCTTCAATACTCGAGTTCAAAGGGCTGCATCCCTCCACCTCTACACCCCAATCCCTTGGGTCCAACCAAGCCTAGGAGATCCACCAACCTTCCCAAGGGAAGGGGGGTGGAGGGCCCTGGGGTCACCTCTGATGTCCACTACCACTCACATCCTTGTTTTCAGTGGGGACTTGACTTGGGTCCTGGCACTGCTCTCGGGTAAGGTCAATCACCTTGCCGGTCAAGTTGGCCAAGGCATACTGTACAACGTAAGTGGCATTGGTGGGGCTGGAGACGGCGATGTAATGCTGAAGAGGCCCGTCACCTGGGCGGAGACCACATGGAAAGGAGGGATTCAGTGGGTGGAAGGGGGTGGGGTGCAGATGGGCAGGGCCAGAGAGAGCCCAAGATTGGCAGCAGAGAAGAGAAAGTGAAGAGAAGAGAATCCAACAAATTTCAGGAGGAGGAGAGGAAAGCAGGGGGCAAGAAAACAGGAAAAAGAGAGAAGTACAGATTAAGTCAAAATGATGACTTTTTCTGTATCCCTTCCCCTGGTTAAGGACTCCATCCCACACCAGGTGCTCACCCAAGGAGGACCTTAGGTCCGGCCTGAGGATAGACTGGAACCACGAGTTGTTGGCTCTAATCAGGAACCCATAGAGCAGGCGGGTAACCTAGGATGGGGATATGGAGGAGACTTGGAGCCCAAGGAAAGTTTTATTAGTGGAGATTTCAGTCATGGGGTAGGAACCAGATTGGCCAGACACTGGGGTAGGGAAAATGGTGGCTGGTCACAAGACACAGATGAGGCACGCTGGGGGAACACCCAGAGCATCAGTGGTCCTCACCCACACATCCAGGCCTGCTAAATGCCAAGGTGTGGGAGACTAGGCGGGGACCAGGATAAAGGATGGGGTAGCCCACTGTGTGCCAGTGAAGTTGCTCAGTTGCATCCAACTCTTTGTGATCCCATGGACTGTAGCCTACCAGGCTCCTCCATCCATGGAATTTTCCAGGCAAGAGTACTAGAGCAGGTTGCCATTTCTTTCTCCAGGGGATCTTCCCGACCCAGGGATTGAACCCAGATGTCCCGCGTTGCAGGCAGACACTTTACTGTCTGAGCTACCAGGGAAGCCCACTTGCTTCTGTGTAAACAGACAGAAAGGAACTGGGGCCCACTTGTTCCTACCGTGTGGGGATCAGCCTGTATGGTGTCACTGAAGTTGGTCCCTCCTGCGAGCTGGTACAGCGTGCGTGCCAGCACCGTGGCCACACCTGCCAGAGCCTGTGGTAGAAGAGGGGGCTAAATGGCCCAGATTCCCTGACCCCCAACACCAACACATAAGCCATGTGCACTGTGTTCCCCATGCTCCCACCCAGCCCAGGCGCTACCTTGGCAGTGTCTGTCACAAAGTTCAGGTCCTCTTCAGGGCTCTGCCCTTCAGGGTAGGTCACATTAATGTTCTCAGCAGTGTCATAAATGCTCTGGTAATAGCTGCCAGGAAAGCCGGAATGAGCCTTGGCTGCACTCAGCCAGGGCCCTGCCCTTTCCTCCCTCCACTGTTCCTTCCGTAGGAACTCGGGGTCTCATTTTTCCTCATCCAAGGATGAGGGAAGAGAGAAAATCAGGATTCCATATTGAAGAAGGAACGGAGAATGGGGAAGTAGGAGTGCAGGGGGCAGTGCTTAAATACAAAGACTTGTGTGACCGACAAGACAGAAAAGGTAAATGAGATCAAAATGCAGAATCTGAGATCCTAAAACAGAAGCAACACTTCTGTGTCATTTGCGTCAGAGATACAGGAGGGTGGCTAAGAGAACCCTATCACACATGATCAGAGCAATCGTACGATTGTTTCATCGCACATTCATATTGAAGGTGGCTGGCAGTAGAGGGTGACAAGCAGGCCTGTCCACAGATATGTAACACTACACAGGGTCAAACCACCTCAATACTCCTTGGAGCCCCAAGGAGACAGATCTCAGAAGAGAAGCTAGGAGGAGAGAACTCCCAGCCTCTACCATCACTGAATAGCCTGCCCCACAAGGAAATCAAGTCAATCACGTGGTCAAGTCCACTGTGTGTTCAAATGATGAATCACCCCTCACCACAAAGTAGTACAAAAGATAGGTTTGGAGAAGAGAATTGATCTTAAGTACTGGAACTGTCATCACCCTAAATAAATGAGAAGGTGCTACTGGGCAGAGGCTGGAGAACCAGAGCTTATGCATTTTGACTCAGAAACTCACTTGGGGGCTTCCCTGGTGGCTCAGTGGTGAAGAATCTGCCTGCCAATGCAGGAGACACGGATTTGATCTCTGGTCCAGGAAGATCCCACATACCATGGAGCAACTAAGCCCATGCACCACAACTACTGAGCCTGTGCTCTAGAGCCCAGGAGCCCCAACTATTGAGACCACATACCACAACTACTGAAGCCCTCAAGCCCGTGCTCTACAACACAATGAGAAGCCCATGCACTGCAACTAGAGAGTAGTCCCCACTCACTACAACTAGAGAAAAGCCCCCACTTGCTACAACTAGAGAACAGCCTACACAGCAACAAAGACCCAGTACCATCAAAAAAAAAAAAAAAAAAAAGTTAAAAAAAAACAACAGGCCACTTGGCCTGTTGGAAGAAGGGAAGGGAGTCTGGGGACCTAGCAATCCAGCCTGAGTAAAATCCCATTACCCTAGGCATCAAGTTAGGGGCAGTTTAGGGGTGTCAGGATAGGCAGAAAAGTGACTAGCATGGCCTTGCCCCGTATCTGTGGAGCCCCCTCAGCTGCAGGAACATTTTTACACCCACACTGAACCACATGCAGTTACCACACAGTAAGAACATGTGACATTTCACAGTGTGAGTACCGTCTGTGTCACCCTCAGGCCGGCCCCAGGCAGGGACAGCTCTGTCCTCCAGCCACAGATTCCCCATCACCATTCCACTGTGCATTTGTAATGATGCCCTCTGCTGGCAGCCCTGGGGAACTCAGGCCCCTGGAGAGCTTGGAGAGGTAGAACCAGGGATGAGGAGTACTGAGCTAGGAAGGGACTCAGGTGAGGACTGTTTTCTAAAATGAACATCTAGTCCAACAAGAGGATCATGTGAGATGAGAACAGGACACTGAGCAGAGAACACGGATTGACCTGAGCTTCTGGAGAGGGTGGCATGGGGACAGGGGTGAGCAGGGATTCCTCCTGACACAGGGACACTGTCCCTCTGTGGATCTCAGACTGCAGAACAGATTCTCTTCAGGAATGAAAAGGAGGCGGGCTGGGCAACTCTTACAGGTTATGGAAGGAGTCAGAGTGGTCAGCAAGAACAACGCCAGAGATGTTTCGAGCTCGAAGAAATCGCTGCAGAGAAGATGGTGGCAGAGGTTGGGACTGATTCAGCCTCCTGAGGACGACAGTAGGGACAGCAGCGCCACTCTTCTCCAGGGTGCTCAGGAGCGCCTCCACCTGGGGGAGGAGAGGAATTAGCTGACGGGAGGCTGCGAGGGGAGGAAGGGGGAGGTCTCTCTCAGACCTGAAGTGCTCAACTTTCAAAGCAGCCCTAAATCCTCCTGGATCTAAATCCTGCAAGCCTTTTGGGATCAAGCCTCTCTGAATTCTCCCGCAGCTTCTACTATCCTGTTTAAATCACCACACAAAGAAGGAAGAGATCCGTGGTTGTTTTTTTTTTTTTTTTTCATATTTATAGGTAAACCCAACTGTCCTCAGGACATTGTCTTAGCCGATGTCTTACTTATTATTTACTGTGCAGAACTGGACGAACAAAAAATAATACAAAACAATGCTGAGTGCCATACCAGTAGTCCACTCTAGGCTGTAAGAGGTAGGGGTGATATTGAAGCTGGGCTGGCAGGAAGAGGACCTTAGGGATAAAACAGACCTATAGCTGTACTTTGAGGGAGGGAGGGTCTTGAACAAGGAGTGAGAAAGTAGAAAACAGTTTGGGTAGGAAGTTTGACACAGCCAGGTATGGGGCAGGGTAACCAGGACAGCCGGGTCCCTGGGGTAGCAGGGAAGAAAGGAGATACCCACAACCTGTCCTAAGTGGGCAGTGATAGTTCTCTAGGTACTGAATGATCAGAGAGCTACCCATCCCAGGGAATGGTGACAAGAGCTGAGCTCATGGTTTTCCCAGGGAACTGTAACAGGTGGGGAGTTCACCCTTTAGTCAACACTCAACCTAAGGTCCTGTCTCACACACTCTGGAGGCTGGTGGGGATAAGGCCAGGGAAAGCCCATATTCTGAGCCGCTGAAACAGAAAGTGAGGGGGAGAGATGCTCAGATTACCTGGTTTAGTACAGTTTCATTTTTCTGAGACATGGGGTCTGTGTGCATCCAAAGCTCTAGTGAATTTCTTAAGGCCACCTGGAGGTAAGATGAAGGAGCAATGTTTATAATTAGTCTCCCCTTCTGGCCCATACCAGGGAGAAAGGAGTGGGAGCAGAAGTCAAGGGAAGAGGTGGCAGCACCTTCAGTAAGGACAAGGGAATAGCTGAGGGAAAGCTTTAAGGAGGAAAGGAAGAGCGGGGAGGATACATGCCACACACCTGTCCCAGCTCCACAAATGAGTCAATGTTCTCTAGCTGCACAGGAAACTTGCCATTCTCCATATCGTAGACCATTCTCGAGCTGCCAATGTAGTCAAAAGTTTCCTGAGGGGTACAGACCGGGGGGAAAGGGAACAGAGATCCCAAAGCGTGAGGGCAGCCTCAGGGACTTTGGGCCAGATCCTCAGAGCTCTAGGCACAAAGGCTACTACTGTCTACGTCATCTCAACTGCTGGTCAGCTGAGTCACACGACTCTGCCCTCCGCCCTACCCCGCCTTCCAGCTGTGGCTAGGCCTCACATGTATGTGTCATAGGACTTCCTGAGCCCAGACATGGGGAGAGCAGCAGTGGGATAGGCCCAAGGTGGACATCAGCTGTTATGTGCCTGCTTCTTCCTTCTCCCCTCACCTCCACCAACTCAGCCACGGTTGCTGGTTCCCCTACTCCACGGCCAGGCTGTGGCGGTGGTATGGAGAGGCGGGAGCCTCAGGGCTCCTGGGTGAAGGTGGCAGGGGAAGGGTCCACAGAATAAAATAAATAGACTGTATCAGTGGGGGAGTGAGAGAGTGGGCAGTTTAGCAATTCTGGGTCAGGGTGCAAATGCTTCCAATGATGAGGGAGCCTGAAGGGGAGATACATGTAGACATTCCAGAAGCTGAATAACAACTAGGTCAAGTGCTGAGATCTTCCCCAAACCACAGCCACTCCCACCTTTACCACCTGCTTGTTCCTGCCATCCCACCCCAGCCAAAGAGCCCTCACCCCTTGGAAGAAGACAAACATGACATTGCGGGGCAGGGTGGTCACATCAGGTGCCTTCTGCAGAGCTTCAGCTGCAGCCAGCTGCGTGATGAAGGAGGCGACGGCACTTTCAGCCCCTGGGGCCACATTCCAGAAAAAAGAACGACTGTCCAGCTGGGTACAGCAGACAAGGCAGAGAGGGTACACTTTGAAAATGGAAATTCGGGCCAGACCCTAGTCCCCCCTCCCCCTGTTCTGGCCAAGAAAACATTCATATCCTGGGGCAATGGCTAGACTCCCACAGTCCAGATCCTGCTCCGTCTAAGGCTTCCCACTGTAGCAACTTAGACACCTGATAAGCCTGTCCTTTCTGTGCCAGTCCTGCCCACCCTCATCGGGCCAACACTCACTCGGGTGGCAGCCACCACAACCCTGTCGTCGGGCTCCAACGTCCCAGATGTATTTATAGGCTTCAGCACGCTCCACACGTTGTAGTCGGACAGCGGGTCACAGACGATTTCTGAACAGGACACAGCGAGAGATCAGCAGGAGTAAGGGAGAAGGCAGCTATGGAGAAGGCCTCTGACCAGGGGCCCATGGACTCTGCAAGTCATTTCTCTGGCTCCACTCTTTCATGCTGGTTTCTCTACCACTGGAGACAGGCTACCTCAATTTGTGTGGAACCATTCCCACTTCCTCCACCCGGGGCTCCCCGCTCTGCCCAGCGCTCCCTGCTGGCGCCCAGCCTGTCCTTGCAGTGGTCTCACCCCACTTTCTGCCCACCGCAGGGTTCCCTGCGGGGGCCCAGCCTGTCCCTGCAGTGGTCTCCCCCCACTCTCTGGCCGCCCCTCCCAGGGCTCCCTGCAGGGGCCCGCCTGTCCCTGAGCAGTCTCCCCTCTCCGCCCACCGCAGGGCATGCAGCTCGCCCTGGGCATGCCCCACCTGGGTTGATGCTGAACGAGCTCTGGATGAAGCTGCGCCGCATGCAGGTGACGGTGCTGACGACGGCGTGCATGTGCGAGAAGAGCTGCATGGCGCACAGCGGGAAGGCTGGCGCCGAGCCGTTCTGACCCAGGTTGTGATCTAGGTAGCACTACAGGCAGAGGAGGACCCAGGTAAGGCGGCTGCTGTAGAGTCCCTCCCACGCCCCCCAGAAGGAGGAGGGCCTGGCTCCATCTTTCAGCCACTGCCACACCTGTCCTGGAGCTACAGGACTGTACCCTGTCTGCTACAACCACAGGAGCTAAAAGGTCAAAAAGAACAAGTCACCAAGAGGGGCCAAGGGTCACAGACTCAATGACTTAGCTAGGGCTCACAAAATTACCCTACACCAAATGGCCTGGCTCAGTATGGAGCTTCAGCCACTGTTCCTAATGTGATTTGCTGTAAGAGCACCAAACTGGGAGATGAAAGAGTAAATTCAAGACAGCCTGGACATTAACTCACCATCAAACTTTGCACAAACCTCTTAACTGCTCTATGTATCAAAATTAGAGAACATTAGGTTAGAATTAGAGAACACTAGAGCTAAAAAGAACTTCAGAAATTACTAAACTGAATCTCTCAATTCCTAGTCCAATGCTCTTTCTTACCATACAAAGTGTTCTTAATCATGGCTCTGCAGCTTATCTCATATTAAACATTCTTGATGTTTTCTTCTAGTCTAAAAGCCTTTAATGTTATATTTTAAGGCAGAAGAGAAACAGGAGAGGGGGATATGAGAAAAATAAACCTCTTGCTCTTCTTGGAGCAACTGCCTTTCAGAAGGTATACTAGTGCAGTGAGGCTCCCTCCAAACAGGAGAGCCTAAAAAATAATTCTAAGAATTGCTAAGAGCTGGCAGAGTCATTACCTGCTTAATGACATTAGTTTCATTTTCATCTTCAAGAAGAAAGATGGGGAAACTGAAGTCTTCATAAGCCAAGCCATCGCCCACCTTGTTCCACTGAAAGGCTCTGCAGTGAGCAAACTGGGACCCATAGGAGTTGGAGTAAATACCTGAAAGGGAGGACAAGGGATAGGATGCTGGGACACCAAGCACTTAGAAACCAGGTAAGGGAGGAGGGCTAGGATATCACAGGGTTGGGACTAAGAGTTCCAGAGGATGGCGTGACTCAAAAAGCAAGCATCAACTTCTCATCACCTACAGTAAAACAGACACTGGTATTAGGGAGCCCTAGGCTAGCCAGTTGGGGATCTGAACATGTGACAGAAAGGGAGAATGGAAGGTCAACAGAGGATGGGGAAGCAGGAGACAGAAGAGATGAGTGGCAAAGACAAAGAAATCTTCTTTTTGGGAGTCAGTTGCTCACAGTATACACAACCACGTACTCCTTCACAACCTCCACGCCCCCAGAGAACGAAGCAGCGATGACATTTGAGCGACAGCAGTCTCCCCTTACCCACTGGGGCTCTTACCAAACCCATCATTGGGACACTGCACACTGGGAGAGAAGCCCGAGGCAGGACTGGGCTTGGCTAAAGACACTGCAAGACCAGCAATTCGGCCGGATCTCCCCTTCAGCTTCTCCATCACATCCCTGGAATGGGGCGACAATGCCATGAACGAAGGCAGGGAGATTATCAGGCAGCCTGACATCCTGCCCTCTAGGGTGGAAACAAATGCAGAATTAGGGGAATCACCACTGCTGACTCACTTCTTGTCTTTTCGGTCTTTTAGCTTCCGATCGAGAACTATGACCTAATCTGAACTCAAGGCATGATCTCATCTACCCTATCTCTGTACACCCCTTTCCTTCCTGGGGTCCTTACAAAACTAGAGTTCTACTTACAAGGTCACCGAGATGATTCCTTTTGATGGCACATCTTTTGTTCTGAGGAACAACCCACCCCTGCCTGATAGGACCAGGGCAGCCAAGGGAAGTTTACACTCACAAGCTGGAAGACTGTTCACTGACTCTCCCCTTCTCTGGATGCATTTCCCCAGCAGGAACACCAAGTTCTTACCTGGTAAAGAGTGTGCCCTCCAGCAGAACCACGTAAGGGGGGTTAGGGCCATCAGTCAACACCCACTGCAGGTCCTCTTTCTTCTCTACTACGTGGATAACACCTGTGTCCCCACTAATGGAAGCTGCCAGGACAGAATGAGTCAAATTAAAGATATACAGCTAACAATTCTGACTTTGCCTCACTGATTCTGCAGATTATTCACCACTACCCCCCACCCCCACCACTTCCAAAATGTCACAAGACATTGGGTTAATGCAGCCAACTCTAGAGTGAAACTGAAGGGCACAATTACCCTGGTTCCATCTGAAGATTACTAGGAAGGAACAGACGACAAAAGAGCTCAGAAGTCTTATTACAGGCCTTGCTTGTTAAACGTCAGAAAGGCTCTGTGATCTTCATTTTCTTGTCCTCTTCCCTCAACCTCATTTAGACTTATATACAAGATTCTGTAGCAGTAGACACCAAAGTTTTTAAATATGTGTTTTCTCAGGAAAAGGCAGGCTCTAGATGTCAAGCCTGGAGTTCTAGCACTAAATCTTCCTTTGTGCAGATTTCCATGGCCTCATAGTCTCCATTTCTTTGCCCTATTTGGAAAAGACTTCACTTGTTCTTGGTCAGTTTCGGGTAAGGTTAAATCCAGAGGTTCAAGGAGTTCTGTAGAACAGAGCTTCCCAAATGATGGTCCTCAAAGAGATTAGATGTGCTGATATTAAGTCCTCTCATTACTGGGGACCAAGCGTTTCCAAAGACCTTAGGCTGTTCACCCCAGGCCAGGAGCAGACACATATATTACCCCAGGATGCTTTACGGATAACTTGGAAGTATCTCATACTATAGGGCAAGAGTTAAAGAAAAGAAGTAAAGCAAAGAAAGCTATAGATTACCCCCTTTTGAGCACTTTTAAAATGGTCCAATAGAAACAGAGCATTAGAAACAGAAAATCAAACCTAGATCTTTTACTCCAAATTTAAGAGGGTGTAGCTTGCTCAGGATGGACAGATATTAAGTAAGATTTAGAAATAAGTAGGCTGAAAAGGAAACAAAATCCTGATGAGGAAGTGGCCAGAGACCAGCCCCTCCCCTCTTGCCTCTCCGTATTGGCTCCAGGCTTTATCTCTACAGGCTACTGCTTTGCTTCCCACAGGGCTGCTCTAAGGACATGCAGCAGAATGACTCAGTCTCAGAGGGGATACTGTAAAGCTCAGCTTCAGGAGGATGGGAGACTAGCTTTTCGTACTAAAGTGGAGTTCCAGCAAGACCAGCAGTACAGTCTGATCTCAGTCCACACTGGACCTGGCTCCCCTCTCCTCACAAGCCTCGTTTAAGAACGAGGTCCAACAAAAATTTTACTTGGAACTGTTTGGAACCAGTTAACCCACTCCCAGCACTTCCTGTAACAAGGACATAGATAATTAACACAGGATATAGCCGGGGGTGGGTGGGTAGAAAAACAGCAATTGCCACCTTGAGCAAGTCCTTCACTTCCCAGTGTCTAGTTTTCTCCAATCAAACGAAAAGGTTTCAGACAATTACAAAGTACTGCTGAGACGGCACTTAGAATCATCAATAAACATCTGTTAAAGGTATTCTGACTTTCAGCTTTGTGCACTTATATTCTAAACAGTTTTACAGGAATGAACAGATTCAGAGGGAACCAATTTGATGAAGAAGCCAAGATCTAAGTTTCCTGCTTCCCTGAAAAAAACTACATTCTACCAAAGCTACTATCCAACAAACAAAATCTGAAGACAACAGGTTAAGTAGCAAGGAACTGGAGAATTCGGCCTTTTGATTACAACTTTTTTCCCTCTTAGTTTTATAACCATAACACGTTTGACATGGGACACACTTACAAAACATAAAGACAAATTTAAATGCTTTATTATTTCCTCTTGCAACTATTTGGCTTTCTCAATGTCTTCTTCTTCAAAGAGTTCACTGCCTTAAAGAAGCTCATTTTGGTTCCAAAAAGAGCATTCAGAGTGCAGGTGATGACTGGACTTCATAGAGTATGAGGGTTTTTCTCCTAAGAAAGAGTATAGCTTTCTACCTAACTTACTGGGTGGTTAAGAGTCCTAGATTAGAAATTAGACCACCAAATCCAAGCTTCATCACTGACCCAATCTTGGAAGTTACTCACTTCTCTAAGTCTCTGTTTCATATTGGTAAGATGGGGGTAATAACAGGGGCTACTTCATGAGGTTGTTGTGATGGTTAAATGAGATGCACATATAAGAAGTTTAGTATGTAGTATTTCCTCAGTGTTTGTTCTTATTAATTACCTCGCTTGGTTTGACAAATGGTTCTCTATCACCTACTACCCTCATCGCCTAGTTTGTGCTGAGGTTCCCCAGCAAGACTTGAATCATTACACCTAGAGCACAAACTGAAATGTCAATGGCCATGAACACAGTTCCCAATCTCAACTCACACTGGCAGCCAATCTGATGAGTAGCGTTAAGCAGACGAACACAGGGAGCTGTTTTATTTAAAGGGATGTAGATCTTCCTCTCCACTGAGTTTCCTTCGCACAAACCTGATCAGAAGATAAAAAAATGTAAGAAGAAATTAGAAGACATTGGTACTAGCCTCTATCATACCATAACTTTGTTGAACGGTTTTGGGTATATCATACTTTCCAAAATGGGACTGATGTTTACCCTTCTCACCTCCTGGGAACATTACTGGAACAAATAAATGCACTCACCTATGTACCACAGAGGGTTACTACAAATCATACAGGAACTGACATTGAAGCTTAAAGAACACTTGATTCATCAAAGCAAAGGCGTTTAACGTTAGATGTACCTGCTTCTGGTTGCATAGTCAACCACACTTTCATTTTTCTACTCTGTATATACATCACTAATTAGTTAACAAACTGGTGCCAGTCTAAGAATATAGATTACAACAACAACAAAAGTCTCCCTGAGACATTTTTCCAGGAATCTGAACAGAACTGGGAGGAAACTTATGCCATATACCGTGTCAGTTAATCTGTCAGTAAGTAATTTGTGTATGCCCACAGTGTGGGGCAGCTAGTTTTTCCTTTGTTGTTGTTTAGTTGCTAAGTCCAGTGCAACTCTTTTGTAACCCCATGGACTGTAGCCCCCCAGGCTCCTCTGTCCATAGGATTTCCTAGGCAAGAATACTGGAGTGGGTTGCCATTTCCTTCCCCAGGGGATCTTTACCCACACAGGGATCTAATCAGCATCTCCTGCATTAGCAGGCGGATTCATCACCACTGAGCCACCAGAGAAGCCCAGTTTCTCCTTTGGAGATCTTTAAAACAAACAATCTCAATTTGGGGGAAGGTATCATCATGTCTATAAACAGGCATGTTTGCAGTTTAGGGCCTCATATACCAGAAAGTAAATGCGTGTAGGCAAACACCTGTGCACATTATAAATGGTAAAGTTCCTTGAGTCATTATTTCACGGCATAAACAGTTAAGAGAACTAATATCTTACCTTAGTCTCACTTTGTTAATGGGACAAACCGAGGTGAAGCACAGGGACGCGTGTTTACGGTGGAATCAACAGAGAAAGAAATAAGGCATCTACCTTCCTTAGCGCCGCAATGCACCCACAGAACCAGGCGCTTTCATCTTAAAAGTCTACACGCATTGGGAAGAAAGCTGAACTCTTAACACTTGTCCTTTCTGATTTTGAGTGGGGTGGCTGGGCCGTGGGGGAAACGAGGTATCCGGACAAAGTGGGAGAGAGTTGAGCTGGAAGTTCAAGAAGAGGCCTGGAAGAGGAAATCGGGAGACTCGACCTGCCGCGGGGGAGAAGGGACCTTCAGGTCCAAGCAAAGGGGGAACTTCTGTCGTGGGAACGAAAAAGAGAGGATTTACAGGGTGAGGGGACGGAGGGGCTGAGGGGACCAGATGGGAGACAGCAGTGCTCGCAGCTGGGCAGATCCGGAGGGTTCTCCTTATACACTGGAGCTCACGGGCAGGGGAGGCCTCACCTGCCAATAGGACGCAGAAAGACAGAAGGCGAAGAAGACTCCTACTTCCCGGGTCGGCCACAGAGCCGCCCCCAGCGGCGGCCATCTTGCCTCTCAGCTGAGCGGAAGCCTCAATTCCCACCCACTCCGGCAGTGGCCTCTCTAGGCCAACCCTGGCTCCGTCTCTATGCCCCGGAGCTCCTGGGGCCGGAAGTTGGTATCCGTGGAACTTCCGGGAGTCGAGGCGGAGGGACGCTGACGTGGAGGCAACAGTAGGGCTGTAGGGAGTGTCAGGACTCGGATTAACAGCTCGGAGCCCGAGACCTGAAGGATGCTAACCAAATTTGAGACCAAGAGTGCGCGGGTCAAAGGTAATGGAGATTAAAAGGGGGAGCGCGGAGGCTGGATGTCAGGGGTAGCCCTGTCACTGGGGAAGAGAGAAGGAAGATTTAGAGGGATGAATTGGGCCCACCATACGTACCTAGAGGAACCTGAGACAGAGGGAGGATATTAGGCCTGGCGGGCGATTCATCTGTCTGTAGTCGTGTCGCCTTTCGTGTGCCCTTAGGATTTGACTCAACTGTAGTGGTTAACGCACCGCAGGAGGTTTGTTTGGCTCGCCCCCTGTTGCTTTCTCCTCCCCTCTTCTGGGTCCTGTACTGCGACTTTTATTCTGATCCCAAAGCCCTGTGACCTGTTGGCTTTTTGATGATTGTGTTGTAGGGAGTGGCCCTGGGAGTTGAGTCTCGACCTCTGCTATTCGTATCCAAGTCTAGTTTTTTCGGAAATGAGCTCTGGCCACCTTTCTTAAGGGAGGCCTTTGGCTGCACTGTACGAAAATCCGGTGCCTCTTTTGCGAAACAGGACATTGTTAAATCTGAGTTTGCAAAGGTTGCTAGATAAAATGCTGCTAAGTCGCTTCAGTCGTGTCCGACTCTTTGCGACCCTATAGACGGCAGCCCACCAGGCTCTGCCGTCCCTAGGATTCTCCAGGCAAGAATCCTGGAGTGGGTTGCCATTTCCTTCTCCAGTGCATGAAAGGGAAAAGTAAAAGTGAAGTCGCTCAGTCGTGTCCACCTCGTAGCGACCCCATGGACTGTAGCCTACACCAGGCTCCTCCGTGCACGGGATTTTCCAGGCAAGAGATAAAATAGAGAACACCTAATTGGATTTGGGTGCTGATGCTGGGAAAGATTGAAGGCAGGGGACGACAGAGGATGGGATAGTTGGATGGCATCACCGACTCGATGGACATGAGTTTGAGCAAGCTCCAGGAGTTGGTGATGGACAGGGAAACCTGGCGTGCTGCAGTCCATGGAGTCGCAAAGAGTCGGACACCAGTGAGCAACTGAACTGAATTGGATTTGAATTTCAGATAAAAAGCAAGCAACAGTTTAGTATTGGTTGTTTATCTGAAATTCAAATTTAATTGGACATCTTTTATTTTTATTTCCTGAATGTGACAGCTCTAAAACTTGTGCATCACTGAATTAGGTGGATTGCAAACAACTGATATTGCAATAAGAGTGTCTTAGAATGTTAGAATGGCAGAGGCAGAGATTTGGGGAAAAGATTTGTACCTTGACTATTTACTAATATAAAAAAAAAAGATGCAGCATAGCAAAGTGGTTAGAAACTTTCTGTTTGGAGTCATATGGGCTTACTTTTGAATTCTGAAACATTCAGTAATGAACTTTAGGTCTTTGGGCAACTTAACATTTCTAAATCTATTTCCTTACCTGTAATGTGTGAATAATTAGCATTCTTTTTTAGAGAGAATTAAAATGAGAAAGTATATAAAAGATGACTGGCGTAGACTCAATAGCTCAAAAACTGGAAGCCATTATTAATGTGAGAATAGATTTTGAGAAGTTTCTATGTCTCTTGGGAATCTTGATCATAAAGAAGAGTGCCATTAGGAATTCCTGGATGGTTGAAATGTGTCTTTATAATCCTGGAGCTTTCTCTTCTGCTCCTAATTTCATTATCGGGCATAGGGAGGAAAATTGGCCAGAGAGGGGATATCAAGATATTTGAGAGTTAATATCTATTAATGAATGTTCCTGTATATAATGGTAATGAGGGTGGAGAATGAGCAACCTAATGGAAAATGGACAGCTTAGAAGAAGAAATAAAAATGTTAAATAAATAAATGAAAATACTCCTCACCTCACTAGTAATGAAAGAAGTGGTGTTAGAATACTAAAACAAGCAAAACGACAAATAACTGATAACATCCCATTCTCAGTACCTTCAGAAACTTGGTGAGACTGTATATACAGTCTTTTTGCAATCAAATAGTATCTACCAAAATGTTAAATGCACATACCCTGTTCCAAAACAAATCTCATTTCTAGTCTTTAGTGTAAATCAGTAATAATACAAACAGACTGGATTATGTGTGGAAGCATGTTCATTGATCATGTTTTCTGGTAGATAAAAGGGAAAAAAACTTAAATGCCCATTAGTAGAATAGTTTAAAAAGTCGTGTATTTGTACGTTGCAGTCATTAAAAAGAAAGAGGCTAAGTCTAGATGTACTTAAAATGTTACAAGATACATTATATGTAGTTAAGTGAGAAAACAAGTTTGTAGAATATTGTTTTCTCCTTTCATAAAACAATGTGGATTGCATTAAAAACCTGAAAGTATACTTTCCAAACTTCTGTGGACTCCCATTTCCAGTCATAATGGAGTAACAGAGACCAGGTTTATCTTCCCACCTTAAATACCTGCACAACTGAACAAAACATGTGAAACAAAGGTTTTCAGACATCGGAAAACAGGCAGTGCAGGAGAGTGATTCTTGCTTGTTCAGTCACCCAGTTGTGTCCAACTCTCTTGCAACCCAGATGGACTGTAGCTCACCAGACTCTTTTGTCCATGGAATTTTCCAGGTAAGAATACTGGAATGGGTTGCCATCTCTTACTCCATAGGAAGGATTCTTGAGAAAAGGGAAATAAACAAGATGAGTCTGGCTTCCCTCGTGGCTCAGTAGTAAAGAATGCCTGCCAATGCAGGAGACACAGGTTCAATCCCTGGTCTGGGAAGATCCCATAGAGCAGCTAAGCCCGTGCTCAACAATTCAGCTAAGCTCAACAACTGTTGAGCCTGTGCTCTAGGACCTGGGAGCCACAACTACTGAGCCCATGTGCCTCAGTAATGAAGTTTGCGTGCCCAAGAGCCTGTGCTCCGCAACAAGAGAAGCCACTGCAATGAGAAGCCCGCACACTGCAATGAAGAGTAGCCCTTGCTCACCGCAACTCAAGAAGAACCTGCACAGCAGCAAAGACTCAGCACAGCCATAAATAAATAAGTAAATTACTTAAAAAAAAAATCAAGATGAGTCCTATGATTGTGTTAGCTTGTTACCTGGAGAGAGTTTCCAGGCTGAAGTACAGGGAGGGGGAGAAGAGCCCTGTGGTTTCACTGAGAAGACAGAGTTTAGAGTTCAGGGAAGCCAAGATAGCTAGAATTTGCTGGACAAAATACTAGAGAAGAGGCAGCTGCACAGAGAAACTTGAAGTCCTGCAGGGGATCCTGTCAGGCCTTTGTCCGAGTATTAATGCATGTGAGGAAATAAACCAAGGCCTGGGAAAGAACCACTGGAGAGGCAAAGGCAGAACAATCCGTGGAGCTCACATAGAGCTGGGAATAATTTGTGTTCCCACTGGCCAGTATAGATCTAATACTATAGGGCATCATATAGAGATCTCAAATGGGTATTGCTTTAATAGTGATGCCAGATTAGACTAAGGCTGAAGGCTGCTGTGGACCCATGCAAAACTTAAAAAGCAAGCCTCAAAAGGATCAACTAATTTCAAGTAACTGCATTCTAAACCAGAGCCCAACAGTGTTTGAGGAAATATAACAAAAAATCCAACACATGATACCATAAAAGTCACAATGTGTGGCATCCAGTGAATGAATATATGAACCCAGTTATTACCTAGCTGACCCATTTTCTTACCACAGTTGGCAGGAAGTGACATTGTCGGGCTTACTTTGCTCATTGGATCATTGGCTTTTTTCTTTTTTTTATCCAGGACTCAGCTTTCACCCCAAAAGACCCTGGATCCTGACCAGTTTACACAATGGGGTCATCCAGTTATGGGACTATCGAATGTGTACCCTCATTGACAAGTTTGATGAACATGATGGTAAGATAACAGTTTCTAGGAAGAAGCTAAAAGGAATATAAGTGTTGTCTTCTGGAGTAGTTTAAGCTTTCTTTAGGATTAAAGAACATGGGAGGGATAGAACTGGAAAATTGTGAATAAGAATCACCTTGGAGACTCAGAGCATAACTGTCTTTTTAACATGTATTGCCTGCTTTTTTCCCTAGGTCCAGTACGAGGCATTGACTTCCATAAGCAGCAGCCACTGTTTGTTTCTGGAGGAGATGACTATAAGATTAAGGTATAGCGGGTCTGTCATGACTGGGAGTAAAGGACAGGCAATATGAAGTTTGGGAATCACAGAAGGGACTATAAAAAGCCAGATCTCTCATTCGTATAGAGCTCAGGCTTTTGACATTATCCAGAGCACTTATCCAGTGAACATTTATTGAATGCTTACTATGTTGCAGATGCTGTTTTTTATTTTTAGAATTCAAAAGTAAATAAGAAATGGTCTCTGTTCTCAAGCAGCTTTTATTCTAATGGAGGAGTTAAATATAGACCCTAATAATAGCATGTACAGATTAATGAATATACCATAGATAAACAGAGTTAAATGGGTGAGGACAATCTAGGTACAAGAACAAAAAGCATGACATAGCTGGATACATTTGAGAAACTATAATCAGATGTTCAAGCTGGTTTTAGAAAAGGCAGAGGAACCAGAGATCAAATTGCCAACATTTGCTAGATCATCGAAAAAGCAAGAGAGTTCCAGAAAAACATCTATTTCTGCTTTATTGACTGTGCCAAAGCCTTTGACTGTGTGGATCACAATAAACTGTGGAAAATTCTGAAAGAGATGGGCATACCAGACCACCTGACCTGTCTCTTGAGAAGCCTGTATGCAGGTCAGGAAGCAACAGTTAGAACTGGACATGGAACAACAGACTGGTTCCAAATAGGAAAAGGAGTACGTCAAGGCTGTATATTGTCACCCTGCTTATTTAACTTATATGCAGAGTACATCATGAGAAACGCTGGGCTGGAAGAAACACAAGCTGGAATCAAGATTGCTGGGAGAAATATCAATAACCTCAGATATGCAGATGACACCACCCTTATGGCAGAAAGTGAAGAAGAACTAAAGAGCCTCTTGATGAAAGTGAAAGAGGAGAGTGAAAAAGCTGGCTTAAAGCTCAACATACAGAAAACTAAAATCATGACATCCGGTCCCATCACTTCATGGCAAATAGATGGGGAAACAGTGGAAACAGTGGCTGACTTATTTTCTGGGCTCCAAAATCACTGCAGATGGTGATGGCAGCCATGAAATTAAAAGATGCTTACGCCTTGGAAGGAGAGTTATGACCAACCTAGACAGCATATTAAAAAGTACAGACATTACTTTGTCAACAAAAGTCTGTCTAGTCAAGGCTATGGTTGTTCCAGTAGTCATGTATGGATGTGAGAGTTGGACTATAATGAAAGCTGAGTGCCAAAGAATTGATGCTTTTGAACTGTGGTGTTGGAGAAGACTCTTGAGAGTCCTTTGGACTCAAGGAGATCCAACCAGCCCATCTAAAAGGAAATCAGTCCTGAATATTCATTGGAAGGACTGATGCTGAAGCTGAAACTCCAGTATTTTGGCCACCTGATGCGAAGAGCTGACTCATTGGAAAAGACCCTGATGCTGGGAAAGATTGAGGGCAGGAGGAGAAGGGGACGACAGAGGATGAGATGGCTGGATGGCATCACTGACTTGATGGACATGAGTTTGGGTAAACTCTGGGAGTTGGTGATGGACAGGGAGGCCTGGCGTGCTGCGGTTCATGGGGTCACAAAGAGTTAGACACGGTTGAGCGACTGAACTGAACTGAATTTGTTTTGGATAAAATCTGGAAGAAAGGTGAGAGGAGCAGAAGATGAGACGGGCCAAATTATGGAGTACCTCTCCGTAGTACTCAAAAGTTTGGATGTTATCATACAAATAACAAGGAACGAATAAAGGAGTTTAAATAGAGGAGTGATAATAGATTCACGATTTATTTGGCTGTGCTGGGTCCTTGTTGCTCTTCTCTAGTTGCGTGAGTGGGGGCTGCTCTCCAGTGGCGTGTGCAGGCCTCTCAGTGTGGTCTCTTCTCTTGTGTGGGGCGCAGGCTCTAGAGTGCACGGGCTCCGCAGTTGTGCCTGTGCACAGGCTGAGTTCCTCCCTGGCATGTGGGATCTTCCTGGACCAGGAATCAAACCTGTGTCTCCTGTATTGGCAGGCCATTTCTTCACCACTGAGTCACCAGGGAAGCTCCCAGATTCACATTTTTTTTTTTAAAAAAAAGGTTACTTAAATGGCAGTATAGAGAAAAGATTGAATGACTTGGGCAAGACTGGAGGCAGATACTAGTTAGGAGACCATTACAAAAGTCCATGTGGGAAATGAACAGAACATGAGCTTCGGCAGTAACATTAAAAATGGAGAGGAGATGACGTATCCAACCAAACCAGAAAAATTTACTTCATGAAAAAAATAATCTTTTTCAGAGGCTACCTTAGGAAGCTATAAATTATACAGTAGGACTTATACGACAGGCATGAAGAGTGACAGCTGCCTCTAGAGAAAATGTGCATTAGAATGATTGGAAGGACAGCTCTCTCCCTAGATTTTGGGCACTGATCCTGGGGGCAGGCAGTGGAAGCTTGGACCACCTGATGGGCCTCAGAAGCTCCTCAGGCTGTCCCTCCCTGGTCATATTTCTAGTAAAGTGATGACCACTGAGTATTAAGAATGGTGAAGAACTTGGGTTCTTCAGGATCTGTTTAAGACAAACACTGAGTGACATTAAAGAAAACAAGTTTATCCCAAAGTCATTAGTACTTTTGAAAATGAATTATCTTTCATTTACTGGCAGTGTTCAGATCAGTAGAGCAAATCAGTAGAGACGGTTGATTAATGGTTGTCTGGAGTTTGAGGGGATTGGGAGAAAATGAAGAATGACTCCTAATGGCTATAGTTTTCATTTGGTGGTAATGAAATGTTCTAAAATTGATTATGCTAATGGTTAAATAACTATGTATTAAGAACTACTGAATTCTAGAATGGGTGAATTATATGGGATTTGAATTATATCTGAAAGATGTTATTAAATAAAGGAATTAGCTAATTGATGGATATGTAGTGCTATCATGCTGGGATTTATATTTCTCTGATGAAAGTAGGATCATCTTGAAAAGTCAAGTTTGTGGACCATCATATTTTTTGCTATACTTAGATAAATGTAGCATTAGTATAATCCTGATTTACAAAGAGTAAGACAGGAATCACAAATGGCCAGGGTCTAAAAACCCTATAGGTCTTTCAGAATTCATAGTTCTGGAACTTGATAGAGGCCTATAAAGGAATCAAGATGATTTGAAGCAAGAAATAATGAAAGTTTAAAAAACTGAACTCTATAAGGGGGAAAAAGCTAGTTAGACAATAGTATTTATGGTATGATCTAATTTTTGTGTGAACGTCAAACTCCACTGTATACATGTGTATTTATTTATAGATGACTCAACAGATGAAGGTGAGGATATTCTAATATTTTCACTTTTTATGTTATTTATCTTTTCTCATTTCTGCTGCACATACCTTTTGAGCACCTACTAAGTGTTAACTGCTATATTAGATGCTGGGGGTATAGTGTTGAACATGATGGACAAGGACCCTGCCTTTAGGGAGCTTACATTCTTGTTTGGAAATGCTGGATTTGGGGTTATTCAAATTTGTTACAGGAAATGATCATTTGTGATTTATGAAAGAAAGCAATTTTTAAGTAAAAATAGGAAAAAATAGTAACAGGGTGGTCTGGATAAACAAGCATTAAATTTTATAGAAGGAAAAAAAGGCATCTGACTTCTTTTTGTACTTTTGGGAGTTTTTCTGGATGGGAAGTATGAGCTATCTTACATTTATGGTTTTGGTTTCAGCATCTCTCTCAATTGTGTTCATCGATGCTTGATACTTTGGTAGCTGGCTTAACTTGTTATCTAAATATGATATTTTTCTGCTTAGCTCAGCCTATCTGAGCAATGTTGTATTTTCCATAGTGTTGAGTTAAAGTATATTTGCATGATAGATGAGTACAGACCATGAATGTATGGGCATTGTTTGCTGCCAAGCCTAACAAAAGATGATGCTATATGTTATATTATTGTTTCTTTTGAAGTCATATCCGTCCTACTTTTTTAACCCACAATTAAGGTGATAGGTAAGCACCAAGTAAGGGGTCTGTATTCAAGCTAAGAACACAATTATTCAGTAGAAGACATTCAAGCTGAGCCTTAGATAAACATTTTGTCTTATTAAATAGACATGATTTCTTCCCAGAAAAAAAGAAAAACCTTTCCATAATTTTATCTTTTAGGTTTCCCTAGCCTTGCTTTTTCCTTTCCCCACACGTGGTGTAGCTGACTTACATATTCATTCATAGTCTTTTCCCCTCCAACCTTAAACAAGATTCCCTGTCAAGATTTCTACCTATTTAAAGATCCCAAAATATAAATCCCAGCTAGTTTATTGAGAAACCTGGGCCTTATAGAGGCTCACAACTTTATGTTCTTATTCCTTTAGTTGAGTTTTTCTCTTTGCAGGTTTGGAATTACAAGCTTCGGCGCTGTCTCTTCACATTGCTTGGGCACTTAGACTACATCCGCACTACATTTTTCCATCATGTAAGTAACTGTTGTGGCTCTAGTTTTAGAGCATTCTTCAGTTCCCTGTAGGAATCTTCTCCATGCTCCTGAAGAATCCATGCTTTTGATAACAGAATCACATTATTGATTCTTCTAGGATCTGTGGAGTGTTGGCCTCTCTGCTTTGTTTCCTTCTGTAAGAGGAAGCACTCAGGGTTATATTTGAATTTAATTGGATTCAGTGGCCTTTATGAGGAAGGCATTGATTCTCTGTAGGGAAAAGTAGAGATTTGATTTTAAATTTGCTGAACTGGCAAACAGAAGTTTTCAGGCTAATTGCATGTGGGGTGTTACTAAGTAGGTGTTTCTTGGAGGAATGTCAAGATAAGATGCCATTTTGATGCTAACTAATGTTTTGAAGCATTGACAATCATGTTCTTTTATCCTAGGATTTTAGGGTCTGGTAGAGGCTGTTCCCTTAGCCGAGCATACTACCTTTTTTGATTTGTTAGGTTTCATAGTAGACAGATACTCAGTTAAAGATTAAGACTCCTAGCCTCTTAATTTCATCCCATTCTGACTGGATTTCTCTATAATTATTAATATATGCTATTAGAATTAACTTGTACTATTCCTTGACTCTTAGTAAACTTAAGTCTCTTGAATTAAGTAAGAAAGAGTATAACAAAATAAACAATAAATTCCAGGCTAATTACACTCTATTTCCTTTTTTAAAATTAAAAAGAATTAGGGTAGTATAGGAGAAGATGAATGTGAAAATTATAGCTGAAATAGTTGAGAATGATAACCATTCACTAGGTAGTCTATTCAGAAGGAACTGTTTGTCATTGCCATGAAGGACTTGCTGAAGACTCTTAACCTAGAAAAGTTACCATTCAGCTGGAAACTTATGAAAAGCTTATTTCCTTTTATTTTTTTCAGTTTAGTAAGTATGTGTGTCCCTTGTGTTCGTTAAGTTCTTTGCTAAACACCAGAGAGACAATTATGACTAAGAAATACTTCCTTCTCTTAAAAAGTTTAAAAACTGTAAAAGGGCTGAATTGTTTCTACATGTTACTGTCTGCTTTCTTTTCTGAGACTCTGCAATTTTTTGAGACTGGATGCTCTGGCAGGGAGAAGTCAGACTTTAAAACAATATTCCAATCTTAGAGTTAAATAGAGATCATTTCACAGGATCTTGATTTACAAGATTAACGATTTATAAATATAAATCACATATACATATGCACATATGTAGAAGTAAATGTAAATATATATTATACTATTTGTCTCTGGAATCTATTATGGTCTGGCTTCCACTCTTAAACCTTCAATTTGAAAGTACCAAAGTTGGGAAGAGCTGGTAGAACGCTAAGGAGAAATAGACAGCTATCCTGATAACTCAGAATCGTTTAGAGACTAGCTGAGGTGTTAAACAATGAAATATTTCCTCCAAAGAGAGAAATGGAACCTGGAAGAACACATCTGCTAATGTTCAAACCCTTTGTCTGGAATATTTTTCAGGAATATCCTTGGATTCTGAGTGCCTCAGATGATCAGACCATCCGAGTGTGGAATTGGCAGTCTAGAACCTGTGTCTGGTAAAGCAGGAGACAGAGAGCTCAAAAAAACCTTCATTTCTAGTTTTTTCATAATCACCTTCTCTTTAGAACAATCATCTCCTGTCCCTAATGGGCTATGTCTGCTGATTAATTACTGATTGTATTTGTAAGACACTCTTGTATATAAAAAGATAAATACAGAAGCAATCTCATTAGTAATATGTGAACCTGGATTTTCTGATCATTTCTTTCCAGGAGAAAGAAGTCATATTGCCAGGCTTTGGGGACAAAATTTTTAGCTGGTTTTCAGTTCTGTTTCCAGGAAACCTGAGTCAGGGTCTAGACCTCTGTCCTGCCTCGTGTTTGGTTATAGAGCTTTTTATAAGTACGTAAGGACCATTTAAAGTGACGTCCTTTAAAAGGGATACCCCCTTAAAATCTAACAAATAGTTTTAGTATGAATAAGATTTCATTTATTTTGATATCTTAATGCATCTTTAATGAGAGGAATGCTGTGCAGTCTCAGTTCTATTGAAACCAGTAATAAACACTGAAACATTACAAGCAAGAAGAGAGCCAACCTTGAAACAGCCGACTCTGCTTATTATTATTAGTTCAGAATTGTTAGGATGACTTGCCTTGGCCTCCAAAAGAGTGTAATTGGACCTGCATCTGTTCAATGTGGAATATGGCATTTAACATGTAGGAGTCCATTGATTCCTACCTCTAATTTGGTATTGTCTTTCTTTTTCCCTCTTGCAGTGTGTTAACAGGGCACAATCATTACGTAATGTGTGCTCAGTTCCATCCTTCAGAAGACCTGGTCGTATCAGCCAGCCTGGACCAGACTGTGCGCGTTTGGGATATTTCTGGTGAGCTGCCCAAGTTCAGGGGACAACCTAGTTGTGTCTGGCGCAAAACTGCAATTGCTTAAAATAGTGAGGGTAGTTGACTTGGAACAGAAAAATTTAAAGTATTCTGTTTTCATGTAATAGTATCTTTGTTTCCAAGGATATTAAATGTGCTTTGACGGTTCATGTTAGAAGTTGTCTAAGGAAAGGGGTTTCTCTAGAAAATTTAATTTTAAGAAAATTCCACGTTTTAGTTAGATCAGTCTTTGTCCTGTTGGGAGTATTTAAGAATATAGCTTTCCACTAAAATAAGAAAAATATTTGACAGAAATGAATTTTTGGAATAGACTAGTACAGGGAAATAGGGCTTTTAGATCCTGTGGCTTCATTTAGAAAAAGGAAAATCCTTCTGTTATATACCGTCTACTGTAAAGAACATGAGGGTTGGAGGATTTTCATGTCTGGAAAACCTTTTAAAAGGCAGACTTCTAGGATGAAAAATTAAATAACTTGTAGATTTTGAGTGGTTGGGATAATTCCTCCTTTCACAGTTTATGTACACTACCTTAATTTGGGGATAGCAATTTAAATTTTTAGGACTATATAGCGGAGAACTGAGAATTTAAATGCAGAGAAAGGGCTGTACCTATGAGATTGACATACTGGAAAAATGGAAGTGCTTTGTTGAGAAATGCAGTAGAGAAATGAAACTAAATGCTGTAGTTCTCTGCCCAGTTAAATTTATTTAGCAATTGCTAAATTGTTTCTAGTTGTTTGTTGCCTTAGAAATTCTTAGAGATTGGACTCTCTGAAAAGTCCATGGCTAGTCCACAGAGCACTGTTTTCATGTTGTGAAAAGAAGAACTCCTCGTAGGTCTTTACGTGGTTCTTTGTGGTAACAAAGAAAGTTGCTAACTTTTCCCAACTCCTTGTGTCGTGGTGGGCTGGAGCAGTATGATATTAACACTTGCTGTTCTAACAAACCATTAATAAACAGCAAGTTGAAAATTTGGATTCCTGGGCGCAACATTTGGAATGTTGTAATAGCAGTTCATTAAGATTCCTGTAGTATGGAAACAAGCCAAGGGGAAGATGAGGACAGTTGGAAAGTAAAAGCTCTGCATCATGCTCTGCAGTTTTCCAAGGTTCAGAATTAAGAAGGAAGTGGTATAAACAAGATTGTATTGGAGATAGGGCAGTCATACTCTGTTCTGCTAGGGCTTCTGCCATTGCAGTTTTTCGTCAGACTAGCTAGGTGTTTTGAAGTACACCCAGATGTGACCAGCCATGCCAGCAGGAAGAGTTAGGCACAGGCCCTGTGGATCCTGTGCCCTCTCCTCACTGCTAGTACCAGGGAGCTTATTATTCACTCCTCCAGTAACCAAGCTTTGACTTTCGATAGTTTTTAACTGTGCACACTTTCAAAGCACCCTCTCTGTCTCAGCATTTAGGAGCCAAATGAGGCTGGATCCCAGTTTATGCTGTTTCAGGTGACCAGGGGCAGTTACTTAGAATAGCCTTTCTCAACTGGGGATCTGTGAGAGAGTTACCTGCTACTAAGACACTTTTTAGTGAGTGTTTTCTCAGTTCTAAGAATGGTGTACAAACACTGCCATTCTAGATCACAGAGAAGTGCATTTGTTATATGCATAAACCGATCCTTTGACCACTGGGGCTTAAATCTTTCCTAGAGCTTGGGGTTGAAAAGGGCCTTATACTGCTCCACTCTTTAAGAGTAGTGTTTAGGCCACCTGAAGTTTCCCGGGGACCGAGCTAAAGCAATTTGGGGTCCTTAGGTAAATGGATTCTCTTTAGTCATCATGAAATGCCCAGGGCAAGAAATCATTTTCTTTACTTTCGTAGGAAAACATATTTGTGTCAGAATCAAAGGCCCTAAATCAGAGAAGAGAGGGAGAAAGTATGACCCCAGTTGGGGTTTATGCTTGCTCTTGAATGTATAAAGTGCATGGATTACTGTATAATAACATTACAATTGCTATACTTAGTATGTGTGGTACTGAAAGTTTTGTACTAATGTTACTAATGTTAATGCTCTCTTTACCATTTCTAAGTGTTTTTCTATACTCACAACTCTCTTGATTTCCAGTAACCCCTTAACCAGAGTGGAAGGAGATGCTTTGGTATTTAACCAAGTGGAGGGAGCTTTTGGGATAGACTTATGCATTCTTCCTCCTCTAGAAGTCAGCATACTCTTTTTAGCAGGCTTTTGCCTTGGTTCAAATAAGTCTGAACACAGGAAGAGAAATTAGCAGTCAGCTCTGTTAGGAAGTAGAGCTAATATTGTCAGTATTTCCAAGAGGAAAAAATTAGTTCTGAGTCAGAAGACAAAAACCCTCAAATGTAGAGGACTGGTGAAAATTCTAATCTTTCTGAGTACCTTTCTTGGAAGAGGGACACTCTCTGCACTAAGTAAATAATAAGAAAACAGAGCTCTTTAAGGAAAACCTGTGTTCTAGATACCTCTCCCATGAGGATTAAGCCAGGGGGCTTAGTGTAACCTGATCTTCTGTATTAGCCTGGCAAAAAATATTTGTTTAAAAGGGAATATATTTACAACCTAGATTTTAAAAATAAGTTATTTTTTTAGCTTGAGCTTCCAAGTAAACTGACAGTGAAATTATTTTGATGTGCTTATACTTTTGCATGTCAAGCCCATGTAATTCAGGCTTAATCTTTGAAATGACTACTAAAAAAGTATTAATTTGCTGCCAAATCCTGTGCTCATGCCTCTCTTTTTACTACTTCCCCTGGTTTCCATTGGGAAGTGTGCATCAAACTGGTCCATTCTGAGAGTGTCCTCCCCTCCCTCTGGATTTGAGTAGCTGCTGTAGAAATTTTCCATCTGTCGTTCAGCCCTAGTGAGTAGCTTGTTGAAGGCTCAAATATTTCTTCTCAAAGTATCTTTTCACTGCCTGTCACTATTCATCTGTTTGTTTTTGCTCTTCCCCTTTTCCTGGATCATTACAAGCAATTACAACAAAGGCTTCCATTCTGTCATACAGCTTTCCTTTTAATGTGTTTATTGAAGCTTATTGGAGGTGAAGTTCCTCACAGCTGTCTGTCTTTGTATCTTCCTTTGAATCTGTTTCATGCATCAGACTCATTAGAAAAAGTTGACAGATCCCATTAAAGGGATAAAGTGAAATAAGTGAAAGGAGGCATCCCTGTGATAATGTATTTATGAAGCCTTGGAAGAATGCTAATTTTTTTAAGCATTGGCTTTATTTCTGTCTACCAGTTGGCTAAATGCTTATCATGGACAGGGTGTAAGATAAGTAAAACTGTTGTGCCCTTTTAAGCACTTGCTTCTCTAATGCTGATGTTTATATGCCATTACAATAGAAAAGTTACATTGTAATTTTACAACAGTGAAGATAAATACAGTCATTGAACTTAATTTTTTGTATTTTCTTACAGGTGCCAACATTTACACTTAAAACTATCTAGGTTTTGTTTTCAATGATAGCTTTTTCCCCTCTCTATTACAGATATTTGGCTTTTTAATTTTGTAAATGCCAAGTAGTTTCATTTTCTTCTCCCCACCTTCCAAATACTCCAGAAGATAGGATTTTAGTCCCAATTGCATTTTCTCATCTATAAACTGGTCTTATTATACCCGATTGCCTACCTCAAAGGGTTGTTAATCAGATCAGCTTTGAAAACTGCAAGATGCTTTTCACCTGTAAGGTAGTAGTGTTAACATCATTTGGGTTCTGACTATAGTACAGATAGTTCAAATTTTTTTTTTTTCTATTTTATTTTATTTATTTATTTATTTATTTATTCATTTATTTATTTATTCATTTATTTTAGTTGGGGGCTAATTACTTTACAATATTGTAGTAGTTTTTGTTAAAGACAGATTGTGATTGAGCCATAAGTGTCGGTCCTATACAAATAAGACTGACCTTATCCTGGTGTCTTTTTTCTGTTGTTTTTGAATTACAGGCTAATTTCTCCCTGTAGCCTCTGAAAATTTTAATGACAAAATACATTTGTTCAGATCTATAACCAGTTTCTTGAGCAAGCGCTTAAAGGAATAATCAGAGTTTTAATCATTTTGTCCACTGCCCAAGAGTCAAGAAGGAAATAACAGTACACTTTTTGCATAGTTTGTAGTTTCACAGTATCATCCACCAAATAAACTGTTTTATGTTTGAGATAGAATAAGAGCTCTTGCATCTTTCTTTAGTCTCTTTAAATTTCTTTTTCCCTTCTTTTTCCTTAATTTTAGTGTATCACTGTACCTTTGGGTGCTTCAATTACTGTGCTCTTTTTGGTAACATGATGTTTACGTCTTTCATCCCACTCCTCACCCCTTCAAAGGTCTAAGGAAAAAAAACTTGTCCCCTGGTGCAGTGGAGTCAGATGTGAGAGGAATAACTGGGGTTGATCTATTTGGAACTACGGATGCAGTGGTGAAGCATGTACTAGAGGTACTTATCTCTATAGCCAATGGCTGGATATGGACTCTTCTCCAGGGAAACAGTGACAGTATGCTGTTCATTTATTCATTCCTTCAACAAAGACTTATGCAGGGTTTATTGAGTGCCAGGTGCCCTTTGAGGCACTGAAAATAGAATGGTTGGTGAGCCAGTAGACAATTGAAGCTTAAATGCTACCTGAGGGAGAATCATGTTACCTTTTAAACCCACTGGGGAGAGAGGGAGAAACCTGGCATAGGCTCCATCACCCTCCCAAAGCAGAGTCCATTGTCCAGTCTCTTGGGGAAGGGGAGGATAGTTAATCAAAATTATTGAGAACCAGCCATGTGTGAGTAACTTGTTTGCATGGTGGGAAAATGGAAAGGCATAAGGGAAAGAAAATAGATTTTTTAAAGTATCTAATCTTTACAGCTGTTTCTGGTGGAGATACTATTAACTTCATTTTGCAGAAGAAAAATTTGAGATTGAGAGAAAGTAAGTTATTTACCAAAATCTACATGTGTCTTGAAGAAGGAAATGACAACCCATTCAAGTATTCTTGCCTGGAGAATTTCATGGACAGAGGAACTGTCCATGGGGTCGCAGAGTTATAAAAGATATCTTAAAATCAGCAGTTCTTAAACATTTTGGTCTGATAACCTTTTTATAGTCTTAAAACGTATTGATGACCCCAGAGCGATTTTATGTGCATTATATCTGTCAGTTTTTACCATATTTGAAATTGAAACCAAGAACTTTTAAAAACGTGAGATATATAAGGATAGTCTATTAGCCATCAAAGCAATGACATCACATGTCATGTAACCTCTGTAAAACTCTATATGCACGGGAGAATAGGAGTGAAAAGGGTAAATAGCATTTTAGTATTATTATGGAAATCAGTTTTAACATTGCTGGGGTTTCCTAAAAAGTTCTTGGGGATAGAGTTTCTTTGCTGCACTTTGAGAATTTCTTCATTAAGTTATAAAATTGGTCTTTATTTTTGAGATGCTAATAGCTGGTTGGAGAAATATAATTGGCAGTAACAAAGCAAGGCAGTATATCCCAAATGCAAATGAAGCTGATTTTAGAGGAGAAGGATTTGGGAATTCCCCTGAGAGTTTGGGAATAATATTGGATAGATTGATGTAGTTAGTGACTCTCATGGTCAAATCTTAGAGCAGCAGTCCCTTGAGTCTTTTTCACATGGAGTAAAAATTAGAGACATCTTTTATAACCATGAGCATGGTCCATTGGTCTATTGCTTTGAGTAATGGATATAAAGAATCACTTGTTTTGGTTTTGCAAAACCACTTTTTTTTTTTGGTACAGGGTCATGATCGTGGAGTTAACTGGGCTGCATTTCACCCTACTATGCCACTCATTGTATCTGGGGCAGATGACCGTCAAGTGAAGATCTGGCGTATGAATGGTGAGTGAAACAGTAACAGTGTTATCATACCTAAAATATTGGCTGCTGATCAGCAAGCTGAAAAAGTCAGGTGTTCTGGATTTAGTGACCCATTTTCCTACCTTAGGTTGTTATGCTTATCCTGGGAACATGACAGTTGCCCTATTCCTTTTTTTTTCATTTGATGGTATCCTGATTTGGAGGAGTATGAACATAATTTTAAATAAGAATTCCATTTATTCAACAGCTATTTATTGAGTACCTACTTTGTACTAACCATTGTTCAAGGCTCTGAAGATACAATGATGGCTAAACCAGATAAAATTCCTGCCATATGAAGCTTCTATAATGGCAGCTAGTGACAAGGCAGGGTAAGGAGATGAAGAATGACAGAGAAGAGGTGCTACAGTTGATAGACGGGTCAGAATGAAATAAAGAAATACTTAGATTCAGAGTCATAAATGAAGAAAATTGACCTATTAGAAAGTGGGATACTACTTAAGATTTTGTAGTATCTAGCATTTGGTTAAAAGATGTCATAATTCAAAATCCCAAACTTACAGTAGTAGGGAATTGTGGTTACCTAATTCTTTTTTGTCTTTCAGAATCAAAGGCATGGGAAGTTGACACCTGCCGAGGCCATTACAACAATGTATCTTGTGCTGTCTTCCACCCTCGTCAGGAGTTGATCCTCAGCAATTCTGAGGACAAAAGTATCCGAGTCTGGGACATGTCTAAGCGGTAAGGGGGTTACAGTGGTGTGTGGCTAAACCCAGGAGGGAGCCCCTTTCTCTCTTTTACTCTGTTCTTTTTTAAAAATCAGATTTAGACTTTTTGTTTCTTATCATCCTCCGCATATAGAAAAATCAAATTATATTTTATGAAAACTTGAAGGGACCCAGAGATTAGCCATCATTTACAAATTTTCCATCAAGTAGAAATTTCTGCTTGTGTTCTTTTTCTGCTTTATATTTAAGCAGTTTCTTCTGTAGCTACAGAAATAAGGATTATTAAATGAAAACAGTATGGTAGAAAATTATGATGAGTGGGGGAAGTCTTAATATCAAAATAATAGAGTCAGTTTGAAGTCCTCTTTCTGTTCTTTGGTAGAATTTCTGACTGTCTTTATTTAAAATATGCCCCTTCACTGTACTTGATTTACTTTTTATCAGTGTGCTGGCCTACCACTCAATATTCTTGTATGTGATAGGCTGAAGTTTTCTTGGAAATTAATACCTTTTGCTTTCCTAGGACTGGAGTTCAGACATTCCGCAGGGACCATGATCGTTTCTGGGTCTTAGCTGCCCACCCTAACCTTAACCTCTTTGCAGCAGGTAAGGGCCATTTCTTCTCTTTTTCCCTTTGGTTCAGTTTTTAAGACTTGAGGGTGATTCTCCATTAACTTTGTCTCCAGTAAGTATATAGTAGGATGACAAGGAAAAGTAAAAGTCTAAGAGCCATATAGTTGAAGCTTTTCTCCTTTTTCCCCCTATATCTTCTTGGCACAGTATTCTTTTAGTGTTCTTTTTCCTCCAAAATTCATTTAATAATGAAGCCCTTCTCTCTCTCTTTTTTGGGGTGGGGGGGCCACACCACGTGGCTTGTGGGATCTTAGTTTCCTGACCAGGGATTGAACCTGGGCCCTTGGCAGTGAAAGCACTGGGTCCTAACCACTGGACTGCCAGGGAATTCTCCTAAAGCCCATTCTCTTTGATTAGTTCCTTTTTGATTAGGAGACTTAGAGACTAATACCAGACACTTGAGGTTCTCAGACTGAGGAGCTAGAAGCTGAGTGTTATTCATTCATTTAGCAAATGCATACTGAATATCAGCCCCAGTCTGGGTGCTGGTATTCTAGCAGTGTATAAAACAGTGTCCCTTACTTTATGGAACTTTTTGAGTTGTAATAATTTAATGTATTGTTGTATTTGGTTTGTTAATACTTTGTTAAGGATTTTTGCGTCTATGCTCATCAGAGATATTGGCCTGTTTTTGGCTTCTTATGGTCTTTGTCAGCTTTTAGTATCAAGGCAATGTTTTACTCATTAAATGAGTTTGGAAGTGTTCTTTCCACTTCAGTCTTTGGAATAATTTGAGAAGGATAAGTATTAACTCTCAGTGTTGGTAGATTTACCTGTGAAACCATCTGGACCTGGACTTTTGTTTTGGGGAATTTGTGGATTACTGATTCAATTTTGTTAGCAGGATTTGGTCTATTCAGGTTCTCTGTTTCTACATGACTCAGTCTTGGAAGATTGTGTGTTTCTAGGAATTTATCCTTTTTTTTCTAGGTTGTCTAATTTGTTGGCATATCATCTTGGCATATCATTCTCTTATAATCCTTTGTATTTCTGCGGTATCAGTTGTACTTTTTCCTCTTTCATTTCTAATTATAGTTGGCTTTCTTTTTTTGTGATGAGTCTGGCTAAGAGTTTGTAGATTTTATCTTTCAGAGAGCCAATTCTTAATTTTTTTTCCTTCCTTTTTTTTTTTGTCTCTATTTCATTTATTTCTGCTCTAATCTTTATTGTTTCTTCTCCATACTCACTGACCTTTGCTCATTCTTCATTTTCTGGGTTTTTTAATACATTTAGATTGCTTGAGATTTTTCTTGTTTCTTAGGAATAGACCTGTTTCACTGTGAACTTCCTCTTAGAGCTGCTTGTGCTGTGTCCTATAGGTTTTGTTTCCATTTTCATTTTTTTCCAGTTATTTATTTCTTCTTTGTTATTTTTGTTGACCCATTTGTTGTTTGTAGCTTATAGTTTAGTCTCCATGTGTTTGTGTTTTATCTAGATTTCTTCTTGTAGTTGATTTCTAGATTCATACTTCTGTGGTTGAATAAGTCACTTGAAATTATTTCAGTCTTAAATGTATTGAGCCTTGTTTTGTGTCCTAGCTTGTGATCTGTCCTAGAGAATGCTCAGTGTGTACTTGAAAAGAATGTTCAGTTCAGTTCAGTTGCTCAGTCGTGTCCGACTGTATGCAACCCCATGGACTACAGCATGCCAGGCTTCCTCGTCCATCACCAGCTCCCGGATGGAAAAGAATGTATTCTGTTGCTTTTGGATGGAATGTTCTCTATTAATTCTGTCTGGTCTAATGTGTCATTTAAGACCAGTGTTTCCCTATTGATTTTCTTTCTGTATGATCTGTTCATTGATGTTGGTAGAATATAATGTCCTCGACTATTATTGTGTTGTCAGTTTCTCTCTCTTTATTTCTAACAATGTTTGCTTTATATAGTTAGGTTTTCCTGTGTTGTATGCTTAAATGTTTGCAAATATTATATCCTCTTGTTGGATTGACCCCTTTATCATTATGTAATGCCCTTTGTCTTTTGATATGATCTTTGTTTTGAAATCTATTTTGTCTAATGTAAGAAATGTCCCAATTTTCTTTTCTTTTACATTTGCATGAAATATCTTTTTCCATTCCTTCGCTTTCAGTCTGTGTGTGTCTTTAAATATGAAGTGAATCTCTTGTAGGCAGCATATAGATAGATCTTTTTTTTTTCCTCCATTCAGCCACCCTAAGTCTTTTGGTTGACACATTTAGTCCATTTACATTTAAAAATAATTATTGATAAGTATGTGCTTATTGGAGAAGGGCATAGCCGTCCGCTCCAGTATTCTTGCCTGGAGAATGTCACGGACAGAGGAGGAGACTGGAGGGCTGTAGTCCATAGGATCACAAAGAGTCAGACACGACTGAAGCGACTTAGCACAGAACAGCATGGCATGTGCTTATTGACATTATGTTAATTTTTTTCTGGTTGTTTTTGTAGTTCTTTTCTGTTTCTGTCTTGTTCTCTTGGTTTCTTCCCTTGCAGTTTGATGGATTCCTTTAGTGTTAGTATGTGTGGATTTCTCTTTATTTTTGTCTATCCATTGTTTGTTGTTACCATAAGGTTCATATATATTGAACTGTATGTTTATTTTAAGCTGATAGTCACTTAAGTTCAAAGAGATTCCAAAAGCACTCCATTTATAACACATACCTCATTTGTTTTTGATGTCATATTTTTATTTTGTGTATCCCTTAACTATTTTTTTTTAAATTTTGATTTATTTATTGCTGTGTTGGGACTTAGTTGCAGTGCACAGGATCTTTCGTTGCAGTGTGCAGGCGTCTCTCTACTTGTGATATTGCAGGTTCAGTAGTTGTGGCTTGGGGGCTTAGATCTCAAACCCTGCATGTGGCATCTTAGCTCCCCAACCAGGGATTGAACCCACATCCCCTGCAGTGGAAGGCAGATTCTTAACCACTGGACCACACAGGGAAGTCCCTCCCTTAACTATTTATTATAGTTGATTGTACTACACCTGACCCTTTAACAGTGTGGAAGTTAGGGGCACTGACAGTCTATGCAATCTAAAACCTGTGTATAAGTTTACAGTTGAATCTCTGGATGTATGGTTCCATATTTGAAGATTCAAGCAACCATGTGTTATGTAGTATTATCATACATATTTAGTGAAAGAGAACTTCATATAAGTGAGCCAGTGAAGTTAAAACCCATATTGTTTAAGGGTCAGCTCTCCCTGTCTTTAACCTTCATATTAGCTTTTTAAGTGGTTGATCCACTGCTTTTACTATGTGTTTGCTTTTACCAGTGAGATTTTTCCTTTCATGTATTTTCTTATTTCTAGTTGTGGCCTTTTCTACTTAAAGGAGACCTTAACATTTCTTGTAAGGCTGCTTTAGTTGTGATGAATTCTGTTAAGGTTTTCCTTGTCTGAGAAACTCTCCAATTCTGCATGATAGCTTTGCTGGATAAGTAGTAGGTCTTTTCCTTTCAGCACTTTAAATGTATCGTGCCATTCCTTTCTGGCCTGTAAAATCAGCTGATAGTCTTACAGGATTTTCCTCGTATGTGATTGTTTTTTTCTTGGAGCCTTTGAGACTCTCTCTTTATCTTTAACTCTTGCCATTTTAATTAAAATATGTCATGGTGAAGATCTCTTTGGGTTCATCTTACTTGGGAATCTCTGTGCTTCCTGGCCCTGGATATCTATTTCCACAGGTTAGGGAAGTTTTCAGTCATTATTATTCAAATAAATTTTCTGTTCCTTTCTCTCCTTTGGGAATCCTATAATGCAAAAGTTAGTATGTTTGATGTTGTCCCAGAAGTCCCTTAAGTCTCCTCACTTAAAAAAAATTTTTTTTGCTGTTCCGATTGGTTGATTTCCACTATTCTGTCTTACAGGTCGCATATCTGTTCTTCTGTTTCATCTAATTTGTTGATTCCCTCTAACATAATTTTTCAATTATTGTATTCTTCACTTTTGATTGGTTTTCTTATATTTTCTAAGTCTTTGTTGAAGTTATCACTGAGTTCTTCCATTCTTTTCTCAAGTTTGGTGGGCATTCTTATGATTGCTTCTTTGAACTCTATCAGGTAAATTGTTTACGTCTTTCATTAGGGTTTTTTTCTGGGGGTTGTTTTGTTTGGAACATCTTGTCTGTTCATTTTGAATGACTTTTGGCGTTTGTTTCTATGGATTTAAGCAAAACAGCTACCTCTCCTGGTCTTCAAAGAGTGGCCTTGTGTGAGAGCATCTCCTGTGTAGACTGCACCTGGCAGCTTTGGCAGGCTGGCTGGAGCTGGAGTGTGCGTGGGCAGGCATAGGCCCTGGGGAGTGTGGGCCGATGGCCATCTCACACTGTATGGTGAAAATTGCTTTAAAGGAAAGTTAAGCAAAAGTAGGTGGGATAGAGAGGGAAGAGTGTGGGACTGCTGCTTCAGAAAAGTGAAGAGGAATGACAAATGCACTGACAATAGGAACAGCACATTCAAAGACCACGATGTGAGAGATGTTTAACATGTTGAGGAACGTCAGAGTGGCCAATAATGGGTGAAGTAATAGAAGGTACGACCAAAACAGAATGGACTTGCCTTGTAGGCCATTAGAATTTAAGATTTTATCCTGAATGAATGGAAAGCCATTGGAAGGTATTGGGTAAGGAAGTGACATGATCTGGTTTATGTGTGGAGTGCACACTTGGAAGACAAAGATTAAAAGTTTTTCTGAAGGATGGATACTGCTAGTAGAGAAAAGTGAAACGTTTTTAAAAAACAGAATCATGAAGTCTTTTTAAACTAATATCCATTTGTTTAGCACATACCTTTTATGTTCATTATATCATAGTGACTGGGGAATGATGGAAATTATTGTAATTTATGCTTTCAGGGAGCTCAATACATGTATAGTGGGAGTGATATACCTAAACAATTACAGTGCAAGATAAGTGCTATGATGGAGGTTTGTACAGAGCTGTTAGGAGAACACAAAGGAGGGCTTGTCTAATGTGCCAGTATGATAGAGTGAGTATTGGGAAAGGATTTACAGGTGTTTACTTGAATAAAGATTCCAAGAATTGTGGGAATTCAGACAAATAAAGATTACATTTAAGTGTCTTAACTTTGTTTGTAGCATACATACACAGTCATTATCTTCATATATCTCCTGTTTGCAGTTTTCTTTCTTACCTGCAGCTAATTCTTTCCTCCCTTTCCTTGTGGCCCAGGCCATGATGGTGGCATGATTGTATTTAAACTGGAACGAGAACGGCCAGCCTATGCTGTTCATGGCAATATGCTCCATTATGTCAAGGACCGATTCTTACGTCAGTTGGATTTCAACAGCTCCAAAGATGTAGCTGTGATGCAGTTGCGGAGGTAAATTAGACTTATTTCTTCCCTCCAAATTGTCTCATCTGTTACCATGATACAGTACCTACAAACTGGACTCTTGTTCTTTTAACATTTCGGATCTCATCTCCTGTCACAGATAGAATCCCCAGGAGCATGTTGGGCAAGGTCATGAGATGAATGGGAGCACCCCTATTAAGAATATTAGAGATCCTGAGGAAAGGAAATCATACAGCCAGTTTGGCAGGTGTCTTGAAAAAGAAAGTTTCCTGGTTGAGCGTAGCCCAACTTGGTGACAGATCTGTTGGCCTTTATTTGGCATTTCTTTTTATAACTCTTTCTTTGCTTTTCGGCAAAATGCACACAACTCTAAACCAGAATATATGTCTCTGGAAACTCTTAACTCTGAAGATAAGATAACCTCTGGGGTGCCTGGGAAAAGGAGCTATCCTCTTGTAAAGCCAGCTGTATCAGCATGCTGAAACATTCATGGTAGCAAGCTTTGGCATGAGGGTTTGACAACTACCCTCCAGCATCACTACAATAAAAAGATGGGTTTATGTTAATATTCCAAGGGACAGGAGAAACTAGCCCAAAGCAAATCACATCATGTTACTCTACGGTGTCCACTGCAATCATGTGTAGGAATTTGTACCCCGGAAGAACCAATCCCACTCACTAAAGTGAGTGCTCACCATACCTTCTGTTGAATAAGTAGACTTGTACTAGATGAGCTTTTTAAAAACGCTTCACTCAAAGCTGAAATAGGGGAGTCCCTAAGTCTTTAAGGAAGGAAGAAATACATGCATTATTAATTTTTTATTCTTGATTATAAAAGTGATAAGTATATGTGTAAAGATTAGATAAGAAGGAAGTACAGGAGTAATTCCTTTTTTCCTATTTTCATTATATCTCTTTCCTAAATTTCTCTTTTCTTGGTATACATATCTAGTGGTTCCAAGTTTCCAGTGTTCAGTATGTCATACAATCCAGCAGAAAATGCAGTCCTACTGTGTACAGTAAGTAAACCTCCTAGCATTTCCTCATTTCCCATAGGTCTGTTTCTCATGCCCTTAGAGGCTCTCTGATGGCTTCTTAGAAACTATTTAATGGTCATTTTGAGAGAGCTGAAACAGTAAACAAAGGCTCAAACCAGGTAGATTTCAGTTCTCATATTCAGGGTTGGGTACTTATATCTGTCATAAGGTTGACAACTTCTAAACTTAATGGAGCATCAAGTCAAATCACCCAAATCACTAAAAGTAATTTGAAAGAATGTTTGGGACTGTATCCTATGCAAAGGAGATGCTTATCTTGATCTCTCTATTTGGGTGAAAATAGTAGAGCTGATTTTGAGAGGCATTCCTTTCATTATTGTTACCTTGGGGCCTCATTTCTTGACATACAATTAAAAAAAAAAAAAGAAAACAGCATTCTAATTATAGTGCCCTGGTTGCCAAATCAGAAGAATGAAAACTTATTTTTCCCAATAAGACTTCTAGTTTCTGATCCCAATCCGTGTTCAATATCTAACTGTCCCATATTGACCTCCTGGCAATTTTCTTTAATGTCTTTTTTTTTTTCCTTCAAACAGACTTTAAGTTGATGAGTTTACTCAGGTGGGGCGTTGGAATATTGGTCTCTTAATCTGTTCATTTGTGGAATAGAGAGCAGTCCTTGCTTTCATTCAGCAACTATCTGTGTCTTTGGAAGATAAAAGGAAAAGTTGCGAAGAGTCGGACATGACTTAGCGACTCCAACAACAGCAACAAAACTTACGTGAATGCTGAATTATCTGGCAATGAGCCCTTTAATTTTTAGCTGTAGAAGCGTCCAAATGTCCTCTGAGTGAAGGGTGTGAAGAGTATAGTTTCAGATTGCTATCTGTGTAATGATACTGTTTTCTCTGTCAGAGTAAACTGGTATCTCGGGGACTCCTACTAACAATTTAATTTCTCCCATTCCTCTACAGAGAGCCAGCAATTTAGAAAATAGTACCTATGACTTGTATACCATCCCCAAGGATGCCGACTCCCAGAATCCTGATGGTAGGCATTCTCTTTGTGTACCCAGCTCTGCTCCTAGCTCTCCTCACCCAAATCATCTCTTCTCTTCAAGTTTTTCATTCCATCCCCAGGCCATGGCCACATCACTCATGTGTGTTGGCAGGTGCTGCTGACAATTGCATCAGAGGCGACCATGGTGTGAAATATTCATGTTCCTCCTCCATTTTATTACTCCAGCTAGATATATATATTTTATAATTTGGTTATTAGACACTCTCCATTTTCTCTTTCAGCACAGCATGTTATCCTCGTTTATTGTCAGCTGATATGACTTTCACCCTGGTAGTTTCATTTATTTAAAAATGTGGTTCCAATCTTGCAATGTCTCATCCTGGGACTAGGGATTTATGCTCTCCCATCCATATCCAGATCCGATTTGCTTCCTTTTGCATGTCAAAACGATGAGGCTGTTAACAGCCCCACACCCCACCAGGGATCCCAGGATCCAGCTGAGACCCTGCCTACCTCTTCCATCACCACCATCCCTTGTTAATGTCTTTACCATTAGCACTTGCTGACAGAACATTCTCAGAATAGATTTGAGTCTCGTTTATGCTTCCTTTAGTATACTTCCTCCAGTTGATTTGTAGGTCAGAGGCTTGCTCCTCAGGTCCCTACTCTTAATAGCATACTTTCATGATATTTTAGACCCCATCAACAGATTCTGAGAGATATTTTGCTAGTTCTGCCCTATTGTGGGTGCTCCTGTGTCATTTTTGCTGCTAATATGATCACTCTTCTGACCAAATTTTTTTCAATTTGTCCCTGCTTATTCATCCCCTTGCTTCCTTTCCCCATCTGTTTACAGTTAATAGAGTCTAAAATATTTTTGGTTTCTCTTATAACCACTTTTATTTTCTCCTTTCCATTTTATGAGGGAGATGATAATTATTAAAGGAATAAAGATACAGCCCAATGATAGGGAGCATAGAGGAGGAGAAAGAGCAAAAGGTTGAATAATGTGATTCTCCAGCCCCTGGAAAATGGTACTGTTGGTTGTGATAATAATTAATTTTGTTAAAATTGCCTGAGACCTGTGGTTGTCAAGGGGTGGCCTGGCAAGGCTGGCCAATGTGTATTGTCCAGGGTCCTGCTGATACTAATAGATAAGAGTATTTAGTGCATCCTTCTGTGTATCCCCTTTGAAGTTTCCCAGAGGGTGGAGCGCCTATTTAGACTTCTAATTAGTCAGTGAAATACTTGGAAACTGAGAAATATTTTGTAACTTTCTCCATGGTATTAAGAATGATTGATTGACATTAATGGAGCAACAACTTGGTGCAAAATTCTGCCCAGCATAGAGCTGCCTGGATTTAGTTAGGAACTCTGTGCCCTACCCTGCTCTACTAGGAGGTCTGTATTTGCATGTTAAAAGCAGCAGAGCAGCTGGGTCCTGGAGAGAGAGCTGTGTCTCTCCTCTAGCTTGTTGAGATAGGAGGTCCAAGATACTCACAGGCTGCTTGCTTTGTGCCACAGCTTGGCCAGAGAGGCCCTGCTCATTAGCTTGATGGAGTGTGCTGTCTCCCAAGATGGGTGGTCCTTCTCTGCCAGTATATGGTGTTGGCTCAAATCACTTGGCCTAGAGAAAAGAGGCTTGGCAGGGGTAGAGGTTGGAGTTTGGAGGGGACTGGTGGGGAAAAGTCCCTGACAATAGCCTCAGGTTATGGTTGAATTAGTTAGGAAGCAGCTGAACTGGCAAAGCCAACATGGCAACCAGCAAGACTGGCAACATCATGGCGTCTGACTGTGTCACCTGCCAGTAGCTTACCACATGCTCCTGCCCTTTGGTTTTGTTCTTCTTAGCTCCTGAAGGGAAACGATCCTCAGGCCTGACAGCTGTTTGGGTTGCTCGAAATCGGTTTGCTGTCCTAGATCGGATGCATTCGGTGAGTTAAGACTAAAAAGGGAAATTAATTTGGGGAATGTGGTGGCAGTGACCTCTGTATTGCAAAATAAAGAGCATGATTTTTCTCTTATTCTCCCTTGGGCAGCTGTTTTCCTTGTGTATTGGCTTCCTTCTCCTAAAAAAAGTGAAAGTGTTAGTCCCTTAGTTGTGTCCCCACGGACACAACAAAGTGTTAGTCCCCTTTGCGACCCCATGGACTACAGCCTACCAGGCATCTCTGTCTATGGGATTCTCCAGGCAAGAAGTAGTAGGAGTAGGTAACCTTTCCCTTCTCCAGGGGATCTTCCCAACCCAGGGATTGAACCTAGGTCTTCTGTACTGCAGGCAGATTATTTACCATCTGAGGGGAAGCCTTCTTTCTCCTCAGTTCTACCCCATACGCCTTGGGGAAAAAAAGGCCTTAAAATTGATTTGATTGGGTGGAGGATCAACTGTGGCTCTGGCTTAAGAACCAAGCTAAACTCACTCTTGATAACACAGGGGCCAAAAAATATAAAATTTGAAATAGGTTAGCTGGGAAGTCCCTGGCGGTCCGGTGGTTAGGACTTGGTGCTTTTACTGCCGGGGCCAGAGTTCAGTCCCTGGTCAGAGAACTAAGATCCTGCAAGCTATGCAGCTTGGGCCTGTCCCCCAGACCTGACCACCCCCCCCCCCACTCCCACCCCAAAGAGGTGAGCTGGATAAGGAGTAGATCCTCTGCCTTATCCTACTACATCCATTGGTACTTAAAATGTAATGGATTCTAAAAAAGTTAAGCAAAGCTCTCTCAAGAAAATATTTAACAAAAATTTAAGCCCCAGAAGTGCTCTGTTCTCTCTCTGGTTGATTAAGGAATTCAGATTTTAGTTAGACTTCTCAGGATATTTCAATTAAAGAAAAAAAAAGCTATTAAGTCCCTATCAAGAGGATCTTAGCTAGAGTGGTCTACATATAGTGGTGATTGACCTGGACAGCCAGAAGAAAAAAACAAAATACTTGATTTATCAAAGCTGAGGAATAATTGCTAAGGGACATTGTCACCTGTTGTCATTTTACACGTATTCCTCTTAATACTCATTTCAGCTTCTGATCAAGAATCTGAAGAATGAGATCACCAAAAAGGTACAGGTGCCTAACTGCGATGAGATTTTTTATGCTGGCACAGGCAACCTCCTGCTTCGAGATGCAGAATCCATCACGCTCTTTGATGTACAGCAGAAGCGGTAACATGTCAGATGTCCCTAAGCGGACAGGTTTATAGTGGGGAAGCGTGGAAGTCTTTAGTGGGAGCTTTTTTCCCCAAGTGAGTTTGACTTGTGGCTTGGCCACTTTTTGTGCTATAATTCCAGGGCTCTTTCTCACCACTGTTTTCCCTCTGTGATCACACTCCATCCTGTACACACACACACAAGCGTTACAAAGGGCTTGTTAACTTGTTTTTGAGAGCATTTATCTGAACAAAGATTGCTCTTGGGACTTAGAATAATAGGATCACAAGAATGAATGGCATAGTTCCTATACTTAAAGGAGCTTATGTTGCAGTGGTGAAAATAGACATACACAAGTTCCTAATAACACATGGGAATGAGGGTCAGAGAGTTGAGGAAGGTGGAAGTGTACAGTGTGAGCCAAAATATTTGTCACCAAATTGTAATACAAAAATGCTTATTTGGTATTATTTTAAGAAATTAGGAGGAGAATGGATACATATGTATCTATGGCTGAGTCTCTTTGCTATTCACTTGAAACGGCCACAACATTGTTAATCAGCTATACCCCAGTACAAAATGTTTTTGGTGTTAAAAAATTAATTAAATGCTAAAAAAAAAAGAAAGAAATTAGGGTTTACATTAATTTGGAGATGAAAAGGAGGTAAGTCATAACCTGGAACAACGGAATAAGGCCCACTCATGTTTGCCCTTCTCTCTATCCCAGGACTCTGGCATCTGTGAAGATTTCCAAAGTGAAATACGTTATCTGGTCAGCAGACATGTCCCATGTAGCACTACTGGCCAAACATGGTAAGTCTTCATTATATCCACCCTGATTTTGAGACCAGCCCCTCCCTCTCCATCTCTGCCAGTCTACTTCACTCACCCTGTCCAGCAGAGCACTCATGTCCTGTGCCTCTTACAGCCATTGTGATCTGTAACCGCAAACTGGAGGCTCTGTGTAACATTCATGAGAACATTCGTGTCAAGAGTGGGGCCTGGGATGAGAGTGGGGTATTTATCTATACCACAAGCAACCACATCAAATATGCTGTCACCACTGGGTAAGTTAATTATCTGAAATAGAGAATGGGAGAAAGTGGCTTCTTAAAATCACTATCCTGTCTCAAGAGACATACTGAAGTCCTCCTTGAACTGTCTTTATGGAAAAGCATTGTTTGGCATATATGTGCTGGAGGCATCAGAACATTCTTTTTTCAGCTCTTTTAAAATTGTGTGAAATATGACACCAATATAGAAAATTATATAGATTATAAATATATGAAATAGCAAACAGTTATATAATGAACATCTGTGTAACTGCCACCCAAGTTAAGAAATAGAACATTTCCCTTTGCCACACATTTCCCTTTGCCACATGGTCCCTATTGATCACAACCCTCTCTCTTCACCATACAAAGAAAACATTATTCTGTCTTTTATGATAATTTCTTCCTTGCTTTTCTTTGCAATTTTACCACCATTATTTTATCATTAAAATAATGATTTAATTTTGCCTGCTTTTGAACTTCATATTAATTAAATCATGCTGAATATATTATTTCATATTTTGTTTGTTTTGCTCAATATATTGTTTGTAAGATTCATCCATGTTATAGCTCTAATTTATTTTCATTGTTGTATAATACTCTGTTATGTGAATATAGTACAGTTTATCAATTCTGTGCTAGACCGATAGTTGGGTAATTTCTAAGTTTTGGCTATTAGGAATGATGTTCTTTTAAACATCCTTATATGTACTCTGGTTCATACACACATACATTTCTCTAGGGTGTTTCCCTCAAGCAGAATTGCTGGGTCATAGATGATGCTTATCTTCACATTTGCTCAATAATGTGAAAGAGTAGTTTTAGCAATTTGCATGCCCCCACAGTATTGTATAAAAGTTTCCTTGCTTGTCACCCTGGCCAGCACTTGCCTTTGTCAGACTCATTTTTGACTGGCAGATATGTGATGTATTTTGTAATTTTACGTTGCTATTACCTGATTCCCAAGGAGATTGGACAACTTTTTTTTATTTAGCCGTCCATCAGTATTTCCTTTCCTATGAATTTTGTTCAAGGCTTTTATCCTTCATTTAAATAAGTTATCCTTGTTCTTTTATTATAGGAATCCTTTATTTCTTTGAATATCGGTCCTTTGTGACGGCAATGTATTGCAAATACTAGTATCATCTCCCATTCTGCTGCATATTTTTTGATTCTTTTGAGATCCTTTAATGAACAGAAGTTCTTAATGTAGTTGAGTTTATGCATCTTATCATTTATGGATATCAAGTTTTGTGTCCTATTTAAGAAATCTTTATTGACTCCAAGATCATAAGAACATTCTTTTACCTTTTCCTGTGACAACTTTATAGTTTTGCCTTTTGCATCTAGGTCTGTAATCTAACCTGAAGTTGATTTTTGTATATGGTGTAAGGTGTAACCTGAAGTTGATTTTTGTATATGGTGTAAGGTGTAACCTGAAGTTGATTTTTGTATATGGTGTAAGGTGTAGTGGGCTCAGCTTTACTTTTTCATAAGGACACTCAGTTTTGTACCAACATCATGTATTGAAAATACCAACTTTTCCCCATAGTTCTGCAGAGCCATCACGTTTACAGAAATGCAAAGATCTGTTTTCTTATGGTCTTTTGTCTATCTGTGATCAAATTCTGCACTGTCTTGAGTGTTATAGTTTTGTAAGTTTTTACATCTGGTAAAAGAAAGTGAAAGTGTTTGTCTCTCAATTGTGTCTGACTGTGACTCTGAGGACTATAGCCCCCAGGCTCCTCTATCCATGGAATTCTCCAGGCAAGAATATTGGAGTGGGTTGCCATAGTAGGTCCACAAATTTTTTCCACTTTATTTTTAGTTATTAAGCTATTTTCAAACAATTTGAACTTCTCTATTGTATTTTTGTTTTCTATTTCTTAATTTCTACTCTTGGCTTTATTTTTTCCTTCCAAGTATATTCTTTGTTTTAAATTTTAAAAGAAGAATAAAATTTTTGAGATGGATACTTATTAATTTTTAGTCTTTTTCCTAATATTAAACATATAGAGCTCACTAATTTTTGAGTATTCTTCTAATATGTCTGTGCTTAACACTATAAATTATCCTTCAAGTATTGTGTGAGCTATAGTCATAAGTTTTCATTTGTAAACTTTTAATTTTCATGTAGTTTAAAACATTACATGTTTTGCATCATTTCTTTGTATGTCAGAAGTCTTCTCATGTACCTGTCTTCTACTTTCATTTATAGCTTATAAGGAAGGATTTAACTGTTCATAGTGGTCTAGTGGGGCTTCCCTGGTGGCTCAGCGGTAAAAGAATCTGCAGTGCAGGAGACCCAGGTTCAATCCCTGGGTCCGGAAAATCCCCTGGAGGAGGGCATGCCAACCCAATCCAGTACTCTTGCCTAGAGAATCCCATGGACAGAGGAGCCTGACAGGCTACAGTCCCTAGCATCAGAGTCGGACACAACTGAAGTGACTAAGCAGTAGCAGCAGTGGTCTAGTGATTATATATCAGAACTTAAGATTTTTAACTTTCAGGTCTGGTTCTGATAGCTGTGTCTCTTAGATCCTAGAGTATTAGCTTATAAAGAGAAGTCATACCATCTGCCCCACCTTTTCCCACTTCACACAAGAGAATAAAATAAGTACATTTGGCATTTAGTTCTGCTCTTTTTTGCCTCGCTTCACATCTATACCATTGTTCAAACGGCACTTGAGACAGGGATAATGAGAGGATAAAAGACTAGGTTCTAGACTCGTCTTACTTCTTTATAGGCTGGATTTACCCGTGCATTTGCTGAAGATTGTGCTCTTTAACTCTTATTCTTAGGGACTATGGGATCATCCGAACTCTGGATTTACCTATCTATGTGACACGGGTGAAGGGCAACAATGTATATTGCCTAGATAGGGAGTGTCGTCCTCGGGTGCTCACCATTGATCCCACTGAGTTCAAGTTCAAACTGGCCCTGATCAACAGAAAATATGATGAGGTATGAAATGAGGAAGCATATTAGGAGTATTGAGAGGGGCAGTGCTCCTTTTTTCCTATAAATGATCTCTATTTCCTGTCTACCCCACCCCAAATGTCTAGGTGCTACACATGGTGAGGAATGCCAAACTTGTAGGCCAGTCTATCATTGCTTATCTTCAGAAGAAGGGATATCCTGAAGTGGCACTGCATTTTGTCAAGGATGAAAAAACTCGCTTTAGTCTGGCACTGGAGTGTGGAAACATTGAGGTGAGAGAAGGAGGGTTATAAGCCCCATATTGTTGTAGAGGAGGTGAGGGGGTTACGGTGGCCTTGGGAAGACATTATTCTGGGCTTGCTTCTTCAGCCAGTGTAATGAATTTTAGGATTTTTAAGTTGTTGAGCCATCTTCCTGTTGCTTATTTGCCCCTTTTGGCTTTTGCCACAACATTTCTACTGTTGTTGTCATTCTGAGTTAGTCTGAATTCAATAACTTTTACAACAGAAACATGATAGCATAGAATTTGAAAAATCGCATTGTTTCCTTGACATTGATTGGCTGATTGGCTGCTTGGAGGAAGGAACACTTACTAAACTAAATGTTGAGGCCTAGAGTACTCTTGCCTGGAAAATCCCATGGACGGAGGAGCCTGGTAGGCTGCAGTCCATGGGGTTGCGAAGAGTCAGACACGACTGAGCGACTTCACTTTCACTTTTCACTTTCCTGCATTGGAGAAGGAAATGGCAACCCACTCCAGTATTCTTGCCTGGAGAATCCCAGGGACGGGGGAGCCTGGTGGGCTGCCATCTATGGGGTCGCACAGAGTCGGACACGACTGAAGCGACTTAGCAGCAGCACAGCAGAGTCTGTAAACATTATTTTTAAATGGGCAGAAATAGTTCTGAACTTCCTTCTTCCATTACTTCTCCTGAGGAGCCACATGGTTGTTCAGACCTGGCAGATAGGAAATATGATAGCTAAGCAAGAATTGACTGTATGGAATCAGCAACTGCTAGAAGATGATTCTGTTGTAAATTTCTGAGGAGGAGGATGATGTGATGTGCTAATAACTTCGATCCATGGATCCTAAGGGATCCTATTTGTTGATTGAATTTTCAGTAGAATTACTGAAAGGAAAGCTAGGTGGAATGAAGCATAAAAGAGTTGCTTGGGAGATTTATTTAGAGATGGACATTTTGACTGCAGACCCTGGTTTTCAGTCATAATAACCTCCAACTTGTTAATTCTAACCCTGGGGATTCTTTAGATTGCTCTGGAAGCAGCCAAAGCACTGGATGACAAGAACTGCTGGGAAAAGCTGGGAGAGGTGGCCTTACTACAGGGGAACCACCAGATTGTGGAAATGTGTTATCAGCGCACCAAAAACTTTGACAAACTTTCCTTCTTATACCTTATCACTGGCAACCTAGAGAAACTTCGCAAGATGATGAAGATTGGTGAGACCCCAGAAACTAAGGATGGGAAGAGGGGTCCTTGTGGGGAGGAAGACAGCAAATAGAGGCAAGAGAGAACTTGATAGAGAAGACCTAACTTAGTGTCTCTTATTGTCTTGGTGCAGCTGAGATACGAAAGGACATGAGTGGCCATTATCAGAATGCCCTCTACCTGGGAGATGTGTCCGAGCGGGTGCGGATCCTGAAGAACTGTGGGCAGAGTAAGTATCCAGAACTCACATGGGGCGGGGATGGGGTTGGGGGGGCAGCCTTAGGAAGTACCTTCTTTATGGCAAGTTATTCATGTATAGTGGTGAGGGGATTTCCTTCATTGCACATTTTCCACAAGAGACTGCATGCTCCTACCATGCTCAGGAGACTTTCTTCAAAGCCAAATGGAGGGAAAGCCAGAAAATATAGTTTGTCTAGACACTGGTAGGAAAATAGCTAATATCATGGGGAAAGTGGGTTTTAAAAGGTCCTGGAGCAGATACTGTAGTAAATGTAGTTTGTTGAATGCCATTAGAGTTTTATTATTTACTTCAGGTCTGCAGGTTTTACTCATATATTTATTCATTTTATATTTAAGGGATATTTTTTGAGAACCCACTATATATACTAAGCATTACACTAGCACTTGAGATACATTAGGGAATAAGAAAGGTGAAAGATGTGGTTTGGACCAAGGTGCTACCTGTGAACAGCTGAGCAATGGTCAGATTTGGCATGTATTTTAAAGGTTGAACCAACATAATTTGTTGAAGGGGACTGATGTGGGATGTGAAAGAGAAGTGAAAGGAATGAGTTCAAGGTTAACACTGATAGATCTTAAGGATAAGCAACTGTTTTAGTTATTTATTGCTGTATAGCTAGTTACCAAAAACAATAGCTTAAAACAACAAACATTGATTATCTCAGTTTGCAGCATGACTTAGCTGAGTGCCTCTGGCTCACGATCTTTCATTAGGCTGCAGTCAAGGTGTTGGCCAAGACTGCAGACTTCTCAAGGCTCAAGTGGAGGAGGATCCAGTCTTATGTTCGCTGTGGCTGTGGGCAAGCCTTGGGTCCTCACTGGCTATTTGCTGGAAGATGTCAGTTTTCTGCTATGTAGGCTTTTCCATAGGGCAGTTCACAATATGGCAGCTGGTTTTCCTTAGAGCAAGTGGGGGCACCTCAGATGAAGCCATATCTTTGTATCCTAATTTCAGAAATGACATCCCATCATTTCTTCCACGTTCTGTTCATTAGAAGTGAGTCAGTAAGTCCAGCCCACACTTAAGGGAAGTGGATTATGCCAGGACTTGAATACCAGGAGGCTCACATCAGGACACTGATGGGGGTACACTTGGAAATGTACCTTTACCACAAAGTCTGTTTTCTTCACAGAGTCACTGGCCTATCTCACAGCTGCTACCCACGGCTTAGACGAAGAAGCTGAGAGCCTGAAGGAGACATTTGACCCAGAGAAGGAGACAGTGAGTCTTTGTGTAAAGTGTCTCTGATTACAGGATTAACTCTGATATCTTGGAACTATTTAAACCTACAAATGTCACTCCCACTGAGATCAAAGGAAGCTCCACAACCTCCCCTACAGTGTTCCTGAGAGCTGTTTGCTTTTAACCTTCTTCTGCCTTCCAGATCCCAGACATTGACCCTAATGCCAAGTTGCTTCAGCCACCTGCACCTATCATGCCGTTGGATACCAACTGGCCCTTACTGACTGTGTCCAAAGGGTTCTTTGAGGGCTCCATTGCCAGCAAGGGTAAATGTCTACTTCTTCCATAACATTTTTGTTGTGTGCTTGTTTTGTGAGAAACTGTTCTAGAGTATCCTTAACCATTCTGTCCTTTCCATCTGTTCTTTTTTCTGTGCAATGCCTCATGGAGCACTGAGATGCCAATCAGAGTTATTGTACAGTCTTTTAAAAAGTAAATAAAAGCATGCTGAGATCATGAAAATTCAGAAAATAGGAGGGAAAGAGGTCTCTTAGTTCATGCTTCTAACAACTACTGTTAACTTTTGGTGTATTTTCTTAGGTTTTACCATATATGTAGTCATACTCTCCATTCTGTGTTTTATCATTCATGACATACAATCTTCAGATACAAACCTCAGCTATCTCAATTCTGTCATGTGAGTATACCCACTGCCACTCTTACCTTTACACTGTTTTCTTGGAAAAGTCTAGTAATTTGTTTCTTCCGAGTTTCTTAGCAACTAAGAGCCTACCTAAATAGACCTTGGGCATTTTGTGCCCAGCGCTGCTCTTTCCTCCATATCCTCCTCTCTAACCTTTGTCCTCATGCCCTGTACACACAGTAGTGATGCTAACTTAGCAAAGATCTCAGCAAGAAATGCCAAGAATTGGTACTGAAGGCTGGTTAGTAAAAGATTGTTTAAGAGGCAGTTTTTGGTAGCAGGAAGGTCAGTTGTTTTCATCTCTGTTCTCTTCCTTCATTCTGTGAAACCTATGCTAACATGCAAGTTAGCATAACATAGATACCACAAAAACAAATAATAAACCAAAACAGAAAGTAGACAAAGCATTGGCACCTGCTTCTGTAAGGATACATCTTGCCTGCAGAGGAGGCCATGTCTCAGAGTTAACCGACTGTGACCAGCTCCTTTCTGTTCTTCCCTCTGTAGGGAGGGGAGGTGCGCTGGCTGCTGACATTGACATTGACACTGTTGGTACTGAGGGCTGGGGAGAGGATGCAGAGCTGCAGCTGGAGGAAGGTAAGATGCCCATCTAGGACTGTTCTGGGCAGATGGGCTCCTTGGAGTGGGACTGGGTTGTGGGGCAATTCCGCAGGGTTCGGTACCATGGGATCCCAACATTTTTCTTGCCTTTGGCTAAACTTGTCATGTTGCAAATCTATTTTGTGCCTGGATTTTCCTTACAGATGGGTTTGTGGAGGCCACAGAAGGTTTGGGGGATGATGCTCTTGGCAAGGGACAAGAAGAAGGCGGCGGCTGGGACGTGGAAGAAGATCTGGAGCTCCCTCCTGAGCTGGTGGGTGGGACTCTCACCCTGTGTGGTTCTCTCCATGTCCCCCGTGGAGGCCAGCGGCCGTGTCACCCCCCGACCCCTGTCCTGAGGACCCCAGAAGGGAGGAGATCTAGATCCTCCTAGTCTGCTCTGTATCTCCCACTTGAAAGATAGAACATAACTAGGGTTGTGCAGTGGCAGCTTATGAAAAGGCAGCAAGCTTTTTTGTCTGAATTGGAGCTTTTGGTATATAGCTTTTGTTACAACTACTGAAATTTCTACTATTTTGAGAATCTTCCACAACCACCACCCCTCGCCAACAGAGGCTGGGAATAAGATAGAGTTTTGTTTAGATTTATCAGGACAAATTGATGCTTTTGAAGACTCAGTTGAAGAATTGATGCTTTTGAACTGTGGTGTTGGAGAAGACTCTTGAGAATCCCTTGGACTGCAAGGAGATCCAGCCAGTCCATCCTAAAGGAGATCAGTCCTAAATATTCATTGGAAGGACTGATGCTAAAGCTGAAACTCCAATACTTTGGCCACCTGATGCGAAGAGCTGACTCATTTTAAAAGACCCTGATGCTGGGAAAGATTGAGGGCAGGAGGAGAAGGGGACGACAGAGGATGAGATGGTTGGATAGCATCACTGACTCAATGGGCATGAGTTTGAGTAAACTGTGGGAGTTGGTGATGGACAGGGACTGCCTGCTGCAGTCCGTGGGGTTGCAAAGAGACACGACTGAGCAACTGAACTGAACTGATCAGTACAAATTGTTTGAATGGCTTAAAAAAATGACTCATTTCTCTTTTTCCCCTAGGATATACCCCCTGGCGCAGCTGGTGGGGCTGAGGATGGGTTCTTTGTGCCTCCAACCAAGGGAACCAGCCCAACTCAGGTAAGCAGAGAAACACAGCCCTGTAGGGATAAGTGTTTCTGAGGTGGCTATACTTGATTACATGTGTAAAGAATATTGACACTCTTCTGTTACAGAGTAGGATTGTTGGGAAGAGAAAGAGCAAAATTTCACTTGTCTTGGGTTTTCTGTTCTTTGTTAGATCTGGTGTAATAACTCTCAGCTTCCAGTTGATCACATCCTGGCCGGCTCTTTTGAAACAGCCATGAGAGTGAGTCTTAAGATTACCTTGGCTTTCACTGAATGTGCCTGGGGTCCCGGGGGATGGCTGACTCATCTTAACCAGATGGAAATTATTATACCCACAAGGGCAGAGGTGTATATGTATCATGGGAGCCCTTGGTGTTCCTCTTACCTGCTTTCATTATGGCTTAGTAATCTCTTAAAGTGGATTCTTGCAGCCATTTTCCACTGGTTTATAGCCTGCTTTCTGGCTCACATCAGTGAAGTCAGCACCCCTTCACCCCTTCATGAACAGGTGTATGTTTTGAACACTAAGCCATGTGCTATGGTAGCAATAACAGTACCAACAGCTGCAGCAAACACTAACATTTAATGTTGACTGTTTGCCAGTCACTATCTTGAATGCTTTATGGGTATTATTAAATGAAGTAGATCCTATAATTAAGTATAATTTATTGATGAGGAACCAAGTAGAGAGAACTTAAATACCTTGCCCAGGGTCAACTAGTTTTTAAGTAGCAGAGCTCAGATCCTTATGTTTGCTTCCTCTTGTATTCCAGCTCCTTCACGACCAAGTAGGGGTAACCCAGTTTGGCCCCTACAAGCAACTGTTCCTGCAGACCTATGCCCGAGGCCGTACCACCTATCAGGCTCTGCCCTGCCTGCCCTCCATGTATGGCTATCCTAATCGCAATTGGTAAGGCCCCTTTCTTCTCTCTGTTCCAGCCTGTGGTAGATATTTCAGATGGTAGCCACAGGGAATATCAGCATTGTCCCAGAGCTGATGTTTCCTAGTAGGAAAAGATCTTTGGCTTGCCACTTTTCCCTGGCTTTTTTCACCGTAGGCTATTGGGATCATGTTTCCAGAAGTTAGGTTGAGGTGGGCTCCTAATCATCTTGTCTTCTTTCTACTTTTCTCTTTCAGGAAGGATGCAGGGCTGAAGAACGGTGTACCAGCTGTAGGCCTGAAGCTTAATGACCTCATCCAACGGTTGCAGCTGTGCTACCAGCTCACCACAGTTGGCAAGTTTGAGGAGGCTGTGGAAAAATTCCGTTCCATTTTACTCAGCGTGCCACTTCTTGTTGTGGACAATAAACAAGAGATTGCAGAGGTGAGAGCAGTCTAGCTGCTTGTCATAGTGCTAGGCCCCCGCCAGTCTTGCCTCTGTACCGTGACCTTCTTTTGTGCCCTCTCCAGGCTCAGCAGCTTATCACCATTTGCCGGGAGTACATTGTGGGTTTGTCCATGGAGATAGAAAGGAAGAAACTTCCCAAAGAAACTCTAGAACAGCAGAAGCGCATCTGTGAGGTAAGACCTCTGAGCAGTACAGAGGCATCCTCCCTTTTACCCTCTGAATGAATGAATATTAAGTCACTTCAGTTGTGTCCGAGTCTTTGCAACCCTCTGGACTGTAGCCTGCCAGGCTCCTCTGTCCATGGGATTCTCCAGGCAAGAATACTGGAGTGGGTTGCCATTTCCGTCTCCAGGGCATCTTCCCCACCCAGGGATCGAACCAGGGTCTCTTACCTCTCCTGCCCTGGCAGGTGGGTTCTTTACCGCTAGTGCCACCTGGGAAGCCTCTATGGAGTCTGAATTCTTTAGGTCTCAATATGGGGAGTAAGAGAAATTTGGGCCTGTTTCTGTGACAATAGAATGTATTTTTCCACCCTTCTTCCTCATCCCATAAGTTCTCTATAACTAGGAGGCAGAAGCTTTCTCTGTTTTATAGCCAGTCCGGTTTTTATTTGGTTGTTTTGTTGTGTTTTTAATGCATGTGGGACAACTTATAAATCCTAGCTTTAGCATCAGCCTGACATATGTTCCTCCTTCTGTCCACCAGATGGCGGCCTATTTCACCCACTCAAACCTGCAGCCAGTGCACATGATCCTGGTGTTGCGTACAGCCCTCAACCTCTTCTTCAAGCTCAAGAACTTTAAGACTGCTGCCACCTTTGCTCGGCGCCTGTTGGAACTCGGGCCCAAGCCGGAGGTGGCTCAACAGGTATATGGGAACTCCTTCAGTGAGCATAGGAGAACTAGATCTCCTCTTACCTGGAGGGTCTTGCCTCAGAAACAAAGTGTTGTATTACAGCATTCAACAAGAGAGCCAACAAGATGCCATCCTCTGTTTACACACAGAGGATGAGGACCTCTGTACGGCATGAGGACCCCCTTTTATTCCTGCAAACTAAACAAATACCTTACTCGGACATGGCTCCACTGTGAAAGCATGACCTGTGACATAGAATAGCTCCTCTGTAGCTGAAAATCAGCCCCAAACTGTCCATAAGTTCTAGGTTTCTCCTTACCAACACTAGTTGCCTCCATATGTATATACATGTCCCATTACTTGTGTTTTCTGAAAGCTTTATTTGGGCAGTGAAAGCCACTGTTAACCCTTTCATGGCTAACCCTGCGAATTCTCAGACTTAGTGGAGAAGTATGGACACAACTGAAGCGACTTAGCAGCAGCAGCAGCAGCATGGGTCAAGTTGGGCCTCCCCTGTGGCTCAGCTGGTAAAAGAATCCACCTGCAGTGCGGGAGACCTGGGTTCGATCACTGGGTTGGGAAGATCCCCTGGAGAAGGGAAAGGCTACCCACTCCAGTATTCTGGCCTGGAGAATTCCATGGTCTGTATAGTCCATGGGGTCGCAAAGAGCTGGACATGACTGAGCGACTTTCACTTCACTTCACTATGGGTCTAGTTCCATAGGGCCACTTTGGGATAGAAAAGGAAAAACCCTGATACAATAGGAATGGCAGTTATTATTCCTTCATATGACCTGTGCAGAGGACGTATTCTGTATTTACTCAGTACAACTGCATCTTGCATCAAAGAAACTACTAAACCATGGTGTTGAGGTCATTTGAGTTGTGGTGTGCAGTTTTCAGTCCTTTTAAATAAAACATTCCTTCCCTCCCTTAGACCCGCAAAATCCTGTCTGCCTGTGAGAAAAACCCCACAGATGCCTATCAGCTCACTTATGACATGCACAACCCTTTTGACATCTGTGCTGCATCTTACCGGCCTATCTACCGTGGAAAGCCAGTGGAGAAATGTCCGCTCAGTGGGGCCTGCTATTCCCCTGAGTTTAAGGGTCAGATCTGCAAGGTGACTACAGTAAGTACTGTCCTTGAGAAGTGAATCTAGAATATTGAGGGAAGGGGAAAGAAGGCATATTGGTCCTTTTGTTTCCTGTATTCCCACCGCATACCTTAAGGCAATGACATTGGAAAAAGGTAGAATTTCTCCCCACCACACCTTACCAATCAGTAACAATAACAAAGCACTCTCCTGTGCTCACTAGGAGTGCAGGGAGTAGACTCTCTAGGCTTCTCACCCTCAAAAATCCCTAATTTTTTTTTCTTCTTCCACAGGTGACAGAGATTGGCAAAGATGTGATTGGTTTAAGGATCAGCCCTCTGCAGTTTCGCTGAGGCCCCTTTCTGTGTGTAGGATCAAAAACCATGTTTCCCCGCAGAGAGTCAGTCTTTATATTCTTCTAGCTCCTTCTTCCTTAACTACTCTTCACATTGGTGTTTAGTTCTCTCTGCCCGAAAATCTAATGTTGTTTTCTCTTCTTGTATGGCTAATCAGAGTGTCTAAACCAGACTTTTTTTTTGTTGCCTCTGAGAACCTCTCATCTTCTCAAGGTGACTTATAGTTGTGGTCACACTTAGCCTTGCCTTGCCAGTGTAGATCTTTCAAAGAACATTAGTGATGAACATTTAAATAGTAAATTCCTTCAATATTTATCCTTTCCCTCTCCACCCCATGTGTACTTTGTTAGAAAGGAATGAGATGTAATAAATAAGACAGCATCTTTTACTCAGTCATAGCAAGCTCTTAGCCATCCCCATTTTCCTTGGGCATTTAAACTCCTAGGCAGATATAGCCTCTCTGTGCCCAGAAACTTAAAGTCTGAGAAGAAACTGTTTGTTTTCCCAGAAATGCATATCACTTTTTGTTGATTTATTCTTTCGAAAGATTGTTCTTGTATTTTGTTTCCCACACGAAATAAAGTAGATTTTTATGAGAGTTTTGTGGCTTGTCATTTGTTTCCTAGACACTCTCACATTCCTCCTTACTTCATGTAGCTGCCCCAGCAAAGCAGATATCTTTCCTTCAATAATTATTTTTGATTACAAAGGTAGTAAATACCCATTGATTTTTTTTTTAAAGTAAACTGCTGTGAGAATGGTAGAAAGCAAGTGGTTCCCTATTCCATTGTTGACTATAACCTTCCATCTATTGCTAATTAGTAATACACTGTATATAGTACAACATATTTTGCTTGTCATGTAATAAGATTAATTTGGTAGAGTGATATAATGTACCTTTGATCATTTCAAATTCATATTTTCAATAAACAGTACATATAGTTCAGAAATCAATAAATTTAGAAAGCTATTCAGCAATGTCTTCCTCCTCTGCTTTCCCTCAGCCACCCAGTTCCTATCACCCTCCCCAAAACAGGTAACTGCCGTTGTTAGCTTCCTTAAATCCTGCCAGAGGTTTTTTTTTTTTAAATGTATATATAAGCACATGTCAATGTGTTCTTCCCTATCCCCCTATTGTATCTAAATAGAAGCATACTACTTAAGGATTTTAAGTTGCCTTTTTATTGATGGATATACTTATTGATTGATATTTGACTGTTATAAACAGTGGTGCAATGAACATCTTGAACATACATTGTACAGGTGGGGAAAGTGAGTCTGGAGGATAAACTCCTAGAATTGTGTGATTCCTATGTCAAAGAGTGCAGGCCTTTGTATCTTCTTAGCTTTAAAAGATGCTTTCTTAGTACTTCCCTGGTGGTCCAGTGGTTAAGACTGTACTTCTACTCTATGGGGCACAGGTTCAGTCTCTGGTTGGGGAGCTAAGATCTTACATTTAAAAATTAAAAAAAAAAAAAATGCTTTCTTAAACATAGTATCCCCAAAATAAGTCTACCTTCTCAAAAAATTTGCATACTAATTTCATAACAGTTTCTCAAGTAACATTCTTTCTGTAACCTAGGCAAGTTGATCATTTTGGTAAGTTTTTTTTTTAAGTTTAAAACTTAAATTATAAAATTAGTTTTGCATATAAACATAAACATTTGGAACTAAGGAATATGAAAAAAGTGGACAATCCTCATGAAGCTTACATAGTCTTAGTTCAGCTTAGTCGTGTCCGACTCTTTGCCACCCCATGGACTGCAGCATGCCAGGCCTCCCTGTCCATCACCAACTGGGAAACAAAATGGATAAATGTGAAATGATTGAATACCAGACAAGAGTTTGAAGCTGGTTAATAAACAGTGGGGAACCAAAAATGTCCTTAATCAAGAGAGTGATACAAAGAAAAGGCTGTAAAATACTCTTTTGTAGCAGTGTTCACTATACGTGAAAGGCAGGAGATGAGTAAATACTGAGATGAGGTGTTAGGCATTTCAGTAGTAAAAGCAAGTTTAATGGATTTCCCTGATGGTACAGTGGATAGGAATCCACCTGCCAATGCAGGAGTCACGGGATCAATCCCTGGTCTGGGAAGACTGCACATGCCACGGAGCAGCTAAGCCCATGCCCCACAACTATTGAACCAGCGCACCTAGAGCCTGTGCTCCACAAGAGAAGCCACGCACCGCAACCAAAGAGCAGCCCCCTGCTCTCCATAACTAGAGAAAGTGTGCACATCAACAAAGACTCTGTGAACCAATAAATAAATTTATAAAAAATAGTAAAGCAAGTTTAAGAAATAGATCATGCTTATTTTCAACTCCATCTTAATTCATTTACTGATACTTTCCTTATTAGCATACTTATATTACTGTATTAATGTAAAGCCAATAGAAATACCTGTAACATGTGCTTGTTATAACTACAGTTGTATTAGAGAGACACATGTAAGCAGTTTGGAGTTGAATGAGAAAATTAACCTGGAATAGATGTTACAGCTGTTGGGGAGAAAGAGATTAATCAGGGAAGAATTAGATTACAGAAGTTGAGAAGTGTAAACAACCTTAAGAGTTTCAGCTTTCATGTTTTTTTTATCATATTTTTTTAATCATATTTGTAATAGGAGTCCTAGAGTGGAGAACAAAGCAATTTAATAACAGAGTTGAAACTAGCATTCAGGTCTTCTGACTTCTAGTTCAGAATGTTTTTCCCAAGTTATAGTACTTGTGCTTGGAAGATCACAGCAGGTTTTGCACAGGTATGACTTTAAAAGCATGTGCCCTATATGTCAAGGAAAGAGTAAGTACCTAATCTGGTGCTTGACACAGTACTCAAGTGTGTTTAGGAAGCTAAGGATGAAAGTCATGAAGTGACTTTTTCATTCAGATGTGGTTTCTCCCTTTTAAACTTTATGATACTTTATCCTGAATTCTTATAATACAATGACCTTGGCCATACTTACTATGTGTATGTCTATTCCTACCTCCAGCCTAATGCCCAGTCAACTACCTTAACAGCAAGGGCTGGTCCTGATTTATCTCTCTGTCCTCCACGGTGCCCCACATAGGATCTTGAACAACAGTAGATGCCCTCTAACTGGTAAAATAGGTTTGTCTACGGCAGTTGATGCATTCTGGCAAATCTAAATAGAACAATTCCAGAGGAGGGAAAGGATGTCTGGAGTTGGTCTTTATCTGAGCCCTACCCCCCAACTACACACGATTGACTTCTGTGTAGAGCAAAGGCTACAGGTCAGGGAAGTTCAGTTCAGTTCAGTTGCTCAGTCATGCCTGACTCTTTGTGATCCCATGGACTGCAGCAGGCCAGGCTTCCCTGTCCATCACCAACCCCCAAAGCTTGCTCAAACTCATGTCCATCGAGTCAGTGATGCATCCAACCATCTCATCCTCTGTCGTCCCCTTCTCCTGCCTTCAATCTTTCTCAGCATCAGGGTCTTTTCCAAGGAGTCAGTTCTTTGTATCAAGTGGCCAAAGTACTGGAGTTTCAGCTTCAGCATCAGTCCTTCCAATGAACACCCAGAACTGATCTCCTTTAGGATGGACTGGTTGGATCTCCTTGCAGTCCAAGGGACTCTCAAGAGTCTTCTCCAACACCACAGTGAAAAAGCATCTATTCTTTGGCGCTCAGCTTTCTTATACTCCAACTCTCATATCCATACATGACTACTGGGAAAATCATAGCTTTGACTAGATGGACCTTTGTGGCAAAGTAATGTCTCTGCTTTTTAATATGCTGTCTAGGTTGGTCATAGCTTTTCTTCCAAGGAGCAAGTGTCTTTTAATTTCATGGCTGCAGTCACCATCTGCAATGATCCTGGAGCCCAAGAAAATAAAGTCTCTCACTGTTTCCATTGTTTCCCACCTATTTGCCATGAAGTAATAGGACCGGATGCATTATCTTAGCTTTCTGAACATTGAGTTTTAAGCCAACTTTTTCACTCTCCTCTTTCACTTTTATCAAGAGGCTCTTTAGTTCTTCACTTTCTGCCATAAGGATGGTGTCATCTGCATGCCTGAGGTTATTGATATTTCTGCCGGCAATCTTGATTCCAGCTTGTGCATCATCTAGCCCAGCATTTCTCATGATGTACTGTGCATATAAATTAAATAAGCAGGGTGACAACATACAGCCTTGATGGATTCCTTTCCCGATTTGGAAACAGTCTGTTGTTCCATGTCCAGTTCTAACTGTTGCTTCTTGACCTGCATACAGATTTTTCAGGAGGTAGGTCAGGTGGTCCGGTATTCCCATCTCTTGAAGAATTTTCCACAGTTTGTTGTGACTCACAGAGTCAAAGGCTGTGGCATAGTCAGTAAAGTACAAATAGATGTTTTTCTGGTCAGGGAAGGGAACTCTACAGTAGCCTTTTTGCTTAATCCAAAGTCCAAGAGTCGTTTTTCTACACGATTTGATTAGACTAATATCGAGTTCTAAGCTCTTGGCCCTGTGATAGTTTTAATGGGGTACAGGAAATGTGAGATAGCCAGTAGATTCTGTAGAGAAACATGCTTCTTTAGCATCTGAGAGAGCAAAGAGTAGACAATGAATGCCTAAGTTTTAATCCCCAGCCCAGGAGCTAGGGACGCAGCAGTGAAGATGACGGATGAAAATCCTTGCCATCATCGTGCTTAAATTGCAAAGGACTTAAGGGGAGATAGAAATTATAAATAAGTAAAACATACAGTATGTCAGATAGAGGTAAGGGTTGAGAAAAATGGAGGGAAAGTGGGTAGGATGTGTATATGTATGTGTGGGGGAGGGGTTGCAGTTTTATTTAGTGAGGCCAAAGAAGGCATTTCAGAGAAGATGACATGTGAGTAAAATACTGAAGTGAGAGAAAACTATCATGTTGGATATGCCGTAACTGCCTTATTGATTACAAATGCACAGCTTCTGGTGGTTTTGTAGCCAGTTTGTCCCAATTTGGCATACCCACAGCTCTGGAAAAAATAATAAGGAAGCCAGGTAATGTGGGAAGCTGAAAGAAAGGAAGGCAGGCCAGGAAAAAAAAAAAAAAACTGGCAGAAGGTAAGAGTAAACTCACCTCTGTTAGGTCAACGTTGCAGTAGAAAGAAGAGGGGTAGCGGGGATGGGAATCGAAGCCTCCTGTCCCTTTAAAAATGGCGGCCCGGCACGGACCTGTAAGGATCCATTCAGGGGGTTAGGTAAACCTGCGATGTTTGGGGCGAAGCAGGAAAGGCTCTCCAAAGGTTGGACAGGGGCGGAGAGTGTGACTGCGACCCTCGAGAAAATCTCTGGGTCACCCTCTCCTTCCTCTGCAGCGGGAGTTGATGAGTTCTCTCTGGGTCCCTGAACGGCCCACACTGTTGATCTCCCTGCAGGAGGGGAAACTAACCCAGAGGACGTTTCACGATCCCTCTCCAAACTCCCTTTACTTTAGATTAGTAAGTTCTTGAAGTCTGACTTTCTCCCGGCCAGCAGCAGCATTTGGTCCTCGGTGGGCAGCGAACCGAACAACCACGGATTGCTTCCATTAACTATTAGCAGGCCCGTAGTGCGTTCTTCTGTGCACTGTCCTGCCCTCCTTAACAGAAAAGACACTCCTTTCATCCACCAGGCCCCTTTGCAGTTCTTTCATCATGTCAGAGCTCAAACCCTTCCCATTATTTTGAAAAACAGGGTGACACGGCCTCAGGGGAAGACAGTTCACTCTTGAAAGAAGGTGGCTGTACTTTTCCTCCTCAGCCCTGCCATCCACTCCTCTCTGGTTTGGTTTCTTGCCCAGAGTTAGGCTGGTGTTTTCCCCCTAGGCCTGGCAAATATAGTGGTGGTGAGGACACAGGCTTTTCAGGGTAGAGGTGAATATTTTTTGTCTCTTGCTCAGTCACAGAGTGGGCAGGCGGAAAGATGAACAGAAACGGTGAGAAGTGCTAAGTGACTGTGTGAGTCTACAGAGATGAGGCCACAGGGAGCTCTAGGAACTCTGGGGAGGGAGACCTAAATTGAAAGAGAAAAGAGAGTTCAATGCCCTCCGGTGGAGTATAATATGGAGTCCCTCAGTTTGTACCAGTTTTTATCCATGGGAAGCTGGGTGAAACATCTTAAGGCTTCTGCTCTTTTGCCAAAGATTATTCCTTTTAGGGCTCCAGAGTGAGTTCTGGGGGTTAAGGACATCTGTGTTCTCTGTTCCCCTTGAATATCTGTATGGGATTTCTAGGAACCATTAAAGTATGGCAAAGAGGCATTGTGTAGATGAACTGTCATCTTACAACTTTGAGAGATGCTTTTTCCACCTTAAGAGATTTCTTCCCCTATGATTACAATAAATTAGGTAATGGGGAGGGGGAGGGAGAAGCTTATTGAGGAGTGGGTCAGGAGAGGGAGACTCAAAAAAAGGAGAGCATATTAGGAAAGTTGGCAGCTTGAAAGATTGTTTTCTTAATGCTTTGCTCAGAAACCCCTCTAGCCTTGCATTCTCATCCATCACCAACACATACACTGTGTCTCTTGTCTCTGAAGGTGCTCTTGATGATTTCGATAAGGCCAAACCCACCCCAGCACCCCCTCCTACCACCACGGCCCCTGATGCTTCAGGGCCCCAGAAGAGATCGCCAGGAGACACTGCCAAAGTATAAATTCCACCTGTTTAAGGGATGGGGAGGGGATGGGCATGCAGCTCCAAGCAGAGGTGGGGCAGGCCATTGTGGGCCAGAGAGGAGTCGGGGAGGGTGCCTTGGCCTCACATTGCTGAGTGCTCTTGCAGGCCTCAGTCCTTGTGAAACAGGGACTTGAGATTGAGTAGAGGGATCTCAAGGAAGTTCTTTAAGAAAAGAACAGATTTAAGTGGTTGGATTGGGACTGCCAGTCCATAGCCTTCCCTCAGTGGCCAGATGCCTTTTTGCTGTTCTCATAAAGAGAAGTAGTCAGAGTGTCCAATGGAGGTGGGTAGGAGGGAAGCACTGCATCTCCCAGAGCCATTGCCTGCGGCTTCTGTCAGAAACCATGTACAATGGGGTGCCAAGTAAGAGGTGTACTTTGGCCACATTCTCCCCTACAGGATGCCCTCTTCGCCTCCCAAGAGAAGTTTTTCCAGGAACTGTTTGACAGCGAGCTGGCTTCCCAAGCCACTGCAGAGTTTGAGAAAGCAATGAAAGAGTTAGCTGAGGAAGAGCCCCACCTGGTAGAGCAGTTCCAAAAGCTTTCAGAGGCTGCTGGGAGAGTAGGTAAGGAGGGGAAACAATGGGAAATATCTAAACAAACCTCTTGGGTTATTGTCCCTTGACAACACCAAAATTTTTTGTAAAAGTTGACAGCAGTTATGATACCACTGCCATGGGATGGGGGAGGAGATGGAAAGAAAAATGAGACCCTGTTTAATGAAAGGGGTGAGATAGGTTGGAAAGTAACAGAAAAGATCATTGAAAAGTGATAATTTTAAAGATCAGTGTTAATGTGGGTGTCATTGTAGAGAACAAACTGAGACACAGTCTGTGTAGATTTGTGAAAAGAACTATGAAGATAAACGTAGAGTATTCAAAGATTTTGAGTGTAGTAATTCACTAATAAATGCTCCATGTCCAAGCTGGTGTCGAGGTCAGTCTCCTAAATGACTTTGGCTCTTTTCATCTCTCCTAGGCAGTGATGCAACTTCCCAACAAGAATTCACCTCTTGCCTAAAGGAGACATTAAGTGGACTAGCCAAGAATGCCACTGACCTTCAGGTGAGGGGGAAGAGATAGGGAACCACAAGGGGCCCACTCACAGAGACTTCACCAGCATTGTCTCAAAAGACAGACTCTCTTGGCTATCATCTCAAGTCTGTTCTTGCCTCACTATTTTGCTACAGGCATGTTTAAATAGTTCTTTCCCACCTGAAAAGTTGGTAAGTGTCCCAAGAGGGTGGTATACTTGCTTATTTCTCTTCTGTCCTTTTTAGAACTCTGGCATGTCAGAAGAGGAACTGACCAAGGCCATGGAAGGGCTGGGCATGGACGAAGGGGATGGGGAAGGGACCATCCTCCCTATCATGCAGAGTATCATGCAGAACCTACTATCCAAGGATGTGCTGTACCCGTCACTGAAGGAAATCACTGAAAAGGTTTGTGAACTTCTGTTTATGCTTTTCCTCTTTATTCCTCATTGTATCAACTCCCATGGGCTACTTTGTCTATTTAGAGACTGTAAAGACAGAGTATCTCAAGTTTACAATTTCATCTGTTTTTTCCTCCTTTGTTTACTTGTTTGGAGGGGGAGAGTTAGGGAGGAGTTATGTCTCCAAGAGAATAAAGCTACTTTACTGAGGATATTTAAGATAGAAGGGGAAATCCTTCAGCTCTATTAATAGTTTTCTGTAAACTAGTTTAAGACTCTGTTGTTGTCTGATCAACTCCTTCTTGCATTTCCAATTTCATTCATTTCTCCAACAAGATTTCACTGATGGCTTATTGACTTTATGCTGTGAATGATTTTAAGAGTAGTTTAAATGATGGTCTCTGCCATTAAAGAGTTTATAGTGTTACTGGAGAGACTTTTAAAAGCTGTTAAACACAAAAGAAGGAATATGTGACTGGAACTATATGTGGCCCTTAAAGCCTCAAATGTTTACTGTCTGGCTCATCACAGAAAAAGTTTGTCATCCTCTGATGACCATAAATGCTAGCATAGCCAGGTGATCTGATTGAAGTCAATGCTACTTCTCATGCTGAACTTGCTTATTTAGTTTTTCCTTCTCTTCTATTTCTGGCCCCTTCATGTGCTTCGTATTTTATTACCCTTACTTATCCATTGTTCACTTAATTCTTCACCACCCATTCTCTGTTTACTTAGTACCCAGAATGGTTGCAGGCTCACCAAGACTCTCTGCCTCCAGAGCAATATGAAAAATATCAGGAACAACATAGTGTCATGGGCAAAATATGTGAGCAGTTTGAGGCAGAGACCCCCACAGACAGTGAGGCCACTCAGAAGGCTCGTTTTGAGGTGGTGCTGGATCTTATGCAGCAGGTAAGGCCTCCTTTTGCTGTCTGCCTGCTGCTACTGTCTGCTTGGGTGGTCATTGCAGGAGGATCCTGAAAGGAGGCCACACTGCCAAACCAAAGTGGAGGAGGGAGCACAGGGGAGGCCACAAAGCATGGTCTTATCTCATGTTCCTCTTCCTTTATTTTCCAGCTACAAGATTTGGGCCATCCTCCAAAAGAGCTTGCTGGGGAGATGGTGAGTATACTTATATACTTTAATCTTAGCCCAAGTTTCCATTATTCTGTAACCTTTAGTGATTCCACCTAAGGTAATAATAGTGGCTGCAGGGGATAGACCTTCAAAAGCTCTAACTTTTTGAAATCGGAGGAGTTATCTAAGTCCCTTCATCTCTTCTCCAGCCTCCTGGCCTCAACTTTGACCTGGACGCCCTAAATCTATCAGGCCCACCAGGTGCCAATGGCGAACAGTGTCTGATCATGTGAAACACAGCACGCTTTCTTCCCTGATTCCCAGCCATGGGGGAACGTCTGGAGTCAGCAGAACCACTGAGAACTGAGGCAGGAGTGTCGTCTACCAGAGTGGTCTGCCCACTGCCATCTGTCATCCCACCCAAGATTGTGCCATACCAGCTGAGGCTTTTTCTCTTTCTAGGAATAAGGCCTGTTCTGCAGATCATTACTGTGAACCCTTTCCATTGTGGTTTCTGCTGCTAGCAAAGGCCCAGCTACCTTCCAAGTGAAGGCAGGCAACTCTTTCGGGGCAGGCACCTTTTTCCCTCTCCCAAAGTAATGTTACGCAGGGCCACACTGATGTTCACTTTTGTACCCGGGGTCTTCGTGCCTTGTCTCTACTCCCTCTCTTGGACCTGGGGAGCAGGGACAGAGTCCCAAGACTCTGTATTTCTATACTTCTCTTAAGCAGGGCCTTTGGGAATAAGTGCAGAGAAACAGCCCGGGCTGGGGCCGTAGGTCTGTCACCACACCCTCCTGCCTTCAGACTGTTCTGAATTCTCCAAAGTAAGTGGGGGGCTTTTGCATCTAATCACAGGTTGAAAGAGAAGCCCTGGAATTCTCCTCTCTCCAGGTACAGAGTCCTCAGCTCCCTATCCAGCCTGAGAACTCAAGCGGCTGCCCTGGTTCTTTCTATAATGCTATGTAATCCGGGTGAACTCAGCCCTTGACCTTCCTTTACCCCCTACCTCTCCTCTCATCTCTCTAAATACCTCTTTATTCCAACCCTTCTCTGAGCCCAACCTGTGAGAAAAAAGGGCCTGTCCTGTTTCCTCTGTTCTAGTTCATCCACCACTTTCACCAGCCCTGCTATCTCACTGGTAAGCGTATATGATTATAGTGTCATGTCTAGGAAATGAATGACTGTTCTTCCCCAGTTGCATACAGTTTTCTTTTACACATTCTCACTTCTCATTTATTTGAATACTGCCCATTGATTCAGGGAGGTAGCTTGGGGAAAGGGGGGTGGGATGCAGCCTGGGCCCTTTTTCCTGACAAATAAATATTCTGAGTGAGGACCGTAGCCTGTATTTCATCCAACTTTTTTCCTAATCTTCCTCAGCTTCTCTAAGCTGCTGTGTGAGGTATGTTAGCTTAACATTGCTGGGTTCTACTATCACTTCTCTTCCCAGCTCAGTCTGCACCTCAGTTTGTAGAGCAGACTGAATGATCATCTTTCCTCATTTTCTCTGTTTTTGAAGCCTTTCAATTGGTATTGTATTTTAACATTTTATACTATTATGTTAATGTTAGTAATGTATTGTTAACATGTTTTCTAAATTTTTTTTGTTAGAGCTGACCTTGCCTTTCACTGTGGGAGCCAGTGGACCTGTAGATCTTGGGTGCCACAGGTTGGTGGATACTCTGGTTCAGGCTGTCCTGGTTCAGCACTCAGAAAATAACTACCAGAGCAAATTTGTACTTAACCATTTGTGGCACTCACTTTCCCTTTGGTTAAGACTTTTCTCCCCTTAAGGTCCCCGACAACATTCTATGGTATTGGTGAGAAAGGAAATAGTTTTAAGACCTCAAGCTGTTTAGGAAGGTCCAGCCATTGTACCTTAGAGTAGGGAAGAGCCCAGGCCTGAGTCTGAGACTACTCGCCTCTGCAAGAGATGGGAAAGTACAAGCAGACTTGTGATGAAGGTCATAGGACATGAATGGCCAAAATTCCCTCCTTATAGCTCTAGCCACAAACCGAACAAGGATGGAAAGGGAGGTGGGAAGGACAAGAGGGCCCTACCCCTTGAACCATGGGCCAGTTTTCTTTGACACCTTCTCACTTCTGCTGGCCTGGCCAGGGCTGACCCCAGGAACCTAAACAGATACCACCTTAGTTTTGTTCCTGAGACATTCATTTTCATTTTGATTTTGATTGCACATGAACGGATTGGCCTCAGGTTACTATCTCTTCCATAAATACTATTTGAACTATTCTAGGGCTCATGGAAAGACAGAGAAGTCTTTCTCAAATGGGTAGAGGTCCTTTGGTAAAGGACCAGGTGTTTTGTTTTATAAGTATCCTGTCCTTTGTCCACCAGTATGTTTTCCATATGCACAGTTCATATTGTGGGCTACCCACCATATAAGTTTGACAACAACAAATTGACCAAATCCCTTCTGCCTGATAAAGCCACTCCTTATGCATTCAGATATTATAGCAATGTCAGAATGCTAGGGACTTCCCTGACAGTCCAGTGGTTAAGGCTTGATGCTGCCAATGCATAGGCACCAGTTTGATCCCTGGTCAAGGATTTAAGATCCCAGATGCCACATGGCACAACCTAAATAAATAAATATGAAAAAATAAAATGCTAAAAAGTTTCTAAAAACTCAATTTCTAATTCGTCTTGTCACAGACTGGTAAACTACTCGCGGATCAGTACAAATTTCCAACCACCTGAGTAGCTCTGCTCTGGGGCCCTCCTCAGTCTCTCCACAGCTGCCTCAGCCAAATAGATACATTTCTATACTTGTTCTATGTGAGTGTTACTTTTAATGAACTTTTTCTTTAGCAAGAATGTATCACTGTAAGGAAGTTTCTAGTATTTTTCTAGCCTTCCTTTTGCTACTTAAAATAACCATTACAAAGCTTAGCTTTCAATTGTGCATGAAGTGTTTATGCTGCTGTCAGACTTTAAAGGAAATGCCCCCTTGTTCCAAAATTCTGTATATTAGAAAACAAATTCATGGTTGTTTAGATGGTTTAATGAATTAAGAATCAAGTTAATACTGTGATAATGGGGTAAATTTCCTATGATTTTTGGAACATCCTGGTAGGCGCCCCATGTGTGTGTACTAAGTCACCTCAGTCGTGTCTAACTCTTTGTGACCCCATGGATTGTAGCCTGCCAGGCTCCCCTGTCCATAGGATTCACCAGGCACAAGAATGCTGGAGTGGGTTGCCATGCCCTCTTCCTGGGGATCTTCCTGACCCAGGGATCAAACACACACCCCAAGGATCCCATGAGGCACTTATAATATGCTATTGAGATGGCTTTTGGGGAGCTTAGGAGAAACGATGGCCCACAGTAAATCAGGTAGAGATGACAGACCATATGAGAAGTGATCAAAAGTCTTAGCAGAAGTATACATGCAAGAATGAATGTATATTTCACTGGAAAATCCACCTGCTGACTGTTTCTCAGGAAGGCCTTGGGAAAATTTTTTATAAAGGAAAGACCCTGATGAAGGGGTCACCAGCATGTTTGAGAAGTTAAGAAGGGTTGTCTCTGGGTGGAGGCTGATGGAAGAGGATGTTTAAGAACTGGTTTCCCTGGTAGTGGTGGGGATGGTAGGATCCTAGCATTTGCCTCTGAAAGCAGAGACCAAATGGCAACACTTAACTCTTAGAAGCAGAGTGAGTGAATTTCCATAAGGGCAGCATGGTCAAAGTGGAGGAGACTAATGGAAAGTGAGTTCTAGAGGCCATAGATAGACAGTCAAGGAGGATAAATCAATTTACATATAATTAAGAGTAACCAAGAATGATTGAACAGAAGACTGAGATCAATAACTTCAATGAAAGGTCACAATTCCTTGCCCAGTGTCTAGGCTTGAGACGGTTTTCAGACTAAATCTTCTCAGTTGACTACATCATTTACTTAGTTAACCACACACTCAGGAAAGAAGACTATCCACATTTTTTTAGTTGGAAAACAAGGATACAGGGTCTGATTTGACACTGAAACCCAGGGACTTAGAGTACTGCCACACACCTCCTTTCCCTGCATCCCCCCATCCCAACCCAATTACAGTAAGAAAATATGGGATCAGATAATAAATAGAGTGCTTGCCCAAGTCTGTCTCACAGTGGGTCCAAAAATCTATAGTCATTTTTCCAGTTGCCATAGGTAATCAGAATGGACATATTTGGCAGTTGGCAGAAAGCCCAAGTAGAACCCCCTAAAACTACACCCCCACCTCTGCCAAGAATAGTAAATAAGTAATATTGCATTCTGGGGAAAATGGCAGCAATTAGTTATACTCTTTAAGAGTTAAAAAGGGTACAGGGTGTTGGTCCCCATCATATCCTTGTTTAGTCTCACCATCTGGTCCTTGCAACACCGAGTGAGACATGGTGGACTACACTGGACTGCTGTAAACTTGCGCAGTTAGTAGTCCTGACCCTTAGAACTGTAGGGTCTGTTCTGGCCCTTATAACTAGGACTTGATATTCTGGTTGAACACAACGAATCTTACATTGGATGAGCTTCATCTCTGGCCTGTAAAGATAAAAAGTCTCTTCACCTGCAAACACATGTTGAGTCAAGAGAGAAACACACTGCCTTGTGGGCCATCTCATAAGCGGCTGGACACATTTACTGGAGAGTGACACAGCCTCTGATAGTTATGTGGCTCTTAATTTGTACTATTTGGCCTTTTTTTTAACAGAAAGTTTCCAAATCTAGTGAGTATGTTCTTTGAATACTAATCAGGAAGAAGTATCAGAAGTAGTTGGAGTTGCAGTTGATGGTCAACAATATGTTTCAGTTTTAATACAGGGTTATGTTAGTTCTCCCTCTCTCTGTCACAGTACAGTCCAAAAGAATCTGAATATTCTGTAACATATCCCATTTGTTTGCTTTATTAAGCTTATGCTACTCAGGTGTTGAGGATGTGCTAATCAGATCTGATGAACAAACAGTGTCAATTATTCTGGATTCCATGTTGAGACACATACACTCCAGAGGGTAGAAGATAAACTTCAAAACATGCAGGGCCCTGCCATGTTGGTTAAGTTTCTACGTGTCCAATGACCCTTTCTAAGGTAAATATAAATTATTGTATCTTGTGCCTTTTACCCTAAGAAGCACAATACCTTGGTAGGCATATTACAGTTTTGGAGGCAGCATAGTCTGAACTTGGGAATACAATAATGGCCTTCACAGCAGGTCCAGGCTACCATACAAGCAGTCCTGCTGCTTGGGTCATAACACCTGGAAAGTACCATGGTACCAGAGGTACCTGTGGTAAGAAAAGATGTGTGAATTGTCTGGCAATCCACAGTAGGAGAATTCCAGCACAGATATCTAGGGTTCTGGAATAAGGTGGTTGTTTCTACAGTAAAGAAAGTTTCACCATTGCAAAGCATCTCCTGGCATACTGTTAGGTCCTGAAAGAAATTCAGTGTCTGACCACACAATATCAAATGACTATGTGACCAGTTACCCATATAAACAGCGTGTTATTGTCAGACATGCCAAGTCATAAGATTGGGTGGATACAATAACAATATATTTTACAGTGGAAGTTGTTCACTTTGGAAGAAGCCCAAGCAAACTTGGCACAAGTAAATTAAACAAAGGGCCCCAGGCCTTCATATTACCTATATCTGTTGCACTAAAACCTTTCTTTTAGCTCATACCTATGGCAACATAAGAATTACTTCAACCATTTGACAAAGGAGGAAAACAGTCCAAGTCTGGTTTGTGGATGGCTTAGCTTGATCATGTTAGGGCAAACTAAGCCAAGTAAGGACTGCTGCTTCTCAATAGCCTTTTCCTGAGTGGTCCTGAATCCTGAGAGACAGTGATGAAGGGAAATTCTCTCAATAAGTAGGACTTTAGGCAGTTTACTTGACCATCCGCTTTGGAGAAAGAAGTGGCTGGAGGCAAGGATATACATGAGCTCAGAGTCAGTGGGCTGGTTGATCAAGGGCCCAAAAGGAGCAAGATCGGAAAATGGGGTCTGGTAAAGAGTGTTTGGGTGGCTCTGTGAGAGTGGGACTTGTATTCACCAGAAGGGCACTAAATAAATAAACTGTATGGATAGGATAATTTAGTTGGGACAATTTCAGCTATCCTGGTTCGTGCATAGTGTGTTTATAAATAGAATCTCTGGTGGCAGAGATGGAGGCTATTTTTCAGCCTGTTAACATGAACTCCTTTCTTACCCAGGCTGACTGAACTCTGCTCTTTCTAAATGTCCATCTTGTCAGCATCAAAGAGCAATGCTGACCCCCTTGTTAAGTACCACTGTTCAATAAGAACAGCTCACCATTTGGTGGCAAGTTGATGACATCAAACATTTTCCATTCTGGAAAAAACAATAGTTTAACATTCTGATCAGGACTGATATATATTTTGCTTTGCCTGTAAGTGCCTGAGCCATTTGCTTGAATTGGGTCCTACATAAGAATGCCTTGGAACAAGGTACTCAGTTAATGGCAAAGCAAGTACAGTAATGGCCACATGACAGTGGGACCCACTATTCCTATCAAATACCTTTTTACCCAGAAGCTTCTGACCTGGTAGAGTAGTGGCATGGCTTTTTGAAGGTGCATTTGTGGTGCCAGCAAGGATGGAGTGCTGTCATTCACAATACAGTATAAATCTACATGAACATAATAGGGTGCTTTATCCACAAAAGGTAGAATTCTTGGGTTCTGGAACCAAGGGGTGGAGATAGGCGTGACCCTATTCAGTATCACTTCCGTGAGCCACTTGAGGCATTTGTACTTCCTGTCCTTGCGACTTTAAATTCTGTGCGTCTGGAGATCCTGTTTCCCAGAGTGGAGATGCTTCTACCAGGCACAGTGTAAGAATCTTAATAAACTTAAAGGTATGGCTGTCATCTGGTCACTTTGGGCTCCTAATGTCAGCAAATTATCAGGCAGAAAAAGAAGTTGCCATACTGTCTGGGATAATTAGCTCTGTTATGAGGAGTTAGGATCACTTTTACATTATGAATACAAAAAGTGTTTGATGCTCATGTGATCCCTGGGTTAACTTTTAGTTCTCCTATACTCAATTTTAACTGTAAATAACTAAACACTTAAGGCCTCGTAGGGCATGATCTCCAGGGGCTCAGAACCCTCAGGGATGAAGATCTGGATCACCCCAGAGGTAAGCCATCTAGACTAACAAAAACTGTAGTTAAGAGGGAGATGAATCTGAAATAGGTGTCATTGAAGGAAGATGATGAATGCCATCTGCAATTTCTGGACCAACTGCAACCCCTCTTGTATTTCCAGAAATCGTGACTAACTTGACTTATGGAGAAACTGCTTAGATATAGAGAACTTAGTGTACAACACAAATGGACCCAATATAGCAGACATTGTTGGTACTCTGTCCAGATCCTCTTTACCAGGAAGTGAGTGTTGGCTGCTGATAGCTCACTGCTGCATCTTCTTGGGAATCACTCTCTGCCAACAAAAGCCACTTCTGGAAATTCCTGGAAAGTTGTTCCTTCCCAGGGATAATACCACAGTCAATGGTATATTAGTTCCTGTTCAGAAGTCAGTCAGGATTCTGATAGGGATTGCGTTATCAGTGATGATATGTAATTAGTAATTGTGTTGTCAGCAAATGATACTAAGGTACAAAATTCCTTGTTTTCCTCAAGGTGGAACAGATAGGCCATTTATGTGCCAGGAGTTCCCAGTGGAGGCTAAACTTACCAGCTGAATCTGTGTCTTTGCCTAACTTTTCCTCTTGTCCTATCTTGCTTCACTCACTCCATTACAGGTTTTACTTGAGAGCACTCCCTCAATAAACCACTTGCACAGAATCCCTTTCTTGGACTGCTTCTAGGGACTCCAACCTAAGACAGGAGAATAGTGGTGTCAACTGAGAGATTTGACTGTGACAGAAGTAGAGCAAAGAGCAAATGTTGAGTTCAGTTTGGGAATGTTAAGGTGCCACTGGCTGGAATAGAAGAGAACATCCTCAATCTGGTAAAGTACAACTACACACAAAATCTACAGCTAACATCATACTTAAGGATCAGGAACAATACAAGGATATCAGCTCTAACTACTTCTAGTCAATATTTTGCCAGAGGTTTTAGTCAGGACAATTAAGCAAGAAAAAGAACAGACATTGAGATTGGAAAGGAAAAATAAAACTGTAGATGCATGATATAGGAAATCTTAAGGAATCTGCTAAAAAACTGTTAGAACTAATGAGTCCAGCAAGGTTGCAGGACTTAAGTTCAATATACAGAAATCAATTACATTCCTATGATTTGCAGTGAACAGTCCAGAAAAGTGAGACTAAGAAAACAATTCCATTCACAAAAGCATCAAAAAGAATACTTGGGATTAAGGGAGAAGAATACTTAAGAATAAATTTAACAAAAGAAGTACTGTTAAAACTACAAAATATTGTTAAGAAAGATATAAATAATGTTCACGGAGCACATTGTTAAAATGTCACTACAGATCTTCCTCGACTTACCATGGGGTTATGTCCTGATAAACCCATTGTAAGTTGAAAATATCTTAAGCCAATACATTTAATACACTAACCCACCAAACTCATAGGTTTGCCTAGTCTACTTTAAACATGCTCGGAACACTGTACATTAGCCTGCAGTTGGGCAAAACCATCTAATACAAAGCCTGTTTTATAATAAAGTGTTGAATATCACATGTAATTTATTGATACTGTACTGAAAGTGAAAAATAATGATTGTAAGTGTATTGGTTGTTTACCCTTATGATTGTGTGGCTGACTGGGAGCTGTGGCTCACTGTTGCTGCCCAATGTCCCGAGAGAATATCCTACCACATATCCCTAGCCCAGGAAAAGATCAAAAGTCAAAGTACAGTTTTTACAGAATGTTTATCTCTTACACACCACCATAAAGTAAAAAAATCGTTAAGTCAAACCATTGTTAGTTGGGAACTGTTCTACTCCCTAATCTCCATATTCAATGCAATCTCTATCAGAATCCCAGCTTACTTTGTAGAAATTGACTAACTAATCCTAAAATTTATATGGAATCACAGTGGACTCAAAAGAAGAAAATAATCTTGAAAAACTTACTACAAAACAATGGTAATCAAAACAATGTGATGAGAGCTTCCATGGTGTTCCAGTGGTTAAGAATCCACCTGCCAGGGCAGGGGACACAGGTTCGATCCCTGGTCCAGGAAGATCCTACATGCCATGGGGCAACTAGGCCTGTGTGCCACAACTACTGAGCCTGAGCACCTAGAACCTGTCAGTGCTTTCTACAATGAGAGAAAGCCTGCAGGCAGCAACAAAAACCCAGTGCAACGAAAAAACAAATCTTAAAAAAAAAATGTGGCGATGGCACATAGAAAAGACATAAATACCAGTGGAGTAGAATTAAAACTCCAGAAGTAAATCTATATCTATGGTTAACTGATTTGTTTTACAAAGGGGCCAAAACCATTCAATGAGAAAGAACAGTCTTTTCAACAATTGCCCTGGGACAACTAGATAGCCACATGCAAAATAATAAGTTCAATCCTTGCCTCACACCATATAAAAAAATTAACTCAAACAGCTAAAAGTAATAACTATGTCCATGGAATTCTCCAGGCAAAAATACTTGAGTGGTAGCCATTCCCTCTTCCAGGGGATCTTCCCAACCCAGGGATCCAACCAGGTCTCACACATAGCAGGCAGATTCTTTACCGTCTGAGCTACCAGGGAAGCCCAAGAATTATTATCTAGGACCCCAAAAGCATGAGCAATAAAATAAAAGGATAAATTGGACCTCATCAAAATTGAAAAGTTTGTGCTTCAAAGGACACCATCAAAAAAGTGCAAAGACAACTCACAGAATGAGAGAAAATATTTTTAAATCATGTAACTGATGAAGGATTTGTATCTAGAAAAAATATGTACTCTTATAACCCATAATAAAAAGACAAGTAACCCAATTTAAAAATGAGCAAAGGAGGGCTTCCCTGGTGGCTCAGTAGTTAAGAATCCGCCTGCCCAAGAATATACAATGGAGAAAAGACAATCTCTTTAACAAGTGGTGCTGGGAAAACTGGTCAACCACTCGTAAAAGACTGAAACTAGAACAATTTCTAACACCATACGGAAAAATAAACTCAAAATGGATTAAAGATCTAAACGTAAGACCAGAAACTATAAAACTCCTAGAGGAAAACATAGGCAAAACACTCTCTGACATAAACCACAGCAGGATCCTCTATGACCCACCTCCCAGAATATTGGAAATAAAAGCAAAAATAAACAAATGGGACCTAAGTAAAAGCTTCTGCACAACAAAGGAAACTATAAGCAAGGTGAAAAGACAGCCTTCAGAATGGGAGAAAATACTAGCAAACGAAGCAATGGACAAGGAATTAATCTCAAAAATATACAAGCAACTCCTGCAGCTCAATTCCAGAAAAATAAACGACCCAATCAAAAAATGGGCCAAAGAACTAAACAGACATTTCTCCAAAGAAGACATACAGATGGCTAACAAACATGAAAAGTTGCTCAACATCTTTCATTATCAGAGAAATGCAAATCAAAACCACAATGAGGTACCATCTCATGCCAGTCAGAATGGCTGCTACCCAAAAGTCTACAAGCAATAAATGCTGGAGAGGGTGTGGAGAAAAGGGAACCCTCTTACACTGTTGGTGGGAATGCAAACTAGTACAGCCACTATGGAGAACAGTGGGGAGATTCCTCAAAAAACTGGAAATAGAACTGCCATATGACCCAGCAATCCCATTGCTGGGCATACACACCGAGGAAACCAGAATTGAAAGAGACACATGTACCTCAATGTTCATTGCAGCACGGTTTATAACAGCCAGGACATGGAAGCAACCTAGATGTCCATCAGCAGACGAATGGATAAGGAAGCTGTGGTACATATACACAATGGACTATTACTCAGCTATTAAAAAGAATGCATTTGAATCAGTTCTAATGAGGTGGATGAAACTGGAGCCTATTATACAGAGTGAAGTAAGCCAGAAAGAAAAACACCAATACAGTATACTAATGCATATATATGGAATTTAGAAAGATGGTAATGATAACCCTGTATGCGAGACAGCAAAAGAGACACAGATGTACAGAACAATGTGGGAGAGGGCGAGGGTGGGATGATTTGGGAGAATGGCACTGAAGAATGTAAATTATCATATGTGAAACGAATCGCCAGTCCAGGTTCGATGCATGATACAGGGTGCTTGGGGCTGGTGCACCAGGATGACCCAGAGGGATGGCATGGGGAGGGAGGTGGAAGGGGGGTTCTGGAAGGGGAACACATGTACACCCATGGTGGATTCCTGTCAGTGTATGGCAAAACCAATACAATATTGTAAAGTAAAAAAATAGATTAACAAAAAAAAGAATCCGCCTGCCAATGCTGGAGACACGGGTTCAATTCCTGATCCGGGAAGATCCCACATGCTGCAGAGCAACTAAGCCTGTGTACCACAACTATTGAGCCTATGCTCCGGAGCCTGGGAGCTGCAAGTACTGAGCTCACATGCCACAACTACTGAATCCCAAGAGCCCTAGAGCCTGTGCAGTACAACAAGAGAAGCCACTACATCACTGTGATGAGAAGCCTGCACATCACAACTAATGAGTAGCCCCTACTTGCTGCAACTAGAGAAAAGCCCGCACAGCAACGAAGACTCAGCACAGCCATAAATAAAAAATTTTTAAAAGAAAAGTGAAAGTCTCTCGGTCGTGTCCAACTCTTTGTGACCCCATGGACTGTAGTCCACGGAATTCTCCAGGCTGGAATACTGGAGTTGGTAGCCTTTCCCTTCTCCAAAGGATCTTCCCAACCCAGAGACTGAACCCAGGTCTCCCACATTGCAGGCGGATTCTTTACCAGTTGAGCCACTAGGGAAGCCCAAGAATACTGGAGTGGGTTTTTAAAAGAAAAACAACCTATTATTTTAAAAAGTGAGCAGAGGACTTGAGACATTTCTCCAAAAAAACACAAAAATGAGCAATAAACACATGAAAAGATGCTTGACATTGTTAGTCATCAGGGAAGCGCAAATCAAAAATCACTTCAAACCCATTAGGATGTCTAGAATCAAAAAGTTATTAAACATTGGTAAAGATGGGAAAAAACTGGAACCTTTATACATTGCTGATATGAAAGTAAAATGGTACAACAGCTTCAAAAAGCACTCTGTCAGTTCCTCAAATGATTAAACATTGTTAACCATATGACCCAGCAATTTAATTCCTAAGTATATGCCCCAAAGAAATGAAGCATATGTCCAAACAAAAACTTGTATATACGTTTTTATAGCAGCATTTTTTGTAATAGCTGAAAGGCAGAAACAACACTAACGTCCATCAACAGATGAATGGTTGACATATACAATGGAATATTTGTTTAAAAAGAAGTACTGTTACATTCTATACAATGGGTGAATTTTGGAAGCATGCTAAGTGAAATAAGCCAGTCACAAAAGGCCACATACTATATGATTCCATTCATATGAAAGTCCAGAATAGAGAAATCTATAGAGATAAAATAGATTAGTGCTATCTTAGAGTTGGAGGGGGATGGGAGGTGGGGATGGGAGGTGATACCTAAAGGAAACTGGGTTTTTTTTTAGGGGATGAAAATTATTGAAAATTGACTGTGGTTATGGTTGCATATATCTGTGAATGTACCCAAAGCCATTCAATTGAACACTTTAAATGAGCGAATTGTATGGTATGTGAATTTCATCTCAATAAAGCTGTTTTTTAAAAAGTGCCATTGGCTGTCAGGTATGTCAGTCTAAAGCTTGAAGGAGCAGTCTGGTTTGGAAATAAATACGTGGGAGTCATCATTATGTGGATAGTAGTTTGAAGTGAAGTACAAGTTGCTCAGCTGTGTCCGATTGTTTGCAACCCCATGGACTATACCGTCGATGGAATTCTCCAGGCCAGAATCCTGGAGTGGGTAGCCTTTCCCTTCTCCAAGGGATCTTCCCAACCCAGAGATCGAAACCAGGTCTCCCGCATTGCAGGCAGATTCTTTACCAGCTGAGCCACAAAGGAAGCCCAAGAATATTGGAGTGGGTAGCCTATCCCTTCTCCAGCGAATCTTCCCGACCCAGGAATCGATCTGGGGTCTCCTGCATTGCAGGTGGATTCTATACCAACTGAGCTATAAGGGAAGCCCTCATCTCTATTAAGTGTCACCTCAGCAGAGGTGCCTTCCCTAACCACATATGTAAAAGAGCACACCTACTTAGGTAACCACTTTTACCCCGCTTTTTCTTTTTTTTAAATAAATTTATTTATTTTAGTTGGGGTAATTAGTTTGCAATATTGTAGTGGTTTTTGCCATACATTGACATGAATCAGCCACGGGTTTACATGTGTTCCCCATCCTGAACCCCCCTCCCACCTCCCTCCCCATCCCATCCCTCTGGGTCATCCCATTGCCCCAGCCCTGAGCATTTGTCTCATGCATTGGACCTGGAATGGTGTTCTGTTTCACATATGACAATATACATGCTCAATGCTATTCTCTCAGAACGTCCCACCCTCACCTTCTCCCTCAGAGTCCATAAGACTGTTCTATGCATCTGTGTCTCTTATTCTGTCTTCTTTACATTTAATATTTAATATTGTCTGCATGGCCCTCTTCTCCCCCTACACTCCCAACCCCTGCACTAATAATTTCCATGAATGTTGGAATCTTGGTTTGTTTTATTCACTACTGCAGCCCCAGTACCTAGAAGAGGCCTTACATGTAGCAGGAATTCAACAGTTGTTGATGGAGTGAATGAAAGAATGAATAGAATGTTAAGGCCTTAGATGGTTAACTTTGTGTTCTAAGCCCTCTTAGGTGATGGGGTTATAAAGATGAAAAAAACATAGCCATTGCCCTTATAGAGCTTATATTCTAGTAGTATAGATTACAAATATATAATTAGAGGTTAAATATTATATGTAAAAAATGGTATAAAATGCAGAGTGAAAGGACAGAGGAGGATGATAGTGTAGGATACTATTTTAGCTGGAATGGTTAAGAGTTGTCTCTCTGAGGAAGGAGTACTTGGGTAGAGATCTGATTAAGTCGACAGAAGTCTAGTAAAGATCTGGTAGGTGAACATTCCAAGAAGAGGGAACAAGTGCAAAAGTCCTGGGGCTCTTCATGCTTTGGTCAAGAGTGACAACAAGAAGACCAAAGGGCTAGAGCAGGGTTAAAGCTAAGTAATATGGGAGAAGATGAAATCAGAGAAATATGTGCAGTATCATGTAGGGCTTTCCTTGGAAGCCCTTTTGATCATTTTGATTTTTATGTGTATGATGGGAAGCTTTTGAGCAAGTGATCTGGCTTACATTTTAAAAGGTCACTCTGACTGCCTTTATTTAACTAGCAGGGCAATAATGGAAGTAGACAAACCAGCTTGGCATCTATTGCAATAGTCCACATATTATAACAATGACTTATAATAGGAATGTAGCGGTAGAAGAGATGGTAGAAGGAGCCTTGCACCCTGGCCTTCCTGTCACCACACTCCCCACCCCGGCCTGGCACCTGGGTGTAACCTTTTCACGGGTCTTCTGCACGCTTCCTTCAGGTGTCAGAAGTAGGCAGAGTGAATACCTGCAGTCCCATTCTTGGGAGTCTTCAACGCACTACCCTACTTCAGAGAAAGAGCCTCTTGAATAGCTTAGTTGCACCTCAGGCTTCTTCAAAAATGGAGGCTCCCAAGGGTAAATAGCTCTCAGAGGTATAGAAACCACTTAACAAGGTCCTCAAAGGAAAAGGGGTTTCACAAGAAATCTAGAGAGAGCTGCTTGTTCCCAGTATTCAAAAACAGGGGAAAATGGGGGTCGTTCAGGAGGCTGCCTGCCAGCCTGTTAGAAAAGAAGTTGATTTCCACCACAATTCTAGGAGGCCGTCTATCTTTTGAGTATCACAAGGAAAGTGAACCCTCAACAAAACTATGAAAGCAACTTTCCCTCCTCAGCAATGCGCACGCGCCCCTCGCTCCGTTTTCCGTTGACTTTAAGCCCCGCCCCCTATGCGTCCTTCGAGGAGGGTTGGGAGCCGAGAGCTCGCGCGACCACTCTTCCCTCAGTCTTCTTCAGCACAGCGTCGCAAAGGGGCCGGAAAGCGTGCCGGCGCAGGCGCAAGCGCAGAGAGCGGAGGCGGTGGTGGTGGCGGCCGCTGGCCAGTGTAAGATGGCGGCGGCGTTGGTGGCGGCAGTGGACGGGGCGGCTGGGCCCGGAACAGTTGGAGCAGCCGCTGGCAGAAGGATGACCCAAGACGGGAAGCGGGCTGCTGAGCCTCGCCGGCTCCCGTGCTTGTAACTGCCCCAGCCGGACATCCCCCCCCCTTGACCTACCCGGTCCGTGTCTCGTTCCGGCTTGGCCTGACCCCCCTCTCCCCTGGCCCAAACCCCTTCAGAATGGGTTTGACTCCTTTCCCAAGCTCCCAGGGCTCAGGTCTTTTTCCCATGACCCGAGTCACCGCTGGGAGGACTGGCTGCCCTTCCCTCAGGTCAGCCCCAGGGTTGCCCCAGAAGCCTGCCCCACAATCTGCAGGACCTCTTGCCTCGTCGGGTGACCCATTTGTGTGCGCTCTCCCCCCCCACCTTTAGATTGAGGGACGCGGCTCTCCTCGAGTTTCCCCGTAACCTCGGGGCCACCGCGCAGTGTGCCCCCCTCCCCCATCTCGAGTTCTCGGGCCCAGCACCTTGTACGGAAGGCCGAGGTTCAAGAACCCGGGAGTCAGTTGTTGCCGTCTTTTCCTGTCCGCTTTGTAATGTAATTCTCGTAGTCTGCCTCCCTTTACCCCTAAATCTTTCAGGACACCCTAGAACGGTACCGTTTGGTCTCTGTTAGTTGGAAAGCATCTGGTGGTTTGAATTTCTGACTCATACGATTGTTGCTGGAGTCTGTAAACAAACCGGCACCAGGGCTATCACGTTCTCTCCGGGATTTCCCCCCCTACTCTGTGGCTTCTTGTTGAGAGGTTTGGTTATGGGTTAGCTTTGAAAAGATTCAGGTTTTACTTTCAAATGAGTTTTACATTTTAGCAGAACTGGGAGATTACTTGCCTAGTTCATTTCATTTCTGTAACAGTGTTTGAAAGTTACTTGTTTAGTAGGTGAATTTCTGTGGTTCTAAATAGTTCGAGGAGATCTGAAAAATACTAGCATGTATTAATAAATTTTTTTTATTATGTTACAATTTTTTATTACATTTAGTAGAAGAGACACCTTTGCCATTTAAACTTTTAACTTTTCTCAGTCCTTCAGTGAATCTACAGACCTATTTTCTCAGGAGCTCAGCCTGGCCCTACTGAAGTGATAAAGGAGGAAAGGTGAGTAGAAGTTGAAGGCATTTAAATTCCTAAGTTCAAGACATACCCTACCTTGGTGCTCAAATGCTGATCACTAAAGTCATAAAATTCCTACCACTATTTCCAAAGAGTTGGGGTATTGTTCTTGGCTTTGTTCCACCTCTGGTTAAATTACTTTTACAAGTTTAATTGACTCTGGGCTTCTTGACTTTCTGTCCTAAATGGTTGCTGCATATCTTCACATGACTCCAGTTAAACCTAGAAGTGAATGTATCTTCCTATTTATTCATTTGCCTTGTGTTTTGCCTTTGTGCAGATCGTGTTTCTTACACTGTTAAAAGCTGGGAATTAGTTTGCCAGAGTTCTCTTTAGCCCTTTGTCAAATCAATTCTCTTTGCCTCTCAGGGCTTTGGATTGTCATTTCTTGCTATTTAGAGGGGAGTATTTAGCTACTTTTAACTAAAAGCTAGTGAATCCTGTGTAATAACTGCCTTTAGTTGGTGTCTAAGTGCATCCACCTCAGAATTCTGACTTTTCAGGACTTACTGATAAATTTTGAGTGGAAAAAAGACCCCACAAAACAGTGGTGCTCTTTTATAGCTGGTCTGAAGAATTCTTACTTAGCAGAGGAATCATCCTATGCATTCAGCAGCATGTGCCAGTGCCACAGAGGGAGTTAGGACATAAAACTGGTAAATGTAATTTTTGTAAAGATTTTGGATTCCTGGTAGCAGAGAATAGTACTATGGTTGAGTTTCATGAGATGTGATGGAAGAGCTGAGTGGCTCTGGAAGGTAGACCTGGCTGATTCTTAATATGTTTATGATTTGTAGTAGGAAGAAGTTGCGTGTGACACTGGTGAGTTTTATTCCACATGGTGTTCTGTGTAGAAATTGCTTATTAGGAGCTGAAACAAGGTCATTGGCAGTATGTGTATGTATCAGTAAGATAAAAGAAAAATACAGTCTTTAGAACTAGATAGGTCTGGGTTTAAATACTGTTCTAAGATTTATTAGCCATGTGACCTTGGGCAAGTCACTTAAACTTTTCTGAGTCTTGTCTTAATTTCCACATCTCTATAAGTGGGATAATACAGCCTATGTCCTAGGGTCATTGTCAGTATTGTGTGAGGAAACTCATATAAAGGTCTTACATTATGCCTAGCACAAGATAGACACTAAAACAATTTTTCTTTACACACCATTGATACAGCTTTAAATAAGTTGTACGTTAGTTTCCTCTTCTTTGCATTTTACTTTTGAACATATTTTCCTGGTTATTTTTTCATATTCATTTTTAATTGGCCATCTTAGATGTGTTCTTTGTAGATGCCCACCTTGGGTTGTCTTTACTGATGTATGTGTATTTTTAAATTCATTCTTAAAGTAAGCATCAGTAAGTTTCCTTTATTCTTTGCTCCTGCCTCTTGGTCTCCCTTTTAGCACACCTAATCAGAGTTGATATAAGTGTAATTCCTTCCCTTCCTGATTCAGTGTTGCTCACCACCTCAGCTCCAGCTACTGCTTATGCCTTTTTGTTTTTGCCACAGAATACATTTTTTTCCAAGCTGTTGGGCTCTGCAGTGATCCTCATCAGTAGCTTATCAAAGGACTAGACCATGAGGGACTTTCCTGGTGGTCCAGTGGTTAAGACTGTGCGCTTCCACTGCAGGGAGTATGGGTTTGATCCCTGGTCAGGGAACTAGGATCCCCATGGCCAAAAAAAAAAAAAAAAAAAAAAAAAAAACCCTGGACCATGAAAATGTCTCCTTTCTCTTTGAAGTGAATCTGGGCTAGGAAGTCAGGAATGCAGTGTTTATTTCATCTCCCCAACATGGCCGTCTTAACTAATATGACAGCAGAGATGAAAAGTTTTTAACCTTCTCTTGTTGGCTTTTGTTTCACATTTTTTTGAGAAAGGTAAGGGCACATGAAAATTAAGAATATGTTGATATCATTGCAATGAAAGCAACTGTATTCATTCAAGCCAATGATCAACTTAAAGTTGACCAACTTTCATTACTATCATCTAGGGTCTAAATGCTCGCTCTTGAAAGGTAAAAACTCTTGGGCTGAAGGATAGTAACGTGCATTTTATTATTTGTGGGTTTTTTGAGATCTAGAGTTCTGTGCTGAGTAGGGCAGGAGCAGGTGTGGGAGGAGAAAAGGAAATATGTTGAAAGAGCCATAACTTTGTTCCTTATTACTGTATGTGCTGGGGAAGAACCTCCTCCCACCATCACCACTACCAGGAAGGTCTTCATATTTTATGCTCCAGGTGACACCTGTGTATACAGTGAATCAGTATTTTTAGTCTGTGGACCACAATTCAGAAATTCTTATATTTCTGAGGATATTTTCTATTTCAGGATGTTGCATAAGAATTGTTGCATCTTGATAGGAAGTATTTCCTACCGTGGCTGCAGTAGGAGGCTAGTTATGCTTATGATCTTAGTTCCCACCACCAACCTGACAGGGCATTTTATATAGCAACTTATTAAATGTATAAGAATCAGCCTCTGTGATCCTTAGTTTTGTTTAGGATCAACCTAAGACAGAAACGTGTCTTCAGAGAAAACTTAAAAGAAATGTCTTTTTGTTACCTTTTAAAAACAGTACTGGCATTTCAGAAGCAGACATACTCTAGTAGAAGACATTCTATAGAAGTGTACCCTGTTGTGGGAGACTGAGGTCTTCAAAGTTGCATGCTCTAGGTCCTGTGTTCTATCAGATGAGTTAAAGGCTTTTAAATAATGAAGTGACTGGTTGACCTTTGTTTTCAGTAGATAGGTTTATTTCTGGATTATTTCTACTGTGGAAAAGTTAATCTAAGCATGTCAAGTAAATGTTCAAATTGTCTATAAAAGAGTTATCCGAACAACTTTTTATTGCATCACATTGTGGTGTTAGAGTTAGTTTTTAAGATTTAATTAATTTTTTTTTTAAAGCAGATTATTGGTGAGCCAAAATAATCTGTTATTTACCCTCACCCATTTGGAACCCAGGCAACTGAAGGAATTGAATCAGTGGCAGTCATGGAAGTAATGACTATGCATATCTTAGTTTCAGAGCCCAAAGGCAGTGATTTTAGATTAGCTTTACGGTAATACTGAAAACTTTTCATCTTTCATTTTCATGAGTAAACTTCATCACTCTTAAAATTGGTCAGAAAAAGGGGCTACCTGTTCTTGTTTACTGATTCAGTTATTCTTAGAGTGAGAAGAAAGTCTGGAAAGGTCTAATAATTAGAGTGTGATGCATTTTATGAATTTGTCACTTCTTTATATAGCATTTTTAAAATTTCTACCTCTACAGAACATAGTTTCTGGGCCAGAAGCTCAGTTTCTCAAGTGTTACCTTTACCCAAGGAACGTATATGCCCAAGATAAGCCAATGAACTAAAGCTGCCCTGAATTTGTAAATATGGCATGATAAGTGATTAATTTGACAAAGATGACATCTTATTAATGAAATGTAGTATGTTTAATGGATTGGGTTATTGCATAATTTTTCATCGTATCTGAGAGGTTAAATATTTGCTCTTATGCTCTGAGGATACTATTTAAGGAGGTCTGGGCAAGTTCTAATGTGAAGCATCCATGTTGCCTCACGTGTCTTTTTTTTTTTCTAAGTTAGCCATCTGGAAAGCTGTTATAGGATTTACTTCTAGTGGTAGCCAAGAGGCTATATTCCTCTGGTGTTAAAGCATTGCCACATTTTCAGGTATGTTTTTAACCTTCCTAAGGACCCACATTATACTCTCGCCTCTAGTTTCATTCAGATTGGAGGGCACTTCTTGATGTTTTTAGCCTCTCCTTATTGTTTTAAGCTGTACCCTTTTATCTCTCTGGTATCCTTTTGAACAATTTAAGAAAAATTTGAAATGTGAAAGGCAAAAACAGGTAATGGGGACTGGATTCTGATGTAAATACAAATAATTTCATAGTAACACTATGTTTAATAGTGTTAGTAACAAATGTTTAAATATAAAACATTTCATAGAAACACAATGAAATTTCCTAAGAAGTGGTTTTCCTTAAAATTATTTAAATTGAGGTGAATGGGCTTAAATGTTACTATAAAAAGTTCCTTAGCTCTGCTGCTGCTGGAGATAGCACTTAGCGCATTCCTAACATACTCAGAAATACTGTTAGTAGAATTAAAGTCAATAAACTATAAACACAGGGTATTTAGTATTACCAACAGGGAGAGAAGGCATTCATTCCAGTGGAGGAACAGAGTTCCTTGTTTTTATAATAGTTGATGTAGGACTTCTTATGTTCCTCCTCATCAGTTGTGATGATTGCTTTGAAGTTTTCACCTTGGCTATCTTTTGACACTTCAAAAGCCAGGAGAACTTAAAGAGATTTAATGTAATGGGCTCTTGCGTGTATTGCTTTACCCTAGTTCATAGAACATGAATGTGCTCAAAGGAAGGTATTAACAGAGCTCTCTAAATTCTTTTTTGTTTTTTGATTTATTTATTTGGCTGCGCCAGTCTTAGTCATGGCATGCAAATTGTTAGTTGTAGTATGTAGGATCTAGTTGCCTGACCAGGGATCAAACCTGTGCCCCCTGCATTGGGAGCTCAGAGTCTTAACCACTGAACCACCAGAGAAGTCCCTCTCTGAATAGTTTAAAAGACCAGTGATAGCAGGTAAGCAGATTTCATAGACTTGGAACTATATCTTGATTTGTGTACAGTGTTTGGAGGATCATTGTTGAGTGGTGAAGATGCCTAGGCTTCTCTAGAAAATGCAGTCTGGAACCAGAGATGAGAAGCTAGAAAAATAATATAAATGCCTGACATCTCTAGACAGCCAATAGCAAATATCGTATTTAATCCTCTTAAGCATTTCTTTAGGATTATGGTATTGTCCCATTTTACAAAAGAATAAACAAACTCACAGGTAGGTGGTAGAAGTAAAATTCAAACCCAAGTGTGAGTAACACCAAAGCCCTTTTCTTTTCATTACACCGTATGCTGTCTTTAAAAACCAGGGCTCTTCAATGCCAAGTGATGAAGCAGATTGAGCTGAAAGGTATAATTCAGTGCTGCTTATAAAAGTGTATTTAAAGTATAAAAGGCCTGTCCAAATGATAATATGAATGAAAATATTTTTTAATTGTTTAAACATAGATCTCAGATTATCATTAATTGGTAACCTAGTAAGTTTTTTATGGAAATAATTTTAATGGACTTAAGAGATAGCTGAATCTTTTATGATACTTGAATAGGGAGAAAACCAGCATTTTCACTCAGTTCCTCAGGTAATTCCACAGAAAAGCAGTTGGCTCATTGAGCCAAACACTATCAGTTCTGCCTCTACAGTGTTTCTCACATTGATCCCCTTCTTTTCACTTCTTCTGCCATCAGCCTAATACAGAGTCTCATTGCTTCTAACTTTGGCAACTTTGTGATACATTTTTAAAAAAATATTTCATGTGTGTCTCTTAAGAATTATTTATTTGTTACAATTTTTTATTACACTGGGTCTTGGTTGCTGCATGTGAGCATTTCTTAGGGGTTAGTCTTTGTTGCGATGCGAGGGCTTCCTGCGGTGGCTTCTCTTGTGGCAGAGCACAGGTTCTAGGCTTGCAGGCTGAGATGGTAGCGCACAGACTTAGTTATGCATCAGCATGTGAAATCTTCCCTGATTGGAGATCAAACCTATGTTGCCTGCATTGGCAGGCGGATTCTTATCCACTGTGCTACCAGGGAAGTGCTTTGATAGCTTTTAAACTTGTTTCTCCCTTTTCTGTCCATATTATTATTCTAACCAAATCTTCCTGATGCCTAACACACACACATACACACACACACACACACACACACACTTCTTAACTAATGAACTATTTCTCCCTGAAACTAAATATAATCCTTATTCTGTTGAACTATGACAATATTCTATTTATCTTTTCTTTCTTTCTTTTTTTTTTTTGCCTTTTTTTTTCATTTTTTGGCTGCACCAAGTGACTTGTGGGATTTTAGTTCCCCAGCAAGGAATTGAACCTGGGCTATGGTGGTGAAAGAGCAAAGTCCTAACTACTGGACAACCATGGAATTTTCCTATCTTTTTTTTTTTTTTTAATGGTACTGACACTTGTGTCTCTTATATCATAGTTGTATACCTGTTTTTCTTAATTGATTATTGGCTACAAAAGGTATTATGATTGCCTTGTTTGTATTTGTAGCTCCTGTCTTGCCTTGTACATTGTTGCATTACTAGCATGTCTCAGTACAAATGGGCCACTGGGTGGTGCCAGAGGCCTATGATTTAGATAAAAAAGGGAGGCTCGAGCTGCTGTATGGTTACCCAGTGCTGTCGCTTCTTCTGCAGGATAGAAATAGAGATTAATTTCCCTGATCCCAGAAACGTTTATAGTTTCTGTGCTTCATTCCAGCCTACCAGAGGGGACAGTATAGTGTGTTTATTAATAACACCTCCAACTACTTTAATAGAGCGTAGCCCAGAACTAAAGGCTTGCCCCCCTATAAACATGTTTTATATAGTATGAGTGTCAGCTTCCTTGGGGTCATTCTTTGATTTCAGTGCCTGAGGTTCTCTGTCTGATAAATAAACACTGTACTGTTAGAGTGGGGCTGGCAGCTGGAGTTGGGAAGGTTGACTTGGAGAAGTGTTTATTGTAAAGTTTAGAAGAGTAGTAAGGTAAGGAGAATGAATTTAAATGAGTCATTTCAGTTTGAAAGCAAAAACTGGGTATGGAGAAAGTAGTACTGGTTGATTCCAGATGGACTGTGGGGACCCAAGACTGAAAAGCAGATTTGTACTTTGGATGGAGATCAACCCTGAACAGCTGTTCAGTCATGAGTGGTATGGGACATCTGTCCTCCCAAGAGGAACCAGGGATTGTGTCGCTCTCAGATATCTGTCTTACTAATAATTGAAGTAGTTTCTACCGTCACCTTTCACTTTCAGAGGAAATTCTGAGACCTTTTCTCATTTAAACATGGGTGTCTATGTAAGAGAGTTGGGAACTTAAGTTGCAGAATGAGACATGCCAAATGAGACAGCTGGATGGACCCAAGAGAATGCTGGGATTATGTAACTCAAGAGAACTCAAAACCTAAGTTCAGGTCTTAGTAAAGGGATCAGGAACAGTAATATTATTTATAAGTTGAAACTGAGGTAGAGTAGAGTTATCAGACCGTTTTCCATAAACCCTAGACTCCAAAGGGATTAAAGTGAACTTGAGAGAGAAATTTTTGAAATTTCTCTCAAGGTAGAAGGCACATGTATACAAATTAATAGTACAACTACTATAACTACTCTGGGCTACTTTAAGCTTCTGATATTCTTAGTTGTCACCTAGACAAGAGGGTTGAAGACTTTTATGAGTTCAGGATTTATCTTACCTTTAATGGGGTTCTGATAAGGCAGCTTTGTTTGCAACAAAAATTCTTCCATGTTTTAATTTTCAGGCAAGAAGACCTGACATTTTGCTCTCATTTATTGTGACCTATGGACCACTATTAGGTAGCTTCTGTTAATAATCACAGGCTCGAGAGTCTAGTATTTTTAATTGTTGAGTTGTATCTTGTCATTTAACACTTTGCATGAATCTCCTCTCCCCCCCTTTCTCTTTTCTGGCCAGATTGATAATTTACATACAGTAAAATTTACCCTTTGTTTCATCGACGTACTCTGTGAATTCTAGCAGATGCATAGTCATGTAACACCACTGTGATGAAGGCACAGAGCATTTTCATCTTTCCAAAAAGTTTTCTCATGCCTGTTTGTTGTTAGTTCCTTTTTCCCAAATCCTAGCAATGACTCTGTCCCTGTAGTTTGTCTTTTCCAGAACGTCCTATGAATGAAGTAGTATTACATAACTGAGTCTTGCTTCTTTCACGTAGCATAACACGTTTGGGATCCATTCATGTTGTTGGGTATCAGTAGTTCGTTCATTTTATTGCTCAGAAGTAGTCTATTGTGTGATGGACCATAGTTTGTTTATCCATGACCTAGCTGAAAACACTTTTTAGTTTTTGATGGATCTAAGTAAAGTCACTTAAAATGTTTACATTTAGATTTTTAGATGGATCTTGGTTCTTAGTTTCATTTTTCTTCAGTACATACCTGGGTAGGATTCCTGGGTAAGTTGTATGGTAAGTGTATGTTTAACTTTATTAAAAAAACTGCCCAACCAACCATTTTCCAAAGCAACTAACTACTGTTTTACATTTCTCTGAGTGCTGTGTGAGAGTTTAGTTACTCTACTCTTTGTTAGCACTTGATAAAGAAAACTTTCATTATTACTATTTTTAAAATTTCAGCTATTTTAATAGGTGTGTAGAGGATTCTCATTGTGGCTTCAATTTGTATTTTCCTAATTTGATCATCTTTTTCAAGTGATAGTTATTTAGTTGTGAGACTCTGTAAATATGTTCCCATTGCTGTCAAATATGTCTTTTGCAGGTGTTTTCTTCCAGTCCATAGCTCGTCTTTTCATTTTTGAAGTCTCTTCAAGAGTAGATTTTTAATTTTGATATATCCAGTTAATTAACTTCTTCTTTCATGGTTTGTGCTTTTTTGCCCTGTCTTAAATATTTGCCTACCCTGATGTCACAAAGATTATCTACTTTGTTTTCTTCTAGAAGTTGTATTGTTTTAGCTTTTACATTTAGGTCTGTGGTTCATTTGGAGTTAGTTTTTGTATATTGTTCAGTGTACAAATTGAGTTTCTTTTTTTACATTTGGATGTCCTGTTGTTCTAGTATACCTGGTCTCTTGTATAACTCTTGCATCAGTGTTAGGATAAAGCAGCCCCAGTGGTTTTAAACAAGAGATGTTTGGTGCTTCTTCCACAGACTACTCTTAACATCCTGTATTAACTCCCCCTCTTCTTGACTTTTAGTTAATATTTTATTATGTATTTGGTCAAAAATTTAAGGCCTTTTTAAGACAGGAAAAATCTCAGTCATTAGAATTTCATAGGTAGAAATTAAAATGACACCTGGGTCTTTTTCACCATCCCCCAATAGTTTACTCTTTAACCTTCACTTTGGCAGGGGTTATGGTTATTTTTAGAGTACAGGCAGTAGAGCTAGTCTAATTAACTCCCCCAGCTACCTGGGGCAGTGAACCAAACTCAGATTGGTTTGCTCTGGACTGGATTTTACATGGAAAATGATCAAGGTAAAAACAGTGGATTTGTTGGAAATGGAGTGCATTAAAGAATAAAAGTAATTTACGTTTGGGTCAGATATAGTCCCCAAACTGAGATTATAAAATAAGATTGCATTTTTTGGTGATAGTAGAAATTCTAGAGTGACTCATATAGTTAAGACCTAGGGAACAGTCATAGCGCTTTAGTCTGCCTTAATTTGGGCACTTACTCTAATTTCTGCCATAGTGTTGAGATGGTTTTAAGTTTCATTTTGACAGTTATACAATAACAACTCATCCCACAAGTAGTTGTAGTTTTATCACTGTCATCACTTCTTGGCTTATTAGAGAAGCAGTCCCCCAGAATGGGAATGTGTGTACCCCATGGGGTATGGAGGGCTTCCCTTGTAGCTCAGCTGGTAAAGAATCCGCCTGCAATGTGGGAGACCTGGGTTCGATCTCTGGATTGGGAAGATCCCCAGGAGAAGGGAAAGGCTACCCACTCGAGTATTCTGGCCTGGAGAATTCCTTGGGCTGTATAGTCTGTGGGGTCGCAAAGAGTCAGACACAATTGACTTTCACTTCACTTCACATGGGGTATGGAAGATGCTCCAGTGGTGTATAGGGACAGAATATTGAAATTTTTAATTTTTTCTAGAAAAATCAAGCTCAGTAATTAATGTGAATTGATTAAATGTGGGTTCATGCACAGACTTTTCACTAATAGAAGTTCATAGTCAGTTTTGAGATCACTGCTCTAAGAACATCCTCTGCAGAAGTTTTAACATATAATTCTGCTTAACTGTACCATCTCTGTAGTTACTAATACTGTTTTACAAAAGAAGAAAATGAAGCCCAGAGAAGATTAAGCAGCACATCCAAAGCCATATCACAAAGTTTGTTAATAAACTTAGCTAGTACTAGAACCCTGCACTTCTAATGTTCAGCCTATGACTAGTTTCGCTAGACTCTGTGGCCCCTAAAATGTGACCTTTAGAAGCTATCAGCTCAGTGATTAAACAGAGTTGACATAGACTATGTTCTGTTTCTGGATTTTAGAATAAATTCTGTCAGGTTTTTTCTTCAAAGAAAAGATCCCTCCTTGCAAGAACCTTAAACCAATTTCCCAAAAGGCAGATGTTCTCTGCAACTTCTGGGTATAGGTTGAACCCCACGGCTCTCCTTTTCTGAGAAGTGGTTCTCAGAGCTAGGTAAGCATTAGGCATTTGGCTCCTCCGGCCCAGCAAATGTTTTCTAGAGCCATTATGAGACAAGTTCAAGCAGACTGGGCTTCTGTAGAAGTTGATGAAATTTAGTTTTGAGATAAGGGTCTCTGGAGCTGCTTTAATACTTCTCTAGGAGTGGATATTAGTGAGGTGGGAAGTATAGTGTGGTTGACAGTTTTGATTCTTGAGATGAAAAAACAGCTCTGTTAGCAGTTGACCATAAGGTACGTTGATGATCTTAGGTTTTAATCTTAAAGTAGTACAACTGTTTTCCCTGCTCCATAGACTTTGCAATTAATGTAATTAATTTAAGCCCTAGGTGGGGAAGAAGATACTGCTGAGTTACCAAAGAATATACACAGGGACAACTGAGAGGAAGAAACAAGTGTTGTGTGAGGAGAACACTGTACAAAAATACATCATTGAAGTAGGAGGAATAAAACAGCCTGCTCTGCAAATAGCTCTTCTGTTTTTCTTTATGTGGCTTCACAGATCTGTTTTTTGTTGACATTGTCTTTCATCATCACCCTTCCAGGTGTCCCTCCTTCAAATTCAGCCTCAGTCCTGCTCTTGGATTATTTCTACTGCCTCGTCCTGGCCTAATGTGAGCAAGTTTTGGGCAGCTGTCTCTTGGCAGAGGATACATTTTTTTTTTCTTTGAAGCGACTTGGATTTCTGTAGAGAGTAGGGGGTAAGGATAAGGATGGGACTGCTGCTGGGATAATTGTTATGGGAATGAAAGGGCTGTTGAAAGATTAGAGGCCAGTGTGCCTAGATACAAGGACTGGAGTCATAATCATACTTTGTCTTTTACCAGTGCCTTTTGTCCAAGGCACTGAAAGGGCTTAACAGAATTCTGGTCTGAATAATATTCTTTGCTCTTTGGAATTTGCTTGAGGTGGGAGTGAGGCCCTGAAAAAATAATGACTGTATTAAAGGGATATAAAAGGAATAAAGTTAGGTACCCCAGTTCCTAGTTAGGGCCTTGCTAAACAGACAAATCTGGTGAAAGCTGGTGGAACTAGGTGAAATAGTGTTTGCCATTTTATGAAATGGACTGAGATGGTTTTAATGGAAATGTTGCTCTTTTCTTCTCCAGCTTTGCATTTGGTGACTGACTGACTAGTTGTAAGGGAAAGAAAAACTTTTAGGTTCTTTTTTAGGGGTAGGGTACTCCCGGGTTCTAATTTGACTCTTTTTTATAATCCTTAGTTTGTATCTGTGCGTGTAAGTTTGAAACTAGGATCTGAATGACCATAAAGCTCAAGGTGTTATCCCAAGAGCTCAGTTTCTTCTGTCTCGGCTGTTTTGTATGTAAAAAGATACTCACTCTGACCCTCCTCTTCATGTTGTGAAGACACGTGTTTTATAGACATTGTGGATACATACGATGAATATTTACAACAACATTTTTGCCTAAGAGGGTAATGCTGAAGCTAACTTTTTTGTATTAAGATGGCTTGCTTGCAATACCTGTCACTTGATATAGACCTGCTGTTCCAGGATTTATTTCAGTTCCTCTTCCCCCATCTGAAAAATCACTGCCAGTTACTTGTTAAGGTAAGGAGATGGCAGTTGGCCTCCCAAAGATACATCCCTTTATGGAATTTAGACATAGGGGGATAATATCTGACATAATTTTCAGCAACTGAGAAGCCCTGTTGAACACACACCAAAAAATCATTTTTATAAAAATGACAAAGGCTGTACATCATTAAATCTCCTGGTGCCTTTTATCATCTTTCCCAGATTGTTTCCTAATTTTTTCATTTTCTTCCTCTCCTCAATCCAGGCTGGCTACAGTAAATATCATTCAAGATGTCCAGCAAAGGGAGCAGCACAGATGGCAAAACAGACTTAGCTAATGGTAAGGGACCAAAATGAAGGTGAAGCTATTTTTGCTGTCGACTGCAAAGAGAATGGAGACCTGGATTTAAAGGGAGGGAGTGAACTCTTCCTGTGTTGTTTTGAGTGTTGGAAGTACATAGGAAACACCTTTTTGTTTCTGGTACTTTTATTCCTTCAACTTTTATCTTGATTGTTTTCAGAAGATAAGTAATGGAGTTGTGCTTCTAAGAGGTCAAGTGGTTTGGAATTCTGAAAGTTTGTAAGGGTGGACAAACCTAGGAGATGCTGTTAATAAAGGAGGAAAAGAGGATCTGATTGGTGGTGGAACCAAGGTAGTTGTTGGGAAGGCAAGACTCCACATTTATAAGGAGAGGTCTCTTTCCATGGTAGATCATAGTTCAATAGATTAGATAATAAGTAGTTATAAATAACTGGGATTAGGGCTTTTTTTCTTTCTTCCTTTTTCTTTTCTTAGGAAAAACTTTTAAATCATTGGGTTTAGGGCAGATTTGAAGGCAGAATATCAATATTCTAATAGAATATAGCTACCACCTCGGTCATTTGACCACTGCATCAACTCGGAGCCAACTTCCAAACAAGAGCAAGTCCTTCAAAATAGTTATAGTTGGGCAGTACAGAGTCCAGTATTCCTTAGCACCTTGTAGTTTAAGATTATAGGCTAAATTCTAGTTGATGTAATTGGTAGAGCAATGAAATGTTGAGTAAGGGAAGGGAAGATTTTCAACATGCTGTTTTTCTACCCCTTTTGTTCTTTTCTTACCAGTGCTGCTCATTTATTTTCTGTAAAGGAGTGATTAAGATTTTTCACTGGACTTAGTTGAAAGACACAGGAATCTGAGAGGGGTTTGAGATACAGAATTGGAGTTTGGCCATTAGCTAGATCAAGGATTGCAAATTATGGCCTGCAGGCTGCTATTTTTGTAGTTTATTGAAATTCAGTCATGCCCCATTTATTTACATAGTATTTATGGTTGCTTTTGTGCTACAACATGGAATTGAGTACTCGTGCCTATGAAGCCTAAAATTTTTATTATTGGGCCTTTTATAGAGAAAAAATTGCCAACTCTTAGTTGTATCTGGTCATTGACTGTTAGGGTCCTCTTACTGAGCTTGTGATATGCTCTGGCCCTTATCTTAAAGTGGTAATGCCCCCAAAGTCGTCGTTGTTTGTTAATCATAATTTTAACAATATGTGCTAGGAGGTTTGATGTATTATTTTTTTCTTCTCCACAGAAGTGATGGGTGTGAAATTTTATCCCTTCTTACCACTCCCAATCTCAAGCCCAATTTCATTTCAAAAACCACACTTACTAATCTTTCTTACTGCACACAGGAGCCTCAGCAGATGTAGTTCCTAGGAGCAAATTGATGCACTTTTCCTCCTTTTAGTTCCTAGCCGTTTTCATACTGTACTCTTAGTTGAAGTGCTTTTTGAAAACATGTTTATGTGTCTTCCAACCTTTCGTCACTACTTGAACCAAAAACATATGTGTTTATCTGTTTTCCATAATAGACTTTGTCTAAGAGTTCATTGAAAAGAGATTTCATTGCCTCAGAGAGCTTTAGAAGTTACTGCTCTTATCCAGATGGCTAAGCAAGAAAATATTCCCACTTTGAATCCTTAAACCATCAGTGTGGTACTGGAGTTGAATAGCTTATCCCAGAGTCACACATAGCTGGTCAGCCTTTCCTAATAGCCTTTACTTCTGGCAAGATACAATTTGTAGTCATCTGAGGAAAGGAGGCCATAAGCAGTGTTTAAAATTCTCATTTGCCCCCTCCTTTCTTTACATCTTGACCTTAGTTTGGAAGTTGTAGCCCTGTGGGCTCCAGAACGTTGCTTGAGTGTTCACTGGTGTGTAATTTGGCTGTTAGATAGGAGAGTTCAGTATCTGACTGTTGGGAATTATATTGCTCAAAGTGACCCAGTTATTTTATAACTACCAGTATGGCAGACCTAGAATGTGATGAACTTTTCTTTTCGAGCCAACTCATGCTGGGGATGGCTGTTCTTTTTCCATATATTCAGTTTAATTGCTATAACTAATGGATGCCCATCTAGAAAAACAGAGCGTAAGATAGTTAGGCTCAGGCATACTTTAATACAAGCTGCCAATGCTTTGCTTCTTGGGAATTTATTATAATCTTTGGTTGTCCTACAGTTCTTTGTGTGTATCTCTGGCTTTAATCTTTTTGGAATTCCCTCTTAGAAGGTACTCTTCATAAGCATTTGTAATGAAAACGTTTTTGACCAGTGTTGGTTTATGGGTCTCATGATGTGATGATTTGTTTCGACTATGGAGAGGAAATCCTTCTGGTCACTATCTTATTTCCTTATTTCGCCCCCTCACATACCCATTCCTTACTAACATGCAGGAAGCCTGTCTAGCAGTCCAGAGGAGATGTCTGGTGCTGAGGAGGGGAGGGAGACATCCTCAGGCATTGAAGTGGAGGCTTCAGACCTGAGCTTGAGCTTGACCGGGGATGATGGTGGCCCCACCCGCACCAGCACAGAGAGTCGAGGCACAGATACAGAGAGCTCAGGTGAAGACAAGGACTCTGACAGCATGGAGGACACCGGTCATTACTCCATCAATGACGAAAACCAAGTCCATGACCGCTCAGAGGAGGAGGAGGAAGAAGAGGAGCAAGAAGAGCATCCTCGTCGTCGTGTACAGCGCAAGCGGGCCAATCGTGACCAGGACTCATCAGACGATGAGCGGGCCCTGGAAGACTGGGTGTCCTCAGAGACATCAGCCCTGCCCCGACCTCGCTGGCAAGCCCTTCCTGCCCTTCGGGAGCGGGAGCTGGGTTCAAGTGCCCGCTTTGTGTATGAGGCTTGTGGGGCAAGAGTCTTTGTGCAGCGTTTCCGCCTGCAGCATGGGCTTGAAGGCCATACTGGCTGTGTCAATACTCTGCACTTTAACCAACGCGGCACCTGGCTGGCCAGTGGCAGCGATGACCTGAAAGTGGTGGTTTGGGACTGGGTGCGGCGGCAGCCAGTATTGGACTTTGAGAGCGGCCACAAGAGCAATGTCTTCCAGGTGAGGCAAGGGAACACATTGGCAATTGACAAAATCAGGCATGAATTAGACAGACCTGAGCTGCTGTTGGAGTGATAAGAGTGATAGTGAGTTGTGGTAGGAATTAGATATCAGGACTTGGTCATACCTTGGCTCCCATAATGACTTAGAAGAGTTAAATACACTGAAAGACCCATGGTAATCTTTTGTTTCCTTGAGCACAGAAACTATTAGAAGCCTCATTATAATAGGAAGGAGGCACTAAATGCCATGCTTGGAGGCAAATAATATAAGAACAGAGGCTCTTGAACCAGACTATTGAGTTTAAATCTTGGCCCAAACCCTTAACTAGCTGTGTGATTGTGGGCAAGTTTATTTAACCTCTGTCTTTCAGTTTATTTGCCTTTAATATAGGGTTAATAACGTACAGGGTTATGAAGATTAAATAACAATAGAAGCTAAGCTGTTAGAACCGTGCCTGGTACTTAATAAACCATTGATAGATAAAGTTAACATTTTTATTCTCTGGAAGTTTTACTTACCAGCCCATCCATCATATAGTACTGGACATTTGTCCCTAAGCATGTTCTCTTTCCTTCCCCAATATCCCCTCTGGTTTCCTTTATCTTTGTAGCAAATTTTTGTTGACTTCTTGAATCAAGGACGATTCTTCTCTGTTTTTCCCTTACCTTTCTTTCTTACTGGGTTAGTCCTGGTTCACTTGAGTACTTATCCTATACCAGTTCAACCTTCCAGAATCAACAGAAATGCTCTCTTATCTAAGAAATTCTCTTCTCCTTTAACCCTCGGAAGAAATTGGACTTGAGCCAGCTGTATGAGAGCAGGAGGTCTAAGGTTCCAGCTGTCGTATAGCAAAAGGGGATGATTTGGGGTTGTCATCACGTTTTTACCTCTCAAATTCACTCCTTCAATTTCCCTTGTCCTATTTTTTTAATTAACATCCAGGCCAAGTTCCTTCCTAACAGTGGTGATTCCACCCTAGCCATGTGTGCCCGTGATGGACAGGTTCGGGTAGCAGAGTTGTCTGCTACACAGTGCTGCAAGAATACAAAGCGTGTGGCCCAGCACAAGGGAGCATCCCACAAGGTAAGTAAGCCCTTGTCCCAAAGGTTGTACATTTAGCTCTTCTGTGGATCTCAGCCGAGGCCCTCCAGTATTTCTGTCCATTGTGTTCCTTTTGTTATGGACACTTGCATCACTTCTTTCAGGCCTAAGACTTGTAGATAAGATTGGAGAAAAAGCAGTCTCCCTAAACTTCTCAGAAGGCAAGTATTTGAGAGATCTCTAAATCTTGCACATGCAACATTCACCTGGTTATCCTTAACTCCTAAGCTGAGCTGTAGTTGGTTTGGAGATCCTTGAGGTCTTCTTTGCCTCCCGAGTGTTTAAAATTTACTCTTATTGTATTTGGAACATTTTAACAATTCAAAGGTGCTAGCTGTTGGCTTCTCATATGTGAGAGCTCTAGCTTCCCTGTTCACAACACTCAGTGCATAAACAGCACTATTTCTGGAAGCCCTATTTAGAGCTGGGAATATAGGCCAGATAGTCATGGTGGCAGGCAGTGAGGAGCCAAGAACTGCGTAGTCTCAGAGTAGGCACCGTTTTCTTCCATGCCATGAAAGGATGATCCTCTGTTTTCACAAACCCTACACAAATATATAGGTGGACCTGAAGTATGCCTTTCTTGCCCAGATGACTCAAGAAATGTGAAAATTACCTATTTCTTTCATTCTTTTTTTTTTTAATGTTTCCACATCGTTGCTTTCATTTTATTTTTATTTTATTTTTTTAAATAAATTTGTTTATTTTAGTTGCGGGCTAATTACTTTACAATATTGTAGTGGTTTTTGCCATACATTGACATGAATCAGCCATGGGTTTACATGTGTTCCCCATCCTGAACCCCCCTCCCACCTCCCTCCCCATCCCATCCCTCTGGGTCATCCCATTGCCCCAGCCCTGAGCATTTGTCTCACGCATCGAACCTGGAATGGGGTTCTGTTTCACATATGACAATATACATGTTTCAATGCTATTCTCCCGGAACGTCCCACCCTCACCTTCTCCCTCAGAGTCCATAAGACTGTTCTGTGCATCTGTGTCTCTTATTCTGTCTCGCATATAGGGTTATCGTTACGATCTTTCAAATTCCATATATATGCATTAGCATACTGTATTGGTATTTTTCTTTCTGGCTTACTTCACTCTGTATAATGGGCTCCAGTTTCATCCATCTCAATAGAACCGATTCAAATGTATTCTTTTTAATGGCTGAGTAGTATTCCATTGTGTATATGTACGACAGCTTCCTTATCCATTCGTCTGCTGATGGACATCTAGGTTGCTTCCATGTCCTGGCTATTGTAAACAGTGCTGCGATGAACAGTGGGGTACACGCGTCTCTTTCAATTCTGGTTTCCTCAGTGTGTATGCCCAGCAGTGGGATTGCTGGGTCATATGGCAGTTCTATTCCCAGTTTTTTAAGGAATCTCCACACTGTTCTCCATAGTGGCTGTACTAGTTTGCATTCCCACCAACAGTGTAAGAGGGTTCCCTTTTCTCCACACCCTCTCCAGCATTTATTGCTTGTATATTTCTTTCATTCTTAAGACTACTAGTTAGATAACTAACTTTTAAACTAAGCTATAGAGAATGAAACTTGGGTGCCATTTCTCTCCCCACCTGAGGGTGTCGAATTGATTTTGAGAATGAGCCCTAATGGCAGTGTTTTCCTTTGGTATCACTGTTCAAATCCCCTGGAGACTTAGTTAAAGTAGCAAATCCCCTGTCCTTTTGACTTGTATAGAATGAACAAGCTGTATGTAATTCACACACAAGAGAGAATGGGCTTATTAAATTACCTTCTTCCCTGGGATTTTACAACAACAAAAGGTAGATATTTGTCTTACTGAGGCATTTTAAATGCAGCCCTTCATAAATATAAAGGAATGAACTAGACAACCTTTAATGTTAATTTTTTAGAAACCTTATCCTTTCTTTTTTCTCCTTCAGTTGGCCCTGGAACCAGACTCTCCATGTACGTTCCTGTCTGCCGGTGAAGATGCAGTTGTCTTCACCATTGACCTCAGACAAGACCGACCAGCTTCGTAAGTGTAGCATTAGTATTTTTACAGAATTGAACTTCTTGACTTTGAAAGTATTGCAGATGTCCTAGGTTTTGAAGATATTGCACATGTCCTAGATAATTCTCAACTAAACACAAAGAATAGTTCCTTTGTGTTTATAATAAGAAACGGATTAATTTAGGGAAATGCGTTACTTCTTTGTTGTTATCTGTTTCTCAGCAATCAAGTACTATTCAGCTTAGCTTCATTTCTGAAGCAGAGTTCAGTTATCTTATTATATTGTGGGCTTTAATAACTGGATAATCTTCTAGTTCATTTGGGTGCCGCTGAGCTTCCCCACAGGAAGCACATTACTAGCATCTTAGAGATAGGCTCATGTGTAGTTTTCACTTCAATTATGTATAGAAACATAAAAATTAAATAGTAATTCTTAAAAATATTGGTAGTTGTAGTAGAACTCATCATATCATAGCTCATTTTTACATGAATCTGAGACTAAGGGTAAATTATATCTGCTTTTGGCTGTGTGATACCATAGAAAGAGCATAGCATCTTGTTTGTATCCAGGCAGACCTAGGTCAGATATCAACTTGGCCATTACGGGTAGTGACCCATGTAACCTTTCTGAACTTCAGTTTCTTCAGCCTCACTGTGGATATAATCAGTCAGTCTCATTCTCTCTCTCTCTCTGGTTTCTGTGAGGATTACCGATAGATGTGTTTGATACCTCAGCATAGTGTCTGGCGGCACAGTTTTTTTTTTTGACTGCGCTGTGTCTTTGTTGCTGTGCTGGTTTTTCTCTAGTTGCAGTGAGTGGGGGCTGCTCTCTCGTTGCTTGTACAGGCTTCTCTTTGTGGCAGCTGTTCTTGTGGATCGCAGGCTCTATGGCACTTGGGCTTCAGCAGTTGCGTCCGAGGGCCCAGTAGTTTGGTTCCTGGGCTCTGGAGCATGGGCTCAATAGTTGTGGCCCATGGGCTTAGTTGCTTGTGGCATGTGGGATCTTCCTGGATCAGGGATCAAACCTGTGTCTCCTGCACTGTGAGGCGAGTTTTTTACCACTGAGCCACCAGGGAAGCCTGGCACTGTGGTTATAACTGATTAAATTGTAGCTACTAATTAGTTTACTTTTTTTATTTTTATTGCACTTATAATAAAACATCTTGTTTTAAAAACTCAGTAATGAAGTACATGGACAAAATGTAAATGCTACCTCTTATATATCTCTCCTGCCTCCCACTTTTCTAGCTGTTGATAACTGTTGTTAAAAATTTTGAGTGCCTTTTCAGTCCTTTTTCTGTACATTTATGTATCTTTACTATGTACATATATACTTTTCCCTCCAATGTGGGATAATTGTATGTATATATAAACTTGCATGTATGTTATGTTCTTGAAATTTGCCTTTTTCACATTATAATGCATTTTGGAGATATTTATACGTCAGACCAAAAAGGCTTACCTCTTTTAACCATGACATATATATCATAGCATTGGTGTACCATAGTTTGTTTAATGATGACCTAGTTGATAGATTATCTAGATTATTTACTGTATTGTTTGTTTTAAAAAATTATATATATATATATATTTTTTTAATATGCCATACTGAAAGTTTACTATGGGATCACAGAGTATTCAACTTTTCAGATCTTTTCCCCCCTTAAAAATTATCTTAAATCTTATAAGTGAATACCAATATTGAGTAAGGGGTATCACTGATTTTACAAAGCATACAAGTAAAATATGTGTTAATTAGGTGATATAATCTTAAGGCTGATTATTATCAGACTTTTAGAGAGATAAGTATAGAAAAAGTTGTCTACAGAGTGAAAGAATTTAAAATACTGGTTAAAGGATAGAAATGTTTTTGGCTTGTGAAAAGGATATGTTGATTATTTATATAAAACCTAAGAGGGTGAAGGTTGAGAGAGAATGAATGGATTTCTACTGGAAAGGGAACATGCCTGGGTGATAAAGGTGCTATCTTCAGTCCTAGCGTGTAGTTATCTAGCTTTGAGAAATCATTTAACCTCTTAAACTGAATGATGTTTGTTATTTTCAGTTCTAAAGTTCTGTGGTTCTGTGATAATAATGGAACATTAGCAAGTTTTCCAGAGAGGAGTGGGAAGGGCAAAGATGGAAAAAATGATAGGAGTTTGTTTGGTCTGCTCTGGTAGAGAGTTGTGAGGCAGAACGAGATCCTGTGAATCAGGTTCAGAGGAGAACTACTATTAACCCACAAGAAATTGGGAATCTGGTTCAAGTAATGGGCAGAGCACATAACTTTGGCAGATAATGGAATGTGTGATGAAATGTTGTAGGCAGAAAATCTGACTGAGAGTTGACCAGTGAATCTAGATGCAAGCAGTAATAGATGGGATAGAAATTAAATGGGGAAACATAGAAGGAACTTATAGTAGGAGGAGGTCCAGATTCTGAGCTGGGAAAATAAGAGACAGTGGGCCCTCAAAAAGTTTTTGCTTTTAGGGGCTGAATTAGTGAATGAGGTCGGAGGACTGAATGTGAAGGTCGTGGCTAGAATATGTTAAGCTGGTGCCTTAATATCCGCTTATATGCAAGACATTTTTGTATGAGATTGACATAGGGGAGTATTTCCTTTTTGTATCCATAATAGCTGACTCTCTGGAAGCTGGTGAACTTGGCTAATGTCATAGGAAAAGAGTTAGATTTAGAGCCGGGGAGGGAGGATATTCCTTTAGCCAGTGGAAGCTAGTTTGAGATATTCCTTAGAAGAATCCTTTGGTTTGATCTATAATTTCCCTTTCTCTTAGAGCATACCTACTCATTAAAACTGCAAGTTTTAATGCAAAATTTGGTAAATTTGTTTCATATGATTTTGTCTGCTGCCTTGCTCTGGTGTCAAACTTGTTTTTCCCTGCTACCATTGTTAGTCATATTTATACCTCTGCATTTTCCCTGGAGAGCTCAAGGTACTCTGTATATTTATTTATTGGGAGAGAGAATTGTTTGTTTTAGGTGAATATATGGAGGCATGGAAAGCTTGAGTTCTTTGTCAGGATTAGATGACAGTGGAGCCAGTACTTCATAATCTGTCACCTCAGTTTCCTCATTTTGCTTCTGCATGGTAAACTTTATGTTTGTCTGACCTTCTCCTTCTGAAAAAATCCAGATTGCTTAGGAAATGAGACGATTCTCTGAAAAAGAGCAGCATCTACACCTATTCCTCTTCCTTATCTAAAACTCAGAGCTGCCTCTTCTCCATTGCTAATTTTGTTCCTGAAACTCTTTTTTGATTTGTTTTCTGCCTTGTGTTTTTGAGGGTTGGGTACGTGTGTATTTATGTTTTCCCTAATGACATTTAATGTTAATGACCTCTATTATACTACTCTTTTAGTGGAAAACTACAGAGATTTTAAATTTAAATATTAATAAAATTTCTCCTGTTTGCCTAGGACAGTTTAGGTTGGAGTGACTTTGACCATGTAGAGAGGATGCTAACATCATTTACAAAAAAACTTGTCATAATTATAGTTCTTTCTCTAAGCACCAGAAATGAACAAAAGCTTAGAATTAAAAATGAAAACTCTTATTCATAATTGCCAAAACTTGGAAGCAACCAAGATGTACTTCAGTAGGTGAATGGATAAACTATGGTACACCCAGATAATAGAATATTATTTAGCACTAAAAAAAAAAAAAAAAAAAACCAAGTCCAACCCTTCCTTTCCTGTGTTTTTTCTATAAATTTACTGATCCTTATGATGTCATATTTGACAGGTTGGACACTTCAATCTGGGAAGAGTAGTCATAGTGCACCCTTAAGGTGGGACAAATTATGGAAATTTTATAAGGTTTCCTTGGGGTCCCATGCCCTCTTCAGAATCACCTGTTTTTGTAGTACAACCAGAAGAATAATTCAGAAATGATTTTCAGCCTTAAAAATAGCTGTCTTCATAAGAATCTCCTCTCCTAATTTTCTTCAAATAAGGGAATACTAACATTGTTTCCCTTTGGATTAACTGTTGCTTGCCATTTTTCTTTGTGCATTTTAAAACTGTGTTGTAAGTGATGCTTTTCTGAAATCTGGGAGGTAGATTCTGACTTTAAAGTCTTTTCTGTCCACTGTTCCTATGATTCATCCTCCTCTCACTCTCTGCTCCCAGATGATTGGAAAGATATATTTGTAAGTAAAAGGTGGGAATATGTGGGTATTGTCTCTTTAATGATTGGTTATCATCATATTGGACTCAGGCTGAGACTCTGGGGAGTAATACTTTCATACACCTTTAATTTTATATTTCTTGAGGAACACCATAATATTACTACATGTTTTATTCCATTTCCAAAGTAGCACTTAGTAAATATATATGGCAGTGGGGTTATATTTTTCTTTTCTTGTTCCAGTGTACAAACAAAGTCACTTTTTCCTTTCTTTCCAAGTGAAAATCTGTTTGGTTTCTTACTAGTTGTGTCTGCATTACTCTCTGTTCTCACTTGCCATGACTATCTGAATCTTTGGGAGAATATAACTTTTATACTTTTCTACTCTTGAAGGAAACTGGTGGTGACAAAAGAAAAGGAGAAGAAGGTGGGGCTGTATACAATCTATGTGAATCCTGCCAATACCCACCAATTTGCAGTGGGTGGACGAGACCAGTTTGTAAGGTGAGTCTGTGGCTGTTTTGTGTCTTTGAGAGTTTGAGACTGTGATGCATTGTGTACTACCAGCTGTCCCTTTTGGAAAGATATGAATTGCCTAGAAATCCATTAACCACCATCTTTCATTTTTTGCTATCTTCCAAAGAGTTTAAACTTCTGTGATGTATTCTGTTTCCTAATTAACGTTCTCTGGGGGATGGCTTGACATGTTGTGGATATTATCAAGTTTAAGGAAGTTTGATGAATTGACCAAGGTCTCCACCTAGTAGTTAGCGTTAACCCAGGTTTACTAACAGGTGCGCTATTTAGTAAGTACTTTCCACCATTTTTCATATGTAAGTTAACATGCACTAGAAATTTTGAATACTGGTTTCAGATTCAGAAATGATTTATTTGACTTGGAAATTCTCATTGTGAACTTAAGAGTTTTTGGCTCCTAATATCCTGAACCACTTTTCTTTATCCTTAGTGATATTTTTGTTTTGAACATTTCTTGTAACATTATCTATTGAGGCATATCCTAAGGGAAACAGAGGTTATGGATTCAGTCCATGACTACATGTGACTGCAGGTAGTTTCCTTGACCCTTTGTCACAGTCATATCCCATCCCTACCCAGTTGGTCTGTCTCAAATATATTTTTTTAGTTGCCAAGGGATCATCAGTTTGAAAGGGCGGAAGGAAAGGTTTATAGAAAAATGAATGACTTTATGCTTTTCTGATAGTGAAATACATGATCTTTTTAAATGAGAGGGTATTTTTTATAACTGTATTCTGTAATTAATTTTATTAATAATTACAGGGATGGATTAAATTTTTAGAAATCCCTGAGAAACTATCTTAATTTATTGAAGAACCCTGCAAGAGAATTGGGGAACTTTGTTACTCTCTTCTTCCCCTGTTTTCATTGCCTTCTAAATTCCTTTCCTCGGTTGACCAATAGCAAATGTGTAGCAGTAGTTTTTTTTTTTTTTTTTTTTTTTTTTAAGATAAGAAGCTGTGGATCAAAAAAGGGGTTTAGTTGTTGGGACTTTCAAGTGCTACTTCCTCCAAAACATTTACTGAAACTTCTAATTTGGATTTCCTGCTTGAGCTCTGGATTCATTGAAAAGTCTGTGAATTCAGATAATTCAACCACAAGGACCTTGATGTTTGGAGGAAAATGGAGGCATTCTCTGTATTGATAACTGCAACTGATAATGCCTTTATCCAAAGCTGATACTTTCTAAGGGTTAGAATGGGGCTGGAAATTTGTTTCAGTATTTCGACACAAGGAGAAATACTCAGATCTTCTGACTCTTATCAGCCTCAGTGTTCTTTAATCCCTTTGTACGTGCCAAATTCTCAGCATGTAGTAGGCTGTTTACTTGACAGAAGTAAATGTAGATTTTGAGGCACAGTTGGTGATGGACAGGGAAGCCTGGTGAGCTGCTGTCTATGGGGTTGCAAAGAATCAGACACAACTGAGCGACTGAACTGAACTGATCGCCTATGAGCAGACAGCCCTTCCAACATCCTAGCTCTTCTCATCATCTTCAATTTCTCTGGCACCTCTTCAGTTCATTGAGTATATTGGAATTCCTCCTTTCTGATTCTTTGACAGAACTTTAGGTTCACCTTACAGTACGAATCTTAAAATATCTTTACTGAATATTTTATATCACAGCACTATAAGCTTGCACTAGCCTGAAGGAAAACCTCTAAGGGAGTACGGAGAAATCGCTTACTTATCCTCAAGGCTTTTGCATCGTAAATACTGAATTTTAGTTTAGGATTTTGTGAAGGAGCGTTTAAGGGAAACCTTAGAGAGTCATGCTTTTTGGAATATGATCAAAAAGCAGGGATGGGTAGGGAGAAAGAAAAAAGGTAGGCAAGTGAAGGGTGATATGATTTGAGTCTCTGCTACTAAATCCTGCTTGGGCTGGTATAAGAATTTACAGGAGTGAAGGAAAGGAGACTATATCAGATAAATGAATCTCATGGTGATAGATTTGGCAGTGTGATTGGTTGACATGTAAATTTATTGCTAAAGGATTTGGTATAGGCCCATATTTATAAAACAGAGTCAATAAATAGTCCCTTTGCTTCCCTATTGTTGTCAGTGATACTGAGAGAACACTAGGTTAAAGGCACATGGCAGGAAGAGGAGGTGAGGAGGAAAGAGAGGGGCTTAAAGTTAGTGAGGACCTGGAGGCCTGTGGAGAGAAATGCAGTAAGGATGTTGAGACCGCGCCGAAGCTATTCTTTATTTGATTTAAAATGTCAAGGGCACAGGAAGACTCATTAATGTGGAGATGTCAGTTCTTCTCAACTTGAGTTGTTGATTCAGTGCAATTCCAGTCAGAATTCCAGCAAGATATTTTATGTATATCAACAAACTGGTTCTAAAGTTTGTGAGGTGAGACTAAAGATCTAAATAAAATAGCCAACACCATATTGAGGGAGAAGACCAAAGTTGGAGGCCTGATACTACCCAACTTCAAGACTTACTATAAAGCTACAGTAATTCAAACAGCATTGTATTGGTGAGAGAGACAAATGGATCAAAGCAACAGAATAGAGAACCCCATAAATACAGCCGGGCAAAGGCAAAAAACAGAGAAAAGATAGTCTCTGCAGTATATGGTGCTGAAACAACTGGACATCCACGTGTAAAAACTGAATCTAGACATAGACGTTACACCCTTCAGAAAAGTTAACTCAAAATGGATAATAGACCTGAAAGTAAAACCCAAAGCTATAAAACTCCTAGAAGATAACATAGGAGAAAACCTAGAAGACCTTCAGTATGGTGATGCCTTTTTAGATACAGCCTTATAAAGACATCCATGAAAGAAAAAATTGATAGGTTAGATTTCATTAAAATTAAAAACTTCTGCTCTGTGATAGTATCTTTCAAGAGAATTAGAAGATAAGCCACAGACTGAGAAAATGCTTGCAAAAGGCACATCTGATGAAGGACTGTTATCCAAAATATACAAATAACTCTTAAATCTCAACAGCAAAAAAAAAACTCAATCAAAAAACGGGCTAAAGACCTTACTAGACACCTCACTTAAGATATTCAGATAAGTGAATGGAAAGATGACCATCAGGAAAGATGTTGTCAGGAAAATGAGCACACTGCAAAATGATAACAGCTGCTTTGGAAGACAGTTTGACAGTGTCTCCAAAACTGGCACCATGTGATCCAGCAGTTAAGCTCCTTGGTGTTTACCTAAAGAAGCTGAAAATGTATGTCTATACAGAAACCTATACATGGATGTCTATAGCTTTATTCATAATTGCCAAACTTTGGAAGCAACCAAAATGTTCTTCAGTATGTGAAATGGTGGTATATCTAGACAATGGAACATTATTCACCACTAGAAAGAAATGAGCTATCAAGTCATGAAAAGACATGGAAGAATCTTAAATGCATATTACTGAGTGGAAAAAAAAGCCAGTATGTAAGGACTTCATACTGTATGTTCCAACAGTATGACATTTTGGAAAAGGCAAAACTGTGGTAATAGGATCAGTGATAGCCACGAGTGGTTTGGGGCAAGAGAGATGAACAGGCAGTGGATTTTTACGGCAGTGGAAATACTCTGTGATGTTAATGATGGATATATGTCATTATACATTTATCCAAACCTGTAGAATGTAGAATAAACTCTGTAGATTTTGAGTGATTATGGTATGTCAGTGTAGGTTTTTAAAAACAACTACCATTTTGATGAGTGATTTAGATAATGGGAGAGGCTGTACATGTGTGGGGGCAGGGAGTGTATGGAAAACATCTATACAGCTCTCTGTTTTGTTGTATACCTAAAACTGCTTAATAAAGTAAAGTATTATAAATCAAAAACAAAAATTTTTCTGAATGACAACCCTTCTGTCCTGTGCTCAGATAATAAGAGAATTTTTTGTATTTTTGTATCACCACTTTCTAGCACAGGGGTTAGCAATCTACACTGTTTTTGTTAAAATAAAGTTTTATTGGAACATAGCCATAGCCATTTGTTACTGTGACAGAGACTGGATGACCTTTAAAATAATTACTGCCTTGCCGTTTAAGAAAAAATTTGCCAACCCCTAGTCTCAAGCATCATATCTAGAATATAGTACGTTCTTAATAAATACTTGTAGAAGAAAGAGGAAGATAAAAGAAGGGCAAAGAGCTTTAGATATTGAGGAACACAGAATGTTCCATACACCAAAATATTAAATACTTAATTTAAATTTTTTTACTAATTTGATGACTTGGGAACATAATGATGACCTAGTGATATTTGATAGCTGTTGATTTAGACTTAGAGGGGAAACAAATCTGATTGTTACCAGCTATATTTGCTGAAAAGTAGTAATTGGTAGTACAGCAGTCTCCTATCTGTCTTCTTTTTTTATTGGTTCATTTAGAAAACATTTGCTGGATAGTCTGTTTATGCAGGATATTTGTTAATGAATTGTGGAGAATACAAACATACATTGATTGGTTTGTTTATTCACCTAGCATTTACTGAGCATTTGCTGTGTGCTAGATACACAGTTGACTAGATGTAGTTTCTGCCTTCAAGGAGGATTCTGAAGAAACAGATACATAAGGATTAAAAATATTAAGTAACTTACCCAATATTACTCATCTAGTAAGTAGCATAATATCGAACTCAGTTCAGACTCCTTCAGTATGGTGGAAACCATTAACTATGCTGTTCTTTCTCACAAAAGAAAATTAAAGACAAATGGGAAATATTTCAGGTAGAGGGAACAATTGTATTAGGATAACAAGATGAGACATGGTATATTCAAGGAAACATAGCTGTGTGTGTGTGTGTGTATGTAATGTATAGGATCTTTGGGAAGTGGTAGGCAGCCATATTCAGTAGTTTGAACCTTATTTACTAGAAAGTACAAAATCACTGAAGAGATTTAACTGTGGAATTTACATTAAGTTTTTCATGTTAGACGTAATTCTGGTGACAGTTATGAGCAAGGAAATCAGTTAGAAGGTTACTACAAATAATGTAAGCAAAAAATGAATAAGAGTAGAGAAAGCAGATATAGTGAAGAAATACACCCAGGAAGTCAAATTGTTGACAAAGAAATATAGGAGAGAAAGGACCTGATTTCTGGTTTGGCCACCTGAATTTAGGATGATGCCATTAACAAAGATTTGGGGGAAAGGGTAGATCTTGAATGATCTTAATTTAAGGAGAATGATTTTACTTTTGGGCATTCCATTACAACATTCATTTGGCATGTGGCTATAAATGTAGAGCTCACTCAGAACAAGTGTAGGCTGGAGACACAGATCTAAGAGACATGTATCTACGTATAGGTGGTAGTTAAAATGTTGGTAATGGAATTTGATCACCAGAAGAAAGTATAGTGCAGAATTCTTCCTCCCTTTTGAGTCTCTGGCCTCTTTGAGAGTATGAGAATATGATCCCTTCTCCTTGGAAAAATACATGTAAACACAGTTTCTGGGCATTCACATATACTTGAACTCGAGGTTTTAAAATTTCCTTCTATAGAGTCAGAGGAGAACTTAAGACTAGACCTTTGAGCAACGTTAGCATTTAAGGGATGAACAAAGAAGCACAAGTCCATGTGCTTGTGGTTGGATATCAAGGAAGGAAAGTGTTTCAGGGAAGAAGTAATGAACAATGTCAAGATGAGAGAAAGACCTAAAAAAATACCTTGTTAGCATTGGTGGTTAGGTTATTGATGACTTTAGCCAGAGAAGTTTCAGTAGTGAATTGAAAGCCAAAGCTAGATTAGAATGGATCGAGAAATGAATAGGAGGCGAGGGAGTGAAAATGTTAAATGCAGATTGCTCTTTTCCATAATGTAACTGAAGGTGTGGTGGGGAGGTGGGGGGACAGAAAAAGCAAGAGTAGAAAGGTCAGTGGAAGGATTTTTAGAAAATGGGCAGACAGTGGTGAGGAAGAGGGCTAATCAAGCAAACAAGGTCCTTGGAGGGATGAGACTCTTTGAGATTGGAGGATACTGATGTGCAAGGACAGTGAATAGATCTGGCTTGTTCCTCACTGTATTTCTAGCACCTGGTGTGATACTTGGCACCTAATCTATGTGTCATAAATGGTTGCACAAATGATTAAAGTTTGGATTGGAAAGATGAGGGAAGGTGAGGATAGTTTGGTGCTTGATGGGAAAGATGGAAGAATAGAGGGAGTCTTGAGATATAGGTGGTAGCTTGTAATAGTTGTGGGGAGAACGAGCCAAATAAAATTTCAGGAAGGAATTGAGGACCCCCTGACTTACAAAAAGCATGGTCTCTGCCCATGAGTAATAAACCGTATTGGGGAGGCAGCATACATAGAAAAGGATCTATAATGTTATTTCAGTGCAGATAAATAGTAAATGATATAAAAGCTGAGAGAAGAGATATGCCACTTCAAAATAATGTAATTTAGGATTACTATTTGAAATGAGAAGCACCTGGATAAAAGAGTTTTGGTTTGGAAGAGGGGTGGGAGAAGATTTTTGAGGAAAAGCCTGAGCCAAAAGCTGAATTGGGGAATGTCTTTTATCTGTTCTGACATCCAGCTGACTGCTGTTGTAGTCACTACATTGAATTTCAGCTCTTCAAGGGTTGTGTGTAAGTTTTGACATTTTCATTGCTTTTTATTTAGGATTTATGACCAGAGGAAGATTGATGAGAATGAAAACAATGGAGTACTCAAGAAATTCTGCCCTCATCACCTGGTAAGATTCATGAAGGGCCGGTGGCTCCAGGCTTCCCTGACTCAACCCCAAGCCTGCCACCAGACTTGTTGACATAGTGGGAAGAGCTTGGACTTTGGAGTCAAAAGACACCTGGATTTGAATCCTGGCTCTACCATTTAGCAGTTTTGTGATCTTGGGCAGTCACCTTACCTCCTTTAGCCTCAATTTTCTTATCAACAAAAACAGATACAGATAACTGCCTTGTACCACAATGGTAAAGCCAACGAGATAATGTGCATATGAAATGGCTAACACACAGAAGAAAACCAGTAGAAAGTCCTCTCCCCCCAATTTGGTCAAGTTTCATCAGTTGTACTCCTGTCTATCTGTCTCTCTGCCTCTCTCTGTCTCTCTCTCTCTCTCAGTCTCTGGGAGAAGATATAGGGGAGTTTGAAGGAAAACCTATTTCCTGAAGGTGGTATAATAAATGGGGGGGTGGGGCATCAGTCAGTATCTGCTCCTTATTGCAGGTGAACAGTGAGTCCAAAGCAAACATCACCTGTCTTGTGTACAGCCACGACGGCACAGGTACGTGAGCAGGGCCCAGCTCCGAGGCTGGCATGCCCCCTCTGTCTAGGGAGCTGCTGAGCCAGTGAGGCGTGTGCCCTCCAGTGCTCACCACTGTGCTATAGCTCCAAGTGGAGCAGTGGGGAGTAGTTGCTGATGGTGAGCACACAGTGGGCGGATACAACAGATGACCCTTGGAGATGCCAGGCACTCGCAGAATGCCACAGGTGATATTTGGCAGGGCCTCTCCTAAAGTCCAGGCTACCTGCTTGAGCAGGTTCTTAACGCCTTTGACTCATTCCTGAATTAATGGGTATTATCTTCCTGAGCATTCTGCTTCCCCTGAGTTGGCAGCGTGTTCCTACCTAGTCTACCCTAGACACCTGAATTGCTTGCTGTTCCAACTGAGTAAGATGGGTGCTATACCTGGGTGTTAGGAGGGGGCACTACTGGCAAGAAGCCCCACCCCAACCCCCAACTCCTAGTCCTAGCTTTTTTCAGCCTTTGCCTTCACTGCTGTGTGCTTGTTCTTGGCAGAGCTCCTGGCCAGTTACAATGATGAAGACATTTACCTCTTCAACTCCTCTCACAGTGATGGGGCCCAGTATATTAAGAGATATAAGGGCCACAGAAATAATGCCACAGGTGAGGCTGTCTTTCTAGGTTTCTGTACCCCAAGCCTGTTGATTTGAAGAACGACAGTATCTCATTTAGGTTGTGCAAATAAGAATTACCTAAAGGAGTAGGCTACCCATCACCAAGGGACAAGCCTAATTGGGCTGGAGTTTTCATAGGCCCTCCTGTGCTAGAGGAGAGCGGGCTCAGGAACATTTCTCACCACGACAGTGATGTTACTTGGTCTGGGTGTAAGGAAACTAGACTGACTATATGAAAATATATATATATAAGAAAACTTATGATTTCAAGTAATTTCAGGATTAAAAGACTTGCTAGGGAGTTTGGGAGAGCCCTCCTTAGTTAGTGGTGCTAAGACTAATTGCCTAAAATAGGGGGGCAAGCTTGTACTTTTAAGGAAGAGGAAGAAATAATTCTTTTGCATGAGGTAGAAGAAGAGGAATGGTGATAGCGCCTCACCCAAGTTTGCAGCGACGACTGGCCTTTTTTGTTCTGTCTGTGGTTCCCAAACTTTGCTATACGATGAAGTCACCTGAAGCAGGCTCCCATACCCATCCATTCTGACTTAATTGGTATAGGGTACAACTTGATTAGGAGTTTTAAAAAGCTACCTGTTTGATTCTTGTACAGACAAGTTGGAATCACTGCTCTTGGTTGTTATTAGTGCTCATAACAGATGTCTGTTATAATGTTGACTGGGAGAGAGCAGTTAGTTTTCCTTTTTCTCTTGAATTGTGAGAAGAGGGGGGAAATGCTATATTTAATCTTGGTCCATGGGCATACAGAAGGAAGTGTTCCAGTTTTATGATTGATATGGAACTAGACATAGCAGTTGGGACTCCTGGATCCTCTTAGAAATTTCAGAGGGTGGAGTCCTGTTGTTCAGTCTTGGTAGCAAGCCCACCTCAGGTGCTTTAGGCAGTTGTAGCATAAACTTCCAACAGTCTTAGGTCACCTAATGACCCAGGAAGCACGGACAGGGTCCCAGTGAATCACAGATCCCAAGGATAGTCGTAGGGCATAGGACAGTGCTGCTTTAGAGTGGGCAAGCTGGGGCCACTCAGGTTGGGACAGGTGAGGCGTTGGTAAGGCTGGTGGCTGCTCCATAGAGGCTGTTGCTGAGGACTGTAAACTGCTCAGCTCTGTGGACCTCTTTGGGAGACTATAAATAGTCTCTGGAACTTGGTGTGATTCTTATTCTGTCTTATTTTACATGCATAATCCCTTGATTTGTGAAAGTGAAAGAAATTCTTGGCTCTTAGCTGATTTAGATTTGTGAATAAATTTCCTGTGAGGTAAATATGTAGGCCTGATGCCAGCTCTCATGCGGTTTATTCCTTCATTTATCATTACAGTAAAAGGCGTCAATTTCTATGGCCCCAAGAGTGAGTTTGTGGTGAGCGGTAGTGACTGTGGGCACATCTTCCTCTGGGAGAAATCATCCTGCCAGATCATTCAGTTCATGGAGGGGGACAAGGGAGGCGTGGTGAGTATGGTTTGCTGGGCTGGCTGACTCCCTACTCTCTCCAGTCATTAAGGTAGGTTTTAGAAGGGCCACTGAATTCTTACTTTGACAACATAATACCATGTCTTAGAGGTCTAGCCAGTTAAATAAAAAGATAGTACAGTCTTTTTATACTGTGGGATGGGGATGCTGAGGTTTTAATGAAATTGTTTTCTTCCTTTTCCTGTCTTCTGTAACTCTATAGCATGGTTTATTAAGAAGAGAGAGGGATTTTAGGGAAGAATCTCTGGCCCGATTGAGGTATCTTTAGGTGTGGACTTTTCCCAGAACAAAAGCATTAGAGTTAAGGGCACACCATCCTACATAGTGTAGTAAGTAGCTTAGTAGTAATCTTGATGAGATCATGGATTAGCAGATACAAGCTAGGAGGAGTATTTTTTTTTTCTGACAGTTGAGAAAATCAGGGTATAGTCTATACACTGGTACAAACACACATGATACATATAGGGAGAGAGAAAATATGCCCCCCCGGCCCGACCACCATTTTTTTTTGACTGCTATACAACCTATTATCATATCATATCTGCCTGTCCTTTGAGTTCTACAGACAACCTCCATAGAGATAAGACAAAAAAGGAAGCCTGAGGATCTTGAGTTGGGGAGTGAAAGGTGGTCAGCTCCTAAGATGTATCTAGCTAACCATAATTTTTTTTCCTCCTTTGAGACCTAGAGTCAGGAAGGATTCGGTAGCTTTCTATTATAAGGTTTTCAGACTGCAGACAATAAGAAAGAGGCTGTTGGGGCAGCTGCATTGTCCTGACTACCCAAGATAGTCTGGTTAAGAGCATCTCAGGAATGGCTGAGGAGGTACAAGAGAACCCAGCCATCTCTTGATGAGGTTTATTGAGAGTGGTATTAAAATTTAGAATGGTTGGTTTCAGTTGGGTTCCCATTTCTTCTTGTGTGTCTTTTATCCTGGTGCGAGGCTATTTCAGACTTTTCTGGTTTCCGCTAAATGTGGGGGACCTGGAACCAGTATAGATCCAGGGCTTTTATGGCTTGAATATAAGTAGAGAAGAGTCTAGAACTTGAAGGTATGTATCACTGTTGCCTGCTTCATTTCCTGCTCTTTCATAGGTCCTCTTCTACCATGTGTAGTGAACAAACCCAAAACACTGGAGTCTTAATGAGAATTCTGTAGTAGGCATGTAGCCATAAGGAAGTCAAAAGAAGCCAGTGAATCTTTTCTTGATCATGAACTATTGTCTTGCATTCTGTTCTAGAGAAATACAGGGCTAAACGCCCTCCCCACAGGCCAGTACTTGTCTTTTATCCAGATCACTCCACAGGACAATCTCTTGTCAACTCAGCCAATGTCAGGGTTTGATGATTAATCCAGGTGCTCAGATGGGGAGGGCATTTGCTTTGGATGGGTGGGCCCCAGGCCTGAGTTTTAGTGGTCATAAGAGTGAAGTACTAGAATGGGAGGTATAAAGCCTGCACCCTGCAGTGAGATTCCTGCTTTTTTCTTGCTCTGTGTAAGCTGAATAGTCCGTGTGGTCCTCACGTGGCTCCTTCTGACTTTTTGTGCTGACCTCCCAGCAGTGAGGTCCCAGCGCCAGCCTGACTGCAGAGTATATCATAAAGTAGATAGGGGTCTTTGAAATTCTCACCCAAGTCTCTTGATTCTGTATTTGGCTCAAAATCTAGGCCTTTTATTATATCCATTCAGGGCCAAAGGTTGTCATAGGACAATCCTTAGTTTCCCAAAAGCACTTTGCTCCTTTATCCCATCCTCTGCATCCCCTAACTCAGTCATCTAAGGCCAGAGCTCTTTTCTCTGCTCAGGCATTATTGACAGGATAAGCCCTGACCTTCAGATAGGTCAGGTGAAACAACCAGGTCTTCTGGCCCAGAAGCTCTCTGTCGGCTCCCTCTGCAAGCTCCAACTCAGGTACTATATGTAACTTACTGTCTTGTTCTCTTGTCACTGACTTTGTCCATAAGTCTCGGTTCCAAGGAATTTCTCTCTTGTGCTTTTTTATTTTACTGACTTGTCAAGCAAAGCTAGGTCAAAGTTTTAGAAGAGTAGCAAGGGCTTATCTAGAGATGGATGAATGAGTTCAAGTTTGTATGTGTTATCACATATCTTGATAATATTTCTGGCAATAGAGTTTTTCTATTTAGTGCCTTCTCTGCTCCAGGTGGTGGAGCTTCTTCCACACTTCCTAAAGGAGCTCAGATATAAACTTTGCAATGAGCTGCTATGTGGAATAAAAGGAGAAAGGGAAATGCAGTTTCTGCTTTACTATTACACTCAGACTTAGCGTCAAGTCTGTTCTGAGAATTTGTTTACTTATAAAATGGAAGGCAAATATTAGAAATCTGTATGTCAATTTTCCATGCTGACCTTGGCGTCCCATCAGCTGCTCTCTGAATGTGCAAGCGAGGCAGAGGTTGGTCCATAGAGAACTAAGACGCTGTTTGCCAAGGGTTATTTTCTTGGACTGTATGGCAGCTGCAAGACAGGGTGGGGTGGGGTGAGGTGAGGAGTGGACGTGACCACACTTTCTTCCTTCTGGATGCTTTTGCTGTCTATTCCTCGTCTGACTAAAAGCCCAAAAATTCTTTAGCAACTAGACTGGGACCAGCTCTTCCGGTGGGGATGGTAGGTACCCTACTCTGCCAAGGAAGGCTGATGTTTCCAAGTCAGACAGCAGGGGGCACGGGTGCCTTTGGATAGGAGGCTGCCTAAGCCAGGCCTTCGTCTCAGCTTCTGAAATTCCTTCCTCCTGCTCAGTGAATATATCCAGAGGGTGGCTAAGCTTGAGGCGGTTGGTGCCCCAGGAAACTGCCTTGCTGTCCTGTGCTGCCCTGTAGCTGAGCCTGTTATGCTTTCACGGCAGGTGGCAGAGTGCTGTCTCCTGGGGTATGCAGGGGTCTCAAGCAGACATGTGTCTCTACTACCCCACCAGTGTTCAGGCTCAGCCTCTTCCCAGCCCATGCCTTCTTCCAGTCCTAGAAAACAGTGCCAAGTGAATGTAATTGTTCTCTGAGCCTTCTCTGGGGGCTCAGCGGCTGCTGCTGTTTTCTTCATTTTAAAAAATTTATTTGCCACTTGGTAAAAGCCACTGAGATGTTTTTTTCCAGCCTTGGGCGAGTTGGAGCTTTGGAATCTGGAGAGAATGAGGTCATCTGGACCTCATTGCTTTTTTGTGAAGGCAGCGTATGCTTGGCCAGTCACCCGCCCACCCCTAGAGCTATGTCTGGGGAAGAGGCCACCCCTACCTAAACATAAGAAATGAGAGAGAGGCCTGATCTTAACACCCAGTCTGTGTCCAGGGACCTTTGGCCTAGGCTCATGATGGGTGGGCATGTCCTCCCAGCAGCTACCTTAACTTTTATCAAGGACAGTTATTGGTGCAAAATGAGTAGTGATTTTTAGACTGTATTCCCACATACCCCTAAGCCTATGTTTTCCTCTTCTCCTGACCAGGTAAACTGTCTTGAGCCCCACCCTCACCTGCCTGTGCTGGCAACCAGTGGCCTAGACCATGATGTCAAAATCTGGGCGCCCACAGCTGAAACTTCCACTGAACTTACAGGGTTAAAGGATGTAAGTAACTGACTAAAGATTTCTTCTTTCTGCTTATCCACTTACTGTTAGGAGTTTTCATTGTTATAGGAAGGAATAACTTGCTGTACAGTTTTTTAAAGGCGCTGCTCTAACACCATCCCCCACATTCCTGTCATTGCCTCTCTACAAATAGTCCCAGTCCAGGGGTCCATGGCACAGCTTTGAAGTGCCTCTAGTTAATGGTAGAGTGGGGATAGGGACATCTTTAGGAAAAATCATCCACCTTCTCAGTGGATGAACCTGGAGCATCGTTTCTTAATCTAATCTAGCTCACTCCAGCTTAATAGTTTCTAAGGGAAGATTTTACTGGACTAGAACACCAGCCTTTTCTGATCAAGTCTAGGGTTTATATTCATTGCCCAATCCCCTCACCCTCTTCGGTTCCAGGTGATTAAGAAGAACAAGCGGGAACGGGATGAAGATAGCTTGCACCACACTGACCTATTTGATAGCCACATGCTCTGGTTCCTCATGCATCACCTGAGACAGAGACGCCATCACCGGGTAAGTTGGAGTGAGCTCCCAAGGGCAGTGACCCTCTCAAGAGGGTAAAACATTCCAGTGCATACTTCCTCATTGCTTTAGGAGGAATCAGGTGAAGTTGGGTTTCCTATCCATTACTCCCCATCCCCATCAGAGCCTTCATGTAGCCTTGGACATGCCACTAGTGGAAATAGATGGTGGGTGTCTCCTTTGTGTTCTCCGTCACCATGCATGCAACCAGACTGTCTTCAAAAAGGCAAACACATGAGGGTGGGGAAGGAGTTGAGAAGAAATAATAAATCTCAGGCTGTCTTCTGTTTCTCTCATGCCAGAAGAGACCCTAGGGTAGGGTTTAGCAAACTGGCAGTTTTGGCAAGTGCCTGCTTTTTGTAAATAAAGTATCATTAGAATATAGCCACACCCATTCATTTATATAAATGAATATATATTGTCTGGCTGCTTTCATGCTACAACATGAAAGCAGAGTTGAATAGTTGTGACAGAGATATGGCCTGTGAGTCTAAAATATTTACCATCTGGCCCTTTAAGAAAAATTCTGCTGACCCCTGACCTAGAGCATATAAATTGTAGCTAAGACCTAACAGGCTTGACCTTGTTCCAAGGAAATTACTAATAAGCCTTTCCCATCCTACAGCGCTGGCGAGAACCTGGGGTTGGGGCCACAGACGCCGACTCTGATGAGTCTCCCAGCTCCTCAGACACTTCGGACGAGGAGGAGGGTCCTGACCGGGTGCAGTGCATGCCATCCTGAGGCCTCATACCCAGGAGGGGTGGGCTGGGGCTGCCACCCCGATCCTGCCTGGGCAGCCCTTTCCTGTGCCAGGCCCTAACATTCAGCAGAAACGCACTTTGGACTTTTTTGCTTTAGATTAAAAAAAAAAAAAAGACATCCCAGGAGGACAAGCCAGAGGGGAGCAAACCTACAGAGTATCTAGGAGTGGGAGTTGAGCCCTGGAATGGGGTTCCACGGAGAGGTGCATAGGACTCAGCAGAAATGGCTTCTCCCCAAACCATTTTTTGGGGGGAAGGGAGAGCCTATTTTGTTAACTGGTTTGGGGTAGGGAATGGGGTTTCCTTTTCTTTGGTCTCCCTTGTTTCTTGGGTGGTGGGTGGGGGGGATAACTGGCTGTTCAGTACCAAGGGGCCAGACTGGGGGTGGTAGAAATGCCACACTCTCTTTGGTTTAGGTTTTTGACTTTATTTTCTTTATTTTTTAAAAGTCTATGACAGTTGCATTGTTTTTTCTCCGACCACCACCCCCCGCCCAAGCAACCCCATCCCAGGATCCTGTTTTTCTGGGAAGTCTTTTTAATAAGAGTCCCTAACCATCCTACACTCTTCACTTTCCTTTCCACCCCATTCATTCTCTGAACTTATCACAGTGTTTTGCACTTGATTATGTATCCTTCACTTTCTTTATCCCGTCATCCCCTCAGTAGGTCTGATGAGGGAGGTTGGGGGGAGGTGGGAGGAGGGGCAGAAGTGGAAGCATAGGAAGGATGTTACCTCTTCTCTTACTTAAAAAAATTGTTTGGTGGCAGCAATCTCCCTGTCCCTTTCACTGTTAGAGGCCTAATTTTATATCTATAAATATATTAAAAAGCAACTCAAAATTGGATGTATCACGTTAAAATTATTGTCAAAGTTTAAATACCTATATATTCTCTATGACTGCAATAAAGGGACTTACAGGAGAGAGTGAGTGAGAGTAATGATGTGGAGGTGTCACCTGGGGTCAGCCTACCCTCTATGCATGGCCATTGGAGATTGGGGCTTAACTCTAGGTTTTAGGAAGCTCAGGAATGGAAGGATCCTGAGTTCTGCCCTTCCATGCTTTCCCACCATGGTTTCAGGGTTGAGAAACCCCTTTCAGCTTTTTGCCCAGATATCCTACCTCTCCTTAGGTCTTGTAAGGGTTCCTAGGATGGCTCTTCTAGGCAGAGACTGGCTTATCTTAAAAACTTGACTGAACGATGACTTCAGGAAGGGTCCTGCCACTGCAGACCATTTCTCCTAGTACGGTGTGTGATAGAAGACACACTCACTCTAACCTTTATCTGCTTGATTCTTTAAGCTATCCAGCTTCACACCAGCTCCCTTCCTAATGGAAGAATATAGGGAAAGACCTCCTGGGTTTGACTTTCTACCTTGTCCACCTTTCCATATCTTGGGATTGAAGGACAAGTTGTTAATCTAAGGATTGATTAAGGTGGCTGGAGCTCAGACACCTATTGTCAGTGGTCAATAAATAGGAAAGTCCCAGTTGAATTCTTGCCCTTAAAGGCTTTTGCTGCTATTTCTTTGTCCCCAGCTAGGAATTCTGCATCCTGGGACAGTCAGATTCCACTAGAACAGGCCAGGAAGGAAGGGAAGAGTGAAAGGATTGGAATTCCCAGATACTCCTTCCTCCTGTCCCTTTTCCTAGCAGCTCTCAGACCAGATGTTAGCTGCTGCACTTCCTTCCAGAGGTAGGGAATGTGTGGTGACTGTGAGTGGTCTGTGTTCTTATTGCTGGTAGGGTGATGGAGTGGGCTGAAACCATGCGCTCTGGAATTTGTTGTGTATTTTCTCTCAGTAAAGCTTTTTTTTGTTTTTCCTGACTGCTGCTCTGTGTGTGATATGTGAGCCATTCACTTGTGATGGGCTATTTTTTGCTCCTTTCAGTATGATGCCTGACCTTAGTTTTATTACAATTTTAGGAAGTCCAGCTTGGTATATCTGTATTTCCAGCAGTTGGGCTCCAGTTGGAGACTGTATAAATGGAATAGGCCTCACAGTTCAGTGATACTTAGAAGATGAGGGAAGGGAGAGATACTACTTAGGGGTATTTTCCTGACCTTTGTTCCAGGCTGCAGTTAAGGATTTGGGGGTAAATTTTGCTCTCCCTCCCTTCCCAGTCATCTGGAGTCTCCAAAATCTTGGTCATTCACAGAAATTCTAAAATCAGTTAGGTACAGTACAATCAGTCACCTTTATTCCAGGGTTAGAACAAGGCCGTGCACACTGCAGACAGAGGAGCACAGAATGGGGCAATCTCACAGCAGTATGGGGGTGGGAGGGCAGGTTAGTCTTTTTAGATTATTTTGCCTTACAGAGAAATTTACTACACTCCACTGAAAATGAACCCTGTCTCCCTTCTCGTCTCATCCTCTCCTCTCTTCAAAGGAAGCCTCGCTTTGAAGAGCCTCTTTATTCCCTCTCTTTCTCTCTCTCTTTCTTTCCCAGACTCTATCTCACATAACATATCCTGGCTTGGAAGGACAATTCATGCTCATTTTCCACCTCCCAATTCTACAAGTATCTCTCCTTGAGGGAGAAAGCCAGACAGAGCTGGGGAAACTTGGGAAGGTCCTTTAAGGCAAAACTGTGGCATACTCAAGGTGTATGTTTTAAGGCAGGTGTCTGCAGCAGTGGCCAGAGGGGACAGGCTGGGCTGGGCTAGTAGAGGGTGCTCTCCAGCCAGTCTGGCTTCTTCCCTCTTCCAACAGCCAGTCCTTCCCTCCCACTGAAGTTTTGCTCCCAACATCCTAAAAGCTCCCCACCTCACTTAAACTCTCTAAATAGTCTCTTGAGATTGCATGTGAAATTAAAGTTTAAAAAAGTTTTCTTTTTCGCCTATATAGCAATTTGACTCTGCCACTCCCTTCACTGTGGCATTCTTCCACCCCCGCCCTGGCCTTGACAATAAGTTAATGCTAGACACCACAAAAAAAGGGTAGACATGGCAGTGCGGGTTTAATATACATATATGTAGAATATATATGTACACACAGTTAGCACGGTCAGGGTGGGGAGGGCTAACTTGGGACAGGCAGGAGGCTGGGGTCACTGTACTCTAGTGATTTGGCTAGGAGGCGTTCACAAGCCCAAGGTGCCAGGATGTTGAGGGAGAGGGGTTACCAAGCCCCCTCCTGGACTGAATTGGGGATCAGTGCAACGGAAACACTGTAGTTAGCTTCTTCCCTTCTTTCTATCTTGGGAGAGGGGCTTCTAGACCATGGAGAGAGGGAACGTTGCCTGCAATAACCACGTTGGGACTCTGTAGGTGGAAACAGGACTGGAATTAAAACCTAAGGATTTCTATTCTAGGAACTCCCAAGGTTAGTATGTGCAACAGTCTTGAGTAGGAATAAAGGAGTAGAAAAGGGGACTCCTCTCTGCCTTCATCCCCTCAGGCTCAGTGGTGGGGGATGGGGGTGGAATCTAGTGCTGGGTTCTCCATGGGGTTTGAACTTTGGGGCCAGGGAAGGATCCAGTGATCTCTCTCTCTAGGTCCCTGGCTGATACCCACCCTAGGCCTATGAAAGGGGAGCAGAAGGGGACCTGCTGGTGCCCAGGCCCTCTAACCTGAGGAACAACTGGAAACAGGACTCCTCAGCCAGTCCAGCATTGGGGTACAAACACAAACTCTGGCTTTTTTTTGCCCCTTCCAGGTGGGGGTTGGGTAGCCTCTTCATCTTCCCTCTCACTGCTTTTCATTAGATTCACCCAACTCTCCCATGCCTCACTCCTGCCTTGCCTCCTCAATGAAGGAAAACACAGGTCCTTTCTACTCCCACACTTTAGAAAGGTGGGGGAAGAGTGGAGGAAAGGGAAGTAGGAGAAATGTGTCTATTTCTATTTGTATAGAAATAGCCCCCAACTCCCCCTAGAGTGGAGAAACTGAGCCCCACCACCACCTCCAGCCCCTGACCCCCATCCCCTCACAAGGAGGAGGAACTAGATGAGCTAGACATATAGACAGACAGCCAGAGCGTGCGCACACGCACACACACGCACACTAAGGGGGTGAGGACCAGGTTAGTAAGTGGGTAGATGGGGGAGGGCTGCCCTTGCCCCTCCCCTGGAGGATGGGAAAAGAGTAGTCTGATGAAGGTCCAACCTTCCTCCTCTTCCTCCCCCTTGCTCAGGCTTTCTTCGGTGGAGGAGCCAATTTGATGATCTCTTCCTCAGAGGGCTGCCGGATAATGTCTGAGGGCAAAAAGGGACATGTCCAGGGACAGAAGTCATGGGAGACAGCAGGTAGGCTAACAGAGCCTCTGTTCTCCCAAAATTCAAGTATTCCACAGATAATCCATGGGAGGGGCAGAGGTACATATTAAAGGCATGGCCTCTTACCTTTGTACTTCTTGGCACTGGGGATACGGGTTAGCTTGGTGTCCAGCTCATCTTCCTCAGAGATCTTCAGAACACGGGTTCTGTAGTCAACCACCATAGTGAGTAGATCAGGACGGCGGGAGATCTCAAAGATGTGCTCGATATAAGAGAGGTTGTCTAGAGGAAGGCAGGAGACTGAGGGTCAGAGCTAGACTGTAGCTGTCAGCTTCCCCTACACTACTGGACTAGGCTTCAAGAACTGAGACTGAGCGCTCACATTGCAGGAGTGAGGCCTCACTGGAAGACAAGGGGTGACTAAGCCAGGAAAAGAAAGCTAGAGCAAAAAACAGTACAGAGGACTATTCCCAGGAAGGGCAGATAATTGATCAGTTAAGTTTCAAGATTACAGATTTAGAATGTGAGATTTAGGTGAAATACCAGGTTCTACATGGGAGGGGAGGGGGCAGAGAAAATGAACTGGCCTTCCAAATACCCATCATCCACCCTGTCCCTCTTCTACTTTTCCTCCAAGTAAGCAGCAGAATGGGGGCTTCCCTGGTGGCTCAGTGGTGAAGAATCCACCCACCAATGCAGGAGACTCGGGTTCAATCCCTGGACTTGGAAGATCTCCTGGAGAAGGAAATGGCAACCCCCTGCAGTATTCTTCCCTGGGAAATCCCGTGGACAGAGGACATGACTTAGCGACAAAACAACACGCATCAGAATTTCCTCGTAGCACATGTGGGACTGAAAGGGTGGGGTCTGAGACAACCTGGGAGAGATTCTGGGCCTAGTGAGAAGGGTAATTGTGAACAAGAAGGTACAGACACGACCAGAGGGATGATGTCCATGAGTTGGCCAGTTGGAGGAGACTGCCGATACCTCCTTGCCTGGCTCCTCCCCTCTACTGCAGTAGTCTCCTGAGTGTAGCATGTCCTCCTTCAGCCTCCCTGTATTCCACGCTACAGGTTAATATCTCTGAAAGGGCCCTCAGGTCGTTCACCTCACCTATCAAATGCTGCATCACTCAAGGCCCTCCACACCACAGTCTCAACTTAACCTTTCCAGCCGCTTCTAAACATACAGTGTCCCTCTGCCTAGCATGTCTTCCTTTGGATCCTACCTTTGAAATCCCTCTTGCCCTTTCGGGCCATCTTAAACACCAGTTCCTCCCCAAAGCCCTTTCCAGAGCAGTAGTCTCTAAAAGTAGACAAAAAAATGATAGAACTTCCGGTTTTACTTTAAATTTTATCACTTTTAACTTCTACTTTAATGTTCTATTATATATGTGATAACAGCACAGCACAGTAGGATCTGAGTAACATCTACTGAATTAATATTGTTACTGACAAGGGAACCATGAAGAATATAAAGAGCACTGCCCTAGAGCCGGTCTCCTCTCCTAGAGCATTCCTCTTATCCTGCCTTGTCAGGAGTGCACTTTGTATAGGAAGTCTAATTTCTATTTGCTGCATGAACTGAGCCTGAAAAGCTGGTGGTAAGATGCCTGTGTCCCCCTCCCCCACCTTTGTCCAGCTTGTTGTGGCTCTCCAGGAAGCTAAACCAGGCACTGCCAGTAGTGATCTCCTCACTCTTCTCACTGGGGATGTCCTCCTTGCAGGCTGACTTGAGCTGCTCCAGATCTTCAAGGGTAATGTTGTTGGTCAGGTCCTGGAGGAGGGTCCCGTACTCGGCCATGACTGGAGTTGGGGGAACAAGGAGAGAGGACGCTGAACTTGAGGCTCAGGATCTGGTTCACTCCCTGGCACTGCCCACTTCCTCAGCCCTGCCAGGCATGTGCCCAGAACTCAGGCTGGGGAGGCCAGGGCTGGAGGGAGACAAGGAAGACCCAAGGGAGATAGGAGTAGACAGGAAGTAACTGGAAAGCTATGGACCAGGCTTGAGTCTAGAGTGAAAAATCACACCTCCTTCTCCCACCATCTTTTTTCTTGCTTTTCCTCCCTCTTACGGTAACCCTGGCAACAGCTCCCTGACTGAGGAGGCGGTTACCATAGCAACCTGCTCCTGACTTTTCTCACCCAGATTGCCCCACCCACCTGCAACCCCTCCCCCTGTCAAAAAACAAAACAATACACTCCAAAACAACTACCAGGGAAAGGCTTGCTGTGGCAGTAAGAAGCTAAAAAGAAGGGGCTGGGGGAGCTTGTGTTCTAGGTCCCATTCTTTTCCAGAAGCAAATGGGGGCCCTCAGTTCAACTCCCCACTACCCTACCAGTGACTCATTTTTGGATAGATGCCTAGTTGCCTGGTCTAATGGTCCCCTGGCCCCTCCATGCTCAGCCCTGTATCCAGTCATTAGGTCTCGGGGTGGGGGTGGGGAGGGTAAAGCAATGGGCTACAGCCCCACCTTGGTAGAGCCCATTTTCTTCCTTGATGGCTGCTAGGCCTCCACACAAACCTCTCTCCTAGCCTTTGTGCTATGCCTACAGCCCCCGCGCCCAAGAATACCAAGCGGCTGGCTCTGGCCCCCTGCCCAGTTCTCAGGCTGGCTGGGTGGCAGGGGGAAGGGGTTCAGATGCTGCTTTGGGAAAGTCTGGCAGGAAGGGGGCTGCCACTTCTGCTTCCATCAACATCCAGCTGGCACTACCTTCAACATGACCTCCCCAAAGCTAGGAAGGCTGGATCTCATTTAGGCCTTCACCCCATGCCCCTTTCATGATTCTTGGGTGAAAAAGGAGAGGTTATCAAAGACCCTCCTTCCACTAAGATAGGGACTATGGCTAAGACAGAAAAAAGGTCAGACCTTAGAATGAACTTCCTGGATTTGATAAAATATACAACTCTAGTGGCAGGTTTTTAAAAGGGGGCTTTTTCTCCTCTAGGACTGTATTTCTTTTATAATTAGAAAAGTAAAGCATTTACAAAAATAAGTTATGCCATAAACACTGCAGCTAGACCAAGGGGTGGAGCAAGGAGGGAGATGACCTTGTACAGAAACTGCCCACAAATCTCAACAATGGGCTAGGAATGTTGCAGAAAGGGGCTAGTTGACACACCTCATTTTCCTTATTTCTGTTTATATGAAGGAAAACTGAGGCAGAGAAGCATGGCCACTATAAATTAAGGGGTGTGGACCCAGAAGGCCCCGTTCCCAGCCCCCTACTTGGACTAGAATGAACAAGCCTCCCTTGGTGGCAGGCACCAGGACACACACACACAATGAGCCAGGCGGCGGGGCCAGCATGACCCCACAAGAAACAGGCACTGCTATGCATGCTCACTTGCACACCCAGGTGCAACCAGACAGAAGGGCCCAGCGGTGCCCTGCCAGGCCGGGCCAGGAACAATGCCCTCTGACTGTCAGCACCAGGACCATCTCCGCCTTGAAATCTAGGTCACAGCAGCAGGCTCTGGAGCTCAGCCCCCACCCCCTCCACTGATAATCCAAGGACAGGAAAGAGGGGTATAGAGACAAGGGGAATCATGGGGACAGGGTTCAGAGATGGGGCTAATAATGGAGTGGGGGGTATGAAAAGAAAAGGGCAGCTTGGGAGGGAGGCCCTCAAGAAGACTGCCCCCATCGAGGAGACTCTGGGACCAAGCCCTCAGCTAGAAAATGGGACAGAATTTAGGATCACGGTGCCCTGCTTTCACATCGAAGAAGAGTTTGTAAATAGAGAGATACTGTGGGAGTAGTGTGTGTGTAGCTCCTGGGAGGGAGGAGAGTGTGTGTGTTGGGAGGGAGGAGTGTGTGTGTGTGTGTGTGTGTGTGTGTGTGTGTGTGTGTGTGTGTGTGTGTGTGTGTGTGTGTGTGTGTGTGTGTTGGGAGGGAGGAGTGTGTGTGTGTGTGTGTGTGTGTGTGTGTGTGTGTGTGTGTGTGTGTGTGTGTGTGTGTGTGTGTGTGTGTGTGTGTGTGTGTGTTGTGTGTGTAGCGAGGAGTTAAGATTTAGGACTCTGAATCAAAAACACAGAGTTACAGGGGAGGTAAGTAGGAAGGGATTAATGCGTATTAAGACATCCACCCACAAAACCTGGGGGCAGTGGGTAGGACCTTTCTATGAGAGTGAAACAGATACGAGGAGGCCCCTAAGAGAAATGGGGGAGGGAACGTGTGTGCGCCAGAATCCTCTGTGTGGATGCTGATCAGAGTGGGCACAGGCACAGGGAGGAGGTGGTGCTGCTGTCTGTGGGTGTGTGTGGATGTTCTGGTAACGGATGTGTATGTGCCAGCACTGGATGAGTGCTTCTGAGTGTATGGGGGTAGTGTGTGTGTCTGTGTCTGACCAGCTGAGAGTATGTGAAAGAAGGCAGTTAATCACAAGCTTACATCCAGAGAAAAGAGGAAGGGTAAGAGGGGGCCTACAGTATGGAGGAAGCAAACTGGGTCTGGGAGAGGGAGAGACTGAGGCTGCAAATGAGGAATCCTGCGGCGGCAAATGAGGGGACAGGGAGCACACAGAGGCCACAGTGAGAAGGCTGCAGCCTTAGCTCAGTGGTTACCATGGCAACCTCAGTTCTGGTCCCCCCCAGTTGTCAGGACAATGACACCACTGGATGGGAGGGTTGTGGGGAATGGTGAGTAAGAAGAGACAGAAAGGATAGGAGAAAGGCCCCGTGAGGGAGCTGGGAAAGGCAGCCTGGTTGCCTGCCTCCCTGGAGAGAGCCCATTTGCCCAGGCCTGGGTGTGGCAGCAGGTGCAACGGTAGGAAAGTTTGGGGGGAGTTTCCTTACTTGGTTCTCAAGTCTCCCTGGTCAACCATTATTCAGTTGCAGTCTCGCCATGATGGGTGGGGCTTGGCAGAAGCTTGGCTCCTTCACTCTCCATGTTGCTTTTCTCACCCAAGATTCAGAATTCCATACGGCCTATAGAGAATTCTCCTGTCCCCACAGCTCAGAAAGTCCTCCTGATCTCTGGAACAGGGCAGAGGCTGCCCAGGGAACACCAGGCGGCCTGGGTGGAGGCCATTCTTGGGACAGGATACTCAGGCAGGAACCGGGAACCGGAGCTGAGGCTGCCAGGAAGTCAGTCCCCTTCCCTCCCAGATCATTCTGTGCTCTGCTCACCGCTTCCTCACTCCTTCCTTCCTTCCTCCCTCTCCTCCTGAGCTGGCTCCAGGTGGGGCCCTGACAAAAGTCAAACCAACTGAGGATGCTGAGGAAGAGGGGCAAGAGGTAAGGATTATATTCTGACCTTCTAGGATGGTAGTAGTTGGGAACATGACAGGTGGGTGCCCCATGGGCACTGGGGAGGGAGAGGCAGGCCCTGGGGGCACTTTGAGAAGTCTGGCAAATTGGAGTAAACTCCTGTGGAGGAGGTGGCAGCACCAAAAGAATTTCTGTGCATTTGGATATTAATTCATGATTATCCCCACTCCCTAGCATTTGGTTCCAAATCCTCAGTAAATTTAAGAAGCCTCAGGATTAGGAGCTGCTACCCCTCCCTCCCTCCCTCACATCTGCTGCAGCTGCCTAAGCTAAGGGGAGCTGCAAGGACCTGAAGATCCCTGCAGCAGGCAGAAGGGGGCTTGTAGGCACTCATGTCTGTCAGTCTTACTGCCTGGGCTTGAGAGGGTGGTAACCACAGCAAAGCAGAGGGATGGGACGGGAAAGTGCCGGGTTAAGTTTGATCTGGGCCCCAAATTCAAGCAGTCCTGTAGTCCATCCCTAATTATCCCTTTACAGTCATACACAACTGACTTCTCCCCTTAGCTTCTATTCAACTTTTTGTGGGGGGCAGGGGATGCATTTATATCTATAAAGTAGGAAGAAGAGGATTCTAAGACTCCAGAGCCAGCCTGGGAATGAGGGGGTGGGGTAGGACACCTGGACCTCCAAATGTTCAGTGCAAGAAGCAAAATGGGTTGCCCCTGAGTACAGAGACAAGGTTAAGCTTCTAGCCCTTAGTCTAAGAGAAGGACTGGATCCAAGATGAGAGCAAGAGGAGATACCAGGCATTGGATCAGGCAGGGCAGGAGAGAGGGACTGGGGCTATGCTGTCCTCTAATCATCTGGTTCTATCTCTTTCTATTTGTATTTCTCTCCCATCTCTATCTCTTCCTCATCTATTACCTCTCTCCCTGGTCTTTAAATGGGCTTTCATCCTACCCTACCTGGTGGTAGCCAAGAATACCTTAGTATTCCTGGGTTCTGTGACTTGGTGTCCTCATTTCAATACACAGAGCTACTGTACTATTCTAGCTATATTAGGAAGGAGTGAGTGTCCCTGCTATAAAGAAAATAAGTTTGCACACAGGTTAGTGATGTCTACCACTGCACAGTGGGTGACGACACTGTGTTAAGAGAGTGAGGGGATGGCATGGCAGAGTGTCATGGTCCTGTACGTGCATGACAATACATGCACACATGATGGGCACAGGTGTCAGGGAAGTGAGGAAGTAGGCAACCAGGGCAGCCAGCAGCCTAGGGCATCTCTGGCAATTTCCCCAATGGAGTGTTTAACCACAAAGGGAAGAGCAATTAAAGCTAATCGCTCTGACAGCCTGGAGGCCAGACACAGAGGGAAACAAAACATACATATTCAGCATGTTTCCCCTAACTCCCAGTGGTCTCACCACCATCCTGCTTTCATCCTCCCTAATTTCTGAGCCTCTGTAGCCTCTGTAGTCCATTCCCCAGCACTCTCCCCACTCTTCTGACCATCTCTGACTCTCATTTCCTTCCTCTCCCCATTCCCTGACTCTATCTCTGTCCCTCTGTCCCTCTCTCGATGTCTGTCTGCCTGTCACACACATTCCCCTCATTCTCTCTCTCTGACATGGGCTCCATCCTTGGCTGACTCATACTGATTTTTTCTTTTTCTCCCTCTCCCTTTCTTCCACCCCCTCTTCCATCCCTTGGCCACTCAGAAGCCCAGAAGCCAGCCACTCACAGCACCCTAAGCTCCAACTGGACCCAGCAAGAGAAGCCACCAGCAGCCCCTACCCTCTCTACTCACCCCGTTTCAAAGTACCAGCCTCACTCACCCTCAAGATCCTGTCTCTCTGTCCTGGAATGCAACCAGGATTTTCTACCATTTTTTTTTTTCCACTGTTTTAAAGAGGGGGCAATCCGAGGCCTAGGGCTGGGAGAAAATGCCCAGAAAATCAGGGTGGACTTGGGGATGGTGGCCCCCACTCAGCTGTCCTGTTAGACTGGTATTCTTCCAGGAGACTTGCACACGGGAGGCAGTGGGGATGAGGGGGGGCTTGGATGCCCAAGTGCAGGGATGTTTGTGATTTGCTGTGTGCAGTCGATGTGTGGAAGAGTCACATGGGTGTGTGTCACCGTGTGTGTTGGCGTGTCTCTTGTAGGTGTGTGTGTGTCCCTGACAGTTTTGACACGGATTATATGAAATTAATAGGTTTTACGTTAGCTACTTCACTCCCGTACACCTCCCGATTCCTTGCCTCTGGACTAGCCTTCGACAATCCCACCTCTTCCCCAGGTGCAGAGACTGGATGAAGGCACGTGGTGCCAGCTGCCGGGTTTAAGCCCTCGGAGTAGGGGCGGCTGCCGGCGGAACTGAGGCAGGGCTGGGCCGGGAGGCCGCCAGCCGAGGCGAGTCCGAAGCCAGAGAAGGGGAGGGAGGGGCGGGAGCTGGCCCAGCCGAGTCGGCTGGGCGGGAAGCAGGCTGCATCCCAATCCCCAGGCCCCGGTCCCACTCCCAAACTGCCGCTCACCGTGGAACGGGAGGCCGGAGCCACGCCGCCTCCAGCACGCGCTCAGCGCTCGAGCACACCCACAGGGACGGAGCCCGTGGGGCCTGACACGGAGCGGACCCGTCTGGGGCCCCCACACTCCGCATCTGTCCCCAGGAGTCCCGGATCGACGCCCCTCCAAGCCCAAACCCCAGATCTGCCCCTCCCCGCGACACGTCCCCTCGCGGCCCTCTCACCGCCTCCGGGGCTGAGCGGTCGGGGAGCGGGCACTCTGGCGTCCCCGGTTCCTGAGCAGCGTCCGGCGCCTCCTCCTCGGCTCCCGCCCGCCGCCGCCGCTTCGCTTCTGCTGCTGCTGCTGCTGCTGCTGCTGCCCGCCGCCGCCGCCGCCGCCGCCTCTTCCGCCCGCGGAGCCTGAGCCCGAGCCCAGCGCCGCCTCACCCCACCCAGCCGGCCCGTGATGTCAGAGCCGGGGAGTGGCGGGGGGCGGAGAGTGGCGGGAGAGGGGGAGGGGAGGCAGTAGGGGGCTGGGGTTCTGGAAGACTCTTGGGATGGGGGCCGAAGTAAGGGAGGACTGGACTAGTGACGCTGCCTCGTCCCCAGAACAGCGAACCCCCATTCTCAGATTTAATTCTTCTCAAAGGAACACACACGTCCCCTTACGACCTTTCGGTGACCAGTGGCTGGGACCCTAGACGGCAAAGAGTAAGTTAGAGTTTGGAAGGCCTCTGGATCCTTTTAGCTGCTTGACTCCGTATTTGAAAAAACCTTTTTCTTCCCTTTATGGGTCAGGGGAGCCGTAGTAAATGACCACTCAGATTTATCCACCTTCAAGGTGGGAGAGAGGGGGAGGAGTGGAGTCCAGAATCTAAGTGGGGGCTTTCATCGCCTGTCCTGGAGTTACAGATCTTCTCTCCACGACGATGCTAGCCGCCCCCTTGTGTTCCTCTCACCTTTCCCAAATATGCCACCCGCCAGCCTTCCCCCCTCCCCCCCCCCCCATCATGATGTAATTTTATTTTCTGGGGAGAAAAAGAGCAGCAATGAGCTCAGCATGCGAATATAGACAACTTGCAAAGCCGTGCTTCACTCTCTTTGTCTTACCCCTCTGCCCAGGCCCAGCATGGCAGCTCTCACTTCCCTCTACCCTAGGGACTTTCCTCCCTCAGATTCTCAGGCAGACTGCAAGCGGGAAGGAAGAAGTAGAAAAGCCTTTGTTTTCATCTCCAGCCTAAAGGGTCTCTCAACTCTGGCAGAGCCTGGTGATGAGATCTGAGCCCCATCAGTGTCTGTGTCACCTCCGGGAATGCCCCGGCTTCACCTCAGTACCAGCCTCAGTTCCTTCACCTGGGTTCCAGCAGGGGACCCCTCAGGAAGCCTCAGGTGAGCCCCTCCTTTCTTGAGACTACACTTCCCCTAGAAGAGACTCAGGTTGTGCTGCTTTGGGTCTCACAGCCCTTCTCTCTGCTATGCCATCCTCTCCCCAGGGTGCCCTGTCACTGCCCCTTTGATAATAACATATTCTAATTTGCTTTTGCATATGTCTCCTTTGTTCTGAGTTGTAGGGCCAAAACCTCTTTTGTTGACCCACCTCTGAGACTCAGAAAAACTGAATGACTTGTCTGCAGTCAGTGAAAGGTCCAGGTGTTTCAGAGGCAGCCAGGTAAGGGAACTCAGGCTTCATGCTGGCTCTGCTCCTCTCTTCAGCAGGTTATGCCTCAGAGCCTCAGTGTCCTTGTGGATAAGATGGGAACACTGATGTCTATCTCACAGGGTTCTTATGAGATTTAGAAATTGTAAGTCCCTAGTGACTGGCATGGATGGATGCTTAAAACATGGGAGCTACTATTTAGGCTGGGGCTTTCCACTGACCTATGCTAGAGAGTAAGTTCTGCAATATTTTTGTATTGGCCCAGTGCCCATACCATGTATTAAACATTTATTAGATGGGTACAAGTTGGATGAATAGGTGGTTTCTACTTTATACTCCTGCCACCATCTCCAGGAAGACTTCCTGGATTTGTCTGTGCAGGGTGAAAACTTCTCTCACCTTAGGTCTCATTCTTCTATACTCAGACATCCTCTTAAGTTGTCCAGCAATGCCTTTATACTCAGACCGTGAAAACTGTAACATCCGTTAGTTATGGGCTTGTTCAGTTGCTTGTCCTTCACGCCTACTCCTGACTCCATTACACTTACCCCAGCCTGGGCCTGTGCTGGAGAATGTGGGTCCTTCCTGCCAGGATCGCCAGCGGGCCCCCAGGTCTGGGGGAATCCCCGTTGTACAAACTACAGGGTCTCCTCTGTATTCCCTTGACCACTGCTCCAGTCCATGTTCTCCCAATTCTACTTGATTACTGTAACAGTCTGATAAGAGTTGGACTCCCTGCCTCTGCTATCTCCATCAGCTTCCTTCCCTCTATCCATCCTGCTCATCACTGCCAGGTTACATGTTGCTCTTCCTCCCTAGTTCACAGGACACCTCTGCGACCTAGCCCTGGATGCACACCAACTTCACAGCCACCATTTGAAGTTTTCTTGTCTGTGTGGTCTCCTCTCTGTACTCCCAGCATGGCACACACATTCTGCCACTGCTTTTGATGTTCTCACCACTTCAAATGTCTCCTCCCCAACTCTTTGCCCCAGTCAAATTCCAGTCTTCATTTAAGACCTAGAAAAATACTCATTTCGTTTATGAAGACATTAAAACCCCTTCTCATCTCTCTTTTGGAGTCTTTTCTATTCATTTGTTCCTTCTTTGAACAAACATTTACTGAGACTTTTTATGTACCAAACCCTGTAGACAAAGAGAAAAAGCCTGAGGTCCTTCCTTTCTTCAAGGGCTCACAGTCTGGTAGGAAGGACAGACACTAGTATACAGGTAGAAGGAGGTGGATGGAGAGAGTGTGGTGGGAACCCAGAGGAGGGGGCTGTAGGAAGGGCCACCTCTGGGAAGGCCTCACCGAGGAAGTATTATTTGGGCTCAATCTTGCTGTTCAAATAAGAGCTGCAAGGGAGGATGCTATTAACTGGCACATAATCACTTAATTATATATTGCTTTGTATTTTTCTTCAGTTGTTTAGTGTGCTTGTCTTGACTTCCCAGTGAGACTAATCAGCTCGAGAGAAGGGACAGGCCCAGCACTTGCTGTTCTCCCAGAGCCTGACAGCGGTGCTGGATGAACACCATGTGTTCAGAAAGGCGTTGTTGACTTGCAGGAGATAAATAACCCAAGCTTCTCTGGGAAAACTGTCTGGAGGGAAGAGCCCCACCCCCTTGCGATCACAGTCCCCTAAGAAGGTACCCACACCTAAATCCCCCATCCTCTAGCTGCCTTCCTCCTGCCGTGGGGGTGAGACCTCATCAGCAGACACTTGCTCATGTTGCCCCAGATCCTTTATTGAGGTCTCTCATTTGACCCAAATACATTAACAAGAAATTGCTAAAGTTCACTCCCAAACACAGTACTCTCCCATCCCTCTGGCCAGGGATAGGACAATCAGAAGGATAGAGGACTTGAGAGAGTAGGGAAGGGTTGCTCAGGTGGAGGGAACAGAAGAGATGGGGACCTATAGATATGGCAAGAGGGAAGTCACAAGAAAGCATGTAGGGAGTGATGGAAGAAACAAATAATTGATACAGGGACGTAGTGGGACAGGAAACAGAAGTCAGATAAGATAGCTGAGCTGGTGTGTCGGGAAATCTCAGCACCTAGCATATAGACCCCAACAAGCCCCACAGCAGAGAACGACCTAGTGTCCCTGGAGGGGCTCAGGGAAGGAGAGGGGAGCAGGAGGAGAGCAGGTGGGGCTGGGAGATGGCTGCCACGGCAACTAGTCATCATCGTCGTCGTCATCATCCTCTGTGTTGATCTCGCCCTCCAGCACGTCCTCCAGCCAGTCCTCCAGCTCCTCAGCAGAAGGCAGGTCTTCTTCATCTTCCATTTCCATCCATATGCTGTCCGCCTAGGACACGGCACAGACCAGGGGTCAGAGCTAAGCCTGACTCAGGTCTTTAGACCTGTCCTCCCACTCATTGGACTCTCTACATCCTCTGTCCCTTCTCTTCATCTGTCAATGGGCAGGAAAACTGTCCAGATGAAGGTCTAGGTTGGAATAGTGACAGTGGGAATAGAAAGAACAGCTGGATCCACAAATAGACCTTCTCCCTTTGGTCTTTCTTACAAGCTCTTGCTGTGCTGAGCTTCACAAAACAGACCTCTCTATCATGCCTTTGATGCAAAACCACTGGTGACTCTTCATGGCCTGGAGAATAAAGTCAGGAAATCTCTAGCATTTAAGACTTTGCAAAACCTGCTTCTCTGGCATCCTCCTCAGAGATCTCTGGACTCTCAACCCATAAAAATCCGACTTGCCTTTTCCTAAGCCTGATACTCATTTTCCTTCTTTTTGACCTTTTGCAGTAACTTTTCCATCAGTTTGGAAATAACTTCTCATAATTTTCACTCATAGAACTTCAGTGTATTTAAATATTTTAGATTTAATTAATTTATTCTTTATATTTAAAATTTGAGGTATGGTTGATTTACAACAATCTCCACTTTAAACTCTACTCCTTATAAACCTACTCTGATTCACAAGTAGAGGTCACTAATTTCTGTGCCTTCCTGGCATTTTATTTGTATCTCTATTATAGAGTTTATCAGATCTGGCCTGGTAGTTAATGGAATACCTACTTCACCAGTTAGACTGAAAATTATATGAAAGCAGACTGTGACCTATTCAACTCAACAAATGTTTTTAAAGCATCTGATGGATGTGAAAGAGAAGATTTCTGCCTTCGAAAAGCTCAAAGACTACTGGAAGAGACACACATGATACATAATAGCCTTATAAAAGTCTTATTCTCAATGCCAAATGGGCTCTGGGAGGAAGGAAATGATTCCAAATGGGAGATCTGGAAAGACTTCATGGAGAAGAGAGGATTTGAACTGGGCTTTGAAGGATGAGCAGCCAAATTCCAACAGATAGAAGCAGGAGTGTGTTCAGAAAGGAATCTTTCCCTCTTTCCAGCCATTAGACTGGGCAGGTCTGATTCCTCTGGGAAGGGCCCTCAATTCCTAGTTAGCAAAGCAGAGAACTAGCTATGCTGGGAAGCAGAGGTGGAGGTCAGCCAGGGATGATGGAAGGAAACTCACGTCAGTAACATTGACGACTCCTATTTGTGGGGCTGACAAGTCGATGTTAAATGTCTTCTCCCAGTATGGAACCAGCTGTGGAGAGATCACATATGGTAAAACTTAATGGAGGCTAGGAATACCTGAGTCCAGGAGGGTGCGTGTGAGGGCCAGCAAGGGGGAGACAGGACACTGTGAACCCTGGGGGGTGGGGGATGGGTCCAGCTACAGTCCCTGAAGAGAATGGGTAGAACTAAGCAGTTGAAGAAAGAGTAGATATACCAAAAGGAAAGTATCAAGAGGGTCAGCTGGGAACACTGGCCACGTCCTTCTGAAGAAAACTACTGAAAGATAGGAAACCTGCTCTGATCCTGGATCTGCTGCTGATTAACTTTGTGACTCAGGGCAAGTCACTTCTCCCTGGCCCTCAGTTTCTGCATCTCTAAGGTAGTTATAATCAGTAAGTGCCATTGGTCCTCACACTTCTGTTGGTTTATCTAGTTCTGTTTTCAACAGCGAATGTTAGGTGTTAGGGATTTGGCTGGTAACAGAGCCATGCCCTGAGACATGGAGTCTCTGTGCTTTAATTCTGTGATTATGTACACCCACACGCAGGGTTAATGTGCCCCCTGCCCCCCCAAACTCTGGATTTCTCTAGAAAGAGCCAGCCCTGGGCACCTGAGCTAATGCTCAGCCTCTGCTCTGGGAACTGTTGTTCCCACACATCCCAACCTGGGTCCTCTTTCTGACGATGCCCTTAGTGCACCCTGAGCATGCCGCAGGGCCCTCCACTGGAGATGGAACAGGAGCTCTGACCAGACCCCCTCAGTGCCCCTGAGTGTGCCGCAGGGCCCTCCAATGGGAGATGGGACAGGAGCTCTGACCAGACCCCCTCAGTGCCCCTGAGTGTGCCGCAGGGCCCTCCACTGGAGATGGAACAGAAGCTCTGACCAGACCCCCTAGTGCCCCTGAGCGTGCTGCAGGGCCCTCCACTGGAGATGGAACAGAAGCTCTGACCAGACCCCCTCAGTGCCCCTGAGCGTGCTGCAGGGCCCTCCACTGGAGATGGAGCAGGAGCTCTGGACCAGACCCCATCAGTGCCCCTGAGCGTGCTGCAGGGCCCTCCACTGGAGATGGAACAGGAGCTCTGATCAGACCCCCTAGTCCCCCTGAACGTGCTGCAGGGCCCTCCACTGGAGATGGGACAAGAGCTCTGATCAGACCCCCTCAGTGCCCCTGAGCGTGCTGCAGGGCCCTCCACTGGGAGATGGGAACAGGAGTTCTGGAGCAGACCCCCCTCAGGGGGTCGTGCCACAGGCTAAGGCCCTGCCAAGGACAGCAATGCCCAGTGGTGTTTCTTACCAGGGGGAAGTCATCAGGGTCAATCCAGATGATGCTCAGATCAGGGTTTTCTGTGTTATCTTGGGCCACGGCCTTGAGCGTCTCTAAGAACTCATAGCCATCTTGGAGGGAACACAGGTGATAAGGGTGTGACGGGGCACAGAGGAAGCTGGAGTCCAGCTCTCTGTCCCCGCCTCCCATAGCTCCACATGTCTAGCTTGTAACCTGTGCTCTGAAAAAACACATCTTGTGTGTTAAAAGCCTAAACTCTAAACAATACCCCATCTCCCCCTCTCACCAGTGCCCCTGCCTCCCAAATCCAATCCAGTATTCCTTCCTCACCAGGATCAGCTTCCTCTGCAAAGGCCACAATATGGATTCCATCCAGATCGTCCTCCTGTTGAGGGGTGTGGGGCGGAAGACCTTAGCTATACTCCCTGAAGTTAGAGAGCCCAGAACAGACCCTAGATCTTCCTTGACCTGAGTCTTGTGGCAATCTAGCTTCTGAAGCGGGTATATTCTTGTCACCCACACTCCTCTAGCAAACCCTTCAGCCCCAGAGCTTAGGGCTCCTCCTTTGTCATCTTCATCAAGTTATGTGTGTCCCCCAACTCCTGACACATTCTTCAGAACAGAAACCCTCAACCTTTGCTGGTGCACTGTCTTTCCTACAAGCAAGACATGAGGAACAGCAGGACTAGATGTTTCCAGGACTTGAATTTTCCCATGCTCACCCAGGGCCTGGTCCCATCCAGGGACACTCACCCAAGTCTCATACATACTCTCAGGCTTCAGTTTCCTCAGGGTTGATCTAGAAGAGAGAGAAAGGCACTACTCGGCGAGTGAGAAGGACACCCTTGGCTCCAGCGGATCCCTGGAAGCAGAGGCTGCCAGAGGGTCATGCCTAGGGCACAGATAGCTTGTAGCCCAGAACAAAGGCATCTGGAAAAGACTAAGCTCTGGGCACCAGGCCCAGATCATTGCATGGTTAAAGCAGGTGGGAGAGCAGAGGGTGGGCAAGGGGACTGGAAAAGAGACTTTTGGGAGAAAGAACTGGACATCTGGATGTTCATTCATTCATTCATTCACAAATTGAGTGTTGGAGATGTTCTAAACACTGTGCTAGGTGCTGTGTAGACAGAATTGAACAAGGCCAACATATTCCTGCCCTGAGAAAGAGAACCATAATCTAGTGGGGGAGAGTGAGAGTAAGTAGTGTTTACAGTGATGAATGGGTGTTCCCAGTTGTGGAATACTGTGAAGGAAGAGAATTATGTGTGACTGTAGGTCAGGGTTTCTCAACCTCAGCATTTGACATTTGGGGCCAGATAATTCTTTGTTGTGGGAGGGCTGTCCGGTGCACTGCAGGATATTAAGCAGCATCCCTGGTCTCTACCCACTAAATACCAGTAGCACTCTCTCCAACCAAAAATGTCTCTAGACATTGCCAAATAACCCCTGGAGGACAAAATCGTCCCCCTACCTCACCACTCCCTCCAGCCCTGTTGAGAACCACTGGTGTAGGTAATGTGTGAGAAAGAACACAAGTCAGAACTGGCTTAGGATCCCTGTTGTGACACTCCTTGTGGACTCTCTTTAACTGAGGTTGTTAAAGGATTAAATAGAATAAGAAAGAGGCACTTCAGAGTTCCTAGCAGACCACAGGCACTCAACACTGGTCTCAGTCAGCATCACAGTGAGCTGTACAGATTTATGGAGCACCTTCTGTGTGTAAGGCTCTGGCTGAGTGCTGGGGTGCAAAATACTGTGCAGAACTATCAGTGCGTCAGTGAGCACTGGTCCCCGGAGATGTATTCATCTCCAGGGGAGACCAGGCTCCTGGTCAGCTGCCATTCCCCCAGCCCATCTCACAGACGTGTTCCTGAGGAGGAGCCCACCCTGCTCAGGGGCTTGCCCCCACTCCCTACCTTTTGTGCGCCTCCACAAAGTTGACTATCTCCTCTTCACTGTTGGGCTTGTCTGGGATGGTCACAGGCTCTTCCATGAAGGCCTCGTAGAAATCAATTTCATTCAGCTTTAGGGTCAGCTTCTTTGCCACCTTTTGGGGAAGGGGATGGGGGGTTGGAGCAGGGGACATGTGGTCGGGGGAGAAGCAGTATTAATGGAGAATGTTATGGGGGGAGCCAGTATCAAACAGGGAGTCAGACAACCTGGGCCCTTGTCACTGCCATTGTGACACTGGACACATGTCTTAACTTCTCTGGGCTTCAGTTGAACCTGAGAGGGGTGGGTTAGATCATCTAAAATCTGTGGCATGGAGGAAGCCTGGGGGGGTGGGGTGGGGAATATTGGTGTTTAAGGAGGGAGGAGGTTCCCCCATTGATTCTGGGAGAGGGGTCTGGAGGGCAGCTGAGAGGAGTGAGGGAGACTCAGTGCAGCTGCAGGGAGGAGAACCTTGCTGTCGAAGGTGGCGAAGAAGGGGATGTAGGGATGGAACTCCTCCGCTGCGTCCTCGTAGGCTTTGTAATCTGAGGAGGGAATGCAGAGTCAGTCTCTGGGGCAACCAGGGTCTGCCAGGGAACCACCTCCGCCTCCACTCTGTCTCCCCAGTTCTTTGGCAAATGGGTTCAATCTGAGACCCACTCCCTCCAGTTTTCTGAGAGGAGATATAGTGGTGAGGGGGCGGGGAAGGGAAATGCCTTGGTGCCTGTCTGGGAAACTCGCACAGTGCAGGGAGATCAGAGCAGTCGATGGACCCACCCTAGCAAGAGGGGTGAGGAGGCAGGGGTCTGAGCCAGTGGGTGAAGTGGAGAGGGAGGAGGGCAGATGAAGTGGGGTGCTAGGGGGGACAGTGGAGTGTGAGGGTTACCCACGCTCTGAGTCTTTGTTCTTGAAGTAGCCAATGAGTTTGTTATCATCTTCAATATTCTCAAATGCCTGCAGCTCTCGTTCACCCTCAATCAATTCCACAGGGTCCTCTAGGACCTGGAAGAGCAAGGGCATTGAAGGAATTAGAGTGAGTCTCTGAACTCAGTGGCAGAGACAGGGAGAGGGATCAGGGAGAAAGGGGCTGTCTGCTGGGGAGGAAGGGCTCTCTGTTGCCTTTGTGTGTTTGTGTGTGTGTGAGGTTGGAGTTGGTCGTACGGGCATGAGGTCTTTAAGCAAGGCCATTAGGTCCAAGGGGTCCTCACATCAAGCAGAAACTCCACCAGGGTGTCAGCAGAAAACTCGCCATCGTACTCAATGACTTCATCTCCCTTGAAAACATAAATGCTGTCCTCTTCAATCAGGCCTAGGGAGTGAGCCAGAGGTGAGCCATGATTCCAACCTTCCCACAGATCCAAGGGTCCAAATTCAGGGCCACAGCCCATTCCATAATCCCACTGGACCCTCTCCCCATCCTTCACCTCCCCTGTCCCCACCCTGCTCACCTCCACTGCCTCTTAGCCCCTACATCCCTGAGGTCCAACCCCATGGATTTAGCCTAGGTGGCTAGTCTGGCCCCAGGGCCTCTCCAGAGAGAAAGAGGTCAGAGGCGGGTGCTAGGGGAGGACAAAGGGAGATAAGACTCTAGCAAGATGTCTCCCTTTCTCTATCTGCCATAACCAAGGACAGATATTCCTTTTACCACCTCTGAGAACTCTAGTTGCTAATTCCCAGCCCGGGCGCTTTAACCTTCTGCTATTACTGACCGGATGACTTCATTACTGACCACCCTTCCCCCACCCACATCCGGAGTCCGGTCTCAGGCCTGTGCTGCCCCCTGGTGGCTGGTGCTGCAACATCCGGCTCGCAGCTCTGCGGGTGGGGGAGGGGTTGGAAGAGGAGTTTGCGGAGGCCTCTCCAGCCGCACTTGTGTTCCCTGAGTTCCCCTTTCCTCCAGCACCTAGCCTTGTTTTTTAGGTACGTGCAAAGAAGGCCACCTCCACCTCTCTCTGAGATTTGAGCATGGCTCTCTGTAGGGAATAAAGGAGAGCCTGGAATCCCCAGCCATAACCCTGCAAATTTCAGTATTTTCTCACTTGTCACCTACCCCTTCCTGCTCCTCCTACCGCTCCCTTACCTAGTTTCTTGGCTACAGCCGCGTCCTTCTCAGAGTCCACCATCCCGAAGCCAACACCCTTGTCTTCTAGCACTTGGGCTGCTAACTGAAGGGAGAGTTAGGGTTAAAATCAGCCCCTGAAATTCTTAACCGCTAGTTCTCATCTCATTCTTTTGAGTTGGGTCATTTGGGATTCTGGGACTGTGAGGCCTTGATGCTGTTTCAGGATCCAGGATATCTCTACTTTCCTTTCTACCCCTCCTCCCCCATTTTTTTGGTCTTTGGTTTAAATTTAATCCTTGAACACTTATTGCTCACTTATTGTTGTTTAGGCGCTAAGTCATGTCTGACTCCACGACCCCATGGACTGCAGCCCACCAGGCTCCTCTGTCCATGGGATTTCCCAGGCAAGAATACTGGAGTGGGTTGCCATTTCTTTCTCCAGAAGATCTTTCCCACCCAGGGATCGAATCTGCGTCTTCTGCTTGGCAGGTGGATTCTTTACCATTGAGTTACCTGGGAAGCCCATTGCTCATTTACAGTGTGCTTATTATGTTGAACTTTAAGGCACTGTGCATGGACTTATGGGTTCCTTAGGGATGCTGAGGGATCTGACTTCAGAATGCCTGAGGCCCTTCCCTCCTTTAGAGCTGAGCCCTGTCCTCCATACTAAGGCCATACTCAGGGTGAGGGTGACGTTCTGCGTCCCTTGGATTCTTCTGAGTGACTCCCAATGGGGAGAATTTTGGAGGGCAAGAGGGTGGTGATGGGGTCTGTTCATGTTGCTGAGGAGCAGGGAGAGATGGACAGCTGAGAGCAGAGGTCACTGGGGCAAACGCTGGTTACCCTCAGAGGCAAAGAGACTAGAGGTGGAATAGGCCTGGCTTTCCTCAATGGAGTGGGACTTTCCTTTTCACTGTCTACTTCAGCCTGTCCTTAAGCTATGGAGCATCAACCCTAGGTCCCTGTCCCTGTGTCCCACCCACCCCCAACCCCTCCCACCAGGTTCTCAACCCTGATGCACTCTGCATTGGGCACAGTTTGCAGCTTTACCCCACCTTTACCCATCTGAGTACCCGAGTCTGTGCTCAGATTCTCAGGAGGACAGAGCAGGGAGACGGTTGGCAGGTGGATGGCCAGGGATGCTGAGCACTCAGGATAAAAATACTCAGCTCATTAATCAGATGGCAGGTTCCAGCATGCAGCAGGGGCACACAGAAATGACAGCCTGCAATCCTGGTGTCTTGCCCTGAGATACTTCAAGCTCTGGGCAAGCTGGGGCCTCTCTGTGCTGCCAAGCTAGAGGAGGGGCTGCAGCAGCTTGGACAAGGAGACTCCAACACATCCCGGCTCCTGGAGGGCTGTGTGACCAAGTCTCCAATCATTTACAAACACGGGCTTTTTTTCTTGTAACAATAGGCCCTCTCTCCTTTATGCCTGAGGTCAGCTAGCGGGTGAGGAGAATCTTCCCACAAAGACAATTTGGGGAAGGCATAGTGAAGCCGCCTCCAAACACAAGAATTTTCCAGTCGGCGTGCCCAGCGTGATCCAGTAGGGGCAGATGGGATGGGGGAGGAGAGAGGGGCTTGAGAGGCCATTGGGAGGCATGGTGGGCTCCATTACACCTTTAGCTATGAAATCAGTGACATGCAGGCTTCCCAGATGGCTCAGTGGTAAAGAATCTGCCTGCCAAGCAGGAGATGTGGGTTCCATCCCTGGGTCGGGAAGGTCCTCTGGAGAAGGAAATGACAACCTACTCCAGTATCTTGCCTGGGAAATCCCATGGGCAGAGGAGGCTGGTGGGCTACAGTCCATGGGGTCACAAAGAGTCAGACACAACTTAGCAACTAAACAATGACATGCAAATAAAATGTCAATGACATTTACGTTTATACTGTTTGGAACTCTTTGGGATGCAGCCTCTAAAGTGTACAGAGAAGGGGCACATTCTGGCTAGGACGGTAGATTTCGGGGTGGACGCAATTCCTCTGCTTCCCATGAAGAAACTCTCTTTTCCTTTATTGCCCCCCTTCCAAGGTCACCCCAGTCCTAGCCAAACCTAGTATTACCAGCCTCCTCTAGCATGCAGGAGACATTTCCCCTGCAGCTCCCCTCTTTCCTAACATTGCCTGACTACAGGGGTACTTTGGGGTTCCTGAATCTCTCTCTCTTTTGGCCAAGGTCATATGCCATTTGTGTCCTGTTAGTGGAAACAGGATCCTGCTGCACTGCCTCTCCCCCCAATCCCACCTTAAAAGATCCATGTGGAGTTGTAGGAGAGAGGGGTGCAGAGAGGGGCCAAGCATGCTCTGCCAGCCTGCAGACCCCATCACTCACCTCCAGGATCAGCTCCTCCATCTCAAACTGTCTTTGTGAGGCCTTGTCGTCCTCAGGGGGTTCGTGGTAGAGCAGCGCCAGGACTTCGTACTTCTTGAACACATTCTTGTAGTTCTTTGCGTTGACATTGACCACACGGTCCACGCCATCATACTCAGGGAAGTCAAGCCCTTCCTCCCCCTGCACCCCTGACTTGGGTGTCCCTAGCACCAGCAGTAACAGCAGTGCCAGCCGCAGGCCGGGCACAGCTCTGGCCCCCATCCTGTCTGCAGCGCTCATGGAGGTAGTGGGGTCTGTGTTGGCGCTCCTCGTCTAGAAGAGGTTAGCTGAGGTAGGGAGGGTCCCCTGGGTCCCAAATCCTGAGTTGGGGGCTCACAGTGGGGGTGGGGTGGGGAATGGCCCAGAGCAGTGGACAGAGGACACTGCTGGTCCTGGCGAAACTGCCGACAGAGCCAAAAGAAAAAGGGTCAGGAGGAGGAATAGGAGCAGGGGGCGGGGAGGGAACCGGAGCTGCCCCTGAGGTTGGCACCCCTCAGCCCCCACCTGGTCCTGTCTAAATATGTCTCCAGGATTGGCAGGGGAGACGGATAACCTTCTGAGGCCAGGACGGCTCCACAAGGGCCGGGATCCTCCTACCTCCACCACCTCTCACCCAGGCTCCCAGAGTCTCCTTCCCCTCCCCCACACCCAATGTCCAGGGCTCCTCAGCCCCTGTCCCCACACTAGCCTAAGAGCTCATCACCATATTAAGAAAGGAAAAAGCTGGAGCTAAAAATAAGATGAGATGAGTCGGAGGTAAATGAAGCTGGGGCTGGGGGAGGGAAGGCTTGAGGTAATTGGGGAGAGTTGAGGGAGGGCAAGAGTACTCAGAGAGAGAGAGACTGGGCTGCAGACGGGGTGGTATTCCGGGTCAGAGGTTGGACTGGTGACACATTCGTAAAGGAGGGACAAGTGCGGTATTGCCTCTAAGTCCTAAAACCTGGGCTCTCCTCTGGGTCAAGTCTGTTTGTTTGATCCTGTGGAGGAAGGCAGGGAGTACAAATGCAATCCAGGCTGCAGGAAAGAGACCCCCTGCACTTCCCTTTAAAGAACCAAGACCAAGGATGAGATCATTCCCGGAATAAAAGATAGAGCCTCGTCCAGGATCGGCGCCCTGGCTCAGCTCCAGCCAGTTTCCTTTGCTTCGCTCAACACTCCTAACTGGAGAATGCAGGGGAAGGACGGGGCGTGGGGCGTGAAGTGCTGGCCCACAGCCACCCTGGGAGATGCAGATCTGGGGCTTCTCTGCCCACAGCCCTGAGATGAGAAAGAGAGAGTCATTCGGCTGCGGCCTCCTGCTGGTACTCTCTACTCTTATCCTATGGGACTGGTTTTCTAGGGCACGGTGGAAAGGAGGCTTCCCCAGGATGAATGATTCCGAGGAAAGCAAGTTGTGACTACTCATTCCTACGTCTTTGACAAGACAAAAGGATCAGGTATAAAGAATAGGGGGGAAAAATTAACACTGGGGAAACATGAGGAGGTGGGGCCCTGAACCAAGGACATTGATTAATTCTGTGCACTAAGTGTCAAAGCAGAGCTGGTGGGGTGGGCCTCTCACTTCCTGGATCCCATCTTGGGGGTGAGGGCAGAGTGGATGAGTTCAACTCTGGGTACCTTGAAGGAGGGGCCCTTCTCATGGCCCCACCACCACCCAGGGCTCATGCACAGGTAAGCTGAGGCACAAGGGAGGCCAGAGAGAGGCTAGCTAGATCAAAGTCAGAAGCCTTCATCCCTGCCCTGCGGTATCTCTGACGTTGGAGGGGCAAGTGTGTATTCTGCACCATGAAATTATGTTAGAGGAGGAATTTTTCCACTCTCCCGTGGGGCAGACCTTACACCGCTAAGCAAGGAAGGCCAGGAAAAAAATCTCAAGAATGTAGTAGGAGTGCATCCAAAAGAGACAGCTGTTATTGGAGCAAGAGAGGCCAGATGTAGCTAAGCAGGGCATGTTGGCGCTGGAGAGACCTCAGAACCCATCTTCTGGAGTCAAGGAGGCCAAACAACGTGCTCTACCATCGGAGCAAAGACTATGGGAGAGAAGGGCAGACCCACCCAGACATCCACGACCAGATGATGTCCAGCCCCGACTCCTCCTGCTGTGTACACTCTGGGGGTGGGGGGTTCGGGACATCGAGACAGAGACACTGGGACATCAGACTTGGTTCATCCTGAATCTGACCTTTCGTACCCCCAGGTGTGAGATGGAATGAAAAGGTGCCCCAAGCATGCTCCATTTTCCCCTCCTCTCCTGCAGTTACCAGGCTGCTTCATCCTGTCCTGCTCCCTCTCCTTGGCCCTGGCTCTCCAGAGACACCCAGAGCCTTTTCAGCAGCTGCACCCCTCCTCGCCTCCCTGTCCTCCTTTCTGATGCTTTCCTCTCTACTTTCTACTCAGTCGTTTCCCTCTAGGCCCCTGCCTTTAGGCTCAGCCACTGGTATCAAATGACCCTAAGTTGGGGCCTCTGTATTTTTAACCCACCAGACACCCAAAGCTCCTGCTACTGAAACCTGAGGAGCTGGCCCCTCCACACCCACCTCTCCCTACCTCACACACACACACAGCCTGGCCCCTCTGTCTTCAAGGGTCTGGTTCAGCCCTGTCAGCAGTGGGGAAGGACCCCAGACTGATACAGCCCTGTCCCCAGGAGACCTTGTGTTGGAGGAGGAGGGAGAGAGACCTCCGAGGAGGGCCTGCCTGGTGTAGGGGGAAGGTGGCTGGTGTACCTTACAGACGGGCCTTCTCTTTGCTAGCCCACAGTCTCTCATCCTCCAGACTCCACGGCCCTTCCTCCATCACTAACCTACTTTTTTTTTTCCTCCTTTTTCATTATACATTTGTAGATTTTTGGCCCAGCCTTCATTGTAAGACTAGCCTGAAAAGTGGTTAAGGGCACAAGTTCTGGAATCAGAATCATCTAAAAAACCGGGTTGGGTGGTAAGAATGTGTTTGTTGTACGAATTAATGGATGGTGTGACTAAGGCCTTTGTCCACTGCCAGACATAATGTACAGTCACTTAACACATGTGCTTTGTTTTTGGTGACAGTCTACGATTTCCCCCAGCTTTTCTCAGCATTTCTCTCTCTCTCTATGCTTTTTGGCATAGCCAACTCTCTCCTCTAAAAAAAGCCTGAGAGTGAACCGATCCACAGGGCAGAGTAGACCAGCTCACAAAGCAAAAGCCAGCTAGTGGGTGAAGAGGAAGGAAGAGCTGCCGCCGAGGGTGGGCAGGAGAGCGAGCTGCTGGGGACTCCACAGTGACATGAGATGCAGCAAGCGCTAGGCTCAGGCTCAGAGGCCAGGCTTTAGGGGGCGGCCATCACCTGTGTTGAGCTGGAGCGTGTGGGGGTGGGTGCTGTGCCTGAAGCAAAGGCTCCAGGCATCCAGACAGCACTATTCCAATCTCTGCTGCAAGGCTACGCCAGGGAAAATGGCCACGGGATGGGATGGGGTCAGGATGCCCTGACGACTAGGGCCGAGGGCCGGGACACCAGATCATCCTCAGAGGTGGAGTGGCAGCCCCTCACAGCCACCTCTCACCACGTGGCCCCTTCCAAATCTTTTAACCTCTCTGGACCTCTTGTCCTTCATGATGAAATAAGGTGTCTTCTGGCATGAAGATTCTATGAGTCTGTAAGTTATCTGAGGAACTGAGTGGGCACTGTGGCCCCTCTATAAGGTGTGGCTTCCCGCTCCTCTCTTATCACCTCCGTTTCTCTAAACCCAGCTTGACTTGTCCTGTCGTTGCTATCAATTGAGTTGGAGAGTAACTTTGACGGGTTACCCTCAGCGCGCAAGGATGCTTGATTCTGATCCCTTCCCAGCCTGGCCCCTGAAAGACTTTCCCTGCCCAGCTACCATGAAGATCTAGGGAGAGAGTATCTCCAAAAACCAGATGCAACACATCCAGGAGCTGAGGGCTGTTGCAAATGTTTACTCTCTTGACTGGTTACTGAGCCCCTTGCTGGGCTCCAGGAAGACACAGGCAGGGCTTCCCTTCACCCCCACCACATCTACCCATGGTGCCATCAACCCAGCCCTAGAATTGCCTCTCTCTCTTATTCAAGGTTCTTCCTCTTGGCATCTCTGCCCCAACTAATATGCTCTCTCAGATGTTTTCCCAAACCCATTACCTCTTAGCCTCCCCCACCTGGCCCTGAGAACACCCGATGTCATGTGAGCTCTTCCTCTCTTGAGGTTAGTAGTAGGTCTCCTTCTCCAGCCAGCCTGTGGAAAAGACCAGAGTGAACTGGGGAAGGCAACAAGGGGAGAAAGACAGAAGGATGAGCCAGAACAGGGTGGGAGGCCTGAGGGGGGAAGGCAGGGCCCTGAGGATTGGAAGGAGCAGCGTGGTTGGATCAAGGACTAGATGGCAGGGTCCAGGCACTGCACAGGTGAGACAGTGACCTGGGGAGAGGGGCCATGGGGCTGCAGGAACCATCTGCAATGGGACAGCCAGTCAGGAGCCTGGCGACCTCTCAGGCCAAGGTGTGGGGAGCCTCACCGCCAGGATGACGACGAATGATGAGTTTTCTCATTTCATCACACACAAAGATGAGGACGCTGTAGGGAGTGGCACATAGCCACCAGGTTATCCTGGAGAGAGCAAAAGCTGGTCAGGAGGAAATAGAGGGACCTGAGAAAGGCAGGTGTAGAGAGAGTAGCTGGGAATCAAGTGTTTTGTTTATTGTGTGTGTAGGGTCAGGGAGTTAGAGAAGGCAAGGTTCGGAAAAATGAGACCGGCACTTTACAGAACAGGTCACCTTTAATGAGGCAAGAAGGGGCAGAGCCTGGAGAGTGAGGGTGGAGGGCCCAGGACAGGAACATAAAAAGCCAATGAGGACAGAGTGGGATGAATGCCATACAAGAGGTATATGCAGTGTTCATGGATTTCACTGGCTTTCGAGGAGTCACTGAGAGAGACCTCCCTTTGCTTTCCGGGTTCTCTAGCCCTTGCACCCACAAACAGGATGGTCCATCTGATGTGGGGGATATCTTGCCAGGGAATATATAGACTCCTCCATATTGCACAGATGGGGAAATCTTTTTCTTCCTGAACCTCTTCAATAGACCAAGGAGCTGATTCCGGAGAGGGGTTGGGTCAAGACCACATTTGTCCCTTGGATGATAGAGAGATGGCCTAGACCAGCACTGTCTGATAGAAATATACTGTAAGTCACATGTGAAATTTATATTTTCTAGTAGCCACATGAAAATGAAACAAGTGAAGTTATTTTAATAATATATTTTATTTAGCCCCAAATATCTAAAAGATTATTGTTTCAACACAATTAATTAGTTATTTTACCTCCTTTTTTTATCCCCAGTCCTTGAAATCCAGTGAGTATTTTACATTGACAGTGTGTCTCAAGTAAGACACTAAATTTTTGGTGGAAAATGTAGTCCAACCAAAACAATAAAGTTGTATTTAATAAAAAAATATTTGACAGTGCTTTAGTTTGTAACTTTCAGTAAACTAAAATTACAAATTCAATTTCTCAATCTCACTAGCCATGTTTCAAGAGCTCAATAGTTGCATAAGGATGGTGGCTACCATGTTGGACAGAGCAGGCCTAGGCCATGGTTCGTTATGTATGCACACACACACACCGTTCAACCAATATAAATAGTTATATACATACAGTCATGCAGCCATTCAACAACTGTTATCATATGTCTACTCTGTGTGCTAGGTTCTGGGGAAATAAAACTGAAGACATGATGGTCTTTGATCTCAAGAGATTGGGGAAAAGAGATAAACACACAAAATAAAAGAAAAGATAAACACAAAATAAATAATCACAGTATTTGGTGGTGAGTTTTATGGTCAAGGTTTATACACAGTGTTTGGGAGCATGGTTAATGCCCAACCACATTTCCTAACATTTATATGTTGACATTAATAGCAACGTCAGCTGAGCTACTATAAGCAAAGTGCCCTCCAGGGCCCAAGTGCCATGCTCCATGTATTATATGCATCTCTACATATAATTCTCAGAACAGTCTGCCAGATGTGTGTTATCAAGACTTTGCCGTGAAGCTGAGGCTCAGAGAGGTTACCAACTTGTCCAAGATCGTAGAATAATATATACAGTACAGTTGAAATTCAAACCTGGAATTGTCAGCATCTAAGGGCAGTGCCAATGTCTTAGTCAACATTAATTTAGCAGCTACAGAATGCAAAACATTGTGTAAAACACTGCAAGGGACAGAAAGGTGAGCAAAATGTATAAACACGTAGAAAATGAGTTGGAAGAATACACAATAAATCATTAATAGAGGCTACCAATACAGAGTTGGGGGAAGGGGGGGTGAAATGGGAGTTTTGGTTTTTTCTCTATAAAACTGTTAAATGAGAAAATTTCATAAGCATATACTAATATAAAAAGCAAAAACACAGGACTTGAACCAAACAAGGTATCAGAGAGTAAGAATTTCAGTGTGCCCACTCACATACATACATGCATATGAAAACATTTGCAGAAGTACAGCAGAATTAGCCTTGCATAGATTAGGCTATTTTATGATTGCATCAGTTCTGAGCAATGTGTAGCCTGGGGCGGCTATACCACACATTATTATAGAAAAGAAACCACTCTTAAGCACTGGTGAATCCGCTAAATTTGCATGTCTGGTAAGTTGCAATCACTCATCCCTAATCCCTCCTCAAATAAGATGTGTTTATGGGAGCACAGGCGGTTCTCTCTACATCACTGGGTGCTGCCTGCCCCACTCGACTTCCCACACAACCACACTTCCTCCCATATGCTTCCCCTGTGCCCAGAGAAGCCTTGCCTTGGCCCCCTCCCCTTACTCACTTGAGTGGGTACATTCGCAGGGCCACGTCCATGCCTGGAGTGTAGGACAGAAAAGCAGCCAGGGTTGTCTCCTCCAGGATCCCAAATATGAGGACCTTGTTTCTGAGAGGAAATGTTTATGGGAGTGAGGGAGGTGAAGAGGGAGAGGCAGAGGGTGCAGTTTGGGGAAGTGCTGGGGCTGGTGGGCGGCGCTCACTTCATGCCCTGCTGGAAGACTGAGTTGCGGCGGGTCTTGCAGATGATGAGGTCAGCCCACTGCACGATCACGATGCTGACAAAGAAGGCCGTTTGGCACGTGAACTCCAGCACCTTCCGCTGCTCATAGGTCTAGGGAAAGATGGGCAGAGGGGAGCCATCAGCGTCAGGAGGGATTCAGCTATGCCTCAAAGGCTGCTTCTTTCTCCTGCCTTCCCAGACCCCAAGGCTGAATTAGGTCCCCTCTTTAGATTCCCACAGCCCTTCTCACATATCTCTGTCATAGCACTTTTCATGTTGTATTGTGTGTTTATGTTCTCCTTATCTGATTGAGAGCCCCTCAAGGGCAAGCACCTTGTCATATTTATCTGTGTCCTCCCTCCCCATGCTTTGTTCAGTGAGTGGCAGGTAGTATGGCTCATAAATATTTACTAAGTTAATAAGAAGAGTGGTGTAAAAGAAAGTGGACTCGAGGAAAGCAGGGTCTGAGGAAACAGGTAAGGAAGATGGGACTGTAGGGAAGCCGCATGCAGAGGGGAAGAGTGGTCCCAGATAGGAGGCATTCACTCATCCATTCATTCATTCTTTCATTCACATTTTGCACAGAAGGAAGTTAGAGTCCAGTGGGGAAGATAAATATGCTATGTCAGCACGGTAGTTCAGTTATAAGAGGGACATCACAGAGGGCTATGGAAGCACAGGAGAGGTGCATTTAAATTAGATTAGAGAAAAAGCCCATTAAAAAAAAACAACAACAGCATGTTTGTGGGATTTTCTTGACTGTCCAGTGGTTAAGACTTCACCTTTCCAGTGCATGGGGGTGTGGGTTCAATCTCTGGTTGGGAGCTAAGATCCCACATGCCTCATGGCCAAAAAACCAAAACAAAAAACAAGAGAAGCAGTATTGTAACAAACCCAATAAAGACTTTAAAAAGTGGTCAACATCAAACAAAATCTTTTTTAAAAATAGCATGTTTATAAATAACTTGTAGCTCAAGTAAAAAATTTGAAAATATGTAGGACCGAACAATAATGAGATACTACAGATAGAACCTCATGGGATGTGGTCAACGTTGTATTTGGAGGGAAATATAGAGCCCTAAGGGCTTCCCTGGTGGCTCAGTGATAAAGAATCCGCCTACAATGCAAGAGATGCAGGTTCAATCCCTGGGTTGGGAAGATCCCCTGAAGAAGGAAATGGCACCCTGCACCAATATTCTTGCCTGGAAATCCCATGGACAGAGCAGCCTAGAGGGCTATAGTGCATGGGGTTGCAAATGTTGAGCTTGACTTAGAGACTAAACTACCACCACCACCACAGAGCCCAAAACAATAGAAAACAAAAGCTGGAAATTGATGAGCCAAGCATGGAACTTAGAATGGGACCAGTCAGCACATTTCTGTGCATCAGATCATGCCACCCCTGTCCTCTGCAGCCAGCTACCGAAACCAAACCACTCCCATCATCACTTGAAAATTTTAGTTCCTGACTCACTGTCATTCTAACTGCGCCTGCCCTCATTTTTGGAGATTTAAATATCCATGTTGATGATCCTTCCCATACCGTGGTCTCACAGAATCTTCATCTTCTACTCCAATGGTATACTTCCTCCCCCACCTGATTGCTTGCTCCCATGATTAAACTCCAGATATCTTTTCCAATAGCCACATTTTTCCTGTTATTTCAGTTTCAAGCACCTCTTTTCTCTCTTGTTCATCATCTTTATCTTTCAATCTCACCTACGTTAGTATCCCAATTCCAACACTTCTTTAGACTCCTCTTGGGCTTACAATCTGTGGACCCAGTGTGTTATCTATTCAGCTATTATCTTTCTTCCTTCCCACCCTGTGCCCCTAACTAGAATATAAGCTCCAAAAAAGCAGTCTCTTGGCTATTTTTGTTCACTACCGTATCCCAGGGACAAAACAGTCCCCATTGCATAGAAGATTCGCTGAATGAATGAATGGTGACCAATTGAATTACTGCCAGAGGTAAGGAGCTATCTAGCAGTATGTAGGATATCTCCTAGGGAGGAAGCTCTATACTTGATAATCTGAAGATTACAGCAGTGGAAGAGGCATAGACTTTGCATTTATGGCATTTATTTGGCAGGGCAGTTGTTCTCAATCCATTTTGCAATATCTTAAGACGTTGCTTATATAATTTGATGTTAATTCAAATTAATTTAAATTATCATTAGTTGATTGTAAATAAACATATGACAAGCTTCATCTTGGTAGCAGGGAGATGATTTCAAGATATAAAACTAACAAGGGGCTTGATCTGAGGATTAAGGAGATGTTGACAAGGTACAAAGCAGTGAGGACTCTGGGCATCTTTGGACCCTGCTAGCTGGGAACATTGACATCTGTTGGCCTCGAGAGGCTCAGATAGTGGAAATCTGTTGGAGAAGACTCTTGAGAGTCCCTTGGACTGCAAGGAGGTCAAACCAGTCCATCCTAAAGGAAATCAGGCCTGAATATTCATTGGAAGGACTGATGCTGAAGCTGAAACTCCAATACTTTGGCCACCTGATGTGAAGAACTGACTCTTTTGAAAAGACCCTGATGCTGGAAAAGATAGAAGGTGGGAGGAGAAGGGGACGACAGAGGATGAGATAGTTGGATGGCATCACTGACTCAATGGACATGAGTTTGAGCAGGCTCCGGGAGTTGGTAATAGACAGGGAGGCCTGGCATGCTGCAGTGCATGGGGTCGCAAAGAGTCGGACACGACTGAGCAACTGAACTGAACTGTGTGTGCAGGCCAGCATTCCAACATTGTTCCTGATATTAACATACTTTTGAGAACCCTGCAGTTAGCTTGGTTTGGAGGCATCATGGTGACATGGGAAAGTGCTGGGCAGGAATCAATCCAGAATTCTAGTCCAGCTCTTGAAAGGATTCACTGTGGGGCTTTGAGCAAGTCACTAAACCTTTCAAGATTCAGATTCCTCATTTGTAGGATGAAGAATAGACCATCTTGTCCTCCATGGACTGTATGTGAAGTCTCTGGTCCTATGATTCTAGCAAAAATCGGTGTCACATCTCCCACTGTCTTAGAAATTGGGATGGAAGTGTTCACAAATACATACTTACTGAAATTCTTAAATACATAGTTTTGGATAGAGGGCTTCAGTTTGGACCTCATTTATCTTGGGTGTTAGGAATGACTAATACAGAGAGGCATCCTCTAAATTTAAACAGTTTAGAACGACAAGGAAGAGAATATACAAAGAAAATAAGTTTTCAGATTTAAAATCCTATTCTTTGAACTCCCATGGAAAAGGAGAATAGCAGGAGAAAGAGGATCCAGCACTCATTTCTGGGGCAATGATGATTAGAACCTGGAAATCGGCCTCCCAAAAGTTGATTGACAAAGAAGGTTTCCAGGTCCAAGGAAGCCAGAAAGACCCAGGAAGATATGAACAGGCAACAGACAGTAGTAATTAACGGAAATGAAGTCATCGTAAACAAAGAGAAGAATGTTTGCTGATGTGATAGGAGGTTGAGGTCAAATGTTAGAAAGCTCCTGTAGGACTGGAGATGAGGATCATCTCTGTCTGCCTGGTGTCTTCAAAAACTTGCTAAACCCATTTCTCCTGGTTACTTGTTCACTCTTATTGGCCACCATCTACTATCTTGCCTTTCACTCACCCACTGCTGTCCATAGCTGTCCTCCAGGTCATTGATGTATCGATTTTCCCAGCTGATGCGGATGCCCAGCAGATCATCAGGCTTAAAACCATTCTCAGCCAAGATCACAAAGTAGGTGAAGAATCCTGCCAGAGCCTGGATCATTCCTGTCAGTGATAGTTACAGGTCAGGGGAACCTCGCTCAGAGGAGTATCTCAAAAGGCAGACCATGGAAGAGGTGGTGCCTGGGACTTGCTTCTGGCAGAGTTGGTGTGTGTCTGAGCTGTAATGTTGAAGATTCATGCCATCAATGATCTGATCCTGCCATCTCTGTTGGACTTGCCTCCAAAGTCTGACATTGGTTTCTAAGCTGTAACCCAGAGTCATATAACCTTAAAACTGAAAAGGACCTGAGAGGGGATTTATTCTCTCTCTCCACTGAGTGAATGCTGGACTCCTCCCTCTCCATTTCCTCTGACACCAGGACACTCATCAAGTCCTCTCTTCCCCTCACATTTCTCCCATCTGCTCCATGCCTCTCCCTTGGTCAAAACCTCCATCCTCCATGCCTGGAAACCATAGCCATGGCTGATACTAATGTTTGCCTACTGGCCACAGAGCTGTCACTGTGTAGGTACCTGTGCACAGTGATTCTCACAGCAATTCTGAACTATCATTTACGTTTCATAAGTGGGAAAATTGAAGCACGAAAAAGATTCAGTCATTATCCAAAGTTGTACAGGTGGTAAGTTGTGATACTGATATTCAAACATAGATATGGCTCCTAAATCTGTGCCTTTTCTATGTATTTCCATCTCTAAATATAGATATTGTCTCCTCTGTCCCTATCTCTTGCCTGTACCCCCATTGTACCTGGCTACTCAAGAACAAAGAAGTGTCTTTCAAGGCTGCACCCACTATAAATACTACCTGTGTCCACAGCCTCGTTTCCCACTACTTCTTTATCAGGAATGAGCACTCCACCAACTTGATTTATTCACCCTTCAACAACCAGGTATCCTCTGGTCCCCCATGCCTGATCGTTCATTTATTAGCTAAGCTCTATCTTCCAGCACCAAGTTTAAGTCATGTTTCCTCCACAAGGCCTCTCTGACTGTCCTCATGATTGGTGAGTCCTGCCTTGTCCTCCTGTAGTGTGTCCTGTCTATACTCAATATGTGGCACTTGGCACTGCCATTCTTTCATGTATGTTTGCGCCTTTCCAACTGGATCCTTAAGTCAAGAGCAGATCAGAGATCAGTGGTTTTTTGTGCTAGGCCCTAGCACAGTTCATCGTTAAGAAAATACCTCCCTGAACTTCCAAAGCAAGACTGGCCTCACGACCCTTCTGGGGCAGCCTCTCCCCACTCCCTTTCACCGCTCATTCCTCCAGCCGCACCAATCTGTCCGTAGGCCATGCCAATGAGACGGTGATTCACCAGCTTATCAGTCTTTGCATTCCGTGGAGCCCTCTTCATGATGTCACTTTCAGCTGTCTCATAAGCCAAGGAGATAGCAGGGACCTGGAGGATGGAGGGTGGAAGCAACAGGGAACACGAAGTTCCAGAGGAAACTCAGAGAAGTCACTCACACTCTGCCCCTCTTCCTGACAGATTGTCCCAACTCAGTCCATTTCACAGGAGTTCCATGAGCTGGGTCCCAGCTGGGTCCTCACCATGTCAGTGCCCAGGTCAATGCAGAGGATGGTTATGGTGCCCAGAGGCAGGGGGATACCGAGGATGATGAACATCAGGAAGGGGGTGATCTCGGGAATGTTGCTGGTCAAAGTGTAGGCGATGGATTTCTTCAGGTTGTCAAAGATCAGGCGGCCTGTAAGTTTGGTCAACCTGTGAGCAGCACAGAGACTTCACACCTCCCACAAACCAGCTCCTGGGCAGAGAGACCACTACAAAGCAGTGTCACACAGTCCATGAAAGGGTCTTAGGCCTTGGCAGCCCCAGTTTTGTTTCTAAATTGTGTGACTATTAGTTAAAGCCATGATTTAAGCATGTCAAATTTGTATATTCTGTGTTCTTGGATTCAACATGGCTACTATCATCTGATCTCTGAAAATTAAGCAGGCTGGGGCCTGCTTAATACTTTGAGATGTCTGAGAATGCCAGTATAAAAGCCCTAAGAAGATTAAGGCTGGATTTGCAGCAACATGGATGGAACTAGAGATTATCATACTAAGTGCAGTAAGTCAGACAAAGACAAATATCATATGACATCACCTATATGTAAAATCTAAAATATGACACAAATGAACTTATTTACAAAACAAACACAGATTCACAGACATGGAAAACTAAACTTATGATTATCAAAGGGGAAAATTATATATATATATATATATATATACATATATATATATATATATATATAAAACTGAATCACTTTACTATACCCCAGAAACTAACACAATGTTGTAAATCAATTATACTTCAATTAAAAAAAATTAAGGCTGAAATGAAAAGAGCCTGGGCATGGGTTCCAGTTGCATTTTCTGCCATAACTAACTTGTGATCTTGGGCACCCCTCACCTCTCTGAGCTTCATTCTTCCTGCATTGCAAGATGGCTTGAATTCTTCCCTGACAACCTTTTAAAAAAGTGTCACCCCTCCTACCACTCCCTGCTTTACTTATTTTTTTCCATTGCACTTGTCTTCTTTTATTATACTGTTCAGTTTATGTTCTATCTATCTTAATTCACTAGAAATTAAGTTACCTGAGAGCAGGGAGGTGTCTTTTTACTCCCCATTGTTGAATCCCCAGCATCTAGAATAGTGCCTGATACATAGTTGATGCTCAAAAGTTTATTGAATTGAGTGGACATACAATACTGAGGATTACACAAGGTCTCAGTACTGAGGATCATTCAAGGTTTCAATATAATGTTAACCATTATTATTATGTGGATTGTAATAGGTTTTAATTCATAGCTCCAGGCAGAAATCAGGGAGCCCAGGAAGCAGAAATCTGGGCTTCACCAATGGGAACTGTCTCTGTGAAAGAGGGGACTTGATTTGGCTCATGCAGTCAGGCTCCAAATGACCTTGATGTGTCAACATCATTCAGACAACAGGTTGCCTGAAAGTCCTCCTGAGATTGTGAAGTACAGAGTAGTCTTATGGGTATGGCTACACCCTGAAACCTACAGTAGACCCACTTGAATCTCCATGAGAGAAGCAAACAAACTAGCTGCACTAGAGCTGCACTCCGCCTAGACAATCTGGACTTTCCTCCAATCACATAAGGGTTCCACATAGTGATGGTCTAAGTACCAGCTGAATCCAATTTGCAAAATTGTGACTTACAGTGATTTTTCCCAGTTTGTACAGGAGGTTGGAAGATGGGCAAAGGAAATGAGAATAATGTGCATCAACTCTCACCTGAGTCTGAGGGCCAAGTAAGTCCCTACCCTGGGCACCCAGCTTCCTCACCCTCCTCCACACCCGTGACAATGGAAGCAAAGTTGTCATCCAGCAGGATCATGTCGGCGGCCTGCTTAGACACATCGGAGCCGGTGATGCCCATGGCGATGCCGATGTCTGCCTTCTTCAGTGCCGGGGAGTCATTCACCCCATCCCCTGTCACCGCCACAATGGCTCCCTGGGGGAAGCACAGAGGGAGTGAAATAATTACTGTGTCAAGTTCAGGACCCACCCCAAAGGTCAGCTTAATTTTATCATCCCTTGTTTCTTGATATAGGTTCTTGGCCCTTCCTTTTTCTGCACCTCCTGAGATAGCAAAACTATCAGGGAGCCCACAAATAGATGCCTGTCTCAGGGGCTCACAATCGGATGCTCTCTGGCTCCTCCTCCAGCCCAGCCCACACGTTCCTCTGCTTGGTTTGAGGCTGGGTGACTTCCCAAGGCTCCTTGGTCTCCCTTACCAGCCTCTGACATCCCTCTACAATGATGAGCTTCTGCTGGGGCGAGGTACGAGCGAACACGATCTCAGTGTGGTTTTGGAGGATCTCATCAAGCTGCTCTGAGTTCATATTCTTTAGTTCTGAGCCATGCACCACAATGGCTTGGACGTCCCTGAGGAAGAGGAATTTCTAAAGGTTAGTTCCAGGTGTTGAGAATTCACCAGGCATCCTAGTACCCTCAAACTCATCTTTGCTATAACCTCCTTGTTTCTCCTTTCAAACCACATCTCTTCAACTTGTCCCCAGCCATGCACTCTCCCCAGATTGGCACACTGTATCCCCACCCCACCTCTTCCTCCCTCTTCTCTACCTTCTTCTTTGGCCCACCTTCATCTGAAAACCTACTGACATAGTCGCTTGGTCATTTTCCTATTATGTTTTACTTTTTAGTAAGTAAACCATGCATGTCCTGCCTACAGAAAGAACCTCCAAAAACTTTAGTTGGTGGAGCAAGCTAAGGATGGAGAGGGAAAAACAGTATATCTGAGTTCTTTAGGGGGTCTCACCTAGGATTGACCTTGCTGACAGGGATCTTGAGCCGGGCAGCAATGTCCTCTGCTGTTTCAGTGCCCTCTGAGATGATGCCCACACCCTTGGCAATGGCTTTGGCTGTGATGGGATGATCCCCTGTTATCATAATCACCTGGGTTGGGAGGGGAGGGAAAGAGAGCAGAGTCATCTTCAGGGAGGTCCCCAGTCCTTCGCCTCTCTCTCCAAGAACTAACAGATCACTGCTGTCATTCCACAGGGGTTTAAGTAGCTCATTCCCAAGAACTTGGGCTATCAGTCAAAAATCTTGCTATGCTAGCTTCAACCCTTGGGAGGGGGTCAAGGCCATCAGACCATAAAACATAGGACAAATTGGACTCTGGTTTCCCATGACTAAATCAGGTATTTGAGTGTGTTTACTATATTCAGATGGAGAAGGAAATGGCAACCCACTCTTGTATTCCTGCCTGAAAAAGCCAATGGACAGAGGAGGCTGGCAGGCTACAGTCCATGGGGTCGCAAAGAGTCTGACATGACTCAGCATGCACAAGCACACTATATTCAGAATTTTGTGTATCGCTCCAGAAGCTATTCTGCCTCTTTTTTAAAAAAAATCATTTTATCTTTTTAACTGAAGGATAACTGCTTTACAATGTTGTATTGGTTTCTGCCATACAACAACTCAAATCAGTCATAAGTGTACATATACTCCCTCCCTCCTGAATCTCCATCCCACCTCCCACCCCATCCCACTCCTTTAGGTTGTCACAGAGCACCAGGTTGAGCTTCCTATGTTACACAGCAGCTTCCACTACAGCAACTTTTATATATGGTAATGTAGCTGTTTCAATGCTACTCTCTCAATTCATCCCACCCTTTCCTTCCCCTGTTGTGTCTCTAAGTCTGTTCTCTCTGTCTGCATCTCTATTCTTGTCCTGCAAACAGGTTCATCAGTATCATTTTTCTAGGTTCCAAATATATGTATTAATGTATAATATTTGTTTTTCTCTTTCTGACTTACTTCACTCGGTATTACAGGCTCTAGATTCATCTACCTCACTAGAACTGACTTAAATTTGCTCCTTTTAACGACTGAGTAATATTCCATTGTATGTATGTACCACAACTTCTTTATCCATTCGTTTGTTGATGGACATCTTGGTTGTTTCTATGTCCTGGCTGTTGTAAATGGTGCTGCAATGAACACTGGGGTACCTGTGTCTTTTTGAATTATGGTTTTCTCAGGGTATATGCCCAGTGGTAGGATTTCTGGGTCATATGGTAGTTTTATTCCTAGTTTTTAAAGGAATCTCCATCCTATTCTCCATAGTGCTATGGCTTTTTAAGCTCAAAGACAGAAGCACCTACCCACAGAACAATGGCAGTAAAGGAACGTCTGGAAGAATCCATCTGCCTAGCAAAATTTCATCTAGACCCAAGTGCATTCTGATCCTCACTCTACCCTTCTTCTTCCCACTGCCTCCTTGTGCCCCTGGGTTCTGGCCCTTTTCCGGGCACCTGGGCCCAGCCCTAGTCCTATCCCTTTCCTCCCCAAAGATCAGGTGCCCATGTGTGTGGTCTTCTAGCCTTCTGTTCTCCTAACCCTCCTCACATGTCTGTGTGTGATGGCTTGTCTGTCTCTCTCCTTTGTGGACTGAGAACTCTGAGAGCACGGGGCCATGCCTATGATTCATGTTAAGTTTCCAGCTTAGCATAATTCCTAGCAATTATAGAATGAAGGAAGGATAGGTTCCTGGGAACCACTGCCCATGGTTCCCAAGTGCCCTCTAAGCACATAATTCTCAGGCTTTGGTGGGAGGGAGAAGGGAACTATCTGACTGTGGCTGAACTAAGAACAGAGGTCCTGGAAAGGTCAGTCTATTTACTCCCAGAGCGTGGAAATAAGCCTTGAAGGGGTTTTCCCATGAGCCCTCCTCATTCCATACTGGCCCTGATGGCTTGCTGGATGAAGTGCTAACTAAGCTGGGATCACCAGGGACTCAGGCAAGGTGTGCTATGAGCAATTCCCCCATCACTGGTTTCCAGTGCCCTGGCTCCATTGTGGGGCACTGGGGCCTCACAAAGCTTGGCCTGTGGGGCGCAGGGAGGATCTAGGAGGGAACTGCACCAAAGATTCCAGGTGTGGTTCAGACTGAGCCCTCAGTGATGGCTTTTTAGGCTTACAGTGCCCTGAACACTTCCCAGTAGCTCATTAATAATGACGTGTAGGACAGCTGTCGTACCTAGCCCTGGCTGACCAGAACTACTGTTCTATAGCAGTTTCTGGAAGTACCACCTCCATGCCAGCCCGGAGAAATAAAAACAAAGTCAGTCACCCAAAGAGTGAGTTCCTAGGACACAATTTCACAGAACATTGAGATGCATTCACATAATAGAAGAGAATGGCTCCCTTCAAAATAAAAAGCATCTAGTAGTTTCTGAGATTTGTCAAGTACTAAAGGAATTTCATGTCTCACTTCTTGGTGCTGACTGTACCTCTGGTTTTCCCACATACTCCTGCAAGCTGCCTTCCTTGCTCCCTTGGACCCTCTTCCCCCAGATCAGACCCATTGAGAGAGAGCTTCCAGCACTGGAGACCTTACTTTAAGTGCTTGCTGCTCGGCTGCAGTTCTTAGAGGAGGCTGAATTCATAGCCAGGGCCAAGTAGCCTCATACTGCTAAGGGCCTCAGATAATGGCAAATACAATGTGATAATTTTACTTTTTAATGATTTGCTATTCTTTATTAAAAAAAGAAAAAACTTTTCATTTTATATTGGAGTAGAGTCAATTGGCTTCCCAGGTGGCTCAGTGGTAAAGAACCTGCCTGCCAATGCAGGAGACATAAGAGATGTGGGTTTGATCCCTGTGTCAGGAAAATATCCTGGAGAAAGGCATGGTCACCCACTCCAGTATTCTTGCCTGGAGAATCCCATGGACAAAGGAGCCTGGCAGGCCACAGGCCATGGGCTTGCAAAAGAGTCGGACAGGACTGAGTGACTAAATAACAACACAGCCAATTAATAATGTTGTGACAGTTTCAGGGGGACCGCAAAGAGACTCAGCCGTATACATACATGTGTGCATTCCCTGCCAACTCCCCTTCCATAATGGGATAATTTTATTTCAGTTTTCTTTTTTTTGGCCATGCTACACACAGCATGTGGGATCTTAGTTCTCCAAGGTATCGAACCCACACCCCCTGCATGGGAAGCGTGGAGTCTTAACTACTGGACCATCAAGGAAGTCCCTATTTTAGTTTTTTAAAATCATTCATTCCTAAGGCCTGAACACATGACCATCTGAGAAACACCAGTCCCACCATCAATTGTTAAAAATTTTGCTGCCACGCAGCTGTTATCCGGCCTCTTTCAACAGCTTCATCACATCCATCAGCTCTGCATCAACACCACTTGGAGTTAACCTTGGAACGTTCTCACCGATGGGACAACATTCTGTGTGTGTGTGCTTAGTCATCTCCCACCCCCTGTAACCCCATGGACTGTAGCCCATCAGGCTCCTCTGTCCATGGGATTTTCCAGGCAAGAAGACTGAACTGGGTTGCACTTTCCTTCTCTAGAAGATCTTCTCAACCCAGGGATCAAACCTGAGTCTCCTGTGTCTCCTGCACTGGCAGGCAGGTTCTCTATCACTGAGTCACCTGGGAAACCCAACCCCCTGTATAGCCACTATACTTCATCCTCCTTGAAGGATGGCCTCCTGTGTACATCTTACTCTTCCCTATAGGGAAAAGGGAGTGATGCAGAATTCCTCACCAAGCTGGCCAAGTTCCTGTCAGCTTCGGGTCCAGAAGAGGTAAGAAATTAAAATGTAAACCTGTGCCCAGAACAAGAATGGCCCAGAAAGCCCTAGCCTTTGTGCTTCAGCTGCCAACTCCAGACCCGCCCGAATCCCCTTCAGACTGTTACCTATCGCCGCTCAACTTTGCCTGTCAGGCCATGAGCGTGTCCTGTGCAGGCAGGCACCCTGACTCAGGTCACTTCTTTGTCTCCTGGTTGGGCCTCCCCACCTATGGACACAATTATAACTCTCCTTCTTGCTGAAGAGATCCATAAACTCCCCAACGAAGTAAACTTTAGACTACCTCCATAATATCTGTACTTCTCATCCCAGCAGCCCACCTGGAAGCTGAGAAAATGCAAATGAACCCTTCTCCATTTAGCCACCATAGTATGATGTTGTAGATCTGTGGAGGACTATCAAGATGTATGGTTACCCTGTGCAGATGTGTTATAATGAAGAACCATTCCACCCCATAACATCTTGTAGTAATCAGGGAATTCACTCAGAATAGTTTTCTCTATCTATTCCTTGGTTCCCACTATAGTGACCAATCATTGTACTTAGTGTGACCCAGACAGCTCAGAGACAAAGTGCCAATGGTTAAAGGTCAAGATGAAGTCAACTCTGACAGAGAGCATCCAGTTCTCCTTAAATACTTCCAGCCCCACCCCAACTCCAACCTGCTCTCCTAAATATTCCAGAATATCAAGTGTGAGCAGAGAGATGACAATACCTAATCTATGAAGATGTGTAGGAGCCTTAGAATTTGACGTTGGAGGGAGTTCCCTGGTGGCCTAGTGCCTAGTGGCACTTTCACTGCAGAGCCCTGGGTTTGATCCCTGTTCGGGGAACCATCCCACATGCCAGCCAAAATATAAAAATAAACAAGCAAGTAGCAACAGGTGGTATAATTTGACCTGGTAAAGTAGAATACAGAACATCTCAGAATTAGGGGAATTTTACTGCTGCTATTCCATGAAGTCCAAAGTCTTCCTCTGACTGAAGGGGAGTTCCCATCTCTGGGTTTGCTCTCAGCTGGGTTTGCTCTCGGACCACTTCATTTTAGCTTCTAGATTTTGCTCCTGGACATATACCTGTTATGGCAGCTGCTCACCCTGAGTCAGATCCATCGAGGGCCCCAGCTCTCAGTCCCTCATTCTCACAAGTGTCTGCCCCAGGACCCCAGCCCACTTGGCTTCACCCTTTTGACAACCCACTCAGCAATACATTTTTATAACATCTTCTAGCACTTCGCTACTTCCAGTGTGGCCTGCAGACCAGCAGCAATGGCATCACCTGGGAGCTTGTCAGAAATACAGAATCTTGGGGTCTTCTGGACTTACTGAAAAAGGATTTGCATTCCAATAAAACCCCCAGGCTATTCACATGCACATCAGTTTGAGAAGCACTCTCCTAGGGCTTAGGTTCTCAAACCTGTCTGCACACTTGTATCTCTAGGAGAGTTTTGAAAAATACAGACACCTGGTTTCCAGTTAGAAAGTTGATGAGGTCTGGAGTGTGGCCAAGGCATCAGAGTTTTAAAGCTCCCCTGGTGATCCCGTTTTATTTTATTTTTTAATTTTATTGAAGTATAGTTGATTTACAATGTTGTGTTCATCCCCTGATGATTCTAATTCAAGACGGGATTCTAACTACAGAGGACACACTATAAAGTCCTCTCTTAAGACTAACACTTATAAGCTCAAGGAAGCAGAAATCAGCTCAATTAAATGAAGAACCTACTCTGTCCAGGGTTTCCTACTGTTGATCCAGGTTAGGATAGGTGAGGGGTGTCTGGATTGCTCTGGCACTTACCTTAATCCCAGCACTCCGGCACTTGCCCACAGCATCAGGCATGGCAGCTCGGGGAGGGTCAATCATGGAGATGAGCCCCACGAAACAAAGGTTATTCATGGGAAAGTTGATTTCATCGGTGTTAAACTTGAATCCCTTGGAGTAAGTGTTAGGCAGATTCAAGAAGCAGAACCCTGGAGAGGGACAGAAGATGGGACCAGTCATTCCACTATGTCTCTACCCGCTTGCCCCAACCTCCTAGATTCTTCACCCCACAAATAATGACAGTTTTGACGCCACTCTGCAAAGGCTTCTCCCACAGCCACCTCACCTAGCACACGTTCCCCCAGACCTCCCAGTTCCAAGTAGGCGTTTTGGAAGGCATCCTTCATTTCATCATCTATTGGGTACTCCTGCCCTTTCAGAAGGTAAGTAGAGCAAAATTCTAAGATTCTCTCGGGCGCCCCCTTCATCATCAGGACGTGGGCCTGGGAGCTGTCTTCCCGAAGGTGGATGGACATCTAGGGAGAGGAGAGGAAGCTTCAATGGATGGAGGAGAGAGCGAGGGTTGGGTCAGAGAAGCAAAGTTAAGCTGTGTCATACCTCCATTTCCTTTGTCCCCTGACCCGACACAGCCCTTCTCCCTGCAGTCATATCTGATCTTTGGTTGAACCCTTTCCTCCTTTGTAGGACCCCACAGCCTGGTATTATTTGCACATGAATATCTGTTATCTTCTTAGCCATACTCGGAGCTAAGGGCAGCCCAGGCACTCTGTCCCCCCTTGGCTTCCTCTCTGCCTGAGTGGCTAGAGAGCAGAGACAGCAGAGTGGACAGGAAAGAAACTAAGAGTCAAATACTGTGTTCTAGGACCAACAGGAAGGCTTTCTTAGCTTTATGACCTCACGTCTGTCCATTTAACCTCTGCAAACCTTAGCTCCTTTGAGAAAATGTAAAAGATCTGGGATGCCCACTTCATTAGGCTTTTATAAAAGAGAGAGAGTGTTAGTGAAGAATATATTGGAAAGCACTGACAGTTCTTTACCATGATTGGTTGAGCCTGAAGGATGGGATTAGGATGAATAATAATAGTAACATTTATTGAGCACTTACTGTATGCCAGGCATTGTTCCAAGTGCTTTTAATCCTCCCAGCTACTTCCCTGTGAGGTAGGTGCTATAAATTTCTTTATTTTATAGGTGACAAAACTAAGCTTAAGCTGTGTCCAGAATCACATAGCTAGAAGGTAGAAGCAACCAAGGGAAGAATCCAAGTAGGCTGACTTTAGAACATGCTCTCTTAGCCAGTCTACGTTCTGAATTCTTTGTTGACACTGTCGTTGCGTGTTTGGTGACAGAGTCTATTTAATATTCATGACTGTTGCTTCATTTGTATTAATACTGTCTTTTTTATTTTGTCCTAAAAGAGTAAGGGTATCTATTCCCTTTGAGTTACCAAGCTCTTCAAGCATTCTGATTTGTTGAGTTTGGCGCTAAATAATGGTGGCTTCAAATATTTTTATGTTCACTTTGGGGAATGATAAATAAACTATTTTCCACATGCTGCCAGTAAAATTTGTATAATCGCATCTTTGGTAATTTTATTTACATGTTGAATGTACTATTATTTTGTGTTTATGAATTTTTTTTTTTTTTACCAATAAACAGAACACATCTCCAAAACAAACAGAAAAGAATATATTGAAAACTGTGGAGTACAATGGTTAGCCATTCTAGCCCCCTGGCCACTGTCTCCTGGAAACATGACGAGTCCCCTGAGAGGGGATTGAGAGTCCCTGTGGCTCAGTCAGGGAGCAGAGGGCATAGTCATGAAGGCAGCCTGAAGGACAGAGAACATCAGTTTCAGTTTTCATTTTCCTGTGATCTGATCTGAGCTAAGGAACTATTTCTGATGTTCCTCTAATGATCGACAGGAAATTCCTGCTACGTAGCCTGTCGGGTAACAGAATCAGCACACTGGGGGGAAGTGAGCCTGCGGTGCTGAGGGACCCAGACCGCACTGGCCCAGGGAGAAGCCAGATAGGAAACCTGGGTGTAAAATGTAGTTACAACGGCTGCTCGGGAAACTTTCCAAGAACTATTTTATTCAAAATATGCTTAAGCAGTTAAAAGGGAAAACCTTAACTCACGTAAGCAGAAAGCTGTAAAAAACGATTTAAAAGCTTAATTTTCTGAGCACTTAAAAAACCCCCTTTGTTGACTATTGGAGATTATCGGAGATGACAGCAAGACCTGCTTAAGCTGGTAGTTTAGTCACACACACAAAAATCACACCTTGATAGAAAATTACAGATGAAAAAGATGGAAGAAACTGGAAATGTCAGAACTGAGAAGCTTCTTCCTTTCATTTCAGTCTCAGAGAGGGAGAGAGACCAGGCCTTGCAAACGACCAACAGGCTAAGATGTCCCTTGCATATCAGGGCCTCTGACTGCCCTGAGAGCAGAGAGCAAGCCGATAAAGCAGCTTGTTTATGGGTAGGGAGGGAAAGGAGTCAGAGGGGTTTTCTTGGGGCCCCAGGCAAGCCCCACCAGAGTTGGCCGCTTGCAGACTGGCCGAGCACATTTGGTGTAGAGGAGGATTCTGCTGTTTGAACTTGACATTCAATAGCTCAGAAAAGGCGTCTAACATAGTCATCTAGGGGAATGATTGCTATTTTGTTGGACATCCCAACAAATGTCATAACTATGTTTTGCTTTTATTTGGAATCTTGTGGAAGGAGAGGTACCTAATTCTTTCCAGTCGAAGGCTTTAATTGGGCCTTGCCAAGCACAAAATTCCTGTCTGGTTAGTGAGGCCACTAAACATCAGGAAAAAATGGAAATAAGTTTGCAGTTTGGGCCTAGGGGACCTATCTTATTTCCCTGACGAAAAGCCAGTTGAGACAAAAAACCTATGGGTCTGTTTCTTAAGCTTTTACTCGTTCAGTGTTCAATATGAAAGTATAGGTAATTTGTTTTAAAAAGATCTATATAGCTTTTACTATGTTGTTGTTATTTTTAGTTACAAAAATGTTTTTCTTGTGACGAAAACTTTTAAGATCTATTCTTTTAAGCAACTTTCAAATGTAAAAATATGGACCACTTCACGAATTTGCCTGTCATCTGGGGGCCACACTAATCTTCTCTATATTGTTCTAGTTTTAGTACATGTGTTGCGAAGTGAGCGCTGTTACGTGTTTTTAAGACTCAAAACCCAAAATGACTTTTGGGAGTCTCATTTCTGTTGTTATCCACCCCTGAATGACCTGTACGGCATTGCATGAATTTGGAGAATTCCACTATTCTAAGCAAATCAACCCTTGGCTGCTAGAGCTCCCACCCCCATGGTGATGCCACTGTTCCCTCCTTTCCACCAGAACCCCTCCTAAAAATGTGCCAGTGTCCTCACATAGGAGGGAAGCACTGGGCTTCCTGTCCCTCTCATGAATTTTACTGTGAGGGCCACCACTGTCCCTCCCCCAGCATTTCTCCTTCCCTTGTCACACCTCCCTGGATCATGGACAAAATGACCCTGGAAAAGCAGCTTCACAGTCAGGAGAGCCCTGACCGCCTACCTGATGGCAGCTGCTAGAACTGCAGGCATGGAATGAAAAGAAATATTTGATGACTTGTGAGATAAGGTACTCAAGGAAGTGACTGACAAATCTAACATATTCTGCAGCAGCAAGTCTCACAGTTGCCACAGAGACACCCAGCCAGCCCTTGCTGCCTGTGGACATTTCAGAGAGCACTTCATGACTAGCTCTCTGCACAGTGATGTAGCCTCAAGACTGCTTAGGCCTGAATGCCTCTTCCTTTATCATCTATGTCTGCCTTTGTCTGTTTACCACTTTCCCTTGGGCTTCCCTGGTGGCTCAGTGGTAAAGAATCCACCTGCAATGTGGGAGCCACAGGAGACTTGGGTTCAATCAATCCCAGGGTTGAGAAGATCTCCTGGAGGAGGGCATGGCAACCCACTCCCGTATTCTTGCCTGGAGAATCCCATGCACAGAGGAGCCTGGCGGGCTGCAGTCCACAGGGGCGCAAAGAGTTGGACATGACTGAAGCAACTTAGCATACTAACATGCATGCACTTTCCCTTAAGGTGAGCTTTCCTCCTAACTGGGGTGCCAGTTACACACTGTATCTTGTTCTACAGCTCAGACATAAAGGCAAAGGCAAAGCTCCCTCTTTCTCCAGATGATGAGCCCATCCCCCACTGCTATCTCCTACCTTTGTCGGTTCTGTACCTGGTACTTGTTGGTAGAATTGAAGGGAATCTCTGCCACCTTGGGGCTTTTCTCTCTCATCTCCTTCACAGGGCTGTAGGACTGCTCGATGAACTTGAGGAGCGCTGACTCAGAAGCATCTCCTGTTGTTGTCCGCTGCCAGGATGGGGTTGGTATAATAAGCCTGGGAGGCATGGCACCTGGGTTTGCCGATGGTAACAAGGAGAGGAGCAGAATGGGGAGGGCTGCTGGGGGCACCACCCAGGGCCAGGAAAGAGATATTTAGGGTTATATGCTGGCCACTGAAATGCCCTCTACCCCCTTGGGCCTGACACCTTAGCTATGGGAAGGCTCTCCTCATTCGCCTTAAAATCAGCCCGGTTGCAGAGGCCAGCAATTCGGGCCATGGTAAACCAGGTATCAGAGCCCTTGGCAAATGAATTCCCTGAGGAGAGAACAGAACTGTGAGCAGGGCGGGGAACAGGAGAGTTTAAAGCAGGGGGTTATTCACTTCCCGTTGAGCATCCAGACGCTCCTCAGAGACGTTTCCTTTTCTCCAGGCCTCCTGGCTCTCCCCTCACTTTCCAGCCCTCTCCTCACTGTCTGGACTTACCACACCCTCTCAGCTACCCATCACATCTCCCACATCCTTCCACTCTCTGACCACCACGCCACCAGTCACCAGTCTGTTCTTCACTGGTGTCGGCCTCATAGATGGTCTTGTCGAACCACAGGTGGGCGACGGTCATGCGGTTCTGGGTGAGGGTGCCTGTCTTGTCGGAACAGATGGTGGAGGTGGAGCCCAGCGTCTCCACCGCCTCCAGGTTCTTCACCAGGCAGTTCTTCCGAGCCATGCGCTTGGCTGTCAGGGTCAGGCACACCTAAGGCCAGGAGGAGGGGAGAGGGGTTTAAGTGAAGAGGAGAGCTCTGCTACTCACAGCACTCGCTGGTTTTGGAAACCTGATCATTTTTATTGCTCTTTTAATTTTTGGTACTTATTTCCCTTTTGTTGTCACCTAGTCTTTAGAAATCCCATCTGTGGCCACAGTAAAGGAAATTAGGAAAGTGATTTTGGTTTGTACTTTATGGCAGAGTTTCAAAAAAAGTGTATTCCTTTACTAGGGTGTCATAGAGAATGAACTCCTATTCCTTCTGGAATATTCCTCTCCCCCTGGATCCTTTCACCTTTTCTCTTCCACAACCTCTTCTCCATTCAAGTTCAGGCCACACCTCTTTCTCAAGTCTAATCTTTCCAAGGACCATGTTGAGGGCTAACCTTTGACTGTGGTATAAGATGCTGTGGGTGGAGGAGGGTTGCACCAATAGTTTAAAGAAAGAATGAAGAGGAGAGAGTGATGAAACTGAGGACTGTTGTAGCACTGAAAAGGACTTGCGAAATCACTTAAACCAGATTTTTGTTAACCATAATTCAAGTGAAAACCAGGCATGTGGCAAGGTTATTTTAAAAACGAATAAATTCTTAGGCTGTGGTTATGTACAGAATTTGAACTGTGGAATTTTTATTACATAACATCATGAGTCCTGATGGTTTTGTACTAGTCTAGCCACACCCTGGATATTGTTCTCATTTCCATTTTAAGAAGGATATTGGTAAAGGAATGCATGCCCCAAACAGGTGATCAGCAAGACAGGGGTCTGAAGATCATGTCACAGAAAGAAGGGCTAAGGGAAAAGGGATTCTTTGATCTCCCCACCTGGAGAGTTTGAGGAGACGTAATGGCTACTGCAAAAAAACTTAAAGGGTAGGTTTGTAGAAGAGAGAGAATTGACTTATTTTGTGTTCCTTCAGATGAGAAAACTAGGACCAAACAGAGAATCATATGTCTGTTCAACATAATGAAATCTAACTAGGGCAATCCAGCAATGAAATGAAGTCAGATAAAAGAGGGGTGGGCTTCCCATTACTAGAAATCATCGTCATCTCCTACAGATTTTATACAGGATATTCGGCATTGGTTCAAAGGTTGAATTTATATGAACTCTGAAGTCCTTACCAGTAAGATTCCATAATCCTAATAAATTGAGGCCCTGGAGTGCAGCGAGTTGGCCAGGTTCACCAGCCAGTACACCCAGGACTGGAATTCACTCCAGTGATTTATAATCTAACGCTTTCTGCACCATAACTCACTTCTTTCTCATTAAAGAGAGAAGGCACCAGAAAACATGGGTGGAGGAAGTCAGCGTAATTTGGAAACTAAATGATTTGACATCTGTATATGCATTGGAGTACTCGGCACTTGAGAGGTTCAGCCACAAAAGAAAATACTAGTGATTTCATTTCCTTGGGGGTGGTTTGTCTGCCTTGAAGCCAGCCTCCACCCTGGTTACTCACTGTGACAGTGGCCAGCAGCCCCTCAGGCACGTTGGCCACAATGATGCCGATAAGAAAAATGACAGCCTCCAGCCAGGTGTAGCCCAAGATAAGCGAGAGCCCAAAGAAAGTGACACCCAGGAAGACAGCCACCCCTGTGATCAGATGGATGAAGTGTTCGAGCTCAATAGCAATGGGGGTCTTCCCCACTGCCAGACCGGAGGTCAGTGAGGCGATACGGCCCATCACGGTGGAGTCTCCGGTGGCGATCACAATACCCCGGGCTGACCCTGTGGATAAAGGGGGCAGTCTGAATCGGGAAGGATGTTGGATTTTGTTCCTACACAGAGAAAACTGTCAATGGTCAAAAACAAGGTGGAAGCTCAAGGGTCTCTGAGAGGTTATTACGTTCTACTCTCTTTACGTTTCATTTGTACAAGTGAGGGTCTCCTAGTCTGAAAAATCTCAGATTTCACAGTTCTCCAGAGATACCCAATTTTATTGCCTAATTGCCTTTACCGTCAAGGTCTTTGTTGCACTTAATCTGAATATCTCCTATTGCCTGCATGTTTCTCATTTTGTCCTCGGCAGCTGGAGAGTTTCTTGAGCCCCAGGAATAGTGATTACCCTTCTGCTGGAATCCTATGTTCCAAAACCGCCCATCCCCTAAACCAGGGCTTCTCATTTTGCCCCCCAGGACTCATCTGGCAGCATCTGGAGTTGCGACCGAGATGGGAGGGGTTGCTACTGGCACCTAATGGGCAGAGAGCAGGGGTGCTGCCAGACATCCTGCAACTCAGAGGACAGCCCTCCTTTCCCCCTACCAACAACAACGCTGCCCAATTGTCAGTAGTGCTCTTTGTGGAGCCCCCTCCCTGCTTTGCTGGCTGGAGCCAGTCTGACCCCTGCTGGCTGGCACAGGCCATAACAGCAGGGCCTCTGGGCCCTAAGTCAGGAGGGGAACTTCACACACAGGATGTAGAACACTCACGGATGTGGCTTGAAATGAAGGGCCCCACAAAGTTCTTTGCTTACAATAATTCTTCCTGCCTTACCATAATGACTGAAATTCCTACCATTAAAGTTACAGTCAGAATCACCCAGAAAAGCAACATATAGAGATAGCTCTTATTTTTTAACCAGAAAGACTCATGCTTGAAAGTTCAACTTTTCATCGTACTAGCTGTTTGCTCTGGGGCAAGTTCAAATTTCTAAAGTCAGTACCCTTTCTTGGGATAGTGAGGAGAAGTTAGGGCTTACTTTAGGAGAAGGATGACTTAGCAGGGCTGAATAATTTTTTTCCCTTCTATGCTATTTTCAGCTCATAGAGCACAGTCCATTCACTACATAGAATAAAAATAGCTACAATTATAGGGTACTTAAAATGTATTAGGCCTTGTGCTAAGCATTTTAAAGTATTATCTTCTTTAACCCACATAAAAATTTATGGAGCAGTGACTTTCAATATCATCATTGTTCAAATGTGGAAATGATGGCTTTGACCTTTGGTTTAAGATCGTACAGCCCATGAGTGACAAAGAATGTAGACTATTTACTAGCTACTACATTCCTTACTACCTCTAGATGATAGAGAGTTCTAGAAATCTTTGTTTCAACCTTTGCTTCTTTTTTTTTTTTTTGGCACGCGAGATCTTAACTCCCCAACTAGAGATTGAATCTGTGCCCCCTGCAGCAGACTGTCGGAGTCCTAACCAGGGAAATGGTGGTCCAGGGGTTAGGTGACCACCATCAATCTTTACTTTTGAATCTAGGCTACTTATGATTCAACATTCACCTTCCACACAGTTGGTGGAGAAGAAGCAGATATTTTGGGTCTCCAGAGGGTTCTCATTGGTGAACTCAGGGGAGCGGGACTGGGGCTCTGACTCGCCTGTCAAGGATGAGTTGTCCACCTGGGATGGGAGAGAGGAGGGTCATAAAGCAAGAATGGAAAAAAAGATTTATACAGATGACACATCTTTTTCTGCCACCAGCATCATCATTATCGACATGCAGACAGAAACATAAACTAGCACACCACTGTAACCTCAAATTTGCCCTTGTGACTTCTCAAGGTTCCGAATAAGATGGTAATTTCATTAACTGAGCCCAGGTCACCGCGGTGCTCTAAGACCACACTTGGCTTCCTTCCATAGCGTTTCACATCCCCTCACCTTACATCCTTGTGAAGAGATAAGCCGGATGTCAGCGGGGATTCGGTCCCCACCCTTGACTTCTACCAGGTCTCCTACCACCACGTTGTGTACAGGGATCTGAAGCTTCTCTCCACCTCGAATGACCAGAGCTTGCTGTGGGAAGACAGTGTGGGGTCATTTCCAAAGCTCTTTTCTTGCTCACATCCAGTTCCTGGTCTCCTGTCCTCTGATTCCCGCTGTTACTCACCACATCATCTGTGCAGATCACTTTGACAGGTTGCAAATTCTTACCATCACTGTCTGCAGGGCCCTTTGATGCTCCTCTCACTTATACCCCATGTAGGAATGGGGTTTATCTCTTCATTTCTACACTTAGGCTCAACCATATGGCTTGCTTTGGCCCATAGGACATTAGCAAATGTAATGCAAGCAGATGCTTAAAAAATGCTTGCACATTGGGGCTTGCCCTCTGTCACCATGTTGAACGGGCTCAAGCTAACCTCCTGGAGGAAGAGAGATTATAAGGAGAAAGGCCCAGATGTCCATGACATCTCATCTGAGGCCCCAAACACGTGAATGAGGTCATCTAAGACCATCCAGCACCAGCTAAGCTCAGCCCAGATCAGAAGAACAGCCTAGCCACAGTAAGAAGTACTCTGTTGGTTGTTTTGAGCCACTATGTTTTTAGGGTGGCTTGCTAGGCAGCAGACATTGATAATCTCCAAACTCTTACTTCATTCTATCAAAACATTTTCCCCTGAACTCTTACCCAAGGAAGGAATTAAGTTCTGTTGACATCAAAGGGAGAAGATCCTGGGCTAAAAGGCTAGAACACGACCACATCATTGGGAAAATCTGGAGCCTGTCCCTCTTCAAGTTTCCAGCCCTGTGCCTAGGAACGTCCTTCTACTGTCATGTTTTCCAGGTTCTTTAGAAAGGTTTTATTTGAAAATAATCTAAACTTTCAGAAGAGTTGCAAGAACAAAAGTTGTACCAAGAACACCTATGTAACCTTTACCCAGATTCATCTGTTAACATTTTACCCCATTCACTTTGTTGTCTGTTCTCTATCTCTACATGTATGTATGTGAATTCTTTTTTCCCCCAAACTATTTGAGGGCAAGTTACATACATCATGATCTTTTTTGAAAAATATTGTCTTTTCTGATGTGGACCATTTTTAAAGTCTTGATTGAATTTGTTACAATATCGCTTCTGTTTTACATTTTGTTTTTTTTTGACTATAAGGCATGAGGGATCTTAGTTTGCTGAGCAGGGATCGAACCACATCCCCTACATTGGAAGGTGAAGTCTTAACCACTGATGCCAGGGAAGTCCTCGCATAAGTCATGATCTTTTATCATACATACTTCAGTGTACATTTCCCAGGAATTAGGTGCAGGAAATGGAAACCCACTCCAGTATTCTTGCCTGGAAAATTCCATGGATAGAGGAGCCTGGTGGGCTACAGTAGCCCATGGGGTTGCAAAGAGTCAGACATGACTTAGTGCCTAAGCATGCAAGCACAAGAATTAGGGTATTAAATAACCATAAAATGGTTATCAACCTCAGTTAATTTCACATAGACACAATACTTTCATCTGCTGTCTGCATTCCAGTTTTGTCAATTGACCCAACATATCCTTTACAGCATTATTTTCTGCTCCAGCATAGGATTTGGTCTAGGGTCAGATATTGCATTTAACTGTCATGTCCATTTAGCCTCCTTTAATCTGCATCACTTCCATAGCTGTTCTTTGTGTTTAAGACCATTAACATTTGAAGAATCTGCCTTCCCCAACCCCCTTTGCCCCACCTTACTTTTTGGGGAATAGAACCCCAATAGATTTGAGGTTTCATATTATGCTCATTGGGCTTCCCTAGTGGGTCAGATGGTAAAGAATTCACCTGCAGTGCAGAAGACCTGGGTTAGATCCCTGGGTGGGGAAGATTTCCTGGAGAAGGGAATGGCAACCCACTCCAGTATTCTGGCCTGGAGAATTCCATGGACAGAGGAGATGGCAGGCTGCAGCCCATGGGTTCACAAAGTCAGACACCACTGAGCCACTAACACTTTCACTTTCATTATGCTCATTAGATTCAGATTATGCATTTCAGACCAGACAACTTCAAAGCTGATGTGTTTTTCTCGGGTAATTTTAAGGCCAGACAGGACAAAACTTAAATGAATTCACCCTCATTATCAGACACAGTTCACTCATGGTAGGGTACAATTCTTCAAGGGACGTAAAATTCATATATTTGACTACATTCTAACACATTCTCTCACTAGATCCTTCCATATGAATCCTACCTGAGGTACCATGTTCTTAAAAGATTCCATGATCTTGGAGCTCTTGGCCTCCTGATAGTAGGAGAAGCAACCAGTGATGACGACCACGACAGTTAGTACAATGCCCAGGTACAGCTGTGGGTAGGGAAACCAAGGGCTCATTAATAGGTTCTTTTCTTCCTCTTCATCCTCAGAAAGTCAGTTTGCAAAGGTAATAGCCATTTCTCTAGGTGGAGGAAACCATGGGACGTGGTGGGAGAGCACAGGGGTTGAGCAAAGTCTGAGACAGCCTGGCTCTTCCTGCTGAAGGAACCCCGAGCTACAATTTGGAGCCAGCAAAATTCCAGATCCGAGAAGCACCATCTTTTCCTCTCCACAAAGGCTATTCACAGGGGGAGGGGGCTAGTGAGGGAGATGGACAGGAAGGAGAGAGATTAAAATTCTGTGAAAGAGAATGGACAGCAAAGTGCTTTGATGATCAGTCTGGAAGATAATCAAAGGAGGACAAGTTTCTAGAGAGAACTCTATATCTCAGGGAGCTGAGTCAGAAGCTTTCTTTTTCTTTTTTTTGGCCACACCACATGGCCGGCAGGATCTTAGTTTCTTGACCAGGGATCATACCTGTGCTCCGTGCAGTGGAAGCACTGCATGCAGTGCAGTGGAGTCCTAACCGCTGGACTGCCAGGGAATTTCGAAGATTTTTTTTTTAAGAGGCTATCTAGATAAAAGGGAAACCGGGAGGGACCAAAGCTCTCTTAGCAAGTCCTGGAAGTATAACGATCTGGACCTGAGGACTTCAGGAGAGCGAAGCTGCTGAGCAGAAGAGTGGCAGGGGCTGAGCAGAGACAGGGCAGCAGTAGCTGAACAGACTCACATTGTCTTTGGTGGGGTCCTCATTGAAATACGACTGGATGCTGTAGGCCACGAAGCAAAGAATGGCACCAGTCCACAGTAGGAGGGAGAAGCCACCAAACAGCTGCTTGCAGAATTTGATCCATTCTGGAGTGGTAGCTGGAGGGGTGAGTGTATTGAGTCCATCTCGAGTCAGGATTTCCTGCGCCTTTTCAGGGCTATGGCCCTGTGTGGAGAAGAAATAGGGAGGAAGGGAGAACCATGAGAAGAAAGCAGCTGTCACAAATGAGAACCTGGCTTCAGAACTCAAATCTGCCATTTATAGCCCCAGGATAAGTCTAGAGACCAGTGAAGTTCTCTGAAGGTCAGCCTGGAAGTTCTTCCTACATAAGTGGGATTCTAAAACTTGCATTACAGAAGGATATTATTTAGCTTCCTTATGGGTTGATTCACAAATCTTTTGAACACCTGTCTTGGGATGGATACAACAGTAGGGTACTAAAGTAAGACTGATGCTGGGCCTAATGAAACTCCACCTCCAGTGAGGAGACACATATAAATGATTTATCATACAGTGTGCCATGCTAATGGAATGATGAGATACAATGCATATGCTTATAACATACAGACATCCACACTTTGATTCTTTAATTTAGAAATAGAAAAAAACAAACAAGCAACTATATACAGGAATGTGTAGATCCTCACTCTAGCCTGGTGCATAAGCTTGTGTGCTTTTTCTTCTGAGTGAAAATAAGAGTAAAACCTGCTAGAGGATTGTAACAAAAAAAAGAAGAAGAAGAAATTAACTCTCTTAAATATCCATCAGCTACTCCCCAACCTCCCCTGGAAAAATACAATTTAAATAAAAACAGGACCCGCCTCCTATGCTCATCTCTGGTTACCAGATGTTCACCCTAAGACCCTCCAATGAAGAGATTCTAGAGCTAAGAGGAACTTACATTTCCAGGGCTTTTGTTTATTTGTAGTCATTGTATTAGTCATTAGAGTAGAAGCAGCAGCAATAGTAAAGTGACAGCAGCGGTAATATATGGTTTTGCTGTTAAACCAGCAGTTCTCAAAGTGTGGCCTGGGGACCTACAGGGTCCTGAGATGCTTTCTGGGCAAAGGGAATCCACAAGGCCAAACAATTTTTTTTTTTCTTTTGGCCACAAGTAGAGTCCTAACCACTGGACCATGAAGGAATTCTCAAACAATTTTCATAATAACACTAAATTGTTGTTTGTCTTTTCACTCTCATTCTCTTGAGTATATCGTAGAATTTTCCCAAGGCTACAGGGAACGTGATAGCACAATAGAGTTAATGCTGAAACTATATGAGAATCCAGCAGTCTTCTACTAAAAAGCTAGATGTTAGATTTGCAAAAATGTAAAATACCACTAATTCTTCTGCTTTGAAAAGCAGTTGACATAAAAATATGTGTACTAATAGATAATAGCTTTACTCTTGTTTGCAAATGAATTAGGAAATACTTTTTAATTTTCTTAATTTTAATTTCTAATATGATAAATAAAGATGATAGATGTGTGCTGTGCTTAATTTCTCAGTTGTGTCCAACTCTTTGCGGCCCCATGGACCTCAGCCTACCAGGCTCCTCTGTTCATGGGATTCTCCTGGAAAGAATACTGGGTTGCTATGCCCTCCTTCAGGAGATCTTGACCCAGGGATCCAACCCGCATCTCCTGCGATACCTGCATTGCAAGTGTATTCTTTACGCTGAGCCACTGAGGAAGCCTGATAGATGTAACCCACAAAAGCCAAAGCTCCTTGGGGTCCTTGATAACCTGTAAGAGTGTGAATGAGTCCCCAGGACAAAGGTTTGAGACATGCTGCCCTAGTCCATCCTCATTCTTTCCTCTAATCCTGAGCTCTCTTTGGAGTAGTTACCATCATCATCTTTTTCAGAATGTGTGTCCTTGGCTAGGTGCAGGTTAAGGGTAAGAACATTGACCTTGAACTCAGGGGCTAGATTTCCAACTCCGCCTTTGTCCTGGCAGCCTCAAGGCCGGGGATGGAGAGCCTCTGCATCCCTCAGGGAACTCTCCCACTCACCCTGGTCAGGTCCACAGAATACTTGGCGCTCAGCTCATCCAAGGTTAATCTGTGATCATCCTGAGGAGACAGTAGAGCCACTGAGGGACAGGTGGTGACACATCATTTCCAGGGGAAAGGTTTATGGGGAAGAGGGGAGGCTCTGGCCTGTGTGATGAATTCTCAGGGTGAGATGTTAGAAGGCTGAGGGTTGAGAGATCTTTTTGGAGGGCAGTTTGTCAGCACCCTCTTCTGGTGTTCTCACCATGGCTACTTCCTTCTTCAGCTCCTCCATATCTTTCTTCTTTTTTTTCCTCTTCATTTTTTTTTCACTCATTTTAGGACTGTTTGTAGGTCCTGGGCTTGGATTCTGCTCATGAGGTGTCACAGTCCCTTTTCTCCCTCCAAGCCCCATGGGTTTCCCTGGATATCCGGCTGCCCCAGATCAACTGGTGGGAAGAAAGCAAAGAGAGTGAGGAGTGTGAGGGAACAGAGGAAGGAGGAGACTGGGGGAAGAGGAAGAATGGCTCATGGGAGGGGGACTGAGGGAGGCAGACAGGGAGGGCAGCAGGGGGCAAGCTCTGGGTGGGGGTGAGGAGGCGTGGAGGGATGAGAGGAGCCTGCGGCCTAAGTTACAGGAAGGAGAAGGGCTAAGGAGGGGGAGCCGAGGAAATGAAGAGTGGAGGGTACTATGTGCCTAAGTGCTGAAGATGCTACAGGGCCCTGAGCAGGTAGGAAGTGCAGCGGGCTTCAGGGTATGCTGGAAGCCCCCCAGCCCCAGCCCCCGTGGCTCCAAGGCAACGCCCAGGCCTGTGGTCACAAAGGCCTCTGCAAAGTTCTAACCCAGAATACACGAGTCTTAGTCTCTGGGTTTGGCAATGACTGGAGCAGGTTCTGCCCCAGAGAGAATTGTAGTCTGAAGGCAAGACTAGAGCCAAGTCCCAGCCTGGTCCTGCCAGCTTCCGGGACCCAGAGGTACCCCAGATAGCTGACTCAAAAAATAAAGTAGGCAGTCTGTATGTGAGTGTGCTTTTGCACAAGTGCACTTCCCACCGACATTGACCTTGAGCTTTTGGTTATAGGAGATCAGATAGAAGGTTAGGTCAGACTTTGGGCTTTTGAATCAACCCTGGCTTTGAATCTCGTCTCCTCTGCTTACCAGAAGAGTGTGGCTTTGGTTAAGTTACTTAACGTCTTTGTGCCTCTCTTTCCTCATCACTAGAAGAGGATACCATCTACATTATAAGCTGGCAAGAGTAAGGATTAAAGTGTGGTGCTTCATGTAAAGCATATCTGATATACATAGTATGTGTTCAACATATGAAATGAAGTGAAAGTCACCCACTCGTGTCTGACTCTTTGCGACCCCATGGACTGTAGCCTGCCAGGCTCCTCTGTCCAAGAGATTCTCCAGGCAAGAATACTGGAGTGGGTTGCCATTTCCTTCTCCAGGGGATCTTCCCAACCCAGGGATCAAACCCTGGTCTTCTGCATTGCAGGCAGATTCTTTACCTACTGAGCCACCAGCGAAGCCCTGTGCTCAACATATAGCTTGAATTAAATGTTATGAGTCTTATCTGTCGCTTAATGTACAGCTCTTCTCAGTGAGACCGAAAATACGCTTTCCATGTGAATACCCTGTATATCCTCATGACATATTTATCTCTTTTATTCACCTTCATTGATATCTTGGAAAACTAGCCAATCTGATCACACGGACCACAGCCTTGTCTATCTCAATGAAACTAAGCCGTGCCATGTGGAGCCACCCAAGACGGATGCGTCATGGTGGAGAGGTCTGACAGAATGTGGTCCACTGGAGAAGGGCATGGCAAACCACTTCAGTATTCTTGCCTTGAGAACCCCATGAACAGTACGAAAAGGCAAAAAGATAGGACACTGAAAGATGAACTCCCCAGTCAGTAGGTGCCCAATATGCTACTGGAGATCAGTGGAGAAATAACTCCAGAAAGAATGATGGGATGGAGCCAAAGCAAAAACAATACCCAGCTGTGGATGTGACTGGTGATAGAAGCAAAGTCCGATGCTGTAAAGAGCAATATTGCATGGGAACGTGGAATGTTAGGTTCATGAATCAAGGCAAATTGGAAGTGGTCAAACAGGAGATGGCAAGAGTGAACGTCAACATTCTAGGAATCAGCAAACTAAGATGGACTGGAATGGGTGAATTTAACTCAGATGACCATTATATCTACTACTGTGGGCAGGAATCCCTTAGAAGAAATGGAGTAGCCATCATAGTCAACAAGAGAGTCCGAAATGCAGTACTTGGATGCAGTCTCAAAAACGACAGAATGATCTGTTTGTTTCAAAGGCAAACCATTCAATATCACAGCAATCCAACTCTATGCCCCGACCAGTAACGCTGAAGAAGCTGAACTTGAACTGTTCTACGAAGACCTACAAGACCTTTTAGAACTAACACCCAAAAAAGATGTCCTTTTCATTATAGGGGACTGGAATGCAAAAGTAAGAAGTCAGGAAAAACCTGGCGTAACAGGCAAATTTGGCCTTGGAGTACAGAATGAAGCAGGGCAAAGGCTAATAGAGTTTTGCCAAGAGAATGCACTGGTCATAGCAAACACCCTCTTCCAACAACACAAGAGAAGACTCTACACGTGGACATCACCAGATGGTCAACACTGAAATCAGATTGATTATATTCTTTGCAGCCAAAGATGGAGAAGCTCTATACAGTCAGCAAAAACAAGACTGGGAGCTGACTGTGGCTCAGATCATGAACGCCTTATTGCCAAATTCAGACTTAAATTGAAGAAAGTAGGGAAAACCACTAGACCATTCAGGTATGACCTAAATCAAATCCCTTATGATTATACAGTGGAAGTGACAAATAGATTTAAAGGACTAGATCTGATAGACAGAGTGCCTGATGAACTATGGACGGAGGTTCGTGACATTGTACAGGAGACAGGGATCAAGACCATCCCCATGGAAAAGAAATGCAAAAAAAGCAAAATGGCTGTCTGAGGAGGCCTTACAGATAGCTGGGAAGAGAAGAGAAGTGAAAAGCAAAGGAGAAAAGGAAAGATATTCTCATCTGAATGCAGAGTTCCAAAGAATAGCAAGGAGAGATAAGAAAGCCTTTCTCAGGGATCAGTGCAAAGAAATAGAGGAAAACAACAGAATGGGAAAGACTAGAGAGCTCTTCAAGAAAATTAGAGATACCAAGGGAACATTTAATGCAAAGATGGGCTCAATAAAGGACAAAAATGGTATGGACCTAACAGAACCAGAAGATATTAAGAAGAGGTGGCAAGAATACACAGAAGAACTGTACAAAAAAGATCTTCATGACCCAGATAATCACGATGGTGTGACCACTCACCTAGAGCCAGACATCCTGGAATGTGAAGTCAAGTGGGCCTTAGAAAGCATCACTACGAACAAAGCTAGTGGAGGTGATGGAATTCCAGTTGAGCTGTTTCAAATCCTGAAAGATGATGCTGTGAAAGTGCTGCACTCGATATGCCAGCAAATCTGGAAAACTCAGCAGTGGCCACAGGACTGGAAAAGGTCAGTTTTCATTCCAATCCCAAAGAAAGGCAATGCCAAAGAATGCTCAAACTACCTCACAATTGCACTCATCTCACATGCTAGTAAAGTAATGCTCAAAATTCCCCAAGCCAGGCTTCAGCAATATGTGAACCGTGAACATCCAGATGTTCAAGCTGGTTTTAGAAAAGGCAGAGGAACCAGAGATCAAATTGCCAACATCCGCTGGATCATCAAAAAAGCAAGAGAATTCCAGAAAAACATCTATTTCTGCTTTATTGACTGTGCCAACGCCTTTGACTGTGTGGATCACAATAAACTGTGGAAAATTCTGAAAGAGATGGGAATACCAGACCATCTGACCTGCCTCTTGAGAAACCTCTATGCAGGTCAGAAAGCAACAGTTAGAACTGGACATGGAACAACAGACTGGTTCCAGATAGGAAAAGGAGTACATCAAGGCTGTATATTGTCACCCTGCTTATTTAACTTACGTGCAGAGTACATCATGAGAAACGCTGGGCTGGAAGAAACACAAGCTGGAATCAAGATTGCCGGGAGAAATATCAATAACCTCAGATACGCAGATGACACCACCCTTATGGCAGAAAGTGAAGAAGAACTAAAGAGCCTCTTGATGAAAGTGAAAGAGGAGAGTGAAAAAGTTGGCTTAAAGCTCAACGTTCAGAAAACTAAGATCATGGCATCTGGTCCCATCACTTCATGGGAAATAGATGGGGAAACAGTGGAAACAGTGTCAGCCTTTATTTTTGGGGGCTCCAAAATCACTGCAGATGGTGATTGCAGCCATGAAATTAAAAGACACTTACTCCTTGGAAGAAAGATTATGACCAACCTAGATAGCATATTAAAAGGCAGAGACATTACTTTGCCAACAAAAGTCCGTCTAGTCAAGGCTATGGTTTTTCCAGTAGTCGAGTACAGATGTGAGAGTTGGACGGTGAAGAAAACTGAGTGCCGCAGAATTGATGCTTTTGAACTGTGTTGTTGGAGAAGACTCTTGAGAGTCCCTTGGACTGCAAGGAGATCCAACCAGTCCATCCTAAAGGAGATCAGTCCTGGGTGTTCATTGGAAGGACTGATGTTGAAGCTAAAACTCCAATACTTTGGCCACCTCATGCGAAGAGTTGACTCATTGGAAAAGACCCCAGTGCTGGGAAGGATTGAGGGCAGGAGGAGAAGGGGACGACAGAGGATGAGATGGTTGGATGGCATCACCAACTCGATGGACATGGATTTGGGTAAACTCCAGGAGTTGGTGATGGACAGGGAGGCCTGGTGCACTGCGATTCATGGGGCTGCAAAGAGTCGGACATGACTGAGCAACTGAACTGAACTGAACTGAACTGATATCTTGGTACGCAGGTTGGTTGTATTAACTTTATATATATTTTACATGGAAAATTATGTTGTGCCTCCTTCCCAAAAAACCATCTGAAGCAATTATGTGTTTACATTATTTATACGTTTTTCAGTTATGCATGCCACATTTTTCCTTTCTAAGGTGGGATATTTATTTAATTGCATTTTGGTTTGGCATGCTTTTCAAAAATATGACTGAATCAGAAAACATCCACCTAGGGGCTGATGTAACATTCCTTCAGTATTCATAAATAGAAAATTTCCTTTCCCAGCTGGGACAAATAATAGTTTGTTTCTTTAATAGATTGGCTGAAATTTTCCTTCTCTTCAAAAAACGTACAAAGTAAAAACCGAAAGTCCCCCTTCCCTCCCCCTAAACTTAGATTCCCCGCTGCTGACATTACTACTGTTGGCAGTGTGCTGTGTGTTCTTCCAGTCTTTTTTCTACATTTGTACTAATAGTATCTATAAGGAGGTGGATTCTCACTTTTTACAGACTCATTCAACTCCCCTTTCATTTATGTAAAGATTTTATTTGATGGCCACAAGGCATACCATATTCTGTATTGATGGTGGTCTAATTCACTCATTCCCGCCACTAATTGATTTATAGAATGTTTCCCTTTTAACTTTTTAACTATTAAAAACATCGCTGCAGCAGCATCCTTATATATAGTACTTTTAGGCCTTTGAGCTTCAGTTTACATAGAACTGATTCCTGTTCTGAGTCATAAGATACTCTTGTTTAAAATCTTAAAAAATTTCTACCAGACTGCTCCTCGAAAGGGCTTGTCTTACCCATATCCCACCAACAAGATACAGAAATGTCCACTTCCCACACCTTTGATTACACTGGATGACCCTGACCATTTTCATTTTTTTCTATCATAACTGGCAAAACTTGATATCTTACAGTTTTAATTTCCACTTCTATATTTTCTAGGTAGTGCTCTTTCTTATATTTATTGGCTTTCTGGACTTCATTTTCCTTTTTCTGAATTGTCATTATTTGCCCAATTTTCCATTGTTTTCCTTATTGATGTGTTCCAAGGGGTTCCAACCTCTTATCATATACATTACAAATATTTTCTCCCAGCCTGTGTGTTTAATGTAGATCATAAAATCCCAAAGAGCAAGGTTAGAATTATAGTTAAAACTGTTAAGTTCATCTATGCATCATCCATGTGACAGTAGCACTTAGCCCAACTTTGCACATAGGAGGTCCCTCAAGGCAACTTTATTGACAATCAAATCAAGTGAATTTATTTTTGAAAACCCCATTCTGTCCCACAGATCTTAGCTCAAAAGTCTACCTCTTCTGAGAGGCCTTTTCTAATTACCAAATCCAAAATAGCAGCTCTCACCAGCAGTGTCAATCCATCACGTGTGGGCTTCACTGCACTTCTTAACCTCTGAAAGTATCCTGCCACTTATCCAGTGACTTGTTAAGTTTTCTATTTCTCCATGACCGTGGCGACCTTTCTGGGCTTATTTGGGCTTTATACCCAGCCCCTAGAATAGCACAGAATGGTTCATCTCCAGACAGTTCCTAAAAATAAGTTGAACAATGAATGTTCAGGTTTTATCCTCATATTATAGGGTTCGATAGCCATCATTTTGGTCTGTTATGTTTTAAAACCTGTTAGGGTTGATATGCTAGCATTACAGTTACCTGCTCATTTGCTTCGTAATTACTTATAAAAAACACCCTCTGATATATTCTTACCTGATCACTCTTGCAGCTGAATGTCACAACCAACATACCATGTTTTATAAAAATACAGTGAGGCTTTTAATTAGTATTATATTGGCTCTTCATAGCAACTTCTTTTTATCTTTACTGTATTCTGTCTTCCCAAACAGCAGTCAAGTTTAGCTTTCCATGCATTTACGTTTTTTTTATTATTCTCATTGTGTTTTTAAATTTTCTTTAATAAGCACCTGATGTCACAAATGTTAAATCTTGAGTGCAATTTGTTTTGGTTCTGTTGTAAATAGAAGCTCTTTTACTGTATTTTGTAATACTTAGAGATAAACTTGGTTTTTAAAAAAACGATATCTTGAACCTATAATTTTGAAATGCTGTAGCTTTCTTTTGGTTGACTTCCTTGGATAGTTTTAGGTATTTAACCATATTCTTTTCCAAAAAAATATGTTTTTATTTCTTCCAGCTTGTCCCTTTATTTAGACCATATAAATACAAACTTCCTACCCAAGATTTCAAATGTTGCTGCTATCGCTTTTGTTATAGTTGTTATTATTATAGTTTTCTAGACTCATACATCCTTCCCTGCTTCTCTGAACATAATTATATTTTCCTTAATGCTTTTTCCTTGAACATCTTAATCAGGAATAAATGTTGAATTTTACTGATAACCTTCTAACATCTTTTGAAATAATTATTAAATCATTTTTCTAGTGAATGTTAGTGGTTAGTTTCTGTATAATATACTGTCCTTGAATTCTACTATTTGATGATACATTAACAAATATATATATATTTATTTTATTAAATTCTATCAAAACTGTATTTGTTTCATACAATAGACTGAGCAATATAAAAGTTTTTTCTATCTTCTAGTACAATTGAAATAATATAAGGGTGTTCCTTGAGTTCTAATTGTTGACGATTTTATCTGCTCCTCAGTGCTCTGAGCAGGCTGATGGTTTTAAGTTTATAGACATAGGCCCCATGGACAGTACAGTGTTTGGTTGTTTTTAATGCTACCTGGGGCCAAAGATCTGCGAAAATGTTCTGAGTATGCCTTATTTCCTACTTCCCCCATTCTTTAATCCCTAAAATAAATGTGGGATCAGGGATCAGAGACACAGTTGACCCACGGCTTCACCTAATGAAGTGCCCCAGATGTGTGGGGGAGGCGCTGCGTTCAAAATCTAGAAAGGATTTTCCAGGAAACCAGCACCAAATGATCTAATCATTTGCCCTATGTCGTGTTGCATTCTTAGTACTCTGAGTATTTAGCTTATTGTCTGTCTCTGATGAATCTTGATATTTACTATTCTGCAGGGAAAAAGGAAAAGGCATGGAAAAAACCTGTCTGCCTGGGTCAGAGGTTGGCCTTAATTTTAACACTACATCCCATAGTAAGAGTCTCTCACGTTCTCAGATGGTTGACTCTTAACCCCCTACCCTATCTATCATTAAGGTCATGCCCTCTCCGCTTCTTGGGTTCTAATCACTTGGATCTGCCCAGCCTCTACTGGTCAAATGTTCACTGTCCACACATTCCTGGCTCCCTTTGTAGCTTCCCCAGTTCATCAAACCATTGCACTCATCAGGCTGCCTCCATGCCCACAGGTTTTTTGTTCACACCATTGCCAATGAGTATGGCATGCTGGTTAAGGGAGCTGGTCTCAGGTTTGAATCCTGATTCAGATGCTTACCATCTTTGAGACTGAGTACATAATTTTGCCTTTCCAAGCCCTAATTTTCTCATCTGAAAATTAAAGAAAACAATAGTCTCCATCTCACTGGATTAAGAGGATTTTTTCATCATCCAACCAAGATTTATTAATTGCTCAATACATGTCAGGCATCAATTTTTTAGGTGATAAATAAAGGTGGTGAAGAGAAAAATACTTCTGTGTACATGGAAAAAATTCTGGAGGAGACAGGCAAACATTTTTGCTTTTGTATAAGCAAAAAACTATATATGTGTGCATGTGAATTATATTTATATATTTTTATACACTACCTATATCCACCTATCGATGTAAATTTGAGGCAGATAGTGTTCATGAATGAAAACAGAAAGAACAGGGAAAGAGGTGCCAAAAGTGTTAATTTATTTGCTGTGGTCTGTGAGGACCTGGTGAAGAGGTAATGTTTAAGGGGCAATCTGTAGAAAGTGAGGCAGCCAGTCATGTGAATAACTAGAGAAAACGATTCCTGGCAGAGGGACCATCAAAAATAAAGGCCCTGAGGCGGGATTAAATGAGACTATACAACTAAGAGTGTGATACAGTTACAGCACAGAGAAAGCTGCAGTTAATTCTCCTACAAGTTCTATCACAATAATCACCAGCACCACCACTGCTAACGTTGTAATAAAGGGACCACGAGCTGACTCCTGACTGGTATCCCAAGATCCTGGCACAGGGCTATAAGTTTGGTGTTTTCCTCTCTCCCGTTGTTAGGGACCCCTGGGAAAACGCACACTCTCCCATCCACCCTTCCATGCCCAGCAAAGAAGCATCCCTCCTTATTGCCCATCACACCCTACCCAAGAAGATTTCTGATGTCTGCTGCTGCGGCTCAGTCACTCAGTTGTGTCTGACTATTTGTGACCCCATGGACTGTAGCCCACTAGACTCCTCTGTCCATGGGATTCTCCAGGCAAGAATACTGGAGTGGGTTGCCATTTCCTCCTCCAGTGGATTTTCCTGACCCTCTGTCTCTGCACCGACAGGCAGATTCTTTACCACTGAGCCACCTGGGAAGCCTCCAATGTCTGCTACTTATGAATTTCAAGGATTGCATCTACTTCTCCCTCCATTCTTTCCCCCTCCAAAGACAGCAACTAGAACAGTATAGACTGTTGATTGGTGTGGACAATCAGGGTCCTTCAGCCCACCATCTCCTCCCAGCCATCCCGACCCTGCTGCTCATATTAAGAGTGGCCTGCTTGTGGTCTGGCATGGAAAAAGCAGATGTGGCCCTCAGGGTCCGGGCCTATAGATTCATGGACTCTTTCTTGTCCTAGAAAAGCCTTGATGGTTCTTGGGGTGGGTTTAGCTGTGAGGAAGGACAGCCCCACTATATTCTCTTCCGGATCGTTTTGCAACCTAACTTCTTCCTTTCTCTCTTGCTCCACTGATATCATCTGTTCCCAGGTTGCTTCCCTTTGATCCTTACCTCCTGCCCTCTCTACTGCCTCCTCTACAAGCCAAATCTTGCCAGAGCACACAATTCAACACCAAAGTTTGGGAGGGAGGCAAGTGGTAAGTATAAAAATTAGACTTGTGGAAGGGACTTCTTTCATAAAGAAATGCAACTTTATTGTTTTCAAGGACATACATAGTGCCTCAAACTAATGTCTTACAAAAGGTCTTGCAGATGTTTCTTTAACAAACACAGCAGATGATAATTAGCCCATGCATTCACTATTTCTAAATGGATATTCCTTAAGTGTCCAAAAAGTTTAGGAGACTACATGTGCCACCCCTAGCAATATTGTTTATGCTTTTAATTTGCTAAACAAATGCCATTTTATTGATTGTGCAAGATAAACCTTTGTCCATGGTCAATAAATCTCAAATTCATCAGGCCCAAATTAATATGGTTTCCCGTTTCATTTTCTAAGCCCCAGGCAATGACTCGTTATTTCAAGGTTCTTCGGATAAAGTAAAATTCCAGTGTAATGAAGCAGTAGCCCTTGGGAGGTTGTTTATGGGCCTGATGTCTATCTTTTGTGCTTCCTTCCTTTCTGCCTTCGGTCTTCCATTTTCCTTAGGTGTCTCTCTCACACTCTTGGTTCACCTAGGTGTCTCTCTACAGGATATTCCCAATGCCTTCTAATCTAAGCCAGGCTTAGAGAATGGGCAGAGCTGCCGATAGAGCAGAGTGGAGGTGGGTAGGAGGTTGAGGAGGAAAAGCATCTTCCTGTAGGGACCTGAAACCAACTCCCTGTCTCAAGGGAAACTGGGCACAATGATCATAGTGCGAAGGGCGTTTGCCTGGGCGGAACAGCCCTGCCGTCTAAGAGACCAAAGCAGGACTCCTAATGCTTTCTCTCTTGTTGTCCAGAGGTTCTAACCATGTCCATGACCTAAGCTCATTCTGTGTGTCCCTAGAAGACAGGACGTTTCTGGAAACTTCTCCACCTCAATTCCAGCTCATGGCCTGGGACCTTCTTTTCCAGGGCTGGCTTGGCAGTGCCTGGGAGTGGTGCAGGTTCGTCTGGGTGGGCATGATGGGGAACGGGGGAGGGGCAGGGATTGAGCTGGCAGCTGCCCCTCTCAGCACCACATGGAACTTCTGAGGACTTGGCATTTTAAAGGCCAGGGTATTACCAAGGATGCTGACAGAGAGAGCTGGAGTTTCTGTGACATCTGGGCCTTGGGGACCAACAAACCACAAAGCAAGTGTCTGCGGCGAACGCCACAGGCACCTCGAGTGTGCAGCCTCAGTGAAGCTCCGCAGATTGCTTCCTGGTCCTGCCTCTGCCGCTACTCTGTGACCCTGGAATTTGGTCTGCTGGCGGGGTACTCTAAAGGGCAGGACTCAGAGGTGGGGCCCAGGCGTCCATGTCAGATGTCCTGTCATTGACCTCTCTCCTTTCCTGCCCACCTCCTCCGCCATACCCGACCCTCCCACCTGTCCAAGCAGCTCTCCTCTAGCGTTTCCTAAATGGCTTTGACTGGCAGACAGGCCAGCTTCTCCAACCTGTTCCCTTTCTGGCCTCAGGTCCTAGCACTCACCAGGTGGTTTCCAGGTCTGAAGGGGAACTAGGGGTCAGAGTTGAGCAGGAAGCAAATGAGGGGTGAAGGTGGGAAGAGGGGTGAGGCTGGGGAGATAAAGGGACCTTGGTGATTGGAGACAGCTCCCCTCCTCCTGGTTTAGACAGACCCTTGACTTTTGGTGTTGATCTGTTCTGGTGGGAGGTGGGGGTGAAAGGGCAGGGACTGTGGAGGGCTGGGGTACCCCTCAATTCCTTGGATAAGACAGACTGCACGTGGAATGAAGCAGGATCTGGGGAGGGGATCCCGACATGTAGTGTCTAAGCTGACTGCTCCCAGTTAGGCCTTTGGGGCAATCACCCCAAGCTAAGTTACCCTCTCCCCCAACTTGGCCTGCTGAGTTGCCTCATTCTCTCGCCCTCCCCCCAAATACACCCCAGTGTTTTCCACCCCTATCCAATGCCATCCCAGCGACACCTCCAGGGCCCCCCATCTTCTCTGTGCCTGCTTCTTCTTTCCAACAGGCTCAATAATAGGTCTCCTTCTCCACCCAGCCTGTTAGAGAGATGAGGGGAGGGGGTTGCAGCATGAGCTTAAAAGGAGGCAAGAGATAAATGTCCTAGGGGCTTGGGTGGTCGAGGCCAGGTGGGACAGAAGCCTGGGGAGGGGAAAAACAGCTGTGGAAGGTGGAAAGGGAGAAGGGGACTCCAGTGAGTGGGGCCGTGGGTTAGGGGAAAGGAGAGACCGGCTCTTAGCACAGGGGAAGGTGGGCCCAGACTGGGATGGGGGTGAAAATAGAAATGCCAACAGGGACTGTTTAAGTAATAAATGAGTTTCTTAAGGGCAGCTGTCCATGGCTGCTGTGCAGAAATGGGGCCTGGGGCCAACAGCACCGGCGGTTTTTCAGGAGAAGCCAGAAATTCAGATTTTATGTGAAAGCCCCTAAGTTTTAGATATTAGGCCAATTGAAAACAAACAAAAAAACCACCCACACTATATAGGGCAGCCAAACCAAACAATATCCACGGACCATATTTGGCTTGTAGGCCATCCATTTTCGACCTCCACTAAGTGACCAAAAATGCTTGTTGGGGGAAAAAACAAACACTTGTTTGATGACTGGAACTTGGGAGGCCTGGGTTGTAGTGCCAGTTCGGCAGCTCCTCCCTTTTTGACCCTGAAGGAATCAATGCACCTCTGCCCCTCTCTTTGTGAAATGTGGAGGTGGGACTAATGATCTCAGAGGGCCCTTCTAGTTCCGATGTTCTGTGATTCCAGGTGGAAGGTGGAGGGCCTCAGAGACCAGTTAGCTGGGACCGGAATCTGAGAGGAAGAGGTTCCGCGGAGTCAGGGCTCCAAGGACCAGGGAGCCCAGGATGGAGGGCCCTGAGGGGAAGGCGCAAGGATCCGTAATAGGGATGGAGGCCGGGTTCAGAGCCCTGGAGGGGTAGGTAGCCAGCAGTCGGGGGCGGCACTCTGGGGGGTCGGGGTGAGGCACGGGGGTGCTTACCACCGGGATATCGCCGCAGGATCAGCTTCCGGACCTCATCGTAGATGAAGATAAGGAGACTGTAGGGGAAGGCGCAGAACCACCAAGTGACTCTGAAGGAAACAGGAGTGTCAGGAGCATCAGAAGTTGCTTCCGAGGGAGGGCCCAGAACTTGGCTCCTAGCCGGGGGCCCTTCTGAGGGGACACTCACTTGAGCGGGTACATTCGGAGAGCCACCCCCATGCCCGGGCAGTACGACAGAAAGGCGGCCAGTGCTGTCTCCTCCAGGAGCCCAAAAATCAGAATCTTGTTCCTGGAAAGGCAAAGAAAGGACGGTAAATAGGGTTTGAGGGGAGGGCGAGAAGCGGGGGCAGAGATCTAGGGTGACCCCTGGTGGTAGAAGGGAGAGAGGCGGGAAGAAATGCGGAGGAAAGGCTACAAATGATGTCTTCCCATGCCTTCTTTAAACGCCCTTTTCTCATGCTACATGTAACCAAAGAAAGATTGTCTTTACTTTTTCTTCTTACTAGTTTCACCACCGATTGTTGTCTATAACATATACGTTCATTCATTGAAGACGCGTTTCCTATGTGTTGGGTGATAGCCTACACAGCCCTGTGCTGGAGAAGCTTCCTTCTGGAGAAAGGGGGCCTGCCCTCAGGCATCTTATAATCTTGTTAGTGCTCCAGGCACTTGGCCTTTGAAAGTGTGGTCTCCCCAGCAAGATGCTTTGGGAACTCCTTCAGTTCAGGACCCATAGATGTCTTATACCTTCTCAGTGTCTTCTACAGCCCCTGGTAGCTGCTGGTCGTAGATACTCGATAAAGAATGGTTATGTTCCCTGCTTGCTGTGCCTTGCACAGTAAGGACTCTCTGCTCCTTGTTCTCTTCTCCCTGCCTTGTCCCCATTAGTGATTTTAGCTCAGTGGAATCTTTCTCTTGTGCTACCTTTCTTTATCTAACAGACACTTTCCCTTCTTCCACCTAGGATCTTAATGCTATTAACTTCACCAGAGTTTTGGCATCTTTTTTTTTTCTTCTTAAAGTAAGAAATTGTGACAGAACTCACGGGAATTGTGCCCATTGTTTGCAGTAGAAGAAAAGAAAGAAAATGGGAGTGATACCTTCAACACTGATCACCATCCAGGCTGGAAGTACGGAGGAAATCACTGAGTACCCCCTGGATTCCAGGCTCTGTGATGGGTGAGCCACCCAGTGTAACAACTTCGGGCTCAGCCATTCCCAGTTGGGTGACCTCAGGCATCTCAGAGGATGTATGTGAATCACTTAGCACAGTGATTGGCACCTATAACTCATACTAGTAGAAGGCCCTGAACTTGACTCTGAGTAACTCTCAGCCCTCCAAGGATAACACCACCATCACAAGGCAAGTGCTATAAACTGGAGCCACCCGCCAAGTGGAGGGGAGCACAGGAGATCCTATATTTAGAGCTGGTCCAAAGGTGAGGATGGGTGAGTATTAGAGTATAAGATGGAAGGAATGGAGGAAGGGAGAGAAGAGGTATGGGGAGATGAAAAGGAAGGTGGAAGACCATAGTGAAGGAGACTTTAGAAGCAAATTGAAACTCATCATAAATAGTCCTCTTCTCTCATCTATTTCCAACAATGCTACGGATATACAGCTGGGCAACTGCAGTCTGAGACTCCAGCAGATCTGGGCCTATGTGGCTGGGCCCGAGTGCCCTCTGCCGGGTGGACGGGGCTGGTGGGCGGCGCTCACTTCATTCCCTGCTGGAAGACTGAGTTGCGGCGGGTCTTGCAGATGATGAGGTCAGCCCATTGCACGACCACAATGCTGGCAAAGAAAGCCGTGTGGCACGTGAACTCCACCACCTTCCGTTGTTCATAGGTCTGGGGGAGGGCAGGCAGAGAGAGGTGAGAGAGTGAGAGGAAAGGGGAGGACCAAAGTTCATTGTGCTCCAGGGCAGATGTTAAACCCTGTGCACCTACACCACCCTTAGCCTCCAATCCCACTGGCGGCGGCTGACCACTCCTGCCAGGCGTTCAGCCTCACCCTTATACGCGTGCATCTGCACTTACACAGACCACTCACCCACTCCTGTCCGTAGCTGTCCTCCAGGTCATTCATGGACCGGTCATCCCAGTCCAGGCGGATTCCCAGAAGCCGTGAAGGCAGAAAACCATTCTCTGCCAGGATCACGAAGTAGGTGAAGAAGCCACCCAGAGCCTGGATCATCCCTGTGGGTGGGCAAAGGACAAAGGGCAGGGCCTGGGTCAGAACAGGTAGCAGGGTGGAGCCAGCCCCTATGGGCCAGAGATGGACATCCCTGACCCTTGGGGAGGTCGCCCCTGTCCTGGAATTTTGCAGGGGGATCATCCCTTCAAAAAAGGAAAGGCATCCTCTTGGGGTTCACTCCTGAACCCGGGGTCTGGCCGCACCGATCTGTCCATAGGCCATGCTGATTAGCCTCTCGTTCACCAGCTTGTCCGTCTGTGGGTTTCTGGGCTGCCGCTTCATGATGTCACTCTCAGCTGCCTCGTAGGCCAAGGAGATGGCAGGGACCTGTGCGAGGGGGCCGTGGGGGAGGGGAGGGTGTTTGAAGGGAGAGGGTGGGGGCAGAGGACGATCCGCAGTGAAGAATCTGACATAATTCAAACACTTATTAAGTTTCCCAAACCCTCTCATCCTCCAGGCCTGTGCTTGTCTTCTCTGCAACCCTCACAGCCTGCTCAGGTGCCCCTGCTGCACCTCTTCTTCCCTCTGCTGCCTATCCCTACCCACTGCACCCCCACAACTGCCTTGCCTGTCCCCTCTTCAACCCCTGGCCTCACCATGTCAGTGCCCAGGTCAATGCAGAGGATGGTCACGGTGCCCAGAGGCAGGGGGATGTTGGCGATGATGAACAGCAGGAAAGGGGTGATCTCGGGGATGTTACTGGTCAGGGTGTAGGCGATGGATTTCTTCAGGTTGTCAAAGATCAGGCGGCCTGTGGGGAGGTTCTGAGGGCATCAGGGAGACCGGAAGGACCCTCCCCACCCCTGGCTCCTGAAAGCATGGCTGCCCATCTTCCCAGTAGGGGGAAATTTTGTGTTGGAGTTAAATCAGAAGGTGGATGCCTGAAACCCTGAGTTGAGTCTGTAACTGAGGTAAAAGGCAGGGAAGCAGCTGTGCCAGCTTGGACATCCGGGGTGCTCCTCCAGCCTGTACAGCCCCTCACCCTCCTCCACGCCAGTGACGATGGAGGCAAAGTTGTCATCCAGCAGGATCATGTCGGCGGCCTGCTTAGACACGTCGGAGCCAGCGATGCCCATGGCGATGCCGATGTCCGCCTTCTTCAGTGCCGGGGAGTCATTCACCCCATCCCCCGTCACCGCCACAATGGCTCCCTGGGGAGAGGGTACAGCCAGAGCTGGGGGGTTCAGCCCCTGCACACGCCTGGCCCTGGCCCTGGCCCCTTCCCCTGACACTCACCTGCCTCTGGCAGCCCTCCACAATGATGAGCTTCTGCTGAGGAGACGTCCGGGCAAAGACGATCTCTGTGTGATTCTTGAGGATCTCGTCCAGCTGCTCCGACGTCATGTCTTTCAGGTCAGAGCCGTGCACCACACACGCCTTGGCTTCTCTGGAGGCAGGGGCAGAGCCAACTGATTCCCTGGAGCCTGAGAGCACCCCCTGGCCCTCCTCGCTGCTGCAGGGACTCCCCCATGGCTTCAGTCCTCCTCTCCTTCTACAACTCAGTGCTCTGCCTCTCCCCTTTCTCTCTTAGAGGGATTGATGCTCAGTCTTCCCCATGTGACATCATCACAGTCATCAGCACAGTGTGCCAGGCCAGGTGCTAGTTCCTTTACACGTATCTCACTCCTAGAGCAACCTGGTAGCGTAGATACTACCCTCATCTTGTAGTTGAGGAAATGGAGGTCCAGGAAGGGAAAGTGATGTCTTCAAGGTTACACAGCACAGCCTGGCCACCCCTCAGGATCAGGGAACCAGAGGTTAGGACCAAATAGCCTGGGATGCTCGAGCGTCCTGTGGGAGAGGCTGAGTTGATGGCAAGGGGTCCTGCAGAGCCTCACCTGGGGTTGACTTGGCTAACAGGAATGTTGAGCCGGGCTGCAATGTCCTCCACTGTCTCATTGCCCTCTGAGATGATGCCCACACCTTTGGCAATGGCCTTGGCTGTGATAGGGTGGTCACCGGTCACCATGATCACCTGGCAGGAAGAAGAAAAGAGAAAAGGAAAGCAGCATTAAGGTTTTTTTCTCCTCTTATTCCTTCCCCAAAGTCTTCCAACTAGATAGTGGGACTGGAAGCGGGACCAGCCAAAATAACTGAATTGTGTGTGTTTGGGAGGGAGGATGAGAGGAAGAGATGGCAAGTTGTGTTCAGGAGATATAGAGAAAGTTTGCCTAAATGCAGGAAAGCCTCTCTGATAGAGTAACAAGTTAATGAGGGTCCCCTGGAAGAGCAGCCTCTAGGATTGTTTAGGAGTTTGGATTTCATGGGATACGAGGTCGTCAGAGCTGGAAAGACTCTTAGCATCTTCTTCATTTCAATGACGAGGAAATAAAGGCTCCGGCCATTTGTTTTAGCCCCTTCATTGCTGCAAGTCCAGGAGCCAGGACGGACATGGTTTTCTTAGTGCTCAATGTGATGGCTGCTGGCATCCTGACCGGACTGGGCAGGGATAGGAGGGGCCGCCTCCTCTGTCCCCCCCTCCGCCTTCCATCTCGCGCTCCGCTGCCTCGGCAGCCCCTTTACCATGGGGCTCCCTGCCTCAACAGCGACGATGTTCATTGTGCAGTTGCAGAATGGATGGAGTTGGATGAGGTGGGTGGTTAGCATCTGAGAGGCTGGATAAGAGGCTTTTATAAGTGTCAGGAGATCAGAGCTGGCTTAGGACAGCATTTGCATGTGGGGGTTTTTGGGGTGAAACCCACGGATCTGAGAAGGAAGCCTCTTCAGGCCCTATTGCCTTCTCTTCCACCCCCAAAGGCCATACGGGCCTCCCAACTGAAAGACAGAAGCATCTTTGCAGTTCTCATCCTTCTTCTCCCCCTGAGGGGTTTGGCACTGTCCTCCACCCTCTCCGTGAAGCCCTGTCCTCCCTTGGTAGGCATATTCCTGCTTTCCCAGAAACATCTGCCCCGGGCATCTTACAGACACTTCTAATGTCAGGGCAAACAGAACTAGTTATCTATTCCTACCACCCTCACTGAGCCTGCCTCTCTGCTCCCCACCTGAGATTCTGTCCCTCTGTTCATCCAGTCCCTCTGTCTTCTGGATCTTCCTTGCCTCTCGATTTGAGTTTGCTCACCAAGTTCTCAAAACCTCTCTCCAGTGTTAACTCCCCCACTCCCTTTGTCGGTGCCCTCACTTGGGTCATTCCCTTGCCTGTGCTATTGTGTTAACTTCTTACACTGTCTCCCTGACTCGAGTTAACTCTTCTCCAAGTGCAGCCCCTCCTCCATCTAGGTCTAGCCTCCTAAGAGCTAGCTCTGTCCTGTGATACCTGTGACTCGCAGTGGCTCGCAGGATAAAGCCCAAGACTGGCATTTAAGCAAAGTCCTTCCAACTGGCCCTGGCCCTGGCTCCAGTCTCCATCCCAGCCACTCCTCAGCCATCTCCCAGTGCCACCCCCACGTGCCCTGAACAGTCCAACCACGGCAGGGTACATGCTGTTCCCTGCTGCTACCTTCTGCTCCCTCCCTCCTTTCAAAATGCTCTTCACCCTTCGAAGATCAGATCAAATATCATGCGCTCTGTAAAACTGTCCAGTTCTCCAAGGTGGACTTAACTGCTCGCTGCTTCTCTGAGTTCCCCGGACATGCTTTCCCCAGGCCTGGCGACAGTTCTGATCATGGCAACAGGCTGCCTGGGGACAAGCGGTGCATGGGCTTTCCGGATGAGCCGGCCAGGCTTCCTCTAGCCAATCTGCCTCTTAATAGCAGTTTTATTTTGGGAAAGCTACTTACCGCTCTGAGTCTCAGCTTGTTTTATTTTTAAATGGGAGTAGTGATGCCTAGCTTAGAGACAAAGAGTGGTGGCAGGGTTCAGAAATCACATATTTGTACATATATACACACAAGCACTCAAGTGTGATGGTTAAAAATAACAGATGCCTTGGTTCAAATTCCAGCTCTACCACTTACTAACTCTGAGGCCTTGGGCGTGTTACTTTAAGTCTCAGTTTCCCTTCTGTAAAAAAAGGGAAAATAGTAGTGCCTACTTACAGGGTTGTAGTGAAGATCAAGTGAGATCATACAGATTTGGCGCTTAGAATAGTGCCTGATGCATATTCTGGTGGTGGTTGTTGTTTAGTTGCTCAGTTGTGTTTGACTCTTTGTGACCCCATGGACTATAGTCTGCCAGGCTCCTCTGTCCATGGGATTCTCCAGGCAAGAATACTGGAGTGGCTTGCATTTTCTACTCCAGGGATCTTCCCGACCCAAGGGTCAAACCCATGTCTCTTGAGTCTCCTGCATTGGCAGGTAGATTCTTTACCACTGGTGCCAATATAAAGCCTCACAAAACAATGGGCTCTTTTTATTATTAGAGTATCTGACCCTTAGCAGGTGCTCAAAGATCCTAGCTGTTGAAATTGTTCTGTGATTAATTTCAAGGCATCTTTCCCCCAGAGGGATCATGAGCTCTGGAGGCTAGGCACTGTATCTTATTTGTTTTTGTATCCCCAGTGCCTGGTTCAGCCCTCAATAGACAGACTGAGTTGAATGGATTTGGGAGTAGGTGAGATGTTGGAAAAAGAGGAACAAATGATGGCTTCAGAACTGGCAACTGGACAGGCTAATAGTGGTAAAGAGCTGTGTCTTGGAAACAAGAAAGTAACCAAGATGGAAGGAACTTTTGTTTGTTTGTTGAACACCAGCACCTTGAACAGTGCCTGGTACATACTTGGTAAACAACAAATATTTGTTGAATGAAGCACACATGTAACACAGAAGAGGGAGTGGTTGTTGAGAATGCCTAATCTCATCCCAAACAGCTAGAGAGAGGGAGTGGGCAGTGGCTGGGAAGAGGAAAACAACCAGATCTCCACGACAGGGGCTGTGCCTGGAGAGAGAGAGGATGGGCATGGGAGACTGATTACTCTGAGCAAAAGGACCAGAGTGAGAGTCTAAGGCAAAGCTGAAACTTTCCTTGCAGATGGACAACTTCTCCTCTTGGTCAGTGGGAAGGAGGCCACCAGTGGTCGGGTCTCCCCAGGGCAGCGGCCCCCATGTCCCCTGGACCTTTGGTGTTTGGGAGGAGGGATGAAGCGAGGCCAGTACCTTGATGCCTGCACTCCGGCACTTGCCCACAGCGTCGGGCACGGCAGCCCGTGGAGGGTCAATCATGGACATGAGCCCCACGAAGCAGAGCTTCTCCGTGGGAAAGTTCAGCTCATCTGTGTCAAATTTGAAGCCCCGAGGAAACTTTCCAGAGGGCAGATTCAGTTGACAGAAGCCTGAAGAGGGCAGATGGGAGGAGTGAGAGCAGGCTGATGGTCACCTGGGTGTACCTCCACACCTCTCATCCCAGGGAAGCCTTTCTGAGCCCTGCTCCCTGCTTCTGTCCCCTCACCCAGGACGCGCTCCCCAAGTCCTCCCAGCTCCAGGTAGGCATTCTGGAAGGCATCTTGCATCTCCTTGTCCAGAGGGATCTCTTTGCCCTGCACCAAGATGGAGGAGCAGCGGTCCAGGATGCGCTCAGGGGCCCCCTTCATCACCAGCACATGGCTCTGGGGGCTGTCTTCTCGCTCGTGGATGGACAGCTGGAGAGAGGACAGGCAGTTACAGAGGGGCCAGACTTGTCTCAGAGGCTCCAGTGCCCAGCACGGAGCCTGGGAAAGAGCAAAGGATGGTAAAATTCCCTTAATAAAATAACCCCTGAGCCACTGACCACTGTCAACATACGGAGAGTCTCTGTGTGTGGATGGGTGTTTGGACCTCATAGTCATAACCCTGTAACCTGAGAATCACTTTCCCATAAGACATTTATTCACTCAACAGATATTTACTCTGATCACTTAGGACAGGCCCTGGGCTGGGGCGAGGTGGCTCTGGCATCCGCATGCCCCATCACCATACTGGGTTCAGGGGGCTTTACCCATATGGCTTTTAAAATTTTATTTATTTATTTATTGGCTGCACTGGGTCTCCGTTGCTGCACAAGCTCTTTCTCCAGTTGCAGTGAGCAGGGTCTATTCTCTGGTTGTGATGTGTGGACTTCTCATTGCCATGGCTTCGCTTGTGGAGCATGGGCTCTAAAGCACACGGGCTTCAATAGTTCGCAGCTCTTGGGCTTTAGAGGGCGGGCTCAGTAGTTGTGGTGCCTGAGCTTAGTTGCCTTGAGGCAAATGGGATCTACCTGGACCAGGGATTGAACCCGTGTTCCCTGAATTGGCAGGCGGATTTTTAACCACTGGACCACCAGGGGAGCCCCACCCCTATGGTTCTGAGGCTGCTTTCCTGGCATTTAGCAGAGAGGGGCAGGCTGGGGGATACCCTAAGGATATTTCCAAAGTATGATTCAACTGAACGGAATGGAAGGGTTGGGAGACTGGAGCCAGAGGATGTGGAGTCCTAGAGGGAAGAGTTGAGAGGGTGGTAGCTTATAGTAAAGAAACGAAGGTTTGGGTGCTGGGGACAGGAGGTGGTTGCAACTAGACGTCTGGTCATCCACGTTGCCAGGGGGATGAGGCAGGGGTGAGAGGAGGTGATGCTCAGATGGCCTCTCTCCACCGGTGGATTCCCCCTTGACTTTGTGTGCCCCTCACTTCCATCTCTTCCTCTCCCCCTGACCCGGCATCCAAACCCCACCTGGTACTTATTGGTTGAGTTGAAAGGGATCTCTGCCACCTTCGGGTTTCTATCCCTCATCTTCCTCACGGAGCCGCAGGACAGCTCAATGCACTTGAGGAGAGCTGACTCGGAGGCATCACCTGCTGTGTCCCGCTGCCAATGAGGAGAATTCAGTGTCATGGTGGAAGACCAAGCACACCATCCTCTGGGCAGCCACAGGGTGTGAAAGGGGAAGCTTTGTGTCAGGAAAGGGGGCAGACTGTGGAGACCCGCCCCTACCTTACCTTAGACACAGAGATGTTCTCCTGCCCTGCCTTGAACACAGCACGGTTGCAGAGACCAGCAATCCGGGATAGGGCAGTCCATGTCGGGGATCGTTTGTCAAAAGTGGCCCCTGGGAGGAAAGCAGGGAGAAGAAGGAGGTCGGCTCCCCTTTAGAGCCCTTATCTCATCCCACCCGCCCTGCCAACCCCAGTGCTCTGAACACTCCCCCCTGCTCTGGGTAGAGCACCCAATCACCAGACTGATCCTCCGTGGTGTCGGCCTCATGGATCTGATTGTCAAACCACATGTGCGCGACGGTCATGCGGTTCTGGGTGAGGGTACCGGTCTTGTCAGAGCAGATGGTAGAGGTGGAGCCCAGCGTCTCCACCGCCTCCAGGTTCTTCACCAGGCAGTTCTTCCGAGCCATGCGCTTGGCTGTCAGGGTCAGACACACCTGGTAGAGAGAGTGGGCAGTAAAAAGGGCTCCACCTGGAGCTAGAGATGACCTTGTTCTTACCCCAGACCATGGCTCTGTCCCTCCTCTCTTGATCCTACTCCAGGAACATTGAGAGGGACCTAGGTGTAAGTCGTGAATGTGTTCCACTTTAGACGTGTTGAGCTGAGATCGTGAGTGTATATTTAGCTGAAATGTCCAGTAAGGAGTTGAAGATATTTGGCCAGCGCAGGGTGTAGGTATGTGTGTATCATCAACATGGAACAGGCACCAGGAACTGGGAGGAGAAAAGCTCACTCGGGTGCATTAGGAGAAGAACAGAGCACTGAGGCCCGAGGATCAGTAGGGGGTGGGGAGGAGGAGATACTGCAGGGAACAGGGGAGAGGAGAACCAGGGTGGCAACCTGCCACAGCCATCAGCAAAGGAGAGAGTGCTAGGAAGGTGGACAGCAGTATCCATTTCAGCAGCAGAGTGAAGGATGGGAGCTGAGGAAAGGTCACTGGATTTGCTAGTCAGTCACTGGCGACCTTTGAGAGAGGCTTGACAGGAGGGACCTTTGAGAGAGGCTTGACAGGAGGGTTGGCCAGGACGAGCTCCAGATGGCAGTGGAGAGATGACTAATACGAGGGTTGTGAGGAAAGGTGACTAGGAAGATCTCCGGGAGAGAAACCGAGTGCTAAGACACAGCCCAACCTGAGACTTTTCTTACTCAAACTCTGAGCCAGGTACTAAAGTGGACTTTTTCAGACTCACTTTCTAAGCCATGTAGTAATGAGAAATCGAATGTGTGATTTTAGGGGCTGGAAGTGAAAAAACTGCAGAAAAGCTACAAGCCTCTCTCGCTTTTGAGGCAGGGGAGCAGAGCCCTCCCTGGGTAGCCCCTCAAGCTGATCCACTCACGGTGACAGTGGCCAGCAGGCCCTCGGGCACATTGGCCACAATGATGCCGATAAGGAAGATGACCGCCTCCAGCCAGCTGTAGCCCAGGATGAGGGACAGCACGAAGAAGGAGACCCCAAGGAACACGGCCACCCCTGTGATCAGCTGGATGAAGTGCTCAATCTCCATGGCTATGGGCGTCCGCCCAACCTCCAGGCCCGAGGCCAAAGTGGCTATGCGACCCATCACGGTCCGGTCACCGGTGGCAATCACGATGCCCCTGGCAGTGCCTGTAACACAGGAAGGGACATCAGGTGGGGTACCTTGGGGATCCTAGGAACTGAAGTCCTTTCCTGCTTCCTGGGAAAGGAAAACCAGCACAGCATGCATGAGCCAAGGACTCCCATCCTGGAGGGTGCCTCCAGGAGACTACCTCCCTTGGCTTCCTCTCCCAGGACAGATGGCCAATCCCAGAACTCAGTGCAACAGCACGTTATTCTCTCTTATACTTGGACCTGGGGTTGGGGGTGGGGGTGGGGAGCAAATCCTTGCAAATAAACTCAAAGTTCACATTGAGGAGATTCAGTGAATGCAATAAAAGTATTGCCTATGGTTATTTCAGTAAAATCAATCTCATCTCTTAGATCTTGTGTGTGCTGAGTCATGTCTGACTCTTTGTGACCCTATGCACTGTCGCCCACCAGGCTTCTCTGTCCATGGGATTTCCCAGGAAAGAATACTGGAGTGAGTTGACATTTCCTTCTCTAGGGGATCTTCCTGACCCAAGGATCAAACCCACATCTCTTGCGTCTCTTGCGCTGGCAGGTAGGTTCTTTACTACTGCTCCACCTGGGAAGCCCTAATCTCATACTTGTTATCATTCAAAAATATAACAATATTTTTGAACACAATATATTGTGTTCATAAATAAATTTGTAAGTAAAGCACTTATGGGTTTTCCCTGTAGTCATAAGTTTTTCTTTCTCGACACTAGGTACAAATCTCTCTAGAAGACGCTAGGCAACCACTAGCTCTTAGGTAGACATTCCAGGTGTACTCAGGGGAGGAAGTGCACTGTTGCAGAAAGAGCATGCATCGGAACCAGCCAAACCTGGGTTTGCATCCTTGTGTGAATTCCTTCCTACTCATTTTAATAATGAAATGAGACAGTGCTGTGATATACCTAAAGCAGCGTCTGGCACATAGTAGGCACTCCAAAAACATTAGTTCCATTCATTTCCTCTCCTCTCTCCAAAGTCAGTTCAGGGTAATCAGTGGCATGTTTTAAGAGGCATTTTTACCAATTGTGGGAAATGCAGAGCAACTTTCAGAATCTCAGTACATTAAAAACTTAAGAAACAATGTGTGGTGATCTTTTTTGCTGTGAATCCAACTTGCTGAAGGAAGGGCAAAGCCCAGAGAAGCAGAACAGACTGAAGAGAAATGAGATATAAGAAGGGAAAGTTGGGGGGGGGGATGGGAGAGGGGGAGATACAAGGCCTCTCTGACCCACTTTCTGAGGCTACTCGTCTAGTCAGACATTTCCTCCCACCAGCGCGGGTCCCGCCTCCCTCTCCGAGTCAGCCCCCGACACTGCTCACAACCACAAGGGATAGGGTTTGGGGTGTGCTTGGACTCTAGCCACTCGGTGGTGACAGCTCCGGGACCTCTTCCTGGCCTTTGGTCATCTCTAGAAGCCAGACTGAGGGCCCACAGGGCAGCCTGGGCATGACCAACAGTTCCTTTTGGTGAAGCCCAGGCCTGGAGGCAGTGTGAGGAAAGGCCCAAGTGTTCACCTGGACCGGATGCTTTCTTACCCCTTCCCCAGTCTGGGTCCTGGTCAAACAAGGGTCAGGAGATGAAGCAACTAGTCCTAGAACCAGGAGCGAAGGGGGCCATCAGTCAAACCAAAGACGTCTAGGAGTTGAGGCTGCTTTGGGGGATGTGTGTGTGTGTGTGTGTGTGTGTGTGCGCGCGCGCGCGCACGCGTGTGCGCGCGCGTGTAGTGGTCTTGGCTCATATCTGAAGGCTTGGGAGCCCGCTCTGTCCTGGGGTGGGCAGAACAGAGCTCTTACTGTGGGGAGGTAACTCTTCCATGGAGTCACACTGCCCCAGCCGATTTGCTGCCCTCTGGAGAGATTATGTCTGTTATACTCAGGGCTCTAGATGCTTTGATCCCCTTCTTCATAGCCAGGCCCTTGACAAGCAAGCATGGCCACAGCCCCGAGTGCTGCCTGGGGACCCAGGATTTAGGCTCCTCCCGCAGCTTCTGTGGAAGCAGGGGCTCCCCACCAGGCTGGTCTCTCACCTTCCACACAGTTGGTGGAGAAGAAACAGATATTGCGGGTCTCCAGGGGATTCTCGTGGGTGAACTCGGGAGAGCGGGTCTGGGGTTCTGACTCGCCTGTCAGGGAGGAGTTGTCCACCTGAGGAAGAAGGCAGTGTAGGGTCATCAGACGGGCAGACACGCTTGTGCACACACAGCTGTGTCCTGCCTCTAGCCACACTCCTATCAGTCACCATGACTCTGGAGACAGAATTACACTTGCTCTCATCACATATTTATAGCGTTACTCAGCTATTGTCCCTGCTCTGGTTTGGAATCTGGGCTCATTGACTGCTTCTGTGACCTTGGGCTGGTTACTTAACCAACAGTGCTTCTGTTTTACTCATCTTTAAATGGGGAATGGAAGCAGAATTTCTGCAATGCACAACTACAGGGGGTGCCACCAACACTGTAGTCTGTGATAACGGCACTGTCTAGGACTTGTGTGACCACGCGCAACATCCCTGGGTGGTCACACCATTGTTGCAGAGTTAAATTAGATAGCCTGGGTGAATGTATATAAAGCATCTGACACATAATAATACTCAATAAATTGTTGCTATAAAGTGGATATCAAAGAAACTCAAAGAAACACCTGGGTGCAGCGCATTCATGGCACACAGATACAAGCAAACAATGTGCAAGCACTAGTATAAGACAAGGTGGGGCTGGGCAGGTGTTGACACCTGGACCTGAGTCTCCCAAACTTTAAACCTCTAACTGGCCCCTCTCAGCTTCAGACAGCTTGCTTTTTAGACTCAGCCAGTGGCTCTGACACGGCCTCCTCACCTTACAGCCATGAGAAGAGATGATCCGGAGGTCAGCAGGCACACGGTCTCCACCCTTCACCTCCACCAGGTCTCCCACCACCACCTCCTCCGCATTGATCTGCATCTTCTCTCCTTCTCGAACCACAAGGGCTTGCTGTGGGGAAGTCCCAGGCATCTCAGGTTGTGCTCATCTCTACCCCACCTTCCTCTTTCATTGATCTCCCTCCTCACCTCCAACCCCACCAAGGAGGACAAATCTGGCACCCTTAGCAACAAGATAGGTCCCAGTGGGGAGAACTAGAGGGTCTTTTCTGCCCAAGCCTCCATCTCTGAGCACAAGCAGTTGAGAGGAGCTAAGCCAGACTCTCCCAGAAACCTTATGCCTCAGCCCACAGCCTAGCCCCCAGCCATCTACCTGAGGCACCATGTTCTTGAAGGAATCCATGATCTTGGAGCTCTTGGCCTCCTGGTAGTAGGAGAAGCAGCCAGTGACGATGACCACAGCTGCCAGCACCACGCCCAGATATAGCTGGTGAGGAGAAAGGTTTTGAGGGACCTGACTTTTCCCAGCCCTACAGAGACAGCTGCCACTCAGGATGAGAACTCAGTGCCACCTTTGTTTGTGTCTGGAAGTGAGAGTGGTGGAAGAAAGTCCTTCTCTCCCATTTCCCCCTCAACCTTCTAATCCCCAGCCACCTAAGACTAGAGGGGAGGGGGAAATTGTAGGGAGTTCCCAGGACTAGGACTTCTCAAGGTGGGAAAGACCTGGGGGTACAGACAAGCCCACTTAAGTGTGAAGGAACAGGGAGGGGCTGTCTCAACTGTGAGTGTGTGTGTTGAAGGGGGTGTTTCTAGATGTATATAGAAGGCTTTCTGGTGGCTGAAATGGTAAGGAATCCACCTGGAGGTCAGGAGACCTGGGTTTGATCCCTGGGTCAGGAAGATCCCCTGGAGGAGGTCACAGCAACCCACTCCAGTATTTTTTCCTGGAGAATCCCATGGACAGAGGAGCCTGGTAGGCTACAGTCCATGGGGTCACAGAGTCACACATGACTGAGCAATTAACACTTTTCACTTTCAGAAGCCTCACCCCTTTTCAGTCCAAAGAGGAGAAGGGCTGTGGGATTGTACAAGAGGTCTTGCTCCCTGCCTCCCCCCGACCCACTGTACTGGAGATTTAGGGCTAGAGGACAGAGTCACAGGCTGGTTCAGGGGTCAGGTGTGCTGGCTCACATTGTCGTTGGACGGTTCATCCTCCATGGCAGCCTGGATGCCAAAGGCCAGGAAGCAGAGGATGGCCCCAATCCACAGCAGGATGGAGAAGCCCCCGAAAAGCTGACGACAGAACTTGACCCACTCAGGGGTGGTTGGGGGTGGGGTGAGCGCATTGGGTCCATCCCGAGCCAGAATGTCCTGGGCCCGCTGGTTGGTGAGGCCCTGAGGGAGGTGAGGAGAGGTGAGGGAGCTGAGCTCACATCCAGAACCAACCTGGCCCTTCACCGTTTCCCGCCAGGAACCTCACAGGGGCATAATGTCCAGGTGGAGGGAAAAATCCCACCTGGTTGGAAGGGGTGGGGGTCATCAGGAGAGGCCACATGGAGGAAGTGGCATTTGCAATGGGTGTTGGAGGTTTCAAAGGCTGAGGATATGGGCTGTGGCTCCCCCAACTCTGGTCAACCTTGGGTTGAGACACATTTTGATTAGGGCCACAGTAATTGCTTCTGGAGGCAGGCTGGATAAGGCTCTCTAGAAAGACATCTCAACTGGTCCCCCTGCCCCCCACCCTGCCTCATCTCTCTCTTCCTTCAGATTCCCCCCTTCACCAAGGATTCAAGAAGGTCCTACATTATTGACCATCAATGTCACACAGCCTTGGTCACCACTCATCACTTTCCCCAGAAAGCTTCACCTGGCCCTGTACTCTGAGCCCGAGGCTGGCCCAGACACCCCTCTCTGGTCCCCTTGTATCCCAGACATGATTCTAGGGCTGCTAGACTTGAAGGCAGAAGCCACTTCTTAATTATTTTTCTATCTGTCCTCTTGTTTATTCAATAAACGTGTACTGAGCGCCTACATGTCAGGCAATAGAGTCAGAGCTGGGGATCCAGGGATGGACAAGACCCACAAGTCCCTGCCCTGTGAAGCTTATGATCTCATGAGGGGATACACAATAAACAGACTTTACTGCCAGATAGTGAAAAATGTTATTCTAAAAAATAAGCTACGGTTATTCTATGCTAAGGGCATAGAATTTTCAAAAAGGCAGTCAGGGAAGGCCTACATTTTTGATGAATGACTTATTACTTTTCAAAATGATGGGTGTGGTAATGTGACTGTGCCACCAACTATTGACGTAATCGTGGGAAGTTCTACTCCCTCTCTGAGTGTCCTTGCTTTAATGAACAGGGCTCCACACCTGGCTTGTTGTAAGAATCAGAGGAAAGTAGGTAATCTTATCCCAGTGCTGCGTGCATAGTGGGCGCCCAGTGTTTACTGTGATAGCAGTCATGGGTTCCCTCACTACTACAGGTATGTCGGTTCCACGAGAGAGGTGTCACTGAGCTGCTGCCAGAGGCCCTCCGGGGCCTTGGGGTGTAAGGAGCCCTGGCTTCCAGGCAGCCAGAGAAGGAGCTATAGACTAAGAAGCAGGGGATCTGCATCCTAGTTTGGGCTCTGCCACCAACTAGTCCCTCATCTCTGGGCTCTGATTTCCTTAGCCATAAAGAGGGTTAGATGTAAATTTTAAAGCTCCTTTTTCCCTGAGGCTCTCTCAGGGAAAAGGTTCTCTCACTTCTTTGGCGCTTCCCTAGATACCCCTTCACTGACCTTGGACAGATCCACTTGGTACTTGCGGCCCAGCTCATCCAAGGACAGCTTGTGGTCATCCTGGGGAAGGGAAAGCAAGTTGCTTTGGGGAAGAAGGCTGAGTGAGTGTCTAGAATGCATCTGAGGGCACTGAGAGCACACCAGGGAGGCAAGGAGCATGCGAGGGTGGGTGCAGGCATCCAGGAGTGCAAAGGGCTGCAGCGGCAGCTCTCCCAGTGTGGGAGACTTTCCCATGGCCTGGCAGGGTAGGTTGGGACTCACCATGGCCACCTCCTTCTTCAGCTCATCCAGCTCCTTCTCCTTCTGTTTCTTCTTGCCGCCCCCATTTTCTGCAGTGGTGGCCGCAGGCGAGTACTCGCGGCCGGCCTGCAGGAGGAAGGGAGAGCCTGGGGAGTCAGGGAGGCCAGAGACTGGAACCTCTGTTCCCACTGACAGACTGGGAGCCCAGGCACTGACAGTGGAGGCCAGCAGGTTCAAAGTTGGTGGTCAGCAAAGTCAGGGAGAGGGGGTGCAGGGTGGTGGGGACCCCAGGCCTTCAGTTTGCAAACTGTTGGCAGAGTCCTCGGGCTCTATGTTTGAACTTTAGGAAAGGCCGAGGGGCTCAGGACTCAGGAGCCCACTCTTAGCTGTTTAGTAGTTGGGCTTCTGCTAAGATTTTGTTTGTTGAAAGAACCCTGCTCTTACAGTAAAATAAACAAAAAGCTTAAAAACCACCATCCTGCACTATTCGGAGTTCTGGAAGGGAGTGGCCAGAGTCCGGGGTTCTTTGAGGGGGTAGAAGCACCCTGTGGGATGTCTTTGTCTCAACATGTGACTGCTTGACTCAGAGGGGAGAAGAGAGAGTTGGGAATTTTGGGGGTAGGAGTCTTTGGGGAGTCAGGGATCAGGGCAGGGAAGTGTCTGGAGGAGGAGGGGAGCCCTAGAATCTGACGGTGGAGTGTGGAAACGATGGGCAGGGTTCACAGACTGAGAAACCAGTAGCTGGAGGGTCAGTGCGTCCAGGAAATGGGCACTCAGAGTGTCCTGTTGGGCAGGCCTTCCCGTGACTGGGTGAAAGGCGATTCACAGGACTTGAAGCCTCAAAGCACAACTGGGTGAGGAGGGGACCGGGCCCTATTTGTCTAAATAGGTAAGAGATCGTCTCTGAGGATAAATCTAAAGCTAAAGATGCATGGAACTCCTAGGTACAGGCATTCCTGGGTGCTCAGGTGAAGTCAGGCGGACATTCTAACTGGAGTTTCCTGAGGTCACCATCTCCCCCTCTTCTTATGGGTCTGTGGTCTCCTCACCACCCCCAGGCTTCCAGGGTCTCACAGGGGACTTTGCAGGGAGAGGGTGAGGAAGTCCTCCTTCCGAGGGGTCTTGGGTGATACGAGAGGAGGGGGCTGAGGAGGCCTGGGGTGGCGTGACAGGAGCCTACTCACTCCCTCTTCTTCCCCAGGCTCCTTTCCTAATTCCTTCCGGCTGTCGCTCAGTTCCTGTCCTGTGCCTCTGCTTCTCTACTGGACCCCAGGGTTTCAGGGATTAGTTTTTCTGTGCTAGTGTCATTCATTTTTCTTTTTTCCCATAAAGAGAGGATACCTGGGTGGGATTTACATCATGGGGTTTGTCCCCCGCCCCCTCCTCTTTTTTTCAGGATAATGCATTAAAAAAAAGACCTTTTCTTTTAGAGCAGTTTTCAGTTGACAGCAAAGCTGAGCAGAAATTACAGGTTCCCATATATCTCCTGCCCCCACGTGCATGGCCTCCCCTACCATCAACATCTGGCACCAGTGTACATTGTTACAATGGATGAACCTGCATGGACATATCATTATCACTCAAAGTCCATAGTTTACATTAGGGTTCATTCTGTGGGTTTGGATGAATGTGTAGTGACATATGGGCTTCCCTAGTGGCTCAGAAGGTAAAGAACCCACCTGCAACTCTTTACCATTGAAACTGGGTTTGATCCTTGGGTTGGGAAGATCCCCTGGAGAAGGGAAAGGCTACCCACTCCAGTATTTTTGCCTGGAGAATTCCATGGACAGAGGAGCATGGTGGGCTACAGTCCATAGGGTCCCAAAGAGTCGGACACAATTGAGCGACTAACACTTTCAATATAATGATATATATCCACTATTATAGTATACAGAGTAGTTTTACTGCCCTAGAAATCCACTGTGCTCAAGGATAATATGTTTTTTTCCCATCAAAGAGGAGCAATCCAAGGAATCTGACAGCGGCCCTGATCACAAGAGATCATGCATCTAGCACCTAGATTCTAGCACTAGGAGAAATAGAAGTCTGACCAGTGAACTCAGGAACTGGAATGGGGGCAGTGCAGCGAGAGGTGGATACTGTTATTGCCTAGATAATGCCTAATGATCTGTTTAGAAGGATGTGAGCTCTTCTAGGCTGTGTTGCTCAGAAATGCTCTTCTCAGCAAAGATGACCAGTAAATCTTGCATTTGTTTTCATGTGAAGCATCTATGAATCAGGGCTATTTTTGGCTTCCTGAAGGCTGCTCTTCCTGGGGAGACTGAAGCAGCTCAACAGAAGGAGTGGGGAAGGGTTGTGAGTAGTACCTCTCTCTTCCCCAGTGACTTAGGGGGGCTCATTTAATTAAATGTTTTGAGAAGTCCTGGATTCGCCAATCTAATTCTTTGGATCCTGTCCTTGGTGGGACAGGGCTGAGAATGGTTGAAAAGCATTGAAGATCCAAGAGGCAAGAGACAAGGCTAAACAAGCTTCTCTGTGACCCTCTGCAGCTCCTAGGGTAGGATGAGGTCTGAACATGCACAGAGGAGGGGGCTACGACTGGGGGCTGAGGAGCAGAGCCCAGAGAATTTCTGCATACTTAGGCATGAAATAAAGTTTGTGAAAATTGGAATCAAAGGTATGGTTTCAAAAATTTGCCGGCCCACATATGCATATCTGGCATGTACAGATGGTGGCTGAGCAGCAACCCCTAAGCACCCACCCTGCTCTCTTGCAGGCAGTCGCAGAGCTGCCCCATCCCCTTTCCCATCCTGGCAGAGATCTCAGGCTCTGCAGCCAGGAGCCTGCGGAGATCTGGGGCCAGCGGGCTGCTCAGGCAAGAAAGAAAGAGAGGAAGCGAGGACCACCCCCTCTTTCTCCCTCCCCCATCCACAAGTCCACAAGTCCCTCTCTCTGGACCTTGAATGCTGAAGGAGAACAGAGAGTTCTTTTTGAGAAAGCCCAGGGCCAGGACAGAGTGGGGGCAGCTGGAAACCAGCCATCACTCCCCCCACTGCTGCCCTTCGGTGGCAGCTGGAGCAGGCCGGGCTCCCTCCCCAGCACGGCTGTCCCTTCCCCCAACTCCCACGCTGCCCTTCACGGCCACAGGGTGAGGCGGGGACAGTGAGCCCTTGCTCTGCAGGGAGAAGGGGGATATGGATGGGTGTGCCTTCCCTCTTCAGGGGTCTCAAGGCTGGTTGAACTCCAAGCTCCAAGCCCTAAGGGGCCCCAGCCTCAGTCTGAACAGAACCAGAACTTCTCCCTGGCTTGCTGCTGGGGGTGGACAGGAGGGAATTTGTGGGCACTGGGGGAGAAGGAGGCGCAGGCCCCTGAAGAAGTCAAGGTCAAACAGTTTCTCAAGCAGGACTTCTTGAGCTGGGTCCACCCTGTGCTAAGGCAGAGGTGGGGAGAGGTCAGAGGTCCTGCGCCTCAGCTGGGGACTCCTGCTCCCTGAGGGAACAAAAGACGTCAAGGTGCAGCTGAAAGTCCCCAGACAGTGTATCTTCCCACGGCTGTGAGCTCTTCCTCTGTGAAGCCCCAAACGTCAGAGACAGCTCTTCACAGACCCTCGTGTGCCCCCACACGGTGACATATATCCCCACTCATGCTCGAAGGCCTGCACGTTTGCAAAATTGTCTCCTGAGACAAACACACAGGTGCTCACCCAGGAATGTCTGTATCAACTGCAGTCTATGGAGAACACATGAGTCACCAACACACACACACACACACACCAGTTCTATTTATAGCTCCCACCCTAGCTAAGGAACCCTGGTGTCCAAGCTCAGAGTTTTCCCAGCTGCTAAACTTAGTGCGATACCACGTCCTTGCCTGACCCTCCAGGCCCCAGAGATGCCCCCACAGTTCCCCACTGGCACCCTCTTTCCTCAGCACCCTCCCATCCCTGTTGTTTCCCAGACCCTTTCCCTCTCTGCTGTCTTCTGTCAGCATTCCACAAAAGGAAAGCCACTAGGCACAGGATGTAAAGGGACTGGGTCCCTTTTCTCCATATGGAAATTTCATTTCCAAGAATTCAAAGCCCTGGCCCTGCCCCCCTCTTCCCTGGTGGTTGTTAATCTTCCTCTTGGCATACTCAGTGCTGCAGAATGCCACAGGCTGGGGTGGACTGAGGGGGGTGCCGGCAGCTCTCACCAGCCTCTGGGAAAGTCCTCGAAGTACATGGCTTGGAGCTGGAGGACAATGCTGCCTGGGACGCCCAGGGGGTGCTGGACAGGGTGGCTCAGGGCTCATTAGTCTTCCTCCACACACTCCTCCCAGCTGTCTTGGGAACTCAGGGGCCCTGGAGCTGGTGTGCACAACTGCTTGGTGACTCAGGAGTGGATGGCCCCTGTCCCTCTCTCCCACCTCACATTGGACCCCCGTCCCCTCAGGCTGAGACTCCCAGAGGAACAGATACTTTCAGGGGGTGGCAAAGGTGGGGAGGATTGATAGTACCACATATCCCTGCAGCTGGGAGGCCAGGGGATGCGGTGAGAGAGGAGGGATGGTGGGGATGTGGTGGGGAGGAGCAGGGACAGAGATGAGGGCCGAGGAGGAGGGAGGGCTGGAGAAGGTGCGGGGCTGGGCTGTGGGGCTGCTCCCGCGGAGGTAGAGGTGGTGAACACTGCGGGTCTGTGCGTACAGCCGTAGCTGGAAGACTGTTAGTTTCGAGTTCAAACCAGCCCACTGCTCCTCCCTCCACATCCCATCCTTGCCTCATCCTTTCCCTCCTGCTTCCCTCACCATCTGGAGAGCCCTACTGCTCCCTCCAGAGCCACCCCTGCTCTTTGGAGATACTCACCCCACGGCCCATCTTGGGGCAGAGTGGCTGAGGGACCTAGACGGGAGAGGTCGCCAGGAGGAACCCAAGCCCACACCACCAGTCTGGGGCAGTGGCCAGAGACCCCGGCAGACGGACCGAGACAGTGAGCAACAGGGTAGCTTTAAATAGGTCCCTCTCCCCCTCTCCCCCGCCTTCCCCTTCTCGGGAAAGAAACGTTTGTTGAAACAGGATCTCTGAGGACTCCTCCCCTCCCGCCCCTTAAGCAACTGGCCCGTGGAAGGTCCATTTGTCCCGCTGGGTGCTCCCCCTGGGCTCCCCTCACCCTCCGAGGCCTGGCAGCACCACTGAGAGCAGCGGGAGAGGCTGCGCCACATGGAGAACGCGCCCCTTGGGGACGGGCACAGGGGGACCAGTCCTCTCAGCCTCGTGGAGGCTGGAGCCCATGGGGTGTGACATCGTCCTCTTGATTTCCTGATGGGGAAACTGAGGCCCAGGGAGACTGAACAGTTTGAGCTGATGAAACAGAATCAGAGCCCAGGTCTCCCAAGTCTGTGCCTAACCTCCCAGAGAAAGAGACGGAGACTGTACCCTGCACTGTAGGTGCTGGGATGGCCGAAGCCAAGGAAAGGCAGCATTGGAGCCCCAGGCCAGCCCTTGGGTATGAGAGTCAAAGACAGTTTCAGGAGCAGCACGAAGTCTGCTTGGAGACGGAGCACAGAGGGTCTTGCCAAGCCCTCCAGATGTACCTTTCCAAAGTTTGAGAATCACAACTCCCAGGATCAGGTAGGCGGCTGGTGGAAGGGCAGGCTGGGCCTACTGGACAGACCAGTAGGCCTTCCAGATAAGATCTCTCTCTGGGTTTCCTTCACCCTGGTTACAGATGGGACACACTACTTGCTTAGTCACTAACTAAGAGTTCTGGGCCGAAGCTCTGCCTGGGGTTGTTGGGTACCTGAGGAGAAGCCCATAGAGAGGCAAATGGGGAGATTCAAAGAGGTATGTGGGTCAGTATCCTAACAAGCACCAGACTTGTGAACCAGAAAGGAGGGCAGCTGCTTCCTTATTGGGGGGTGGGGTGGAGGGGAAAGGAAGGCTAGACTGAAGCAGACAGGATGGAGGGTAGACACACAGGACCTCTCTGCAGGGAAGACTGGGAGAAACTGAGGCAGTGCCTGGGGAGCGGGGAGGGCTCTGGTAGCTGACACCAGTCAGAAACAGGGGTAGAGGAGATGACCAAGGCAGGACCCGGCGGTGTCGCTGCTCAACTGTCAAAAGAGCCAAAGAACTGGGGGCCAAAGGAGGAAAGGGAAACTGGAAGGGGCAGAGAGAGAAAAAAAAGTCCTGCCTTCTCATGGAGGCTGTCAGAGGACAGGGTTCTCCTGGCAGAAGGAAGCCAGTGGGCTGGGGTCAGGTCTGAGCCCTGGCGAGTAAGCTTCAAAGGAAGTTAGGAGAGGAGGGCAGGAGAGGTGCCCTCCAGCCGGATGCCTGAGGTGTCTGCTGGCTGGACTGGTCCCTGCTGGCCCCAGAGGGAACGCCCCACAGAGGGATTATGGACCTCTCCTCCAGCAAGTCCACTCTCAGGGCACAGGGTTCATGTTTGAATTCCCCAAATAACTGGCCCCCTCTGGGCCAACGGTTGGGATTTTCCATTACAGGGATCCGGTAAGTCATGCCCACCCTCTGCCCTCGTTCTCTTCCTGGGTTACAGCAGGAAGGGTGAGTGGAAGGGGGCAACTCCCTTCTCTGCACCGGCCCCTCCACCGACCTTGACTTTGGACCTGGAGAAATCAGATAGTGGGAGGAAACGACAAGGAGAAAACATATCCCAGTTTAAGCCTCGGTGTGTAGAGAGGAGAGTGAGAGAAGTAATTGAAGATGCAGCAAGAAGGCTCATGGTTAGACAACAGGAGGGACTGCCTGAAGAAGTCGGTGAAAGAGAGACCCATAGGTAGGGGGCAGCCTTGCCCTGGAGTGGACCAGAGATGACTTGGGATTTAGGAAGCAGCTACTCATCAGTTCCTGGGTCAGAGCGCCCGGGTTATCCTCTGCCTTGCCCTCTGCAGAACACAAGGTGAGATAGAAAAGAACACGGCACGAAACTGAGGGCATGTCAGCTTCCAGCACTGGGTTCTCAGGGTTTTTACACCCCATCCTCATCCCCGCTGGCACCTCCCAGTATTGCCCAGTCCTTCCAAGGTCCCGGCTCTGCTCCCTGTAGCCAGGCCCAACACCAGAAGGGGCTGTGTCCTTCCTCTGCCCACACAACCTGGTGAAGAGGGGAGGATCCCTGCCTAGCCCTGCAGTTGGGTGAGTCTGTAGTTGCTAGTGGTAAAGAATGCAGGAGACCTAAGAGACACGGGTTGGATCCCTGGGTGGGGAAAATCCCCTGGAGGAGGGCATGGCCACCCACTCCAGTGTTCTTGCCTGGAGAATCCATGGACAAAGGAGTCTTGCGGGCTATAGTCCACGGGGTCGCGCAGAGTCAGACACGACTGAAGCGACTTAGCACACATGCATACACAGCCCTAAGGGGGCTGCTACATGCATATCTGGGACTCAGACAAAGAAAAGGTGCACAGGACCCAGGGCCCCGTTCCTCACCACTGGTGTCGGGTGTCCCTGACCTCCCTCCCTGCCCAGGACAGTGTGGAGGCTCTGGGAGGTTACCGCTTCCTCCTCCTCCTCTGCGGACCTCTGACTCCAGGACATCAACCAGAGTAGACACCACCTGGTCCTTTCATCTGGGGTGCCTGATTGGGCTCCTGCTTCCTCTGAACACAGCCAGTGGTGCCACCTTGGACCCTTGGGATAAGAAGAGGGAAGCAGAGAGCGAGAAAGACTTGAAAGTACGAGGTGGGAAGGCCAGAGGAACTGGGCTGGGGGTTGGATCTGAGAGAAAGTCTTAGATCAGAAAAGCAGATCCACGAAGGAGAGGCTGTGTGGTCCTGAATCTAGTGTTCCGTTGGTATGGGAGGATCTGGGAAGGTGTGTGCGTGAGAGAGAGACAAGAGACAGGCAGAGGAGCGTCTATTCTTGTGTGTGTGCAGACGTGTGCTAGTCAGGGACTGAGGGCTCCTGTGTGTGGGGAAGAGCCTGTGGGAAGGAACTGAGTAGACTCCGGAGGAGAAGGTGTCGTCAGTGTGGTAACACTCAGTTCTCTGTGTTCCGGCGTGTCCTGGCGTGCGTGTGTGGCTGGTGTGGAGCGCGTGTGGAGTGGGCCGGGTGTACGTGGGAGTCCATGGGAGAATGTGTGTGTGCGCGGGGGAGGGGGTGGGGACGCCACTCAGCTGCAGATGGGCTTTCAAGGTCTCCAAGAAACAGTTTTGTTTCCTAAGTGACTGGCCTCCTGGGGCCTCCAGCCCAGACTTGAAGGTTGTTTCAAGATCATGAAAGAGAGCGAGGGAGGGAGAGTGGGAGGGCAGGAAGCACTGGGAGGCGCTATCACTGCCGCCCCCTGGCCCTGCGCCCGCCCCTCACCCCACTTCTCTGCCCCAGTCCCTCCCGGTCTGGGCCTAGCTCCCTGGTCCTGCTTGCTCTTCCTCCTCTCCCTTTGTCAGCCTGCTCCAGGCAGGCAGTCTCTCCTCTCCCTTCTGTCATTCTCTCCCCTTCGCTCCCTGCTCCCCAACCATTGTTCTTCAGGGTCTTGTCACCACTGCCAGACTTTCAGGGCCTTCTAGGGGGAGTGAGTGAAAAAGCTCTCCTCCCTCTGGGAGGCTGTCTTTGGGTGACAGGATGAATGGGAGCCTGGGCAGGCCTGGGGTGTCCCAGAAAGGTGCCTCTTTTCCTTCCTCCTCTCCAGCCCTCTCTCCTCACAGGTCCCACAGGTTGCAATGATCTTGTGGTGGGCAGGTTGGGCTCAGAGCTGCAAAGAGCCTGTCCAGGTCCTGCTGCTGCCTCAGTTCCCCCACCGAACCACAAGGGCTGTGTTAGATTTTTTTTTTCTCTCTCTCTGTGTTTACATCTGTGCCTCTGTGCTCTTTCTTGTCTTTTCAAACCACTCAGAATGTGTCCTAGAAACTTCTTCCTCTGTCCCTCCTTGCTTCTGTCATTTAAAATTTTTCCTCTGGATTATTCTTACTATCCTTTTAATTGGTAAAACCACATTATACAGAATTCAGAAAATGGACAAGAAGAAAGAGCGCCTGGAAGAATTTTCCTCAATCTCTCCGCCTCTGCTCCCTGCCCACCTCTTTTGGCTCTCTTTGCTGCTCTCTGAGTTGGGATGGCTCCATATTTGTGTCCTGGAAGTGCAGTGGAAGGCAGATGGAGGGTTAGGAAAGGGTCAGAGTGTGGCCTGGGGGATGCGTGTCAAACTCCCCACTAAGCACGATGGCCCAGAGCTGTTCTGGGCCTGTCTTCCCACAGTCCTATCTGCAGCCCCCACCATGGTCCAGGGCAAAGGGCACATGTCTGCATGTCAGGGCAGCGAGGTTGGTTCCAGTGGAACCCCTCAAGGGACCTTGGGGAAGAGGCATCCTTAATGTGAATAATGAGCAGAGTAGAAAATCTCTGAGGTTCCTTTACACCTCTGATCATCCCCAAATTCCAGGCTACTTCCTTCTTAGCACTTGGCTCCACCCAGGTAAACAAGAAAAATTACCTGTGTTTGTATCTCAAACAGTCAGTTGGAGACTAGGGTTCAGAAGGAGATCCAAGGGGCAGGCACTCCTATTTTGTTCATTAGTGTGACTCTCGGAAATGAGTCTGATCCCTTCAACTCTTGGCTTAGAGGGAAGGAAGGGCTCAGGGTCTGAGCACAGACTATCCTGATTTCTTACAGAGCACCTGCGTGAGAAGGGAAAGGGTCTGGCTATCTTTAGGGGAGAAGAGCCAGGTTGAGGGTGAGGTTGGAGAAACGACATTTCTTGGCTGACATTTGACCCACAAAAACCAGATGAGTCTGTTTCCAGAGATTCTTTGGGCTGGGCAAAGTCTGTGAGGGGTAATGGGAAGGATGCAGTTAATGGGCCCTGCTGAGTGTGGAGGGCAGGGGTCACAGCTGGGCCCTCTAGGGTTCCTGTTTGCCTTTGATTCCATCTGGGTAGGGAGGGAGCGGCCCCCAGCCCCCTGAGGCAGGTTTGGTTTGGCTGGAGATCTGACCCAGAGCTCCCCGCCTCTCCGTTCCCCCTATCAAGAGGCAGCCTGGTTCCCCCTCAGCCTCCTCCTTCTCTAACCAGGCCCCCTCTACTTGGCCCAGAACACAGCTCTGTTTGTCTTCCCACCCCCTCAGGCGTTCCGGACACCCCCATGGGACAGGAGGCCCTGAAAACCCCTGACACACAGGGCAGCAGCCTTGCTCCACACGAGCTCTCCTTGGGACCTCAGGGAGCTTGGCCTCGCCTGGGCCTCAGTTTCTCTGCAAGTCCTGGATCCATTCACCCTGTGCTCTCTCTTGATGTTCTCAGCCCTCCCCCTTGGGGAACATGAACGCCCCCATAGATGACGCAGTCAGTGGGGCGAGCTCCCAGTCATGCCACTGCCTCCTTCAGACTCTCCCAGCGTTTCTGGAGCACTGACTGTGTGCCAGGCTCCCTGCACACAGGTACTAGAGAGACTGTTGCAATCAAGGCAAACAAGGTTGCCTCCTCATGGCCCTTTTGTCAGAATCTCATGGCCTTTTAGACTCCAAATCCCTCCACCACATCCCTTGACTTGATCTCCCAGGGCAGTTCTGAGCCCTTGGGGACACCTCATTTCCTCTAGCTCCCCATACTTCTTCACCTCCATTTCTGCTGAATGAGATTGGGTGGGCCTAGGCTCTGCTTCCCACCGGGACAATTCCCCTATCCCAAAGATGCTAGGCCATGGAGCACTAGATATCACTGAGGGCTAGACCAGAGGGAGGGCAGAGGCTTGTGGAATAGGACTCAGTCCACCATGAACTAGCAGCATGGACCTCAATAAGTCCTTTCAGTTCAGTTCAGTCGCTCAGTCGTGTCTGACTCTTTGTGACCCCATGAATTGCAGCACGCCAGGCTTCCCTGTCCATTACCAACTCCCGGAGTTTACCCACACTCATGTCCATCGAGTCGGTGATGACATCCAACCATCTCATCCTCTGTTGTCCCCTTCTCCTCCTGCCCCCAATCCTACCCAGCATTAGGGTCTTTTCCAATGAGTCAACTCTTCGCATGAGGTGGCCAAAGTATTGGCGTTTCAGCTTCAACATCAGTCCTTCCAATGAACACCCAGGACTGATCTCCTTTAGGATGGACTAGTTGGATCTCCATGCAGTCCAAGTCCTTTACCTCCCATCAACAGAGTGAGGGGGTGGACTGCGCAGAGGTTCTCACCCCTAGCTGTATATTAAGGTTCCATGCCTGGGCCTTACCCTAAGGATCATATTTTAGCTGTTCTGAGATGGGGCCCAGCCATTAGTGTCTTTATTTAAAAGCTCCCAGATGATTCAATGTGCAGGCAGAGTTGGAACCAACTGTGTCTAAGGGCTCTAGCTCATCAGAGTTAACAGTTTAATGAGGCCACATGCTAAGCACTTGTGTACTTTCCATGAGTTCCTCAGTTTAATCCTCATAACAAATCTTTTATAGATGGGAAAACTGAAACCCCAAGACCCCAAGATGCTAACCCAAGCAGGGCAGCTGGGATTCAAACCCAGGCAGTTTCTTTCTAGAAGCTGAATGTGTAATTTCCATGGTATAGGGATGCAGAGAAGGATCTGCTCTGGGTTCTTATCCCCAGGAGCACATGTGCAGAAACCTCTAGGTTGCAGTGGTGAGAGTGAAGAGTGCCCCCAGAAGACGCAGGAGAGGAACAGTACAGCTGGCTGCACACTGTTCTGTTTAGAGGGTGAGAGAAGCTTGGTGAAGGAAGAGATGGTTCTCAGCTGGAAGAATTAGGAGGCTTGCAGGGAGGAGGTGGCATTCTAGTTGGGCCTCGACAGATGGGTAGGATCTAGCTTAGAGACCCAGAGAGAGCATGCTCCAAGTAGAGAAAACACTACGGGCGCAGGCCAGAAGCCTGGAACTCCCAGGGCACCAAGAAGCATGGGAACCAAGGGATTTCCATGGTGGTCCAACGGCTAAGACTGCATGATCCCAATGCAGAGGGCCCGGGTTCAGGGTGAGGGAACTGGATCCCACATGCCGCAACTAAGAGTTCATAGGTCGCAACTAAAGATCTTGCATGCCACAGCTAAAACCCAGAGCAGAGCAGCCAAATAAATAACAGTGCTAGTGGTGAAAAACAAAAAAAACCTGCCTGCCAATGCAGGAGGAAAAAGAGACACAGACTGGATCCCTGGTCAGGAAGGTCCCCTGGAGGAGAACATGGCAATCCACTCCAGTATTTTTGCCTGAAGAATCCTATGGATAAAAGAGCCTGGTGGGCTACAGTCCCTAGGATCGCAAAGAGTCGGACATGACTGAAGCGACTTAGCACGCAAATATTTTTTTAAAAGAAAGAAACATGGGAGCCGATACTGGGAATGGAGGTGGGGGTCATTTCATGCAGGGCCTTGAACATCAGCTAGGTACCATTCTAAATGCCAGCATTTTCCAAAAGGCTCTGATGATGATAATCACATGGAGTGCTTGTTACAAATACAGGAAAGCTGTCACATCTCTTAGAAATCCTGATCCAGAAGGGCAGGGGTGGGGAGTGGGATTCAGTATTTTTACCCCCAAGCAAGTTTGAAAAATATTCTTATAAGCGACATGGAGCCACTTCAAAGGTTTGAGCAGGGAGGAGGGATGTTCTCAGATGGTTCACTGATTGCAGGGGGTGTGTGTATATGGACTGCGGTGTTGGGCTGCAAGAGACGGAAAGGAGGTTATGGCAAAAATTTAGCCTGGGGGTGTGAAGGTATGGAGCAAGAGAGTGGCAATGACAATGAAGAGAAAAGGACTTTGGGAGGTAGAATTTCAGGATTTGGCAATTGATTGTATGGGAGGATGAGGGAGGGAGGAGCTGGAGATGGAAGTGGATGCTAGTGTAGAATTAACTACCATAAAGGTATGGGGACTTCCCTGGTGGTCCAGTGGTAAAGAATCCACCCTTTCAATGCAGGGGACACAGGTTCCATTCCCGTTCAGGGAACTAAGATGCCGCATGCCATGGGGCAGCCAAGCCCATGCACCACAACTACTGAGCCCACACTCGAGAAACTGGCGCCACAACTTGAGAAGCCCACGTGCTGCAACAAAGACCCTGTATAGCCAGAAAAGAAGGCAGAGGACGGCGGAAAGGAGGCTGTGGGGGAGAGGAGGTGCATGTTTGCCCTGGAGCATGTTCAGTGTGAGATGCTGCTGGCAGGCTTTCCAGGTGAAGGTGCTCAGCGGGTGGTGAAATGGGGATTGGAGCTTTGGAGAGAGGACAGGCCATGAAGTCTCCTGCACAGAGGTGGCCGCTGAACCAGGAGAGCGGAGGAGAGCGCCAGCGGCCGTGGACAGATGCGTGGGTAACACCCAGCATAGAGAAGGAGGATCCAAAGATGGAGAAGTAGACAAGCCAGCAAGACAGGGGAACTAGACCCGGGAGGAGGCCTGGAAATCGACAGAGGAAAAAGTTTCAAGGGCAAGAAACTAGCAGCTTCAGATGCTACAGAAGGCCAAGGAGAAATAGAAGATGGTCACACTGGGGAAACTTGGAAGTTACTGGTGTAACCTTTAGAAAACCATTTCCATAGAGGGTATGTGTGTGTGTTAGTCACTCTTTGCAATTCCATGGACTATTGTCTGCCAGGCTCCTCTGTCCATGGAATTCTCCAGACAAGAATATTGGAGTGGGTTGCTATTTCCTTCTCCAGGGGATCTTCCTGACCCAGGGATCAAACCCAGGTCCCCCGCATTGCAGGCAGATTCTCTACCATCTGAGTCAGGAGGGTACAGTTTGCAAATAAAATTGTGAAGGGTTAAGGAGTGCATGGTGAGGAAACTGAAGCAGAGGTGGAGGTTACCCTCTTCAAGAGGAGTCCAGGATGTGGAAGGAAAAAGACAGCAGGAAACAAAGAACAGAGTAGGTGGGAACCAGGGAAGGACACGGTTCACTTAGAAGAATTTCCCACCTCTATTTGCCGCAGGAGCCCTAGCTTTAATCATAGCCAGGCACCGTGGTTCCTACATTCTCATTTATTTTCACAACAATCTCAAAAAACAAGAGGTCAACACCATACCATTCCACACAGTGGAACCAAGACTAGAGAAACTCAGGGATGGGATGGAGGCCACACAGCTGGTAGATCCAGGTGCATCCAGGCCTATGTTGTCTGATTCTGGAATCTCAGCCCCGACATTTTTGACTATGTTCTATTTCATACATCTGAACTCCTGAAGGTAACTGGCTTGATCCCCCAATTTAGGGTCGTGTTCCATCCAGTTGCTTTCCCCCAGGGATATCCAGTTCAGGAGCTAGCATCCTAAGCGCCAGTGCTCCGTGACTTATTAACCCCCTGGAGCAGGCAGTCCTGCACATCTGGATTCCCATCACCCTGTCCTGCCAGCTGGCTGGACCTGCTCCCTTGTCATTCCCCTAGATGTCAACTTCTTCTCAGGATGGTGGTTTGTTCCATGCAAAGGCTGAATGGCAACACGGTCAGGAACTGCTGTGGAGTCAGAATGCCTGGATAAGAAACCCTAGATCTGGGATTTCCCTGAATGCTCCTACTGCAGAGGCTTCTGAGGTGGTGCTAGTGGTAAGGAACCTGCCTGGCAATGCAGGAGTCGTACGAGATACAGGTTTGATCCCTGGGTTGGGAAGATTTCCTGGAGAAGGGCATGGCGACCCACTTCAGTATTCTTGCCTGGAGAATCCCATGGACAGAGGAGCCTGGTGGGCTACAGTCCATGGAGTTGCAAAGAGTTGGTCATGACTGAAGCAACTTAGCACCCATGCACGCTCCCACTGCAGGGGGTGCCGGTTCAATGCCTGATCACGGGAAATAAGACCACACACGCCTGGGGCACAGTGCTGTGCTGCGCTTAGTCACTCAGGTGTGTCCGACTCTTTTTGACCCCATGAACTGCAGCCCCCCAGTCTCCTCTGTCCAGGGGTATTCTCCAGGCAAGAATACTAGAGTGGGTTGCCATGCCCTCCTCCAGGAGATCTTCCCAACCCAGGATCGAACCCAGGTCTCCCGTACTGCAGGCTGGTTCTTTACCGTCTGAGCCACCAGGGAAGCCCAAGAATACTGGAGTGGGTAGTCTATCCCTTCACCAGGGGAACTTCCCAACCCAGGAATCAAACCGGGGTCACCTGCATTGCAGGCAGATTCTTTACCAGCTGAGCTACCAGGGAAGCCCCACCAAATCCATACTCAATAAAAACAAGTAACTAAAAAAAGAAAAGAAACCCTAGATCTACCATTCACTGGCCAAAAGTTTAACTTCTCTGAGCTTTCATTTCCTCATCAGCTCTAACTCAGAGGGTTGTTTGGAGAATTCAAATGCTCAATGCATGTTTGCTACGATTTCCTGCCCTTGCTTTTCCGTGTCCTGGTCTCAGGACTGCAGTTTGTTCCTCAGCTGAATGTGATCTCCAGGACTCTTCCCTCCCCAGAGGACAGAGCTGGGCCCTTCCCAGGCTGCCCAGGAAGCCAGGCTGGGTTGTTGCTGAGGGATGGCAGGTTTGGGCTCTGAAATAGGAGGAGGAGCTTTCTGTCAGTTGTGGATGGAAGTGTCTGATGTGAGACAAGCTCCAGAGGGGGCAACGGTGCCCACCGTGGAGGTGATTGGCTCACCAGAGAGAAAGAACCCAGCTTCCTTCTCTCTCACTCACCCCCTTGCTCCCTCGCTTCTTCAGTTGCTTGGCACATGTCTGGCGCTTCTACTCCTTGCCAGGCACTGTCCTAGGCCTGGGGGCAGAGCCAAGAAGAGCCAACAGTGGCCTTGAGCAGCTCACAGCCAGGATGCAGAGGCAGATATAAACCAAGGCTGGGATGACACTGCAGAGTGGAAAACACCATCCAAGGGCTGAGAACAGGTGCTGGGAGAGCGGGGGAGGGTGCACAGGCATTAGGACCCCAGGCCCACTCCCTCCCGTGGCGAGCTCCTGCACCCATCTGTTTCTTTGTTTTTGTAATCTTTATTTCTGGCTTTGTTTTCCCTTTCCTTTTCCAACAGAGAGCCTTTGGAAAAATTCCACCCTTGTTTCAGTTGGACTAGGGAAAAGGAGACTTGTCCACTCTTCAGCCAGGAAAGCTAAGGGGTGCCAGGTTCCTGGAGAGTCCAGGTGTGGACGGTGGGAGGCCAGGGCTTTTGGGGGGAGCTGGGAAAAGCACAGGGGCAGGGAATAGTGACAAGCAGGAGATGTAATGGCCCAAGCGGCTGTGTGCACCCTACCTTCCTCCCAGACCTTACCTCACCCCCCAAACTCTGTCCTGATTGGAGGGGAAGAGTTAAGGACCCTGTTCACTCAGGGAACCCTGTGAACCCCGCTTTCAATCCCCTTTCCCCATCCAGGGCGCTTGGCAATGCTGGGCCCCACAGGAAGGAGCGAGCCTTCCTTACTATCAGCAGCTCTAGAGGGCGGTGTATGTGCACTCATGAAATTCTTCTCACCCCTTTCTCCTCTCCTCTCCCCATCCCACCCCCGCACACATACACACCTGCCTCTTATTGATTCCTCTTTTCCTGAGCCTCAGCACTGCATCCATTCATCCAACAGATATTTATTGAACACCTACCGTGTGTCAGGAGCTGGAAATACACTGGTGGGAAAAGACTATTATTTCAAAAGATTGCATAGACACCAGGAGAGAGAGTGTGGTTGAGTGCGCACATGCACATGTGCGTATACGAATAAGTGTGTGAGGAGGAAGTGTTAGGGGAGCAGGAGCAAGAGGAATGTTACGAGCTTAAGCTCAGGAGTTAAACAGTTGGCTTTGGCATCCAGGCGCTACCATTTGCTAGCCCTGTCACTTTGGGGAAGTGAGGTACCCTCTCCAGGCCTCCTGCTCCCATTTGTAAATAGGTAACAATAGGACTCAGCCCTCCGGGTTGTTGTGAGGGCCAAGGGAGTGAGCACGTGTGTGCAGGGTCTGCAGAGCAGTGCTGGGCACATAGCAGGTGTTCACTATCAGCAATTACTGGTGCCTCCCCCTCACCTTGCTCAGAGCTGGGTGTGGACAGACTTGGGAATGACCTCTTCTCCAAATCTGACTCCTGCTCCCTGACTCAGAGGCAGCCACCTGGAGTTAACCACCTCCTGGCCCCCACCCCCCGAGGCTCAGCTACAACAGGCAGCCCACAAATCTGTCTAGCCAGACCGCTGTCATCTTCTGCCCTTACTCAGTCCCCACTCCCCCACGCCAGCTGTTTGGGTGGAGAAGAAGTGATATCACACAGCGGGGGTTGCCTCAGCCCCGTGCCACCCTCCAGACATATGTCTGCAGCACCAGCTCCCTCTTAGCTGGCTGGGGATGGAGTAGAGGGATGGGGGAGCCTTTGGGATGGAGCCCGGGCACCCAGCCCTATGGGACTGGGGAACAAGGGACTGTCGAGGGGGGAGGGTAAGGGGATTCCAGCAGAGAGGGATCTATCCACGGCATTCCAGAATGGGTGGCAGCTAGCCCTAATCTGGGTGAGATGGCAGGGTCTCCTCAGGAGGCAGGGCCAGGCTGGCAGTGGCGCTGTGGCTTCTCTGTTCTTGAACAGATGTGCCACCCACTTGGCATAGGGTTTAAGATCTGGGGCAGGAGTGTGGGCCCAGCCAGGGCTAGAGGAGGGCTCAGGGATAGATATACACACACACACACTTCCCCATGAGGATGCAGATGCCTGGTTAGGGAGGAAGGTAGGTCTGGTGTGAGTGTGCGTGGTTGTGGGAGACAGCTTTGTGGTTGAGTGAGTGGGTCTGGATGTGCATGATGTCTGTGTGCTTATCTTTTGGGGCACCCAGGTCCCTGGATCGGCATTTCTGTCTTGGTTCATCTCTGCAGGAGTTGAGAGTCTGGATAAAGGTAGGTTTTAGGCAGCATCTCTGTCTTGTCTCTTTTACTTGAGCCTCTCAGCAAGTCGGCAGAATGTTCCCTTTTGGGAGGGTGGGAAAACATGGCTCATCGGGGCAGTATGGGTCAAGGCTTTCATAAACACACACAAATCACAGGACATTCTTGTGTGGGATTCTTAGCCCCCACCAAACTGGGATTTATACACACTTAAGAGAAATGAAGCTGAGGGCTAAGTGTGCTTATGGCACTTCTACATGTTAATGTCTGGTGGGTATGTGTGCTTTTTTCTTGGGTGTGGTTATCACCCTGTCCCCAAGCCGCTGCCTGGGTCCATAGTAGAGTACATGTTTCACATATGTGCTACTCCATGTTTGCCTGTTTTATAATTTATCTATTTTAAATTGAAGGATAATTGCTTTACAACGTTGTGTTGGTTTCTGCCATATATCAGCTTGAATCAGCCATAGACATACATACGTCCCCTCCCTCTTGAACCTCCCTCCCTCATGTTTGCCTTTAAGAAGCTATGTAACAAGGACTTCCCTGGCAGTCCATTTGTTGGGACTTTGTGCTTCCACTGCAGGGGGCTCAGGCTCAATCCCTGGTTGGAGAACTGATTCCACTTGCCACGTGGTGTGGCCAAATGACTAAATAAAAGAAGTTGTGTAACAAGAGTTACTGACTCCTCACACCAGACAATCCAGGGTTCAAACCTGAGTTTGGATGGTAACCAATCCATTAACCTTGGACACGTTCCTAAACTCCTGTAGGCCTCAGTCTCCTCACGGGGATAATAACAGAGCTAAGCTCACAGGGTGCTGGGACGATTAGATGAGATCATGTTACACACCTGGCGGAGGTCAAAATACATCAGCAGCCCTGTCTGTGAATGTGCCTCTCCGAGAACCAGGTCTCCACAGGTGTGACTGTAAAGTGTGTCATCTGAGCAAGATTATACATACACTCTTTCAGTACACAGCATGAGTCTTAATTATTTCGAGGACTCAGGACACCTCAGTGCCGCCTCAGTGCCCTGTACATATTTCATCTTAGGGGAAATGAATAAAATAAGCCTGGGAAACATGGGCCTGGTATCTGAAGTATGCCCACCTCTGGTGGTACAAGGAGGGCTAGTGGGCTGGTGATGGCATAGTGAAGACAGCCCCCCATGATCACTGATCACTATGTCCCGGCTCACTCTCGTCTCTGCAACCTCAGTAATGTGAAAGTCGCTCAGTTGTGTCTGACTCTTTGCGACCCCATGGACTGTAGTCTGCCAGGATCCTTTGTCCATGGAATTCTCCAGGCCAGAATACTGAAGCGGGTTGCCATTCCCTTCTCCAGGGGATCTTCCCAAACCAGGGATGGAACCCAGGTCTCCCGCATTGCAGGCGGATTCTTTGCTGTCTGAGCCACCAGGGAAGCCCCCTGGCTCCCTCCCTTAAAGGCTCAGGCTGGCCTGAGACTCCTAGAGAGGCCGCATTACCCCTTTCTCTGCTCACCCCACCGCAGGCATCGGCCTCAGTGCCGGGTCAGCCTGGGTGGATTTTTGATGCACCAGATGGGAAGCTCTCCATTTCCCGAGACATATCCCTCCTCTGCCGCACGTGCGCGTGCTGCGTGTCTGTGCATCGCTCTGCAGAATGACGTGACGTCATTCTGCAGGAAGCCTCTCTGTGTTATTGTGGGTACACGCATGTGTCTGTATGTGTGATGCTCCTCTGCTTGCGGTTTGCTCTCCTCCCCCAGGTTTCCAGGTTACATAAGGAACTGAGGGGCTACTCAGGCCTGGGCAATGGGCTCCCCCTACTGGTAGCCTCTGGAACTCACAGCCTGGGGAGGGGCTTCAGGAAGAGCTGGTCTCTCAGGGCCTCATTCCCACAGGGAGGCCAGCCCAGTCCTCACTGACTGCCTGCCCTTAGCTTCTTCGCATCCCCAAGCCCTGGGGTGCTCTCTACTTCTGAGTGTCCTTCTCATGACAGTCATACTAGGGGGTTGGTTATCACTTGCTTATGGTACATCTCCGTGGCATGACTGTATGTTCTGTAAAGGGAACATGTCCACCTGTTTACCACTGCATCTCCAGTGCCCACATGGAGTGTGGCCCAACTGGCATTTGTGTGTGTGTGTGTGTGTGTATATGCTTCCACAGCATGCCCATTAAAAAAAATGTAATTAGAGTACGGTTGATTTACAATGTTGTGTTAGTTGCTGCTGTATAGCAAAGTGAATCAATCCAAGTGGATAAGTATACATGCTGCTGCTGCTGCTGCTAAGTCGCTTCAGTAGTGTCCGACTCTGTGCGACCCCATAGACGGCAGCCCACAAGGCTCCGCCGTCCCTAGGATTCTCCAGGCAAGAATACTGGAGTGGGTTGCCGTTTCCTTCTCCAGTGCGTGAAAGGGAAAAGTGAAAGTGAAGTCGCTCAGTCGTCTGAATCTTAGCGACCCCATGGACTGTAGCCTACCAGGCTCCTCCATCTATGGGATTTTCCAGGCAAGAGTACTGGAGTGGGGTGCCATTGCCTTCTCCATAAGTATACATATAGGCACTCTATTTTAGATTCTTTCCCCCATATAGGTCATTACAGAGTATTAAGTACAGTTCCCTGTGCTATACAGTAGGTCCTTAACAGTTATGTATTTCCAATTGGTATTTGTTCAATGAAAAGTTTATAGGGTGGAGAGGCTTGGGAAGACAGTGGGGTATGGGAAAATTTTTTTTTTAAGCTTCTAAAAAGTCAATGTTTATTCCTTTTAAAATAATTGGGAGACTTTAAAAAGGTCCAAAGTCCTAAGGATGTACAGGTTTCAGATAAGATGAAAGTTTGGTGCTGTTGATATCTCTGTTGCTTAAGCCTAAATTTTAACCTGTTCAAATTCAATACCTCCATGATTCTTCCACTTAGGGAGTAGTAAATTTCTCTGACTTTCAGTAGACTGCATAAAAAATGACCACTCCTAGAGCAATGGGAAAAACAGCAGCAGTAACAATCATGGTCACTCCCTGGGGGCTTTTGGACAGATAGGCCTGAACTTGTTACACCTTAACCACTTAAAAGCTGTGTGGCCTAGGGAAAAATGCTTAACCCCTCTGAACCTCAGGTTTCTCATCTGTTAAATGACACCATCTGCCACAACATACTATAAAGACTGTAAGTAATATCCAAAAGGGCCTTAGTATGCAGGCATCTGTGAAAAGGAACAAAGGAAACCTAAATCAAAATGGAATCAGGATGCCATGAAGGGAGAGCTCTCATGCATTTGTTGCTCTCCACAGCTTACAGATCCCAGCACCAAGAAGGTAGTCTTCCTTTTGACTCAGCAACAAGCTGTCCACGGCTTGGAGCCAATAGAAATTCCCTGCCCACAGCCTCTTCCTCCCCTTTGATTTCTTCCTGTGTGTGTGCATGCTCAGTCGCATCCATGTGCAACTCTTTGCAAGCCTATGGACCATAGCCTGCCAGACTCCTCTGTCCATGGGATTCTCCAGGGAAGAATACTGGAGTGGGTTGCCACATGCTCCAGGGGATCTTCCTGACCCAGACCCAGGGATCGAACTTGAGTCTCCTGCATCTCCTGCATTGCGGCTGGATTCTTTACCCACTGAGCCACCTGGGAAGCCCTCCATTTCTTCCTAAAACCTAGTAAAACTTAAGTTTCCCTTTGTCTCTTTGGTTTTACCTGTGGTCCATCATAGTTTGCATGACCTGAACTGCAATTCCTACGCTATTCATGGATAAAGTTAATTTGATTAGCTTAAGACCTTGTTGTTTCATGGGGAAGGAAATGGAAACCCACTCCAGTATTCTTGCCTGGAGAATTCCATGGACGGAGGAGCCTGACGGGCTACAGTCCATGGGGTCACAAAGAGTCCGATACGACCGAGAAACTAACACACTTTTGATGTTTCACTTTTAAGGTCAACATTTCACAGCGACCATTAAGGGACCCAAAGGAGATGAGCCCCTTAGAACAGCGTGCTCTCTGCTTCTGTGAGCTGCCTTCTTCTTGTGGTTCACAAGTTTCTTCTCAGATCTGAGCTCCCTCTTTCTGGTTGAATTCTCTGACCATTCAGGATCTGTTTTTTTTCTCCTTTCGGTGAGTACTTTTTCTTTTTTTTCTTTTTCTGAACTTTTACATTAAAATTATGCGATCCCAGTCCTCTAAACACTCTGAGGATGGCCCTTCCTTTGGGACCCTGGCCCCTTCTGTGTCCCTCCACGTATGCATTTTTAATCTGATGGACTGACCAAACCAAAGATAACTTATAACTTCAATGACCATGATGGCGAAGCTTCAGTCTCCCCAGTTTGTTTCTCTCAGAATGAAACTTGAGGATTGTGGTTCCAAAATACAACACACTGAATGGCAGGCTTATTTCAGTTGCTGCTAAGTCACTTCAGTCGTGTCCGACTCTGTGTGACCCAATAGACGGCAGACCACCAGGCTCCCCCATCCCTGGGATTCTCCAGGCAAGAACACTGGAGTGGGTTGCCATGTCCTTCTCCAATGCATTAAAGTGAAAAGTGAAAGTGAAGTCGCTCAGTTGAGTCCGACTCTTAGCGACCCCATGGACTGCAGCCTGCCAGGCTCCTCCGTCCATGGGATTTTCCAGGCAACGGTACTGGAGTGGGGTGCCATCACCTTCTCCAAGTTGACATCTTATTGATTTGTTTAGGCTGCACTGGGTCTTGGTCGCAGCTCATGGAGGCTAGCTGTGGCAAGCAGGGGCTACTCTCCAGTGCAGCTGCACAGGCTTCTCATGACGGTGGCTTGTCTTGTTGCAGAGCACAGGCTCCAGGGCACACAGGCTCAGTAGTTGTGGTACATGGGGTTAGTTGCCCCAGAGTATGTGGGATCTTCCCGGACCAGGGATCAAACTTGTGTACCCAGCATTGACAGGTGGATTCTTAACCACTGGACCACCAGGAAAGTCCTCATTTGACATCTTGAGGCTTTACAAAATAAGCTTTCTAAACTGACCGAGGTGAATAAACCATTACAGGAAGATTAAAAGGCATCGGAAGACTCCATTCTCTTCCTCTACTGGATGTACCCCACTTCCTTTGTACGCACCACATCCTCATTCCAACCCTCTCACTGAATTTCTCTTTTGCTTCAAGCCTCACTCTTTCTTACTTTCTCCTCATCGGAACCTCTTAGAACCTGCTCCTTTAAAATCAGTCCCTCTGAGGGTCCCAATGCTAAGCCCCTAATTTCCCATGTCTTCTAGACTAAGGCCCAACTCCAGCCATAGTCAAGGATTTTCTTAGAGCTACTGAAGATCCTTATAGATTTCACAGAGGTATTTAATACAGTTATCCAGACTTACCAATCAGGTTCCTCAGATTTATGCCAGCTAGTTCACATGCTTGTTGGCAAAGGCCAAGCCCAACACTAAATGAACATAGCTAATAGGAATAACCCCCCAAAATCTCTATAACTGCAAACGAGAGACCGACCCCCTGCCTCATAGAATCACACTCACCAGTTGCTAGATGACTTCACCTGGCAACCTCCCAAACTTGTTAACTGGAATAAGATTCAGGCTTACACTCAGAAACCAATGAATCTATGCACATCTTTGTGAAAGTGTTAGTCGCTAAGTCATGTCCGACTCTTTGCGATCCCATGGACTGTAGCCCACCAATATCCTCTGTCCATGGGATTTCCAAGGCAAGAATACTAGAGTGGATTGGCATTTCCTTCTCCAGGGGATCTTCCCTACTCAGAGATCGAAGTCAGGTCTCCTGCATTGCAGGAGGATTCTTTATCATCTGAGCTACCCGGGAAGCCCCTCTTTAGAGTCAACACCAAATGTTTTTGAGATTTTTGATCTACCTCTGGATGTTGAATCCATTTGGGTAGCCTTCAACTCTGTGTTCATCAATAGGCTAAACCATGATCTTTCTTTCTTGGTGAAGTGAACCAGAACAGAACAGGAAACCATGTCTATTCCATACATAAATTGGCAAACCAATTAACCTGTACCCTATATGATTATATTAAGAAAAAGACCATTAAAATCTTTAATCTCCAGCTTCAACAGATGGAGGCCTTTAAGTAAAAATCCTCCTGGCCTTTCATTATTGTCAGAAGCCAGGACATTGAAAAAAAAGACTGCTATAAACTAAACACTTCAGGAGTCTTCAGTCACCCAATCAATCTTTCCAGTGTCTTCCTACATTCCAATTATGGGACTTAAGAAATCACAGGGGGTTTCCCCAACCCTTCTCTAGACTGGAAATGAATTTCTACTGGAGCTACTATTAAACAGCCCCTGCTTCAGAATGCTAAACCGTTTCAAGTAGTGGGGTACTCTAATAAACTTTAACAAGTCAAGAAAAAATTGAATCAAAAATGCGTAAACAGCCTACTGATGACAAAATGAAGGAGCATGTTGACATGCTGTTTAAAGTGTTACATATTGTGAATTTTAACACCAGTATGCAGGCTTTAATGTTGCTTTCCCAAGTAATGAATTCTTAGCAGATGATATCAGAGCAATATTATGCAGCATTGCATAGGAAGATGTTGGATTCAGGGCTGATGTTTATTCCTAAAATACAATCCAGGAAAATATGTCCTCACTGCTTCTAGGCACTTTAAATTGCCTGATGGACCATTTGAGATTTGGCAAATGGATTTCATACAGCTACCCTAATCTCATAGGTGTAAATATGTCTTGGCAATGGTTTGCATGTTTTCTTATTGGACTGAAGCTTTTCCATGTAGATACACTTCTGACTCCTCAGTGGCTAAGATCCTATTGGAAAAGATCATTCCTACCTGAGGGAACCATCCCCAAACTTCCTAGTACTGGGGAACTCACTTTACTGGTCAAGTGCAACAAGAAGTCTGTGCTGTTTGACCAGTTTTACAATATTTTCACTGCACTTATCATCCCAGTCTTCAGGAATAGTCAAATGCACCAACAGCATCATCAAAACCCAATAGGAGGGGCTTTCCTGGTGGCTCAGTGGTAAAGAAACTGCCTGCCAATGCAGGAGACATAGGTTTGATCCCTGGTCCGGGAAGATCCCACATACCGAGGAGCAACTAAGCCCATGCGCCACAACTATTGAAGCCCTCTCGCCCCAGAGCTCGTGCTCTGCAACTAGAGAAACCATCGCAATGAGAAGCCCACCCACCGCAACTAGAGAGTAGCCCCCGAATTAGAGAAAAGCCCACGCAGCAACGAAGACCCAGCACAGCCAAAAACAAATAAATTAAAAAGAATAAAAAACAACAGGAGGGATTCCCTGGTGGCTCCCCTCCTGCAAATGCAGGAGACATGGGTGTGATCCCTGGTCTGGGAGGATCCCACATTCTGCAAAGCAGCTAAGCCTGTGCATCACAACTACTGAGCCCACACACAGCAACTACTGAGCCCGAACACCCTAGAGCCCTTGCTCTGCAACAAGAAGCCACTGCAATGAGAAGCCCGTGCACTGCAACTAGAGAGTAGTCCCTGTTTGCCACAAGTAGAGAAAGTCCATGCAGCAATGAAATCCCAGCACAGCCGATAATAAATAAATAAATTTAAAAATTAAAAAAAAAAAAGAAAAAATTTGTAGAGACCCCTGGCCAAAAGCATTGCCATTAGTTCTTCTGAATCTTAGGGACACTCCTTTTGGAACCCACACACTATATTTAATCATATATTGAAACAATCATGTCATGATTAAAACAATCATGGCATGCTCCTGGGGCATGAAGACCTTAAGCACCACACTTTACAACCTGGAGAATTTTTCTACTGGAAAAGACATCTCCAGAAAGACTCTCTTCAACCCCACTGGAAAGGCCATTATCAAGTACTATTAACCAACCCTTGTGCCATGAAACTCCCAAGGAATAGGCTCTTGGATCCATGTGTCACATCTAAAGAAAGCACCAAATCCCGACTGGACCTACACCCTAACTGGTGACCTAAAAGTAAAGATTTCCAAGAATTGAAGCATACAATAGATGAAGGAAACAGCTTTCTCAACATGACCAGCCTGTACATCTTTTCCCTACTGTTACTTCTTGCCTTATCTTCTCCCTCTCTTTCTTGAAAAGACAATGCTCTTACCCATATTTCCCAATCTATTGCCGAAGAGGAAAAACTTTCTAATTGTCAGATTTGTACCAGAAACCTCAATATGTCCATGACAGTCGTGACCCTCTAGTATTATCTTAAGTCTGACTGCTGTAACAAAATAAACCCCTTTTTTTGCAGCCTTTAGTGATGAAATCTACAGAACAGAATGGTTTCTCCCGAAATATCCCCCAAACACACTGACTCTTGGCTCCAAAGGACCAACTGACAAATTCCAGTTAGTGGCACTATTACTAAGTTTATGTGCACCACCTGCCTTTAGCTTTGTCTGTGGTAAATGAAACTCTCAATGAGACTGTGAATATTTGGACAGCTGGTAAATGAGAGGCCAGAGTTTGTTGGGATATTTAATCATCCCTCTTAATATCTATAATAAATCTGAAGCTTCCTACTTATTTTCCCCATTAAACCTTCATAAGCATCTCAAGTGGAAGCTACGTGGGCCATACATGACTCTGGGCCCACCCCCTTAGCAAGAGCCTATCCCTCTTGGGTCAAAATGCCAATGAGCATATGAATAGAAATCTCTCCTTAAAGTTAGGAGAGCTAGCTGATTCTGCAGCCTAACAATGATCACTTGAATTCCTGGCTAAAGTAGTTGTAGACAATCAATAGCCTTGACTCCAAACAAGGTGGCATTAGCCGATACCACCTGTTGCCCATGGACAAATGCCTCTGGAGAAGGCAAAACTCAACTATACAAGATCAGGAAGAAGTATACTTGCTATTTGTCAATTGACTACTTTAGGGGCATGATTTAAAAGCATCATACAAACAAAGCCACTTTTAATTTTGCTTTGTATAATTTAAAAATTTTGCAACTTTTGCCTGTTCAACCTCGGCAGAAACAAAGCACCAAATAGAATGTTGACTCAACATGACACTTTCAAGGAAATATTTTGATCAAAAGGGGAATATGTGAAATTGAACAAAGGAAACCGAAGTCCAAATGGAGTCAGGAAGCCATGAAGAGAGGGCTCTTACACACATAACACTCACTATAGCTTACAGATCCCAAACAGGAAAAACGGTTTCTTTCTGACTCAGCAATGATAAGCTGTTGACCACTTGAAGAAAATGAAAATGAAATCTGCCCTCTCGTTTTCTCCTTAAAATGAAAGCTCCTCCTATGAAAGCTGAGCTTCTCTTTGTCTTCTCCAACATGCCTATGGCTCAGCATAGTTTGTGTCTCTTCAACTGTAATTCCTCTGCTGTTCCTGGATAAACTCACTTTTGTAGCTTAAGACCTTGTTATCTTTAAGATTGACAAGTCCCATAAATTGCATCTATGATGATAATGATGTTTGGCAACATCTCTCATCTCTCAAGCATCAGAAAGGCATCATGTCCACTCCACTCTCAAATAAAGGGAGTGTGGTTTTTCTCCAAAAGCTTCCCAACACATTTCCGTTTTCACATAACTCAATCTGGCCTGTGAATGCATTTAGATAAAATGAGTCTGGAGATATCAGGCTGTAGATAGGATAAAGTATGAGGGAAAAGGCACCCTGCTGCCTTATTCTTGAGGCGGAACTAGAAGTATTGAGAGGGGAGGGCTGGACCTCTGATTCCCTCAGTGGTCCCCAAGATTCTGCTTCAGAATTTCTCCAGCCTCTCTAGGATTCCTGATGTGGCTTCAACTGAGCACCTCCTCTGATCTAGACTCTATGCCAGACTCTGAGAAGACAAAGTCAAGGAAGGTTGTCTGGCCTGTGCCACTTCCCCTCTCTGGGCCTCCATTTCCTCCTCTGTAAAAGGAGTAAGGAATGAAAGGAAGGGTTGGGGGGAATGAGTGGGAGCAGATGAAAGTTTGAGGATGAAGGTGCTAGATGAGCTTTGGGGTCACCCCCTATGGATGGCCACTCTGACAAGCCTTAGCTTAGCAGACCTGGTTGTCTCTTTTCCTGGTCTGGCCCCACCCTTCCTGTTCCTCCCCACTTACCACATTCTCCACCGTGGAGAAAGAGACTGAGTACCTAGGAAAGATGACTTTTCCACTCTCCCACCTCTGGGCAGGCTCCACCCCTCCCAGTGCAGTTATTGTGGTTGTTCAGTCGCTCAGTTGAGTCTGACTCTTTGTAACTCCATGGACCTGCAGTGTGCCAGGCTTCCCTGTCCTTCATTATCTTCCAGAGTTTGCTCAAACTTATTTCCATTGAGTTGATGATGCCATCCAACCATCTCTTCCTCTGTTGCCCCCTTCTCCTCCTGCCCTCCATCTTTCCCAGCATCAGGGTCTTTTTCAGTGAGTCGGCTCTTCGCATCAGGTGGCCAAAGTATTGGAGTGTCAGCTTCAGCATCAGTCCTTCCAATGAATATTCAGGGTTGATTTCCTCTAGGATTGACTGGTTTGATCTCCTTGCTGTCCAAGGGTCTTTCAAGCATTTCTCCAGCACCCATTTCTCCTCACTGGAACTAGAGTCTCCGTCACCTAAACCCCAGGATCACCCTCTCTTTAGGTCTGAACTAAATCTCTTAGCAAACGGTTTAAATAATTTACCCCTCCCCCATCTCCTATTTCGGAGAAGGCACTGACGGCCCACTCCAGTACTCTGGAAAATCCCATGGACGGAGGAGGCTGGCAGGCTGCAGTCCATGGGGTCGCTAAGAGTCGGACTCGACTGAGTGACTTCATTTTCGCTTTTCACTTTAATGCATTGGAGAAGGAAATGGCAACCCACTCCAGTGTTCTTGCCTGGAGAACCCCAGGGATGGCGGAGCCCGGTGGGCTGCCGTCTATGGGGTCGCACAGAGTCGGACACGACTGACGTGACTTAGCAGCAGCAGCATCTCCTATTTAGTGTATTCTGTGCCGAACACCTTCTGTGCATTATCTCAATTGTCACAAAAATCCTTTGGGGTGGATGTCATCCATTTCAATTTTCCAACAAGAAAAGTGGAAAGATGTTAAGCAGCTTGACCAGGATTGCCAACCAGGAAGTGACAGCACCCAGTGGCCCAGCCTCCTAACTCTCTTCCTCTTGTTCCGCCACGAGGGGGTGGCAAACAGGTCGGCAGTGACCCTGTGGAGCCCGGTATAGCCCTTCAGCTCAGATTCTCCTAGTTCCGCAACGTCTGAACACCGCCCTTTTCCGTTTCAGCAGGATTTGCGGCAAGGCCTAGAGGTCCAGAGCAAATAGCCAGGTTCTAAGTGCGAAGGCAGTCACTTCGCCCATCCCAGGGCCCTAGCATCTAACTCTCAGAGAAAAGCCAGAAGGTGCAGGGCACCTGTGCACTCTGCGGAGCTGGTGGGGACTTGGCCAAGCTCCGGTGCCTCCCGCCCGCGGACTGGGGTCGGGGCGGAGCTAGGGCGAGGGGAGCGGGCCTGGGCTGGGGTCTGGGCGGAGCCGAGTACCGGAGCACCCGGGCTGGGCCTAGGCTGAGGTCGGGGCAGGCGGAGCCGGGGCCGAGGTCCAGGACGCTGTCGGGACAAACCCGGAGACCTGAGCAGGGCCAGGGTCGGAAGGGGTTGGGGCGGAGTTGGGGACCGGGGCGGGGCCAGAATGGGGCCAGCAGCCTAGGGCCGGGGCGGGGCCTGGGCAAGGCTGGGAGGGGCCGGGGCCAGGCCGGGCGGGAACGGTCTTCCTAGTAGCCTAGGCGGGAGGGAAAGCAGTAGGAGGTGGAGAGGAGGAGGGAAGAGGGAGGAGGGAAGAGGGCGGGGACTTGACAGCTCCCGCTTAGCTCAGCTCGGTTCCGCGCACCCACGCCTCGCATCTCCGCTTCGTGACCCCCACCCGGGCATGCGCCCCCCGAACCCCTGGTCACCCAGAGCCCGCGCCGCCCCCCAGAGCCTTCCCAGAGCCGGCTGTGCAGGATGGGCGCCCTCGGTCCCAAGTTGCCGCCGCCGCTGCTGATGCTGTTAATGCTGGGTAAGCCCGGCCCCTCGCCCCGGCTCCCAGCCCCGCCCGGCAGGTGCCTGCTGTCTGCTGTTCAGCCCTGCCGTCTCCCCAGCATTTCGGAGCCCTTGATACCCCCTTCTCCCTCAGCGGCGCCTCCAGCTTTCCTGGGCCTGGCGCCCAGCTGCCCTCTGTGGCCGCCGGCCTAACCAGTCTTGGGGATGGGGTGAGTCTCCCCGGTTCTAGGCCCTAGGCTGGGACACAGTGAGGACCCACCAAAGTGCGGTCCCCAGGGACCGCCAGGCCTCCGGGGCCCGGGCCCCGCTTCCCTGCTGGCACACTCAGGCCCTGGGGGCGCTGCGACTCCTGTCTGCCTCACACTCAGCTTCAGGCCCGGCCTTAGGTACTCGCCCTGCGTGGGCAGTGCCTGGCCATCTTCATAATCGCCCGAGTTGGCTGGAGGCCCAGGGGCCTGTTCTGCCCACGATCTTTTGAAGTAAGTCTCCCCTAATTGCATCCCCCTCTCCAACTTCATTATCTGACGTGTCAGTCTCATCCTGGACCGGGTCTCTCAGATAGCACTTGTCTCTGTAGCCTCCCACCAGCCGTCACACCCCCTTAGTCCCAGCCTTCCTGCCTCAGGAGAAACCAGACTCCCTGGAGACTGATGCTGAGATCCCCAAGCACCCGTGTCTGTTGTGGTGGGTGTTCACGGTGGGCTGTCTGGACCACTGCTGCATGGATGCATGAGGACAGTGACAGTGGAAATGTTTTGGGTGTGAACTGGAGGGCTCCCTGTAGGGGTGGCCTGGGGAGGAGGATGGGACAGTGACTGCCTACACACTCAGGAGACGGCAACCCTTGAAATCAGAACACAGGGCGACGAGGGGGTGGCTTTGGTGGCAGGATTTGGAGCTGCCATAGTTAAGGCAGAGGCTGACGTAGCCCCAGCCACCTGTTTCTAGACCAGCACTCCATCTCAGAGCCAAGCGGCCTCCCTGTACTGCATAGGTCCTTAGGCCCTGTGGGACTAGAAGGAGTCCTCTCCTTGGGGCCCTAGGCGGGAGGCAGGAGGACATACAGAGGAGGGAGCTGTGGGGCCTGGTTACCTAGCACTGGGCCTCTTTTCCCCAGTGGGCAGTGTGGCGCAGAGAGGAGCCCAAGGTAAGTGTAGTGCAGAGAGATAAGAGAGTCGGTGAGATCTGAGTGCCCTGGATATGGGCACTTACTCTCATCTTGAAGGTGAGGAATATGAAATAACTTGCCCCAGAGAACACACTAAGTGAGTGTTGGGGCTTGGATTTGAACCCACACCAGAGAGACCCGAAGCAGGTCTCTTTGCTCTCCTTTCCTTCTCTGCTAACACAGAGGAGGGGACCTGGCTGGGGAGAGAGCTGCCTGGCAGCTGGTTTCCCAAGGCGGTGAGGGTGACTTTCCCATGGGGATCTCCAAGCATCAGCAGTTGTGGAGCCAGGAAGATGGGAGGGGGCCCTCCTGAGCAGTCTGCCTCTAGGCCAGGGAAGGTGTCAGCTCCTTCACTCTGATTATGAAACGCCCTGGGGCAGGGCGCTTCTTAGTCACAGGCTCTCTCGCTGTCAAAGTGGAAGTTCCTAGCTCTCCTCCAGTGTAGCGTGGATGGGGCTAGTCCACACTACAGCTGGGGATGGGCATGGGGCTGGAACTCAACTTCCGGACTCCCAGCCTGTGCTCTAACCGAGCGACCACGAGTTCTCCCCATGACTCAGCCGCAGAGAGAAGACTAACTCTGTCTTCTGGAGGACAGTCTGACTACAGACTAGGTGTTTTCCTCCTGCCCCTGCAGAAAGGTTGGGGTATGTCCCTGGAATGATACTCTGCTTGGGGAGGCCATTTCCCTCAGGCCTCTCCTTGTATGTCCCCATTGCCTCCCTGGCTTTGTCCCTCTACAGGGGCACGTGGAGGCCAGCCAAGGATACTTGGAACTTTGCCAAGACATTCTACTTCTAATACCTTACCTTTCTCATCTTTAAGATGGAGGTAGAGGGGTGACCCAGTCCTCCCTGTGTCCTGAGATTCTGTGATTTAGGGCTGTGGAAAGACAGAAGGAGAGAAGAAGCTGAGCCCTCCAAGGCCACAGGGCTACCCTTTGAGGGCAGGCTAGGGGTGAGGGTGGGGTGAAGAAGAGTTTTGGCCTCTCTGAGGAGAGAAAGATGGGAGGGGACAACTGTGAGGGCGAGTAGAGGGCGGGTGGTGGTGGTTACAGCCTCCCTACAGAAAGGGAGCAGTATGTAAATAAATGCACACTATATGCAAATTAAGGCTTTTGTTTAGGGAGTTGAGGGGGGGGGTGGGGGAGGATGGTGTGTCAGCTGGGCCTTAGGGGAAGGTTGGCAGGCGCTGGTGGGGGAGGGGAGCCCCTGCCTCCAGAGCCCAGGGCAGAGGCTGGTTCTTGCCCCATGAGCCTCAGCTGCCTCGGCAGCCCAAGGGGGCGGAGAAGCAGTGAGCTCATGACACAGCTGGAGGGGGGGAGGGATGGTGTGGTGAGAACTGACTGGGCCTGTACCCTCTCCTGCCCGGGCCAGTGGCTCCATTGTCTGGAGTCCCCTGGCCCAGGTGACACAGCTGGGCCAACCAGCCCTTCTGATCCAAGTTTTTCCAGCTCCTTTTAAACAAAGGAGGGGGACATGTGGTCTCAGGATCCCTTAGCTAGAAGGCTCAACTGGTCCGTAGACATGAGAGTAGGGTAACGAGGGGAGGGTGCAGCTGGAATCAAGGAATGGTCAAATCAGAAAGCAGATACACTCCTTCCTGCACTTAGGTGCTCTGCTTCTGGCCTGCCAGGAACAGGGATGATTCTGGGTTCTGAGGCTAACCTGGCTCTCTACCACCACCTCCTTGAGACCCAGGTGTCTTACCTCCCAGCATCCTTTCCTGATTCTCAGAACGGGGCCCAAGCTGTACACCGAGTTTCCTCAGGTTTCCTTTCCTTTCACAAGCAGACAGCAAAGATGATGTGGGTGCCAGGGGGATGCAGTGAGGACACAGGCATCCCTAACTTCATCCTTCCCCATAGGAATTGGGTGCTGTGCCCGGGAAGTGCTGGTCCCTCAGGGGCCCCTGTACCGCGTGGCTGGCACAGCCATCTCCATCTCCTGCAATGTCAGTGGCTATGAGGGCTCTGCCCAGCAGGACTTCGAGTGGTTCCTGTACAGGCCCGAGGCCCCAGAGGCCGCCCTGGGCATCATCAGCACCAGGGACGCCCGGTTCTCCTATGCCATCTTTGGGCCCCGAGTGGCAGCTGGTGAGGTACAGGTGCAGCGTCTGCAGGGCGATGCCGTGGTGCTCAAGATCTCCCGCCTGCAGGCCCAGGATGCTGGCATTTACGAGTGCTACACACCCTCCACTGATGCCCACTACCTGGGCAGCTACAGCGGCAAAGTGGAACTGAGAGGTACTGGGCCCTGAGAGGGAGGTGGGGCCACACTCTCCCAAAAGGCAGAAAGTCGGGGCCGGCAGGAACTTAAGAGGAACTTGAGGTCCAAGGAGGTCCACTAATTTGACTTTGTGCAAATTAGTGACTGGCCTGGGACTCTAACCCAGAACTCTCATTCCAGTCCACTGCTCTTATTGAGGAGAGCATGGCAACTGAATCCAGTCTTCTTGCCTGGAGAATCCTCATGGACAGAGGAGCCTGGCAGGCTATAGTCCATGGGGTCACACAGGGTCAGACACAACTGAGTGACTAAGCACAGAACAGCTCTTACTCTATCAAGCTGCTTCCTGGGAGAGGGGGGAGTGTCCTTAAGCTTTCCATTCCCTGGTAGGGTAGGGAAGCCCCATAGGGTGAACAGACTCCATTCCTGGAGATTTCAAGATCCAGATCTGGGGGAGAAGTGGGGAAAGTAGAGGCAGGGTAGGAGGAGGGAGACCACGTGACATTCTTCTCTTAAGTTTCTTTGTCTTCTGAGAAGGAAGACAGAGCCACTTTGCTAAGTATTTCAAACACAGGTCAGTCCCAAACATAAGGGTGAGTAGGCGAGGGGCTGGTTCTGTGAAACTCAGCAAGTATTTATTGAGTGCCTGTTGTGTGTCCAGCACTGAGCTTGGCACCACTGGGTTACAGAAGGAATGATACAACATGAAGTCTCTGCCTTCTAGGATCTCACAGTCTATTTAGGGAAATAAGTTGTAGGTAGAAAACAGCTAACAAAAGTCAACAGCCCCCCCTCACTCCACCTGTTCTCTCCAGTTCTTCCAGACATGCTGCAGGTGTCTGCTAGCCCCCCGGGGCCCCGAGGCCGCCAGGCCCCGACTTCACCCCCTCGCCTCACAGTGCACGAGGGGCAGGAGCTGGTGCTGGGCTGCCTGGCGAGGACGAGCACGCAGAAGCACACACACCTGGCCGTGTCCTTTGGGCGAGCTGTTCCCGAGGCACCTGTGGGGCGAGCGACTCTGCAGGAAGTGGTGGGGCTCCGGCCTGACCTGGCTGTGGAGGCTGGAGCTCCCTATGCCGAGCGACTGGCAGCCGGGGAGCTGCGGCTGGGCAAGGAGGGGACCGAGCGGTACCGCATGGTGGTAGGCGGTGCCCAGGCGGACGATGCAGGCACCTACCACTGCACTGCTGCTGAGTGGATTCAGGATCCGGATGGCAGCTGGGCCCAGATCGCAGAGAAGAGGGCTGTGCTGGCACACGTGGATGTTCAGACACTGTGTGAGTGCCAGGGGTCCCCCAGTGCCAGCGGGGAGCCAGAATATCTCAGGGACACTAGAGGGCCATGGTCCGAGACCTGGGAGCCCACCTTTCCTCGGGTGAGCAGTCTCATTAGCATGGCTTCCTGTTAGCATCTGTATGCATGATGGGTTTCCTCTGCTCAGAAATTGGTGTGGAGACGGGAGGGCCACGGCTGAGGGTGAGAGTCAGGCCCCTGGGTGGGGGAGATGGGTGGAAGTTTCCTGCTGTCAAGGGAGGACAGGTGCTCCATGCCCTCTCCTGGCTCCTTGACACCCCTTCCCTGCCTGTGTTTCAGCCAGCCAGCTGGCAGTGACAGTAGGGCCTGGTGAACGTCGGATTGGCCCAGGGGAGCCCTTGGAGCTGATGTGCAATGTGTCTGGGGCCCTGCCCCCACCAGGCCGTCATGCTGCGTACTCCGTGGGCTGGGAGATGGCGCCTGCAGGGGCACCTGGGCCCGGCCGCCTAGTGGCCCAGTTGGACACGGAGGGAGTGGGCAGCCTGGGCCCTGGCTATGAGGGCCGGCACATTGCCATGGAGAAGGTGGCTTCCCGAACCTACCGGCTACGGTTGGAGGCTGCCCGGCCTGGGGATGCGGGAACCTACCGCTGCCTAGCCAAGGCCTACGTCCGAGGGTCTGGGGCCCGGCTTCGCGAAGCTGCCAGTGCTCGCTCCCGGCCCCTCCCCGTGCACGTACGAGAAGAAGGTGAGCAGGGGCAGGCTGGACCCTGGACAGGATTCGGGGTCTGTAGAACCTTTCCCTTCTGTTCCTCTGCCTCTCTCCCTCTCCATCAGCTGCCTCCATGTCTCAGTCTCACACTCCTCTTCTAAGATTGTGGGAACACTGAATTTCTGGGGTGTTGCTTGGACAGTGGTCCTAACCCCATGTGCCCTGATCTTTCACCTTCTGACCTTCGTCGTGCAGGTGTGGTGCTGGAGGCCGTGGCCTGGCTAGCGGGAGGCACAGTGTACCGCGGGGAGACTGCCTCCCTGCTCTGCAACATCTCCGTGCGAGGCGGCCCCCCTGGGCTGCGGCTCGCTGCCAGCTGGTGGGTGGAGCGGCCGGAGGAGGGGGAGCTGAGCTCTGCCCCTGCCCAACTGGTGGGCGGGGTGGGCCAGGACGGTGTGGCGGAGCTGGGGGTCCGGCCTGGAGGAGGCCCTGTCAGCGTGGAGCTGGTGGGGCCCCGAAGCCATCGGCTGAGACTGCACAGCTTGGGGCCTGAGGACGAAGGCGTGTACCACTGCGCCCCCAGCGCCTGGGTGCAGCACGCTGACTACAGCTGGTACCAGGCGGGCAGTGCCCGCTCAGGGCCTGTCACAGTCTACCCGTACACGCATGGTGAGTGATGCCTGCCCTCTTCTCCTTGGTTAGGCCTCCCCCCACCCCCCGCGTTTGTTCTCCCCTTTGCATCTGATCCTCCTACTAGCTGTCTCTCTGGTCCCTCTTTCTCCTCCAAAAGTCCAGCTTTCGGCCTTTCGGCACCCAGCTGCTCCAGTGTCCTGGTGGTGGGTACTGGCTTGAGTGCAGAAAGGGCAGGGAGCTGGCAGAAGACTGTGTGGGGGAGGTGGTGGTGTGGACAGCTTGACAGAAGGTGCTGGCAAACGTGTGGGACTGTGGGTGGAGAGCAGTGACACCCCAGGCTGAACAGAGCCGTCCTCTCTCGCCCAGCCCTCGACACTCTGTTTGTGCCGCTGCTGGTGGGCGCAGGGGTTGCTCTAGTCATCGGAGCCACCATCCTCGGCTCCATCACCTGCTGTTTCATGAGGAGGCTGCGGAAACGGTGATTCCTCGCACCCCAGGTGAGGGGTGAGAACCCCCAGCTCGGTCTTCCCCAGTCCTGGGATGAATGGCTCCCTCCCTGGCCCTGCTCAGCCCCTCTCAGCTCGGCGGTGGGACCCTGGCGAGGGCCAGGAGGGAGTCATGCTCTCCCAAGCCCCCTCTTCACGTGCTCTCCTGTTCTTGCAGGTGTGACTGTCTCCCAGCCCAGCCGCAAGCCTGACTCTGGTGTCTGAATACCCTCTCCCTCTGCCTGCCCTTCCTTTAATTTATTTGACCGACTCCCACCCAGAGTGGGGGACGTGGCCCCTCATCCCCTACTCCTTCCTTCCCAAGCTCCTCCCTCTGGCCTTCTGTTCATGATCTCATACCCAGCCCAAAGGGAGGCAGTTCCCTGTCCTAGACTTAGTTTTTCTAAAATGTGAATAAACTTGTTTTATAAAATCCAGGCTGGCTGTGTCTTCCCTGCTGTGGGGGCTGGAACGGGTGGCAGGGAGGCTGCTGGGGGCTGACAGCCTCTTCTGGACAACCCGGCCTCGCTTCCCCCTACAAACACCATCTGGCCTCTGTGGGCCATGCCACCCACCCCAGGAGGGGACACCTGGGTCCCATCTGCTGTCCGAGCTGTCAGTGCAGAGCCGATTCCTGTTGGGATTCTTGCTTGGAGCAGGAAGGGAGGAAGGGGGGTGAGTTCCAGCTGAGCACGGCCTCTACCTCAGACTTCTCCCAGGTTGCAGGGCAGGGGCTTCCAGGGCCCAGTGCCCCCTTTTCTGAGTTCCCATGCTACTCTACAATCTCCGTCTTTTGGTCAGGCTAATCTTGGATCTGACTCCTCCCCCCAGGCCCTGGGGCCTCATCCTTTCCCCTCCTGATCTTCATTATTCAGTCTGACAGCAGCAGAATGGAAGCTCCAGAACACAGCCGCCTGGGTGGCCGGGGGACAGCACTCAGAGGAGCCCCTACAAAACCCCCTGCTCCTCCTGGCTGTCCCCCATCCCCTCCCGCGCCCTTGGGGCTCCCTAAATCTGTCTCTGCCTAAGGATTCTCTGATCTCTTTCAAGTCAGTGATTTAAACATTTATTGAGCATTACCAGTTTGCCAAGTGTTGTTTTTACAGATGGGGAAACTGAGGCCCAGAGAAGTGACGCGACTTGCCCAGTCATAGGACTAAGTAGTGACAGTGTCAGGACTTGAACCCAGGTCTCCAGACTCCCTGCACTGCACACAGTGGGGCCCTGAGTGCTGGCCAAGTGTGAGGAGAGGGGTGGCAGGGTCTCAGTGCCTTCCATCCAGCCTCAGCTCTCTGCAGTGGGTTCATTTTTAGTGGGTGAACTACCATGTGAGCAAGTGTGGACGCCAACAGTCCCCTCCCTTCTATCCAGACTCTAGCTGTTTCAGCAAATTGAACCAAAAGTGCACCCCATTCCATCCCCCAACATTTGTTTTTTTGCAAACAACTGATGCCAGGGTGCAGGGATCTCATCTTTGACTGATGGTGACGCAGGTGACCCTGACCTGAGGCAAAGACATCCTCTCTGAGCTGGCACAGCTCCTTCATGCTTCCAGGAGGTATAGCGTCTCACAGGACCCCAGCTTTGCCGCCTGGAACGCAGCACACTGGGGTGCTCCCCCCCAAGGAGTTCAGACTTTTATTAAAGTTCAGGAGTGGGATGTAGCCAGGGCCAAGGGCTGGAGGTCACCGCTGGGGATGGTGGGCTTACATGTGTGTACACGTCTCTCCCAGCCACAGGTCCCCCCATCTCTGCCCCTTCTTGACTCGCTGCTGCTTTCCCTTCATCCTCCTGGGATGAGGCCAGGAAGAGGGTGCACGTGGCATGGGAACATGTCTCTAGGGGCCCCTGTCCCAGCTGGGCAAGCGGCAGGCCACAGCCACATCCAGATATTTGGACTCTCGCTTCTCTCTCACACCTTCTCCCACGTTTAAGCCTACCTCAAGTCCCACGTGGGGTTCCATCCTCTGTCACTGACGCCCTTCCTCCTCCAGCTCCCACTGCCTCCCCAGGACCCCCCTGAAGCCCTCCCAGCTGCTATGTTCTATCTAGTATGCCTACTCATCTTCACCAAACCCCATCTCTAGCTTGTCGCTGCCCTATTTTCACTGATGGGTGAGTCCCTGGGTCCAGAGTTCAACTCTTCAGCCTGGTTTTCCGGGTCCCCTTTCCCCCCACCACAATTCTCCACCTGTTATATTTCAGTCTCCTTCCCAAGGATCCTCAGCTACTCCTCAGCTTGATGCCCACTTCCTGACAGAACCCCCACGTCTGCTTCTCAAAGCGTGGTCCCTGTTCTGGCATCAGGACCTAGGACTCGTTAGAAATGCAGAGCTTTAGTTTCTACCCCAGACCTACTGTGTCAGAAACTCTGGGAGTGGGGTTCAACCATCTGTGTCCCCGAACCCTCCAGGTTGACCCTGATGCCCACCCTAGTTCACAGCTGCTGGCTCAGGTCACTCTAGGTCTGACTCAGTCCTTGGCTTTCTGATCACCGAGCCCTCCCACCCCTACTCAGATTGCCCAGGTTCTTGGTGTGAAACAGTTGCCAAAGGCATATATCTCTGTTTTTCCCACGTGCATGTGCCGTATTCCCGGAATAGAAATCGGATCTCTGACCATCCTCCCTACACATGCCCTGGTCAGTGCTCTGGACCCAGCTGGCACCCAGTGAGCCATGTGAATGACTCCCTCTCACTGTACCCCAAGACTGATTCTTGTTTCCTGAGGGCCCTGTGTCCCAGCTCTAGTGAACTCACGAGCTCCATGTCTCTCCTGGTTCTTCTCTTCACAACCCTTCTCTCCCCTCCCGCCTCTGCAGTGGCACTTATGAGATCTCACTCCGCTGTTAGAAAATGGTCGTCCCAGGTTTGTCTTTCCCAGGCCCAGCCCCAGGGCCCTAGGGCCCCAGCTCTGGCATCTCCCCTACAGTTGGTTTCCCTGCATCATGGACGAGGTCATTCACACCCTACTGAGCTGCCCCTGAAGCCTTTCAGCCTCCCTCCCAGCCTGTCACAGTGGTGGGGGTGGAGGTGGGAGGACAGCCTCTTCATCTCTGCCTGCCTCCTTCCAGCTTTCTCTTCTCTGGGTCAGCTTGGGCTGCTGTGTCCAGTGAGACAGATGCGCCAGACTCAGGGAGGCTGGCTGAGGAGAAGAGTGGGGACTAAAATCCAGCCCACATCTGCTCCCCAAGCCATGCACCCTGGTTTAGGGTGGTGTCAGTCTAGAGGAAAAGGGTGCCTTTTTAGAATTTGCACAAAGATGCTCTGTGAGTTAGCGGCAGCCCTGAGCACATCACCAGCCTGTCAGCCCATTTATCTATCTACTGGCTGTCTCTCTGCTTCCACCTTCTCATCCGGCTCACACAGGTCCATCCTTCTGTCCATCCATCCACCCATGAACAGACAGGAAGGTCAAACACAGACAGGCTGGGTAAGTTCACCCATCCCCACCCTCCATTCTCCTGAAATCAGGATCTCTCCCATCGAAGTTGGATCCCAGACCTGAGATTCTGAGGGGGATCTCCAGCTTTGGTGCATTCATAGGGACCTTGTCGGACTCCTTCTCCACATACAATATTCAGATCCCCAGGTACCTGTGTCTGGCCCTGCCACAGGGGTCTGGAGGAATCTGGTCATACCTTGGACTCACTCTCTGGGGGTGGCAGGCAGCCATTCTGCTCTTTGTCAACACCAGCCCCTTCGCCCGCCCCCTCTCCTGCCTCCTCTCCAGCCCCCTCTCCTGCCTCTTCTCCAGCCCCCTCCTCCTCCACCTTCTCGTCCAGCCGGCTGGGGATGGACCAGTAGAGATGGGCGTCCAGTCGGGCCGCGGCCTCGGCCAGCTCCCGGGCGCTGCATGAAGGTGTGGGCACCTCAAAGGTCTCGTGGAAGCTGGCATAGTCTACTTCGTAGAAGCCATCCTCCAGGGTCAGCACTGAGGTGAAGCGGTGGCCCCATAGCACCTCATCCACCAGGTAGGAGCTCCGAGCTTGGCACGTCATTCCTGGGGGGAGGGTCATAGGTTAAGGGGATCCCAGCCCCAGCCTTACCTCTCTTGTGTCATTCCACAGCCCTATTCCTAAAACTCTTCCCTGTAGCCCTCCTGAAGGGCCCACAACACCCTTTGGTCCAGTCTACTTTCTCTTCCTTCCCAATTCTTGTACTCCCCTCCTCCCCTCCATTTACCCAATTCTTCATCTCTGGCCTGCATTCTCCCTTCCCCTCCATTGGAGATGCCAATCAGAGAAGCTTAACCTTGAGACTGACCTTGGGGATCATCTAGTCTAACTGCCTCTCCATACAGGGTACCCCACTGGAGCATTCCCAATAATGTGCATTTAGCTTGCACTTGATTACCTCCTAGGATTAAGACCTCACCACCTCACAAGGAATTCCCTCTTTTGTGTAATAGCTCTAATATTTGAGTTGTTCTTTATACAGAGCCAAAATCTGCTTCCCTTAGTTTCATTCCTCTGCTTTATGACACCCCTTCAAGTAACTGGAAGCAGGAGTCTCAGGTTTCATCATGTCTTCTCTCCTTCAGACTGAATATCTGTCTCCCTTCCCCATTCCTGTGACCTGGCTTCCAAATAGTTTACTTTTCTTGACTGCAAACCAGAATGGCCAAGGAGGATGCTTTAAGCACTTAAGAGAGGGCTCACTGACCCTCCTTCTGCCCATGATTCTTTAGCTAATAGGGCCCAAGATTACATTATATAAACATTTTGGGAAGCTGTATCACATTGCCTGTGGCCAACTAAAACCCCCAGTTCTTTTTTCACCAGAGCTCTCCCATGCTGTGCTTACATAAGTGATTTTTTTAAAGCCTAAATCTAGAACTTTATATTTATTCCTTTTAAATGTCATCTTGTTGGGTTTTTGGCTCATTATACTTGCTTTTCAGAAGCATTTTGGATACTGACTCTCTCACCCAAAATATTACCATCCTTTCCAACTTTGTCTCTCTAGAAAAATCCAACAAACTCCCCTCCCTCTCTCCTTCACCTCACCCTCCCCCGTACTGCTTGCCATGGCCATGTGTCCTGTTTTCCCTGTGGGGTGAGCACAGCCACTGCGGCAAATGCTTCTCCTTCTACTTGGGGTCTCTCACATCCCCCTCAGCTCACATCTACCTTCGAACAAAGGGGAACAGAAGAGTGAACATTAGCTAACCAGAGACTGGCTGTTAACACTGAAAGCCCTGCCTTGAGCCAATGTGGGGACACTGGTATTCTTGTTCCTTTGGCTGGCATAGGAAATGTCCAGGAGGGAAGGGGAAGAGGAAGCAAAAGTGACCCTGGAGAGAGGGGGTTTGAGGAAGAGGGTGAGGGGCTGGCGGTACATGAGAAGAGGGTTGGGCAGGGATTTCCCAGGTACCAACAAGAGTGCCAGATGGTGAGATGAGAGGAAAGGAAACAGGGTGAGTGGGGGAAGGGAAAGGAACGGGGGCGGGGGGGGGGTGGTACGGTGTGGGGGAAGGAGCGAAGGACACTGAGGCAGACAGTGGTACCGGCTCAGAGTGAAGCGTGTTTGCTGGCACCAATCTAGGATAAGGCAGCAGGGGACAACACAGGCAGGAACCACAGGGCCACCTGGTGGGCCTTTGGTTATCCACTTGCAATCTTCTCCCATTTCTATCCCCATTAAAAAAAAAATGTTTTGGGCCCCACCAAAGCATACAGGATCTTAGTTCCCAGACCAGGGATCGAGCCCCCACCTCCTGCATTGGCAGCTCAGAGTCTTAGCCGCTGAACTGCCAGAGAAGTACCCTCTCCCTCTTCTAGATCTCAAGTATCAAAGGACTCATTTGCTGATCCTGCTACACTGGTCTTGTCCTACCTGCTCCCAAACCTTTCACTGTGTAGGCCTGAGTTGAACGTTCTGACATTACAGGTACATTGCCAATTCCTTCTGGAAAGGGGCTCGAAATGTTCAGGTCATCTGTTTCCTTTGTCAGTGGAGACTGAGTCTTTTGATGGATTGGGAAACCCAGGTAGAGCTGCAAGCAGCTATCAACCTCTCCTTAAGGTCCAGATTAGGAATAACTCAGGTCATGGAAAACCTTCACCATCAAATTCCAGAAGCCTGGACCTCTCAGTATTGAGAAAGATTGCAAACTTAAACCTTCCTTTCTACTCTGCACCCTAAACGCTGAAGCCAGACTGCCTGTGTCCACTGCTTATTTAGCCTATGACTGTGGACAACTTAACTTCTCACTGGGGCATTCTGCTCCCTGAAAAATGAGCACAAAAATGAGAAATAACCTCAGTGGGGTCCTTCATGGGGCTTGGATTAAATGAGCTCAGAGGGGTAAAGTGCTTTGCAACCGTGCAGGGCACGGAGTAAGCACTGGGTTGGCTACTGTCATTACTCTCCCCTATTCCCCTATTTGCACCTCTCAGCCAGGGCCCCGGCCAGGGGTACTTCGGAGGATTACTGCTTTTTCTCGGCTCTCTGCGGGATCACTCTGTTCACACACCTCTCCCAACCCAGGTCCCGATTCTCACTTTAACCTCTCTCATCCTCTACCAGCTCTCCATCCTTTCTCCACCAGTCCCTCCATCCCTCCTCGCCCCATGCTTCGTCCGCCCTGGCTCCTCCAGGTCCAGTTCTCCGCCCACCCGCTCCCCTCCCCTGCTCCTCCTCCTCGGGTCAGCCCGCACCCGTGGCTTCCACCATGCCCTCGAGGATGACCACGATCTCGAAGTCGTCCCTCTCGAGGGCACGGCGCGACGCCTCCCAGAAAGGACTGGCGGCGTCGATCTCGTGGCTGATGACGAGAGGCGAGACGAGGAAGAGGCGGTCGTCGCCCGTGTCGAAGCCCACGCTGAGGTCGGTCTGGTGCAGCGGGATGAACTCGCCCTCCAGCGTCTGGCGCGAGCGGATGAGCTTGGCGCGGATGGAGGCCTCGACGATGTGCGAAGATCGCAGGTCGCCCACCCGGAACATGAGGCAGAGGCGCCCGTCGCGCAGCGACACCACGGCGTGCGAGGAGAAGACGAGCGTGGCGGCGCGCTTGTTGGGCTGCGAGATCTTGACGAACATGCAGCCCACCATGAAGGCGTTCACCATGGAGCCCAGGATGGCCTGCAGCAGCAGCAGCACGATGCCCTCCGGACACTGGTCGGTGATGACGCGGTGCCCGTAGCCGATGGTGGTCTCCGTCTCGATGGAGAAGAGGAAGGCGGCCACGAAGCCGTTGAGGTTGTTGACGCACGGGGTCCACGCCGTGTCCTCCAGGTGCTCCAGGTCGCCGCGGCCGTAGGCGATCAGCCACCAGATGGCGCCGAAGAAGAGCCAGGTGAGCGCGTAGGCCAGCACGAAGAAGAGCAGGCTCAGGCGCCACTGCAGGTCCACGAGCGTGGTGAACAGGTCGGTCAGGTAGCGGTACGTCTCGCGCACGTTGCCCTGCTGCACGTTGCAGCGCCCGTCCTTTTCCACGTAGCGCTGGCGGCCGCGGCGCCGCGGCGGCTCCTCCGGGCCGGGCGAGAAGGCGGCGTTCTCCTGCGCCATGGCCGTGGCCGCGGGCGGCGAGGTCACGGCCCGGGAGGCGGAGCGGGGGCTGGAGGGGCTGAGAGGTGGGCCGTATTAGCCGACCCGCCGGAGAGGCCGAGTCGTCGGGGCCTGCGCGCAGGGGCCGGGTGGCCCTGTGCGAGTCCCTTGCTGCCTCTTAGCCTCGGCTTGCCGCATTGGTAGAATGGGAACGCTACACACAGCCCTAGCTGGCCCCACCAGCAGCTCACAAAATCGTGAGGATCCAGTGGGATAGGGTGTATGAACTGGATCGCACTCTGTATGACTGATTATTTTAGAGGGAAAGGGCGGGGCGTGGTAACAGAGATCTTGGTCCCACTGCCTCTAACTGGCCTGTACAGCACCTCACGGCCACTCCCAGGCAAAAGGCCCTGGGCAAGGAGGGAGTTTCCTGAGACCTGTACACTGAGAGCTTCTTGAAAGCAGCTGGTTTATCTTGCAGTGCAGAGCCCTTCCTGCCCAAAGGCCTCCCACTTCCACCCCACCCAAGCTAAAGTCAGGCAGTCCCCTTATCCCTGATCTCTGCCTTCAGCCTGCTGGCTAACCAGGCTCTTTTACCATTCACCAGGAGACTGACACAGAAAGTTTTTCCCATTCCTCCCTCCTTGGACCTTGCTTACTCTATCCCCCGCCCTCCTACCCGCACATCTTCTTCCTCTCAGGAAGCTTACAAAGGAGAAATGAAAGTGGTGGAAAGCGAGTGAAAAATCTCCAGGGGGCAAAGGTTGAACATTCCCACCTTAGGAAATTCCCACTGAGAATTCTCCCTGAGGACTGACGCTCGTCATTGCAGCTGTAGTGTTAGCCCCATTTCCCCTGGGTTGTTTCCACAGTGGAGACAGCCTGCAAATGGGCAGGAGGGTCGGAGGATGTGAGATCAACACGGACAGGGACAGCAGGGGTAAAAGAAGCACAAAGTTCAATAAGATTAGGCTTAACCTTCTAGCAACCTACTCTTGATGAGCCATTAACTCAGATAAGTGATCAAAGCACCCACATTTACCTTTCTCCTCCTTTCAGTTCTCTCCCCACCCCAGCCTCCCACCTCCCCTGACTATCCTCACAACAGCCCCGCTCCATATGTCCCAGATCTCACATTCCAAGAGAAGCCTACTTGATTTTGCTTTAAATTCTTCCCTGTGAGAAGCTCTCTGGACTGCAATCTGCCCTGAGAGAGAGAGACCCAGAGCCCTTCCGTAGGCATCTAGGGACCCCTAGGAGGTATGGCCCATAGGAGGAAAGGTTAAGAATAAAGATTCAAGGCTTTTCAACCTTCCCTTCTTCCTGGGAATCATCCTTTTCTCCCACTCCAAGGAATCCTGGACTGGTTGTAGTAGAGTGGTGGACGGGAAGAGTGTGACATAAGGACCACAGATGGTCTGGACATTTGACCAGGTCCTGGGGAGAACCTGCCTGGATATGTAACTCCAAACCCAGCACTCTTGAAATTAAGTTCTGGAGTGAGGTGTTCTGTAGATCTTTGGAGGCTCTGTGTGTGTGGGTGTGGGTGTATGTGTGGTTTGTGTGTGTTGCTGGGGTAGAGGGCAGGAGGAAAAACCAAAACAAGATGGCTTGGAGCTTGGGGGAATCCCCTATATTTATTTTTCAGGAGGAATCGGGGACACGTCCAGGAGTCCCAGTGCAATGGCAGGTTAGGGTCTTTCCCTCCCCCAGTGATGAGCATCCCTTTCTCTCCCCGCAGCCCAGGATATCCTTGAGAAGTGATCTCCAAGCACTGACTGGCTTAGAGATCACAGGTCCTGCAGAAAAGTACCTGAGCCCACTTATTCCAGCTTCCATCCAGGTGGGCTTTCAGATGTTCTCTCAAGGTCGTAGGTCATCTGACCCCCAGTCTGCCTGCTTAGGCAGATTTCTCTGCCCAGGTGTGGGAAAGAAACCCCAGAGTCTGATAGTCCCCAGAACTCTCTCACCCTCCATTGCCCTGGGGATCTAGGTGAGCCTCACTTTGATTGTGTTCTGTCTCCTATCTTCCTTAAGTGGGGGCTGCATTTTTCTCAATGGGGCAGGAAAGGTGTGAAATGGTTGCCTCCATCCCAGGAGCAAAGACTCAATTTCTGCAGCTTTCCTCTGAAGAGTCCTGTTCCTCCAGCCTATTCCTCCTTATTTCATGTGCGTGCTGTGTCCCCTTTTCAGAAGACCCCAGTGCTGCATTCTGTTGAATATCCCTTTCTCCCACTTGAGAGTGCTGGCCTGCAAGGGGGCTTATTTTTTGGAAGGGGATCTGATGAAAACTCCCTCAGGATCCAGCTCTTCCCAAATCCCCACTTGCCTTGGAAATAGGGGCCCAAACCCAAGTCCCCCGCAACTCAACTCACAGCGTGTGGAGAGGAGAGTAGCCGGCAGCAGAGACCCCTGGGGGGTAGCGTCCATGCCCCTGACACCGCCTCCCCCTCACCCCAAGCACCCTTGGAGGGTGGGAGCCGCAAGCACTGCTGTTTCTCCTAAATGTAGCGGCAGCTCTGACTAGGACTTGCTATCTGTGTCATCCCCACTTCCCAGGCTCCCCTGCTCCTCTCCTGTTTCCACAGCAACCAGTCTGGCGACAGCTCTAGAGCATCCCCCTCCCCTCCCCAGTCCTGGGTACCACTAGAGGCTGATCCACACGCCATAGCTATTTTTAGCCGAAGTCCCTCCTCCTGGACAACTCAATCCTCGCCTCCTCACCCCCTCAGAAAAAAAAAGAAGAAAAGCTGGCATGCTGGCTCTTTCCTAAGAAGCTCCTTGCTCTGAGAAAATACAAGAGCTGATGTGTTTTGGAATTAGGCATTTGGTTTCCTGGGGATTCACCTCCAGTTGGGCTTCTGGGTGCTGGAAGGTTTGAAGTTCCTGGAATGGCCTAGCAAGACGGAAAAGGTGGTGGTGCTGAGTAATATGATCTCCGGAGGCAGTTTCCTGGGTTCAAGTCAGGCTCTTGGTCAGGCCCACCATCACAGTCTTCATTTTTGGAGAGGCCACTCTGATCCAGAAGAAGGTAGTCAGAGAGCAAAGATATCCACCCAAGGAAGGGAAGTAGGGTTAGGGGTTCTAACCTTTGTCACTGATTTGCGATGTGACCCATAGGAATCATTTCAGTCAGCCACAGTTGCTCCATCTTTCACAGGATGTGGATATGTGCAAATAGCCTCTTTCCACCTACTTCACAGGGTGTGCAGATTAAATGAGGCAATGTAAATAGAAGGGCTTTGAAGTATAGTTTGTTAACAGTGAGAGGTCTAGAAACAGCCCAAATGTCCAACAGAAAAGGCTAGGTTAGGGCTTACTAACTCTTCATTCAACAAACTTTTATGACGCCCAAGTGCCAGGTAATGTGCCGGGTGGGAGCAGTTACAGAAATTAGTCCCTGCCCACCAGGAGCACATGGTTGCTCGGGAGAAAGACACATAAGCACAGAATACTGACACTACTACTAAGGATTCTTTGAGTATCAGCTCTGAGCTAGACACACCTCATTTAAAAACCCTGTGTGATACCCTGTGAGATCAGTACTATTTTCTCCATTTATGGATGAGAAAACTAAAACTGGGAAAGGTTAAATGGTTTACTGAATGTCACAGAGTTGGATATTGGCAGAGAAGTGGTCACATTCACACATCTGTGTCACATCCCAATGCTCTACTCCCTTGGTAATGCAACATCTATGGCAAAGCAATAGAAGCAGTTACCATGTTCATATATGTAAACATGCATGTAGGCACACTGTTACAGAAAAACCAGAACATGAAAGTATTCTTTTTTTTGGCCGCCACTCAGCTTGTGGTATCCTAGTTCCCTGTGCTGTGCTTAGTCGCTCCGTCCTGTTCGACTCTTTGCGACCCCATGGACTGTAGCCCGCCAGGCTTCTCTGTTCATGGGGATTTTCCAGGCAAGAATACTGGAGTTGGTTGCTATGCCCTCCTCCAGGGGATCTTCCTGATCCAGGGAAAAACCTGCGTCTTTTATGTCTCCTGCATTGGCAGGCGGGTTTTTTACCACTAGCGCCACCTGGAAGATGCTAGCTATGGTCTTCTTTCTCCTCCTCATTGTCCTCCTCCCAGGCATCTCCTGAAATCCCCGCCCACCCAGTGCCACCTTCTCCTGTTCTAGTGCCACCTAGTGAGACCTGCAGGGGGCACTCCTGGTACACTGCCCTCCTCTCCTAGCCCTCTCGCCTGTGTTTCTTGTTCTAAGTGGAAATATCGAGTTTTCAGCCTGAGATTGGCATCAGGAGGGCAGCTAAAGCCCCTGTCTCTTGGGCCTAGCCCTGTCACCTGAGCCTTGGGACTGCTAGCCTGCCCTTCTCTGTCCTGCCAAGCAGCTACTCACGTTGGTTCCACTGTGCCAGGAGCTCAGGGAGAAGAAACCAAACTCCTGGGCAAGAACGTATTTGCATAGGACTGGCCCCATTTCCTGGAGGGGGAGATGGCAGGGCTGACAGGGCCCCCCAGAAGCTGTATCAGCCAGTCCCCTGCCTCAGTCTAGGCTGCCTTGAGCATAGACTTGCTGACAAAGAAAAAGCCCACAACCCCCTGCCCTGCCTTCTGGTCCTGGATTTTACCTGGTATCTAACCTCAACTCTTTGTTTATCATTGAACTTGAACAGAGCAAGGGAAAAAACATTTTCTTAGGTACCAGGGGACAGAAACATAGGCAAGATCCCAGCTCTCAGTATTATGGGATAAAGAAAACAGCTTTACAAGGAACCAGTGAAATATGTCAGTACAGTGTGATGATGAGAGATTGGGTTTGGAACTGGAAAATATTGAGGGCAGGAGGGTCACAGCTGGGGCCACATTGCTGGTCTATAAAGAACCTTAGTACAAAATAGCAAAAAGGAACCCTCTCTGGGCAGATGTACTCCTTATGGCATGTAGCAAGTGGCACTTTGGGGTTAAAAAAATAAAAATGGGAGTCCTTCCAGTAAACACTGCTCTGAGCTATGATGCAACAAAAAGCAAAGTGAATGCAGGTCCTCAGTTTTCCCCCTCAGAGGGGCCTTTGTGCAGTCCACAAACTGTGCAACTGTATGTGGCAGCCTTGGGATCAACAAATCTGGGAAGGTTTCCTTGAGCAAAATCATGAAACTTCTTGGGTAAAAGGCTGGAAGTGGGAGAAGAAGCATGATGGAGAATGCAGGAGATGGTTGAGGATATGAGTTTAATGGAGCAAGGAGGCCAGTCAGATAGATTATAACAATTTCTATAAATTCAAGGGAGATGAGGCCCTAGAAAATTCAGAGCAGAGGGAGCATATGTTTGCTGGAGTGCATGTGGCTGGAGATTAGAATGGAGTGGGGAGAAGTGGAGCACAGATCCAGGCAGACGGAGCCCCAATAGGCTTCTGAAGCTGAGGGCTTTGCTGTCTTCTGGCTGACTTCAAGAGAGCAAGAGGATCAGAGCGTTCTCATACACAGGTCTATCTTGCTTTATAGGACTGGGTGGAAGTAGACCAGGATTTAAAAGTCAAGACATTTAGAGGTAGTCCAGAATTAGTCCTCACTTTACAGGTAAGAGATGGGTCCCAAGAGAATAGACAGGATTAAGATCTGGGCTGCCTGGCTCCTGGTCCCTGGTTGTTCCTTTATTCCCTGTTGCCTCCCTCCTATTGCAGTATATTGGGTATTAACAGAATTTCTGTCCATTGGACCAGTTAGAAAGGTCCTAATTAAAACAAAAAAAGAAATTTACTAGTGACAGATTTTATTTTCTTGGGCTCCAAAATCACTGAGGATGGTGATTGTTGTCATTCAGTTGCTCAGTCGTGTCCGATTCTTTGTGACCCCCTGGACTGCAGCACACCAGGCTTCCCTGTCCTTCACCATCTCCCAGAGCTGGCTCAAACTCATGTCCATTGAGTCAGTGATGCTGTCTAGGTCTATCATAGCTTTTCTTCCAAGGAGCAAGCATCTTTTAATTTCATGGCTGCAGTCACCATCTGCAGTGGTTTTGGAGCCCAAGAAAATAAAGTCTGCCACTGTTTTCATTGTGAATGGTGATTGCATCCATGAAATTAAAAGACTCTCGCTCCTTAGTAGGAAAGCTATGACAAACCTAGACAGTGTATTAAAAAGTAGAGACATCACTTTGCCAACAAAGGTCCGTATAGTCAAAGCTATGGTTTTTCCAGTAGTCATGTATGGATGTGAGTTGGACCATAAAGAAGGCTGAGTGCTGAAGACTTCATGCTTTCAAATTGTGGTGTTGTAGAGGACTCTTGAGAGTCCCTTGGACAGCAAGGAGATCAAGCCAGTCATTCCTAAAGGAAATCAGTCCTGAATATTCATTGGAAGGACTGACGCTGAAGCCAAAGCTCCAATACTTTGGCCGCCTGATGTAAAGAGCCAACTCATTGGAAAAGACCCTGATGTTAGGAAAGATTGAAGGCAAAAGGAGAGGAGGACAGCAGAGGATGAGATGGTTGGATAGCATCACTGACTCAATGGACATGAGTTTGAGTAAATTCCAGGAGACAGTGGAGGACAGACAGAGGAGCCTGGAGTGCTGCAGTCCATGGCGTCGCACAGAGTCAAGACACAACTGAGTGACTGAACAAGAGGAGCCACCTAATTAGAGAAATTCTGGGAAGAACCCTTTGGTAATGTGATTAAGCATCCTATAACGTATGTCTTATAAATGTGTTTGTGTATATCTCATTAACTGAAAGGAAGTGGTATATCTAAACAATGAATCCATTCGTGACTGGGGGTGTATGGCTCAGTCCCTCTCTTGGCTTTCTCTTCTGTGGTCTGAATTATCCAGTTAGTAGGTACCCTACTCCTAATGGAAATTGTTCAGCCTTATGGGGCCTGAACACTAAAATGCCCCTTGGCACCCTATGGTGAGCATTGTCAACGTCTCTGCTATTTCTAGGTGACACCCCTGACTGTGAAGTGTTGTCTGCTCTGAGCCTCCTCATGCCTCCTGACCCACTGGTCCCCTTGTCCTTCTGTCCACTGGCTTTTTCCCAGCAGGAGCCCCTCATACTGCTGCCCATTTGTGGATTATCCTCCCCAAACAGGTTTCTCATCTCTGCTGTCTTCTGTGCTCTGAGGAAACCCCTGACCTATTATGGATGAGATAAAAGAAGAGATGATGCCAAAGTTGGAAGGAGTGAGTTGGAAAGGAGCCATTAAAAACAAGAAAGACAGAACTTGCTAAAGTGAGGAATGGGGCGGGGGAGATCCTCAAAGGAAGACGGTTCCCCAAATTGGGAAACACTGGACATTGCAACCCTGGCAAATTTTTCATACCAATGTGTGCTCATAATGACGAGTTTATGTTTCAACCATGTAGATTCACTCTAGTGTTACCTTGAGACAAACTTTGGAGTCCAACATACGTGGAGTCAAATTCCAAATCTAACACTTTCTGCTATGTTACCATAGGTGAGCTGCCGAACCTCTCTGTTTTCCCATCTCAAGTAATATGTGTATCTTGCATAGTGAACACTCACACATATGAATTTCCTATGCCTTTACTATTGATTCCATATTGAGCTCCTAGTGACTGTTCTGAGACTTCTCTTTTGTAACAAGACAAAAATTAAAAACTGACTATGCAAAAAGCAATATACATAACAGATATCTATAAATAAAACATAAAAAGAACAAAACTTCTATTTAAATCACTGTTTTAAAATGGAAAACTTAACAATGCCATTCAAGTTATCTGTGCACTTCCTACAGTCTCCACACACCTGCTATTCTAGATGCTATTCTAAATGTTTTCTAACTGTCCCGTCCTGCCACACCTTGAGTTTCAGTGAATGACTTTTCTGAACTACACAGAAGTGAAGACCATTTGTAAAGAACTTCTCCAGAGACTTCTTCACCACTAGGTATCTCTTTCTGCTTCTGCCCTTTGATTCTTCCTCCCCCAACTCCTCAGAGGAGTACTCTAAGCATCAAGTTAGTGAGTTTGGGCTATGACCTGTTAGCAAGGGCCACCAGTTTGGGGTTTTGATCCAAGGACACAGGGACTGACATGGTGAATACAGGCTGCCTCTTCCTTTGAGACTGGAGGGAAAGTTGAAGGGTGCATCAAGGTCCTGGGCTGCTAGGATCTTCCTGACCCTAAAAGTGGCCATGAAATGAAAAAGAATATCCTAGAGAAATAGGCCAAAGGGAGACATGACAGAATTTGGTTGACATGCCAATGGATGGAGCACAGGGTAAGGGTGAAGAATGAAGATGACTTCTAACTTTTTAATCTGATTGACTGGGAGAAACACAGAATAAGGACAGAAGTCATGAGAAGTGTCACACTTGGGGTGGAAGATGATGAGTTCAATTTGGTGCCTGTCCAGTTAAGAGTGGAAATCCCCAGCAAGGAACTGGAATTGTGGAGGTAACCCTCTAAAGAAAGCCTAAGACTGAAGACAGAGATCTGGGTATAACTCAGGAAACATAGTTGGAACCATGTAAGTGATGAAGGCTCCAGGGGCAGGACATGGAAAGAGAACATAAGACTAAACCTTGAGTATTGGAGGAGGAAACTGTAGGTTGGGATGTACGGACAGTGGAAGAAGATGAGACTGGAGTGGTCCAGATCATAAGAGGCCTTCTGTTCCATGGTTATGAATTTGGACTTGATTTATAGATAATGGGCAGTCATTGAAAGCTTAAATTGGGAAGTGAAACAGTCAGATTTGTGTTTCAGAGACACTGGTGTTTCTTTTTAAAAGAAGGATTTCATGATTCGAAGGATTATTAGAGTGGAGAATGACTAAAGGTAGGTGTTGGAAGGCTGCTGCAGTAATCCTGGTGAGAGGTGATGGGGTCCTGGACCACTGGCAGGATGATGAGCTAGAGAGGAAGGGAGCGGGATCTAGGGGATTTAGAAAGTAGATGCAATGCTTAGATATGGGAGGTGAAGAAAGAGTCTAGGATTGCTGCCAGGTTTCATCTTGAGTCACCTTTTTGTTCAGGAAAAGCCTAGAATTGTAGCCAGGTTCCCTCCTGACCCACCTTTTTGCTCAGGAAGAGTCTAGGGTTGCTGCCAGATTCCCTCTTGAGTCACCATTCTGCTCACGTCCAGATTAACCTCCCTAAAATTCTGCCATAGCTTTGTCTCTCCCCTGCTCAAGACACTTTCATTGCTCTCCATCGCCTTCGGAGTTGACCGTGAATGGGCACAGCTCTATGTTTGGTCTAGGTCTTCCCCCACCACAATCACTATACTGCTGCTTACCTTCAGCCCAGTACAACCCCCTCCCCCACCCCCGCCATGGGGGCTGTTTGAAATGGACATTTATCCATCATAGGGCGTTTAGAAGTTGAACTAAGCTAAAATTTCAAGTTTATTTCCTTTTTTCCCCCAAGATGTATATCAACTCAATATGATAATACTGTTTACTGATTAGTAGTTAAGTATCTATGATGTATAGAAATGGGGAAATAAATGTTTTCTTTCTTAATGCATGTCAAAAATGGGAGATTGTGGAGAAAAACCTCTCAAAACATGGATTCAGATAATCAAATAAGTCCTTTGAGATGATAAGGTTGAGAACCACCACTCTGTATTCCAGTCCAGTGGACCATTTTGCTGCTGTTTCTTTCCCAAGCCTACTTGTATTTTCCTGTCCTCCCAGAACTGTGTGAATGCAGTTGTCTCTGCCTTAAATTCCCACCCCATCATCTCCTAGTACCTGAATCCTCTGCATTCTTTAGGGACCTTATCGGAAGTCTGTCCTCCCACCTAAGACCTCCTAAGTAGAGTGCTCTTTCCCCTTCTGCAGCCTCCAGCACCTCCCAGGCACTAGGGCTGAGTGTTCTGCCCCCTCTCAAACCAAGCCACTGCAGGTGGGAATGATGTCTGCGCATTTCGCAGGACCTCACTCAGCGCTTAGAAAACGGCAAACAGCGTGGAAATGGTGCCGAGGGATATAACCCCGTAGCCCCCGGAGCCCGCCCCTTCGGCGCTGCCTGTCGGGCCACTGGGCGGGTGCTGAATTCATTTCCACCTCATTAACTCGGCCCCAGGCCCGCCCCCGCCAGCTCCCGCTCCTGTTCCCCATCCCTGACACGACCGACTCCTTTTTCTTCCTTCTCTTTTCCTCTGTCATCTTGCCAGCTCGGCTTCTATCGCTTCGTCTATCGTCTCTCCGTCTCCTTCTCCTGAGTCTGTCTGGGTCTCTGTCTTTGGGTGTTGCTCTCTGCCCGGTTCCTCCAGCTGTCTGGGGCTCCGCTTCGTTGCTCCACACGCCCCGCCCCCTGCCCAGGCCCCTCCAATCCCGGCGGCTCGGGCCTGGCGCTCCACATTCCCATTGGCCTGTCCGAGCCCCCCGCCCCCGCCCGGCCGGCCCCTCCAGGTCCCTCCATTCACGCAAAGTTTGGCTCTGCGCTGCGGAGGGAGGGGGGCGGCCCGGCCCGGCCCAGCTCTGCCCCCGGCCGGCCCGACCCCAGCCCCGGCCCCTGGACCAGCCCTTATCTGATCCCAGCTCCGGGTTTAAGAGTCCTGGCCCTGCCGGTCGCACAGCTCGGTTCCTCACGCCTGCCCGCCCCGTCCGTCCGTCTGTCCCGCGGCCCATCCGAGGGGCCACTCCACCCTGGACCCAAGGTAAGACCCTGGCCCTAATGAAAGAGTGCTGCTGCCTAGGCCGGGGTCCTGTTTACCTCACTCTCCAGAGATACCGGGGCCCCCAGTCTCTGGGTCCCTACACTGACTGGCCTCAGTGGTATGGTCCTATTCCCTAGCCTCCCACCTTGGGCGTCTGGGAAGGGCTCTCCAAGAAGGGAAATTTACCTAAGCTGGTCACCTCAGCACTTTCAGCACAGGAAGGGGCTTTCTTAATACCCCTTCCTATTGGGCAGACCTGCAGTTGCATCACAGCCTTCCAACTAATACAGTGACTACCACATATAACCATGCACGCCCCACAGGCACTCCAGACAGCGCCCCCTTTTCCCAGGATCATCAGGTTACTCCCACTCCCATGCCCAGCCCCTTTCCTCCTCCCCATGCTGTGACACATAGTGACACCCACACATAGTTCACACAGGGGAAGAAAGCTGTATGTGTAACTACTGCTCAGATTATACAGCTCAGATTAGGGAGACATAGTAGCTTGGTATGACTGGGACCCCCTGCCCACTCAATTTCTTCCCTCCACTCCAACTTGCCTCCCATTTTAAGACATGCCTCCCCGTTAATAACCCCATCCCCGGTGCAGAGTGAGACAGTTGGGAAAGTGGGGTGGTGAAGAAACCAATACAAATTTGGACCCCAAAGGAGGCCTAGGCTTAAAGCCTGATGCTGTTGCTTATTGATACACATTCTGGCTAAAGATTTTTAGCCTGTCTGCCTTGGTTGTAGTGTTTGAACTTTTTTTTCCCCACCAGGACTGCTTTAGGCTTTTCTGAGTTGGAGGGAGATGATGATGGGAGATTTGGTGTCCTGTGAGGAGTGACACTTGTTTAGAAGTGAGGGGGGCTTGGGGTGGATATCAGGAAACCGGTTTGAGGAGAGACCGGCAGCTACCACCGAGTTCCATTTAGTTTCATCTTGAAACTGTCTCCCTAATCTCCAAGGATTTCTGTTCTATGTTCCTGGCATGATGGTGGGCACCATCCTGTGCTAAGGGGCAGGCTTGTTAATTCCTCATAGTATAAGCTGGGTACTAGGGACCAAGTGTAGAAGGAACCAGGTGTCCTGGTTTATAGTTAGTTCTTCAGGGAGGAGGAAATGAGGGAGGAGGAGGAGGGAAGGCATCATGCCAAGGAGGGGGGCCAGGGCTGGTCTACAGAGGCAATAGGCATGGCCCAGGCAGTGCCAACTCCTTTTCGCTGCCCTCCAGTCCTTTGGTGGTGGTGGCGCGGGAGGGAGAGAGGGGGTGTTGGGGGTGATCTGGGCCAGTCCAGCCTCCCAAAGCCCTTGCCAACCTAGGCCCTGAAAGGAGCTGCTGTTTTCTGAGCCATCCCCCCACCCTCCACCCTGAGCAGACCAGCCAACTTGTCTCAGTGGATATCAAATGGCAATGACTCCACTCAGTGGGGGGGTGGGGGGCAGGGTTAGGGTCCCATCCCTTCTGTGGTTCAATGCAGAATCCCACTGCTGCCCCCTACTCTGGGGGAAAAAAATCTGTTTCCCCAACATTGCCCCACGTGCAGTCTGTGGACACATCTGTTTGTGTGGGAGGGTTAGTTGTCAGGCCCCTGGCATCTCCCACCTTGTCCTTGTGTCCCACTGGACGGTGGGTGCCCCATCTCTGCACCTGCACCTCTGTGCACATTGGCTTGGGCTAGAAGGGAAGGGCGTGGCATAAGACCCGGGGGCCTCCTTCCCCAGTCCTCCCTAGGGACCAGAAAGGCTGGGACACTTGGATCTGGGTGAGCTTAAATGAAGTCTTCTGGGGCCATGCCAGGATTGATGGAATAAGGGGTTTAGGGCCCTGGGTGGGGGAGTGAGTCATGCAGAAAGACCCACTTCTACAAAAAGGAGAAACGGCCTCTTGCACCTTTTAGTAAAATGTTTGGTTTCTGCACACAAGATAGAAGGTAGGCTGAACCCTCTGGCATTGGTGGGGAGGGAAAGAGATGTTGGGCCACAAAGCCCCTCAGCTTTCCTGCCAAAGGTTATTTAGGACAGAACGAAGAAACTTCCACTCTCAATCCCCTCCCCAGCCAGCCTAGATTTTTCTCTTGCCTGACTGGTCAGTGCTACGGTCCGGGTTGAGGCCAAGCTGTCCAGGACGGTGGTGAGGCCCTGGAAGGGGCAGAGAGAAGGGAGAGTCCAAGGCACACCGTTAAGATGAAACTGCGGAAAGATTAGAGAGATGGGAGATCTGGAATCCAACTGTTTTAGCACCCAGTGAAGGGTGGTTGGAAGGGGCAGCTCTTGGGAATCAGAGCTTTCTGAGTTTACCACATCGCCCCTTCTCTTCCATAGGCTGAGTTCAATGCTTTTCTCCCTTCATCCAAGTTTATTATAGGTGTTGCCACCATTCTCATGGAGACAGTGCATCTGAGTGGTCCCTCTTCACCCCATCCCCCCATCAGAACCTTGAAAGGGCAGAGAGAAAGGGATTATGGGAAAAGCTCTCCCGTGGGTGTCAGCCAGCTGGGAGCTGGATTTGAGGTGGTGGGGAGGAGGGAGGGGTTGGCTCTGGAATGCAGGAGAGATGTGAGAACTGAAATGGTGGCCTGGAGAAGGAGGCTGGAGAAGCATGGGCTTGAGAGGGCTTAATTAGCACTTCAGGTCCCTGAAAAGGTACAGTATTGAAGGAGTGAATGTGGCCAATGGCAGAAGACCTGGGGAAAGGATTGGAGCTGCAACTTGAAGGACTAGACTAGATTTCAGGAAGCATGTCCATAGAAGGAAAGAGATCTGAAATGGAGTTTGGAAAAGAGAGGGAGACCACCTTGTGGACTCTAGCAAAAACAAAAAACTCCCAAACAAAACAAAAGCCCATCATTAAGGCTTGTGAGGGGAGTTGTGAAACTCAGAGAAATGCAGGGATTACTGTAGCAGGTCAAGAGGCCTCTTCTGGAAGGAAGGTGCGACCCACAGTGCGTCCCAGGGTGCATTTCTGCTGCCTGAGAGGCTGAGGCATAGCAGTTAGGAGCGCAGCCTTGGAGTCAGACTTCCTGGGCTTACAATCCATCTTTTCTGCTTGGTAGCTACATGTTTCCTCATCCTTACAATGGGGCTAAAAATTATAGTTGTGGATGAACAGAGTCAGTGTTTGTAAAGGGCTTGGAATGGTGCTCAGCAAGTGAAAACTAAAAAAGTGCAGTTGTTGGTTGTCGTGGTTCCCCCACTTATGTGACTCTTTCTACTCCATCATCTTGCCTGGCTCCTGGGCCTGCCACAGCCCTTCCCTGGGGATTTTTCTGAGGTCTGTCCTAGGTCTCTATCTCTCCACCCTTCTAGACTGTGGAAAGGTGGGAGAATTATCAAGTTGTTTAAGATGAGCTTCCTGTCTTCATTCCAGCAGTCTGGCCATAGCCAGAGCCTGGGTCTCCACGTCCCTAGCCCTTTCTTTCCATAAGTTTTCACCAAGCAGATGTCTTGTGTTCAACTCAGATATGATAAATGTAACTGAGCTGTTGAGCTTCCCTAAAATAGTGTCTTTCCCCATTCTGGGCAACTTATTTCTTCCAGCCAAAGATGGCAGCTTCTTTCTGTCCCCACATCTCACCCTGGTCCCTCCATAGCCCTGCCTGTCCCCTCCCTGCCCATTTCCCCCCACCCCCCACAACTCCTCTCAGGTGTGTGAGCCAGCCTCTTCCCTGCCCCCGATCAGCCTGTCCATCCCATCAGCCTGGGTGCCCACAGCAGCCTCCTTAGGACTTTCCTGACTCCCGCCTTTCTTTCTCCTTGATTCTCTCCCTTTACTTCATGGAATCATCACTGGAATTATCATCATGAAACATCAGTTTTACCTTGCCCCTTTCCTACCCAGCTATCTCTATCGGTTTTCAGACTAAAGTTCCCAATCACAGTCTTCAAGCTGCTTTATATCAGCCTTTCTCCTATCCCCTCCAGCACCCCCTCTTTAGGGACCCCAATCTATTCAGACCTTGTACTGGGGGAGCATATCCCATGGCAATCCCTGAGCCTCACCCTTCCACCCTGGGCCCTCACACAGGCTTATGGATCTTAACCTTGCCCCTCCTGCAAATCTCCATCCTCCTAGTTCCCTATCTGCTCTATCATCTTGTACCCCTTCTTGTCAGCATCCTGCCTATCCCTTGTCATTTGTGTCTGTGACTTTGCCCAGGACAACCTGGGCAGTGGTAATATTGGAGGGGACATCCTGTCTCCTTCAATAACGGGTGCTCCTCTAGGGAGGGGCCTACGCCCCTGTCAGATTGTGGACTCCCTGAAGCAAACACATCTTTTCCCTCTCTGGATCCCTCTACCCCAGGGCACAGAGTGCCTACTGACCAGCTTGATTCTAGGTAAAAAGTCTTTCTGGCTGCTAATTCTGGGGGAGGATCCTGACTTTTAAGGCTTTAGAAGCTTAGGAGTGTCCTAGACTAGGGTGCACATTCGTGCATGCTAAGTCACTTCAGTCATGTCCAACTCTGTCAAGAATACTAGAGTGGGTTGCCATGCCCTCCTCCAGGGGATCTTCCTGACCCAGGGATCAAACCTGCATCTCTTACATCTCCTGCATTGGCAGGAAGGTTCTATACCACTAGTGCCACCTGGGAAGCCCAGACTAGGATATACATAAGACCCTATTATCCAATTCTCCTGGGAACTGCCAGAAACATTTATCTCCTACCAAGCTCCCCATCCTGTGGAGACAGTTTCATCCTAAGATTACAGGCAGCAGATTAAGCATTGCTGGCCCAAACACAAAAATCCACATGGGTATCCACAGAAGTTTTCTCTCCTCACCAGGAAGGCCTGCCCCTGCCTGATGTTGGACTTGTCAGCGGGCATCTGGATTGCAAAAGGGGCAGAGACCAGAATACAACCTGAGACAGCCCCGCTGTCTTGAGCATACCTCTCTGGGTGGGAGCTTGCAGGCTAGGAGACATGTGGAGATAGTTCTCAAGTGGGGTTAGGCCTGACCTTTTCGCATTATATTCTCAGCTTCAGCCCTCATCCTAGTTCCAACCCCAAGACCTTTTCCCCACATCTAAATCTCCCTGGTTGGTCTGCTTAAAAAAAAAAAAAAAAAGACACAGGCAACGGCAAGAGGAGAAGGTAAGGATGTCTGAGTCTAGGGCGGTGATTCTCAAACTTGTTGATTTCAGGAATCCCTTCACATCTTAAAAATTATTGAGTTTTGTTCATGTGGATTACGTCTGCTGATAGGTTAGAAAGGAGAGCAAACTTAAAATATGTATTAATTCATTCAAAAATAACAATCAACCTGTTTTGGATGTCAACTTAAATGACATATTTTTAATGAAAAATTCTATATTTAAAAACAAACAAAAGTTTAGTAAGTGGCACTGTCTCACTGTCTCAAATCTGTGTGATATCTGGCTTAACAGAAGACAGTTGTTATCTCATATCTGCTTCTGCATTCAATATGTTAGAATATCACATTGATTCTGGAAAATTCTACTGGACACCCATGAGAAAATGAAAGTGACAAAAAAAAAAAAGCAAATGACATGTTAGCATTATTATGAAGATAGGTTTGGAAAAGCCCTAGGTGATCTGAATATCCTGGCGGATTTCTCTCAGCTGCCCATGGTCTTCTGAATGTTTTCACTGGGGAGGCAGTATGGGGTAGTGATTCATCATGTGGGCTCTGGAGAGAGACTACCTACTTGAGCTTGAATCTCAGTTCTACCACTCGCTAGTTGTACAACCCTGGGGAAATTATTAACATCTCTGGGCTTCAGTTGTCTCGTCTATAAAATGGAACTTTTAAATAGTGTCTAGTTTTTAGAATTGTTGAGAATTAGATGATGTAAGGCTAGAAAAGGGCCTAACATAATGCTGAATAATATGAGCTCTTAGTAAATCCCAGAGCCTTGTCCATGAATCCACTGCCCATGGGCCCAGAAGGCAGGGTGATGCAGACTTGACCTTTCCCATGTTGCAGATGTGGGCTTCTTGAACCAGACAGAAAAAGTGATTTGTGCGAGGTCCCAGAAAAAGTTAACAGAGTTGGTTGGGCCTGAACCCAGGAGTCCTAATTCTTAGTCCTGTACTCTCCTCATCAGACTGTTTCAGTGGAGGGGAAAAAACTCAAGATTCTGAGAGAGGGGAGCAGACCTTACCTTTCCCCCAGCAATCCCAAGTGTGCCATCCATGGCTAAGGGCAGAGCAGGAAGGCGGGTAGCAGGGAGGACCTCCTGACATCAACAGCAACTGCAAAAGGAGAAAGCAAGCCAGGAGAAGACATTCCTAAGCCCAGGCTTTCCATTGTGCCTTGCGCGGAGCACTTCTGTAAAGTGGCCCCAACCCTCTCTCCTGTGGGTTCCTGACCCAGGGCAGAGGAAGTCTGTAATCAGCAACACTGCTTCTCCGTGGTGTCCCTTTTCCTGCTTTCTGCCTGCAGCCCTGTCTCGAGCATCACTCTCTCTGTCTCCCAGCCCTGGGGTGCCTTTCCGCGTTGTTCCAACCCTGCCCTTTGTCCTGTGGTGCCACAGGCAGTGCACGCACCTTGGGAAGGCAGGGGTGGTGTTGAAGGTGCTAGTGGAGGTGGGGGAGGGGCTGGGGGGGTCCCTGGCCAGAAGGAGAAGCCTCTTCCCACAGCCTGGGGAAGGGGATGAGGCAGATGGGGGAGACAGACAAACATGTGGTGGTGGGGGCAGGGGTGGAGGGGAGCTAGGTCCGGCTCTTCGTCCATCTATCAGCCAAACCCCCCTGGGCTGAGCCGCAGGCACTACCTTGTCAGAAGCCTAAACACCCCGAACTCCAGGCACACACCCTGAGCAGAAGGATTCTGGACGGTCAGGTCCCACATGCAGCCTGGCGACTCTGAGACATGGCAGGCTGAGGTTTGAGACCTTGCTGCCTATTGCCTGGTTTTGCCTCTCCCACCCACACAGTTCCCTTGAATAGATGGGAAAACTGAGGCCAAAAGTGGGTGGGCTCAGACTGCCCACGTGCTTCTTCAAGAGTCCAGCCTGGGAGGAAGGATCCTGGTCTCCCACAGCACTGCCCCTCCTCCTCCCAGTCCCCCTGGCTTTTTCCACTTGGAGAATCCTGACAAGTGGCAGGTTTGGGGGCCCTGGTCTAGTCTCCTTTCCCTGTCTCCTGGGCAGTGCCCCCAGGGGAGCCCTTCGGAGCTAAGATCTCTACAGTCTCAGCCCTGCCCCATCCCCTGCCTCCACCCACGAGGCTGGCAGCAGCGCCGCCCCCCCCCCACCTCGGGCTGTGGGACAGAGAGAGGGCCGAGGGGCTGGCCCTGCATACTAATGTCCTGCCCATTGTCAAAGCCCCTTTGTGCCCGGGAGCTCCATTGAGGCGGCTCTGGGGCGGGCACAATGGGGGCTCTGTCCCCGAGTTCCCCCAAACAGTCACCTGCTTTCAGAGCCTCCCCTCTCCACCTCCCTCACCCACCCCAGTGTCCGGAGGGCCCAGTGAGCGCGGGGGAATGAGCCCAAGGCCGGGGGGATGGGCAGGAGGCGACCCCCCCCTTCCCTGGGCAGGCTGGGGAGATGGGCACCCGGCAGGGAGTGGCCCCGGCTCCCAGTGGGGCGGGGCCGGGCAGTCTGTGGACGGACTTGGAATTCAGGTTCCATGAGGCCGGCCCAGGGGAAGGGGCACGCAGCCTGCCCACTCCTTGGCTCCACATGCCCAGCCACCGCGGCCGGTGGCTGCCTGCCTGTCCTCCCCCTCCCACCACGAGGCTCATATATGCAGAGACACACAGGCGCACGCCCTTGTATGCGGCCCCACACACGCTCTGGTCGGAACATCTGAGGGGAGGCGGCGCCTGGACCCAGCAGGCCGGCTCAGGCACAGCGACCCACCCTCCACTTGCATATATGCACCCGCACAACCGCCCTCCACCCCCTTTGCACCCCTTCCACCAGTCTCGGGCAGCACAGCACCAGTCCCCCCGCCCCCCACCATGCCCTCGCTGCCCCCTGCTGCTCCAACACAGGTTATAACAAGTTTGCACTTGTGACTTCAAGAATGTAGCCCTGAGGCGGGAAATGTCCCACTGCTCCAGACCGCTCCTGCTTATATGTTAACCACAGACACCGCCTCCAATGAGCTCTGAACAGGCTCCCCTCATCTCACCGCCCACAGAGAGGTGTGATGGGCCCAGGACCCCCGGCCCCAGAGCTCAGCCAAACACTGAATGGAGCAATGTGGGAAAGATTAATCCCAAGCCGCCCCAGCACAGACCCCGGGCGACCAGCATTGCATCTGCCCAGTGCACCTGCCCAGGTCACAGCCTCTTACAACCCTGTGAGGTAGACGGCATCATTATTATTTTCCCATTTTACGGTAAGGCTCTGACCAGATGACATGATATATCCAGGTGGCAAGACTGGGACTCTATTCTGGAATGGAGGTTTCTTGCTGCTTGGTGTTTTTCTGGTTTTTTTTTGCGGGGGTAGGGGTGGGGGAGGGCTTGGTCACTGTCTGCCTAGGGGCTTCCTGGTTGGCTTGGTGGTAAAGAACCCACCTGCAATGCAGGAGACCCAGGAGACTCGGGTTTGATCCCTGGGGCAGGAAGATTCCCTGAAGGAGGGCATGGCAACCCACTCCAGTATTCTTGCTGGGAAAATCCCATGGACAGAGGAGTCTGGCAGGCTACAGTCCATAGGGTTGCAAAGAGTTGAACACGACTGAAAGGGCTGAGTACACACACACTCACTGTCTGCCTCTTGACTTCCTTGGATGACCTACTCCATGTGGAATTTTATGAGAGCTATCTTTTGCCCATCTTCGTTGGGAAGAGTCAGGGCATATTGGGATGGGTGGTAGAGGGGGAAAAATCAGGTACAAGAAGCTTAAATGGGATTCTCAGTCTAGAAAGAACTTTGAAAGGTCACCTTGACCTCTGACCACCTCTGGGCAGGGTGAGTCTACCTCCTTTCATTTCCTGCCTTCCCATGAGCGCTATTCCCCCCTGCTGACTGGATCACTGGAGAGAAGCCACATGGCCTTCTTGGCTAGGGTTTAGGGATTGAGATCTGTATTGATTTTAAGTCCATGACACTTGACTCTGACCTTCCCTGTTAATACCCTATGTCTGTATAAGGATCTATGGGCTTTCCTGGTAGCTCAGCTGGTAGAGAATCTGCCTGCAATGCAGGAGACCCCGGTTTGATTCCTGGGTCAGGAAAATCCCCTGGAGAAGGGATAGTCTACCCACTCCAGTATTCATGGGCTTTCCTGGTGGCTCAGACCTGGGATTAAACCCAGGTCTCCTGCATTGCTGGCGAAATCTTTACCGGTAGGACCCTTCTATTACCTACCTCACTGCTCATCTGGCTGGCTACCAGTTTCAGCTTAAGCTGCATGATTCATCTGTCTTCCTCTATGCAAGAACACTCTGCCCCAGTCTTTATTCTCTGGTTCTTCCATCTCCAAGTGCCCCTTCAAATGTTCCCCGTTGGAGAAGGGGGCCTGGCCAAAATACAACTTCAGCCCCTCCAGCAGCACTCTGGCTCAGAGGAGGGATGGGGGAAGCCACCTCTGAATCTAGTTCTGCATCTAGTCAGTATCTTCATGCCACCCTGTCCCCAGACTTCTACTCAAACAAGAAATGTGGATGAGGAATACGTGGACAATTGGGGAAGGACAGAGAGATTCCCTCCCTGGGCGACAGTAGACCTTCCCTAGGTTTCCCTGTATGAGGGTCAGGGATTGTTTTTCATGCATGAAATCTGAGAAGGAATGGGAGTGGCGAGGACACTTGTCAGGGAAGGTGGATCAGTTTCCTGAAAACACATCAGAAGCACAGTGTACCTATGCTTTTCCATCTCCATCGAGGGTAAAAATAAGAGGAAATTGCTTAGGCAGCAGCAGGTCAGTTTTGACTTAATGGGAAGCACTTCCTGGGTGTAAGGGAGTACCAAGCAAAGGGAAGGATGGAGAGAGGTGGAGGACCCACTCCCCTTGAGGAGAAAGAGAGGCCTAGTTAAGTCTCCTATTGAACAGAGGTGGGGATGGTCTAGGAGACAGTTCCAAAGGGGCTCAGAGCCCCTGTGGGCCGCGTGATTTCCAGCTGTCTCAGAGAAACTCTCCTTATCAGCTTCACAAACCCTACAGAGAGTGTCATTGGATCTGCCCTCTCCTGATGGGCCCCCTATTTGCTATTTCTCCTAGCGCTTCTTGGCCTATCTCTGGGCCAGCTGCTGTTGGGGGAGGGAGGGTTAGGGTTTGGATTCGATTCCTGAGGCCTGCTGATGGGAGAGGCACACTGCACACCCTGGGCTGGGGCTGTGGTGGGAGGGGAAGACCTCAGTGGCTGATGCTCCCAGGTTGGCCCTTCAGGACCCTAGGATCAAGAAAGGATCTTGTAGGAAGAGAGAGGCTGGGAGGAGGAAGAAAGCCAGGGTCACTCTGATTCTTGTGCTACAAGCCAGCTCTGTGACTGTGGGAAAGTTACGCAGCTTTTCTAGGGCTTGGCTTCCTCTTCAGTGGGATAAGGGGATTGGACAAGATGACCACGGGGGCCTCCCAGTGCCGCACACCATGATGGTACAGCGGTCAGAGGGAAAGCACAGACCCCGGTTTCAGCGGGCCTGGGTTCACCTTGCAGTCACCTCCTCCTTACTAGTGGTCCTCCTGGGCGAGTCTGGTTCCCTCCATTCGTATGAGGGCAATGGCATTACCCACCTCCTAGGGAGGAGATAGGATGATGCAGCATGCGAACACGCAGCACAAGGCCTGGCTCATTGTGAGGACTGAGGCAGGGAGTCCACGGCACGTGGGAACACGGATGAGGGGCAGCCACTCACTCCGAGGCTGTGGCATCCAGAAGGGCTTCCCAGAGAAACTGACAGCCACACTGAGGCTTGAAGGAGGGGTAGAGATCGACCAAGGAGAGTGGGGAGAGGAAGGGAGCTTCACAGAAGAGGCCCCACTGTTTGCCGAGAACTGTTGGTGAGAGAAAGCACGGCCTGTTCAGGCTCTGGGAGAAGCTTAGTGTGGCCGGAAGACAGAGGCCATGTGTGAGGGGCACGTGGAGGGCCAAGAACACTGATGCTGGAGAGGGCAGCAGAGGTCAGCTTATTACACATTCTGTCCTGCCTGTAATCCTAGGAGCTTGTGAGTTGGGGTCCCTCCACTTCTATTGCATCTTCGTTTTCCTACTTTTCTTTTTCCCAAGCTCAGTCCTCTTGTCTTTGGTCATGTGGATAGAGGGAAGCACTGGGCTACCCAAGAGGATCTGGTTGGTCCAGGGAGAAGCTCTGGTCCACAGTTATCTGGCTTGGGACCAGATATCTGGGTCTGGGGTCTAGGTCTGGAGTTTTCTGCCTCTCTCCTTTCCCACCATGAAAGAAAGATCTGCTTTCTGCTGAAGACTCTGGATTTCTGGCATTGAGGCTCCCTGATAAGCACTGTGTACCCACCATGGACCTTGGCTGCCGCACTGCCCCATCATGATATAAAGATATGAGAGTGTTGGTGGAGGTGGGCTGAGGGCAGTGTGGAGTGAGCACAGAGGGAAACTAGAGAGAAGACAGGTCTTCAGCCTGGAGTAAAGGCTGATGGGGAGACTGAGTCAGTGCCTTCCACTGTTCAAAGGCTGACACTGTAATGGAAAACTCGGAGGAAGGACTTCCCAAGGATGAAGCAGGTCACATGCCAAAAAGGGAGCCTGAGGGAGGGAAAAGAAATGTACAATATCAATCCTATGGGTTCTTTTAAAGCCAAGAACTATTTAGCCGAAGCTCTGTACTAGGCACTGAGGAGGTTACAAAGATGAACACTGCACTGGTCAGGAAGCAGTTCAGAAATGATTCTCCTGGGATTTTCTTGATGGTCTAGTGGCTAAGACTCCATGCTCCCAATGCAGGGAGGCCCGGGTTCAATCCTTTGTCTGGGAACTAGATCCCACATGCTGCAGCTAAGACCCAGAGCTTCCAAATAAATAAATAATTTAAAATAAAAGAAATGATTCTCCTAATTGGGAAGGTGAGCATGATCCTTCCTGGAAGAAGTGGAACAGATAAAAGGCCCCCTCTGGCAGCTTCTCCTGAGGGTGCTTCCACTCCTCTTCTTTCTACATTGCCTCTTGGAGCCTCCACAGACTAGGACCAAGGCCTCCCTCCTCACTAGCCACACAATGTCTAAGGTCACAGACAAGAAAGGGGATAGAGAAGGGGACCCTCAGCCAGGAGGTGGTCACCCTCCCTGTTTTCTCTCAGGTGGAAAGTCGCACTGGTCCCAGGACCCTAAGAAGCCAGTCCCATCAACTTGGCCTCTCTTGGTTTCCCAGGTTCTGGTGGCAGACCTGGTGACAGCTCAGTGGCTCCCTGGCCTCCACCCAAAAAACCTTATCTCCTGGGGCCTGGCATCCTGGGCTCTTTAAAAAATCTTAACCAAAATTTGTTTTATCATTCCTTAGTGATTTATTCTTTTAAGGCTCCATCAGCAGGTGGAATGGAAGACCACTTCCACCCTGACACCTTGGGTAACCAAGGCATTATCGTCCTTTGGACCCGCACATCAGTGCCTTGTTTCCTGAGGTACTCCACAGTTAATGGGGGTACCTTCCAGGCCTCAGTCATCCCCTGGCCAATCACAAGGATCTGCACACCCTTCTTGACAACTTCCTGCTCATCTGTAGCCTAGACACCTGGAGAATTCTCAGTTCCTGTCAAGACTTCCCCCTGGCCACACTTTGTAGTCCTTAGAGATTTTGGTAGAGCCTGGTACTTCATTTGCCCCTGTGAGAGGGTAGCAATTTCAGGTCAAGACATAAGGAACTTAACTGAAATCCAGTGTGCTCTCTTCAGAGATGCATTTTGAAACAGCACTGTGGTTTACCCCTCATCTCGGGCTTTGCGCAGCCTGCCAGCTGCCTAGAGCCATGAAGGCTGGGGGGAGCAGGAGGGCAAGGGGCTGCAGGGCATGATGGAGGAACTGGATTCTATTGGGCATCCCTCACAGAACACCTTTCCTACCGTTTGGCAGGGTGAATGGGTTTGGAGGGAGCTTCACCTTGGGAATTATAGAGAAGTAGGATGAAGGAGGTGGGCTGAAAGCCTCCAATTCCAGGGCTATAGTAAGTCCTACTTCATGAAGCACTGTTACCCTGGAGAAACGACAAATAAGACAGGGGGAGCTTGAGCACCGTTAAGCCCGAGGAGGTGTGGAGAGGCACCGTGAGTAAAGGTCCACGGGACTTGGAGAACAGAGGGTCCAGCTTTGCCATTGTATAAACGTCAGCAAGTTACTTTACCTCTCTGAGCCTTAGTGTCTCTAATGTGGTAGATATTTTTCTTTCATCTGCAAAGTAGGCTAATAATAATACCTTGTATTTACTTAAGGGCCTTAGAGATTTCACTAACTTTAACTCCTGTAATCCCAACCACACAATGGAAGGTTTTATTGCCTCCTTAGGTGAGGAAATGGAGCCCTGAAGAGATGAAGAGATTGACTGGAGTTCCCATGCCTGGTAAATGGCACAGACCAGGATGGCAAATAGTGGAAAAAAAGAATAGATAGGGACCTCTGGCTGTGACTCAGACCTGCCAAGATAACAAACAGGTTTCATTTGTAAGGCTAACTGTATTGGAAAATGGCTCTCTGTATCACCATGTTGAGAAAGATTCTGAGGCTCAGTGAGGAAAAAAAATGAATTGTGATGAATTGGTGATATCTTTGAAGGGCGGGAGGTGGAGTAAGTGATGGCCCACCTGCAGTATGGTTGGCATCCCCAGGCAGGAGTCAGACCAGGATTTCATGTCTAAGTCCTTTCCCTATACTAATCAATTAGGTTAAGTTCAAAGGCACCTGCTTAAAAGAGAACTAAGATATAGCCTCTGCCTTCAAAGAGCTCACCATCTCTCAAGGACAGAGGAGTGCTAAACTGATGACGTGGTAAAATGTCCCAGGAATGTAGAGGGCATCTAGAGGGCATTCTAGGTGGAGGGGCCTGCTTGATAAAAGCTTGGGGGCCATGCAAGTGGGGTGCAGGCTGCATTTGAAGAGTCAATGGCAGTTCTGTATGGCTAAATATGAAGTCCGAAGGGGAAAAGAACCAGAGGGAGAGGCTGTGAAAATCAGGGTGGCATCAGATGGGGAAGGATTCAGAATTCTATGTCTAGATGTGTGGGTTTTATTGCAGAAGCTGTGGATCTCCTTGAGGATGGAAAGCCAGAGCGATGGGATGTAACTGCGTTGTTGAAAGGCGCTGCTGCGGCTGAGGTGGTGGAGGTGAGGGAGGTGAGGCTGGGGGCAGGGAGACAGATCATTGCAGTGTTTCAGGTGAAGGAGAACTTGGGCAGCCTCAAGAGATGGAGAGAAGCCCACAAAGGCATAATTGATAAGAACTAGTGAGCTGCTGGATGAGGGGCAAGAGAGAAACAGAGGGTCACTCTAAGGTGGCAGCTTGGACACTGAACAGGTGGTGATTCTGTGAACAAGAAGGGAAGCACAGAAGAGACTCCCTTTTGAGGATAGCGCGTGAGTCTGAACATGGTAAAACTATTATCTCCAGTTAGAGGGAGCCTGTAAGAGTTGGACCTAGGGGGCAGAGGTGAGGGGAGATCGGTGGGGGTGGCTGAAACAGCCGAGGAAGTGAGAGCACAGTGGTTAGAGATGAGAGCCAAGGAGGATCCCTGAGAGACATCAGTAATTCAGGGTCAGTGAGAGGCCACAGCAAGAGAGATGGACCAAATGTAGAGAGACAGGGAAATGAGATTTCCCTGGTGGTCCAGTGGTTAAGATTCTGCACTTCCAATGCAGGGTATGCAGGTTCAGTCCCTGGTTGGGGAACTAAGTTGCCACAAGCCGTACTGTGCGGCCAAAAAAATTAAAAAAAGAAGAAGAAGAAAAGAGAGAGAGCGGGAGGAGACAGCCTGGAGGACCCCCTCAGAGAGTGATGGTGAGACCCTCCACACAGTCTGTTCTGACCCACCCAATGCTCTTGGTACATCTGTGTGCTTGTCTAACTTCCCCAACACCCTGGTGAGGTAGGTATCATTAGACTCTTTTTTTTTCAGATAAAGGAAAAGGAAACTCAAAGAGTTTAAGTGATTTTCCCCAAATCCCAAAGCCTAGACGTGGCAGAGCTGCTAAGAGCTAATCAAGGTCTCCAGATCAGTGGATCCCCATCACACAGAAGTTAAGAGTCAAAGGAGAGAGTGTCCAGAAAGGACAGGCTGGTCATCAGTCTCACATGATGCAGAGAGACTGCTGGGGTCAAGGGCTGAGAAAACGCCCTTGGATTTGATGACTGGAAGTTCAGCTGTGACCTTGGAGAGAGCTTCTTGGAGCTCTAGCTGCCACTCAGCTGGCAGTAAGGATCAAGTGAAATTGCTTCTAACATGCTTTGCAAAACGCAGAGCCTGGTAGTCTGAAGGAGACTGGTGCTCTTGTTTTTATTGTTATTAAATATTAATAGATTGGACCACTTGAGATTTCTGACATTTAAAAAAATGGGTAATTTCGTATGGTTTAAACTAATAGTAAAAGGAGTGGGCTGGGGTGGAGGTAGGGCGGCTAGGGCAGGAGTAGCCCAGGTGCCCTGACAGGCAGTCTCCTGGGGCTGGGGTGCCCTGCCCCCTGGTGGTGGGAAGGTGAGCTTCGGCACAGACCAGGGGGCGGGGTGTGGGGGGCGGATAACCTGGTGAAGCTTGAGTCTGCAGAGTCCTCTCATCTCTTCTGCTCCCCTCCAGCCATCTGTAGTCTTGCCAGCACCCTCTATGCTAAGTGCAGCTGGGCGTGGGGGTGAAGTCTCCCAGGGGGCCTCTGTCTGGAAGAATACTTCTAACTTCCAAACTAGGGTGATCCTCTCAACTAGTATCGTTGAGGATCAGTTGGGTTCTATGGAGAATCTCAGGACCCCAGGCCAGGTGGTGACTGATTAAAGAGTCAGGGCAGGCCGACACATGAACACGAGGTCTTGAACCAACCCCTTGGTCATCGCCAGCCCAGCTCCTCTGAACCGTCCCCCAGTGTCCTCGGGGACCTTTCCGGTGTCTCAGGTCTTACCAATGACAGTAGAATAACAATGACAACAGATGTTATTTGTATTAATGCCATTGCTTCTTAGCGCCTCGGCTGTGTCTTAGGGCCTCATTTTTCTGGTTCTTCAGTCGAGGTGAGGAGGGGTGGGTTAATATCTCTGAGACGTTTTTCTGAGGTGAGGACCCAGACGGGGCCAGGCCGGGAGGCTCCCGGGATGGCTGGAGCTGGGGCTGAGGAGGCACTGGTGCATCCTTTGTCCTCAGCTGAACTCTGCATGGTGCCAAGCTCCTCAGACAGGACCAGGATGTGCAGCCCTGCGGCCCCACACAATGGGGCAGACGCTATGGCCGGGTGGTGACTCACAGAGGGAGCACACGCCGGGGGCAAGGGGAGGCAGGTGCATCAAAGAGGCAGTCGTCACCGGCTGCGCGTGCCAGGAAGTCATCTCCCTCTCCAGCTGGGGGAAGGAGGTCCCCGAGGAACCATCTCCCCTCTCCCCGCCCCGGTAGTTCTTTGCAGGAACACTGTTCCCTTCTCATATGGGACAGAAGTCACGGCCAGGGAATTGGGGCAGAGGAAGGGGCTGTGGTCCTAATCAGTCCACACTGCCTGGGGTGGCGTCTGGACAGAGGAGAACATCTGACATGGCTCCATCTCTGTATTCCTCTCTCTTTTGACTGGAAAGCACACAGAGGGTCAGAAGGGCCAGATGGAGGTCACAGGCTCCCAGGAAATGCTTTGAAGGCTTTTATCCTTTCTTTTGATCAGGCTATGAGAACTTTCCAAAAGTTGACACAAGGGAAGAAAAGCCTATTCTTCCTTGGGCCAGGGCCTTGTGTCAGGCTGAGGCTAGAGGATGGGAGGGAAGGGGAAGGAGACAGGAGGGTGGGAGGCAGAGCCTGCAGTGACTCAGCTGGCAAGGCAGGCCCCGGACACACACACGGCCTTTTTTTCCCCACCTCAAGATTTGTGTGCATCTGGCTCTGTTTCTGTTTGTTTATTTTCTTTGGGGCAGGACAGGAGGAAGATTAATGAACAAAGACATCAACTTTCAAAAGAACCCCAAACCCAACTCCATTCTTCTCCCAAGCTTGAGGGCTTACATAATCCCGCAGTGCTTTTCTTCCAGGCCTTCCTTGACACCGTCTCCATTCTCCTCTCTTCCCCTCGCTCACATTTAGAACACTTGGAAGCCTAGAAATGCTTCTTTTCAGTCCCCACTGTGCAGCTGATCTCCTCCTGGAGGCCTCCAAGGTCGCTATTCAAGTTGGAGCTGGTATCCAAAACAGAGATAATATGGTTGGTGAGAGGAGGCTAAGTAGTAGTCTCCTGTCTCCACTAAGGCCAGTGGGAGGGATAGGACCCATCTGCATTGGGAGGGGCTCAGGCTGCACGTAGACTTTTAAAGCAGGAAGTGACCTTGATAACTCTCAAGTACAGTGCATCCCAAATTGACCCAGCAACAGGTTCTAAAAGGCAGAAGGAATTTTATCCCAGAAGATATAGGGGTGGGTCATAAGCTCCCACACCCTGCATATCCTTGAAATCTGTTTTGTCTTTTAAATCACATAAAATTTTCACTCTACTTCGTTTTACATCGTTTGTTAAATATTGGGGCTTTCATGGTGGCTCAGACAGTAAAGAATCTGCCTGCAACGCAGGAGACCTGGGTTCGATTCCTGGGTTGGGAAAATCCCCTGGAGAAGGGACCTTCTCCAGTATTCTTGCCTGGAGAATCCCATGGACAGAGGAGGCTGGCAGGCTACAGTCCATGGGTCACAAAGAGTTGGACACGACTGAGCAACTAACACTTAACCGTGTAATATTAACTATGTTTAATAGTAAAATAAGATTTCCCCTCAGAATCCTTGCGTGAAATTGATATCTTAGGAAGGGATTTTAAAATTAATTCTGTGGCTTTGAGCACCTCCTGGCACCCTAGTTTGAGAAGTATGGAGCTAATCTGATGCCCTTTTTTCCACAATTAAGGAAATAATGGCCGAAGAAGTTTAAATACTTACCCAAGATCACTGTTAGTCAGAGGCAGAGTTGAGGCAGGTACCGAAAGCTCTTGGTCCCAGTCCAGCCCACTGCCTACCTATGAGTTCCTGATACCCTTGCTCCATCTCCAGGATGCTAGGCTCAGACACACACCTAACTCAGCTGTCTAAGATGTGTACGGGCTTGGAGACCCACCCAGCCTCCAGCTCTGAGGCCGATCATGCTCACAACCCCACTGTTTGTGCACAGGGCTCTCCCAGCACATAGCACCTGAGCATGATGGGCGGTTGTTGGGACAGAGAGTGAGCTGGCACTACGAGTTCCTGTTTCTAGCCCCCCATTCATTTATCTATACCCCACTGTGATTGGTTCAGGTATTCCTGTACCTTCAAACCTAAAGTAATTGGATAGTGGGAATTCTTCCTAGAAACTGCCTCCCTTTCTGACCCCATTTCCAAATCTCTGCATCAAGAAGCCATTTCTGGAGGGAAGAAACAGGGTGAATGGGAGGTTGTGGGGCTCAGAATGCCTCTACTAACATGGGCACCTTGGCTTTGGGATATGAGTCGGGATACAGTGTGACACAGATTTTGGAGGTCAGAACTGTGATTTGATGGATAGCATAGTAGTACTCCTTTGGGCTTCCCTGGTGGCTCAGACAGTAAAGAATCCACCTGCAATGCAGGAGACCTGGGTTTGATCCCTGGGTGGGGAAGATCCCCTGGAGAAGGGAATGGCTAACCACTCCAGTATTTTTGCCTGGAGAATCCCATGGACAGAGGAGTCTGGTGGGCTATAGTCCATGGGGTGGCAAAGAGTAGGACACGACTGAGCAACTCATACACACACACACACACACACACACACACACACACACACACACACAGTATTCCTCCATATCACCATCTTCCAAAATCACATGTCCAGGATGCAAGACAGGAGGCGGAAGAAACTTGGAGGAGAAGAAGGGATGGGCCAGACAGATGTAGGGGGAGTGAAAAGACAAAGAGGAAGGTGAAAAGGAGGACAGACAAGGGGAGACACATTTTGGTAAAACAGCCAGTATGAAATATGAGCAGGGCAGTGCAGATGATAGAAGAGAAGAGAGTTGGGAGCAGAGTATAAGGGAAGGAATGGGGAGGATAAAGACCTGTCATGCAAACCTAGAAGGAACACTAGGATGGAGCAGTCACACAACACATGACCACCAATCCTCAGACGCACCCTGGGTGATTGCTGTGCATTCTTCACACCTGGCTGGCTCCTGTGAGCCCCCATCCTGTTCCAGGTGTCCATCTTCTCTGGTTGTTGAGTGTGAAATTTGCTCAGCAAAGGCAGGTTCACTACAGTATTAACCTGAAGCTATAGTGGAGAGAACTTTGTAATGCAGCCAGAACTAGACACTAATCTCAGCTCTGCTACTTATATATTGGGTCACCTGGGCTCCTTGAACTCCAGTTCCATAAGTAACTGAAGAATGGAAATTATACCTGGGACATCCTGGGCAGTCCAGTGGTTAAGATTTCACCTTCCAACACAGGGGGTGTGTGTTTGATCCCTGGTTGGGGAGTTTAGATTCCACATGCTTTGTGGCCAAAAAACCAAGACATAAAACAGAAGCAATATTGTAACAAATTCAATAAAGACTTTTAAAATGGTCCACATCAAAAAAAAAAAAATCTTAAAAAAAAAGAAATAAAACAAAACTGTTCCCCAGAGTTGCTGCGAAGATGAAATGTGATGTGCTGGTCTAAACTAGGCATTCAGGAAATGATAGTTGCCCTCATTCTCTCTCCTTGTTTCCCTGAACCAGCCGTCAGGAAGAGGAAGTACTCCATGGTCAGAAGGAAAGACTCCCTCGGGGGGCTCTGTGAATGGGTGTGCACTACAGGGAGGGGACCAAGTCCCTGCATCTGATCCCTGTGGGAGGCGCGGGGCTCCATACCCACGCCATGTGGCTCTTGCCCCTCATTCTAACAGCCCAACCTTTAAATCCATGAAGCTGACCACAAGGCAGGAGGGTGTTATGGGATCACAGTCCATCGTTGTTTTCCCATTTGTCCCATTAAGTCTCATGTGCTCTCAACACTTCAACCAAAATGACTGGCTCCTCTCCCCTGCTGGCTCTGGATCTCCTCAATGCTGTACCTTTTGTCCCTACTGCTCCCTTCCCTGAGGGGCCTTCTCTTTGACCCCCACCCCCAAACTCCAATCTCTAAGGGTCCAAATCTTGCCTTCAGGCTCAGTCCCCGTGCCACCTTTCTCTATAACATAATCTCCCCTGGGTGAAACAGGTGTGGAGGAAAAAATCTCAACTCTTGCTTGTTACTTACTGAGTATGTCTCCTGGTAAACAATGAGGATAATAGCAATTATATGAGGTAACATTAAAATATTCCCAACAACTTAGCCCAGTGCCTAGCGCTTAATAGGTGCTCCGTCAATACATATTAGTTGTCTTTCCAGCCCCGTCGCCTCGAGCTAGATGTCACTTTTCCCTTTGCAAAGTCCCCCAGGACTTCATGGGTCTTCCCCCCACCCAGTGGCACTTATCACATCTTGCCTGCTTTGTGGTTGTCTCCCTTATTTGATTGTAAGGTCCTCAAGGCTAGAATCTATATCCAACTTACCTCCATAATTTGAGTGTCCTGTTTAGAATCTGACACCTAGTAAATGTTCATTGTATAAATGCACGAACACACACCTGAGACTGCATAAATATTCCTATGCAGTGGGTGCATCATTAAGATGAGGATGTTTGGTTTGTTTGCATATCTACTAGAGCTGATAATTAGTTATTGGCATTTCAGTGGATACAGGAAAGAGAAAAATCATCATAAGAAAAATCAAAAGAAGATACAAACAAGAATGGGGAGTGAGAAGGCCCCAGTGGGAGAGAGACCCTGAACCAGAGTGAAGTTCCATCTGTTGTACCCAGGCCAAGAGCTTCCATATGTCCTCAGTCCTCGTGGCGGATGATTCTCAGTATGCTTACATTGGCCCCTGTGGCTGGAGTGACTTGGGAGTACCCTCCTACTCATTTATTCACTCATAAACTACTTCTTGCGTACCTACTATGTGTCATACATTGTGTTAATCATACATCAGGCTAATCAAAATATGTTATACCTGAATCCTTATTTCAATAAGCTTCTTTGTAGTAGAAGACACATGTTATACCAAGTAGATGTACAATAGAAGATATAGATGGAATATAAATATACACACACATATATATATGTTCTCAGAGGCTTTGCTTAAGGCTGTGGGGGTCAGAGAAGTCCTCAAGGAAGAGGAGTCATTTGAAATGGGCTCTGGAAGATATCTCGGCTATATAAAGACAAGGAGAAAGGGAGTCTAGGAAGAGACAAGAGCATGAACAATTCCTTGAAGGCAGGGAAGCCTGGGTGTGTACAATAGGGAGCAGGGGACTGCTGGTTTGTCTGAAGTTTGCCAAGGACAGAAGAGGCAGGAAATAAGGCTAGAAAGAAGGTACAGAGGCAGACTCTGCGAATGCTCCAGACTGAGTTTGGCCTCTCTTTGATATCTAGTGGACACATCATCTGTCAAATCTAAACCAAGAGTAGAAGGGATTGAGCTGGGGAAGGATCTGAGGTAGTTATAGTACAATGACAAATGGAGTTTGGAGGCAGAGAGGTTTGGGAGGCCAAAGACCTTGATTTACCAATCATATCATCTCCCTTAGCTTCAGCTTCCTCATTCATAAAATAAGGATCGTAACCTTAATACCTCATAGGAATGCCATGAGAGTAGAAGTGCTATGTGAAGTAGTGGATGCATGTGCACTGATTCATGATCAGAGGCGTAGCTTAGGAAGAGTGATCCAGTAGCAGTGTAGGAAGGATTTGGGGAAAGAAAGAATAGAGATAGGAGACGAGTAGGAGGTTGATGATTCAGCCAAAAGGTATTAAGGACCTGAACTCAGACAATGAAATGACGGGGAAGAGACACAAGTAACAGATCCACAGATCATGTGGCACCTGATGAATACTGGGATGAGGAAGGAGCAGAGTTTGAGATGTTATGAAACATTTTCAATGCAGTTAACTTGGAGGTTATGACACTGTTAACTATTTAAAAAAATTTTTGGCTGCATGCAGGATCTTAATTCCCTGACCAGGGATCAAACCTGTGCCACTTACATTGGGAGTACAGAGTCTATTTTTTTTTTTAATTTTTTTATTGCAAGGTATTTGCTTTACAATATTGTGCTGGTTTCTGCCATACAGCAACATGAGTCAGCCACAGGTATACATATGTCCTCTCCCTCTTGGACCTCCTTGCCATTGCTCCCCATCCAACCCTTCTCGGTTGTCATGGAGCACTGGGTTGAGCTCCCTGTGTCACACAGCAAATTCCCACTGGGTATCTATTTTACATATGGTAGTGTATATGTTTCCATGCTACTCTCTCAATTTGTCTCATCCTCTCTCTCCCACACCATGTCCACAAGTCTGTTCCCTATGTTTGCATCTCCACTGATGCCCTGCAAATAGATTCATCAGTACCATCTTTATAGATTCCATATATATGCTTAATATACAGTATTTGTCTTTCTGACTTACTTCAGTCTGTACAATAGGCTATAGGTTCATCCACTTATTAGGACTGACTCAAATGCGTACTTTTTAAAAGCTGAGTAACATTCCGTTGTATATATGTATCACAATTTCTGTATCCATTCATCTGTCGATGGACATCTAACTGTAAAAAAGTGCTGCAGCGAACACTGGGATACATGTGCCCCTTTCAGCTACGATTTTCACAGGATATACGGCCAGTGAGGGATTGCTGGGTCATATGGTAGTTCTATTCCTAGTTTTTTTTTTTTTTTTAAGGAATCTTTATGTTCTTCATAGTGGCTGTATCAATTTACATTCCCACCAACCGTGCAAGAGGGTTTCCTTTTCTCCACATCCTCTTCAGCATTTGTTTGTAGATTTTTTAATGATGGCCATTCTAATTGGTACGAGGTGATACCTTATTGTAGTTTTTATTTGCATTTCTCTAATGAGTGATGTTGAGCATCTTTTCATGTGTTTGTTGGCCATCTGTATATCTACTTTGGAGAAATGTCTGTTTAGGTCTTCCACCCATTTTTTTGATTGGGTTGTTTGTTTTCCTGGTATTGAGCTACATAAGCTGCTTCTATATTTTGGAGATGAATCCTTTGTCAGTTGTTTCATCTGCAATTGTTTTCTCCCATTCTGAGGGTTTCCTTTGCTGGAGCACGAAGTCTTAACCACTGGACCACCAGGGAAGCCCTGGCACTGTTAACTATTTAGGAAACCAAAGAGGGGCAGAAATAGAATTCATTCACACGTGGAAATGGATGCATTTAGGATTCGTATCCCAAAGCTGCTTCATTCAGGTTGTTCTTGCCACAGAGAGGACAGATAAAGCTCTTTGCTCAGGGCTGCTTCCCTGCCCACCCCACCCCTAGCCTGACAGGTACACAGCTCTAACCTGCCCCTCCTCCACTGCCTCAGGGAGGGGGCTGAAGCATCCTTTCTGGTCATGCAGTTTGGCAGAGTTCTCCCCAATGCCCACAGCTGTGTATAGGCTTGTTCTCCTACTTCATCCTCTTGAAAAGGGAACCGCAGATCCAGAGGGAGCTGGAACCTGTGCCTGGAGCTTGCTCTAGCCCACCTTTTGAAAAAAGAATTTGTAAACATCTGTGCACGTGTAAACTTGGGCCCCTATGAGGTAGACCATGGCTGCAGCCCTGACTCAGGCCTCTGTCCAAATCAGGGTTCTAGTCATCCCTTTACTCAGACTTTCTTAACAAACTGCACTCAGAACTAGTGAAACAGGTGATGTGCACAGTCTGTGGCCTTAAATTCAGAACTCACAGATGGCAAACAATCGTAAACAAACCGTTGCAAAACACCACGATGTTTGATAGGAATGTTTACAAACTATGCTAAGTAAACTCTTGCTGGAGGTGGGGAGTTGGAGATGAACTGTTTCTTCAACGGTCAGGCAGGCTTCCAAGGGGGCAACTAACACTTGAGTGAGTTTTGAAACATAAGCTGAACGTCATCATCCTGGTAGGCAAGAAGCGGGGCAGAGCAAAAGCAGATCCAAAGGTAAAGGTAGATGTGAGGGGCTTTATGGAGCTGGAGTCTAGGATATGAGCAGAAAAGTGGCCAGACCAATGCCAAGGAGGCAGGGACCAAATCACGAAGAGCCTTGAATGTTGTGCTCAGATCACTGGGGAGCCAGGAATCAGTTTTAGTCACAGGAGGAGTGTGCGTACTGCAGAACAGTCCTGTACTCAAGAAAGGCTCTGATAAATCCATTCTGGAGAATAAATGACTCATGAGCTCTTAGATAAAGAAATAAAGTTTAGATCCATTTGTAGGTGTGAATCAGAAGGGAGGTGTTTGCTGAGGGAACGTGCCGGACATCACTGTAGGTGTGACTGGCCTTTGTTTTAGGGACTCATTAGCTTAATTTTTGGAGTAGAAAGAAGGTGATTGTGTCTGACAGCTGAGAGGCTGCTTTTGTTTTCAGAATTCTTCAGCTACTGTCCCTAGTATCTAGTGGGGACTGTTCTGGGGAAACAGCACCCTCTAGAGGAGACAGTTATGTCTGTTTCCGGTGGGGCAGCAACAAATCATTTCCAGAACTCTTTGCTGCCCCCTTCTCAGGGGCCCAGCCAGCCCTGCGGGTGGAGTGTAGATTTGTTTACTCGCTTCTGACTCTCACTACTGTGGAGAACAAAGCTGCCTGGCTGTGGGAGGTAGCGCAATAGCTGGGAGCAGCATATAACAGCTGGAGGAGGCAGATACAAAGGCTGGCAACAGCAGGCCCACAGTTGGAGGCGGCAGTCACAACTAGCCAGTAGCCAAGAGCTCCAGTGCCCAAGGAATCTGTAGCCTTAACACTGGCCTCTGGAAGCTCTGGGCCCCGTCTTCTCTGTCTCAGCTGTGCTCCTCTATACAGGAGACTACAGAGGCACCTCCTGAGAACAGGAGACGGTGAGAATGAACTTGGGATATATGGAAGCAGTTGCTATAATTTAAAAGTTCTGGAGCCAGAAGACTTGGAGCAAATGTCTCTGAACCTGTTTCTAATGATGCGTTTCCTACTTACCTCATGGTATGGGGCTCAAATTACATGTCTCATAAACTGTAAAATGATATGTGAAGTGAAGTGAAAGTCGCTCAGTTGTGTCTGACTCTGCAACCCCATGGACTATACAGTCCATGGAATTCTCTAGGCCAGAATACTGGAGGGGGTAGCCTTTCCCTTCTCCAGGGGATCTTCCCAACCCAGGGATAGAACCCAGGGATCGAACCCAGGTCTCCCACATTGCAGGCAGATTCTTTACCAACTGAGCCACAAGAGAAGCCTTAAAATGATATATAATCATAGACTATTACATTGGGAACAATAAGCAAGATTTTCCTTGAGGCCCAAGAGCTTCCATTTCCCCAGATTATACAGGGTCTTTCCTCAGCACAAGCAAAGCTAGGACTTCAGTGCAGGATCCCTGGATGTCATGGTATAAAGTGAGAGGATAGAGACAGGGAGGAGGCAGGTGTCTTGATCTTTTATGAATGTAGTCTGAAACTTAAAGACAGTCTTTAAACCTCCCATCCAAAGCTCTAATCTCCTCTATAGAATCTCTGTAAAGTTCTCATCCTACCCGGTGTTGAACACTTCCAGGGACAGGGTACTCTCTACCTTTTGAGATGCTCTTTCTACATGTGTAACAATGTTCTTCATATCAATCTGGAATCTTTTTCGTGGCAGTTTATCTTTTTCTTTTTTTTTTTTTTTTTTTTTTTTTTTTTTTTTAGTTCTACCAGTTTATTGCTACCAACCCATCTCCCTCCACCCTCATGCACGCGTGCTCAGTCATGTAACCCCATGGACTGCAGCCCACCAGGCTCCTCTGTTCATGGACTTTTCCAGGCAAGAATACTGGAGTGGGTTGCCATTTCCTTCTCCATATCTTTTTCTTGATGGTTTAAACTCAGTGGTCCCGGCTGTTCCCCTTGGACCTCAAATTCAAACTTCTGTTCACATGGCAGCACGTTCAAACCAAATATTCTCACATAGCCTTCATATCCCTCAGATTGCCTCTTCTCCCAAGTAAACTTCTCCATTACCTTCAGCCCCTTCTCACATGATTTGATTCTGAAGACCTTCATGTCCTGATTGTTCCTTGAGACTCAATACTGCAGATGTGAGATGAACAGAGCAGACTCAACTGAATCCTTATTCTAGATACTTTAGTTCAACTCAAGGAACTTAATAGTTGCACTGCTTTTTTGGCAACCAAAAGACATAAGTAACTCACATTGGATTACTTTCTGCTAAAATGCTTACATTTATCTTCATGGTTCTACTTATGAAACCACATCTTTCCAATTGCAGAACTTGCTCAGGTAATTTTTGGACCCAAATATGTAATCCAATGTTTATCCTTTTTGTTATATTTGGCCCACTCATCTGGCTTCTTTTTGATCTGTCCCAGCTCTGTGTCATCTGCATAATCGATGGCCATGTGTTCTATATTTTTGAATAAAATTAGCGTTAAGAACATTGACTAAGGGCAAGACCAAAGATAAAGCTCTCTGGTACATCATTAGAAAGCTTATTTCAGGCTCTCATGATCCACTCACCAGTAACACTGATTTTTTATTTTTAAGTCACCCAATTAGAGAAGCATTTTGTTCATTTGTCTCTATCCCCAAGGACATAACGAGAGATCTTGTAAAAAAAAAAAAAATCTTGCTTAGATGCACTTTCTCTATTGCATTTCTCTGATGTGCCAAATTAGTAACCTTGTCAAAGAAGAAAATTAGGTTAGTGTCATTTGACTTGTTCTTAGTAACCCCATGCTGGGTCCTACTGATAACTGCCTTTCCCCAACCCTGCCCAAGTATTCACTATCTTAATATTCCATTCTAGAGTCTTGTCTATGGTCTACCTCTTTGTGAAATGCACTTATATTTTCTTTTTGAAAATTAAAATCATGTTCACTCACCCACAACTTTCTAGCACTCCTTCTGTTCTCTAGAACCTGGTTTAGATTCCCATTCTTCAAAATCTTCTATAGAAGTTTCACTTCTTTCACGAGTTTGAGGGTCAAATGAGAAGCATGCTAACATGTGAATGGTACACAGATTCAAGTTTTGTGGTGATTGTTTCTTTTACTAATATTACTACTACTGAGTACTGAATGGGGCTTTACTTAGGCCCTAAATAAGAATTTTTCAAACTTCAGAATTACAGGGCCTCCTTCTCCAAAATAGCCATGTCTGGCTGAGGAGTCTAATGTGGATGAGTTCCAAGTGGGCAGTGTAAAATGCGCTGCTGGTTGTCTCTGAATATTCTTGGATTCTTGTCTGTTGGTGATCTCCAATTTTGTGTCTACTTGGGTGAAGCTCCAATACTTTGGCCACCTGATGCAAAGAACTGACTCATTGGAAAAGACTCTGATGCTGGGAAAGATTCAAAGTAGGAGGACAAGGGGATGACAGAGGATGAAATGGTTGGATGGCATCACTGACTCAAACTCAAGTCTGAGCAAGCTCTGTGAGTTAGTAATGGACAGGGAAGCCTGGTGTGCTGTAGTCCATGGGGTCCCAGAGTCGGACACAACTGAGCAACTGAACTGACTGGGTGAATATATGAACGGGCCTAGATAATTTACAGTTTTCTAGCAATAAGGCCATGGAAATACAGGCTAAGGGGCAGTGTGCAGAAGGATAAAATGCAATGGGACAGACTTCCTAGAATGGAGAATGTGATGAGCCTCTCTGTGTTCTCCAAGAAGGAACAAACTCCCCAGAGATCACCTGCTCCTTCCCAGAAGGTGTGGCCAGCAGATCTCAAGTCCAAGGGCTCAATTTATTATAATTCTTTCTCTGCTGGAAAAGTACAAGTTATTCCTTGGGCAGAGGTGCCAAGCACCTTGTATTAAATGAATTGTCTCCTATTTCAGAGACTTGTCCCACTTTCTACTATCAGGACAAACAGCATTCTTGAATCTGAACTTGAGCACACATAGTCACAAGCTAATATACACTCCCAACTCTCCTACTTCACTCAGTCAAGACAATTTTGCCACCTACAATCTGGCATTTCTCCCGGTCCTTGGGAAAATGGCCCAGTGCTGCCAGGAGGCTTCAATTTGATGTTTTTCTTACACCGTCGCTTGTTTACTTTTGCTCAGTTCTGTCTATGCTCTTTCTGACACCACTCCAGACCCAAACCTAGATAGTGCAAAAAGATGATGATATTAATGATAATGACAATAATACTAAATAGTGAAATGGGATGGATGCTTAGAGAACATCTTGAGGGGTGGAAGAACAGATAGTTTCTGCTATCTTCTCAGCTAGAAGGGTATCTTAGTATCACCAGTGAGCACTGATGTGGAGGCTGGGGAGAGAATGGAGAAATTAAGGGCATATGTGTGTTCAGGGGGACTGACCTGGAAGGATAACAACAGGATAGTCTTTCTTGCTGGTGTCATTCAAGACGGTAGGGAGGGATCCTATTTCAGAATTAGAGATCTTCACAGAACCAGTTTTATGGTGAAAGGAGACCAGTAGAGCCCTCTTTAGTCCCACTCCCACCTTCAAGGAACTGGAAACTTATTACTTTTTCTTCTCTGCCTCTCTTAAGAATTAAAAATATCAGACTATATTGCAATTGTTTGCTTTGCTGAACAAGTATCTTTCTCACTAGACTGTGAATTCTTGGAGAGCAAGGTTGCTGTCAGCTGTCAGATTTTTGACTTTCCAGCATCTTGCACTACAGGGCTTGGCATGTTGCAAGTGCTCAGTAAACATTTGCTAATAAGAGAACAGATCAGTGGCACTGAAATGAATACTTCTTCTTCCTTCCCACTGGGAAGGGGGTGGCTGGGAGTTGGCTGGATTTCTGCAGTAACTCATTATGCTGTCTTGCTTTCTGCAGATGACTTCCGTTGCCAAAGTGTATTACAACCAGACCACTCAGACGGAAAGCCGGCCCCTAATGGGCCCAGGGATCCGGAGGAGGAGAGTCCTCACAAAAGATGGTCGCAGCAACGTGAGAATGGAGCACATCGCTGACAAGCGCTTCCTCTACCTCAAGGACCTATGGACCACCTTCATTGACATGCAGTGGCGCTACAAGCTTCTGCTCTTCTCTGCCACCTTCGCAGGCACCTGGTTCCTCTTTGGTGTGGTGTGGTATCTGGTAGCCGTGGCCCACGGGGACCTGCTGGAGCTGGGCCCCCCGGCCAACCACACCCCCTGCGTGGTACAGGTGCACACGCTCACCGGGGCCTTCCTCTTCTCCCTCGAGTCCCAGACCACCATTGGCTATGGCTTCCGCTACATCAGTGAGGAGTGCCCACTGGCCATTGTGCTTCTTATTGCCCAGCTGGTGCTCACCACCATCCTGGAAATCTTCATCACAGGTACCTTCCTGGCAAAGATTGCCCGGCCCAAGAAGCGGGCGGAGACCATCCGTTTCAGCCAGCACGCAGTCGTAGCCGCCCACAATGGGAAGCCCTGTCTTATGATCCGAGTGGCCAACATGCGTAAGAGCCTCCTCATTGGCTGCCAGGTGACAGGCAAACTGCTTCAGACCCACCAGACCAAGGAGGGTGAGAACATCCGCCTCAACCAGGTCAATGTGACTTTCCAAGTGGATACAGCCTCTGACAGCCCCTTCCTCATCCTCCCCCTTACTTTCTACCACGTGGTGGATGAGACCAGTCCCTTGAAAGACCTCCCCCTCCGCAGTGGTGAGGGCGACTTCGAGCTGGTGCTGATCCTGAGTGGGACAGTGGAGTCCACCAGTGCCACCTGTCAGGTGCGCACTTCCTACCTGCCGGAGGAGATCCTCTGGGGCTATGAGTTCACACCCGCCATCTCGCTGTCAGCCAGTGGCAAATACATAGCAGACTTCAGCCTTTTTGACCAAGTGGTGAAAGTAGCCTCTCCAAGCGGCCTCCGTGACAGCACTGTACGCTATAGAGACCCCGAAAAGCTCAAGTTGGAGGAGTCCTTAAGGGAGCAGGCTGAGAAGGAGGGCAGTGCCGTTAGCGTGCGCATCAGCAATGTCTGATGGCTTGGATTCCCAACTCCCCATCCCTCTGGTTTCTCTTCTTGTGGCTCCTGGGTGAGGGATGTTTGTTACCCAGGCTTACTCAGGAGCCCCAGAAGCATCCTTCTCCACTTCCTCTTCTTTAACCCAGAGGCCACCTGGAGTCCACATTTTCCTCCCTTCACCTCACCCCACTTTGCCCCCAAGATGCACAACTCCCTTAAGCCAGGATGGGGGAAGGAGAGGGAAGATTAGGCTGAAGTGGCTTAGAAGGCCTCAGCCATGCTTGGAGACTCACATTAGGAGGACCGTGCAGCTGGATGAATAGACTCCCCCCCACCTCCCACTACCACCAATATCTGGTACTTTGAGGCTGGAGCCCCCTCCCTCTCTATCTTCCCACTTACCATGTTACCCAAGGCAAGACTCTCTCTCTGATGGGGTTTGTGCCCTCAGAAATATAGGTCTCCAGAATAATTTTTCTACACCAAAACTTGTGGAGGGAAGCCAGGGTTTTTCATGGTGTAGTTGACTTTCTGTTGGCAACTCCTGACTCTAACCTAGGACCTAGGTCCCCACTGTTCTCCTCTTTCTATTTTCTAAACTGGAGCCTCTCTTTGGATACCCAGTTCCTACACAGATGTCCTCTACTCCCAGGGAATATAAAGCATAAAGACACAACCACCACACCTGTACCCAACCTGAATACTGAATTCTTCACTGTGGGGTGACTAATGCAGAGCTATTGTTTAAAACCTTGAACCTGTCCTCCAGGCAGCCCTGTTTCCCTGTGTCCCATGAAAGTGGTGACCCTCCCCAATTCATTCCCCTGGAAAAAGTCCAATGCCCAGGCCCCATCGAAAGGTCTGGAAATAGTGTTCCTGATTACACTGTCCCTGGCTTCCCTGATTCTTTCCTGCCCAGCCCACTCTCCCCTTAACCCTAGCCCTGAAGGAAGGGAGGGAAAATACAAGGGCTTTCCTCTCTTAACACTGATGCTTGACTAAAACTAGACTCACAGGGCACAGAGTCGCAGGAAAGTTAAACCAACCCACCAAATGGGAGGAGTACTTTCTCAGATTTCCAGACTGCTGTATATAGCTTCTGGGAATCGGTGTGGCTTTAAGGTTTGAGCAGAGGCAGAACTCCGTGGCTGGCAGACACTATTCACCGTTACCCCTCCCAGTGCCCTTCTGAAAAGTGCCAGCTATTCTGTTAGGCAGTGCTGGGAGGGGAAGAAATTACACCTCCTGATCAAATAACTATGGTCTCCCTCAGCCATTCCTGAGACAGTATAAAACGAATATCAGTCTTCTCTCTTCTCTCCTCTGCCATGAAGCCAGTTTCTGGCAAGTTAAAAGGCATATTTAATGAGATCAGACTCAGGCCATTCCTTGTTCCCTGATGGGAACTGTGGTATGAGGTCAGGAAGGGTGTATGGATATGAGAACTTTCTCTAAAGCTCCAAATCCCATGAGTGCTCCCTGTTCTCATTTAGGTTCCAAGGAACACTCTCCGCCACCCCGGATGGATTCGCATAGAGTCGATGTATGAATCGAATGGCAATTTATTTAAGGTAGACCAGGCAATTGTTATGGGTTTCCCTGGTGGCCTAGATGGTAAAGAATCTGCCTGCAATGTGGGAAACCCAGGTTTGATCCCTGGATCAGGAAGATCTAGAGAAGGAACTGGCAACCCACTCCAGTATTCCTGCCTGGAGAATCCTATGGAGAGAGAAGCCTGGCGGGCTACAGCAACTAATATACACACACACACACAATTGTTATAAACTACACACTTATACAGAATATATATTTGCATCTGTGTACACAGCCTTACAGAGAAACCCACAAAATCTGGAGAGTGGACCCATGGTTATCATTTACTACAATTGCCCAAGATCCTCTTATATTGATCTCTCCTTGAACTCAACTCACCCTTCATTCTCCACTTACTGTAAACCCCACCATTACTCCCTAGCTCTCAAGCAAACAAGAACCAGAACAACTTGAAAATCTTAGACAGAAACCAGAAGGCAAAGAGTCACCTTCTGGGCTCTACACTTTATTCAATGTTTGATTCACCTGATTTCTTTCAACGTGTAAGGGCAAAGAGCACTGCATTGTGTGTGTGTGTGTGTATCTTCTTATCCATTTGCAAATCATCCTCCATCTCGTTTCTTCTGCACAGTTGCTTCCCTCTTGGGAGAAATGCTCTCTTCCCACTCCCTTGCTGTCTGTTCTAAGCGTCCAGGCTCCTCAGGTTCTTGGAAAACAAAATGAACACTTTCTGACTTACCCTTTCTGATTTTCCTGCACAATCCCTGACTTTGCTCTAAATTGCACTTTAAATCATACCATCCTTTTGATACAACTTGGCTTATAAGCCCCATCAGAGAACAACACTCCCTTGCCCTCAACCCTAAGTGGTTTTCTAGACTACAGCCCCCATCTCCTCTGAGCTGCAATCATCTTTCAGGCTATCAGGCAAGCTTTAGAAGCAGCCAGGTCTGGTGAGCAATGGGATCCCTGACCACACCAACCATGGACTTGGACTGTCAGGAGAGCACTGGGCACAGATCTTAAGGGAGGAGATTTCAGAGGGTGGGCAACATGACTCATGTGGGAGGATACTCAGGGTGCAAAGATGAGAAAGGGTGGTACTGGGGGACCTAGTGAAATCGATGAAACCCTTGAGTCTTACTTGGGCTAGCAGACAAGAAGTAGGTGGAAGCTCGGGGAATTAAGCTATGATAAATAAATGAAAGGTTTATCTAAGAAAGAGAAACAGAGATAATATATATATATACACACACACACACACACACATAGAGAGATGTATATAGATGTATATAGGACCAAATATACATAATGTACAGAAAGAAAGTATTCAGAGAGCTCAGCACGGGGGCAGATATCTTGCTCTGGTTTGGGGGGTAGGACTCCCTAGGTTCCCAGAACTTACAGCCAGTGATCCTGATTTCAACATGCAAAGCCTGACAAAGGCTTTCAGGTTTGATAATGGGAAAGGGAAGGGTGGAAGTCGCTCTTCAGAATAAAGAGGTGTCCACTGAGGCTTCCAATAAACCCTGTGCTGCTGACAGGACCAGGAGGAGGGGAGACACCCCATCCATGGAAATCTAGGATGGTCTACCATGTAGCCTGTGTGCTTGCATGCCCACTGTCCTGTCCCTGTGGTACTTAAAAATCCTGTTCCCCTCTCTATTTCCCTGCTGTCATGGGGTATGGCAACTGCAGCTGCAGCCCCAGGAGGTGATGGCTATTAAACTGAGAAGCTGAGCACTTCGCTGTGTCAGAGGCACTAAAGGGAAGCCTCAAGCCTAGAATCTAAATGCCAGGACTAAAGAGCTGCTGGACCCAAGATATTCTCAAGGTAGAGGCCCAGCTTTCTGTGTGGCTGCAAGCAGCCCAAAGTGAATGCCTTCTGTGCTGGAAGAGTCCCAATTCCAGCATCTGGGCATGAGGCAGGGCGTGGTGCTTTAGCTTTGATGGGAGAGGCTTCTGAAATCCCACTTTGTGCTTCACCTCATTACCCACCTAACCCCCTAACCCAACCTCAGCTAGTAAGACCATCAGGGATTTCTCTCTTGAGACGTGAGCAGAGAAAAGCCAGTTACACTACTGCTACAAGCTAAGGACACTGCCCCCTCCCAAGGCTGCTACCCTGGTCCTTTACCCTTGCTAGTTAACGTAGCTTATTTGTAACATAACATAACACACTACCTTTGCTGTAAAGTTAGCCTGAGCTTCGGGCTCAGCCAACTCTATTGAAAGCAGAAATATCTAGGGATGGTTTTTCCATTCACTGCATTAAAGTCTAAACCAGGTCAAACGTACCTAGGAAAAATATGTGGGGTTGGTATTTTTTTTTTTTTGGTTTATTTTTGTCTGTTCAGAACAAGTTACTATTACTAAATAAAATGGCTGAATCTCTGTTCTTCGCTCCAGCTTCTTTTAGAAATCAAAACCAATCCTGTTATTAAGGTCAGAACTCAATGGCCTTCCTTTGGGAAAGGAGGGTGGAACTGGGCTCTGCTGGAAGAGCCGCTGACAACATGGTCAGGTCTTTCTCCTTTAGTGTTATCATAAGTCCCCCAACTCCTTTCCACACCTCCCCTCATTAACTTTAGGATCCTCTAGCAAATACCTTTTACACTCAGTTTTAAAGGATTACAAAAAAGTTAAGACCGAGAAATCTGAAAACTGTCTCAACTTAATCCAGGAAAGTCAAGTTGCTTTGGAACCCAGGGATTGCCCCTTTTAGCCAGCGATCATGAACCCAACTTCCCTGCCATGCTACCATGGAGTAGTTCCTTATATATCCTCAAGGCTCTATATGCCTATTCATTTAATCATTAGGTATTTCTTGCTCCAATTCTCAAAGAAGTGGGTTTCTCTTCTATGCTTATCTATCAATAGCCTAAAAAAGGCTTGGTTGTTAATATCCAGTCCTGAATTGAAAAAACAGACCCCCATGGTTACTGACTCTTGTTCCCCAGAAAAGGAAGGACAAAGGGAGAAGACTGGGTCTCTTACCATCATCAATAAATACTTATCTACAACATTTGGGAAACATTAGGTTTTAGGGATGAGTCATGGGACATGGGGCTTCCTGGGTGGTACTAGAAGTAAAGAACCCGCCTCCAATGCAGGGGATGTAAGAGACTCCGATTTGATCCTTGGGGTCGAGAAGATCCCCTGGAGGAAGGCATGGCAACCCACTCCAGTATTCTTGTCTGGAGAATCCCATGGACAGAGGAGTTTGGTGGGCTATGGTCCATAGACTCACAAAGAGTCAGACACAACTGAAGCGATTTCATGCATGCACACATAAAACAGGAAAGATATATAAGATATATGAAATATACAGACCCATAACATTTGAATAAACTTGCCAACTTGTGAAAAAAAAAGATAAAATAACGAGTAGCATACATTAGGGCCAGATGCACCATTAACAATGTATTCTAAACAGTGAGATCTCTGTGGGAAACATTCCCCAAGTATGGGCACTAGGCAAGGGATGGTATCAACCTAAGAGGTGTGGTTAGAATACATCTGACATAGGATTCAAGAAAAATCAGCAAAAACTGAGTTCCTTTTACAAGAAATGTACCATTCAAGAGACAAACAAGACACAATACATACCATCAAGGTACATACAGTTTTTTCTGACTTTATACCTGCTATTCCTTCTGGGGAACTCTCCATACTGCTTGCCAACTCCCATGTTAACTCTCAATAGACAAAACTCTGTTAAAAGCTGTGACTGCATCATGTACTCCTTTCATTACACTTGTCACAGCTGCAATTTTGCTACTTGTCCATTATCTGACTAATATCTGCCTCACTCAGTAGACTTTAAGTGCCATGTGACTTTAACTGCAATTCTTGTCAGTGTTGGGTCACCAGTACAGCTGGGCATCTAGCACTGCATCTGCATGCATGCATGCATGCATGCTAAGTTGCTTCAGTCATGTCCAACTCTTTGCAACCCCATGGACCATAGACTCCTCTGTCCATGGGATTCTCCAGGTAAGAATAGTGGAGTGAGTTGCCATTCCTTTTCCAGGGGATCTTCCTGACCCAGAGATTGAACTCACGTCTCCTGCATCTCCTGCATTGGCAGGTGGGTTCTTTACCACTAGCGCCACCTGGGAAGCCCACCTGCATGTGCGACGCTCAAAACTGGAGAATGAAGGATGGAAAGAAAAGAGGGAGACAAGTCTGTTCTTGTACTGAAAGACAAGTAGTACATAAATAAGTGAGGAGAAACAGGAACCTCTGTAGGTAGGACAGCATGAAAAAAAGTATCACAGTTAAGAAAGCAAAAGGTATATTTAAGGAATAGTTAATAAACCTAAGATATGATCAACAAGGACCTACTGTATAGCACAAGGAACTGCACTCAATATTCTGAAATAACCTACATGGAAAAACAATCTGAAAAAGAATGAAAAAAAAAATATATATGTGTATAAGTGAACCACTTTGCTGTACACTTGGAACTAGCACAACATTGTAAATTAACTGTACCCCAATATAAAATAAAAATTATATTATAAAAAACACCCTAGAATAGAGGGCTTTCTCGGTGAATAGGTTTAAAACACAAGATAACGGAAGGATTTAATATCAGGTTAAATAGTTCACTATTTTTTTCTACAGGCTTGGGAGCTACTGAAGATGTTTGAGAAAGCAAAGCATCTAAATAAAATACTGTTTATGAATAACAATCTGACAGCAGAATTGAGAACCAGGAGACACTAAACCAGTTAAGAGACTTGCAAAACCTCAGGGGAAAGGTAACTGCCACAGATCCTAGTGTAATACAAGTGTCAATACTGTTATAAAATTAAGCTGTTGAAGTCTGCACTAAGGTGCAGGATGCTGAGCACAAAAAGAATTAGGGACAGACTCAAAAGAAATTACAAAGCAGGAAATATAAGCAAGATCCAGACAAAAAAAGAAGGGGATTGAATTAAGGCACCAGCAGGAAGCAGATGCTTACATTCAAAGGGCTAACTGGACATGATTTAGTGAAGAGATTATCTGCAAAGGTATAGGCAGGGTCAGGGCTGGTGAAGCACCCAGGGACTTGGAACAGTAGGAAGACTTTGTGTGTGTGCCTGCTAAGTCGCTTCAGTCATGTCCAACTCTTTTTGACCCTATGGACTGTACACCGCCAGGTTCCTCTGTCCATGGGATTCTCCAGGCAAGAATACTGGAATGGGTTGCCATGTCTTTCTCTAAGGAAGCCTTTAATAGTCTTAAATCTGAAGGGACTGTCATTGAAACCTGGTGAGAGTTGTAGCCAAAGGAGAGGGCTATAATTTCAGCAGGAGCCTTGGCCTTAGGTAGAGGAACTCATGCCACTGCCAAAGTTCTGCTAATGCCTGCCACTGGCCTATTGTACTGAGAAACCAGGCGGCAAGGGAAACTGTGTGATGCTGAAAGAACAGGGAAGAATAGACAGAGAGTGGACCTAAAAAGCTAATGAGAGCATACACAGCACAGTAACCAAGGCCAAGGTCCTCACTAAGGATGCTAGGGCTGAGGTATGCATGTGTGTGTGTTTTCCCTAGCCACTAGTTCTAAAAAACTGGAAACCAAGAGACAGACAATGAAAGGGAGAATTAGGAAGGATTATAAGTAATAGTTCAAGAGGTAATGAACAGTGGAGCATTTGAAAAAATGTAGCTTTTTCAGGGCAAAGTGAGAAGACACAACTTCCACACCCAATGCAAAAAGCTCAATATGGGGTCCATAGTGCCGTGATACTTCTGTCTCACCTAGAAATAGTAATGTTGCCTAGAATTAGCCTTCCCTAACCTACTCCCTTCTTAAGTCCCACAAACACTATCTACATCTCGCTTTGATCCAAATTTAGTTTCTTTTGATTAGTTGTTTACTGTTTCCTTAATTTCCCAAACTTGGTGCCTTTTATGTGTTTACTAGGTTAAGCTCTATAGGGACAAAATGGTTGAGGCCTTTCTGCCACACTATCTAAATCAACCCAACCGAAGGAACCCCTTTCTCCCTCTGGAGGATTAACTAAGTTAATCCTCAGACATCTACCTCCCATATCCTCTACTTTCTGGGACCAACCCTCACTTATCTATCACTGGCAGAGGAAAAGAATATCAGAAATAAATCACAGTGAGAGAAAATATCAGAAAGATTCAAACAAGAGATCAATGAAGGGAGGCAGAGGGGGAAATTAGATATCATAATTAACATTCTATTTGCAGGTTAGCCACACAGTAGTTAAGAATACTCTGGGCCATCTGCTTTTGAGTTCCAGCTCTGCCACTAGCTGACTATGTGACTGAGGAACATTACTTAACCTCCATAAGCCTTGATTTCTTCATTTGTGAATGTCGGACTATCCACCTTACATAGTTAAGTATTTAGCGTGACGATGGACATACTTCAAATAAGTTGTCAACAAAGCTGGCTATTAGAAATCATCATCACCATCATTATTTGAATGGTGCCATTGTATTTATGGCTACTTAACTGCAAAAAAAAAAAAAAAAGTTAAAAGTAATTATTGGGACTTCCCTTGGTGGCTCAGTGGTAAAGAATGTGCCTACCAACGCAGAAGACACAGGTTCTATCCCTGATCTGGGAAAGTGAAAGTGAAGTCACTCAGTCATGCCCGACTCTTTGCGACCCCATGGACTGTAGTCTACCAGGCTCCTCTGTCCATGTGATTTTCCAGGCAAGAATACTGGAGTGGGTTGCCATTTCCTTCTCCAGGAGATCTTCCCAACCCAGGGATTGAACCCGGGTCTCCTGCATCGTAGGCAGACGCTTTACCGTCTGAGCCATCAGGAAAGTCAGACCCCGCAAATACTGAATGAAATTCATGTGCCCTAGAGCCTGTGCTCTGCAACAAGAGAAGCCATCACAATGAGAAGCCTGCGCACTGCAACTAGAGAGTAGCTGCTGCTCTCCACAACTAGAGAAAAGCTCATGCAGCAATGACAACCCAGCACAGCCAAAAAAAATTTTTAAGTAACTACTAATATAAGGTATATATTTATACTAAGGCACAGATAATGACAAAGGGATATCAGAATATGAATACAGGCTGTGTGAGATTAAGACAGTTCATCCAAAGAATAAATGTAAATTGTATGAGGGATGAATGGAGGGTAGTCCTGGGAGCTGCATATTCAGACTGGATGGAGTCATCTACTTTCCTTATGCTAGTATAGAAGACTTCCCCTAGGAAGTAGGATCAATCTGTAAAGTCAAGAAAGTCAGCATTTACTGAACATGTACCATGTGCCTAAGACTGTAATAAGTTATGAGTAATTAAAAAAAAATAAGGATAAGATATAACCCCTAACCTCAAAAACCCTACAATCTCATTGAAAGGTTATGAATACAATATAAAAAAAATGATGAAATTTCGAAGTGCAGACTGTACGTTCAACAAGTGCCTACAGAAGGGCAAGAGATCACGGGTTAGAGTCCTTGGTGAGAAATTCATGGGAACAGGGTTTTGGAGTGGGATGGGTGAAGGGGGTAGAACTTGAAATACAGGCTATTTCAAAGAGAAAAGGACTGGGAGTTGGAAGCATCCCCTAAGATGCCAGCCACTCCAGAGGTTCTGGTATTAGTAACCTGGAAAATCAATTCAACGTGTACCGAATGCCTTAAGTCTGGTAATGTGATATTCGCTGATGTACAGAGAAGAACAAGATAATCTCTATTCTCAAAGAATTCAAAGCATCCTGACAGAAAACTAGGAAAATGAAACCAAAAAACAGTTATCACTGACAAATGCTACATTACAGAAATAGTGATTCCAAAAGGGAATTTTCGAGCAACGGGAGAGCAGGCACTTGACAGCAGAGAGGAGCAGGAGCTTCTGTGTGAACTATTTTCTAGAACTTAAGAGCCCCTTGGCCTCTGTCCGTCTATCCTCACTTAGCGGAATGGCATCTAAATCACAGTGCCTGATGAAAACAGTGAGCTGAGAGCCAGCATATGCTTTCAGGAGTTAACTCATGAGCCAAAGCTTGAAGGGTTAAGTAATGACTGAAGAGGAGACAGCAACGTTGACAGAAAGAACAGCAAACACAATGACACTGAAGTATGAAGGCATGACATATTTTAGGAACCCTACGAAGCTTCCCGTCCTCCTTTCCCGTTCCTCCACCAAGCGTTGTCGGATAATATACAGGCTGACCAGTTCAATTCAAATTTAGATAAATAATTTCAATATATAAGTATGTCCAAAATATTGCACACACTCTGGGCCTCCTTTCAATTCATCCCAGCTCGGCTCTCTGGTAGCCCACAACCCGCCTCACTCCCGCCCCCGGTCCCCGAATTACCCTCGAGCAGGAGAGGTAAAGCGTTAAGAAATCATCACAGGTTTATTTTTCCTTCACTCCTATTTTTTTCACTCTCGGGTCTACCGCCCAGGACAGAGGGATGTGCCTGGAAGGTCGCTCCGCTCTAGCAGTCAGTCTCTCCCAACTGGAGTTGAGGCGGGGGAAGTACACGGCCACCGACAAATAACACACTTCCACCCCTGTAAAAAGTCCACGCAGAGCCAGCCGGCCCGGCAAGCGGAAGTCGCCTACCCCAAGGACCGGAAATCCCGCCTTCGCCGGAGAAGGAGCGGAAGCGAGACAGCCAACGCAGAAGAAGGTAGTTCTCCCGCAGGGGCCGCAGAGAGCCCAGCCCCTGGTATGTGGCCGGAAGCAGGACGGGGGCGGATCTTCCTGCCGGAAGTGGTCAAGGGGAAGTTGTTTTCGGTTGGCAGCTTAGCTGATAGATGTGCGGGCAGTCTGAAGCGAGGAACCGAAGCGAGGATTAGACATTCCAGGGCAGTTTGAGAGCTGGAGACTGAGCTGCTGTGGTGCCGTCAGATCATGAGCCCGACCACACACTGGGGAGAGAAATTCCTGAATCTGCGGGTGCCCCCGGCCGGTGTATTTTTTGTGGCCTTCCTTGCCCGAGTGGCCCTGATTTTCTATGGGGTCTTCCAGGACCGGACCCTGCTAGTGAGGTATACGGACATCGACTACCAGGTCTTCACGGACGCCGCGCGTTTCGTCACGGAGGGGCGCTCCCCTTACCTTAGGGCGACATACCGATACACTCCCCTGTTGGGGTGGCTACTCACTCCCAACATCTATCTCAATGAACTGTTTGGAAAGTTTCTCTTCATCAGCTTCGACATCTTCACTGCCTTCCTCCTATACCGGCTATTGCTTCTTAAGGGGCTGGGTCGCCGCCAGGCTTGTGGGTACTGTGTCTTTTGGCTTCTTAATCCCCTACCTATGGCGGTGTCCAGCCGAGGCAATGCGGATTCGATTGTCGCCTCCCTAGTGCTTATGACCCTGTACCTAATAGAAAAAAGACTCGTCGCGTGTGCCGCTGTATTCTATGGTTTCGCAGTGCACCTGAAGATGTATCCGGTGACCTATATCCTTCCCATTGCCCTCCACTTGCTTCCGAAACGCGACAGTGACGAAGGGCTCCGTCAATCCCGATATTCTTTCCAGGCTCGTTTGTACGAATTCCTGATAAGGTTGTGTCATCGGGCTGTGCTGCTCTTCGTAGCAGTTGCTGGACTCACGTTTTTTGCTCTGAGCTTCGTTTTTTATTACAGATATGGTTGGGAGTTTTTGGAGCACGCCTACCTTTATCACCTGACCAGGCGGGATATCCGACACAACTTCTCTCCATACTTCTACATGTTGTATTTGACCGCAGAGAGCAAGTGGAGTTTTTCACTGGGAATTGCCGCATTCCTGCCGCAGTTCATCTTACTTTCAGCAGTGTCTTTCGCCTATTACAGAGACCTTGTCTTTTGTTGTTTTCTTCATACGTCAATTTTTGTGGCATTTAACAAAGTCTGCACCTCCCAGTACTTTCTTTGGTACCTCTGCCTCCTGCCCCTTGTGATGCCACTAGTGAGAATACCTTGGAGAAGAGCTGTGGTTCTCCTGATGTTATGGTTCATCGGGCAGGCCTTATGGCTGGCTCCTGCTTATGTTCTTGAGTTTCAAGGAAAGAATACCTTTCTGTTTATCTGGTTAGCCGGTTTGTTCTTCCTCCTTATCAACTGTTCCATCCTCATTCAAATCATTTCCCATTACAAGGAGGAACCCTTAACAGACAGAAACAAATATGACTGATATGCTTCAATCCTTATGCGACTTGAATTCTGATTGTTCTGAATGGATCAGAGAGAGCTTTGGAGACATTTTTTTTTGACCATCCTTAGCACTCTAGTGAAAGTTCAGTTTGGAGTATAAAACTATTCCAACAAATTTTAATGAATGTTTGCCTTACTTATAAAGGGGGCTCAGTAATTGAGTTTCACCCTTTGGGAAATCTCAGGACTCATTCATCTGGGACATGATAGGAAGTAAAGGTTAGTTGCTTGAAAATGGAAGGGCTAATGAAATAATCAGATGCTAAAAGGTTTTTGTAGAAACGATGGAGGAATACAGTCAAGAGACATGAAATCTAAGCCAGTATTTGTTACAGTTATACTGTGGTACTGTCTGAAACTGTCTTTTATCCCTCACTTGTTTGTTCTAAGGCTTTCCTGATAACTGTGAAAACTCAAAATGTTCCTAAAGTACAGCTTTTAGATATAAAATGTTAAGTAATACTACTGAGGTTGGGAAAGTTAATTCTGTATTAAAAGTGGGGGCTTAGAAGATAAAGAATCCAAAGAATTTAAATTATAGTCATGTTTCATGTATTTGTTTTAGAACTAAGTTTTTCAGCACTTAGTTCTAGTGGTATTAATTTACTGTTTGGTTTTATACAAAAAGTATTAAATTTAAATTCATCCGTCTTGGGACTTCCTGGTAGTCCAGTGGTAAAGAATCCACCTTGCAATGCAGGGGACTTGGGTTTGATCCCTGGTCAAGGAACAGACGGAAAAGGCAATGGCATCCCACTCCAGTACTCTTGCCTGGAAAATCCCATGGACGGAGGAGCCTGGTGGGCTGCAGTCCATGGGATCGCTAAGAGTCAAACATGACTGAGCGACTTCACTTTCACTTTTCACTTTCCTGCATTGGAGAAGGAAATGGCAACCCACTCCAGTGTTCTTGTCTGGAGAATCCCAGGGACGGGGGAGCCTGGTGGGCTGCCATCTATGGGGTTGCACAGAGTTGGACATGACTGAAGCGACTTAGCAGCAGCAGCAGCAGCAAGGAACAGAGACCCCACATACCAGGGAGCAATTAAGCCCATGTGCTGCAACAAAAGAATATCTCACATGCTGCAAATAAGACCCAGTGCAGCCAAATAAATATAAATTAATAAACTTTTCAACATTTGAAAATAGCATTTGCTTTTGATGTTTGAGGTCACATAGTGTTAGGACATTTTAGAATTCCTTTTGTCTCTTTGTTTTTAATTTTCTAATTACTAGAAAAGACTTTTGATACAGAATATAAGTTAATCGAGTATTATCAGTGTTGTTAAAATGATTAGAGATTTTAGGTGATAAAAAAATAAATCATTAATAGGCATTTACCAGCTTAAAAATACCTCACTTATGAAAATTTCATGATGGAAATGAAGACCTGCATAGGAGGCTCCTAAAAAGTATAAGAAGCATTCTAATAGCCATTAGTCTTTTAGACCAGGAAATTGAGGGAGAGATTGTGGAAGTGGGCTTTAGTAGCCAGATACATTTTCCTTATTACTCTTAATTTTCTAGGAAAAAATGCTTTGTGAGTTTCAAACAAGCAAGCTAAAACAAAAAAAACCCTTCTAGATAGGGGACTCCCTAACACTAAGTGTATTAGCAATGAGTGAGTTTGCTTTTATGATTTACCTTTGATAGTAAAAAATGAGTAATGTGACAACATTGTTCTTTCACTAAAACCAAAAAACTGCAGAGGAAGTAGTATATTTCATGTCAGTTCAGGCCTAAAAAAGTCTGAAAATAAGATGTCTGTAGACAGGTCATAATTAGAATGCTATTACTGGCAGCACTTAAATGGATACCTTTTACAACCCACCATTAAAAAGAAGGGGAGAGTACTTCTCTGGTGGTTCAGTGGATAAGACTCTGAGCTCCCAATGCAGGGGGCCTGAGTTCAATCCTTGGCCAGGGAGCTAGATCCCACATGCCACAACTAAAGGTCCCATATGCTGAAACTAAGACCTGGCAGAATGGAGCCAAATAAATATTAAAAAGAAGAAGAAGAAGGGGAGAATGGGTGATTTTGCATGGGTTGCTCTTTGGATGAAAGTAGCAGAGGGAATTAATTGTTGAGGACAGAGACCTTTCTCGTAACATTTAGTCTCATATGCAACATTAACATTTGTATATGACTGTTAAATAGTGGCCTTCCAGCCATGGCAGTCTTACTTTTTTTTTTTTCTTCATCCTTTTATAATAATAATGAAAAAAACTTTTTTTTCTGTTAGAACTGGGAGGGAAAGGGAATCAGAAATAGATTTCCAACATCTCAATATAATTGGTTTTTTGGTATTTTTAATAGTCACAAGTGTATTTACTTATTCATTTCTTTTTTACTTTAACATTCTTTGTTGTGCCTTACTCTTCATACTTACATTGAAATTGCTAAATAATACTCTATCATATGAATGTTTTCATTATAAATGCATCATAAGAGTAAACATTTTCTACATTTTAAATTACTTTAACATTCTTAGAAGTCAGTGGGGTTCTGTTGGGATTTTGGAGGGAATTTCATCAGCAAATCCTGCCTTATAAGAAATTCTCTACCAAAGAACTACAGGCATTTCTTAGAAGATGCTGAAAGTGTTCTTTTATGCTACAAGACATTTAGTAAATTAACTCAAGAAATTATCTTATTTGGTCTCTTGGGCTTTTAAATTTTTTTCACTTGTTTTTGTTTTTTGGTTTTGTAAAGTTTCTTGTCTTCTTTTCATGTGCAGTCCTTTGGTTTCTTTATTATTCCTATTATAACACGTTAAAATTGAATAACACTTTGGCTTTTTTCTTATATGATACTTTTTGTTCTTATGCCACCCTTTAAGATCAATATACCCATTTCTAGATAAACATTAATTATTAACATATGAAGGATGCTTCTCAAGATGGTCTGTGTTCCAAACAGAGGGACTGCATGACTTATTTTCTTCTGTGATTGCCTTAATGTCTTCAAGATATGGTCCCTAAATATCCCTAGGTAAAGTCCCTGAATTAGGTCCATTGGAAAGGACCTCTTTCTTAAAACCATATTCTTCAGTTACTGACTTCTCATCACCTTGCTGAATGACTCTTAAGTGACATAACATTGTTTCAAAAGTTTTGCGGAACTTGTCTTTTAGTTAGTTCACTTGTTGAATATATTACTGAATATACTACTTCTCCAGCTGTTTTCTGTTGTACCATCCTTACCTCAACCATCTATGCAATGAGTAGAAATGGAAAAGATGGAAAATTTCACGTGGGACAGTCCTTAAATGCAATTTCTTGTTTGTTTCCCCACCCCCCCACCCCCAGTGCTTTACCATGAACAGTTTTAAACATTACCCATATGCCTACTATATCTAAGTTTAACAACTGACATTTTGCCATGTTTACTTTATTTACATACAATTTTTCCCTGAACCACGCAAAATTGAAAACATCATTGAACTTTACCACTAAGTAAGCACATCAGCATGCATTGCGTAAAAATACTCTTCCTATAAAACTATTATATTGTTATCTAATACAATTTTGCATCCTGTCCATTTTCAAATTTCTCCAATTATTTTGTGTTTAATTTTAAAGAATAGACATTCTTGGATCTCAAAGATTCCCTGAAAGATATGATAAATGATCCATAATTAGGAAGTTTGGATCTTTCCCTGTTCTCGAAAGCAAAGTGAGAACTGAGGGATTTACCTTCTATCAAAGTCTACCAAACAATTCTTTTGTGCAAATCTTTCTGTCTTCCTCCTAAGAAAATGCAGGGCAGTAATCATCCCTAATAAGTTTTCCAAATAAAAGATTACATGTTTAGATTTTTTGGCTGGGCCATGAGCCTTGAGGGATCTCAGTTTCTTTATCAGAGATTGCACCTAGATCATGACAGTGAAAGCCAGAATCCTAACCACTAGGCTGGCAGGGAACTCTCCATGTGTAGATTCTTGATATCTACTTCTCTCTTCCAACAAGTGATTGATTTTATATCTTGATGACAAATTCTGGTTTTTCATGGCTAAATGATTCGGGGTACCTATTCTGCCATGTATGGTTTCATTTAATTTTCACAGCAACACTTTAGAATTGATATTTGTACTTCCATCTTATAGATGAATGAAGAAGCTCAAAGATTAAATGGCTTACAAATAAATTACAGAGCTAGAATTTGAAGCACATTTTGCCAGACTACATGTCATAACCTTCCCACTATATTAGGCTTTGGAATTTTCTAAAGCGTCCAGATACAACAGGTGGAGATCCTGGCAAAATAAATGAAACTCAGCACTACTCTTAGCAATTGCCTTGCCAATCAATTTGTCCTTACTCTTTTATGTATTTGCTTGAGGGGCAGTTCTCTTGCAGTTGGGCAAAGTTTCTGTCATTCCCCAACTTTAGTAATTCCAGACCTTTAATAACCTCTTCCCACATCCAAACCGTCTCACCAAATGGTATAATTTCTTTGTTACTGCTGACTTTGTAATGTCCTTTCCTTCCATAGCCTGGTCTAAGAAGTTGATTTGCTGAGCCACATGTTAGCCCTTCTATTTGTAAATCAATGATTTTGAAATGATTATTGTTAAATTTCTCTTGCTCTACAATGTACCTTCTGCAGGGTGCATTCATATGGTTAAAACTCATGTCTTATACTAAAAGTATAGCAAAAGAAAACAAAGATTCATATAGTTAAGGTTCAAATCCCAGTGTGTAACCTTGGACAGATTTCTTCTATCTAGATAAATTAGTTTTCTATCTATGAATTTGGGATGATAATATAATCTTCATAGAGTTGTTTGTAAGAATTAAATGAGTTAATATACCCAAAGTGCTTATGCCCGCCTAGGACAAGCTGTTCCCCATCACCTCCCCAGGTTTCACATCTGTTTACAAGCCTTTAAAGAAAGCACTCCTTTTGGAATCTAGACTTAAGTCTTTTTCTTCCAATTTACTAGAATATAGGAAAAGAACCTGGATTTATATTAAATAATTGTTTTAACTACCTGTTAATATAAGCTTTATTGCTTCTAATTTTGATCTGGTTCTCTGAGAAGATAGTAGTTATATGTGAGATTGTATGCACAGGTTTTTCAGATTTCTGGTTCTGACCTGACAGTTTTGTATTTGTGCATTCGTGTCATACCTTGGCTGACACTACCCAATGGAGATTTGGCTCTAGAACCTAAGTTACACAGCTCTTCTTTTCTCCATTGTGTTGAGGGGTCATTCAAGGGTTAGCGTTATGTTGATGGATGCACATGTTCTCTGTCTAGATGAGAATCATCAGAATAATAGCGCAAGCATTTATTCAGTGCTGATCCAGGAGAACCATTCATTTAGTCAAAACAAGCATTCATATTCATTACCCTGAACAAAAACCAGACAAAATGGGAATATTTCTAGCTGCTCAGACACTTTGCTGATTGTTACGTCTGCTATATAAGAAGAAATGACATAGTGACTATTTAAAGATAATTTGTAGTGTGAATATTTGAAGTTCAGTGATTTCAGAAAGGGAGTTTTTAACCTTTGCTCTCCATCCTTTTGGTGATTATTTAATGATCCAGGCCTATGCCAAGTCTAATAATAGATGAGTAAGACAGGGTCCATGTTCTTGAAGAGTTAACAGTAAAGACAGAAACATTAATATAATAATTCTATATGAGACCTCATTAAGTTCCACAACAATTCTGTGATTTGTAAAATGAGGCAGTAGAAGGTATTTTACTATTTCCATTTTACAGATAAGAAAATAGAGGCTAAGAAGCATGTGACATTCCAAGACCAAACGGCTTGTTAGTGAAAAGAGTAGGTCTTCTGATTCTAATTCTGTATTTTGCAAGTCCTTCTTAATTCCATGTGATGACAGGTGATTACAGGGAGAAACTTCACTTATTTACCAAATGCTGTTCATATAACAAAAGGCCACAAGTATCTTTTATGTGCCAGACATTGTTCTAAGCAATGTAGATGCATCTCTGAGGGGGTGAGGCAAAGACTGTCTTCACGGAGCTTACAATTTCATGGAAGGCAAAGAATAAGCAAATACACGACTGTGGCGATTGTCACAAAGAAAAATTAAGCAAGCTAAGAAAGTAAAGAGTGATGGCAGTAAGGAGAAGTAGGGGTGCTATTTTAGATAAAGTGGTTGGAGAGGGCATCTTGAGGTGGCATTTGAGCAGAGACCTGAAGGAAGTGAAAACCTAGCACTCAGGAAACTCTCTGAGGAAGAGTGTACCTTGCTGAGTGGAAGGCCACTGAGATAGGAAAGAGCTTGGCAGGTTTAAAGGACAGCAGGAAGGGTGGTATAATGGATGGGAGTGTGCAAGAATGAACCAGAATTGAATTCACAGTATCCAGTAGAACATGAATGCTAGTTGAGAAATACAATTAACATTAGTATTTTTATTGGCCTGTAATAGAATAACTCTGAGCTCTATCTGTTTTTCCTGACTTTTGATCACATGTTAATTTGTAAGGAAGATAAAATATATATTAAAAAAACTAATCTGAGCAGTGTTACAAAGTACTTTCATGTGTTATTTTGAAACATGAGGATTTTCTTGAATCTATTTTCACAGATGAGAACCCTAAAGTGAAAGTGAAGTCGCTCAGTCGTGTCCGACTCTTTGCGATGCCGTGGACTGTAGCCTACCAGGCGCCTCAGTCCATGCAATTTTCCAGGCAAGAGTACTGGAGTGGGTTGCCATTTCCTTCTCCAAGGTCAGAGTTAGTACATAAGATAGCACCAGAACCCACATCTTCCAGAGCCAAAGTTACCACTCCTCTCTCTGTACTACTCTTATCATTTAGATGTGGACTCTTGAAGTTGGAAGCTTGGGGAAAAGTTGTCCAATAGAGCATTCACTCATTTAGTAAATTTTTCCTGAATTTGTTTTGTTCCATGCTTTGGTCTTGCTTTGTTCCATGCACTCAGCTAGGCTGGGGGTGTGAGGATGGTTATAACAACATTCTTCGCTTCAGGGAGCTCATAGCATCTCACAGAGGACACAGATGGAAAGGTGATTATAATTCACTGTGAAAATGGCAAGAGCAAACACATATAAAGTAATTGGGAGCGCTTCACTAATCCATCCACTGGACAAAGCTAGCACAGAACATGGTGCATATTAGTGTTAAATTATTAAACAAGGAGACCATTTAACTAAGGGGGTTCTAAAACCTTAGCAGCCTGCATGAGCAAGATAAAACCTAAGCCTGTAAAGGTTAAGAAGGCCTTGACCTCTCAAACTGAAACCTAAGGAAAACTAGTTACGGACAACTAAGTAGGTTTTTTCCAAATAACGCAACACCTTGAGCTATAGCCAATCACATGATTTCCTTGCTCTGCTTCTGCTTCTTCCCTGTAAAAATCTTTCCCCTAGTTCCTGTAGGTAGACTGCTCTTAACCACTTCCAGTTTGATGCTGCCCAATTTGAATCAATATTTGCTCATATAAACTTAAAAAATTAATTGTATCAGTTCATCTTTTAGCACTAGGTACTGAGATATTTGTTACTGTACCTGTTTTCCTTTAATACTGAGTAAATATTGGGGGCTTTCTTTGAAACTCCCTTGCTTAAGTCACTCAGTGATTAATTATACTTTAGATTATCCTTAGCTTAGCTCACAAAACCTTTGATGATGTGGCCCTGGCCTATGACTTCAGCTTCCTCTGATGCTCAACCCACCCTGCAGTCATAACAAGCCACACCACCTCTTCATGCCTCTTCATCTGCCATTTCTTTGGCCCACACGTTCTTCTCATCCCCTTGTCTCTCTCAGCAGCTCCTGCTCAGTTTAACAGTGACCTTCATGAAACGTTCTCTGATTCGGTACCCCTGTTATATAGTGCAGATAGCATTGTACAGTAACTTCCCACTTGTGTGTCTGAGCCACCTAGACTGAGTCCCCAGGGACAGTGATTATTTCTTAGTTATTGATGTTATTTTCCTTGAGTATTCCCAGGTCCAAGAAAAGCTAAACAGGGGTAACCCATGTCATCGAGCTGTTGTGTGTGCCACATACTCTCCTGGGTTTGTTGAATTGAGTTGTACATGAATCTGTCACGTGGGAACCAGGGATAGTGAGCTGATTTGCCCAGTGTCAATGGTAGCAGCTGAGAAAAAGAAGGAGCAGTTTCTGGGTGCCTGTCATTTCTAAATGCCATCTATCCACCTAATTTTCTAAGCTAGAATCTTATAATCACCTCCTATTCCTTCTTCTTCACTTGCTACCTGCCTTCCCATCTAATCAGTCACTGAATCTTGTCAGCTCTACCTTTTAATGTCCCTGGAGCCTGCTGGCATCTCTCCATTGTCGCTGCCGATTCTACAGTTCAGGTCCTCATTATCTCTCATCTGGAATCGATGGCTCCTGACTGGTCCTCGCGGATCCCATCTCTCCCGCCCTCCACTGCGCCTCTCATTTATCCTCCCGACTGCTGCCAGAGCATGCTTTCCAAAGCAGACTGATCCTGTCACCATCCTGATAAAAGCATCCTAGAGGACTCTGTGCGTGACCGGCAAGAGAAAGTCTAAATTCTGTAGCATCCTCCATCTTGGGCCAATTTCTTCTGCTCAGCCTCTCTCTACCTGCTGAATGATGCATAGTCTTCTGAAATCACCACACTGTTAAGCCTTTGCCTTGCTCTTTCTCTTTCTCTGCCACATGTGCTTCTCCTGTTCTTCAGGTGAACTGTCACTCATTTTTGAAGACCCAACTCACAGGCCCCTTTGTCTACCAGGAGGCATGCTAGGTGAGTTTATACAGAGACATTAATTAGTAAGAAAGAAAATTAGGACCAGAGTTGTAAGATTTGGTAAACATTATTATTGCACTTGGTCTAGTATAGTATCATACTATTATAATATATTTCCATATGCCCTTTCATGTACATGTACACACCTGCAGTATTATCTCCTTTCAGAGTGGGTTACCTCCTGGAGGACAGAAATTGTTCTGTGCTTGTATCCTTAGCATACAGCATACATTCTCAATAAATATTTGTTAAATAAATGAAGCTGGAATGGGGAGGGAACAAATGCTTACTAAACACCTGTTGGGAACTCAATAATAATGATAATGATAATATATGCTTTTCACACATTTCATTTCATTCTCAAAACAACTTTTTGAGATACGCATTTGCTGACCTGAAAACAGGCTCAGGGACTTCCCTGGTGGACCAACGGCTAAGGCTCTGTGCTCCCAATTCAGGGGGCCCTAGTTCAATCCCTAGTCAGGGAACAAAATCCCACATATCACCTCTAAAGATCCCGCATGCTGCAACTAATACCCAGTACAGACAAATAAGTAAATAAATTTTTTTTTAAAAGAAAGAAAATAGGCTCAAGTAAATATTATTTTGTTTGTTTGTTTTTTAAGGTCATAGACTTGTAAAGGATGGAGCTAGAATTGGAACCTAAATCTGAGTCTGCAACTTTCCTCTATTGAGTAATTCTCAGCCAGGGGTGATTTTGCTCCCCACTCTGGGGACATTTTTAGTGGCCACAACTAGGACTTGTTACTGGCATCTAGAAGGTACAGATCAGGAATGCAGCTAAACCTCCTACAGTGCACAGGACAGCCCTGACAACAAAGATTTTTCTGGCCCCAGATGTCAGTAGAGCAGAGGTTGAGAAACCCCACTCTATACCATGTTGACTCTATTCAAAAATGAGTAATCATACAAAGTAAATGCATCTACCAGGAGGCTAACTGGGTGAAGAGACGCCTTAGGGGCTTGAGGCCAATCAGGAGCCACTGGCTTTTATAAGAAAAAAAAAAAAAAAGACTCATCTGATCAGCCTCTGATTTTTCCGTTCTTTCTTTAGTGCATTCATCCAGTCTTTCCTCTTTCCATCTTCTCTTCACTTTCTCTTGTCCTTAGCAGACTTTAATTTAGCTTGTAGAAGGCAACCCAGAAAACACCAACATTTTCTAAGCTCTAATTAGAAGGCAGAGTCAGTATATAGGAAGCTGCAGGTTCCAAACTGACAACATCTCTAGAATCTGGGAACAGGGCCAAAAATGTCACCTTCTGAAATTGACAATGAAAAATGGATGAGATTAATTACTGTGATAATCTTCCCAGGAAATAACCCACCTAAGAAACTCTTGATAAGTGTGCTACTGATAAAACTTGTCTGTTTCCTAATCTTAGTCAGGGTCCAAGAGTGCTTCCCCGTGAAGGAAAGCATTTAAAATGTAACTTGTGTGACATGAACTGTAATCTAGGACATTTTTAAATGTTTGTCCTGGGGAAGTGTTCTAACCGGGGAAAACTTCTGATGACTCATAAATTTAACTGCCTATAATTGTTAAGGATGCTTTGGGTGGTTTTTTTTTTTTTTTCGCCAGCAGAATAAACTCTAGAAGGGAGGAACCACGTTTAATTTATCAGTATCTCTGACACCAGAGGTGTGGAAGAATCATTGGTAGAGAAAGGCAGGAATTAGTGGTGTGTGTGTGTATGTATGTGTGTGTATGGGGTTGTAGAAGGTCACAGAAGTACTGTTCCTAGTGAAGCGATTCTCAATCAAGAATCCAAGAGCTTTTTGTTGCATGCAAGATTGTGTGTGCTTGTGTGGGGAGTGTGCATTTATTTGTGAAAAAGTAGGTAGCCTTCATCAAAAGTCCTTAAATTCCAAAAAGTGAAGCTCACTGTCTTGGTGACGAAAATGTAACTACTGGGGAAAATGAAATAGAAAGAAGATTAACTCAGGAAAGGCAAGGGAAGTAAGTTCCTCCTAGAAGAGAGAGATTTCCTTCTCAGAGTTCGGATTTATTGCTGTGTTTGCATGAGGCCCTTTCATGTACATGTACAAACATGCAGTGCAGAGATGAGATGAGCTGTGAGCAAACATCAAAGCAGAAGAGAGTTCATCCTCAAGGATGCTGAAGAGGACCTGGAGAGACTTCAGGAGTGAGTGCGCGTGTATCAGTCAGAGAGGACAAAATGACTATTAAATTGCCCAAGTATGCCAACATAGGGCTTCCCTTGTGGCTCAGCTGGTAAAGAATCCACCTGCAATTCGGGAGACCTGGGTTCAATCCCTGGGTTGGGAAGATCCCCTGGAGAAGGGAAAGGTTACCCATGCCAGTATTCTGGCCTGGAGAATTCCACGGACTGTTTAGTCCATGCAGTCGCAAATAGTTGGACACAACTGAGTGACTTTAACTTATCACTTATGCCAACATCAACGCTGATTTTTGGTTCCAAGGATGCCCTGGGTTAGCCAATCATCTATCCATCTGTGCTCAGTTGCTCAGTTGTGTCCAACTCTTTGCGACCCCATGGACTGTAGTCCACCAGGTTCCTTTATCCTTGGTGTTTTCCAGGCAAGAATACTGGTGCGGGTTGCCATTTCCTATTCCAGGAGATCCTCCTGATCCAGGGATCGAACATCTCTTATGTCTCCTGTATTGGCAGGCAGGTTCTTTACCACTAACGCCACAGGGGAAGCCCTGGGTTAGCCAATAGTCATCTGTAAAAGAAGGATTCTGTGAAGCTGAGTTCTAGGAAGCAGTCTAGGCAATTAAGATGGAGTCCTTCATTATTTTAGTCAAAGTTCATTTCAGTTGTATGTTATGGAAACAAAGGTTAGCCAAGGGACTTATTTGAAGAGTACTGGGTAGTTCATAAACTCCAAGGAGAGAACTGAATAAAAGAATCTGGGAACACAAAAAACTGGGGACTTCCACAGGAGGTGACCAGCTCCATCAAGACCTCCAGTCTCTAGATCTCTGTGTCCAGGTTTTAAATTTCCAAGAGAGAAGCTAGCTGTTGGTACCTGTCCTACAGAAGGGGAAGCTGTGAGTCAAAGCATCTCCTTGGTGGTTGCTGGCTGCTGTGCTCACTGTTGGTTTGGAGCAGGTGTCATACCTTGAAAACAATGGGAGATGAGTACCCAGGTCTTCTGTTTGCCAGTGACACACTGTGTGCCCTCAGTGCTCATTCTCTCTTTTTTTTAAAATTTTTTTATTGAAGGATAATTGCTTTACAGAATTTTGTCGCTTTCTGTCAGTGCATATTCTTAATTTCTTACTGTTTTAAAAATGAATGAATGGGAATGGGGTGGGAATTGGGTGGGAGAACTTTGAGGCAGAGGAAACAAAAAGTGCAATGGCCCTCGGGTAGGATGAACTTGGAATCCCAGAATAGAAAGAAAGCTCTTATAGCTAAAGAATAATTTGCAAGGAATGAGGAGTAGAGGAAAGGCATTCACCCAAGTTGTAGGCAGTGGTGGGAAGTTAGGGTTTTTTCTTCCTGGGTGCAATAGAAAGTCACTGGAGGGATTTAAGCACATATAAACTACATTTAAAAATTCATTTGGGCGATGGAGAGTGAATTCTAGAAAGTTCAACTTGGAGGTTACTGCAGTAATCTAGCTGAGAGGTGATGGTGGCTTGAATCAAGGGGGTAGTACTGAAAAGGGTGAGAAGGGGATATATTCAGCATGTATTTTTGTGTTTTGGAGAGAGAACTGACAGGACTTGCTGATGAAATTGATCCAAATGTTTCTTAAGCTTTTGGCTTGAGCAGCTAAGAGGCCAGTAATGCCCTTTGCGTGTGTGTGAGCTAAGTTGCCTCAGTCGTGTCCGATTCTTTGAGACTCTATGGACTGTAGCCTGTCAGGCTCACCTATCCATGGGATTATCCAGGCAAGAATACTGGAGTGGGTTGCCGTGCCCTCCTCCAGGGGATCTTCCCAACCCAGGGATTGAGCCTGTGTCTCTTATGTCTCCTGCATTGGCAGGAAAGTTCTTTACTATTAGCTCCATCTGGGAAGCCCCGTAATACCCTTCACTGAGCTGCAAAGACTGAGAGAAGGAGCAGATTTAGGGAGGAAGATGGAGTTGGGAATTGAATGATATCGTGTCAAGTTTGAGGGGTCAGATGTCTTAGTGGGGAAGCATGTGGGCAGCTGGATATATGTCTGGGAGCCACCAGATTACAGACTTTACCGAAAACAAGAGGCGGGATGAGGTCATGTGGGAGGCACCTAAGACCGAGCCCTAGGCACTGCCACATTGGCAAGTCTAGCTGGGCAGCAATGGGCAACAGAGACAGGGAGTGGCTGGTGAGATCAAAGAAATGCCATTTTGTTTTTAAAGTGCAGGTCTTTAGTTTGCAGGTTTAAATGTACCACTCAGTTTATTTTGGATACTCGCATTGTTTATGAATATACTCCAGATTCATCTAGTAAATGTCAGACCCTTCACAGCTCCACACTTTTCCTTGCCTAAATCACTGGCAAAATCTTTCTAGCTTCTTTATGTGTGTTTGAAGGGTTGGCAGGAATTCACTGTTAGGCCTGGCAGGAAGGCCAAGTCTGCCAATAAACCTCTCTCTGGGCCTGTAAATATTTGTATAGCATCCATTAAGTTACTGTGGATAAACCAGGTACTTATAAGCAACTCTAATAAACCACATGTAGAAAATCCATTTTGTGGAGTATTTGCAATAAAATTTTAATTTTTCAGATTAAATTAAATCCTGCCTAAGCTCTCTTATTGCATTTCACATATTTCTGGGGTGGCTCTCTTTACCAGCGTTTAGCAAATGGCTTTATTTTAAAAGCAGTCCAAGCAAAACATGAGTAGAAAGGTGAGCCTGATTATTTTCGGTATACTTGTTTATGTACACATGCAGAGCAAACTAAACTATCTGAACTCTATTGAGTTCCTTCTAATACTTATAGCTAAGTAACTATAATAATGAATTAGTCCACCTAGTACCCCCAGCTTTCCTTATTTTTTATTTAAAAATAAAGCTTTCGTCCTTGTTATTAAAACAAAATGTTCATTACAGAAAAACAAAAACAAAATATTAAAAAAGGAGATTTGGAACACAATAATCATATCTCCACAATCCAGAGATGACCACTATAAGAACTTCTGTTGATATCTTGGGATATATTCTTTCTGATCTTTGTATATACATCTGTGTAGTTTGGAGTCACACTAATTTAAAAATAAAAATAGACTTAATTTTATTTGTTTTAAATGTAATTAAAAATAAAATTTAAAAATCCTTAGCAATGTATTGTGAATGTATTTCAATAATAATAAATATTTTTCAAGACTTCTTCAGACTTTCAACTGACTGCCAAGAATTTCCCACTATGAATGTACTCATTTAGGTATTTCTCAATTAGTGTTTGCATTGTTCTGTTTTTTTGCCAGTTTGTTTGTTTTTGAGTTCTGCTATTACATCGACATGGACAGAGGAGCCTGTCAGACTACAGTCCATGGGGTCGCAAAGAGTCGGACACAGCTGAACAACTAACCACACACACACATTATATCAACAATAACATTCTCGCAACTAAATCCTTGTATATATTCTTATTTGCTTAGACTAAACTTCCAGCAATGGACTTGCTGAGTTAAAGCATTTTGACCCATTCTGTCAAATTGTTCTATAAGCTGTATTCAAAGATACTTCTACCAATGATAAATGTCTTTGTCAACACTGGGCCTCAAAAACAATTAAAAAAAACATCTTTGTCAGGGACTTCCCTGGTAGTCCAGTGGCCAAGACTCCGCACTCCCAATGCAAGAGGCCTGGGGGCTCAATCCCTGGTTAGGGAACTATATCTCACATGCCCCAACTAAGATCTGGTACTGTCAAATAAATAAAAAAATTAAAAGGTATTTTTAAAAATCTTTTTCAAGTTGATAGGGGAAAATGGCATTGAGTCACTGGCTTTATTTGTATTTCTTTGATTAGTGACATGGGACATTACACTATATTCATTAGCTATTGGCATTTTTTATTTTGCAAATTACTCTTCCACAGCCTATGCTTGATATTTTCTGAAGGTGCTTGTTATTGATTTGTACAATCCGTCTGTCTATGTAAGGGATATTGATCTTTTGTGTTTTAAATATTTTTCCTAGTCTGCCACCAGCCTTTTATTTTTTGAGACCTGAAATGTTTAAAAACTGTACGTAATCAAGGTCAGTTTTTTCCTTTTATAATTTCTATATTGTTGTTATTTTTGGAAAGACTTCCCCACCCCAAGATTATATAAATATTCAGTTATATATTTTTTCCAGTATTTGTCTAGCTTCATATTTTACATTTAAATCTTTACCCTCTAGCCTTTATTTGGTGTAATGTAAGAAGAAATTTAGTTTTTTTTCAAAAGGTGAGCTATTGAAAAATTAATCAATTTTTGTCCCATTTGTCACATTTCCCTCCATTCTATTTGCAGAGTAGTTATAATAGCAAAATACTGATCAAAAATTGCACACTGGAGGCTCCTGGTCATATCTAGCCTATTTTTTGTTTTAGTTCATGTAATTTTTGAATTAGTTATATACATATAAAATCAGAAAATTTTTATACAAAAACATAATTTTATGAAACTTCTTAAAAAATCAGAATATCTAGCAACTCTGTGGTCACTTTTTCTCTTGACGAACATGTATGGGCGCTGAGAAGCTGTTGCCTCCTATAGTCCCAGAAGATCCCCACCAGTCTGTATCATTCATTTTTGCTGTCTGCCTGAGGGCCTTTGAGGTTGTGATCATTGTTATTAAGTCTTGTGTATTTATTTTGCAATTAGACACAACACAAGAACTCTCTCATTAGTACTAATCATTTTTTTTCAGTTAATTTTCTTGATTTTTCAAATAATTATATTATCAAGCAAAACACTGTAATTGTCTTTTCTTTTCCAACATGTATGCTTCTTGATTCTTTTTACTTACTTGCCTAAAACTTCCTAATAAGGTAACAGTCATGATAACAGACATCTTTATATTATACTGAATTTTAATAGGAATGACCCTAGTGTTTGACTTCAAAGATGCATACTTTTATAGTTCTCTGGCACTTAGATTTTTTATTAATATTTAATTTTAAATTAATTTTTGTTGAATTTAATTGAATGACTTTTTGGCATCTACTGATATTATCCTGAGACTTTTCTCTGAATTTAATATGAGATGTTCCAGTGTCAAACTATGTGCATATTTTTATTATGAAGTCTAACAATACCTAACAGTACCTGATAAGCCTTAATAATATACCTCTTAGTCTAATATCCTATTTTTAAAAAGACCTATTGGGAATTTTGCATCTATTTTTCACAAATGAGATTCATCTATTTTAATCTTCCTCTCTCTTTTCGGTGAGATTTTTTCTTAAAATGTACTTTATGTGATATTCCTATTTCTGCCCATGTTTAATTTTTTAAAATTGCATTAACTGGTACATTCTTTAAATCTTAAAAAAGTTAATTTTTCCTTTATGCATTTCATCTTCTATTTGAGATGTCTCTGTCCTAGTTTTTATTTGAAACATTATATATATGTTTGTGTGTTCTCAGTCGTGTCTGACACTTTGCAATCCCATGTAGCCCCCAGGCTCCTCTGTCCATGGAATTTTCCAGGCAAAAATACTGGAGTGGGTTGCCATTTCCTCCTCCAGGGGATCTTTCCCACCCAGGGATTGAACCTGTGTCTCTGTTGTCTCCTGCATTGTCAGTCAGATTCTTTACTGCTGAGCCTCCTGGGAAGCCTAGTGAATAGTGCATAACATGTATTTGTACAATTTAAAGGATAAAGAAAGCAAATGCCAGTGTAGCCACCATTGGCCTAAGAAATAGAACTTCACCAACACCTGGAAATTTCTATTAGCATCTCTCTACTTCTTCCCCAAATGAACTCCTGAATTTTGAGTTAGTGTAATCTCACTTTTTGTTTGTAGTTTAACCTCTTAGATTTGCATCCTTAATAATACAATGTTTAGATTGACTACTTTAAACCTTTACATATATAGAATCATACTGCTTTTCTATGAAGTGGCACAGCAGTGAAGAATCCACCTGCCAGTGCAGGAGACACAAGAGACTAGGTTTCAATAGCTGAGTCTGGAAGCTCCCCTGGAGAAGGAAATGGCAACCCACTCCACTATTCTTGCCTGGGAAATTCCATGGACAGAAGAGCCTGGTGGGCTACAGTCCATGGTATCTCACAGAGTTGGACATGACTGAGCACACCACCGCTAAAAACAACACTGTATTTTTATGACACCTTTTTGCCCTGTTTTATGAGTGCGATTCCTTGGTGCTGAGGGTATAGCTGAAGCACACTTTATTTTCCCTGTTGTATCATCTTCCATTATACAAATGAATGATCTGTTCTGCTTCTGAATGACATTTTTGCATTTAAGCTTCCAAAGCGGAAATCTACTTTTCAATATAAATATTCTGTTGGTTTTGCTTTCTACCTGGATGGCTACAACCTTTTTTCTCTATCTTTGACATTCAATCTTTGCTAGGATGTATCCATATAAACCTTCTTTTATTAAACTTGCCTGGCACTCCTCATATGGGCCCATTTATTTCTACATCTGGTAATTTCCCCCTATGTTCTCATCCTCACAGAGGAAGATCGGTGTTTGTCCAGAAAAGGAGATGATAGATGTTCTGTTTGAGGTTATGTGTCCCTATTGAAGTCTTTCAGTCTCAGCAAAGGAAACAGGTTTTCATTTCCTTTATCTTATCACCTTAGAAATTTCACAGTGCGTGATGGGAAGAAGTGGCCAAGGGCAGCCAGTTTCGCCTCTGACTCAAGGGCTCCCTCTGTGGACACTGAGGCCAATGGGACAGCCAAAACTCCCTCCAAGTAACATGGCGGCCCCAGACGTCATCTGCTCCGTTTCTCATGCTTTCTGTGCCTCGAACAAGCCTTGGGTGTACCTTTGGCTACCTGCCCCTCCTTGGGCACTCCAGTACCTGTCCCCTTTTTGAGGTGGCGGTGGGGTGTAAATTTGGCACCACCCTTCACAAAATGCTAGTCTTACTAGCATTTGTTCCTCTTTGTTGAAAATGCTTGACTCACTCATCTCTGGTCCGTGTCACTCTGAGACATAGAGGGTTTGTCCTCTTCTGCCCCGGAAGTCACTTCATCCGGGAATTATGAAGGGACAGTGTTAAGTGTTTTGACTCGGAGTGTCATTTTTGGACTGGAAACACCACTTATGTCACTTGCATTGACTCTCAGATTGAAAGGTGGGCCTGCTGTGCATCTGTGAGGTCTCTCAGAGCCCAGCTTGGAGGGCAGAGAGGGATAGGCAGCTTCTGTTTTCTGACCCACACTTTGTGAAAGTCGTAGCCTATTCAGCAGGTTACTTCCCTGAAGGCTGCCTGCAATTTATAGCCTCCCAGGAGATAAGCATTTGTCTCTAATGTTGAATTAGATGATCTTTTCCTCTTAGCTTCTGGACAACAAAATGGGGACTGGCCACATGCCAAGGCTATTGTGGGAGGGAGAAACACATTGGATGGGAGATTGGACAATGTCCTTTAATACTCTTCATTTCCAGAAATTCTGTGCCTGGTGTTTCCTTTTGCTGTTAAGGGGAATCCATCTTGCTAATCCTGAAATCCTGAGATACGTGCCTGTTTGTTCAATGTTACTTAACGCTTTTTAGTCAGTGTGTGAAGGATGAGGCTGTCTTGTGATCACACAGATATTTTTTATTGTCTTAAGTACCTAACAAATCAGAGATGCCTTCCCTTTGGGGAGATTTCTGGTTAAATTCCCCTTTATTGGCCTTAAGTCCCCCTAATACTCATCATACAGTTAAGATTTTCCCCTTTCTCCTGAGAAACAAATGGGAGTAGTGAACTGTGACTTTGTTTATTATTCTTTAGCAAGTTGCATTAAAATTTATATGTACCTTTCCAAAAGAAGATAAATTATACATATTACAAGAAAGGATGAAAACACACAGTGATGCTGACATTCCCACGAGAAGAGTCTCTTTGTTCTTTGCTTGCTGCATAATATATCTATCAGAGCAGACCTGTCTATTCAGCTGGTCTACGATGTCAGTGAGTTACGTCTGGGAGTTTCCAGCTGATCATTCCTGCTCTTGGGAAGATAATTAAAAGGCGAGAACACTTTCCTTTAAGAGTTATCCCTTTGTGCCCATGGGGCTTGCCTATGGTCTGGAGGTCTTCTTCCTTGAAAGCCCAGGAGTAGGGTAGAATAGGGAAAGCGGGCTTATAGAGTTCTAAGATACTTGAAAAGAGAACTTCATCTTCAACCAAAATCTGATATCTACACATGTTATAGTCAAGTACTTCCTGGATTTTCTTGGCTAGAGGAAAAAGGGGAAAGTAAAGGAATTCTTTGATTTTTTTTAAATGTCTGTTGGAATCTTGAAACTCTCATCTTTTTGCCTTTAATATCAATCTGGGGGGCAGAATCCCCCAGGGAAGGATTGGATGATCCTCCTTTGTTTCTGATTTAAAGGAAGATTAGATTTGATCAATCTAATCTTATCAAATATAGATTTATACAGGATGCTTAGAGACAGAGACAGGTCAGAAGAACTTGACTTTCTCTTTTTAAATGTCCTTTTCCTTACTGAATACAACGCCAAACAATATTCAGGCACTGCCTGTGCCACTGCTGGCCCCGGAGAGGAAAGAAGATGGGATTCTTCATCTGTCCACATAATACTGGAACCCAGAGCAGCGTGCAGGGGGAGTCCACAGCAAGGTCTTGAGAGGAACCCATCAACTAGGGGGTAGGGGGAGCTAGTCTGACTCCCTTTTATAACTTCCTCAAGGGCAGAAAGTCTGGATCAGTGGTGTCAAACAATGATAACTGCCTTATTATTTAATGACTCTGAGGCTCAGCTTCTTCCTCTGTAAAATGTTAAGAATAAAATGTACTGTTTAGGGATGTTGTGATGATAAAATGAGTTAATGCTCTTAGAACAACTCCTGGGCCAATATACTTAATCAATAGTAATAATTCATGACAGTAGTATTACCTTCTTTGGATCATGGAATATACTGCTCTATTTCCCATAATTGTTGTTGTTGATGTTTAGTTGCTAAATCGTGCCAGTCTGTTTTGCGACCCCATGGACTGTAGCCTGCTACTCTCCTTTGTCCATGGGATTTCCCAAGTGAGAATACTGGAATGGGTTGCATTTCCTTCTCTATGGGGTCTTCCTGACCCAGGGATCGAATCTGTGTCTCCTGCATTGCAAGGCCACCAGGGAAGCCATTGAGCCACCAGGGAAGTCCATTCCTTAATAGAAATGTTGAAAACATCAAGCGACTTGATTGCTAAATAGAGACGAATGAAAAATTTGAAGATATCTGTATGTCTTCCTTTGTTGCAGATATATAGCCTGTTGTCTGGGCTGGGACCCTCAGAGCCTTATGTACTTTGTTTACAGCAGATAATACCTGTAAAGTCTCATAATCTGATGCACTTCCCACGAGAAGGAACACTGTTACATAGTGATGACAGTGGATCTCAATTCATCACAGTTTCTTCCCAAGAGACTCCTGAAACACTGGTTTTATAACAAAGATGCCTTCCAGCAAGATTGACTATAAAAAGAATTCTCTCTCTCGTTGACTCTTGTTACAAAATCAGAAATATGATCACATGGAAAAAAAAATATCCCAATTGGTTTGACAAAAATGCTTAGTTAAGGAAGGAGCAGATGATGTGCTTGTTTTATTCCTCAATCATACTGTAAGTTCTTCAGGAGAAGGGGGCTGGGTCTCCTATGTTGTACTCGGAAAGAATTATGCAAGACATTAAATTGTGGTAGGCCCAGTAAATGCTGACATGGGTTGGCCAGGTCTTTATAGTAGAAAGAGAATTTTGAGAAACTTTTGAAAAGAGCTGTGAAATTCTTTTTGAGGATAGCATATTATTTCTAAAATTAGCATATGAGGAGATAAAAAGAGAAGTGCCTGCATTAGAGAGGAGGAGATGAGTCACACTCTCTAGGCTCTGCCTCTCTGGCACGGTCCCTTTGGGTGTCCTTAGTGCTTTGAGGGCAAAATGGTAAAGCCTACATGATCCAAGGTGAATTCTTGTGCAAGGCACCAAGGGACGTAACCAAGTCTATACAGCTATTGATGGCAAATCCAGGCCCATAACTTGGGATTTTAACTACTGGGAAATTCTACTATCTCCCCCTTGCTCTCTGTATAGCAGGAATTTCTCCTATTTCAATATATACCTGCAACAGGGTAGAATTTAGCCGCTGGCTTCTTGTATGTCCTGTTTCTTGTTCATTGATCAGTCCTTGCTGTCCAAGGGGCTCTCAAGCGTCTTCTCCAGCACCACAATCCCAAAGCATTGCTTCTTAGTGCCCAGCCTTCTTTATGGTCCAGCTCTCACTTGAAGGATAATTGCTTTACCATATTGTGTTGGTTTCTGCCATACATCAGTATGAATCAGCCATAGGTATACATATGTCCCCTTCCTCTTGAACCTCTCTCCCACCCTCCCCCACCCCCTTAGGTTAATACTTGAATTTCTTAATTGTGGATCTACAGACTCCTGGGAATCCCTGAGTCTATTGAAGAAGGCAGACTGAGACCGGATGACCAAAGAGAACTATGAGAATTTTAAAATCTGTTTTAATCATCATGAAAAAAATTTAAATTATTTGACCAGCTATAAAGGCTAAACTTTTAGCTGAAATTTTTTTTTTTTTTTAAGGAAAAAACCAGATATTTCCTAAACTGAACTCCTAGGATGAGAAGTAGAGTTAGTGAGGCTCTGGGGAGCCCTCACCTTCCTTTCCATCAGCCGAGTTCCCTTCTTTACTTCACAGAGAGGGCTTCAAATGATTAAAGAACATGAGATTTGAAGTTGACAGAACTGGGTTTGAATTCTGGCTCTGTGGTTAGCTCTGTGATCTAGAGTATGTTGCTTAACCTCTTCTGGCCTTGGTATCTTCAGCTTCTATATAAGGACACTGATCACACAGTGTTGTGAGGATGCAATGTGAAACCACAAAGATTATCTGTCATTATTAGCTATGATTATTTCACTTGATAAAAGTGTTTTCATAGCTAAAATCATTTGAAAACTACAGACTAGTCCAAGCTTTCATTTTAAAAATGTGGGAACAAGGACTTAAGAGACTAAGTAGTTTCCTGATTAAGTTTCACAATTTCATAACACAATACAATTATTTATGTAAAACAGGACATGCTGGTCCTAATCTTTTACAGGTGTATCCCTCCCTACTTGGGGAAACTTGATATGTCACCATGTGAATTTATAAAGCTGATGAAATACAAAACAATTCTTCACCTAATAATTTAACATGCCAGCTAGTTCATTCAGTTCATTTTAAAATTTAATTTTTATCTTATTTGTTTGGCTTACAAAAGTAATTCAGAACAAATTTGTAAAATTTGAGGGTGCTTAATTAATGATTCTGTTAATGCAGTTAAAACGTCATTTAATAAATAAATATAAGTGGTTTCATAACTTTTCAGCCACAGATTTAATGTCTTGATTTAATTGATTTGGCAATATTTCGGTTGGGAACTTTCACATTCACTGAAAAACTGTGTAGGCTGCCAAGTGGAGATCTTAATGAAATGAGAATTCATGGATCTGTGACCTTATGATATTGGTTGCTCTGATAACTATTAGTTGAAAGAATAATTTAAAAAGTGTTCTGGATCTAACTTCACATGTAAAGTAAATTTCGTTATATTGTTCTATGTAAACTCACCTTACACTAACACTTAACTTCTGTTTCTCAGAATTCTTAAGGTTTCAAATAGTTATTTTTAAGGAAATGCAGTTTTATAATGATAGAATCCCATTGCAACGCCACAGGCTTCATAGTCCAGATTCAGAGAAACCTCAACAGTTCAAGGACTGGTTTGATTAGACTCATGATGTTCTGGCTACTTTGAAGGCTGCCGTGGTGTTCAGGGAGAAGCAAAGAGGCCACTAAAATCACTGTCACTGTCCCCTTAAAAAAACTACCTAGGCTTCCCTGAGGTCCACAGTTGCCAATGCTGACCAAGGGCACAGGCGTGCACACCTCGGGGGATCGGCCGGTTTGTGCACCTGTGCAGTGGGGGCTTCAGTTCTGCAGGGCATGATTTACCTACTAGGTACGGGAATCACGTGTCTAGGAGCCACAATATTGGGTGGGAGGGGCTCATGAAGGTTATTTAAATTTAATTTCTTTTGAAATCAAAATAATGTAATTATAAAAATGAATAATGAATCCAATGTATATTACATTTGTTTTTATACTGACAATCTTGAAATATAATTTTTTTTAAAATTATTTTTAATTGAGCAAGAGGCCGACAAAGGCCAAAATGCCTATGGCCCACGAAAGTCATAATGTATCCCTGAGTTATATTCCAAATTCCAAGAGTCCTAAACTTACTGTCAGGGGAGAGGGAGATGAGGGGAAAAGTTGGAAGAAGAGGATTCCTGTCCAGAAGGCAGACACTGGTCTGGGACCCGAGATGGACGCTGGGTGAAGTCTTGGTCTATCTGGGCTCGGGCGAACTATAAAGGAGGTAGCATGGGCATCTACGAATTATTTTAAATGACAAAACTGGCCTGGCCATACAAAGGCCTTGACCTCATAGCCACTAGCTTCTAGCCTCTGACTTGCCTCCCAAATCTTCATAAATGGATCATTTTACTCCCCTTGTTGTGTTCTCCAAAACGTCTTGTGGTCCGTGCAACATCACAGATCTGGACTGGTGGACTCAGGGTGGGGAGCTGAGTGTTTCCTCTCATACAGATTGGGGGTGGGGGTGCATGGGGGGAGGAGAATTGTGTTTCAGGAAAACCAGTCACTTGAATCAACTTTTCCCTCCTTGGGCAGTAACCGTTGGAGCAGTTCTGAGATTTCCAGGCAGGTGTCTCTACCTGGACCTCCAGGATACAGGAGATCACCCCTTGGGTGAATTGCAGGCCTTGATGGTTAATGTAGAGAACCTTTTGCTGTGAGCGAGAGAGGAAGGTTGTTTCCAGCTTTCTCTCCCCAGACAGTGACACTGAGGTCTGACACCCTATGCCCTATGGCCTGACGTTCTGGGGGTGGCCCGTGTACCCTCTGGGCTACCAATCCAGAGCTGGGGGTCTTCAAGGGCTTTCCCCCAGGAGGAGTGGGAGTTGAGGGGGAGGAGGATGGAGGAGGGTTGCAAGGTTCCTGGGTGGGGAGTGCAGTGGAGATTCTGTCCACCAGGTGGCGCTTGGCCAGCTTCAGCAGCCCCTCCCATCAGAGGAAACACTGTCCCTCCATCATGTCAGGCTCCCAGGATTAAGTGGTGGTTATTCGACCACTGGGGTGACCAAGGCAGCGCTCACCCTCTGGCTTCTCCTGGATCCCTTCATTGGGCTGGCTCTGATGGGACGTAAGGGGAAGTGTTACTACTGCATTCATTCATTTCTGTGTTCATTTACGGTTTCATCTTTCAGCCGTTATGGAGCCAGGCCTGGGTACACAGATGAGTCATGTATGGTCCCTGCCTTTAAGAAGCTCAAAGGTAGGGGAAAAAGCAAATAAACCATTGGCACACAGTGACAAATGCTGGGCTAGAAGTCTGCCCAGAGGGCTGGCGGGAGCTGTGAGGCATGTGCCGGACAGAGCAGGGCAGGCCTTGCTGGGAAGGTGAGTCTCGAAGGGTGAGAGGGACCAGCCAGGTGAGAAGGCAGGGAAGGACATGTGAGGCCCCGTGCCATAGACCACGGAGTGCTGGGGCCGGCCAGTTCCAGGTAAGGCCAGGCTTAGGGGTCCAGATGGGGATTGAGAAATCCCCATCTCTCATGGAGAGGTGCAGGGCTTCAAGTTGGTGTGCCTGAGAGCTAGGATTCCCTTGCTAACAGGCGGGAAATGATTGCAAGATTTCCTCAAGGGAGAGACACAGTCAGATTTGAATTATACAAAGGTTGAGTCTGGGAGAGGTGAGGAGATGGGAGCTGGAGGCAGGGGAGCCTGTTAGAAGGTGATTTCAAGTAGGGAATGATAAGTTAAGTCAACTCTCAGTCACCTCAGAGCCCTCCTGCACACACTCACTCTTGTTTCGCTTTTCTGATGCCCATTATCTTTAGTCTGGTTCCCAGGAAGGGCAAGGACACCTTTGTCATGGAGGCCGCAGAGACTCAGAGGCTGGGGTGTGTGACCAGGGAGGGATCACACAGCCCGGTACTCACTTGCCCTTGTCCTTTATTCTGTGTGGCATGTGATTTGGTTAGAACTTTAATTACCTGAATCACCACTCAGTGCCTGCTTTTCCCTTTTCCCAACAAGGTCTGGCCCGCAGGTGTCTGTGTTTCACTGGCCCCCAGGAAGGCCCCAGAGGATGGTAGTGAATGTCAGCCCTGGGTCCTAGTTCTCCCTACTCCAGACTCAGGGAGGTAGGTGGCGGTGGGGGGGGGGGGGGGCGGGGGGAGGGGGGTGTCTTGCACAAGCAGGCCTGAGAGCTCAGGGCCCAGAGCAGTTGACTAAGGGGAGGAAGGGCTTGAAAGGTTGCTGCTGAACCACAAAAGACCCCAGGATTCTTGGCCTCTGGAGAAGAATTCAATCCAGGGCCAGAGACGAGGCCTGATTGCTCAGAGCTTTTGTGCAATAAAGTTTTATTAAAGTATAAAAGAGATAGAGAAAGCTTCTGACATAGACATCAGAAGGGGGCAGAAAGAGTGCCCCCCTGCTAGTCTTTAGCTGAATGTTATATAGCTACTAGCAGTTTGCTAATTAAAGAAAGGAAATGTCTCAAAACTCAGAGAATGGCACCAGGCCCCTCACCCACAAGATGCATTTTGAGATAACCTTGGCATCAGGTGAGTCATCCTGGGCCATAAAGCGATTGACGTGAATCTTGAAGAAAGGCAGATTTCTATACAAATATGTAGTTTCATTAACATAGATTAGGAGAACAATGTATAACATACTGGTTTGTCAAGTCGATTCTGAGTCTTTAGGCTGAACTGAACCGACTTGAAGACAGTGTCTGGGGTAAATACAGAACACATTAACATAGCTTAAGACAAACATTTCCATAAGAAAAATGCATTGGTTAGCTCAAGTTTTGAGAAAAGTTAAGTTCAGGTGGAACCAGGTGTCATTATGGCAACACAGAATTTTAAGAGAAACTTCTTTTTAAATTTGTATAGAGAAGGGGAAAAAATGTAACACTAGTTTGTTTCCTCCTGCCACTTAAGAGAGAGAGAAAAAATGTCTGACACTTGCAGCCTATTTCGTCCGTTTGGAGACCCCTGGCCTTCCTGCCTGTTATCGTCTCAGGATCCAAGTTTCTCAGGGAATAGAAAGAACCCTGGACTCTGAAGGGTTGGGCCTTATCCTGCCTGTGTTCTCAGCAGAGTGGCCTTGGATAAGTCTGTTCAGTTCTCTAAGGAATTGCTTTTCTCCTCTGCATAGTGAAGGAGTTGGACAAGAAATGCAACCCTTAAGGCCCCTTCAAACACTTACATCCTGTGAAAGAGGTGAAATTTTCTTCAGTACACGCCCGTTCATCATCCCTGCGGCCCCTGCTTTGTTCCCTCTGGTTTCTGGGCTGACAGCTCACTTCCATGAGTGGTGTTGAAGAAGGAATTCATAGGGCCTGCACTCCATCTTAGGCCTGTTCCTGCTGATCATGCTCAGCCACCTCTCTAATGGACTCTGAACTCTGTGCTTAGTGCCTGTGGAAATGACAATAGAAGGATAAGACCCCCTCAGTACAGGGGAATCTTGAAAATTGTATCCAGGTTACTCATCACCTAAGAGAAAACATACACTGATCCCCCTACCTCCGAACAGGTCATAAATTTTTTTCTGTAACCTCGGGCTTATTGATTATTGACTGTTTGAACACATAACACATGAATGATGGGGTTATTGTGATTGTATTTACCTTTCCTTTGTTTATGTAAGTCACAAGGAAATTGGGTGGTGGGTTCAGACTGGTACACATGGGGTATAAAAGATTTTCACAAATGCTGGTCAGTGTCCTTGGCTAAGAGGAGACTCTGCCTTGGGCCCGCCGGTGTAAGAAACTGCACTTCACTATCTGCACCGTCCTTCTGAGTGAGCTTGTTTCCCGGAACCGTGGCTATAACAGTGTGTCCTGCAGTGCGCTTTCTCCTTCCCCTTTCTGTTCCTGCCTCCGCCCCCCCCCCCGCCCCGCCCCCATCCTGGCACTGCTGGGGAGTCTGGGGGCCAGAGTCACTGCTGGTTTGTATTTCACCCCCAGAGGCTGTCAAGAAGATTAAGGACTCCTACCTTGTCCACAGCTCTAAAAGCTCAGGAGTCGATTCTAGTCCCCGCTCAACCCCAGGACAAATATCCCCCGTTCTACCACTGCAGCTTTTCCTCAGAGACCTTTTTCCCGATTTCTGATACAGGGTAAGATTCCAGTCCTGTGTGGTCCTTGTAAGCACCACATCTGTGCCGAGTGCTGTGTCTTCCGAGGAATATTGCTGTTGGCCTTCATCCAGGCTTGGGAGTGAAGATGGAATTCAGAGTACAGCAAGGCGGAGGTGGAGCAGAGGTCCTGGGCAGCAGGGAAGGCAGGTGTGGCTCAGTCTTGGAGACGACGCCCTTTGGGGCAGACAGGAAAGGAGAGACTGGGAGTCACCCCAGGTGGTCCTGTGTTTTCCCCAAGAGCAAACCTCAGGCCATTTCTCCTGCAGAATTGGCAATGTGGGGTTCATCTGTCTGGGCAGACAGCCTGGGGTGAGGCTCTCTCCCCGGAGACTCTCTCTAGGCTCTCTGTTCTAGTCCTGGCTTTACCACCACTTCCCAGCTGTGTGGCCTTGCGGAAGGAAACTGACCTTTCCGGGTTTCCTCCTGTGAAATGGAGATATGACCTCTGTATGGTTGGGAGATCAAAGTGAGACCTTGCTTCCAAACCACACCCTCAACTCTTAGCCAGTTATAAATGGTAACTAAGATAATCAACAGAAAGCACCCAATAAGGGAGCTGGGATATGGCAACTGCTCAACAAATGTTAATTCCCTCCCGTGTAACTCAGATCTCAAACACAGCTTGTTCCCAAGTCCCCTCAAGTCCCTCCTCCACCCCCACCCATGACCTCACACGTGCACCATCTGCACTTCCTTCATCAGGGTGTGGTACCAAGGGCTGCCCAGCCCAGAGACTGGAGTCCTCTTCCCTTTTGGCCCTATGTCCCCTGGGTTCCCAAGTCCCATCTACTGTGCCTCTAGCTCATATCAGTCTTTCTCATCATTAGCGCTAACACCATCTCAACCATGGTTGAGGCAAAGACATAAAGACTTCTAACTGAGCTCCATGACTCCATTCCTTTTCTGGCTGCAATCTGTCTTCCACGCACCTGATTAAAGTACAAAGCTAGGGACTTCCCTGGTGGTCCACTGGCTAAGACCCTGTGCTCCCAATGCAGGGGGCCGGGGGGCCCAATCCCTGGTCAGGGAGCTAGATCCCACTGCAACTAAGAGTTTGCATGCCTCTACTAAAGAACTCATGTGCCACAACTAAAGCCTGGTGCAGACAAGTACATAAATAAATATTTAAAAAATAAAATACTAAGTTAGCATGTCGTGCCTACTTCGACGGCTGCCCCCCATCCTTCACCACTTGTGGGTAATACACAAGCACATTAGCCTAAAGGCCTTATGTCAGGCTTGTCCATTTCCCTTAGTGCTTTCATGCCTGAAGTCTTTGCCCATGCTGTTCCTCTGCCTAGCACATTTCCCTTCTCTCATTCTCATGATTAACTCTTATTTTTCCATGAAGGTACAGCTCAAGTGTCACATCACATCCTTCAGAGAGACTTTTGTGACCTATTCCTTCCCCATAGCTTGGGTTAGGAGCTGCACCTCCAAGCCGTGGTGGCATCTGATGCTGGAAGTAACTCCCTGTCATAGAGCACTAAAATTTGCCATCTTTTCCTACTAGACTGTAAGCTACGTAAGTGCAGGGTCTATTCTTATTCATTAGATATTAAATACATATTTACCAAAGCCTACTTGGTAAGCCAGAAACAGAGTTGGGCCCTTGAGATGACAGGGTGAGGGGCAAACGAGCCCCAGCTGTGCAGTCATGGATCTTAGTGTTGAAAGTGTTAGTTGCTCAGTCATGTCCGACTCTGTGCGACCCCATGGACTGTAGCCTGCAAGACTCCTCTGTCCATGGGATTCTCCAGACAAGAAGACTAGAATGGGTTGCCATGCCCTCCTCCAGGGGGTCTTTCCTGACCCAAGGCTTGAACCTGGGTCTCCCACATTGCAGGCAGACTCTTTACTGTCTTAGCCACCAGAGAGTTTGTATTAATTGAAGAATCACTCCATGATGGAGAGGAACACTGCCCTACGAGAGCTCCTAGGAGGTATCTGTGTTAGTTGGGGTTCTCCAGAGAAGCAGAACCAATAGGGTGGCTAGACAGATGGATGATAGATAGATAATAGAGATGAGTGATATGGGTTTTTTATTTTCTTTTTTTAACTGAAGTATAGTTGACTTACAATAATGTGTTAGTTTCTGGTGTACAGTGAAGTGGTCCAGTCATATATGTACATATATATAATATATATATTAAAGATTCTTTTTTATCATAGGTTATTACAAGGTATTGAATATAATTCCCCATGCTGCATAGTAGGACCTTGTTGTTTATCTATTTTATAAATAGTAATGTGTATCTGTTAATCCCAAGCTCCTAATTTATCCCCCTGCCCCTTGATATTATGATTTATAATAAGGAATAGATATTTATTTGGTCTTCATTCCTGTTCCTGGCACAGAGCTCCTAAAACCATTGGAATTTCCTGTGGTAAGAGACATAAAGGTGTTTTTGTTAATGAAACAAAGCCCCTAGGTAACCTAAGGATGGGGCCTGGTTGCCTTCTAGTCCCATTCACTGACCTCCAGGGAGGCAAGAAAGGAAGAAGACTGAGTTCAAAATCAGTGGCCACTGATTTAATCAATCATGCCTGTGTAATGAAGCCTCTATAATCCCCCCAAAGTATTGGGTTCTAAGGACTTATAGCTTGGTGAACACGTGGAGATATGGGGAGAGGGGTGCCTGGAGAGGGCATGGACACTCCATACCCCTTTTCCTATACTTTGCCCTACACATCTCTCCCATTGGCTGTTCCTGCATTAGATGCTTTGCAATAAACTGTAATCTAGTGAGGAAACCGAGTTCTGTAAGCCACACTAACAAATTAATTGAACCTGAGGAAGGTTCAATTATGGGAACCTACAATCTGTAGCTGGTTGGTCAGAAGCACAGGTGACAGTCTGGACTTGCAGTTGGTGTCTGAAGTCTGCTTGGTGGGGGAGGGGTGGCAAGCAGTCTTATGGGACTGAGGGCTTGGCCTGTGGGACCTGTCTCTGAGTAGATAATGTCAGAATTAATTGCTTGGAGGTATGGAGAAAACCACACATGTTGGAATTATTAGAATTAAAATATAAATATGGACATTTAAAGATATATGTAGAAAGAGATTTATTATAAGGAATTGGCTCTTGAGATCATGGATACCAGCAAGTCCAAAACTCCAGGAGACAGTGAAGAACAGGGCAACCTGCTGTGTTGCAGTCCATGGGGTCACAAAGAGTCAGACACGACTGAGCGACTGAACAACAAATAGAGCCGTATTGGAACCTGGAAACCAAAGGAAAAATTGATAATATTGATCCTATCTTCAAATTTTGATATTTTGTTCACAAAGAATTGGGGGGGGGGGCACTGGTTTAAGATTTAAAAAATATTGCATCAAAATATTATTGATCTTGATTACTGAGTTTTGGGGCAGTTCCTAAACTTGTACCTAAGGTGAGGACTCACTCACCATACCTAGTCCCAGAGAGTTCCAGAGCCAGAGAAATCTACAGCCAGCATGCCTGATAGGGAGCCATGGCACTCTCGCTATTAAATTGAGGTTCCTCAGAAAGACTGGAAGGTCGTGGGAAAGGTGGAAGAGTCTGTAAAAGCTAGCACTGTTTCTTTACAGAAAGGGAATGAATCGACATTCAAAGCCAGGAAAGAGAGAATACAGTATAGGCCCCACCCTGTCTCTGTTACACAGACGCAAAGACCCAGACTAGAATAGGAGCACACTCTGAAAGTAGAGGTACTCTACCAAAAGCTGTAATAAAAACAGAGTAATAGTATTATCATTTTAAACTGCTGCACTCCATTTTTTCTTTTTAGCAGATAGATCCTTTTTTCCCAGATTTTTTTTTCTAACCTCTTGCATTATATTTTTCTTTAGTTACTAATTAAATCACTTTGGGTTTCTTGAACACAGGCATCATTTCACAAATTTCTGCTAGGATGACAGGGACAAATCTGCTTAGAATGAAAAGAAAAAAAAAAAAAAAACTATTCATGATCCATAAAGGGAATAATCCACATTTTCAATTGCAATTAACTGAGATTTGGTTGGAACCCTCTTAATCAGGCAACTTCTCTGAATCTGGGAACCTGGTGTAAATCTCTCCCAGGCTGAGTGCTGCCAATGTCGGACACCCAACCTGGTCCTGTGGCCACTGGCTCTGCCTGCAATGAAGATGAGAAGGTTTTGCATTATCATCATTTATGAATTGAACACTTTCCATGCAGAATGTATTAAATATAAAAACAGCATCTGACCCTGAGTTATTCGTAGTCTTTTCTTCAGAGACAGGCAAGGCAGATGGTGATATTGGTGGGTCAGATTCTTGCACCTTTGGGTTAGTATTTCAAATAGGCATGTACCATACTAATCACATTCTAGCTGGACCCTAAAGCTGGGGAGCTTCTGCTTAGACTGTTCCAATATTCACACAGCTCTCTCATCACTGACACACCTTTCAGACTTCTTGAACTTTCTCTTCTCTGATGGGAGTCAGTAATCTTCAGTTGCCCATCCATCCTGATCCCTGGGGCCCCAGCCCTTCTCATCCAGCCAGCCAGGGCTGCCAAGGCTGTGTAGTTGTACCCTCTTGCTCTCTTTTTTTAAGGGAATATCATATTGTTTGGGACTAAATGGCACCCAGACCGAAGCCCAACTGCTCATTCCTCCAACTCCATGATATTCACATCCCCTCTCCTCTTTAATTGGAGAAGGTACTGGCGACACACTCCAGTACTCTCGCCTGGAAAATCCCATGGATGGAGAAGCCTGGTAGGCTGCAGTCCATGGGGTCACTAAGAGTCGGACACGACTGAGCGACTTCACTTTCACTTTTCACTTTCATGTATCGGAGAAGGAAATGGCAACCCACTCTGTGTTCTTGCCTGGAGAATCCCAGGGACCGAGGAGCCTGGTGGGCTGCCGTCTATGAGGTCGCACAGAGTCGGACACGACTGAAGCGACTTAGCAACAGCAGCAGCTCCTCTTTAATGATGAGAGCACCCCAATGAGAACCTCTTGCATCTATGGACCTTAGTGTAATCTCTCCTACTAATTAACTACACTTTTTGTCTTACACTCACTCTCTTTTAAATTCACAACCAATGGAGGAGTTAATTATATCTGCGCATTTTTAGGACACTTTGAGGTTCCAGATTGATATGAATTTGGAGGATAGTATTCAACTTACCGAGCTTCCCAGGTGGAGTTAGTGGTCAAGAACTCACCTGCAAATGCAGGAGACTTAAGAGATGTGGGTTCGATCTCTGTGTTGGGAAGATCCCCAGGAGGAGGGCATGGCAACCCACTCCAGTATTCTTTCCTGAAGAATTCTATGGACACAGGAGCCTGGAGGGCTCCAGTCTATATGGTTGCAAAAAGTCGCACACAGCTGAAGCGACTTAGTACATACGCATTCACCTTACTGTGCCCTCCCCCAGATATGATATTATTTACATATTTGATTCAGCCTAACAGTCTATTATTCCTTATGTACTTTATGTAGACAAATGGCTGACACAAAAATTTTTATAAAGCTAAAGATCAAGATTGATAGATTTTACCAAATTTTATCTCTGATTAAAACTCATGGGCCATGAATCTGGCCAAATGCCCGCAACTCTGACTGAACACTGCTGTGAGGCAACTCATGGTATAAATCCAGGAAATACTTGGTGTAAATCCAGCCCAGTCTTCATCCACATTTTGAACCTAAGGATCAGTGTTGCAAATCAGTTCATGGTTGCTTTTTATTTCATCTTTTCCTGTTCACGTCTTTGGGATACATATTTTATACTGTAACAATAGCTGTCTATAAACCCGCTTTCCCCTTAAATGTACTGGTGAGCATTGAGATTAAAGGAAGTTAAGATAATGTGGAAGGTATTTACATTTGAAAAGTATATTTCAAGTATATTGAAAAGAATATTTTTGTTGCTACATATGATTACTTAAAAACACAAGGTTCATAAATATAAAATGAATTTATACATACATTGCAGAAGACTTAGAAAAATACATCAACATGAAACTACTGAAGGCCATGTGCCTAGAGCTAGTGCTCAGCAATAAAAGAAGCCACTACAGTGAGAAGCTTGGTCACTGCAACTGGAGAGGAGCACCTACGCTCGCCACAACTAGAGAAAGCCCAGGAACAGCAGAGAAGACAGCACAGCCAAAACTTAAAAATAAAAAAAAAAGAAAATGTTCTTGTAGTTCCAACAATCAGAATGAACTATTGTTAACATTTTGGAGTATACTTTTTCAGTCTTTTTCTGGGCTCCAAAATCACTGCAGATAGTGATTGCAGCCATGAAATTAAAAGGCACCTACCCCTTGGAAGAAAAGTTATGACCAACATAGACAGCATATTAAAAAGCAGAGACATTACTTTGCCAGCAAATGTCCATCTGGTCAAGGCTATGGTTTTTCCATTGGTCATGTATGGATGTGAAAGTTAGACTATAAAGAAAGCTGAGCACTGAAGAATTGATGTTTTTGAACTGTGGTGTTGGAGAAGACTCTTGAGAGTCCCTTGGACTGCAAGAAGATCCAACCAGTCCATCCTAAAGGAGATCAGTCCTGGGTGTTCATTGGAAGGACTGATGCTGAAGCTGAAACTCCGATACTTTGGCCACCTGATGCGAAGAGATGACTCATTGGAGAAGACCCTGATGTTGGGAAAGATTGAGGGCAGGAGAAGAAGGGGATGACAGAGGATGAGATGGTTGGATGGCATCGCTGACTCAATGGACATGGGTTTGGGTGGACTCTGGGAGTTGGTGATGGACAGGGAAGCCTGGCATGCTACAGTTCACGGGGTCGCAAAGAGTCGGACGTGACTGAGCGACTGAACTGAACTTCTAACCATATGCACATGTAAATATGATGTGTCTAGAAAAAGAGACATGTATTTATATACATACATTCACAGGACTGCAGCTGCTTCTGCCTTTAGAAGGATGATAGAATTCATCTCAAGTAAGATTTTTTTTTCCAAACTTCAAAGTTTTAATTTTGTATTAGGGTATAGCTGATTAACAATGATGTGGTAGCTTCAGGAGAGTGTGTAGGGACTCAGCCATATATATACATGTATCCATTCTCCCCCAAACCCTCCTCCCATCCAGGCTGGCATATAATATTGAGTAGAGTTCCCTGTGCTATACAATAAGTCCTTGTTGGTTTTCTGTTTTGAATATAGTCATGTGTACATGACCTTTCTAGACTCCCTAACTATCCCTTTCCTGTGGCAACCATAAATTCATTTTCTAGGTCTGTGAGTCTCTGTTTTGTAAGTAAGTTCATTTGCATCATTTCTTTTTAGATTCCATGTGTAAGGGGTATCATACAATATTTCTCCTTCTCTGCTTGACTTACTTCATTCAGTATGACACTTTCTAGGTCCATCCATGTTGCTACAAATGGTATTATTTCATTCAAGGAAGATTTATTTTAACTTAGAAGTGTTCCTAATGGTCTGTGTAAAGTGTGAATGGTAGACACCTCTAAACCCTACTCCCTTCCAGGGCAAGACAAATAAATTACTCACAACAGGAGGAAAGCTTAAGCTAGCAGCTCAAGAGACTGGGGTGAGGGGTGGTGGTGAGCATGCAGAATTTGAGAGGGCAACTGGGGAGGAACACTGGAAGCATAGAAAGGGTAGATTCTGTGAAGGAACACTAGTGAGGAATTCCCTGTGGCAGATAGTGTCTGATATTAAATGTGAAACGATTTCCTGCTTGCCTTGTGCTGTAATTGTACTCCATGACTCAACCCTCCAGTGAAAGTGTGCTATTAACAACACCCTGGGGTTTAGTTGCTTTGGTTGAAATGAAGCATGGAGGAAAGTGGGATGGCAAGGGAGCAAAGGAGCTGGGAGCGGAGGCTGGGAGCAGACATTAGGGAGAACCAGGATATACTGTACTCAAAGAATTTTGTAGTCAGCTTTATTCGTTGAGCAAAAAACTTCAACAGCATGTCCGCATATCATTACTCTTTCACATCACCAGGTACCATATTTATAGCACCCTTTAGAATTAGCTGCACGGTTGAAAGAAGGACAAGACTCAAGACAACATTTAATAAATCCACAATAATTATGGTACAATCGGGAATGCAGTGAAATAGCGCTTCCAGTTTATTCCCCCAGGGTCTAGGTAGACACCCTGCTCCTAAGTTATGTACATAACCCATAATAAACATCCTTGTACTCATAGCATTACCCACATCTCTAATTATTTCCCTTTATATCCCAGAAGTGGATTTTACAAGGGCCAGAGAAATAGTTCAGAACATTTGACTGGCATTATTGTCTTCCCCCAAAGAGGTAGTGATGTTACTTTATTCTTTTTCTTAATATATATATTTTCTTGACGTATAGTTGACTTACAATGTTTCAGGTGCACAGCAAGGTGATTCAGTTTTACGTATACACATATATTATTTTTGATATTGTTTTTCATTATAGGTTATTATGAAATATTGACTATAGTTCCCTGCGCTATACAGTAAATCTTTGTTGCTTGTTGCATATCTATTTTTTCATTAGAAATCTAGCTTTCTGTTCATGTTAAGTCAAACAACTGGAATCAAAATGTCATAAATTTTTTAGTTAAGCAAAAATTCTTATTTTCTGAAATGTATATATTATACATATTATATATGTATATGTATACAGAGGCTTTATACTATACTTGATAAAGGCTTGAGAAATAATATAAAAAAAGAAGAGGTGGAGAAATTGGGAAATATACTAAGTGAAATGGGAGCACTGACTATGAAATAGAAAAAGTGAGACAAACTAGATAAAAGTAAAAGATCATCATATAGTCCAGTTGTTTTCAAACACGACTTCTCATTAGAAACATATCTGGAGCTCCGGAGGAAAAAAAAAGCAATCTCTGGTCATTTGTATTTTTCCAAAAATTTCAGGATAATTTTGATATCCATCTGGATTTTAAAGTGATTACAGGTTTTTCTGTTAAATGACAGTTTTGGTGATACAGATTTCTATTATTTTTCTGTTGACCAATAATGATACAATTGTACTGAGTAATAGTTACATAATCACAATAGTAAAAGATGTTTATCAGTTTTCACAATCAATAGTCAGACACAAAATAAAAGATAATTATAATTGCAAGCCATAATGGGAAAATGATTAACTTAACAATATAAAATAATTACATACAATTTGGGGAGTCGAGCAGAGTGATGTGGTAAGTGCACACATGCACAGGTTTCCATCCTCTCAACCTGTCTATGATTCTTGCATTTAGTCCATTTACATTTAAGGTAATGATTGATATGTATGATCCTATTACTGTTTTCTTAATTGTTTTGGGTTTATTTTCTGTAGGGCTTTTCCATCTCTAGTTTTTTCTGCCTAGCGACGTTCCTTTAGCATTTGATGTACAGCTCGTTTGGTGGTGCTGAATTCTCTTAACTTTTGTTTGTCTTGAAAGCTTTTGATTTCTCCATCAAATCCAAATGAGAGTCTTGTTGGGTAGAGTATTCTTGGTTGCAGCTTCTTCCCTTTCATCACTTTAAATATACCATGCCATTCCCTTCTGGTTTGTAGAGTCTCTGTTGAGACGTCAGCTGATAGCCTGATGGGAGCTCCCTTGTATGTTATTTGTTGTTTTTCCCCTGTTGCTTTTAATATTTTATCTCTGTCTTTCATTTTTGTCGGTTTGATTACTGTCTGTGTCAGTGTCTTCCTGCTTGGGTTTATCCTCCGTGGGACTTTCTATGCTTCCTGGACTTGGTTGACTATTTCCTTTCCCAGGTTAGAGACGTTTTCAGCTATTGTCTCTTCAGATGTTTTCTCAGGTCCTTTCTCTCTCTCTTCTCCTACCCAGGCCCCTATAATGTGACTGTTGGTGTGTTTAATGTTGTCCCAGAGGCCTCTTAGTCTGGTCTTCATTTCTTCTCATTCTTTTTTCTATACTCTGTTCTGTGGCAGTGATTTCCACAATTCTGCCCTCCAGCTCATTTATCTGTTCCTCTGCCTCAGTTATTCTGCTATGGATTCCTTCTAGTGTATTGTTCATCTCTGTTTGTTTGTTCTTTAGTTCCTGGACGTCTTTGGTAAACATTTCTTGCATCTTCTCCATTGTTTTCCTGAGATCCTGGATCATCTTTACTATCATTTTTCTGAATTCTTTTTCTGGAAGGTTGCCTATCTGCATTTCATTTAGTTATTTTTCTGGGGTTTTATCTTGTCCCTTCATCTGGGACACAGCTTTCTGCTTTTTCATCATGATTATCTTTCTGTAATACAGTTTTTATCTTAGCCACTGCGAGACGGTGCTGCTTCTTGCTTCTTCTGTCTGCCCTCTGATGGATGAGGCTAAGAGGCTTGGGTAAGCTTCCTGATGGGAGGGCCTGGTGATGGGACAAACTGGGTCTTGCTCTGGTAGGCCGGCCTTGTTCAGTAACGCTTTACCCCAATTATCTGCTGATTGGTGGGGTTGCACTCTTTCCCTGGTAGTTGTCTGGTCTGAAGTGACCCAGCTCTGGGGTCTATGGGCTCTATGGAAGAGTTAATGTCAAACTCCAAGAGGGTTTGTATTAAGGGGGACCAGTGCTCCCATCCCCGTGGTGAGCCCCTCCCTGCCAACCCATGCCTGCAAAGGAGGCTGTCCAACACGAGTAGGTAGTTTTGGTTCAGTCTCCTGTGGGGTCACTGCTCCTTTCCTCTGGGTCTTGGTACATGCGAGATTTTGTTTGTGCCCTCCAAGATTGGAGTCTCTCTTTTTCCCAGTCCTCTGATCTTTCAGGGAAGAGTCCCTGGGGATTCCCAGTCCCTTCGTCAGAACCCCAGGTTGAGGAAGCCTGACATGGGGTTCAAAACCTTCACAACAGTGGGAGAACTTCTTAGGTATTATTGTTTTCCAGTTTGTGGGTAACCCACCCAGTGGGTATTGGATTTGATTTTATTGTGATTGTGTCCCTCCTACTATCTTGCTGCAACTTCTTTGTCTTTGGATGTGGGGTACCTTTTTTTGGTGGGCCCAGGGTCCTCCTGTCGATGATTGTTCAATAGCTAGTTGCAATTTTGGTGCTCTCGCAGGAGGAGATGAGTGGACATCCGATAGCAATGTTACTTAAAAACCAACTATCTTTCCTCAATCTGAGTGTCAACATTATTTCATATTTTTTTCACAGTTTATAGTTTAAAAAAAGAGCACAACTTCATTTCTGATCACTACTTGTGAGGTTGTACACTTTTCTGCCCATCTGCTTTTTTCCTTTATGAATTGTCTATTTCTATCCTTTGCCTATTAGAGGGTTCATCTTTTTCTTATTGATTTTTGTGATCCCATAAAATAAGAATATTAACTCTTTGTTGGTTAATGTATTGCAGGCATTTTGTCCTAATTTGTCATTTGCTTTTACTTTTGGCTAAAACACTTTTAGTGTTTTGGGACCAAGAGATATTTTAAATTTTCATGCAGTCAAATCTGTCTACTCCTTTATGGATTCTACATTTGATGTTATAGTTCTTTTAAACTTTTTCAAAACCCACGATTATAGGTTTTTGTCTAGTCTTTTTATGATTTCATTTTTTTTAATGTTCAATTCTTTATTCCTTTTGGAATATAAAGAATGACGTGAAACTTTAGCTTAACTTTTCTCCTAAAGACTATCCAAATATCTCAGCACCCTTTATCAAATAATTCATTTTTTTCTACTGATGTAAATGCCACTTCTACATTATGCTGTGCTGTGCCGTGCTTAGTCCTCAGTTGTGTCCAACTCTTTGTGACCCCATGGACTGTAGCCTGTCCATGGGGATTCTCCAGGCAAGAATACTGGAGTGGGTTGCTATACAGTCCTGCAGGGATTATGTTAAATGCTCATGTGTACGTCAGTCTGGACGTCACTACAAGAGACATCCCAATATTCCTTCTCCCCTTCATCTTTTGTAATAAAACTTTCTAATTTAGCTGGACACCTGATTCCCCTAAATCAAAACTACGTTTCCCAGCCTCCTTTGCTGATGGCTGTGGTCATTTGGCTTATTCTGCTCACTGAGATACAAGGGGAATATTATTTGTAAATTTCAAGATATGCCCTGAATGAGAAGGGCCATGCTCTTCTTTAGGTCTTTTCCTTATTTCTGACAACTGTAATGTAAATGTGATGACAAGCACTCTGGCAGCCATTTTGGACCATAAGTAGAAGCTACATGTTGAGCATTATTGCAAAATAGAAAAAGTCTTGGTGTCTGAGGAGATCTTGATGACTTTCTATCAGCTGTGGATTGCTTACCTTTAGACTTCTAATAAAGGAGAGAAAAATAAATTTCTATTGTGTATACATCGTTGTTATATTGTTTTTATTGGTCATTGCAGGTGAACCTAATTCTAACTGTTGAGTCTTTCCATTAGGCTCCACTGGCATCTGCATATTCATGTAACAAGGCTATGAAATTAGATTTTAACATTGTGACATATTTTAATATGTGACAATGCAGATACTTCTCTTAAAATATTTTGTTAATTATTCTTCTCTGTTATTCTTCTTGGTACATTTTGTGATAAGTAAATCAGTTTGAAAACAAAAATTTCCTTTGGAATTTTGATTAAAATTGCATTAAATTTATAAGTTAGTGTAAAATTACTGTTATTTTTATGATTTTACCATCCAGGAATACAGTACATCTCTCTCAAAGTTTTTATTATATTCCTCAATATAATTTTTCCTTGTACCAGTTCATACACTTTTTTAAATTAATTGATTTATTTTTGGCTCTCATGGGTCTTTGTTGGTGTGCACAGGCTGCTCTAGTTGCAGCGAGCAGGGCTGCTCTCCAGTTGTGGTGTGCCGGCTTCTCACTGCAGTGGCTTCTCTTGTGGGTTACAGGCTCTAGGCCATGTGGGCTCAGTAGTTGTGGCTCATGAGCTGAGTTGCCATATACTTTTTTTTTGCCTTATACTTCTTATATTTATTACTGATTTTTTTTTTACTGTTTATATTGCAAATGGAACTTACCCCATGAATTATTATTCTAAAATGTAGTTGACGTTTGCAAATTTATATTGTGTAGAGAGTAGGAAAAAAACAGACTAAAAAATTCCACTCAGCTACTTCTGCTTCCTAGGGGAACGTCATAACTCATCTCCGGGGTTTGTGGTTGTATGTCTTAAGAAAATGCCTCCATGGGCATTTCTGGTTGAGAAAGTCAATTATAGCAAACAAAAAAAGTTTGGGTTTTGTTGTTTAGTCACTGAGTCGTGTCTGACTCTTTGTGACCCCGTGGGCTGCAGCACGTCAGGCTTCGCTCTCCTTTACTATCTCCTGGAGTTTGCTCAAACTTATGTCTATTGAGTCAATGATGCCATTCAATCATTTGGGTTGGCTAGACTCAAAGAGGCCTCAATGCATTATTATAAAGTGGGAAGAATTTCAAGTGTCTGCAGGGAGGCTGGAAGAAGGGTTGAGGGGCCAAGAACAGAAAGGTAAGAGGAGTGTGAGGAATGCCTAGAGACAGAATGGGAGTAGGACTGGAGAGAAAGCAGTGGAGATACAAGCATAGTGTGGTGCCTAAGGAAGAATAGGGCTGGCAGGAACATCTCCACATTGAGGAATGGAAATGCATTTTTAGGACAATGGAGACTTGACTTCAATATTTTCACTTACACTGTTCTGCAATAAAAAATCTCTTTATTTTCTCAGTTGCTTTGATGAAAAATCTGTTGTATATAACAGGCTTGGATTACAGTGTTTTGATGAATGAAGGAATAGGGGCAAAGTCCATTGTGGGGCTAAGAGATGATGGAAAAATGAAATTGCTATGAGAGACAAGTTAAGAGCACAGAGTGAAGTCAGCTAGAAAGAAAAACACCAATACAGTATACTAATGCATATATATGGAATTTGAAAGATGATAACGATAACCCTATATGTGAGACAGAATAAGAGACACAGATGCATAGAACAGTCTTATGAACTCTGAGGGAGAAGGTGAGGGTGGGGCGTTCTGAGAGAATAGCATTGAAACATGTATATTATCATATGTGAAATAAAACACCATTCCAGGTTCGATGCATGAGATAAATGCTCAGGGCTGGGGCAGTGGGATGACCCAGAGGGATGGGATGGGGAGGGAGGTGGGAGGAGGGTTCAGGATGGGGAACACGTGTAGACCCACGGCTGATTCGTGTCAATGTATGGCAAAAACCACTACAATATTGTAAAGTAATTAGCCCCCAACTAAAATAAATAAATTAAAAAAAAAAAAGAGCAAAGACTAAGAACCTGGTTTAGTCTAGAAATTAGAGCAAGACATAACCAGGAGAAATACAATATTGTTTAATTGAAAGGATGCTGGATTTTCCACATGGTATGGAGAATCAAACTGTTTTGTTTGAATTGTAGAGAAACGTAACCAAGAACCCTAATGACTTTAAGAGACTCTAGTTGCAGAAATCTAGGTTACATCTATACTTCATTACCTTATTTTGTGGTTAGTTTTCATTTATTTTTTTGGTCAATATTAAGAAACAGGTCTTCCCAGATGGTAAAGCATCCACCTGCTAATGCAGAAGATGCAGGAGATGTGAGTTTGACCTTTGAGTTGGGAAAACTCCCTGGAGGAAGAAATGGCCGCCCGCTCCAGTATTCTTGCCTGGGAAATCCCATGGACAGAGGAGCCTGGCGGGCTACAGTCCATAGAGTCGCAAAGAGTCGGACATGCCTGAGCAACTGAGCACATTAAGAGACTAAATATACAAATGGAAATGGTCAGACCATATATGATCATATCTCTATGACCCAAAATCTTTGTAGCAAGCAACCTGGGAAGTCAAACCAGACCCTCTGCAACAATCAGACCAGAACAGTCAGGACTTGATCGGTTGTGATCAGGTCTCCAATTTTTGCTCCTGATTCTGAACCAAACAGGACCCTGTGGGGCTCCTGGACACAGAAGTCTTCCTGTGTTCCTGTTTCTTGTTTGTGGGAAATAGGTTTCATTCAGCCTCCATGACCTTCCGTGAGTTCCAAAGGGCACGTTCATACAGTTGCTACTCAGGGAAGGAGGGGATGCAGAGACATGGGAGAAGCAGCCAAGAAACAATAGTACGGGACTTCCCTGCTGGTTCAGTGGTTAAGAATCCACCTTCCAATGCTGTGGATGACGGTTTGATTCTTGGGCTTCCCAGGTGGCTCAGTGGTAAAGAATCTGCCTGCCAAGTAGGAGACCCAGGTTATAAGCCTTGGGTCAGAAAGATCCCTTGGAAGAGGAAATGGCAACCCACTCCAGTATTCCTGCCTGGGAAATCCCATGGACAGAGGAGTCTGGCAAGCTACAATCCATGGGAATGCAGAGTTGAACTCGACTTAGTGACTAAACTACCACCTGCCACTATGGGGAACTAACACCCACATTCTGTGGGGCAACTAAGTCCACACTCAGCAACTAGAAAAGTTCCCACACACCTGCAATGAAGACCCTGCACAGCACTGGCCCCCCACCAAAAAAAAAGACAGAAAATAAAAGAAACAACAGTGCAACCATCAGCCAGGGTCCTGGTTCCCCCTCAAGAGATACTCACAGCAGTATCTTTGAGCTATTTTGCAGATACTGAACTTACATGTATGCTACCCACAAGCACATAGACCCTAGACTGGTTGGAACAAGGAGGTTGAAGATGCTGACTCACACTTACCTCATCACCAACCAATCAGAAAAATGTTCATGAGTTGACCATGCCCTCCTCTTGGAACCATTGCTACCTCCTCTAGGTCAGGACATACAGTTTTGAGGGCATAGTCCACTGTGTCCCCCTTTGCCTGTCAAAGCAATAAAGCTATTCTTTTCTACTTCACCCAAAACTCTGTCTCCGAAATTTAATTTGGTACCAGTGTAAAGAAGCCAAATTTCTGCTACAATTCCAGCTCAAGACCAACCAGAGAAAGACCAACCAACAAATATACTCCCCAAAACAATCACATAGGATGTAGCTAATTAGCCAACATCCCCATGCCAACAATCTTCTGTCAAAGCATATCTGAAACCTTCCCACCTCTTTTTGACTATAAACCTCTCCTGCTTGAATTTGAGTTCCACCAAATCAAGTGAATGTGATTGATTCCCCTCCTACAGCAAGTTCTGAGTAAATACCCTCCTAATTGTTTTCACTTGGGTAGCCTTTGTTCATTTCCACAATATTCTTGGGTTTTACAGGTAGACAACCATGTGAACTGCAATGAAGACTTCTCTTTTTTCAATACTAACATATTTATGCACTTTTTCTGTCCTGTTGCATAGAGTTGAAACTACCACAACAATATCTTGTAACAGTGGCAATAACAACTATCATTATCTTACTCCTTACTTTATTGGGAAAGTCTAAAGTTTTGCCTTTAAATACAATATTGGTTAATGGTTTGAAACGGATATTCCTTCTTCTATTAAATAAGTCTATTTTCATCTCCAGTTTATTTAGGTTTTTCTCTACTAATATCAGAAAATGATGTTTTTAGTGTCTATTGAGTTGATCTTTTTATTTTTCTCCCTATGGGTAATAACATATTAATAGATTTTCTAATTTTAGTCCTTGTAGTCTTATAAAAATAAACCTACTTGATCACAGTGCATTATTCTTTTAACACACTGCTGCATTTAATTGGCTAATATTTTATTCAGAATTTTTGCATCTATATTCATAAGTCAAGCTAGTCTGTAATTTTCTCTTTTGGGTGATATTTTAGTCAGATTTTTGACTTGAAATCTATTGCATCTACTGTTAATATTGTAGATTTTTTTGTTAGCATTAACAACTGGCTGTTGGTTTGAAATACATGGTGTTTGTCATTCTGGGGATTACACCTAGACCTACTATATTTGGAGGACAGATTCTTTGGCAATGATTCCCAATTTATTCCCTGTTTGTTAGTGTTTTCAGAACTTCTACCTTCTCTTAAGTCAATTTTGATACTTTTTATTTTCCCATAAATTTACCATTCTGTTTAGATTTGCAAATAAGTTGACATGAGGTTTTACATAGATTAAAAAAAAATTAATCTCTATGTATTAATCTTGGATCTTCAGTTTTAATCTGTGGCTATAAAATCCCACTTTTAATTTGGTGTAATTTTTTTCCCTTCATGGGTATGGGAGGAGGTGTGGGTCAGTGGTGGCCTGCTGTAGGGTCAGGGGCAGTGAGTGAGGCAGTGCGTGCATGGGACCTTTTGAAAGAGGTTGCCATTATGTTCATTACCTCCACCATAGTTTGGCCTCAGATCAGATAAGGAGGGAACACAGCTCCACCCATCAGCAGAAAATTAGATTAAAGATTTCCTGAGCATGGCCCTGCCCATCAGAACAAGACCCAGTTTCCCCCTCAGTCCATCTCTCCCACAGGAAGCTTCCATAAGCCTGTTATCTTTATACATCGGAGGGCAGACAGGATGAAGACCACAATCACAAAAAACTAATCAAACTGATCACATGGACCACAACCTTGTTTAACTCAATGCAATTATGAGCCATGCCATGTAGGGCCACCCAAGACAGACGGGTCATGGTGAAGAGTTCTGACAAAATGTGGTCCACTGGAGAAGGGAATGGCAAACCACTCACCTAGAGCCAGACATTCTGGAATTCGAAGTCAAATGAGCCTTAGGAAGCATCACTACGAACAAAGCTAGTGGAGGTGATGGAATTCCAGTTGAGCTATTTCAAATCCTAAAAGATGATGCTGTGAAACTGCTGCACTCAATATGCCAGCAAATTTGGAAAACTCAGCAGTGGCCACAGGACTGGAAAATGTCAGTTTTCATTTCAATCCCAAAGAAAGGCAATGCCAAAGAATGTTCAAATTACCACACATTGCACTCATCTCACATGCTAGCAAAGTAATGCTCAAAATTCTGCAAGCCAGGCTTCAACAGTATGTGAATCGTGAACCTCCAGATGTTCAAGCTGGATTTAGAAAAGGCAGAGGAACCAGAGATCAAATTGTCAACATCCATTGGATCATCGAAAAAGCAAGAGAATTCCAGAAAAACATCTACTTCTGCTTTATTGACTATACCAAAGACTTTGACTGTGTGGATCACAACAAACTGTGGAAAATTCTCCAAGAGATGGGAATACCAGACCACCTTACCTGCCTCCTGAGAAATCTGTATGCTGGTCAAGAAGCAACAGTTAGAACTGAACATGGAACAACAGACTGCTTCCAAATTGGGAAAGGAGTACGTCAAGGTTGTATATTGTCACCCTGTTTATTTAACTTTTATGCAGAGTACATCATGCAAAATGTCAGGCTGGATGAAGCAAAAGCTGGAATCAAAATTGCTGGGAGAAACATGCAGATATGCATATGACACCACCCTCATGGCAGAAAGCGAAGAAGAACTAAAGAGCTTCTCGATGAAAGTGAAAGAGGAGAGTGAAAAAGTTGGCTTAAAACTCAACATTCAGAAAACTAAGATCATGGCATTCGGTCTTATCACTTCATGCCAAATAGATGGGGAAAAAAATGGAAACAGTGAGACTTTATTTTTTGGGCTCCAAAATCACTGCAGATGGGGATTGCAGCCATGAAACTAAAAGATGGTTGCTCCTTGGAAGAAAAGCTATGACCAAGCTAGACAGCATATTAAAAAGCGGAGACATTACTTTGCCAACAAAAGTCCGTCTAGCCAAAGCTATGGTTTTTCCAGTAGTCATGTATGGATGTAAGAGTTGGACTATAAAGAAAGTTGAGCACCAAAGAATTGATGCTTTTGAATTGTGGTGTTGGAGAAGACTCTTGAGAGTCCCTTGGACTGCAAGGAGATCAAACCAGTCAGTCCTAAAGGAAATCAGTCCTGAATATTCATTGGAAGAACTGGTGCTGAAGCTGAAACTCCAATACTTTGGCCACCTGATGTGAAGAACTGACTCATTGGAAAAGATTCTGATGCTTGGAAAGATTGAAGGCAGGAGGAGAAGGGGGCGACAGAGGATAAGATGCTTGGATGGCATCACTGACTTGATGGACATGAGTTTGAGCAGGCTCCTGGAGTTGGTGATGGACAGGGAAACCTGGCGTGTTGCTGATGGGTGGTGCTATGTTCCCTCCCTGTTGTTTGACCTGAGGCCAAACTATGGTGAAGGTAATGAAGGTAATAGTGACCTCCTTCAAAAGGTGCCGTGTAAACACTGCCTCACTCAGTGCCCCCAACCCTGCAGCAGGCCACCGCCAACCCATGCCTTTGCCTAAGACTCTTGGACCCTCACGGGCAAGTCTGGGTCAGTCTCTTGTGGGGTCATTGCTCCTTTCTCCTGGGTCCTGGTGCACACAAGGTTTTGTTCGTGCCCTCCAAGTGTTTGTTTCCCCAGTCCTGTGTAAGTTCTGGCGGCTCTGTGGTGGGGTTAATGGAGACCTCCTCCAAGAGGCCTTATGCCATACCCAGGTCTACTGCACCCAGAGCCCCTACCCCTGCAGCAGTCCACTGCTGACCCATACCTTCTCAGGAGACACCCAAACACAGTTCTGTCTCAGTGTCTGTGGGATCTCTGGGTCCTGGTGCACACAAGGTTTGTTTGAGCCCTCTGAGCGTCTCTGGAGGGTAAGGGGTTTGATTCTACATCTTGCTGGGTCTTCTCCTTTGCCCTCGGATGTGGGGTATCTTTTTTTGGTGGGATCCAACATTCTCCTGTCGATGGTTGTTCAGCAGGGAGTTATTTTGGGATTCTCACAGGAGAAGATGAGCTCACGATATAGAGATATAGCTATGCAATTTATTTATTTTTTATAAAATGTTTTAATTTTTAAAAAAATTTTAGTATTAATTATGGCTGTGCTGGGTTTTTGTTGTGGCATGTGGGCTTCTCTAGCTGTGGCTGCTGCTGCTGCTGCTAAGTCGCTTCAGTCGTGTCCGACTCTGTGCGACCCCATAGATGGCAGCCCACCAGGCTCCGCCGTCCCTGGGATTCTCCAGGCAAGAATACTGGAGTGGGTTGCCATTTCCTTCTCCAGTGCATGAAAGGGAAAAGTGAAAGTGAAGTCGCTCAGTCGTGTCCGACTCTTAGCGACCCCATGGACTGTAGCCTACCAGGCTCCTCCATCCATGGAATTTTCCAGGCAAGAGTACTGGAGTGGGGTGCCATTGCCTTCTCCGCACACGGGCTTAATTGTCACGTGTGGGATCTAGTTCCCTGACCAGGGATCAAACCTGATTTCTTTGCATTGGGAGTGTGGAGTCTTATCCACTGGACCACCAGGGAAACCCCAAGACCAGTTCAGTTCAGTTCAGTCACTCAGTCGTGTCTGACTCTTTGTGACCCCATAGACTGCAGCACGCCAGGCCTCCCTGTCCATCACCAACTCCCAGAGTTTACTCACACTCCTGTCCATTGAGTTGGTGATGCCATCCAACCATCTCATCCCCTGTCATCCGCTTTTCCTTCCACCTTCAATCTTTCCTAGCATCAAGGTCTTTTCAAACGAGTCAGTTCTTTGCATCAAAGTATTGGAGTTTCAGCTTTAGCATCACTCCTTCCAATGAATATTCAGGACTGATTTCCTTTAAGAGGGGCTGTTTGGACCTCCAAGATATGCAATTAAATAAAGAAATATTAGGTTAAGATTGCTAGATTAGTTCTAGATACAAAACGTTTTAAACTGTCATCTTGGGGTCATTTGCTCCATTGTACAGTAAATTATTCACATTATTTTTAGTGGACCGAAAGCTACAAGTTAACTTCATAAGTATTGTAAAATAAACCTCATCAATAGAAACCACGCTCAGCACTGCACTAAAAGAACACACAAAAAGTCTCTTTTGCCTAGTTCCCAGATACAGATTGTTTTTATAACAGAGGTGCTATTTTTCACTTTTTACTGGCATTATTTCTGGACCCAGTAGAGGTAGAGGACCTTCTCAGTCCTTTTGTGGCCATCTTACAGAGGACCCAAAGAAATATCTCCTGTTCTACTGCAGCTGCATCTTGAGAGGTTTTTACTTCTCCTAATAATGGGATATTGGCGGAGTCAATTGACTCTTGGCTAAATGAGGGATCTTAAATTATAAAGGAAGCTTCTCCAAAATTTAACACAAATGTCTTATTAAGTTAAAAATGCAAACACAGAAGCTAAAATAAAGGGGAATTACATTATATACTTGTTGAACTTAAGTTCAACAATAAGCTGAGCCAGAAAACACTTTACATAGTCAGGCAATTCCTACCTGCTCTTTTACTTAATGAATATGTGCCACTGAATGAGGGTGAGAGGGAGACACAAACTGGCTTTATTTTCATAAATCTCAGTTTCCTTGTGTGAGTATCTTAGTATGCTGAGTGTAATTCTCATGGTTAAAGGCATATGTATTTTGGGACCACATGGTCCCTAAATGAAAGCCACCTACTTCAACTGGTACCATACGTTCCAACATAGAAGAAAATATCTAGCTATCAGTGTCAGCTCTCTTAAAAGATTTTCACGGGTAATTTTAACACTATGTTCAATTTGTCTCATACAAAGTCTGTAGACATGGTATTAGCTTTCTACGGCTTCGTAAAGGATTGTCATACCCTGAACAGCTTAAGAAAACATATAAATTTATTAGCTCACGGTTTTTGTGGGTCAGGAGTCCAGGTGTGGCTTAACAGAGTTCTCTGTTCAGGGTCTCCCGAGATTGCAATCAAGGTTTCAACTGGGCTGCATTTTCATCTGAAGGTTCAACCATGGATAACTACTTTCTGACCTCATTCTGCTTGTTGGCAGATTTCATTGCCTTGTGGTTGTAAGACTGAGGGCCCCATTCTGAGTGGTCTTTTGCTACGTGGGCCTCCTCAAGATAGCTCTGACTTCATCAAGTCAGGGCTTCCCTAGTAGCTCAGCTGGTAAAGAATCCACCTGCAATGCAGGAGACCCTGGTTCAATTTCTGGGTCAGGAAGATCCTCTGGAGAAGGGATAGGCTACCCACTCCAGTGTTCGTGGGCTTGCCAGTTGGCTCAGCTGGTAAAGAATCTGCTGCAATGTGGGAGACCTGGGTTCAATCCCTGGGTTGGGAAGATCCCCTGGAGAAGGGAACAGCTACCCACTCCAGCCAGTATTCTGGCTTGGAGAATTCTATGGACTGTATACTCCATGGGGTCGAAAAGAATTGGACACAGCTGAGTGACTTTCACATTGATCAAGTCAACCAGGAGAGTCTCTCTGACCTCAGAGAAAGCTTAGTCCTCTCTTAGGTCCTTTCACCTGATTAGGTGAGGCCCGTCTCAGATGATCACATTTTATTCACTCAAGGCAACTGTTTGAGGATCTTAATCACCTCTGAAAAATTCCTTCAGTTTGCCATATTCTACAGATTGGAAGCAAGCCATAGGTCCCACCTACACTCAAAAGGAGGAGATTATACAGGACCTAGACACCAGGGGGCAGAGGTCAGGAGGGTCACCCTAAAGGTCTATCTTCATAGACCCTAACCCCCAAAACAATCAGGGCCCAGTCAGGAAAACAGTAAACACACTAGGTATTCTAACAGGAAATATTTAACATAGGAAATTGCTCAAATAGTTATTAGACAACTAAAAATGTTTTTTTTTTTTAAATAGTGAGGGCTTCCCTGGTGGCTCAGTGGTAAAGAATTCGTCTGCCAATGCAGAAGACATAGGTTCGATCTCTGATCTGGGAAGATCCCACATGCTTTGAAGCACCTAAGCCCGTGTACCACAACTATTGAGCCTGTGCTCTAGAGCTCAGGAGTTGCAGATACTGAAGCCTGTGCACCCTAAAGCTCCCGCTCCACAACAAGAGAAGCCACCACAAAGAGAAGCCCAAGCACTGCAAGTAGAGAGTAGTCCCTGATCGTTACAACTAGAGAAAGTCCGCGTGCAGCAATGAAGACCCAGCACAGCCAAAAATAAACAAATAATTTTTTTAAAAAGAAATAGTGAGGTAAGAAAGAAAACAAGTGCAAGAAGCAACTACCTCTATTGCTGGGGGATAAGGGATGCGGTCAAGGTCATCAGGACCTGTGAGCGTGCAGGAGAAGCCCACACAGCTGAGCCTTAACCTTGGAGTACAGCCTCCCCTGTGACTACCCCTGTTTTTCAAGGAGGCAGCAGAGGTAGTTCAGACCTCTGAGGAGGGGCGCTGTCTGGCTGGGGCTGGTACCTCTGAGGTGTGGAAAGAAGCTGTATCAGGTTGACCTGAAACCAGGATGAAGGGTTGTTGCTGGGCCCACCTCCCAGGAGGAATGAGCAGATCAGAAGAGCATTTTCCTCACTTTTGCCTTCCAGTCTCTCTCTAGTATCCTTCTTGGCAGAACCTAACAGCTGCAAGCCAGCAAAGGGGAACATAATTTCCAAAGTCCTGTATCCATAATCACAACACAATATGAAAGGGTAGATTTGGAACCTAGAGACAATAGCTTGATAACCAGCATACAACTTCCTTAGCTAAGACTGCTGAAATCTAGGTCCAGTAGAAAATCCTGCCCTTGGCCTCCTGTCTAATCCCGGCAGTGCTGGGATTTTAGGTGGTCAGTGAGTAACATTACTCTCTTTCCTGTTTGATTTCTGAACCAACCAAGTCAGAGTATCAGTGGCTAGAAGATGAAGATTAAAAAATCAGCTTTGTATCTATCTATGTCTGTATCTATAGATATCTCTATCTCCATCTCCATATCTAATCTAGATCTAGATCTATGTAGGCTTCCCTGGTGGCTCAGTGGTAAAGAATCTGCCTGCAATGCAGGAGACGTGGGTGTGATCCCTGGGTCAGGAAGATCCCCAGAGAAGGAAATGGCAAGTCACTCCAATATGCTTGCCTGGGAAATCACATGGACAGAGGAGCCTGGCAGGTTATAGTCCATGGGGACATAACTTAGTAACTAGACAACAACAACTGTGCATACTTTGGCTGCACCCTGTGGCATGTGGGATCTTAGTTCCCTCACTAGGGATTGAACTCATGTTCCTGGAATCGAGAACCCAAAGTCTTAACCACTGGACCACCAAGGAAGACCCCAAAATATCAGCTTTATTACTAACAGAGTCTCTGTTGTCAACTATGCAGCCAAATGTGTTTGCAAACATCCCCAGACCCAGACTTCCCGCCCCAAACTTCAGAATTCCCCTGTGGATTCATGAAAATCTGTGTTCTCAAGCAGCCCACAAGTTCAGTGAGAGACAGAGAAAACATCTGAGTGAAGCCCACCCTTGGGCTCAGTGCCTCGGAGTGCTGAGAGGGGCCTGGGGGGACCCCGGAGGCCCCCTGGTGGAGGTTCCTACACCAGGGAAGGTGAGGAAATTTGGGGGCATATTTGAGTACAATCTGGCTTTGTTTAGAGATGTTGTAGAAACACAGATTATGTTTTCTCTTAGTTGGAGGTATTATTTTTAGATTATAGCAAGATATCTATAACTTAAAATTTATGAATTTAATTATTTTTAAAGTGTAGAGTTCAGTGACATTAAGTACATTCACATTGTTGTACAGGCATATCCATCTCCATCACTCAGAAATTTTTCATCTTCCCACATTAAAGCTCTGCACCCATTAAACAAGAGGTTCCCATTACCCCTTCCGTTGTGCCCTGGAAACCTGTAATCTACTTTCTGTCTCGGAAGCTGACTATTTTAGCTATATAAGTGGAATCACAATCTCTGTCCTCTTATAACCAGCTTTTTTCACTTAGCATAATGGCCTCAATTTCATTCATGTTGTGGAAAGTATCAGAATATGCTTCCTTTTTAAAGACTGACTAATATTCCATCATGTGTACAGATCACATTTTGCTTAGCTATTCATCATTGGTGGACATTTGGGTTTCTTTTACCTTTTGGCTATTGTGAACAATGCCGCAATTGCTCTGAACGTGGGTGAACAAAGATCTGTTTGAGTCCCTGCTTTCAATTCTTTGGGGTATATACCCGAAAGGAGAATTGCTTGATATATGGTCATTCTATTTGATAAGGATTGTGAGGAGCATCCTGAGGTATGGATAGAGAACCCGTGAGGCATGCGTCACCCAGTCTGGAGACCTCTTAGGGGCAAATTGTCCTCTTAGCCCTGCGTATGGCCCGCAAAGTGGGGTAAGGGCTTCTTGAGGAAAGGAGCCTGTGTGCTCCTTAGGTGTGGGGTGGTGAGCTCCATGCTCAGGAATGAGGACAGGGCCTGGAGTCACCAGAGTCCCCATCACCCAGGGCCTGGCTGTGAGACCTGAGTAAAATTCTGGAGCCCTTGCAGCTTGCTAAGTTTTGCTATTTTTGCCATCCTTTCCCCAGTGGCTCAGCTGGCAATGAATCTGCCTGCAATGCAGAAGGCACAGGAGATGCAGGTTTGACCCCTGGGTCAGGAAGACCCCCTGGAGGAGGAAAATGGCAACCGACTCCAGTATTCTTGCCTGAAAAGTCCCATGGACAGAGGAGCCGGGCAGGCTACAAGTCCAAAGAGTTGCAAGGAGTTGGACACGACTGAGCAACTAAGTTCAGTTGCTTAATTGCAACTGATAAGGTCGTCAGCATCACTGTAATGATTGGCAGTTGAGCCTTTAAGGTGGGAGCCAGCTGTGTGCGTGTTTTGGGGGACAGTTGAAGAAGGGAGCTAGAAGGTCTTTTTCCGGTCTAGGGACACTCTTGGGGAGAGGGTGAGGAGAGGAAAGCAAGCTGAATTCCTGATGGTTGCTGAGGTGTAATAGCTGTAAGACCCATGCACCATTTCTAGACAGAGTTGAACTTTCTATCCAAAAGAGGCACCTAAATGATGACCCCTTGAAACATTGTGGAACAGATGGCAGGGATTAAAAAATAGTGTATAGTATGGGGGGAGCAGACTCCTGCTAAGCCACTTGCGGAGATGGTGCTCTGAGCCCATTGGATGCCTCAAAGAGAAAGTGACGTCTACATTCTTCTGCCCTGGGGCAGGGACCTGAGCCATCTGAGGTCAACTGAACTTACTCTGTTGGCTTAGCTGGACCTGGCAGTCAAGAATTAAAGATGTTTCCAGGAATGTCTCTTGGGCAGCATCCTAAAGATACAAAAGAGAAGGAGCAGATGAATGCCAGGGGCATTCGTAAAGAAGTCAGTGTGTTTGACTGGTTTCCCTGAATGCTCCGGGCTTGCTTTTGTGTGTTCCATTCAGCAAGGTTCAGAGAATCAGAGAGCTCTGTTTGGTAGAAACATAATGCAAGCCACGCACAGAAATTTAAAGTTTCAAAGAGCCACTTTGATAAAGGGAATGTAAAGGGAAAGGGAAATGGGTAAATTTAATTTTAATAATACATTGTATTTATCCACTGCTGCTGCTCAGTTGCTTCAGTCGTGTCCAACTCTGTGCAACCCCATAGATGGCAGCCCACCATGCTCTGCCATCCCTGGGATTCTCCAGGCAAGGACACTGGAGTGGGTTGCCATTGCCTTCTCCAATGCATGAAAATGAAAAGTGAAAGTGAAGTCGCTCAGTCATATCCGACTCTTGGCGACCCCATGGACTGCAGCCTACCAGGCTCCTCTATCCATGGGATTTTCCAGGCAAGAGGACTGGAGTGGAGTGCCTTTGCCTTCTCCATATTTATCCACTGTATCCATAATATTATCATTTTAAGTCTATAATCAATATCAAAATTATTTAATTATTTTACATTCTCTTTTTTTTGGTATTATGTCTTTGAAATTTGGGTATATTTTACACTTGTGCCATAACTCAATTCAGACCAGCCACACTCCAAGTTCTTAATTGTCACATCCAGCTACCCATTTCAGTATTCTTGCCTGGAGAATTCCATGGACAGAGGAGTGCCAAGGATATGGGCTACAGTCCATGGGGTCCCAAACAGTTGGACACCACTGAGGGACTAGCACTTTCACTTTCATTGGATAGTACAGCTCTGAGAGATCCAAGGATATTTATAATAGGGAGCATTTATTGTGCTTCCCAGGTGGTGCTAGTGGTAAAGAGCCAGCCTGCCAATGCTGGAGACACAAGAGACCTAGGTTCATTGTGCAACTGCTATTCTATTCAGTTCAGTTCAGTTCAGTCGCTCAGTCGTGTCTGACTCTTCGCGAACCCATGAATTGTAGCACGCCAGGCCTCTCTGTCCAACACCAACTCCCGGAGTCTATACAAACTGATGTCCATCGAGTCAGTGATGCCATCCAACCATCTCATCCTCTGTCGTCCCTTCTCCTCCTGCCCCCAATCCTACCCAGCATTAGGGTCTTTTCCAATGAGTCAACTCTTCACATGAGGTGGCCAAAGTATTGGAGTTTCAGCTTCAACATCAGTCCTACCAATGAACACCCAGGGATGATCTCCTTTAGGATGGATTGATTAGATCTCCTTGCAGTCCAAGGGACTCTCAAGAGTCTTCTACAACACCACAGTTCAAAAGCATCAATTCTGCAGCACTCAGCTTTCTTCACTGTCCAACTCTCACATCCATACATGACCACTGGAAAAACCATAGCCTTGACTAGACGGACTTTTGTTGGCAAAGTAATGTCTCTGCTTTTAAATATGCTATCTAGGTTGGCCATAACCTTCCTTCCAAGGAGTAAGCGTCTTTTAATTTCATGGCTGCAATCACCATCAGCAGTGATTTTGGAGCCCCCAAAAATAAAGGCTGACACTGTTTCCACTGTTTTCCTATCTATTTCCCATGAAGTGATGGGACCAGATGCCATGATCTTAGTTTTCTGAATGTTGAGCTTTAAGCCAACTTTTTCACTCTCCTCTTTCACTTTCATCAAAAGGCTCTTTAGTTCTTCTTCACTTTCTGCCATAAGGGTGGTGTCATCTGCATATCTGAGGTTATTGATATTTCTCCCGGCTATCTTGATTCCAGCTTGTGTGTCTTTCAGCCCAGCATTTCTCAGGATGTACTCTGCATATAAGTTAAATAAGCAGGGTGACAATATACAGCCTTGGTGTACTCCTTTTCCTATTTGGAACCAGTCTGTTGTTCCATGTCCAGTTCTAACTGTTGCTTCCTGACCTGCATACAGGTTTCTCAAGAGACAGGTCAGATGGTCTGGTATTCCCATCTCTTTCAGAATTTTCCAGTTTATTGTGATCCACACAGTCAAAGGCTTTGGCATAGTCAAGAAAGCAGAAATAGATGTTTTTCTGGAACTCTCTTGCTTTTTCAATGATCCAGCAGATATTGGCAATTTGATCTCTGGTTCCTCTGCCTTTTCTAAAACCAGCTTGAATATCAGGAAGTTCATGGTTCACATATTGCTGAAGCCTGGCTTGGAGAATTTTGAGCATTACTTTACTAGCATGTGAGATGAGTGCAATTGTGTGGTAGTTTGAGCATTCTTTGGCATTGCCTTTCTTTATGTTGAATCATTTAATTCTCATAGCGATACTCTGAGGTAGTTGCTATCTACTAAAGCGTACAAATAAGCCCTGCTTACTGCATGATTAAAAAGCCGATGGTATAGCGTGCTTCCCTGGTGGCTCAGATAGTAAAGAGTCTGCTTGCAATTTGGGAGACCTGGGTTGGAAAGAACCCCTGGAGAAGGGAATGGCTGCCCACTCCATTATTCTTGCCTGGAGAATTCCATGGACAGAGGAGCCTGGTGGGTTACAGTTTATGGGGTCACAAAGAGTTGGACACAACTGAGAGACTTGCATTTTCATAACATCTTCTGTCTCCGATCAGCTTCTCTCATCACACCATCAGATGGCCTTCTTCTGATGCTGATTTCTCCCGAGCCCCTTCCACAAGGACCCTAATGATTATCTCAGGTCCATCTGGTCATCCAGGACAACCTCCCCATCTCAAGCTTCTTAATTTAATCATGTCTGTAAAGTCTCTTTTGCCATATAAGGTAACACAGGTTCCAGGATTAGGGTTTGGGCATCTTGGAGAACACCCTTCAGCCCACACAGAGGGAAGTTTATTTTCAAAGTCACTTAGGGAAAACACTGCACCGAGACCACACGTCTTCTACTTCCTCTTTGCACCATCTGTGTAGTCGGCCCACTCTGCTCCTAGAGAAGACCAACTCCTTCACTCCATCAAGCCTGAAGCACTGGCTGCTGCTGGGACAAGGGTAGACGTCCTTCTCTGGCTCCCGGACCGCTTGCTGCTGTGAATGACCCTGCTGGGACTTCCATGTGTCTCTTCCTCTGAGGGAGCTGGTGATCTGTGAGCCCTTCTTACTGCAAAGCTTCTCATTTGGGGGGGTGGAGGGAGGAGACTGACCACAATCACCGACCAGAGGAGGCACCTCTGTCCTTTTACAAGGGCTCTGAAAGCTCTTCAAGCTTTGCTACCCCACCCCCGCCCTCCCACCACCCTGCTCCACTAGCCAACACTGACTTTCCACCCAAACTCAACCTCTCAAGCCAGTCATTTCCTTCCCAACAATGCTTTTCAAGTGAATTCATGAAATTCCTTTGTTTGCAAGTCATAGAAACTGACTTGAATGAACTTAAGGGAATAAAGAAAAAGTGGCCAGAAAATCTTTTCTTGAGATGATCTTGTTTTTCTTGGCAACCTGAGGATTCCTTCTCTAAGAAAGGGAACTTTCCCCTGTCTACCTCTGACTCCCAGCACATATTCAGTGACTGTGATATTCAGCCCATGGCTCCTCCATCACCCACATACACCTCACTCCACCTGAGATGAAGAATCACAGACCTGTGATGACACTGGGAGGAAGACCCTTGGTGGGAGGGTAAGTCAATAAGAGAGGAGCCTGGCCAAGGTGCAGATGACTGACCAAGACATTTGCTTTCATGTGTTATATTTAGTATTGTGCTTATGTACACATATAGAGTTATTGAACATTACATAAAGTTTGGGCACCTACTATGTGTTAGGTATTGTGCTGGTACTGAGGATACAGAATGACTTTCTTCTACCTTAAATTTTTTCCTAAGAGACAAGGAATTGCAGGACAGTTTGATAAATGCCATAAGAGATGTTGGTATTGGGTATAAAAGCAGGGCAAAGAGAGGCATGATTTCCTCTGCTTGGCAGTGTCCAGGACATTTGAAGTGGGTCTTGATAGGAATTCAAAAATCACTATGTAGGATTGTTTGTATGCTGGGGGTAGTGGTGCTGGTATGCTAGGAATGGAGGAGAATGTTCCAAGAGGAAGGAATTATATGACCAAAAGTCTTGATGTTAAATGAACTGGAGTTCAGAAAAGTGCAGAGAGTTACTATGGCTGTCAGGAGGGGGACTTGGAGTAGGGAGTCTGGGGATGGACAGTCAAGTGCAGGCTGAATCTAGAGAGGCTTAAATCTTTTCATTTCATCTTGTAAGTGACCAAGCATCCAGGAAAGGATGACAGCAGAGAGTCGGGCAAGATTCGAATTTGAAGAGAAGGAGGAATCTAGCAGTGCGGAGGATGGATGGAGGGAAGGGAGACCAGGGGCAATGAGATTGGTTACAGAAGCAGAGACTATGACAAAAGTACCCGTGCAGGAGAGTCACTGGGGGAAATGCCACATCTGTGATGGATAAAGAGGAGAGCCTTTGTAATGTAGTTGTGACACCTGTGAAAGGAGGTGAGGGGAGGCAAGGCTGATGCGGTGCCAAAAGCAATGCTCCACATCAGGCACAGATGGCCTGTCTCTGACCCTCTGCTCATCACTGGCTGCGAGCCATGTGGGGGGTGTGGCCTCAGTATGGACACCTGACACACCCAGAGGTGCAGCAGCTGGAGGCTGCCCGTCACCCAGGCTCCTAGCAGCACACCTGAGTGTACCTCTCCCAGCACAGAGATGACTGTAACAGCCCAGTATGAACCAAGGCAGTCGCAGGGAAATAGAAGAAAGATGTGAAAGAGGAGCTAACCTCATTAGCACCTCTGGTCTGGGTAGGCTGTTTTCTGCCAGCCTCCTGGAAGGGCTTAGGCTGTTCTCTCCTGGGTGTGTGCTTGTGGCACCCTCCCTATGTCCAGTGGGTGCTTGAAGTCTTCCTCTTCTTGAGCACACCATAGCCTTGGGAGATGTATGCATCAACTTGAGCTGCCATAACAAATATCATAGACTGGGGGCCCAAAGAACAGAAACGTATTTTCTCAAGTGCTGAAGGGTATGAGTCCAAGATCAAGGTATCAGCAGACGGGTTTCTTCTGAGGCCTCCTTCCTTGGCCTGCGGCTGGCTGCCTTCTCACTGTGTCCTCACATGGTCATTCTTGCAGATGTGTCTGTGTTCTAATCTCTTCTTATAAGAATGCCAGTCTCACTGGACTAGGGTCCACCCTAGTGACCTCATTTTAACTTAATCACCTCCTTTGAAAACCGTATCTCCAAATATAGTTATATTCTGGAGTGCTGAGGGTTAGGATGTCTACATATGAATCTGCAGGGGACATAACTCAGCCCACAACAGTGCAATATATCTCTTTTATTTTGCTGAGACTGAGGTCATTTGTCAGGAGTGTTTCCAGGTTTCTTTCCTATTCCTCAGGACTTTTTTACATGCCCAGTGTCTGTTTTTCTTTTTCTTTCTTGCACTGCTTGATCAGTTTCACATTTAATTCCATTCTTTTCCCTTTAATTAAGATTTCTGTCCTATCAATTACTGAGCATCTCTCATCCTTCCCCACCCCCATTTACCAATGTGCTCAGGGAGACTCCATCATTTAAACAGTTTCTTTCAAGCTTGTTACCTCCCCTCAACTTTCTCCTTCCTTTACAAACTGACTGAGATGTTCATGCCCTGTTCTCTATTTCCTTATCAACTGGTTTATTCTCTGTGCACTTACGTTATTTTACATACATATACAAAGGGCTTCTCTGGTGGCTCAGATGGTAAGGAATCCGCCTGCAATGCGGGAGACCTGGGTTCAATCCCTGGGTTGGGAACATCCTCTGAAGGAGGGCATGGCAACCCATTCCAGTATTCTTGCCTGGAGAATCTCCATGAACAGAGGAGCCTGGTGGGCCATGGGGTTGCAAAGAGTCGACATGACTGAGCAGCTAAGCACAGCACACACAGCATACAAAACACACAGGTTTGTTTTTAAGCATAAATGTGCTTATGCTGAACAGATTGTTTTCCAACTTGTTTGTTCACTTAAAATTGTCTTTCAGATCCTTTTATATCAGTGTACACAGATCTATCACGCTTTATTTTGTTTGTGCTTATGGGTTGGAGGTAGGTAGGTACATCAGTATTCCTCTCTGGAAAAGCATTAAACATTGGGCCTCAGGGGCAGCTTGGTTGGTGAGCAGGGCCATCACCCTAGAATGGCTGCTTGTTTGCGGGCATGTCAAGGGAGGAAAGCTGACTGGCTGGGAGGAAACCTGCTGGAAGTGCCTTGGTTTTAGATAAAGACCTACTTGCTATTAACTATAGCCACCATGCTGTGTACTTGATCCTCTAAACTTAAAACTGAAAGATATGTTTACTTTTTTAAAAATTAGCTAATAACTGTATTGTATATTTGAGATTTGCTAAAGTGAAAGTGGTAGTAGCTCAGTCGTGTTCAACTCTTTGCCACCCCATGGACTGTAGCCCATCCATGGAATTCTCCTAGCAAGAATACTGGAGTGGGCTGCCATTTTCCCCTCCAGGGGATCTTCCCAACCCAGGAATCTAATTCGGTTCTCCAACACTGGGGGCAGATTCTTTACTATCTGAGTCACCAAATTTGCTAAAAGTATATCTTAAACATTCTTATGGAAAAAATGGTAGCATTGTGAGGTGATTGATGTATTAATTTGATTGTGGGAATCATTTCATCATGTGAAACATTACCTACATATCCTCAATCATCACATTGTACACTTAAATATAGTACAATTTTATTTGTCAATTATATCTCAATAAAGCTGAAAAAAATTTTTTTTAAAAATTAAAAACCTATTTGTTATTGGCTGAACTCTGCACACCCTCCCAACTCTCGTACATATGTTGAAGTCTTAACTCCCCACATCTCAGAATGTGACCATATTAGGGTATAGAATTTTTTAAGAGGCAATTACATTAAAATGAGGTCATTAGGGTGGGTCCTAATCCAACATGACTGATACCTTTATAAGAAAGGGAAATTTGGACAGACATGTACAAAGGCAAGACATGGGGAGAAGACTACCATCTACAAGCCAAGAGAGGCATGTATCCTCCCCTCTGGGCCCTTAGAAGGAACCAACTCTGCCGACACCTTGATCTTGGACTTCCAGCCTCTAGAAGTGTGAGACAGGACATTTTGATTATATAAATCACTCAGTTTGTGGCACTTGTCACAGTGGTGCTAGCAAACTAAAACACTATCATAGTTGGTAGATTCTTTTAGGTTGCAAGAAAAAGAGAGGCTTGGGCTTAAAGAGCTTGAATGACAGTCAGTTCAGTCACTCAGTCATGTCTGACTTTTTGCATTCCCATGGGCCACAGCATGCCAGGCTTCCCTGTCCATCACCAACTCCCGGATCCTGCTCAAACTCATGTCCATCGAGTCGGTGATGCCATCCAACCATCTCACCCTCTGTCATCCCCTTCTCCTCTTGCCTCCAATCCTTCCCAGCATCAGCAAGGTCTTTTCCAATGAGTCAGTTCTTCACATCAGGTGGCCAAATTATTGGAGTTTCAGCTTCAACATTAGTCCTTCCAATGAATATTCAGGGCTGATTTCCCTTGGGACTGATTGGTTGGATTTTCTTGCAGTCTAAGAGATTCTCAAGAGTCTTCTCCAACACCGTAGTTCAAAAGCATCAATTCTTTGGGGCTCAGCTTTCTTTTTAGTTCAACTCTCACATCTGTACATGACTATGGGAAAACCATAGCTTTGACTATATGGACCTTTGTGGCAAAGTAATATCTCTGCTCTTTAATAAGTTGTCTAGATTGGTCACAGCTTTTCTCCCAAGGAGCAAGCGTCCTTTAATTTCGTGGCTGCAATCACCCTCTGAAGTGATTTTGGAGCCCTAAAAATAAAGTCTGTCACTGTTTCCCCATCTATTTGCATGAAATGATGGGACCAGAGATGCCATGATCTTAGTTTTCTGAATGTTGAGTTTTAAGTCAACTTTTCCACTCTCCTCTTTCACTTTCATCAAGAGGCTCTTTAGGGGACATCCCTGGTGGTCCAGTGGTTAAGACTTCACTTTCCATTGCTGGGGGTACGGGTTTGATCCCTGGTTGGGAAGCTAGGATCCCACATGCCACGGGGCAACTAAGCCCACAGGCCATAACGCAGACCCAGGACAGCCGAAAAATAAAATAAAAATTGAAAAAAAAAAGGAAACAAGACATTAAAAAAAAAAAAAGAGGCTCTTTAGTTCTTCTTCACTTTCTGCCATGAGGGTGGTGTCATCTGCATATCTGAAGTTATTGATATTTCTCCCGGCAATCTTGATTCCAGCTTTTGCTTCATCCAGCCTGGCATTTTGCATGATGTACTCTGCATACAAGTTAAATAAGCTGAATGACAGGGATTCACTTAAAGGATGCAAGGACAAGTAAGGAAACTGTCTCAACAGTCTCATAGTCAGGCCTCACAGGATAGTGGGAATTACTCAATAGCAGCTCTGATTAAACTTCTGCTCTAGATATAGCTGTTTTCCTTACTCAGTTTCTCTCCTGTCTTTTCGTCTCCCATTCCTATTTCTATTACCTCTGCCTTCCCTGCTCTTTTACTGTTTCCTATTTACAGCCTCGAGGGGTGGGATAGGGTGGGAGTTTGGAGAGAGGTTCAAGAGGAAGGGGACATATGTACAACTATGGCTGATCCATGTTGATGTATGGCAGAAACCAACACGATATTGTAATTATCGTCAATTAAAAGAAAAATAAAAACCTCCCAGAAAATATCTAACAGGGAAACCTAGTACTCTATGACAGAAGCTCTCCCATAAACACGTGGGTCTAAACAGACCTTGATCCTTGGTCCAGTCAGTTGTGCCCAGGGTGTCAGGATAGGAAGTCTCAGGGCATGGCAAATTTTGCTGGTGTACCAGGACAGAACTAACTTCTTTCTTCCTTTCTTTCTTTTTGGCTGTGGTGGGTCTTCACTGCAGGGCAAGGTTTTCTCTTCTTATGGTGAAAGGGCTCTAGAGCTTGAGGGCTCAGTAGTTGTGACACATGGACTTAGCTGCTCTGCAGCATGTAGGATCTTAGTTCCCTGACCAGGGATCAGACCTGTGTCCCCTGCATTGGAAAGCAAATTCTTAAGCACTGGACCAGCAGGGAAGTCCTTAGAGCTGATTTCTTCTGAACAATTTTATGGATTTTGTAAGTACTGATAATGTAAAAAATCTTTCCAGTCCATCCACTCCCACATGGTCTTGGGAGGGTCTATTGGTTTGGCAGGGCTTCCATAACAAAATGCCACAGACTAGGTGGCTTAAACAACAGAAATTTATTTTCTCACAATTCTGGAGGCTAGAAGTCTAAAATCAAGGTTCTGACACAGCTGGTTTCCTCTGAGCCCTCTCTCCTTGGCTTGCAGATGGCCAAACTTTTGTTGCTTCTTTGTAGGGTCATCCCTTCGTTCGTGAGCAGCCTTGTGGTCCTAACCTTTTTGTCTTATAAGGACACCAGTCATATTGGATTAGAGCCCACCCTAAGGGCCTCATTTTACCTTAATCACCTCTTAAAAAATCCTACCTCCAAATGCAGTCACATTCTGAGATATTAGGGGTTAAGATTTCAATTATGAGTGGAGTAGTGGGGAGGATGGGCACAATTCTGCACATAACGGAGGGTATCTCACCTTTGTGACTCTCTCACCATTAAAAGGCCCTCATCCTTTGGTGTATGTGTTGCTGCTCCTTCTGTGATTCCTACTTCTGCCATCTGACAAGGAAAGGGAGACTCAGATGGGTCCAGGAGACATGGTCACAGACAGTGATGGAGAAAGACATAAGAGTTGGAGAGTGAGAAGTATACATATTAAATAGGGCTGAGATCTCCAATTAGCACTTAATCCTCAGGAGACTCTGTTGGCTGTCAAAGGAGGACCTGGCGCATGGGCCATGGGCTTGGGTACCATTCTATCACTGGTCACTTTAAAGAGAGGACAAAGGTTGTCATGGCTGAAAGGACAAGAGGATGAGAGGTATCAAGGCTTGTGGAAAGGTTTGGGATATGGTAAATGGGAAGAGGCTGGGAAGAGTGGCCAAAGGACAAACACTGAGCTATGTGAGGTGAGTCTTTCTAAGGGTAGAACCAAAGACTCAGCTCATTGTGGAGAGATGCCCCAGAAGCCCGTCCTGGAAGTGTGGCTAGGAATTATTGTTCTGTTGGGTGGTTAGGGATGAGCTCTCAGAAGCAGACATGGGAAAGAACAGAAGACTTACTATAAACTGGCCCTAAACTTCCTTTGCCTTGGTCTTGCTCGGAGGTTTCTAATCTTCTCTCCCATCTTCTTTTTCCGCTAACTTCCTTCCCATCGTTACTCTATGTTCCACCCAGACCTGACCATCTGATATGGCCTAAAATACTCCTGTGATTTCCTATCTCTGTGCCTTCCTTTATGACAGTTCTTTCACTTACAATTTATTTTCCTGATAACTGCCTCTATATCCCTTCTTGATACCAGTTGAGCCCTGCAACTGGCCAAGCTCTCTCCCCTCACTGAACTCTCCCAGTACTCTGACACTTTGCTTTGTGTCTCTGTTTGTATTTTGTCCTGCATGGTAGACTGTCTGGGAAAGAGGACTGTTATTTGCAATCTTGTGTCCCTAGTTTCACTCACCATAGCGTCCTACATATAGTAGAATGAAGTAGATCTTTGTTGAGTTAAACTGAAGTAGAAAAAATATTGCCTTATGCTATTTTCTCTAGGTCATTCGTGATAAAGAGTCCCATGAGAGTCTCTTCTAGTTAGTAAAATATTTTTTGGCTACCATACTTTGATGCTTAACTCCTGGCCTTGGAAGTTTAGATTGATGTAAATCTCTTCGCTTTAAATGCCTAAGCTTGCACATTTACCAAAATGAGCTCATAGCTTCATCTAAGCTTGCTTACCCAAGGAGATTTACATTTTTTTCCCTGAACATTTACAAACATATTAGAACAGTTTTTAAACAGAGCTATGTTGTGGTTTCCTCTTATCTTCCTAGCAGTATTTGCATATTAAAGAAGAACTTGGAGGAAAGTAGTGACAACCAAAAAAGGAATCAGTGGACTTTCATGTTGGGGGTGCGGTCTGAGAGAGGGGCTTCTCTAAAACAACTCAAACTTAACCACCTAGGTAGACTTCTACTTCTCCTGGTTTGTAACCAATGTGACAGCTTCCTCCTACCACATTGATTTTGCAAGGATTTCTACTCAACAGTCACACCAAGTAACAGCCACAAACTCAGAAAACCAAACAAGACCAAACAGGAGTTAATAAAAGGAAACAATACTGACAGCATTGATGAGATGTATTTAATGACATTCAAGGCTCAGGTAGTGGCCTCATGATAAATAAGCATAAGTGAATCCTCTATTCCTTAAAACCAAAAGTAATCTGTATTTTCACATAGTCAAATGACGTCTTTTCTGGGGTCAGCTTGGGAAAAAGATGGATTCTCTTACTCCAGTAAGAGAAACTCCCTTTCCTACAAGAGGAGAGAGCCAGTCACTGCTTGGTCTACACCTTCATAATCGCTGAAGTTGGGTCTGCAACAAGAATCTTACAGTGTGGGGCGGAGGAGGGGGCAACTGGGCCATGGGCCTGAGGTTCTTTCTGCTTTTGAGGTTCACCTTCTCTTGGGGCCTCTCTTTGGCTACCACTCCTGGTGTACACCACACTGAGTTTTGGAGAGCTCTGCTTCCTCTTCAACACATGGCTGAGCTGGGCTGAAACCTTTAGACAAGTATTTACTAGAAACTAGAGTAAGTAAAGGGCTTCCCTGATAGCTTAGACAGTAAAGAATCCACCTGCAATGCAGAAGACCTGGGTTCGATCCCTGGATTGGGAAGATCCCCTGGAAAATGGGATGGCTACCCATTCCAGGATTCTTGTCTGCAAAATCCCATGGACAAGAGGAACCTGGACAGCTATAGTCCATGGGGTGGCAAAGAGTCAGACACAACTGACAATTAACACTCTCACTTTCTTATCAGGGTAAGTAAAAGGGAAACTTAAAAAGTACCAGGAATCTGTCTGTAAGATATAATTTAGGCATTTTTAGCTGCCTCCCTTCTTAGTTCCTGGCCTGTGTGGATGCCATCCTAGCATCTGTCACCTAGGTGACTGCAAACATCCATTAATCTCCTTCAAGTTGGAACCAGGCTCCTAAGAGATGAGAAGTCCTTTCTGCCTGCTGAGATCCACCTCTTCAGATCTGGTGTCCTGTATGAAGATCCACATTTACTCTCATAACTGACCCCAAAATCACTTCTCCTTTCTAAACTCTCCACTGCTACCTCAAGTCTTACCCAGCTTGCCACTTCTTAGAGGACAAACTAGTTGTCAAGTCCCGTCAGACTTCCTTGCTTTATTCCTTCTGAAGCAGGCAAGACAGGGAGTGGGGAGAGGTTCACCACACCCTTGCTCCATGGAGACCCTAAAGCCAGGACAATCAGGCGCTGTCCAGAAATATTCCTACAAAGCATCTCAGGAAACATAGTTGCACTCATGCTCAGATGCTTAGTCGTGTCTGACTCTTTGTGACCCTATGGACTGTAGTCTGCCACCTGGGAAGCCATAACCAGTTAGGGATGGTGCAGTAGTGGGAGCTGGCACTTTCCAAATCTGTGTAGGAAGAGGGAGTGAGGGGGCCCACTCATCCTTCAGGACACACCATTCCCATGTTGAATCTCTTTTGTCAGGAAGTCCCTATAGTGAAGTCTAACCCCCATCACTTTTCTCCACTGCAGAGTGCTGTGATGGAAAGTTTGGTGCATCCTTAGTTTCACGCTCCTGCTGTTTTTGTATGTATGGCGACGTTCGCATCCCCTTCTGATAACCTGGGTGGAAATGTCTGAGGTGAAAGCCGTCTGACTGAGGTCGCTATGGCCACCGACTAGATCAGTCGGTAAGGCTGGCTCTACAGTGCTGAGCTGGTGCTTGTGTGCCATATGTCAAGGCAGGGAGGTCTCAGGGTCTCTTCCCTCCTGTGAATGGCCTTGAACTTCCCCCTCCTCTGAGAGCCCAGTGACAAACATCTGTGCCTAGGCACATTCAGCTTTTCCCTCTCAGCCACTTTATCTCATTCACCCCAGACCTCTCCAACTGAAGTCCCAGTCGTGGCAGCTGGAGCTGTGAGTGGTTCTGCTGGGAGCTCAGTGGACAGGACACAATGTATATTTCCCATAACTGAAGAGAGAAAGATGCCAGAACCAAATTCTGGCAATAAACCCTTCTTTGTGTCTCTGAGTGAAGACTGCATCTGCTGACCTTGCGTGTCTCTCAGCTTTACCTGGGACCTCGGCCTGTAACTCCAGGGACACAGGCCCACCTCCGCTTTGTGTCTTTCCTGTCTTCTGCCACCAGCAAGAACACAAGCTTATCATCAGCTGTCAGTCTGCTCATCTACTCATCCTGCTCTGCCTAAACTGGGGTTGCCCTAATTCTTGATTTCACAGTCTGCTCCTTGCCTCTTTCCTAGCATCCTCCCTGTGCACCTAGTGACTCAGCTCCCAGGATCTTCAGCTGCAGGAAGTGGATCTCTGCTCAGGCAATTCAGTGGGAGGGAGTTATGGGAGGATGGAAAAGCAGAAATAAAGGTTAGAATCTTTTGTTTTATTTAGCCTTTTGTTAAAACAGGTTGGGACTTCCCAGGCAGCCCAGTGGTTAAGACTCTGCACCTCCACTACAGGGGGTTCTGGTTCAATCTCTGGTTTGGGAACTAACATCCCGTATGCCTTGCAGCTATAAATAAATAAAATAAATCTTTTAAAAATGTGAATGTGATAAAAGCATTAGAAAATGTTTATAAAGAACAAAGAAGCACATTGTGAAAACTGTGTTTTCCCAACCCTAGTCCACGAGACACCCAGTCTACCCCCTGTATTCTAAAGATCTTATATGCATACACAAACTTATAGATGTGTGAATATGTACATGTATATCTTTTTATATCTATATCTATACAAGTAGAGGTACATTGTACACAAGGATCCACACGTTGCTTTTAATTTTCTTTCACTAAGACTATACATTGGGCCTCATTCCATTTGTTATTTATGGACCTGCCTCTTCCTCATGGCTACATTGTATTTCACTATAGGCTGGGCCATAATTGTTTAACTGGGGTCCCCATTAATAAACCATTTAGTTATTTTTCACTCTTTTGCTGTATTATATATACACACACACATATGTGTGTGTGTGTGTCTATATATATTTAGTTTTCTAGATTCTACCTCCTTAACATAACTCTGTCTCCTAGTAGCCGAGGAGGGAGGCTCCAGGCTTTACTGGTATGAGGTGGCCCTTGAGGGTGACAGGGTCCAGAAACAGAGCCCTCAGCTGGAGCTCAGGGTGTGGCATAACTGGGGGAGGGGAGACACTACTTAGAAGCCTGGGCAGTGGGCAATGGGGCCCCTGGGAGTGTTTGGGTGGGGGAGTCCCTAAGGGAGGGGCCTGGCTGGTCCAGCTGCCTTTGCCAATTGTGTGTTCTGCAGCTCCTGTGTCCTGTCCTCTGCTCACCCTAAGAACCACCAGCCTAGTTGTGGGGGACGAGGTGGAGCTCTTCTGTGAGGTCCAGAGGGGCGCCCCTCTGATCCTGTACTCATTCCACCTCAATGGGGACATCCTGTGGAACCATGCCACCCACCATGGTGGAGCCACCTCCTTCCTCTTCCTGGTGATGTCAGAGCAGGATGCTGGGAACTACTCCTGCGAGGCTGGGAACAGTGTCTCCAGAGAGACAAGCAAGTCTGAGACACTCTTGTGGATGGTAGGTTTTGTCCCCCAGCTGGTCTCTGAGCCCCAGCAAGCTGACTAGGGTCAGACTTCACTCCTCTGTGTTCCTTTCACCATGCCCCATGCTGGGCCCAGAGCATGGGGAGCTTGAAGGAGGGACATGTGTAGACGGAGAAGAACCTCAGGTCACATGAAAATAAGCAGTAAGATAGGCCCTCTTTTTACAGTGCAGATGTTGTGAACCCTCTAGAGAACTATTTTCCTGGGATCTCACTAAATCTGAGCCATTTGGATTTTGGCCTGAGACATGGATAACTTGTCTCTGGTGGATGGGCCATAGGGTGTGTGTTATAGACTGAATGTTTGTGTAACCCTCAAATTCATAGGTTGAAGGCTTAACCCCCAATATGGTGATATTTGGAGATGTAGCTTTTGGAAGGTAATTAGGGTTGGATGAGATCATGGGGATGGGGCCCTCGTGACGTGATTAGTGCCTTTGTAAGAAGAGACACCAGAAAGCCTCCTCCCTCGCCCTCTCTCCCATCCTCTTCCTCTTCCCCTCCCTCACCCTTCTCCCTCCCCTCCTTCCTCTTTCTCCCTAGACTTGCAGAAAGAAGATGTCATGTGCAGATACACCGAGATGGCAGCCACCTACAAGTCAAGAGAAGAGGCCTCAGCATGAAACCTACCTTGCTGGCATCCTGATCTTGGACTTCTTGCCCGCAGAACTCTAAAAAATTACATTTCTGATCTTTAAGCCTCCCAGTCTGTGGCATTTTGTTATGGGAGCACGAGCTGACTAAGACAGTGTGTGTTAGAGAGAGAGCAGAGGGTGGAGAGTTCAACTGAAGCACACACGTGGATGTGACAAGAGAGGCAGGAGCTGGAGTCCCAGGTGCAGATGGGCTCTAGAGACCCACGGGAAACCCCACAACCTCAGCTTGGCCCCCATATCTCCCCAGGCCTGCTGATGCGCTCTCCCCAGGACTGGCTGCACTGCCTTCTTCCCTTGTTGCTGGGGTGGACTGTCACACGATCTGCATGTCTCTCTGCAAAGGGGACCTTGCGGCCATATGGCCTGGATGTATTTCAGGAAACACAGGTCTCATCTTCCCGGGACTCCCCAGAGTAGCAGGGGAGAAATGGCAGCTGCTTTGCCTAGGTGCTGCTTGAAGGCTTGTGAGAGTGGCTTTGAGACCCTGAACTCTCAATGCCAACTATGACCTTGATTCGGTATCCTTCCCAAACAGTTCTACAAAGCTGCCAGAACCCCTACCTTTTACTGCATATATGCTCATCTTAGCCTGCTCTGCCTGGAGAAGATGGCACCAGTCTGAATCTACCTCCATCTCATCAGCATTTTCTTGCCTTCCCTGGCCTCAGAGGGCATTGTCTCTCCTCCCCTCACTCAGGGTAGAGAAGCAACCCTGGCTCCCTCTTCCAATCCTGGGTACCACGAGGAGCATAACCAGCCCATGGAAGGGCTCAGGCTGTGGGCTCCAGTCCCTGCTGGGGACCCTCACCTTGATTTGTTCCTGTGGCACTATTGTCAGTAGGGGACTGTACTCAGGAGTCTGGTCATGTTTGGACCGATACAATTTGATTGGTTGATTCATTCCTTCTTTCCTTGCTGGAAAAATGAATTTAACACACTGTGTCATGAAGAATTAACTTTCCCAATGTCATGAAGAATTAACTTTCCCAAAGAGATGTCTGGCTTTTGCTATTGGCTACTGGGAAACAATCTTTGGACCTTTAGAACATCAGGTCTGATAAGCATGTCTTTGTTTGCATGGGGACCTTGGCCACCAGACTGTCTAACAGTGTGATCTATGATGAGGGCTTTGGGCCATGCAGTATCATTTCTCTCCCCCAACTTTTGGAAGGCCTAGAAACTAAAGGTCAGCCATGAGGGCTGTATGTCATCAAGCCACCACAAAAATGGCACCAAGGTTTGGGTGAGCTTCTCTGTGAGTAATGTCACATACTGATGCCAAGAGCATAACACTGTCCTAGGATTCCATAGGGAGAGGACATGTTTGGTACTTTTCCTGGGCCTCTGCATGTCCTCGCTAGGCTGATTTTAACCTATGAGTATGAAAGCTCTCAGTGTGTTCTGTGAGTCCCTTTAGCAAATCATTGAGACTGAGAGTGGTTTGGGGGAACCTCTGAAATTTGCACTTGGTATGAGAAGGGAGGATGGTCTTGGTCTTGTGTTCTCTCTAACTGTATGCTTGACTAAACTCACACATGTTTTACAAAATGCATTCAACGTGGCAAGATGAGACATTAATCAGTTAGGAAAATGAGGTTAGAAGAAAGCAGGGTAGGAAGATAAGCTGGTGCCAGGAACAAAGATGGTATCCAAATTGCATGCTTCATGTTCTATCCTGGCCATGAGAGGCCACCCACGTGGCTCTCTACTCTCACAGCAGCAACTCCAAGTGGGCAGTGAGGTCAGCTCTATGGTTACAAGACCATTCAGGGAAACAGCCCTGGGCCCTGCCATTCCCGACACTGGGAGACATTTTTCTCAAGATGACACTGTGTGCTGATAGTGAACAGTGTCTTTAGCAACAGATAGGCCCATTTGCCAGGGCTTCCCCAGTGGCTCAGCGGTAAAGAATCTGTCTGCAATGCAGACTTGGGTTTGATCCCTGGGTGGGGAAGATCCCCTGGAGAAGGAAAGGGCAATCTATTCCAGTATTCTTGACCTGGGAAATCTCATGAACAAAGGAGCCTGGATGGCTACAGTCCATAGGGTTGCAAAAGAGTCAGACACAATTGAGCAACTAAACAAGAAGCCCCATTTGCCATAGCCCCATTGAATATTCCTACTTTATAACAAATGTCCACACAGGCTACTGGCACTGCAGTAGGTCCATATATAATGTGGCTTGGGGTTCAGTTTTCTGATCATCCCACTTAACTGGGGTTAGTAATTCTCAGTGGGGGCAAACTCCCTTGAGCCCAAATTTGAGGACCTCTGTCAAAGCAAATCATGCTTATTTATAGGAGCATATGGTATCCTTTTGTGTTTTCAAGGCTCCAAGCTGGATGATAAACACTATTTTAAAGGATTTTGAGTAGCAGGCACTTTTTTAAAAAAAGGAAAATCTTTTTTTCCCCACAGAATATCTTTTCATAAGTCCAATAGGTAAGTAAGTAGGTGAAATTCCAACCATTCTATCTGAAATGTGTTAGAAGTTCTGAGGACTTCCCTGGTGGCTCAGATGGTAGAGAATCTGCCTGCAATGCAGGAGACCGGGGTTCAATCCCTGGGTCAGGAAGACACCCTGGAGAAGGGAATGGCTATTCCACCTTCTCAGTCTGTCCTATTTCTTTGCCCTTCTGCAGCCCCTGAGCAGAGAAACTCCATAGAACCCTCAGGGCTCCAAAGAGCTGCCTTGGGGTTTAAAGTGAGAGAGGCTCTATCCTCCAACTTCCACCAGAGCAGTGCACCTTTACGTGTTTCACGTATTGGGTTTCTCGGAATATGTGCTTTGAGGAAGGGGTTGTGTGGATATTTCTAAAGTTCACAAACCACTGCTCTAAAGGAAGGGCTGGATTGCACAGCTGTTGGGGAACACCTCATCAGATGAGCTTTAGAAAAGCAAAGAGTTGGGGACAGTACTCCTTGTCACTGCACTGGAGCCACCAGCCTGGCTACCCGTGTCAGAACTGTCAATCAGGACAATTCTCCTCTCCATTGCTTCTCCCCGCACCCGCAGAGCGGCAACTAGTAGTGTCTACTCCTAATTCTCTAGTTCTCCTTCTCTGTCACTATTTCCTCTTCTCGCAGGTTGAGGGGATCCCCGAGGCCTTCCCCAACTCCTTAGCCATTTCCACAGATTGGGAGAAAATGTCTCCATTCTTGGTGTTCTGTCACCAGGCTGCTTTCCCCTCAGAGAAAAGAAAGCTCTCAGATCCCAGAGATCCTGTGGCACAATCCCGTGGCTGAAATTCAAGCCACCTTCAATGCCGTGAGGTCAAGACTTCAGACAGCCCCTCTCTCCCCTGGCAAGAAAGATTGAACGCTGACAGTGGATTTGACTGTGGGGTGTCAAGAAACAGTTGTAAGACAAACTCTTTGAGGGAATTTGATAGGGAAAGGGAGGTTTTCCTGTTGAAAGTATTTTATATCTGATAAAGGAAGACCTGCAGGCTTCATCAAGAAAAACATCTTGGGCTTTCCTGGTGGTCTAGTGGTTAAGAATCTGCCTGTCAATGCAGGGGACACAGGTTTGATTGCAGGTCAGGGAAGATTCCACATGCCAATGGGCAACTAAGCCCACGGGCCACAACTACTGAAGCTCAAGTGCCTGAGAGCCCATGCTCTGCAGCAAGAGAAACCACCACAATGAGCAGCCCTTGCATCCGTGCTCGCCACAGCTAGAGAAAGCCCGAGCCACAGCAGAGAAAGACCCTACACAGCCAAAAATAAAGAAATAAAAATTAAAAAGAAAAAGCATCTAATGTGTATGTGGTGGGAGGTGGTGTCGGTAGCCGTGGAAAAGGAGAAAACGAGACTGCTTTCTGAGTTTCAAAAGTGTTGTCACTAAGTTACTACTTAGCGGACCAGAGATGAGATGTGCAAATTATTCCAAAGAAACAAACGATCAAATGAAAGTATTTACCTTCTTAGAAAAACGAGATGCATTTTTCTAAGACAAATGTGGTGTGGCTCCACTGCAAGGAGAGTCACGGAAGTAAACCCTGCCAGGGCCACCCGAGTTTTGTTTAGAAAATGTCAGCTGGACAGCAGTGGAGGAGGAGCTCACTACAGAGATGGATGCAACAGGCTGTCACCAAACATTTCATTTTTAGGTTTCAAAAAACTTCTCATTTTGCGGTATCCTTTTAGACTTACAGATTTACAGAGTGCTTGTATAGCCTTCATCCAGCTTCTACTAACTAACCTTAGTCCTTCACATGAGTGATGGACATTTGTCACCAAATTCTTGCATCATGGCTTGTCTCATAAATTCTTTTCTTTTTGTTTTGTTCTTTAAAAAAATTAATTGATTAATTAATTTGGCTGTTCTGGATCTTAGTCGTGGCACATAGGATCTTTCATTGCGGCATGTGAGATCTAGTTCCTTGACTCAGAGATCAAATCTGGGCCCCCTGCATTAGGAGCAGGGGGTCTTAACCACTGGACCACCAGGGAGATCCCTCATCTCTTGTCTTCTAACACCTTGCTCCGCGGGGCTGCCTCCTGCTCACAGCTCCTCAGACTGACCTTGTACAGGGAGGAAATGTCAGGGTAGTGCAACTGAAACTGATCTATTTTCACCTTCAATGAAGTATATTTCTTGCCTTCCCCCACCCCTGGGGGCTCCTTCTGTGTCGCTTCATCCTGTTTGGCTTCCCCTTGCAGTACTTTATCACTTGACGTTGTTGTGTATTTGTATGTTGTGCACTGCCTATCTCCCTGCAACCCACCCGGAACTAGGATGTAAACTCCATGTTTCCGGCTCATTGCTGTGGTCCACGTCTAGTGCCTGGTACTTTGTTGGAACTTCCTAAATATTTTAGGATGAGTGGCTGATTTTATATACCAGTTGATGACTGTTCTGATAAGATGAGGCAGCCTCCCAGCTTCTGATCATCCCTAGGACATCGATGAACTGGAGTTTGGAGCCTGTGGTCTGCAGAGCTGGTGCCCGATCATTGCCGAATTTGCTGAGAAAAGTATCACTCATTCTGTGCAGAGCTGCCTGGGCGTCCAGCTGGAATCCCTCAGGCCATCCCCCTCTGTTCCCTTCGGGCTCTCTTTGAGCATCTCCAGTCTCAAATACAAGTTAACAATAACAAATGAATACAAATACAAATTAATAATGACACCAGCAATACTAACATTCGCTGAGGGTTTTCTGTGTTGGGACATCGGAGACAGAGTTCAGTTACATCCAAAATTAGTATCATCAGGTGAAGTCCTGCCCCCAAGGCTCCAGGAGACCTGGGTTTCAGCCTCAACCATGTGGCCTCGCAGAAGTTCCTCCACCGCTCGTTCTGTTTTGTTTTTTAAACAAGAGGTTGGACATGATTAGTAGATTATGAACTTTATTCTTTCCTGTTTTCAAGCAAGTTCTGCATCAGCACGCCCACATGTCAAGGAGTAAATGTGGGTGGACGTCTTGGGTTGAAGCTCCGGCCTGGGCCTGCTTCCCTTTTCAGTCCTGGACACAGCGCTTCGCAATTCCCAGGGAGACTTCCAGGAAGACAGGTCCCAAGCCCCCAGAGTTGTCTCATGTTCTAGGCAGCCCAGCCCCAGAGGGCAGCGTTTCACGGCTCTACTCAGGGGGAAAGAAACCTTTTGTGATTGGAGACAAAGGCAGCTCTGGCTGGGGAACTTCCTCTCTGTTTCAGTGAAACAGAAGAGCAGGCAGTGTGGGCCATTCTCAGACTAGAGTGCACAGTGGAATCCCCTGAGGACTGGTGGATTTGCAGCTGTCACTCCCTCCCGACCCAATCCTGAGTCCCTGGATCTGGAGTGGGGGACCAGGGTATCCGCATTGTAAACAGCCCTCTGCATGATTCTGATGCAGAAGATACAAAACCTACACATTGAGAATGATAAGCATGAGGGGAAGCAGAACATATGGCAGGGAGTTGATTTTAAGAAAGGCAGACACATGGTACTGAAACGGCAAGTTGAGGTAAGGGTGTGTACGTAGGAACCACTCAGGGATTTGGGTGTTCAAGGGACTCAGCCCAGCATGCTGCGTCTCTCTGTATATAATGAGCAGGCAGGTGGCTTGGAATACACTGAGCTGGGCTGAACCTGCCAGCAGCAATGCCCTCTGTATCCTCAGACCCGGGGCTGATTTGTGCTGCTGGGGAACAGTGTCAAATCAGCCTATTCACGTGTCTTGTGTTAGAAACTTCCTCTGTATTATTCTTTTCAATAGACACAGGCCCTGGCCCAGTACGCAGAGGCTGCAGTTCTTCATGATTCCCAAGCCCATCTTCTCAACACTTAACCTTTAGTCACAACCAGAGCGCACATTCTTTGAGCTCTCGTTGTGTGCTGGTCTGTGCTAAGGGCTTTCCAGGCATCATCTCACCTCATTTTCACAACTGCCCCACAAAGCAGATGTTGTGTGGATCCCATTCTGCAGATGAAGTTTCCAAAACAAGCAGCGTGGTTCCAGATGTGTTCTCATTTCCCCTGCCCACCCCACTACCTTCCCCCAGATCTTTAGGGAAACTTGGTGACCAGCAAAGCTAAGGGTGGCCTTGAGCTCTTAAAGGTTAGCTATTTCACTATGATCCTTTTCTTGAGGTTTTGCTCCTGTTTTAGAGTAATCACATAATTTACCCTACAGACCAAGATACTTGCTAAGAGTGAAAAGGGACATGATTAATAATTAGCCCAGGACAGCAGACTTAAACTTGGGCTGTCCCAAGAAGCCTGGACACAGAGTCACTGCATCTGTATCAAACTTTGTCCTGCCCTTGACACATACACTTCAACCTTCAGTTTCAGTAGATAACTTTGCCTCTGTCAACCACAAACTGGTGCTTGCCAAGGGCATTTACCTCTGCAGAGACTGAACCCTGTATTGCTGCAGCTGCTGAACTTCGACACTCCCTGAAGGGAGTTCACAGTGAGGCACTCTGTGCTCCAGGGAAACTGGTGGAACAGGCCTTTAGATAGATATTTTCAGGAACTGATTTCATGATCCCAATCCTTGCATCTCCTCATAGGTAAAAAATCACTCAATCCCTTCATGATGACATCAGCTCCTCATGACTAGCAGAAAACCTTTTGTAAAATGAGTGCTTGATTGCACTGAACTCCCCCTTCACCAAAATCTTGTATATTGACCTTCCCCCACTACCTCTTTGGAGAGTTTCTCAGAGCTATCTGAGGTGCTGTTTCCCGGGCTACAGCCCTCATGCATGCGTGCTAAGTCGCTTCAGTTGTGTGACTCTTTTCGACCCTATAGACTGTAAACTGCTAGGCTCCTCTGTCCGTGGGATTCTCCAGGCAAGAATACTGGAGTGGGTTGCTGTGCCCTCCTCCAGGGGATCTTTCCAACCCAGGGATTGAATCTGCTTCTCATGACTCCTGCATGGGCAGGCAGGCTCTTTACTACTGGTGCCACGTGGGAAGCCCTCAGCCCTCATTTTGCCCCAAGTAAGACTTAACTCTCAATTCTCATGTGGTGCATCTTTTTTAGTTGACACCTTCACTTTACAGAGAAAATTGAAACCACCAGACAGGAATCCCCTTCACTTCTTGCCACAGACAAATCTACCTGCGTCTCTGATCATCTTTTCTTAGCATAAAGAAGGACCATTTCACAGTCTAAGGCTGGTTCTTTTTTTCTGGGCTCTGAATCCCAGTTCCCTGTTATATTCTGGGGGCGGTGGGGGCAGCCTAGCTTCACTGACCATCCCCTTTCTTTTCTGCAGCTCCACTCCCCACTTTCTTCTCTTCTCAGAATTTAAATATGTTCATATCTCTCCCGTTAAATTAAGTGGTTTTCCCTACTTTCTTCAATTTAAGTCTGAATTTGGCAATAAGGAGTTCATGATCTGGGTCACATTCAGAAAACTAAGATCATGGCATCTGGTCCCATCACTTCATGGGAAATGGATGGGGAAACAGTGGAAACAGTGTCAGACTTTATTTTGGGGGGCTCCAAAATCACTGCAGATGGTGATTGCTGCCATGAAATTAAAAGATGCTTACTCCTTGGAAGGCAAGTTATGTCCAACCCAGACAGCGTATTGAAAAGCAGAGATATTACTTTGCCGACAAAGGTCCGTCTAGTCAAGGCTATGGTTTTTCCAGTAGTCATGTATGGATGTGAGAGTTGGATGGTGAAGAAAGCTGAGCGCCGAAGAATTGATACTTTTGAACTGTGGTGTTGGAGAAGACTCTTGGGAGTCCCTTAGACTGCAAGGAGATCCATCAGCCCATCCTAAGAGAGAACAGCCCTGGGTGTTCATTGGAAGGACTGATGTTGAAGCTGAAACTCCAATACTTTGGCCACCTGATGCGAAGAGCTGACTCACTGGAAAAGACCCTGATGCTGGAAAAGATTGAAGGCAAGAGGAGAAGGGGACGACAGAGGATGAGCTGGTTGGATGGCATCACTGACTCAATGGACATGGGTTTGGGTAAACTCTGGGAGTTGGTGATGGACAGGGAGGCCTGGCGTTCTGTGATTCATGGGGTCACAAAGAGTCGGACACGACTGAGCGACTGAACTGAATTCCCATTAAAAAAAAAGTCAATAGCATAAACAACAAGGTCCTACTGTACAGCACAGGAAACATTCAATACCCTGTGGTAAACCATAATGGAAAAGAATATGAAAAAGAATGCATGGATAGGTATAACTGAGTCACTTTGCTGTACAGCAGAAGATAACACAACACTGTAAGTCTACTACAGCAATAAAGTTTTCCCTCTACCCTCTTCTCCTTTCACCTCTAGCCTTTATTTCTCTTGCCTGTCAAAGCAAGCTTTTTGAGAGAGTATGATTTCTAAGCTCTTGAGCAGGTCTCGGAAGCTCTAAGGTGAGCTGTCTCCAGGGTGCCTCCGTAGCCCCCTCTCTGCTCTTCGCCGCCTCACCCTTGGCCCCACCTGGTCAGGATGTTCCATGTGCTTTGCCCTCTCCCACCCCAGGGATCCTGCCCAGGCTGGTCCCTCACAAGGGACACTCCTTTCTCCTCTGTCACAACGGCTCCTCTGGCTGCCCTTCAACGATTTTCGGACTGTTGTGGTTCTCTTTATTATTATTGGCTGCACCACATGGCTTGTGGGATCTTAGATCCCCAACCAGGGATGGAACCTCTGTCCTCTGCATTGAAAGTGCAGAGTGCTAATTACTGGATCACTAGGGAGTGCCAGAAAGAGATTTCTTCAGAAATAACTTTTCATTGTCATTCCCCATCTCATGGGCTTCTCAGATGGCTCAGTAGTAAAGAATCCGTCTGCCAGTGTAGGAGCTGCAGAAGTGGGTTTGATCCCTGGGTGGGAAAGATCCTCTGGAGGAGGAAATGGCAATTCACTCCAGTATTCTTGCTGGGATAATCCCATGGACAGAGGAACCTGGTGGCTTACAGTCCATGGGTTGCAAAGAGTCAGACACAACTGAGTGACTGAGCATGCACACACCCCACCTTATCCCCCAAAGGATAGACGATGTTATGTCTGACCGCCAGCCAAAGGAGGGGTCTTCAGGGAAAGGACACTGAGAGCTTTAAAATGCATGCCTGCAGGTAAGAGTCCAAGGGGACCGGAGCTTCAATCAGGCTTTGGAGAATTAAAACCAACTTTGGAGTAAGATGGAACTCCCATGAGGCATCCAGGAGGGTGGTGCTGTGCTATAGATCTCAGAATCTGTCAGGGCTAGGAATGTTTTGGTGGGCAACTGAGGACCACCTATGAGACATAGCCTGCTGCTTGGTTGGCCTGAGTGCCATACAATGGGGACAGTTGAAGGGGCCAGGGGTGGAGATGAGATGTGCAACCAGATGTCCAGGGGCTGAGGAAAGACTTTCAAAGGATGACTCAGAATAGGGACGCATCCTTCCTGGGTCACGAATAGAGAGAAGGAACCAGCAGAAACATGTAAAAACCCACAAAACTTCTCCTCAATGGAGCCCTTCTTAACCATCTGCCAGATCCACAGAGTGTAAAGACACTCAGCTGGGTGAGAAGAATTCTACCCCCTCCCCTCCCTGCCCAGCCTCCTGGAGATGCAGAACAGGAACTGGTTGGGGGGGCAAGTTGAGGAGAGCAGGGCTTCTCCCACGCTCCTGTGTAAGCTTTCAGCCTAAAACAGACGTAAGCCAGGGCAGGGGGAGACTGATCCATTCTATGTAAGTTTGGAATTTTGTATATTACGTGGGAAAGAAGTTCTCATTTCTGAACTGAGAGCAGAAAACCAAAGCCGAGGTTCTCATCTGTCACAGGGGAAGACCACCCAACTGAATAAGATTGAAGAGGCAGTGAGAGATGGAAATGGAGCTGCATTTGGGTTGCAATCCATGAGCCAGAATGAAAAATCAGACTTCCAGAGCACTTGAAAATCATGTTTGGAGAAGGGCTTTCTCCACACTGAACTTGGAGGGCTTAGTGAGACTGGGCTGGGGGTGGGAGGAAGTGATGGAAATTATTTCTCTCTGCTCAGTAAGTATAATGTACCATTTATGGAGGCAGGTTTAATCAGTCTGCCCATAGTCACCTTTTGTCTGATCAGCATATTCACTGCAGTGGCCATGAAGGTGCCCCTGACTCTCCTTTGAAGAGAGAACTCGTCTTCAGCTTCAAGGGGTGCAGTTGGCTGGCAGCCTCCAGCTGCAGCACCTGCAGGACCCACGAGAGACCCATGCGCTTCCTGGGCAGCCCCAGCCAATGGCTGTGCACAGTGAGAGTGAGGGAGCTCCACTCCAGGGCTCACTGCTGAGTTAGTGAGACTGTCTGCTTAGCATCTTGATCCCAGGCTCTCCTTGCTCAGTTCTGCTTCCTTCCACTTTTATCTTTTATGTTCCCCTCACTCTCCCTCGCCTACACAAATTAAACCTCTTTTACTCCTAACTCTATCATCTGCTTCTCAGAGAACCTAACTCATATGCTCATCTTTTCAACTGAATTTTCTTCTTCTTTGCTTTAAATACTATTTTTAAATGAGATTATGTTAAAAAAGTTTTCATACTCAAACTGAGACCTGATCTACCTTTTCAAAAAACCCCAACCCCCAAGATTTGATAATTATATAAATTGAACTTTAAGAACTGTCTACTTCATTCTTGTCTTCCCTTAGCAGATCTTACTCATCCTTGAGGTCTTAGCTTAAATATCATTTCTCCTCGAAAGCTTTTCCCTAAGCCTCCTGACTTCAGCTTTGGTAAATCCCTTTGTCACAGTTTCCCCCAATTTCTCTTTGGTAAGACTCATCAAACTTGCAGTTACTTGACTGTGGTCAGTTGTTGGCCTCTGCTATCCATAAAGCCATGATCTAAAATTCTTGGTCACTGCTAATCACCCAGCACTTAGGACAGTGCCTGGACCATAGAAGCTACTCAATAAATACATAACTGAGTGTCAAATTTGATAATCTAAGGTATGGGACCTTGGCACTATCTGCCTCTATTGTGCCCTTTATCTTGAGGGCATCACTCTTGCTCCTGATTACAGCAAGACTCATAGAATTGAGTACTAGAAGAAACTTAAAAGATTATCCCATCTGAGCACCCATGGAGGTCAGAGATGTTGTAGAACATCAAACAATCCAAGATTGTCCAATCTTAGTTTGAATACAAGGGACAGAAACTACCTTCAAAGGCTACCCATTGTGTCCTGGACAGCTCTGGTTGTCAGATTTCCTAGACCTTTAGTTCATTTCATATTCTCACAGAATGATTTAATATTTTTTTATAATATTGACAACATAGATAGGCTTTCCGGTCTAAACTGAGTGTTAGTCACTCAGTCGTGTTTGACCCTTTGCAACCCCATGGAACTGGGGGTTGGGGGAAGGAGTCAAAATTTCTCTTCCTATGAATAGTCTCTCAAATGGGAACCTAGCTAACTTGAAATAGAAAGACTTCCTTCATTCATACATGCCAAAAATATCAGTTGGGTGCTAAATGTGTCTAGCATGGGAACCAGCATCAGTAGGACATAGAGAGATGTCCCAAAATATGGAGTCTGTCTGGGCAGATAAAGATGTTTATAAGATCAAATGATCACAGCAACATAGGAACTGCCAAGGGAGATCTGAGGCAGAATATCCTGAGAGCCAAATGACAGAGTTGGATAGAAAGTGTTTGAAGAGCCTGGGGAAGGTGGTATGTCTGGGAAGCCTGGGAATACAGGGGGCAGGGATCTAGGAAGGGTTCATTTAGGAAGTGGGATTTCAACTGAGTACTATGGACAGGAAACATGAGACAGTGGCTCCCTCCACATCCAAAATCTGAGCTGGGAGGACTCAGGATCTTACCAAGCTCAAGTCACCCTGAGGACGTCCCCGTTCTCCACTATGCAGCAGTACAATCTACGCATCTATCGTGAGTTTACCGGGAACCATAGCACTGCTTTTTCTGACTCTCCTGAGATTTCTACACAAAGGACCAAGGGTCTTACGACTCGGGGTTACGGCTTGAGGGCCTGGGACTGGAAAGCAGTCTGTCTCCAGTGTGTCTGACCTCAGTACTCAGCTGCAGGTAAAGTGACCTGGAGTAGCAAGGCCCTGGGCTCTGAGCAGTGTCTGTGGATGTGTTGTGAAAGGGCTCAGGGTCTTTGCCTACAGACGTCTTAGGAAGCTTTTCTGTTCCTATGAGATTTTGCATCCTGGGCATGAATGCCACCTCCATATTTTTTTTTATTAGCTGCACTGGGTCTTCATGGCGGTGAGCAGGGGCTTCTCTTGTTGCAGAACAGGGGCTCTAGAATGCGGGCTCAGTAGCTGTGGTGCCCTGGCTTAGTTGCCATGCGTCATGCGGGATCTTAGTTCCCCAATTAGGGATCAAACTCAAGTCCCTGGCATTGGAAGGTGGATTCTTAACCACTGGACAACCAGGGAAGTCCTGCCACCTCTATTCCTAAGCCTTTTATCCTCCTCTTTGATTTGAGGGCTACTAATCAGGGTCTCCTCTCTACTTGAACCCCAATCTCCTCTTAATGCTTGTGACATTGACTGATACTCTACCTTGAATCATGCATACACTGATTAAACTATAAGTGCCCTCAGGAGGGTGATAATATTTTCTAGGATCAAAGAGGCAGGATAGGGTTTGAAGGAAGGTGGGGTGCAAAAGGTAAGAGAGAGAAGGCAAGGAGTAAAGGGGAGGTAAAGGTGCCAACAGCGGCTCCGTCATCTTGGCAGCTGCCCTGGGAACCACAGGTTGGATGGTGGCTGGGTGCTATTAGTTTGGCTCCTTCCTTGTTTAGGTGCAGCAGTTCTTAGTGGGCAGCATCAGTACCCCAGTGTCGAAGAATTTAGGAAAACAGACCCAGCCCCTGATTACTTAGAGGGTCTTTGTGTTTCTCCACCTAGGACGCCTGTCACAGCCTCACATGACAGTGAACTTTGAGATCCCTGGGGAAGAAGGTGCCTGTAATATGTCCCTGATATGCTCTGTAGAGAATGAGGGCCTGGACGTGAACTACACCTGGATATCCTGGGAAGACGGCGCTGATACAGCCCATGAAGGCTCCATCCTCAGAGCGTTCTGGAGGCCTGGGGACAAGGCTGTCTCTTACACCTGCAGGGCCAGCAACCCTGTCAGCAACATCACTTCCCGTCCCATCCAAGCTGGGTCCTTCTGTGCAGGTACCAGGGTCCCAGAGACAGCCCCTGAGCCACTGCAGGGTCTCAGGGTTACCACACCCTTCTCCTCAGGAGAGTACGTGGAATCTAGAACCTAACCCCTCCTGTAGAGACTTGACCCCTGGATTGGGGAGGAGCCTCCCTTTTCCTTGTGCTCCCAGCTTCCAAAGGTCCCTTCTAGTCCCTTCTAGGTTGCGATTACTCCCCAGATCACATCCTCTGAGATTCTGTGAATAGAATGTACATTTCCTGAGATACTTGCCAAGGAGCATCAACGGACAGTGAACCTGAGACCTCCTCTTGTGGAATCTGGGGTGGATGTCTTCCCCTAAATCCAGACCTTCCCTCTGGTGAGCCCCTCTCTCCTTGCCTTCTCTGCCCCAGATCCTGGCTACCCTTTGGAGAAGGCCTCCACTTCCTTCTGTTTTCTGGCCAAGGGATTGCTCATTCTCTTGCTGTTTGGAACACTGGCCGTGGGCTTCTGGTTCATCCGAGTCCAGACGAGAGGCAAAGTGCCGAGAATGAAGAAACTCAAGAGACACAGAATGAGATTGAGAAAGAAGGGGAAGCTTGGCCCCAGCCTGAACTGATGGCCCCTGGGGGCCCCTGTCCTGGGCATAGTTTCTTCTCAGCCCCAGGGAAACCTTCCTCTCCTCCTGGGCTCATCTCTTCCCAGGGGTTCAAGGGGTAGGCATCTCAAGGGCCATGCTCCCGGAGGGAAGATTGTCTGGCAGTAAAGTCAGACTGGGTGACCCCACTCTGGAGGAGCTGTTTAGCCTTTCACTGGTGACTCTGGCAAAACCTGCTTTCCTGCCTTTCCTTCCCTTTTAGGTGCTCCCCCTCCATGCCACATGCTTTCCACAACTGCCTTTGGAAAAGAAAGTGAGTCTAAAAGACCTCCTCACAATGAGGTGTTGGTATGTTATTATTCACACCTAACCCATTCCTCACCAACACACATAACATTTACACTTCAATAAGAAGAGTGTGAGATTCCTTTTAATCTAAATGAAGCTGTGACTCCTGAATGGGAGATTTCAGGCACCAAGAACTCTGCAAGAGAGTGGTATTATTCCTGTTATTCCTGCCAATTCTTCTGCTTTCTTACCCTCCTTCTACCCTGGCCAATGAGTTCACTAAGCGACTCACCCACCTGACGTTAATCTAGCGACTGTCCTGCACAGGGAGCTATGAAGCACCCCAGTGCAATCCTACTCTGGGTCTCAGTTGAGTCTGGTGACCTTTTTATCATCTCCCTGATGCCAGTTGCTCTGGGCCTCTGGTGCCTGCCCCACAGAGATGGCAATTCAGTTGGATTAATAGCATAGGTCTGGATACTTCCCTGGTGATCCAGTGGCTAAGACTCCATGCTCCCACTGCAGGGGCCCAGGTTTGATCCCTGGTCAGGGAACTTAGATCCCACATGCTGCAACTAAGAGTTTGCAAGCTGCAACTAAAGATCTGGCACCCTTCAATGAAGATCAAAGATCTCATGTGTGGCAACTAACACCTAGGGCAACCAAATAATTCAATAAAATAAAAATAAATATTTTTAACAAATAACAGAGGTAGAGACTCTTGATCTCTGTTTGTAATTGGTATTACAATTCCTGTCAATTCCTTATCCATAGATTTCCATGTCTCACACCTTCTCTCTGGATGTTGTCCTGGGTTAATGCCTGCCCCCTATACATATATTACCCTCCCCTCCCCCTGCTCTCCTGGCAAAGACCTTTCATTTTATGTTCTTGCTCTTTCCCAAGCCCAGTGATCAGTATGAATTCCTCACCCTCTGCTTAAGTCTTGGTCATCCTCCCCAAATCAGATCTTGTGAATGCTACTTAATGTAGCTGCCATGGCAGGGTGCGGCGTGGTTGGTGAAATTAGGAGGAAACTGAAAGCCACTCATGCCACAGGACATGCTGACGGAGTGAGTGACCTGGAGGAAGGTGGTGTGGGATACTGTAGGGAGAGCCCTGGGTGGGATCCAGGAGATCTGGCCTGTGCTCTGTCACTAGCCTCTGGCTTGGGACATGTGGTCCAGCAGATGTCCACGGAGACAACGTCCCTTTCGACTAGAAACACGTCCTTTGAAGAGAGCAGGCACAGGTACAGCTGATTGGTGCTCCAAGGCTAAGGGAACACCTTGGCTCCGACAGGGGCGGGATGGGCTAGTAACCCCAGAGAATTTTAGAGGAGGGACTGAGGGGTAAAGACAGGGCTGTGTGGCAGAAGCCAGCCAGATACCTCTCTGCATTTCACTTTCCCCTCTTAGTGAGGAGAAGGATACTGACCTCCAAAGTGTGTCCCAAGGAAATGAACACTGAGACTGTGGAGGGGCAGAGGGACTCACTTGGGACCATAGGGACCAAGGATGGCTTTAGGGAAAACAGGACACAGGGGACTTCCCTGGTGGTTCAGTGGCTAAGATTCCATGCTCCCAGTGCAGGGGGCCTGGGTTCCATCCCTGGTCGGGGAAGTAGATCCTACATGCCTCAAGAGTGCACATGGACCAAGCACTGGGACACCCCAAGAGGAAGACTCCAGCAAAGGGCATGGAGGAAACCAAGAGCCAGGGCTTCCAAGGATGGAAAGGAAGCAGAGCCAGGAGGTAAGCGGGGGCTTCCTATCTTGATTATTGGGCAGAAGATGGAGCCCTGTAGGGCTTGGGTAGGAGGTGGTGAGGTTGGGAAAAGAAAAATAAAAAAGGAAAGTTTAGTTTCTAAGTCCGCTCCCCAACGAGTTCCTAAGACTGGCAACTGATCCACTCTATTCCCTGAGGGCCTGAGTCCTTGTCCCCCTGGAAGGCAGTCCCTGGCCTGAGGCTGGTTCTCTGTGCCTCGCTTTGGGCTGAGCAGTTCCACCTCCAAAAAGGCATAAAGATCTAGGACCAAACTTGCAGCCCCCAACTCCTCTAATTTCTTTAATACCTTTCTGGAAACTAAGTGGAAAAGGCCAACGGCCATCTTGCATACACGGGGTCAGGTCTTTTCTTGTGAATTTCAGAGTCTGGCATAGGAGATCAATAAGGGAACGAATGGTTCCTGTACAGTCAGCTGATGGCCCTCCCTAAAATACAGGGGAGTACCTCTCACATCCAGTCTAAACGGAGAAAGGCTGAGGTCCCCAACCAGTCCAGAGCACCTGGATGCAGAATGTTCAGACTTTCAAGAAGGTGGAATACAAGCTCAGAAAGACTCGGGCCTCTTCCTCTACAGAAAACCAGGATAATAATCACCTGATAGCACTTTGCTTTTAGCAAAGTTTGCTCTGTTGAAACAGGTGAAAAGCAAACTGAGGGGAGGAGGATAATATTTAAGCACCGAAGTGTCAGGCACTGGGCTTGCACTGGAGAGGCGGAAAAGATACTCTCTGCCCTTGGAACTCTTTCTGGGGTGTGTTAGATGTAATTACAATGAGGTGTGACAAGGGCTGTGGGTGAAGGTGAGGACGTGGTGGGAGTTGTCAGCGATGGTGTCCTGGAGGGAAGAGGTAAACAGAATTTCGACCTGTGACTACCAGTGAGTTCCCAGGAAAGGAGAAAAAGGACTTTGTAGCCAGACAGAAGATAAGAAGAAAGCCATTGATAAGTGAACAAGCATCATGAATTCCAGGAACTACGAGGCCACACGCTGCCGCCCTGTGATGAATGGGTAGTCTGGAGAGCCAGGCAGGTCTCCTTTGATAGGCTAAGAGCTGAGGTGAGGGGGTGGGGTGGGGATTTAAGGATGAAACAAGACCAGCTCCACACGCTCATGGAGCTCCAGTCTCAGTGGGCTAGAAAACAGGCACGGCCAACAGCCACGAAACAATCAGTGATGAATGGTAACTCTTTTCTGATTGGGTGACAGGACCAGTGCTCATAGCATACAGTCAGCCAAGTCGCTGGAATTGACAGCATTGGCTAGTCTTCCTGTCAACAAGTTGAAAATATGTGGGCTGGTTTAAGCTTTGGTAGAATGATGCTAGGCAGAATCCTAGCAGATTGAACAAATTTTCCCAGAGAGTAATAATTATGGATAGGACTTGTTTTTTTTTTTTTTTTTTTAACCAACTTTCACTTCCGGCATGGTGAGGGAGCAAGTTAGGGTCAGGTTCCTTTTCTTACCAGAAAGCTGACAAGATGCATCTGAATCAGAGCAAAATGATGATAATAATAAAATACAAAATTAGCATCCGCTCAAAAAGAGAGAAGACCATATCTTAAACTTAAAAAAATTAAAAACCATTTAAAATCCCAATTTTACAAAAAGTTATTTTAATGTCCAAACGAAATTAACTTATCCTCAAGAAAATACTGGAGACAGTGGAATTGAAGCCTTTGAACCAGAGATGGAGCCCATTCTAACGCGGGGGAAGGAGATCTTTTGTATTAGTTGGTGAGGGCCCAAGATAAAACAAATGTCACACTCTTCCATCATCTTTCCTAGGCATTCTACTTGGTCTTGCTTTCCTGTTGTGTTAACTAACATGTTTTCATCAGAGTCTCAGCACTGTTAGGTCAGGCTGCTACATTGTAACATTTGAAGCTGCCACTTTGAGAGACTTCGCTAGAGGGATAGTGAGAGAAATCATTCCATTGCTCTTGCCTGCTCCCCTCCATTCCTTCCCACATTTTCATCTCAGGTGGCGAAAAGCACCCAGATCTTTACACATTTAGAACTTTCCAGCAGTCAAGTCCCTGAAGATGGAATGAATTACTTACAAGGGGTGGTAAGCTTCTTGGCCCAGAATATAGTCAGAAAGGGCTGGATGAACACCCGGAAGGGAGGATGTGAGAGGGATACTGGTGTGAGCTGTGGTCAGACCCATCCTGTTGGGTCTTCTTGGTGCTGAGGGTACGACTGGGAATCAAATGCCTGGTGCACTCTATGAGTGGCAGGAGTTCAGACTGGGGTTAGATTAGCATGCTGCTTTTAGGGCAGGCTTCCAGGGGAGCACCAGGACAGGCTTTTGTTGTTGTTTAGTTGCTCAGTTGTGTCCAACTCTTTGCAACCCCATGGACTGCAGCATACACGGCTTCCCTGTCCTTCACCATCTCCCAGAGTTTGCTCAAACTCACGTCCATTGAGACAGTGACTCCATCCAACCATCTTGTCCTCTGTTACCCCCTTCTCCTCCTGCCTTCAATCTTTCCCAGCATCAGGGTCTTTTCCAGTGAATCAGCTCTTCATATCAGGTGGCCAAAATACTGGAGCTTCAGCTTCAGCATCAGTCCTTCCAATGAATATTCAGGACTGATTTCCTTCACGATTGACTGGTTTGATCTCTTTGCAGTCCAAGGGACTCGGTTCAAAAGCATCAATTCTTTGGCGCTCAACCTTCTTTACGGTCCAACTCTCCTATCCGTAGATGACTACTGGAAAAACCATAACTTTGACTATCCAGACCTTTGTCGGCAAAGTGATGTCTCTGCTTTTACGCTGTCTAGGTTGGTCATAGCTTTTCTTCCAAGGAGCAAGTATCTTTAAATTTCAGATTTCTGGTAGGGAAGGAGTCATGACCCTGCATCCTCAAGACAGCACCAAGTTGAGGAAGCAGAGAAGGCTGCAGGGCTGACATGCAAGATTTGTTTCTGCCTGAGTTTGAAGTCCCCAAGGTGGGTGGATTTGATGGAGTCTAGGCTGGGTTTCACTCCAGCTCTGCTCTGTGCTCTTGGGCAGGTTACTTCACCTTGTAGAACCTCAGTTTTCTTATTAGTCACACGGAGTTTTACCTACTTCACAGAGTTTCCGTACAGGTTACATAGGAGTCCTGAAGCATGCAGTCCAGAATCTGGCTCCCTGCAGGGGCTCAATAAGTGATCATTTATTTCATTCCTCCTCTCTCAATCTCCCGTGCCAGGATATCTCTCTCTAGTTTCTTCCCTCTGGACCCGTTTCTCTGGGTGGTTGGTGCTGAGAGCTGACTTGGAAACCTCAGGCTGGGAGCACTGCCTTCCCCTCCGCACACAGTGGGAGGCGCCCGGACAAGATTTGGGAGCTCGCCAGCGCAGACAGGTATTTCCAGTCCGGCCAGAGAAGAATATGTGGAGGTGGAGGTGGCGGTGGGGATGGGGGAGGAGATCAGAGGGGCGGGGTGGATCCCCTGGGAGGAGGGCGGGGAGTTCTGCTCCCTGCCTGGTGCTTCTGCCCCCGAGGCTCGGGTTTCAACCCTAGCTGCAGCATCTGCGGTTAAGCCCGTTAGGCGAAGGGAGAACGTCCAAGGTGGCTTACACAGGAAGGAGGGTGGGCAAGGAGCCAGCTATGGGTCAGCTCCTGCGACCCCTGGAGCCCAGGCCTTGACCCGTTTAGCCTCGCAAGCTTGCAGCGGGAAGCGGCCGACCGATCCGTCTTTCCACGCTTCGTTGTATCGAGCTCCACCAGGGGGCGACCCGGGCCCACGTGCCACAGAGCCCTGCTCTTCCGAAACTACAACTCCCAGGCCGCTCGGGGGTCGCGCCCGCCTCGCCTCGCCTTCTGCTAGCTCCAATTGGCCGCCGCGGGAGGGGGATTGGCGGTCTCCAGGGCGACGGGAGGCGCTCGGGGCATCCGAGGCGGGGAGGCGGGTCCGCCCCCTATTGTGTAGCTGGAAGAGTGAGGCCGAGCGGTGCGGAGCAGGTGAGGGCAGGGATGTTCTGGGGGCAATGGAATGGGGGTGCCAGCGAGGGGATGAACAGTGCGGGAGTTATGGGGGACAGGAGAAAGCGGGGGAATTGTGGTATTCTTTGGGGAGCAGAACTAGGGGAGTTCTGGGGAGTGAAGTGGGATTCTTGGTGGGTGGATGGGGACTCCGGAGAACTGGGGGAGTTCGGAAGTAATGTGTGTGTGTGTGTGTGTGGAGGTGGAGGGGGGGGGGGGTTCGTTCTTGGTGGGTTCCAGACGCAAGGAGGAGTTCCAGGGGTCCGGAGACGGCAAGGGAGAAGAGAATTGAGGGCGGGGTATCAGAAGTGTATTGTGGGCTGAGGCAGGAGAATTCTAGGGAGGGAAATCCCAGGGAGGAGAGAATGGGAGAAGTGGGTGGGTGGCGATTCTGGGGGAGACCGGGAGTTCCTTGAAGCACCGAGGACCTGGTGCAATTGGAGATCGGGTGCGAAGAATGGGAATTGTGGGGGGTGAGGGGTGGGGAAGGTTGTGAGAAGTGGGGATAACTGGGATGGGAGAATGAGAGAGTGCTGGGTGGGGAGATCAGGTGAAGATATAGTTGCGGCAGAAGAGTTGGAAAGCTCTTAGGAAAAACAGAGGAATTCAGGGCAAACCTGGGCTTACTAGGGTTTTCAAAACACTGAGCCAGGAGGGAACTGGGAGTTCTTATGCATTTAGAAAAAGATATGTCTGTGATGTATGGGAGAACTGGGGGCAGTGGGAAGCCAGGGGGGTGCTTGCTGGTGAGTTATCAGGAGTTAGATGCGCAGGGCCACTCAGTAGAGGCAGGAATCAGTCTGGGGGACATAGGGGAGGTTTTATAGCTGGTCTTGACCTGTGAGGCCAGGAGCAGGGTGGAGGCCCATAGAGCAGAGTCCACTTGGGTCTGCCAGGTCCAAGGCAGCACCACCCCACTGAGACTTCCCTCGATGCTCAGGCCCCTGGGCTCTCAGGACCTCCTCCCCTCCAGGCCTCAGGGCTTACTTTGTACACCCTAGGGACTCTCGGGCTTTTTTTAGCTTCATATGGGCCATGCCTCTGGGGTTGGGGAAGGGAGAGCCTGGCAAACCTTGGGCCCCGAGGATGCTGGAGGGAGAGAAAATGGGAGGAACTTGGGTCATGGTGTCTGGCAAGACAGAGGGCTGCCTTGGCAGCATCAGGAAGAGGAAGTGGCACCAGCCGCCAGCCCACAAGCCCCCCCACAAGCCCCGGGACCTGCCCAGACCTGGAGAATGCTGCCTGGGCCCCCCATACCCACAGAGGGAGAGGGAGCTCCTCTCCCAAGTGCCTGACGCATTCATGGCTAAAGCAGTATTGGGAGGTTGAGTGGAGAAAGAGGTTCAGGATTCCCAGCTCACAGGGTTCACAGAGGCTGCAGAAATGAGGCAAGGATCTGTGGGGGGGGGTATCCTGGGGGGGCACTTTCTGGGGGTTTTCATCCCAACTTTGCCTTTGACTGACTGTGTGCACCTGAGCTAGGTTCTCTGAGATCTTCAGTGTCCTTATATGTCACCGTGGGGTGGAGGCGATAATACTGGTTCTACCTTGCTCTCTGCTACCTTGTTATTAGCATTAGGACTAAGGAAAGAGGACAGAGAGGAGGCTGGACCATGGGGGCTCTGTATCTCCCATATTTAACTGACAAGTCCTTTTCCAAGTATAGAGGAACCCCAGTTCCCTCGTGGCTCAAATTTCCAACAGCCTGAGTAAACAGGGTATCCCCAGAATTCCTCTGCTTTTCCTAAGATCTTTCCAGTCCTCTGCTTCCCACATGTCCTTACCTGTCTGGTCTCCCCACCCAGCACTCACTCACCCTTCCCCCGCTCATCTGCGCTCCTCTTTCCTGTCTCTACCTTTGCTCACCTCCGGCTTTTCTTCTGGTTTCCAACATTGGCCCACTTTGCATGTTGCCTTGCATTTTGCATCTAGATCTGGTGGTGCTCCAGAGAACGGCTTCCTCAGGTCTGGCTTTCTCAGGTGGGACGTGAGCCAAGCCCTAAGTGTCCAGAAGAGTGAGCGCTGATCCCTGTGACCTGATCAGAAGGACTGAGGGTCTTGCTGGGCTCTGCACGTCCCCGGGCCCCTCCATCTGGGCCCCTGTGGAGAGGAGGGGCCGGGCAAGCAGGCAGCTGGGCTATGGTTTGGTGCCTCAGTCTGGTCATCCTCAGCCTGATCATCAGCCAGGGGGCTGACGGTGAGCTGGACTCCCTGGGCTCCAGAACTCCCTGTTGGCCCTGGGGTAGGGGTGGTCCCCACGGGGTTCTCTGTGAGCAGGTCAGAGGGGGGAGGAGCAGCTCTGGTTCTGCCAACGTCAAAGATTTCCTCAACCCCTTCACCAAGGCCTGGGGAGCCCACCAAGATAGAGAGGGTATCTCCCCTCCCAGTCCTGAGTCGGGGTCCCTGCTGTGTCCTCATGCCACCCACCTGCCCGCCCTGCAGGTCGAGGGAAGCCTGAGGTGGTGTCCGTGGTAGGCCGGGCCGGGGAGAGTGTGGTGCTGGGCTGTGACCTGCTGCCCCCGGCTGGCCGGCCTCCTCTGCATGTCATCGAGTGGCTGCGCTTTGGACTCCTGCTTCCCATCTTCATCCAGTTTGGCCTCTACTCTCCCCGCATCGACCCTGATTACGTGGGTAAGACTTGTCCTCCACTGAGAGGTTGGGAGGTGTCTCCAACAAAGGTGGGCTGGGTAGAGTGGGAACAAGGCCTCTTCTTAACAGCTCTGTCCCTGACCCAACCTCATCTCCAGCTCCACTGCCTGAACTCTGCATAACAAGCATGGCTCTGCCCCCAAGCACTGTTCATTCACTGAAGGATTCATTCATTTACACACATGCACACACGGTCTGTTTAGAACTCCACATGGCCTGTTCCAGAGGAGATCCTGCAGCCCTGTTCCAAGTGTCCACCCTAATTCCCTAATCCCTCTTTCTAGAGCTCATCATGAACCTCCCAGGCTCCTCCTGATCCTCCCTGGTCTCCCCCTACTTGGCTCTCTCCTGGCCCCTGGCTCTGCTATCTTCTCACTCCCTAACCCTCCTCCTTTCCTGTTTTCTTAAATGCTGGTTTGGGGGTTCTAGGCTTCTAGGGAGTGGACTGATGGGGCAGCAGGGTTGAGGGGTCTCCGATAGGTCTGCTGCTCCATTGCGTCTGATTCTGAGTACAGCAGAGCTCATGCACAGCAGGGCTGGAGGGAACCAGGCTCCCCGAAAGATCAGCAAACAGATGGGGCTGGGCTGGGTTCCTGCTTCAGCTGGCTCCAACATGCACTTTAAATAGTGTATAGGCCTCCCTGGGGGCCTTCTCCTGCACCCCAGCTGCTCCCTGAAAAGGCTCAGCTTCCTCCTAATCTCCGGGGAGCCTTAATCTGAGTGGTTTAGTGCAGGTCTCTGAGGGCAGAGTGTGGGAGAACCTAGGGCTGGGGCTGGGGCTGGGGCGGCTGGCAAGAGAGTCTGGCTGCCTCCTCATAGGGGAAGCCCAGGAAAGGCCACCTGGGAGGCCGTCGATGGGGGCAGGGGGACCCCCTCCCTTTTCCCTCTTTAGTTTGAATCCTGGGAGAAGCCACAGGATTGGCTGAGCTGTCACTGCGGGGCAGGCTGAGCAGAGAAGGGAGGAGGCTCAGGCAGGTGGTGCAGAGGGAAGGATTTATTTTCAAACTGGGGGCAGTTGTTGGCAAACAGCCTGGTGGGAGCGAATGTGTCTGCACAAGCCTGGGGAGAACCGCTTGGGAGAACTGATGAAAGCGGGGCCCCACTTAGGACAAGTGGAGAGACAATGGCCGGGCCCACCCCCTACTCCTGGCCTCTGCCCACCTCGTGGATGCAGAACGTTGCCCCACTGAGGGCAGGGTAGGGGAGGCTTTTCCTGGGCCGCCTCTGGGCAGGGGTGGGAGTGGGGGGTGGTGATGTGCAGCTCTCCTTCCTGCCCTCCCTCCACCCCCTTGTCTGGAAGGTAGCAACTTTGCTACCTGTGGGTTTTCTTTTTGTCTCTGTGGTGTTCCTTTGAGCTGCACTTCTTCCTACCCCTGCCCTTCATGCCCACCCCTCCCCTGGGTCTGAAGCTTTTGGTCAGGCAGAGCTAGTCTGGGGAGTCAGGGCCCTGGGGAGAGGCCCCTGTACCCATTAACCCTTTTACTGCCTCCCAGTGTGGAATGGGCCTCTCAGCCTTTGTGCAGGGGACTCTGAACTGCAGTTGCTAGGCAACGGGAGGTGGAGGTTGCTAAGGACAATGCTGTCCTGTCATAAACCCTCTGGGCAAACGAAGGGGAGATGGCCTGGGACTGTGTGTGAGGCCCGTGGCCTAGAATGTGGGAGGAACCACCAGAGAGACTGTTTGGAGCCTTCAGGGATTAGACCGAAGGGAAGGCTTCCTATCTTTGATGACTTTAGAATCCATCTAGCAGAGGAGACTGGATTTATGGACTAGTACAAAAGTAGTAAAAGCAGTATAAAACAAACCAGGACTAAATCTTAGAATGAAATTAGCTGCTGTGTGTAAAGAACCCTGGACAGCGCCTGCATGGTGTGAAATCCTAGGTGTGAAGAGAAAAGGGGGTCCACTTCCTCTAAACCAGCTTTCCTGGGGTGGATCTTAGATTAGTTCTTCCAATTCATGGGACCAGCTTTTGGTCTTTGACTTTCATGCTTTATTTCTTGAGAGTTTCAAGATACCCCCGTGGCAGAAGGGACATGAGTTTTCTCTCTGTCTTGAGTTGTTTGATAAAAATCAGTTATCTCAAGGACTTCCGTAGTGGTCCAGTGGTTGAGACTCCATGCTTACAATACAGGGAGCACAGGTTAGATCCCTGGTCAGGGAACTAAGATCTCACATGATGAGCAGCCAAAAAAGAAATCAGTTTTCTCATCCTCCATTTAGAAGAGCCCTGCTCCCTTGAGTCATCTCCCCTCACCACCTCTTCCTTGCATCCCCTGGGCTTCCCTGGTGGCTCAGATGGTAAAGAATCCGCCTGCAATGCAGGAGACACGAGTTTGATCCCTGGGTTGGGAAGATCCCCTGGAGAAGGGCATGGCTACCCATTCCAGTATTCTTACTTGGAGAATCCCATGGACAGAGGAACCTGGCGGGCTGCAGTCCATAGGGTTGCAAAGAGTCGGACAGGACTGAACGACTAACACTGTAACTTTCACTCTCTGCAGTCACCTCTTCCTGAAAACCTTCTGTATGCCTCTTGCTTCTTAGTTTCTTGGAGTATCTGGGCACAGTTAGGCCTATTTTTTTGACTTCTGTGTGCATGTGAACTTGCACTTGTACGTGAGTGTGGTTTCTCTAACTTTGGAGAGCTTGCAAGAGTGGGGACTGTGTCTCTTCCTTCCTCTACACACCCCTGCATGTGGAGAGGTCTGAAGACACTCACTTTGACTCTGTAGGTAGAGGGTGGGCCTCCAGAAGGGGGACCCAGAACTTGGGAGGGCACAGGATCACCTGTTCTGGCCAGTTTCCTGTTCTTCTGTAACACTTCCAGTCTAGCCATCCATACCTCACAGAGAAGTTAGGACATACGGTGTGCTTTATTGGATATTCTGATCAACAGACATTTGGAGCTGTTACCCATTGGCTACCAACACACCCCAAGTGAGAATATACTGGCTAAGCTCAGTGATGAGTGCCCTGAGCATCACTGGGTCCTCACACCAGTGTGCAGTGGAGAGAATACTGCATCATGAGAAAGCAGGCCTGCCTGTATCACTGAAGAGCCATGTGACTTTGGAAAGAAGCTTAACATCAGTTCCTTTAATGGAATTCTCGAGAGGATTAAGTATGGTGACATGGCCTGATACTATATGCTCCATATCCCAAACTCAGTTTCCCTTCTGTCTTCTTCCTTCTTTGTAGCACTTGAAGATCACTGTAATGAAAAGTCACCATCACATGGGACTTAGAGGAGGGCACAGTGGGGTCTGCGGGGTTCCGTGGCCTGGCAGGTTAGGGTTACTGAGGAATCCCACTGGTGAAAGAAAGGGTGGGATCATGTTCAATATTTACCTGAGTGAAGTGAAGTGAAGTGAAGTCGCTCAGTTGTGTCCGACTCTTTGCGATGCCATGGACTGTAGCCTACCAGGCTCCTCTGTCCATGAGATTTTCCAGGCAATAGTACTGCAATATGCAGATGACACCACCCTTATGGCAGAAAGTGAAGAAGAACTAAAGAGCATCTTGATGAAAGTGTAAGTGGAGAGTGAAAAAATTGGCTTAAAGCTCAACATTCAGAAAACTAAGATCGTGGCATCCGGTCCCATCACTTTATGGCAGATAGATGGGGAAACAGTGGAAACAGTGGCTGACTTTATTTTTTGGGGCTCCAAAATCACTGCAGATGGTGATTGCAGCCATGAAATGAAAAGACGCTTACTCCTTGGAAGGAAAGTTACGGCCAACCTAGACAACATATTAAAAAGCAGAGACATTACTTTGCCGACAAAGGTCTGTCTAGTCAAGGCTATGGTTTTTCCAGTAGTCATGTATGGATGTGAGAGTTGGACTATAAAGAAAGCTTAGCGCAGAAAAATTGATGCTTTTGAACTGTGGTGTTGGAGAATACTCTTGAGAGTCCCTTGGACTGCAAGGAGATCCAGCCAGATCCATGGACATGAGTTTGGGTTATGCTAGGAAGGGCTAAGTAAAGGCATAGTCTGGTTTCATCTGTTTTGCATAACCTAGAATATTTAGAAAATGTCATTTGTCCTTATCAAAAGTCAAGGTGGGGTGGGCAGCTGATGAACATGGAGGCAGTGGGACCTCTTTGTAGGTTGTTGGCATAACCCAGGTGAGAGATGCAGTCAGTTCAGTTCAGTCGCTCAGTCGTGTCTAACTCTTTGCGACCCCATGAACTGCAGCACGCCAGGCCTCCCTGTCCATCACCAACTCCTGGAGTTTACCCAACCTCATGTCCATTAAGTCGGTGATGCCATCCAGCCATCTCATCCTCTGTCGTCCCCTTCTCCTCCTGCCCCCAATCCTTCCCAGTATCAGGGTCTTTTCCAATGAGTCAACTCTTCGCATCAGGTGGCCAAAATATTGGAGTTTCAGCTTCAACATCAGTCCTTCCAATGAATACCCAGGACTGATTTTCTTTAGGATGGACTGGCTGGATCTCCTTGCAGTCCAAGGGACTCTCAAGAGTCTTCTCCAACACCATAGTTCAAAAGCATCAATTTTTCTGTGCCAAGCTTTCTTTGTAGTCCAACTCTCACATCCATACATGACTACTGGAAAAACCATAGCCTTGACTAGACGGACCTTTGTTGGCAAAGTAATATCTCTGCTTTCTAATATGTTGTCTAGGTTGGCCATAACTTTCCTTCCAAGGAGTAAGCGTCTTTTAATTTCATGGCTGCAACCACCATCTGCAGTGATTTTGGAGCCCCAAAAAATAGTCAGCCACTGTTTCCACTGTTTCCCCATCTATCTGCCATGAAGTGATGGGACCGGATGCCATGATCTTAGTTTTCTGAATGTTGAGCTTTAAGCCAATTTTTTCACTCTCCACTTACACTTTCATCAAGATGCTCTTTAGTTCTTCTTCACTTTCTGCCATAAGGGTGGTGTCATCTGCATATCTGAGGTTATTGATATTTCTCACGGCCATCTTGATTCCTTGTGCTTGCTTCAGCCCAGCGTTTCTCATGATGTACTCTGCATATGGGACTAAACTAAAGTGAAGGTGATAGAGAGGTAAACCGTATTTAGGAGGTAGAATCTGAAAGGTTTACTGAACAAGCTAAAGTGGGAGTAAAAGAGAGAACACCAAACGTTTACTGAACAAGCTGATGTGAGAGTAAAGGAGATGACACCAGGTTTCTGGACATGCGTGATGGCGCTGTTCACTGACACAGGGGAGAAGGGGTAGATGGCGTGTTGTCAGGTGAAGGATGGAGCCAAGGTTGAGTGCAGTCTACTGATTTCAAATCTTGTGCTCATTCATTTGTTCAACCATTTTATTTAAGCATTGTGCTGCCTGCCTTCTATCTACCCCACTTGGATTTTTTCTCTCTCTCTCATTTTATAGATGAAGAAGCCGATGCTGAGAGAGAGGTTTAAGTGGTGTAGCCAAGACAGTATATAGCAGAGCTGGACGCTAGGTCTCTCTGGCTCCAGTGTGTGCCTTGCTCACTGGGTTGCACTGCCAGGGACCCATGAAGCTGTCTGTGGTTCAGGACTCTGCCAGGAAAGGATGCTGAGGGTGGGAGGGCGCTGTCTGCTTGCACTGGGGCTGGGTGCATTGTGAAGCTCTATGAAGTCTGTCAGCCACAGCCTGGATGCCCTGGAGCGTGAGGGGATGGGGTGAGGAGGCTGCTGACCTTGCTGCCTGGCTGGGCTGGACTCTGGCCACCCTAAGGCGCTTAGGCCGCTGATAATAACCCTGGAGGATTAGGGGCTTTGGTAGGCGAGGTCTGGATCCCTGCTCGGGCCCCAAACACTGCTGTGGTTTCTGGGGACAGAGTCCTCTGGCAGGAGTGCTCCCCGGAACTCCCTTACAAAAAGAGCTCAAGGATGGGTAGATTCTGTATGAATCCAGAGGAAACTAAGTGCTGGTTCTCTAAGCCCCTTTCCCTACAGTCCAGGAAGCTGGGCGTCATTCAGCACGGTGCCTTGTCCACCTGCTGCCGCTCTGGTTTCTCTTTGTCTAAGCTGGGTCCCAGCTGCTGAAAGGCAGGAATGACCCGAGGGGCTAAAGGGAGGAATCTGCCCTCAGTGACCCCAACCCCATCTGTGCCTCTCTGGACCCACTCTAGCAGGGTGACTGGGAGAGACTGAGCCTGTTCTTCATGCCTGAGAATGACCAGTGTGATCAGGGGCTTGGGGCTCCCACGCAGTCCTTTCAGCACCTTTGATCCAAGGCTGTTTCCCCAGGGCGTGTCCGGCTTCAGAAGGGGGCATCTCTCCAGATCGAGGGGCTCCGGGCTGAAGACCAGGGCTGGTACGAGTGCCGCGTGCTCTTCCTAGACCAGCACAGCCCTGAGGACGACTCTGCTAACGGCTCCTGGGTGCATCTCACCGTCAATTGTAGGAAGCTGGGGGCCAGTGGTGAAGGAGGGAGATGAGTGGAAGTGGGGAGGGCAGAAAGACAGTCCCGAAGCCCCATTCTGCTGACACCCCTTGTTTGCGGGTTCCCTGTTTACATCTTACCCCACCCACCCCCATTCCTGCCCTTTCCATTCTTCACATCTAAAACCAGTCAGCCTTCTTGGCTCTGTGTTGGGAACTTCCTCTCTCTTCCCTCCTCCTGCTTCCCTGACCAGGATAGTATAATGGATAGGGGATAAGGGGTTATTTAACCCCGAGTGAAACATTGCTCACATATATACAATACTTTATTTTGTCAAAACTCCTTTTAACCCAGTACCTCATGAATTCTGTCTCAACCCTAAGAAGGAAGGAGGTCATAATTATTCCCATTTCATAGATGAGGAAACTGGCTTGTGCCGCTGATTAGTGGCAGAGTCTAGAACCCAGGCCTCCCGACTCTGGAGGGCACCTAGCTCTCTCCCATCTCTGAACACCCATCCTGTGCTCCGGTCCCTTGCCAGCTCTGCAGGCTGGTGCAGGGATGGGCTGGTGCATCCTCCCTGGGCCCTGGGTGCCGCAGATAGGGTGGCCCAGGGCTGGGGATTCCCCTGAAGGTGGTCAGGCTGATGAGCTGAGGGCTGCAGCCCTGATCTGCCTCTCTGGTCCTGGGATGCAACTCTTTGGGCTGGTGGCCCCTCTGGCACCCCCTGATGCCTCTCTTCTCACAGCACCCCCTCAGTTCCTGGAGACGCCTCCCCAGGTGCTCGAAGTGTGGGAACTGGAGCCGGTCACCCTGCGGTGTGTGGCCCGAGGCAACCCCCAACCTCGGGTGACTTGGAAGCTCCGAGGACAGGACCTCGGCCAGGGCCAGAGTCAAGTGCAGGTGAGTCCTGCAGCTGGACAGTGTGGGGCAGGTGGTGGCCTGGGAACAGGCTGGAGGGCAGAGGGGGTGAGGCCAGGCTGGGAGACCTGCCAGAGGAGAGGCTTGGCCCTGGCTTCTCTGAGCCTGGCCTGCTGCCTCCCTCTGCTGGCTGGCCTCGGAAGTGCGGGGGGGTCTGAGGCCCGCTGTGGGCGAGGAGATGCCTGGGTCCCCCCTCACTGATTCCTACTCTAGGTGCTGAACGGAACGCTGCGGATCCGGAGGGTGGAGCGAAGCAGCTCCGGGGTCTACACCTGCCAAGCCTCCAGCACTGAGGGGAGCACCACCCACGCCACCCAGCTGCTGGTGCTAGGTGCCGTCCCGGGGGAGGGCCGGGAAACCAGACATAGGCGTGAGAGGACTGACCTGCGGCTGGGGGTGCACACAGCTCGGGACCTGACTTGGGCCTGAGGCAGGGGCCCCTGGAGAGGGAGGGAGCTCCCAGTGCCTCTAAAACCAGCATCTTGCCTGTAAAAGGATCAGTGAATGGAGGTATTTAGTGCCTAGCAGTGTGGTACAGTGGGAGGGGCATGGGTGCTGGTGTCAGACTATGAGCCATGGAACCCCCTTGGCCCCTAGCTTCCTCCTCTATACAAAGAAGTTCCTGTCTGCCTCTCAGGATTGTTACAAGACTTAGGTTCAGCCGAGCACAGTAATTTGCGGTCAAGCCCGTCCCTTCAGAAGGAAAGCTGAAAAGTAGACTCTGCCTTCATAGAGCCCCCTATCGACCTGGGGAATGAGATGCAGAGGTGAAGCCCTGCTCTCCTGGGTGCTATGGGGGAGGCAGTGCTGGGCAGTGGTGCAGGGTGAAGACTAGCGTCGGGAAGGCCTGATGTGAATTTGCCTTCCCACTGACCTGGGGCAGGTCACCTTACAGTCTGTCTGCCTCTGAGCCTTCATGTCTTCATGTATGAAGTGGAGACAATAATTTCTAGCACAAAAGGCTCTTAAGAGGGTTAAATGAGATGGTGCAGGTCAGGTCAGTCACACCTGGCATGCCTGTAGGTGTCCTACACTCCGCTTGTATCATTACCTCTTATTACTGACCACTCATGCAGTTGGAGCCTGGAGAAGGGAGACAGCAGTGGAGTTAAGAGATGGTTTGGCAGGGTCTCTGTGGCCTAGTCAGGCCCTTGGGGAAGAGCATTCAAGACTGCCTGGCATGGGCCCAGTGAGCTCCCATACTGACCTGAAAGAGTAGGGAAGGCTTGATGTATGAAAAGATGGTTGGTCAGGTGGGGTCACAAGGGCCCACAGGGCTGGGTCAAGAAGTTTGAGCTTAATGTGCTGAGAGCCAGGAGCTGCTGTGGATTCTTGAACAGAAGTATTCTGTGGCCAAAGTGGGTGGGTGGAGACATTTTTGCATGAATAGCCATGAATGGAGTCAGGGATTGCTGCAGCATCCTGGGTTAAGGTATTGGGTTCCTGGATTAGGGTAGGAGACACAGAGGTGATGTAGATGGTGTAGATAGATGAGGGATGGAAAAGGTGATGGTGTAAAGGATGAGCAGAGGATTAAAACTGATTCTTCCACCCCTTGAACACACACACATACATGGAAACTGGGTGAATGTGGCTGTCCCTGGTAGGAAAGCGAGCTAGCTGGAGCAGAGGAGGAACTTGTGTTAAATAAGAGGGTTAGGGCCTGTTTCCACTCCTGAGGCCCTGTAGCAACCAGCCCTGTATTCTAGAGGGCAGACTGGGGAGAAAGGCAGAAGTGACCTCAGGGTTCCTGGGAAACTGGGATGAGACCCTTCCTTCCCCTGTGCTTCCCCCTTCCCAGGACCCCCAGTCATCGTGGTGCCCCCCAAGAACAGCACGGTCAATGCCTCCCAGGATGTTTCTCTGGCCTGCCGGGCTGAGGCATACCCTGCTAACCTCACCTACAGCTGGTTCCAGGACAGCACCAATGTCTTCCATATTAGGTGGGGCTCCAGTGAGGTGGGGTGTGGTAGGGTGTGGTGAGGTGGGGTGGGGTGGGGGTGGGGTGAGGAACTGGTGGGCAATCTGAGGAGCCCCTTGGCTGAGCAAGGCCTGGACCCCTCCGCCCCTGTGCCATACTGCAGCCGCCTGCAGCCCCGAGTGCGGATCCTGGTGGACGGCAGCTTGCGGCTGCAGGCCGCCCAGCCTGATGATGCCGGCCGCTACACCTGTGTGCCCAGCAACGGCCTCCCGCGCCCACCCTCGGCCTCTGCCTACCTCACTGTGCTTTGTAAGCCCCACCCCAGCTCTCTCGACAGACTGCTTCACTTCCTTGGGCCAGGCCTAGCTCCTCCCCTACAACTTGCCACTGCTTCCCCCAGACCCAGCGCAGGTGACCGCCATGCCTCCTGAGACACCCTTGCCCGTGGGCATGCGGGGGGTGATCCGATGCCCCGTTCGTGCCAACCCCCCACTGCTCTTTGTCAGCTGGACCAAGGATGGGCAGGCCCTGCAGCTGGACAAGGTACAGGCCTGGGGCAGGGGAGAGAGGGCTTAGCTTGGTATTCTAGTCAGGACAGCTGGGGTGGCATTTGATCAATTCAGTGACTGGAGAACATACACCTCTTTTTTTTTTAATTGGAGTATAATCACATTGCAATGTGTTAGTTTCTGCCGTACAACAAAGTGAATCAGCTCTACGTATACATATATCCCCTCCCACTGGAGCGTCCCTCGCACCCCCACCCTCATCCCACCCTTCTAGGTCATCACAGAGCACTGAGCTGAGTTCCCTGCGCTTTACTGCAGGTTCCTACTAGCCATCTGTTTTAGAGAAAAACAAATATTGTATATTCACACATATATATGGACTCTAAAGAAATGGTACAGATGAACCTGTTTGCAGGACAAGAATAGAGATGCAGACATGGACATGAGACACCAGGGGAAGAAGGGGAGGGTGGGACAAATTGGGAAAGTAGTAATGACATACATTGTTATCAGGTGCTGTGCAGAGTGTCTGGTAGGGAACCAGAGACATCCATGCCTCGAGGGGGTAGCACAGCCACACAGACACTCTGCTAGAAGGCTAGTGAGGCAGGAGGCAGCGAGCACCTTCCTGTTAGGGCTGGTTGAGGACAGATCTGCAACAGCTTCTGGGATGCTAATGATGGCCTTGAAGGGCAGAGAGACATTCCATGCAGAAACCAGGGCCCAGAGGCAGGAAACAGTATAGTGCGTTTATGGCATAATGAATCATCCAGCTGGGTGGGAGCTACAATTCCTGTGGGGACATGACTGATGCAGAGAATCTGGAAAGACAGGTTGGGACCAAAAGGAAGAATATGGATGCCAAGTTAATATTACCTCATTCCAAGGTGATTGAGATTTTTTGTTTGTCTGCAAAGACAATAAATTCCTTGTGGGTTAGTATTGCATCTTTTAATCTTAGTCACCCCAGGGCTTCTGCAACTGTAGTAGTACTCAATAAATTTTTTCAAAGGTTAAAAAAAGTCAAAAGGCATTTGGAACCAGTGAAATTGCTTGAGCAATGGTGTGATAGCATCAGTGTGTGCATGCGAGCATGCTCAGTTGCTTCAGTCATGTCCAAATCTATAGATTGGAGCCTGCTAGGCTCCTCTGTCCATGGAATTCTCCAGGCAAGAATTCTGGAGTGGGTTGCTATGCCCTCCTCCACGGGATCTTCCCCACCCAGGGATCAAACTCGCATTTCCTGCATTGAGGCAGATTTTTTACCGCTGAGCCACCAGGGAAGCTTATATCATAGCGTCAGGGCCGTGAGCAATTGAGTTTGTCAGAGAAATGAAGGGGAAGAGAGTGGACATTTGTGGTGCAGAGGCTGCTGAAATGAGAGTGTGGGTGAGAGGTTACGAGGCCTGAGTTAAGAGAGGAAGAAGTGAAGATGGATGGAACAAAAGGCCTTCCCAGGAGGACAGATGTGGGGCGTGAGACAGAGTAAGGAGTCAGATGTTAGTCTTTAACTGTACAGAACTAGGGAAGCCAGGAAGAAGAGCTGATGCGGGGTATAGGATAGGGAATGTTATCGTGGAGGGCTAGGAAGACAGCGGGCAGAGAACCTCACACGGCTGAACCCCACGGGGTGCCATTCACACCAGATTCCCTGTGAGTGGCTCCCCTGGAGTTTGTCAGACTCCATTCCTCTGACAAACTCAATTGCTCACAGCCCCTGCCTTCATACCCACTGGTAGTGGCCCCTCTGTAGGAAAGAGAATGGAAGGGTGGAATTCAGAGAGAGGTCTAGCCTAGGGGTAGGTTGTGGCAGGCTCTGTAGACATGGATCTCTCCCATGCACTGCTTCTCTCCAACTCTGGTCTGGCCTCTGCTGAGCTTCTCTTTCTCGCTGTCCTCTCCTTTTGCTTCCAGTTCCCCGGCTGGTCCCAGGGCCCAGAAGGCTCCCTGATCATTGCCCTGGGGAACGAGGATGCACTGGGAGAATACTCCTGCACCCCCTACAACAGTCTTGGCACTGCAGGGCCCTCCCCAGTCACCCGTGTTCTGCTCAAGGTGCGGCTTGGGGTGGGGGTTGGTGGGGTAGTGACAGCAGGTCAGGTGGCTGAAGATGCAAGGCTGGTACTGACACCAGGCTGATGGAAGTGGGTGGGACAAACACATGGGGAGCGGGGCTTCCAAGTCCGTTTGCCATGGTGGCAGCAGCCGTCAGATGCCACAGCAGAGGAGGTACCCTACCCGCCCCAACCCTTTAACAGGCTGCCTCCCTCGCTGGAGTGAAGAGAGTAGGAAGCAAAGGGGAGGGTGAAGGGTATTCTCTAGAGGTTTGTTCATCTTCAGAGAGGCCTCTGCCCATCAGCCCTGGTCTCTCCCACAATGTCCCTCCAGCCCCCTTGCTGGGAACAGAGATGAGCGAGAGATGCTGAGAGATGGAGACAGATGGGGGCCCCAGAGAAGGGGAGGGATGACCCTTAGATGGCAGTGTGAGAGAGCCCCCAGCCAATGCCAGATCTGGATTGCAGGCTCCCCCAGCTTTTCTAGAACGTCCCAAAGAAGAATATTTCCAAGAAGTAGGGCGAGAACTCCTTATCCCCTGCTCTGCCCGGGGAGACCCTTCGCCTACTATCTCTTGGGCCAAGGTAAGGCTCCTGACCCAACTCCACCTGTATTCACACCTGTTTTCACACTTGCCGCACCCCTGCCTCTTTGTGCCCCTGGATGTTTGGGAGGAGAGGGGAGGTGGGGAGGAGTGAGGACGAGAGGGCTGGGCGGGGAGGAAACTGGAGTGGCCCCGAGAGCTGAATGGCGCCCTTGGTGAGGGGTGGCTGCGTGTGTCCTCAGGGCTGACCAGTGGTTCTGTAGGTGGGCCAGGGGCTGCAGGGCCAGGCCCAGGTGGACAGCAACAGTAGCCTCATCCTGCGACCACTGACCAAGGAGGCCCACGGACGCTGGGAGTGCACAGCCAGCAATGCTGTGGCCCGAGTGGCCGCCTCCACGAATGTCTACGTGCTGGGTTAGTGGCTGTAGAGCAGGCTTGAGGCAGCCATGGGGGGAGGACACAGGGGAAACAATCATTTTGGGGGCCCCAGATGGGGCTCTTAGGTGGGGAGCCCCTGGGATGATGGGTGGTGAGCGGAAGGCTTGGATCCCCTGAACTCTTCACCCTCCCTCAGGACCCTGACCATCATCCCTCCATTCCCCCCACCCAGGCACCAGCCCCCATGTTGTAACCAATGTGTCCGTGGTACCTTTGCCCAAGGGTGCCAATGTCTCCTGGGAGCCTGGCTTTGATGGTGGCTATCTGCAGAGATTCAGTGTCTGGTACACCCCATTGTGAGTGACCTGCCCCTGCCATCCCTCTTCCCCCTCACCCTGATTCCCTCTGGCCCTCTGCCCTTTCTCCTACCTCTCTGTGCCAGCCCTGCCCTGACTCTGCTGTCCAATTTTCAGAGAATCTCAGGGGTTCAAGGCCCAGGTCCTGAGACCTGGGGTGGTTGAGGGGACAGGAGAGGTCAGCTCTCTGGACTCCAACCTTCCTCCTCTTCCTAGTTCATGAAATGCCCCCCAATTCCTCCTGTCCTCCAGGGCAAAGCGTCCTGACCGAGCCCACCATGACTGGGTGTCCATGGCAGTGCCTGTGGGTGCTGCTTTCCTCCTAGTGCCAGGCCTGCAGCCCCACACCCAGTACCAGTTCAGCGTCCTCGCTCAGAACAAGCTGGGGAGCGGGCCCTTCAGCGAGATTGTCTTGTCTGCCCCTGAAGGTGAGAGATCTCTTACCCAGAGCAGCAGACAAGGATGGGGAAGGGGTGCAGGGAAGTCCAGATACGGGCAGTCTGACCGGGGTTCGATCCCTGGCTTGGGACGATATCTTGGAGAAGGAAATGGCAACCCGCTCCAGTATTCTTGCCTAGAGAATTCCATGGACAGAGGAGCCTGGTGGGCTACAGTCCATGGGGAACAATTCCATTTCCAGGGGATGTGGAAGAGCAGGGGAGGGGCACTGGGGATGCAACCTTTACATGCCTCTGTGTCCCCCTCAGGGCTTCCTACCACACCAGCTGCCCCCAGTCCCCCCCCGACAGAGATGTCGCCTCCTCTGTCCCCTCCGCGAGGTCTGGTGGCAGTGAGGACACCCCGGGGGGTACTCCTGCACTGGGATCCCCCGGAACTGGTCCCTAAGAGACTGGATGGCTACATCCTGGAGGGACGGCAAGGCTCCCAGGGCTGGGAGGTGTTGGATCGGGCCGTGGCAGGCACTGAAATGCAGTTGTTGGTGCCAGGACTTATCAAGGTAGGTGTGGCGGGTAGGCACAGGGAGGGGTCCTGCCAGTGGCCCCCTCAGCCCCCTGCTGCACTCCCCAAACCTGGGCTCACCCTGATTTGACCATCATCACCTCCACTTGGCTTTCTACTTCACCCAACTGCAAAGTCTTTCCAAATGGGCTTGGGGTGGGCAGTGCTGAGCCTTGACCCCCTTCTTGGGCCCCGATCCCCAGGATGTTCTCTACGAATTCCGCCTCGTGGCCTTCTCTGGCGGCTATGTCAGTGATCCCAGCAACACGGCCAACGTCTCCACTTCTGGTGAGAACGCGGTAGGAGGGCAGAGCCCTGGTGACTGGGGGTCTCGGAGCCCCCGGTGTCATAGACACCGACCCTCCTTCATGTCCCCTTGCCCAGGCCTAGAAGTTTACCCCTCGCGCACACAGCTGCCAGGCCTCCTGCCCCAGCCAGTGCTGGCCGGCGTGGTGGGCGGGGTCTGCTTTCTGGGCGTGGCTGTGCTCGTGAGCATCTTGGCCGCCTGCCTCATGAACCGGCGCCGAGCTACCCGTCGCCGCCGCAAACGCCTCCGCCATGGTAGGTCACTTGGGGCCCCGCCCTCTATAAGCACCTCCTACTTGGAGAAATTGCAACGCCCTGCAAGGGCCAGGTGTGTTCCCCTTGCTTCCCACTTTTTCCACTTTTCCCAGGCAGATGGGGTTGGCGTCTGGTGTTGAGTGAGGTCTGGGCCCTGGGCCCTGGTGGGGCTTGGTTTTTCCTGGGTCACCTCTTGTCCTCTTACTCTTACAGATCCACCTCTTATCTTCTCTCCCACTGGAAAGTCAGCTGCCCAGTAAGTCCTCTGCTTTCTTGGCTTCCTTCTGCCTTCTGTGAGCACCTTCCTTTTCTGCACTTTGGGGAGGGGTAGGAGGGGTGGAACAGAAGTGAGAGGGAGGTGAGGATGGAAGTGCAGAGGCCCCAGCCTGGGGGCCGGCCCCGTGTCGCCTATGCCTTCCCTCCACCCCTCTACCATGTGGGTCCTTCTCTCCCTTGCTCTCCCTAGCTCTGCTCTGTTCTGCATCAAACCTCTCAAGGCCCGACGCTGGCTCCTGGGAGGGGGACTGGCCCCCTACCACAGACCCTGATCTCCTGTCCTTCCCCAGCTCTGCTCCGGGCTCGGGCAGTCCTGACAGCGTGGCGAAGCTGAAGCTCCAGGGTTCCCCAGTCCCCAGCCTGCGCCAGAGTCTGCTCTGGGGGGAACCTGCTGGACCCCCCAGCCCCCCTCCGGATCCTCCACCTAGCCGAGGGCCCTTACCCCTGGAGCCCATTTGCCGGGGACCAGATGGGCGCTTTGTGATGGGACCCCAGGTGGGGATCTCTGGAGCAAAGTCAGGCCCTGAGCAGTCCCAGCCTCGGACCCCCGCTCGGCCTCAGGCCAGGTCCTATGATTGCAGCAGCAGCAGCCCCAGTGGAATACCCCAGCCCCTCTGCATTGCAGACATCAGCCCTGTGGGGCCCCCTCGACCGGCCCCACCCAGTCCTCTGCCAGGTCCAGGACCCCTGCTCCAGTATCTGAGCCTGCCCTTCTTCCGGGAGATGAATGTAGATGGGGACTGGCTCCCCTTGGAGGAACCTGGGCCTGCTCCACCCACAGATTACATGGATACCCGGCCCTGCCCCACCTCATCTAACCTCCAGCCCCTGGACTGCCGCTCTGAGTCCCCCAGGGCAGCACTTCCTGGGGCCATGGCTGGGGTTGGGGTTGCCCCAGAGCCCCCGTACACAGCACTGGTTGACTGGACACTGAGGGAGCGGCTGCTGCCAAGCCTTCTCCCTGCTGCCCCTCGGGGCAGCCTCACAAGCCAGAGCAGTGGGCGGGGCAGCGCCTCCTTCCTTCGGCCCCCCTCCACAGTCCCCTCTACAGGAGGCAGCTACCTCAGCCCCGCTCCAGGAGACACCAGCAGCTGGGCCAGTGGCCCTGAGCGGTGGCCCCGAAGGGAGCATGTGGTGACAGTCAGCAAGAGGTGAGGGCAGTCCCTGCCCAGCTCTGCCCTGCCCTGCTTTGCCCTGCCCTGCCCTGCCCTGCCCTGTACAAATTCTCCCCACCCCTCTCCTATACCCTGTGCCTTCCCTGCTCCATCCCCACCTCGGGACCAGGAGAGTTTGTCTCCTTCTGGAAGCTTTTGCTGAGGTCCAGGGATCTTCAGAGGAAAGCCATGGCCCACCCTCAGTTTGGGGTCACCAGTTCAGGCTTTTCTGGCTACCCTCTATTCCTCCACCCACACCACACATTTGTCTCATTTCACAGGAGGAACACATCTGTGGATGAGAACTATGAGTGGGACTCAGAATTCCCAGGGGACATGGAGTTGCTGGAGACTCTGCACTTGGGCTTGGCTGGCCCTCGATCCCGACTTGAAGCTGAGCCAGAGCTAGGTGTGAGAGCCTTCCAGAAAGACAGGCACCCCTGGCCTCACTGTCCTACACCCCCAGCTTTAGGACTCAGCCTGTTCCCAGCTAGGCCCTGTGTGCCAGGCCCTCTCCTCTGATTGCCTTGGCTCCTCTGCACTGGTAGGCCCTAGAAAGCTTCATGGTACTGGTGAAACCCAAGAGTTCACCCAGGGAACCTTAAGACATCTTCCTTTTGTCATTCCTTTTGCAGGTGTGAAGACTCCAGAGGAGGGCTGCCTCCTGAAAACTGCCCATGCTCCTGGCCCTGAGGCCCGCTGTGCTGCCCTTCGGGAGGAATTCCTGGCCTTCCGCCGGCGCCGAGATGCCGCTAGGTCCCGGCTACCAGCCTATCGACAGCCCATCTTCCACCCTGAACAGGCCACTCTGCTGTGAATGCCCTAATGTGAGACAGGGTGAAGGCACACGGACCCTGCAGGGGAAGACCCCAGCAAGATCTTCTCCAGCCTGGGATGCTGCCCCTGCCCCTTTGGTGCTCAGGCATAGACCCTGACAGTGGGCTTGCTGAGGGGTGTATGGACTGAGGCCCTCGAGTATGGGGACTGCAACGGTGAACTTAGGTCTGCTTCTGTGTGTGTGTGTGTGTGTGTGTGTGTGTGTGTGTGTGTGTGTGTGTGTGTGGCGTGGTGGTGTGGGTGAGGCTTTTTTTTACAGGTAAATAAAGTGAAAAATCTTTCTGTGTGTCATCTGCTTTGAATCTGAGAGGGAAGTAGGAAAAAGTCCCTAAACCCTAAAAAATGAGGGGAGTCTGTGCAAGAATGGAGATACAGTCAAGATCCATTCCGAAAGCATTTATTAAGTGCCTACTGAGGTCAGCTGCTGAAGACCAGCCATTGAGCTAGGTGCTGAGAAAGTACAAAGTTCACAAGACATCTTAGCTCTTGGGGGAATTCTTTCTAGTCAGTGAAGCAGGCAAGTAAAGAAATAGTTACAGTGTGCTGTGATAAGTTCTACGATAAAGGTGTCTGTTGATTATTAAGGTAGCATGAAGGAAGGAGTCTGCAAACAGTGAATGCTTACAGCTTGTGCTGGGACAGGCATGTCACAGGAAGTGAGAACAATAGCCAGACACTGCAATTTTGTACATGTACTGTTGAATTCTCTACCACTCTGCGGTAGGTAGTACTATTAGCTCTATTTTATAGACTAGGTGACTGAGGGGTTCAGTGCTTAAGTAATCTGCCCCAAAGCCACGAAGTTGGTGATGGGTAGAGCAGTGAGAAGTCAGTCATGGGAGGGAGAGCATCCCAGGCAGAGGAACAGCCTGTGTGAACGTAAGGAGGAGTGAAAACACTTGGCATCCCAGGGAATCACTGGAATATAGGGGTAGGGAGAGCCGGGCAAGAGAGAATGGAAAAGTGAGAAGGCATTGGTTGTTGATGTGCTTGAAAACAAGTTTCAATGGAGGCTTCTATCATATATGAAGAACTCCACTGATGGGTATAAGCAGCGACTCCACCCCAGAGGGACTGCTCAACTGAAGCCTGAACACAGGTGGCGGCATTCTTTCAACTCCCAAAGGATGCTCTCCTCCATCCTCAGAGACAGAACTGCTAGTCTCCTCCACTGAAGGCTCTTCTGATCCCTCCAGTATAAAGCAGAGGTGCCAGGTCATAGGGAAGGAAATGAGGGAGAAAGAAGTCAAGTCTCAACCTTGGGTCCCAAAGCTGATCACGCCCCTTGGGCCTTGGGCGAGGGATGACCTCACTGTTAGTTTCTGCCCAGGCTTGAAGAAGGTGGGGAGCAAGACCACGTGCGGGAGCTGTCCTGGCCTGCTAGTTCCAGTCCTGCCACACCCTCGTCACTTGTGTCGGGGGAATGTTTTCCTGTGCCTCCATTTACCTACCACCCTATTTAAGCCAAAAGGATTCTTCCCACATAAAAACGCCCACAGTCTTGGGCTAACCTAGGCAGATAGTTTCCTACTGGGGCACACGTTTAAGGGCTCTGGGGTAGGGGTGGATGTTCCCAAGGGTTGAGGCCACTGCCTCCAGGTCCTTTAACCCACGCTCTGGTCCACCGCCCCCCTCTCTCTTAACCACTGCACTCCGCAGTTGCACTGCGGCGCCTTTAAACTCTCTCGGCCCTTGCCCCGCCCCTGGTCCGCCCCGTCCGAGGCGGGAGCAGGCTGAAAACCCCCGGCCCCGCCCGGGCGCTCCACTCGCGCTGCGGCCCCCGCCTAGAGTGCGCAACTCTCCGACCCACGTGAACCGTAAGCAGGAGGGAAGGGTCCTTGAGGGCGTGGGATATGCGCGGTCTCTAGAAAGCAAGAATCCCGAGCTTGCGGCTTGCTCCAGTGGGCTTGCGGATCGAGGGCTGGCAGGCAAGGGTCCGTTGACTGCGCTGCCCCGCCCTGGGCTGTCAGGTCCGTCCCCAGGCTCTGACCCCCGCATTGTTGAACGATGAGGTCAGGCGGTGTCGCTAGTGCATAGACGGGGCGTTCGTTGGGATCGGAGACTCTGGGACTGCGCTCCGCCCGGGGCAAGAAAAGGAGGGGGTCACGGACTATACGGCTGGCCCAGAGTGGTGCAGGGTACAGGGTCCCGGCGCCCACCCTTTGCCGGCTCCGCGCTGCCGGGCGTCCCAGGCGACCCTTCACTTCCTGGTTCCAGGAGCACGTGTGGGTGCTGCCTGCTCTCTTCGTTCCTGAAGCTCGTTTTTCTGGGGACTGGCTGTCGCGAGTTGGGGCGAGGGGGCGCCGTGCTCGGGTCCTGCAGTGGCCTCGCCTTCTCGGGTTTGGGCGGGGACCTGAAGTTACAGTTCTCTCTAGGAGGGTCCCTCGACCTCAAGCATCTGGGAGGTTGCAGCCCAGACAGCGCCTCGGGGTGCCCTGCCTGTAGGAGGCGGTGTTGGGGGAGGATGGCTGCTTTCCAGGCCTCCAGCCTCTACGGGAGCCGACGGCCCCACCCCTTGCCCCCCGCTGCTGGGAAAGTCGGTAGTGGCCGCGGGCAGGCAGGCGGGCTGCCCAGACCGCTGCGTCACCCGAGCGGCGGGCGGGGGGTGATTCATCCCAGTAACGGCCTAGGGTGTGGCGAGTGGGGGCGACTGTGGGGGGCGGACTAGTAGGACCGGAAATCGACTGCCGCAGACCTCCCCCATCTCCCCTGCCCCGCGCGCTCTGCTGGCCTCCTTGAGTTTCCTGGAGCCCCTACGGGTGATGCTCTGGGGAAGCTTGGTATCTGCGAGCAGAAACAAGCAGGGTAGTAGTGAGAATGGGCTAGTATGGGGATCCGGGGTAGGAGGACACCCGTGGTTCTCCTAGTTTTCTGACTCCAGAGCACCAGACAGACAGCTCCCGGTCTGTAACCCCACTTAGAATTTCTCCTTCCTAGTCCACAGGGAAGAGTTCAAACTGCAGAGGAGGCCAAGGTAGGGTGAGGCCAGCAGGCCCCTACCCTTCCAGAATCAACAAATAAGTCTGTTCCAAGTGCAATTCTTCCCCCACGCCCTACCCCAGCCCCCCTGGGGATTGACCTCTAATCCTCCCCCCGGCCCCACCCCATCCCTTCTCCCTCCAGGATTTTCAGATATGGGGCTGTCTAGCTCTGAATGGACCTTCTGTTGCCAGGATATTTCTTCTGAACCATTTCCTTGAATCTACATGTCTACCCCAACACTTGTAACTTCCCTTCTCCACATGCTTCTATTCCCTCCACAGCTGCTTCCTTGAGGAATCCCTTGCACCTGTCTGTACCTGTGAAGTGACCCCTTTCCAAGGATCCCACTTCTGCTCCCCCTGCCCTGCCTCTGATCCCGCCTCCTGACCACTTCTGCGCTGAGTGGATGTTTCTGCCTGGTGCCCCCACCCTGCCCCATTCCTGTGTTTGGTATACAGAAGCCATGGCAACGGCCCCCCCACACACCCCTCCTCCCCTGCAAGCCTTGTGGCTTCCTGTTTGTGTAGCTTCAGCTTTCTCTTCTGCTTCCTGACTCTGGATAGCAAGGGGGCTGCCCCAAGGTGGTCCCTCAGTCATAGGTCTCCCACCACCCCTGCTCCCTGTGGCACTTCACTTTAGAGGCAAGGGTTCCCACTTCGCTTTTTCAGGATAGTCCAAATGCCAATTGTGGGTTGGGAAGTCCCCCTGTGTCCTTTCTGCACAATGAATGGAGAGTCCCTTTGTCTTCACAATTCAACACCCCTGCCAGGAGCCCTGGAATCCTCCCACCCCACCCCCACCCCCACCCCCACGTCCGCCTTTTCTTTGGCATCAGCTCCTCAGCTCGGTGGGGTGAGGTAAGCGTCCCTGGTCCAGCCAGGGTCTGGGTGTGGCTGAGGCCTGGAGTGCCTTTTGCACCCCTCCGCTCTCCCAGCTGTTGTAACCTCCTGGGTGGGGGTGAGGGCTGTTCCACTGCTGTCTGGAGTACCTCTGGAGTTTACGTTCCTCCCTTACAACCCCCCAAGCTGTGCAGCTGTCGTCTTCCCTTTGGACCCCCAGCTCTGGGCATTTCCCACACAGCTTCTCCCCACTCCAGCAGGCAACTGGCTGCCTTCCCTCCTTTAAGGGCGAGCCTTGGGTGTCACTCCGGTGGGCCACTGCAGTCCCAGCAGCCACGGCTCCTCAGAGGTTGTCTGCTCGTAGGGGTGGGGAGAACAGCTGTGGGCAGGCTGCCTCATGGCTCTCCCTCCGGCCAGAGCTCTGCCTCATGGCTCTGGCACTGCAGGGTCTAGGGCAGTGGCCCCGAGTGGAGCTGAGACACTGCAGCTGGAGCCTGTGACCTTGCCAGCTGTGTCCAGGCCCCATACTTTAGGACGGCTCTCAACATCCACCCAGAGGTGAGCCTGGGGGGCTGAGTCTGTCCTACCTCTCCATAGGCAACACTGGAGGGGTCAGGCTTTGGCCCTGCTCCTTTCGTAACCCTAGTGTCCGGGTTAATCATTCTCCTGTCCTTTTCCTGGCCATAGTGATCTCTGGGCCTCAGGCCAGTTGGCTCCCTGGAGACACAGCCCTGAGGCCCAGGTGACCACAGTGAAGCTGCTCCTAGAAGTGAGGTCTGGACATGGGCCTGGGACAAGGGGACTTCCTGGTGCCAGCAGCCTCTGGCCCCCTCTCCTTCCTTCCAAGCCTCCCTATGCGTCAGGGGTCACAGGCTCACCGAGACTGAGTGGTGGCTGAGCAGTTGGGGCTGGGCTGGGGGCAGGGAATCTTGTCTACTCTCTCAGCAGACCTCAGCCACTCAACCGGCCTGCCCTCCCCCAGCTAAGTGTGTGTGTGGCTGGTGTGTGGGTCAAGGCCCAGACTGACATTTATCTGGCCGGGCTTTCAGGCTGAGTGAAGTGGGGGTGGGTTGCTCTTAATGAGGTTTAAAAATAGCTGATTTATGGGGAGGATCTCTACCGGAAATGTGCAGCCCTATAAGTTGGAGTCAGAAAGAGCAGTCCTGTTGGAGTGTGGGGAGGGGACGGCCTGAACTGAGCCCCCGCAGGGACTGAGGTGGCGGGGCGGTGGTTGAGGCAGCTGCTGTCCTTGTGACCTGCCCGGGGGTCAGGGAGGAGGCAGTAGGATAGCTCAACCTGCTGTGTGCCTGACTTCATCCCTCAAGTCTGACCTGGCCTGGGGCCAGATTGGGGAGGGGGAGTGTCTCCCTTCCCCCCCTCCAACTTAGGTGCCTGGTCTGGGGCATCCTCTTTTCTGTACAGTCAGCCAGCTCTGTTTCAGAGCAGAAAGAAGAGCCCATGGGGAGGAGACAGAGGCAGGAAATTGAGTCCCATCCCATCTTTGGTCCTGGCTCCCCCTTGACATGTGGCATTCCCAGGACAGGGCTCTGAGTGCGGGGACTTAGGCAGTGGGGTGGCGGGTGGGGACAGACTGCCCACCACGAGGTGCGGTGCTGTCAACTCAGGCCAGTGGTCAGGAAACCACCCCCGCCTCCCCATTCTTCCTAAGTGAGGTCCTCAAACTAATATCACCCAAGGCTCCTGAATTAGGCCTTATTCCTGCTATAACAAATTATCACAAATTTTGTGACTTAAAGCAACATACATTTAATATCTTGCGGTGCTAGGTCTCACTGGCTAAAATCAAGGTGTTGGTAGGGCTGCATTCTTTCTGGGGGTGCCTAGGGGAGATTCCACGCCTTGCCTTTCCTAGCTTCTTGAGGCCACTTGTATTGCTTGGTTCACGACCCTGTGAAACTCCATCATTGACTTCCTTCTCATTCTCCCACTTTGACTCAACTGCCTTCCTCTTTAACTTATAAGGACCCTTGTGAGTACATTGGGCCCCGCTGGATGACCCAGGGTACTTTCCCTATCTCAAGATCCCTAATTCAGTCACACCTGCAAAATCCCTTTTGCAATATAAGGTAACATTTGCAGGTTCTGGGAATTAGGACATAGGCACCTTTGCAGGAGCCATTCTGCCTCCCACTCCTTTTAGAAAGGAAAGTAGAATTAAATAACACCTGATTTCTTATGGAAAATCCCATTGCCTAGTGAAATCTGTTAAGGGCCTACTCAGACCTACCTCTCCAGGAAGCCCTCCAGGTTGCTTCTGTCCATACTCCTCCCTTAATTCCTGCAGCAAACGGGCTTCCCTGCTGGCTCAGCGGTAAAGAATCCACCTGCAATGCAGGAGATATGGGTTCAATCCCTGGGTCGGGAAGATCCCCTGGAGGAGGACATAGCGACCCACTCTGATATTCTTGCCTGGGGAATCTCATAGACAGAGGAACCTGGCAGGCTATAGTCCATGTTGTTGGGAAAGAGAAGACTTAGCAACTAAATAACGACAACGTGATCTGTGTAGTTTAATATTCATCCTGTACAACTCTTGTACTTTCGTATGTGCTGTCTTTGTCTCTCTGATGGCATTATGTGCAACTTTAGAATCAAGGATTTCTGTCTCTTCTGCAAGCCCCAGAGCAAATAGTGGGAGCTCAATGAAAGTGTTGGTTGCTCAGTCATGTCTGACTTTTTGCAAGCCCATGGGCTGTGGCCCGCCAGGCTCCTCAGTTCGTGGGATTTTCCAAGCAAGAATACTGGAGTGGGTTGCCATTTCCTACTTCAGGGGATCTTCCCAACCCAGAGATCAAACCCACATCTCTTGCATTTCCTGCATTGGCAGGTGTATTCTTTACCATTAGTGCCACCTGGGAAGCTCAATGAGTGGCTAATTGAGGGTAGATCTGTCCAGTCCTCTAACTCCTGGCATGGGTTCCCAAGCCACTCCATATGCTTTCCAACTCATTCTCCTTCCCAGACTGGAAGAGGCACAGTTGGGGTTAGAATGACCAGTTTGCCTTGGCTAAAGCTGACCACCCCTAATGAGGGGCTGAACCGCCAATCCTGGCCTCCTTTACCCTATGTTCTATTCCAGTGGGTTTTATACTTCATTGTAGGAGTGAAACCATTCAAATGAAATCTAATGGGAAGCCTCAATATAGTAGACAGGCTCCTGTCATAAGGGTGGGAGAACCCATAGGTGCCTGCATGGCCCCTTGACACCTCCTAGAGTTCTGAGTACTGTGACTTCTAGCCTGTGTCCAGGGGCCAAGGTGAGATTCTCTCATTTGGCAGCTGTTCTCCCCTCTGGGACCCACCCAAGGGATATGGTGTGTGTCTCTGGGGGCAGAGCCCCCCACTCCACAGGCTGCAGAGTGCTGACCGCAGGTCTGGGTGTGTCCTCTCCCCAGCCCCCCACAGCCACTGCCGCCACCCTTCGGAATGGCCAACAGGGGACCTGCCTATGGCCTGAGCCGGGAGGTACAGCAGAAGATTGAGAAACAATACGATGCGGACCTGGAGCAAATCCTGATCCAGTGGATTACCACCCAGTGCCGCAAGGATGTGGGCCGGCCCCAGCCTGGGCGCGAGAACTTCCAGAACTGGCTCAAGGATGGCACGGTGAGAGCAGGGCGCCTCTGACCAGAAGTGCAGACCAGAAGTGCCAAGAGCAAGAGTGGGCTGGGTCTGGGGGAGCGGGGATGGTCTCAGCTGAAGAAAGGAGTACAACCCTGTCCCCACCTTTCCTGAGCCCGGGTATCTCCATCATGCAGAGGCCCCCCTGTTTTCCTCTCTCCCACCAAGGAAGCCTTAGGTAACAGGAAGGAGGAGGAGCTCCAGGGGAAGAGCTGGGGGAGGTGTGCTCTAGTCAGTGATCCTTGAATAGCACAGTTCAGTTTCTGGGCTCAGAGGCAGGGGCTGGGCAGGAAGAAGCCCGAGGCTTTCTCCAGGTGAAGTCAGAGCTGTCCTCAGGTAGGAGAAGCACCTATGTTGATCTCGGGAGCTGAGGGTGGTGCACTGTGATCTGTGGTAGGCATGGCCTCACCTCTGCACGCCTGCTGTCCTCCCCCAGGTGCTGTGTGAGCTCATTAATGGGCTGTACCCTGAGGGGCAGGCGCCAGTGAAGAAGATCCAGGCCTCCACCATGGCCTTCAAGCAGATGGAGCAGATCTCCCAGTTCCTGCAAGCAGCCGAGCGCTACGGCATCAACACCACAGACATCTTCCAGACTGTGGACCTCTGGGAAGGTGGGCCAAGGCCAGGGTCAGGGCACTGTTGTCCAGAAGACCAGAGGTTGGCCTGAGCCATCTCCTCCAGGGAGAAGGGGCAGGTTTCTGGTACCCCGAGGACAGAGTGGAGTGTGTATGTGTGTGCGTGCTCGTTTGTTTGTGTTTTTATAGAGGAGTTGACCATGTTGGAGGTTGGAATGGAGAAGAATAGGGAGATCAAGAGTAAAAGAATTTGGGGGCTGGGCTTGCTGACTTAGTGATAGAGGTGGAAGCCTGGCATCCAGGACCCTAGCCCTGTGGAGGCTAATACAACCCCTCCTCCTCCCCAGGAAAAAACATGGCCTGTGTGCAGCGGACGCTGATGAATCTGGGCGGGCTAGCGGTAGCCCGGGACGATGGGCTCTTCTCTGGGGATCCTAACTGGTTTCCCAAGTGAGTATATTGGGCAGCCCAGGCTCTGGGCCAGCGTGGTGATTGTGCTCACTCCTGTCCCTGGGAAATGCCCTTTACAAAGCTCTTCCACATCCCTTGTCTCTGTCCTCACAACTTTCCTGGGATGGCACGGGACAGTCCCTTTTGAGAGATGAGGGGGTGGCTTCAGAGAGCTCGGTGCTCTGTGAGGCAGAGCGGGCACCAGCACTTACACCAAAGAAAGCCTGTGCTCTGCCCTGGGAGGACATTTACTGGGGCAGCCTCCACCCTCCTCCTAACCAGCATTCCCTTCCCACCCAGGAAATCCAAGGAGAACCCTCGGTACTTCTCGGACAACCAACTGCAGGAGGGCAAGAATGTGATTGGCTTACAGATGGGGACCAACCGTGGGGCTTCTCAGGCAGGCATGACTGGCTATGGGATGCCACGCCAGATCCTCTGATCTGCTCTGCAGCCCTGCCCCTGCCCTCCGTGAATGGTTAATATATATGGTGTTTTTTTTTTTTTTTTTTTTTATTTTAGCATTGACATTCCCTGAGAGCCCCCGGGAGCTCTCGCACCCCCTTCTGCCAGGGTGGGGGCCTGGCCTGTCTCCTCCGGGGGTGCCCGACGGTGGCCTCCCCCTTGTGCTTACTAATACATTCCCTTCTCCAAACCCACAAAACTGGACCAACTGGCCTCTTTTCTCCTGGGACCAAAATTGGGGGGGCCTCACCCCCTTTCCGCACCATACCTCTTCTCTTTCCTCTGGCCTCTTCCCTCTGAGCCTTGTGCCCTAATCCATTCCTTAGCTGGGAATCAAGGATGCTGCCTGATGGCCTTCTCTCCCCACAAGTATGCCTTGCCCACAGCTGTGGCTGCAGGGATTTAATTTATAGGGAGGGGCCTGTGGCAGCTGCCACCCCAGCCCCAGCTGGACTGCACTCCCCATGCTTTGGAGGCAGCCTGCCTTGGCAGAGGCCCCCAGTCTTCTCATTTTCCATTCCTTTCTGTGGCTAAGGGGTGGGGGTGAGGGGGCCTGGGAGGGAAGGCTGCTCACCATGGGCTGGGGCTTGAAGAATCTGAGTTTGCTGATTTAAATAAAGAATCTCTGGTCTTTTTTTTTTTTTGGATGGATTCTGGCTGTGTCTGGGGCCGCTGAACCCACCCACTGTGGGGAAGGGAGGGACGTGGGGGAAGTATAGTCACTGCAGGAAGGTGGGCGACCGTCCACACAGTCCTGAGTCCTGACAGGTGTCTGGGTTGGAGGCCCCTCCCACAGGCTTGATGCCAGGTGGCTTCTGTTGGAGCTGGCCAGACCAGCTTGAGGGGTGGGGTTGCAGTGGTGAGGGTCTGGTGAACAGGGGCATGAGTGAGCTGGAAGGAGTTGGTGGTGACTGGAGGGAGGAAGCCTTGTTGATCAGACACTTGCGAGCTGCATGTTCTCAAGAGCCTAGCAGCATCTTCTGGATGGGTGGCCTTGGACCACAATTGTCAAATTTTGGGGTCGGGTTGTCCTGACTCCTACCCGTGACCTGGGCAAGAATGTTCCACCTGTAGTTTCCAACCCCATGGCCTTCACATCAGGTCTGGCATCTCCCTCAAGGCCCTGGGCCAGTCCCCACCCCCATCAGCCAGCCTGGCCTCCATTGTCCCTCTTCCCACTTTTACTACCATTTATCTTTGTTTCCTGAGGAGGGAGAAAGCCGCAGCATTGTGCCTGAGGGTGACAGAATGTGCAGTGGTAGATAACCAGAGACCTTCCATTCTTATTTCTCCCACCCCACTGCAGCTCCCTCTCCCAAGAAGCACCTACTGTGTGCCAGGCCCTCCCTCTGCCAAGAAGCACCTACTGTGTGCCAGGCCCTCCCTCTGCCAAGAAGCACTTACTGTGTGCCAGGCCCTCCCTCTGCCAAGATGCACCCACTGTGTGCCAGGCCCCAGGCCACTGCTGTACATTAGCCATTAGCTCAGGGACTCTGCCTTATCCAAGCCCCAGCCATGGGTGAGATAGTATTTGCTTGCCTGCTGCACTCCCTTGGGTTGTAGCACAGATAAGATAGGCTGCCGCCTATGTGCAAATTCCCAGGGAGTTAGCTCTCACTCCACCCCATTATCTCCCAGTTATCTCCCATTCAGGAAAGCTTTGTAGAATGCCAGTAAGGAAGAGTGATGTCATTGCAGAGACAACATTGAATTCACTGATATTTAAACTGAAAAACCATTTGCACTCTTCTCTGATTTAACTATTAGTGGCTACAAATTATTGGCCATCGGCCTCATGAATTTTTGGGACCAGCACACCACAGAGCCAAGACAGAACCACCATGTTCTCCCAGCAGATTCCCATGATAGTCCACGAAGTGGATATTACTGTGTTATTCCTTCCTTTTGTTCCCAGATGAACCCACTGGATCTCAGGACAGGAAACTTGCCCAAGACCACATAAGGAGTTAGTGGAGGGACTGGGGTTTTGAGGGCTTCCCTGGTGGCTTAGTAGTAAAGAATCCATCTGCCAATGCAAGAGATTCAAGAGACATGGGTTTGATCCCTGGGCTGGGAAGATCCCCTGGAGAAGGGAATGCAACCCACCCCAATATTCATGCCTGGAAAATCCCATGGACAGAGGAGTTGGCAGGCTATAGTTCATGGGGTTGCAAAATAGTCGGACACAACTTAGGGATTAAACAGCAATAAGCAGAGTTTTGAATCCAGATCATCCTTGCTGGGAGCTCGCTGAGCCTTGCTGCTCCCCCTGGGACTGAATTTTGAGAGGTGTTCAGCCTCCTTCCTGGCTGCAACCACTACCCACCAACAAGCTGTGAGGCCCCTCCATGTCTCCCCTTAATCCATCTCACTCTAGGTTCAGCTCCTTCCTTCTGGAAATGACCTCCACTGACAACTCAACATTTTGTTTGGTTTTCTGATGGCTTCATTCCAGCATTTTATTCTATTTGAGGTCACAGTTTCATCCCTAATCTGGCCCCTCATATTTCCTGCTTCTCCAGGCCCTGGAGGCCAGCATGGGTCCCAGCCCTGGAATTGGAAGAAGTTCTCTGAATGACACCCCCTTTCCCTGCCATCTCCTAGCAGTTCATTCCCCATGGCTCTCCACACTGCTGTTCCCCAACACCTTGTGCCTACAGGTCTGTTCTGCTGCCCCGAACAATCTCCCCTCCCAGGTGTTACCGCAGCTCCCTTCTCTCCTTCAAGTCTTTGTTCAAATGTCACCTTCCAAGTACTGCCTTCCCTGCCCACCCTACTTAAAACTACACACTCCACCCTCAACCTGCACCCCATCATCCTTCCCTGCTTTCTCCTATCACTACCCGATATCCAATAAATTTTACTTATTTATTTTCTGACTCCACCACAGAATGCATAGTCTGTAAAGAACAGGTTTGTGTTAGTTTTGTTGATACAGAGTAGTGCCTGGCATGTTATAGGTGCTGGATAAATATTTGTTGAATGAATAAATGAATGAATGAGTGAATATCACAAGGCCCTCATGCTCCCGAATCCCATGGCATGGTGCCCAGCCACCCCAGTGTCCCAGCAACCAACCTAGCTTGTCATTGGATCTGAAATGGAACCAGCCTGTCTGTCAGTTTCTGATGCTTCCTCATCTTTCATTTCCAAAAGATAAAAACCTGAGAAGTCAGTCCTCCCCACAGCCAGAGGAGTGGTGGTTGGGAAGGGGATGGAGAGTGGTTTGTGTGCTCTGGGCAAATGGAAGGTCTCTGAGGACTTGGCAGGAAAAAAAAAAATGGGAGGACGGCAGGGGGAAGTGTCAACTTTGGTTCATTTACTCCTTGTGTTCAGCCTTGAAGTGGGAAATCACTGTGTAGGTAAAGGGAAAGTAGGCTTGGCCTGTGGTGGCTGATGGGAAGGAGAGCTGGAGCAGGGAGGCAGGGAGGAGCAGGAGATGGAGAAAGGGGAGGAAGAGAGATTCACAGTGTGGCTGACCTGTGTGGAAATAACTTGGTTCTGCACAGTCTGTTCCTGTGTACTGAATGTGCATCCAGGTGTGTGAGAATTCACAGCACAAGGGCTCACGGGGTGACCATGTGTGGAGGCTGCCTGTGAGCATGTGTTTACCAAGGACTGGGGACTGGAGGTGCGGAGAGGTGTGTGTAGGCAGAGTGTAAGCATCTGAGCCCTTGTGCATGGCTCCATGGACAACAGTAGGTCCATTCTTGCCTGCGCAGCCCAGGGAGGCCTGTGAGAGCTTGGCAAAAGGCCCAAGGATCGGTGAAACAGGGAAAGGGCTGGACAGTAGGGCCCCAGGGAGGGAGCAATAAAGAGCCTGGGATTAAATTTGAAGAGAAGGCTAAAGGTAAATTAGTAATCGGCTCCTTGCAAAGAAATGAGTTTTAGTCCCAGTGGCTGGGGAGGTAGATTAAAAGCAAATGCACTGAAGTTGCACATAGAGAAATTTAGTTTAAACAAGGAAAAATGATCCTCTTGACTCAGGTGTTTTAGCCTCTGGATTCTCTTAAGGGTTAGGAGGAATGCTTTAAATAATAGTACAGATTCCATCTTTTTTTTTTTTTTAGTTCTACCAGTTTATTGCTACCAACTCATCTCCCTCCACCCTCATGCATGCATGCTCAGTCATGTAACCCCATGGACTGCAGCCCACCAGGCTCATCTGTCCATGGACTTTTCCAGGCAAGAATACTGGAGTGGGTTGCCATTTCCTTCTCCACAAATCTCATCTTCTTAACATGGAAAATGGGCAATTCTGTCTGGAAACACTCATATATAACCCATTTTTTCATTCATGTATTCTTTCCTTCAACAGTTATTGGGGTTCTACCCTATGCCAGGCATAGGAGATATGAAGATTATTAACACATGATCTCTTTGCTCAAAAGTGCGTAGTCCTGTAGGGGAGATAAAACACGGAAATGAGCCAAGGTAATTCAGAAAGCCAGTGATAAGTGCCTTTGGAGAAATGCCAATAGGGCTCTCGGGGAAGATCACTGGCCAACCTCCCACGGTCCTGGGTCATTTCTGGAGTGGAGACTGGTGGTGATATTATGGTGAGCTGAGGCTGTGTGTCTCAGGGATCCTCTCTCTGATCTGTCCGGAGGAGTGGGGCTGCTGGTTGGGGTTGGGGGGAGTTGCTCCTCCAGAAAAAGGAGTCACTAGCTCTGTGGTGAAAAGTCAAGTTTCAGTGGATGGTGAAGGTGCTGTTCTTTTCCTGCCTGGAATGGGGGTGGGCAAAGAGGTCCGAGTCAGGGTGAGAACCAGGGATTGGGCCGGCACGGATCAACATCACTGGTGGAGGGTGGGTGTGGAGGGGGTCATACAAATGTTGCCCCAGGCCTGGGGCTGTCACACCATTTCACCCCACTGTTGGCAGGGCTGAGTTTGGAGCTCTGTTTCCATGAGAGCTCGGTGTGGGGCTGAATCATCACAGTGGTGATGATGACTCTTGATTCACTACCATTTTTCTGCTAGTCACTGTGCTAAGGATTTAACCTATATATTATATTTGTCCTTTCACTATTTCAAAAAATATTTATTGAGCACCTATTCAGGGCAAGGCATCTATTGGATGTTGGAGGATACAGCAGTCAACAAGGCAAGTGTAGTCTGTGCACTCCTGGGAGGAGCTAGCAGAGCAGAGAGCTGGTTGTAATATAATGGGATTTGTGGTGAACTAAGGGGAGTCTAGGTGAGAAGCCGGAGGAGGAGACTTAGCACAGCCTCTCGGGGAGGGACATCAGTGAAGATTTCTGGAAGGTGAGGTGTGCACTGAGGATTTAAGGATAATTAGAAGCATAAGGGAGAGGCCAGTAGTGATGAGGTTGGTGGTGTTCTCAGCCAGGCTGCAGCATGGGCATGAGCTGGAGATGGGAATGTGCAGGGCCAGACAGTAGAATGGGTGTGTTTAGAGGTGGGAGGGGTGGGTGCTGAGAAATGCACAATATCAGAGGGGCTTCAATGTCAATGAATAATTTTGGACCTTTCATTAAGGGCAAGGGGGAGACACTGCTTAAAATCAGGAGGATGAAGAGATGAGAGTTGGGTTTTAATTTAGCCAAATTCCTTAGGCTGTAGGGTAGAGAATGACCTAGGAAGGGTAGAGAATTATCTAGAATTATCTACTGAGTGAGGCAGGTCGACTCCAGGAGATTACTGCAGCAGTCCAGACGGAAGTGAGAGCAGCTGGGGAAGGAAGGCCAGTGAAGATGGAAAGAAGAGACTGGATTTCAAAATTGTTTAGTACTCTGTGCAGAGTGAAGGGGGGAGAAGGACCCAGAAAGACAGGCTTCTGGCTTCAGCCACTAAGCAAATGGTGTCTGGATCTGGGTCACGAAATGTAATGGGCTTCCCTGGTGGCTCAGATGGTAAAGAATCTGCCTGCAATGCACGAGACCTGGATTCGATCCCTGGGTTGGGAAGATCGCCTGGTAAAGGGAATGGCTACCCACTCCAGTTTTCTTGCCCGGAGAATTCCATGAACAGGAGAGCCTGGAGGGCTCTCACAAAGAGTCACAAAGAGTTGGACACAACTGAGTGACTGACACACGTGGAATATTATTCTCTCCCATTTTACAGATGGGGAACCTGAGGATAAAAGTAACTTGCAGAATCCAGCAGGTGGCTGAACTGGGACTTACACTTGTAGCAGAAGAAGCCCAAGTTAACTGCTCACCCCATGATGGTGCTTCCTGGCTTGGTGGCTGACACTAGGGAGGGATTCCACTTGCAGCCAGCACAAACTGTGGCTTTTCTGTGGGTGGAGGCTGCGGCCACAGTGAGGAAGGGAGAGGTCAGGCTTAGGAGGAGTGCAGAAAGTTCAACTCTCCAGCAGCCACCTCTTTAAGGCAAATGAAGAACTGGCAGAACTGGCAGCTATGAAAAGGAACTAATGGAGAGACCTCAAGGCCCAGCCCCTGATCCTGTAACTTGGGGTTTCTGTCCTCAAGTCTCCTTGATTTTTTTGGAGCCCACTGACATCCTAGCATTTCCCTCCAGCAAGAAAAACTACAACCACCAGGACGATATCTGAGAGGCGTGCTTTCAAGGCACTTCCGTATCTATGAATTCCAGGGACTGGGAGCCTTGTCACCACTCGGGAAGGCTTGAATATTTTTATACCCTTTGGGGAGAAGAGAGAAACTGAATCCTAGAGACTATAAGTGATGGTCCAGGGCCCCAGGGACTTTGAGAACAGGAAGCACTCCTCAAGTGTCTTTAGATGGCTCCTGGTTCTCCAAACAGTAGTACTAGACCCAGAAGGAGCTCATCCCAAGCTCATGGTTTTGAATTGGTTCTGCATGTACTAGAATCCAGGTCTTTGGACTCCTGGTCACTCACCAGGTGTTGAAAATACCCATGTCAAGCATCCCTGGGGATGGGACTGACTGGAGAGTCCAGCAAACACACAGGATGGTTGGAATGCCTCAGGCCCCATCCAGGATCTTCCTCAACCCTGCCACCCTCTAAGAATTGAAATCCCCTCGGGTACTGGTTGGAGATGCAAATTCTAGTTAGTCCTGTTAGGCCAGAAATATGCGGTGAAGGTAGTGGGGCTGGTGACCTGAATTTACATTTTAAATGGGCTCCCCGTGTAATTCTTAGGCAGCACTGTCCTAGGAGATTCAGAGAGAGAAGTTTCTCCAACAAGAAAATTGAGATCTGAGCCAGCCCTGGCTGTGCCTTGAACTGGAGTTGTCTCCACCCCCCCACCCCACCCCCCGACCACCACCCCCCTGTACTGTTTGGCGACTGTGGCTGGGTTGCCAGGGGAACCAGGCTTTGTAACTTCCTTGCTTTGGCGGTTTTCCCCTCCTTGGCCTTATCTCAGCGTCCGCCACCCAGTCCGGGCCCGTGCTGGTCACGTAGGAGGGGAAGCCGGTGCCAGGCATGCGGAGGCGTGTCCAGGGCACCAGGGCAATGCTGACCCAAGAACGTGGGGCAGGCAGGAGGGTGGAGATGAGATTTTTGAAGTTGGGAAGGTTGCAGATTTATTGATGACTTTCTTCTTGGCCTGAGAGTTATCTGCCCAGGGGGAATGTGGCCAGGTAGGGAGGTTAAGGGAATCGGGAGGTATGACCAGCATGAGGCTCTCTCTGTCACTGTTCTGCCCATGGAGGGGAGGGCACCAATATCAGAGGGTGATATTGCCCTACTGGCCTGTACCCTCTCATCTTTCCCTCCCCTCTTCTAGACCCAAGGACTCCAACCAGCCACAGGCATCACCCAGCAGTTCTCACTTCCATTCTCACCCTAACCATCTTCTTCCCCGTTTCACTCCATCCTACTCTTGCCTTGGTGCTCACAGTCTTTCTCCTTGGCCTCAGATTTTTTCTTGTCAAACTCTCTCCCCAGTCCCTGCCCCTTGCCTGATCTCTCAGGCTGTAGCAGAAAGGCTCTACAGTTTTTAAGAATGGGAAAGAGAAAGAGAGTTTTGAAGAAAGCGGGAAGGCAGTAAATTCCTGGTGGAAAATAATTCACACGTTTAAGTATTTATTTATGTTTTAAGCCATACTTTGTTTTAGAAAGACTTGAGGCAATTTTGAGAGTTCAGATATTCCAGGAAGAAGGAGGTTGTGAAACAGTCTCTCAGGCTTCCTTGCAACTTAGAGGATTTACAGCTTGATTCCTGGTTGTGTTTATACGACACTGAGGACAAAAGACATTCCCTCCTCCCCCAATATCCCCCTGCTTTGTGGGAAGGGAAAGGAAAGAAAGCCACCAGGCAGTATGCAAACTGATTTTTGAACCTGGTTTGCCCTTCACAGCCCATCTCTTCTGGGCTATTATCCATCTCATAGATGAGGAAACAAGACTCAGGTGGTTGGGCAGGTCACCTAAGGCCTCTCAGCTATAAGCGGCTGTGCTGGGGGTCAAACTCTGTTGGTCTGGCTCCCAAAACTTAGTCACTACTATCCTTCTTCACTGTGCTGCCTCAGGAGCACGAGTCATGGGGAGAGCTCCCTCCAGGCTGCCCCAGATAGAACTGTGGGCTCTGAACAGCCTAGGAAACAGTCTTGCTTTAGCGAGACCTGAGTGGACTTCCTAGAATTCCCTTCACAGGCAGGTGTTACCCCTAAGAATGGAGAAGAAGCTGCCACAGGAGGCAGGTCCAGAGGAGGGAAGTGGGGTCTCTATCCTGGAGAAATGCCAGAATGTGTGCATATAGCAAAGGAGTTCAGAGAGAACAGGAGTGTAGCAGACCACCACTAATCCACAACTCCATGCACTGAACACAAAAGCTTCTATAGGAATGCAGAAGCCCCATCTTTTTTGCCCATTGTACATGTGTGGTCCTGCTCCCCACTATCCCACGTCTAGAGTGTGCAACTCTGATCCCTGTGCTCAGAAGTACAGGTTCCTAAATGCATTTCAAAGAGACAGAGAAAGAATCAGTCTCCTTTCTCATGCTCTTAGGCAGGAGACATGTTCCATTGAGAGGCCAGACTTTTCATTTTAACCAAATGGCTCCCCTGGGTCCTGTCTCCCAGGCTCCTCCCATTTAAATGTGCTGATTCATCACAGAGTCAAAATTCTTATCCCTCTTGCCTCAGGCAACATGGGAGCATCTCAGGAGACTAGCCAGATGGGGCCTGCCTAACCCAGCACCCCAAGGCCCTGTGGGGTGAGGAAGAGCTATGGGAGCCAGCCCAGGCCTTGGGCTTTGCTCCCAGCCCTGAGGCACCCAGCAAATCTCTCAGCTCTCGGCTGCTGGCCAACAATCCAGGGTTTACTCTGGACTTCAATGGGAGTGGCGACTTGGTAGGAAGGATCAGGCAGCCAGAGGTGGGGCTAGGGTTGAGCAGAGAATTCGGACCTGCCCTCTTCCTCAGGCGACTGCAGCCAGCCATCCCCCATTGTTCTCACCCCTCTGCTTGCTGGGCGTGAGAATGCTGGACGTGGGGCAGAGCAGAGGAGGAGAGTTAATAGAGAGCTTGGGGGTCGGAGTAGAAGGAGGAAAATCCAAAAGATGAGATGAAGAAAAGGAACGGCCCAGGGGAGAAGGTGGAAGAGGGCAGTGAGGGAGGAGCTAGCAGAGCAGCTGAGGTTGGGAGGTGAGAGCAAGGGCACTTGCCCCAGTCCCATCGGACATGGTTGGGCATTTAAGCCAAGTTTTGCTGAGAAGGGAAAGGTTGCCGCCCACTTATCAGGGGCAAAACTGCTGGGTTTTGTGAGGCCTGAAGTCTTGGAAGCCCCTTTTAAGAAAAATGATACAAAATTAATTAGAGGAGTAAACACTTAATTAGAATAGTAAGTCACAACAAATTATACATTAAAAAAAAAAATCTGGCAAATATTGTAAGCATCATGACATCTGGAAGAATGACATAAGATTCGTATGAATTTCTCAACCACAAATTGACTCTTGCCATGGGTGCTTGCCATCCACCTCTGCAAGGATTAAATCCTGTGCCGCTGCAGCTGCTGACCCTCAATACCCCCCTGAAGGAGTTCAGGGTGGAGAGCAGAAATAAGGTACTCTGCTCCTGGAAAACTGGCAGGACAGGTCTTTAGATAGATATTCTCAGAAGCTGATTTTAGGAGTCCAATTCTTCTATCTCCTCATATCTAGAAAAACACTAAAATCCTTCATAGTGACGACTGTTTCTTGTGACTAGCAGAAGCTTCAGGAGACTAGCAGAACCTTTCTAAAAAATAAACGTGCTTGATTGCATGTGTTCCTCCTTTACCAAGATCACATACATATGACCTTCCCCTCTTCCTCTTTGGAGCAGTCTCTCAGAGCTACCTGAGGTGCTATCTCCTGGGCTGCAGTCCTCATTTTGCCCCCAGTAAAACTTAACTCACAATTCTCACATTGTACACTTTTTTTAAGTCAACAAATTCGCTGCCTGTTCAGTTCAGTTCAGTCACTCCGTCGTGTCCGACTCTTTGCGACCCCATGAGTCGAATCGCAACACGCCAGGCCTCCCTGTCCATCACCAACTCCCGGAGTTTACCCAAACCCATGTCCATCGAGTCAGTGATGCCATCCAACCATCTCATCCTCTGTCGTCCCCTTCTCCTCCTGCCCCCAATCCTTCCCAGTATCAGGGTCTTTTCCAATGAGTCAACTCCTCACAAGAAGTGGCCAAAGTATTGGTGTTTCAGCTTCAACATCAGTCCTTCCAATGAACACCCAGGACTGATCTCCTTTAGGATGGACTGGTTGGATCTCTTTGCAGTCCAAGGCCTGAAACAAGTGTAAAAAAGTTTTTGCCTTTACCTTTTTTTGGCTGCTTATTTTTTGTCTCTCCACATGTCAATGACTTTATAATATTAATATTACTTTTTATAGAGAATGGGCTTCCCTGGTAGCTCAGCCAAGAACTACCAGTTTTTCCTCTGGCATGATTTTGATCAGCCCTTTTATTATTGACAGAGTAGAATGTTTCATTCATTTCAGTTTCTTGTTCTATCAGTTTTTTGATTGCGGTCAAATTTGAGAAATCTGTGAAATTTCTTATACGAGTTGTAGGATTTGAGGAGACTGTTCAGTAAGTAATCTTAAATATTCTTTGAGTTGATGGCACTCATTGACCAGACTGTCATAAGTACTTATTTTAGTGTACTAATGTGAATTTTATGCAGTCTCCAGCAGTGTCAATCTTTTATGTCAAACCAACAAGAATTTTAATATTGTACCAATATATTCATGTGATTTTCCCCCCTGGTTAGTTGGATTATTAAACAATCCAAGCACTTGTTTATTCTGTTCAAAAATTTTCTATTCCTCTTATTGAACTGGGGCTTCCCAGGTGACTCAGAAGGTGAAGAATCTGCCTGCAATGGAGGAGACCCAGGTTTGACCCTGGGTTGGAAAGATTCCCTGGAGAAGAGAATGGCTACCCACTCCAGTATTCTTGCCTGGAGAATCCCATGGACAGAGGAGCCTGGTGGGATACAGTCCATGGGGTCACGAAGAGTTGGACAACTGAACGACTAACATTCATTGGATTACCTTTTTTGATAATCTGAAAATTTTTGTTTCAATTTGCTTCTCAATTTCAAAATAATTTCTACTGATTTCATGGTTCATTTGTATTACTTTTGTTTCATAAATCCATTAATTTCTTTTACTGAGATCTAATTAACATATAACATTGTATTAGTTTCAGGAATATACTACAGTGATTCCATATTTGTATTTATCATGAAATTATCACCACAATAATTCATCACCATGTATAGTCATAATTTTTTTCCTACGATGAGAACTTATAAGATCTGCAACTTTCAAATATACAATACAATATTACTAACGATAGACACCATGCTGTACATTATATCTCCAGGACTTTTATTATTTTTTTGGCCACACTGCATGGCAAATGGGACCTTAGTTCCCCAGTCAGGAATGGAACCCATGCCCCCTGCAGTGGAAATGTGGAGTCTTGACCACTGGACAGCTAGGGAAGTCCCAGGACTTATAACTGGAAGTTTGGAATTTTGTATTTTTTCACCCCCTATTCTGCCTCTGGCAGTCACGTCTGTTCTCTGTACCTATGAATTCTCTATTTTTTAGATTCCACATATAAGTGATACCATATTGTATTTGTTTTTCTCTATTTGACTTATTTCACTTAGCATGATGCCCTCAAGGATGACCCATGTTGTTGCAAATAGCAAGATTTCAGTCTTTTTAAAAAAATAATTGAATAATATTCCATTGTATATAGACACATACCATATTTTCTTTATACATTGATGGATATTTAGGGTGCTTCCATGCCTTGGCTATTGGCTGTAGTGAACACGGGGTTCATAAATCCTTTTAGGTAGTGTTTTTATTTCCTTTGGATAAATACTCATAAGTGGAATTGCTGGATCATATGGTAGTTCTATTTTTAATTTTTTGAGGAACCTCTATACTATTTGCCAAAGAGGCTATACCAATTTCCATTCCCACCAACAGTGAACAAGGATTCCCTTTTCTCCACATCCCCAGCAACACTTATTGTCTCTTGTCTTTTTTTTTTAATTAATTAATTTTTTATTGAAGGCTAATTGCTTTACTAGCTCTTGTCTTTTTGATAATAACCATTCTAACATGTGTGAGGTGATACCTCATTGTGGTTTTGATTTGCATTTTCCTGATAATTACTGCTATTGAGCACCTTTTCATGTACCTGTTGGCTGTTGTATGTCTTCTCTGGAAAAACATTGATTCTGATCCTCTGTCCATTTTTCAACCAGTTTTTTTTTCGACTGGGATGTGTGGCATGCAGGATCTTAGTTCCCAGACCAGGAATCGAACCCATGCCCCTTCAGTGGAAACTCTGAGTCCTAATCACTGGAATACCAGGGAATTCCCTCAACTTCCTTTTGAAACTGCATTCATGCTAAGTCGCTTCAGTCATGTCTGACTCTTTGTGACCCCATGGACTGTAGCCCACCAGGCTCCTCTATCCATGGGATTCTCCAAGCAAGAATACTGGAGTGGATTGCCATTTCTCCTCCAGGGGATCTTCCTGACCCAGGAATCCAACCGGCATCTCCTGCATCGAAGGCAGATTCTTTACCGTCTGAGCCACCAGGGACAAAAGCCTGGGAGGCAATTCCTTTACCCTGCATTCCTCCATCCCCCTTCTTCCTGAGTCCACCTCACACCTTTTCCTAAGAGAGGCAGCCTGGGTTGAGAAAAGAACACTAATTTTTGAGTTCGGACAGTTATCTCTCTTGGCCTTAGTCTCCTCTTTGTTGATGGGGATAATAACTACCTCCATATAGATGCGGCTGTGAGAAGTGGGAGGAAATTGTAGAGGAAGTACCCACAGGGGACTGCTTACTTCATCTTCCTTCCTCTCTGGGCTCCAGGGAAGAGGCTGGGGAAGGAAGGGTGCCAGCAACAGGAAAGCCCAAACCCTTCCCCCACCACCCCTCGAGCTGGGAGGATTGTCCCTGGGAGGATGGGAGGATAGCTACTCTTCCTCCCCCTCCCTCTGATCTCACCTCCAACACTTTCAGCCTGCCCCACTCCCTCAATTTTGTCCAGAGGATCCCAAAGGAGATAAGGTTGGGAAATCTAGGGAAGGAATGTGAAGCTTGCCAGAGTTGAGTCCTTTTAAAAACAGCTGGGGGTGACCTGGTTTCCCTTCCCCCTTTCCCCTGAAGCTTGTGAACAGCCCTCTGCAACCCTAACTCCACAGCCAATCCTTCAGCCCCAAGTGTGTCACAGGAGGCAGTGACTGGCTCTGCAACACAAAAGTCAGGGTGGAGTAAACTCCAGAAAGGAGGGCTGTGGAGAGATGTCTAGGGGCGGGGAAGTGGCTCATAGGACTGCAGTCACCGCTTCTTTTTGGTCCAGGAGTTGTTTATCAGTACTTGGTCGAGTGGAAAGGTTTTTTTGAGGCTTGGAGCAGGTATGGCTGGGGGGGTCCAGTTCAATTCTCTCTCTGCAGGTTGGGAGGGGGTAGGGTTTAGTCACTAAATCCTGTCCCATTCTTGCGACCCTATGCACTCCAGCCTGCCAGGCTCCTATGTCCATGGGATTCTCTAGGCAAGAATACTGGAGTGGGTTGCCGTTTCCGTCTCCAGGGAATCCTCTCGACCCAGGAAACAAACAGGGGTCTCCTGCATTGCAGGCAGATTGGGAGGCAGAGGTGCCAAACCAAACTGCGAAAATCGTAAAACTCCTAAAAATCTTTCCAGAACAGTATATACAAACCGGGAAGCGTTAAAAGGCGGGTTCCCTAAAGCCAGGTCCATGGAGTTCGATTTCAGATAGTCTGGTAGAGTCTACATTTTATTTTGAATAAACTCTCCCAGGTAATTCTGAGCTGGAGGTCTGAAGTCACTATTTTAAGGAACTGCTCCTTAAACTACATACATGTCCTCACTGCTGGAAGACCAGACTGCTGTTTTGAAAGTTGTTTCGGGGGATCCTGCTTGCTTCTCTGCAGATTAAATTCTCATCAGGGTTTGGCTTGGCTCCTCACACTGGGGCAACGGTAACCATGGTAACCTAAATGGGGAGTAGGGGAAAAATCGTGAACCTGGGCCTGGCTCCTGGAGGGGCTGGCAGCAGTTAGACCCGGACCCATGCTAGGCCCTTGACAATTTGGATCTTGACCTAAGAGTTCAGGCAAAGCAAAGTGAAGAGCGGGGCGCTCCAGAGAGGGTCATTCTTTCAGAGACACGGTTCCCTGCTTCAACGCCGGCGGGAATGGACACAAGCAGAGGTTCGGGTTCCTGAAGCCACTGCGCTCGCCCCTCCGCCAAACTGGAGCGGAGAGGCGGGGCCGGGCCGGGCCGGGGGCGGGGCCTGGACCTTGGAACGCGCGTTCTTGGTTACTATGGTAACGCGTCAACACCCGGCGCGGAAGTGGTGTTGTGGGCTGCAGACACGGTGGAGGCGCGGAGTTGGGGCTTGCGGCTGAGATGGTGAGGTCCCGGGTGTGGAGGAGAACCTTGGATGGGGACCTCACGTGTTTTCAATTGTGTTGGGGTTCTGAGCGGGGGAAAATGAGGATCTGCGAGGGGGAGAGAAGTTGGGTGTGGGGGTCAGAAGGTCCAGGAACAGGGATGACAACCCTAGAAGAGGTTAGGGGAGTCCGGAGGGGGATCCAAAAGAGAAATAAGCGATTGGAAATGTAATCTGGTGCTGAGCCGAGGAGGTGGGAAAGTGCTGTTCCGATCCTCATCCCCCTCCCATCTGGCTGGGGATTGTGGAATGTGACGTGGAAAAACCACTGGTGAGGAGGCCAGATAACAGGTTATGTTCTGCCTATATGAACCTATGTGCAAAAGAGACACTAGATCCCCGGGTACACACAGGAAAAGGACAAGCCTTCGTCTTTTTTCAGTTGACAGGTGTTACAGTTAAGTCAGGGAAACTCCACACCGCCCTGTGCCCGCCCTGTTCCAGCCGCGTTCCAGCTCTGTCTTGCTGGATTTGAGCTGAACATCCAGGATCTCAGGACATCTGGCACTGCAGTATTTAAGGGCTGCACGCTCTGTGTTCAGAGTCAGGGCAGCATGTCTGACTAGCAGTGCCACAGTGTGTAAGTCACCTAATGTCCCCGAACCTCAGTTTTCTCTTGTTATTGGGGCTCTGGGTCACTCACAGGTACTCAACAAACATTTGCAAACCAATAAGTGAATGAATGAATAGGGTACCAGATTTGAAAGTCCCTGGAAAGAGATTGGGGCTTCCCTGATAATTCAGTTGGTAAAGAATCCACCTGCAATGCATGAGACCCCAGCTGGAGGGATTGAGACTGGTCTAGCAGGCCTGCAGTTTCCTGGGGTGGACAGGATGACATGAGAGTTTGAAAGGGCAGCATGCCTGGGAGAAGGTAAGAAAGTAATGTCTGGGATCCAGGGAGGATGGTATGGTCCCTGAGGGATAAGTGAGATGGGGCAGAGTGTAGGTGTTGGAGCCTTGGGTTACTGGAAATAACCTTAGAATTTCTGGGTGCACACCCTATGGCAAAGGTAGCTCCTTCAATGTACTTGTGGACACACTTCATGCTCAGAGGTCACTCTGCTTTTCTGAGACTAAGTGGTTCAAATTCAGGGTACCCAAGTTGTAGTTTCTAGAAGAGCTTTGTTAATGATAAAAGAAACAAATCTCTGGAGGAGAGCAGTTCCCAACTTCTGAGGACTCTCTGTAATGTTGCAGCGGGGGTCTCCTTTCACTTATGCTTTTTATGATGCATATTTGTTCCTGGATCTCCATATTTGTCTCCACCTGGGGATCTAGTGTCTCTTTTGGACATAGGTTTACGGGCCCGGTGCTGTGTCTGTGAGGTCCTAGCTTTGCACTTGGCATCTAAGGGCTCACAGGAAGTGTTAGTTCTCTTTTTCTCCTCTTTCGAAAATGTCTTATCTCCAAGTCAAATGAATCAGTGAGTTGCACCTCGGTTAGACATGTGGGCTTCAGCTCACCCAAATCAGGGATTCCCCATCCAAGGGCCACTCAGAGTGGGGCTTTGGTTTGTTGACTGAGCCCTTCTGAAGTCCCTCGGACAGGACAGGGCATACGGTCACCTTTCAGAAGTAGTGGGTCAAGTTAGTGATCTCTGACCTTTGGCAGGCTAGGGGTGTGTGTGTGTGTGTGGTGCTGCTTACTAGCTTTTCAGATTGTTTGGAGGAGTGGGGAGAGGTGATGGTTGGAGACAGTGTCACAATGAGGCATACCTCTAGGACTCTTACAAAAACAATAAATAACATCCCCCAGAAGGAGGGACAGGGCCTCGGTGTTGAGTAGGATGTCATCTTCAAATGGTACCCCACAGATGGCCAACCTGGTCATATTTGAGGAGAGAGATGACCTGAGTGAAAGGCAAGATGCCTGGTACATGGGCATCCCCACCTTCTTCGTAACCAAAGTCTACAGAAAAGGAGGTAGAATCAGGTCAAGAGCGTGAAGCCTGTGGTGAACCTATGTGCGAAAGAAACTCTAGATCCCTGGGTGGAGAGCACACCCAGGAAAGGACAAGTCTTCGTCTTTGTTCAGTTGACAGGTGTTACAGTTACATCAGGGAAACTCCACACCGCTCTTTTCCAGCCCCGTTCCAGCTCTGTCTTGTTGGAATTGAGCTGAACATCCCAGATCTCAGGACATCTGGCACTGTAGCTTTTTAAGGGCTGCACGCTCTGTGTTCAGAGTCAGGGCACCAGGTCCACTGCTTTGTTTTGTAAAAATAGTGCCCCCTTCCCCTGTCTCAGCCATAAAGAGAGTTACCTTTTCAATGCAGATCATTATTCAATATGAGAAATACCTTAAGATGCTAATGCTCACCTGAAATTACTGTTAAACATTTTTGTGAACTTTCTTTCAGTGACACATTCGGTTTCATAGGAGTGTTTTTACTGCAATACTTGCATATTTCTTATAATTTGCCTTCTTTCAAACTTGGTACATTAGGGAGACCATCCTGTATCTATAATGATGTGAAAATCATATTCTGGTTAACCAGTTAATCATTCTGCAATAGAGTCTCTACCCGAGCCCCCAGAAGGGGCTGAATTCTTACAGACCTAGGATGGGATGCTATTTGAAGCGATAAGGAGTCAGCTAGGTCACCAAAAGGAAAATATAAAGGTAGGGCTGGTTTCTTTTTCTGTCCCAATCCTCATCTTCCCCAACCATCCTTGTCTCCTCAAAGGTCTTTCCTTCCCTACCAGAGATGCCTTCCCTCAAGGAAGATGAGCACTCTAGGCACAGCTCAGCTTCTTGGGGATATTTGTAATTTGTTAAGTCATGCAAGAAATAAAACCAGCCCTTCACCTCCTGGAAGAACCTCTTGGTTACTGCCTCTGGCCTAGAGGGATCTAACTTTCCATTTCTGCTTGTTTCTTCATTTTTTCTGGTACTTTTACACAGTGACCTCCCTAATCCTTCTTGTTGCTTTTGGCAAAACTGGTTATTCTAACCCTGGTGTAAGGCTTGTGGCTTCAAAGTCAGCATTTCCCCAGTGAGGTTTCTCAGCCACCCAACCCCAGAGCTCAACGCTTCCTTCTGCTCTGCCCAGCGGCTGCTTTTCTGTGGTCATCATCTGTTTTCCTTCCTCTGTTCTGACTTCGAGGCTCAGGCAGTCGAATATTTCTTGTGTGACTTCCTCTTGACCTGGGTACCAAGGGCATAGGAGGGAGGTGACACAGTCCCAGCGCTGGAGGGTCCTACAGTCTGGTGGACACCCGAGCCTGAGGGAAAGGCTGCAGACCTTGAAAAGAAATAGGAAAACAAATGGAAACCAACAATAATACTTGCCATCTGTGCTCCAAAGCCCTTTCACGTACGTTATTTTCCCCAGCGCAGACCACGTATGTGATGTGGAAAATGTGGAGTGGTGGTGTATTCTGGAAAGGCTTCCGTCTCAGTCTGGTCTGCAGACCCCAAGAGGTCGTCTTGCTTGGTTTCATTCATTCATTCTTCATCAAATGCATATTGAGGTCCTACTACATGCCAGACACTGCACTTTTCCCCTTAGAACTGACACCATCTCTTATGATCCGATGCCTCCATCTTTCCAGGTTATTCCTAATGCTTTGCCTCAGTCCCACCTATTGTGGTTTCTATTCATTTCTTATTCTATTTTTGGTGGAAAGGGGAGCTGTTGCTCCCCACTCTCCATATAATAACCCTTCAGATTCTGTTATTAAGCATCCTTGGGGCTCCTGTATTTACCTTTTCATAAATTCAAGCTTTTCTGCTCTGCTCTACTGGGGCTGACAGAGGCTGTAAAGCAAGGCTCCCTCTGTGAGCCTTTTGCTGGCTGTGCCAGGCTGGGAGGGAAGGGCACACAGCCATGGTTGTTGTATGGAATGGAGCTAGCCGGAGGAGAATTGCCCGATTTGGTGCGAAAACCTGACACAGGTGGAACAGGTGCTGCAGGGAGTTCTGTGTGGTTATGGCAGATTAGAGAGAGCATTCAAAACATATCGTCCGGTGTTTAGTGACCTGGAATGCACAGTCATTTCCCTGTCCACCCTGTCCCCACGACGGCTGCTCATTCCCAGGCTTGGTAGACCTGATGCGTCCAGCCCTTTGCACCAAGGTCTTCCAGCTCTGAGAACTGCAGGAGATGGGGGCTCCCCCAGAATGAGATTTAGGTTAAGCCTGGAGTTGTCCCACAGTCCTCACAGAAACTGCCCCCTGGAGACAGACTTCTCTTCAGGTTGAGCTGAAGCTGGACTAACCTTGGGGAATGGAGGTTGTATTAGGGTTCTGGTTATAAACAACAGAGCCAGAACTCCAATTTATGGAGAAGGGAATGTATACAGAGGATTTTGGAAAGTGCACAGAGTTCACGCCAAGGCTGGGCAGCTAGGCCTGGAAAGTGAAAACAGGAACTGCAGCCAGAACTGAGGCCCAAATCACAACCTGGCACTGGCCTGGCAAAGACCCTTGATGCCACCCCCCAGGGCTGGCACCTTTATCATGGCAGCTGCTCCTGGTGCCCTTATCAGCATTGCCCCAGACACAGGGTGTGACTGCCACTGCTGCCTTTGTCAGAAGGGGTTTCCATGTTCCCCTTCTTACATCACTAGTTCCCTATTCATTGTCAGGCTTGGGGGATCTGATGGCTCACCTAGGTCCTTTGCCCAGGCTTGGAAGGCAGCTATCTGATGTTTTCAGCTTCTGTGCTCAGAGATGATCCCTGTCTCCTTCAGCTCATTAGATGGGAGAGACAAGGCTCAAACCTAGAAGAGTACTGGATGGTTAAAAACTGACTCATGTATGTTCAAGGGGCTTCCCCAGTGGCTCAGTGGTAAAGAATCTGCCTGCAATGTGGGAGACGCGGGTTCGATCACTGGGTCAGGAAGTTCCCCCGGAGGAGGGCATGGCAACCCACTCCAGTATTCTTGCCAGGAAAATCACGTGTAGCCTGGTGGGCTACAGTCCATGGGGTCGCAAAGAGTCTAATATGAGTGAAGTGACTGAGCATTCATGCACCCACGCACATACACATTCAAGCAGTCCTGAGAGTGAAAGAGCCTCGTGGTGGACACAACTTCGTGGTGAACCTGTTTGCCTGATTGTAGCTGGCAGCCATTCATCCACTGAAGTTTATCAGGCATCAACCACCTGCTGGTTGTGTGCAAAGTGCTTTTCAGCGTTAGTGTCCTTGGGTCCCTACCGTAACCTTGTGAGATGGTGGGAACATGGAGGAGGTCAAATGGTAGCATCAGCTGTGAAGGGGGTTTGGTGTCCAGATGAGGAGTTTAGAGGTGACGAGGACACTGCATTTCTGGAGAGGAGAGCCCATGTGGCCTCACAAGAGACTGTGCTTGGGGGAAATGAGAACTGGGCTGACACTGAATCATCCTCCTGCCATCCTGTGTCCTTCCTCCTTCCTTCCCTGCTGTGCAATGGCTTGGACTTCTTCAGCTTAGAAACCTCAGAAGTCCTCCTTCTTGCTGGGCTGGTGTCCAGGGAAGCCACTGCTCCTGTAGGGCATCTCCTGTGTTTCAGGATTTACCCAGGTGCTTTCCCATACACCCACCCAACCTTCCCTCAGCACAGGCTGGCAAAGCATCTACCTTGCCCGGGGTGCAGATGCCAGTCGGTACTCATGAGCCCAAATTTCTGCCTTTCCCTGCAGCCATTAAGCACAGCTGGTGTGCTGAGCTCCGCCTCTACTGCTTCCAACAGGTCGAGGAATAGGCCTCGCTATCGGACCAAAGCCCTGAGCTCTGAGGTGGATGAGAGCCTTTTTGGAGCTATCAAGGTAACCCTCACTCAGTCCCTCCAGGGAGCTGTCACCTGGAGGTGGTGACCTAAACTGGCTAGTGTTGCTCAGGACAAAGCTAGCTCTGGACAGTCACCCCCTCTCCCAGGGAACTCTGAGACTGAAGGCAGTGGGGGTTTCTGAGGCTCCAGTGGACAAGCTTAGGCACTTTGTGGGGCCCATGTAAACAGGACACCTGGTTTCCTCCACCCTTGAGATCTTTACATCTGTGCAGCATTTGAAGATCTGTTATAATGTTGAAGTGAGGCTCAACTGCTGAACACTCAGTGTTAGCTATTTGCTCAGTGAACGCCCTATGATGGAAACGTTTGAGTGCCAGTGGCCCAGGCTTGCAGATATAGAACAACACAATTGTTGCTCAACTTAATCCCCCCTCCATCCAAGAATAGTGCAGAGTAGAACACAAGTCATCCTTCTTTCCGAGTTGCTCAGCTAAAACAGTTACTTTGCTTTGGAAAACGAGCAAGTAAGTATTTATTTGCAAATATCACCCAGTCTAAGAGGTTGATGACTAGAGAAGGAGAGCCAGAGAGTTACTTGGAGTGATCTTGGTTACACATGACATTCAGAAGGTGGGAAGGGAGGAGAGAAAGAGAATGACCTGTGGAGAGAAGAGCGGTGAGAGATTGAGAAAGAAAAGGGACACTGGAGTTGTTAAGAGAGTAAATCCTAAGAGTTCTCAGCACAGAAAAATTTTGTCTGTTTTTTTAAATTTTGTATCAATATGAGATGATGGCTGTTCTCTAAACTTACTGTGATTATCACTTCATGATGGCAAATCAAATAGTTATGCTATACCTTAAACCTAAACAGTAGGGTCGTCTAGTCAAGGCTATGGTTTTTCCAGTAGTCATGTATGGATGTGAGAGTTGGACTATAAAGAAAGCTGAGTGCAGAAGAATGGATGCTTTTGAACTGTGGTATTGGAGAAGACTCTTGAGAGTCCCTTGGATTGCAAGGAGATCAAACCAGTCCAACCTAAAGGAAATCAGTCCTGGGTGTTCATTGGAAGGACTGATGTTGAAGCTGAAACTCCAATATTTTGGCCACCTGATGCAAAGAGCTGACTCATTTGAAAAGACCCTGATGTTGGGAAAGATTGAAGGCAGGAGGAGAAGGGGACGACAGAGGATGAGATGGTTGGATGGCATCACCGACTCAATGGACATGAGTTTGGGTAAACTCCAGGAGTTGGTGGTGGACAGGGAGGCCTGGTATGGTGCAGTCCATGGGGTCACAAAGAGTTGGACACGACTGAGTGACTGAACTGAACTGAAACAGTAGGTCAACTATGTCCCAATAAAACTGGAAGGAAAAAAAAGAGAGAAAAAAGTAGAGAAAAGGGAAAAAGAAGAAAGACACCAGTAGTGGTTTAAGTATTGGTGTGAATACCATTGGCTGCAGGTGGATCAGGGAGAGGAGTTGATGTCTACCCTTTGCTGCTGTTCAGTTGCTAAGTTATGTCCAATTCTTTGTGACTCCACGGACTGCAGCACACCAGGCTTCCCTGTCCTTTACTATGTCCGGGTGTTTGCTCAAACTCATGTCCATTGAGTCAGTGATGCCATCCAACCATCTCATCCTCTGTTGCCTCCTCCTCCTGCCCTCAATCTTTCCCAGCATCAAGGGTCTTTTTGATGTTTACCCTTACCCTTTACTCTTCTCACTGTGAATCAAAAAGGACTTTCCAGAGTGCCTTTAGAAGCCGTTTCCTATTGACAAGAGAAAGAATCAAAGCAATTCAATTTCACTTACAGTCATGTTGTTTATTTGTTTTGAGTCCATGGGGACTCTTCTAGCTCAAGTGAAGACAGGTTTGGAAGTGGCCGACTTCTCCAGATTTAGTCCTGCTGGCTTGCCAAAGGGTGTGGGTGACACATCGCCTATTCCTGGCTTAGTCGTTTGGCCTTATTGTTGGACCAGAGTCTCGGAAGCCTCTCAGCTGGCAGTAGAGGGCAGAAGTGGCCTGTGACCTGACTGAGTTGAGCTACTTGGAAGCAGAGATGGGCACCAGGTGGCAGCAGCACTCTGGGAACGGATGTGCAAAGTGCCGGTCTCCAGACGGGAAGGACCTCCATCTAAGCCATGCCCCTGCCTCCACTCAGGGTCACAGATACTGTGTTCATGATAAATGAAATCTTCTCCTGTGCTAACAATTCCCTGAAACAAATGATTTCATCTTCTTGTTATCTGACTTCTTCATGGTCAGAAGGTTTAAAAAAACGTGTGTATCTAATTTGTGTTTTCCTTGCTGAATTCTAACTCACTGACTGCCTCACCATATTAGATTTAAGGGCAGATCCACCAGGCCATATTTCTAACTTCCCCCATAGGGCTTTTTTGGGGGGATCAAAGTAAGTGAATAATTAGAAAGGATTAAAAATAACAAATATCATAGATTGAATGTGTCCCTAAGGGACTCTATGCTTAAGACCCTCAGTGTGGTCCAAGAGAGCTAATTAGTTTTTCTTTTGTAAATGATGGTGGGAGAAGAACCAAGAGACCCCAAGTTTTCATTCCTGATGGTTTTAGGTTAGGAATGGACACACACTAGCAAACCTCTCCCTGGGCCCCCATCCCTCTGGGCGTATCTGCACGAGTTATAGAGAAACCTTGCTCTCAGAAGAGCCGGTCGGTACAGAACACATCTGGCCACCATGCTGCTTGCTCAGTGCCCTGGCTACTCTGGGGGGTCCTGCAGTCTGGGTTCCAGCTGGTTTCCCCTGACACTGGATGGAGTGGAGATGCCACCCTCCACTTGAAGTTAGGACTAACCAGTAAGAAGTGGGGTGACCAGATTCTAAGCTGTCCTTCCTGACCCCCCAGCCCCTGACCCAGAGTGACAGCCCCATCGTGCTGCTCCGAGATAAGCATGCCATTCGGAAAACTCTCACAGCCCTGGGCTTGGACCACAAGCCGGAGACCCTCCAGCTCATCACCCGGGACATGGTCCGGGAGCTGATGTGAGTGCCTGGGGCATGGAGCCCTTCTCCTGAGGACCTGTGTGGGGAGACGGGGAGCCCACCTGGTCTCGTCCTGCCACTGTGGGCCCCACCTCTTTCCTATTCATTTCCTGCCTTTTGTTTCTTTGTTCCCGTTTCTTCTCCATTTTGACCTGTTTCTCCCTGCCTTGTATCTATTACTGCCACTGCCCTCGATTCCCAGCTTCTTTCTTCTGGCTACTGTGGGTCCTATGGGGCAGGTAGAGGGTAGGTGCTTGGGGGAGGGGGTCCCTTCTGAGCCCTGAATAGTGCACTTGGTCGGGGAAATGTCCAGATGAGTCACTTCCTTCTGGCCATATCAAGAATCTGAAGCAAAGGAAAAACTGACCAGATGACTAATTAGTCCCAGGGCTTCTTCCCAGGCTCTGAGGCCAGAAGAGGAAATTCCCCAAAGCTCTGGGGTTCCTTTGGGATTAGCTCAGCATGGCTTCCTGACTGGAGCAGCCCCCTTGCTTGGGCCCCTCATGTGGGGTTAGTCCCAGCTCAGTCACATGAAAGGAGCCAACCCTGTCACTCAGAGGTTTAGCTCTTCTGCTAGTGCTTCATTCTCTAATCCGTTCTTCCAACTATGGCTCCGCTCACTAAAAACTTGAATTCCCAGAAAATGCATCCTGTGTCATGATCTGGGGAAGCACGGCTGGTCCACAGGTCCAAGAGCACTGTCTGGTCAGCTCTGGCATTGAAGGGCCAGATGCGGTAGTGGTCCTGCAGACACTCTTGTGGCCCAGGAAAGGGCTGCTTCTCTTTATTTAGTTATTTGCGTATTTAGCTGTGTTGGGTGTTAGTAGGGGCACACGGGATCTTCCTTGAGTCCTGAGGGATGTCAGGCTCCGGCGTGCGCAGGGGCAGTAGGTGCGGTGTGCCAGCTTAGTTGCTCTGCCAAATGTGGGATCTTAGCTCCCAGCCAGGGAAGGAGCCAGCATCCCCTGCATTGCAAGGAAGAGTCTTTTTTTTTTTTTTTTAATTTTTTTTTCATTGAAGGATAATTGCTTTACAGTATTGCTTTGGTTTCTACCAAACATCATCATGAATCAGCCATAGGTTTACGCGTGTCCCCTCCCACTTGAACGTCCCTCCCCATCCCACCCCTCTCAGTTGTTACTAAGCCAAAGCAGACTCTTAATCACTGGGCAACCAGAGAAGTCCCGAGGGCTCCTTCTTGGACTGGTCCAGTCCTAAAAACACATTGGAGGTGAAGTCTCTGGTGACTTGTCAGGGTTCTGAGAAGAGCACGAGATGCTGTCTCAGATTCACATCATTCCTGGTCATTCCAGACTCCAGGCTGTTTGCGGTCACACCACCCAGGGAAACACAAGGTCTTGGCTAAGCCTCAAGTCCACTTACTCATTTGTCCACCTCCTGGACACCTCTCCCCGACCAGTTTTATGGGATGAGGTTTCACTTCCTGCCTCAGACCATCTGCGTCTCTTTGCCATATACCTGTTAAACCGCCTCACCCAGAAGCAGCTTTATTCCCACTCCCCTGCTCCATCTTTAATGAATGTCATCTGTTTGTAATCATTATAATTACCTATTGGTTTGTTGAATGCGTTGGGCAGCTAGAAAGGTCTGTAGACATGTTTCTGGCTATTGTTGATCAGAGATTTTAATTAATATTTAGGGTTCAAAGCTTCCCTCTGGGCTGGAGGCACAGGGATGTTTTGGTTTCTCACTGGCCTCCACTTCATCCTCATCTGGCGTCTCTTGCCCTTTTTATGTCATTCTCGAGGAATCATCTATTTTAAAAGTTCAATTTGTCAGCTTTATTTTGAGTCCTCACTCTGTGCCCAGTGCTGGGCTAGAGACTGGGCTGCCCTCGCGGTTAAGACAGAGCCTGAATCCCAAAGGAGCTTGTGATCTAGCAAGGGAAACAGACGTTGCTCACAACACAGGCAGGGACAGCAGAGGGGAGGAGGTGGACTGTGTATGTGTACATGGGGGTGGGTGCAGAGGAGGTAATGTATGAACTGGACCTTTTAGACAAAGTCCTTAAAATGTTCCTTTTTTAGCCGGTGATGCTACCCTTGCCTGAGATGGCTTCTCCCCAGTGGACCCATTCTGCTGTCTCTCCTGCCCAATTCTCTGAGGGAGGGTGGGCAGTGATGGGGGTGGGGTAGAGAGTAGAGCAGCCTGCTGAGTAGTGCTGAGAGCTCCCCCGCAACCCCCTGCCTAATTTTATTCATTCTTTGTGTCAGCATTCCCACCAAGGACCCTTCTGGGCAGTCCCTTATCATGAGCCCTGAGGAGTTTGAGCGGATCAAATGGGCATCCCACATCCTGACTAGAGAAGAACTCGAGGCCAGGGAGCAGGCCTTCAAGAAGGAGAAGGAAGCCATTGTGGTACCAACCCCGACCCCATCTTTGCAGAGTGGGGGTTGAAGAGAAGGGCTGGGGAGAGGCCGGCCTCCCACAAGACTGGGAGCTTTAGTTAGGGGACCGTAAAGTAAGGTGTGAATGTGCCAAAGAAGATGTGTTACAGAATAAAGATCTGGCGGGAGCAACTGTGGGGCCAGGGGAGGGGTGAGGACGCCAGGCTGGGAAACCTCTGGGCTGTGACAGTGTGATGGGGTGATGTGAAACTCATCTGGGGTCACCCATGGCATCCAGGCTAGTGCCCAGGGCACAGAGCACTGGAGTAAGTCCCCGCTGATTCCAACGTGGCTCCCGTAGGACGCAGTGACCACACGCAAGAAGATCATGAAGCAGAAGGAAATGGTTTGGAGGAACAACAAGAAGCTCAGCGACCTGGAGGAGGTTGCCAAGGAGAGGGCCCAGAACCTTCTGCAGAGAGCCAACCAGCTGCGGATGGAGCAGGAGGAAGAGTTGAAGGATATGAAAAAGGTGGGCTCTCCATTCTCCTTCCCTCCTCTCATCTCTCTCTCTTTTTTTTTTTTGACCTTGCCACTCAGTATTCGGGATCTTAGTTCTCCGACCAGGGACTGAATTCATGCCTTGTGCAGTAGAAGAACAGAGTCCTAAGCACTGGACCACCAGGGAATTCCTCCCTCCTCTTATCTCTTATTCACACACCTGAAAGCGTGGGCTAGAGATGGGGTGCAGGGTTGAAAGGTGAGGGGCTGGCCTTGGCAGGCGAATGGAGTAGATTGGTTTGGGGAGAGATGTACCTACCAAGTGCCTGCTGTGTGACCTTCAGCAAGTCACTTGCACTCCCTGAGCCAAACTTGCTTCGTTTGTGAAATGAGGGTGGTGAAACTCCTAAGCAGCATTATTAGGATGAAATATGCTAGTATATGGGAGATACTTTGTGAACTGTGGATTGAAAAATACATATTACTTGTATCTTTATCCTGCTAGTTCAATTCTGGTTGCATACGGTGGTGCAGACAATGGGGTTCTTTTTGTTGTGCTCAAAGTGCTTCCTTTAGCTGAGAGCATAAAGACCAGAGGCTCATTTGAATTCTATTGTGTTACTCATCTGCATGTGGTTCACTTCCTGGCCAAATGAAAAATGCTGACTCCCCAACCTCTTCATCTAGAGTTTCTGTTTCTCAGGTAAATCTTCTTTCCTTAATGCTTCCTTTTATTTTCCAAAGCTTTTACTCCACAGCTCTTATTGATGGCTCGTGATTTTTTCATCTCCTTGTGTGTCAGGTTGGGCTCTTCTAGGTTAAAAATCTAGTGGCTTGTCCTCTGCAAGAATGTTTATTTTCCTGAAGAGTAGAATGGGGGAGGGGTCTTCATTTGAGGTTCAGGGGTCCCTAAGGGGACCATGAACTTCTAAAGTTTTATGGAAATTTTGTGTGTATAGATGTAAGTGAATTTTATGGAGGAGAAGACCCATAGCTTTCATCTTATTCCCAAAGAGTGATCAAAAAGAACCCCATTGTCTGCACCACCGTATGCAACCAGAATTGAACTAGCAGGATAAAGATACAAGTAATATGTATTTTTCAATCCACAGTTCACAAAGTATCTCCCATATACTAGCATATTTCATCCTAATAATGCTGCTTAGGAGTTTCACCACCCTCATTTCTACTACTACCAATGACCCCCCCTCTGCCCCAAACACTAGACCCAATACCCTGAAAGATGCTATTGCTTTTCTGGGCTTGGGAGCACACTTAATAGGATTCTGCTCCCATTTCTCCCCACTCCAGCTTCCAGATCCCTGTGGTGCATCACCCCCACCCCCCATCCCCATACTTACTCCCAGACCTAGTACCACAAGTTCAATTCCACTCTCCAGATCATCCTCAATGCCAAGTGCCATGCCATCCGGGATGCCCAAATTCTGGAGAAGCAGCTGATCCAAAAAGAACTGGATGCAGAGGAGAAGCGATTGGATCAGATGATGGAGGTGGAGCGGCAGAAATCTGTTCAAAGGCAGGAGGAGCTAGACAGAAAGAGGAGGGAGGAGAGAATCCGGTAAAGAGGTGGTTTTGGCATTTCCCTCTCTAAGTCTTTTCCATGTGTCTTTAGTTCCATATAGCCTTGCAGAGAGGGAGGACATGAGAAATGGTCATTATCATCCTTTGTTATTATCACAAAACCTTTATGGAATGATTCAGAAAGTCACAGAACTTCTTTTCTTAAAAAAATTTTTTATTGTGTATTCAAGTATAGCCAATTAACAAACAATGTTGTGATAGTTTCAGGTGAACCACGAAGGGACTCAGCCATACATATACATGTATCCATTCTCCCCTAAAATCTCCTTGCATCCAGGCTGCCACATAACACTGAGCAGAGTTCCTTGTGCTATACGGCAGGTCCTTGTTGGTTATCCATTTTAAACACAGCAGTGTGTACATGTCCAATTCCCAACAACTGTAGAACGTCTTAAAGCTTGTTTCTAAGATCACAACAGGTGTTTCACAATATGGCCCTGATTCACCCTCATTTTGCATCATTTCCTGCCATCCATTCTAGGAGGCTTTCCTTCATGTTCCCCAGCATGCCAGGTCTTCATATAATCTCATTACTTTTTGTTGTTCCCTCGGCTTTGAATACCCTTCTCTTTCCTTTTTTCCTCTCCCACTCCGGAAAATGCTCTCTCTTCCTCTATAATGTGGCCTTGCTATCCCCTCCCCGGAGAAACCTCCCTGACTTCACTGGGCGAGCTTCGAGCCTCCCTTCTCTGGGCCCTCTACACTGTGTTTATGGTCTGAAACACCCCTCCCTGTGCTGTGGCTCCCTGACCCTCACCAGGCTGTATGCTCACTGAGTACAGGGTCCCTGTCTTGTTTCTGTAGCTTCTGACCTACCAGAATGTTTGGACTGCAGTAAATGCCTAATACAAGTTAGAATGAATAAATTCAATCCCCTCCATTTTGCAGGAAAGGACAAGTCCCAGAATTATAGGATCATAGTGTCCCAGATTTAGAATGCCAACCGTATAATACAAGAATTACCTCTATAAATAGTCCTTGTAAAAAAAAAGTGGTCCTTGTACCACACTGAATGGTAGTTCTTTCTCCCCATTTGTATTCTGTTCTCTTGTGCCATTCATCTCTGTAATTCTAGTAGGTACCTGGTACACTACAGTAGGCTCCCATGAAAAGTTTATTTCATGGCTAAATGGCTCTTTGCCTTTTGCATGAACAGTTCCAATGAAGGGGAAATCTCTGCCTTTCTAGGCACCTCTGATGATTTGACCTGATCCTTATGTTGGGTCTAAACCTGCTTCCATGTAACTCTTTTTGCTCGCTGCTCCAGTGTATTTCACCTGGACTCATAAAGCCATCCAACAGTTCTATCTGAATGTCAATGTCACACTCCTTCCCATAGATACTTGTCCTAATCTGTGTCTTCTCCCACTCTCCCAGCCTTTACTCATAGATCATGGGATCTAGATGCTTCCAAGTTGTTGACATCCCAATAACACAGAGGGAGTCACTGGCTGCACTGACTCTAGAATCTAGTTTCTCTGCTTTCTATTGTTGAGCAAGGGGCTGCTGAGTGTAGAGAATTCCTCAGACTCAGCCCGGTACCCCAGCAGCCGGTGGTCTTAAAATATGAGATTGGATATGAGAAGGACAGTTAGCTAACTAGGCATGGTAGATGGAGTGGGACGACAAGATACACTGGGTGAGAGCAGATGCTCCAGAGAAAGGAGTTACTGTGGGCTTCCTAACTCTGGGAAATCAGCTTGGGAAGGTAGCTCCCTCTGATTACTCTGGAAAGTTTTGGGAGATGGTAGGATTTCAGAAGATCTCAGGTACTGAAAGGAGAAGGTGTCTTACAATATGGGCACACTCTTGGACAAACAAATGAAGGGAGGGAATCTCAGGAAGGGTGAGCCGCAGAATTAGGAGCTCAGAAGAGAAAGGACTGACCCCGCTCGTGAAGCATAGTGGTATTTAGGGGGCACTCATCACGTTGTCCCTACAACGCCTCCCATCGTGGGTGTTATTTGGGTGGAGGTTAAAACAGAGACCTGGACTCTTGGTTTCTAAGACACCGTTGCACTGTTTCTTCACAGAGGAAGACGGCACATTGTGGAACAGATGGAAAAGAACCAGGAGGAGCGATCGCTGCTTGCTGAACAGCGGGAGCAGGAGAAGGAGCAGATGCTGGAATACATGGAAAAGCTCCAAGAGGAGGATCTAAGGGTAACAGAGCTGCACAGATCATGCCAAGTTCCGCCCGCAACAGCAACAGAGCCCTCCAACACTGCGGGGTTGGAGGATGTGGGCTGATGTTCCGTCAGACACATGCTCATTTCACAACATCATCACCATCAACTTTTTGTTGCCATATGAAACACTTGTTTGGCTGAGGCCTCATGGGAATGAGCAGTGATTTGGATACTGTCCCTGCCTTCCTGGGACTTGGGGTCCAGGATTGACATATCCGTGTGAATGGACACACCAAGGAAAGATGTTGCTGCATGCTTTGCACAAATAAACATAGGGATGTGTTATTGTCTTCCATCAATTATATTGGGATATTGTACACTTTGTACATGAACAGCAGCTGTCTTTTAGTTCCAGGCTCCCTGCTGTTGCCTCACCCAAGGTACGTTGCATCCCAGTGTCGTTAACTGTGTGGACAAGCCAAACCTTTTTTCTTGCTAGCCTAACTAAAGTTAGTAGGCATCTCAATTGCATAAAAAATAAATAACATACCTACTCAAACCAAGTAGGCTTAAAAAAATCCCCTTCTATTGACCTTATTGGATCTTTTGCAATATATGAAAGCTCCTGACTCAGAGAGGAGGTACATGGCCAGCATTTGGAGCATTTATTCTTTTCCCCCTCAATTTTTTACTTTTGAAAAATTTTGCATGCATAGACAAGTTGAAAGAACTGTACCACACCCATCAGTGCTTCACCTATATTTAATGATTGTTAATTCCATGGAGTTGCTTGTCTCTTTTAGATGTATAAACATATTTTGTTATTATTAAGCTATTTGAAAATAATTTTCCCATATCTTGACACTTTGCCTAAATGCTTCAACTTGTATCTCTGAAGAACAAAGACACTGGCTTACTTGTCAGCAGTACCATTATCACATCCCCCCATCAAAATTTTGAGTCCGATGATTCTCCAATATCATTTAATAGTTAATCTACATTCAAATTTACCCAGTTTTTCTAAAAATGTATTTTCCATGGTTTTCTCTCTTCCAAACCAGGATTCAGTCAGGGATTGAATCAATCAGGATTCACACACTGTATTCACCTAAGTCTCTTTTGATCTGGAAGAGTTTCCTTATCCATTCATTAATTTTAACAACACTGATATTTTGAAGTACTCCGGCCAGCTGATTTGAAGAATGCCCCACATTCTGATTTGCCAGGTTATTGCCTAATGGTGCATTTAACTCATGGAACGTGTATTCTTTTATTGTTCTCCTCTTCCCCCATGTGTATGATGACTGAGTCATCATCTCCCAGTGCACTTGATGGTGAGGAGTAGCAGGGGGCCTGGATGGGTCTCATGGGGACCTCATAATTATGAAGGCATCTCAGAGCACCTGCAGTCTAAGGTACAGTGTGAGAAGCGGGAGGCAGATCACTGGATGGCTAGGGAAGATGAGGGGGCAGGCAGCTTTGTGAGCTGCTTGAGAAGGGGACCAGCAAGTCCAAGAAGACAGACAAGACCTGGCCAAGCTCCTGGCTCAGGAAAGGGCCAGGAAGGACAGGTCTGGGGTAGACATGCAGAATCATGGAGAATCCAAATTCATTGTGGGGAATAGACATTGGTGGGCTCATTGAGGGGGCTTTCCAGGTGGCTCAGTGGTAAAGAATCCGCCTGCGATACAGAAGATGCAAGCAACACCACAGGTTCAATCCCTGGGTTAGGAAAATCCCCTGGAGGAGGGCATGGCAACCCACTCCAGTATTCTTGCCTTGGAGAATCCCATGAACGGAGGAACCTAGCAGGCTACAGTCTATAGGTTTGCACAGAGTTGGACACAACTAAAGAGACTGAGGACACACGGATGGGCTCATTGAGAGAGTTCCAGGTGTCACTGAATTAATAGTTACTCAGGTGTTATGTCATTGTCCTTTTCCTGTCCTTCTAGGCACTCCCTGAGTCTCTAGGAAGTATTATGGGGCAGAGATAGAAACCTCTGCCTCACCAGTTTAGAACTGCATTAACTCTTTGTGAACAGTGTGAGAATACCAGGCCAGAATACCAGAGTGGGTAGCTTTTCCTTTCTCCAGGGGCTCTTCCCAACCCAGGGATCAAACCCAGGTCTCCTGCATTGCAGGTAGATTCTTTACCAGCTGAGCCACCAGGGAAGCCCCATGGTGGTGCAGCGGCAGTTTTTCCCACCTTGCTAGCAAGATGGAGAGAGTGTTGGGAGTCTATGTGGGATTGCTTTGCAATGGCTTCAAAGATGAGAAACAGGGAAAGTTCTTTGGTTTCTTGAAAATGAAATGAACCCACAAAAACAAACCAAAAAAAAGTAAATAAGGAACTAAGTAAATGAATACATGATTATATGTATGTCATAGATCAGAAGTCAGCAGCTTTTCTAGCTTTGAGGGTCAGTGGGTTTAAATACTGCCTTCAGATGGTAAAGAACTCACCTGCCAATGCAGGTAGACCTAAGAGACACAAGTTCGGTCCCTGAGTTGGGAAGATGCCCTGGAGAAGGGAACCAGAACCCACTTCAGATTCTTGCCTGGATAATCCCATAGACAGAGGAGCCTGGTGGCCTACAGTCCATGGAATTGCAAGAATCAGACGAAGGATTAACACTTTTGCTTTCACTTTGAATACCAATGTTGGCCTAAAACTGATGGGGAAAAAAAAGGTAGGAAGGAAAGGAAGAAAGGGAGATGAGGAAGAAAGGCTGTGGGAGTTGGCGCAGCAGGAGAGGACTGTGGAGTGAGCCAGGAGGCTGGCGCGTGGAGACTGAGGGAATGCTGGCGGTCATGACTCAGGCACTGCACGGGCCTGGCGGGAGGCAGACAGCATTGTGCTTTTCTGTTCAGGAGGCTCCCTGGAGGAAGGACCCTGATCAGGGCAGTGAGCCAAGCTGGGAGGGCCAGCAGCGTTGCCTGGGATGCATTAGGGCAGAAGCTGGGCTGATAGGACTGGAAGACTAGTGGGGGTTAGTCTTTGAAGAAAGTGGAGGCATCTGGGAGCAGTGTGGGAGGTGGGGTGAGTTGATGGGGTAGGAGAGTTTGAAGCAAGGAGTCCAAGTTTGAGAGGATAAGGAGGACCCAGCAGAAGATCTTGGTGCCCCTCCACGTCAGGGCCTGGGGATGTGCTCAGAAGTGGTCTGACCACTGGCAGCTTTCAAAGGCTCCAGCTCACTTCTTAGAAGGGATCTTGTCACTCGTGGTGATGAGGACTCTGATCTCCATTACTCACTGTGCTTCTGAGATTTTTTTTTTTTCCTCTTCCTCACTTGCCTCTCACCTTTCCCTCCATCTTCCCTGCCTCATTATTGAGTATTTGCTGTTTTCCTGTCAGTATTGGGAAAGAGAAGATGTGTGACACGTGGTCCCTGTCCTCTGGCTGGGACAGAATGAACACTCAGGAAGTGGGTGGGACCCACAAGGCAGCATATAATCAAATCCCAGGAGGTATATCACCATCCTAGGTACAAAGGAAATTCAGAAATGCAGAGAGAATGAAAACTTGGGGCAATCAAATCAGAGTTCCAGAGACAATTGGAACTTTAATTAAGATAGACCGGCCTCCAAAATTCTGGGCTCTGGAGTTTATTAGCTCTTGTGTCCTGGGCAAGTCACTTAAACTCTGGGCCTCAGTTTTTCCATTTGCATGAGAAAGATAACAAGATCTAATTTTCAGGGTTTGGGGGTACATTTAGGTGTTAGAGGTAGGTTATATAAAGTTATATAAAGTACTTTCTAGTCATAAGAATAGACTTCCCTGAGACTTCCCTTAAGACTCTGCACTTCCACTACAGCAGGCAAGGTTTCCATCCCTAGTCTGGAAACTAAGATACTGTGGCATGGCCAAAAAAAGGTACTGAATTAGTGTAATACTTTATTATTTTAATTATCACTATTGAACAGAGACCAAAAGTTTGGGTTAGAATAGGAGAAGGGAATTGAAGGCAAGAGGAAAACATTATGAACAGTGATAGGATTTTGCCTGACATGTGGGAGACACTGAGTAGAATTGTAAGAGCCTTTACTCCTTGAGACTGAATAGAGATCAACAGTGTCAAGGCTGCCACAAAGTCAAGGTAGATGAAGATTGCCAAGTGCTGTTTGGCTAGAAGAGGTCATTGATGATCCTGGAAGGAATAGTTTGAATCAAGGGCAGTAATGAGAGCTAGACTGCTGAGCATGCATTTCTCTCCCTGCCTCCATCCATGTCTCTCCATCCTGGTAGGCCAGTGTCTTTCTGTCTTTCTTCTTCTCTGAGGCTCTCTCCCTTTGGTGGCAGGACCTGGAACAGAGGCACCAGCAAAAGCTGAAGATGCAGGCTGAGATCAAACGCATCAATGATGAAACCCAGAGGCAGAAAGCAGAGCTGCTGGCTCAGGAGAAGCTGGCCGACCAGATGGTGATGGAGTTCACCAAGAAGAAGATGGTAGGGACCCACCTTCTGGTGCCTGGGACTTCTGAGCAGGAATGGAATGTCTGTCTCAGGGAGGGGCAGGCGTGAGTTCTGAGTGAACTCAACAGAAGGCAGCCATGTCATCAGCCTGAAAATTCACGTCCTTAGTTCAGGGCCTGGCTTCTTTTTCCCTTTCTACTTGGCCAGTCTCCTTGTTCATTACCAGAGAATAGCCTGCAAAGGACACCCTAATTAGGGTGTTATTATCCTTGTTAATACCTTTGATTGGAAGTTGGGGTGAGGGTCAGGTTCAGGCAGGGAAGAAAATTAAAACTATTGGTGAAAGTGAAGATTTTGTGGATTCCTCATGACCTGGATAATTATATCTCCAATAATTATGAGTCAGCTGCCTCGTAAATTTCTTGTGAAAATTCCTGTCTTGGGCATCCTTTACTTGGTGCTAGGTTTGGAAAACAGAGCCTTCAACCACCAGAACAAATACACTGTGGAGCAGAGAGCAATGCATGAGAACAGTTTCAGGGAGATATGCAGCTGACGAATGCGTGGATTCTTTCTGGGGCGATGGCATGATTGGGGTCTATGAGGAATGGAGGGCAAAGAAAAGCTTTTAAACATGGTCTAGATGGAGTGAACATGGATTTCTGTCAGAAGAGAAGGGAGGAAGGTTACTCAATTCCTCATGTGGCAGTCCTGTCTCCCCTCCTAGCTTTGAGGTTCTGTGATGACACCACTCTTCTCTAAGGAAGTGTTACTGGGGGAGGGTGTAGGTACAGTTGGAAAAGGCATGTTTGATATACCTTAGTACTCCAAATGCAAACAACAGAAAATGAAGCTCAACAAAGCTTGTTTATTGGTTCTGGCTTCTTCATTGAATGCCAGGTATATGCAGGCAACAGTGAGAATGCAAGACTTGGAACATGGGTTTCTGCATAATAACGATCATACCACTACCATTTATCAAGTGCTTAGTCTGTGCACGGGCTCTGTGTGCTTTGTGTGTGTTGTCTCATCTAATCACTCACTTCTTGCAAACCTAGTGACTGAGTGATGGAAAAGATCCTAAGTGCCTCAGTGTGTGTCCAGTTATCAGACTAGGCTGAACATACCTAGAATAATACCATGTACCTCATATGGACGTCAGTGACTGTTCCTGAGTGGATGACGGTGGTGATAATAAGCCAGTCATGTGTAAGAGTTGTGGACAGGTCTATTGGCTGCAGCAGAGAATCTCTGGTGGTTGTGATGGGAAATGAGGTGGTGAGATGATGGAGAGCTGAGAGCAGTTTTGGGGGAGGCCTTGGACCTTGAGCAGAGCTGCAAGTGTGGAATGATGAGGAATTGCCCTCGATTTCTGACCAGGAGAGGACAATGTATGACCTTCATACACAGAAAGGTCTTTAGCAGAAGGAGCTGAGAGAGGTGGAGACTGGCAAAGGGATCGGGCACTTGGGCATGACCACAACCCACCATAAGTCTCCAAGGATATCACAAGCCCCTCCCTGACCTCATAGTGGTCTCCACTCTTACAGCTGAGGCTGCCCCTTTAGAGCCGAAGGCAGAGATTGGTGGTGGAAGCCTCCAGAGTTCCCTGCCCTGCTATATAGGGCGATGCTGAGCAAAGAGACCAGCTTCACACACATCCAGCCATGCACACTTCACAGCAGATAACTCACTGTGCTGCACAGAAGTCTGGACAGGTAGAACAAGGCTAAGGAACATTCTTTATGGGATGATCACATTTCCACCCAACTAAAGCCATTCATCTTATGACTACCCCAGAATGGTAGTTGGGAAGCTGCATATGGAAAGCTTTTAGGGATATGTCTGCTCTTTCAGAGAAGTGGCAAAGGGAACTAATTTCGATGACTCACTCCTTAGGTAACTGCCAACCACTGGGGGACCGGACATCACATGGTTGGCCATTTGCCCAAGGACTAATGAGATAACTTCCACCTGCTGTACTTTATAAGACAGGCAGGAAGCCACAGTTATTATTTCTAGAAACTTGGCCCAGAGGCCTTGCAACTTGGAAATTGTGAAGTAGAGGACAGAGCATTAAGTCTGGGCTCACCTGTATGTGAATCTGTCTGGTGGTTTATAAGCTGTGCAGTCTTGGACAGGACCCTTGAATTCTATGAGCATTAGTTTCTTCATATCTAATATCTATCTCATGAGACATTGTGAAGACCCTCTGGGATATTACAGGAGAAGACATTTTGTAAGCAGTGAAGCATCTTACAAATGCTGATTAGTTTCATAGCTATGCATTGCTAGTCATGTTGCCCTACATTAAAAGGAGTCACACAATTATCCTTCAATTAAAAAGCAATTATCCTTCAATTAAAAATAAATAAAATTTAAAAAACGGAGTCAGGGAGGGGTAGGGGGCATACTGAACAGACAGGGCTCAGTTTCTTTCTGCAAGGCTGAGGCAGATGGGAGCCATTCTATGAGGTCTTTTCTTCCTGGCAGGCCCGAGAAGCAGAGTTTGAGGCCGAGCAGGAGAGAATCCGGAGGGAGAAAGAGAAGGAGATCGCCCGCCTGAGGGCCATGCAGGAGAAAGCCCAGGATTACCAGGCAGAGCAGGTACCTGTTCTATCTTCGCTTCCCTCAGCCCCTCACACCCCCTTAACTACTCCTTTGACAGCCTGTAAAATGGCCTCAAGGGTGAGGGTATAGAAGAGAGGATGCAAGGTACCTCGACTTCAGTAGTTTGAGGATGGAGGAGTGGGCCTGCTCCCACACCTATGGCAGCACGGATTGCGGAGTGCATTACCTGCCTAACATCTGAGAGAAAGTTTTTGGCTGCCACATAAAGAAATTTCAGCCTTAACTAACTATTGAAATGTGTCACGGGAGGAGGAAACTGTGGCATCTCCATCATTCAGTTCAGTTCAGTTCAGTCACTCAGCTGTGTCCGACTTTTTGTGACCCCATGAATCGCAGCATGCGAGGCCTCCTTGTCTATCACCAACTCCCAGAGTTTACCCAAACTCATATCCATTGAGTCGGTGATGCCATCCAGCCATCTCATCCTTTGTTGTCCCCTTCTCCTCCTGCCCCCAATCCTTCCCAGCATCAGGGTCTTTTCCAATGAGCCAACTCTTCATGTGAGGTGGCCCAAGTATTGGAGTTTCAGCGTCAACATCAGTCCTTCCAATGAACACCCAGGACTGATCCCTTTTAGGATGGACTGATTGGATCTTCTTGCAGTCCAAGGGACTCTCAAGAGTCTTCTCCAACACCACAGTTCAAAAGCATCGATTCTTCGGCACTCAGCTTTCTTCACAGTCCAACTCTCACATCCATACATGACTACTGGAAAAACCATAGCCTTGACTAGACGGACCTTTGTTGGCAAAGTAATGTCTCTGCTTTTTAATATACTATCTCCATCATTAGCAGGTTTTAAAATTAGAAGCAATCGCAGGACCGCCTGGAGGTGTTTGAGGTATAGGGGAAGAACTGGGATGAGCTGGTGGGGGTGGGGAGTGGGGAGAAGGACAAGATGATCCTTCAGGGTATCTTCTGACCTGAAAGTTCTATGACAGGTTTCCGTTTGTTCTCTCGTGGCATGACCTTGTTGCTAAAGAAATTCCTGAGGCTTCTCGAAGCAGGCTGGGTCAGAGTCTGGAGCAGGCGTCTTCCTAAAGGGACCTGAGGGTGTTTTTTGCACCCTCACTGGCCTCCCCCACCCTCTCCTTTCCCAGGATGCCCTGCGGGCCAAGCGCAATCAGGAGGCTGCCGACAGAGAGTGGCGCCGAAAGGAAAAGGAAAACGCGCAGAGGAAGATGGAAACAGAGGCCAAGTTGCGGAAAAGTCGACTAGAACAGGTGGCTTTCAAGGAGCACACTCTGGCTGTTCAGGTGCAGCGGGACCGAGACGAGTTTGAGAGGATTCTTCGGTAGGAGGGGCTGGGACCCTCGGCTTCCTTTCTGAGGACAGTGGCAGGGATGGTCAGTACAGGGTGGACAGGTGCTTACTGGCACGTCCATAGACAGATGCACAGCCGCCTTGACCGCGTTGATATGGGGCATTCTACCTAGATGGGTGATTGAAATATTTCAAAGACACTTGAGCCAAGAATTTTATTTGAGAATGGAAATATATTAATAGCACCTGAAAGTGTTTAAGGAATAGGGGATTTTGGGGATTATTTACCCAGGAGCATGAAAAGTATGAATAAAGATATAACTCTGGTCCCTTCTGCCATCCCTATCTCCATGTTCCTCAGCAAGTTTGGGCTGAAACTGCAGCAGGAGAGGTTGAGGAGAGAGCGAGAGAGAAGAACTCACACGCTCTGGGTTGCAAGTCATCAGAGCAGGGCTTTAAGGGGGGCCTTTGACATTCATTTGACAAATATATATTAAGCACGTAAATTCAAGGCTCTGTGCTAGATGCTGTGGTCTCGATATTAGAGATGAATAAAACACCATCCTTGCCCATTCATGTAGGAAGGATGTTAGAGACTCATATCTGGATGGACTTCACCTATATGTATCCGTCTTTCCTGCCTTGCCAGCTCGTTATCCTTTTACTTTTGTTCTCTCTGTTGGCTCAGTGATAATTCCAGCCATAAGTGGAAGATAAATGTTCATGTCTCTCACTCTCTCTGTCTCCCTCCTCCTCCCCCAAGGCAGCCAGCAGTCTCAGCGGCTCTGCTTTCTACTAGTTAGATCTGCCACCACCATACCGGGCCCCTGCGGTGTTCTCCTAGCTCTAACGGTTTTGGCCTAACTGGGAAAGACTCTCTTCTTACTCTGGTTCAGACTCTATAAGATTAAAAAAAAAAAAATTAAAGGAAACAAACTGGGGAATTCCCTGGTGGTCCAGTGGTTAGGACTCAGCACTTCACTGCCTTGCTGGGGAACTAAGATCCTGCATGCTGCCAAGTTCAGCCAAGCTTAGACCAAAAAAATTAAACAAGTAAAGGAAACAAACAAAATTTGAATTGGGGCAGAGTGGTACAAATTGCAGAAATTATGCTCAGATAGGTAGAGGTTGAGTGGAACAGCCCAGCTTTCTTGGTCTACATGCTCTCGGTCCTTCTTCTGGCTACTGCCCCAGTTAGTTGCATGCCAGACCAGGCCCCTGGACCCCTGAGCAGAGACAGAACAGTCTGTAGGAATCGTCGTCCTTGCCAGAGCCAAGTTCTTGGACTTGTATGGGACTGTGGACCCTCAGCCTACCTCCATTGGCTGTGATGCCCTTTGGTTTTGTAGCTCTCCTTGCCCTCAAGGGTCATGCCATGGTCTCTAGATACCTGATAAAGAAGGCAGTTCCCTTAACGGCCCCAAAGTTTCTGCCCCTGGACTCCAGGTCGCCTTTTAGATATCTGCCCTCCCCAGCCTCTGTGCTCTTGGACATCTGGGTTGCCTTTAGCAGTCACTAATACATGTTAATGGGAAGAAATTAAAGCCCTACTGTTGCTACTGACCCATTTGTCCCTTCTTTGCTTTGTTTGCCTGGAGCACATGGACTAGTCAGTTATTAAAGCTAGACCAGCCCTTTGGAGAAATTCAACCTCACCTTTTGTTCTAGGTTAGCATCCGGACCTAGTGTCTCCAGGGCCACGTGACCACCATGGTGGGTGTCTCCAAGTGCTAGGAGTGTTTCTTCCATGGCCAGCAATTGAGCTTTTCCTACTTCAAAAGCATGGCCTCCTCTATGGCCTATATATGGACTTCCTGCTTCTGGACAGAGGGAAGCGTTTAACTGTCAGCCTGTTGACTAAGCAGAAATAGCTGACCTACCCTATCCAGTGGTTCTTGGAAATGCCTGGCAGCTTTCCAAAAGTACTGGTGCCCAGGGGCCACCACCAGAGATTCTCACTGAATGGGTCTGGGGTGAGGCCCAGGCATAAGTAGTTTTGAAAGTCCCCAGATGATGGTAATGCAGCCAGGCTCCAGGATCCTTGCCCCAATCTTGTGGAATGACTGGGCCCTTCCTGTTCACGTTTCCGATTGCATGCCACCCACCCCCAGGGCTGTCTGGTGACACATACAGGTCCCCCATTTCCACCCTATTTCACATAATGTGAAACGATAGAAAACTGTTTTCTATATAGGAACATAATGGCAAGGCAAGGGGGAGAGTCTTCTGCTTTCATAGATGTGTCAGCAGTTTTCTTTTGATAAACTGAAAAGGCTCTGTAGAAGGTATAGAAATTTAGGAGGTATCTGCATGGTGTAAAAGAGTTGCTGGGGGACTTCCCTGGTGGTCCAGTGGCTAAGACTCCATGTTCCCAAAGCAGGGGGCCTGGTTTGAGCCCTGGTCAGAACTAGATCCTGCATGCCACAGTGTAGATCTTGCATACCACAACTAAGACCCAGTGCAGACAAATAAATAAATTAAAAAAAAAAAAAAAAAAGTTTTGCTCAGAGTTGAGAGGACACGCCGTGCATGGTGGAGCTTGGAAGATGACTGAAGGAAGTGAGTCAATGAAGTGGCGCTCTTGGTTAGGGTATGAGTGACCTCAGTTGAGACGTCCTGGCCTAAGATGATTTTACATTTTGTTTTTGATTACACTGAGAAAGAAATAAGATGTTAGCTCAAGATGGCCTGTGATTGCATTTCCTCTGAGATGTGAATGCATTTCATTTGAGCTTTTTTTATTTTTTCCTGAACATATCTGGTCTACATTAGCCATTTTCCCTCGGGTGTCAGGGTTCAATTAAGTTTTCTTGTGGAAGAGGCTCCTGGAAGAAATTTAGAGTTGGAGCGGTAAGAGAAGTAAGAGATAACAGGCAAAGTTCCTTCTTCTTCAAGCAATTAAGGAGAGCCAACATCACAGATTTTACTTCTTTGAACTTCCTAAGCATCTTCTTTGTTAGTTTTGTTAACGTCATTATTACTGATAATGGCAGGGAAGGAAGGAAGAGAAGGAAAGATATCTTAGAACAAGCTGGAGAGGAGTCAGGCATTGTTACCAGAGAGTAGGGTAGGACAATGGCTTCCAGTGGGGCTTCCCTGAAGGCTCAATGGTAAAGAATCACCTGCCAATGCAGGAGATTCAGGTTCAATTCCTGGTCTGGGAAGATCCCACACGCCACAGGGCAAGTAAGCCCATGTGCCACAACTACTGAATCTGTGCTCTAGAGCCCAGGAACTGCACCTACCGAGCCCATGTGCCACAGCTGTTACAACAGCCTGCCTGCCCTAGAGCCTGTGCTTGGCAACAAGAGGAGCCACTGCAGTGAGAAGCCTGTGAACCACAGCTAAAGAGTAGCCCCTGCTTGCTGCAACTAGAAAAAAGAAAGAAAAAGCTGGAGAAGCAATAAAGACCCAGCAAAGCCGAAAATAAATGAATAAATAAATAGTTTCTAGTGGGTGAAATCCTGGGTGTAGGGCCAGCTACAAAATCTACAGGGCCCAATGAAAAATGAGAATGTAGAGCCCTTTGTTCAAAAATTAAGATAGCAGAGCCTTAGGCCAAGCAAGGGGCCCTTCTAAACATGCCCATGATGCCCATGAACCTGGGCCTGGCTGGAAACAGCCTTTGCGCTTGATCTCTAAGCCACAGAAGGAGAGGGCCTTGGTCTCTGAGGCATGTTCCTAGAGGAGCCCACCCAGGAACTCCCCCCAAACCTTTCCCTGGGCTCGGCCAGCTCAGCCTAGCTCATTCAACAGCCCATGTCCCTCCTTCAGGGCCCAGCGAGAGCAGATTGAAAAGGAGCGGCTGGAGGAAGAGAAAAAGGCTACAGGGCGCTTGCAGCACGCCAACGAGCTCCGGCGCCAGGTGCGGGAGAACCAGCAGAAGCAGGTGCAGGCCCGGATCGCCACCTTCGATGAGGGCCGGCGCTTCAAGGAGGAGGCCCAGAAGCGGCGCGAGCGCATTGAAGACATCAAGAGGAAAAAGCTCGAGGAGCTGAGGTGCGCTGCGGTCCCTTCCTCCCTCGTTGCTCTCCCCTTCCCCAGGGAGGTGGCCTGGAAGGTGCAGGGTTAGGCGAACGAAGGGATGGTGACAGAGGCGTGGAGAGGGCCTCCCACCTGACTCCAGGCTTACATGGGCTGTTGCCCTCGGAAGGGGGCTCCTGCAGAATGTTCTGGAACTGGGACTTCCTTGGTTGGCTCTCTGGGGAACTCCTTAGCAGGATGCTGGAGCCTTGACAGGGATGTGTTTGGGGAATGGATGGTGGGACCAAGCTCAGGGATACAGGTCCCTAGATTCTTTAAGGCTGCTTCTGCTGTCTTTTTGGTCCCCTGCTCACCATCCTCACCCCTTATGCCCACCCTTTGTTTTCCATGCAGAGCCACCGGCCTTCCTGAGAAGTACTGCATCGAAGCTGAGCGCAAAGCTAACATCCCAGCCAACACCTCTGTGAACTGAGGGAACCCCTCTGCCCCTCAGGATGCATTCAAGGGGGGCAGGTTCCTCCCCAGTTCTTGGTGTCCATAACTGCTGCTAATCTAGACAGTTCTGAGTTATAGATTAAATCTATTCTACTTCTCTAAGGAACAGTCCAGCTTTCTTGCTATGGGGAATGTGGCTGCTATAGACTAAATGGGGAACAAGATAGGTTATGGGGGCCCCGGGCTGTGGGCAGTATGATGGTCGGAGACAGAAATGAAAGGAAGCTCTCTCATGGTCAACCCTCCTAAGCCAGGTGGTCCCTTTGTCCTGGGGTCTCCTGGCTTTTTTTGTGACCCTCTGGCAGGCTGTCATCATGTCCACTTTCAGTTCAGTCTTATCTCTGTCCCCACTCCATGCCCAGCGCAGAGGCATTTCATGGCAAGGAGCTGTCTCAGGGAGGGGCTGGGGCAGGGGCTGGGGAAGGAGGTGCCAGAGCTCTTACAGGTACATGCTTGTGACTCAGACCATGAATGCTGAGAGAGTGATGTTTAAACCTGGGGCTCACCCTCCTGTCTCAGCCCTCTCGTGCCAGAGCCCTTTCAACTCTTGGTAGTGTCACAACACAGCCCCATCTCCCATCAGGGCACCGCCCTGCCTTCCCGGTCCCCTCACCTAACACAGCTGTCCCCTCACTCAAGTGGCCAGCTCTTAGTCCCCCTCTCTCCAACAAGTGGGGCTTCCCAAAGCCATCTTTCTCAGTGTTAGCTTGCCTCACAGTTCCTCAAAATATTCTTCATTCATTCACTCATCCAAGTACCTCTGAGTACCTGCCATATGCTAGGTACATTCTAGTGAAGTCAATTCCCTGTGAACACAGCGAACTTGGTTCCACTCCCAGAGAAGCATGTCATCTGTGTCAGTCAGTCTGCTTTTGCTTCCCACTGGATTTCTTGTATCTTTAGAAGAGTCTCAGCCTATTTAGAAGGACTTGATGATCAGGCTCCCATCTTGGGCTGTGTACTAGCTTCCAGAGATGGAGCCAGTTCCCCATTTTTGTATGCCTTTGTGGGGAAAGGGCCTCCATCCAGCTCCCTTCACTATGGCAACTTCCCTCCCCCTCAGTTTCATTTCTCAAATCCAGAGCCCGGTTGTGTCTCCTTCGGTGGGTCCTGCACTGGGAGGAGGCAGAGAACAGCTGCTGGGTGCATCCCGGGTGTTTACCACAGCAGGTTACGAGGGCCTTGGGCAAGAGTCCTTTATTTATAGGACCCAGGGAGAGTGGGCAAGCTGCTTCCTGTGCTGCCTCTGCCTCTGCATCTTCCCCAGGCTCCTTCCTCATCATCCCCACCAGGGAAGACTGCTGTGCCTTTCCTCCCTAAATCAGATGGGCAGCCTCACCAGCTGTGTGGGGAAGAGGCTTTCTCACCTTCCCTGCTCAGTTCCCCTAAGTGCATCCCTCCTACTTAAAGAAGTTGATCTCTTCCTCCCTAGGGGTCTTGTAAAGATGTGGCACCCATCCTCGGTTGGGAGAGACAACATGGCAGTGCCACTGAGACAGACAGACTGACTTGCTTAAGTTCTAAGTATTCCTTGTTGTCGTTCAGTTGCCAACTCTCTGTGACCCCATGGACTGCAGCACTCCAGGCTCCTCTGTCCTCCACTATCTCCCGGAGGTTGCTCAAATTCCTGTCAATTGAGCCAGTGATGCCATTCAACCATCTCATCCTCTGTGGCCCCCTCCTCCTCCAATCTTTCCCAGCTTCAGGGTCTTTCCTAATGAGTCAGCTCTTTGGACAGCAGTCAGATTTCCTTGCCATCCAAGGGGCTCTCAAGAGTCTTCTCCAGCATCACAATTTGAAACCATCAATTCTTTGGTGCTCAGCCTTTATGGTCCACCTCTAATATCCATACATGACTACTGGAAAACACATAGCTTTTAATACCTGCACCTTTGTCGGCAAAGTGATGTTTCTGCTTTTTAATATGCTGTCTAGGTTTGTCATAGCTTTCCTTCAAAGGAGCAAGCATCTTTTAATTTTATGGCTGCAGTCAATGTCCGCAGTGATTTTGGAGCCCAAGAAAAAAAAATCTGTCACTGCTTCCACCTTTTCTCCTTCTATTTGCCATGAATTGATGGGACTGGATACTATGATCTTAGTTTTTCTTAATGTTGGGTTTCAAGCCAGCATTCTCACCCTCCTCTTTCACTCTCATCAAAAGGCTCTTTAGTTCCTCCTCATTTTCTGCCATGAGAGTGGTGTCATCTGCATATCTAAGGTTGTTAATATTTCACCTGGCAATCTTGATTCCAGCCAGGCATTTTGCATGATGTACTCTGCATATAAGTTAAATAAGCAGAGTGGCAATATACAGCCTTGTCCTACTCCTTTCCCAATTTTGAACCAGTGAGTTGTTTCATGTCCGGTTCTAACTGTTGCTTCTTGACCCTCATACAGGTTTCTCAGGAGACAGAAAAAATTCTTTAAGAATTTTCCACAATTTGTTGTGATCCACACAGTGACTTAGCAGCAACACAGTCAAAGGCTTTAGCAGTCAATGAAGCAGATATTTTTTTCTGGAATTCCCTTGCTTTCTCCATGATCCAGTGAATGTTGGCAATTTGATCTTTGGTTCCTCTGCTTCTTTGAATTCCAGCTTGTACATCTGGAAGTTCTCAGTTCACGTACTGCTGAAGCCTGGCTTGAAAGGTTTTGAGCATAACTTTGCTCAAATGCACTATGCACTATGTGAAATGAGTTTAATTTGTACGGTAGTTTGAACATTCTTTGGTGTTACCCTTCTTTGGGATTGGAATGAGAACTGACCTTTTCCAGTCCTGTGGGCACAGTTGAATTTTCTGTATTTGCTGACATACTGAGTGCAGCACTTTTACTGCACAGTTAATAATACCTGCAGTGACCAAGGAGTGGGTCCTTAGTTGTTCCAGGGGACCTTCTTCTCAGGAAAGTTAGAAAGGGCCTTGGGTGCCTGGAGTTTGCCCAGCTCCTTCCCTATGTCATCTAGCTCAGGGCTGGGAGGAACAAGCTCCCTTGGAGTGCAGGTCAAGAAGAAAGGGGGTTCCATGTCCATTGCTAACTTCTGAGCCAGGTAGAGAAAAATGGTCCAATTTTGTGGTTTAAAAGCAAGACCAACACTTCCTCAGAACTCTTTGTAGGTGAAATGGAGTCTGTGTTGTGCTGTGCTTAGTCACTCAGTCATATCCGACTCTTTGCAACCCCATGGACAGTAGCCTTCCAGGCTCCTTTGCCCATGCGGATTCTCCAGGCAAGAATACTGGAGTGGGTTGCCATGCCCTTCTCCATGGGATCTTCCCAACTCAGGGATCGAACCCAGGTCTCCTGCATCGCAGGCAGATACTTTACCATCTGAGCCAACAGGGAAGCCTGAAATTGGAGCCTGGCAGATCCCAAAGCCTAAAACTGAGACCGTTTTGACATGGCCTGGGGTGGGCAGCTAGAAGTTACATGACAGGGGTCTGGCTTTGGAGATGGGAGAATATAGCCACCTCTGATCCAGTGAAGATAGTCTGGGGGAAAATCTTAGACTTCTCCCCTCAGAGTTGACCCCTCTAGGGAGTCTCTGAGCTGGCTCATAATGTGAGAGAGGTTTGATTTCTTCTCTTAGGATAACTGAGAAGCCCCCACAGGCTTCTGTGGCTTCAGGATTGGTCTGAGTCATCAGCAGGAATCTAATCTAGAAGTGGAACATTCCTGACAGCCAGGTAGGCAGCTGTCATCTGAGGCCAGCTGGCTGCATCTGGGCACCTTTTATAAACCCTCCCCCTTTCTCACTGAGGCATGGCAAGGGGGATAATTACAGGGAAAAGTTCCCTGGTGTTAAATGGGAGCTGGAGGGTTCAGGCTGCGTGATACGGTGGAAGATCCAGCAAGGGACTGTAGTAAGCTCAGCTTGCAGGGTGGGGGTGGGACATGGAGATAAAGAAGAGAGAAAAGGAAAGTGTTTTGAAAGCATAATGGATCTCTCCCCATGGCTTCCCACCTGCCCCATTCAGGAACAACCAGCTGCAGACTTGTTGCTTGAGGCTGGACTTTTGGGTGGGCAGTGTTTTCTCCTAGGGGTGGGTTCAACTTTCCCTCCCAGGGCTCAGGAGTAGTAATGAACTCTGTGCACCCCTCCAAGCTGCTATATCAGCTTAGGGGGTCTCTGGGAAGCTGTGAGATTCCAAGCTGTGGTTCAGTGTGGAAGAAATCTGGGGGTAAGTAAGAAGTGCTCATTGGTGCATTGTCTTTGTTGATGTACAGATGTTAGAACCTTGCAAGAAAAAAAGAAGTGCCCAAGCTACTAACTTGGTTGTATGAGTACCTGATTGACTTTAAATACCTGATTGACTATGAGTACCAGCTCCCTTTCTTCTGAACCTTGGGTGTTCTGGTTCTTGCAACATCAGACTGGGCTGGTGCAGCCTGGAAAATCCAGTGGCTGGACGCCACCGTAGAGCACTGAGTCAGGTCTGTAGGCAGCTGCCTCCTGGGCACATGTGCCGGGGCTCCTGGCTGGGCTCCATGCTCTCCCTGCCCACGTATGCCTATTGCCTGTGTCACACTGCACTGGTGCTTGGAGGCAGTCTCAGAATTTTTGCCCCTGCCACAGAAGCAGCACCAATGGGGCACGACTTAGCAGCCAGCTCTGGTGGCTGAACCAGGCTGTCCCTGACTCAGTGGGGTCCTGGGATGTCCTCCAGTATCCCCTGAAAGCCTCAGTATCCCTGTTGGTGACTCGGGCCACCACTGGTCATTAATTGGTCTCAATAAAAGTACTTTGATTAAGCTCAGATGAAAGGGGCTCAGGATATTTCAAAGCCAGTCAGGGCTTTTGGGGTGAGGAAGGGTGGCAGCTGTTGAGGTGACAGTGGAGGGGAGACGCTGGAGTCTCAGACAAGAAGTCTGAGTGTAGAGTCCATGGAGCACCTCACTCTGTCTTCTCACCCATCCGTCCCCACTGCTGCTTCTAGGGATCTAGGGGTCTAGGAGAGGGCTATGGGGGAGGGGTGGCTCACTCCAGACCAGAGTCTCTCTCACATTCTAGGCTGCTGCCAAGGTGACCTGCCCCCCTTTCCCTCTCTCTCCCACCCTCTGAGAGAGATCCTGGCAAACCACACCTAGGTTACCTGGAAGAAGCTCATTTCCAACATCACAGAAATCTAGAGTCCCAGAAAAGACTAAGTTATTCTTGATTTGACTGGCTTTAAATAGCTTAGATCTTCCCTCTGTCCTCGCTCCCAAAGCTCCCAACCTCCCAGCCCTGCATTTATTCCCACATTCTCCCAAGTCCTCTTGGGAGCAGGGTAGCCATCACCTCCCTGCGCTTGGATGACTTTGAGACTGTGACAGGAATAGGGTCCCTGGAAAGAGGAGTCAAGGGGCTGAGTGGGAGTGGGGAGCCGGAGAAACTGCCCAGAGCTCATGAGCTTTTTTGTACAGTTCCTGGAAAAGACTGTTTTGTCCCCGGGGCTAGTGGGAGTGAGCACCAAATCATAGAAGGTCAAGGCTGGTAACGACATCCAAGACTTTTACCCTGGAAACTTCTTTGTAAACTAATCAAATGGTTGGACCATCTGAGCTTGCACACCCTAAGAGACGGGCTGCTCATTACCTCGTAAAGCCAAACCCAAACTGTCTTCGATCAACCCCAATGCTCAGGAAGTTCTTAACATGGAGTCAATACATGTCTTCCTGACCATCCTCCGGGGGCCTTAGTTCTGCTTCTTGGGACCACATAAAACAAGTCCACATTTTTTTCATGATGTCCTTTCAGATATCTCCTACTCCAGCTACTGTGCAGCCTGACCCCCTGGGGGGAAGCATGTGCAGTTCAGGAACACAGTGTTCTTCTGAGCATCTGGTAGGGGGAGAGAGAAGCGTGTTGGAGGGAGGAAGTGGGGGAAACTAGGAAACCTTTCATTTATCCCTTGGGCTGGGCATGTTGCTCTCCTGACAGTTCACACTCCCACCATCCCAGGCAGCCCTGGCCAAGCTCTGTTGCCTCTGAGCCCCACCCCCTCTGGCACCACCTTCTGCTTTCCCAGCGTCTAGGCAACAGGAAACAAACAGGGAGGGCAGGGTGAGGGCTGGTCGGAAGGGCTTAGTGGCGAAGGCCTTGAAGCAGACACACACCCAGCTTTGCTCTGCTACCTGAAAGCTCCCCACATCTTCCCTGGCAAATTCCAGGAAAGCAAGGCAAGCCTGGGGGCACTTGGGGACAGGGGGCAAGGGGAACCACAGCTCCCCTCTGGGGTTATGTGTTGGGGAATCCAGGTGGCACAACCCAGGGCAAATTTTACTTTTATAAATTTGAAGATCAAAGTCCCTTTGGACATGTGGGTTAATCATCACAAGCTCTCTCTCCCCACATGCAAACATACACGCTCCAGGATGATCCGTCTTCATTGCCTGGTTTACCCTGGTGGTCTGGCTCTGACCCCAGTGGGCACTCGGGCAGATAGAGTAGAAGGTGCCCAGAGGTTCAGTTCTCAAGGATCGTCCCTCTTCAGTCCAAAAATACCATCAGCTGTCATTTCCAACTTCACTCTCTTCTCTGTTGTCTCTGGCAGGGCTCTGGTTTATTTTTCAAGGACTGAAATACTCTGCCGGCCACCTCTTTCCACTCTCAGATCTACCAAGCACATCCTTAGTTATCCTTCAGATCAGCGTTTAAAGGTCATTTCCACCACACCAGGAGGTCTTGCCACATATGATGGGAGGTCATCAGCCTGCGATAGGAGCTGGTGCCCCTTCCCTTGTCTGTCTCCCCCTCCAGAATGAGCGCTCTAGAAGACAGAATTTTGTTAACTGTTGCTTCCCCAGGGCCTAGCCGCTAGACCTGGCTGGTTTGTTGAATGGATGAAGGTTCTGCAAGAAATGGTTGATCTCGTTGAGGTGAGTTCTCTTTTATCCTTAAGGCCTCTTAATTCTTCTTCAGGTTTGTCATCAGGGATTTCAAAGTGAATTCTTCTTTCCTCCACTGTTCCCTTGATAACATTTCAGTTTATAGCATTTAAACAGCCTCACTTTGCTAAGATACTCTGATGATAAAGTAGGTTAGACCACTCCTTTTAGTGATGGAGACAATTTCAGGGATGTCTGCTCTTCTGCTTCTGGGTCAACTCCAGGATGTCTCCTGCTGGCAGAAATCTGGGTGTATCCAGGCTTCTCTCTCCCCAACCCAGGGATTGAATGTGCATCTCTGGCGTCTCCTGCGTTGGCAGGTGGAATCTTTACCACTGAGCCACCTGGGAAGCTTTTTCTAAACTATAACTCTTCCCTGTGTGAACTTGACATGCTCCCATCACAGTACCTCTACCACCTCTAGGCACCTCCATTCTTCTTTTCCAAGCAGGACCTCACCTGGCGGATCTCCGACACCAAACCTTCATTGAGAGCTGGGTGGAAAGGCAGTCACTGCTGGGGTTCCCGGGCTCCTCTGTGACTGTGTACCAGGTGCCTCTGTCTGCTCTCTCCGAGCATGAGACTGTCTATCCCATGGCTCTCCTGCTACCAGAACTTTCCTTGGAGGTTTTCTCTGCTCAGCACTCCCAGGGCTGCTGTTTGCTCCCTGGATGTCACAGGGGTGAGCCTGGGTCCTGGAGGGGAGATGGAGAGCTTGAAGCTGAGCTTAGGAGGCCTGGGAGAGGGGTTGGGGATAGGTCCAGGCAGATGAGGGGGAGTGCCTGTCCCTCCCCACGATGTTCTGGGGTTGGGCTGCCCCTCCTCTCAGAAGCAGCCTCTGGGCCTCTCTAGGTCCTTGTCCTGACTCTTTTCTCTACCTCTGTACTCCTTTTCATGCCTTTCCAAGTTTCTGTCTTTGAGTTTCTGTTTCTGCCTTAGAACAGAAGCAAATACAACCCAGTCTGGTGGGGTGTGTGTGTGTGTGTGTGTGTGTGTGTGTGTGTGTGTGTGTGTACAATAGAGGGGCCATTGTCCCCCAGGGAGCTATGGATTTCTCGAGGGAAAACAAGGGGCCCTTTTGGAAATTGGTGTGCTCTGTTCAGATTGTAGCCTGGGTCCTCTGCCTCCTGTCCCCCTCTCAACCTCTGGATGGGCCACCTGGATGGCATCTGTGTTTCCCTGCCCCTTTACTGCCTCTCCCAATCTCTCTCTGTGGGGCCACACAGGGAACCCCAATACTTTCCTGGATCTGCTCAGACCTTTATAGGATCTGAAAAGGAAGTGGGTGGGACAATGAGATGTTTGGGGTGGAGACTGGTGGGGAAAAGGGAGGGAAGAGTTGGAGGAGGGGGCCTCCTCCCCCAGGATGAAAGTCACGGAGAAAGGAGGGCTGTGAGCTGGTCCCAGAAGGACGGGCTGGACTTGTGCTTTGAAAATTGAGCAGATGCCCTGGTGCTATTACTCCAACACCACCCCCCAAAACCCCTGCAGGGCTCAGGGCACACGGCAGGAATGCCCACAGCTTCTTTTATGGGCCCCAGATTGCAAGGAGGTGGCAATTAGCCCTCAGTGGGTCAAAGGGGAGCAACAATGTGTCCTGCCTTTTGAGACTTTGAGAAGTCCCTGCATGGAGCCCTCAAAAGTGGCTGTTCTCCCAGAAGCATCTAGGCCCTTGGTCTCCCCCAGTGCCCATCTCCTTGACTTCAAAACCAGGAACCCCCTCACCCAAGTAAAACTGCCTCTGATGCACCCCGTTGTCCAGTTCCATTTGGTGTCAGAGCCCCACTCACTGATATATCTTCCTGCATCCCCTCCCCAAATGCCCTTCTGGGAGCTTAACCAGATGGTGAGCTTAGGTCATGGAGCAGAATTTAAGAGGCTATATTTCTTATGGGATTCAGTTGTTTTATACCTTTCAGATGGGCGTACATGTATTTAGAACTCTTTCCAAAATTTTGAAACCCCAATGAACATGTGCCACTGGTATTCTCCCAGAAGAAAGGAATGAAAATTCTAGCCAAAGTTAGACTTAATGAATGGAGGCTGAGGTCTTTCTATATCATAAACACAACCTCATTTTGATCCCCATGAACCCTCTGTCCATGTAACTTTAACCCAAGTTTTAACTCTAACCACAGCCTATTCTAACTCAAATCCCACACTCAAGTCTAACCCGGCTCTAAGTCCAATCCTAAGTCAATCTCAAGCCTGCCTGCGGTTGTATTCCCAGGCAAAACTGTAAATGGAACTAAAACCCCATTCCTCGCCAAAACACGAATCCCAGCCACGAAGCCTAGCCTCAGTTCTAGCTGTAGTTCTATCCTTAATCTCAGTGTCAACTCTCATCCCAGCCTCAAATCTGACCTCAATCTCATTCATCATTCCACCTAACCTCAACCTTAATCTCAGCTCCAGTCTTTTCTCCAACTCTAACAGTAGTTAAAATTCAGAATCCAGTTAAACTCCAGCCCCACATTTCAGTCTAGAGGAACCATAATCTTGCTCCTCTCTTTTTAGACTCCCTCTTCTTGGTCCCACCTGTTCACCCCTCCACCTATCACTGAATTTCCCCATGGATGGGTCTAGTAACCCACAGGGTCACTATGCCCTTTTCTTGGTCCACTCTGGACGGAGAGTCAGGATGCCTGCTTGTTCTCCACTTAAGTCAGGTCCTAGCAGCATCACCTAGACTGAATCTTCATGTTTTTCCAGACCTCTGTTTCCCCATCTGTAAAGTGGGAATAATGATCTGTGTTCTCTAGAGTGTGCAGGCCAACCCCATGATCCTTAAATTGAATAAGGAAATAAGGATATTTACAGTGTACAGCTCGTGGGCCCCGGAGCACCCTGTTATTTTTGAGAGTGCAGCTGGGGGGCTGGAATGCAGAGATTCCAGCGTGGACTCCTTGTGCTTCCTTATTGTTCTGTCTTATTTTTCCCAGAGGGGTGGGCCCTGGCAGCGTCCTGAGCCCCGTGACTTTCTCCAAGACTCTTCCCCATTCCCTTCCTGTGCCCCTGTCAACGATGGGGCAGGACCCTTAAGCCTTTTGAGAGGGTTGAATTGTTGAATGAGGCCACTCATGGCTGGGCCCCTACCACTGTGCATGGGGCAGTCCTGGAGTCTAGGGGAGGCCCAAGTCCTATTCTGGGAGCTCCCCGGACCAACGAGCAAGGGCTGGCCCTCCATTTTCTCCCCCTGCCCAGCAGGACTTGTCACCCCAGCTCCAACCTGCCTGGAATGGTGGTGGCTTAATCACCCTGATGACCGTCCATGTCAGGAGGGCCCTTGGTCTCCCTGTGCACAGAAGCAAGGGGACCATTCGATCCCTAAAAGAAGGGTGTACAGAGGGGCTTGGCACTCCCCAACAAAGACACTCTGGTGAGGGGTGTACAGGTACAAATGCATGCCCCTCCCCCTGCCTTCCTGGCGCTCATTTCCCCAGCAGCCCCTCACCCACCCGTCCACTCGCCTCACTCCCTCTCCACCCCCTGGTCCCTCTTCCTCTTAGGCCTCACTGAACTGGTTTCAGTTGTGTGTGGGAGGTGGGGGGCTGGATCCTCTGTAATACCCCCGGTTCTCCAGGATCCCCTGCACCTGGGGGTGACCCTGCCTCACGTATAGGTGGAGGGCAGCCAGGGGGGGCAGCCAGGGGAAGACCCTGCTTCCCCACAGACCCCTTCCCTCCTCCTTTCAGCTCAGGAGGCCTGATACCCTTTGAAGTCCTGGGTCCCTTTCATCTGGGGCCTCCCCTCCAGTCCCAGTGCCCCCTTCCCTGCTGCCCTTTCCCACCGGTCTTGACCTGAGCAGGAGGGGGTCTGCAGGGTCAGGGAAACGGGAAGGGGGTGGGATTTGGAACTCTGTGTGTCAGACACAGTGCCCTGGGGTCAGCGCCAGCCTTCAGCTCCTGGTCACCCTTCCATCCCCAGTCTGGCTTCCCCTTCCTCTTCTCCATTTCCCTGAGGGAAGAGGCAACAAATGAGTGGTGAGGGGTGCTCCGTGGACGCCGTAAAATTGGGCGACTGTTGTCACCCCGAGGATGGGGCCAGGAGGAAGTAGAAGTTTAACAGGTGCCTAATTACAAGTCCCGCTGGCCGCCCTGCACCTCTCTCAGGATAGGGAAGAGCTTGGGGAAGGGCTGGGTGATGCCTGGGTAGGCCACTCTTTGTCACCCTGCTAATTAGGGCTCCTGGGACTCCTCCCCAAGGCGGGGACCAGGCCCCCTCCCTCCTATAGAAATAACTCCAGCTGCTCCCCAGGAGGGCACTTGCTGCACCTTCCTGCCACCCCCAGGCAGCGTCTGGGCCCTCTGCTCCCCTTCCCTCCACCTGTCCCCACACACCTACAGCCTCCGGCCTGCAGCCACTGGCCCCAGGGATCCCAGCCCAGGTGGAGGAAGCACCGAACCTAGAGACATGGGAGTCCGAGGAGCATTCCACCTTCTGCTTGTGTGCCTGAGCCCAGGTATGGGGCTGGGCAGGGCAGGATGCCCACCTGACGCTGGATGCACAGGAGAAAGGCAATGAGGGGCTTCCAGAGGAGCCTGGAAGATGGGCTCGGATTCCCTGGCAGGGTGCTGCCCACCGTGCCCTGCTGGGCTGGGGTTTGGATGTTGCCCAGGAGAGCCCTGCACTTGAAGGTTTGGGGCATGTGTTCTTGGATGGCTCTTCGTTGTGTCCGTGAACCTGTGGGGCTCATACATGTTTGGACATGCTGCAAGTGGGAGCATAGGGCTCACAGGGAGTTACTATGGGAACTGGGGGTGGGGGCTGAGGAGGAGCCTGGAAAGATCCCCTTTCCATTGGTCTGTGTGCTATTCCCAGTGGAAGGGCCTCCCTCCCACCCCACTTGCCTGGAGAGGGCAGAGCCTCGGGCTGGTGGAGAATGAATGGGCTGCTTCCAGCAGGACTGGGCCCCTGCACTGTGAGAGCTCCAGGGTAGCACCCAGCCCCTCCAGGGTGAGCCTGGGGAGGGCGGGGAAGGTGATTCCCAGAGCCCCCTCCCTGGGACACGCCTGGAGGGCAGGGCTCCAGACTGGACATCGAGGCTGCCTGCCCAGGATGGGGCAAGTCCTAGCAAGAGCCCATCTGTGTGGGCATCGGTGGACATGGCTGAGATGCTCTCGGGTGTCAGTGCAGGCTGAGGGGGCACAGGGGAGGAGGTCAGGGAGGGGTGAGCATGTGAGTGACTGCCTTTCTGGTAGCACGCCTGCAACACCTTCTCTGTCTGGTGGGAGATGGCCTGGCAGAGCTTACTGTGGAAGCTGTGCTGCGGGGACCTGGCACACCTCTGTGTGTTGTGTGGGTACCTTTTCTGCTGGCCGCCGTTTTCCCCCTCCCTTCCCTTCTCCTCCCTTATCTGCAGAAGGAGGGTTCATGGCTCTGGAAGCAGCTTACAAATTCACAAAGGACTTACAAGCTGAGAGTAGACACGGCTATTGAGGCATCTGCTCTCTTTCTTGGCAAGCCTGTTGTGATTTCCCTGCCCCTCCTCCAAGTCTCTGCACCCAACTTTTGCTCCTCCACTCTGGTCTTCTTTCCTCTCCCCAGCTTCTCTCTCCTCTCACATTCCCTGGAGGTACTTCCTTAGCACCACAGCAAGAGGAGTGAAGGTGAGACACCAGGAATGACTTCCCCAGGAGAGCAAGAGGGTGCAGAAAGGCTGGGAGGAGGTTGAGAAAGACTTAGGGAGACTAAAAGGCTAGGGTGAGGCTCCCTGGTCTGGGACAAAAGCAGACACTTTGCCTAGTGCAGGGTGGAGACACTCTCTTTCAGTCTATCCATCCCTCCCAAGCCCCCTGCCCAGAATACTTACCCTCCTGCCCAGCTGGCTCCTAGGGTGTGGAGAGCATTCTCTTGTCTGTTGTTTTAGACAGTCCTTCCCCAGGGTGGAGCCTCTGCACTCCACTTAGTTCTGGCTCATCTTTGGCTTGCCTTGTGCCAGCCCAGGACCTGGCAGGTGGTATTAGGATCCTTATCTCAGGAGTGGGCTGGTGTTAGCATGGCCTGGGGCTAGAGAAGGCATCACCAAGTCCTGTTAGAGCCTCAGCAGCTAGTCTGCCTGCTCTGGGTTACCCTGGAGGCTTGAGCAGGGATGGGGGGCGGGTTCAGGGCATGGCTGATGGCCCAGCTGGGATCCTGAGGGGCAGGTTCAGTGATGCCTGCGGTGCTGGGGATGTTGAAAGGGCGCCTGCTCGCTCTCTAAGAACCAGACTAAGCTTCTGTAGCGTAGTCTTGAATGAATGCACATGGGGGATTGCCAGTGTATGCAGTGGGTGTATCTTCTGGATTAATGTGTACCTGTGTTTGTGTGTAGTTGTGTGTCTGTATGGCTGTGTGTCTGTGTGGATCTGACAGTGTCTGTGTGTATAGGAAGGTGGGACTCCACAGGCAGTATCTGCATTTTGAAGGCGTGTAACAGTGTGTCTGTGTGTTGATCTCTCTGGCTGTGACAATGTGTAATCGTGTGTGTGTGAGACGCTAAGTGTGCAGGTGGTCCCGGGAGAGAGCCAGAGAAGGGCAAAAGCAGGATGGGCAACCGAGACCAGGGGCTGAGATGCCAAAGGACTCGCTGATTCTTGCAGAGTGAGCCAGGCTGGGCAAGGGGCCGAGGGCGAGGGGGAGGCCGGAGACTGGGAGGTGGCGTGCTGCCTGCTCAGCCAGGGTTGGGGCCCTTTGGGCACCGCCCCCCTCAACTTCGTGTTCCTCTGTAGGCCCAACCGGTTGGGGCTAGAACTTGCCTGGGGCTTCAGGGGAGGGAGGGAGAGGTCAGTCCTGAGCTTCCAGATCCCGGCTCCTCACCCCAGGCTGACTCAGTGAGGCTAGGGCTGGTAGTAGTGGGAGGAGCCCCAAGTGGAGCGAGCATGTGAAGGTGGCTGTACCTGAGCCACACGATCACACAGGGGGAAGGATGCGAAGCACACGATGCCACATGCCGTCATGCAAGGCTCACCTGGCCTAATTACAGACGAATGCGGCCATGGTCTCAGCACCATCATTCACTGTCACACAGGGATGCAGCCAAGCTCCTGCTCACAGTTGCACATAGGCACACACTATCACTCGGGGCACTTACACAGCCAGGCACACACTGTCACACAGGCACACAGCCACAGACATGCATTATCATACACAGACACACAGAGACTACCCATTCTTCTGCTCCTTGGGCCGGAAAGGGACTCCAGAAGTCATGGTGTCCATTCCTGCCTCTGGACATGACCACTTCACTTGGTCCAGACAGATGTGGCTTTTAACCAGCCAGTTGCTTCCATCAGAGCATTTAACAACTCTACGTGCTCCACATGCCTACACACACAGGCACACACACGCTCACACCCACAGGTACTGTCATGTAAATATAGAAGCAGACACTCTACCTAGTCATGTGCATAAATCTCCCTACAGTACACATAAGCAGCCACAAACACTCATAAACACACAATGTACATATGTGGAACATATCTACACATGCAAATATAATCATGCATACATACAAGCAGTCATATTTTATTTTAAAATTTTATTATTTTTATTTTGACTGTGCTGGGTCTTCACTGCACAACATGGGCTTTCTCAAGTTGTGGCGCATAGGCTCTAGAGTGTGTTGGCTCAATAGTTATGGTGCATGGGCTTAGTCTCCTCACAGTGTGTAGGATCTTAGTTCCTTGACCAGGTATCGCACTCACATCCCCTGCATTGGAGGGCGAATTCTTAACCACTGGACCACCAGAGAAGTCCCATATACAAGCATTCTTAACAACTATATATACACAATATACAAATAGTATAGTTGCAGTTCTACACAGTTATAGAATACAGACATGCTAACACAAGTCTGCACAGATATGCATCGACCAAATCATGCACAGTCTGAGAGCAGGCCCTACTCCCTGAGGAACCCCCACTGAGGCCCAGGCCACCACCACAAGGAATCGTGGAGAGAAGGGGGCTGAAGCCGATCACCCAAGCCCTGGTCCCGCTCCCCTTACCCCATCTGCCCTGCCTGTGTCCTAGCACTGCTGTCTGCTGTACGGATCAACGGGGATGGCCAGGAGATCCTGTACCTGGCGGAAGGTGACAATGTGAGGCTGGGCTGCCCCTACATCCTGGACCCTGAGGACTATGGCCCTAACGGGCTGGACATCGAGTGGAAGCAGGTTAATTCAGACCCCTCACATCGGGAGAATGTGGTAAGTGGTGGGTACATGATTTTGTTACTCCACACTTCATAGTATTTACTTGTTGGGCAGTTAGCACACTGCAGGGCAAATAAGAAAACCAAGCCCTTGAACTTTCCCCAAGGCTTCTGAGAATGGGGCAAGGGGGAGGAGCTGTGTAATTTCCAATCAAGCCAGTCAGTCAGGCCACCTGCTCCCACCCCACTCCAAAAGGATGGCAGGCATTGTCCTGGCCCGACCTTATACTTACAGCTCAGATAGTCTTTGACCGAGTACCGTGCAGCTTCTCTGTGTGCCTGTGGCTTTATTCATCTCATCCCATTTAATCCTCACATGCCCCTGGGAGGTAGCTATTAGGCGAAGAGTGCCTGATTTCATATGATCTCACACATTCTGTTAAAAGTCAGTGGATCAAGCATTATCATTCCTGTTTTTCATTCAAGAAAGCTGAGTCTCAGGGAAGTTCAGTGAATTGCCCCAGACAGCCAATCCACAAGACCTTCCTTGGCTCTGCCTGTCTCACCATCTCTGTTTTCTTCTCTTCACAGTTCCTTAGTTACCAGGACAAGAGGATCAACCATGGCAACCTCCCCCATCTGCAGCAGAGGGTCCGCTTTGCAGCCTCAGACCCCAGCCAGTACGATGCTTCCATTACCCTCTCGAACCTACAAGTCTCCGACACAGCCACCTATGAGTGCCGGGTGAAGAAGACCACCGTGGCCACCCGGAGGGTAGTCATCACCGTCCAAGGTATGAGCAGACTCCTCTGGGATCCCCTTCCCCAGACTTCAGAATCAAGGGTGGCTTGGCCACCCTGAGCCTGGCTCTGCCTCTTGGCTGGGCCCTGGCTCACAACTACCCTCTTCCCTGTAGCACGGCCTGCGGTGCCCTTGTGCTGGTCTGAGGGCCACTTTACACATGGCAATGATGTGGTGCTGAAGTGCTTTGCCAATGGGGGCAGCCCACCTCTCACCTACAAGTGGGCCAAGATCAGCGGGCACACTCACCCCTACCGTGCCGGGTCCTACCATTCTCAACATAGCTTCCACTCTGAGCTCTCCTACCAGGAGTCCTTCCACAGCTCCATCAGTCAAGGTGAGGGGGCCTTGGGAGAGGGGAAGATGGGGACGCTGGGTCCCACTGGGGCTTCCCTAGGTCATCAGTGGCACCAACTGTGGGAGACTCCTCCTCTGAGCCTGTTCCAGAAGCTGCTATAGAGGGAAGAAGAGAAGGCAAAAGGGGAGAGTCAGTCGAAAGCAGAATGACTAATTTGGAAAGAGCATGGTTTCGGATAGAGCTGGGTTTGCATTCTGGCTGGACCATGACTGGCAGCAAGGCTCAGGCAAGTGGCTTGACCTCTCTGTGCCTTGGTTTCATTCTACAGTATATGAAAAGGGAATGATAAGGGCTATCCTCCAAGGGCGTGTGAGAATTAAATGGGATGACGTATGTAAAGCTGCTGACACAGAGAGATGCTGACTGGTACTCACAATCAAAGACGATCAGAGCTGGAAGGAACCTTAGAATTCCTCTGGTCTAACCCGGTCCTCACTGTACAAATGAGGAGACCGAGGCTCAGGGAGGGGGCATATTTCCCTAAGGTCATACAGTGAAATCATGGTCTCTTTCCTGTTGCTGGGAAAGGGGTCTTCCTTGCCTCTCTTTCAGCAGGGGAAGGCGAGTCACCTGGACACAGTGGGGTGGACTTGTGTGTGTACATACACCCTCCTTCCATGAGCCATCCCACAGTGGTCTAGGCTGGGGTGAAGCTCTCAAAGACCAGGCCCCTTGGCCTCACCATTGCCCTCTGATGCTCCTTCAGTTTCAGGCCTGAACAACGGTGACCTAGTGTTGAAGGACATCTCTTACAAGGATGATGGGCTGTATCAGTGCACAGTGGCCAACCATGTGGGCTACAGCGTGTGTGTGGTGGAGGTGAAGGTCTCAGGTGGGTGCAGGCAATGGCCCCTTGGCTGAGAGGGTTGGACGGGAGGAACCTGGGCTGTATTTTGGAGTCTCAGCAGGATCAGCCTTATGGGTCTCATCAGTGCATATAGCTCTGCCAAGGTCAGCCGGGAAGCCCTGGGAGAAACATACAAATATGAGGAGTTAACCTGCCTCTCCCCATATATTCCTCACTGTGTGTCCAAGGGCCCTGAGACCCCCTGGGTCCCCCATCCTTTTTCACACAGAAGCCCTGTGCTTTCCACTCCGGGTTAGCCAAGCACCTGCCAGGCTGCAGAAAGCCTGACTAGTCTCTACTTCTCTCCCCAGACACCCGGCGCATAGGAATCATCATCGGCGCAGTGCTGGGCTCTTTGCTCGCGCTGGGCTGCCTCTTGGTGGGCATCTGGGGGCTCGTCTGCTGCTGCTGCGGGGGCGCCGGGGTCGGCGGCGGCTCCCGCGGTCCCTTCGGCTACGGCGGCGGGGTCGGCGGCGGGGTCGGCGGAGGGGCCTGCGGCGACTTGTCTAATGAGATCAGGTAAAACCTGATGCATGCTGCATGCTGCTGCGCGGCAGGGGACCGGCGCCCTGCTCCCTCTCATCCCTGCCTGCCTGGAGAAGAAGATGGAGAGGTGAGAAAAGAGGAAGAGAGAGGGCAAGGTCAGACACGTGTGGACAAGCCCCGTCCGGAGGAGGATGGGGATGGTGGCTCCGGGAGCGCTGCGCAGCCGCCGATCCAGGAAGGGCAGAGAGGAGAGTAGGTCGAGGCTGAAGCTGAGGCTGAGAGGCGAGGGGAGGCGGAGGGAGGCGCGGGAGACGAGAGACTGCCAAGAGCCCCCAGCTCTGCCTAGGCCGTGCCCACGCCGCGCCGCGGAGGAGCCCGCTCACCCGCCCGCCTGTTGTTTTCCACAGAGAGGACGCCGTGGCGCCAGGGTGCAAGGCCAGCGGGCGCGGCAGCCGCGTCACCCACCTCCTGGGGTACCCGACGCAGAACGTCAGCCGCTCCCTGCGCCGCAAGTGCGCGCCTCCGCCCTGCGGCGGCCCGGAGGACGTGGCCCTGGCGCCCCGCCCCGCCCCCGCGGCCGCCGCCTGCGAAGCGGGCCCCTCCCCGGTCTACGTCCAGGTCAAGAGCGCCGAGCCCGCCAGCAGCGCCGCCGAGGGGCCGCTGCAGAGCAAGGACGGCCTCCTGGTGTGAGCGCGCGGCGCTGGGCTGCGCCCCGGCTGGGAGGGGGGCGCGGGGCTCTCTGCTCGCAGCTGGGGACGCGCTCGGGCCGGCGCCGACCTCGGCTGCTCCCGGCCGCGCGGCGGCTGGGGGCTGAGGACGTTTCCCTCGGGAACTGAGTCGAGCGGCTGAGCCTCCTCCTCTAAAAGTGGGAGAGGGCGGGAGAAGGCAGAGAAAGGCCATTCGGGTCCTCTCCTCATCCTCTGAGCCCCAGGCTCGTGGAGAGGGAGAGAGGAGGAAGTGCCGAGAGCGCACGAGGCCGGAGACCGGTGTCCCCAGTCAAGGCAGAGAGCCCCGGGTGCTGGGTGGGTGGGGATCTGGGCTGAATTGTGAGTGCGAGATCTGAGCTCCGAGGCAGCAGTGTTAGCACAATAAAGAAAATGTAAGATTCGAGACGGGTGGCTGTGGTTCCACGGAGGTTTGGGCGTGGGGTCAGGGTGGTGGGCCATGCTCAGGGGTAGGGAAGGGGTCGCTGCTTCCTGTTGTCCAGCATCATTTCCTCAACATTTCCCCCTTCCCGTCCTTGATCGGGAGCAGTCAGAGCTGGAAGGGGCTGTCTAATCCTACCCTTTCCCTAGGCAGATGGAGAAACAGACTCCTCAGGCTTGATTTTCAATCCAGAATCCTGCTTTTCTCTTTTATTCCAGAAATCAAGAGGAAACAAGGAACTGGCAGGCATGACCTCTTTGAATATTCCCCGACCATTCTCAGCATCTTTCTTCCTTCTCCTCTCACCTGCCAAATCCTGACTTCCTGATTTCTCCCAGATGTATGCCATCCTTTTCAACAACTAGGAAGGGTTTCAGAGTCCTACTCTGGGGTAGAAAGACTAAATTCATCTAACGTAGCCCCCTTTTTAATGGAAAGGGGATTGACGTTTATAGGGGACCCTCTGAATGCCAAGTGCTTTCTGATATTTCATCTTATTTAATCCTGTGAGGTGTAGTATCCCATTATATAGATGAAGCAACTGAGGCTCAGAGGTGTTAAATATCTTAACCAAGGTCACAGGTAATAACAGGTTTTGATCCAGGCATGTTTGACTGTCAGACATCATGCTCTCCCTGACATTTGAATTCCTTCTTCTACATTCCTGGGGAAAGATATTTCAACCTCTTCTTGAGTACCTGCAGTGGCACCTCCCAGATCAGTCCATTTGGCCTCTGCCTGTCAGAGATATCTTTCTCCTGTTGAACTCAAATTGGGTCCCCGCATTATTTTTATCCGTTAGTCCCAGTGCTACTCTTAGTGAGCCCTAAGCATCACATTCTCAATTCAGCTGCCTCTAATGGACCAAGTGGATGTACTCCATACTGGATGATTGCAATAGGCACACAACTGGACCTGTGCCTGGTTTAGGGGTTGAGGATCTTCTGAGGAACACAGTACTTCAAGGTCACTCTGCTCTACCTGCTTCTGCCCAGCCACCTGCCTCTTGAGAGCATAGCACTTCCTTTTCTTTGTCTTTTTTTTTTTTTTTTTGCCTCTTTTTCTCTTGAGGAGGAGCTGGGCTCCTAAAGTCTTTCTGCTTCTACCCTGTGGCCATGTGAAGTGTGGGGAATGGATGGACCTGAGAGTTTGTTGGTTGGGGAAGCCCTGAAACCTTGCTTGGTTGTACGTAACTAGGAAACCCTTCTTGTTGGCTTGGGTACTTGCAAAAGGGTGATGGCATCTCTGCCTTGATAGAGTTTGGGAAGAGAAAGGAGAGATGATACTTGCCTGGCAGGGGAGACCCCATGATCACGAAGGTGGTTTTCCCAGGACAAGGCTCATCCATTGCACTCTGGATGTGCTGCCCCTGTGATTTACTCAAATGTGAGAAACTCGATTGCATAATTTGTGCTAGTGGGGGGATTCCATTCACACTCTGTCCTGAAGAAAAACAAAAGAAAGGAGAGATGATGGTGGGACAGAGGCAGCCACGGAGAGATGTCTTAGAGTGGGGGTGGTGGGGTGGAGGGTGGGGGTGGGTGAGGAGGTGGGGATTCTTGAGGATGGATGGGGACACAATGGGAGGGAGTAAGGGTACTAAGTGAGGGGAGCAGAGAACTGCAGGAACCATCCCTCCCTCATTTATTTGAAGACATTTAACAGCACCTATAGGATGGTTTGTTCATAGAGAGAACTTCAGTAGGATGCTGGGCCTGGCACATTTTTGCCCTAAGGCTGGGGATTGAATAGGGTGACTTGGGGAGGGCTCTCCCAGTCTGAGACCCTCCAGCTCAGATCCCTGCAAGGAAGTGAGGTACAGAGGCAGCCAGCTGTGCAGGTGTTGAATGACATCTTCCCCATTCCAGGAACCAGGGAGCCATGCTCAGACAGCCTTCTTTTGAAGGGTGAGAACAACAAGGTGCTGGCAAGAAACGCTCATTAAGAAGTAGTAAGAGATTTTAGAGAGACTTTGGAAACAACTTTCGGCAGGGTGACTCAACAGGGAAGCCAAGGAAGTTCCTAAATCCCTAAATAAATGATCACCTCTGGGTGAGAAAGGATGGGAGTTTCTGCTCTGAAGGTTTTGCTTCAGGGACACCTTGGGCTTTTTCATTTCTCCTGCTTGAAACCTTGTCAGTATTGGAGAACATTTATGGTGGTAAATGTTTACAAGTGGTTTTGGGAGCGAAGTTGAGCGTGTAGGGGGCCAGAAGGCCCTAATGTGTATCATTTACTATTGCCCTGATGTAAATTCTCCCACCATGGCTGACTTCAGGCTACTGATGTGATGTCCTTGGAGTGGAGTCAGGAGAAATGTACACTATCACACCATCTCTGCAGAAGTAAATAACCTCAAGAATTAAGACAGTCATGAACTGTAGTAAACTAATTGGGAAAGGATGAAATTTGAATGCTTATCTCCTGTGTCTCAGTAGAATTCATTTAATTGTAAATTTTTATACTTTTAAGTTTAATAATGGCTGCATTTCACAACTGACTCGCAAAACTTAGGCAGATCATATCTGCAAGCAGGCAGAAGGCTGTGTACATAAATGTTGCTTCAAGCGAGGGAATCTTAAGTGCAGTCTCAAGTTTTTTCTTTTTTTCCAGAGACATACAGAACACCAAGTCAGTTGTGCTTCATCCCACTTCCTAGTTCTGCCTTTTGGCATCCCAGCCTTGCCAAAACTGAATTCTAGTTTCTCTAGTCAATGAAAAATTATTCAGATAGTTTATATGTCCTTGATAACCGTCAACAACATAATTACCATCCACATATCTTCCGTGAGTGGCTCTCCTAGAACATCCAACCCTGAGAAATCTGCTCACAGGACATCCTGAGTCTTTCCTGACTCAGTTCCCTCTCTGAGCCTCTTATTTAGGTTTTAGGGAGTCATTCTCTAGTCATCCTTTCTTCAGTCCCCAAATCTCAAAAACGTAACTGTGTGAAATGCCAGTGATTTTTCTTCTGTGCTTCTGGTAGAATAATTATGCTTGCTGCCCCATTACGTTTCAATTATTCTAGGCCCAGTCACAGTGTGTGACTCTATGGAGGGATTAATTTTTTCCCCTGCTTTGCTGGAAACAAAGGAGTTTGGAGAGCTAATTACTCAATCACAGCTTAGGCACCATTCTTTTGGAGGTTTAGTCCTGCCCCCTCTGCTTCCCAAGGAGCCTCAGGTGAGGCTCTGGAGTTCATGCTCTTCGTCCATCCAGTCTACCTGGAGGACTCATTTCATTTATTCCTGCTGTGTGGAAACAAAATGGATTCCATTCAGTTCCTTGCAGTTATCTTAGAAGAACACGCTGAAAGGCAAAGAGTGTTGAGTGACATGGAACTGTGCAGGTGAGGAGATGGTGGTGATTTTGGAGGATCTAGAAGAACATGGGCCAGGTCACTGTGCCTGCCAGCAGGGAGCAGACAAAACAGCCTTCTTCCACCCATCTGCCACCTGTGGCCATTGCCCTCAGCAGCCTTCCTGGATTTGTTTTATTTTACTTATTTTATTCCAGATGTATTTTAGAAGGACAGCCGGATGGAACACTATTAGGGAGGAGACCAAAGCCCTTGACAAAGGCAGGACACTTAGCAGAGGAGAATGAGGATGAAACTGTCAAGCTTATTTTATAGCAGCTGAGTTTGTGGTGATGGTGGACCCATATTGGCTAGCTTGGGGAGAAAAGAAAGAAAGGAAGGAGGAAGAAAACTTGTAGTAAATATTTGTGATTTAGTCATGCCCACATATGTGGTGTTGGAGAAGACTCTTGAGAGTCCCTTGGACAGCAGGGAGATCAAACAAGTCAATCCTTGTTTGAAGGAAATCTACCCTAAATATTCATTGGAAGGACTGATGCTGAAGTTGAAACTCCAACACCTTGGCCACCTGATGCGAAGAGCTGACTCATAGGAAAAAACCCTGATGTTGGGAAAGATCAAGGGCAGGAGGAGAAGAGGACAACAGAGGATAAGATGGTTGAATGGCATCACTGACTCAATGGACATAGTTTGAGCAAACCCCGGAAGCTGGTGAAGCCTGACGTGCTGTAGTCTATGGGGTTGCAAAGAGTTGGACACAATTAAGCAGCTGAACAACAACATAAGAAAAAGCCCTAGTTTTGGAGTCAGACCTGGGTTCCTCATTATTAATAAGTTCCTAAAGCCTCAGTTTCTTCATCTGTAAAATGGAATTGTAAGAGGGCTATTTTGTGTGACATGGTTTTAACAGAGCCTGGGACACAGTAGGGGCTTCCCTTATAGCTCGGTAAAAAATCTGCCTGCAATGCTGGAGACCCCGGTTTGATTCCTGGGTTGGGAAGACCCACTGGAGAAGGGATAGGCTGCCTACTCCAGTGTTCTTGGGCTTCTCTTGTGGCTCAGCTGATAAAGAGTCTCCCCACAATGCGGGAGACCTGGGTTCAATCCCTGGGTTGGGAAGATCCCCTGGAGAAGGGAAAGGCTACCCATTCCAGTCTTCTGGCCTGGAGAATTCCCTGGACTGTATAGTTCATGGGGTCACAAAGAGTTGGACACAACATAGTAGGGGCTCTGCAAATGGTTGATCTCAAGCCCCTAGTCCTCAATATGTAATTTCAGCGGAGGGCAGACCTGGAGGCAGCGATTTAACCACACAGAGGTCGAGGTTGGAGGCTGAGGTAGTGGGAGGTCCACAGGGAGGGGGAAAGAGTGAGGAGAATGAAGCCTTGGGATTGAATCTGGAGATGCTCATCATCTAGGGGATTAGGTGAGCAGCCTAGGGACCAGCAAGTAGTAAAGCAGGAGGAGAATTAGGCCTTGCCTCTGAATCCTGGAACGCATGTGCATATATTAATATTTATGGCAATCCTCCTGAGTAATAGTGATACTAATAATAACAGGAAGCACCTGAAACACGAGCTCAGCAGGGTCCGAGCCAGGCCTGAGAGTGAGTTGCCAGAATGATCAGGGCCACCTCCCAGGACCAGGGTGTGCCCTCTGTGACCTTTCCCACCTGCCTGCTCACAGCTCCTGGGAGTCAGGCCACATCGACTGCCCCCCTGGGCACTGTTCCCACCGTGGCGCCCCTTGGAGGACGGACCTGATGGCCCCTCCAGCAGAGTATTCACACAGCTCTCCCAAAGCTGAGGAGGGACCCTCCCAGCAGAGGGCACAGAGATTTTCTTCAACATTTTTGGGAGAATCAGCTCCATCTTGAAACTGAGCCCCTTCAGTGCGCTACAGGCCTCACCTGCTGCCTGTCAGGCCCCACAGACACCTCCTGATCAGGGCAGCCCTCCCCTCGCCCACCTGCAGCCATGGAGTGCCTGCCCTCCCTGCTGTGACTTGCCTGAACTTGCAAGTGGCTCCTCTTGCAATGCTCGGATTCAGCTTCCAACCCTGGCTACAGCCGCAACCCCCACCTGGACTCAGTCCCTTGGTAGAGGCTGTTTTCCTTGCCTGTAACCCTCTCCTCCTCTCACATCGTCTTTCTCATCCTGCATCAGTTCTTCAGAAAGGCGGCCTAACTATGTCCTATTCTATGATTGCAGTCTCCCAGATAAAGGGAAGTGGTGTTGACTTTGCTATCTCTGCCCTGTCCTGGGAATGTCCTGTCATCCTCTCACATCCATCAGACTAGGCTTCCACCGAGGGCAGGGCTGTGTCACCTCTTTTCTCAACATCTACTCCTTTCAAGAGTTCAGAATCTCTCCATGAGCTGACCTTCCTTGAACTTAGTGTGATGGATGACAATCAGACAATCAACTCCTCCCTCAACTTGGGGTGACAATAGCCAATGCCCCCGATGACTTCAGGGGCACGTAATGGAAAAAGCCACAAATATACCCCCAGATCCTTCTCAAAAGTGCATGTGAAAACTGTTCTCCCTAAAAGGGCCTGGAAGCCAATAAGCAGAGTCAGGCAGGACCTGGGAAATCTCCCAGTGTTGCTCCAGGCCTCCCTGGACCAGGGCAAGTAGACATCAGGCATGGCTCTACTGAACAGGTCAAGGTGCCCCTGTTCCTTGGACTAACAGGCTCCTTAGGAAGCTCTTTCATATACAGTGTGCAGGGTTCCCATTCAGTTTTTAAGGACTTGTGGAAATAGATTACTGCCATTAAAAAGTTGAGCAACAGGTACTTGGGCAGGAGCCTGATCTACAATGATAACATTGTTCCTGTGGGGAAATAAGATTCCTTCCTTTTAATACCCATTAGCCTTTCTAGGAATGTATCACTCAGTTAGAGAAAGTGAGGAAGGAGGGTGGGAATCATCTCCCCTTGGCCCCTACCTTTCTATCTATCCATCTCTCTAAAATGGGTATGCCCAATGACCTCTGTTTAGTCCTGAATGGCTGGTCTCTTTCCTTCAATTGCATAGCTTGTCCCTATACTTGTGCTCCTGAGTGTGTAGAGTTATATATAGTTATACCATCCCCTAGATTGTCTCTAATTGTTGAATACATTGTACCTTGAGAACTGCCTGTCCGTTTATCTTTATATCAAGTCTGAATGTATGGCCAGTATATACTTAAGGTCATTGTTTGAGAAATAACGTTAATAAAAAATACTATACCCCAAATATATAAATAAAATTGATATGCCTATAAAACCCAAATTTATCCACCCAGGCCAGGCCTATCTCCCACACTGCACACTCCCCTACCCACTTAGATATGTAACAGACATCTCAAACTCAGCATGCCCCAAACCCTGCCTTGATCCACTTCCCCCAGCATTTTGCCCACTGCAGTTGATAGCCACTATGTCTTTCCTTAAAACCTTTCTTACACTCACCTGTCTTCCCAACACATCTGATCTGTTAGGAACTGTCTCCCTTCAGAGTGGATCCGACATCTGACCAGCCTCTTGTCCACCACTGTTATCTGCCGGCTCCCAGCCACCATCATCTCTTGCCTGGGTTACAGCAATAGTGACTCCACGCATCCCCCTGCATCCCCCCCTTTTCACTTGCACTTATTCTCAATGGAGAAGCCAGGGTGATGTAGAATCTTTCAACTGGGCACTTCTGGCTTCCTTGCCGGGGGGATGTCTGAAGCACGGTCACTTGTTGTCCACCTGTATGTCCCCAGCTTCTGCATTAACCACTTAGTGCATTACAACTTACTGTGTGTCGATGTTAGGACCAGGGCATTAAACCTGACCCTTCCAGGATCCCAGCCTCCCTCGGGAGATCATTAATCCATTTGGAAAAGTTGAAGAGTGATGCACATGATTATTGATTCAGTTTCATGCAAAGGTAGGAGAGGTGATGCTCTGAAAGCCCTTGAAGGAAGGTTTCTTAGAGAAGGAGTGCCTAGGGCTGGACTTCAAAACTTCGATTGGAGAACAGGTTGGATAAAGGGATATATTCTAGTCTGGGAGGTAGGGGAAGAACCTGCAAAAATGATCAAAGTGCATGAGCTTGTCGGATTCAGGGACAGGCAAAGGCTGGGCCTGTCTGGAATGGAGGGTGTGGGCTGGGGCTGCTAATTGCTGAGTCATCTCCATCTTAAGGACTCCCAGGGTGGGGCTGGGGGACAGGGGAGGTGGGGTGTGTGTGTCAGCTGGTATGCTCCCCAGGAAGGGGTGTGTCCTCCTCCGTGCTCCAGACTGAGGAAGCTGAATGTCTTCTGCTGAAAATGACCATGAAGCCTCATCTGTCCAACACTCCAGCTTCCTCTCCATCTTCCCGAGACTTCCCTGACATTCTTCTTAGCTTTAGCATAAAGGACTTGGCTGACTCAGTTCTCCAGGAATGAGGCTGTGCTCTGATGGCAGCATTAAAGCCATGTTGGTCCCCGAGAAAAAGAGGCAACTTGGTGATGAGATGCTTGTGTGTCCCTCAAACTGGGTGCTTGGACAGTCTCATAGGAGACTGTGTGTCAGGGGAAGGATTTTTACTGCGGTCAGTGATGGCCAGATGGCACAGCTTCAAGGGATGGTGCACAGCAGATCACTAGTACCCTCCTCTCCTGGCCTAAGAGCATCCTGACCCCAAGGCCCTGACTCATGCTGCCCCCAACTCTTGTCCTTGTCCTCACTTTGCCTAGGTACCCACTGGCCCTTCGGAAAGATAAGAATCATTCCAGGTTCAGAGCACTAGGTACCCAAAGATGTCTCTGCTTTGACCTTACTCCAACTCTGGGGCCGAGAGCCCCCTGCTGGCAGGCACTGGTCTCCATCCCAGGAAGCTCTCCTTTTCCCCAGCCAGCCTGATCTGAGGGGGGCTCCTCTCCAAGTCCCCTTTCCTGTGCCCTGCCCTGCCCCGCCCTCCACAGCCTCCACGAAAGGATGCCCTGAGCTGGTTGGTGAGATTGATCTCTGCAGGACAATCATGGTGTCTGGCAATGACTCCTGTGGAGTGAGTGATGAGCTGCTCTTCTCTGACCAGGACACTGGCTCTGCTTGGAAATGCTCTCCTGAGACCTCATTGGGGCTCCCCCTGGACAATCTAGGTGGGACTCTGAATGATGTGGGGTGGGTTGCATTCAGAGAGTGTTTGGGTCCAAGGTGGCCCCTCATGGCCAGTGAGGCATCTCCAGCTCACCCTCATCATTATCAACCTCAAGTCTCGAATGTTTCAGGGCTTTCTGGGGTGAGTAGGCAGGACTCAGGCCAGGTGGCGGAGAAACAAACCAGGACAGGATCAGCCAGGGCAGTTTGTGCCAAGCGTGCTGTGGGAGGCCCTGTCTGCCTGAGATGTCTTGCTGTCCCTACAACCTCAGGTTTGTGTTGGGGTCTAGAATGTAATTCTGGATCTGAATGGAGAAATTTACTAGTTACAGGCATGAAACAGCTGTCCTGAGAGGGAGTGGAGCCGGGGAAGAGGGATCAGTGGCTTCTCTTCCTTAAATCGATTTACATTTAAATTATAAGGTTGCATTGTTTGAAATTACCTACATTTGAGCATTTTATTTTCACATTATTTCACACAATACATTGTTCAGCCTCTAAATGTCTTGTTCCTTTTAAAGTCCTATTCCCTGATAATTAAGGGGCAATTAACTTCCCCCTGAAACTTGCCCTTCTTTCTGTACTTCCAGTTAGGGTAGGTGGCACCTCTACCCGCCTTGTTCCTCAGGTCAGACATCCTGCCCAAGTACTGCTCACATATCCCAAAATCATGTGGTGGCTCAGACAGAAAAGAATCTGCCCACAATGTGGGGAACCCAGGTTCAATCCCTCGGTCGGGAAGACCCCCTGGAGAAGGGAATGGCTACCCACTCCAGTATTCTTGCCTGGGAGATCCCATGGACAGAGGAGCCTGGTGAGCTATAGTCCATGGGGTCGCACAGAGTCAGACTCGACTGAGCTATTAACACTTGTCACACACTTTGTCTATTCTAGCTCCTCGATATTTCTCTGGTCCATCCACTTCTCCACCCAACCCCCTGCACTTGTGCACCTCAATTCCAAGCTGTCATCGCATCTTGCCAGGATCCCTGCACTAACTTCATCTTCCCACATTCACCCTCCTCCCCCAAACCACTCCCCCACCCCTTCTGTCCCTGTAATCCATTCTTCACAAGGCCCCCAGAGGGAGCTTTTAAAAATGTAAGTCTGATTAATGTAAGTCTGATTATGTCATTTCCCTTCTTAAAACTCTTCAGTGGCCTCCTTTTACTTAAAGAATTGAATTTTAGATATTACCATGTCTTACCAGACCCGGCGTGCTCTGATCTCTGTTGTTTTCTCCCAGAGTCCCCCTTGCTCATTACCCTCCGTCCTTCAGAGGTTCTTATATGCCAAGGTCTTTCTAGAAGGGTTTCCGGCTCTCTTATCCTCTGCGTGGAGGACCTCCCTACTTTGCATCACTAAGTAATGTCCATGCCGGTCTCAGAGGGAATGTCCCTCTGCAAACAGGGCCCTGGGGGTTGCCCCTTACCAGCTCTATTCTTCTCCTTCATTATTCTTGCTCACAATGTTCAGTTCTTTTCCTCTCTAGAGCTCAGCACAGTTTTAATTAAATATTTGTGTGCGTTTGTTTCATGTCTCTCTCTCCCAATTAGATGGCAAGCTTCCTGGATGCAGAACTCTGTCCTACTCACAGCTGTATTCCCAGTGTCTCTGGCGTAGTAGGTGCCCACGAGGGAGGTGCTGAGTGATGAGCTGGAGACACATGGCTCAGTCCTGCAGGAAATTAGGGGCTGTTGTTCCGCCACATGATTCCAGAACAGCTTGATTCTGTGCTGCAGTGTGAGCTGGGGCTTGCTCTTCATCATGGGGAGGCAGGCAGAGAGTCTCAGTTCAGGAGCTGGATGGGAATCAGGACAGAAAAAAATGACTGTGGTCCAGTGGCTAAGACTCTGAGCTCCTTCGGTGCAGGAAGCCTGGGTTCAATCCCTGATCAGGGAACTAGAGCCTGCATGCTGCAACTAAGACCCAGCTCAGCAAATAAATAAGTAAATAAATAAATAGAAAAAAAGTCCAGTGAGAGGGGCCCCCATATTCAGGCCCACTGTTAACTTTTGTAATGATAAATAAGGTTAGCAAATAGTTACATAAAACATGTCCTATCTTCCTTTGACACCTACCTGTACCTTCAAAATGTCCTGGAAGACCAGAAATCTTAGACTACTGGGGTTTCATACCAGAACTTGGAAGCATAGGAAGAATTGACCCTTTGCCCCAGAACCAAGGCCAGCTCACTCTTTTGTTGGGAATTTTAATCTTCAGCAAGTAACATGGGAACAGAAAACAGGACAGATTTATTCCATGGTAGCTCCTAAAGAGGTGGTCCTGAGGCCTGCACTCTCTAAGGCCTCCTGGCTTCATCCTTTCCAAGGCCAGGTTGGTCAGGATTTTCTTCAGTTCTCTGAGTGCTATAGACTTAACATTTATATTCCCCCAAATTCATATGCTGAAATCTAACCCCTAGTGTGATGGTATTTGGAGATGAAAACTTTGGGAGGTAATTAGGTCCTGAGGATGGAACCCTCAGGAGTAGAACTGTGCATGTGTGATCAGTCATGTTCAACTCTTTGGGACACCATGGACTGTAGCCCACCAGGCTCCTCTGTCCCTGGAATTTTCCAGGCAAAAATACTGAAGTGGGTTGACATTCAGGAATAGAGTTAGTGCCCCTAAAAAGAGACCCCAGAGAGATTCCCTCACCCCTTCTGCCATGTGAGGATACAGCAAGAAGACAGCTGTTTGTGACACGGGAAGTCTGGCTCTCACCAGACACTGAATCTGCTAGTGTCTTGATCTTGGTCTTCCCCGCCTCCAGAAACATAAATCAGTTTCTGGTGTTTATAAGCCACCTAGACTGTCGTATTCTTTTATAGCAGCTTAAACTGACTATGACACTGAGCTACTCACAAGTTTCTAATAAATTATTTTTCCTGCCTTATTTAAAACCAGAGTTGGTTTCTGCTGCTTGCATCTGAAGATAGCATCCCATTATTAAATATTTTGAAGAATGTGATTTTTTAAATGCTGTATGTTTTACATTCACTTATTTGGCTGATATCCTGTTGTTTTGTGCTTTCCTGCCAATAGCATTACTACTTTTGACCCATCTCTCCTTTTTTTCAGTTCTGATACATTTCCTAAGCACATATTTAGCAAAATGGCAGAAGCAGGCAAGCTAGAGTAAATATTCTTTATAGAAAGCATGGTTTGTTTTTGACACCTTGGTGGAATCCTTTCATCATGCATTTTCCCCACTGTTTACTCATTCATTCTTTTTTTTTTTTTCCCCTTCCAGAACCCCCCTTCCACCTCCCTCACCATCCCATCCCTCCAGGTCATCCCGGTGCACCAGCCCCGAGCACCCTGTATCATGCATTGAACCTGGACTGGCGATTCGTTTCACATATGATAATTTACATGTTTCCATGCCATTCTCCCATATCATCCCACTCTCGCCCTCTCCCATAGAGTCCATAATACTGTCCTATTTATCTGTGTCTCTTTTGATGTCTCGCATACAGGATTATCTTTACCGATTGTCTAAATACCATATATATGTGTTAGTATACTGTACTGGTGTTTTTCTTTCTGGCTTACTTCACTCTGTATAATAGGCTCCAGTTTCATCCACCTCATTAGAACTGATTCGAATGTATTCTTTTTAATGGCTGAGTAATATGTGTGTATATGTACCACAGCTTCATTCATTCTTTAACTTAGAATTCATTCTTAAGACTGGGAGGAACTTAATGTTGTTGGGAGGATCCTATGGTTTGTCTAGGGCAGGAATGGCATCTTGGCTTCCAGCTTCAATTGATTGGTCAGAATTACATGAGTGTTGCATAAGGACTCAGTGGGAAAAATGTGTCATAATTAATTCTCTGGATTTGACATGGTCATGGAAGGCAGAAGTCTGGATATATGTATGGATATATGTACCACTTATTTGTTATTCTCAATCTAATGCAAGCCCACCTTGTCTGCAAAGTCTCTGGTCTATAATATTACTCTAAGATGGTTTCTGCTTAAGCATGTTCATTGGAACAGATCATTTCATGTTTGGATTTCTCCATTTGTTATTAAGTTCTTCCCTGGGAGTATGGTTCAGGTAAGGGGCTCGGCTGATTTAGATAACCTAAAGCTAACTCTGACTCTGCCACCTACTAGTTATGTGACTCTAGGGAGTAACAGTCTCTTTGGGTCTTGGTTTTCCACCTGAGAAATGAAAAACTTGAACTGAGTAACCACAAAGTTTCCTTCCAGGTTTAAGATCCTATTATTCATATGAGTCAATATCTGCCTCGCAGAGACATGTTCCCTGGGTTCACTTACACAATCAGGCTTCTGTGAGAGCTCTTCAAATATTGGCCTTCTGAGTTTTCTGTTCTTGCTAAACATGACCAGTTTCTTTAATCATGTCTGATAAGATGAGGTTTCCAGACTTTTCACCATTCTGGTTATTCTCCTGTGGACATGAGTTTTCCAATGTCTCCCTGGAGGTGTGGCTCCCAGAACTAGACCTGGGCTAGTGGTGCAGTGGAGGTATCCCCACTCCTTATCCATGTGTTCAGCCTCCTGGCCAATGGGACCCACGCTGACCAGTGTACAGTCCACTAAAACTTCCCGAATCTAGGGCTACATGTTTTAGAGGCCCTCCTTCAAGCTGCCTGCAGAACAGATGCAGGGGGCCATGTAGTCATATCTGACCAGAGATGGTGCTTCCCCCTAAGACCAGTAAGTATCCAAATGCTGATGAACTGAACGTGTGCTACTTCTTGATAAACATAGAAGAAAGATTTGCCAGAGATGTCGTTAATGTTTGCAGTGGTTGGTTTTAATTGATCAATTTTTAAAATTGAAGTATAGTTGATTTATAATATTATATATTTCAAGTGTACAAGACTGCAATTCAATATTTTATAGGTTATACTCCATTTAAAGTTATTCTAAAATAATGACTATACTTTCCTATGCTGTACAGCATATCCCTGTAGCTTATTTATTTTATACACAGTAGTTTGTACTTCTTAATTCTCTACTTTTATCTTACCCCTCTCTCCTTCTTTGTTCCCAATGTTTTTTTTTGGGGGGGTATTGTTCTTTAAATGCGGCATTGGGTGCTCATATCTCCACTCGTGAGAAAATGTGTCTCTGACCCTTCTCTTTTGCTATTCTGCTCCCCACTCTCATTCTGACTTTGTGACACATGACTCCTTTGCCTTAGTGGCTCTTGTATTTACACAGAAGGACCGGTGCGAAGGTTCTTGCTCACAGGAAATACAAGGAAAACAAGGAAAAACAAATGCAGATTTGGAGAGGATTCTGGTTTGTCCATGAGCCTACTAGAGATGATGAAGCCAAAATCATTATGGGAGGACTCTGACTCTCAAACAGAAGAGGGCCCTCTGGCTTCCCTAACCCCAGGGACAGGATGTTCTGAAGAACACAAAATCCCAAGCGCTGTGGCCCTGCACCATCGCTATGGCCCTCCTTTTCCTTCCCCACCCCCTTTGCTTTGACCCAGTTGCCCTGGCCTCTGCTCTGCTCATCATAAACCCCAATCATGATCCCATTTTAGGGCGTTTGTATCTTCTGCTTTCTGGAATGTTCCTTACCCAGCCACTTCATGGCTTACTCCACTGCATTTGGACTTCTGTTCATACATCACACCATTTGTTCTCTGAGGTCCCCTTCTCCCCAACACACCATTCTCTTGTCATCTACTCTGTCTTAGCTTTATTAACAAAGCATATCCACATATGACATGTGCTTACTTATATTGTCTAGAATATAAACTCTGTGAAGGAAAGACATTGCTTTATTCACTACTGATTCCCCAGTGCCTTGAAGTAAACCCAGCATATGCTGTGCCCTCAATATTTGTTCTTATGTGACGTCAATCCCAATGCTTATCAACACAAACACTCTTCTCACAGAAGCACTTTGAGGTTTTCAGTAGCCGGTTAATTAGTCCGCTAGTGGGCAAGTGAGTCACTGGGGATGGGAACCTCCGTTGAGTTGAGCAGCATGGATTTGTTCAAAGGCTCTGGTGCACCACGCTACAAAACCACCATCTACGTGAAGTCACCGAGGGTTACTGTGTGAAAGGAGAACTGTGAGTTCCACCTCATCCAGAGCTGCTCTGATCTGAGGCGAGGCCCCAGAGATGAAGGCAAGAAAGAAGGCGAGTGGTGTGTGTGTGTTTCCCCCATATAACCACCGTGGTTCATTGCTAGACCTTGGGCTTTCTCTTTCACATCAGTTTTAGAGACCGAAGCCAGTTTTGCATGACTTATTGACCAGGCAAGGGGAATGCCCCCGGGGAGCTGGTGGGAGCAGTATTAGCTGCCGTGGCCATGTGCACTGTTCATGTGGACTTCGAAGAAGGTGATGAGGAAGAAGTGGATGCAGAAGAAGCATGAGGTCTCGGTGAAGCCGTTGAGCAGCAGAGGACCTCTGAGCAGAGCCACCAGACAGGGAAATTCCAGGACCAGTCGAGTGGAGGAGTGGTCATGTGACTCTAGAGGCCAGTTGAGCTGACCATTTTTCCAAGGTGAAGTAACTGCCCAGGGACTGGGGAGAAGAGGGAAGCTCCTTACACAGAGCTGACATCCTGAGAGGAGGGATTGAAGCATCCCTGGGAAAATACTTCAAAATCTATCCCTGTTTCTTCAATGCTTCCTTCCCCTATCATCAAAACTTGAGTGAGGTCCCAGAAAAAGTCCTATTACACCTGGGAGGAAGTAACTCTGAATCTTACCATTTACTAATTCCTAAGTGTCATGTACAGTTGTGAGAGCTGGACTATAAAGAAGGCTGAGCACTGAAGAACTGATGCTTTCAAACTGTGCTGCCGCAGAAGACTCTTGAGTATCCCTTGGAAAGCAAGGAGATCAAACCAGTCAATCTTAAAGAAACTCAACCCTGAATACTGTTTGGAAGACTGACACTGAAGCTGAAGCTTCAATACTTTGGCCACCTGATGCGAACTGGAAAAGACCCTGATGCTGGGAAGGATTGAAGGCCGAAGGAGAAGAGGGTGACAGAGGATGAGATGGGGTTCAAAGGATGACTTGTATTACCAATTCACTGGACAGTACTCCAGAATAGAACTTGGGCAAACTGCCCTTCCAGGAGATGATGAGGGACAGAGAAAGCCCGATACTAGGATGAGCACACTTTCCCTCCATAGCAGTCATGAGCTGAGCTGCTTTTCGTAAAGTTGTGCAAAAACTTCCTGTTGGCTGGGCAATTTTTTTATTTTTTGACGTCAATTAAAACTATGTTACCTGCAAAATGTCACTCATCCCAAGTAAGAGATGTCAAAGTTGTGCATTCCTTGATCATTTTTTATTTTTTGACTAGCCTATGAACTGTAAATTAAACCTGCCTCCTGAGGGACCATGAAATTTGGATGGACCTGCAAATCTCTTTTCAGAAGTGCCAGTGAGGAAGAGAAACAACCCTCCTCCCCCCCATTTGCTCTTAGTCATCAGGGTGAAGATTCAATTAAAACCTTGTTAATGCAAAATGATAATCCCAAGTAAGAGATGTCCTTCCTTGGCTTGGAACTGTAAATTACCTATGAGGACCATGAATTTGGATGACCTGCAAGTCCTTGAAGGCCAGAAAGAGAAACCCTTGACCCCCATTTCTCTTCATCAGGTTCTAGACCTTTTAATATGATAATTCCTTGGCTTGGGGGAACCATCAGGGTCTCAGATAACAGGGGCTGGGGTTGGGACTGGAAGTGGGTGATTTTCTAATGTCTTTTAGAGGCTGGGACCCAGGCTGGAGGTAATCCTTTGATGCTGGCTGGTTAATAGTTGTGTTAGTCTTCTAGGGCTGCCAAAACAAGATACCACAGAATGGGTGACTTAACAGAAATTTATTTTCTCATTCTTGGAGATTGGAAGTCCAAGACCAAGGTGTTAGCAGGTTTGGTTTCTCCTGAGGCCTCTCTCCTTGGCTTTCAGAGGGCTTCCTTCTCTCTGTGTCCTTCCATGGTTTTCTTCTGTGTGTGCATGCTTCCCGAGTATCTCTCCCTCTTCTTGTAAGGACACCAGTCTTATCAGGTAAGGGTCATCTCAATGACCTCTTTTAACCTTAACTATCTTTTTAAAGGCCCTATCTCTAAACACAGTCATATACTGAAATACTAGGGGTGGGGTTTAGGATTTCCACATGTAATTTAAAGGGAACAAATCCATAACAATACTTCATGAACAGTGGAGGGGCAGTGAGTGCTATGGATAATCAATCTATGGATCCTGGAGAACTCCTGGTGTTCTTGAAGGGATGTCCTGCTAGCCCCATGTTTCCCAGAGTAGGGCTAGAACACGTACTAGTAGAGAGAGAAGGGGGAAGGTGTGGAAGGTTGTGCCAACTTCCCAAGCCACTCCTGGGAGGTGGTACAGGAGTCTCGTGGGAGGTCCAAGGTCCAAGGTGGTTTCCAGGCATCAGCTACATCCCAGACCATCATGTGGCTGGGCAGTGGGGTTCCTCACGATCCAGGCATTGCTCATGGCAGACCCTACACGAGGGGGCTCTCTGTCTCTTGATCCACTTCGTCAGCACAGACATCCTTTTTCTTTTTCCCTGGCAAGGAGATCAGAAAGAAGGTAACTCCTCCAGTGTTTGTACCCAAGGCCCCCGAACCCTAACTGTCCTGGTCCAAGATCATCTTGGGCAAAGGGATACCTCTCCTGGTTTTCTAAGACCCTGGAAAAGGAGATGCTTCAAGGACAGGAAGTTCTTCCTAATGTCTAATCTTCCTCTGCAACTGCGCCACAAATTTAGTTGTAGAAGGTATAGAAACTTAGAACTGGGGCAGACCCAGTTAAATGACTGGCAGAAGCCAGGGCTTCCAGATGCCCTGAATGGAGCCTTTCCACTTTCCCAGATAGTCGAATTCTCTCTGCCCCTTCTCGGTGGACAAAGCTGCTCTTTTCTGAACCTCAAAAGCATCAGATTAAGTGAAAATCAGTCACAGAGGACCACACAGTTTATGATTCCATTTACATGAAATGTCCGGAATAGACAGTCTAGAGACAGGAGATTAGTGGTTGCCTGGGGCTGGAAGGGAAAGGGGGGCTAGGGAGCGATGGCTAAGGGGCTTGGGAATTTCTTTTTGGAGTAATGAGAATGTTCTCAAATTGAGTGTGGTGATGGATGCACAACTCTGTGACTGTAATAAAAGCCATTGAGTTTTACTCTTTAAATGTATGAATTATATGATATGTGAATTATAGACCAATAAAACTGTTACAACAAAAAGCTGCTCTTTTCCTGGCTTCTACCTTCTTGCCATGAATTTTGGGGACTCTTTGGGCCAAAGGGCCAGGCCAGACTCTCTCAGGCGGAGACAGGGCCCCTGGATGGAGTTTGACCTCAGCTGTCCCCTCCTCCCTCCTTTGCTGGTGGAAACAATATGCTAGAGCCAGCTTGGCAGCCCAGCTGCATGCTCAGCCGCTGGGCCAAGACTCTTGCCTTTGAGGACACATCCACTATAACAGGGTCTTATGCCTCCTTCTCCTTGCTGGCCCACTGTCTCCATCCTGGGACCAGCCCAGACAGCCTAGGATGGACATGTTCATGAGGCCCAGGTCAGCAAAGACAGTTCTCTCAGGGGCAGCACATCCCAGGACTGGGTGCAGACCTCAGAACCCAGAGTGCCTCCTTCTCTCTTCTGGGAAAGAAAGCCCTATGAGCCCCCAGCCAGAGAGGTGCTTCTCTCAGGGAGCATTTCCTAGGATGGTTGATAAGAAGGGGTTGGGTTTCATCTAGACTTACACCCAACATAGCTTTGTCGATACCAGCTATGTTCAGGAACCCTTGCTAGGTGCCCAGAGGTGACCTAGAGTTTGTTTATCGAGGGCTGAGAACTCCATGGAGAGTGAGGGCAGTAGGTGCTGTGATGGGGGTGAGCACTGGAGAGTCAAGGCGGGGCACAGACCCAGGCTGGGTGTGCAGGAGAAGTTCCAGAAGGCTTCTTGGAGGTGGCATGCCTTGAGGATGGTGGAGCTGACAGCCAAATGAAGAAAGCAAGTTGGATGGGAAATCATGGATAATGTTTTCCAGACAGAGAGAGTAGAATGTGAAAATGCCTACAGAGGTACAGAGTAGCACATTTGAAAACTGCTAAAGGAATTTCAAATAGTTCAGTCTGAAGGAAGACCAGAATATTCGATGGGGAGGGCCAAGAGATGATGTGGGAGAGGTAAGGAGGGCAGAACATGTGAATCCTAAATAAGAGGAGGTCTGCACTCTGCCCTCCTCCTCCGCAGACGTGCCTCCTCCACCCATCCCCAGCCCCCACAGGACTCTTACCTGACCAGGGGCCCCAGTGCCATGCAGACAGACCAGCCAGGATCAGGAGCAGCAAGACGGGCACCACCACCAGCAGCACGTCTTTGTAGGAGGCCCTCCCTGGAGCTGGACACGGAGGAGACAAGGTCACAGGTGGACCAGAAGCTTCACCAACCTTCCCCTCCTCACCCATGTGTAGCTCTGAGCCCTCCAAGCACTCTGTATCCTTCTGTGTATCATAGTGTTTCCCTGATACGTGGTATGTCAGTCAGAGAGACAATAAGCGTTTATTAAGGTAGGCACAAAAACAAACACTTTCCTGGACTTTTGGAGCTTTCGGAGTTTGGTGAGGAAGACATACTAATGAGTGATTATGAATAACTAAGAAAATTATTACAAGAATGCAAAGTTCTGTGAAGGAGCAGACAAGTGGGTAGAAGCTATGCCTTGTTATTTCCATAACCCTTACTCTCAAGGTGCTCAGCTACCAGGGCCACTGGCCAAATTGGTGTCCTGGTGTTCAGACCATGGCTCCCTTTTGCTATATTGGTTGATGAGTAGATCATGAGTCTCATGGCAATGAGTGCCAGTGGGAGACCATTCTGGAGACAACGGGAAGGCTGTCTCTGACAGCATTCCAGAGTCAAGCAGAGTAAAACCTCATTAATGCCAGCTCAATCTGGTGGGATTTGTGATATGAAAAAAGAAAAGATTTGCTGGGTGCACTAATAGTATAAACAAAGATTACAGGGGGGGATATTTACACTACTTAAGAGGACAAGCTGCATCCAAACACGATCAGGCACAGTAGAAACACCCATTGACATTTCTGGTAACTGATCTGCTAATTCAAATCTTTCCCATCCATTGTCAAAGCAGAGCTCCTAAGGACGGCTGCTTGGCAGCTTTGTGCAATTAGTTCTAATCAGCTATGTATTTGGAAGCAATAAAACAGCAATTTCCTTAAAATCTGTAATTCAGATGCTGAGAACAAGGCATTTTAGAGCTTAGTGGTGTGGGTGCTGCATGTATTATCACATTCTACATCCTTATTTCACATGTGTGGCAGCTGAGACTCAGCAGGGAAGAGGCTCCCTGGCTGCCTGTATGGTTGTGAAGGTTGTTCACTGCGCAAGGGCCTTGGGCTCAGGGGGTAACAGGTGAGAAGAGGGTGTTGAATTTCAGCCGGCACTTGGCTTGCCAAACAGTGCGACCTGGGTCAGGGCAGTGTGCAGCCACTTAGTCACACACTAGCAGCCCAAGGGGCTCACCGAGTGATGACCTAGTTATCTCCCTCTGGGCACGGGAGGGTCTCTCTCTTCCCCAGTTTCCCACCTCCTGTCTCTCCCTCCGTGTTTCCTTTGGCCCACCTCTCACTTCTACTCTCCATTCTTCCATTGGGACCTTTTCTTTTTCCTGTTTCTATCCAAATTGCTGAGGTTTCACTAAAATATGTGTCACTGACACATCTTTTCCAAGCCACTAGGTAGATGAATAGCAGCTCAAAGGCCATTTTATCTTGACCAGCAAAAATATGGTGGCAGTGGTAGAGATGGAGGTGGTTGTGATGGAGGCAAAGGTAGTGATGGCGGTGCAGGAAATGGTGGGGGTGATGGAGAGGGTGGTAGAGGTGGAGGTAGTGACGGTGGGACAGGTGATGGTGGGGGTGATGGAGAGGGTGGTAGAGGTGGAGGTAGTGACGGGACAGGTGATGGTGGGGGTGATGGACAGGGTGGTAGAGGTGGAGGTAGTGATGGTGGGACAGGTGATGGTGGGGGTGATGGAAAGGGTGGTAGAGGTGGAGGTAGTGATGGTGGGGGTGATGGTGGGGGTGATGGAGAGGGTGGTAGAGGTAGAGGTAGTGATGGTGGGGGTGACGGTGGGGTGGTGAAAGTGGTTGTGGTGGCGGTGGTGGTTGTGATGGTAGTGGCTGTGATGGAGGTGGAGGTAAAGTTGCTGGAAAGAAGGACTCATCCAGCCTCCAGTGAATTCAGTCACATCAGCTGAGGTGCTGAGAGCAACTTTATCAATGACCCTACCAAACCCATGTAGAGCAGAGGAGCTGCTCAGCTGAGCCTTGCCGACTCAGAGTTGTGAGAAATAAAAAGAGTTGTTGTTTTTAGCCAGTAAATTTGAGGATGGTTTATTTTGCAACAATACATAATAAAGAGAACCCACAAATAATCTAAATTTAAAATCTCTCAATACAGCTAAAAGAGTTCTTTAAAGAAATATGAAATACTTCTATACTTTAATTAAAATTTAAATTTAAAATGTTGTGTCATAGTTTCATTGTAATATTTATATTTCTTTTCTGTGGTGCATAAAATAATGGCACATCTTATAACCTGATATGTTAGAACTGACGACTTGTAGGCTAAGGAACCCGCTTGCCAATGCAGGAGATGTAAGAGGTGCGGGTTTAATCCCTGGGTTGGGAAGATCCCCTGGAGGAGAGCATGCCACACACTCCAGTATTCTTGCCTGGTGAATCCCATGGACAGAAGTGTCTGGTGGGGATAGTCCATGGGATCGCAAAGAGTCGGACACAACTGAGGGACTTATCACACACACACAGGCTAGCCTCTATCTTAGATGCTTTCTCAATTGATTTTACCTTTATTGGCAGGTACATGGTAATATTACTATGCTGGTTTTACAAGTGAGAAAGGTCAGTGTCAGGCAGCTAAGTATTGTGTCTAAGGCCACTGAGATGAGAAGACAGAGCTCGAGTTCTGACCAGGGCTGTCTGGTGGCAGAGTCTGGCTGCCCCAGCCAGAAACTCACGTGGGAGAGCCCCAGGAGTTTTCTTACCTGTGGGTGTGGGGGAGCTGAATCAGCCATGAGGTCAGAGGCCAGAGGTTTCTAGAACTCAGCTCTCCCCAGTTCCCAGGACTCAAGATGCCTTTCCGGAGTTTGATGGGAAGGCGTGGGGCAGAGTCTGCATCAGGCACACTCACCGTACACTTTGAGCTGCAGGGTCTGGGTCTGGGCCCGACCTTGCTTGTCCACCAGCAGCACGGAGAAGTTGCCGCTGTCTCCAGACTCCAGAGGCCGTAGCTCCAGGCTGAGGTTGCTGTGTAGCTGGGCTCGGCCCAGGAAGCGGGAGTGGTATAGCGTCTCTGGGAAGCCCCGGAAGAACGTGGCCAGGAGCTCCTCTGAAGGCCAGAGGGATCTCCAGATGGCCTCTCGGACTTGGAAACTGGGAGGGTGATCTGCCACCAGTAGCGCTGAGCCGCCCACCTGGCCCTGCACTTGGGCACTGGCGATGACCATGGGAAGTAGTGCTGAAAGGACAGAGCTCCGTCAGTCTGCCTGTGCCAAACCTTCTCTCTCTCTGCACTCAGCTGAGCTGCTATGGAGCAGAGGGCCCTTCTCTCCATGCCCCTCCACCCAAGCTGAGGGTGCACTGTGCCAGGGCCTGGGAATAAAACAGTGAGGAAGGAATTTGGTCCCTGTGCTCATGGAGCTCTGACTCTTAAGAAAGCAATTTGCCACAAAGGCGAAAAGGGGTGCCCTGGGAGAACACGGGTAGGGTGATAGGGTGAACTTGCCTGGCCTTGAGGAGCTCAGAGAGGGAAGGTTAAGCTGAGACTTGAAAGAGGAATGGGAATCGGCCAGGCCAAGCAGAGGGCAGCCTGCAGTGGGGACTGGGAAGTGTTAAGAGGCTGAGCAAGCAGCAGAAACAAAGGCCTGGAGGGTGAGAGCTCAGGGCACCAAGGGAACTGAAAGTACTTCTCTGCAGGGGGAGTGAGAAAATGCACTGCAGAGTCTGCAGGAGCCAGGTTCTGCAAGGCCCTGAAAGCAACTTTGGAGTTTGGGCTTTATCCTTAGAGTGATGGGGTTCCTCGGATAGGCTTTAAGTAAGCGAGTGACATGATTAGATCCATGGTTAGAAAGACAACTCCAGCAGAGGTATGGAGGATGAAGAGGACGTGGGGTAAGACTGAGGCTTTGGCTACTAATCCAAAGGAGGGTGATGAAAACACAATGGGGATGGGCAAAAGTGGGAGGAACGACATGGGATTAAGGTGTGTAGTTACCTTTGAAAGGTAACAAATTAGATCTGGGAGTGAGGGAGTGAGGAGTCAAGGATGGCTCCCAGGTCCTTGGGACCCACTGAGTACCATTCTCCATGATCCAGAAGAGAAGGAGAAATAGAATGCAAGTGAGATGGCAAGAGGCTGTTTTGTTGGGAACATACCGCGTTCGATGTGTGTGGGTGACACCTCTGTTTGAATTCCCACTCTGACTCCTTTGCTGGCTAATTTCTGCTCATCCTCGAAGCATTCCCACCTCCCCAACCTTCCCTATTCCTCACTGCTGTTTACAAACTCTCTGTGTTCTCACAGCAGCCTGGGACCACCTCTACAAATGCTCTTATCCCTCTATGTTACCGCTTGTTTACGAGTCCCACGAGACCCTGAGTTCCTCTTCTGATCTTTGGGCTCCCTGTGACCACTGCTGTTTAGGAAGAGGATGCAGGAGAAGCCAGCAAATTTACTTACTGCATGATGAAATTGGCGAGGACTTCCCTTGCACCTGACTCAGTGGTGGGGACAGGGGTGCAGAGCAGAATAAGTGCAGATAGGGAACATACCCAAGTGTTGGGAGGTTGGTTAGAAAGACATATTCTGGATGACCACTGAGCCAGCCACTGTAACTCCTGTCCCCAGTCCATCTCACTGCCCTGCCAGCCCCAGGCACCTCAGTCCAAACTGGGGATGGCTCCAGAGTTAATGCACATCGGAGATGCCACATCCAGAGCACAGCATTGGATGTCAATCAAGACGCCTGTTCTATCCCACTCTAGCTCTGCCATGAATAAACTGAGCAATCTTCTGGGGCACTCTCCTCCCTTCTGTCATTCCATCCAGAAAACAAGGGGATACATTCAGTCAGTGGTACTTTCACCACTCAGAAAAATTATTTTAGCTTCCCATGTCTAAGGATTCGAAAGATTTTTGAACCTAACAGATTCTCTCTTTGGGGCAGGACTTCCTTCACATGTTTAGAAATGTTGACACTTGCAGATTTTTGGAGCCAGGAACTCAGGCGGGAAACCCAGACAAAGTCGTCTCAAAGGCCCTGTGAGTCTCTGACACAAGCAGAAGAGTCTGAGTCTTTGCTGCACCCCGCGACTCTCATCCCCTGGCCTAGTACTGCTGGCCTTTGTCACATTGACCCCTTGTCGACCAATCAGGGGCGGGGTGGTGGTGTCAGGCATCAGACAGGATGCAAGGCTGTCACCCAGTGTTGAGGAGACCTGAGGTCTTTTCTGACATCACACTATTATCGGCCACCCAGAATCTGCATGCACTATATTAACTTGCTTTTGTCTCTTACCCTCCTCGGTGTCCACTTCCACAGACCTTGGGGTGGGGGCTCAGTTTTCCCACAGGCAGATGGAAAGACATTCTTAGACTGCAAGAGCCCCACTCTCACCTGCTCCCCCCAGTCCATATTTAGAATTTGCATGCTGCCAGACCCTCACATTCTCACCACCATATCTAACAAAACCAGTGGTCCTACCAGATTCAGTCTTCCCTGGACCACAAAGCAGCTCATGTCTCATGGACACAGAGGCTCCTTGTGCTTCTACCCTTCTTCCCAAGATCCTGTGTTTCTTTGCCCCTGCCTGGCTTTCTAGGCTGCCCAAGAACTTGCTTTCATCTTCCCTACCCCTTCTCAGCTCCTGGGTTCTCCCTTGGAGCGGGGAGAGGCCTTCAGTTCTCTGAGGCTAGGCCTGCCCCACTTACCTTCCCAGAGAAGCAGACTCCACAGAGACCACACAGCCATACTTCAGAGAGGCAGACAAACTCCCCTGACAACCCAAATCCAGAACATCCCAGGTCAAGTGGATGCACGGAAGGAGTTGTGGTCTTTCTGGAAAGTCCCATGTTCAGAAGGAGGAATCTTGACTCAGAACAAGATGCCCCGAAAGTGAAAATATCCAGAGGAAAGTGGAAGTTGGCCTCAGACTTAGCTGGGCTCTTTCAGGAGCCGATTCTTGTAAGTCAGCCTCTTTCAAATGCCCATGGTTAGCTAAGGCAGACGGCAAGCACCCCCGCACAAGCCAACATCTTCCTCACTGACTCTCGCCGGTCAGCCCCACATCCCACTCTGCCTGGCTGCCCCTGCCTTTCCTGTTGAAGCCACGGAAAACCCTCTAAACTGCAATTCCCGTTGTAACTTCTCTGCTTAAAATTCTTCCATGGCCTCCAGCTGCCCTCAGGATTAAGACTAAACTCTTGGCTTAGGATTCAAGGCTCTCCTGAGTCCAACTCCAGCCTGCTTCTCCAGCCTGGCGTCCCATGCCCTTCCGTTCTCCAACCACGCCAAACAATGCTACTTCTTCTCAGAACTGCCAATTCCACACTTTCACGTTGTGCTCGATCCTCCACCAGGCAAGCTGTTCCATCCATCGTCCCGGACATGGTGTGGTTATGCGGGCTATGCAGCTCACCAGACTCCCATTCAGGACTTCCTGACCACAGGCAGTATGGGGAACCTTCCCTTCTGCGTGCTCAGGGCATGCCTGTTCTTCTATTATCACTCTTAACACATTGTCCTGTAACAGTTTTCTCATCTCCATAGACTGTTTACTGCCAAGGTCTCATATTCATTTCTGTGTTCCCCTGGGTGCTGGGAAAGTCATGAATGCTTTGTTGTATAGTTGCTGAGTGGTGTCCTATTCTTTGTGATCCCATGGAATGTAGGCTGCCAGGCTCCTCTGTCCATGGGATTTTCCAGGCCAGAGTACTGGAGTGAGTTGCCAATTCCTTCTCCAGGGGATCTTCCTGACCCAGGAACCGAACCTGCGTCTCTGCGTCTTCTGCGTTAGCAGGCAGTTTCTTTACCACTGCGCCACTGCATATCAGGGGATATGAGCCCAGACCTTAATGGATGCTTAATGAATATGTTAAATGAGGGCATGAATTCTAGAGATGGTTACATATTTTGCTTCCTGAAAGACCTACAACTCTTCTTCGAGAGGCTCTGATTATCTCCCTGTTAGAGATGGGAGAGTTTGAAGAGCAGAACGAGGTTAGCATCTTTCTGGGGTCACAGAGAAGTAGAGCTGTGAGCTGAGCTTCAGCCTTTGGAGCATGGTCCATTCTGACAGTCACCCCATTCTCACTACCTTTATCTTTTCACTTCTGAAGGTTACTTGGTTTCTTGAGTCAAGGAAGGTATTGCAAGAAGATGAGGAAGATCCCCGAGCTTCCTGAGTGTGCCTTGTGGTGGCTAGTCCTGCCTAGCTTCTGACCTGTCAGTCAAATTGGACGCTCTGCTCTGGACCAGTAAGGAGGCAGATGTGGTGGTGGATGAGCAGGAGGATTCTGAGATAGGCTTCCAGCCCTCCAGGTACTCACCACCAAATGGTAGGAATAGCATATGCCTAGGAAGGGAAGACCCACCACAGACAGACATGGGTTTGGGCAAAAGAGCAGCACAGATAGTCTACCCCACATGATCCCATGGACTGTAGCCCACCAGGCTCCTCTGTTCATGGAATTCTTCAGGCAAGAATACTGGGCTGGGTTGTCACTTCTTTCTCCAGGAGATCTTCCTGACCCAGGAATCGAACCTTGGTCTCTCGCATTTCGAGCAGTTTCTTTACCATCTGAGCCACCACGGAAGCCCCTGGTGGGCAGGGCTGCTTCCTTAAAAGGAGGAATTTGAACTGCATCTTGAATATGGACATACTTTGGATAGGCTGAGAAAACCGGGTGGGCCAGAGGTTGGGGTCTGGGTAGGTGGGCTCTGAGCATGAGGGGAGAGCAGTGGGTAAGGCTTGATGGTGGGGAGGTCCCAGGTAGGCTCCAGGGACAATGAAGGACCAGCAAGGGGAACCCTCTAAGGCTGCTGTGGGTAAAATGGAAAAGGAGGTTGGGGGTCAGATTGTGGAGGCTTTGAGTATGGGGTTATGTTTAGGATTTTATTCTGGAGACCAGCAGTTCTCATCCTTGCTGAAAACTTGGGTTCAGTGGGGCTGGGCTGGGTCCCAGGAGCCTGTCGTTTTAACAGTCACTGCATTCTGGGTGGTTCTGAGCTGGTGGATGGAGGGAGCTCTGAGAAGCACTGCTTGGAAGGAGGGGGCTGTTCATTATCCATTTTTGGCTAGCTTGCTAGTGGGAGGACAGCGTGCAGAGCTGATTGCTGTTCTTTAGTTGCTAAGTCATGTCTGACTCTATGTGACCACATGGTCTGTAGCCTTCCAAGCTCCTCTGTCTGTGGGATTTCCCATGCAAGAGTACTGGAGTGGGTTGCCATTTCCTTTCCCAGGGGATCTTCCCAACCCAGGGATGGAACCTGTATCTCCCGCGTCGGCCGGAGGATTCTTTACTGCTAAGCCACCAGGGAAGCCCAAAGGCACCCTGAAGCAGAGGATGGTTTCGATCCATTAACCCTTGGGTTATGGGCCCAGCACACTTTCACTGTACCACTCTGCTACCTCAGGGCTGATCGGGGGAGAAAAAAGAGGCAGAGTGGCCTGAGTAGCAGCTGTTGTGATCATCCTGACTGAAATAGAAAGGAACCCTCTAGGGAGAAAGGGGCAGAGCTGGAGTCATGATGGAAGTAACCCTAACCTGCCTATAGGCAGAGAGGCCAAAGGTGGGGATCAGCTCTATGACTTCACTGTCAATTCCCTCATCCATGTGTCAGATGTTTATTGAGCATCTACTTATGTGCCAGGTGCTGGGGACACAGACATGAAAGGCACAGCCCCTGCCCTCAAGGAATCTGCAGTTTCGATGAGAAGATGGACATGTAACCCAATAATTACAATCAGTGTGGCCAGAGCAAAGCCAGCTGTGTGCACAGCATGCTATGGCAGACACAGGGTGGATAGATAGGAGCCAGCAGGGTGGACGGGGGGCTGGGAGGGCCCTGTGGAGCTGGGGTGGTGATTGAGGTGAGCCTTAGGATATAAACAGTTGAGGGTGAGGATAGGACTTAACTCAAGCTCTGGGGTTGGGTTTTGTGGGTTCATTACTTGGCTGTGAAACAAGCAAAGTGACTGCTCTGTGTTTGGCATCTTCATTCATGAAACAGAGATTAATAACAGCATCTACATCTTCATGGTGCCCTCAGGGTGAAACCACTTAGAATGGGGTCTGGAGCATAATCCTGTGAAATAAAGAATGTTGCCCACCATCCAGTCCTACAAGAATCAAGTTGTTGGCTACTGCAGTTGTTACCCTGAAAGGAATTTAGGGTGACAATCAGGATGAGTCCCTCTGTGCTCTGGGAAAACAGGCAGAACAGGCCCTCATATATATTGAGAGAAAATTTTATGAACCCTATTTCTTGCATCTTCCCATACTTAGAAAAGCAGTAAAATCATTAACTAAGATGGCTGTGCCTCATGACTAGCAGCAACCTTCTACCAAGGTGTGTGCTGGATTGCACGTACTCCTTCTCCCAAACCACATATATGCTGACCTCCCCCAACCTCTTTGGAGCAGCTTCTCAGAGCGACCTGAGAGGCTGTCTCCTGGGCTCTAGTTCTCCGTGAGTCGCCAAATAAAACGGAGGCTCTCAGCTCTCACATTGTGCAATTCAATTTCAGTTGATAGTCTGCACTCAAAAAAATTAACCATTGTCACTACACTGCCAGAGAGAGGGAAGAAGGAGAGCTGCGCAAGTGCAGGTAGTGGAGTGTTGAGGTTCGAGCAGCCCTGCTCTAACTCTCTTCTCCCAGATTGGGAGCTCCTGAGAGTGGGGATCAGGCCCCCTTCACGTCTGCACCCTGTATATCACCAAGGACAGATTTTCTACCAAGTGGTGCCCTCCGATCAGGTGTTGAAGTGGATTGAATGATTCTGAAGTGTCAATGCCAGGTCTGGGCTGGCCCTGGGGTGCAGGACTCTGGCCAGCATGTGAATGCTGGAAATACAGATGCTGAATTCTGTTGGGGGAGACAGTGGGCAGTCACACTGCCTCTTAGCAGAAGGGGTAGTTGGTAGTGGTCCATCCCAGCAGGACATGAGTTGCTGTCTCCAGTATACCAGTCCTTTTTCTTGAGGGGAATTTCAAGAGGGGCTGAGAAAGTGGGGAGGAGGAGGTTGGGTGAGGACCTGAAAATATCCCACGCATCTCCCCTCAAAGAACTTCTAGCAGCCCTGAGACAACTGGAGAAGAACCGACTGATGAAGGCACAGGACGGGTTAAGTCCGTGGCTGGCGGCAGTTTCTCCCCCAACTGCTAATCACTGGTTCAGACCACATTAATTACCCAGCCACAGGGGGAGTGCACGGAGTAAATTAACTGCTGAGTTCAAAGGGGCCACTCCCCACATTTCTTAATTAAGAGAGCAGCTGGCAGCCTGGGCTGCACTCAGCCTCCCTGGGGCCTTTCTGGGAAACCCCAGCCGCTGAGTCCGAGGCCTCGGCCCACGCCCAGGCAGGCAGGGTAGCCCCATCTGCCAGGTGGAGTGGTCTGCACTCCGCCTTCACTGTGGGCTAGGGGTGGGGGGCTGGGGGGAGCAGGTGTTCACTGTGGCTCATCTAAGCGCAACCCTCAGCCCTGAGAGCGGATTCCAGGTCGGGTGGTGGTGCAGATTCAGGGTGGGGTGGAACTGGCTGGAGTGTGAAGGGTGGCCCAAGCGATGCCCTGTCCCTGCCTACTCACATTTGTTCTTCTTCTTGGATTGGCCTTAGGGCAGAACGGCCTCGCTCCCTCTCGCCCTCTGGGCCCTCCCCACCGCCCCCTCCCTGCACCGGGTGACACGTGGAATAGAGGGGAAAAAGGTAGAATGTTTGAGAAGAGAAGGGAGCTGGCAGAGGAAGAGCGCCAGGCAGGCAGGAGTGGGCGGCCTTTAGAGGCTTTTGGAATGTAAGGAAGAAAGCAGGTGTTCCTCGGGGTGGGTGGGTCTCTGGGCACTGTTTCTTTTTTAAAAAATTTCATTTATTTATTTTAATTAGAGGATAATTACTTTAGAGTATTGTGATTTTTTTGTCATACATCAACATGAATCCGCCATCGGTATACATGTGTCCCCCCCAATCCTGAACCCCTACCTCTTCCCTCCCCACTCTATCCCTCTAGGTTGTCCCAGAGCCCTGGATTTGGGTGGGCACCACTTCTAAGCAGGATGGGGCTGAGGGGCAGGTAGAACCCCACATGAGCCCTGTCTGTGTCTACCTTCACCTATACGGTTCCCATAGAGTGGACCAGCTGCCTGCACCATCTGCCATCTGATGCCATGGCAGCCCCAAAGGCTGCCCAGGCAAGGGGGCATGCTGTGTGCACCCCTCCCTTGGCAGCTGGCTTGGTCAGTGGTGCTGCCCTGTCAGGGAGACTAGGTTTGAGGCAGTGTGTGCATATGTTAAATTGACACATCTTACTTCCCCTGAGAGGACACTCTAGTGTCTGCTTGGCCCAAGGATGGCTTCTGCTTCAGAATATATGCCCAGGGCACCTCTCCTGCCTCACCCTCACCCTGGCCCTGCTGGGAGTTGGTAGAGGGAATGGGACCTTCGCTGGGTCAGAGACCTGGTGCTCACAGCTGGAAGCGGGAAGACTAAGGAGAGGGGAGAAAGAGGGAGCCTATGAAATAGCTCTCGGGAGACTGGGTAGGAGGGGTCTGAGTCTTCAGCAGGCAGGGCCTGCTTTTGAGGCAAAGACACACTTTCCCAGAGGGTGGAAGAAAGATGGCACAGAAAAGAAAGCAAGCCATGATTGTGCTGTGTTGAAGCAGAGAAGGGGAAGAAGGAAACCCATTTCTTCACTCAGTCCCTTGCACGGTATTTGTTGGGCTCCCGTGGTGTGTGCACTAATGTACTGAGCAAAGGTTTATCGAGTATCTAGCATGAGTAAGCCCTGGGAGGTCAGGAACACAGGCTGATGGCGACAGCGATCATGCTCCCGACCATGAAAGAAACAGTCACTATTGATCCGCACCTCTCATGGGAGAGAATTCCAGAAACAAGTACAGCAGAGGCTCTTCATTCACAGAGTGGTGTGTGTTGAAGGAGCAGCCTTGGTGATGCTCCAGGTCTGCCAGGTACAATTTCTTCCAGGCGTGTAGACAGAGATACAATATGGGGAAGCCTGGGTCTTTCCCATGCTGTGCCCTTGTCTGTACTTACCCTCATCACAGTTAACACAAAGATGAAGGACACAGAGCTGTTTAGTGGGTGCTTATTTAAATAAAAATGTAGGCGGTCTATTTCCTAGCCAAATTTAAAATAACCTGGAATTGAAAGAAATTCCAGCATGTGCAACCTGCTTGGTTCAGGGAAAGGCCGTGCTCCATTTTTACTGTTCATATCTAAATGGTATAGCCACATACAAAACAAGGGTGGGGGTGTTTACCGAGACCTAACAACGAAGTTTTCCAATGAATAGATCAGACCACAGTGTGGGCTGGTGTGCAAGTCCCTGACTACCCAAGAGGACCACTGGAGAGCAGCCCTGAGGCTCCTGGTTGTCCTCTTACTCTCTACACGAAGGGGCAGCTCCAGACTGCCTCTCAGTCCTTATCCCAGCTAAGTTCTCTTACCCTGTAAATGTTATGACCCCATAGAGCCCAGGTCCCTAGATGAGGTACAGCCAACTCACCCCTGCTGGATAAGTGTTTGCATTTAGCTCTGACTCGGAAAGAAAAATAATGCTTCATATTTCAGAGCCTTGATCAAGCATGGAGGCTGCTGTGGGCCTTCCTTTGGGGAGCAGCACTGCAGCAGGCTGTGGGATCCCTTCTGCAGGGTCTGGCCCTCCCTGGGCAGTGGTCCTTCCACCCCTGCCCATCAGCATCCTCTGGGAACAGAAGCAGGTACCTACTCTGAGAACTGGAGATGGGATTTGGGGCTGGATGTGTTGATATTAGGGCTTCAGGTGTCACTAGTGGTAAAGAACCTGCCTGCCAATGAGGAGACAAAAGAGACTTGGTTTCGATCCCCAGGTGGGGAAGATCACCTGGAGGAGCGCCTGGCAACCCACTCCAGTATTCTTGCCTGGAGAATCCCATGTACAGAGGAGCCTGGTGGAGTACAGTCTATGGGGTCACACAGAGTCAGACACGACTGAGGCGACTTGGCATGCATGCACTCACATGTGCTGATATTAGGCAAACCAGAGAGAGTCTGGGCTGAAGAAAGTGAGTTTCCTCTAAAAGCTCTATTTTCTCTATGTTCTTTTGGGAATTCTCTTTTCCTTCACTTCTTTTAGTAATTGTTCATTTTGGAAAATTCCAGCTCAATGTTTTACAAATTCAGGGTCTGAGGAGAGAGCAAAGTGTCTGAGACACACCAGACCAGCAGTGTGTGTGTGTGTGTGTGTGTGTGTCTGTGTGTGTCTGTGTGTGTGGGAGAGAGAGAGATGCAACTCCTCACTTACCTGAGTTGAAGGACCTGTATTTCTTTATTACTCCCAGTCCACTGTGGGGCTATACTTTTGTACAATACCATAAAAACGAATTCCTAAAAAAACATTGAAAGGGAGGTACAAAACACAAGCCCTCGTTTTAATGATTAAAAAAAACATAAAATTACTCTATCAGATTGCTATAAAAGTTCCTAAATTCTTGTTTTCAATTGTTATATTATCTTACCTGGATTGGTAAATTCAATTAACAGACAGACCCCAGCTCATGGACCAGGAGTGGGTGTGGGGCTTGGGGGAGGGAGGTATGAAAGCTCAGGAAGGAGGTGGTCTGTGGGGATGACTGGAGGGCTGGTTCCTTCCCATCCCCATCATCACTGTTCCCTTCATGTCTTATCTACGTTTTGACTTTTTAGAAGGGGGTGACTCGTTTACAGAGGGCACGGTCAAGGATTGGGGTCGGGAGGAGGGTTATTTCCTGACTGACCAGTGAAGACCCTTCACTTCTAGGTGGTGTGTGCCTCTCAGTGATCCTGGCAGAACCAAGGAGGCAAAGGGGAGGGGACCCTGGTGTATACTGGCTGTGGACTGGACGGGTTATGAAAGAGACAGAGAATCAGGAAGAGGAAGGGTTGGGATGGGAGGAGGCAAGGGAGAACAGGGAGTAGAGAAGTGAGTAAAAAGGGCTAGCCTGGGTTTCCTTACCCACTGTCTTCTCCCAGAGGAGAACTGCAAGCAATTAAGCTCCCAAAGGCAAGCGGACTGATTTACTTCCACGAAGGAAGTATGTATTTTGGAGGTAGACCAGGCTTTTAAAACTTTAATGTGCATGCAAATAGTCCGCCTAGAGATCTTATTGAAATGCAGGTTCTGATTCAGCAGGTCTGGGCGTCTGCATTTCTAATAAACTCAAGGGGAAATGATAGAAGTTTGCAGCTCTGAAGGGCCAGGAATTCTATGAACATTAATTTCTTGCTAGGAGAGGAAGGTGCCAGTTCTGGTAACTCGGACCCCACTCTCTGTGATTCCAGTGCAGGGGGCCACAAAGCAAATATATATTAATAATTAACCTTCATTGACCCTGCTTCCTTTGTGGCCCAGATAATAAAGAACTTGCCTGCAATGCGGGAGACCTGGGTTCCATCCCTGGGTGAGGAAGATCCCCTGGGGAAGGAAATGGCAATCCACTCCAGTATGCTTGTCTGGAGAATTCCATGGACAGAGGAGCCTGGTGGGCTACAGTTCATGGGGTTGCAGGTGGGACACAACCGAGCAACTAACACTTTCACTTTCTTCACGGACACCAACTCAATGGACATGAACTTGGGCAAACTCCAGGAGATAGTGAGGGGCAGGGAGCCTGGCATTCTGCAGTTCATGGGGTCGGAAAGAGTCGGACACGACTTAGCGACTGAACAACAACAACCTTCATTGAACACTCTGGTCGTGGACTGGATTGCTACTTCCCTCCTTTTCCCTCCCCTAGTCCTTCCTCTTCCTCACCCTCCCAACTCTCTCATTACCAGTCCTGTTCACACGGAGTCCTTTCTCCTTGAGTAAACCAGACCAAATGATCAGGCAGCCCAAATGATCACTACTGATGAACAATATGAAACAAATTGATACACCTTTATTAACAAATAGATCTACAACCATGTATCTTTTTGAACACAAAGGGATAACAAAGGTTTTCTCATGTGCTCCACAAACGGGAGTGCTTGCTGCTAGGTTGGGGAACTGGGAGATACAGAAGAGGCTGGGGTTCCCTGGCCTCCTGGGGAGCACTGTGGGCTGCGGGTGTGTCTGTGTTGGGGGTGGGGGGATGGCGTTGCTAGCAGAGGGCCTCCTTGTAGTCACTAGTAGGACCTCAGTGGGTCCTGCTTCTTCTATCCAGCCCTTTGTCTGGAGCCTCGCTGAGCTGCGAGTGTCTCACCTTAGCATAGATGACAGAAATGTCCTGTGGGAGATTGGGGTCAGGGTAAGGAAGCCGATGTCACATAGAGGAGAAGAAAGGAGCAAGAGTCCCGTCTCACCTTTTCCTGCTGGGCTGACTGGGCAGGCCAGGCTGTGGGGGAAGAGCAGCATTCAGGTTAGGGCACTGAGCTCACGGGGTGTCCCCTTCCCACCTCCTCGTTGGCACCTTCCTCTAGAGAACACGGGCTGGCAGGGTCCGGGCTGCTCCCCTGTTACTTCTCAGGGCCTCTCGCCCTCAATCTGAAAACAGGTGGAGTCAGGAGACCCCAGCTGTGCAACCTGAGGCCACTTACTTGGCCCCTGAGCCTCAGCTGCTTCAACCAGGAAAGGGTGGTGATGATGACAGTAACTGCCTTGTAGGATTCCAATGAGAAGCAGGGGAGACACAGGTCTCCAAGACACTTCTAGGATAACTCCTCCATTAGACACCTGTTCTGCGTGGGGCAACCTTTTAGGTGTGAGAATTATTTATCCAGTCTATCTAGTATATAACAAACAGAGGCCTAATTCTACATATCTAATCTCACATCAGTCCCGTCTAGCAGGGAGTATTGATTCCTTCTCACATGGAGATGAGAAAAACTGAGGCTCAGCTGAGGTGAATAACTCTCCACAGTCACTTCTGTAAGAAATAGTCTGGGCTAAATCGCTTCAGTTGTATTTGACTCTTTGCTACCCTATGGACCTTGTCCTTCCAGGTTCCTCTGTCCATGGGGTTCTCCAGGCAAGAATAAGAATATTGAATCTTAGAGAATGTGAAGCATTCTCCCACTGACAAAAATTCCAGTGTCTTGGAACATAAGGGCTCTCTTTCCTTCTGTACCTTTTCTACACCTTTTCTGCACCCACCATCAGGTAAAGCCTGTTCAGAGCTTGAGTGGGAAACAGACTACCCCTGCCCCTACCCCTGCCTTCATCTTTGTTGTCTGCAAGGATTAAAGGATCCCATTTCCTCATTTACCTTATTTTGCTCATGAAAATCATATAGTCTGGGGTTGGCTTCTTTTTTTTTCTTATGTTTAAGCCCTCATTGTGACTCTTCACAGGCAGGAACTGTGCCCACGTGGGCTTCCCATCTGCCTGGCCATGTTATGGGCAGCAACTGGTCAGGTCCTGAGGGAAGAGCCCTGTGTCCAAGAGACTCCTTGGCTGTGCACTTTCCCTAATGTGGAAATGTGGTGGTGGGGGAGCAGAGCCCCTAGGCTGATTCAAATCCATTTATAGACCAGGAATTGAAATCTCTGTACAGGTGAGACAGAAAAGAAAGCTCCCTGTTTTTGAACACCTATTACGTACCAGACAATCTTTATGGTTTCTATACCCCAGGTTCTATTCCTAGTCATTCATAATAATTTTACAAAGTAGCCATTATCTGGGCTTCCCTGGTGGTGCAGCAGTAAAGAATCTGCCTACAATGCAGGAGCCACAGGAGACTCAGGTTTGATCCCTGGATGGGGAAGATCTCCTGGAGGAGGGCATGACAACACACTCCAGTATTCTTGCCTGGAGAATTCCATGGACAGGGGAGTCTAGTGGGTTTCAGTTCATAGGATCTCAAAGAGTTGGGCATGACTGAAGCGACTTAGCAGGCACACATGCAGGCATTATCTACATGTTATAGATTAGGCTCAGAGAGCTTATATAACTTTCTCACAGTCACACAGAACACAGAGTCAAGTTCTGAACTCAATTCTGACTGACTCAGAAACCCACACTTTTCCCACAACTCCATGTTGCCTGTTTGTCTGTTTGAGAGAGGACTAGCCTTCCCCATTCTGCCATCCTCACTGTCATGTCTGTGGCTGGGGTTCATGGTCTTTTTGGCTCCATCTTAGAGCTGGGACTGTCCTGTTTAGACTTATACTTGGGGGCAGAAACAAACTATCATTCTTTTTCCTTTTTCTTTTGTTCCTCCACAATGCTCAGAAAAGGGCAAACAAACAAAAACCACCTCCCTAGTTGGGATGGTCACAGTGAAGGTGTGGTGGAGATGATGTTTATGATGGTGAGATCTGATAGAGTGCCTGAAGAACTATGGACAAAGGTTCGTGACATTGTACAGGAGGCAGTGATCAAGATGATCCCCATGAAAAAGAAATGCAAAGGTTGTCTGAGGAGGCCTTACAAATAGCTGAGAAAAGAAGAGAAGCTAAAGGCAAAGGAAAAAAGAAAAGACATGCTCATCTGAATGCAGAGTTCCAAAGAATAGCAAGGAGAGATAAGAAAGCCTTCCTCAGTGATCAGTGCAAAGAAATAGAGGAAAACAATAGAATGGAAAAGACTAGAGATCTCTTCAGGAAAATCAGAGATACCAAGGGAACATTTCATGCAAAGATGGGCACAATAAAGGACAAAAACAGTATGGACCTAACAGAAGCAGAAAATACTAAGAAAAGGTGGCAAGAATACATAGAAGAACTATACAAAAATGATCTTAATGATCCAGATAACCACGACGGTGTGACCACTCATCTAGAGCCAGACACCCTGGAGTCCGAAGTCAAGTGGGCCTTAGGAAACATCACTACGAGCAAAGTTAGTGGAGGTGATGAAATCCAGCTGAGCTATTTCAAGTCCTAAAAGATGATGCTGTGAAAGTGCTGCACTCATTATGCCAGCAAATTTGGAAAACTCAGCAGTGGACACAAGACTGGAAAAGGCAGTTTTCATTCTAATCCCAAAGAAAGGCAATGCCAAAGAATGTTCAAACTACCGCACAATTGCACTCATCTCACACGCTAGCAAAGTAAGGCTCAAAATTCTCCAGTGCTCAAAATGCTTCAACAGTTCATGAACTGAGAACTTCCAGATGTTCAAGCCAGATTTAGAAAAGGCAGAGGAACCAGAGATCAAATTGACAACATCTGTTGGATCATCAAAAAAGCAAGAGAGTTCCAGAAAAACATCTATTTCTGCTTTCTTGACTATGCCAAAGCCTTTGGCTGTGTGGATCACAACAAACTTTGGAAAATTCTCAAAGAGATGGGAATACCACACCACCTGACCTGCCTCCTGAGAAATCTGTATGCAGGTCAAGAAGCAACAGAACTGGACAGGGAACAACGGACTGCTTCCAAATTGGGAAAGGAGTATGTCAAGGCTGTATATTGTCACCTTGCTTATTTAACTTATATGCAGAGTACATTATGTGAAATGCTAGGCTGGATGAAGCTCAAGCTGTAAAGAAGATTGCTGGGAGAAATATCAATAACCTCAGATATGTGGATGACACCACTCTTATGGCAGAAAGCAAAGAAGAACTAAAGAGCCTCTTGATGAAAGTGAAAGAGGAGAGTGAAAAAGCTGGCTTAAAACTCAACATTCAAAGAACTAAGAATATGGCATATGGTCACATCACTTCATGGCAAATAGATGGGGAAACAATGGAAACAGTGACAGACTTTATTTCTTGGGCTCCAAAATCACTGCTGATGGTGATTGCAGCAATGAAATTAAAAGACGCTTACTCCTTAGAAGGAAGGTTATGACCAACCTAGACAGCATATTAAAAAGCAGAGACATTAATTTGCCAACAAAGGTCTGTCTAGTCAAAGCTATGGTTTTTTCAGTAGTCGTGTATGGATGTAATAGTTGGACCATAAAGAAAGCTGAGCACCAAAGAAGTGATGCTTTTGAACTGTGGTGTTGGAGAAGACTCTTGAGAGTCCCTTGGACTGCAAGGAGATCCAACCAGCCAATCCTAAAGGAAATCAGTCCTAAATGTTCATTGGAAGGACTGATGCTGAAGCTGAAGCTGAAGCTCCAATACTTAGCCACCTGTTGTGAAGAACTGACTCCTTTGAAAAGACCCTGATGTTGGGAAAGATTGAAGGCAGGAGGAGAAGGGGACAACAGAGGATGAGATGGTTGGATGGCATCAGTGACTTGATGGACATGAGTTTGAACAAGCTCCAGGAGTTGGTGATGGACAGGGAAGCCTGGTGTGCTGCAGTCCATGGGGTTGCAAAGAGTTGGACACAACTGAGCAACTGAACTGAACTGAACTGATTTTCGACATACCTGTGTCTGTGGTGATGGTGGTTGTGAAGTGGTGAAGGAGGAGATGATGATGGTGGTGGTGGTGAAAGTGCCAGTATTTATAATGATGGTGGTCAGCGTGATGGTGGTGGTAGTGATACCTCACCCTAGGCCCCAAACTTCCCTTTTACGCTAACAAAGATGTCAAGGTTGGCCAGAGATCACTTACCTTCATGCTCCCTTGGGATTGTATGAATCTCAGAGTAGATAACTTCTTCATTGTTTTCATTCTGGCGATGAACTGAAAGAAGGAATGCGGCTTAACTAGGACCCACCTGCTCTCCCACCTCGAGACCTAAGTGTTCTGAGGACACGTATGGAAGGAAGCCAATCAGGGGCTGTTATGGTGATAACTGGCAGTGGGAAGTGGTTATTAATGTGAGATATCCATCTTGGCAGAAGGACTGTGCCCCCTGATGCAGGTTCTAGGAGTTTCCCCAGCCCTGATATTGTTCAAACTAGAGGTTGGCAACTAGAGGTTGGTTTGATTTTTTTTTATAAAACAAGGTAGTGAATATTTTAGTTTTTGCAAACCCCAGCTCTGTGGTGTGAAAGCAACCATACACAATACATACACAATGTTCCTTGCAAAAATACTTGGTGGACCAGATTTGGCCCATGGGACATAATCTGCTACCTGTTGGTCTAAACCTCCCCCCTGGGGGCTGGGATCCCTTCCTGCTTCCCTCTCCCCCCACCAGCTCCACGGCCTTGCTCCTCAAGCTCTCCCCGGAAGCCTCCTCCTTTCTTCCCCAAATGACTGATTCCCAAGACTCAGGCTCATGAGGCCTTCTTTCTCCCAATTCCCCTGGAGAGGCCCTTCTTTGCCTTTATGGACAGACGCTGGTCCTGATGCAAGTCCTTACCGTTGACATACAGCGGGTGCTGCTCTCCACCTGGGGCTGAGGGTAAATTCCGGGGTGGAAGGGGCCCTAGGAGATGCAAAGATATGATTCACTGAGTGCTCTCAGAGAGCAGACTAGGCAGAGGGTGCAGAGAGACTGAGAGTAAAACAGTCACTTTACCTTTACAAATCGTATAAAATTACCTTTAAAAATTGTATAAAATATTTAAAAATTAAATTAAAAAAAAGTCAGTAGAGGTTGCTGGGCTTCCCTAAGTGGTTCAGATGGTAAAGAATCTGCCTGCAGTGCAGGAGACCGGGGTTTGATCCCAGGTTAGGAAGATCCCCTGGAGGAGGGCACGGCAACCCACTCCAGTATTGTTACCTGGAGAATCCCATGGATGGAGGAGCCTGGTGGGCTACAGTCCATGGGGTCGCAAAGTAACAGATGCAACTGAGCGACTAACACAACAACAGTGGATTGCTGGAGGTCTGAGGCTGGTTTGTTGATGATTGTTAATCAACAGGTCTGGACATGGTTAATTTTTATGAGATGTTTCTTTTTAAAAAAATACCCTAATGGATAGAATGGCTCCATAGGAATCACAAACTGGAGGAAGCAGGGTCAGAAAAGATGGGTTACACCCTTGCGTTGAAACAGCGCAGATCCACAAATCAGGCCGCTTTTCAGAAGGAGGAAAGCTAATAACTTTGACAACACACCATGTGCCAGAAACACACCAGGACTAGGGAATTCAAATACAACATCTAATTAATAGCAAAGCTCCTCACCCAGGGACCAGCACAGAGCTGAATGTCAAAAAAGCCCCCCTTCCTAATTCTTCGGTGTCTGACATTCTTCACAACCACCTTGCAAAGGTTAATACTATGATTTCCATTTTTTAAGATGAGGTGACTGGTTGGGAGAAGTGACTTCTTCAAGGTCACACAGAAAGCTGGTGGAGACAGAATCTTAATCCAGTGTGTATGCATTTTCTCCATTAGCCTGCCACCTCTGTGATAGCAGGCGTTTCCACAAATTTAAAAATTACGTCCTGGGATGGGAATTGGGTCACAGGTGTATTTGAGAACACCCAGTTCATGCCCAGTGTCCAAGAAATATTCATCAGCTCTAATAGTAAGAAAGCATCAGAGTCATCAGGTAGCGCCTTTGGACATGGCTCCTTCTGTAAAACGAAGAGGGCGTTTGTGGAGACTCAGAGAGGCCCCTGATTATTAAACATTCCCTGATGCTCATCTGTCAAGGCTGTGATTCTGAGTTTTCATTCCTAAAGAGCTCTGTGAATTTGATGGAACTGTATTTTATGGGAGGTGTGACAACAGGAAGTAAAATGAACACTTAAAAAAACAGCCAGAACTTGTACACTTATGTAAGTGCTACTTTGAAGCAGACCTCCTGTATGACCACATCCTAGTTCTAGAGGTTCCATCATTGGTCAAAATGCTTTGAAGATTGCCTTCAGAGATACAGTCTGTGGGATGTTTTCATTTCTTGAGGAATGGATATGCTGTCTGGAAATGATTAAGCGTCTTGGAAAGTTGAGCATGGAAAAAAAAGTTGTTGGACATTGTTTCTTGGGTAGCTGTGGAATTTGGCCTGAAGCTGGTTTTCTGAGTGACATTCTAAGGAAGGATTTGTGCCCCTCAGATTCTGAAATGGTAAGACCTCCACTGGGAGTCTTATTTTCATGAGAGACAAGTTTCTTATGACATGGAGTCCAGGTGCTCACAGACTGACAGTGGGGGTGGGGGAGGAAAGTGGGAATGAGTGGAGAGGCAGAGGCTCCACATGAAGAGGGATGTCCCTTTGTCCCATGTGAAAGGCATCTTCTTGAAGATCTTTCACCAGTGACTGCTCCTCCACCATCTTCTTTGGGGCTGGGAGGGAGATGACTGTGATGTGTTGCTTTGTCTTTAGTGCTTTGAGCCAGAGGTGAGTGGGTAGGAACAGTGTGTCACTTTCCCAGGCCAGGGAAGGAGGTTTTATGCAGGCGCAGGGAGAGTAGAACTCACAGGTCATCAGTTCATGGTCCCTACTCCTGCTGCCTCCCCATCTAACTCTGGGCCTGCCTCCGTCTCTCTCCTACTGCACTGTCTTTAGTTGCTCAGTTGTGTCCGACTCTTTGCAACCACATGGACTGTGGCCCGCCAGGCTCTTCTGTCCATTGGGATTCTCCAGGCAAGAATACTGGAGTGAGTTGCCATACCTCCTCCAGGGGATCTTCCCAACCCAGGAATCAAAGGTCTCTAACCCATGTCTCCCACATTGCAGGCAGATTCTTTATCATCTGAGCTACCAGGGAAGCCCATGAATACTGGAGTGGGTAGCCTATCCCTGCTTCAGGGGATCTTCCTGACCCAGGAATCAAACCGGGGTCTCCTGCATTGCAGGCGGATTCTTTACGAGCTGAGCTACCAGGGAAGCCCCCTGGTACCTTAAAGCAACCCTGGCCTGACTGGATGGACTCTAGACTCAAGACTAAAGTAAAGTAGAGATGAGAAGTTAGGTGGACAAAGGCTGCTAAATTAAGAAGGGGAGGGGAAGCTGGAGGCTGGCTTAAACTCTAACTGGGGTGCCTGGTGAGGTAGTGAGGCTGGGGGTGAGGAGAGATACTTTCAGGTACCCTGGCTGTGGTCAGGGAGGAATACTTGGACTGCAGGGTGGGGTGGTCTTCCTCAAAGAGCAGGCTGGCTTAGCTCCCAGAAAACTCATCACAAATTCCTTAACAGAGGGAGCTGCAAACTTGAATAAGCAAATCTAGCTGAAGGTCTATGACAGCAATTACTTTTGCCCTTGGCAAGTGGAAAATAAAAATGTTGCCCCTAGGGGGAGGAAGAAATAGGTTGATTTGAACCACTGTAGGTGCCCAGGAATAAACTGGCACCAAATAGCTTTGGCACTGGGAGCCATTCCCTTCAACATGGCTTCAGGCAAACAAAGGTTAAAGTTGGAATAACCTGGAGCCACCAAGGTGATTGCTTTGAAAGCCAACATTCATGCTTGATTATCATGACCAAGACAGAAGAGGAGAAGAGTCTTGAATTTCAAAACACATAGATTACCTAGAAATCCCATTTATCTAATTGTTTTCACTTCTTTCTCCCTATAGAAAGTGAAAGTCAATTAGTCATGTCCCACTCTTTGCGACCCCATGGACTATACTGTCCATGGAATTCTACAGGCCAGAATACTGGTTTGGGTAGCCTTCCCTTCTCCAGGGGATCTTCCCAACGCAGGGATCAAACCCAGGTCTCCCACAGTACAGGTAGATTCTTTACCAGCTGAGCCACCAGGGAAGCCCTAGAATACTGGGGTGGGTAGCCTATCCCTTCTCCAGGGGATCTTCCTGACCCAGGAATCGAACTGGGGTCTCCTGCATTGCTTGCGGATTCTTTACCAACTGAGCTATCAGGGAAGCCTCTTTCTCCATATAGAATCCTCTGCCTATAGCATTACTCTCATCTGATTTTTTTGTTCCACAAAAGCATGTGATGGATTTTCAAGAGTACATATTTCAGTCCTTAAATGCCATTAAGAGAAAATAGGCTTGTTGAAACGTAAGTTGGAGGCGGGCATGTGGTAGACAATATCTTATGGAATAGTTTCACACCTCATCTGAAACTTAACTAAACTTTTTATTTTCAAAGACTCTGATAAGAGGAATTAGAGAATGGGTAACAGGAGCAAAGGCAGCTTGGGAACCTGCCAGGTGATGTGCTCAAACTAGAATGAGAATGTACTGAGCTCGCACTCAATGCCAGGCTAATACAGTAGGTATGAGATAGATGTTACCTCATTATCTCAGACCTTACAACATCCCTAGAGGGAGACATTTAGTGAAACGTAGAGGGAACTGGCCCAAGGTCACCGAATTAGTAAATAGCAGTGCTGGGACCAGGCCACTCCCCAGTCCTCTCCACTACACTTCCTTCCTGTTGAGTTGACATACATGGACACTCACCCAGAGCCCAGTACAGCACAGAAGTGTGTGTGTGTGTGTGTGTGAGCATGCATGTGCACTGGAGTTTTCATGTCCTCTTTCTCCCCTACTAAGCAGACCAGAGCTCCCCTGACTTCAAGGAGAGAGTTGGAGGCCTTGTCATATTCACAGCCACAGACTGTCTTTCAAATGTGAAGGACACTGGTCAAATGTGAAGCCAAACTGGTCTCGTTTGGCTTGTAAGAATTCCTCTGTTTGTGCCTTATTCATTCCTGAGTGTGCAGCAGTGTGTTTGTGTGACTGCACCAACACACTCCTGGGTGTGTGTGAGTTCTGGAAGCTGTAAGTGTCTCTCCATGGGCCCCTTTGTGTGACATGTGAAGAAAAGCCCCTCTTCCCTCCGTACCCAGAAGTAAGCAACCGGTCCCTTCAGACTCTGGCTTTCCAGTGGCTGGATTGCGCCTGGCATAGGGATTCAGTAACCAAGAGGGCCAAAAAGAGTTACTAACCGTTTTTCCTCCAGGGTCTGAAATACCCCAGAAGCACAGCAGCAATGAACATCATGGCAAACAGGCTTGCAGGCAGCCAAGGAACCAGCCAGTTGCTACTTCTGGGGATAGGTAAGACCTGACGATCTGGGGGGGTGAGTAGAAGTGACCATGAGCATTGAGGATGAAATTCACAAATGCACCCCAGACAAGCGCAGGAGAGTCAGAGTGACTGGCATTAGTGGGAAATGCCTGGCTGGAAGAAGCCTGGCCAATGGGAATGAGGGATGGACCAAAAGATGTCAACATGGATGGGCAACACCATGGCTGACCTTGTGGCCCCTCCCCCCATGGTGTCCCCTCACTCTCCGTGTGCTTCAGTTTCCCCACCAGGTTCAGTGGAGATATTCCCAGCAGGGTCCATGCTGTCAGTCATGCAGTGCCTGCTCTGTACCCAGCATTGTGCCGGGCACGGCAGGAGGAACAGAGAGCAGTGAGGTCTGGGGCTCAGAGCCCTGCTGGGGGACAAGACCTACCATCCACAGAGAGTGTCTCGGGCTCACTCGTCTCTCTGGAAACACGGTTCCCAGCCTCGCAGGAGTAGCTCCCAGCATACTGCTCTGACATCACCCGGAAGCGGCAGGAGGCAGGTCCCCCATGGGGAGCCACGTGGTTCCGCAGGATGTCCCCATTGAGGTGGAACGAGTACAGGATCGGAGGGGAGCCCCTCTGGGCCTCACAGAGGAGCTCCACCTCGTCCCCCACAACTAGGCTGGTGGGTCTCAGGGTGAGCAGAGGACGGGACACAGGAGCTGGGGAGCACACTGTTGGGAGGTCAGTGCACTACCCAGGGTCCTCCTTTAGGGACCCCTCCCCACACAATCAGGGGCCCCACTGCCCAGGCGTCTAAGTAGTGTCTCCCCTCCCCCACTTACCCCACACCCTGAGCTCCAGCTGAGGGCTCTGTTTCTGGACCTGGACACCCTCAGGGGATGCCTTGCACCAGTAAAGCCCGGAGTCTCCCTCCTTGGCTGCTGGGATGTGGAGTTCTGGGCGGGGGCTCCTGTTCTGCAGGGTGCGGTCCTCCTTGTGGAAGGAAAATAGCAGCCGCCTGGCCAGCTTCCGACTGTGTAGCTTCGTCTGGCAACTCAGGGTCACAGGGCTCCCCTCACAGAGCTCGTGAGATGGGAGGGCTGTCAGCACAGGGGGCAGGAACAGCTCTGGGGAGAGGCAGCCGGGGGCTCAGGACGGGAGTCTGGACAGTGAGGCCCAGGAGGCTGAGGTCACTGTCTCTTGGCACCTGACTGCTCATCCCACCCACAAACCCTGAAACAATGCTCATGCTTCCAAGTCCCTCTGGGGTCCCAGAAAGCCAGACCCAGAGGGGCCTTAGCAGTCACCTAGTCCCCAGAGGGGAAGAGTCTGGCTCAGGGTCTCAAGCGGGTGGTGAACATCAGAGTTGCTTCTGGGCTCTTCCCACCCTGCCCATCCAGGGCATCTTCCACCTCCTTCCCTGACTCCAGACAGGTCCCATGGTGGGGAGGGGTATGTAGGCAGCATCCTGGACATCTCAGGGCCCTGCCGACTGACCCAGCATCAGGGGCAGCCAGAGAGAAGGGTGCTGCCCAGAGCCCTGCTGTCCTCTAAGACCAGACCCCTGAGCAGCACCTTAACCATCCCACCCCCAAGGGGTGACTCACCTTGGACTTGAACCATGGCAGTCCCTGAATCCCATGAGTCATTGTTTCGAGTATGTGTCACCCACCCAGTACAGTCATACCGGGCACTGCTGTTAGCTGTTGCTCTCCCCAGGAAGAGAGGCTGGTTGTTCTTAGAGAAATGGAGGAATTTTCCATCTCTGTAGAATGTCACCTGGGACAGCGCTGCATTCTTCCTTCCCCGACATCGCAGAGTCAGTATATCCCCCTCAAACACGAGATATGGCCGGGCTTGGGGGCTCATCCAGACTGTAAGATGCAGGAACAGGGTCACTTTTCTCCCTCTTCCCCAGCCTAATCCCACCCCCTCCCCCCCAGGATGGAGGCTCCTGGATGGCACCTTCACAGCTGTCACTGTCCCCAGTTCACCATGCCAGACCAGGGCCTGCCCTCTGCTTTCCTCCACCCTCTTCCTCTCTGTTTCCTCTGCCCTTCTCCTCTTTTCCTCCTCCCTCCTCTCCCTCCTCTTCTCTCTCTGTGCCTTCTCTCTGGCCTCCTTCCCTCCTATCCTTCTTTCCATTTTTTTTCTCTTGACATGACCAGGGATGGAACCCTTGCCCTCTGCAGTGGAAGCTCAGAGTGTTAACCACTGGACCATCAGGGAAGTCCTCCTCCTTGTTTGCTTTTGCAGTGCACTTTCCTCTGCCACCTTGACAAGCTTGAGGCAAATTGGCTTCCTTCCATCTATTGTTCTTCTTTGTTCCTCCTGATTGGATTTCCATTCTCCTAGTTTGGTTTCTTTTCCCCTGGTGACCCCAGCGCAGCTCTTTCTGCAGCATCCACTTCTGATGGTATGTGCACCCCTACCCACCAGAGAGGAGCTGAAGGGGTGGGTGTTGGACGTGCCATGGCCTGGGCTCGCTCCCTCCTGCTCCCCTCATCAGGCTTCCCCAGGCTCAGCCTCCATCAGCACTCCCAGCAGCGAGGTTCGTTTCCACCACAGTCATGGTGTGGTATCTGCTATCTCTGTCCTCATTTCTAAAATGCATTTTATGCCCTGATGTGGACAAGAGAAGAGCTCCTGGGGACCCAGCATCATCTGCAGGGCAATCCCAGACTGGCCTGGCCCCAGGACATATATCTTTGGCAAACCAGGTACCGCTGGTCCCAGACAACCTCAGAAGGCTGAGAGTAATGATGAGTAATCAGATAGGGAGCCCTAAAAAAGAGCCACAGCACATCCTACCTTTGCCTGGTTCACCTGGATCCCTAGGACTCTTATTCTCACACAAGAATTAATGATGCTCACAGTGTAGCTGAATAACGGGCCTTGCTTCCTTGGCTGCTGTTTCTAGCACCACTAAATATTGGTTTGGATTCTTCCTCTCAGGCATCACAGAACATGTCCCTGCAGGTCAAGATTTCATAGGTCAGAGTTTTCACCCACTTGACAGAAGCTCCATGGAGGTCAGTGGGACAGGATGAGCAGGAGGGCAAAGGTAGCCAAGGGAGAAAGAAGGCTGATCCACAGACAAAGATACCTGCTTCCTTGAGCATTAGCAGGGTGGAAGCAAATCCAGACCTTGATGAATGGGGATGGCAGGAGCTCCAGAGCCACACTGAGTCCATTTTTCCTGGACTTATAAGGGAGCTGGATGGAGGCCTAGAGCCATTCTTCTGGAACTTGAAGTCACCCTCTAACTATCTTCAGCCTGAGACAGTGAAGTTCTGGGTCTCTCCTCTTCCTAGGCATTAGTGAAGATGCCCGAGGAAGAGATCTAGGCTGGCGCTGCTCTGAAGATGTTGCTGGGGGACCCAGTGTTGTTGTTGTTCAGTCTCTCAGTCGTGTCCGACTCTTTGAAACTGCATAGACCTGCAGTGTGCCAGGATTCCCTGTCCTTCACTATCTCCTGGAGTTTGCTCAAACTCACGTCCAAACTCATTTCTAGCAATACTTAGTGATACTAGAAAGAGCAGCCAAGGAAGCAAGGTCCATCATTCAGCTACGCTGTGAGCATCGTTAGTTCTTCTGTGAGGCGAAGAGTCCTAGGGATCCAGGCAGACCAGGTGGAGACAGGATGTGCTGGGGCTCTTCTTAGGGCTTCCCAGCCTATTACTCATCATCACTCCCAGGCTTCTGATACCATCCGACCATCTCATTTTTTGTCGTCCCCTTCTCTTCCTGCTCTCAGTCTTTCCAAGCATCAGGGTCTTTACCAATGAGTTGGCTCTTTGCATCAGATGGCCAAAGTATTGGGGCTTCAGCTTCAGCATCAGTCCTTCCAATGAATATTCAGGATTGATTTCCTTTAGGATTGACCCAATGGCCCTGATTTTACCTATCTATTAAGTTGTGGCCCAGAGACACCCTTGGAGCTGAAAGAGACATGGAAAAGACTCACCAGTTTTCCCAACACAGGGAACTGCAAGAGAAAAAAAGTGATAGATTAAGTAGCAGAAAGAACTTTCTGACAAGGAGAGGGCCTGTCCCCTTATAAATATATGCTAACATTCATTCAACCAGTCAACCACCCAGCCCCCTAAGCACTTAACTATCTAAGCCACCCAACCACTCACATATCCAGCCACTCAACACCCAGCCACCCAGCTATCTAACCCCCAGCTATCTAACCAAACAGCCACCCAGCAACTCAGCCACTCAACTTTTATGGTGGACCTACTGCCTGGAATACTTTGCCCAATCTCAGTTCAAATATTACCCTCTTAGACAGATCTTGCTGGGCTTCCCAGGTGGTGCTCATGGTAAAGAACCTGCCTGCCAGTGCAGGAGATGCAAGAGACACGGGTTCAATCCCTGAGTTGGGACAATCCCCTAGAGGAGGAAATGGCAACTCCAGTATTCTTGCCTGGAGAATCCCATGGACAGAGGAGCCTGGCAGGCTACAGTCCATATGGTCAAAAAGAGTTGGACATGACTGAAGCAACTTAGCACAACTATCATAATACCCTATTGTGTTACCCTCAGAGCACTTATCATCATTTAAAATTACCTTACTATTAAATTGCCTACTTGTAATTATCTGTCACCCTCCCTCTGTCTAGAACTTAAGCTCCATGAGAGCAGGCCCTCTGCCTGTCTAGTTCACTGCCGTATTACCTACACCTAGGGCCCATGCCTGGACCATGGTCTGTGTTCAATAAGCATATACTGAATAGATACATGAATGCTTCCCCCACTCGTGCAGGGCAGGGAACAAAAAGTAGAAGACACAGGACTAGATTCTTGCACTATTGTGCCTGAGGGGCCTGTTTACATGTACAGAAGAACTCAGCAAAGAAGGACCGAATTCCTGTGGCCCATCTGCCCACAGAGCTCTGGGGAATAGAGTATATGGAAGTGATCATAGGAAGGAGGTAAGAATAGATTGTATGGATGTGATCATAGGAAGGAGGTGAGGTTTCCCTGGAGGAGTAGTCATTAAAAGATTGTGGGGCATGGACAGGGAGCTTGGATGCATGAGAGAACTATCAACAGGCCAGTGCATCACAGCGTGTTGCACCCTGTATGCATTGCACTAATGCTTCTAGATGAATGAATGTTTGAGGAGAGTAAGTGGACAGGAAAGTGAAAGTGTTAGTTGCTTAGACATATCTGACTTTTTGTGACCCCATGGACTATAGCCTTCCAGGCATCACTGTCCGTGGGATTCTCCAGGCAAGAATACTGGAGTGGGTAGCCATTTCCTTCTCCAGGGGATCTTCCTGAACCAAGGATCAAATTCAGGTTTCTTGCATTGCAGGCAGATTCTTTACCATTTGAACCACCAGGGAAGCCCAGGTGGCCTGGAAAGAGAGGCCAAACCACAAAATGATGACAAATGAGGATAGGCAGGTGTGATCAGCTTGAGGGATGAGAGACCCTAAACTGAGGGACAGAGTTGGATATAAAGCAGTGGAGCATATTCTGGGCTTTGGGGAAAGAGGCAAAAGAATGAATGATGTAGGGCTGAATGCAGTCAGTCCAGCTTGTCCCCAGGCATTTACTTGTGCCTTTCTTTGCTGGGTGCTGTGCAGCATCCTGAGAAATGCAAGAATGGTCTTGGGAGGGGTGGGCGAAGATCCCCTCAGCAGATCTGGCATGTTCATTCACAGGTTATCATGCTTGCTGTCCACATGATTTGGGACATATTCTCTACCTACTCGGAGAAGGCAATGGCGACCCACTCCAGTACTCTTGCCTGGAAAAATCTCATGGACGGAGGAGCCTGGTAGGCTGCAGTCCATGGGGTCTTGAAGAGTCAGACACGACTGAGCAGCTTCACTTTCACTTTTCACTTTCCTGCATTGGAGAAGGACATGGCAACCCACTCCAGTGTTCTTGCCTGGAGAATCCCATGGAGAGAGGAGCCTGGTGGGCTGCCATCTATGGGGTTGCACAGAGTTGGACACGACTGAAGCGACTTAGCAGCAGCAGCAGCAGCAGCAGCAGCAGCAGCAGCTCTACCTACTCAGCTCAGGTCACCTCTGCCGCAGGTTCTCAGGGTGTATAAGATTATGAGTCCACCCCTTCATCTTCCCCTGCCTCCAATCTAAGTGCATCTTCTGTGATCTTGGTGTAGTGGGAAGCACACAGGCTTTGGAACCATATGACATGGACTGATTTCATGAGTGCATCTCTTTCTATGGGAACTTGCATAGGTTGTTTAAAGTTCAAGAGCCTCCAATTCCTGGCTCTGTCTGTATAGTGGAAATGACAATGAAACGGAGCAGGGCCATATGGTCCTTGCCCCTCCCCCCACCAGGTTCTCTGCTTGCCATTTGCCTCTGGAAAACTTTAGTCAAAGAATAAGCTTAATCAGAGAAGTGAGAAATGCTGAAATAAAGGCAAACAGTCGAAGGGGACCAAATAATAATAATGTAGTCATTAAGCATAGTCAAGGACCTTTAGTTCTGTCTCAAGGGCTATAGATAATATTCTGAGCCATATCCTGTGAGCTGTCTTATAGATACCAAAACCCCAGGTGGAGAAAGTAACTACATAATGGCCAAACTGTGCCCAGGAAATGAGCTGCCACAATTTCAAGAACTGACCGCAAAGAAATGGGAACCAATGGACCCCCAAACTGAAGATTAACTGTACCTAAAACAACCAAGATGATGCCAGTCAGACCACTGATGACCAGTTTAAAGATGACTGTCAAGAACAAGAGACACAGATGCATAGAACAGTCTTATGGACTCTGTGGGAGAAGGTGAGGGTGGGACGTTCTGAGAGAATAGCATTGAAACATGTATGTTATCATATGTGAAACAGAACACCATTCCAGGTTCGATGCATGAGACAAATGCTCAGGGCTGGGGCAATGGGATGACCCAGAGGGATGGGATGGGGAGGGAGGTGGGAGGGCAGTTCAGGATGGGGAACACATGTAAACCCATGGCTGATTCATGTCAATGTATGGCAAAACCCACTACAATATTGTAATTAGCACCCAACTAAAATAAATAAATTTATTAAAAAAAAAATAAAGATGACTGTCAGAGATGACTGTGCTGTTTCTGCATGTAGCCCCCCACCCCCCATTCTGTCTGTAAAAGCTCTCACCTGCTGCTTGTCAGAGGGGGAGTCAGCCTTTGGACAGATGTCCGCCACCCTCTCCCACAGTTGCTGGCACCTGAAATAAAGCACTTTCCTTTCCACAAACCTGGCCTGCTTATTGGCTTTTGAGTGGCAAATAGCCAGACTCCCCACGCATACCTTTCGGTAACAATGTCATTTTTCCCTTACAGAGCAGTTACATAGATTATACCGACCCCTGCCTGGGGAGGCGGTTTCTACACTAGCTGAAAGCAGAAAGAAGGCCTGACCTGAGTGACTAAGACCTCACTGGGTAGTGGTGCCTCCCCTTCCTTTCCCTTCCTCGCCGGAAAACAGTTTTGCAGCTACAAAGTGACGAACAAACAAGGCTGAGGTGACAGATGCCTATACCAAGAGGGTCGGCTCCAGAGAGCATAGATGCTTCAAATAAGCTGGTGCCCCAGATCCCAACGACTTGTCTCCAGGGCACTGCAAGGCCTTGGGGTTGCGATTGAAGAACCACTGTGTATAATCAAAAGGGCCACCAACTGGGGACAAACAGAGTAGATGACACCTGCTTACAGCAGTTCCTATGAAGAGAACCCGAGGGCTTCAGTCAGGTACAGGCTGAAGATGAGGTGACAGTGTGATGTGAAGCCAAGAGCTACTGTAAAGCTATGGAGCCCTGGATGGCGGAGGTCACAGCCCCAGTGAACTCTGCACTCATTGGGCCAATTTGGGAGGGATGAGAAAGCCCAGCTCCTGACCCACTGACAAAGCTTAGCAGGACCGAGCAGAGCAGGGCAACAAACGGCCTAGAAACCATTTCCTATTAGAGAAATTGGGAGACATTTATCTGAGAAAAATGAGACAGAGTAGGGATAGTCAGTGGCCTTCAAATACCTGATGGACTAAGCTTAAAAGAAAGGAGAGACTTGTTACTTCATAGGGGGTCTTCCTGACCCAGGAATCAAACTGGCCGTCTCACATCTCCTGCATTGGCAGGCAGGATCTTTACCACTAGCGTGACCTGGGAAGCCCTCATAGGGCAGAAGTGGAACTAGTTAGATCAGAGAGGCAGGTTTCAGCTCCACATGAGGAGCTCTATCACAGTAAATCTCTCCCACATTGCAACATGCTACTCTGCCAAGGGGTGGCAGCCATGCCCGGGGAGGGCTGTGTGTCACGGATGCTGTGTGTGTATGGGGGGTGGGTTCCAGTGCGAGGACTGAAGCTGGTTGATGCACAACTCAGCAGAAGATCAAGGTTCATCGTCTAAATTTTAAATACATTTTAGTGTGTGTTCATCACTCAGTTGTGTCCGACTCTTTGCAATCCCATGGACTGGGGCTTGCCGGGCTCCTCTGTCCGTACTGAATACTGTCCGTAAGAATACTGAAGTGGGTTGCCATTTCCTTCTCCAGGGGATCTTCCTGACCCAGGGATTGAACTCAGGTCTTCTGCATTGCAGACAGATTCTTTACCGTCTGGGCCACAAGGGAAGCCCAAGTACATCTTTAGTATACAGCTATGTACCAGCGTGTTCAGTGTCAGGGCTTCTAGCCTCTAGAATCTGTGATAACCAATACTAACAACAGGTACCATTTGTTGTGTGACCATGTCCTGCCAGGCACTTTAAATGAATATAATTTCTAGTTTTACCCGATTAAAATCCAACTACATCCAGACTAGAGGTAGTGAGATAGAACAGAGAAAGCACAGAGTTTGACAAAATGGATTGGGTTTGCATCTCTGTTTTGCTTGTTAGCAGGGTAATTCCAGGAAAGTTTCTTAACATTTTTGAACCTCAGTTTCCTCAGTTGCTTCATAGGGATAAAATTTAACTCTCTCCTATAATGACTCTGAAGGTTATATGAGATAATGTATGTACTGCAAGGTAGGTATTCAGTGTTTTTTTTTTTTTTTTTTCTCCTCTGTCTCTCTGGCCACATCTGAGAGGAAATAGCATTTGAGAGGAAATAGCAGCTTTACCCTTATGGTAACTTCGTTCTGACACTTTCAGCCAGGGGGTCCGAATCTCAGGCTGGCTTTCTGGGGTCCTGAGCATCCGATGTGACTCAGTCTTGCCTGAGTTTCCCATATGCCATCCAATTAGTCAGCCAGTCACTGACTCTCCACCCCTCCTCCTTTGCTTTCCCCCATCCAGATCCTGGGCTACCCGCCAGGGAAGCTCTTAGATTTTTATCTAGTCAAGTCCAAGAACTCGATTCCTTTCACAAGGAAGGGATGTGCCCTTAAGAATCTCCCATCTGGAGTGTATCCAGGCACGAGGCCATCCTGTCCCTGCCCTAATGTGAGCAATGACCCTCTCACTTGTCCAAATGACCGTTCATAGAACACACAGGGCAACATGGTGATGTTAGGGGAGGAAGAGCCCTGAGTAGAACAAGTATTTTCTTCTCAGAGGCTAAATTCCCACAAACTCTACCCAGGAAGGGGGTGTTTTTAGGAATGCTTTTGCTTTTCAGGGCTTCCCTGGAGGCTCAGACAGTAAAGAATCTGCCTGCAGTGCAGATTCTGGATTTAATCCCTGGGTGAGGAAGAACCCCTGAAGAAGGAAATAGTTATCCACTCCAGTATTCTTGCCTGGAGAATTCCACGGACAGAAGAGCCTAGCGGGCTACAGTCCACTGGGTTGCAGAGTCAGATATGACTGATTGACTAGCACATTTTGCTTTTCTGGTTCAATGGAAACAAACTTCTGAGACCAAGCTTAAAACAAAAAGCAAGTCAACTCAGAAACTGTGAAGCGAAGTGATCTACGTGCCCAGACTCATTCCTTTTGAGTGTAGCATCTGACAATGGCTGAGACTGAGCTGAATCTAGAGGAGCCGAGTAACCCACCCTGACTCCAGTCCTCTGTCTGGAGACCAGTCCCTTCTGGCATGTGTGACTGGCCCCAGTGGATCAAGGAGAGAGCTATGGACTCAGAAGAATGGGTTTGAACCTTCATATAGGTCCCCATGGGCTTCCCAGGTGGCTCAGTGGTAAAGAATCTTCCTGGCAGTGCAGGGATGCAGAAGATGCAGGTTCGATCCCTGGGTCAGGATGATCACCTGGAGAAGGAAATGGCAACCCACTCCGGTATTGTTGCCTTGGAAATCCCATGGACAGAGGAGCCTGGTGGGCTACAGTCCATGGGGTTGCAAAGAGTTGGACACGACGTAGCGACTCAGCAGCAACAATGACAATAATGTGGGTCCTCATGGGCCAGTCAGACCCAAATCAGAGCCTCCCCCCGACAGAGAGAGGAAGAAGGCAGAATAGGGATGGTCGTTTTGAAGAGGGCTTTGGACAGTTAGGGCATAAAACTCTTGACCAGGGAAGAAGCCCAATCATTGTTGACTGGTTCTAAGAAAAGGCTGAGGCTTCTTAAAAATACACCTCCTTGTAAAACCCCATGTTTAGCTCCACTTGCTGAGCAAAATGTGTGGAACTGCCTTTTGTCCACTTCCCTGATCTTTCCTCTGCACCCCAGCAGCCTCCTTTCCTTCTGTGATCTTATTTTCCTTTCGAGATAGACCTGATGGATATTTCAACTTGATTTCACAGGGTGAAAAATATCAGTGGACTTCAGCATGTGATTTTTTTGGCTCCCTAAATTACCTTTGACACATCAAATGCTTGCCCTTCCAAGGACCAAGGAAAATGAGGTAGGAAACCCTGGGTCTCCCCAAATGGCCTCATCCCTGTCTCTCTCACCTCCATCACTCTCAAGCATACCCATGTGCACACACTAGTCTCAAGCTCTAGCCATAAACCCACTTGAACTAGGAAAGGTGAAATAAGGAACTTTGCATCTTAGGAACAACTTACAGTCTTTGGTGCCCAGGAGAGGCTATTGGCACTTGGTGACTTACCGAAGAGGAGCGCAACCGTCCAGAGCAACATGGGGCCCAGCCTGGCGTGGAAGCGGGTACACAGGACACACCAAAGTGAGGGGCGAGGATGGTAGGGAGAGCATCTAGGTCACTGGCCCAGGGGTGGGTGGGTGACCCCTCTGACGTGGGTTGTGCTAGCGGTTGATAATCTAAATACAGGAAGTGGGGAAGAGACTAAAAGCTCAAATTGGTATTTCTTCTTTGCTAGAAGGAGCGTAACACAAACGAACTTTCTTGACTGTAAAGCATAAGGTAGTCAGGTAAGCCACTGGCAAGCACTTTATTGTTTTCTTAATGTATATATTTTACTGACGTATAGTTGACTCACAATGTTTCAGGTACACAGCAAGGTGATTCAGTTATACATATACACATATATTATTTTTGAAATTATTTTCCATATAGTTCCCTGTGCTATACTGTAAACCTTTGTTACTTGTTGTGTATCTATTTTTTAACTAGAAATCTATCATTCTATCATACTAGCATACTAAGTCAAACAAGTGGAATCAAAATGTCATTAAGTCGTTAGGCAAAAATTCATGTTTTCTAAAATATATATGATACATATTACTTATATACATATATGTATATAGAAACTTTTGTACTACATTTGATAAAGGCTTGAGAAAGAACATCAAAAAAAAAAAAAGAATAGATGGAGAAACTGGAAAACATAAATTGCTGCCAGTGTCCTAGCCCTGTGGTGGGCCCCTGCTAACTCACGCCTCCACAGGAGACCCTCCAACACTAGCAGGTAGTTTTGGTACAATCTCCTGTGTGGTCACTGCTCCTTTCCTCTGGGTCTTGGCTCACACAAGATTTTGTTTGTGCCCTCCAAGACTGGAGTCTCTGTTTCCCCCAGTCCCGTGGAAGTCCTATAATCAAACTCCTTTGGCTTTCAAGGTCAGATTCCCTGGGGATTCCCAGTCCCTTTGTCAGATCCCCAGGCTGGGAAGCCTGATGTGGGCTTCAGAACCTTCACAACAGTGGGAGAATGTCTTTGGTATTATTATTCTCCAGTTTGTGGGTCACCCACCAGGTTGGCATGGAATTTGATTTCACTGTGGTTGTGCCCCTCCTACCGCCTTGCTGCAGCTCCTTCTTCATCTTTGGACATGGGGTATCTGTTTTTGGTGGGTTCCAGCATCCCCCTGTCCGTGGTTGTTCAACAGCTAGTTGTGATTTTGGTGCTCTTGCAGGAGGAAATGAGTGCACGCCCTTCTACTTGCAAGCACTTTTGAACACTCTCTTGGTGGTTTGAAAAGGCTCATGCTAGGAATTAGGGTGGGACATGGCTAAGGAAAGACCCAGAGACTGCCAGAATTTGCTTGGCCTCAGCATCACTTAGTCTGGAAGGTAGCGCAGTGATGGAAACACTAAGCTCTTCCACACTGCCCCACCTCCACTCTGAGTGACCTCTAGTTTTCCAAGGTGCCCTCTTCTTCAAGAAGAAATGTGTCTGGCCTCAGTAATAAGGTAGAGAAGTGGAATCCTGAAAATATTCCACAGGGCCATCAGCTCAGCAGAGAATCAAGGATCAATGTGGCTGGGGTAGAATGGGGATGGAGGTTCTGAATCTGAGGCTTTAAGACTGTCAGGTAATTACTTTGAGAAGAACTGTTCATTAAAAGACACCATTAAAAGAGTGAACAGGCAAGCCACAGAGTGGCAAGATATTTTAAATACATATGGCTGACAAAGGAATGGTATCCAGAATGCAAGGATTTCTACAATTCAATATGAAAAAGACAGACAACCCTCTAGAAAAATGGACAATATTTTGGATAGCTACTTTACAAAAGCAGATATCCAAGCGTTCAATAAACACAGGATAAGGAACTTGACTTCACAAATCACAGTGGAAATGAAACTGCAATGAGATAGCACTACATCCCCCATAAGAATGGCAAAAACTATAGACAACCAAGTGCTGGCGAGGATGTGAAGTAACTAGAATTAATGTACACCTCCAGAGGGAATATAAATTGGTACAGCCACTTTGGAAAACTATGTGGCAGAATCTAATAAAACTGAACATACAGATCCTGATGGCCCAGTGTTTTCATTCCGAGGTATTTGCACACATGTGGGCATCACAAGACAGGTGCAAGAATCTTCATAGCAGCATCACTTGTAACAGATGAAAACTGGAAACCACTGGTCTCTCAACACAGAAGGAGGCCATCCTCCTACCCCCATGTCCTTTGAGAACTGAATGTGTGAATTTAAGGTGAAGCATGGAGAGCTGGATGAAATGCCAGGAAGCATTTTCTGACAGTGAGTTGTTGCTGGAAGACTTTAGGTGAGAATTTTCATACAGTCTGAAAAGAGTTTGCTGTGCTTACTGCTGAAGGAGCTTCCCAGGTGGCACTCAGTGGTATAAAACCCACTTGCCAATGCAGGAGATGTAAGAGATTTGGGTTTGATCCCTGGGTTGGGAAGATTCCCTGGAGGAGGGCATGGCAAACCACTCCAGTATTCTTGCCTGGAGAATCCCATGGACAGAGGAGCCTGGCGGGGTACAGTCCATAGGGTCACAAAGAGTTGGACATGACTGAAGTGACTTAGTACATACACACTGCTGAAGGTGGGAATGGAAAGGGTGAACTTTCTGTTTTCTGCCCAAGATTCTCCGATTCAGTGGAAATGGGCAACCGATCTGGCACTGCCAGGAAGTTCATTTGAGTCTTGGTTGATTGGGAGGGAGTTAAAAAGAGTGAGGAAGTAAAGTCGGAATTGAATACCTTATTGGCTCAGCTCAAGATGTTACCATTTATGTATTTTCCTCTATTCGTTCTCTTTCCAACAGATCTCCTGACTTGAGTCATCTTTAACTTTGTTCAGCTGCAGGTCTAGAGGGTAATGTGACACCTCTGCAGGGCTGCAGCTAAGGTAGGAGACGGGGCAACCACAAATGGTCTAGCTTGCAAGCACTGAAGGTGCTTTGCACGCAGAACCCATGAAGCCTCGGCCCCTGGCTGCTTCTCCCTTCACTGGGTTCAGGCGGCCTGACTGTGTGAAGCCTCCCCCACTTCTCACCCTACCCTTGCAGAGTGAGATTTTGTTGCACCTTCAAAGTGTTAGTGACATGGGCTCTCTGAGCTTAACTGGCTGCACACTGCTTTTTGGGGGTGAAGATCACCAGAGGGAAGTAGGGCTGCTCCCAGGTTAGGATTCTTCCAGGGCCCAGACTGAATGGAATCAAGATTGGGATGGGTTGGGGGGATCAAAACCCATAATACGCTAAGGGAAATGAGGGGCTAAGAGGAGATGGGGAGGATAACAGAGAGGGGATTCTCAGCCAGGAAGGGCTTGAAGCCCAGGGGTCCTCATTCCTCAGGGTCAGCTCACAGGGGAACAGTGGTGATGGATAATGGCTTCTGAGGAATGGAAAGATTCAGTCCCACGCTTAGGAGGTAAGAGAGGAGAGTGGGGTAGGTAACTGGGGTTAAGGGGCAGCTCTGGGCATGTGGGTGCCATGGTGGGCCCCAGAGCCACCCACCTGGGCTTAAATCCTTGCTCTGGATACTAATCTGCTGAGAGTTTGGTGAAGTTTTTAACCTTTCTGCACTGCAGAGTCCTTAACTCTAAAGTGGGATAAATGATTACACCTGCATCATAGGGTGTTAGGAAGGTTAAATGAGATAACACTGTGAGAAATGCTTAGACAATGCTTCTAACAGCCCTCTCTGCGATGGTGGTGATGTTCTCTGGGCTGTTCAGTTCAGCTGTTACCAGCTACATGTAGCTACTTGTGGTTGGCTAGTGAGACTGAGGAAGTGAAATTTTCATTGTCTTAAACTTTTGTTGTTGTTCTGTTGCTAAGTCTGTCTGACTTTTTGCAACCTCCTGGTCTGCAGCACGCCAGGCTTCCCTGTCCTTCACTAACTCCCAGAGTTTGCTCGAACTCATGCTCATTGCATTGCTGATGCCATGCATCCATCTCATCCTCTGTGGCCCCTTTCTCCTCCTGTGTTCAATCTTTCCCAGCATCAGGATCTTTTCCAATGAGTTGGCATTTTGCATTAGGTGGTCAAAGTATTGGAGCTTCAGCTTCAGCATCAGTCTTCCCAGTGAATATTCAGGGTTGATTTCCTTTAAGATCTGGTTTGATCTCCTTGTTTGTTCAGGGACTCTCAAGAGTCTTCCCCAGTACCACAATAAAAATTAAATAGCTAAATGTGCCTAGTGGCTGCCTTGTTGAATATTTCAGGCTTAGAATAATGCCTGGCAAGTGGTAAGTGCTTGATGATTAGCTACTGTTGTAAAGAAGAGTAAAAGCCTTGAGCCACCAGAGCCTTCCTCTCAACCTTAGCTTGTACTGGTAAATCCCAGAGAGGTGAAGTAATTTGTGCAAAGGTACTCAGCCATGAAGCCTGCTGGGACTGGAAGCTCAAGGAAAGACTTGACATTTCAGAGTTAGTTTAGAAAGAGGGCAGGAGCTGTAAAGACCAAGAGTCCAGTGAAAATGGAGCTAGACTGGGAATGAGACTCTGGGCCTGGCCTGCAGGGGGCAGACAACACTGAGGCGTCTGATCACCACCCTCTTTCCCTCTCCTCCTAGAGACTTGGAGAATGAGCTTGGACGGGCCAATGGGAAACTTTGTATCAGGCCTGCAGCGACCCCTTGTGGTTACACGGACAACTGCCCTAACGAGAGCATCTTCATTAATATCGAAAGATCATTCTCTATTTACCCACCCATCCAGGAAGCTTTATTTTTTATTTTTTAGGTCTTGCTCAATGCCCTGTCCACCCCTACCTTCAGGAGCTCTCAGGAGGAGACAGGCATATATTCAGTATAGTCTTTGTGTTTTTTAAAGCATTTTTTTCATGCCTCCATTATTGTATTTCATCAATTTGTTTTATTGTCTTTTTCTAAATCCAATTTTTGATCTCCCTAAAGCCAACAGCCAAGTCTAATTTATCTTTGTGTCTCCAGGCCTAGGATAGTAAGAGCTTCAAGATGCAGCAAAGTATAATTTTTAGAAGTTCTGGAGTCAAAGAGTTGGGTTCTAATTCTGGTTCTGCTGCTTACTAAGTGGAAGATGGGGGTGGGAGGGGTGGCTTAATCTCAGGTTTTAAATCTCTAACAAGGTGATAATGACATTGATTTCTAATATTGTGGAGAGGATTATGCTTTTGCTCATGCAATATCTTGTACACTCATCTCTCCACCTGAAATAGGGGTCTACAGTTATATCTTCAATTCCTGGGTCAGGATGATCCCCTGGAGCAGGAAATAGCAACCCACTCCAGTATTCTTGCCTGGGAAATCCCATGGACAGAGGAGCCTGGCGGGCTACAGTCCATGCGGTCGCAAAGAGTTGAACACAACTGAGTGACTAACACTTTCACTTCACTTCATGGAAGCTCTCTCCTGACCAGGCTTCGGAGCACGTACATGTCTCAGCATTTAGCACACCTATCTGGCATTGCAATCACCTCTTGTGTGCATTCCCTGCAAAGGGCTGCAAGCCCTCAGAGGTTCAGGCCACATTTGTCTTCTTCTGTGCTGTGCATTCAGTGCCTGGTTCAACAAATGTGTGTGGGATGGAGGCTGAGATACAGCAGAGGCCCCCCTCCTATGGGTCCTACTTATGTCCAGCAGCAACCAGCAGGAGGCTGCTGAATTGTCACCCTATTTGACCTTCTCAGGTCCTCTCACCCCATCTCTCGATTCTCGTACTCTTAAATAAGTGGGTCTTATGGTAAGATTTTCCTGTCTTGCATGTTTTTGTTTATTTGCTTGTTTTTGGTTCTGTTGTTGAGGGTTTTGCTTTGGCCACACCACATGGTATGTAGTATCTTAGTTCTCCCAACCAGGGATCAAACCTGCCCCCTGCGGTGGAAATGCAGAGTCTTAACCATTCCCTGATAGCTCAGTTGATAAAGAATCCACCTGCAATGCAGGAGACCCCGGTTCGATTCCTGGGTTGGGAAGATCCCCTGGAGAAGGGAAAGGCTACCTACTCCAGTATTCTGGCCTGGAGAATTCCATGGACTGTATAATCCATGGGGTTGCAAAGAGTTGGACACGACAGAGTGACTTTCACTTTCTCACTTCCTCAACCACTAGACTGTCAGGGAAGTCTGAGATTTCCCTACCTAATGTGCTTGGTTGTCTCTGAGTTAGCCTAGTATCCAAATAATTCAGCACCTCTATTCCTTCCTTTCTGGCAATGAGAGATTATCAATTTCTTTGAAGGGGCGGAGTCTCATTTAATCCATGTTTCTTTGAATCACAACTCCACCCCACCTCAGTTTCCTTATTTTTGATTGTATACATACTCATTACATTCTTCCTTGCATTTTTTTTCCCCCTAAGTAGTATGTTAACGTTTTTTTCAGTTGTGCTTCAGATAGGGTAGCCTAGAAGCCTGTGGTGACCAAAAGCAGCCTTAGAAATTAGGGAATGGTTTCGTAGAAGCGACTGGAAATGGATGGAGACACATTCTTCCCTGGAGACTGAGGAAGAAAAGCATATGTAATTAAAGAAATAAATTGGAGTTTTTGAGGTTTTTTGTTTACTATTGTCAAACATAATCTATTTCATGCATTTCTACAGAATGCATAAGATAGGTCTGATTTCATTTTCTTCAGTTTGCTTATTTTCTCCTCCTGTTCCCTGCATAATGGGAAGACGGTAGACGTGTGTATTGAGAGAAGGTGGTGGTAGAGGATTGGGTGCACTGGACCCTGGAGTTGGACGCCCATAAGCAAATAAAAACTAAAAAGTGGCAACAAGGTATCTGGGAAAGAGCATGGCGTTTGAGTCAAACAGACCAGAGTTCGAGTCCCGGTCAGCTGCATTCACTGTGGCCTTGGGTTTCACTCTCATTCTCCTCCCCTGCGGCAGTCACCCCCTCCACTCTTCCTCCACCAGTTTCTCTCTCCACCGGGTTCCTTTCGTCTGCATGTGGTCATGCACAAGTACCATCTCAAACCAAACAAACCTTGCCCTCTGCCTTCCTCATCCCTTTCAGCTTCCACCACGCTTCTCCTCCCTTTACTGCCAAGTTTCTCAGAAGAGTCGCCCACACTCCCTGTCTCCTCTGCTGCAATCCCTCCCCAGTTCTCACTCTCGGATGATCTGACTCCAGCCCCCACCGTACCACTGACCCGCTTTTGTCACTCACAGTGGCTCCTCTGTGTCCAGACCCAAAGACCTGCCCCCTGATCGTCTGGCTACTCAGCAGCATTTCCAACAGTCAGGCTGCTTCCCTCCTGAAACACTTCTTGACACCCATCACATCCCCCTCGTCTGATCGTCTCCTGCTTCTCTGGCTACTCCTGCTTAGTCTGTTTGCTGGACCCTTCTCTTCTTCCTGACACTGAATGTAGGGGTCCTTAGAGCTCAGTCCTGGGATCCCCTCCCTTTCCCATCTCTTCTCTGTTTACACTGTTTCCCTGGTCCCACAGCATTAAATAGTGTAAGGCAACCCCAGATTTATATATCCTGACCTGACCCGACCTCTCTGGTGGACTCTGACCCCGAATATACAACTGTTGGTTCTCCTCCTCCACTGGTTCACAGATATTTCAGACTTTGCATATCCCAAAGAAAACCCTTTGTCCCTCTTCTTGCTGGGAACAAATTACCCTTCCACTGTCCCCACTCTCCTCCCCATGTTTTCTCATCTCAGTAAGCACCACCACTCAGAAACTTCAGAGCCATTTCTTACTGCTAATCTATTATCCAGTTCTATTGGTTCCTCTCCAAAATATGTCTCAAATCCACTCCATCCTCTCCATCTTTACTGCTACCTATAATGGAGTTCCTGATATCTTTTGCCTCCATCACTGGAAAAGCCTCTTGATTCTTTTCCGCACCTCTGCTCTTGCCCTCCCAATGCATTTCACCCAGAGAAGACAGACCTGACTTAACACGGAATATAAACAGACCCACTGTAAACACTCCCTGACTTAAAACTTCCAATGTCTCTCCATTGCACCAGAATGAAACTTACCCCGTTTTGTAAAGCCCAGAAGGGGGAGCCCTGTCCCTCTTTCTAGCTTCACGTGAAGCCAGCTGCTTCTCTTCCTTTGCTGTGGATCATGCTTCAGGTCTGTGAACGACCTCAGAGCCTCCCTCCTCACAGCCTTCATCTGCTGCTCCTTTTGCCTCCGAGCCTCTGCCCCCACCCCTACCCCCACCTCTTCTTCCCGCCGTCATAGTGTGTAATGAAATAAAATTAAGGAAAGTGTTACAGATAACGTAAGAAGCATCTGAGTACTCACCACCCAGCTCTATTTAATCTAAAATGCTGTCTTATTTGCTTCAGATTTTTGTCTTTCTTAAAGGAATAAAGTAGTACGGAATTAGCTGAAGACATCTCACCCCTGGACTCCTTCCTAATTCTAGCCTCTCTTCTTTCCCAGAAGTAATTTTTGAATTTGGTGCATATCATCCCCCCCGCCCCATTTTTTACTTTCTTTACATGCGTTTGTATCCATCAACAATACTTAGTTTGCAGGTATTGTGGGAAGGTTTTATTGTGGGAAGATTCTGCAACTCACCCAGTTCCTCAGCATGGTTTCTGAGAGGGATCCATACTGAAACAGGTGGTTCTGGCTGTCATTTCTACGAAGGTATAGTATTTCATTGGATACATATGTCTAACTTGATTTATTCTCCTAATGATCAATTACGGTGCCATTTTCAATTTTTGGCCATTATAAATATGGCTGCAAAGAACGTCTGAACACATCTGCTTGTACACATACTTGAGAGTTTCTCTAAGGTAAAACCTTAAAATCGGAATTTCTGAGTAATCTCTGCAACTTTTCTAGATAGTGCCCGATTGCTCTTCAAAGCGGTTGAACAGTTTCCACTCCCACCGCAGCGGGGCCGTTTCCCGAGCTTCTTCTTCTCACTACCGAGCTCGGTCAGGCCTCCAGGGGGCGCCGCGCAGCTCCCTGTAATTCGCGGCGGCCGCGCCACAGCTGTTGGACTCCGCTTCTCTCGCCGCTCTTAGCAGCTCGTGATCCGCTGGGCCAGCAGTCATTGCTGAAGATCGTATCCCAGGGACGCGTTTAGGGCAAGCTCCAGCCTCTGGGTCGCTGGGAGATGTGGTCTTAATCCTCCTCTCTTCCAAATCTTTTCTAAAATCTGAAAGCAGTACAAAACAAAAACTTCTCCGTCTTGAACTAAAACCAAACGAGAACCTAGGTTCCAAAAAGAAACACCTGTATGCTTAATATCCAAAATATACAATGCTAACATTTCAACCTATATGTTTGCTTCAGATGTTTTCTTTTTAAGAAACAAAACATTCTAGTTAACGCTTGGAATTCTCCTCCTATCTTTCACCTTCCTGCCTTCTGGACAGTTAAGATCCTGAGTCTGGCGTGTATCCAAACCATTAATTTGCATAACATATGTATGTATCCATAAACAATGTACAGTATTATTTTTTATATACACAAGTGGTATTCTGTACCTAATACTTCTGCAGTTTTATTTTCTATGCACACATTGTTTCTAAGATAAATCTATGCTGATTCCTGTATATCTAGCTCATTCCGTGTTTATCTGTTTTCCTAACAATGTATTTTTTATATTGTTTTCAGCTTTTGGGTATTTAAACAATGCTGCACGCACACTTCAGGAGGGTGATGATGTTTGTGTTTTGTTCATGCTTACTTTTGAGCCCCTACAAGTGTGCCTGGCACATGGAAGTTGCTCAATAAATTTGTATTGAGTTAATGAATAAATGAATAGCCTCATACATGTTTCTATGTGACCCACATGCATACTTTGCCTAGAATATACATATAAAAGTGAAGGGGCTGTATTTTCAGGTGAACTCGGCATGTTACTCTCCAAGGTTTATTATTCTCTGGGTTTCCAGCTGGCGAGTGCCAGCCAGGACAGCCCTGGGACCCAGGGTGGTCTGGCATTTGTAGCAGTCTCCATGCGTCTGAGGATCCTGCATGTTCCTGTGGTGGTACCTGTCTTGTGTGTCCCTGGCACTGCCACTCCTTGGCACACAGCATGCCCTTTACTTACAGGAGGATATGCCATCTGGTCTGTTTGGCTCCTCTGTATTTGACAACTTGACCACTATTGGGAGAAAAGAAGATAAGATCAAAGTTAAGCTGATAGGCGTAATGGGAGAGAGGGCTGGGGAGCAGGGTGCAACTGAGGTGGAAAGATGAACTCACAGAGTACTCCTTGGCTTTGGGACAGTAGGGAGAGAAATACCAGGTGCTGTGCTGAATGCAGCACCAAGGGTCACCTCCCCTGTGGGTCTTTGAACCGGGTTAATAGCTCAAGATGTGAATATACAAATAAAAGTGGGTCCGCCAGTGGATCTGCCAGAGCAGTGGGTGTGCAGGAGCCAGTACCAGCTGCCATCGGAAAGGCCCACTTTTCTAGCATGTAGGATGACACACACTTGAGATCCTTGTCCATTTGGAAAGCATTAAAAAGGCATAACCTGCAAGCCCAGAGGGTGAGCACTCTGACTTAACAACCCTTTTACTTTCTTTTGCAAAGCATTAAAGTCATTAATTTCCAGCAAGCAGGGAAAGGTTCTTACTTAACTCTTCTCTTCTGAAAAGCCTTAAAAATCAGCTGCTGTGAGACCTTGTCTCTCACTGGCGGTGTTAAATCATAGAGCACCGTACTGCTGCTAAGTCGTGGGGCCATTCTGTCACTGTGTAACATAAGAAGAACCGAACCTCATGACGTGTCCTCTGCTCAGAAGCTGTGGTGACTTCACACTGTGGACCACGTATGATCCTATCCCTTTGGTGTGAGGTTCTGCTGACCGTTTACTGTCTTAGTCTAACCATGTGTTTCCTGCTGCCGGAGGAAGTTTTGCCTCATCTATGCCAAGTGACCCTACATCTTTCCCTCTCCCTCGCTGTCACCCATTCATATTGTCCATCTCTCTCTCTAAGCCCCCATGTTGGACTCATTACCTGATACATAACATTTGAATTTTTAATAACATCCAACATTTGTATATCCCTCTACGCTATCTGACCACACCCTCCACATCTCACTGAAGGTTCAACTTGGTGAATTTTACCAGACACACTCCTCTTATCTCTTTAATCACTAAGTGTTTATACATTGCATCTTTCCTAATTACAGGTAATCATCTTTGCAGGCAGACTTAGGGGTGTACACGTCATGTATTCCCCAGTAGATTATACATCCCCCTAAATTTATTATATTTTTCCCATTCCTGCATCTGTGTGCAGATACCCAGGTGGGTGGGGGCATGTCAATTAACCACTCACCACATGCTTATTGAACACCCAGGTGCCAGGCATTATGTTGAAGGGTATGGGGTTTGGGCATGGTCCTGAGACTCTTGTAGGAAAGAGAAATCAAGCAACTGAGTGAATCATTATAGGTAAGCAAAGGGCCACAAAGTAGAACAGATGCTCTGGGAATATGTGTGAGTAAATGTGGGGGTGGTTGGATGCCATTTCCCAGGAAATGGTGTTAAACTGAGGCCCACATGGGGGTAGAAGTTGGGAGCTAGGCAGAGCTGGGGAACAAATCATCTCAGGCAAAGGGAATAGCATGTGCCCAGACTGTCATGCAGAGCACATAAAGCATCTGGTAACATGCAGAAAAAGGTTAATTCAGCTAGCGTGGGTTGCCCCAACCTTATACCTTCCAAAGGTCTTCAGGACGGCCTCTGGATCAGCTCCTGTAAAATAACCTCTGAACTCTTGGAATATCCTGCCTGAAAAGAGTACCTCTGTACACCTGAGACCTTGGGCTGGGCCAGAGAGTATATACTAACAAAGTGACATGGTGAGTGCCTATTTTTATACCCTGAGGATTTTGGGGGCCTTCCATATCAATTTGAGCAGCTAATGTCAGTTATGCATATATTGCCTATATGATACACAAATGACCCCCAATAAAAACCCTGGATACCATGGCCCGGGTGAACCACCTTGGTTGACAGTGTTTCTTATGTGTCGTCACACATTGCTCCTGGGAGAAGGCAGTACTCTACTCAGAGGGCATCACTGGAAGCCCCTGCCTGGTTTCTCCTGGACTCTGTCCCATGTGCCTGTATTCTTTGCAGATTGCCATTTGTATCCTTTCACTGCAGTAAACCATAATGGAGAGGATGACAGCTTTTCTGTCTCTAGCAAATCATCAAAAAGAGTGGTCATGCGTGTGTGCGCGTGCTAAATTGCTCAGTCGTGTCTGACTCTTTGTGACCCCTTGGACTGTAGCCCACCAGGCTCCTCTGTTGAGGGGACTCTCCAGGCAAGAATACTGGAGTGGGTTACCATGCCCTCCTCGAGAGGATCTTCCCAACCCAGGGACCAAACCAGAGTCTCCTTTGTCTCCTGCATTGGCAGGTGGGTTCTTCACACCAAGGGAGCATGAGAGTGGTCTTAGGAACCCCCCCAAAATACAGATAGAACAGAGAGAACAATGGCTTTGGGGGAGGGGAATGATAGAGGTAAGGAAGGAGATGTAGAAAGGGGCTGGATTTTTCAGAGCCTTCTAGGTCAAGCTCAAGGTCAAGAATGACATGGTTGTGCCTGTGGGATTGATTCCAGTGTGGTTACTTTATTTCTGTTCTGTGGCCCTAGGTTGCATCCAGCCCTACATATCACCAAATGTACCTACAGAAAACATGTCAACCAGTGAATTTGCTTGGGGTGGGGTCGGGGGGCCCCGAGGGCACATAAAACCTATCGGAGACAAGCAGTGTCACCTGTCCAGATGGCTGCAACCATTATTTCTCATATGGCCCACATTGGATTTGAAGTAGAGTCACTGCTCAATATATATTGGTAAAGAAGAAACAGTGGTGTGTTTATTATAAAAGCTTGTGGGGGGGAATCCCAGAACTGTTTTCTGTACTGAATCCCACATAATGAAAACTCAGAGGTGACATCACCAATCTGTTTCATGATCACATATCCATGGTGACAGAATAAGTAAGGGAAAAAATAGGGTGAGGGAGTGGTTGAAGCGATTTAAGCAATTTGTTGGCACAAAGGACCCAGTTATCAAGGTTGCAAGTAAGTCATCAACTTCAGGCGTGGACGTGTACCAAAGTGTTTCTTAAATTTCTGCTTGCTTGGACAAGCATGCTGCCTTCTCAAGAGTATGCCTGGAATCCATAATAGCCAGAGAAAAATGTTAAAGTAATGGAAGAAGTGCTTATGTAACGCATTGCTAAATCAACAAGGGACTATATTTTTGATGGTGCCGGAGGCTTGAGGCAGAAGCCTGTTAGAGGTGATGCCTGTGCTGGCGGCCCAGCACTCCCAAGTCAGAACCATGCTGCAGAGGCCTGGGGCAGCAATGGGGGTTGGGGGGGCCATGTGATCTCAGAGCCCCACTGATGGCCCCGTGAGCCAAGTGCCTCGGTTCTGGGGAACACAAGATGCTGTTATGTAATTCGTAATTACAGCAAAGTCTCTTCTTCCTGACAGGGAAGGCAGTTTATATTAGACAAACCCAAGTTTGAACCTTGTTCTAGCTATGTGACTTTGGGTGTGTTACTTAAACTCCTGGGCCTCCGTTTACTCATCTGTACATTGGTCACTATAAGAAAACCTTGTTCATATGGTTGTTTTGAAGACTGGATAAGATAAAACCTATAAAGCAATTTTCACAGCTCCTGGCATGCATCAAGGGCTCAAATAACAACACAACCAGAAAGGATGTTAAGGTTTTTAACAAATCCTCAGACATAAGAAGACATTTTCGAGGGCTCGATGGCAGTCACATATGCCTCAAGATTGTCATGATGGGTGAGGACATTCCCATGCTCTGAGTTAGACAACAGTAGATGCGACAGAAGTGCCCTAAGGAATCAGCTTTACTATTTTGGCCTTTGATGCTTGGGCTGCATTTTAAACAGCAGCCTGTAACTCAGGTGCTGTTGGCTTCAGTGTCGGATACAAGGTTGTTCTTTGGCTTCCTAAGAGGATGAAGAGAGTGGACATTGGAGGCTGTGCTAAGATGGCCCCCAAGGTCAAGTTCTGATCATGGAGATAGATCCCTGTGTGACTGGAACCAGGGGGAGGTCTTGGCAGGTGTGATGTCTGGTGGAAGGAGCATGAGTCTGGAGTTACCACTGGGGTTTGATCCCAGCTCCTTCTCTATAAGTGTGCAAAGTTCCTTTAATGGAAGTACGAGGTGTTGGGCAAGTTAGTGGTCTCTAAATCTCAGTTCCTTCATCTGTTCAAAGGGGAAAATACCTGGTGTGCAGAGTGACTATAAGGATAAACTGGTAACAGTGGAATGTAAAATACCTGCTATATGGTAGGTGCTTCATAAATGATGATATAAGCAAGCATAGTCACAGCAAAGCGTGAAATGCATTAGCGGTAACTGATACTGTTTTGTGACAAAGCAATCCTGTGAGACCAGATTAGTTTCTTTTTTAGAAAGAATGGCAAGATACAGACAGCAGGTTTGATGTGAAGATTGGCAGTTCATTCTGGGAAATGGCTTATGGTTTGGATCAAATCTCTGCCCTGGGAAAACCTGATCTAGGGGATCATGAGCGGCAGGTGGAGAGGGTGCGCATGAGGACCAGATTTCTTAGCCAGTGATGAGCTGTCCTATGGGATGTTATGAATGGCTGTAAGGGTGATGACGAAGCACAGCTCCGAGGGAAGAGAGGGTAGCTGCAGTGAGTACACAGGATGTAAGCCTATCTCTTCAGTGGGAGGTCATGGAACTTGCAGCCCAGAGAGCAAGCAGACCCCAGTCCAGGTGTGCTGCAGGTGAAGTAAAGGTGGGAGAACCAGGCTAGGGAGGAAAGGTCTCAGAGAAAGGCTCCTTCTGTCCTGACTCCAGCTGCTTCTGCATCAGAACAATTTCCTGGGAGAGGAACCCAAGAGGCGAAGAGGAACCCAAGTGATACGGGGGCAAGTTTTCCACATAGAAAAGCCTCCATTTAGCAGGGAACTCAGATCACCTGCCAGAGAATAAATATGAGTGAAACTTTAAAAACATGAGGGTGGAAGCTGACATTAAAGCTATACCCACCAGCAACTCATTGAGAATAAAGCCCTCTTGAGTGTAGAAAGTTAATAGTGTCTATCACCCTCTTGGAAACCTAGTCTGGGAAGACGGGAGGAACTGGGGAGGGGTGCCAAACATTGCTTGCAAAAGTAATGGTGTGTAGTGGTGTCTGACTGGCCCTTTCTCCCCTATCAAGATGTGTGAATCTATAGGAGAAACCCCCATGCATGTCCCCACCTCTGCTCCCATAGGAAGTGAAAGCCTGTGCGTGCTGCTTGTCAGTCTGATGCAGTGGTTCTCAACTGCACCAGTTCTGTCCTCCCAGGGGGCATTTGGCAATGTCTGAGGACATTTTCTGTTGTCACAGTTTTTGTGGAGGTGGGGGTGGGAGGGGATGCTACTGGCATGGTAAATGTCAGGAAAGGAAAGTGAAGTCACTCAGTTGTGTCTAACTGTTTGCGACCTGATGGAATGTAGCATACCAGGCTCCTCCGTCCATGGGATTTTCCAGGCAAGGGTACTGGAGTGGGTTGCCATTTCCTTCTCCAGAGGATCTTCCCGACTCAGGGATTGAACCCGGGTCCCCCATATTGGAGGCAGAGGCTTTACCCTCTGAGCCAGGGTAAATGTCAGGGGTCTTGCTAATTATCTCACAGAGCACAGAGCTCAGCAAAGAGCTACTCAGCCCCAAGTGTCAGCAGTGCTGGAGTTGAGCAAGCCTGGTCTGATCGACATGGAGATTATATCGAAGGAGGTGGCTTGTTCCTCTCACCTGTTATCACACTGTGGGGGAGGATGGGGAAGGGTCACGGCTAGCCTGCAGTCCCTCACTGGTGGCCATATACAGAAGAGGGGGTGGTGGGAAGGCAAAAAACTGGGGGTGGGGTGGGAATAAGCCCAAAGGGAGACTCAGGCTCACCTCCCAAGGTAGACAGAGGGAGAAGGGCAGAGTTTTTCATCTCAAGTCAACCCTTATTTAAAAACTGATTTCCTTAAGCACATAATTATATGTTTATTTCCCTGTGGAACTCTTGAGGCAGAGGAGACCTGCTTAAATTATGGGGATGGAGGCTGCACACAGGGCTTTAATAGGGTTAGAAAAATTTTCTCTCCTTTGAAGGAGGCTTGGGAGGAAGGGAAGGGCAGATTCTTTTCTTGCAGTGCAGAGGATCTGGGGGGATGCGGTAAGATAGGAACGGAAGGGCAGAAAGAATGAACAGTGGTGTGTGACCCCCATAGGTTGGAATTCCAGAGTGCAGCTTCAAGCCTCCCTGCTTTCCTCCAGTGCCGGTAATCGGAGGGAAGAGATCCGGGAAGTAGGCTGTTCATACCATTCTTTCCCCGCCACCTTCATGTACACACACACACTCAATATACCCCTTGGGAAGAGGCTCTGGTTTGCATCAGCGAATAGAATGGGCCATGCTGTTGGGGGAGGGCAGGGAAGAGGAGACTTTGATGGGAGGAGGGTAAGGGCTTCAGTGCTTCTGTCAGCTATTTCTCACTCCTCTGTTTTGGCCTGAATGCTTGGGATTGTGGGTTCCTCTCTTTGAGAGATGCCCTCACCTGAGTAAGCTGGGTGGGGGCCAAGGGAACAGAATGAAGAAACTGATTACCTAGATTTGACACACAGAGGAAAAGGTGGGGGGTGGGGGGAGGGGGGAGATGGCTAGGGCACTTTACAGCTTTTCTCTCACTCCTAGATTGGCAAGACTCTGGTAAATATTCCTTTTGTCTAAGAGTTGGATTGATGCTTTTGAACTGTGGTGTTGGAAAAGACTCTTGAGAGTCCCTTGGATTGCAAGGAGATCAAACCAATCCATCCTAAAGGAAATCAGTCCTGAATATTCATTGGAAGGACGATGCTGAAGCTGAAACTCCAATATTTTGGCCACCTGATGCGAAGAACTGACTCATTCATTAGAAAAGACCCTGATGCTGGGAAAGATTGAAGGCAGAAGAAGGGGATGACAGAGGATGAGATGGTTGGATGGCATCACCGACTCGATGGACATGAGTTTGGGTAAACTCTGGGAGTTGGTGATGGACAGGGAGGCCTGGCATGCTGCAGCCCATGGGGTCGCAAAGAGGTGGACATGACTGAGTGACTGAACTGAAGTGGCGAATATTCCTTTTGTCTAAGAGTTGGAGGAGGGCAGAGTTGAGTGGGCAGCAGTGGAAGGAAGATGCAGTGAGGAGTGGGTGGCCTAGGGCTAGTGGTGGCTAAGCTACAAAGAATGTGTTCTATGGAGGAACCCTCTCCTCCTCTATGTCCCACTGGATGGAATGTGTGTCTGTCATAATACCTATTCTCTGTGGTTGGACTCTGTTGAACCCACCTCCTCTAGGAGGCTGTGAATTACGTGTTCTACAGCTGGAGAGTCCCAGCTTCTAACAAAGCCTGGTCCACAGGCACTGAGTACACATTTCATGATGAATCCCTACCTGATCTAGCCTGGTCAGCCTGGTTTGCCATCCCAGAAGAGAAGACAAAAACTCAGGCCTGAGTTAAAGCAAAAAGTGTTCACCTGCCTAGTCTATCCCACTCATTTCTAGAAGCTTCAGGTGTGGTGGTGGTGGTGCTGGCAGGATGGGATTCAATGGGGGAAGTGAAGGTAACATCTCAGAAACATGGCCAAAGTTCATAGCCCTGAATGTCTTCATTTAATCATCTAATATCCTCTGCCCAGAGAGGCTGGGTTCTGGCACTCAGCCTCAGATTGTGGGGCAGCATAATGGGTTGGAGGTCACAGGTGAGCTGAGCAGGGCTGGGGAGAGGTGCCCAGACCCAGGGAGACAGAGATGGTGATTCTCTGTGAACACAGCATCCAGGCCTTCTCTGTCTTAAGAGGGCTAAAGGGGTGACACACATGCGGCATGTGGTCAGGACTGAAGGGGTGTGTCCACAGGTACCCTCCTGGCCTGCCAGCATCAGAGACCCTGGGTTGCCAGGGATTGGTTTCCTTTTCACCGACCAGTTCCCCAGAAGACACATCAAATATTTTCAGAGGGCAGATACAGAAGAGTTTCAGCAACTTTAAAAGGCTGAACATGCCTGCTATAGTCCTGACCCACACTTCTACTTTCCAGAAGTGTGAACTTGGAGCTTTCTGAGCCTTGGCCACCTCATCCAAAGAACAGGGATGGTTTCTGCTTTTCCTTTGTGCTGTGTTGTGTTGTGCTTAGTCACTCAGTTGTGTCTGACTCTTTGTGACATCATGGACTGTAGCCCCCCAGGCTCTTCTGTCCACGGGGATTCTCCAGGCAAGAATACCGGAGTAGGTTGCCATGCCCTCCCCAGGGCATCTTCCCAAACCAGGTATTGAACCCAGGTCTCCCACATTGCAGGCAGATTCTTTACTAGCTGAGCTACCAGGGAAGCCAGCTTTTTATTTATTACAGGGCTACTGAGAGGCCCAAAAAAGTTGATGTGTGGGGGCACTCTGTAAACTGTAAAGTGCTATGCAATGCGAGCTGTTCTTTAAGTTATTTATTCAAGGCAGCAGCAGAGGGACCCCCCTACATCAGTGCAGCTCCAGCCATTCCTCCTACCAGGACCTGCCTGCAGGGAAGGGCTCCTTCAGTCTCTTGAGCCAGCTGGGTACTGGAGAGCTTAGCACTCTTAGTCCATTTCTGCGTCTCTAGCCCCATCTGATGCACAGATCAGGGCTGCGGGGCCTGGCAAAAGGGTACGGAGGCCCCTTATTTCGTTCGCTGGTAGAACTGGAAGACCGCCTTCTCTTGCTCATAGGTCTCGATGGAGCCAGGTCGAAGCCGCCGGATCTCAGCGATGGCGTCTCCGGCAGCCAGGCTCCGCTCCTTCACCAGGTAACAGGCCAGCATGGTGCCAGTACGGCCAAAGCCCAGGAAACAGTGCACTGCCACCGCCTGCGAAGGGGGAACTGGGTAGGGTGGAGCTCGACACCCTCCCAACACACTCCCGCCCCTCATTTGTGAAATACAACCAAGTTGTAAAGATGTAGGGCATTGAAGAGTGAAAATATCTGGCTAAGAATTTATTTTATATTGCTTATATGTTGAAAGAACATTTTGGACTTACTGGGTTAAATTATACCATCAAGACGAATTTCTCCTACTGCTTGTTTATCTTTTTAAAAGAGGCTCCATCACATTTGGACAGAACCTTGCTCTGGAGTCTGCTCAATAGCCCTTGACTTCAGCCCCCATCTCTCCCTTTCTTTCCAGAGAAAGTCTATCCACTCTTTCTCCTTCTCAACTCACGTTAGCTGGTTCTTTGTTGCCTCTCCTCAAACCCAGTTCTCCCGCTGGGCCCTCTTTTTACTCCTCCCTTTTACCGCTTTAGCTTTCTATACTGGTGTACTGGTTACAATGGTCTTCTGGCCCCACCATCTTCCTCCAATCTTTCTCCTGCAACCCAGTTAAAATTAATCCTGGCCCTGACGCCCGCAGCTCCGAGTGTCCCTGCTGACCCCTCCCAAGCCCCTCCCCTCCCCGCGCTGACCCCGCCCGCTGACCTCTCCCCTGGCGTTGGCCTCGTCGACGATCTTCACGAAGCGGTCGATCTGCTCCGGGCCCGGCGGGCAGAAATCTGGGATGCGCAGTCGGTGCAGGGTGAGGTCCGGGCAGCTGTCGCTGTGCGGGGGCCCGCGCTCCGTCAGTGACACCAGATGCCGTACACCTTGGTCCAGCAGGAACTGGTAGTGGGCGGGGAGCCGGGGCAGCGCCAGCCCCGCCAGCCGGCTGGGCAGCACCCACGAGAAATTGGGGGGCTGCACTCCCATGGCTGAAAGAGGGCACAGGACAGCAAGTCACCGGGGCGGGGGTCCCGCTCCGCCCGCCCGCCCTCAGGCCGGGTGACCCTCCACCTACCAGGCAGTGGCACCTCCTGGGACCACGTGGTCTCTGGGACAGATCCTGGGCGACGTCCTGCTCCGCCGCGGCGGATTGGCCAAGCCGCCTGAGGGGCGGGGCTAGAATGCCGAACTCCTGGCTCTGAGTGACCGCGAGGAGCTATCCGGCCCGGCCCCAAGCAGGGCACTCGTTGATTGGTTGGATTGTCAGTAATGGGCGGGATTACTGCAGCGGTGCGCACGGAGATTGGTGGACCGCAGAAACAGCTAAGAAGGAAAACCTAGAAGGAATTCAGAATTGTTTTCTGTGGATGAAGCAACCCCAGGTCGAGCTCTGCTGCTCCCTGGCGGTCGGTGGGAGCTATTGCGCCGCTGGCCATCTGCCCCTGCTGCCCAAGAGCCTGGCCATGTCATAACTTTCATCGCAAGGATGCCCAAGAGTTTAAGAGATGGTAAATCTACATTATCCTTAAGGGAGGAATCTCCTCTACAATGACTCTGACAACTCATTATCAGTGACTTTTAGAACTTGTCCAGTAAGGGAGAATCACTATTGTACAGGGGACTCTTCTCATTTTTCCGCTGCTGGAATTATTAAAAACACACAACCATGTTGCTGCCAACTGGTGCCCTGAAATCTTACCCGGGATAGTAATTATATAATAACAACAACAAAGACAACAACTTAAAAGGATATTAAAAACACACAACCATGTTGCTGCCAACTGGTGCCCTGAAATCTTACCCGGGATAGTAATTATATAATAACAACAACAAAGACAACAACTTAAAAGGATTAACAAATTGAACATTTACTATGTGTCAGGTATTATGCTAAGTACTGTACATGTATTAACTGATTTAATTGCCACAATAATCTTATGAGGTAGGAAATCTAATTAACTCTGTTTTACAGATGAGAACACTAAAGCTCTGAAGAGGTTCAGGAACTTGACCAAGAGCTAACTGAGGGCAGGGGATTTGAAGCCCAGCACTCTGGCTCCAGAATCTTTACAAAACAGTATTGTATTCTAAAGTTAAACACAAGGTTACTGCCTCTTTACATAACCATCCTCATGCCTCTCAGCTGGGTTAAACAGTTGCAGGATTTCTTTATTTTATTTATTTATTTTAAACAGTTGCAGGATTTCTTTATTTTATTTAATTTATTAATTTTAAACAGTTGCAGGATTTCTTAATTTCTCTTCACGTTTCCTAAGTTCCAGGTTCTGTGAGTCACCCTTCCCTGGAGAGGCTAGAGTTTATGTGTATCATTCAAAGAAGGTGGGGAAGTAGATTTGAACACAGTGTCTTAACTGTGATCTGAATGTTTCATATCCTCATTTGAACAATGTGCTTCTAGTAATCAGACTAATTGTAATTATGAATTTGCCTATGTACCAGGCCCTGTGCCAGGTGCTTTCTGGAAGAGCTGCACAGGGAAGGTATTTTTATATCCCTTCTGCACATGAGGCTTAAAGAAGTTGGTTAACTTAGCTAAGCACACACAGCTAGTAAGTAGCTGGGCTGGTTGAGCCAAGGTCTGTTTCATTCCAAGCCCAGGGTACTGTGAAGACATATGCCCCTCCCTGTCCCTATCTACCCCTGCCCACACACTTGGTTCCAGCAAAATGAAAAGGAATTTTTCTTCCTCCAAAGATCAAAGCCTGCTCTGACCCTGTGGAAAGCGCACTTAACCATTTATCCTGGCAACTGAAGCATTGCCTCCACCTACTCTCCTCAGGTTCCAGGAGCTTCCAGATCTACCCTTTCCCTTTCTTCTGAACAATCACAGCCCTGATTGAGTCCTTCCGGTCTGCGCTCCCATTTCACACACAGCTCGCCATGGCTCTTTCTAGCCCATCCCAGTGGATTCCTACTATCCTCTCAGCTACCAGTTACCCCTTCTCCCCTCCCAGCAGCTTCAGTCAGCCCCTTGCTCAGCATTTCTGATTGCACTTCCTCAGTGACAAGAGGCACTTGCTCCTTTCAGACTGAACTTTTCTTAGTTCCTTTTCCTTGCTGTCCTTTCTTCGCTCCCTCACTCATTAGGGAAAAATTTTCCACATCTCTCCCCACCTCCTTATGCCCATTCCTTGCCTCCTTGAGATCCAGGGCAAAGCCCATCTTTTCCAGAAAGAAGACATTTCTAGGGGAGACAGATTCCTATGGGGTTTCTGCAGGGGTCGAAGTGCATCCATCAACCCATTTTGGGCTTCCGTAGGAATTCCTCCTCCATCTCTGCTGCTCTGCCTCTGGCTTTTAACAGACCCTGCCTGAAAGCGGTCTCTGCCTTGGTCTATGTCCCATTGTCAAGAATACTATTTAATTTTCTGTCTTGGGCCCGGGGCCTCACACTGAAAGAAAAACTCCTTTTTGGTGGTTTCCTGGCTAGGATTCCTGCAACTTAAACAAAGTCAGCTTCCCACACATAGGCCTCAGCCCCAGGCAATACTGAGCTTCTTTTCTTTACTCTTCTGTAAAGTGTTACCTGACCTTCAGGAAAATTTAATATCTATCCCCATCTTATTTTATATAAATATGTACTCCTGGTAGAGCAGTTAGTTTATTGAATTGGGGTTATCTGTTTGTGTCATTCCATCTTTGAATTTCATACATTTAATATAGAGCCTGATACACAGTGTTCAAAAATGTTAACTAATGAATGAAAAAATAAGTAGAATGTATATGTAAGACTGTGAAAGTACATTTCTGGAAGTGTAGGCAAGTCTCCGGGACTATGTGACAATGGATGTTTTTGTCTTTTTTTTTTTTTCACCAGCAAAATGAGTTTATTCAGGAATAGTAAAGAGTTGCAATTTGAGACAAGCAGACTATGGCAAGGGCTTCCCCAGAGGCTCAGCATTAACGAATCTGTCTGCAGTGCAGGAGACACGAGTTTGATCCCTGGGTTGGGATGATTCCCTGGAGAAGGAAATGGCAACCTACTCCTATATTCTCGCCTGGGAAATTCCATGGACAGAGGAGCCTGGTGGGCTGTGGTCCACGGGGTCGCAAAGGGTCGAACATGACTTAGCGACTAAACAACAACAACAAAATTCTGACAAACCATAGGCAAGTCCAGGAAACAGAGGAGAGGGGCTTGCTTTTATAGAGGAAAGGAGAAAGATGAGGAGGGCGGTGATGGTTCTTCATTGGCTGCAACTGGTGGGCAACTTGTTGATGGGCCAGAAGGAAATCTTTCTTCCTGCTGGGGTGTTTGTGAGCCTTTTTAATTGCATGAGTTTGAGGACTATTTAGGTGCTGTTTGGCACCTTCTTGAAATATGCTTTTTACATGTCTGTGCTTTTAAGAAGAGAATGACTATGTCAATATGATCCTGTCTAAGTCTAATTACTGTTTTGTAAAAAAGGGATGAATAAGCCTTGCTCTTTGCAGAGCTCTGCTCCTGTTGTGTGCATGTGTTTGATCACGCGTATATGTGAGTGTGTTGATGGGACATTTTCCTGGAGAACAATCTGTTGACATTGATAGTAGGCTGAATAATAAGCTTAATTTCCCTGACTTCAAGGAATTTACAACATACTGGGGGGAGATTTAGTAATTGTTCTCATAACATATAATGAAGTATTGAATTACTCATCAAAGACAATCAGATCATATATATTGAAAAGTTAATTGTGCAGTAAAAATAACAAGCACAAAAGAAGTCAGTAGGGGAAAGGTAAGCTTGGGTTGGAAGCACCAGCACAGTCTTAGGAGGACAGGGCCTTCCTTCCATTTTGTTCACTGTCTGTTGTGAAATGCTGGAAATAACATTTTTTGAAAGTCCAACATAATGGTTTTAGGGCTCTCTACCTCCCACTCAGCGATAAGAATGTTTTGACCTTGTCCTCTTTGATGGTGAAGCCTCAGTTCCCTGAGGGTTCGATACCAGTGGCAATTGGAGCTGAAGCCAGAGTCAGAGAATTCCTTCCTCCAAGTCGGTCCCTGTGTCTTACCAAGGCAGAGGATTGCTTGGATTTGTGTTCCTATGGCCTTTGAACTGCAGTCAGAGCTCCTAGTGTCTTAAATGTTCTGATCTCCTTTTGTCTTAACACAGTTCAGACGTGGGATCCTGTGATGTGGAAACTGAGTTTAAGAAGGGATGGTGTGGTAGCCAGCCTTAAAGATGCTCCCCCCGCAGGGAACCATCTCCTGTTTTGTGTAATCCTCTCCCACATTGTTAGGGCTAGTTTGTGTCATCAACAGGACTTTGTGGAAATGATGGTATGTGACTTCTTGAATGGAAGAGAGAAGGCAAACTCAAGTGGAAGTTTGCAGTGACTGAAAATCGCTCATTCGTGACTGACTGTTTGTGACCCTGTGGACTGTAGCCCACCAGTCTCTTCTCTCCATGGAATTCTCCAGGCAAGAATACTACAGTGGGTAGCCATTCCTTTCTTGAGGGTATCTTCCCCACCCAGGGATGGAACATGTGTCTCCTGCATTGCAGGCAGATCTTTACTATCAGAGCCACCAGGGAAGTCCTTTATGACTTTACCTACCTATGTGACTTCTTAGGTAAAGTCATAAAAGACAGTATGGTTTTGACTTGCTCTTTTGTGGGAGAAGCCAGCTGCTGTGTTGTGAGGACGTGCAAGGAGTCTCATGAGAGGTGTGTGTGGGAGGTTTCATATCAACCTCATGGGAGGGGACTGGCTATTTTGGAAGTGGATCTTCTGGCTCCATGAAGACTTTAGACTACCTGCCCAACATCTTGACAACAGTCTCACGGATCCCTGAGCCAGAATCACCCAGCTAAGCCTCCCTTGAATTTCTCATGCATAGAAACTCTGAGATAATAAATACTTAATATTTTAAGATATTAAATTTTGGGATAATTTCTTATGCAGCAATAGGAAACTGGTACAGATGGGAATATTCAAATAAAAGGAAAGAAGAGAAATAATTTTTCTTTTCTACCATGCATAATAGCATGTGGGATCTTAGTTCCCAGACCAGGGATCTAACCCATGCCCTCTCCACCACCCCCTCCCCCAGCAGTAGAAGCACAGAATCTTAACCACTGGCTCATCAAGGAAGTCCTGAGAAATAATTTCTAATAAACTTAAGAAGTTAAATAAAATCAAGTTTATTTTTCAAAGAAAAAGTTATATTCTAAGCAACTGCAGTCTAAGTGTGTGTGTGTGTGTGTGTGTGTGTGTGTGTGTGCATGCATGCATGTGTGTGTGTGTGTTTGGGGGATGGATTGTTGTGATAGGTCCATGCAAATTTTCTACATTTGGAGAACTGTGCAGTATGCTGGAACCAAATAGAATAGTTTGGGTGTGAGTTTTGTAAATATGGTATTGGAGGTATGTGGGTTTTATGTGGTGTTCATATAGTTATGGATGATATACAAATTATTTAATAACTGGCCATGGCACAGGAGCAAGGAGTTGGAATGGACTCTCTATCAACCATCACCATTGCCTATAAATGAATGGTGATGCTATCCTGCCGTCTACTGGGTGCGCATCGGTATTGAGTGTACAGGCTCTGATGTGATCTGGGGTGTGGCCAGATTACCTTGGACATTTTAATATAGGTCTTTCCACAAGATGGCACTGATAGCTTTTCCCTGTTTCTCTCTCTCTCTCTCTCTCTCACTCCTTCTCCCTCTCTCTTTTTTGTATTTTGATTTGTATACTGTTACAGAACATACCGTGACAGATAGCTCACAACTTACTAGTTGACTTCATATACTTTCTGACAATTCTACCACCTTCATGGCTCTTAAAATTCTGTTTTTCCTTTAGACCATTCCAGGAACACACTTGAGACCATGTTGGGATATTAGGGGGAGGTCTTATACTGGAAGCTATGATTAGGTGGGGTTAGAGATAGAGAGGGAATTGGGGACGGGGCTTTAGTTTTTGCAAAGCTGCTCAGTACAGTCAAATGAGAGCAGAATCAGAGAAGAGGGAGCACTCAGTAAGAGACACCTTTGAGATGAACAGTTTTGGTGAACTATCTTACTTCTAGGATTCATGCTCTATAAACTGCTTTCCCTTGGATCCAGAGGGAAGATATTACTGAAAATCTTGGCATTGCACTTTTTCACAGCATAAGTGTAAAAATCAGAAAGAACCTCAGAGATCTTCTGGTTTAACCTCACTATTTCTAGGTGAGGAAACTCAGCTCATTGAGTCACTCAGTTGGTCTAGACTAGGACTCAATCCCCTATAACTAAGAAGTAGAAACTAACCCAATAAAAACTGGGCAAGGGACTTGGACACTTCTTAAAAGATGATATAGGAAAGGCCAATACTTACCTGAAAAGGGGCTCTACATCAGTAGTCATCAGAGAACTGCAAATTATAACCACAGTAATATACCTACTAGAATGGCTAATATTAAAATGACCGATAATGCCAAATATTGGCAAAGATAAGGGACTGTTGGAACTCTCATACACTGGTGGTAGGAGTGTAAAATTGTACAACTGTTTGGGAAAACTTCTCGACAGTTGCTTATAAAGTTAAATATACACCTCCCTATGATCCAGTAATTCTGTTCCTAAGAATTACTCAAGAGAACAAAATCATTTGTCTACTAAAACACTTGTAGAAGAATATTCTTAGAAGCTTTATTCATAATAACCAAAAAATGTCAGGAAAACCAATATTCACCAACAGGAAAGCATCTATAAACAAACTGTGATATATATCCATAAAATAGAATATTATTTAGCAGTAAAAGGAAATAAATACTGATAAAAGTAACAAGTAACAAGATTAAAGTAACACTGGATGAATCTCGAAAACATTAAGCTGAGCAACAGAAGTCAGACACAACAGAACGTAAGTATGATCTTCTGTGTGTGAAGTTCAAGGCCTGGCAAAGTAAATCTGTGGTGATAGAAATCAGAAAAATGGTTGCCTCTGTGTGGGAAGGACAATAAACTGGAAAGGGAATAAGAAAATTTTCAGCAGTGATGGAATGATTATCTTTTTTTAAAAAAATGAAATACAGTTGATTTACAATGTTTCAGGTGTACAGAAAATGATGCAGATATATATATATATATGAAATATATATGTTTTCAGTTATATATATGTATTTATATATATGGGCTTCCCTGGTGGCTCAGACAGCAAAGAATCTGCCCGCAATGCGGGAAACCCGGGTTTGTTCCCTGGGTCAGGAAGATCCCCTGGAGAAGGAAATGGCAACCCACCCCAGTATCCTTGTCTGGAAAATCCCATGGGCAGAGAAGCCTGGTGAGCTACAGCCCATGGGGTCGCAAAGAGTCACATGACTGACAGACTAACATGCACACATACACAGGTGAATATAAATATATATATATGTATATGAAATCCTCATACTATCAAACATCACTGGGTCACTAAACTGTGTGACCTGGCCCAAGTTAATTTAAGTCTCCATTTCAGATGTCTACAATGATATAGATTATTAAGGATTATTGATAGGATCAAATAAGGTAGAAATATGTAAATACCTGGCAAAATGCTGGCACACAAGTGATGTTCACAGGTGGAAGTTGCTGCTGCCATCACCATCATTATAACATGATTTAGAGACCGATGGAAATGTCTCTAATGTGAAGTGTGGTCGTAGGATGCTGTGGTTAGTGGAATTCTAAGATGGCCCCAAATGACCTATACACTTGGATGAGGGGATATCACTCCCATGGTTATATCACAAAGCATGGCAAAAGGGGGCCACTCAGCAAGGTGGCTCTGGGAGCTGATTCCCAGTTGACAGCTACTAAGAAAGCAGGGGCTTCCATCCTACAACTTCAAGGAAGTAAATTCTGCCAAACGGATGAGCTTAGAGAAGGACCCGGGCCTCCACTGTGAGGTACAGCCTGGCTGTCTTCTTCATTTCAGCCTGATGAGACCCTGAGCGGAGGATCCAGCTAACCTGTAGTTGGACTTCTGACCTCAGAACTGTGAGTTAACAAATGGGTATTTTTTTAGCCACTAAGCTTGCGGCAATTGATCATACAATAATAGAAATCTAATATAGATGCCTTATTTACTTGTTTTATTTTTTAATTTTTAATATGCTGGTTGCAACACTAGAATTTTGAGATTTCTAAAATGTGGTCTTATTTCTTGTCTCTTTTCCCCTTAAGTCTCCCAGTCTTTAAAACTCTAGATCACATGGGTCCATTTTCCAGGGCAGATGTGACAAATACAATGAATCAGTAGAGCACAGCAATTATCATTGTCTCATTCCCACTAGGCACCTCCCCAACTTTGTGGCTCATCCTCTGACTGCCTTTAGACCAGTGCTTCTCAAAGTGTTACGCAGAGCTGAGCAGTATCACATGACCTGGGAGCTTGTGAGAAATGCAGGATCTCAGGCCCCCTCCCAGATCTGTGGGATCCCAGGTGGCTTATACGCACCCCTCTGCTGGAGAAGGAAGCCCTGTTGAGAGACCTTTCATCCTGCAGCTCTGTCTTCTCTTCTGCAGGACAGTCATCAGTAGCACCTAAAAGAGCCTGGTCATAAGAGGTGGTTCCTGACATCTCTGGGTGTCTTTGGATGAGCAGGGCGGTGTGGGCAGAGGAGCCCACAATTATCACAGGGAGAAAGGCCTCAAAGAGACCTAACTGGCCTGGGTAAATGCCTGAGGTCAATCCCAAACACTTAGTGTCCCTGGTTGGAACAATCTATTGCTTTCTCCACTGGTTAGGGAGCTATCCAAGAAAAATATGCTTAGATGTACATTGTGAATTTCCTGTTTTTGTTCCAAGGCAGGGCTTGGCTCCTTGATTTCCTTTCTGGAGAAATTCTTGAAACATCACTTTCTACTCTCTCCGCCTTTAAAGTACATTCCAAGCAGGGCTGAAATTGCCTGATTTATCCTCCTTCGGTTTAAGTGTCCCAGTCTCCTTGCCATTTGGGGAAGAGGAGAAGGAACCATTGGACCACCTCCTCAACATCCCCTCATCCCTCCAGTGGAACCCACTCCCATCCACATCCCATCCTTCTGGAATCCCCTTAGGAACCATCACCCCCATGGCCTCCACTATTTCTGCCTGTACACATTCTCCCTCTGTGCAGCTGAGGTGCCTTTTTGCAGAACACAGCCCTGACATTCCCAGCTCTTCAGTAACTCCTATTGCCTTCAAGAAAAAAAACCCCTGACATTTGTAGACTGGCATAAAAATCCCTCTGGAATGAGGCCTTTTGCTTCTCTCTTTAGCCTCATCTTACCTCATTTCTTGGCATCAATGTGAGTCTCCAACACATGGTGCAGAGCAGAGCCCTCTCTTGTACCTCTGCACATGCTGTTCCCTTTACCTGTCCTGTTATTACCTTTACCCTGCATCAACTCCTCTCTACCCTCAAGATTCAGTTTGGAACACACCACTCTCTCTAGGAAGCCTTCCCTTTGCCCTTAAAATTGTGTTTGTATCCTTCATCTTTAGCATCTCTATGAAAACTTTATTACATCACATATCAAAAATATTTGAAAGCATTTATTGCTTTATAATATAAATGTGTGCTATGCTGTGCTAAGTTGCTTCAGTTGTGTCTGACGCTGCGACCCTTTGGACTGTAGCCCTCCAGGCTCCTCTGTCCATGGGATTCACCAGGCAAGAATACTGGAGTGGATTGCCATGCCTTCCTCCAGAATATCTTCCCAACCTGGGGATCAAACCCATGTATCTTAGGTCTCTTGCATTGGCCGGCGGGTTCTTTACCACTAGGGCCACCTGGGAAGCCCTTATTATATAAATACCATATCTTTATTTTAAAAGCACTAACATATAGGGACTTCCCTGGTGGTCCAGTGGTTAAGACTCTGTGCTTCCAATACAGGGAGTGCTGGTTCAATCCCTGGTTGGGGAACAAAGATCCCACATACCTTGTGGTGTGGCCAAGAAAATATATAAAATAAAAAGTTGAATACTAAAAAAAGCATTAACATATATACACACAAAAAGGAAAAAAAAGACTACTTATTACCTATTTATATTAGTTTTCAAAGAGAAGACACACTATGTTTTCCAAGTATGAAGGGAAGTGATACAAGAAATTAGAGGTTTACACACCTGTCAGAGGGTGTGTCCTAGCAAAGGTCCCCGGTGATCCTAGCCTGTGACATCTAAGTGAGAGGATCTCAGAGACCTTGCCTGGAAGCCACTCCACTATAAAGCTCAAGAACTTCTGGAAAATTCCCACCAGTTATCTCAGTCTGTGGCACTAATGTGGGGAGACTCAACAGATTCACCTGTTTGCTGTTCTGAACTTCTCATCTGCTTTTGCATCTGCCTATCTCTGGAAAAGAATGGCCTCTTCTCTCTTTTGGAAAGATTGTTCCCAGCATCTCCTCTGTGGTAGAGTGGTCTTAATACTGAGGGGCCTTGATGTTAAGTTTACAACAGACAGTTCACCTAAAGATAACCGCATTTTGGTGCATCACTTTTGATATGTATTTGTGTGTGTGTGTGTGTGTGTATGTGTATATAAGTGAATAATACACATATAAAATCTCTAACGTGCACTCTCTATCTTTATATCTATATACATTTCTCCCCTCTGGCTTCTTGAAGGTTTAATGAGCTTGTTTCTCTGCTTTTTAGAGCAAGGATTCCCAGCACTGGTTTGATGACACCCTGGAGTGTCTTCATTTATCTCAGGGGGTGCCTTGAAATTCACAAAACAAGATTAATTTAAATTCATTTTCATTTAAAAAAGTAAACAGACATTATATAGTAATTACAGGTACAAGTGTGTGTTTTGAAATCAAACTAATAAATGCTCTCCTTAGAGAGAAATTAAGAGGATGGGAGTGGGATTGGAAGGGACTAGAAAGGTGGTCTAGTTAGAATCTTTCTAAAACATCCCCTCTAATTACTTCCAGGTTTGTATCTCCCCCAAATTAATCCTGTTTCTCAAACTGGAAGTCAGGGATGTAGGGGCTGAAATCTTCCTGTATGCAGGTCTATATATTCTATGTCTACCACAGGTCCTGGCATATGGGTAGCTCTTCAGGAAACAGATTTTGATTGACTGCATGTTGGGCAGGACGTAGTGTTGGTGGCTGAGGAGGGTGCTCGGCTCATGAGAGTTCTATCTCTGTCTCTGTAGGATTGGAGGCTGAGAGGTATTTTGGGAGATAAAGGGTCTGGGTACCAATCCCATTCGAGTTCCAGGAGAATGTAGATGCCCAGACAGTCAAGGATAAAAGAACCTAGGCTAAGATTCGTTGGCCTTATATGACTTGCCAGAGGCTTCTGTAATGGCCTTTCTGTTAACAACTTGTGTGAATCATCAGAAAAGTAGATCAGCCTACATCATACGTGTATAAATGCAAGTGACTTGGTGCTGTAGGTACAATCTTAAGGTCATAGATGCAGGAAGGAATTTTGAGTTTGGCATGAGGCCATTATCTTTGAAGCAACAGTGCTGGGTAGTGGGTTCAAATCTGATTCTGCCATTTAAAGCTATATAACCCTGAATAAATTGCTTTACATCTCAGTGCCCTCCTTTATAAAGTCTAGATAATCATAACACCTACCTCATAGGCTTGTGAGGATTAAATGAGTTAATTCATGTAAAGTGCTTTGATCAACGTGGGGCACAGCGAGATCAATAAACGCTGACTCTCATGATCATCCTCGCAGTAGGTTCTATGTACTTATCAGGACTAATTGGTCCTAGGTCTTTCAATCAGAGACCAACAGGGATACCTTTTCCTCTCTGCCCTCAGCTTGGAGTTCTTTGGTGACCCCGTCTGGTCCCAAAGAATAGGCTCACGAATTCTTTCTGTGGCATCATAGATTGGGTTAGGAAGGTTGCTTGCAGTGCTAGGACTGGAAACTTAGGCAGAAGGTTAATAGTATAACAAGCAAGTAAGCAAATAAACAGAACAGAAAACTACCACATGCAAATAAAAGTCTCAGTGAATCCTCTTGTTACACTTTGATAGGATATTCTGCTTCATGGGGGAAAAATAGTGCAAACATGTCTGGATTCTTAGAATCACAATTGGTAGCAAGGGAAGAATGTGTCTTTTAGCTCAGATTTTATAGTCTTATCAGTCCTTGAAGGCAAGAAATCATTAATCAAGAACCAGTCTCAAAATGTGTTCGTCATTACCCACTACTGTTGATGAAAAATCCCAGCCTCTTCTGGAGAAAATGATTGATGGAAAGACCTTAGAGGCCATTAAAACACATTCCTAATTCTCTTTATTTTAGTGAAAAACTAAATATACCTATATCCCCAGATAAGAAAGACAGATCAAGTTTCATGTCTGATCTTAGCAAAAATTCAAATACTGGGTTTGAAATACCAATAATTCTGTTCAATTCTCATTCTCTTATACAAATATGATATACATTATATGATTATTCTGATGTTCAAACAGTTATTTAGGATCATAAAAATATCATATTCATATGGAATTTATTTCTATGATTGATTATAACCCTAACAGAAATAGGATTAATGAATTATTCATATGAAATTCATGATACTCTAAAGACCATGTTTGGCCAGAAATATAGTTGATGCATAAGAATGTGGAAAGATAGTGGGAAGAAAGGTTTTTAACTGGTTGGCTTTGTTTAATAGTATTTTGGATCTCCTTTTTGATCTTTTTGTTTCCAGAACTCTGTGCTTCTTCAATTCAATTGAGCAAATACATACTAGATATGCCTAGGTAAATGAAATGTATTGGGCTATACACTTGAATAAAGATACAGAAAAGAACCCCACAAAACTTACATTTTACTGCTATAGACAATTATCATAGCCATGACCCCAGTGATTTATACCTACCAGTATCCACTCCCTTATATATTCTTCTATTACATTGACATTGGCCTCATCCATGTGACTTACTTTGGCAAATGAATATAAACAATTGTGATGGAAGCAGAGATTTGATTAAGTACTTGCACACTGAGGCTTGTCCTCCTAGAACCCTGAGATCACCATGCAATGAAGAAGCCTGGAATTAAATACTATATGATAGGAGAGGCTACTTGAATCCAGTCCCCAAGGGCAACCCCCGTTATCTGAATTCAGTTGCATCAGTGAGCAAAGACATGACCTGCGAAGAATAATCCAGTTAACTGGTGGAATAATAATAATCATGAGGTTACTACATTTTGGATACATTTGCTACAGAGATGGAAAGCTGATATAAACATTGATATCCAGAATTTGCACATTGCTGTAATAAAAGACTAAATTATGTAGCATTGGCTTTGGGACTGAGTGTCTGGTGGGAGGTTATGGTGACAGCAAGCAGAATGTTGGTGGAATCTGGAAGACCTGAGAGGAAGCTGCTACTGGCAGGTGGTAAAGGACACTCACAGTACATAGTAGTGACCCAACTGATGATAGTGTCACCACCAGTAATTTGGAGGATAGAAAATGTACTTCATGAATTTGTGGATTTGGCTTAAGATTTCCATTTATAATGTTGAGGGGGGTCAATTAAATTTTAAAAATGTTATATATGACGAGATATAAGAAGAGAGGGATGAACTAAAGAAAGAGCTGCTGTAATTGTAAGCAGAATTTACAGCACATATAGAGGGTCCCAGGATACATTGAGCTGGGAAATAAAGTTTAAAAATTTCAGATTTCCAATGTTTTCAACTGGCCAAAAATTCTCAAAGTAAGAAATGACTGGAGGATACAGATCAAATCAAGAATGTGGCTGTAAAACTTTGTGAAGACCACAGTAAGATTTTAAATGTTGCCTACTGTACTCTTTTAGATAGATAAAAGGACTTCTAAGAATCTTAAGGGCATTTTCCCCATAGGACCTTGACATGCTGACCAGAGTAGAGGCTAGTCTTAAAAATAATTGTTAGTATAGATTTTCTGTAATGAAATGGACTATAACCTTGTACATGGTAAGCCCATGAAGTTTTTCAAGGAATTGGACCAGTTTAGACTAAATGATGCAGGAAGGAAGCTGAGAAAGTTACTCAGCTGAAAACAGTGCTATTTCTTATTGAAAAGGAAGACCATTTCAGAGGGCAGAGCTAACTGCTGCTGCTGCTAAGTCGCTTCAGTCGTGTCCGACTCTGTGCGACCCCATAGATGGCAGCCCACCAGGCTCCTCTCTCCATGGGATTCTCCAGGCAAGAACACTGGAGTGGGTTGCCATTTCCTTCTCCAGTGCATGAAAGTGAAAAGTGAAAGTGAAGTTGCTCAGTCATGTCCAACTCTTAGTGACCCCATGGACTGCAGCCTTATCAGGCTCCTCTGTCCATGGGATTTTCTAGGCAAGAGTACTGGAGTGGGTTGCCATTGCATTCTCCAGCAGAGCTAACTACTTTCAGGGAGTAGAACTAGGCTCTAGCAAAGAACCATTTCCCATAATCAGAGTAGGGGACTTGACAACATTTGCCTGCCTGGATTTCAGAATTGCTATGGACCAGTGACTGCTATGTGGCTCCCTGGTCCTCCCCCTTGTGAATGGGAGTGCCTATTGGGTGTTCCATTCTCACAATTGCCTGCTGGGTATGTGTGGAGAAAGTAAGTTATTTTTTCAGTCCATGGGTCTCTGAATGATACGAAGCCACACCTGAAAAGCTTCATGAGGGACTGCACCTGAGACGCCTTAACCACATCTAGACCTGAGCCAGATCAGGAGATCCTAGACCTATAGTTTGATGACATGATTGGAGGAGATCTTGATAGTTTGGGGAGGAGTAGTCAATTTTTCAAATAAGAGAGATGTGGATCAGTAGGGCCAAGGAGGAGACTGTGGTACCTCATTACAGTAATAGGCCTCAATAAATTGTGCCTTATGGTATCCATGCCCCTGGGTAAAAAATGACTTTATACTCAGCCATAAGACTTACTTTGGTCAGTGGAACATCATCACATGTGATGCAAGTAGAGGCTTGAAAAGTGCTTTTACACTGGTCTTTGTCTTCTTGGAAGCTGCCCTGAGATCACCATGCTGTGAAGAAATCTAATGAAGGACCATGTGTAGAGATCAGCCCAGTCACCTAAAACAGTTCATTTTAACCCTGAACCTAACCAACCCATCAGCTAAATGTAGCTTCATGAGTGAGCCCAGGCCAATAAAGAATGGCCCTAATACTCAGAGAATTTTGAGATATAATAAATAGTTGTTTTAAGCCATTAATTTTGGGATGGCTTATTATGTAGCAATAGATGACCAATATAGGTGTTTATTACTAAGATTCGAGCTATATCTAGTAAATTATAGAAAAGGAGGCTGCAGTACATTGGGTTACATGGATTTCTGAAAGTCACTGATACTATCTCCATACCTTTGTGTACAAGTTGAAGAACTAATGATGGAGAGGAGATAATGTATTATAGGTTTGTGACACATTATCTCCACAGCTGTATATAAAGATGCTGAATAATAGATGAAGTCCTTGATGAACATGTGGCAGAATGGAGGAATGAGAATGGGAACAGGGAGATCTGGTGCAATTATAATTCTAAAACTTAACTTTGGGCAAGTTATCTATCATCTCAAAGTATTTGTTTCTGTACCTGTGAAATAAGAGTTATGTTGTTTATTTTGTGATTCCTATAAGGGTTAACAGGGATCATCTGTATAAAAATATGCTATGCAATGCCTGGCACAAGGTAGGGGTTCTTCTTGAGTTGAGTTCACTCTCTTCACTATGTAACATTGCATTGAGGAATCCACTGGGACCTTGGCCATGGGATAGTGGAACAGCAATGTCAGGATTAGGAAAACTGGGGAAATTGGGTCCATGATAGCAGGGTTAGGGATCTATAAACCAACTCTAGGGATAGGGCAGAATTTCTGAACTGATTTGCCTTCAGGGTTCTTTTATATATGCTTTCGTTGATTTTTTTTAGCAGCACATTTTGTACCAGCTGGGTCTTTGGAACACTCTTCCTCTCTCACTTGTCAAAATAACCTGTTCTTAGTCCCATTTCCTTGAGGTTCTGCTGAAGTACCTCTTTGTCTTACAGTTACTCTTGAAATATGAATTCCACTCAGAAGCAGAGTCAGTAAGCTGTCTCTGACACAACCCAGAATACACAAAAGAAGTTACCCCTTTTGTGAGAAAATGATGATCTTCTGGATTGTCAATGTTATCAACCCAGGCAAAGGCAATGTTTAATTACTCATATGGCATGGTCTCAAAAAATGTAGAAGAGGACTCATCTGGGTACTACATTTAGGACATTTCTTTCTATCTATCTATCTATATCTATCTACCTACCTACCTATCTATCATTTTTGGTCATACCACATGTAGGATCTTAGTTCCCTGACCAGGGAGCAAACTTATGTCCCCGGCATTGGAAACACAGTGTCTTAACCATTGGACTGCCAGGGAAGTCTCCCATTTAGGACAATTCTAAAACAAGGTACCAGGGGAATTCTTGGCCAGTTGGAAGGGCACCAAGGCTACCAATGAGTTGCCTACTTCAGTCTAGTACTTACTTGAACTCTGTTGGCCTTCAGGATAGTTTGTGTTAGCAAGAAATGATCACTATGGTGCATTGGGAAAAAAAAGTTAATTACCATCAAAACATAAAATGGTGGAAGAATAAAAAGTAGGAGCTCTTCCAGGGCAGGGAATGAGAATAATTCTTAAGTCCCCTTGAGAAGGAAATTCATCCATTACAATGTTCCTCAAAATAATGTTCACGACACACTGGAGACTTGGGAGGGGGAGAGTGGATACTTTACCAACAACCTTTTTCCCCCCCTGACCCACTTGCTGATTTTCAGGCTAGTCTTGAGTTATAAGTCTTTGGTTTCCTTTTGCTGATTTTGTTTTTGAATTTCCATTTGTTAAGCAATGTTTAATGCATCAGATGCTGTGCTAGGTATTTTATTAATTAATTAAAGAATTCATTTATTTATTTGGCTACGTTGGGTCTTAGTTGTGGCACTCAGGATCTTCATTGTGGCATGCAGGATCTTTCCTTGTGGTGCACTGGCTTCTCTAGTTGGGGCGTGTGGGCTTAGTTGTCCCGCAGCATGTGGGATCCTAGTTCCCCCACCAGGGATCAAACTTGTGTCCCCTGCATTGGAAGGTGGATTCTTAACTATGGGTCCACAAGGGACATCCCTGTGCTAGGTATTTTAATATCTGTTTTTCTATTTGATCCTCACAACTGCTCTACATTGGAGATATTGTTTTCCACTTTATAAACGATTTGACTTGGAAAGATTTGAAAGCAAGTTTGCCTGACTGTGAGGATTTTGTTCATTCCCTGCACCATGGTGGTAGGTAGGGCAGCTGCAAAGCCTTCAAGTCAAGAACAACTACACGAATTTCATCTCCAGTTAGATTCTGGGTTTACTTCCTCATGTAGTACTTTGATTACAAAGTGCTTTCTGAAGACTTACGACTACCAGAACTACTCAAATTCTGCTCTGATTGGGAGCTAATTGGTTTACTCTCATTAATTTTACCTGGTTGAAGTCTTCCTTTCCCTGCTTTTTAGAAAAGGACAGTATTGCTCTATCAAGTCATAAAGACATTATTTTGGTAGACTTTTCATATAAATGTTGTGCTGGTTTTGTCTTTCATAAATTATAGTTCTGTTTTTTCCCTGACTAATATTTTCTATGAGCAACAAGGTTGGGCTTAGGTAAAATATTCCATCACTAACCTTGCTATTATGTGTTGGAAAAATCTGTCAAGAATAGCTTTAACATTACTTATAGATATAACTGACCTTGATTTGGTGTTTGTGCATAAAAACTGTAATGGACTAGTATATCAGTCACTGCTTGTAAAGAGATAGTCCATACAAACTGAATAACAAAAGAGAAGTTAAGAAAGGAGCTATATACAAAGGTATGGGCAAGGTTAAGGAAAAATCTACAAGGGTTGTTGTAGTGTCTTGGGTACATTGCAACTCACAAGCCCGAATGATCAAAGAAAGTGAGAGTTTACTGAAATTTGAAGAGTACAGCTATATAGAGAAGGCTGCCTGACAGAGACAGCCTTTGTTAGGGGATGGAATCAGGCCCCAGTGGCCAGGCAGGGAGGGGATGGGGGACAGATAGTCTAACCTTTCTATCTTCTCCTCCTCTCATCTCCTGCTAGTGCCTCCCATTGGCTGAACTCCTCCAGAAGTCAGAGGGAAAGGGAGCATACTGATGCAGCTCAGACAGTTCAGCCTTCTCGGGGCACCAAGCACTGGGGGAGAAGTGTGGAGAGGGGACAGAGAAGGCCAAATGGAAGACATTCAACACAGCTGGGATGCAAAATCTAATAGCTAATGTTTATGTTCAACCTGAGCTTTTGACCACAGCAAAGATTCATGAGAACAGTCTAATAGATCAGATAATAATTTCAGTCTTCAAAAAATGGGAATGTGTTCTGCCTCTGCTTCCTCCAGTCCTTCTTTTTAATTTGTTTCTTAACGATTTGAAACAATTTGTGCATGATCTAACTGCATATACCCCTATTATGAAAAGTATAAAAATAACTATTCTCTATGCTGGTGATATAATTTTATTGTTACTAACCAGAAATGGCCTCTCTGTCTTACTGGAAAACAGAGTGGCTTGATTTCAACTTCTCTAAATCCCAAATCATCGTTTTTGGCAGGTAGTATATTCAATCTAATTGCCTTATATCTAATGCTTATATAAAGCCAGCCAACTTTTTCAGCTACTTAGGGGACATCTTGCAACCATTTTCCTCTGGTGGTTTCACTAGAAAATTATGCTACTTAAAAGCAGATATTTCTTGGGTGCATTATTGATATTTGTTTCTGAGGCCCAGGAGATTGGTGAAATCTATTTTGAAAATGTTTTCAGGTACAAAGTGTAACATGAATGCCTGTTCAATATATTTTGGTTGAAAGAAAGAGTGAGGGTATTTACTTTGTAGCTTTGATTTTTATCTTTCTCTCCTCCAGCTGTTTTTAGAAAACAGTTTTTGCAAACCATCTTGAAGGAAATTTTAGTCTTGCTAAAATTCAGTGGTAGACCCTCCACTGAAAATCCCCACATGGACGTTGGGGTGGCTGTCTATTTGGGTCTTGATTGCATGTGTGTATGTTCAGTCACTCTGTCGTGTCCAACTCTTTGATACCCCAAGGACTGTAGTCAGCCAGGCTCCCTGTCCATGGAATTATCCTGGCAAGAGTACTGCAGTGGGTTGCCATTTTCTCCTCCATGGGATCTTTCTGACCCAGGGATCAAACTTGAGTTCCCTGTGGCTCCTGCACTGTCAGGCAGATTGTGTACCACCGAGTCACTTGGCAAGCCCTTGGGTCTTGGTTAGGAGCCTTCATTTACTGTAAAGGAAGAGAGACTTCCTTGAGTCTATCTCCTGCCCTGTGGATTGTTAAGGTGTATGGGACTCTCCTTTATTACCATTACAGATTTTGTGCGGAACATACTCTTGTCAAATGTTAAAATTTGGACATATCTGCTGCCTAGTGCCTACCAAAAGCTTAATAAGATGGGTGAACAATTCTGATTGACACCTAAAGAATGCACATTTCTTTCATTATTCTAGATCAACACTGTCCAATACAACTTTCTGCAATTATGGAAAAGTTCTACAATTGTGTTGTACAATATAATAGTCACTAGCCTTGTGTGCCTATTAAACATTTAAAATATGATTGTCGAGACTGAAGAAAGGCATTTACAATTTTAATTTCAATTAATTTAAATTGAAAATCACCTATACTTCAGGAATTCTCTGGTGGTCCAGTGGTTGGATTACTGCCACTGAGGGTTCAGGTTCCATCTCTTTTTGGGGAACTAAGATCCCACAAACCATGTGGCATGGCCAAATAAAAGTTAAAATCAACCAGACATCCTGGAATGTGAAGTCAAGTGGGCCTTAGAAAGCATCACTACGAACAAAGCTAGTGGAGGTGATGGAATTCCAGTTGAGCTATTTCAAATCCTGAAAGATGATGCTGTGAAAGTGCTGCACTCGATATGACAGCAAATCTGGAAACCTCAGCAGTGGCCACAGGACTGGAAAAGGTCAGTTTTCATTCCAATCCCAAAGAAAGGCAATGTCAAAGAATGCTCAAACTACTGCACGATTGCACTCATCTCACACGCTAGTAAAGTAATGCTCAAAATTCTCCAAGCCAGGCTTCAGCAATACGTCGTGAACCGTGAACTTCTAGATGTTCAAGCTGGTTTTAGAAAAGGCAGAGGAACCAGAGATCAAACTGTCAACATCTGCTGGGTCATCGAAAAAGCAAGAGAGTTCCAGAAAAACATCTATTTCTGCTTTATTGACTAGCCAAAGCCTTTGACTGTGTGGATCACAATAAACTGCGGAAAATTCTGAAAGAGATGGGAATACCAGACCATCTGACCTGTCTCTTGAGAAACCTGTATGCAGGTCAGGAAGCAACAGTTAGAACTGGACATGGAACAACAGACTGGTTCCAAATAGGAAAAGGAGTACATCAAGGCTGTATATTGTCACCCTGCTTATTTAACATATATGCAGAGTACATCATGAGAAACGCTGAGCTGGAAGAAACACAAGCTGGAATCAAGATTGTAGGGAGAAATATCAATAACCTCAGATATGCAGATGACACTACACTTATGGCAGAAAGTTAAGAAGAACTAAAGAGCCTCTTGATGAAAGTGAAAGAGGAGAGTGAAAAAGTTGGCTTAAAGCTCAACGTTCAGAAAACTAAGATCATGGCATCTGGTCCCATCGCTTCATGGGAAATAGATGGGGAAACAGTGGAAACAGTGTCAGACTTTATTTTCCTTGGCTCCAAAATCACTGCAGATGGTGATTGCAGCCATGAAATTAAAAGACACTTACTCCTTGGAAGGAAGGTTATGACCAGCCTAGATAGCATATTTAAAAGCAGAGACATTACTTTGCCAACAAAGGTCTGTCTAGTCAAGGCTATGGTTTTTCCAGTGGTCATGTATGGATGTGAGAGTTGGACGGTGAAGAAAGCTGAGCGCTGCAGAATTTATGCTTTTGAACTGTGGTGTTGTAGAAGACTCTTGAGAGTCCCTTGGACTGCAAGGAGATCCAACCAGTCCATCCTAAAGGAGATCAATCCTGGGTGTTCATTGGAAGGACTGATGTTGAAGCTGAAACTCCAATACTTTGGCCACTTCATGCAAAGAGTTGACTAATTGGAAAAGACCCTAATGCTGGGAAGGATTGGGGGCAGGAGGAGAAGGGGGCAACAGAGGATGAGATGGTTGGATGGCATCACTAACTCGATGGACATGGGTTTGGGTAAACTCCGAGAGTTGATGATGGACAGGGAGGCCTGGCGTGCTGTGATTCATGGGGTCACAAAGAGTCGGACACGACTGAGGGGCTGAACTGAACTGAACTGAACTGATACTTCAATTTAAAAAAAATACCCTAAGAGGAACAACAAAAAATTAAAACTGAGGGAAACAGAAGAATTTATTAGGTGCCAGGCTCTGCTCTATCTCAACTAATTCTCATAATAATCCTCTGAAGGAAATACTACAATCAGCATTTACAAATAATTTGTTTCTCACTAATCACAGCTAAAATTGACAAGAGTAAAATTACACCAAATGTCTTGGGTAACTGATTTCAGAAATGATTTAGCACTTCTTAGATGCATTGTTCCTCAGCTTTTGCTTTCTATTTCAACTTTCATATTTATTTTTGAGAAAAATAAAAAATTCAAAGTAAACTTAATGACCTACTAAAATAAGCAAATAAATTTAGATAGCCTCATAGGCTAGAGACTAACATCTTGGGCAGATATCCTAGATATCCTAGATTTTATCCCTGGATCAAATCTGACTGTCCTTTTGCTTTCAATAGAATAGCATTTGTTGAATTGCAAATTTCTCTTTTATCATTTGTATAGGTGGCTTTAAAACATGTTTTCATATTCTTGAACACTCGTCCATCAAAGTATGGAGAAAAATTACCCTTCCTTTGAATGTGGGCCCGCTTTAGTGACTTGCTTATGGCAAATAGAATGTGGAGGAAGTGATGCTGCGTGACTTCTGAGGCTACTTTATGAAAGACAGCCTGCCTGGCTCTCTCGTCTCAGCCTGAGCTCCCACATATGGACTCTGGCTGCTCTCACACTGCCATCCTGAAGTCACGTGGAGAGACCACCTACAGATATCTGAAGAGGACCAGCTGTTCCAGCCCCAGCTAGAGAACTGCTTAGCTGACTCCAGTCAGTCCCCAGTGAGACTGTAATAAATGATCACTATCATCTTAAGGTTGTTGCTCAGTGAGATAACTGGAACAGTCTCGTAGGCAGTGATGCAGCAAAAAGTAGTTCTATTAAACTCCCTAGTGTATTCATTGTTGGGTTGTTTTGAGGACAAAGTCTATGACATTAGTTTCTCATAGATCTGAGTATCAGGGAGAGTTGCACTTTCTTGAACAACTTCAATCTCTTACTTTAATACCTTTTTGCTTTGGTTGCTAGGAAGCTCAAAGTTGAATACATGCACCACTTTTTGTAATAAAACAGGATTGTATTTTTCCTTTAGCCTCATCCTATTATGCCCTTTACCAATTTTTCTTTTTAAAACCCCCAATGCAGTATATACATTATCAAACCTCTTTAAAAACTGAGTGAAAGTAATGTTGGGCCTTTGCTGAATCAATATGAGAGCTACAGATCATCCAGTAGATTGATAGTGATGGCTGGTAGAATGCTGGAATTGTGTGACTCTCAAATGGCCTTATCTTATAGGAAGGAAATAGGCCCTGAGTAGTGAAGTAACTACTGAGAGATACAGAGCTAGTGAATAGCAAAATCTTACCCCAGTTGAAGCTGTGTCATATCATCTATTCACCCACATGGCACCCATTGGTCAGAGGTTTTGTTCTTCACACTGGGGTTGGGGTGGTGGTACAAAGATAAGTAAGACCTTCCTGAGGGACTGACTCTCAAGATTGTACCTGTTGGGGCTGATGCATGTCTTTAAACATAAAGTAGTATACAGTTGGAACATAAAGTAGTATACAGTTGGAGATTTCCCCGGTGGTCCAGTGGTTAGGACTCCACACTGTCACTGCAGGGGGCACAGGTTTGATCCCTGATTGGGGATACAGTACAGCCAAGAAAATAAAAAATGAAATAAAGCAATATGTAGTTGACCCTTGAACAACAGGAGACTGGGGTTGCTGACTCTGCACAGTCAAGAAATCCACTTGCCATGGTTCCTTATACGTGGTCCTCAATATATATGGTTCCTTCCATCTGCGGTTCTGCATTCATGGATTTAATCAACTGTGAATCATGTAGTACTATAGTATTTCCTACTGAAAAAAATTCATGTACAAGTGGATGTGCAGTTCAAACTCATGTTGTTCAAGGGTCCACTGTACATCATAAATAAGGTACGAATTTAACATTCAGAGGAATGAGACATTGCTTCCGAGTGGAGAGTCATGGAAGTTTTCATGAAAGAGTGATTCTGAGCTAGTCCTGGAAGGACGGATGTGATTCATCTGTGCAGACACTGGAGAGAGGATGGGGTGGATGATGGAGCAGACTAGCAGCAGTAAGTTCAATGCTGGGAATTCTAGGCTCTGTGGCATTTGGTGGGGAAGATATTTTTGGAAGGGAGCTGTGACACATCTCAAATTATACTGTGTGAGTACTTGCTTACTCTTCTGTTTAGGGGACCGGCCTTGTCCAGGGGCGTGTGACCTGCACATGTGGGTGGGGTTGACCCAGGCAGAGAGACAAATGCTGATTAAAGTTTCCACGTAGCTGACTGCTTAGAAAACTCAACACTTGGGACTATGTTCTGAGGTAAACTGCTTAAAACCTTTCAACAACAAATTGCTTTTAGACTTCAGTATCTCAGAGAAAATACTGGAAGAGATTCTACAGCACTGCTCAGCCCTGCAAGCAGGGGGATTTCAAGACACTTGTGAGGAACCCCAAAACATGGTCACCTTCTTCTTAGACTGATCGTAGGAGCCTGTTATTCTGTGGAAATAAGCCCAGCAAAGCTAAAGAGTGCAACTCTGTAGGGACTGCTGCTGCTGCTGCTAAGTCGCTTCAGTCGTGTCAGACTCTGTGCGACCCCATAGACGGCAGCCCACCAGGCTCCCCCGTCCCTGGGATTCTCCAGGCAAAAACACTGGAGTGGGTTGCCATTTCCTTCAATGCATGAAAGTGAAAAGTGAAAGTGAAGTCGCTCAGTCGTGTCCGACTCTTCGAGACCCCATGGACTGCAGCCTGCCAGGCTCCTCCGTCCATGGGATTTTCCAGGCAAGAGTACTGGAGTGGGTTGCCCTTGCCTTCTCCGTCTGTAGGGACAGAGCTTCCTATTTCTAGAGTTCCATTTGTTACAATTAGTAATAGATGGCTCTCCTGAAATTCCACAATTGCCTCTGCAAATAGGGAAATCCCAGGTCTCATGGGTAGGAAATTGCTGATAGGGTGAAAACTTTCCAGACAATTAAAAACAGGACCCTGCCACTTGCCTGTAAGTGAAAGTCTAAACAAACCTTTCTTGATTGGGAAAACCAAAGTCAATATCAGATTACAGCAAAATTTACTGCCCTTCTGTTTCATTCTTCGGGGTCTGTAAAACCCCAGCAGGACGCCAGAATATGTGGATGACTCATAAGAGTTCTAATTTAGAGTCCAACTTCTTGAGAGGCTTTCCCAAAGGTGCTAAACCACCAACAATCATAGCTGCTGTATTAACTTTACATGAAACTGTACAGCCTATTGGACTTCCCAGGTGGTGCTAGTGGTAAAGAACTCATCTGCTAATGCAGGAGACGTAAGAGATGTGGGTTTGATCCCTGGGTCGGGAAGATCCCCTGGAGGAGGGCATACCAACCCACTCCAGTATTCTTGACTGGAGAATCCCATGGACAGAGGAGCCTGGCAGGCTACAGTCCATAGGGTCGCAAAGAGCTGGACATGAGTGAAGTGACTTAGCATGCACATACAGCCTATAAACCATTTTCATATATAGCATCTCATCTAATCCTCCCCCAAACTCAATGAGGTTTATATCACTCTTTTACTTTTGCAGAAGAGAAAACTGAGACCCAGAGAATTTAAGCAAATTATTCTAAATCTTGGGGTGAACATGTATCAGTGGAAAAGGTTTACATCTGGTCTTTGGAATCTAAGTCCATTTGTATGTTTGAGCAAGTTCTGAGGATGAGAGGCAAGGTTGGGAACTGTAGGTGGAAGAGTAGATGCAGAGGTCCCTTGGGGCAACATTTGAACATCTAGGGATGTGTTTTTGCCAGCCTTCTCTCTGCCTTGGAAGGTAATCAGTTATGAACAGAGGCCCCTCAGATCTGGAAGTGACCAAAGCTATGACGGAGTTCAAATCCTTCATTTTTCAGATGTGGAATCTGAGGCCCAGATAAGTTCAATGTCTTGCAAAGACTTACACAGGTAACTGATGACAGAGCTGGGATTGTTATCTAGTTTTCTGTATTTTACTGGAATTTCTCCTACCACACCCGAATGCACTTCCTGCTACATGCTCTCTCCTTTTTACCAGGTAGAAATGTGTTTACAATGAAAGATGATTGGGCACTCCTTAGATAAGTGAGCTAATATTGACAATCACTACTATTTCTGAAACACCTGTGATGTGCCAGGTTCTCTGCTAGATCCTTCACATACATTATTTTGAATCTTCACAACAATTCTGCAAAGTATGTATTATTATCTCTATAAGGAGATGGAGGCCAGGGTTCAGGAGGGATTTGCCAAGGCAATACTGAGTTTACACTCTTAAACTCTGCTGTGCCATGCAGCCTCTGTAAGAATTTCTGTCTTGTCCTAGAAAACAGAAATGCCTGAACTTTTTTTTTTTATATGGTCAAGTATCATTTTTGGAAAATCATTAAAATTCAAATTATCTGTGTTTATTCCTAGAATGTATCTGATGAAAAAGTGAGATAAGGGAGATGAATTATCACTGTTAAACAGTTCTTAGAAGTCTTGATTAATAAGGATTTTTTTTTTAATTGTGAAGCAAATCCAACATTTAAAAAAGACTGTAATTCAAGTCATATGCTTAAGTAATTTCTTTAGAAGAGAGACAGGATTTTTTTTTAAAACCCCTATTCATCTAGAGTGCTAGGGACAGAGCTCTAGAGGTTCTTTTGTATTAATTATTCTTCCCTCAAATTGTCTTACCTTTAGGAGCACTGAGCATACTCATCATTTATATTTCAGTTGGAGTACTTTGACACACCTGCTTTCCTCTTAGCATCTGTGATATGCCTTCCAAATTTTGTTTTAAAAGAGCATTTTTAATGATATTTTTAATTTTCTGAGGAACCACCATGCTGTTTTTCATAGCAGGCAGATTATTTTTTATTACTACCAGCAGTGTATAAGGACTCCAATTTCTCCTTGCCCATCCCAGCATTTGTCTGCTTTTGTTTTGTTTTTATGGTAGCCATCCTGACAAATGTGAGGTGAAATCTCACCATGTCTTTGCTTTTTTTTAATAAATTTTTTTTGGAGAGTAGTTGCTTTACAACGTTGTGTTAATTTCTACTGTACAGCAAATGAATCAGCCATATACATATATCTCCTCGTTTTTGGATTTCCTTCCCATTTAAGTCATCACAGAATACTGAGTAGGGTTTCCTGAGCTACACAGCAGTTATCAATTTTATGCATATTTTCAATAATGTATATATGCCAATCACAATCTCCCAATTCATCCTATCTCCCTTTCCCCCCTTGGTGTCTTTACATTTATTCTCTATGTCTGTGTCTCTATTTCTGTTTTGCAAATAAGATCATCTATACCTTAAAAGAGCATTTTTTTAAACTTGGAAAGCTTTGAGGAAATGGAGAAATTTGAGTACCATCCATCCAAGGAAGGGTTTGGAACACAGATGGGGAGCTTGGAATTGCTTGTTACTTAAAACCAGCAGGGAGGGTTGCCAGAAAAAGGGAAAATAGAACTGACAGGGAGCTGGGAAAGTGTCAATGTGAAATTCCTCAATTTCCATTTTTTCCCCTGACCCCTAATGGTTATTGCTGGCCAGTATGCTGCCAAATCCTGATACAACAGAGGTGGCTAAGTACTGGCTTCAAGTTCTGACTTTCATCAGGCAGTGCACAGAGGTGTCATGGTGTGTCTAGTCTGACTCCAAACACTATACTTCTGTCATTTGACTCCATTCCTTTTCACGTGGACCCTCTGCTTCCATCTCTAGAACTGAGAATGGTCACATCTTAGATTGCTCTGACAAACCTGGGAGAAGAGTCTTCCCCAAAACAGCTGGTACTGCAGCTTCAAGGTCATTGTGATGATGCCTCTTAGTCCGCCGTCACAAATTTAACTTTGTTTCTGGTCCTTTGACTTGTATTGCCTGAATCCAGTGCCTGGGGGTTTCCTGATTCCTAACTGCTGGCTTGGTTTTTAACCTTCATACTTAGCCTTGACTCCTGATATGCATCTGATTGCTGACTGTTCATTTGGCTTGAGCCCTATTGACTTGTTCCATCCCCAGCCCCTACTTGTGATTCTTAGATTGGTTTCTCCCTGGCTTCCCACCCTGGATCTGGGATCCGACGATTCTCACCAGCACCAGTCCTGACTCAACAGGGAGATTCAGTCTCATTGAGCAGCCAGATAAACACAAGGACTGTGGAAGGAGTTGATAGCCTTACATCATTATTCAGCACCTGGCAAAAATCTCAAGGTCTTTTTGATCATGGAGTTGCTTTTACATGTTATAAGGGTTCAAAGGATGCTTAAACAGAAGAAATCTTTTATAATCAAGGGGGAAATAGTTGTTATTCTTTCCAGTGGTTGAGTTAGCTATGCCTCTATAAATTGTAACATAGTGTTTCAAGTTTTATTGCATTCCTGCAGTGTCCTGAAATTGGGGTCAGACCACCTCTCCAAAAAAGACCAGACATGTTCCTGTGTTGCAGAATATTTGATAGAGTTCATGGGTGATAATTTCTACTGCTCCTTTCTCATTCTAAAAGTGAACAAAATTCAGTTTCCCCACAGAGCCTAGATTTTTGAAATAACTTTACTGTGTAAAATCCCAATTTACCTCAATAGGCTCTATTAAAGGAAGGAGAATTTACCATCCAAAATAACTAACCCAAGTCAAGGTCCTTGGTTGGGAAACAAAACTTACTATCTGATCCTAACAAAGCTCTGGTATTTTGTCTTACAGATTTGTTGAAAGTATACATAACCTTGGGTAGTTTCTTGGGCAAACAAACCCAAGATTAATTTCTCACCATTTTCTAGAAATATATAGAAGCTTTTGCAAATGAAGGGTAGGATGGGCTCTCAAATATCAATTCTTTTAGACCATTGTTCTTAAGAACTCACAGTAAGCTTATTTCTGAAATTATAACCGACTATGACAGATAAGTTGATGAGTCAACATCATCTCTTAAAGTTCATTATAGTTTTAAGGGCATGTTATGTGTTATCAACCACATTTCTAGCCCAAATCAAGCAATTTCAGGTGTGGCTCTTAGTTTTCACAGTGTCACACTTTACCCCGTACTTGTAGCTGCTTTTTGAAACATAGGGTTTGGTGGGGCCAGGAATTCTGACCTCAGGAAGGATTTGAGACAGTGCTTGGCAATTCCATGACACGTCATTTGTCCTTTCCCATCATCTCTCTGGCATTGACTGGATCAAAAACAGCACTATTCCCGGTTTATGTTGAAATTCTCTGCTGTCCTTTGAAATTCCAAGTAGAGATTTCCTCCTATTGTGTAACTCGAGAAGTTTGATAAAGTATTATGTTTGGTATTCTGTTTCTGGAACTCTCTCTTTACAGAGGCCACCTATTGCGTGTTCTAGAGTTGCTTGAATGACAGTTTGTGCTGGATGATGCAATAGAGGCCACAAGCCAAGTCCGTGTGGCAATAAAACACATCCTAAAGGAACAGAGGCAGAGATAAGTAGGGGCCATTCTAAGAGGGATGAAGCCACAACTCAAAGGATCCATCACTCAGACAACCAAGGTCATAGGGAGTGGAATAGGAACACCAAAAAAACAGTCCCTGATAAACCAGTGCAGTAATTGGAAGTGTTTCTGGCGATGTGAAGCAGGGCTCTGGAGGCCTCCAGGTGAGATAAGGCAAGCAATCAACATGTCAAGGTAATTTGTTAGCAGTCCTGGCTTTGGGTCGAGGTGTGTAAACCTGCCCGCTATGATGTATGAAGCCTGCTAACCTGAGGAGACTTGGCTGTAGAAGGACAATAGCAAAGGGGAGCCTGCTTGGAACTGACAAGAGGGCCACCTGTACCTGGCAATGTACCATCTATTCCAGGGAAGGCAGACCCTGATTATAGAACATGACACAGATGAAGGGGAGGCGTGGCCTCCATTAGGACAGCAGGGTGTTTACCGCCTTTCCCTGATCTTGCTGAGGAATTGTTATGGACTGATGCTCTCAAACAGCTGCAAAATGGGTATAAAGGCTTTAGTGAAGGTTCCTCAGTGTAGGCCAGACAGACATTAACTATAACTATCTGAACTCACACCAGCTGAGCATGGCCCTCACCCTCTCACTGAGCCCACACAGACTGTATAACACCCACCCCATTGTTAATCTCACACCTCTGTGCGTTTCTCACTGACCTGCCAAGCTCACACCAACTAAAACTCTCTCTTCACCATTTCAGGGATTTGACATCCGCCATGCTCTGCAGTCCGATGAGATCACCCAAACCAGCTCACTGACTTCACACGGATTATCCACTGATGGGAAAGCTCTTGCTTTCTGCGATACCTGTTTTCCCATGTATTCAAGGTTGTGCTGTATATGCAGCTAAGTGACCACGTCTCTCAGCCCCCCTTGCAGTTACATTTGGTTATGTAACTAAGTCTGGCCAGTGAGACCTAAACAAAACTTGTTGGGTGGGACTCCTGAGAAGGTTTCTTGAAATGAGACAGAATGCTGGGCTCTTTTGCTCTTAGTTTTTGTATTTTTTTTTTTCCCCTCAGTTTTGAAAACATATTATGATGGTCAGATTTCATCTGTGGTCTTGTGACTTTGAGAATAGAAGTCACCTAATAAGAATGGTTGGTTCATAAGTTAGAGGAGACCTTGGTCCTTGATGACTTTGTGAAACTACAATATTACTTCTGGGCCTTCTGTCTTTTAATTTCTTTATGTGAGAAAATGAACCCTTAGTTTTGCATAAGTGACTGTATTTGGATCTCTGTTACTATGACTGAAGGCAGTTCTTACTGATACAACCCCTTTCCATTCTTTCGGGCTCACACTGACTACACGTGTACTTACCATACTTACTATCCTCCTTTGCCAATGTGTACTCTGCATATTATCACTTGACCATGATGATGCGTAAGTGAAACAATCATCTTTTCTTTTAATGCCTAGATGAGTCTCTGCATTTTCCTTTTGACTTATCCCAAAGCATAAACCAGAATGGACCAGAATCTCTGAGGTATGTAAAACCCATTCTATACATGTTAATGGAGACAAGCTAAACCAGTACAACACAGTTGTACACAGAAACCAATAAGTAAGTAGTGCAGAGAGATTTTAGATCAATAGATTCTCCTCCCCTGAGCCAGCACCAAATCATATCTTAGTGCTACTTCAGCTGTCACAGGGGGTAGGATGGTGCCCTGGAGGGCTACCACTAGAGAGTCTGTGCCCCACAATGGAAGATCCTGCATGCTGCAACTAAGACCTGACACAGCCAGATAAATAAAGAAATAAATATTAAAACCAAAATAAAGATAGGGAGATTGCAACTGGAAAGCAGGAAGGAAAAAGAGGCTTACCAGCACCACCCACCCCATAAAGGGGTATCATGTGAATGGTGCCCCCTGGAGGGGTGCAGAGCAGTGGCCCTGGCTCATTCCCACCTCTACCATCTCAGTTGCTATCAGAGTCCTTGGGGACTGGCTGGGTGAAACTCCTGCTCTGGTTCCCTTCCTCCTTATTCTTTTGGCAAATGCCCTGTCCCCAGGATTCAGCATGTTGGAGTAGGGGAAGGGGTCCCCTGAGAGGACAATGTTCAGATGAATGACATTTCCGCTAAGGACTCTTCAGGCTGTAAAGAGTAAGACTGAGGAGGATGTGACTGAAATCTCTTGATAGGAAGAGTGGTTGTTGTTGTTCAGTTGCTAAATCGTGTCTAACTCTGCCAGGCTTTCCTGTCCTTCGCTATCGCCCAGAGTTTGCTCAAACACATGTCTATTGAGTCAGTGATGTCATACAATCATCTCATCCTCTGTAACCCCCTTCTCCTGCCCTCCATCTTTCCCAGTATTAGGATCTTTTCTAGTGAGTTGGCTCTTTGCATCAGGTGGCCAAAGTATAGGAGCTTCAGCTTCAGCATCAGTCCTTCCAATGAACATTCAGGGTTGATTTCCTTTAGGATTGACTGCTTTGATCTCCTTGCCATCCAAGGGACTCTCAAGAGTCTTCTCCAACACCACAGTTCAAAAGCATCATTCTTTGGTGTTCAGCATTGTTTATTGTCCAACTCTCATATCTACATGACTACTGGAAGTGGTTACCTTGGCATAAAAATCACATTTTCTTGTTCCATCAGAACTAGAAAGCATGACTAGAAACTTTAAAAGCAGCATTGCAGGCAGATGCTTTACCCACTAAACCACCAGGGAAGCCCCAGAAAGCAGTATATTTAGGATAAAAGTGAAAAGAGATTGCTTTAAACAAGGAGTTACTGTCTGGTCTCTACACTTCTAGGTCTTTGTTCTCAACTAGTTGAGTGCCCAAAAGACTGGAGGATGCACCTACATGAGCCCTTTCATGAGACTCTTGATGAGTGGCTGTGACTGGCAGGTGGGGGAGGGTCTAAGACTCTTTGGAAACTTCAAGGTTGTCCCACAGATTTGGGGTTCGAGGGTAGTCACATGTCTGAGTCATGGTCATCTGCTCCTTTTGCTCTTTATAGATTCCATTGAGACTAGCATTTACACAGTCATTTCTTAGAAAAATAACCCGTGTTAATTATTTGATGATGGATTTCCTATCTTCTTAGCCTCAGGGGTCCTACTTTCTTCCCACCCTGCCCATCTTGGCCTCTGGATATTATTTTCATGTTAATCACACATAACAAAGAAGGTGTTGCTTCAGGCCTTCATTCTTTCCAATCTGTCCCTGTTGCTACCTGTTGGTAGGGACAGGTCACTTTTCCCATGTGAGTTTCTGTTTCCTCATTTGTAAAATGAAGGCCAAAACGTGCCCTGAGGATAAGTAATTTACTTGGGATTGACATATACACACTTCTATATTTAAAATGGATAAACAATAAGAACCTACTGTAGAGCACAGGGAACTCGACTCAATATTCTATAATAATCTAAATGGGAAATGAACTTGAAAAAGAATAGATACATATATTTGTATAACTGTATCAGTTTGGTATACACCTGAAATCAGCACAACATCTTTCATCAACTCTAGTCCAATAAAAATTAAAAAAAAGACACAAGGTAACCAGTGAGAGCCACTCAATCGTGTCCAACCCTTTGTGATCCCATGGACTATACAGTCTATGGAGTTCTCTAGGCCAGAATACTGGAGTGGGTAGCCTTTCCCTTCTCCAGGGGATCTTCCCAACCCAGGGATCAAACCCAGGTCTCCCGCACTGGGGGCAGATTCTTTACCAGCTGAGCCACCAGGGAAGCCATGGCAGGGAACCAGTGGCAGAGTTCAGGCCTGCACTCAGGCCTCCTGAGCCCCCTCCTTACATCTTTTCCCATGACAACAATAACTCCCAGCTTGTTGTGAAAATCAGATTAGATGATGTGCTGAAAGGCCTTTTATGCTCTGAGAAGTGACATGAAGAGTTTTGTGATTATTGTCAGGGATTTATGCTTCCTAACAATCCTAGTGACAGAGTGAGGCCCTTGCTCTTAGAGAAAATTACTTTCCTTCACTGTTTTGCTTCTCCCACAAACCTCAGGGGAATGGCTTTTAAGCTTTTGAAAGAGTCGACTAATATGAGATTTTAAACTACAGCTGATGAAGCTTCTGTTGGCTTTCCCCAGTGTCTGAATCTTCTCTGATCTCACAGTAAGCTAGAGTTAGCTCTCTGCTCTGCCTCTAGAGACCATGGTAATAATATCATCCCTTTTAGGTATACTATCTGTGTGTGTATGTGTGTGTGTGTGTGTGTGTGTGTGTGTGTGTGTGTGTCTGCTAAGAATCACAAGGATCCCTCCTGTGTTCCTATTTTATTTTTATGTGACTCAGAGGCAAGGTCATATTTTGTTGAGTTTTGTACAAATAAAAACTCTCTAGTGAGGAAGGTCCTGAAGAAAGAACGTTTTGAGGCGATAGAGGCAAAGATGACCTTAGAGTAGGAGGAGGCTTCTTCGGTGGAACTTTCTTAAGAACCAGTCTTTGAGGACTTCCCTGGGGTCCAGTGGCTAAGACTCTGCACTCCCAGTGCAGATGGTCGAGGTTAGCTCCCTGGTCAGGGAACTGGGTCCTGCATGCTGCAACTAAGACCTGGTGCAGCCAAATAAATAAAAATTTTTTTTTTTTTAAATTCAAAAGAACAGTCTTTGGAAGAAGATAAAGGTTGGGTCGCATCACCAATTCAATGGACATGAACTTGGGCTAATTCTGGGAGATGGTGAGGGACAGGGAGGCCTGACATGCTGTAGTCCATAGGGTCGCAAATAGTCGGACACGACTTAGCGACTAAAGAACAATAGCAAAGGAGATACAAAGATGGAATCATTCTTGTCCCTGAAAGGATTAACAGTGTCCATGGTGGTGGGAACTTTGGCCCTAACATCCTGGACTGGCCAGTGCTGATGTAGGACACACATGATGGTGTTCCCAGCTGTGGTCCTGAGCCCTGGACCTCTCAGAGGGCCTGGTCCTTCCTGTACCTGCTGGAGACAGCTCCTCCCACTTCTGTCTCAGGGTCTAGGACTATCCTACTGGTGTCTACACTGAAGGACTGGCTCTTCCCTCTCTCTGTCTGACCCAGGATTACTTCCAGGAGTCTTAGGACTTCTCAAGAGCAATGAGCTTCTTTAAGAGGGTTTGGTCACTAGAAAAAATAGAATTGTAGGAGTTTTAAAAACAAAGAGGGCCTCAGAAACCCATGAGGACATGGAGGCCCAGAGAGATTAGATGATTTGTTCAAGCTTTTATAGCACAATAGTATCTGTGTTAGGATGATAATGCAGGTTTCTTGATTTCCAAATAAATGCTCTTTTCTACTGAATCTTTTGTATTCAGGAAGAAGACATTCTTTTGATAAAAGACAATAGGAGAGTTAGGGCAGATTCAAGAATTATCTATTATCTGGCTGTAGTAGCCACTCTGAGAGAAAATAACTCAGTTGGTTTGAAGAAACTGTCATGCTCATGTACTCAGTTGCTTCAGTCGTGTCTGACTCTTTGAAACCCTGTGGGCTATAGCCCACTGGTCTCCTCTGACCAGGGATTCTCCATGGTGAGTGGGTTACCATGCCCTCCTCCAGGGGATCTTCCACACCCAGGGACTGAACCCATGTCTCCTGTGTCTCCTGCCCTGCAGGTGGATTCTTTACCCACTGAGCCACCTAAGAAGCCTGAAATACTCAGTTGTGCCATCATCAAAAGACACATAGTTAGTGTTATCTCTTCATAGCCACGTACATGTTAAGTCACTCCAGTCATGTCCAACTCTTTGGGAACCTATAGACCATAGCATGGCAGGCTCCTTTGTCCATGGGATTCAGTCCATAGAGTGAATTCACCTATCATGTAAGTTATAAAGAATGCATGTTCTCACCCACTGATGTGTTAGAGCTGATTCTGCTAGCTCATGAGAATGGATTGTTATTCAGAAATTACTGTGAGCCTGTTGTGAAGTCACTGGCAGCTTGAAATCAGTCATGATGGGAATACTTATACCATGGAGATGAGCAAATACTATAAATAAGGACCTTTTTTTTCCTTTAAATCAGAGAGCCTCTTTGCTGCCACAACAATATCTTTGCCACGTGAGAAGTTCCACTATCCAGAAGTAATCATTGTTAATTTTCTTATGTAAAACATCTAAAAAAAATGATATTTTAGAAAAGGCAGAGGAACCAGAGATCAAATTGCCAACATCTGATGGATCATCGAAAAAGCAAGGGAGTACCAGAAAAACATCTATTTCTGTTTTATTGACTATGCCAAAGCCTTTGACTGTGTGGATCACAATAAACTGTGGAAAATTCTGAAAGAGATGGGAATACCAGACCATCTGACCTGTCTCTTGAGAAACCTGTATGCAAGTCAGGAAGCAACAGTTAGAACTGGACATGGAACAACAGACTGGTTCCAAATAGGAAAAGGAGTACATCAAAGCTGTATATTGTCACCCTGCTTATTTAACTTATATGCAGAGTACATCATGAGAAACTCTGGGCTGGATGAAGCACAAGCTGGAATCAAAATTGCCAGGAGAAATATCAATAACCTCATATATGCAGATGACACCATCCTTATGGCAGAAAATGAAGAAGAACTAAAGAGCCTCTTGGTGAAAGTGAAAGTGGAGAGTGAAAAAGTTGGCTTAAAGCTTAACATTCAGAAAACTAAGATCATGGCATCCAGTCCCATCATTTCATGACAGATAGATGGGGAAACAGTGGAAACAGTGGCTGACTTTATTCTTCTGGGCTTCAAAATCACTGCAGATGGTGACTGCAGCCATGAAATTAAAAGACGCTTACTCTTGGAAGGAAAGTTATGACCAACTTAGATAGCACATTAAAAAGCAGAGACATTACTTTGCCAACAAAGGTCTGTCTAGTCAAGGCTACTGTTTTTCCAGTGGTCATGTATGGATATGAGAGTTGGACGATGAAGAAAGCTGAGCGCCACAGAATTGATGCTTTTGAACTGTGGTGTTGGAGAAGACTCTTGAGAGTCCCTTGGACTGCAAGGAGATCCAACCAGTCCATTCTAAAGGAGATCAGTCCTGGGTGTTCTTTGGAAGGACTAATGTTGAAGCTGAAACTCCAATACTTTGGCCACCTGATGCGAAGAGCTGACTCATTGGAAAAGACCCTGATGCTGGGAAAGATTGAGGGCAGGAGGAGAAGGGGACAACAGAGGATGAGATGGTTAGATGGCATCATCGACTCGATGGACATGGGTTTGGGTGGACTCAGGGAGTTGGTGATGGACAGGGAGGCCTGGTGTGCTGCGGTTCATGGGGTCGCAAAGAGTCGGACACAACTGAGCGACTGAACTGAACTGCATGTTTGTGCTTAGTTGCTTCAGTCATATCCAACTCTTTGCAACCCTATGGACTATAGCCCATCAGACTCCTCTGTCCATGGGATTCTACAGGCAAGAATACTGGAGTGAGTTGCCATGCCCTCCTCCAGGGGATCTTCCCAATCCAGAGAAGGGAAGGAAAGGAATTATTGAAGGATAGTTGATTTCCAATGTTGTGTTAATTTCTGCTATACTGCAAAGTGATTCAGTTATACGTATATATCTCGATACATTCTTTTTATATTCTTTAACCAGTCTCTTAATGATGGGTGTCCTTGTTTTGATTTCCCCAAAGTAGACCCTGAGATATGGGGTTGGGCGCAGATGGTTCTTTTGGCAGAAGTGACTGAGGAAACACAAATGATACAGTGGAAAAATAGAACAAGGAAGTTTGCTTGTTTAAATCAGATCCAAATAAGGTCCTCACATTTGATTGGTTTACGTGTCTCCTAAATCTCTGCATTGGGTCCTCATTTGTCACTTTTTCTTTTGCAATTTATTTATTGAAGGTACTAGATCATTTTGGTGATTGAATTTCTCATGGCATAGTTTAATATGTTCCTCTGTATGTGGTATTTCCTGTAAATTATTGTTGGATAGAAAGGTAGAAATTTCTCAGTTTAATAATGATGATAAAATAATGATAGATATTCTAATTGTTAAGCGCCATTTATTTTTATCATCACTATTTTTTTCATAGACTTTCCTTTTTGGTAGTATTTTTTTTTAACTTTTTGTTTTGTATCATAGTAGAGCTGATTAATAATGTTGGGATAGTTTCAGGTGCACAGCAAAGGGACTCAGCCATACATATACAAGTATCCACTCTCCCCCAAACTCTCCTCTCATCCAGGCTGCCACATAACATTTAGTAGAATTCCCTGTGCTATACAATAGGTCCCTGCTGGTTGTTCATTTCAAGTGCAGTAGTATGTACCTGTCCATCCCAAACTGCCTAAATATCCCTTCCCCCCATCCTTCCCCTTGGTTACAAAAAGTTCATTCTCTAAGTCTGTATCATAGACTTTATATTTGAGGGCAGTTTTAGATTTACAGAAAAATTAGGAAGATAGTTCAAAGAATTCCCGATATACTCCCCCTTCCAAAGATCTCCCCTCTTATGAACCTTTTACTTTAATATGATGCGTTGGTTATAATTAATGAACAGACATCAACACATTTAATTAAGTAAGTTCATAGTTCACACGAATTTTTAAAGTTTTTATCTAATGTCCTTTCTCTGTTCCAAGATTGCTCCCAACAAATACTCATTGCATTTTGTTGTCAAGTCTCTTTAGGTGACCCTTGACTATGACAGGTTCTTAAACCTTTCTTGTTTTTTGTGACCTTGACAGTTTTAAAGAGTACTGGTCATGTATTTTGTAGGATCCTCATCTATTGGAAATAGTCTGATTTTTCTCAGGATTAGACTGTGCTTATGGGTTTTGGGGAGGATGATCACAGAGGTAAAGTGCCATTTTCATCATGTCATATCAAGAGTACAAACTACGCACATGATTTGTGGCTGTGATGTTGACTTTGACTACTGGGCAGAGGTTGCTCTTGTTCAGTAGTAACTAAGTGTGTCTGACTCTTTGCAACCCCATACACTGCAGCATGCCAGACTTCCCTATCCTTCACTATCTCCTGGAGTTTGCTCAAACTCAGGTCCATTGAGTCAGTGATGCCATCCAACCATCTCATCTTCTGTCACCTCCTTCTCTTCCTGCCCTCAATCTTTCCCAGCATCAAAATTTTTTCCAATGAGTCAGTTCTTTGCATCAGGTGGACAAAGTATTGGAGCTTCAGCTTTAGCATCAGTCATTCCAATGAATATTCAGGGTTGATTTCCTTTAGGGTTGACTGGTTTGATCTCCTGGCAGTCTAACAGATTCTCAAAGGGTCTCTGAAAGCATCACTTCTTTGGCACTCAGGCTTCTTTATGGTCCAGCTCTCACATCTGTATATGTCTACTGGGGAAACCATAGCTTTGACTATATGGACATTTGTTGGCAAAGTGATATCTCTGTTCTTTAATACACTGTCTAGTTTTGTCATAGCTTTCCTTCCAAGGGGCAAGCATCTTTTAATTTCATGGCTGCAGTCACCATCTGCAGTGATTTTGAAGCCCAAGAAAATAAAGCCTGTCACTATTTCCACTTTCTCCCATCTATTTGCCATGAAATGATAGTGGTTGTCAGATTTCTCCACTGAAAAGTTACTCTCCCCTCCCAGCCTCCACACTTCCACACTCCTTGTAGCCCACACTTAAGGGGTGGGATATTACACTTCTCCTCCTTGCTTCCTCTCCTCCTTGAGGATGCTGCGTGCTTAGTCACTCAGTCTTGTCCAACTCTTTGCCACCCCAGGCTCTGCCAGGCTCTACTGTCTATAGAATTTTCCAGGCAATAATACTGGAGTGGGTTGTCATTTCCTCCTCCAGGGAATCTTCCTGGCCCAGGGACTGAACCCACATCTTGTAGCTCCTGCACTGGCAGGCAGATCTTTACCACTGAGCCACCTGGGAAGCTGAGGGTAGAATATACATATAAAATGATTTGGAATTCTTCTACATGAGATCTTTTTTTTTTTTCCTCATGTATTTATTTACTCAATCATTTATCTCAATGTGGACACATAGGTATTTATTTTATACATTGGTCTATAATCCAATGCAGCTTTATTTTTTTGGCCAAATTGTTCCAGCTTTCAGTTGGCTTCTGTGTTCCTTTGACATACCCCTGTCATTGTGGGTTATTATTTATTTTGAACATTTCCTTAGTTTCTGGGCTCCATTTGTTTTTAAGGAATAGAAACTTACTCCATTTATCTCAAGTTTTGAAAGGGGAGATTACATTTTTTAACCGTATATACATAAAGATTTACCTTTCTTTTCCTAATCTGATGAAATGTGATGGCTAGTTTTACGTGACTTCTTAAACCACTGAGGTCAATACCTTACTCTGCCATGTCTCCCTTTAAAAGATTCTTCATTAGCAATTGTTAATTGAGTCTTTGCCTTTGGTCTTTCTTTTCTAACCGGTGCTAAATTTTTCTAAAATGCTGTCCTGTTTCTGTAACCATTTCAGTGAGGATGTAGGACCAAGTTGGTCTTGGCATGACATGTACTTGTGTGTGGTTTGTAGGTGATAACCGGTGCTAAATTTTTCTAAAATGCTGTCCTGTTTCTGTAACCATTTCAGTGAGGATGTAGGACCAAGTTGGTCTTGGCATGACATGTACTTGTGTGTGGTTTGTAGGTGGGGGGGTGAGGGAGTAGTCTCAGTTCCTGTTCCATAGCTGTGTGAAGATAGTGCTGTCTCCTGTCCCTGAAGCCTAGACTTGGGCAACTAAGATAACCACATGTCCTTATTATTTTGCACTCTAGCGTTTCCTCTTCTTTTTATCTTGTCTCTCGAGACTTTCTTTGCCTTTTTTGTAGTTCAACTATGCATTTTAAAGTATGTTTGTTATATTTCACCAAGAATTTCTAAATCTTTCATATTTAAAACTTTTAAAGTCTGTCATGTTGCCAGAAATGGAAGTCCTACTCTTTACTTCCTCTTTTTAAAATTTTATTTAAAGAAATTAAAACAATTAAAAGCTACAAGGTATTATTTCAAATATATCTTAACCTTCACCTAGAAATGGAAATTCTTTAATTTATTCCATGAATATTTATGTGCGAGACACTGTCCTAAGAACTTGGGATGAATCAGTGAAGAAAACAGAAGTCCTTCTCCACATGGAGCTTACATTCTGGCGGGAGATGAAGACAATGAGTAATAAACATAATTTATGATTATATTGCCTGATATGTAGAAGGAGATAATCCTCTGAAACAAAACAAAGAACAAGATCCAAAACAACTAGAGCAGGGCTTGGGAATCACGAGTGTAGAAAGTTGGACTTCAAAAAAAAAATTTATTTATTTTAATTGGAGAATAATTACTTTACAATATTGCCATACCTCAGTATGAATCAGCCATAAGTGTACATGTGTCCCCTCCATTCTGAACCCTGCTCCTTCCTGCCTCCCTACTCTAGCCCTCCAGGTTGTCACAGAGCACCGGTTTGTCTTTTACAGTAAAGTGGTTCTAGCAAGCCTCACTGGAAAGATGACATTTGAATAAGTCTTGAAGGATATGGTGGCCAGGTAGAATTCTGGGGGAAGGGCATTTCAGACACAGGGAACAACCAAGGCAAAGGCCTTAAGGTGAGAGTGTGACGGATGGGTCTGAGGAAAAACAAGAAGACTTGTGTGGCTGGTATGAAGTGCATAAACAGGGAAATTGTGAGAGATGATGTTCAAGTGGAGGAGAGAGGGTAGATCGTGGATGGACGTACTGGGCATTTGAAGAACTTTGCTTTTCTCTGAGTTAACGCAGGATCCATTGAAGGTAGCTTTTCCCCCACCCCACAAATTAATACAAAGAACTTTTTGTTTTTTGAACTGTTTGAGGACAAGCTATCAACATGAAAACCTATTATCCCCCAATTCTTGAATGTATAATTCCTATAAACAAGGACTATCCAATCATCTGTAACTATACAACCGTACAACTGTCAAAACCAAGAAACTACCGTTAATACTGTACTAACATTCTATTCTCAGTCTCTTCAAATTTCACCAATTGTTCCAAATATGTCCTTTTTATAGCCAAAGGGTCTAGTCTAGATCTCACATCACTTTTAGTTGTCATGTCTCTTTAGTCTCCTTCAGTCTGAAAGAATTCCTTGCACTTACTTTACTTTTATGACATTGGCACTTTTGCACAAGCTAATAAAATCATAGAATATCCCTCTATTGGGTTTTGTTAGTTGTTTCCTCATGAATAGAATTCGGTTGTTTTTGACAATACTGTCATGGGATAGGCATTTTTTCACTCACTGAATGTAGCCATGAGTACACAATTTGAATTTGTCTCATTACTAGTGCTGCTAAGTTTGATCACTTAACAATCGTCATGTTGACCAGGTATCGCCTCTATAAAGTTACTTACATTCTTAGTAATTAGTAAGTATTTTGGGGAAAAGTCACTTAAGACTATATAAATATTTTTTCCTAATTGAACTTCCACTGACTAGTTTTATTCTTTTTTTCCCAAATAGTTTATATATCTCTATATCAATATTACTTATAGCAATGATGAGTTGGCTCCAACATCAGTTCTATCTCCCCACCCCCCATATTTAAAAATGTACTTTCTGAGAAACTTTGTTCACATAAATAAGTAGATGAGTTCAAAACAAGTTTTATACTTGCATGTTGGTTAATCCTTTGAACTCCTTCCAAGCTATATGCAAATCACAAATTCTCTGTCATAAAAATTACATGTAATGCCCTATCAGCTGATTAGATTAACTTTTTTCTTCTGTTGAAAACAAAAAACATTTTAAAAACCTACCTTGCGAAAGGATTTCCTTCTTAATTTTCAATTTCTCTGAATTACACAGGAGAGACTTATTAAGACTTATCAACAACACTTCATTTTATCTATTGCCTTTTAAAAGTATTTGTTTTACTTAGAAAAGTTTAGAAAATTTTGAATATTAATTTTATAACATTTTGATAACATACATTCAAGATGTACTTTTTTGGGGGTAAAAAATATTGTTCTGGAAATTTAGCTCAGTCAATTTATGGAAATTATCCACCATAAAACCTAATGGTGGTAGGCTACTATCATGCCAGGACAACAGGCTTAAACAACCGCCTTGGGCAAACTGAGACATATGTTTACATTATCTAATGAACAAAGCCACCATCCATTGTCATACCATTCAGCCAAATCAACTTCTTTTCTGTCAGAAACAAATCTGACTTCATATTCAATCCAAATAAACATGCTATTATGTGTCCCCATGACAACCAGCTCACTTCTAAATTCAGCAACTAGCTGGGGATAAGATGATCCCATTTCCTCACACATCAATTTAAAAAGATACAGTCTTAACTCCCTTGATTTTATAATATTTACAATTTAAATAGCACCATTCAATACTCCCTACAAGTCAGAACTCCTTTATTTGATGCAGCCAAAGCTTGTTTATCAATAAAATCATGTTCCCAAGCTAAAGCAAGTTTAAAGCATGGATTAAAAAAAAAAAATTTCTGTGTAGTCACTGTAACAATCAAGACCAGTTGCATAATTTGCAGGGCTCAGTACAAAGTGAAAATGTGGGGCCCTTTGTTCAAAAATTAAATATTTCAGGATGGGAACATCAGATCCTGAAAGCCAGCACTAACTTTTATAAGGTGGGGCTCTTCAGACCCAGCGAGCTGGCCTGAATAACCGTTTTGTTTGTAAAGACTGTTATGCCCATTCCTAGGATAAGCTGAATCAATGTGAATAAAAGTTTCCAAATTTTAAAAATATTATCACTGATTCACCTGTGCATGCATTTTCTTCTCCATAAAAGTGGACACAATTTATTAACTGAAAACACCTGTGTATTTTCCTTATCTGAAAGGCATAGGAAATCTGTCTATCACAACCTTTATCATAATCTGGTGAACAGTTTCTCAGTGCCTCAGTTTCCTCATCTGTAAGATGGGGATAATGTACCTACCTTGAACTCTAAGGACTAATTGGGTTAATATGGGAATGCACTTAGAACAGTGTATGGCATGTAGTACTATGGTAGGTGTAGTAGAACAGAGCTGTTTTCTATTATTATTATTATTCAGTAATTTCATTCACTATTCAAATTACAATAATGTTAGAATAGGAATTGATTTAATGGCAATGACACACTTGGTATGTAAAATCTTTTTACCTATCAAAGGTGCACCTGGTATTATAACCTTTTCCATATTTATGTAATATTTTCTATTTTTCAGTAGAAAAACAGTGACCTAATGAGCAATGTTAATTCTTATGATGCTCTCCAAGCCAACTCTAATAACTTTTAAATGTTAAGCTTAGTGATAATTTTACCAGTGCCCTTAGCTTTCCTCACAAAGAATTAATTGATTTACATTCTGTAAATAATTATTGCACATTACATTAGAGATATTTTTCATACTATTGTTTGACAATTTTTATGATGAAGATCACAAAGCAGAATTGTTATTAGAAAGAAGAACATGTTCTGTGTAAAATTTATTATGTTTAGTTTTGCTGTTTTCCTTTTTTGGTAGTTCTTGGAATGTTGATTGAAAAACTTCTGTCATGTTTTTGTTAGAACTTTGGTCTCTTATAGAAGTGCCCAAACTGTTGGTTTTCTGTGTCCAAGGGAATCCTCAGCCTGTTTCTTCAATATCTGATTCTTCCTTAGCTACAGGCAGGCAATTTAAAAATATTTTATATGGTATATATATAAAATGCTGACTTCTTTTACTCTAAAGTGACAATACTCAAACAGAACTCACATTTGTATAAAACACATCTGTATTAGTTTCCTGGGGCTGCTGTAACAAAGTACCACAACTTGGAGGGCTTAAAACAACAGAAGTTTACTGTCTCACAGTTCCAGAGGCTGGAAATCTGAAATCAAGGTGTCAGCAGGGCCATGTTACCTCTGAAACCTGCAAGGGAATCCTTTCCTCTCCCCAGCTTTTGGTGATTTGCCAGCATCCTTGGTTTTCCCTAGTTAGCAGTTGCACACCTCTAGTCTCTGCCTTTTGTTATGGGGCATCCTCCCTGTGTGTCTCTGTCTTCACACGACTGTCTTCCTACAACACCAGTGGTAGTGAGTGCGGGCCCATTTCTACCTCAGTATGACTTCATCCTAATGTAGCTAAAACCCTATATCCAAATAAAATTACATTCCGAGGTGCTGAGGTGGTGGTGGTTTAATTGCTAAGTCATGTATGACTCTTTGGACCCCATGGACTGTAGCCCACCAGACTCCTCTGTCCATGGGATTTCCAGGAGAATACTGGAGTGAGTTGCCACTTCCTTCTCCAGGGGATCTTCCCTACCCAGGGATCTAACCTGCTTCTCCTGCACTGCTCTCATCTTCTGCATTGCAGGTGGATTCTTTACCACCAAGGGAACACTAGGGTGTTAGGATTTCAATATTTATCTTTTAGTGGGACACAATGCAACCCATCATAACATTTAGTTAAATTTTTTTATGTCAAAAGGTGAAATTTTACTACCGAGTTTTAATATTACTGAGGTATTAGAAACATTTCATCACAAGATTTTCCATTGCAACCATACAACCAGATTATAATTGTATATGTCAATAACAATGTACACTTTATTTATGAATAATTAAGTTTATATTCTCAAGGAATACATCTAACTACATAGATTAATATTTCCAGAATCTATTATAAAGAAATAAATTATGGAAAGTCTCTTGTGATAGAGATTACTCAAATCATTAAGGTCTAGATTAAAATGATGTAGAGTGAAATGATTATTCATTTTTGTAATAAATTACATATAATAAATGATGAAAAGTCAGATAACATATCAACTGTGCTAATTCTCATTACTTACTTTGTAATAATCCAATGTAATATGAAGCTAAAATGTTATGAAACAATGCCATAAATGGCATGATATTTCTTCTGTACATATGTGTGAACACATGTATCAAATTCTAGGATTTGACTTTTGGAAGTAAGTCAGAATCATGTATTAATATCAGAAATCATTCCATCAACTTGATCAGATATTGTAACTAAACTTAGTTCATACATGTGAAGAAAGAGAAAGGGGTGTTCTTTATAAGCTAATTAGTCTGAAAGCTGCAGTGAGGCTGTGTCTTTTATTTATAAACATGAAGCAGGAGGTAGGAAAGCACAGCCTAGGAGATGCCTCAGGAACAAATGTGTGCTCAGAGGGCTCAGTACCAGGAAAGACTCACGTGGAAGTTGAGGGTTTGCAAATCGATTTGCTAGGAAAGCCTTTGCACATCCAAATATCTGTGAATATTATTGCTTGGCAAAGCTTATGTCACATGTGGAACCTTAGCAACATGAAATCTTGGAGATGTAGCTTTTAGCTTTCCAAGTAGGATAGGTTAGGAAGGCAAATTATGATGTGGGTCTTGAGTGAACCAGATTAGTTTACAAAATTTACCACTGTGGCCTTCAGTAGAAATTACCAACACTGTTGCCTTGCACTTCATGCTGAACCGACTTAACACCAAGTGTGTGTGTGTGAGAGAGAGAAATGTTGTGCTCAATTGCTCAGTCATGTCCAACTCTTTGTGACCCCATGGACTGTAGCCCACCAGGCTCCTCTGTCCGTGGGATTTTCCAGGCAAGAATACTGGAGTGAGTTGCCATTTCCTTCCCCAGGAGATCTTCCCAACCCAAGAATTGAAACTGAGTCTATTGCACTTTACTGCTTGAGTCATCGGAGAAGCCCGTGTGTGTGTGTGTGTGTGTGTGTGTGTGTGTGTGTGTGTGTGTGTGTGTGTGTGTGTGTATGTGTGTATCTGATATTTAACATTGTGGTCTAGAAATCTCCTGGAAATTGGAGTAGCTGACCCATAGAGATGTTGTCCTATCCCTGTGAAGGGAGGTAAGATGATCCTTGAGTCCTGTAACCAGAGATGAAATGACTCTCTTGGTGAGGGCCAGACTAACTCATAAAACTATAAAGAATGACGCTTGCAAAAGAAGAACCTGGAAAGAATCTAGACAACTTTTTCTATGAGTACTTTATCAGATATCATGCAACATCTCCTGTTAGTTATTTTTCTTTCCTTATGTCTGTTTCATTACTGTTTATTGTAGCAAACAAAAGCAAAACCTAGAGCCAAAGTCTGTAATACCTGGAGGGGGAAAAGCAAATAAATGGAATGGAACTGTTGAGGGACACTGACTCTGTAACAAATCAAGTGAGACGCCCAAGAGATCAAGTAGGTCTTTGAAGATGTAAAAATAAAATAAAACAATCCCCTAAGGGAAAGTAGAAAGAAGAGGAATCCCCTGTGGAAAACAAAGAAAATGGATCTTGTGTGGCTATCAGGGACCCAAAATAAAATGGAATCAGACAGTCAGGACAGATCTGGGTTTCAGTCATGTATTCTGTGTTCTTAGAAAAACCACAGACAAACAACTATAAGGACTTCTGCCTCTCCTAAGGGTCATACCTGAAAAAGCCTCCAATGAGAAGCTCCAGTAACAGCCAATCACTGAAGACTTGCGGTTAGACTGTGAGGACTTATGGTCAGGCTGCAAGAGCCACACAATCCCCTTTGCAATTCCCCCAACTGTGACTTCTGCAGCTTTTGCTTCTAAAAAGTCCCTCATCCCCTTCACCCTCCAGGGATGTATTTTCAGTATGTATCTCCAGTTTGCAAACCTTGCACAACCTTACAAACAATAAACCTTGTCTTTTGCTTTAAGACAACCCTGACTCTTTTCTGAGTTTTATTTATGATTTAAGACAACAAAGAACAGATGAAAACAGGTTGAATCCACAGAGCCTCTGAGAAAGATATAAGAACTGCTGGGGCCTTAGGGTCCTCAATTATAAAAGAAGAGCTTTGGGCAAGGTAGCTGCACAATAAGAGTACTTTTAAGGCTGCTATTCATCAGTGAACATTCTGAAGGAGGCCCCAGCATCACCTGAATGTGGATAGGGTACGTGCCCTGCCCTTCCAGGTCCTCCCAGTAGGACGGGGATGAGCAATAGCACTGGGACAGTGAGGAACACCAGGCTGTGTAGTCAGACGAGTCATCTGACATCTCTGAGGTGTCGAGGCTAGATAACCTCTAACATCTTTTCTGTCTCTGATGTTCAATTGTGTTTTCCCCTGAAGCATGGGGCTCTCTGTTCAGGCTGTTTCCTAGAGACCCAGGAGTGGAGAAGTGGGGAGCAGGATGGGAACTCAGGCCACAGTATGGAGACAGAGACATCCTTTTGTCCTGTTCCAATACATTTTATCTCCCTTGACTTTGAATCTGTACCTCCTGGAACAGGAACTCTGCAGTCACAGAAATCTCTAATATGTAACCCACATAGACTTCCTGTTGATTTCCTTCCTTTTTCTGATAAAGCTTTGAATCTGGCCCCCATGGTGCAGTTTTAAAACTTTCTTTGCAGAGTGATCATTCCCTTCCACGCCTGTGCAGGGTGTGTATCCAGGGACCCCAGCCACAGCCCTTGGTGAAGGGAGGCATGTCTATTCCATAAAGGGAGGTGAAGACTTTATTGCTTTTGCCTCAGCTTTTACCTCCCTAGACCTCCAAAAGGGGCCATGTGGGCAGCATGTAGCAGAGCCCGGGAAGACACTACTGGCTTCCCCTAACTACCCAGGTTTCCTATCATTTTCTCCCTGAGTTGGGATTCCAGCAATGCAACCCCAATCAGTGTCCATTTTCTGGAATGATTCTGCTACCTTTAGCCCTGGAACCTCAAAGGGGTCAGTCTGGGAAATCATCCATACACCAGCACTGACGCCCCTATGTTTTGTAGATGTGCCTGCGAGTGCGCTAAGTCGTTTCAATTGTGTCAGACTCTTTTTGACCCTCCGGACTGTAGCCCTCCAGGCTTCTCTGTTCATGGGATTCTCCAGGCAGGAATACTGGAGTGGGTAGCCATTCCCTTCTCCAGGGAAATCTCCCTGATCTGGGGATTGAACCTGGGTCTCCTGCTTTGCAGGCATATTCTTTACCATCTGAGTCACCAGGGAAGTTGGAGGTGCACGTGAAATCTTCACCAAGCCCCAGGTGTGGCCCCAAGTTCCGTTCTGCTCCTCTCAGCAGGCAGGTCCTGAAGGGCAAACCTCGGAGATTAAACCTCGCTCTCCCTGTGTGTCAGGCTCTTCAGTATTTGTTTGCTGCCTGTATTGGAATCTTGCCTCAGCTCTGTTGTGACTGCTTTCCCTCCCTCTTCAATGTATCATCACCTAAAGGGTTTGTTTATTTGTAGGGTGCCTCAGTTCAGTTCAGTCTGTCAGTTGTGTCCAACTCTGCGACCCCATGGACTGCAGCACGCCAGGCTTCCTTGTCCATCATCAACTCCCAGAGAGTGCTCAAACTCATGTCCATCGAGTCAGTGATGCCATCCAACCATCTCATCCTCTGTTGTCCCCTTCTCCTCCTGCCTTCAATCTTTCCCAGCATCAGGTGGTCAAAGTACTGGAGCTTCAGCTTCAGCATCAGTCCTTCCAATGAATATTCAGGATAGATTTCCTTTGGGATGGACTGGTTTGATCTCCTTGTAGTCTAAGGGACTCTCAAGAGTCTTCTCCAACACCACAGTTCAAAAGCATCAATTCTTCGGTGCTCAGCTTTCTTTATGGTCCATCTCTCACATCCATACTTGACCACTGGAGAAATTGAAGCAATAATCACTGGAAATCAGAACTGAGGGATTTTTTTGAACTTAGAGATACCTTAGAGACCTCGTGGAATTATGGTTTTCATGCTTTTTTTTTTTTGAAAACTTGAGACCAAGTAAGACTTTATGTGAACACCCTACAAAAAACCAAACAAGCAAGCAAGCAAACAAGCAAACAAAAAATCACCTGGTAGAAGCAATAGATCTTTTTGCTAAACTGAATCTTCACAAATTTTTGGAAGGTATTAGCTGTGGATGAAATCTCTAACTCTTTCCCAGAGAACTTCTTTCCAAGTAACAGTATTTGAAAAGTGGTGTTTTAGACCAAAGCCCTCATTGTACAGAGTTTGAGGATCTAGAGAGAAAAGGTGCTGTTACAAAAGTAACATTCTAGCTCAGAGTGGAGAGGAAATGCAGGTCTTCTAATTTCATACATAGTGGATGTATTCTGGCTATGGTCCCAGCCCCTTTCTTCCCATAACCGAGCCTCCACTCCACACCCAAGGGTGGGTTTTGCAACTGCTTCCATTATGTGCTCTTGAATCACGATTTGGACCAATGGTGACCTGACCCAAACTGCACTAGGTGAATTATTCCTCTATTCATACTTTTGAATTAAGAGAGAGCTGTTCTCCTTCAATTTGAGCAGAGTTGAAAGGCGGGGAGAGAGAATTGCTTGTATTCCTGATTCTTGTTCCTGATAAAACAAGGTCCTCTCACTAAATCTTTTCAGGTTCATGCTACCTGCTACTGGAAAAGTCTTTACTGAAGACCCCTACACAATTTCTTCATAGTTTTCTACCATCAAGAGACTTAAATTAGCAGGTTTCCGGTGAACAGTTGATTGTTGTTGATTTCCAGGAGCCCAGGTTTTTTCTTTTTTCCTTGTGTAGAGTTTGTCAGGATTTAGTTTAAGTATTTGGTCTAATCTTAAAAATAAAAAACCCCATATAAATGATCTCATGTGATAGTCAGTCTGTCTGTGAATGTTCCTCAATGTTGACATTTATGCTGTAATACAACATATCATAGGGAAACTTCTTGGTCTTTAGAATTGTATTCTAAAAGGTAACAGGGATTATGGGATGGAATATGATTTAGGGCATAACATTAAAAACTTATTCATTGTTGTTTTTCAGTTTCTAAGTCATGTCCGACTCTTTGCAACCCTCACTGACTGCAGCATGTCAGGCATCCCTGTCTGTCTCTATCTCCCGGAGTTTGCTCAAACTCATGTCCATTGAGTTGGTGACGCTATCTAACCATCTCATCCTCTGCCACCCTTTTCTTCTTTTGCCTTCAGTCTTTCCCAACATCAGAGTCTTTTCCAATGAGTCGGCTCTTTGCATCAGGTGGCCAAATTACAGAGCTTCAGCTTCAGCATTAGTCCTTCTAATGAATATTCAGGATGGATTTCCTTTAGGATTCACTGGTTTGATCTCCTTGCAGTCTAGGGGACTCTCAGGAGTCTTCTCCAACACCATGATTTGAAAGAACCAATTCTTTGGCAATCAGCTTTCTTTATGGTCCAGCTCTCACATCCATTCATGACTATTGGAAAGCCCACAGCTTTGATTATACAGACCTTTGTAGGCAAAGTGATGTCTTTGCTCTTTAATGTACTATCTAAGTTTGTCATAACTTTCCTTCCAATGAGTAAGCGTCTTTTGATTTTATGGCTGCAGTCACCATCCCCAGTGATTTTGGAGTTCAAGAAAATAAAGTCTGTCACTGAAAGTCACTCAGTCGTGTCTGACTATTTGCAACCCCATGGACTCTACAGTCCTTGGAATTCTCCAGGCCAGAGTACTGAAGTGGGTAGCCTTTCCGTTCTCCAGGGGATATTCCCAACCCAGGGATCTAACCCAGGTCTCCTGCATTGCAGGTGGATTCTTTACCAGCTGAGCCATAAGAGAAGACCAAGAATACTGGAGTGGCTAGCCTATCCCTTCTCCAGCAGATCTTCCTGACCCAGGAATCAAACCGGGGTCTCCTGCATTGCAGGTGGATTCTTTACTAACTGAGCTATCAGGGAAGCCCATCTGTCACTGCTTCTTTTTTTTCCTGCCTTCTATTTGCCATGAAGTGATGGGAATGGATGCCATGATCCTAGTTTTTTTTTCAAATATTGACTTATGTAATGATGTAATTGGCTCAATGTCAAAAACAATGACTATTCCAGTAAAACTATTATCATGCATATCTTAAGTTACAATAACCAAATATTGGAATTCTAACTTGATGGAAAGGTGTGTAAGTAAAGGTTGAGTAGTGGAGATAATGGCAAAATGCACCACGATGGGAAAGGATAGCACAGTAAGTACTTCTAAGACAGAGCACATGGCCAGATGGATTGAGGAGGAATATCTGGTTCTGCATTCCTTCAGTTAGCTGTGTTCCCTTGTTTTGGTGTACTTGTGACAGTTGCTGTTACTTGGTGGTGGAAAATAGTAACTGACTGGGAAAAAACAATGATGCAACATCTATATTACATTGATATCATTCCCTCGCTTATCAATTACACCTGAATTGTTAACAGTTCTTGTCACAAAATGAGAGCTGTAGCTGAAGTGTACTAATGACCAGTGGTGATGGTGCTGGAATTTTTATATTCAAGGGGCTTAGTAGTGGAAGTCTGGTTGAAAAGGGGTCCTAGGAGGTATTATGCTGCTGCTGCTGCTAAGTCGCTTCAGTCGTGTCCGACTCCGTGCAACCCCATATTGAAGCTATATTTGAATAGCAAGCATATTTTATTATTTCTTTTTCACTTAAGTCACACCACCCCTTTCCAAGTTGGCTCTGGCTTTGCTAATTACCTAAGAAAATGATGTGGCAGAAAGAATGCTGTTCAGAGATGGCCTGGAGCATTGAAAGCTGATGAAGTTATTTCTTAAGTAGCCTATTTGGCCCCATGGGCTGAGATTCAGAAGCATCAACAGCCACTTCAGTTTGGAGATCTGCTTAGGGTGATTACCAAGATGAAAGAAATATGAGGACAGGAGAGAGACCTTTCCCAAGTGGCCTTTATCAGCCTGAACAATTCTTCAGGAAGAGGCGGTGGCAGCCACCTGTGGGGCCAAGAATCAAACATTCCTGCTCTGAATGTATTTCAGAGGCTAGGTCACTATGTAGGAGCCCCAGGGGATTCAGAAACAGGAGATGTCAAAAATAGAAGGCGCAAAGGGATGGAGGGAATCAAGAGAATCTGATTATGCAGAAGGGAAAAGGAAGATGTATCAAATAAGACATGGTGATGGGCTTTGCCAACATCCCATATTACTAAACTATTCACGAGGGTGCCAATACCCAGTGCCACTCTCAGAGTGAGCAGAGGTGGAATTCTCTCCCAACAGGGGTAAATCCATGGGCTTCAGATTAATCTCTCAAGGAATTGCTCCCAGATGAGTTTACAGGTTATGGACTCAGGACAATTGACATCACTTCACTGGTGTTTTGTGAGGCCCAAATCAAAATTTTTTCAACTATTTTTATTTTTTCAACCATTACAGAGTTTTTTATCATTGCCTTTGGTAACATTGGAGGTAACATCCTGAGTTTGGAGAAAATAACTTTGTCTTGGATATCTGATTTAGGAGCTGTTGTAGTAGCTTGTTTTCTACGTTTTGCAGATGGGAGTCAATGCTGTGGTAATCTTGTGTGCCCTGATAAATTCTTTGAACTCCTTAGAGGAAGAGCTCATTTCACTTTGCAGGGCTTGTAGGAGCCACACTCCTCTTGGTGAAAGAAGCCCAGGCTGCAGATACTGAGGGAATGTGACTCTGCCCTGACTGTGCAGTGTGACTCTGGCTAAGACAAAACATAATGAGAAATTGGGCAGAATAAATTTAGAGTCTAATTTCTTTGGATTTTTAACTCACAAGGGTGAGACAATTTGACTTTAGACTTTGCTTATGAGGAAATTTAATTTTGGGATTTTAATCTCTCCCTGGAAATTTAATAATGAAGAGATTCTGTATTTAGATTTGGGGCAGTATTCTTGCTTGGAAAATCCCATGGACAGACAAACCTGGCAGCCTATGGTCCATAGGGTTGCAAAGACTGATCACACGCCTGAAGTGACTTGGCACTAACACGTTATATGTTGTGGGCATTTATTACTTAAATACCTTAATATTGTCATTGAATTTCATTGCAGAACTTTAAAAAATTGGAATATAGTTACTTTACAATGTTGTGTTAGTTTCTGCTGTATAGCAAAGTGAATCAGCTTTTGTTGTTGTTGTTCAGTAGCTCAGTTGTGTCTGACTATTTTCTACCCCATGGACTGCAGCATGCCAGACTTCCCTGTCCTACACCACCTCCTGGAGCTTGCTCAAACTCATCTCCGTTGAGCCGCTGATGCCATCCAACCATCTTGTCCTCTGTCATCCCCTTCTCCTCTCTCCTTCAATCTTTCCCAGCATCAGGGTCTTTTCTAATGAGTCGGTTCTTCACATCAGGTGTATACATACATCCTCTCCTTTTTGGATTTCCTTCCCAGGGTGGACCTAGAGACTTTCATACAGAGTGAAGAAAGTCATTGCAGAACTTTTGATGGAACTAGATTTGGATGATATGAGTAGAAATAATTTGAATTGGGAACAGTATGGAGTTAATTTTATACTTGATTGTACCATGGCCTCATAGTAATTTAATTAATCTATTATTCTGAAGCAAAATCTACATTGATTGCCAGCAGTTATAGGAGAACTTATAAAGGAGCATTGGGGATAGTTACAGCTCTAGTTGGTCACAGGTGTTTTAGTTGAGCCATATAGATTAAGGGCTTCCTTGGTGGCTCAGGCAGTAAAGCATCTGTCTGCAATGCAGGCGACCCAGGTTCAATCACTGGGTTGGGAAGATCCCCTGGAGAAGGAAATGGCAGCCCACTCTAGTATTCTTGCCTGGAAAATCCCATGGACGGAGAAGCCTGGTAGGCTACTGTCCATGGGGTCGCAAAGAGTCGGACACGACTGAGCGACTTCACTCACTCACTCATTCATATAGATTAAAAGAACAAAAAAATAGAGCTGGAAGCAGCATTAGAGAAATGTCCCTGGCCTCACTTTCCTTGTTCTCATTCTGTCTCCAGGGGAGAAGTCAGTCACGCCGTGCAGCTAGCTAATGTAGGCTCTGTACTCTTCTCAAGTCTGCGTTCGGTGACATCACACTGGCACTTTGAAATCAGCCCCAGGGGGAGTATTTAATGCATGGAAACCAGCAAGCACTACAAACCAGGGCTTTTTGTTCCAGATCACTGGTTTGCCAGCAGTATATAGGTCATCTACTCAGGAAGGAGTGACTTGTCCTATTAGTGACTTTGGGATGAGGAACTAAACATATCTATGTCAGACCTTTTCCTCTCCTCCATGTCTGTGTGTGTGTGTGTTTGTGTGTTGGGACTTGGGTGTGTGTGTGCTCAGTTGCTCAGTCGTGTCCGACTCTTTGAGACCCCATGGACTGTAGCTCACCAGGCTTCTCTGAACTTCAGTTTTCATTCAGATTTCCCTGGTTTCTATACTAATTTCCTTTTTCTGTTCAAGGATTCCATCCAGGAAACCACATTACCTTTAGTCATAATGTCTCCTGAATCTTACTGGTCTGTAACAATTTCTGGGTCTTTCCTTATGTTTCATCACCACCTTGACAGTTTTGAGGAGTACTGGTCAGGAATTTTGTAGAAAGTCCCTCAGTTTGAGGTTATCTGATGTTTCTTTTCTTATTAGACTGGAGTTGTGGGTTTTTAGGGAAAGTTATTTATTTAAAAATATAAACACAATAGATATGCACGTGCTTATGTACATTTACAATATTATTTTGAATTCTAAAAGTTGAGTAAGAGATAATATTTAAATAGCTCTTATAAGCTGCCTTTTTTATTCAACTTTAAGATTCAGCCCTTTTGAAATGCAAGAATTTTTTTTGTTATAATGTGATATGTACATTTCTGAAAATCCTCATGTTCTGCTTAATTGTGCACTAAAAATAGCAGGGCTTGTGGGATAATTAGACCCATAGATAATTAGGGGCAGACCACTCAGAACCTATGCACTAATACTATCAGAGCACTAATATGAACAGTAACAATCCCAATCAAATTATTAGCATGGTGAACACTTTTCAGACACCCTCACCAGTCTCACAATCAGTCATGCTTTAGGAACCTACGGCCCAAGACTCATATGACCACCTTTGAGATATATGTCTTTGAGGACGATCACCTCCAATAGACACTGGTTTCATCAAAAGTTATAATCTGATCCCTAGTGTAGCTTTAACCATCAGACAATGTTTTTTCAAAGGGAACAAGAGCTATACCTTGACAGCTACTTCATAAGCACCACAATGTAGTTGCATGCTATGAAATGTATAGCAGTTTTTGAAACCACTAAAAATACTACACACACTAATGGCATTTAGGCAGAACTTTCAGCCTTTTCATTAAGATCTCTGTATCTTATTAAGGATTTTCTTTATTTGTGAGAAAGTATGGTCTTTATTGTTTCACTACATTAGCCTGTTAAGGAAGATGGCATATGAGTGGATTTAGCTTTTATATTATTCTAACACTGTTTTTTTAGTTACCAATCAAACATGGTCTAATTTGCATCCAGACTCTTGTATTCGTTGCAGAGCGGAGTGCGTACATATCTAATTCATTCTTTTTAACTGAGGCATACCATTTCTTCATATGGATATGGATTTCCCGACCGGTGGATGTTTGGATTACTTTTATTTTTATTTTTTTTCCCAATTACAAACAATGCTGCAAAAATTTCCTTGCACATGTCTCTTCCTACTTGAATCTGCTTCCTGGTTGCCAGTTAGCTATCAGTGTGAAGTGGAAACCTGAAAAAATTCAAACTGTGTGTTAAAAATGTTACTTTTTATGATATAAATATCTTCCAAAATTAAAGTGAAATAAAAAGTGTTTCCTAATTCATTCAAAAAGTTATAAAAAGGAACTTTTTATAGGTTATATTCCTAGAAGAATTATTCTGGTCTAGGATTTGAACCTATTTAATGGAAGGTATTCAGTAACTTGGGGAGCACTTGTACCATCTTGAGTTTTCCAGGTGGTGCTAGTGCTAAAGAATCTGCCCGCAGTGCAGGAGACACAGGAGACTTGGGTTCAATCCCTGGGTCGGGAAGATCTTCTGGAGTAGAAAATGGCCACCCACTCCAGTATTCTTGCCTGGAAAATTCCATGGACAGAAGAGACTGGTGGGCTACAGTCCATGCAGTTGCAAAGAATCAGACGTGACTGAGAGACTGAGCATAGGACCATCACGATATCGGGTCAATTGATGGGTATAATGTAGCTACCAATTTATTCATTTTTATAGCCTTTAATAATACTTTAGTTTTTTTATATAAAAGTGTTTCACATTTCCATTAGGTTTACTTCCAAATGTTATATGGGTTTTATTGCTATTGTGACTGGGATCTTTTATATGCCATATTTTCCAATTGATCTCTGCTGTGGGAAACTTCTTAAATGTGTTCTATTATGGTTATCTTATAGCAACACAAATGTTGAACTCCTATGGAGTCTAATAGTTTATGTGTAGATTTTTTCAGGATTTTAAATATAAACAACCATATGTGTAAGTCACTGTACATCTTTCTTCTTTTCTGACCATCAGATCACTTTTTTTTTCTTGCCTTACTGCTTTGTGTTGGACAGTGCAGTGGGCTGATAGTAGACAACTTTCCATGTCCCTGACTCTAAGGGGAAGCTTCTAAAATTTCATTTTTAAGAATGATATTTGCTCTAGGCTTTTAGTAGCTCCTCTTTTAACTTTTACTTTACTTAGGATGAGTAAATGATACATTTTCTACATTTTTCTGGTATCTACTGAAATGGTCTTATGAGGTTGCTTTTAATTCTGTCAAAGTCATATAAATTATATTGATAAGTTGTCCTAATTTCAAACTATCCCCAAATTTCTGAAGAAAATCCTGGACAGGTAAGTGTTAATTATTTTACTGTGTTCAAGATAACCCTCTGCAGCTAGCTACCCAGAAAATGTGCTGGCCCACTGTAAATCTCCATGGAAACCACTCAGGCAACCAATCCTTATAAATTGTAAGGCTTGAACATGTACTCCTCAGTCATGCCAGCATGGTCTCACCATGGATGTATATATATGGCTCACCCTTTCTAAGTTTGAGTTAGAGATTTTTAACTATGACTACAAGGCTCATCCCCCAGCCACACTAGGGGAAAAGCAATGTCCACTCCAGCCATGAATGCTAAGTTGTCATGCCATATTGCCATTGTGTCACTGACTCATCACACCAGGAATGAAGCTGGTACTTCTCTAATCAAGCAGCCTCATAACCCAAGGGTAGGGATTCCTCATTAGAGTCTGATGTTTTGCCCTGCTAGGTCTCTGACTGTTGTTGTAGAACATGATGGTTCATGGGGGCACAGTTGTGACTATGTGTTCCCATAAATGGTGCTTCAGCAGGTGGTAATATTTGCATTTGCTGTTGTTTGCTTAGCAACTCTTCCTAGTCATGATGTTTAAAACATTTTAATGTAGTTTAATTTGACTTGCATAATTTTTATGTAAGATTTTTTCATCTGTGTTCATAGATATGATTAACTTCTCATTTTCTTTTCTTGTACTGTTTTTATTTGGGCTGTCATGTTAACATGTTAAAGTAAATCAGGTAGCTTTCTCTTTCCTAAAATTCTCTTTTTTTTCACAGTTTTCATTCTCCCTTTCTTCTTTCCTTTCTTCCTTTCCTTTCCTTCCTTCCCTCCTTCCTTCTCTCTCTCCCTTTTTCTTTCTCTTGTTCAACATCCATTGCTTCTTAATTCTTTCTAGGATATACACACACACACATATGCACATACAAACACACACTCACACTATTAACAGATTTTTCCAATGTTTCTCCTTTTCCTGATTATTAAGCTCCTTGAAATCGTTAGGCAGAGATCTTTTTTACACATCCTGCTTGGTACTTTGTGACTCTTTCAATCTGACCATGTTTGTCATTCATTCTGGGACATTTTCTATTATTTCTTTGCTTATTGTTTCTACCTCTAATCCCCCATTTTTCTTATCTGAAATTCTTGGTTTGAGTATCACAGTTTTGATTCCCAAGATTTTTTTTTTTTTGGTCTAGGCTTTATATGCTCTGAGCATCTTAATTATGTTTCTCAACAAATAGCTTCTCAATCACTCTTTAATCCTGTTTCCCAAGGTAAGTGTTCCTAAACTTGTTGAGTGGGATGCCCCTTTTTCAAGGCCTTAATTCTTGCAGCTTGTGTGTAGATGCTGTTACTCTCTTCCGTAGCTTGTCTTCAGGGATTATGAGGAAGGAGCAAAAAGTGCTGGTAAAGCATATCAGTAATCGCTCTTCTCGATGTGAGATTTTCGAGTTTCCTTGTGGGTATCTCCAGGCTCCCAGGTCTAAGAATTCTCACTGCCCAGGTTAAGGGTAATGACTTCTGATGCTTAATGCTTGACCAAGAAGGCAATGGATGGTGACAGTGACTCCTTAATCAATCTCTCCACTACTTTGTTCTACCACTTGCTGCCATTGTCCTTTACTTTGGGGCACTCAGAAACACTTCAGATTTTCAGAGCAGCTCTCCCAAGCATATATTTTGGATTATAATTTCCTCTATGTGATTTATATCTTTCCTCTCTTTCAGAGATCTCTAATGTTTCTTTCAACTCATGGAACTCTTTTTTTCTGGTACTATGTGGATTTATTCTTTAAGAAAATGTTTTCTATCATTTGTAGGAATTGAGATGGGAAGAAAATACTTGTGTTTGAACTCAGTCCACCATTGATTAAATTTAGCAACTTGGCTTTCCCCCTGCAGTTCCTTCTTACATTCGCTCATTATTTCTTCATCTATTCACCCCACAACACTATTGAGTTCCAAATCTGTGAAAGGCTCTGTAATAGACTGCCTTTCAAGAAGGTGATGCCATTGCCCCAAAATAATAGGGTATGAACTCTCTCTCTTTTTGGACTTTCCAGATGACAGTAGTGGTAAAGAATCTCCCTGCCCATGCAGGAGATGCAAGAGATGTGGGTTCAATCCTTGGATCAGGAAGATCCCCTAGAATAGTAAATGGTTACCCATTCCAGTGTTCTTGCCTGGAAAACCCATGGACAGAGGATCCTGGAGGGCTACAGTCCATGGGGTCACAAAGACTTGGCTGAACACATACACAAACACATCTCTCTTTTTTCCTAATGAAGATGTTGTTGCTGTACCAATCCACGTGCACAATTTTTCTTGACCTTGGGGTTATCTTTCCTAGATTCCTAACTGAGTTTAAAATTATAGTGTTTGACCACTGAATAAGTGAAACCAACCAGTCTGGGTACTAACAATCAAACCACCTTGACCTCATTCACATAGCATTTGCCATTAAAGAACACTGCTCTCTATAGCTTTAAATTTGATCAGTTTTTCATCTCTATCAATTTTTCCTGCTGACTTGCTTCTCAAATATCTCCCCTTCTCTGTAGTTTTATTGATTCTGCCCTAGTTTTGGTGCCTATTGTCTTTAGCATGACTGTAGTACTATGATGTGTAGTAAGAAGTATATATTTGATCTTTGTCCCCATTTGTGCCGCAACCCTCCTAAAACCCTAGGAGAGTGATGAAGGCCTTTTGTTATGTGAATAGGTGGACTACACCTAAAGACAGAGGCTGGTTACCAGGAGAAACAACCATGCGATTAGAAGGTTAGAACTTTCAGTCCCACCCCCATACCTCCAGGGAGGAAAGAGGAGCTGAAGATTGAGTTCAATCACTAATGGCAAATGAGGTAATGAAGCCCCCATAAATACCCAAAAGATGTTCCGAGTTTCCAAGCTGGTGAACATGTGGAGATGTGAAGAGATAGGTGTGCTTAGAGATGGCATAGGAGCTCTTCACTTTTTCCCATATCTTGCACCTATACATTTCCTCCATCTCGCTGTTCCTGAGTTATATCCTTTCATAACTAAGGGGTAACCTAGTAAGTGAAATGTTTCTGTGAGCCACGTTGGCAGATTAATCAAACCCAGGGTGGAGGAGGTTGTTGGAATCTCTGCTCTATAGCCAATAGGTCTGTAGCACAACCTGGGCTTCAGATTGACATTTGAAGGGAAGGTGAAGGGGGGTGGGCAGCCTTGTAAGAATGAATCCTTAACCTGTGGAATATGATACTATCTCCGGGGAGATAGTATTAAAATTGAATTGTAGGGCATGCAACTGATATTGAAGCATTGTTTGGTATTGTGAACATACACACACACACACACACACTGCTTTGCCATATTGGGATTGGGTCCAGAATGATTTTAAAAACTTTCTAGTTAGCTAGCTTAGTGCCTGATACCTGGTAAATGCTCCTAACATGTGTCTTGTTGTACTAATGAACTAAGACCCACTAAGGGGGTCTCCCTATTTACCATCTCTCTCACTCCAATACATCCTTCATCCTGCACCAGTGAAAATTTCAAACACAGGTCTATTATTTTCTTGTTCAAGAAATATTGAAAGCCTCTCACTTATTTTGAAAGACCTCAGGCCCAAATTTTCTATACATTGTTTCATTAGCAAGTTTTTATGAATGGTGGCAACAGAAAGGGACAATAATACTTTACGAATACAAGTGTAATTATTTTGCTGGCAAACGAACAGCAATACTAATAGTGATTAATAAGTGGGAAATATCAGGTAGAGAAGATACACTAATGAACCACTATAGACAGTAAATAAGAGAGTGAATTGGTACAATCTGTGGAGTAAGGCTATCTCAGGATTTTGTCTTGCAAACCAATAAAATTTTGGGACTGAAAAGATATTGATTCACTAAAATGGACTATCATGCACAGAGAGGTTCAAGTAATTTTTTTGTAGTTTGTGAATGAAACAATAGAAAATGAAGTTTGTGGTGACCATTGCTCATATTATTTTCTTAGTCTTAAAGCTCTTGCTTCCCTACCTGTGTCTCAGCTTAAATGCTGCCCCTTCCATAAAAAACCTATGCTTCCCTGGAATGGGAGGGGGATCCCTGTGGCAGGGATGCTAATTGGATATTTCATTTTAGGGCAAGTAGTAATCAGTTTGGACACACAATTGTCAGGGGGATTTCTATTTGTGAAAACTCATTGAAACATAAATATTACATGACCAACTGAAATAAGTAAAAAGAGGGTATATTGGCTAATAGACTTCACTTCAGAAGACCTGAGGTGAAACTAGTAAGACTAGATTGAGAGACTCAAGCAATGTCCTTGGAGGCTCTGCCATCTCTTAGCTCCACTTGGGAATCAAGGATGGAGAGAGGGGAAAGGGAGGACCACTTCTATTAGGCAGAAAACTTTAAAACTATTTCACTTTTTAAAAAAACTCTGTGCCAGTATTCAAGCATTCTGGCACATAGTTGTTGTTCTCAGTTGTTGTTGAGAAGTCAAACCAGAAATCAATGATTAAATCTGACACGGAAGAGATTTTTGTTTACGTTCGTTTTGCTGGAGTGGTGGAGGCCAAAGTCTTGTTTGCATGGATTGAGGGGAAAACAGGAGATGGGAAAACAGAGATTGTCAGTACACAAAACCCTTTCCAGGAGTTTTCCAGTAAATGAGAGCAGAAACAAAGAACAGTAGCTGCGGGGGATGTGGAATCTTGCGATGCTTGACATGTGGAATCCTTCCTCCCTTCTTTTTTCCTTTCTGTAAAAGATTAAATATATTACAGCATGTTTGTCTGGGTTTGGGAATGATTGAGTAAAGATGAAGAAATTAATGATGCAAAAGATAGAATACCTATGGAAGCAAAACTCTGAGTGATTAAGAGGGCCTGGGATCCTCTGCAGAAGTACAAAGGTTGCCCTTAGATATATATGGACAGTTCATCCTTTGTCATAAGAGGGAGGCAGAATTTGTAAGTTAAGATTCAGAAAGACCGGTAGATTTGGAGATGGGAGGATGTGTAAAGATATCAGTTTGGATTTTATAGCAGGAAGATCACATTGATAGTTTTGATTTAGCAAAAGACAGTATATCTCCTTTAAGTAAATGTTGGGGTAGTTGGTCTAGAGCTGATGCAGTGGTTCCATAGTCAATTATCCAGGCTCCATCTATCTGCAACCTCAAAGGTGCATCTCACCCATGGTGGTCTAGAAGTGATACTCTAGCTCCTGCTATCATGTCTGACTATTAGACAGAGACAGGGGGAAAGTGGAAAGGAAGAGCACAAGAGAAGTCTTTAAAGGGTGCAACCTGGAAAGTGTCATTATTCCTTCTGTTCATATCTCATTGGCAAGAATGTAATCACATTCTCACTCCTAACTGCAGAGGAGGCTGGGAAGTTTAGTATTTGACTGGGTGACCCTGTGCTCAACCAACAGTGCTGTTCTTACTGGGTGAGAAATGGAGAATGGGCATCGTGCAGCTGCCAGAAGCCTCTGCTACAAGAGATACAGTGGCTTTTTTCTGTTTGCTTCTAATTTCTCAATAAAGAGCTGTGATTGCTGCGTATAAGAATGGGTGAGATTCTGGGGGTTTGAGGAGACAGGAGGAGCTAAATAGCCATCTTGAATACTGGGTTAAATAGGGATCTTTAGTAAGATTGGCTTCCCAGCCAATGCAGGAGATACAAGGGATGTGGGTTTGATTCCTGGGTCAGGAAGATCCCCTGGAGTAGGAAATAGCAATCAACTCCAGTATTCTTGCCCGAAAAATCCAATGGACAGAGGAGTCCATAGAGATTTTCTATGGACTATGCATCCATAGGACTGTGGGATGCAGTCTATAGAGTCACAAAGAGTCAGACACAACCGAAGGACTGGGAACATCATCTTGACTCTTCCTTGAACCTTGACTTGAAGAAACTCTGACATATGGTATGTTTGTGATCAGGCACATGTTTCACTGGACCAGAGATTTCTTTGCAATGAAACTCAATTGGCTAAGAAATAATTGTCCTTGGCTCTGTGGGTGACACGTTTGTTCTTGGCATTTCCCAATTTGTGAACCAGAGGCATCTGAAAAGAGTCGGCAATGATGTTCATTTCCAGAAGCTATCCTCCATGAAACACCAAGACTTGGGCTGAAGTGGGTGCTAGAGATGCACTATATGTTCTCAGATGGCCATGCTTCTATTAAGATTTTTTTTTTATTATTTTCTCAAGGTAAATAGCCAAGTGGAACTCTCGGGGAGCATCTTCATTTTTCCTGTCACAAAGAATTGGTGATCCCATAGTCACAGGATCTTGTAATAAATAACCAACATTGATTTCTCTGTTACAGAATTATTTTGCTTCCCTTCTTTCCAGAGCCCTGACACTTTCCGAGAAAGGTAGTATTGGAAAATCATTTACGTGGTGGTACAGACTCCCCCACTGCCTTGGATATAAATCCAGGCAGGATGGAGCAGGTCTTGAGGCAAAGAATCTAGGACTTCTGGTTGTTGAGCTTTCAGCCAAAGACATTTTCTCCAGAAGTGTGAATCCAGATTCTAGAAGCATTGGCAGCAGAGACTGACCATGGAGGGAATGTTGTGGTGTTTCCTGGTCTTGATCAGCTTCTCTAATGTTTTGGGCCAGACAGGTAGGGGATATTCCAGGCTGTGCCAAGGATTTGATCTGAGTGATGGGGGTGGGGCCTAAGATTATACAAGGTGAAGTCACAGGAACATCCAACATGGGTGAGTGTGTGTATGTCTGTGTGTATGTATGACACTGAGGAAAAATCAGTCTATTTCTCAATCCCAAACTCTATTTATGCAGTAATAGATCTTTGTGATCTGAGAAACTTCTCATCTCTCCTCTGCTTTCTGTCTCACAGACTTGCATAAGAAGGCCTTCGTGTTTCCCAAAGAGTCGGAGAATTCCTACGTATCCCTGAAAACACAGTCAAAGACACCACTCAAAGCCTTCACCGTGTGTCTCCATTTCTACACAGAGCTGGCCCCAACCCGCAGCTACAGCATTTTCTCTTATGCCACCAGGCAGCAACCTAACGAGATCCTCATATTTTGGTCTAAGGGTAGAGGCTATACTTTTGGAGTGCGTGGGAAAGAGGTACTATTCAAGAGTCCCGGAAATACTCAAGCTCCAACACACATCTGTGCCAGCTGGGAGTCCGCCTCCGGAATTGCAGAGCTCTGGGTGAATGGGAAACCCCACGTGAGGAAGAGTCTGGAGAAGGGAGCCTCTCTGGGGATAAACGCCAGCATCATCCTGGGGCAGGAGCAGGATGTATTCGCTGGGGGCTTTGATAGAAACCAGAGTTTGGTGGGAGACATTGGAGATGTGAACATGTGGGACTTTGTGCTGTCGCCAGAAGAGATTAACATTGTTTATGTTGGTAGGACCTTCCGTCCTAATGTCCTTAATTGGAAGGCGCTGAACTATGAAGCAAAAGGTGAGGTGTTCGTTAAGCCTCAGCTGTGGTAGTGAGGTTGAGCTGTGGTCCTGGAAGTGCTTCCTGGCAATTCCACCTTATGGCTCTGGACCTCCCCCACCCGTGTACACACCTCTGCAGGCCTGCTCTGTGAACACAAGCTTTTGCTTCCCTGCTCCACCTTCCTCAACACCAGCGATGGAATTTTTAAGTATCTGGCTTGGGAGATTGGAAAGCTTTGTCCAACAGATGCTTTGGGATTCGCTGTTTTTTTTTTTTTAGTTGATTATCTTAGATTATTTTAGAGATAATCCCTTACCCTCACTTAGATGAGAAGATTAGGACCCAGCAAGGAGAAGTGATTTTTCTTTTTTAAGTCAAAAGGTGAATCTTTGAGCTGAGTAGGGAGTGCTGATCTCCTATCTAATTTCCTACTAAGAACTCCCCAGAAAGTAGGAGAGTCTTCACCATATTCACAGGGTTCCTTAGTGTCAGAGTTATGACACTGGCCCAGGTTTTCTGAAATGGGAAACCTAGTGATGCAGTTCCCCCATTTTCTCAAAGTACCCTGGAAGGGCAATCAGAAAGGCACAATACAGAAAACCTATATTATTTCATGGGCAAAGTGGAGGCATCTAGTTAGTTACTTTAATTATTACTGCCAGGGGTGTACATAGCCATGTTTTTGTTTGCTCACAGTGATTTCTTAATTTTGTGGTTCTTTTGGGAAACTCTTCTCAAACACCATCTGAACCACATGGGACTGTGCATCCCCACCTGTTTCCCCAGCATAGCCAGGCCACAGAGGGGATGTGACTCAGACTGAACTATCAGAGTAGCCCAAACTTGTTCGGAGATTTAGGATGGGGGGATGGTTACATGCTCCTAGCTGGACAAGTTATCGTCTTTCCTGGGACTGATTTATGAACTCTGGGAGTGAGACATCTTTCTGCTGGAATTTCCATCTGAAAGGGTATTAGACTGAGACTGTCAGCAGCCATCTTGTTTACCACATGGAGAGAGACTGAGGAAAGAAGCCACGCTGGGGTCAGCAGAGCTGAGGGATTGACAGAGCAGTGGAGCCTTGACTGCACTGTTTGAGTTTCTGGATCTGCTTTGCCTGGAACCAGATCTATACCTGAACTTCCCAAGTTCATGAAGCAATAAAGCCCCTGTTTATATTAGTGAACCTGAGCTGTTATCTGATGGTTGCATTTGAAGTGGTGATTAACTTTTCTAACAATCCTCTGAAACCAAGTCCCTGTGAGTCCAGACGAACCATTACCTGTCTTGCAGTGACATAGCTAATGTCTCGCTAACCTCCTATAGGGATTTTTTCTGTTGAGCGCAACCCCTCTTTTGTGATAGCTGGTAATTTGTGTGAGGCCAATTGTGGGGGTGTAAAACTCTCACTCTAGAGAGTAAGAGGGATAAACTATTTTGTATAAAATGAGCTACAAGAATATATTGTACAACGTGAGGAATATAGCTGATATTTTATAGTAGCTATAAATGTAGTATAACCTTTAAACATTTTAAGTCATTCTATTGTACACCTGTAGCATATAATATAGTACTGCAACTATATTTCAATAAAAAATAATCTCACTGTGTTATTACTTCAATATGAGGAACAAAAACTAAAGATCATTGAGATCCAAGAATCTGCTGTCAGTTTCAATGGCTGGAATGCACTTTCCAAGCTGCTTAAGTCTCTTGTAGAGAAAGACCCGTCAAGCATGATGGCTGCTGGTTTCTTCCAAAGGTGTCCTTCACCTTGGCTTTTTAGTACTAAGTCAGCTGTTGAAATTACTCCACAGAAGTCACACTTAAGTATGAACTAGCCCTGTGAGTATATATCAAATAGTTACTTTGGGGAAGGCATACAGTAGACTAGTTAAGCATAGAGTTTCTGAAATCAGCCTGCCCAGGTTTAAATCCTGGCTTTACAACTTACTATGTGACTTTTTGTCTTGGTTTTCTTGTCTATAAAGTGAGGAAAAATAATAGTAATTAGCTCGAAGAGTTGTTGAAAGAATCAAGTAACATCATGCATAGAGACCACTTAGGGTAGCACCTGATGCAGAGTAAACTCTCAAAATAGTTATCTGCTATTATTATTATTGAGGAGAAGGGGATGACAGAGGATGAGATGGCTGGATGGCATCACCAACTCAATGGACATGAGTTTGAGCAAGCTCCAGGAGTTGGTGATGGGCAGAAAACCTGGCATACTGAGTCCACAGGGCACAAAGAGTCGGACACGATTGAGTGACTGAACTGAACTTTGTGTGATGTCCACAAACAAAGGTTGATTATATACCATTCAAATACAATTTGGTGGAATTGGTCTGGGTTGATTGCAGTTGAAAGGTCTGAATCTTAGCCAAAAATTAAGCTCAGAATATTAGAATGATAAATTTGTGAGTGTTGATTTATGAATATTGATTCCCCTAATTGACTTTTGGTCAAATGGCTAATTTGAAAGCATGGAAGTTAAGGATAAGGACTTGCCTGGCTGTCCAGTGGTTAAGACTCTGCACTTCCAATGTAGGGGTCTCAGCTTTGATCCCTGGTTGGGGCACTAAGATCCCATATGTTGCACAACATGGACAAATAAATTTTAAAAATGTGGGGAAAAAAAGCAGTTAAGGATATGTTCCTGGGTAAATATGTGAGTGCAAATATTTTTTGTTGACTAATTAGGACAGATCCATATACCCTGACATTCAGCTAGGAAGAAGGAAGGGTTGATTTTTTTTTTCCCCCTAGTTAAAGAATCCAGTCAGGAGTTATGTCTTAATTAGAGAAGGCTATCCCAACTCCCCAGGGATGTGGGCTTAGCTAATATTTTTCTCAGAATTCAATCACTGGTACCTTGCTACACATAGTTTAGTGGACAGCCTCTGGTCCTGATCATTTTAGCCAGGGAAATTTTTAAAGCTGGTATTTGCATTCAGTGAACATTTAAAAATCTCAATAAAGCATTTCTGGAATGTTTAAACAATTTAGCTTACCTAAAGATTCTTCATTGTGATCTTGTTAGAGAAGATATCCCAAGGTACCTGGGGTATTATTGGACTATATAGAGTTGTTTGACATAATCCAATTAAATGTTCTATGGCATCTACCAGAGAGGACAGTTTTGGTTTGGGTAAGCTAGTTCTAAGCAGTTCTTTGTCACAGCAAATGGAGAGTAAGATCAGTTATTCAGTAAGGCTTATGTTAATGTAGCCATGCCATTTACACTGGTTTTCCTTAATAGCAGGGATCATGCATCCAGTCTGTCCAGAAGTAAAATCAGGTGTTAAGGCTCAAGTTAAGAAGACAGAGGGCCAAATGATATAGAAATCTACAACAAAATTACTATATAGGGTTTCCCTTGAGAAAAGATGATGTGAACTATATGGAGGGCACATGCTTAAAAAAAAAAGAAGTGAAAGTGTTAGTCGATCAGTCATGCCTGACCCTTTGCAACCCCATGGACTGTAGCCTGCCAGGCTTGCCTGTCCATGGAATTCTCCAGACAAGAATACTGGGGTGGGTAGCCATCCCATTCTCCTGAGGATGTTCCAGACCCAGGGATGAAACCTGGGTATCCTGCATTGCAGGTGGATTCTTTACTGTCTGATGCACCAGGGAAGTGATTACTACATGAGTAGTAAGTGATAAACATTTCTTTCCTTCGAAGGGGATAGGAGGATAGATTTATACACTTCTATCAATGAAAGGAAGCTTAGTAGCATGAAGAGATATTGTAGTACAGTTATAGGCCAAACACTGGGGGTAAACCAATTGCCTATGTCAGACATTGCAAATGTAAAACCAAAGGCAGATGCTGGAGGCTGCTACCCAACAGGACACTTTCCTTTGCTGACTGAAAATAGCCATGCTGGTAAGAATATGAACCAGGTCTTCAAGTCTTGGCTTGAAGTGACTCAAGTGTGAGCATCTTAGCACAAGATGCAACATGGTGATGCATAGATCAGGTATATAAAATCTCCCTCTGTCAGGGAGAAATACTGGATCACTGGTCACAGTGGCCTTGAGTGGCCTCCAGCCAGATGAATGGATGAGGACCCTTCCTTGTGGTCCATCCAGAGCTTGGAGGAGAGACTGCAGACTGCTTCAGAAATGGGACTGGGCCTGATGGAAATAGATTTGGAGTCCCAGTTGAGAAAGTAGGTAGGATGGTAAGTCAGTGATTTTTTTCCTTATGTTCTCACTCTCACTTAGTTTGATCTCTAGGGAAGTAAAGATGGACAGGGGAAAAAAAAAAAGCAAGTGACTCCATATCATTAAAACAGCAACATCACCAACAAAAATACCCAGGAATCCCCTGGCAGTTGGCCTGGGTTCAATCCTTGGTCAGGGAACTAAGATCCTGTGAGCCCCACAGCCAAAAAAAGAAAAAAAGTTACCCAAATCAGGTTTTGAAAGTATAGATTTCTGATCCTTAGACTCCCAGGGAAAGAAAGGAAGTGCTGTGTTGATTTCTAAATAACTTTATCTGAAGACAGCCAACCTTTAGTCTCAGGTGGGTTGGCAGAACTTGCCTGGATGCCTTCCTTGTTATTCTCTGTCTCCGTATTATCTATTTCTCTTTTCATTTCTCCTGTAACAGAAGGTGGGTTGAGTGGGCTTGCTACCTTTCTTCTTCAGAAAATGCAGATTCCTACCTCAAATTTCCTAGATTGCTTGGTCCAGTGATTCTTAAACTGATTCTTAAACTGGCCTGCTGATTACAAGCATCATTGTCACCCAAGGCGTTTACTATAGACTCATTGACCCCAGACCTACCAGATTAGACTCTGGAGTTAGAGCCCAGGAATCTGCCATTCACAAGCTCTTTTGCCTAATGTTTCTAGAATCAACACTTTAGTGTCTTCCTGGCAGCTCAAAAGTCTTATCTGAGATATGTGTGGCTCCCAATAACCTTGAAGGCAGGTTCTCTCTGTCTCTTTAGTCGCTAAGTCGTGTCCGACTCTTGTGACCCCATGGACTGTAGCCTGCCAGGCTCCTCTGTCCATGGGATTCTCCAGACAAGAATGCTGGAGTGGGTTACCATTTCCTTCTCCAGGGGATCTTCCCGACCCAGGAATCAAACCCCGGTCTCCTGCATTGCAGGCAGATTCTTTATCGACTAGGCTATGGGGGAAGTTTTAAAGAAGGATCTAGCACACATTGACTCAGGTTATCTATCCCCTTTGTCTGCCTCTGGTGCAGGATCTAAGGACTCATTCAGTTTCGTACATCCAACGCACGTCTTTTTATATACATAGATAAGGAATCTCGTAAGTTTCCATCACCACTCCTATTGCTTAGTCACACAGGACAGATCACAGATGGTCTTAAAAATACCTTACACATACTGAGCTCATACCATATTCCATTCACTGTTCTAAGACCTTTAGGTATATTTATTTGCTTAATGACAACCCTCTGAGGTAAGTATCACTTTATAGTCCACATTTTACAAATGAGGAAACTGAGGTCCAGAAAGGTTAATTAACTTGCCCAGAGTTGGAATTGAACTTAGGCAGTCTGACTCCAGATACCCATGCTTTGAACTGCTGCTTTCTACTGCCACATGCAGTAAAAGTTTCTATGCTGTACTCACACCTCTAGAGGAGGAGAGAGGGTATGGGGATGCATACATTTTCTCATGGAGAAGCCATTCCAGGATGCCACACATACAGCATGTAAACTACCATTTTGGGGGCACTGGCAATCTCCCAACTTTTCATTTTAACTTTATGTGTTTGCAAGAATGCTTTGTACATGAAATTCCTGTTCAGCTTTAGCATCAACATTACATTAGAAAGATTAAAGCACAGACATCATTTTGCCAACAAAGGTCCATATAGTCAAAACCATCATTTTTCCTCTAGTCATGTACGGATGTGAGAGTTGGACCATAAAGGAGACTGATTGACAGAGAATTTATGCTTTTGAATCGTCTTGAAGAAGGCTCTTGAGAGTCCCTTGGACAGCAAGGAGATCCAGCCAACCAATCCTAAAGGAATTCAACCCTGAATATTCATTGGAAGGACTGATGCCGAAGCTGAAACTCCAGTATTTTGCCTGCCTGATGTGAAGAGCTGACTCATTTGAAAAGACCCTGATGCTGGGAAAGAGTGAAGGCAAAAGGAAAAGGCAGCACAGGATGAGATGGCTAGATAGCATCACCGACTCGATGGACATGAGTTTGAGCAAACTCTGGGAGACAGTGGAGGACAGAAGAGCCTGATGTGCTACAGCCAATAAAGTTGCAGAGAGTTGGCCACAACTTAGTGACTGAATAACAACAAAAGCCCTTGACACATTGTCAAAGCTCTTCTTTGACTTGGAAGCCCCCATCTTTTCCATTGTTAGTTGTGTCCTTAGACATCATTTCATGGTCTAGGAAGCATTCATTAAAGGCATGGAATCATATGAGAAATTCTCTAGGCCAGCATTTTTCAAATTTAGATTTTAATATTATAATCACTTGGGGAGCTTTTAAAAATCCAGTTTCCCAGGTCACATCCCATATTATTACAGTAGATTCTCTGGTGATGAGATCCAGGCATCAGTATTTTTTAAAACTTTTTATTCTTTTTAACTTCAGTATAGTTGATTTGCAGTGTTGTGTCAGTCAATCTCTGCTGCACAGCAAAGTGACTCAGTTATATACATATAGACATTCTTTTTTTTATATATTCTTTTCCATTATGGTTTATCACAGGGTATTGAATGTAGTTCCCTGTGCTATACAGTAGGGCTTCCCAGTTGGTGCTAGTAGTAAAGAACTCACCTGCCAATGCAGGAGCCATAGGAGATGTGAGTTTGATCCCTGGGTCAGGAAGATCCCCTGGAGGAGAGCATGGCAACCCACTCCAGTATTCTTGCCTGGAGAATCCCATGGACAGAAGAACCTGGGGGCTACAGTCTATAGGGTTACACAGAGTTGGACACAACTGAAATGACTTAACAGGCTTGCACACTATACTGTAAGGCTTTGTTGTTTATCTGTCCCATATATAATAGCTTACATCTGCTAATCCCAAACTCCCAGTCCTTCTCTCCCCCACGCCCTCCTCCTTGGCAACCACAAGTCTGTGCTCTGTGTCTGCTTCTGTTTTGTAGATAGGTTTATTTGTGGCATATTTTAGATTTCATATATAAGTGCTCTCATATGGTATTTGTCTTTCTTTTTCTGACTTCACTTAGTGATAATGATAATCTCTAGTTGCATCCATATTGCTGCAAATGGCATTGTTTTGTTCTTTTTATGGCTGAGTAGTATTCCATTGTATATATGTACCACATCTTCTTCATCCATTCATCTATTGGTGGACATTTAGGTTATATTCATGTCTTGACTATTGTGAATAGTGCTGCTAGGACCACAGGGGTACATGTACATTTTTGAATTATAGTTTTGTCTAGGTATACAGGCATTAGTATTTTTGAAGCTCCTTAGTTGGTTACAATGTGCACCCAAGTCTCCAACAGTGGGGGCTGGAAAACCACTGTTCTAGGCTGAGTGATAGCTTTGAAAAGACTACTCTTGTCTCTGACTGGATCTATGGTTATTTCTGACATGCCCCTTGCTTTCTCTTTTCCTCATGTTATAGTGGTTTCAGATTGAATTGTGGGGGCACACCAAACTTTCTCTTTAAACACTGGAATCTAGAGTTATAGGTCCTTGAGGATTAAACAAACTGGTAGGTCTATATTTACCATGCTCTTATTTATTCAATAAAGCTGCACTGTGGTAGCAAGATAACAAACATTGTTTGTCTTACAATGATTTTCTTTATCCCCAGTTGATACTTGGGAGTCTCTACAATGAAGTGTTTTTCTGATGTACTGGGGCTTTAAATCAGGGAGAAACCAAAGTGCCAAGATGTCTAGAAAAGCTGAGATCCTTAAAAATTTTCATGGGAGTATCATGAGCTGTAAAAGATAAGAGAGGACACCCAAGCAAACATATCTGAGCAAGGAAAATGTCACAAGGCAATCTGGTCTATTGCACATACCTCTCTTCTGGTAAAGTTCACCCAAGACTCTGTCCCATGGTGTGAGTGGTTACATGTTGCTTGGGCAGATTCCTGGCTTGTGAAATGGTTCACAGGAAGGTCTCTCAAATTCTGTCTTCCTTTTTCTTTCTATTCTCTTTCTATTTCTATAGCTCTCACTCTACCTATTTTTATGTCCCTCTAGCTCTCTCGTTTTCAATTTTAAGCCTTGATCAGAATATCCATTATGGACACAGATCTGATAATCTGGTGAGCTCTTTGAAATCAATAACATTTCCAGAGTTCTGCCATCATACTTGCAGCTGCCTTCTTTTGACTGAATCTGGGAAATCCAATGCTCATGAGAAGGCAGTTTAGGTACTTGAAAAACACTTTCCTTCTCTGTCCTAAACTTTTACCTGTAATTTCTCTTCAAAGTATGCATATATCTTTAAATGGACAAATGTTTGGAATAAGAGAGAAGCTTTTGAAGCAATTAATTTAAGTAAGATTTACATTTTAAAAATAATATGCAAAGAGTTTGAGAAAGGGTAATTGAAAGGAAAATGTAACTAATACATCATTAGAAGAGAAACTTTCCATAAATGTACTGTCATTTGTAATAGTTCTTTTCTGTTGTGAGTTTAGAATATGCTACCCACATGTCACTTCTGCCAGTCAAATAAGAAATAATGTCTAATAACGATTTCTCATTGACTTCAGTTCAGTTCAGTCGCTCAGTCACTCTGACTCTGTGTTGCCCTGACTGCAGCATGCCAGGCTTCCCTGTGAATCACCAACTCCTAGAGCTTGCTCAAACTCATGTCCATCAAGTTGGTGATGCCATCCAACCATCTCGTCCTCTGTCGTCCCCTTCTCCTCCTGCCTTCAGTCTTTCCCAGCATCGGGTTTTTTTTTCCAATGAGTGAATTCTTTGCATCAGGTGGCCAAAGTATTGGAGTTTCAGCTTCAGCATCAGTCCTTCCAATGAATATTCAGGACATATTTCCTTTAGGATGGACTGGTTGGATCTCCTTGCAGTCCAAGGGACTCTCAAGAGTCTTCTCCAACACCACAATTCAAAAGCATCAATTCTTTGGGGCTCAGCTTGCTTTATAGTCCAACTCTCACATCCATGCGTGACTACTGGAAAAACCATAGCTTTGACTAGATGGACCTTTGTTGGCAAAGTAATGTCTCTGCTTTTTAATATGCTGTCTAGGTTGGTCACAGCTTTTCTTTGAAGGAGCAAGAGTCTTAATTCATGGCTGCAGTCACCATCTGCAGTGATTTTGGAGTCCAAGTAAATAGTTTGTGACTGTTTCCATTGTTTCCCCATCTATTTCCCATGAAGTGATGGGACCAGATGCCATGATCTTAGTTTTCTGAATGTTGAGTTTTCAGCTAGCTTTTTCACTCTTCTCTTTCACTTTCATCAAGAGGCTCTTTGGTTCCTCTTCACTTTCTGCCATAAGGGTGGTGTCATCTGCATATCTGAGGTTATTGATATTTCTCCTGGCAATCTTGATTCCAGCTTGTGCTTCTTCCAGCCTGGCATTTTGCATGATGTACTCTGCATATAAGTTAAATAAGCAGGGTGACAATATACAGCCTTGATGTATTCCTTTCCCAATTTGGAACCAGTCTGTTGTTCCATGTCCAGTTCTAACTGTTGCTTCCTGACCTGCATACAGATTTCTCAGGAGACAGGTAAGATGGTCTGGTATTCCCATCTGTTTAAGAATTTTCCACAGTTTATTGTGATCCACACAGTCAAAGGCTTTGGTATAGTCAATAAAGCAGAAGTAGATGTTTTTCTGGAACTCTCTTGCTTTTTTGATGATCCAACGGATGTTGGGAATTTGATCTCTGGTTCCTCTGCCTTTTCTAAATCCAGCTTGAATATATGTAAGTTTATAGTTCACATACTGTTGAAGCCTGGCTTGGAGAATTATGAGCATTACTTTGCTAGTGTGTGAGATAAGTGCAATTGTGCGGTAGTTTGAACATTCTTTGGCATTGCCCTTCTTTGGGATTGGAATGAAAATGTGGCCACTGGTGAGTTTTCTAAATTAGCTGGCATATTGAGTGCAGCACTTTCATAGCATCATCTTTTAGGATTTGAAATAGCTCAACTGGAATTTCATCACCTCCACTAGCTTTGTTCATAGTGATGCTTCCTAATGCCCATTTGACTTCACATTCCAGGATGTCTGGCTATACGTGAGTGATCACACCATCGTGGTTATCTGGGTCATGCCGATCTTTTTTTGTATAGTTCTGTGTATTCTTGCCACCTCTTCTTAGTATCTTCTACTTCTGTTAGGTCCATACTGTTTTTGTCCTTTATTGTGCCCATCTTTGCATGAAATGTTCCCTTGGTATCTCTGATTTTCTTGAAGAGATCTCTAGTCTTTCCCTTTCTATTGTTTTCCTCTATTTCTTTGCATTGACCACTGAGGAAGGCTTTCTTATCTCACCTTGCTATTATTTGAAACTCTGCATTCAAATGGGTATATCTTTCCTTTTCTCCTTGGCCTTTTGCTTGTCTTCTTTTCTCAGCTATTTGTAAGGCCTTCTCAGACAACCATTTTGCCTATTTCCATTTCTTTTTCTTAGGGGTGGTTTTGATCACTGCCTCCTGTACAGTGTCATGAACCTCCATCCACAGTTCTTCAGCACTCTATCAGCTCTAATCCCTTGAGTCTATTTGTCACTTCCACTGTATAATCATAAAGGATTTGATTTAGGCCATATGTGAATGGTCTAGTAGTTTTCCCTACTTTCTTTAATTTGAGTCTGAATTTGGCAATAAGCAGTTCATGATCTGAGCCACAATCAGCTCCTGGTCATTTTTTTGCTCACTCTATAGAGCCGTTCCATCTTTGGCTGCAATGACTGTAATCAATTTGATTTTGGTATTGGCCATCTGGTGATGTCCATGTATAGAGTCTTCTTTGGTGTTGTTGAAAGAGGGTGTTTGCTATGACCAGTGCGTTCTCTTGGCAAAACTCTATTATCCTCTGCCCTGCTTCATTCTGTACTCCAAGGCCAAATTTGCTGTTACTCCAGGTATCTCTTGACTTCCTACTTTTGCATTCCAGTCCCTTAGGAAAAAGACATCTTTTTTGGGTGTTAGTTCTAGAAGGTCTTATAGGTCTTCATAGAACCATTGAATTTCAGCTTCTTCAGCATTACTGATGGGACATAGACTTGGATTACTGTGATACTGAATTGTTTGCTTTGGAAATGAACAGAGATCATTCTGTCATTTTTGAGATTGCATCCAAGTACTGCATTTTGGACTCTTTTGTTGACTATGATGGCTACTCCATTTCTTCTAAGGGATTCTTGCCCACAGTAGTAGATATAATGGTCATCTGAGTCAAATTCACCCATTCCAGTCCATTTTAGTTCACTGATTCCTAAAATGTCGATGTTCACTCTTGCCATCTCATGTTTGTCCACTTCTAATTTACCTTGATTCATGGACCTAACATTCCAGGTTCCTATGCAATATTGCTCTTTACAGCATTGGACTTTACTTCCATCACCAGTCACATTCACAACTGGGTCTTGTTTTCGCTTTGGCTCCATCTCTTCATTCGTTCTAGAGTTATTTCTTCCCTTTTCTCCTGTAGCATATTGGGCACCTACTGACCTGGGGAGTTCATCTTGCAGTGTCATATCTTTTTGGCTTTTCATACTGTTCGTGGGTTTCTCAAGGCAAGAATACTGAAGTGGTTTGCTGTTCTCATTGACTAGCAATGGGAAAACTCATGATGAATATTCTTATGATTCTTTTTATGTGAAGTTATAAAGTTTTGGGATTAAAGTCAAATAGCCACAAGCTGGGTGTCTTATTCATAAAATGAAACAGTAGCTTCTGAAGCTTCAAGGGCTACTTCTCTTTATTTTGTTCTCTCTTTCCTTGCTTCTTAATTACACACACACATGTGCACACACACACATGCACATACACACACACACACGCACTTTATTTTATAAGCCATATAACTATATTATGAAAATGTTAATGAAAGAAATGTATTCTTCATAATTTCATTACCATGATAAGGACACATTTTTTTGAGGGGGGTATTTCTATTAGATTTTTTTCTGAACTAGTTACTTCGTTTAAAAAATTGTATATAAACAAATTTATGTTATTTTCCCCATATTATACTATTATAAGCATTTCTTGCATGTTGTAGGATAAAGTTCACAACCAATACTTTAAACAACTATCCATTCTATTTAGTGATTGTAGATGTATACAGTTTCCTTAAACATGCCTTAGTTTTCTAATTTTTCATGATCCTAAGTGGTTCTATGGTTGCCTTTGTGAGTAAAATGTCTCCCCCACCCCCAAATTTTTAGCAACATTTCTCTAGAATGGATTCACAAGATGTGACTGTTTTAATTCACAAAACACTGCAATGCAGAGCTATTGGAGCTCCAGTAGGCACCATGGAGTCGCTAATAAATAACCCATGTTGCTCTCCCATTTTGTGATTTGTATTGGTTTATTTGCTCTTAGAACTTTGATTTATGGTTCCAAGGAACAATTTTGGAAAATCATTTACCCATCAGCTGAGACAATCTGACTGTTGCACATATAAAATTAAAGGGGAAAGACCTGAGTCAGAGGGATCTCAGACTCCCAAGCCCCAGATAGCCCAACTGATGCTGCTCTTTCCAGGAGGATAACCCAGATTCTAGGCACAGTGACTGCAGGGAAGGAACATGGAGAAGTTGTCACCATGTTTCCTGGTAATCATTTGCCTCCTCAGTGCTTTTTCTCAGGTAGGTAGGTGTTGCTTCAGGTGGTAGCTGGGCTCTTGTATCAGGGATGTCTGTGCAAAGCCAAGTTAGGGAAAATAGCCAGCATTGGGGAGGAATTGTGATGTGGCAAAGAGGGCAGTCTGCAGTTTTTAAGTCCAATCTCTTATACATAGTAAAAGAATGCATCTTTGTGGCCTAACAAAGAGAAAAGAGACAACAGGCCCAAGATGGAGTCAGTTGTGTTAAGCCCCAAGTCAGCAAACCAAGACCTAATACCTGACCTAACTGCAGCTTCAGCCTCTTCCCAAGATGTGACCTTTCACCAGTCAATCTGAAATTACATGATCAGGATTAATGAGGTAATCCACCCAATTAAACACTTTCCTTCCCCCATAGAAATGTGACCTTGCCTGAAATAATCCACTCTTTGCTAGAAACTTCTGCTTCTTACTGCTTTCTGCCTGTAAAAGGCTTTTATTTGGATAAGCTCCTCGAAATTCCTTTCTATCTGTTAGATGGGAGGTTGCCTGCTTCATGAGTCATTGAATTAAAGCCAATTAATTAGATCTTTCCATTTATTCAGTTAATTTAGCAGATTTGGAGGCAGTGACAGACTTCAAAGATTTATTTCAAGTTTTTAAAACAAGAGACATGGGTGTGGTCTCCTTGGAGGTTTTTTGGTTCTGTCATCTTCAGTGGGGCCCTGGGCAAGTTCTTCTATGTTCTGAGCTCTGCTTTCTTTGTATCAAGCTCCTGGTCTGATTGGCTTGCAAGTCAGTTCCCTATTTGATTTGAAATCTCAGCCCTTGGTTCTGTCCTCAGATTCCATGTTGGGAATGATTGATGACTCAGTCTGGAGTTCTCCATTGTGTGGAACCCCAGTCTGCAATTCATAGTTGGGGACCTGCTGATTCAGTTCTTTATCCACCACACAAATTCCACATCAGGTTAACAGCTGGAGCAGGACTCAGTTCAGTTCAGTCGCTCAGTCGTGTCCGACTCTTTGCAACCCCATGAATTGCAGCACGCCAGGCCTCTCTGTCCATCACCAACTCCCAGAGTCTACTCAAACCCATGTCCATTGAGTCGGTGATGCCATCCAACCATCTCATCCTCTGTCATCCCCTTCTCCTCCTGTCCCTAATCCTACCCAGCATTAGGGTCTTTTCCAATGAGTCAACTCTTCGCATGAGGTGGCCAAAGTATCGGAGTTTCAGCTTCAACATCAGTCCTTCCAATGAACACCCAGGATTGATCTCCTTTAGGATGGATTGGTTGGATCTTCTTGCAGTCCAAGGGACTCTCAAGAGTCTTCTCCAACACCACAGTTCAAAAGCATAAATTCTGCAGCGCTCAGCTTTCTTCACCGTCCAACTCTCACATCCATACATGACCACTGGAAAAACCATAGCCTTGACTAGACGGACTTTTGTTGGCAAAGTAATGTCTCTGCTTTTAAATATGCTATCTAGGTTGGCCATAACCTTCCTTCCAAGGAGTAAGCGTCTTTTAATTTCATGGCTGCAATCACCATCTGCAGTGATTTTGGAGCCAAGAAAAATAAAGTCTGACACTGTTTCCACTGTTTCCCCATCTATTTCCCATGAAGTGATGGGACCGGATGCCGTGATCTTAGTTTTCTGAATGTTGAGTTTTAAGCCAACTTTTTCACTCTCCTCTTTCACTTTCATCAAGAGGCTCTTTAGTTCTTCTTCACTTTCTGCCATAAGAGTGGTGTCATCTGCACATCTGAGGTTATTGATATTTCTCCCGGCAATCTTGATTCCAGCTCGTGTTTCTTCCGGCCCACCGTTTCTTGTGATCTACTCTGCATGCAAGTTAAATAAGCAGGGTGACAATATACAGCCTTGACGTACTCCTTTTCCTATTTGGAACCAGTCTGTTGTTCCATGTCCAGTTCTAACTGTTGCTTCCTGACCTGCATACAGGTTTCTCAAGAGACAGGTCAGATGGAGACAGGTCAGATGGATGGGTCATGGTGGAGAGGTCTGACAGAATGTGGTCCACTGGAGAAGGGCATGGCAAACCACTTTAGTATTCTTGCCTTGAGAACCCCATGAACAGTATAAAAAGGCAAAAAGATAGGACACTGAAAGATGAACTCCCCAGGTCAGTAAGTGCCCAGTATGCTACTGGAGATCAGTGGAGAAATAACTCCAGAAAGAACGATGGGGTGGAGCCAAAGCAAAAACAATACCCAGCTGTGGATGTGACTGGTGATAGACGCAAAGTCCGATGCTGTAAAGAGCAATATTGCATAGGAACCTGGAACGTTAGGTCCATGAATCAAGGCAAATTGGAAGTGGTCAAACAGGAGATGGCAAGAGTGAACGTCGACATTCTAGGAATCAGTGAACTAAGATGGACTGGAATGGGTGAATTTAACTCAGATGACCATCATATCTACTACTATGGGCAAGAATCCCTTAGACGAAATGGAGTAGCCATCATGGTCAACAAAAGAGTCCGAAAGGCAGTACTTGGATGCAGTCTCAGAAACGATAGAATGATCTCTGTTCGTTTCCAAGGCAAGCCATTCAATATCACAGTAATGCAAGTCTATGCCCGAGCCAGTAATGCTGAAGAAGCTGAAGTTGAACGGTTCTATGAAGACCTACAAGACCTTCTAGAACTAACACCCCAAAAAGATGTCCTTTTCATTGTAGGGGACTGGAATGCAAAAGTAGGAAGTCTGGAAACACCTGGTGTAACAGGCAAATTTGGCCTTGGAGTACAAAATGAAGCAGGACAAAGGCTAATAGAGTTTTGCCAAGAGAACGCACTGGTCATAGCAAACACCCTCTTCCAACAACACAAGAGAAGACTCTACACGTGGACATCAACAGATGGTCAACACCGAAATCAGATTGATTATATTCTTTGCAGCCAAAGATGGAGAAACTCTATACAGTCAGCAAAAACAAGACCGGGAGCAGACTGTGGCTCAGATCATGAACTGCTTATTGCTAAATTCAGACTTAAATTGAAGAAAGTAGGGAAAACCACTAGTCCATTCAGGTATGACCTAGATCAAATCCCTTATGAGTATACAGTAGAAGTGACAAATAGATTTAAGGGACTAGATCTGATAGAGTGCCTGATGAACTATGGACGGAGGTTCGTGACATTGTGAAGGAAACAGGGATCAAGACCATCCCCATGGAAAAGAAATGCAAAAAAGCAACATGGCTGTCTGAGGAGGCCTTACAGATAGCTGGGAAAAGAAGAGAAGCGAAAAGCAAAGGAGAAAAGGAAAGATATTCCCGTCTGAAAGCAGAGTTCCAAAGAATAGCAAGGAGAGATAAGAAAGCCTTCCTCAGCAATCAATGCAAAGAAATAGAGGAAAACAACAGATTGGGAAAGACTAGAGATCTCTTCAAGAAAATTAGAGATACCAAAGGAACACTTCATGCAAAGATAGGCTCGATAAAGGACAGAAATGGTATGGACCTAACAGAAGCAGAAGATATTAAGAAGAGGTGGCAAGAATACACAGAAGAACTGTACAAAAAAGATCTTCACGACCCAGATAATCACGATGGTGTGATCACTCACCTAGAGCCAGACATCCTGGAATGTGAAGTCAAGTGGGCCTTAGAAAACATCACTAAGAACAAAGCTAGTGGAGGTGATGGAATTCCAGTTGAGCTATTTCAAATCCTAAAAAATGATGCTGTGAAAGTGCTGCACTCGATATGCCAGCAAATTTGGAAAATTCAGCAGTGGCCACAGGAATGGAAAAGGTCAGTTTTCATTCCAATCCCCAAAAAAGGCAATGCCAAAGAATGCTCAAACTACCGCACAATTGCACTCATCTCAAACGCTAGTAAAGTAATGCTCAAAATTCTCCAAGCCAGGCTTCAGCAATACGTGAACCGTGAACTTCCAGATGTTCAATCTGGTTTTAGAAAAGGCAGAGGAACCAGAGATCAAATTGCCAACATCCGATGGATCATTGAAAAAGCAAAAGAGTTCCAGAAAAACATCTATTTCTGCTTTATTGACTATGCCAAAGCCTTTGACTGTGTGGGAGCAGGACTAGGTCCCGCTGAAAAACTAGACTGGGTTTCAGATCGTACTGAGTTCGACTTAAGCTGTACTGGGTCTGGCAAGTAAAGGCTATTGCTAACGAGAATCATAAAAGTAAGAAAGAAAAAACCCACAGAATTGGTCAACATGGCTCAGGCAGTTAAAAGCTGTGCTCAGGCAGTTAAAAGCGTCAGAGTGCCTCTGCCCTCCCAGTACAGGTGGCCCAGCTTTAATCCCTGGTCAGGGAACTAGATCCCACATGCCACAACGAAGACTGAAGGTCTGAATGCTACAACTATGACCTGGTGCAACCAAATAAATGAGTAAATAATCTTAAGAGAAATAAAAATAAATAGAGAAGAAAGTTGTATAAGGTTTTTGGAAAAGGAGTCTGGTAAGGGTTTTTATGCATGATTGAGACTGGTTAAGGTGGAAATGTATTCTAGTGAATAAATTTAATATCAAAAGGAAGCAGTTATAAAGTTAGAATGTGCTTTTCCCCTCTGTGAAAACAATAAGGTTTTATTGAACTATTTGTCTGCTCTTAATAAGAGATTGTAAAAGTTTTCTTTTCTTACCTTTTAAGTAATATGCCTAGAAAAGAAAGATTTTGCGTCTTATCAGAATAATTTCCTGTGCTATCTTTATTGGGTCTTTTGATTAGTTAAGAAAGCTGAGTCTTCTTTAGTAAAAGAGCTACAGTTTTCTTTACCATTACTTAACTTCCTGCATTTGCCTTTGAAGTCTTTAATTGCTATTATTGTTAAATGGATAACAGTATTTTTTCGCGGTGATCTATGATCCTGCTTGACCAAGGACTTTAAAATCTTTTGATATCTTTGACAAACGTCCCCAGGTCAAATTCTAAATGAAGTCATTTTGACCTCAAACTAACTTTGGGATATTACAGGTCTCCTCAAAATTTTAAAACACTTGTTCTCTCTTCGTATAAAAGGAAATGTTAAACAATTTAGTTTATTTGATATATTAAATAATATGTCAAATAAGTAGTACTAACCCTTCTTTATGCTGTATTTGCATAAGTTATAAATTTTGTAAAATTGTGATAAATTCCTAGAAATCTGACATATTCTGGTATGATTATCAGTCATAACTCCAGTTTCTATCTTAAAACATTTTATGTCACAGAAATATACAAATTTCCTTGTCAATACCATTAAAATGAGCTCTCAACAGATCTTTAATGATGGGCATTTTAAAGTTTTTTATCATTTACAAACAGTTATTATTTTACTCAGATGCTTTTGCAAAAGTGTTTCTTCAAATGTGCTTCATCTTCAAGAGGATTATTGGAAAGGGCTTTGACAAGTACAGGTTTCTGATAGCTTTAAGACCGTAAAATTGAGTTGAGTAAAAATTTACAGAACTAATGGAAAAGCTGGATTTGAGCAAATGAATATTAATTACATAGGACTGAATGAATTAAGGAGGATGATTATAATTTTTTTGTTTGAAATATTTCTGGTTCCTTAATATATTTTTCTTCAAATTTCAGAAAATCTTTTTTCGTAAGCTATGACTTAAAGCAATTTGACAAAATATACCTTTGTAAACAAAGATGTAACATTTACTTTTTCTCTCTACCTGATCCCTCCCCAAATCTCTTGAATATTCTTTCCATGGCATTAGAGTTAGTCATTTACATAAATTCAGTAAGAATTTGTTCTCCTTGTAACAGTACACAATTATAAATATGGGTTATATTACCAAGGTTTTACCTGAAATGTCATATTTGAGGGAGATGTGCATAGACTCAGATATGACCAGTTTCTTTTAAATTTTTATTTTTAATTAGAGGATAATTAATTCACAATGATGTGATAGTTTCTGCCATACATCAACATGAATCAGTTGTAACTACACATATGTCCCCTCCTTCTTGAACCTCCCTCCCAAGTCCCTCCTTCTAGGTTGTCACAAAGCACCAGCTTTGGGTTCCCAGCGTCATATAGCAAATTCCCACTGGATATCTATTTTACATACGGTAATGTATATGTTTCAATACTACTCTCTTAAATCACCCCACCCTCTGCTTCCTCACTGCGTCCAAAAGTCTGTTCTTTATGTCTGTGTTTCCTTTGCTGCCCTGCAAGTAGGATCATCAGTATTATCTTTTTAGATTCCATATATATGTGTTAATATATTTGTCTTTCTCTTTCTGACTTACTTCATTCTGTATAATAGGCTCTAGACTCATCTCTCTCATTAGAACTGATTCAAATGCATCCTTTTTATAGCTGAGTAATAGTCCATTGTGTATATGCACCATAACTTCTTTTTCCATTCATCTGTTGATGGACATCTAGGTTGCTTCCATGTCTTAGCTATTGTAAACAGTACTGCAATGAACATTGGGGTACACATGTCTCTTTCAATTATGATGTCTGCAGGCTATCTGCCCAGTAGTGGGAGTTTTGGGTCATATGGTAGTTTTATTCCTATCATTTTTTAAGGAATCTCCATAGTGTTCTCTATAGTGGTTGTATCAATTTACATTCCCACTAACAGCACAACAGGGTTCCTTTTATTCCACACCCTCTCCAGCGTTTATTGTTTGTACACTTCTTGATGATAGACATTCTGACCAGTGTGAGATGATACCTCATTGTAGTTTTGACTTGCATATCACTAACAATGAGTGATGTTGAACATCTTTTCATGAGTATATTAGCCATCTGTATGTCTTCTTTGGAGAAATGTCTGTTTAGGTCATCTTCCCACTTTTTGACAGGGTTGTTTGTTTTTCTGGTATTGAACTCCATGAGCTGCTTGTATATTTTGAAGGTTAATCCTTTGTCGGTTTTTCCTTTGCTATTATTTTCTCCCATTCTAAAAACTGTCTTTTCACTTTTCTTATAGTTTCCTTCATCATGCAAGTTTTTGGGTTCAGTTAGGTCCCATTCATTTATTTTTGTTTTTATTTCCATTACTCTAGGAGGTGGGCAATAGAAGATCTTGCTGTGATTTATGTCAAAGAGTGTTCTGTCTATGTTTTCCTCTAAGAGTTTTATAGTTTTGTGCATTACATTTAAGTCTTTAATCCATTTTGAGATTATTTTTTGTGTATAGAGGTAGGCAGTGTTCTAATTTCAATATTTTATACATAGCTGACCAGTTTTCCCAGCACCGTTTATTGAAGAGACTGTCTTTTCTCCATTGTATATTTTTATCTCCTTTGTTAAAGATAAGGTGCCTATAGGTGCATGGATTTATCTCTGGGCTTTCTATCTTGTTCCATTGATCTATATTTCTGTTTTTGTGCTACTACCATACAGTCTTGATGGCTGTAGCTTTGTAGTATAGTCTGAAGCCAGGGAGGTTGATTCCTCCAGCTCCATCGTTCTTTCTCAAGATTGCTTTGGCTATTCAGATGACCATTAGTTTTAAGGAGTTAAGGTTTACTCTCTGGAGTCAACAAAGTCCCTTGGGAAAATGGCCTGGTATTTTACTCAAGTTTCGACAGAGCAGTCTTCAAGAGAGCTTGCAAGGTCAATCACTATCCTTGCTGCATTTATGTGAATAATAAGAAAAGACTGAGGACAGGAGGAGAAGCGGGGGAGAGAGGATGTGATGGTTAGATGGCATCACTGACTCAATGGACATGTGTTTGAGCAAACTCCAGGAGATAGTGAAGGATAGGGAAGCCTGGTGTGCTGCAATCCATGGGGTCTCAAAAAGTTGGACATGACTTAGTGACTGAACAACAACAACAAAGGCCAAATTTAGTGCAAATAAATTAGTTTCACTGTGGTTATCTTTGATTTTTAAAAATGGGCGTGATTATAAAATGATTATAAAATAAAAATGGGAATAATTATAGAGAAAAAAGTTAGTGTGCACATTTGTAGATATTAAATTCTAATCCTGTTGATTGTCTTTGAGATTTTGTTGTATATCTACAAGTTGGACTGGATCCTGAATTCTTCTATTTTCCTAATGAATTTGGCTATAAATGTCCAAAAAATGTTTCCATTTTCTCCTATTCCGATTTGGAATCACTGAGAAAAAAGATTGCCCTTGAATCTCTTTGGAAGGGACTCATGATCCTCCTCACTACCCAAATGGCAGCCAAAATACAGGGACTTGAACCTTAGGTATACATCTAAGAGTCACAGAAGGCTCCATTTGACTTCTGGTCCTGCATACCAGCTGGAGACATCTCAGGCTGATCAAAAGGGAGGAATTGTTAAGAAAAAAAGAGGGAGAGAGAGACAACTGGTTGGAAATGGAGTCACTTGTGTTAAGCCCCATGTTAGCAAGTCAAAGTGTAGTAACTATTCTAATTGTAATTTCAGCCTCTCCCAGGAATGTGACATTTACTTTGTCAGTCTGGAATTACCTGGCCTCTCTAATGAGGTAATCTACCTAATAAGACACATTTTTTTCCCCATAAGAAGGTGACCTTGTCATAGGTCTTTGCTAAATAGCCCACTGAAATAACCCACTCTTTGCTGAAAAGTTCTCTTCCCGTTCTCTTCTGTCTATAAAAGTCTTTCATTTTGTACAACTCTTTGAAATTCCTTTCTGTCTGCTAGATGGGATGTTGCCCAGTTCATGGATCACTGAATAATGACAATTATATCTTTAGATTTACTCAGTTGAATTTTGATTTTTAACAAAGCTCCACTGTTGATGTTTCCCTTCTCTGTCTTTTCACCCTACAGATATGCACACAAAGGACTTTGTGTTCCCCAAAGAGTCTGATAATTCCTACATGAGGCTGACTGCACACTTAACTAAACCACTCCAGGCCTTCACGTGTGCCTGCACATCTATACTGACCTGACCTTCAACTATAGCCTCTTCTCTTACACCACAAGAAAACAGCATAATGAGATTCTCCTCTTCAACATAATGAGGGACTGGCAGGTACAGTGTATCGTGGGTGGAGCTGACATCTTTTTCAAGTCTCCTGAGGGTTCTCCTACACCAAAGCACTTCTGCATGATCTGGGAGGTTGCCTCTGAGATCACAGGGCTCTGGGTGGATGGAAAGCCCATGGTGAGCAGGAGTCTGGAGGAGGGAACCTCTTTGGGGGCAAAGGCCAGCATCATCCTGGGGAAGGAACAGTATGTGTTCACTGGGAGCTTTGATAAAAACCAGTGTTTGGTGGGAGACATTGGAGATTTGAACATGCAAGACTTTGTGCTGTTGCCAGAAGAGTTTAGCAGTGTCTATGCTGGTGAGACCTTCAGTTCAGTCCTAACATCCTTAACTGGCAGGTGCTCAAGTTGAAAAAAGAAAAACAGGTGACATGTTAGCCAAATTCCAGCTATGGCCCCGAGGCCCTTTTGCTAATCCGGAAGATGCCTTCTGAGGATTACACCTTATGTTTCCCTTGTTTCTGGCTCTGATGTTTTACTGATCTGTACACTGGCCCCTTATGCCCTGGGGGAATGTATTTCCTTCTCCTTTCAGCACTCTTTTTCTATCAGGACATGGGACAGTGCTAAGAAAAGGGTCTTAAACATGGTTCCACATTAGAATTACCAAGCCATACCCCAAGCTAATTATACCTGAATTGGGAGGCAGGTGTGGGACCCAAACATCAGTGTTTATTAAAGCTCTTCAAGTAATTCCAGGTTTCAGGGGAGGTTGAGAGCCACTGAATTTTAATCACTGTTTAAGAGCAAGTGAGCTGACTCTTTTCTCCTAAAAGACTGAGTGTGTTTAACTGTAGTCCTGCCAATATTTTCATTTCCTTTTTATAAGAACACCAACCCCATCTATTGTGTTTTATTAAATTATCTAAAGAATACAGGAATAGAATTTTTCCAGCATTCTGCTTTCACCATCAGGATGTGGTCATTAAATATTAGAATTATCTTTAATTCTTTAATCCTTTCAATTTGAAAATTCAAAAACTGAAAAAGACATTTTTGTTGTTGTTCTGTTTAATTTGTTCTATTTTTTTTCTTCAGGATCACCAGTTTTTATTAAGTGAAATTTCCATTATTTTTTCTTCTTGTTTATCATCATGCAGCTTACTTTTATGTGTGTCCTTCATCCTTACATTTTGAGCTTTTATTTCTTCAAAACTGTCCTTCATATTTGTGTTAAGGAGGAAGAATTTTTCCTCCATGCCCCTAGGTTCTTCTTGTTGGCCTAAGAGTTAAATTGACATTAGACAAATTAACAGGAGAAAACAAAACAAAAATTTAATTTATGCATAGGAAAAACTTGAAAAATTTAGTAACTTGCCCAAACGGCCAAAATCATCATCTTAGATTGGGACTTGAACCCATGGTCTTTTAATTAGAATCACTCACCTGGTGTCTGGACTTACTGAGGCTCAGGTTCTTTTGTGCCTCAGAACAGAAAGAATTCGGTGAGAAACAAAGTGATAGGTAAGAAATGGATTTATTTAGAGAAAACAAACTCCAAAGAGTGTGGGCCATCTCAGAAAGCAAAAGGGCCTGAAATATGGTGTGATTAGTTTTCATGGGCTTGGTTATCTCATAGGCTTATGAGTGAGAGGATTATTTCAACTACTTCAGGGAAGGGGCAGAGGTTTCTAGGAATTGAGCCCATGCCTACTTTTTGATCTTTGATGGTGAGCCTCAGAACCATCATGATGCTGGTGAATGTGTCCCTTAGCTTGTTGACATGTTACAATTATTGTACGCTGAGGCTCAAGGTCTACTGGAAGTTGACTCATCCACCATCTTGGACCTATTTGGTTCTAATTAGTTTATGTCATGTCCTCAAGTTATGTTGTTCTTCTAATTGTGCTCTGCGCCCTTCCCTTCTGTTTCAGTAGGGGCAACTTGGCAGGGCTTAGAGACCAAAGCCCTCATTGTGTCCCATTGTCTCTGTATGGCATAGCAAACATTTGTTTTTCTATCTCTATGTCAACTATCCTTTTCCCCTTTGAAGGCTCTAATTCCTACCCCATTCTCCTTCTTTCAGTGGCTTATAAGCCACAATTCCCTAACCAATCCTTGTGCCTCATTTTTCTTATGGGACCTTCATTCATACACAATTAAATTTGGTTTTCTCCTGTTAATTTGTCTATGCCAATTTAATTTTTAGACCAGTCAGAACTTAAAAGGGTAGAGGGAACTTTTCCCCTTCCCTAACACCAGCCACGGCTGATGTTGTGATCCCTCCTGAGTCCTATGTTTATCGCTCAATTCCTTTAGAGCACACAGGGAGAGATGAGATTGTCCTTTCAGAGCTCTAGCAGGAGCATGAAGACAGACAGAAGCTTCTCTATTGACAGCTCTATATTTTGTGGTTCCACACCTATAATCAGATCTATAGGAGATCAAACCAGTCAGTCCTAAAGGAAATCAACCCTGAATATTCATTTGAAGGACTGATGCTGAAGCTGAAGCTCCAATACTTTGGCCACCTGATGCAAAGAGCCGACTCATTGGAAAAGACCCTGAAAAGGGAAAGATTGAGGGCAGGAGGAGAAGGGGGTTACAGAGGATGAGGTGGTTGGATGGTATCACTGACTCAATGGCATGAGTTTGAGCAAACTCAGGGAGATAGTGAAGGACAAGGAAACCTGGAGTGCTGCAGTCCATGGGGTCCCAGAGAGTTGGACATGACAGTGAATGAACAATACACAAACAGTAGGAAGTGGGGCTGAGCAGACTTCACGCTTGAGCAGAATAATGGACAACCTCTCACAAGACAGCAGAGAGGGTCTGCGAACTTTAGGGACAGGGTTGTAGTCGAATCTGGCCTCTGTAGTCCAACACTGAATTAAATCTCAGAGACAGAGTTTTGGGTGAAGTAGAAAAGAATAGCTTTATTGCTTTTCCAGGCAAAGAGGAGCATGGTGGGCTTGTGCTCCTTAAAACTGTGTGTCCTAACTCGTGCAGACTTGGTGAGGAGTTTTATGGCAATAGTTCAAGTGCAGAGTTGCTGATAAGGATTAGGGTATATAGGACTTGCACTTTTTAAATCTGGTTTCAGGTGGTCTCTTGATGAACTTCTCAAAGTTATCACACTCTGACTTTTTCTAGAATGAGTAATGCTAACATCTTCCATTTGTTGGTGGTTTTAGTTCCATAGAGAGCTCAAGTGAAGTGAAGTGAAAGTCTCTCAGTTGTGTCCGAGTCTTTGTGACCTCATGGACTATACAGTCCATGGAATTCTTCAGGCCAGAATACTGGAGTGGGTAGCTTTTCCATTCTCCAGGGGATCTTCCCAACCCAGGGATCCAACCCAGGTCTCCTGCACTGAAGGCGGATTCTTTACCAGCTGAGCCACAAGAAAAGCCCAAGAATACTAGAGTGGGTAGCCCCTTCTCCAGCAGATCTTCCTGACACAGGAATCGAATCAGAGTCTCCTGCCTTGAAGGTGGATTCTTTACCAACTGAGCTATCAGGGAAACCCACAGAGAGCTCAAAGATTCTGTTATATGTATCCCTCAAGGCAGAACTAGGACCCTGACCCAAGACAACACGATTGTTTCTTGGCTGCTCCTTGCAGTCTCTGCCTTCCCCTTCCCTGATTAGCAACTGTTTTAAAGGCCAGGAGCTTCATATGCTCCTGGTCAGTTTCTAATTGGATTTCAAAGACCCAGGGTCTGGATTAGAGATCTAGTAGGTTGAAGGGATTAATCATTGAATAAATACAGAAGAAGGAAGACTCGGACTCTGAACAGTTTGTCAGCTTGTGGTGGAGAAAAAAAATGGAAATTATCACAAACTTAAGGAAAATGGGGAACCTTTGAAAGATCTGCGCCTTGGATGCTTGTGGCTATAGGGAATAGGTTTGCTCTGCAGTGGAATTGTTAGGGAAAACACGCTGACTGAAACCGCCCAGGCTGGCCAGTCACCATAGTAACCATTTGTGTGAGTTGTTTTACCACAGGAGGTCCCAGTAAGGAACACAGAACTAACAAGCCACCACCAACTGGGAGAGTTCAGGAAAGGTCAAAAGGAGACTCCATGTGCCCTACCACCTCCCAGCATCCTTCTTGCTGTAATCTATCCTGGCAGAGTGATGCGTGAGCCACCAGGAAGAACCCTGAGTCCGAATGACAGTCCAGAGAAAACCCAGAAACTAATCCCATCACCATAAACCTGAGACTGTGAGCCATGTGGCAGAGCAGTCCTCCTAGGTTCCCTTACACCTCCTGTATTCTGCCCAAGTGACCCCTCCCAATAAAATCTCTTGCCTTGTGAGCATGAGTGTCTTCTTGGACAACTCATTTCTGAGTGTTAGACAAGCATCCACTCTTGGGCCCTGGAAAGAGTCCCCCTTCCTGCAACAGAATGTGGGTGACAATGAAGTGTGAGGGGGCTTCAGAATTTCATGTGTGGTCAGAAATGTTGCATTTTTAGGAGATCAGAAACTCAGGGAGAATGAAATCAGCTTAAAGGACAGGCTTTATTTTATAGTCAAAACAAAAGTAAGTAGGAAAGGAAAGGGAGGTACTGAGATCTGCTCTGTGTTGGTTCTACAGTGAGTAAAAGGAGCAGGGTTAGTGTGAGCAGTTGGCTTCACCTTTCACAGCTCAGCAGTCAGCTTGCTTCAAAAGAACAGAGAGAAAGGAAGTGGGATGTTAGAGGAAGAAGCATCAGATCAAACTTCTGAGGAAAAGAAGGTGGAAAGAAAGGTTTTTGTATCATTGAATAGCTCAAGTCAATTCAGGCCTGGAAACTCTAAATCTTCAGAAGGTGGTGGCTGGGGCGGAGCTGGACTGGAGGACAAGGGGGTCACAGCTGACCTCCTGTGAGAGCAAGGCTTTGCAAGCACTAACTACACCTCACCAATTCAGAGTCCTCCGACTGCTTGCTGGGAGGTCAGGCTCAAAGAGGAAGCCTTGCCACACAGGTGGTGTTGAGAGAATGATCTTTTCAAATGTAAATAAGACCAAGTCTTCTCCAGAGGAAAAACCTGCAAAGGCTTCCCAGTGCACTTAGAATAATTTACAACCCTTTTCCTGGTGCTCAAAGCTCTGTGATTTCAGACTTCTGCTTCCTTCAGTCACAGCCTCACACATCTCTTACTTGCTCCAGGTTCCCAGCCCTTCTGCCATGTTTCCTTTTCATTTCTTCCACAAACATCTTAGGGGAAACCTCCGACTGAAACCATCCACCCTGGTCAGGCACCACAGTGGCCATGTGCATGAGTTATTTTACAACAGGAGGTCCTGGTAAGGAACATGGAACTAACAAGCCACCATCAATGGGAAGAAGTCGGGAAAGGTCAAAAGGCGACAGGGGACACCAGTCCATTTATCCTCTTGGATTCCTTCTGGTTGGCTGAGCCGTGTGGGTACCACCAGGAAGGACCCTGAGTCAGAATGATTGGCCAGAGACAACCTGGAAACTAATCCCATCACCATAAATCCGAGACCGTGAGTCACATGGCAGAGCAGTGCTCCTGGGTTTCCTTAACCTGTCGCTCTTTGCCCAGGTGCTCCTTCCAAATAAAGTCTCTTGTTTCTCAGTACATGTGTCTCCATGGACAATTCATTTCCAAGTGTTAGATAAGAGCACACTCTCGGGCACTGGAAGGGGTCCATTTTCCTATAACAACTATACCTTGAACCCCTGTGATATGACAAACTTAGTCTTGGGATAAGCAGTAAAATCACAGAAATGGTAACAATTACACACACAATAGATGAAATCATGGTTACCTGGGACTCACATTACAGTGAGTTTAAATATGCTTGATTTCTTTTACAAGACGTCTGCATTTGCCTTTTTTCCAGATCCTCACATGGCTAGTTCCACATCATTTTGTCTTTGATGAGATGTCCTCTCCTTAGAAGGGAGCTTCTCCAGACATTCTTATCATCTGTTGTCATTTTCTTGCTTGAAATGTTTAAATCTTAATTAAATTAATTAATTACTTCTTGGCTGAGCGGGGTCTTCATAGCTGCACACAGGCTTTCTCTAGCTCTGGCGAGTGGGGACTACTCTCCCCATGGTGCCCAGGCTTCTCATTGCGGTGGCTTCTCTTGTCCTGGAACACAGGCTCTAGGCACACAGTCTTCAGTAGTTGTGGCACCTGGGCTTAGTTGCCCCACAGCATGTGGAATATTCCCGGAGCAGGGATTGAACTCAGGTTCCCTGCATTGGCAGGCAGACTCTTACCACTGGACCACTGGGGAAGTCCTGTTATTGTTCTCCAAGCAGATATCATTGTCTGAAAAACAAAAAATGGGAGGTGGGAGGAGTTGTTCCTTTATTTTTCGCTCCACTTAGTAGATTGTAAATTCCATGAGAGCAGACACATTATTTCCTATTGTATTCCCAGGTTCTAGAATGGTATGGCTCATAGTATTTTCTCAATAAATATTTGATGAATTAACTAATTCTGGAGGAGGCAGCAGCAGTGAAGAAATGGTTTGGCTGCTTCTGAGAATGAAGAAATACTTAAAAGAGTGAGAAATTGTAAAACTGTATTTTTGCTCACAGAATGGTCTTTTATAAATATGTGATAGCTTGCTTCTTAGAGAAGGGAGGGAATGGCCATGGAGTTTGCATTTGATTCAGCAGTACGCTTCTGAGAATAAAGCAGGAAGAAGATGGTAATTTATAAATTACTAAGAATGAATGGAATAGACAGTAAAGTGATCAGGTAACTTTAGGAGAAATCTGTCAATTGCAGACCATCTCAAATCTCCAAGTTTTTCAACTGACTTTAAAAAAATATACAACGTGAAACTTGCAAGTTACATTTTATTTGGGGCAAAATCAGGACTGCAGCCTGAAATACAGCATCTCAGAAAGCTCTGAGAAACTTCTCCAAAGAAGTGGGAGATTAGGTGGCAATGCTAGTAATGGGTAGTGGCTGTAAATACAAATTTTGATCACTTACCCACTTCTCACTTCTTGCTGTGTGACCTGGTTGCTAATAGGCCACGGACCTGGTCTGTGGCCTGGGAGTTGGGGACACTTTCTTTAGAGTGTGCAAGTGAAAAGGGAAAATATTAGTCACTTAGTTGTGTCTGACTCTTTGAGACCCCATGAACTGTAGCCAGGCTCCTCTGTCCATGGGATTTTCCAGGCAAGAATACCAGAGTGGCTAGCCATTCCCTTCTCCAGGGGATCTTTCAGACCCAGGGGTTAAATCCAGGTCTCCTTCATTGCAGGCAGATTCTTTATGATCTGAGCCACCAGGGAGCCCTTAGAGTGTAATTCATGCAAACAAAGACCTCTTGCATAACCACAATACAACCATAAAAATTAGGAAATACAAATATATTACTATTATCTAATTTACAGATCCCGTTCAAGTTTCACCCATTCTCCCAATCATGTCCCGTATAGTTTTTACTGAAGGAAAAACACACAACATAAAAGTTGTGAGTTAAGTTTTATTCAGGGACCTTACTGGGGACTACAGTCTGGGAGATAGCCTCTCTTTAGCTCTGAGAAACTACACTGAAGAGGTAGAGAAGGAACCAGCCTGTGTGCTTTTTTTTTGTTTTTGGCTGGAAATACAGGTAGTCAAGGATACATCTTGGTAAAAGATTGCTGCTAATCACAAAGAACAGACATCTCAAGTTCATATTTTTAGTACTTTTCTATTTATGGAAAGATGCAAGCCTCTATAGTCACTGAAATTTTTTCTGAGAGATTCATCTAAATATATAAGGGCCTGTTTATCCAAAGCACAGAGTTCTTCATCTTATTTTTTTCCATCCTAAATTCCCCTCAGGGTGCACTGTCAGTGGGCATCTGCACTAAGTTGCAGCTTAACCTTTTGTATAATTGGATAATGAGTAACACTCTTTTTCTGTTGTTAACAATAGATAATTGGGTACAATCCAGGAACAGTGTTGAATGTGTTGTTTTGTCTCTTTCAATATCTGGAGCATTTCCTATTCTTTTCATAATCTTAACACTCAAAGGTTATAGGCCAGAATATTCCTCAGTTTGGATTTACATGATCTTTTCTAATGATTAGATTCAGGTTATAAATTTTTGGCAGAAATATCTCAGAACCGAGGCTGTCATACTTCTCACCACATTCCAACAAGAGGAACACATTTTTTCTCCAAATTTATTTATAATTGAAGGAAAATTGTTTCACAATGTTGTATTGACCTCTGCTGTACATCAACATGAGTCAGCCATAGGTATACATGTGTCCCCTCCCTCTTTAAACTCTCTCCCACCTCCCAACCCTTCTTATCCATCTAGGTTGTTACTGAACCCCAGTTTGAGTTTCCTGAGTCATACAGCAAATTACCATTGGTTAACTATTTTACACATGGTAGTGTGTATGCTTCCATGTTACTCTCTCCATTCATCTCACCCTCTCCTTCTCCCCTCGCCCCACTTTCTGTATCCATAAGGCTGTTCTCCATGTCTGTTTCACCGTAGTTACCCTGTAAATAGGTTCATCAGTACCATCTTTCTAGATTCCATATATATGTGTTAATATACCATATTTGTCTTTCTCTTTCTGAATTACTTCACTCTGTATAATAGGCTCTAGGTTCATCCACCTCATTAGAACTGACCCAAACACATTCTTTTTTATGGCTGAGTAATAGTCCATTGTATGTATGTATATATGTCTTTATCCATTCATCTGATGATGGATGTCTAGGTTGCTTCCATGTCCTAGCTATTATAAATAGTGCTGTAATGAACACTGGGGTACATGTGCATTTTTCAATTTTGGTTGAGGAACACATTTTGATTTGTCTCATTACTTCATCATTTAATTAAAGTGGCTTCATTTGGCTTTCTCCATTTTAAATTACTCTTTTAAAAAAGTTTATTTATTTGACTGCACATATGGGATTTAGTTCCCTGACTAGGGATTGAACCCAGGCACCCTGCACTGGGAACATGGAGTCTTAACCACTGGGCCACCAGGGAAGTCCCTAAAGTTGCTCTTTTTCTCTTTGCAATTAATATATATGTTGTGAGGAGATGCATCAAGACTATGTAAATACACCTTTCCTCATCCAACTTTTACTCATTAGTTTTAGCAGCTATCAGTGTTTCTTAGCTGAATTAATTATTACTGTGATAGTTTATCAAATGGTGATTTTCTAATTCCATCATTCCTTCTAGCTTATTAATGACATTCTACTCTAAAGAAAAAACTCTCCATTCTCTTCATTAATTCATTCCTTTATTTATATCAGTATAGACTCATATATTATTTTTGGTTTCCTTCTACAGTGTACACTTACACTTGAATAGAAATGATAATTGTCACCATCCATTTTCTTGTTCCTAATCTCAAGGGGAATGTTTTAAATAATTTATGATTAAGTATTATGTTTGCTCTGTGTGTATGTGTGTGTGTGTTTTTTTTTTTTAATACCTTTACATCTTCTTATGGTGAAAGAGAAAGTTCAGCCTTGCAAACAGGCCTTTCTAAGTATAACAGTCTCAGGCCTATTTTGCTAACATTTTTCTGTGCAAGCTCATATTCTTTGGGAGCTATCGACTATCTTGATAAGTAACATGTACTTTAATGAAGGGATAAGATCCTCTGCCCTGCCTTGCTCTCCTATTGATGAGGTTAAGAGTGGAAATGGGGTATGTTCCAGAGTAGAGAGCTTCTAGTATTGTAATGTGACCTCAACCATTTTCTGTTTACTTCATTCTACCCACAAGGTGACCCTGTCCTTCAGGATCCCCTATCTGTTTAATATCTCTGCCCTAAGTACTTTTGGTGTCCAGAGGCTGTCTTCCTCTATCGTGACTGATGCTTCCATAGGGTGAGATAGATGGAAGGATGTGGAAAGGAATGCTCAGTGATTGACCAGACTGTGTGCACTTCTTGTTATCAACTCTTCACTCAGTTAGAGTCACCCTACTGTGAGTCTGCCACTTAGCATTGGAATTAGTACTGGGTTAGTGATGCTGCTTTTTCAGCAAGTCATTGTGAAGATATGGGCAACAGTCCTCCTGAAACAGGAGGGAAGGGGCCAGGGCACAACCTTTGAAAGAATGACATAGTCCAAGGACACAACATAAACTGATTAGAACCAAATGGGTCCAGGATGGCAGATGAGTCATCTTCCACTAGACCTTGAGCCTTGGTATACGCTCATTGTAACACAACAGCAAGCTAAATGACACACTCACAAGCAACAAGTTCCGAGGTCAATCATCAAAGGCCAAAAAGTGGGTGGTAGCCCAATTCCTGGAAATCTATGCCCCTCCCTCCAAATAGTTAGAATAATCCTCTCTCTCATTAGCCTATGAAATTACCCAGCCCATAAAAACTAACCACGCCACATTTCAAGGTTGCTCTTGCCTTCTGAGATTGCCCATGCTCTGCACATGGAGTGTGCTTCTCTCTAAATAAACCCATTTCTTAACTATCACTTTGGCTCTCATTGATTTTTTTCTGCAATGAGATATCAACAACCTGAGCTTCATTAAGTCCTGAAACCACAAGTGTGATCTCAGTTGGAAGACCACAGGTTTTGGTCGAGTTCAAGTTCTAATCTGAGTTGCATGCTTTCACTCCCAGGGCAATGTGGGCAAGAGAGTAAAAGGCCCCTTTAGGCAACAGGTTCTCATCACTCCCCAAGTCATGGGGCATGGCTTCCTTTGGCCCAAACCTTCTTCAATTTCATGCTTGGGCTTAGTCATGTCATCTTCCCAACCATTTCTTCCATCATATTTTTATATTGTGATCCAGTTACTTCCCTCTCACTTTGGTGGTTTCTCCAAGGTTTGGTTCAAGGGAAAGAGCTGTGAGTCCATGCTAGTTTGTCATATTCTGTAGAACTGTCAATCTCTTTAGGAAGAACCTTAATAGAAGTCACAAGATCTATATAAAGGAAGAGAAGTGTTATTGAAGGACAAGACATGAATAAATTGAAAAGACATGTCATGTTCCTGGATGGTGAGACTTTATATCATAAAATCTCAATCATGCCAAGAATGTCAATCATTTCTAAATTAATATATAAATATACCTTAACTTGAGTAAATGTTTCAGCTTATTTTAATAAAAGAAAATAAACTTGAAATTGATCTTGAAGAATAAACATGCTATGAATGGCAAGAAATATTTCAAAAAGAAAAAAATACTTAGTAAAGGGAAACTTCTTTTTTAATAGATGCCAGAGCTTACTATCTATAAAAAGTATGATCAAATCAATACAGCATTTGAATAGGAACTGGACAATAGTCCAGTGAAACACAAATAAAAACTTGGAGATGGATCCAGGTATAAGCAGGGTTAAGCAATTAATTTCAATTGAGGAAACAATGGGTTAGACAGTAATTGTTGCTGGAACTGTTATCTATCCATCTGAACTAAAATAAAGTTAAATCTTGATTTTATATAATACAGACAATTAAAAATTTGGTGGGTTAAACTTTTAATTATAAACAACAAAAGACAAAAAAGTAAAAATATTTGTAAAATATCAAAGTCATAGAGACTTTTCTGAGCAACACAATAAATCCATGGCTACATAAAAAAACTTGCTATAGCAAAAGTCAACAACAAATAGCAAACAACAAACTGGGAGAATAGTCTCTCCTCTCTTTCTCTCTCTCTCTCTGTGTGTGTGTGTGTGAGAGAGAAAGACATAAAGGGACAATATCTTTTTTTTTGATAATATCTTTAATATACTGAAAGTGCTTACAAATAGATGAGAACATTAATTCACTGGGCAAAGGGTGCATGTGAAAGGACAATCACAGCACATAAATTGCAAATGGCCAGTAAAAATGTGAAATGACACTCAATCTTACTTGTAATCCAAGAAAGGAAATTTAGAGATGATACTTTTAAAATGTTACTTTATAAACATTAAAAGTATCTTACTTTTTAAGCATTATTAGATTGGCAAAAAAGTCATTAATATCCAGTTATAACTAGGTTATGTAGATATAAGCAGTTTCATGTATTTGTGCATGGAGTGTACATTTTTAGAAGTTTATTGGAATTTAATTTGACATTATCTGTTAAAATTTTGAAATACTCATATTCTTTGAGTTAATTCTGCTTACAGAAATCTATCTTACATCAGTAAAATCAAAGCTCCCAAGGAAATATGTAAAAATATATTCATTACAGCATTTTCACAGCAAACATTTAGAAAAACACATGTGTTCATCAATGGGGGAATTTTTGGATTGGTTGAATAATTATGCTACAAATATCCTACAGAACGTTGTGTAGCTTTGAAAAAATAACATGAGATACATTCACATTCAGGAAAAGGGTTTAGGAGGCAAAAATGTCATAGACCAGCATGTGCAGCATAATTCCATTTCACAACACAAAAATATTTTCATATGTATGGGTATACAAAATAGGCATATAAGCAGATAGATAGATAAAAGATAGGCAGGTATAATGGGAAATATTATGTTCATGTTGCAATAAATAGGCAAAGGTGGGGATTCTCTGTTATTACTTTATTATAAAAATTTTAAGGTGTTGGGATTATGTCAGTCAGTGTTTCATGTTGTAAAGAGAAACCATTTTAAATATTTTAAGTGGGGAAGGATTTAAAACAGGTAATTAAGTGTTTGCAAAATCATTGGAATAACTGAAAAAGTAGGTTCTTGGATGGTTTTGGGGAATGGAATGACTCCTAGACCAATCAAAAAGTGACACCCCAGGGTCTCCTTTGAGGCCACTGCTGAACTTCAAGTTCAAGAACACATTCCCATCTGACGTTTGTTAGAATGGCTATTACCAAAGAGATGAGAGATAACAAATGTTGGCAAGGACATGCTTAAGATTGCTTGTATGCTGTTGGTGGGAATGTAAATTGGTGGAGAAATTTGGAAAACAATATGGAAGTTCCCCAGAAAACTAAAACTAGAATTACCTTATGATCCAGCAATTCCACTTCTGCTTATATATCAAAGGAAATAAATCATAAGTAAAAATAAATAGTGACATATTATGAGCCACAAAAGAGGGAATCCTGCCATTTGCAACAACATAGGTGTGTGCTCAGTTGCTTCAGTCATGTCCAACTCTTTGTGACCCCTTGGACCGTACCTCACCAACCCTCTCAGTCTATGGGATTCTTCTGGCAAGAATACTGGAGTGGGTTGCCATGCCCTCCTCCAGGGGATCTTCCCAACCTAGGGACTGAACCCATGTCTCCTGCATTGAAGGTGAATTCCTAACCTGCTGAGCCACCTGGGAAGCCTCTGCAACAACATGGATGGACCTTTATACTAAGTGAAATAAATCAGACAGGAGAAAGGTATAATCTCACTTATATGTGGAGGCTAAAAAGAAAAAAACAAAAACCCCCCCAAACTCATAGAAACAGAACAGACTAGTGATTGAGAGAATTTGAGAGAAAGATAAAGGTAGTCAAAGGGCATAAGCTTCTAGTTAGAAGATAATTGAGTCCTGGGGGTTTTATGTTGTTGTTATACAGTTGCTAAGTCATGTCCAACTTTTTGCAACCCCATGGACTGCAGCACACTAGGCTCGTCTGTTCTCCACTATCTCTCAGCGTTTGCTCGGATTCATGTCCATTGAGTCAGTTATGCTATCAAACCATCTCATCCTCTGCTGCCCATTTCTTCTTTTGCCTTCAGTCTTTCCCAGCATCAGGGTCTTTTCCAATGAGTCAGTTTGTATCGTCAGGTGGCCAAAGTATTGGAGCTTCAGCTTCAACAACAGTCCTTCCAATGAATATTCAGGATTGATTTCTTTTAGTATTGACTGGTTTGATCTTGCAGTCCAAGGGACTCTCAAGAGTCCAGCACCACAATTTGAAAACATCAATTCTTTGGCACTCAACTTTCTTTATGGTCCAACTCTTACATTCATATCTGACTACTGAAAAAACATAGATTTGACTATATGGACATTTGTTGGCAAAGTGATGTCTCTGGTTTTTAATATGCTGTCTAGCTTTGTCATAGCTTTCCTTCCAAGGAGTAAGTGTCTTTTAATTTCATGGCTGCAGTCATTGTCAGCAGTAATTTTGGAGCCCAAGAAAATAAAATCTGTCACTGCTTCTATATTTCCCCCTTTTATTTGCCATGAGGTGATGGGATCAGATGCCATGATCTTAGTTTTTTTAATGTTGAGTTTCAAGCCAGCGTAATGTACAGCATGGTAAATATATTTAAGAATACTGCACTATATGTTTGAAAGTTGACAATAGAGTAGAAAATAAAATTATAACTATGTGAAGTGATGGCTACTAATGAAACATTGTGAAATCATTTCTCAGTATATACATTTATCAAATCATTATGTTGAGCACCATAGACTAATACAACAGTATGTCAAATATAACTCAATAAAATTGGAAAGCCTCCCAACAAGCAAAAACTAGACAAACGCCTCCAACACTGTCAATTACCATCCAAGAGTCAGAGAGTTAGAATCAAGATATAGTGGCAGCTGTTTCCCCATGCCCAGATCACTGAAGAGTGGGCATTGGAATCCTGTCCACAAGGAAATCTCATGTCTCCATGGTTTTGTTAGCCAGTAAATCTATCTGAAAGAAGGGAAGAAAAGGGCTTTCTTCTGGTAGAACCTTATTCACATCTAGAATCAGAGCTGCAAAGGAGTCTGAGAAATGTAGTATGTACTTCATCTTTCCAAAGAGAAATTGACCGGAGAAATGCACAGGATCCATCAGGGGAATTGTGCATAAAGCTTATTTTGGTGTGTTGTTCAATATTTTGATATAAACATACACACAAATGCATTTAATTTAAAAGAATGAGTATCAATACCCATATTTTCCCATTTTTTAATAAGGAAAGCACATACATTCACACAGAGGTGTGTATAGGCTTAGAAAAATACAAAAGGGATTCAAACTAACATGTTCAAATTGGTTTTCTTGGAGGGGGAAGAGATTGCAGATAGTTGAAAAAAATCATTGGCATTTTCTAGAATAAATATAACCCGCTTTCTAAAGATTAATAAAATTTTTTTTAGAGCAGTTTTAGATTCATAGCAAAATTGAGCAGAAGGTACAGAGTTTCTGTTTATCCCCTGCCTGCACACCTGAACAACTGCCTCCACTATTAACATCCTGAACTGAAGTGATACTTTTGTTATAAGTGATGAACCTACTTTGACACTCATTATCACTCAAAATCTGTAGTTTACATTAAAGTTCACTCTTGGTGTGCATTCTTTGGCTTTGGATAAATGTATGTATCCATCATTATAGTATCATAGAGAGCAGTTTCACTGCCTTAAAAATCCTCTGTGCTCTGTATATTCATCCCTCCCTGCCAAATTCCAATCTCTGGAAACCAGTGTGTTCATAGTGTTGCCTTTTCCAGATTGTCATACAGTTGGAATCATATAGTATGTAGCCTTTTCATAATGGCATCTTCTACTTTGTAATATGAATTTAAGCTTTATCTTGCTTTTAAAAAAGTGAAATAAACACTCAACATGAACTAAACAGAGAAGATAGCAAAACTACCCCTTGTCAGAATGAATGAACTGGCATTAAACAGCAGCATCCAAGTTAAAAGCTTTAGGATGTTCTTGTAAACCTATTCATATTCAGATTTTATTATGTTTAAATGTGAATGAAAATAAAATGTTTTTTTCTTATATGATAAAATCTACACATGCTTTTTCAAAAATTTTATTGGCATGTAGTTGCTTTAAAAATCTTCATACTCTTAACTTTTGGAGATTCCATTCTAAAACTCAGGAAGAATATTCACATATATTTGTCCCCCCAAATATAATTTTTTCCTGTAAAAGTTTGAAATAGTTTGCATAGTTTTGCTTTCAAGTTATTTCACTAAAATAAACTTATTTAATTTAGGTTTGACTATATTTTTTACACAGTAATTTGTTGTACTTGAGAAATTTTTGAAAGGGAAAAATTATCCCTCCAAATAATTAACTTAAATTTAAAAAATGTAGCTACATTTCAGTTTTTAATAAAAGTTATGTTCTAAGGGAAATTTATTATGAACAAGGAAATAGTTTTGAAAGTACTTTTTTCCCTGCTAGCCATATATATTTGTACTATATACTAAATTCTTTGGGGAAGATGTAGGTTAGAGTTTACAAATTGAAGATTGATCTATTACTCAACTGTACAGAAAAAAGATGCCCTCCAGAATGGATAAGTAGCTAGACAGAGTGAATTGATTAAATTTTTATCTTAATCATTGGTAGAAGGGCTACAAATTTGCCTTATCTAGCAATTTGCAAGAGCCTGAATACTCTTAATAAATAACTGTAAGGCAAAACTATTAAAGTTTTTATGGCATATAATAAACATACTGAAATGAAGATGATTTTTGAGATTGATTAAAGAAAGATGATTGTGGAGAGTGAATCATTTGAAACTCCTTATTCATGTGTATGTGATGAAAATTATAACTTTGGTGGTAAAATAAGGCACATCGTTCCTTTGGGAAGTGTTTTCCCAAAATAGTAAAAGTAAACTGCCTGGTGGATCAGCAGGTATTTTAACTGAGCAAATGACAAAAGCTGCTTGATTTCTCAGTAAGAAAATATGTTGACCACAATTTCTACCAATTACAAGCTGTACATGTTGGCGGGTTATTGGCAGTTTCCTGATATCTCATCTGGGTGATCACTCAGACATGATTATCAAACATTAAAACAAACAAACAAAGAGCCTCTCTCCTCATATAACCCCCACCACCAAAGGCTGATTCTATTTGTATCTACATGAGTGATCCTAGACTCTTGAAATATTATGATAACCAGACAGGCAAGAGCAATCGCCTGGTTGCTGAATTTGATTTATCAACTGCCAGTTCAATTCAATTCAGTCCAGATATTAAAAGTGACATGCTTAGTACATCAACTTATTACCTGCAGGGCAGTAAGACAGGTGGGACATGGTTGGGTTGTTTAATGTGATTTTGAGTAATTTTAAACCTAAAATGAATATGAAAAAAGATCAATATAATAGAAATTAGAGTGCAGAATATGCACTCATTTTAGGATAAAGCACAAAACTAGTATATTTCATGTTTGCGGCAGGCCCGTTTTATGATGCACTCCCGGGGCTCCTGAGGGCTCTTACCTATTTAAAGGTTTGGGCACATGTGCATATGTTGCATGTACAAGCCAAGTTCTCTGGGTTGGGTGTTCTGAAGTTAAAGCTGAGAAAACTAGTCAGAGGCAAGTCCAAAGTCAAGGGGCAAGGTACACATAAGAAGTAAGATTAATGGACAAGAGAAGAAAAATAGAATAACACACTGGGAAGGAGAAGCAGCCTTCAGGAGGTGACAGTGTTAGAAAAATATCCTCCATCATCCTTTGTTGTCTAGTTGCTAAGTCATGTCCAACTCTTTTTTGACCCTATGGACTGTAGCCCATCAGTCTCCTCTGTCCATGGGATTCTCCAGGTGAGAATATTGGAGTGGGCTGTCATTCCCTTCTCCAGGAGATCTTCCCAACCCAGGGACTGAACTCCTGTCTTCTGTATTGGCAGGCAGATTCTTATCCACTGAGCCACCTGGGAAGCCCCTATCATCCTTAATGTGTGCTTATTTCTCGTCCCAAGGTTGGGCTATTCTTATATTGGGAGTTTGGGCTCATAGATAAGGCCCAGACAAAAGTAGGATCTTGATCCTCCCACAAGATGTCTAGAGATTTCCAGTGTTGACTATTATGGGATGGTAGTAATTCAAAGGAAGATGAAGGTGGAGCTTAGCAGGAAGGAGAGGGAACTCATTCTTATGTTAGGCCATCGCCCATTGGGCCTAGACTTGAGTGGAAGAAGATAGAAATGTGTCAGGGTATTCCTTGGCTCTTTCCTTGGGGCATCCTTTGAGTTGAGAGATCTTTCTGGGTTTCTGGACCACATTCCAGTGTGTGTGTGTGTGTGCGTGTGTGTGTGTGTGTGTGTGTATGTGTGTGCATATTCCTCACACCAACAAACAAAGCTCAGGACTCCAGCTGGGTGTCCCACAATTCAAAACAGTTCTGCTCAAGTCTGAATTTCGCCTACGTGGAGGAAGCATCCGATCCTCCAGGTTAGGGGAGACAGTTCTACAAGACTTCCTCTCCCTCCGTTTAGAAGGCAATCACAAACCCAGGCTGTTACCTGTGCTTATGATCAATTGGATATAAATCAGAGGTTCCCATGACCTGCACCTTGAATTCAATTAATTTTCTACAGTGGTCAACAGAACTCAAAGAAACATTTTCATTACTAGTTCACTGGTTTATTATGAAAGGACATAACTCAGGAACAGCCGATTGTTAGAGATGCATAGGGAAAGGTATGTGGAAGGGGCCTGGAGCTCAAGGGGTGATACTCTCCCTAACCTCTAAATGCTCACCAACTCAGAGGCTCTCTGAACCCAGTCCTTCTGCTTTTTTTTTCCTTTGGAGGCTTCATTACATAGGCATGATTGACTAAATCATTGGCCATTGGTGATTGAACTCAACTCCAAGCCCCTTTCCCCTCCCCTAAGGTCATGGTGTGGGACTGGAAGTGCCAACCCTCCAATCATCCCCTTGGCTCCAGTGGCAACCTGCCCCTATCCTTAGGTGGGGTGCAAAAGCCACCTCATTAACGTAACAAAGGCACCTTTATTCCTCTCTTCAAGAAATTCCTAGGAAGTGAGACAAAACCAAATATATATTTCTTATTATAAATCTCAGTATCACAGGAGAAAAGTAGACTGAGGCCATCTGAGAAGCATAAATCAGAACCTGTACACTCTGAGAATGTTTATATCCAGGTACTAGATCTAAGAACTTTGAGTAATTTTGCATTACCTTTGAGGATTTTGTTCAGTTTATTTCAGTCGCTCAGTCGTGTCCGACTCTTTGTGACCCCATGAACCGCAGCACGCCAGGCCTCCCTGTCCATCACCAACTCCCGGAGTCTACCCAAACCCATGTCCTTCGAGTCAGTGATGCCATCCAGCCATCTCATCCTCTGTCGTCCCCTTCTCCTCCTGCCCCTAATCCTTCCCAGATTAGGGTCTTTTCCAATGCGTCAACTCTTCGCATGAGGTGGCCAAAGTATTGGAGTTTCAGCTTCAACATCAGTCCTTCCAATGAACACCCAGGACTGATCTCCTTTAGGATGGACTGGCTGGATCTTTTTGCAGTCCAAGGGACTCTCAAGAGTCTTCTCCAACACCACAGTTCAAAAGCATCAATTCTGCGGCGCTCAGCTTTCTTCACCGTCCAACTCTCACATCCATACATGACCACTGGAAAAACCATAGCCTTGACTAGACGGACTTTTGTTGGCAAAGTAATGTCTCTGCTTTTTAATATGCTGCCTAGGTTGGTCATAACCTTCCTTTCAAGGAGTAAGCGTCTTTTAATTTCATGGCTGCAATCACCATCAGCAGCGATTTTGGAGCCCCCCAAAATAAAGTCTGACACTGTTTGCACTGTTTCCCCATCTATTTCTCATGAAGTGATGGGACCAGATGCCATAATCTTAGTTTTCTGAATGTTGAGCTTTAAGCCAACTTTTTCAGTCTCCTCTTTCACTTTCCTCAAGAGGCTCTTTAGTTCTTCTTCACTTTCTGCCATAAGGGTGGTGTCATCTGAGGTTATTGATATTTCTCCCAGCAATCTTGATTCCAGCTTGTGCTTCCTCCAGCCCAGAGTTTCTCATGATGTACTCTGCATATAAGTTAAATAAGCAGGGTGACAATATACAGCCTTGACGTACTCCTTTTCCTATTTGGAGCCAGTCTGTTCCATGCCCAGTTCTAACTGTTGCTTCCTGACCTGCACACAGGCCTCTCAGGAGACAGGTCGGGTGGTCTGGTATTCCCATCTCTTTCAGAATTTTCCACAGTTTATTGTGATCCACACAGACAAAGGCTTTGGCATAGTCAATAAAGCAGAAATAGATGTTTTTCTGGAACTCTCTTGCTTTTTCGATGATCCAGAGGATGTTGGGAATTTGATCTCTGGTTCCTCTGCCTTTTCTAAAACCAGCTTGAACAAGGGAGCTCGTGGTTCACATATTGCTGAAGCCTGGCTTGGAGAATTTTGAGTATTACTTTACTAGCGTGTGCTGCTGCTGCTGCTGCTGCTGCTGCTGCTGCTGTCGCTTCAGTCGTGTCCGACTCTGTGCGACCCCATAGATGGCAGCCCACCAGGCTCCCCTGTCCCTGGGATTTTCCAGGCAAAAACATTTTGAGCATTCTTTGGCATTGCTTTTCTTTGGGATTGGAATGAAAACTGACCTTTAACGTTTTTCTAAATATAACAGTATGGGCTTAGTTCTGTTACGGATGATTAAGGGAAGGATTTGTGTCCATTTTGAGGGGTTCAGTCAAAAGGTGAAGAGAGGGACCTCTGAGAACATTAGGCAGTGATGATAGGGAGCTTCTCAGGAATGTGAATTTCAGGGAACCAGAGTTAGAGTTACCAAATCCAGTGTCCTTGCATATAACTTAAAAAAAATTTTTTTGTAGTCTTTAATTGATTTGAAGAGATGAGAAACATCATACACTGGTAGAACAACTTAAAGTGTCACAGCAGAAGTACTAGGAAGAAGCAACCCAAGAATGGAAAATCATTTTTTGGAGCTTTTGGGAAGTTCTTTCTTTCTTTTTTTAAAAATTTAATTAATTTATTACTATTTATTTATTTACTCTTCATTGCTGTGCGAGGACTTTCTCTACTTGTGGCAAGCAGGGGCTCCTCTTTGTTGTGGTGCACAGGCTTCTCATTGTAGGGGCTTCTCTTGTTGCAGAGCACAGGGTCTAGGCAGATGGGCTTCAGTAGTTGCAGCATGTGAGCTCAGTAGTTGTGGCCCATGGGCTTAGTTGCTCTAAGGCATGTGGAATCTTCCCTGCCAGGGATCAAACCTGCATCTACTGCATTGGCAGGCAGATTCTTAATCACTGTACCACCAAGGAAGTCTTTATTTATTTCTTAATTGACTATTTCTTCCTCTTTCCTCAGGCAAAAGCTAGTCATTTAATGCCTCTTAGTGAGATAGAGTCCCGATACAGTGACTGGCACAGAGTGAAACCAGATATAAATGAATAAATGAATGACTGAATAAATGAATGAATGAAGATGATGTAGCCTCTGTCCTTGTGGCTTACAGATGAGGAAAATACACATGAACAGTTATATTATAAAGAGAAATGTAATATATTAGGAAATAATGAACTATAGGAGATAAGAACTAATGGAGTGATTTATTTTTCTTTTGAAACAAGGGAGGGAAAAGTTGTGGATGGAATGTGGGTCAAGAAGGTATTCAAGGGTGGTGAGATTTTGAATAGAACTTGAGGACAAACATTTTTTTCCTTGTCAGCAATATTTCAGAAAAAGTTATGATGAGCAGGACATGGCTTCTTAAATGAGTCAATATTTTGTGATCAATTTACAGTGAAAGTCTTGAGGTTCTGAGATGTAATTTATTTATTTGTTTTTTTTTGGCAATGTGGCTTGCAGGAATTGTTCCTCAACCATGGATCAAACCCTTGCCCCCTGCTGTGGAAGCATGGTGGCTTAACCACTGAACAGCCAAGGAAGTCCCACTGATATGTAATTTTTAGATCACTTCACTTTGTCCAATTTTGTATAAAGGACCTACAAGAGAAAGACTCATTCAACAGCTTTAGAATTTTCCACAGAAAGGCTAGACGATAGAAAACCACACATACTCTGCAAATATCAAGTAAAGCTTTAGTAAATCTTAGGGGATTCTGGTTGTCAGAGAAGACTCTTGCTTCTGTGTCTATAGTTTAGAAATAGACAGGGATAGATGGTTGGGACTAGGGAAACAAAAACAAATGGTCTACTATAAAATTAGAGCAAGTTATAGCTTTCTTGTATAGCAGAGACTGTAAAATGGCACTAGGACATGTCTAACAAAACAGAACCAGGAGGAGTTAATATGCCTCAGGACTTTTGCTTCTACAGAGAAGAGACAGTATTTGCTTGGGATATTTGGGGAACAACTGGAGATGGGAGAACCACTGGAGATGGGTGTGTATCTCAGATTATTTTTCTTATTGGGTCCACTGATCCATTCTTGAGCATTTTGGAGATTTGGGGTGATGGTTAGAAACCAAATAAGCTATAGTTTTGAAGGACTCAATCTTATGGGGGACAATCAAAGCAGATTTGGTTCTCTGTTGAGCTGGGGAGATATCAATTTCCCCTACTACATGGGGAAAGATAGCAAAACTTTGCTGCCTTGAGGACTGAAGAGAGAACACCCAGCTTTGGCATCTGGTGAGGGCAGCTTTGGAAGCCCTGGCATCCCTGGAATAAATATTGGTCTTCTCAAAGAGGACAGAGTTTGCAGCAAGAGCAAAACTCAAGAGAGAGAGGTTTGGTGACCTTCAGAAAAATGAATGATCGTAGAAGTCCAAGAAGGAACTAAACTGCTACAAGCACCACTAGGATCCTCAGAAATAACTGAGTGTAGCTCTGGGGTTAGGGAAAGTGTCGCGAAAGGCTTTCAGTTAATGAGATTCAATTCTCTTTCCCGTATTGATAAGGTCTGGGAAAGGCCAGATGTTTCAGATAAATCAATAGAGAATGAGCCTTCCCAGGCTTTCTTTTGAGCAGGTGCATAAGCATAAACTGAGACTTGATAATCAAGTCATCAAAATAAAGTAGGTCAAATTGTATGGGGTTTTGGAGTATCAGGGTATTCAAGAAAGAGCATTTAGATGTAACCAGAACAGATGATAGTTGATTATCTTTCAGGGATTAAGTGTTCTCTTATTCTTCAGTAAGAAGGTGAAACAAAAGAGAAAAATCATTACACGTGTTCTAACCTGAAAGGCCAAGTAGTTATAACCAATAAATATATTGTTCTCATCATAGAATGTGAGTTCAGTCAGTCTCAGTGGATCCATTTGCTATTTTTCTGAAGATTTTTGAAGATTTTGTAGAAATTCTTGTACTGAGGAATCATGACAGAATGGATCCAGATTTTTAGGTTAAAATAATGGTGTTCAGAGAGAATAAAACCAGGTAATAAGTACCTTTGATAGAACTTTGTCATTGTGAGGCTTATTTCTCTTTGGGTATGACACAGTTTGAATGATTACTTATTTCATCCATCCTGTGTAGTAGTATAAATCATCAAGCCATTCATTTATGTTGTGAATATAAATCTTATTCAATAAACTCAGGTGAGCAAGAATGTCACATCTTTATTTGCTTTAAATCAAGTTAAGTAAGTCCCTGGGCTTATGTCCCATAGAGTTATTGAACATTCTTAGTCATTATTGGTGTTCCCTTTCCAATGACCCAAGGTCAGGTAAAGGTTCTGAGAGTCTTACATTAACACTTATATGTCAGGAAAGTCCACTGAGTACTGCAGAGACGCCCGTTGTTCAAGCTCTCCTTGAGGTCTGCAACTCTGCTACTTCTGCCAAATGGATCACAGGCATCTTGGTTTAGAATGGGAGTCCCAAGGATCTAAATGTACACTTAGCATACATCCTCTTGGAGACTCTGCTCCCTCTGCAGACGGCTGGCAGAAAGCAGAGCCAGGGTCCTTGATATACACCGGGCCTGCCAGTCTCTAACCTTCTCCTAGCCTGGGGTTCCCTTCATTCTCCTTGGATGCTTCCATGTGTCTGCCTCCCTCAGCTCCCAGTATAAGCAATGCAAGAGCTCAGGGTTTTGGTGAACATGTGTTCCACAGGAGATTATCTCCAACAGTGTTGGTTGCTCACTGTTATGAACCTTCACCTGACACAAGGAAGTTTTATGCTGCTGCTGCTGCTGCTGCTAAGTCGCTTCAGTTGTGTCCGACTCTGTGCGACCGTATAGATGGCAGCCCACCAGGCTCCGCTGTCCCTGGGATTCTCCAGGTAAGAATACTGGAGTGGATTGCCATTTCCCTCTCCAGTGCATGAAAGGGAAAAATGAAAGTGAAGTTGCTCAGTCGTCCAATTCTTAGCGACCTCATGGACTGTAGCCTACCAGGCTCCTCCATCCATGGGATTTTCCAGGCAAGAGTACTGCAGTGGGGTGCCATTGCCTTCTCCAAGCTTTATGCTACTTACTTAAAATAGAACACACTCAGCATCAGCAATGGCAAATTACTACCCCAGGGGGTATCCCTGTATTATTTATCCAGCAGTGAACGACCCATAACTATTCAGCAGTTATCTACAGACTCTGGACTAGGCACTGAGACATAATAGCACACATGACAGAGACTTACTACCATTTTCAAGGACATCATAGTGAACAATACATACAAGTTAACAGCCAATGACAACACAGTTGATAAATTTGGGAGAGTCATCTTATTTAGAGTTGGGAGGTGCAGAAATCATTCTTGGAGGATGTTTCATTTAAGTTGAAAATGGAAAAAGAGCAAGTGTTAGCTGGTCAAATGAGGATGTGAGTCAGAATCAATAACGTGGAAAATAAAAAGGATGAACAACATGTGCACACATTGGGGTTAAGAGAGATACCAGCACGTTTTAAGAATTGAAACATCAACCAGCCTTGGATGCTAGGGTTCAGGGTGGGGTGTGGAGAGAAATGAAGTTAGAGGATTAAACACAGCTCCAATAGGTGAAGAGCTTGCAATGTATGCTAAGGACCTTAAAGTTGAGGGAGTTGGCTCACATAACACCCATCCCAAGCTTATTTTCTTGTCTTATTTTTTTATTATGGCTGTAAAATTAAAATACAGGGAACTAATATGTTTTTGTTTTAGAATGATTATTCCAGCTCCTTTGTGACAGCTGCTTTCAAGGGGGACGAGAGTACCTTTGAGAACAATAAGAGCGTTGTTGGAAATCTAGGTGGGAAGTGATAGTAGCTGGCGTATGTCTAAGACATTCACGTTGGAGAGACCCAGGTAGATCTAAGTAGGACTTAAGGGGGAATGTTAACTGGTGGTTAGATATACAAAGCAATTGAGAGATTTGTGGCTTGAATCAGTGGGCAGAATAAATATTTTGTCTAAGTGCTTATTTCTCTAAATAATACATGTGTTAAAAATCTTTTTCATATTTTGAATGATTCCCTTACACTGGCAGATAGAATGAAGTTTTCCTGCGTTTTCAAGCATGACTATAGAGATTTGAAGCTCCAGGAATGCTGAAATCTCTAATAGAAAACTTGTCACTTTCCTGACTTGGGAATGATCCTGTTCCCTTTGGCACCAAAACAAAGCCTTCAGAGATAGTTTTGGAAAGTGTTTCACACATTAGCCAATACTTGGAGTTGAGGTTATCTAAGACATTTAAGTTCTGAGAACTCAGCCATGAACATCCTCACTGTCCAAAACAACAACAGGAAGAGTGAAACTGGCAAAGCTCTCACTGTTTCCTAGTCCTCATCCATGCCCTGGGCCTCTGACCAGCAGCCTGTTTGCAACCTAGCCCATGCCTGAGCTCTGGTCCACCATGCTGTGGACTTCAGTAAACTTTATGTGGGCACGGGAGGGAGTGAATGGAGCTGAGCACCCACAGAATGGTGAGGTGAAGAGGTGGACTAAATCTCTAGTTTACATTATTTTCCTTAATACATATAATAGATGATTCAATTTCTGCTTTTTTTTTTTTTGTAATTCAATTTCCTTTCTTTTTCTCTTTTGAAATTTTTTTTCTGTATTGGGGTATAGCCAATTAACAACGTTGTGATAGTTTCAGATCATTCAATTTCCAATTTCTTCCTTTTTTTTTTTACTTCCACAGACATAGGCACAAAAGGCTTTTCTGTTTTCCAGGGAAAGATAGAGCTTTCTTGGTGGTTCAGATGGTAAAGAATCTGTCTGTAATGCAAGAGATCCAGGTTCTATTCCTGGGGTCAGAAGATACCCTAGAGAAGGAAATGGCAACCTACTCCAGTATTCTTGCCTGGAGAATCCCATAGACAGAGGAGCCTGATAGGCTACAGGTCGTGGGATCACAAAGAGTTGGCCATGACTGACAGACTTTCACTTTCTTTTTTTTCAGAGAGAGAGAATGACAGAGAGTGTGAGAGAGAGAAATCCTATGTAACCGGATAAGCACAGATAAAAAAAACCAATGGTCTTCCCTATATGTAGAAAAGTATAAAAAAAAAACCAATGGTCTTCCCTATATGTAGAAAAGTATAAAACACTAATGAAAGAAATCAAAGATGACACAAATACATGGAGAAATATACCATGTTCATGGCTCAGAAGAATCAATATAGTGAAAATGAGTGTACTACCCAAAGCAATCTATAGATTCAATGCAATCCTTATCAAGCTACCAATGGTATTTTTCAGAGAACTAGAACAAATAATTTCACAATTTGTATGGAAATACAAAAAAACCTCGATTAGTCAAAGCAATCTTGAGAAAGAAGAATGGAACAGGAAGAATCAACTTGCCTGACTTCAGACTATACTACAAAGCTATAGTCATCAAGACAGTATGGTACTGGCACAAAGACAGAAATATAGATCAATGGAACAAAATAGAAAGCCCAGAGACAAATCCATGCACCTATGGACACCTTATCTTTGACAAAGGAGGCAAGAATATACAAAGGAGAAAAGACAATCTCTTTAACAAGTGGTCCTGGGAAAACTGGTCAAACACTTGTAAAAGAATGAAACTAGAACACTTTCTAACACCATACACAAAAATAAACTCAAAATGAATTAAAGATCTAAATGTAAGACCAGAAACTATAAAACTCCTAGAGGAAAACATAGGCAAAACACTCTCTGACATAAATCACAACAGGATCCTTTATGACCCACCTCCCAGAGTAATGGAAATAAAATAAAAAATAAACAAATGGGACCTAATTAAACTAAAAGCTTTTGCACAACGAAGGAAACTATAAGCAAGGTGAAAAGACAGCCTTCAGAGTGGGAGAAAATAATAGCAAATGAAGCAACGGACAAAGAATTAACCTCAAAAATATACAAGAAGCTCATGCAGCTCAATTCCAGAAAAATAAACGACCCAATCAAAAAATGGGCCAAAGAACTAAACAGACATTTCTCCAAAGAAGACATACAGATGGCTAACAAACACATGAAAAGATGCACAACATCACTCATTATCAGAGAAATGCAAATCAAAATCACAATGAGGTACCATCTCACGCCAGTCAGGAAGGCTGCTATCAAAAAGTTCTACAAACAATAAATGCTGGAGAAGGTACAGAGAAAAGGGAACAATCTTACACTGTTGGTGGGAATGCAAACTAATACAGCCACTATGGAGAACAGTGTGGAGATTCCTTAAAAAACTGGAAATAGAACTGCCATATGACCCAGCAATCCCACTGCTGGGCATACACACTGAGGAAACCAGAACTGAAAGAGACATGTGTACCCCAATGTTCATCGCAGCACTGTTTACAATAGCTAGGACATGGAAGCAATCTAGTTGTCCATCAGCAGATGAATGGATAAGAAAGCTGTGGTACATATATACAATGGAATATTCAGTTCAGTTCAGTTCAGTCGCTCAGTCGTGTCCAACTCTTTGTGACCCCATGAACCACAGCATGCCAGGCCTCCCTGTCCATCACCAACTCCCGGAGTTTACCCAGACTCATGTCCATAGAGTCGGTGATGCCATCCAGCCATCTCATCCTCTGTCGTCCCCTTCTTCTCCTGCCCCCAATCCTTCCCAGCATTAGGATATTTTCCAATGAGTCAACTCTTCCCATGAGGTGGCCAAAGTATTGGAGTTTCAGATTCAACATCAGTCCTTTCAATGAACACCCAGGACTGATCTCCTTTCGGATGGACTGGTTGGATCTCCTTGCAGTCCAAGGGACTCTCAAGAGTCTTCTCCAACACCACAGTTCAAAAGCATCAATTCTTCGGCACTCAGCTTTCTTCACAGTCCAACTCTCACACCCACACATGACTACAGAAAAGCCATAGCCTTGACTAGACGGACCTTTGTTGGCAAAGTAATGTCTCTGCTTTTTAATATGCTATCTAGGTTGGTCGTAACTTTCCTTCCAAGGAGTAAGCGTCTTTTAATTTCATGGCTGCAATCACCATCAACAGTGATTTTGGAGCCCCCCAAACTAAAGTCTGACACTGTTTTCCCATCTATTTCCCATGAAGTGATGTGACCAGATGCCAAGATCTTAGTTTTCTGAATGTTGAGCTTTAAGCCAACTTTTTCACTCTCCTCTTTCACTTTCATCAAGAGGCTCTTTAGGTCTTCTTCACTTTCTGCCATAAGGGTGGTGTCATCTGCATATCTGAGGTTATTCATATTTCTCCCAGCAATCTTGATTTCAGCTTTTGTTTCTTCCAGCCCAGAGTTTCTCATGATGTACTCTGCATATCAGTTAAATAAGCAGAGTGACAATATATAGCCTTGACATACTCCTTTTCCTATTTGGAACCAGTCTATTGTTCCATGCCCAGTTCTAACTGTTGCTTCTTGACCTGCATACAGGTTTCTCCAGAGGCAAGTCAGGTGGTCTGGTATTCCCATCTCTTTCAGAATTTTCCGCAGTTTATTGTGTTCCACACAGTCAAAGGCTTTGGCATAGTCAATAAAGCAGAAATAGATGTTTTTCTGGAACTCTTTTGCTTTTTTGATGATCCAGAGGATGTTGGGAATTTGATCTCTGGTTCCTCTGCCTTTTCTAAATCCAGCTTGAACATCTGGAAGTTCATGGTTCACGTGTTGCTGAAGCCTGGCTTGGAGAATTTTGAGCATTACTTTAGTGGCATGTGAGATGAGTGCAATTGTGCAGTAGTTTGAGGATTCTTTGGCATTGCCTTTCTTTGGGATTGAAATGAAAACTGACCTTTTCCAGTCCTGTGGCCACTGCTGAGTTTCCCAAATTTGCTGGCATATTGAGTGCAGCACTTTCACAGCATCATCTTTCAGGATTTGAAATAGCTCAAATGGAATTCCATCACCTCCACTAGCTTTGTTCATAGGTATGCTTTGACTTCACATTCCAGCATGTCTGGCTCTAGGTGAGTAATCACACCATCGTGATTATCTGGGTCGTGAAGATCTTTTTTGTACAGTTCTTCTGTGTATTCTTGCCACCTCTTCTTAATATCTTCTGCTTCTGTTAGGTCCATACCATTTCTATCCTTTATCGAGCCCATATTTGCATGAAATGTTCCCTTGGTATCTCTGATTTTCTTGATCGATCTCTAGTCTTTCCCATTCTGTTGTTTTCATCTATTTCTTTGCATTGATCGCTGAGGAAGGCTTTCTTATCTCTCCTTGCTATTCTTTGGAACTCTGCATTCAGATGGGAATATCTTTCCTTTTCTCCTTTGCTTTTCGCTTCTCTTCTTTTCCCAGCTATTTGTAAGGCCTCCTCAGATAGCCATTTCTTTTCCACAGGGATAGTCTTGATACCTGACTCCTGTACAATGTCACGAACCCCTGTCCATAGTTCACCAGGCACTCTGTCTATCAGATCTGGTCCCTTAAATCTATTTGTCACTTCCACTGTATAATCATAAGGGATTCGATTTAGGTCCTACCTGAATGGTCTAGCGGTTTTCCCTACTTTCTTCAAGTTAAGTCTGAATTTGGCAATAAGGAGTTCATGATATGAGTCACAGTCAGCTCCTGGTCTTGCTTTTGCTGACTGTATATAGCTTCTCCATCTTTGGCTGCAAAGAATATAATCAATCTGATTTCGGTGTTGACCATCTGGTGATGTCCATATGTAGAGTCTTCTCTTGTGTTGTTGGAAGAGGGTGTTTGCTATGATCAGTGCATTCTCTTTGTAAAACTCTATTACTCAGGTATTAAAAGAATGTTTCAGAATCAGTTCTAATGAGGTGGGTGAAACTGGAGCCTATTATACAGAGTGAAGTAAGTCAGAAAGAAAAAAACCAATACAGTGTATTAATGCATATATATGGAATGTAGAAAGATGGTAATGATGACCTTATATGCGAGACAGCAAAAGAGACATGGATGTAAAGAACAGACTTTCGGACTCTGTGGGAGAAGGAGAGGGTGGGATGATTTGAGAGAATCGCATTGAAACATGTATATTACCATACGTGAAATATATCGCCAGTCCAGGTTCGATGCATGAGACAGGGTGCTCAGTGCTGGAGCACTGGGATTACCCTGAGGGGTGGGATGGGGAGGGAGGTGGGAGGGGGGTTCAGGATGGGAAACACATGTACACCCATGGCTGACTCATGTCAATGTATGGCAAAAACCACTACAATATTGTAAAGTAATTTGCCTCCAATTAAAAAAAGAAAGAAACCAATGGTCTTCATCACTCAGTCCAGGTCTACACTGCCTGCCTGGGGGTGCAGCCTCTTTGTGACGCCTGGGCCCAGGCTAAAAAGACTCGCTCATAAGGGAAAAGACTGATGTGTATAGCAGTCACTGAGTGGAGTGGCAGCCCTCCCTCTTCCAAGTCTCTAGGCCATTCTCGCTTTGCTACACATCTGGAATTTGAGGATCTCTTTGGGAATTACAGAGCTCCGGGTGGATGGGAGGCCCATGCTGAAGAGGAGTGTGGAGAAGGGATAATTTATGGGGATAGAGGCAAGCATCATTCTGTAGCAGAAGCAGATCACTTTTTTGGGGGAGGAGTGCTCTTTGATAAGAACTAGTCCTAAAGGAAATCAAGCCTGAATATTCATTGGAAGGACTGATGCTGAAGCTGAAGCTCCAATACTTTGGTCATCTGATATGAAGAGCTGACTCGTTGGAAAAGACCCTGGTGCTGGGAAGGATTGAAGGCAGGAGGAGAAGGAGATGACAGAGGATGAGATGATTGGATGGCATCATCCACACAATGGACATGAGTTTGAGAAAACTCCAGGGGATAGTGAAGGACAGGGAAGCCTGGTGTACTGCAGTCCATGGGGTCACAAAGAGTCAGACATGACTTAGTGACTGAACAATAAAAATAGTCTTTGGTATGAAACACTGGAGATGTGAAATTGTGGGACTTTGTGTTGTCATCAGAAGTAAATAACAATGTCTATCATCATGGAACTTTAGTCTTGATGTCCTGGGCTGGGGGCTGCCAATATATGGGGTTCATAGTAGAATGTTCTCCAACCCCAGCTGCAGTCCTGGGGCTGTGACCCTGTCTGACAGCAGCATCCTGAGTGTACCTACTGGAGCTGACACCTCAGCAGCGTCCTGTCTTAGACTGAGGAATTTTTGCTTTATACCTGGAATCACTGTGGACACTGGACTTCCTTTCTCTGCTCTTCATTAACATCACAAATGCACATTTCTTCTTAAGTGAAAGGTAGTCTATATGTTTTGTTTTTTTTCCAGAAGGAATCAAAATTATGGAATTTATTTTTTACATTGGGAAGGACTTTAGACATAATCCAGCATCCAATATTGGTTTTCTATTACTGCTGTAACAAATTATTACAAATCTAGTGGCTTAACACAGTACCAACACAAATTTATTATTTTTTAAAAAATTATTTGTTTACTTATTTTTGGCTGTGCTGTGTCTTTGTTGCTGCAAGGGCTTTTCTCTAGTTATAGTGAGCAGAGGCTGCTCTGTTGCAGTGCTCGGACTTATTACATTGGCTTCTCTCGTTTTGGAGCATGGGCTTTAGAGCATGTGGGCTTCAGTAGTTGCAGCTTCCAGGCTGTAGATCACAGGTTCAATAGTTGTGGTACAAGGGCTTAGTTGCTCTGCAGCATGCAGGATCTTCCTGGATCAGGGATCAAACTGGTCTGCTGCATTGGCAGGTGGATTCTTTTACCACTGAGCCACCAGAGAAGCCCACAAATTTATGATCTTACAGTTCTGGAGGTCAGAAGTTGAAAGTGGGTAGGCCCACAGGGCTGTGTTCTTTCTAGAGGTTCTAGGGGTGAATCTGTTTCTTTGCCTTCTCTAGCAGCTAGAGAGCACCTACATTCCTTGGCTTGTGGCTCCTTCTTCCATCTCCAGAGGCAATGAAATAGCATTTTCCCTTCTCTCCAACCTCCTTCCTCTCTGTCGTTATATCGAGCCTCCTGGACACCAGCATAATTTCTCCATCTCAACATCCTTAGCTAATCTGCAAAGGTAATGTATTCACAGGTTTCATAGAACATAGACAGGCTATTCAGTCTATCACATTCATTTTACAGAAGATATAACAGACTCTAAAGGAGAGAAATTAAAAAAAATTAATTCACAGGGCTTGTCTGGATTGTGGCTAGTCCCTATATTTTGGTGGAATGGGGGGTTAATGCTGTGCTGGGTGCACGGCATGGTGAGTGGAAAGTGGGGACATGACAGCCCACACTCAGTCCCTCAGCTAGATAGCCATGTGAAGCAGAGAGCACATGGGTGTCTAGTAGACAGTTCCCTGTAGTGTACAGTGTACTGTAGTCCTGCAGTATTCAGTCCATGTTGCCTTTCAACTCTGTGTGAGAGAGACAGGATGAGACTAGGGACCTGAGACCCTTTTTGCAGTGTCAAACCTGGACAAACAGCTCTTTGAGCAACAAAGTATTGAATACAAAACTATAGGGGCTGAAGATAACTGTGCATGTGTCATTGGGGCAAATTATAAACAATCAGATACAAAAAGACCAAAACCTAACTGCCACTTTTGAGGAGCTGGGAACAAAAGCAGGATACTCCCACCTTGGGGAGTGAACAAGGGAACCTATTACTTATTTTTTATGCAGTATAAGTTCTGATGAAGCCTTGCCTGAATTCCCTGTCTGGTCTCATCAATTTCTTTTGATTAAGGAGGCCAAGAACTCTGGTCCAGAACACAAATACCTTCCATTCAGTTCACATATGCCAGACTTATTTATCAATATTTGAATGACTGTTTTCCTGTTCCATCTCACAGTCTCCATAAGTGTGTACATCCAAGTTAGTGTTCCTTTTATATGTGGACTGCTTGCATCTTGTTTTATAGTACCAAAAATTTTAACCTCGTCTAAAAGGGCAAGGCATTTTGGCTCCAAACTTTTCAAATCCTCTGTGGCAATGTTACCTTTCTATACCATTATTACAAAGGGGCTTTGGTCAGGCTTGACTTAAATGAAAATTCCTCTAAACCAGCACTGTCCAGTAGGACTTTCTGCAATTGTGATGGTGGTTTAGTCACTAAGTGGTATCCAGCTCTGCAAACCCATGGACTGTAGCTTGCCATTCTCTTCTGTCTGTGGGACTTTCCAGGCAAGAATATTGGAGTAAGTTGCCATTTCCTTCTCCAGGGAATCTTCCCCACCCAGGGATCAAACCTGGGTCTCCAGCACTGCAGACAGATTCTTTATCAACTGAGCTACCAGGGAAGCCCTGCAATGATGGAAAAGTTTTAATATACACTGTCCAGTATGGCAGCCACTCGACATATGTGGTTACTGAGCCCCTGAAATGTGGCTTAGTGTGACTGAGGAATTGCATTTTACATTTTATTTAATTTCAATTAACTTAAATAGTCATATGTGGCTACTGTATTGGATAGCACTGATCGAGATTCTTTCCCTGAGATAAAGGGAAATAAGTGTAGAGTGTAGGATAGGATATAATCACAAAAGTTTATAATCAGGAGAAAAAAGGAAGTAGAGGTCTAAACTTGAATAAAATGAAGAAAACTTTGGAAGGTTTAAAGATTGCCTTCCATCAAGCTAGGGACCTAATTTTCTCTCATTTCTACCAGAGGGTAAATAGGCTGTTATCAAATAATTTAATGTATTCTGGGTGCAAATCTTTAGAAGTGTGTGCTTTTTGCTTTTATTCCTTCTTTTGTGTTAAGTATTTTTCTTAGAATTTATTTTCTCCTTTATCTTTTTCTCTTTCTCTTTCATAGAGGTGAGTTTATTCATGCTTGCTATTTAGAACATCTTTTGATTCTGTTCCCATGTATCACAGGTAAGGCTTCAGTAGTATTCTTTCTCTTGAGATGTTAAGTGGACTAAAGGCACCCCAGGAGCACTAGCTTATAGTGGCATTTTATGTATTGTTAGCTCAAAATTGTAAGTTCAAAATTGTGCCCTGGATGGTATAGAGGCCTTTTCCTTGAAAAAAGAGAAAATACAGCATTGGAAGAATGTTTGGGATTAGGATTCAGGTCTAGGGTGTTCATCAACAATAAGACCGCAGTTTCTCTGACAGAAAGTTAAACGTGGCATTTCTTGAGAGGTAAAGAGTGTGTTCTGTGGCCTCTCTTGAGAGAATGGGAGAGGTCAATGTCTAGGGGAGGTTCCAGGACTGAGGAAGGGAACTCAGGATGAGTCTGCAAAAGAGGGGCTTTATAGGAGATAGAAAAACACTGGGAACAGGCATTCTCCTTGTTTTTGCAGGAGGGAGTATAGCATTATACACACTTGGTGTGATGGATGTGCAGGATGACCTTCTGTCAGTAGACCCAGAGAGAGCTGAACTAGGGTCAAGCTGTAGGAAGCAACAGAAGAGTGAAAGAAAAGAAAATGACAAAAAGGAACAGGAAAGGCAAAATGATGGGGATAAATATTAGTGTGGAAGATGTCTCATTCCATTTCAGCTCCATCCACTGTGAAAAACACAGGGGCACTCAAAGGATGGTGAGAAAAAGGAAGCAGTTTCTAGAGGCATCACTACAAGACATGAGGGATACTGACAATGGGTTGCTTTCTCTGACATCTGTAGTACAGAGGAGATAAGCAGCTGCCTACAGGAGATTACTGCGGTAGGAATCCCCACTGTGAATGTGGCCGCACACCCAGTACAAAGAAGACATTGTGAGTTACAGATGCGTAAAAGGATATTACGTGCCTATGAGGAAATGCTAAGAATGAGAGCGATGAAAACTGGAATGCATTTTGAATTTTTCAGGAAATCCTTTACTCTTTTATCCACTTACCCATGGTATATCACCTCCTTTGAGATCCACTAATCTAGCGCAACCTTCTCACTTTGCAGAGGAGCTTACCAAGCTCAGGAAGGAGGATGGCTTTTCTAAAAGTCATATGGGGAGGCGGGGCTAAGATGGCGGAGGAATAGGACGGAGAGACCACTCTCTCCCCCACAAATTTATCGAAAGAACATCAGAAAGCTGAGCAAAGTTCACAAGACTACTTCTGAACGCTGGCAGAGGACGTCAGACATTAATCAAGTCAGCGCATCATCTTCAGAAGGAGGTAGGAGAAATTATAAAAGATAAAAAGAGAGACAAAAGAGTCAGGGACGGAGACCCGTCCCAGGGAGGGAGTCGTAAAAGAGGAGAAATTTCTAAGCACCAGGAAATCTTCTCACCGGCGGGTTTGGGGGAAGATTTCGAATCTCGGAGGGCAACATAACCGGGAGAATCAATAAATAAAACCCACTGATTACGTGCCTAAAGGCAACTTCCAGTAAAGAACCCCAGACGCCCGCATCCGCCACCAGCAAGTGGGGGCTGAACGGAGAGGAGCGGGCGGCACTGCTTGGGGTAAGGACCGGGCCGAATGCCCTGAGGGCAATCGGAGGGAGCTAACGTGAGATAGTAACCTAAACTGTGGGACAGCCAGAGGGAGAGAACTATCCCGCGGAAAGCCCAAAGCTAAGGCACTGCCGGCCCGCTCACAGAACAAAGGACTGAGCGATACAGGGGAAGAGCTAGCCGGCTGCGGACCGCCCCATCCCCCGCCGGACACAGTGGGCAGGCGGGACCAGCCAGAGCCGGAAAGGGGCAAACTCGGCTCCAGAGAGGGCACCCCCTACCAAACTGCGAACAGGCTCCCAGTTTCTAAGCAAAGACTGCCTGAGATCCCGGAGGGTCTACAGCCGCCGGGAGGGTCGCAGCCAGAGACCAGCTCCCCAGAAGCGACACAAAGCACACCGGAGCCGGAGCCGGGCGCGCAGGTAAACAGAGGCGGGGACCAGGGAGATGATAAGCCGCATCTCCCCAACAGGGGAGAGTGCGCTCGCCAAACTCCCGGCTGCCTGAGCTGCTCCGACCGGGAACGGCGCAAACCGCGAACCCAACCGAGTCTGCGCCTCGGTGGAGGACCCGGGAAGCGCGCCCGTAAACTGAGGCGGGGACCAGGGAGGTGATAAGCCGCATCGCCCCAACAGGGGAGAGTGCGCTCGCCAAACTCCTGGCTGCCTGAGCTGCTCTGACCGGGAACGGCGCAAACCGCCGGCCCAAACGAGTCTGCGCCTTTGTGGAGTACCCGGGAACCTGAACCTGAGCAGTTTAAACCTGGGAAGTGCGCGCATATCAGGGCCCACCCCCTGGCAGAGTAACCCGAAGCCTGAGCAGGGTAGATGGGGAAAGCACACACGCCATGAGCGGGGGCGAACCCAGTGTGGCCGAGACACTGCGAGCTCTCCACACACACGCCAGTGATATTGGTTTGCAGTGGTCCTCTCTCCCCACAGCAGGACTGAGCAAGTGAACCTAAAGAGACCACCTCCGCCCCTTTGTGGCAGGGCGGAAATTAGACACTGAAGAGACCTCCAAACAAAAGCCAAATAAACAGAGGGAAGCGCGTTGGAAGGGACAGGCCAACAGATTAAAATCCCTGTAGTTAACACTGACTGCATTGAAAGGGGCCTATAGATCTTGAAAAGTATAACAGGAACAAGGATCTATCTGAAACCGAAGAGACCCCCACACGGCTCACAACTGCTCCAGAGAAAGTCCGGGATATATATTTTTACTATTATCATTTTTTAAAAATTTTTTTATTTTCTTTCTTTCTTTTTTATTTAAGACCTCTATTACACCTTTAATTTTCATTTTCATAACCCACTACTATCTTAAAAAAAAAAAAACTATTTTTAAAACAAACTGCGTACATATATCATACTTTTTGTGTTTTATTTTATTTTATTTTATTTTATTTTTTTTTACTGTTTTTTTCTGTTTTTCTTTTTTTTTTACTGTTATACTGTTTTACTGTCTTTTTTCTTTTTATACTGTTTTCTTTTTTCTTTTTTTTATATTGTATGATTTATAAGAGTCTAACCTCTACTCTAGATTTTTAATCTTTGTTTTACATATTTGGTATCAATTTTGTGCATTTAAGATTACAATCTTTAGTACCCATTTTTACTCAGGAGTGTGATTACTGGCTTGATTACTCTCTCCCTCTATTGACGCTCTTTCTTCTCCCCCAGGGAACCTCTATCCCCCACCCTCATCCTTCTCTTCTCAACCCAATTCTGTGAATCTCTGAGGGTGTTCTGGGTACCGGAGAACACTTCGGGAACAGAATACTGCCCAGATCTCTCTCTCCCCTCTTGATTCCTCCCTTTCTACTCATCCTCATCTCTATTGCCTTCCTCCCCCCTCTCTATGTATCTCTGTGAACCTCTCTGAGGGCTCCAGACTGCGGAGAGCACAGAGGGAAGTGCTTACTGGCTAGACTGCTCTCCCCACGTTTGAGTCCCCCTCCTCTCCTCCTGGTCACCTCAACCTCCCTCCCCTTCACCTCTCCGTGTAACTCAGTGAACCTCTCTGGGTATCCCTCACAGTGGAGAATCTTTTCACCATTAACCTGAAAGTTTTATTATTGATGCTGTATGGATGGAGTAGTCTTGAGGCTACTGCAAGAATAAGACTGAAAGCCAGAGGCAACATTAATTAATAAGAGATCTTCCAAAAGCCTCCACATATACACTGAAACCAAGCTCCACCCAAGAGCCAATAAGTTCCAGAGCAAGACATACCACGCAAACTCTCCAGCAACGCAGGAACATAGCCCTGAGCATCAATATACAGGCTGCCCAGAGGCACACCAAATCTATAGACATCTCAAAACTCAATACTGTACACTCCATTGCACTCTAAAGAGAAGAAATCCAGCTCCACCCACCAGAACACCGACACAAGCTCCCCCAACCAGGAAACCTTGACAAGCCACCCATCCAACCCCACCCACAGTGAGGAACCTCCACAATAAAGAGGAACTTCAAACTACCAGAATACAGAAAGGCCACGCCTAACACAGCAATCTAAACAAGATGAAAAGGCAGAGAAATACTCAGCAAGTAAAGGAAAATGAGAAATGCCCACCAAACCAAACAAAAGAGGAGGAGATAGGGAACCTATCTGAAAAAGAATTTAGAATAATGATAGTAAAAATGATCCAAAATCTTGAAAATAAAATGGAGTTACAGATAAATAGCCTGGAGACAAGGATTGAGAAGATGCAAGAAATGTTTACCAAGGACCTAGAAGAAATAAAAAGGAGTCAATATATATTGAATAATGAAATAAAGGAGATAAAAGACACGCTGGAGGGAACCAACAGTAGAATAACAGAGGCAGAAGATAGGATAAGTGAGGTAGAAGATAGAATGGTGGAAATAAACGAAGCAGAGAGGAAAAAAGAAAAAAGAATCAAAAGAAATGAGGAAAACCTCAGGGACCTCTGGGACAATATGAAACGCCCCAACATTCGAATCATAGGAGTCCCAGAAGAAGAAGATAAAAGGAAAGGCCATGAAAAGATACTCGAGGAGATAATAGTTGAAAATTTCCCTAAAATGAGGCAGGAAATAGTCACAGAAGTCCAAGAAACCCAGAGAGTCCCAAACAGGATAAACCCAAGGCGAAACACCCCAAGACACATATTAATCAAATTAACAAAGATCAAACACAAAGAACAAATATTAAAGGCAGCAAGGGAAAAACAACAAATAACACACAAGGGGATCCCCATAAGGATAACAGCTGATCTTTCAATAGAAACTCTTCAGGCTAGAAGGGAATGGCAGGACATACTTAAAGTAATGAAAGAGAAAAATCTACAACCCAGATTACTGTACCCGGCAAGGATCTCATTCAGATATGAAGGAGAATTCAAAAGCTTTACAGACAAGCAAGAACTGAGGGAATTCAGCACCACCAAACCAGCTCTCCATCAAATGCTAAAGGATCTTCTCTAAACAGGAAACACAGAAAGGATGTTTAAACACGAACTTAAAACTACAAAGTAAATGGCAACGGGACCATACTTATCAATAATTACCTTAAATGTAAATGGGTTGACTGCCCCAACCAAAAGACAAAGAGTGGCTGAGTGGATACAAAAACAAGACCCCTACATATGCTGTCTACAAGAGACCCACCTCAAAACTAGGGACACATACAGACTGAAAGTGAAGGGATGGAAAAATATATTTCATGCAAATGGAGACCAAAAGAAAGCAGGAGTCGCAATACTCATTTCAGATAAAATAGACTTTAAAATAAAGGCTGTGAAAAGGGACAAAGAAGGACACTACATAATGATCAAAGGGTCAATCCAAGAAGAAGATGTAACAATTATAAATATATATGCACCCAACATAGGAGCACCACAATATATAAGGCAAATACTAACAAGAATGAAAGGGGAAATTAACAATAACACAATAATAGTGGGAGACTTTAATACTCCACTCACACATATGGATAGATCAACTAAACAGAAAATTAACAAGGAAACACAAACTTTAAATGATACTATAGACAAATTAGATTTAATCGATATTTTCAGGACTTTCCACCCCAAAACAAGCAATTTCACCTTTTTCTCAAGTGCACACGGAAGTTTCTCCAGGATAGTTCACATCCTGGGCCATTAATCTAGCCTTGGTAAATTCCAAAAAATTGAAATCATCCCAGCCATCTTCTCTGACCACAATGCAGTAAGATTAGACCTCAATTACAGGGAAAAAACTATTAAAAATTCCAACATATGGAGGCTAAACAACACGCTTCTGAATAACCAACAAATCACAGAAGAAATCAAAAAAGAAATCAAAATATGCATAGAAACGAATGAAAATGAAAACACAACAACCCAAAACCTATGGGACACTGTAAAAGCAATGCTAAGGGGAAGGTTTATAGGAATACAGGCGTACCTCAAGAAACAAGAAAAAAATCAAATAAATAAACTAACTCTACACCTAAAGCAACTAGAGAAGGAAGAAATGAAGAACCCCAGGGTTAGTAGAAGGAAAGAAATCTTAAAAATTAGGGCGGAAATAAATGCAAAAGAAACAAAAGAGACCATAGCAAAAATCAACAAAACTAAAAGCTGGTTTTTCGAGAAGATAAACAAAATTGACAAGCCATTAGCCAGACTCATCAAGAAACAAAGGGAGAAGAATCAGATCAACAAAATTAGAAATGAAAATGGAGAGATCACAATAGACTACACAGAAATACAAAGGATCATAAGAGACTACTACCAACAGCTATATGCCAATAAAATGGACAACTTGGAAGAAATGGACAAATTCTTAGAAAAGTATAACTTTCCAAAATTGAACCAGGAAGAAATAGAAGATCTTAACAGACCCATCACAAGCACGGAAATCGAAACTGTAATCAGAAATCTTCCAGCAAACAAAAGCCCAGGACCAGATGGCTTCACAGCGGAATTCTACCAAAAAAATTTAGAGAAGAGCTAACACCTATCCTACTCAAACTCTTCCAGAGAATTGCAGAAGATGGTAAACTTCCAAACTCATTCTATGAGGCCACCATCACCCTAATTCCAAAACCAGACAAAGATGTCACAAAAAAAGAAAACTACAGGCCAATATCACTGATGAACATAGATGCAAAAATCCTTAATAAAATTCTAGCAAACAGAATCCAACATCATATTAAAAAGATCATACATCATGACCAAGTGGGATTTATCCCAGGAATGCAAGGTTTCTTTAACATCCGCAAATCAATCAATGTAATTCACCACATTAACAAATTGAAAGATAAGAACAATATGATTATCTCAATAGATGCAGAAAAAGCCTTTGACAAAATTCAACATCCATTTATGATAAAAACTCTCCAGAAAGCAGGAATAGAAGGAACATACCTCAACATAATAAAAGCTATATATGACAAACCCACCGCAAACATTATCCTCAATGGTGAAAAACTGAAAGCATTTCCCCTAAAGTCAGGAACAAGGCAAGGATGCCCACTTTCACCACTACTATTCAACATAGTTTTGGAAGTTTTGGCCACAGCAATCAGAGCGGAAAAAGAAATAAAAGGAATACAGATAGGAAAAGAAGAAGTAAAACTCTCACTGTTTGCAGATGGCATAATCCTCTACATAGAAAACCCTAAAGATTCTACCAGAAAACTACTAGAGCTAATCAATGAATATAGTAAAGTTGCAGGATACAAAATTAACACACAGAAATCCCTTGCATTCCTATACACCAATAATGAGAAAACAGAAAGAGAAATTAAGGAAACAATACCATTCACCATTGCAACAAAAAGAATAAAATACTTAGGAATATTTCTACCTAAAGAAACAAAAGACTTATATATAGAAAACTATAAAACACTGATGAAAGAAATCAAAGAGGACACAAACAGATGGAGAAATATACCGTGTTCATGGATTGGAAGAATTAATATAGTGAAAATGAGTATACTACCCAAAGCAATCGATAGATTCAATGCAATCCCTATCAAGCTACCAATGATATTTTTCACAGAACTAGAACAAATCATTTCACAATTTGTATGGAAATATAAGAAACCTCGAATAGCCAAAGCAATCTTGAGAAAGAAGAATGGAACTGGAGGAATCAACCTGCCTGACTTTAAGCTCTACTACAAAGCCACAGTCATCAAGACAGTGTGGTACTGGCACAAGGATAGAAATATAGATCAATGGAACAAAATAGAAAGCCCAGAGATAAACCCACGCACCTATGGGCACCTTATCTTCGACAAAGGAGGCAAGAGTATACAATGGAGAAAAGACAATCTCTTTAACAAGTGGTGCTGGGAAAACTGGTCAACCACTCGTAAAAGAATGAAACTAGAACACTTCCTAACACCATACACAAAAATAAACTCAAAATGGATTAAAGATCTAAATGTAAGACCAGAAACTATAAAACTCCTAGAGGAAAACATAGGCAAAACACTCTCCGACATAAATCACAGCAGGATCCTCCATGACCCACCCCCCAGAATATTGGAAATAAAAGCAAAAATAAACAAATGGGACCTAATTAAAATTAGAAGCTTTTGCACAACAAAGGAAACTAGGAGCAAGGTGAAAAGGCAGCCTTCAGAATGGGAGAAAATAATAGCAAACGAAGCAACAGACAAACAATTAATCTCAAAAATATACAAGCAACTCCTGCAGCTGAATTCCAGAAAAATAAACGACCCAATCAAAAAATGGGCCAAAGAACTAAACAGACATTTCTCCAAAGAAGACATACAGATGGCTAACAAACACATGAAAAGATGCTCAACATCACTCATTATTAGAGAAATGCAAATCAAAACCACAATGAGGTACCATTACACACCAGTCAGAATGGCTGCTATCCAAAAGTCTACAAGCAATAAATGCTGGAGAGGGTGTGGAGAAAAGGGAACCCTCTTACACTGTTGGTGGGAATGCAAACTAGTACAGCCACTGTGGAGAACAGTGTGGAGATTCCTTAAAAAACTGGGAATAGAACTGCCATATGACCTAGCAATCCCACTGCTAGGCATACACACCGAGGAAACCAGAATTGAAAGAGATGCGTGTACCCCATTGTTCATCGCAGCACTGTTTACAATAGTTTACAATAGGACATGGAAGCAACCTAGATGTCCATCGGCAGACGAATGGATAAGGAAGCTGTGGTACATATACACAATGGAATATTACTCAGCCATTAAAAAAAAATACATTTGAATCGGTTCTATTGAGATGGATGAAACTGGAGCCCATTATACAGAGTGAAGTGAGCCAGAAAGAAAAGCACGAATACAGTATACTAATGCATGTATATGGAATTTGAAAGATGGTAATAGTAACCCTATATGTGAGACAGAATAAGAGACACAGATGCATAGAACAGTCCTGTGGACTCTGAGGGAGAAGGTGAGGGTGGGACGTTCTGGGACAGTAACATTGAAACATGTATATTGTCATATGTGAAGTGGAACACCATTCCATGTTCTATGCATGGGACGGATGCTCAGGGATGGAGCGTTGGGATGACACAGAGGGATGGGAAGGGGAGAGAGGTGGAGGAGGGCTCGGGAGGGGGAGCACATGTGAACCCATGGCTGATTCATGTCAATGTATGGCAAAAACTACTACAATATTGTAAAGTAATTAGCCCCCAACTAAAATAAATAAATTAAAAAAAAAATAAAAAAAAGTAAAAAAGTAAAAGTCATATGGTCAGATTCAGATGTGCGGCCTAAATCCTGGTCTCATATCTTATTCGGTGTTTGTTTTTTTCCCCTATCTTAACCCGCTAACAATTTGGGAATTGAAAGAACAGTTTTATTTGGGAGTTGCTCGGAAATTCAATACAGTTTTCAAATGATCCATTCTTCTTACTGCGATCCTTGAAGAAAATGATTTTTTGAAAGACTATTAATTCAGTTTAAATGATCTCATAACATATTTACTAGTCCTGTCCACATTTTTCACATCTATATGAAACCCTAATGCCCCAAACCTCACAAATATGTGAAGTAACACTTCCTTTAAAATTTAATGGATATATTTACATTTTATCCAACTAATATATGCTTGTAATTAAAAGATAAAAGAGTGTAGAAGAGTTTTAAAGAAAAGCAATGGTCTCTTGCCTCATCATTCTACATCCAGTCCCACTCCACAAAGGCAATCATTTTGAACTTTAAGACTATTTAAGTTTTTATGGAGGTAGTCTCTTTTTCTATAAAAGTCTTACATTGCTATTTCTTATTTTATCAATTTTAAACATTATCTATAGACTCCCTTTCATGATAGATTCAAGACTGCACATATTCACCACTTCCCCCCAATGAAGGTACATCACCATTTTAGTTAGACTGTTAGCCAACAGTAATATTTACTTTGTAATATTTACTTAGAAATTTTAGTCAGCAGAGATACTATACATCATTATTTCTCTACTCCTCACTTTATATTTTACAGAATGAAAAAATTAATATCCTTACATTCCTTTTACTTCTTCCCTCCTCTTTTCACTTTCACCTTCTATACTTTTAGGTCACTAAATTTTAATAATACTTATAGTATATTGACATAATAAAGATTATGAGCTTTGTCTATAGATTCTTAAAGCTGAAACTCAAGAGCACTGATATGATTATGATTTTGTGACTATTGTTCACTTCAGAGCCAAATTATATGGTATGAGTATATTTCCCTTCTAGTTTTATTTTTAATTTCTAATTGACTTTTTTCTTATATTGTGACTGTCTTTGTAGCAGTAATGATATTGCTGAACCAAAGATATCTTTTTATCCTTACTACCCTGATCTACTGATACCTCTCTTTTGGAGCCAACTATCTTTTTTTCCTCTAATCTGAGCTGATTACTCTTTGGGTTGGTTGAAAAGATGTCATTTGGAGTCTTCCTCTCTTGTTACCCTCCTAAGTGGGAGTCCCAGTTTTTTGATTGCATATATATATATATATAATTTTTTTTTTTTTGGTTTACCTTTTAAATTGTTGGAGTATGTTTTAAGGTAATTTCTCAAGAAAGGGTATGATATGAGGGAGATAAATGTTTTGGGTCTTTACATGTCTGGAAAAAAAAAGTTACTATTGGTTTCTCATATTGAATTGATAGATTGACTGTCAGATTCTAAATTGAAAATACTTTTTGCTTTATTTTTTTGGAGGGTTTATCTTTTAAAATACATGTTGATTTACCAAATCGGATGTCAATTTGCTTCTCATTATTGAGTGAACTGTTTTTTCCCTTCAGGAAATTTTAGGCTAGTCTCTTGACACTCGGGGTTCTGAAATTTCAAGAATGTGGGACTGGATGTGAGTATTTTTCTCTTCATTTATTATATTACACAATTAGTGTGCCATCTTATTCTGGAAAGTTGTTTACCTAATTTTGGGAATTTCTTACATTAGTTCTTCAATAATTACCCATTCTGTATTTTCTCTTTCAAGAATTTGCAATGGTTTGATTATGGAACTTCTGGGTTGATGTTTTTATGAGTTTATTTTCTGTCTCCTTGTGTTTAGATTCCATTTTCATAGAGAGTTTATTTTATATTGTAACTTTTTGTTAATACTTTTCAATTTGGCAATTATATATATTTATTTCTAAGTGCTTTGTTTTGGGTTCTCTGATTATGCTTTTTCCGTAACACTCATGTTGGGGAAGGTCATCAAGAGGACGTGACCACCAGTTGATATAGGAGCTGGCCTCAGGCAATCAGAGGCTCTTCACCCTTCCCTTGTCCTTGGAAGGTACCTTCAGCCTACCATTCCCATACTAGGAGCCATTTTCAAGGATGTTGCCTGGAAAGAGCAATGTGTTGCTGAGACCATGTGGACTAAAAATGCAACTGACTCCCATTAAGACATCTATAGTGATTTTCAAGATTCTGGTGGGCAGGCCTGGAGACCTACTCATCTTGTGGATGCCCAAAACAGACCTCTGCATAAGTTTCCTTGCTTATTAAACCTGCCATCTACCAATCTGGAGTGGTCTGCCTCTTTCTTCAGTCTCTCTTTGCCTTCTATATTCAGGAGTTGGTTTTAGATTTCATCTGGGGAAATTCAGGGGTGGGAACCAATGATTGTCTTCTCATTCTATGAGATTATAATGTCTGAGAATATTAGTTTCCTTTTTAAATTCTCTTTTCTGTCCCCTAAATAATCTATGCTGTTTTCAGAGTTACTTTTTGTTATGGCACTCTTGTTTCATACTTCATTCTTTCCCAAATACAAAATAATACTTTGTTATGCATCATATTTAAAATTAAGACTAGAGAAAAAGGTGTGTGTGTGTGCGCATTCATTGGTGGACTTTCTTTTTTGGGTGACTGGGGAGCCAGTCATTAGGCTGGGGGATTCTCAAGCAACGCAGTCTAAAGGACTTTTAGACCTTTGGAACCTCAGGGCCATGACTAGCTCCTTTTATTCTATTTTGATGAGTTTCTTTTAGAAAACTGCCCATTGTTTATGTATTGATTTTTGGCCTGGATGTAAAATACTTATCTTCCAACTATTCTGGTCAAACCATTATGCAAGAGATTGTGGAGTATGATACCATTAACAGTTTTCAGGCTCTAGTTTCCACTGCATGTGGTTCCCAGAGTCCTGAAGGCAGGCTGGCATCTTTCTAGATTTTCCTGGGTAGACTTTTGCCTCTCCTAGTATCCTTAGCTCCCTTCTCCCCCCTCATATATTCCAGGTTATGGTTTCCTTTGCCCAGATTCAAAATCTTTCATTGCTTTTTCCTTTTCCGGAAATGTTTAGAAATATTTTGCTTGCTAATAGCTTCCCTCCTGTTCTCTTCATTGTTGTGAATTTAACACCTTTCTAATATGGCTTTGGGATACAGAGAGAATAGATAAATATTTTTGCATAGGTGGCAATTTTGAACCAGAAAATCCTCTGTATTCCACCCCTGATTTGATATTTTAATGATTTTTTGCATTATACATATATATATATTAGTATTGGTAATACATGTACATATTACAAAAGTCAAGAAGTGCAAAAGGGTATATAGCAAATTTATGTCTCTCTCCCACCCCTCTTCCTTAGGCATCCAGTCTCTTGTGTGTCCTTCTAGAACTATTCTACACAAACATATATTCTTTTTCATTTAAAAAATGCAAACAGATGCACAAAGACATTGTTTTATACTCTTTGTTTTGCACTTACCAATATCTTGGAGATCATTCCATATTGGTACAGCAAAGAGCTTTTTAAAAATTATTTTTAATCCTCCCTCATGCTAGAAACCATTCAGATTCCAGCTAGCCTAAGACTGGGATTCATATCAAGGGTCTACAAGTTATATCAAGGCAAACATTTGACAATACATTTCTTGCCTGAAACATGAACTCATTATTTCTAGTGAGCTACTGAAAACACACTTTTAAAGGGAAAGTACTGACTATATCCCAAACAAGAGGTTATTAACTGGAAATCTCCCTAGAATACTTACATCTCACCTTGGAAAGAAGGTTCTTTGTGCTGGTGTTACTTTTATAACAACACAATCCTTAATCTGTTAGGTATCCTGAGTTGATGTGCAGGTGAGTGACAGAAGGAAGGAAGGGAAAAAATGTGTCTTTGGCTGCCAACATTTATTTTAAATCTTTATCACTTTGTGCCATTTACATAAATTCCAGATATGAGTGGTTGTTAGGAAGGCATCAACAAAGAACCTCTTCTTTTCTAACAAGAACAATTGAAAGAAAAATCACTATTGAGTATATATCATATCAGTTTCAGATTCAATTATGTTGATATTGTCACACTGGAACAAAGAAATAAACTAGAAATGTGTGTAAAAAGTTAAAAAAATTCTGCAAAATGTTTCACTAATCAATACGTTGTAATTTATTTAACATTTCTTTATTGATCCACTTTTCTCTTTAATCTTTTGCTTTTATAAACAGAGCTACAATGAACTTCCTTTTATACACAGTATTTCATACACAAATGAATAAATGGTAAATTCCTAGGTGTGAAATTAATGGTAAATTGCCAGTTTTCTTGTGTGTGTGGTTGTGTGGTTCAGTTAATGTATGAGACTGCCTATGTCCCCACACCTTTAGCCATGGTACCAGTTAAGATCCAATCATGAAGTGAAAGTTAGTTGCCTGGTTGTGTCGGACTTTGTGTGATCCTATGGACTGTAGCCCACCAGGCTCTTCTGTCCATGGGATTCTTCAGGCAAGAATACTGGAGTTGGTTGCCATTTCCATGTTCAGAGGACCTTCCTGACCCAGGGGTCGAGCCCACGTCTCCTGCATTGGCCAGAGGATTCTTTACCTCTGGGCCCTCAGGGAAGCTCAATCATATACCGTACCAATTATTTAAACAGAGTTTTATGTGAAGAATTGTTAACTTGGTACAATGTTGTGAAGAAGAGAATTAAGACAAGGAGAGAATACTAAATTATCATAGAAGTAGCAATTGCAGAAAGCAGCTGCCATCTCTAAGGCTGGAGGAGCACGTGAAGAAGTTGAGATAATTAAAACTTAGAAGCTCAGAGGAGGGAACCTCACAGTATTGAACACAGACCTCTTTGGAATAGGATTTTATTCAACTGGTGCTGTGAGCTTGGAGGAAGGACCCTGGGGACCTGACCAAACTGCAACCGAGGGAGGACTAATTGGTTAGAGATGGTTCACTGAGAGAGAAAAAGTGAAGTGAAGTCACTCAGTCGTGTCCGACTCTTTGCGACCCCATGGATGTAGCCTACCAGTTTCCTCTGTGACAAGGATACTGGAGTGGGTTGCCATTTCCTTCTCCAGAGCAGATGATAAAAACACCAAGTAGCTGAACATGGGGATCTGTAAGTACCTTCATCTGGCCAAGATGCTGGCGGTAGGACAAGAGCAGGTGAACCTGCTCCATGCTGTCCGGATGTCCCAAATCTCCCACCTGCCTGGCTTCCCTGCTGGAGGGGAAGGGGTTCCCTTGCTGCCTGCGTGGGTCCAGGGAAACCCTGTTGGCTGGCAAGCCAGAGCAGTGTTTCCGGGTGACAGACAGCACGTTGGTCTTCAGATTCCTTGGGTGAGATTCCGCACGTGGCCTTGACTAGATGCCAGCACTCTCACTAAGGAGCAGAGGCCCCTGGGATGGGGCCTCAGTGCAGGGCTGACATACATGGTTGTCCTGATGTTAATTCTATGGCCGTTCTGGCTCCATCCTAGGTATCCATCCTCTGGGCTTAAGGTGAGGCTAACTTTAAAAAAAAAAACTATTTCATCTTTAATTGGAGGATAACTGCTTTACAATGTTGTATTGGTTTCTGCCATACAACAACACAAATCAGCCATAAGTGTACATATTTCTCCTCCCTCTTGCACCTCCCTTCTACCCCCTACCCCATCCTCCCCCTCTGCCTGTGTGCTAAGTCACTTCAAGTTGTGTCTGACTCTTTGGACTGTAGCCCACCAGGCTCCTCTGTCCAAGGGATTCTCCAGGCAAGAATACTGGAATGGGTTTCCAAGCCCTCCTCCAGGGGATCTTCCCGACCCCAGAGATTGAACCTAGATCTCTTATGTCTTTCCTGCATTAGCACAGCGGTTCTTTGCCACTAGTGCCAACTGGGAAACCCTCATCCCACCCCTCTATCTTGTCACAGAGTACCAGGTTCAGCTGCCTGTGTTATACAGTAACTTCCCATTAGCTATATTTAAAGTGATGGAAAAACTACTAATTGGATTCAACTCCTGCAATGGTTAAGCACAAATGCTGCAAGTGAAAAAAACCTGCTGGGCCAACTGGCAGGAGCAGGAAGTCGAGAAGGCAGACAGTCTCTTTTGCCTTCAGCCTCCCCACCCTACTTCCCCTCCAGTACCTTCTATTGGCAGAGCCTACCAGGGCTCCAGATGGCAAAGCAGTGATGTGGTGGGCAACCCCAGCTCCAACATCCCAGAGTTTGGAAGGATGGAACTGAAGTCGGAAGACAACTCAAAGATCACCAGTGCACCCCGGTTTTCGCCCATTGCTAATGTGACAAGTGAAAACTTAGAGCTTGTAGTTTTGACTAGCATTTTCTTTATTGAGACTGAGGTTGAATTCCCCTTAATTTTTAAGAGTTGCTTGATTTTTCCTTTCTATGAACAATTATCTTTTGATATCCTTTGTTCATGCTTGGTTTCTTTAAACATCATTTTTTTTCTTATATAAGAAAGAAATTAGGCTTTTGAATATAATGTGAGTTGGAAATAACTTCTCCAGGTCTGTCAGTTATCTTTTGATATATGGTGGCTTTTCCATGTATGCATATTTATGTTTGCAGAGTTCAGTTTTATCATTATTTTCTTTCATGACTTCACCTGTAGAAAGACCTTTCCAATTTTGAGATGATAAAAATGTTCTTCCATTTTTTTTATAGTGCTTTTATGGTTTTGGTTTTAAAATTTAAATATTTGTTCAATTTGGATTTTCTCCTGTTATGTAGTATGAAGTATTAAGCCAAATGTTTCTTTTCTGCTTACTATCCAGATGTCCCAACAACATTTATTGTATAATCCATATTTTCTCCAATTTGAAAACTAACTTTTATTGTAATCCCTGTATGGTTTAAAAATTTGTTTTTTTTTCCTGAACTTTCTAATCTGTTTCATTGATTTGTCTCTTCATGTATTAGCACCACACTATTTTAATTACTCTAGCTTTATAATGTGGTTAAATATCTCCTAGAGCATTTCTTTCTCATTGTTTTCCCTTTATGGAATCTTGATTATTCTTGACTCTGTTGTCTCCTGTAGGAACATTATGATCAGCTTGTCTAATTTTAAGGCGTATTCATAGTTTCATTATGATTGTACAAAAATATAGATTATGAAAGTGCTGAAATTGTCAAGTTGAGTTTTCCTATTTAAAAATATAGTATATCTTTCAGTGTTTTTCTTCTTTTGCCTTTTTAAGTATATTTCAAGATGCTTTCTCTACCTTTTCTCTCATTTGCAGCCACATGCATCTTGCTTTGGTATCTTCCTATACCCCAGGTTTATCTTCATTGCATATGGCCACACTTCTTATACTGTGTTCAGAGTTACAGATATCTTGAGGTTTAATCAAAGGTAGAATTTGCCATTTTGTTTTTCTTCTTGCTTTTGGGTAATTGAGAGAATAAGGAGAACAGCTTTTTCTTGTTATTAAAAAAGCAGATGTTGTTTCAAATACATGCTGAAATACTCTGGGATCCTGTCACATTGACTGCAAGAAACCCAGTTTTTATCGCCAAATATTTCTGGGAATCTCTGAAATGATCAATAGTTCTGCAAATATACTCAATATCATTGCCACCTCAGGTAGGCATCTGTGCCTCAACCATTCTGTAGTTAGCATTTATCTATCTCAAGACCAGGGTGTTACCCTTTTCACCCGTTCCACCTGTTTTCAACCTAGGGTAAATATTTCCCTGATGGTACATTATGGCCTTCCAAGGAGTAACAGGAATGATGATTCTGGATTCTCAATTTCTGTATGCTATCATAAAACTGATCTGCCTGAGACTATGCCAGTGGTCTGTAGACTCTCTTTTCTGACACCCTGTCCACTCTTCAACTGTTACAGTTTGTTAAGGAAAGGCATCAGTTTCATCCATTCTAGCTCTTACTATGAGCATTAGCCTGGGATGGAAAAGCTTCTAGGGAGCAACCAAGGGGGTGCTTGAGAATACTGGAGCTGGTATTGAGAAAGTGAATGGCTGCAGTGATTGGTAACAAAGCATTTTGCAACTCAAATAGTTTCAATTCTTCTTCCCTTGAAGCTGAAGGAAGCTTTAGAGGGGTTGTCAGTGGATAGGTGATTTAATTTTTGTTGATTATTGTTTTTGTATGTATCTTATAAAGAATGAAACAAAATGAAGGGCATTATAATAAAACTTCTTGTATTTGCACCTACTTTTACATATATGTATGAATAAAACTTATAAATTGTCTCTATTAATGAAAAATGTTCATCTATGTATATATGAACTAATTTTAAAAAGCCACATCTATCCCATTAAGAAATGCACTCCCTGCCAAAACATAAGTTTGAAATTTGAAATTACTTATCAAAATCACTTACAAATAAAAATTAGAATAATAACCTAATTGGAAGAAACTCTAGCATTTAGATCCTTACAGCCACTGGAAATGAAATGAATTTTTATTAATATACTTTTGTTGCAGAGAATTATGATCAGGTGGTCAATAAAATACTTTCAAACATAAAATTTACATTATGATAAATTTCTATGGTTAAGTGGGTTAAAAATATAAGTTCTATAAGGAAAAGAAATGATATAAAGTTTTGACTGTTAAAATAGAGCTTGTTAATGTTTTAATGGATGAAGTATATGAAATTTTAATATTCTGTGGAATGTATTTAACAAATGATGTAACAATTGGATTTAAAAATGGCAATATTTATAATATGCCAGAAGTTATGTTAGCAATTATGAGAAGGTACACAGACTTTTCTAAATTCTGTTAGAGGATTTTCAAGCTAAAAATCCAAACAAACCCCAAGCCCCAGAAAAACAAAATTTCTTGGCTATTGCCTTAAACCTTCCATGCAAGGAAATACCCAATTTTAACCTGAAACTTTGAGAATAAGAAAACAGATTAATGAACATACAGGGAAGATAAATAGACCCAAGGTGAATCTAGTTTGGGAGTCTGGGGGCACAGATTACTCTATAAGGGTGCCCTATTGGACCAGTCTTTGCCTGGCTGTGAGTTCTACTATATAGATGCCCTTGAGCCCATATTAAAGGGGTACCTTCCCTCTCCACCTCAATGTGTACTTTTGAACCTAAACTTTTTTAATCTAGGAGCCAGCTTCCAGAAGCACAGGACATGGAATAGTTTTCTACTCTCTTTAGATGTAAATCTCTTTACATTTGGAGTAGGAAATGTCAACCCACTCCAGTATTCTTGCCTAGAGAATCCCACGGACAAAGGAGCCCAGAGGGCTACAGTCTATAGGGTCACAAAGAGTTGGACACGACTGAGTGACTTGACTTGACTCTTTAGGGGAAGCCCCAATTCACCTGTGAAAACTTGCCCACCTGCCAGGATAAGTGTTGCTGCTCATTTCCTTTGGGAAGCTGAAATGCACACAGGTTCTGATGTGTGGACTTATCCTTAGGCTTCCCGTGGTAGACAGACATAAGTCCCTTTGACACTATCTGGATTATTTTGTCTTAAATAACATCACTTAAGGGACATAAGTCCACTCAGGGTAACAATCTGGCCTAATTTTTTCCCTCACTGTTCTCCAATGATGAAACAGTAAATGTGAATATCTTTTCTAGTCTCCTCTATTGGTGAGTAAGGACTTGAAAAATAGCACACAGACCTCCCAAGAATCAGTAAGAAACTCACACACAGGGAAGATAAATTTACCTATTAGAATACAATCTTCAAAGATAAAGATATGTTAAATGGCACATGCAATTTACATCACTTAACAGAGCACAGCCTGCTCAGCTGAAACATTTTACATTTGATTATTTCAACATCTTTTCCAAGTTCAATGGGAGGGCTTAAAAATACATCAGAAAGTTAAAAGGACCTTCAAGTGATTTTTTTTCTCCCTCCAGAACCAAAGGTGGCCTTTCCCAAGAAGCTCCTTTCTGAAACTCTTAAGGGACTACATTGCAGACTAAGGATGATCTCATTACATAGTTTAAAATTTTCTGGCTGATCCCACTTTCATATCCTCCCAATTTGCCAAACCAGAGAACACGAGGAATAACCCATTAGTTTCTCCCAGGGTCGCTGCAGATTTTTATCCTACAAATATAGATTCTCATAAGAACTCACAAGAAAAAGAGAGGCACATATGCAGTCTCTTAGCTATGTTGCTTACTTGCTTTGCAACTGGGCCATGTGGGGCTGGGTATATATCTTCTTTTTAAACATTTTCTTAAGAAGATTGTACAAAATGATTGTTGTTGTTTAGTTGTTAATGAATACATTTTCATCGTCAACAATTCAGATTTTATAGGTGAAGTTAAAACCAAACAAGAACAAAAATCACTAGTGACCTCTACTAATCCCATTTACCCCTTTTAGAGGTACTTTTATCTTATTACTTTTGTATTTATCCTCCCAGATCCTCTCTCCTCTTAAACATATATAAAAGTGTAGTTATTTTTCAGCAACTTCTCCAGTACTCTTGCCTGGAAAATCCCATGGACGGAGGAGCCTGGTAAGCTGCAGTCAACGGGGTCGCTAAGAGTCCGACACGACTGAGCGACTTCACTTTCACTTTTCACTTTCATGCATTGGAGAAGGAAATGGCAACCCACTCCAGTGTTCTTGCCTGGAGAATCCCAGGGACGGGGGAGCCTGGTGGTCTGCGGTCTATGGGATTGCACAGAGTCGGACACGACTGAAGCGACTTAGCAGCAGCAGCAACAATATATTTTGGAGATCTTCCCCTGAGAATGCAAATTTGGCTACCTCACTTTAAAAAATTGCCTTATAGTACTAGTGTTCTTAATATAAATGACTATTTTGAAATTCTCCTCCTTATAGACAGTTGGTCCCAACCCCTCATAATTTTACAACTATCCATGTACATGACTCTTTGTACATACTTATAATGTATTTCCTTATAAAGTACTTATAAAGGTTTTCCCCTTTTTTTTTTTCTTGGTTCATTTGCCATTTTATTCCTCATCTAGATTTTTAGGTGCATATTGTCAGTTATAGGCTTTGCGAATGTTTTCTACTCCTCTGTGTCTTGTCATTTAAGGTTTTAATGATGTCTTCAGAAGTTAAATCTTTGTAGCCAAATATATCAATTTTTAACTTTATTTTTGTTTTTAGACCTTTTAAGAAAACCAAGTCATAAATTAGTTTCATATATATTTTTATAATTTAAATATTCCTATGCTTATATGGACAATTTATTTTTGAGAATATTGTGAATTTGGACACTATTTTGTATCTAAATCGTAGCTGATTGTGTCAATACTGTCTATTGACCAATGTGTCTTTTTGCCTACAAATCTGAATGCAATCTTTACCAAACATTAAATTATATTTATTTGTTTTTGGATCTCTTGTGTTCAAGCTCTGTCTGTCTGTTATAGCCCTAGTAATATACTATGCTAGATAATAGACTTTATGTTTTGATACCTGGTAAAGTGAGTCCCTACAGTTTTATTTTAATTCTTATACTATATAATTATTTTTGTAGTTTGCTCTTTGTTATTAAAGATCTTCTTACTATCTTAATGTTGCTTTTGAACTGGAATACTTTTTTTGTAGTGGGGGGACTTGTCGTGTATTTGGTTACTCTCTTCTAATTATTAGTTGGTGGTTTTGAATTTTCTGGATAAGTAATTCTATCCTTTGCAAACAATTTTAGTTTTGTATATTACTTCCCAATATTTATAATTTGTTTTTATTATTGTCTATTGCTTAGATCACTAAATAATTTGAATAGTAGGTATGAGAGAAGACATCTCTTTTATTCCTAACTTGTAATGCTTGTTTCCATGTTAAGAATATTGGCAAGTTTATTGTTAAATATGCTTCTCAAATGAAGTTCTTGTCTATTGCTAACTTGTTAATTTAACTGAGGATTTAAGTTTTATTAAATTCTCAGTATAGTTACTTAATATGTTCTTTTGCTCACTTAATTAGGTAGAGTATTTTAATGTTTTTTTCCTGTTAAAACATTCTTGCATTCTTGGGATAAATGCTGTCTAGTTGTAAGTAATGTACGTACTTTCCATTCAGCATAGTGATGAAGTTGACTTGTTAATATTTATACAAATTTTTATATTTGCATTCTTACATGAGATCAGTGTACAGTTTTCTTATTCTCTTCTTGTCTGGAATTTGTATCATTGTATTAGCATTATAAAATGACTTATTTAGCGTTGGTCTTTTTCTATAGTCTGATACAGTTGGCATATTTTGGGAAGGATTTATTTTTTTAGCAGTAACCTAGCACTTATTCATAAACCATCTGGGATCAGTGCATTTTAAGGAGAATGGATCTTTGTAGACTTTTCAATTTCTTCTGTAATGTTGGTCTTTTAACATTTATTTCTATACTTTTTCCAGTTTTGAAAGTTCATTTTATTTAGATTCCATCCAATTCATTTAGATTTCATTTTGTCAGTATAGTATAAACTTATATAGTAGTATTCTCTCTGTAGTTTTATCTCTTTTCTCATTCCTATTATGGTTTATTCATACCTTCTTTGTCTCTGATCAAACATATGGTCTGCTTCACTGATTTTTTTTCCAGTAATCTGCCTTTGCTTTTAATACCTGAATTTCTAATCTGTTTTATTTGTGTTTTAATAATATTTGCTTTTATCATCACTACTACTTTCATGTCATTTTCTTTGAGAGCTTATTTTGACATTTTCCTTGGTTTTTAAAAATTTTTATTTTTTTGTGTGTGGGGAGTCAAGCTTCTACACATTTTATTTTCCCAACTCTGCTAAAGACAAGAACTGAATTAATATATTATTAATAGCTCCCATCTTATTGGGCTACTTTTATTTGTGAAGAATAGATATTTTTCACATGAATAAGATTTTTGATCTGGGCAAGATCTTCTCAATATGAGTAAAAGTGTGTCCAGCATATGATTTTATCTTTTTTAAAAAAATTAGTAATTTTTAATTGGAGGATAATTGCTATACAATATTGTGCTGATTTCTGCCATACATCAACATGAATCAAGCATAAGTATACATTTATCCTTGTGTGTACAGCAACTTCCCATTCAGTTCAGTTGCTCAGTCATGTCCGACTCTTTGAGACCCCATGGACTGCAGCATGCCAGGCTTCCCTGTCCATCACCAATTCCCAGAGCTTACTCAAACTCATGTCCATTGAGTCAGTGATGCCATCCAAACATCTCATCCTCTGTTGTCCCCTTCTCCTCCTGCCTTCAATCTTTCCCAGCATCAGGGTCTTTTCCAATAAGTCAGTTCTTCAAATCAGGTGGCCAAAATATTGGAGTTTCAGCTTCAGCATCAGTCCTTTCAATGAATATTCAGGACTGATTTCCTTTAGGATGGACTTGTTGGATCTCCTTGCAGTCCAACGGACTCTCAAAAGTCTTCTCCAATCGCTCATTGTCAGAGAAATGCAAAGCAAAACCACAATGAGGTACCATTTCATGCCCGTCAGAATGACTGCTATCCAAAAGTCTACAAGCAATAAATGCTGGAGAGGGTGTGGAGAAAAGGGAACCCTCTTACACTGTCGGTGGGAATGCAAACTAGTACAGCCTCTATGGAGAACAGTGTGGAGATTCCTCAAAAAACTGGAAATAGAACTGCCATATGACCCAGCAATCCCACTGCTGGGCATACACACTGAGGAAACCAGAATTGAAAGAGACACATGTACCTCAATGTTCATCACAGCACTGTTTATAATAGCCAGGACATGGAAGCAGCCTAGATGTCCATCAGCAGACAAATGGATAAGGAAGCTGTGGTACATATACACAATGGAATATTACTCAGCCATTAAAAAGAATACATTTGAATCAGTTCTAATGAGGTGGATGAAACTGGAGCCTATTATACGGAGTGAAGTAAGCCAGAAAGAAAAACACCAATACAGTATACTAACACATATATATGGAATTTAGTAAATCGGTAAAGATAAACCTCTAGGCGAGACATCAAAAGAGACACAGATATATAGAACAGTATTATGGACTCTATGGGAGAGGGCGAGGGCGGGATGATATGGGAGAATGGCATTGAAGCATGTAAATTATCATATGTGAAACGAATCGCCAGTCCAGGTTCAATGCATGATACAGGGTGCTTGGGGATGTTGCACCGGGATGACCTGGAGGGATGGGATGGGGAGGGAGGTGGGAGGGGCATTCTGGAAGGGGAACACATGTACACCCATGGTGGATTCATGTCAATGTATGGCAAAACAAAAATAATATTGTAAAGTTAAAAAATAGATAAATAAACTAATTAAAAAAAAAAAAGAGTCTTCTCCAACACCACAGTTCAAAAGCATTAATTCTTCAGTGCTCAGCTTTCTTTACAGTCCAGCTCTCACATCCATACATGACTACTGGAAAAACCATAGCTTTGACTTGACAGACCTTTGTTGGCAAAGTAAAGTCTCTGCTTTTTGACATGCTGTCTAGGTTTGTCACAATTTTTCTTCCAAGGAGCGAGTCTTTTAATTTTATGGCTGCAGTGAACCCTCCAAAATAAAACCTGTCACTATTTCCATTGTTTCCCTATCCATTTGCCCTGAAGTGGTGGGATCGGATGCCATGATCTTAGTTTTCTGAACGTTGAGTTTTAAGCCAGCTTTTTCACTCTCCTCTTTCACTTTCATCAAGAGGCTCTTTAGTTCTTTGCTTTTTGTCATAAGGGTGGTGTCATCTGCATATCTGAGGTTATTGATCTTTCTCCCGGCAATCTTAATTCCACCTTGTGCTTCATCCAGCCTGGCATTTTGCATGATGTACTCTGCATATAAGTTAAATAAGCAGGATGACAGTATACAGCCTCACGTTGTCCTTTCCCAATTTGGAACCAGTCTGTTGTTCCATGTCCAGTTCTAACTGTTGCTTCTTGACCTGCATACAAATTTCTAAGGAGAGAGGTAAGGTGGTCTGGTATTCCCATCTTTTGAAGAATTTTCTACAGTTTGTTGTGATCCACACAGTCAAAGGCTTTGGTGCAGTCAAAGCAGAAGTAGATGTGTTTACATATGGTAAATCTGGTTACATATGGTAAGATCTGTTTTACATATGGTAATATGTGTTTCAGTGCTGCTCTCTCAATTTGTCCCACTCTCACCTTCCCTTGCTGTGTCTACAAGTCTGTTCTCTATGTCTGGATCTGTATTGCTGCCCTGTAAATAGGTTCATCAGTACTATTTTCTAGATTCCATATATATGTGTGTTAATATATGGTATTCGTTTTTCTGACTTACTTGTTACTCTGTATAATAGGCTCCTGGTTCATCCATCTCACTAGAACTGACTCGAATTTGTTCCTTTTTATGGCTGGACTAATATTCCACTGTATATATGTACCACAGCTTCTTTATCCATTCGTCTATGGCTCTACCTCATGTCCTGGCTATTGTAAATAGTGCTGCAATGAACATTGGGGTACATGTGTCTTTGTCAACTATGATTTTCTCTGGGTATGTGCTCAGTAGTGGGATTGTTGGGTAATATCATAGTTTATCCCTAATCTTTTAAGGAATCTCCATACTGTTCTCCATAGGGGCTATATCAATTTACATTCCTACCAACAGTGCAAGAGGGTTCCCTTTCTCCACACCCTCTTCAGCATTTATTGTTTGTAGATTATTTGATGGCCATTCTGACAAGTGTGAGGTGATATCTCACTGTAGTTTTGAATTGTATTTCTCTAATATTGAGCAACGTTGAGCATCTTCATGTGTTTGTTGGCCATCTGTAGGTTTTCTTTGGAGAAATGTTTGTTTAGGTCTTCTGACCTTTTTTTTTGATTGGGTTGTTTGTTTTTCTAGCCTTGAGTTTCATGAATTGCTTGTTTATTTTAGAGATTAATCCTTTGTCAGTTGTTTTATTTGCAATTATTTTCTCCCATTCTGAGGGTTGACTTTTCACCTTGTTTATAGTTTCCTTTGATGTGCAGAAGCTTTTAAAGTTAACTGGGTCCCATGTGTTTATGTTTTGTTTTTATTTCCTTTAGGAGGTGGATCAAAGAGGAACTTGTTGTGATTTATGTCAGAGTGTTCTGCCTATGTTTTCCTCTAAGAATTTTTTAGTTTCTGGCCTTACATTTGGGTCTTTAATCCATTCTGAGTTTGTGTATGGTGTTAGGAAGTGTTCCAATTTCATTCTTTTACATAAATATCTGTCAAGTTTTCCCAGAACCACATGTTGAAGAGGTTGTCTTTCTCCATTGTATATTCTAGCCTCCTTTGTCAAAGATAAGGTGCCCAAAAGTGTATGGGTTTATCTTTGGGCTTTCTATCTTATTCTATTGATCTCTATTTCTGTGTTTGTACCATACCCATACAGTTTTGATGAATGTAGCTTTGTAGTATAGCCTTAAATCTATACTACAGGAAGGTTGCTTCTTCCAGCTCCAGTTTTCTTAAGATTGTTTTAGCTATTTGGAGTCTTTTGTGTTTCCATACAAATTGTGAAATTTTTTGTTCTATTTCTGTGAAAAATACCATGGGTAATTTGATAGGGATTGCACAGAATCTGTAGATTGTTTTGGGTAGTATAGTCATTTTCACAATATTGATTCTTCCAATCTAAGAACATGGTATATCTCTCCATCTCTTTGTGTCATCTTTTCTTTTCTTCATCAGTGTCTCTTTGCTTTTTGATTTAAAAGCATGGATTGTTTATTTTAAACTTTAATACTTTTTAATAAATGCATTTATAACTAAAATTTGTGTGTGTGTACTTCCTGTACATGTCTGAAGTGTTGCTGTGTGTAACTCTAGTTTATTCTAAGTTTAAATTAACATTCATTTAAAGAATATCTTGGAGGCAATGGAGAGTTTCATTTATTAGCTTTTGCTTTTCATTTTAATTATATTATAGTCAGTGGATGTGACACATGATGTCAGCTTTCTGGAACTGGTTGCTTTATGGCTGATATATGGTCAAAATGTCTGTTTTCTGTCAACAGTCACCTATTCTTATATACAAGCACATGTATGTGTCTAGGTGTATATGTGATTAATATTACATTTTATTTAATTCTTCTATATCTTAAAAAAATTAATCTGCTGTTTTCAGAGAGCTGTGTCATAGTCCACCCATCGGCTATGGATTATGGCAGAAAGTGAAGAAGAACTAAAGAGCCTCTTGATGAAAGTGAAAGAGGAGAGTGAAAAAGTTGGCTTAAAGCTCAACATTCAGAAAACTAAGATCATGGCATCTGGTCCCATCACTTCATGGGAAATAGATGGGGAAACAGTGGAAACAGTGTCAGACTTTATGTTTTTGGGCTCCAAAATCACTGCTGATGGTGATTGCAGCCATGAAATTAAAAGACGCTTACTCCTTGGAAGGAAGGTTATGACCAACCTAGATAGCATATTTAAAAGCAGAGACACTGCTTTGCCAACAAAGGTCCATCTAGTCAAGGCTATGGTTTTTCCAGTGGTCATGTATGGATGTGAGAGTTGGATGGTGAAGAAAGCTGAGCACCGAAGAACTGATGCTTTTGAACTGTGGTGTTGGAGAAGACTCTTGAGAGTCCCTTGGACTGCAAGGAGATTCAACCAGTCCCTCCTAAAGGAGATCAGTCCTGGGTGTTCATTGGAAGGACTGATGCTGAAGCTGAAACTCCAATGTTTTGGCCACCTCATGCGAAGGGTTGACTCATTGGAAAAGACCCTAATACTGGGAAGGATTGGGGGCAGGAGAAGAAGGGGACGACAGAGGATGAGATGGCTGGATGGCATCACCGACTCGATGGACATGGGTTTGGGTAAACTCCGGGAGTTGGTGATGGACAGGGAGGCCTGGCATGATGCAATTCATGGGGTCACAAGGAGTCAGACGCGACTGAGCGACTGAACTGAGCTGAGACTGTGGATTTGTTAAATTCATATTATGGTTCTATTATTTCTTCTTACCTTATCGATACTTTATTTCAAAGCTATGTTTCTAGTTACATAAAATTTCATGACTGTTTCTGATAAATATGAAGTGTTATTAATGTTGATATAAAGTATGTCAGTTATTAAAATTATTTCTATTATATAAAATATCCCCATTTCTTTCTTTTAAAAGTTTTCATCCTATTTTGTCTGATTTCAATACTGTTGTTCTAGTTTTATTCCTTATTATTTGTCCTGTATTTCCTTTCCTGTACTGGTTGTTTTCTTTATTTTGTCATTCTGTTTTCAATTTGCCTCTGTAAACAGCATAGTTTTATTTTACTTACATAATCAGAGAATCTGCAATTTTTAATATTAGATTTTTCTAATCATATTTCATGATTACTGATGTTGGCTTTGGTATTTAGAATTTTGTGTAATTTCCCTCTTCTCCCTCCTGCCTCTTACTGGATTGATAAGATTTTATTTTAGTATTTACCTTTTAATTATTTAGAAGTTAAGCATTCTACTCCTTATTCTTATATTTCAAGATACACATTTACATATATTTATTTAATAATGCCTCAAATTAGTTAAGCACATTAACTAGTGTTTCATTTCCTAAACATTCCAAACACTTCTTTTGATACTTGAGTTTCAAGTTTAATTGCCCAGTCATGTCCGACTCTTTGCAACCCCATGGACTGCAGCATGCCAGGCCTCTCGTCCTCTTACCATCTCCTGAAGTTTGCCTGAATTCATGCCCATTGCATCGGTGAGGCCATCCATACATCTCATCCTCTGACACTCTCTTTCTCCTTCTGCCCTCAGTCTTTCCCAGCATCAGGGACTTTTCCAGTGAGTCACCTGTTTGTATCACAAGATCAAAATACTGGAGTTTCAGCTTCAGCATCAGTCCTTCCAAATAATGTTTTACAGTCAAAACATTTAGTTGAAAACTAAATTTTAGATGAATCCATCTACAACAGGACAGGATTAGAAGGTTAAGAAATCTTTTCTCTAAAAAAGCAACTACCAAGCAGGACAAAATTGTCACAAATAATCATTTCAATACTCTGAATTCACTAAAAGCATTCAACAGACTTAGAAACTTTTATTTACAAAAATTACTGAACTCTGTAAGAACAGCCTGTCTGGCATTCTTGTCCTGGGATTCCATGTTCTGCCCACTCAAAACATTAACAAATTTTTTTTTATTGGAGCATAGTTACTTTACTGGTGAAGGAAATGGCAACCCACTCCAGTATTCTTGCCCGGAGAATCCCAGGAACAGAGAAGCCTGGTGGGCTGCCGTCTATGGGGTTGCACAGAGTTGGACACGACTGAAGCGACTTAGCAGCAGCAGCAGTTACTTTACAATGTTTACTACACTTTACAATGTGTAGTGTTTACCATATAGCAAAGTGAATCAGCTATATTCATACCTATATGCATACATATACCCTCTTTGGATTTCCTTTTCATGTAGGTCACCACATTGCATTGAGCAGAGTTCTCCACTAAGCAGCATTCCTTGAGCTATACAATAGGTTCTCCTTAGTTATCTATTTTTTATATAGTGTCAGTAATGTATATACGTCAACCCCAATCTCTCAATTCATCGCACCCCCGCCCCGTTCCCTCTTGATATCCATACATTTGTTCTCTACATCTGTATGTCTAATTCTGCTTTCCAAGTAAGACCATCAAATCACTTTTTTTATATTCCATTAACTGCATTAGATTGATTTAATATGTGATATTTGTTTTTCTCTTTCTGACTTCGCTCTGTGTAACAGTCTCAGACAGTCCATCTTCATCCCTCTCAGATCTCTTGGTAAGTGGTGGGGTGGGCCATGAATCCAGAAGCCTGGTTTCCAGTGCTGGAAGAGACTCACTGGATAGAAGCACGAAAAGTTAAGATAGTGATCTCAGTGGTCAGCAAACAAGGAGGGCGAATGTCTTGTCTAGCTTAAGGCTGTGCTCCTTCTTGGAACAGCCAACAGACCAACAGGTTAGCTGGGAATTTAAAAAGGAATGTGAGACTGCTAGAGGGAGTTTGATAAAGTCTGCATATATCTCAATTTAACAGCAACTGGAGTAGTTCCAAACTGTCTGCACGTCTCTGCCCGTGAAGCCTGCACACTTACATGGAGAAGATGTAAGAGAACCTAGTGTAAAGTAAAAGCCAGTGAAAATCTGAATACAGTCTGATGTTTGATTGTGCTCCCCAGCCTACACATTGATGCATCAGCAAACTTAATGGCCCAAGGGTTTGGACACAATCCCTGAACAATATTTGTTTGAGTGGTAAGCTATTCAGACACAGAATAACCCTTAGGAGATCAGGCTTAAAAACAGAACAAGGAAAAAATATAAGAACAAATATAAAAAGTTGCCACACATTGTTGGGTAGATAGACTATACATATTTAGTTTGGACAAGTTAGTAAGCAAACAAGAGAAAACAATAGCAACTTGTGTGTGTGTGTGTGTGTGTGTGTGTGTGTGTGTAGTCAGAATGCAGTGTTATTTTAATATACTGCCTAAAATGTCCTTTATTCAACAAAACTTATGAAGCTAAGAAACAGAAAAGTGTGACTTATATTAGGAAAAGAGTTGACAATAGATTCTAAGTGTCCCCAGAAGTTGAATTTAGCAAAGATGTCAAAGCAACTTTAATAAATATGATCGAAGAACTCAAGGAAAGCATCTTTATAGAATTAAAGGAGAGTATGATGAAAACAACTCAATGAGAGAGAGAGAAATTATTTAACAAGGAGCAAATTTATATTCTAGAGTTGAAAAGTACAGTAATCAAAAGGAAAAATTCACTACAGGTTCTCTATAGCAGATTTGTGATGAAGAAAAAGAAACAATGAAGTCTAAAATAGATAAATAAAAATTACCTAATCTGAATAACAGAGAAAAATGAAGAAAAATGAACAGCCCCTCGAAGACCAAGATATCAAGCATGTCAAGCATACCAATGGACGTTTGATGGGAGTCGCAAGGATAGAAGAGAGAAAAACGAAGAAAATAACTACAGAAATGGGAAGAAACTGTTTTTGGGAAATAATGACTGAAAATGTCCTAACTTTGAAAATACTAATATATATTAATAGATGCAAGATGCTCAACAAACTCCAATAGGAAAACACACAAGAATATCCACATTTAGAACATTGTAGTTAAATTGTTGAAAGCCGAAGACAAGAAGAAAATATTGAAAGCAGTAAGAGAAAAATGGCTCATCACATGCAGGGGAACAAAAGCCCAATTAACAGCTGACTTATAAAAAACAGCTGAGGGCAGAAGGCAGTGTGTTGAAACCCAAATTGTATCCTCTTACTGTATCTTGAGGCAGTATCTTCTGCCACTGTTTCTTTCAATCTGGGCTCCTTAGGTTGTGCCATTTTTTTGTCTAGTTTGTCATGGGCCTTGGGAATGGATGTTGAAACTTTTGCACTGTATCTCTTTCCTTGTTGTTATTTTTCAGTTGCTCAGTCATGTCCAATTCTTTGCGACCCCATGGACTGCAGCATGTCAGCTGTCCATCACCATCTCCCGGAGCTTGCTCAAATTCATGTCCATTGAGTCGGTGATGCCATCCAGCCATCTTGTCCTCTCTGGTCCTCTTCTCCTCCCGCCTTCTATCTTTCCCAGCAACAAGGTCTTTTCCATTGAGTTGGCTCTTCTCATCAGGTGGCCAAAGTATTGAAGCTTCAGCTTCAGCATCAGCCCTTCCAATGAATATTCAGGGTTGATTTCCTTTAGGATTGCCTGGTTTGATCTCCTTGCAGTCCAAGGGACTCTCAAGAGTCTTCTCCAACACCACAGATTGAAAGCATCGATTCTTCAGCACTCAGCCTTCTTCTATTTCCTTACCTCATACTTTTCAGTTTTTTTTTTTTTTTAGGGGGACAGTGTTTTAAGGGTTGATGTTATAGCTCACTACTTCATTTTGTGGTTATTCCCAGTGTATTATTCAACCCATATATTTTGGAGTGTTATTTCAACAATAGATTTTAAATTTCCAGTATCTCAGTTGATTTTGTGTGTGTGTGTGTGTGTGTGTGTGTGTGTGTAGGATAATCTTACACCTCTTAGGGATATCATAGTCTTTTGTTTAATCCCTATTATTACTATCAGCTCTATTTTGTTTGGTTATAAGTGCTATTGTTTATAAATCTGATTCTTTCAAAGACTATTTAATATTCCACAGCCTAGGTAAATCATTTATTTTCCCTATGAAAGTGAAAGTGTTAGTCATTCAGTTGTGTCTGACTTTCTTTGTGACCCCCTATGGAATGTAGCCCACCAGCCTCCTCTGTCCATGAAATTCTCCAGGCAATATTGGAGTGGATAGCCATTCCCTTCTCCTGGGGATCTTCCCAACCCAAGGATGGAAACTGGGTCTCCTGCACTGCAGGCAGATTCTTTACCATCTGAGCCACCAGGGAAGCCCATATTTATGGGCAGTTAGGTTTATTTATTCACAGTTCAACAAATATCTATTAAGCATCCAAAATTCCAAGTCTGCTACTTGCTTTCTATGTAATTTTAAGCACATTGATAAATCCCTCATTTTTCTGCATCTATAAGATAAGGATAATAATACCTATGTTATAGAGATGTTAGAGGAGTAAAAGATATATATATGTGTGTGTGTGTGTGTTTAGCAAAGTAGCATATAGTAAACTCTCAATGTGTTAACTATTGTTGGGACTAACAATAATTAGTGTAATTTAGGTACAGTTAGTTAATTTAGTTAGTTAACAGTTAGTTTAATTGTGTTAAACACAGTTAGGGACTATGTAACTATTGGTGTGGTAGTGAACTGAAATTTCACAGAGCCAAAGTCTAGCAGGGTGCTAGGTGAGAGACTGAGCAACAGCAACAAAAAGTAGCACCCCAGATGTATGGCTATATTATTATGAGCTATGATAGCTGATATGAAGAACAAATACTTTCCGCAAACTAACTTTTCTGAGAAAGTAAAACAAAGGAGCCCAATTTAGGTTGCATTTCTGTGGTTTGAGAAAAATGTCCCTGAGAGAATGGCATCTAAGCTGCCTCCGGCTGGATGAATAAGAATTGGCCAGGAAAAGTGTATTTGGAAGTGGGCAGGGGGTACATTCTAGACAGAAGATCTGAAACTGTGAGGAGGTTGTCATGGGCTGAACTGTGTTCCCCTGACATGTTGAATTCCCAATCCTCAGGGTCTCAGATTGTGATTGTACTTGGGGATAGGGCTTTGAAGAGGTAATATGTCATGTGGTGGGCCCTAAACCAATATGATTGATGTCTGTGTGAGGAGAAGGGGTTAGGGCACAGATACACAGAGAGAGGCGCGTGTGAAGATTCAGGAGGAAGCCAGCTACCTGCAAGTCAAGGAGAGAGAGGACTTAGAAGGAACCAGCTTGACTGACACACTGATCTGGGACTTCTGGCATGTGAGGAAGTAGATATCTGTAGTTGAAGCGCCTGGTCTGTGGAACTTTGTTACGGCAGCCCCCACAAACTAATAGAGGTCAAATTCATCATCTGGCTCTCCTCTCAGCATTCTAATGGCTTCTTGGCCACTCTTTCAATTTTCTTCTCTCTGCTCCTGATCTGCTGACTAAAGTAACCATTTCTTTTTCATGGTCATGGCAATTTTGCTGGGCTGATGGATCTTCCATCTAAACTTTAAGGTTATTTATTTCCTTTTTCAGGCTTATTTCTTCCTACAAACTCTATTATGCCCAGATTACTGCTCCCATATTCAACATTGTGCTACCAGGCACTGGCCAGCCTTTAGTCACAGTGCTTTTCAGGCCTGCCCTTCTCCTGTGTATTTCTTCTACCAGCTTCTCTTGTAGGCTTGGATTCTGCTATCAACAGAGATTTTGCAGAGTTCATTAGTTGGAATGGACACTGTGGGATTCTGACAGTCTTTTACAACACTTGCTTTCCATTTTAGCCTTCCCAGCATGTCGCTCTCGGTATTCAAGGTGGCTTTAATTTTATCTGACAGATATATTATGTCTCCCCACTTCTTTGCCATTCCTTAGAATACTGACTATTCTTAAATGTATATCTTTGTATATGTATATGTGTATTTTTTATGAATACTTAGAAGTGGAATTGCTAGATTAAAGGCTATATAACTTAACATTTTGTTAGAAGTTGCTTAATTGCCATCTATGAAAGGCTGTAAAATATTGACATCCCCACCAAATGAACAATAAGTGCTGCTTTTCTCCCATTTCCAATATGTTCCATCTGGTATTTTTAAACTTTAAAGGTTTTTATCAATGTGATGGGTAAAAAATTGCATCTAATTATCATTTTAATTTTGCACATCCCAGATTTCCAAAAAGACTTTGTGTTTACTGGTCATTTGTATTTCTAGTATGACTAGCCTTTGCAAATTCTTTTCTCATTTTCTACCATATTGTTTTTCTCTCTCAGTTTCTAAGAGTTCTTTGTATATATTAAAGCAATTGATTCTTGTCAGAGTTTATCTTTACAAAATGTCTTTCCAGGTATATCAGTTATTTTGTAAACTCTGTGGTGTTCTTTAACTGTGTAGAAATTTCAGATTCTTAGAGTAAAATTTTTATTAATTTATGTCTTATTAAGAAAACACTCAAAGATTATAATATATTCTTAAAAATTTCTTAATGCTTTTGCTGTTAAATTTTTTAATAGCTTAAATCATTTTGGATTCAATTTATGTTGTGAAAGGAGATCTAGCAACTTTTTTTCCTTGTGTGGATAAAAAATTGTTTTAATAATACTACTTATTGAATAAGTCATTGCTTATTTAAAATTTTACATACAGGTGAATGTTTCTGGAACTTCTTTCTTTTGGTGAATATATATAGTAATAACATATTTAAATTAGTATAACTTTATTGTTTGCTCTTTGACAGAATAGTTATTCCAATCATTATTTTCTCTTTCCCACATTTTATTGGTGGTTCTTGTGCATTTAGTTGTATAGGTGAATTTTAGAATTAATGCATTTCATAAAAAATTTTGTTGGAAATGATTAGAATTTTATTGACTTTGTACTAATTATTATATTTGTAAGAAATAAAATCCACAGTTCTTACTGATTTAAGCTCCTCTAAAGCATAGATGACATTAACAACAGAGGAATTTAGTGAAAGGGAATTGTACTATCTCAGAAATGGAGAGAACTGTTGATTGGTTAAAGTGAGGAAGGACAGTGGCAGTGGACCATTTTGTGTTTCACAACAGCAGAGTCTGTGGACCTGCTCCATGGGTCTTTACTGTTAATGCAACACAGAAATCTCAGTCTCTGTGCTCACTTTCTACTCCAAGTTCCAGATTCCTGGGAGAGAATTTTGCCATCTCAGCTTGGGTCCTGTGTCTGCCCCTGAATCATTAGGTGTGATCAGGTAGTGGATTTGATAGTATAGGTATCACTGCTGGCCCCACTTGTTGGAGAAAACCCCAAATCAAGACTGTTTACTGTTCTTGAGGCAATATTATCTGCCTCTCTTTCCTTAAATCTGGGCTCTTATTAAGCCATTGTTTTTCCAGTTTGTTGTGTCCCATACCAAAATCCTGCAATATGTGTACAAAATAAACACCACCACATTCTATGTACAATGATAAATGAGAGTAGGAGGAAAAAGAAGGAAAAAAATAATAATCCATATTTATAAAGATAAAGAAAATGCTTTGTCGGCATTACTTTGCCGACAAAGGTCTGTCTAGTCAAAGCTATGGTTTTTCCAGTAGTCATGGATAGGTGTGAGAGTTGGATGATAAAGAAAGCTGAGCACAAAAGAATTGATGCTTTTGAACTGTGGTATTGAAAAAGACTTGAGAGTCCCTTGGACTGCAAGGAGATTAAACCAGTCAATCCTAAAGAAAATCAGTCCTGGGTGTTCATTGGAAGGACTGATGCTGAAGTTGAAGCTCCAATATTTTGGCCACCTGATGCGAGGAACTGCCTCATTGGAAAAGACCCTTATGCTGGGAAAGATTGAAGGCAGGAGGAGAAAGGGACGACAGATGATGAGTTGGTTGGATGGCATCATCAACTTGATGGACATGAGTTTGAGTAAGCTCTGGGAGTTGGTGATGGACAGGGAAGCCTGGCGTGCTGCAGTCCATGGGGTTGGAAAGAGTCGGACACAACTGAGTGACTGAACTAAACTGAATTGATAAAGAAAAGAGATGATAATTGTGTTCAAATACTAAGCAATGAAAAATAGAAGGAAGCTGCAGCCCTTATTTTTGTTATTGGTTGCAAGACTGTCTTGAACTTGGATTTCTGACTTTGCCAATTCTATGTTCTGTTTGTCTTAGACCTTATCTAATTGTGATTTTTTTCCCCTCATTGTAGACTTACCTTTATTCTCGATGTATCTAAGCCATTGGTATTCTTGTCTTTAAGGATTTGAGTTGGCTTTTTATATGCCCAATATTAATGATCAACACAACAAGGAATTTTCCTTGTAACACATGGTATTGTGGCAGATTCAACTGGGTGTGATTCAATCTGAATATGGTGTTTGGTGTTGAGTGTTTATAAATTTCAACAAGATAGTTTGGAAAAAGGGGCAGAATATGATCACATGATCTCTAGCAGTCTCTAAAACTCTCTAAAATGTTAATTCCCACTTTCCAGAGTATCTATTCTATTTCCCATGGATCTAGTCACACACCAGCCAACTTCCTTTTTTGATTCCTCTCTTAGTGGCTTGATGACTCCAAAGTGACCAAGTGGCTGTCTCTGTATCAAACCAGAAGAATTGAATTTTTTTCCCTTTAGTTTTATTGAGTTATAATTGACCTTTACTGTGTTTTCTAGTATAAACATTCTTCCCTTAGGTATTAACATTTCTAGAACACTAAATTATTCAGCCTTATTTTTCCTTTATCCTAAACATAATTGCCTCATTGACTTATTTTTGAACTAATGTTCTCAAATTTTATTTATCTTTTGCAATCTGTCTTAAGTCCTTTTTGAAATTAAGGTAAGTATAAGTAGGTAGGTGCCACTGCCCTCTCCATGCCTTGGTTGTCAAGTGTGTGACTGCAGCTGTGAAAATATTCATCTGATCCCTTGTAAGAGCTTAATAACATCTGTAATGTAGCAGCCCAGATTGTGTCTCAGAGATGGTGTCATGGCGGAGTCTTAGAGTGATTAACTACGCTAGCATTTTCCATCCGATGGTTTGCAAACTCTTAGGATTTCAAAGTTATATCCAAGAAAGTCTATGTTGTTAGAGTTAGTAATGGTATTTGGTTAAGCAGTTATAAAAATATTTAATGTTGTCTAGTTTTCCTATTGGAAGTGAAACAGTTTTGACATCTTTATGTATATATAGAATGAGCTAATAGCAGTCAGATCAGTTCAGTTCAGATGCTCAGTCATTTCAGACTCTTTAAGACCTCATGGACTGCAGCATGACAGGCTTCCCTGTCCTTCACCAGCTCCTGGAGCTTGCTCAAACTCATGTTTATCGAGTCCGTGATGCCACCCAACTATCTCATCCTCTGTCATCCCCTTCTCCTCCTACCTTCAAACTTTCCCAGCATCAGGGTCTTTTCTAATGAGTCAGTTCAGGTGGCCAAAGTATTGAAGCTTCAGCATCAGTCCTTTCAATGAATATTCAGGACTGATTTCCTGTAGGATGAGATGCACTGGTTGGATCTCCTTGCTGTCCAAGGGACTCTCAAGAGTCTTCTCCAACACCACAGTTCAAAGCATCAATTCTTCGGTGCTTAGCCTTCTTTATGGTCCTACTCTCACATCCATACGTGACTACTGGAAAAACCATAGCTTTGACAAGACTGACCTTTGTCAGCAAAGCAATGTCTCTGCTTTTTAACATGCTGTCTAGGTTGTTCAAAACTTTTCTTCCAAGGAGCAAATGTATTTTAATATCACGGCTGCAGTCACCATCTGCAGTGATTTTGAAGCCCAAGAAAATAGTCTGTCACTGTTTCCATTGTTTCCCCATTTATTTGCCATGAAGTGATGCAACCAGATGTCATGATCTTAGGTTTCTGAATGTTGAGTTTTAAGCCAGCTTTTTCACTCTCCTCTTTCACTTTCATCAAGAGGCTCTTTAGTTCTTCTTCGCTTTCTGCCATAAAGGTGGTGTCATCTACATATCTGAGGTTATTGGTATTTCTCCGGGCAATCTTAATTCTAGCTTGTGCTTCATCCAGTCTGGCATTTTGCATAATGTACTCTGCATATAAGTGAAATAAGCAGGGTGACAATATACAGACTTGACATAGTCTTTTCCCGATTCGAAACCAGACTGTTGTTCCATGTTCAGTTCTAACTGTTGCTTCTTGACCTGCATACAGATTTCTCAGTGGGCAGGTAAGGTGGTCTGGTATTCCCATCTCTTGAAGAATTTTCCAGTTTGTTGTGATCCACACAGTCAAAGGCTTTAGTGTAGCCAATGAAGCAGATGTTCTTCTGGAATTCTGTAGCTTTTTCTATGATCCAGTGGATACTGGCCATCAGATCAACATGCTCAAACCCTGCTTCATGGTTGTGGTCACTATATAGTTTTAAATGATTTGATTCATAGGTAGATGCTATTTAATTAATACCCATAATGGACTGTGAAAAATATAAGAGATGAAGCTTGATGTTGAAATATAAGCTAATGGTACTAATTCAGCAAACTTACCTGAAGGTGGTCTTACCAAATCTTTAAGTGGCATTCAAGTAATTAAAACTCTTAGGTAGTACATTAAGCATCTTCTGTATTAAGAGATTAAATTTGTCATGATTATATCCAATAATGTGTTATTTACAGAGAGTTTCATTTGCATTCCAATTCAAACAGGATTAATATCAATTTTTAATATGTATAATGCAGTTAGATATCTATATGCACCTTCAAGCAAATTAAATAGCATGTCAGTTGTTAAAAGTGAAAATGCCTTTTTATATTAGGAATGATTAAAAATAGTATAAAATGAATCTTAAATGTAATATTTAATAATATGGTGATATAATTTTGAAACTTTTAATCATTTGTCGTATTTTACACAAAAGTGAAAAGATAATTTTAAAAATTCCCGAAGGAGCCACAAGAGGAATATATCATTGTGAAAGTCTTTCATAAGTCAAAACTGAATAGGAAATGATTTGGACAGTTCCTTCCTTGGGTGTCAGATTATTGTTTCACTTCCATTGTAGTGTGTCCCTCAATCAGAGGCATTATTATGTAGGATACCATAATAGTGAATAAGAGATTTTGTATATCCATCACAGATGTTGCTTGCATATGTGGGATGATCAAGGATACAAAGCCAAACCCCTAGTATATCTTTTTTCTGAAAATAAATTACGACCCCATTTATAGTGGAGGATAAAGTCAGTTTCCACTTTAGAGTTGGGAGTTCAGCATTGGAGTAACCAAGTTAGATTTGGTGAGTGAAGTCCATGATATTGAGTCTATGTATACCCTCTGCCCTGGTCATCGTGGCCTTACTGTTTATTAGTCCACTTAGCAAGGACTGTAATGACTAGAGAAGGGGGGGTGACTGACAACAACAAAATGTTCTCTTGACTCTGTTAAGAATCTTGTCTTCAGTGGGGTACTTTTATGAGAACTATGTATGGCACAAATATCTTCTAAGCTCTTTCTGAATGGTCCACTCTGAAATGACAGATCTTTCTCTACTTTTGTGGACTTCACCATGTGGGCCTTACTAGAACATGAAAGGTGCTTGATACTTCTTATTTCAAGGATTTATCAGCCTGACTTTGCCAACATAGTGAGCTGGTGTGAACTGAGGAATAATAAGATGATTAAGGCCACTGTAGATTAAATGGTGTCAAATGTCATTCCAAAGGTGAAAGTTATCATATCTGCCATGCAGGAACAAATGACAAATTGTTTTCTCTGTGTGTTTAAACTGCAAAGATGCATTGACTGTTTGTGGTATCTGTATATATAAATGGGCCTCCCAGGTGGTGCTAGTGGTAAAGAACTCGCCTGCCAATGTAGGAGACAAGAGTCTTGAGTTTGATCCCTGGGCTGGGAAGATCCCCTGTCATGGCAACCCACTCCAGTATTCTTGCCTGGAGAATCCCGTGGACTGAGAAGCCTGGCAGACTACAGTCCATGGGGTTGCAAAGAGTTGGACACGACTGAGGCAACTTAGCATGTGTATATAAATAGCAGCCACAATGGAGTGACTGTTTAAGTTTGAAAGTTTCACCAGTATTCTTTGTCCTCTCCCTCCAGCTTTATTGGATATAATTGACAAATAAAATTGTACTTACATATTTAGAGTGTATAATGTGATGATTTGATACATATATACATTATGAAATGATCACTGTGATTAGGTTAATTAGCATGTCCATCACCTCTTTTTATGTGTGTGGTGAGAATGCTAAAGTCTATTCTCTCAGTAAATTTCAAGTCTACAGTATAGTATTATCTATGGTCACCATGCTATATATTAGATCCCCAGGACTTACTCATCTTATAACTGAGGGTTTGTACCCTTTGATTAGCACTTCTTCCCTCACCCTCCAGGCCCTAATAATGGTCATTCTATTTCTATAAGTTTGACTTTTTAATATTTTTTTTAAGATTTCACATTTGAATGAGGTTGTGCAGTTTGTTTTTCTCTGTCTGGCTTACTTCACTTAGCATAAAGTCCACCAGATTCATCCATGCTATTGCAAATGGCAGGATTTACATCTTTCTCATGGTGAATAATATTCCATTGTAAGTACATACTGGGCTTCCCTGGTGGCTCAGTATATACCACATCTTTACACATTTATCTATTGATGGACAATTAGGTGGATTTTATATCCTAGTTATTGTGAATAATGCTGTAAAAAAAATGGGAGTGCAGATGTCTCTATGAGGTAACTGATTTTGTTTCCTTTAGATACATACCTAGAAGTAAAATTGCTGGATCATATGGTGGTTCTATTTTTCATTTTTGCAGAACCTGCTTACTGTTTTTCATAGTGTGCTCAGTTGTGCCTAACTCTTTACAGCTCCATGGACTGTAGCCCACCAGGCAGCTCTGTCCATGGGATTTTCCAGGCAAGAATACTGGAGTGGGGTGCCTTTTCCTACTTCAAGGGATCTTCCCAACCCAGGGGTCTCTTGCGTCTCCTGCATTAGCAGGCAGATTCTTTACCACTAGTACCACCAATTTACAGTTCCACCAACAGAACAAAAGGGTTCCCTTTTCTCCACACCCTTGCTAAGACTTATTTCTTATCTTTTTGGTAAAAGGCATCTTAACAGGTGTGAGCTGATGGTTCCTTATAGTCGACTTACATTTCCCTTGTTATTAATGATGTTGAGCACCTTTTAATAAACTTGTTGGACATGTGTATCTACTTTGGTAAAATTCAAGTCTTTTGCTCACTTAAAATTTTGTGGGTTTTCTTTTGCTATTAAGCTGTGCGAGCTTCTTATATTTTGGATATTGACTCCTTAGTGGAAACATGATTTGCAAATATATTCTCCCATTCTGTAGGTGGCCTTTTCATTTTGATGATGGTTTCTTTCCATTGTGCAAAAGCCTTTTTACTTTGGCATAGTCCCATTTTGTTTTTGCTTTACTTGCTTGTACTTTTGTCAAATCCAAAAAAAATCATTGCCAATACCAATGTCAAGGAGCTCTCCCCCTATGTTTCCTTCTAGGAGTTTTATGGTTTCAAATCTTATATTTAAGTCTTGAATCCATTTCAAGTTAATTTTTTGTAAGTTCCGTCAGCATTCTTTAAAACCCATCATGCTTAGTAATAGGTCTATCAAGAATTTGAGTAGAAATTAATAAGGATCAACATAATTTTCCCCTTTGGAATCTTTAATGGTGGTACTAATATCTTCAGTTAAACCCAGAAAGCAGCTTTGCTTTGAATCTTACAGCAGACAGGGTAGGGTCCATTGGCTTTTGCCTGGTATTCCTAACATGAAAGTTTTTTTTCCATGGGTCATATTATCACTTCAGGAGACTTTCCTTTATATCGGGACCTCAGAACTGTGGCCTAGGAATTGAGTGGGAGGCTCTCAATAAGCTGGTAACTCTCTGCTGTACTGGTTATAGTCATTCTTCTCCTCACTTGTCCTAGAGTGTCTAAAACATTTTTAGATTATACAAATCAAGTGAGGTTTTATTATTTATTTCTGAAGACTTTACAGAGAAAGTCAATTGTATATATATATTTATAGACTTTCATGAGCCCTGATTATTGCATAAACTATGCCTAGTTTATTTCAAGTGGTCCTGTAGTGCCATCTGGTTCACCTACCCTTAGGGTTCTTTCATTCCCATCCCATTTTATTTCAGCTGTTTCCCAAGCTGCAGACACAAGAGGAAAAAACCATCCAGGTTATTCAGAAGTCTTTTTCAATATTCAGGTCTTTCCTTGCTAATTGATTCTTAAAAGAAATGAAGAGGTTTACATACACATACGTATACATATGTATCTATATAACACATATAGGTAACAGAAGTTTACACATACACAAAATGTAAGGGTCAAAGAAATGAGCAGGAATCAAATAGGTAAAATTTAATGCATATAATTTAACTATCTTCGGCAGTCTTTGGATGTCTTTTGCTATATCGGGCCCATGATTTCTGGACTTGAGTGCTGCCTGGGCCAAGATTAGGTCCAGGTTTCTATTAAACAACCCAGAACATTTTCAGAGCCATATCTGTCTGCCTGATCTAACACTCTGAATGCATTATCGCAGGTGAGTGTGCCTATGAGAGGTTAGCATGTTTTTTGCATTTCTGCCTAGTTGGGACTACTTTCTTCTTTAATCTGATTCTGCGTATCTCCTTCTTGGATACTAGTTTTTAGACATTGATAGAATAACAGTGAAGGGAGAGACACAGTGGAGATTGCTATATTACTTCAAAGATGCAGCAGGAAGCAATGAGGCATGTGAAGTGGGAATTGTTTCATAGGGCCTTGGAGAGTCAGAGTTCTCCATTTCTTGTTCCTCAATAGTAACTACATCTATGGGTCATGAATCCACTCTTTTTCATCAGTGCTATAATTTTCATATAAGAAATCTGGAGAGGTTGTGAACTCAACAGGCATTTTAATTTGTCAGCCTACAAAATGAATTTCTCAAAGTGGATTTCGATGGTCTCAGCTTAGTGAATACAGGCAGTAAGAGGATCATTTACCATAGTCATAAAATACCCCTTACTTTCTCTTCATATTTTGAGCCAAGGCCTGGGGTGTCTCATTTGTCTTTCTCTCACAGTGAATTATCTAATGTCATCACAAGTATATATGTCTGACTGTCTGCCTGCAGTTAGGAATTTCTCCATCCTTTTAAAACTAACATTGTAGCCACAATCTGGTCCTCCAGAACCACAGTTTTTTTTTTTTTTTAATTTTCAAAAACTTTTAAATATATCTGTTTATTTAATTGGAGGATAATTACTTTATAATATTGTGATGATTTTTGCCATACATCAGTATGAATTGGCCAGAGGTATACATGTGTCCCCTCCATCCCTCCCCACCCTATTCCTCCAGGCTGTCAGAGCACGGGCCTTGGGTGCCCTGCTTGATACATCAAACTCGCGCTGGTTATCTGTTGTACATATGGCAGAGTATATGTTTCAGTGCTATCCTCTCAAATCAGCCCACCCTCTCCTTCTCCCACTGAGTTCAAGTCTGTTCTTTACATTTGTGTCTCCTTTCTCGCAGTTTGTTGTCCAGCTTCTTTCTCAGCCTTGGCAAGGGTTTTGTTTTTACTTTTCCCTCCATCGTATTTTCCTGAGCTTTGCTTATTTTGCTGGCGTTTTCCAAGAATCACCTTTAAATATTTTTAATCAGAGTCCACTCTTTTCTTTTTCAGTTTATTGATTTCATTTATCTTTATGACTTTTGTCTGCTGTTTTAGTATTTTTGTTCAATATTTTTGTTTTATCATTTTATTGACTTTTTAAATTGAGTTTTTAATTAATTTACATTCATTCATACTTGATAGACGTTTAAGCCATGTGATAACTTTGAATTGCTGCTTTGGATCACATCCCACATATTATTAAATATTGTGTTTTTATTGCCATTAATTTCTAAAGGATCTGTGATTTTGCTTTGAATTTCTCATGTTTTAAATGATTTATTTTAAAAAGAATCTTATTTATTTTTTAATCTCTCAATTTTATTGTTTTTAAATTGAACTAGAATTGATTATACAATATATTAGTTTCAGGTGTACAGCATAGTGATTTGATATTTTTATGCACTACAGGATGATCAGCCCAAAAATCTAGTTAATATCTGTCAGCATACAGCTATTACAATATTGTTGACTATATTCCCTGTGCTGTACATTGCATTCTATGACTTGTTTTATAAATGCAAATGTGTGCCTCTTAATCTCCTTCAACTGTTTTGACTCTCTCTCCCCTGGCCCCCCTCTCTCTCTCCCCTGGCAACCACAAGGTTGTTCTTTGTGTCTCTGAGCCTGTTGTTAGAGTAAGAGTGAAGGGTGAGACACCCTGTTTTTGTTTTGTTTCTTCATTGATTTTGTTTTTCTAGATGCCACAGGTAAATGAAATCAAATGGTATTTATCTTTCTCCGAGAAAAGGGAACCCTTGTGCATTATTGGTGGGAATCTAAGTTGATACAGCTACTGTGGAAACACTGTGGATGGTCCTCAAAACACTATAAAATTTAAAAATTTTTCAGTGGATAATGTTTTTTCTCAAATTTGTCTTTTGGTGTTTTAGTTACCCATCTTCATTGTGATAAGGTGTTTGCCCAGGACATAAATCAATGCTCCTTTTTGTTCAAAATGAATAGTTTGTTTAAACAAAATAAAGAAAAGGAAGAAAGAAGAAAAAAATCAGCTGATTTAAATTATGTGTTGAATGACTTGGAGTGATTTACCTTCTCGAATTATCACATTTTGGAATTAAAGCATAGCACTGGTATGGGCACTACACTTTGAGTAACACTGTCCTAAAATACTGAGTTTCAGAGATATTTGAGAAAAATATGTATTCTGTGTGGTACAGAATATTATAAATCTAATAACAGGTTTATTTATCTTGTTAAATCATCTGAGTTCTCTTTTGTCTATTTGATCTGTAATTTTCTGTAGAAGTCATTTTAAAGTCTTCCCTATCATTGTGGATTTGACAATTTCTCCTCATATTTCTAATGTATTTCAATACGTTGTTGTATAAAGTTTCGTAACTGTTAAATCTTGGTTTATACTTACTCTCAAATATATCACTTTTATTGAGTTAAATGAATTTTTCATTAAATTTGATTTTATCTTATTTCTGTATTGCCAGTCTTGCTTTTCTTTTGGTAGAGTTTATCCAGTATATCTCTATCTGTTCTTTTATTTCCAAATTCTTTCTATGTGTTTTTAAGGCTATCTTTTATAAGTAGTGTATATCTGGATTAACAATTTTATTTTTTACCCAATTTCAGAGACTTAATCTTTTTCTGTGGGGAAAAAAGTGAAAGTGTTAGTTTCTCAGTCGTGTCTGACTCTTTGCAACCCCACTGAGTGTAGCCCGCCAGCGTCCTCTGTCCATGGGGATTCTCCAGGCAAAAATACTGGAGTGGGTAGCCATTCCCTTCTCCAGAGGATCTTCCCAACCCAAGGATTGAACTCAGGTCTTCTTCATTGCAGGTGGATTCTTTATTGTCTGAGCCACCAGAGAAGCCAGAATCTCTTTCTAGGGGAATTTAACCTGTTTGCACTTGCTGTAATTATTGATAAATTTGTATTTAGTCTTACCACTCTATTTTATGTTTGCTGTTGACAATGCAATTTTGTAACTGTTGTATAGTCCTTTTGTTGGCTTTACCAATATTTTTTAGTTTTGCTTTGCTTTTTTCTCCCGTGCCATTTCCTCTTAGTACAGTGATTCTGTAATGCTAGTATGCATAGTTAAAATCATCCAGAGTACTTCATAAATGCAGATATCTGGACTCTTCAGAGCTTATGAGTTTGTACATGCAAGGGTATGCTGCCTAGGAATCTGCATTTTAAACTTATTTCACAAGTGGTTCTGTAGCAGATGACTTTAAGGTTAAACATTAAAGATTAACACACTAGTCTGAAAGTCAAACTTTGTTTCTATTCTGCCAGGTATTATTTTTAACAAACAAGCTAAATCTACATTTTTATACATGTCATGATATTATCTCTTTGTGTAATCTTCATCTAAGCAACTTTTTTTAAAGCATCCTTTTACTTCCTCTCAATGCACGCTTTTAAATTAAGCTTTGCATTATTTTATGTTCAATTTTACTTTTCAATGAAACCCTTTTTATTTGAATAGTTCACTGCGGCATTCTCAACAATTATATAAACCTATCTATGGGTTTCATAGGTTTTTTCCTAATCACTACTTCTACTTTTTAAAAACTTTTGAAAATGATGAAATATAGTATACATTCAGGAACAATAGCCAACCCATGAAATAAAGTAAAAGTTAACGAGTAGACTATTTTTAGCACCCCAAAATCTGCCTATGTGTCATTTGACAATCACGACTTTGTCCCTTCTCGGTAGAAGAAAACACTTTCCTGATTTGTATCATAATAATTTCTTTGCTTTATAGTTTTGCTATCTGTTTACTATCTATTGTTTGCATCACAAATAATAGTTAATTTAGTTTTGCTTTTTTTTTTTTTGAGCTTTACATGTGGAACTATATAGTATGTTATTCTGTGCCTGGTTTATTTTTTTCAGCTTCATAACTTTAATATTCATCTGTTTTGTGGTATATAGCTGTAACTCATACATGCATTCCATAATTTATTATCAATTATACTGTTGATGTATTTTGAATCATTCCTGGTTTTGGAACACTCTAAACATTGCTGCTCTGATCACACTGGTATACACATATGTTCTGGCATCAGTTCTCTGAAACCAACTGGATATTCTACAATTCAATTCAATTTTGACCCTTAGCATCCAGAGCTGTTGCAGACCTCCCAAATTAAAGGGCATAGTCCTTCAAGATAGTCTTCACTTCAGATGCCAGCTGCAAATCTCAGGGATTTCCATACTTTTGCCTGGCCAGCTAGGAGTTTCAAAATGTTTGCTTTCTATCCTAACTGGTGTGCACCTCAGTAGAAAATTGTGACGCTGACCACGTGGAATTTACTTCAGGTCTCACAGGTGTTCAGTTCTTCAGAAGACTAGCCTCATTTTTGATACCAGCTGCAGTCTTGGAGGCAGTGTGCATTTCTGACTGACTGGAGGGCTGTACATTTGGGAGTCCCCGTGATATTCTCAGATTGATAGTTTGCTAGAATGACTCATAGAACTTATTGAAAACACAATACTTATGATTACAGTTTTATTATAAAGAGTACAGATCAGAAAAAGTCAGAGATGCATAGAGCAAAGTATTTTGGGTGTGTGAATGTCTGGGGTGCCGGGGTGGGGGAGGGGAGCATGCAGAACTTCCAAGCCTTCTCATTGTGAAATCTGGGTTCATCACCCTCCTAGCACATTGATGTGTCCACTAACCAGAAAGTTCTATTGCAATTCAATATACAGGATTTTTATTGGGGTTTTGTTATACAGATATAATTGCTTTAAGCACTGAACTAAATCTCCAGCCTCCCTCTTCTACCTAGAGGTCAAGAGGCTTAAAGTCATAACTTTCTAATGATGTGCTTGTTTTTGCTGATGACCAACATGGGTCTTGAAGTTAGCTAGGGGCCCACCACAAGTCATCTCATTAGCGTAACAAAGATGCTCTTATCACACAGGGAATCCAAGGATTTTTGAACCTCTGTGCCTAAAACCAGGAACAAAGACAATATATTCTTTATTATGCCACCACAGGTAAAGCATTTCTTTGGTGGCATTTACTTAAGAGTGGAATTGTAAGTTATAATAAATTCATTCTTCAGATTTGCTAGAAAATGGCAAATAGTTTTACAAGGTGATGATACTAATTTATGCTTTCAGTAGTAAAAGGTTTCTGAGAGCTCAAATTGTTGCACATCTTTGCTGAAATATGACATTATCTTAGTTTTTAGCTTTTGTCAATTTGGTAGTTAGATTATGGTACATCATGCTTACTTTATTACTTATAACATCTTTCATTCTTGAGAGTTTTTACTGGGTTGAATTTTAGGTTGGCAGTTGTCTTATAAAATCACTTCTCGATTCTGTTGCTCTGTTTAAGATTTTCCTTAAAACTATTTAGAGGATATTTTGTTGGTGAGGGTATCTGGCTCTTATAACTTTTTTCTTTGTCATTTGTTTTCTGCAGTTACATAGTGGGTATATTTAGATATAAATTTCTTATTCTACTAGAGAGCTTTCGTGTTCTTAAATGTCTAGATTGGTGTCTTTCTTTGGTTCTAGAAAAGTCTTAGCCATTATCCTTTTGATATTGTGTGTACTCTGTTGCCTCTATTTTTCTTCTGGGTATCTGATTAAATGTGGGTTACACTGGCTCACTCTATTTTTCTGTCTTTTTGATGATTTCTACTGTAAAAAGATACTAAACAGAGACCTCAAGTAAGTAGAGTTGGGAGACCAGAAGCGGGAGTTTTCATGCCCTGTGGTGATAGCAGAGGCCAACAGGAAGAATCCTTTCCTGGCAACAACTCTGCTGATGAAAAGCCATTGATCGTTTGTTTTCTTTAGCCTTCCCAACTTCCTTTTCTCTATAAAATCATTCTCTTTCCCTTCCTGTGTGGGGACCTACATGTGGCTTGCTGTTTTGAAGACCCTCAATTGCAATTCTCTGCTAATCCCAAGTTGACCCATCTTTGCTGGAGAAATAACTGTTAGCTTCTTTGTTTTAGGTCAGTACTACCTTTTTACTTGCTCTGTGCTGCACTGTGGTTATTTATGATTTATCTTATAGAGTTGTCTATTTCTTTATTTTATGGAGTTGTCTCTTTCTTAAATATATCCATTGTAGTGTTAGTTTCAGGTATTTTTCAGTTCTAGAATTTCTATTCAGTTCTTCTCCAGATATGTCATGTTATTTTCTCCTGTTCTCAGGGCAGATATTTTCAAGCTTGTTTTTCAATTTCTTTTAACCTAGCAAGCATAGTCATTCTATAGTGTGTCTGATAATGTTAATATATGAAGCTTTGGGGATAACTTGCTGATGTTTGTTTTTCTGGTTCTTGTTCATAGAGTCTGTTTCCTCAAGTGCCTGATTTATGTTATTCTTACTGTAAATAAAAAAAATATTAGTATGAATGATTTGATATATAGGATGATTATCTCTTCCTCCAAAGAGGATTTGCGTTTGCTTTCTAGGTGTCTGGGGGGACTGCTGGTCTAGGATCATTTTGTCCAAGTTCAAGGATTGAGATTCCTTGAGTGTGCAGTGCTGTAAACTCATATAGCAAGACTGCACAAGTGTTTATTTACTTCTGGTTCACTCTTATCCTAAGGATATGGCCCCTTAGGGTCTCAGTTAGTTGTAGGGAGAGGTTCCTATTAGGTTTCTCATCTTGTGCCCGTCTTTGGTGTTGATTCTGTTCTTCTTGCCCTCTGAGACCACTAAAAAAAAATTCAAATTGGCTGGAATTGGCAAATACCCTTAGGGCAAAATCAGATTACTTTGTTCACTTATTTCCTCAGTTTTCTATTTTACCTTCAATTTTGTTTTATATTTGTTTTCTTGCTTATTCTTTTTTCTGTAGGTAAAAGGGTTTTTTTTCTTTCTTTCTGTTTTTAAAGACATTATCTAGTGTTTTAGTTGTTTCCTGGGTAATTTTGCCTGCTGTTACTAAACTGGAAGCATGTTAAGATTTCCTGATTTTTTTTGCTAAAATATTTAGAATATTTTTTTTTTCTTTAAAGAAATGGTTCATGAGCAGTAAATGTTCTCTATCTTTGCATGTTCCAGAAAGTCTTTGCTTTGCCCTTCCATCTGGTTGATAATTTGGATGTTGTAGTATAATTTTGAAATACTTCTCTTCACCCTGTAGGCTTGACAGAATTTTCCGGCCTGAATTCCCTCTGAAATGCTTTTCCCCAAGGTGCTCCATCCAAATGGGAGGTCTTAGTATGGCTGAGGGGTAGGATACCTTGTAGTGTATGAGGGTAGGGAAAGGAAAACCACTGAAGGCCCACACTGATGACTGAGTGAGGAAATCTTTACGTTGGTGGTGGAAAATAATAATCTATTCTACTCCTGGGTTTGGCTGGATGTCATGTTAAAAAAAAAAAAAAACTTGTCTATTGTGGAAGTCTAGAATTATGCCAGGCCATCCTCAGCTTTTCTCTTTGTTCAAAGACCTGAGATAGGAGCTTTCTCTGTGCAGAGCCTTTACTTGTTTGAAGGACAGGTCACAGGTGAGTGCCAAAGCATTTAATAGCTATGCATTATTAGGGGAGGGGAAGTTTCATTACTGTTGAGCTATTCATTATGAAGTATTTTGGTTAATTAATTTGGATGCCTTTGATTTACTTTTCTTGCCTGACTGTACTGTCTAGGACCTGAGATCCTTGCCTAGTTCCTGACCTTAAAGTAGTAAGAGCTCCAAGAGATTGATTTGGGCTTTAACACCTATTTAGGTAAAGGAAAATATGCTTTGGGAGATGAAGAGGTAGGATGGAGGCTTCTGTATAAATTTAGGACCCTTGGTTGACTGTGTGTTCAGGGAAGGGAGAATTAGGAAAAATCCTATTTGTTACCAAAATAAGGGCTTCCCTGGTGGCTCAGATGGTAAAGAATCTACATGCAATGAGGCAGACCTGGGTTCAAACCCTGGGTTGGGAAGATCCCTGGAGATGGGAACAGCTGCCCACTCCAGTATTCTTACCTGGAGAATTCCATGGACAGAGGAGACTGGCAGGCTACAGTCCATGGGGTCACAATCAGACATGACTGAGCGGCTTTCACTTTTTACCAAAATAAAGAAGTGACAAGGAAATGGATATAAACCTAAGCATTAGGTGAAAAAATGTACCCCCTAAAAATTGACACCCCAGGTCTTTCTTCTAAAGGATTCTTGCTCACAGTAGTAGATATAATGGTCATCTGAATTAAATTCACCCCTTCCCATCCATTTTAATTCACCGATTTCTAAGATGTCGATGTTCAATCTTGCCATCTCCTGCTTGACCACATCCAATTTACCTTGATTCATGGACCTAATATTCCAGGTTCCTATACAATGTTGTTCTTTATAGCATCAGACTTTACTTTCACCACCAGACACATCCACAACTGAGAGTCATTTCCACTTTGGCCCAGCTGCTTCATTCTTTCTGGAGCTATTGGTAATTGCCCTTTGCTCTTCCCCAGTAGCATATTGGACACCTTCTGACTTGGGAGGCTCATCTTCTGGCATCATACCTTTTTGCTTTTCCATGCTGTTCATGGGATTCTCCAGGCAATAATACTGGAGTCGTTTGCTATTTCCACTTCCCGAGGACCACGTTTTGTCAGAACTCTTCATTATGACCCATCCATCTTGGGTGGCCCTGCATAGCATGGCTCATAATTTCATTGAGTTACATAAGCCCCCTCACCACAACAAGGTTGTGATCCATGAAGGGGTGAATTTACATAGTGCACATGATCTAATGACTCCCAAGCCAAGACATTAACAAAAAATTTGCCTTCTTGTGCTACTTTGTCTGGAATTTTTTAAAAAAAATTTAATTCTTTGGATGCTGAACCAGTATGTTTGTAATCACTTTTTGTGTGTGCTGCAAATTTTATTTTTTTAATTAATTAATTTATTTTAATTGAAAAACACATTCTGCTTGAAGTTACTAGCATACTGTTGACCTTTTCTTTCTTTCCTTGGAAATGATGTAAAAACAATGAGGGGAGTGAGAATCAAAATCCGAATATAATTTTATATATTTGGAAAAATTAGGCAACAGCTAAAAATGTCAGATCACAAAGTAAATGGGATGGCTTCTAAAAGCAGAGAAAATTAAGCAGGGTTGAGAAGGCAATGGCACCCCACTCCAGTACTCTTGCCTAGAAAATCCCATGGACAGAGGAGCCTGGTAGGCTACAGTCCATGGGGTCGCTAAGAGTCGGGACACGACTGAGCGACTTCACTTTCACTTTTCCCTTTCATGCACTGGAGAAGGAAATGGCAACCCACTCCAGTATTCTTGCCTGGAGAATCCCAGGGATGGCGGAGCCTGGTGGGCTGCAGTCTGTGAGGTCACACAGAGTCGGACACGACTGAAGCGACTTAGCAGTAGCAGCAGCAGCAGCAGCAGCAGCATACACATGAGCAAAGGAGAGTTTTCCAGCAAAGAGTATCTCTAAAGATGAAAGTACATAGGGAGGTAAAAAGTAAAATTTTCACTTTCAGTAATGGTAAGTATAGCATATGGACTGGTAGGAGAAACTTTCACGGACCCAGTTTGTTCCAGAACCTGACAAAGTGGGATTAAGTGAGAAATCATGTAGCAAGCTGTGTGTGGAAACATTACGTCTTAGTGGCATATAGTCAGGAAGAGGATAGATTTTTCACTGAAGAATTTTACAGCTAGCTAAATTAGTTGGGAAAATCAGTTGATAAACAGTATAACCAAAGCCAAAGATCATAAAAAAGACTTCGGGTAGCATGGAACATAGTCCAGGTTCAGGAAAAAAGCCTCAGTCAAAGATAAGTAAGTAGGCGACATGAGTTCAATCCTTGGTACAGGAGGATACCATATGCCATGGGGCACCTACAGCCCGTGCTCTGCAACAAGAGAAGTTACCACAATGAGAAGCTCTCACACCACGATGAAGAGTAACCCCCACTTGCCACAACTGGAAAAAGCCTATGTGTAGTACCAAAGACCCAGTGCAGCCAAAATTGAATGAAGAAGTAAATAATTTTTGAAAAGTATGGGTTGGTAGAAAAGGAATCATTGCAGGTTCTCTACTACAGTATGACAAGTAAATGGGAACATTGAAGGAATTGAAAACAATTGGAATATGAAGAACAGATCTCAGTAAAACATCTTTATAGAGGAAATAATTCCCAGGTTAAAACATGTAATGAAATTTTTTCCACAACACAAACACTGCAACAGATATAACAGTTCAGGAAAACATAAAACCTAAGCATTGAGGAGCAAGAACTGCAGTAGAAGAAAACATGTATCACATCAATGAAAGCAAAATTTAAAGGACAGCGAGGAGAATAGATGGGGCTGAGGACCCTGATGAAGACTAGGAAGGGAATACCAAGAACAGAAGTCAGGAAAAAAAAAAGAAAATGAAATGCAAGTACAGTGAAACTTTACTTAGGGCAAGAGAAAAATAATACGTATTGAATTAGGTAAAGGAGATCCAAAATACACATAATTGGAATCCAAGAAGAAGAAAATTGACATAAAGATATTTTGGAAGACATGCAAAAATGTCGAATCATTTATGACAGAAAGAAAAGTTAGAGCAACATCAAATTTCTCTAGAGCTGTGAAGTATAACAGTGAGTGCCTGCAAAATTCTTTAAGAAAACCTGAGCTAAAAAATTGCCTTCGTACAAATCATTTCTTAAATACAAAGGCAAAAGATCTTTTTGTCTTTTGCTTTTGCATTTTTAATGTGCAAAAATTAAAATAATATCTTCATTAGCCCTTCAAAAATCTATAGGTGGGTAAACATAGCCAACTAAGAAATGACAGTATGTACAGCAAAGAGAATGGAAAGAATAATATAATTGTACACTTAGAATTTAGCAATTGTGACAATTAAGGGACCCCCAAAAATTGTAAATGTTCTATACTTTGCCAGTATAAATGATGTAATTACATATCTAATACACGTATTTTACAATAGAAAGAAAAAAGTAGAAAGTAGAAGGTAGTACGGACATGCTGATTTCCTCATCTTTTGTAGATGGAAATCAAAAGATGCAATATAAAACCGAAATGTCAAGTATTATATGTATAAGTCTACTTGAATACAAACATAATGCAATAAACTAAACTTGGATAGTGGAGGAGAAGGAACTAAAAGGGATGAAGAAAAAATGTACTTCATGATAACTATTATATGCTAAGAAGATCGTTTTAAGGGTATTGTATGAAGAGTGTTTATAAAGAGAACCACAAGAGCAAAAAACACCAAAACGTTTACATTATCACAAAAAAATACATCCACATAGGAATGAAAAGATAGACTATATATTAGGTAAAAAGAAACCCCCAGATTTTAGTGTATAATAGTGCTTCCTTTGTTAACACACATTTTCAAATAGAATATGATTGCAGAATAAAAACACAAATTATGTCAATAAATAGAAGCAGATCAAACTTATTCAAAAGAACAGGATTAGACTGAATCACAAGACTCAGTTCTAAACGGGATTCAGAAAGGTTGAAAATGAAAACGAGGACAGTTACATTAGGCAAATTCAAACAAAAAGAATGTCAGAAATGGATGAATTCAGAGACAAAAAAGCATTAGACAAAACAAAACAAAATGCCCTTTGTAATTATCAAGGGTGCAATTTGTAATGAAGAGAAATATTTATAAATGTGCTTTCAATAATATAGCATGAACATTTATAAATGAAATTATAGAAGTTCAAATTGATATACCTAACTCTATAGCCGTAAACATTTTTCATTCAAGTTCCCATGGCATAGTCACTGAATTTGGCTGTACATTGATTCCTAAATAAAATAATAAATTTCAAGAAAATATAAAAGGAATGGAAAAATTTTCTAATCATAAGTCCATAAGAGAACATATTTGATCATGAACAAATTAAGGAAATATGAATCACCACCTTTCCCATTTTGTGGGGAAAAACAGCCTATCTCACAAAACAATATTCAACTACTCTACAACTCAAGAGAAAAAAATCTAAACCCCAAAATGCAAAATATTTAGAAATTCAATAGCAACATTAGAACTCCATTGTAATAGCTTATGAAATACTTCTAAGGCAGTGCTTAGGGAAATAGTAATCATCTCAAAATTTATCTTGTAAACAAAGAATGAAAGAATATTATAAAATTCTCAAGAAGTCTTAAAAAAAAAAAGCCAATAAAAGGATCCTATGGAAAGCAGAATAAAGGACTTAAGGATAAGTGCAGAAATGAATGATTTAGGAAACAGAGAAATGATGAAACTACTGTGTTTTTGTCTGGGAAAATCCCATGGACAGAGGAGCCTGGCAGGCTACAGTTCATGGGATTGAAGAGTCAGACATGACTGAGCAACTTTCACTTTCTTTTTCAGTAAGTAAACGAAGCTTGTTGTGTCCGACTCTTTGTAACCCCATGGACAGTAGCCAACCAGGCTCCTCTATCCATGAGGATTCTCCAGTTGAGAATGCTGGAGTGGATTGTCATGCCCTCCTCCAGGGAATCTTCCCAACCCAGGGATCGAACCCAGGTCTCCCACATTGCAGGCAGATTCTTTACAGTCTGAGTCACCAAGGAAACCCTTTGAAACATTAGCTATTGGTTTTTATGTTTTATTGATCTATAGAAAGTCAGGGTTCCACTAGAGAAACAGAATCAGTAATAAAAAATTACTAAAAAAGAAAAATTAATAGCTAATCCATATCAGTCAGGGCTCCACTAGAAAAGCATAATGGTTTACTCGATTGTGAGTCCAATCCAGGAAAGTCTGAAATCCATGGGGCAGACCATCAGGAAGGACAGTCTGGAACTCTGGCACAAGCTGAAACTGCAGTCCATCACAGAGTTTCTTGTGGGAAGCTTCAGTTCTGCTCTTAAATCTTTCAACTGATTGAATCATGCCCATTCAGATTGCTAGGAAAATCTTCCTTAAATTGCATGGATTATAAACTTTAATCACATCTACAGCATACCTTCATAGCAACATCTAGATAAAAGTGTTTGATTAAATAGCTGGCAATTGTAGTTGACCATCACCTAATTTAATAAAGTAAATAGGTAGCATAGATTCCTCATATAATAAAAGATAATTGAGGAAATACCTACAGATTAAAAGAAAAGAAGAACCATAACAGGCTAGCTTTCTAAGTCTATTCAAATAAATTTGAAAACATTGAAGAACTGGATAGTTTTCTAGGAGTATGTAAATCATCACAAGTAATTTCAGGAAAATAGAAAAATGAGAATATTAATTTCCATCAAAAACACAGAAACTTTTCTAAGAGCTCTTCCTGGAAAGCACTGTATCATTAAATAATAGATAATTTGATTACCTTTTAAGCTGTTCTATAGCCTCACTGTCCACTAGAACTTTCTGTGGTGGTAGAAATTTTCTACCTCTACTACCAGTGTAAGGAGGCACATGTGACTATTGAACACTTGATTGTAGCTAGTTTTAAGGAGCACTGGATTTTAATTTTATTTAATTCTAATTAATTTAAAATTAAGTTGCCACATATTGCTGTTGGCTACTGTATTGGACAGTGCAGCTATAGAAGATGTAAAAGAAAAGCATTCAAATTCGTTCATGAAGTAAGCATAGAATTGATAAAAAAAAGTTATATAAAACCCATGGATTAATCTCATTTATAAAAATGATGCAAATACCCTGGGAAATAGAAGCTAGTAGCACTTTAAAATCATCATATGTAAAGACCACATGGGTTTTATTTCAGGATTACAAATGGTTCAGAAAGAGGATGCTTAATATAATTTGTCATATTAAGGGATCAACAGCAAAAACATGTCTAGATGATGTCCACCATCATGAAAAACTTTGTACGTCATTATAGAGATATTAATCTATATAACTAGAGAGAAGGAGAGAGGGAATTTGGATTGAAAAATCCCCAAAATCACGTGAAACTTTATTCAGATAAGAGAATTTAGAAAGATGAGTGGATATACAATCCATGTAAAGAGAATAATAGCCTTCATATCTGCAAACTTCCTGGGTGACTCAGATGGTAAAGTGTCTGCCTACAATGCGGGAGACATGTGTTCGATCCCTGGGTCGGGAAGATCCTCTGGAGAAGGAAATGGCAACCCACTCCAGTACTCTTGCCTGGAAAATCCCATGAACGGAGGAGCGTCATACGCTCCAGTCCATGGAGTCGCAAAGAGTCGGACACGACTGAGCGACTTCACTTTCTTTCTATCTGCAAACTATCACTGGTTAGAGGATATGATGAAGAATGTAATTACCATAACAGCAACAAGTTTCTAAGAGCCATCTAAAGAAATGCACAAGGTTTAGTTGAGGGAAACATTATAATCCCCTGGGGGACATAGGAGATTGATAAATGGAAGAGGATGCCGTGTTATTGGATAGGGTTATAGAAGTTAAATCAGGAATTCAGTGTCATTTTACTAAGTCACCGGGAGGACTTCTTTGGTTTGTTTTTGTTCTTTGTTTTCAATAAGGCAAGTTGATTCCAAAGTTCACATAGAAAAATTAAAAAGAATAGCCAGAAAAATTTTTACCATTAAACAAACATAAAGTTACACAAAATAGTCTTATACTAGCACATACGTTGCTGGTGTTGTTCAGTTGCTAAGTCGTGTCTGACCCTTTGCGACCCCATGGACTGCAGCATGCCAGTATTCCCTGTCCTTCACCTTCTCATGGAAGTTTCTCAGACTCATGTCCACTGAGTCCGTGATGCCGTCCAAGTATCTCATCCTCTGTCGCCCCCTTCTCCTCCTGCCCTCAATCTTTCCCAGCATCAGGGTCTTTTCCAATGAGTCAGCTCTTCACAGCAGGTGACCAAAGTATTGGAGTTCCAGCTTCAGCATCAGTCCTTCCAATGAATATTCACTGTTGATTTCCTTTAGGATTGACTGGTTTTATCTCCTTGCAGTCTAAGGGACTCTCAAGAGTCTTCTCCAGCACCACAGTTCAAAAGCATCAATCCTTTGGCTTTCAGCCTTCTTTATGGTCCAACTCTCACATCTGTACATGACTACTGGAAAAGCCATAGCTTTGACTATATGGACCTTTGTAGGCAAAGTGATTCCTCTACTTTATAATACACCGTTTAGTTTCATCATAGCTATTCTTCCAAGGAGCAAGCATCTTTTAATTTCATAGCTGCAGTAAACATCCACATTGATTTTGGGGCCCAAGAAAATAAAATCTGCCCCTCTTTCCACTTTTCCCCCTTCTATTTGCCATGAAGTGATGGGACTGGATGTCAAGATCTTCGTTTTTTTGAATGTTGAGTTTTAAGCCAGGTTTTTCACTCTCCTCTTTCACCTTCATCAAGAGGCTCTTTAGTTCCTCTTCACTTTCTGCCATTAAAGTGGTATCATCTGCTTATCTGAGGTTGTTGATGTTTCTCCTGGCAATCTTGATTCCAGTTTTTTAGTCATCCAGCCCAGCTTTTCGTATGATGTTCTCTGCATGTAAGTTAAATAAGCAGGGTGACAATATACAGCCTTTCCCAATTTTGAGCCAGTCAGTTATTCCATGTTCGGTTCTAACTGTTGTTTTTTGACCTGCATACAGATTTCTCAGGAGGCAGGTCAGGTGGTCTGGTATTCCCATCTCTTTCAGAATTTTCTGTTGTTTGTTGTGATGCACACAGTCTAAGGCTTTAGTGTAGTCAATGAAGCAGAAGTAGATATTTCTCTGGAATTCTCTTGCTTTTTCTATGATCCAATGGATGTGGCAATTTTATTTCTGGTTTTTCTCCTTTTTCTAAATCCAGCTTGTACATCTAGAATTTCTCAGTTCATGTACTGCTGAAGCCTAGCTTCAAGGATTCTGAGCATAATCTTGCTAGCATCTGAAATGAAAAAGCATTTGAAAAAGCACTCATTTGAACATTCTTTGGCATTGCCCTTCTTTGGGATTGGAATGAAAACTGACCATTTCCAGTCCTGTGGCCACTGCTGAGTTTTCCAGAGTTGCTGGCATAATGAGTGCAGAACTTTAACAGCATCATCTTTTAGGATTTGAAGTAGCTCAGCTGGAATTTCATCACCTCCACTAGCTTGTTCTTAGTAATGCTTCCCAAGGCCCACTTGACTTCACACTCCAGAATGTCTGGGTCTAGGTGAGTGACCACACTGTCATGGTTACCTGGGACATTAAGAACTTTTCTTGTACAGTTCTTCTGTGCATTCTTGCCACCTATTGTTAATCCTTTCTGCTTCTGTTAGGTCCTTGCCATTTTTGTCCTTTATTGTGCCTATCTTTGCATGAAATGTTCCCATGCTATCTCCAATTTTCTTAAAGAGATCTCTAGTCTTTCCTATTCTATTGTTTTCCTCTATTTCTTTGCATTGTTCACTTAAGAAGACTATCTTATCTCTCCTTTCTATTCTCTAGAACTCTGAATCCAGTTGAGTATATCTTTCCCTTTCTCCTTTGCTTTTCACTTTTCTTCTTTTCTCAGCTATTTGTAAGGCCTCCTCATACAACCACTTTTCTTTCTTGTATTTCTTTTTCTTAGGAATGGCTTTGGTCACCACCTCCTGTTCAATGTATGAACCTCTGTCTACATAGTTCTTCAGACACTCTACCAGATCTAGTCCCTTGAATCTATTCGTTACCTCCACTATATAATCATAAAAGATTTGAGTAGACTAATGTATCAGAATAGAAAGCCCAAATATGGACCTGAGTACATGTGGGAATTTAGGTACTGATAAAGGAATTTATTCAAAACAGTAGTGCGAAGGAAGAATATTCAGTATAGGGTATTGAAATATGTTGATAAATGCTGTGCAATGCTTGCCTAATATTTCTAGACCAAAATGGATTGAAGTGGATTAAAAATTTAAGTGCAAAAAACAGTAATGACTAGAAAAATCAAGAAATGTTAAAAACAGATTCTGGTTAAGATAAGGCCTGTCTAAGCATGCTGTAAAATACAGCAGTCATGAAAATATTTATAAATTCAACTCTATTAAAATCCATCATGACAAAAGCATAGTCAAAAGATAAATTATCGAGGAAAAATGTTCACAAGTTGTATTCCAAAAGAATGAATTCTGTACCATGTAAGTGACTTTTAGATTGTTGGAGAATAGACCAAGAACTCACTAGAAAAAGAAGTAAAAGGCCCAGATTAAATAGTTCAGAGGAAAGGACATACATGCAGCTCATAAACTCATGAAAATATGTGTAACCTCCTTTATATTTAGAAAAATACACAATAAGCTTCACCGAGATGCTAATTTTCATCAATCAGATTGAAAAAGATCATAAAGTTTGAAAATCCAGTGTGTTGGGAAATATGTAGGAAAGAGACACTCATTTATTGTTGTAGGAGAGCATATTGCTATACTATTCCTTATGGCCTTTGGGTTTGTGTTTAGCCAGATTTTGCGACTGCAATTTCAGGGGAATGTTTGGAGAGGAATCCAGATTTCAGGATATAAAGAAGATAGAATTCTGTGACTATCTCACAGCCCCGTCCTACTTTTGTACTAGTACAGCACTGTGATAGTAACATTGTGTAGTGGGGTGTATTAATCTACATCCTACAATGGTGGTCTACAATTGCCTACTATAATTTGCACCCTTGGCTTTTAATTTCCTTAGTTCCCATGAAGCCCTATTTAATTCATTCACTCATTCGTTTGTGTGATAAATATTGAATATTTCCTCTGTCCTAAGTACTAGGAACTCTTTAACTCTGCTCCTGCACTCCTTTAAAGCACTTTATTTATTTTTGGTTGCACTGGGTCTTCATGGATGCACTCAGGCTTTCTCTAGTTGCAGCGAGCAGGGCTACTCTTTGCTGTGACGCAAGGGCCTCTCATTGTGGTGGCTTCTCTTATTGTGGAACATGGGCTTTGGTGTATGGGCTTCAGTAGTTGTGGCTTGCAGGCTCTGGAGCATGGACTCAGTAGTTGTGGTGCATAGGTTTAGTTGCTCTGTGGCATGTGGAATCTTCCCATACCAGGGATTGAACCCATATCCCCTGCACTGGCAGTCAGGTTCTTATCCACTGTGCTACCAGGGAAGTCCTGCACCGGTACTCTTAATTCTTGCCTCAGACATAGCTAGTTTTGACCTGCGAATTGTAGATACAATGGTTTGCTTTTACACTCTTTAATGCTGATTTTGCTATTTTATATGAGGCTTTATGAACCAGGGCACTGGCTTAGCATCTTTATGCCTGTTCAGGCCCTATGGCTTATTGTCCATTGTGTCTCCAGTGAAGTGAAACAGTGCAGTGGTACTCTGCCTAAGACATCTGCTGTCCCAACTGTAGGGTGTTAATCCAAAAAGCAAATATGGATGGATTGCCTACTAAGGCACAGTGCTAGAGATACAGCACTTAACAAGGGAGGACTTTTCTGTTTTGATGGATGGGGCAGTGTAAATATTCAACTGGAGAAGTACTGTCTAGGGAGTGTGGAGACTGTTTGTTGGCAGGAATCTTTCATTTAGGGTTTAAACGGACAGGCCAATTAGAAATGTGGCTCAAGCGTGTTGTCAAGTAATGAATGTATTTGGTGAAGTGAAGCAGGTGTGCCAGCTAGACTGTAAAATCTTCCTACATGAGGAAAGGAGGAAGTGTAACTTGGGAGGCAAACCTGGACTCTTTGTCCGAGAAGAGTCTATAAGGAAATGGGCATAGATGAGGCTGAGTAAGGATGATTGCACAATTGAGAGAGAAGAACTCTGTAATACTGAAATTTTCCTCAAGGTTCTGCACTCACTGCTGACAACCTTGAAAGTTAAATTGGGCAAGAGTTGTTCTAAGGAATTCTGAAATTAGGAGGTAAAGATGAGAGGCAAAACTTAATGCAAAGCAGGAGCTGTATCTAAAGAGAATGTAGAATCCTTCTCTTTGAAAAAAAAGTAAAAGAATCCTTCTCTTTGTAAAAAAGTGAAAAAAAAAAGGGAGCAGGACTTGTTTTAACATTTATAACTAACTGTTTTAATTATGCATAAGGTGGTAAGTGTTAATTGATGTGAAATGGAGAAGAGGAAAATGCTTATTTGTGAGGGTAAGTGTGTCCCAAATGACTAAATATTAAAGAACTATCTAAGGCAAATTCCCTCTCTATATACAATGAGGAAGTGACAGAAGGCTCACTGGAGCTTCTGGGAGAGGTGATGGGATTGGTACTTTCCTCATTCTTCCAAATGGCATGGCTGCTCTAACAATCTTTCCTCTGGGTCCTTCACCCTACACATTTTCTCTACTCCAGCCTTGGCTGCAGGATGTTAATAAGGGAATCAATCAGATTCCAGATCAATCAATCAATCAATCAACCAGATGATCCAGAATACTACAAATGCATATTGTTGAGCTTCCATCATTTTATTCATTATAGCTAATATCAAGAGCCTAACACATGCTAATCACTATATTTGTTGCTTTACATACATTTTTTAAAGGTTTTAAAATATAAGCATTATATGCATATAAATACATAGACATGTATAAGTCATGAGCATATTACGTGTTATCATAAAATGAGCATATCCATGTAATCACCACTTAGGTCCACAAGAAGTGGAATGTTCCCAGGACCCCAGAAGCATTCCTCATGCCTTCTGCCAATGACTACTCTCACTCTTATCTCTGAAACTTACTGCTATCCTGACTTCTAACACCATAGACTGGTTATACCTGTTCTTGGACTTTATATAAAATGGAATCAAGCAGTTTGCACTGTTTTGTTTGCCTCAACATTATGTTTGTGAGATTCGTTCACATTGTCCCATATAGTAATAACTTATTCAATCTTGTTGCATTCTAATATGTAACTATAATACAATTTATACCTTGCACTTAATGGAAATGTGGAAAATTTCCACTATGTGACTATTATGAATATTGCATTCTATTATGAATATCACATACATGAACATTAGTGTACACATCTTTTGGTGAAAATATGTATATATTTGGGGTATATGGGGCTTTCCTTGTGGCTCAGATGGTAAAGAATCTGCTTGTAATACAGGAGACCTGGGTTCAATCCCTGAGTCAGGAAGATCCCCTGGAGAAGGGCATGGCTACCAACTCCAGTATTCTTGCCTGGATAATTCCATGGACAGAAGAGCCTGGTGGGCTACAGTCCATGGGGTTGAAAAAGTTGGACACGACGGAGTGACTAACACTTGGGGTATATACCTAGGAATATAATTGCTGGGTCATAGGATAAATATATATTTTGTGTTAATAGAAACTACCACATAATTTTCCTAAGTGGTTATGTACAATTTTATGTAAATTTTATTAGCAGTGCATGAGTATTTCAGATGCCCCACCTCATCAACTTTGGCCATTATCTGCTTTAAAAATTTTAACTATCTTGGCAAGTGTCTAGAGTTATCTCATTGTGTGCTATAGATTGAATGCCTTTATTCCCCCCAACATTCATGTGTTGAAATCCTGATCTATAAGATGATGATAGGGAGATGGGACATTTTGGAGGTGCTTAGGTCAGGAGAACAGAGCCCTCATGAATGGGATTAGTACTCTTATAAAAGAGACTCCAGAAATCTCCCTGGGCCCCTTTCACCTAGGAGAACACAATGAGAAGTCTGTGACCTGGAAGAGGGCCCTCGCCTGTCCATGCTGGCACCCTGATCTGGGAACTGCTGCCTCTGTGAGAAGTACATTTCTATTTTTTAAAAAGCAACTCAGTCTGTGGTATTTTGTTATAGCGTAATGAATAAGCTAAGACATTATGGTTTAAAATCTGATTTCCCTGATTACTAATAGAGTAAAACATTTTTAAAATTGAAGTATGGTTGATTTACAATGTTGTATAATTTCTGCTATGTAGCAAAGTGATACAGATACACACACCCACACATTCTTTTTTGTATTCTTTTTCCATTATGGTTTACCACAGGGTATTGAACATAGTCCCCTGTGCTAGGACCTTGTTGTAAGACAAGGAACTTGTCCTACAGTAAGACCTTGTTTTATACATTCTGTATGTAATAGCTTGCATCTGCTTATCCCAAACTCCCAATCCTTCCCCCACCCCACCCTCCCTCTTCCTTGGCAACTATAAGTCTGTTCTCTGCCTGAGCCTGAATAGTGAAACGTCTTCACATGTTTATTTGCAATTTGTATATCCTCTTTTGTGAAGTGCCTGCTCGGGCCTCCTGCCATTTTTCTTTTGGATTCTTTGATGTTTTCTGGCTGATTTTTAGGATATGCATATACTTACATGCTCATAGACTTCAGTCTTGGGCTTTGATATGCGGTGGGAATAGGGTGGAGAGCAGATAATCCAGGCTAAGACACTGCTTTCTTTCTTAGTCTTTCCAAATTAAGGGTGGTACCAGATTTTTGATGTTACTCATCCCTGTGTTGTCTTATTATATCCTGTGAGGATTCTCAAGCTCTTCCATTATCTGTGTAACTAGCTTCCTGTATTAATTTCCTCATTTTACATAGGTACAGTGGGCACTGTTTTCTTCCATAGACTGATTGACAGGCTCTTCTGGCCTCTACCCCTCCACTATATCACCTTACTGCTTTCTCACATTCTAGCCCTTTTCTCTCCTTACAGCCTTGGATCTGTATGGGCTCCTGACAATTTTTCTTCCCTTTTTCACTATAAAGAAGTCATCATCTGATCTTAGGCATTTATAATTTCTTTGTTGCCAGAACAGGAAAACAGTATTGCATGGTAACTAGGTTCTTAAACTGTGGAGACTGACTGCCAGGATTCAAATCCTGACTCTGCTATGTGATGGTGAGTGAGTCCTTATCCTCTCCCTGCTTCAGTTTCCTCACCTGCAACCTGAGAACAAGAATATTCATTAGGATTAAATGAGTTTATTTTTGGTAATCATTTAGAGCAATCTTTATTTAAGTGCATTTTTAATTGGAATTTAGTTTCTAGAATAATCTTGTTAGACAAAATGTGTTAAATAAATGTTACCTTTTGTTGTGACTATGAAATCTACATTTCTTTTTTAATCACACTGTGTGGCTTGTGGGATCTTAGTTCCTTGACCAGGAATTGAACCCAGGCCCTCTGCAGTGGAAATACAGAGTCCTAACCACTGGACTGCCAGGGAATTTCCCCAAATCTACATTTCTAATTTTCTTTCTTCCTCTGACTGCCACTCAGCATATTCTGATTCATCATGGATATTTCCCTTGACAATTTGATAAATTAATCTTATTAATTCACTTAAAAATACTTGCTGAGTATCTATTATATGTCATATTTCTTGTTACAGGCCTCCTTGTCACTTGTGGCTTAATATTTTGGAAACCAGATTCTCCAACTACTCTTTCCAACAGCTACTCTCTCTTATCAACCAAGATAAACTTTATCTCTAAGATATTTGATAGTATAGTTGTTTCATTATTTTCCTAGTAATAATTACAATAATAATAGTTGCAATAATTTATATGGTGGTTTATTATTATTTTTTTAATTAGTTTATTTTCTATTTTTTAACTTTACAATATTGTATTTGTTTTGCCATACATTGACATGAATCCACCATGGATGTACATGTTTTCCCTTTCCAGAACCCGCCTTCCACCTCTCTCCCTATCCCATCCCTCTGGGTCATCCCAGTGCACCAGCTTTTGAACTGTGGTGTTGGAGAAGACTCTTTTTTTTTTTTTTTAATTAGTTTATTTATCTATTTTTTAACTCTACAATAATATTTTTGTTTTGCCATACATTGACATGAATCCACCATGGGTGTACATGTGTTCCCCTTCCAGAATGCCCCTCCCACCTCCCTCCCCATCCCATCCCTCCAGGTCATCCCGGTGCAACATCCCCAAGCACCCTGTATCATGCATCGAGCCTGGACTGGCGATTCGTTTCACATACGATAATTTACATGCTTCCATGCCATTCTCCCATATCATCCCGCCTTCGTCCTCTCCCATAGAGTCCATAATACTGTTCTGTTTATCTGTGTCTCTTTTGATGTCTCGCATACAGGGTTATCTTTACTGATTGACTAAATACCATATATATGTGTTAGTATACTGTATTGGTGTTTTTCTTTCTGGCTTACTTCACTCTGTATAATAGGCTCCAGTTTCATCCACCTCATTAGAACTAATTCGAATGTATTCTTTTTAATGGCTGAGTAATATTCTATTGTGTATATGTACCACAGCTTCCTTATCCATTCATCTGCTGATGGGCATCTAGGCTGCTTCCATGTCCTGGCTATTATAAACAGTGCTGTGATGAACATTGGGGTACATGTGTCTCTTTCAGGTCTGGTTTCCTCAGTGTATATGCCCAGCAGTGGGATTGCTGGGTCATATGGCAGTTTTATTTCCAGTTTTTTGAGGAATCTCCACACTGTTCTCCATAGAGGCTGTACTAGTTTGCATCCGCACCAACAGTGTAAGAGGGTTCCCTTTTCTCCACACCCTCTCCAGCATTTATTGCTTGTAGACTTTTGGATGGCAGCCATTCTGATAGGCGTGAAATGGTACCTCATTGTGGTTTTGATTTGCATTTCTCTGATAATGAGTGATGTTGAGCATCTTTTCATGTGTTTGTTAGCCATCTGTATGTCTTCTTTGGAGCAGCGTCTGTTTAGTTCTTTGGCCCACTTTTTGATTGGGTTGTTTATTTTTCTGGAATTGAGCTGCAGGAGTTGCTTGTATATTTTTGAGATTAATTGTTTGTCTGTTGCTTCGTTTGCTATTATTTTCTCCCATTCTGAAGGCTGCCTTTTCACCTTGCTTATAGTTTCCTTCGTTGTGCAAAAGCTTTTAGTTTTAATTAGGTCCCATTTATTTATTTTTGCTTTTATTTCCAATATTCTTGGGGGTGGGTCATAGAGGATCCTGCTGTGGTTTATGTCGGAGAGTGTTTTGCCTGTGTTTTCCTCTAGGAGTTTTATAGTTTCAGGTCTTACATTTAGATCTTTAATCCATTTTGAGTTTATTTTTGTGTATGGTGTTAGGAAGTGTTCTAGTTTCATTCTTTTACGAGTGGTTGACCAGTTTTCCCAGCACCACTTTTTAAAGAGATTGTCTTTTCTCCATTGTATACTCTTGCCTCCTTTGTCAAAGATAAGACGTCCATACGTGTGTGGATTTATCTCTGGGCTTTCTATTTTGTTCCATTGATCTATATTTCTGTCCTTGTGCCAGTACCATACTGTCTTGATGACTGTGGCTTTGTAGTATAACCTGAAGTCAGGCAGGTTGATTCCTCCAGTTCCATTCTTCTTTCTCAAGATTGCTTTGGCTATTCGAGGTTTTTTGTATTTCCATATAAATTGTGGGTGGTTTATTTTTTAAAAGATTTATTTATTTTATTTTTGGCTGTGCTGGGTCTTCATTGCTGCATGCAGCCTTTGTCTAGTTGCAGCAAACAGGGGTTGATTTTTGCTGTGGTTCATGGGCTTCTCATTGCGATGGCATCTCTTGTTGCAGAGCATGGGTTCTGGGGTGTATGAGCTTCAGTAGTTGTGGTGCACGGGCTTAGTTGCTCCAAGGTATGTGGGATCTTCCCAGACCAGGAATCAAACTCATGTCCCCTGCATCAGCAGGTAGATTCTTAACCACTAACCATCAGGGAAGCCCTGATAGCTTGCATTTTAAACAGTGTTTTCACATGTCTAATACTAAAGTGCAAAACTGTAGTGGACAAGATTAATGTCTTGATTGCATATCTCCAGCAGCTAACATGTTTAATTTATAGTAAGTGATAGGGAATTTTTTTAATTTAATTTTTTTTTATATTGTAGTATAGTTGATTTACAATGTTGTTTCAGGTGTACAGCAAAGTAGTTCGGTTGTACATATACATATATTCTTTTTTTTTCATATCCATATAGGTTATTACAGAATATTGAGTAGAGCTCCTTGTGCTATACAATAGTCCCTGTTTGTTATCTATTTTATATATAGTAGAGAAATGTTTGTTAAATTTTTTTATCTTAACTTTGTGAGATACAGCAATGTTGATTATCTCTAGTTTCCATATGAAAAAGCTCCATGCAGTTGGGTTGACCATTCCCTGCTTAACTTCTTGGCTCAGAAATTCACATGATATTTAAGTGGCTGAGATAGAACCTCCGTTAGTTTGGAAAATTTGTTGTTATGTTTTAATTCATTTCTGTCCTTAGTTATCCTTGTTCATGACTGTTCCTTTGAATTGTGTGTCTGATACACCATTTTTATCCTAGACTTTCCATTACATTCTGGGGCCTCCCTTGCTGCAGGCTGTCAGTACTCTAATCCACTGTTAACAAGAAGCCCTTGTCAGCCTAACTGTGGTAGAGTAATCAGCACAGTTCAGTTCAGTCGCTTAGTAATGTCCGACTCTTTGCGACCCCATGAACTGTAGCACACCAAGCTTCCCTGTCCATATCACCATCTACTGAAGCTTGCTAAAGTTCATGTCCATCCAGTTGGTGATGCCATCCAACTGTCTCATTCTCTGTTGTCCCCTTCTCCTCCTGCTTTCAATCTTTCTCAGCATTAGGGTCTTTTCAAAGGAGTCAGTTCTTCGCACCAGGTGGCCAAAATATTGGAGCTTCAACTTTAGCATCAGTCCTTCCAATGAATATTAAGAATTGATTTCCTTTAGAACTGATCAGTTTTATCTCCTTGTAGTCCAAGGGACTCTCAAGAGTCTTCTCCAGCACCACAGTTCAAAAGTATCTGTTCTTCGGTGCTCAGTTTTCTTTATGGTCCAAATCGCTCATTCATACATGACAACTGGAAAAATCATAGCTTTGACTAGATGGACTTTTGTTGGCAAATTAGTCTCTGCTTTTTAATAAGCTGTCTAGGTTTGTCATAGCTTTTCTTCCAAGGGGCAATTGTCTTTTAATTTCATGGTTTCAGTCACCATCTGCAGTGATTTTGGAGCCCAAGAAAATAAAGTCTGCCACTGTTTCCACTGTTTCCCCATCTATTTGCCATGAAGCGATGGGACCGGATGCCATGATCTTTGTTTTTTGAATGTTGAGTTTTAAGCCAGCCTTTTCACTTTCCTCTTTCACTTTCATCAAGAGGCTATTTCCTCTTCTTTTTCTGCCATAACGGTGGTGTCATCTGCATATCTGATGTTAATGATATTTCTCCAGGCAATCTTGATTCCAGCTTGTGCTTTTTCCAGCCCAGTGTTTTTCGTGATGTACTCTGCATATAAGTTAAATAAGCAGGGTGACAGTATACAGCCTTTCCCAATTTGGAACCAGTCCATTGTTCTATGTCTGGTTCTAACTGTTGCTGCTTGACTTGCATGTAGATTTCTTAGGAGGCAGGTCAGGTGGTCTGGTATTCCCATCTCTTTAAGAATTTTCCATTGTTTGTTGTGATCCACACAGTCAAAGTCTTTGGCATAGTCAATAAAGCAGAAGTAGATGTTTTAATGGAACTCTCTTCCTTTTTCTATGATCCAACAGATGTTGGCAATTTGATCTCTGGTTCCTCTGCCTTTTCTAAATCCAGCTTGAACATCTGGAAGTTCACAGTTCACGTGTTGCTGAAGCCTGACTTGGAGAATTTTGAGCATTACTTAACTAATGTGTGAGATGAGGGCAATTGTGCGGTAGTTTGAACATTCTTTGGCATTGCCTTTCTTTGGGATTGGAATGAAAACTGACCTTTTCCATTCCTGTGGCCAGTGCTGAGTTTTCCACGTTTGCTGGCATATCGAGTGCAGCACTTTCACAGCATCATCTTTTAGGATTTGAAATAGCTCAACTGGAATTCCATCACCTCCAGTAGCTTTGTTCGTAGTGATGGTTTCTAAGGCCCACTTGACTTTGCATTCCAGGATGTCTGGCTGTAGGTGAGTGTGAGTGATCACGCCATCATGATTGTCTGGATCGTGAAGATCTTTTCTGTACAGTTCTTCTGTGTATTCTTGCCACCTCTTCTTAATATCTTCTGCTTTTATTAGGTCCATACAATTTCTGCCCTTTATTGAGCCCATCTTTGCAAGAAATATTCCCTTGGTATCTCTAATTTTCTTGAAGAGATCTCTAGTCTTTCACATTCTATTTTTTCCCTCTATTTCTTTGCATTGATTGCTGAGGAAGGCTTTCTTATCTCTCCTTGCTCTTCTTTGGGACTCTGCATTCAGATGTATATATCTTTTCTTTTCTCCTTTGACTTAACTTCTCTTCTTTTCTCAGCTATTTGTAAGACCTCCTCAGACAACCATTTTGCTGTTTTGCCTTTCTTTTTTTGGGAGATGGTCTTTAATCATTGCCTCCTGTACAGTGTCACGAGCCTCTGTCCATAGTTCATCAGGCATTCTGTCTATCAGATCTAATCCCTTGAATCTACTTGTCACTTCCACTGTATAGTCATAAGAGATTCAATTTAAGTCAGCACACTGGGGTGAATGTAAAGCGTGCTACTAATACCTACCTTTCTGATCTTGACTACTCTGAGTCTTAGTTTCCTTACATATACAGTAAAATGTGAGTTGAGTGGTAGGATCTGTATAATCAGGTGAAGTGGTGACATTCCTGTGCTTCTGTAGCTGTCCTTCTACCCATCTTAATGTCCCTTATATCCCAGCTTTACCTATGAGACCAAATTCATATTGTTCTAGTTCCTTCTTTTTTAAAATTTATTTTGAATGAAACAAAGGTGAATATTTTTAATGAAAAAAGGTGCAATTCACGAAGAAGATAGACATCATAAACCGTTAGACAGCTTAATAACAAAAACAAAGATAAATAAAGCAAAACTTAGAAGAAATATGAGGGAAAAGAAAAAATGTATAATCATTGTGAGATGTATTAACATTTCTCTGAGAATATTTTATCAAGTGCAAAAAAACTAAGAATAAAAGCATCTTGAATGGTGTTATTAATGATTTAAACACAATATATTTTAATTAATTTATATTAATCACATCCTATGCAAATACATTTAAAATTTTGTATCTTATACATTGCTATTAGATTTCCATAGGACATTTAGAAAAACTGGCAAAAAATAAACACGATTAAATTTCAAAAAGTAGAATGCTTTTTTTTTTACATGTGATTCAGTTTTACATAAACACATATATCATTTTTGAAATTATTTTTCATTATAGATTGTTATAAGACATTGACTATAGTTCCCTGTGCCATACAGTAAACCTTTGTTGCTTGTTACATATCCAGTTTTTAAAATTAGAAATCTAGCATTCTATTCATACTAAGTCAAACAAGTGTAATAAAAATATCATAAATTTTTTAGTTAGGCAAAAATTCATAGGTTTTCTAAGGTATATATATTCTGCATATTATTTATATGTATATATACAAAAGATTTTCTACCGCGCTTGATGAGGGCTTGAGAAAGAACATCCAAAAAAAAAAAAGAGATGGAGAAATTGGAAAACATAAATTAATGAAATGGGAGCACTGAATATGAGATAGAACAAGTGAAACAGACTAGATAAAAGTAAAAGATTCTAATATAGTCCAGTTGTTTTTAAGCATGATTGTTCATTAGAAACATATCTTGAGCTCTGCCCCAAAAAAGAAAAAATGCAGCCCCTGGGCATTTGTATTTTTCAAAAGTTCCAAGATAATTCTGATATGCATATGGAATTTAAAAAGTGATTACAGATTTTTCTATTAAATGGTAGTTTGTGTGGTATAGAATTCTATTATTTTTCTGTTGACCAATCATGATATTAATACAATGGTATTAAAATGAGTAATAGTGACATAATCAAAATAGTAAAAGATGTTTATCAGTTTTCACAGTCAATAGCCAGTCTATGTCTTTCGGTTGGTGCATTTAATCCATTTTCAATTAAAGTAATTATCAATATGTATGATCCTATTACTGTTTTCTATAGATACAGCTTTTCCTTCTCTTGCTTTCTGCCTAGAGAAGTTCCTTTAGCATTTGTTGTAAAGCTGGTTTGGTGGTGCTGAATTCTCTTAACCTTTGCTTGTCTGGAAAGTTTTTGATTTCCGCATCAAATCTGAAGGAGGTATTGTTGGATAGAGTATCCTTGGTTGTAGGTCCTTCCCTTTCATCACTTTAAATATACAGTGCCATTCCCTCTGGCTTGTAGAGTTTCTGTTGAGATGCCAGCTGCTAGCCTGATGGGAGCTCCCTTGTATGTTATTTGTTGTTTTTCGTTTGTTGCTTTTAAAATTTTATCTTTGTCTTTAATTTTTGTCAGTTCAATTACTATGTATCTGTGGGTGTTTCTCCTTGGGTTTATTCTGCCTGGGACTCTGTGCTTCCTGGATTTGTTTGATCATTTCTTTTCCCATGTTAGGGAAGTTTTTAGGTATTATCTCTTCAAATATTTTCTCAGATCTTTTCTCTCTCTCTTCTCCTTCTAGGACCCCTATAATATGAATCTTCGTGGATTTAACGTTGTCTCAGGGATCTCTTAGGCTGTCTTCATTTCTTTTCATTCTTTTTTCTGTATTCTATTCTACAGCAGTGATTTCCACCATTCTGTTCTCCAGGCCATTTATTTGTGCTTCTGCTTTAGTTATTCTGCTATGGATTCCTTCTAGTGTATTATTCATCTCTGTTTGCTTGTTCGTTAGTTCTTGTAGGTCTTTGATAAACATTTCTTGCATCATCTTAATCTTTGCCTCCATTCTTTTCCCCAAATCTTGAATCATCTTCACTATCATTATTCTGAATTCTTTTTCTGGAAAGTTGCTATCTCCACTCCATTTAGTTGTTTTTCTGGGGTTTTATTTTGTCCCTTCATCTGGGATGTAACTTTCTTCTTTTTCATGCTGATTAAGTTTCTGTAATGTGTTTTTTTGTTTTAGTCCCTGTGTGATTGTGGTTCTTCTTGCTTCTTTTGTCTGCCCTCTGATGGAGGAGGCTAAGAGGCTTGTGTAAACTTCCTGATGGGAGAGACTGGTGAGCATGCCCTTGCTCAGTTCAGTTCAGTTCAGTCACTCAGTCGTGTCTAACTTTTTGTGACCCCATGGGACTTCAGCATGCCAGGCTTCCCTGTCCTTCACCATCCCTGGAGTTTTCTCAAACTCATGTCCATTGAGTTAGTGATGCCATCCAATCATCTCGTCCTCTGTCATCCCCTTCTCCTCCTGCCCTCAATCTTTCCCAGCATCAGGGTCTTTTCCAAAGAGTCAGCTCTTCACATCAGGTGGCCAAATTATTGGAGCTTCAGCTTCAACATCAATCCTTCCATTGAGTATTCAGGATTGATATGATCAGGTTAATGGTGAGCGCCAAGAGGGTTAATGTCAAAGGGGACCTTCCCAGGCAGCTGCTGCTGTCTTCCCATCCCTGTAGTGAACCCCTGCCAACCTCCACCTCCACAGGAGACCCTGCAACACTAACAGGTAGTTTTGGTTCAGTTTCCTGTGTGGTCACTGCTCCTTTCCTCTGAGCCTTGGTGCATGCAAGGTCTTGTTTGTGCCCTCCAAGACTGGAGTCTTTGTTCCCCCAGTTCTGTGAAAGTCTTGTAATCAAATCCCATGTCCTTTAAGATCAGATTCCCTGGGGATTCCTAGTCCCTTTGTCAGGTATGCAGCTGGGAAGCCTGATGTGGGGTTCCAAACCTTCACAACAGTGGGAGAACTTCTTTGGTATTAATGTTCTCCAGTTTGTGGGTCACCCACCAGGTGTGTATGAGATTTGATTTTATTGTGGTTGTGCCCCTCCTACTGTCTCACTGTGGCTTCTTCTTTGCCTTCATATGTGGGGTATCTTTTTTTGATAAGTTCTAGTGTCCCCATGTAGGAGGAAATGGCACCCCACTTCAGTACTCTTGCCTGGAAAATCCCATGGACGGAGGAGCCTGGTAGGCTACAGTCCATGGGGTCACGAAGAGTCAGACACGACTGAGCGACTTCACTTTCAATTTTCACTTTCATGCATTGGAGAAGGAAATGGCAACCCCCTCCAGTATTCTTGCCTGGAGAATCCCAGGGACAGAGGAGCCTGGTGGTCTGCAGTCTGTGGGGTTGCACAGAGTCGGACACGACTGAAGTGACTTAGCAGCAGCAGCAGCAGCGTTCTCATGTCCATGGCTCTTTAACAGCTAGTTGTGAATTTGGTGCTCTCGCAGGAGGAGATGAGTGCATGTTCTTCTATTCCACCATCTTGAACCGGAAGCCTGTTCTAGCTCCTTCTTTCCCAAGCAGGCAAGTCTCTACCCAACTGTATGTGCCTAGTAGGTTTTTTATCTATCTGTCTTCCTGGGCATTTCTGTATAAGAGGGTAGGGGCAGTGATTGGGTGAGATTACTAAGGTCCTTCTCCTCTGAACAATCATAATCACACTTCTCAGTGCTTCATACTTTGCTACCTTCCATGTACTCTTTTGTTTCATGAGTCAGGACATTATGTGCATGTATTTTTATCCACATGAAGTTACATCACAGTTCAGCCTTCCAAATGTTAAAGCTGGACTTCAAAAGAAAAAATAGCAAATCTTATCATAGCCCAGTATTGTGGTTGGGTAAATATCTACTCTTAACCATCTTTTCTTTAATGATAAGCTGTGGTTTAGATTTGGGGAGGACTGGAAGGTGACTTTGTGTATATATAATTCTCAGGTTTATTATAGGATCAGTCAACCAAGTCATGTCATTTTTTCCCACCCTGAGCCACTGTAGTTATCCACACTCCATATGTTGGACTCTTCTTTCTCTGAGGTCTGGAAGTAGTTCCGTGCAAGGATGATGCCATCAGGGAACTTTACACATACTATATTAAGAAAGAGTCTCAAAAATATAAGCAAAAACAGCGTGATGATACAAACTAAAAATAGCCACAAGGAATAAATTTCAACAGGAATGAAAGACCATGGAAATATTCCTGTTTTTCTAAAAATTGAGACAGCAAATGATGTGTCCACGAAGGCAATACACATAGGGGAAAAATGGGAAGCTAAAGAATTGGGACGGGAGGGAAGTACTGACAATCTGAGACTGCAGAGAAACCAGATATTTATACATAAGCTCTGGGTCTGGGAAGAAATCTTGTTTTGTAAAGAAACAAATTCAAATAAGTGATATAGGATAATCCTCCATAGATGATTTATGTGTAAGTGACTATGCAAGAAAAATAAACTATAGCCACTTCTCCCAAGGTCTTTTAAAACAAATAAGTTCTAGAATACCTGTAATGGGTTAAGTAATGGCATAAGTAATTTATGATAATTGGACATAAACCAAAAAAAAAAAAAGGTATGTACTGGGGGAAAAAGATATAACAACTTGCCTATATGACAGCTAGAGCTTTCAGGGGATGAATGTAGAAGTCTTTTTGTTCTTATGTGCTGTTTCAGACCTCAGAGCTCTAGCTTCTGGTGCAGGCTGGGTTCAAGGGAAGGGTACGACCTATCTTGGCCTGTTTGGGTGACACACTCATGTGGATGTCAGTTTTGGGGTTAATTCTCAGCCATGTGAGGGACGTAGGGAAATTGGGAAGGAAGAAATCTTGGTCTTCCCTCCTTGTTCACATTCATCCACTCTTGATGGCTTCCTTTGATTCCTGAAGGTGGGATCTCTGGATCCCTATTTAGAATCTTGTCCCAGGAGGAATTTTCAGAGAACCTGGGAACTTAACTCTGGACTTTGGGTGAGATGCCAAGCAAAATTTCTCTGCCTGTCTTTCTCCAGAGTCAGGTCCCATGGGGCTGGTTGCCTATATGATACCCTTAATTTGGTGACCTGTTGATGGTGCCCCTGTTTTGGTGCAGGGCTTTGGTCCTTGATATCCTGCCTTAAACACCATCCAGGTGACTGTCATCCAGGTGAGCCTCTCCTTGCTTCCCTAACACCTCAGCTCTTTCATTCTGACTCTTCAGTATTTTTGTGTTGCATCTTCTCCCTCCACATCCTCCCCTCTCTGATTCCCATTCTTCCTTTACGAGACTCTGCTGTCTTCCCCTTGCCCATCCTATTTTCCTCTGTTATGTTTCCACTCTATTCCCATGGTGCATAGACCCAACTCTATTAGAAAATGTATCAGTGTCAGCCCACTTGTGTAAGTCACTCATTGGATTGTGAGCTCCTTGGAGATGGATTCTGTATCAGAAAACCTCAGGAAGTAATGGTTGGATTAATTCACTTACTTTTCCTGTTCTGGCTTTCTGTTCCAGTGACCCGATTTGTCCATTCCAGACATAAGAACTAGGACCCTGTCTTGCCAGCTAGTAACCCTCTTTAATAACCAAAGCTCATGTACTAAACCTTGGTGAAGGGCCTTCTGCCTGTGGAATCATGCAGTTCTTGTCTTTTGGCACATACAGTTGCCTCCTGAACACTACTGGTTTTGAAGTGTATAGGTTCATTTACTGGATTTTTTTCAGTAATAAATACTACAGTACTAAATGATCTGCAGTTGGTTGGGTCTGTAGATATGGAGGAATTGTGAATAAAGAGGGCCAACTATAAGTCAGATGCAGTGGAGGTTGACGCCCCAGTCTCTGTGTTGTTCAAGGGACAGTTATCCTTCATCTCATTTCATTGGTGAATTAAGACTGCAAAGTGCTCCATGGATAATTACACTTTTTCTCAAGCCAGCTCAGCTTGTTTTTGTCATTAAGAGGTGGCTCTCAGTGCTTCTCTGATTCTTATGGGTGGGTCTAGAGCAGTTCCTAAAGTTTAGCTCCTGGGAACCCGATTAAGAACACTTGAGATTCTTAAACAAAAGTGAAAATTCCTAGGTTCTTCACCTTTAGAAATTCAGTAACAGAATACAGATGTTATGTATGTGCAGGCGTGATGTCATAGGTATGTGACCTGCACAGTTGCCCAGACCTGTGTTTAGAAGGGCCTTGAACTTGGCTGAAAGCTCTGATAGTGCTGCCTTGAAATTCTTCATAATTTTTACCAAAGGACCCTGTGTTTTCATTTTGTGGGCCTCAAAAAATTATGTAGCTGGGCTGTGTGTGTATGAGACTAATGTTATAAATATCCATTTTGAAGAAACAACCACTCCATGACTTTCTTCAGAAACCTACCATGATGACTTAAAAAAGTAAATTCTTAATGTTAGTGAGGATATGAGGAAAAGAGCAGTCTCATTTATTACTGTGGTAATGTAATTTTCCTAGAGGGAGATTTAATTTTATATACACTTAAACCCTTAAAAAGTTCCCTTGGATTTGAAATTCAAAATCATAATGCATTATTTTCCATATCTGTGCCCTTAGGGCTAATTTTTTTGTTTTGACTTTTATTACTTTTATTTCCAAATTTTATTCTTATTAAGGTAATACATACCCATAGTTTAAAAATCAAGCAGTACTAAAAAGCTTATAGTGAAAAACAGCAGTTTTCCTACTTTGTCCCTCCTCACTCCTAAATCCTACTTCCTAGAATTCATTTAACTATATCTTCTGGTATTTACTTCTCTATTTCTATGCTCCTTATTGATTTATCAAATTTAATCTCTTAACTTCCTGTTATAGTTCAGATGATTTATCTCTCTTACACCTTCCTATAATCATTCTTCTATCTCTAATGTGTATCTCTTTTTGCATCTATTCTTAGAAATTTATAGGTTTTATATGCATGCATTTTCAGGTTTGGGGAATTACAATGTTATATTAATATATTTAATAGTGTCTTACTTTTTCCATTGTCTGTGTTGGTTTATACTTGCATGTGTATCAGATGGTGTGAAGAGGTTTATTAAATGCCGCACTGTTAGTACAGAAAAGGATTAATACCAAACTCAATATCTGTTACTAGAGGATGGATTAAATAAATATAGTAGAATACTCTGCCACAATTAAAATGTACAGACTGGATCTTGTCCCTGGTCAGCAGGTGCAGAACAGGTCCAGGTGGATCTGTTTCTGTGGGTGAAGACTGGAAGATCACTGGACATGAGCCCTCTGTGTGGGCCATGTGTGGAGGCTAGGCAGGTGATCCATAGTGTCTCAGCGCACCTAGGTGCCCAGACAATGCCCTTCCCTCTCTGTGCTTCTCTGGCCCAACTTGGCCATTACTTCCTGGGCTTCTCTTGAGTCACTTCTCTCTCTGGATCCCAGTCTTCGGAACTCTCTACTTTTCCTTGTTCCTTTCCTGCCTTTTCCAGTTTCAGCCCGTTCCCATTGGGAAGAACTCCAATAACCTATATTAAAACAGGGCCAAATAATTAATACTTGAAGAAGTGTTTTCATGCCTTATAGTCAACCCTTCTGTTACAGAAAAGAAAAAAAGGGCTAGATGTTCAAATATATGTATATACAGCCAACATTTCATACTGCTACATTTAATTCATCTTTATGTCCTTTCCTTCTTTGCCATAACCTCTGTTCCCCTCAGGGAAGAAGGCTTAGGAAGTTATGATTATAGATCCAAGCTCCAGGAAGGTAAACCTGCCCCCAAACCAGTGATAATGTAGGTCTCCAAATGAAGACTGGTCACATAGTAATTTGTTATGAACTAGAAGTTAATAATTTCCCTAGACCTCCTGTTGGCAACTTACTACTTCAGCTATGTAAAGACTGTCCTGTGATACCTACAGACTAAATTTACAAGTCCAAGTTTATTACTATGAATGCTAATTAGCTATATAGGAAGCTCTCAAGCTACGCCCTCACCAAGTCTCTCAGGAGCCCTGTGGAGGCAGCCTCTGAATTAGGTACAGGAAGATGTGGGTCTCTGGGAAGGACCGGGGGAAGCTGCCTTTTTTACTGGTATGGCAGGTCTGTTGCTTACATCAGGCTCATAGCCTCCGTGGAAGCTTCATTCTTTGCCTGTCGGCTCTTAGCTCTCAAAGGTTTCCCAGAGATTTCATGGTACCTTAAATAAGGTAGTAGGTTGAGGATGGTAAAGAGGTACAATTAAAGGGATAGGAAGGGTCTACTAGATACGAACCCAGGTCTGTGATTTATTGTTCTTACCATACAAGTGCCTGAGAAGGAACACATCTAAATAATTAGATAAAGTCAATATCTCTTCGTTGCTCTCCTCTTTCTTACAGACCTGGTTAGTGTGGTGGTGTGTTCGTTGTTCAGTCATGTCCTACTCTTTGCGATCCCAAGGACTATAGCCCACCAGGCTCCTCTGTCCATGGACTTCTCCAGGCAAGAATACTGGAGTGGGTTGCCATTCCCTTCTCCAGCGAATCTTTCCGACCCAGGGATTGAACCTGGGTCTTCTGCATTGCAGGCAGATTCTTTACCATCTGAACCACCAGGGAAGCCCACAGACCTGTTTGGGGATGTCTTTTATTGCATAAGTGAGAGTAAAAGGTTCTTGCATATATAGGCAAAGCTTTGTTTTAGGCCAGTTGAGACCCTGACCTCATTCATAGTTTGCCCCATTTTTTTTGCAGTTAAGACGCTACTTCATCCATGCATTTGTTCTTGTGCAACAAATGTTATTGAGCTTCTGTAAAATGGCAGGTCTAGTCCCTTGCACATCTGAATAATACAGTTTTGCAAATGTGTACAAAGCTCTCACTTCTGAAGGCTGAGCAGAATCTCACATGTTTCTGGATGGATTCCATTGAGAGCTTAACAATTTTACAAAATTCTATTTATGTGTAATCAGTTTATTGATCACTTGTAACACAGTTGGCTGAGCATAAATATTTTGACTCTCCCCCTGCTCCTGTCCCCAACTTCTGTTTCCAACCAGGCTTTGTAGAATTTCTGTTTCCTGCCTTTAAATGATATTTGGGACAGAGTCCACAATGTTTCCTTCTCTTTTAATCATTAAAAGTTGAGACCTCCCCTTTTCTGGCCCTGTAGTGGGTAAGACTTGTGGCTTTGGGGATACAAAGATCACTGGGGACAACAGTTTATTCTTGTGATTTTCCTCCTACTCCAGTTCTTTGCATTGGGGAAGAGGGATAGAAAGACAGTCTATTATTTTACTATTTTCCTTTTCTACTTTAGCTACCTTGGAAATTATGGTTGAGAGTGGTAGTCTGGCTCTGAAATTTCTCAATGCTTTGAGAGTTAGATCTTCAAGGTGTTGAAGTGGGTAAGAAGAGGGACAGAGGCAAGTAACTCTTAACACTATTGACAGCCTTGTTTGTAGCCCCTTGTGAGTGGTTACCGCAGTTCTCTTGCTGTCATTGACAGATTTTGGGTGCAGCTCCGGTGCACACATGAGTTCTTTGGAAAGCCCTGTAGACCCTCTCTGACAGTTTCTTGACATGAAAATGCAGAGTCCCCTTCCTCTGAGATTCTACTCCTGGGAGATTTGGGCACTCTTTGGTTGCTAGACCTCCCTTGTCAAGTTGCCCTCAGGTGGGGAAACTGCAAATTATCTCAAGTCCAGCCCACTCAATGGATTCATTTGATCACAAGAAATTTATATGTTCTTGTCATGACATCTACCCTGTGTTCTGATCACCATGGATTCACCCTGTTTGTAAAGCAAAGATTCTACTCTAAATGGTATAAGATGCCCAGACACACACCACCTGACCCTGGATGGATGAGATTGGCAGTTGTCTATTAGTCACTTATTCACAAGGGAGAAGGGCACCATATGCCATGCAGGCCTACACGTGGTTGTCCTGGGAAGTAGAAGGAACCAGAAAGGCTTCCTCTTCATCCATAAGGAACAGAAGAACTTACCAATCATTGAAGACTTTGGCACCCAGAATGGAGAAATCCTCTCCTTGCTTTCCTGCTTTCCTGGTAGTTATTTTATTTTTAACACCAGTGACACATGCCTACATCAGGATCCCATCTGGTGTGATTCCTCTCAGTTCTCTGCCCGAGGTAGATTTTTCTCCTTCTACACATTCTCCCTGAGTGAATACATTCATTCCCATTAAAAAAAAACCACGCCATCCATATACTTATAATTCCTACAACTCTGTCTCAAAACACTTTCCTGAGTCCCAGATCTACGGATTCAGCTTCATGGATGCTGCCACTTGAATACTCAGAGACCCTTCAACCTTAAAAGTCCAAAATCAAACTCACTGTCATTGTCTTCATATCCCAGCCTGCTTCCCTTCCAGGGTGTTCTGTATCGGTTAAGGACACCACAGTCCACTTAGTTGCCAGAAATCAGAAGTCTCAGGGTCCTTTTTGATTCCATTATCCACCCCACCCCCATATTTAATCCGTAACCACGAGATGTTGGTCTTAACCTCACACAAGTCTCAAACTTGTCCATTTCTCTCCATCAGCACTGCCTCCACACCAGCCCAGTATCTACCACTGTGTGTCTTTTGTGGTCCCGTAATGGCTTCCCAGTCAGCCTTTTTGCCAGTCTTCCCCTCTATAATCTATTTTTTGCTCTGCTGGCAGAGTGAACTTTCTGAATAGACCACATCATTGATTTACTTAAGAACATTTAAATACTCTTCATCGTCTTTAGTATATATACTCTTTGCTACGAGTTATAAAGTCCTTCATCATGTGATTACTGCCAACTTTCCAATTTGCTCTCCTGTCTGTGTCCCATGAATTTTATACCCCAGCTCTACTAATCTTTTCATAATTCAGTTTTTCTCTTACATACCCTTGTAAGTGCTGCCTCCTCTGCCCGGAATATACTTTTGATCTTGCATTGCCAGACCTTTCTTCAGCCTTTCATCCAGCTGACTCCTACTAAACCTTCAGATCTCAGGCTTAAACCTTACTTCCTCTGGTAGCTCTTCCTTGATCCTGGTAAGGAAATGTGCTCCCATAACATCCAGTATTTCTCGAATCATAAGGTTTAACACTTCTTGCTTAATTTTTGGACACCCCTCTTCGCACCATGAAGGCAGGGTTTGTGATGTCTGAATATTACTCTAGCCCAAGTGTCTAACATGAAATATACCTTTACTGAACAGGTTAAATTTTACTTAGCTTTGCTAAACTGCAGCTCTAAAAATGGGAATAATGATACTTATCTCCTTAGGCACTGTCAACTGCCCCATAAAAAAAAAATCTGGGAATAGATGTATAGAGAAATGAGAACATCTAGGAGGGACAGAGGTAAAATTAGAACCCTTACAGTCTGATTTCAGATTCTTGTTTTTCACCTCTATGCAATGCCCTCTCTCAAGGAAGCTACTTTTCAGGTAATTCTATCTATGGTTCCTCTGCTTTTATTCCTCTACTGCAGTTTGGAAATAGTATATAAGAAAGGTTTGCTGCTACAGTTCAGCACACTGACATCTCAGAAATGTGACAGCTCATATCTAGAAAACAAGAAAGGAGAAAAAAGAATCACAAAAGAGAAACATGAAATTTCCAAAGCAGAAGAGTCTGTCAGCTCTTTAGAACAAAGGCAGAAGCTGTTCTCTGGAGAACGTGGATGCTTCATAGCACAGAAGAGCAGTGGACACTCATCAATACTTAGTCATCAAGAAGCAGCTTCAAGTGTGCTCATTATGCATTTAACTTTCATATTTGATAAATATTTATTGATCTGTCTTATGCAGAGAACTGTGCTACGTACTGGGGATACAGAAGTGGTTCTTCTGTCAAGGGGTTTGCTGTGTGGTAAGGGACCAGACTAAGAGGTGGGCAACTTTAATGCACTGCTAAGGCAGCCATCAGCTTAGAGGGGTGTGGCAGCTCATGGCAGGAACACTTCATAAATTATTTAGAGAAGACATTTTGATAGAAGTGATGTCCAGGATGAAACCAGGACAACTCACAGCATATAATGTCTTTCAAAAGGAGAGTACAGCATCTTTCAGAAAGATTAAAGATGAGAAATGGTGGTAATACAGAGATTAAGACATAGTTTAAAGTCTACTAGTGGATCTTGGTATAATTCTAGTTCTGTCAGTTACCAACTGTGTGACTTGAAGCAAGTAAGTTAACGTTTCTACCATTAACCTAAAAAGTGGGCTTAAAAGTGCGTCTTTATAATATTACTGTAAGAAGCACATGGGATATTATATTTGAGGACTGTCATGAAATGCAAAGTACCAGAAAGTTGAAATATTATTATTAAGTGAAATCATGTAGGTGAGCATAGTGCCTGCCCTGTAGTAAACCCGTGGTAAACCGCAGTCATCTTCCACTATACACCACAACACTTGAAATTCCTCTTTCCTTTGGGGCTGAGATTCTAAAGAGTGAGAGCCGAGTGACATAAGTCACTAATCCATGCCTCTGTGTCATCTCCTGCCTCTTTCTCCCCTCCCCCATTTTCCAGAGATAGGTGCTCCCCACCACCAAGCTTTTTATGGCTGATGTTTGCTATTTCTGTGTTTTCTTTCTCCTCTGATACTACCTTAATGTTAGGATGAAATAGGGGCTGGAAAATGAGGTGGTGAGAAATTTGAGGTGGTGAATGGCCAGCAACAAAGGGGCATGAGACTTTGCTCTAGAATGAATCAAAATATAAACTGTGCAAGGATTTTTGGCCTCATAATGGATTTGTCATTTCCCCAAAAGTATAATACCTTGGAGATGCCTTGATTCTTCCCCTCAACTCACCCCCAGTTTTTATTGAGTTATACTTGATCTATGTTTGCTGTTCTAAGTTGCTTCAGTCATGTCCAACTCTGTGCAACCCTATGGACTGTAGCCTGCCAGGTTTCTCTGTCCATGGGATTCTTCAGGCAAGAATACAGGAGTGGGTTGCCATACCCTCCACCAGGGGATCTTCCTAACCCAAAGATAGAACCCACATCTCTTATGTCTCCTGCATTTGTAGGTGGTTTTTTTTTTTTTTACCACTAGTTCCTCCTTGGAAGCCCCTAATTGGCTTATAGCATGTATAAGTTTAAGGTATACAACATGACAATTTGATATATACAAACCATTCAATATCAGAGTAATCCAAGTCTATGCCCCGACCAGTAACACTGAAGAAGCTGAAGTTGAACGGTTCTATGAAGACCTACAAGACCTTCTAGAACTAACACCCGAAAAAGATGTCCTTTTCATTATAGGGGACTGGAATGCAAAAGTAGGAAGTCAAGAAACACCTGGCGTAACAGGCAAGTTTGGCCTTGGAGTACAGAATGAAGCAGGGCAAAGGTTAATAGAGTTTTGCCAAGAGAACGCACTGGTCATAGCAAACACCTGCTTCCAACAACACAAGAGAAGACTCTACACGTGGACATCACCAGATGGTCAACACCAAAATCAGATTGATTATATTCTTTGCAGCCAAAGATGGAGAAGCGCTATACAGTCAGCAAAAACAAGACCGGGAGCAGACTGTGGCTCAGATCATGAACTGCTTATTGCCAAATTCAGACTTAGATTGAAGAAAGTAGGGAAAACCACTAGACCATTCAGGTATGACCTAGATCAAATCCCTTATGAGTATACAGTAGAAGTGACAAATAGATTTAAGGGACTAGATCTGATCGACAGAGTGCCTGATGAACTATGGACAGAGGATCATGACATTGTACAGGAGACAGGGATCAAGACCATCCCCATAGAAAAGAAATGCAAAAAAGCAACATGGCTGTCGGAGGAAGCCTTACAGATAGCTGGGAAGAGAAGAGAAGTGAAAAGCAAAGGAGAAAAGGAAAGATATTCCCATCTGAATGCAGAGTTCCAAAGAATAGCAAGGAGAGATAAGAAAGCCTTCCTCAGCAATCAATGCAAAGAAATAGAGGAAAACAACAGATTGGGAAAGACTAGAGATCTCTTCAAGAAAATTAGAGATATCAAATGAACATTTCATGCAAAGATAGGCTCGATAAAGGACAGAAATGTTATGGACCTAACAGAAGCAGAGGATATTAAGAAGAGGTGACAAGAATACACAGAACAACTGTACAAAAAAGATCTTCATGACCCAGATAATCACGATGGTGTGATCACTCACCTAGAGCCAGACATCCTGGAATGTAAAGTCAAAGCATCCCTACGAACAAAGCTAGTGGAGGTGATGGAATTCCATTTGAGCTATTTCAAATCTTGAAAGATGATGCTGTGAAAGTGCTGCCCTCGATATGCCAGCAAATATGGAAAACTCAGCAGTGGCCACAGGACTGGAAAAGGTAAGTTTTCATTCCAATCCCAAAGAAAGGCAATGCCAAAGAATGCTCAAACTACCGCACAATTGCATTCATCTCACATGCTAGTAAAGTAATGCTCAAAATTCTCCAAGCCAGGCTTCAGCAATACATGAACCATGAACTTCCAGATGTTCAGTCTGGTTTTAGAAAAGGCAGAGGAACCAGAGATCAAATTGCCAACATCCGATGGATCATCGAAAAAGCAAGAGAGTTCCAGACAAACATCTATTTCTGCTTTGTTGACTATGACAAAGCCTTTGACTGTGTGGATCACAATAAACTGTGGAAAATTCTGAAAGAGATGGGAATACCAGACCATCTGACCTGTCTCTTGAGAAACCTGTATGCAGGTCAGGAAGCAACAGTTAGAACTGGACATGGAACAACAGACTGGTTCCAAATAGGAAAAGGAGTACTTCAAGGCTGTATATTGTCACCCTGCTTATTTAACTTCTATGCAGAGTACATCACGAGAAACGCTGGGCTGGAAGAAACACAGGCTGGAATCAAGATTGCCAGGAGAAATATCAATAACCTCAGATATGCAGATGACACCACCCTTATGGCAGAAAATGAAGAAGAATTAAAGAGTCTCTTGATGAAGGTGAAAGAGGAGAGTGAAAAAGTTGGCTTCAAGCTCAACGTTCAGAAAACTAAGATCATGGCATCTGGTCCCATCACTTCATGGGAAATAGATGGGGAAACAGTGGAAACAGTGGCTGACTTTATTTTGGGGGGCTCCAAAATCACTGCTGATGGTGATTGCAGCCATGAAATTTTTTTTTTTTTTAAATTTATTTATTTATTTATTTTATTATTTTTTTATTTATTTATTTTTTTTATTTTAGTTGGGGGCCAACTACTTTACAATACTGTAGTAGTTCCTGCCATACATCGACACGAACCAGCCATGGATTCACACGTGCTCCCCCTCCCAAACCCCCCTCCCCACCTCCCCCCCCCCTCCCATCCCTCTGTGTCATCCCAACGCTCCATCCCCGAGCATCCATCCCATGCACAGAACATGGAATGCTGCTCTGCCTCACACATGACAATACACATGTTTCAATGTTATTGTCCCAGAACGTCCAACCCTCACCTTCTCCCTCAGAGTCCACAGGACTGTTCTATGCATCTGTGTCTCTTATTCTGTCTCACATATAGGGTTACCATTACCATCTTTCAAATTCCATATACATGCATTAGTATACTGTATTGGTGCTTTTCTTTCTGGCTCACTTCACTCTGTATAATGGGCTCCAGTTTCATCCATCTCAATAGAACGGATTCAAATGTATTCTTTTTAATGGCTGAGTAATATTCCATTGTGTATATGTACCACAGCTTCCTTATCCATTCGTCTGCCGATGGACATCTAGGTTGCTTCCATGTCCTGGCTATTGTAAACAGTGCTGCGATGAACATTGGGGTACACGCATCTCTTTCAATTCTGGTTTCCTCGGTGTATATGCCTAGCAGTGGGATTGCTGGGTCATATGGCAGTTCTATTCCCAGTTTTTTAAGGAATCTCAACACTGTTCTCCATAGTGGCTGTACTAGTTTGCATTCCCACCAACAGTGTAAGAGGGTTCCCTTTTCTCCACACCCTCTCCAGCATTTATTGCTTGTAGACTTTTGGATAGCAGCCATTCTGACTGGTGTGTAATGGTACCTCATTGTGGTTTTGATTTGCATTTCTCTAATAATGAGTGATGTTGAGCATCTTTTCATGTGTTTGTTAGCCATCTGTATGTCTTCTTTGGAGAAATGTCTGTTTAGTTCTTTGGCCCATTTTTTGATTGGGTCGTTTATTTTTCTGGAATTCAGCTGCAGGAGTTGCTTGTATATTTTTGAGATTAATTGTTTGTCTGTTGCTTCGTTTGCTATTATTTTCTCCCATTCTGAAGGCTGTCTTTTCACCTTGCTTATAGTTTCCTTTGTTGTGCAAAAGCTTTTAATTTTAATTAGGTCCCATTTGTTTATTTTTGCTTTTATTTCCAATATTCTGGGGGGTGGGTCATGGAGGATCCTGCTGTGATTTATGTCGGAGAGTGTTTTGCCTATGTTTTCCTCTAGGAGTTTTATAGTTTCTGGTCTTACGTTTAGATCTTTAATCCATTTTGAGTTTATTTTTGTGTATGGTGTTAGGAAGTGTTCTAGTTTCATTCTTTTACAAGTGGTTGACCAGTTTTCCCAGCACCACTTGTTAAAGAGACTGTCTTTTCTCCATTGTATACTCTTGCCTCCTTTGTCGAAGATAAGGTGCCCATAGGTGCGTGGGTTTATCTCTGGGCTTTCTATTTTGTTCCATTGATCTATATTTCTATCCTTGTGCCAGTACCACACTGTCTTGATGACTGTGGCTTTGTAGTAGAGCTTGAAGTCAGGCAGGTTGATTCCTCCAGTTCCATTCTTCTTTCTCAAGATTGCTTTGGCTATTCGAGGTTTCTTATACTTCCATACAAATTGTGAAATGATTTGTTCTAGTTCTGTGAAAAATACCATTGGTAGCTTGATAGGGATTGCATTGAATCTATAGATTGCTTTGGGTAGTATACTCATTTTCACTATATTAATTCTTCCAATCCATGAACACGGTATATTTCTCCATCTGTTTGTGTCCTCTTTGATTTCTTTCATCAGTGTTTTATAGTTTTCTATATATAAGTCTTTTGTTTCTTTAGTTAGAAATATTCCTAAGTATTTTATTCTTTTTGTTGCAATGGTGAATGGTATTGTTTCCTTATTTTCTCTTTCTGTTTTCTCATTATTGGTGTATAGGAATGCAAGGGATTTCTGTGTGTTAATTTTGTATCCTGCAACTTTACTATATTCATTGATTAGCTCTAGTAGTTTTCTGGTAGAATCTTTAGGGTTTTCTATGTAGAGGATCATGTCATCTGCAAACAGTGAGAGTTTTACTTCTTCTTTTCCTATCTGTATTCCTTTTATTTCTTTTTCCGCTCTGATTGCTGTGGCCAAAACTTCCAAAACTATGTTGAATAGTAGTGGTGAAAGTGGGCATCCTTGCCTTGTTCCTGACTTTAGGGGAAATGCTTTCAGTTTTTCACCATTGAGGATAATGTTTGCTGTGGGTTTGTCATATATAGCTTTTATTATGTTGAGGTATGTTCCTTCTATTCCTGCTTTCTGGAGAGTTTTTATCATAAATGGATGTTGAATTTTGTCAAAGGCTTTTTCTGCATCTATTGAGATAATCATATTGTTCTTATCTTTCAATTTGTTAATGTGGTGAATTACATTGATTGATTTGCGGATGTTAAAGAAACCTTGCATTCCTGGGGTAAAGCCCACTTGGTCATGATGTATGATCTTTTTAATATGATGTTGGATTCTGTTTGCTAGAATTTTATTAAGGATTTTTGCATCTATGTTCATCAGTGATATTGGCCTGTAGTTTTCTTTTTTTTTGTGACATCTTTGTCTGGTTTTGGAATTAGGGTGATGGTGGCCTCATAGAATGAGTTTGGAAGTTTACCATCTTCTGCAATTCTCTGGAAGAGTTTGAGTAGGATAGGTGTTAGCTCTTCTCTAAATTTTTGGTAGAATTCCACTGTGAAGCCGTCTGGTCCTGGGCTTTTGTTTGCTGGAAGATTTCTGATTACAGTTTCGATTTCCGTGCTTGTGATGGGTCTGTTAAGATCTTCTATTTCTTCCTGGTTCAATTTTGGAAAGTTATACTTTTCTAAGAATTTGTCCATTTCTTCCAAGTTGTCCATTTTATTGGCATATAGCTGTTGGTAGTAGTCTCTTATGATCCTTTGTATTTCTGTGTAGTCTGTTGTGATCTCTCCATTTTCATTTCTAATTTTGTTGATCTGATTCTTCTCCCTTTGTTTCTTGATGAGTCTGGCTAATGGCTTGTCAATTTTGTTTATCTTCTCGAAAAACCAGCTTTTAGTTTTGTTGATTTTTGCTATGGTCTCTTTTGTTTCTTTTGCATTTATTTCTGCCCTAATTTTTAAGATTTCTTTCCTTCTACTAACCCTGGGGTTCTTCATTTCTTCCTTCTCTAGTTGCTTTAGGTGTAGAGTTAGTTTATTTATTTGAGTTTTTTCTTGTTTCTTGAGGTACGCCTGTATTGCTATGAACCTTCCCCTTAGCACTGCTTTTACAGTGTCCCATAGGTTTTGGGTTGTTGTGTTTTCATTTTCATTCGTTTCTATGCATATTTTGATTTCTTTTTTGATTTCTTCTGTGATTTGTTGGTTATTCAGAAGCGTGTTGTTTAGCCTCCATATGTTGGAATTTTTAATAGTTTTTTTCCTGTAATTGAGGTCTAATCTTACTGCATTGTGGTCAGAGAAGATGTGCAGCCATGAAATTAAAAGACGCTTACTTCTTGGAAGGAAGGTTATGGCCAACCTAGATCGCATATTTAAAAGCAGAGACATTACTTTGCCAACAAAAGTCCGTCTAGTCAAGGCGATGGTTTTTCCAATGGTCATGTGTGGATGTGAGAATTGTACGGTGAAGAAAGCTGAGCACCGCAGAATTGATGCTTTTGAACTGTGGTGTTGGAGAAGACTCTTGAGAGTCCCTTGGACTGCAAGGAGATCCAGTCAATCCATCCTAAAGGAGATCAATCCTGGGTGTTCATTGGAAGGACTGGTGTTGAAGCTGAAACTCCAATACTTTGGCCACCTCATGCGAAGAGTTGACTCATTGGAAAAGGCTCTAATGCTGAGAAGGATAGGGGCAGGAGGAGAAGGGGACGACAGAGGATGAGATGGTTGGATGACATCACTGACTCGATGGACATGGGTTTGGGTGGACTCCGGGAGTTGGTGATGGACAGGGAGGCCTGGCATGCTGCAGTTCATGGCGTTGCGAAGAATCAGACACGACTGAGCGACTGAACTGAACTGAACTGAAGTTACTGTGAAGAGATTACCACAGTAAGTTTAGTTAACATCTATTACCACATGTTGTTACACATTTTTTTCCTTGTGATGAGAACTTTTAAGATCTACTCTTTCCGGTTGTTGTTCAGTCATTCAGTCATGTCCAACTCTTTGTGATCCCATGGACTGCAGCATGCCAGGCCTCCCTGTCCATCACCAACTCCTGGAGCTTGCTCAAACTCATGTCCATTGAGTCAATGATGCCATCCAACCATCTCATCCTCTGTCGTCCCTACTCCTGCCTTTAATGTTTCCCAGCATCAGGGTCTTTTCTAATGAGTTGGCTCTTCATATCAAGTGGCCAAATTAATGAAGCTTCGGCTTCAGCATCAGTCCTTCCAATGGATATTCAGGATTGATTTCCTTTAGGATTGAATGGTTTGATCTCCTTGCAGTCTAAGGGACTCTCAAGAGTCTTATTCAACACCCCAGTTCAAAAGCATCAATTCCTCACTGCTCAGCCTTCTTTATGGTCCAACTCTCACATCCATACATGAATACTAGAAAAACCACAGTTTTGACTATACAGATCTTTGTTGACAAAGTAATGTTTCTGCTTTTTAATATGCTATCTATGTTTGTCATAGTTTTTCTTCCGAGGAACAAGCATCTTCTAGTTTCACGGCTGCAGTCACCATCTATAGTGATTTTGGAGCCCGAGAAAATAATGTCTGTCACTGTTTCCATTGTTTTCCCATCTATTTGCCATGAAGTGATGGGACTGGATGTCATGATCTTCATTTTTTAATGTTGAGTTTTAAGCTAGCTTTTTCACTATCCTCTTTCACCTTCTTCAAGAGGCTCTTTAGTTTCTCTTTGCTTTCTCTCATAAAGGTAGTGTCATTTACATACATGAAGTTATTGATATTTCTCCCAGAAATCTTGATTCCAGCTTGTGCTTCATCCAGCCTGGTGTTTTGCATGATATACCCTGCATAGAAGTTAAATAAGCAGAGTGACAATATACAGCCTTGACATACTCCTTCCCAATTTTGAACTAGTCCGTTGTTCCATGTCCAGTTCTAACTGTTGCTTCTTGACCTGCATACAGGTTTCTCAGGAGGCAGGTAATGTGGTCTGGTATTCCCATCTTTTGAAGAATTTCCCACAGTTTGTTGTGATCCACACAGTCAAAGGCTTTTGTATATTCAATGAAGTAGAAATAGATGTTTTTATGGAATTCTCTTGCTTTCTCTATGATCCAGTGATTACTGGCAATCTGATCAATCTGACCAGAGGTCAGCTTAAGCATCTGGAAGTTCTCAGTTCATGTACTGTTGAAGCCTAGCTTGGAGAATTTTGATCATCACTTTGCTAGCATGTGGAATAAGTGCAATTGTGTGGTAGTTTGAACATTCTTTGACATTGCCCTTCTTTGGGATTGGAATGAAAACTGACCTTTTCTAGTTCTGTGGCTACTGCTAAGTTCTACTCTTGGCAACTTTCTAAGTTGCTGAGATCTACTCTTAGCACCTTTGAAATATGCAGTATAGTATTGTTACCAAGTCATCATATTGCTTCTTACAGTCTCAGAACTTAATTTATCTTATAACTGAAAGTTTGTACCTTTTGATCACTTCCACTTAACACCCCTATCCCTTCCTCTGGCAACCACCAAAACCAGAACCAGCTGTTCTGGTTTTTTTTTTTTTTTTGAGTTTTTTTTTTCTTTTTAAAATTCCACATATGAGTAAGTTCATAAACTATTTTTCTTTTTCTGACTTATTTTACTTAGGGCATTATGATAAGTGTCCTGATTCTTAATTTTATATGGCATATGACTCTTTGTTTAAAAACTTATTGGTTACTAAATAAGATTTGAATGTCCTCAAAGATTTGGTGGCTCAGATGGTAAAGCTTCTGCCTGCAATGCAGGAGAACCTGGTTCGATCCTTGGGCCAGGAAGATCCCCTGGAGAAGGAAATGGCAACCCACTCCAGTATTCTTGCCTGGAAAATCCCATGGACGGAGGAGCCTGGTGGGCTACAGTCCATGGAGTCGCAAAGAGTCGGACACGACTGAGTGACTTCACTTCACTTCACTCCACTTTGAAGGTCCTACCCTAGTATGTGTAGGAATGATTTTTTTATGGTAACTCCACGTCCTTTATGAAGAAGGAAATGGCAAGCCTTTCTAGTATGCCTGCCTGAAGAATCCCATGGACAGAGGAGTCTGGTGAGCTACAATCCATGGTGTTGCAAACAGTCAGACATGACCTAGTGGTTAAACAACAACAACAAGGGATTAGTAGCACAGTGACTCAATTAATACTGACCGTGAAGAGGGTCTTGAAGCAACTTGGCTTATAGCGTTGGCTTATAGAAAATCCAGAGAAGGAGAAATTACAGACCCAAGTGACCCCACCTCTGTGAATCTGCTTATTACTTTGTTTTTAGGTGAGGGCCAACTGCAAAGAACCCAGAAAGGCATAATAGATGTGTATAGCTGATCAAAACATGCCAGCAAGTCCAAGCCTAGTGCTTGGTACATAGTTGGTGCTTGACTATTATATGAGGATTTAGTAAGCACCCATTCTACCTAGCACTTTACTAGGCATGGGGCATTACAGTGAGAGAAACAGTTCTGATTCTTAACTTTATATGGCATATCATATATCTGATCCTGATACACTTTTTGATTCAGTGGTAGAAACCGACTCATAAGCAACAAAACCACAATGAGAAAAATGCTATCCTAATATAATTTTGCACAAAGAACTATAGGGGAAAATAAAAAAGAGTAACTAATTTCCTAGCTGGGAATGAGGTAAATGATGCTGCTCTAGAAAATGTAAGGTAACATTTATAACTGGATAACAGTCAGTACAGAATAAATAAGGTAAGGGGATTAAAAATGTTTTTTGATGACTAGTGAGGCAGAATTAAAAACACTGTATTTATAAAAGGGGTCTTTCATACTTTCAGAGGAGACAGTCTCATTTTGGAGGAAGACATGCCCCCACTCCTCAGGGGGTGCTGTCTTTAGGCATAGGAGAGATGGCTTCATGGAGGGCTGATCCTAAGAGCACAGTCAGGGCAGACTTATGGCAAGTCCAGGATTTTCAAACCCAGCTCTTGACTTTTCAAGAGCTTCTATAGGAAGACTTGCTTCTATGATGCAGAAATTTCGATGACACAGGACAGAAATTAGAGGTGACCAGGCCTTGGAAGAAGTATGGTCTTCCCACTTGGATTCTCTGAATTCTAAAGCTAGATCTTACTGTAGATGAGTTCCTTGAAAGTTACCTACCCCTTCTCAGTACAGGGGAAAGGAAGTCACTCCCTTAAGTAAGAAGACAGAATTAAGGGATGAGCAGAGAAGCAATTTTTTTAAACACAAAATACTTTAGTAGAAAAATGCACAGGACCAGAGACTTTAACTCTCCCTAGCACCACCCAAGGCAACAGTATAGCAGGTATGTCCCAGTGGCATGAAACCAGAAAAACTCCCTGGAAGCCTGGGGGAGAAGGATTGTTTCCTTAAAGGAGACCTAGTAGAAGTAGATATAGATATTATTTTCTTTTTTAGCCTTTTTTTTTTTTTGGTGAATTGAGTGACTAAACAAATCTCTGAACTACTTCTGACTACTGGTGCTGTTGGTTTTATTCTAATTCTTCTTTATGGTACTATCCAGGAAGTGCCACGGTGTGTGCCAGCAAAGAATATCTTTATGGTTCTCAATCCAAAAAATGTATGGCTCTTTTTGACCAATTCGTTATTCTTCATGATGATTAGAAAGAAACTAATTCCATGAAGAGAACCAGCAGCTGAGAGAACAGACTAGCACAGTCAGATTAGAGAGGTGAGAGTTCTTCACAATTTATAGCCCTAGCTAGCACTCTGAAGATATTGGATGGAAGCAAAGGCTCTAGTATAAACCAAATAATAAAGGCTGAAATTCTGAGGCCTAAATCAGTGATTTCCAACTTTATTAATTAAAAAGAAATAACACACATCTCATCTTTCTCAAAGGTTCTTCCTTACTACTGACTATTCTTACCTTGCTGGGTAGATTTTGTCCATGTGTTATTTCCTGTAGGTTGTATTATGAAAGTAATAGAGATTAAAATTTTTTCAAACATAAAATATTCACATTAATATGCTTTAAAGAACTCCACTGCCCCACCCTGAAAATTTGGATGTGCTTTTTAAAAAATCATGCCCATCTTCCCTGACCTTTTTTTTTTTTATGGTTTTTCTTTTTTTTTTTTTTAAAAAACAAATTTATTTATTTTAGTTGGGGGCTAATTATTTTACAATATTGTAGTAGTTTTTGCCATACATTAACATGAATCTTATATACTCAAAAAATTGAAAATGCTTGGACAAAAGTTTGAAATATATGGAGACAAAGTTGACAATTTTTGTAGTGAAGGTGTTGAAGCAAGATATGCACAGCTCATTACAGGACAGACTGCACAAGACAGACTTGTGGTTGAATGCATCAAGAACACATACTGTTCTTTATAAAAAGGGTTGATGGATTAAGAAATGTTTCTGCCCATAGCTCTGCGTAGGGCATCCTTGACCTCCTTGTTCCTCAGACTGTAAACAACAGGGTTTGGCAGAGGAGTGATGATGGTGTAGGTCACTGAGAGAAGGAGGTCTTGTTCTACAGAGTTCTCTGACTTGGACTTGAGGTAGGCAGTGGAGGCACAGCCTTAGTGGACAATGACCACAGTGAGGGGGGAGGCACAGGTGGCAAAGGCCTTCTTCTGGCCTTCGGTTGAGGCGATCTAGAGGATGGTGGAGATGATGAGGATATAGGAGATGAAGACCAGGCCCATGGTAACCAGGATAACAGATACACTGACAACAAAATTGATGATCTCGTTGGTAGTGGTATCAATACAGGGGAATTTTATGACAGGGAGAGTGTCATAGAAGAAATGACCAACCACCCTGTGATGGAAGGGTAAAGTAAGTATGGATATTGGACAGCTGCTATGGCCAAGCCAATACTGCAGTCTCCACTCATCAGCTGGATGCACACGCTCTTGTTCATGATGAGTGTATATCTCAAAGTGTTGCAGATGGCCACGTAATGGTCATACCCCTTCCCTGTGAGCAGAAAACAGTTGTTGATGGCTAAGGTAAGAAAGAAGAATATTTGAATGGTACAGCCTGCCAGGGAGATTGGCTGGTTCTGGGCTACGAGGTCAGAGAGCATCTGTGGAATGGTGACCAGTGTGTATATGGTCTCTGAACTGGCCAGCATTCTTAGGAAGAAGTACATGAGAGTGTGGAGGTGATGATCAGTGCGGATGATGGTCACAATGATGGCATTGCCAGCCAAGGTTAATGTGTACAGGATGAGGAAAACCATGAAGAGGGTAATCTGGTATTCATGGAATCTGGAGAATTCTAGGAAAATGAACTCTGTCACTTCTGTGAGGTTTTTTCTCTGCATTCTTCAGTTTCAGTGTCTGAAAGCAATACAAGGAGTCAACATCGAGAAATTCCCATTGTGGAGTGGACTCTAGAAGACGGATAGAGAGAAGGGTGTAGAGGACAGACAGATATGCACACGTGAGTCTATGTCCTCACTGTATAATCAGTAAGTAGGGTGCTGGCATACCTTTATGGCTTCTTTAGCCCCCTCCCTTTTTGCAGTTTTTGCTGTCTCCATTATCTTTTGTTAAGCCTCTAAGGAATGACCAATATGTGAGACTACTGCACACATCCTTTCAGGTTCTTATCCTTAATATGTTGTTTTTGTAGAGAGTGGATGAAAGACTGTTTTGTTTTAATGCCATATAAGCCACAGTACCCTTGAGTGTACACCATCCTAGCTTTGCCTTTCTCTTCTAGGGAAAGTATGAGAAGTTGGGAAAACAAAATGGAGATGAGAGAGTTAGACTTACTGAATTAAAATCACTGGTGCCACTTAGGAGAAATTTCTGATAACAGTGTACAAAATTAATCTCAGGAGAGCTGGTCTTTAGGGACACATTAGCAGGAGTGAAGATGAAGGATTTGGGGCTCAGCCCAGATGGTCTAGGTGAGACAAACCATTGGCAACGTTGCTTTGTTGTAAAAGTATTAACAGGGATTTGAGGGTTTAGGGGTGAGTAAACAAAGGAGAAAAGGGGAAATTGTTGGAAAAGAGAGGAGTATCAGCAACATGTCAGAAGGCTGGACCTTGAATGAAAGAAATAGCAATTTCTTTTTGGCAGAGGGAACTTAAAAATAAAAACATTATAATAATTGATTTAAAGTTGTTTGCTAAATTATGTTGTTGTTGTTCAATTGCTAAGTCTTGTCTGACCCTGTGACTCCATGGACTGCAGCATGTCAGGCTTCCCTGTCCTCCACTCTCTCCTGGAGTTTGCTCAATTTCATATCCATTGACTCAGTGATGCTATCTAACCATCTCATCCTCTGCCACCTTCTTCTCCTTTTGCTAAACAATATTGCTTTGTAGTTTCCCAAGAGCCCTAAACCTTCATTTAAAGTTGTCATGTGTACAGTCTTGAGTTAGTGGTATTTGGAAAGTGGAGAGAGGTGGGTGATAGCCATGCAGAAAAAGGGTACCATGTGCAAGAGGTGAAATCCAAAGGCAGGAAGAAAAACTTCTTGCTGGTAATGACTAAAAGAAACACAAAGACTTCTCTTGTTCTGTTCTCCCTTGCAAGCACATACAGTATTTCCTGGAAATTCGGTGAGGGACTCTGGGATTGCCACCATATTTCGAATGGTAGTTTGAACCACTTTCCACAAGGAACAAGGTCATACGAGCAGGCTGGAGGATTTTGGAAATTCTAGAAAACTTCCACTAGCAATCTAAGAATCTAGATTCTTAGTGAATCTTTCCTGGGAATCTAGGAAGCACAATATAGAAAATGTGGATATTCTGGAAAGTACTCCATCATGGAATATAAGGAGGCAGATATTTAGAGCAGAAATGAGGGGGACTTCCTTGGTGATCCATTGGTTAAGAATTCATCTTCCAATGCAGAGGACATGGGTGTGTTCCCTGATCTGGGAACTTAAGATCCCACATGCTGTGGGACAACTAAGTCTGTGAGCTGCAACAAAGAGCCTGTGTGCTGATACCACATGCCGCAATGCTGATCCCATGTGCTGCAACTAAGACCCGACACAGTCAAAAATAAATATTAACAAAATAAAGTAGAAATAAAGTAACTTGTATTAAAAAGGCTGCTGAGATACCAACTGGATAGATAGAGATGAAAGCGTCAGTGCAACTTTAAGCTTTTCAGGAAGAATGAGAGTTATACAGCTGTGGCTCCTTAAAGGAAAAATTCAGTTCATCAGTCATAGTAGCCACATTTCAAATACTAACAAGGAACATGTGACTAGTGGCTACTCTGCTGGGCAGCACACGTATCAAACATTTCCTTCCTTGGTAAAAGTTGTGATGAACACTGCTGCTCTGGTGGATTACCACAGACAGACATGTGGAATGCATTAAAAGCAAAAAAAAAAAGCTATTTAAAGAACAATAACATGGTATGCTGCCATATGGTTAAAAATATGTGTGTGTGTGTGTGTGTGTGTGTGAATGCATATTTTTGTATATGAAGACGTCTGAAAGGATATACAGCTGATATTATGGGTTAACCATTATGTTTGAGTAGGGGTGAGATTATACAAAACTTTTTTAATGGCTGTATTGACAGTGAGGATTATGGGCCTTATTTTAAATTATTTAAACTCTGAGTATAAAAGTATAGCTCATAGTATGGAGAAGTAAAGGAGGATGACAGCTGAAAACAGATATTAAATTGAGTAAGAAAGGGGTCACTGGTGATGTAGTGGCCAATTTCAGTTGAGTCTTGGACTGGAAAGCTAGGTTACAGTGAGGAAACGGAACCTTTAACATGTCATCGATGATAACATCAGATCTTATGTGCTTTCCCCCTTTACTGATGAATGTATTGCAATGAGTTACAAAAAATAGTTAAGAAGGAATTGAGCCAGGAAAGCTGCAGGCATATTTGGAGCCAGAGAAGAAAAAGAAAATAGTAAGCTGAATTGAGTTGAAAGAGAAAGAGGAAAAAAAAATCCCTGGAGTCTTTAGGGCCTGAAAAATACTGCTTTCACCCCAAATCAGCCAGATTTGTTGTTAAGCATGCCTCAGGTAATTATAAAGTTACCTTCTTCAAATAAATTATAAAGCTATAAAGAGGATGGCTGATGACCAGGGAATGTGGCCCAGGTACATAACCCCAGGAGAAAAAAGAGAGGGGAGAAATAAGTTTATTGCCTTTGGTGCACATTTGAATTGGACTGAACAGACAATAAAAGACTATCTTAAGGCAGAATATTCTTAGAACGTGGTGAAAAAATGCAAAAAGAAGGCCACATCAAGACGTGTGGGAGTATGTAATGCAAATGTTCAATGCAAATATTCAAAGCAGTGTTCTTTCCATGTTGCATTTATTTAGAGGCAAGGTGTGTAGTAGGCAAGGGAAGAGTGAAGCCCTGTCACTGGAGGGAGCTATCATTTCTTCTGCCTGAGTAGCTCAGGTACAGCCCAAGCCTCAACATTCCCTTCAGACAAAATAAACAAATAGCGCTGCAGTAACTGGGATTCACCCTCCATAAAGTGCAGGCTTCTCTGTGACTCAAACAGTAAAGAATGTGCCTGCAGTGAGGGAGACCTGGGTTCAATCTCTGGGTTGGGAAGATCCCCTGTAGGAGGGCATGGCAACCCAACTTCAGTATTCTTGCCTGGAGAATCCCCTTGGACAGAGGAGCCTGGTGGAGTACAGTCCTTGGGGTCACAAAGAGTTGGACACAACTGAGCGACTAAGCACAGCAGTGGCTTCCCTGTTGGCTCAGACAGTAAAGAATCTGCCTGCAATGTAGGAGACCCGGGTTCAGTCCCTGGGTTGGAAAGATCCCTTAGAGAAGGGAATGGCAACCTACTCCAGTATTCTTGCCTGGGGAATTCCATGGACAGAGGCTACAGTCCATGGGATTGCAAAGAGTTGGACATGACTGAGCGACTGAGCACAGTGTACTTTGGTGATTGGCTGTACTTCCTAGGCTGGGTGTCATATGCTCATCACACCTGGAATGTTCCTCTAAGCTTTCTTCTCAATGATTGTTCTCCATGTCAGGAGTTCTAGGGTGTGGTCACTCCATCTTGTCACATCTTCAGGGATGTTGTGGCATGAAGGAATAAGATGGAAGATGAAGGACAGTTGCTTCCTATCTCATTTTTTAGCCTGTCTTTTTAAAAAGCACAATCCAAAATTGTTACTGTAAAGATAGGTATTGTTGAAATAACCAGCACAGGGCTGTTAACTTCCTCTGGAGGTGAGGGAGGTCCCAGTAAGGAGATGGGGAAGTATGGGATGTGGGAGTAAATCACATTACATTCTTACCTGGAGTCAATTCAGTGAACAATCCCCAGTGTTCACCTTGGGAGGAGAGAAGTTGCAGAGGGCATCATGGTGCTGAAGTGGTGTGTGGAAAGGGTGGGTTGATTATACTAGTGGAGATTGGCTGGGATGAGTTCTCAGCAGTTAGAACAGGTGTCAGTGAGCTCAAGGATACTTTTAGCACCAGATAATCGCCCCCTTTCTTCATCCTGGTTACTCTCGTGAGCCAGCCCAGCCAGAAGTGACTGCAGCTGGACACAGGAGCAGCAGCCCTTCTACCACCCAAATCTGCGTCCTCTCTGTGCCTGAACCCTAGGGGTGTTTCTGTGTAAGTGACACACTAGTAGACAATCTCAAAAGCACAATATAGAACAGAAAGGAGCTTTCAAAATGATTTAAACACTCCAGAAGGACAAAAACCCTGTGGGGGAGTAAGGATACTGAAATGTGCTCATGCATCAAAATTTTAGTCATGAAGCCGATATTCTGACTAGAGGAAAAAGAAAAATAAGATAGAGGGGAAAAGCACAATTTGAGGGTGTAAAGGAAATACCATTTGCAAAGGGAAGAAATTATGACATAATCCATGGATTCTTAAAAATATCTAGATCTTTATAAGCAAAATCTGTGCCTAGAAACCGAATCTGTGTTTAAAAAAAATAAACTGTGCAAGGTAGGCTAAGTCTCTATAATTGTATTTTGAGTTAAAGGAGTCGTGCTGCTAAAAAAAAAAAAAATGACGTTGTCTTTTGCCAGGCTTTCCATCTTGTCCTGTCCTTTCTTTCCCTTTCATTAAAGAAAATAGATGTTAGGTGCCAGGAATGAAGGAGCTGACTTCTTAAGTAACTGATGACTATGTGAACTATTTGAATAACCAAGAGAGTGATGACTTTTCTTGGGGCAGAAGCCTTCCCATACCCAGAAGAATCCACCCCCTTACCTTCTTGAGTCTGTAGAATCTTCCTGTGCTCTTTTCTGGTTATAGGGCATAGCAGGCAATTATGACTTATTTACAAGAAGTCACTGCAATGCCAAGAAAACTGATTGTCATTTTTTGCTAGATAAATAATAGAACCAGGGTCTCCTGCATTTCTGGCAGATTCTTTACCATCTGAGCTACCAGGGAAGCCCTGGTAGAAACTTAGTATCATACAAAACTCAGCCTTATCAGGGTCTGCTGCTGCTACTGCTAAGTCTCTTCAGTCGTGTCCGACTCTGTGCGACCCCATAGACGGCAGCCCATCAGGCTCCTCTGTCCCTGGGGTTCTCCAGGCAAGAATACTGGAGTGGGTTGCCATTTCCTTCTCTATATTAGGGTCTAGGTCAGCCTTATTACATTATTAGATCACTCACAGTTCATTGCACTTTGGCTGAAGCATAAGGTGACACATTCACACTGAGCAAATCTGACTTTCAAGGAGCAGTCCCTTTAAAGTCTGACTTGGAGGGGGCTCTCAGAAGAATTCCTGTGGTCTAGCTCTCATCTCCTGGGTTTATTTGCCAAGAGACTTACTGTGTATCCCATGAGTCTGAATGGAGTCAGAATCCTGAAATGAGCCCAGATATCTCATTACAACTGGATCATGCAGGGAACACTGGGCAAGCTCTGGTCTCACATGGCCTGACTTTTTTTTCTCCTGGAGAAAAAAAAAGCTCACTTCAGACAAAGATGTGTTGAATGTCACATGGCATTAGCTTTTGTTCTTTTGAATCTATGTTAGTGTGTTGCCCTTGCTTAGTTACTCTCAATGAAAATGTACTTGTGTAAAAGTCAGATGTGATGACTCTCAATGTCTATGTGAAGAGCTTTGCCCTATTTCTGCTACTAACAGGGGCCATACATGGGTTTGGTTAGGTAAGGGGTAGGTTTGGGAGCAGAGGCTGAAAATAGAACATGAATTTTTCTGTTTGTAGGAATATACCAAGAAGTTAAGGCAGATGATTTAAAGATTTAGGTATTAAGTCTCAGTCTCTTTTATGTCATAGCTGGCACTTAGCACTTGTTGTTCAGTTGCTATATTGTATCTGACTCTTTGTGACCCCATGGACTGCAGTGTGCCAGGCTTCCTTGTCTTTCACTATCTCCTGGAGTTTGCTCACATTCATGTCCACTGAGTTGGTGATGCTATCTAACCAATCTCATCTTCTGTTGCCCTCTTCTTTTGCTTTCAATCTTTCCCAGCATCAGGGTCTTTTCCAATGGGTCAGCTCTTTGCATTAAGTGGCCAAAGGATTGGAGCATCACCATCAGTCCTTCCAATGTATATTCAGGAAATCTTTAAGACTGACTGGTTTGATCTCCCTGCTGTCCAAGGGACTCTCTCAAGAGTCTTCTCCAGCACCACAATTTGAAAGCATTGATTCTTTGGCACTCAGCCTTCTTTATGGTCCACCTCTCACATCCATACATGACTGCTGGAAAAAAAAGTAGCTTTGACTATATGAACTTCTGTTGGTAAAGTGATGTCTTTGCTTTTTAATACACTGCCTAGGTTTGTCACAGCTTTCTGCACTTACATGGTGCCGGAACATGTACTGAGTAGGTGTTGTGTCATCACTTCTGATCCTTACGAGAACCCCATGAGGTTACAATGAGAAGTTGCTGTAGCAGCTGGAGCTCTGGAGCTCTGGATGAAATATTTGCCTTTGTCTCCTTGCTACAGATACAGTTGGATCAGCCCCTTGTAGACTATAGACCTTAGTGTAACTTACCAGTAACATTAGATTAGTTTTGCTTTGGATCTTGTGGTTGTATGTGATGTGATGCGTGTGCTTGATTACTGTCCCAGTGTATGATGGAATCCCTGAGCATCTCCCATATTGAACTCACAGAAGAATGGTCACAGCCAGAGAAATCCTAGGTGGAAAATTCTGGAACACAAATGGAGTTTAGTTTATAAGTTAATCAGCTATTTAGTCATGTTCCCAGGTGGTGCTAGTGGTAAAGAACTGACCTGTAAATGCAGGAGATGTTACGAGACAAGGGCTAGATCCCTGGGTTGGGAAGATCCCCTGGAGGAAGGCATGGGAACCCACTCCAGTATTCTTGCCAGAAGAATCCCATGGACAGAGGAGCCTGGTGAACAATGGTCCATAGGGCTTCAAAGAGTCAGACGAGACTGAATCGACTTAGCATGACAACATGGTAAGAATTAAAGGTGACTGAGATCATGTTTCAGCTTTCCTTCTCCTTTGAGTGTCCTTGGACACCTGTTCTCTCTAAATAAGAGGAAGTACCATGAATTCCTAGAAAGTCTCCATGTTGCTATTCTAAGGTCACTACATACTGGTGCTTTCTAGTGAAGAAAAAAGAAAATCTGTTTTTTAAATCCTCACTCTGAGCTAAGGCATATCCCAAGCCCAAGCAGACCTCGTTGCTTTAACCTCAGAACTCTCCATGGAGTTTCCCATATAAAACATAGAGAAAGTTGCAAACACTCTTATTAGGGAAAACTCCGTTATAGAGTCTTCCAGTATGACCAGCCCTGGGGCCATGTTGTTGAGTGCTCCAGCCTACTTTATTGTGTCTGTGCCTGCCTCTTTGTCCATCCTGGGTGAATGGACACGTGAGTTAGAAGTAACCACTTGGGAAAAAAGAAAAATGAAAAAAAGAAGTAATCACTTGGTTATTCTGCAGCTCTACTGGATGCTGTCTTTCTGACTTCCCTTTGCTTCATGTTCTGTTATCTGTGGGCAAAGCCTGCCTTATTTCTCATATGTAACCAAACTTTCTTTGGAGTCCTTGCTTCTCTGAGAAGGGAAATCATATCTGTTGAGGATACGCTAGACACTCTGCTCCATAGTTTTCATAATAATGAAGATAACTACTAATAATAGCATCTGATAATTATTTTGTAATGTTGTAATTGGGATGCCTGTTGCTATGGTAAGGGTTGTATCTTAGAGAGATAAGCTGAGACCAGTTTATGGGGGGCATGTCAAAGGGTTTAAGTTACATCCTGTGTGAAGTGGGGATCCATGGAAGGATTTTCAACTGGGAATTCATGTGAGCAAGATCCTTGATGACTTCAGGACAGTATTATGGAAATCAGTCATTGTATGGTACCACTGGGATTTTTGAGGGGGAAAAAAAAAGCATGTTTGCCTTTACCCAAAATGATCCAGACTCTTAAACATTTTAAGTTTTCATTACTGCTGGTTCTAATTTTTTTCCCCATCTCATTACTTGTTATCAAGTTCTCAACTGTTGCTTGCTTATCTCATTATAGTTGTCTCCTTGGCAGAAGCTCAGACCTCTTTTTGATTTTGTAGCTGGAAAACCAAATAGAAAGATTTCTGTTGCAACTCCACATGAATTTTGAATTGTTAATGCAATGATTATTAGTAGCTTGTAAGTGTTGCTGCTGACCATACTCATTAAGTGCTCTGCCATATCTTTTTAGTTACTTAAAGATTTCCCTCCTCATAATTTGCAGGCTGATTTTTCTGGTTAATTAAATACCAATTTTCAAATAAGTAGATATAAAAGAAAATGTTTTGGACTACGACAAGCACTAAACAAATGCAGGTGGCATAATACATTTTTTAATTAAGCATACTTGTAGATGGGAAATTCAAAGAAGAAAGAGCTACAGATCTACAGTTTAGTGTCCAGTTGCTTTAAGCAGAACTCTTGGGTGTTGGTTGTTTCATTTTCAAGTGCTTTCGTTGGTTCTAGACCTCAGCCCCACACCAGGGGTTTGACAATAACATAGCCTTTGATTTCGTATTTCAAAGCCTGCCAGTCCAGGATGGTGGGATTGATGAAGGAGGAACCCTGGTACACAAGTAGGATTTCCTCCGGCGACAGGACAGAGTCCCACATGTATAAATCCCCGATCTCTCCCATAAAGGACTGGCTCTTATCAAACCCTCCTCCATAGGAATCCTGCTCTTGCCCCAGGACAATCTTGGGGTAAGCTCCCACAGAATAACCCTGTTTCAGGCCTCTTTCACAAATGCCTTCCCATTGACCCAGAATTCAGCGATGCCTGTGGAAGACTCCTAGCTGGTACAGATGTGCATTGGGCTGGGGAACTCCTTGGTAGCTCTAACAGTAACTTTGGCTTTTCCAATGTATAGACTGTACTCTCCAATTCTGTTTTTAAAAACTAGTAGCTCGTTATACTTGCCGTAGATGTTGTAGGAGAAGAGGCTGTAGGCCCGGGAGAGATCACTATAGGCTCGGAGACATAAGGTCAAGTTCTTCAGAGGTTTCTCCAGCTTTGTGATTAGGGTCACATGGTCAATGGAAGATTCTCTAGGGAACACAAATACCTTCCCTCTGAGGTCTGTGGATAGATAGGGAGAAACAGAGTGACCTTTACTATAAATGCAGGGAAAAAAGAACATTCAATCTTTTCTCATCTCATGTTCCTGGATCATACCCTGACCACCCTACCTGTCTGAGCAAAGGCTTCTGGGAGGATGACGAGGACAGAGAACAAAAGCATCAGCTTGTTCATGTTCTTGGCCTGGGGCTGTTATAGCAGCAGGAGTGACCAGGATGAGGGTACAGAGAGCACAGTGGTTGTTCACCCAGTTTCTGAGATTCACATTCTTAGATCTCAGGCTCTTCAAGGTATATATGGACCTCCAGGTGAGGATGGGGGATGGAGAGCACCAATAACGTGTGAGTGATTTTCCAGGCCTGCCCTCTGATGCCACAGTCAGACCTATTGGTGGGGAAGGAAGAGCTGGAAAATCAATTGGAAGTTAGTTATTAGATACTGGGGATGGCCAGAGCTCTACCCCACTGTGACCCAGATTCTGGTGCTGGGAGAGAGTGGTGTGGAGAGTAGTGTTATGGAAGAGATGAGAGACCATGCCGGGCGCATCAGGAGGGCCTGACTCCACTCTTCAGGGCCCCCTCAGTCTGATGGCCCTGCGTTTTCTGCTTGTGGATATTCTGGGATTCTTATTTCTACTGAAGACCCTGGAATCTCTTCCTCTTTGATTAATTCAATATGCATTGTTGAGGGGAGTGAGAGCTTTAGAGTGTATGCATGTTCTGTCTCCCTGAAGATTAGAGCTTTCAGTTACTGTCACTCAGCTCTGTTTCTTCTTTTGATTATCATGGTGTTTCTTTCTTTTTGTTTTTAATTAAGTTTTATTGGAGTATATTTGATTCACAATGTGTCAATTTCTGCTGTACAGCCAAGTGAATCAGTTATAGATATACATATATTCACTCTTTGTTAGATTTTATTCCCATATAGGTTATTACAACATATTGAGTAGAATTCCCTGTGCTATATGGTAGGTTCTTATTAGTTATCTATATTATATATAGATATATGTATACTTCAATCCCAGTCTCCCAATTTATCTCCCCAACTCTTTCCCTCTTGGAAACTATAAGTTTGTTTTCTACAACTGTGACTTATTTCTGTTCTGTAAATAAGTTCATTTGTACCATTTTTTTAGATTCCACATATAAGTGATAGCATATGATATTTGTCTTTCTCTGACTTACTTCACTCAGTGTGATCATCTCTAGGTCCATCCATGTCACTGTAAATGGTATTATTTCCTACTTATTTATGGCTGACCAATATTCCATTGTATATATGTACTATGTCTTCTTTATCCATTCCTCTCTCAGTGGACATTTAGTTGCTTCTCTGTCCTGGCTATTGTATATAATGCTGCAATGAACACTGGAGTGCAGGCGTCTTTTCAAATTGTGGTTGTCTCCAGATATATGCCCAGAAGTGGGGTTGCTGGATCATATGGTAGTTCTACCTTTAGTTTTAAAAACTTTATTTACTTATTAAGTTATTTTTTAAATTATATGCAGAGTACATCATGAGAAACCCTGGGCTGGATGAAGCACAAGCTGGAATCAAGACTGCTGGGAGAAATATCAATAACCTCAGATATGCAGATGACACCACCCTTATGGCAGAAAGTAATGGGATCCGGTCCCATCACTTCATGGCAGATAGATGGGGAAACAGTGGAAACAGTGGCTGACTTTATTTTTCTGGGCTCCAAAATCACTGCAGATGGTGATTGCAGCCATGAAATTAAAAGACGCTTACTCCTTGGAAGGGAAGTTATAACCAACCTAGACAGTACATTAAAAAGCAAAAACATTACTTTGCCAACAAATGTCCATCTAGTCAAGGCTACGGTATTTCCAGTGGTCATGTATGGGTGTAAGAGTTGGACTATAAAGAAAGCTGAGCATCGAAGAATTGATGCTTTTGAACTGTGGTGTTGTAGAAGACTCTTGAGAGTCCCTTGGACTGCAAGGAGATCCAACCAGCCCATCCTAAAGGAGATCAGTCCTGGGTGTTCATTGGAGGGACTGATGTTGAAGCTGAAACTCCAATACTTTGGCCACCTGATGTGAAGAGCTGACTCATTTGAACAGACCCTGATGCTGGGAAAGATTGATTGCAGGAAGAGAAGGGGACAACAGAGGATGAGATGGCTGGATGGCATCATCGACTTGATGGCTGTGGGTTTGAGTGGATTCTGGGAGCTGGTGATGCACAGGAAGGCCTAGCGTGCTGCAGTTCATGGTGTTGCAAAGAGTCGGACATGACTGAGCGACTGAACTGAACTGAACCTGACTGTGGTGGGTCTTTGTTGCTGCACACGGCTTTCTCTAGTTGCAGCCAGTGGGGAGTAACCTCTGCTTCAGTGTGCACGTTTCTCATTGCCGTCGATTCTCTTGTTGCAGAGCACAGGCTCTCGGTGCTCAGGCTTCAGTAGTTGTAGCACATGGGCTCAGTAGTTGTGGCTTGCAGGGTCTAGTTGTGGCATGCAGCTAAGACCTATGGGATCTTCCTGGACCAGGGATCGAGCCAGTGTCCTTTGCATTGCATTCTTAACCACTGGACCACCAGGGAAACCCTATTTTTAGTTTTTTAAGGAACCTCCACCCTGTTCTCCTAGTGGCTGTATCAATTTACATTCCCACCAACTGTATAGGAGGGTTCCCTTCTCTCCACCCTTGGTGGAGCATTTGTTGTTTATAGTCTTTTTAATGCTAGCCGTTCCGACTGGTGTGAGGTGATGTCTCACTGCAGTTTTGTTTTGCATTTCTCTAATATTAGTGGTGTTGAGCACCTTCCCATGTGCCTCTTAGCCATTAATATGTCTTCTTTGGAGAAATGTCTACATAGATCTTCTGACCATTTTTTTTTTTGAAAAAAATGAATTTATTAGAGTAGAACACAATACAACTGTATATAGAAGGTACCCTCACTATAAGAAGTTACTAAGGTGTACAGTAAAAGCATTACAACGGATATGATGCTTGAATTATACCTTGAATTCATTCACTAATTCCTTCATTTATGCAAGCATGCATGTATATATCAAAATTAATTAGGCATCAATTTTGTGCCAGGCACCATGCTTAGTGCTGGCTATATGTAGTAAACAAGAGAGGCTTATGACATCACACAGCATATACTCTATTAGGAAAAAGAGCTGATAAACAAATTTACAAATAAATACAACACATTAGTTACAGAAGCTGTCACATGTTATAAAAAAAATAAGGTGATATGAGAGACAGGTGGAAGGAGTTGAGGAACAAACAGGAATTATTCAGGAAGATTGGAGTGGGGTGGACAAGGGTATTCAAAGAGACAGACAGGTCCTATTAAGTTTTCTGACTCTCTTCTACAACACAGTTGGCACTCTACATAAGTGGTCACCAACATCCTTCCTTTTTTCTTGGTAACTCTCTTAAAAAGTAAATCTCAATATTATAACCATCACATTCTAATTTGCCTCTGATTGTTCAGCCTTTTAATTTCACATCGTTTTCCCTCATTTATTGCCTTGCCATACTTTTTATTTAATAACATTTTCCTACCTACAAACCTTACTTAATGCTGATTCCAATTCTTTCTCTGGTGTGACCAAAGATAAAGGGAGTTTGAGAGTAATGGGATGATTATTAAACCAGAAAGCCAAATCTTCTATATAACTTCCAGGGAAATACACATAGGGGCAGGAAGAGCTAAATAAAATCAAGAATAGACCTGTATAGAGATGAAAATGATGTAGAAGAGAGAAAAAGAAAAAGATCAGAGCAAGAAAAGTAGGTCCAAAATTTTCCCATTAACACGGATGAAACAAAGTTCTACCAAATAAGGGAGAGGCAGCTTCAGATAAAAGTTTAGGGTTGTTAGAAACTCACTAACGTTTTGAACTTGGGTACCAGTTCCTGGCTTTATATAAATTGTAGAAACGATTATCCTAAGCAACATTTACGCCTCAAATATTCTATCAGTGTAGATCTATGCTTTCTCCTGCTAAGTCTAGCCCTCTGTGAGGTTCTGACCATTTTTTGATTGGGTTGTTTGTTGTTTTAACATTGTGCTGCATGAGCTGTTTTTATATTTTGGAGACTAATCCCTCGTTGATGGCTTTGTTTGCAAATATTTTCTCCCATTTTGTGGGATGTCTTTTCTTTTTGTTTATGGTTTCTTTTACTGTGTGAAAGCTTTTAAGTTTAGTGACAGCTGGGCATGGACCTGAAAGTCTAGTACTGTCCAATTTTAGGGCTATTTAATTCAGCAGGTGAGTGTTTCGTACTCCTAGCATATTCCAACTTCCATGGCCACTGTCACGCTTATCATGATGTTTCTTTATGCCAGAGTTTTCCGTCCCTCATTGTAACTGATTTTTCTTGTAACCTCTTTACTATTTGCAGAGATGTCAGCATCTCACTTGGTTTTCCTCTCTTCTTCTTTGGGTCCCTGGCCATTGAGGGTTCATTTATGTTAATCTTTGGTGATAATCCCATTAATATATTACACTTGCATTTAGTATTAATGCCCAGGCGCTGCACTAGGTACTGGAGGTTGAGTGGTGGCACAACCCCAGTGACCTCTATCTTCATCCCCTCTGCTATTACTTAAACTATGCTATTGGCCACCACTCAAACCTGCTCTGCCTCTAAGATATCAAACTAAAGCTCTCCTTTCTAGCTGCATTATCTTCCTTTTTCCCTGTCCCTAAATTCTATGGAATCTTTGTGTTCATCCTCTTGTGCAGTCTCTTGTTCATTTCCTCATCTCTCAGTTTATGGCAGACCTTCTGGTCAGCCTTTTTGACATAACAATTGCCACCAAAACACTCTTTCTCTACCATTGTTCAAATTATCCTTCTACCACTGAGCTACGGGCAGTTCCCACTCTCTAATTTTTTCTAAGCTAAATCCCAGGTGGTAAAACCTTATATAGCTTGTGGCACAGTAAGGGTTAGTTGGCGTTGGGATTATACCCCTTATTGTCTCATAATTAAATGCAGATCCTTCAGTTTGAAAGCCAGTGCCTTTCACAGTCTGGCTCCATTCTGGGCTTAATCTCTTAATCAAACACTGTTTTCTGGTCAAATACCTCTAACTGCAGTTTTTCATACATACCTGATTTTTCTGATTTCTTTCTATTTTTTAATTTTTTTTGCTTTCCTTTTGTCTTGAATTTTCTTTATCCATCTCTGTTTCTTAAAATCCTAACTACTCTTCAAAATCAACCTCTAAAGTAATTCATTTCATGAAGACATCCTTGATGTCTCAATTAAACATTATTTCACCTCTTTCCAACTCCCCATGAGGTTAGGACCAAAGACTTTGGAGTAAAATTTGCTAGTGGTTGACTATTGTGAAAGCTACTCAATCTCTCTGAACCTTCCTTTCCTTTTCTGCAAAACAAAGATAAACCTTTCCACCTCACAGTGTTATTGTGAGCATAAATGAGATATTATAATATGCATAAAGTTCATGGAATGGTGTCTGGATGATTATTGTTGTAATTTTGAAGGTTTTATGGATGTCTTTCCCATATTTATAGATGTTAGTGTGTTTATCTCTTGTACTTAGTCGCTCAGTCATGTCCAACTCTTTGCAAAATCATGGACTGTAGCCAGTTAGGCTCCTTTGTCCATGGGGATTCTCCAGGCAAGAATACTGGAGTGGGTTGCCATGCCCTTTTCCATGGGATATTCCCAACCCAGGGATTAAACTCAGGTCTCCCGCATTTCAGGCAGGATTCTTTACCATCTGAGTCAACAAAGAAGCCCATATTTATCTCTTATCCTCTCTTAATTGAAGCTGAGTATTTGGTCTTATTTATTTTTAGTTCACCCGTTTTACTTAACCATTATTTCTGAACATGGAAGGAACTCAGTATATATTAATATTTGTGGAATCATATAATTCAAGCAAAGGAGAGGAATTTTTACATAAAACAGTTTAGTAGCAACCAAAACCTCAAATCCACTTGAGTAACATAAGAAGATCTGCTCGAAATAGGAAATGGGATGCAACTTTTACTGGGGATCCAGTTACTAGGCTCTTCCCCTTCCCATATGTTAATTAATGTATGCCATGAAATTTAGAGAATATAGGGTTCAGTAACTGCTTCTAGTTTTCATCTGAAATTATGAAATATCATTCTGTCAACCAAAGATGGTTTGGAGATCAATGTGGAAGAGAGTCTTCTCTAATGGGAGATGTGGGTGTGGAGCTGGCCTAGGAATATGGCTACCAGGGTTGAGTGCCAGAGTTTGTACCTGGATGTGAAAATGGTATGTTCAGTTCCTGTGAAGAGACCAGCAGGTCTAGAAAGTAGGTTTCAGAGTAGAACGGGAAAACAGAAGGAGAGGGGGGGCCTGATTCTGTTCTTTAATTTCCTTCTTTGGAATATGTTTCTTAGGCCTTGGAATAAAACAGCCTGAGCTTCAGTCGTAGTCAAAGTGGAAACTCTGGATTCTTTCTGTTGCAGGAAGGAAAGTCCTGATGTCAGAATATAGGACAATGAATCCTGAGTCTTTAGAACTGGGTCGAGTTCTCAAGGTGAACCAATCCCTGTGGTTGCTGAGAGGCTTCTGGGTGCCTTCCTGCCAGTGAAAGTTTAGGTGAGAAGTGCTGCTTCCTGTCTGTGTAGCTCTGGAAAGGCTGATGATAGGGGAGTAAAGATGGAAAACACTGGAAAGAGGCAGGGTCACTGGTGTGCCTCAAAGAGTATTGTCCTGATGCCCTCAGCTGGCACACAATAAAACTTGCTTTCAGAGAGGATGGGAGAATAGGGCACTGGCAGTGCCACAGAAAGGGCATGGCATAAACTCAGATCTGGAAAAAGGCAGAGATGTAGCATCTAACTGAAGGTCATGTGTTGTGTGTTAGTTGCTCAGTTGTGTTTGATTCTTTGCAACCCCATGGACTGTAGCCTGCCAGGCTCCTCTGGGTTACCAAGGGATTAAAAAATACTTGAAAGATACCTTCTAAGGCCTGGGGTATTTACAGAAGACATAAAGTCACAGTAACCCCTGGGAAAGACTGGAAAGGAAGAGACTGAAGGAGGAAAGAACATGAGGTTGGAGAAGAGTACAGACTTTGGTGTGAATAAAGAATTATTTGCATGTGTTCTGTTGGCCATAAGGAAACTTAAGGGCATGCATTTGTAGTAGATGAAAAGAGGCAGTGGAGACATTAATAGTAACTGATTATCATCCTGAGAGGTGGTTGAGTAAAATCAAAGGTAAACCGTTTCAGACTGGTGGCAGGGTCTTTCAGTAAAAGTAAAAGGGCAAACCTGAGATTTAAAAAAAAAAATAAAGGTAAATAGAATATGGAACTGAATTAGGTTTTACTCTAAATTTCTGATTGCATATAATTTGGAAAAACATGGTCCTTTTAATGCAGATAGAACAATTGAGAGGACGTTCATTTGGAAGAGGTGCAGGGTAAATGATAAGTTTGGTTCCTAAAATGCTAAATTTGAAATGATAGTATGATCTACATATAGAACAGGCCAGTGGAGAATTTGACTTATGTGAGTGCCACTTGGGATTAGAAAAACAAGCTTCAGCAGAATCAACATATAAGTGACGATGAAACAAAAATAGATGATCTCTTTCAGTGGAAGGGAGAGGAGCGCAAAGGTCAGGGAACCAAGTACTGATGTAGGGGAGCATTTGCTTTTATGGAGTTGGAAGAAAGAGAAGAGTCAGGGAGAGAGACAAAAAAACAGTTTGACAGAGAGGATGGTGTGTATAGTGTCATGGAAACCAAGTTAGCGCAAGTTTCTAGGAGGCAGTGTCGACTGGTATTAAATGCATCAGATCTAAGTAGAAAGGATGCTGGATTTAGCAATAAAAACATCATCGGTGACCTTTGAAAGAGCAATTTCCTTAAAGTGAATGTGGCAGAAGCCAGGTTGCAGCGGATGGTGGAGGGAGGAAAAGGGAGGTCTTCCCTTCCGTAGGAACCTGTGCAGTAATTCTGACAAGGAACAAAAGGAAAGAAGCAAGATTTCTATAGGGAACTTGGGATCCATTGTGTGTTTTCCATGCAGATTATAGATTGTCTGTTTTTGACAGAGAGGCTATTGTGTTTTTGCTTCTCACCCCATAACATTTCACCCAATGACAGAGAAAAATCAGTGTTCACCTGAGATTATGACTGACCTTTCCACTAAAAAAGCTATTTCAGACTCTAAATGCCAGGTTCCAGGAAGCTGCTGGCTGACTCCTTCCTCCCTTTCCCAATTCTGGCAGCGTCACAAACCCACCTCTTCCTTTCCACGTCCTGCTGATATACAGGAGTCTTCCCTTGATCTCAGTTCTCTGTTCCTAGTTTCAGGGTTTGTTGATAAAAGAAATTGCCTGATAAGTTTGTCATCTTCTATCTACTTTTAGGTTCAGCCCTCTGTCTAGATCAGCCTCCCTCAATGAAATCTCACTTCTGAATTCAGAATTCAACAATCATGCCCCTCCAGAATGTCACAGTATTCATTTCTCAGCCTTTGTCCTTCTTTACATCCCTGAATTATAAGTCATTTATTTGGAATCACTCATCTTCATTCTCATATTTATAAAAATACACCTTGATTGGTGAAGTTGGTTTTTTAATCCATTAAAATTATTTTCTTTTTGTTTCTTATAACCCATTGGCCATAAGCATCTCCTTGCTGTTTGTTCATCATCCCTTTGGGAGTATAGCATCTTGGGGAGGTGTTATGAAAAGAAGAAAAAAATAATGGCAGGAACTCAGTGTAACTGAGTCTTAAGTCTGTTGAAGAGAAGACTCTCTCTATATAGGAATAGATTTCTTAGTCTATAGTTTTACAGAGAATACACACATGGAAGGCGTCTTAGCTAGAGCTGTCTCGTTTCACTCTTGTCATCTTGTTCTGCCCTATGCCATGTTTCTGCCTAGGACCTTGAGTCCATGTCAGGACAAGAGAATTTTCCCACATTCAGCCATTTAATTCACATTCCTAAAACTGCAGAATACAGACAAAGAACCTCACCTGGCTGGGCATCTCCAGCTTTGTGATTGTTCTGAATTATCTTCACTTCCTCAGGGAATAGCACTGTTCTGGCTTTCACCACACTGGCTATGTCCTTCTTTTTGTTTTTTGTCTTCTTCACCACCACCAGCTATTATGTGGTCGTGTGAAAATCCCTGAGATGTAGAGTTTGTGAACAAGAGAGTGTGTGCCCCGCTGGTGTGTGTTTTCTTTAGTATTAGCCCAGGTGTACTAGTTATCTAGATGTCATCTCTGCTCCATTTATACTTCTGTGATACTAAAGTATATTAAACTTTCCTTTATTGCCACTCCTATCCCTGACATAAACAGTTTATGTCCCACACATACATTCAGGTGTTCATGGATTTGCATAAATGCCCTCATCGCCTCCACTATGCTTTGGATTGCTTCAGCTCAGGGCTTTGCCCCTGTGCCCCCCACCTCACCGTGGTCGTTGTCTGGTGTGGTTGTGCCTCTGTCACTTAACTCAAGCCCGCACTGGTCAATTCAGCAGAACATAGACCATCTCAGAGATCTCCACCATTGTCATATGCTGTTGGACATTTTGTTTACAGTGCTGGGTACACGGAGGCCAAGGATACCATGTACAGAGTTGTGGACACAAGCATTTCTTAACAGATTGACTCATTTCATCAGGAGACCTTTAGTCCTGGCCAGTGTTTTTTCCTGCTTACAGACATTTCACAGCTCACGAGTAGACCAAATAGAAAGCTGTGCTGTGAGCTGGTTCACAGACTTAGCCTGCTCTTCTACTTACACTCTATAAAGAAGGCAGGAGCCAGGCTTTCTGATCAGGGTGCACATGACCACAGAGACGGTAACACTCCAGGAGAACTTTGATGACTTATTTTTATGGAGGAACATGTTAATTGAAAATCCTTCTGGCTTCCACTTCACTTGGCCATTTGCTGCTTGACTTTTGTCCATGCATGCATGGCACAGACCTAGTGACAGCAGTGACTTCAGTTAAAGAGTCCCATGGACCACCTGAGACTTCCCCCACTTCCATTATCTCAGTTATATGATCCTTAATAGGTATTTCAAAATGAATTTCCTTAACCATCCCTGGCTTGGGAAGATCCCCTGGAGAAGGGAATGGCAACTCACTCAAGTATTCTTGCCTGGAGAATTCCATGGACAGAGGAGAGCCTGGTGGGCTACAGTCCATGGGGTCGCAAAGAGTTGGATTCGACTGAGCAACTTTCACTCACTCACTCACTTCCTTAACCATTTGTTCATTGAAAAACAGTCGCAACAAGAGAGACCCTTCTTTCCATGAATTCATCCCCACTTAAAGTGTGTATTAAGATGGAGTATCCTTTAGTTTTATAGGAGGAAAAGTCCCTTTAAAGTGACATTATTATTATAGCCCTGGAAATGGCACAGGGAGAACAGGGGGGTGTCTCTTCTCAAGAAATGATGTCTTCATTTAGAACTCTTTTTTTTTATTAATTAGTTTATTTTCTATTTTTTAACTTTACAATATTGTATTTGTTTTGCCATACATTGACATTAAATTTAGAACTCTTTTTAAAAAGTTTATCTTCTTGTTCCTCTAAAGCCTTTGAGAATTGTTAATTCTATAGTGGCTATGTGGTAGCTATTTGGAGTAGATGTGGTTAATTCTGGGCAAGTGACTTTGATTGCTCTTTGCTAGCATTTTCCAATAAATTAAACCCATATCAGTGCCCATTTTCCCTTCTGCTAGGTTAAGTGCGGGCTATAAGTTCATTCCTGTCCCATGTCTTTTCCCAGTAGAGTTCTTGCTCTGAAGAGCTCTTCTTTGTTCATATATTACACTTTTTTTTATTAGATGAGTGCTTATGTGTTTAATTAAGAAACTTTTATATACTTTGACTCTTAGAACTAGAGAATTTGTTGGAAAAAGCTAGTATAGTAACATCTATTTTTACATATTCCTATATTTTGGATATAAATGACACATTGCTATTTCAACTCCAAGGTCAATCTTTCCATATTCCATTTTGAACACTTTTGTCATATTTTTAACCTCAAAATTAGGATGAGGTACATTTTGGCCATGTGTGATTTTCCTTTCTTCAACAGACTGCTTAAGGTCAAGAGTCTCAGGCATTAGTGGTTGCCTTCTCCTGGAATTTCTCTTTTGTTTCACATAGGAGACTGGGAGGATTAATAGGTGATGCCAGTGTCTTAGGATCAGCACCTGATGTACCATAAAGAGCAATTCTGAAGTTGAAGTCCACAGATCCTTAAGGGGTTCTTGAATAGATTTAAAGGCATTTGTAAACTCTCTGAAATTGTGTGCAAAGTATTGTGAGCATGGGCACATGTGCATTTTTCATCAGATTTTCAAAGAAGACTCTGATCTGCCAAAGATAAAAATCAATTGCTCTAGATTAGGGTTTTGTAAAGCTATTTTGACTGAGACCCATAGTAAGTAGTATATTTTGCAATGCTGTGTGCATGCATTCACACACACACACACACACACACACACACACATATATATAAATACATCTTGATCCAAATCATCACTAAACAATTCAAAAGCTTAAGTCAGGAAAATCCCAGAATGTTTGAGAAATGATAGGAAGTCTTGTGTGGCTAGACAGGAGTGACAAGAGTGCATAATAGAAAATATATTGATCAGAGCTGCCTTCATCATTATCAGTTAGTTCAGTCACTCAGTTATGTCTGACTATTTTCGACCACATGGACTAAAGGATGTCAGGCTTCCCTGTCCATCACCAACTCCTGGAGTTTGCTCAAATTCATATCCATCGAGTTGGTGATGCCATTCAACCATCTCATCCTCTGTCGTCCCCTTACCCTTCTGCCTTCAATCTTTCCCAGCATCAGAGTCTTTTCCAATGAGTCAGTTCTTCGCATCAGGTGGCCGAAGTATTGGAGCTTCAGCTTCAGCGTCAGTCCTTCCAATGAATATTCAGGACTGATCATAGTCAGCATCACTAACAGCTATTTTCTCTCTTCCACTCCTGCCCAACCCAGGGAGCACTAGTTGCTCCTTTCTGTCTGCTGACATAGTTGTTTGCACGTATTTTAAGTATGTTAGTATTATTTATCACAGTGTGTTCTATTAGGGATGTATATGTATTTTTTAATAGAAAATTTGTCATACTTTCACTCAAAATCTAAGTGCTGAGTATTTATAATGTGTCAATCACTGTCCTAAGGAGATAGATTCTGTATCCCTAAGGAACTCAGGCTCTCAAGAGAGAGACCACCAATAAAAAAAAAAACAGGCATATTTCTTCATTGCTCTTTGCTTTATTGTGCTTTGAAGATACTGTGCTTTCTTTCTTACAAACTGATGGTTTGCAGCAACCTGTGTTGAGCAACCTGTGTTGAGCAGTTGGTACCATTTTCCCAAGTGGATTACTTTTTAATTAAATTAAGTACATTGTTTTTCTAAACATAAAGCTATTGCACACTTAATAGACTACAGTCTAGTGTAAACATAGCATTTATATGTTCTTGAGAAACCGAAAAAACTGTGTGGATCTCTTTATTGTGATATTCATTTTGTTTTGATGATCTGGAACTGGATTCACAGTATCTTTGAGGAGTGTCTGTATGCAGAAGCTGGGATGGGTACACAACTAGAGAGACCAGGGTGGTAGGGAGTGTTGGGGGAGAGTTTGGTCACAAAGGAATGAGCACTCAGTTCTACCTGGTGTAATCCAGGAGAGGATGAAGTCACAATGAAGGATTAGAGTATTCAACTAAGTGAATTGAAGTTGGGTAGGGTGAGAAGGATGATGGTAAGCAAAGGGAATAACATGGCTAGCTCAGATTTGAAGGAACCTGAAGGAGAGGCATGCTTGCATCCATCTCTGTATTCCTGGTACCCAGCATGGGGCTGTTAACACAACTTTGGATGGATGAACACATGAGCGTCTACAAAGTACCAGGCCTTGTGTTTGTATTTGTTTTTTTGGTGTTCTATAGCCAGTAGAAGCATCTGGCCTTATTTTCTCTGGCCACCTTATAGTTTTTCTTTATCTCAAGGTGAAAAGGAGAAAAAAACATGCTAGGAAAGAAAAATTGTATGGGCTCTTTCTTCCATCAGATCCCTCTAGCTTAGGCCAAGTTCTCCTCCTACTCCCTGTTTTTCAACCTATAAGAAACTGATTAAGGGAGAAAACAGCTTCAGCAAACCCAACAGTAAGTCAAACAAAGTCTCCGTGAAGGGCACAAGTGCCTTTGGAAGAAGAGAGAACATGGCAGAAGAGATGAGCCTTAGCTACAGAACCAAAAGATGAGCCCAGCACACAAACCACGTTTTCATAAATGCAGATTTAAAAGATATCAGTCCACAGTGCAGTCTGCTACTGCTGGTGCACGCATGTGTGTGTCTGTGTGTGGAGGCTGGTGGTGGCGGGCAGGTGATACTGGGGGAAGGAAACTATTTGAAAGTCTAGAATGTGACAAACTTTGTAGTAGAATATTACATTACTTATTAATACTTCCTTAAAATTATATGTTAATTAACTTAAAAACTTGTATTTTACATGTGTTTTCTAATTTGAGGGGTGTAATACTTTTGTAAGCATTATTTTCCCCATTTTACTACTACTGCTACTGCTATTATCAATATCAGTTCAGTTTAGTTCAGTTCAGTCACTCAGTCGTGTCCAGCTGTTTGCAACTCCATGAATTGCTGCACGCCAGGCCTCCCTGGCCATCACCAACTCCCAGAGTTTACCCAAACTCATGTCCATCGAGTCGGTGATGCCATCCAACCATCTCATCCTCTGTCGTTCCCTTCTCTTCCTGCCCCTATCCTTCTCAGCATTAGAGTCTTTTCCAATGAGTCAACTCTTCGCATGAGGTGGCCGAAGTATTGGAGTTTCAGCTTCAACATCTGTCCTTCCAATGAACACCCAGGACTGATCTCCTTTAGGATGGACTGGTTGGATCTCCTTGCAGTCTAAGGAACTCTCAAGAGTCCTCTCCAACACCACAGTTCAAAAGCATCAATTCTTCAGTGCTCAGCTTTCTTTATAGTCCAACTCTCACATCCATACATGACTACTGGAAAAACCATAGCCTTGACTAGACGGACCTTTGTTGGCAAAGTAATGTCTCTGCTTTTTAATATGCTATCTAGGTTGGTTGTAACTTTCCTTCCAAGGAGTAAGCGTCTTTTAATTTCATGGCTGCAGTCACCATCTGCAGTGATTTTGGAGCCCCCCAAAATAAAGTCAGCCACTGTTTCCACTGTTTCCTCATCTATTTCCCATGAAGTGATGGGACCAGATCACTATGGGTAGAGCTAATTTATGAGATAAATACTGCTCTGGGTTGTTTATATATGTTCAGTCTTTTAATCCTCACAGCTACTCAATGAGTTGGGTAACACGTACACACACACACACACAACCACACAGCCTTCCTAGGTCCAAATACCTTTCAGTTCAAACATTACTGAAGTGTGTGTGTGTGCGTATGTGTGTGCATATGTGTATACATAATATATATATATATATAATTTTTCCCCCTTTTTTGGGGCTGTGCTGTGCAGCACACAGGATCCTAGTTTGCTGACCAGGGATCAAACCCATGCTCCCTGCATGGAAGGGTGGAGTCTTAACCACTGGGCTGCCAAGGAATTCCCGAGATATGTCATATTATATGTTGCATTTTAGGCATGGAGGGTAAGTAATTTGTCCTAGGGCTCACATAGGGGAGTGGAATTCTGGGATTGGAACTCAGGCCCTCTGTCTCCATAGCCCACACTCATAAAAAGAGATGTAGAAGCTCACCAAAGTTCATACAATAAGTGACAGGTTGGGGCTTGGAAAGAATTGGGCTTCAGACCCACCCATGTGGACTAACTCTAAATTCCATATCCAGACTTACATATTCTCTCTCTCTTTCCACTACCTCATTTCTCCATTCTCACAGGGTAAAGAACAATATACATATAAATCTATTTTCAGATAACTGAAGGTATCCTTTCTAGGTCCAAATACATCTCAGTTCAAACATTATTATTTTTTAAAATTTTTATTTGAGTATAGTTGCTTGACAATGTTGTGTTAGTTTCTCCTGTAACATTTTTATAAATTCCACATATATGCATTCAGTTCAGTTCAGTTCAGTCGCTCAGTTGTGTCCGACTCTTTGTGACCCCATGAATTGCAGCACGCCAGGCCTCTCTGTCCATCACCAACTCCCGAAGTTTACCCAAACTCATGTCCATCGAGTCGGTGATGCCATCCAACCATCTCATCCTCTGTCGTCTCCTTCTCCTCCTGCCCCCAATCCTACCCAGCATCAGGGTCTTTTCCAATGAGTCAACCCCTCGCATGAGGTGGCCAAAGTATTGGAGTTTCAGCTTCAACATCAGTCCTTCCTATGAACACCCAGGATTGATCTCCTTTAGGATGGATTGATTGGATCTCCTTGCAGTCCAAGGGACTCTCAAGAGTCTTCTCCAACACCACAGTTCAAAAGCATCAATTTGGCGGTGCTCAGCTTTCTTCACCATCCACCTCTCACATCCATACGTGACCATTAGAAAAACCATAGCCTTGACTGGATGGACTTTTGTTGGCAAAGTAATGTCTCTGCTTTTAAATATGCTATCTAGGTTGGCCATAACCTTCCTTCCAAAGAGTAAGCGTCTTTTAATTTCATGGCTGCAATAACCATCAGCAGTGATTTTGGAGCCCCCCAAAATAAAGTCAGCCACTGTTTCCACTGTTTCCCCATCTATTTCCCATGAAGTGATGGGACCAGATGCCATGATCTTAGTTTTCTGAACGTTGAGCTTGAAGCCAACTTTTTCACTCTCCTCTTTCACCTTCATCAAGAGACTCTTTAATTCTTCTTCATTTTCTGCCATAAGGGTGTTGTCATCTGCATTTCTGAGGTTATTGATATTTCTCCTGGCAATCTTGATTCCAGCCTGTGTTTCTTCCAGCCCAGCGTTTCTCATGATGTACTCTGCATATCAGTTAAATAAGCAGGGTGACAATATACAGCCTTGATGTACTCCTTTTCCTATTTGGAACCAGTCTGTTGTTCCATGTCCAGTTCTAACTGTTGCTTCCTGACCTGCATACAGGTTTCTCAAGAGACAGGTCAGATGGTCTGGTATTCCGATCTCTTTCAGAATTTTCCACAGTTTATTGTGATCCACACAGTCAAAGGCTTTGGCATAGTCAATAAAGCAGAAATAGATGTTTGTCTGGAACTCTCTTGCTTTTTCGATGACCCAGCGGATATTGGCAATTTGATCTCTGGTTCCTCTGCCTTTTCTAAAACCAGCTTGAACATCTGGAAGTTCACTGTTCACGTATTGCTGAAGCTTGGCTTGGAAAATTTTGAGCATTACTTTACTAGTGTGTGAGATGAGTGCAATTGTGCAGTAGTTTGAACATTCTTTGGCATTGCCTTTCCTTGGGATTGGAATGAAAACTGACCTTTTCCAGTCTTGTGGCCACTGCTGAGTTTTCCACGTTTGCTGGCATATTGAGGGCAGCACTTTCACAGCATCATCTTTCAGGATTAGAAATAGCTCAACTGGAATTCCATCACCTCCACTAGCTTTGTTCATAGTGATGCTTTCTAAGGCCCACTTGACTTTGAATTCCAGGATGTCTGGCTCTAGGTGAGTGATCACACCACCGTGATTATCTGGGTCGTGAAGATCTTTTTTGTACAGTTCTTCTGTGTATTCTTGCCACCTCTTAATATCTTCTGCTTCTGTTAGGTCCATACCATTTCTGTCCTTTATCGAGCCTATCATTGCATGAAATATTCCTTTGGTATCTCTAATTTTCTTGAAGAGATCTCTAGTCTTTCCCAATCTGTTGTTTTCCTCTATTTCTTTGCACTGATCGCTGAGGAAGGCTTTCTCATCTCTCCTTGCTATTCTTTGGAACTCTGCATTCAGATGGGAATATCTTTCCTTTTCTCCTTTGCTTTTCACTTCTCTTCTCTTCCCAGCTATCTGTAAGGCCTCCTCAGACAGCCATGTTGCTTTTTTGCATTTCTTTTCCATGGGGATGGTCTTGATCCCTGTCTCCTGTACAATGTCACGAACCTCTGTTCATAGTTCATCAGGCACTCTGTCTATCAGATCTAGTCCCTTAAATCTATTTGTCACTTCTACTGTATACTCATAAGGGATTTGATCTAGGTCATACCTGAATGGACTAGTGGTTTTCCCTACTTTCTTCAATTTAATTCTGAATTTTGCAATTAACAAATGATATTTGGTTTTCTCTTTCTTCACTCTGTATGACAGTCTCTAGGTCCATCCACATCTCTGCAAATGGCAGTTTTGTTCCTTTTTATGGCTAAGTAATATTCTTAGCCATTGTATATGTGTGGCACATTGTCTTTATCTACTCATCTGTTGATAAACATCTAGGTTGCTTCCATGTCCTGGCTGTTGTAAATAGTGCTGCAATAAACATTGGGGTGCATGTATGTGTTGAAATTATTGTTTTCCTCTGGGTATATGCCTAGGAGTGGGGTTGCTGAGTCATATGGCAGATTTTTCAAAGATATTATTTTGTTCTTTGCCTTTGTAAACAAAGTATACTCACTTAGCAATTTCCTGGAGACGTTATTATGTCTTGAGCTATGGTGCATTAGTATCCTCAGGAATTTCTGAGATGCATGAGGGCTGTTGCCTCTATTAAATTATCCACAGATTGCAAAGAATTTTTGTGATTTTTTTAGAAAAATCTTTATTGAGATACAGTTTATAGTTCATAGAATTCACTGTTTAAATATACAATTTAGCAGATTTCAATTTTCATCCAGTCACTATCATCACCATAATTTAAATTTATAACGTTTTCTCTCCCTAAATAGAAACCCTGTACCTAGTAGCAGTCACTCTTTATCTTCATTCCCTCCAGCCCCGAGTCCTAGGAAGCCACTATTCTATAAATTTGTTTCTATAGGTTTGCCTCTTCTGGACATTTCATATAAGTGGAATCATCCAATTTGTGATCTTTCACGTGGCTTCTTTCACTTTGCATAAACTTTTCAAGATTTATCTGAACAATGTCATAGGTAGTGTCAGTACTCCATTCCTTTTTATAGCTAAATAATACTCTGCTGTGTGAATGTACCATATAATTAATTTTTGAATGTTAAATCAGCTTTGCATTCTTAGGTTAATTCCCACTTGGTTATAGTGTATAATCCTTTTTTGTGTTGTGCTGGCAACAATTTGCTAGTATTTGATTGAGGATTTCTACATCTATATTCAGAAGGGATACTAACCTGAGTTTTGGTTTCCTGCAAAGTCTTTGGTTTTAAGGTCAGGATTATACTGGTCTCAAAGAATGAGACAGGCATAGGTTTCCAAGTAGTATAAGAAGCCTTGAGTACCTTCCACAGAAGTGTAGTTTTCCCCAATGGTTACCTCTTACATAATTATATTACAACATCATAATCAGGAATTTGATATAGGTGTGTGTGTGTGTTCACTGCTGTGTCATATTATCACATGTATAGATTTGTGTAACTATGACTGATATTCTTTTGCCCTCCCATTCATATCTTAAATATCTCCTTGTCATACACTGGTAACCATATCAGATAGGATTATAATATTTTTCTTCAACTATCAAACGTAATTTCGAAGACTCAAGAGGAGAAGACAAGTCTATTATGTTTTTGCCTACTGTGTTTTTTCTTCCTTGCTAATGTTCCAAGGATATTTCTTTTACTCTATTTCAATTTAGAGAACTTCTTTTAGCCATTCTTTTAGAGTAGGTCTACCGGTGACGAATTTTAAGCTTTCCTTTCTCTGAATACTTCTTGATATCTCTTTCATCACTGAAGACTGTTTTCAATAGATATTGAATTCTGGGTTGACAGTTCATTTCTTTCAGCACTTGAAAAATATTGTGCAACTTCCTCCCACTCTCCAGTTTCTCATGAGAAATCCACTGTCATTCAAACTGTTTTCATTGTTTCTCTCTGGCTGCTTTCAACTTTTTTTTTTTTAGCCTCTTGCTTTCAGCAGTTTGACTATGATGTATCTTAGTGTGGATATTTTTTTTGGTTTCTTCTCTTTGGGGTTTGCTCAGATTCTTGAGTATGTAGGTTTATGTCTTTTGACAAATTTCGGACACTTCAGTCATATGCCTTCCAGTAATTTTTTTAGTTCCAGCCTCTTTTTCCTCTTTCCCTGGCACTCTGATGACATGAACATTAGATCTTTTATTATAGTCTTGTTCCTTATACTCTATCCAATATTTTTCAGTTGATTTTCTTTGTTGTTCAGATTGGATACTTTCTATCGTTCTATATTCAAATTCAAATTCTTTCTACTTTTCTTTTCATTCTTCTGTTGAATTTATCCTTAATTTTGATTACTATATTTTTAGTTCCTAGATTTCTATTTGGTTCTTCTTTTATATCTTTTATTTCTTTGTTGAGACTTCCCTTCCCTGGTGGCTCAGACAGTAAAGTATCTGCCTGCCATGCAGGAGCCCCGGTTTCGATCTCTGGGTCAGGAAGAGCCCTTGGAGAAGGAAATGGCAACCCACTCCAGTAATCTTGCCTGGGAAATTACATGGACAGAGGAGCCTGGTGGGCTATAGTCCATGGGGTCACAAAGAATTGGACACGACTGAGCAGCTAACACTTTCACCCTTTCATTTCTTTGTGAGTTTTTTTGTTTATTTGTTTCAAGCATGTTTGTAATTGTTCATTGAAACATTTTTATGTTTTCTTTAAAATCCTTATCAGATATTTCTAATATATGTGTCATGTTGGCATTGGTATCTGTTGATTGCCTTTTTCCATTTAATTTGAAGCCTTTCTGGGTCTTGGTATGATGAATGATAGTTGATTGAAACTTCAATATTTTGACTATTACATTACAAGACTCTGAATCTATTTAAAGCTTATGGTTCAGCAGGTATCCTCTAACTTTGCTCTGAAGGGAAGGAGTGACCACCTCTTTATTTCCAGGTGGGGCGGAAGTCCATATCCTCTGCTCAGCCTCTGTTGACAACAGGATGATTGAGTCCTTACACTGCTGGGTTGGGGTGAGAGTTCAGGCTCTCCACTAGACCTGAACTGATAACCTTCTGGCTGTGAGAGGTAGGGCACTGCTTTATGGTCTTCTGTGAGGTCTCGCTGCACTGTACGTGGTGGCCTTCTTATTGCTGGATGGTGGTGAACATCCTGATTTTCTATTAGGTACTCTCTGGTACACCCCTGTAGGGAGCGGTAGAAACACCTATGACCTTTGCATAAGGTCAAAGTCTAGGCTCCCCACCTGGTCTCCACTGAGACCACTGGAGGGGGTTCTTACTGCTTATCAGAGGTGAAATTCCTGGCTACACATTGTCTTTTTTGATACCATTCTAGTGAGGGGCTGGAATGTCTCTTTACAGACCAGCGAAAGTGGAAGCTGGGGCTTTCCACTTGGTTTTTGATGTGAGGAGTGCAGCTGGGGAAGTAGTTTTTCTGTGGTGTGTGTGTACGTGTGTGTGTTTTTTTTTGAACAGAGTAGTTATTTTTCTAAGATTTTCTGTCTTGTTAGGATATCCTTTTACTGGTCCTTTTGTCTAGAGATAGCAGACCTTTCTAGGGGACCTCTTTTTGTCTGCATCCATTGGTATTTCAGGTTACTGGCTTTTCTAGTTTACAGTCTGGGGTGTACGAGGCCAAAAAAAAATGCAGTGATCTTACCTCAGGTTGTGTGGTCTCTAGCTGGTCTTTCTCTTTCTCTTCCTCTCCATCTTTCAGTCTTTTTATGTTTATTTCATATGCAATGTCCAGGGTTTTTATTTTTACTTAGAGGATAGAGAAAGTACATCAAATTCCTGGAAGTGAAAGTCTTAGATATTGTTTATGAAATTCCTCTTTTAATAAATATAGATAAGAAAGAGAAGTATGGGGACTTCCTTGGTGGTCCAGTGGTTAAGAATTCATGACTTCAAGGCAGAATGTGTGGATTTGATCCCTAATTAGGGAACTAAGATACAACATACCATGTGGCATGGCCAAAAAATAAAATAAAATAAAAGAGACAGAGAAGTATGTGATTATATCATCTTTTATAGTTTCTATATAAGTACCTTTATGGAGTTCTTTGTTTTTTTTCTCCTGTGGGTTTAAATTGTATCTAGTTTCACTCACACAGGGGCTCCATATCAACCTAGAAGGGTGGGGTGGGGAAGGAGATGGGAGGAAGGTTCAGAAGGGAGGGGATATACGTATATCTATGGCTGAATCATGTTGAGGTTTGAAGGAAAACAACAAAATTCTGTAAAGCAATTATCCTTCAATAAAAAATAATTTAAAAAATTTCATCTAGTTTCAATTCCTTTCAGCCTGAGGAACTTCTTCTCTAGTATTTTTCCTAAGACAGGTCTGCCAACAGCAAATTCTGTTTACCTAGAAATGTGTTTATTTTGCTTTCATTTTTGCAAAGTAGCTTTACTGGATATAGGACTCTTGGTTGACAGTATTTTCTTTTAGGACTTTGACTCTACTCCTCCACTGCCATCTGGTTTCATTTACTTTCGATGAGAAGTCATTTGTTAATCTGATTGGGATTCTCTTGGGTATATGATTCCAGTTGTTTTTTTCTTGCTACTTTTAAGATTTGCTTTTCTATTTTTGGTTTTGACATTTTGGAGGTGATATATCTGAATGGGTATTTCATTTTATTTATCCTACTTAAAGTTGATTGCGTAGATTAATAATTTTCCTCAAATTTGGGAAATATTCAGCATTATTATTGTTTTTGTTTCTTTCCCCCTCCTCTTTGATTCTACCACTATGCATATAATGGTAAGTGCTTTTGGTGCCTTTGATATTCTGCAGTTTAAAAATAATATGCCTAGGTGTAGATTTTTTGTTATTTATTTTAGTTGGTGTTTTCTGTATTTACTGGATCTGTGGTTTAGTGTCATTAATTTTGGAAAATTTAGTCATTATTTCTTCAAATATTTATCCTTGTGCTCCTTCTGATATTTCTACGTGTCACAGTTCTTTGATATTCTACTCTGCTTCTTCTATTTTTAATTCTGAATTTCAGTTTGGGAAGTTTTCATTGACAGCTTTTCAAGCTCACTCTTTCTTTCCTTAACCATATCCAGTCTGCTGATGATTCCATTAAAGATATTCTTCATTTCTGTTAAAATATTTTTGATTTTTAACATTTGCCTTTGATTCTTTCTTAGCATTTCCATCTCTTTGATTATAGTATCCATCTGTTCTTGCATGTTGTCCACTTTTCTCATTAGAATCCTTAGCATATTAATCATAGTTATTTAAAATTTTCAGTCTGATAATTCTAAAATCTTTGCCATATCTGTGTCTGGTTCTGATGCTTACTTTCTTTACAGACTCTTTCCTCTGTCTTTTATCATACCTTGTAATTTTTTTATTGTAAGCTATGCATGATATAGGCAATAGGAACAAGGTAAATAGGTCTTTAGTATGAGATTTCAGACATGTTTATCTGGCTAAGAGATAGGTTGTATTTACTGTTTGCTGTAGCTGTAGTTTCTCTAGGTCTTTGTTTTTTCTCCATGCTTTGTTTGGATTTCCCTGCAAGCTGCTTCCTAAATAGTCTGTCTTATTGCTCTCTCACTCACAATCCACTGTCACTAGACTGGGTGTCTGATACATTTGGTACGGTTTTAGAGAGGAGAGGTAATTAAATCTTTGTTTTGTAGGCTGTGATCTTCAGAAAAATTTTAGTCTTTTCTTTTTTTCTCCCCTTATGTGAGCCAGGAAGGCAAAAGGGTACTTGAGCTATCCAGTTATCTTATCTTTCAATCTTTGTATGCTTTCTTTCACAAGTTGGGTAGCATTATTTAAATAGTTGTCAAGCTTTAATTTAGAGGAAAATTTAGGCAATCTTGGGGAAGAAAGAGAAAGGCAAACTTCTTCTAGTCTTCTGTGCATCGCTCAACACCACTCAGTCCTAAAATTGCATACTGAATTTAGCAAGCACCCTATACTTAACCATTTCCACATTTCTTAACAGAGTTGTTGTTTTATAGTGTTTACAAATGCTTTGATATGTTCCACTTCAGGAAGATGTACTTAATCCCTTTCCCTTGAGTGTGGAATAGACTTAGTGACTTTCTTCTAATGAGTAGAAAACTGTGTATGTGTCAAAGGGTGACTTAAGAGCCTGGGTCATAACACTGCATTTTCCTGGTTACTTTCTTACCTACTGTTGATCACTCATGTCATAAGGACACCCAGGAAATGGTGAAGAACTGAAGCCTTCTGCCAGGATCCAGCAAGGAATTTAGGCTTTGACTAACAGCTGTGTAAGCAAGTCATCTTGAAAGTGGCTTCACCAGTGCCAACCAGACCTTCTGATGGCTGTGGTCCTGGATGACATCTTGTTTGCAACCTTATTAGAGGTCATGGATCAGAACTAACAGCTAAGCTGCTCCTGCATTCCTGACCCTCAGAAATTATGTGAGATAATAAATGCTTGTGTTTTAAACTACTAACACAGCTATTAGTAGTTTAGAGACTATCTGTTATTACATAAGCATATTCCTTGGCAGTCTTATCCTCCTACATAACATTTTCTCTCTCTCTCTGTCACATACTCTCTCTCTCTCTCATTTCCTTCAACCAAAGTCAAAAATATTTCTTCAAATCTAATTTCTTAAATTTTATAATTTCGTCTATCTCATCACATTTTAGTGCTGTTTAACTACAATTTACAGTTTGCAATCTGAGAAATTACCTAGGTGATCCATACCCTGACCTGTTTCTGTTTAGGAATAAGAAAGTGCATTTTTGGTTAGTGAGATTTTTTAGGACTTTCTTCACTGAGGTTAGATTGACCTTGGGAAGTGGTGAATCCAAGAGCCGAAAGGAACCCCTTTGGATCCGGGGGTTGGCCACAATCTATACTTTCTTCATGTGCTGAGAATCTTATCCAGAGTAAACCAAGTACACTGATTAAAAAGATGAAGGACAGTGTGCAGACATAGGTGAGGATGGTATCATTTCCAATGACTTTGCCCTGGTGACTGGTATTGGAGGCTGGGTGGGGAGTGGTTTCTGTGTCAGTATACATTCATTTACTCAACATTTTTTTAAGCCTCGAGTATGTCTCAGACTTTGTTCTAGGTGCTGAACACAGAGTGGTAAATTTACATGCCCCCTCTCCTTAGAAAGCTTGTGTTCTAGTGGCTTTGAGGTTCAGTTGAGGACCAGCCACAACTGGCACTAGTGAAAACAGTTACAGCAAAGACTTTTTGTGTATCTATTTCTCTAGTCTCTATCTTTAAAGGTACTTCTGTGAAAGGAGAAATTCATTAACAAATTACAAATAAATTTTTTTTTTATAGAGAAACAGCTTCCAAAAATGATTATGCATTTCAGAGACTGAATACCCTGTGATATATCCACGTATCAGGATATTAGTCTTGAAGTCACTGTATATGAGGGAAAGAAAACTAACAAGAGAGGAAATCCAAAACCTGCAGATGCAAAAGAAGTGTCATTTTGTTCAGGAAAGAAGTAATGTCAGAACTACGGACACTTATAAAAATTCAGATCTTTGCAATCAAAGCTGGGCCTGGAGAGTAAATATGTGTCCACTTGGGGAAGTTCAGGTAGCTTAGGAAATTAATTCTTGTTAGTTTCTCCTTGACAGTCCTGGGCAGAAGCTGAGGCCCCACAAAGCTGTCTTTCCACTTCGCTACCTGTGGTAGGAACAGTAGACTCATGCATCAGTTAGGGCTCTGTTGCAGGAAGCAAAAACTATAAACAGAAAGACTTTTAAAAGATCATTAAATGTTTACAAAACTGTGGAGGACTGCTGGAGAATAGGCTTCAGGCTGGGCCTCTAGAAACAAATTTCTGTAACAAGGCTGTTGAAAGAGCTAGCCCGGGCTGCTTCTGTCTCTGCAAGAGTCAGGAAGGTAATGAGTCAGGAGGTCACTTGGTAGTGATCCAGGTTCAGGAAGCTACTGATACCGCTGGGGCAAAGACCTCTCAGCAGCAGCATAGCTAGTGACCGGACTCTGGAACACACAGTTTTCTTCCTGCCATGGTTACAACAGCTATCTCTTTTTAAAAATACTTATTTATTTTTGGGTGCCCTGGGTTTTCACTGCTACAAATAGGTTTTCTCTAGTTTTTGTGAGTGAGGGCTATTCTTTATTAGGTGTGTGAGCTTCTTCCTATGGTGGCTTTTCTTGTTGCCAGGCATGGGCTTGGTAGTGGTGGTGCATGGGCTTTGTTGCTCTGCAGCATGTACGATCTTCCCAGACCAGGGATCGAACCCATATCTCCTGCATTGGCAGTCAGATTCTTAACCACTTGGCCACCAGGGAAGTCTTCACAACTGTCTCCTGAAGTCCATGAAACTGTTCATTGGATATTAGAATGCTGCTTCAGGAAAATTTAATGATGTCATAGCCTTGCTTTCCACCAAATACCCACTGTTCCAACGTCTTTTTTCATGTAGGTGTCCATGTAACACAATTATGGCCAATGAGATGTAAAAGATTTCTGCATGGCATAGGTGGGATCCAGGGCTTCTAGGGACACTTGATTTTCTGAAAAATAGGATAAATATTTCTTTTACTGTTTCCTCTTCTTCCTGCTTGGAGCATGAATGTGAAGGTTAGACCGACAAAGGCCATCTTGTGACCTCTGAGGTTAGAGTCACTTATTTTAGAAAGAAACATAAAAAATGCACCATGTTGACCTCCTATTCTGAACTTCTTAGTATTAGAGACAGGAAAAAGTATCATTAGTTTAAGCCACTGTCAATCCAGAAAGAGTTCAGGTATTGCTAGCTGAAAGCACTCTCAACTTATATAACATTTTCCCCCTACCTCTCCCTTTTTTCCTCCTTTTCCCTCCCACTCCATCTTCACTCTTCTCTCTCTGATTGCTTTCTTCTATCTGTCCATGCTTGTGGGGTGGGAGAGATGGTACCCAAGAGGCCACATTGCAGGAAGACATCATTGCAGCATATTCTGTTTCCATTGGAGGGCATTTATGAAGTGCAGACATAGCTGAATGGGCTTTCTGTAGCTCACAGGACTCACGTAATATATCAGCTGCAGTATATCAGTCAACATTGACTCCTACCATTATATTTTTTTCAGACGCAAATATAGTACTGCTCCAACTGTGACATTGTTTCTCTGAGCATTTGTTAGGTTGAACTGCATGAAATAGCTGATATCTGATTGTTTTAACTACAAATAGTAATAATTTCATATGGTGCAACCCAGTATTCATAGGCTTGGAGGGTACTGGAAAACTTTCTGAAGCCCAAATGAAGTCAGTTTATAACCCAATGAGCTATTGCCTTTCTCCAGTCAGTGGTTAAAAGTGATCCAGGCCTGGTTTCTCTTACCATGTCCACATTGGGCATTTTCCTGGGCCATCCAAAAAGCCCAGTCTCCACTACAAAGGGAAGTAACAGTTAGCACTTCCAGGTCACATCTTTCTCTTCTTTTCATGGCAACTCAACCTGAAGCTAAATTTTATTATAGGTGCAAGTTCAGGGATTTACACTGAATTTACCTAAGTAAATTGTGGATAGAGTGGAGTGGGATAGGGTATTATTGCACGGGCTTTTTTATCTTGGAAAAGTAGCTATTCTGAAGCTAGATTGACTCCTGTGTAGTAAGTATATCCCTTTATGAATGCAGCAGATGACCAAAGAAAATGACTTTGATATTAATGATTATGGCTCTTACCACTGGGCATTTATCATAGGCCATTAAGTATACAGATTGTTTTCTAAAGGTCTTGACTGACCCTTGGACAACAAGAAGAGTCAGAAATTATCAGGATCTCTGATGTTGTCTTTCTCCAGTTATGATTCTGGGCCTCTGGGCTGTCCATATCCTTCTATCTTTCTGGTGTATTTTTAACAGCACAAGTGTTTTCCTTGTTGAATTTTTTTTTTCTTTCTTTGCCATCTGCAAGTGTATCTGACACTTACAGAAAGTACCCAGGAAAGATGTCCAGAAGTTTCACTTCAATTAATAAGAAATTAATAAACTTCAACAACATTCTGTTGTTGTTCAGTCATTTAGTCAGGTATGACCCTTTGCGACCCCATGGACTGCAGCACACCAGACTTCTCTGTCCATCATTGTCTCCCAGAGTTTGTGCTCAAACTCATGTCCATTGAGTCAGTGCTGCCATCCAACCATCTCATCCTCTGTTACTTCTTTCTCCTCCTGCCCTCAATCTTTCCCGGCATCAGGGTCTTTCCCAAAGAGCTGGCTCTTCGCATCAGATGGCCAAAGTATTAATACCATTAGGTTTGTTAAAAGAGACTATTTTTACTGTGACTCATAGACATTCCTAGTGAGAATTAACGTTTATGGAAAGGGTTTCTTCTTCAGAGAGATTATGAGAAAAGGTGTAGCATTAATTGCAGGCTGGAGAAAGGTTAAAATTCAGAAACCATTGCTTAGTTGTTGTCAGCTGCTAAGTCATGTCTGACTCCCCATGAATTGCAGCATGCCGGGCTTCCCTTTCCTTCATTATCTCCTAGAGCCTGCTCAAACTCATGTTCACTGAGTTGGTGATGCTATCTAACCACCTCATCCTCTGCCGCCCTCTTCTCCTTTTGCCTTCAATCTTTCCCGGCATCAGGATCTTTTCCAATGAATCAGCTCTTTGCATCAGGTGGCCACAGTATCGGAGCTTCAGCTTTGGCATCAATCCTTCCAATGAATATTCAGAGTTGATTTCCTTTAGGATTGACTGGTTTGATCTCCTTGCAGCCCAAGAGACTCTCAAGAGTCTTCTCCAGCACCACATTTCAAAACCATCAATTCTTCCACACTCAACCTTCTTTTTGGTCCAATTCTCACATCTGTACATGACTACTAGAAAAACCATAGCTTTGACTGCTGCTGCTGCTGCTGCTAAGTCGCTTCAGTCGTGTCTGACTCTGTATGACCCCACAGACGGCAGCTCTCCAGGCTCCCCCATCCCTGGGATTCTCCAGGCAAGAACACTGGAGTGGTTTGCCATTGCCTTCTCCAATGCATGAAAGAGAAAAGTGAAAGTGAAGTTGCTCAGTCATGTCTGACTCTTAGTGACCCCATGGACGGCAGCCTACCAGGCTCCTTCATCCATGGTATTTTCCAGAAGAGTACTGGAGTGGGGTGCCATTGCCTTCTTTATAACTTTGACTAAACGGAGTTTTTTTTTTTGGCAAAGTAATGTCTGTTCTCTTTAATACACTGCCTAGGTTTGTCAGAGCTTTTCTTCCAAGGAGCAGGCATCTTTTAATTTCATGGCTGGACTCACTGTCCACAGTGATTTTGGAGCCCAAGAAAATAAAATTCATCACTGCTTATACTTTTTCCCCTTCTATTTACCATGAAGTGGTGAAAGCACATTGGTTAATGGTTGACTTGAAAGAATTTGTTCCAGTGACAACACTCTTTGGGCAGGAATCATTTTTCTCAGCTTTGTACCTCCTGTTCCTAGCATAGCACCTGGCACAGGGTAGATGTGAAATAGTGATTGATTTGATGAGTAAGCAAATACAGTGACTACGTGATATCAACATTGTGTGGTCAGCTCTGAGAACTGCTCCATGTTTCAAAGAAGATGAGTCTGTAAAACAAACAGCCTTTACCATTATAAAAATCCTTGTTAACACACATTTTCTTCAGTTCCCAGTAGGCATATCTGTGTAGTGGGGTTGAGTAATTTCCTCACACTATAACTTTCTGGTATTCTACATGAGCTAGAACTTAGCAGGTAATAGGGAGAAAATGTTCTATTTAGTTTAAAACTTGGTCTGACCTGACAATATGCCATCTCTTTGGCTGATAATCTGAAATAATTGAATAATGGCGCCTGTTGTCATCCTCTTCTCTGCATTTTCTAGGGATGGTGACCAGAGGTATAAAAGGGAATTTTAGTGAAAGATCTATGGTTGTTTCTCCCACATGAGTCCCATGGGAGATTTATTGACTTTTAGCTCACCTACCTCCTGGACATCTTTCAGGGTTTAAGGTGACAGAGGCTCTCTCCTTGACCAAACTTTAGTCAGGCTCTCCTAAGCCCTCTTCTTTACTTAATAGTGGGCTTCTTTGTCTGTTCTTGTCAGGCCTGGTTTTAGCAAGAATCCTGTAAAGTCAATAGAGAAACAACACTTCACACTTGATGTCTGATCACCCTTGATATCTAATCAAGTTCCTTATCCTCCACCCTTGATATCTATTCACCCTGGTCTGCCATCAGCAAGAATTTTGTCAAGTCAGTTGAATCATAGTGTTCTTTACCATGATGCATCCTCTTTGGAACATCCTGACCCCCACCCTGCTCCTTGATTATAAATGCCCACTTGCCCTTCCTGTATTTGGAATGGAGCTCAGCTCTATACTGAGGTCTCTTCCTGCTAATGCAGTATTTCTGAGTAAGACCGATTTTTACTGCCTCATCTACTGCCTGGCCCTGGCTTTTCATTGGCAGTACATATGCCATGACTTAGATAAGATACATCATTGCACCCTTGGGCCTCTTACCCAGGCTGCAACAATCAACAGCCTTGAAGACTTTGTCTTCATTTCTGTCTGATTCTTCAGGGTCCATTGGTGAGTCCAGATTCTGAGCAGGTGCCCCAGATGACAGCCTACTGACAGATTTTGGTTCTTAAGATTCTGAGGATACTCTAGAAGCTGGGTTAGAGGCCGAGGCTTCTTTATTTGTGAGGTATCTACTAGGCTGTAGCTTCCCTGGTGGCTCAGATGGTAAAGAATCTGCCTGCAATACAGGAGTTGTTCAGCCCCTCAGTCATGTCCAACTCTGCAACCCCATGGACTGTAGCATGCCAGGTTTCCCTGTCCTTCACTATCTCGTGGAGCCTGTTCAAACTCATGCTCATTGAGTTGGTGATGCCATCCAACCACCTCATCCTCTGTCATCCCTTCTGCTTTCTATCTTTCCCAGCATCAGGGTCTTTTCTAATGAGTTGTCTCTTTGCATCAGGGGGCCAAAGTACTGGAGCTTCAGCATCATCCTTCCAATGAATATTCAGGATTGATTTCCTTTAGGACTGACTGTTTTGATCTTGCAGTCCAAGGGGCTCTCAAGAGTCTTCTCCAACACCAGTTAGAAGCACCAGTTCTTCAATGCTCAGCCTTCTTTATGGTCCAACACTCACATCCATACATGACTACTGGAAAAACTATAGCTTTGATTAGATGGACCTTTGTTGACAAAGTAATGTCTCTGCTTTTTAATATGCTATCTAGGTTGCTCATAGCTTTTCTTCCAAGGAGCAAGAGTCTTTTAATTTCATGGCCGCAGTCACCATTTGCAGTGATTTTGGAGCCTCCCCCAGATAAAGCCTCTCACTGTTTCCATTGTTTCCCCATCTATTTGCCATGACACGATGGGACTTGATGCCATGATGTTCATTTTTTGAATGTTGAGCTTTAAGCCAACTTTTTCACTCTCCTCTTTCACTTTCATCAAGAGGTTCTTTAGTTCCTCCTCACTTTCTGCCACAAGGGTGGTGGCATCTGCATATCTGAGGTTATTGATATTTCTCCCAGCAATCTTGAGTCCAGCTTGTGCTTCCTCCAGCCCAGCATTTCTCATGATGTACTCTGCATATCAGTTAAATAAGCAGGGTGACAATATACAGCCTTGATGTACTCCTTTCCCGATTTGGAAACAGTCTGTTTCATGTTCCATGTCCAGTTCTAACTGTTGATTCTTGACCTGCGTACAGGTTTCTCAGGAGGCAGGTAAGGTGGTCTGATATCCCATCTCTTTAAGAATATTCCACAGTTTGTTGTGATCCACACAATCAATGGCTTTAGCATAGTCAATGAAGCAGAAGTAGATGCTTTTCTGGAATTCTCTTGCTTTTTCTACGGTCCAAGAGATGTTGGCAGCTTGAGCTCTGGTTCCTCTGCCTTTTCTAAATCCAGCTTGAACATCTGAAAGTTCTCAGTTCACGTACTGCTGAAGCCTGGCTTGGAGAATTTTGAGAATTACTTTTGCTAGCATGAGAAGTGAGTGCAACGTGTGGTAATTTGAACATTCTTTGGCATTGCCTTTTTTTGGGATTGGAATGAGAACTGACCTTTTCCAGTCTTGTGGCCACTGCTGAGTTTTCCAAATTTGCTGGCATATTGAGTGCAGCACTTTCACAGCATCATCTTTTAGGATTTGAAATAGTTCAGCTGGAATTCCATCACCTCCACTAGTTTTGTTCATAATTATGTTTCCTAAGGCCCACTTGACTTTGAATTCCAGGATGTCTGGCTCTAGGTGAGTGATCACAACATCATGATTATCTGGGTCATTAAGATCTTTTTTGTATAGTTCTGTGTATTCTTGCCACCTCTTCTTAATAATTCTGCTTCTCTTAGGTCTATGTTTTTTCTGTCCTTTTTGTACAAGAGACAGTGATCAGAGCAATCTGGAAGAAAAAGAAATGGAAAGGGGCAAAATGGTTGTCTGAGGAGGCCTTAAAAATAGCTGAGAAAATAAGAGAAGCTAAAGGCAAAGGAGAAAAGGAAAGATATGCCCATGTGAACGCAGCTTTCCAAAGAATAGAAAGGAGAGATTAAAAAAAGCCTTCCTATGTGAACAATGCAAAAAAGTAGAGGGAAACAGTAGAATGAGAAAGACTAGAGATCTCTTCAAGAAAATTAGAGATACTAAGGGAACATTTCACAAAGATGTGCACATTAAAGGACAGAAACAGTGTGGACAGAAGCAATATGGGAGACCCAGGTTCAGGTTCAATCCTGGGTTGGGAAGATCCCCTAGAGAAGGAAATGGCAACCCACTCAAGTATTCTTGCTGGGAAATCTCATGGACAGAGGAGCCTGGTAGGCTACAGTCCATGGGTTCACAAAGAGTTGGGCATGACTCAATGACTAATACGCACTGGGATGTCAGGCTTTCTTTCTGGCTCTTTGTTTTGAGTAAGATTCATTCACTCCCTGAGTCCTGGGCTTGGTTCTTTGTTTCAAACGGAAATTCACTTTCTGACTTCCTGGACTAGAAAATTTCTTTCTGGCTCTTTTTGTCAAGTGTGGATTTAGTCCTTGAGTCTTAGGTTGGGAATTTTTCTCCCCTGGCTCTTTTGAGGCCTCTGTTTTCTCTTTGTGATTCTGTTTCTCCCAGTGGAGCTTCTCAGTCAGCTGAAACCCTCTTCTTGAACTCATATGACTATATGTTCTGCTAACTTCTGCTTGCTTTCTTGCTGGCATGACTTTACTAATGTTGATAGGAACTTCAGTGGGCAACTGAGGATCTGCTCAATCTTGTTCCTCTGAGACTTCTCCCTTACCACAGCTTCCACTCATCCACCACCTTCAATATTTCCTTCCACTCCTTTGAATCCTTTGTGCCCTTCTTCAGGCCCCTCCATCCTCTGTCCACCATGCCAGACCCTCTTCCTTCTCACTCTAGCTTCTCAGGCACTTGGACTTGTTGCTCTCTGTCCCCTGGGGCTCTCAAGGGACTCAATCATGTCCAACTCTTTGGGACTCCATGGACTGTAGCCCACCAGCCTCCTCTGTCCATGGGGATTCTCCAGGCAAGAATACTGCAGTGCGTTGCCATGTCCTCCTCCAGGGGATCTTCCCAACCCAGGTATCAAACCCAGGCATCCCATGTTGCAGGCAGATTCTTACTGTCTGAAACACCAGGGAAGCCCCTCAAGGGACTCAGGGACCCCCAAAAGCAATTGCATGAGGCTGAAAAGAAAAATAAAGAAGGTCATTGGAAACAGACTGGATATTTTAACTGGGTCAGGCTTTGGAGACAGCTTCACATCAGCTGCTTCACATTCCCTCAGTCTCTCACCTATAATGTAGTTTAGTGTCCATAACACAGGGCAAAAGTTCCGTGGATGTTGGTAAAAGGATTTAACTCTCATAAAGAGTGGTTAGCCTTGACTTGTTCCATTTGTCAGAAACATGATTTAGACAGAGAGTGGAAATAAACCAGTGAGTTTTTGTGTCACTTTGTTTACCTGGCTCATGGCTAAAATTTTAGATGGAAAGGTATAAGATCTGTTTGCACCTGTCTGTACATATGTTTATGGATGTGTGTACATATGTTATGCATCTGTGATATTTTCCTTCCTCTGAATGGTATTACCAAATTTATAAAATCCTGTAAAGAGCTCTATTTAAATCAGCTTAGAGGTAAATGAGTGTTTATATAAATTAAATATTACAAAAATCTTCTAGAAATATAGAAACAAACCCAAAAACTGTGAGTTGAGCAAATCTTTGAAGATTATCTTAATACTGTTGACTGAGTAAAAACAGCGATGCCTTCTGATTATCAGCATTGACTATTATACAAGCATACATTTTCATTCTACTTGGGTTTCCTGGTCAAATAAGGTAATATGATATCTACTAAATGTTTAAGATTATAAAAGTTTTATCAATTCAATCTAAAAAACAAATGTATAAGTAGAGAGGCAGTAAAAATGAACTCCTTGATATCCATTGCTTCATGTAAATCCAGAACAGAAGTAAAACAAAGAAAAAAACTCCTAAGCATTTAACTTATTTTTTCAGGTTTTTTTTTCCCCCATGATACTCCCTGTAAAAATAGTTAACAGGGAAATAATTGGAGATGATGGGCAGTTTTGTGTCTGCCTAAAATTAGTTTCCAAAATCTTTTTTTTTTGATAACCTACAATCTTAGAGTTATTCTAAGTAATAGATATTCACTAAACATCTCAATCATTTCTAAGTAACCTGAACTGCTAAATAATTCATTACTGAATATACATTTAAGTTTATGTGCTTTTCGCTTTTGAATTTTGTTTGTTATAGAGAATCTAAATATATTTGAGTCTGTCAATATGTTCTTTTTGCCACATTGAAAAATATGAGGAAGTATAGACCTATAAAATTGTATATTCAGAAAAGTTGTTAGTCTACCACAGAATACTGGTATGTGACAGGCAGTTCATAGTTGTCTACTTCCTAGATTTTTTTCTGTGAAAGAAGGGTTGCTAACGTCTAAAAAATTATAAGTGTAGGAAAATAAAACTACAAAAAATAATAAGGGAACAACCTTTTCAGACAAAGTATACAGAAAAGTAGGATAAGTTTCAATAAGAAAAAGTTTGCAATATGTGAAGCATGTGTCTTCAGTAAAGGAAAAATAGAATAATTTTGTCCTGAAGTGAAATGACTATTTGCCCCAGAGTGATAAAGAGAAAAATGTAGGGGAAAAAATTGAATGGATATAGAAAGTTGTAGGAGATTTAGAGGAAAAGTAGTTTTATTTGTGGCTAAGATTGAATGGATTTATTTATAAGGTGTTTTAAAGATGAGCTCAAAAATGTAACAGTGCAAAACTAGAATCCATTTTTCTTTCTAGTAATATAAGAGTTTTCTTGGATTGTTGGTTTGTTCTTAATAGACTGTAAAATATTTTTCTTTACCTTTTAAGTCATCCATCTAAGAAACAAAGATTTTTATCAGCATAATTTTGTATGCCTTACGTTAACCTTATCCTTGATTATTTAAGAAAACCAAGTAATCACTTTTCAAAGAACTAAGGGTGTTTTTTTTTTACACTTTTGACAATTTTGCCTTCCCCAAGTCAGATTCTAAATGAAATTATCTTGACTCCAAACTGTCTTAGATTTTCCAGAGACCCCATGGAAAGTGTCAAGGGATTTGTTCTCTCACCTTGTGAAAAGAGAGATGTTATACTAATTTGGTTTATTTGATAGGTTGGGTTATTGAATGGAAAGGCTTGTCATCTTCCAAATAAGAAATGATGTTAATTTAGGTTATATTTGTATGAGTAGCTATAAATGTAAGTATTTCAAAAGTTGCATTAATTTCCTAGAAATTAGGACATCCATCAGATGTCCAATCACTATTCTAGTAATTATTCTATAATGTTGAGTGTCATAGAGACAACCAAATATTCTTATCAACTTAACTGTTACCAGATCTTAACCATTCCATTTTAAATATTTTATCACCCACAGACAGATTTTTTGTTTTGTTCTGACTCTTCCCTGGAAGTATTTGCTATTATCTATAGGCCAGAATGCTTTGTCTTCTCAGAGACCCTTGGAAAAGACTATGACAAGAACTCTGGGCTAGAGGATTCTGATGGCTTTGCTTACATAATTTTGAGATCATACCACTGTACTGAGTTGGTATTTCTAGAACTCTAATAGAGAAACTGACAGGTTTATAAAACTACTCACTCAAGATCAAGCAGAATAAGAATTAATTACATGGGACTGAATAAATTGGTAATGGCTGTGGTTTTGGTTTCAGATGTTTTAGATTTTTAATGTTCTGTTTTCTGGATATAAAGAACCCCTTTCTTTTTTCTTAGATTATATATAAGTGTTAGTTGATCAGTCATGTCCGACTCTTTGCGACCCCATGGACTGTAGCCTGCCAGGCTCCTCTGTCCATGGAATTCTCCAGGCCAGAATACTGGAGTGGGTAGCCATTCCCTTCTCCAGGGGAATTTCCTGGATCGGAGCTGGGTCTCCTGCATTGCAGGCAGATTCTTTACCATCCGAGCCACCATGGAAGCCCCATATATGTGTCTGTGTATGTATGTATGTGTGTGTTGTATGTGTGTGTGCTGTGTGCTCAGTCATGTCCAACTCTTTGTGACCCATGGGCTGTAACCCACCAGGCTCTTCTGTCCATAGAATTTTCTAAGCAAGAATACTGGGGCAGGCTGCCATTTCCTTCTCCAGGGAAGCATCCCAATCCAGGGACTGAACTTGTGTCTCTTACATCTCCAGTATTGGCAGGTGGATTCTCTACCACTAGCGCCATATATATATGGGCTTTCCTGGTGACTCAGCAGAGAATCTGCCTGCAATGCTGGAGACCTGGGTTCGATCCCTAGGTTGGGAAGATCCCCTGGAGAAGGGAACAGCTATCCACTCCAGTATTCTGGCCTGGAGAATTCCATGGATAGAGGAACCTGGCAGGCTACAGCCCATGGGATTGCAAAGAGTAGGACTCGACTGAGCAGCTTTCATATATATATTTGTAACAATTAGAAGATTATACTTTTATATAAAATGAAACATATATCTTTTCTCCCTGCCCAATTCCTTCAGAATTTGTGTTAATGTAATGTTTGCAGAAAGTTATTCTCATTATATTTAATTAAATAGAACAGGGAGGATCATGTCTTCATTTGCATACTGTATTCAAGATATAAAATCAAGGGGAGATGTATCATAAATAGAAAACATATAGTTAAGTCAGGGGATAACAAAGAGAAGCTGAATATTTTGTACATCAGTGAAACACCTGCTTTTCTTGGTTTATTTACCTGTTTCCCTACTACTTCGTGGGGAGGCTCATGGGACCTGACATAAGAAACCCATTGTGGCAGCTCTTCCTCAGTTTTTAGGAAATCTTTGTAGGCTCAGATGCTAACTCTAACTTGATCATCTCTTTCTGAAATCTTCTGTTTTCCTTTTTTTTAAAAAATAAATTTATTTATTTTAATTGGAGGTTAATTACTTTACAATACTGCAGTGGTTTTGCCATACATTGACATGAATCTGCCATGGGTGTACATGTGTTCCCCATCTTGAACCCCCCTCCCACCTCCTTCCTCATCCCGTCCCTCTGGATCATCCCAGTGCAACAGCCCCGAGCACCCTGTCTCATGCATCGAACCTGGACTGACGATCCATTTCACATATGATAATATACATGTTTCAATGACATTCTCCCAAATCATCCCACCCCTGCCCTCTCCCACAGAGTCCAAAAGACTATTCTATACATCTTTGTCTCTTTTGCTGTCTCTCATATAGGGTTATCATTACCATCTTTCTAAATTCCATATATATGCGTTAGTATATATATTGGTGTATATGTATTGGTGTTATCCTTTCTGGCTTACTTCACTCTGTATAATAGGCTCCAGTTTCATCTACTTCATCAGAACTGATTCAAATGTATTATTTTTAATGGCTGAGTAATATTCCATTGTGTATATGTACCACAGCTTTCTTAATGGACATCTAGGTTGCTTCCATGTCCTGGCTATTATGAACAGTGCTGTGATGAACATTGGGGTAAACGTGTCTCTTTCAATTCTGCTTTCCTCAGTGTGTATGCCCAGTAGTGGGATTTCTGGGTCATATGGCAGTTCTATTTCCAGTTTTTTAAGGAATCTCTACACGGTTCTCCATAGTGGCTGTACTAGTTTGCATTCCCACCAACAGTGTAAGAGGGTTCCCTTTTCTCCACACCTTCTCCAGCATTTATTGCTTGTAGTCTTTTGGATAGCAGCCATTCTGACTGGTGTGAAATGGTACCTCATTGTGGTTTTGGTTTGCATTTTTCTGATAATGAGTGATGTTGAGCATCTTTTCATGTGTTTGTTAGCCATCTGTATGTCTTCTTTGGAGAAATGTCTTTAGTTCTTTGGCCCACTTTTTGATTTGGTGGTTTATTTTTCTGGAATTGAGCTGCAGGACTTGCTTGCATATTTTTGAGATTAATTGTTTGTTGCTTCGTTTGCTATTATTTTCTCCCATTCCAAAGGCTGTCTTTTCACCTTGCTTATAGTTTCCTTCGTTGTGCAAAAACTTTTAAGTTTAATTATGTCCCATTTATTTATTTTTGCTTTTATTTCCATTACTCTGGGAGGTGGGTCACAGAGGATCTTGCTGTGATTTATGTTGGAAAGTGTTTTGCCTATGTTTTCCTCTAGGAGTTTTATAGTTTCTGGTCTTATGTTTAGATCTTTAATCCATGTTTATTTTTGTGTATGGTGTTAGAAAGTGTTCTAGTTTCATTCTTTTACAAGTGGTTGACCAGTTTTCCCAGCACCACTTGTTAAAGAGATTGTCTTTTCTCCTTTGTATATTCTTGCCTCCTTTGCCAAAGATAAGTTGTCCATAGGTGCATGGATTTATCTCTGGGCTTTCTATGTTGTTCCATTTGTCTATATGTCTGTCTTTGTGCCAGCACCATACTGTCTTGATGACTGTAGCTTTGTAGTATAGTCTGAAGTCAGGCAGGTTGATTCCTCCAGTTCCATTCTTCTTTCTCAAGATTGCTTTGGCTATTTGAGGTTTTTTGTATTTCCATACAAATTGTGAAATTATTTGTTCTAGTTCTGTGAAAAATACCATTGGTAGCTTGATAGGGATTGCATTGAAACTATAGATTTCTTTGGGTACTATACTCATTTTCACTATATTGATTCTTCCAATCCATGAACATGGTATATTTCTCCATCTATTTGTGTCATCTTTGATTCCTTTCATCAGTGTTTTATAGTTTTCTCTATATAGGTCTTTTGTTTCTTTCAGTAGAGATATTACTAAGTATTTTATTCTTTTCGTGGCAATGGTGAATGGCATTGTTTCCTTAATTTCTCGTTCTGTTTTCTCATTGTTAGTGTATCGGAATGCAAGGGATTTCTGTGTGTTAATTTTATATCCTGCAAATTTACTATATTCCTTGATTAGCTCTAGTAATTTTCTGGTGAAATCTTTAGGGTATTCTATGTAGAGGATCATATCATCTGCAAACAGTGAGAGTTTTACTTCTTCTTTTCCAATCTTGATTCCTTTTATTTCTTTTTCTCTCTGATTGCTGTGGCCAAAACTTCCAAAACTATATTGAATAGTAGTGGTGAGAGTGGACACCCTTGTCTTGTTCCTGACTTTAGGGGAAATGCTTTCAATTTTTCACCATTGAGGATAATGTTTGCTGTGGGTTTATATATATAGCTTTTATTATGTTGAGGTATGTTCCTTCTCAGAGAAGGCAATGGCACCCCACTCCAGTACTCTTGCCTGGAAAATCCCATGGACGGAGGAGCCTGGTAGGCTACAGTCCATGGGGTCACTAAGAGTCAGACACGACTGAGCAACTTCACTTTCACTTTTCCCTTTCATGCACTGGAGAAGAAAATGGCAACCCACTCCAGTATTCTTGCCTGGAGAATCCCAGGGATGGCGGAGCCTGGTGGGCTGCCCTCTATGGGGTCGCACAGAGTTGGACACGACTGAAGTGACTTAGCAGCAGCAGCAGCATGTTTCTTCTATTCCTTCTTTCTAGAGGTTTTTTTTTTTTTATCATAAATGGATGTTGAATTTTGTCAAAGGCTTTTTTGCATCTATTGAGATAATCATATGGTTTTTATCTTTCAATTTGTTAGTGTGGTGAAATCTTCTGTTATCATTACATTGTGCTGTGCCTGTGTCTATGCCTTTCATCACCAATTAAGTCCTCTCTTAGGTTGGTTTCAACTTTTGGTGGGAGGGAGAGGATGATGAGGTGGGTTAAACCCTTGGACTCTTTCTGAATTCTTGTGTTTTTATCTTCATTGACTCCACTCTCTGCAAACTAAGGCTAGTGCCCCTGTGATGTGCTAAACTGGGACTACCCCTCCTAAATCTAGCATCTTTTGCTCTTTTCTGTTTGGGAGAGGAGTTGACCGAATTGAAACCCACTCTCCCTAAGCACCGACTAGGAGCAGGATAGTATGTCATGTGTTTCACATAAAAACAATAATAATATAGTAAGCAATATATATAGCATACTAATATTATTAATTATAGTATTTTATATGACAATAAAATACTAAATATACTAGAATACTAAAATAATACTAAAATATATAACAGCAGTATATATGATGTTAGTAATATTATTTATTACATTATTATTAATCACAATAATAAAACAAATGATGCATTGTGGATTATAATTTTTTTGTTGTTGTTTAGTCACTAACTTACGTCTGATTCTTTGCAACCTCGTGGATATTACAGAAGGCTCTCCTGTTCTTCACTATCTCCCAGATATTAATTGCAATATCATTGACATGTATTACATACCAATCAATAGGCTGAACATTTTATGTGCAGGGCCTTCAGACAAGTAGTCAAATCCTTCAGCAACCCACGTTTCTTGCCAAAATATTTAACTTCTGCTATAAGTGCCTGAGAATCTTAGAGGGGTTTTAAGCAAAGGTGACATGAGAGTTATTCATAATGTATTTTCTTGATGACTTTGGGACACTGTTATGTCAGTGATTATTTTACAGCATTCCAGGGGCTATAGGGAGATTCCCACGTGGTGCTAGTGGTAAAGAATCTGCCTGCCGATGCAGGAGACATAAGAGATGTGGGTTCAATCCCTGGGTCAGGAAGATCCCCTAAGGAGGGTATGGCAACACACTCCAGTATTCTTGCCTGGAGAATCCCATAGACAGAGGAGCCTGGCGGGCCACAGTCCATAGTGTCGCAAAGAGCTGGACACAACTGAAGCAACTTAGCACGCAGGCACTCAAGGGCCACTGGAGGTGAAGATTTGCCTCGGACTATGTGGACCCAGACAGCTGTGTTCCCCTGGTTTCCAGATGTGTATTTTATTAGATCAGCTCTGGGGATGTGCCCCAGAGGAAGGCGGAGCCATAGCTGTTACATAGTGAGGACAGCATCCCCCGACCTGTTCTACCCTTCTGTTTCTACTAACTGTGTCCTGGAAATCCAAATTAGCAGGTCCTCAGTTAAATTCTGCAGAGATAAATAGTTGTGAGTAAAATAAGAATAAGCTCCTTTGAGTGGGAAGTCCAAAACCTTCTCTTACTAGTAGAAGTTAAACCCTTTACTTTTTTTTTTTCTCTTACAACAGATTTTGTTTTTATTGCACACTGGTTATTCCTTATTTTCTGAATAACAACACAACTTAAAAATATGAACCTTAAATAAAAGATGTTTGGGGCCATAAAAAATATTGAACAAATGCTAGGAGTCATTGTACTTTTATTGTAAATTAAGCAGTTCAATAGATAGGATATTTCAAAGAAAATAGCAATAGCCATAGGGGATAAGTGTAGTTGACTTTAGAGCTGGTCTTTCCTGTGGGTAATTTTCCTTTTTGCTATCTTTGTCCTATTGGAACAGAACTTCAACTTCACTTCTGATGCCTGGTCAGCACGTAATCCTGCGTTTCACTGTTCGGTGCCCACCACTCCAGGACACTGGGTCAGATGAAGATACTTCCACACGCAAGCCAGTCAGTCTCTTCTGGAGATGGACAGATACAAATCCCCAGTCCAATCCCTCCCACAAAGGCCTGGCTCTGATCAAACCCACCTCAAAAGGAATTCTGCTCCTGCCCCAGGACAATATGGGGTGAGTCCCCACAGAGTAACCCTGTTTGAGTCCCTTTCTCACCCAAAGCTACCTGTTGACCCAGAGTTTGGCAGTACCAGAGGATGACTCCTTACTGGCACAGACATGCACCTGGGCAAGGAACTCCTTATAGACCTTGGAGAAAATCTTATCACCCACAAGATAACACTCTACTCTCAAGTCCTAGGTTTAAAAACAATCATCTCAAGATTCCCTGGTGGCCCAGTGATTAAGAATCTGCCTGCCAATGTAGGGGACACAGGTTTGATCCCTGGTCTGGGAAGATTCCACATGCTACGGGGCCACTAAGCCTGTGCGCCACAACTACAGAGCCCATGTGCTTCAACTACTGAAGTCCAAGTGCCTATAGCCTGTGCTCTGCAACAAGAGAAGCCACCACAATGAGAAGCCCATGCACTGCAACTAAAGAGTAGCCCCAACTTGATGCTGCTAGAGAAAACCTGCTCACAGCAATGCAGATGCAGTGCAGTTTAAAAAAAAAAAAAAGAAAGGAGAAAAGGTCGTCTCATTTTTATTGGCCTGTAGCTGTAGGAGGACAGGCTTGAGGCATGGGGAGAGGTCAGGATAAGCACAAAGACACAGAGTGAAGTTCTGCAGAGGTTTCTCCAGCTGGGTGATCAAGCTCACATGAGTGTTACTAGACCATTTAGGAAAAATAAACACCATCCTACTCATGTCTGTGGGAGAAAGAAGGGAATACAACAATTTTCACCTAAAATGTCAACAGGAGAAATCATAAATTCAGTCATGTATTTAATAACCTCTAGCCTTTCCTTCCCATGATCTCTCCATTCACACTTTCCCTACCACATAGACTTATGTACCCTGACCTTCTAACCTGCCTGAGCAAAGGCTTCTGGGAGAGTGGTAACAGAGACCCATAGCAGCAGCTATGTTCTTGACCTGGGGCTGTTAGAGAAGCAGTGGTGACCAGGATGAGTGTAGCAGACAACACAGTGGCTGGTTATCTAGCCAGCTTCTGACTCACCTATGTAGAGATTCTCATACTCAGACCTCAGGCTGTTCAGGGTTTATATTCACCTCTGGGTGGGTGGGGCGATGGAGAGCACCGATAATGTGTGAGTGATTTTCCAGGCCTGCACCCTGGTGCCAATGGTCAGAGCTACTGGTGGGGAAGGAAGGGCTGGAAAATCAATGCGAGCTACTTATTAGATACAGAGGACAGCCAGAGCTCCACTCCACTGTGACCCAGATTCTGTGCTGGGAGAGAGTGGTGTGAAGCTGTGGTGTTATGGATGAGATAAGAGGCCACACGGGCCACATCAGAAGGGCCTGATTCCACTCTCCAGGGGCCCTCTGCTGATGGCCCTGTGCGCTGCTGGGAGTTCCTGAGCCATGTGGGTGGATGGGGAGTCTGCCTGAACTCAGGCCTCTCGTGAGCTGTGGGTGCACGGACTTCTTTTCCTCTTATTCTTCTGTGAAGTAGTCTATTTGTGGGGTGTTCTGGGATTCTGGTTTCTGCTGTAGCCACTGAATCCACCTCTCTGTTACTAATTCAGTATGACATGCCAGCAGTTTGCTACAGAGATTCAGAGCAATGGGGGACACCACCTCTGGCTTCTTAAGAATTGTCCTGAGACATCTTTCATCTTTCCCTTTTCCTTTTCCCTTTCTCCTTATGACTTGACCTCCCAGACCCTCATTCACCATCTTCAGATGTCAGAATCTGACAGCTTTGTTCTCTTCTGTCCCAAGCCTGTCAAGGTGATGTTCAGTGTCTGTATGTGGTGATACTGCCTCCACATGCATTCAGGCGTACGTTTACTAAACACAATTGTTTTTTCAAATGTAAACACAATTTTTATGAACATCTCTTGTGTGCCATGCAGTATTTAGGTTTTGCAGATAAGAGAGTGGCTTTTTTGCTGGGCTATATCCAGTAGCCTCCATTTCTTTTGTGTTGGAGTTACAACCATCAAGTGTTGGAGTTACAATAACTCAACTTGCTCTCCCCTCCATATTTCAAATTGAAGTTGTTTATGCATAGATATTATTCCATCTCTTCCACTTTTAATCCCATTCAACTGTTCTACATCTTATCTTGGTTCTTCCCCTCCTGACCACTCCCCTTTTGTTTGGTCAGTACTCCATCCCCTTTACTCTGCCTTACCTCCCAGCCTCATTGCCCTGATTCAGTAACTGCCTTCCAGAATCTCTTTTTCTTCTCTTCTAATCTGTAAAGCTGGCCAGACCCCAATTGTCACTTCCTGGAAGTAGTTCTCCACATTGTCATTCTTCTGATAACCTTGGTCCTCATCAGTGGGGGAGTTGGGCTTAGGTTACCTTTTGCATCTTGAGTGAAACACAGACTCATTTTCCTGGGGTCTAGAACCATTTACAGTTCTTTCCCAATCTATTGGTCTTGTCTTACTTCCTTCACAAATTCCACTGAGTACTCAAAGTCTTCTACTTTTGAATATATGCCCTGGGTCTTTCCTTTAAATTCTTTGATTCATTCTCTTATCCGTAATCTAAGTAGCTTTCAGACATATCTGTTTCTCAAAACCCCAGTTCTTAAAAGTCTATCTTATATGCCATTTGCCTCATGAAGTCTTTCCTGATATCCTGACAGATGGGATATTTCCATCTTCTGAATGCCATAGTGATGAAGGAAAAAGATTTTGGAGTTGGACAAATATGGACTCCAAGCAGAGCACTCTCATTTTCTAAATTTGGAAACTTAAGCAAACACTGAAACTTTTTGAACATTTAACTCCTCATATGTGTACAGTAATATAAGTTGCCACCCTTTGTGGGGTTTTAGTGGCCAGCAATACACAGTGCTTTTTACAGAGTAAGTTCTTGAAAGTCATTATTATGGCATTTTCTGTTATTACAGTATTATCTCACAGTATAGTTATTTGTATATTCCTCTAAACACCTTTACAAAATCTTACAAAATATTCTATTTTATCCTTATTTCTGAGATCTCACCCATCATCTAGCACTTTGCTTCATATACATCTTAGGGACTCATTAGATATTTGTTGAATTATAATGTTGATATAAATTTGAGGAATTACAATAAGTGAAGAGATAAGGGAAAAGATACAAATTAGAGATATTGCTGTGAATTCATGGTTTTCACTATGTGTGTGTGTGTGTGTGTGTGTGTGTATTTGAGTTGCATGTTCCCAAGCTGTTTCCAATGCAAGTGCCTGAAAGCAGATCCCAAACTTCCTTTCTACATACTGCATATCAGTAAAAAGAACCAGTAATGCTTGGAGAAATGGTTAATTCCAGGTCTGAGGCAGGGAAACACAGAGTCTTGACTTTTGTTTTTAAAACCAGAAAGGAAGGAAATGATCAAAGAATGAGATGAACGTGTCAAAAGGACACCAAAGTCAGCTTGAAGGCGATTCCACTGAACAAACTGAAGATAACTTAAGAATCAATATAAATTGTCAAAATAATTATAATATATTGAATAAACAATGTAAACAGTGAATCTAAAATGATATAGACAAATAATTGATAAAGAACAGGAAAAGATACTTATCAAACGATTATCAAAACTACCTCCCTGCAAAATATTTTGTTAATTTAAAAGAGAAAGAGTACTTCAAAGTAGAGAATCTTGACTTACGCCACTTTAAGGAATCCAACTGGGTATCATTAGAAGTGGGATAACTCAGAACCATGTGCCTCTTGATAGCACGCAGTGAAAAACACACAACATCACTTCTGTCCTGCCAAAGATCTGTAACATGTTTCTAATCATGAGAAGACATTGGACAAATTAAACTTCAGAGATTTTTAATAAAATACCTGACTTGTAATCTTTGGAAATATCTAAGTTACGAAAGACAAAGGATTGCTGAGGGACTGTTCTAAACTAAAGAAGATTAACAAAGCATGCCAATAAATGCAGAGCTTGATTCTGAGCTGGATTCATGTTTGGGACACCTGGCAAAACACTGAACGGGATCCGAGGATTAGATGAAGTGAGTCAGTGTTACTTTCCTGATTGGGGTGATGGCTTTGTGGTATGTAGGTGAATGTCCTTTTTTTGTAGGGACTACTAAAGTATTTAAAGGTGATGAGCCCTGTCTCAAAAACTTACTCTAATGGTTCAAGAAAAAGTTCTTTATATTGCCCTTTCAACTTTTCTGTAAATTCGAGGAGGGGGAAGAAATTTAAAGAGAAAGTGGTACTTTGTCTTGTCTGGGAAGATAGTTGAGCTTCAGTAAAAAGGAAAGTAAGAGAAATTATTTGGGACATGGGAAAAATGGGGATGAATCTTTGTAGATTTTCTAGATGGACATGAGCATTGGGTGATCATTAACTCAGGAGATTAGCTTCTTTGGGAAATAATGTTCTTGATCAGGTGGAAGGAGAAGAGGTAAGGTTGGGGGGGTGTCTAATTCTCCTCCTGCTCTTTCTTTTCTAAAATAAGTTATTCTTTCTCAGGGCCTTGGGCAAAAGCATTACAGGGTTAGGAAGAATTGGAAGGGGTACGATATTTTACATTTTGGAAGGGGAAGCATTGGCATTGTGATATGCAGAACTGAAATCTGGGTCTAATTTCTGCTTCCTGCCAGTAAGTGTCGAGATGAGTGACAGTGGTTCTTGACTCCGTGTCTTTGTAATTTCACTGTGCTGTGTGATAAAATTTCCTTTTTCTTAGGAAACTTTCAAAGGAGTATTTAAGGCTGTAGGGGCATGATGTATCCAACTTACTCTGAACTCCTTTAGAGTTAGATTTAGATGAGGCAGATGGGGCAAAATATACACAATTGGTGAATCCAGGAAAGAGCATGTAGGAGTTCCTTGTAGTATACTTGCAACTTTTCTATAAGTTTGAAATCTTGTTAAAAATCTCAAGTTTTGGGGGAATAGAAATCAGTAATGGTATTTCCTTTGTCAGACCTGAGGGAAACTTAAACTAGGAGGGAGCAGAGATGCTGGAGATTGTTGTTGTTGTTTAGGCTCTAAGTCATGTCTGACTCTTTTGTGATCCCAAGGACTGTAGCCCACCAGGCTCCTCTGTCCATGGAATTCTAAAGGCAAGAATACTGCAGTGGGTTGCCATTTCCTCCTCCAGGGGATCTTCCCAAACCAGGGATTGAATCCACATCTCCTGCTTGGCAGGTGGATTCTTTACCACTGAGCCACCAGGGAAGCCCAATGTTGGAGATAACTGAGGATTAGCTAGAGAATTTATGAATATGCTTTGGATAACTTCTAAAGTCAGGGATTATGCAAGATATCAAGGTCACTGTAAACTCTGTAAACACTGTAAAGGGAAAGACTGAAACAAGAGGTTACTGGATTTGAAACAACATAGAATAGGACTTGGGGCTATTAAAGAATTCCTTACTCTGACTTCCACTGAAATGCTCTGGAGGTTTGAGAACATATAACTGGATAGAAACAGGTGTCATAGTTAACATGACTGCTTGATTATGATCCTGGCGTGTGTGTGTATTAAATTGGAGGTGTACATGTCTAGTCTGATAGAATGACCTTATACCATAAGATATAAGGAGGAAGTAAAAGTACATTAAAGCCTTTACACCATTTTGTAACTTCCATGTAGGAAAGGGAGGAATAAGCATAGATAAAGTGGAAAAATTAAAGCATTATTTGCCACAGTCTTGGAAGAATCCTGAAGGATACTCAGGGGAAAGGGACTTGGATCAGTCCAGAGGAGTGGGCATTGGGCAAAGATAGGGAACTATGGATGGCTCAGCAGGCAAAGAAGCCACTTGTAATGCAGAAGACAGGAGACCATGGGTTCAGTCCCCTGGAGGAGGAAATGGAAATGCACTCAGTATTCTTGCCTGAAAAATCCCATGGACAGAGGGAGCTGGCGGGCTACAGTCCATTGGGACGCAGAGTTGGACACAACTTAGCAACTAAACAATAACAACAAAAGGGAACTCTGGATGCCAGGAACATGACATATTTGTTGGAAAGTCTCCCAGAAGGAATCTAACTGCTAATACTCAGGCTAAGAAAATCTGTCTTACTAAAATGGAAATGGAATTTATTAACAAATGAGTGTCCTTGGGAAATACTGTTTATGTACTTAAGTGCCCTCTCTTGGAAGCACTATAGAGGCTAAGCTCCCCTCCTCTAAAGTCCATCGTAGCGACAGAGACACTATCTGACAGGATGGCTTCAGGATCACAAAGCACCAACCACTTGGAAAAAATAAAGTCCTCTTTTTAATAAGATCCCTTGACACCTGTCTGGAATCTGACTCTACTGGTTCCCTTGAGACACTCAGGAAGTTCTGAGGAAAAGAGACCCTGGAGAACTGGGCTAGTCAACATGGCTTTTCCTTGGAGATTCTTCTCAGGAAGTCTGAGTTTATAGGTTTTCCTTCTCCTCCTCCTACAGACATAACTTTCAGGGCCAGTGAGCACATCATGTGCCTCTTTTTCTCTAAGCTCCAGTCCTATCTAGAGAGAGAGAAAGTGATTGTAAGATTATAAAGCCCTGAAGAAGCACAAGGGTTTTTTGCTTTTGTAGATGCTTTCAGATTAAGTTTGCAGCGTGCTTGGGTTACCTGTATGTGTGTCTTAAGCAAACTCTAGTCCCTTGTGCTCCTGCATCCGTTTTGGGCCAGGATCTGGAGTTCTGGGATGGGAAACTGCAAAGACAAGCAAACTGGGCTCATGTCTTAAAAAAAAAAAAAGCACAGCCTGGCAGATTCTTTCCCATCCTATGACCAAGTGTTTTTCTTTTCTCTGGCTTCTTCAGATAGCTATAATAGTCATAGATTTTTAAAGAGTCCCTGGCATCTTGAAATTTGTGTTTCAAGGTCTCTGGAGAGAAGGTCATAGAGTTTTTGGTTTTTTTGCAAGAATAAGTCACATGTAATATTTTTTTTGTGAGGTTGGCCAAAGTTGCATGTTTTAAGTTCCTTCTCATTTCCTAACAGGTTCACTCTGATTTAAAGAACACCTTGCTTATAGTTTCCTTTGTTGTGCAAAAGCTTTTAATTTTGATTAGGTCCCATTTGTTTATTAACACCATTCCATGTTCTATGCATGGGACGGATGCTCAGGGATGGAGCGTTGGGATGACACTGAGGGATGGGAGGGGGAGGGAGGTGGGAGGAGGGTTTGGGAGGGGGAGCACATGTGAATCCATGGCTGATTCATGTCGATGTATGGCAAAAACTACTACAATATTGTAAAGTAATTAGCCCCCAACTAAAATAAAAAAAAATAATAATAATAAAAAAATAAATAAAAAAAGAAAAGAAAAAAAAAAAAAAGAACATACATGATTTGTTGTAAGTATCAATGCATTCCGTAATAGTTTCTTTCCTTGTAAATGCAATTCTCTTTGCATCTTGAAGCTTTTTTCTCTTTTTCTATTTGGCATGTAATTTTCATGATTAAAACATTTGCTATTCTATCTTTTCATTATATTTTACTGTTTCAGTGTTCTTGTTTTCCCAAGAGGATAATCTAGAAATAATTTCTCTCTGTCTTTCTCATCTTCCATTGTCACACTGTTTTCTTCTTTGTTTTTGTTGACTTTTAAAAAATACTTGGATAGTTTCTTCTTATCATAGAGCCATACCAAGAAAAATTTTAAATTATTTGCCCAAGAGCACATGCTTTTTGGTTTTCTTTCTTTTTTTTTTGGCCACCCCTTGTAGCATGTGGGATCTTAGTTCCCCAACAAGAGATTGAACCCATGCCCCCTGCACTGGCAGAGTCTTAACCACTGGGCCATCAGGGAAGTCCCCAAGACCACGTGTTATGACATTAACAGATTCCACATCAGGTTCCAGACTCCCCAAGTCCCAGCCAATTCCCATGTTTCTTACATCACAGTGAGCCCCTAAAGAACTGTGGATCTAGCAGTGACAAATTTGCAGGTATAGAATCTTATTTGTGGCCAAATGAGAATCTTTTAAAAAATCAACTTAGATGAGGTATATTACATTACATCCTATTGTAATATATAGTTATACAATGCTATAAACACCATGTTTACTGTAAATAATATGACAAAATGCACCAATATAGGTATACATTTTGGTGAATTTTGATAACTTTATGTGACTGTGTAACTACCATCATAATCACGAACATTCCCTTCATTCCTAAAAGTTCCCTAGTGTTCTTTTGCAGTCAATTCCCTAACAATTCTTGTAATCACCTCTTGCTTTATTGCAAGTGTAGATTAAATTCTATTTTGTATAGTGCCCTATAAATAGAATCACGTTGTATCCACGCTTTTGTGTCTGACTTCTTTGGTTTAATATATGCTTGAAAGGATCAGTCATGTTGTTTGTATTAGTAATCTGTTCCTTTTATTGCTGAGCAATATTTCATTGTATAGATACACCATAAAAGTTTGAGTGGTTTTCAGTTTTTGGCTTTTAGGAATAAGGCTTCTAGGATATTCATGTTCACTTCTCTATATGGACATGTGTTTTAATTTCTCTTGCGTAAATACTCAGGAAAAATATTGAATCATGGTGTAAGCGTGTACTTATCTTTCTAAAGATATGCCAAACTGTTTTACAAATTGGTTGTACTCTTTTATAAGCTCACCATCAATATTTTAGAGTTCCAATTCTTCTGCTTCCCTGACAACATTAGGTGTTGTCAAGTTTTTAATTTTAGCCATTTGAGTGGGCATGGAGCGGTATCTCATGGTGTTATTTTACCTTTCTCTGGTGGCTAATGAGGCTATGATGTTGGGCATTCTTTCATATACTTACTCACCATTTGTATATCTTCTTATGTAAAATGTCTATTTAAATATTTTTCCAATTTAAAAAATGTCTCTTAGTATTGAACTCTAAGAATTCTTTATACATTTGAATACAAGTTTAGATACGTATATTGCGGATATTTTTTCCCAGTCTGTGGCTTTCCTTTTCATTTTTCTAACAATGTCTATTGAAGAATAGAAGCTTTTGATGAAGTTCAGTTTGTGATTTTGTTCTTTTATAGTTTATGCTTTGTTATTTTGTGTCCAGGACATTTTCTCACTCCAAGGTCATGATTTTGTCACATATTTTTGTCTAGAATTTTTGTTTTAACTTTTATATTTATGTCTTTGATTTACTTTAATTTTTTTGTATATGGTGTGAGGTAAGATTAGAGGTTTATTTTTTCTGTCTAGCTATCCAGTTGTTTGTAACAGCAACATTTGTTGATAATACTATTATTAAGATATTTAAAAACTTTGTAAAAAAATTAATTGACCATATATATCTGGATCATTTTTGATCTGTGTTTTGTTCCACTGAGCTGTATGTCTATCCTTATACCAATACTATGCTGCCTCAATTACTGTAGTCTTCAATTGCAATAGTGTAAGTTTTTAAACTTTTTTTTGAAATTGCTTTGGCTTTTGTAGTTCTTTGCATTTCCATATATGTTTTAGAATGGGAATAGGTTTTATTTCCTGACTAGAGGATTTGGTACCCTAGTCTTATGAGGGTCATTGTGAATCCAGACATTGGGAGACAATAGATATTATTTAAGATAGAATTCCATTGAATGCAATGATGAGGTACATGTGACTACAAAATGCTGACCTCGGTTGCCTGAAATAATGGTGAGGTCGTCAAGAAAGACAGAAGTTAAGATGAAGAGTGCTTGTGCTTAGTTGCTCAGTTGTGTCTGACTCTTTGTGACCCTGTGGACTGTAGCCTGCCAGGCTCCTCTGTCTGTGGGATTCTCCAGGCAGAATACTGGAGTGGGTTGCCATTTCCTTCTCCAGAGGATCCTCCCAACCCAGGGATTGAACCCTGGTCTCCTGAATTTGCAGGCAGATTCTTTACCATCTGAGCTACCAGGGAAGCCCAAGATGTAGAGGGTATGTCCCAAATATAAGAGGATAAATGTTTATTAGTTTTTGAAAAAATGTATTATGTCAGCAAGACCCATAAGTAGAAGAATCCAGAGGATTCTTTGAGGAAAAGATTTATGATAGAAGTAGCGATCTGAGAGCAATTAAAATAGAAATTATAACTGAAAAAACTGAGGAGAGTGTGGAAAGAAAAAAGCAAAGGCCAAGGATTGACCAAAGAACACCATTTCCATTACGATATAGGTGGAATGAGCAGCTTCATGGGAGAGAACTAAATTAGTGCTGAGAAAAGAGAAAACTAGTGTGGTGTCATGGAAACTAAGGTCAGAGAATATTTCCAGGAGGCACAGTTTCCAGAAGTGTAAAATGAATCAGAGGGAAAAGAGAAAGAGGAAAAAGCAAAGTCTGACACTTTTAGCAATGGAGACTTCTTTGACATTTGAGAGAACAGTTTGGTAGGAGTGACCATGACAAAATCAACTTTCAGGGAATTATGGAAGGTGGGAGAGAAAGTCTATTTCATAATTCTGAATAAGAAAAGAGGGAGATCAATGGAATGATCACTGTAGAGAACCACAAAATCAAATGTACATTCTCCACACAGGTTGTGTACTCTGGCTTTTTGGTAGAGGGAACTAGTGCACTCTGTTTCTTATAATTATATCAAATTCTGTGTTCACCAAGTTTTTAAAAATTGATAAGCCAATTCAGCTCCTAGCAGCTGGCAGACTCCTTTCTCCTCCTCCATTCAACTCTGATGCTTACATTCCCTTGTTCACAACTTTAATTGTCCTCCCTCTTTCTTACTACAGTGGAAACTAAACTGTGTTCTACCGATTACCTCTCTTCCTGACTTCATTCTTAAAAAGGACTACTGGGGTCAGCAAAAAAGATTACTGTGGCAGGACTTGAGTGAACAATTTCAGTGTAGAGATCACAGCACAAATTGTCCTACAGTTCTTTGATGGTGTGATGACATGTTTGGACCACATTCTTTCTCTGAATTGAGGTTTCTAGATTCGAAACTCAACTGAAATACTGTGTAAAAGTTATTGGTGGCCCTGTCACCAGATCCAGTGATGACTGATCAAAGTTCATCTTTCAGATTACTTCCTTCTGCTATATCATTGCCCCTCAAAACTTTCATCTTTATTGTTTTCTTGACCTGCACTTCATTAGTAAGCCTCTTGTTCCTAGAGTTTGTTTTAAGTGGTAGACATCATTACTGATTGGGACACAGGGCACTTCTCTTCCTGGCTCTCTCTTCCCTTTCCCAACATCAGTGCTGTGAGCATTTGCTCAGAAGTCTCCATGCACAGGGGGAGTTTGCACCTAGTGATTGTGTTTACATGTATAAATCCCAAAGAGGCAACCATAGTTTTCTCTTTCTATGCAGGGGTCATATACATGAGCTTGCTGGTCACAAAGGGGGAACTGGGCCCACTCAATTCAGCTCTCATTGTCCCTTACTATGAAGTCTAGTTGCTGATGGGAATTTTCCTCTTGATGACTGCCTCTCTCTGTTGCCTTAGGACACTGATACAGCAGAATGCAGAGAAAGAACTTCACAGAAGTGGCAGAATTCATCTTCCTGGGATTCTCCATCTTTGGAAATCACCAGATAACCCTCTTTGTGGTTTTCCTCACCACCTACATTTTCACTCTGACTGGGAACATCATCATTGTGACTGTCATCTGCATTGACCGTCACCTCCACACTCCTATGTACTTCTTTCTGAGCATGCTGTCTAGTTCAGAGACAGTGTACACACTGGTCATCATCCCACGAATGCTTTCTGGTCTCATTTTTTATAACCAGCCTATCTCTTTGGGAAGCTGTGCAACTCAGATGTTCTTTTTTGCCATCTTGGCTGCTAATAATTGCTTCTTGCTCACAGTAATGGCCTATGACCGTTATGTGGCCATCTGCAAGCCCCTGAGGTACTCAGTCCTCATGAACAAAGGAGTGTGTGCTAGGTTAGTCTGTGGGTCCTTTGGCACTGGTCTTGTTATGGCAGTTTTCCATGTAACGGCCATGTTCAACTTGCCCTTCTGTGGCACCGTGGTGGACCACTTTTTCTGTGACATTTACCCAGTCATGAGACTTTCTTGTATTGATACCACTATCAATGAGATCATCAATTATGGTGTAAGTTCATTTGTGATTATTGTGCCTGTTGTCCTGGTCTTCATCTCCTACATCCTCATTATCTCTTCCATCCTTAAGATACCCTCAGTCGAGGGCCGGAAGAAGACCTTTGCCACGTGTGCCTCTCACCTCACTGTGGTCGTTGTCCACTATGGCTGTGCTGCTATTGCCTACCTCAAGCCCAAGTCAGAAAATGCAATAGAAAAAGATCTTCTTCTCTCTGTGACTTACACCATCATCACTCCCCTGCTGAACCCTGTTGTTTACAGTCTTAGGAACAAGGAGGTCAAGGATGCCCTGCGTAGAGCTGTGGGCAGAAACGTTTATTAACAGATAGAATTGTTTTGTCAGGAGACCTTTGGCTCAGTGTAATGTGTCTACACACAAACATGCCACGATACACAAGTTCATCAAATACAATGTTTGTGGATAATAATGTCAAAGAGTTGAAATGCTTTTCTTTCTCATGCTCTAGGGGCAAAGCAGAAACCAAGGTTCTTGCTCTGATGAATTTTGTTACCAGATACAAGAATCATTCCAAGCCAGAGTAAGACTACTTGTTTCTGTGCCTGAGGAGTTCTGTTTGGAGACCTCTTTTGGCCTTCATTTTACCTGGCTCCTCTCAGTCAGACCCTTGACCCTTGTAGTCTGGTAAGGAGATGTGAGAAGAGGCAGCTGAAACAGATGTGGAAGAGGTCTTAGGAAATGAAGCAGCAGAGACAGCCCAAGGATGGCTTTCATTCTCAGAAGCTAAATCACTTGCCCTGTAGCATTCATTTCAGAAAGGGTTTTCTTAATTCCTACTGATTGAAAAATGAACAGCCTCAGAAAAGGGTAGCACTTCTTTTTTTTTTTTATAAAAGAGAAGAAGGTTTTATTAATCTAAAAGCTTTTATTTTGCCAAAATAAAATATAAGCATTTACAAATTTCATAAAAGTACTCTACAGTATTAACAATGAGGATATAATAACATAGAGAAAGGGCATTAAAAATATAGTAATCAGGAGAGTATTGACATAAAGACAGAAAAAACATTAATGCCACAAACTAGAGTCCAGAAAGAAACCTGTACCTATATGGTTAACTGTTTGTTTTCTTTTTCTTTTTTTAAGAAACAAAGGCATTTCAGTGGAAAATGGAAAGTGTTTTATCAATTCATGCTGGAATAACTGGATGTCTATGTGCAAAAACACCAGTTATGACCCACCTCTTGCATTTTATACAAAACTGACTCAAAAATATGGTAGAATTAAATGTAAAATCTAAAATTACAAAACTTTTAAGAGAAAATATTTGTGCCTTTATGTTAGGCAAAGGTTTCTTTTTTTGTATGACACCAAAAGCACAGTTCATAAAAGATAAAAAAGATAAATAACCTCATAAAAATTAAGAATTTCTACCCCTCAGAACATACTACTAAGATGAGAAGATAACAACCTAGAAAAAATTTGCATTTCACAAATGTGAAAAGGAATTTGATCTGGAATATAGAAAGAGCACTCAAAAAGAAAAAAGCACTCAAAAGAAAGCAAACAAACCAAGTTATAAATGGACCACAGATTTGAACAGATATTTCATTAAAGATTAATTAATGGCAAACAAGTACATGAGAACACATTCAGTATTAGCCATTAGGGAAATGCAGATTGAAATCACAGTGAGCTACCACCACACATATTAGCATATGTAAAATTAAAAGTAATGTGACAAACATTGTGATATGGAATAAATTTTGTGAAGGATATTGTTTTTAAGCATGTCAAGGTATCAGTCAGTTCAGTTCAGTTGCTCAATCATGTTTGACTCTTTGTGACCCCACAGACTGCAGCATACCAGGCTTCCCTCTCCATCACCAACTCCTGGAGCTTGCTCAAACTCATGTCCATTGAGTTGGTGATGCCATCCAACAGTCTCATCCTCTGTCGCCCCTTTCTCCTCCTGCCTTCAAACTTTCCCAGCATCAGGATCTTTTCCAGTGAGTCAGTTCTTTGCATCAGGTGGCCAAAGTATTCATCTTCAGCATCAGTCCTTCCAGTGAATATTCAGGACTGATTTCCCTTAGGATGGACTGGTTTGATCTCTTTGTAGTCCAAGGGACTCTCAAGAGTCTTCTCCAACACCACAGTTCAAAAGTATCAGTTCTTTGGCACTCAGATTTCTTTATGGTCCAACTCTCACATCCATACATGACTACTGGAAAAACCACAGCTTTGACTAGATGGACCTTTGTTGGCAAAGTAATGTCTCTGCTTTTTAATATGCTGTCTCGGTTGGTCATAACTTTCCTTCCAAGGAGCAAGCGTCTTTTAATTTCATGGCTGCAGTAGCAATCTGCAGTGATTTTGGAGCTCAAAAAAATAAAGTCTGCCACTGTTTCCCCATCTATTTGCCAAGAAATAATGGGACTGGATGCCATGATCTTATTTTTTTGAATGTTGAGTTTTAAGCCATCTTTTTCACTCTCCTCTTTCACTTTCATCAAGGGGCTATATGTTAATATGAACATATACTTGGAAGTAATAAGGTCAATGCATTAGAAATATCTTTCACATATAATTATACATAATTATATATTCAATTGACTGATTTTTATTATAACAACTTAAACATCTTTTGGTATCGTGAAGAATAGTTGTCACAGATAAAAAATAACTGAAACAGTAGTAACTGATTGCTGAATAATGGCTTCACTCTCATCTTGTCACTTGTTATTATCCAGCCATGTTAGTTCCTTGGCTCCTATTCATTTCTATGTATCTCTCTTCCTTATTCAAAATCAAAGCAAAAATCTCTGTTGTTCCCTAGAGGCTAAACTGGGAGAGAACATATTGATAGCTGTTCTCTGTAACTGTACTTTTATCCAGATGCACTTTCTATAAAGAGTCTTCTCTATTCAACCTATGGAAGCCTTTCAGATTTCATACTTCTATTTAGTAGCTGAAGTGGCATTGAAGTAGTTGTCTTAGATATTGGCTGTTCTGATTCCAAAGTCTAAGGCAAATGCCATTGGAATTCACTTTTCTCAGAAAATAGTTCAGACTTCATTCTTCTCTCAGTACTAATGTATAGAAAAATCAGCATATTCGATCTACCTTATTTTATATACTCAGTGATTAAGGTTGTAAGAAAATTTTTTTTATGTGTCTTACTACTAGTTTATCTCTGCTCTGAAACAGAGCTGAAAGATATGAAGAATCATTGATATGGAAACATGTCTTTTTGCACACTCTTGTTGTGATTTCATCCCCAGGTCACTCCCTGTCCCTTACTTTCCAGTTTTATTTCTCTGTTCTGAACTATACAAATAGTACTATTGCATCTTCTGTATGACTGTAATTTACTCTCTGTTCCATAGGTCTCAATGTGAGGAGATCAGCAGGGCTGGGGTTCCTTGTCCAGTGTCCTTCGTGGCGGGCTCTCATAGTTGGGTGACATCATGGCTGACATCAGAGTCTCGATGGTAACCATCACTGGTGTCCCTCTAGAATAGGTTCCTCAACCTGAGGCTCATAGTGCCTTCAGGAGTAGTGTTATAAGGGCTTCAGGGGACTTTTGAACTTTGTGGAATTATTTACTAAATTTTGTGCTTAAGTATGAATGTGCCTTTTCTATCATATTCTCAAAGAATTTTCTCTGATATATTTCTTCCCTCAAATCCTAGAAGAGACATACTGCAGAATCCAACTTCCCTCTTTTATAGACCATTTGCATCCATAATTTTCTTAAACTATTTTGGAGAAGCATTCTTTAACCCTGTTTATTTTTTGTCTATGTGGGCACTGCTATTTTTCATTAAGCTGGGGAAATGGAACATGTAAGTGGTTCTCACCTGGGAGACTCAGGGGTAATGGAGAGTAGATAGATAATCTGAAGGCACATGTGGATATATTGAGAGGCTTGCAGTTCAAGATGGTGGAGTAGAAGGACTTGTGCTCGTCTCCTGTGAGAACACCAAAATTGCAACTAGCTGTTGGATAACCACTGGCAGGAGGACACTGGAACCCACCAAAAAAAGGTACTGCACCTCCAAAGACAAAAAAGAGTTTACAGTGGGATGACAGGAGGGGTGCAATCACGATAAAATCAAATCCCATACCCACTGGGTGGGTGACCCACAGACTGAAGAATAATAAAACCAAAGGAGTTCTCTCACTATTGTGAAGGCTCTGAACCCCACATCAGTCTTTCCAGCCTAGGGATCCAACAAAGGGACTGGGAATCCTAAGGGAATCTGGCCTTGAGGGCCAGCAGGATTTGATTATATACCTTCCAGAGGACTGGGAGAACAGAGACTCCAGCCTTGGAGGGCACAGACAAACTTTTGCATGCACTAAGACTCAGAGGAGAGAAGCAAAGATCGCATAGGGGACTGAACCAAAACTACCTGCTAGTATTGGAGGGCCTCCTGTGGAGGCGTGGGTCAGCAGGAGCTCACCACAGGGATGGGGGCACTGGAAGTTCCCCCTTGGCATAAACCCTTTTAGAGTTTGCCATTAATCCTACTATGGAGCCCATAGACCCCAGGGCTGGGTCACCTCAGGCCATACAACTACAGGGAGGCAGTGCAACCCATCAGCAGATAATTGGACTAAATCTTTACTGAGCAAGGCCCACCAAAGCAAGACCTAGTTTCTCCCCTCACCATTCCTTCCCATCAAAAAGCTTTCATAATCCTCTTATCTTCATCCATCAGGGGGTAGACAGAAGAAGCATGAAGCAGCACAACCTCACAGCAGTTAAAACAAAAACCATATTACAGAAACTTAATCATGATGAAAAAGCAGAACGTTATGTCCCAGATGAAGGGACAAGATAAAATCCCAGAAAAACAACTAAATGAAGTGGAGATAGCAACCTCCCAGAAAAAGAACTCAGAATAATAACAGTGAATATGATCCAGGATTTTGGAAAAAGAATGGAGGTAAAGATTGAGAAGATGCAAGAAATGTTTACCAGAGACCTACAAGAACTAAAGAACAAACAGAGATGAATAATACATTAGAAGGAATCCATAGCAGAATAACTGAGGCAGAAGAACAGATAAATGAGCTGGAGGACAGAATGGTGGAAATCACTGCCACAGAACAGAATACAGAAAAAAGAATGAAAAGAAAACAGTCTAAAAGACCTCTGGAAAAACATTAAACTCATCAACATTCACATTATAGGGGCCCCAGAAGGATAAGAGAGAAAGGACGTGAGAAAATTTTGAAGGGCTAATAGCTGAAAACTTCCCTAACATGGGAAAAGAAACATGGGAAACTGTCAACCAAGTCCAGGAAGCACAGGGAGTCCCAGGTAGGATAAACCCAAGGAGGAACACATCAAGACATAGTAATCAAACTGACAAAAATTAAAGACAGAGATAAAACATTAAAAGCAACAAAGGGGAAATGACAAATAGCATAAAAGGGAACTCTCATCCGGCTATCAGATGATTTCTTAACAAAAACTCTACAAGCCAGAAGGGAATGGCATGGTATATTTAAAGTGATGAAAGGGAAGAAGCTGCAACCAAGAATACTCTACCAAGCAAGACTCTCCTTCAGATTTGATAGAGAAATCAAAAACTTTCCAGACAAAGGTTAAGAGAATTCAGCAACACCAAACCAGCTTTTCAACAAATGCCAAAGGAACTTCTCAAGGCAGGAAACACAAGAAAAGGAAAAGATCTACAGAAAATAAACCCCAAACAATTAAGAAAACTGTAAAAGAATCACACATATTGATAAATACCTTAAATGTAAATTGATTAAATACACCAATCAAAATACATAGTCTGACTGAGTGAATGAGAACATGTGCCTATATGCTCTTCCACTTACCACATCACTCTGCTTAACCACCTCCCCATTGTATGTAATTATTTTATATTATTAAGTAATCATGTTCCCATTATAGCTTGCAATTGTAATGATCTTTTATTTTTTTGTCTGACTATTGACTGTGAAAACAGATAAACATCTTTTACTATTGTGATTATGTAAATATTACTCAATACCATTGTATCATGATTCAGTTCAGTTCAGTTCAGTTGCTCAGTCATGTCCGACTCTTTGAGACCCCATGAACTGCAGCAGGCCAGGCCTCCCTGTCCATCACCAACTCCCGGAGTCTACCCAAGCCCATGTCCATTGAGTTGGTGATGCCATCCAACCATCTCATCCTCTGTCGTCCCCTTCTTCTCCTGCCCTCAATCTTTCCCAGCATCAGGGTCATTTCAAATGAGTCAGCTCTTCGCATGAGGTGGCCAAAGTATTGGAGTTTCAGCTTCAACATCAGACCTTCCAATGAACACCCAGGGTTGATCTCCTTTAGGATGGACTGGTTGGATCTCCTTGCAGTCCAAGGGACTCTCAACAGTCTTCTCCAACACCACAGTTCAAAAGCATCAATTCTGTGCTCAGCTTTCTTTATAGTCCAACTGTCACATCCACACATGACCACTGGAAAAACCATAACCTTGACTAGACGGACCTTTGTTGGCAAAGTAATGTCTCTGCTTTTTAATATGATGTTTAGGTTGGTCATAACTTTCCTTCAAAGGAGTAAGCGTTTTTTAATTTCATGGCTGCAATCACCATTTGCAGTGATTTTGGAAACCCCCAAAATAAAGTGAGCCATTGCTTCCACTGTTTCCCCATCTATTTGCCATGAATGTGGGACCAGATGCCATGATCTTAGTTTTCTGAATGTTGAGCTTTACGCCAACTTTTTCACTCTCCTCTTTCACTTTCACCAAGAGGCTCTTTAATTCTTCTTCACTTTCTGCCATAAGGGTGGTGTCATCTGCATATCTGAGGTTACTGATATCTCTCCCAGCAATCTTGATTCCAGCTTATGCTTCCTCCAGCCCAGTGTTTCTTGGGACGTACTCTGCACATAAGTTAAATAAGCAGGGTAACAATATACAGCCTTGACGTACTCCTTTTCCTGTTTGGAACAAATCTGTTGTTCCATGTTCAGTTCTAACTGCTGCTTCCTGACTTGCATACAGATTTCTCAAGAGGAAGATCAGGTGGTCTGGTATTCCCATCTCTTTCAGGATTTTCCACAGTTTATTGTGATCCATACAGTCCAAGGCTTTGGCATAGTCAACAGAGCAGAAATAGATGTTTTTCTGGAACTCTCTTGCTTTTTCAATGATCCAGAGGATGTTGGCAATTTGATCTCTGGTTCTTCTACCTTTCCTAAAACCAGCTTGAACATCTGGAAGTTCACGGTTCACATATTGCTGAAGCCTGGCTTGGAGAATTTTGAGCATTACTTTACTAGCGTGTGAGATGAGTGCAATTGTGCGGTAGTTTGAGCATTCTTTGGCATTGCCTCTCTTTGGGATTGGAATGAAAACTGATCTCTTCCAGTCCTGAGTCCATTGCAGCAGCAGCAGCAGAAGGCCACTGCTGAGTTTTCCAAATTTGCTGGCATATTGAGTGCAACACTTTCACAGCATCATCTTTCAGGATTTTAAATAGCTCAACTGGAATTCCATCACCTCCACTAGCTTTGTTCGTAGTGATGCTTCCTATGGCCCACTTGACTTCACATTCTAGGATATCTGGCTCCAGGTGAGTGATCATCCCATCGTGATTATCTGGGTCGTGAATATCTTTTTTGTACAATTCTTCTGTGTATTCTTGTCCCCTCTTCTTAATATCTTCTGCTTCTATTAGGTCGCAACCATTTCTTTCCTTTATTGAGCCCATCTTTGCATGAAATGTTCCCTTTGTATCTCTAATTTTCTTGAAGAGATCTCTAGTCTTTCCCATTCTATTGTTTTCCTCTATTTCTTTGCACTGATCACTGAGGAAGTATTTCTTATCTCTCCTTGCTATTCTTTGGAACTCTGCATTCAAATGGGTATATCTTTCCTTTTCTCCTTTGCTTTTCGCTTCCCTTCTTTTCACAGCTATTTGTAAGGCCTCCTCAGACAGCCATTTTGCTCTTTTGCATTTCTTTTTCTTGGGGATGGTCTTAATTCCTGTCTCCTGTACAATGTCACGAACCTCTGTCCATAGATCATCAGGCACTCTGTCTATGAGATCTAGTCCCTTAAATCTATTTCTCACTTCCACTGTACAGTCATAAGGAATTTGATTTAGGTCATAGCTGAATGGTCTAGTGGTTTTCTCCATTTTCTTCAATATCAGTATCATGATTGGTGAACAGAAAATTAATAGAGACTGGTTCCAAATAGGAAAAGGAGTACGTCAAGGCTGTATATTGTCACCCTGCTTATTTAACTTATATGCAGAGTACATCATGAGAAAGGCTGGGCTGGAAGAAACACAAGCTGGAATCAAGATTGCCGGGAGAAATATCAATAACCTCAGATATGCGGATGACACCACCCTTATGGCAGAAAGTGAAGAAGAACTAAAGAGCCTCTTGATGAAGGTGAAAGAGGAGAGTGAAAACGTTGGCTTAAAGCTCAACATTCAGAAAACTAAGATCATGGCATCCGGTCCCATCACTTCATGCAAATAGATGGGGAAATAGTGGAAAGAGTGTCAGACTTTATTTTTCTGGGCTCCAGAATCACTGCAGATGGTGATTGCAGCCATGAAATTAAAAGACGCTTACTCCTTGGAAGGAAGGTTATGGCCAACCTAGATAGCATATTTAAAAGCAGAGACATTACTTTGCCAACAAAAGTCCGTCTAGTCAAGGCTATGGTTTTTCCAGTGGTCACGTATGGATGTGAGAGTTGGATGGTGAAGAAGGCTGAGCGCCGAAGAATTGATGCTTTTGAACTGTGGTGTTGGAGAAGACTCTTGAGAGTCCCTTGGACGGCAAGGAGATCCAATCAATCCATCCTAAAAGAGATCAATCCTGGGTGTTCATTGGAAGGACTGATGTTGAAGCTGAAACTCCAATAGTTTGGCCACCTCATGCGAAGGGTTGGCTCATTGGAAAATACCCTGATGCTGGGTAGGATTGGGGGCGGGAGGAGAAGGTGACGACAGAGGATGAGATGGTTGGATGGCATCACCGACTCGATGGACATGGGTTTGGGTAGACTACGGGGGTTGGTGATGGACAGAGAGGGCTGGTGTGCTGCAATTCTTGGGGTTGCAAAGAGTCAGACACGACTGAGTGACTGAACTAAACTGATATCACCAAAACTGTCATTTAACAGAAAAATCTGTAATCACTTTTTAAAATCCAAGTGCATATCAGAACTATCTTGAACTTTTTTGAAAAATACAAATGACCAGTTATTGCTTTTTTTTTTCCTCCAGAGCTCCAGATTCATTTCTAATGAGCAGTTTTGTTTAAAAACAACTGGACTATATGATGATCTTTTAATTTTATCTGGTTTGTTTTACTTTTTCTACTTCATATTCAGTGCTTGCATTTCATTTAGTTTATGTTCTCTAATTTCTCTATCTTTTTTTTTTAATTTTCTTTCTCAAGGCTTTATCAAGTGTGTAGTAGAAAAGCTTTTTTAACACATATGTATATGCTGCTGCTGCTGCTAAGTTGCTTCAGTCGTGTCTGACTCTGTGCGACCCCATAGATCGCAGCCCACCAGGCTCCCCCATCCCTGGGATTCTCTAGGCAAGAATACTGGCGTGGGTTGCCATTTCCTTCTTCAATACATATGTATATAAACATGTATAATATATATTTTCTAGAGAACATGAATGTTTGCTTAACTAAAAAAATTATGACATTTTGATTCCACTTGTTTGACTTAGTATGAATAGAATGCTAGATTTATAATTAAAAAATAGATATGCAACAAGCAACAAAGATTTACCGTAGAGCATAGGGAACAATAGTCAATGTCTTATAATAACCTATGATGGAAAACAATTTCAGTATGTGTATTTGTATATCTGAATCACCTTGCTGGGTGCCTGAAACACTGTAACTCAACTATACTGCGATAAAGTGTACGTATGTATGTATGTGTGTGTATATATATATTATATATATATATATATATATATAATATATATATACATATATATATATATGAAGGCACATGTGGTCTTCTTTTTTAAAAAAAGTTTATTTTTTTAAAAAATTTGATTGGAACATAGTTGCTTTACAGTGTTGTGTTAGTTTCTGCTGTACAGCAAAGTGAAGCAGTTATACATATACATACATCTACTCTTTTTTAGATTTCCTTCCCATTTAGGTCACCACAGATCACTGAGTAGGGTTCCTTCTGCCATATAATAGGTTCTTATTAGTTATCTACTTTATAATAGTAGTGGTGTGCATATTTTGACACACTTTAAAGTACAAAATTGTAGTAAAATATTGTCATTTAATGTTTACATATAACAAAAACTACCTACATATGTGTGCACATATAACTTGGATAAAAGTAGCAAATTTTAAGACCTAAAAAATGTGGACACACACATCGGTATATGGTATGTAGATATGTATATAGATCAATGTATATACAGATATGGAGAAATATGTAGATAGTAGAGATATATTTGTGATTTTCTTTATTGAGAGTTTTCTGGCTTTTTTCCATCCCATCCTTTCCGTTCTCTTAAGTGTTTAAACATCATTCTTGCCCCTCCTCAACACACCTCACAGATGAATGAATTGCCCATTAGTGTTCATTGTTTACACACTTTGCACGGATTTAGACTCACTGGAGGAAGCAGTTTCTACAGTAGAAGTGCAGCAAATAGTACAAGAGTAGGTATGCCTGTGTGGTCCCAGGTCCTTCTAGTAGGATGACTCAGGAACAGTGAATCACCTATGTGTGTGTGTACACCTGTGTGTACACATTTTTTTTAGGTCTTGAAATTTGCTACTTTTATCCAAGTTATATGTGCACACTTATGTAGGTAGTTTTTGTTATATGTAAACTTTAAATGACAAGATTTTACTAAAATTTTATAATGAATTCATAATACTTAGATTGCTGGTAATGTGGAGGCTGTCTTCATTATCTTCTTCTGTTATCATAATTTTCCAATATTTCATTCTACACGTTTCTTCATCTTGGGTCTCTTGTGTATTGCAAAACCTCTTTTGTTTCAGCACTTCTTTAGTTTAGCTTTTCTGCTCATCAGAAAAGTAACCGTAATATCATATATTTATTCAGTCTCTGTGCATTTCTCAAGCTCTGTGTTTTGAGGAGTTAAGTAATTCTGCATCTATAATACTGAGCAATGCAGGGATTCTATTTCTAGTTCTTCACAGTCCAATGGGAAGACAGAGAAAATAAGAAAAATACCAAAACTTGCTCTTGGTGTACATATAGGATTGTTGTTTGGGGTCAAGAGTGTTGTACAAAAAAAGGGAAATGATCAAAATCTATTTACAAGGTCAGAAAGTAATTCAGAGAGATGATATTTAATTAACTTTCCACGGCGCTAGGTCAATTGAAGTCTGGGAGGCACGAGGGAAGACAATCAAGGGAAAGAAAAGAGCCTGAGCAGAGACATATAGCCTGAAAAAGCTAGAAGTACTAGCAGGTGAGTATTATTCATCTCTATTTATGCCCATTGCCATGCTGATTGTTAGCCTGACAAATAATAGGTGCTTAATATACTTTTGGAAATATGCATATATTGAATATGTGAGCAAATATTTAGTATAAGGTCTTATCCAGGGATTTCCAGTTTTGTTTTGTTTTGATAGAGGTGGCCTATTATATTCCCTCTATCTCCTATAAAGACTTCTCACCTATGTAAACAGAAAAAACAGAGTAGAAGTGACAATCTTGGGAGCATACTTGAAATTACTTCTCCCCATTGCAGCATTGCCTATAATCAGGTCTCACTTGCTCCATAAACTCGGTTGACATTCATATATTTTTGTTAATTAGTCATTTAAAATTGGGCTGAGGAAAAAAATCCCTCTTTTGAAGGAATCTGGGTTAATACTGGGTTGATGTCTTAGCCGTAACCAGAAAAATAACAAACTTAAAACTGATAGCTTGATAGCTTGACATGTAAAATCAAGAGTTAAGATATTTTTAATACTTACCTTTGAGGGAAAAAAAGAGTGAACCAGACTCTTATGGATCTTAAATATTCTTAAATAGGATTTACACAATGTTGACTTTGTAGCTTCTCTAGAGAAAAACCAGTTTCACCCGATATCCTTTCACACTCCCCACTTGCAGTGCATGATGGATTAGAGAAAATTGTTGCAGCACTACCAACAATAAGTAGAATAAAATATGTTCTTAACAAGTATAAATGTTTCCAAGAGGAGAGAGGAGGGAGGTGGGCAAGAGAGATAAAGTGAAGCCAAAATAAGACAGGTAGTATGTTGCACACAATTTTTAAAAATGCATATTTAAAGCATGCAAGATCCTAGATCAGTTATGATGCTGCTGCTGAAGTATTTACACACGTGGAATTGTGTGTGTGTATGTGTGTGAGTATGCACATATATTTTTGTGAGGGGAGAGAACATTTGAGAGTTTTAGATGTGATGAATGCCATAGTCAAAGGTAATAATGCTTCATTTGAATTATTTTATAACTATCTCTAATATTTATGTAGCTCTTTACATTCACAAAGGTCTTTCACATTCATAATCTCACTTGATTACAACACCACTCCTGTAAGATAAATATTACTACCTCAGTTTCAGATAAATACACTGGAGGAAGATTAAGGGATGTTCCTAAGGGTGCATACACCATTAGAGATAAAAGTTGGATTAAAAAAGAAGTGAGCCTCAATTATTAATCCTAAATTCCATGTTCTTTCTTTATTCATATGTACAAATACACAGATACACACAGAATTTTATCAGAGAATAAGGAATGATGAATGAGTAAACTTTGTTTTACATGTTAGAGCTTCATTTCAGCCAGTATTGCTGACTCTTCCTGAAATGTTCTGATTTCTTTTCTTGCCTTTGTAAACAAGGTATATTGAACCTCATTAATATATTTCTTTAAATGTTTACCATGAGCATTTAAATTTACCTTGTGCTGTGGTTCATTGATACTTTCAGCTGACACTGAGCTTATATTAGTATCTTTGTTTCTGAGTTAAATGACCCACAAACACATTACCATATGTAAAATAGATAGCCAGTGGGAATTTTCTGTGTGGCTCAGGGAGATCAGACTAGTACTCTTTGACAACCTAGAAGGGTAGGATGGGGTGGGAGGTGGGAAGGAGGTTCAAGAGGGACATATGTATACTTTTGGCTGATTTATGTGGATATATGGCAGAAATCAACACAATATTGTAAAGCAATTATCCTTCAATTATAATAAAATTTTAAAAAACCCACATATTCCAGTATTTTGTGAATTTTGTTTTAACATCATATGATTTATGACCTTCTAAATGATTCTGTTTATTGCATCAACAAATATGACATGAATATCCACTCTGAGTATCAGTTAGGCACTAGCTGAAGAGATTAGACCTGGGCCCTTCTCTTAAGTCTCCCTTCTTATTAAGCCTTCCTTCTCTTAAGGCTTCCCTGATAGCTCATTTGGTAAAGAATCCACCTGTGATGCAGGAGGCCCCAGTTCGATTCCTGGGTCAGGAAGATCCACTGGAGAAGGGATAGGTATCCACTCCAGTATTCTTGGGCTTCCCTTGCGGCTCAGCTGGTAAAGAATTCACCTGCAATGTGGGACACCTGGGTTCGATGCATGGGTTGGGAAGATCCCTTGGAAAAGGGAAAGGCTACCCACTCCAGTATTCTGACCTGGAGAATTCCATGGACTGTATAGTACAGGGGGTTGCCTAGAGTCAGACATAACTGAGCGACTTTCACTTGACTTGGCTTCTCTTAAGTAACTCACAATCTTCTTGCAACCTGTCTTAATACAGTGTGATTAGTGCTATACACAGAGTACCATAGAACCTCAGAGAAGAAAATGGCCTAACTCAGCTGGTGATGTCATCCTTTCATATATAGTTTGGGTCAGGTCAAGGTGAATGAATTTGGCATGCCAAAACACTGTGCTATAGGAAGATTTACTGACAATTGTGCCAACTCAAAGACAGCAAGTGCACCAAGATTAATGAATCCAAGAATTTCTATAATGTATCTTCCACAATGTCCAGCATACAATTAAACACTCAACATTGAAATAAACAGAAAAATATGACTCCATGATTAAGAGAAAAATAGTCCATAGAAGTCAATTTTAAGATGGCCCAAATTGTAGTCAGGTGCTTAAAAACAAGGCAATATATATATAGATTCAAATATTTACAGGAAAATATCCTCTTAATGAACAAGCCAAAACAAGGTGTGGAATCTCAGCAAAGAAATGAAAACTGTAATAAGAACTTATGGAACAGAAAGTTAAAATATTTGAAATGAAAAATTTACTAATTTGCTCAACAGCAAACTGGAGTTGGTAAAAGAAAGGATTGGTTAACTTGAAGGTCAGATTCAATAATTTCTACTGATCTAAGAACAGAGAAAAGAAAAATCTCAATGATTTATACACAATATAAGAAGTCTAATTTCCAAGTGATTGGAGTCTCAAATAGAGAACAGAATGTGTCACAAAATATCTGGAGATGCATTGGCCAAATTAATGAGAAATATTATCCAAATTAATGAGAAATACTATCCAAGAATCTCAGTGAATCTCAAGCAGGATAAATAAAAAGAACACCAAATCTAAGTACATCAGATGTGAATCTTAAAACTAAAGATAAGTAAATCTTGATATCACCAGTAAAAGTGGTATACTACATATAAGGGAACAATAATAATTTCACTGACTTCTAATCAAAAAAATGGAGACCAGAACAGAGTTAAATGACATTTTTAGTGTTAAGTTAGAATTCTATATCCAGTAAAAAATACCATTCAGAAATTATATGTATGTGAATATATTTTCAGATAATTGAAAATTGAGATAATTATACACTATCAGAAATGCTAAAGGAAGTTCTTAAGGTTGAAGGAATATGACACCAGATTCAAGCTATAGATTTATAGAAAGGACTGAAGACCACTGGACATAATAATATGTGGGTAAATAAAGATATCTTGTTTTTCTTTCAGTTATTTTAAAGGATATATTAAAGAAAATATTATGATATAATATTGAGAGGCTAATAATGTGTCATATACATGACAGCTGTAGCATATAGAAAGATAAGTGTAACTGTACTGTTATGAGATGTCTTTGTTTAACAAGAAGTGGTACAATTTTATCTAAGAAAGATTGCAATAAGAATGCATATTCGTAGAACAATAATGAAAAGAATAATATAATGAGGCATACCTATGAAAACAATACAGAAATAAAATAGTAAAGATATTTAAGTATTAATATTTAAGAAATATATTAATACCTAAGGAATAAAGGAACAGAGGAATATCTAGCAAATGAGACAAATAGAAAAAATAGCAAAACATGAGACTTAAATTCAGTTGTATTAAGAGCTACATTCAATCTAGATATATGGTTGACCCTTAAATGACATGGGGATTAAGGGTACTCAAACACTCCCTGCCCCCACCCTGTCCCAGCAGTTGAAAATCTACATATAACTTTACAATTGGCACTTTTTAAATAAAATTTTATTTATTAATTTTATTTACTTTTGGTTGTGCTGGATCTCCATTGCTGCTCGCAGACTTTTAGTTTCAGTGAGCAGAGACTACTCTTTTGTGGTGCATGGGCTTCTCATTGCAATGGCTTCTCTGATTGCAGAGAACAGGCTTTTGGCACTCAGGGTTCAATAGTTGCAGCATGTGTGCTCAGCAGTTTCGACGTACAGGCTCTAGGGTGCATGGGCTTCATTAGTTGAGGCAAACAAGCTCAGTAGTTGTGGTTCACAGATCCTAGAGTGTGCAGGCTTCAGTCATTGTGGCACAGAGGCTCCGTAGTTGCAGCTCACAGGCTCTAGAGTGGTGGCTCAATAGTTGTGGCACATGGGCATAATTGCTCCAAGACTTTCGGAATTTTCCAGGACCAGGGATCAAACTCATGTCCTCTATCTTGGTAGACAGATTCATATCCACTGTGCCAAGGGAAGTCTAATAGTTGGCACTTTGTATCTGTAGTTCAACATTTACGAATTCAACCAATCTCAGATTATAAATATAGTAGTATATGTGTTGAAAAAATTCCATCTATAAGAGGACCTGCACAGTTCAAACTTATGTTGTTCAGAGGTCTGCCGTAATAAATAGGTCAATGAAAAGGCAGATGTTGTCAGAGTGGGTAAAAACAAACTGAAATAAAAATACACAGATGAATTGAAGGAATAAGTGTAGGTAAAGATATAACATTTGTTGTTGTTCAGTCACTCAATCAGGTCTGACTCTTTGTGACCCCATGGACTGCAATCTTCCCTGTCCTTCACAATCTCCTGGAGTTTGCTTAAACTCATGTCCATGCAAACTGTATACTAGAGTAGTTTTACCTTCTACAACTTCTTTAGCAATTTCTAGTGCTGTAGAAATTATCCCAGTTTTCACTTATCTAAAAATGCCTTACTTTCACCCTCAGTTTTCATTAATATCAAACAAAGTAGATTTCAAAACAAGAAATATTACCATAAATAAAATTGGGAGATTTTATTAAAAAAAAGCTAATTCATCAGTAAGACATGACAATCTTAAATACACAGCTCCTAGTAATATAATTCTAAAATAAGTAAAACAAAAACTAAGTTAAATAGAGAGAGAAATGGATAAATTTTCAATCCTGATTGGGGATTTCAATATTTGCTTAGTAATTGATTGAATGAGGAGGCAGTAAATAAGCAAATAGAATAGCTCTTCCATGTTTTAGTCAGTTTGACCTTTTGATATTTATAGAACCTTCCAACCAACAGCAGACTACACTTTCCAAGTGCACATGGAAGCAAGAGAGAACATATGAATCATAAAATAAGATTAATATAAGTATTAAAATCATACAAAGTATGTTTTCTGACCACAGTGGAATTCAATTTTAAATCAAACAAAAAAATCAGGTAAAAATATTTGGAATTGAACACACAGACTAATAATTGATGGGTTAAAGAATAGATTATAAGGGAAATTGAAAAATATTTGGAACTGAATAGAAACTAAGATGTAAGACATTAAAACTTGTGTCATTCAGCTAACAGTGCTTGGAAAATAGTTTGATTACTAATATAAAATGAAGTATATCAGTCATGGTCCATTTGGGAAACCACAGTTTGAATAATGAAAGTTTAATATAAAGGATTAATTGTAACAGGGGATTACTGTTGGTTCAATGGTGTGTGGGGACACAAATGTCCAGGACTGGCAGAAAGCATTATGGGAAGGGAAACCAAATCAATTTTCTGAATTTGTATCTGTTCCAGCAAAGACAGATTTCTGCCCCTTCCATGGGGAAAGAGATCTATTATAATCAACCTGCCACCAGATTGATTCTTAACAAAGAATGATATCACATTCAGGAGTTATTATTGGTTGCTGCTGTTGGCAGATAAGGTGCTCAGAAATGATATAATTCAGATCACCTTTGTTAAGGGTAAGTCCATATTGTGGAGCCTAGATGTAGGTTCCACCTCTGCTAACATGGCCATTTTGTTCATGGGAGCATTTGAACAAACATTAAGGTAGCTAGGGAAAGATACTGACTGACATCCACAGGGCATGCCATTTTGTCCACCTGACCCCCATAAGCCATCATTTTGATTGATGAGCCACAGTGTGATTTTGGGTCCCAAAATGTTAACATAAATTTTGGGTCAGTGTCAAGTAATCCTTGATAGGTCTGGGTATTTCCTCTTCCTCAGTGAAGCCACTCTACTATATGGGTATATGTCCCTTTGGGGAAAGATTTTGTGGAAAATTTACAATGTGTGTGTTTGTCTTAATTATGCAGGACCCTTCATCAAGGAGACTTGGCCTCCCTTTCAGTCAAGGGGCTCTTGATCTTTGAATTGACATTGATTCGGGAACTAGTTGATAGACTGTGATGCTCCGCTGTGTTGAGTCAAGTCAGGTGATAGATGCAGTGTTAGCCCTGATGTGACACAGAGAGATTCACCTGGTGATTATTCCCTCAGTTCACTAATGTAAAATTAGAATAGATATGCTTAGTGACTGGTAGAATCCCTAACAGTGGTTCCCTAACATATGAGTCATATGGTAGCAGGTATTCAAACAAAGCCCTTAGAATTTTCTCTCCTTTTTGAGATCAGTTCACTTCAGTTCAGTCACTCAGTCATGTCTGACTCTTTTCGACCCCATAAGCCACAGCATGCCAGGGCTCCCTGTCCATCACCAGCTCCTGGAGTCCACCCAAACCCATATTCATTGAGTCAATGATGCCTTCCAACCATCTCATCCCCTGTTATCCCCTTCTCCTCCAGTCCTCAATCTTTCCCAGCATCAGGGTCTTTTCATATGAGTCAGCTCTTTGCATCAGGTGGCCAAAGTATTGGAGTTTCAGACCTTCAACATCAGACCTTCCAATGAACACCCAAGACTGATCTCCTTTAGGATGGACTGGTTGGATTTCCTTGCAGTCCAAGGGACACTCAAGAGTCTTCTCCAACACCACAGTTCAAAAGCATCAATTCTTTGGTGCTCAGCTTTCTTTGTAGTCCAACTCTCACATCCATACATGACCACTGGAAAAACCATAGCCTTGACTAGACGGAACTTTGTTGACAAACCAATGTCTCTGGTTTTTAATATGCTGTCTAGGTTGGTCGTAACTTTCCTTCCAAGGAGTAAGTGTGTTTTAATTTCATGGCTGCAGTCACCATCTGCAGTGATTTTGGAGCCCAGAAAAATAAAGTCAGCCACTGTTTCCACTGTTTCCCCATCTATTTGCCGGGAATTGATGGGACCAGATGCCATGATCTTAGTTTTTTGAATGTTGAGCTTTAAGCCAACTTTTTCACTCTCCTCTTTCACTTTCATCAAGAGGCTCTTTAATTCTTCTTCACTTTCTGCCATAAGGGTGTTGTCACCTGCATATCTGAGGTTATTGATATTTCTCCTGGCAATCTTGATTCCAGCTTGTGCTTCCTCCAGCCCAACGTTTCTCATGATGTACTCTGCATATAAGTTAAATAAGCAGGGTGACAATATACAGCCTTGACGTACTCCTTTTCCCATTTGGAACCAGTCTGTTGTTCCATGTCCAGTTCTAACTGTTGCTTCCTGACATACAGATTTCTCAAGAGACAGGTCAGGTGGTCTGGTATTCCCATATCCTTCAGAATTTTCCACAGTTTATTGTGATCCACACAGTCAAAGGCTTTGGCATAGTCAATAAAGCAGAAATAGGTGTTTTTCTGAAACTCTCGTTTTTTCGATGATCAAGCGGATGTTGGCAATTTGATCTCTGGTTCCTCTGCTTTTTCTAAAACCAGCTTGAACATCTGGAAGTTCATGGTTCACGTATTGCTGAAGCCTGGCTTGGAGAATTTTGAGCGTTACTTTACTAGCGTGTGAGATGAGTGCAATTGTGAGGTAGTTTGAGCATTCTTTGCCATTGCCTTTCTTTGGGATTGGAATGAAAACTGACCTTTTCCAGTCCTGTGGCCACTGCTGAGTTTTCCAAATTTGCTAGCATATTGAATGGAGCACTTCCACAGCATCATCTTTCAGGATTTGAAATAGCTCAACTGGAATTCCGTCTCATTTACTATTCCTTTTCAAGATAGTAAATGAGAAACAATATCGCTTTACTATGGGAATTATAGAGATGAATAGCACCATAAAAAACCTAAAGAAGTGGGGATGATAATACCCATCACATTGCTGTTTAATTCCTTCACTTTGGCTGCAAATAAGTCAGATGTATGTTAGAGAATGATCATGGGCTTTTGTAAACTTAATCTGATTGTAATGCCAATTGCTATTGCTTTCCCATATGTAGTGTCTCTAAGGAAGCAAATCCACATAGCATGTGACAGTTGCTTTTACCTGGAAGGCCCAGTAGTGTATTTTCAGTCTTACTTCGGGGCTATGACAATTCTACTGCTCCCTATCATACTATAGGGGCTTCCCTGGTAGCTCACCTGGTAAAGAATCTGCCTGCAATGCAGACCCTGGTTCAATTCCTTGGGAAGATCCCCTGGAGGAGGGCATGGCAACCCATTCCAGTATTCTTGCCTGGAGAATCCCATAGACAGAGGAACCTGGTGGGCCCCAGTACATGGGGGTCACAAAGAGTCAGACACGACTGAGAAACTAAGCACAGCACATCATACTATAGACCACAGAAATCTTGCTTGTCATGACATTTCATACAACATCATATATACTAGTGTATTGATATTGTACAAATTGGACCTGTTGAACAGAAAATAGCAATTATTTTAGATGTCTTAGAATAAATGGTGAGTTCTAATTCTGTATCAGTCAAGGCCCAAATAGACAAATGCTGCTTGATGAAGGGAAAGGCTACCCATTCCAGTATTCTGGCCTGGAAAATTCCATGGACTGTATGGTTTATGGGGTCGCAGAGTTGGACATGGCTGAGAAACATTCACTTTCAGTTTATAATTTGAATAAGGAGTTTAATATAAAGAATTAGTAACTGTTACAATGGAGAAGGGAATGGCAACCCACTCCAGTATTCTTGCCAGGAGAATCCCATGGACAGAGAAGCCTGGCGGGTTACAGTCCGTGGGGTTGCAAAGAGTTGGACAGGACTGAGTGACTAACACACACACACAACTATTACAAGGGACTGGAGCAATGAGAATATTGGATAGAATCTAAGATAATCCTGAAGAATGCAGGAATAGCAAATCCAGCTGCTATCCCTAGGGCTAATATAGGGTATTATGGGGAACAGATTTTCTCTACATTTTTTAGTGATCCTATAAAAATCTCAGTTTTCTGAACCATGGAAATGCATAAGCTATCAGGGTAGAAGGTTTGCTTTCATTTCCCCTAGGAACATTTCACTTCTTTCAATGAAGATTAGAACTGAGGCAATTATTTCCTTACAATAAGCTTCTCTTATCTTCCCAAGAGTCAAATGGTTTTGGGTAAGGCACCTTGTTGTTGTTCAGTCACTAAGTCAAGTCTGCTCTTTGCAACCCCATGGACTGCAGCACGCCAGGCTTCCCTGTCCTTCACTATCTCCCAGGGCTTGCTCAAACTCAAGTCCATTGTATTGATGATGTCATCCAACCATCTCATCCTCTGTCTGCCTCCTTCTCCTCCTGCCGACAATCTTTCCCAGCATCAGGGTCTTTTCCAAAGAGTCGGCTCTTCACATTTGGTGGCCAAAGTATTGGAACTTCAGCTTTAACATCAGTCCTTCCAATGAATATTCAGGGTTGACTTCCTTTAGGACTGACTAGTTTGATCTATTTGCTATCTAAGAAACTCTAAAGAGTCTTCTCCAACACCATAGTTCAAAAGCATCGATTCTTCAGTGCTCAGCCTTGTTTATGGTCCAACTCTCACATCTGTACTTGACCACTGGAAAAACTATAGCTTTGACTATATGGATTTTCATCAGCAAAGGGGTGTCTCTGCGTTTTAATATGCTGTCCAGGTTTGTCATAGCTTTTCTTCTAAGGAGCAAGCATCTTTTAACTTCATGACTGCAGTCAGTGTCTGCAGTGATTCATTATTTCTCTGCTTGTTTACATTTCAAAAAAGGTGGAGCCTGGAACCATGATGAAATCTCTAGGTTGTTAAAGCCATAGACACTCTATCTTCTTCCTGGAGAGATTTATTTACATAACAAAGGACTAGAGTAAGGATTCTTTGCATTCTGTCTCCAAGGAGATACTCAGAAGGAGAAGGAAGAAAAATAATCTCTTTGCCCTGTATAAAGGGAAGATGTTTATATTTCTCCATCACTTGAATACAGAGTTATCCTGCCACTTGTGTAGGATATATTTTCCATCTGGCTCTTATCACAACACTCTGCATGGTTGCAAATGTGGAGAGACTTATGATCCAATGCTATTCTGACTGTTGACTGTGAGGTGAGCATAATAAGAAATCTGCTCTGATTTGGAAACTTCATTCAAAAAAAAATTAATAATAATGAATGTTAAAAACCAACAACACTCAAGGAAGAGACAACCTTTTCTGCATAAGGGCTAATATCCATACCTTATTGGAGAGGCCACAACATCAACCCACTATATGGTAGAGACACTGCAGCATGCCATGCTGGGAGAATTTGGATGAAATCTAAACTTTGGAACGTGCTAGAAATCTGCCCTCTATTGTACCGGGGAAAGCTATTCTGAGATGCTCTACTATGCAAAGAGCCATCCTAAAGTAAATTGTTTATTTCTAGGTGCTGTTGATTGCCATGCACTGCAGAGCTGGAGAATCTGCCCATGTTGCAGGAACTTGATGCTGGAGAAGCCAAGTCATGCTGAAGAAAACTGCTGAATGAAGCACAGTGGAAATGTGAAGGAAGGTCCCTTCCTCCTGCAATGTATCTAATAGTGTCCTGAATTGACAAAGCTTAGCATTGTACCAGCTGTCAGGAGCCCAGCTCAGTTTCTTCAGAGCAAGCAGTGAAGGCAAATTTGAAGTTGAAGGGAAATACATTGATAAATGGCACACAAAGAAAAATGTAAAATCAATTATGTATTGCTTCTTCCACTCAGGAGGGAGTAACTACTGCTCTATTAGTCCTTTCATCACACACACACAAAAATAATGAAGTGGGAAAAGCATGCAAATCAATTGTTTTCAGATTTGGGACAATAGGCAGTGAAAGAATGTGATTATGGAGAGACTGAAAACATGAAAGTTAAGCTTCATGATTGCCCTGGTCTTTTGTTTAAAGGCTCTTTGCAAAACATGACATAGTGAAGGGGAGTCTAAGAAGAAGACATGGTTTTACTGAGCTGAAGAAACAAAAATTGAAATTTAGAGATGGCAGTATGGCTGGTACATGTGGGTCAGAGTAGAAGAGAAGAGGAAGCTCCACAGAATAAAAGCTGCAGAATGATACATAAGTATCTCTTGGTCTTTAGAAGAATACTAAGCTATGCATATGCAGAGCCAGGCATTAAAAGGCTTGCATAGAATAATTAAGGGGAAATGTAAGGTAAACAGAGGTTCTGAAGTTTGTATTTGGCTGGGAGACATTGGTGTTTGACCAATTAGAGAAGAAAAGTTTAACTAAACAAACTAGGTCCTCCATGGAGACCCTAGTAAGACTATACCTTCAGGATAAAGCCATGCTAACCCTAAAGTAAAGACTAATGAGTCCGGCCCTATCAAACAGAGAACTCAATCAAGTCAAGTTTAATAGGATCTACAAGTAACCTACATACATAACAGAACAAAGTTCAATGTTTTGTAAAGGTATAAAAGGAAAAAATACAGCACACTACACATAAAATTCAAAATCTCTAGCATTCACTAAACTACTTGGTATATGAAGAAGCAGAAAGATGCCCATTACAGTGAGAAGAAAATCAGAAGAAAGAGATCTAGACATGAAAGAGGAGATGAAATTAGGCAAGGTTGCTAAAACATTTACAAATATTATATACACTCAAGGATTAAAAGAAAGCATGAAGGTAATGAGAAGAATGAAAGGTATAAAAGAACCAAATGAACCTTCTGTACATAAAAGATTGTATCATAAAGATTGTATTATTATTGTGCAAAGAAGATTTTCAATTCATTTCAGTCACTCAGTCATGTCTGATTCTTTTTGACCCAATGAACTGCAGCACGCCAGGCCTCCCTGTCCATCACCAACTCCCGGAGTTTACTAAAACTCATGTCCATTGAGTTGGTGATGCCATCCAACCATCTCATCCTCTGTCATCCCCTTCTCCTCCCACCTTCAATCTTTCCCAGTATCAGGGTCTTTTCAAATGAGTCAGCTCTTCGCATCAGGTGGCCAAAGTATTGGGAGTTTCAGCTTCAGCATCAGTCCTTCCAGTGAATATTCAGGACTGATTTCCTTTAGGATGGACTGGTTGGAGCTCCTTGCAGTCCAAGGGACTCTTAAGAGACTCCTCCAACACCACAGTTCAAAAGCATCAATTCTTTGGCGCTCAGCTTTCTTTATACTCTAACCCTCACATCCATACATGACTACTGGAAAAACCATAGCTTTGACTAGAAGGACCTTTGTTGGCAAAGTAATGTCTCTGCTTTTTAATATGCTGTCTAGGCTGGTCATAACTTTCCTTCCAAGGAGCAAGCGTCTTTCAATTTCATGGCTGCGGTCACCATCTGCAGTGATTTTGGACCCCCTCCAAAAATAAAGGCAGACACTGTTTCCATTGTTTCCCCATTTATTTGCCATGAAGTGATGGGACCAGATGCCATGATCTTAGTTTTCTGAATGTTGAGCTTTACGCCAACTTTTTCACTCTCCTCTTTCACTTTCATCAAGAGGCTCTTTAGTTCTTCACTTTCTGCCATAAGGGTGGTGTCATCTGCATATCTGAGGTTATTGAACTTTCTCCCGGCAATCTTGACCAAGCTTGTGCTTCATCCAGTCCAGCATTTCTCATGATATACTCTGCAAATAAGTTAAATAAGCAGGGTGACAATATACAGCCTTGAAGTACTCCTTTCCCAATTTGGAACCAGTCTGTTGTTCCATGTCCAGTTCTAACTGCTGCTTCCCGACTTGCATTTTGCAGAATATTTTGCAGAACAGATTAATAGTAGATTAGTAACTGTCTTTGTTTCATTGATTTTTCTCTATTGATTTCTTGTTTTCAATTTCATTGATTTCTTCAATAATCATTATTATTTATTTTCTTCCGCTTTAGGTTTAATTTGCCTTTTTTCTCCCTAGTTTCCTCAGATGGAAACTTAGATTATTGATTTTATGCCTTTTTTCTTTACTATGATATGTATTCGATGCTATAATTTTCACTCTAAGCACTGTTGTTACTGAATCCCACTTTGTTGTTTTATTTTCATTCAGTTCAAAATATTTTCAAATTTATCTTGAGATTTCTTCTTTGACCTATGCCATATAATTATGACTTTAAATTTTTAATGTCAATGTGTTCATTCAAAAAGAAGCAAAATATAGCTGCATTTGGGAAAATGTTTTCTTAGGAAATTTGTTGAGTGTCTACCATACGCAGATTTGTACCAGGTTCTAATAAGTCTTTGAAAGTGTAAAGAAGAGTGGCGGCGGCTCAGTCCTGTCCAACTCCGTGTGAGCCGATGGGCTGTAGCCCGCTAGGCTTGTCTGTCCACGGGATTCTCCAGGCAAGAATACTGAAGTGGTTGCCATTCCCTTCTCCAGGAGATCTTCCCAACTCAGGGATCAAACCTGGTCCCCTGAATTGCAGGCAGATTCTTTACCAAGTGAGCCACATTGAGAACAAAATCACTAATGGCGGAAAGTGAAGAGGAACTAGAGCCTCTCAGTAAGAGTGAAAAAGGAGAGTGAGAAAGCTGGGTTGAAACTCAACATTAAAAAAAAACTAAGATCATGGCAGCAGTTCCATTACTTCATGACAAATAGAAGGGAAAAAAGTGGAAGCAGTGATAGATTTTATTTTCTCAGCTTACAAAATCGCTGCAGACAGTGCCTGCAGCCACGAAAGTAAAAGACACTTGCTCCTTTAAAGAAGAGCAATGACAAACCTAAAGAGTGTTTTAGAAAGCGGAGACATCAGTTTGCTGACAAAGATCTGTATAACCGAAGCTGTGGTTTTTCCAGTTGACGTGGAAGCTGCTGAAATTTTATGAGGCTGTGGAGTCAGCAACATGTTAGGGGGAAAATGCACTAAGTTGCTAATTCTGCAGACCGTGTTCACCACCATTAAACTTTCATATCTTAATTGTAACAAATTTAAATTTGATAATTTAATAAGTTTCTGTTCAAGTTTAAAATCTTGCCTGTTGTTGTTACTCAGTTGTTTAAGTCTTGTCTGACTCTTTGGGATCCTATGGACTATAGCATACCAGTTTCCTCTGTCCTCCACTAGCTCTAGCTGTTTGTTCAGATTCATGTCCATTGAGAAGACCAGGCCAGAAAGGGAGGGTTAATATATGAGGCTTTAGGTTCCAAATGGAAGGACCATTTAAATCTTCTCTTTAAATAGGAGGTGATACAATATGCTGCATGTGAGGATGCTCAATGAGGTTGGGGTACTGAGTACAGTGGAGACTGGGGGACCCCGATGGATAGTTCAGTGGGGGCATGGTGTGCAAAGAAGAAATGAACCGAAGGATGACATCCAGCAGGCTGAGGACAGGGCTGTCCAAGTCTTTCTTTGGGACCAGTGACATGGGAAGGAGAGACCAATAGAATCCAGTGTACTGAGTCCTCAGCTTCACACTTTAGTTGTGGGTAAATCAGAGTTCACAGCCAATGATGTAACAATATCTGAGCCTGACAACAAGAAAAAAGAAATACTCTGAAACAGATGTTTTATTTCACTCTTAGAAAGAGGGGGCAAGGGCTTCCTTCGTAGCTCAGTCAGTATAGAAACTGCCTGTAGTGCAGGAGACCCGGGTTCAATGCCTGGGTCAGGAAGATCCCCTGGAGAAGGAAATGGCCACCGACTCCAGTATCCTTGCCTGGAAATCCCATGGACAGAGGAGCCTGGCGGGCTACGGTCCATGGGGTCTCAGAGTCAGGCACGACTGAATGACTAACACTTTCAAGAGAGGGAGAGGTTCTTACGTGTCTATAGAGATGATGAAAGGAGATTAAGTGCAATGAAGGGCATGACTGAAACTTTAAAAGGGAATTTATAATTAATTTATACTGGTGGAGGAACTGTAAGCCTCTGGAGTTCAGAGACTAGATTTACATTTCTTTGTATTCACCCCAGCACCTAGCAATGCTTAAATACATAGTGAGTACTCAGAAAGCAGGAGGAAGGGAGGAAGATGGAGGACATTGTTTTAGGGAATGAATGTTCTGAGCAGGATAAGAGAAGCAAACATGCATGCAGTAAGAGTCTGTCCCACAGCCCACAGGCCAGAATTCACGAACACCTTCCCATGGCTAACTAGCAGTGACAATAGGAAGGTCAAGCAGAGCTGTACTCTGAGAGTGAAGCACGAACCTCCAAACTTGGGCTCCTGAGACCTGAGCTGTTAGCTGTATTCATCTTTTCTCTATTCTCTTACCTGGACTTGAATGCTGTCACATGATTCTGGATCTTCTCATTCCTGGAATCTGGGCTACAGAGGTTGGGATGTATGCAATAACCAATATTGTTAATAATTAACCACCATTGATTTCTCAGACAAGGGTCATTCCCCTCCTCCCTTATTGAAGCCAGGCACTTGGCACCTGTGTGCAGAAGTGAAAAATCTTTCAAAGATTATTGATAACTTTGCATCCCCCTCCACCTCCCATTCTATATATGTAAACCCTGAAAGTTCTGAGCTTTGTAACAGAAGCTCCAACTCACTGGTGGGAAACTTAATTCCACTTTGTGAGGGGGCTGTGTTGCATATGCCCACACTGTTGTTGGCCTTCGCCTTTGCTCAGACAAATAGGAGAGGCAGTAGAGTGGGCTGGAGGATGTTCAGGAAAGAGAGGAAAACAATTGCTCATAAAAGGTTTTCATCCATTCTTTTCCTATCAGACATTTTATTGGGTAAATATTTTCCTGCTTCTGTCTTATTTTGGATAGATAAGAAGGGAATTTTGTCCCCTAAAGAATCTATTACTCGCTTCATGAGCTTGGTTCTATAGCTGGGGGAAACTCTGGCAGAAACATATTCTTTGATGTTGAGCCTTGACTGACTTCTCCCTTAACTTCAGGCACCTTTTCTCTAGCTTTTCCAGCAAGGATAGTGAATTAGTTCTTATGAGGTCTAATATTGGAGAATACAACTTGTACCATAGTGTTACAATATTGCCTGTGAAATCATCAAAACCTTAGCCATTCCAGTGCTCCTCAGTGCTAGTGCTGGGAGTCCCCTGGCCCATTGATGAGTTCTGGTCAATGGAAAGGCTTTGGTGAGGAAGGGTCTCTGGTAGGGACATTTTGTGGGGTGCTTACCCCAACACCATCTTGGGACAGGAGCAGGATTCCTATGAGTTCCATAAGGGTCAATCTTTGTGGAAGTGATTAGAGATTTGACTGTCTGGGATTCTGCTTTGTGTGTATATGAGATAAATTTCCAGTGCTAATATTCTAGGGTAGTAGAAAAGAGTTTATCTTTGAATTCTGGTTGAAATGTTTTGGTTCACCAAACCCCTTCCACAAACTGGGAAATAAACATGACTGACATTTGAATGGCATTGTTACTAGAACATCATCCTTAGATTTCTAATACTTCTTTTGAGTTGCTTATGTTTCAAGTTGCCCATTAAACTCAGTTAATTTCTTAAATGCTCTGTTGAGCTTGTGAAATGTTTTTTTTCTAAACAGAAGTCTTTCATGTATAATTATTAAGCTCTTCATGAATCAGTTCTTTATCACCCTGAGCAAAGGAAAATTAAGGAGCAAACCAAAACACATTTTGAACATCCAGAATGATGTCACAAAATAAATCTGTGCTTTACAATGTATTTTCATTATTTTCATCTGGTATTAGTTTGCTGAGTTTCATCACGATTGGATGCTGAATTTCATAAATGGCTTTTTCTGCATGCATTGAGATGATGGCACAGTTTTTATTCCTGTAATTGTGGCAAAATGAATTGATTGTTAAATTGTCAACCCAATTTTGTATTCCTGGAATATAGCCAACATGATTTTTGTGTATTACCAGTTTTGAATATTATTGTTGTCATTGCCAGATTCTAGTTTAAGGTCATTCTCTCATAAAATAAGTTGGGGAGGGTGATGCCAGCAAGATGGTCAAATAAGACACCCTTCATTTATATCTCCCAATCAACAACAATAATTTGGCACCCATCCTCAGACAGAAGTGCCTTTGTGGGAGCTTGGGGATCCAGTTAGGAGACAGTGAAACCCTAGAGCAGTCCAAGACTGAGGCTGTCTTACTGAGGTGGCTGATTCTCTGACCATGGTCCCAAATGCAGACTTGGAAACAGCTCTGTCCCCCTGAAGATGGAGCTGTAGCCATGTTTGGCTTTGGTTTTGTCATGAGCACCATCTGCCGGGGGACCTCGGAGGAATCATGACCACCTATGCATCAAGAGATATGCAAACAGTCTTGGCTCTGGACCTGGAAGTGGACCATTTACCTACTCTTGCCCCTTTGGGTGTCATCTGGGAGCCCCTAGATGTAACATTGAGATGGCAATGAAGGTCATTTCCAACTTTAGTCCCCCTCACGAGAAGACCAACTAGCAACTATCCATAGACAAGACATCACTGTATAAAAATCCCAGAGCTTCAGAGTGAAGCTGAAGTGAATTTCTGGACCACAGAGATGGAGAAGGACTGCACTGGAAGGGGAAGAATAGAGGTTTCACTTCGAGGGCATTGCTACTGCCCATACTGGCACAGAACCACACCAAGGGATGGCTTCCCAGGACCTACAGTTTCCCCACTGGGAAAAGAGAGCAAGATAGACATCCTGCTCCCTTCAGCTTTGGATACAATTCCTGGGAGGCTCACTAGGGTCTTGCATCGTGGGGAATCACTGTGGGAATCTGTGGGGCTTGATCACTGGGGATCAGAAAGAGGTGGAGAGAAGATGCAGTCAGACCTTGGTGGATCACATTCCTGTTTGTATCAGTGCCCATGTGGCTCTACCTGCCCATCTGCAGAACCTAGCCAATGGTCTCTATAGGCAGTGAAGTCTTTTCCTTGGCTGTACCCAGGCAGGAAAACAAATTTACAGCCCATCCCAACTACTGAGCATAGCCTCTAGTCCTGTCAGGACAGAGGGCTTGGCCAGAGAACCTATGCAGCCCTGGAGCCCATCTTACTGCCAAGAGTCAAGCCAGCAGCCTTTCTCACCTGTTGACCGTATCCTCTGATTTCACTCAACTAGGTAGCCTAAACAGTGACCCTGGGCAGCCTGAGCCCAGCTATGGCCCTATATGATTGCTGAACACAGCTTGTGGCCTCATCAAGACAGGGAACCCAGCTGGTGAATCTACCCAATCATGGAGTATAATCTGTGGCTCCACCCAACCAGGTAGCCCAGAAGAAGAGTCAACCCTGAAGAAGAGTCTCTAGCTCCACCCAGCTACAGGATACAGCTAGATGTCCTGTCCAACCAGAAAGCCTAGCCAGAGACTTTGCTCAACAGTGGAACCTTGCCAGTGGCCTACCTGATTACAAAGCCCAGACTGAGGCTCTATCCATCTTTGGGGCCCTGCCTGATTACACAGCTCAGCCTGAGGCTGTATGACCCTGAAGCCCTGCCTACAGTCCCTCCAGTGTGTAGAGTTCAACCAGTGGCACCATCTGACTGGAGAGCACAGTCTGAGGGCCTGAGACCCACTTCTACCACATCTATTTCAGAACTGTTCTTTTAAAAGCATGTTGGAAGACTGTTGTGTAAACCATATATACATATAAACCCAGAGGTTATGAAGGAAGGAGCAATAGGTGGAACACAGGTGATTTTATTTAGGCAATGAAACCTTGGTGTCATCATACTGTGGTGGATATATGTTATAAATTTTTCAAAACTTTTTGTACAACTCAAGGAGAGAACCCTAATGTAAACTGTAGACTGGTTAACAGTGATGTCACAGTATTGGTTCATGGGTAACAAATGTTGGTTGTGGGGTAGGCTGAATGTGTGTGTGTGTGTGTTGGGAAGGGGAGGGTATGTGGGAACTTCCTGTACTATCTGTAACTTTGCTGTGCACTTTGGCCACCTGATGAGGAGAGCTGACTCACTGGAAAAGACCCTGATGCTGGGAAATATTGGAGCCAGGAGGAGAAGGGGACGACAGAAGATGAGATAGTTGGATGGCATCACCTACACAGTGGGCATGGGTTTGGGTGGACACTGGGAGTCGGTGATGGCCGGGGAGGACTGGTGTGCTGCAGTCCATGGGGTTGCAAAGAGTCGGACACGACTGAGCGACTGAACTGAACTGAACTTAAACTGCTCTAAAAGCAAGCCTGTTACTTTAAAAAGCAAAAAAGGTAACTACCTTCTCTTTACTGCTCTCAGAAGATGAAAAGAATGGTCAGTGTCCTAGAACACATGAAAAGATATTCAGGAGGGGTCGCTGGGAGTCGGACACGACTGAGCGACTTTACTTTCACTTTTCGCATTCGTGCACTGGAGAAGGAAATGGCACCCCACTCCAGTATTCTTGCCTGGAGAATCCCAGGGACAGCGGAGCCTGGTGGGCTGCCGTCTATGGGGTCGCACAGAGACGGACACAACTGAAGCGACTTAGCAGCAGCAGCAGCAGATAGGGAAATACAAGTCAAGAGAGGATTGGGATACCATTTTTATTACAAATTGCAGAATGTTCTAACTCTTTAGCCCTGTCAAGAATATGGAGAAACAGGAACTCCGTCACATTGCTGGTACAGCATCTTTAACAATTATCTAGAACATTATTATAAAACTTAAAATTTACCACTGACTCAGGAATCACTGAAGAATAAGGTCTATAAAGTGCTATAGGTACCCATAGGTAAAAATATACCTAAAAAGATGATTATGTTATATTCTTAATCATAAATATTTTTAATCATCAGTAGAATGGTTGAGTAAATTATAGTCCATCTGCATTATGGAATATTATGCAGCTATGCAAAACAATGAGTTAGATTTATTTGTATTAATATGAAGTGGCATATATAAAATATTTTAAGGGAAAATGCATATTGATGAGTAGCACATGTGGTATAGGACAGATGAAAATAAAGCAAAGGACAGTATATATTTTTGTCCATGTGTATAGCAAAAGAGGGTAAAAGAATGCAGAACAAACCATTAACATTTATTGCCTTGGGGATGGGGAAAAAAGGGGAAGATTGTTTGCGGTTTTCTTTATATAATAGCAGTTGTTTTGTTGCAACAAGTATGTAGTACTGCTTTTGTAGCTTAAGAGGAAAATTCAATAAATTGTAGTAAAAATAAAACCAACAGAAGAGGAGCCCTGGATGACATGGCCTCAGGGTCAAACATCTATGGACAGTCTGATCTTTTATACTTCCAAGAGTGACTGCCTCTCAGTTTAACTCCTGAGCATTACTAAACTAAGAAATTCATTTCTTTTCTGTGTTTTGAGGGATGAAACAAAAAATAAATTCAACCTTCTGCTGTCTGAACATGGTGCACAGTTTCCTTCAGGATAAGATGTCTCTAAGTTAAAGCTCAGAAAGTGGGTGAAGAGAAAAATCTCTCCCTCCACCACATCTCCATCCTGTTCCTAAATTAATATACATCCAGCTTAAGGGTAGAGGGGATACTGTGTCATGCCCCTCAAAAGGGAGTAAAGGAATAAACAGTGTTTTTGATTTCAAAATATGTAAGTCCTGTCTAATTTCGAGCTCAAGCATAAAATATCGGCCATCAAATAATGCATAACAAATTATCCTAAAAGTTATCAGCTTAAAACAACAATAAACAATATCTCACACAGTTTCCTTGGACAGCAAGGAGATCAAACCAGTCAATCCTAAAGGAAATCAACCCTGAATATTCATTGGAAGGATTGATGCTGAAGCTGAAGCCCCAATACTTTGGCCACCTGATGCAAAGAGCCGACTCACTGTAAAAGATCCTGATGCTGGGAAAGATTGAGGCCAGGAGGAGAAGAGGGTAACAGAGGCTGAGATGGCTGGATGGCATCATTGACCCAATGGACATGAGTTTGACTGAACTCTGGGAGACAGTGAAGGTCAGGGAAGCCTGGTGTGCCGCAGTCCATGGGGTCACAGAGTCGGACACAACTGAGTGACTGAACAACAGCAACACACAGTTTCACAGAGTCAGGGCTCTGGGATTGTCTTTGCTCAGTGGTTCTGGCTCAGATACTCTCAGGAGGTCAAGGTGTTGGCCTGGGCCCATCTAATCTGCTTCCCTGTTGGCTGGCTCACATGACTGGAGAATCAGAGCTGGTGGTTAGAGGCCTCAGTTCCTCCCAGGTGTGCTTCTGCATAAGGTTGCTTAGTATTCTCAGGACATGGTAGTTGGACACCTCCAGAGCTAGTGGTCCAAGAAGAAGAACAAGGAGAAGTCCAAAATGTATTTTATGAATGAATCTCAGAAGTCACATGCAATCCCTTTTATACATTCTATTCTGTTAGAAGAAAGTCGCTAAATTTGGGCCGCCATTCAGGGGAGGGGAATTAATTTCACCTTGAAGAAAGGAGTATCAGAGAATGTGTATACATCCAGTACTCACAGCTGCCCTATTTTCTAGGTTTTAGGAATTTCAAAAAATTTCAAGTCTCCTGAAGGCATTCTTTCTCTGTAAAGGTTTTTGGATTTTTTCTTAATAGCTTTTCTTTAATTTTATGAGATTTTGATGATCTAGTGTTCTGTATTCCCTTTTCTTGTACTTATTCCTGTTGATACAAAACCAGAACTCCACATGATTTGATGAAATCTCTGTCCTCATCTTTCCCCCCAAATGACAAATTCATCAATGTCATCATCCCAAAAGTCTCAGTTCAGTTCAGTTCAGTGGCTCAGTCATTCTATTTGCGACACCATGGACTGCAGCACGCCAGGCCTCTCTGTCTATCACTAATTCCAGGAATTTATTCAAGCTCATGTCCATTGAGTCAGTGATGCCATCCAACCATCTCATCCTGTTTTCCTCTTCTCCTCCCACCTTCAATCTTTCCCAGCATCAGGGTCTTTTCCAGTGAGTCAGTTCTTCTCATCAGGTGACCAAAGTACTGGGAGTTTCAGCTTCAGCATCAGTCCTTCCAATGAATATTCAGGACTGATTTCCTTTAGGATGGATTGGTTGGATCTCCTTGCAGTACAAGGGACTCTCAAGAGTCTTCTCCAGCACCACAGTTCAAAAGCATCAATTCTTCAGAGCTCAGCTTTCTTTATAGTCCAACTCTCAAAACCATACATGACTACTGGAAAAGCCATAGCCTTGACGAGACAGACCTTTGTTGTAAAAGTAATGTCTCTGCTTTTTAATATGCTGCCTAGGTTGGCCATAGCTTTTATTCCAAGGAGCAAGTGTCTTTTGATTTTCATGGCTGCAGTCACCATTTGCAGTGATTTTGGAGCCCCCCAAAATAAAGTCTGCTGCTGTTTCCACTGTTTCCCCATCTATTTTCCATGAAGTGATGGGACATGATCTTAGTTTTCTGAATGTTGAGTTTTAAGCCAACTTTTTCTCTCTCCTCTTTCACTTTCATCAAGAGGCTCTTTAGTTCTTCACTTTCTGCCATAGTGGTGGTGTCATCTGCATATCTGAGATTATTGATATTTCTCCTGGTAAACTTGATTCCAGCTTGTGTTTCATGCAGCCCAGCATTTCTCATGATGTACTCTGCATATAAGTTAAATAAGCAGAGTGACAATATACAACCTTGACATACTCTTTTTCCTATTTGGAACCAGTCGGTTGTTTCATGTCCAGTTCTAACCGTTGTTTCCTGACCTGCATACAGGTTTCTCAAGAGGCAGGTCAGGTGGTCTGGTATTCCCATTTCTTTCAGAATTTTCCAGTTTATTGTGATCCACACAGTCAAAGGCTTTCACATAGTTAATAAAGCAGAAATAGATGTTTTTCTGGAACTCTCTTGTTTTTTCAATGATCCAGAGGATGTTGGCAATTTGATCTCTGGTTCCTCTGCCTTTTCTAAATCCAGCTTGAACATCTGGAAGTTCATGGTTCATCTATTGCTGAAGCCTGGCTTGGAGAATTTTAAGCATTACTTCACTGGCATGTGAGATGAGTGCAATTGTGCAGTAGTTTGAACATTCTTTGGCATTGTCTTTCTTTGGGATTGGAATGAAAACTGACCTTTTCCAGTCCTGTGGCCACTGCTGAGTTTTCCAAATTTGCTGGCATATTGACTGCAGATCTTTTTACAGCATCACCTTTTAGGATTTGAAATAGCTCTGCTGGAATTCCATCACCTCCACTAGGTTTGTTAGTAGTGATGCTTCCTAAGGGCCACTTGACTTCACCTTGCTATTCTTTGGGACTCTGCATTCAAATGAGTATGTCTTTCATTTTCTCCTTTGCTTTCCACTTTTCTTCTTTTTACAGCTATTTCTAAGGCCTCCTCATACATCCATTTTGCTTTTTTGCCTAGCTTTTTCTTGGGGATGGTCTTGCTTCCTGTCTCGTATACAATGTCAAGAACCTCCATCCATAGTTCATCAGGCACTCTGTCTATCAGATCTAGTCCCTTAAATCTATTTGTCACTTCCACTGTATAATCATAAGGGATTTGATTTAGGTCATACCTGAATGGTCTAGTGGTTTTCCCTGCTTTCTTCAATTTAAGTCTGAATTTGGCAATAAGCAGTTCATGATCTGAGCCACAGTCAGCTCCTGGTCTTGTTTTTGCTGACTGTATAGAGCTTCTCCATCTTTGGCTGCAAAGGATATAATCAATCTGATTTCAGTGTTGACTATCTGGTGATGTCCATGTGTAGAGTCATCTCTTGTGTTGTTGGAAGAGGGTGTTTGCTATGACCAGTGCGTTCTCTTGGCAAAACTCTATTAGTCTTTGCCCTACTTCTTTCTGTCCTCCAAGGCCAAATTTCCCTGTTACTCTAGATGTTTCTTGACTTACTACTTTTGCATTCCTGTCCCCTATAATGAAAAGGAGATCTTTTTCGGGTGTTAGTTCTAGAAGGTCTTGTAGGTCTTCATAGAACCATTCAACTTCAGCTTCTTTAGCATTACTGGTCAGTGCATAGACTTGGATTACCGTGATTGATTTGCCTTGAAAATGAACAGAGATCATTCTGTCGTTTTTGAGATTGCATCCAAGTACTGCATTTCATATTTTTTGTTGACTATGATGGCTACTCCATTTCTTCTAAGGGATTCTTGCCCACAGTAGTAGATATAATGGTCATCTGAGTTAAATTCACCCATTCCAGTCCATTTTAGTTTTCTGATTCCTAAACCCAAATGTCTATTGGGGCTAATACCATTGTTTCTTATATCTCTGTGTTCACAGGAATCAGCAAAATATTAATAATATCTGACATTTGCACAGCACTGACTTGAAGTCAGGCACTGTTCAAAAGAGTTTACATGCACCCACAGAAGTACACCAAGCCATCCTTCACGACTCAATCTTTAGTCACAGTCTATCTTGCCCTCCTACCCTCTCAACTTCCAAACATTTCCCATGGGGAAACCATGACCCATCCCTGGCAAAAGTTCTGTATCTTAAACCTCATCTCTTGGATGTTTCATGTTTTTGCTCACACTGAAACTTGGATCTCCCTTGATAGTGTTGCTTCTTCTCCAGCCTTATATAACAGACATTCTCTCCTGCATCCTTTGTTATAATTGAGCATGAGGATGGGATAGCTTTTGGTTCCCCATTGCTGCTCCCAGGTCATTTCCCCTCCTTCTTCCTTGAAGACATTGATTTTTGTCTTAGCTCCCAGTGAGTTTTGTTCTCACACTGCGTCCATCACCTACTTCTGTGGTCATACACATACATTCTATGCAATCTCAAAAACGACAGAATGAACTCTGTTCATTTCCAAGGCAAACCATTCAGTATCACGGTAATCCAAGTCTATGCCCTGACCAGTAATGCTGAAGAAGCTGAAGTTGAATGGTTCTATGAAGACCTACAAGACCTTGCTCATTTTTCATTTTGGCTATGGGAGGTTGGTGCAAAAGTAATTGTGAGTTTTGTGTTGTTTAAATTTGCCATTTGATATTGGAATATGTTCTCAAGTAAATGGGGCTATGTTATACATTGTTTTAGTGTACATTTCTTGGTTTTTTTTTTTGCTAGTGACATTATTTGCTGTATGTTTTATATTTATTTTAGACTATGGAAATGATGTTAGACAAAAAGCAAATTTGAGCAGTTTTCTTATTCAAGTTCAAAATGGGTCATAAAACAGTGGAGACAACTCACAATATCAATAGTGCATTTGGCCCAAGAACTGCTAATGAATGTACAGTGCAGTGATGGTTCAAGAAGTTTTACAAAGGAGATGAGAGCCTTGAAGATAAAGAGCATAGTGGCTGGCTATCAGAAGTTGACAATGACCAATTGAGAGGATCATGGAAGCTGATCCTGTTACAACTACATGAGAAGTTGCCAAAGAACTCAATGTTAACCATCCTACCGTCATTTGGCATTTGAAGCAAATTAGAAAGGTGAAAAAGCTTGATATAGGTGGGTGTCTCAAAGGCTGACTGCAAATTAAAAAAATCATTGTTTTGAAGTGTTGTCTTCTCTTATTCTATTCAACAACAGTTTCTCAGATTGTGATGTGTGATGAAAAGTCAATTTTGTATGACAACTGACAATGATCAGTTCAGTGGTTAGACTGAGAAGAAGCTCCAAAGCACTTCCCAAAGCCAAACTTCCACAGAAAAAAGTCATTGCTTGGTAGTCTGCTGCCTGTCTAATCCACTACAACTTTCAGAATCCCAGTGAAACCACTACATCTGAGAAGTATGCTCAGCAAATCGATGAGAGGCAACAAAAACTGCAAAGCCTGAAGACAGCATTGGTCAACTGAATGGGTCCAGTTCATCTCCATGACAACACCTCACCACAGGTCGTGCAACCAATGCTTCAAAAGCTGAATGCATTGGGCTATGAAAGTTTGCTTCATCCACTATATTCCCCCAACCTCTCACCAACCTACTATACTTCCTCAAGCATCTAGACAACTTTTTGCAGGGAAAATGCTTCCATAACCAGCAGGACTCAGAAACTGCTTTCGAAGAGTTCATTGAATCCCAAAGCATGTATTTTTATGCCATAGGAAAAAATAAACTTATTTCTCAATGCAAAAATGTGCTGATTGTAATGGTTCCCACTTTGATTAATAAAGGTGTGTTTGAGCCTAGTTATAATGATTTAAAATTCACAGTCCTAAACTACAGTTATGCTTGCACTAACATTAATTAGTGTTATGGGAAGAAATTATGATCTTTCATTTAGCCATGGTCAAATTTTTTTTTAAAGTATAATTTATAATGGATAACCCAAAGAAGAAATATTTCTGTTGTGTCATGTTATTTGTATTTTTTTTTTTTTGGTATACAGTTGGTCATTTCTTTTTAAATTAATTTTTATTGGAGTATAGCTGCTTTACTATGTTGTGTTAGTTTCTTGCTATACAGCAAAGTGAATCAGTCATACAAGATACATATATTCACTCTATTTTTGATTTCCTTACCATTTTGGTCACCACAGAATGGTCATTTCTTTTCTTAGTAGTAAGGTAAGTGAGAAGAGGTTGAGAACTTTACAATCCAGTGACTTTATAAACACAGAGTATAAAGAGCCCCTGCTTCTAAATGTATAGAAACTCTGTTCTATTAAGAAGAAGCAAGAAGCTTTCTGAGATATTCACAAGTTCTTTTGGAGCTATTTGTCACAAATTCCTCCCAGAATATTCTTTCACTAAATACCTAACCTCTATGCAAGTTGTGTAAGTTTGCCTAAGATGTAACCATTACCTGGGAAGCATATAATACATACATTGTTCATTTTGTGTATAAAAATCTTACACATTATACATTATAGAAGAATGAATTTTTCACTAAAATTGCAAATGAACTAATCAGCCATATGTTAATATGACTCATTACTCTGTAAATCATGTACGTTATTCTTTTTTTTTTGTGAGGGAGAAAGAAGAGGGGAAAGAAACTATTCATGTCCCATGACCTACTTTTTCTCCTTTCAGCAGCAACAAATAAAGGATGTCCTTAGATATTCTGATTTCAACATAATATGAAACTGTTTTTTTTTAATAAAGTTTAGTCTCCATGGGTATTCATACAACTGTTTTCCCTCTGAAATCTATTTATGGGGTGTTGTGTATGAGGAGCCTGCAGATTTCCATACATCAAGCCCTTTCAATCTGCCAGATCCTCTCCCGTTTCTAGGGAACTAAACTTCCTTGGAGTTGTGCCATCTACTTCTCTTAAAGCCACAACTTCCATCATTCCTACATGTTGCCAAGCCATTCTAATCACCTTGGTGGGCTCCATTTTTGAAACACAAAGATTTCTAGTCCTCAGACTTAAACAGAGAGTGCTTTATTTACATCTCTCTGAGAAACATCTCACATCAAGGAGCTTCTATGTGGGTGTTAACAAAAAAGGGAAAAAAAGAGATGTTTTATTTAATACCGATAAAGCCATAGCAGAAAAAAAAAATCTAGAAGTCTGAAATCCATGCATCCTCAGGGTTGGTCCATTTCATGCCTCTTTTCTGGCTTTGAGTGCTAGGTGGCTGCTGTCAGTCCTTGCTGTTTGTTGACTTGCGGCTGCATCACCATAGTCTCTGCCTTTCTCTTTACATTGACTTCTCCTGTATGTCTTCTTCCATGTTCTCCTCCTCTTATAAGGTCACTTGCCAATGGATTTAATTTAAGGCCCATCATAATCAGGGATGACCTCATCTCAAGATTCTTAGTTACATCTGCAAAGCCTTTACCAAATAAAGTCACATTTATAGGTACCAGGTGGATGTATCTTTGGGAAAACACCAGTCAACCTACAATCATCTTGACTTTTTCCATTTCTGTGCTTTCTCCTTCTGAATTTAATGCACAAACCTTTCTGTATTCATTATCTCTTGATCTAGCACAGAATAACTCTTCATAATTAATTAACTAGAAGTCTGGGAACTAGACTTTGATTTTGGATTTTGTAACCACTACCTGACAATGTAATCTTGGATAAATTTAATCACTTTGAATCATATTTTTCATGCTGGTTGCCAATATAGAAATCAGGCCTCGCTTAAGGAAAAGAAAAGTTCATTGTGAGTTATGACAACATCTCATAAAGCTCGTGGATAAGAATATAGTCAGACTTTAGGAAGACCATAGACCATGGAAATTGAAGTTTTAACATTCTTTCTCACTTTTTGGTCTCTATTTTTCTCTGCAATCTATGTAATTCTTACCTACTCTTGTGACTTTTTCTCACAAAAGCTCTCTAATGTTACAGTTCCACCCACTTGGACAGCTTCTTCTCACCTTTCCCTACCACTTCTTGTTTCTTTTTGCTTGTCCCCACTTCTCTTAACATTTCTCTCCCCATCTCTATTTCTGTCCCAGTTTCAGATTACTGATTGAGGGAATGAGAATGATTCAATTGGGTTATTTCTTGATTCAACCAACTTTGACCAGAGATAGGGCCATATTATACAAAGATGGGTATTGAGGAGGAAGACATAGAGATTTGGGATTAGGGTAGTTACCCTGAGGAAAGGGGAGTTTGGCAAATTCACAAAAAGGTGTACCACATTTTCCTTCAATAAAATGGAGCTAATAGTTCCTACTGTGCTTACTTCACAAGACTTTTTTAGGATCAGTGTATATATCATGAACAAGAACACATTGCAAATTGTATAGTATACATAGGAAGGAATTGTTTTAAAGTTTATGGTGCTATATTTGGGTTCTGGACAAGTAGCAGACTTAATTTTTTTTTTTTAAACTAGAATAAGTGAATGAATCATCCAGTGGTGAAGTGGGTAAAGATTTGTAAGAGTTCATCACCATGGCTACTAAAGTTTTCATTGTTTCCACAATGGCAGGAAATCTCAATTTTAGAAATGGGGATGAAGTTGTTGTGAGAGAGGAAGAAGCTGGAGCTGCAAGTTTTAAGTGGGTGATGTTTGTAAGTAGAGGCCACCCGTCAGAGAAATCCAGACAACAATGGCAACTGAATGGAAATTCTGAACTACTTAGACAGAAAACGCCAGACTTCATATAATATTGCTTTCTCAATTGTTTATCATATGGATATTTATTTTCTGAAAGGTTATGAAAAGCAGGGTAAATCCTTGACAACAGGCATAACTGTCAGTCATAAAATAAATGAAGTTATTACATTTCTTGGGGATCTATGATTTGGTTGATGTTAGAGATGTAAGAGTGGGTTTATCTTACAACAGATGGATCAAAGAGGTTAGATATGTTTTTTCCAGAAGATTGTGAGTTGGGATTTTTACTAGTTCTTTCTATCTTGTTTCCAACAGAGCTGGAGCAGTAATATATCTACTTCCTCTGGCTTTGTAGCACCTATGCACCAGGAAAGGTCAATTGTACTGGACAAAGAGGGAAGCACAGAATGAGCTCCTTGGGTCATTTTTCTCTGGGCCTTACAAAGACAGGTTCTTACTCTTAAGATCATCTTTCTGTCCCTCATTGTACTATTTCATTAAAAAAAATCATACAGGAAAATTCCTAGCGTAGACCTGGTAGAAAAAAACCAAAATATCATTCTAAGGCTTTAAGTTAGACTTTAAGTTAGTTTGGCTGAAGGACATTGCAAGCAGCATATGTGAACCAGTCCAGGTCATCAAAATAAGACACTTGTATGCATTTCCCTAGAGTGTCATCTGTGCAAAATACGCTCTATTAAGAGTCTATAAGAATGTGCCCTCTTAAGAATTCTTAATATATCCTATTAAGAATCTATAGCAGGAGACAGCTGGTTGAAGATTTGGGGTCCTGGCTATCTTTCTATTATCACTGCTAAAACCAAGCACATAAGCAGGTGGTCACTAAGTGATGAATTAACGAACACTTTACTGAACATGTCCTTTGCAATGTGGTGCTGAGATTCATCTGTCTTATTTTATGAAGCATCAGCAGTTCCTGATTCCCTCTCTGAAAATGGCAATGTTCCCTGGAGGAAGAAATGCATAACTTTTTTCTTGGCAGTTGAGAACACCACTACGTTGCTTGTCTTCGGTTACAAATGGAGAGATTAGTGTTGGCCATCAGAGCAGACTCTTCCCCAGAGAGAGGGTCACAGGCACAGAAAGGAAAAATAAAGATGCAGAGACATATTTGGTTTAAGAGATGATACTTGAAAGAATACAGGTCAAAATATCTTGATAGTCTTGGTGATGCAGAATATCAAATCGTTAGCTAAAAATGGGATGAACAGGGCTAAAGTTGATTGGGAAAATTCAGTGTGGTGAATGTGGGAAAAGACAAAAGCAGACTCATTCTATCTTCAAATATTTATTTGTATGTCATATATTTGTACTTTATTTGGGTCTCTACTCACATGTATCTTCTCAGATAAGCTTTAAAAGCCTGCCCACTAATAATGCATGTGTGCTCAGATGCTCAGTTGTGTCTGACTCTTTGCAACTCCCTGGACTATAGCCCACCAGGCTCTGCTGTCCTTGGAATTTTCCAGGCAAGAATACTGGAGTGGGAAGCCATTTGCTACTCCAGGGGGTCCTCCTAATCCAGGGATCGAACCCATGTCCCCTGCATTGGCAGGTGGATTCTTTACCACTGCACCACCTGGGAAGCCCTACCCATTATTGATAGTATTTCTATTACTCACAAATACCCTTGTTTTGTATTATTTCCTTAGAAGTCACATTTTAAGATTATATTTTATACTTATATATTTATTTATAATCTTTCTCTCTACCAAGAGAGAAGACCCTTTGCTTTGGTTGAACCTACTGGTAAGCGGAATCTGAGTTGGAAGTAGGAGGACAAAAGATTATTGTAAAGGGAACACCTATGAAAGGAAAAGGGAGGAAGCAAGGTTAGGGAGGGTGAGTCATCAGATCATGGTATATATCTGACAGTCTCTGCTGGCCCAGTAGGGAACAGTAGCAAAATTACTGCCTATTACAGAAATCCCACACTGGCGGAAATGGCTGGGCCATTTTACCGCAGTCTTGGCTGGAGGGATTCCCACAAGTGTTGTCACCTTGACTCCGAAGTCCAGGTGGATCTGATGGAGTCTGAGGATCTCAGCCATCCATACTCCTCACATACAGGCGACAAAGGCGATAAATCCTTTCTTGAAAGGGAAATCTAAAGAGTCTTTTAGATCCATGTCTGCCACAGTCCATACCTTACATTGCACAGATCCATATCCAAAGTGGATTCAAGAGGTAGCTTATCAACTGTTCCATTCAGTCTCTTTTATTTTATTTTATTTTATTTTATTTTATTATTTTATTTATTTATTTTAGTTGGGGGCTAATTACTTTACAATATTGTAGTAGTTTTTGCCATACATTGACATGAATCAGCCATGGGTTCACATGTGCTCCCCCTCCCGAACCCTCCTCCCACCTCCCTCCCCATCCCAACCCAGTCTCTTTTCTTGAAGGAAAACCTAGAAGATGGAGGACATTAAAGAAAATTGCAACCTTCACCACTGCAGTTGGTCTGGGAGCCACAACTGATACTAATAATTTTCCTTTCTCAATTATCAATTCTAAGTTTCCTTCATCCTCAGATATCACCACTAAAGGTTTTGGTGGATCACTTGTGGTGTCACCAAACTTCCACACCTGAGATTTCTGATTTCCTGGTAATCATATCCTTCACGGGCAGAGGTTGCTGACCCAGCCATTTACAATTACCATAGGACGAGGGAGTACAAAGAAGTGTCTGAGGGGATCATCAAGTTCCACATATCTTCCACCCAGTCCCCAATGTGCAAAAAGATTCCTACCTCTTCCTGCTGATCAGAGTTGATTAACCTGACCAGGATAATGTCTCCTTTTCTTACCTGCTAGTCTTTGGATGGAAAAAGTCCATGTGGCAGTCATAGGTTGTTATTCAGCTCCCGGGCTGTACAGCCACCATGTATTATTTACTTGCACTCACATATTGATCCAACACATTCATAAACCAAGCAGCAGCTCCCCTCCCCTCTTTGTAGCTGGCTATACAAAACCCCCACCCAACAACCATCACAGTGAGTTGAGGGAGAACATTGCTGATGCAACCATGGTGGCTGACACTGGGATCTAGATTACATGTTTCTGGAGCTTGCTTGTGCCTTTTGGTCCTACTTGTACCAAATCTCACATGTACTATTGGATCTTATAATGGATTGATACTGACTTTCTGACTTTGCGGGTCAAATAGGATCCAACTCCTAAAGGACATTTCGAGATGCATGGTCACTTGGTGTCCTATTATCAAACATTCTGTTTCTACCAGGGCCCAAGTAGGTTTTCCAAAAGTGTGCATGTAATTCTCTGCTCTAGACGGTATGACCTTTCTCCAAAACCTCAGAGACCTGTGCTGTGATCCTTTTCCTGGAGTTTGTCATAAATTCTCCACTGCACTTTTCCCTATCATTGACATTTCCAACACAATAAGTTGTGCCACCTCATACAATGCAAGTGATAGCTGATTGTACCTCAACCTGGATCTGCAACAGAGCCTTTTCATATTGTAGGTCAAGCTCCAAGTTGGAAGCTTCTCATGTAATATAAGGGCCAGAATATTATACCCACATGGGGACCATACTGCCTCCAGAATTCAAAGGGGCATAGCAGGCATTGGCACTTTCAATTTTGTGGTAAGGAATACCACAAGATGTGGTAAGGTATAGCCATTTGCTGTTGGCTTTGGAGGGGATGTCATGCCATGACTCTGATCAATGGACCTCTAAAATTGAAATGGCAAATTTCTCAATGTTCAGGATTTATTTCTCTCTCTCCATAGTACTGAGGCTTTCCCAGGTGGCACAATGGTAAAGAATCTGCCTGCCAGTGCAGGAGGTGCAGGAGATCCAGGAGACACGTGTTTGATCCCTGGGTTGGGAAGATCCCCTGGAGTATAAAATAGCAATCCACTCCAATATCCTTGCCTGGAAAATTCCATGGACAGAGGAGCCTGCTGAACTATAGTCCATAGGGTCACAAAGAGTCGGATTCGACTGAGCACACACACACACATCTGTAGCACATGTGTCTTACCAAACCCTTCAGTATGTTATCCATCTTGAACTCACCCCACCTAACTAGCATATCACTGATGTGAAGGGTGAGTGTGGTGGTCTGTGGAAATGGCTTATGGAACCATTGGGAGAGAGAGACAGAATCTAGCCAAGAGCACTGAGGAATAGCTTCTGCATTGACACTGCAGAACTGAGTCATCCAGGAAACTCCTGCGTTTTTTTCCTTGTTTTCAGAGTTAGGATGCAGATTCTTTTGGAACCTACCCAAATTGTGGCTATCACTGGGAAATCACAACATTCAAAAGTCTACTTAATTAGAAAGACACTACCACTATTGCCACTGCCTCCCCATGCTGTATTTGCTCTGATCTGTCCCAGCAACACAGATCCCTAGTACTCTGCTTCTCAATATTCACAAGCAGAGACTGGACAATGGCATGTCTCTTTAATTCTATTGCTGAAAACTCAGTTCCTGTGCCCCCCACCAAATGCAGTCTCTGCCTCAATTCCAGCCTTCAGGTCTCACATATGTGTATCTGTTTGACTCTAAATCACATTGAGAACCCTAGTTTCCAGGGAGTCTGGGAAATACAGCATTTAGCATTTCACTCTCTGCCCTTCAGAAAGGCAAGTGAGAAGAGTGAAATGGACATTGGACACAGGTCTACTGTTTCAATCTCAATAATGATCCTTCATCAGGTGTTTTTTTGAGAGGATTAAATGTGGTAATATATGGAAGTGCTTATTTCAATAGCCACATGTAGTAATATGCAATAATTGTTGGGTTCGCTTGCCTAAACCACTTATTCATAATTTAAGAATAAATTTTCCATGTCTAAATGCTATACAATTAATATTGCCAACATGAATTCACTGTCCATTTGTCCATGGATACAGCTGGAAATGACCTCTACTTGTCTGAGATTATAATTGTGTATAGGATTCACATCTTCAATTATCTGCTGTTCAGAACTGTAGCCATGAGCCACATGTAGCCATTGAGCACGTGAAATGTGGTCAGTCTGAACTGAGCTGTGCTGAAAATATAAAATATGCATTGAATTTCAAAGACTTTGTGTAAAAAATGTAAAAATACTTCATTAATAATTTTATACTGATTATTACATGGTAAAATAGTAATATTTTAGAAATATTAAGTTAAATAAAATATATTATTTAAATTTACTTCTCTAGTTTTACATTTTTTAAAGTTTGGCTGCTAGAAAAATTAAAATTACATATGTGGCCTGCATAATATTTCTTTTGGACAGCACTGTCATAAATAAAGCAAGGGTAAAATTCTCTGAAGGATAAGGTGGAAAGGTATCTGGTAGGGGAGGGGTGGGTAGTTTGATGGGAAGGTTACAGAACTGTTCCCTGAACTCCACCTTCTAATCTTCTGTCTCCCTTTTGGGAGGGTATTCCTATCACGATTTTGAGTTCTCCTGTCTCTCTGGTCTTAATTTTCCATATACTTGTACAGATGAGTCAGTTTTTAAAAACTTCATTAAAAATATTATGAGAAACCATAAAGAAATATGCTTATGTCTGACTTAGAAATTAGCTCTCCCTCCCCCATCCTCACTGTTCTTTAAGTTACGATTCCCAGGAATATTGTTTTCTCCCTGTACTAACTTGAACACAGAGCTCAGCCCTTCTCCAGGTCTACAAAATAACCCATAAAATCACAAGTGAGCAATAAAGATGGTGTTCTTGAAGATCCCTTACGGGAAACAGAGGAAGGGGTTTACACTGTACACTCAAAGCAAACAGCCTAACACCCCCTCCAAATTAGACACTTCTGATCTTTTCCTAATTCTCTTCTCTGCCACTCAACCAATAGGGGTTCTCTCTCCCCACCAAGTCTTTCACTCACTCCTCATATTGTCTTTCTGCCTTACTGGCCCCTTTCTTCCTCTTTAGAATCCTCTCTTGTTAAAATTCCTCATCCTTTTATTAGGCGGAACAATTTAATTGCTGTATTGTGTTACTTGAGCATTTCCTTAGGGTCTCATATTCCAAAGAAAGTAATTTCTTTTGAATAAATACAAAGTCTCCCTAAGAGGAATTTGGGGAAATATGATTTTCTTCATTTCATTACACAGAATAAATTGGATAAGTTTGGAAAGTAAAGGTTTTCAATGCTAAAACATTTGGTAAATGTAATAAGGAGCTTTACCAAGTCTCAAGTCTCCTTATCGTAGGAGCTGCTGCTGCTGCTGCATCGCTTCACTCGTGTCCGACTCTGTGCGACCCCATAGACGGCAGCCCACCAGGCTCCCTCGTTCCTGGGATTCTCCAGGCAAGAACACTGGAGTGGGTTGCCATTTCCTTCTCCAATGCATGAAAGCGAAAAGGGAAATTGAAGTCTCTCAGCCGTGTCCGACTCTTAGTGACCCCATGGACTGCAGCCTACCAAGCTCCTCCGTCCATGGGATTTTCCAGGCAAGAGTACTGGAGTGGGGTGCCATTGCCTTCTCGGTATCATAGGAGAGCCACTGGCTAACCACATTTAGACTAAAAAAAACTACCTACAACTTGTACCTTCCTTTCTAAATCTTGGTTTCAATAAGACAGGTTCTATTTGTTTTATATTATCAGGAGCAGCCCATCAGTTCAAGGGCAAAGGTCAACTCAAGTCCCTCTCGGCTCCAGTCCTTAATAGCGTCCTTTGAGAACAGGTGTTTGATTCAAAGTCAATAATAGGTCATAGTTCTTTTGTGGAACTGTGCTAATTAGCCCCCTGAATTCTGATATATGACCTAATCTATGTTGGTTCATATTATCACTTCTTCTCAGCTCTTCCAGTTTTCTGAAATTTATTGCTAGTATGTTTTGCCTCTTCTCTAAGATGATAGTTTCATAAAAATACAATTAATGCGATATTCAGTATTATACTACCATAAATTTATTGAAATTAGAACATATTAGAAAAATACTAATGAAAATAGCTTCCATTTGTTAGCAAGGTACAGTTCTAAGTGCTTTATATGCAATTAGCATGTTACAATCTCATAACCACAGAGAAGGTGGGCATTATTACTTCCATAGTATAACCAGGAAACCAGGGCTCTGAAAGATTAAGAAATTTTCCACAAAGCACACAGCACTATAACTCCCACCAATGTGACCTCAATGTCCATAATCCACATACTTTTGCTCTGCCCTGAAGTCTCTGGTGGTCATCTTAGAAACATAGGTTCTTGCCACTGAAAGGACTTAGAGATCATCAAATCCTAGACCTTCACTTTACAGACTTGTTAAGTGATTCAGATGTTCCAATTAGTTGGAGTCATTCTGACTCCAAACAAGAATCATTTGATAGTGTATTACACATTCAGTGATATCCTGGAAGTAAAGTTAGTACTGGTAATTTGGCTTACCAAGGATTGGAAATAACTTATTTCTTAATGACCATTTAAGTAAAGGCATTTGACTTTCTAGGACAAGGGCCCCTCATAGAGGCACAATCCATGAGCTGACTTGCCATCAGCTCTTTATTAACCTGACTAGTGTATTACTATCAACATTCAGTAGCAAATGAAGGTCTTTAGGACTGAGTATCAAGAAGAGTAAAAGGAAAAGAGTGTCAGGAGCATGGGTGTCTGTCTTGCTTGTGGGCTTTGAACTGGGTGTCTTAAATACACCAGGATTAGTCAGCAGGAGGTCATCAATTGCATTAATGGAAGAAGGGGATTGCTGTAAGGAGAAAAACAAAGTTGCTGAGCTCAAAAGACAAACTGCTTACTTTGAAGTGTTTTCTAGGATTCATCCAGAATAAACTTCTCTCCCCATGGAAAGCTTCCAGATGCTTTTTGTCTGGTGGTTACAGATAGATCTGTGATATGGCCCTGCCAATTAAGTTGCAGTGCACCCTACAAATGTGTACTCTGCATTTCATAGACTTTATGGTTTTCCTGAGGGCGGTATGATGTCTATCTTTACTGAATCCAGAATAGATCTGCAGGATTGAACAAAATTTACTTAATTACACATTGTTCTTTCTTTTGGCCAGAACATTCTTTTGTTGTTAGAAAATATAACATAGTGGAAAATACTGAGTTTTGGAATAATAAAAACCAAGCATTTCCATCACGTATTCACTTATTAAAAATATTTTTCATGAGATTATTCTATGTTAATAACTGGCAAATGTTGTAAATAAAATTTAGAATGCCTCATAACTCTCCTGGAGCAGATATTCTAAAAGGGGCATTAGATAGTAAATAAGTAAAGAAATAAATGAGTAAAATAAGTGTTGTTATTTAGTTGCTAAGTTGTGTACAAATCCATTGTGAGCCCATGGGCTATAGTCCAGCAGGTTCCTCTGTCCATGGAATTTCCCAGACAAGCATATGGAAGTGAGTTGCCATTTCCTTCTCCAGGAGATCTTCCTGACCCAGGGATCGAATATGTGTCTCACATTGCGGATGGATCCTTTACCTCTGAGCCACTGTGAGTGCATGTGTGCTAAGTCACTTTAGTCGTGTCTGATTCTTTGATACCCTATGGACTGTAGCCTGCCAGTCTCTATGCATGAGATTCTCCAGGCAAGAATACTAGAGTGGGTTGCCATGCCCTCCTCCAGGGGATCTTCCTGACCTAGGGATCGAACCCATGTCTCCTGTGGCTTCCAGATTGCAGGTAGATTCTTTACAGCTGAGCCACCAGGAAAGCCATAAGTGTTATAAGGACCATAAGTGTTATAATACAAGATGGAATTATTCGTGGCAAGGAGCTATTCTAGGGTGGATAGTCAGGGAAGACCTCTCTTTGAACATTTGAGATGGACATCTCTTCTGGGTGACAAGATAGAACCAACCAGACCACAATCTAGGACTGGGATTGGCAATCTTTTTCTTTCTCCCTGAAAAAGACCAGATAGTAAATATTTTAGGCTTTGCAGCTCATGTGGTCTCTATCCTGACTATTCAAGTCTGCCATTGTATGCACTGAATGCAAAAGCATTCACTGATAAAACAGTTGAAAGGCTGTGGCTGTGTACCAATCAAATTTTATTTATTGAAACAGACAGGAGTCTGGGAGTTGAATTTGGCCTGTAGGCCATGAATTGCCATCCCCAGATATATGGGAAAAAGCACTGAAGGCAAGGGGAATAGCGAATTGAAGTACCCAAAGCTAGATTTAGGCTTTGTAGTGTCATTGGAGGGTAGTAAATGAGAATGAGATTGTGAGGTTAGAGATAAAGGTAAGGCAGGTCTTTGCAGACCTAGAAAAGGCATTGCATTTTATTCTAGGTACAAAGGAAAGCCATCAGAATAATTAAAGCAGAGATCACTGCAATCTGACTTACATTTTATAAAGATTCTGGTTGTTGAGTACTGACTGTTTTGAGTGGAGCAGGAATAGAAGCCAGGAGATCTCTTAGGAAGCTGTTGATAATAATCCAAGGAAAATATGGTCATGAAGACAGGGAAAACTGAAGTGGTAAGAGTTTAAATCTCTCTCTTCATGACCCCTTAACTAGAAATGAAATTTGAACTTTATTCCCTTCAACAGCTAAATAGAGATAAAATCTTTGTTGGCATAAAATAAGACTATAAGTCAAATGTCCAACACATGGATAGTTTTCATCCACGATGATTCTTTCTTCTCTTCTTTCTCCTTCTTTCCCTTCTTACTCTTTTCCTTAGATATTTCTTTCCTCCCTTAGATATTTAATGGTGAACTGGGTTGTACAAAACATGATTCTAGGTGCTTAGTCACACTGGGAGAGACAGAGGTATCTTGTCTTCAAGCTTTCATTGACTTGAGTCATTGAGCACCCCCAAAAGCAGAACCTAATATTTTCCCTCTTGTTTTTCTCTTTCTTCAGTAAGACAAACAGTCATTTAAAAGTTCCAACTGTTTATGTAAATAAAGTGGAGGAAAAGTCAATTTGGGGAAGATCTTGTTTGCCTTGGAAAGAAAACATATTGGAAGTTTGATCCTAGGATAAGTGAGAATATGTGCAAATTTTTGCAACCTGGAAAAAATGCCTTAACCCATAAGCCTTGCAAGTATTCAGTACAAGATTGCTGGGAAGGACAATTTTCCAGATCACCATCTTTCCCTTCATGGTGGCTGGGGTGGAACAGAGGAACCATGAATCAGACTTGTGTCCTAGCTCTACATTGGCTTATTCATGCCTTTGCATTTGTAGCTTCAAAAGCTTTTTTTTTTTTTTAAATTAAAGCCTAAAGTCATCTCACATTTTTCTACTGAATCATTTCCTATTCCAGTGGAATACATTTTTAGCTAACTTTTAGCTTTCCATCTTTTTGAAAACTATGCCACTTTCAAATCAGCCACAAACTAGGAGCTGCACATTGTTGGACAGGTCCTGTAAGTTTTTCAGGACTCAGGTACATCACCTATAAAATGAAGACTGTACCAGATCGCTCCATGTCTTTTCTAGTCTGGTGAGGCCACATAAGGGCCAAACTGAAGATCTACACTATAGATTTGTAGGTAAAGAGGGATGAGGAGACAAAAATAAAGCATAAGGTATAGAAGGAGAAGAGGTTATGGAGAAAACTCTATGGCTCTGTTTTGAAACTATACTTACTCAGATTGCCTGTTGTAAAAATCACTTTAGTTGAAAAATATTTTCCAAACTGTTGGTCAACGAATTTTTAAGCCACAATCATAACCATCTGCCTAAGATTCCACACACCCTAACCCCAGTGTGCACATTTTCATTAGAATCAAGTCCCAGAAGCAAACATCAGGAAAGCCTTAAGATAATTTCTTAAAGCAACAGGTACACTGATCTGTGTACTTGAATATAATTAAGATAGATGCTCTTCTCTCATTATTGTACAGAATATATGTAAATAGCCAAAAGCCAGTAAACTTTGTGGCAGATAATGATTGAAAGTAATTTGGTTGATTTTTTTTAAAGGAAAGGAATTAAGAGTTATTAGAAGAGAGGTTTGGGGGTTAATACACAGAAGGGAAGGATTAACTCTAGGTTTGTATTCATTCCTCAGAAAAAAAAAATCACTGGACCATTTTTGCAAACTCTAATTTTATATATAGAGGGGACCTTAACATATTAGAACCCAGTGAAACATCACTCTTTTGCATTTAGCTGAAATTGATGTTCATATTATATCTGTTTCATTTGAGAATGACTCAAAAGGGATTCTTTTAAAAATTAGAGCCCACAATTTCTTACAATTTTTTTTTGTACTGAAGAAAAATGAGATTGAAGTCCAAATGCTGAAAAGTAATTAATGACTGAAAATATTAAGCAGCTATACTATGGAACATTTTGAAGCCTTTAAATATTATGCTTATGAATAATCTGCAATTGTATAGCCAAAAGCTTTTACTATAGTAAGTGAAAAAACAAAATGTGACTTTTTATACAAAATATTATCTTAGTAATATTTTAAACAGACTATAGACAATGTGCTTACTGTAATGTCCAGTTAGTTGAATTTTTGAATCATTCATATTTACTTATGTATTTTTATAGAATCTTAATTTTTCCAGAATGGGCATATGTTACTTTATATGAGGGTCTCATTTTGAGGCTAAGTTGTGTTTCCATTGGGACTCAGATATGTCAGGATCAGGCCCACAGGAATCCATTTATATAAAGTAACTTGTATGTGAAAGAACTGTGAAGGGATCTGTATGGGATAGAGAAGGTGAAGGAAGAGATTGGAGAGGGATGTTGTGTTTTCTGTATTTAGTGTGATGTTGGAAAAAGGGGCTGCTGGCTTTATGAAGGGCATGCATAAGCAAGTATGTCTCTGCTTTCAGGTAATAAAGAGTAACGCAGGTTGGGGAAGCTTCTCCACTCTTTTGAGAAGACTGCAAAGACACAGTAGAATCCTGTGTATGGCCTATTGGTTGCTAACATTGCTAAATAATTGGATGAAAAGAAGACAAAATGAAGCAATACACAAGAGATGTCGTGTATGTGTATGTGTGTGGGGGGTAGATCTTAGAAGAGATATATCACTTATTCCTGTATTAGACTAGTCAATATTATACAAATATGTAGAAATGTTTTTTAGATAGAGGTGTAAAAGCAATTCAGTAAATAATGGATAAATTAAAAAAAATTTTTAATTGAAATATAGTTGATTTACAATTCAGGTGTACAGTCAAGTGATTCAGTTATACACACACACACACACACACACACAGAGCCTTGTTGGTTATCTATTTTATATACAGTAGCATAGATATGTTAATCCCCCCTTTCCCGATTGGTAACCCTGTTTCTTTTTTATGTCTATGGGTCTATTTCTCTTTTGTAGATTAAATTCATTTGTATTTTTTTTTTTTTTAGATTTCCCATGTTAGTGATAGCATCTGATATTTATCTTTGACTTACTTCACTTAGTATGATAATTTCTAGGTTCGTCCATGTTGCTTCAAATGGCATTATTTCATTCTTTTTAATGGCTTAGAAACATTCCATTGTACATATATATACTACATATTTACCCACTCATCAGTGAATGAACATTTAGGTTGCTTCCATGTCTTGGATATTTTAAACAGTGCTGCAGTGAACATTGGGGGTGCATATATCTTTTCGGATTGTGTTTTCTCTGGATATGTGCTCAGGAGTGAGATTACATGATCATATATGGTAGCTCCATTTTTAGTTTTTTACAGAACCTCCATATTGTTCTCCATGGAAGGATAAAATTTTCAACAAAGGATGCTGGAACAATTAGATATCCGTATGTAAAAAAAGTGAATCTTGACCTAAACCTCATATATTATATAAAAATTGATTCAGATTATCCTAGAACTATATGTAAAACCTAAAAACACAAAATTTTCATTAGAAAGTTTTCATGAACTGGAGTTAGACAACAAGTTTTCATACACAATATCAAAAACAATCATTAAAGACAAAATTATTAAGCAGAACTTTACCTGAATTTTAAAAAATGCTTTGTGAAAGTAACTAATGAGAATTAAAAAAAACAAGCAACACACTGGAATAAAATATTTGCAAATAACTTATCTCATAGTAGACTTGTATCCAGAATATGTTGTTGACCCTGACCACATTGGTTTGAATTATGAGGGTCCACTTATATGTGGATGTTTTTCATAAATCTGTACAATGGTACTGTATGATACATGGTTAGTTGAATCCACAGGTGTTGAAACACAGATACAGAGGGCAGCCTGTAATGTTATACATGGATTTCTGACTGGTAGAGCATGGGTGCCCCCAATCCCCACATTCAAGGGCCAACTGTATAAAGAACTCTCAAAATTTAAGAGTAGGAAGACAACAGGGGGGCGGGGCTAAGATGGCGGAGGAATAGGACGGAGAGACCACTCTCTCCCCCACAAATTTATCGAAAGAACATCTGAAAGCTGAGCAAAGTTCACAAGACTACTTCTGAACGCTGGCAGAGGACGTCAGACATTAATCAAGTCAGCGCATTATCTTCAGAAGGAGGTAGGAGAAATTATAAAAGATAAAAAGAGAGACAAAAGAGTTAGGGACGGAGACCCGTCACCGGGAGGGAGTCGTAAAAGAGGAGAAATTTCTAAGCACCAGGAAACCTCCTCACTGGCGGGTTTGGGGGAAGATTTCGAATCTCGGAGGGCAACATAACCGGGAGAATCAATAAATAAAACCCACTGATTACGTGCCTAAAGGCAACTTCCAGTAAAGAATCCCAGACGCCCGCATCCGCCACCAGCAAGTGGGGGCTGAACGGAGAGGAGCGGGTGGCACTGCTTAGGGTAAGGACCGGGCCGAATGCCCTGAGGGCAATTGGAGGGAGCTAACGTGAGATAGTAACCTAAACTGTGGGACAGCCAGAGAGAGAGAACTATCCCATGAAAAGCCCAAAGCTAAGGCACTGCCGGCCCGCTCACAGAACAAAGGACTGAGCGATACAGGGGAAGAGCTAGCCGGCTGCGGACCGCCCCATCCCCCGCCGGACACAGCGGGAAGGCGGGACCAGCCAGAGCCGGAAAGGGGCGAACTCGGCTCCAGAGAGGGCACCCCCTACCAAACTGCAAACAGGCTCCCAGTTTCTAAGCAAAGACTGCCTGAGATCCCGGAGGGTCTACAGCCGCCGGGAGGGTCGCAGCCAGAGACCAGCTCCCCATTACCGACACAAAGCACACCGGAGCCGGAGTCGGGCGCGCCCGTAAACCGAGGCGGGGACCAGGGAGGTGATAAGCCGCACCGCCCCATCAGGGGAGAGTGCGCTCGCCAAACTCCTGGCTGCCTGAGCTGCTCCGACTGGGAACGGCGCAAACTGCCGGCCCAACCGAGTCTGCGCCTCGGTGGAGTACCCGGGAAGCGCGCCCGTAAACTGAGGTGGGGACCAGGGAGGTGATAAGCCGCATCTCCCCAACAGGGGAGAGTGTGCTCGCCAAACTCCTGGCTGCCTGAGCTGCTCTGACCGGGAACGGCGCAAACCGCCGGCCCAACCGAGTCTGCGCCTTTGTGGAGTACCCGGGAACCTGAACCTGAGCAGTTTAAACCTGGGAAGTGCGCGCATATCAGGGCCCACCCCCCAGCAGAGTAACCTGAAGCCTGAGCAGGGTAGACGGGGAAAGCACACACGCCGTGAGCGGGGGCGAACCCAGTGCGGCCGAGACACTGCGAGCTCTCCACACACACGCCAGTGATATTGGTTGCAGTGGTCCTCTCTCCCCACAGCAGGACTGAGCAAGTGAACCTAAAGAGACCACCTCCGCCCCTTTGTGGCAGGGCGGAAATTAGACACTGAAGAGACCTCCAAACAAAAGCCAAATAAACAGAGGGAAGCGCGTTGGAAGGGACAGGCCAACAGATTAAAATCCCTGTAGTTGACACTGACTGCATTGAAAGGGGCCTATAGATTTTGAAAAGTATAAGCAGGAACAAGGACCTATCTGAAAGTGAAGAGACCCCACACAGCTCACAACTGCTCCAGAGAAAGTCCGGGATATATATTTTTTACCATATATCATTTTTTTTTTTTTTTATTTTTTTTTTTTTTTTTTTTTTTTCTTTCTTTTTTCTTTAAGACCTCTATTACACCTTTAATTTTCATTCTCATAACCCACTACTACCTTGAAAAAAAAAAACAACCCTATTTTTAAAACAAACTGCGTACATATATCTTATACTTTTTGTGTTTTATTTTATTTTATTTTATTTTTTTTTTTTTACTGTTTTTTCCTGTTTTTCTTTTTTTTACTGTTATACTGTTTTACTGTCTTTTTTCTTTTTATACTGTTTTCTTTTTTCTTTTTTTTTATATTGTATGATTTATAAGAGTCTAACCTCTACTCTAGATTTTTAATCTTTGTTTCACATATTTGATATCAATTTTGTGCATTTAAGAATACAATCTTTAGTACCCATTTTTACTCAGGAGTGTGATTACTGGCTTGATTACTCTCTCCCTCTATTGACGCTCTTTCTTCTCCCCCAGGGAACCTCTATCTCCCACCCTCATCCTTCTATTCTCAACCCAATTCTGTGAATCTCTGAGGGTGTTCTGGGTACCGGAGAACACTTCGGGAACAGAATACTGCCCAGATCTCTCTCTCCCCTCTTGATTCCTCCCTTTCTACTCATCCTCACCTCTATTACCTTCCTCCCCCCTCTCTATGTATCTCTGTGAACCTCTCTGAGGGCTCCAGACTGCGGAGAGCACAGAGGGAAGTGCTTACTGGCTAGACTGCTCTCCCCACGTTTGAGTACCCCTCCTCTCCTCCTGGTCACCTCAACCTCCCTCCCCTTCACCTCTCCATGTAACTCAGTGAACCTCTCTGGGTATCCCTCACAGTGGAGAATCTTTTCACCATTAACCTGAAAGTTTTATTATTGATGCTGTATGGATGGAGTAGTCTTGAGGCTACTGCAAGAATAAGACTGAAAGCCAGAGGAAACATCAATTAATAAGAGATCTTCCAAAAGCCTCCACATATACACTGAAACCAAGCTCCACCCAAGAGCCAATAAGTTCCAGAGCAAGACATACCACGCAAACTCTCCAGCAACGCAGGAACATAGCCCTGAGCATCAATATACAGGCTGCCCAGAGGCACACCAAATCCATAGACATCTCAAAACTCAATACTGGTCACTCCATTGCACTCTAAAGAGAAGAAATCCAGCTCCACCCACCAGAACACCGACACAAGCTCCCCCAACCAGGAAACCTTGACAAGCCACCCATCCAACCCCACCCACAGTGAGGAACCTCCACAATAAAGAGGAACTTCAAACTACCAGAATACAGAAAGGCCACGCCTAACACAGCAATCTAAACAAGATGAAAAGGCAGAGAAATACTCAGCAAGTAAAGGAAAATGAGAAATGCCCACCAAACCAAACAAAAGAGGAGGAGATAGGGAATCTATCTGAAAAAGAATTTTAGAATAATGATAGTAAAAATGATCCAAAATCTTGAAAATAAAATGGAGTTACAGATAAATAGCCTGGAGACAAGGATTGAGAAGATGCAAGAAATGTTTACCAAGGACCTAGAAGAAATCAAAAGGAGTCAATATATATTGAATAATGAAATAAAGGAGATAAAAGACACGCTGGAGGGAACCAACAGTAGAATAACAGAGGCAGAAGATAGGATAAGTGAGGTAGAAGATAGAATGGTGGAAATAAAACGAAGCAGAGAGGAAAAAAGAAAAAAGAATCAAAAGAAATGAGGAAAACCTCAGGGACCTCTGGGACAATATGAAACGCCCCAACATTCGAATCATAGGAGTCCCAGAAGAAGAAGATAAAAGGAAAGGCCATGAAAAGATACTCGAGGAGATAATAGTTGAAAATTTCCCTAAAATGAGGAAGGAAATAGTCACAGAAGTCCAAGAAACCCAGAGAGTCCCAAACAGGATAAACCCAAGGCGAAACACCCCAAGACACATATTAATCAAATTAACAAAGATCAAACACAAAGAACAAATATTAAAAGCAGCAAGGGAAAAAAAACAAATAAACACACAAAGGGATCCCCATAAGGATAACAGCTGATCTTTCAATAGAAACTCTTCAGGCTAGAAGGGAATGGCAGGACATACTTAAAGTAATGAAAGAGAAAAATCTACAACCCAGATTACTGTACCCGGCAAGGATCTCATTCAGATATGAAGGAGAATTCAAAAGCTTTACAAACAAGCAAGAACTGAGGGAATTCAGCACACACCAAACCAGCTCTCCATCAAATGCTAAAGGATCTTCTCTAAACAGGAAACACAGAAAGGATGTTTTAACACACGAACTTAAAACTACAAAGTAAATGGCAACGGGACCATACTTATCAATAATTACCTTAAATGTAAATGGGTTGAATGCCCCAACCAAAAGACAAAGAGTGGCTGAGTGGATACAAAAACAAGACCCCTACATATGCTGTCTACAAGAGACCCACCTCAAAACTAGGGACACATACAGACTGAAAGTGAAGGGATGGAAAAATATATTTCATGCAAATGGAGACCAAAAGAAAGCAGGAGTCGCAATACTCATTTCAGATAAAATAGACTTTAAAATAAAGGCTGTGAAAAGGGACAAAGAAGGACACTACATAATGATCAAAGGGTCAATCCAAGAAGAAGATGTAACAATTATAAATATATATGCACCCAACATAGGAGCACCACAATATATAAGGCAAATACTAACAAGTATGAAAGGGGAAATTAACAATAACACAATAATAGTGGGAGACTTTAATACTCCACTCACACATATGGATAGATCAACTAAACAGAAAATTAACAAGGAAACACAAACTTTAAATGATTCTGTAGACAAATAGATTTAATCGATATTTTCAGGACTTTCCAACCCAAAACAAGCAATTTCACCTTTTTCTCAAGTGCACAAGGAACTTTCTCCAGGAGAGATCACATCCTGGGCCATAAATCTAGCCTTGGTAAATTCCAAAAAATTGAAATCATCCCAGCCATCTTCTCTGACCACAATGCAGTAAGATTAGAACTCAATTACAGGAAAAAAAACTATTAAAAATTCCAACATATGGAGGCTAAACAACACGCTTCTGAATAACCAACAAATCACAGAAGAAATCAAAAAAGAAATCAAAATATGCATAGAAACGAATGAAAATGAAAACACAACAACCCAAAACCTATGGGACACTGTAAAAGCAATGCTAAGGGGAAGGTTCATAGCAATACAGGCGTACCTCAAGAAACAAGAAAAAAATCAAATAAATAAACTAACTCTACACCTAAAGCAACTAGAGAAGGAAGAAATGAAGAACCCCAGGGTTAGTAGAAGGAAAGAAATCTTAAAAAATTAGGGCAGAAATAAATGCAAAAGAAAACAAAAGAGACCATAGCAAAAATCAACAAAACTAAAAGCTGGTTTTTCGAGAAGATAAACAAAATTGACAAGCCATTAGCCAGACTCATCAAGAAACAAAGGGAGAAGAATCAGATCAACAAAATTAGAAATGAAAATGGAGAGATCACAACAGACTACACAGAAATACAAAGGATCATAAGAGACTACTACCAACAGCTATATGCCAATAAAATGGACAACTTGGAAGAAATGGACAAATTCTTAGAAAAGTATAACTTTCCAAAACTGAACCAGGAAGAAATAGAAGATCTTAACAGACCCATCACAAGCATGGAAATCGAAACTGTAATCAGAAATCTTCCAGCAAACAAAAGCCCAGGACCAGACGGCTTCACAGCGGAATTCTACCAAAAATTTAGAGAAGAGCTAACACCTATCCTACTCAAACTCTTCCAGAGAATTGCAGAAGATGGTAAACTTCCAAACTCATTCTATGAGGCCACCATCACCCTAATTCCAAAACCAGACAAAGATGTCACAAAAAAAGAAAACTACAGGCCAATATCACTGATGAACATAGATGCAAAAATCCTTAATAAAATTCTAGCAAACAGAATCCAACATCATATTAAAAAGATCATATCATCATGACCAAGTGGGCTTTTATCCCAGGAATGCAAGGTTTCTTTAACATCCGCAAATCAATCAATGTAATTCACCACATTAACAAATTGAAATATAAGAACAATATGATTATCTCAATAGATGCAGAAAAAGCCTTTGACAAAATTCAACATCCATTTATGATAAAAACTCTCCAGAAAGCAGGAATAGAAGGAACATACCTCAACATAATAAAAGCTATATATGACAAACCCTCAGCAAACATTATCCTCAATGGTGAAAAACTGAAAGCATTTCCCCTAAAGTCAGGAACGAGGCAAGGATGCCCACTTTCACCACTACTATTCAACATAGTTTTGGAAGTTTTGGCCACAGCAATCAGAGCGGAAAAAGAAATAAAAGGAATACAGATAGGAAAAGAAGAAGTAAAACTCTCACTGTTTGCAGATGACATGATCCTCTACATAGAAAACCCTAAAGATTCTACCAGAAAACTACTAGAGCTAATCAATGAATATAGTAAAGTTGCAGGATACAAAATTAACACACAGAAATCCCTTGCATTCCTATACACCAATAATGAGAAAAAAGAAAGAGAAATTAAGGAAACAATACCATTCATCATTGCAACAAAAAGAATAAAATACTTAGGAATATTTCTACCTAAAGAAACAAAAGACTTATATATAGAAAACTATAAAACACTGATGAAAGAAATCAAAGAGGACACAAACAGATGGAGAAATATACCGTGTTCATGGATTGGAAGAATTAATATAGTGAAAATGGGTATACTACCCAAAGCAATCTATAGATTCAATGCAACCCCTATCAAGCTACCAATGGTATTTTTCAGAGAACTAGAACAAATCACTTCACAATTTGTATGGAAGTATAAGAAACCTCGAATAGCCAAAGCAATCTTGAGAAAGAAGAATGGAACTGGAGGAATCAACCTGCCTGACTTCAAGCTCTACTACAAAGCCACAGTCATCAAGACAGTGTGGTACTGGCACAAGGATAGAAATATAGATCAATGGAACAAAATAGAAAGCCCAGAGATAAACCCACGCACCTATGGGCACCTTATCTTCGACAAAGGAGGCAAGAGTATGCAATGAAGAAAAGACAATCTCTTTAACGAGTGGTGCTGGGAAAACTGGTCAACCACTTGTAAAAGAATGAAACTAAAACACTTCCTAACACCATACACAAAAATAAATTCAAAATGGATTAAAGATCTAAATGTAAGACCAGAAACTATAAAACTCCTAGAGGAAAACATAGGCAAAACACTCTCCGACATAAATCACAGCAGGATCCTCCATGACCCACCCCACAGAATATTGGAAATAAAAGCAAAAAGAAACAAATGGGACCTAATTAAAATTAGAAGCTTTTGCACAACAAAGGAAACTAGGAGCAAGGTGAAAAGGCAGCCTTCAGAATGGGAGAAAATAATAGCAAACGAAGCAACAGACAAACAAATAATCTCAAAAATATACAAGCAACTCCTGCAGCTGAATTCCAGAAAAATAAACGACCCAATCAAAAAATGGGCCAAAGAACTAAACAGACATTTCTCCAAAGAAGACATACAGATGGCTAACAAACACATGAAAAGATGCTCAACATCACTCATTATTAGAGAAATGCAAATCAAAACCACAGTGAGGTACCATTACACACCAGTCAGAATGGCTGCTATCCAAAAGTCTACAAGCTTTAAATGCTGGAGAGGGTGTGGAGAAAAGGAAACTCTCTTACACTGTTGGTGGGAATGCAAAGTAGTACAGCCACTATGGAGAACAGTGTGGAGATTCCTTAAAAAACTGGGAATAGAACTGCCATATGACCCAGCAATCCCACTGCTAGGCATACACACCGAGGAAACCAGAATTGAAAGAGATGCGTGTACCCCAATGTTCATCGCAGCACTTTTACAATAGCCAGGACATGGAAGCAACCTAGATGTCCATCGGCAGACGAATGGATAAGGAAGCGGTGGTACATATACACAATGGAATATTACTCAGCCATTAAAAAAAATACATTTGAATCAGTTCTATTGAGATGGATGAAACTGGAGCCCATTATACAGAGTGAAGTGAGCCAGAAAGAAAAGCACCAATACAGTATACTAATGCATTTTTTATGGAATTTGAAAGATGGTAATGGTAACCCTATATGTGAGACAGAATAAGAGACACAGATGCATAGAAGAGTCCTGTGGACTCTGAGGGAGAAGGTGAGGGTGGGACGTTCTGGGACAATAACATTGAAACATGTATATTGTCATATGTGAAGCGGAACACCATTCCATGTTTTATGCATGGGACGGATGCTCAGGGATGGAGCGTTGGGATGACCCAGAGGGATGGGATGGGGAGGGAGGTGGGAGGAGGGCTCGGGAGGGGGAGCACATGTGAACCCATGGCTGATTCATGTCGATGTATGGCAAAAACTACTACAATATTGTAAAGCAATTAGCCCCCAACTAAAATAAATTAAAAAAATAAACAACAACAACAAAAAAGAGTAGGAAGACAACCAATTCAATTAAAAGTGGCAAAGTATTTGAACAGACACTGTGCCAAAAAGATAAAAGGAAGGCAAATAAATATACGAAAGTTGTTCAATGTTATTATCCATTAGAGAAATATAAACTAAAAGCACTATAATGTAACTTTATAACTATCAGAATCACTAAACTAAAAAATACTGACTATACCAACAGCTTACAAGAATGGAGAGCAACTGCAATTCATAATGGGAAAGCAAATCGGTGTAGTTACTTTTGAAAAGAGTTTGGCAGTTTCTTATAAAATTAAATGTGTACTTACCATATGATCTAGAAACCCTATTCTTTATTATTTACCCAAATGAGCAACCACTAAAAGAGCTATTCAAAGAGATACACTCAAAATGATATAGAAAAATCAAAATGGAATTCTAAAATATGCTAGAGTAACTCACAGGATAGCATGAGAAAGAAAAAAAAACACAGAGGTAAAATGCAAAACAAAATATAAAAGAGTGGACTTAAGCCCTAACAGATCAATAATAACATTAAATGTAAATGGTCTAAATATCTTCTAAATATACCATGTTAAAACAGACTATTAGAGTGGATTTAATATGACCTAACTATATACTGTCTAGAAGAAGCTAACTTTAAATATAGAAAATAAAAGGATGGAAGATAACAATCATGCAGAAATCAATCAAAAGAACATAGGAGTGCAAATGTTAGTACCAGATAAAATAGACTTCAGGGAAAAGAAAATTACCAGGGGTTTTAGATTTTGAGAGAAAGACCAGAGAAAAAGTACCATTCTCATCACATCATATTTAGGGAACATGCAATCAATATGGCTTTACCACTGTTAATGTTAATCTTGATTACCTGGATGAGGTAGTGTTTTACAGATTTCTGAACTAAGGTGCTGTTTTTATCTCACTGTTTAATTGGACTCCTTGGAAGAAAGCTACTATGTGCATGAGAGGAAAGTTATGCTCTAGTTCCTTGAGAGTAGAGTGTGTGTAAAAATTATTTGGAATTCTGCCCAGGAGATTTGTCTATTGTCCTCCATTTATTTATTAAGTAATTTATTTATGTCATATCAATATTAACATGTGGATATTTATTTTATCTTTTGGTTTATAATCTAATACTACTTTATATGTTTTAGATTGTCCCAGATTTGGCTCTTTCAGTTGGCTCTTCTTTGCCTTTGACATATCCAAATCACTGAGTTGTGTGAGCACTTTCTTACTTTCAGGCACTACAAGATGGTCAGGATCATGGTACATCTTTACGGCCCTATTTTTAGAATCAGCCATTTATCTAAGGATGATTCCTCTTCTTAGAGAATTGTGTTAGAAACCAAAATCTAGACTTCTGTGATCCATCACCATGTAGATCATTTTAGCCTTCTCTTGCTTGTCTGTAACTTCACATCTTAACAGTGAAAAATCTGGCTTCTACCATGTGGTGTCCATTTTTTAATTGTTCAATTCCAGTATAAATTTATAGCACTTTAAGAATTGTTAGCCTGAATCCCTGTGGGAAATAGTCTTAAACATTAGAAGATAGTGCTTATGCCTTTAATCCTATAGACTTCACTCATTTCCCAGAGTTACTTTATTAGCACTTTCCCCTACCCCTTTCAGTGAGGTGGTTTTGTACATTTGTAATACAGTGGGTTATTTTGCATCAGCCTGCATTGCATTCTGGGATCTCGAACGTCTAAAGATTTTTCTTTCATTTTCATATAGTAAGGTTCATTGTACTGTAAAGTTTTATGGGCTTGACAAATATGTAGTGTCATGTATCCCCAATGATAGTATCATAGAGAATAGTTTCACTGGCAGAAAAAATTTCCCTATGCTCCTATTCAACCTTCCTTCCTTCTTAAACACCTGGCAACCACTTACCTGTTTGCAGTTTCTACAGTTTTGTCTTTTCAGCAATGTCATATAAACGGGACCATACAGTATATAGCTATTTCAGACTGGGTTCTTTCATTTAGCAATAAACGTTTAAGATATGCCTATGTCTTCCAATCATTTGATTGATCATTAATTTTTTTAAATTTCTTAAAAATATTTCATTGAATAGATGTACACTTGTTCATTCACTCATCTATTGAAGGACATCTTGGTTGCCTTTGGTTTTGACAATTATGAAGAAATTGGATATAACCTTTGTGTGCAGGTTTTTGTCTGGATATAAGTTTTAATTCACTTAGTAAATAATTAGCAATGTGGCTGCTGGATGATAGAGTGATAATATATTTACTTTTGTATGAAACTGTCAAACTCTCTTCCAAAGTGGCTATGCCATTTTACATTCTAGCCCTCAAAGAATGAGAATTTCTGTTGCACTGCATCCTCACCAGGAATTGTTGTTATCACTCTTTTGGATTTTAGTTATTCTAATAGGTTTGTAATGATATCTCATTGCTGTTTTAATTTGCATTTCCCTAATGAAAAATTATGCTGAGCATCTTTTCATATGCTTATTTACCATCTGTAGATCTTCTTTTATGAGCTGTCAGCTCTTTTGCCCATTTTTAAATTGGATCACTTGTTTTCTTAATGCTGAGTTTTAAGAGTTCTTTGTATATTTTGGATACAAGTCTTTTATTGGATAAATGTTTTGGAAATATTTCTCCCAGTCTGTGACTTGTTTTTTCATCTCTTAACAGTGTCTTCTACAAGACATTTTCAATTTTAATAAAGTCCAACTTACCATGTTTTCTTCATGGATCGTAATTTTAGGGGTATATCTAAAAAATCATCACCAAACCCAAGGTTAGATTGATTTTCTCCTATATTTTCTTGTAATAGTTTTTTCACTCTGCATTTGAAGTCTCTGATCCATGTTAAGTTAATTTTTGTGTAATGTGTAACATCTATGACTCGGGAATTTTGTTGGTGTTTTTAGTATATGGGTATTTAACCATTCCAGTGCCATTTTTTGAAAAGATTATCCTTTGCCACTAAAATGCCTTTGCAAAAAAACCACAAAAAAAAACAGTGAGTCATTTCTAAAATTTCTTTTCTGTTCCATTGATCCATGTTTTCTTTTACCAGTACCACTTAGTCTTGAATATTGTATACTTTATATATACATATATATATATTGAATGATGTATACTTTATCTCATACATTGTTGGATTCAACTTGCTTGTATTTGCTGAACTTTTTTTCGTTAATATTGATGACAAGTATTACTATGCTACTTATGTTTTTTGTTTGTTTTTTGATATCTATCTGGTTTTCGTATTAGGGTAATACTAGCCTCATAGATGGAGAAAGCAATGGCACACCACTCCAGTACTCTTGCCTGGAAAATCCCATGGTTGGAGGAGCCTGGTAGGCTACAGTCCATGGAGTCACTAAGAGTCGGACACGACTGAGCGACTTCACTTTCACTTTTCCCTTTCATGCACTGGAGAAGGAAATGGCAACCCACTCCAGTATTCTTGCCTGGAGAATCCCAGGGACGGCAGAGCCTGGTGGGCTGCCGTCTTATGGGGTCGCACAGAGTTGGACACGACTGATGCGACTTAGCAGCAGCAGCAGCCTCATAGAATTACTTAAGAATTGTTCTCTCTGCCTTTACTTTCTAGAAGATATTGTAGTGAATTGATATTATTGCTTCTTTAATTACTTAATTATTTAGTATAATTTATCTGTGACATCATCTGGGCCTGGCAGTTTAATTTTTGGAAGACTGTTATTATTAATTAATTTCTTTGACATACATGAGGCTATTTCTTTCTCCTTGCATGCATTGTAGTCCTTTGTGTTTTTCAAGGAATTGACCTATTTCATCCAAGTTATCAAATTTCTGAACATAGCTTTTCATGTTCCTTTATAATCCTTTTAATGTCAATGGGTCAGAAGTTATGATCCCTCTTTCATTTGATAGTGTTAATATGTGTCTTTTCTGTTTTCTTGGTTGGCTTGTCTATAGGTTTATCAATTTTACTGACCTTTCAAATAACCAGCCTTTGACTTTGTTGATTTTCTTCATTACTTTTCTGTTTTCAGTTTAATCGATTTCTGCTCTCACATTCATAATTTCTTCTGCTTGTGTTAGGCTTAATTTACTTTTCTTTGTAGAGCTTACTAAGGCAAGACTTAGGTTATTGATGCTCAGTTTTTCTTATTTTCTGAAATATGCATTTAATGCTATAATTTCCCTCTAAGCACTACTTTCTGTGCAACCCACAAACCTTGATAAATTTTAATTATTTTCAAAATATATCTTTAAAGTTACAATTTAAACTTTTTTGACTTGAGCTATTTAGAATTTTTAAATTTTGGGTTATTTTAGAATTTTCTATCTATCTTCTGTCATTGATTTTTAGTTTAATTCTGTTGTGGTCTGAGAATATACTTAGTGTGATTTCTGTCTTTTCAAACTTGTTAGATTGTGTTTTATGGCCCAGAATGTGGTCTGTCTTGATGAATGTTACATGCAAACTTAAAAAGATTTTGTATTTCAGTGTTCTCAGATTGAGGATTCTATAAGTGTCAATTCTGTAAATGTCAACTATTAAGATAAAATTGATAGTTCTGTTCAGTTCCTCTGTATCCTTTGTTGTTGTTCAGTAGCTAAGTCCTGTCTGACTCTTTGTGACCCCATGGACTGCAGCACACCAAGCTTCCCTGGTCCTTCACTATCTCCTGGAGTTTGCTCAAACTCATGTCCATTGAGCCAGTGATGCATCCAACTGTCTTATCCTCTGTGGCCCCCATCTCCTGCCCACAATCTTTCCCAGCATCAGGGTCTTTTCCAATGAGTCAGCTCTTTGCATTAGGTGGTCAAAGTATTGGAGCTTCAGCTTCAGCATCAGTCCTGAATATTCAGTGTTGATTTCCTTTAGGATTGATCTCCTTGCTGTCCAAGGGACTCTCAAGAGTCTTCTCCAGCACCGCAGTTCAAAAGCATTGATTCTTCTATGCTCAGCCTTCTTCATGGTCCAACTCTCACATCTCTACATGACTACTGGAAAAACCTTAACTTTGATTATATGGACCTTTATTGGCAACATAGTGTTTCTGTTTTTTAACACACTGTCTAGGTTTGTCATAGCTTTCCTTTCAAGGAGTAAATGTCTTTTAATTTCATGGCTCTGGTCACCATCCACAGTGATTTTGGAGACCAAATAAATAGTCTGTTTGTTACTGTTTCCACTTTATTCCCATCTAGGTACCATGAAGTTATGGGACTGGATACCATGATCTTAGATTTTTTGAATGTTGAGTTTTATGTCAGGTTTTCACTCTCCTCTTTTACCCTCATCAAGAGACTCTTTACTTCCTCTTCACTTTCTGCCATTGAAGTGGTATCATCTGCATACCTGAGGTTGTTATTGTTTCTCCCGGCAATCTTGATTCCAGCTTGTGCTCCATTCAGTCTGGCGTTTCGCATTATATACTCTGCATATTAGTTAAATAATCAGGGTGACAGTATACAGCCTTGAAATCCTCCTTTCCCAAATTGGACCATGCATCCTTTACACTATCTGTTCCACGTAGCCTTTACACTATTATTTTGCCTGTTTAGTCTGTTGATTATTGACAGAAAGGTAAAGTGTTCAACTATAATAATAAATTTTTCTCTCTCTCTTTTCTGTTATGAATTTTTCCTCACGTATTTTGATGCCTTTAGGTGCATACATATTTAAGATTACTATATCTTCTCATAGAATATATCCCTTTATTATTATGTAACACCCTTTATTCTAGACAATCTTCCTAGTTCTGAATTCTACTTTGTCTATTCTGTCTGAAATTAAGAGTTACTAAACTCAATTTCCTTTGATTAGTATTAGCCTGTCATATCTTTTTTCATCTCTTAAAGCTATATGAATGGTTTCCTTGTAAATAACCCAAAAATTTGTCTGATTTTTAAAAGTCTACTCTGATCTGTCTTTTATTTAATGTATTTCAAACTTTAAAACAGTGCTCCCTAGCTTTTTGGCACTAGGTTTTGTGGAAGAAAATTTTTCCACAGACCAGGGGGTGGGGATGGTTTGGGGATGATTCAAGTGCATTACATTTATTGTGCATTTTGTTTCCATTAGTATTACACTGTGTCATATAATGAAATAATTATACAACTCACCATAATGCAGAATCAGTGGGAACCCTGAGCTTGTTTTCTTGCAACCAGATGGTTCCTTCTTGGGGGTGATGGGAGAGACCACACCTCAAGTGTGTTGCTTATGTCCAGTCTACTCTATAATCTTGCTATGGTTGCTGCCCTGCAGAAAACCCTGCTTCACAAAGATAGGATGTTGGAAATGGAAGCAGGCTTTTTCAGCGCTTTTGTGACAATCCCATGATATGCTGCCTTGACTTTAAGCCAGAACGTATGGAGCTTTGAAGTTGTCACAACATACTTTTAAGGCCACTGTCATTTGTGATTTCAAGCAGATGATCCTCTACTAGCATGGACAAAGTCGAGTCACCTGGCTTATTCACAAATGGGTCATGGATCTGTCCTTTCCCAGTTCTGAAGTGTTTTTTGGTTGGGAAATAATGTTCAAGCTCTTTGAAAGCTGAGATGGGTGATAATGCACCAACTGGGAGAAAGAATGCCCTAATTTAGTCTCTTTCAAAATCTCTGCTAATGTTTGAAACATGTCAGAAATCCCAGTGTTCACTCATCACCCCCACGACTCCAGTTTGGCTTTGAGTGCAGACACTTAATCTGCTGACTTGAACACAGTTGTTTTCCCCTGAAGTGACAGATTGGGTTTGATGAGCAGGCTCGATATGTCATACAAGTAAGCAAGTTTTGCAACCCATACTATGAAATGTGTTGCCAGTGATGCCTGCTTATCTAAAAGAAGTCTCTGGAGTGGCTGTCCTACTCAAAAACTCTGGCCAGTTATCTACCTTTAGAAAGCCACCTCACTTCTGTGTATAAGAGAGGGGACGTGTGCTCTGCGGCCATCTTTTCATAGAGCTGTGTGAACAGATGTGAGTTAAAGGCACGTACTTTAATGTGGTTGATCATTTTAATCACATCCTGCCAAACATTGTTAAATTCATGTGTCATTTTTTGGCTAGCCAGCATTTCTCTGTGGATGACACAGTGCATAGACTCACATTCAGAAGTGACCTGTTTGACTCAAGTAGTGAAACCAGAAAGCCATCCAGTCATGGCAGCTGCTCCGTCCATGCATATACCAACACAAAATGACCAATTTCAATTTTCCTGATATGTAATCATTCAAAGACTTGAATAGTTCTATAGTTGCAATGTTGGTTAGCAACAAAAGTGCACATAACACATCCTCATGCACATTCTTCTCAAAAATATCTTGCACAAAAACAATCATCATTGCCTTGTTGTCTACCTGGATTGTGTACCACGATGACTCATTAATCCTCTCTGACAGTTGTGTCTCAATATTCTCTGCTGTTTCATCAATTTGTCTAGTTACGGTGCTAGCTGAAAGAGGAACATGTGCCACCTTTTGAACTGCAGCCTCTCCTAAAAGTTCTCAATAAATGTCCTTAATGGCAGGCAGGACCAACTCTTCACCGATAGTAAAGGGCTCTTGCTTTAGCAATGCAATTAGCCACTAAGAATGATGTTCTCAGTGCAGGCACATTTGATGAAATTGTGGTCTTCAATAATTGCTTAATCCAGAGTCTTCTTCTGTCTCATCATTGGGTCTTTCCCCCTTTTTGAAGAAGCTTTCCAGTATGTTTGTGTTTTGATTCATTTTGGCTATGGTTAGCTCATGGACTTACCAAAATTGTGGCTGAGACCAAGTGCACAATGTGGGAAAGAGGCACGGACAGTAGTGGTGAATAAAGTCATGGGAGGGCCATGTGCAGGTTAAGATAAGTATTAGATTCTGACTTAAAGCCTGTCACTAGTGAACTAGTTCAGTTCAGTTGCTCAGTCATGTCCAACTCTTTTCAATACCATGGACAGTCCATCACCAACTCCCAGAGCTTACTCAAACTCATGTCCATAGAGTCGGTGATGCCATCCAATCATCTCATCCTCTGTCATCCCCTTCTCCTCCCACCTTCAATCTTTCTCAGCATCAGGGTCTTTTCAAATGAGTCAGTTCTTCACATCTGGTGGCCAAAGTATTGGAGTTTCAGCTTCAGCATCAGTCCTTCCAATGAATATTCAGGACTGGTTTCATTTAGGATGGACTGGTTGGATCTCCTTGCAGTCCAAGGGACTCTCAAGAGTCTTTTCCAACACCACAGTTCAAAAGAATCAATTCTTCAGTGCTCAGCTTTCTTTATAGTCCACCTCTCACATCCATACATGACTACTGCAAAACCATAGATTTGACTAGATAGGGCTTTGTTGGCAAAGTAATGTCTCTGCTTTTTAACATGTTGTCTAGGTTGGTCATAACTTTTCTTACAAGGAGCAAGTGTCTTTCAATTTCATGGCTGCGGTCACCATCTGCAGTGATATTGGAGCCCAGAAAAATAAAGTCAGCCACTGTTTCCACTCTTTTCCCATCTATTTGCATGAAGTGATGGGACCAGATGCCATGATCTTAGTTTCCTAAATGTTGAGTTTTAAGCCAACTTTTTCACTCTCCTCTTTCACTTTCATCAAGAGGCTCTTTAGTTCTTCTTCACTTTCTGCCATAAGGGTGGTGTCATCTGCATATCTGAGGTTACTGATATTTCTCCTGGCAATCTTGATTCCAGCTTGTGCTTCACCCAGCCTGGCATTTTGCCTGATGTACTCTGCATATAAGTTAAAGAAGCAGAATGACAATATACAGCCTTGATGTACTCCTTTTCCTATTTGAAACCAGTCTGTTGTTCTATGTCCAGTTCTAACTGTTGTTTCTTGACCTGCACACAGATTTCTCAGGACGTCAGGTGGTCTGGTAAGAATTTTCCACAGTTTGTTGTGATCCATACAGTCAAAGGCTTTGGTGTAGTCAGTAAAGCAGAAATAGATGTTTTTCTGGCACTCCCTTGCTTTTTTGATGATCCAGCCGATGTTGGCAATTTGATCTCTGGTTCCTCTGCCTTTTCTAAATCCAGCTTGAATATCTGGAAGTTCATGGTTCACAAACTGTTGAAGCCCGACTTAAGAGAATTTTGAGCATTACTTTGCTAGTGTGTGAGATGAGTGCAATCGTGCGGAAGTTTGAGCATTCTTTGACATTGCCTTTCTTTGGGATTGGAATGAAAACTGACCTTTTCCAGTCCTGTGGCCACTGTTGAGTTTTCCAGATTTGATGGCATATTGAGTGCAGCACTTTCACAGCATCATCTTTTAGGATTTGAAATAGCTCAACTGGAATTTCATCACCTCCACTAGCTTTCTTTAGTTGCCACTCACTGATAGGGTTTTGGTAAGCAGTTTGCAAACAATCGATTTATTATGGTCTCTGTGCAGTCAAACTTCTCTGCTAATGGTAATCTGGATTTGTAGCTACTCCCCAGTGCTAGCATTACTACCTCAGCCCCATCTCAGATCATCAGGCATTAGATTCTTATAAGCAGTGCACAACCCATGGAGAGTTCACAGTCGGGTTTGAATTCTAATGAGACTATAATGCCCCTGATCTGACAGGCGGACCTCAGGCAGTAATACAAGCAAAAGGGAGTGGCTGTAAATACAGATGAAGCTTTGCTTGCTAGCCTGCCTACCTCTCACCTCCTGTTGTGCAGCCCAGGTCCTAACTGGCCATGGACCAACACCAGTACATGGCCCAGGGGCTGGGGACCCCTGCCTTAGAGTATTCCCAGTTCCTCCCTTCTGTCACTTGTGATATTCCTGTCATTCCTTCCACTAATTGTTACTGTTTTTGCTCTAAATAAGTAGCTATCTTTTAGATCAACTAAGAATAAGAAAATAAAATATTACCTTTTATGTACTTTTATTCTCCCTGCTCTTCCTTTGTTTATGTTGATCCTTTATTCTGACCTATATCAGTTTCCTTCTTCATGAAGAACTTCTTCTAACATTTCTTAGTAGACAGATCTGATGGCAATGAATTCTCAGGGTTTCTTTGTCTGAAAAAGTGTTTATTTTTCTTTCAGTTTTGAGGAATAATTCTGCTCTATTTTGATATTTAAGTGGATGAAATTTTTTCTTTGAACGTTGAATACTTCACACTAATTTCTTCTTGCTTGTATGATTTCTGAGAAGAAATCTGTATTAATGCTTATCCTTGTTCTTCTGTAGGTAAGGTGTTTGTTTTTTCTTCTGACTTCTTTCAAGATTTTTTTTCTTTATCCTTGGTTTTCTGCAGTTGGAATATAATATCCCTAAGTGTTTTTTGTTTGCTTGTTTTTATTTGGTGGAAGGGATGGCATTTATCCTGCTTGGTGTTCTTTGAGATTCCTGGATTTGTGATTTGACACCTATTAGGAGGAGGGCATGGCAACCCACTTCAGTATTCCTGCCTGGAGAATCCCCGTGGACAAAGGAGCCTGGTGGGCTACAGTCCATGAGGTCGCAAAGAGTCAGACAACCTAAGTGACTAAGCACAGCACACATCAATTTTGGAAAGTTCTCAGGCGACATTACTTCATGAATATCATCTGTTATATCCTTTCTTCCTTCTCCTCTTGTTATTTCAGCTACACATATGTTTTCTGTTTACGTTTCAGTTTGGGAAGTTTCTATTGACAAATTTCCAAGCTCAATAATTCCTTTCTTGGTATTGTGCAGTCTAATCATAACCACATGGAAGATATTCTTCATTTTTATTACTTTGTTTTTGATTTATAGAATTTAGTTTTATTCTTTCTTAGACTTTCTATTCACATTATCTGTTTTTGCATATGGTCTACTTTTTTCCTTTAGAAAGTGAAAGGGAAGTGTTAGTCACTGTCATGTCCAACTCTTTGTGACCCCATAAACTGTAGCCCGTCAGGCTCCTCTGTTCATGGAATTCTCCAGGCAAGAATACTGGAGTAGGTAGTCATTCCCTTATCCAGGGAATCTTCCCAACCCAGGGATCTAACCCAGGTCTCCCCAGCTGCAGGTGGATTCTTTAGCATCTGAGCCACAGGAAAGTCCATTTTTTCTTTAGAGTGCTTAATATATATTTAAAATTCCCATAGTTATTTAAATTTTCTGATAATTTCAACATCTCTGATATATTTGAATATTGTTCTGATGCTTGGTTCATCTTTTCAGACTGTTTTTCTTTTCTTTCAGATGACTTGGTAATTTTTCGTTAAAAGCTAGTATGTTGTACTGAATAATAGGAGGTGATATAAATAGGACTTTAAAGTTTTAAAGTGAGGATTTATATTAATTGGATCAGAAGCTTCAGATTCCTTTAGTGTCCTTTTTTCTTTCTCTCTCTCTCTTTATAGAGTGTGTCTTGCAGCTCTCAGTTGTAATTCACTGTTATTACCCTGGCCCCTGTTTGTGTGGTGGTAAGATGTGGGGATAAGGTTATTCTAGTACCTTCCTATCAAATTTCAGTCTTTAAGTAGGCCAGTGTCTCAGGGTCATGACCTTCATTTGTGTTTCTCCAGTAGTGTAGCTATTTTCTCCAGGTTTTTACTTCCTTATGGAATTCCCTATCTATTTCCTCGAAGTCCTGACCTCTATTAACTATGTTCCTCACCCAAAACACTTCATTGATAAAAGAAGGCTGGAGATTATTTCCTTCCTCAACCTATGATAAGGCTATATAGCACAGTTGTTTTCCTTGACATGTAGGTCTTTGTTATGGGGAAGGATCTGAATATATTTCACAGTAATTGCTCTTCCCTTCCTTATCAATACAAATAAAAAATATCTGAGACAAATGAAAATGGAAGCATAACTTTCCAAAATCCATGGGACACAGCAAACTCAGCAAACTTCTAATAGGGAAGTTTAAAATGATACAGGCCTACATTAAGAGATGAGAAAGATGTCAAATATATAATAATCTAATATTACACATAAAGGAACAAGACAAAAAAGAAGTAAAGTCCAAAGATAATAAAAGGAAGGAAATAATAAAGAGCAGAGTAGAAATAAACATGATAGGAACTAAAAAGACAATTGAAAAATGTCAATGAAAATAAGAGTTGCTTTGTTGAAAAGATAAATAAAGTCAGCAAACCTTTAGCCAGACTCATCAAGAAGAAAAGAGAGTCCAAATAAATAAAATCAGAATGAAAGAGGAGAAATTACAGCTGACATGACAGAAACACAAAGCATCATGAGAATGTTATGAACACTAAGATGTAAACAAATTAGACAACCTAGAAAAAATAGATAAACACCTAGAAGTACATAATTTATCAAGACTGAATCATGAAGAAATAGAAAATCTTAATAGATTAATGAAATTAGTAATGAAGAGTAATGAAATTAAATCATTAATCAAAAATTCTCCAAAAACAAAAGTCCAGGTTCTGATGACCTCACAAGTGAATCCTACCAAACATCTTAAGAAGAGTTAATACCTATCTTTTTCAAATTATTCTAGAAAATTGAAGAGGAAGCAATACTCTCAAACTCATTTTATTAAACCAGCATTACCCTATCTCCCAAACTAGACAGAGGCATCACAAAAAGGAAAATTACAGGCCGATATCCCAGACAAACTTAGATGTAAAAATTCTCAACACACATTAAAAGCATCATACACCGTGTTCAAGTGGGACTCATTCCAGGAATTTAAGTATGGCTTAGCATCCATAAATCAACCAATGTGATATGCCACATTAGCAAAACAAAGGAGATGAAGAAAAAGCATTTGAAAAAATCGAACATTTGTTTATGATAAAAACTCCAAACAAAGTAGGTATAGAGAGAACATACTTTAACATAATACCTTAACATAAAAAAGCCATATATGACAAATCCACAGCCAACATCACACTCTATGGTGAAAAGCTGAAAGCAGTTCCTCAAACATCAGAAACAAAACAAGGATGCCCTCTCTCACCACTTTTATTTGATACAGTATTGGAAGTCCCAGCCACAACAATCAGAAAAGAAAAATAAATGAAAGGAACCTGAATTGGAAAATAAAAAGTAAAACTGTCACTGTAGATGACACGATCCTATATATAGAAAGCCCTAAAGATTGCGCCAAAACACTATTTGAACTAATTAATGAATCCAGTAAATTAGCAGTATAAGAATATACAGAAATCTGTTGTGCTTCTATCCACTAATATAGAACTATCAGGAAGCAGAATTAAGAAAACCAATTTAAAATTCATCAAAAAGAATAAAATAGGCGTAAATTTAACCAAGGAGTTCAAATACCTGTATTCTGAAAACTATAGGGCATTGATGAAAGAAATTGAAGATGATACAAATAAGTGGAAACATATAGCTTATGGAATAGAAGAATAATTTTGTCCAAATTTCTAGTTTACCCAAAGCAGTCTCTAGCTTCAATGGAATCCCTATCAAAATACCAATAGAATTTTTCACAGAAGTATAACAAATAATTCTAAAATTTGTATGGAAACACGAAAGATTGCAAATAGTCAAAAGTAATCTTGAAAAAGAACAAAGCTGGAGATATCATGCTTTCCAATTTCAAACTACACTATAAAGCTATAGTAACCAAAATAGTGTGGTACCGGCACAAAAACAGACACATAGGCCAATGGAACAGACTAGAAAGCCTAGAAAGAAACCAATGTTTGTAAGATCAATTGCTCTCAGTCACTCAGTTGTGTCTGACTCTTTGCAACCCCACAGACTGTAGCCTGCCAGGCTCATTTGCCTATGGAATTCTCCAGGCAAGAATACTAGAGTGAGTTGCCATTTCCTACCCCAAGGGATTTTCCTGACCCAGTGATCAAACCCATATCTCCTCCATTGACAGGCAGATTCTTTATCACTATGCCATCTAAGAAGCCCATATGGTCAACTGATCTATGACAAATGAGGCAAAAATAGAAAGTGAGAAAAAATTCTCTTCAATAATGATGTTGGGAAAACTTGGCAGCTACATGCTGCCAAAATTAAATTAGATCACTTTCTTATACTGTATACAAATGTAAACTCAAAATGGATAACAGATTTAAACATTAGATCAGAAATTATAAAACTCCTAGAAGAAAACACAGGCAGTAAACCCTTTTACATTGGTCTAAGCAATGCATTTTTTTGAATCTGTCTCCTTAGGCAAGGACAACAAAGTTAAAAATAAATAAATAAATATCAAACTAAAAAGCTTTTGTGCAGTGATGGAAGCCATCAACAAAACATAAAGGCAACTGACTGAATGGGAAAAGATATTTGAAAATGATATATCTGTTAAGGGGTTAATATCGAAAATGTACAAAGAACTCATTCAACTCAATACAAAATAAACCAGTCTGATTAAAAAATGAGTAGAGGTCCTGAATAGACATTTTCCCAAAGAGGACACATAGGACAGCCAACAGACCACATGAATAGATGCTCAATAACACTAGATATCAGGAAATGCAAATCAAAACTACAATGAGATATCACCTTGAACCTGTCAGAATGGCTGTTTAAAAAAAAAGATAGCAAATAGGAAAAGTTGGCGAAGCTGAGAGAAAGAAGCCCTTGTATACTTGGTGGATATGTAAATTGATGCATATACTATGGAAAATGGTATGGAGGTTCCTAAAAAAAATTAAAAGCACATTTATTATGTAATACAACAATACCACTCCTGGGTATCTACACAAAGAAAATAAGAAGACTAATTTGAGGAGATATATGCACCCCTATTTTCATTGCACCATAATTTTACAATAACCAAGATGTGAAAGCAACCTAAGTACCCACTGATAGATGAGTACATGAGAAGAGGTGAGGCGCGCGCACACACACACACACACACTGAAGTATTAGTCATTCACAAAAAAGAATGAAATCTTGTCATTTGCAACAATGTAAATGGACATAGAGGTTATTATGTTAAGTGAAATAAGTCAAGCCAAGAAAGAAAAATATGGGCTTCCCTGGTGGCTCCTGGATAAAGAATTCATGTGCTAATGCAGGAGACAAGGGTTCAGTCCTTGATCTGGGAAGATCCCCCATGCTGTGGAGCAATTAAGCTGGTGTGCCACAACTATTGAGCCTGTGCTCTAGAACCCAGGAGCCACAACTAATGAACCCACATGCCACAACTACTGAAGCTCATGTGCCCTAGAGCCATGCTCTGCAACAAGAGAAGCCACTGCAATAAGAAGCCTGCACACTGCAATGAAGAGTAGCCCCAGCTGACCACAACTAGAGAAAAGCCCACACATCAACAAAGAACCAGAACAGCTGAAAATAAATAAGTAAAGATTTTTTTAAAAGACAAATCGTTTATGATTTCATTTATATATGTAGTCTAAAAAAACAAACAGAAACAGACTTATGGAAAAAAATAAAAACTTTGGTGGTTGCCAAAGGGGCTGGGGATGTGGGAACGGACCAAATAGGTGAAGTGGATTAAGAGATATAAAATTCCAGTTATACAATGAATAAGTCATGGGGATGTTATGTACAGCATAGGTAATACAAATTTATATAGTAACAGATCGTTACTAAGCTTATTGAAGAGATTATTTCATAATGTATACAAATGTTGAACCACTATACTGTACACCTGAAACCAATATTGCGTGTCAACTATACTTCAATTAAAAAATGAGAAATGAGTCAGAAATCTATTTCAATATTCTCTATATCCCCTCCATCTCATCTCGTATCTTACTTTCATCCTAAAGGCCTTGCATCTCCCCGCACTTCCATGAGCTGAGATGCTGGTTAAAGATTCACTCACAGGACCTTGTGGAATTGAGAGAACACTTGTGACTCAACCAGGAATACAGAGTTAATAACTGAGAGACCCAGGGCTTGAATTCAGTCTACTGACTTCCACTCTTCCTGTTCCTCATGGTGCAGCTGGCAGTGCGTGACTGGTACAATTGGGTTCCAAACCAAAGTCCACCATGTTGTCCCAGCATTTACGAAAAGAGAACTCTCCTTTTATGGGAAGTAGATTTGTCCAAGCAAATCTAAGGATTTTCTCAGTAGGGTTGGGAAAGTAAAGACATGAAGAATATTTATTTTTATTGGAGTTAGAACTGAGTTTCTTACCAGCCTTACAGCTTGAGCTATTGGAGGTTCTCTAACAAATGAGAGCACCATGGAGCACAGTAGTGACTTACAAATCTCTCTATTGAATACGTAGCCTACCAGTGATAGGGAGTGATATATGATTAAGGAGAAGTGAACAGACTGGCCAAGAACCTGAATTTGTCTTCCCTTATTTCTGATTAAAAAACATTTACTAGAACTAAAAGTTTCTTACTTCTGTGCTCTCATTACCTGTTTAAAATTTTCATTTAGCATTTATCATTCTGTCAAATATATGTATTATGTTTTATATAATGCTTTTGTATATTATATGTTGCACTATGTATTTTATATATTACATATATTGCATTTAGCATAATTTACCACTGTACTCCCAGCACTTAGCACTGGATCTAACACCTGTAAGTAATGGCCAGGTTTGCTTGTGAAGCTCTAAATGCTCTTCTTGGATTTGATTTAATATGGGAGAAAGTAGATACTCATGTTCCCTAAAATCTTAACTGATTCTATATGAATAAGACTGTACAGCTTGAACTGCTGCTGGAAATGCTCTTCCTTTGAGGATCTGTATCGGCTAGAATGAGGATCCCAGGTGGCTATTTCACAGAGGATTCTTCTCTTTTGAAAAAAGTTTAGGGAGGAGGTTTTGCTTTATTTGGGGAGTCTAAGGCCCTGGGGGATTTGAACTTTGCTTAGCTTGATTTCTCTTGTCCATCACGATCCATACTGTGAGTTGCCCTTGAATGGTGATATACTCTGTGTCAGTGTTAGTTGCTCAGTCATGTCCCCATTGTGACCCCATGGGCTATAACCCACCAGGCTCCTCTGTCTATGGGATTACCCAGGCAAGAATACTGGAGTGGGCTGCCATTTCCTTCTCCAGGGGGTCTTCCTGACCCAGGGATCAATCCTGTGTCTCCTGAATTACAGGCATTTTCTTTACCATATATTCTATGTAAACAGAAAATGGCAGCCAGGTGGTGCAAATTCAATTCTGCCCTCACCCTTTTTATATCTTAGCCATATTATCTGTACAGTTGGGAGCCTTATCCCTGCCTTCCTCCAAGGACTGTTCTGAAGACCTCGTGAGATAATTTCTGGAAAAGCATTTTGTGTTAAGGGCCGCGTTATGGAAGAGTTACTTGCCATAAAATGATCCTAGGTATGAGTAGTAACGAAAATAATCCTAAGGAACAGGAAGGGTTCTCCTTGGGTTGTTTAATCCAGCCAAATATTCAGTGAGAGGCTGGAACTGTTTAGCAGGTCAGAAGAAGTTCTGTGGCTGGGTCATGAGTGGGCTGTGGCAAAGGCTGTTGAAAACATCTGATTCTATGGTGTGTGACTGTGAAACTATTCTGTTCAAACAAGGTTTCTGGAAAACCTGGGTGATAAATATTCTAGAAGTCCACAGTGATAAGGTATTCTGAATGATGCCCATCAGCAGCTGCATAGCCCTTAGCCCTAGGAGATGGTCCCATACATAGATCAAGACAGCCTTATTGCCCAGGTAACAAACATTTATTTCACTGAAGCTCAGCATGCAGGACTCTTTCTTGGTTTGATGAGATTAGCTTTATATAGATCACAAAAAAAATATCCCAAGGTTTATGTCTTTGTCATTAAATATTAAACATGCTTTGCCCATTTCTCTATCACATTGAATTATGGTGAGTTCTGTGTGAACCTATCTCCCCTGCAAGACTGGGAGCTCCTTTGTTCAAGGAATAGTGCAGTTTATTTTGATATTTTCCATGTCTAGCCCAGCATCTGGCATATAGTAAAGATTCCACGAATGTTTATTGAATGACTGTCAAACCGTTGGCCTGCAATGCTTTGTTTTTAATTATTCAGTGTTTTTTTCCAGCTAACGATTTCTCTTAATTTCTTTCAGCCATTTTACATTCTTAGAGAACTTTAGGTTTAGTTTTATTGTTGTCACTGCCTCTATTGATCCTGAGAGTGGGCCCGGTATTTCTGTTATGGTCTGTAGAGCGGACACATGTGCTGTTTGGGTCTCTGTACCTTCTTTTGAAGGCTCTTCTGAGTCTACCCTTTAATCTTAGTGGAAGCTGTGTTCAGGGCCCATCATGCCCCCATGTCTGAGGTCTAGCCTAGACACTGACTTGACAGCTAGTCCCTTGTTCTCTTCACCGGGTACTCATTTGAATCACAAGCCCCAAATCTACATGAAGTTCCTTGGTCAGCCTCTGCTTCTCTGCTCTCTATGACTGTCTAATTCAACTTCATCACAAGGGCATAATTATTTCTATGTGTGACCTCCAAATATTATAGCCTAATTTCCTTTTGCCCCATTATTTTCTTGGCTTAGAGTCTATAGATTCATACAACTTCTCAGATGTTTTGGTGAAGCTAAGTAAGGACAACGAGGATGCCAGAAATTCACATAGATGTCTCATAAACTGAATCCTAGTTTTCCTGAGTCTTAGGTGATTCTCACTGTTTAAAAGTTAAAGCTAGAATTCCTTCCACAAGTCCTTCACAATCTGACTCCATCTTACCCTTCTGGTCTTATCTCTCTCCATTTCTTTTATTGTACCCTGCTGTCAGCACACAGTCACTTTTCATTTCCTGAACATTCCTCTTACTTTCATACATGTGAATGTATTATTGCTTCTCTTTGAAATTCTTTTCCTATAAAAACTTGCCCATCAGACGATCTCTTCTTGTAAGTGTTTTAAGACCAGTCCAGATTACAGATCATCTCCTGTCTGAAGATTTCCGACATCTCCAATGAAGTTTCTTTTTCTTTCTCTCTCTCCTATTTCCCTTCAGTTGTCAATATACCACTTGACATGTAGAATTGAAACTACATATTTTTTAAAGATTTCTTTTTGATGTGGACCGTTTTTAAAGTCTTCATTGAATCTGTTACAATATTACTTCTGTTTTATGTTTTGGTTTTTTGCCTGCCCAGCATGTGGGATCTTAGCTTCCTGACCAGGGGTTAAACCCACACCCCCTGCTTTGGAAGGTGAAGTCTTAACCATTGGAAGTGGTTAAACTAGGGAAGTTCCAAATCTGTATCTTTAAATGTTTGTCTTTGACACTAGAGTTTGAGTTTTCTGAAGCCAGGCAATAAGGTTTCCTTTCATTTTTGTTTCCCCAGACCCAGTCCACAGGTTCATCCGCACTGCCCATTACTCGCTTTCTGAATTAACGGCAGCTGAACTGACCTGGGAGGATCTTGGGATGTGTCCTCAAATGACTGTTAACATGGCTGACAAGATTTGGAATTGCTAGGATCTCTAATTAAACTGTCAGTGGTCACCATCTTTAAGAAACAGTTTTGCTAGAAACTGGGATAAATTAAAGCAGCTAGGAGAGGAAATCTGTTTTCCCCTGGGCTATCTCATTCTGAGGCTACTTTTCCTGTCCACACAGTGATTTATGACTTGGTACATCATGTATAAACAGACTCCAACAGAGACTCCCGGTTGAGACATTCTTATGCTCTTAAGAAGGAAGGAAGGGATAATAGGGAAGAATATATGTCCTTGATTCTGTTTTTTTTTCTAAAGGACCCTCTTCACTAAGCAGAGAGCCACAAGGAAACCAAGAGGTCAGTGAAAAATCCTTGGCCCACACTACTCTTCAACCTCTTTTTCAGGCATATCCCATCCTTGTTTGTTTAATTATCCATCAAAACAGGGCCAGTGCTTCATCCAGAGACTTTATTTAAAGCTTCCAGATTCCTAGTTGGATGCTGTTTCTGTTCCTCTCTTTTCCTCCTCCACAAGGGGCAGGTCTCTGGGAACCAAGGACATGGGGCTCAGCTCCTCATAGTCCTGCTTAGAATGCTAAGAGCCTCAGAAAACCAATCCCCAAACTGTCAGAAAAGTTACCTGCCAATGGCCCGGAGCAGAGCATCCTTGACCTCTTTATTCCTCAGGGTGTACACCACAGGGTTAGCAGTGGGGTGATGACAGTGTAGGTCACTGAGATCAGCTAATCCTGATCCTTGGTGTTCTCTGACTTGGGCTTGAGGTAGGCAATGGAGGCACAGCCATAGTGAACAATGACCACAGTGAGGTGGGAGGCGCAGGTGGCAAAGGCCTTCTTCCGGCCATCGGTAGAGGTGATCTTGAGGATGGTGGAGATGATGAGAACATAAGAGATGAAGACCAGACCCATAGGCACAACGAGCACGAAAACACTGATTATCAAAGTCAGGATCTCATTGACAGTCGTGTCAATGCAAGAGAGCTTCATCACAGGTCGGATGTCACAGAAGAAGTGGGCCACCTTTGTGGCACAGAAAGGTAACCTGAATACAGATGTCACCTGTGTCATGGCCACAATCAACCCAAAGCTGCAGGCCCCCCACACCAGCTGGATGCACACCCTCTTGTTCATGATGACTGTGTATCTCAGGGGGCTGCAGATGGCCACATAGCGGTCGTATCCCATCACCGTGAGCAGGAAGCAGTTAGTGATCCCAAAGGTTACAAAAAAGAACATCTGTGTGGCACAACCTGCCAATGATATGGACTGGCTCATACCCACAAGGCTGGGCAGCATTCTTGGAAGAATAACTAGTGTATATATAGTCTCTGAAGTGGACAGCATGCTGAGGAAGAAGTACATGGGAGTGTGGAGATGAAGATCGATTTGGATAATGATCACAATAATTATATTACCTGCTAGGGTTAAGATGTACGGTACAAGAAACATCACAAAAAGAGTTAGCTGGTACTCGTGGAAGCTGGAGAAACCTTGTAAAACAAACTCAGTGGTGAGAGTGGTGTTCTCTCTCTTCATTGAGTGGCCACTAGATTGGAAATGTAGAAGAACAAAAGTTACATAATCTCAGTAAAGCACTTTAATCCATTTCTGAAACCGACTGAACTTTGTTCTCCTTTATAAACCTGGGGATACATTTTCCAGTGGCAGTGGAATACAGTTAATCTTTAGGTTTACTTATCTTAATTTAAAATATTTTTGCTCTGTGGCCATCTATTATAATACAATTTCCTATGCATGCTAGAATCATCTAAGTTTTTTTCCCTGCACTGTATAACCATCTACATTCGCACTTCACCATACTCTTCATCCTTGTCATCTGGAATGCTCTTCCTATCTTCCTCCTCTTAAATAAATTGTCCTCAAGACTAATGCATGTCTTTTCCTCCATTAATGCATATTGTCCTCTGAAATTTTCATGTTTGTTTGGATTATTGTCATCCCTCCTCTGTGCTCTCTGTGGCTTTATACCTTTTACATCGGCGTATCTCACTGACTCAGGATTATGCATGAATTTGATGCTTGAAAACAACTTGTTTAGGGATTGACTGGAAAGTTCTTTTATTTCAAGACTGTGAATCATCCCCTTGCACATCGTTTAGGAAATAAAAGCAAAGCAGATTCAGAAATGTTCATCTTGTTTTCAAGAAGGAAAAGGTGAATCTTAACCAGCCACCATCCACACTGTTGTCTGAATGATGGAAGTTGGCTGACACTTCACAGCACTGACTCATGTATATTGTAAACCATGGTACATCTTCATTTTCCCTAAACTAAAAGGCAAATTTACAGTCAATACAACTTTGTAAGTAGGAAGACACCTACCCTGCAGAGGTGAAAAATCGTACCAGGGAAGATGCAGCAAATTCATGTGTCCTTCATCTAAAGTAAAAGCAGGCTCTGAATATAAAGAACAGAGTTACACTAAACATACATCATTTTGTTGAAAGATGGGGCTCAGTCCAATTCATGTAATATTTCACATTTAGGTCCCTTTAGACAGTAAGCTCCTGTAGGCTATTTAAATTATATTCTGATTTCCTTATGCATATTCAGAAAAAGACTTTTTGCATAAAGTAAATCATATCAGTGAGGAAGCTTAGTAGACATGGAGACCTCCTTTTAGTTCATAAAAGATTATTTAAGAGAAATTGAAGACCAGCTGTTAATCACTTATATTAAGAATGCTAAAAGTAAAGTTGCAACAGGAAATATTTTCCAATAGGAAAATTCATTTGACTCTAAAATACATGGCTAAAGACAGTTACCTTCTGAGAGGCCTCAAGGCATAAACTAGGCAGTGGTCCAGCCATGGGGTGGTATGGCACCTCTACTATGAAATAAAAAATATGTGTTAGAGATTTTGATTGTTCTAATGATGGTCACAAATCCCATGGATGGAGGAGCCTGGTAGGCTGTAGTCCATGGGGTCGCTAAGAGTCGGACACGGCTGAGCGACTTCCCTTTCACTTTTCACTTTCATGCATTGGAGATGGAAATGGCAACCCACTCCAGTGTTCTTGCCTGGAGAATCCCAGGGAAGGCGGAGCCTGGTGGGCTGTCGTCTATGGGGTCGCACAGAGTCGGACATGACTGAAGCGACTTAGCAGCAGCAGCAGCAGCAATGATGGTCACAGATGCTGCTAGCAATTAGTGGTGCTAAATGTCCTGCAGTACATGTGATGATCCCACCCAAGGAAGAACTGTCCTATTCCAAATACCAATAGGACTTCTCCTGAGAAACCCAGGGCTAAAGTGTCATCTGATTCTGGCTGAAGTCTAACTGTCTTGAGGTGGATGAATGGCTGCTATAACCGGATTGGTCTCCACCACCCTATGGAGCCTATAATTCTCCCAAGAAAATCAAGGGCAAGAAGAGCAAACACAACCTAATGAGGACCTACCCCAGCTATGACAAGAACTGTTATGCGCCATAAATTAAAGTCTGCCTATGAGCAATAACACCCAAGTCAATTCTTTTTCTAAAGCACACTTGCCTGTGACTGCCTAGTGCGGAGGCACAGCAAGACAGCTCAGCTCGAGGAGGCTGAGGAGTGAGGATGTAAGTGTCTGACTCCCTTGCCCGCAGTGTGCAGGTCAGGGAAGGGCAAGGTAACCAAAAAGAACTGTGACAGGTTGAGCGGGTAGCAGGTAAATACAAACTGGCAGGAACGTGGTCAGGCTTGGGAGCTGCAGGCATCCTTTACAGCCCCTGTGTGGAGAAGTCTTCAAAGCCAAAGAAGGCGTTCCCGCAGGAGCAGCCAGTGGGGCTCCTGGAGGTGACTCCCTGTAGACATCCTCAGATACCCTGGGGCTGGGAGGATTCAGACAGTAGGTTCCTGGGGGGCTCATTATGTGTAGGGCTCATTTACCCAATACTAGGGCTGGCGTTTGGGGAGTATGGGGAGAATTTTTGCTTCAAGTAGCAACAGAATTAGAGGAAGTTGGTTTATTTAGTTCATTGTAACTTGTTTGAATAAACACATTATTACTAGCCAGTTAGCTCAGTTGGTTAGTATGGTGTTAATAATAAAATAATGAATAAGTACATTGTGCTTTTTTTATATATGTGCCTTGGAAATCCATAGTTTACAAATCTAGGCAGCTCAAGCTTGGAGCCATATTACTTTGGATCTCATGAACTTTAGCACCAACCCCCCCCACCGTTTTTTTTTTTTTTTTTTTTTTTTTATATAGGCAGGATTTCTACGCAGGGTTCTTTCTTTAGGATGAAAGTAGTCAAATATGGCCATGGTTCTGCAGAGAACAGTTCATGCTGCCTGTCTTTCTGCCCCTGTGACATTCAGAATTGGGAGACATTGTCTTTATTTTTTTTTTATTTTTATTTTTTTAAATAAATTTATTTATTTTAGTTGGGGGCTAATTACTTTACAATATTGTAGTAGTTTTTGCCATACATTAGAATTGGGAGACATTGTCTTTAGATCCAAGGATCCTCTTTTGGGGGTTAGGAAACAGAGATGAGCCTCTGAACGTTGTTCTCATTACTCAGATTATCTCCTCTTCTCCATTTGGCAAACTTCTACTAGTTTGTCAAGTCTCAGCCTCAGAATTTACTTTTCACGGAAGACTTTCCATGAGTTAGCTTATTACTTTGTAACATTTTCTTCCCTTAACATGAGGTACTTATCTATGCCCATTCATTCCTGGAGCACTAAGCATATGCTAGGCCTTGTGCTCATTGGTGGGCATACAGCAGTGAATGAGATACTTTATAAACCTTTGAAGGGTTCACTGTTTAGTTACAGGTGATTGGTGTTGTTCAGTCACTAAGTCATGTCTGACTCTTTGCAGTCCCATGGACCGCAGTATGCCAGGCTTCTGTGCCCTTCACTATCTCCCAGAGTTTGCTCAAACTCATGTCCATTGAGTTGGTGATGCCATCCAACCATCTCAACCTCTGTTGCCCACTTTTCCTTCTGTTCTCAATCTTTGCCAATATCAGGGTCTTTTCCAATGAGTTGGCTCTTTGCAACAGGTGGCCAAAGGATTGAAGCTTCAGCATCAGTTCTTCCAATGAATATTCAGGGATGATTTCCTTAAGGATTAACTGGTTTGATCTCCTTTCTGTCCAGGGGACTCTCAAGAGTCTTCTCCAGCACCACAGTTCAAAATCATCAATTCTTCAGTACTCAGCCTTCTTTATGGTCCAACTCTCACATTCATACATGACTACTGGAAAAACCATAGCTTTGACTAGATGAACCTTTGTTGGCAAACTGATGCCTCTGCTTTTTAATATATTGTCTAGATTTGCCATAGCTTTTCTTTCAAGGAGCAAGTATCTTTTAATTTCATGGCTGCAGTCAGCATCCACAGTGCTTTTGGAACCTAAGAAGATAAAATCTGCCACTGTTTCCATGGCTTTCCCATCTATTTGCCATGAAGTGATGGGACCAGATGCCATTATCTTTGTTTTTTGAATGTTGAGTTTTAAGCCAGCTTTTTCACTCTCCTCTTTCACCCTCATCAACAGGCTCTTTAGTGCCTCTTCATTTTCTGCCATTAGAGTGGTAACATCTGCATATCTGAGATTGTTGATATTTCTCCTGGTAATCTTTAGTCTAGCTTGTGATTCATCCAACCTGGTATTTCACATGATGTACTCTGCATGTAAGTTAAATAATCAGAATGACAGCATATGATGTTGATGTACTCCTTTCAAGAACCCCATGAACAGTATGAAAAAGCAAAAAGATATGACACCAGAAGATGAGCCCCCCAGGTTTGTAGGTGTCCATTATGCTACTGGGAAAGAGTGAAAAAATAGTTCCAGAAAGAATGAAGAGGCCAGGCCAAAGCAGAAATGATGCTCAGTTGTAGATATATCTGGTGGTAAAAGTAAAGTTCAATGCTATAAAGAACAATATTGCATAGGAGTCTGGAATGTTAGGTCTATGAATCAGGGCAAATTGGATGTGGTCAAGTAGGAGATGGCAAGAGTGAACATCAACATTTTAGGAATCAGTGAACTAAAATGGACAGGGAAAGGTGAATTTAATTCAGATGACCATTATAGCTACCACTGTGGCCAAGAATCCCTTAAAATAAATGGAGTAGTCCTCATAGTCAACAAAAAGAGTCCAAAATACAGTACTTGGGTACAATCTGAAAAACGACAGAATAAGCTTGGTTTGTTAACAAGGCAAACCATTCAACATCACCGTAATCTATGTCCCAATCACTAACACCAAAGAAGCTGAAGCTGAGAAGTTCTACAGACCTGCAAAACCTTCTAGAACTAACACCAAGAAAAGATGTCCTTTTCATTTTAGGGAATTGGAATGCAAAACTAGGAAGTCAAGAGATGCCTGGAGTAGCAGGCAAGTTTGGCCTTAGAGTACAAAATGAAGCAGGGCAAAGGCTAACAGAGTTTTGCCAAGAGAACACACTGGTTATAGCAAACACCCTCTTCCAACATCACAGGAGATGACTCTACACATGGACACGACCAGATGGTCAATACCAAAATCAGATTGCTTATATTCTTTGAAACCTAAGATGGAGAAGTGCTATATGGTCAACAAAAACAGAACTTGGAGCTGACTGTGGCTCAGGTCATGAGCTCCTTATTGCAAAATTCAGGCTTAAATTGAAGAAAGTAGGGAAAACTACTAGGCTTTTCAGGTATGACCTAAATCAAATCCCTTATGATTATACAGTTACAGGTGATAGACAAGTAGACTGAAATAATGCCTCAAGTAAGTGGGACAGGAAGAAGATGGTTCTTGATTAGACTCGGGTTGATTACAGAAAAATATGTTGTAGGTAAAGTAAGACCAGTTTACAAAAGATTTTAGAATGACTTCCCAGGTGGCACAGTGGTAAAGAAGCCACCTGCCAAGCAGGAGACACAGGAGTTGTGGGTTCAATCCCTGGGTTTAAAAAATCCCCCGGAGTAAGAAATGGCAACCCACCTCAGTAGTCTTGCCTGGAAAATTCCACGGACAGAGGAGCCCAGTGGACTATAGTCCATGGAGTTGCAAAGAGTAGGTACAGCTGAACACATACACAGAAACTTCATTACTTTTAAGGGCCTTTCAAATTATTTCACTTACCCCTCCTGTTCATGGGCTTCACTGTTCTTAGCAACTTGCCTCTAAAGGACCACCAGCCCTCATCAGCTACCCTGCACCCTCTTCTTGTTTCTCTGGTGCTTTTGCTTCCATGCTGGTAAAAAAAGATACTCAGCACTGGAATTTGATAGATTGATCTGGCAGCAGTACAAAGATGGATTTGAGGTTGGTGAAAAGAAGCAGTGTGGTTGCTGACACAACAGGTCAGGTCAGAGATAATTGGGATTGATCTATATGGGTTGACAATGGCCCATATGAGAGGGAGAGGTAGGACAGACATATGACGTAAACCAAGAGGGCTTATAACTGAATCAATGTGTGGATCAAGGGAGAAGAAAGAACAAATCATTATATAAACTACTCCCGTCAGGTTCATTCACATCAGTTCCCTGATTATTCATAATATGCATAGCTTTTTGTAACAACAGATAAATCAAATAAATGATCTTTATATTAATGTTCTATCATTAGGTATGATTGGTGGCTATGGGATCTCAGCAGCAAGAGTAGAATTGGGCAAAATGGTTCAGTGCTTTATGATGCCATTGCTTTGGGACAAATCAGAAAGATTTTGGAAATGGGGCACTGGGTAGATGGTATAAAAATGTGGTGCTGGGGAAAAAGAGGTTTTCAGCTTCTGAGTCAGCTAATATTTATTGAATACTTTCACACTTTTGTTTGTCTCACTTAATCCTCCAAATGACCCTATAAAGTCATTGGTACTATTTCATTTTACAGAGGAGAAATTATGAGGAATCTATTACTCCATCAACAGTAAGTCTATTGGTTCAGTTCAGTTCAGTCGCTCAGTCATGTCTGACTCTTTGTGACCCCACGGACTGCAGCACGCCAGCCTTCCCTATTTGGTGCTAAATGGAAATGAGTGTGTGGTGACTATAGAAACAAAACTGCGGAAACAGCCAAGAAGATCTGCTATAAACTGCTTTATTTGGGGACCATATTCAAGTAGTTCTAGTTTATTCATGCCATTCACAGTACTTTAGGATCCCAGATCTAAGCCCTCCTAATGATATTTTAGGATTGTCAATGGGAGTCTTTCAGAGCCGTGAATAGGACTCACAACAAGGTTAACTGAGGTCAGCATTGTGCCTGAATGTCTTAGCTTGGGCTGCTATAGCAGATATCATAGACTGTGTGGCTTAAATGAAAGACATTCATTTCTCATTTCTGGAGGCTGGGAATCCAAGATCAAAGTGCTAGAAGATTTGGTTCCTTGGTAAGACTTTTCTCTCTGGATTGCAGATGGTAGCCTTTTCTCTGTGTCCTCATATGGTGGAGAAAGAGTGGTAGAGAGACCGCTTTATCTCTTCTTAAAGGACCCTAATCCCATCACTTCACTTCATGACAAGTAGATGGGGACACAATGAAAACAGTGACAGATTTTATTTTCTTGTGCTCCAAAATCGCTGCAGATGGTTACTGCAGCCATGAAATTAAAAGACGCTTGCTCCTTGGAAGAAAATCTATGACACACCTAGACAGCATTAAAAAGCAGAGACATTATTTTAACGACAAACTTCTGCATAGTGAAAGCTATGTTTTTTTCAATAGTCATGTATGGATGTGAGAGTTGGACCATAAAGAAAGCTGAGCACTGAAGAATTGATGCTTTTGAACTGTGGTGCTGGAGAAGACTCTTGAGAGTCTCTTGGACAGCAAGGAGATCAAACCAGTCAATCCTAAAGGAAAAATCAGTCCTGAATATTCATTGGAAGGACTGAAGCTGAAGCTGAAACTCCAATACCTTGACCACCTGATGCAAAGAACTGACTCATTGGAAAAGACCCTGATGTTGGGAAAGATTGAAAGCAGGAGGAGAAGGGGACAACAGAGAATGAGATGGTTGGATGGCATCACCTATTTGATGGACATGAGTTTGAGAAAGCTCTGGGAATTGGTGATGGACAGGGAAGCCTGGCATGTTGCAGCCCATGGGGTTGCAAAGGATCAGACAAGACTAAGTGACTGAACTGAGCTGAATCCCATCAGGAGGACCCCACACCCACCCTCCTGACCTCATCTAAACCTACTTCTGGCAGGCTCTGTCTCCAAATCCCATCACATAAGAGCTTAATCTCTACAATATGGGGCTGGTGGTAGGGGTACACAGTTCAGTTCATAGCACTGAACTTATATCTACTTTCAGACTATCCCTGTCTCCATTTTTTTTCGACGTGAAAGCTCCAACAGTTCATATGTCCAGCTTGATGATGGTTGGATAATAATAGTTGTACTACTTATAACAATTGATAGAAAAAAAGTTCCTGAAAAGAGAACTACAAATTTAGTAATTTGTGCTTTCAAATGATTTATGGTACATTTAAAAATAGCCACACATGTCTATGTAAGTATTTATGCATCCTGCCTATGAAGGTTGATTGCATACATGAATTCTCAGACTCCTTGCAATGTCTCTGAGGCACCAAGGAGAGAAGTGAGAATGACTGATGCTCTGAGTATTTGGTTAGACCAGTCAGTGGGTTGGGCACAGGTCAAGGAAATCTGGGTAGGGACACAGAAAGGCAGCTGAGTGGTTTATTAAGACATGGCAGGTGTATACAGGAAGTAACTCTTGGAAGACCCTGGAGAATAGTTAGTGCCTTTTACTGTAACATGGGATCAAAGACTATAAGGGGAAGCCTATTTACAAACTCAAGACCTCCTGGGAAGAGGGAACTCATGCTATGAATGAGAACTCTGTTGGTAAATCTGCTGCTAAAACTGTCCCTTCAGAGTGAGATAGAAAACAATGTGGGGGTGCAGGGTTGTAGAGCTAATAGCCATCCTGCTTCCTGCTACCTGGAGACATTATGTGTCTGTAACCGTTCTGACTCCTCACAATGACCTTGGGTGGTTGATATTGTCAGCCCCACTGTGCAGATAGGACACAAAAGCCAGGGAGGTTAAGTGACTATCCCTAGGACAGATGCTTATAATGTTGGACCCAGGATTGGGATGCATGCTGCTCTGGCCCCAAAGGCTGTACTCCATCTATAATTTGCACTTTCTCAGCATCTTCTACTTCAGGCTGTCAGCATTTTGAAAGGGGGAACAGGAACAAAAATAAATGTAGGTATGATGATGGGTACAGAGGTTAATGATCTAATGGTCCAGATACCTGTTTTTCTCCAGTGGACTTTGACCCACTTGAGATTTTCTTTTGTCCTTTCATCTTTGGTGCTGTGTTAAGTGGAGAAAGGATAACCAAAATATCTGAGGAGAAAGCATGTTACAATACATGATCTCTGAACTTTCAAACTGATTTTCCAAAATCCAAGGACATTCAAATAAGATTTGAGATGTGTATTCATCCACAATATATGGAGCTCCTTCTTTTAGTCTTTAACAACTATAAATGAGAAAGCCAGTTCAAATAATCATCATGAGATCATAATGCAGTTATAAATTCTGGGGTGAACTGCTTGTTTTTAAAGCTTGATTCTGCCACATACTAGCAGTATGACCTTAAGGAATTTACTTAATCTTTTCAGGTCTGAGTTTTCGCGTCTGTAAAATAAGTTTAATAAAACACCTTATAAATTTACAGCAAGGATTAAATGAGTCAAATAAGTAAACTTAAGCCTGTTCTTTAGGAGATATTCAATACATGCACCAAAAGGGGATATCACCAAGATGTATGTGGCCGGGGCAGGGGGTAGGGGGTTGGGGGGACGGATGGAACAACCTGGGAGTAATGAAAGAAAAAAAGAAAAGAGGAAGAAGGACTGTCTGCTGATGCTAATTGTGTTTTAGCTGTCCACAGATGTCTTCCTTCCTTCCTTCCTTCCTTTCTTCTTTCTGTTCTTTTTTTTTTTGGCCATGCTGTGTGGCATGTGGGATCTTAGTTCCCCAACCAGGGATTGAACTTGTGCTCTTGCCTTGGGAGTACAGAGTCTCAATCCCTGGACCACCAGAGAAGTCCCCCTTTCTTCATTCTTTTAATAGTTATTGAATAGTTGCTATGTACTGGGCACTGTTTTAACTGCAACAGATGCGGATAAGACACTCAAAGAGTGACGCCTGAGTGATGGATATAGGTGTCACCTGGTTTGGGTCAGGGTTCTTGAAGCAGAGGTTGAAACAAGGACCTAGATGCAGATAATTGGTTATGGAGTATTCTCTGAGGAAAGGGAGTGAGGGTATCAGGGTGGAATGAGGGAAGAGCTGAGCAAGGCTGTAGTCTCACTTGGAGTCTAACTTCAGCCTGATTCAATGGAGGACTCTACAATTACACTCTAAAGTTGGTCCCATCTTGAAACTACATGAGGGCCTTTTGTACCTTCTGTTTTAGCCAGGCCTTGGCTGTAGACAGTCCCTTGTAAAGGGTGGGGGTGGGGTATATGTCACATCTAAGAAAGTTCCCTTTCAGCCAATGGCAAATCTTCAGAGAGGAGGGCAGCTATGAATATCAGCACTCCAGCATTCACAAGGCTGGATATGGGTGGGCCAGCCCAGTAGAGAAGACCTGGGCAGAGCATTGATAAGGTTTGTTATAGGACCCAGGTTCTTTGGAGATAGGGGAATGGATATGAAGATGAGGGCTTTTCTTTTGCAATTTTCAGATATACAGGAAGCCATTTTTGTGGGTTTTGCTTTGGCTGCTCAAAATTTACACTTCTCAACCAGTTTGTAAGTTTGCCATCAGAGCCTGTGTCTGACATAGCTTTCTAGGGTTTATACAAATAGTAATAGGCACAGGGTAGATCATTAATGGAGTGATTTTGTAAAAAATTATAGTGTAAAATATAGCATAGGAAGAGTTACATGTAAATAATGGAGAACTTGTTATTTAATGTCTCCGATTTTCATGCTGAGGCCAAGTTTAGGTTATATAAATTCCTCTGTTATGATACCATATTTTCTTCCCACCCACACTGTTGGTTTACAATCCTTTTGCCAAGGGTAACAAAAGCAATGTCTAACATTATAGTACAGCACCTGAATATGCTTTGTCTTATCTAATTTCTATCAAGCATGGTACACCCATCTATCAGTCTTGGAAAATCCATCCATCACTTTCTCATTTTAATCTTTTCCTTCTTGTTTCACTCTATTCTTCTGATTTCCCAGATGCTTCCCAGATTAGGTACCTGGAGCTCTCATACTATCTCTTATTTGATTAGCTCCCTCACTGCTACACCTTATCAAACATTTAAAATTTTAACGTTATTGAGAATGACTAGCACCTAAGAGAGGGACTTTCTGCCCAAAGCTCTGAGCAAGGCGTCATTGACCTCTTTGTTCCTGAGGCTGTATACAACGGGGTTTAGGAGCGGGGTAATGACAGTGTAGGTTACAGAGATCAGTCTGTCCTGCAGGGAGTTTTGTGATTTGGGTTTTAGGTAGATGAAGGAGGTACAGCCATAGTGGACAATGACTACTGTGAGGTGTGAGGCACACGTGGCAAAAGCCTTTTTCCGACCCTCAGCAGATGCCATCTTGAGGATGGTGCTGACAATCAGGACATAGGAGATAAAGATCAAGACCATGGGCAGAACAAGGACGCACAGACTGATGAGCAAAGTGATCAATTCTTTGATGGTGATATCAGCACAGGCAAGCTTCATTAGGGGCCGGATGTCACAAAAGAAGTGGGAGATGACATTGGCATCACAGAAAGGCAAGCTGAACACAGAGGATACTTGAAAGATGGCTGTGCTCAAGCCAATGCTCCAGGATCCCCCTGCCAGTTGTATACAAGTCTTCTTGCCCATGATGACTGAATACCGTAGGGGGTTACAGATGGCCACATAGCGATCATACCCCATGGCCGTGAGCAGGAAGCAGTTGTTGACACCAAAAGTGAGATAGAAGAAGAGCTGAGTGGCACAGTCTGGAATAGAGATAGTATGTTGGGGGCTGAGGAGACTGAACAGCATTCGGGGGATGATGGCCACTGTGTAACATGTCTCAGAGAAGGACAGCACACTCAGGAAGAAGTACATCGGTGTGTGCAGCTGATGGTTGAGGCAGATGACTGTCAAGATGATAGCATTGCTGACAAGGGTCAACAGGTACAAGACCAAAAAGACCACAAAGAGGATGAGTCTGGGCTGCCACTCAAAAATGGAAAAGCCTTCAAATGTAAACTCTGCCACAGCTGTGAAATTATGTCTTGGCATTGAGAATCTGGGTCTGAAAGAGATGAAGCGAGATGGTTGAACATCCAGGCTGGAAACAGTATACTGGCCCAGGGCCATCATCAGCCATGAGCAGGGATTCACAGTAGGGGTAGCTCTGGGTTACAGAAGCTCTCAACATTTGGACACCGGCCAAGTGCATGAAGACCTCTTAGGATACTTGAGGGCCTGGCATTGGAGGCAGATATAGTAAGGATGGGAAGAGAGTAGGTATGTAAAGGGAGTAGTGAAAACACCTAAAAAGCTTGACTAGAAGTTGAAAGGTGGAGAGGTGGTAGATGGACAAGAAAAATAGATTGAATGATAGACCAGAGTAGACATAGCCCTGGAACTCCAACCAGAGTCATCTGTTAAGAACAGCAATGGCCCAACACATATTAGAGATATAGTGTAAAGGCATATGCCTAAAGAGAGAATCCAAGCCACGGACAGAAATCTACTTAAGTCACACTTCTGAGAGGTAAGAGGCCAGCTCCAACTCTGGTCAGAAGGGCTTGGTAAATAAATATACATAACACTACTTGCTTTCAGAGTTCAAATTAAATTCAAAATAGCTAACGTCTACTAGACTTCCCTTGTAGCTAAGCCAGTAAAGAATCCTCCTGCAATGCAGCTGATCCAGGTTCAATCCCTGAGTGGAGATCTTCTGGAGAAGAAAATAGCAACCCATTCCAGTATTCTTGCCTGGAGAATCTCATAGACAGAGGAGCCTGGCAGGCTATAGTTCACGGGGTCACAAGAATCAGACATGACTTAGCGACTAAACCACCATAGTTAATGTCTGGAATAAGGCCATAAGAAGAGAGACTACTTTTTCTTTTTCAAATTAATTATTACTTTTTAATTTGAGATTCTAGTGTGCGGACCCAGGATATTCTGTGATCCAGAGCTAACTCTTCTTTTCAGCCCAGCTTTCTTCTTATGTTCTCCAAATACCATTTGTTCTAATACACAAGTCTCCTTTCATCTTTGTGGAATGTATCTGTAGTTTCTGCTTCCATTGTCTAGTCTGTAAACACAGTAAAGAGACTGAAACTTATTAAGAGTTTGAAGTACCAGTAACTGTAAACAGATGAAAGCAACAAAATATTAAACTTTATAGAAATCCCCGGCTTTAATCTCCCAGTGTAAGTTGAGGGATGCTTAATTTTTTATGTGCTCATTTCATTTGTCTCTATTGGCTCATCTATAAAATTGAGAGGATAATATCTACTCATAGTGTTACTATGGAGATTACATGAATTACTGTATGTAAATAGCCAAGCACAGTTCTCGATATGTAATAGGCAAACAATACATTACATTTCTGTTTCCCTCTCTTCATCTGTTCTCCCCAACCCCACTCTGCCTGATTCTGGCTTCTGCTTGCATGTGAGACCCACCCAAACACACATATATTTATTCTCCGTCTCTTCCTCCCTCCCCCATTTCCCTCCTTCTCATTCTCTCTTGCTCTCTCCCTCTCTTTCTCTTGTGTTTGGGGGTGATTTTTGTCATGAATTTCTTCAATCTCTATTGACTGAAAACTCCAATCTTCACTTTCCCTTTCTCTCCAACTCTAGATTCTCAAATGGGGTTGGACATAGGGCTGGTCTATTTTCAGACATTTTTATGACCAAAAGCCAGCTCCTCTTACTTCACATGTGACCTTACAAACATTTTCTCATCTCTTTAGGCTTCAGTTTATTCACCTGTAAGATGAACACAGTACTAATAACTATCTCAGAGGACTGATAGAGGATTACATGGGATGATGCCCATAAGGCACTTAGCAGAGGGCCCAATGCAGATCATGCCATCAATAAATGGTAACTGTTGGAAAAGGTGAGCATAGATTTCAAAATAAGAGTAATGCCGGTTATTGTGTTATCTTCCCTTCTCCTCCCCCAAGCCTGACTTCAAGAAGGTTGTTGGTCTCCATCTAGCTAATACTTGTGGTGCAGCTTGCAGATTAGAGGATATTTTTCTGCCTTTTGGAGATGTGAGGATAAGGAGGTAGTGGGGGAGGAAACACAATATTCAAGGAGGGGAGAGAATCCCAAGGGTCAGAGGAGGATCTGCATTGGGTTGGAATGGAAAAGCCATTCCCAATGCAACAATACTATAGGCGTGCCTGTGTCCAGGACCTCTGCCTTGAACTCCTACACTCATGAACCCAATATTTCAGCCAGCCAGCCATTCACTGACTCTCCCTTCCTGACCTCTGTATGATATCTGAGGCAGGACTAGGTGGGGACTTCTGTGTTCACGGAATACACTTTTTCTAGAATAGAGGGGGGAAATCAGGTTCGCTCAACCAGAATCAGATGTTCCATTTTTCTTTTTCAGTCCCTACAGGCCACGAATGTGATAGAGGGTTGAGGGGAGAAGATAGGACTGGATGCCCCCAATTACCATGCTTCATTCATATATGTTGAGCTAAATTTATCAGCTAAGTTCTTTGAAACTCCTGAGATTTTTATAAAACTAATGCCCAAATAACACTTCCTGCATGATTTTTTTTAGTATTTATAATGGTCTTTATTTCCCAAGGTTTGTGACACAGCTGTACATTCATTTTTCCACTTGACAATATTCCTAGGAAAGAAAATAAGAAGGTGATAGTCCATGAGGCAAGGGTCATAAAGCTACATCTAGCCAGACAATAACCATGCTTCACTGAGTCATGGAATGTAACTTACATCTCACAGGCAGGGCTGAAGCACTGTCGTCTGTTCATTGGAAGGACTGATGTTGAAGCTGAAACTCCAATATTTTGGCCACCTGCTGCGAAGAGCTGACTCATTTGAAAAGACCCTGATGTTGGGAAAGATTGAAGGCAGGAGGAGAAGGGGGTGACAGAGGATGAGATTGTTGGATGGCATCACCAACTCAATGGACATGAGTTTGGGTAAACTCCGGGAACTGGTGATGGACAGGGAGGCCTGGCATGCTGCAGTTCATGGGGTTGCAAAGAGTCAGACATGACTGAGCGACTGAACTGAACTGAACTGAAGACTTGTGAGTATAGAACAAGGACTGGCAGGATTCCTGCTATGTGTGGCAGACAAGGCTCCCAGAGAATCTTCTGAAAGGGAGGACTAAAAGAAAAATACAGAGTCCACCAGGGTCAGTTTGTTAATTCCTTTCTCTGATTGGTCAGATCTGGGAGTAACAAATGGAAAGCAATGTCAGCTCTCCTGTGCCTCCTCATAGCCCTGTTCCTTTCAACTGGATTGCAGTCTGTCAGAGAGGACAATTCTCTTGTGCCCTGGGGCTCTGGGGTCCCTCTCCCCAAAGTCACAGAGACTGTCCCCAAGGAAACATTCACAAGATCCAAACACTGTGATGTGTCTGGGGATCTCATTAACAACGGGGCTAATCAACCCGCTCATGTAGATAGTATGTAGGTGTCAGGGAGGAAATTTTCCTCTGTCCTTTCAGGTTCTTCTAGTGGTCTAAGAATTAAAGTGATGTGAGACAGATTAACATGAGAAAATCAAACAAGTTTTAATGACATGTGTATATAAAAGAAGTGGGTTCCCCAGTGGCTCAATGGTAAAGAATCTACCCGTAGTGCAGGAGAGATGGGTTTCATCCCTGGGTGGGGAAAATTCCCTGAAGAAGGAAATGGCAACACACTCCAGTATTCTTGCCTGAAATCCCATGGACAGAGGAGCCAATTGGCTACAGTCCATGGGGTTGCCACCGAGCTGGACATGACTGAGCAGCTAAACAGCAACAACAACAAATGTATGAGAGAAACCCAGGAAAACTGAGTAACTTGCCAAAATGTCCAAAAACCTCACCTTAAATACCAACTTCAACCAAAGACCAAAAAGAATGTTGCAGGTAGTAATTTGGGACTTCAAAGGGGAGGAAGGCAATCCACATAGATAGAAAAGCAAAAGTTTAGTAAATCAATGTTTGCCTGGCCTTGCAAAGACAATGGAATGCAGAAAGAAATTTTAATAAACAGACATTCCTAGGTTCCCCGCTATCTACCACCTGGTTCATACTACATTTATCTATGGTGACGGCTCCTTTCCTGGAACATGTCCTCCATCTACATTCTTTAAGGCAGTTGGGGGAAGGTCAAATGTTCTTCCTGAGCCTTTTGAGACTTAGTTGTTTTCAGCTCAAAATAATCTGCATGCCAGAGAGACATTTTGGTGTGCCACGTTTTGTTCCCCTACATAGATGATCTAGGGTTTCCATAGGAACAAATGGTTTCATTAGACCTTGGTCTTGCTCTGCTCGGTGGATGGAAGATGAAGAGGAGCTCTTAACTCCATGAACTTCATTGTTGAAAGAGTCTATAACGTTGTGGAGCCCAACCGTGTTTAAGGGTGCAGCTTTGTTAGATAAGGCACTCACAGGCTATGGTCTCTGTACCCTCAGGGTCAAAGGATCTGTCTCTGAGGTCTTTTCCAATTTGAATGTTGTGGAAACTGTGAATCATTCATTCACTGATCCTTCAACAAATACTCATTATGTGATTCTCACATCAAGGTACATGGAACATAGCAGAACAAAGACATGAAATCTGTCCTACATACTAGTCCTGCTGGTTTTGCCTATCAGACTGCAAGGCATTGAGAGAGTTAATTCTTAGGTAGGTTGATAAGAAGTCATGGGTCCTGGGGAAAGGGGAGGGGGAAGGGAAGGAGGAGGAGAAGGAGGAGGGGGGAAAGGAGGAGGATGAGGAGGACGAGGAAGGGTTCTGGGGCTCTCTAGGAAGAGAAAAAGACAGATTTTTTTTTTCTACATTCCTTTGTCTTAAGCACATAAAACATTTGGTTTTTTTTTCAGCCCAAAGCTAATGATTACATAACAAAACAACTCATCTTGCTCAAGGATATGTTTTTCCTTAAACTCTGTACCAATGATTATATAATCACAGTGTATTCTGCTCCAGGACATGTTTCTCCTTGTTAAGAACATTCTGACTAATCCTGTCATCTTAAAATGTATATTGTGGGACTGGGTCTGGTTCAGTTCAGTTCAGTGCAGTCGCTCAGTCATGTCCCCCTCTTTGCGACCCCATGGACTGCAGCATGCCAGGCGTCCCTGTCCATCACCTCTGGGAGTTTACTCAAACTCATGTCCATTGAGTCAGTGATGCCATCCAACCATCTCATCCTCTGTTGTCCCCTTCTCCTCCTGCCTTCAATCTTTCCTAGCATCAGGATCTTCTCCAGTGAGTCAGCTCTTCCCATCAGGTGCCCAAAGTATTGGAGTTTCAGCTTCAGCATCAGTCCTTCCAATGAATATTCAGGACTGATTTCCTTTAGGATTGACTGGTTGGATCTCCTTGCAGTCCAAGGGACTCTCAACAGTCTTCTCCAACACCATAGTTCAAAAGCATCAATTCTTTGGCGCTCAACTTCCTTTATAGTTCAACTCTCATATCCATACATGACCACTGGAAAAACCATAGCCTTGACTAGATGGACCTTTGTTGGCAAAGTCACGTCTCTGCTTTTTAATATGCTGTCTGCTGCTGCTGCTGCTGCTGCTAAGTCGTTTCAGTCGTGTCTGACTCTGTGCGACCACATAGACGGTAGCTCACCAGGCTCCCCCGTCCCTGGGATTCTCCAGGCAAGAATACTGGAGTGGGTTGCCATTTCCTTCTCCAATGCATGAAAGTGAAAAGTGAAAGTGAAGTCACTCAGTCGTGTCTGACTATTCACGACCCCATGGACTGCAGCCTACCAGGCTCCTCCGTCCTTGGGATTTTCCAGGCAAGAGTACTGGAATATGCTGTCTAGGTTGGTCTTAACTTTTCTCCCAAGGAGTAAGCGTCTTTTAATTTCATAGCTGCAGTCACCATCTGCAGTGATTTTGGAGCCCCAAAAAATAAAGTTTGCTGCTGTTTCCACTGTTTCTCCATCTATTTGCCAAGAAGTGATGGGACCAGATGCCATGATCTTTGTTTTCTGAAGGTTGAGCTTTAAGCCAACTTTTTCACTCTCCTCTTTCACTTTCATCAAGAGGCTCTTTAGTTCTTCTTCGCTTTCTGCCATAAGAGTGGTGTCATCTGCATATCTGAGGTTATTGATATTTCTCCCGGCAATCTTGATTCCAGCTGTGCTTCATCCAACCCAGCGTTTCTCATGATGTATTCTGCATATAAGTTAAATAAGCAGGGTGACAATATACAGCCTTGACGTACTCCTTTTCCTATTTGGAACCAGTCTGTTGTTCCATGTCCAGTTCTAACTGTTGCTTCCTGACCTGCATACAGGTTTCTCAAGAGGCAGGTCAGATGGTCTGGTATTCCTATCTCTTTCAGAATTTTCCACAGTTTATTGTGATCCACACAGTCAAAGGGTTTGGCATAGTCAATAAAGCAGAAATAGATGTTTTCCTGGAACTCTCTTGCTTTTTCAATGATCCGGTGGATTTTAGCAATTTGATCTCTGGTTCCTCTGCCTTTTCTAAAACCAGCTTGAACATCTGGAAGTTTACAGTTCATGTATTGTTGAAACCTGGCTTGGAGAATGTTGGGCATTACTTTATTAGTGTGTGAGATGAGTGCAATTGTACAGTAGTTTGAGCATTCTTTGGCATTGCCTTTCTTTGGGATTGGAATGAAAACTGACCTTTTCCAGTCCTGCGGCCACTGCTGAGTTATCCAGATTTGCTGGCATATTGAGTGCAGATCTTTTAACAGCATCACCTTTTAGGATTTGAAATAGCTGAACTGGAATTCCATCACCTCCAATAACTTTGTTAATAGTGATGCTTCCTAAGACCCACTTGACTTCACATTCCAGGATGTCTGGCTCTAGGTGAATGATCACACCATCGTGATTATCTGGGTCATGAATATCTTTTTTTGTACAGTTTTTCTGTGTATTCTTACCACCTCTTCTTAATATCTTCTGCTTCTGTTAGGTCCATATCATTTCTGTCCTTTATTGAGCCCATCTTTGCATGAAATGTTTCCTTGGTATCTCTAATTTTCTTGAAGAGATCTCTAGTCTTTCCCATTCTATTGTTTTCCTCTATTTCTTTGCACTGATCACTGAGGAAGGCTTTCTCATCTCTCGTTATTCTTTGGAACTCTGCATTCAAATGGGTATAGCTTTCCTTTTCTCCTTTGCTTTTTGCTTCTCTTCTTTTCACAGTTATTTGTAAGGCCTCTTCAGACAGCCATTTTTCTTTTTATTTCTTTTTCTTGGGGATAGTCTTGATCTCTGTCTCCTGTACAATGTCACAAACCTCCGTCCATAGTTCATCAGGCACTCTGTCTATCAGATCTAGTCCCTTAAATCTATTTGTCACTTCCACTGTATAACCGTTAGGGATTTGATTTAGGTCATACTTGAATGGTCTAGTGGTTTTCCCAAGTTTCTTCAATTTAAATCTGAATTTGGCAATAAGGAGTTCATGATCTGAGCCACAGTCAGCTCCTGGTCTTGTTTTTGCTGACTGTATAGCGCTTCTCCATCTTTGGCTGCAAAGAATATAATCAATGTGATTTTGGTGTTGACCATCTGGTGATGTCCATGTGTAGAGTCCTCTCTTGTGCTATTGGAAGAGGGTGTTTACTATGACCAGTGTGTTCTCTTGGCAAAACTCTATTAACCTTTGCCCTGCTTCATTCTATAGTCCAAGGCCAAATTTGCCTGTTACTCCTGTTTCTTGAGTTCCTACTTTTGCTTTCCAGTCCCCTATAATGAAAAGGCCATCTTTTTTGGGTGTTAATTCTAGAAGGTCTTGTAGGTCTTCATAGAACCATTCAACTTCAGCTTCTTCAGCATTACTGGTTAAGGTTTAGACTTAGATTACCATGATATTGAATGGTAAGTGAGTCTGGTAAGATCTTTCTATAGTTAGTTATAATTCTGTTATCTTAAAATGTAAATTGTGGTAGTGGGCCTAGTAAGACCTTTGCAACATTGAGACATTCTTTTGATTTACTGTAATAACCAACTGAAAAAGTATATAGCTTCCTTGCTAAGGCTAGCGGTGGGGGGGCACTCTCCATCCCCCTTCTGATGTCTGTGTCAGAAGCTTTCTCTGTCCCTTTTTATAATTTCATAAAACTTTGCTACACAAAAGCTCTTGAGTGATCACCCCTGGTCCCTGGTCCTGAAGCTAAATTTTCTTTGGAGATCACAAATCTGACATCGTTCACTGTAAGCTATCAGCATCACTGTGCATTGCACAGGAAAAGCTGAGCACCTTCTCCTTGAGTGAGATGAGAAGGAAGGCCCCCATTGGAGTTCTTCTTGCATTTGCTCTCTTTCTCTTTCCTAGCATTTAAGCATTTCATTGGCTTCCCTCATGGCTCAGTCGGTAGAGAATCTGCCTGCAATGCAGGAGTCCCGGGTTTGATCCCTGGGTTGGGAAGATCCCCTGGAGAAGGAAATGGCAACCCACTCCAGTATTCTTGCCTGGAGAATCTCATGGACAGAGGAGCCTGATGGGCTACAGTCCATGGGATTGCAAGAGTCAGACATGACTGAGCGACAGTAGGCCCAGCCTTGTCTGCCTTGTATAATGCAAGCCTAAGATGGGCCTTTCCAGAGGTTGGAGAATCAGATATCAATTCTATCAGGTTCCACTGAAACTTGGATTCTTCTAATCCCTAGTTCTGGTACTCTGCTTATGCCTTTTTCTTAGAGACACCAAAAATAGGAAAGATTCCTTTCCTAAACACCAGTGGACTGAGAAATGAATACCTGAAAGCAAAGCAGTTCATTGTGGTGTTTTCATAAGCCAAGTAAACTGAGAGAGGCTGACAGCATGGGATAGTTGCTAGGCATTTGGTTCAGTTCCACATAATTTCTTTCAAGGCTCTCAAACATTTATCCAAGAGAAACTGCAAATACTCAGGCTCATAAGCCATTGAGGTCCAGAGACCTAGAGCTAAGAAATAGATACATAGTATATTTATTATAACTTAGGAATGACCAGTGCATAGCCTCATTAGAACTGTTTGAAATCCTTTAGGGAGCAGCTAAAGGAAGGCTTAAAGCTTGGCAGCAGATCTTAGCAAGACTTTAAAATAATCATTAAGTCTTGGATTGTATTAATCAATGTCCATTCTTCACAGTTTTTCTGGTAGCTCTGTTTAAATATGTATCTCTGAAATTAGAAATAGAAATGGAGTCGAAACCCATGAGAAAGGAAAAGAAACCCTTATATTGAAATTATGAACTGAGAAATTACTTTTAAAAAATATATGATTCTTATTGTACATATCTGAAAAAGACTGAAAAATCTGGAGTGGATGGAAGTTTGGTGGGTTTTTTTGTTTGTTTGTTTTTTCTTTTTCTGAAAATGGAATGAGTACGCCATTGGTATGTTTGGGTAGTTTTGTCTTTTCCATTCTGATTTTTAAAAAAATCTCTTACCTCTTTTGATTTATTGCATTAGTTATGAACTATAATACAGGATTGAATGAAGGCAGTTATAGAGGCCTTTTTGTCTTTTTACAAGTTTAATTTAAATGCTTCTCATGTTTCAGTCACCATTAAATGTAATGCTTGTTGTAAATCTCAGACAGATAAACTTTATCATATTGAGAAAGTTCCCTTCTATTCCTGGTTTGTTTGCAAGTTTATCACTAACAGTCTGTTCAATGACCTCATTCCTTTTCTGTATCCACTGATACAATTTTTATGCTTTTTATTCTTTAATGTGCTTTCTTTCTTTAATTGGTTAGAATGCTTTCTTTCATTTTATTCTTTAATATGATTTCTTTCTACATTAATAGACTGTTCTAATGTTGATTTATTTATTTTAAAAGAAAACCCTTCTTGTTCTTTTTATACATTGTTGAATTCAGGTTGCTATTTTTTTATTCATTTCTTATTGGTCAATAATTATCATTTCCTACTTTAACTTTGGTACCAAAAGTTTTCAATCAGCAAACTGTTTAAATGCTGGGGACATTTTACTTCTTTTCTGTCCCCTGAGCCTGGTGTCTTTTTTGTTGTTGCTTGCTTGTTTTGTGAGAGAATAGATTTTCCTTTATTTCCATTTTTAAGGATTATTATTCGAGTAAATTTTCCATTGCTTCATGGTATAGTTATGGTAATTTATATCTTCTTCTGAATTTTCCAATTTTGCATTCTTTTTCAAATAGATTAATAAAAAGTTGTTCAAATTATGCTTTTATAATTATTTTACTCATCTGTATCTGCCCTCTTATCTTTCCTATTTGATTTTTTTTATGATATCTCTCTGATTTATCATAGTTGTTAGAGACTATATTTTTTAGTTAATCTTTCCAAAGATCAATTTTTTTATTTCTATTTTATATTTCCTTTAATATTTTAATTAATTTTATTTCATTATTGTTTGTTTCAGGTGGCCAAAGTTTTAGAGCTTCAGCTTCAGCATCAATCCTTCCAATGAATATTCAGGGTTGATTTCCTTTAGGATTAACTGGTTTGACCTCCCTGCAGTCCAAGGGACTGTCAAGAGTCCTCTCCAGCATCACAATTAAATGAACAAGGTAAATCTGAAGCAGTTATCAGAAAGAAATTTATAGCCTTATAATATTTACTATAATGCAGTTCATGGGGATCACATTTACTATTGCTGCAGTCCATGGGGATCACAAAAAATCAGACATGACTCAGCGACTAAATAACAACAATTATTTTGTACTTGCTTTAGTAATTTAACTTTATTTCACTATTATTTGTTTCAAATTTCTTTTGGTTTATTTTTCTTTTTCAAGCTTCTTGAATTAAAAGTCTCATATCCACCCATGACTACTGGAAAAACCATACCTTTGACTAGACGGACCTTTGTTGGCAAAGTGATGTCTCTGCTTTTTAATACATGGTCTAGGTTTGTCATAGCTTTCCTTCCTAGGAGCAAGCATCTTTTAATTTCATGGCTGCACTCACCCTCTGCATTGATTTTGGAGCCCAAGAAAATGAAATCTGACACTGTTTCCACATTTCCCCATCTATTTGCATGAAGTGATGGGACCAGATTCCATGATCTTCATTTTTTGAAATGTTGAGTTTTAACCCAGCCTTTTTACTCTCCTCTTTCACCTTCATCAAGAGGCTCTTTAATTCCGCCTCACTTTCTGCCATAAAGATGGTGTCATCTACATAGCTGAGGTTATTTCTATTTCTCCCCACAATCTTGATTCCAGCCTGTTCTTCATTCAGCCTGGCATTTCACGTGGTGTATTCTGCATATAAGTTAAATAAGCAGGGTGAACAATATACACCCTTGACGTATTCCTTCCTTTCCCAATTTTGAACCAGTCCATTGTTCTATGTCTTGTTCTAACTGTTGCTTCTTGTCCTGCATACAAGTTTCTCAGGAGTCAGGTAATGTGGTCTGGTATTCCCGTCTCTTTAAAAATATTCCACAGTTTGTTGTGATCCACACAATCAAAGGCTTTAGCACAATCAATGAAGTAGAAATAGATGTTTATAGTTGGAATTCCCTTGCTTTTCCTATGATCTAGAGTATGTTGGCAATTTGATCTCTGGATCCTTTACCTTTTCTAAATCCAGCTTGTACATCTGGAATTTCTCAGTTCACATACTGCTGAAGCATAGCTTGAAGGATTTGGAGCATAATCTTGCTAGCATATGAAAAGAGTGCAATTATATGGTAATTTGAATATTTTTTGGCTGTGCCATTCTTTGAGATTATAATGAAAACTGACCTTTTCCAGTCCTGTAGCCACTGCTGAGTTTTCCAAATTTGCTGTCAAAATGAATGCAGCACTTTAACAGTATCATCTTTTAGGATTTGAAATACCTCAGTTGGAATTCCATCACCTCCACTAACTTTGTTTGTAGTGATTCTTCCTGAGGCCCACTTGACCTCACACTCCAAGATGTCTGGCTCTAGTTGAGTGACCACACCATTTGGTTATCTGGGTCATTAAGAACTTTTTTGTACAGTTCTGTTTGCTCTTGCCATTTTTTCTTAATCCTTTCTGCTTCTGTTAGGTCCTTGCCACCTTTGTCCTTTATTGTGCCTATCTTTGCATGAAATATTCCCTTAGTATCTCCAATTTTCTTAAAGAGATCTCTAGTCTTTTCCATTCTATTGTTTTCCTCTGTTTCTTTGTGTTGTTCACTTAAGAAGACTTTCTTATCTCTCCTTCCTATTCTCTGGAACTCTGCATTCAGATGGGTGTATATTTTCCTTCTCCTTTGCCGCCTGAATTCCACAATAAGAAGCTGTTGATCTGAGCCACAGCCTGGTCCAGGTCTTTTTTTTTGCTGACTGTATAGAGCTTCTCCATTTTTGGCTGCAAAAAATATAATCAATCTGATTTTGGTACTGACCATCTGGTGATGTGCACGTGTAGAATTGTCTCTTGTGTTGTTGGAAGAGAGTGTTTGCTATGACCAGTGTATTACCTTGGCAAAACTCTTAGCCTTTGCCCTGCTTCATTTTGTACTCAAAGGCCATATTTGCCTGTTATTCCAGATATCTCTTGACTTCCTAATTTTGCATTCCAGTCCCCTGTGATGAAAAGGACATCTTTTTTTGTTGTTAGTTCTAGGAGGTCTTGTTGGTCTTCATAGAATTGTTGAACTTCAGCTTCTTTGGCATTAGTGCTGAAGTTTTCACTTAGAAAGATATTTTGTCTGATACTCGTAATGTTATATCAATTTTCTTTTAGTCAGTATTTTCCTGGATAACATTTCAATTTTACAGCTATGAAGAATAGTATTTCTTAAACATGTGCAAATACTGCTCCTCTTGACATACTCCCAGCAAAAATAAATCCACTTTCAGAACATACATTATTATAATATGTAAATATTACAACTGAGCCATGCAGCAAGTCTTAAGTGTACATCTCTTCCAGTGCAATTATTGTTTTCTTGCTAAATTTTAGTAATTGAGTCTGTGAATGAAAAATGTTGCCTTCCATATCAGTAAACAAAAGATGTTGCTGCCATCAAGCCATCACATTACAGCCACCCCCAAGGATGAGCCCTGAGGGAACTTGGGATGGAAACAGAAAGCTTCCTGCCAAGTCTTAGCCACCACAGCCACCCCCACCCCAACAGCGCACTCTGAAGGGACTGGTAATGGGGAAAAAATGGATATTGGCCCTGGATGGGGTTTCCCAGGTGTCACTAGTGGTCAAGAACCTGGCTGCCAATCCAGGAAACCCTTGATCCCTGGGTCAGGAAGATCCCCTGAAGCAGGGCACAGCAACCCACTCCAGTTTTCTTGCTTGGAGAATCCCATGGACAGAGGAGCCTGGCGGACTATAGTCCATGGGGTTGCAAAGAGCTGGATATGACTGAAGCAACTTAGCACACACACACACGCATGACTCTGGATGATAAGGTGTATATCAAAGGGATGATTTTAAGTGAGTCCAAACTCTTCCATGAGCCCATACATAGAAAAGCACTAAATTCCTTAACTTGAGATACTCAGTTTTCTGTAATTAACAATAATCTTTTGAAGCTCCTACCATCTGATCTTTGTTTCAAAAATTCCTACATATCCTGGCTTCTCTCACCTCTTTGGAGTAGTCTCTCAGAGTTATCTGAGAGGCTGTGTCCTGGGTTTAAGTCCTTGGTTTTGTCCACCAAATATAATGTAATTCTCAACTTTTAGGCTGTGTAATTTTTTCAGTTGACAAGTTCATTTGTTTAGTTTTCAAGTAGCTATAATTAATCCAGCCTCTGATCTTCCACCAGAACAACAAAACCTTCTTCCATAGTTAGATATGAATATGCATATGCAGTTCATGAATATGAAGATGCAATTCATGGGGTTTCAAAGAGTCAGACATGACTTAGCTACTGAACAACGACATAGTTAGATATAGTCAAACATATCATGTAATATTCCCAAGTCACATTAATCTGTCTATCTATCTATCTTGTTAGTTGGACTCCTAGTTAGTTTCTTTTTATCTTATTTTTGGCTGCATTGCATGGCTTGAAGGATCTTATTTCCCTGACCATAGATTGAACCAGGAGCCTGGAAGTGAGAGAATCTAGTCCTAACCACTGGACTGCTAGGAAATTCTCAATTTCTTTTTATATTAAGGTTATCTCTTTCCACATTTGCCAATCCAACTTTTGGGTAGCACTGTAGGCCTGCTGCTGTAATCCTGGAGCTTTCCCTCACCAGGAGTCCTCCCATCCCCACACTTATTAAATTATAATAGACAAAAATGGTATATATTTAGAATGTTACAATGTGATGATTTGATACACATTTACATTGTGAATGATTACCACAGTCAAGATTATTCACACATCCATTGCCTCATATAATTACCTTTTTTTGTGTTCTTATGTACTAAAAACACTTGAGATCTATTCTGTTGGCAAATTTCAAGTATTCAATAAGGCATCACTAACTATAGTCACCAAACTATATAACTGACTTAAAATGAAAACTTGTACCCTTTGACCAACATGTTCCCCTTTTCTCCCTGCCCCTGGCAACCACCATTCTACTCTTTGCTTTAGTGAGTTCAACATTTTTTGGATACTGCATAAAAGTGAGATCATATTGTATTTATATTTCTGTGTTAGGTTTATTTCACTTAGGCTTAGCATAATATCCTCCAGGTTTATTCATCCTGTTGTAAATACCATAATTTTCTCCTTTTGTTTGGCTTAATAATATTCCACTGTGTATGTATGTGGGAGAAGGCAATGGCATCCCACTCCAGTACTCTTGCCTGGAAAATCCCATGGACGGAGGAGCTTGGTAGGCTTCAGTCCATGGGCTCGCCAAGAGTCAGACACGACTGAGCGACTTCACTTTCACTTTTCACTTAAATGTATTGGAGAAGGAAATGGCACCCCACTCCAGTGTTCTTGCCTGGAGAATCCCAAGGATGGAGGAGCCTGGTAGGCTGCCGTCTCTGGGGTCGCACAGAGTCGGACACGACTGAAGCGACTTAGCAGCAGCAGCAGCAGCAGTGTATGTATGCATGAATGTGTGTATATAGATGTGTTTAAATTCTCCCACATTTTCTTTATTCATTCATCTGTTGATGTATGCTTATTTTCCACATCTTGGCTATTGTGAATAATGCTGGTGTGCTGGCTTTTTCTCTAGTTGCAGCATGATGGGGCTTCTCTAGTTCTGGTGCACATGCTATAGAGTTTATAGGTTCAGTAGTTGTGATGCACAGGCTCTCTAGTTGCAGCATGTGGACTTAGTTGCCCCACAGAATGTGGGATCTTTGTTCTTCCACCAAGGATCAAACCTGCATCCCCTGCATTGGAAGGCAGTTTCTTAACCACTGGACTACCAGAAAGTGAAAGTAGCTCAGTAGTGTCTGACTCTTTGTGACTCCATGGACTATACAGTCCATAGAATTCTCCAGGCCAGAATACTGGAGTGGGTAGCCGTTCCCATCTCCAGGGGATCTTCCCAATCCAGGGATGGAACCCAGGTCTCCCACACTGCAGGTGGATTCTTTACTAGCTGAGCCACCAGGGAAGACCCTGGACCACCAGGGAAGTCCCTATTTTCAATTTTTTAAGGAACCTCCATGCTATTTTCCACAGTGGCTGTAAATAGTTTACATTCCCACCAGTAGTGTACAAGGGTTCCCTTTTCATCCTTGCCAGCTTTAGTTATTTCTTGTCTTTTTGATAATGGGTATTCCAACAGATGTGAAGTGATATCTCATTGCAGTTTTAAATTACATTTCCTTGGTGATTGGGTATTGAGCACCTTTTCATATACCTGGCCACCAGCATCCTGAGATCTCCTGAACTCTTGCCAATGTTAATTTCCCTATTTCCTTGATCCCTCATCTTGAGGGTGTACCTTTTCAATAATTTACTGAAAACAAAATATGTGTTATATATTCCTTGAAATATTACTTTTGTGAAAATATCTTTATTATATTCACAGATGTTGTGAATAGTTTGCCAAGTATATTAATTTAGCTTAGAAGTAATTGCCCTTTATAATATTTTCATTTATATCTAAGAGAGGAGCTCTAATGAACCAATAGGAAATTCTAGATGTATATCTATGTACACAGGGCAATAAAGTGACAAATCATTTCTCACTGAGAAGTACTCATGTAAATATCTATAGATGTATTTTCTGGGGATTCTCCATTTCCCCAGGGAGGATTCCTCTAATGTTCTTTCTGGTGACTATACATCTTGTTGCCAGAATTGTGGGAGATCATGAGAGAGAGGAAGGAGACAGAGGGGAAATCTCTCTGCTTGATACGTGGGCTTTCTCTTCTTCCCCTATTTTCTACACAGCATTTTCCTTTAGTTCTGCAAATATCTCTGGAAAACGTAAATCTCCAGTATTTTACCTGATTGTGGGAGAGACACTGACCTTGCTATGCAGAAACCCCCACTCTGCATGTTCTGGAAGAGCCACATTTAAACAATTAAGAAAGTTGGAATGAAGTCTTTGTTAAGAACTCTCAAGGATCTGAGATTTACCCTCCTTCCATGCTTACCAGTGAGCCTGCCGTAGTTCCATGGATGCAGGCAAAAGCCATGAGATACCTTGGACTGAGACAAAAGACGTTATTACTCACAGCAATGATATCAACATTTGCACCACCTCTCTGAGCCCCAACTCTTACAACACAGAGAGAGCCAGGACTACCTGAACACTTAGTAAGTTACATTAGAAAGGCAGAACTCTGAGCTTAAGGAACCTGAATCTGAGATAATGTGCATTAAACCTGCCCTATGCTCTATCTTCCAAGGCTGTTCACTATAAAAAAAATACCCTTGAAATAATAATCGGGAACAAAGGCAGTCAGTGTGTCTGCTCATAAGACATATCCAAGAAGAACTGTCAGAGTTCAAATACGTACAGCAAAATCTAAAAGGGAAGGACGATGTGTTGTGTGTGGCAGTGAGTGGGGGTTGATGTTGGCCTCTATAATACAGTGTAGAACATTGAGGATCACCTATGGAGGAAAAGCAGTGTGGCTTTAATAAGGTGAATAAGTTGTTTAAGAGCCTAGATGAACCATCTGCTGTGTAAATAAGAGAAATCATACACTTTTAGTTCAAAATTTGGAAGGACTCTGTAACATTTGAGCCATTAAAATGAAGAAGCTTTATCTATTATGAGTATATTAGATGTAAGTAATAAAGGTCAAGATAAATGGTTATTTATCTTCATAGAAATGTATATACTCCTCAAAGGTGTGAAAATACGAAGTCAAATGAAAATAAATGGCGTGGATTTCTTTGCAGCTGTCAAGAAGAGGCAGGTAAATTTCAGTGAGAAAATGAAAAATAATGCATTAGAAAAAGAGAGCATAGAGTACGATTAAAGCACAAAGTTCTCAGAGTTATTGATTAAAAAGAAAGTATAATTTGAAGTTACTATGAGTTATTCCTAAAGTTTTTTTTTTTTAATAAATTTATTTATTTCAGTTGGGGGCTAATTACTTTACAATATTGTAGTGGTTTTTGCCATACATTGACATGAATCAGCCATGGGTTTACATGTGTTCCCCATCCTGAACCCCCCTCCCACATCCCTCCCCATCCCATCCCTCTGGGTCATCCCATTGCCCCAGCCCTGAGCATTTGTCTCATGCATTGAACCTGGAATGGTGTTCTGTTTCACATATGATAATATATGTGTTTCAATGCTATTCTCTCAGAACGTCCCACCCTCACCTTCTCCCTCAGAGTCCATAAGACTGTTCTATGCATCTGTGTCTCTTATTCTGTCTCGCATATAGGGTTATCATTACCATCTTTCAAATTCCATATATATGCATTAGTATACTGTATTGGTGTTTTTCTTTCTGGCTTACTTCACTCTGTATAATGGGCTCCAGTTTCATCCATCTCAATAGAACCGATTCAAATGTATTATTTTTAATGGCTGAGTAATATTCCATTGTGTATATGTACCACCGCTTCCTTATCCATTCGTCTGCCGATGGACATCTAGGTTGCTTCCATGTCCTGGCTATCGTAAACAGTGCTGCGATGAACATTGGGGTACACGTGTCTCTTTCAATTCTGGTTTCCTCAGTGTGTATGCCCAGCAGTGGGATTGCTGGGTCAATGACAGTTCTATTCCCAGTTTTTTAAGGAATCTCCACACTGTTCTCCATAGTGGCTGTACTAGTTTGCATTCCCACCAACAGTGTAAGGGGGTTCCCTTTTCTCCATACCCTCTCCAGCATTTATTGCTTGTAGACTTTTGGATAGCAGCCATTCTGACTGGTGTGAAATGATACCTCATTGTGGTTTTGATTTGCATTTCTCTAATGATGAGTGAAGTTGAGCATCTTTTCATGTGTTTGTTAGCCATCTGTATGTCTTCTTTGGAGAAATGTCTGTTTAGTTCTTTGGCCCATTTTTTGATTAGGTTGTTTATTTTTCTGGAATTCAGCTGCAGGAGTTGCTTGTATATTTTTGAGATTAATTGTTTGTCTGTTGCTTCGTTTGCTATTATTTTCTCCCATTCTGAAGGCTGTCTTTTCACCTTGCTTATAGTTTCCTTTGTTGTGGAAAAGCTTTTAATTTTAATTAGGCCCCATTTGTTTATTTTTGCTTTTATTTCCAATATTCAGGGAGGTGGGTCATGGAGGATCCTGCTGTGATTTATGTCGGAGAGTGTTTTGCCTATGTTTTCCTCTAGGAGTTTTATAGTTTCTGGCCTTACTTTTAGATCTTTAATCCATTTTGAGTTTATTTTTGTATATGGTGTTAGAAAGTGTTCTAATTTCATTCTTTTACAAGTGGTTGACCAGTTTTCCCAGCACCACTTGTTAAAGAGATTGTCTTTTCTCCATTGTATATTCTTGCCTCCTTTGTCGAAGATAAGGTGTCCGTAGGTGCGTGGATTTATCTCTGGGCTTTCTATTTTGTTCCACTGATCTATATTTCTATCTTTGTGCCAGTACCATACTGTCTTGATGACTGTGGCTTTGTAGTAGAGCCTGAAGTCAGGCAGGTTGATTCCTCCAGTTCCATTCTTCTTTCTCAAGATTGCTTTGGCTATTCGAGGTTTCTTATATTTCCATACAAATTGTGAAATGATTTGTTCTAGTTCTGTGAAAAATACCATTGGTAGCTTGATAGGGATTGCATTGAATCTATAGATTGCTTTGGGTAGTATACTCATTTTCACTATATTAATTCTTCCAATCCATGAACACGGTATATTTCTCCATCTGTTTGTGTCCTCTTTGATTTCTTTCATCAGTGTTTTATAGTTTTCTATATATAAGTCTTTTGTTTCTTTAGGTAGATATATTCCTAAGTGTTTTATTCTTTTTGTTACAATGGTGAATGGTATTGTTTCCTTAATTTCTCTTTCTGTTTTCTCGTTTTTGGTGTATAGGAATGCAAGGGATTTCTGTGTGTTAATTTTATATCCTGCAAATTTACTATATTCATTTATTAGCTCTAGTAATTTTCTGGTAGAATCTTTAGGGTTTTCTATGTAGAGGATCATGTCATCTGCAAACAGTGAGAGTTTTACTTCTTCTTTTCCTATCTGTATTCCTTTTATTTCTTTTTCAGCTCTGATTTCTGTGGCCAAAACTTCCAGAACTATGTTGAATAGTAGTAGTGAAAGTGGGCATCCTTGCCTAAAGTTTTTTTAATGGATTTAATTATGGAGCAGTACAAACAAAAGCAAGAACCCTCACACAAATCCTTGGTTCACCTTCATGCAGCGCAGGTGACTCTTCATCCATGTTACCTGAGAAGGTTCAGAGAAGAGCTGGGAAATGCCCTCGAGAGAGTGGCAAGGGCTCCCTTGTGCAAGTAGCCTGATAAGACAGAGACTCTAAAGTCTGCAGTGGCAGAAGCAGAGAGAAGATGTAATTCACTTTAATGCATTATGAATGGTGTGAACAGAGCTAATACAGGCTCATTTGGCTTACACAATACTAGGAAGAACATGATGACATATTTAGTTCAATCAAATTCAACCTTTGTATTTTGGAAAATCCCACAGACCAAGGCACTCTTCAACTTCAGGGTCATTCTCAGCTGGGTTCTCCTTCTTCCTTACAGGAGGCCCCAAGGACTCAGCCTCTTTAAAGCTGCTCTGAACCGCAGAGCCCTACACTCCTTCAGAAGGACACTTTTGTCCCTAAAAGTGACATGATTTTCTTTAATAATGATAATAATCATGGCCAATAGTTTTTTAGATCTTACTTTGCGTCTGTCATTTTGCTTAATGTTCTATGCATTAACCTGTTTGAGCCTCGCACATTCTTCTGAGTTAAGGACTAGTATTGATGCGGAAAGTGTGTGCAGAGAGGATCAAACCTTGCCCAAGGTGAAATAAGATTCAGTCATAGGAAGCTATGATGTCAGAGCCTCTGTTCTTAACTATTGAACTGTAGTGATTCTCTTGCTGCTTCATCTGTATCTTTATAAGTGCTGGTCCCTCTAAATGCCCCCAGTGACACATGCATCATTTGCCTTTCCCTCACTGTCTTGGATAATACCTCTTTGTTAGTGCACTCTGACCTCAAGGCTGAGTTAGATGCCCCTCCTTTATGCTTCTATACCATCCTGTACTAATCTCCATCACAGCACTCATTACTCTGTACTCTCATCCCCACATATCCTTCTTCTCTAATGATGTTCTGAATTTTTTAACATTAGGAATTCTTTCCAATTCATTATTCATTCAATAAATGCTGCTGCTGCTGCTAAGTCGCTTCAGTCGTGTCCGGCTCTGTGTGACCCTATAGATGGCAGCCCACCAGGCTCCCCCATCCCTGGGATTCTCCAGGCAATAACACTGGAGTGGGGTGCCATTGCCTTCTCCATTCAATAAATAGTTATCGAGAAACAAGCATGCAGTAGCCATTGAATCCATAGATCGTAGCACATAGTAGGGGAATCAGAAATATTTGATGGACAAATAAATTAATACTCTTCTTTGGGGTTCTTTTCCCCTCAAGATCAATTTTGAATTTTTTAAGCTAATCTCACAGAAAAATATAGGAGTTAATTGCATAACCATATTGAATAAGATGTAAAACTAACTGCATTCATGCAAGCTTCCTATAAGTATTGCCTTTTAGTTTTAGCTTCTAATTCCTACTCTAAACTGATCATTGGAAGTCTTCCTGGTTAAGTGTGTGTGTGTGTGTGTGCTAGTCACATAGTTGTGTCCAACTCTTTGCGACCCCATGGACTGGGGCCTGCCAGGCTCCTCTGTCCATGGAATTCTCCAGGCAAGAATACTGGAGTGGGCTGCCATTTCTTCTCCAGGGGATCTTCCTGTCCCAGGGATCAAACCTGGATCTCCTGCATTGCAGGCAGATTCTTTACTGTTTGAACCACCAGGGAAGCCCTGGTTAACTACTTCGTGTTTAAGGATCTCGGCTAATGAGAAGCCTCAAACATTATATATACTTAGAGTTTACTTATATATCTTTTAATAGGTGCCACTTTCCTGACCACTTTGCATAAATTGACAAGTTAGTCCTCACAACAACTCTGTGAAGAAGATGCCATCATTAAGCCCATTTTAAAGATAAGGAAACAGAAACAGAGAAGTTAAGTAACCTACCTGTGGTTACATAGGAATTGGAGGAAACAGAATTCAGTCTTGGGCAGTGTGAATCTAGAGTCTATGCTTTTAACTACCGGGCCCTACTGTCTCTCATTACTATCTATTTTCTCTATAGTCATAATGATCACAAACTGCATTTTGACACATTGGTTGTGAGAGACCATTTGATAGCAATTTTGTAGAGAAGAACAATAGTCTATTAAATACTCTATTAAGGTTTAGGATACACATAGTTTTTAACTTTGCATTTTCACTTGCTGGTGTTCATTTATGTGTGAAATGGCATGTTTATAGAGTTTTCTGTTTCAGAATTGTTTGCAATGACAACAGCTGGGGAAAAAAAGACCAAAACATCCATTAGCAATAAACTTAGTTAACAAAAAAAGACCTATCTATAAGGTCAAAAGTTATCCTACCGTTGAAAAAATTCAGATAGTTCTTTAAGTACTCTATGGAGCTCATTGCAGATATTGTTAAATATAGTGGGGAAAGTATTAATGTGTATGTGAACACATATTTTTTTTATTAGCTTGTATATATGTGTGCTTAGTCGCTCAGTTGTGTCCGACTCTTTGCTACGTGTCCATGGACCCATCAGGCTCCTCTGTCCATGAGGTTTCTCCAGGCAAGAATACTGGAGCAGGTTGCCATGCCCTCCTCCAGGGGATCTTCCCAACCCAGGGATTGAACCCAGGTTTCCCACGTTGCAAGCGGATTCTGAGTCACCAGGGAAGCCCAGCTAGTATATATACAGCATCTCTATTTGCATACTATCTATTTCCTGGAAAGAATATAGGGTGGAGGGGTGCAGGGAGAAAGGGTAACTACTTAACATGGCTTTGCTATTCAGTTGTTTTCAGTAATAGAACTCTACTATTGCATTATCTTTTTTGATGTGGCCTTATTATTTTAAAAAATTCTTTCCCAGGAAGACAAAAGTTTATTATTAGGAACCTCCACCATAAACTTCTGTCAATGACCATTGAGCAGTTCAGCTCTCCTCCCCCCCTGCCCCACCGCCAATATTCTGATTTTTAAAATTTATTTTTTAATTGGAGGAAAATTGCTTTACAATGTTGTCTTGGTTTCTGTTGTACAACAACACAAATCAGTCATAATAATACATATATGTCTTAAGCCTCCCTCCTGCTCCCCATCCCACCCCTCTAGGTCATCACAGAGCACCAGGCTGGGCTCCCTGTGTTATATAGCAACTTCTCTCCAGCTATCTACTTTATACTTGGTAGTGTATATATGTTGCTCTGTTCATCCCACTCTTTCCTTCCACCACTGTGTCCACAAGTCTGTTCTCTATATCTGCATCTCCATTCCTTCCCTACAAATAGATTCATCTATACCATTTTTCTTTTTTTGAAAAATTTTCTACATGTTTTTAAATTTATTTTTTAATTGGAGAAAAATTGTTTTACAATGTTGTGTTGGTTTCTGCCATACAGAAATGCAAACCAATCATAATTCTATATGTATCCTTTCCCTCTTGAGCCTCTCTCCCTTTCCCCCATCCTACCCCTCTAGGTTATCACAGAGCACCAGGCTAGGTTCCCTATGTTATATAGCAACTTCTCATCAACTATTTATTTTACATTTGGTAATATATATATATATATGTCAATGCTACTTTCTCCATTTGTCCCATTGTCTCCCTCCCCTACCATGTCCACAAGTCTGTTCTCTATATCTGCATATCCATTCCTTCCCTGCAAATAGGTTCATTAATGCCATTTGTCTAGGTTCCGTATATATGCATTAATATACTATATTTGTTTTTCTCTTTCTGACTTACTTCACTCTGTATAAAAGTCTCACTAGAACTGACTCAAATTCACTCTTTTTATGGCTGAGTAATATTCCATTGTATATTTGTACCACATCTGAATTGTTCAACTTTTTAATAAATAACATCAAATGACTGTTAACTCTCTAAGGCAATTGAAACTCCAGTCTCAAAAGTATTACTGTTGAGTTTACCAGTCCAAAAATATTATATCATGTTCCTTACCCAATCCTAATTAAGTCCATGAATTGAAAGACTGATATAAAACATACTCCAAAACTTTATAAATAGCCTTACTTTTCACTTCCGTCTAACTTGCACTAATACTTTGCCAGGGTGGTATACTCCCTTACCAAAGTAAGAATAAATTCAACCTTGTTTAACAGTAGGTTATTTGGGTAGTATTTTCAAGGAATCAGTATTCTAAAGACAACAGGAAGGCAACCTTCCCTTTCCTACTCCAGCTCTGGCTCCCATAGTGGTTTCATGCATGCATCTCCCTTCCCATAAACTTGGACTCCTTATATTTTCCTGTCTCTTCAGTCTTAAAGGTAGTAGGTTTTCCTGTGTCTTCATCTTTCTTATGGATTCAAGAATTGTTGATTGTTCAGCCTGTTCAGCCTTTCATTAGTTGTTAGGATAGAATGGTGTGTTCCCTGTTCCTTATGTGTGGAACCAAAATTCCCAATCAGATTTTTTTTTTTTAACAAAAATTTTTCGAATAAATTCCCTTTTGAGCATCCAAATTGAATTAATTCTAGATTTACTTAGCTATATGTTTTATTGCTTCCCTGGTTGCTCAGATGATAAATAATATGCCTGCAATGCAGGAGACCTGGGTTCAGTCCCTGGATTGGGAAGACCCCCTGGAGAAGGGAATGGCAACCCACTCCAGTATTCTGGCCTGGGAAATCCCATGGACAGAGGAGCCTGGCAGGCTACAGTCTGTGGGGTCACAAAGAGTTGGACATGATATACATATATCATGTATAAACTAATATACATATATTTTATTATAGTTTATGCTTCAATGTATGCTATAAACTCAACGCTTTAAGCTTGAACTTTATACTATAGACCATATTTTGTCCTCACAGAGATCTCTTGGGACTAGAATCAGTGGGCATCAATTTAGAGCCCTGTGGAGTAATCTATATTCTCTCATTAACAATAGATTGAGATTGTAAGAATTTTTATTTTGAAGTTTGTACTTAAAGCTCACTTTATGCTAGCCCTCATTGTGTCACATGGCATGTTACCAGTTAACCTGAAACTGACTTCAATGGCTTTATTTGCAATATTTCTGTATGAAAAATTTGAGACACTATTGAGAAGAGATTTTAATACCTTTTTAATAATCCTGGGAAAGAGCTTTATTATATACAACTTTGTCAAGGCATTCTTGACACCTTTATATTTAAGTGTTACAGACTCTGATTAGCATTGGTCATTGAGATCAACTAATCGTACCCTTTGCTGATCTCACTACCATGTTTGAATTAAGCTCTAAAGGTACAGTTTTACCAGATGCTCACCATGGTGAGATGGGAAACACAGAGGCAATGTCTTCTTTAGGCCCTTGGCTAATGCTATTCTGAAAACAGTAGAGATAATGAAGGCATAAGAGTCAAAGGACAATGGCAAAAGTAGTAGTCAGAAGACTGTCAGTAACAAGATCAGTGATTGGACTAGCAGAAACAAGTCCAACATGACTTAGACATAATAGAGAAAATGATCAGTGAGTGGATCACAAAAGGTTAGCTAGAGAAGGGCCCCAGCCTGAACCAGTGATAGAAGCAATCCTGTTGCACACAGTGAGGATGCCAGCAGAACACAGGTCCTCCAGTTCCTGAACTGAGTAAGAGTGGGTTGCAGATGCCCATGATATGGGACTACCCCATTACTGTTGGTGATAAGAAAGCAAGGATGATGCTTAGTGTCTCAGAGTTTCCCAAGGAGATACGAATTCTCATCTACAAGACTTAAAAGCAAAATGAGATAGTGTCCATGCTGGAGATCTTTGAAGGAAACAGGACACTAAAAGAAACACAGGGGGAGTGTGAAAGTGAAAGCCACTGAGGATTATAGTCCCAGGGATGACATTATCAGCCATTGTGATGAAGTATAGGCTTAGGGGCAGAAAAAAATCCTTGAAAAGTAACTCACTCACCTCTATGTACACTTTTCATGGAAATTTTCACATTAGGAAGAGATTTACAGAAGTAAACATCATTTTCTTTTAACAGCAGGTACTGTTCTATTTTTCTAGGGAGTATACTGTACAGATCAAGAAAGAGGCATGTCAAAATTTACCTTAAAAGAACATTGACCTCTGTGTCTTGATACATGGTTAGCATGGTAGCCTGAATGGCCTGGCCATGTACTAGTCATCTTCTCTACACAAAGAAGCAGGGCTGAGAAAAAGAGAGCCCAGGGCTCAAGATACTGTTCTGGCATACTCCCGGGGCTCATACTTTGTGTTGGCAGACATTTTGACAGACATGACTGGATCAGTCGCAGATATTCATCATTCTTCGCTGTGTTGCTGCCTCCTCATTTTTTCATCAGAGGCCCTAATCAAAGCTGAATACAGGAGGAGCTGAAGTGTGAAGTTCACTCAACACCTTCATCTTCTTTGACCTGAACCTGTCTCTGTAATGGTCAAGTAGGGTAGTTGTTTTCATAATTCTGCTGTTCATTTTATGTTGAAAATTTTCCTTCTTCCAACCCCTGTCCTAAATTCAGTGAATCATGAGGAATTTATTAATTTACTCCCAAGGATGCTGGAGCTTTTGGCCAGTGGAAGAGCACTGATGTTCCCTTGCTCCTGAAACATTATTCATAAGTGCTTCTCAGAGTACTGTGTAATCCATTGTGTGGTTAGAGCCTCACCCCTCCCTTTCCTTTGTCCAGCTCATTCAGATCCAGATCTTCCTTAGAGTTTGTGCCAAACTACCGCTTTGGGGGCTTCCCCGGTGACTCAGTTGGTAAAGAATCCACCTGCCAATGTGGGAAACCTGGGTTTGATCCCTGGGTTGGGAAGATCTCCCGGAGAAGGAAATGGCAACCCACTCCAGTATTCTTGCCTGGAAAATCCACTCCCATATTCTTGCCTGGGAAATCCCATGGACAAAGGAGCCTGGCAGGCTATAGTACATGGGATCACAAGAGTTTGACATGACTTAGCAACTGAATCACCACCACCACTATTGTTGTTACTGAGATTTTCTTTAAAGATTTCTCCAGCTTTAGGTGGTAGCATTGGCTTGTTCTGTATTTTGACCTTTTGCCTTTGTACCTGCTGACTCTTTCTGGCAATGTTATCTTCATGACTATTTGCTTGAGTCATCACAGCCACACTTTGTTGTACTTCTTTCTGAGCATGCTGTCTATCTCCGAGACCTGCTATACTCTGGTCATTATTCCCTACATTTTCTGTCATCCTGAGCTCTAAAGCCCATTGTCATTCAAAACTATGCCATCCAGCTCTTCTATTTCATCTGTGCAACCAAAAACTGTTTCCTGCTGACAGCTATGCAGTATGAACACTATGTGGCCATCTGCAATGCCCCTCCATGGGATTCACTCATTGTATTAGAGTTCTCCAGAGAAACAACCAGTCCACTCCCTGGTGGACCTTGTCATGTTCAACCTAAGGAACAAGGAGATCAGAGATGCATTTCACACAGCCATGCTGAAGATACCACTCAACCATCAGTGCATCCAGACTGTGAGAACTTCTCTTCATATACTCACCCCGCCAAAGTGTTTATGATCAGGAACATTCTCCACAACACCAGGAGTCTTGAGATATGTTCTTGCAATGTCGTCTCAGGAGATGTCTCCTCTCAGACTGCCAGTCCTATTCCCATGACACCAGCTAGAAGGTCCTGAGTGTCTGGTCAGTTCTTACTTCTGCCAAATAATACAAAACAGGCAAGAATCATGTTAGGCACCTTGGAAAAAGCTCTAGAAATTTTACTCTGCTTTGAGGTTGGAGAACCTTCAGAAAGGAAGCTGAGACTTGTCAATTTAGCTGTTGCTTATACTATTTCCTGTCATGTTATTGCTTACAAATTTTGGTACAAGTACCCTTCTCTCTCACCCCAACCCTGCAGAAGCTATGCTGAGCCATGCCTGTATACTCTTTCTCTCCCCTATTACCACCTCATGCTCTACACCACCATTAACATGGGGCATAAAGACTGGGACTTAATATCACACTGATAAAATTCTTTATATTTGCACATACTTTACACTTCATAAGGTGCTTGTGCATACAGGATTTTACTTGATCTTCATTGAAACCTATAAGGTAGGCAGGATGAGAGTTATCATCCCTATTTTGTAAATGAAGAAACGAAGGCACATAAAGATGGGATTAATTTGCTCAGGCATGTAAAAATAGAAAGCTGCAGAGTCAGAATTCGGGTCTAGTTCTTCTACCATTGTTTATTTATTAAAAATTAATTAATTATTTTAATTAGAGAATAATTGCTTTACAATATTGTGGTGGTTTCTGCCATACATCAATATCTACCATTGTTTCTTCCTCTTTTTAATGAATCAGGTTACAAGAAGAAAAACTTCTTGAGCAAAGTTAGGACCTTCAGCAAAGAGTATACAGAGATGGCCATTAGTCTATAAGGTGCTTTTGTGTATTGAGAAAAAAGCATACCCTCCTCTGCTGTCAGGAATTGCCAGTTATTTTACTGTCTCTCTTGGGAAATAATCATAAACCTATGATGCCTAAGATGTGAATGGCACTTCCTTAGATGTGGCACTGTCATGTACCATGCAACTTATAGAATTCTACAATATGATTCTGATTATACAGATGAAAAGGTGTCTAGAAATAAGTAGGTGCCAGTTTCTTTCCCCGAGTCTTTATTTAGTCCCCAGTTGTCTGATTGGAGGCTAATTACTTTACAATACTGTGGTGGTTTTTGCCATACATTCACATGAACCAGCCATGGGTGTACATGTGTTCCCATCCTGAAACCCCCTCCCACCCACCTCCCCACCCCATCCCTCAGGGTCATCCCAGTGCACCAGCCCTGAGCACCCTGCCTCATGCGTCGAACCTGGACTGGTGATCTGTTTCACATAAGATAATATACATGTTTCAATGCTATTCTCCCAAATCATCCCACCCTCGCCTTCTCCCACAGAGTCCAACAGTCTGTTCTTTACATCTGTGTCTCTTTTGCTGTCTCAAATATAGGGTCATCGTAACCATCTTTCTAAATTCCATACATATGCATTAATATACTGTATTGGTGTTTTTCTTTCTGACTTACTTTGCTCTGTATAATAGGCTGTGATGAACACTGGGGTACACGTGTCTATTTCAATTCTGGTTTTCTTGGTGTATATGACCAGCAGTGGGATTGCTGAGTCGTATGGCAGTTCTATTTCCAGTTTTTTAAGGAATCTCCACACTGTTCTCCATAGTGGCTGTACTAGTTTGCATTCCCACCAACAGTGTAAGAGGGTTCCTTTTTCACCACCCCCTCTCCAGCATTTGTTTGTAGACTTTTTGATAGCAGCCAGTATGACTTGTGTGAAATGATACCTCATTGTGGTTTTGATTTGCATTTCCCTGATAATGAGTGACGTTGAGCATGTTTTCAAATGTTTGTTAGCCATCTGTTTGTCTTCTTTGGAGAAATGTCTGTTTAGTTCTTTGACCCATTTTTTGATTGGGGGGTTTATTTTTCTGGAAATGAGCTACAGGAGTTGCTTGTATGTTTTTGAGATTAATTCTTTATCTGTTGCTTCGTTTGCTGCTATTTTCTCCCATTCTGAAGGCTGTCTTTTCACCTTGCTTATAGTTTCTTTCATTGGGCAAAAGCTTTTAATTTTAATTAGGTCACATTTGTTTATTTTTGCTTTTATTTCCATTACTCTGGGAGGTGGGTCATAGAGGATCCTGCTGTGATTTATGTCAGAGAATGTTTTGCCTATGTTTTCCCCTAGGAATTTTATGGTTTCTGGTCTTACATTTAGATCTTTAATCCATTTTGAGTTTATTTTTGTGTATGGTGTTAGAAAGTGTTCTAGTTTCATTCTTTTGCAAGTGATTGACCAGTTTTCCCAGCACCACTTGTTAAAGAGTTTGTCTTTTCTCCATTGTATATTCTTGCCTCCTTTGTCGAAGATAATGTGTCCATAGGTGCGTGGATTTATCTCTGGGCTTTCTATTTTGTTCCATTTATCTATGTTTCTGTCTTTGTGCCAATACCATATGATGACTGTAGCTTTGTAGTTATAGCCTGAAGTCAGGCAGGTTAATTCCTCCAGTTCCATTCTTCTTTCTCAAGATTGCTTTAGCTATTAGAGGTTTATTGTATTTCCATACAAATTGTGAAATTATTTGTTCTAATTCTCTGAAAAATACCATTGGTAGCTTGATAAGGGTTGCATTAAATCTATAGATTGCTTTGGGTAGTATACTCATTTTCACTATATTGATTCTTTCAATCCATGAACATGGTATATTTCTCCATCTATTTGTGTCCTCTTTGATTTCTTTCATCAATGTTTTGTAGTTTTATATATATAAGTCTTTTGTTCTTTAGGTAGATGTATTCCTAAGTATTTTATTCTTTTTGCTGCAATGGTGAATGGAATTGTTTCCTTAATTTCTCTTTCTGTTTTCTCGTTTTTGGTGTATAAGAATGCAAGGGATTTCTGTGTGTTAATTTTATATCCTGCAACTTTACTGTATTCATTGATTAGCTCTAGTAATTTTCTGGTGGATTCTTTAGGGTTTTCTGTGTAGAGGATCATGTCATCTGCAAACAGTGAGAGTTTTACTTCTTCTATTCCAATATGGATTCCTTTTATTTCTTTTTCTTCTCTGATTGCTGTGGCTAAAACTTCCAAAACTATGTTGAATAGTAGCGATGAGAGTGGGCATCCTTGTTTTGTTCCTGACTTTAGGGGAAATGCTTTCATTTTTTCACCATTGAGGATAATGTTTGCTGTGGGTTTATCATATATGGCTTTTATTATGTTGAGGTATGTTCCTTCCATGCCTGCTTTCTGGAGGGTTTTTATCATAAATGGATGTTGAATTTTGTCAAAGGCTTTCTCTGCATCTATTGAGATAATCCTATGGTTTTTATCTTTCAATTTGTTAATGTAGTGTATCACATTGATTGATTTACGAATATTGAAGAATCCTTGCATCCCTGGGATAAGCCCGCTTGGTCATGATGTATGATCCTTTTAATATGTTGTTGGATTCTCTTTGCTAGAATTTTATTAAGGATTTTTGCATCTATGTTCATCAGTGATATTGGCCTGTAGTTTTCTTTTTTTGTGGCATCTTTGTCAGGTTTTGGTATTAGGGTGATGGTGGCCTCATAGAATGAGTTTGGAAGTTTACATTTCTCTATAATTTTCTGGAAGAGTTTGAGTAGGATAGGTGTTAGCTCTTCCCTAAATTTTTGGTAGAATTCAGCTGTGAAGTCATCTGGCCCTAGGCTTTTGTTTGTTGGAAGATTTCTGATTACTGTTTCGATTTCTGTGCTTGCAATGGATCTGTTAAGATTTTCTATTCCTTCCTGGTTCAGTTTTGGAAAGTTATACTTTTCTAAGAATTTATCCATTTCTTCCAAGTTGTCCATTTTATTGGTATATAGTTGCTGATTGTAGTCTCTTATGATCCTTTGTATTTCTGTGTTGTCTGTTGTGATTTCTCCATTTTCATTTCTAATTTTGTTTATTTGATTCTTGTCGCTTTTTTTCTTGGTGAGTTTGGCTAATGGTTTGTCAATTTTATTTATCTTCTCAAAGAACCAGCTTTTAGCTTTGTTGATTTTGGCCATGGTCTTCTTTGTTTCTTTTGCATTTATTTCTGCCCTAATTTTTATGATTTTTTTTCCTTCTGCTAGCCCTGGGGTGCTTCATTTCTTCTTTTTCTAGATGCTTTAGGTGTAGAGTTAGGTTACTTATTTGATTTCTCTTCTGTTTCTTGAGGTAGGCTTGTGTTGCTCTGAACCTTCCCCTTAGCACTGCTTTTTCTGAATCCCATAGGTTTTTAGTTGTTGTGTTTTCATTTTCATTCATTTCTATGTATATTTTGATTTCTTTTTTGATTTCTTCTGTGATTTGTTGGTTATTCAGAAGTGTGTTGTTTAGTCTTCATATGTTTGTATTTTTAATAGTTGTTTTTTTTTTTTCCTGTAGTTGACATCTAATCTTACCACATTGTGATCAGAAAAGATGCTTGAGATGATTTCAATTTTTTTGAATTTACCAGGGCTAGATTTATGGCCCAGAATGTGATCTATCCTGGAGAAGGTTCTGTGTGCACTTGAGAAAAAGGTGAAATTCATTGTTTTAGGGTGAAATGTCCTGTAGATATGAATTAGGTCTAACTTGTTCATTGCATCATTTAAAGTTTGTTGCTAATTTTCTGTTTAGTTGATCTATCCATAGGTGCGAGTGGGATATTAAAGTCTCCCACTATTATTTTGTTACTGTTAATTTCCCCTTTCATATTTGTTAGCATTTGCCTTACATATTCTGGTGTTCCTATGTTGTGTTGTTGTGTGCATATATATTTATAATTGTTATATCTTCTTCTTGGATTGATCCTTTGCTCATTATGTAGTGTTCATCTTTGTCTCTTTTCACGGCCTTTATTTCAAAGTCTATTTTATCTGATATGAGTATTGCTACTCCTGCTTTCTTTTGGTCTCCATTTGTGTGAAATATCTTTTTCCAGCCCTTCACTTTCAGTCTCTATGGGTCCCTAGGTTTGAGGTGGGTCTCTTGTAGACAGCATATATGGGGGTCTTGTTTTTATATACATTCAGCCAGTCTTTGTCTTTTGGTTGGGTCATTCACCCCATTTACATTTAAGGTAATTATTTATAAGTATGATCCTGTTGCCATTTACTTTGTTGTTTTGGGTTCGAGTTTATACACGTTTTCTATGTTTCCTGTCTAGAGAAGACCCTTTAGCATTTGTTGAAGAGCTGGTTTTGTGGTGCTGAATTCTCTCAGCTTTTGCTTGTCTGTAAAGCTTTTGATTTCTCCTTCATATTTGAATGAGATCCTTGCTGGGTACAGTAATCTGGGTAGTAGGTTTTTCTCTTTCATCGCTTTAACTATGTCCTGCCATTCCTTTCTGACTTGAAGAGTTTCTATTGAAAGATAAGCTGTTATCCTTATGGGAATCCCCTTGTGTGTTATTTGTTGTTTTTCCCTTGCTGTTTTTAATATTTGTTCTTTGTGTTTGATCTTCGTTAATTTTATTAATATGTTCTTGGGCTGTTTCACCTTGGGTTCATCCTGTTTGGGACTCTCCGGGATTCTTGGACTTGGGTGACTATTTCCTTCCCCATTTTAGGAAAGTTTTCAACTATTATCTCCTCAAGTATTTTCTCATGGCCTTTCTTGTTGTCTTCTTCTTCTGGGACTCCTATGATTCGAATGTTGGGGTGTTTAACATTGTCCCAGAGGTCTCTGAGGTTGTCCTCATTTCTTTTAATTCTTTTTTATTTTTTCCTCTCTTCATTTATTTCCAACATTCTATCTCCCACCTCACTTATCCTATCTTCTGCTTCAGTTATTCTACTGTTGGTTCCCTCCAGAGTGCTTTTGATCTCAGTTATTGCATTATGCATTACTGATTTTATCTCTTCTAGGTCCTTGTTAAACTTTTCTTGCATCTTCTCAATCCTTGTCTCCAGACTATCTGTAACTCCATTTTCTTTTCAAACTTTTGGATCATTTTTACTATCATTATTCTGAATTCTTTTTCAGTTAGACTCCCTATCTCCTCCTCTTTTGTTTGGTTTGATGGGCTTTTATCGTGTTCCTTTACCTGCTAAATATTTATCTGCCTTTTCATCTTGTTTAGGTTTCTGTGTTTGGGGTGGCCTTTCTGTATGCTGAAAGTTTGTGGTTCCTCTTTATTGTGGAGGTTCCTCCCTGTAGGTGGGGTTGGGCGAGTGGCTTGTCAAGATTTCCTGATTAGGGAAGCTTGCGTTGGTGTTCTGGTGGGTGGAACTGAATCTCTTTTCTCTGTAGTGCAGTGAAGTGTCCGGTAGTGCGTTTTGAGGTGTCTATTGGTTTGATGTGATTTTGGGCCGCCTGTATTTTTGTGCTCAGGATTATGTTCCTGCTTTGATGGAGAATTAGCTTGGTATGTCTTGCTCTGGAACTTGTTGGCTCTTGGGTGGAGCTTGGTTTCAGTGTAGGTATGGAGGGTTTTGGATGAGCTCTTATCGATTAATGTTTCCTGGAGTCAGGAGTTTTCTGGTGTTCTCAAGTTTTGGATTTAAGCCTCCTGCCTCTGGCATTCAGTCTTATTCTTAGAGTAGCCTCAAGACTTCTCCATCCATACAGCACCGATGATAAAACATCTAGGTTAATGGTGAAAAGATTCTCCACAGTGGGAAACACCCAGAGAGGTTCACAGAGTTACATTACTAAGAGAAGAGGGAGGAGGGAGATAGAGGTGACCAGGAGGAGAATAAGGGGAATCAAAAGGGGAGAGAGCAATCTAGCCAGTAATCAATTCCTTATTTGCTCTCCACAGTCTGGAACACTCAGAGAGGTTCATGGAATTCCACAGAGAAGAGAAGAGGGAGGAAGGAGATAGAAGTGACCAGGAAGAGAGGAGGGGGAGTCAAAAGGAGAGAGACGAGTCTAGCCTGTGATCAGTTCACTAAGTTTTCTCCATAGCCCGGAACACCCAAAGAGATTCACAGAGTTAAGTAGAGAAGAGAAGGGGGAGGGAGGAGATAGAGGTGACCTGGAGGAGAAAAGGAGACTCAAAAGGGGATTACTGGCAATCAAGCCAGTAATCACACTCCTAAGTAAAAATGGGTACTGAAGATTGGATTCTTAAAGGTACAGAATTGATAACAAATACCAAAAAGCATAGATTAAAAATCTAGAATAGAGGTTAGACTCTCAAAAATACTATATTATAAAAACCAAACAAAATCTCAAAAGTTATAAAAAAATATATATATGAGATTTGCTTTAAAAATAGGGTCTTTTTTTTTCAAGGTAATAGTAGGTTTTAAAAATGAAAATTAAAATGAAAATAAAGAACTTAAAAATTAAAAAAAATTAAATTAAAAAACGATAATAGTAAAATATATCTAGGAATTTCTCTAGAGTTGTTGAGGGCACTGTGGGGTCTGTTCAATTTCATATAGTTCCTTGTTTCAGCTTATACTTCTTCTCAAAGTCTATAGGTCCCTTCCAATGTAACCAGTGCTAACTACAGGGTTTTAATCTGTTGCACCTGTCACTTCCAAAGCCGTTCCCTCTTGTCAGTTTATTTTGGCTTCCTCTGTTTGCAAGTCTCTTCAGTATCTAACTTCCGCCCTGACACAAGGGGGCGAAGGTGTTCATTAATTTTGGCTCACTTTTTCAATTGTGCTGCAGGAAGGGAGGAACACTGCAAACAAATATCAAATGCCATATGTGAGGAGTGCTCACAGTGTCTGGGCCACACTGGGTTTGCCCCTGCTCACTGCGCATGTGCTTTCCCAGTCTACACTGCTCAGGCTCCAGATTGCTCTGCCAGGGAACTAAGACAGGCCCTGGGTTGCATGTACTTCTCAGGTCTAAGCCGTTCAGGTTCATGTTCTTGGGTACTCCACAAAGGCACAGACTCGGTTGGGCCTGTGTTTTGTGCCCTTCCCAGGTCCGAGCAGCTCAGGAAACCAGGTGCTTGGCAAGCTCACTATCCCAAAGTGCAGTGCATCTTATCACCCCACCCGTCCCAGCTGCTTGGTTTCCTGGGTGTGCAACGGGAGTGCTGTCTCAGGTATGCCATGTGTCTCTTCTGGGGAGCTGATCTCTGGCTGTGACCTGCCTGGTGAATGTCAGCCATCCAGGATCCCAGGAAGACTTGGTTAGCAACTAGGAGCATGCTTGCAGTTTGGTAGGAGATACCATCTCTGGGGCCGAGTTTGCCCCTTGCCTTCTTGCTCTGGCAGGGGATGGGCCGGTCTACAGCCTGCTAGCTCTCCTCTGGTAATCGCTCAGTCCTTTGTTCTGTGAGAGGCCCCGGCTGTGCCTTAGGTTAGAGCTTGTCACAGGAATGTTCTCTCTCTCTCTCTCTCTTTCCTCTTTTTTTTTTTTTCTCTCTCTCTGGCTATCCCAGGTTTGGGTTGCTGTTAGCTCCCTCAGACTGCCCTCAGGGCATTTGGCCTGGTCCCTCCCCTAAGCAATGCAGCCCGTGCCTCCCTGTTCAGCCCCCACTTGCTGGTGGCGGACACGAGCTTCTGGGCTACTTCCCCACTGGGAGTTTCTTTAAGCGTGTAATCCGTGGGTTTTATTTATTTATTTATTTCTTCTGGTTATGTTGCCTTCTGAGATTCCAAAACTCCCCACAGACCCACCAGTGAGAGGGTTTCCTGATGTTTGGAAACTTCTCCTCTTTTACGACTCCCTCCCCAGGACGGGTCTCCACCCCTACCTCTTTTGTCTCTCTTTTTATCTTTTATATTTTGTCCTACCTCCTTTCAAAGACAATGGGCTGCCTTTCTGGGTATCTGGTGTCGTCTGCCAGCATTCAGAAGTTGTTTTGTGGTATTTGCTCAATATTCAAATGATCTTTCGATGAATTTGTTGGGGAAAAAGTGGTCTCCCCATCTTATTCCTCTGCCATCTTAGGACCACCCCTAGTTATATAATTTAAACTGTATTTGTATCCTTCAAAACCTAGTATATGTATCCTTTAATTCACCCATTTATTCAAGTGATGTTTATTGAGGGCTTCATTAACTGTTTATATTGATGTGATGAAATTAGCTCTTAGAAGCCTGGAGCCATCTCAAAATTTTTGATCAAGGAACCCTTTAAACTTTTTAAAAATTATTGAAGACCCTGAGAGTTGTTTATATTATTTTACTTTAGCAGGAATTAAAACGGAAAAAATTGAAAATATTTTGTATTAATTCATTTAAAAATAACATTAAGCCTATTAGATACTAACATAAATGATGTGTTATGAAAAAAAGTATAATAAAAAAATATTTAGGAGAGTGGTACTGATTTAGATTTTTGCAAATCTTTTTAAGATCTGGTTTTAACAGAAGATATTTGGATTCTCATATATGTTTCTGTATATCAACTAATGCCATCTCACATATTATGTAGTTTCTGGAAAACTCCTCTCACAAGAGAGAATGAGTGAAAAAGATGATTAATGACAGTATTTTCATGAAAATTGTTTTAACCTGACAGGCCCTCTGAAAGGAATCCCCTGACCACTCTGAGCATGTCTGAGCTAGAGTGTAAGACGTTGTCTACCTGTTGTGAACTGTGTTTGCTGAGGTTTCCTCTCCTTGCCCTGACCACGCTGACTTTCGAATTTAAAAAGGGGCTAGATGTAGGAGCGGGGAAGCATCACTTTTGAAAGTAAAGGAACCAATGAGAAGGTCACGGGCCTCTGTCATCTTTGGGCATTTCTGTAGTCTGTTGGAAGGGGCATTAAAAAATGCTTGAATGGGGGAGTGGAGGGAATGAGATGTAGAGCTGGGGTCAGGAGGTTCTAACGGGTGCTCATCACTCATTATTGTTTGGTATATGTGTGAGAGATGGGCTTTACAAAACTTGTTTTCTTGTTGAATTTCTCTTATTCCTAAATCCCAGCCAGCAAATCAGAGCCTACGCTGTGCTTAATAGCATCAGTTGCTGAGAATCAAACGAGACCCTTTATTTTTCCTCCCTCCCTTCCTGCCTTTCTAAAGTTATTGGCTCTAAGTGGACTGCAGTTCAGAGCCAAGAAGTACAGTTTAAAATGTCTAAAGATAAAGAGCTTCACAATTGCATATATCTAAGCCATGTCTATTTGGTCATACTCCTTTCTTCTTTACCATATGCCAAATTAATATATGTGTACACATCTATATACATATTTTTTATTCTATTCATTTGTATAGATCAACTTAGGCTATTTTTATACCAATTTTATGCTGTTTTAATTAACATAGATTTATGATATTTCTTGATATTTGCTAGATGAAGAAACCCATTGTAATTTTTTCTTAAATAGTCTTGTCTATTTTAGCACATTACTAAATATAAGCCCCATGAAAGCAATGATAATGTTTACCAGTTTGATTGTTGCACCCCTAGAAGCTTTAATAAAAGTGACACAGTGTAAGCACTCAATAAATATTTGTTAAATAAAGGAATGAACTAATTGTAGAATTAGTTTTTCAGTGTGTGTGCAGCATCTTACTGGGCTTGTTAATAGGACTGCACTGACTTTCTGGATTGACTTTGCATCTTTAAATCTTCCCATCAGTGGATATGTCTCCATTTATGCAGTTCTTTCTTTGTGTCCTTCAGTAAAGTGACATAATATTCTACAGAAGGATCTTGTCTATTTTTGCTGTATTTTTGTAAGGTGCTCAGGTGTTTTTGTTATTGATGTAAATGGATATTTTTATATAACTGCTCTATTGAGCTATAATTCACAGAACATAATGTTCAGACTTTCAAAGTGTGCAATTTAGTGGTTTTTAGTAAATTCACAGAGTTGTGCAACTATAACCACTGTCTAATTTCACCTCTAAAGATACCCTGCATTAGCCATCAGCAGCTGCTCTATTTCTCCCCTTTCTCAGGTGTTCACAAATATTAATCTACTTTCTATCTCTATGGATTTGCCTGTCCTGAAAACTTTATAAAAATAGAATCATACAATATGTTGTCTCTTGTGATTAGCTTATTTTGCTTAGAGTAATGTTTTCAAGGTTCAACCATGTTGTAGCATGTATCAATATTTTGCTCATTTTTATGACTAAATGATATTCTAATATGTTGATAAATTCTGTTTGTTTATCCTCTCACAAGTTGATTGAAATTTGGACTGATACCACTTTTTAGGTGTTATGAATGTAATATATGTTTATTTCTTTTGGATATATGCCTAGAAATGAATTGTTGCTGGATTCCATTTTGGTGAGGATTTTTGTGTCTATATTCATAAGGAATATTGGCCTATAGTATTTTTTTCTTGTGATATCATTGTCTGGTTTTGATATTAAGATAATGCTAGTCTCAAAAAAAAGACAATATTAGTCTCAGAGAATGCCTTGAAAAATGTTTCCTTCTCCTGTTTTTTGGATGAGTTTGTAAATGATTGGGATAAATTCTTAATGTTTCATTGACTTCACCAGGGAAGTTGTCTGATCCTGGGCTCTTCTTTATGGGAAGTTTGTTCTTGTTATAGGTCTATTCAGATTTTCTATTTCTTCTCAAGTGGATTTTGATAGCTTATGAATTTCTGGGAATTTGTCCATTTTATCTAGGCTGTCTAATTTGTTGGCATACAGTTGTTCATATAATTCTATTGAAATCTTTTAAAATTTCTGTAAGGTCACTGGTAATATCTTCTCTTTAATTCCTGATTGTGACAGTTTGTGTCCTCTCTCCTTTTCTCTGGGCTTCTCTGGTGGCTCAGATGGTAAAAAGTTTGCCTGCAGTGCAGGAGACCTGGGTTCATTCCCTGGGACAGGAAGATCCCCTGGAGAAGGGAATGGCAAACACACTCCCGCCTAGAAAATTCTGGAGAGGAGGGAACGGTGGCATCGCAAAGAGTCACACAACTCCAGTATTTTCTCTCTTTTTCACTTGCCTCTAGAAGTTTTATTAACTGGGTTGATTGTTTTAAATAACCAGATTGTTGAAGATGAAGTGCTAAGCTTTCCAACTACTATATATATTTCTCCCTTCAAATCTGTCAGTTTTTGCTCCATGTATTTTCGGTATTTGTTATTCAGAATGTGTACAATTTATAATTATTATGTCTTCTGATGGATTGAACTTTTATCACTATAACATGTACATCTTTTCTCTTGTAACAATTTTGGTCTTAAAGTCAACTTAGTCAATATTAATGTGCCCATATCACTTTTGGTAATTGTTTGCATCGCATATCTTATTCCATCTTTTTACCTGTAACAACTATCTGTGTCTTTGAATCTATAGTCTGTATCTTGTGAACACTGGATAGTCAGATCATATGTTCTTAATTCACTCTGCCAGTCTCTACCTCTTTATTGGATTATCTAACTTACTTCTGTTTAATGTAGTTACTGGCCAGGTAGGATCTAATCTCCCATTATACTATTCATTTCCTATATGTCATTCATTTTTCCTTTTGTCATCTCTTGCTGCCTTCTATTTGTTAAATAGGTATTTTCTATTGTAACATTGTCATTCCCTTTTTTTCCTTCTCTAGATTTTTTAAAATTATTTTTTAGTGGCTGCTCTGAGAAAGACTGCACAAAATTTTTTACTCTAAAAGTTCTAGTTCCTATTAACACCACTTAATTTGCAAAGTATGCAAAGCCTTTTTTCTAACATAGCTTAATTACCTCACCTCTCCTTAGGCTATTGTTGAGATGTATACTAAGTCCCTTTAGTCGTGTCTGACTCTTTGTGACCATACAGACTGTAGCCCACCAAGCTCCTCTGTCCATGGAATTCTCCAGACAAAAATAGTGGAGTGGATTGCCATGCCCTCCTCCAGGGGATCTACACAATCGAGGGATTGAACCCAAGTCTTTTATGTCTCCTGCATTGCCAGGTGGGTTCTTTACCACTAGCACCACTGTTGACATATATATATATATATATATATATATGACTGAACAGCAACAATTTGACTTAAAATACAACCACATAACACAATAAAAATTGTGTTGATGGACTTGTATAAAGTTGTATAAAGATATAATATGTATATATTGAAGTAGGTAATGGCAACACACTTGAGTAGTTTTATCTGAAAAATCCCATGAACAGAGGAGCCTGGTGGGCTGCAGTCCATGGGGTTACAAGAGTTGGACATGACTGAGTGACTGGGCACACATGCATATGTATATGTGTATATGTGTGTGTATTCCAATGAATATTCAGCATTGATTTCCTTTAGGATTGACTGGTTTGACCTCCTTACTATCCAAGGGACTCTCAACTGTATTCTCCAGAACCACAGTTCAAATGTACCAATTCTTTAGTCCTCAGCCTTTTTTATTGTCCAGCTCTCACGTCTGTGTATGACTACTGGAAAAACCATAGCTTTGACTATATGAACCATTGCAGGCAAAGTAATGTCTCTGCTTTTTAATATTCTGTCCAGGTTTGTCATTGCTTTTCTTCCAAGGAGCAAGTGATGGCATTGCCCTTCTTTGTGATTGGAATGAACACTGACCTATTCCAGGCCTGTGGCCACTGTTGAGTTTTCCAAATTTGCTGGGATATTGAGTGCAGCACTTTAACAACATCATCTTTTAGCATTTGAGATAGCTCAACTGGCATTCCATCATCTCCACTAGCTTTGTTCGTAGCATGCTTCCTAAGGCCCACTTGACTTCACACTCCAGAATGTCTGGCTCTAGGTGACTGATCACATCATGGTTATCCAGGTCATTAAGATCTTTTTTGTATAGTTCTTTTGTCTATTCTTTCCACCTCTTCTTAGTATCTTCTTCTTCTCTTAGATCCATACCATTTCTGTCCTCTATTGTGTCTATGTTTGTGTGAAATGTGCCCTTAAAAGTTAAGTTGCTCAGTCATGTCTGACTCTTTGCAACCCCATGGACTATAGCCTACCAGGCTCCTCCATCCATGGAATTTTCCAGACTAGAGTACTGGAGTGGGTTGCCATTTCCTTCTCCCGGGGATCTTCCCAACCCAGGGATTGAACCTGGGTATCCTGCATTCCAGGCAGATGTTTTACCATCCGACTCACCAAGGAACCCTGGGTATCTCTAATTTTCTTGAGGAGATCTCTAGTCTTTCCCATTCTATTGTTTTCCTCTATTTCTTTGCATCATTCACTTAAAAAGGCTTTCTCATCTCTCCTTGCTATTTTCTGAAACTCTGCATTCACATGGGTATATATTTCCCTTTCTCCTTTGCCTTTCATTTCTCTTCTGGTTTCAGCTATTTTTAAGGCCTCTTTATACAACCATTTTGCCTTCTTGCATTTATTTTTCTTGGGGATGATTTTTTTTTAATTCATTTATTTTTTATTGAAGGATAACTGCTTTACAGAATTTTGCTGTTTTCTGTCAAACTTCAACATGAATCAGCCATAGGTACACATATATCACCTCCCTTTTGAAACTCCCTCCCATCTCCCTCCCCATTCCACCCCTTTAGGTTGATACAGAGCCCCTGTTTGAGTTCCCTGAGCCATACAGCAAATCCCTGTTGGCTATCTATTTTACATATGGTAATGTAAGTTTCTGTGTTACTCTTTCCATACATCTCACCCTCTCTTCCCCTCTCCCCATGTCCATAAGTCTATTTGCTATGTCTTGGGGATGATTTTGATCACCGCCTCCTGTACAGTGTTACAAACCTTTGTCCATAGTTCTTCAGGCACTCTGTCTTACAGATGTAATCCCTTGAATATATTTGTCACTTACAGTGTATAATCATATGGGATTTGATTTAGACCATACCTGTACGGCCTAGTGGTTTTCCCTACTTTCTTCAATTAAAGTCTAAATTTTACAATAAGGATTTCATTATCTGAGCCACAGTCAGTCTCTGGTCTTGTTTTTACTGGCTGTGTCTCCATCTAGAGCTTCTCCATCTTTGGCTACAAAGAATATAGTCAGCCTGATTTTGGTATTGACCATCTGGTGATGTTCATGTGTAGAGTTGTCTCTTGTGTTGTTGGAAGATGGTGTTTGCTATGACCAGTGAATTTTCTTGGCAAGACTCTGTTAGATTTTGCCCTGCTTCATTTTGTACTCCAGGGCCAAACTTGCCTGTAACTTCAGGTATCTCTGAATGTGGTCCACTGGAGAAGGGCATGGCAAACCGCTTCAGTATTCTTGCCTTGAGAATCCCATGAACAGTATGAAAAGGCGAAAAGATAGGACACTGAAAGATGAACTCCCCGGGTCGGTAGATGCCCAATATGCTACTGGAGATCAGTGGAGAAATAACTCTAGAAAGAATGATGGGATGGAGCCAAAGCAAAAACTATACCCAGCTGTGGATGTGACTGGTGATAGAAGCAAAGTCCGATGCTATGAAGAGCAATATTGCATAGGAACCTGGAATGTTAGGTCCATGAATCGAGGCAAATTGGAAGTGGTCAAACAGGAGATGGCAAGAGTGAACGTCGACATTCTAGGAATCAGCGATCAGTCCTGGGTGTTCATTGGAAGGACTGATGTTGAAGCTGAAACTCCAATACTTTGGCCACCTCATGTGAAGAGTTGACTCATTAGAAGACACCCTAATGCTGGGAAGGATTGGGGGCAGGAGGAGAAGGGGACGACAGAGGATGAGATGGTTGGATGGCATCACTAACTCAATGGACATGGGTTTGGGTAAACTCTGAGAGTTGGTGATGGACAGGGAGGCCTGGTGTGCTGCAATTCATGGGGTCGCAAAGAGTCGTACCCGACTGAGTGACTGAACTGAACTGAACTCAGGTATCTCTTAACTTCCTACTTTTGCATTCCAGTCCCCTATGATAAAAGGACATCTTTTGTTTTTTTGGTGTTAGTTCTAGAATGTCTTGAAGGTCTCTATAGAACCATTCAACTTTAGCTTCTTTGGCTTAGTGGTTGAGGCATAGACTTGGATTACTGTGATATTGAATGGTTTGTCTTGGAAACGAACAGAGATCATTCTGTCATTTTTGAGGTTGCCCCCAATGCCCTGCATTTCAGACTCTTTTGTTGACTATGTGGACCACTCCATTTCTTCTAAGGGATTCTTGCCCACAATAGTAGATATAATGGTGATCTGAATTAAATTCGCCCATTCCTGTCCATTTTAGTTCACTGATTCCTGAAATGTTGATGCTCACTCTTGCCATCTCCTGTTTGACCACTTCCAATATACCTTGATTCATGGACCTAACATTCCAGAGTTCTATGCAATATTGTTCTTTACAGCATCAAACTTTACTTTCACCACCAGACACATCCACAACTTTTTGTTTATTCTGTTTTGACTCAGTCAAATGCATCAAATAGGAGCAGAAATGATGTGTGAACAAAATATATCCATCTTGTCTTTTATCCTTACTATGTGTATACATTTTTGTCTTTTTCCTGGATTTAGTTGGAATGCTCAAATGTTTTGTCAATATTTATGCTGTTTGGTGTCTATTTCTGATAGGTGCTTAGAGGTAAAGGAAATTCCTTTTTAGTCTTAGTTTGTGAATAGTGTTTCCGATTAATTGTATGTTGGATTTTTATTTAATGTTTTGTATTTTTCATCTTTTGAAGTAATCATATGAATTTAATAATTTAATTTGTTAATACAGTGAATTATTCTGATAGATTATTTAGCAGTGAATCACCCTAGCACTCCTAGTCTAAACTCAACTTGGACATGCTGAGTTTTTTCAAACTGTGGATTTCTTTTGTTAAGATTTTATTTAGAATATTTGCTCCTATCTGTCAGCAATGTTGGTGTTTAATTTTGTGTTTTTAACTGCCTGTTTCTGGTTTGATACAGTTTTTGAAGCTAGTGGTCTCATGATTTGAGTTGGGGAGATTCTCCTCTTTTTTTATTAGACTTGAAAGAATCTGCATATTTTCTCTTAAATGTTTGGTCTCATGTCTTCCTTTTCAATAGGAGTAGAAGGTATATTTTGATAAAATTTTTGTTTTTGACTGTTGGCCTGTTTATTTTTCTGATTATTCTCAGGTCAAGATTAATTTATATTCTATTAAAATTATGTATTTAATCTATGTTTTAAAAAATTTATCGATCTAAAGTTTTTCCTGCTATTATCATAGTTTTAAAATTTTTATTTGTATCCCTAGTTATATATGTGTCTTTATTTTATTTGTGGTTTTACTTAGGTAGTTCTTTTATCATTTGCTCTTGATTATATATACCTAAACTTTTTATTTTCAAGACCTAATTTATTTTTATTATTTTTACTAAGGTATAGTTGATTTATAGTATTACATTAGTATCAAGTGTGTACAAAGTAGTAATTCAGTACTTGAATCATTGTATTGATTTATCTTCAATATTCATATATTGTCCTCTTATTTCACTCCTGTTTGTCTTCTTGTTCTGTTATTCAACATTCCATCAAATTTCTCTTGCCACTCTCATATTTAATTTTTTATTTCAGCTAATATATTTTTAATTTGTGAAATCTGTTTTTGCTTCTCAGAACAAACCTTTTACATAGCACTGCTTTTGTTTCTCCGATAAAGTACTTTGTTGTGTCCTTCTGAAAATGTTAAATAAGTATCTTTGGAAAGATCTTAATATATTCCTTGCACTGTATCTGATTCTTCTGTATTTTTTTGTTATCTGTTTATTGTGTTGATGTCTCTTTCCATGTTAGTGGTTTTACTCAAATACTTGGTGATCCTTTCAGTCAATTATGACTATGATTGAAATTTGTTTTTGTTGTTGTTCAGTAACTAAGTCATGTCTGACTCTTTGTAACCCCATGGATTACAGCATGCCAGGATCCCTGTCCTTCACTGTCTCCCAGAAAGTGAAAGTGAAAGTTTCTCAGTCATGTCTGACCTTTGTGACCCCATGGACTGTACAGTTCATGGAATTCTCCAGGCCAGAATACTGGAGTGGGTACTGGTTCCCTTCTCCAGTGAATCTTCCCAACCCAGGGATGGAACCCACGTCTCCTGCATTGCAGGTGGATTCTTTACTAGCTGAACTACAAGGGAAGCCCAAGATTATTAGAGTGGGTAGCCTATCCCTTCTCCAGCAGACATTCCTGACTCAGGAATCCAACCGGGTCTATCTGCTGGTGTTTGCTCAAATTCATGTCCATTGTGTCGGTGATGCTCTCTAACCATCTCATCCTTTGCTGCCCCCTTTTCCTTTTGCCTTCAGTCTTTCCCAGCATCAGGGTCTTTTCCAGTAAGTTGGCTGTTCATGTCAGGTGGCCAAAGTATTGAATTTACATTGTATGCTTGACATACTAATAAGCTGTTTAGAAACCTTGTAGTATGTATGTGTGTATGTGTGCTGGGATGAGATAGATTGGGTGGTGGGCTTTACTTAGTATGGTGATAAACCTGGGTAATACGGTAAAGCTTGCTTTATTAGGGTAACCTTATTTTTTCAACACAGAACATTGAACTGTCCATATCTAAGTCTTTGCTCTTGAAATGCTAAATTCCCCAGGAAAAATCCTTCAGTTTCGAGGTGGGGAGCTCTAAGACTTATTGTCAATATCCTGTGAGGTGTTCTGATATTCTTTTACCTTTCCCTCACTTAAAAAAATATTATTATAGCATACTCCCAACCCTACCTCATCTCTTTAACTCTCTCCAGGAGGTAATCCTTCAGCCTTCTGCTCAGGTGGAGGAAAGGTTCTAATTGTATGAAGTCTCTTAAAATTTTTCAAGCACCTCCATTTTGTTAGATTAATCATTCACTCTTAGATTCACGAGTACTTACTACTCACTTTCCTGAATACGTCTGGCATTCTGATTGATAAATTGACATTTAGGTTGTTCTCTCTGCCTCAGGCATCTCCTGAGCATTCTATAATACATCAGCATTCTCCTGTGTGCTAAGTCACATAGAAATCAATAACAACTTACCAAACTGCTTTCCAGATTTCAAAATTTTGTCACACACATTCTTTTGTGCTCATCTCCTATTTCCTTTTGCTATGGAAGTGAGGCTAGTTTTAAATGTAGTAGAGTTTTAGGAAAAAGTCAGAAATAATGCAATGTAAAATCTGTGTTTTGTCAGAATTCTCTCTACTCTGAACTTACACTTAACAGAATTTCTATAAATTTTATTTATTTGTTTTAAATTGTAGTTAGGATTAGCTGGTATGTTTAGCTTCACACTGAGCAGAAGTGAGTTTAATTTTTTAATTTATTTTATAAACATATTACTGCTTTTTTGCTCAACACTTCTAATATCTACCTGCTTCTGCCTGTATTTGTTTTATTTTATTTCCCTAGTATTTTTTATTGCTAGAGTCTCTATCATTTCTCCAGGTATTGCTCTTGTCTGGAAATGACCAATGCTGTTCTCCTTTTGCCTACCTGGGAGCAAGAACTGTTGGGGAGGGCTCCTTCTCCTCAGCTAATACAACCTTTTGCTTTGTCCTAGCATTTATCATTATCTTATTTTCCTCCACCTCTGAGTATGAAGCAACTTTTTTGCTGCTCCCAAGTTTCAAGCATAGACTTTCCTTTTTATTTCTTTTTATTCTAAGATACCTTATCAATCCAATTGCATTTGCTGGAAGTCTCTATTTCATGCCTCACAGTTGCTCCACATGGGTCTTAGTCTCTAATCCACTAGAGACCACGGACTAGATAAAAACATTCCATTTTTTAAAGCACTGGCTATCTAATCCTAGTTTTAAACTCTTGTCTTTCCCTTCTCGTATTTGGTACAGGGGTAGGGTTGACAAAGAGATTTAAGGGACTAGATATGATAGAGTGCCTGATGAACTATGGACAGAGGTTCATAACATTGTACAGGAGACAGGGTTCAAGGCCATCCCCATGGAAAAGAAATGCAAAAAAGCAAAATGGCTGTCTGAGGAGGCCTTACAAATAGCTGGGAAAAGAAGAGAAGTGAAAAGCAAAGGGGAAAAAAATAGATATTCCCATCTGAATGCAGAGTTCCAAAGAATAGCAAGGAGAGATAAGAAAGCCTTCCTCAGCCATCAATGCAAAGAAATAGAGGAAAACAACAGAATGGGAAAGACTAGAGATCTATTCAAGAAAATTAGAGATAGCAAGGGAACTTTTCATGCAAAGATGGGCTCGATAAAGGACAGAAATGATATGGACCTAGCAGAAGCAGAAGATATTAAGAAGAGGTGGCAAGAATACACAGAAGAACTGCACAAAAAAAGATCTTCACGACCCAGATAATCATGACGGTGTGATCATTCACCTACAGCCAGACATTCTGGAATGTAAAGTCAAGTGGGCTGTAGAAAGCATCACTACGAACAAAGCTAGTGGAGGTGATGGAATTCCAGTTGAGCTATTTCAAATCCTGAAAGATGATGCTGTGAAAGTGCTGCATTCAACATGCCAGCTAATCTGGAAAACTCAGCAGTGGCCACAGGAATGGAAAAGGTCAGTTTTCATTCCAATCCCAAAAAAAGGCAATGCCAAAGAATGCTCAAACTGCCGCACAATTGCACTCATCTCACACACTAGTAAAGTAATGCTCAAAATTCTCCAAGCCAGGCTTCAGCAATATGTGAACTGTGAACTTCCAGATGTTCAAGCTGGTTTTAGAAAAGGCAGAGGAACCAGAGACCAAATTGCCAACATCCGCTGGATCATCGAAAAAGCAAGAGAGTTCCAGAAAAACATCTATTTCTGCTTTATTGACTATGCCAACGCCTTTGACTGTGTGGATCACAATAAACTGTGGAAAATTCTGAAAGAGATGGGAATACCAGACCACCTGACCTGTCTCTTAAGAAACTTGTATGCAGGTCAGGAAGCAACAGTTAGAACTGGACATGGAACAACAGACTAGTTCCAAATAGGAAAAGGAGTATGTCAAGGCTGTATATTGTCACTCTGCTTATTTAACTTATATGCAGAGTACATCATGAGAAACGCTGGGCTGGAAGAAACACAACCTGGAATCAAGATTGCCGGGAGAAATATCAATAACCTCAGATATGAAGATGACACCACCCTTATGGCAGAAAGTGAAGAAGAACTAAAGAGCTTCTTGATGAAAGTGAAAGAGGAGAGTGAAAAAGTTGGCTTAAAGCTCAACGTTCAGAAAACTAAGATCATGGCATCTGGTCCCATCACTTCATGGCAAATAGATGGGGAAACAGTGGCTGACTTTATTTTTTTGGACTCCAAAATCACTGAAGATGGTGATTGCAGCCATGAAATTAAAAGGCACTTGCTCCTTGGAAGGAAGGTTATGATCAACCTAGATAGCATATTTAAAAGCAGAGATATCACTTTACCAACAAAAGTCTGTCTAGTCAAGGCTATGGTTTTTCCAGTGCTCATGTATGGATGAGAGAGTTGGACAGTGAAGAAAGCTGAGCACCAAAGAATTGATGCTTTTGAACTGTGGTGTTGGAGAAGACTCTTGAGATTCCCTTGGACTTCAAGGAGATCCTACCAGTCCATCCTAAAGGAGATCAGTCCTGGGTGTTCATTGGAAGGACTGATGTTGAAGCTGAAACTCCAATACTTTGGCCACCTCATGCGAAGAGTTGACTCATTGGAAAAGACCCTAATGCTGGGAAGGATTGGATGCAGGAGGAGAAGGGGATGACAGAGGATGAGGTGGTTGGATGGCATCAACGACTTGATGGACATGGGTTTGGGTAAACTCCAGGAGTTGGTGATGGACAGGGAGGCCTGGCGTGCTGCGATTCATGGGGTCTCAAAGAGTCGGACCCGACTGAGCGACTGAACTGAACTGAACTGAACTGAGGGTTGGCGAGTGTGGAGAAGAGAAATGTTGTAGGTACTCATTTTATTATCGTTGCTGTTCAGTTGCTAAGTTGTGTCTGACTGTGACCCCATGGACTGCAGCACTCCAGGCTTCCCTGTCCTTCACTATCTCCTGGCGTTTGCACCGGGCTACAATGAACATGAAAAAAACAAATTTTCTTCTTTATAATTTTCTGAAATGTCTTTCAAAGAATCAGTATTGCTTTTATAATCAGAAAAATTCCAGTTCACCTACTAGTATTTTAGAATAAAGGAATACAAAAGAGAAATAAGGGACTATCTTCTCAGATACTTTGCCATTTCAGCCAGTTTGGAGCATCACTCACTTATGCATGCAGCATTCCTTATGGCATCCATATCTCCCATGTTTTTCCTAAGTTTAGTGGCTCACACCAGGAATAACTCAGAGTTCTACTTTGCTTTTGGTATTTAGTCAAAACCTGCTACTGAATTACTACTTTGGTTTTCAATCTCTACAAAGTCGATGGCTCAAAATTTTGTATGCTCTTTTTTGACATCTCTGAATTTGTAGGTTAACAATGATCATGTAACACCATAGGTTATTATTTCTAGTCAGTCTAACATCAGTGCTCTGAATAAAGCAAGAGTACTGTTTGTATATTTGTGTATTCAAATATACATTTGTTTGAATTACATTTATGTTTTCAAATGCAGTGAATCATTCTGTCTGTGAATTACACTGAAACAGCTTTATATGCTTTACATGTTAAAATTCTATTAAGTGAAGAATACATTTTATTATTGTAAATGTAAAATACAAGAATAAGTAATGATAATTTTGAGAGTTGTTCATTTTCTGGATAAATTTAAGAGTTTTAAATAGTTAAATAGGAAAATAATGCTTCATATAAATATTAAAATTTATTGGTTATTAGGTAGTTTTAGAAAGAACATTATATACTTATAAAGCCAAAGTTTAAATGTACAAAAAAGAATAGTGGAAATTAAATATCAGAATTCTAATATTTGTAAAATTGTGTGGTGTTCTTTATTTATAATAGTAAACAAAAACAACTTTTAAGCATGGTATTTTTAGCTTCTTAATTTCATTTAATCCATGAATCTTATCAAATTTTACACATAAGTTACAGCATGATTTCAAATCGTGTAGGATAATATACAGTATACATTATTTTAATATGTACTTAACAAAGAATATGAAGAAAAGAAAGTGTTAGAGAAAAATGAGATGTTACTGTTAAGATATTTTGTTCCTCTACAAATCAGCTTCTCACTTGAAAAGTGAGCATCTACCGAGTACCCCAAGTGTGTGTTTTAGTGACTGCTAGAGTAATCTAGCAGTTACGATGAAGACTAAATGTCCTTTCCCTGAAGTGTCAAGTGTTTAAATATGATTACCAAATGCTTAATAATAAAATTCCAACGTTATTAATTTTTCAAAAAGCATTTTAATTTTATTTTAGTATCCCAGATACTCAATCTAATGATGTTAGGCTGAGGCATTGGCTTCAGTTGAATATTTTAACTTTCAATTATTGAGTATTTGGTCAAAATACATTGTAGATGCTCCTCTCCCCACTAATATTACTTAAATATAATGAAATAGGACAGATAAAGCTAGAATGAAAACATCAGAATGCACTGCCTGTAGTAAGGGTAAGTATTATTTGTCAATGTTTCATTTGTATGTGAATACACACAGACACAGAGAAGATGTATACATGCATACCGGCTTATATTACAATATGCATTTCCTATTGAAGGTCATCATGGATCATGGTAAAGAGTTTGAATTTCACTGAATGAAGAGGGAAAGTTTTTGATGTAGAGCAAGATAGGCATTAAATTGCTAACAACAGATAGTAATACAGAGTTTAGAAGGGTTTTTTGGTTTTTAATGAGACTACAAATACATGACCTGCACATTTAAGGAAGAATACAACAGTAATTAGAACTTAAATACAAGTGGGAGGAAGGTAGAAATCAAAAATTAATTAGTGAAATAATATAAAATGGCCTGGAAAAATTGGAAAGGTAAGAGTATAGGGATAATGTTAGCCAATAATAATAGGGATAATGATGCATTATATTAACTTCTTATGGTTACCACAACAATTCTACTCTGTTAATTCTACTCTAGTTGATTCTTTCAATAGCCTAATGGGAAAGATGGTTGACATTGATAACCTCCTATTGTAGATAAGGAAAGATTTCCTTACTTCCTTAGGAATGCATAGTTGGGAAAGTTAAACATAGTTGGGAAAGTTAAGGTGTGTCTTAAATTCAAGTCTCAAGATTTTGTGTGCTTCCCAACAAAGGAGACCAGTTGAGAAGTGAAGGGCGGAGCCCATATGTCTGGGGAAACTAAGTACAACTATCACTTTCTGTACTCAAGAGCTCTTTGAAGCCCTGTTCCAGGCTAAATGACTGGGATGTGTCTGGAAGATGAATCATCCAGAAGAGGAATTCCCCTCATTATTCTCCAGGATGTCTAAGGAAAGAGAACCGACCCTGAACCAGGACTAGGGATTAAAGTGATAGCAGGCAGACAGAAAAGCAGAATCATAAATATCTGTGGTTTGTACACAGTACTATATTTAAAATGGATAACCAACGAGAACCTACTATATAGCACATGGAACTCGGCTCAATGTTATGTGGCAGCCTGGATGGGAGGGGAGTTTGGAGGAGAATGGATACATGTATATGTATGGCTGAGTCCCTTCACTGTTCACCTGAAACTATCACAACATTATTAATAGGCTATACCCCAACACAAAATAAAAAGTTAAGGAGAAAAAATCTCTGGCAGTATCCTCCTCAGATGGATGAGACTGAACTCTCTGACACAATTAGAAATTTACAGAGATTATATTGCTTTTCTTACTTCAATAAAAATAGAGAACATTTGTCCCTAATTTGTCATTTACAAAGGATTTTCACACTTACTGTCGCATGTGTTTGTCAGGAGAAACTGACATGTTTTGTAGATGAAACATATACAAAATGTTATTTGTTTTCTCTACATGTTTTGTAGAGAAAACTTAGGCTTAGAGAATCTAAATAAACATTCAAATATATGAGGTGATAAAAAGTAAAGCCAGGACTCAGAATGCAGTCTTTTTCTTACAATGCTTATGTTAAAGTGAATACACTTTACCCTGCTGGCCTCCAAACACTACTTGCTACTATTTTCAGTAGCTAACTTTACAGATACAGATTATTGTTAATAAACTTGAATGGACAGAGCAACATTTTTGAAGCTACAGTCTAAAATTGAAAAGTATTTACTGAGTAAGAGAGGCCATTGGCAAGCAGTGGGTAACTTTATTTTTGGGTTCTCTTGGATTCCACCATAAACTTTAAAAAATACTCAGATGTATGTAAGATTGAACCACAATGGGCTATTTATGAAATTACAATATTTGAACATAGTCCTAAATTTTGAAATTATTAATAACATGAAGGAGAACACAGCCTCTGAAAACACCACCACTTGGTTCAACTGAAACATTAAACTGTTCACCTAGTGAAGACTTCATCTGGTTATGACATCACTCATTCATTTCAAACTTTCATTTTTAAAGACATTATAGGAAATGCTTGTTCTATAATAATGTATGTGCGAGTTTGGAGGCAGGAGAGTGAGGAGGTGATTTCTTCATTAGAAAGTTCATAAAAGGGAGATGATTTTAGTTTGGTGTTTTCAAAGGAGTACACTCTGGTTGAATAGGCAATGAGGGTGGCAGTAAGGGATTTCCATGAAGTGACAGTCGGCTATAGAAACACATGAGAATATGAAATAGGCAGCGAGAAGTCACAAGCCACTAGGTGTTGTGTGTGGAACTGGATGACAGGCTCGTGGAGGGGCACTAGAAGTGGAGGGGCACTGGAAGTGGAGGTGACTAGTGAAAGATGGCATATTAATTCAGATCCTGGGGGTCTGAAATGATAGGGTTGACGGTTTAAATCTTTTTTTGAGTCACTAAGTTACCATATGACACTTTCCTTACCCATCCATTTCTTTCCAGTCCTCTCACCTGACTAATCCTTTTTGTAGATTCTCTCCAGTCCTCCCATTCACTATCCACTTTTATCCATTCTGCAAGCATCCCCAAAGGCAATACTATTTTTTTTAACTGGGTGAACTATTTACATATATTATCACCAACAATCCTTGTACATTCTTGAAATATAAATGCCAATATGATTACTTGGTTCTACCTCTTTAATTAAATTACCAAGGAATTTTAATCATTTTCCAAAAATGTTTCTCTTACATGGTCCTGAAAACTTAAGTTCCAGGTTGGCCATATACATGAAAATGATCTAGACTTCAGGAGTTGATAATTATATAGAGGCTTATTATCACTGAAGCCATTTATTTATGGTGTTTACGATGCAAAGAAGCTGAATTGTCCATAAAACAATGACTTCTGTTGGATGTTAAGCCTTTGTAACTCTAAATGGATAAAAGGGAGCTTCATGTTAAAAAAGAGTGTTATAGAATGTATTTAAAAGTTTCGTACTGCCTTGAAGCAGCCTCCCCTCATTAATCCTTTCTACTATCTTGAACTCCTTCTGTCTTAGGCTGTGCATACAATCCATGTGCCTCCCCGAATCAAGTTCTTTCTCTTATATTGATGCTCCATACCATCTATGCTCTCTTGTCAGATGCAGGCTTGCTTGTACTTTGGAGCCCCTTTCTCCAGGGCCTGGATTTATAATCTTTTTATCTCCTCTACCCAACCACTGCATAGCAGGCTTCAGAATTTTCACTCTAGGTGCTGTTGGCACTGCTTTACTTTCTCTTCTCTATAGAATCTTCCAAGACCCTCTTTGTAACAGGCCCGTCTTATCAGGAAAGCTTCCTGCCAATGGCCCGGAGCAGAGCATCCTTGACCTCTTTGTTCCTCAGGGTGTACACCACAGGATTCAGTAGCGGGGTGATGATAGTGTAGGTCACTGAGATCAGCTGATCCTGATCCTTGGTGTTCTCTGACTTGGGCTTGAGGTAGGCAATGGAGGCACAGCCATAGTGGACAATGACCACAGTGAGGTGGGAGGCACAGGTGGCAAAGGCCTTCTTCTGACCTTCAGCTGAGGCAATTTTAAGGATGGTGGAGATGATGAGGATGTAGGAAATAAAAACCAATCCCATGGGAACCAGGATCACCAGGACACTGATGAGCAAAGTCAAGGTCTCATTGACAGTCGTGTCAATGCAGGAGAGCTTCATCACAGGTCGGATGTCACAGAAGAAGTGGGCCACCTTTGTGGCACAGAAAGGTAACCTGAATACAGATGTCACCTGTATCATGGCCACAATCAGCCCGATGCTGCACGCCCCCCACACCAGCTGGATGCACACTCTCCTGTTCATGATAACTGTGTACCTCAAGGGATTACAAATGGCCACATAGCGGTCGTAGCCCATCGCTGTGAGCAGGAAGCAGTTGTTAATGGCTAAAGTGATGAAGAAGAACATCTGAATGGCACAACCTGCCAAAGAAATGGACTGACTCAGGCCTATTAGGTTGCAGAGCATCTTGGGTATAATGATGACTGTGTACACAGTCTCTGAAGCTGACAGCATGCTGAGGAAGAAATACATGGGGGTGTGGAGGTGACGGTCAAGGCTAATGATGGTCACAATGATGATATTGCCTGTCAGGGTTAATATGTACAGTGCAAAAAACATGATAAAGAGGGTGAACTGGTGCTCACAGAAGCTGGAGAAACCCTGGAAAGTAAATTCACTCACTAGAGTGTGATTCTCTTTCTTCATTAAGTCATATATGGTATCTAAGAAAGTAAAAAATTCTGTAAGGAATTGGTTGATTTCTGTTATTAGCAGACTGGGCAGAATATTTTGGTTAATCTACTTCAGGTTTCTGCTGATTTATAGTCACATTCATGCTCATTTCTTTTGGGAATAGACAGGGGAGAAATGTTCTTTTCTCACTGAAGTGTGTGGCTTTTAGAGTCAAATGGTATAGACTCATATCCTACTTCTATCATATGCTAACTTATCTTGGGCAAAGAATTAACATATCTAAGACCAATTTCCTTATCTTTATATTAATACAGAGGTGATAACAATATCACAGAATTGTTGGTAGAAACATTTTAAGCTAAGTATCATACTTAGAATTTGAACAATTATTGAATCCATTCAAGTTCAGTGGTATCAGGCAGAGCTCTAGGCTCCATGTATGCTCCATGTCCAACTCTTTGTGACCCCATGGACTATAGCCTGACAGGCTCCTCTGTGCATGGAATTTCCCAAGCAAGAATACCAGAGCAGGTTGCCATGTCCTTCTCTAAGGGATCTTACTGACCCAGGGATTGAATCCATGTCTCCTGCCCTGGCAGTCAGATTCTTTGGGGCTTCCCTACTGACTCAGATGGTAAAGAATCTGCCTGCAATGCAGGACATCCAGGTTCTATCCTTGAGAAGGGAATGGCAACCCACTCCAGTATTCTTGCCTGGAGAATCCCATGGACAGAGGATCCTGGAAGGCTACAGTCCATGGGGGTCACAAACAGTTGGACACGACTGAGTGACTAACACTGGGAACACTGGGGCCACCTGGGAAGCCCCTCTAGGCTCTGTAGATACCTCCTAATTCCTGCATGTCTAGGGTTTAATGTAGAGGTCTTGTCACTATGGTTTACACACTGCATTTTCATTTCAGTCTTTCAACTCCGAGGTACAATTCCTCTCAGCTTTGGTCCTACACTACTCTTTCCTAGACACTGCTCAGTTTTCAAAGCTACACAAAGCTCATGACCTGTGTAAAATCCTTTCTCTCTCTCTGTTCCCTCCCTCTCTCCCTCTCCCCAAATCCATGTCCTTATACATGTAGGAAGACATGTGTATACTGGCTCTTTTGTTTTGAAAGAACCATAGTGCCTACGTGATTAAAAGACATGTTCACAAGCATTATTTAATTTCATCACCATCCAGTGGAGCAGGGAGGGCAAGAATTATTGTTTCTCTTCAGAAGGAGGGACTGAGAACCAGGTCTATTTAGGAAATTGTGGACACACAGATGTCAAAGAATGAAAATCGATATTTGAATACATGTCTTCTGATCCTGTGTCCCTTGTTCTTTCTGCTACAAAATTGTATCATAGATCTTGCCCCCATCATGGCTACATTATATAGTCTTTGAGAGTAGGGACCGTGTATTCTAACCCTGTGTTGCTAGTGTGACCACTGCAATGTAGGGCACAAGTGTTTGCTGGTGAAATCATTACAGGTTGCTGGTCCATCAAACAAATTGCCTCTGAGGAGACAGAGTATTAGGGTATCATAGCGAGGTCTTCTTCAAAGAAGAAGAGTATTCAGGGTTTATAACCTCTGTCTCTGTGTTCCTCTGTCTATGCCTGTGAGAGGAACACACAACTAATGAACTAGGCTAAATTTTGACACTGGAATTATAACTAGAAGAAAGCATGACTCTGTGAACATCTAATTGGAAAATAGACTGGTAGTGAAACTTTTCTAGTAGCCTTTACCCTATTACTACTGCTGCTGCTGCTGCTAAGTCGCTTCAGTCGTGTCCGACTCTGTGCGACCCCATAAACGGCAGCCCATCAGGCTCCGCAGTCCCCGGGATTCTCCAGGCAAGAATACTGGAGTGGGTTGCCATTTCCTTCTCCAGTGCATGAAAGGGAAAAGTGAAAGTGAAGTCACTCAGTCGTTTCCGACTCTTAGCGACCCCATGGACTGTAGCCTGCCAGGCTCCTCCAACCATGGGATTTTCCAGGCAAGAGTACTGGAGTGGGGTGCCATTGCATTCTCCACCCTATTGCTAAACTACATATAATTATGTAACAGGTTAGCTATAAAAACAAATTTAATAATAGAAAGCATGGAGTTGCTGAAAATGTGCATTTTGCTGGAAGTAAAGCAAATTAGCAATACACAAATGACTTACTATTGGGTAAGTTTCAATGGTAAGCTTCTTTAATGCTTTTAAGATTAATCTACTCCTTAGAAATATACCATTTTAAATAAGGGAAATCTACAAAATGGTATTTTTAAGGGGTTGGTGCACAGTTACACTTCAGCTCTTCAGAGCATGATATGAAAGGACACGGTATGAAGTTGAAAAAAGAACAAATTTTTTGTTAAATATCAGGGACCATTTCATAACATGGAAAGTTGTTTGGCCTTAATGTATATATTATGGTAGGTAACTATGAGGCTTTATAAAAACCCTATGAAGCTTTATAAAAATCTATGAGGCTTTATGAAAAGTGTCCAAGTGGATTATGATTTGTCTGAAGACAAGATATAGACAGGGAAACAGCTGCTAAGTGGCAGAGCCACACATTAGTGTATTAGTCAAGATACTCTTTAATCCTGGAAGTCATGATTCCTTAAGATTAGCAGATGATCTTTCAAAGTGGTAAATTAAGGATAAAGAAAAACAAAAATTCATACGCACCTGGACCCTTTCCAGCTTAATATAATTTCACCCTTTAACATCAATAAAATCCTTGGTGGTTGAGTTGCTAAGTCATGTCCGACTCTTGCGACCCCATGGACTGTAGCCGGCCAAGCTCCTCTATTCATGGGATTCTCCAGGCAAGAATCCTGGAGTGGGTTGCCATTTTCTTCCCCAGGGGATCCTCCCCACCCAGGAATCAAACGCAGGTCTCCTGCACTACAGGCAGATTCTTTACCAACTAAGCTTCAAGGGAAGCCCTCAATAAAACTCTTACATCTATTTTATTCCTCAGTGGCTCCCTCTGTAAATCCCTGATGTCTTTTCCAAAGTCTCACTTACTTTTCTTCCTGAAAATTTGTGGCTCAAAAGAAAAATGGAGGGGGAAATCAGAGATGTGGCCAATTGGTCACAAGTATTCACGAATCAAGGTTGTGAGAAAAAGGCACCTAAATCAGTCCTTCCACCTGCTTTAGAGCTCTTCCAGGGATGGAGGTAGAAGGAAATTTACTGGGATACTAGATATTTTCTCCAGCTGGAGGAGGAGATTGTGACAACCAAGAAGACTCTTTGGGGCTCATATCTCAAGGTTTCTGGGTGCAAGTCCCTGGGCACCCTCGAGAGTCACCCTGGGGCTAGAAGGAAGCACACAATGGGTGCCCAGGGACCTTGTTAGGTAGAGGGCTCATTTACCAGATTTTATGAATTTGCGCTTTGGGAGTCTTATGGTATTTTGCACTGCAAGTAGAAACAGCAGTGACTTATTTGTCAGGTTTTATTTTTTAAATAAATATTCTATTTTTATATAGTTGGGCCTTGGAAAACTATGGTTACAAAGCCCAAGTGAGCTCTAGCATAGAGTGAAGAGCCTCTGTCTTAGATTCCAGGAAACTATACAGCTCTCCCTGTAGTCTCATTGGTATCAGAAGCTGAGTTGTTGTTGTTGATGTTTTCCCTTTCTCTTCTTTTCTGGAACTGAAGCCATCAATCCGGCTATTGTTTTTGTCCTATTGCGGGGGTTCAGAAATGGGAGACCAAAACTCAATAGATAGTAGAGACCTCTCTGAAGGCCAGAGACCACTCATGCATGTCTAAAGAAATCTGAGCCAAGATTTCATCCCATGGGGATGTCCAAGAAAATGGTTAAATACACAGGACTTCACAAGCCCAGCCTGGAATAACCTCCACACTGGTTTCCCACCCTAACCCCAGGCATTTTTTCTCCCTCTTTGTGTTTTTGCTTAGTGGCTAAGTTGTGTCTGACACTTGTGACCCTCTAGTCTGTAACCCACCAGGCTCCTCTGTTCAAGGGATTTCCCAGGCAAGAATACTGGAGTAGCTTGGCCTTTCCTTCTCCAGAGGATGTTCCCAACCCAGGGATTGAACCTGCACCTCCTACATTGGCAGGCAGATTCTTTACTGCTGAGCCACCAGGGAAACACTTTTCTCTCCCTAAGAGCATGTTATTCTCACCATTTTCATCTTTTCTGTTGGTAAAAGACAAACCGATGCATATTAAAATTATAATTGTTTATTTGAGCAAAATTCTATTCAAATTAGGTAGTGCCAAAGCAAAAGTAGTTAGGGGTACTCCATTGCCAGGAACTTGGGGAGAAACTTCTATAAAGAAAAGACAGATTCATCCACCTCATTAGAACTGACTCAAATGTGTTCCTTTTCATAGCTGAGAAATATTCCACTGTGTATGTGTACCACAACTTCCTTATCTGTTCATCTGCCAGTGGACATCTTGGTTGCTTCCATGTCCTGGCTATTGCAAATAGGGCTGTAATGAACACTGAGGTACATGTATCTTTTTCAATTCTGATTTCCTCAGGGTATATGCCCAGTAGTGGGATTTCTGGGTTGTATTGTAGTTCTATTTCTAGTTTTTTAAGGAATCTCCATGCTGTTTTCTATAGTGGTTGTGTCAGTTTGCATTCCCACCAACAGTGTAAGAGGGTTCCCTTTTCTCCTCACTCTCCCCAGCATTTATTGTTTGTAGACTTTTTGATGATGGCCATACTGACTAGTGTGAGATACCTCACTGTGGTTTTGACTTGCATTTCTCTAATGAGTGATGTTGAGTATCTTTTCATGTGTCCATTAGCCATATGTATGTCTTCTTTGGAGAAATGTCTCTTTAGGTCTTCTCCCCACTTTTTGATTGGGTTATTCATTTTTCTGGTATTAATCTATAAGATCTGCTTGTATATTTTGGAAATTAATTCTTTGTCAGTTGTTTCACTTGCTATTGGATGAACCTTGAGCCTATTATATAGAGTGAAGTCAGAAAGAGAAAGAGAAATAGTGTGTATTAATACATATATGTGTAATCTAGAAATATGGTACTGACAATCCTATGTGTAGGGCAGCAAAGGAGACACAGACATAAAGAACAGACTTTTGGATTCAGTGACAGAAGGAGAGGATAGGATAATTTGAGAGAATATCATTGAAATACACAGATTACCATATGTAAAACAGATAACCAGTGGGAATTTGATGTAGATGCAGGCCACCCAAAGCCAGTGCTCTGTAACTACCTGGAGGGATAGGGCGGGGAGGGGGATGGGGGGGCATTCAGGATGGAGGGGACACATATATGCCTATGGCTGATTCATATTGATTTATGGTGAAAGCCACCACAATATTGTGAAATAATTATCCTCCAATTAAAATAAATAATTGAAAAAAAAATCGTGGGAAAAAAAAGGCAGAAGCAAAGCAAAAGTATTGACTGTTTGTAGCTTAAAACTTGGTTGGCTGTTTGTGATCAGTTGTCCTGAGGCTTTGACTTCATAACGTGGAGGCATTTATTTCCAGGATTCGTTTGTTTACGTTAGACTGCCCCCTCAGTCTAATGGCCTCCTTGTTGGTTAATTTAACAAAATGTACCCTTACCTATCTCATGGCCAGATGACAGCTCTCCATTAGGTTAATTTTTACACACATAGCAAAAAAAAAAAGTGCCTGCATTCATATCTAATAAACTTAAAAAATATCCCTTATACTTGGTTTTGGTTTGTTTTTTGATTTTGGAGGAGATTATTTTGTATTCCTTCTTCTCCTTCTCTACTGAATTTGTGGTAGCTTTTAGGTTTAGAAAACTATAAAAAGAAAAGTTTATACAAAACATGAAGATGCTTATAAAAATGGCTTTTATCCTTATCTATTTCAGAGACATAAGAAGAGGAAATTCTAGCCAAATTAGGATTTCTTAAAAAAACTCAAAACTTTTTCATTAAATTATCACTAAAGAAGTTAACATCTCTACTTCTTTTCCTGGCTGTTTGCTGCTGAGTGGTATCTTCATATACATTATAGCCTTTAATGTTTTGGAGTTAAACTATGATTGGCTAGTCTTCCATTTTGGGGCCACTCCTCTGATTAAACTTGTGGTTTTTTGTTTATTTTTTTCTTTGCTCTACTGAGAGAAAAGCCAGTTTGTCACTCCAGTTATCACCAGAAACACAAACCAGCACTGATGCATAAAGAGCCTCCCTGCTCCAAGTGGGAAGCAGGTAGAAAGCCTCTTTCACAGGAGACAATGAAAACAGCTCTAGTAACACCTAGGGGCTTCCCAGATGGCACAGTGGTATTCGCCTGCCAATGCTGGAGCTGCAGGAGTCATGGGTTTGATCTCTGAGTTAAGAAGATCCCCTGGAGGAGGAAATGGCAACCAACAGCAGTAGTCTTGCCTGGAAAAATCCCATGGACAGAAGAGCCTAGTGGGCTACAGTCCATGGGGTCGCAAAGAGTCAGACATGACTCAAGTGACTGAACATGCATGCACAACACACAATTAGGTTGGGGAGAACTTTGTCCTGTTACAGTCTGGGCTCTCTATGAAAAATTAGGAGACTGTGTTGTTGGAGGATGCACTAGTGACCTTTTCCAGAGGAGGTGCCTTTTTTTTTAAGACACCAACTTGTTTTAAGAGTTGAAAAAGAAATCTAGCAGGTTTACAAATAGCCAGGAGAGGGAGGAGGACGGTGGTTAGGGGTCTGTTAGGAGGTTGATGGCCAACAATCTCTGACTCCTGGTCAACAGGTCTCTCCAGGGATGGCTGTGTGAATAGCTGAAGGGCTGAGATAAGGAAGAGCTATGTCCCTGGGTGCCTTAACCTCAGCCTAGAGTTGAATGAGTAAGCTTGTCTACACGTATGGCTAAAACTGTCCACATCTTTGGTTGCTTGTACTGAAACTTTGATGTTCCAGTTAGCAGCATAGCAAATTACATGAACTTAGTGTCAAGGCAACAACAATCTGCCATTACCATCTCTGGGAGACAGATCTCAATCAGGTCGTCCTCACCCCGGGTTTCCTGTGTAGCTGTGGTCAGGAGGTGGCAGGGGTTTGCTTTCTCACATGTCAATCAGTCGATACTGGCTGTTGAGCTTGGACTTCCTCATAGCCTGTGCTCTGGATTTCAAGAACAAGCACCCCAAGACGAAGAACCCAGCTGAAGCTATATGATCCTTTATGCCCTGGTCTCAGAGGTCAGGATGTCACAGCATGACTTTCTCGCCATCACACTGGTCCAGGCAATCATAGAGACCCATCTAGTCTCAAGGGAAGGGGTAGAGACTTGCTTTTAATGGGGGTGCAGCATATTAACAGAAGAACATATGGAGCGGGAGATAGTATGTCCAGTTTTTGAAAATACAGTCTGCTACTGTGAATTAGCAGATGAACAGGATCTTCTCTCAAACAGTTTAGACTAATTGTCCTCAAAGGAAAACAGGAGACAAAGTAAAAATTAGACTAACCAAGCTCCAGTATCTCCCTACTTAGGTATTTCTGTAGACCTGACCTCTCCTTTTGAAATGCTTAAGTTCCAAGGATTCTTGGAAAAATCCTTGAACACCCTCCCCTCTAAAAAAGGGAAATCCTAGATCTTCTGCTAATATAATATTAGAAATTTAAGAGGACATTAATGTGAGTTAGAAAATAAAAGAGATATATATTTAGTGAATTAGATGATAACTGGAAAGTCAAAAAAATGTTCCAAACAACAGCAAAATTAACAAACTCTGGTTAGGTTGACAAGAAGACTTTGAAGCTACTGCTTGCAATTTGCCTATAGGCTTTTGTGACCACATGTAGCCTTGGTGTATGTTATGATCTTTCTTTATTCAAAAAATTTATTTCTCTATCATTTTACTAGAATGCTTTATACTTACAAAACACTATGTTTAAAATATGAAGTTGAGATGCATAACAATAAAATAAACATTTGAAAACACACTACTCAAGAACTCCATTCAGATATTTCTCATTTTTCCTTCCTTATCTCTTTGTACTTCATCCCCCATCTGCACTCTCACCCCTAACAGTTACTACTATCCTGGTCTTTATGTTTATTTTTGTCTCATTTATTTTATACCTTTATTATATATCTATATGTGTTTAAAAAATACATTTTTAGTTTGTTTTTGAGCTTTATAAAAATGATATACTGTGTAGAGTTTTATGAGACTTGCTCTTTAAAAAATTCACTGTCCTTTTTCTAAGATCCAGAATAGAGCTACAGTTTATTAATTTAACCACCTTATGCTATTCCATCATGTGAATATACCACAATGTTTTTTATCCATCCTACTAGTGAAGGGATAATGGAGTTGTTTCCAGATTTTTGTTTTTATAAATTGTAATGCTTCAAAGACTTTAATACACACTTTATTGAACAAATGTGCAAAAGTTCCTCTAAGGTTTATAGCTTTTAGATGAATTACTAGCTCATGGGATATAAAATGTTTCTACTTCACAAAATAATGCTAAATGGAATTTTGTAATGGTTGTACACTATGGCAAGCAAAGAATAAGAAAGTTCCAGTTGATCTACATCCTTCTAAGCACTTGTTATTAGACTTGCTAATTTCTGTCAAACTAGTGGGTGTGACATAGTTTTGGTTTTAATTTACATTTTCCTGAACAACAAAAGATTGAAGAGCTTACAAAGTTTGTTGGTTATGTCTGTTTTGTCTTCTGCAAAATACTTGTTCATGCCTTTGACCACTTTTCGACTGGTTTGTGTGCATTTTTCTTATTCAATTGGTAGCAGCTTTATATGTACTCTGGACACCAAACTCTTGTCCTTAATGTGTTATGCAAATATTTGCTACCATTTTGTACTTTGTCTTTTCATTTTTTATGGTGCCTTTTATTGAACAAAAATTATTTTAATGGAGTCAAATTATAATTCTTGTCTCTTTTTGTTAGCACTTCCACATTTCCCTGGAAAAAAGAAATTTCTACCTCAGTGTCAGAATAATCTTTTTTTTTCAGCTAAGCCTATTAATATACTAATATTCAAATCCATCTGGAATTGATTTTTATATATGAGGTAAGATAGATGTTCAAACTCATTTTTTTTTAAACTGCATAACCAATTGTTCTATCAACTTTGTTTGAAGAGTCCTTCCTTTTCCCTCTGGTCTACAATTTTATCTCTTTTATACATCATAATTCTTTTAAAGCAGTAATCAGTTTAGCCACTCTATTATGCTCCATTGGTCAGTTTAATTCTCTGTTCCCAAATTACACTATCTTAACAACTATAAAGTTATAATAAATCTTAGTTATCAGGGAGATCAACCCCTCTTATTTTTATGTAATTGTATCTTTGCTTTTTCATACAAATTTTAGGTCACGTTTTTGGAATTGCATTAAATTTGAAAATCATTAGGGATGTACTGGTATAGGCTCTCTTTCCATTTATTTAAGTGTCTTTAATTTTTGTTGGGGGTCTTCAAGATCACCATTGAGCTAGATGATTCTCTTAGAATGATTCACAGGGTACAGAAAAACTGTTACACTCTCGGTTCTAGTTTATTACAGCAAAAGGGTTCAGATTAAAACTAACAAAGGGAAAAGTCCATGGGGGCAAAGTCCAGGAGAAACCTAGCATTAACTTTAAGGGTCCTCCCCTAGGAGAAGCATGTGGGCATGAGGAATTTTCCCAGCAAAAGTGCAGAGTGACCATAGGTGCAGTGTTGTCAGCAGGGAAACTCACCTGAGCCTTGCTGTTAGGTTTTCTGTTGGGAGTCGGTCACGTTGCTGCTGCTGCTGCTAAGTCGCTTCAGTCGTGCCTGACTCTGTGCGACCCCATAGACGGCAGCCCACCAGGCTCCCCCGTCCCTGGGATTCTCCAGGCAAGAACAATGGAGTGGGTTGCCATTTCTTTCTCCAGTACATGAAGGTGAAAATTGAAAGTGAAGTCGCTCAGTCGTGTCTGACTCTTAGCGACCTCATGGACTGCAGCCTACCAGGCTCCTCCGTACATGGGATTTTCCAGGCACAAGTACTGGAGTGGGTTGCCATTGCCTTCTCCGTCAGTCACGTTAGGCGTGTAATAACTGCTCTACAGACCTCAGGTACTGACGTCAGACCTTCAGAGCAAAAGCAGGTGTTCACCATAAAACACATTATTAGCATAAATGATCTTATCAAACAGATATCATTTGGTTCAAGGCCTTTGACATACTAAAATATTTATCAAGCAAAATAATTCAAGCGATAAGAACTCATTTCCCATGAGCTGGCCAAGGTCCAGTCCTAAAGACAAGCCTTTCTTGGGAATGTGCAGGGTTTGAGCAACCCAGGCCTGCTGACTTGACCCTTTCCTGCACAAATATCTTTAAAGATATTTTAATAACTTGTTCATGTGTTTTTTTTTAAGCTTTTTTAAACTTTTTAAAGATACAGTTTAAAACTTACAGGAAAGTTGTAGTACTGCCAAAACTCCTAAATGTCTTTTGTCCAGATATCTCAACTTTTCACATTTTGTCCCATTCACTGTATCACTCTCTCTTTCTTTCACCTATCTATCTGTATATTTTTTTTCCAAATAACTTGGGAGTAAGTTGAAGCCTAGTATCACTTTAATCCTAAATATTGTAGTGTGTATTCCCCAAGAAGAAGCACATTCTTCTATGTAATCATTATGATAATATAATTATTAAAAATCAGTGTATATACATATATATACAGAAACTGATACACATATATTAATATCAAATGCAATACCATTGTCTAATTTGCAAATCATATTTCAGTTACCTTATTATCTCATAATGTCTTTTATAGTTAAATTGTTTTGCAGTTTAAGATCTATTCCAAGATTATTGTTTGCATCTGTTTCTCTAGTGCCTTTTGCTCTAAAACAACACTTTGCTTTTCTTTGTCTTCCAAGACCTTAGTACTTTTGAAAGCTACAGGCCAGATATTTTATAGAATGTCTCCCATTTTTCAGTGTTTATCCAAAGAGTGAGTCATTTTTCCCTGCACTCATTTTTTTTTTCAAGATCTAGCCTTTATTCATGTGATTCAAGTTCCCAGGTGGCTGTGGGGGAGGTGTTGTGTTTTTTTTTTTTTTTAATAAATTTATTTATTTTAGTTGGGGGCTAATTACTTTACAATATTGTTGTGGTTTTTGCCATACATTAACATTAATCAGCCATGGGTTTACATGTGTTCCCCTTCCTGAACCCCCCCCTCACCTCCCTCCCCATCCCATCCCTCTGGGTCATCCCATTGCCCCAGCCCTGAGCATTTGTCTCGTGCATCGAACCTGGAATGGTGTTCTGTTTTGCATATGATAATATACATGTTTCAATGCTATTCTCTCAGAACATCCCACCCTCACCTTCTCCCTCAGAGTCCATAAGACTGTTCTATGCATCTGTGTCTCTTATTCTGTCTCACATATAGGGTTATCATTACCATCTATCAAATTCCATATATATGCATTAATATACTGTATTGGTGTTTTTCTTTCTGGTTTACTTCACTCTGTATAATGGGCTCTAGGTTCATCCATCTCAATAGAACTGATTCAAATGAATTCTTTTTAATGGCTGAGTAATATTCCATTGTGTATATGTACCACTGCTTCCTTATCCATTCGTCTGTTGATGGACATCTAGGTTGCTTCCATGTCCTGGCTATTGTAAACAGTGCTGTGATGAACATTGGGGTACACGTGTCTCTTCAATTCTGGTTTCCTCAGTGTGTATGCCCAGCAGTGGGATTTCTGGGTCATATAGCAGTTCTATTCCCAGTTTTCTAAGGAATCTCCACACTATTCTCCATAGTGGCTGTACTAGTTTGCGTTCCCACCAACAGTGTAAGAGGGTTCTTTTTTCATCACACCCTCTTCAGCATTTATTGTTTGTAGACTTTTGGATAGCAGCCATTCTGACGGGTGTGAAATGGTACCTCATTGTGGCTTTGATTTGCATTTCTCTAATGATGAGTGATGTTGAGCATCTTTTCATGTGTTTGTTAGCCATCTGTATGTCTTCTTTGGAGAAATGTCTGTTTAGTTCTTTGGCCCATTTTTTGATTGGGTCATTTATTTTTCTGGAATTCAGCTGCAGGAGTTGCTTGTATATTTTTGAGATTAATTGTTTGTCTGTTGCTTCGTTTGCTATTATTTTCTCCCCTTCTGAAGGCTGTCTTTTCACCTTGCTTATACTTTCCTTTGTTGTGGAAAAGCTTTTAATTTTAATTAGGTCCCATTTGTTTATTTTTGCTTTTATTTCCAATATTCTGGGAGGTGGGTCATGGAGGATCCTGCTGTGATTTATGTTGGAGAGTGTTTTGCCTATGTTTTCTTCTAGGAGTTTTATAGTTTCTGGTCTTACGTTTAGATCTTTAATCCATTTTGAGTTTATTTTTGTGTATGGTGTTAGAAACTATTCTAGTTTCATTTTTTTACAAGTGGTTGACCAGTTTTCCCAGCACCACTTGTTAAAGAGATTGTCTTTTCTCAATTGTATATTCTTGCCACCTTTGTCGAAGATAAGGTGTCCATAGATGCGTGGGTTTATCTCTGGGCTTTCTATTTTGTTCCATTGATCTATATTTCTATCTTTGTGCCAGTACCATACTGTCTTGATGACTGTGGCTTTGTAGTAGAGACTGAAGTCAGGCAGGTTGATTCCTCCAGCTCCATTCTTCTTTCTCAAGATTGCTTTGGCTATTCGAGGTTTCTTATATTTCCATACAAACTGTGAAATTATTTGTTCTAGTTCAGTGAAAAATACCATGGGTAGCTTGATAGGGTTTGCATTGAATCTATAGATTGCTTTGGGTAGTATCCTCATTTTCACTATATTAATTCTTCCAATCCATGAATATGATATATTTCTCCATCTGTTTGTGTCCTCTTTGATTTCTTTCATCAGTGTTTTATAGCTTTTTATATATAAGTATTTTGTTTCTTTAGGTAGATATATTCACAAGTATTTTATTCTTTTTGTTACAATGGTGAATGGTATTGTTTCCTTAATTTCTCTTTCTGTTTTCTCGTTATTGGTGTATAGGAATGCAAGGGATTTCTGTGTGTTAATTTTATATCCTGCAACTTTATTGTATTCATTGATTAGCTGTAGTAATTTTCTGGTGGAGTCTTTAGGGTTTTCTATGTAGAGGGTCATGTCATCCGCAAACAGTGAGATTTTACTTCTTCTTTTCCTATCTGTATTCCTTTTATTTGTTTTTCAGCTCTGATTGCTGTGGCCAAAACTTCCAGAACTATGTTGAATAGTAGTGGTGAGAGTGGGCACCCTTGCCTTGTTCCTGACTTTAGGGGAAATGCTTTCAATTTTTCACCATTGAGGATAATGTTTGTTGTGGGTTTGTCATATATAGCTTTTATTATGTTGAGGTATGTTCCTTCTATTCCTGCTTTCTGGAGGGTTTTTTATCATAAATGAATGTTGAATTTTGTCAAAGGCTTTTTCTGCATCTATTGAGATAATCATATGGTTTTTATCTTTCAATTGGTTAATGTGGTGTATTACATTGATTGATTTGTGGATATTAAAGATACCTTGCATTCCTGGGATAAAGCACACTTGATCATGATGTATGATCTTTTTAATATGTTGTTGGATTCTATTTGCTAGAATTTTGTTAAGGATTTTTGCATCTATGTTCATCAGTGATATTGGCCTGTAGTTTTCTTTTTTTGTGGCATCTTCGTCTGGTTTTGGAATTAGGGTGATGGTGACCTCATAGAATGAGATTGGAAGTTTACCTTCTTCTGCAATTTTCTGGAAGAGTTTGAGTAGGATAGGTGTTAGCTCTTCTCTAAATTTTTGGTAGAATTCAGCTGTGAAGCTGTCTGGTCCTTGGCTTTTGTTTGTTGGAAGATTTCTGATTACTGTTTCGATTTCCACGCTTATGATGAGTCTGTTACCCTGGTTCAGTTTTGGAAAGTTATACTTTTCTAAGAATTTATCCATTTCTTCCAAGTTGTCCATTTTACTGGCATATAGCTGTTGGTAGTAGTCTCTTATGATCCTTTGTATTTCTGTGTAGTGTGTTGTGATCTCTCCATTTCCTTTTCTAATTTTGTTGATTTGATTCTTCTCCCTTTGTTTCTTGATGAGTCTGGCTAATGGTTTGTCAATTTTGTTAATCTTCTGGAAAAACCAGCTTTTAGCTTTGTTGATTTTTGCTGTGGTCTCTTTTGTTTCTTTTGCATTTATGTCTGCCCTAATTTTTAAGATTTCTTTCCTTCTACTAACCCTGGGGTTCTTCAATTCTTCCTTCTCTAGTTGCTTTAGGTGTAGATTTAGGTTATTTATTTGACTTTTTTCTTGTTTCTTGAGGTACGCCTGTATCGCTATGAACCTTACCCTTAGCATTGCTTTTACAGTGTCCCATAGGTTTTGGTTTGTTGTATTTTCATTTTCATTCGTTTCTATGCATATTTTGATTTCTTTTTTGATTTCTTCTGTGATTTGTTGGTTATTCAGAAGCTTGTTGTTTAGCCTCCATATGTTGGAATTTTTAATAGTTTTTTTCCTGTAATTGAGATCTAATCTTACTGCATTGTGGTCAGAGAAGATGATTGGAATGATTTCAATTTTTTTTAATTTACCAAGGCTAGATTTATGGCCCAGGATGTGATCAATCCTGGAGAAGGTTCCGTGTGCACTAGAGAAAAAGGTGAAATTGATTGTTTTGGGGTGAAATGACCTGTAAATATCAATTAAATCTAACTGGTCTATTGTATCATTTAAAGTTTGTGTTTCTTTGTTAATTTTCTGCTTAGTTTATCTATCCATATGTGTTAGTGGGGTATTAAGGTCTCCCACTATTATTGTGTTGTTGTTAATTTCCCTTTCATACCTGTTAGTATTTGCCTTACATATTGTGGTGCTCCTATGTTGGGTGCATATGTATTTATAATTTTTATATCTTCTTCTTGGATTGATCCTTTGATCATTATGAAGTGTCCTTCTTTGTCTCTTTTCACAGCCTTTATTTTAAAGTCTATTTTATCTGAAATGAGTATTGTGACTCCTGCTTTATTTTGGTCTCTGTTTGCATGAAATATCTTTTTCTAGCCCTTCACTTTCAGTCTGTATGTGCCCCTTGTTTTGAGGTGGGTCTCTTGTAGACAGCATATATAGGGGTCTTGTTTTTGTGTCCATTCAGCCAGTCTTTGTCTTTTGGTTGGGGCATTCAACCCATTTATATTTAAGGTAATTATTGATAAGTATGGTCCCGTTGTCATTCACTTTAGTGTTTTGAGTTTGTGTTTAAACATCCTTTCTGTGTTTCCTGTCTAGAGAAGATCCTTTAGCATTTGTTGGAGAGCTGGTTTGGTGGTGCTGAATTCTCTCATCTTGTGCTTGTCTGTAATGCTTTTGAATTCTCCTTCATATCTGAATGAGATCTTTGCTGGGTACAGTAATCTGGGTTGTAGATTATTCTCTTTCATTACTTTAAGTATGTCCTGCCATTCCCTTCTAGCCTGAAGAGTTTCTATTGAAAGATCAGCTGTTATCCTTATGGGGATCCCCTTCTGTGTTATTTGCTGTTTTACCCTTGCTGCTTTTAATTTGTTCTTTGTGTTTGATCTTTGTTAATTTGATTAATATGTGTCTTGGGATGTTTCGCCTTGCGTTTATCCTGTTTGGGACTTTCTTGGTTTCTTGGACTTGTGTGACTATTTCCTTCCCCATTTTAGGGAAATTTTCAACTTTATCTTCTCGAGTATTTTTTCATGGCCTTTCCTTTTGTCTTCTTCTTCTGGGACCCCTTATGATTCGAATGTTGGGACGTTTCATATTGTCCCAGAGGTCTCAGAGGTTTTCCTCATTTCTTTTGATTCTTTTTTCTTTTTTCCTCTCTGCTTCATTTATTTCCACCATTCTATCTTCTACCTCACTTATCCTATCTTCTGCCTCCGTTATTCTACTGTTGGTTCCCTCCAGAGTGTTTTTTTATCTCCTTTATTTCATTATTCATTATATATTGACTTTTTTTTATTTCTTCTATGTCCATGTTAAACATTTCTTGCATCTTCTCAATCCTTCTCTCCAGGCTATTTATCTGTAACTCCATTTTGTTTTCAAGATTTTGGATCATTTTTATTATCATTATTCTAAATTCTTTTTCAGATAGATTCCATATCTCCTCCTCTTTTGTTTGGTTTGGTGGGCATTTCTCATTTTCCTTTACTTGCTGAGTATTTCTCTGCCTTTTCATCTTATTTATATTGCTGTGTTTGGGGTGGCCTTTCTGTATTCTGGTAGTTTGAAGTTTTTCTTTATTGTGGAGGTTCCTCACTGTGGGTGGGGTTGGATGGGTGGCTTGTCAATTTTTCCTGGTTGGGGAAGCTTGTGTCTGTGTTCCGGTGGGTGGAGCTGGATTTCTTCTCTCTGGAGTGCAATGGAGTGTCCAGTATTGAGTTTTGAGATGTTTATGGGTTTGGTGTGACTCTGGGCAGCCTGTATATTGATGCTCAGGGCTATGTTCCTGTGTTGCTGGAGAATTTGAGTGGTATGTCTTGCTCTGGAACTTATTCGCTCTTGGGTGGAGCTTGGTTTCAGTGTATGTATGGAGGCTTTTGGGTGATCTCTTATTAATTAATGTTTCCTGGAGTCAGGAGATCTCTGGTGTTCTTGGGTTTTGGGCTTAAGCCTCCTGCCTCTGGTTTTCAGTTTTATTCTTGCAGTAGCCTCAAGACTTCTCCATTCATACAGCATTGATAATAAAACTTCTAGGTTAATGGTGAAAAGACTCTCCACAGTGAGGGATACCCAGAGAGGTTTGCCGAGTTACATGGACAGGTGAAGAGGGAGGAGGGAGATAGAGGTGAACAGGAGGACAAGAGGGGGACTCAAATGTGGAGAGAGCAATCTAGCCAGTAAACACTTCCTTATGTGCTCTCCACAGTCTGGAACCCTCAGAGAGGTTCATGGAGTTACATAGAGAGGAGGGAGCAAGGAGATAGAGGTGAGCTTGGGAGAAAGGGGGGAATCAAGAGGAGAGAGAGAGATCTGGGCAGTACTCTGTTCCCTAAGTGTTCTCCGGTGCCCAGAACACCCACAAAGATTCACAGAATTTGGGTTGAGAAGAGAAGGAGAAGGGGGGAGATGGAGGTGCCCTGGGGGAAAAGAAGAAGAGTAATCAAGCCAGTAATCACACTCCTGAGTAAAAATGGATACTAAAAATTGGGTTCTCAAATGTACAAAATTGATATCAAATACTGTAAAACAAAGATTAAAAATCTAGAGAAGAGATTAGACTCTTAAAAAATACACTATTAAAAAAAATCACAAAAAGTGTAAGATATATATATGCAGTTTGCTTTAAAAATAGGGTATTTTTTTTTTGCTAGGTAATAGTGGGTTATAAAAATGAAAATTAAAGGTGTAATAGAGGACTTAAAGAAAAAAGAAAAAAAATTTAAAAATTTAACAAAATGATAATAGTAAAAATATATCCAGAACTTTCTCTGGAGCTGTTGTGGGCAGTGTAGGGTCAGTTCAGTTTCAGATAGTTCCTTGTTCCTGCTTATACTTTTCAAGATCTACAGGCCCCTTTCAATGTAGTCGGTGTTAATTACAGGGATTTTAATCTGTTGACCTGTCACTTCCAAAGAGGTTCCCTCTGTTTATCTGGCTTCTGTTTGAAGGTCTCTTTAGTGTCTAATTTCTGCCCTGACACAAGGGGGTGGAGAATCTTTAGGGGAATCTTTAGATTCCCTTGTTCAGTCATGCTGTGGGGAGGGAGGAGCACGGCAAACCAATATCATTGGCATGTGTGTAGAGAGCTCGCAGTGTCTCGGCCGCAGTGGGTTTGCCCCCACTCATGGCATGCGTGCTTTCCCAGTCTGCCCTGCTCAGGCTTCAGGTTGCTCTGCTGGGGAGTGGGCTCTGAGATGCGAGAACTTCCCAAGTCTAAGCTGCTCAGGTTCAGGTTCCCAGGTACTCCACAAAGGCGCAGACTCGGTTGGGCCCCCAGTTTGTGCCGATCCCTGGTCGGAGAAGCTCAGGCAGCCAGGTGTTTGGCGAGCGCACTTTCCCCTGTTGGGGCAGTGTGACTTATCACCTCCTTGTTCCCCGCCTCGGTTTCTGGGGGCTCCTGGCTCCGGTGTGCCTTGTATCAGTTCTGGGGAGCTGGTCTCTGGCTGTGACCCTCCCAGCAGATGTCAACCCTCTGGGATCTCAGGCAGTCTTTGGTTAGAAACTGGAAGCCTGTTTGCAGTTTGGTAGGCTGTGCCCTCTCTGGAGCCGAGTTTGCCCCTTTCCAGCTCTGGCTGGCCCTGCCTGCCAGCTGTGTCCACCGGCGGGGGACAGGACGGTCTGCAGCCGGCTAGCTTTCCTCTGGTATTGCTCAGGCCTTTGTTCTGTGAGCGGGCCAGCAGTTCCTTAGATTTGGGCTTTTTGCAGGATAGTTCTCTCTCTCTGGCTGTCCCACAGTTTAGGTTGCTATCTCACGTTAGCTCCCTCAGTTTGTGCTCAGGGCATTCGGGCCTGGTCCTTACCCTAAGCAGTGCCGACCTCTTCTCTCCGTTCAGCCCCCACTTGCTGGTGGCGGATGCGAGCGTCTGGGGTACTTTGCTGGGAGTTGCCTTTAGGCATGTAATCTGTGCGTTTTATTTATTTATTTTTCCTCCCAGTTATGTTGCCCTCCGAGATTCGAAATCTTCCCCCAAACCCGCCGGTGAGAGGGTTTCCTGCTGTTTGGAAACTTCTCCTCTTTTATGACTCCCTCCCCAGGGCGGGTCTCCGTCCCTAACTCTTTTGTCTCTCTTTTTATCTTTTATATTTTGTTCTACCTCCTTTCGAAGACAATGGGCTGTTTTTCTGGATGCCTGATGTCCTCTGCCAGCATTCAGAAGTTGTTTTGTGAAGTTTGCTCAGCGTTCAGATGTTCTTTCAATAAATTTGTGGGGGAGAGAGTGGTCTCCCCGTCCTATTCCTCCGCCATCTTAGCCCCGCCCCCTCTCTGCACTCATATTCAATTCTGTTTCACTTCTTCCCCTTCTTTGTACTTGAAAGTGAAAGTGAAATCGCTCAGTCATGTCCGACTTTTTGCCACCCCATGGACTGTAGCCCACCAGGCTCTCCATCCATGGACTTTTCTAGGCAAGAATACTGGAGTGGATTGCCATTTCCTTCTTTGTACTTACTTTTATTTAATTTCCTTCATATCTAGATTTAAATTCTGAATTTTTAACAAAAATATCTCAAGAGTGATATATCATTCTTAATACACCATACCAGGAACCACGTGATGTCAATTTATCCTAATATTAGTGAAGCTAATTTAAGATAGTGTCCACCAGGTTTTTACATTGTTAAGTTATTATTTTCCCTTTTTATATTTATAATTTATAGAGTGATATATTGAAATTTTTATCCTATTCCTCATCAAATTTTCACCCTCTAGTTTTAGAGTCCATTGATGATTTCCTAACTCCATCATTCCTCCTCTAGACTGATATTCTGTAAGAAAGAGATACTATTTAGATAATATAGATACTATGAGACAATGTAATATACTACTGACATTATTTATGTTGATGTTCAAATCATCATAGAATTGGCAAACAGGAACTGCGTTTGTCTGCCTCCTTTGTTCTTTTAACATGTCTCTGTTATACTTTGAGCAGTTTTAGTTTTGGTGGTGTTGTTCAGTCACTAAGTCGTGCCCAACTCTTTGCAACCCCATTGACTACAGCAGACCAGGCTTCCCTGTTCTTCATTATCTCCTGGAGTTTGCTCAAACTCATGTCCATTGAGTTGGCGATGCCATCCAACCATCTCATCCTCTGTCACCCTCTTATCCTCCTGCCCTCAATCTTTCCAGGTATCAGGGTCTTTTCTAATGAGCTGACTCTTCACATCAGATGGCTGAAGCATTGGAGCTTCAGCTTTAACATCAGTCCTTCCAATGAATATTCAGGTTTGATTTCCTTTAGGATTGACTGGTTCCATCTCCTTGCAGTCCAAGGGACTCTCAAGGGTCTTCTCCAGTGCCACAATTCCAAAGTATCAATTCTTCAGTGCTCAGCCTTTTTATGGTCCAACTCTCACATCCCTACATGACTACTGGAAAAAAATATAGATTTGACTATATGGACCTTTGTCAGCAAAGTAATGTCTTTGCTTTTTAATGTGCTATCTACGTTTGTCATAACTTTTCTTCCAAGGAGCATCTTTTAATTTCATGGCTCCAGTCACCACCCATGGTGATTTTTGAGCCCAAGAAAATAAAATCTGTCACTATTTCCACTGTTCGCCATCTCTTTGCCAGGAAGTAATGGGACTGGGACTGGATGCCATGATCTTAGTTTTGTTTTTAATTGAGATGTGATCAATATATAACATTATACTTGTTTCAGGTGTACAATTTGTCAATTTGGTATTTGTATATATTATGAAAAGGTAACAGGCAGGAAGGCCAGGGGTCTCCAAACAGAGGAAATAGGCTGCAAGTTTCTCTTAAAATTCTCTGTTGCCATGACGACACCTTGTTCCACCTGAACTTAACTTTTCTCAAACTTCAAGCTAACCAATGAGTTTTTCTTATGGAAATTTTTTTAAGCTATGCTAATGAAACTATGTATTTGCTTTGGAATTTGCCTTTCTTCAAAATGGTTCCACCTAAGACTAACATTATTTCTTTTCTCAAACCTTGGGCTGATAATAGCTCAACAAACCAGTATTCATATCAATTGCTTTATGGCTGGGGGATGACACACCTCGTGCCATCCTATCTCAAAACTGCATATTGTGGGAGAGGGGCCTGGTGAAACTCGTCAGTGTTGAGGCATCTCTCTTATTTGATTAACAGCTTTCTAATAGACATAAAACAGCTTGCTGAAACTATCAAGGGGGGGCACTCTCCGGCCCGATTCTGATATATGTGTCAGAAGCTTTCGCTGTCCCTTTTTCACTTTAATAAAACTCTGCTACACAAAAGCTCTTGAGTGATCGAGCTTGGTCCCTGGTCCTGAAGCTAATTCTTCTTCTTCAGAGATCATGAATCCGACATGTTCACCGTAAGCTATCAAAATGATCACAATGAATCTAGTTAAAATCCATCACCATCACCATGAGCAAAGACCAATTTTTTCAATTTTTGGCAAGCTGATAGGCAAATTTTTTCTTTGAAATTTTACTTCTACAATTATGAGTGAGGCTAAGTATCATTTCATATGCTTAATAATCATTTGCACTTCATCTGCTGTGAATGTCCATTTACATGTTGTTTTTCATTCACCCAGTTGTGTCTGTTTGCGACCCATGGATTGCAGCACACCAGGCCTCCCTGTCCCTCACCATCTCCAGAATTTGCCCAAGTTCATGTCCATGGCATCAGTAATGCCATCCAGCCATCTCATCCTCTGACACCCTCATTTCCTTGATGCTGGGAGAGGTTGAGGGCAGAAGGAGACAAGGGCGTCCATTTACATATCTTGCTCATTTTTCATACTGTGTCATCATTTTCTTACAAGAGTTTTATTGTAAGGAATTATGCCTTTTATTATACATGTTGCAAAATTTTTCTTCTGTTTATCATTATTACTGAGTTTTTGAGTTTGAAATTTTATTAGTATTTTATTTACATGTCTATCAAGGCCTTTCTAACTCCAAGATTATTTTTTTTTAAGTACCCATGTTTTCTTCTATACTTCTTGTATTTCAGTATTTGATACATCTGGAATCTAATTGGTTGTAATGAACAAAGTAAAATATACTTCTTAAAATCAAACTGGATATACCTTTTATTATTATGTGTAACTAGGCCATTGTCTCAACACCATGTATTGACTAATAATCTCATATCATTACTACATTATATTATTACTATATGCTAAATCTGCCCCCCTCACTCCCCGATTATTCTTTAGAATCTCCCTTTATTCTCACACTTAACAATTAATGGTATTTTTATTGACTTCTCATGGAATTCATAGAAATTTAAGAACAAACATCTTTAGTCTTTACAACACTAAAACCAAAGTCTTAGTGTTGTAAAGGAACACTGAGGAAAGTGTTCCTCATTTTAAAAGGAACACTTTTAAAAGGAAAAGGAAATATTTGTTTTCTTTTATGTGTTTCAGTAGGGTTTTAGAGGCTTCCAAGGTGGCCCTAGTGGTAAAAAAAAAAAAAAAAAAAAAAAGCTGTCTGCCAATACAGGAGATGTAAGAGATGCAGGTTCAGTTCTTGGGTTGGGAAGATCCCCTGGAGGAGGGTATGACAACCCTCTCCAGTTTTTTTGCCTGGAGGATCCCATGGACAGAGGAGACCAACAGGCAATAGTCCATACGGTTGCACAGAGTCAGAGACAACTGAAGCAACTTAGCACACAGCACTGGGTTTTAGAATATTCTTCATATAGGAAATGAATATTTTCTATTCCCATGTATTTGATCTGTTTTGTTTAATTTAGGAATGGAATATCTTATTCCATTATATTTTCTAAAGAGCTATTATTTTTATTGCTTATCTTTTCAGTTCATTCTCACTTGTACTTTAAAAAAATTCCTCAATTTATAAAGTCTTACATTTTATATCTATGTTTATTTCTATCATTTTCAGAGTTCCATGCTACTGCACTCCTCTGTCCTCCATACCCTGTTAAAATCCACAGATTATTATTTAGTTGCATTCACCTTTAATTCACATGCCCCAATCTTATCTGGCATGATACCAACCTTGGTTAAGTCAAATTTCCCTCTTATGCAGAGTACTCATGCAGCTGAACTTCACTGGTGAAAAATACATTCCTATGATAGCAGCTAACTTAAAAGTCATGACATGTAACACTAAGTGGGGTATTGATGTTATGGGGAAAGCACTGTATTTCTGTCTATCATTCTTTCTCTCGCCATCTTTTCACACATTCTTTTTTATTCTCTAACTTCTAAAGATTCTTGCTTATCCTTTTTTAAAGAACATGACTTTATTTTTTACTTCTTTTAAGAACAATTAAAGTAGTTAAGAGAGATCTTTCAGGGCTTCCCTGGTGGCTCAGTGGTAAAGAATCTGCCTGACAATGCAGGAGACGCAGGTTCGATCCCTGATCCGGGAAGGCCCCGCATGCCTCGGAGCAATTAAGCCTGAGTTCTGCAACAAGAGAAGCCACCACAGTGAGAAGCCTGTGCACCAGAACTAGAGAGTAGGCCCTGCTCTCTGCAACTAGAGGAAAACCCACACAGCAGTGAAGACCCAGCATGGCCAAATAAATAAATAAGATTATTAAAAAAAAAAAAAGAGAGAGATCTTTCATATATTCCCACCAACACATCGGCCCAACCATGTGCATCTGTGCTCAGTACCAAGCCGGTGTGCTCTCACTGTGGGGTGTGCTCCATACACTCTAACAAGCCTGTCCATACACTCTAACAAGCCCATCCATACACTTATGCGCTGCATTCCAATCCCCTTTCCTACTTAGAACTCTGCTTTAGCAGTTCTCCCCTATGTCTTTTGAATCATCAAATTTGCATTAGATTATCCTCTTTTACAAACTTGTGTGTAATCTTCCTCATCCCCAAAAAACAAGCATAAAATCAAATAAAAACAACCTTCTTGTGATCCCACATCCTTCCCCAGCTAGAGGCTCATTTATCTGCTCCCTTTCACATCAAAACTCTTTGAAGGAATTACATTGCCTTAAATTTCTCTCCTTTTTTCTCTTGAATTCACATTAAACAATCTTTTATCACCATCTCTCTACTCATACATATTTTTTTCATTGAGACTGAACACCTGACATTGTCATATCTAATAGTCAATTCTAACACATTGTACTTGGCATATTGGCAGCATTGCACCCAATTGACTAATTTATCTTACTTACAAACTGTTTTTCATGTGGTTTCCAGGACATAACCTCTTTTAGTTTTCATATCCCTCCCCCCCCCCTTTTTGACTTTCAGTGTCGTTTCTCTTTTCTCCTCAATCTTACAGTGTTAGAATACCTCAAGTTTCATCCACAAACCACTTCACTGTTTAGTTACACGCTAATGATCACGTCCTCTTCTGGCTTTAAACAATTTCCAAATTTAAGTCTCCAGTCCATACTTCTTTCCAAAAATCCAAATTTATGTCCCGTTTTCTTTTCTTGAATATTTTCTTGACATCTCCAATAGACAATGTCCCCAACTGAACTGATAAACTCTTCCCTCAAAGGTACACTTTGTTCCAAGCTGTTATCACTCTTAACTTGGACCACAGCAAGCAAGGTCCTGACTGGTCTCTCCCTGCTTCTCCTTTGGTCTGGGTGTTAATCACAGTAGCAGTCAGAGTAAAGATTTTAATGTCTAAATCAAATCAGGTAGTCTCTTAGCTCAGATGTCTCTACAGTGATTTGTCATCCCTCTTAGAATAAAATTCAAAGTCCTTACCATAGCTTATAAGACCACAGTTTCAATATTACCCTTAATTGCCTTGGTCATTCCTCTCAACCACACTGGCCTGTTTTTTGTTCTTCACACATGCCAAGTTTAACCCCTTTTCAGGACATTTCCCTACACCTTACCTTAGCCTGGAGCACTCTTCCCTCAGATTCTGTAAGGCTGACTCACTTCTTCATTCATTCTTCTGCTCACTCATCACCTTTCCTGACCACCTGACCTAAATAAACTACTGTTTCCTGCTGCCAGGAATGACTATCTTGCTGTCCTCTTTCCCTTTATTTTTTCTTCAAACATTACACTCCCCAAAATAACATTATATATTACTTATGTATTTTTTATAAGTATAAAAGAGAAGGAAACGATTACCCATTCCAGTATTCTGGCCAGGAGGATTCCAAGGACTGTATAGTCAATGGGGTCCCAAAGAGTTGGACACAACTGAGCGACTTTCACTTTCACTTTTGTATATTTTTAAAAATCATCTATGTTCCTGTTTGAAAATAAGTTCTATGACAGCAGGAACTTTGTTTCGTTCACTGTTTGTTTTTACTAGTGCTTTTTTTTTCTTGTCTATTAAGTATTTTGCCTGGTTTACAGTTTTCCCTCCCTTATTTTCAATGTTATTTTGTTTCAGCTAGTGGTAAGTGCTATAAAAATCATAAAACACCTAATGGAGAATGACAATGGGGGAACATTTCTATAGATGAAGTGGTCAGGGAAGGAATCCTTAAGGATTACTTTTCATTTCAGTTAAGGCTTGAATAATAGAGAATGAACAAGCATAAATGAATGAATGGGAATCTGGAGAAAGAGAGTACTCTGGACTGAAGGAATAGCAAGTATAAAGTTCCCAAGTGGGAATAAACCTATGTTAATAGTTACTGGAGTAGTAGGCAAGAGGTTAGACATAAGAGTCACTCTTAATGGCATGCAGTGACAAGGATAGGTAAGGCCTGTAGGTCATCATGAGGAGAGTAAATTTTATTCCAAGTACACTGGGAATCCATTGGATGTTCTTAATTAGGAAAAGAGCATGATCTGATTTTCATCTTTAAAAGACAACTTTGGCTGCTATGTAGAGAATACCTGGAAAAGAATAAGGATAAACAAGGAGAGTAGATTGTGAGAGAAGACTGTTTCTGGATAAGAGCAGTTTCAGTGGAGATGGAAGGAAATGGATAAATTTGCCTTGTAGGTAGAACTGACAAAACTTGTCAGGAAATGCTAGCTGACATGACCCCAAAGGCTAATTTTCTTTCCCCTTTCAGTAATTTGGCAAAGAACTGACAATGGAAGAATAGGTTGATGGTAGCTGTTGAGTTCTTAATGCTCTCTTTTCTAACAAGGATCTTTCAACTAAGAAGCTCCTGTTGTTATATAATCACTTAGATTACTTCCCTGTTCCTCTTTTTAAAATAAATATGCCAATCCTATGAAAAATTATGTAATTATATCAACTTGACATAGAGAAACATTTGACAAAATACAGCACTCATTCATAGCAAAAATTCTTAGCAAGTTAAGAATTGGAGGGAATTATCTCAATTTGATAAAGACCATATAAAAAACATCAATAACAGTATACTTAGTGGTGAAAGACTGACTACTTCCTCCGTAAAATAAGGGACAAGGGGTTTCCTTGGTGGTACTTTGGTTAAGAATCTGCCTTCCAATGCAAGGACACAGGTTCAAATCCTGGTCTGGAAAGTAAGATCCCACATGCCACAACTAAGACCTGCAGCAGCCAAAAATAAATAAATGTTTAAAAAAGAAATGAGGGACAAGGCAAGGATGTCTGCTCTCACTACCCTTACTCAACATTGTAATGGAAGTTCTCGCTACTGCAATAAGACACAAAGAGGAAATAAAAGGCATATAGATCAGAAAGGAAGAAATAAAACTGTCCCTATTTATATGGGCGATATAATTATCTACATAGAAAGATCCAACATACGGGCAAAAACAAAACAAAACAAAAAATTTCCTTAAACTAGTGAGTTAAACAAGGTTGCAATATACAGTATCAACATAAGAAAATCAATCACATTTCCTTATACAACAGTAAAAATGAGGGAACCAAGATTAAAAACACTGTATCATTTACAGTTTCTCCAAAGAAAATGAAATACTTAGGTATATGCTTAACAAAACATGTATAAGATTTGTGCACTGAATCAGTGGTCTCTGACTGTTTTAGCACCAGGGACCAGTTTCATGGAAGACAAATTTTTCCATGGATCAGGTTGAGGGGGTTGGGGAGGTGATGGTTTTGGGATGATTCGAGCAAATTACATTTATTATGCACTTTATTTCTATTATTGTGGCTCAGCTGGTAAAGAATCTGCCTGCAATACGGGAGACCTGGGTTCAATCCCTAGGTTGGGAAGATCCCCTGGAGAAGGGAAAGGTTATCCACTTCAGTATTCTGGCCTGGAGAATTCCATGGACTGTATAGACCATGAGGTTGCAAAGAGTTGGACATGACTGAGAGACTTTCACTTTCACTTATTTCTATTATTATTACATCAGCTCCACCTCACATCATCAGGCACAAGATCCTGTACATTGAGGACCCCTGCTGAATATTGCTAAATGATGATGAAAGAAATCAAAGAGAAGTTAAATGGAGAGACATACTTTGATCATGAACTGGAAGACTCAACATTATAAAGCTGTCAATTTTCCTTAAATTTGTGTATAGATTTAATGTAATTAGATATAGACAACCTTATTCTGAAATTGATATGGAAATATACAAGCTTTAAAATAACTAAAATAATCCTGATACATAAGAATAAACTGGAATCACTCTACCAAAAATTATTAATAAAACTTACTATGCATGTATGCTGAGTTGCTTCAGTCATGTATGACTGTGACTCTATGGACTGTAGCCTGCCAGGCTCCTCTGTCCATGGGATTCTCCAGGCAAGAATACTGGAGAGGGTTGCCATGCCTTTCTCCAGGGGATCTTCCTGACCCAGGGATCAAACCTGCATCTCTTACATTTCCTGCCTTGTTAGGTGGGTTATTTAAAACTAGTGCCACCTGGGAAGCCCAAGATTTACTGTATAGCTACATTAATCAAAATAGTGTGGTATCAGTGGAACAATAGATACATAGATCACTAGAACAGAATAAAACCTCATAAATTGATCTACAGAAATATGCTCAACTGACTTTTGACAATGTGAAAAATGGAGAATGATAGTCCTTAAAAAAAGATTGAATCGAAGCAACTGGATATCTGAAGGCAAAAATTTGACCTTGCCCTCAATTTCACAGCTTATTATAAACAAACTCAAAAATGAATCATTGACTTAAGTGTAAAAAGTAAAACTGTAAAACTTCTAGAAAAAGAGTTATAGAAAAATGTGTAAAACATGGAAACACAAAAGACCCCAAACAGTCAGCACAATCTTGGGAATGAAGAGGAAAGCTGAAGTATCATACTCCCTGATTTCAAACTATACTACAAAGCTACAGTAATCAAAACAGCATGACACTGGTACCAAAACAGACACATAGATCAATGGAACAGAATAGGGAGCCCAGAAATGAACTCACATATATATGGACAAGTAATCTACACTAGACAAGGCAACATACAATATACAAAGGGGAAAGGACTACCTCTTTAATAAATAGTCGTGGGAGAACAGGACAGCTACATGCAAATAAATCAAACTGGGCTATTCATACTATACATAAAAATAAATTCAAAATGGGATAAAGATAAATGTAAGACCTGAAACCATAAAATTTTTATAAGAAAACATAGGCAGCAAGCTATTTTGGATATGTCTCTTCAGGCAAGGGCAACGAAAGCAAATAAATTAATAAATCAGACTATGTCACACTAAAAAACGTTTGCAAATTGAAAGAAGCTATCAACAAAATGAAAAAGCCACTTACTGAATGTGAGAAGATACTTAATACTTGCAAATGATATATCCAATAAGGGATAAAAAAGAGCACATCTAATTCAACATCAAAAAACAAAATGACCCAATTGAAAAATGGACAGAAGGCCTGAATAGTTTTCCAAAGAAGACATGCAAATGACCAACAGGCACATGAAAATACACCCAACATCACTAATGATCAGGGAAATGGAAATCAAAGCCAGACTAGAAATTGCCTTACAATTCTCAGAATGGCTGTTATCAAAAAAGAGAACAAAAACCAAGTGGTGGTGAGAGTGTGGAGAAAAGGAAACCCTTATGCCCTGCTAGAGGGAAGATAAATCAATATAGCCACCAGAGAAAATTGTATGATGATTCCTCAAAAAAACTAAAAATAGAATTACAATTTGACCCAAAAATCCCACTCCTGAGTACTTATCAAAAGAAAAGGAAAACTATTAGAAAAGTTTCATGCATCCCAGTGTTCATTACAGCATTATTTACAATAGCCAAGATAAGAAAGTAAATCAAAGTGAATTGGACATGCTCAAGCAGGAGATGGCAAGAGCAGTCATTGATATTTTAGGAATCAATGAACTAAAATGGATGGGAATGGGAGAATTTAATTCAAATGAGCATTATATTTATTACTGTGATCAAGAATCCCTTAGAAGAATTGAAGTAGCCCTCGTATTCACAAAAAGAGTCCAAAATGCAGTACTTGGGTACAATCTCAAAAACTACAGAATAATCTTGGTTCATTCCAACTCAAACCATTCAACATCACAGTAATCCATGTCTATGCTCCAATCACTAATGTCAAAGAAGCTAACATTGACAGTTCTGTGAAGACTTCCAAGAACTTCTAGAACAGCCAAAAAAAAAAAAAGTTCTTTTCATCATAGAGGATTGGAATGCAAAAGCAGGAAGTCAAGAGATACCTGGGGTAACAGGAAATTTTGGCCTTGGGTACAAACTGAATTAGGGCAAAGGCTGAGATTGGCCAAGAGAATGCACTGGTTATAGCAAACACCCTCTTCCAACAACACAAGAGAAGACTCTACACATTTACATAACCAGTTGGTCAATAGCAAAATTAAATCGATTAGATTCTTTGTAACCAAAGATGGAGAAGTTCTATACAGTTAGCAAAAACAAGGCCAGGAACTGACTATGGGTCAGATCATGAACTCATTGTACAGAAGGTGGTGACCAAAATCATCCCAAAGTAAAAGAAATGCAAGAAGGCAAAGTGGTTGTCTGAGGAGGTCTTATAAACAGCTGAGAAAAGAAGAGATGTGAAAGAAAAAGGAGAAAGGGAAAGATATACCCAACTGAATGCAGAGTGCCAGAGAATAGCAAGGAGAGAAAAGAAAGCTTTTTTAAATGAATAATGCAAAGAGATAGAGAGAAACAATAGAACAGGAAAGATCAGAGATCTCTTCAATAATATCGGAGATACCAAGGGAATATTTCATGCAAAGATGGGTACAATAAAGACAGAAACGGTATGGACCTAACAGAAGCAGAAGATATTAGGAAGAGGTGGCAAGAATACACAGAAGAGGTAATAGGCAAAAAAGGTCTTAATGACCCAGATAACCATGATAGTGTGGTAAATCACCTAGCGCCAGACATCATGGAATGTGAAGTTAAATGGGCCTTAGGAAGTACTACTATGAACAAAGCTAGTGGAGGTGATGGAATTCCAGCTGAGCTATTTCAAATCCTAAAAGACAATACCATTAAAGCGCTGCACTCAATATGCCAGCAAATTTGGAAAACTCAGCAGTGGCCACAGGACTGGAAAAGGTCAGTTTTCATTCCAAACACAAAGAAGGGCAATGCCAAAAAATTTTCAAGCTACAATACAATTTCACTCATTTCACATGCTAGCAAGGTAATGCTCAAAATCCTTTGAGCTAGGCTTCAACAGTACTTAAACTGAGAACTTCCAGATATACAGGCTGGCTTTAGAAGAGGAAGAGGAGCCAGAGATCAAATTGCCAATATCCATTGAATCATATAAAAAGCAAGGAAATTCCAAAAAAAGCCCCATCTACTTCTGCTTCATTGACTATGCTAAAGCCTTTGACTGTGGATCACAGCAAACTGTGGAAAACTCTTAAAGAGGTGGGAGTACCAGATTACCTTACCTGTCTACTGAGAAATCTTATGCAGGTAAAGAAGCAACAGTTAAAACTGGACATGGAACAACTGACTGATTCAGAATTGGGAAAGGAGTATGTCAAGCCCGTATATTGTCACCCTGATTATTTAACTTCTGTGCAGAATGCCAGGCTGGATGACTCACAAGCTAGAATCAAGATTGCCGGGAGAAATACCAACAACCTCAGATATGCAGATGTTACCACTCTAATGGCAGAAAATGAAGAGGAACTAAAGAGCCTGTTGATGAGGGTGAAAGAGGAGAGTGAAAAATCTGGCTTAAAACTCAACATTCAAAAAACCAAGATCATGGCATCCAGTTCCATCACTTCCTGGCAAATAGATGGGGAAAAAGTGGAAATGGTGACAGATTTTATTTTTGTGGAGGCCAAAATCACTGCAGATGGTGACTGCAGCCACGAAATTAAAAGACAATTGCTCCTTGGAAGAAAAGTTATGACAAACCTAGACTGCATATTAAAAACAAAAACATCACTTTGCCAACAAAGTTCCTTATAGTCAAACCTATGGCTTTTCTAGTAGTCATGTATGGATGTGCGAGTTGGACCATAAAGAAGTCTGAGTGCTGAACAATTGATGCTTTGGAATTGTGATGCTGGAGAAGACTTTTGAGAGTTCCTTGGACAGCAAAGAGATCAAACTAGTCAATCTTAAATGAAGTTAACCTTGAATATTCATTGGAAAGACTGATGCTGAAGCTGAAGCTCCAGTACTTTGGCCACCTGATGGGAAGAGTCGACTCACTGGAAGAGACCCTGATGCTCGGAAAGACTGAGGGCAGGAGGAGAAGTGGGTAACAGAGAATGAGATGGTTGGATGGCATCACTTACTCATTGGATATGAGTTTGAGCAAACTCTGGGTAATATTGAAATACAGGGAAGCCTGGCATGGTTCAGTTCATGGAGTTGCAAAGAGTCGGACGCGACTTAGAGACTGAACAAAAACGAGACAAGATATGGAAGCAATATAAGTAAGAAAAATGTGGTAAATATTACCGATGGAATATTAATCAGCCATAAGAAAGAATGGACTCTTTCCATTTGTGACAAATTGGTTGGATTTTGAGTATTATACTAAGTGAAAGAAGCTAAACATATACTGTATGATTTCATTTATATGTAGAATCTAGAAAGAAAAACAAATGAACAAACATAACAAAGCAGAAACAGAATCATAAATATAGAGAACAAACAGGTGGTTGCCAAAGGGGAAAGAGATGGAAGGAAAAAAGAAATAGGTGAGAGATATTGAGGTACAGACTTCCATTTGCAAAATAAATGATTCATGGGTATGAAAATAGCTATGTGTATCTTTGAATGGTGACATCATAATTAGGGTTATCCTTGTTGATCACTTTGAAATGTAGAAGGTAAAAACAAAAGGAGAATTAAACCAATGGAAAATAATACCATGTTTTTAATATGGAGACTTAAGATCATTAAAATATTAATTTTTCATAAATTAACAAGTGCACCAGAGTTTGACTTGCTGGAATGTAACTGTTTTGAGTAAGTGTGTGTGTTGGGGAAGTGGGTAACTTAAATAAGCTGCTTCTAAAATGTATATGAAAATTTTAAGCAAGCAAAAACATCTCAAAATATTCTGAGGAAGAATAGTGGCAGGTAAATATCTCTATTAGGTAATAAAACATTTTAAAACAAATATGTAAGTAGAATAGAATTAAAATTCTGTATTATTTCCATATTTCACATTGTGTCAGAGGAGTTTTCATTTGCCCTAGGGAAGGAAGGGTAAGACCAAAAGAATTCAGAAAAAAAAAATCAATTGAATTTCAAAAAGTTTTTTAAACTGCATAACTAAAACATTTGCCTGAAAAGCTGAAATAGTTTTTAACTTTAGAAAACTTTTCTAGAGAGAAAAGCTTATTTGAGTTTACAAAGAATATCAAAAGCCTAAGCACTAAAAGTCCTTGGTACGTGAAACATATAATGTAAACTACTACAGAGTTAGGAAGGATTTAGGTTTTTCTGCTGAAATAAAATAACGGTGTCTGGCTTTGTGGAGATGATTTATAGTACTAGAATTAGCTGGATATTGGGGAAGACCCACTCTTGCACCTCCTGGAGATGCCAGGTTTACCCTGCTGTAAAGAAGGAGGGGAGGCATCTGATAAAGCAGAAGTGATATGTCCCTCACTTCCCAGCCTCAGAAAGCACGCGACTACTGATGGAGCAGAAATAGGTGAGTGATGCATCCAAGAGGATGTCTTGGTGACTCCTCATTGTATCCTATTTACTCCATTATAGGGTCAAGGGTGCAACTAAATGTTCAAATGCTCTCAAGTGCTTGAAGAGAGAGGGCCAGTGGGCTGAGAGTAATCACAAGGAAGATGAAGCAGGAACCACATTGTTTGAAGAATATGACAAGACCAGAGTCATCTCAAAAGATACCAACAAAGATGACTACAAGTGTCATGTATCTATATTGAATCCAACATGGACAGATGGAGGTGACCATGGATCAAGTTCCTCTTCCTCCCTGCTAAGAAAACTGGAAACCTCTGTTACCAACCCAAGGTTCTTGGATTCCTTAATCAATAGAAATTGATAGGTCAAACAGGAAATTCGGGCAAGGCTTTACTGGGACGTGGGTTGCGGCATAAAGCAGTGAAAGCGAGTTAACAGGTTTCTTTGGTGGCTCCTGAGTGGGGCTGAGGGGGTGACCTAGTCCTTTAAATGGGATGAGGCTAGGGGCAGACCTCTTGGGTCAGGGCAGACGAGTGGCCCTAGTCAGGCCCTTTTTCTATCTGACTTTTCCAGGCAGATTGGGAGCTCAGAATTACAAAGCAGACTGAATTGCAGAATGGTTTTAAAGTTAGATTTTTATGTGCTATAGCCTAAATAGCCTATAAAATGCATAATCACTTTATAGATTTTATTTGATATTTCTGTATTTTAAAAATATTTTCAATGAGGATACTGTGTATTCATATATATCTTATGTATCTTTTAATAAATAGATCAGTATAATAATTTTGACTTGCTCAGTAATTATCAATATTGACCATTATAGTTTGATTCAACACCTATGTTTTTAATCACAAATTGAGTCTAAAGTTCACCCTGATTCTTTTTTTTATTTTTAAGATGAGGAACAGTACATTGTCTTCTATTACTCCATTTCTAACTCAATTGCTTTAATTTTATGGAAGTTTTCAAGTCAAAAGTCCTTTAGCATTGACTTTTTTTGTTGTCAGATTTTTAAGACTAATAAAACTACCTAACTTATCAGAAAGGTGCTATGCTGATTCTTTTCATATTTCCATTTAATTCTGTTTCTTTGCCTTTGTGACTTTACATATAAAAGGCAGGGGAGGACCCAACCTGAACAGCCTTTTCTAAACTCTCTTTGGCTCCTCCTGACCATCCCCTTGCCCTTCTGGCTTCTCTTCTATCACAAGAAGTTCCAATTTCTGCTTCTAATTTTTCTTTCTTCTTAGCTAATTTCATAGCACTCTTTCAATGCTTTGATCCCTGAGCTGTTAGTCTTCTCTTCTTTTGAGCCTGCTATATATCCGGCCCATGAGAGAGCCCTTCTTTAAGCCTCACAAGGACTTTTTTATGTGACTTATCTCTAGCTAGAAGAAGTGAAGCGTCAGACCAAGTCACGTAAGCTCCATGCACGTCATATGTGGTTAGTACTTCTCTCCACTCAACTTCTTCACTTCCCACAACCCTGGTTTCCTTTCCTTTGAAGTCTTGCATGCTTGAAAATATTCTCTCTAGAAAGATTTTAGCTCACTGTAAACCCATTTCCTAAAAGATATTTATATTTTCACTGTTTGTTGTATTAAAACACAAGGCACTTAGATTTCTGCACAGTATCCTTCCTAGTGAGCATTTATTCAGGCATCCAATTTATGTTAGAAGATTCAGTGAAGTGGTGATTTTAATGTGGTTTATACAACATTAAAAAGTGAACCAGTCACTTTAAATTTAAGTTTGAGGTTGACCTTGGGTGGCCTCAGCCTACAACAGCTTGGAGTGGGGCTTGGGTTCCCAGAAAGAGATTGAGGCTGGGTTGAGGCGAAGAGAACATCGGATCTTAGCTACTAGACAAGTGGTCACTGATAAGGGTCCTGGCCCTTCAGTTTTGCAGAAAAGAATCTGCACAAAGAAGGAAAGTAGTAAAGCAAGTAAAGTATTTATTAATAGGAAAAGAGGACTGGACCTGTGGATAGACACACGGGCAGACTCAGAATTCCTGAGTCACACCCTTGTAGTAGTTTGAATTACTTTTATTGGGTATTTCTTCCAAGTTTCCTTTGGCCAATCTTTTTAATTTGACTGGTTCACAGTCCATATTTCATATATCTCAGGATCCTCCTATGTGAGTGCACACATCTCTTAGCCAACATAGAGTTTACTGAGAAGGCATCTGGGTAGAACATCCCTTGACATAACTCCTCTTTGGCCTCCAAGGAGTCTTTCTGTGCATGTGTAGTCAAGGAGGTCTCCTGACTTCAAGAATGAAAAATATGTGGTCTGGGTGGGGCCCAGCCTCCTCCTTTAATTGTCCTGCTATTGTTGACTTGGAGTTTCAATCCACAGGGAATGAATATCAAATAGCTTTACCATGGGGAGACAGAAGAGGCTCATCTACCTCCTGGCTCAAGATGAACATGAGATTGCATTCTGATCTTAAAGTTATCTCCCGGAATAGGGCCAGCGTGTGTTTATTTACAGTTCTGTGGAGTGACTTGTGTTTTTATTATGCTAACAAAGAGGCTGAGGAAGTGAAAAATCATTTGTTAGAGGCTTGTCCCTCAGCTCCATTTTCGCCCTGGCCCTTTATATGATATATGAAACTTCGCCAATCATTTGAAATACTGGCTCTGTAACTTTAAAGGTATAGACTTCCTCCTGGAAGGCATGCACACCTATTTGGGTAGGGATCTCATCTTAGGAAAGGGATTTCTACCCACTACTCTCTGCAGAGTATCCTGGACTTCTTTGTTTCTTAGACTATACACAGCAGGGTTTAGTAAAGGTGTTATGACAGTGCAGGTCAGTGAGATCAGTTGATCCTGATCCTTGGTGTTCTCTGACTTGGGCTTGAAGTAGGCAATGGAGGCACAGCCGTAGTGGACAATGACCACAATGAGGTGGGAGGTGCAGGTGGCAAAGGCCTTCTTCTGGCCTTCAACTGAGGCAATCTTGAGAATGGTGGAGATAATGAGGATGTAGGAGATGAAGAGGAAGGTGGCAGGGCCTGTGATGGCCAAGAGACTGATAATTAAGGTCAGGATATCATTGATGATTGGGGTAGCACAGGCCAGATTCAACACAGGTCAAACATCACAGAAGAAATGCTCAATCAGTGCCTTGCAAAAGGGCAATCTGAAAATAGCCACAGCCTGAACCAGTGAGAGTGAGAACCCCGTGGCACCAACTGATAATGCCAGCATGGCACCTACCCTCCAGTTCATGATGGCTGAGTAACGAAGTGGGTTACAGATAGCCACATAGCGATCATACCCCATTACTGCCAATAAGAGGCAGTTGGTGATGGCAAAGCCAAGAAAGAAAAAAAAAGGTGTGTCCCACAGCCCTCCAGGGAAATGGATTGGCTCAGACCTACAAGGCTGAAAAGTATGCATGGGATGATGACAAGGGAGTAGAAAGTCTCTGATGTAGACAGGTCACTTAGAAAGAAGTACATGGGCGTGTGGAGGTGATGGTCTATATGGATAACAGTCACAATGATGGCATTACCAGCCAGAGTGAGAAACACAATGAAGAGTGTGAGCTGATGCTCTTGGAAGCTGGAGAAACCTTGGAAAAATAAACTCTCTTACCTCTGTGTGGTTGGCTGTCCTCACTGGAGATCTCAGGGCTGAATAAAAAAACAACAAAGTCAGCACCATCTCTTGGCGCTGCCCTACCCTCTGGTGAACGCAATGTCTAGAGTAAAGATTCAATACCACAAAGATGCAGTTCAAAATTTCATGAATCAACTGCCTTTTCCAGAGATGTGGCAGACTAGGTCCTAGAACTGGAATAAGAGATACAGAAAATTTGTGCAATACTATTTAAAAGCTTGAGGTAAAACATTCTTTTCGGGTACTCCTGGGTCATTTAAAAAATGACAAGCGATGTATGGCCCATGAAATTGGTCTCAAAATTTTCTTAAAATTGTATTTTCTGTAGACCACAGTCACAGCCCACAATGTAATTAAGCCAGAAATTGTCACAAAAAGGAACTTTAAAACTTACAAATATTTGATAATCTAACCAATGGTTCAAAGAGGAAGTAATAATGGAAGTTAAAAAAATATTTAGAAATAAAGAATAATAAGAGAATCACATATCAGCATTTAGAACATTATTAGAGGGAACTTTGTAGTTTAAAATGCTTTTTTGTTACTTTTATAAAAGCATGAAAATTAATGAGTAGAGCATCCCACCCTAAGAAGTTATAAAAACAAGATTAAAAAAGAGAAAGTAGAAGTAAAAAAAAATGATATGTTATCAATATATAAAAGAAAGATAAAACAGATAAGATCCAAAAGGGTAAAAATTTATAAACTTTAAATAAACTGCTAGTAAAACTGACAAAGGAAAAAAAAAAAACGAGGACACAAATTCTAGTAAGAATTAATAAAGAGACACAAAGACAAAACTTTCAGACACACAAAAATGAAAAGCAATATTATGAAAAACTTTGTCTCAATACATTTTAAACTTCAATGAAATGGGTACATTTCTAGAAAAAAAAATTACTTACCAATATTGAATTAAGAAGAAGCCTGAAAACTATTTTATGAAATAAAGACAGCAGTGAAAAGTCTACAAATAAACCTCCAGGCCAAGAACAATTTACCAATAACAGTTTACAACATTCAAGGATAAGTTAATTTCAATCTTAAGATTGAAATAGTTTAAAGAAGGTGTAGGGGAGCAAAATTTGCCACCCCTAAGATGTGTCTCTTTAGCATGAAGATTAATTTAGGCTGATTATGTTTAAGGTCCAAAGACTCAGGAAGAATCTTTGACCTTCCCCCTAAATGCCTAAAGGGTTGTAGATGGAGGACTTGTTCCAGGACATCACTCTAGATAACTATGGTATGAACCAGGTATGGTAGATAGAGAGAAACCTAACAAAGTCAGCTCATTTAAATTTCTCTGTCCCATTATTTCTGCCTGGCCCAGCAAACATTTGTTTACCAAACATTTGCTTTTCTCATGAATTGTGAATTGTCTTTTTCTTCTTGGAAGTCCCAAATCACTACCCCCAACATCCCCTTTTTTCTTTAGCTGTACATGATATTCAAGGTGAGGGTTTTAGTCATTTTGGTGAGTTATTCAGTTTTTCTGAATCTCTCACATATGTACTTGTTATTTAACTTTTGTTTGATTTTCTCTCACTAATATGTCTCGGGTCAATTTAATTCTTAGACCAGTCAGAAGAAACTAGAAGGGTAGAATAAAATTTCTTTCTCCCTGATGAGGGAATACTCCTAACCCCATTTTATGAAGCTGGAATTATCTTGAAACCAAATTTATCAGGGCAATCTCACTCATAGAAATAGATGCAAAACTCTCAAGCAAAATGTCACCAGGCCAAATTCAATGGGTATATGATCAAGCTGGTTTTATTTTAGGATGCTAAGCTTGCTTAACATTAAACAGTCCAATTATATTTTTTCTCAAATGAATTGTTTAAAGGAAAAGAGACATGATTATTTCAGTAGCTGCCAAAAGAAGCATTTTTAAAATTCTGTGTCTACTTATAAGAACCCTTAGTAAACAAAGAATAAAAAATTTTCTGATAAAGCATATGTACAGCAATTCTTCAGCCAGCATAGACTTAAAGGTGAAATACTGAAGGATTCTTTTTAAGATTAAGAACAAGATAAGGGTGACTGCTTTATCTACTTCTATTCAGCATTGAAAATTGAATATTCTAGCTAGCCCAGTAAGGCAAGAAAAAAGGAATTAGAGATACAAGGATTGAGAATGAAGAAATTCTTTATAGATGATGTGTTTGTGAACATAGAAAATCCAACAGAAGCTACTGATAAACTATTAGAATTATTAACAGACTCTAACAAACTTTCTGGTACAAAATTTATATATAAAAATTCATCACATTTCTGTACTTAAATTGATAGAAAATTAAATTTAAAGGAGCTATCATTTATGATAGCTTAAAAATAGAAAATACCTAGGAATAAAGACTTCTATTAAGAAAATTATAAAACTTTAATAATAAACACTAAAGATGACTGAAATGAATGGAGCAGTACACCATGCTTATGAATTGGAAGATCTAATATTACAAAGATTTCAATTAATCAAAACTCCTGTGCAGCTCAATCAGAATCCCAAATGGATTGTTTTTGGTTCATTGGTTGCCAGATTGACAACTGATACTAAAATTTATATGGAAGTACAAAGAGAAGCCAAAACACTCTTAAAGAAGAAAAGCAAGAGTAGAAGTTTTGCCTTTCAAATACTGTTGCTTATTCTAAGGCTATAGGAATTAAGAAGATGTGGTATTATCACAAGGATAAGCAATCACACCAATGGGGGGAAAATTGAGTTCTGAAATACAGAAACTATTTGCACCAGAGCTAGCTTTGCAGATTGATGGAAAGCACAGAGTCATCAATTAATAGTCCTTGGTTTATCCGTATGGGAAAAACTGAAATTAGATGAGCTTACACCATTAAAGAGGAGGGCATGGCAACCCACTCCAGTATTCTTGCCTGGAGAATCCCACAGACAGAGGAGCCTGGCAGGTTACAGTTCATAGAGTCACAAAGAGTCGGACAAGATTGAGCAACTGAGCATGAGCATGCACACCTTTAAAATACTTTGGTTTCAGATGCATTAAAATGTAAAAACAAACAAAACATCCTGTGAAATGTCTACAAGGTAATATATGAGAATGTTTTTAAAATTTGGGATAGTGAAAAATACAAAACATAAAAGACAATAATGATAAATTTTATCCCATGAAAATTAACTCCTATTTTTCAAAATAAATCACAAGAAAAGGAAAAGGTAGAAACAGGAAAAACATTCACAATAAAAATAACAGATAAAATACTAGCACCTGGAACTTCTAAAAATCAGAAGGAGAAGATTAGCTTAATATAATAATAGACTAAAAAGAAAACAACAGGGATTTTATATGAGGAAACACAATTGGTACGTGAACAGATTTTTAATATTGTTAATAACCAGAGACTATTTGACTGTGTGGATCACAATAAACGGTGCAAAATCCTGAAAGAGATGGGAATACCAGACCACCTGACCTGCTTCTTGAGAAACCTGTATGCAGGTCAGGAAGCAATAGTTAGAACTGGACATGGGACAACAGACTGGTTCCAAATAGGAAAAGGAGTACGTCAAGGCTATATATTGTCACCCTGCTTATTTAACTTGTATGCAGAGTACATCATGAGAAACGCTGGGCTGGAAAAAGCACAAGCTGGAATCAAGATTGCTGGGAGAAATATCAATAACCTCAGATATGCAGATGACACCACCCTTATGGCAGAAAGTGAAGAAGAACTAAAAAGCCTCTTGATGAAAGTGAAAGAGGAGAGTGAAAAAGTTGGCTTAAAGCTCAATGTTCAGAAAACTAAGATCATGGCATCTGGTCCCATCACTTCATGGCAAATAGATGGGGAAACAGTGGAAACAGTGTCAGACTTTATTTTGGGGGGCCCCAAAATCGCTGCAGATGGTGACTGCAGCCATGAAATTAAAAGACACTTGCTCCTTGGAAGAAAAGTTATGTCCAACCTAGATAGCATATTTAAAAGCAGAGACATTACTTTGCCAACAAAGGTCCGTCTACTCAAGGCTATGGTTTTTCCAGTGGTCATGTATGGATAAGAGAGTTGGACTATAAAGAAAGCTGAGCACTGAAGAATTGATGCTTTTGAACTGTGGTGTTGGAGAAGACTCTTGAGAGTCCTTTGGACTGCAAGGACATCCAACCAGTCCATCCTAAAGGAGATCAGTCCTGGGTGTTCATTGGAAGAACTGATGTTGAAGCTGAAAATCCAATACTTTGGCCACCTCATGCAAAGAGTTGACTCACTGGAAAACACCCTGATGGTGGGAAGGATTGGAGGCAGGAGGAGAAGGGAACGACAGAGGATGAGATGGCTGGATGGCATCACCGACTCGATGGACATGAGTTTGGGTAAACTCTGAGAGTTGGCCTGGCGTGTTGCAATTCATGGGGTTGCAAAGAGTCAGACACGACTGAGCAACTGAACTGAACTGAACTGAACTGAAGCTTTTGATAATTATGTGAACCAATAACTGAAGTAATACTCTTGAGGTAACTCTTGAGGTACATCTAGTTTGGGGGAGACCCATACCTTTGCCAGATATATACAGCAGTGCTACCCTGGGTACATGGAAACTAGGACAAAGCATTGAAGTCAGAATCTAGACTTAGTCCCATTAAGTTGTAAAAATTGAGAAACTGCCAGAGAAAAAAGACATGAATAAACAATACAGGAAAAAATGAAAAACCATTATTATTAAGAAGGTGCTGATTTAGTTGCTAAGTCATGTCTGACTCTTGCGACTCCATAGACTGTAGCCTGCCAGGCTCCTCTGTCTATGGGACTCTCCAGGCAAGAATAGTGGAGTGATTGCCATTTCCTTCTCCAGGAAAGAATACTGGGGTGGTTGCTATTTCCTTCTTCGGGCAAGAATACTGGAATGGTTGTCATTTCCTTCTCCAGGGGATCTTCCCAACCCAGGAATCAAACCCTGGTCTCCTGCATTGTAGGCAGATTCTTTACCGACTGAGCTATGAGGGACTTTCCATTATTAAGAAGGGACATAGATAATTCATCTGGAGTTAGTTTTCCAATCCTTGATCTAACTTTTGGTGAACAGCTCTTTTCTCCAAAAATATGGTAGAAAATTATAGGAATTTTGGCCATTTTACAGTTTCCTTTATTCTTCAAAGTAAGGAAACATTTACTGCTCAGACATAAATATGTTGTAGAAATGTGATGATGCTTAATTCCAAAAAGGATAAAAGTGTTGTCTAATATCACATATTTAGTTCATGGCAGAGAGGACTTGGGAACCCAGCTCTTTTTAGCTTGTACTCTGAGTCCTCTGTTCTTGAAAGTTCTCATTACTGGAGGGAAGATGATGTCCTTTCTGTCTCAGCTGAGATACTGATACATGTAACACTGATAGACAGAAGTTGATGAGCCCTCTCTAGGAAGATATTAAAAAGCAGAGGAAATCACTTTATCTTCTTCTGGGTTGCTTTGATATCTCTCTGCAGAGACAAGAGTATGGGTTGATATGTATTACCCAATTTCCTGTTAGTTTCTAACACAGCTACTAGTGTCTGGTAGAAGGGCAAGTCTCAGAAGAAAAGTGTATTTCTTTTGCTGCAAGACTAGCATCTATCTGTCTAGAAACTTCAGCTCCAGCCCCATTCATATCCATGTCCACATCACACACACACACACACACACACACACACACACACACACCCCACCACACACACACACAGATTATGTAAAGCATATTTCTCTGGAAGTAGTCATCTAGATGCCCCCGTGTTACATTGCTGGATAGAAGCAGAGCAGGGAACCTAACCCAAGACTGAGCATAATAAGTAAGGGGAGTCAAAACAATATATAGACCTCAAACGCTGATAGAACAATAAAGTTGGCCCTTAGACTCTGAATGTTTGAGTTAATTTGTAAATGCAAATGCAAAACCAACATTTGATTAAAATATAGTATATACTGTCTTCTTAAGACAGTCTGCACAACTTAAAGCTTAGACATTACCCTACAAGGAAATAAAATATGTACTCCCATTTTAAAGATGGAGAACTTGAAGCTTGGAAAGATTAACTACTTGTCAGACTCATATATCTAGTAACTGGTAAGACCAGGTGTGAAACACAGTATGTGTGACTCCAGATTCTACATGCCTTCACTGAATCAAAACTTTGCTGATTGAATATTCAGGAATGAGGTGCAGGTTAGAGGGGAAGACGACAACATCTGTATGAAAAATGTCTGACCCTCAGTCTTATTTGCTCGAAAGATAACAGGGACTTCATTGGTAGATGAAAACTCTGGCATTATGAAAGTTTTCCAGTTTACTATCTCTCCCTTCATGGTTTTAAACAGATTCTTCCATTATTTAAAAATAAAACTTATGAGGATATTCTATTCCACTTTGTAGGCATTTGGTCTAAAAAAATCATCATGCAAAACACAGGGAAAGTATGAAACTCTAAGTTTAACAAAATCATCAGAAAACCAGAATGAGAAAAGAAAGAAACTTAGAAAATTTAAAAGCTCTTTTTTTTTTTTTCCTACCAGCCACCACTTACTTCTTGCAAAGTTGGCAAAGGATATGAGAGAAGTTCTTTTAGTGACTGTGCATCTGAACTTAAAAAAAAAAAAAATAGAACAAAGATAAGACTCTCTCCAAGAGGCCTATAAGGGAAAAAAAATTGAAAACCCCAGGCATAAAAGTTCAGCATTTCCTGAATGTCAGAGGTATGGGGACCAACTTAAGGCCAGAGCATTGCATCCTCTGGCCTGGGAGGATCTTCTTGCAGAGAGGAAGCCTCTTGAAACCCCAAATCCGGGAGCTCTGCTTATTCCCGAAAGAGAACCAGATCCATCTGATCTAAGACTAGGGATTTCCCCTTGAGAATCATTCCAGGGCACAAGGGGTAGCAAAGAAAGAGCTTGAGGTTCTGTCCCAGGGGCCTGATTAGGAACTTGCGCAATTAGTGGGACAAAATACTGCCTTAGGCTACTGACTCACAAGAGCAGTTTGCATTGTAGAAACTGAAATGAGTTTTGTTACAAAAAAACATGACAAACCAAAACAGTGAACCCGGAAGGAACATGCAAAATAAAATACGTGTCAGTTATTCTATGCCTGAGGATTATTCCTTCATTTAATGAAGCAATAACTATTAATGAACATCTATTTATGCTCCATGTAGTATGCTGAGTATTGGAGGTGCAAGCATGACAAAAATCATCATGGTGTTTGCTCTCGTAGAGCTTATCAAGGAGGGAGGCATATTGAGCTGTAGCTAATTCATTGGGTATCTTTTGTGTGAATTAGAAAAAAAAAAGCTTGTTTGGATAGATGCAATCCATGTGCACACACAGTGAGTAGACAGTATATTTGTGTAATTAGTAAAAGGGCATCACTTCAATGGATGTTTGGGGCTCTATACCAGGATGTGTATATACCAGGATGTATATATCATCGGGAGGCAGTGAAAGACAGGGAAACCTGGTGTGTTTCTGTCCACGGGGTCACAAAGAGTTGGACATGACTTAGCAACTGAACAACAACCAGGATGTATGACTTGTCAAGGGGACTGTGGGCTGGATTTTATCTTTCATTCTCCTCCTTGATTAGGTATCCTTGTGCAGTGCACAGCTTGCACACTAGGCAGTTTCAAACAAATAGTCTCATAAATAAGTACCATAGTACAAGCAAAAATAAATGCTATGAGGAAAAATGCAGAATTTTTCTTTAAGAATTTATTATTTATTTATTTGCTTATTTATTTTTGAACAACAACAACATGATTTTCACATTAAGTTGTGTTAGCTATCGAAGGGATAATGTCAGTTCAGAGATAGCGTCCAGTATTCTCCCTAAAATATATTCCTTATTTTCAGTCACCCTGGCAAAGATATGCAGATTCTTAAAAGAAGAAAGGGAAGGCTACAGAGTGGTGAGAACATACTTTATAAATATATTCAAAGAATTAAAGGACATGGGTTTCCCTGGTGGCTTAGCAGTAAAGAATCGGTCTGACAATTCAGGAGATGCAGGTTTGATCCCTAGGTCAGGAAGATCCCCTGGAGAAGAAAATGGCAACCCACTTCAGTATACTTGCCTGGAAAATTCCATGGACAGAGGAGCCTGGCAGGTGTGGTCCATGGGATCACAAAAGAGTTGGAGATGACTTAGGGATTAAACAACAAATGTTTAGAGAATTAAAAGAAAAACAGGGCAGTGAGTCCACAATTAGTAAATCTCAAAAGAGAAATAAGTGCAATAAAAAAGAAGCAAATGCAAATTCTAGAGATGGCTATAATAACTGAAAGGATGATCTGGAGATTTGAGATGGCAGGAGCAGGATCAGTGAACTTGAAAATCAATCAATAGAAATTATCTAATCTAAAGAACAGAAAAATAAATGAATAATCTCAGAGACCTGTAGGGGGAAAAAAAGCAAACTTTGCAACATAGTTGTAATGGGATTCTTTGAAAAACAGGAATTGTAAAGTAATTAGCCCCCAACTAAAATTAAAAATAAATAAATAAATAAAATAAAATAAAATAAAAAAAAAAAAAGAAATGCTAAGTCATGACCACTGAGAAAAAATAAATAAATAAATAAATAAATTCTTAAAAAAAAAAAAAAAAAAGAAAAACAGGAATAAAAGGGCAGAAAAAAATTGAATATATAATGATTAAAACATGCTCAAATTTGATGGAAAACATTAACTTAAGAGATTCAGTAAGCTCAATAATTCTTGAGTAAGGTAAATGCAAGCAACGTGATGGACATAGATTTGAGTAGGCTCCAGGAGTTGGTGATGGACAGGGAAGCCTGGCTTGCTGCAGCCTATGAGGTCGCAGGGAGTTGGACACGACTGAGTGACTGAATTGAACTGAAGGTAAATGCAAAGAGACTTATATGTAGGCACTCCAGAGTCAAACTTCTGAAAGCCAAATACAAAGACAAAATCTTAAAAAAAACAGCCAGAGAAAAGTGAATTATCGCATACATTTTAAATAAAAAAGTCTGCTAGCAACAATATCCTTCAAAATGGAAGACAAAAATAAAGGTGAACTCAGTAAACAAACATTGCTATTTTTTGTTGCTAACAGACTCACTATACAAGAAATACAAGAAGTTCTTCTTCTTGTCACAATTTAACATATATCCATGTTATATGTTATATGGATATATCCAACTCATATCCACAGGGAAGAATGAAAAAAACCAGGAATACTACCTGTGTAACATATGTAGGTAATTATAAAGGACTGTGTGTATGTATGTGCTGTTTATATATCTTCATTTCTGTTTTCTTTAAAAACACATAAAACTGTTTAAAACAGTTATTTAATTATAATATTGTATTTTTAGTTTTATAGAAAATAAAGTTGTAATATATATGATAATAATGGCACAAAGGAAAAAGAGGAGGAATTAGTTATACTGAGGTTAAATTGTTATGTATCTTTGAAATCAAATCAGGATTAACCTGAACTAGACTTTGATATTTAAATATGCATAGCAACATTGCTTTAAATAAATTAATTCAAAAAAATCTATCTATAAAATCAACAGAGGGATTAATATGGTGCAATAAAAAAAATTGAACACAGAAGGCAGTAAAAAGGAAACAGCAATGAAAAGGACATGCAAAATAGAAAATAAACAGTAACATTATATCATTAATTACATTAAAAGTGAATGCATTAAGTCCTCTGACCAAAGGGAAAACTGTCATATTGGATTTAAGAAAGCAAGATCCAGCCATGTGCTGTCCATAGGAGATACACGGTAGAACCAAAGATGCAAATACTTTGCAGTTGTAAATGGTCCTACCATGCAAACAGAAGGCATAAGAGAGCTGTAGCGGCTATGTTAATTTCAAACAGCACAAAACTTTCAGATAAAGAATATTGCAAGAAACAGAGAAGTATGTTTAATTATGATAAAAGTGTCAATATGTTAGGAAATATGAAATTATACATGTGTATGTACTTGACCATAGAGTCCCAAAGCCCATGAAGCAAAAACGACAGAATAAAAAGGAGAAATAGACAATTCAACAATTATAGTTGGAGAATTTGACAATTCAATTTCAATAATTATAATACAACTGGTCGGAGAAAAGGTAAGGATATAGAATACTTGAACAACACTATCATCAACCAGCTTGTCCTAACTGACATTTATGTAAATTCTAGACTCTATGTCAGGCCACAAAAGTCTCAAGGGACTTCCCTGGCAATCCAGTGGTTAAGACTGTGTTCCACTATAGGGAGTGTAGGTTTGATCTGTGGTTAGGAAACTACTCACAAGGCATGTGGTATGGCAAAAAATATTCCAAAACAACAACAAAAAAAGCCTCCACAATTTTTAAAAATTGAAATCTTCTTTGGCTAATATTAACACAAAACAATAATTTCTTGATAGATGTTGTTTGTGTCATATATATTTTTCATTCTTTTGTTTTTCAGTTGTTCTATACCCTGATAATTAAGATACACTTCTTATTAACAAAACTTTATTTTCTTACTCAATCTATCAATTTAAGTCTATTAATGGGATTATTATTTTATATTTAATGAAATTTAAACTTTAAATTTAATACAATTACTGATATATTTGGGTTTAAATACAAGTTTAGGATTTGTATTCTTCCCACTTTTTTTGTGTGTACTTTTTCTCTCATCTTATTTTTTTTGGAGGGAGGGAGTAATCAAGAATTTTTTAAATTATTTATTTCCCTTTTTCATTTATTACTTTCACATAATTTTAATGGTTATTTTGGACTTTACTGGTGGCTCAGTGGTAAAGAATCTGCCTGCAGTGCAGGATTCAGTTCAGTCGCTCATTCGTGTCCGACTCTTTGCGATCCCATCAACCGCAGCATGCCAGGCCTCCCTGTCCATCACCAACTCTCGCAGTCTACCCAAACCCATGTCCATTGAGTCACTGATGCCATCCAAGCATCTCATCCTCTGTCATCCCCTTCTCCTCCCGCTCTCAATCTTTCCCAGCATCAGGGTCTTTTCAAATGAGTCAGCTCTTCGCATCAGGTAGCCAAAGTATTGCAGTTTCAGCTTCAACATCAGTACTTCCAGTGAATATTCAGGACTGATTTCCTTTAGGATAGATTGATTGGATCTCCTTGCAGTCCAAGGGACTGTCAAGAATCTTCTCCAACACCACAGTTCAAAAATATCAATTCTTCAGCACTCAGCTTTCTTTATAGTCCAACTCTCACAGCCGTACATGACTACTGGGAAAACCATAGCCTTGACTAGACGAACCTTTATGGATAAAGTAATGTCTCTGCTTTTTAATATGCTGTCTAGGTTGGTCATAACTTTCCTTCCAAGGAGTAAGTGCCTTTTAATTTCATGGCTGCAGTCACCATCTGCAGTGATTTCGGAGCCCCCCAGAATAAAGTCAGCCACTGTTTCCACTGTTTCCCCATCTATTTGCCATGAAGTGATGGGACCAGATGCCATGATCTTAGTTTTCTGAATGTTGAGCTTTAAGCCAACTTTTTCACTCTCCTCTTTCACTTTCATCAAGAGGCTCTTTAGTTCTTCTTCACTTTCTGCCATAAGGGTGGTGTCATCTGCATACCGGAGAAGGCAATGGCACCCCAATCCAGTACTCTTGCCTGGAAAATCCCATGGAAGGAGGAGCCTGGTAGGCTACAGTCCATGGGGTCACTAAAAGTCGGACACGACTGAGCGACTTCACTTTCACTTTTCCCTTTCATGCACTGGGGAAGGAAATGGCAACCCACTCCAGTATTCTTGCCTGGAGAATCCCAGGGACGGCGGAGCCTGGTGGGCTGCCGTCTATGGGGTCGCACAGAGTCGGACACGACTGAAGTGACTTAGCAGCAGCAGCAGCATCTGCATATCTGAGGTTATTGATATCTCTCCTGGCAGTCTTGAATCCAGCTTGTTCTTCCTCTAGCCCAGCGTTTCTCATTATGTACTCTGCACATAAGTTAAATAAGCAGGGTGACAATACACAGCCTTGACGTACTCCTTTTCCTATTTGGAACCAGTCTGTTGTTCCATGTCCAGTTCTAATGTTGCTTCCTGACCTGCATACAGGTTTCTCAAGAGGCAGGTCAGGTGGTCTGGTATTCCCATCTCTTTCAGAAATGCAGTATTCCCCAGTTCAATCTTCCCTGAGTCAGGAAGATTCCCTCGAGAATGAACTGGCAACCCACTCCAGTATTCTTGCCTGGGAAATCTCATGGACAGAGAAGCTTGGTGGGCTACAGTTCTTGGGGTTTCAAAAGAGTCAGATATCTCCTAGTAACTAAACAACAACAGTAAAGTGGTTATTTTAGAATTACATTTCAAGGACAATTAAAAGACTATATGAAATCTGGATTCAATATCATTTTCATTACTGTTGTATAAATTCTATAAATACTTAAAAATTCATAACACATTAATTTATGATTGTGCAATATTAAGTACAATATCAACTTGTACTTGCCCATGCATTTATCTTTTCTATAATTTTTAAATTCATTTTTGTTATTTTTCATTTTTGTTTCCATCTAGGATGGATTTTCCTTCTACCTGAAGAACTCGTTTTTATATTTCCTTAATGCAAGTCTGATGGTGAATTCTCTCACTTTTTTCCATTTCTAAAAATGTTTTTTTTTAATTTTTTAATGATAGAGATTTTTTCTGTCTATAGAGTTCTAGTTTGGCAGCTATTTTATTTCAGCACCTTTAAGGTGCTATTCCATTGATTTGTATTTTCCATTATTGCTACTAAGAAGTCATTTAATAGTTTTATTGTTATTCTTTGAAAATAATGTATCTTTTTTTCCTCTAGCTACTTTAAAAATTTTTATCTTTATTTTTCAGTTGTTTTACATGATTTGCCTAGATGCATTTTGTGTGCAGGTGTATGTGTGTATATCCTGTGTCTGGTTCAGAGTGATTCTCAAATCTGCATCTGATGTTTTCCTCAGGTTTGGAAAACATATGGGTATTATTTCTTCATATATTGCTATTGATACATTCTATCTCTTCTATCTATGTGGAACTTCAATTACACATATGCTTAACCTTTTGACTGGGTTCCATATGCCTCATGTGCTCTTCCAAGCTCATATGGCTGTTGGCAGAATTTATTCCTTCTGGTTATAGGACTGAGGCTGTGTTTTCTGAGCAGTTGCCAACTGAGATTGCTCTATTCCTAGAGGTTGGCCACAGTCTTTGCCAAGTGGTCTTCTTATAAGCTCTTTCAAAATTTGACAGCTTACTTCTTCAGGGCCAGCAAAGAAAAATCTCTTGATCCTTTTTGCTGAGATGAATTTTTAAAGATGTAAACATGAGTGTGATATCCATCACCTATGTTTTATTCTGTTGTGTAGAGGCAAGTCACTGTTCTGCCCACACTCAAGGAGAGAGGATTATACATGGGTGTGGCTCACTGAGGGTCCCCTTAGATGCACCTGCTATTATATATTCATCTTAAAGTTGTGTCTGATAATTTTAATGCAGTGATTTTTATGGGTATGTTTCTGTCAAGTGCTTTTTTTTTTTAATCTTCTTGCTCTTTAGCTTTTCAGTCTTTTTTCCTGGAATGTTTGGTGTATTTTTATCACATCCTGGATACTCAATCATTTACAGATGTAAAAATCATTATACAGCCTGCAGGCTATGTAAAAACCACTGGTTTTTACATAGCTGGTTGTATGTTTGGCTCACGGGTAGGTAGGCTGTAGTTGGCCTACCCCTCTTCTAAATTTAAAAAAATGTAAACTGTAGAAATAAATTGAGACTTTACATTATATTGCCTTCCTCTAGAAAAGATTTTATTTTACCTCCTGTTGGATAGTTAGTCTAAAGGTAAGAGCAAATTAACACATGTAGGGATTAAGTAAAATTGAACTGGTTTCATTCTTTGTGAGGGTGAATTTATTTCCATTTTACCCTTTTGCCTAAGGTATAGACCTCCAGCATATGGATACTGCTAGATGCTCTGCTCAGTTTTTAGTCTTTTGACCAAAGATGACAGACATTAATTTACGGTTTCACAAGGAAACTATAAAGAAGTGGGTATCAGGCTAAGATTTCCATATATCTTTTCTTTCTGGAGTCTTGACTCCTCCACTTTTCAGTGACTTAGAAGCTATATCTACATCATATAGTCATTATAATATTCTAGGGAAAGAGGAGAATTAGTTCTTTCCTTCAATTCTACAGGAATTTAAAGAGTAGCAGGGTAGAAAGAAACCAGGTAATGGGCACTTATTAATCAGCTCTCTCTGTTAGTCTTAGCTGCTCCATTTGTACAATGGGGATAATAGTATTCAAATATGTAACTACTTTATCATGTGAGGTTATATATGCTGTGTACACACACACACACACACACACACACACATATATATATATATATACTGTGAGATTATGTAAAACAATATGAAGGATGCAGAATGAGAGCTGTCATCTGGTTAGATATTATTGTCATCATCATCACATCATTATATCATCACTCAATGACGAATAAACAGAGGCCCAGCTAAGAAAAGTATCTATCCAAACAGTAATCAAGTCAGTGGCCGATATGAAAACTGAAACCTGGGTAAACAGAATTGCTAGTCTAACATTTTTTTCACCGTAACCAAGGTGTCTTTTTAGATTGCTGTCACTAGTAGTGCCACCATACAATTTCAAATTAAATTCTACCTAGCCACTATTTATTGAGAGTTATTTTGTGTCCAGAATTGTGCTGGTGTGACTTCTGAGGCTGGATTTTGGGAATTGAAGTTCTGGTTTCCATTTACCAGCTCAGTATCATAGAAGAGTTACATAATGTCTTTGTGCTGGTTTTCTATCCTGAAAACAAATATAATTATGTTACCTTATATATTTATTGTTAGGATTAAATTAATATATGTACATTGCAGTGTCTAGTACCTAGCATATAGTAAGCACATATAAAAAGTGCTAGCAATTATTTTTATTAGAGGTAGTAGCTGTAGGTACTGTCAGAGAACAAAAGATGAATGAGAGTCTCTGTCTAAAGGCACTCTCAGTCAAGTTAGAGATGTGAGACCAATGCGAAGAAAATGATTAAAGTGCTAAAAATATGTGACAATTCAATGGTAGCTTTTACATATTTGAAGGTTATCAACACTCATGAACATCTAGGTGGAGTATATACTTTTCTAAATTTTTTTTTAAATTTTATTTTTAAACACAAAATAATTCTCAATAAATAGTGGCTAGATAGAATTTAATTTGAAATTGTATGGTGGCACCACTAGTGATAGCAACCTAAAACGACACCTTGGTTATGGTGAAAAAAGTGTTAAACTAGTGATTCTGTTTACCCAGGTTTCAGTTTCCATATTGGCTGCTGACTTGATTACTGTTTGGAAAGACACTTTTTTATCTGGACCTCTGTTTATTCATCATTGAGTGATGATATAATGATGTGATATAGTGAATTTTTTTTAAGTATATGAAAGATGACCTGGCAAGGCTGAGGCCCTGGTGGAACTGAGTTAGGGGCTCCTAAATAACATAGGATATATGGTGAGCAGAGCAAGGCTGAGAAAGGTCAGTTTGTAAAACTCCTTACAACAGAATTCAAGGACTGGATTGATGATTCTACCCTAAGATTTTAATCTGACTTCAAGTGTCAGAGTATCTGAACATCAGCCCCGTGTGTAAGAGGCAGGAGGGATTCATGCTTAAACCCTACTTGGCAATTACTGTTTCTCTTCTGCCACTTAACAAAGAGTCATTCCACAAGATCTTGAGCCACACTCCGTTGGCGCCAGAGAAATGGACAGAGAGCATGATGTGTATCTTAGCAGGACCATGGCCAGCCCTAACAGAACTTGAAATCAGACTTTTTACCCCAGAGATTCCTCCTAATAACCAAGGGAACTCTCTGTTCCCCAACATTAATCTTGGGATTAGGAAATGAGCTGCCTGCCTAATAAGGTCTCCAGGTACTCTGCTGTTTGGATTGTGTCTTCTGCTATTGATCATTTGGGAGTAGTCAGTGCTATCTGGGGGAAGGATACCCAAGAGTTTGGGCAGACCATTTGCACATTATTAGGAAACCTCAAGCCAGAGTTACTGCTTTGTGACTCAATGAGAAGCTTCTTCCAGGAGTACAGGCTGTGAGAACCTAGAGGAAATTAATGTTCAGGAAATTAATTGTCTGTCCTTCACTTCTAATCTCAGGCACTGGAAGAGAGGGATAGGCATTGTTTCCTTCCTGTCCAGTACTTTTACATATTGCATCCTGGGAGGTATCTAAAGATCTGCCATTGAAGGGGGAATTCCAATTAAACTGTAGCTCTGCTCAGTAAGATGTTAGTGACCTTCAGATAAAAAGAAAACACTTGTATACTACTTGATAAAAGGGAAAATTTTTACACAGTGTTTCAAACTTAAATAACTGATAAGTTTAAATAATTATTAGGAAAGAGAGTGATGATCTGGGAAACATTTTATAACTATTTAGTAAAAATCCACATCTATTATTGCAGGCATTCAAAGTTCCAGAGTGGGGGAACAAAAAACGGAATGATGAGATAAAAAAGCTCTCTTCACTGAGACAAAATGCAAATAGTGTATTCATCCATGATTGAGTCAGGAGCAGGCTTTGTTCCACTTTGGTTGGGGGGGAGTCATTTATTTGAAATAAATAAAAGGTAGCAAAAACTCCACAATCAAAGAAATTATCTGGATCTTGAGGTTTCTGTCCATCTGTATCTGCCCTGTTTTGTGGTCTCTCATGCTTCCTCCTACACCCTAGATGAGTAATCCTACCCTTGCCAATGTTTTTCATTTCCCCATCCCACTCTGCATGCCTTTGCTGACTGCTCTATCTGTTAGAATCTCCCATATTATGATAGTGGGGTTCAGTTTTTTAGAGTGTTAGCAATTAAGAGCTGTTTAATGGTCTGGAGGAGAGGGAAACAGAAATATTCTGGGCTACCAGCATGAGTAAGGTCTTCTGGCCAACAAAGTGAAATTAACTTATTTATTCTGAATAACCTGGATGAATTTCAAATCAAATGTGTGAGTACAGTGAAAACTGTGATTTTATACTGGTGAATTCCAAACTATTGCTTATAACCCAGAAACACAATCTAGAAGTCACAGATTAGTCCTAGATATATATTAGCTGAGGAGACTAACATGATCTAAGGGAGAATTAAAATGTTGGGCATCTTCAAGGAAATTAGAATCAAAGATGAAAGTCTTATTGTACCTAATTCATACCTTTGTTGATATAGTACATGTAACAGTTCATGTTCTGATCAATGTACCTCAAGAAAAATTTTTAAAGAGCAAGAAAAAGTCCATATGAACAATTGGGAGGTAAATGATAAAATTTATAAAATCAAGACTAGAATAATCACAGGCTTATTTACATACATAGAATGCTAGGTTTAAGCCTGTCTACCCTATCCTGCTTCTCTGAAATATTTAAACTGGTTTAAATATTTAAATATGTGGAAAATAAAAAGAAGTACTAGGGAATTCCCTGGCCATCCAGTGGTTAGGACTCAGCACTTTCACTGCTGAGGACTCAGGTTCCATTGCTAGTTGCAGAACAGAACTAAGATCCCGGAAGCTGCATGGCATGACCAAAAAGAAGAAAGTACTAATAAAACTATTATTTATTAAAGGCTTCCTATGTGTTGAGTGCTGTATCAAACTCTTCTAATATATTAACTCATGTAATACTTATGTCAACTTTGTGGAATATTACAATATTCAATTTATAAATGAGTTTAAATTTTATGCCTAAAATTTAGAGAGGCTAATGAAGGAATTTAAGGGCTTCCTAGGTGGCTCAGTGTGTAAAGAATACACCTGCAATGTAGGAGACAAATGTTTGATCTCTAGATCAGGAAGATACTCTGGAAGAGGGCATGGCAACCCATATCAGTATTCTTGCCTGGAGAATCCCATGGACAGAGGAGCCTGGCAGGCTACAGTCCATGGGATCACAAAGAGTAGGACATGACCAAAGTGACTTAGCATGCACGTATGTAGGAATTTGTGCAAGAAATCTTCATCAGCGGACTTTTTAAAAGAATGTCATGACAACATTCAGGAGGAAGACTTGGACTAAGGTCAACTGAAATAAAGGGGATTAATTAGGAAAACTTTTTTGAGGTTGAAAGTTGAGTGTTGGTAAGAAGAATGGAGAGGAGAAGACAGAGTGGAGAGAATTTTAGGAAGCACTGTCTTCAGGAACGAAAAGGAAAGGGATATAATTAGGATCTTAGCTTCCTGAATGGCAGTAATGGTTAAACGGTGGGTAATCAGGAGCAGATATGGGTTTATGGGCAACGTTAACTCTGGTCTAGTATGGTCTCCAATCCTGAGTTCACATCGAGTACGCACATTTCTATCCCCATCATAACTTGGAATATACAATATTGAAATGAAAAATAGAACATCTGTTACAGAATGTCTTCTCTGATTAAGTGTTTTATCTTTTCTCACACTAGGAAAACCTTTTCATACTTGAAGTGACTTGAAGGGATAAGTTCAGATTTATTTCATTTATTTCATTCTCTCCTTGTCTTTGGCTAGAATTCAGGGAAATAAATTCTGCATTTATTCTTTCATGATCTCTCCTTGTCTTTGGCTAGAATTCATTCTGGTGTTGAAAGAATAAGCCTAACTTAGATACCTTGCTAAATGTGTCACTTGCTTTGGCCAGTTTAGTTTTGACAGTTGAATGAGTCTAAAATGGTATGTCACCATCTTGCCTTGCATTTCCTTGATTAATACTGAGATTTGAATATGGTCTTCATATGTTTATTGGCTGTAAGTATCTTCTCTCCTGCAAAAAAAAAAAAGCATTGGAGGAAGAACTTTAGAGCTGGGCTTCTTCCTGGAAGGTTTCTCCAGCTTTGGGTGGCAGCACAGGCTTGGTTTCTTTGCTGTCTTTCTAACTTTGTACCTGCTAACTCTCTCTGGCAATGCCGTTATCTTGACTATTATTCGCCTGGACCATCATCTTCATACTCCTATGTACTTTTTCCTAAGCATGCTGTCCATCTCTGAGACCTGCTATACTGTGGCCATCATTCCCTGTATGCTTTCTGGCCTCCTGAGTCCTCATCAGACCATTACTATCCAAGGCTGTGCCACTCAGCTCTTTTTCTATCTAACCTTTGGTATCAATAACTGCTTCTTGCTCACAGCCATGGGATACGATCGCTACATGGCCATCTGCAACCCTCTACGGTATTCGGTCATCATGGGTAAAGAGGCCTGTATCCAGTTGGCATCTGGGTCTCTTGGAATTGGCCTGAGTATGGCCATTGTCCAGGTAACGTCTGTGTTTGGCCTGCCCTTCTGTGATGCCTTTGTCATCTCTCACTTCTTTTGTGATGTGAGACCCCTGCTGAAGCTGGCCTGCACAGACACAACTATCAATGAGATCATCAACTTTTTTGTCAGCATTTGTGTCCTTGTTGTACCCATGGGCCTGGTCTTCATCTCTTATGTCCTCATCATCTCCACCATCCTCACGATTGCTTCAGCTGAGGGTCGGAAGAAGGCCTTTGCCACCTGCGCCTCCCACCTCATCGTGGTCATCATCCACTATGGCTGTGCCTCTATCATTTACCTGAAGCCTAAGTCCCAGAGTTCCCTGGGGCAGGACAGACTCATCTCAGTGACCTACACAGTTATCACCCCTCTGCTAAACCCTGTCGTGTACAGTCTGAGGAACCAGGATGTCAAAGATGCTTTGTGCAGAGCCATAGGGTGAAAACCCCTCTCCTCTTAGTGAGGAGAGTTTGTGGAAGGCCTTTTCTCTCATTTCATAAACATATATTAATTTTAATGCTGTTTTAATAATGCTGCTAAGTATGAGATCAAGAATAGACTGAATTGGGTGCTAAAACTGGAGGCTTCCATTTGAGTTAGTCATGGTTCTCTGTGTTCTCCTTAAGAGAGGATAGAAAATGACTTATCATACCCTTAAGAATAAAGGGAAAAGATTTATCTGTTTGGGTCATTCATACCCATATTCTGTCACACACTCGTGTACATATCTAAATATGTCCTGAGAATATGTTGGATTATACAACTACAATAAGACACAAAATTCAGCAGAGTTCTAAAAGGCTAATGAATAAAGGGCTTGGAAACCACCTCAGAAAAACCTCTGTTGTGGTGGTTAAGGGCATAGGAGTAATTTGTGCAAAATTTTATCTAACAAGTAAGTGTGCAGACACACGCATGTCCTTTTCTGTGGATGTTGAAGGCTTTTTGTACTCTGATTTTGCTGCTTGCTGATATCCCACCACAGCCTGAGGGATCTTCAAAAGGCAAACAAACGAACAAAAAAACCCACTTTCCAAGCGGATAGAACTGCCCTAACTGACTATTTCTGGAAATGAGGGGTACAAATGTGGCAACGCAAAAAATCTTCAGCTACTGAGAACACAGAGGTAGGTTGTCCAGTCTCAAGATGCCTAGGTAAAATCTAGTGAGAAAACTCCAGTTGGGAAAGGAGATCATGAGGAACAGTTTAATGCTTTCACACCTCCAACACAGGAGTGAAAGAGGATGGAGGCTGGGAGGAGCCAAGAAGAATCAGAGTTCCTTTTGCACAGCAGACCTAAATCTTTGAAATAGTGTTATAAACATAAGCACTTTAACTACAGCTTCTGAAGTCATTTATTAATGAGAAGTCTGAAGCTTGATTTAATGAACAAATTTTCCAGTCAGCTCCTAAGCTGTCATGGTTTTCCAGCAGCTCAGTGGTAAAGAATCTGCCCGCCAGTGCAGAAGAGGCAGGTTTGACCCCTGAGTCAGGAAGATCCCCTGGAGAAGGAAATGGCAACCCATTCCACTATTGTTGCCTGGGAAATCCCACAGACAGAAGAACCTGGCGGGCTACAGTCCATGGGATCACAAAAGAACACAACTCAGCAACTTAACAACAAAAACCACTTAAGCTTTCAGAGGTTAATCTTCAGAAATTTCTTCTTAGATATTCCCAACTTAAAACCTGAGTTTAAAAAACAGCATTTTATGTCTGAGCATCACAGAAGGTGAAAGCATATGCTCTGGTTCTCTCTCCATCATCCTTTCACTCCACTCTGGCCTTCTATACTGAAGAACAGGTATAGCCTGCATTTCAAACCCAGCTTCTGCAATCTCCAGAATCTAGCTGATCCCATGGGGTGATCCTGCAGAGGCAAAATATCACTTGTAAGAGTGTCATGAAGTTAGCTAGGTGCTGAAAATGGGACAAACCAATGGAAATTAACAAATCTTCTAAGTCAACTTAACATATCTAGCTTTGCTGAAAAACACTGGCGTATAAAATCTGACCAGAGATAAAAGATAAAAAATATCTTTGCCTTGGTGACCATATTTTTAGAAATGACAGAGTCAGTTTATTTCTGTTAGGATAGCCAGAAAACAGTTATAATTTTTTTCTTAGTAGTTCTGTTCAGTATAGATAAAACTGTTAGGTAAAGATCTGATGGCCAGTGTCACACTCACTTCACTTTGAAATTGTATTTGGTGGCTGCTCTGGTGTGGCCCCTTCAAGACCCACACTTCTATTTCCCTAGCTGCTGGAAATGTCTTGGGCTGACAGCTTGCAGTTGAGCCCTGCTTCAGGAACTACCATGCTAAAGAACTACCATCTCCAGAGTCACAGCCCTTTCCCATGGGTAGCCTTTACAATGACTTATCTTTTCCAGGGTATAAAGACTGGCACTCTTTCCTCAATTTAAGACAGTTATGAAGGGTGCTCCCAGATTCAGGAATTCCTATCTGTTAGATGATTTGAGGTTTCTGCGTGATTCCATTACATTTCCACCTCCCCCTCTACCTTCATCCCACATGGGTGTCGATGCTGACGGTACTCCCTAATAAACTTGCTGCTTTCAAATCTCTGTTTCAGACTCTGTTTCCTAGAGATCCCAGTCTGTAACATTTTAGGATCCCATTTCTAGAACAGTGGTTGGTCAATGGAGACTCCAAATTTTCAGCCTTGATATGAGCTAGTAAAGGTAGAAGATCAGTGGTTCCTGTATTTTAATTTTAAGAAGAGGTTAATTTTCAAAAATTTAATCCTATTAATTGAATGATATTTACTCTGGTTCAGCTTAGTCTGTGGCAGTGCAGTATTACCTTGTTGGAAACTGGTAAAAAATAAACAAATAAATAAAAATTAGCATTTTTCTCCGAATCCCCAGGAAGTCATTTCTTTGCCTTCAAAAATTTCTCTGCAAGTTCAATTTCATTGCATTCCTTACCTTGCAGTGAGATTACTGACTTCTCTAAGTGATAGTTCAAAAATTGCAAATAACAGGAAAAACAGGAACGTTTTCAACAAGGGAAAGATTGTGGATGCTTTAAGCGATATATGCAAGTGGCTTTAACAGTGTTCCTGGGCATGTTGTAGAGAGTAAAAGGCTTGTGGCGGAAATGTCATGGAAACTGATAAGGCATCAGCTGGGGACTTGGGCTTGGTGACTAACTGCCCAGGGCTGGGTAAACAACTTAAGGCAAGGAGATAATACTACCCTCTGAGGTTTTCTGGGGACCCAGGCTGGCAAGTGCCTCTGCCATTCTCAACATAAAGCTCCCATTTCTGACTTCAAGGAGATGTTCTGTTGTCCAATGTTTGGTTTAATGAGAAGAGAGAAAGAGCAGAGCCTTCCTTCAAGTATTCAATTTCCTGAAATACTGGCAAGGTGTATCTTTTGTCTGTTTCTACTCCTGAGGGCCATGGAAATTTGTCTTCCACTGGCCAGTAGCAGGGGGCTACTGACTTGATATTCAAAAACAAAGCCCTTATTATTGGGAGTTTGTGACAGTTTATGGCAGACAATTTGGAACAGCAACCATGGGAAAGAAATTTGCTTTATGGGCTAGTCTAGACCATTATGGTAAGAGATTGGAGGTAGCAGAGGGTGAAGCTGGGGTGAATTATTTCTATCTAATCGTTTGGTGACATTCATACTGTCTCTCTGTCACAGATAGATTTTATATATATATACATTTATATATATGTATGTATATATTTATATATTAAAAGACATCTTTATAAGCGCCATATTTGGAGGGCCCACAGAGTACCCAAGATCCAACTATGTGTTCCATATTCCCTACAGAACAGATGTGTGACTATCGGGAAGAAAAAATGTGGAAATAAATGGTAGACATAAGTCTGATACGAGCCTGAAATTTAAATATATGGAAGAACACAGTGAAAGGAGAGAACAGTATGTGGAGAATGAAAGAAAAATTCACACTGGAGCTTCTTGGGGAATGTGTTCTGAAACTTTGTGCTGGAGAGTCACCACATAGAGCCAGCTTTCTGTATAATGAAAGACAAAATGTCTGGGATAAAAGGGAGCTTAGAGACCACCTAGTCCAAACCTCCCTTGTTACAAAGAAGAAATGGAATCTGAGACTGGCAAGAACTTGCCCCAGTCACACAGCTAGTTATCAATAGCTTGAACTTCCAGGCTTGTGCTCAGTCCATAGCGCTTGCAAGCTGGGGGTGAGAATGTAAATGGAAGTAAAAATGAAGTGTAATAGTCAAGACTCAGAAAGATGTATCTGAAGCTTACAAAGCCTGGACTTCCTATCCATGTTCAATCTCTCTCAGTTCTTCTGGGTCACTTAGCCTCAGACTAAATAAAGGAGTAAGTAACTTGCTCTTCAGCCTGGTGCATAGCTGTGTGTAAAACACTATGAGACTAGATGTTGTTAATGAATGTTCTGTATGACTCTGGTCTCAAGGCTGTAGCTATAATAGACCTTCTATCTTTTCTTAAAGGTAGGGTAGTATCTAGGAATAGCAGCAAGCAGCTTCCTATAGGGAATTTTCCTGGCCTATTGTTGCAGAAAAAAATCCCTTCTCCATCCATAAGGCCTCTTTACACAAAGCCAAATGCCAAGGTAACAGAGGGAATCTGGTCACTATCTCTCTGAAATTATTAAAAAAAAAAACAAACATAGACAGTATTAAGGAGGTTCATATCAGTGTTAGGGCTCAGGGTGGGCTGTCCCTAAATATGCCACAATGACATATTGAATATTTTGAATTAAAGTTACTTAAGAAGTAGGGTGGACGGATTTGAGAGTTTGGGATTAGCAGATGCAAATCATTATATATAGGATGGATAAACAACAGGGTCCTACGATATGACATAGGGAACTATATTCAATATCCTGTAATAAACCATAATGGAAAAGAAATGAAAAAGACTGCATGTATGTATGTATGTATGTGTATATATATATATATATATATATATATATATATATATATATATAACACAGGGAGCTCAGCCCAGTACTCTGTGAAGATCTAGACAAGTGGGATGTGAAGGGATATATAAAACTACCCTCCAATTAAAAATAATAATAAGAAGAAAACCTTGTTTCTTCTTTTACTTAATACCTCAAGCACAATCTCTGTTTAGATTCTTCACGAATTGAGCACTCCAAACCTAAGCTTCTCTGTCCTGTCAATTCCTTTCAAATGCATCATTTCTTTGTCTAAAAAGTATAAAGTTTGCCTGCTTTAGCCACTTGTTAGGTCCCATTTCTATGAGACCTCTGAGCACATGAATTAAAATTTCTTTCTTTTTTCTCCTGCTAATTTGTCTCATGTCAACTTTATTATTAGTTCAGCCACAAGAACTCAAGGGGATGAAAGGGTTTCCCTCGTGCTGACAGCAGATACTTATATTAAAAAAAAAAAAGCTTTAATAATTTCTGTATTCTTTATGACCCCTTTGGAGAAAATGAGACTTGTCAGTCTTATGAATATTCACAAATGTTCCTTCACTTCCTTATGTTATTAATTGTTCAAAAAAATAAATAAACTAAAGATGCTCTGATCTCCCATTTCCTGTTGTGAACTCCTGGTCAGTAATAGCATTACCTTGCTCTCTTCTCTAATGCTTTCCCCAGGGCCCCATATAACTGTCTCCATGAGCAGAGGTGGGGCAGGGGTGGGAGAGAAAAGACTGGGATTTTGTTTGAAATCTTATTCAGACCTGCACTTTTTCATTGTGAGAGTTATTATTATGTGCTAGAGTTTCTCTAAGATGCTTAGTTCAGGTACTGTAAGAGGATATACAAGATTTAATTTGGGGAGATATGAGAGGAGTGAAACAATCACAGGGAACTCTTAGACTGAGCCTCAACCCCAGAATTCAGTGGCTCAAGCCTGCCCCAGATTCTGCCAAGAACTAGAAGTTCATGTGATAGTAAGTGAAGAGAGAGCATAAAAATGATCAGCTTCATCAGCGCATCCTTCCTTGTCTTCTCATTTGTAGGTCAGACTTACAATGGAGACAACATTACAAAAGAGAACATTTCTAATCTAGGACTTCATGGCTCTTGCCTCAAAACTGCTGCTGCTGCTGCTAAGTCGCTTCAGTCGTGTCCGACTCTGTGCGACCCCATAGACGGCTAGCAAGCCTCGAATACTTAAAAGTGTCACATTACATGGTTTCATACTTTTATTCAAGTTGTATATCTCTTTTACAGATGCTAATAAGTGAATCTATTCATTTCTTTACTTATATAAATGATGCTTATTGAGCACTTACTATTACATGCCACTTGACCAGTTTAATGAAGCAGTACTATAAAGCCGTGAGCATTTTCTATGTACCTTGTGAGTTGTCTTTGACAATTGAGAAATGTTTACTAAAGCCAAAAAAAATTGCTATTGCAGAGGTTTCTTGAGGAGTGACATCAGTTCCCTGGGGGATCTGGTTTAGGCTGTGGATCTGTAAATCTGTTGCGTTTCCTGATTCTCTTCATCTTCAAGAGTAATGTGAACTGCTGCTGGGTCGAGATAAGCAACCCTGTGTCCACAGCAAACAGAATCACCACCAACAATGGGATAAGAAACTGTAGCCAGAAATAGTTGCTTTGAGAGTATTCTAGATGCAATAAGAAACATAATTCATATTAGGAATTGAAAAGTGAGGTTAAAGTCTTCATCTTCCCAAAAAGAAGGATCCAACATGGTCCTTCATCTTCTAGCATAATATGACATCCAGGAGCAGAGACAAAACACTCATAGGTTTGGGTTCCTCAGTCTGTGCTCCCTGAAGCCCCAGGGAGTCCTGAGTATTTCCCCCACAGTCCCTTTCTAATGGCTTGTCTGGCCAATATGCCTAAGGGGAAAGAAAGGTCATAGGAAAGATGATCCCCCCTTGGAGCCTCACAAGACCAATGTCCACATAGGACATGGAGGTGGGAAGCAGATAGAGTAAGGGCAGGGGTCACCAGTGCCTTATTTCTCAAACAGTCATCATTTATTGCATGTCTATTGGATGAAATTAAGATATTGGGCTAGATCATAAATATTAATAAGTTGGCTTCCCAGGTGGCTCAGTGGTAAAGAACCCACCTGCCAATGCAGGAGATGGAGAAGACACAGGTTTGATCCCTGGGTTGGGACAATCCCCTGGAGGAGGAAATGGCAACCCATTCCAGTATCCTTGCCTGGAAAATCCCATGGACAGAGGAGCCTGACAGGCTAAGTTCATGGGGTTGCTAAGAGTCAGACACAATGGAGTGACTGAGCAAGGCAAGCAAGGCAATAAGTAAATTGCCTTTCAATTCCACTGTTTTGTGATTCTGCTATTCTATTTACAAAGCAATGATATTTTTTGTGTGTGATTTTTCTAGAATTATAGAACCCTAGAATTTTATAGCCAGAAATTACTCACAGATCACCTAGACTGGTGACTCTCAACACTGCCTGCCTATTACCATTACATGGAAGAGCTTTTAAATATTTATGTCCAGGCATCATTCCAAGCTAATTAAGTTAGAATCTTGAGGGATGATATATAGACATCAGTATTTTTTTTTTAATTCTCCAAGCAATTTTAATGAAGTTTAGTCCAAACCCTTTATTTTACAGATAAGGATACTGGAAGCACAGCAAAAATCAAACAACAGGTTTCAAATTAGTTAACAGAGAACTACCATTAGAAATTAATTGTGGCTTCTGGTCTCATGTTTTTTAAGATTTTGGCATGAGCAAAGTGTACCAAGCAAATGTCTGATTTCCTCATTGCAAAGCAAATATTTTAAAGGCTCCTTCTTTTATATGAAATTTGGAAATGGCAACCTTTCATTGACTACAGAGTCAGCCTGCCTGACTACTCTTTCTGTATCAATCCGTCTTTCTCATCTCCTAATTCACAGGCACACAGCCTGTTGACTTGTTTTCCTTTCCCGTCCCTCATAGGCTAGAATAGACTCTTCAAGCTATAAAGAATTTGTTCCTTCAACTTTGAAACTCTTTTTCTATTTGACAAATGTAAGTTTCTCCCAGGAGCAATAGATGACTTTGCTTGACTAGTATTCAACAGTTTAAAAATCCATTTCGCAACTATTGCATTTAACATCTGTAAAAATTCCATAATGTGAGCAGGTATTACTGTTGCCATTGAACAAGTAAGGAATCTGAGTCAGAGGCTAAGGGATATACTCTACCCCTGGTCTCCTCATTGCAAATCTAGTAGACTTTTCAAGGAATCACAGTTGCCTCCATTCTACAGCTTCAATCGCATTAGGCTCAAATGTTCTTTCTCCTTTCCCCTGCTATGGACTCGTTCCCTTTCCTTCACCAACTTACGTTTTTTTACTATAATCCTGAGTTTATTAGAGATGCGGGGGAGCTTCTGAATTCTGCCCACGCAGTAATAGATGCCACTGTCCATTTCTGTGACATTGGTGATGGAGATATTGTGGTTCTCATACCAGTACTTGAGAGCTATGTTATCTTTGTAGTAGATGACCTTGAAGACATTCAGATTCCTCCAACTGTGGCACCTGAGGAAGAGGGACTCACCCTCCGTCATCACCTCAGCAGAGGCCTGAAGGATCAACCAGTCTGAAGAATATTCATTAAGTTGTTTATTTAACAATGACAGATAAAATAAAATAAAAATAAGATAAATAAAAAAGGTCATGCAGAGAGTGTGTATCAGAAATCTTTATCATTAACCCATGTCTTGGCTCATAAGGTCAATAAAAAGAAAATACAAAATAATGCTTTCAGCCTGTCTCCTCTGTTGATAAATACTCTCTCCTCCTGAAAGGTAATTCTGGGGCCACAACATCACTGACACTTCTGATGAGCCCACCCATAGGAGGTCTGAAAACCATTATCCCTTTCAGCTCTATTGTTGCATTTGGTCACTAAAGGGGAAATAAAGCTAGTCTGCCTGGAGAGTCCTAGCCTAGGAGAGTTGTCCTCTCTAAACTTATAGGTGCGTCCCAGTTCTATTAATCATAGTAAGCCTCCAGCTTCCTCAGAACATGCATCACAATCTGAATTAATTATTTGCGTAATTATTGATTGGATGTCCTTTTCCTCATTGGGCTCTATACTTCAGAGGTCAGGAGCATGTTTGTTCCTTTCATCATATCTCCAGTGCCTAATAATACCTAGGAATCGGTAGATTCTCGATGAATGTTTGTCAATAATGAGTCAGTAAAACATAAGAGTCAGGTTGTATGGCTAATGTCATTTTAAGAACTCAAAATTTAGAGTGGAAATGTGTCTAGGTCGCATAAGCATATTTTATTTAGGAGCAATCCTTGAGGACGTTTCTAGAATCTAATCCAAAAAAATAAAGAAGCTATTTTACACTGCTTTAGTTTCTACTTAGAATTTGTACACAGATGTTGAAACATCTCTTTTCACTCAAGAGAAAAATACAAAATATGCTTATACTTTAAAAATATTTATATTTAAAAATATAAAGCAAAATATAAATGACCTAGCTATTCAAATGAAATCACTACTTTGTTCACTGAATATTTACAAAGTAGCCCACATATGCCTGAGCACATTGCACTAATTGTTGGCAGTAGGAGAGTGACGAAGCAAACATAAGATTTGTTCTTAAGTAAAAGTAGAGTACATGAGGAATGTAAAGAGATATCTTTCAAAATAAAGAGTACAACTTGCTACTTTACCATATGTAAAAGAGATAGCCAATGGGAATTTTGCTCTATGGCTCAGGAAACTCAAATAGGGGCTCTGTATCAACCTAGAGGGGTGGGATGGGGAGGGAGATGCAAGGGAGGTTCAAAAGGGAGAGGATATATATATACCTATGGCTGATTCATGTTGAGGTTTGACAGAAAACAACAAAATTCTGTAAAGCAATTATCCTTCAATTAAAATATAAGTAAATTAAATAAACAAAAAAAAGAGTACAACTTAATATTCAGGTCATGACACATGGAAATGGCAAAGTAAATCTTTAAATCAAAGAGCTCTTTGTAATGTTCACATATCCAATATGCCATTTGACCATATAATATGCATCTGTACCCAGGTAGAGAAGACAGAAATGAAACAAACTAGAGGAGTAACATGGGAGATTGCTAGAATATTGAAAGAAGGCAGAAGGGCAGATAGAGTAGAGGCAGAAGAGAGATGGACCCGTTGTGGAGAGAGACCTTGAGTCCAACCTCGCTTCTCTAAGCCTTGGAATAACTTGCTTTCTCCCCATTTTCAGACGGGCCATTCCACACATGAGAGAATTGACATTTCTGTAACCCTGTAACTTACCACTGATGACGTTTAGGTACACAGGTTCACTAACGGCAAATCCTCTGATTCGGCATTTGTATTCCCCACTGTCCTGCATGCGTGCTTTCACAATGTCCCATGATGAATTTGTCACTGTCAAACTGGTTCCGTTGTGGGTCCACAGAGGGGACTCATCTTCAGAGGAACTGTTCGTACTACATGTAAGAGTCACAGTGTCTCCTCTAAATATTTTTCTCCATGGTGGATTCAAGGACACCTTAGATTTCCAGATGGCTTTGAGAAGAACAGATTGTGGAAAGAGATATGGAAGGAGGGAAAATATCATTGAAATCTGTTCAGCCTCCAGAGTACAGGCATAATAATAGTCAATCAATGGTCAGTCTATCCTTAAACTGTTGGTGATAAGAAACTATCCTGAGTCCTAGGATTAAAGGAGGGAGGGAAGAATCTTGTGGTCCCACCTAAGGACCCTAGCTCCCAACCTAGGAAAAAGCAGGACATAAATGTAAGATATTAAAAAACAAAAGAGGATAATCCCTCTAATTTTCTTGATTCCCATTTCAGTATCTGTAAATGAGGGTTGAAGTCTTTTTTCAGGCAGAGATTATGTCTGTGATGTTCATACATAGTTCAGCACAATGACTACTACATAGTGAGTATTCATTAAATATTTATTGAGTTGATGAATGAGTGAATAATGAATGAATTAAGGTAGTGGACTAAATTAAATATGTGGCCTCTCCCAGATCTAAATTTTTATGACTATTTAATTGTGAGTGAATAGGGAATGAAAATTATATGTCAATTCTGGAAGGTACTGAGAATCACCAAGAAGATCAGTCTTAAAAGGCTTTCAAGAACAAAGAGATGTGGCACAAATTTGAACGAAGACTTTGGAAGTGGCCAGGTGGTGATGAGGAAGAGGTGATATGGTCAAAAGAGAACTAGACTTGGCTTTAAGGGACTTACATTAGAATCCAGTGCCTTGTTAGCCATGTAACCTCCAACAAATTACTTAATCTGAGTTTCAGTATCCTCAATTATAAAATGGCAATAATAATAACAGTGATGATGATGTAAGAATTGAATGAGTTTATATCATAGTGTCTGGAGCAGAGGCCGAGACAGATGCTCAGCAGACATGATTGTTTGCATAAAAGAGGAAAAGGGTGACTTGAGAGAATGAAGTGCTGTATGGGAAGCTTTTGAATGGGGGAAAGAAGGAAGACGAGGCAGGAGGAAGTGCGATAGACAGGGAAGAGCAGATTAATAATCATTAAAAAATAGATGATGGGATGAGGGGAAAGGATGAAGGGAGGGCAATTACCAGACACATTGAAATGCTGAGGGAACAAGGACAGAGGACTCACCTGCTGACATGCCATCTGGAGCTGCAAAATCCAGAGACAATAAGTTAGTGTCTGTCCCCAGCCTTCTGGATACCTGAAGACTGGGATCTGGTTATGATGCTGAGGTCTACATTCATGGAGTTTTAAGGGCCAACCACCTTTTCAGGACTCTGTTCTAGGGAGAAAAGGAGCTTCTCTCCTTCCTCTGCTGTCCCTCCTTCGTCCTCTAGGAAAAGCCAGCTTGATAGCAAAGACCAGACTTTCAGTCCGGCTTCCTCCTTAGATGATGCTCAACGCCCCTTCTTCTGCTATCCAGCTCATCCTCCCTACAGAATCCCTGGGAAATGACCCACAGTTTGCTCATAATCTAGAAAAAGTCAGCAATAAAATTGTCAACTTTCCCTCACCAGCCACTCCCCCAATCTGTTCTGGCCCCTTCAGGGGGGCTGGTAACTCTACTTACAGAAAAGCAGCAGAGCTATCCAGAGCAGGGCAGGTGCTCTCAAGGGAATAGTAAGCATTTTCTCCGTGGCCTCCAACTGAGCTGCAGAGATCCAGAGCCTTAGAATAAACTTGAAAGTAAAAAGGAGAAGGAAATGTTCTCTGTGTCATATCTGGTTAATGCATCAGCTGCACTTGGGTTTGCTTCCTTCTCTGGAGATAACATTCAGAGTGACGCCTAAAAGGGCAATTTTATATATGTAGTTTTTAAATCATTTATTGATTTTTTTTCTTTTTTTGATTGCAATACACAGCATTCAGGATCTTAGTTCCCCAATCAGGGATTGAAACCATGCCCCTTGCAGTGGAAGTGGATGCACAGTCTTAACCACTGGACCATCAGAGAGGTCTCCAGGGCAATTTTATATTTACCCCCATACTGCACTCTCCATTCCACCTCTGTGTACACACCTGGAATCTAGTGGGAGAGAGGCAGAGGTTAGGCACACAGGAACAAAACTTTCCTAAACTATCAACATATAGTTAGTTTGTTTGCAACTTAGACAAGTGGGGTGCAGAGGAGAGAAGAATAAAAATAACAGTTAATTATTCACCGAATATAGGTCAGGCACTATGCTAAATACACCTTATATTTCATTCATTTCTCAGAATAATTCTATGAAGAGGTACCATTATTATCCACACTTTATAGAATGGAAAACTGGAGCTTAGAGAGGTAAAGTCATTTATCTTAGAGTACTCCCTAGTAAATCGCTAATTTGGGGCTCAAACATTTGAAAAATCGAATCCTAGAGTACAACTCACAATCATGATGATCTACTGTTTATGCATGTCTACAAGTATGGCCCGAATTCTAGCTGAAATTCTGTTGTGGTTCTCCAGAGTTACCAAACCTCTTGTTAACTAATTTCCTTCTGATTCATTAGTGCACAAATCCACAAATTTTCATCTGCTTCCCTGATGACCCACTGTCCGACCAGCCAAATTGGAGATATTTTCAGAGACTCCTCTCCATGGGTCCTGATGAAGTCTACAACACAGGGAGGCAGATGTTAAACCATAACTTACAGGGATCTCAGTAATATAATTTATTTTATTTTATTGCTCCAGCTTTTGTCCATTTTTATGTTTTTAATCCTCTAGCCTGATCACCCTTTCTCCTTTAAATCCACATCTGTTTTCTTCCCTCCAGGACCTCAATGACTAATTCTTCTCTTTTTAACTCTAGGTCAGAATTAGTCACCTTCTTCCAGGATTTGATATTGATAATGATACTGGAGATAATATCTCCATAAATATCTACAGTGGCTTGCCCTCCACAAAGTTTTTTTCATGTGTGGTGTTATTATGTGGCCCTTGCCAAAACTCTGAAATAGCAGAGGCAATATGAAGTCAGCATTCTATTATGCCAGCTTTTCCACACTGACTGTTTTTTTAATGTATGTAATTATATTTATTTATGTCTGTATTCTTGGCTGTGCTGGGTTTTCGTTGCTGCACGTGTCTTCTCTAGTTGTGGCAAGCAGGGGCTACTCTGTAGTTGCAGGGCATCGGCTTCTCACTGCGGCAGCTTCTCTCGTTGTGGAGCATGGCCTATAGGGCATGAAGGCTTCAGTGGTTGCTGCCTCTGGGCTCAGTGGTTGCAGCTCCCGGGCTCTAGAGCTTAACAGTTGCGGCCCACGCGCTTAGTTACTCCTCAGCATGTGGGGTCCTCCCAGACCAGATATCAAACCTGTGTCTCCTGCATTGACAGGAGTACCCTTTACCATTGAACCACCAGGGAAACCCCACCAACTGTTGAATTAAGACTAATGAATTAAACATAAAGTCGCTGCATGTAAAGATCTAACCAAAGCTTTCAGCTTCTCTGAAATTAGAGAATATAGGTCTACAGATTCCTAAACAGGAATTTTCAGATAAGAAAGATTGTGACTGGTCCCAGGTTGTGCAATATCTTAGTGACAGATCTTTAAAGAAAGCAGAGAGTTATTTTGGAAAGTGTAATTATTTAAAGATCTGAATTCAAATACTCCTAGTATTTATGTGATTAGGGTTTACCTATAAAATAGAGACAATAATGATATCCAGATCATGTCTTTATTATGAGGTTTAAGAAGATAATAAATGTGTAAAATGCATTGAACAGCATCTGGTATGTAAAAGATGCTCTGTAAATCTATCTTTCCCTCCTTTATTGTTGTTGTTGTTCAGTCACTAAGTCACTTCTGACTCTTTGTGATGCCATGGACTGCAGCATGCCATGCTTCTCTGTCCTTCACTATCTCCAGGAGTTCACTCAAACTCATGTGCATTGAGTTGGTGAGGTCATCCAACCATCTCATCCTCTATTGCCTGCTTCTCCTCCTGCTCCCAATTTTGCCCAGCCTCAGGGTCTTTTCCAATGAGTCGGCTCTTCCCACTAGTTGGCCAAAGTATTGGAGCTTCAGCTTCAGCATCAGTTCTTCCAATGAATATTCAGGGTTGATTTCCTTTCAGGTTGATTGGTTTGATCTTATTGCAGTCCAAGGGACTCTCAAGCGTCTTCTCCAGCACCACAATTCGAAATCATCATTTCATCGGTTCTCAGCCTTCTTTATGGGCCAACTCTCACATCCATACACGGCTACTGGAAAAGTCATAGCTTTGACTATATGGACCTTTGTCAGCAAAGTGATATCTCTGCTTTTTAATACACTGGTTTGCTGTAACTTTTCTTCCAAGGGGCAAGAGTCTTTTAATTTCACAGCTATAGTCACCATCCACGGTGATTTTGGAGACCAAGAAAATAACATCTGTCACTATTTCCATTGTTTCCCCATCTATGTGCCAGGAAGTGGTGGGACTGGATGCCATTTATTACCATTATTCAATAAAGACTCAGGAGAAACATGCATTTCAATAGGACTAAGGCAATCAGCAAATACATAGGATGTTTTACTTGATAACCAGTATGTTATGCCAATATAATTTATGTAAGTAATCTCACTCCTCCCCATAGTAATGAAGAAGAGAGTATTATAGGAAAGAATAGAATGGTAAAAATTGTTTGGGGACGAGGAGGAGAAAGAAATGGGGAAGATGCAATTTTTGAGGCATTGTCAGAGGGCAGTATATATTTGAAAATACCAAGATCCTAGAAGAGACAAAGATGACATCTGTTTCACCACTTTGTTGAGAGTTTGTCCATGAGAGTTACCAGATATTCTTTTACCCCATGACAGCGATTCTACAATAAAATTATCCTTCAGAGACAGTCACTTTACTGTGACTCGAAAAGTCTATTTTAAAGCCTCCCCCCAAGTCTTCAGTTATTCCCTGCTTGAATGGGAGGTGGACTGGAATTCAAGATGTACTAGTTCTTAATATGGAGAGAATAAGGTTTGTTGTTAACACACTATTTCCATTTCCTCCACCATCCTAAAGATTTTGCTTCAGTGTCCAGCAGTGAAATGAAGGTAGTGTTTTGGTAGCAGTAATGGCAATGATTTAACCAATTCAACTAAAGCAGTTCATTAAAGCTTAAAAAACAAACCAAGCCACCCATCCTCAACCCACACAACAACAACAAAACCAAAAATATCAACATCAGGAAGAATAAGTCATATCCTAAAACCACAGGTACCCAAAGGAACAAAATGAGAATTCAGAAGGGACAAATAAACACAAGATTAAATCATAGTTCTGCTCTACCCTAACATAACTGGTTGATTCACCAGTCAAGTCCCACATATCCTTTATCTTATTATAAAAAACAAATTCTCCCAATTTTATTATCTACTACCTGGGTGGAGTATGCTATTGATTTCTTGCATTCTGCCTGTAGATATCAGAAACATGTGCTCACTGGGACCCATAGAATTTTGTCCTAATCTCACTTCTTATAATAAGTGTTGAGTCCAGATATTCATGTGCTCAACACTCATTAACAACATCTGTGTCCCAAATTTTGACCCATTATTGGTTTTCAGAAAACTTAGTGGTTGGGGTGGTTTTTAGTTTTATTTATTTATTTTTTTGGTCTCACTGCACAGCATGCAAGATCTTAGTTTTCTGGTGAGGGATTGAACCCAGGCTCACTGCAGTGAAAGCACAGAGTCTTAGCCACTGGACCATCAGGGAAGTCCCCAAAACCTTTATCTGTTCTTCACTTTGTAGCAGTGGGGAATTGAAACTCAATTGGCCATGCATGAACTGTTAGGATCTACTCATTGTGAGGTGTCCAGATGAGGCATCTCTGTGGCATCTTGTAGATAGGGAACAGTCTGAACCATAAGGTGCACTCAAGCAAATGTGACCTTTGCCTGATAAATACTATGTTCCAGCCAAGAGACCTCGAGGGCCTCTGACTTGTCTTTCAGCCTCCAACAGATACAATCATTAAGTGACCCGATCTTTCCTTCAGAACAGACAGAACAGAATTATAAGCCTGCTGAGGAAGATTCCTAGGAAGAATGGTAGTGTAAAAAAAAAGAAAAGAAAAATGAATGCTGGACTAGTATATTAAATTTAAATATTAAAAGAAAAAATAATTATCCAGGAATATTTTAAAGAGGTAAGTGTAAGACTGATTAGGTATTCAGGCTCTGAGCAGGCCTTGGAGTTTGATTCTCAGCTCAGATCACTTATTAGTTACCTGGCTCTCCACAAGTTACTAAATCTCTCTGTAACTCAGCATCTTCTCTGGTTAAATGAGGATAGTGGCAGCACTTGTTGTTGAGGGTATTAAATGAGTTAATACAGTAAAAGCTGTATAAGAGATGCTGGCAGATAGTAAATGTTGTGCATGATTTTATTACTGTTATTACAATCATTTTGTTAGGATCCTTTGGACTTTGGAGCAGCAGAGAGAAACTCTTTCTGTGCATAGGAAAATGAACAGGAAAGGCTACTGGTCCAGAAGGCAATGCAGCCCGGATCACATAGGAGTGATTGTGCCTCAAGGAGACCCTTCCTCCACTCACAGGTTAGGGGGTAGAGGAGAGAAGTTGCTCTGTGGGAGTCCTGAGATCATTCCCAGGTGTGGTTCTAGACAAAGTCCAGTTTTGCAGAGTCAGCCCTCAAGCCGTATATAGTGTAGGCTAGGTTTATTTTACCCTTCCTTACAGAATTACACAGTTAAAAATGGTAACAACTCTTTTTTTTAAAGGAATCCCTTTCAGGCTGTTAGCAGATAAGGACAAGAGGTCTTAGTCCAGCCAAGGATATTTGCATTTTAATAAGTAACTTTTGGAAGCTGGAAGGAGTAGCTTGTTGCTTGTCTCAGTGATGAGTGTGCAGGATACATTTTTAGCATTTAGTAGGCAACCCAATGTCCTGTAATATCCAGGGTAGCCTTGCATAATATAAAGAATTGTTCTGCCTTTACACTGTTTTCAAATGTCCAGCCAGGTATATTATAGTTATTTGAGCCTTGAATATATTTGACAAATACTGCAAAGCATTTTTACATTTTTTCATATATACTGGATTTTATAGGAAAGAAACTATTGTGTCCTCTGATGGAAAACTATTCTTGTGTCACTTGTAAACTGGCATTGCCTCTTGGTGGATGTCATAACCAAGTCAAAGTTTGGGAGGAGGGATGATTTATTATTACTAGTGGTAAATAGGGAGACCTTTTCCAAAGCAGTACCTTCCCGAAGAGCAAAACTGGGGAAGTTTTAAGCTAAGGGTAGCAAGAATCCCTTAGAAGAAATGGAGTAGCCATCATGGTCAACAAAAGAGTCCAAAAGGCAGTACTTGGATGCAATCTCAAAAACGATAGAATGATCTCTGTTCATTTCCAAGGCAAACCATTCAGTATCACAGTAATCCAAGTCTATGCCCCGACCAGTAACACTGAAGAAGCTGAAGTTGAATGGTTCTATGAAGACCTAAAAGACCTTCTAGAACTAACACCCAAAAAAGATGTCCTTTTCATTATAGGGGACTGGAATGCAAAAGTAGGAAGTCAAGAAACACCTGATGTAACAAGCAAATTTGGCCTTGGAGTACAGAATGAAGCAGGGCAAAGGCTAATAGAGTTTTGCCAAGAGAACGCACTGGTCATAGCAAACACCCTCTTCCAACAACACAAGAGAAGACTCTACACGTGGACATCACCAGACGGTCAACACCGAAATCAGATTGATTATATTCTTTGCAGCCAAAGATGGAGAAGCTCTATACAGTCAGCAAAAACAAGACCGGGAGCTGACTGTGGCTCAGATCATGAACTCTTTATTGCCAAATGCAGACTTAAATTGAAGAAAGTAGGAAAAACCACTAGTCCATTCAGGTATGACCTAGATCAAATCCCTTATGAGTATACAGTAGAAGTGACAAATAGATTTAAGAGACTAGATCTGATAGACAGAGTGCCTGATGAACTATTGACAGTGGTTCGTGTCATTGTACAGGAGACAGGGATCAAGACCATCCCCATGGAAAAGAAATGCAAAAAAGGAAAATGGCTGTCTGGGGAGGCCTTACAGATAGCTGGGAAGAGAAGAGAAGTGAAAAGCAAAGGAGAAACGGAAAGATATTCCCATCTGAATGCAGAGTTCCAAAGAATAGCAAGGAGAGATGAGAAAGCCTTCCTCAGCGATCAGTGCAAAGAAATAGAGGAAAACAACAGATTGGGAAAGACTAGAGATCTCTTCAAGAAAATTAGAGATACCAAAGGAACATTTCATGCAAAGATAGGCTCGATAAAGGACAGAAATGGTATGGACCTAACAGAAGCAGAAGATATTAAGAAGAGGTGGCAAGAATACACAGAAGAACTGTACAGAAAAGATCTTCACGACCCAGATAATCACGATGGTGTGATCACTCACCTAGAGCCAGACATCCTGGAATGTGAAGTCAGGTGGGCCTTAGAAAACATCACTACGAACAAAGCTAGTGGAGGTGATGGAATTCCAGTTGAACTATTTCAAATCCTGAAAGATTATGCTGTGAAAGTGCTACACTCGATATGCCAGCAAATTTGGAAAACTCAGCAGTGGCCACAGGACTGGAAAAGGTCAGTTTTTGTTCCAATCCCAAAGAAAGGCAATGCCAAAGAATCCTCAAACTACCTCACAATTGCACTCATCTCACATGCTAGTAAAGTAATGTTCAAAATTCTCCAAGCCTGTTTTCAGCAATACGTGAACCATGAACTTCCAGATGTTCAAGCTGGTTTTAGAAAAGGCAGAGGAACCAGAGATCAAATTGCCAATATCCGCTGGATCATCGAAAAAGCGAGAGAGTTCCAGAAAAACATCTATTTCTGCTTTATTGACTATGCCAAAGCCTTTGACTGTGTGGATCACAATAAACTGTGGGAAATTCTGAAAGAGATGGGAATACCAGACCATCTGACCTGCCTCTTAAGAAACCCGTATGCAGGTCAGGAAGCAACAGTTAGAACTGGACATGAAACAGCAGACTGGTTCCAAATAGGAAAAGGAGTACTTCAAGGCTATATATTGTCACCCTGCTTATTTAACTTCTATGCAGAGTACATCATGAGAAACGCTGGGCTGGAAGAAACACAAGCTGGAAGCAAGATTGCCGGGAGAAATATCAATAACCTCAGATATGCAGATGACACCACCCTTATGGCAGAAAGTGAAGAAGAACTAAAGAGCCTCTTGATGAAAGTGAAAGAGGAGAGTAAAAATGTTGGCTTAAAGCTTAACATTCAGAAAACTAAGATCATGGTATCTGTTCCCATCACTTCATAGGAAATAGATGGGGAAACAGTGGAAACAGTGTCAGACTTTATTTTTTTGGACTCCAAAATCACTGCTGATGGTGATTGCAGCCATGAAATTACAAGACGTTTGCTCCTTGGAAGGAAGGTTATGGCCAACCTAGATAGCATATTCAAAAGCAGAGACATTACTTTTCCAACAAAAGTCCGTCTAGTCAAAGCTATGGTTTTTCCAGTGGTCATGTATGGATGTGAGAGTTGGACAGTGAAGAGGGCTGAGCGCCGCATAATTGATGCTTTTGAACTGTGGTGTTGGAGAAGACTCTTGAGAGTCCCTTGGACTGCAAGGAGATCCAATCATTCCATCCTAAAGGAGATCAATCCTGGGTGTTCATTGGAAGGACTGATGTTGAAGCTGAAATTCCAATACTTTGGCCACCTCATGCGAAGAGCTGACTCATTGGAAAAGACCCTAATGCTGGGTAGGATTGGGGGTGGGAGGAGAAGGGGATGACAGAGGATGAGATGGTTGGATGGCATTACTGACTCAGTGGACATGGGTTTGGGTAGACTCCGGGAGTTGGTGATAGACAGAGAGGCCTGGCGTGCTGCAATTCATGGGGTCGCAAAGGCTCGGACATGACTGAGCGACTGAACTGAACTGAGCTGAACATATATATTCTTGAAGGGGCTTGAGCAGAAGAGAATCAGCATATAATTAGGATCAAGGTTGAGTACAAGGTTTAGCTGATTGAAGTCAAGAGGGTCAGCATCGTCATTCTGTCTTCCACCTTGGTTACTGCAGAATTCAAAGACCATATCCAATTGTTATGTATATCACTTAAGGAGGAACTAGAACTCTGTCTTATAGCTAACTCTTATTTCTTGACTGCTTTTCCTTTGTTCTTACATTCCCTTACTTAAGATCATTGGTTAGTGAGACTTGTTGAAGGGTAAACATTGTGACCAGGCTTAGATCACAAAATGGCTTCTCATGTTAAGAAAGTCAAGCCTGGTTCTCTTTCTCTGGGGATCCCCTACACTATCTGCTTACATTTGGTTTTCCTAGAAGAGCGTCCTTTGATCATTCACTGTTTCCCCAAATCAGATCACCAACAGCCACATTGTTCCTGATCATTGTATTGTTACCAGATTAGTCAACTAGACCCCACCAGGATCCTAGCCATCCCTTGTCTTACCCAGGGAGGTTCTTTTTCTGCTTGGATCTGTTGCTGCCAATAAGGAAACTGATGTTGAGATTAGAACTGCATCAGCTTTATTCAATGTTCAAAGAATGAAGAAGCAGGAACTTGGTTCACAAATCAACTTCTCAACCTAGTTTAGACAGAGAAACCATGTATGCAAGAGGGTCAAGGTAAAAGGCAAGGAACTGGAGAGTGTTGGAGGGATATTCCTATGTAATCCAAGCACAGGGGTGTGGTTTGGACCTGGAACTGATGCAGCACTCCTGTTCAGTCCTTGTGTGGGCTTTTCTAGGTGTTGTCATGGCAATGGTTAACTGTCTTGGCACCTATGGGTGTGTCACTTAGCATATGCTAATATATTACAATGAGCATATAATGAGACTCTAGGACCACTTCTAAGGGCCACTAGAAGTCAAATCTTCTACTATCTTGGGCCTAGTTGGTTCTAATCAGTTCTTGCTTTTCTCTTTGCAGCTTCCTTCTGAAACTTAGATAAGAGGGGCAGAGGTATGACTCTTGGGCAATAGCCTTGGTAACAGTATCACCAATACCTCACTGCTGTATAGGACTACATTTATAGCTGTCATATTTATCATGGATATACTTTCTTACTGTAAGTTATTTCATTTTATTTATTTTTTATATTAAGACTGGGAATTATATTGATTTTAAAATAAATGTGTGTGCCTAGGTAGGAGTGATGGATCCAGTTTCAGGTACCTGAAACTTCCACAATTTGGAGCATCCTCCTTAAAAAGGTGATTAGAAAGTTATGAATACAGTATTAGATATTAGAATGACTATTTATCTAAAACAAGAAAACAAACTCAACAAATTGCAAAGTATAAAACCTGGAGAAGGACGTGAATATTATAATATCCAGAAATACTTTTCCTACATATCTTTACAACATACTCTGCTCTCCTCTTCATTGGACAGTGATATCACAATATCACATTTTACAGAATGTTGGGAAGGAAGAAATTTTCCTCTACCCTTCTTGGTTCTTCAGGTTGGTCTAAGAAATAAATTGACATGAGAGAGATTAATAGGAGAAAATCAAACAAAAGTTTAATGTTGTGTAGACATGTGAGGAACCCAGGAGAACTGAGTAACTCATGAAAAGGGCAGAAGCCCTCACTTAAAATACCACCCTCAGGTAAAGACAAAAAAGATTGTGGAAGGTGGAGGGAGTCAATGAGGAAGGTTACCTGGAAAAGCACAGTAAAAAAGGGTAAGGTTGTTATGCAGATTTAAGTCTGTGCTTTCTCCATTAATAAGAATCTCTAGAGATTTGGTCATCCTCTTCTTCCTGTTTCAGCAAGGGAGACAGACTTACAGATGGAGATTTCCCTTATAAACGTTTCCTACAAAAGATTAACTTCTACTTGGTTTTCAGAGTTTTCCCCCTGTTTTCTGTTAGAAAATAACCAGCTTAAAATACTTAATCTGCCAAAGAGACATATTTTGGGGTGGCAATTTTTGCTTCGCTACAAGATAAACTAGAAATATAATTCATTCTTTGCTCTAGCATCACTGATCTGCATTTATTTTCTATTATTGATAGTTGGGGTGCATGGAAAATGTGGTTGCCAAGCAACAATTAACATTAAGTTTACACGGGAAAAGAGCTTTATTTGGGGTCTTAAGAATCGTGATTCTGGAGACAGAGATTTGGGTAAAACCTAAGGAGTGTTCCAGGGAAGAGAAAGAGTCAGGGGCTTGTAAAGGTACAAGCTACAAGGGTTCTAAATTGTCTAGCAAGAATTGTGATTGACTCTGAAGCAAGTCAGGCAATATTTGTGCTTACGGAAGCACATGCTGTTTTAGAGCAGGGGTTCAATAAGTATCTTGAGAGGACAGTAGTGCAAAATGATAGATTCCATTCAGACTGAGACATGCATAAGTCCCACTTCCTCAGTGGCTTCCTGACTCCATCTGAGAAAACTGTCTTAGCAATAGTGACTCCATTTTCCTTTTTCTTTCACACCATTCACTCTTTGTAGTACTGCTGCAGGTTTGAGCTTTACAAACAGAAATTATGATCAATTCTATACTGCTTAATCCCCATCAAAAAAAATAGACAAAATCATCACAGTGTGCTTATAATTTTGTATTCTACATTATTGAGTAGATTCCTGATAGGAGATAACTTCCATTTTCACTAGATGGGGGAATGAACCAAATCCTCTGCCTACAATTTTACACACATCTGATGCTTAGAAAAATATTTTGACAAGATTAACTTCTGACTCCAGATATATCAACCTTGTCTTCCTTCATTGCCCACAAATTTCCAATGCCAAATACTGGAGGATGCATTCAAGCTGCATCGTGACCTTTGCCCCTCCACCTTTGTGTCCTGAAGTCAGGAGAGCTGGCTCTTAGTGGCGTTTTCCTGGAAGCCATTTCTACTCAAGGCTGGCTTGAGGTACTTTCCCATACCTGAAAGTGACTGTGAACCATGTGCATCTATTATACTGAAACAGAACTAAACAATCCTCAACTCAAGTTCATTTTGTCTGTATCCCAAAATCTTTCTGCAGCTACTCTCATGCTGCCAATAAAAAAGAAAGTATGACAGAGGGAAATCTGATGGGGAAAAGACAATGGTCTTATTCAAATGTAGCTAAAATATATTACTTTTGCAAATGTTACAGAAACATATGATCACTTCCAGCACATGCTGATAGATTGGAAATTGCAGAAAGTATAAAATATGATTGCTGAGTTTTCAGTTCTAATAATTGGGTAAACGTTGATACCATTTATTATGTGGTGAAATCTGAGAAAGTACCAGATTTAGGAAGGAAAATCAAGTCTTCTGGTTTGGAGATATTGGAGTTTGAAGTGTCTTTGTGATATTGAAGTGTTTATGCTGAGAAGCAATGTGAGGACTAGAGACATAAATTTGAAAATCACTGGCAAATTTATAAAGCCACTAGAATAAGATGAGATTAGCTAAAGAGAGAGGAAGAGTAGCTAGAAAATAGAGAAGATCCCAGGACAGAGCATAAAGAATCCCAGTACTTGGAAGAGGGATAGAATAGGAAGAGCCAGAAAAGAGACTAGAAGAAACAGCCAGGAAAGTGGGATACATCTCAGGGAATTCAATCTCAGTCACTAAAACTGAAGAATATAGTTCTAGTGGAAATGACTGATTATAGAATCGTGTTGAGAGGTGAAATAAGAGAATAAAATTGTTCTTTGGATTTAGCAATATGGAAAATTTGGGGATCTTAACAACAGCAGTTTCAGTGGATTAGGATGTGCGGAAGCAAGGTTGAAGGACGTTGAAAAGTAAATAAGTGAGAACGTAGAGACAGCATGTGTAGAACACTTTCTGAGTTTTGCTGTGGAATGGTGATATAGGAGGATGTGGGGTCAAGAGAGGGTTTGGTTTTTATGTTGTTTTTGTCTTCGCAACCCCATGGACTGTAGCATGCCAGCCTTCCCTGTCCCTCACCATTTCCCAGAGTTTGCTGAAGTTCATGTCCATTGCATTGGTGATGCCATCCAACCATCTCATCCTCTGTTGCCCTGTTCTCCTCCTGTCTTCAATCTTTCCCAGAAGAAGGGTCTTTTCCAATGAATCAGCCAAAGTGTTGGAGCTTCAGCTTTAGCATCAGTCCTTCCAATGCGTATTCAACATTGATTTCTTTAAGATTGACTGGTTTGATCACCTTGCTGTCCAAGGGACTTTCAAGAGTCTTCTCCAGCACCACAGTTCAAAAGCTTCAATTTTTTGACGCTCTGCCTTCTTTATATATATAGTCCAGCTCCCACAACCCTACATGACTACTGGAAAGACCATAGCCTTGACTAGATGGATCTTTGTTAGCCAAGTGATATCTTTGCTTTTTGGATTTTATAGGAGAAGCTAGATCATATTCGTTAGCTGATAGGAAGCAGGGCAGGTAATGAGGGAAGACAAAGTTAAATAGTTGAAAGAGTTAAGTCCTTGAATGGACAAAAAGGGAAAAATGGTTTCACTCTTTCAATTCAATCAAAAGGTCTCGAACACAACACAGGTGTTTCTGCTATAACATCATATGAATTTATTTTTAAAAGTCCTTGCATTCTGCAAAAACACACACTAAAAATAACAAATCTTTGGGGAGAAAAATATTATGGCAGATCATTCAAATCGTATAACCAGAGCACTAACAAAAACATTAGCATTTCTACTAAATAAATTAAATGGTTAAAAGGATATGTTAAATTTCTAATTAAATGAATAAAATCAACAATCGACATAGGGTTTGATCTTCTCCAAAGATAAAGGTGGGTTGATGGAAGAATGTCACAGGGAGAAAATGCATACAAGCCAGAGAAAACTATGTAAGAACATTCTCAAGACAGACATGTGGTAAAGCTAAGCCAGGAAGAAAACCTTTAAGTGAATGACTTTTGTGTAGGGTGTTCTGTTCCTTGCTGTGTTTCAGTGTGCTAATAAAACCTATGTTTGGCTACTATTCCTTGACAATAATAAAGAAAATTAACATGGTCAGAAAAATCTTGTATGAACTAACTCCCACATTATACTGACATTATCCCTTGGTTTACCAATAGTATGTGGAATATTTTCATTTCAGAAACATCTATTGTATCACAGAAACTGTATTTCTTGACTTGTTCAGCAGCTGTTACATGCATAGCAATCTACTGAATACTGTGCAGGAGCAAAGATGCAAAAAATGTAGGTCCCTCTAACTGTAAGCACAACCTTCGCCCTAGAACTCAGTTATGCCACACACTCTAAACTTTTACACAAGACAAAACATAATAGTTTGGTCACCAAGCAGAGCCAAAGACCTGTAGTTACTCCTCAAGAGTCACAGATAATATTCTGAGCCATATATTAGGAGCTGTTTTTCAGACACTGAAGCCCCCTCACCAGGTGGAAGAAGGTGACTCCATGATGACCAGACAACAGCTGTGACATAAACCACTCCACTCCACACAATTCTGAGAACTGTCCCCAAGAAGTGGGAGCAAATGCTAAAACTAGAGTTTAACAGTCCTCAAAACAGCCAAAGATAATGCTGATCAGACTCCCACATCACTGATATCAAGATGACTGTCAGAACTGACTGTGCCATCCTTCTCCCTCCCTCCTCCCGTACAACCCTGAAACACCCCTTTAAAAACTTCTGCCCCCTGAGCAGCAATTGGAAGTTGACCCTCAGACACAAGTCCACCTTCTCTCCCAGTTGCCAGCATCTGAAATAAAGCTGCCTTTCCTTTCCTACTGACCCCTGTCTCTTGAGAACCAGCTATCAAGCAGCAAGCAGGCAGATCTGGGGTCAGTAACAAAACCACATTTGACTTTGTCAAAATCTTGATTTCCACAGGCAGAAATAAAAAAGGAAAAATTATAATATGTTCCAATAAAAATAATAAACATGTAGTAGCAATATTAATAACTATTAACATTTACTGAGAATTTACTCTATATCAGAGTGATGTAACCCAATTAATACTCACAGAAACCCTGTGAAGTAGATAACCCTTAGCATCCTGATTTCCATGAAGTAGAGAGATCATACAACTATTGAATGACAGAGCCATGATTTGAAGCTTAGAGATTTGAAGAGCTAGGTTCTTTAAAATGGGGAAGGAAGGCATTCAACACAGTGCTCAAACACGTTTCCCACCACATCTGGGATTATTGAATCATTCCATCTACCTCCAATAAATTGAGAACTCATGGTCATCTTTTGCCTTAAGGCTTACAAAGCATTGTTCTGGAAGAGCATCTAATGTTGCTAGAGCTTACAGGAAAAGTCCAAAAAGAAGTGATGAACCTGAGAGGGGGGTGTGCTAGGAGTTACTCTATATTGTCAACATTCTGTGCGGAAAAGCTAAGCAAAGGCCCCAGGGGTTAGGTGAGAAAAACAGAAGGCAGTAGAGACATGCTATCTTACCTGTCTTCTGATAACAAGAGGCTGATGGGGACTCCAATAGCAAGAGGCTGTGGAGTGGGCTGCCTGTGTTGAAAGCTGAAGCAGATTGAACCTTGCTAGATGGATAATTGGAACTGTGCAGACCAATGAACACAGGTCCTTCTGGAAAGCCTAGAGGTACTCCTGCGAGAACACCTACTTTTGAATAACTGACAAATGAAAAAGAACAATCAACAATGCTAAAAAAAAAATAGCAACAACTAATGAAAAGGGGACATGACTGCATCCGCACCTCCATTTATAGGGTGGTGTTCATTTCAGGAATAGCAGCAACAACAAAACAAGGAGCTGATAGCTAATGCACTGTGGATAATTGCTTTTCATTCTCCATTCTCTCTTCTCGCCTTTCAGGAAGGAAGTCGATGACGTTGGGGGGAAAGGGGATTGTATGGTCACCACACTTCCCTTCCCAGTACATAGCAAGCCACTGGAGCCATGAGCCTATTCTACGTTTGGGGAAAGGTGGAAGGGTAGGGGCTGATGGAGACTGGAGAGAATTTCAAAGAAAATATAAATTTTGGAAATAACAGGATTGTGTTTAATAACTCCAATGATATAATTTAATAACACAAAGGGATTAGAAGTTTATGAAATTGGTCTAAGATATCACGGGAGCCAGCTGCCCAACAGGCATGAGGCTGCAGTAGGAGCTTTTGAAAAAAATTAATTTTATGATTATACCTCATAAGTTGAGACTTCTTTCAAAAAAGTTGTGTCTATGAAATGGAAAGGTTGGACTGCATGAGCTGTAAGGTCTCCTCCACTTCTAACATCTGAGCCTTTTTTGGCAATTAGGATTGTAGGAGTTCAAGAAGATAAGTCCCTGGAACAGTGTGGCCCTGTGGTGGTTCCCAAAGGGCAGTGATTCCCGCTGCCTTGTTGATGAGTCCTTCATTCTCCTGCCTGGCCTGCTAGGTTGACAGTTCAGGATAGTAACCTTGCCTTCTATGATACTGTCTCAAAGCTGGCAGAGGTGAAAAGAAAAAGCCACAGGAGGTGGTGGTAGATTTGAAAGTGTAAATCAAAGAAAGAAAGGAGTTCAAAGCAGAATACTGAAAGGATGGTGGGATTGATGATAACCATGGGACATTGGCTAGAAGTGACTTGAGGAAGAGATAAATGGTATTTTCAATTTCCTCTCAGTGGGGCTTCCCAAGTGGTGCAGTGGTAAAAGAATCTGGCTGCCAATACAGGAGATGTGAGTTTGATCCTTGGGTCAGGAAGATCCCCTAGAGGAGGAAAGGACAACCTACTCCAGTATTATTACTTGAAAAATTCAAAGGACAGAGGAGCCTGGCAGGCTACAGTCCATAGTGTTGCAAAGAGTCAGAAATGACTGAGCACACATCAGTCTTTATCCTAAGTCCCAAAGTAGAGAAAAATATCAAAGTTTTAAAACAGGAAAATACGTTAGAGATAATTTAAATTTCTTTGTTTTAAGGACTGAGAAATCTGAACATCAAAGCATGGTTTGTGCAAGTTTTATATCTAAGCCATTCATCAGTGGCAAACACAGAGCTAAATTATGGGGTTCTGTTTGCTTGTTTGTTTTGGCTGAAGGTTTAGGACTGAGAAAAGGATGAAAGACTGAGTGCTCTTAAGGACTAATAACTCAATTTGGGAGAAAGAGAGTAATGAAGTGAATAAAGAAATGAACAAAAATATACCAAGCAGAGAATTAAATCAGAGTGATGTGACTGAGTAGGTGGTTAATTTGGATATTTAGGTTAATTACATACTGAAATGAAAAGAGTGCAGTAGAATCTCTTTTAACAACCCCAAGTTCACTGACTCACTAGATTAAAAGGCATTCACTATCTCCTCTGTAAAACAGATGGACAAATGCATGTACTGTGCTTAGTCACTCAGTCATGTCTAACTCTTTGTGACCCCATGGACTGTAGCCCTTCAGGCTCCTCTGTCCATGGGGATTCTCCAGGCAAGAAAACTTGAGTGGGTTGGCATGCCCTTCTCCAGGGGATCTCCCCAACCCAGGAATCGAACCCAGGTCTCCTGCATTACAGGTGTATTCTTTACTGTCTGAGCCACCAGGGAAGCCCATATGCTAAATGACCCATATGCTAAATGGTAAGCTTCTCTGGTAAGCTTCTCTGTTTAAGTTTAGAAGCACCAAGAGATAGTAATGGTATCACAGAATCAACGCTGAAGAAAATTTCAAGACAGGGAGTGATTAGCAGTGTTGAGTGCATCAGAGTTATCAAGTAAGAGAAAACTCAAAAAACAGCATTTGGTAATTAGAAAAACCTTGGTGTAGCCCCCATCATCCAGGGTCTGTCTCAGCCACGCAAGCCCCAAATCTCAATGGTCAACTCACTAAAGCTGACCAGTCTCTGAGAAGTTATTCAAACTCACAAGATAATTCAAAATGCCAATTCATTCATTTTTGATGGTTATTAATCCAGATCAGTCATCTCCAAGTGGCTTTTGCTTCCTGGTGGATATAAGCAATTTAGTATATTAAAATGCACATCAGAAGGTTACTTATTGTTCCTGTAATACTCTGTTCTTACCATTTGAAAGCATGTGTCAAACTGTATAAGAATTGCATTGTCTTGTTCCGCATCACATACTATGTATGTGTTTGATTGATTGCTCTTTACCCTGTGCTTAGCATGATGCAGAGCATGTTTAGATTTTCAATAAATATTTATTAGAGATATAAATGAGCAATTAACTCATTAATTTTTTCTATAATGATGTTGCAACCTGATAAATTATCCTCTTCTCTCTTAGAGATAATTGCTTTTAAAAAAATATCTCTGGAAGTGTACTAGACATTCTAGACAACTCTTTTATCTCCAGTTGTTTATCTTTCATGGAATCACTAATCTTTGCATCTCTTTGACATACTCTTAAATGAATTCCTATGGTAATTAGTATCATAGAATATTTTCTTTTATAACTGATGTCCTGCCAGCCTTATTGAGATATATGACATATGTGCAAGATAGGGTCTACTAATCTTCTTTCTATATTCTATCTACAGAATATTTAACTATAAATTTAATTTACTGGAAATGCAATATAATAAAGACAATAAATGAAAAAGAAGAAAATTTTCTGTGCTGCCTAATTCTGGGCATGTCACATGTCAGGAAGCTGAAGAAAGGGAGTCTTCCTTTGAGCTATCTTAAAGTCTGTTTGTGAACAAAACTTTAGACCTTTTGGAAGAAGTGAAATTGTTAGTCAGTCAGTCATGTCTGACTCTTTACGACCCCATGGACCATAGTCCACCAGGCTCCTCTGCGCTCAGAATTCTCCAGGCAAGAATACTGGAGTGGGTAGCCATTCCCTTCTCCAGGGGATCTTCCTGACCCAGGGATTAAACCTGGGCCTCTTTCACTGCAGGCAGGTTCTTTACTGCTTGAGCCACCAGAGAAGCCCAGACCTTTCAGAAACCACAAGCAATTTGACTGTCTATAGTACATCCGTGGATATGTGCTTGACTATATGGATTATTTTGAAACGTGTTACTCAGATTGTGTGGCCAGAATGAAAAGAAAATGAAAAAAATGCCAGATTCTTTAAATTATGCATTACTTTCTTTTCCTCCAAATGCCATCATTTACCCCTGATTTCTAAAGGTTTTTTTTTCCCCTGCATAAAGAATTTTTTTTCTGAATTTGCTTCAGTTTACAAGCACCACTCCCACCCCATGCTATATGTCTGCCATCTTACATCCCCACTAATTATGAGACATAGGCTTCCTGGATTATGACTATTTGTAGTCATATATCATCAACAAATCAAAAGTGAATGGTCTTTTTTCACTGGTTGTAATGGAATGCACACTAGACTCAGAAATAGAGGACCCAGTTTGAATTCCGATTATACTCTGTTCTATCTTGTACTCTTGGCCTAATTGATGAAATAAACTTCTATACAAAAAAAAAAGTCTATGGAATAAATGTAGAAGAAATTACTTGATTAGAAAAGCATTGTTTTCATCCACTAATAAAAAATTGAAAAAAAAATTGATTTCGCCAAAAGTCATTAAAGATGAAATGATAAAAAATTGATGGGATCAATTTGAATAGAGCATCAGGCTGTTGCTCCCTGAAATACAGATCAATTTAGCATTGCTGAGAGTAGTATAATCAAACAGTATGTGCCTCCTGATGAAGGTTGCCAGATAAAATATGGAATGCTGAGTAAAATTTGGTTTTAGATAAATAACAATTTTTAATATAAATATGACCCATGATATACTTGGGATATTCTTATCCTACAAAAGTTACTTGTTCTTTATTTAGAATTAACATTTAAATAGGTGTCTTGTATATGTTTTACTGGAAAATACCAAGGGAAGAAGAGCCTGGTGGACTACAGTCCATAAGGTCGCAAAGTGTTGAACACAAGCATGCATTTGTACATGTATGTGTTAAATTTGATAATCCTACTTGATGTGGTGCAAGATTTTAATATATATTATATTAAATATTATATATATAGTAGACTATATATAGACTATATAATAGACTATATATTACATATATAGTCTATCACTGCTATGTATAACTTATTTATGGTTTAATGTAGTATAATACATTTTACAGTACATATGTTTAATATAGTTTAATAAATAGAACTTACCTCCAATTAAACCTTTAGAACTGACTTCCAATCTGCATAAAACACAGGATATAGAAGAACAAATTAAATGATACAATGAGTAAATCGATATCCAAAAGTGAAATTTTGACCTGGTTTTTACACCTGTTAATGAAATGGAAAAAAATTTGGGGGGGAAGAGGAGAATGGCAGAATGCTCTAGGTCAAAGGTATTCAAAAAAGAGTGATTTTACCCCCAGGGGATATTTGACAATATTTAGAAACATTTTTTGGTTTTCTTTAATGTAGTGGAGGGAGAAGTGATACTAGCATGTAGTAGGTAGACGCCAGGGAAGCTACTAGACACTTTGTAACCTCACACAATGGTGGCCTCCCCCCTCATGCCCCTCTCCAGTCCCCCACACACAACAAAGAATTATGAAGCTTAAAATGCCAACAGTGCTTCTGGTTAGAAACCCTGGTCTAGACTAAAAAAGACCTTAAAGACTTACCAACCACATGTAATACATGAAACTCATTTAAGTCTTGAAACCATACTATAATACAGAGTAATTCAGTGATAGAAGGTGAGATAGCTATTTAATAATAATACTGTAGAAAAAAATTGTTATTTATATGGGAAATATTCATAATACATTGCTAAGAGAGAAAACAGGCTGCATATAAAGAATATATATAACATAACCTCATGTTGTTAAAAAGAAGCACGGGCTACAGAAATAATGTGTGTGTTAGTCACTCAGTCGTGTTTGACTCTTTGAGACCCCAGGAACCATAACTCTCCAGGCTCCTCTGCCATGGGAATTCTCCAGGGGAGAATACTGGAGTGGGTTGCCATTCCCTTCTCCAGAGGATCTTCCCAACACAGGGATAGAACCTGGGCCTCTTGCACTACAGGCTGGTTCTTTACTGCCTGAGCCACCAGGGAAGTCCAAAATAATACAAAAATAATAACCATCCCATTTTTGCCATAAACATAAGTATACGTGTATTAATAGATACAAACATATAAATGCATAGAAAAATAATCAGAAAACCAGTCATCAAAATGTGTATAGTGTTGGGACTTCCCTGGTGGTCCAGTGGTTAAGAATCCATCTTGCAATGCAGGGGACAAGGGTTTGATCCCTGGTCTGGGAATACCCCACATACTGAGGAGCAACTGAGCTCATGTGCCACAGCTATTGAGCCTGTGCTCTAGAGACTCCAAGTCACAGTTTCTAAGCCCTGTGCAGCAACGGCTGAAGCCTGAGTGCCCTAGAGCCCACGCTCCACAACAAGAGAAGCCACCACAGTGGGCAGCCTGTGCATCACAATGAAGAGTAGCTCCCACTCTCCACAACTAGAGAAAGCCCACAGGTAGCAATAAAGACCCAGTGTGGCCAAAAAAAATAATAAAATAATTAATTAAATATTTGAAAAAAATTCAGTGTTGGTATTTCTAAGTTGGAGATCATAACTAATTTGTATTATCTTATTTTTCCTTTCTTGTGTTTATATATGGTGAACGTACATCTATATTACTATTTTAATCAGAGGGAAAATAGAATTATTTTAGAAAGAAAATTCTTAGCCAGAGTTGAAGATCTTTATGGCCATTCTCTTTTACATTGCTGTTTTCAGCCTCTCAGTCATGTCTGACTCTTTTCAACCCTATGGACTGCAGCACATCAGACTTCTCTGTCTTTCGCTATCACCCAGAGTTTGCTCAAACTCATGTCCATCGAGACAGTGATGCCATCCAACCGTCTGTCATCCCCCTCTCCTCCTGCCTTCAATCTTTCCCAGCATCAGGGTCTTTTCCAGTGAGTCGGCACTTCCATCAGGTGGCCGAAGTATTGGAGCTTCAGCTTCAGAATCAGTCCTTCCAATGAATATTTAGGGTTGATTTCCTTTAGGATTGACTGATTTGATCTCTTTGCTGTCTCTCAAGAGTCTTCTCCAGCACCACAGTTTGAAAGCATCAGTTCTTCAGCACTCAGCCTTCTTTACTAAAATGGCTTCTCAAACAACTCCCAAGGGTACAGATGAGATTAGTGTCTCAAATGATGCAAACAGTTTGCCACAAAGATTGCACCCTGGCTAACCAGGGGCTTGAGAAGGTAACAGGAATAGCAGTAGTAGTGTTAGTTGCTCAGTTGTGTCTGACTCTTTGCGACCCCATAGACTATAGCCCACCATGGACTATAGCCTGCTAGGTTCCTCTGTCCATGGGATTCTCCAAGCAAGAATACTGAGGAGGCTTGCCTTTCCCTTTTCCAGAGGATCTTCCCGACCCAGGGATTGAACCCAGGTCTCCTGCATTGCAGGCAGATTTTTTACCATCTGAGTTACAGGGCAGATCAGGCAAGAGTACAGAGACCTTCTCAATGAAGAGGTCATGCAGACCCAGAAACTCAACTTGCTGAAGTGGAAAGCTACTGCTGTTTCCTTCTCTTTCCAGAATAAGCCAAGAATGAACCAAAGGGAGCATGAGGAATGGGTATGAAAGTATCTTCTCTCCAAAGAGAGGAGATGGATCTCTCTGAATGGGAGAGTTAGGCTGAGACATATGTCAGTGAGGTGTTAAGAAATTGACTGTAAGCTGAAACTAGACAAGAGAAGCCCCGGCTCCTGTAATCCTCTGCTTGCCCTGATCTTATTTGAATAAGTTTTAGGAAGTTAGCTGTTCTCTAACACTGAAAAGCTAAAATTTAGAGTCTTCTCTTTGTAAGCTTATCCAGTAACCCATGGTTTACTGGACTAACATCAATGCAACTTTCAAAATCCCCAACAGTTAGCAAGCAAATGAGAGTATCTCTCTCGTCTACTACCCAAGTTCCTAACAAAGCCCTTGAGATAAGCTCTAGGGTTCTCTCATCCTTACCTTCCTAGTACCCTGGAGGGATTTTGAAACAGATGGTCCCAGGAGACTTGGGGTAGAGGGATTTGCTCCTCTTGGGGAAGATACTCCTGAAATCTGGAGTTTAACAGACTGCATTTTTCCCCCCTGGGTTGCTTCTCAAACCAAAGGAATCAATGTCCTCAGCTTCAAGGAATATATAGCAATAATTTGAGATTCTCTAAGAGTTGGAGACGTCAGAGTGACTGAGCATGCATCGATATTAGAAGAGCTGAGTTTTTCTTGCTTTGTGGGTTTTAGCTTCCCTTTTAAACACCTCTTGAATATATAGTATTTTCACCTGTTTCCTCTGAATAGATTCAACCTTTCAATGTCTTTTAAAGATCACTGTCCGAAAAGTGACTCCTTTTCCTTATTGTTAAGGTCTGATACAGCAAGCAGCTGTTGGCAGAACTAAATGAAAATGGAATGCCATGTGTATTTTCCAAAATATTATTATTTTCTCTCTATGATTTGCAATATTTTTTGGTTGTATTGATTCTCATGTTCATTAATATTATATTTCTTCATGCTCATCTTGTTGTGGTAATGGATGCAAGGATAGGAAATTTAGCTGAGACATTACAATGATCTCCAAATATTTTAAACATTATCAGATTGAAAAGGAAATAGAAGGTGGGATAATGTGGGGATGTGGTAAGTTGCAGGGAGATAGGTATTGAGTCAATAGGAAGTAACATTTTCTAAGAACTAAGACCATTCAAAAATAGAATTGATGATCATATATCTATATGCATCTGTGTAATGAGGTAGTATGCACCATTAGAAAGGAAAAGAGTGAGATAGATTTACAGTACTAGTATGGAAAGTATTCACGATATTAAGGGGAAAAAACTAGTTGTAAATTGGTGTGTGCAGTCTAGTTCCATTTGTGCAAAATTGAAATGATACAGAACTATACATAACTGAACATAGAAAATTTCTAGACAGAAATAAACCAGATAAAATACACAAACAAACATAAATTATGTTTACTTCTGGACCAGAGAATGCAAAGTAAGGAAAGAGAAAACTAACTTTTCTGGTTATACCCTTCTTTACAGACAGCTTTTTTTTTCTGCCTTAGGCATTTTTATCATATGAAAAGCCCAGTTTTATTTCTTTAAGTAAACTTAATTCGTTAAGAGGGGGGTGCTAACTTGTAAGAGAATGAATTTCCAATCATTGGAAGCAGAGTTTGGCAACTATTTGTGAGGAGTGCTGTGCTTTTAAAATTACCTCGTAACTCTAAGGTCCTATGATTCAGTTATATTTAAAGGACTTAAAGCTACCAAGCACATGAATTTTTCCAACTTGCTTCCAGCTGGAAGCAAAGACTTGGATAATGAAATGAATAAGATTAACCCCTCGCCTAGGATGGCTTGTTAGGTCTAAGCAGAAAATGATATCTCTAGAAGGAAATATTTTTATTTTTTCATGGAGAGATATTTTGGTCAAAAGACCCAGAATCCAAGGAAACAGAAAGTGGTTTAAAGTGTTGCTTTTTTCAGTGACGTGAATTCCACAGAAGGAGGCTGCCATTTTGTTTTAGTTATCGTGACCTTACCATCCTAGTGTTATCACCCCAGTTCTTTGTCCCCATTCCCCTGAGAGGATGATGGGGGAGGAGATGGAATTGCAGGAATGCACAAGTTCAATTCAATCTTTACTCTCCTATAGCCTAGCTTATTTTTCTTTCATTCCCCTTAATATAGGTAGGATTGATTTTTCCAGTTATATAAGCTTTGAATTTTATCTTGCTCAGTAACATATCATGAATCTCAGTTAAACGGAGGTGGTTAAGGATTAGCCCATCACCACATCTCAGTGGAAAACTAACACATATTTGGTCTACATTTTCTCTGTTATTGAAAATATTTTCTATTTTTCTGTTTTTCAAAATCTGCCCTCATTTAACTACTTGCATCCCACTATAGTAAGAGTCAGAATTGGTTCTGTGTTTATTTCAAATTTTAATATTTCATTATGGATTTTTGCATTCATTTTTTAAAACACTGCATTAAAATCTTATTTGTCTTGATTACTACGTTATTTTCTTAATTTTTAAAATATTTTTGATAGTCCCTTAAATTCTGCCTCACTTGCTACACTATTTCCAGCACTGTTCAGAAACATTTTCTTTTTAGCAACTATGGCCTTCCTTTAAAAACTGAAGTTCATTTCCTTTGAATCTTGCCCTTGGGTGCTCAAATTTCTACAAAATGCCTGCTTAGAGACTTTAAGTTAGTGGTACTTGATACTGTGAATTTTTTCTTCTCCACAGTAAATCAACCCACTGCTTTCACCTTTTCTTCTCAGTCCTCTCTGCAGCCTCATTAGAAAGTTCCATTTTGGCAAAGAATTTAACAATTTTGCTTTTGTGTTTAGAAGAGAATAATTAAGAAGAAAATCTTGATTATATAGAGAACATAAAAAGAAAATTAATTTAATTCATTACTCAGAAAAAATATTTTTAGTGTTTTGGTATATTTACTTTCAGACTTTTTCAAAAGCATGTGTGCTGTTGCACGTGTTTCATTCTTTTGTTAATTCCTTTTCTTTTTACAATATTTGATCTATTTATCTATCTATGTATATATCTTTCTATTGTATCTTTCCATATCAGCCCTTTTTAAACGTATAATGGCTGCTTGGTTGCCAGCAGATGGATATAACTTATTTAATCATACATTATTTTTGGTATTCATTATTATATTATAAATAATATCATAAAAGCTTTTTGTATATCCAGGAGTATATCTCTGACAATTTCCTTAAAATAAATAATTGGAAGTGGAAAAGTAAAGCCAAGGAAAATGGACATGCATTGACACTAATATACTAGTATTTCATATCCTTGTTTAGACACTTCCAAATTTTTCTAGTTTTCACATGTTTTTCAGCTTTTCCAAGTTTTTCCTAATATCTCATTCTCAGAGTGAGGAAAATGCATTAATTATTTTTAATAAAAGCAAAACAAAGATTATCTTCTTCTTCATCTGCTTTGTAGTCTTGACGTTTCTCAGGCAATCATGGTGCAGAACAAATTACACTGGCTTTAAAATTAAAAGAGTGGATCTAAGGACTTAATAATTGTGGCTGAATCACCTAATCCTATGTGTCTTTAGCTTCTCCATCTGCAAAATGGAGGTAATTCTTACCTAACATATGAGATAGCTGTGCTGTTAAATAATATTGCCAAAAATTCTCTATAAACTAAAAAGTGACAGAAGGGACTATTATTATTTGATATTATTATTATTAAGCATTTTTATTAATGAAAACTTTCTGATCCCCAGTAACTCCCCAGTAGGAAGTAGCTGTGCAAACTGGTTTCCCTAAGAAAACTGTAATTCTGAAGGCATCAGAAAAGAGAATTCAGAGTCTAGTAGTGAGTCAAACTGCCTGTGAAAATCCAAATCCAAACATAAGGCAGAAAACACACAGAAATACACACTGTCCATGGGAACCAGTTACAGAGCAGCACTGAGCAATTGAACTACACTATGAACAGCTTGGATTGATAGGTTGTATTTAGCTCTGAGAAGACTTGCTGGACAAGAGGAGTCTTGGAAAGTAAAGAAAGCACAGTGGCTTGTTAACAAAAACATGTGTATGTGGCGGGGTGGGGGTGGGATCAGGCACCATCAGATTGCGAAGCTATTGAATGATTTGTGGAAAGGGTTCATGAAAGATGCAGACAAGTGGATAGGGAGAAAGCACTTATGTCTTGTTGGAGCAGATAGTGTTGTCTTGTTTGGCAACTTAACAGGGAAGATATTTGAGAAAATGATAAAACGGTGCCTTAAACAACAGAGGAAGAGTTGTGGGCAAAGTTAGAAAATTTATTTTAAGTTAAAAAAAATCTGAAACTGTAAGCCAAAGAAAATCTTTCCAAATTTAACTACACATTCCCTATTTCTCCAGCCTCTGTTTTTCCCAACATCTATGTTTCTAACACACCAGGAAACCTTTTCCACATTTGACCCAGCCTTCCTTCCTTCTATCTCATCCTATCTCCATTCATTCTTTTTATAAGTCTCCATACATGACATTGTTTCCTGATTGTGTTTCTCTATCTTTTACCTATAGGTGAACAGCAGTCCCCATCAACCAGGCATCCATCAGAAGCAGATCCTAATTGTTTCCTTGCCTTTGTATTCTCCTGCTCAGAGCACTGGGCACTGATGTATTCTGACTGCTTTTCCTAAGTCTCCTGGAATTTATCAATGAAGACCGAGAACCACACAGGGGTGAGAGAATTTATTTTCCAAGGTTTTACCAGTTTTCATGAACACAAGCTCACCCTCTTTGTGGTTTTCCTTGCCTTGTACCTTTTAACCTTGTCTGGCAATGTCATCATTGTGACAATTATCAGCACTGATCGACACCTTCACACTCCCATGTACTTCTTTCTTGCTACGCTTTCCACTTCAGAGACTTTGTACACATTGGTCATTGTACCTCGGATGCTGTCCAGTCTCGTAGGCCTGAGCCAACCTATCTCCTTGGCTGGCTGTGCCACCCAGATGTTCCTTTTTATCACTCTGGCCATCAACAACTGCTTTCTGCTCACAGCAATGGGATATGACCGCTATGTGGCCATCTGCAACCCCTTGAGGTACATGATCATCATGAACAAGAGGGTGTGTGCCCAGCTGGTATGGGGGGCCTGCAGCATTGGGTTGTTTGTGGCCACAATTCAGATTTCCTCTGTGTTCAGGCTGCCCTTTTGTTACAGAAAGGTGGCCCATTATTTCTGTGATATCCGCCCAGTTATGAAACTCTCCTGTGCCAACACCACTACACACGACATAATTAATTTCCTTGTCAGCTCACTTGTCATTGTGGTGCCCATGGTTTTGGTCTTCATCTCCTATATCCTCATCATCTCCACCATCCTCAAGATTGCTTCTGCTGAGGGCCGGAAGAAGGCTTTTGCAACGTGTGCCTCCCACCTCACTGTGGTCATTGTCCACTATGGCTGTGCCTCTATCGCCTACCTCAAGCCCAAGTCAGGGGACATGAGGGATCAGGACCAGCTGATCTCAGTGACTTACACAGTTTTCACTCCTCTCCTTAATCCTGTGGTGTACACTCTAAGGAACAAAGAGGTCAAGGATGCCCTTTGCCGTGCTATTGGCAAAAAACCTCTTGTTTAGAATTTTTGGTAGTTTGACATATAGCCTATCATATTCTGGGTATTTTGTAATCACACACAAAAAATTGATCCTATCATTCTTCCTCTACCTAGACAGACTTGCACAATTTGGTGGCAAGCCTAAATTAAAGAATTAAGAGTTTCCCTGACTTGAGGTTTTTTTTTTTAACATCATTCTCCTACACTCTCTGTTCATCTGAGAGGTTACCACCAGGGACATGGTCAGGTGCTGCTCACCAGGTGGAAAGTTGGTAGGGAATAAGAAGCAAGAGGGTGGCTGATTGTTTCCACTTTGTTAATGGCAGAAAAGTGGGCTGTGTAACACCTGCTTAAAGCGATGGGTTGAAAGATCAACTAAAATGTCAAGTAGATATTGAGCTCTAAAACTTTAGAGAGAGTGTGGTTGGTGAACAGGATGTGTTGAAAGCACAGTCAAAACCACCTTTCTTACTTATCATCACTTTTTCTTTCGGGCAGTAGAAGAGTAACATTCCAGAATTAATATTATCAGCCTAAAGCATTCTCACCTGCCTTGGAGACCCATGACATTTTCCCCTCAATTTTGATGAAGCTCACATTGGGACTGTTTTCTGGGTGAGTTTTGTGTGTTTATATGTTAATACAAAGTGACAAAAGATGGTAATGATGACCCTATGTGCAAGACTTTTGGACTCTGTGGGAGAAGTCCAGGGTGGGATGATTTGAGAGAAGAGCATTGAAACATGTATATTACCATATGTGAAATAGATGACCAGTCCAAGTTTGATGCATGAAACAGGGCACTCAAAACTGGTGCCCTGGGATGACCCAGAGGGTCATAGACTGATGGGATCGGGGGGAGGAGGGTGGGGGTTTGGGATAGGGGGACACATGTACACCCATGGCTGACATGTCAATGTGTGGCAAAAACCACCACAACATTGTGAAGTAATTAACCTCCAATTAAAATGAATTAATTAAAAAAAATAAAAGGGTTCACTAAGGGCCATAACATTATCTTAACCAAAACATATTCTCTAGGTCTGACCCAGTATTTTGTGGGGAGAAAAAAAAAATCTCAAAAAAAAACCAAAAACAAAAAAGTAATGTCACACCCAGCAGCTGAATTTCACTTTAGTTATACATGCTTTCTCTGGGAGTAACGTGTATGCTACAATGTATTCACAAGTGTAGGGATATCTGAAGATCTGTTCTGAAATTAAATTTGATAAGGGACTTTCCTGATGGTCCAGTGGTTAGGACTCCATGATTCCACTGCTAGGAACCTCGGTTCGATCCCTGGTTGGGGAACCAAGATCCTGCAAACTGTGTGGTACAGCCAAAGGAAAAAAAAATTTTAATTTATTAATACCAGCTAACTCTGGCTATCTCAAATCTGGAAATTAGCCCATGATTTTCATTCATCTCTATGTGGAGCCCAGGGTGATACCTGGGTCTTGCCTTTGCCCTATTCATTTCTACACTGATGAACTCACTTTCTGTGAACTGCTTGGTACCTCATTCAAACTCTGAGATCAAACACTTGTCTAAACAAGAGTCTGGGATTCTTATTGTTATTGCCTTCTGAGAGAGACAATTGTATTGATTTCAGAGAAAGGTTTAAGACCATAGGGTGATTTGACTTGATGTTCAAAAGAGGCAGAACTTGCCAAATGTCTTCCAGTCCATAAAGGGCTGATGTTAAAAGGAAAAAAAATTAATCCATGTCATACATCCACCATCTCTCTTCTTCTTGAGGACAGTCGAAGTGTCCCCATCGAGGATGCACTGAAAGTGCCTGTCAAAGGACTTGGGAATCCCTAGTGGCACCAGAGCCAAGAAGGGAAGACTTCATGTTTATGGAACATTACCTGAAAGAATAAAAGCTCTGCCTCCCCAGAGCAACTGCCTGCAAGAGGGTGAATGAGAAGAAGGGTCTTCAAGGCAATTAATCTTTGCCTTCATCCACGTTCCCTTAGAACACCTCTGAGTCCTTTCTGGGCTAGGTTCAAGGGGAACACTCACAACCTTCCTTCTGAGAAAGCCCCATTTGAGATTCTCTCTTCAGCAGTCCTGCTCATGATAGCGACCCATTCCTGAAAGGCTCCTCCCAGTGGTCACATCATTCTTATAGACTGATGAATTTTTTGTATTCAGAACTCTCGTGAGGCCTCCCAGAACTGTCCAGGGCTCTAGAAGATTGACACGCATACTGAATACAGTGTGTTCCTTGGAGTTCCTATAGCTTGACACTGCAGAAAATGTTGTAATGTTTGCAGCTACAAAGACTGTATAATAGAAGTCTACCTGACCCTTGTGTCTTTAATGTAGTTTATACCATCTTAACAGAAGGAAATGGCAACCCACTCCAGTGTTCTTGCCTGGAGAATTCCAGTGACGGGGGAGCCTGGTGGGCTGCCGTCTATGGGGTCGCACAGAGTTGGACATGACTGAAGCGACTTAGCAACAGAGCCATAAAAATTGAAATCAATGTATTTAATTTCAAAGAGACTATGTGAATTATTATTATCAGACACAAGTCATGTCTAAAGGGAGTGAGGCTTAAGCCCTCAACTTAGGCTTCACAACCACATAGCCCTTAGCTATATAAACCAGGGCCTTCCAGTTCAAGATGTTGCTGGTGTAACAGGTGGAGCACAAGTTCTTTAAGGAGACCACATGATCCCACAAGGACACATCCCAGATCTCCCCAACAAAGGATTGTTTGACATCAAAATTACCCCCAAATGAATCCTGTTCCTGTCCCAAGATGATTTTTGCATCTTCTCCCAAAGTGTACCCTCTCCTCAAACCCTTCCTCCCCACAGGCTTGCTGTTCACCCAGAGTTCAGCAATCCCAGAGACAGACTCCCAGCTGACACAGAGATGGACCGGGCCATAATGGAGATGGGGGATCTTGAAAGTGACCTTAGTGTTCCCAATGTACAGCTCGTACTCTCCCACTTTGCTAACATAGAGAAGCAGCTCATTGTCTCTATACTTAGTGCTGTAGGAGAAGAGGCTGTAGGGGCGAGTGAGGTCTGTGAAGGCTTTCAGGCACAGAGTGAAGCTCCTCAGCGGCTTCCTCACCATGGGGATCAGGGTCACGTAGGCTGTGTCTGATTGTTCAGGGAAAATAAACACCTTCCCTCTCAAGTCTGTGAAGGAGAAAAAAAACAACAATGTGACAAAAAGTCTGTCAGTTCTCTTGTTTGATTTGCTCTCACTGCAGATCATGAACTGCTTCTTGATGGAGTATATTCAGCATTTACAAGGTGCCTATGAGCGCATTATTTGTATAAGCAAAATGTGTTAAAAGGCAGATTTTGTTAGTTGTTCTGATAGAAGGAAGAATTAAAGATGTCCTCTATCAACCCCTGCTGTCATTTTCTTTGCAGGTTTCATCTAGGTAGAACACAAACACCAGTCAGAAAATGAAACACAGCTGGCTCATGGAGTGTAAACATTAAAATGTGTAGCATCCTGTCCTCTCCCAATGCTGATCATCTTCTGAGATGTCAGTGATCTAAATATCACCCTATGCGTGATGTCTGACCTTGTCAGTATACAAACCTGGAGTAAAATAGCATAGTTAGCCAGAGAGAGATGTTTTGAACAACTTTTTACTGATAGTGATACAATAGAGAAGTGTCTCAAACTTGAGAAGATGGGGTTGTGCTTAATGGATATAACAGAAAGGGAGAAAAAGAGAGTGCCAGACATTAATGCTCTTTAACTGCTAATAAAAATCAAGCTTTTTTGGTAGCACTTCTGCATCATAAATTTTTCCCTTAAACTTATCTCACTCAGTCTTCATAAACAACCCTTTGCTACTTCGATGTCATTCTTATACACATTTCATAGGTGAAGAAACTGAGGATTAGACTTCAGCAATTTCACAAAAGCAGCAATTCAATTAGTTTGGGAGAAACTGGTTCTCTATGTAAAGTCCAAGATTGTTCTAAAATTTTGTATTTCCTCTTTTGTGACCCAGACTAAAAGACTGAGAAGGATCAGAGAATGACCACCTTAACCCCTGTAATGACCTCTTTTTCTAATAAAAGTTTTGCATAGCCATTCTTATTCTCTCAGGTGAGAGGTGATGGCGTTCCCATGTAATAAGCATAGCCAGCTATCATTTCTCTAGCCCGAGGGCTTCCTCATGCCAGGTATAGCCTGACTCATAAGTGTCTGTGGTGGTTTTAAAAATATGTCCGAAATAGTTCTCCTCTCCTTGACTGTAGGCTAACTTTCTACTAAAGAATGAAATACAGCAAACCCAAGTGACAGAAGATTAGATTTTGAAAAGACTGTGCTTTTTTAAGCTGCTTCCAAATTTTATTTTTTTTTTAATTTTTTAAATTTAATTTTTATTTTATATTGGAGTATAGTTGACTTACAATGTTGTGTTATACAGGTATATAGTTTCAGGTATACAGCTAAGTGTATGTGTATACATATATACACATATATATGTATGCATATGTATATATACACATACCATTCTTTTTCAGACTCTTTTCCCATATAGGTTATTACACAATATTGAATAGAGTTCCCTGTCCTATACAGTATGTCCTTGCTGATTACTTATTTTATATATAATAGTGTCTACATGTTAATCCTAAACTCCTATTTATCCCTCCCCCCCACTCATTTCCCCATTAGTAACCATGAGTTTGTTTTCTATGTCTATGAGTCTGTTACTGTTTTGTAAATAAGTTAATTTATATCATTTCTTTTTAGATTATGCATATAAGAAACATCATATGATATTTCTCTTTCTCTGACTTACTTCACTCAGTATGACAATCTCTAGGTTCATTCATGTTGCTGCAAATAGGGTTATTTCATTTTTTTTTAATGGCTGAGTAACGGTCCATTGTATCTATATATATATACACACACACCACATCTTCTTTATCCATTCATCTAGGTTCCTAGGACACTTAGGTTGCTTCCATGTCTTGACTATTGTAAACAGCACTGCAATAAACATTGGGGTGCCTGTATCTTTTCTAATTATAGTTTTTTTCTGGATATATCCCCAGGAATGGGATTGCTGGATCATATGGTAGCTCTGTTTTTAGTTTTTTAAGAAAGAATACCCTTTTGTGCTGGGCACTTTCTCTCTGTTAGATTTCTGACTGTTGGAGAAGCCAGTTGCTATGTTATAGGTTGCTTGATAGAAAGGTCCAGGTGGCAAGGAACTAAGGGCAGCCTCAAGCCAACAGTCAGTGAAGAACTGAGACCCTCAACCCAACAGCCTGTAAGGGCTGAATCCTGACGACAACCATGTGAGTGAGCTAGGAAGCAGATCCTCCCCAAGTCAAGTCTTCAGATGAGAGGATATCTCTGCTTGACTGATTGCAATTCATGAGAAACCTAGAGTCAGAATCATCCAGCTGAGCTATTCCTTGATTCTTGACCTGCAGAAAATATGAGACCAATAAATATTTGTTGTTTTAAGCTGCTACACTTTAAGATGATTTGCAATACTGCAATAGGTGACTTATACCATCCTTCATTCACCTGTTCCTCAAAACAGCAGGAGCAGTAGCAAAAGGTGCTGCACTTCAGTTCCCCTGAGACTTGGAGAAAACTTCATCCAAACAAAACTCAGGACCTACCTCTCTGTGTCATGCCCTCTGGGAGAAAGGCGAGGAGCAGGACACCCAGAAGAAGCTTCTCCATCCTGTGCTCCTTGGGTCTGCAGGAGTAGTAGGAGGAACAGCAGTGGTCATACCAATGGAGAGATGCTCACTCTTTGGCTTCTTATACTGTGCTTTTAGAGGCACTCCCTTTGTTGTTGCAACAGAAGGCAAAGCTGTAGATGGTAAATATTAACTGAACCAGGATATGATTTAGAAACAAATCTGTTTACTTTTTGGTCTATTGTTTCAGTTGTAGAGTCTTTCCTTTCTCTTTTAACTGTTCTGTTTCCTGCTGAGCTGTGCTGTTCATGTCTTCCCACAAGAAAAAGAGGCTCTACGCCCTCCTAAAAGTGTGAAAGTGTTAGTCACTTCAGTCATGTCCAACTCTTTTGCGACCCCAGTGGACTGGAGTAGCCATTCCCTTTTCCAGGGGATCTTCCTGACCCAGGGATTGAACACAAGTCTCCTGCATTATTTAGAGACTGGGGTATCACCATGGAGAAGCGGACATTTACTGATTCAGGTGGCTGTGAGCTTCAGGATAGTGGAGATCTAGCTCTTGTCATCTTGTTGATGCAGCTGCCAAGTTGTCTGTAAAGGAGCTCCTAGTTTATAGGTGTTAAGATAATGGCCTTCACCTGGAATCTGGACATCACCTGGGAAATAAGCTTAAAGAGAGTGTGTGGGTGGATAGACTGAGCCCATCTTGAGAGGGCACAGAATAGTGCTTAGATACTGGGAACAAGCCAGTTCATCAGAGTGAACTAATTTAGGTGTTTCCAGGCTGATGAGAAGAACTAAAGGAAATTATCTAAGGCTCTTGGTTGCAAACAACAAAAGACACTGTATTAGTTGTGACAGTTTATTTCTACCTAATTAAGCTATGCAACAAACCACTTCAAAACTCAGTTTTTAAAACAATAAACAATTATTTAGTTCATGAGTATGTGTGTTTGGGCTTCGGGATTTTTTGGTTTCAGCTTGGTGATTAACAGCAAGTCAGCTAGTTAGGCAATAATATTATATGAGTCAGAAATGGTACGATGGGAATTAAAGCATTTTAAAATCCTTGTCTTTTTTGTATAATTTTAGGTTGGTTTAAATCAGTCTTGATTTCTCCTGCTTTCCTTTAATTCTCAAACTATATTCACAGTTACATATAAAATCAAGAATTCCCTAAGGAATTTTTAAAATTATTTTTCATAGAATGTTTATATAACATAAAATAAATAAGTTATTTTTCATAAAATATGTTACTTTAGATCAATATATTGCAATTAAAGTTTACATTGCAAGTTAATTTTATTAAAGCTTTTAATAATATTCATGTTACATATCTAAAAAGACAAATTTGGCTTACCCACATTTAATAAGCGCTTCACATTATTGAATTAATTTTAACTATGAAAGCAAGAACACAATTTGTGGACAGATTCAAAGTGACATTTTGTACCTCATTTCATTTGGGGATAAAAATAAACATATTAAAATGAAGTTTGAAGTTGAACTACTTTTTGTTACATCAGTAATATACAAAAATATCTTTGATGATTTTGATTTGTGTTCCTGATGCCTGTGTTTAGAGCCTAAACACACACCCAATTTGAAAAATATAAAACCGTTATTGCTAGATTCTAAGTACAGTCCTCCATCAGTATCTGTGGGGGATATCCCCCATATTAAACTTCATAGATGCTCAATTTCTGTGTATAAAATGGTACAGTATTTGCATATAATAGACACACTTCCTCCTGTACACTATGAATCATCTCCAGATTACTTTCAATGCCTAATGCAATGTAAATTCTATGCAAATAGTTGTTGGTGCATGGTGAATAACCATGGTGAATTCAAGGTTTGCTTTTTGGAACTTTCTGGAATTTTTTTTTCCTAAATATTGTTGAACTGCAGTTTGTTGAATCCATGAATAGAACCCATATATATGAAGGGCCAACTATGTTTACCTTCCAAGGGCTTAATTAAGTGCTAATGACATGTTGATGTACTGTGCTGAAGAATATTTATAACATTAGAATCTTTTTGTCAATCAGTATGGATAAATTTCAAAAATACATAAATTTAAAATAATACCATATTTTTATAATTAATTAGTACAGACAGGTACAATATGTAAACATGCAAAGGAAAAATACACACATTCTCAGTGTGGTTACCTCTGCAGAAGTGTGAAGTAAGGAAGGGGAAAGCGTGAAAGGAGTTTCAGATTGTATCCATAAATGTTACTATCTTAAAAAAAAGAGATAGGAAACAATTATGACAAATATGGCATGGCAGAAATATAGTATGTATAGTATTTGCTATACAATTTTATAATTTGACTCTTTTGTAAATTTAAAATTTTCACAACTGTTATTTTTTGTTTTTAAAGATAGAATATCGGGTGAATTTTGAGTGATCACTTTTATAGTTCTTATTTATGTGCTATATTTCAATATGAATATTCCTTACAACCCATAAATTTAACCAATGACGACTTAAAGATATGAGTTAAACAGATACATGACTTATGGGAAAAAAAAAGAGTGTAAAATGACATAATTGTCAAAATAGCCAAGTCTCTTGCAGTGATGAAGTCTCATGGTGATTGAGTCATGAACAAGCACTTCAGATCATAGCTAACTACCAGATCTGCTCCACTGACTTCCCCTGGGAGGTCTTCAGCAGGTTCCTTTTTAAAGGAACAAGGTCAAGGGACTTCCCTGGTGGTCCAGTGGTTAAGACTCTGGACTTCCACTGCAGGGTGCACAGGTTCCATCTCTGGTCCCACAAGATCCCACATTCCTCATAGCATGGCCAAAAAATTTAAAAATAAAGGAAAAAGGCCAGAGGTGACCTACATCGTGAACCATGTCAGTTTTCTGATGAGCTTCCAGTCCTTCCTATTTCCACGTCCTATTTTCAGTCTTGTCCCAAGACCTGGCAGCCCAGACAGTAAGTGGCAGTGAGGCTCTACCCTGAGGAAGACACTGAGCCTGTTTTCTTGTCTAACATGCTCAGTCTTCCTCAGGAGAAAGCAGGGAATGGGAAGTTATGGGCAATGGGTTATCACAACGCTGGCAGAAGTGCTCAAGGAGAAAACAAATATCTTTCTTCATTTCTCTATGTATTTATCATCTAGACTTGACCCTAGTCAGCTAGAAAAAGAGCTTTTCTTTGGAAGAAGGGCATAAGAAGCCAGGTGTTATGTTTCCACTTGCTAAGACACTTCACATTGACTGTCCTTCAGCTCTTGGGATTCATTTAGAAAGAAGGCACAGGCAAATAGGTAGTGAGTCCAGTTAGGTGGAAGCTCCCAACCTAGAAAAACCAGGGAGATACTGAAGGGTTTTTAATGGAGGGAGACAGTTGGAGTGGAGACAGGAAGAAGTGGCAGAAAAATGTGGGAAATGATTTTTTGACCACCAGTGATCCTTATGGCCAGAGAAAAGAGAGCTGGCTTGACTGCTAAGTACTAACACTGTTATCTTTAGTTCAAGAATATGAGAAATGGTCTGGGGCCTACTTGCCAGAAAGAGAAAATGCTGTGAAGAAATCAGCCTTGACTATTATTCTTCAGGCCCTGGTTTAGGTTACTTCATGTGAGAAGTACTGTCATGGAAGGAGCAGTAACTTTAGTTCAAAGATTCAGCACCCTCTGCCCCACTTTATTTAGCTGAAGTATAGATCATGTATAATATATTAATTACAAGTGTTCAATATGGTGACTTACAGTTTTGAAAGGTTATATTCAATTTATGCTGTGTTGTCACTTTGGTCATGCCTGACTCTTTGAGACCTATGGACTTTAGCCTGCCAGGCTTCTCTGTCCATGGGATTCTCCAGGCAAGAATACTGGACTGGGTTGCTGTGCCTTCCACCAGGGGATCTTCCCAACCCAGGAACTGAACCCATATCTCTGGTGTCTCCTGCATTGCAGGCAAGTTCTTAACCCATGAGACACCTGGGAAGCCCATATTCCATTTATAGTTATTATAAACTATTTGCTATGTTTCCCATGTTGTACAACATATCCTTATAGCTTATTTTATATCTAATACTTTGTACCTCTTAATCCCCTACCCCTTTATTATTGAGTGACTTTCAGGAAGTTAAATATTTCTTGAACTTTGGTTTCCTCATTTATAAAATAGGAACAAAAAAAATGCTACCTCACAGAGTCTTTATGAAGACTAAATGACATTAGTTATGAGATTAGATATTTAAAATGCTATAAAAATATCAGTAGCTAAAAAAAAAAATGAAAGATTTCTCTTCTCCTATAGTATAGATGTCATTTTTCTGGTTTCCCACCAGGTATGAGTTCTGACAAGAGTACAAATTCTATAGAGAAACAACTGGTCACACAGAAAAATAATTAGGATATTCTGAAAATTTCATTCATAATGATCTGGTTTTGAAGAAGAGCTGGTTTCATCTTCATATGAGGAATATCCTTAAGAATCTTATTATGATTATCACATCTTAGGGGGAGGAGAAGCAAAGGTCTCACCGGATATGCTTTGTTTGAAAGGTACACTTTGATTTAGTAAATTATAGATAGATGTGTACTGTCAGTCATACCTAGCCCGAAGAAGGTTTTATTCCTTATATTTCTCTAAAATAAAAACAGTTGAGTACACAATTATTAAACTCCCATCTCTATCTTGAAAGGAGATATGTTCATAAGATTTTAATCTCAATATTTGAGATGACAACTTTGGGGACATTAAACCAAGATTTGGCCCTTTTCTTATGAAAAGGTGACTGGAGGTTGTGAAGGATGTGACACAAAAAGTGGTATTTACATCAGTCAAGTTTTCTACTTCCTACCCAAATAGGAATTACAAGAGAGACTCAGGAAAACCAAGTCAATTCAACGGACCATCCTTGACGCCGTATTCATTTCTCACCAGCCATACCCAGCTAAGTGTGGAAAATTCTCTGACTTTGAAGGTGAACTGCCCAGGAGAGATCTCTTTAATGCTGTCTCTTTAATGGATAGATCTGAGATGCGTCCTATAGGATTGCGTGCTCTTCTCAAAGGACATCTATGTCCTTATATGTACCATCTATTGTAATGACATCATCACTATGAGCTATGAAAGACAAAGGGTTGTATAGAGTCCACAGCCTTTGTTCATTACCCTCAATAAACAAACTTGTCTAACGATTTCCCTGAAATTGAGTTGATAGACCTAAACAAGTAAGATAGGAAAAAATATCCTCATAAGGTCTTTGATTCCTCTATCACATATAAATAAAATGTGTTTCTGTAAGTCTTATGTAAACTCCAGGAGAAGCTCTATGTGGAGGTAGAGCATATGGTAAACCTAAGCCGTGGAGCTGGTGGGATAATTTTCATCTTATCTCTTGTTGACATTGTTTAGTGTCCTCATTCTAGAAAAACCCTACACTCCAACCTGTTACTAAAGCCTCTGTTCTGCAGCACCCAGTCCAAGACAACACAGTTTTTCTGCATCCACATAAAGCTGAGGAGCACAGTTTGTCAACTGGGCATAGAGAGGGCATTGTCAAGCCCCTCGAAAACCCTTCTGCCTCAGTCCATCTGTGCCAACTGAAATCACCCTCTGCCACCATAGAACTCCTGGGTAGAAGTGGAGCCCCAAGTGAAAATGAGATGCTCAACTGGACAGAAAGAAAAGATCGCCCTGGGGCAGGAGTGGGATTCTTTTAGGGACAAACTTGATAGAGTCAGTTCTTTAAAGGAAAGACTTGAGATTAGTCCTACAGGACTGTATGCTCTTCTCAAAGAAGAAATGTACCAGCTATTGTGATGTTGTTGTTTTTCAGTCACTCAGTCGTGTCCGATTCTTTAGTCCCATGGACAGCAGCCTGCCAGGCTCCTCTGTCCGTGAGATTTTCCAGGCAAGAATACTGGAGCGGGTTGCCATTGCCTCCTCCAGGGGATCTTCATGACCCAAGGATTGAACATGCATTTCTTGCATCTCCTGCATGCGCAGGCAGATTCTTTACCACTAGCACTACCTCTAAAGCCCTGGAAGCTATTGTGACTATATCATCACAAACTGGCAGATTTTGAGGTTTTCTTTTTGTTCATATAAGTTTTTATTTTTATATAATTTCAGATTTACAGAAAAATTGCAGGAACAGTACAAAAATTTCCATATACTTTAAACAATTTATTATGGTAAAAGATGCATAATATAAAATTCACCATTTTATCCGTTTCTATTAATAAGTGTATATCCGTAGTATTAAATGCTTTCGCAAAGTTGTGTAATCGTCATCGCTGTACGTTTTCCGAACTTTTCATCATTCCAAACGGAAACTCTATACCCATTAAACAATAATTCTCTGTTTCCCCCTCTCCCAACCCCTGGTAAAGTCTACTTTATATTTCTGTAAAGTTGCGTATCTTAGGTACTTCACATAAATGGAATCATGTATTTGTCCTTTCTTGTCCAGCCTATTTCACTTAGCAAGATGTTAAGTTCAATCCATGTTGCAGCATGTATCAAGATTTCGTTTCTTTTTACAGACGAAAAATATTCCATTGTATGTACATACAACATTTTGATTACTCATTTATCTCTTCATGAACATTTGGGTTGTTTCCACCTTTTGGCTGGTGTGAATATGCTGTGAACATTGGTGTACAAGTATCTGAGTCCTTGTTTTCATTTTTTTCTAGGTATATACTTAAGAGTGAAATTTCTGGATTATACAATAACTCTATGTTTAAGTTTTTTGAGGAGCCACCAAACTGTTTTCCACAGTCGCTTTACCATTTCACACTTCCACCAATAATAAACAAGACTCCAATTTCTTCACATCTTCATCACATGTATTATTTTTCATTAAAAAAAAAATATCCATTAACCATGCTAATGGATGTGAAATGGTACCTCATTGTGGGTTTAATTTACCTTTTTCTGATGGCTAGCTAGTGATATTGAATATCTTTTCAGGTACTTATATTGGCCGTTGTTTATCTTCTTTGGAGAAATTTCGATTCAAATCTGTTGTCCATTTTTGAAGACCATACATATGTGTATATATATGTGCATGTGTGTGTATATGTATACATACATATATGTATATTTGTACATATATTTATTTACACACACACACATATATGCATTCTAGGTATCAATGCCTTATCAGATACATGCTGTGCCAATATTTTCTCTCATTATGTGGGAGCCCTTTTCACTCTTTATATTTTTCTTTGATGCACAGAAGTTTTAAATTTTGATAAAGTCTAATTTGTCTATTTTCTCTTTTGTTGCCTGTGCATCTCATGCATATCCAAGAAGTCACTACCAAATCCAGTGTCACAAAGATTTTTCTCTATCTTCTAAGAGTTTTATAGTTTTAACTTTTATACTTAGGTCCTTGATTTATTTTGATTTATGTTTTGCAAATGGTGTAAAGTAAGGATCTGTTGTATGTGGCTATCAAGTTTTCCTAACACCATTTGCTTAAGACTGTCATTTTCCCTTTGAGTCACCTTATTGAAAATCAATGACTCATATATGCAAAAATTTATTTCTAAGATCTCATTGCTAGGTCCTCATGTAGGTCCTTATGCCCCATATACCTTTCACTTGTATTTCTTAAATGTTAATATTTTCCCATGTTTGCTTTATAGCTCCCACTCCATACTTTCTCTGTCATTCATACACACACACACACACACACACACACACACACACGCACACACGCACACACACAAACGTGTGTTTGCTCATATATATATGTATGTTTATCATTTTTATCTAACCATCTTTTTTAAACTGCTGAAAGTCATTTACAGACATGTTGTTCCTTGAATTCTTCAGTGTGTATTTTCTAAAAACAAGGATATTCTCTTATATTTTCTATTCTCAGTAGAGGTGATGTCACCTTCAAGGGGAAAAAATTGATTCTATGAGGGGAAAAAAAAGAAAACCAGAGATACTACATATGACCTCTGGCTTTCCAAAGCTCAACTATATCCAACAAAACCATATTTCCTAGCTTTCAATTTCTCTTATTAAGGAGAAATTAATTTAAATATTACTTTATTTAATTTCTCTTTGGCGGAGAGGGTACAATAATTTTTTAAAAGATTTGAGAAACACCATGTTCTATAATCACACACTTATTGAAATCAGGAAATTAATAATGATATAATACTCTATTGATTTGTTTTGTTTTTATATTTCACCAGTTATTCAATTAATATCTCATAAGACAAAAGAAATTCCTAGATCAGCCATCACATGTCATTGCCATGTCTCTTTAGTCCCTCTTATCAGAACAATTCTTCACTTTTTTTAATTGTATTTAGTGACATTGACATTTTGAAGAGGATAGGTCAGTTGTTTCATAGACTGCCCCTTAGCTTAGATCTATCTGGTGTGTCTTTAAGATTGGATTCAGGTTGTGCCTTTTTGTCAGAAACACCACACAAGTGGCACTGTGTCTTTCACAGTGCCCTTTTAGTCCCTTTTCTCTCTGAGTGAGCACTATTCCAAGTGCTGGGTGTACAGCAGAGAACAAGATTTGGTTTCTGCCCACATGGTGCTGCCATTCTAGGAAGGAGTTTGCAAAACACTGAGAAACATTACCCATAGAAAGAAAAGACTTAGGGATAACACTGGAAAAGAGCTGGCCTTGTTCTTTACAGCCCTATTTGATTGGGCAAACTCTATTGGAAAAGTATCTAATCCCAAAGGAAAAAATTTTTCTGTCTCTCTGTCTCTGTCTCTCTCTCTGAGTACTACAGATGAAGTGGGTTTCTCATGGAGGTGCTGAGTTTCTTGTTACTTAAGGACAAAATTATGTAATGGTTATCATTTGGCCTCTGCTATGAAAGATCCCTTTGTTGGGGAACTGAGCTGGTCTCTGTGCCCTTGGAAAATAAAAAACTCTATCAGCCTTAATAATCTTATCTGTAAATTGGAAAACAAAAACAGTTGGTACTTCAAAGAGTTATTGTAAAGATTAAATTCAGTAATGCATGAAAAGCTTTTAGCTCAAAGCCTAGCATTTACTAAGAGCTTATTAATTACTGATTATTATTATAATTTTTAAGAAAAAGATTATTTGCTTAAGCTGTTATTTTTCAAGAAGATTGTTTACTAAACAATTCTTTTAAGAGGACAGCCAGCATGGGAGGAAGCTTGCACTAATATTATTAAGTTGTATTTCAACTATGCCAATTTTTAATTTTAATTTTTACCTATGACCATCAAGGTTGCACACACAATAGTTTCCTACAAGTACAATAGGTATGGGTACCCTGGATCAGGCTGACTTGGGGGATGTTTTCTTTCTATTGTAGTTAAGTTTATGTACCTGGCTAAGCTCTAAATGAACTGGCAAACACACTCAATGACATGTGATGGGTGATCTAGGAATTTCTTTTCTTCCAACATTAAGGTGGATTTACTAAGAAGCTAATGAGGGACATCCCTCAAGGTACAGTGGTTAAGTCTCTGTGCTTCCAATGTAAGGGGCGGAGGTTTGATCAATCGTTGGGGAACTAAAATCCCATATGCCCTCCATGGCCAAAAATAAATAAAATAAATATGCATAGGATTTCTGTTGGCCAGATGAGGAGGGGCCATTCTAAGTAATAAACTATTAGTGGCTCAACAACTCAAAAAAAAAAGCTAATGAAACTTAATCTTCTTCTTCGTTTGTACAGACCTCTTATAAGAATCGATCTTTTCTCATTGAAATAAACATGCATTTTAATGTACTCAGAACCTGAACACTTCCCTTGTTGATGCCTGTACAGAGAACTGAGGTCAAGTTCTGGCCATCTGCTTTATTTGATGGGGGGGGGAAAAAGTCTTGGTCTTAGGATTTCATCTCAGACTCTTTTCTCAGAACTTCATTGTGTGGCATATAGCAGATAAAATATAAAGGCATAAAAAATGTCAATTAAGGCTATTTATTTCTTCAGAGGCTTGCCCCGTCTCTCTGAAACAGGTCTTTTCTATAGAAAAAATGCATTTTTAGGTCATTTTGTGTCACATTGTTGATCTCCCATTTTCTCTTCCTTCCTGGATACCCCAGGTCATTGGAGAAGGACAAGTAATCAGAGATTTGAAGCTCTTGTACATAGAAATGCTGTATACAGAAGCGACCTGATTTTTGGTGGCCTCTGAAAACAGAGAATAGAGGAAAATGTGTGGAGAGAGGTTCAGAAATTTGGCATAGATGATGACTATAAAGAAATGTACAATGAGAGGTTGTAATAAATGAACATTGTGGAAGAATTTTAAAACTTATCAGATATTAACAACGAAACAGTTAGCTGTGTGATGCTAGCAGTAGAAACTTTCTCCATTTGCTCCTGCTATTAGTTTTGCTACACCAACAAGTATCTAGCTGGCTCCTACATTATGGCAAGTTAGAGAAATGGGCTGGGTTCCTCTTCTGTGTTGGTGTCGGACACAACTGAGCGACTGAATTGAACTAATGGCTTACTGACTCTACCTAACGCCCTAGTTTTCATTGCTATTCCCTAAATATTGTTCTTTTCTTTCCCCTAAATAATTCTCCTTGATTAACCTCAATGTATGTGTTTCCTCTGTCCAGACAGAGTATTCCTTCTTCAGGATCTTCCTGATCCTTCATCTTAACTAGGTCCTGATCAGTGATGCCTATTGCCACCAATTACCATTGACAGAGAGGCATCGTAAGCTTTAGAGATAACTTTTCTCAAATATCCAGAAATTCCTACCCATTTTTTTTATTTGTTTTTGTTTCAAATGAGTTCTTTGGCTTTGGCAGGCAGGAGGGATGGTGATGGGAAGGATAAGGAACTATTCAAAATCAAATTTGTGTAGGCTGGCAAACATACTGTTGTTGGCTTCCCATCTGTTATAACAAAATTATAGGAATTGCTGATTAAACAAATATTTTCCCTTTCGGGTTTGCAGTTAAAAGATGAAGCGGCTCCAATTGTGTCAAGCAGCTGGTTTTAGTTTAGTGGGAGTTCCCTTCTGCTTGTTTATATTGTTAAGGAGTCTTAGATGCTAAGTGTTTGTGGTATAATACATACAGCATTCTTTTCATTTATTCGAAATACAACTTTATTCTATTCTAAATGAAAAGGAAGGGGAATGACAGTAACTAACAAGATTCTACCTCTCAATATTGTCATGTGGCTACAGCAGTGTTATATTTGAAACTCAAGGAGAAAAACAACTGTGTTCCAAAACACCTAAATATGCAGGTCCAAAATAAAGGAAGGTATTTTTTTCTAACTGCCACATTCACTGTGAAGTCCATCCATCTCCTTCAGCATCCAAAGATTAAGCATATGTCCTGCTTAGTTATATAATAAAGTGGCAAACATGCTGCCCATTAACATCACAGGACAGTTGCCTATGAACTAGACTTGTGACACTCGGCCCCAGCTTCACTTTCTCACAGGTCATCATCTTTATCTGGGAGAGCAGTCATCTGAGCGACCTCTAAATTGTGCTCATACTGTGCTGCCAAGGCTGGGTCCATGACCATTTCTGGTGGGGGCAAGAGCAGGCAAGGCAACAAGCTCCAAGTTAGGGTCTCTGATCAGCTTTCTAGAAAGCCAGAGGAAGGGCGTTTCAAAGTTGTAGTTACTTTTGGCAGCAATGTCATAATACTGAAGAGTCTTCTTTTGGTGGAAGACTTTGCCTTAACCTTTCCATCCTTAATATCCACCTTGTTGTCATACAACACAATAGGGGTGTTCTCACATACTGGTACCAGATCTTTATGCCAGTTAGACACATTCTTCTAAGCAACTCTTGATGTTACATCAAACATTATAATGGAACACTGAACTTGTATATAATAGCCATCTCCCAGTCTAGCAAATTTCTCCTGATCGACTGCATCCTATGCATTGAACTTAACAGGTCCTCTGTTGGTATGGAACACATGAGGATGGACCTCAACACCCAAAGTGGCTACATACTTATTCTCAAGTTCACCAGTCAGATGACATTTCAAGAATGTAGTTTTTCCAGTACCACTATCACCAACCAATACAAATTTGAACTGAACTTGGAGTTCTCCGTGGGCAGACACCTCAGTGTTACATAGCTCTGGTCTCTGCACCCTCACGGCCTCTGTGGCAAGGGAGTGAGGAGAGCTCTCTGCCAGAGGGCTCCCCAAACTGCATCCTCATGACCACTGCCTGCTACTGCCTTAAATATAGTTTTCTTAATGGAACAGTTACCAGAACAGTACAGGACCTGGTGCCTCAATGGTGTAGAATCCACCTACAATGCAGGAGACACAGCGGACATTGGATGGATCCCTGGAGTGGTAAGATGCCCTGGAGGAGGGCATGGTAACCCTCTCCAGTATTCTTGCTTAGAAAAATCCCATGGAGAGGAGCCTGGAGTGCTGCAGTCCATGGGGTTACAAAGAGTCGGCCAGGATTGAGCACATACACAGACATAAGACAAATAGCATGCTTATGAGAATAACACATTAATTCTTATCAGAAGAGAATAAGCATTAAGTTCAGCTCAGTTTCAGTCACTCAGTCATGTCTGACTCTTTGTGACCCCATGGACTGCAGCATACCAGGCTTCCCTGTCCATCAACAACTCCCAGAGCTTACTCAAACTCATGTCCATCAAGTCGGTGATGCCATCCAACCATCTCATCCTCTGTAGCCCCCTTCTGCTCCCGCCTTCAATCTTTCCCAGAATCAGGGTCTTTTCCAGTGAGTCAGCTCTTCACATCAGATGGCCAAAGTATTGGAGTTTCAGATTCAACATCAGTCCTTCCAATGAATATTCAAGACTGATTTCCTTTAGGATGGACTGGTTGGATCTCCTTGCAGTCCAAGGGACTCTCAAGAGTCTTTTCCAACACCACAGGTCAAAAGTATCAATTCTTTTGTGCTCAGCTTTCTTTATAGTCCAACTCTCACATCCATACATGACTACTGGAAAAGCCATAACTTTGGCTAGACAGACTTTGTTGGCAAAGTAATGTCTCTGCTTTTTAATATGCTGTCTACTTTGTTCATAGCTTTTCTTCCAAGGAGCAAGCATCTTTTAATTTCATGGCTGCACTCACCATCTGCAGTGATCTTGGAGCCCCAAAAAATAAAGTCTTTCACTGTCTCCATTGCTTTCCCATCTATTTGCTATGAAGTGATGGGACTGGATGCCATGATCTTAGTTTTCTGAATGCTGAGTTTTAACTCAACTTTTTCACTCTCCTCTTTCACTTTCCTCAAGAGGCTCTTTAGTTCTTCTTCACTTTCTGCCATAAGGGTAGTGTCATCTGCATATCTAAGGTTATTGATCTTACTCCTGGCAATCTTGACCTGGCTTGTGCTTCATCCAGTCCAGGATTTCTTATCATGTATTCTGCATATAAGTTAAATAAGCAGGGTGACAATATGCAGCCTTGACATACTCTTTTTCCTATTTGGAACCAGTCTGTTGTTCCATGTCCAGTTCTAACTGTTTCTTCTTGACCTACATACAGATTTCTCAGGAGGCAGGTCAGGTGGTATGGTATTCCCATCTCTTTCAGAGTTTTCCACAGTTTGTTGTCATCCACAAGTCAAAGGCTCTGGTGTAATCAATAAAGCAGAAGTAAATGTTTTCCTGGAACTCTCTTGCTTTTTCGATGATCCAGCTGATGTTGGCAATTTGATCTCTGGTTCCTCTGCCTATTCTAAATCCAGCTTGTATATCTGGAAGTTCATGATTGTTGAAGCCTGGCTTGGAGAACTTTGAGCATTAGTAGCGTGTGAGGTGAGTGCAATTTTGCAGTAGTTTGAGCATTCTTTGGCACTGTCTTTTTTTGGGATTGGAATGAAAACTGACCTGTTCCAGTCCTGCGGCAACAGCTGAATTTTCCAAATTTGCTGGCATATCAAGTGCAGCACTTTCACAGCATCATCTTTTAGGATTTGAAATACCTCAGCAGTAATTCCATCACCTCCACTAGCTTTGTTCAAAGTGATGCTTCCTAAGGCCCTCTTGACATCACACTACAGGATGTCTGACTCTAGGTGAGTGATCACACCATCGTGATTATCTGGGTCATGACGATCTTTTTTGTATAGTTGTTCTGTGTATTCTTGCCACCTCTTCTTAATATCTTCTTCTTCTGTTAGGTCCATACCATTTCTGTCCTTTATTGTGCCCATATTTGCATGAAATATTCCCTTGGTATCCCTAATTTTCTTGAAGAGATCTCTAGTCTTTCCCATTCTATTGTTTTCCTCTGTTTCTTTGCATTGATCACTGAGGAAAGCTTTCTTATGTCTCCTTGTTATTCTTTGGAACTCTGCATTAAAATGGGTATATCTTTCTTTTTCTCCTTTGCCTTTCATGTCTTTCCTTTTCTCAGCTATTTGTAAAGCCTCTTCAGACAACTGTTTTTCCTTTTTGCATTCCTTTTTCTTGGGAATGGTCTTGATCACTGCCTTTTGTACAATGTCATGAAACCCTGTCCATAGTTGTTCAGGCAATCTCTCTATCATTTCTCAGTTCCACTGTATAATTGTAAGGGATATGATTTAGGTCATACATGAATGGTCTAGTGGTTTTCCCTACTTTCTTCAATTTAAGCCTGAATTTGGCAATAAGGAGTTCATGATCTGAGCCACAGTCCACTCCCAGTCTTGTTTTTGCTGACTGTCTAGAGCTTCTCCATCTTTGGCTGCAAAGAATATAATCAATCTTATTTCGGTGTTGACCATCTGGTGATGCTTATGTGTAAAGTCTTCTCTTGTGTTGTTGAAAAAGGGTATTTGCTATGACCAGCACATTCTCTTGGCAAAACTGTTAAACTTTGACCTGCTTTATTTTGTACTCTAAGACCAAATTTGCCTGTTACTCCAGGTATCTCTTGACTTCCTACTTTTGCATTCCAGTCCCCCATAATGAAAAAGACATGTTTTGGGGTATTAGTTCTAGAAGGTCTTGTAGGTCTTCATAGAACTATTTAACTTCAGCTTCTTCAGCATTACTGTTCAAGGCATAGACTTGGATTACTATAATATTGAACGATTTGCCTTGGAAACAAAAAGAGATCATTCTGTCTTTTTTTAGATTTCATCCAAGTACTGTATTTAGGACTCTTTTGTTGGCTATGATGGCTACTCTATTTCTTCTAAGGGATTTTTGCCCACAGTAGTATATATAAAGGTCATCTGAGTTAAATTCACCCATTCCAGTATATTTTAGTTTGCTGATACCATTTGACCACTTTCAATTTGCCTTGATTCATGGACCTAATATTCCAGGTTCCTATGCAGTATTTCTCTTTACAGCATCGGACTTTAATTCCATCATCAGTCACATCCACAACCGGGTGTTGTTTTTGCTTTGGCTCCGTCTCTCCCTTCTTTCTGGAGTTCGTTCTCCACTGATCTCCAGTAACATATTAGGCACCTATCAACCTGGAGAGTTCATCTTTCAGTGTCATATCATGCCTTTTCATGCTGTTCATGGGGTTCTCAAGGCAAGAATACTGAGGTGGTTTGCCATTCCCTTCTCCAGTGGACCACGTTTTGTCAGAACTCTCTACCATGACCTGTCCATCTTGGGTGTCCCTACATGGCATGGCTCATAGTTTCATTGAGTTAGACAAGGCTGTGGGCCATGTGATCAGATTGGTTAGTTTTCTGTGTTTGTTGTTTTCATTCTGTCTCTCCTCTAATGGAGAAGGAGTACGAGGCTTATGGAAGCTTCCTGATGAGAGAGACTGACTGAGGGGGAAACTGGGTCTTGTTCTAATGGACAGAGCCATTCTCAGTAAATCTCTAATCCAATTTTCTGTTGATGGGTGGAGTTTGTTCCCTCCCTGTTGTTTGTTAGTATAAGATAGATAACATGCTCATCAGACTAGGGTCCTAAGTGTTTTACCTTTAGATAGGGACCTTTTTGGTTTTCCTTCTGGAATTGCATATTTTTAAAAGCTTTGGGTTTTTGCCAAATGAATTGTCCTTCTCAAGTAACTCATATTCTCATATTTTTAAAAAAACGAAAAGAAAAAAAAAACAAGTTTCCCAACAAGTACTACCAAACTTAGTTGAAGTAATTCTAAGCAATATCAATGAAAATTGACATGTGATTTACCTTACAGAAGGTAAAAATGCAATTTCTTTCAGGATATTTGAGAAAGGAAATAATCCTTGGGTTTTCAACAAGCAAAGCCTCTGGACACTAGGTCAGAGCAGAACTTAACAATGATTATAATAGTGAGTTTGAAACAAGAGGGAAGGGGGCAACATTTAACAGAATGATGTAGCTTGACGACACAACATAAACTGATTGGAACCAAATAGATTCAAGATGGCAGACAGGTAGACTGCCACTAAACTGTGAGCCTCAGTATACACTCATTGTAATGTAAGCAAGCTAAATGACACACCCACAGGTGCCATGACAGTTCTAAAGCCAACCACCAAAGACCAAAAAGTGGGAAGTGGCCCAATTCCTGGAAATTTCCACCCCTTCCCCAGAATAGCTGGAATAATTCTCCCACTTATTATCTCATGAAGTTACCCAGTTCATAAAAGCTAACCATACCACATTTCAAAGCCACTCTTGCCTTCTGAGATGGCCCACACTTTGTTTGTGAAGTGTGTTTCTAGTAAATTCACTTCTTGTTATTGTTGTTCAGTTGCTAAGTCATGTCTGACTCTTTGCGACCCCATGGACTGCAGCGCACCAGACTTCCTTGTCCTTTACCATCTCTCAGAGTTTGCTCAAGCTCATGTCCATTGAGTCAGTGATGTCATCCAATCATCTCATCCTCTATCTTCCCCTTCTCCTCCTGCCTTCAATCCTTCCTAGCATCAGGGTCTTTTCCAGTGAACTGTCTCTTCCCATCAGGTGGCCAAAATATTGGAGCTTCAGCATCAGTCCTTCCAGTGAATATTCAAGATTGATTTCTTTTAGGATTGACTGATTTGATTTCCTTGCTGTCCAAGGGACTCTCAAGAGTCTTCTCCATAGGTGCGTGGGTTTATCTCTGGGCTTTCTATTTTGTTCCATTGATCTATATTTCTGTCTTTGTGCCAGTACCACACTGTCTTGATGACTGTGGCTTTGTAGTAGAGCCTGAAGTCAGGCAGATTGATTCCTCCAGTTCCATTCTTCTTTCTCAAGATTGCTTTGGCTATTCGAGGTTTCTTATATTTCCATACAAATTGTGAAATGATTTGTTCTAGTTCAGTGAAAAATACCATTGGTAGCTTGATAGGGGTTGCATTGAATCTATAGATTGCTTTGGGTAGTATACTCATTTTCTCTATATTAATTCTTCCAATCCATAAACACGGTATATTTCTCCATCTGTTTGTGTCCTCTTTGATGTCTTTCATCAGAGTTTTATAGTTTTCTATGTATAAGACTTTTGTTTCTTTAGGTAGATATATTCCTAAGTATTTTATTCTTTTTGTTGCAATGGTGAATGGTATTGTTTCCTTAATTTCTCTTTCTGTTTTCTCATTATTGGTGTATAGGAATGCAAGGGATTTCTGTGTGTTAATTTTGTATCCTGCAACTTTACTATATTCATTGATTAGCTCTAGTAATTTTCTGGTAGAATCTTTAGGGTTTTCTATGTAGAGAATCATGTCATCTGCAAACAGTGAGAGTTTTACTTCTTCTTTTCCTATCTGTATTCCTTTTATTTCTTTTTCCGCTCTGATTGCTGTGGCCAAAACTTCCAAAACTATGTTGAATAGTAGTGGTGAGAGTGGGCACCCTTGCCTTGTTCCTGACTTTAGGGGAAATGCTTTCAATTTTTCACCATTGAGGATAATGTTTGCTGTGAGTTTGTTATATATAGCTTTTATTATGTTGAGATATGTTCCTTCTATTCCTGCTTTCTGGAGGGTTTTTATCATAAATGGATGTTGAATTTTGTCAAAGGCTTTTTCTGCATCTATTGAGATAATCATATGATTTTTATCTTTCAATAAACCCACGCACCTATGGACACCTTATCTTCGACAAAGGAGGCAAGAATATACAATGGAGAAAAGACAATCTCTTTATCAAGTGGTGCTGGGAAAACTGGTCAACCACTTGTAAAAGAATGAAACTAGAACACTTCCTAACACCATACACAAAAATAAACTCAAAGTGGATTAAATATCTAAACGTAAGACCAGAAACTATAAAACTCCTAGAGGAAAACATAGGCAAAACACTCTCCAACATAAATCACAGCAGGATCCTCCATGACCCACCTCCCAGAATATTGGAAATAAAAGCAAAAATAAACAAATGGGACCTTATTAAAATTAAAAGCTTTTCCACTAAGGAAACTATAAGCATGGTGAAAATACAGCCTTCAGAATGGGAGAAAATAATAGCAAACGAAGCAACAGACAAACAATTAATCTCAAAAATGTACAAGCAACTCCTGCAGCTGAATTCCAGAAAAATAAACGACCCAATCAAAAAATGGGCCAAAGAACTAAACAGACATTTCTCCAAAGAAGACATACAGATGGCTAACAAACACATGAAAAGATGCTCAACATCACTCATCATTAGAGAAATGCAAATCAAAACCACAGTGAGGTACCATTACACACCAGTCAGAATGGCTGCTATGCAAAAGTCTATAAGCAATAAATGCTGGAGAGGGTGTGGAGAAAAGGGAACCCTCTTACACTGTTGGTGGGAATGCAAACTAGTACAGCCACTATGGAGAACAGTGTGGAGATTCCTTAAAAAACTGGGAATAGAACTGCCATATGACCCAGCAATCCCACTGCTGGGCATACACACCGAGGAAACCAGAAATGAAAGAGGCACGTGTACCCCAATGTTCATCGCAGCACTGTTTACAATAGCCAGGACATGGAAGCAACCTAGATGTCCGTCAGCAGACGAATGGATAAGGAAGCTGTGGTACATATACACAATGGAATATTACTCAGCCATTAAAAAAATACATTTGAATCGGTTCTATTGAGATGGATGAAACTGGAGCACATTATACAGAGTGAAGTAAGCCAGAAAGAAAAACACCAATACAGTATACTAATGCATATATATGGAATTTGAAAGATGGTAACGGTAACCCTATATGCGAGACAGAATAAGAGACACAGATGCATAGAACAGTCTTGTGGACTCTGAGGAAGAAGGTGAGGGTGGGACGTTCTGGGACAATAGCATTGAAACATGTGTAATGTCATATGTGAAGCGGAACGCCATTCCATGTTCTATGCATGGGACGGATGCTCGGGGCTGGGGCACTGGGATGGCCTGGAGGGATGGGATGGGGAGCGGGGTGGGAGAGGTGTTCGGGATGGGGAACGCATGTGAACCCATGGCTGATTCATGTCAATGTATGGCAAGAACTACTACAATATTGTAAAGTCAGTAGCCCCCAATTAAAATAAATTTATTAAAAAAAAAAAAAAAAAACCCCAAAACAAACAAAAAAAGAGTCTTCTCCAGCACTGTAATTTGAAAGCATCAATTCTTCGGCTCTCAGCCTTCTTTATGGTCCAGCTTACACATAGTAAGTGACTACTGGAAAAGCTATAGCTTTTACTATATTGTCCTTCATCAGAAAAGCGATCTCTGCTTTTTAATACAGTCTAGGTTTATCATAGCTTTCCTTCCAAGAAGCAAATGTCTTTTAATTTCATGGCTGCAGTCAACATCAACAGTGATTTTGGAGCCCAGGGAATAAAATCTTCCACTGTTTCCACCTTTTCCCCATCTACTTGCCATGAAGAAGTGCCACTTCTTATGCAACTCTTTGTCTCTTACTGAATTCTTCCTGCTAATGAGACATCAAGAACCTGAGCTTCATTAGGTCCTGAAGCCAGGTGTGTGATCTTAGTTGGTAGATCACGGGTTTTGGCTTAGTTTAAGTCCTGACCATGTGGGTTCAAGTCCCAAACTGGGTTTTTTATAGACTACAAATTGGCACTTTCCAAGAGCATTTGCCAGTGACTGAGCAACAATAAAGGCATTTGCCATCTGCCTCTGAGGACATTGAGTCCTGTGCTGCTGCAGCTGCTGAATTTTGACACAACCTGAAGGCAGTTCAGGGTGGAGAGTGAGGCACTCTGTGCTCCAGAAAAACTGGTGGAACAGGTCTTTAAATAGTTAGATATTTTCAGGGACTGATTTCATGATCCTAATCCTTGTATCACTTCATATATACAAAGCACTAAAACCCCTTTATGATGACATCAGCTCCTCATGACTAGCAGAAAACCTTTTGTAAAATGAGTGTTTGTTTGCATTGAACTCCCCTTTCACCAAAATCTTTTATATTGACTTTCCCCCCTGCCTTGTTGAAATAGTTTCTCAGAGCTCTCTGAGGTGCTGTCTCTTGGGCTGCAGTCCTCATTTTGCCCCAAATAAAACTTAACTTGAAACTCTCATGTTGTGCATCTGTTTTGTATACATACACACACACATACATACATATATATATTTTTTTATATATATATACACATATATATATGAATCACTTTGCTGTATACCTGAAACTAATCCAATCAACTATATACAAACTAATACAATCAACTAAATGTAAATCAACTATACTTCAATTTTTAAAAATCCATTTGACTATGGAATTAATATTACAGTGAATTTCACCCTAATGAACTGCAATGTTCCAACATCGAAGCCACTCTGGGCCTTTTTTTCCTAGTAATTTAATATTTAAGAACAGTTTTACAGAAAAACTGAAAAGGTAGTACAAATGATTTTCATATACCTTGCACTTAGTTTTTCTTACCATTAACTTCTTACATTGGTATGGTACATTTGTCACACTCAATGAACCAATATTGATACAAAATTGTTAACAAAGGATACACTTCATTTAGATGTCCTTGGTTCTTACCTGCTATCCCTTTTCTTTTCCAGGATCTCACATAAGACATCTCATCATATTTAGTCATCATGTCTCCTTAGGTCTGTAGGTACTAGAAACTTCAAATTCCTCTAGTGTCTTTGCTTTGGGCTCCTCTATTGATTTGGAGATAAAACTAATCCCTGTGAGAGTCTCCTGAGTACAAAGGTCTTTTCATGTCCCCCATTTCCTGTTTTAGGAAAAAGATTTCAGTCTCCTAGACCTTCCTTGAGTTCCAAAGGGCAGATTCAAACAGTTACTGATTAGAGGAGTGAGGAAATGCAGAAACAAAGGAAAAGCAGTCAAGAAGCAATTGTTGTTGCTCAGTTGCTCAGTTGTGTCTGACTCTTTGCGACCCTATGGACTGCAGGACACCAGGTTTTCCTGTCCTTCACTATGTCCTGGAATTTGCTTGAACTCATTCATGTCCATTGAGTCAATGATGTCATCCAACCATCTCATCCTCTGTCACCCGCTTCTCCTCTTGCCCTCAATCTTTCCCAGCATCAGGGTCTTTTCCATCTCTTTGCATCAGGTAGCCAAAGTACTGTAGCTTCAGTTTCACCTTCAGCATCAGTCCTTCCAATGAATGTTCACAGTTGATTTCCTTTAGGATTGACTAAAGTTTGATCAGGATTGACTAATAAGATTAACTATTAGTTTGATCTTCTTGAGGCAAGGTAATCTCAGGTCTTCAACACCACAGTTCAAAAGCATCAATTCTTCAGTGCTCAGCCTTCTTTATGGTCCAACTCTTACATCCTTACATGTGAGAGAAACAATAGTGCAGCAACTGGGCATAGTCCTGGTTCCTCCTCCAGAGATATACATAACAACAGATCTCTGAGTTCTTCTACAGGAACTAAGGCCCCCACTCAGGTGGAGGATGATAACTTCAGGCTGAGCACAAGCAAGTGGACCCCAGACTTCATGGAATCAGAAGGCTGATGACTGAGATTCCTGGAACACGAACGTGTTAACTCACTACCCACCAATCAGAGGAGGGTCACACACCCTGAGCCCCGTTCCCCTAAATTTTGCCTATAAAAACTCTCCCTTCCGAACCATCAGGGAGTTTGGGCTTTTTGAGCATGAGCCACCCCATTCTCCCAGCCTGACCCATGCGATAAACCTTTCACTGCTCCAGACTCCAGCAGTTCTGTCTGGCCTCACTGTGCCTCAGGCATACAAGCTTGGTGTTGTTGTTGTTCAGTGGCTTAGTTGTTTCCAGCTGTTTGTGACCCCCATGGACTGCATCACTCCAGGCTTCCCTGTCCTTCACCATCTCCAGGAGTTTGCTCAAACTCACATCCACTGAGTCGGTGATGCCATCCAATCATCTTGTCCTCTGTCATCCCCTTATCAGGTCTATGTAAGTAATCCAATTATTTCAGAGTTTCTTTCAATATCACCTCTTCCTTGGAGCTTTCTTTGAAGCCTCATCTCACACTGAGTTCATCTTCATCTGAGTCTAAATCTTTTTCTTTTTTTGCCTTTTTCTCTTAATTTGCCCTTAATTGAATACTATTTATTAATACTTGGTTTTGGATGAACTGCCTTTTCAACTATAAGCTCCTTTATGAGAAGGGCAGTCTTTTATGCAACTATTATATCCAGGTTGTACTGTTATAAGTGTATATAAGGCATGTAGGAAATATTGAATTAAGTGTTTTGGGGAGACGAGAGGTGGCATTATTTTTCTTTGACTTTAGTACTAGTGAGACTTTATCAGACTTTCAGAATAGAAATATGTCCAGGTCACCACAGTTAATAGAAGCTTATCATAAGGATAGATGGGAGGGTAAGGAGGAGAGGACAAAGCAGTTAAACCACCAGACCCCACATGTGACTGGAGCATCATTCATTGCTTGTTCAAGATACATCAATAAATGATTCATTTCATAGTAGGTGCAATGAACCGTTAGCAATTCTGCAAGTATTGCATGTGGCTGACAACTCCTGCATCTCCCCTCTCCCATCTCTATCTACTTTTTTGACTACTCTTGACTGCTCTTCTTCTTACTCTCTCCATATGTTTCATTGATTGAATGATTGATTTAATCAAGATTTGCTGAGCACTCTCTGTGTGCTGGGTACTCTACAAAGCTTTGGAGAGGTAAAGGAGAGAAAAGATATCAGTCCTTTGAACAGAATTTACAGTCCAGAAAGAAAGACAAATAAATTGGTAATTATAGCATTGTGTAGTGAATGCTATGATGGGGGAAACTGAAAGTATAAAGGAAATGCATAGAAGGAGGATTTAATCCAGTTTAAGGGGTCAGGAAAAGTTTCCTGTAGAAAGTAACAGCCAAGATGAGAAGCAAATGAAGAGAAGGAATATATCAGGAGGTGACTGTGATGTTTATTTCAGGCAAAGAGAAGAGTAAGCATGAAGACCTATAAAAAGATCATATAGTGTTTGGGAAACAGAAAGTAGTTTAGTATGACCAGAGCATGGAGTATAGGATGGTAGGCAGAGGAGGTGATAGAAAGCTAAAGAGATAATGCCTTAAAGATAAGCAGGGTCCAGATTATTGAGAGTATTAATCATGTCAAAAAAGTATATTTAGTCTAAATGCCCCTGAAGAGAAGACACTGGAGACTTTCAAGGATGAAAATGACATGATCCAATCGACATTTTGGATACCTTCACATACTTTCCTGTGAACAGTTGGAAGAATCAGAACAAGACTTGACACAAGAGACCAATTACTGCAATTTTTTCCAACAATCTAAGAGAGATGTCAGGTGTAATGAGAAAGAAAGAAAGAAAAGGGAGGGAGAAATATTTAGGAAGTAGAATGGCTGGACTCTGGGCTTTTTGTATATGGTGTTTGAGAAGTGACTGGCAAGCCTCTTGATGCTGCATTTGCCCTCCTCCCTGAGCTAATCAGAGAGATTTCGGGGCAGTAGAGTCATGCATCCCAAAACACAGTGCCATTTGGAGCTCTTGCATGGACTATTGAATAATCTTCAACTTCTGGTTCTTGAGGGTGGGAAGGAAAGGAGGGGGAGTAAATCTGCAGAAATATCTCTGCACCAAGAATAATGGAGGATTTTAATCTGAGGGCAAGTAAAAGGATTTTTGAGGATAGAAAGGGTAGCAGAAAGCCAAAGTAGCTGGCTCTTGCCTTTTCCAGAAGTGCTGTGGATGACTAGGGAAGACCTAATGCTACCCAAGATGCTCTTGTCCACCATAGGCAAGTGTGTGAGTCACAGGTAAATTGAGGCATTTAGATTCTCCTTCATTCATGGTTTAACGTCTAGCAATTCCCTGGGAGGAAATGAGAGTCACATTGTTTTCTCCAGACCAGAGCATCCTAACATTTGAAGAAGAGGTCCTCCTCCTGATGGCTTCTCCCCATTTAGATAGGCCCATGAAAGCTGTTTTCAGATCTCCATTTTAGTACCTCCATTTTAACTTTTTTTATTCTTCTGTGTAAGCAGGTTTCATTCAAAGTAAAGCTATGTTTCAGTCTGATTATTGTGTAATTCTGAATGAAGATAGCATCTACCACTAGTAGCCACACTGTAATGTTATATCCTGATGGGTTACAGAACTATATTCTTATGCTCTTATGAAACTATTTTTGGTGAAACTGAAAAAGAAGGAGGAGAAGGAGAAAGAGAAAAGGAAGAAGAAGGAAGGAGAGAGGGAAAGGAAGAGAAAGGGGGAGGAGGAGGAGAAGGTAAAGAGGAAGAAAGAATACTGCTATTTAAAACAGCAGATTCTTTCTGAGAGAAAGGAGATTGGATCTTGTTAAAAATAATCTGAGGGACCCTGATGGTCTTTTGTGGCACCAGCCCCTGTGCCAAGCACTGTAATGGATTTTGGTATAGCCAATGAAGGCCTGAAGAACTGAGCTTTAGAGAAAAGACTAGAGAGAGTTTGTTCAGCATTATAAAATGAAAAGAAATAAAAGCTGTTTTGAGGTGGAGGGTGGGAGAGTGCATATGAGACAGAAATAGGCTAGGAAACCATGGGGAGAAAGATGGGAGGGAAAAGGAACCAACAAGATGGTGACAAGCCTGTGGATTCACTTAGATGCCTTGAACTTTAGCACTCTTCACGGGAGTGTGGCTAATATAACTTTTAGGACTGGAATGACCAACATTCATTTGTAGGTGTGAATTTCTGCAAAGATTTTTATACTCTACAGCTCTCCCCATCATCCTGAACTTTTAGTAAAATCTGATATATACCATATATGAGAAGCTTTAAGCAGAATAAAAGGGGTAATTCCCTGGCTGTGCAGTGGTTAGGAGTCCACATTTTTTACTGCCAAGTGCCAGGGTTCAATCACTGATTGGGGAACTATTAATAACATCCTAGAAGTAATCTATGCAACCAAAAAAAGAGGAAAACAAACAAAAACCAGAAAAAAAGTGAATTCTCTTTTCCAGGGGAAACCATGAATAGAGCAGTATGTTTTAGACATGAAGCCATCTATAAACTGAACTACTGCAATGGGAACCAGAGGTAAATATGAAAATATAAACCTCCAAGAATTCAATGAAATCATGGGGCAGGGATTGGACTTTTCGTAAATTATCAAATGGGGGTTGAGAAAACTTTTTGAGAGCAAGTGTTACCCTAGCTAAAAACTTAGACATACTAGTTATAACTTTTTTTAATATATATTTTTATTTGAAGGATAATTGCTTTACAGAATTTTGTTGTTTTCTGCTCAGTATCAACATGAATCAGACATAGGTATACATATGCTCCTAAAATGTGAGTCATGGAAAAGTACAAAATGATGCCCACATATATCTAAAATATATAGACTAACCCTAGGGAGTTAGTTGACATAGAGAAGTAACCCTAGGGAGTATCAAATAGTGAGAACTCATACAAAGGAAACCGCTTGAATACAAGACCTAGCATCACCCAACCACCAGTAGCATCCCGTGCAGGATGCCTCATCTAAACAACAAACAAAACAAAAATACAACTCAATCATCTGCAGACAGGATGACCACCTCACTCAGCCTTGTCCATCAGAGGAAAAACAAACAAACAAAACTCAGCACAAATCTCACCCTATATGAAGCTTATGCAAACCACTGAATCAACCTTAGGAGGGCAGAAAGCAAAAGGAAGAAAGAATTCAATCTTCAAGCCTGGGAAAAGGAGACCTCAAACACAATATATACATATATATATATATATGTATATAGATAGATAGATAGATAGATATATGTGTATATATAGATAGATATATATGCATAATGAAAAGGCAGAGAAATACTACGCAAATGAAAGAAAAAACTAGAAACACAGAAGTCCAAATAAATGAAGAGGAAATAGGCAAACTACCTGAAAAAGAATTAAAAATCATGATAGTAAAGATGATCAAAAACCTTGAAAATAGAATGGAGAAAATGCAAGAATCAATTCAAAAAGCCTAAAAGAATTAAGGAATATACATACAGAGGCAAACAACATAATTACTGAAATTAAAAATACTCTAGAAAGAATCAATAGCAGAATATCTGAAGCAGAAGAACAAGTCAGTGAGCTGGAAGATAAAGTGGTGGAAATAACTACTGAAGAGCAGAATAAAGTAAAAAGAATGAAAAGAACTGAGGTCAGTCTCAGAGACCTCTGGGACCATATCAAATGCACCAGCATTCAAATTATAGGATCCCAGAATAAGAAGAGAAAAAGAAAGGGTAGGAGAAAATTTTTGAAGAGATTATGGCTGAAAATTTTCCCAACATGGAAAAGGAAAAATTCAATCGAATTCAAAAGGTGCAGAGTCCCATATAGAATGAACCCAAGGAGAAACATGCCAAGACACATATTAATCAAACTAACAAAGACTAAACACACAAAAAAAGAATATTAAAAGCAGCAAGAATAAAGCAGCAAGTAACATACAAGGGGAACCCCATACACTTAACAGCTGATCTTTCAGCAGAAACTCTGCAGACCAGAAGGGAATGGCAGGATACACTTAAAGTACTGAAAGGGAAAAATCTACAACCAAGATTACTCTACCCAACAAGGATCTCATTCAAAATTGATGGAGAAATAAAAACATTTTCAGACAAGCAAAAGTTAAGAGAATTCAGTAGCACCAAACCAGCTTTACAACAAAAGTTAAAGGGACTTACATAGTCAAGAAATACAAGAGAAGAAAAAGATCGACGAAATCAACCCCAAACAATTAAGGAAATGGCAATAGGAACATATATATCAATAATTACTTTAAATGCAAATGGATTAAATGTTCTAACCAAAAGACACAGACTGGCTGAATGTATACAAATACAAGACTCATATATATGCTGTCTACAAGAAACCTACTTTGGACCTAAAGACACATATAGGCTGAAAGTGAGAGGATGGAAAATATATTCCATGCAAATGGGAAGCAAAAGAAGTAGCAATCCTCATATCAGACAAAATAGACTTTAAAATAAAGAAGATTACAAGAGATAGGAAGGACACACATATTGATCAAGGGATCAATCCAAGAGGAAGACATAACAATTGTAAATATCTATGCACCCAACACAGGAACACCTCAATACATAAGACAAACACTAACAGACATAAGGGGAGAAACTGATAGTAATAGTGGAAGATTTTAACACCCCACTCACATCAATGGACAGATCATCAAAATGGAAAATTACAAAGGAAACACAAGTCTTAAATTATGCATTAGATGATATGGATCTCATTGATATCTTCAGGACATTTCATCCAAATGCAGAAGTATACACCTTCTCAAGTGCTCATGGGACATTCTCCAGGATAGGCCACATCCTGGGTCACAAATCAAACCTCAGTAAATTTAACAAAATTGAAATTTTATCAAGCATCTTCTCCAACCACAATGCTATGAGACTAGACATCAATTACAAGGAAAAAACTGTAAGAAACACAAACACATGGAGATTAAACAATACATTTCTAAATAACCAACAAGTTAATGAAGAAATCAAAAAGGAAATCAAAAAATTCCTAGAAGCAAATGACAATGAAAACATGACAACTCAAAACCGATGGGATGCAGCAAAATCAGTTCTAAGAGGGAAGCTTGTAGCAATACAATCCTACCTCAAGAAACAAGAAGAACATGGAATAGACAGCCTAACTTTACACCTAAACAACTGGAAAAAAGAACAAAAATCCCCAAAATTAGTAGAAGGAAAGAAATCATAAAGATCTGAACAGAAATAAATGAAAAAGAAATGAAAGAAACAAAGGTAAAGATTAATAAAACTGAAAGCTGGTTCTTTGAGAAGATAAACAAAATTGGCAAACCTTTAGTCAGACTCATCAAGAAAAAGAGAGAAGAATCAAATCAACAAAATTAGAAATGAAAAAGGAGAGGTTACAACAGACAATGCAGATATACAAAGGATTATGAGACTATTATGAGCAACTATATGGCAATAAGATGGATAACCTGGAAGAAATGGACAGATTCTAATAAAAGTTCGATCTTCAAAGACTGAACCAGGAAGAAATAGAAATTGTAAACAATCCAATTACAAGCACTGAAATTGAAGCTGTGATCAAAAATCTCCTCCCTCACCCCCACCTCCCCCCAAAAACTCAGGGCCAGATGGCTTCACTGGAGAATTCTATCAAACATTTATTTAGAGAAGAGGTAATGCCTATCCTTCTAAAACACCTTCAAAAAATTGCAGAGGAAGGAACACTTTGAAACTTATTCTACAAGGCTACCATCACCCTGATGCTAAAACCAGACAAAGACAACACAAATAAAGGAAAGTACAGGCCAATATCACTGATGAACATAGATGCAAAAATCCTCAACAAAATTTTAGCAAACAGAATTCAACAACACATCAAAAAGCTCATACACCATGATCAAGTTGGATTTCTTCAGGGATGCAAGAATTCTTCAATATATGCAAATCAATCAATGTGATACGCCATATTAACATATTGAAAGATAAAAAGTGTATGATAATCTCGATAGATGCAGAAAAAGCCTTTGACAAAATTCAGCACCCATTTATGATGAAAACTTCAAAAAATGGACATAGAAGGAACCTGCCTCAACATAGTAAAGGCCATATATGATAAGCCTACAGCAAACATTATTCTCAGTGGTGAAAAACTGAAAGCACTTGCCCTAAGATCAGGAACAAGACAAGGGTGCCCACTTTCACCACTATTATTCAACATAGTACTGGAAGTCCTAGCTACAGCAATCAGAGAAGAAAAAGAAATAAGAGGAATACAGATTGGAAGAAGAAGAAGTAAAGCTCTCACCATTTGCAGATGACATGATATTGTACATAGAAAACCCTAAAGATAGTATCAGAAAATTACTAGAGCTAAGCAGTGAATTTAGCAAAGATGCAGGATACAAAATCAATACACAGAAATCGCTTGCATTTCTATATAGTAACAATGAAAAATCAGAAAGATAAATTAAGGAATCAACCCCTTTCACCACTGCAACAAAAAGAATTAATTATCTAGGAATAAACTTACCTAAAGAGACAAAAGAACTGTATGCAGAAAATTATAAGACACTAATGAAAGAAATCATGCGACATAAACAGATGGAGAGATATTCCATGTACCTGGGTAGGAAGAATCAATACTGTGGAAATGACTATATTACCAAACCAGTCTACAGATTCATTGTGATCCTTATCAAATTACCAATGGCATTTTTCACAGAACTAGAACAAAAAAATTTCACAATTCATATGGAAACACAAAAGACCCCGAATAGCCAAAGCAGTCTTGAGAAAGAAGACTGGAGCTGGAGGAATCAACCTTCCTGACTTCAGGTTATACTACAAAGCTACAGTCATCAAGACAGTATGGTACTGGCACAAAAACAGAATTATGGGCCAATGGAAAAAGATAGAAAGCCCAGAAATAAACCCATGCACCTATGAGTACCTTATTTTTGACAGAGGAGGCAAGACTATACAATGGGGCAAAGACAGCCTCTTCAAAAAATGGTGCTGGGAAAACTGGACAGCTACATGTAAAAGAATGAAATTAGAACACTTCCTAACACCACACACAAAGATAAACTCAACATGGATTAAAGACCTAAATGCAAGACCAGAAACTATAAAACTCTTAGAGGAAAACATAGGCAGAACACTTAATGACAAAAATCAAAGCAAGATCCTCTATGACCCACCTCCCAGAGTAATGGAAATAAAAATAAGTGGGACCTGATTAAACTTAAAAGCTTTTGCATAGCAGAGGAAACTATAAGCAAGGTGAAAAGACAACCCTCAGAATGGGAGAAAATAATAGCAAATGAAACAACTGACAAAGGACTAATTTCCAAAATATACAAGCAGCTTATACAACTCAATACCAGAAAAACAAACAACCCAATCAAAAAGTGGGAAAAAGACCTAAACAGACATTTCTCCAAGGAAGACATACAGATGGCTAACAAACACATGAAAAGATGTTCAGCATCACTCATTATTAGAGAAACACAAATCAAAACTACAATGAGATATCATCTCACACCAGTCAGAATGGCCATCATCAAAAAGTCTACAAACAATAAATGCTGGAGAGGATGTGGAGAAAATGGAATGCTCTTGCACTATTGGTGGGAATGTAAATTGATACAGTCACTATGGAACGCAGTATAGAGATTCCTTAAAAATCTGGGAATAAAACCATCATATGACCCAGCAGTCCCACTCCTACGCATATACCCTGAGGAAACCAAAATTGAAAAAGACACATATATCCCATTGTTCATTTCAGCACTGTTTACAATAGCTAGAACATGGCAGCAATCTAGATGTCCATCAACAGATGAATGGATAAAGAAGTTGTGGTACATATACACAATGGAATATTACTCAGCCATAAAAAGGAATGCCTTTGAGTCAGTTCTAATGAGGTGGATGAACCTAGAACCTATTATACAGAGTGAAGTAAGTCAAGAGAAAGATAAATATCATATCCTAATGCATATATACACAATCTACAAAAATGATACTGAAGAGTTTATCTACAGGGCAGGAATGGAGAAGCAGATATAGAGAATAGATTTATGGACATGGGGAGAGGGGAAGGAGAGGATGAGATGTTTGGAAAGAGTAACATGGAAACTTACATTACCATATGCAGAATAGTTAGCCAACGAGAATTTGCTGTATAGCTCAGGAAATCCAACCAGAGGCTCTGTATCAATCTAGAGGGGTGGGATGGGGAGGGAGATGGGAAGGAGGTTCAAAAGGGAGGGGATATATGTATACTTATGGCTGATAATATTGAGGTTTGACAGAAAACAAAATTCTGTAAAGCAATTATCCTTTAATTAAAAAGTAAACATTTTTTTAAAAAAGAAAGAGATGCGGAATTCAGAAAATACATATTTCAAGAAATTAGTTTTTTTGCCTTCATTTCAGAAAAAATACTAATTATATATTCTATCAATATTTTCACATAATCAGTTCAGTTCAGTTCAGTCGCTCAGTCGTGTCCAACTCTTTGTGACCCAATGAACTGCAGCACTCCAGGCCTCCCTGTCCATCACCAACTCCTGGAGTCCACCCAAACTCATGTCCATTGAGTCAGTGATGCCATCCAACCCTCTCATCCTCTGTCATCCCCTTCTCCTCCTGCCCTCAACCTTTACCTGTATCAGGGTCTTTTCAAATGAGTCAGCTCTTCGCATCAGGTGGCCAAAGTATTGGAGTTTCAGCTTCAACATCAGTCCTTTCAATGAACACCCAGGACTGATCTCCTTTAGGATGGACTGGTTGGATCTCCTTGCAATCCAAGGGACTCTCAGGAGTCTTCTCCAACACCACAGTTCAAAAGCATCAATTCTTCGGTGCTCAGCTTTCTTTATAGTCCAACTCTCACATCCATACATGACTACTGGAAAAATCATAGCCTTGACTAGACGGACTTTTGTGGACAAAGTAATGTCTCTGCTTTTAAATATGCTGTCTAGGTTGGTCATAACTTTCCTTCCAAGGAGCAAGTGTCTTTTCATTTCATGGCTGCAATCACCATCAGCAGTGATTTTGGAGCCCCAAAAAATAAAGTCAGCCAGTTTCCATTGTTTCCCCACCTATTTGCCATGAACTGATGGGACCGGATGCCATGATCTTAGTTTTCGGAATGTTGAGCTTTAAGCCACCTTTTTCACTCTCCTCTTTCACTTTTCTCAAGAGGCTCTTAAGTTCTCCTTCACTTTCTGCCATAAGGGTGGTGTCATCTGCATATCTGAGGTCAGTGATATTTCTTCCGGCAATCTTGATTCCAGTTTGTGCTTCATCCAGCCCAGAGTTTCTCATGATGTCCTCTGCATATCAGTTAAATAAGCAGGGTGACAATATACAGCCTTGACGTACTCCTTTTCCTATTTGGAACCAGTCTGTTTTTCCATTTCCAGTTCTAACTGTTGCTTCCTGACCTGCACAAAGGTTTCTCAAGAGGCAGGTCAGATGGTCTGGTGTTCCCATCTCTTTCAGAATTTTCCACAGTTTATTGTGATCCACACAGTCAGAGGCTTTGGCATAGTCAATAAAGCAGAAATAAATGTTTTTCTGGAACTCTCTTGGTTTTTCAATGATCCAGCAGATATCGGCAATTTTATCTCTAGTTCCTCTGCCTTTCCTAAAACCAGCTTGAACATCTGGAAGTTCAAGGTTCGTGTATTGCTGAAGCCTGGCTTGGAAAATTTTGAGCATTACTTTGCTAGTATGTGACATGAGTGCAATTGTGCGGTAGTTCGAGCATTCTTTGGCATTGCGTTTCTTTGGGATTGGAATGAAAACTGACCTGTTCCGGTCCTGTGGCCACTGCTGAGTTTTCCAAATTTGCTGACATAATGAGTGCGGCACTTTCACAGCATCATCTTTGAGGATTTGAAATCGCTCAACTGGATCTAGCTTTGTTCTTAGTGATGCTTCCTAAGGCCCACTTGACTTCACATTCCAGGATGTCTGGCTCTAGGTGAGTGATCACACCATCATGATTATCTGGGTCGTGAAGATGTTTTCTGTACAGTTCTTCTGTGTATTCTTGCTACCTCTTCTTAGTATCTTCTGCTTCTGTTAGATCCATACCATTTCTGTCCTTTATTGAGACCATCTTTGCATGAAATTTTCCCTTGGTATCTCTAATTTTCTTGAAGAGATCTCTGGTCTTTCCCATTCTATTGTTTTCCTCTATTTCTTTGCATTGATCACTGAAGAAGGCTTTCTCATCTCTCCTTGCTATTCTTTGGAACTCTGCATTCAAATGGGTATATCTTTCCTTTTCTCCTTTGCTTTTCACTTCTCTTCTTTTCACAGCTATTTCACGTAATACTTTCACATTAAAAGCAATGCCAAATTAGATCATTTTCCTTGAGTTATTGTGGTACTTAGGTAGTTTTTATTAATTTCAGTTTGTAGAAAACTCGCTGTTCTGAGTTACTACCAACTGGAACTGATGGGAAAGCATTTAAAGTAAAATTTAACTAAAAATGAGCTATAAATTTTAACTCTTATGTGCAAAAGTTAAGTCAAATTAATAAATTATCTCTATCACATAGTATGTTACAAAATATTTACATTTCATCATATAAATTACTATCACATTTATCAGAATTTTTTTCTACCTCTTAAAATATGATATCTTGATCCATACAGTATTACTTAAGTTCTTCTTTCAAAAATTTCAATGCTGGAATATTATAAAGAAAATGAAAAATGACAATATGGAGTCATTTCTCTAATTGAGACTATACTATTATCTCTAATGGATTTAAAATAGTCTGTGTAGAAATTAATACTAGAATTCTTAATATTTGAATATTAGCCTTCAGAGTTCAGGAAATTTCTTTATTTCATCTTTATAACCCTTTTAGGGCATGTCACTTTAGGGGATAATCCTTTGCTGGAATATCACTTTTGTTGCATATTTCACATGTAGTTTCTTTTGACAGAAGAAAACATTTTCTCTAAAATTTTGAGAAACGTTTCTTTACCCTTTAAAAATATTACTTGTTTACTGTTTATGGTGTTGTTCATAAGCTTTTGCTAATGTCATTAATACAAACAACACTTCTTATAAAATAACTACGTATAACACAAGTTGAACTTTATTTTCAGCTGAAGATCATGACTTTTTATTTAAGGATCTTCTTTTGTTTCATTTAACTCTTCTAATACCTTACCTGGCTTAACCTAAGTTTAATTGTTTTACCAGTCAACAGTAATGTTCCCACCATACATTCAACAGTAGTTTAGGTGAATTTGATAGGCATTAAAAAAAATAGCTATCTTTAGTAGATGTAGAAAATATACAATTTTGAATTGTTCCAGCAAATGTAATTTCTATTGGCACAGTTGAGGCATATCTTCTAAATGACAAGTTTAAACTATGCAAAGCATATGACACCCAAAAGTCTTCTGAATTTTGGCTAAAATCTGGCATAGATGTATTAACTTGGATTGAATTCTGCCTTGTTCAAAATATTTTCATGATGTCAAAATGAAGTAGTGACTATTTTCCAAAGTCTTCATCTAATAAAACTCAAGAAGTTTAGTATTCCTCAGCCATGACATTTGCCAATTTAATGAATGCAATTTTCTTCATCTTCCAGTAGACAGATCAAAATAACATTTAATATTTCCAAATCGTAAGTTGATTTGAGTAATTCTATTTTTCTTTTTTTTTTTTATTAATTATTTATTTATTTGACTGCACCAGGTCTTCGTTGAAGCATATGGGATCTAGTTCCCTGACCAGGGATTGAACCCAGGGCCCCTGCATTGGGAGAACAGAGTCTTAAGCCACTGGACCACCAGGGAAGTCCCAGTAATTCTATTTTTCATTCTCATTGTTTGTATTAGTAATTAATTTCCTTTTAGTAAGGGACATGGAGGAAAATGGAAGGATTTCATTTCACCTGTTCAAGTTGCAGCCTTGATAAGAGTAGTTTTCTTGTTCATGTGTATTGTTTTCATAAATAATTAAATCCTTAATAAAATTTCAGTGTCAGAATGACAAATTTTATGTGGGTTATGCATGCCAGGATATGTTCATTTTCATTATTTGATGTTCTAAATAGCTTATCCTCTTTTCTTTTTTCTTTTCAGCTATTTTCCTTTATGAGCTCCAATTTTTTCTTGCTGCCCCTGCTTCTTTATTGAGATATAATTGACAAGTAACATTGTGTAAGTTTAAGGTGTGTATATTGCAAAGGATATTACCATAGCATTAGCTAACACCTCCATCATGTCATCTAACTGTCATTTATTTTTTGTGGTGAGAACATTTAAGATCCACTCTCAGCAATTTTCAAGTATATAATATAGCATTATTAATTATGATCACTGTGCTATACATTAGATTCCCTAGAACTTATTCATCTTATAAATGAAAGTTTGTACCCTTTAACCAATACCTGCCCATTTCCCCCACTCCATCCCAGCCCCTAGCAACCACTAGTCTGTTCTCTATTTCTGAGCTTGATTTTTAGACTCCACATACAAGCAATATCATACAGTATTTGTCTCTTTGTCTGGCTTATTTCACTTAGAATAATGCCCTCAAGTTTCATCCAAGGTGTCAAAAATGGCAGAATGTCCTCATCTCTCATGGCTAAGTAATATTCCATTGTGTGTGTGTGTGTGTGTGTGTGTGTGTGTGTGTGTGTGTGTGTGTGTATCTCACATCCTCTTTATCCATTCAACTGTTGGTGAACAGTCTCAAATTTCTTAATTTTTATCACATTTTTGATTTTTGACTTGTACCCATTCTCACCAACCTAAAATTTTTTAAATATCCTCCTTCAAGCTTTACAAGATTTGAGCATATTTCCACCAAAAATGAAAATTAAGGTAAATGTAGAAGATTTACCAAACAAAATAACTTTTATGTTTTCAAGAAAGTAATTTTCTCCTAAAGTATTTAAATATGTTAAAATTAAAAGGCAAATATGAATGATAATTGATAAATACAAAATTATCCATTACATTGTTTTAAGTTTATCTAACAGAAGAAATTTTAATCATATTTAATAACTTATAAAATAAAACTATTTAAAATTCTAGAGATCAGAGTCCATTTATTTGCCAATGTAAAGAATCAGTACCTTGCTTATTAAATATTATTTATATTTTGTTGGCTACAGATGTCTAAACTTAAGAGTAACGTACATTGCTTAAAGAGCAAAGCATTTTTCATCTGCCATGTGTAACCTGGGCTAGTCGGTGAATCTCTGTGGAACTACAAATTGGTATGTAGAGAGAAGTAACTAAATGGACAATTGGCACTACTGGGAAATGATCATCTTTTATACAAGAACTTACTGCATTCATGTTATCAGAGAGGACAAGTTTGACAAGTTAATTCATTTGTTTTTTCCTGTCTGCCATTCAAACCTCTTCTCATTCCAGGCTGTATCCACCTCAGTGCCATAACCCACCAACTTAATAATATTTGGACACAGTTGCTTTTTTATTTTGAGGACAAAGGGCAAGAAGTGTAGATCAGCATTTCTCTGGGGGAGTAAAACGTGTCAGTTATAAGAGCAGATGTTAGGATTGTTTGTCCTTAGGCTGTCACTGGACACTAGATCTTCAGGGTATAAACACCACTGTGTTTTTAATATCCACTTTGGGCTAAATTTATGATATGAGTCCCTCTAAAATATGAGGTGTAAGGCAGGATCCCTTTGCCAGAACAATAATCTTACTGACACTAGAAACTGTCTTGAATATCGAGTATAGCTTATTAGCATTGGTTACGAGAAACCATACTCTTTTTGGCTTTACTTCACTGTCAGCTACAACATCAATAGCCTTTTTATATATCTTGAATTTCAGTTTCCTTTCCATCCCTTTGGATTTTATCCCCTCTTATCTTTTTCTCCTCCTGCCGGAAAAAAAAAAAATTCTGCTTTTCTAGGAACTGTAGCTCCCTACCCCTGGTCTATGTTCAGAGGATGAACTTTTCTGATGGACCAACCCGGAGTATTCACCAAAGACAACCTTGGAAGAGATGGGAACCCGTAACCATGTTTGGCCATCAGAATTGCCTTCCCTTACCACCAAAAATGATGATTATTTCAAAGTCGGGCACATGGTCCCAGCAGAGATAGTTTTTTTCTGAGGTTGATATGACCTCTGAGATTTCCCTGGTTCAAACATATAAGCATTAATTGCCATGTAAGCCTAGAGATGCTACCAGCTATTATTTCTACAATCTAGACAATGGCTACCTCAGAAAAAAACAACACAGAAGAATAAGAACCAAGAGATTAAGAGGACAACTGATGACATCATTTGAGCTGTGCTCACCTGCTGTGGATTTATGAGTTGTATTAACAATTGCATTCTTTTATTTTTGAATTTTTAAAAAAATTACCTAATTCAGGGTAAGTTTCTGTCATTTATCTCCAAAATGTTCCAAATAATGCAAAGCCTTCCTCCCACCTGGCTTCTGGTTTTGTTCTTTCATGTTCTTAACTTTAGCATTTTCAAGATGACTTCCGCATTCAAGTCTTTTTGAGGTTGAGTAAAAGTAAATGCCGCTAACAATGACTTAGTGGCTTTTCCCACATAAGGAAAAAGTACATCCTCTACTGTTTAATTTCTTTGAGATGTGAATCATTATCCTGATGATTATGACTGAAGAAATAATCTGCTTACAAGTTTTCAGTATCTTGCCCAAGATAGTGGGAAAACTGAAGCAGGATTTGGAGCCTGGAAGGCCTGACTCTAAAAACCAAACTGTCCATCCCCCTTATACTGAATCATCATTTTAAAAAAAGACAAAATAAACAAATAAATAACCCCCTCAAACAATGCATTTTTTTTAGATGCCCTATAGCCAGTTGTTTCTTGCCTTTCTCTTCCTAGTTCCAAGATTCTCATTGCCACCTTTTCTCCCAATTACTCCTAACATTGCTTTTTCCTAGTGCTTGAAGACCACCGAGTTAATAACTCATATTTTTCAGGCTTTCCTTTTAAAATTACTATTTTTAGGATGTTTTTTGTAATATCCTCAAAACCAAACATAGTCCCTGGCACGTAGTAGGTGTTCTAGGCTATGTGTCTGTGGATACATGTTGGGGAATTATTTGGGCCACTGATTACTTTTTTTCCTATAAGATAGCTCTGTTAACATGTCAAAATAACTACTGTGTTCTCTTTGAGTCTCCTCTCTTTCCAGAGTAAATTTTCTTAGTCCTTTCAGTTCTTTCTGAGACATATTCCCGTTGAGGAGGTTTTAGGCTTACTGTAGTTTTGTAAGTGGGGCTTCCCTAGTAACTCACCTGGTAAAGAATCTTCCTGAAATGCAGAAGACCCCAGTTCGATTTCTGGGTCAGGAAGATCTGCTGGAGAAGAGAAGTAAGAAGATCCAATTCTTTAGGAAGATTAATTTGGTATTCATTTACAGGATGGCTAGAAGGAGAAAGACGCAGAAAGCCAAAGGTCCAGTGATGTTCTATCACATGTACAAGTTACAAATGTATCATGGCTCTTATCACATATGATATTCATTCATTTGCTGTTCTGCACAGTTAAACTGTAAACTACATGAGAATGCAAATACTGTCTTGTTGTTTTACTTTTTGGAAAGTCTAACAAAAAGCACATTATCTCCTACTTGATACTAAGCTTATACATGAACTTTAAAGTCAGACTACTGAGGTTCCAATCCTGGATCAGCCACATATAGGCTCTAAGCCTTGGCAAGCTACCTAATTTTCATAACTCTGATTTACTTATCATTAAATGGGGATAATAATCATTCCTTTCTCATATAGTCATTGTGAAGATCAAACTAGGTAATCCATAGAAAGTGTTTAGCCAAACGAGTGGCACAGATGAATCACTCAGATGTGTCTCTTGCCGCTGTTGTTGTTATTAACATAGTTCCCCACATTTAATCAACATATCAGACAGGATGCAACCAATGAAATGTCGTGAACACTAGTCACCTCCCTTTAGCATGGTTAGCTTTCTTATCTAATTAGGAGTTAACTCATATTGTGTTTGCCTGACCCCTAGGCTTTCTCTGAGTTTAACCATAAAGAAGGCTGAGTGCTGAAGAATTGATGCTTTCAAACTGTGGTGCTAGAGAAGATTCTTGAGAATCCCTTGGGCTGCAAGAAGATCAAACCAGTCAATCCTAAAGGAAACCAACCTTGAATATTCACTGAAAGGACTAATGCTGTAGAAGACCCTAATTCTGGGAAAGATTGAGAGCAAGAGGAGAAGGGAGTGACAGAGGATGAGATGGTGGGATGGTATCACCCACTCAATGGACATGAGCTTGAGCAAACTCTGGGAGAGAGTAAAGGACAGAGAAGCCTGGTGAGATGTAGTTCATGGGGTCTCAAAGAGTCAGATGCAACTTAGCAACTGAACAGCAACAGTAAGGTTTTCTCAAAATGTGTCATATATCAACTTGTCCTGGGAAATCTAGGGGTAGAAATGATGGACTCACCAGGGTAAAATCTAGCTCTCAGTGTAATAGTGTCAGCTTCAAAATGAGGTGTGGACCTGGGGGCAAGACGGAAAAGACATTGTTTCCTCAGTGACCCAGGAAAGCAAGAAAAGTAACTCTAGAATGTAGGTTGGGTGGGGGAAAAGTGAAAGTGTTATTTTCTCAGTCATGTCTGACACTTTGCAACCCAGTGGACTGTAGTCCGCCCATCTCTCTGTCCATGGAATTCTCCAGGAAAGAATAATGGAGTGGGTAGCCATTCCATTCTCCAGGCAAACTTCCTTCTCCAGGGATCTTCCTTCTCCAGGGGATCTTCCTGATCCAGGGATTGAACTCAGGTCTCCAGCACTGCAGACAGATTCTTTTTTTTTTTTTTTTTAATTTATTTATTTATTTTAGTTGGGGGCTAATTACTTTACAATATTGTAGTGATTTTTGCCATACATTGACATGAATCAGCCATGGGTTTACATGTATTCCCCATCCTGAATCCCACTCCCACTTCCCTCCCCATCCCATCCCTCTGGGTCATTCCATTGCCCTAGCCCTCAGCATTTGTCTCATGCTTCGAACCTAGAATGGCGTTCTGTTTCACATATGATAATACACATGTTTCAATGCTATTCTCTAGATCGTCCCACCCTCACCTTCTCCCACAGAGTCCAAAAGACTGTTCTATGCATCTGTGTCTCTTTTTCTGTCTCACATGTAGGGTTATCGTTACCATCTTTCAAATTCCATATATATGCATTAGTATACTGTATTGGTGTTTTTCTTTCTGGCTTACTTCACTCTGTATAATGGGCTCCAGTTTCATCCATCTCAATAGAACTGATTTAAATGTATTCTTTTTAATGGCTGAGTAATATTCCATTGTGCATATGTACCACACATTCCTTATCTATTCGTCTGTTGATGGACATCTAGGTTGCTTCCATGTCCTGGCTATTATAAACAATGCTGCTATGAACATTGGGGTATATGTGTCTCTTTCAATTCTGGTTTCCTCGGTGTGTATGCCCAGCAGTGGGATTGCTGGGTCATATGGCAGTTCTATTCCCAGTTTTTTAAGGAATCTCCACACTGTTCTCCATAGTGGCTGTCCTAGTTTGCATTCCCACCAACAGTGTAAGGGGGTTCCCTTTTCTCCACACCCTCTCCAGCATTTATTGCTTGTAGACTTTTGGATAGCAGCCATTCTTATGGGTGTGAAATGGTACCTCATTGTGGTTTTGATTTGCATTTCCCTGATAATGAGTGATGTTGAGCATCTTTTCATGTGTTTGTTAGACATCTGTATGTATGTATGTCTTCTCTGGAGAAATGTCTGTTTAGTTCTTTGGCCCATTTTTTGATTGTGTCGTTTAATTTTCTGGAATTGAGCTACAGGAGTTGCTTGTATATTTATGAGATTAATTGTTTGTCTGTTGCTTCGTTTGCTATTATTTTCTCCCCTTCTGAAGGCTGTCTTTTCACCTTGCTTATACTTTCCTTCGTTGTGCAAAAGATTTTAACTTTATTTAGGTCCCATTTGTTTATTTTTGCTTTTATTTCCAATATTCTAGGAGGTGGGTCATAGAGGATCCTGCGGTGATTTATGTCGGAGAGTGTTTTGCCTATGTTTTCCTCTAGAAGTTTTATAGTTTCTGGCCTTACGTTTAGATCTTTAATTCATTTTGAGTTTATTTTTGTGTATGGTGTTAGAAAGTGTTCTAGTTTCATTCTTTTACAAGTGGTTGACCAGTTTTCCCAGCACCACTTGTTAAAGAGATTATCTTTTCTCCATTGTATATTCTTGCCTCCTTTGTCGAAGATAAGATGTCCATAGGTGCGTGGATTTATCTCTGGGCTTTCTATTTTGTTGCATTGATCTATATTTCTGTCTTTGTGCCAGTACTGTATTGTCTTGATGACTGTGGCTTTGTAGTAGAGCCTGAAGTCAGGCAGGTTGATTCCTCCAGTTCCATCCTTCTTTCTCAAGATTGCTTTGGTCATTCGAGGTTTTTTATATTTCCATACAAATTGTGAAATTATTTGTTCTAGCTCTGTGAAAAATACCATTGATAGCTTGATAGGGATTGCATTGAATCTATAGATTGCTTTGGGTAGTATACTCATTTTCACTATATTAATTCTTCCAATCCATGAACACGATATATTTCTCCATCTGTTTGTGTCCTCTCTGATTTCTTCCATCAGTGTTTTATAGTTTTCTATATATAAGTCTTTTGTTTCTTTCGGTAGATATATTCTTAAGTATTTTATTATTTTCGTTGCAATGGTGAATGGTATTGTTTCCGTAATTTCTCTTTCTGTTTTCTCATTATTAGTGTATAGGAAAGCAAGGGATTTCTGTGTGTTAATTTTATATCCTGCAACTTTACTATATTCATTGATTAGCTCTAGTAATTTTCTGGTGGACTCTTTAGGGTTTTCTATGTATAGGATCATGTCATCCGCAAACAGTGAGTTTTACTTCTTCTTTTCCTATCTGGATTCCTTTTATTTCTTTTTCCACTCTGACTGCTGTGGCCAAAACTTCCAAAACTATGTTGAATAGTAGTAGTGAGAGTGGGCATCCTTGTCTTGTTCCTGACATTAAGGGAAATGCTTTCAGTTTTTCACCATTGAGGATAATGTTTGCTGTGGGTTTGTCATATATAGCTTTTATTATGTTGAGGTATGTTCCTTCTATTCCTGCTTTCTGGAGGTTTTTTTTTTTATCATAAATGGATGTTGAATTTTGTCAAAGGCTTTCTCTGCATCTATTGAGATAATCATATGGTTTTTATCTTTCAATTTGTTAATGTGGTGTATTACATTGATTGATTTGTGGATATTAAAGAATCCTTGCATTCCTGGGATAAAGCCCAATTGATCATGATGTATGATCTTTTTAATATGTTGTTGGATTGTATTTGCTAGAATTTTATTAAGGATTTTTGCATCTATGTTCATCAGTGATATTGGCCTGTAGTTTTCATTTTTTGTGGCATGTTTGTCTGGTTTTGGAATTAGGGTGATGGTGGCCTCATAGAATGAGTTTGGAAGTTTACCTTCTTCTGCAATTTTCTGGAAGAGTTTGAGTGAGATAGGTGTTAGCTCTTCTCTAAATTTTTGGTAGAATTCAGCTCTGAAGCCATCTGGTCCTGGGCTTTTGTTTGTTGGAAGATTTCTGATTACAGTTTCAATTTCTGTGTTTGTGATGGGTCTGTTAAGATTTTCTATTTCTTCCTGGTTCAGTTTTGGAAAGTTATACTTTTCTTAGAATTTGTCCATTTCTTCCAAGTTGTCCATTTTATTGGCATATAACTGTTGGTAGTAGTCTCTTGTGATTCTTTGTATTTCTGTGTAGTCTGTTGTGATCTCTCCATTCTCCTTTCTAATTTTGTTGATTTGATTCTTCTCCCTTTGTTTCTTGATGAGTCTGGCTAATGGTTTATCAACTTTGTTTATCTCTCAAAAAAACCAGCTTTTAGTTTTGTTGATTTTTGCCATGGTCTCTTTAGTTTCTTTTGCATTTATTTCTGCCCTAATTTTTAAGATTTCTTTCCTTCTACTAACCCTGGGGTTCTTCATTTCTTCCTTCTCTAGTTGCTTTAGGTGTAGAGTTAGGTTACTTATTTGCTTTTTCTCTTGTTTCTTGAGGTACACCTGTATTGCTACTAACCTTCCCCTTAGCACTGCTTTTACAGTGTCCCATAGGTTTTGGGTTGTTGTGTTTTCATTTTCACTTTTTTCTATGCATATTTTGATTTTTTTAAATTTCTTCTGTGATTTGTTGGTTATTCAGAAGCATGTTGTTTACTCTCCATATGTTGGATTTTTTAATAGTTTTTTTTTCCTGTAATTGAGATATAATCTTACTGCATTGTGGTCAGAAAAGATGATTGGAATGATTTCAATTTTTTTGAATTTACCAAGGCTAGATTTATGGCCCAAGATGTGATCTACCCTGGAGAAGGTTCTGTGTGCACTTGAGAAAAGGTGAAATTGATTGTTTTGGGGTGAAATGTCCTGTAGATATCAATTAAATCTAACTGGTCTATTGTATCATTTAAAGTTTGTGTTTCCTTTTTAATTTTCTGTTTAGTTGATCTATCCATAGGTGTGAGTGGGGTATTAAAGTCTCCCACTAGTATTGTGTTATTGTTAATTTCCCCTTTCATACTTGTTAGCATTTGCCTTACATATTGTGGTGCTCAATTGTTATATCTTCTTCTTGGATTGATCCTTTGATCATTATGTAGTGTCCTACTTTGTCTCTTTTCACAGCCTTTATTTTAAAGTCTATTTTATCTGAAATGAGTATTGTGACTCCTGCTTTATTTTGGTCTCCATTTGCATGAAATATTTTTTTCCAGCCCTTCACTTTCAGTCTGTATGTGTCCCTTCTTTTGTGGTGGGTCTCTTGTAGACAGCATATATAGGGGTCTTGTGTTTTTATCCATTCAGCCAGTCTTTGTCTTGTGGTTGGGGCATTCAACCCATTTACATTTAAGGTAGTTATTGATAAGGATGGTCCCATTGCCATTTACTTTGTTGTTTTGAGTTCGTGTTTAAACATCCTTTCTGTGTTTCCTGTCTAGAGAAGATCCTTTAGCATTTGTTGAAGAGCTGGTTTGATGGTGCTGAATTTTCTCAGCTTTTGCTTGTCTGTAATGCTTTTGAATTCTCCTTCATATCTGAATGAGATCCTTGCTGGGTACAGTAATCTGGGTTGTAGGTTATTCTCTTTCATTACTTTAAGTATGTCCTGCCACTCCCTTCTGGCGTGAAGAGTTTCTATTGAAAGATCAGCTGTTATCCTTATGGGAATCCCCTTGTGTGTTATTTGTTGTTTTACCCTTGGTGCTTTTAATATTTGTTCTTTGTGTTTGATCTTTGTTAATTTCATTAATATGTGTCTTGAGGTGTTTCGCCTTGGGTTTATCCTGTTTGGGACTCTCTGGGTTTCTTGGACTTGTGTGATTATTTCCTTCCTAATTTTAGGGAAATTTTCAACTATTATCTCCTGAGTATTTTTTCATGGCCTTTCCTTTCGTCTTCTTCTTCTGGGACTCCTATGATTCGAATGTTGGAAAGTTTCATATTGTCCCAGAGGTCTCTGAGGTTTTCCTCATTCTTTTGATTCTTTTTTCTTTTTTCCTCTCTGCTTCATTTATTTCCACCATTCTATCTTCTACCTCACTTATCCTATCTTCTGCCTCCATTATTCTACTGTTGGTTCCCTCCAGAGTGTTTTTTATCTCATTTATTGCATTATTCATTATATATTGACTCTTTTTTATTTCTTCTAGGTCCTTGTTAAACATTTCTTGTATCTTCCCAATCCTTATCTCCAGACTATTTATCTGTAACTCCATTTTGTTTTCAATATTTTGGATCATTTTTATTATCATTATTCTAAATTCTTTTTCAGGTAGATTCCCTATCTCCTCCTCTTTTGTTTGGTTTGGTGGGCATTATCATTTTCCTTTACTTGCTGAGTATTTCTCTGCCTTTTCATCTTGTTTTGATTGCTGTGTTTGGGGTGGCCTTTCTGTATTCTGGTAGCTTGAAGTTCCTCTTTATTGTGGAGGTTCCTCCCTGTGGGTGGGGTTGGACGATTGGCTTGTCAAGGTTTCCTGGTTAGGGAAGCTTGCATTGGTGTTCTGGTAGGTGGAGCTGGATTTCTTCTCTCTGGAGTGCAATGGAGTGTCCAGTATTGAGTTTTGAGATGTTTATGGGTTTGGTGTGACTCTGGGCAGCCTGTATATTGATGCTCAGGGCTATGTTCCTGTGTTGCTGGAGAATTTGCGTAGTATGTCTTGCTCTGGAACTTATTGGCTCTTGGGTGGAGCTTGGTTTCAGTGTATGTATGGAGGCTTTTGGATGATCTCTTATTAATTAATGTTTCCTGGAGTCAGGAGTTCTCTGGTGTTCTTGGGTTTTGGGCTTAAGCCTCCTGCCTCTGGTTTTCAGTCTTTTTGTTGCAGTAGCCTCAAGACTTCTCCATCCATACAGCATTGATAATAAAACTTCTAGGTTAATGGTGAAAAGATTCTCCACAGTGAGGGATACCCAGAGAGGTTCGCCGAGTTACATGGACAGGTGAAGAGGGAGGAGGGAGATAGAGGTGAACAGAGGGACTAGAGGGGGACTCAAAGTGGAGAGAGCAATCTAGCCAGTAAACACTTCCTTATGTGCTCTCCACAGTCTGGAACCCTCAGAGAGGTTCATGGAGGTACATAGAGAGGAGGGAGCAAGGAGATAGAGGTGAGCTTGAGGAGAAAGTGGGGAATCAAGAGGAGAGAGAGAGATCTGGGCAGTACTCTGTTCCCTAAGTGTTCTCCAGTGCCCAGAATACCCACAGAGATTCACAGAATTTGGGTTGAGAAGAGAAGGAGAAGGGGGGAGATAGAGGTGCCCTGGGGGAAAAGAAGGAGAGTCAAAAAGGGGGAGAGAGTAATCAAGCCAGTAATCACATTCTTGAGTAAAAATAGATACTAAAAATTGGGTTCTTAAATGTACAAAATTGATATCAAATACTATAAAACAAAGATTAAAAATCTATAGAAGAGATTAGACTCTTAAAAATACACTATTAAAAAAAATCACAAAAAGTGTAAGATGTATATATGCAGTTTGCTTTAAAAATAGGTCTTTTTTTTTTTTTGCTAGGTAATAGTGGGTTATAAAAATGAAAATTAAAGGTGTAATAGAGGACTTAAAGAAAAAAGAAAAAATTTTTTAAAAATTAAAAAAAATGATAATAGTAAAAATATATCCATAACTTTCTCTGGAGCTGTTGTGGGCAGTGTAGGGTCAGTTCAGTTTCAGATAGTTCCTTGTTCCTTCTTATACTTTTCAAGATCTACAGGCCCCTTTCAATGTAGTCGGTGTTAACTACAGGGATTTTAATCTGTTGACCTGCCACTTCCAAAGTGGTTCCCCCTGTTTATTTGGCTTCTGTTTTGAGGTCTCTTCAGTGTCTAATTTCTGCCCTGACACAAGGGGGCGGAGGTGGTCTCTTTAGGTTCACTTGTTCAGTTGTGCTGTGGGGAGGGAGGAACACTGCAAACTAATAGCACTGGCGTGTGTGTGGAGAACTCGCAGTGTCTCCGCCACACTGGGTTTGCCCCTGCTCACGGTGTCTGTGCTTTCCCCTTCTACCCTGCTCAGGCTTCAGGTTATTCTGCCGGGGAGCGGGCCCTGAGATGCGTGCACTTCCCAGGTCTAAGCCGCTCAGGTTCAGGTTCTCCGGTACTCCACAAAGGCGCAGACTCGGTTGGGCCTGTGGTTTGTGCTGATCCCCGGTCGGAGCAGCTCAGGCAGCAAGATGTTTGGTGAGTGCACTGTTGGGGTGGTGCGACTTATCACCTCCCCGGTCCCAGCCTCGGTTTCTGGGCGCGACTGGCTCCAGTGTGCTTTGTGTCAGTTCTGGGGAGCTGGTCTCTGGCTGTGACCTTCCTGGCGGATGTCAACCATCTAGAATCTCAAGAAGTCTTTGCTCTCTGGGGCTGAGTTTGCCCCTTTCCAGCTCTGGCTGGCCCTGCCTGCCCGCTGCATCCGGCGGGGGATGGGGCAGTCCACAACTGGCTAGCTCTTCTCTGGTATTGCTCAATCTTTTGTTCTGTGAGCAGGCTGGCAGTGCCTTAGATTTGGGCTTTTCGCAGGATAGTTCTCTCTCTCTCTGGCTATCAGACAGTTTAGGTTGCTATCTCACGTTAGCTCCCTCAGATTGCCCTCAGGGCATTTGGGCCCGGTCCTTACCCTAAGCAATGCCGCCCACTCCTCTCCGTTCAGCCTCCACTTGCTGGTGGCGGATGCAAGCGTCTGGGGTACTTCTCTGCTGGGAGTTGCCTTTAGGCACGTAATTTGTGGGTTTTATTTATTTATTTTTCCTTCTGGTTATGTTGCCCTCTGAGATTTGAAAACTTCCCCCAAACCCACTGGTGAGAGGGTTTCCTGGTGTTTGGAAACTTCTCCTCTTTTACGACTCCCTCCCTGAGACAGGTCTCCATCCCTAACTCTTTTATCTCTCTTTTTATCTTTTATAGTTTGTCCTACCTCCTTTCAAAGACAATGGGCTTCTTTTCTGAATGCCTGATGTCCTCTGCCAGCGTTCAGAAGTTGTTTTGTGAAGTTTGCTCAGCGTTCAGATGTTCTTTCGATGAATTTGTAGGGGAGAGAGTGGTCTCCCCGTCCTATTCCTCCGCCATCTTAGCCAATCTCCCTCTGCAGACAGATTCTTTGCCATTTCAGCCAGCAGCTGGGGGAGAACAAAAGTTAAAATCAGAAAGCAGGATAAAGACGACAGTAAGGGCTTGTTTTTATGTGTCAGCAAACACCAAGCTGAAGTTATAAAATGGTACTTACTGTGATTCACCCAGACATAGTTTGTATCCAAAGAGCTTTGCATATATTGCCCTAAAGTGTCTTTTTTTTTTTTTTTTTTACTTTACAATATTGTATTGGTTTTGCCATACATTGACATGAATCCGCCATGGGTGTACATGTGTTCCCCTTCCAGAACCCCCCTTCCACCTCCCTCCCCATCCCATCCCTCTGGGTCATCCCAGTGCACCAGCCCTGAGCACCCTGTATCATTCATTGAACCTGGACTGGTGATTCATTTCACATATGATAATATACATGTTTCAATGCCATTCTCCCAAATCATCCCACCCTCGCCCTCTCCCATAGAGTCCAAAATACTGTTCTATACATCTGTGTCTCTTGCTGTCTCGCATAAAGTGTCTTTGTACTCTGAAACAGCTGTAGGGGAGGGGCAGAGCCGGAGAAGTAAACGGGAAAGGATGTGGGTTCTGGGGCTTGATCTTTGGAGAAGCGATCCACTTTTGCCTTCTGTGGTGGTGGTGGAGATGTATTTAGAGGCCACAGAACCTGCTGTTAGAGAGCTGCTTGGGGAGCCTGCGTTATCATATGTTTGCAGAAGATCACGTGCTTTCACCAGGCCAGATGGACGCCACTTTTTCTGTGCCAACATCCTGAACTTGTGGGCACTGAGCAGTAGCCATAGGGTTATGCTCTGCCTAAATTGTAGTTGTGGGCCTGAGCCCTGCCATTGAACTAAAAGCACTTCTCTATGCCCTTGTTTCTGCTCTCTTAGACCCCACAGCCCCAGAACTAGTGGGCAAACACCAATACCGCCTTGATCTGAGGTATATCTGAGACTAAGCCAGGAGAGCCTCTTGTCTAGAGAGGGGGCTTGGTCTTCTTTCGAATAAATCCTTCTTCATGCCTGGGATCTTAAACATGCATGTTATTAGTCACTCAGTCATGCCTGATTCTGCTAACCTATGGACTGTAGCCTGCCAGGCTCCTCTGTCCATGTAATTCTCCAGGCAAGACTACTAGAGTAGGTTGCCATGCCCTCCTCCAAGGGATCTTCTCAACCCAAGGATCAAACCCAGGTTTCCTGCATTGCATGCGGATTCTTTACCATCTGAGTCAACAGGGAAGCCCTAAACATGCATAATAAATATTTATTTATTTATGGAGTTGATTCTTTGTTTAATGAATTAAAAGATTGCTTGAGACATAAGAGACTCAGATTCAATCCTTGGCTCTGGAAGATCCCCTGGAGGGAGGCATGGCAACCCACTCCAATATTCTTGCCTGGAGAATCCCATGGACAGAGGAGCCTGGCAGGCTACCGTCCATAGTCACAGAGTAAGGCACAACTGAAGTGACTTAGTAAGCATGTAAGCAATATTTAGACCCTGTTTCCTCTGATCTACCCAAAGGTAGAAGTCCCTTTTCTGTCAAACTGAAAACTTGAGGAAATGTCTTAGAGGACCCAGTCTTGTCTCCTGGGCTGCATATAAAGACACTCTAAGAACAGAAAATAAAGTCAGAAAAAAATTGTCTGATCTCTATTTGACTCTCTCAAAGAACATTTAAGGAAATCCTATTCAGAATCCACATTTCTGGTACAGACGAAGCATTCCACAAACAGCTCATATTTTTATTTATTTATTTATTTCATTATTCTTCTGTTTTATAATCCTTTCCACAGAGTTCTACCTCTACTGGAGCCCTGCTCATGTTTTGATTTATTATTTATTTTATTATTGTTCTGTTTTGTAACCCTCTCCACAGAGTGCCACCTCTACTGGGGCTCTGTCCTGGAACCCGAATTCCTTTTGAGAAAGCTCTTATCTGAATTGCACAGCAAGTCATTATCAGCCAGGACCATAGCTTACATTTTATCAGATTGGGTTCAGACACTTACCAGAGACCAAAGTACCAGAACCGTGGAACCCAGTGAGTGAAAAGGGTTTTCCTCATCCCCAAAGTGAAAAGCAATCAAAGTGGTGTTTGTAGGAGGTTCAAATTCTCTAGACTAAATGAAGAAAAATTGTTTGAGTGAGACTGTGATGAGAAAACAACAACCCACCCATAGTAGATGGATTCTTATACATGTGGAGAAAGTAGCCACCTCTAAATGTGAATGTAAAAGAAGGTAAATTTGTACAGTTTCTTTGTCATAAGGCAAGTGATATAATACAAACGGAGTAATAAGGTTCTATTTCCTCACCTTCTACAAGAAGCACTGAAAAGAAAGCTGTATGTCTCTAGTATTCACTTAAAGAAGCAGTTGGATTATTCAACTATTGAGAAATATACCTTGACAAGAGGCAATCAATTTATCAATTAAGAGAAACTTTTAAAACATTAGCTTTTAGGAACATTCCATTCTTTAAATTCTGAGTTCTACAATCACTAAATAGTTTTATGTTCTCTGCTTTGACAACAGTGTGACCTTAGTAAAGGCACTTAAATTTCTGGGCATTTCTTTAAACATTTAGTGAAAAGGCTGGACTAGATAATCACTGCATGATTTTCAAGTGCTAAGAGTTTATGTAAATGATTATTATTTATAATTTTATCTCCTGAGTAGAGCAAACTACAAGGAGTCTAGTATAAGCATTAGTTACATCTTAAGGTTTATATGCAAACCTCATCTTATTGCACTTTGCTTTATTGTGTTTTGCAAATAGTGAATTTTTTACAAATCAAAGGTTTGTGGCACCCCTGCATGCAGGAAGTCTACAGGCTTCATTGTTCCAACACTATTTGCTTACTTTGGGCCTCTATCACATTTTGGTTATTCTTGCAATATTTCAAGCTTTTCTATTATTCTTTTATTTGTTATGGTGATCTGTAATCAGTAATCTTTGATGTTACTATTGCTAAAAGATTATGACTCTCTGAAGCCTCAGATGATGGTTAGCATTTTTTGGCAATAAAAGATTTTTTAAATTAAGATACGCACATTTTTAAAAAGGCAAAATGCTATTTCACATTTAATAGACTACAGTAAGATATAAAAATAACTTTTTATGTGCACTGAGAAAGCAAAAAATTGTGACTCTCTTTGTTGCAATATTTGCTTTATTGTGGTGGTCTGAAATCTACAATATCACTGGTGTATGTATGTATGTAATATTATCTCTTTCTATTTAACTATGTTGCTACTTCTATTTACCTTTAGTCTAGACTGATTAGCGTACTTCTTTAAGGCTTCCCAGGTGTTGCTAATGGTAAACAGCCCTCCTGCCAATGCAGGAGACATAAGAGACGCATGCTTGATCCCTGGGTAGGGAAGATCTTCTTTAGAACAACATTATTGCTCACAGTGAATATCGTATTATAATTTATGTAGTGCTGTCAGGCTAGAAGACAGGCAACAGGGCATAATCAACGAGTGTGGGCTCAGAAACCATGTCACCTGGATTTGATACCTTCTACACTACCTTCTAGTTGCATGAGCCTGGGACAATTTCTGTTACCTCAGTAGATCCCAAGCACTCTAGTATCCAATCCAGGGATCTCTCTATACACTGTGCTTCCCTGTGAGACCAAGGACTAGAATTTGGCCATTGGCTTTCACTTCAACAGAAACGCCCAGTCAGGCAGTTGAACTAGCAGGCTTATCTTAACTATAGACTATAGAGTTTTCTGTGCAGGACACAAACCTGTACATAGACTGCTACCTTTACTTTCTTTTCACTGGAAGTAATTCATCTCTTCTTTAAATAGCTGCATCACTTTATCTGCTCCTCTTTCATATGGCATCACTTATTTCCCAGAACACATTATAAAATCCTGCACAGGTCTTATCAGCTCTGCTACACTGCTCACCCATTGAGTAAACCACTGCTGCCTTATTTTTTTATTATTTTTTTTAATTTTATGAACTATTGCTTTCATTTTATTTGATTTATTTATTTTGTGGCTGACCTGGATCCTCTTGTACATGTGGGGCTTTTTCTAGTTGCAGTGAGTGGGGCTACTCTGTAGTTGCTGTACACAGGCTTCTCATTGTGGTGGCTTCTCCTTTTGCAGAGCACAGGCTCTAGAGTACATGGGCTTCCATAGTTGTGGCACAGGGGTTTAGCTGCCTTGAGGCATATGGGATCTTCCTCAACCAGGGATCGAACCTGTATCTTCTGCATTGTCAGGCAAATTCCTAACCGCTGGACCACCAGCAAAATCCTGCCTTATTCTTTCAAGTAATTAGTTAATTAATTAGGCTGTACCAAGTCTTAGTTATGGCAAGCAAAACCCTCCATCCTCATTGAGGCATGCAGGATCTAGTTCCCTAACTAGGAGTGCAATCTGGGCCCCTTGCATCAGGAGCTCAGAGTCTTAACCATTAGACCACAAGGGAGGTCCCATGTTACTGCCTTATTGTTTTTACGCCTGGTTCTGTACTTTATTAATATCTGTTGATTCAATGGATGGATGAACAAATGAATGTATACTTCAAGGATTGAAGTGTTTGGTATCAGAATCAAACTCGTATAGAAAGACACAATTTAATTCAGCTCAAGTCAATTTTGAGTGGTGAAAATGTCCCTGGCGCTTTACCAGATGTTATAGGAGATCCAAAACATATGTCATAGTCTCTTAAAAATTTTTTGGACAGGCGAAGACTTATCTTCCTGAAGAAATTATACCCAAGGGAGAAAAAAGGAAATGATATGAAAGTCCTGGAAGTGCTTAAATTAGAAGACTTCTCCAAAATTTCATTTTAAGTTAGTTGTTGGAAATTTGGAGTACACTTACTCATGAAAACATTATCATAAATGGTGGTCTGTTTTCAATATTGGTCCACAATATTTTGCCAGAAAAGTCAAAGATGGAAGGATCTTCAGAATTTATCTGGTTAAGCCCTTTTCTTTTGTTTTTCTTTTTTTTTTTTTAATGAATTTATTTATTTTAGTTGGGGGCTAATTACTTTACAATATTGTAGTGGTTTTTGCCATACATTGACATGAATCAGCCATGGGTTTACATGTGTTCCCCATCCTGAACCCCCCTCCCACCTCCCTCCCCATCCCATCCCTCTGGGTCATCCCATTGCTCCAGCCCTGAGCATTTGTCTCATGCATTGAACCTGGAATGGTGTTCTGTTTCACATATGATAATATACATGTTCATAAGCCCTTTTATTTTACAGAAGATAGAGTGTGACTTTCTCAGGATCACACAGTGAATGAACTAAGACTAGAATCTGAATCTCTTGACTTCCTATTAAGTATTCATTTCAGTAACACTCGGTACTAATGATGGAAAAAAACATCATCATGACGGTGCACTGAATTTATATATTTATCAAACATCCATTATGTGGCAGACACTGCAAATGCTTTTTCATCCAAACTACTACAAACATACATACATACAACAAAGTCTGGAAAATTCTTAGAGAGATGGGAATACCAGACCACCTGACCTGCCTCTTGAGAAATCTGTATGCAGGTCAGGAAGCAACAGTTAGAACTGGACATGGAACAACAGACTGGATCCAAATGGGAAAAGGAGTATGTCAAGGCTGTATATTGTCACCCTGCTTATTTAACTTATATGCAGAGTACATCTTGAGAAACACTGGGCTGGATGAAGCACAAGCTGGAATCAAGATTGCCAGGAGAAATATCAATAACCTCAAATATGCAGATGACACCACCCTTATGGCAGAAAGCGTGGAAGAACAAAAGAGATGCTTGATGAAAGTGAAAGAGGAGAGTGAAAAAGTGGGCTTAGAACTCAAAATTCAGAAAACTAAGATCATGGCATCTAGTCCCATCATTTCATGGCAAATAGATGGGGAAACAGTGGAAACAGTGACAGACTTTATTTTGGGGGGTTCCAAAACCACTGCAGATGGTGACTGCAGCCATGAAATTAAAAGACACTTGCTCCTTGGAAGAAAAGTTATGACTGACCTAGACAGCATATTAAAAAGCAGAGACATTACTTTGCCAACAAAGGTCCATCTAGTCAAAGTTATGGTTTTTCCAGTAGTTATGTATGGATGTGAGAGTTGGACTATAAAGAAAGCTGAGCACCAAAGAATTTATGCTTTTGAACTGTGGTATTGGAGAAGACTGTTGAGAATCCCTTGGACTGCAAGGAGATCCAACCAGTCCATCCTAAAGGAAATCAGTCCTGAATATTCATTGGAAGGACTGATGCTGAAGCTGAAACTCCAATATTTTGGCCACGTGATACGAAGAACTGACTCATTTGAAAAGACCCTGATACAGGGAAACATTGAAGGCAGGAGGAGAAGGGGATGACAGAGGATGAGATGGTTGGATGGCATCACCAAATCAATGGACGTGAGTTTGAGTAAACTCCAGGAGTTGGCCATGGACAGGGAGGCTTGGCATGCTGCATTCCATGGGGTCGCAAAGAGTCAGACATGACTGAGTAACTGAACTGAACTGAACTACAGACATAGGCATCATCCTTGACTGCTCCATCTCCTTCCTTTGCTTTCCCTCCTACCTTGTCCTGCTGATTTTACTGCCTAGATATTCCTCAGATCCATCCCCTTTTCCCCATCCCTACCATCACTTTCTTAGTTCAGGCCATCTTATCTCTTATATGGTTGCTTATAGCAGGTTTCTATACAATCTATACAAGTTGGTGATGGACAGGGAAGCCTGGCGTGCTGCAGTTCACGGGGTCTCACGACTGAGTGACTGAACTGAACTGATACAATCTCCAAAGTGATTTGTCTTCAATATCTTAAAAACAAACCAGATCATCTCATTTCTCTACTCAAAATCTTTTCATGTGTCTACACAGCCTATAGGATTAAACGTGTGCTCCCTAACTTGTTTTACGAAGGGTCCATAGTCTAATTCCTCCCTCCCACCCCTGTCACTCTTTGCCTCCCACTTGGTGCTACCATTATTCCCACCTGCTGTCCTCTGTTTAGACCATGATGTTGTTCCTCCCTGTGCCAGCTCAGGTTCTCCCTCCTGCCTGGATCCTCACCTCCCTGCTCTTCTCACCTGTCTGGTCCTTAAGTACCCATTTCACTGTCTCCAGGTTGCTTCAGACCATCCACTGAGTACAGGTTCTTTAACTCCTTACCCAGTGGACTGTGATAGAAGAAAATTTGAAACAATCCCTCTAGGACCTTATTAAGTGACCAGAGGGTTCTAAAGACTTGAAGTTTCATACGGAAGGTTAATAAACACATGAAAAGAAGTTCAACATTGCTCATTACTAGAGAAATGCAAATCAAAACTACCATGAGATATCACCTCACACCAGTAAGAATGGTCATCACTAAAAAATCTACAACAATAAATGCTGGAGGGGATGCAGAGAAAAGGTAACCCTCTTGGACTGTTGGTGGGAATGTAAATTGATACAACCACTATGGAAGACAGTATGGAGATTCCTTAAAAACTAGGAATAAAACTACCATATGACCCAACAATCCCACTACTGGGCATATGCCCTGAGAAAAACATAATTGAAAAAGACACACATACCCCAGTATTAATTGCAGCACTATTTACAATAGCTAGGACATTGAAACAGCCTGGATATCCATCCACAGATGAATAGATAAAGAAGCTGGTACATATATACATATATAAAATGGAATATTACTCAGCCATAAAATGGAATGCATTTGAGTCAGTTCTAATGAGGTGGATGAACTTAGAGTGAAGTAAGCCAGAAAGAGAAAAAAAATATCATATATCAAAGCATATGGAATCCAGAAGATGGTATTGACAAATCTATTTGCAAGGCAGCAGTGGAGACACAGACATAGAGAACAGACTTATGGATAGTGGGCATCAGTGGGGAGAAGAAGAAAGTGAAACAAAAGGAGAGACTAGCATGGAAACATACACACTACCATATGTAAAATAGATAGCCAGTGGAAATTTGCTGTATGACTGTATGACTCAGGGCTCTGTGACAACCTAGAGGGGTGGGATGGGGTTGGAGGTGGGAGGGAGGTTCAAGAGGGAGGGAACATATGTATACCTTTGGCTGACTTATGCTGATGTTTGGCAGAAACCAATAGAATACTGTAAAGCAATTATCCTTCAGTTAAAAATAAACAATTTTTTTAAAAGAGTTCAAAAACAGACTTGAAGTCTCCAAGAGCATTGTCTAGGTGAGAAACCTCAAGTGCTGACTGCACCTTATTGACCGAAGAACTGTGAATGGCATCTCTGAGTGAGATCAGATTGCACACAGGGATTCTGAATCCCCAGAGAGCAAGGGTGGCCAGGTTTCCAGATGTGGATGGCCAGCTACACTTGCAGGAGGATTGTCCCCAGCAGCCACTGCTGGAGTGGTCCTCTAATGCAGGTGCTACTTCCAGGCAGCTTGCTCTCTTATATCCCAGCCCTGACCTCTCCTCTCTAAACTGATCTCTCAGAGACTTAGGACCCTAGCACTTTTCTCTCCTGTGTCTCCCCCAGGTCCTCTACTTCAACAATCATTTCCCTCTACCATTATTGGTGCTACCATTATTCCCACCTGCTGTCCTCTGCTTAGACCGTGATGTTGTTCCTCCCTGTGCCAGCTTAGGTTCTCCCTCCTGCCTGGATCCTCACCTCCCTGCTCTTCTCACCTGTCTGGTCCTTAAGTACCCATTTCACTGTCTCCAGGTTGCTCTACTCTCTTCCCTCTACTCTCAGATCTTCTCCAACAAGGGATGATTCTATTTTCTTTATTTAATAGGGCATTGGACCCCAACAGGCTCCATACATTTTTCTTAAAAACCTATTTAGGAGGTTATGATCTGGGCCTCCACTGCTACCTGCCAATTTTTCCTGTTCAGTCTTTAAACCTAAAGGCTGATCATTTTCCCAATCAAGGTAAGAAGGGATTCATTTTGTGCCACAATGGTATCTTTCCAGTTAGAAAGAAACTGGTGACACTTATTTACATTCTGCTAAATTTTCTGTTGGGCTTCCCAGGTGACGTTAGTGGTAAAGAACCCACCTGCCAATTCAGAAGACTCGAGTTCAATCCCTGGGTCAGGAAGAGCCCCTGGAGGAGAAAGTGACAACCCATTCCAGTATTCTTGCCTGGAGAATCCCATGGACAGAGGAGTCTGGCAGGTTACAGCCCAAAGGGTCACAGAGTCAGACATGACTGAGTGACTACGCACAAACTTTCTGCTAAGCTTTGAGGCCTTGTTCAACATCACCAGAAACTGACTAGAAGCTACTCTAACAAGCAGTATTTTCTCTACTCCCCTTCAACTGGGCTGGGTGTTTCTGCTCTATGTCCAGTAATAGGCAGAGCAATATCTCTCATACAGCACTTATCACAATGTGTTGCAATTATCTGTTTATATGCCTATCTCTACCAAACATATGAGTTCCTGAGAACAGGGGCTATGTCTTATTCATCTTTGTATTCTTTATACCAACAAGTGTCTGACACATAGTGTGTGTATGTGTGTGCTCAGTCATGTCTGACTCTTTGCGACCTCATGGACTATAGCCTGCCAGACTCTTCTGTCCGTGGAATTTTCCAGGCAAGAATACTAGGTGGGTTTTCATTTCCTCCTCCAGGGGATCCTTCCAACCCAAGGACTGAATCCTCATCTATTGTGTCTCCTTCATTGGCAGATGGATTCTTTACCACTGTGCCACCTGGGAACTCCCAGACATATATTGGACGCTCAATAAATGATTGTTGTTGTTTCACTGACTTCCTTTACTAACTGGAGTAAATAAGAGAACTGGCCCCTGTCCTCAACAAACTTAACTCCAATTTAACATTGATCATTGCTACTATGAATGATGATTTTTTCCTGATAGGAGATCTTTTCCTGACACACTAAGAATTACTGTGCAGATGGGAAACACATAGAAACATATTTACCTAACCATCAGATCAGCTGACTGGCCAGCTGTGATGATTCAGCATCAGCCAGAGGCCTATGATAAGAAGTCTACCAGGAGCCCAGGTATCGTACAGTCTCTTCAGGGCTCTGGATGAGATGTATATTTTGTGAAGGAGTGGTGAGTGCTCTGACCCAAAGAACACAGAGTCAGATACAAAAGGGGTGTTTAACAGATACTTCTTTCAAAGCACTTCCATGTCAAGGAAATATGCTAAAGTCTAGAGAAGAGCTGTTGAAAAAAAAAAATCTAGCAGAGTCTCAGGAATGCATGAAGGGTGTTTAGAATAGAAAGTCTTCTGGGAACTTTCATTCTTACAGAGGAGATGAGGCAGGCCCTTGTGCAATAGGCATATAGATATCTTTCTAATCTGTTTTCTCCAAATTGCAAAAATTGGCAGAGAAGCAAGATCTAGGGGTGATGAGGGACTTCCACTAGCAGGACATCTGCTGGAGGTCTCATGCAGAACAGCTGATGAATTCTTGCCTTGCCTTGCTGACAACTTAATCTCTCAGTAGGTAGAAAAAGCAGTGAGAGGGAACTGCTACTCAGGACTTAATTATGACCAGTAAGGAAGATCTGGATCATGATGTGTATGTTATAGGATACAGGGAGGAAAGTGACTATGGCATTTCTGAAAGCTAATAATAAATGAGATAGTAGCCTCTTATTATAATGAAATACGGCAACCATATCAATTCTTTCGGGAAACAGTGTATGGATAAATTAGATAAAATATTCAGATCACTGTATCCTAGACACCAGGAGAGCAGATTTCTGGAAGTTCAGAGCAAAGGATTGTAATCTCTTGACCCATGATGCAAAATAATAAAGGAGCTCCACTCTTTAATGGTATGGGCACTTCTAAGAAATGAAATTCAAATAACATTACTGTTAAGTCATCCTGATAAAAAAAGGAGTAAGCAGCTAACAAAACCCATGGGGCTTCATAAAGAGTACTTTGATGAGCTCAGATTGAATAAAGCCCTGCACAAAAAGTATAAGGAATAAAGTGTAAGTTATAATAAATCTGAAAGTGCACACAGTCCTATAAAGACAGTAATAATATTAATGCCTGATATTTACTGAGGATGTGCTCTGTGACAGGTGCTGTTCTCAGCACTTTACATATATTGACACTAGGATTCCTCAGAAGAACTTTATGAAGTAGGTGTAAAATTTACCCTGCTTTTACAGATAAAGGGTCTAAGAAGCAAAGTGGTTAAAGTTATTGACCCAGGATCGAAAACCAAAAAGTTGGGATTCTAATCCAAGCAAGCTTACTCCAGAGTCAGCACTCTTCACCTCTATCCTCTATCTTTATCTACTTCACAACTCTTCTTAGGCCACTGAAGGCAAGGTAAAGGGCAGAATGCATAGGTTTTGGCAAAATAACAATTGGATATGGCTTTTGAAGGGGATGTTCCTGTAACAGGAAGAAAAAGGAAATACTGGACTTAATGGAGGAGACAAAAATGGGAACAAATATCAAAGGAAAGGCAGTCCTACTAAACTCTTATTTTGTTGTCAATTTCCTCCAAAGGGGGGATTTTTTTAAGCTGTAAGAGGTAGATTAAACGTGGTTATAATGTTAAAAAAAAATAGGAGAAAGTTTCTTGTTGCTTCAAAATAATAGCTGTCCTAGGGTTCTGGGGATTTTAGCTGGCCAGAAAAGAAACAACACTCCTTTGTGATGTGAGGGATTCCCAGGTGGCTAGTGGTACAGAACATGCCTGCCAATGCAGAAGATGGAAGAGATGCAGATTTGATCCCTGGGTTGGGAAGATCCTCTGGAGGAGGGCATGGAAACCCACTGCAATATTCTTGCCTGGAGAATCCCATGGACAGAGAAGCCTTGCAGGCTACAGTCTCTATGGTCGCAAAGAGTTGGACATGACTGAAACGACTTAGCACATATGCACAGCACACAGGGTGCCCAGGACAGGTGGGGTAAAGGGGTGATAAGTCATGGAAGCCGGCACCTTAAAGACCACTCAATTCAGCTCTTTTTCTCATTTCACTCCATATGGTTGATTAGATTATACTCAGTGCTGGGTAGAATGTTTTGTGGGAAGCATTCATCAATCATTCCATACATGTCCAAAGGAGGAAAAACTGATAGTAAAGAGTAGATGCTGTGCTGTATGAAGACCTCCTGGAGGAAACAGGGCCCCTAGTAACTATAGATATAGCATTTGCATGCAACATCATCATATGCAAAGTGCTTTCACATGCATCACCTTTCTTGATCCCTATAATATTCTTCAGCAGTAGATATTCCTGGCCTATTTAACAGAAATAGGAGGAAACCAACATGCAAATTAGCTTGCACCAAAGGCTCTGCCCACTATCCCAGGCTCCCTTGTGGTTGCTATCTTCAACTATCTGAAGGGTTGTCATGTAGAAGAGGGATTGGGTTTATTCTGTTAACTATCTGAGATTCAAAGGGGAAGGAATTTCCCGGCAGGATGGCACCTGACCCTGGAAGGTTCAAGTAGAGTCCAGAGATCTGCTTATAAGATGATGCTACTGACTGGAGTTTGGTCTGATACCATAGTGGGCCTCAGACTTAAATTTCACGAACAAAACAACAACTATAGCAGCAGAAACAACAACAATAATGATCATAAATGGAGGACTGACATAACACTCTTACCATCTGCCTTTTATCTGCTTGTTAAAAAAAGGAAACTGAACACCAACGAGAGAATAGCCTACTATTACATTGTGGTTTTTGTTTTCACATTTTGCTGTAGACTGGTAAAAAAAAAAATTGTCAAAAACTGGCAACAGTCCACAGACCATTATTTGGGAAACATTGGATTAGAGGATTTTTAAAGTTCTTTCTAATTCTAAAAATTGTACAACTCTAAATCATACACTTTGTTACCTAATTACACCTTTCTTATACTTTAGCTAACATCTTGAAAGCATTCTCAGTGCCAAGCAATGTTAAGTTCTTTACATGTCAGTCAATTTAATCCTCCGAATAACCCTGTCATCGGTAGTTGCTGGTCCACTCTCAATGGAGACCGACTCAGAGAAGTTCTATGACTTATCCCAGGTCACACAGCTGGGAATTCAACTTTGCTCTCTGACTTCGGTGCCTCTGCTTTCATCAATAGTATTCCATGCTTTTATTATTAAATATGAACAAAATGGGGCTTCTCAGGTGATGCTAGTGAAGGAGCCCACATGCCATTGCAGGAGATATAAGAGACATGGGATCGATCCCTGGGTTGGGAAGATACCCTGGAGGAGGGCACAGCAATCCACTCCAATATTCTTGCCTGGAGAATCCCATGGACAGAGGAGCCTGGTGAGCCACAATGCATAGGGTTGCAAAGAGTTGGACGTGACTGAGCATGCAAGCATTCATGAATAAAATATCTCAAATATCTTCCTAGACTCTGAGTTCCTAGATGGCAGGGTGTATACATTTTAGCTTCTGAATCCTATAATTGATGTTAGCACAGTACCTCTACTGCATGCAACAAAATTAGAGTATTTATTAAATAGCTACTGTAGTTCAGCTCAGGGCTTCCTGAGGCACACAGAAGATCTTTGTTGATTAGTTGATCAGCAAATTAGTATAGGATAATGTTGAATCTAAGAAACTGGTAAACATACTTCTCATTTCACTTCTATGCTACCTGAGTATTCAAATGCACAAGGATCACCAGCAAGGAGAGTCTTTTCTCTGACTTACCAACTCAAAGAAGGAAAGCCCCAGTGTCCTATTGCTTCTCAGATTCTCTCCTTGTGCCAGAGAGAATAGCAAGGACCCTGTCCTTTATTTCCTATGTTTTCTAAGTCACACCAGCTGCCTGTCTTAGAGCCTGAGACCAAATAGGCTCCCCTCTGGGTCTTTGTGAGACTTTGCACCATTAAAAGACTGTTGGGAAGAACCCACTGTGAGCCAAATAGTGGGAAAAAACTGATTCTCTAAGAAAAGTGGCAAGGACTTGGGATTATATGGTGAAGAGGAAAGATTCTAAAGGGACCAAGAGCCTGGTAGTTGACTTCACAGTTACATTCACATACTGCTTATGATGTGCCCACTGTCCTGAGTGCAGAAGGGGCTTTATTGTATTGCACCATTGCCGGAGCAGTGAAAAAACATTCAATTTGCCAAGAACATCCAATCAGTGTAGTTGTTACCTTAGTCTGAGCACAGCAGATGTGACTAAACAGCCTGTACCGGCTTGGGCTGAGGACAGGAGCTCAGGCAAGGCTGCTAGAGCAAGGAGCTGTCCATTCTGCCCGTCTCTAGGCCACTGATATGGAACTGGGTATTCCTGAACCCATCAGCACTGCCTTTCCCACAACACTTATCCAGGGCTCAGGGACTGTGGGCGGGTGAGAAGGAAAGTGAGAAGAGCAAATCTATCCATGACAACCTGAAGGTGGCAATAATCACATTTGCTTGAAAATTGCCTGAGAATGAACTACGTGTTCTTGTGTGGATATGCAAATGCATGTAAATGCATGCAAATAGGAGATCCTCTTAACTAATTTTTCCATCTGGATGCGGCCTGTTGTGGTGAGGCCAGAGGAAGTGAACTCTAAGTGATGCAGTCTGTCCAGTTCTCCCTTTGGGCCAAGGGCCAGGGGTGTCTGGAGAAACATATCCTTTGTTCTCCTGGCCACCTTTTCCCTATAACTAGGATTTTAGAATTTGGGCACCTAGCTCATGATCAATCAATCAATGTATATTGCACTGATTCTGTATGATCTGATGTGGAGATGTGTTTTGCGTTCTCTGTCCCCTTCCTCATCCCCAGCCCCTCCCAATCCCAACCTGTTCCAGATCATGATGTTGGTATCACAATAAACAGGGAGACTTCTACACCCTTCCACATCAACTAAAAAACAAGAAGGCAGAACCTGATGTACTTTAAGGTCCCTCCCAGGAGGTCAGATTTGAATTTCTGGACTCACTGATGGAAAATACAGCAAGAGGGCTGTGCTGTGATGACTTAACCATCAGCTGGATGCAAGAGAGAAAGAAGCAAGGGCTTTCAAGTTGAAGTCCTTCTGAAACACAGACCTGGGTTCAAATCTTTAGATTTTTTTGGTTCCTAACAACTTATGCTTGAACAAGTTACATAACTTCTGATTAGAAATTTCTACATTCTTCCCTTTTGGTACCTAACTTCTGCTCTCTGTACATGTGTTATTACATACAACAGATATTTAACACTTAAAATGCATACTTGGTGTCCAGTACTGGGCTAGGTTATAGAAATTGAAAAATAAGGAAGCCATCAGCTCTGCCCTTAAAACACCTTGTCTAGGAGTGACACATATGGACAGAGGTTAAGTAACACAGAGTGAAGTAACTATTGTGCCCAGGGGACTTTGGGAGCATGGAACAGGTACACCTAACTCATAAACCCAGCCTAAGAGCACATGAAGATGGTTACAGGTAAGGGGACACCTGAGTCAAGTCTTGAAGAACAATTTAAAGCATTGGCCAGACAAAGGAGAAGAGTGGAAGCTTTTCAGTCTAGTGGAACAGCCCCATACAAAGGCACAGGGACCTGAGAGAAAGTGGTTTGCTTTGGGCGAGTTGAGCGTGTCTGGAATTCAGCATCATTGGTGAAGCTGGAGAGGCAGGTGTCATGCTAAGGCTTGGCTTTCCTGTAGGATGATGGGCTCTTCAGAAGGCTGGAAATGTTAGTTCCTCCGCTTGCCCCAAGAAGCTGGACCTGCATAATTCCAGCCAATAGCCTACACTGTGGACCAGAGCCAACAGTACTGATAAGTTAACTTGCACTTTGTTTCTTTATTCATTGCCTCTCTGAAGGGAATATCTACGTAAGAAGAGGATTCAGGGTGAAGGCAATGTTCACCAATGAGAGAGAGATTTCTAACAGCAGTCACTTCAGGAATCAGCAGAGTGGGAGTGGATTGCAGGGATTGAACTCTACGGCCTTCCCCCACCACCCTTTCCCACCTCCTTCCCATCTATGATATACTTAGATCACATGGTAGTTCTGACACAGCCTGCTGGGGTTAAGTCTGTGCCACCAAATGTACACGAGGCCTGGCCAGGGGGAATGGGGCAGCATGGCCTCTGCCTAAAGGACACAGTGCCCAGACATAGTGTCAAGAAAGAGGATGCCTTGTGTACATGTGAACGTGCCTGCCAGCCCCTGTGTATGGGGTGACTCTGTATGATCCCCTTGCTACCCAGAGGGAGTGACACTTTTCCATCCTATGATTGGCAACCCCTCAATACTCAGTCACTTGTTCTTTACAAGAATTTTTTTTTTTTTGGCTTCACTGGGTCTTAGTTGAGGCATGTGGGATCTGATTCCCTGACCAGGGATCAAACCCAGGCCCCCTGCATTGAAAGTGTGGAGTCTTGGCCACAGGGTAGGCCCCTTAGTCTGACTCTTACATCATACCTGACTTACTAATAGTTTCTCACCGCTGCACTTTCTAGAGATACCACTTATCCAGAGCAAAAGAAGGTAGAAAGATCATATTCCCCCTTGCCCCACAGCCCCCAGACTTGGGCAATTTGAGGGAAGATTTGCAAAACGTCTATATTTCTGGGACAGAAGGAGCCTGGGAAGGAACCAGGATGTGGTTTTCTTCTCACTTTGTCTAAAGCATGAGAATGAAGTGCAGGCCCTGCCCCCAATGCATGGTAATTCCAGAATTTTGAAGTGGAGTCTGGAAGGCAGGGAGACTGGAGAAAGGGAAGGTTCAGAGAGCCAGGACTTCTGTCTGCTGAGAGTGAGGTGGTGGATAGGGGATGATGGATGAAAACAGAGCCTGAGTTGAATATCCATAAATGTTGGGGGTGCTCCCCAAACTTCCATGAGCCTACAATTAACCTGGGATTATATTAAAGGGCAGATTACAATTCAACCAAGGGTCTGGAGTGGAGCCTGAGAGTCTGCATTTACTGCAAGCTCCCAGGTCTTGCCAAAATTGTGATTCGTGGCCCACACTTTGAGTGGCAGGGGTGTAGAATACATAATGTTAATCTTTCTCAAAGACTTGCAGGAAGTTTAGGGCCTGCTTGGACTTCCCAGGTGGTGCTAGTGGTAAAGAACCCATCTGCCAATGCAAGGAACATTAGAGACCTGAGTTTAATCCCTGGGTCAGGAAGATCCCCTGGAGAAGGGCATGGCAGCCCACTCTAATATTCTTGCCTGGAGAATCCCTCAGACAGAGGAACCTGGTGGGCTACAGTTCATGGGGTCACACAGAGTCGGACACGACTGAAGCGACTTAGCGTGCACTCACACATGTAGGGGCTGCTAAGCAGGCAAGTAGTCCCGCAATAAAGAGCCTCCAAAAGATGTCTTGTTCCAAGGGACAGAGACTGCAAGAGAGAATATGTGGGAAGAGCTGGAATGTGGTCATTTTTGGGTCCTTGGACCAAGGCTGAGTATAATAATCAGCACTGTGGAGATATCACTGCTTTTTGGCAATCCAGGAATATTTTGTGCTCTGCCCTAAATAATACTGTAATGTAACAAAAGCCAGCCCAAATGCCAGCAAGATGCCTGCAACTACCCTTATTATCACCACTGCCATCACCCCCCTGGATCGACCTCTCTTTTGAAGGCACGCTTCTTGGGAGCTTCCTATTAAACTGTCTCAGACAGCTTCTGTTAGCCCTTTGGTCACAAGGCTAAGTGGAGACACAAGGACAGAGGTAGAGGGGTGCATCCCAGCAGTCCAGCTTGTTATGTGTACTATCGCTTTCGTAAAAACTTACATTTTGGTGAAATGGCCCAGAAGGCAATGGACAATTTTCCAAACTGCCTGCAGGGCAAATTTTCTTTAATACTAATTGCAGAGTATTTCCTCCTAGCTGTAACTCATTTTACAGCTTTCACATCTGCCAGTTCATTTCATCTTTATGTCAGATCTGCAAGCTAGGCAAGCTGGTGTCATTATCTGCTTTTTCTCAGGTGGGAAAACTACAGTTCAGAAAGCTGGTAAGTGACACGTTTAGAATGCCATGATCCTTGTCTCCCAGCTCAATCCAATGCTCTATTCAAATGACAATTTCTCATACGTTTTGTATTTTCCCAGGGAATTAAAATGACCTGTGGAGTCACTAACTGATTGCCCGGGTTCCTGGGGAGTTGTCAACTCTGGTTTTGTAAATTTATCTAATTTGAGATTATCTAAGACATGGCAAGGGGCTTCCCAGGTGGCAAAGTGATAAATGCATTGGTACATGCAGGAGATGCATGAAGACACGGCAAGGGGCAAGAGGAATTCGGTAAGCAATTGCTTAGCTCTAGCACTTCTATTTATTAACGCTAATTCTGGCGAATAACTTTCTAAAATGTGTATTTAGGAGTCTCTGCTTTCTTTTCATAGGGCCCCTTCATCTTCATAGAGCCGGTGTCAGAAAATAATTCTTAGGCCAAACGAGGATCTGGAGAGAAGTAGAGCTGAAATGATGAGTTCTGACCACTAGAGGGACCTCGCGCACCAGCTACATTTTTTTTTTTTTTTTTTTCCTGCAGCAACCGATGCCTGGAAAGGTACACACCTCCTGGAAAAATTCAGGTCATCTGCACATCTGGCTAAGAAGCCCTTCATTGTTCTACAAGCCAGGTCTGGAAGAGACCAAAGCAGCCCAGCTCTGAACCAGAGGATTTTAATTCGAGGATGCAAGCAAAGAGATTAAAATCATCCCAGGTGAGACCCAGTCACCGGAATCAAAGCATTTTAGTCTAGCTCTTTCATTTAACCTATCACCATAGGGTTTGCAGAGTCTCCTGGTCCCAACTATTTCAATTCAGAATATCTTGAATTGAGTCAAGGGCTGTTGAAAACGTCTCCCCAGGTGGTTCTGAGGCACTGCCAATTTGGGGAAAAGCTGCTGGACTCGTCCTGGATCTATGCCAAAGCATGGACTATCCCTGGAATATATTCTGACAATTTGTTACTGTCCAGCCTCAGCTTGAGTCCTTTCTGTAACAGCGAAATGCTGACACAGTATCAGTTCTATCCTCTTATGCTTTTCTATGGCGCCAGTTCTTTTCTCTAGCAGCAGCATTTTTAATTTATCTATGTGCTTAGTGTCTCTGCCTCTCTTATTTGTCTCTAAACTTGACAAAAGCAAGGCCCTCATCTGGTGTGCTCATCACTGTGAAACGAGAACACAGAGCGGTACGGAGCACACTGTTTGTGTGTCCACCTGTTATTGCTTTACATTGTCAAGTATGCCACACCCTGTCCCTGAAATCAGCAATCCTGTCGTGGAAAGCCTTTCCTAGCCTTCAGTCAAAATCAATCTCTGTTATTTCTCCCCATCCTGTGTTTCTAGTTCTAAAGCTACAGCTACATATATGTCTAATGTTCCTCTCAAGGAAAACTCTTCAGTTACACAATGACAGCTATGTGTTTTTCTGCACTTTTCCAGTGTCACTGCCCCACCTGCACCAACCTCTGCTCTTTCAGCCCCTCTGTATGGAAGAGGCATAGTCTCTGGAGTTGCATCATCTTGGCCACCCCCTAGGAAGAGCTCTGATTTATAAGTGACTCAACATGTGGTTCCCAGAGCCCTTGATTTCCAGAATGGTCTGTCCTGGGCAGGTCAGGGTGGTATATGCCCTCCCTCATCCTGGACAGTGTGTCTCTTAATGCAGTTGAAGTCTGCATTAGCTTTTTGGCTGCTATGCACACTATTGAATCATCTTTAGCCTGTGGCCAAGTGAAACCTCTAAAATCTTTTATTTTTTCAAAAGAACTTCTGTTGAGCCAGGCCTCTTCCATCCTGCTTTTGTACAGTTGATTTTTTAAAACACAGGTTTTGCATTAATCTGTTAAATTTTATTTAATTTCTGCAGATTTTTTTTCTATCTCAGTGACCTCCCCTCCAACTTACTCCTTTCACACTTTCAGAGCTATCCGTAGACCTCCTTCTGTCAATCAATCAAGAATGCAGATTGAGCAGCCCAGTTCTGGAGCCTGAAGGAGTGGGTACAGGGGAGAAATACGGTCATATTTTTGGAAGCTTCCATGCTGAGAGTCAAGAGAGTCCACTTCATCCTCACCTCTTTCTCGGGTCACAGAGAGAGAAGGACCAACTGGTTTGTAAATAGCTTTCTTTTCCAATGCTCCACACCCATCCCCTTCTCTTCTGGATGACTGGCCTTCATTGCACTGGCTTCCAGAATCCACCACACCCACTTTGGAAGGGTGTGGAAGGAAAAATGTCCTTTATTTTTGTATACTCTCTGTATCTGTACATAAAAAACATTCTGGATATGACAGTGAGACAGAACCACCCACTGACCAGGGGCTTTGGTTTGCTGAGGGTCTGTAGCTGGTGAACAGCAGAGTGGATGGAGCAGTGTTTATGCGACTGAGGGCCTTGTGGAACTCCTGTGTGCCCTGGGATCCAGATATGCTTAGAGTTATTCTGAAGAGGGCTGGGAAAGCCACAGAACCAAGAAAGAAAAGGGACAGAGGGAACCTGATGGGTCTGGAGAGATGCTGGTGTCTAGGATTGTGTCTGATTCACTCATGTGTCTGAGACCTCTCGCAGTGTCTTTAACTTAGAAAGCACTCAATGCATCCTTAAATGGAATGAATTATATACCCCTAAGTGTATAACAGTTATATACTGCTGTGTATTACTAGGGCTTCCCTGGTGGCTCAGATGGTAAAGAATCTGCCTGCAATGCAGCAGACCCAGGTTCTATCCCTGGGTCAGGAAGATCCCCTGGAGGAGGACTTGGCAACCCACTCCAGTATTCTTGCCTGAAGAATCCCATGGACAGCCGAGCCTGGTGGGCTACAGTCCATGTGGTCGCACAGAGTCTGACATGACTCAGCAGCTAACAGTTTCACTTCCTTTCATACATAATTATACAACCTTAAGTGCCTTAATGGAGAAAGAAATGGCAATGCACTCCAGTATTCTTGCCCAGAAAATTCCATGGACAGAGGAGCCTGGGGGGCTACAGTCCATGGGATCGCAAAGAGTTGGCCACAACTGAGCAACTGAGCACAAGTGCCTTAAAGGGTTAACCTGACAAAGTACCCAGAACTGCAGGGAAATGAATGCAGGCATGCTGGCTACAGAGGCCAGAACTGGAAAGAAGGAAGCAGAGTTCAGAGGGTGGGAAGGCCTAGGGCACAGGGACACCTAAACTGGAACTAAAGAGGAGAAGGGGATAGAATGGAAAAGAAAAAAATCAACAGGGAGACAGAAATGGCTTCTAGATCCAAGGAGGGTGTGTGTGCTCTCACTGAGGGTGATGACATGTAAGGAGGTGGCTGGACTCCAAATTCAGTTCTGAGACAAAGGGAGACTGTCTCTGAGAACTCTGAGGAGTCTCCCTGGACTCACTTCTCCGCAAGAGAAGATGAAGAATGATAGCTCTCCCCAGCTCTCCCCTGCTGTCTGAGGCCTACGGCTCTGTTGTGTCCACAGCAGCTTTGTCCCAAAGGAAAGCATGCATCATTCCTCCAGTGTGGCTGGGGGGCTGTGGCGAAGACCCCCTCAACTCCAGCCACCCAAAGGTTGACCCAGAAAACAGGTTTCCAGAAATCATGTGCTGACGGCCCTCTGAACTTTGAGGCTCCCAAACGGCTTGCACGCTGTGGAAAGTATGGCCTGCAGTTCCATTTTGGGGCAGTTCTTCTGTGCTAATTCTTTTCTTACTTATTCCTCTTCCCAAAGGGACTGTAAACCCTGCAGAGTGGGGCATCACACTTTATTTTTATACAATTAATTATTTCTCATATCTGAAGTGAAGTGAAGCGAAAGGCACTCAGTCATGTCCGACTCTTTGTGACCCCATGGACGATACGGTTCATGGAATTCTTCAGGCCAGAATACTGGAGCGGGTAGCCTTTTCCTTCTCCAGGGGATCTTCCCAACCCAGGGATCCAACCCGGATCTCCTGCATTGCAGGCAGATTCTTTACCAACTGAGCTATCAGGGAAGCCATTTCTCATATTATCATATGTTTATGAGCTCTACGTTCCAGTCACAAGACAGGAAAAGTTCTTTCACTCTTGGTGATTGTTTTTCTAGTGGGGGAAAGGGTAGATCATCAACAAGCTGGTAAGTAAACCAATAAAGAGACAAGATCATTTCAGTGCGTGGTACATGGTGCCATGCTGGAAACGTCCTAGATGAACTGGTGGGGAATCATTGGGTGCATCAGGTGGCTGGGGGCTACAGCCCACTGGATGTCAGGGAAGGTCATTCTTGCAAGAGGTGAGATTTGCATCGAGATCACAAGGATGAGAAAGTCTCAGTCACAGAAAGAGCACAGGAAAGAGAGTCATGGGCAGAAGAGATGTCAAGCGTGAAGACACTTAGTGGAAATGGGATTTGCCTGTTCAGAGAACAGACAGTGCCCTAGGCCATGGGCCTCCAGCTTAGTGAGCATGGAGGAGCTGATGGAAGTCCCTATAGGTAGAGGGAAGACATGTGAGTTTAGCTCTGAGTACAACGGGAGAGAACTAAACACCAAATTTGGGGTGGAGTATTCTATTGTCCTGAAGAGAGATTTCATAATTTTCATCAGATTTTCCAAGACACCTGCAACGTTCCTCCCCCATACATTAATAATGCATGACATAGAGGGAGAAAGCCCAAGCCATTCAAACACATGCAGTTTGGAGTCACATACAGTATATTCTTCCAGGAGGCAGAGAACTACTCAGGAAAAAAAATACAAACAATAACCCTTGAAGAGGGCAAGGGTGAAATTTGGGACATTATCTGTGAAATCTTAGGGAATAAGCAACTTTGATCCCTGGGTCAGGAAGATCCCCTGGAGGAGGGCATAGGAACACACTCCAGTATTCTTGCCTGGAGAATCCCATGGACATCGGAGCCTAGTGAGCTATAGTCCATGGGATCTCAAAGAGTCGGACACAAATGACTAACACTTCCAGATGGGGTAGGAACATACCTCCAAATGTGGGAAGAAATGGCAGTTTGGGGAATGCTGGAGATCTCCTGGAAGACAACAAGTTTGCAAACAACTGGACAATGAATCAGAGATATTTGAGAATTACCAGGACTTCTTCCTCTCATTTCCATAACCATGTCTACAGGTTTCTAAAAGTCTAAGGGTGACATAAAAATGCCTAAGAATACCCTAAAACTATGCCTCAAATTTCCCTAAATCAATTTTTTCAAGAGCCTCTTTCTCTTGGTGATTCCCTCTTCCCTTCACCAAATAGCCGTACGGAGGATGAAAGCAGACATGCATTTTGGCCGAATGGATTTCTAACCTTCCCCTGCCACCCTCTGAGTGCCCCAAGTCCCTCCTGCCCCAATCACCTAGAAGACGTGCAGAGATGATTTGGAAGGACTCGGACTTGTTAATTAACCTAAACAGTCACATTCATCTGCAAGGTGCATTCTTGTTAATTAAAACTGCTATTCTCCTTGTGCCCAGACGGCGGACTGCTGTTGTCAGAATAATTAGGTAACATACGATGGTTTTCATGCAAATCCCTGACAATTAGAGCTGGCAATGAATTGGGTTTGAAATCCCAGTGAAGTTTTCAATCAGAAGTCCTCTGAGGACTCTTTCTTGAGGAAGGTAATGATGGGGCTACAGTTTCAGGGAAATAGGATGTAAAGACCAGGTATTTGCTTCTGAAATCCTCTGGGAGGGGCTCCAGTTTGAAATCAATGAACTATAGGCATCAATGCGATCTTCCATCTTCCCTTAAGAAATAAGTCTCTCTCCATAAAGAAGCAATGCAGAGCAACCCTCCCTAGGGTATGTGTGTGTTCCCAAGAGCTTGCTTTCTGGCTGTCTTCTTCCTGAGAGGATTTTTTCTTTAGCCAAAGGCCCAATAATTCATACAGAGCTAAAGTCCCTGCCATCCCTGAGATTAAATTCTTAAGGGTTCAAAGGACATAGGATGTGTATTCCTGAAGGGTTGCAGAAAAGATGCCTGAGTCAGAGCAATTTGGAAGTGGTTGGTGGTGTGCAGTGGGTTAAATGGACTAGGATAGCAGGACCCCCAGGAAAGCCTTGCTGCTGCTGGTGCTAAGTCGCTTCAGTCGTGTCCGACTCTGTGCGACCCCATAGATGGCAGCCCACCAGGCTCCACCGTCCCTGGGATTCTCCAGGCAAGAACACTGGAGTGGGTTGCCATTTCCCCCTCCAGTGCATGAAAGGGAAAAGTGAAAGTGAAGTCGCTCAGTCGTGTCCAACTCTGAGCAACCCCATGGACTGTGGCCTACCAGGCTCCTCCGTCCATGGGATTTTCCAGGCAAGCCTTATAGAAATGATTAAGGCCAGGGTTAGACTTACAGAAGAGCTACCCAAATACAATGGAGATAACACAGGGAAAGGCCAGCACCCAGGGGAACTAGGGCAAAGCAGAAGGGACGGAATGGGAAGGAGAAAGTTGTAGGGACACATCTCCAACCAATCCTTACCTCTTATCAGCCCCAGGCTTCTGCCTCGGCCTTTTCTTTGTGAGAGATGTAAGAGGGGCAGAGTATCTGAGGGTCTCTCTACCCAGGCTGAGCAAGGAGGGATTTCTATCTGGAGGCATGGCTGAGGGGCTGGGTAGGTAAGACAACCCCAGTGGTCTTAAATTAAGCCTCCCTTGCATCAGGTTGACACTGGAAGATCTGGCAAGTTGAAAATGCCCTCTCCTCCCCTTTAACTAGGTCAGCGTCCGAATCCAGTAGCTTGTCAGGGAGTTGGCCAGTACCTGAAGGATTGAGAGAGTGGTCAGGTGCTGGAGGATGAAATTTATGAGAATAGGCTGCGAAGGGAATTACAAGAAAGAAAACACTGGGATACATTCATAAACTCTGACTGGAGATCTTAGCATAATTTAGGTTTGCAATTTATCTCTCTTTTCTTTATTTTCTCTGCCTTTCCTTCTGTTTCAGTATGTCTCCCGCATCTCAATTGGTCCCTAAATCCCGCCTTTCAATTTAGGATGCACCAATCAGCAGCTAATCTGGTGGTTGCTAAGAGACGGGAGGTGGGGGGTTGAGAGGATTTGTCACTGCACCCACCCAGGAAAATTCCTCCTGCCTTTCAAGTCGCCTGCTAAGGATGCTCTAACTCATCTCTGCCCCTCTCCTGCATTCTCCTACTTATCCTCAAAGTCCAAAGAGTCAAGCAGAAATGATTTTGGGGAGAAACCACATATAGCACATCTTTGAAAAATGACAGGCCATACCTAGATTCAGGGCTTCCCTGGTGGCTCAGAAGGTAAAGAATCTGTCTGTAATGTAGGAGACCTGGGTTCGATCCCTGGGTTGGGAAGATCCCCTGGAGAAGGGAATGGCAATCCACTCCAGTATTCTTGCCTGGAGAATTCCATGGACAGAGGAGCCTGGTGGGCAGTCCATGGGATCTCAAAGAGTTGGACACGACTGAGCGAGTAACACAACCACATCCCTAGATTCGGATAGATGTAAGGTACCTTCTCAAGTCTCCCCAGTGTTTAATTGGGTTGGAGGGAGAGACACATTTTTGTGTGGCATCTCAGGTACAGGGTGAGTTTGTTGGTGCCATTAGAATTGGTTTCCCTTGGGCTTCCCTGGTGGCTCAGTGGTAAAGAATCTGCCTGCCAATGCAGGAGAAAGGGGTTCGATCCCTGGTCCGGGAAGATCCTACATGCTGTGGACCAACTAAGCCTGTGTGCCACAACTGTTTAGTCTGTGCTCTGAGGCCCGGGAACTGCAGCTACTGAACCCCAAGCACCCTAGAGCCTGTGCCCCACAACAAGAGAAGCTGCCTCAATGAGAAACCTGTGCACTGGAACTAGAGAGTAGCCCCCACTCACCACAAGTAGAGAAAAGCCCATGCAGCAACAAAGACCTAGAACAGTCAAAAACAAATAAATATATAAAATTATAAAAAAGAGGCTGTCCCCATTATGAAGGGGGGCTTACTCATGGTCCTTCCTATCATCACCTAAACTTGACTGAGAAAAAGCCTCCAGGATCATGACTAAGCATCCAGACAATCAGGGAGGATATTTGGGGAAGAGGTCCCCAGGGCAAAGGGGTATGGTGGGGAAAGCAGAAAGATATATTTGTGTGGGGAAAATGGCTTATTTTGAGAGCTAAAGGGTATTAGAAGGGACATTTGGGGGATTCCAAGAAGATGGCCCAGCCAGATCAGGCATTTCCTCATCAGGTATCTTAACGCTTCACAGCTCCTTGATTTTTAGTTCCCTCTATGCTTCCTTCATAGAAAAGGCTAGGTCCAGAAACTGGGGTAAAGAAAACTCATTTGAGTTAGGAGTGAATTACAAATCCTGATTTCATATCCTGAGAACAAGGATGGAGAGCAGAATGAGGTGGAGGGAAAAGCCTGAGAGAAAGAGAGAGCAGAGCACTCACACAGGAGTATACAAGTCAAAGTCTGATAAAGAGGCAAGTATACACATAGGCATCTGTTATTAATCAGTCATGTCCAACTCTTTGCAATCCCATAGACTGTAGTCTGCTTGGACTCACGATTCGAACCCAGGCAGATTCTGTACTATCTGAGACACCAGGGAAGCCCATCTGTTATTACACGCATGCATCTAACATGGACACGAGTCCTAACAGATTTAGACAGACAGATGCCCACACACATGGGGATTAGGACTACGCTGAGGAATAAACCTCAGAGAGATGACTCCTGGGAAGTGGCTTTAGAATTATCTTGCTAGGTTCCCTGAGCTAAGTAAGGTCCTCCAGGACGCTTCTCTCCTCTACTCCTCCCCAACCACCACCCTGATCTCCAAGCAAAGCCAACAGGAAGACGAAGGCATATAGAAGGCAGAGAGGAATGCTGGACAGGCCAGGCAGACATGAGTCATGCTCTCAGTTCATCTTCACCCTTCTCTGTGTTTCTCACTGCAGTAGCACCTCTTCTTTCTTTACTAGCTGAGCTATCTCTTCTAGCTCTTTTTTTTTCTTTTTTTTAGGTTTAGCTGCTCTCCTCATATTCTGGTCCCTCTGCTCTTGCCCTTTGAGATGGCAGTAACCCCACACCTCAAGAGAACATCTGTGTGCCCTGAGGATGTTTGTACATCATTCACTTTCTCCCCAGGCCAGCCAGAGAAGCAGACGCCGACAGCAAAGTCTGGTGTAAAATCTCTCTCTCTCTCTCCATTCTCCTCCCTCTCCTTTATGTCCCCAGACAAAATAAGAAACCACTAGCTTCATTAAAAAAAAAAAACAAAAAACAGCGTAGACTTTAATTCAGGTTGACAGGTGGGCAGAGAGCTAGCATTTGTCTCCAAGGGTGTCCAGATGAGAAGTCTGTGTTGTAGACAGAGGCAGGGAGGGTGGGGAGGTGTGAGTGGCCTGGTAGCAGACCCAGGCGAGGAGCAGGGGTGTAGCCATGCAGTGCAATATTGCTAGGGCTTCTGCCACATCCAGCAGCATGTCCAGGGCCTGCTGGGCCGGACATGTTGACACCACTATGGCCCTGGACCTCACTAGGGAGTCCAGTCCCAGAGCCATGCCCTGAGGCCACCAAAAAATGAACCAGACCCACAGGATATCAACCCAGGGACATGACACCCTGCCCAGCGCCTTCTTCAGCCCCTTGGCTCCCAACAAACCCAGTGGCAACAAGACAAAGATGGCAAAACAGGCTGCGGCGTGTATGTACCGCAACATTTCCCACTCCCCGCTGAAGGTCACGGTGCAGAGTCCTTGGGAAGTGTCACTGCCCAGCATGACTGGCAGTGACAGGAGGGCAGCCACTCCCCAAAGCCCCACAGTCATCCCCAGCCTGAGGCCTGGGACTTGGCCTGCACCCAATTGGGGGCCCAGGCAGGCATGGTACCCTATCAGCAGAGCTTGAGCAAAAGCTGAGCCATAGGCGACCAAGTGAGCCAGGTGACACAGGGAGGTGATGAGAGCCCCACTGAGCCCCCGTGCCAGGATGGGCACCACGATGCTGAAGAGGGCACTGCCCACGGCCAGCTGCACCAGGGTAGACCTGTCCTGGTAGAGCTGCCAGCGGAACAGAGGTCTGAGAAGCGCGTAGAGGACGGTTCCACTAGTCAGGATGCCCAGGACGCTGACAAGGATGAAGAAGGGCAGTGAGGAGTAGTCGAGCAGCGTGCAGGAATGGCAGGGCGCAGCTGCTTCCATGTCAGCCTCATTATAGTCTGGATAGTAGGTCTCCGTAAATTCACTCCAAATTTCCTCTTCAAAGGCCAACTTGGTGGAGTTGTCATCATCCACCTGGAGGACATTCCCAAAGGGACAATCAGAACATCCAGCTATCCTTCTGAAGGGGATCCTGGGAACCGAGGGCAGGAGGTAGGGAGAGAAGGGCAGTGGAAAAGTGGGGGCCACAAGAGCAGGGTGCAGGGGAGAGGGTGGGAGAGGACAGGACTGGGGAACTCGGGAGGAGCCAAGAGTCATAGGAAAGCAAGGGGAGTGGACAGGCCTGGGAGAGAGGAGCAGATCTGGATGAAACTGACAGAGACGAAGGAGGAGGCAAAGAATCGGGGACCCTGGACATGGGGAGAAGAAGGGGACAAGGAAAACAAGGGAAGGGACGAGAGATGAGAGAAGGAGCGAGGTACACAGACCCGAGGGGCAGAGAGAAGGGGTGGTAGGAGGCAAAGAGGGAGGGGCTGTGGGCTCAGCCCCACACTCACCCGGTAAAGACAGTTCCCCATGACACTGCTGGGTGCAGGGCTGGCAGAGAGATGGGCTGGGGTAGTTCTGTCTGTGACTGTGGTTCCAAGATAAGAGCCAGGGACTAATGAAGGCCATCAGCTCTGGGCAGGGCCATGGGGCGGGGAGTGCATTCAGGAAGTGTTTACCCCACGCCCACGGCCTGTCAGCACCACTTAGGGCACTGACCCCGGGGGCTTCCTGTTTTGAGATTGGAGTCTGCTGGTGAGGACCCACACTCGGGAAAGGAAAAAGGTGGGGACCATAAAGTTGGTGTTTTTCCGAAGGTGGAAAGGGAGGCTGAGAAGCCAGGGGGCTTTCCAGCACAAAGGGATTCTTCAAGCACAAGGAAGGAAGAGCGGGCCAGAGGTGAAGTGTGAGATGGTGATAAGAGACGTGCTGGGAAATTGGAGGGAAAGGGCAGCTGATGGCTCTCACTGTTTCTCCATCCCCTTGAACTTGATCCAAGGAAAGATAGTTCAAAAGCGACGTGTTTGTGGGAGGGGGTGTTAGTGGTGCTTGTGGCTGGATCCATGTGGTGCTGGCAACCTGAGCGGTATGTGTTCGGGAGGGGGCTCTTTGTGTATCATCCATGGTGTAGGAGTGCACTTACTTATCTTCATGTGTGGCTGTGTGTTGCGTCATATCTGAGTGCTAGGTGTCTGGGAGCGTGCGCTACTCTCTGGGTCTGGGTGTTTTGTTGTGAGAGGAGGGAAGGCTGGGGGGCAGCTGTTGAGGTTGTATAATGAAGCTGCTTCAGGAAGCAATTGGGCATTTGCCCAGCCACCTATGGGCATAGTAAATGCATCTTCCATACCAAGCGGAACACATTATGTGACAAGTTAAAGCAGGCTCTGGGGGACAATGGGAGAGCATACTTTAAAATGGGACTGTTGCCTATGGGGCAATCTCTATTCACATTTCTGTTGGGGGATATAAAAGTCCTGGAAATGCTACATTGTCCTGGCATCTTAGCAAGATGTAAAGTTTCTTGTGGTGGAGAGAGCTATTTCTCGCCGGCATCCTGCAGGAGGATGCCCCTAAATGGACATTTCTGCTCTCTGGTATGCCGTCCCCTCACCACCCCGTTTCTCACATGACTTCTGCTCTTTTGTCCCCCACCCGCCCCTACCTTGCATTTTATTTCCTCACTGGGGGACGCTTAGTCTGGACATGGGGAAGGGTGAATCATAGAGCATCCGAGTTGGAACGATAGAGAGGGTTAGTTAGGTGATACTATTTCCTTTGTCCAAGAAGGCGCTGGGTGTCATAGTGCTAATTCCGCCAAGTCCTCCTTCCCACTCACTCAGGGGCGGCTGGAGGTGGAAGCAGAGGTGCAGAGGAATGGTCACCTTGCCGAGATGGTCTCCTTTCTCCCGGGACACTAGCTTCAGTTTCAGATTCAACATGAAGGGGGTTGAAAACAGAGTTTGGGGGTCTGTTGAAGAGATCCTGGAATGGTGTTGGGGGTCTCCTTTTTTTCCAGCATGGCCTGGCAGAGGGCAGCGGGGAACAGTCAGGTACCCCACCCAACACTGGAATCTAAGGACCTGTTCAAAGGGCACGAAGGAACGCTCTTCTCTCTTGAAGGGAGTTCTGTCATTTCCATATAAGACGCCCTGGAGACAGTGGCCTGGCAAGGCACACACCATCTCTGGAGGTAGCAGGTGCAGAACAGCCCTTACACACACACATCCCAACAGGAGCAAGAGTGGCAAGAAGGAGGCAGCCGAAGGACACGGATAATCCAGATATATTGAGGGTGGCCCCTCTGAGGTTAGCACAGGAGAGTTAGAAAGATTATAAAGATACACGGTGCCCTCCCTGCCCCCTGTCCCGCCCCCACCCCAGACAGACACGCACAGCACGACGGCCCCCGTCCCCCCGCCCCCGGTACAAATATGGCTTCTGTGTAATATGGACAGAGTGGTTCAGCTCAAAGAGGAAAAGTCATTGTCCCAAAAGCGGGTGCTGGGAGGCAGGGAGCCCACAGGCCTGGGGCCCTAGGCTGCCTTGCTGCTGTAAGAGGAGGGGGCCCAGGGCCCTAACCAGCGGCTGGAAGATTCACGACAGTATTACCTGAACTGAAGGGGGTGGGCAGACCTGCTGGCTGCAGCTGCCCCCACTATGCATGCCCCTGGGTTGTCAGGACAGCAGGACATGCTGGAGGAGGGGGAGAGTGGCGCCAAGGGGCAGCCTGGGTCTGAGGCGGGGCGGCCGGCAGGCGAGGAGGGCGAGTGGCCTCGTTTCCATGGCAACCGGCTTGGCCACAAGGAAGACAGAAAATCAAAAGCAGGGATGGAGATGGGAAGGAGACAGGCAGTTTCGCTCCTAGCCCTCAACGCACTGGGTACAGACTATGGCGACAAGAAGTGACAGCGGTCATTCCAGGGTCAGTGCCAGTGGGAGGCCTGAGGGATGCATAGCAAAGGCTTTGGCACTGACTCCGTGGCTCTGAGAAGGGGAAATGGAGGCAGAGGTTGAATGCCCTGTGTTTCAGGGAGAGATGAGACGGACGACTGAGCAAAAACACACCCTGGGACTATTTTCTCCATAATAGATGGGCGCTGGGGACGGCATGGAAATACCAGGATGGAGCGACATCCCAGGTGAGGTACACAGCCTGCCTAGGGACTGTCAGCTCCCACAGCCCTCCTTCACATGCCCCACAGCCCCCCACCTGCCCAGGAGCCCCTCTGCCTGTCACTCACATACACATGTGCACAGACACACAGACACACACATTAAAATCCCTTCGTTTGGGCAGGAAACAGCTCAGCGCAGTGAAGCTCCTTTTAGTATTTTTGTTCCCTGGGCGGGGAAGCAGATGCAGTTTAGGGCCCAGAGCAGCACCTCCCCCACAGCTGCTAGAGCAAGGAGGAGCAGCCTTGCTCTGCTATCCCCCAAGGGTGGTTCCTGGAAAAAGGGCCTGGCTTCATTCACCATAGGGGCTGGGTGGTGGGGGGGTGCAGAGAGGGCCATCTCTGCCATCCTTTCTCTCCAAATATGCCCTTCCTGCAGGGACCCGTGTCCTCCCACATGGGGAAGCCCTGGGCCCCCACGTGGCTGAATGCCACCTGCAGGTCACATCTCCTGGGGCACCCCCATTCACTCCTTTCCTGTTAGGGTGGAGGAGGAGGAGGGGTGTCACGTGGTCCCTTCTTTGTCCAGAGCTCAAGGTGTGCAACTTATAGAGGAAAAGCCACCTCCAGCCTCCTGCTCACAACCTCCCCAAGCCCAGAGAAATCCAGGAAGAGGCTCTGATGATGGAAGGCTGGTGAGAGCCCTCCACCAAACTGACCCAGCTCCTTCCTGCCCTAACCCTCTCCTCCTCCTCCTCCTAACACTCCAGGTTTTCTGCTTGTGTTTTGTTTTGTTTCTTTCCTCACCCCAGGGCCCCTGCCCCTCCAGCCTGGAAACAGATTTGATTTGGGATTGTTACAAAAATAATAATAACCCAAACGCAGAGAAGCCACAGAAAGGGCTGAGGGCAACCCTCCCTCCCCACCCGCCCTCTTCCCTCCCCATTCCAAACCAAGTACAAAACCGCACCCAAAGCAGACATTCTGTACAAGGGGGTGGGGGGGGGGGGGCTGGGGAGCAAGCGGGAGGGGCGGCCCTGGGGTCGCTCTGTACAAGTCCAGGTTGGTGATGGCCCCAGAAGTCCCCATGGGGTCCCTGGGGGGCGCCCCTAGATGAAATATTCCTTCTTGTCGTCCCCGCCCGACTGCCCGCCTTCTGCATTGATGATGGCCGTGTCTGCATCTGGGGCATCGTCGGAGCCTTTTGCCTCATGTGTCAGGTAGGTTCCTGGGGAGAGAGAAGAGGCTCCTTCTTTCAGGAGCACTTTTCGAATCTCTGAGGCCCCCCTGTCCACTTTCCCACCCACTTACGCACTCCTTGCTTCTCTAACTTTTCCCCTACCTAGAGCTTTCTCCTTCCCCACCTGCCCTAATTAGCATCTTGCTGCTGATATCTCTCACCTGAACACACTACTAAGAATTGATGAAGCCTGCTTTTAGTCTCATCTATAACACAGGCAAAAAAAAAAAAGTTGTGTATATGTGTGCGTGTATGTGTGTATACACACATCTGTGCTCATATAGCGGTAATAGGGAAGCTGCGATGTCGGCTCCATGACAGCACTGCTGAGATCTAGCTAGCATCTGACCAGTCCACAGAGTCAGGCTGCTGGCCAGGGATTTCTGAGGGTGTTCAGTGGTTAAGATTCTGTGTTCCCAACGCAGGGGGCCTGGGTTCAATCCCTGGTCAGGGAACTAGGTCCTACATACCATAGCTAAAAAGATTTCATGTGCTGCAATGCAACTAAGACCCAGGTGGCTGGCTTACAAGGAATAACAGAGGGCTAAGTCTGAGAGGATGGCATATGAGGAGAGGGGCAGGAGAGATAGCAGAGATACAAGCTGCTGCTGCTGCTGCTAAGTCGCTTCAGTCGTGTCCGACTCTGTGCGACCCCATAGACGGCAGCCCACCAGGCTCCCCCGTTCCTGGGATTCTCCAGGCAAGAACACTGGAGTGGGTTGCCATTTCCTTCTCCAATGCATGAAAGTGAAAAGCGAAAGTGAAGTCGCTCAGTCGTGTCCAACTCTTCACAACCCCATGGACTGCAGCCTACCAGGCTCCTCCATCCATGGGATTTTCCAGGCAAAAGTACTGGAGTGGGGTGCCATTGCCTTCTCCGAGAGATACAAGAGAGGAGAGAAAAGGAAAGGGATGGTATGGGGTTAAGGGGTGAGGAGATCAAAGGACAAAATACACGAGGCTAAACCGAAAGGAGCAAAGTGCAGGAAGAAACAGGAGGGAGATGCAGAGTTCTGACAGTTCTGTCTTACAGCAGGCGACCCTGGAAGCAGAGCAGCGTGGGAGCAGCAGCTGACTGAGTGGGAAGGTTTGACTTTACTTGGATGATCACCAAGTGATCAGGCTTGACTGTGGGGCTGGTGGTGCTCAGTTATCACAGGTTGGCTGTATTCTTTCTTCCACAAACACTCCAAGGGTTTCGGACACTCAAGCCCACTGAGACTCCAAAGGCCCTTCCTTCAGCCCGCTCCTACCCTGCCTGCCCCTGATGATCTCCCTGTCTACTCTCTAGTCCTCTTGATGCTCCCTCGTGCCTCTGACCTTTGTGCCGGATCAAGTAGTGACCGAGGAAGATAAGCAGGATGAGCAGCAAGAAGACGATGAAAGCCACGATCCCTCCGATGATGGCGTGGTAGGTGCTGGAGGAAGAGGGCACGGGACTGGGGTCTGGAGGGAGAGGGGAGCACACAGTCAGACCTGGGAAGAACCTCCACCTTACAGCGTGTCTGACGTGGCCACGGCCGTCTTACAGCACAGAGAGAATGGAGCGGCATCATCCAGCAAAAGGGGTATGGCTCACTTTACACCTAGTTTCTTACACAGTATCTGAAACACAGTAATTGTTTTAAAAAATGTGTTCAAGAATAAATAGATATACCTGCTCACATTTAACCTTCTGAGTTCGTGAAACTGAAGCCTGACCTTGGTCAAAGATCAACACTTTAATCCCTACATCATTTCTTATCTTCTCTCTCTCTCTCTGTCTGTGTCTTTCTTTGAATTTCTGGGTTATCAGGATATTCTTTCCCTATCCCCCATACCCTCTTACCCTCCTGTCTGCTTGGTATTCTGAGCTGGCTTTTCTAGGGGGGGCTTCTCAACCTAATCACGCATTGTCCTGATTTCAGATTGCAAAGAGCAGTGAAAAAATGTTGGAGACAGGAATAGGCACGTGGACTGTGGATAGATGGTGGACTGTGATTCCTTGTATAAAGAAAAGTGTTCCTTCTAGCCAGGGAGTTTAGAGTTCCAGTAAGACCCAATCTTCCTCTCATCAGAGAGGTCTGGGGTTCCATGTTCACTTCCCTACCATCCAAAGGTTTGTGGGAAGGACAAAGACTGAACTTATTCCTCCCAGTTCTGATGGTCTCTGTCATCAGATATAGAGAATCTGTCCTCCACAGCAGTGTCTATAGCGGACAGATTCCCAAGCACAGGCTTGACCAGGCATGCCGAAGAGAGCTGCAGTCACAGTCAGCGTCCCACAGATCTGAAGAGACAGGGCACATGCCTGGGACACAGTTCTGATGTGTCCAAAATTATACAAGCTCTAGTTAAGGCTCTCCCACCCATGGGAGAGCTATTATTATTATTATATTTTTTATAGACTCAGTTTGAGTCTTGATGCTTCACTGACTCCTCGTACATTTTCCCTCTCCTACCTTATGTCTCCTCTGGCTTGACTGGGCCAGCTTTTTAGCTCCTTGCCTGTCTCCACCTTATTTGGGGAAAAAAAAAAAAAATTATGCTCTGGTTTTTATGCTCTGCTTGGGAGGGAGGGAGAAGAAGGTCCCTGCGGCTCTATGAGAGGAGGGGTGGGTGTGATGGTTCAAACTGGAGGAAACACAGTGAGGTTATCCACTGTTCTTTTCCCCTACCTCCGAGAGAATGTGACATATAATCTATATTAAAAATCACTTCTAGATAATTATCCCAAAGACTGTAAAGATGAAAATTCCCTAGAAAAGCCTAGTTTTGCACAGCGAAAATGACCTCTGGGTTCATCAGTTACAGGTTGGTGTCTCTAGGTATAACCATTTAATTTCACTCCAGGTAGGTGGAAGTCAACACGGTTTTGAATTCTCTCTGGAGGCAGATGCAGTAACTAATTCTACCACCAGGCGTCAGCACTGGAAGCAGATCAGTCAAAGAGGACTGGGCTTCTAGCACAGAGTGGCGGGATCAGCAAGAGACCTCCCACAAGGGCACAGGAACTTTCCTTCTCTGCCAATGGTCGTCAGAGTCGGTCTGGAGAGATCTGGGGGCAGACACAGAACCTCAGTGCATTGTCCTTGCTCCTGGCGCCCTACAATAGCTTTGTTTGTTGTGCTGAGGCAGCTCCTGCGCTGCTGAGGTTTGCCCCTGGAGTCCCAAGACCTCCGGTCTCTTATCCCCGGGAGGCCTGACTGTTATCTCCACACTGCTTTAGTGGACGTTTCATGTAAGGGAGTCTCTGATGTTCCCCTGACAACGCATTTCCCCTATTCTGAGGAAAGCCTGAGTTTCTAGCGGGACTCAGTGTTACTATGTGCTACATGCTCAGTTGCTTCAGTCGTGTCTGACTCTTTGCGACTCTCAGGACTGTAGCCCGCCAGGCTCCTCTGTCCATGGGATTCTCTAGACAAGAATACTGGAGTGGGCAAGAATACTGGAGGCCATTTCCTCTTCCAGGGAATCTTTCTGACCCAGGGATTGAACCCTCGTCTCTTACGTTTCCTGTATTGGAAGGGGGGTTCTTTATTTACCACTAGCACCACCTGGGAAACCCCCATTGTTATTGGGGGGGTCTTCAAAAAAAATCTCCATAAAGAGGCCTAGCCTGTCACTTTTCTTGAAGCTGAATTTTGTAGTCACACTTTTGGGAAGGAGTTCAGAGAAGGAACATCATCCAGTCTCTCTAGACAATATGGCATCTGAGAAAAATGATCCTAACTATCTCTCTGCGTAGTACCAACTTATCTCTATTTTCTGTATGGATTCTCTACAGCATGTCAAAGATCCTCAGAAAAGGAGATGGCAGTAGCAGCATGCATCCTGTATTAGTCACAGGAGAAGTGACTCCTGAGGATAGCCCTGCTGCAAAGGCAGATGCCTCTACACTCACACATGAGTGACTCTGGGGCCTCAGCACACAGAATTCTTATTCTTGTTGCCAGGTGAGTGCCAAGATTGAAGGATGGTATCACCTGGGTCATCGCTGCTAAATAAAGGCAGATGAAAGTCCACCATCCCATTGATTTTTCCTTATTCCACATCTGAGAATGGACCCGGAGCCTGAGTCCTCGGGCACTCCAGTGGTGGACTGTTCCCCCCTAGTCCACTCCCAGCCACGGTCTGCGGAGGCTATCAGGAGACGGAAAGATCAGAGGAGAGGAGAAGGGGTCTGCTGGACGAGAGCTACGGAGGGCTCACCGTTCACGTTGAGGGTGTAGTAAGCCTTGTAGCTGCCCATATTACTGGTGGCTGTGCAGCCGTAGGTGCCACTGTCGCTCTTGTTGAGGAAAGGGAAGATCAGGGCGCTCTCCTGGGCCATCTTCAGCGGGGGCACACTGCCCTCCTTCTCCCACACGTACTGCTGGGGGCTGCAGAGGCAGAGAAATCCGAAACGTTCAGGAAAGGGTAGAGTAGGGAGCTAAAAGAGGAAAACGAAACTGGAAACAGGGAAGTCAAGAACGGCGTGATGAGGGCTTGAGCAGTTCTAGGGGCCAGAGACACTGAGCTGCTCAGGGGTAGGGGGAGGGTGACCCCTTGAAGTCCAGCCTGGGGACGAGGGAGGTTGTCGAGCTCGTATCTAACTGTGGCTTGGTTCCTTACAGGAACCTCAGGGGCTCAGTCGGGGAGCGGCCCCTCCCCACTTCTGCTGCTTTGCAGGAGAAACAGTCAGAAGATGGGCTTTGTTCGACAGTGTCAAGGAAAATGAGAGGCTCAGAGAGCACGAAGGAGACAGGAAGACTTTAGGTGAAGTCCTAGTGTGCAGAGGTGTGTTAAAGTCCAGGAAACGGATCTTCTTACACGGGATTGCCACGTCCCTCACAGTGGAGCAACAGCTTTTGGCCCTCGCGAGGATGTGGAGGGTCCGGCCTTATCTTCGCTGTCGGTGTGTCTGCAGAGAAGGAAATGGTGTCACCATGAAACTCCCATGCCATTTACATTGCCTCCATCTCAAAACCATTCAGTTATGCATGTCAGCGCCCACCTCTAAAGGCCTAGGAGCCCAAGAGGCTGTGCAACCAAGGCCACCCCACCCCCACCGCTGTGAGCAATGACTACTACTGCCATTGGATGTATGAAAACCATGCAGAAGTAGGGTTATGTCTGTCCTTGTTAGGGACACAAGGGATGTCTTAACAGAGAGCTGAGAAGGGGAATTGCAGGATCACCTGTGCCTAGCACATAAATGGGACTTAATACATATTTTTGACAGACAAATAAACTTGAATTTGATCACTAATTGAGCTCACAATCTCTCCATTTCCTCTCTGCAAGGCAGTTTAAACAGGAAGCACTGCTTTAATGCAAAACATCATTTTTAGGGGCCAGTCCAAAAATGAAGTAAGAGCTTGGAAAGAGCAAGAGATGGGGGTCATATTTTGGCTACAAAAAGGCACTGACACAATATAGATGGGCTCTGGGAAGGAATAACGGCATCTGCCACCGATGCCGAAGGGTTGCTTAGGAGGCTGGGTCCAGATGGCCGCACAGAACAATACAACCAGATGCTGGTTTAGAACAACAAATAAAGAGGCCGAGCTCCCCCTCAGGATAGAGCCAACCTTAACAACCGGTTAATGAACGTGTTTCAGTCCAATCAAACAGGACAACGAGAATCAGGCCAGGTGAGAGAATGGGTGTTCCGGGGCCCGGCAGCCAGAGAAACCTCCAGTGTGGTGCCTGGAGTGTAGCATTTGTTGACTGACTGCAGATCACACGGAAGCCAAAAGGGTCCCTGGAAAGTGACTGCCGGATGGTCTGGTACCTAAGAGAGAAGTCTTTGGGACTCAGACAGGAGAGGGCCTTCTTTAGCCCTGGCCAGGGGCCAGGACAAGAAGCTCAAGGTCAGGGGCTTTACACTCAGAACTAATAATGAGAGGAACAACTTAAAGCAATATTGACCTTTGAAGTTTGCAAAGTTCTTTCATTATATATTGTTTCATTTATTCTGATGAAAATTCACTGAAGTAGACAGGGGCCACTCTGAGATTAAATGCTTTGGTGACAGTGACAGAGCTAGTCAGCAGTGTCACCGCAGCTGGAATCCAGGTTGTCTGCTTTCAGATTGAGAATCTGCTAAATGGACAGTGACGCCACCCCAAACCTACCTCACGTTCAAGTGTCAGCAATGGGTCTGGCAATTGATTAACATAGCACTGGAGTCAGGCCTGGATCTTCCATAAGAAAGAGGTGAAGGATCTGAGTTCTTCTAGAAAAGCACTCAGTCTTTAGAACAAGAAATGCATTATTTTGTAACTCATTATCTTCTGCCTTTGTACTTTATTTTTTTCCCCCTTGACTTTTCTACTCAGAAAAGTTCTTTTCGAAAATTTCTCAATTTCCCATCTGTTTTCAAGGCAGATTCCATAAAGGGATGAGGATCCTTGGAAAAGTTGGGAGTAGTGATTGTGACAGTGGCCATTTCAGGTCAGAATCCCAAGAAAAATCATAGAGCTGGGGCAGATGGAGGGGGAATACTGGGAAAAATCTAGGACTAATGATGCCAGCGAGAGTGGTTTTCCTACCATCTCTTTTCTTGAACTCATAGTATGTTAGATCAAGAGGAAGCCTTTGTGATTCCATGTCCATCTTCTCATTTACCAAATAAAGAACCAAGCTCAGTGGGGTGTGTTCCCTAACATCACTCAGCTAGGAAGTGGTGGAGGGCAGATGAGAATCTGTGTCTCCTGACTCCTGATTTGCTACAGTTACCGCTATAATTTACAATTTAGGTGCATAACACTGGCCTAACCCAGGAGACGGTAAATTTACCTATTGGGCCAAATCCCTCCAGCTACAGGTTTCTGTAAATGAAATCTTACTGGAACACAGCTATGTTCACTATTTACATATGATCTATGGCTATTTTCCTGCAGCAACAACAGTTAATTAGTGAGACAGAGGCCACATGGCCCTCGAAACCTAAAATGTTGACCATTGCTGGAAAAAGTTTGCTGACCCTTGGCCTACCACTGGCACATCTTGTCTTATTTTTTTTCCCTATTTACTTATCTGTGCCTGGTTCTTCATATACAGTCACCCACACTTTTCTTTTCTCCGTGCATATGTGCTAGGTCACTCCAATCGTATCTGACTCTGTGCGACCCTATGGACGGTAGCCCAGCAGGCTCTTCAGTCGATGGAAACCCCATGGAGTGGGTTGCCATGCCCTCCTCCAGGGGATCTTCCCAACCCAGGGATTGAACCCATGTCTCGTAAGTCTCCTGCGCTGGCAGGTGGGTTCTTTGCCACCAGCGCCACCTGGGAAGCCCTTTCTTTTCCCCACTCCCCATCTTATACCAGATCCTCTTCACCCACAAGCCCATGACATACATAAAACTTCTATGCGTTGAGCAGTGGATCTGTCAGCTCCCTTTAGAGATTCATGGTTCACAGAGCACACAATGTCTGCGCCATCATCCTCCCGGGTGACCTGCAAGGTGACTGAGCTGCTGACAGTGAAGGTTTTGCCATTGGGATCTTCCTGTATTCGGGTAGATTCCCCTAGAGAGCAGAAACAGACAAGGCGCACACACACACACACAGACACAGAGTGAGCCCTAACATGCAGGGACTGTGTGGGCCCCACCGTAGATATACAGATGGTGCATCTCAGCTTAGACAGACTTAGGAAGTTGTGAAATGGATATGTACACACAGGGAGGATGGAGGCCCCAACATACACACACACACATTCAAACACAAGTGTACACAGAGTATCTATCATTCCTTTCTCTTCTTCTACACCATGGCTTATGCGCACATATACTGACAGACAGACATGTAACCCTCTCTTCCTCTCTCCTCCCTGCTGCCCCAGCACCACCTCCTCCTATCGCCCCCAAGGCAAGAAGAACTTACCATGGAGCTCTTGGTCACCCTTCCTCCAGGTGAGCTGGGCTGCAGGTTTGCTCCCAGAAGACTGACAGCTTAGGGTGGTTGTATCTTTTTCCCGTAGTGATGACTTGTAGCCACTGATTATAGGCTTCTGTGGGATTCCTGCCACAAACAGGGGGTGGCCAGGATAGGAAGGAGAGGCATCCTCAGCTCTCCCTGCTGGGATGGACTCTCTTGAGGGTTAGGATATCTGGGTTCTAGTTTGGTTCCTGACGGGCAGAAGGCTAGAGAAATAATCTTTCTCTTTGATCTTCCTGAGGACCAGGAGGAAAGACCGCCCCAGAGGGAAAAGATACAGTGGTGGGAGATTTACTGTACCTGAGATGATACACGACCCAACACACTGAAGCACGACTGGGTGGCCACAGAGTGTGAGGCTCAGGGAAGCAAAGACGGAAATTGAAATATGGGGTCAAGATGAGATGCAGACAATAAGGGTACTTGTCTTGGAAATCAAAATCATACACTGAACATATTTCTCATGTTTGTGTCTCATCACACGGTCTTCGGAGCTAAGTGGAATAGACACTAGCATCCTTTTGTTACAAGTTAGGAAATCAGGCTCAAAGAGAGTTAAAGATTTGTCCCAAAGCAAACAGTAAGTAAAGGAGAAAGATTAGAATTAGACCCAGCACGCTTTGCATTTCATTATATTGCAATATTAACACAGGCTGAACTTTCCCAACATGCCTGGAGACTTGCTTGGCTCTAGGCTGCTTTGGAGGCCCACCCAGGGAGATCTGTTTGCAAGGAAGCACGCCGTGGAGACATCGGGGTTTGGGAGCCTCACCGAGCACGGTAACGAGGGACTTGGCAGTTCTCACGGGCATAGTGAAGATGGAGCAAGTGTATTCACCCTCGTCCGCCAGGGCCACGTTGCTGATGCTGATGCTGAGCTCATGGGGCGTAGATTTAACCAGCTGAATCCGATTATCTCGAAGGGCTGAGGGAAATCGTGAGAATTGGAAGCAAGCCTTTTACTGGCACCTTTCATCTTTATCTTCCAATCCCAGGCAGTTTTTTTTTTTTTTTTTTTTTTTTTTTTCTGAGAAAGGGTCTCACATGGTTTGGGGCAGGGGGAAAAAAAAAAAACTGCTCCTGAGTTTGAGCAGTCTTTAGGATATTCAGTCCCTTTCCTAGGCCCCTGGGCTCAGTAGCCTCAGAGATACTCAGAAAAGTAGATCGGATATGTGGGCTACCTTAGGGCAACACTGTCATCAGCTGTCTCTCAGGGCTCCTTTGGGGTGCCCTTTAGTTTGGGCAGGACCCTATAGGACCATGCATGACCTAGGTCAGAGCCATAATAATGAAGTTTCTCTGGAACCAGTTGAGGAGCCCATGGCCTGTTGATTCCCCAAATAGTTCCCTTCATGTTTCTCAGCCTCTGGACTGCAGGGACATTTCCTCTCAGCTCTGCAGCCCCATTCCTCAGCCCATGGGAGGGAGATAACTCATAGGACACTACCTCTCTTCTCCCCAAAGTAGAGAGTCTGCTGGGCAGGGTTAGACCACTGTAGGGATGAATCCTCATGGTCTTTCACTTGGCACTTGAGCACCACGGTGCCACCAGCCACCACTGTCTCATCAGATGTCCAGGGCTGACTGTCTGCAGGAGTAGAATAGGGTTAGTTTCCAGATGCAGTGCTGACCCCTCCACCCATTTCTGGGCTAAAGTCCACTTCATCTAATTACGACCATCCAAGGCCCATGTCTCTGTGTTCTTTCAACACATCACAGGGGAAGGAATAGGGGTGGGGGGTGGATAAGGGAAGACAGACCTTACTTCCTCTTGCTTTGAATGCACAGGAAAACAGTCACTTGTTGAATATTTGCTGAATGAACTGACAGGGCCACAAACATTGAGAGGAATAAAGGCACCCAAAATCTACACATACCATTCCACATGTATCTTTTCTGATAGAGTGCTACCATTCACCTTTGAAACCACACATACAAATCTGTCATTCTCTTTTACCTTCCTGCCACCACCTGCATATGAGAGCAAGAACAGGAGAAGCAATTGTGACTAATAATCCCCAAACTAAAGGTGAAGAAAAGGCCAAGTCAGCCTTACACAAGAGGTAGCTGATAAAACTGCAAAATAAACAAACAAAAAAGATTAAAAAAAAAAAAAAACAGAAACATTTGACACAGACTTCCCAGTTCCTCCAACAATAACTTCCCTCTAGTCATCAGCTCCCTTAACATATTCCTCTTAGTATCAGTGCTACCCGCCTCCCAAATCAACACACAAACCCAACTGGCCATCCTGATGTTATTTTAAAGAAGAATGGATTAAAGTTTTCCCTTCGATGAGATGGAGGGACATGGTTTCTAATCCCTCTCTCCTTAGTCAAGTTAAACAAAAGAAGATCATAAGATAACATACAGATGAGGCCTTTGAATTCCAAATATGCCTTCCAATCAGTTCAAGCTATGAGCCCCTCAAGTGTGACACTTGCTTCCTTCACCCAATATTGTCCCATGTGCCCCCCAGCATGGACTGATTCCCAATACTGATTCCCTCATCTTCAGGTCTGACTTCCTATGACCTAATAGCTCTGACCTTCCAGCTCTGATTTCTGAAACGTCCATGCAATTTCTTCTATCCTGCTAAGTTATTTAACCAGCAATGTCATCTTTGAATCAGAAGCAAAGAAACACACTTAATACACTCCCTAATTCAGCAATTAAAAAAAATCCCCACACTCCCTATGGCACCAACCGTATGCCTGCTTTATCTGCTTTCTCCTGTCTTTCTTGGTCCCCAGAGTTGCATTTTCAAGGAATATTCAATGAGCACTCCTGGCATAGAAGGGGCCCTGAGGAGCGAAAGTGGCACCTGCTAGTGCTGACACCAAGCACCAACAGCTCTGGGTGGCTGTTTCCAGAAGGGAACCCAAAGCCTGGCTGGCAGTTTTAGCATTTAGAATCATAAACATTAGAACGGACAGGGATCTTAAGGCTCATAGAATCCAATTCCCTCATTTTACAGATGTAGACAATGAGGCAATGTAGGTGAAGTGATTGCTTCAGATCATGCCACTGATCAATGGTTCCAGTTAGGACTAGAATCCTCCTGACTCACAAGGCAGTGCTCTTTTCTCTGGAATGCTCCTCAGGTAATCACCTAACTTGAGAACTGAAACTACAACTCTGATATTAGGGAGCCAGAGACTGAATGGGCTGAATAAATGTGGAAGTGACATATCCCTTAAATATTTCAATGGAAGGGTTGGGAAGTCTTTCACTTACTGCTCACCATATAGTGATTTTTGACTAGTAACCCCATTGTCCCTGGTTCCTTTTGAAGAATTCTACCTCAATTGTGTCTTTCCAGAACCTCTTTATTCTGCATAATACACTCCTCCCAGAATCATTTGATTTTTGGAAAAGGGTGTAGGGGAAACAGAGGTCTCTGTACTGGAGTGAGGGAAGGAGGAGTAGGTGCCAGAGAAGTTGGTGGTGTAGAACTAAGTACTAAAATGTCAGATGGAGAGGAGGAAGAGTTGTGTGGTAATGAGGGGAGTGAGAACACAGGGCGGAAGCAACATGAGTGAGAGATGATTTGAGAATGGCTCAGGGAACTGAGGGATACTGAGATGAGGGGGCCTGGATTCTCACCTTGACTGGCCAGCATGTCAGGGCTGCTCCAGACTGTGGAGCTGATGGCCTCGTCGAGTGGAGCCAGAGTTCCCAGCTCCAAATTCTGCTCTTGCCAGTAGCCTGGGGAGAGAGTCTCCATCAAGGATGAGCCCTACATGTAAGCTGCTATAGTTTGAGATCTGTACTTTCGTTGCTGGGGATGGGGGAGAGGACTGGGCCGTATGAAAAGCATGTTCACCAGGGTACCTAAGAGAAGGTGGTCTTCTCACAAAGGGGAAAGATTAACTAGAGTGCTGAAAAAGGAAGTGAAGTTCTTCTTTGAAAGGGTGAACTAAGGAGGATGCTAAGATTTAGTAGTCAATCATATAATGTTAGAGCCAACAGTGATCTTAGAGATCGTCGGGTCCAGTTCTCCCAGTTCACAGATGAGGACAATGAGGCCCACAAGGGTTAAAAGTGACTTGGTAAAGGTCATACAGAAACATGAAAGATAACAAAGACTCTTCATTTCTGATCCAGGATTCTTTCTGCTACGCCATATTCTCTACTAAAACAATGACAGGTTTAATAATTAGAAAATTCCATTTAATTCTTTAAATAAACCAGTTAAATAAGCATATTGGTATTTCCATTTCTACCTCACAGAGAGGAAACAGATTGAAGTGACTTGCCCAAGGTCCTACAAATAGAAGAACAAAGACTGGAAATTAAATGCCTGCTTCCAAAGCCCAAGCTCTGTTTCAAGGTAAAACCCTCAGCACTGAAGACAGAGACCACAGTTGGGGCTGCAAGTTGCCCCACACCTTCCCACATTGTTCCCTTCTATCCAGAGTTCAGATTCTCAAGTTTTCCTCCTCTGCCCTCAGTCCCACTCATCACTTTATATCATTGACTCTGCTCCCTCATCTGGCACAACACACGCCCAAGGCCTGAGTCACAGCTCTCTTCCTAAACCCTTTTGTGAAGTAGTGTACAGTGTCCATGGCCTATTCCCCCAACTCAACCTGGGAGAGGAAAGGACGAAAAGAGGGTAGTGGGACCAAGGAAGATGGGGAGGGGGGATGGGGAGGGTACGGAGTGGCACGGGTGGCAGACTCGCTGCTATCTTCTGTGGACCTCAAGGATGGAGGCAACCGGAAGTTGGTGAGTGTTTCCTGATATTTTCCAGGTAGTCTGTTTGTGGGTGCTTCAGTGGCAACCCAGATTGGCTGTGCTAAAGCTTGGCATGGTGGAGGGACAGGGAAAGCCAGAGAGGGTCAGTGCTCAACCCCACAGTATTGGTACCCAGTATACAAAGTAAGCACTAAATAGACCTTTGCTCAAATGGAGAAAATAGCCTACTCTTACGTTGGCATAAAGGCTTTCAGTTTTCAGAGTGGACTTTCAACCATGAATTCATGTCAAAACAACCTTGAGAGAGAGGCAGCCAGATAGGGTCCCTTTTTAGAAGTGAGGTTTGGAGAGGTTCAGCGACTTACCTAGAGGCACACAAATAGGACCCCTTTCAAGGATCCTCTTTCTCCTGCTGGTTGGTGCTCTTAAAGCTTTTTCAGCAGCTTCTGTTTCGTACAACATTTCAGCCCACTGTATTGCAATTTTCTTTAGTTATCAGCCTCCTTATCTAAACTTTGAGTTGGTAAAGAGGGCAGGAGCCTTCCCTTTTTCATCTTTGTGTCTTCAGTACTTAGCCTATAGTGGGCCCTCAGTACATTTAATTGCCTGTGGTAATTCATTCAGTCACAATTGGCACTCTGCTATGGCCATTCTCACTCAGGCAGAGCATGTCTTCTGTCCAAACAGCATGGATTTAGTCTTCATTCTATTGTTCCTTATTTCATTTGTGCTGTGTTCGGCCTTCTCCTCCGTTGCTTTTTTCCTTGTTTACGTTACCTTCATCCCTCCCCTCCTCCTGCATTTTGCTGGCATTTTTTTTTTTTTTCTGCATAGGATGAATAAGTGAAATGATGTTGGTCATTCAAACCAGACTGAATTGTTTAGTTGAGGGATCTGATAACTAAACAAATAATCTCTAATAAATGGCATGTTGGGGATATGCTTGATATATTGTCTCTGTAGGTTTATAAGGAACTCATTCTAGTTTGCTATGTTTTAAGAAACTGATTAAGAAATAGCTCCTTTTTTTCCTGCGAGGGGTGATATTTTCCCCTTTAATTCTCCAAAGTACTTATGATCTCATGTCTCCTCTTGAGAATTGTCTGTTAATGTGCCTGAAATTTTTCTTGCTGTTTTTATGAAACTGTACACCTGTAATGATAAATTCTGAATAGCCACTCTTCTGGGAGCAGATGAGTGATTATATAATGTTATTCATACAAACATGGATAAGTGGCAGAAATTATAACCTGGATTGTGAAAGCCTTGTTCTTTGGATTTAAATCTTGCCAATCGTTTATGACATCAGCATAAATTCCCTCAATGGGTTCAGACTGGAAAGAACTTAAGAGAGTTCTCTGAAAAGGTGGCAAGCACTTTGAAGTAGAAATAGTGACAGTTCTCTTCAGGCAGGGTCACTGGAAGGAAATGTAGACTTTGAGACCATAAGACCATTAGAAAGGGGAGGCCCAGGTTACTCACGTAGAAAAACTGATAAAGAGAGCTCCAGTCATATAGGTCATGTTGTTTCCCTGCTTAGAAACCTTCACTGACTTCCCATCGTCTGCAGATAACATCCAGATTTGTTAGCCTAGTTTACAAGATCCTGCAGTCTGATGCCAGTATGCCTTTCAGCTTTGTCTTTTCTTTACTTCACTCACCCCATATCCCAGACATATGATGCTATTAGGAATTTTTTCTGTAAACCCTTTGCTTTACAGCAAAGTTCACTTTCCTACAGTTCACTTTCCCACAGTCACTCTGTTGATAATGCCCTTCACCCATCTGCACACATCTAAGCTCTAACCATCCTTAGAAGCCTATTTGTTTGTGGCACTTCCTTCAAGAAGGCTTCCCTGATTGCCTCAGGTGGAAATTATTTCTGATTTTTTTGTTGTTGTTACAACATTTTATCTGCTTTTCTTAAATTATGCATTGATCTTTACTTTGAGCTGAAAGTTTGGCTTCCCTCCTAAATTATAATAATTCTGCAGGTAGTGTTGATATCTGATTCATCTCTATATTTGGTACCAGCCCTATTAGAGCATATTGCACCTAGAAGGTGCTTAATAAATATTTCCTTAATAAATGAATCAAAGATGCTGAACATCTTCAGTTGGGGTAACTAGGTTCAACATATGCCCGTAAAGAGGAAATAGCAAATCAAAGTCTAGGAAGAAATGGACCAAGGAAGAAGGTAGATATTCCAGAGGCTGAAGCTCTAGAAGGTTACAAGATGGGGGGAGTATCTATTTATTGATTACCTTCTGTGTGTCATGATCCAAGCCAAGTGCTCTGTTTTCATTATTCCAAAATAACCTGTGTGTATGTGTTAGTCACTCAATCGTGTCCAACTCTTTGGGACCCCATGGATTGTATAGCCCGCCAGGCTCCTCTGTCCATGGTATTTTCCAGGCAGGAATACTGGAGTGAATTGCCATTTCCTCCTCTAGGGGATCTTCCTGACCCAGGGATCGAACCCAGGTCTCCCACTTTGCAGGCAGATTCTTTATTGCCTGAGCCACCAGAGAAGCCTGAATAATCCTTTAATAGATATTGTTATGCATATGTTAAGGATGAGTTAACTAAGACTCAGAAAATTTAAGTAACTTTTCCATATGATAGATCCAATAAGTACTGAGATAGGGCAGCCTTTAAACTTAGGTATCTCTGACCACAGAGCCCAGACATTTTTTTTTTTTGCACATCTTCACTACAGTGCCTCCCTTTGTAGAAGCATGTGCTTTGTGTGTGTGGTGGGGGGCAGAAGGTATAGGTGGAAAGATTCCTTCCTGCATTGCTAGCCAAGGTTTGTTCACCTAAACAATATTCACAACAGTCACCTGCAATACGATAAAAATTAACAGTGTAGCAAGTTGGAAGTGGAAGCTTGTGGTGGTGGTATGATTATACCCACTGAGTTATATTTTCAATTGGATTCCTTAGTGCATCTTCATCTATACCTTTGGGGGCTCACCTCAAAGAGCTGGGATGTTTCTTCAGTTAACCAAACAATAGATGTGTCTGGTTAAAACAGAATCCCCTCACATTTTCATAGCGCTCTAGCTCTCGGCTATGAACTAAGATTGCCTTCTTGTTTGCACTCAGTTGTCTGGGGCTTTTCTTAATTCTTGGCCTATTTACCTATGAGTTCCAGTATCTTCAGGACTCCCAGCATTTTAAAGGACAAAGTAGCCCTTTCACTCTGATTCCTTCTGAATGATTGTTCATATTAAGAGGAGCAGAGGTGGGAAGTGGAGACTTACTAATGTGCCTTTTAAAGCATACATTGACACCTGTGATTTTGTCTTTCACCCATAGTACAGGACCTTACACATAGTAAGTACTCAATAAATATTTATTGAATAAATACATGAGTAACCGAAATGAATAAAAATGTATTATGTTTCCAATTTAAGTGATGTTAGTAGAGAAGTTTATGTGCTTAAAGTTTATTGCTTGGTTGTTGTATTTTCCCTGCCCTGTCTGTTTTGGGAATCCACACTGCATGGGCCTTAGGGCCATATATAAAGTCACAGGTGAACATTTGGGACAGTGGGACAAGGGGACAGAGCTCCCCTGCATAACCACTGCTGGCCTTGCAGTGCTTGGGTCCAGAGCTCCACTTCCCAGATTATAGAGAACGCCAGCTCCTCGAGTAGGAGTTAATGGTGATGGTGATGGTGATGGTGATGATTCAGCATTTCTCTAACTCCAGAGTTAAAAATACTCTTCATCCCAGCCTACTTGTTATTCCTCACGACTACCATGGCAGGTGGGTGGAGGAGTGTTATCTCCAAGGGAAAAACACCCTGGGGGCTGTGGCCCAGAATGCTGAAGGGACCCACTTTTAGAAGGGCTTACCTACCCCCATTGCTGGGCTCCCTGGCCAGGTGATCTCACTCTTGATTCTTTCCTGACCCTAGCTATGTAGTGGATTCTTACATATATTTCAGTCACACTGAAGGGAGTTCTTCCCCAAGTCCCCATTTCGCTTCTATTCCCAATATTACAGAGCAGTCAGATGAAAGAAAGCTGGGGCCATAGAGGTAAGCCTCATCACGCTTGTCACAGGTGTACCCTTCTTCAGAGGCCCTCAGAGCTCAGTCACGGCTTCAGCTGCTCTGCCAGGTATGCTCCTGATTCGAGCCTTCAGTCACGCTCCTGCAGCTCTCCAGCTGCCCCCTCCACCCTCTCTCTGGCTGGGCTGCTGAGACCTTAGCTTCTCCGAGTTTCCTCCCTCCCTCCCTTATTTCTGTTGTTGTCTGGCTTTCCCTCCTGGAGTCTTGTTTATCTACTTTCTCTCTGGCTCCCAACAGCCTTATTGGCCCAAAGAAGTTACTACTCTTTGGGCGTGGCTTTACTCTCCTAGGGGGCCGGGGGCATACAGGCTATAAGTGAAACTGGATGGTGAATAGGGTGGGGAAGAGCACCTTCGCTGTTAGGAGCCCCTGACATACTGATTAGCCCCTGTAGCTTGGTAGAGTGTAGCCAAGAGAACAAGGGATCTTTATAGAACGAGGAATCTTATTCTATTAGATGATCCAAGAGACTTAGGTTTGGAAGGGACGAATCTGGGCTCAAATAGGTTTATTATCGTAGGCTGGCAGACACCTTTTGGCTGCATCCTAAGCAGTTGTTAGAAATGAAAGGCTTTTGTTTCCTGACCTTGGAATGGTGTGGCACTTAGCTTTTCCAGGCTGAATGAGGAGGAGGGGATCTTTAGGGTAGTTGGCTAGTTGACTAGCTTGCCTGCAGAGGGCGTGAGGTTGAGGTTAAAACAACAAGCACATTGTGATGTTAACCTTCTTTTCACTAAAAAACAAACAAACAAACAAAAACCAGTTATCCCAAATGTTTTCCCATGTCCAAATGTTTTTAAAAAAACATCCACGTTTAAGATGCCATGAGTAACTAACTACATCTGTTTGCTAAAGCCCTGCAATTAGATCGCATGTTCTGGTCATTTTCTACTGACCCCTACTGGCCAGAGGTGGTTATTCCTAAGATCATTTTGAGTCTTCCAGACTAGAATGTAACTGATGTCCTTTCTGATTCCACTACCAAAGTTCAGTAATTCCTCACCTTCTTTTCTTGCACCTCGTTCTTCGCAAAATATTTTCCCCTCTATGATTCTTAGGCTTCCCTAGTGGCTTAGGTGGTAAAGAATCCACCTACAATGCAGGGGACCTAGGTTCAATGCCTGGGTTGGGAAGACCTCCTAGAGAAGGGAGTGGCTACCCACTCCAGTAGTCTTACCTGGAGAATTCCATGGACAGAGGAGCCTGGCAGCTTACAGTCCATGGAGATGCAAAGAGTCAGACACAACTGAGTGACTTTCACTTTCACTGTGGTTCTTTTAGAGTTGATAAAAATCCCAAGTAGTGTCTAGTGCATACTTTCTGTTTTAAAGATGAAAAACCAAGGTTTACAGAAGCTTGGAAACTTCTAAGCATGGTCACACAGGCAGTTAGTGGTAGCTGGGTTTATAACCCCAGTCTTCTGTTCTCATTGTCATTCCCATGCACTAGCTCATTTGGAAGTTAAGCTACCATTTAGTGTGACTTTACTTCCAGTGACGTCCACTCTTCCTGCTTCCCATCTCCCTCTGCATTGCTGTGAAGAACCCTAGGACTCTGGACCTCAGGGGAAGTAACTCTGCTAAATGCCGGGCAGGTTAGAGAAGTTGGGGTGAAATGAGGAAGCAGAAGGTACCAATAATGTCACTTTACAAATGTCAGGGTCTTCCTGGCAGATTCCAGTTCTTACAAAAGAGGAGGCCATGGGGCTGAAGCCGCTTCTGTGCGCTTGGGAATTAAAAGGGTGCTGAAGACGGTGGGCTGTGTATGTGTTAGCATCTGTGTGGAGAGCTGGAGGATGCTAACCTGATTGTGATGTGGGAGACAGAGACTAGAAGGGAGAAATCCACAGAGGAGCTTATCCTATTCTTGAGCTAGTGACAGAAAAAATCTGGAGGCAGAAGTGGGCTTGCAGTAGGCTGAGGGGGGGCCCTCAGAGACTTAGTTAAGATTCTGAGGAGCAGAGACTGGGAAGTGGGTGGCAGAGAAGGAGGTGGGGACAGCTGTTGCTTTGATTTGCTATTGAGTCAGTGTTCTCAGTGCATTAGCACTGGGAGGGAGCCCCGGGCTGGCCCCCAACACAAACAAGCCCCTCTGGAGCCAACACAGTGTTGTAGCAAGAATTGCAGTTGGGAGACAAAAAAGGAAGGGGATCTAATCCCAAAAGCGCCCCTTCCTTGCCTTAGCTCCTGCCTACCCAGGACTGGGCTGTGTGCTCCAGACAAGCATCTAGTGTTCTGTACTAAGAGGCTAGGTGGGGGTGATGAGACACAGCAGAGCGGATGGCTTTGTAAGAGTTGCTGGGAGCACAGGTTCTGTGCAGGAGTTTGACTCTCATCATTTATTTCTCAAGCAAGCCCCTAAGGTCAGGCATGAAATCACTCCAGTTGATGACAGCCTTGAACCATCTTAGAAGCATCCTTTCATCCCCATCTCCTCATTCCCTTCCCACCATGTTCACATCCTCAGAAATCAGGACAGATATGACCTGGGTCTGTGTTCTAATGCAATAGTCAGGAGGCCAGATTTTGAACTCTTAGATGTCCCTTGAGCCACGTGCAGGCCCTTTATGTTCTTTCTCTCACACATCTGTAATAGAATTGGGAAAAAATTGCCCCGTCTTAGGAAAGTACTTAGGAAAGGAAACATAACAGAGTCAGTGTGGAGTAAATGAAAGCATAATTAAGTTTAACTTGTTGGAAAATATGTTTAGCCGTGAGAAAATAGGAACTGGGAATGGGCAGGAAAGCCCAGGAACACTGGGGAGAAGTAAAGAACAGATTCCCTAAGGAATATTCATCCAGGTGCCAAAGCCCGGCTCCTAATCGTCCAGAGTCACAAAACCTGTTTGCACAGATGAATGAGTTCCCTTCTCAACAGGCTGTATCTTATTCTCCTTTGCTCTTAATGTCGCACTGTAGATAGTTCAGGCTGATGGCTTGGTGTGGTGGGATAACAATGCTGTGAAAAAGTTTAATTTGTTAGAAGTCAGGCAAGAGAGCATTCTGGCTCTCTGCCGACTCTCATTTTACTGACTTGTTTTTACTGTTTCCCTTCACTGGGTGATCAGAGTCCGGGTGTGGATGACAGGTTCAGGGCAGTGATTAGGAGCATCGCATGGAGAAAAAACTGCTCTGCTCTGCACACCCACACTGCTCTGGGTCCCCCTCTTCTGCCAATCCCAGCTGAGATTTACTCACCTAAAAATGTATTTTGCAGCAAGTGGCACATTGTTCAATTAGCCTTATTCTGTGCCTTCCTGGGAATTTAGCTCTTTTGTGAGACAGATACATTCCTCCAAGCCTACAGACGTCATAGTCCCTGACATGGCCAATATTTCTGCCATCCCAAAGTTCTCCTCCTCTCCTTAAACCTTCATTGAGGGTCTCATCTTTAATGTGGATATACATTCGATTTTGTTCCCCAAGATGCATATATATTTCAACCCGGTCACTCTCTTTTTCTCCTTCAGCATGTGTCCCTCAACATACACATGATGACTGGTTTTCACTCTTTGTATCTCTGTTTTCCTTTTTTTTCTGTCATAAACACAGCTTTTCTTATGACCCAGATACAGAGCCCTTTTCACAAGCCCGTTATTAATCAGAACCCCTAACGTCCATCCAGCAAACCATATGGTTTAAACTCAGAGATTCTCCTCAAAGCAGAATTCAGAATCCTGCTCAGACTCCCCAGGAGAGGGCCAGAATCCTCTTCTCCCCAGGGCCGAGCTCAGTCCATCTGTCGCTGACTCTGGACTCCAGGGCTTGGAAAGCAGAAGAGCGTTGGCATGAAGCAGCAATTGAGGATAAATGAGAATGTGTGAGGCCCATGGGCTAGGGATGGTGGTTTTTATATTTGTTTGAGATTATAGGATGACATTAGTGGAGGAAATATATAATATGTGTTTGGAAATATCTCACCCTTAAGAACTAGAGTAAGAACTAGTGAGAGCAAGTGCGTGCAGTTGTCTCACTGTTTTGTTTACATTTGCTGAGGGACAAATGATTAGGAGCAGATGGTAAAACAGTCCTCTCATTTTATGATAATGAAAAACCTTGCTCTTCAAAGACTGACCTAGGCGAGGCTAAGTCTCAAGTAACTTGTCACCTATGCATTTGTTAGACTTGCTGGGTTTCCAAGGAGGGTTGGGTATTTAAGTTAGAGACTCAATAAACCAGTTCACCTTCTGAAGCTTTTTACTCTGTCTGAGGCTTTGGCTGGAATTCTAGAATCCAAATTGGAAGCCAAGAGCCAGATCCCAGAAGAAAAAATGAAGGCAAGAAGCAAGCATCTCCATATTCCCAGTAAAACCTGGTGTTGGAAAGACTAGTTTTCCATTCTACCTTGCTGGTATCTGTGGCTGTATGCAGGAAGCAGAGAGCTAACTTATGGTTAGCTTAAAGGTGAATGGCTGAGACACCAGCCTTCATTTCTTTTTTCCCCCTAGGGCGAGGTGATACGTCTGACCTTTTTTGACCCTGAACTGGAAGTAAATGAGCCAAAGGTGCTTGTAATTAGCAATCAATACACAATTAGTGTAGGTCTAGCTGGGGTAAGGAAAAATGAATCCTGGGAGAAAATAACATTTTAGTTCTTTATGTTATGTAGCTTTCTTCTCATTCTCCTGGAGACCTCTGGGAGAAAGATGGAGAGAGATGAGAGGGTTAAAGAATCCCAGAGGTAAGATCTCACACAGAAGAATGATACACATATTGAAAAAAAGCTGGAATCTCTGCATTAGAATCCTTTCAGAAACATGTCTGCTCTTTATGAGAACAGGGGGCTTAGGGAGATGAGTAGATGTGAGATACTCCAGCTGTTACCATAACCCTAATTCTGTCTTCTTGAAAGCTCGCTCATGGAGATAAATCACTTCCATTACCTGTCCTTGAGGAATGAAATTTCTCCTTGTTTCAAATAAGGAAATGGAAGAGGGGTACTGGAAATTAATTCTGGAAACCTGTCTCTCCAGCTTCACTCTGTATAGGTCATTCATAAGTGTTAACTATTATATGAACTATTATGCAAAATTGACAGGGGGAAGTCATCATTGAGGGGAAGAGAAGCTTGTATAGTTCTGATGTGATGGGAGGAACAGGCTGTCTAGTCTCAGACTGGCAGGGGCTGAGCATTCTTGGCCCCTTGCTGCACTTGACGTCATCAGCTTATTGGCAGATAACCCAAAAGAGTAGCGGAGTCCAGGTTAAAGATGCATCTTCTGAGATATGGCCAAGGACTTGGAGTCTGGGATAAGACGGTTACATTAAGGCCATTTAGTCTATACAAGATGGTTATAATGATGAGGAACATGAGTCATGGATTTGGTATTTGTTTTCTATGCCTCTCCCATATTGCATTCTTCTATTATCTATTCTGTTGAGCCAACCTATATATTGTCTTTATGTTTACTGCTAAGGCCGAGGGGAAAGGGACAATGAGTATCATGACAGGACAGTTTGAGTTGGTTGTCAGGCTCAGAGTGGTGTTAAGAGGTGTGTGCTCATAAATTGAGTCGGACTCATTTTGCATTCTACATGTATAGTGTATATGTGGTAACTGTACATGAGCAATGCTGTCTCAATCTAAGCCACGACTATTTGTAGTTCTGTTTTAAATCTATGAGTCCATGTATGGCAAAACATTCAGTTCTTTTGAGGCCATTTGAGGTCACTGTAGGCCCTCATCTCCTGAACATTGCAAACAACACTTTTCCACCTCAGAATTATTTGTTTTTTCTGTCCCCTTCCTACAGGTGATTAGGTGGTTATGAAGACTCTCCAGATCTGGTCTTGTTCCCCTCTTGCTGGTAGAGCCAGTCAGGAATCATAGCCAAGATCATGTGTGTGTTTGTGGTAGGAGGAGGGAAATCCCATCCCTGTTTTGAGGGCTGCACTGTGGAGAGTAAAGAGATTAGGAATTTGGATGGGGAGTAGGACCACGGAGAGCAGCAAGAAGAACCTGGAGTGTTCCCGTCAGGGGCTAGCACCATGGAGAGCTCAAAGCACCTGTGGTTTGTTCCACAAAGACCAGGAAAACCGGGATCATGGGTTAAGGCAGCTAGCTTGCAAACAATCAAACGAGAAAGAACAGACATCAGGGCTTCTGTTAGGATCGTGGCACACCCATCATTTGCTCTCAAAGGCCTTCTCAAGTACTTTGTTTGAACCTACCACACATACAACCCAGAGATGGTGCTAAAAAAGTGAGGACCGCCACCAGACTGAGTTTGTCAACATAAGCCTCAGTAATTATGGAAAATACATAAGAATCAGTGGTGGTGGAGAGAGTTTTGATTTGCTGCAACCAATTATGAATGACATTAAGAGTATCTTTTAATGTGGGAAACAGTGCCACAAAGCCTGCATCTCCTCAGAGACACTAGACATAAGGAAGCCAAAATGTGTATTATAGTTAGGTATGGTATGAGACCCAGAGAAGGAAATGGCAACCCACTCCAGTATTCTTGCCTGGAAAATCCCATGAACAGAGGAGCCTGGTGGGCTACAGTCCATGGGGTCGCAAAAGAGTGGGACATGACTTAGCGACTAAACAACAAAGGGTATGACATGTGTCAATCAAATGCTCTAAGGCACCCCAGATTGCTGTGAACAGTGCAATCGTGATCATACATGGAAAAGCATAATGGATTATGCCTTGTAAAAAGGGTATTGTCCTCAGGACTTAGAGGTCTTTGTGTTAGTTGGGAAATTTGGCCACTCTCTGTAGACTTAGGGAAATTTTGGTAAAGGGAAAGATAGTTCTCTTTCAGTGCTTGCTGCTTCAGTGAAGAATATGTAGCTTTAATGAGCTTATATTTTGTAAAAAAAAAAAAAAAAAATCTCAGCAGTTTCATGTGTTCAAGACTCCTGTCTCGGTGCTAGAATGGATGGATATCCTTGTTGTAACAGGGTTGGATTGGGTTTCTACTTGGGTTGTAAAATCCCTGAGCATCATCTGGTTCTGACCTGGTAAAAAATCATCTTTACTACTGATTCTAGAGGAAGAGGCAGGTCTTTGACCCCAGAGACTTGTTCTTCCCTATTTTTCAGTTACATGGAACATTTATTCTTAATTTGACTGAATTCTTAGGGACCTGAATCTTTTTCTGATGGCTTGCTTTTCCAGGCTTTTTTTTTTTTTTTAGTGGTTTGTTTCTCTCTTATCTCTTAAAAGCATTCTCATGAGGATTGCTTTCTAAGAGTTCATGGATGGGTCTCTAGGACATGACCTCATCCAGGAAACAAAATGTTCCAGGGCATGGACCTATAGCCAGTGATGAAACAGGAAGTGTTAACTTGTAGCATAAAAGATGAAAGGAGAAGATATAATTACCAAAACTTTCTAATACCCTGGATTTTTCATTCAGTATTCAGTTAGGAATTGGTGCAGTCTACAGCTTGCATTCATGGAAAACCTGGAGCCTAGATTACCATTCTTCAGTAAAATTCCATTACTGAGAAATAGATGACAAAAAAGGGATTGTTGAGCTGGTTCTGTCAGAGTAGGAAACAACAAAGAATGTGACTAGCTTCAGCCCCAGGGGTTTAATTTCTCTGATGATAACTGTGAGGGTTTTTTCCTTAGGTTATTTTTTGTGACCTAAGGACAAGAAGCTTTTTGATTCCAGTACATACTATTTGGACTGCGAGAAAGCACAGATAGCACAAGGGGCACCAAAATCACATCTAAGAATTTTCAGAGCAATGGCACAACTACCTGGGCTGCTGTTTCAGAGTGACCAGAACACCAAAAAGATGCCATCTGTGGAATTTTATGGCTGCAGAACTATGAGTCATTCTTCAAGTGAATAGTGACTGTTTCCAACAAGGCACTGTTGAAATTAGATTTGGACCTCCTTTCTTCCTCAGTTGGAAGAGGAGAGAGAGGAAGACAGAGAACAAGAACCTAAGGATAGTGAACTGCCTCATTTATTGTCAGTCTAGGGTAGAGGATTTCAAACTATGTAGCAGAACCTCTGTGCCTTAAGGATTAGGGGAAGTATAGGGGAAGTCAAGAAGAAGGGCGAGAGGGTTTCAGGTCTTAACTTATCTGTTTCAAAAAGAGTAATTTTCCTTTGATCTGTTTTATTTATTTGATAAATAACTTTCAGGTCTTCAAAGATAAAAGTGAGAAAACCACTGTGCTCGAAGAGACTACTAAGACCAACAGTGCCTCCTAGCTCTAGGGAGCACTCAGGACAGAATCTTTGGTGTCACTGCTGGAATAGGCAGTTGATATGCTACAGCTTGGGTCCCACATCAGACAGACTGGTTCTGTATGGAATTAACTAAATTCTATGACACCAGTGTCTCTCTGATGCTTTCAGCTTCTCTGTGCCAGAAAATGCCATGTCTGAAGGGAGAGCATCTCCTTCCCAAGGATTCCCAGCTGCAACTGGGAAGAGAACAGAAAGAGAACAGCTACAGCTGCAACTGGGAAAAGAAACTGGGTGCAGTAGGTCTGCCAAGCAGATCCATGGGCAGCTCTAGAGTGAATGCCTGCTGGACTTCTCCGGCATATTGGGCATGATCTCTACACTGGGCACCTGGCCAGGGGGCTGCAGAATGGACGGCAGTGGACGGAAGGTCATTGGGAAGGGAAAGATGTTCATGTGTGAGGCAGCGCCCTCCAAGGTTAAACTGCTATATCTTGATCCAAAGGACAGGGAGGCTGCCCAGCTGTCTGTTTCTGTACCAGATCAACTCACAGAGTGCTGGAAAAAATTTGAAAAAGAAAAACCAAGGGAGGTTGGACGCAATGTTGAATGTCGAACAGCTCACCAGAGAGACAACCACAGGACACATTAAGTTCACGGGCCTTGTAATCCCCCAAACCTGGAACTGCCAACTTCTGCCAACACTAGTGGAGAAATGTGAGAAGGAAGGGGCAGGTGGCTCACTCTGAATGTCTAAACCATTCCTGAGTTTCAAACCACAGCACTAATGGTCAGGTTCAGATAACAATTGTTCGCCCTTCTCCAGCCTCTCAATCCCTGTGCAGTCTGATGAAATCTAAAAAAGTGTATGCCATACTCCAGGGAGCTGTGTGCTGCCACTGAGCTCCCTGCCCAGGGCCCTCAGGAACCCCAAGTCAGGGGTCCTAGACACACCTTCTGTATGAGCCTGGGCAGAATGGTCATCGGGACTGCCACCCGTGGGTTTTAAATCTATACACCTGCCTCCCCCATCAGAGTGGGCCTGTTTTGATCCCAAAGCTAGGAAGTAGAATTAATTTAGATAGAAGATGGTACATGGTTGTGTCTCTTGTGCATCAGTGCATCCTGAGACATTACAACCAGACGTACGTCCACTGTCAGGAAAGACAATGCTCTAGAAGGACAATGATGCTTGATTTGATCCTTTTTGGGGAACAGATCTTCTAACCCATCTCCAAATTCTCAATCCCTCCTCCAGACATTCTCCATTCAAAATTTATTGGCTTCCACTCTTCCCTCAAGCCACTGCTATGAGAGGTATGTGTGTGTGTGTGTGTGTGTGTGTGTGTGTATAAGGATAAAGCATTTCTTTTCCTCTAAATCTTAAGCCTGAGTAGGGGCTGAGCCCCCAAATTGAGGACTAAGAAAGAAGAGTGCAGTTGGTGAAGAAACAGTTGGCTAGTACACAGATTACTCTCTTCTCCAGTGTTTGTTTATATCCTAGAGTTGAAGAGCTCACAGCTTTCTGGGATGACTCCGTTCTGTTGAGGTTCCAGCATGCCCCATCAGTTCCCATTGCCAAACAGAGGCAGTTTGGGTCACGCTTGTCTCTCTTAAACACAGCTAGCAGAATGGAAAGGCCATGGGCTGCAGCTGAAAGTCAAGGCCTAGTAGAGAGTCCTTATTTGGGTATGTGCACGGCACCCAGCAACCTCTCCTTTGCCCAGCACTTAGCCTGCCCTCCCGCAGGACTCTTCACCTCCTCAGTGAGTAGGGTCATCAGTACAGCCGTCAGGGTAAAGGAGGGGTTCCACATAGGGGAGAGGAGTGGCCTCTGTCCTGTGGTGACTTGGGTAGGAACTCCCTTGGGGAGTGTGAATGGATACCGAGTAGAAGCCAGCCAGCTAGCTGTAGGTAGAGGATGCTGCCCAGTGTCCCCATAACACCAGAAGCTCCTTCTTCATGATGGAGATAGGACTTGGGGAGCAGGTCAGGTGAGATGGAACAAGTATTCCTCCAGCACCCTGGCTCTTCGCCTGTTTCCTTCAGATGAAATTCTCTACATCATCCTCCCAGTTTCAACCCCTCCCCTCTCCACCCCCGCCCCGCCCTGTGCCCATCCCTGCTGGCCACTGGGTCCATCGCCCAGGAGCCACCTCCCCTTTCTCCTCCCCTGCGGTTCTTTCTGTTTTTCGTTGGCATCTGGCCGGGCATAGCCACCACCCTCCCCCTCACTCTCCCCACATCCCTTGGATCCGCAGAGGTCCCGGTCCCCCTTCCCCTCCCCCAGCCCAGTCCGCCTCTTCCAGGGGCGGAGGAAACTGGAGGATGCATTCCTTTAGTCCCTTCACCTCCTGCCCTCCCTCCTCCGGGGACCTGAGGCTCTGAGCTGTGCCTCTCTTCCCGGTCTCCCTACAAACTGTCCCCTGCCACCCCATTAAGCGTCAGCAACCTTTAAGAAAGCTGAGGTGCCCTCACATTGCTGACCTACATAGCCCAGCCCAGGGCGGGAGGGGGCCCCTGGTCCCCTCGCCCCTGGCCCCGCCTTCGTTCTCCCCCCACTCTCTTCCTTCACCTCTCTACCATGACTAACCCAAGAAGGTTTGAGTTCCTGACGGAGGCAGAGGGGGCTAGGCAAGACATCTTACCTCAAATTTGGAAAATCAATTCTTAGCCCAGGAAAGCTTTGGGTTTTCCATGCATCCTCCTCCCCAAATATCTTAAGTCTTCCTTTTGCCCAGTCTCCCCCCGCTACTCCCCCTCCTCCGCTCTCGTCTGGGTTTTCTTTTCCCGGCTTCTGCCACCGTTAGGGACATTGCCATCCCGGGGCCCTCTCCGCCCAGTGTTGTTGTTTTGCTCCAGAGAGAAGCCCCCCACTTCCTTGCCCACGCCCCCCTCCACAGCCTCGCCCAGGCCCCCTTCCCTGCCCACTCGGAGCTCCGCTGCGGGTGGGGGGACGGTCGGAGGAGCAGGAATGTTTGCATACAGCAGTTCAGGGGACCGCACTGGCTACCCAATCCCTCCAGACATACATACACAAACAGCCGACACACGCCCTGACTGAAACAGCGACAAATCTCACTCCGCCCCCAACACACACTGACACAGACATACACACAGATACTGACACAGAGACGCAGCCAGACACCAACACTGACGCGCACACCCAGACACACACGGACAGCAACACAACCAGACCCCCGGCGGCTGGTAACAGACCAGAATCTCCGACCACACACGCAGACACACTCGACGGTGGACAGGAGGGGGTGCACCCGGCACACCCCAAGATCCACAGAGACACGGATGCTCGGAGACAGACACAGGGTATCAGGAGCGGCTGGCGACTTGAACCCCCGCTTCCAAACAAAGCCAACAGGCGCCCTCCGCCCCCTCCGCCCCGGCCCCTCCCCACCTCCCCTGGCGCCGCCCCCTCCCTCACTCACCGTCCTGGGAGAGGTTGGCCCCGCCGGGCGCCCAGCAGCAGGCGAAAAGCAGGAGCAGGGGCAGGGCGGAAGGGGCCCCCATCGCGCTTCCCGGCCGGCTCCCTGGCAGGGCGCTGGCGAGCCTGGGTCCCTGGGGGCTGGAGCTGGGGAGGGGGGTAGACGACGCCACTGACCGAAAGGGCGCCCCCGAGCCGCTTCGGAGCCCGGGGCCGAGGCGGGGACCGGGAGGGAGCCGGCGCTGCTGCAGTCGCGCAGATTAAATAGGGCGCTCGGAGCAAACCATTCGGTTGGAGGTGGAGGGGGGGGGTGACGGGGGGGGCTGGGCTGGTCGCGGGGGGGGACCGGCTGCCGCATTCCCCACTCCCCCCGCCTGCCGCACCCCCTCCGCGCCGTCGTGGTGCCTTCCACCCTCTCCCCCGGGAGCTCCACCAGCCCGGCTCGGGCGTGGAGCAGAGGGAGCGAGCTGGCTCAGCAGTGGGACCCGGCGCCCACCCCTCCTAGACTTGGGGTGGAGGGAGGGGAGTCGGGCAGGGCCTTGGGCCAGCTGGCGGGAGCTGCCACTGCAGGCCTGGGCAAGGGCGTGCCCACTAGAGAGCTTCCAGCCCCGCCCTCCTTCCTTTGGCAACCGGGGATCCCCAGGAGTGGGATGCCCCTGGGGTGCCCCTATCAACAGTGTGCCCGGGGACATCTCTGCAATGGGTAACCAGTTACCCTGGTCTTTTTCCAAAGCACTAACATCCCTAGTTCCTCTGACGAAAGAGCCCCTTCTTAGACTTCCAGCAACAATTTGTGGCCCCAGGCAATTTGAAAGGCATCTTCCAGCAAGCCCCCAGGCCATGGGAATCAACACCTCCCTCAAACCCTCAAAGAAATTACTCTCAGTCTAAAAACAGCGATTTCCCTTCAGATTCTGCTGAACTGAGCAGCCTACAAAGCAACTCGGTGGTTTTCCCCCTTAATTCTTCCTATTCCCCGACTTTACTCCCAACCTTTTCCAATATGTTTCTTCTTTATATTTCAGAGGATCTTGTCCTTCCTTTTTGAAGTTTTAGTGAGTAAGATTCTGGGTGAATGGTCTGATCTACAGATTCTCAGGAAGCTGCTCTCTTAAGGACCTTCTGTGGCTAATGCAGTTTTTGCCCCTGAGGCCAGATAAGAGATGAATGAGAGAAGCAGGGTGTCTGTACTTGCTCTTGGCTCAAGAGTTCCAAGCCCCTGGGGTTTGCTTTTTTTTTTTTTTTAATTGTGATTGAAGATCTCTGGAAGAGTCTTGGTAGATCTCAGAAAGAGATCCTCCTGAGTCAGTTTTGCTCCAACTTACCTCTTAGGTATACACTCCTAAATTTTAGAATCTCTGAATCAAAGAATTTTATGTATATGAGTATCTTTTAGAAAATATTTGGTACAATCCTTATTACACAGGTGCAATTGAGATTCGAAGGGTATGAATTGATCTATCCAAGATTAGACTGACAATAGTAGAAAACACAAGTGTTGGCCAGGACATGGAATAATATGATTTTTGAAATGCCCTCTAGTCTTGGGTAGTATGTATGGATGTGAGAGTTGGACTATAAAAAAGGCTGAACACCAAAGAATTGATGCTTTTGAATTGTGGTGTTGGAGAAGACTCTTGAGAGTCCTTTGGACTACAAGGAGATCAAACCAATCAATCCTAAAGGAAACCAACCCTGAATATTCACTGGATATTGGCACTGAAATGCCAATACTTTGGCCACCTGACTCGAAGAGCTGACTCACTGGGAAAGATTCTGATGCTGGGAATGATTTAGGGCAAGAGGAGAAGGGGATGACAGAGGATGAGATGGTTGGATGGCATCACTGACTTAATGGACGTGAGTTTGAGCAAACTCTGGGAGATAGTGAAGGACAGGGCAGTTCGTGGGATCACAAAGAGTTGGACACAACTTAGCAACGGAACAACAACCAATCCTGGGAGGCCAGTTTTGTCCCTAGATGAGAGATTTGGGTGCCTGTCTTCTAACTTCTGGGCCCATCCCCTCTCTGCACTGACTATGCGTCACCATGCTAATCTTTAATGTTTGAGTAACCTTTCCCCCTCTCAGACAGCTTTTGCAGCTGTCTGTGATGGACTTAATGTCCCTGTCACCTAGTAACTCAAGGACAAGGGTGTGGAAAGAAAGTGAAGTTGCTCAGTCGTGTCCCACTCTTTGAGACCCCATGGACTGTAGCCTACCAGGCTCCTCCATCCATGGGATTCTCCAGGCAAGAATACTGGAGTGGGTTGCCATTTCCTTCTCCAGGGAATCTTCCCGACCCAGGGATCGAACCTCGGTCTCCCGCATTGCAGGAAGATGCTTTAAGCTCTGAGCCACCAGGAAACAAGGATATGGAAGGTACTCTGTAATCAGTAAACAGCTCTATATAAATGTTAGTCACTGGTGGAGAGGACAAGAGAGAATATTCTCCAGGAAGACCCTTAAGGGTCCTTAAGATCCTTAAGGATAGCCAGGAAGCTGTCCCTCTGTTTTTCTTCTCACTGTTTGTGGAGTTTCCTATGGTTTCTGGGAGAAGAGCTCTGACTACCTCTTGAACATTTCTTGAGTGTCTGGGTGATTATTAAGAATTATTTATAAGACAGTTTTTGACCACCTTGGGTTGTCTGACTTGCCTGCCTTGACTCATCTCAGTGACTCCAAACTGTCCTGCACTGGGGTTCTCTGTCTCCCTGCGGGTTCTCTGATACCTTGAAATCTCTGAGTCAAAGATGGAAGGGGAAGTGTGCTTGAAAGATACAATAAGGGCACCTGGTATAAGAAAGAGGAGAGGCTGTGTATAGGATAGGCAGGAGGGAAGATACAGGGGAAAATGGACCTTCTGACTAAGGTGGGATTAGGTTGGCGTAAATTTAGTCATGCAGCAAAAAAGAACGAGTGGGTGTGTTTTCAAAGAGAGAATGAAGCTTCAGAGAAGAATCATGCTATCCTAGTTAAAGAGTCTTGATGGATAAAGAGTATTATCTTTGGAGCTAGAAGTTTTAAAGATCATCTAAGTGGGATTAAGAGAGGACAGGTTAGTGTTGGGGGGAATGAGAGTGGGGATGGGTGGGATTGGGACGCTAGGATGTAGGATTAGGTCCCAAGCTTCCGTAACTAATCACCTTTTCCATCTGCTGCTCTGCTGATCCGCTTCTGCCTGTCCTTTAATTCTCTAATGACTCTGCTGGTCTGGCCCCACCCTCTACTGTAACTGCAAGGGAAGAGAACCAAGGGTGGGAGGAGAGGGGGAGAGCTTTTGTGGAGAGTATTAAGCATGAGCAAATGAGACTCCGGAATGCTCTTTTCCTACTAGTTCCTTCTCTCTTTTCTGCATCATCAGCATCATCTTGGCAGCACTTTAGGGTCTGGGAATAGGAAGCAGCCGCTGGCTTTTAGAAATACAGGATAAAAGAGTACTAGAATTGTAAGGGACCTTAAAGATTACCTAATGAATACCCCTTGTTGAACAGATAAAGAAAATAAAACACAGAGGAGTTAAGTGACTTCTGTGTTCACACAGCTGTGGAGTAGAAGGGTTAGAGTATTGGATAAATAAGGCAGATATACCCTTGGGAGCGGGAGGGATAAGGAGAATCGTTTTCCCTGAGAGTGTCCACTTTGAGGAATGCTCACTCCTGCCTATCTCAGAGTGAAAGGGTCATGTCTCCTGCAGAGGCAGATAGATCCATTTGGAATAATAGCTCCTTACCTCTAACCACTCTAATGCTCTTTGTCCCTGTGCACCCAGCCTCTTGCAGGCACCCCATTCACTAGGAATAGAGTTTTACAAAGAAAGCCTGAACTACAAGGATTATCCTCAGCCCGAGACAGGTAAAATAAAAGTATCCATGTTGCACTGTGATCTCTATGGTTACTTTTCACTCTAAAATGCTATGATACACAATCAGTGTTTCCCAGAGACTTGCACAGAGTCTGGAGTGGGTTGTCTGTGGGATTCAAGAACTGGTCACTAAAGTGGAAACTGGGGGGAGCAGAGAAGGGGAGTGGAGAGAAGGCAAGTGCTGGCTCCTGGGTGCCCTTGTCCACTCAGCAATGGCCTGGGTGGCCGGGGGTGAGGAATGTGGCACTGGCACCGGTGCTGGGCTGCATGCAGCTGTGTGGGCCCTGGGCATTCCTTTCCCCACGTGGCGCCTCTTGGGGAGGGAGGAGGGCAGGAATTTGGCCTGAGTGGGGTGAACACTACATATTCATCTGGGAGGAGAGTGACAGCACCTGCAGGAAAAAAAACTCCGAACCTGGTTCAGTTCTGCTTTGCCCTCTAACCCTTTGCCTCTGTATGACTTTTTCTTTCTCAGTAAATTCTACACAGGTTTCCACATTTGCTTTCCTGTTTAATCTTCCACCCAAGTAAACCAGGATTCCTCATACTGCTTCTTATTTCTATTATCCAGTTTTAATTAACCCTATCCTTAATAATAACCTTTGTATGTGTTTTAATTCTAACCTTAATTGAATTCCAATTTCAACCCTAACCCTAATCTTTTATAGACTCTAACTACTAATTCTAATACCAATTCCAATTTAATTGTTAATTTTAAGCAGCATCTTAATTCTAACCTGTTGTAAGCCACCAATTTGGGACAGCAACTCGTTCATAATAAAAATGATCACAGGTACCATTTTTTGGGGGGAGAGGGGTTGGAGAAGCTTTCCTGGTAGCTCAGCTGGTAAAGAATCTGCTTGCAATGCAGAAGACTTGGGTTCAATCCCTGGGTTGGGAAGATCCCCTGGAGGAAGGCATGGCAATATTCTTGCCTGAGAATCCCCATGGACAGAGGAGCCTGGTGGGCTATAGTCTATGGGGTCGCAAAGAGTCGAACACAGATGAACAACTAAGCATATACCATTTCTTTGAGAATCTGTTGCACGCCAGACTTTGCACTGGGTACTTTACTTGCATGGTATGTCATTTAATACCTGAAATACCCTAATGTGGTTGAGATTATTAGCTGCATTACAGATATGAGGAAACAAAGGTTTAATGAGATTATGTAATTTGTAAACAGTGAATCCAAACCCACTGTTGGTGTTCATTTCTCTTTCTGCTAACAAATACTTTCTGATTGGGCTTTTCCTAAAATCCTAACTAATTTTGACTTGAATAACTTCTAAATTACTGAATGTCTTGAGAGTATATTATTAGTTAAGCTTAAAAAAAATAAATAGTGGTACAAAATAGAAACCAAACAAGCCAACAAAAAGCCCAAATTCTCCTGCCCAGAAATCCCATTGCCACTTTAAAACATTAAAGTAATGTGTTTATAGAGTTAAAATAATCAAACTATGGAAAGAAACAAACTAAAAGGAGAAGTCTTCTCTCCTCCCCAGACTTTCCATATTGAGCCACCCCTGGGGGCATTGTTCCCATTGGAGTTTTGCCGCACAGCAGTCCTACCTCACACAGTGCATCGGGAAAGCACTTAAAGTCAAAATAAACACCCACCAACGAAATCGCCGTATATATGCATGTGACTTCAGCATGAAGCACTCTAGACAATTTGAATTTACCATGAACAATAACTGTTAAAGGCTAATGATCTGCCAGGTTCCATGCTGAACTCTACATTTATTGTCCTTTTTAATATTCACAAGTTCCCTGTGCAGGAGGCCTTACCCCTATTTTACAGATGAAGACAGCAAGGCCCAGAGAAGCCAAAATCCAAAAGATGTTGAATGAGAGACAGAGGTTTCCAAGACAGATTTGTCTTACTACACAGTGTCAATTTTTAATCACTAGACTTAGCCAGGGAAGCTTGTTAGAGAAGAGGTCATATGAGCTTTGTTCTAAAGGAGAGAAGAGGAGTTGCTTGACATTAGAAAGGAGGATGACCTATAAGACTATAGATGGACTCAGATCGATATGGGAGGAGACTATACAAGGAGGAAAGGAGCAAGATAGCTAGCAAATGGGGGGAAATGAGTAAAAGGGGAGAGCATAATAGGGGAATAGAACAAATATGAGCGGAGACCTGGGAACTTTTATGTGATAAATTCAGGCAAAAATAAAATCAGGTAATAAGTATGTGTGCCACTATTGCTTCGGCTACAGGCTGATTGATGTACACTGGAAAGACAGTAAACACACATAATCATCCACAAACAAAAATACGCATTTTGGTTACATGGATATCTGTAGCCTCTCTAACGAAAGATCTCTGCATCCCTCCCCTTACGTTCTGTGTCCCAGCAATATCAAATGGCTTGTAATTTCCCGAACACTCTGTGTTGTTTCATGCCTCGATGTCCTTGCACATACTATTTTCTATACCTGGATTGCCCATCTCATTAAGCCTGATGAAACTTGTGCTTGTGTTTATTCATCCAAACTTTGATTAGGTGTCTTGACTCTGTGAAGCCTCCTATACAGAGTTAATCACTCCTTGCTGGGTGCTACCATTGTATTGAATATATCCTTCCACTGTTACACCTTTTTCCCTGTGTTGTGATAGTTTGTCTACATGTTTTTCTCTTTTGTGAGCTCACTGAGGGCAAGAATGATATTTCATGAATCTTATTATTCCCAGTGCTTAGCTTAGAAAGAGAAAAATAGTTGATTCTCAGTTAATTCTACTGAATTAAACTGCAATGATATATTTACAAACACACAGGCTTGATCAATTTTTTTTCCTTCAGAAACACAAACATGTATATAATTTGATTTTGTTGGTATACTCCCTGAATTTGTATGTGTTCATATAGATACAGTGTGTGCCAAGTTAGGTGAATGACTCTAATACACATATTTTCATCCACTTATTTAAGATAACATTTTATAATTCTTGGAATTGACTTAGAGCCTGCCATTTCCTTTTGCGTATCTTCAGTTGTGGAAAATTTTCATCCTTGGAGGTTAGCTTTTAATTTTGAAACTAGCCAAAGGCCTTTGGGATCCAAGCCTTATGGATAAGTGACAGTTCATGTCAGGTAACACAAAGACAAGAGTTGCCTATTAAGTAATAGTAAATGGCTTAAATGTTGACTAATATGTTGGTTCTGAAGGCAGTTCCCAGAGTCCTAGAAAATTTCTGAGCAGTGGCATTCTGATCTATTTGTTAGTACAAAAAAAAATCAAATAAGGGTTTTGTCATTTTATAGTTACACCTAAGTATAAGAAGACCAAAAAATCATTTGCCCAAAATAGAACTCTTTTATCGTTCATTCATTCATTCATGTATAGTTTATTGAGTTTTTATGTGCAGTGCACAATGCTAGTTGAAAGTGGCTGTTTTGACCCAGCTGTGCTGTTGTGATCTATTAAAAAAAAGTCTATAAACCCAGGTTTTATTTTTATAATTACAAAACAAAATGATCAGTGGATGCTCTTACCCCATCTCCAATTCCCACCCTGTTTTTGAGCCTCATCTTATCTAAGAGGAATAATGCAAGGGTCAGGGATAGGATAATACTTATGGATGCAAAGTTCATGATGATAAAGACCGAACTGACACCAATGGCTTACTTTTTAGAATCATAAAGTAACAGTGAATATTTAAAAAGTGTCATGTCTAGTGCTGGCCTCTAGAGAATACAAAAATAAGTAAGTCATGAAACCTACCTTCAAGGAACTGATAGTCCAGTAGGAAAGATAGGGAAATGCAGAATTACTATACCATGTGATAAATGCTACAGTACAATGATATATAAGCCATCTTAGAATCAAGAAGGAGGCAGGGATTAAATTTATGGAAAACCTTAATAAATGACTAGGGAGTTGGCCAACTGTAAAGAGGATGAAAGGTATTACAAAAGGGAGCAGCATATCCAAAAGCAGGAAACAGAATAGTCTGTTGTGGCTAGATTGTGAAGGGAATTTATGCTGGAGATTGCTCTTTATCCTGATGACAAAGAGTCATTGAAGGGTTTTAGCAGGGAAATGTCAGGGCCAGATTTGCATTTTAAGTGATAACTCTGGCTGTAGTGAATGGATGGACTGGAGGATACACATCATTTGATTCAGAAGCCTGACCATTCTGGGGACCACAAATCCAGCTCCATGACATTGAGTAGGACCCACTGATCGTGGTCTTGTCTGATCCTATAGGTAGTGTGGAGATAACCCCAGGCTACTGTAGTAGGACCCAGACGTCAATATATAGACAATGCGTAGACAATGCTGTGGAGCATACAGACCCAAGCGGTGGCGCAAAGCAACGTTAAGTTGTATACAGAAGGGGTTAGGTACCCTGACCAGCTGTCCTAGCTTGCCAGAGGCATTTTCTAGGACTTTCAATTCTAAAATTGGAAAAACCCAGACAAACTGGGATGAGGTTGGTCTCCATACTGTTTCTGTTCCTGGCAGAAACAGCCTGCATTTAAGGGCAACCATTACTCAGACCATCTCCCCAGCAAGCAGTTGGGGTCATCTCCAGGCCAGGCTGGAGAGGAAGGAAAGTTGAGCATACTCTTTTCCATTTTAGGGGAAGAAAGGGGTGGGAAGGGATAGGGGTAGTCATGAATCTGAATAGCTAGGCCAGTTGAACAGGAGGGAAGAGGAAAGGCTAAGTAGGAGGCAGAGGGTGGAGACTGGGTTTTGGTACCAGATCTCACGTCCTTTCTCTGAGATCTGGGCTCTCTGCTGGTGATAAGGAGCATTGCAGGCTCAAAACAGGATTGCAGAGAATGAATTGGATGTATATATTTAGCTTTTCATTCATGCATGGAGTTCATATACAGTTGACCCTTGAACAGCACAAATTTGAACTGCCCTGGTCCACTTATACGTGGAGTTTTCCCAACCAACATACAGTTAGCCCTCTGTATAGGAGGATGCGGAACCTGACCATACGGAGGGCCAACTGTGAGGCACGTGAGCATCTGCAGACTTGGGATCCTGGGGGCGGGGGCGGGGGCCTTGAACCAGTCCCTTGTGGATACTGAAGGGTGACTAGTCACACAGTCCTTCGATATCCATGGAGTGCTTCCTATGTGGCTAGCACTTTGCATATGCTTACATTACTCAGTCTTCATGTATAGCCCTGTATCTTATAGGTATTAGCATTCCCATTTTACAGGTGAAGAATGAGGCTCAGGAAATTTGGTAACTTCCTACAAATTACACATTAACTGATGGAGTTCTTGGTCATCCAGAGAAACTGATACATCCACCTGTGCCTGATCATAGGACTTATGTGGAAAGTGAAGTGAGAGTCACTCAGTCGTGTCCAACTCTTTGCGACCCCATGGACTATACAGTCCATGGAATTCTCCAGGCCAGAATACTGAAGTGGGTAGCCTTTCCCTTCTCCAGGGAATCTTCCCAACCCAGGGATCGAACCCAGGTCTCCCACATTGCAGGCGGATTCTTTACCAGCTGAGCCACAAGGGAAGTCCAAGAATATTGGAGTGGTAGCCTATCCCTTTGCCAGCAGATCATCCCAACCCAGGAATCGAACTGGGGTCTCCTGCATTGCAGGTGGATTCTTTACCAACTGAGCTATCAGGGAAGTCCTCATATCAAGGAAGCCCTGAGGTGGGGGCACTTGTTAAAAATAATACTGGAGTTTCTCGTTCCATAGGGTAATAATAAAAATTCCTGACCTCACTGTTAGTAAGTGCTCCCAGATGATGCCTCAGTCCTGACATTCCTGAGAAACAGCATACCACAGCTTGTGGATCCTTACAAGGAACTCACTAATTCCTGAGAGAACCATATCTGTAAATAGTCTATTGTGTTAAGTTTTAAAACCAAAACATATCACTGAATCTTTCAACACATAATTTCCTTGACTCTTCCTCTCAGTGATGGCTAACCTTGTTTATAAAGCCCTTGGCAATCTGGCCCTTGCCTATGTCTCTGACCTCATATTACCTTTTGGCCACACTGTCACTCCCAGGCTGTCCTTTTTGTATCTCTAGCAACCAAGCTCATGCCCACCCTAATCCTTTGCACTGGCTAGTCCTCCTGATCTTAAACTTCCCTCTCTGCTCTATGCAAAGCTGCTCTTGCTTGCACATCTCAATTTGAATGTCTCCTCCTCAGAGAAGCCTTCTCATTCCCTTGTAATCCATTAACTCCTCTGCTTAGTTGTCAGTCATGTCTGACTCTTTGCAACCCTTTGGACTGTAGCCTGCCAGGTTCCTCTGTCCATGGGATTTTCCAGGCAAGAATACTGAAGTGGATTCCTTCTCTGATCAGTTAGCATTTTCTACTATTTTAAAAAATAATTTATCATTGGTTTATTGTTGTCTGTACTCCTTCTCCCAGTAGATACAAGCTTCATGAGGAAAGAAACCCTGTCAATTTATCTGCCAAGTTGTGTTGTCAGAAACTGAAAGGGCGTTGCACATTAGGTTGCTTGCCACATAATCGGTGCTTATTAAATGTCGTTTGAACAAACTCATGAAAGAGGACTCTCTTCTTCATCACATTTGGAGAAGAGTGTCCACATTCTTTCATTTGACGCATTGATTTTACACTCAAGAACCTCCTACTGTCATATAAGGCTTTTCCCTCTGGTTCATGAAAGAAGACATCTCTTTCTCTTTCCTAGCCTTTACAACATGTCTCTCTAGAGGCTGCAACACTGTTATTAAATTGCCCCTCAACCTCCTATATGTCAGGTAAAGTGTCCTAATTCTTAACCTTCTGCCAATTCCTTTATCATTTCAGAACCTCTTCCCTGATTCTTTCCTCTTAGATAGTTGAGTTCAGAACAGGTCCCAGTAGGTAAGAGAGGCCATGGCTGATGATTATGAGTTGAACGTGAGACACTGTTCCAGGCTCTCTTGTATATTTTTCTTCCATCCTTGATTTTTAAGCTGTCTTCCTTGGCTGACTCATGATCACTTGTGATCCATGTTGGTCCTAAGACCTTTCTTAAGCCCTGAAATTCCAGAGCTTGCTACCCCTCCAGTAGTATTCCCTTGCCAGGTGACACTTGATGAGATTTGCCAGCAGAGATTCCAGTCTGAAGGCTTCTTTGTGGACTAGTGCCCCCACTACCTCTCACCACCTGAAACCCTGGTTAGTGTGGTGTGGACGAAGGAGGCCAGGAGTGGCTGTGTGTCCTCTTCTAAGGAAGTTAAACAGGCTCTGGGTCCAGCTGCAAGGAGCCATTCCTGACTTCTTATAGAGTAGTGCAGGACAAAGCATGGGCTTTTGAAGTTGGGCTTTCCTGGGCTTGAATATTAACTGTGCCACTTCCTTTATCTGAGATCAATCTTTTCACTTGTTAAGTGTTCCACTTTGTTATTTTCCATCTTGTGAAGACTAAATGAAGACATTTATGCAAAACTCCTAGCTAAGAATTCAACCCATGTTAGTTACTTTTCTCTGTGCTCCTTCACCTTAGAGCTGATGTGTGAGGAATATTTCTCTGTTCTACCTGGTCTCCAATACAATCTTGCTCTGTGCCCATTGTCTGAATAGAAAGCGCTTTTGGGTCTAGGTTGTTGTTCAGTCGCTAAGTTGTGTTTGAAATCTTTTCAACCCCGTGGACTGCAGCACACCAGGCTTCCATGTCCTTCACCATCTCCAGGAATTTGCTCAAACTCATGTCCATTGACTCGGTAATGCCATCTGACCATCTCATCCTCTGTCGTCCCCTTCTTCTCCTGCCTTCAATATTTCCCAGCATCAGGGTCTTTTCCAGTGATTCAGCTCTTCACATCAGGTGGCCAAAGTATTGGAGCTTCAGCATCAGTCCTTCCAATGAGTATTCAGGGTTGATTTCCTTTAGGATTGACTGGTTTGATCTCCTTGCAGTCCAAGGGACTCTCAAGAGTCTTCTCCAGCACCACAATTCTTTGACACTCAGTCTTCTTTGTGGTCCAACCCTCACATGAGTACAGGACTACTGGAAAAACCATAACTTTGGCCATACAGACTCGTTTGGTCCCAATAACCTGTTCACGCTTACTGAGAGCGTTTCTGCTTAGCTTGCTCTCTGCTGCCCTCTTGTGGTCACCCTGACCCCTCGCCATTCCTGGTCCTCTGCTCCCTCTCTGCGGCTGCTTTGTTGTAATGCAGGCTCTTGCCAGATTCTTGGCTGAACTGGCTCCCAGCTCCTCGGAAGCATTTTTCAGTTTAACTTCAGTCTTTTCTCTTCAGGTACTACTATCGTAGTTCTTCTAAACTCTTCTGATGCTTTTTAATATTCATCTCCTCTCGTCAGAGATTCTGTGAGAAATGTATCCTGAATGTTACAAGTTTGGGTGCCAGTAAGACCTCTTCAAGGGCTTCTCAGGTGGTGCTACTGGTAAAGAACCCACTTGTGGATGCAGGAGACATAAGAGATGCAGGTTCGATTCATGAGTCAGGAAGGTTCCCTGGAGGATCAGGGGAACTATATGGACTGATCTGTATGAACTGTATGGACTGTGGCTTGCCAGGCTCCTCTGTCCATGGGATTCTCCATGGACAGAGGGAACATGTCTCCATGAATGTGTTCAGTCGCTAAGTCGTGTCCGACTCTTTTTGACCCCATGGAGTGCAGCACAGCAGGCTTCCTTGTCCTTCACCATCTCCAGGAATTTGCTCAAACTCATGTCCAATGAGTTGGTGATGCCATCTGACCATTTCATTTCTGTTGTCTGAACGACTGAACATGTTCCCTCTTGTCCATGGAGAATCCCATGGACAGAGGAGCCTGGCAGGCTACAGTCCATAGGGTCACAAAGAGTTGGACATGATTGAAGCAACTTAGCATGTCTGCACACAAGACCTCTTCAAGTTTTGGATCCTGTTGTCTGTTGTCCTGTTCGACACCAAGCTCTCTGGCCTAGGAATGCTGAAGGAGCAGTATATTGCCATAGGTTATCTAAACATAGGAATCCCCTCCTTTTGCCCTCAACATCAGAGCTTTTTAATAAGAGAGGATACACCGATGCTTGCTTTGCTGAAGGGTGATGGTGGACCTCAGATAGACCCACAAAGCCAGTGCTTCAGAGGGAAGGTGTGTAGATGAGGGATATATCTGCTTTCTCTCTCTTCTAATTGCAAAGCATGCCTAGCAAAGGTAATAAAGGATTACTTAGGCTACAGTCAAGTACACTATTTGTTTGAGAAACTTTGTGGATAAGAATAAAGGGAAATAAATTCAGTGAGATGACGTTAAGCCAAATTTGAGAGGATAGGATGTGAAAATCAGGGACTGAAGAGCTTTATCTTTATCCCAAAGTCAGTGGCAAAATTTTTTGAAGCAGAATGTTATGTGATTGAATTGCTATTAATCCTCAGATTCAGTGCAGCAAAGATGTTCACTCTTTTTCCCTCTGAATCTGCAAATTTAGTGCAATCCCATGCTGACTTCCAATGTTTTGTTTTATGGAACTTGATCAGTCAGTTCTAACAATCCATTGGAAAATGAAGTCAAGAATAGCCACAATGTTTAAAAAACATGTGGAGAGGCGATAGTGACTTTTCCCACTGTCCTTAAGTTACTTTAAGTAGCAGTAACTTGTCAGGAGCTGTCTATTTTGCACATGGTAGTGTATATAAGTCAATGCTACTTTCTCCATTCATCCTACTTGCTCCACTGTGTCCACAAGTCTACTATCTATATCTGACCTAGAGGGGTGGGATGGGGGGAGGGGAGGGAAGCGCAAGAGGGAGGTGCTACCTGTATAATTATGGCTGATTCGTGGTGTTGTTCGGCAGAAACCAACGTAACATGGTAAAGCAATTCTCCCCCAATTAAAAATAAATTAACAAAAAAAGAACGTGAAAAAAATTGTGTCGGTGAAAATGTTGAGGCGTTGACATAAAAATATGCAGATAGTTTCAAGGAACAAGAGAAAGCGTAGTAGTCACAAACCAATGTGAAAATTTAGTGTATGAGGAATAATACACTGTGTCGTACACTATACTTCTAATTAGTGCCCAAGGATTCAAGTACTTAATGAATGGCATTACAATAGTTTGATATCTGTTTGACAGTTGGGGTGGGCTCAAGCCCTTCCTTATTCCATATACAAAGATAAACTTTAGATGGTCTGACATGCTAAGTTTTATAAAGAAAACAAAACTAAAAGAAATTGTTAAAAACTATAGAAAGGATGTTTAATCTCAGAGTAGGAAAGACCTTCCTATGTAAGAGGAACTCACAATCTCACAATCCCAGCTCACAGTCTCTAAAAGGAAGGGCTGGCTAGTTTATATCAGTTTCATTTTCTCTTTTTCCCTCTTTGTTTTGCATTTTTATTTTACATTGGCTGTAGTTGACTTACAGTCTTACGTTAGTTTCAGGTGTAGAGCAAACTGATTCAGTTATACGTATACATGTATCTATTATTTTTCAAATTATTTTCCCATTTCTCAATATTGCAGAATATTGAGCAGAGTTCCCTGTGCTACATAGAAGGTTACTGTATGATTTTTAAAAATTGCTATATATTGTAGATGCCATTAAGGCAAAAGCTGTAAGTTACAGATTGTGATAATTTAGTTATAACATAACCAAGTTTTGAATTGCTAATATGCAGAATAGTCAATAAGTACATATAAAGGACAATTCAGAAACTTACACAAAGAAATTTACACAAAGGGTATGAGTAGGAGCTTTTAGAAAAGGTATAGTTGTCCAATAAACATCTGAAAAGATCTGCTCCATGTGAATTTTGAGAAATACAAGATAAAGCAACAGAGAAATCCAAGATTTTTAAAAATTAAAATGACGGATAATATCCAGTGTTGGCAAGCATTTGGGAAAACAGGAACCTTTATTTATTGTTAGTAAGAATGTAAATTGGTGCAGTCTTTTTGCAGATATTTTGGCAGGATGTATCAAAATTAAAAATGGAAATACCAGTTGTGCTATTTCCACCAACCTGTGCTATAGATCTATTCATATGAGTGCCATGATTTATGTACAAGATTCACGTCTTTGTTTACAGTCGTGAAAAATGGAAAATAATCTGAATATCCATCAACAGTGAATTGGTCAAATAAATTATGCTATAGTCATACTTTGTAATGACATTTAACAATTAAAAAGAAGGAGGTGAATTTATATGTACCAACAAGGAAAGATAACCAAGATGTATTGTTAAGAGGAAATGCAAAGATAATACACATATTGTTATCCTATTGTGTAAAGTAAGAGAAAAAACTAAAAAGACATGTTTGCATATGTTATATTTCACATGTAACACTTGAAAATGTGGGTTAGTGTGAATGAATAGGTACTTACTGGCTGTGTGTCCTTGGGCAAGATGCTTAACCTCTCAATATTTTATTCTCCTTGGATGGAAAATACAGATAATAGTAGTACATATCCCCTAGGGTTGTGTGATGTTAGGCTTAAATAAATTAATCTACTTAAAGTGCTTTGAATAGTGCCTGGCACATAGTACTCACTTGATGAGTGCCCCTATTATTCAAACACATATTAAACTTGGAGAATTATTATTTGGGAGGATGGGAATTATTATTTGGGAGGATGGGATGAGATTTCAGATTCTGAATTATTTTTGGAGCTTATTCTAAAGAAGGTCATTCAAAGCTGATTTAGAAATCCAGGAACAAAATCAGACAGTCCTGAGTTGGGGGATGCTGTTGGAAATGGAAAGGAGACTCTGAGTTTGGTGTTGGTGATGGAAGGGCCGAGAGTCAGAAGGCAGGGGCCACTCTCAGTTTGGGGGTTTGATGATGGACTTAGAAAATGCTGCAGCGTGGAACAAAGTAGTGGAGATAGGAGACTGTTTCTGTGGGGTGAAGTATTTTGGAATAGAGGAAGATTAGTTTTGTTTTAAATTATGTTCTTTAAGCTTCTGGAAACCCATCTACTAGGAAGTAGTCAGTAGACTGGGCGTAAACACTGGCACTCTGGAGAAAGATGAAGTTCCAACTACCCTCTGAGGTAGAACAGCAGAAAAAGTCTCCAGTTCTTAGGTCTCATTGTAAGGATTTCCATCTAATATTCCCATTATAAAAATAAATGATTGTGATATTATGGAATAATCTCTGGGTAAAGGGGGCAGAGAACCTGTTCTGGTCAATTTGTTCGTCTATTCATTTTTCCCCCCAACAAATATAAATTGAGCAACTCTCATGTGCCAGACACAGCTCAGACTGATGAAGTAGAAGAAGCTCAGTTGTTCACCATCTGATTTAGGAGACAGACATGAACAAAACTGATTGCAATACAGTATGCTCAGTGCTCCAATAGCCATCTGCACAGGGCTGTATGAAGAGGGGTGTGATCCAGTCTGCTTAGGGTTGTGGGGGAAGTAAGGGAAATGTGATAGAAAATGAGATGGCTGAGCTGAACCTTCCAGGAGGAGAAACAATCCTCCAGGAAGATGTGAGGGTGCAGAGAAGGGGAGGGCCTTCCAGAAAGAGGAAGTATCACATCTCAAAGCATGTTAGCATGGGACTGGAACAGCTTTTTTGTTGGTGGTGGTAGCTTTTTTTGGTTTCTATTATAGAGAACCGTCAGTACTTTGGCATGGCATGGCATGGCATGGGGGTGAGAATATTAGTAAGTGAATTGAAAAAAGTAGCAGGGATCAGATCGTAGGTGGTGGGAGAAATATCAATAACCTCAGATACACAGATGACACCACCCTTATGGCAGAAAGTGAAGAGGAACTCAAGAGCCTCTTGATGAAAGTGAAAGAGGAGAGTGAAAAAGTTGGCTTAAAACTCAACATTCAGAAAACTAAGATCATGGCATCCGGTCCCATCACTTCATGGAAAATAGATGGGGAAACAGTGGAAACAGTGGCTGACTTTATTTTTCTGGGCTCCAAAATCACTGAAGATGGTGACTGCAGCCATGAAATTAAAAGACGCTTGCTCCTTGGAAGAAAAGCTATGACCAACCTAGACAGCATGTTAAAAAGTAGAGACATTGTTACTTTGCCAACAAAGGTCCATCTAGTCAAGACTATGGTTTTTCCAGTAGTCATGTATGGATGTGAGAGTTGACCTATAAAGAAAGCTGAGCACCGAAGAATTGATGCTTTTGAACTGTGATGTTGGGGAAGACTCTTGAGAGTCTCTTGCTCTACAAGGAGATCCAACCAGTCAATCTTAAAGGAAATCAGTACTTAATGTTCATTGGAAGGACTGATGCTAAAGCTGAAACTTCAATACTTTGGCACCTGATGCAACAGACTGACTCATTGGAAAAGATCCTGCTGCTAGGAAAGACTGAAGGCAGGAGGAGAAGGGGACAACAGAGGATGAGATGGTTGGATAGCATCACCGACTTGATGGACATGAGTTTGATTAAGCACCAGGAGTTGGTGATGGACAGGGAAGCCTGCGTGCTGCAGTCCATGGGGTTGCAAAGAACTGGACACAACTGAGTGACTGAACTGAACTGAACTGAACTAGGCCACAGGGGAACATTGAGGGGTTTCATCTTCCAGAAAAATCACAATTGCTCTTGTCGGTGGCATGGCAGATGGGTGGAAGGGGAAAAGGGATGGTTACAGGTAGACAAGTGAGGGTTATTAACATTTTCAAATCACCATGGTTTGAAAAGAGGAAAACTAAGGAACTAAAAGCGGTGAGAATGGAGAGTGAGGGACAGATTTGAGAGGTAGTGAAGGGGCAGAATTGGTAGAACTCAGCTGATTAAATTTGGAAGATAAAGGTGAGGAAAGGAGCATTGACAGGCTCCATGTTTCCAGCTTAAGTGATTGGATGGTCTGTTCCTACTCCCCAGGATATAAAAAATCAGTCTTCTTCTTTCCATTTGCTGTTGTGTAATCTGTTCTATTTCTGGGGTCCACATCTCATCATAACTTACCTTGATGACTGCCAAAGCCTCCTTGCTGTGACCTCTTGAAGTTATCTACCATGCAACATCCAGAGTGATCTATCAAAAATGCAAATCAAATCATAGTTTCTCCCTTACCTAAAACCTTTCACTGCCTCTGCATCTGCTGCAGGATGAAAATCGAAGGCCTTTAACATGACATATAACGGTCTCTAAGATGTGGTCTTTCTAGCCATATTCTTTGTCATTCCCTGCCTGAGACTTTGGACTTAAGCAACCTCTCATTTCTTGTAGTATCACACACAGAGCTATATATTTGTTTGTTCTCTTCTCTCTAAAGTCTTTAGTGTGCCTTCCTTTCTCTGTTTCCCCAACACACACACAACCATACACTCTCCCTGTCCCAACCTCTTTTGCTCCGATTAACAACAGTTCTTACTTTAAAACTCAGATGAGGTCTGCAGCCCTGGAAAACTCAGGCCTCACAGCCTGGATTAGTTTGCCCATATTTCTGGATATTATAGCACACTGGACCTACCTCTACAGTCATTCAGCTTTTTTTGTTTTATGATTCTGTGTATTTTCTGTTTCTCACCATAATCCAGAGCAGATACAGTATCTTCATGATCTCTGTGTCTCAAATGCCTAGCACATTTTCTGGTATATAGTGTGTATTTATGGGCCTGTGGAATAAATAAATTAATAAATGAGTAGGCACTACCATTAGCTAGATAGGTGGAACAGGAGAGCAGAAGATTGATGGGGGACTATAAGCTCAGGTTTGTACAGTTTACAATTGAGAGTCCTGCGAGTCACATAGGGATGGCTATTTCAGGGCGGCCAAATACATCAATCTGGCTTTCAGGTGAGATGTCTGGCTTTCAGATACGGGTATGGGAATTTTTAGCTCATAGTTGGTAGTATATGGTATGGTGCTCTTTAAGATCATTCACAGTGAAAATATAAGAGAGAAAGGCACACTTTAGGGCAGTATTTTTGACCGCAACCCACAGAAAAAAATTAGTTTTTATTATGCCCCAGAACACATACACTCACACAAGTCCATGAACATGTAATTAAAACAAAAATTTTATGAAGCAGTATATAGTCCTTTTAGACAGTGATGCCCTCTGATGTATTTTTTTATTTCATCCTGTCTTATCCTATCCTATCATTTCTTTTCTATTTAATAGTATACAAATGCTGCTAAACATTCTGACTGGCAGTCTGACAAACAGTCCTCTGTAGAACACTGGTATTTAAGAAGAAAGAGGAGGAGCTCGTGAAGGAGGCTCAGAAAGAAAGCACAGGGCGGGGGGCGCTGTGAAGTAGGTGGCAAATTAGAAGAGAGTGATGTGTGTCACAGAAACCAGAGGATGGAACAGTTTTGAGAGAACAGGTGTGGTCAGATGTGTGAAGTGCTGCAGAAAGGTGAAGTGAGACTATCAATTTGGAGAGGGCGTTTTTGCATTATCCCAGTTGAAGTCAATTGAGGACTAGGTAGGGGGTAAAAGAAGGAAGCCTGAGCCTAAGCTCTTCTCTATAAAAATGGAGACTACCTGGCAGTAGTCTGCTGAGGAGTTTCTCATCCTTTATCTCATTTACTCCTTTAAGGCATTATTATTTGTGTGCATTTTAGAAATCAAAAGAGTAATTCAAACCTCAGAGAGGTTCATTTAGGTGCCCTGTGGTGCCCATCATCACATAGTAAGTTGGAGAACTGAGATTCAAACCTTGGTCAATCCTGACTTTAAAGTCTGTAGTTTTCCAATTGCACCGTAATGGTTAGTCTATTTTTGTAATTTTGGATAAGTAATTTAATTTCTATGGTCACGAGTTTACTAATCTATGTAATTACAGATGGAGAGGGTTGACAAAAATTATAGACTACAGAAATGTAGAAAATAAAGAGCTAGCATGTACTCACTGAGCATTATCAATTTAATCTTCAAACTATTTTTAAAAATTTATTAGTGTCACAAGAGCATGTGGTAAAAATTCAACTGAAGCATAAGGTTAAAAATGAGACAATTATTTTAAACTCGTTTTCCATTTGGAGGCTTCAGTGGTCCTGAGAAGAGTTTATTTAATACTTTTGATTTTCTAATTTATCAGTTAAGACTGAATACTTAACTGATTTTAGCATTTTGGTCTTCCTCTCCCTCACCTTCCCTATACCCAATGCATAGCGACTGTGTTGAAGATTCAAGAGTGATTCAGTGATACCATAAAGGAATAAAAATGGCACTGAAGTTTAACAGTGCTCTTTTTTATATATGAAAGTTTCAAGAGTACATCCTAAGAATGCTCATTACAAGGAAAATTTTTTTAAATTTTTTTATTTGGCTGTGCCAGGTGTTAGTTTTAGCATATGGGATCTAATTCCTTGACCAGGGATTGAACCTGTGCCCCCCTTGCATTGGGAGTACAAAGTCATAGCCACTGGACCACCAGAGAAGTCCTGGAAAAAAAAAATTATTTCTTAAATTTTTGCATCTGTATGAGATGAACAAGTGCTCTATTTTATCCAAGGATTGAATCTGTTAAAGTGTGTTTTCACCTACCTGTTATTTGATGTATTTCACTGAAAGATGTTTTGATGATTGATTAAAAAAAAAAAAAGGCACCAAAGCAGGAATCAGAAAACCTGGAATTGAGTGCCAGCTTTGTGAATGACTAACTGACTGATCTCGAGCAAGTTATTTTATTTATCTGGACGGCAGATAAACATGTCCTGTGTTTTTCTTAAGGTAACTGGAAGGGGAGTGAGCCACTAAAGGGGAGCCTACATAGAGCCTCCTTACCTAGTGCTGCTGTCTGTCTTCTAGACGCCACAGCCTCTCCTTCTCCCTCTATCTCTCCCTCTATCTCTCCCTCTATCTCTCCCTCTATCTCTCGCTCTGTCCTGTGGCTGTTTCCAGGCCTGCCTGGCCCTCCTGTCCTTCCTTGGGCTATCCCCCTCTGAACACAAATGCGGGGAAAGTTCTCAGAATCTCACTTCCTGGGATGAATCTCATGGGCATCCCGTGCCTCTCAGCGATGCCCTCTGTGGAGTGGTGGCAGAGGTCAGAACACGGCTCCTCAGCCCCACCACTTCCGAGCTGAGTGACTTTGGGCATGTCACTTAGTGTCTTTCATCAAGGTTTTTCTTTTGTAAAAGGAGCATAAGGATAATCACTTTTTCCATAATCTAGGGCTGTTCTGATGATAAAATGAGATAAAAAATTCAAAATCCTTTTATCATCATTATGTCTATTGTTAATAATGATTCTTAGAATCATAGATAGGTAGCAGGAGGAAGGACCTTGGAAATTCAGCTGCCACTTTTTAGAGGAGGAGAAACTGCACCTGGAGGAGATCAACTGGTTTACTCAACATAGAATGCTTTCCCTTGACCCTGTTTCCAGTGCGGGGGCTGAGTACTCTTTAGCTCAGGCTTTAGAAGTCCCAGTCTTCTGTAGGTAGTAATGGACTGTCGTGTAAGGATAAACTGTATAGTATAGATGTTGCTATGGCTTGTCACGGGCATCATTGACTCAATGAACATGAACTTGAGCAAACTCCAAGAGATAGTGAAGGACAGGGAAGCCTGGTATGCTGCAGTTCATGGGGTCACAAAGAGCTGGACACGACTTAGTGACTGAACAACAACAACTACAACAACAACAACAGCAATCGCTTGTCAAGCAGAAGGTCCTTACATAAGGACAAATTTAGTTCCCGGAAGTGAAACTTTCATGGGTGTACTTTTCAGTTGAGTTAAACTGATGTATTGTAAAAGATGAGTACCTTTCTTGTCTGGCAGTTATGGAGTCTGCTTTGCTGTGTTCACCTCAAGGTTTCTTCCTGGCTGAACAGGAAGTGGAGCTGAGGTAAGCAAAAGAGAAAGAAAGCCCAGTTTACTCCTAATATTAGGCAAAACCAATGTTCTTGAATCCCTTGGCCAACGACTACAGAGTAATTGGCGTTTTAAGGATCCATCTTCTAATTCTTTGACCTCTAGCCTAGAGCATTTGACCTTTTAAGAACCAAGGGCCCCGTCACTGTGAAGATTAAGAAGCCTAGTTACCAGTCCGTCCTCTGGTAACTCAATGCCATGGGGATTAGCAGGGCCCTATTCAGGGCCTCCCGGTTTTAAAGCCAGTGGTGCACAGAGCCCCGATCAAAGAGGTAGAAGAGACCAGGTGTGTCGTGGAGACAGGAAGATTCCAGGGTGTCTAGAGGTGAAAATGGAAAGGAAGGGAAGGACCAGCAGGTCATTCTGGACAACCCTCAGGAATCTTGATCTGTGTGGACTGGGTAGAGGAGATTCAGAACAAGAACTATAAACTGAAGATTTAAGAAGGAGAAAAGCTCTGGGCTAGGAAGATGGGCAGAAAAGAAAGAGATCTGGGAAATGAAATCTGGAGGAAGGAAAAAGAGAGCCTGAGGATGAAGGAAAGACAAAATCAAGACTCTGGAGCCAAGTGACAGTCTACTGAGAGGGTGAGGGTCAAGGAGCTTGAGAGGCTGGGAAACTCAAAAAACCTTCAGGATGGCGGTTACAGAGGGCAAAGACAGAGAGGAGCAGTGGGCTGAATCTGGGAGAGACCAGGAACAGTGAGCTTGGGCAATAGTCTTTAGAGTAGATGGATCCAAGGGGAGATGAGAACAGATAGGGAAAGGGTCAAGAAATTGTGCCTTGCAGAGGGAAAGGATTAGGGAATGCCAGCTACAGAATGTGGGAAGTAGTGAAATGAACATGAATGAGGAGCGGTGCTCTGAAAGAGATGGGAATACCAGACCACCTGACCTGCCTCTTGAGAAATCTGTATGTAGGTCAGGAAGCAACAGATAGAACTGGACATGGAACAACAGACTGATTCCAAATAGGACAAGGAGTACGTCAAGGCTGTATATTGTCACCCTGCTTATTTAACTGATATACAGAGTACATCATGAGAAATGCTGGGCTGGAAGAAGCACAAGCTGGAATCAAGATTGCTGAGAGAAATATCAATAACCTCAGATATGTAGATGACACCACCCTTATGGCAGAAAGTGAAGAAGAACTAAAAAGCCTCTTGATGAAAGTGAGAGAGGAGAGTGAAAAAGTTGGCTTAAAGCTCAACATTCATAAAACTAAGATCATAGCATCTGGTCCCATCATTTCATGGGAAATAGTTGGGGAAACAGTGGAAACAGCATCAGACTTTATTTTTTTGCACTCCAAAATCATTGCTGATGGTGATTGCAGCCATGAAATTAAAAGACGCTTACTCCTTGGAAGGAAAGTTATGACCAACCTAGATAGCATTTTAAAAAGCAGAGACATTACTTTGCCAACAAAGGTCCGTCTAGTCAAGGGTATGGTTTTTCCAGTGGTCATGTATGGATGTGAGAGTTGGACAGTGAAGAAAGCTGAGCGCCGCAGAATTGATGCTTTTGAACTGTGGTGTTGGAGAAGACTCTTGAGAGTCCCTTGCACTGCAAGAGATCCAACCAGTCCATCCTAAAGGAGATCAGTCCTGGTTGTTCATTGGAAGGACTGATGTTGAAGCTGAAACTCCAATACTTTGGCCACCTCATGAGAAGAGTTGACTCACTGGAAAAGACCCTGATACTGAGAAGGATTGGGGGCAGGAGGAGAAGGGGACTACAGAGGATAAGATGGCTGGATGGCATCACCGACTCGATGGACATGAGTTTGGGTAGACTCCGGGAGTTGGTGATGGACAGGGAGGCCTGGTGTACTGCCATTCATGGGGTTGCTAAGAGTCGGACACAACTGAGTGACTGAACTGAACTGAGGAGCGGTGTAGACAGAGGGGAAACGGCATTTAAATCAGGAAATGACTAAGGTTGATGTGCCCTGAGGAAAAAGGAGAAACTGATGGACATGGTGAGGAGAAGAACCAGTGAGAAGACGTGGCAGGGAGGTTAATATTAACACACGAGAAGGGGATGACTTAGAGTTAGCAATGGAGGCATAGAGAGCCTGAATGTTTTTTCTTTTTTTTTGATTGCATTGAAAGGCATGTGGGATCTTAGTTCCCTGAGGGATCTAACCCGCACCCCCTGCATTGGAAGTGTGGAGTCTTAACTCCAGGACTGCCAGGGAAATCACTAGAGAGCCTGGATTTTAAAGAGAAGAGTGTTGAACTAGAGAGGAAATACCAGAAATTACACATTTTGGGGGAAAACCTGGGTGAAGCTGAGAGAACATTTCCCAGCAAATTCCCAGAAAGATCTGGTGGGATGTGTCAGTCCACTTCCTCTTCTTTTGCTAGACACTGCTAGCTTCCTCATACTTTTTGACCAAACAGAACATTTGATATCCTTGGAGATATACTCTCTGGAATTTTCTAGTCAGCTGAAAAAGATGGGAGATAGAAGCAAACAGGAAGGAGAGATTCTACCTCCAGATTCTTCAGCATTCCTCAGACCACCTGCCCACACCCCCCACAAGAGGTTGACCTCGGTATCTCCACTGTGACCTTGAGTACCCATTGGAAGTCCAGCCCATTTTTGAAATAGATTGGTTCTAGGTCTACTTTCCAGAAAACTTGAAAAGGCTGGATATCCCAATGGGACTGAGTTATACCTGGAATGGTGTCTGAAAGTTGGATGTTGTGATTAAAGCAAAATTTGCTCTCTATTTGTGCTCCTTTGGCTTCATTACAAGCTCAGTTATTACCTGGATTATCTCACTTCTTTCTACTTAAAGTACAGGGAAAAGATGAGGAGGGAAAAAGCAATCTACAGTCAAGCTCCTTGACTGAAATTGAAAAAGTGGAAGTTGCTCAGTCATGATCTTCCCAACCCAGGGATTGAACCCAGGTTTCCTGCATTACAGACAGATTCTTTACCGTCTGAGCCACCAGGAAAGTCTTGACTGAAGAAGGAAGGAAATAGAAGGCTTTAGGAACATACATACTTTATTATCACAGGTTAGAAAAATGCATGAGAGAAATAGACAAATGACAGGGAGCAAGGCCCAACAAAGATGCAGTGTCTGGAGAAGAACCAAAGACCCTTTGCTTGCCTATGGGTATGTCCCCATTGCCTTCTGTAAGGAGTAGGGAATTATGAACTGAGCATCTGTAACTTCTGCAGAGAAGGGCCTAGCCCCACAGGCCTGTCCTTGCAAAATACCTTTCTCAACCTCCCTGGGAGGTGCTGACAAGAGGAACGAGATGGGCTGACTCTTAGGGGTGAGAAAATAAAATAGTTGTTGGGAACATTAGAAAATGGTATATGGAAACCACTTCTGGAGAATGTGCCCACGTTCATATGAATGAATAAGATTTGGGACACTGTAGGGACTGGATGAAAGTATAGTGTGTAAAGGCTGTACTCTCCAAACAGTTACAGTGTCCTCCTCCATCTAATATCCTTTAGCATTTAAAACATGGATTTGTTGATATAGGTATAGGGAAGCTGTGAGCAGGGCCAACATAGGATGTGGGATTTAATTGAATTTGTTTCTGGGCCAGTGGGACAAGTATCTGGCATTTACCACGTGTATCCCAGCAACACTTTATGAATGAAATAAGGTATGAGCATCACCAGTGTGTCTGTGGGGTCAGAGGGTGGTATTCAATTAGAGGCATGAGTAATGCTTGAGTCATAGATCTTTGGAGAATTCAATCAGTACAAAAATTTTTTTTGGAAGGAGAATGTAGTCATCTTCTTAAGGGTTTACATAAACACAAATGACATACCTAGCTTAGAGAAGAAAAAGATGTACTGTCTTTAATCATTTTGATGGCTTAACCTTATCTTTCCTTCCCCTTTAAAAACTACCACTTTCTTTGACTGTTTCCTTCCTTGTTTTTAAATTAAAAACTTAATTGAGAGACATTATTCACACTTATCAAGAAGCTTTATCTGATTGATGGATTTAAAGTGAAGTAATAGACGTCAGAGGAATGTCTCTTATTTGATAAAAGCCCTTGGACAAAGTCCAGCATATTTTTGTTGACATAGAATATAAGTGTCAAGGATCCTGGAGAGACTCTTGTTGGGGAGGGGTGTTTCTTTGCTAGAATGGAGAGGTTGAGGTGGGGAGTAACAGAGGGATAAAGGAAGGATGTTCATGAGAAAGGAGGCAACTCAGGCAAGATAGTCAAGAATTATAACTCATGGGATAGAGGAAGGAGGGGGACAACATCTTGAAGTCTCAGCTCATCTTTCTCAATAGCATTTTTTATTGCCCCCAGTTTACAATGAGGAAATGGAAGATTGAGAAGTTAAGTCACATTCTCGGAGTTGTGAAGCAAGCAAACTACATAGCTTGCTACTGAAGCTGGCTCTTTGGTTAGTGTGAACCTGGAAAATCAGCACCTTATTTGGCAGGCAATAAGACTAATTCCGGAGAAGGCAATGGCACCCCACTCCAGTACTCTTGCCTGGAAAATCCCATGGAGGGAGGAGCCTGGTAGGCTACAGTCCATGGGGTCCCTAAGAGTCTGACACGACTGAGCGACTTCACTTTCACTTTTCCTTTTCATGCCCTGGAGAAGGAAATGGCAACCCACTCCCGTATTCTTGCCTGGAGAATCCCAGGGACGGCGGAGCCTGGTGGGCCGCCATCTATGGGGTCGCACCGAGTAGGACATGACTGAAGCGACTTAGCAGCAGCAGCAAGACTAATTCCATCCTCCTAGGTGGCTCAGTGGTAAAGAATCTGCCTGCCAAGCAGGATACACAGGTTTGATCCCTGGGTTGGACAGATCCCTTGGAGAAGGAAATGGCAACCCAATCCAGTATTGTTGCCTGGGAAATCCCATGGACAGAGGAGCCTGGTGGGCTACAGTCCTTGGAGTCACAAAAGAGTCGAACATGATTTAGCAACCGAACAGCAACAAACGGCAAGACCAATTCCATCTTTTCCTATCCGTCTTTCAGAGTATTTCCTAGATTAGAGTTTACCTACAGGATCCTTGAAGGTGGGACCATGTCATTATTATCTCTCATTGTTGTATGCCCTAGCCCCAAGTGAGAACATTTCAAACTTGGTGAATGAAGGTCTGGAGGGAGTTGGAGAACTGGGGCTCTTCATTCAGGTTGTGGAGGACACATGATCTCTTAAGATAGTGAAGCTTTGGGCAAAACTCGGGACTGACAGATTCCTTGGGTATGGGGCTAAATCTCTATGAAGAGCAGAGAATGTGTCATGTCTCAGAGAACTTTGACTGAGTCTGGTGGGAAGTATCCTGATAACCTAGGCTTTCCTTTTTCTCCTGCCTGTGGGGCTCATGGCTGGCCTGAGCATTGAGCTTCCCTTTACAAGCACGTGGACCTCCTGATGAGTTCCCTGACTAGCACCTTGTTACTGGCCACTCAAAGTAGTACAGTTTTTGGCCAGCACCAAGTTCTATGTGTCGGATTCTTGGAGTTGTCTAGGGTAAACGTATTAAGAATGGTGCAGTCTGTGCCTCCTTGCTTTAGGTTTGTAATATGCATAATCAGTTTTACTTTTCTGAGCTCCTCTCTCTAGGTCCTAGACAAAAGGCAAGCTTGATTAGAATGGCTGCTTTTCCCCAGGTGTTAGACTCTTCCCTTTGCATCCCAGCCTGGCTGAATCACCTTGCTCCCTGTTGCTCCCTGATCCCATCATTGGGCTATAGGAACGGGTAGGAAAGTATGAGATATTACCCTAGGATACACTCTTAGAGTTAGAAGCGTCCTTTAAGATCTTCTGATCGAAGCCCTTCATATTGTCATGCTGTTCTTCACTTGGCCATCGCCTGTATCTTGAGCTATAATTGGAGGCAGGTGGCAGTGACCAGAGCTGTAGCCCTAGAAGCACACACTGAGCCTGGGGAGAAGGGGATTCTGAGCCAGCACTTTACTCTAGTTGCAACCTTTTGAGTGGGAGTGGGGTCATGAACACTGAACCAGAGTCTTTCAATCAATGTACTGTCATTGGGAACACAGAGGCCAGTTGTCCCCTGATGTGTCTGGGAATCAAATAGGATAAAATGAGCCGAAGGTGAGGTTAGAAGGACTTAGATTAGACTTTCAGAAGGACTGGCATAGTGAAAACAGTGATTGTGGCATGTTTTCTCTAGGAGGCTTTTAAATATAGGAACTGTTTTATTTGATCTAGGGTAGGTATGGATGTCTTTATGTAAGGTTATAGAGTGATGGTCAGTTTGATTGCCTGGGGTCACCTCTAGCAAGCCCAAACAGCTGAGAAATCCTCATGCTTTAAATAAGACAGTCCTGGGAGGAAAGAAAGGCAGACTTGGAGCTGGGGAAGGTGGGGGAAGGGAGGCAGGTATTCGTGCAGGGTTGCTTGAAGACCATCTGTGTTTCATTACAGAGCTGCCACACTCACCCTCCCCCCCGTGTGCCCTTCTTCCCACCTTCCTCTCTTTCTCTCTGTCTCTCTCTCAAACACACAGACCACTGCCCCCTCTCCACTCCCATCCTTCACTCTAGAGAGGATGTTGAAGGAACACCATATCAGACTCCCGTTCCCTCTTCCCAGGCTCCACAGATACAGCTCTCAAAGCTGAGAACTGTACCGTCTTCTGGAGCCCAGTTTCCCTGCTAGTCTCTGCTGCCGTTCACACTGTTTCTTTACGGAGGCAGCTTCTTTGTCTCGGGGATCGAGGGTTTTCCTAAATCTCCCAGCTTTGCCCAGCCCCTGCCTGAGAATAGCTGGACTGGGATGAAACCACAGTGAGGGAGAGGGGTGGAGGTAGAGAAGGCTTCGGGTTTTCTCTGCTGGACTGGGTGCACTCTGCTTAATTAGCATGAGAATAGAAAGACATTCTCCCTACCTCCCTTAGGGATGGAGAGGAAAGAAGAGCAAAGACTCTAGCTCTGTCCTACTCCATCAGAGATTCTGGGACTGGTGAAATGACCACTTTCACATTCCTCCGATCCTCTGCGGACCCCAGGACCCACGGTACTGAGAAAAGCTTTGATGGAGCCGGCTGGTGGATCTCCACTCCAGATTTTCCAGCTGTCCCTGTCCCCCCACCGCTCAGAGAGCAGGATGCTGAGATGGCTCGGTGATGCAGAAGGTATGTGCTTTTTCAGTTCTGGTGCTGATGCTGTGTGTGTGGTGAGGTCTCTGTGGCGCAATGGACGAGCGCGCTGGACTTCTAATCCAGAGGTTCCGGGTTCGAGTCCCGGCAGAGATGGTCACCTGGCAGGTACCTCTTTTATTTTATATGCTGTCATGCTAGGTTGATAGTTATATTTATTCCTCCCTGGGGGCTCTGGGAAGAGAAAGAAAACCCCTTTCCTTGGAAATCCTGGACCTCCCCTCTTTTTCTGTCTCCTCCCTCTTTGTTCTTTCCCTGTTTCTCCCTTATTAATTTTCTATTGTCTAGCGAAGCCTCAGATGCCTGCTACATCTCTCCGCTCAGCCTGACACAGCCTTTGAATCCTTTGCTTCACAGAAAAATCACTGGCAAAGAGTGACTGGGATGCCTGGCCATAGGTTTTGAAACCACTATGGCTCCATTCCTTTAACACTGAGCACATGAAAAGGCAGATCATCCCATATGCTGATAAGGAAAAGTCCAATTGTCCTCTAAGGTAACACTCATCTTGACCAAGATGGGTCAGGAGGTGGGTGAGGTCCTGTAGAGGGTGATTTCCTGTGCTATCTTTGTGGGCTATCCTTTTGTATTCCAAAGGATAGGCTTTTTTGTGTGTGCTAAAGCTCATTACTCACTTCCTCATCTACAAGGTGAGATGTAATCATTGTTCCTTGTCTCAGCAAGGAACTACACAGCAGCACGCTAATTACCAGCAGCAGACGAACTTGTCCTCAGAAAGTCAAGGTCTTATACTTCAATGGTCTTGACTGAAAAGTTCGCAGCCTTTCCTGCTTGCAGGACAGGCTTTGAGGTTTGTATCGAAATGTTATTTTCATAATTCTTGGTTTCCAGCAAGCAGTTTTCTCACCAGCTCTCTCATCCCGCATCCACTTCAGCTCTCTTTCCCTGTTTCATCTAATGGGCCATATTCAGGAAGATTGGGAGCTTGGTCGAATTGGTTTTCTATTTTGGGCTGGTCTGGCTCTCTCCATTTCATATTGCAGCCTCTAGTCTATTAGCTAGAGGGAACCGCCTGAGCCGGGAACTGACCTCCACCTCGGGTGAACTCAGGAAACCTGAGGAGACTCACCTCTTCTCCTAACTGCTGGGGAGTCAGCATCTCTCCAACCCACGGCTCTGGACAGGTGACCAGAGGACACGGCCGGCTGTCACTTGTGTTCAAAAGAAGCTGGGGTGGGGTGAGATAGGAGAATCCAATCCATGCTAAGAAGTGGGGAATTGATATGGCAGACAGGAGGACTCTGGAAGAAGACTGATATTTTTTTTTAGCCTGGGGACTTGTGCATGTTTGCAGCAAACTGAAACTCCTGAAATTCTTTTGAAGTTAGTCTGGTACTTTTAAAGGGACTTAGGAATCTTGCAAAAAGAAGCAATACAGCTTTACCTTCCTGAGTTACTTTGATGGAACACCAGTTCTGATATTAACTCTTTCCTTACAGCCCCGATGGATATGGCTTTTGGACCTGAAATCCCTAGACAGCCCTTCTGGAGCCTTTTATTTTTAGCTCAGCTTATCCTAGGTCTTTTTGCTTTAAGGTCAGGCCTGAAAGGAAAAATTGGTCTGTGTGTGTGGATGGGCCATGGGGGGTTGTAGGGAAGGAGTTTACAGAAGAGGCATTTCGGAGTTTTCAGCCATAATCCAGAATACTACCTTCATCTTTCTAGTCCACCCCTCACTCCCCTGCATCATTCTATTATAATGGTGCTGCTGAATGGTAACAGTTTTGAAAAGTAAGAGGGTTGTCCCTCTAGCACTGTGAAAGTTCGGAACAAGGGTATACATTCATCATGGCTCACTCGAAGCTTTTCTCGATTCTGGACGCTCTCTATGAATGTATTCTTTATGAACTGTAGTCTTTATGAAATTGTGGGAGCTGGGATGGGATGTGTGCCCAAGTAGGCAGTGAATTGAGATTCATTTAAGTGCTTGATGAGGGTGCAATGTAGCCAGCTCCTCAGGTCAATTTCTATATTAGTGAGAATTTAACTCCACAGATAATCCCCCGTACCTGATTGTAGCTAGACAATGGTTTCCATTTTCTAACTTGGAATCAGGAGATCTTGGTTTAAGTTGCAGCTTTGCCAAGTTTCCAAGCCTCTCTGACCTTTAACTTGCTTATTTATTAGAACAAAATTGTACTATCTATCTTCCAAATGTGATAATGAATGAGAAAGTCCATTGTACAGCTCTATATAGCTCTGTAGAGCTGTGTACAAGTATATAGGTTTTGTTAGTTTGGGAGTTGCTTTTGTCTCACTCCTCAGCATGAAGAAAAGGTGCCTGGCCAGAGAGAAGGGAAATGAAAGGCTCTGAATGATCAGCCCCTGCCTGGAACCTCCAGGATGGCTGTATGCCACCAGCTGGGGCTGGTACTGACATGTGCTACCCTAACAAAGAGGATGGAATGGACTTTCTAGCTGGTGGAGTCCTTCAGAGGGCAGATGGCCCCTCTGTTCCTTACATAGGTGACTTCATCTCAGCTGGGTAGGTAGAGGTCCCTGCTAGCTATACCACTGAAGGGAACTAACAGCTTCCACTTATTTAGACATCACCCAGCTTTTAGCTCCCTCAGCCTCTGAGGGGTGATGTTTTGGGAACTTGTAGAAGAACATCCCCAGGACCAGTGGCAAGATCGTCCACATTGGTAAAAATTCTTATATATGTGCTAGCAACATTTTTCTTAACACAAGAGAGAGAATTTTTAATTTATGAATATCATTTTAAAGATCTCAGAATATAAAATAGAAATGGGTGGATTTTTTTTTTTAATGAAGTCACTTCACTGTAGGACTCAAATGCTTCACAGATGCTGAAAATGACCATTAATTACAAAGTGTGCAGACAGGATATGTCTTATTTATTATTGTATTCTCACTGCTTGAAATATGGTCAGCATTTGATGGATATGTTTGAAAGAATTACTGCTGACTTAGATTGGCTATAAATTATCTGGATATGAAAGAGAAAGAGCCATAGCTCCTAGGGATCAGGAACATAGGCAGTGTCTTCTTGCATTAATTCATCCACTTTACAAATATTTATCAAGCACCCACTTTATGCCACTTTCCTGGCACAGGGATCCAAAATAGCATTTCCCACTTCCCTCATGAGTGCATATTTCTGTGACAGAGACAAAGAATAGGTAGGTAAACAATATTATATTAGAATTGTAGGTAGAGATACCTGCTGGAGGAATCGATGATAAAAGAGTGATGTGAAGCCTGGTGGTCACGGAAGACTTTCCCAGGAGGTGGCATGTGAGTGAAGAGTAAATGAAGCAAGAGAGCTCGATGAAATCCAGATGATGGGCATTCCAAACAGAGAAACAGCAAGAGCAGAGAGCCTGAGGTGGGCATGAGCTTGATGACTTTGAGGGAAAAGCACAAAGGTTAGTGTGGCTGGAGTGGAGAGAGTGATGAAGAGAGTCAAGCTCAGAGATTAATATGGGACATGTTGGAACTTCCCTAGCAGAGCAGTGGTTAAGATTCAATGCTTCTAATAAAGGGGCATGGGTTCAATCCCTGATTGGGGAACTAAGATCCCACATACCATGGTAGTGTGGTAAAAAAAAAAAAAAAATGGGGCATGTCATACAGGATAATGTACTCAATCCCATCACAGCCAACTCTGCTTTGTGTATTAAGTCTAGTATCTCCTCACTTGTCCTTTGCTATCCTGCAATGAAATTTATAGGTAATACAACTTATAATTAAAACAAATCAATAAAATATCCTTTTTTGAAATATAAGGAAATGTAATAAATGCTATGTATTTTAATATGTAAATGCCACGCTATCAGTCTTATACCTATATGAAGAATCACCTCCAATACAATAACTGTAGATGCAGATACGCAAAAAAGTGCAGGTATATTATAAATATCACAAAGAATATCAATCATCAGCAGTGTTGTGACTTTCCAAACTGGTGCACACTTGTTGATAAATTTATGATCAAAACAAATTAAATATTCTTGCAAAGCATGCACCATTTTGCATTCCTGAGTATTTTAGGAAATTTGAAACCATGCAGGAAACTGTATTTATATGGAAAAATGAGATAGACTTTAGGTCCAGATACCAGCAACTAGCCTTTCAGTAGGTCATTCAAAAGAAGTGCACTGCATGGGGCAAGTCTTCTTTGTGTGAGATGCATCTACATATTGCAGGACACATGAATCCCAGGTACCCTTCCTCTCTGTAGCTAGTAGTGGTCCCCAATCATTACAGAAACAAAGCAAAAAAAAAAAAATACTCCACCAGATTTTCAAATCACTACCTCAGGGCTATTGCAGACCAAGTGGTAAGTCTTGTAGATCAAGCTTTCCTTCATGCTAATGAAAAGTCATTGGTGGGTTTGAGCAGAGGAGTGGTGGAATCTGATTTATGTGTTAAAGGGCTAGTTTTGACTGTTGGTAAAGAATAGCCTGTGTTGGGGAGAAGGGAACATTTTCTGGTCTTTTGGACACAACACCTTTTGGAATCAGCCGGGGGTGGCACTGTGGTTCCCAATGACACCACTAGAAATGGAGGGTTTTATAACAATGTCCACCTACAAACATGATCTGTCATCTCTAGAGAGCTAGCCTGGCATGGATCATTTATATTTTGCCTAGGAACTAGTTAGTTTATTATCCTTACAGTGATTCCACTTACTAGCAAAAATGTTCATTTTTGTTTGCATTGAAAAGCCATAGGAAATGGAACCTATTCTCCTAAACATGATTTCAGTGTTTATGGCTGTTTTCAGTTTCTATAAATTATAATGGAACAGAATGTCTTTAAACTTCTTTGTGTCCTCCTTGGAAGATGTATCTTTTTGCTTCTGTAATGTAATGTTGTCCTGTGATGGTTCTACTGAGAGAATGGATGGTGGGCGAGACACAGAGTCTTATGATACAGGAAGCTGGAAACACAAGCACAGCGAAGGAAACAACAGTATGGGGACAACACGGACCCAGGTCTGTGTCAGAGGTCTTGCTGTCTACTTGTGTAACTTTGGGCATGCGCTAGGTTTCTTGAGCCTTGGTTTCCTCTTCTAGAAACTGAGCCCATTAATATCTAGAATTAAATAAGGTAAAGTGGAAACGGGTCTGGATAGGTAGATCCATAATAGGTGCAGAAACAAACTAGCTTCCTTTGTTTATGATGTTTACTGAAGAGCCAGCCTTCTTCAGATTGAGCGTTTCAAGCTAGTTTCTTGGAGATCGTGTGTGAGGCTCTGGGGGACTTAGCCATGGACCACATGTCTCCGTACCTTGAAAATGCTTGGGCATAGTGGAGTGCTAGAGGGAGTAAGAAATGCATGATGCATCTTACAGTAGTTACCACCAAAAGGACTGTCTCTCTCCCGTGCTCATATGGAAGCTCTGGACTTCTCTCTGGGGCTCTGAACGTAGAAACCTGCAGGAATCATTAGTCCAGTTCTGGGAACAAGGTTTCACAGGCCCCATGGAGAGGGTCATGTGAAGTCTTTTCAACTAGGAGAAATGCTGGGCTTTAAATCCAGGTATGAGGACCAGGGTGTCCAGAGAACAGACAGATTCCTGGGGAGCTGGGAGGAGATAGGAGTCCAGAGATTGGCTGCTGTGTTCCTGGCCAGGGCACTTTCTGGGAGTTGCCTGCCATGGACCCAGCCCAGTCCTGAGTTTTGGAAGAGCATTATCTGGGAATCACTAACAGCCCCTAATAATCTTCCTTTTACTACATCTGTAGTCCACTTTTGAGGAGGGACATGGTGCCATCCAAAATAGCAGACAATTTAGAACCAATTATGCCTATTTTGAAGGAATACGCAGCTTATTTTCTTTTCTAATTATGCACAAACTTCCAACAGTACTTTAACATGTTTTTACTTAACTGTGCCCCTAACAGTGGAAGAGAGTGATTTTTTACCCCCAGATGTCAGGAAGCAGAGACTAAAGTGGCTTTTGACAAGTACAATATTTCTTTGAAGTCTTATGCTTTATGCTGTATTTTAGTATAGTTTTGGGGTTCTACTTCATCATATCTGCATTTTAGGTACATAAATAATTATCTGGCTGCAAACTTTATAGTAAAAATAGTGCCTGGCATGTCCCACATATGAGTATCTGGTATATACTAGTTACAAAAGCACAGAAATATACTAATATTAAAAATGAGTTTGTGACCTCTGATTATTCACTCAGAGATGACGGGGGATGTAGCCTGGAGACAGGTTAAGTAGACAGAAACCTGACAGAGAATGAACACTCATTCAGTTACTCATTCAACAAATACTTACTTAGCGCCTACTATGTGCTAAGCATTGAACTAGGTGCTGGCAGGATACAAGGATGAACAAAGAGAGGCACAGATTATCACGCAAATACATTGTAGAATTGCAACTACGAATGAAAGGTCAGATGTTAGAGAAGGGGACGTTTATGGTGGAGGGAGCTGACCTCCTCGGAGGGGCCAAGGAAAGCTTCTTCCAGGAAATGTCTCTTGACTTGACTCTGAAGATCAGTAGGAAATAACCAGGCAGAGAATGAAGGAAAGAGCTTTCCAGACAGAGGAACAGGGAGCACAAAGGTCTCATGGTGGGAGAGAGAATAAATGGCTAAAAAGCGAGTGTGGTTTGACTTCAGAGAGGAAGGCATAAAGAGGCATGAAATGAAATTGGAGAGAGACAAGAAGCTGACCCACAGGGCTTTGTCATGACTGTAGGGGTTTTGTCTTTATCTGAAAAACGGGGAAACCACTGAAGGGTTTTAAGCCAAAGAATAACGTGATTAGCTTTGCATTTTAGAATGATTGCTCCAGCTGCTGTTCAGACGATAGGGTGGAAGGGTGCCAAGACAGACACTGAAGCTGAATAGCAGTTCAGTAGTCGTTGTGAGAAGTGAGGTTAGCTTGGATTGGGCGGTGGTGGTGGTGGTGTAGTTAGAGAAAAGTAGATGGATTTTAGAGATATTTATGAGTAAAAATGTGCAGGATTTGGTAGTAGATCGACAATGGTACAAAGAGGAATGAGCTGTCAAAGGTGACTCCAAGAAAGCCAAAAATAAGCAGAACTAAACTTATCCGTTAGAGTAAGATATGTGAAAGCCAGTGGTAGGGTTTTTTTTTTTTTGCACTTTCTATGGAGTAAAAGGGCAAGAAACCAGATTGGGGTGCAGAGGGAAGGGGAGGGGAGGACGAGGAGAGAACACAGAAAGGCCACTCTTAGAAGTCTGGCTGAGAAGGGATGATGGAAAGCTGGTGAGCCACCTTCTGTCTTGCTGAAGGAAGGAAAGAGGGCAAGGTGGTAGGGTGGGTGCAGATGTAGATTTGCATGTTGACGTCTGGAAGATAAGACAGTTTCACCTGCTGATGGAGGTGGCTCTTCCTCCTCCTCTTCCTCCTCCTTGTCCTTCTTTTAAAGTAAGTGATCATGTCATCTTCTGAGAGTAATTGGGAAAAAGAGGATGTTGATGTTTAAAGAGAGCATAGAAATCTGGGTTAGTTATTGTGGAGAGAGAGAGAAAATGATGACATAGCAGAGAAGTGTGGAATATTTACTAGATGGTATTAAGGGACCAATTTGGAGGAGTTAGACTGGCTCTGAGAAACAGATCCAATTTCACACACATATATATGTATATTTGTATGTCTGGCTTGTTGATGTGAGCCTTCATAGTATGCTGTTACTCTAGTGCCCAGTGGAAGAATGTGTTTAGGTGCAGTGTATTTATGTGTTCCACAGAGTGCATGGACTCCACAATCTCCTGAGTGTGTAAGTAGAATATATATATATATATAAAGTGAAGTGCTTTTAATTCTTAAAATGTAGGTGTGTCTAGCCTGGAGAAGGAAATGGCAGCCCACTCCAGTATTCTTGCCTGGAGAATCCCCACGGACAGAGGAGCCAGGCGGGCTACAAGTCCATGGGGTCGCAAAGACTGAGAGACTAAGCACAGCATAGGTGTGTCTAACAGTACATTGGAGCTTGTGTTTCACATTCATTGATTCAGGGCGCCACCTGCTGGAAATCTTGCTTAACAATACCAGCCTGGGTTTTCGGATGCAAAATCGAAAATCTTTTTTCTCTGAAGTCAGTGTTCTTGCATACAGCATTTCTCTTATGACATGTGAGCTTCATTTATTAGATGCTCTTTTACTTTTTTATTTGTGTGTCAAGTCACAGACATTAAACTATGTTCTTTTCTGATCTTTGGTCAAAGATCACGTCTATCCCATTTCGGTGCATGTGCTATATGTAAATCTCATCCATGATCCGTATACAAAAGAAGAGAAGTAAAATGTCAGACTTATCTGAAACGGCATGAGTGAGGAGCAGATTATTGGTTAAAGGTGTATAAAGCATAAAAGATAGAGTCCAATTTTATCCAGATTAAGAGATATCTTACTTAGTAATACCTCAAATTCAGATGTTGTCCATAGTTTCCTATCACAAATTCTCTTCTAGATTCTTAAAGTAAAACATGTATTTCTCCATAGTTTCCAAACTGACCCCTCAGGAAACCAGTCTGCTATAAAGTATCCTTTCATGGTCTATCTTAATCTGAATACATTATGATTCAAAACTTTTCTCCAAGGTCTTTAGGTAACACCGTTAAACTGCTTCCAGTTTCTAGGTTCGTCAAATAATTCTTTTCCTTTGAATTCAGTTACTCTGTGGGAGAGTTCTGGGATGAGTCACTCTTTTTTATTAGTTTTTTTTTAATTTCCATTTCATTTTTAATTGGAGGATAATTATTTTACAGTTTTGTGATGGCTTCTGTCATACATCAACAGGAATCAGTCACAGGCATACACATGTCCCTTCCTTCTTCAACCTCCTACCTCTCCGTCCCACCCCTCTAGGTTGTCACAGAGCTGGCTTTGAGTTCTTTGCATCATACAGCAAATTCCCACTGGTTATTTTACATGTGGTAATGTATATGTTTCAGTACTACTCTCTCAAGACATCCCACCCTCTCCCTCCTCCACTGTGAACAAAAGTCTCTTCTTTACGTCTGAGTCTCCTTTGCTGCCCTGCAAATAGGTTCATCACTGCCATCTTTCTAGATTCCACATATATGCATTAGTATACTATATTTGTCTTTCTCTTTCTGACTTACCTCACTCTGTATAATAGGCCCTAGTTTCATCCACCTCATTAGCACTGACTCAAATGTGATCCTTTTTATAGGTGGGTGATATTCCATTGTATATATGTACCACATATTTTTTATCCATTCTTCTGTCGAGGAACATCTAGGTTGCTTCCATGTCCTATTGTAAACAGTTGCAATGAGCTAGTGCTTCAGTGAACATTGGGGTACATGTGCCTTTTTCAATTATGGCTTACTGAGAGTGTATGCCCAGTAGTGGGGTTTCTGGGTCATGTGGTAGTATTATTCCTAGTTTTTAAAGGAGTCTCCATATGGTACTCCTCCACAGTGGCTGTATCAATTTGCATTTCCACTAACAATGCAAGAGGGGTCCCTTTTCTCCCCACCCTTCCAGCAATGGATAAATCACTCTTAATTTCTTCTTCTCCTTTAATTCAGTCAACTCTTAATTATGGTCATTTTTTCATATACAAATAATCATGATTCACAGGGAATTTAGAGAAATGCCATTATAAAGTACTGAGTTATTCACAAGAAAAGCAGTATTTGTTCATTTACTCAGCCAGTCCTCGTAAAGTGCTTACTGTGTGCCAGCAACTTTGGGAAGCACTGGGAGGATGTAGGGAACAAGACAGACATGATTCCGATCCTTAGAAAGTTCACTGTACAATGTGGAAAGCAGACATTGATTATAGCATCCCAACATGTTCTGGTGAGCCCTTTGCTAAAAGAAATACAGAGAATGTCATTAAATATCTGGAAAGCTGAGAGTCATGGAAGTCTCCGTTGAAGAAGTGATATGAAGCCATGGAGGAAAGGGAGAACAAAAAAACTTCAGGAAGGCTATGGAGTAGGAGCCAAATGCTGAGAGCCAGATTATGGAGGGGCTGATAAATCTTTTTAAGAAGTTTGGATTTTATTATAAGAACAGATACCAGCAATGAGAAATTTTAACAGTTTGTGTATGAATGGCAGCAGGGGTGGCCACAGTCAGATTTGTATTTTGGAAAGATTATTCTAGCTGAAGTTTGGAGAAGGTCTGGAGGAAAAACCCTGATGGGACATAAGTTTCAAAGTATGTGTGATGTGGCGTTGGCTTACATTAGGACAGTGGAGAAGGAGAGAAGTGAGTGAATCTGAGAGATATTAAGATGTTGAACAGATAAGACTTGGTGGAAACTGGTTGTAAGGCATCAAAGGAAGAGACGAGTCCAGGATGGCTCCCAGCTTTCTGGCTTGAACAAAGGAAGGTGCCCGTTAGTGAAACAGCAAGTACTAGACAAGATGTAGATTCTCAAGGCCAGAGAAGGTGAGTATTCCCCCTTGGACATGTTGAATTTGAGGTGTCTAAGGTGTATTGGTAGATATGTCTAGTGAGCAATTTGATGCATGAGCCTGGAGCACTGAAGAGGAGTCTGGGCTGGAGATACAAGTCAGGATGATCAGCCTGTTGAGAGTAAATTGATATTTTGGAAGTGGCCAATACCTCACTGAACATAAAGAAAAGAAGAATGACTAAGAAGCCCTGAGGAACACATCTTTTAAGGAATCATTAAAAGAGGGAGAAGCCAGCACAGAAGACCAGCCAGAGAAGCTGGGAGACAACCAGGAGGGCCAGTGCCAGACCCAATGGTAAGAAGCTCCCCCCCAAAAAAAAACAAGACGTGCAACAGTGGCCAAAATTGCTGATAATAACTGATGTTTTTCTTTGGGATTTAGTGACATGTAGCCTTGTCCAGTGCAGGTCCAGTGAAGGGACACAGTTTCAGTGAGCTCACACACAAGTAAGGGATGAGGAAGTGGGGGCCGTGAGTGCAGAAAATGAAAATATCTGTTGTAAACTGGAGTTTAGGGACGCAGTGGGAACTGGCAGGAGAGGTGTGGTTAGGGAGAAATACTGTTGTTGCTTGTTCTTTGGAAAGAAAAGGGTTGAGAATATTTCAGTGCTCACAGAAATTATCCCATAAAGAAAGAAAGCCTGAAGGAAACAAGAGAGGAAGTATTCACTTGATAGTTTAGTCCCTAAGAAGGCAGCCAGAGATAATAAATACATACATACATAAATAAATAATTCACTGTGCCCTTTTTTTGTGTACAGACACTGTCCTAGGAGCATTATCTCATTTGACTCTTATGCAGCCTCTGAGAAGTTCTATTATTATTAGCCCATTTCTTCGAGATGTGGAAACTGAGGCACAGATAGTTACCAAGGCCACACAGTACATGATGGAGCTGGGATTCATATTGGGGTATGTGACTTGAGACTTGCACCCTTGATCACAAGGCCTTGTTGTGGGATCCACAGCCTAGCTGGAGACATAAATGGGAGGTGTCCACCCTTGCTCTTGTAAGAGGTCTGTGGAGGAGGGGCTGGTCTGGATGAAGACAGGTGTCAGATTGGTTGGCATTATTAATTTCTTAGGGATGCCATAACAAATTACCCCACTTTTGGTTGTGTAAGAGCAGAAGTATATTCTCTCACATTTTAGCGAGTCAGAAGTCTAATGTTAAGCTGTCATCTGCTCTTCCTCCCTCTGAAGGGGTCCCTTGTCTGGGGCTGCATACCTCCGGTCTCTGCCTCTACCTTCACATAGCTGGCTTCTCTGTGTCTCAGAACTCTTTCTGCATTTCTCTTATCAAGAGACCTGTCATTGAATGTAGGGCTCACCTTAAACCCAGGATGGTCTCATCTTGAGACTCTTAATTACATCTGCAATGATTCTTTTTCCAAAAAAGTTCACAGATTTTGAGGGTTAGGATCTGGACATATTTTGGTGGGGGAGGGGGTGCTATTCAACCCACTACAGTTAGAAAGATGAAGGAGTTTCTGTCTGATGGATCCCTGTATTCTATGAAGTAGAGTATGAGTACTTTTATGAGAGTGAACTCAGAAGTAGAGGGGTCAAGTATCTGAGGAGTGAAGAAATCTTGGAGTGATTATTATTGAAATGTGGAGAGTCGACTGAATAGGAAACACAATATGTTTGTGGAGCAGCATGAAGAATGCAGATAAAGCTTGTTATCATTAATTTATAGCTGTGTGATTTTCTGTAACAGCAATTTGCAGCCGGGCACACACATGGAGAAAGCCGACAGATGAAATGACAGGAGTTACTGTCAAGAGGGAGGGGCGTGGATGGGGGAGCAGGACAGAGGAGGAGGTTTAGGATACTGGCAGGGTGGGCTGGGGGCTGTTTCTGTCCATAGGAGCAAAGCTGGGTGTGTATGGAAACAATGTCCGAGGAGGACTAATGAATGGGTCAAAAAGCAGGTGAAACCCTGAGAGCAATTCAGTGAACTATCTATGATGCTAGAAGGTTATTGTCAGCGTGTGGAACATTTGATTGTATTGTTTTACATGAGGAAAAGAATCTGGTTGCAGTAGAGGCAAAAGGTTAATGGAAATGGACAAGTCAAGAGACAAGGCAGGGATATACCAAAACAGAAACAGATTCAAAGTTATAGAGAACAGTGGTTACCAGGGAGAAAGGTGATAGAGGGGTAGGGGATTAAGGGGTACAAACTACTGTGTATAAAATAAATAACTTTCAAGGCTATGTTGTGCATCACGGGGAATATAGCCAAAGTTTTATCATAAGTCTAAGTGAAGTACAATCTATAAAAATACTGAATGATTATGTTATACATCTGAAACTGATATAGTGTCATAAATTAACTATACTTCAATTATTTTTTAAAAAAAGAGAAGGCAAGATTCAGGACAGTCCACCCATGTGAACACAGAGTCGCACAGAAAAATGACAGGACCTGGGTGGCAAATGCTGCTGATGGTGTGATATTTGACCTGTAGCCCTAGGACTCAGTGGTTGGAAGAGGCTATTGAGGTGGGTGTGGTTCCCTTGGAATGATACTGGATGCTGTGTTAGTGCAGACTCTTGAGAGAAACAGAACCAATATATATATAGAGAAAGTGTATATGTGTGTGTGTGTGTGTGTGTGTGTGTGTGTGTGTGTGTTTACAGAGAGGGAGGGAGGGAGGGAGTTAGTGATTGACTGATTATTAGAAACTTGCTTATGTGATTATGAAGGGTGAGAAATTCAGACCAAGGAGAACAGATAGTATAGTTCCATTCCAAGGAAGGAGAAGACTGATGTTCTAGCTTGAAGACAATCAGGCAGAGGAGAAGAATTGTTTCTTAGCCTTTTATTCTACTCAGGTTGTTAACAGATTGGATGGAGCCCATCACATGGGGAGGGGCAATTTGCTTTACTCAGGTTACCGATTCAAATGTTAATCTCATCCAGAAATAGCCTCACAGATACACCCAGAAATGATGTTTCTGCTCAGAAATATCTGAGCACTCCCTGCCCCACTGAAGTGGACACATAAAATTAACCTCCACAAACACCTTGATTACATGAATAGTCTTACTCTACTGGTCTTAGTCTCCCTGATTTTAAATGAAGGGGTAAAGAAGATTATTCCTAAAGGTCCTTCTAATTTTAACTTTCATTTTTTAAAGTATAATTTAAAATCCTTAGAGTGGGAAGAAATTGTTAGTTGCTCAGTCATGTCCAACTCTTTGTGACCTCATGGACTGTAGCCCATCAGGCCCTTCTGTCAATGGAATTCTCCAGGCAATACTGGAATGGGTAGCCATTCTCTTCTCCAGGGGATCTTTCTGACCCAGGAATTGAACGTGGGTCTCCTGAATTGTAGGCAGGAGGCCTTACAGATAGCTGGGAAGAGAAGAGAAGGGAAAATCAAAGGAGAAAAGGAAAGATATTCCCATCTGAATGCAGAGTTCCAAAGAATAGCAAGGAGAGATAAGAAAGCCTTCCTCAGCGATCAGTGCAAAGAAATAGAGGAAAACAACAGATTGGGAAAGACTAGAGATCTCTTCAAGAAAATTAGAGATACCAAAGGAACATTTCATGCAAAGATAGGCTCGATAAAGGACAGAAATGGTATGGACCTACCAGAAGCATCAGATATTAAGAAGAGGTGGCAAGAATACACAGAAGAACTGTACAAAAAAGATCTTCACGACCCAGATAATCACGATGGTGTGATCACTCACCTAGAGCCAGACATCCTGGAATGTGAAGTCAAGTGGGCCCTTAGAAAGCATCACTATGAACAAAGCTAGTGGAGGTGATGGAATTCCAGTTGAGCTATTTCAAATCCTCAAAGGTGATGCTGTGAAAGTGCTGTACTCAATACGCCAGCAAATTTGGAAAACTCAGCAGTGGCCACAGGACTGGAAAAGGTCAGTTTTCATTCCAATCCCAAAGAAAGGCAATGCCAAAGAATGCTCAAACTACCGCACAGTTGCACTCATCTCACATGCTTGTAAAGTAATGCTCAAAATTCTCCAAGCCAGGCTTCAGCAATACATGAACCGTGAACTTCCAGATGTTCAAGCTGGTTTTAGAAAAGGCAGAGGAACCAGAGATCAAATTGCCAATATCCGCTGGATCATCGAAAAAGCAAGAGAGTTCCAGAAAAACATCTATTTCTGCTTTATTGACTATGCCAAAGCCTTTGACTGTGTGGATCACAATAAACTGTGGAAAATTCTGAAAGAGATGGGAATACCAGACCACCTGACCTGTCTCTTGAGAAACCTGTATGCAGGTCAGGAAGCAACAGTTAGAACTGGACATGGAACAACAGACTGGCTCCAAATAGGAAAAGGAGTACGTCAAGGCTGTATATTGTCACCCTGCTTTTTAAACTTATATGCAGAGTACATCGTGAGAAATGCTGGGATGGAAGAAACACAAGCTGGAATCAAGATTGCCGGGAGAAATATCAATAACCTCAGATATGCAGATGACACCACCCTTATGGCAGAAAGTGAAGAAGAACTAAAGAGCCTCTTGATGAAGGTGAAAGAGGAGAGTGAAAAAGTTGGCTTAAAGCTCAACATTCAGAAAACTAAGATCATGGTATCTGGTCCCATCACTTCATGGGAAATAGATGGGGAAACAGTGGAAACAGTGGAAACAGTGTCAGACTTTATTTTTTTGGGCTCCAGAATCACTGCTGATGGTGATTGCAGCCATGAAATTGAAAGACGCTTATTCCTTAGAAGGAAGGTTATGGCCAACCTAGATAGCATATTTAAAAGCAGAGACATTACTTTGCCAACAAAAGTCCGTCTAGTCAAGGCTATGGTTTTTCCAGTGGTCATGTATGGATGTGAGAGTTGGACAGTGAAGAAAGCTGAGCGCTGAAGAATTGATGCTTTTGAACTGTGGTGTTGGAGAAGACTCTTGAGAGTCCCTTGCACTGCAAGGAGATCCAATCAATCCATCCTAAAAGAGATCAGTCTTGGGTGTTCATTGGAAGGACTGATGTTGAAGCTGAAACTCCAATACTTTGGCCATCTCATGCAAAGGGTTGACTCATTGGAAAAGACCCTGATGCTGGGTAGGCCTGGGGGCGGGAGGAGAAGGGGACTACAGAGGATGAGATGGTTGGATGGCATCACCAACTCGATGGACATGGGTTTGGGTAGACTCCGGGAGTTGGTGATGGACAGAGAGGCCTGGCGTGCTGAAATTCATGGGGTCGCAAAGAGTCGGATACGACTGAGCGACTGAACTGAACTATACCATCTGAGCCACCAGGGATGTCCTGACGGAAGGGTGGAAAGAAACATCATGTTAAAATTCTCCTTAATTAAACATAACCCAGAAATGACTCCTGTGAATCCACAGATCTTAGGAACTAATGATTATACTCAAATTCTGGCTAATACTCACTATTTACCTGCTTTAAAAAAAATTGTTTATCCTTGATTGCACTAGGTCTTTGTTGCTGCATGCGGGCTTTCTCCAGTTTCTACAACTGGGGGCTCCTCTTCATTGCAGTGCACTGGCTTTTCATTGCAGTGGCTTCTTTGGTGAAGAGCACAGGCTCCAGGTGCATGGGCTTCAGTAGTTGTGCCTCTTAAATTTAGTTGCTCCATGGCATGTGGAACCTTCCTGGACTAGGGATTGAACCTGTGTCCCTGCATTGGCAGAGAGATTCTTATCCACTGCACCACCAGGGAAGTCCTCTTTTAAACAAAACAAAACAAACAAACAAACCAACAAAAAAATATAAAAGTCTTGACAAAACTTTCAACAGCACAACCACAGAAACTTCTCCTTCTTTTCCCACAGAAACATTAACACATGGTTCCAAAATCTCCCTGGGCAACAAGAACTAGTTCTGGGTTGCTCTCTGTCTTCTGTGAGTGTGGATTAAATGATCCTGTGACACAACAGCAATCATCTCAGGTGAGTCTTTCATTTGGGTCAATGTAGCAAACTTGCCTGCAAACAATGAATTCCAAGTTGTTCCCTTTGCTTGAAATCTGTGCATTTTATAGGTCGGCTGAATATTTCTTTTTAAGTCGGTGTACCTGAAAGTGATAAATACAGTCCTTCCTGGAAGCAGAGGGTTGTGATGAGAGGACATTTTGAAGCATAGCGCATTTGCCTAGTTTGGAGTTAAGGAAAAGTAAGTGGAAGTTCAGCCCTCAGTGTACATGCTTCTGCTGGAGGAGTTAGAGAAGATTCTTCTCAGATTGGCACACTTTATCTTTACTCCACTTGGAATGCCCTTCCTCCATTTCCTCATTTGATGACTTGAAACAACCTCTGAAATGTCAGACTCCTTTAGGTAGCTTTTCTTGGCTTCCCTTCCCACCTACTCTCATCTAGATCGGGTGCCCTACCTTTGTGTGCCTGTCACCTCCTGTGTGTATGTCTGTCATGGCATTCCCCATGGCATATTTTCTTGTCTTTTATTTCTGTCTCCCTGACACAATGGCTGACACATGAAGCGATAAATTCATTTATACTGAAGTCATTTAACTGTGTACTTTTGATGAATTTGTAATCATCTTGCTCCCTTTGCTATGTCTGGCAACTATTTTATATCAATCACTATGCTAGCAACTAGGAGCATACAGATAAACAAAACATAGGAGGTCCTGACACTCGTGAAGTGTGTATTGAGGTAGGGGAGACTGACAAAGAGGAAAACAGTAGAAGAAAAGTAAATAAGGTAGCCACGATTTGTAATTACTATGTCACGAAGGGAATAAATAAGAGACAGACAGAGGCTGTTGGGTGAAGGTACTCTGGGTAAAATGAGTAACAAGCCTCTCCCAGTTGGTGATGCAAGGAGAAGTACGGAGGCAAATACTTCAGGCAGAGGAAACGGCAAGAGGAGGAGCTCAGTTAAATGTGGATGGAGTAGAATGAGCCAGGCATCCCGGAAAGACATAGACGTGGGATCACTCAGAGATGTTGCTGATAGTTAAGAGTTTGGAAGGGAGGACTTGGGAGATGAGTGAGGAAGTGCTTCAGGAGCATCATCAGTGAAGGGAATGATACTGTCTTGGAGTCATGGAAGGGCAGTAAAGATGGAAGAATGTAGGCTTGAGATTATATGTTAAAGATAAAAATTGGTCATGTTTTTGATAATTTAGATGAGAATGATGAAGGAAAGAAAGGAATCAAGGATGCCTCTTACTGAAATAATGGATTGCTGTGTACTGATTTGGTACGATTTGAAAAGAGAAAGAAACAGGCTCAAGATCCTACTGTCCAGCATAGGAAACTGTATTAATATCCTGTGATAAACCATAATGGAAAAGAATATGAAAAAAAGAGTGTATATTATATATAACTGAATCACTTTGCTGTATAGCAAAAATTAGCATGACATTGTAAATTAGCCTCTGGTCACCTAATCTATGACAAAGGAGGCAAGAATATACAATGTTGAAAAGAGAGTCTCTTCAACAAGTGGTGTTGGAAAAACTGGACAGCTAAATATAAAAGAATGAAATTAGAACATTCCCTAATATCATGCACAAAAACAAACCCAAAATGGATTAATGACCTAAATGTGAGACCAGACACCATCAAAGTCTTAGAGGAACATGTAGGCAGAACACTCTTTGACATAAATCACAGCAAGATCTTTCTTGATTCACCTCCTAGAGTATTGAAAATGAAAACAAAAGTAAACAAAAGGGACCAAATTAAACTTAAAAGTTTTTGCATAGCAAAGGAAACCACAAACAAAATGAAAAAAATAAACTTCTGAATGGGAGAAAATATTTGCAAATGAAGCAACCAATAAGGGATTAATCTCCAAAATATACAAACAGTTCATGTAACTATATATATATATATATATAAAACTATATATGTAAATATATATATATATATATATAAAGTCTAGTCAAAAATGAGTGGAAGATTTAAATAAACATTTCTGCAAAGAAGACTACAGATGGCCAACAAATACATGAAAATATGCTCAACATACACAAAAATAAACTCAAAATGGATTAAAGATCTAAATGTAAGACCAGAAACTATAAAACTCCTAGAGGAAAACATAGGCAAAACACTCTCCGACATAAATCACAGCAGGATCCTCCATGACCCACCCCCCAGAATATTGGAAATAAAAGCAAAAATAAACAAATGGGACCTAATCAAAATTAAAAGCTTTTGCACAACAAAGGAAACTATAAGCAAGGTGAAAAGACAGCCTTCAGAATGGGAGAAAATAATAGCAAACGAAGCAACAGACAATTAATCTCAAAAATATACAAGCAACTCCTGCAGCTGAATTCCAGAAAAATAAACGACCCAATCAAAAAATGGGCCAAAGAACTAAATAGACATTTCTCCAAAGAAGACATACAGATGGCTAACAAACACATGAAAAGATGCTCAACATCACTCATTATTAGAGAAATGCAAATCAAAACCACAATGAGGTACCATTACACACCAGTCAGAATGGCCGCTATCCAAAAGTCTACAAGCAATAAATGCTGGAGAGGGTGTGGAGAAAAGGGAACCCTTTTACACTGTTGGTGGGAATGCAAACTAGTACAGCCACTATGGAGAACAGTGTGGAGATTCCTTAAAAAACTGGGAATAGAACTGCCATATGACCCAGCAATCCCACTGCTAGGCATATACACCGAGGAAACCAGAATTGAAAGAGACGCGTGTACCCCAATGTTCATCGCAGCACTGTTTACAATAGCCAGGACATGGAAGCAACCTAGATGTCCATCGGCAGACGAATGGATAAGGAAGCTGTGGTACATATACACAATGGAATATTACTCAGCCATTAAAAAGAATACATTTGAATCCGTTCTATTGAGATGGATGAAACTGGAGCCCATTATACAGAGTGAAGTGAGCCAGAAAGAAAAGCACCAATACAGTATACTAATGCATGTATATGGAATTTGAAAGATGGTAATGGTAACCCTATATGTGAGACAGAATAAGAGACACAGATGCATAGAACAGTCCTGTGGTCTCTGAGGGAGAAGGTGAGGGTTGGACGTTCTGGGACAATAACACTGAAACATGTATATTGTCATATGTGAAGCAGAACACCATTCCATGTTCTATGCATGGGACGGATGCTCAGGGATGGAGCGTTGGGATGACACTGAGGGATGGGAGGGGGAGGAAGGTGGGAGGAGGGTTTGGGAGGGGGAGCACATGTGAATCCATGGCTGATTCATGTCGATGTATGGCAAAAACTACTACAATATTGTAAAGTAATTAGCCCCCAACTAAAATTAAAAAAAAAAAATTAAAAAAAATAAAAAATAAAAAAAATAAAAAAAATAAAAAAATAAAAATAAAAAAAAAAAAAAAAAAAAAAAAGAAAATATGCTCAACATCACTATTAGAGAAATGCAAATCAAAACTACAATGAGATACCACTTCACACTGGTCAGAATGGCCATTATTAAAAATCTACAAACAATAAATTCTGGAGAGTATGTTGAGAAAAGGGAACCCTCCTACACTGTTTGTGGGAATGTAAATTGGTTGGTTCAGTCACTATGGAGGACAATATGAAGGTTCCTCAAAAAACTAAAAATAGAACTCTCATATGACCCAGGAACCCCACTTCTGGGCACATATACAGGGAGGAAACCATGATTCAAAAATGGCACATGCACCCCAATGTTCACTGCAGCACTGTTTACAACAGCCAGGACATGGAAGCAACCTAGATGTCCATCAACAGAGGAATGGGTAAAGAAGATGCGGTCCATATACACAATGGAATACTACTCAGCCATGAAAATGAATGAAATAGTGCCATTTAAAGAGATATGGATAGACTTAGAGGCTGTAATACAGAGTGAAGTAAGTCATAAAGAGAAAAGCAAACATCATATAATATTTCTTACATATGGAGTCTAGAAAAATGTACAAATGAACTTATTTGCATAGCAGAAATAGAGACAGATGGAGAGAACAAATGAATGGATACCAAGGTGGAGAAGGGAGGGGTGTGATGAATTGGGAGATTGGGATTGAGATATATGCACTACTATGTATAAAATAGATAACTAATGAGGACGACAGAGGATGAGATGGTTGGATGGCATCACCAACTCAGTGGACATGAGTTTGAGCAAGCTCCAGGGGATATTGAAGGACAGGGAAGCCTGGGATGCTGCAGTCCATGAGGTCACAAAGAGTCGGACATGACTGAGAGACTGAACAACAATAATGAGGACCTACTTTGTAGCACTCTTTTCTATTTCTGCTTTATTGACTATGCCAAAGCCTTTGACTGTGTGGATCACAATAAACTGTGGAAAATTCTGAAAGAGATGGGAACACCAGACCATCTGACCTGTCTCTTGAGAAACCTGTATGCAGGTCAGGAAGCAACAGTTAGAACTGGACATGGAACAACGGACTGGTTCCAAATAGGAAAAGGAGTACGTCAAGGCTGTATATTGTCACCCTGCTTATTTAACTTATATGCAGAGTACATCATGAGAAATGCTGGGCTGGAAGAAACACAAGCTGGAATCAAGATTGCCGGGAGAAATATCAATAACCTCAGATATGCGGATGACACCACCCTTATGGCAGAAAGTGAAGAAGAACTAAAGTGCCTCTTGATGAAGGTGAAAGAGGAGAGTGAAAAAGTTGGCTTAAAGCTCAATGTTCAGAAAACTAAGATCATGACATTTGGTCCCATCATTTCATGGGAAATAGATGGGGAAACAGTGGAAACAATGTCAGACTTTATTTTTGGGGGCTCAAAAAATCACTGCTGATGGTGATTGCAGCCATGAAATTAAAAAAAAGACGCTTACTCCTTGGAAGGAAGGTTATGACCAACCTAGATAGCATATTTAAAAGCAGAGACATTACTTTGCCAACAAATGTCCGTCTAGTCAAGGCTATGGTTTTTCCAGTGGTCATGTATGGATGTGAGAGTTGGACGGTGAAGAAAGCTGAGCGCCGAAGAATTGATGCTTTTGAACAGTGGTGTTGGCGAAGACTCTTGAGAGTCCCTTGGACTGCAAGAAGATCCAACCAGTCCATCCTAAAGGAGATCAGTCCTGGGTGTTCACTGGAAGGACTGATGTTGAAGCTGAAACTCCAATACTTTGGCCACCTCATGTGAAGAGTTGACTCATTGGAAAAGACCCTAATGCTAGGAAGGATTGGGGGCAGGAGGAGAAGGGGATGACAGAGGACGAGATGGTTGGATGGCATTACTGACTCGATGGACATGGGTTTGGGTAAACTCCGGGAGTTGGTGATGGACAGGGAGGCCTGGCGTGCTGCGATTCATGGGGTTGCAAAGAGTTGGACACGACTGAGTGACTGAACTGAACTGAACTGAACTATGTAGCACAGGAAAATCTATTCAGTGCTCTATGGTGACCTAAATGGGAAGGAACTCCAAAAAGGAAGGATATATGTGTATGTATAAATTAATCACTTTTCTCTGTGGCAGAAAGTGAGACTATTGTAAAGCAAGTAAACATCAATAAAATTTTAAAAAATGTAAATCAACTATATTTCAATAAAAAAAAAAACAGGTTCAAGAGGAAGATAAGTGTTCTATTTACATTTGAGATGTGTGTAAATTTTCCAAGAGAAGACTAGTAGGTAAAAGAAGCAAGTAGTTGGATATGAGTTTTAAGCTCAGAAGAGCTCAAAGACTTCACATGTAAATTTAAGGGGACTCCACATAAAGATCTTGCATAGATCTGTGGAAATTGATGAGGCTATTTAGAGAAGAAAATGTAGAGAGAAGAACAAAGAGGGCTCAGACCAGTTCTTTGGACCTCCCCGATTCGGCATTTGAGTAAAGGAGGAACCATTTGAAGAAATTGAGGAGAAACAGCCAGTAAAAGAGAAAAGCGCTTTTAGGAAGCAAAAAAGAAGAGTTTCAAGGAAGAGGAAATACCATTGCTGAGAAGTTCAGTAGTATGACTGAGAAATGTCCACTGAACTTTGTACAACATGGAGGTCATGGGTGCTTTGGCAAGAACAGTTTAACTGAGAGGTGAGAGTTGAATTTAGACTTCAGTAGCACAAATTTAAGTGAGAATTCAGGAATTGAGGCAGTGTGTGTCCAGAATCACACTTTTCAAGAAGTTTGGCTATAAAAGAGCTCTGAGAGATGGACAAGGAGTTATGGAAAGGTGTGGATCAGTGAAGGATTATTGTTATATTCTTAAGGAGAGATCGTGATTATCTTTTTTATGCCAATGAAGATAATCCAGGAGAGAGGGAGAAGTTGGAGGTTCTGAAGAGAAAAGATAATGTTAAGGCTTGATGTCTTCTAGGATTTAAGAAACAATGGCACCCAGTACCAAAGGGGAAAGATGGGCTTCAAGAGGGAAGAAGGATGTGATGAAGGCCAGTGAATAGGTGGGTTCGTAGGTAAGAAGATGTGGGGCTTCACCTCCAGTGGCTTCTGTTTTTCTCACCAGGGACAGAGGAGCCTGGTGGGCTACAGTCCATAGGGTCACAAAGAGTCAGACACGACTGAAGCAACTAAGCACCCAAGAGACTCAACTAGAATTGGCAGTATTTCGTAGGAACCTGGAAGGTCACTGCTCTTAGGCTTTTTCCCTCTTTTTTTGGCAGGGACAGATTCCTCTTCATCTATGCTTTTTCTTTTCTGAAATTAGTTTGTGTGGTGGTTAATGGTTTTTTGATGAGATTTAAAATTCTCTATCAATCATTGCCCCTCAATCATGCTGCGGGGGTGAAGGCTGGCCAGGACACCTGGCTGTGTGTGGTGGGAAGAACTGACTGTCATAGTTTCTAGATGGGGCTTCTTAAAGGCTTTGGAGGAGACGGGTGTATGAGAAAGAGAAAGCATTTGTGCAGGAGAGATGAAAAATGGAAATAATAAAAAGGAAAGATTAAGTTTTGCCACGTGCTGCACATACTTAACACTCATATCTAGCTTCCACAAAACACTTAATAAAATTTGTGCTACTTGTCAAAGTTGACACTGCTGCTTCCTGGGCTCAGTATGGAGTAACAGCAGAGGCTACCCAAGGGGTAGTCCACGCACATTTGGGTTACATTAATTTTTTACTGTGAAATAAATTATTCATAGCCAAGGATGTATATAGAATATATAAACAGTTTAAAATGTATAATTACTATCATAAAATAAACACTCAAGTTCCAACTAGCCAACTTAAAAAGAGAACATTGCCAGTTCCTCTGAAGATGCTTGGGTGAACCTCCTCAATAGTGAGAGATTAGTCGCTCAGTTGTTTCCTACTTTTGCGACCCCATAGACTAGCCTGCCAAGCTCCTCTGTCCATGGGATTCTCCAGGCAAGAATATTGAAGTGGGTTGCCATTCCTTCTCCAGGGGATCTTCCTGACCCAAGAATCGAACCTGGGTCTCCTGTACTACATACAGATACTTTACTGACTGAGCTATGAGGGAAGCCTCAATGGTATCCCTCTCCTACTTCCAGAGGTAAAAAATCACCCCCTTAGTTTTCTTTATTGCTAGACAATAATATGTTGTTGTTGTTCAGTTGCTAACTTGTGTCCAACTCTTTGTGACCTCATAGACTGCAGCACACCAGGCTCCCCTGTCTTTCACTGATTCTCAAAGTTTGCTCAAATTCATATCCATTGAGTCAGTGACACCATCCAACCATCTCATCCTCTATCATCCCCTAGCTTCATTTATTTTTAAACTATATGGAAACACATTATTTTGTGTTGCTTTGGTTCTGTCATCATTGTACTTTTTGAGATTTATCCATGTCCTTAGAGGTACAACAGTTTATTTATGTCCATAGATGTGTAGTGCTCCATGATATAGAAATACCACGATTTATTAATACATCCTGCCTTTGACAACATGTGATTTGTTTCCAGGTTTTTCTGTTATAACCAGTGCTGCTAGAATATTCTTATATCTCATGGTGCAAGAGTTTTTAGATTATATGCTTAGGAATAAGATTGCAGAATCATAGGTTATATCCCTAGTCAATCTCATCAGGGTATACTTGTTTGCTTTCCAAAGTGATTCTTATCAATTTTATGTTGTCTTTTCAACAAAGACAATAAGGATTATATTCAATATGAATAATAACAGAGATTTTGCAAACCTGGAGGCAATGGTATTAGTTGGTCTTCTCTGTAGAGATAGCCACAGTGCAGGGAATGGGTAGACACTCAGGCCGGTGAAATGGTGGTAGTACATGTTTGTTTGTTTCATTTCTTTCTTCCCTAACCTTCGTTCTCAGACAGGAATATCTTTTAACACATGGATGTGGTTAGGAGTCTCCTAGGAGGCTGAGAATGTCAGAAAACAGGAGATTCAAAGTTTGAGGCAGAAAAAGAAGGGGACATTGCCTTGCACACATATTTGAGGATCTGGAATGTCCAACAAGCTGTGAAGGGGTAGGGGTTGTTGTGCAAACAATTTTGTCAGAAATTTTGGCCCCAGAGTTAAAACGCTTTTTGCAGCTAGGAATTCCCATGGTCACGTTGGATGCATTAGTGAGAATTGCAAGTTTTTCTAACCTTTCATCCCCAAAGGATATGGAAATGCCAGTATCATCCTGCCTGAAATTCTGGTATCCTGACACTAAGGTCTCTTTGCCCTGTGTTTCCTGGAGTAAGAGTACCTGGTACCCACATACCTTCCTCTCTCCATCCTCTTCCCTTCTAGGAGATCAGCCATTAACCAATCACATTAGAAAAACAACCTTGAATCCTCTCAAGATTCCTGAAAATTAGATATTGTTCCAACTTTAGAGATGAGAAAACTGAGGCTCAGAGAGGTGAGTAACTCCCCCCAAATTAGGTCACTTCTAAGTGGTAGACTAGAAAGCTGAAGCCACACCTGCATCTGTTTAACTGCATCTGTGTTTTTCCTCCCTGTTCTTTCCCTGTTCTTCTGTTCTCTGTCTTGTCCTCTATAACCATATGGTCCTGAACAAGTGTCTTCTCCTGTCTGAGCTTTAGATTGAAAATTAGCAGTTCACATAGGTTTAATGAACATTTATTAAAAAATTAAAATCACCCTATGGACATCTCATATTCTAGTGAGAGCAATGTTCTGAGCCGGCAAAAGATCTTTCTCCCTCTATCTTACTACTGGTCTTGTTGCTACTGTTTTTATAAGTGTCTTCTAAATATACTCTCACAGCCTGTGGCTAACCATGTGAGTTTAGCTTGTTCTACAGCTGGTGTGTGCCTACATTTAGGTAGGTCTTGACTATAAAACTTGCTCCAGTGTGTTTTTGGTTGTCTGTTATTTTGATTTCATCCTATTTTGTCAACCAAGAACATGTTTCCCCTCATAAAAGTGAGTTTTTAGTGGAGGCCTTCTTCAGATCTGCTGTTACAAGCTCACACACACCTTAGCGCTCGTGTCTGTCTCAGGAAAGCAGTCAGGCTTGGCAGCACAATGGGTACGCCCATCAATACCCAAGGAAAACTGCTATTGCAGCCTCCCAGGTTCATTACTTCTCTAGTGACACCTCACCCTGCTAACAGGGGATCAGAAGCAGAGACAGGAGGTGTAATTCAAATGTGGGAAAGATTCAAATCAGCCTCTATCTTGGTGTGGCTCAGGGAGACCCAGTCCCTACCACCTAGGAGGCTAACTGATTCAGACCTTTCTCCTCCAGTACAGCCAACTTGCTGCCTTGCTGCCTTGCTGGTCTACCTCACCTGTTTCTCTCTTACTCCCCTGGTTGGAGAGAAAGATGCTGGTTCTCCAGGGTAGCCCTCATCCACTGGGAATGTGAAGACCATGATCTGAGGAGTTGTTCTCTATGACCCCAGCGTGTGTGCTGTGTGTGTGTGTGTGTGTGTGTGTGTGTGTGTGTGTGTGTGTGCTTAGTTGTGTTCAACTCTTTGCAGCCCCATGGACTGTAGCCTACTAGGCTCCTCTGTCCATGAAATTTTCCAGGCAGGAATACTAGAATGGGTTTCCACTTCCTACTCCAGGGGATCTTCCCGAAGCAGGGATCAAACCTGAATCTCTTGGGTCCCCTGCATTGGCAGATAGATTCTTTACCACTGCATCATCTGGGAAGCCCCCTCTGTGACCCCAAATATCCCCCAAACAATTAATTGAGATAAAAAGAAATTCTAAACTCTTCTAATAATGGTCATGCGCATGAAGAACAATATTAGGGACCTCAGGTTCTGCTTCCTTTTTGCAGTTGATGCCTTGTAATCCTGTGTCCTCTACTTGAAAACTGTGTAGAGAATCTCAAAAAATCATTAAGATTACTGAGAATAGCAATGGATGAGAGACTAGAAGTTTTTCATAGTCTAGAACAGTAGCTGTCAAACTTATCTGTAGGTCAGATAATAACTATTTTAAGTTTTGTGGTCCTTTCTGTCTCTGTGGAATAGGAAGCTCTGTGTGGATTTAATTTACAATCTTTAAATGTATAAAAATCATTCTTAGCTCGGTAGCCTTACAAAAATGGACCACAGGCTGGATTTGGCCTGTAGTCTGCTAACTACAGTCCTATAAGCTCATCTGCAATTTTAGAGCAGCTGGATATTAGAGAAAAATCTTCTAGAGACTTAATATGGTATATTTTGAGAGGAAGCAATGAGCAGAAATATCAGGCTCAAGCATGACTAATTAGAAAATAATCTGGAGAACAAAACGGACAAAGGAGAGTAAAGGTAAGAAAGAACGGAAATTGTGAGGCAATTATTTAAGGGAATTAGGGATGTGGAAAAGAGGAAAGGATGGGGATGAGGATTGAATGGAGTATCTTGAACAAAGTAGAGAGTCTGGGAAAATTGTGTAAATGAGGCAGATTTTCTCCTAAGCATGTGCATGCATGTATGCATGCTCAGCCACTTCAGTCATTTCTGACTCTTTGTGACCCTATGGGCTGTAGCCTCCTAGGCTCCTCTGTTCATGGGATTCTCCAGGTAAGAATATTGGGGTCGGCTGCCATGATCTTCTCAACCCAGGGATCAAACCTGCGTCTCCTGCATCTCCTATGTTGCGGGTGGATTCTTTACTGCTGAGCCACCGGGGAAGCCCCTCCTAAACAGTTCCTGGCAAATACACACAAGTCCTGCTGTGTAGCAGACTGGATTTGCATGGGGATATGAGGAGGAATTTACTCCCATCTGTGGCTTATCACTACATGCATGCGTGCTCAGTCACTTCAGTCATGTCTGACTGTTTGTGACCCTATGGTCTGTAGCTCACCAGGCTCCTCTGTCCATGGGATTCTCCAGGCAAGTATATTGGGTGGGTTGCTATTTCCTCCTCCAACGGATCTTCTCAACCCAGGGATTGAACCTGCATCCCCTGCATCTCCTGCATTTCAGGCAGATACGTTCCGCTGAGCCACCAGGGAAGCCTGGCTTATCACTTTGGTCCTCTTTTAACCATATGTGTCAGGTCACAGGTCTTCACTTGCTTTCCTGCCACCATCCAACACTGTTATTTTAGTGCTTGTTCAATCAGCTTTCATGATTGAAAAATAAAAAGGAAGGAAAGAGTGCATTACTGCCCTGGGATGTAGGTTGGCAAGGGTGATTGGGAAGAGTGCCATATTGTGGAACATCTTCTGTGGGTTGAGAAGTAAGTGCAATAATATCAATCATGGCACTTTAACCAAAATACAAACATGTTTTCCCACAGACAATTGACCATGAGAGGAAACTCAAGATGGACAAAGAGGACAATCAGAATATTAATGTAGAGGTAATACATGTCAAAGAGAAAATAAGAAAATGGATCTCAACTGTATGACTAGGTTGAAAAACAGGTAAACAGGCCAATTTCTGCTGGGAGATAATTTGAAAGGCTGAGACCTTTTAATACCCAAGAAATATTGAACATCACAATATTTTCACAATATATTGAACATCTAAAACAGGCCCATTTTCTCAGAATGATGGAAGAACCCTGAGCTAGGAATCAGAATGTCTTGAGTTTAGCTTTTAGTCTGCTTGGTAATTTGAAATCCGTGTAATCTGTGTGACTGAGCTTTTCCGAGTCTCGTTTCCTCATCAGTAAAATGGAGATGGTATGTTTTTCCTTTTCCATACTGTTATTTTGACTTATACATGCATATTAAATGGCTTTGTACAGCATTAGGAACTATGATAATGATGGAAATTTTATTAGTTTTAGTATTTTATTATTATTTATTACTATTTTATTAATGAGTTGGCTTTACTAATAGAGCAGGCTGGGTATTATGATTAGGGGCTTCCAAAAGACTAGCTGCCTGTTAAATTTTTCCTAAATTGAACTGTAATAGTATGATTAAATCATTTCATGGGGTCCAAACTTTCTACAGTCCTTAGGTTATGAAATAAGAAATATTAAAAAAATACAATTACATTAAAGATGAAATTTCATTCAATTGTGTACCTCTTAGCACTTGATTAGCTGGCCATCCTAGCAATGTCTTGAGAGAATGGAGCAGAATTGCTGAAGAGCTCTGGGTCACCACAAAAGTACTGAATGAATGCCTGTCTGAACATCAGAGGTGGGCAAGGCATTAAGGAAGAGAGGGGTGGTCTTTTGCAGTTGTCTTCACAATTTAGACTCAGGATAGTTTATTCTGCCCATATCTAGGGGTTTTGAGAGATGGCAGCCCGTGATCTTTTTTCCTTTGAATTCCTTCCCAGTGCCATCTTTTCCCCTAAGCAAGTATTCTCAATACAGCATCCTGAGTAACTTTCCTAGAGTTCTTATGGCATAGATAGCTAATGTCCCACAAAGAATGCATGCTTCCTTTCCAGGAGCCTTATATCCTGTAACCTGTATTCTAGAAGTCTTCCAGGAGACTTTCCAAACTGCCTTGTATCTAGGTAGGGCTGGGTGCCAATGGCAGGTTGTATGGATGTGGTGTGTGTCATATACAGGCTGAGCTAGTTAAGAAGCAAGTGCTTTCTCCACTCTCTTTTTTTCTTGTCTGCTTACTGAAAATTGATACCAGTGGTAATACTGGAAATCAAGTCTTGAGGATGGAACTGCCACTAAAATGGAAGAAAACTGGACATCTGAGTCACTGCTTGAAGGAGAGCTGCCCTATCAGGAACACCTACATCATACTGGAATGTGAGCAAATAATCCACTGGGACTTTTGGGTTTTCTGGTATTAACTGGATTAATACAGCTGTTAATACAGCAAACCATCCCAGACTATTCTGTTCTCTACAAATTGTGATCAGCTAGCCTTTTCTCTTGATATTTAGCCCTTTTCCTTTCTTCCCTAGGTCCTTTCTACCCTTCCTGCTGAAAGGTTGTTGCTGAGCTGTGAAAGACACTGGGATTCTTGCCTCCAGAGGAGAGGAATTCAATCCAGGGCCAGTGACAAGGCTTGATCACTCAGAGCTTTTGTGTGATAAAGTTTTATTAAAGTATAAGAGAGAGAGACAAAGCTTCTGACACAGACACCAGAAAGAGCAGGAAGAGTGTCCCCCTGCTAGCCTTTAGCAGTATGTCATATACCTATTAGCAAACTGCTAATTTGAGACAGGAAATGTCTCAAAACTCAGAGTGGCACCAGGCCCCTTACCCACAACATGCATTTTGAAATAACATTGGCACAAGGTGAGCCATCCTGAGCCATAAAACGATTGACAAGTATCTTGAAGAAAGGCAGGTTTCCAAGTAAATATGTAGTTTCATTAAGAAACAGAGTAGGAAAACAATGTATGAGTAAAACAAACTGGTTTGTTGAGCCCTTATTGGTTCTGAGTCTTAAGCGGAACCAACTTGAAGAAAGACAGAGTTTAGGGCAACTACATAGTTCATTAACATAGCTTAAGAAAAACATTTCCATAAGAAAAACGCATGGTTAGCTCAAGGTTTGAGAACAGTTAAGTTCAGGTGGAACCAGGTGTCATCATGACAACACAGAATTTTAAAAGAAACCTCCTTTTAATTTTTTATAGAGAAGGAAAAAATCTGACACTTGTAGTTTGTTTCCTCCTGCCACTTAAGGGAGAGAGAAAAAATGTTTGATGCTTGCAGCCTATTTCCTCCGTTTGGAGACCCCAGGCCTTCTTGCCTGATACCCTCTCACCGCCATCATCTTCAGATGAATAATGACATCAGCAAAGAGCGAGAACAGAACAGTGATTATTTCATTCATGCGTGCATTCATTCATTCATTTGTTTGTTTTTTCTCCGCCTGACTCAAATGCATGGTGGCAGCCCAGGTGTTGGATTGGAGCCAAGAACAGATGTTTACAGGCTATTACCTTAAACTTTTGTGTTGGGTATAAGAAAGGTATAAATAGTAAAGACCATAAGTTTCAATGGCATGATTTTAAATTGGGAGTCTAGAAGAAGGGTGCTTTCTCACCACTTTACATCCCTGGAGTTTGTTTCATTTTTATTTCTTACTTCTCATGTGGCAGAGTGCACTTGAAATGTAAGATTCATCAGTGAAGCACCCTGTGGTCATTATTGGGTTTATAAAGCCAGCATAGGGAGATCAGAGAGTTGTTGAAAACCTGAAACCATGTTGTGAGCCTGGAACCCAAGTTTAAATACTTGGATATCAGAGAAACTGAGAGCCCATGTGTTGAAGGAGGATAAAGTTACACATGCAGACCAAGTAAACAAAAACCTAGAAAACAGAAACAAAAAAGGAGGTTACAAAATCACACCAAACTCGTGTCTGAGATCTCATAATTTTCCCACTTTTACAGACTGTGCTCGCAGGTACACCTGCAATTTGATCAAGTACAGTGTATCCTTAAAACAGTTGTCCTAACCTGTTATTTTAGTAATAATGTTGGGTATAACTGTGGTTTCTAAACAAGAAAATTATTCCAGAGTCACTTAGGGATTAAGTGCCTTAACTGAAATGAAACCATGATTGCTTACTTTATAGTTTCTATCACCAGTTTATACAGCCAGTATAGAATCTCAGTGGCCTTGAATAATCCTTGAACTTTCCAAGAGCCAAATACCTGGCTCTGGAGGAAGAGATTCTTATGATGTGCTGGAGTTTGAACCAGGCTCTGTTGTTTGAATCCTGACTCTGCCACTCACTTTCTCTATGACTCTAAGTGAGTTACAGAAACCTCTCTTTGCCTCATTTCCCTCATTAGTAAAATGAGGATAATCATATGACCTACCACTGGTTGTCAGAGGGATTAAATGGACCAAGAGGAGTAAGTCATTAGAACAGTGTCTGCTAAGTAAGCATCAGTTTTTGCTACTGTTTTTCTGTTGTGGGTTAAGTGCATTTCCTCCTGTTTGAGCTTTTGTTGGACTGCAATGCGGCTGATTCTGCCTGCAGACATTGAAGGTCTTGACTCAGGTTCTTTCAGCCTTATTTGGAGGATCCTCACAACACTAGTGTCCTTTTCCTTCCAAGTCAGCTCATTCCAATCTTCTTTTTTTCTTTTCTTGATTGTGCTGGGTCTTTGTTGTTGTGTGCATGCTTTCTCTAGTTGTGGTGTGCAGCCTTTTCATTGTAGTGGCTTCTCTTTCTGTGAAGCACAGGTTCTAGGCACACATGCTTCAGTAGTTGCAGCATGCAGGCTCAGTAGTTGTGGCTCTCTGGCTCCAGGGTGCATCTTCTCTCTTGAGCTGTTACTTTCTCCCTTCATCTTTTCCCCACTGATTCTCTCTGTTGTCCCTGTGGTCATGTCCTCTTCCCTGGCAATTCTACCCATGACAGCCCTGTCTTTCAGATCTGGCTCAAGAGTTCTAATGATGAAGGGTTTTCTTTTACATTGGTATATGGGTACTAAATCTGGAGGAGGGCATGGCAACCCACTCCAGTATTCTTGCCTGGAGAATCCCAATAGACAGAGGAGCCTGGTGGGCTATAGTCCATGGGGTCGCAAAGAGTCGGACATGACTGAGCAACTAAGCACAGGATATGAGTACTAAATACCTAACATTTTTTAATGCCAGCTTTGTGGCAGGAGAGGACAGTTTAGTTCAGGATTAAAAGACTGGCCAATAGCTGTGATAATGATGCAGGTGATCAGAAAGACGGGGAGAGGCAGCAGATCAAGATGCTCCAGGATGCTTGTGCAAGACAAGTTGCATGTATCCTGTCTGCTCAGCTACAACCTGTAACCAGTTAACCAAATTGCATGTCTAATAGATCACATATAACTGTACACCAAAAGGAAATATTTCAAATGTCTTTTGCACACAGGACTTTGGCTCACAGAGTCCATCTTTTGGTGACAGGTTTTCTAAGGACAAAAAGAACTCAAGTGAATCCTAAATTTCACTCAGTGTTTTTATTGTTGATGTTGTGTTTTTGAAATTGTCATATGTGTGTTGTAGAATCAAGCAAATAAGCAGGGAATTCCCTGGCAGTCCAGTAGTTAGGACTGTGTACTTTCATTGGCAAGAGCCTGGTTTGATCCCATCTCTGATTGGAGAACTAAAATCCCACAAGCTGCGTGGTATGGCCAAAAAAGAAAAAGAAAAAAAAAAACCAAGCAAAACTGTTGATATTAGGATCCAAGTTTTTCAGTGTCTGAGAAAAGACAAAATATAGAAACGAAGAGGGTAATGGAGAAAACCCTATAATATCTAATCTAAGTTGAAAATATCAATAAGAGCACAAGGTTATATATGATTTATACATAGTCTATATAAAATATAGCATGTGTTGTATACAATATAATCTGTGTGAAATTAAAAGACGCTTGCTCCTTGGAAGAAAAGCTATGACAAACTTAGACAGTGTATGAAAAAGCAAAGACATCACTTTGATGCTTTTGAAATATGGTGCTGGAAAAGACTCTTGAGAGTCCCTTGGACATCAGGGAGATCAAACCAGTCCATACTAAAGGAAATCAACCCTGAATATTCACTGGAAGGGCTGATGCTGAAGCTCTAATACTTTGGCCACCTGATGCGAAGAGCCAGTTCATTGGAAAAGACCCTGGTGCTGAGAAAGATTGAGGGCATGAGGAGAAGGGGATGACAGAGGATGAGATGGTTGGGTGACATCTCAATGGACATGAGTTTGAGAAAACTCCAGAAGATACTGCAGAAAGCCTGACGTGCCGCAGTCCATGGGTTGCAAAGAATTGGACTCGACTGAGGGAATGAACAATAACAACAGCAATTTATGTTTATCTGTGTATAATCGATAAGTCTATTATATATCTATGTCTATATACGTGTGTGTGGAGAAAAAGACAGGAAGAGATCAAAAATTTGAGAATATGCTTTATTCAACAAAAGAGCTTAGAAACCGACATACTCCAGTAGTAATGAGCACACCTGACATTCAAGTATTGTTTTCTAAAATACAATTTTCACTAGAAAGAACCAAGGCTCCTTAGAGAAATGACAAGATCTAGCTTTGAAGCAGCAGAAATTTAAAGTGAGGTTAAGATTTTTTATACCATCAGAATGGAAAGAAATTCCAAAGAATAATAGGGGTCTTGTTAAAAGGAAACAGCTCTCACTGGACAAGTTTGGGACAAAATTAGCCGCAAAAGAATAATGCTTGTGATTGATTATATCAATCAAAATATCTGAGTTTATAATGATACTCAAAAAAAGATAAAAGAGAAAAAAGAAAAAGAGGAAATAAAAGCTTATTTACTACAGTGGAGATTCTTAGGATACCAACTTCTTATTATGAAAATTAATAATTAAAAGGAAATAATTAAGCTTTACTCTGCATTAGTCTGGGTAGGTGGGTCATGCCATAACCTCAAAATCTCAGTGGCTTGAAACAAGAGAGTCTATTTTTCATTTTCACTCCACATCTGTCTTGGGTTAGCAGGTGTTCTGATCCACATCTTCCTCACTTAGGGATGCAAAATGACAGAGACCCAGTGATTTAGAATGCTATTGTGGCAGTGGAAAGGAATGTGCTAGAAAATACACCACATGTCTACTCATATTTTCATGACCCAAGCAAGTTATATGGTCATGTCCAAATTTAGGAGGGTAGACAAATTCAATCCCACAATGGCAGATTGTGTAAATATTTTAGGAAGTAGCTTTCTTCTTCCCTTTTCTCCAGAAACACAGTAAACTTCCTCCTTCTACTGATTTTGTGATTTGCTCCAACTGATGCCTTGTGGGCAGAAGTGACAGCACACTGGCCTGGAGCAGTGGCTTTACAAGGCATCTCATCCTTTGTCTCTTTAGCACTCAGGTCTTCCAAGAAGAGAAGAGCAGGCCCCCAGGAGCCATTGCTTCTTTTTCAGACTCCTGGTTTGAGAGACACACTACACTGACCTGGAGCCTGTAGCAAAGCCCAGAAGAGCTACAGCTGAGCCACAGGCAAATCACAGACTCGTGAGTAAGAGATGTTTGTTGTTGCAAGTCAGTAAGATTTGGGCTTGTTTGGTGCTGAAGCAAAAGCTGACTAATCCACCCATTATATACTCAGAAGGAAGATTAAAAGTGGAATATCGGTGGCTAGCCCAAATGACTACCACATTGCCTTTTAAAGTGAAGTGAGTACTCCAGATTGTCAACAAATAAATTTGGGAAGGAATGATACCACTAGACATCACCATTTTGCTATCGTGAAATAAGTAATTCCAGCAGTTATTATCAATGAATTTGGAACCATTAGGTGAAAGTTTATTAGGAAATAGAATATCTGGATGAGGCTAAGTAGCATCTTGTGGATTAGTTCCTGCTTGCAGGGGGTTCAGTGTAGCTTTGGAGAAAGCTGGTGGAATCAAACTCTAGGTCACTGATAGTGGACAGCTTGACATTGTGTGCTCCTGGTGTGATGCAGTTTGAAGCAACAGCACTGCCTTTGAAATATCCTTGCCTGAAATGTTTCATTTGTATTTAATCAAGACTTTAATTTAGAGTTTCAATATGCAGGGAATGGAGGAGACACAGGAGCATGTTAAATAATGTTGCAGGAGACAATGCATCAGGAATGTGGTAATTTTATAAGGTGATTGTTTTAATTTCTTCAAAATCCTCACATCACAGGGATTAAAAAACAGTATGTTTGTGTGGCTGTTCTGGTTTAAAAATGACAAAAGATATAAGACAAATGTAGTACATAAGCCTTGATTGGATTCTAGTTTCAAGAAAACTCACTGGTTTAAAAAAAAAACAAAACTGTAAAAGTTTCAAAAGTTTTTCTAGTTTCAAAAAAAACTATAAAAGCATCTGTTGGTCAGCTTGGGAAATTTGACTATATGGCCTGATAGTTGCATGATAACAGGATGTTTTTTTAATAATATTCCTAGGTGATGATAAAAGTATTGAAGCTCTCTAGAAGACATTTTTCTTATAGGAAATGTATGCTGAAGTATTTAATGGCTAAATATCAAAACCAGTTTCAAATAGTTTGACAATAAATTTATGCAGATAAACAAATGCCAACATAATACTTATAATTCAAGTAAATTGTTAACATTTCTTGAATCTAAGTGGTGTATACAAGTGTTCATGATATTAATCTTTCAAATTTATATTGGAAACATTCTGTATAAAATGTTTCATATCAAAAACCTGGGTGGTGGAATTTGAATCTGTGCTCAAAATGTCATTCCAATCCAGAAGTCTAGCAGGATAAATGTGACATCAATTTTTCTTTTTTTTTAAATTAATTTTTATTGGTTTATAGTTGATTTATAATGTATGGGTTTCAGGTGTACAGAAAAGTGAATCCAGTCTGTTTTAGATTCTCTTCTGATATAGGTCATTACAGAGTATTGATTAGAGTTCCCTGTGCTATATAGTAGGTTCTTACTAATTATCTATTGTATATATAGTAGTGTGTATATGTCAATCAATTTGTTTTCTTTTACTTGCTTTTGAGCCATTTTATTTCAGGCATCCTGATTCTGAATGGTTGCTCCTGACCTTCTGCATCCTCCATTTTTTTTTCCATTGTGCAAAAAGCGAGCTATCAATGGATTTAGGGAAAGAGATCAATAATCACACTTTACTTGAATTACGACCCATCTGGAGAAACTATATTTTACTGGATAACCAGTGCTTCTGATTGGAATAAACATTGCATATACAAAATGCAAGAATTTCATGTGTTATTATTTTTCCTATATTCCCACCTCTTCTGCCTCATAAGATGAGGGTTTTCTCTTCTTCTTTATGGCTAAATGTCTCTTTTGCTCCAGAGCACATCCTTTGCCAATGCCTTCGGAATCCTGATCTGATCTGTTTATTCTGACTCTTTCATGCAACTTCTTTTGACATTTGGCCTTCAGCCTAACACACACACACACACACACACACACATCTGTCACCTCCATATAAAGCATATTTTTCTGCTATCTACTAAGCCTCCTGAGATGTATTGATCTATTTCTGCTCTTCCCTTGACTGCAAAATTTCTAACTACCGTCTATCAAAGCTATTGCCATTTCTAACCATTTATTCATTATTCTCATTAATTTCTGAAGCAACTCTTGCTGAAGTCACACAGAAAAAGCAACTTGAGAGTGGAACCCAGTTTTTCAATTGTCTGTACTCATCTGTATTTCTCTCTCTACAATTTCTTAAAAAAAAAAAACAAAACACAATACCTCTTCCATCTTTTCCATCTAAAGTTTTTTTTTTTTAATTTTCTCTGCAGTATCCAAGGGATGTAACATTTTCAGAAGCACACCTAGTGCCAAGTGGCTCTGGAAGACCTGAGGTGCACAGGCCTTTTCTAAGCAGGGTTGGTCACTTCACTGGACTCTTTCCTATCAAATCCAAAGCCACAGGGGTTCTATGAACTCAGGCCACTGTCTTCTTCCAGGCTCAATTTTCCTCTCTCCACTTTAAACCATTTGGGCTCTTGTGTGTTTTTCCTTTATGGCTTTTCTGTTGCCTCAAACCTGGGCTCCTTCTCAGTGTAGTTCTTCATACTGACTTATCTGGAATGTTTTCTTAACTTTGATTTGAGTTTATCTTGCTCTCCTGTCTTTTGGGGTCTCTTTGTTTCAGATTCATGCATAACATCCTGAAGTCCACAGTTTTACCCTGCCATTGCATTTAGGTTCCCAGAATATCATGTGGGGCCGAGTATAATTGACACCCACCTTTTTGACTCAAAAGACATGAATTAGAACAAACTCTGGGAGATAGCAAAGGACAGAGGAGCCTGGTGTGCTGCAGTCCATGGGGTCACAGACTTAGCTGGACACGACTTAGCAACTGAACAACAACAACCTTTCTGATAAAAAGGGATCGTGCACAACAGCAGTTTTGCCTAATAAATGTAGTTCTTTGGGCTACTGTGTCTGGTTGGTGGCTTTGTAGCCAATTCAAAGGTCAAGGATAGAGTTGATTATCTTGTGCCTACAGACCTGACTTCTACAATCCTGGGAAGAAGATATGACTTCTAATTCAGCTTTGAATATCAATAAAGATACAGACACTGACATTTTGATGAGTGGCATTTCTATCATCCTACCTGAAAGAGGAGACTGAAAAATGTTATAATACTGCACAAGAAACTGGAGAGCAAACTATGCAGGATCCCTGGCTGCCTCATCTGGACTTCATGAAGGCACTTTCCCAGTCACACAAGGTCCACAACCATTCTTGGGATTGACAAAGAGAATGATCAGGCAGGTGGTATGATAGTAAGTTATGTCTACTCTTCTAAGATTTGGTATGAAGTTGTATCCTCTTCTAGGGAGATATGAATAAACAATCTCAGGAGCCATGCAGGTCAAGTAGGCTAATGTGAACTGGTGAAGATCATCTTTGTCCTACTAACCTGGACATATAATAATGCTCAAGGCCACACCTCCCAGACAGCTTCACCTGGTACCCTAGCAGGGATGAGTCCAGAGGAAGGGAATAGAGAGTAAATGAAAGTTGTGGGGGGTGGGTTGGAGAAAGAATTTCCCTTTAATACTCATCAAATAGTAGCTTCATCCCTAGAGTCTGTGTCCCTGGAGATCTGGTAGCTTCATAAAGCACATCCCAGATAAAAAACACTCTGTTCTTAAGAAGGAATGAGATAAATGGTCAGGTTTAGGCCTACCCATCCTTCCTTTCAACGTTTTTAAGACCATGGCTTTGGATACTAGTTTGTAATTATAGATCCCATGTAAAGTGGGATTTCAAGCCTTTGGAAATACTTTCTTTATCCATCCTGTTCATTGGGGGAAGCCACCTACTGAGCCCACTCACACACTACAGGGTCCATCCCTATGAGATCATACCTGTGGCACTCTGTGTGGATGAACTTTCATCTATCTTATGGCTTCCTTCTGAACTTGGACTTCCTGGCTAAAATCCTATGCTAAGTTCATCTCCTAGCACTCCATGCTCTGGAGCTTCACCAGATTCACTCTCACCAGTATTGCCTACTGTCACAGTCAGCCACCCTTCTTGTTTTATAGGTATCTGGGTATTAACAAGTCATATTATTAATCAAGGAAGAGGTCTTCTCACAACAGAATGTAGACTTACCCTCACTTTAGATCGTGGCTGTGCCTTTGATTATGTGCAGTGTTTATTCTTGGAACCAGAAGAAGGGCTCTTCTGGGATTATATAGATAAGAATGTTTAATCTTAAGACAGGTTTGTGTGCCTCAGTTAATCCCCTGGGATTGCTATGCTCCTCATGAAGAAGAAGGATGGAAATTTAAACCATGACAGTGTTGCTCTTGCCTTATATGATGACAACATGTGCCCACTGTCCATTTGCACCCATTGGATTTTTATAGCTGTGAGGCTGGAGTATTCATGAAGCTCAGTCTTGTGGAGGAAACAAACCAATCAAAAGCGGGATAGTGACATAGGTAAAGCCTTCCAGACACTCTTAGGGACTCAGAAATATTAAGCAATGTGTTTCGTTTCAGGACAGAACTTCAGTATCTTAGCAGCTAATAAGTGTGACTCTTCATAATCCAGTGGATTGAGTGACTGCTACCCAGAAGATCTATCAAAAACTCCTCACAATGTACCTCACTTACCCAGGCATTGGTCTGTTTGGGACTGGGCCAACTAGCACAGCACACCCTCTGTGAGAGCTTAGAGGCCTTCTGGGTGTTATGTTCTCCAAACAGGTTTATCTCCATAATGTAAGATGATATATCTTCTGTATTTAATGGTAAGCCCCGAAGACTAAGGAGTATAACTCCTTTGGTAGTTGGAAGACACTCCTAGAAGATCAGTTCAGTTCAGTTCAGTTGCTCAGTCGTGTCTGACTCTTTGTGACCGCATGAATTGCAGCACGCCAGGCCTCCCTGTCCATCACCGACTCCCGGAGTTTACCCAAACTCATGTCCATCTAGTCGGTGATGACATCCAGCCATCTCATTCTCTGTTGTCCCCTTCTCCTCCTGCCCTCAATCTTTTCCAGCATCAGGGTCTTTTCCAATGAGTCAGCTCTTCGCATGAGGTGGCCAGAGTATTGGAGTTTCAGCTTCAACATCAGTCCTTCCAATGCACACCCAGGACTGATCTCCCCTAGGATGGACTGGTTGGATCTCTTTGCGGTTCAAGGAACTCTCAGGAGTCTTCTCCAACACCACAGTTCAAAAGCATCAATTCTTCGGCACTCAGCTTTCTTCACAGTCCAACTCTCACATCCGTACATGACTACTGGAAAAACCATAGCTTGACTAGACGGACCTTTGTTGGCAAAGTAATGTCTCTGCTTTTTAATATGCTATTGTAGCCACTCGTTTTGGGAAACAAACTCACTCAGAAGGACAATGCATGTAGTGGAGTGCAGTTTATTACACTGGCGGGCTCAAGGCAGAGTCTTCTCTTAGCCAAGGACCCCGACCAGCATTTGTGTAAATCTTTTATACCCCATGTGTAGGTGTCCAAACTCACCACCCAAAATTCCTTGAGACTTACATAAACAAAGGAAGGGTAAATACATCACAATAATCTCATCATTTGTGTGTTATGTGTTCAAACAGTTAAACAATTGGCCAATAATCAATAAGCCTGAGGTTACACTCTGATAAGTACAGAAAAATTTATGGCCTGTCCAGAGACAGGGGTGATTAGTGTATGTTTTCTCTTAGGCAATGAGTAACCTGGATACGATCTTCAAAGTTCCCCTGTCCAGCGGGGGTCTTATCCTTTTATTTCATTTCCATAGGCACTAAGCACAGAGTTTAGAGTCTATTAGAGAGGTGGCCAAGCATGATCAGCATAAACAGGCCTAAGATGGAGTCCAGGTCCTATGAATTCCCTCTTCATGCTATCTAGGTTGGTCATAACTTTCCTTCCAAGGAGTAAGCGTCTTTTAATTTCATGGCCGCAATCACCATCAGCAGTGATTTTGGAGCCCCCCAAAATAAAGTCTGACACTGTTTCCACTGTTTCTCTTTTCATTTCCCATGAAGTGATGGAACCAGATGCCATGATCTTAGTTTTCTGAATGTTGATCTTTAAGCCAACTTTTTCACTCTCCTCTCTCACTTTCATCAAGAAGCTCTTTAGTTCTTCTTCACTTTCTGCCATAAGGGTGGTGTCATCTGCATATCTGAGGTTATTGATATTTCTCCCAGCAATCTTGATTCCAGTTTATGCTTCATCCAGCCCAGCATTTTTCATGATGTACTCTGCATATAAGTTAAATAAGCAGGGTGACAATATACAGCCTTGACGTACTCCTTGTCCTATTTGGAACCAGTCTGTTGTTCCATTTCCAGTTCTAACTGATGAAATCCCTTTAATCACTTCATTGTCCATTCTCCAGTTTCCTTAACAAAGGTCAGGTTTACCTGAAACTTGGCTACAGCTGCTGTCCATGCTCAGTTTTGTCCAACTCTTTGTGACCCCGTGGACTGTAGCCCACCAGGCTCCTCTGTCCATGAAATTCTTCAGGCAAGAATACTGAAGTGGGTTGCCATTTTTTCCTCCAGGGAAACTTGGCTACACACCAGCTTTTTTTGTTGTTTTTTCTTTTTCAGGAAATCTTCCTTCTCAAATCTTAGCTTAACTCAGTACATCATGTCCTCTCTAATTCTTAAAGACAGATATCGCCCTAGTAAAGTGGCTACCATTCTGTTTCAAGATAATGCCGCTGCGATACCTCTACCCTCAAACTTACTTGTTCATCTTGTTTTGCCAGGGTCATCTACTCAGGATGGGAAAGTAACTGCTTACTTTTAAATTTGTATAGAGACTCTTACCTTGAGGGGTCTGCATTCATAACCCTCAGGCATGATCACTATAGTGGCCAAGAAAAGCTCAGTTACTAACATATGTGATGTTATTTTTTTTTTAATAGGGATTTGAATTCCAGATAATGTACATACTATGTGGCCCAAATGTCCAGATCCATAGTGCTATGACAATCCAAATACTAGTACTCAATGTCTAGCGGCATAACCCAGCTTATATAATAATATAACCTCACTGTATTCATTAGATTCATTGTATTCATTAGAGTTGATAGAATTCACTCAAAAGCAATGTTAAAATATGCCTAGGTCATGGGACTTCCCTGGTGTTCCAGTGGCTTAGACTCTGTGCTCCCAATGCCGGAAATCGATCCCTGGTCAGGGTGCTAGATTCCACATGCCGTAACAAGAATTCATGTGCCACAACTGAAAAAAATCCCACATGCTGCAAGTAAGACCTGGTGAAGCCAAATAAATAAATAAATAAAAAATCTAGTTTAGCACTCTCTAAAAGAACCATAATTACCTCCAAGAAATTACTGAAGAATGGAGATGTCACTATAGCAATTTAGCTACTTAAATTTTTAAAAATGACCATATGATAAAAAATGGCTATATGCAAATACTATAGCAGTTCAGCTACTTAAAAATGTGTTTGAGCACACAGATGCTCAACAAACATATTTTGAATGAGTGCATAGATAAATGAATAATAATAAGAGCTGATTTGTAGGTCTTCTGCTTCTGCCGGCTGTCAGCCTGGTGACCACCCCCTCCCAATGCTAATTTCCTATCCTTCATGTGGTCTGTCAGATCTTCTTGTACTTTATATCTGAACTGATACTGTGTTAGATATCATTGCATGAAAGCTCCATAATTGGTGTTGGTGTGGTCCTAGGGGATATTACTACTTTATTTTCTACCAGCCCTGAAGCTGAGAGATTATCTAGATTCCATAGTAGACCTGCCCATGCCTACTCCTAGAGCCTCAGTGGGGTACTGATGTGATTGTGCTTCTACTAATATCTCTTCCAGTCACTTCCACTGCCCTGCTTCTCTGGCAGGATTTATCTGCTCATTCAGCTCTCTACTTGGCAGTCTGGTTAAAACTGCAACCTGAACCTCACCCAAGGCTATAGGAATTTATTGGCCCACCTGGCAGACGGTTAGACAGGAATGGTCTGAGTAATGGTTTTCAAAATTTATTGTACATCAGAGTCACCCCGGAGAGCTTGTTCAGACACAGCCTGCTTCTGCCACCTCTCAGAGTTTCAGGTTTATTTGATCTGGCTTGAGGCCCAAGAATTTGCATTTCTAACAAGTTTTCAGGTGATGTTGCCAGTCCAGGGGCCACACTTGGAGACTCACTGCTCCAGGTGTGAATTCCTTGAAATCAGGAAACAAAAGAAGACCTCTTTGCTTTCATTTCCCTCTACCTAAAATATCTTTGGCTGATTTCTCAAATGGATAGAAAAAAGGAAAGAGAAAACTAAGAATTTTGATGGGAGGAGCCTTAAAATCCTGTCACAATTGTGCCTTTTCTTTCCAGGGGCTTAGCACCCAGGTGACAGCAAGGGCCACTCCAGTTTCTAAGTGAAAGTAGCCAGGGGCACTTTTCTTTGTTACTTTTCAAATCTTCTTATCATGTTAATGCATGAAGAGATTTACTTGCTATATCTTTCTACCTTAAGAAGGCTAACAGTCATCCCTGAAACTTTGACTCAAGGACTAGTTTGTTGTGGAACTAGATTCCAATGAGGTAGGGCTTGGGTGAATTTTACTTGAAAAAGCTCATGTGAAACCATTTGCTCATCGAAAAACTAGAAAGAAACAATGGTTGTGGGTTTCTGTGGTGGGAAAAGCGGTGGTATTGACTACTCCAGAAAAGGAAAATCTGTGGGTAGTTTGATTCTAAACCTCCAGTTGACTGAGGGAACAGAAGTTAGCTTTTATTTCACCACAACTGAGATTTTAACAAAAGGAAATGCATTTGGCTGTGGCAGGAATTAGAATATATTGTGCAGGAGGTTGACCCAGACTGAGTCTAAAAGGAATTCTGATTTTCTGGGTGTGTTGGTCTGCAGGTGTCTTATTGATGTGAGTTTATTTTTAGAAGCTTTTGATTTCTGGCCAAAGGAGGGAGAAACTTTAGGGCTGGGGATCTGTTTCTAAGAAAAAGACAAGAACAATGGCATGACAAAATGCCTATGATGTAATATACTAGGTTAAAAACATCAGAATACAGAACTGTATTATACATTATTCTTGAAGGTAAAAAAAATACCTAGGAGATAAGCTCTTAATAGATTCAGAAGGGCAAGAAGTATAGTTTTTAAACTTTTTTCTATTGCACATTTTAATTTCTATTTCTTGTAGTATTACATGACAGAATATTTGTTTCTGTTCACTTAAGATTGAACCCCTTTTTCCCCACATTCACAGCTAGATTCCTTGAGTTTGAGGAATAAAATAGATTCATGTGACAACTATTCTTTAAAATAGGTTGAGACATCTTTTATAACCTTATTAAATACATAATAAACATTTCTAAATGTCCCATCAGATGAAAGTTGTTAATTGTGTTATTCAGTGCTTCTATATTTTTGCTGAATTGTTTTGGCTGCTTTAATCATAATTTATTGAAAAAAAGATGTGCTATAATCTCCCACCATCATGGTGATTTGTCAGTTTATTTCTGCAGGTCTTTTGACTTTTGTTTATATCTACTGAGTCTACCTATTTAGTAATGTGTGTACATGTTTAGAATTGTTATGTCGCTTTCAGTTCAGTTCAGTTCAGTCGCTCAGTTGTGTCCGACTCTTTGTGACCCCATGAATTGCAGCACACCAGGCCTCTGTCCATCACCAACTCCCGGAGACTACCCAAACCCATGTCCATAGAGTCAGTGATGCCATCCATCCATCTCATCCTCAGTCGTCCCCTTCTCCTCCTGCCCCCAATCCTATCCAGCCTTAGGGTCTTTTGCAATGAGTCAACTCTTCGCATGAGGTGGCCAAAGTATTGGAGTTTCAGCTTCAACATCAGTCCTTCCAATAAACACCCAGGATTGATCTCCTTTAGGATGCATTGATTGGATCTGCATGCAGTCCAAGGGACTCTCAAGAGTCTTCTCCAACACCACAGCTCAAAGGCATCAATTCTGCAGCGCTCAGCTTTCTTCACCGTCCAACTCTCACATCTATACATGACCACTGGAAAAAACATAGCCTTGACTAGACGGACTTTTGTTGGCAAAGTAATGTCTCTGCTTTTAAATATGCTATCTAGGTTGACCATAACCTTCCTTCCAAGGAGTAAGCGTCTTTCAATTTCATGGCTGCAATCACCATCAGCAGCGATTTTGGAGCCCCCCAAATTAAAGTCTGACACTGTTTCCACTGTTTCCCCATCTATTTCCCATGAAGTGATGGGACCAGATGCCATGATCTTAGTTTTCTGAATGTTGAGCTTTAAGCCAACTTTTTCACTCTCCTCTTTCACTTTCATCAAGAGGCTCTTTAGTTCTTCTTCACTTTCTGCCATAAGGGTGGTGTCATCTGCATATCTGAGGTTATTGATATTTCCCCCAGCAATCTTGATTCCAGCTTGTGCTTCTTCCAGCCCAGCGTTTCTCATGATATACTCTGCATATAAGTTAAATAAGCAGGGTGGCAATATACAGCCTTGACCTACTCCTTTTCCTATTTGGAACCAGTCTGTTGTTCCATGTCCAGTTCTAACTGTTGCTTCCTGACCTGCATACAGGTTTCTCAAGAGACAGGTCACATGGTCTGGTATTCCGATCTCTTTCAGAATTTTCCACAGTTTATTGTGATCCACACAGTCAAAGGCTTTGGCATAGTCAATAAAGCAGAAATAGATGTTTGTCTGGAACTCTCTTGCTTTTACGATGATCCAGTGGATATTGGCAATTTGATCTCTGATTCCTCTGCCTTTTCTAAAAGCAGCTTGAACATCTGGAAGTTCATGGTTCACGTGTTGCTGAAGCCTGGCTTGGAGAATTTTGAGCATTACTTTACTAGCATGTGAGATGAGGGCAATTGTGCAGTACTTTGAGCATTCTTTGGCATTGCCTTTCTTTGGGATTGGAATGAATATTGACCTTTTTCAGTCCTGTGGCCACTGCTGAGTTTTCCAAATTTGCTGGCGTATCGAGTGCAGCACTTTCACAGCATCACCTTTGAGGATTTGAAATAGCTCAACTGGAATTCCATCACCTCCACTAGCTTTGTTCGTAGTGATGCTTTCTAAGGTCCACTTGACTTCACATTCCATGATGTCTGGCTCTAGGTGAGTGATCACACCATCGTGATTATCTGGGTTGTGAAGATCTGTTTTGTACAGTTCTTCTGTGTATTCTTGCCACCTCTTCTTAATATCTTCTGCTTCTGTTAGGTCCATACCATTTCTGTCCTTCATCGAGCCTATCTTTGCATGAAATGTTCCTTTGGTATCTCTAATTTTCTTGAAGAGATCTCTAGTCTTTCCCAATCTGTTGTTTTCCTCTATTTCTTTGCACTTGTCGCTGAGGAAGGCTTTCTTATCTCTCCTTGCTATTCTTTGGAACTCTGCATTCAGATGGGAATATCTTTCCTTTCTCCTTTTATTTTCACTTCTCTTCTCTTCCCAGCTATCTGTAAGGCCTCCTCAGACAGCCATTTTGCTTTTTTGCATTTCTTTTCCATGGGGATGGTCTTGATGCCTGTCTCCTGTACAATGTCACGAACCTCTGTCCATAGTTCATCAGGCACTCTGTCTATCAGATCTAGTCCCTTAAGTCTATTTGTCACTTCTACTGTATTCTCATAAGGGATTTGATCTAGGTCATACCTGAATGGACTAGTGGTTTTCCCTACTTTCTTCAATTTAAGTCTGAATTTGGCAATAAGCAGTTCATGATCTGAGCCACAGTCTCCTCCCAGTCTTGTTTTTGCTGACTGTATAGAGCTTCTCCATCTTTGGCTGCAAAGAATATAATCAATCTGATTTCGGTGTTGACCATCTGGTGATGTCCAAGTGTAGAGTCTTCTCTTGTGTTGTTGGAAGAGGGTGTTTGCTATTACCAGTGCGTTCTCTTGGCAAAACTCTATTAGCCTTTGCCCTGCTTCATTCTGTACTCTAAGGCCAAATTTGCCTGTTACGCCAGGTGTTTCTTGACTTCCTACTTTTGCAGTCCAGTCGCCTATTATGAAAAGGACATCTTTTTTGGGTGTTAGTTCTAGAAGGTCTTGTAGGTATTCATAGAACCGTTCCACTTCAGCTTCTTCGGTGTTACTGGTCAGGGCATAGCCTTGGATTACTGTGATACTGAATGGTTTGCCTTGGAAATGAACAGAGATCATTCTATCGTTTTTGAGATTGCATCCAAGTACTGCCTTTCGGACTCTTTTGTTAACCATGATGGCTACTCCATTTCTTCTAAGGGATTCTTGCCCACAGTAGTAGATATAATGGTCATCTGAGTTAAATTCACCCATTCCAGTCACTTTAGTTACTTTAATCTTTAATCATTGTATAGAAACTCTGTCTTTAATGTTATTTGTTTTAAAGTCTTCTTTGACTGATTTTAATATATCTATACTGGCTGTCTCTTAGCATTTGATTGACGTATCACTTCTCATTCTTTTCAACTTTTCATTATTTTCATGCTGTATGTGTGTATTTTGTAAGAAGCACAGAAGTTGGATTATGTTGTAATCCAACCTGATATTCTCTTTTAACTGACGAGTTTGATTTACATGTATTGAGATAATTGATACATTTGGATTTGGTGAGATTAACTTTATTTTCATATTATACTTCTTTTATGTTTGCTTCCTCCTTTTTAAACATCTTTTTTTAGGATGAATATTTATATATTTCCCTTGCTTTTTTAAAAACTGTATTTATTTTTAATTGAAAGATAATTGCTTTGCAGTATTGCATTGTTCTCTTGCTTCTTGTTTCATAAGTCCTATGTCATTAATTCTGTGAGGACAAGTCATTTTCTTAGAGTCCAGGTAAATTGCTACCAGATGTTTTCTCACTCCTTTTAAAAAGTGGAGGTGAAATTCACGTAACATAAAATTAACCAGTTTAAAGTGAACAATTCTGCAGCTTCTACAATGTTCATAATGTGTGTGCAAGCACAACTCTATCTAGTTCCAAAATATAACAAGGTCTCTTTTGCTTTGCTCTGTAAGACATTTTATTAGCCCTCAGGCCAGGTTGTTTTACTTTTTTTGTAAGAAAGAGTTCTTTCTTTATACCTCCTGTACTGTGCTGTGCTTACTCTCTCTGTCGTGCCCAAACCTTTGCGATTCCATGGATTGCAGCCTGCCAAGCTCCTCTGTCCATGGGATTCTCCCTGCAAAAAAACTGGAGTGGGTTACCATGCCCTCCTTCAGAGGATCTTTCTGATGCAGGGATCGAACCCATGTCTCCTGCATTGCTAGTGGATTCTTTACTGCTGAGCCACCAGGTAAGCCTCTATACACCTTCAGCACCTTCCAAAGCATAAGTGGACTGCCCTCAGCTTCATTCTCTGTCCACTCTGCTATTAGAATGATCATTAGATCTGATTAGACTGATAATCTGTTAGACTGATGATCATTCTAATAGCAGAGTAGACAGGGAATGAGGCTGCAGACAGTCCACATCTGCTTTGGAAGGTGCTGAAGGTATATAGAGGCTTACTTAGTGGCTCAGAGGTAAAGAATCCACCAGCAATGAGGGAGACGTTGGTTTGATCCCTGCATCAGAAAGATCTCTGGAGGAGGGCATGGTAACCCACTCCAGTTTTCTTGCAGGGAGAATTCCATGGACAGAGGAGCCTGGCAAGCTGCAGTCCATTGTGTGGCTTCTTCTAATTGATCGGGCTTCCCTTGTGGCTCAGCTGATAAAGAATCTGCCTGCAATGTGGGTTCGATCCCTGGGCTGGGAAGATCTCCTGGAGAAGGGAAAGGCTACCCACTCCAGTATTCTGGCCTTCCATGGACTGTATAGTCCGTGGGGTAGCAATGGCTCCGATATGAAAGAGTGACTTTCACTTCTAATTGATCTGAATCTTGTCCTACTGTTTATTTTATTCATTTATGTTTTATTTTTATTTTTTTAATTCAGATATAGTTGACATATAACATTATATTAGTTGTGGGTGTACTGACTATTTATTATCGATACTGAACACTGGATTACAAGAAAACCCCAATCCCTAGTAAGGATTGTGTACTAGATCTCTACCTGACCCTACCCCACCTACACAGCATGTTATAGTGAGAATGTAAAATTCCCTGGACCACTAATGGAATAGAATGTTGCCAGGATCCAGCACCCCAATCCTCATCCCAAATTTTCCCTGACATTTTCTAGATGTTGTAATCCCTGAATGTATGTTGAAAGAAGGAGGATGAGAACAGATATCACTTTGGCCACTAAAATATCAATATGCATGCAGAGAAGGGTTTGATCTCAGTTTTCTACTTGGCACAGACTCAATTTCTCTAATCCAGAGGGGCAGCATTGCAGAAGGGACAAATTGTCTCCACACTTTTCGGTTTTAGGTGGACAGGTTTTGGGTAGCAAGGTATATTAAGGCTACTGATTGCACTTACCAAGCAATTACCATTAGCTTCTCACATTATGCTAATAGGTTGACTGATGGTGGTGTAAGATTTTTCTTTTTTCTTTGCAAATCTTCACATCTATCTTTGTCTTCATAGATAATTCGCTGGAAAGTCGGGAACATCTGCTTTGGATTTGCAGTTTTGTTTGTTGTTTTTCAATGACATTTTGAGGTTCATAGGCCCTCATATACCAAGGGCAGAGGAAGAAGATCTGAGAGAACATAGAATTTGAGTCTTTTCTGCGTAAACGGCACCTCCCAATCTGGTGACACTTCAGATTCTGGTTCTCAGAGTTCTCATCAAATAAGATATTATAAAAAAGACTCCTGAAGCAGGTTTTATGTGGAAGTAGGGCCATGGTCTTGGTCCCAACCACACTCAGAGATCAGGGAAGAGCCTGAAAGGAAACCCCCCCATACTGCCTCAGCTTTGTCCTGTGAGCTGGTTACAGACAACTCTCTCCCATGGCTTCACAAAGACACCTGACCTCCTGGGAGGAAAAACACCTTGAGGTCCTGAAATTCTGTCTCCTTCATACTTTCTCTAATGTGATTTCCTTCCTTGTTCTTCATGGGAGAATTTAGAGCAGCAGATCTGAATGACTTTCCTGGATCTGCTTTGAGGCAAATTGGTATAGCATGGACTTTGGTAAAACATAACAAAACAAAAAAGTTGGTAAAACATAACTCACATGACCTGAGTTTAATGTCTGACTCCATCATTGAGAAGCACAATCTTTTTCTTTACTTCATTTGTTTTTCACTGATGTGATCACTACTAGACACATATTTTTATTTGTTTCTCCCACTAGTGTATAAGCCCAATGTGGGCATGGAATTTTTCTTCTTTGAATTGTATCTCTACTGCTTCATATACAGGCTACATTGTCATGAATATTTATTGCATTAGGCTTGTTTCCCTTTTTTTCTTTTGCAATCCTAAGTAACTCTGAAATGAGCATCTTCAAGTTTTCATTATATGTAACTCTGCTGTGGAATTTTTTTTTGAATTATTTCACAAGATACATCACAAGTGCAATTGTTAAGTCAAAGTCATAACTATTTTTTGACTCAATATGTATTAACACATTGCTTTCTAGGAAGTCCTGGAATTTATCAGAGTTTCCATAAATAAATGTTACTAATTTAATAGGCATAGAATGGTAGAAATTAATTAATTTTAATTTCTTTGATGAAGTTTCTATACTTCCTATAATGTACCCTATTCTATCATAGAGGGAGAAGAATCGTGTCACTTCCATTTTTCTATGCTTAATTAAGAAGCACTAGGTATCATTGAGCTTTCCTGGTGGCTCAGACAGTAAAATCATCTGCTTGCAGTGCTGGAGACCTGGGTTCAATCCCTGGATCGGGAAGATCCCCTGAAGAAGGAGACGGCAACCCACTCCAGTACTCTTGCCTGGAAAATTCCATGGATGGAGGAACCTCATAGGCTACCGTCCATGGGGCCACAAAGAGTCGGATACGACTGAGCGACTTTGCATTCGCTAGGTATCATGAGTATGTTGAGAAGATATTTGGCTCTTAAAGAAAAATTGTGGCATCTGGTTAAAAGGAAAAAATAAAGCAAACAGGGACTTATTTATGCCATTTTCTCATTTTTTCTGCTATCTTTCATGTATCTCATCTTTTTCTTCAAGCCTGGGTGAGATTACAATCACTCAAGTCTGAATATGAAGAAATTTTGATGATTTTTCTTTTCACCTTCTGTTTTGCCAAAAGTTTTCACTTTTGTTTCAGATTCAAAGGATTTGTTAACAAAATAAGCCAGTTGTTATATACAAATAAATAATATAGATATTCATTAGAGAATTATCTGCTTACTTTCCACATACTAACATTAAAAGAAAAGAAAAATAGAAAGAGCGGAGAAGCAGAGAATATATCACCAAATGATATTAATCAGCGCTGGGAAGTCCCGTCTCACAGCACATCTGAAGCCCCAGTTGGGAAAGGGTCCCAGATAGCACATACGCTCCGTGGGTGAGACTTCAAAGATTGCAGTTCAGGGTTCCTGTTTATAATCCCAGGACAGAAGCAAACTGATATCATCATCAATCTGTGACCAAATTGCAAGCCTGGTTTCATGTTAATACTGTTTGTTTTGTCTTATAAAACTTGGAATGTTGCTAAGTGTGGGGCTTGGTTGGCCAGGCCCCCTTCAGGGGCTCAGCAATCTCAAGATTCCTCTCCCATCTTATCTAAGGGTGTTGCAAGTCTTACACTCTCAGCAGGCAGGTTAGAAGCAAGGTCAGAGGCCTGCTCTGCTTTATCTCTGAAGCCTAAACAAGACTATTTATTTAATTTCTGTAACACCTTCAAATCCTGCCTCTTTTCAGGTCCCTAACCAGTTCTAGAGGATTTAACATTTTCTGGAAAGAAAAGGGTTAGGGAGGTTTCTAGAGAAGATACAAGAACTGACTGACTGAGGACCAGGCATTTGGAAGTAAAGCAGTTGTGTGCGTTGGTGTGTCTGCGTGTATGGGTTGGGTAGGGATGCTGGTAGGAAGCTAGGTTGAAGGGAACCTCTGGCAGTTTTGTGTGACACAGGAGAATAACCAAACACAGTGTTGTATTCCATCCTTTGTATCACTCTTTTCCCTATCTGTTCCATTTCCTGTATTCATTTCTTCAATCTTGTCGAAAGATACATATGTGTTTACAAGATCATTTATCCATGAAAATACCTTATGATATTAAAGAAAATCTTTTGAAATGGGTTTTTGCTTTTAAAGGGAGGTAATTTATGTGGCTAGTTTACTCATTTTCAAGAGGTATAATTAGCATCTTTATCTGTGTACATTTTTTGTAAAATATTAATACTGCCTATTAGAAATGGCTAGGATACAACTGGAGAGTGTGGTCAACTTTGCTATTGGTTGGCACAGACTATATTAAAGCAACAATGATCCCATGAGAAAGGAGGTTTTTTTTGTTTTTTTTTTTTTTTTTTTTTGTATATTCAATTAAAAGGCACAGAGACTTGAAGAAAAAAAAATGAAAAAAACATCGGCTTAAACAGACATTTAATTCAAAGCTTTATTTTTATGTCTGCTAGTCAACCACCCAGAGCTGGTGTAGCAGCTTTGCAAAGCCATATAGGACTTAGGACACATCCTTTTTTCTACTTAGTCACACATAGAGTGTGCTTGTCACCTTATGGCCACAAAATGGCTCTTTCAATTCCATGTTAGTGTCCTATTTGAAGCAGTAGAAGTGAATGCACAAAGGGCAAAAGGCATGACTGTGCCTCCCCTCCCACTTGTTCACAAGCTCTGCTGTGAGGTCCTCCCCACAACTTTTGCTTAGTAAATACTGTGTCACATGGCTCTCCTTATGCATTGGGGAGGCTGGGGAAGATGGGAGCTGCTGCATGTTTTTCTCTCTTTTGCTTGCTTGTAAACTGGGCACAATTGAGAGCACATGGGATGCTTTTGGAAAGGGGGTGAAGATTTAACACTGAGTAACATTCAGTAATGGTCTTCCCAGGTGGTGCTAGTGGTAAAGAATCCACCTGTCAGTGCAGGAGAAGGAGGAGATGCAGGTTTGATCCCTGGTTTGGGAAGATCCCCTAGAGGAGGGCATGGCAACCTGCTCCAATATTCTTGCCAGGAAAACCCCATGGACAGTGGAACCTGGTGGGCTACAATCCATAGGTCAGAAAGAGTCAGACACAACTGAAGTGACTAATACACACAAATACAATATCCAGTAACATTGAGCTGCCCAAGAACCTGAACACTTGGCCTTCAGAAGTATGAATTTGTCAGCCATGTGATTTTCATCATCATTGGGGTTTAAGTGAGAGGTAGATTTGTAATTCATGGGTACAGATGTGAGAGTTGGACCATAAAGAAGGTGGAGAGCGGAAGAATTGATGCTTTTGAACTGTGGTGCTGGAGAAGACTCCTTGGACAGCAAGGAGAGCAAACCAGTCAATCCAAAAGGAAATCAATCCTGAATATTCATTGTAAGACTGATGCTGAAGCTGAAGTTCCAATATTTTGACCACCCGATGCAAAGATCCAGCTCCTTGGAAAAGACCCTGATGCAGGGTAAGATTGAAGGCAGAAGGAGATGAGGGTGGCAGAGGATAGATGGTTGGATGGCATCACTGATTCAATGGACATGAACTTGCACCATCTGGGAGATGGTGACAGACAGGGAAGCCTGGTGTGTTGCAGTCCTTGGAGTCGCAAAGAGTTGGACATGACTTGGTGACTCAATAACAACAACAACAACAATCGTGAACTTAGAATAAACATTAAAAATAAAAAGGCAGGACTTCCCTGGTGGTCCAGTGGCTAAGAATCCAGCTTGTAAGGCAGGGGATGCCAGTGTGATTCTTGGTCATGGAACTAAAATCCCATATTCCATGAGTGACTAAGCCCATGCACTGCAACTAGAAAGTCCATGCACTGCAATGAGAAGATCCTTCGTGACTCAATAAAGATGTTGTGTGCCACAGCTAAGACCTGAGGCAGCCAAAAGAAAAATCAACAACAGCAGGCGTTCAGGTGATGAAAATATTTTGGTTATAAGTAGTGGTGATACATAAAATTGTGAATGTATTTAATGCTGTTGAATTATAGACTTACAAATGGTTAAAATGATAAATATTATGTCATATACATTTTATCACAGTAATAATACGCAACAAGAGGGATAGCCATGACGGGGAGAGTTCTAAACTTCTCTGGGTGGAACAGAAGTGGAGGACCTAAAATGTAATATTAAATAAGATGGTTCTTTGTATGGGGTGGATTGACATGATAGCAGTGAGGAAATAGTTTAAGAAAGAGTAAACAATGATTTCCTCTGCCCATCTACTATTTCCTCTTGTTCCTCTTTCAAAGGACTGTCTAGTACGCATCACCTTCTTCCATGTTTGCTGTAGCCTGCAGGCTTACCCCTCCTGCTCTGAGGAGTCATCTTGCCAAATGTGTCAAGCAGTGTCTTCCCACTCACATCTGGAGGACACCTGGCACACGATCAGTATTGATAGGAAAAGCAGAGGCTTTTGGAGTTGGAATTGGCTAAATGTTAAGTTTTTCAAGACTTTTTTTCATCTAAATTACTAATTATCTCCCAGTTTCAACCTCAGGGCACACTGCTTTCTTACATATACCCCTTTCTTTTTATTTCTATTGGAGTATAATTGCTTTACAATCTTATGTTAATTTCTGCTGTACAGTGAAGTGAATCAGCTATATGTATACATATATCCCTTCCTTCTTGGACCTCCCTCCCACCCCTCTAGGTCATCACAGAGCACCAGGTTGAGCTCCCTGTGTTATACAGCAACTTCCCACTAGCGCTCTATTTTATACATAGTAATAGCACCTCCTGGAAAGCCCCAAATATATATGTCAGTTCTATCATCCCAATTTTTCCCATTCTCCCTTTCCCCCTTATAACCACATGTCTGTTCTCTATATCTGAGTCTGTATTCCTGCCCTGGAAATCAGTTCATTTGTACCATTTTTCTAGATTCACATATACAATATTTGTTTTTCTGTTTCTGACTTACTTCCCCGTTCTTGAGAGTTTCTCTCTCTGACCACTTGGTATGGTTTCTGAATATAGGATATAACTGTTCTAGATGTGACTTCCCATTTGCTTCAAAATAAAAGCCTGAGACCAGACCTCAGCTTATCAAGTGGGCTACCAAGCATCCTGTTTTGCCTGGTTTGTGATTTTTGCTCCAGTTATTAGTAACACCTCTTTTACTCTTACATGGGTTCCAGTCTGGACAATAAATTAATGGTCCTTCTACCTGTAAGGCTCTGCATGATCTATCTCACTCTCAACATACTTCTCTGACCTCACTTTAATTTATCTCCCTGCTTCTTGTTCTGAATTGCAAACTTACAAATGGATAGAATGATAAATATTATGTTATATGCATTTTGTTACAGTATAAATATGCAATAAGAGTGATAGCTATTAGACTAGGCTCCTCACTGACTCTTGAACTCATGTGTTTGCTCCTGCCCTAGAACCTTCACACGAGCTTTCTCTTTCTGGAATTCTCTTCCCCAGAGATCTGTGTGGTCAACCCCTTCATGCCTTTGCTTAAATTTTACCTTCTCAAGGAGACAGATTGGTCACCCAATTTATTGGGTTGGCCAAAAAGTTTCGTTCGGGTTTTTCCATATGAGTGTATGGAAACATGCCATCATTCACTTCTCCTGCATCCCTGACCCCCATTATTCTGCTCTGGTGTTTCTTAGAAGCATACTATCTCACTTGGAGGCTTCCCAGGTGGTGCAGTGGTAAAGAATCTGCCTGCCAATGCAGGAAATGCAAGAGATGTAGGTTCTATCCCTGGGTCGGGAAGATCCTTGGAGTAGGACATGGCAACCTGCTTCAGCATTCTTGCCTGGAAAATCCCATGGACAGAGGAGCCTGGCAAGCTACAGTCCATAGTTTCGCTAAGAGTCGGACATGACTGAGTACAGCACACACACATCCTATCTCACTTACATATATTTGATATTTATACTGTCTCAGTTACAAATCTATTATGTTTATTGCTCCTCTCCTCTAGTTAGAATATGAGCTTTTCCAGGGCAGGGACCTTGTCTCACACATAGACACTCCATATATATTTTTTGAATGAATGAGAGAAGTAATAAGTGAAAAGAGATATGATCTGTGGCCCATTACCTCAAAATCTTGCAGGGTGACTTGATAGCTATAAAGAGCCTTGGTGTTAATAGCTGATGGTTTTGTGACTCATTAGTTTATTCCTAAACTGGATACCTTTTCATTTTCATTTCCCAAAGTAGTATTGGAAATTTGTGTGCAAAGGGTTTGACCATTTTATCACAAATCAGTCTAGGGGTAATTTGGAAGACGGCTAGGTCTTCAGGATCCTTAGAAATAATCCCCCAGAAGCAACTATTTGTTTTATCTAAGAGAAAGGCTAATTCTGCAGTAATGATTATGAAAGTAAAAAGAAATTGATAGTGGCACAATACTCTGTAGTTTATAGAGCTCTCTCAATCTTCCTAGCTTATTTAATCCTCACAATGCTGCTGCTAAGTCACTTCAGTCATGTCCGACTCTGTGTGACCCCAGAGACGGCAGCCCACCAGGCTCCTCCGTCCTTGGGATTATCCAGGCAAGAATACTGGAATGGGTTGCCATTTCCTTCTCCAATGCATGAAAGTGAAAAGTGAAAGTGAAGTCGCTGAGTCCTTTCCGACTCTTAGAGGCCCAATGGACTGCAGCCTACCAGGCTCCTCTGTCCATGGGATTCTCTAGGCAACAGTACTGGAGTAGGGTGCCATTGCCTTCTCAATCCTCACAATAACACTTTTTATTATCCTTATTTAATTTATGAGGAAACAGAGCCCAGAAAAATTAATGCCTTTCTGAAAGATATATGGCTAATTTAGTGGCAGAGTGGTAAAGTGGCAAAGTACCTTCACACTCCTAGTTTAGTGATACATTTTTTCTAATATCCCTTTCTAAGTTTTATCAGGACACTTTGATTTGTTGTGTCTTTGGCATCTGGTGGGGAAGTAGACAAGAGACAGAGAACGTCATAACCCATAGCCTGTGAGAGGATGTCCTCAGGTCCTAATGTGCAGCTGAACACTTGAGATCCAGGCCACGGGCATTTTTCAGCCAGATCCAAATGGACATTTAATACAAGGCTTTCATAAGCGATAGGAAAAGATTTTTTTCATGATATTTCATAGTCTCCCAGTTTTTTTCTGCTCTCACCTCTGTAACAACTATAGGCATAATAATAGGAATAATAGTTACTATATATTAAGCACACCATGTGTCGTGAGCTATTCTAAGTGTATTACATATGTTAATTCACTTACATCTCATATCATTTCTATGTAACAGTTAGCAGCCTATTTTTCATAAATGGTCCTGAAGCACATTTGAGCTCATTTCATAGATAGTAAGTGGAAGAAATAAAATTTGAACTTATGTCCATGCTCCAGAAAAGTGCTGTCCAGTAGAGATACGATATGAGACACATGTAATTTTAAATTTTCTAGTAGTTACATTAAAAAAGTAAAAAGAAAGAAATGAAGTAAATTTTAATAGTGTGTTTGATTTAACTGAGTATATCCCATGTATTAACACTTCACCATGTAATCACTGTAAAATTAATACAAATTTCACGTTTTTTGTACTAAGATTTCTAAATATGGTATGTGCTTTACTTTAAAAAAAAAGATTTATTTATTTGTTTTTTGGCTGTGGTGGGTCTTTGTTGCTGGACTCAGGCTTTCTCTAGTTGCAGCAGGTGGGGGCTGCTTTTCATTGCGGTGGCTTCCCATATTGTGGAGTACTGGCTCTAGACATAGCCTTCAGTAGTTGGCAACACATGAGATCAGTAGTGAGGTTCATGGGCTTGTTGCTTTGTGGCATGTGGGATCTTTCTGGACCAGGGATTGACTTGATGTCCCTTGCTTTGCAAGGCAGATTCTTAACCACTAGACCACCAGGGAAGCACTGCACTTGCTCTTATAGCACATCTTGACTTGGATGCTAAATTTTAATCAGAAACACTTAATTTGCGCTTATACTTCATACAATTTATAGCTGAAAAAATAGATTTACATATCTGAGTTATTTCAATCATACTTGAGTTTTCCAGTAACTGAACTGAATATGAATTTTTAAATTAAAATAAATACAGTGTAAAATTCATTCCTCTGTGGCACATTTTGAATGCTCCTTTGCTACTGTGGTTGTAGCTGCTGTTTTGGGCAGAGTAGCTCTGGAGCCCATGCCCATAACCACAACACCATATGACTTTGATTGTCAGGGGAGACAGTCCCAGAAAGAGCCCATCAATGTTCCTCTCTAATGTCTAGGTTTCTGAGCTATGGATCTGTTCTATGTCATGTTTAACAGCCTTTTTAAGGTGTTTAGAAAGCCTAGAGTTAAAAAATGGATTCTCCCATGTTGATGTTTTATATAGTAATTTAGGAACATTGACACAGCTGCAGGGTCATCTAACATGGTAGCAACTCTGATTTGATTAAAGTTATTACCATGTACATTTATACCACATAAGCAGTACACTGGGTTGGGTAAGTGCACTTTCTACCCTAGAATAAGATTTATAAAATTTCCTCTTGGCTTTGCATCATGTCCAAAGGGGTACTTTGGGGCAAAAAAGAGGGAAAAGCCAATTTTTTTTTTTTGATACTTCAAAAGAGAAAGGGCTGAGAAACAATGGCCCATACCTGATAGGAGGGGTCAGAGGGTGTATGTGTGTGTCTGCTGTGTTCTCAGTCACTCAGTTGTGTCTGACACTGTGCCACCCCATAGACTACAGTCTGCCAGGCTCCTCCAACCATGGGATTATCCAGGCAAGAATACTGGAGTGGGTTGCCACTTCCTCTGCCCGGGGGTCTTCCCGGCCTAGGGATCGAACCTGCATCTCCTATGTCTCTTGCATTGGCAGGCAGATTCTTTTCCATAGCCATGATGAAACGCTGTGACCCTTATGTTTATCCCAAACCTCTGGCTTCTCCATTCATTGACTTTGGTTGAATGACTCTCTTCTTACTCCCTTGAAGATTTAATTAAGTTCAACCATATTCTGTCAACCTCCTCAGTTTCAGTGGAGTCTTTTATTTCTGGTTCATTATAACAAGAAACTGTCTCTCAAATTAAAAAAAAAAAAAGGACCCCAAATAAAAACCACTCTCCTTGCTAGAGAAGCCTTCCTGCCACTGTGATAATTTCTTTCTATCTTCTCCTCCTCAGCTTTTTAGATCTTATGACATTCAGCCCATAATCTTCATATTTAGAATTGATATTCAAATGCCATGAATGACACAGATCCTACATTTTACTTGGGGAAAGGTGAGAAATTTTATGAAACAAAAAGAACATGTAGATTTTTTTTCTGCTCTGCTTAAATTAATATCTAAGAAAATTCAGGAAAAGGTAAGGCTATCTCTTACCAACTGTGGGAGGAAATAATAGCTATAATAGATCTCATGTCAGACCCCCATTGCTTAATTGGGTTTCCAAATAGTTCCTTTGCATCCTCTTGGTTTTGGTGTGGGCGAATTTGGGAGAGAGATATGATTGGTAAGAAATGGAAAAGTGAAAGCTACATCTAGAATTTCTTTTCATGTTTCAGAACTGACCTTCAGAGAAGACATTTTTGCCTCTCTGCAGCCAAGATAAGAAAAATATCTGTAAGGAAAATGAAAGGGGAAGATTTAGAGGTGATTTCATCTTCTCTCACATTTCAGGCGTGGCGGGGGGGACACTAAGTTAGGACTCTAGAAAATATTAGTACAGTCACCTTACTCACTTGTGCCAGGCCCAGAGCCACGAAGTTATGAACTAAGCAAACCTGCCTCCATCTTTTCTTCTCTAATTCTGAACTTGGTGAGGTAGAGAGAGATGGTTCTCTCTCCAGACTGACCAGGGCAAGCTCGCTGCAGTGACTGACAGTCCCTCTGAGATGAACACTAAGCTGATGATTGTCATAAGCCCAACACTGTAGACTGGGAAAAGAAAATATGGTAAAAATATGAGTATATGTGATATTCTCTAGCTAATGTATAGTAAAAGCAAAGTATAGACCCTCTGCTGTATGTGGATGAGACAGCCTACGACAGTCAGAATACACTTTGGCCTGGGGAAAGTTAGGCTTGGAAACCAAGCGGCGACAGTCAAGGATCTCATCCATTTCCAGTGCCCTTTAGATTTTATGAATATTTCAGCTCAGTTACCTTGCTTGAGCATGGGTCATAGAGTAGATGTTAATAGCCTGACTCAGATTCAGAGGGGTTAGGGAGCTCAGGCAGAACCACAGAGCCAAGAACCAAGTCATTGACTTCAGCCCCTTCTGCACTACTCATAGCTAAAACCTATGAAGAAGAATGCATGTCTCCTGACTGATTGTTGTAAAGGAATATTCTATACTGATCTAGAGCTTAGGCATGAACACAAGCTTAGCTTCAGGAAGAGCCTTACAGTCACATTTCTGCTTATCCCTGCCTTGCCCTTCAGTTACAGGAACATGCAAGTTATCTCTAGCCTCAGTGTTATTCTCTTTCCTAATTCATATATTCCTTCTTCTCTCTTTCCCTTTTCTTCTTTCCTTCCTTACACCTTCATCAAGCATATTCTTTGTATTAGGCATTACCTAATGCTTTGGTTATCAGGAAAACAAAGGTGAATAAAATATTGTTCTTTGCTTCAAGAAATATGTGGTTTTTAATGGGAAACAGATTAGAAAACAAATTGCTGTAGAAACAAACAGTGATGGCTCGACGGTGAGAATGTTTTATGCAGGAAGATGGGGGAAAGTTTGGAAAGGCTTAATTAACATAGAGAGTCAATTAAGTGGGGTCCACAGGGGTAAGTAGGAGTATCTCAGACATTATAAGATGGAGAGAGGACAGTCTATGTTTCTGTAAAAAGTTTACCTAGAGTGATGCATTTTAACTTTTGCCAGGTTTTATCTATCAATTTGGGGCTTTCCAGGTGGCACTAGTAGTAAAGAACTGCCTGCTGATGCAGGAGACATGAGAGACATGGATTCGATCCCTGGGTAAGAAAGATCCCTTGGAGGAGGGCATGGCAACCCACTCCAGTATTCTTGCCTGGAGAATCCCATGGACAGAGGAGCCTGGCTGGCTACAGTCCATCGGGTCACACAGAGTAGGACATGACTGAAGTGACTTAGCACACATACACACATCTACCAATTCACTTTTTATATATTGTGGACATGTGGTAAGAATTCATAATTTGATTGCAGAGTGTGGATCCATGGTAGAAGTCAATATGAATAGTTAAAACTGGGAGTAAATGTTACACTCTGCTCTTGTTTTATAAGCCCAAAGAAGGCAACTATTAAGGTCAATGTATAAATGTCAACACTGGTGGGGATATCAGTTGAGACTTGTGTACTTTGCCATTCCTTAAATCAATCTCCCTTAGTTCAGCTTAACCTTGTTTCTAAAGTTGTACTTATTGGTTGCCAGGTTAGAATTCTACTTAAGGCACACGAGGCTAAGATTAAGTGATCCTTTGACTTTTCTAGGGAAAGTGGGAGAAGCCCAGAGCTGTAGGAAGTCCTTTACTAAGGAAAGTCAATGTAGAATGTGCATGAGGACCTAGTGCACCAGACACATGTGGCTGTGTCCTTATTCTTTGTGTGTGTGTGTGTGTGTGTGTGTGTGTGTGTGTGCATTTTGTCCTTGCTCTTGATTCAAGCAGATGATTTGAAAAAAAGAAAAGCAGTTAATATAATCAGATACAGAGTGATAATAGGAGGTCTAGCAGTTTTGGGGAGGAAAAAGAAAGCCAAAGAAGGTCTATGACAACCTCATGGAATGTGGTTGTGAGCTGTACATTGTCGAGGTGAGTCAGAGTTTTGGATTCTATGTATTTCACCTATGTCATCTTTCACCTGTATTCCATTGTGTCCATCTGGTCTTATGGCCACTCCTATAGAGACCTTTTGTTCTCTGAATAATAAAATTTAAACACTTTCTTCTGACCACAACTTGATGTCTCTCTATCCTTGAAACTATCACCCAGTTGTCCCTGCCCTCTGTCTCCTTCTGATTCATCCAGATCTCCAATTTTGGACCTATTTTCTCAGTGTCTATTAGTCCCATCTCCTCAATGCTTTTTTCTTTTTTTTGAATTTCTGGTTGTGCTGGGCCTTTATTGCTGCATGGACGTTTTTTCTAGTTATGATGAGTAGGGTCTACTCCTGCGGTGCATGGTCTTCTCTTGTTGCATGGGCTCTACAGTGCAAGGGCTTCAGTACTTGTGGCTCCTGGGCTCTAGAGCAGAGGCTCAGTGGTTGTGATGCATGGACTTAGTTGCTCCACAGCCCTGGTCAGGGATGGAGCCCATGTCTCTTGCATTGGCAGGCATATTCTTTACCAAGAATCTTTACCAAGGAAGCCCTTTCACTGCTTTTTCTATTAAACTTGAATTGCATGGTCAGAAACTTCAATAACTCTTCCTGTTATCCTGAATTCTACTGTTCAACCACCCTGTGCTGCAATATCCCAGTGGTCTGCTTTTTTTGACCCTACTCTTGCGATACTGAGCACTGGTGAAAAAAGATCACACAACATGATATATTTAAGTTTCTCAAACAATTGGATTTTAACTTCTCAGGAAACTGAAGTATCCTCTCTTCATTATCCCGTTTTTTTTTTTTCCTGCATAGCATGTGTCACAGACAGAAATTAATTGGAGAGTATATTTGTTTATTGATTGTCTTCATTAAGGTTCTGTGAAAAAGAATCTCTATTTATATTATATGCTCCTCTACTCCTGGTGCTTGATAGATGCTTGTTAAACAGATGAACATGTCTCAGCTTGTCACTGTCTCTAAAAATTGTTCCAGCATCCCTATTTCCTATCAGTCTGAGTTAGGGATTTTCCCCTTAGCATCTGTTTCTATGTCATAGCATTTTATTTTTTTTATTTTAATTGAAGGCTAATTACTTTACAATATTGTAGTGGTTTTTCCATACATTGACATGAATCAGCCATGGATGTACATGCGTTCCCCATCCTGAACCCCCCTCCCACCTCCCTCCCCATCCCATCCCTCTGGGTCATCCCAGTTCAGCAGCCCTGAGCACCCTGTCTCATGCATCGAACCTGGACTGGTGATCTGTTTCACATATGATAATATACATGTTTCAATGCTATTTTCTCAAATCATCCCACTCTCGCCTTCTCCCACAGAGTCCAAAAGACTGTTCCATACATTTGTGTCTCTTTTGCTGTCTTGCATATAAGGTTATTGTTACCATCTTTCTAAATTCCATATATATGTATTAGTATACCGTATTGGTATTTTTCTTTCTGGCTTACTTCATTCTGTATAATAGGCTCCAGTTTCATCCACCTCATTAGAACTGATTCAAATGTATTCTTTTTAATGGCTGAGTAATATTCCATTCTGTAAATGTGCCACAGCTTCCTTATCCATTCGTCTGTTGATGGACATCTAGGTTGCTTCCATGTCCTGGCTGTTATAAACAGTGCTGCAATCGAACATTGGGGTACACATGTCTCTTTCGGTTCTGGTTTCCTCGGTGTGTATGCGCAGCAGTGGGATTGCTAGGTCATATGGCAGTTCTATTTCCAGTTTTTTAAGGGATCTCCTCACTGTTCTCCATAGTGGCTGTACTAGTTTGCATTCCCACCAACAGTGTAAGAGGGTTCCCTTTTTTCCACACCCTCTCCAGCATTTACTGTTTGTAGACTTTTGGTAGCAGCCATTCTGACCTGCGTGAGATGGTACCTCATTGTGGTTTTGATTTGAATTTCTCTGATAATGAGTGATGTTGAGCATCTTTTCATGTGTTTGTTAGCCATCTGTATGTCTTCTTTGGAGAAGTGTCTGTTTAGTTCTTTGGCCCACTTTTTGACTGGGTCGTTTATTTTTCTGGAAATGCGCTGCAGGAGTTGCTTGTATATTTTTGAGATTAATTCTTTGTCCGTTGCTTCATTTGCTATTATTTTCTCCCACTATGAAGGCTGCCTTTTCACCTTGCTTATAGTTTCCTTCATTGTGAAAAAGCTTTTAAGTTTAATTAGGTCTCATTTGTTTATTTTTGCTTTTATTGCCATTACTCTGGGAGGTGGGTCATGGAGGATCCTGCTGTGATTTATGTCGGAGAGTGTTTTGCCTATGTTTTCCTCTAGGAGTTTTATAGTTTCTGGTCTAATGTTTAGCTCTTTAATCCATTTTGAGTTTATTTTTGTGTATGGTGTTAGAAAGTGTTCTAGTTTCATTCTTTTACAAGTGGTTGACCAGTTTTCCCAGTTTAACCACTTGTTAAAGAGGTTGTCTTTTCTCCATTATATATTCTTGCCTCCTTTGTTGAAGATAAGGTGTCCATAGGTGCATGGATTTATCTCTGGGCTTTCTATTTTGTTCCATTGATCTATATTTCTGTCTTTGTGCCAGTACCATACTGTATTGATGACTGTGGCTTTGTAGTATAGTCTGAAGTCAGGCAGGTTGATTCCTCCAGTTCCATTCTTCTTTCTCAAGATTGCTTTGGCTATTCAAGGTTTTTTGTATTTCCATACAAATTGTGAAATTATTTGTTCTAGTTCTGTGGAAGGTACTGTTGGTAGCTTGATAGGGATTGCATTGAATCTATAGATTGCTTTGGGTAGTATACTCATTTTCACTATACTGATTCTTCCAATCCATGAATACGGTATATTTCTTCATCTATTTGTGTCCTCTTTGATTTCTCCCATCAGTATTTTATAGTTCTCTATATATAGGTCTTTTGTTTCTTTAGGTAGATATATTCCTAAGTATTTTATTCTTTTCATTGCAATGGTGAATGGTATTGTTTCCTTAATTTCTCTTTCTGTTTTCTCGTTTGTTAGTGTATAGGAATGCAAGGGATTTCTGTGTGTTAATTTCATACCCTGCAACTTTACTATATTCGTTGATTAGCTCTAGTAATTTTCTGGTGGAGTCTTTAGAGTTTTCTATGTAGAGGATCATGTCATCTGCAACAGTGAGAGCTTTACTTCTTCTTTTTCAATCTGGATTACTTTTATTTCTTTTTCTGCTCTGATTGCTGTGGCCAAAACTTTCAAGACTATGTTGAATAGTAGTGGTGAGAGTGGACACCTTGTCTTGTTCCTGACTTTAGGGGAAATGCTTTCAATTTTTCACCATTGAGGATAATGTTTGTTGTGGGTTTGTCATATATAGCTTTTATTATGTAGAGGTATGTTCCTTCTATTCCTGCTTTCTGGAGGGTTTTTATCATAAATGGATGTTGAATTTTGTCAAAGGCTTTCTCCACATCTATTGAGATAATCATATGGTTTTTATCTTTCAATTTGTTAATGTGGTGTGTTACATTGATTGATATGTGGATATTGAAGAATCCTTGCATCCCTGGGATAAAGCCCACTTGGTCTTGATGTATGATCTTTTTAATATGTTGTTGGATTCTGTTTGCTAGAATTTTGTTAACGATTTTTGCATCTATGTTCATCAGTGATATTGGCCTGTAGCTTTCTTTTTTTGTGGCATCTTTGTCTGTTTGCTATTAGGGTGATGGTGGCCTCATAGAATGAGTTTGGAAGTTTACCTTACTCTGTAATTTTCTGGAAGAGTTTGAGTAGGATAGGTGTTAACTCTTCTCTAAATTTTTGGTAGAATTCAGCTGTGAAGCTGTCAGGTCCTAGGCTTTTGTTTGCTGGAAGATTTCTGATTACAGTTTTGATTTCTGTGCTTGTGATAGGTCTGTCATGATTTTCTATTTCTTCCTGGTTCAGTTTTGGAAAGTTATACTTTTCTAAGAATTTTTCCATTTCTTCCAAGTTGTTCATTTTATTGGCAAATAGTTGCTGATAGTAGTCTCTTATGATCCTTTGTATTTCTGTGTTGTCTGTTGTGATTTCTCCATTTTCATTTCTAATTTTGTTGATTTGATTCTTCTCCCTTTGTTTCTTGATGAGTCTGGCTAATGGTTCATCAATTTTATTTATCTGCTCAATGAACCAGCTTTTAGCTTTGTAGATTTTTGCTATGGTCTCTTTTGTTTCTTTTGCATTTATTTCTGCCCTAATTTTTAAGATTTCTTTCCTTCTACTAATGCTGGGGTTCTTCATTTTTTCCTTTTCTAGTTGCTTTAGGTGTAGAGTTAGGCTATTTATTTGACTTTTTTCTTGTTTCTTGAGGTAAGCCTGTATTGCTATGAACCTTCCCCTTAGCACTGCTTTTACAGTGTCCCATAGGTTTTGGGTTGTTGTGTTTTCATTTCCATTCATTTCTATGGATTTTTTTATTTCTTCTGTGATTTGTTGGTTATTCAGCAGTGTGTTGTTCAGCCTCCATATGTTAGAATTTTTAATAGTTTTTCTCCTGTAATTGACATCTAATCTTACTGTATTGTGGTCAGAAAAGATGCTTGGAATGATTTCAATGTTTCTTTGAATTTACCAAGGCTAGATTTATGGCCCATGATGTGATCTATCCTGGAGAAGGTTCTATGTGCACTTGAGAAAAATGTGAAATTCATTGTTTTGGGGTGAAATGTCCTATAGATATCAATTATGTCTAACTGTTCAATTTTATCATTGAAAGTTTATGTTTGCTTGTTAATTTTCTGTTTAGTTGATCTATCCATAGGTGTGAGTGGGGTATTGAAGTTTCCCACTATTATTGTGTTATTGTTAATTTCCCCTTTCATACTTGTTAGCATTTGCCTTACATATTGTGGTTCTCCAATGTTGGGTGCGTATATATTTATAATTGTTGTATCTTCTTCTTGGATTGATTCTTTAATCATTATGTAGTGTCCTTCTTTGTCTCTTTTTACAGCCTTGATTTTAAAGTCTATTTTATCTGATATGAGTATTGCTACTCCTACTTTCTTTTGGTCTCTATTTGCATAGAATATCTTTTCCCAGCCCTTCACTTTCAGTCTGTATGTGTCCCTTGTTTTGAGGTGGGTCTCTTGTAGACAACATATATAGGGGTCTTGTTTTTGTATCCATTCAGCCAGTCTTTGTCTTTTGGTTGGGGTATTCAACCCATTTATAGATCCCTTTGCCATTTACTTTGTTGTTTTGGGTTTGAGTTTATACACCCTTTCTGTGTTTCCTGTCTAGAGAAGATCCTTTAGCATTTGTTGAAGAGCTGGTTTGGTGGTGCTGAATTCTCTCAGCTTTTGCTTATCTGTAAAGCTTTTGATTTCTCCTTCATATTTGAATGAAATCCTTGCTGGGTACAGTAATCTGGGTTGCAGTTTTTTCTCTTTCATCACTTTAAATAGGTCCTGCCATTCCCTTCTGGCCTGAAGAGTTTCTATTGAAAGATCAGCTGTTGTCCTTATGGGAATCCCCTTGTGTGTTATTTGTTGTTTTTCCCTTGCTGCTTTTAATATTTGTTCTTTGTGTTTGATCTTTGTTAATTTGATTAATATGTGTCTTGGGGTGTTTCACCTTGGGTTTATCCTGTTTGGGACTCTCTGGGTTTCTTGGACTTGGATGACTATTTCCTTCCCCATTTTAGGAAAGTTTTCAACTATTATCTCCTCAAGTATTTTCTCATGGTCTTTCTTTTTGTCTTCTTCTTCTGGGACTCCTATGATTCAAATGTTGGGGCGTTTAACATTGTCCCAGAGGTCTCTGAGGTTGTTCTCATTTCTTTTGATTCTTTTTTCTTTTTTCCTCTCTGCTCCACTTATTTTTACCATTCGATCTTCTACCTCACTTATCCTATCTTCTGCCTCCATTATTCTATTGTTGGTTCCCTTCAGAGTGTTTTTGATCTCATTTATTGCATTATTCATTATTGATTGACTCTTTTTTATTTCTTCTAGGTCCTTGTTAAACATTTCTTGCATCTTCTCAATCGTTGTCTACAGGCTAGTTATCTGTAACTCCATTTTGTTTTCAAGATTTTGGATCATTTTTACTATCATTATTCTGAATTCTTTTTCAGGTAGACTCCCTATCTCCTCCTCTTTTTTTGGTTTGGTGGACATTTAACATGTTTCTTTCCCTGCTAAGTATTTCTCTGTCTTTTTATCTTGTTTAGATTGCTGTGTCTTGCTCTGGAACTTGTTGGCTCTTGGGTGGTGCTTGGTTTCAGTGTTGGTATGGAGGCTTTTGGATGAGCTCTTATCGATTAATGTTCCCTGGAGTCATGAGTTCTCTGGTGTTCTCATGTTTTGGACTTAAGACTCCTGACTCTGGTTTTCAGTCTTATTCTTATAGTAGCCTCAAGACTTCTCCATCTATACAGCACCAATGATAAAACATCTAGGTTAATGATGAAAAGCTTCTCCACAGTGAGGGACACCCGGAGAGTTTAACAGAGTTACATGGAGAAAAGAAGAGGGAGGAGGGAGATAGAGGTAACCAGGGGGAGAGACAGATCCAGCCAATAATCATTTCCCTAAGTGTTTTCCACAGCCCAGAATACACAAAGAGATTCACAGAGTTGGGTAGAGAAGAGAAGGTGGAGGGAGGCGATAGAGGCGACCTGGTGGAGAAAAAGGAGAGTCAAAAGGAAGGAGAGGATGGGGAGAGAAATCACACCAGTAATCACACCCCTAAGTAAAAATGGGTACTGAAGATTGGATTCGTAAAGGTACAAAACTTGATAACAAATACAAACAAGCAAAGATTAAAAATCTAGAGAGGTTAGACTCTCAAAAATACAATATTAAAAAAAATCACAAAAAATTATAAAATATATATATGAAGTTTGCTTTAAAAATAGGATTTTTTTGCAATATAATAGGTTATAAAAATAAAAATTAAAGGAGTAATAGAGGACTTAAAAATAAAAAAATTAAAAATTTAAAAAATGATAATAGTAATAATATATTTAGGAATTTCTCTGGAGCTCTTGCGGGCAGTGTGGAGTCAGTTCAGTTTCAGATAATTCCTTGATCTGGCTTATACTTCTTCTCAAGATCTATAGGCTCCTTTCAATGTAGTCGGTGCTAACTACAGGGTTTTAATCTGTTGCACCTGTCACTTCCAAAGCGGTTCCCTCTGTTTATTTTAGCTTCTTCTGTTTGCTGGTCTCTTTAGTGCCCAATTTCCACCCTGACACAAGGGGGCGAAGGTGGTCACTTATTTAGGCTCACTTGTTCAGTCGTGCTTTGGGGAGGGAGGAACACTGCAAACAAATATCAATGGCGTGTGTGGGGAGTGCTTGCAGTGTCTTGGCCGCACTGGGTTTGCCCCCGCTCACAGCGCGTGTGCTTTCCCAGTCTACCCTGCTCAGGCTCCAGGTTGCTCCTCCAGGGAACTGTCTGATGCAGGCCCAGGGTTTTGTGCACTTCCCAGGTCTAAGCTGCTCACGTTCAGGTTCTCAGGTACTCCACAAAGGTGCAGACTTGAAGGGCCTGGGTTTTGTGCCCTTCCCAGGTCCAAGAAGCTCAGGCAACTGGGTGCTTGGCGAGTGCAGTCTCCACATGTGAGGAGTGCATCTTATCACCTCCCCAGTCCTAGCTGCTTGGTTTCCTGGGTGGCAGCGGGCACGCCTGTCTCAGGTGTGCCATGTGTCTCTTCTGGGGAGCTGATCTCTGGCTGTGACCCTCCCAGCGGATGTCAGCCGTCCAGAACCCCAAGAAGTCTTGGTTAGCAACTGGGTGCCTGCTTGCAGTTTGGTAGAGGATGCCTCTCTGGGGCCGAGATTGCCCCTTTCCAGCTCAGCTCTGGCTTCCCCCTGCCTGTCTCCTTGTCTCCGGTGGGGGAAGGGCCGGTCCGAAGGGCCGGTCTGCAGCTGGCTAGCTCTCCTCTGGTATTCGCTCAGTCACTTGTTCTGTGAGCGGGCCTGGCAGTGCCTTAGGTTAGCCTTTTTGCGGGCTAGTTCTCTCTCTCTCTTTTTTTTGTGTGTGTGTGTCTCTCTCTCTGGCTATCCCACAGTTTGGGTTGCTATCTCACGTTAGTTCCCTCAGATTGCCCTCAGGGCATTCGGGCCTGGTCCTTACCCTAAGCAATGCAGCCCATGCCTCCCTGTTCAGTCCCCACTTGCTGGTGGCAGATAGGAGCACTGGGAGTTGCGGTTAGGCACGTAATCTATGGGTTTTATTTATTTATTTATTTTTCCTCCCAGTTATGTTGCCTTCTGAGATTCCAAAACTCCCCACAGACCCACTGGTGAGAGTGTTTCCTGGTGTTTGGAAACTTCTCCTCTTTTAAGACTCCCTCCCTGCATGGATCTCCGTCCCTACCTCTTTTTCCTCTCTTTTTATCTTTTATATTTTATCCTACCTCCTTTTGAAGACAATGGGCTGCCTTTCTGGGTGCCTGATGTCCTCTGCCAGCATTCAGAGGTTGTTTTGTGGAATTTTCTCACTGTTCAAATGTTCTTTCAATGAATTTGTGGGGGAGAAAGTGGTCTCCTTGTCCTGTTCCTCTGCCATCTCAGGATCGCCTCTGTCATAGCATTTTCTGTGCCATATTCCCTTTGTCTGTTCAGCACCTTCCAATAGGACTTTTCACAAGGATAGGAATAGTCTATAGTCTATCTCTGTGCTTTCCAGTGCAGTAGTTACTAAACACATGTGACTACTGAATACTTAAAAAGTGGCTAAGGACTTCCATGTTGGTCCAGCGATTGTGACTCTGAACTTTCACTGCTGAGGGTCTGGGTTTGATTCCTGGTTGGAAAACTAAGATCCTAGAAGCTGCATGAAATGGCCAAAAAAAAAATGTGGCTACTATGACTAAGAAAATACACTTTTATTTGATTTTAAATAATTTTAAATTTAAATAGTCATACATGCTTCACGGCAACCACATTGGAGAGCACATACAACTCTAAATTTTAAACTTTATGAGCTGAGGGGCTGTATTTTTCTCATTTTCTGTTACAAGCATTCAATAAAAGGGCATATAATCTAGATTGTGTGTCTAGATTGTAGATTGTGTGTCACTTGGAGATTGACGCCTTCTATGTTGACAGTGAGAGGGAATGTGAGAAAATTCTGTTTCAGAAAGGCTTGGATATCTGTGCTGATGATTTTAAGAGATTAAGTTCTTATTATTGTGTGTATGAAAGATCTTCAAAAGTGAGTTAGCAATGGTGGCTAGGCTTCAGGTAGCTGGATTTGTGATAGAATTGCTTATTCTGTCTCAGTGCTGAACTATACCATAGAGATTTTTAGCAGATGTATTTTCATAAATTGTCTGAAAATCCACAAAGTCATAAAAATGAAGGTGATCCTTCCTAAGAATGAAAGACTACCTCAGAACAAAGTATCTTTTATTTCTCTTTTATGAGTGAGTGGTTGTAGCACTTGCTCTTCTTTTCTTTAAATAAATATTTACTCTTTTAATTTTTAATTATTATTTTAAAATTTTGGCTGCACTAGGTCTTCCTTGTTGCATGCAGGCTGTTTAGTTGTGTACTTACGCTTATCTGCCCCACAGCATGTATGATTTTAGTTTCCCAACCAGGGATTGAACCCACGTCCCCTGCATTGGAAGGTGGATTCTTAACCACTGGACCACCAGGAAAGTCCCACACCTGCGATTCTTGAGTTCTGAAATTGTTTTGCCAATTTAGTAATGTGAGCTAACAATTTGTATCATATAACAAGCACTAATCTGTTTTCTATGCATTGATCTATGTGATAACCAACTACTACTAATATCTCTACTTTAGAGACAAGAAAGTTAAAGCAAAGGATTAGTGACTTGCCCAGTGTTACTCAGTTCAGTGGGGAAAGGAGGATTTGAACACAAGCACTCAGTTTCAGAACCCACTCTCACCTGTATTGCCTCTTGTATAACCATTTGTGTTTCTCTATACTTCTGTGTTCTCACTCATGGAGTTCTGGGAAAATATCACTCACCTCATCTGGTTATTAAAATTACATGTACTGTGTATTTGAAAGGGCTTTGTAAAGTATAACAGACTTCATCAGGTTGGGTGCCCAAGAATCTAAAATATCAGCACAGTGACCTTTAAGAAATGCCAGCTCTCAGAGATGACACATAGTGGTTTGCCTAAGAATTGGGGAGAATTTTTACTTTTCTACATCCTGTACTTCAAGGATTTTTGCTTTTGTAGTGTGAGAGGCCTGACAGCTTTCCTGAAATTCCAAGTTTTCAGTGTCTTAGAGTTGCTTCAGTCCTAGAACAACCTAATGTCTTTGAAATCACAAGTAGGAAAGGGATTCAAGGATGAAGAGAGGTGTGTGTGTGTGTGTGTGTGTGTGTGTGTGTGTGTGTGTGTGTGTGTGTGTGTGATGACTAAAGGCCAACGCAGAACCTTTATAGACCCTCCAGGAGGTGAAATCTTCAAGCAGCACATTATATATATCTCTACTCTCATGGTTGCTAACACCTAAAAAGAGTTACATGCATTCTTGGCTGGTTCCAGCTGTGACAATTTAGTGAGTACTATTCTGTCGCCATGACCTGTCTGCCTGAGAGTCCTCTTGCTGTTCTGATTGGATTCACACTTCGAGGTGCTAGTATCCATGCAAGTGTGTATATTAAGTTGCTTCAGTCATATCCGACTCTGCGACTCTGTGGACTGTAGCCCAGCAGGCTCCTCTGTCCACAGGATTCGGATTCTCCAAGCAAAAATACTGGAGTGGATTGCCATTCCCTTCTCCAGGGGATCTTCCCCACGCAGGGATCGAACTGGCGTCTCTTATGTCTCCTGCATTGGTAGGTAGGTTCTTTGCCACTGGTGCCACCTGGGAAGCCCATTAGTAGGCCATAGAAGTCAGAAAATTTTAGAGAGGCTGTCTTAGGAAGCAATAGTTTTAAAATGTCTCTTAAAGGTGGAAAAGAAGACTGGATAAATAACATCAAAATCCATTAATTTTTTAAAAATAAAAGTAAATGGTAACTTACTTAGTAGATACTTGATTATTATTACCCTGATATACACAGTATAGTCGACGTTGATTGAACTCATACCACTTTGACTTTACCATCACTTTAGACTTTCTTTCACTTTATTATCATAATAGCCTTGACTTGAAAATGAACACCTATGGTTCAGAATAAAGTACAAATTGAAGCTAAATGTTTTCCTTTCAGTGTTCCTACCTCCTTCATAAGGAATTCTTGTTAGTACACAATGTATGATATGCCAATTAAGTTATGAAAATTTTAAATGCATCTAGCCACTATAGTGGAGAAGGAAATGGCAACCCACTCCAGTATTCTTGCCTGGAGAATCCCAGGGACGGCGGAGCCTGGTGGGCTGCTGTCTGTGGGGTAGCACAGAGTCGGACACGACTGAAGCGACTTAGCAGAAGCAGCAACAGCCATTATAGATTTCTATCATCCATTATAATATTTTAAGCATAGCTTTTCCACTTCAAATACAGTGTCGTATCTTAAGATCTCAAGTTACATACACTTTCAATATTACACACAGTAAACTAGGTAACTTTCAATATAGGCTATTAAGGAGGAAGACAAAGAAAAGTGCAGAATATAGTAGAGATTATACTAGAGCACCTGGTTGGGAAAATAGAGATGGCCAAGAAAACTCTCAAGTAAACAGAGAGGTGCTGTAGGCTGAGACGGTAGGCACTGGGCATGGGTGCTTCTTCCTCCTTTCTTCCTGAGCTCTTGGCACAGACAGAATTCACAGCTCAGCTCCATTTGCATAAAGTCTCTCAAAACAGAGCTCACACAACCACCACCAACTAACTGATCTGATTAGAGCTGACACTCATATAATGAACTCTGTTCTTCATCCGGCCTCTGTGATTTTTACTGCCTTGAGGGAAGGATTCAGAGTTTTCTGCTCTCTGATGTAGATTGACTAAATTGTGGTAGATTATAAAACATGTCTAACAAAGTACTACTCTTTCCATTATTGTAGTAACTCAAAGCCGGCAAGGAAAGTGATCTGAAAGAATTTTCGCAGAAGTGTCAGGAGTGCTTGCCTCTCTGGGTTTATGAGGTCTTTTTTTTTTTTTTTTTTTTTTTGGTGTACTTTTGGTTGGCTACATTTTCTAATGTTTCAGTAATGACTTAAATTGTTCTATCACTGTAACAAAAAGATAAAACAACTGGAGCTTAATGAAAGAGATAGTAAAATGTACTTTTTTTATAGTCAGGTTGTTTTATCTTTTTTGCTAGCATAAGCGGCCTAGAACGAGAATAGCACTGAAAACAAATTAGACACACACAAAATGTAAAGGTAGAACAAAATCCTCAATTTTGGAAAAATTATTTTAAAACTGTAAAACACCATGAACAATTGTAAAAGATTGGCACACATGGTGTGCCAAGTTACCCACGCACAAAAATTCACTGAGAGCACTTGACGTCTTGAAATTAACTATTGCATAGATATAAAAAACAATATTTATAAGCACGTGTTTAAGATACAGACATATAAAAGCACAACAAATATCTGTGTACCTACCACCCAATGAATTTATGAAATGGAATATGATCATTATTTCCAAAGCTCCCATGTACCTCTCCCCTGAAGTAAATTTTCACTCCCCTGAAGTAACTACTCTTCCGAATTTGGGGGTTTTATCCCTTTGCTTTTCTTTTAAGTTTTATACCAATAAATAATATATTGTTTAATGTGTACATTTTATGCTTTAAATACATGAAATCATATTATGTATATTCTGTAACTTGCTAAGATTCTTTCATGTTATTAATTTAACTGTAGTTCAATTTTGAAGTTGTATAATATTCCACTACATGAATACACAACAATTTATTCATCGATTTTGCAGTTGGTCACTTTTTATTTCTTTACTTCTTTTTATTTTTTTTCTTTTTGCTTTAACAAACAGTGCTCCTAAAAGGTTTGTCTAGCATGGGACGTGCTGTATCATAGGATATATATATCTCCAAAAAAAATGATAATGCCACATTATGATCCAAACAACTTATACCTCTTTATGTTTTTACAGTGACTGAAACTACTTTCCAGAGGACTTCCCTGGAGGTCCAGTGGTTAAGACTTCCAATGCAGGGAGTGTGGGTTTAATCCCTAGTTGGGGAACTAAAAGCCCCCCATGCCGTGTGGCATGGCCAAAACCAAAAAATAAATAAGCGAATAATTTCAAAAAGTCTGTGAAAATGAAAGTCTTAGTCTCTCAGCTGTGTCCAGCTCTTTGCAACCCAGGGGGCTGTAGTCCATCAGGCTCCTCTGTCCATGGAATTCTCAAGGCAAGAATACTGGAGTGGGTTGCCATTCTCTTCTCCAGGGGATTTTCCCGACCCATGGACTGAACCCGTGTCTCTTGTCTCCTGCATTGGCAGGCGGATTCTTTACCACTAGTGCCACTTTCCATTTATCCATGTCCTCACTAATATTTGCATTTGTCAGATTTCGACATTTGCTTTTCTGGTGGTGGTTAAGTAGCACCTTTGTGGCTTAAATTTTCATTTCTCTGGTTAGCACTGATAAATTTAAGCACCTTTTTCACGTATTAGTTTGCCAGTTGTGTTTCTTCACATATAAAGTGCTGCTCTAACCTGCACTCTTATATCTACTGGGTTGTTTGTCTATTTCTTACAGATTTATAGAACTTCTTTGATTATTCTGGATTAAACTTCTGTTGGTTATATGGGCCTTTGTACATCTTCTCCCAGTTTTTAGCTTGTTTTCCCACTCTCTCAAGAGAAGGTCTCAATTTTAATACAATGTACTTTGTCAACTTTTTCTCTCATGATTTTCATTCCGTACCTTTTATAACTCCTTCATAATGAATTTATTGTTATATGTGTTCTTCTTAGAGCTTTAATATTTTCTTTCTCATTTAAGTTTTTGATCCACTTGAAGCTGATTTATGTATGATGTTTTCTCATTTCATATGAAACTATGAGAATGACTATTAATTTAGTTCCCTCCTGTCAAATATATCTTTATACATTTGATGTTTTCCCTATATATTCCAAAGCTTAAATTTATGAAAATTGACTTTGAAAATTTATTGTGCATTTTTTTCTGCCTTGTTTGATAGCTCAGTTGGTAAAGAATCTGCCTGCAATGCAGGAGACCCTGGTTCGATTCCTTGGTTGGGAAGATCCACTGGAGAAGGGATAGGCTACCCACTCCAGTATTCTTGGGCTTCCCTTGTGTCTCAGCTGGTAAAGGATCCGCCTGCAATGCAGGAGACCTGGGTTTGATCTCTGGGTTGGGAAGATCCCCTGGAGAAGGGAAAGGCTACCCACTCCAGTAATCTGGCCTGGTGGATTCCAGGGACTATAGTTCATGGCGTCTCAAAGAGTCAGACACGACTGAGCAACTTTCACTTTCTTTCTTTTAGGCTATGTAAGATATCTATTATGTTAACCAATAGATGAAAACTTTCCCTTGATTCTATGTGCTTCCAAAAAATCTAGTATTTTCTCTGCTTCCAAGTGAATGATAAAAAAACTCTTCAGAACAGAATCCTGTGGCATGTCTCTCCAGATTGTTCTACCAACTGAATTCTGTTCACAAATAAAAACTCTAGAGATGCACCTTTTAAAGCAGCTACAAATCCACCAATAAATATTATCAACTTATTCTTTCCAGGTAATCTGTTGTTGTCATCATGATTGTTCAGTTGCGAAGTCATGTATGACTCTGCGACCCCATGTACTGTAGCCCACCAGGCTCCTCAGTCCTCCATTTTCTAAAGGAATTTGCTGAAATTCATGTCCATTGAGTTGGTATTGCTATCTAAACAACTCATCCTCTGCCACCCGCTTCTCCTTTTGTCTCCAATCTTTCCCAGCATCAGGGTCTTTTCCAACAAGTCGACTCATTGCATCAAGTGGTCAAAGTACTGGGACTTCAGCTCTAGCAACAGTCCTTCTAATGAATATTCAGGGTTGATTTCCTTTAGGATTGACTGGTTTGATCTCCTTGCTGTCCAAGGGACTCTCAAGAGTCTTCAGTACCACAATTAAAAACCATCAATTCATCAGCGCTCAGCCTTCTTCATGGTCCAACTCTCACATTCGTACATGACTACTGGAAAAACTATAGCTTTGACAATATGGACCTTTGTCAGCAAAGTGATATCTCTGCTTTTTAATACACTGCCTAGGTTTGTCATCATTTTCTTTCCAAGGAGCAAGTGTCTTTTAATTAGCAAATATTAAATTCATTCCCCCTCCCTAGAATCTAATGTGTCTGGCTACACACCTCCACTGACCCTGAGGAAATTTGAATGTCCTTTAATATTATATACAGAAAGCGAAGAGGAACTAAAAAGCCTCTTGATGAAAGTGAAAGAGGAGAGTGAAAAAGCTGGCTTAAAACTCAACATTCAAAAAGCAAAGATCATGGCATCCAGTCCCATCACTTCATGGCAAATAGATGGGGAAACAGTGGAAACAATGATAGACTTTATTATCTTGGGCTCCAAAATCACTGCAGATGGTGACTGCAAACATGAAATTAAAAGACACTTGCTCCTTGGAAGAAAAGCTATGACCCAACTAGACAGCATATTAAAGAGCAGAGACATTACTTTGCTGACAAAGGTCCATATGGACAAAGCTATGGTTTTTCCAGTAGTCATGTATGGATGTGAGAGTTGGAACATAAGATGTTGGAGTGCTGAAGAATCGATGCTTTTGAACTGTGGTGTTGGAGAAGACTCTTGAAGGTCCCTTGGATTGTAAGAAGATCAATCCAGTCAATTGTAAAGGAAATCAGTTCTGAATATTCATTGGAAGGCCTGATGCTGAAGCTGAAGCTCCAATACTTTGTCCACCTGATGCAAAGAACTGACTCACAGGAAAAGACCCTGATTCTGGAAAAGACTGAAGACAGGAGGAGAAGGGGATAACAGAGGATGAGATGGTTGGATGGCATCACCAACTCAATGGACATGAGTTTGAGAAAGCTCCAGGAGTTGGTGATGGACAGGGAGGCCTGACATGCTGCATTCCATGGGGTTGCAAAGAGTCAGACATGACTGAGTGACTGAACTGAACGGAACTGATAGCCAAGGAGGTGAATTGAAATAACATGTTAGACCTTGTGGAATTATATATGCCATCAGTAATACTCCCTCTATTTGTAAATGTCATAAAGCTATGTGTGTGAATGTATGTGTGTGTGTTAATGTCTTTCTAGTAATTTATTTATGCAGAAGCAAATTGGTATTTGGTTAAAATTTTAGGATCTAGAGAATGATTACCTAGGATCAAATTCTTATACCCTACTCATATCTTTGTAACCTCAGGAAAGTAACCTATCTTCTTCACATCTTAGTATCTCAGTCTGAACATAGACACTATGATTGTTTCTATTCTTAGGGCTGTAGTTGGGCATGGAGAACACAGGGCTATGAAGATACACCTTTCCCCTCTCAGCTGCTTGCATGGGGCTGTGTTCTCACACCTCATCCCCCCTTCACCCTCTTCACTGTGTTCTACCCCTCCCTCAGATTAGAGCTTCAGCCTGCTTCAGTCTGACAATGTGGGGTGGGCAGAGAATGGGACGCAATCTCTAATCTATATGATTGTGGGGCATGTTTTGTGGGGTTTAACTCATGCCTCAGTTCAGTTCAGTTCAGTTCAGTCGCTCAGTCGTGTCCGACTCTTTGCGACCCCGTGAATTGCAGCACTCCAGGCCTCTCTGTCCATCACCGACTCCCGGAGTCTACCCAAACCCATGTCCGTCGAGTCGGTGATGCCATCCAACCATCTCAGCCTCTGTCGTCCCCTTCTCCTCCTGCCCCAAATCCTACCCAGCATTAGGGTCTTTTCCAATGAGTTAACTCTTCGCATGAGGTGGCCAAAGTATTGAAGTTTCAGCTTCAACATCAGACCTTCCAATGAACACCCAGGATTGATCTCCTTTAGGATGGATTGATTGGATCTCCTTGCAGTCCAAGGGACTCTCAAGAGTCTTCTCCAACACCACAGTTCAAAAGCATCAATTCTGCGGTGCTCAGACCGTCTAACTCTCACATCCATACATGACTCTCACTGGAAAAACCATAGCCTTGACTAGACGGACTTTTGTTGGCAAAGTAAAAAGTCTCTGCTTTTAAATATGCTATCTAGGTTCAGCCATAACCTTCCTTCCAAGAAGTAAGCGTCTTTTAATTTCATGGCCGCAATCACCATCAGCAGTGATTTTGGAGCCCCCCAAAATAAAGTCTGACACTGTTTCCACTGTTTCCCCATCTATTTCCCATGAAGTGATGGGACCAGATGCCATGATCTAAGTTTTCTGAATGTTGATCTTTAAGCCAACTTTTTCACTCTCCTCTCTCACTTTCATCCAGAGCTTTTTAGTTCTTCTTCACTTTCTGCCATAAGGGTGGTGTTATCTGCATATCTGAGGTTATTGATATTTCTCCCGGCAATCTTGATTCCAGCTTGTGCTTCTTCCAGCCCAGCGTTTCTCATGATGTACTCTGCATATAAGTTAAATAAGCAGGGTGACAATATACAGCCTTGACGTACTCATGCCTAGTTAGGGTTAAAACTGTTATTTGCCATCACAAACTCCAGCTGCACATATAGTCATGAAATTTGGTACTTATTGTACATATTATGTAGTAACTTTCAGATAGCACAACATGGTGAAACTTTTCCTATGTTATATTCTTCAATACCATTCTGGTGACTGATCTCTTAGTTTTGTTCAGAAAATATTTTTGTATTTTGCTGTTAAAATTGTGTTAGGATGAATAGTCATTTCTTTCAATCTTTAAAGATTCATATTTTTTTTATTTCTTAAGGTAAATTCTAGGAAGTGGATTGCTAGATTATAATTATTTGCTCTTTTTTGTCAAGAATCTTTAACTCATTGTAAAATCCAGACTGACCTAATTGTTGAAGTCTAACAATTTTGCCTTTTAGTCGTTTCCTTCCTTAATTTGAATGAAAGATAAAGGGCTGTCTTTAGGGTGAGTGTCTGCAGACAAACTACCCTCTTTGCTTCCTGTTATCTTGTGTAACGTCAGGGATGCCTATCACTTTCTCTTCTTTGTGTCCTTGAAGCTGCTCCATGACAGAACACTTTTAGAGGTAACATCAGTTTAATTGGAGAGGGAAATGGCAACCCACTCCAGTGTTCTTGCCTGGAGAACCCCATGGACAGAGGAGCCTGGCAGGCTACAGTCCATGGGGTTGTAAGAGTCGGGCATGATTTAGTGACTAAACCACCACCACAACCAGTTTAATGGTCACCTCTTAAAGAGGATATTTTCAGTGGAGAGGGACAAAGCCACTTTTGCTTTGGCAGTTACTGGCATTTGATGAACACACACACACACTCAGACACACATTTGCACATCATTTATTGGATCTCTCTTATATTTCACAGGGTTTCCCTGGTGGCTCAGACTGTAAAGAATCTGCCTGCAATGCAGGAGACCTGGGCTCAATCCCTGGGTTGGGAAGATCCCCTGGAGGAGGGCGTGGCAATCCACTCCAGTATTCTTGCCTGGAGAATCCCCATGGATAGAGGAGCCTGGTGGGCTACAGTCCATGGGGTCTAATAAAAAGTTAGACACAATTGAGCGACTAACACACACACACACACACACACACACACTTATACTTCAGCCTCCTAAGTTACTTTCCAAATAAAAAGGTGCCTGGAGAGGAAAACCTTGAGCTGGTTGCTTTGGTTCATGCTATCCAGGTTGCTCCAAAAATAGAGATAATCAGGATACAAGTAATGATTTTGTTTTATAAGTATATAATTTTATTCATGCTGTCCACCCTCAAGCATATATGATGGTCTTGTAACTTGTGAATCTTTAAGGATCACAGGAGTTCTTCCTCTTCTTCCCTGATGGGATCAGTGAAAAGGCTCATAGTAATATGAAAAAGGAAAGTTGGAACCCAGGAAGGCATACCATGAGGAGCATGTCATTGTGAACTGATTCTGCCCTGCTTTTTTCAGGGGTCAAAACAACGCGTGGTATTAATCTGACTGAAGAAAAAATTTTCTATCCTCCTCACCCATGAGACCAAGAGTGTATGAATATAGAAACTTTAACCTCTATCCCATCATTCTTTTCTCTGTGTTATTGAAGTTACTTAATCTTTTATTAATTTTTTTTTTTTTACTGTCTTCCTAAGTTTAACATTTCCTTAGGACAACCCAAACTAAGTTCTATAAGTTTAACATTGGCGTTGAGGTTTCTCATTTAACAGTGATTTACCTTTCCTGATGAAAGTCTGTATCTTTACTCTCATGTTTTCAATCAAAGAAGAGACTAAAAGGGAAAGAAGGTCAATAAGAAGTTCCTGAATAACAGGGATCTCAGGAGGAGTTTGTGCTTGAGTCTTTGAGACTGAGACACTTTATGCTAATATGGTTAATTAGAGTGAGTTTTTCCTTGTGAAAAATTTTATCATCAACTTAAAAGAGAATTTTACCCCAAAGTGGGATCAAAATTTGTTGTCCCAATGGTTCCTAAAGTTGAACCATGCCTAGCACATGTCTGCTGTTGATACTGATCGAAAAGACCTGTGTCTAATCAACATATCAGAACACTAGAGGAGTAGCTCAAGGTCAAAACAAAAACAAAACCTTCAAACACAACCTTGTAAGAAAGACTAACTATTTTCACTATGAAGATTTCAGGTAAAATTTTGGCCTTGATCTAAAGTGGTGAAAGGAAACATCTAATTAAGTCCTATTAGTTAGAGATTAAAATAAAAAAACTGAAGGGCAGGGAATTTTTATGGTGTGATGACAATTACAAAGTTTTGAAATGTGAAGTGGTCACACACTCTAGCAGCATATGAGGACAGATTCATTGATTCCCAATTCACATATGACTTTTACCTCCTGGTGTGTTTCTGAACTATATATTCATGTGTTTCTCTGCTATGTATCTTTACACTGCACTCTTGCATCTTATTCAAAGTGACAACGTTGCTGGTGAATTTGAGGTTCTTACTTTGTCATGAAAGAATTCAGAGACGAAGTGAGAGGTAAGAAGTGGATTTATATAGAGAGAAACACACTTCACAGAGTGTAGGCTATCTCAGAAGAAGACAAAGTAAAAGAGTCTTGAAATATAGGGTGGTTAGTTTTATAGGCTGATTAATACCATAAACTAATAGGTGGGAGGATTATTCCAATTATTTTGGGAGAAGGGTTGGGGATTTTCAGGAATTGGGCTACAGTTCACTTTTTGACCTTTTATAGTTGGTCTCAGAGCTGTCATGGTGGGAATCTCCTGCCATCTTGGACCTAGTTGGTTCTAACCAGTCTTTGTCATGTCCTATGTGCTGGTGGTTCAGCAGTAAAGAATCCACCTGCCAATGCAGGAGATGCAAGAGAAACGGGTTCAGTTCCTGGGTTGGGAAGATCCCTTGGAGAAGGAAATGGCAACCCACTCCAGCATTCTTGTCAGGAAAATCTCATGGACAGAGGAGCCTGACAGACTACAGAGTCTGAAACAACTTAGTAACTAAGCAACAACAACAGCAACAACAACGATGGCTATGTTATTCTTTTAAAGGTTGTGTACTAACCCCTTCCCTCCTGTTTCAACAGTATCTGTGAATATCACTGATGATGAGTTGAGTATTGTCTTAGGTTGGGGGTTTCCTGAGAAAGATTCTGAGATTTGCCTGCAGGAGGCTTGTGGAAGGATGTTCTTGTAACTGAGTAGAACCCTATGGGGCCTCACCAGAACAAGCCTTCCCCCAATATCCTCTGCTTTAGCTCCTCTATTTAGTACCCAGATAATAGTATTTGATGCATACTTCCTGAGCTGTTTTGCAGATGTGAAATCCCCTCTCCTCTCACAAATGGAAGATGTTAACTGCTTGGTGACCATAAGCACATAACCCTAGCCCTTCTGGAGCCTAAGACCTGATAATGTTACCCACGTGACACAAACCGCTACCCCAATATCAGCCAGTCAGAGAACTGTGCACAAGCTGTTCACATACCCTCCACCGCTCCCTCCCACCCCGGCTTTTAAAAGTGCTTTGTGGAAACCCTTGGGGAGCTTAGGACCTTTTAGAGCATGAGCCACCTTGTCTCTTTATATGGCCCTGCAATAAACCTTTCTCTGCTCCAAACTCTGATGTATCAGTTTGTTTGACCTCACTTTGCTTCGGCCATGCAGCCAGCCGAGGAGTCTGTGCCTATAGAAGGTTGACCCCAGGCTGGCGAAGTCCCTTCTCTGAGCCCCCAGCAGCAGCCAGAGTACATTTGGTTCTGGGGATTTTAGAAGGACTATCCCTGACAGGTGCCAGCTGCCCATGGCATGAAGTTGTTTGGAGCCAAGAAACATCTGGAGCTGTGGTCCACATTTGATATTGTTGGGTGAGTTGCTCTGTTGCAGCAAAAATCTAAAGGAAGCTTTTTCCCTCTTGAGAACTAGAAAAGTAAAGGCAACAGTGAGCAGGCTAGAGAAGAAACATAATCGGGCCTGAAAGGGTTAATCACTTCTAGTGTTATTTTAACCGTTGCTAATCTGTGGTGTCTGCAACTAGATTTGTCCTTCATGAAGCTAAACTATCACCTCCTAATACTATGTCAATTATATCTTGCACCTGGTGTTTGGTCTCCCTTGTCTCTCTTGTAGCAATTCACCCCCTATAACTGTTTGCGTTTCAGAAAGAAGGTCTCAGGCTCTTAACCCAGAGACAAACAGACCCAATTACTGGGCTGCCAGATGCCAGCTGTTTTGAAATAAGGCAGGAAGAGGAAGAATGCAAGAACTTCATTACTTTGAGCTATATAATCTGCCTTAGACCATGAGACCCAGGATATATAACATCTCTCAATTATCCTAGGAAGTGGGCACAGTTCTTGAGTCACTAGCCTGTTGTGTTCTCCCCTCTTGCTCAGGAGACAGAATAAAAGCCACTCTTTCTATTTCCTCCAAAATCAGTCTCTGCATTTCTATTTGACATTGGGCAGGAAGCCAAGATTTTGGCAACAGCTCTGGCTTGCACAGGCTGGGAATTCTCTGCTCTCCATTTGGAAGGCTTCCTTTGCAGTAAGTAAGTCACTCAAGTCACTCCTTCCACTCTTTTGAGAGCTGGGCCAATTTGTTTGGAGGCCTCCATCTGGTAGTGGAAATGGGCATTCTAGACTACACCTCCTCTGATTTTCTGTCTGTGTCAGCATAGCTTAGTTGTTGTTTGTGCTTTTGTGTGTATTATGTTGGGGTGGAGACCTCCATTTGCTTGAGGGTAAGTTGCTCTCCTGAGTACAACCAGGAACAATTTCCCCTCTCAATTTGGGCTCTCCCTCTATGAGATTAGCCAATTTGTTGATTGGGGTACCCTGCGAGAGAGCGAAACTGTTGTAGGACTCTACCCATTTTGAGAACTGATTCATTTGCTTCTGTTTTGTGCGCATTTATGTTGAAATTTGTACTTTTAATTGCTATTTGCTTGATATTTAATAATATCGGTCATGAATAATTAAGTGTGGATGATCAGAGCTCTGTTCCATCTTACAGTCCCCTGGAGTACTTTTGCAAAACTGAGAGATCTTTAGCTATATTCGCTAACTGAAAGAAAATACCTCAATACTCCCTGAGATCTGGAGAGCAGAGTCCCTTGATGACTCTGATATTTTGTCGAGGTGTGCCTTTTGCAGTTGCTTTTATCTTGGGGTTATGTGTATGTATGTGTGAATAGTGTCTCGGCGCCTGTGTCAGAGACATAGGTGTCTCGGTACCTAGTGTCAGTGCCTAAATCCCTTCCTGGTTTGCTTCAAGGGGGGCAAACCAATGTGAGAGGGTGATATGCACTATTTTTTGCCTATTACTCTTATTTCTTTGTTTGAACTGAGGTGGGTATTTGGGAATGGGAAAAAAGAAAGTTCCCTGAAAATAGCCCAATATGGTTGGGTTTTGTATAAGCAGTTACAAGAGAAATTTGAGATGTAAATGATCTACCTGGATTCTCTGGAGCTCATTTAATCAATCTGAGTTGCTTGGAATTGAAGAGTATCTATGGCAAATTTGTTAGCAAGAAACATAACTCGGTATGATGAAAGTTTTTATGAGTGATCTAAATGCAAATGCGATGGAGCTTTTAGGTAAACTCTATGGTAATAATTATGTTCTGAAAATTATCTAAAATAGTCTCTCGATTTTGCTAACCGTTATTTGCATCTTGGTTTTCACTAAAATTCCCTGGAGAAGGCAATGGCAGCTCACTCCAGTACTCTTGCCTGGAAAATCCCGTGGACGGAGGAGCCTGGCGGGCTGCAGTTCATGGGGTTGCGAAGAGTGGGGCGCAACCGAGCGGCTTCACTTTCACTTTCACTTTTCACTAAAGTTAAGGTTTTTAACAGTTAGGGGTTTTTATTTAAATATGTAATTAAAGCTACTGAAAACAATAAAACATTTCTCTACACGGTAGGAAATTGGGATATATGTTTTGAGTAAGAGGGAGTTGTGTGCATGGTCAGGCTGAGACTAGATTAAACTTAATTGGTCAAATGGATTCTGTTATTAAAATTAGACTGGTGAAGGACTAGATTTGGTTTCTCTCTGCTAAGAGAACAAGTGTACAAGAATGCTGCTTTTGATAATAGATTGTGTGAACTTCTTGCCTTTAACTGATCTATGTGTGCTCAGTCACTTCAGTCATGTCCGACTCTTTGTGACCCCATGGACTGTAGCCCACCAGGCTCCTCCGTCCATGGGATTTCCCAGGCAAGAATACTGGAGTGGGTTGCCACGCCCTTCTCCAGGGGATCTTCCTGACCCTGGGATTGAACTTGTGACTTCTGTGTCTCCTGCATTGCAGAAAGATTCTTTATCCACTGAGTCACCAATGAGGGTTTAACTGATCTATGTTTGTTTTTAAATATTCACAGTGACCTATGATTCTACCTGACCAAATATTTTTTACTTTTTTAACTTTTAGATAATTTTGATGAAAAGTGAAAGTTGCTGAGTCATGTCCGACTCTTTGTGACCCCATGAACTCTACAGTCTATGAAATTCTCCAGGCCAGAATACTGGAATGGGTAGCCCTTCCCTTCTCCAGGGGATCTTCCCAAACCAGGGGTCAAACCAGGTCTCCCACATTACAGGCGGATTCTTTACTAGCTGAGCTATGAGGGAACTTCCTATCAAATTCTAATTAAAGTTCTTTTGACTTCATCTGCAGTGTGGGAGATCTGGGTTTGATCCCTGGGTTGGGAAGATCCCCTGGAGGAGGGCATGGCAACACACTCCAGTATTCTTGCCTGGAGAATCCCATGGACAGAGGAGCCTGGCGAGCTACAGTCCATGTGTTGCAAAGAGTCAGACATGACTGAATGACTAAGCAGAGCACACACAGCTTTGGCATGCTTCAGTGGACCCCTGAGGCACCTCAGGAAAAAAAATATATTATTATTAAATTGACTAGAATTTGTGGGTATGCTAAATTACACAGAAAACATTGTCAAAGGAGTGATAAGCCTCCTCAGATTATATTGCATGAATAAATGTTATTAATATAGACAATCTAGAACTTTTTTAAAGTTTCTGAAATTTGTATATATCTTGGTATTATGTTTTACTTTTGTTATTTTAAAATGCTATATATCACAACAATATGGATAAGCTTCTTTGACAAGAATCAGATCTTTAACCTTGCCTTTTTAAGAACTTTATCATTCATAGGTAGCGAAGGTGATACTTTGCAAAACTGCCACATTTTCAAGAAGAGTCGTTGAAAGAACATTTTGACAAAAACAGATTTCTGATAACTTTTAAAATATTACTGCTAAACTAGGTAAGATATTTTAAAAGTCTAATAGAAAGAGAGTTATTTTTTACATATGGTGTATGGGAATCATATAATTAACAAATGTGTATCCAAGTCTTACTAGATTCCAGTCCCAGTGATGATCTTTTTCTTTCATTTTTTAGACAAGATAGATTCAATTTCTACCTCTATAGAACTCTATAGAGTTTATATCTTAGTGAAGAAGGCAGATATTAGGCCTCATAAAACAATATGATGAGAGTGACAATACTGACATTAATAATAATGCACAGTATTTGCCCAGTGCTTTTTGTCTTTCAGTTACTTTGCTTCGTGCTTTAAATGTGTCAACTCAATTTTCACAGCACCTACATGGATTGGGCCCTACTGGTCCTCAGTCGGGTAAGAGATATCTCCAAGGTCACACAGGTAGTGGAGTAGGGATTTTAATTTTGTGCACAACCAGAGCCCAGGCACTTCTTTGCATAATGTTAATATATAGGAAATCCTAAGTTTCATGGGGATTGGCAGTAGGATTACTTAACCCAGATTTAGGCTGGGAGGATTTGAAAATAATTTTGGAGGAAGTGAAATATAAAGAAAGACCTGGAGGTGAATAGGAATGAACTAAATGAAGGATAAGGAGGAAATGGAGGGCAGGTATGATAAGGGTAGCCTGAGCTTAGTCTATTGGGGCAGAGAGATATGGGGGAATGCCTGACCACAGAGCATTCTGGATAAGATGGCCAGGAAGAGAACAGAAAGATGTCCACACACCACAAAGGGTCTGTGTTCATGAGATAGGAAGAGGAGGAGGCACTGAGAATATAGGGGAAAGAATATGATTCAGAAGCTGGAAGAGCCATAGGATCAGCTCTCAGGTTTTTCTTGTTGCCTCAGCCATGTTGTATTTTTCCCTACACTGTTTCGGTTTATTGTGACCCAACATAACAGATCAAACCAGACTCAAGTTATGGAATGAGGGATAAAATTTGGAGGAAATTAATTACCTAATGACTGATTCTAGAAGGGTCTGCTGGGTCTGAACCCCACCCTTCTTGAAATGTGCTCTGCATTGCCTTCCAGAACCCCATTAACTGTTGTTTCTTTTCCATTCTGCTCTGAACTTTCTTTGTCAGTTCTCTTTGCTGACTCTTCCTCTTCTGCCCAGCTATTTCTTGTCTGAGCTCCCTGTGGCTCCAAGGCCTACCCACTCAGCATGCCCTGACTATCTCATCCTGTTCTAGAGGATCAATTGTCATCTGTATTCTGAGTCTGTTCATGTTATTATCTAAAGTTCTGACTTTTTATCTAAGCTCCAGGGTCATATATTAAATTAAGCATCTCCATTTATATCTCACAGGAACCGCAAGTCCAACTCTTCGAGCATTAAAACCACATCTCTTCACCTATTCTGATGTACTCCGCCTCCAGAGCTCCCATTCTCTGTAATGGGCCCATCATTCACTCACCTACGTTCTTGAGCTAGAAATCTGTGAATGATGTGGCTCCTATGTCTTTTGAATGGGTTTACAGTAGACATGCATATTCATGGCTACCCAACATCTTTTAAATAATCCACATATAGCAATTCCCACCTTCCAACTCAGAAGTCAAACTCTCAAGTTCTCCTGCAGTCCAGTTGGATACATGTGGCATAGATTTGTCCTGTCACCTGCTTCCAAGTAAGGCTTGATTTAGAAGTCATCAGCAGAAGAACCAGGATATACATGGGGCTTCCCTCTGGTGGATACAGCTGTTTTCAAATATGTGAGAGTATTAGGTGACAGCAGTAGTCACAAGGTCAAATTCCCTATATGGAAGTGGCATTAGTACTGCAGATTTCGTGAATAAGGTGAAATCAGGTCTTGACATCTTGTATGCAGTGGCAGAAGTACTGAGCTTGCTCATTCAAAACAGTTTTGTTGCCTTGTCTGGAGTGCGTAAATGTGGGTGGGATGAGGAGGTATGTGAACCATGGTGGAACAGCCTTCAGAATGGGAGAAAATAATAGCAAACAAAGCAACGGACAAAGAATTAATCTCAAAAATATACAGGCAACTCCTGCAGCTCAATTCCAGAAAAACAAACCACCCAATCAAAAAGTGGGCCAAAGAACTAAACAGACATTTCTCCAAAGAAGACATACAGATGGCTAACAAACACATGAAAAGATGCTCAACATCACTTATTATCAGAGAAATGCAAATCAAAACCACAATGAGGTACCATTTCATGCCCGTCAGAATGGCTGCTATCCAAAAGTCTACAAACAATAAATGCTGGAGAGGGTGTGGAGAAAAGGGAACCCTCTTACACTGTTGGTGGGAATGCAAACTAGTACAGCCACTATGGAGAACAGTGTGGAGATTCCTTAAAAAACTGGGACTAGAACTGCCATATGACCCAGCAATCCCACTGCTGGGCATACACACCGAGGAAACCAGGATTGAAAGAGATACGTGTACCCCAATGTTCATCACAGCACTGTTTACAATAGCCAGGACATGGAAGCAACCTAGATGTCCATCAGCAGACAAATGGATAAGGAAGCTGTGGTACATATACACAATGGAATATTACTCATAGCCATTAAAAAGAATACATTCGAATCAGTTCTAATGAGGTGGATGAAACTGGAGCCTATTATACAGAGTGAAGTAAGCCAGAAAGAAAAACACCAATACAGTATACTAACGCATATATATGGAATTTAGAAAGATGGTAATGATAACCCTGTATGCGAGATAGCAAAGGAGACACAGATGTATAGAGCAGTCTTTTGGACTCTATGGGAGAGGGCGAGGGCAGGATGATATGGGAGAATGGCGTTGAAGCATGTAAATTATCATATGTGAAACAGATCGCCAGTCCAGGTTCGATGCATGATACAAGGTGCTCAGGGCTGGTGCACTGCGATGACCTGGAGTGATGGGAAGGGGAGGGAGGTGGGAGGGGGGTTCTGGATGGGGAACACATGTACACCCATGGTGGATTCATGTCAATGTATGGCAAAACCAATACAATATTGTAAAGCAAAAAAATAAAAAAAAATTATTTTATTTAGGCTGCACTGAGTCTTCCTTGCTGCATGTGGGCTTTTTCTAGTTGTGGCAAGCAGGGGCTTCTCTTCATTGAGGTATGCAGCTTTCTTGTTGAGATAACTTCTCTTATTGAAAAGCACAGTCTCTATAAGGGTGCAAGGGCTTCAGCTGTTGCTGTACACAGACTTAGTACTTGTGGCAAAGGAATGGGCTAAGTTCCCCTGCCTTGTGTGGAGGGACTGAACCCTTGTCTCCTGCATTGCCAGGCGAATTCCTAACTACTGGACCACCAGGGATATCCTGAGTTTAGACTTGATTTTGCTCCTTCAGCTTTCCCAGTGATCAGAGTGGTTAATATCCTTTAATGAAAACCTTTTGGTTCCCTAAATCATTACATTGTAAAACAAACTGAAAACAAAAACAACAAAAAAAAGCACTAGTTATAATTTCCTGTAATGATCTTGAACAGTCTGAGGTTGTTGCTTCCTCTCTGGTAGAATGTTGATCTGTGTGTTGAGCTGTGTGAAAACTGAAGAGGGGGAAGGGTGAGGTGAGAAAGACCTAGAAAGGGTGGATGTGGGTGAATGCAGGGCCTTCCCCTCTAGGGTTTGTTTATTTGAAGTGTCTGTACTCCTAAAAAAAAGATTTCTGTATACTGGTGTGTCAAATACACAAATTATTTGCAAATATTCCAAAAAGCAGAGCAGAGTGATATAGAGAACAGGCATTTAACAGAAAACAACTGACTTTAAATTCTGTCTCCACCACTAACTAGCTGGGTTGTTGTTGTTGTTCAGTCACTCAGTCGTGTCCAACTTCTTGCGACCCCATGGACTGCAGCATGCCAGGCTTCCCTGTCCTTCACTACCTCTTGGAGCTTGCTCAAATTCATGTCCATTGAGTCCGTGATACCATCCAACCATCTGTCGTCCCCTTCTCCTCCTGCCTACATTTTCCCCAGCATCAGAGTCTTTTCTAATGAGTCAGTTCTTTGCATCAGGTAGCCAAAGTATTGGAGCTTCAGCTTCAGCATCAGTCCTTCCAGTGAATTCAGGACTGATTTCCTTTAGGATGGACTGGTTTGATCTCCTTGCAGCCCAAGGGACTCGCAAGAGTCTTCAACACCACAGTTCAAAAGCATCAATTCTTCGGCTTTCAGACTTCTTTATGGTCCAACTCTCACATCCATACATGACTACTGGAAAAATCATAGCTTTGACTATATGGACCTTTGTTAGCAAAGTAATGTTTCTGCTTTTTAATATACTGTCTAGGTTTGTCATAGCTTTTCTTCCAAGGAGCAAATGTCTTTTAATTTCATGGCTGCAGTCACCATCTGCAGTGATTTTGGAGCCCAAGAAAATAAAATAAAGTCTGTCACTGTTTCCATTGTTTCCCCATCTATTTGCCATGAAGTGATGAGACTGGATGCCATGATCTTCGTTTTTTGAATGTTGAGTTTTAAGCCAGCTTTTTCACTCTCCTCTTTCACTTTCATCAAGAGGCTCTTTAGCTCCTCTTTGCTTTCTGTCGTAAGCATGGTGTCATCTGCTTATCTGAAGTTATTGATATATCTCTCGGCAGTCTTGATTCCAACTTATGCTTCATCCAGTCCGGCATTTTGTATGATGTACTCTGCACATAAATTAAATAAGCAGGGTGACAATATACAGCCTTGACGTACTCCTTTCCCGATTTGGAGCCAGTCTGTTGTTCCATGTCTGTTTCTAACTGTTGCTTCTCGTCCTGCATACAGGGTCACAGGAGGCAGCCAAGGTGGTCTGGTATTCCCATCTTCTTAAGAATTTTCCATAGTTTATTGTCTTTGAGCAGTTGCATTAACCTCTTTCAATTTCAATTCCTTTATTGCTGCTGCTGCTTCTGCTAAGCCGCTTCAGTTGTGTTCGACTCTGTGCAACCCCATACCCGGAAGCCCACCAGGCTCCCCCGTCCCTGGGATTCTGCAGGCAAGAATGGTAGAGTGGGTTGTCATTTCCTCCAATGCATGAAAGTGAAAAGTGAAAGTGAAGTCGCTCAGTCAGGTCCGACTCTTAGTGATCCCATGGACTGCAACCTACCAGGCTCCTCTGTCCATGGGATTTTCCAGGCAAGAGTACTGGAGTGGGGTGCCATTGCCTTCTCCGTAATCAGCATCTAGTAGAGCCCAAAATGTTTTAATTTAATCTTTAAAAAATTTTTGTTATTTTTTAAATTGAAGTATAGTTGATTTACATTGTTGCACCAAACTCTGCTGTATAGCAAAGTTACTCAGTTATATACAAACAGAAATTATTTTTGATATTCTTTTCCGTAAACAAGAATGAAATAATGTCATTTGTAGCAACATGGATGCAACTAGTCATCAAATGAATATGTTACTATGGATGAGATTTCAAACAGTATTACAGGATGATAAAAAGAATTATGACAGATATCCTTCTTTAGGAGGGTTGATACTGAGTCCATGGGCCCAGTCATGTAGTCACCCTGGTCCTGGAATTTATGGCCATTTGGGATTTATGTCCATTCACACAAGTCAGAAGCAGGATCTAGAGGAACTGACTAATTGATAACATGAGAGTCAAAGGGGCTGGTTTTCTTGATGTTGTCAAGAGACCAGCCTTCAGACTTTGTAACAAGATCTAAGGAAAACAAACAGACCCAGTGTTAATTGCACAATCCTATTCAAAGGCTATTAACAAGTCAAAAGGTATATAATGAGATGTCTTAAAGTATGGAGGGATCTCTTCCTACCCCTTTAAGGTGTTTATGTCAGAAGTTGTCTCTGTAACTTCTAACTTTATGTAAAGCTGCTCTTTCCTGCAAAGACCTGAGTGACTGCTTTCCTTTGGTCCTGGAGTGAATTTTGTTTCCTTGTGAAACCGTGAACCAACACCAAATGTCTCAAAACACTAATCCTTGTATATGATTTTTTTTTTCTAGGAAACTTTAAGACTTGCTCTCTCCTTGGTGTTTTGTGATTTTTAAAATGATGTGCTTTTGTAAGCGCATTCATCAAGCTAGATATTATTTCTTTGATAACTTTTTTTTTCTTTACTATCTTGGTTCACTCTTGCTTGGGCACCTATTATATATAACCATCTCAATCTGGTTCATATTCACCCAAGCACAAACTTCTACATTTCTTCTTTTCTCTGTCTCATTGTTTTCTAGGTATACACTGAAAAGGAACTCTTCAAATTTATCCTCTACTCTATTACATGTAAATTTGTTCTATCACATTTAAAAGACACACCTCTAAAAACTTTTCTGTTAATTTTTAAAAAATTTTCTTCACACTTGTTAGACTTATCTTTTTGTTTCAGTGATACAGTCTCTCCTCCTGTCTCTGATGATCAAATATGTGTGTGTGTGTATGTAGTTTTCTTCTGCCTCCTCTGTTTCTTTCAAGTTCTTTTCTCAGAATGCTTTGTGCTTTGTCTTTCACTTTAGAGGTTTTTCAGAATGTGATTCATGGCTGTTCACTCAGACATGTGTGAAAAGAGCACACATGCACAAACTTTAAAAGTTACCTATTTTTGTAAAAATGCTTGAGATTTAATCTCCTAGCAAACTTCAAGTATACATTACAGTATTATTAGCTATAGTCACCATATTGTATTTTAGATCCTTAACTATTACCTATTGTTAAATATTTTTTGAATTAAAAAAAATAAGACAGAAAAACTTTCTTTTAAGCATGTAAAACCAAGGGAATGATTGGCTGTCTCTGTGAATATGTATGTACATGATGTATGCTAATGCGTACATGTTTGTGTATGTGTATGTACATGTGTGTGTGTTTGAGTCATAAAAGCCAAACCTAAAGGATGGGATGAATATTATTCAGCTGAATTGCCAAAGCCAAATTCTGATGTTAATCTGCAAATTGGTTATTGTCATTTCCTCTAATATTTAATCCCACAGAATTTCCAAGCCGGTTGTGGCCATGGCATGAAATAACTAACTCCCCCCTCAGAGGAATCTAGAATTTGCCTTGCTGCCATAGAACCAGTAACACACATCTTAACTGTGCTGACATTTCCTCCTCCCTTCCTATCTCTCCTCTCTAACTGAATTATCTTCGTTTGTACAACTGAGTGTCTGCCTCTGTCTCATGCCATACTTCTCATCCTCCTGAGAGTGAAATTTTATAAACCTTAACTAGCTTGGCAAACTGAAGGGTTTTTAGCATTCTTTTGCTTCATCTATTAAAATGTCAACTGAACAGTAAGAACGATGGAACATTGCTCTGAATTGTGCTTATTGATAACGGTAATCTGTTATCAATCTGTTAATCTACAAACACTGACTGTCTTTTAGGACCCATTTGCAGTCATCTCACTCTCCTTGCAGATCAACTGGTGAGTAACAAATATAACGTCTGCTGGCTCATGCTGTTTCTTTGACATCTCAGGGTGTATGGTATTCCAGATGGTATCCACTGTCCTTCACTGAAGTAACACCATAGACCAAAAGATTTATCAGACCCGTCTCATTCCAGAGGTTCATTGTTCTTCCAGAATTTGAAGATTTCAAAGTTGTCATGATATAAACCCACTAGCCACTTATGTTTATCCATGACTCATGCAGAAGGTGTGATAAATAATTGTGAATCTAATCAGTGAGGTTAAGTAGCTAATCATAGTCAGAAGGGCAACTAGTACTCATTTCTTTCTATTATCTGAGGAAAGATTGATATATTTGTAATTATCTTTTACAGAAGTAAAAGCTCTGTCAAGTTCTAGGTGTATCAATCATTAACTGGGTGAATGTTTTTGGTTCAGCCGCTCAGTTGTGTCCAACACTTTGTGACCCCATGGACTGCAACACACCAGGCTTACCTGTCCATCATCAACTCCTGGAGCTTACACAAACTCATGTCCATCAAGTCGGTGATGCTATCCAACCATCCCATCCATTGAGTCGGTGATGCCATCCAACCATCTCATCCTCTGTTGTCCCCATCTCCTGCCTCCAATCTTTCCCAGCATCAGAGTCTTTTCCAATGGGTCAGTTCTTTGAATCAGGTGGCCAAAGTATTGGAGCTTCAGCATCAGTCTTTCCAATGAATATTCAGGACTGATTTCCTTTAGGATTGACTGGGTTTGATCTCCTTGCAGTCCAAGGGACTCTCAAGAATTTCTCCAACACCACAGTTCAAAATCATCAGTTCTTCAGTGCTCAGTTTTCTTTATAGTCCAATTCTTACTTCCATTCATGACTACTGGAAAAACCAGAGCTTTGGCTAGAAGGACCTTTTTTGGCAAAGTAATGTCTCTGCTTTTTTAATATGCTGTCTAGGTTGGTCATAACTTTTCTTCCAAGGAGCAAGTGTCTTTTGATTTCATGGCTGCAGTCACCATCAGTGATTTCAGTTCAGTTCAGTCTCTCAGTCATGTCCAACTCTTTGTGACCCCATGGACTGCAGCACACCAGGCCTCTCTGTCCACCATCAACTCTTGGAGTTTCCTCTAACTCATGTCCATTGACTCAGTGATTCTATCCAACCACCTGATCCTCTGTCATCCCCTTCTCCTCCTGCCTTCAATCTTTCCCAGCATCAGCGTCTTTCCAATGAGTCAGGTCTTCGCATCAGGTGGCCAAAGTATTGGAGTTTCAGCTTCAACATCAGTCCTTCCAATGACTATTCAGGACTGATTTCCCTTAGGATGTACCGGTTGGATCTCCTTGCAGTACAAGGGACCCTCAGGAGTCTTCTCCAACACCACAGTTCAGAAGCATCGATTCTTCGGCACTCAGCTTTCTTTAGAGTCCAATCTCACAACCATACATGACTACTGGAAAAACCATAGCCTTGACTAGATGGACCTTTTTTAGGCAAAGTAATGTCTCTGCTTTTTAATATGCTATCTAGGTCAATCATAACTTTTTTTCCAAGAAGTAAGCTTTTTTTACTTTCATGGCTGCAATCACCATCTGTAGTGACTTTGGAGCCCCCTAAAATAAAGTCAGCCACAGTTTCCATTGTTTCTCCATCTGTTTGCCATAAAGTGATGGGACAAGATGCTATGATCTTAGTTTTCTGAATGTTGAGCTTTAAGTCAATTTTTTCACTTTCCTCTTTCACTTTCATCAAGAGGCTCTTTAGCTCCATTTGCTTTCTGTCATAAGCATGGTGTCATCTGCTTATCTGAAGTTATTGATATATCTCCCACAGTCTTGATTCCAGCTTGTGCTTCATCCAGTCTGGCATTTCGTATGATATACTCTGCATATAAGTTAAATAAGCATGGTGATAATATACAGCCTTGACGTACTCCTTTCCCGATTTGTAGCCAGTCTGTTGTTCCATGTCCAGTTCTAACTGTTGCTTCATTACCTGCATATAGGTTTCTCAAGAGGCAGGTCTGGTGGTCTGGTAGTCCCATCTCATGAAGAATTTTCCACAATTTGTGGTCATCTACACAGTCAAAGGCTTTGGCATAGTCAATAAAGCAGAAATAGACGTTTTTCTGGAACTCTCTTGCTTTTTTGATGATCCAGCATATGTTGGCAATTTGATCTCTGGTTCCTCTGCCTTTTCTAAAACCACCTTGAACATCTGAAAGTTCATGGTTCACATACTGTTGAAGCCTGGCTTGGAGAATTTTGAGCATTAGTTTACTAGCGTGTGAGATGAGTGTAATTGTGCATAGTTTGAGCATTCTTTGGCATTGCCTTTCTTTGGGATTGGAATGAAACACCGACCTTTTCCAGTCCTGTGGCCACTGCTGAGTTTTCCAAGTTTGCTGGCATACTGAGTGCAGCACTTTCACAGCATCATCTTTGAGGATTTGAAATAGCTCAACTGGAATTCCATCACCTCCACTACCTTTGTTCATAGTGATGCTTCCTAAGGCCCACTTGACTTCACATTCCAGGATGTCTGGCTCTAGGTGAGTGATGACACCATCATGATTATCTGGGTCATGAAGATCATTTTTGTATGGTTCTTCTGTGTATTGTTGCCAGCTCTTCTTAATATCTTCTGCTTCTGTTAGTTCAATACCATTTCTGTCCTTTATTGAGCCCATCTTTGCATGAAATATTCCCTTGGTATCTCTAATTTTCTTGAGGAGATCTCTAGTCTTTCCCATTCTATTGTCTTCCTCAATTTCTTTGCACTGATCACTGAGCAAGGCTTTCTCATCTCTCCTTGCTGTTCTTTGGAACTCTGCATCCAAATGGGTATATCTTTCCTTTTCTCCCTTGCTATTTGCTTCTCTTTTTTTCACAGCTTCTCTTTTTTTCATTTGTAAGGCCGACTCAGATAGCTATTTTGCTTTTTTGCATTTCTTTTTCTTGTGGATGGTCTTGATCCTTCTCTCTTGTACAATGTCATGAACCTCCATCCATAGTTTATCAGGCACTCTGTCTATCAGATCTAGTCCCTTAAATCTATTTCTCACTTCCACTCTATAATCGTAGAGGATTTGATGTAGGTCATACCTGAATGGTCTGGTGGTTTTCCCTACTTTCTTCAATTTAAGTCTGAATTGAGCAATAAGGTGTTCATGGTCTGAGCCATAGTCAGCTCCTAGTCTTGTTTTTGCTGACTGTATAGAGCTTCTCCATCTTTGGCTGCAAAGAATATAATCAATGTGATTTCGCTGTTGACCATCTGGTCGTGTCCATGTGTAGAGTCTTCTCTAGTGTTGTTGGAAGAAGGTGTTTCCTATGACCAGTGCGTTCTCTTGGCAAAACTCTATTAGCCTTTGTCCTACTTCATTCTATACTCCAAGACCAAATTTGCCTGTTACTCCAGGTGTTTCTTGACTTCTTACTTTTGCATTCCATTCCCCTGTAATGAAGAGGACATCTTTTTGGGGGTTAGTCCTAGGAGATCTTGTAGATCTTCATAGAACCATTCAACTTCAGCATCTTCAGCATTACTGGTCGTGGCATAGACTTGGATTACCATGACATCGAATGGTTTGTCTTGGAAATGAACAGAGATCATTCTGTCATTTTTGAGATTGCATCCAAGTACTGCATATTGGACTCTTCTGTTGCCTATGATGGCTACTCCATTTCTTCTAAGGGATTTTTGCCCACAGTAGTAGATACAATCATCATCTGAGTTAAATTCACCTATTCTAGTCTATTTTAGTTTGCTGATTCCTAAAACATCTTCCTAAAAGACGTTCACTCTTGCCATCTCCTGTTTGACCACATACAATTTGCCTTGATTCATGGACCTAACATTCCAGGTTCCTATGCAGTATTGCTCTTTACAGCATCGGACCTTGCTTCCGTCACCAGTCACATCCAGAACTGGGTGTTGTTTTTCCTTTGGCTCCATCTCTTCATTCTTTCTGGAATTATTTCTCCACTGATCTCCAGTAGCATATTGGGCACCTACCTACCTGGGGAGTTCATCTTTCAGTGTTTGAAAGTGTCTCCTGTGGAGGTACAGGTCAGCAGTGAACTGCTACAGGGAAAGGGGCTCTGGGTGCAGCAAACTTGGTATGGCATAAGCACTCTTGGAGGAGGTCGCCATTAACCCCACCATAGAGCTGCCAGAACTTACACAGGTGTGGGAAAAAGACCCTTGGAGGGCACAAAAATAACCTTGTGTGCACCAGGACCCAGGAGAAAGGAGCAGTGACCCCACAAGAGACTGAACCAGACTTGCTTGAGTGTCCAGGAGTGTGCAGTGGAGGTGTGGGTAGGTGGTGGCCTGCTGCTGCGTTGGGGGCACTGAATGTAGCAGTACATGCATGGGGTCTTTTGAAGGAGGTCACCATCATCTTCATTACCTCCACCATAGCTTGGCCCCAGGTAAATAGCAGGGAGGGAACACAGCTCCACCCATCAACAGAAAATTGGATTAAAGATTTACTGAGCATGGCCCCGCCCATCAGAAAAAGATCCAGTTCCCCCCTGTCAGTCTCTTCCACCAGGAAACTTCCATAAGCCTCTTATCCTTCTCCATCAGAGGGCAGACAGACTGAAAACCACAATCACAGAAAACTAACCAGTCTAATCACATGGACTGCAACCTTGTCTAACTCAATGAAGCTATGAGCCATGCCGTATAGGGTCACCCAAGACAGATGGGTTATGGTGGAGAGTTCTGACAAAATGTGGTCCACTGGAGAAGGGAATGGCAAACCACTTCAATATTCTTGCCTTGAGAACCCCATGAACAGTATGAACAGAACAGTATCAGTGATTTGGGAGTCTCCCAAAATAAAGTCTGTCACTTTCCATTGTTTCTCCATCTATTTGCTGTGAAGTTATGGGCTCCAAAATCACTGCTGATGGTGACTGCAGCCATGAAACTAAAAGATGCTTACTCCTTGGAAGGAAGGTTATGGCCAACCTAGATAGCATATTTAAAAGCAGAGACATTACTTTGCCAACAAATGTCCGTCTAGTCAAGGCTATGGTTTTTCCAGTGGTCATGTATGGATGTGAGAGTTGGACGGTGAAGAAAGCTGAGCACCAAAGAATTGATGCTTTTGAACTGTGGTGTTGGAGAAGACTCTTGAGAGTCCCTTGGACTGCAAGGTGATCCAATCAATCCATCCTAAAGGAGATCAATCCTGGGTGCTCATTGGAAGGACTGATGTTGAAGCTGAAACTCCAATACTTTGGCCACCTCATGCGAAGGGTTGACTCATTGGAAAAGACTCTAATGCTGGGTAGGATTGGGGGCAGGAGGAGAAGGGGACGACATAGGATGAGATGGTTGGATGGCATCACTAATTTGATGGACATGGGTTTGAGTAGACTCCGGGAGTTGGTGATGGACAGAGAGGCCCAGTGTACTGCAATTCATGGGGTTGCAAAGAGTCGGACATGACTGAGTGACTGAACTGAACTGATGGGACCAGTGCCATGATCTTAGTTTTCTGAATGTTGAGCTTTAAGCCACCTTTTTCACTCTTATCTTTCACTTTCATCAAGAAGCTCTTTAATTCTTCACTTTCTGCCATAAGGGTGGTGTCATCTGCATATCTGAGGTTATTGATATTTCTTCTGGCAATCTTGATTCCAGCTTGGCTTCATCCAGCCAGTGTTTCTCATGATGTACTCTGCATATAAGTTAAATAAGCATGGTAACAATATACAACCTTGACATACTCCTTTCCCAACTTGGAACTAGTCTGTTGTTCCATGTCCAGTTCTAACTGTTGCTTCTTTACCTGCATACAGATTTATCAGGAGGCAGGTCAAGTGGTCTGGTATTCCCATCTCTTTAAGAATTTTCCACAGTTTGTTGTAATCCACAGAGTCAAAGGCTTTGGCATAGGCAATAAAGCATATGTAGATTTTTTTTTGGAACTCCCTTACCTTTTTAATGATCCAGCAGATGTTGACAATTTGATCTCTGGTTCCTTTGCCTTTTCTAAATCCAGCTTGAACATCTGGAAGTTCACTGTTCACATACTGTTGAAGCCTGGCTTGGAGAATTTTGAGCATTACTTTGCTAGCGTGTGAGATGAATGAGATAAAGGTGAATGTTTTAGGTCCTATTTAAACCAGTAGATAACTTATAGAAAAATCACTTCCAGGAGTTTCAGACCAAAAAAAAAAAATGTAGAATGGTGCCTCTTCCAACTTCTTCTCTTGCCACTGCTACACCAAAAACAGGAAATAAGCATAAGTAGCCAGATGACTCACCTTACTTCTCTTATATTTGAGAGTCATTCAAGTGAATATAGATTTTTAATGACCCACATGTAAGTCTTCTGCATAAGAAAGTCCTAATCTTGGAACTCTTTTCATCTACCAACATTAATAATAATAAAAATTTGAGTGTAAACTTGCCATAATTTTTTGTTTTTGACTAAGATATTTACAGGAAATAAACTGCTTTCTCTGACTGAGGAAATCGAAAGCTAAGAACCTTGGTGGGAGGAGTCTCAATACTGTTTCATAACGTCCCTCTCTCTGGGAAAGCACAGTATGAGGTAGCCAGCACTAAATCAAGGGTTTTGACTAGTCAGTGCCCTATTTCCTTGTTATCTTTCAAAATACGTCTTTTCCCTCTGCCCTTCAGGAGATTATACAATTTTACTGTTCAGTCTCTGAGACTTTTACTGATTTATCATCCTACTTAAACAAAATAAACAGTGATTCTTGTATTTCTAAAGAAAACCTCAAGATCTGGACTACTGTGGAAGACATCTCCACTGAGGTAAGATGAGTAGGAATTCTTATTGAGAGCTCTGGGTATCTGGTTGGTAACCTCAAGAGGACAAGAGGAGCTTTAGTCATGAAGAATTTGGGGGGAATGGATTGGTATCAACTATATTCAGAAAAGTGAAAACAGCAGTAACTTGATTCTAATCATTTACGCCTAGACAAACAGACATTTCATTCTACCACAACAGAAGCCTGAACAAAGGGAGGTGCATTTTGACAATAGAAGATATTAAAATGTATTCCCCAGACAACTATCAGCATGAGTTATATTTAGAGACAGCATTTGATTTCCTTCCTTGAAAGATGCACAGGAAACTTAGTGGCTATGTTGGAGGCCTGGGTAAAAGTCCAGATAGGGGCATGATAAAATATCATAAAATAATATTGAGTAAAAAATAGAACCAGATATAAAACTATATTGTGTGATATTATCCTAATTTTTGAAAACACACACACACACACACAGAGCAGAGCAGATAAGTTTCAATTCCACAAATGCAGTTATACAAAACATGGCTTCTTTACCTCCCTTAAGACAGTTAATTTTTCTTTCAGACTTCATTCTATACCTGCTGCCAGAGTTGTTATTTCACTCTCTTTTAGAATTACTTTCTGCTTTCCCGAAAATTAATTCCTTTTTTTCCTGGTGACACAGCATAGGAGAGACGCAGGGAGAGACAATTACAAGCAGATTTCTATTGTCTACTGTAAGAACTGTTTACAGATTTTTTGAATGACCCGATGCGATAATATTTTATATGTGCTTGACTAGATTATAAGATTTTTAATATTCATTTCAGAATCTTCTGTATGTTAGATAAACAATCTTAATTATACTATTATATTTACTTTTAGTAGGTAAGTAGACAATTAAAACTGTTGTGTCTCCCTAGGAGTTGTACCTTTTATCATTGTGTTTTGCTCTGATGGTACCTTTTTATTTCAGATCTGTTTAAAGCTAGACTACATAGATAAACTGCTTTTCTTTTAGGTACTCTTTATGTATTTTAGGTACTCTTTTCATATTTAGGTACTCTTTATCATATTTTATGATAAAATATCTTTCTTTTATTTTTCCACCATCAAATGATCTTCTGTTAAAAATACATTGGCAGATTTCCTAAATCCAAGTTGACCAAGTTTTCACTTAAGTTTAACCAGTTAGATTCTTTGTGTCTATGCTGACAGTTAACATATATTATCTTGTTTCTTCTGTTCATTTCAATTTATTATACTTCTATATTCTCCTTTCTTGATTTTTTTTGAGGGGGAGGAGTTAGTATTTGTGGTTTTGCTTTTTACTCATACCCCTATCTTACTTAACATTTGAGACAAATATGTTGGTTTCCTGTCATATTCTTTGCCTTTCCTCCCTCCCTCCACCATGTTGATATACTTCCTGCTTCTTTTTTCTTCAGACTGAGCTTTATTAATTTTAAGACATAGACACACCTAATCAGGTTAAGTTTTCACTTTTATTTACCTTTCAGCTTACAGTTTTTCTTGACTTCCTTATATGTGGTGTGTATACTCAGTTGCTCAGTCGTGACTTTTTGTGATCCCATGGACTATGACCCACCAGGCTCCTCTGTCTACGGAATTTTCCAGGCAAGAATACTGGATTGTGTAGTCATTCCCTTCCCCAGGGGATCTTTCTGACCCAGGAATCAAACCTGTGTCTCTTGCGTCTCCTGCATTGGCAGGCAGATTCTTTACCACTGAGCTACCTGGGAAGCTCCAACTTCCTTATATATTACCCTTTTATTGACTAGTTACTTCCAATAGATGTCTCCATGTGATCTTTGCCTGTCAAAACTACTAAGGCCTTGAATACAGGAAAATAGTTATTGAAGTCCTCATATTTAAGTATCATTTTGACTAGATTAAAAATGCTACTCTAAAAATTATTTTTCCCTCAAGGTATATTGGCAATACCTTGTCTAATACCCCTGGGACTAGATATGTTGTGAAATTCTGATCTGGAAAATTCTGAAAATGCTATTTAATTAATGAATCTAATTTATTATTTGGGGAGAAGGGGCTAAAGTCTTCATTTTATTATTTTTCTTCCAGTTTTATTGAGCCTTAATTGACATACACCACCATATAAATTTAAGGTATATGCATAGTGATCTCATTTATATACATCATGAAGTAATGAGCACAATAACTTTAGTGAGCATCCATCATCTCATATAGGTGCAAAATTAAAGATGTACAAAAAATTTTTTTTCTTGTGATGAGAACTCAGTTTACTCTCACAATAACTTTCATATATAACATGCAGCAGTCGTAATTATATTTATCATGTTGTACATTACATCTCTAGTATGTATTTATCCTATAGCTTTGAAGTTTGTACCTTTTGCCTACCTTCATCCAATTTCCCTTCCCCCTACCACACCCTGATTACTGGTTACCATCTTTTGCTATGAGTTTATTTGTTTTTGCAGTATAACTGACCTAAGAAATTGTGTTGGTTTAATAACACGCCATAGTGATTCGATATTTCTTTTTTTATTTTAAATTTATTTAATTGGAGAATAATAACTTTACAATATTGTGATTTTTTTTGCCATATATCAACATGAATCGGCCACAAGTATACATGTGTCCCCCCCATCCTGAACACCACTCCCACTTCCCTCCCCACCCTGTCCCTCTGGGTTGTCCCAGAGCATTGGGTGCCCTGCTTCATGCATCAAACTTGCACTGGCCATCTATTTTACATATGATAATACACATGTTTCAGTGCTATTCTCTCAAATCATCCCAACCTCACCTTCTCCCACTGAGTCCAAAAGTTTGCTCTTTACATCTGTGTCTCCTTTGCTGCCCTACATGTAGGATCAGTGATATCATCTTTCTAAACGATATTTCTGTACATTTCAAACCAATCACCATAAGTCTAGCTATGATTGTCACCATACATACTTATCACCATATTACATTTTTATTGATTATATCCCCTACACTGTACATTTATATTACATTATGTACATTATTACATTATGTACATTCCCTGCACATGACTCATTTATTTTGCAACTGAAAGTTTGCACATGTTAATCTCCCTCACCTATTTCTTTGCTTCTGCTATACCGTGCCTCTGGAGAATACCTATTTGTTCTCTCTACCTATAATTGTTTTTGATATGTATGTTCATTTGATTTTTTTAGATTGTACATCACATGAAATCATAAATTATTTGTCTTTTTCTGTCTGGCTTATTTCACTTAGAATAATACCCTCTAGGTCCATCCATGTTGTTGCACATGGCAAGATTGCATTTTTTGTGTGTGACTAAGTAATAACCCTTCATATATATTTGCCATATCTTCTTTATCTATTCATCCACTGATGGGCATTTAGGTTGTTTCTGTATTTTGGTTATTGCAAATAGTCCTGCCATGAACATTGGGGCGTGTATATATTTTCTAATAGTATTTTAATTTTGTTTGGATAGGTACTCAGGAGTGGTATTTCTGGATCTTATGGTAGTTTTATTCTTTATTTTTTGCAAATCTCCATGTTGTTTTCCATAGTGTATACACCAATTTACATTCTCACCAACAGTGCACGAGGGTTCTCTTTTCTCTGCATCCTCATGAAGACTTGTTATTTGTCACTGTTTGACATAATAACCATTCTTGCAGGTGTGAGATGATATCTCATTGTAATTTTGACTGCATTTCCCTGATGATTAATAATGTTAACTAACTTTTCATGAGCATGTTGGCCATCTGTATATTTTCCTCAGAAAGATATTCCTTCAGTCCCTCTACTGATTTTTTAACTGTGTTGCTTGCTTGTTTGATGTTGAGTTGTATGAATTCTTTGCATATTTTGGATATCAACCCATTATCAGATACATTGTTTACAAATAAAGTCTCGCATTCAGTGGGTGGCCTTGCGGTTTTGTTGATAGTTCCCTTTGCTGTGCAAAAGATTTTTAGTTTTATGAACTCCTATCTTCTTATTTTCATTTTTTGTTTCCCTTACCTGATAAGATATATCCAAAAAGTATAATGAAGACTGCTGTCAAGGAGTATAGTGCTAGTTTTCTTCTAGAAGTTTTATGGTTTTAAGTCTTCTATTTAAGTCTTTAATTCATTTTGAATTTATTTTTGTACATGGTGTCAGAAAGTAGAGCAGTTTGATTTTTTTCACATAGCTGTCCACTTTTCTCAACACTGCTTGTTGAGGCTCTCCTTTATGCATTGTAATTCTTGCCACCTTTATCAGATTAATTACCCTTAAAGTGTGGATTCATTTCTGGAATCTATTTTATTCCATTGATCTAGGTATATGTTTTTGTTCCATCACTCTACTGTTTTGATTAGTGTAGCTTTGTAGTATACTTTGATATCAGGGAGTGTTGTACCTCCAGGCTTGTTCTTCTTTCTTTAAATTGTTTTGGCTATTTGAGACCTCTTGTGCTTCCATACAAGTTTTCAAATTTTTTGTTCCAGTTCTGTGAAAAATGCCACTGGTAATTTGATCAGGATTGCACTAGATCTGTATGGTGCCTTGGGTAGAAAAGTGACTTTAATGATATTAATTCTTTAAATCCATATTTTTCCATCTGTTTGTGTTGTCTTCAATTTCTTTCATCAATGTTTTATAGTTTTCCAAAAATAGGTCTGTTATTTCCTTAGTCAAATTTATTCCTAGGTATTTTGTTCTTTTTGATGTGATTGTAAATGGGATTGTCTTCTTAATTTCTGTTTTTGATAGTTCATTGCTAGTATTTAGAAATGCAACAGATTTCTGTACTAACTTTGAGGGTTTTTTTAAAACAATTTATTTTTTAATTGGAGGAAAATTGCTTTACAATTTTGTGTTGGTTTCTGCCATACAACAAGGTGAATCAGTCATAATTGTATATCTATCTCTTCCTTATTGTGCCTCCTTCCTCCCCTAATCCCACCTCTCTAGGTGATCACAGAATTCCAGGCTGGGCTCCCTGTATTATATAGCAATTTCTCACTAGCTATCCATTATACACATGCTAGTATATATATGTTGATGCTACTTCCTCCATTTGTCCCACTATCTCCTTACCCCTCTATGTCCACAAGTCTATTCTCTACATCTGTGTTTTCATTCCTTCCTTGCAAATAATTTCATTGATACCATCTTTCTAGATTCCATATGTATGCGTTAATATATGATATTTGTTTTTCTCTTTCTAACTTACTTCACTCTGTATAATAGACTCTAGGTTCATCCACCTCATTAGAACTGACTCAAATGCAGAGTTAGAGCTTGAGCAAATTCCACGAGATAGAGAAAGACAGGGAAGCCTGGCATGCTGCTCTTCATGGGGTCAAAAAGAGTCAGACATGACTTAGCGACTAAACAATAACAACAAAAGGTGTTAAAAACTGTTTTAGTTTCAACAATTTTTTGCTCTATTCTGTGAAAAATACCTTTGGTAGTTTGATAGGGATTGCATTGAATCTGTAGATTGCTTTGGGTAGTCTAGTCATTTTTACAATATTGATTCTTCCAGTTTAAGAATATTCATCTGTTTGTGTCATCTTTGATTTCTTTCATTGGTGTGTTATAGTTTTCTGCATACAGGTCTTTTGTCTCTTTAGGTGGTTCATTCCTATTGTATTTTATCCTTTTTGTTGCAAAGGTGAATGGAATTGTTTCCTTAATTTCTCTTTCTGATTTTTTTTTTTTTGGTTAGTATATAGGAATGCAAGGGATTTCTGTGTATTAATTTCATATCCTGAAATTTTACTATATTCATTGATTAGCTTTAGTAGCTTTCTGGTGGCATCTTTAGAGTTTTCTATGTATAGCATCAGGCTTCCCATGTGGCGCTAGTGGTAAAGAGTCTGCTTGCCAATGCAGGAGATGTAACAGACACAGATTCAATTCCTGGGTTGGGAAGATCCCCTGGAGAAGGGCATGACAACCCACTCCAGCATACTTGCCTGGAAAATCCCATGGGCAGAGAAGCCATGTGGGCTACAGTTCATAGGGTCACTTAAGAGTTGGATTCAACTAAAACAACTTAGTATGCACACTTGCGTGTATAGTATCATGTCTTCTGCAACAATGAGAGTTTTACTCCTTTTCCAATCTGGATTCTTTTTATTTCTTTTTCTTCTCTCATTACCGTGGCTAAGACTTACAAAACTATGTTGAATAATGGTTGTGAGAGTGGGCATCCTTGTCTTGTCCTGATCTTAGAGGAAATAATTTTAGTTTTTCACCATTGAGAATAATATTTGCTGTGGGTTTGTCATAAACGGCCTTTATTATGTTGGGATAGGTTCCTTCTATGCCTACTTTCTGGAGAGCTTTTATCATAAAAGTATATTGAATTTTGTTGAAAAGCTTTCTCTGCATCTATTGAGATGATCATATAGTTTTTAACTTTCAGTTTGTTAATATGAAGTATCACATTGATTTGTGTATGTTGAAGAATCTTTGCATCCCTGGGATAAACCCAACTTAATCATGTTTTATGATCCTTTTAATGTCTTGTTGGATTCTTTTTGCTAGAATTTTGTTGGGGATATCTGCATCTCTGTTCATCACTGATATTGGCCTATAATTTTCTTGTTTGGTTGTATCTTTGTCTTGTTTTGGTGTCAGAGTAATGGTAGCCTTGTAAAATGAGTGAGACGTTTCCTTCCTTGGCAATTTTCTGGAAGAGTTTGAGCAGGTTACGTATAAGCTCTTCTCTAAGTGCTTGGTAGAATTCACTTGTGAAGCCATCTGTCCCTGGGCTTTTGATTATTGAAAGATTTTTGATCATGGTTTCCATTTCAGTGCTCATTATTGGTCTGTTAATATTTTCTATTTCTTCCTGGTTCAATCTGGAAGGTTGTACTTTTCAAAGAATTTGTCAGTTTCTTTCAGGTTGTCCATTTTATTGGTGTATAGTTGCTCATAGCAGTTTCTTATGATCCTTTGCATGCCTGCATTGTCTGTTGCAGCTTCCACTTTTTCATTTTTAATTTTATTGATTTGAGCCTTCTCCCTTATTGTCTTGATGAGTCAGGCTAATGATTTGTCAATTTTTTTTTATCTTCTCAAAGGACCAGCTTTTAGGTTTTTTTTGATCTTTGCTATTGTCTCCCTCATTTCTTTTTCATTTATTTCTGCTCTTAGCTTTATGATTTATTTCCTTCTACTAACTGGGTTTTTTGTCTTCTTTTCCTAGTTGGTTTAGGTGTATGGTTAGGTTGTTTATTTAATGTTTTTATTGTTTTTTGAGGTAGGCTTGTATTGCTGTAAGCTTCCCTCTTAGCACCGCCTTTGTTGCATCCCATAGGTTTTGAGTTATCAAGTTTTCATCATTATTTGTTATTAGGCATTTTTGATTTCCTCTTTGATTTCCCAGTGACCACTTGGTTATTCAGAAGCACATCGTTTAGCCTCTATGTGTTTGTGGATGTGTTTGCGTTGTTTGTGGTTTTTTTTTCCTCTTGTAGTTGATATCTAATCTTATGGCATTGTGGTCAGAAACAATGCTTAATGCAGTTTTATTTTTTTTAAATTTATCAAGGCTTGATTTGTAACCCAAGATGTTATCTGCCAGAGTCCAGCCCCAGCAGGTCAGGGTTCCCTCAGGATGGACGGTGTCGGCGATACGAATGAGAAGACACAGCGAGTCGTGGTGTTTCCAAGTGTCTTCTGACTTGATTGTTTTTAAGACAGCTTTTATATTTTTAGTGGTACATAGAAACAGATGTAAAGTATAGAGTCATGCCAGATCAGCTCGATGGATCAGCAGTTTTTGATCCATATCGGAACCAGAACACTGTTTGTGTTTCTAAGTTATAAAAGGTTTAAAATTGTTTACATCATCTTCTGGCCCAGAGGCCTGCTAACATCTTGTGACTCTTTTATTGATAAGGGTTGATCAGCCAGGACACTTTTGTATCAGGCACAGCAGGAGAGAATTCATTAATAGAAAGTTTCAAGGTAAAACCTGTTTTCGGTAATTTACTCTATGCCTTGAGCTTAACAGAAAAGAATGTGGTTCCATAAAGTCATAGTACAGCAAGCTGAAACAATGTAGCACAAAGGTCTGTTCTTAGCAAAATCACCAGCTGAATTAACGATTGTCTTATTATTTGTATTAAAACTAAACTTTTATTTATACAAATCTCTAACTGTTATGTTTTCATTATATAGGCTAAATACTTTAAGAGTAAAAAAGCATAATGAGTAAGTATAGACTAAGTTACAGTTTTATAAAGCAACATTTCTTATATTTTCTAATAAGCCTTTCTTTCCTACAAGGGGCTCTGTGCCCATTGGGGCTTTCTGTGTGGAGGCTCTCAATGCTGTTCTGTTGTTAAGGGGCAGTCAAGCACATTAGCTCCAAAGGCACAGGTACATTTATTAAACAAACCAATATGCTAGCAAGAGGAATTTAGATTAGCATATTTTATATCCCAGATAATTTTATTTAGGGTGCTACCGTTCAGGGGCCTTGTCAATTGAGAGTTCAGATTGATCTATTTTAGAAGAGAATCAGGAAAGGCCTTTTGCCTAAGTCACAGAAAATAAGAAGAGGTTTATTGTAGCAAACATCAGAAAGACAGATATCATCTTTAAGGGGAGCGCGGAGGCAGCCTTCCGAGAATCCCTGAGGCCTGAGTTGGTCAGGTCTTCTCCTCATGACTCTGTCATGGGTGGGATCTCGTGAGCTGGCTCCCGGCAGTTATCTATCCTGGACAATGTTCTGTGTGCACTTGAAATAAAAATGAAAAACTAATGTTTTTGGATGAAATGTCTTATAGCTATCAATTAGGGTCTAGTGTACCATTTAAAGCTTGTATCTCTATAAATTTTCTGCCTGGATTATCTGTCTGTTGCTGAGTGGAGTGTTAAAAGTCCCCCACTATTACTGTGTTACTGTCAATTTCCCATTTTATAGTTATTAGCATTTTCCTTATGTACTGAGGTGCTCCTATATTGTGTGTGTATATATTTATAATTATTATATTTTCTTCTTGGATTGAACCTTTGATCATAATGTAGTGTCCTTCCTGTCTCTTGTAATGATCTTTACGTTAAAGTCTATTTTATCTGATATGAGTATTGCCACCCAACTTTTTCCATTTTCATGAAATACTGTTTTCCATCCCTCACTTTCAGTCTGTATGTGTCCCTAGGTCTGAAGTGGGTCTCTTGTATATATAGGGACCTTGTTTTTGTATCATTTCAGCCAGTTTGGTTGAAGCAATTGGTTCATTACATTTACACTAATTATTGATATGTACGATCCTATCACCATCATCATCAGTTTTTTTTTTTTTACTTTTTCTGTGTAGGTCTTTTCTTTCTCTTGTGTTTCTTGTCTAGAGAAGTTCCTTTAGCATCTATTGTAAAGCTGGTTTGGTGGTTCTGAGTTGTCTTAACTTTGCTTATCTGTAAAACTTTTGATTTCTCCATCAAATCTGAATGATAGCTTTGCTGGGTAGAGTAATCTTGATCATAGATATTTTTCTTTTCATCATTTTAAGAATATCCTGCCACTCCCTTCTGGCCTGTAGAGTTTCTGTTGAAAGATCAACTGCTAGCCTTATGGGAATCCCCGTATATGTTATTTGTTGCTTTTCCATTGCTACTTTTAATATTTTTTGTGTGTGTTTAATTTTTGTTAGTTTGATTAATACATATTTTGATGTGTTTCTCTTTGTGTTTATCGTGTATGGGATTCTGGGCTTCCTGGACTTGGGTGGCTATTTCCTTTCCCATGTTTGGGAAGTTTTCAACTATAAACTCAAATATTTTTTTCATACTCTTTCTTTTTCTTTTTCTCTTCTTCTTCTAGGACCCCTATAATTCAAATGTTGGTGTGGTTAATGTTGTCGCAGAGGTTTATGAGGCTGTCCTCGTTTCTTTTTTCTTTATTCTGCTCTACTTCAGTTATTGCCACCATTCTATCTTCCAGTTCACTTATCTGTTCTTATGTCTCAGTTATTTTTTTGGTCCCCTTGAGTGCATTTTTAATCTCAGTTATTGTGTTGCTCATTGCTGATTGTCTAGTCTTTGTTTCTTCGAGATCCTTGTTAAACATTTTTTGTATCTTCTCAATCTGTACCTCTTCTATTTATCTGTGCCTCCATTTTATTTGGAAGATTTTGGATTATCTTTACTACCATTACTCTGAGTTCTTTTTTAGGTAGATTGCCTGTTTCTTTATTTGTTTGGTCTTATGGGTTTTTACAATATTCCTTCATCTACTGCATGTTTCTCTCTCTTTTCAACTTGTTTGATTTATTGCATTTGCCATCTCCTTTCTACTGGTTGCAAGGTCATGTTCCTCTTATTTGTGAAGTCTGCCCCCAGTGGGTGGGGATGGATCTGTGCCTTGTGAAAATTTCCTGTTGGGGAGACTGTTGTCTGTCCTGGTGAGTGGAGCTGGATCTTGTCTCTCTGGAGGGCAGTGTCATGTTCAGTGGTTTGTTTTTTGGGGTGTCTGTGGGTTTGGTATGGCCTTGGGCAGCCTGCTGCTAATGGGCAATGTTGTATTCTTGTTTAGCTGATGGTTTGGTATGAGACATCTGACACTGAACTCGCTAGCCTTTGGGTGGAGCCTGGTCTTAGTGTTGAACTGGAGACCTTTAGGAGACTTCTCACTGATTAATGTTCCATGGGGTCAGAAGTTCTCTGGTGATCCAATGTCTTGTACTCTGATCTCCCACCTCAGGGATTCAGGCCCCAAACCTTACTATAGACCCAAGACTCCACAAGTCATACAGCACAGAAAGAAAGAGATAGAAGAAAAAAGAACAAAAAAGGTATATATGTAAAGAGTGATAGTAAGAAGAATGTCCTCCTCAGTCTTCTGTTGTCCTCACCACACAGTGAGCATCAGCCAATCTGCCTACTCAGGAAGTCCTCCAATATTTCAAGGAAAGTGGTCTCTGGACGTGCTGTGGGCACTGTGGGGTCAGTTCACACTCACATCTGGGCTAATTCCAGCTTGTACTTGCTTCCAAATTCCATAATTGCCCCCAAAGTCCACAGTCTCAAGCTAATTGTGGATACTTAATCCACAGTACCTGTGGCTGCAGGAATACTTTCCCTTCCTCTTCCTTGGTCACACAACCTCTGGTGCTCAGCTTTGGTTTTGGCCCTGCCTCTGGTGCCTCTTTGGTTTTGGCCCTGTCCTCTTAAATCTAGATTTAAGGGACTAGACCTGATAGACAGAGTGCCTGATGAACTGTGGCTGGAGGTTTGTAACATTGTACAGGAGACAGGGATTAAGACCATCTGCAAGAAAAAGAAATGAAAAGAATCAAGATGGCTGTCTGAGGAGGCCTTACAAATAGCTGTGAAAAGAAGAGAAGCAAAAAACAAAGGAGAATAGGAAAGATATACCCATTTGAATGCAGAGTTCCAAAGAATAGCAAGGAGAGATAAGAAAGCCTTCCTCAGGGATCAGTGCAAAGAAATAGAGGAAAACAATAGAATGGGAAAGACTAGAGATCTCTTCAAGAAAATTAGAGATACAAAGGTAACATACAAAGATGGGCTCAAGAAGGACAGAAATGGTATGGACCTAACAGAAGCAGAAGATATTAAGAAGAGGTGGCAAGAATACACAGAGAACTATACGAAAAAGATCTTCATGACCCAGATAATCACGATGGTGTGATCACTCACCTGGAGCCAGACATCCTGGAATGTGAAGTTAAGTGGGCCTTAGGAAGCATCACTACGAACAAAGCTAGTGGAGGTGATAGAATTCCAGTTGAGCTATTTCAAATCCTAAAAGATGATGCTGTGAAAGTGCTGTACTCAATATGTCAGCAAATTTGGAAACCTCAGCAGTGGCCATAGGACTGGAAAAGATCAGTTTTCATTCCAATCCCAAAGAAGGGCAATGCCAAAGAATGTTCAAACTACTGCACAATTGCACTCATCTCACACACTAGTAAACTAATGCTCAAAATTCTCCAAGCCATGCTTCAATAATACATGAACTGTGAACTTCCAGATGTCCAAGCTGGTTTTAGAAAAGGCAGAGGAACCAGAGATCAAATTGCCAACATATGCTGGATCATCAAAAAAGCAAGAGAGTTCCAGAAAAGCATCTATTTCTGCTTTGTTGACTATGCCAAAGCCTTTGATTGTGTAGATGACCACAAACTGTGGAAAATTCTGAAAGAGATGGAAATACCAGACCACCTGACCTGCCTCTTGAGAAACCTGTATGCAGGTCAGGAAGCAACAGTCAGAACTGGACATGGAACAATAGACTGGTTCCAAATCAGAAAAGCAGTACACCAAGGCTGTATATTGTTATCCTGCTTATTTAAATTATATGCAGAGCACATCATTAGAAACACTGGGCTTGATGAAGCACAAGCTGAATCATGATTGCCCAGAGAAATATCAATAACCTCAGATATGCAGATGACACCACCCTTATGGCAGAAAGTGAAGAAGAACTATAGAGCCTCTTGATGAAAGTGAAAGAGGAGAGTAAAAAAGTTGGCTTAAAGCTCAACATTCAGAAAACTAAGATCATGGCATCTGGTCCCATCACTTCATGCCAAATATATGGGGAAACAGTGGAAACAGTGGCTGACTTTATTTTGGGGGGCTCCAAAGTCACTGCAGGTGGTGACTGCAGCCATAAAATTAAAAGACACTTACTCCTTGGAAAAAAAGTTATGACCGACCTAGACAGCATATTAAAAAGCAGAGACATTACTTTGCCAAAAAAGGTCCATCTAGTCAAGGCTATGGTTTTTCCAGGAATCATGTATGGATGTGAGAGTTGGACTATAAAGAAAGTTGAACGCTGAAGAATTGATGCTTTTGCACTTTGGTGTTGAGAAGACTGTTGAGAGTCCCTTGGACTGCAAGGATATCCAACTAGTCCATCCTAAAGGAAATCAGTTCTGAATATTCATTGGAAAGACTGATGTTGAAGCTGAAACTCCAATACTTTGGCCACCTGATGCTAAGAACTGACTCATTTGGAAAGACCCTGATGCTGGGAAAGATTGAAGGCAGGAGGAGAAAGGGATGACAGAGCATAAGGTGGTTGGATGGCATCACTGACTCAATGGACATGAGTTTGAGTAAACTCTGGGAATTGGTGGTGGACAGGGGGCCTGATGTGCCACAGTCCATGGGGTCACAGAGTCAGAACCAACTGAGACACTGGAGTCTCTTCCCTCCCCAGACACAAGGGGGCAAAAGTAGCACCTTATTAAGGCTCACTTACTCAGTTGGACTGGGAAGAGGGAGAGGTATGTCAGACACAGTTGTGGTATGTGAGGAATGCTCACTGTGGCTGAGATCTGCAGCAAGTCGCCACAGTCTGAGTTGGGTCGTGTGTTTCCCCAGAGGAAATGGTCCCAGGTCTTGGGTACCTCAGCAGGGCCAACCTGCAGGAAGGTAGGAGCTGTGATTTGTACCTGAACGTAGCTTGGTGGCAGCTGTGAGCCCTGAGGTCAAGACTGCAGTGGCCTCCTCTCCTCTGCCTCTGGCATCTACACGGCTCATCCCCACTCTGGGATCACAAATGCAGTTATGTGTAGTCTCACCTCTGGCACTTATGCTGGCTTTGGGATATCTACCTCTGGGGTTGCAGTCCACAGCCATGGCTCATGCCACTTATGGCACTCACACAGGCGACGTCCTATGATCTGCAATCACACAGAGTTAGAGGGTCTCTTGCTTCTGTGGCAGGCCCAGGCTTTTCCCTGGACTCCCTAAGCTGTCATACTAGCCCCCTCAGAGTATCTTCACAGCAACGCAACCCCAGTCATCTCCTTAGCGTCCAACCCCCAAAACTTAAGCCGCAGCACCCAACTCCCACTCACTGCAGTGAGCGTGCAAACAGTCTCGACTGGAAAGTGCTGATCAGCAATATCTCTGTGGCGAATCATCTCCATTTTGCCTACTGAGGACCTGTTGATGTGTTCCTCTCTGAGGTTCTGAAGCTCCGCCCACCCCTGCCCATTAAGGGGTTTCCGAGTATGCAGAAACTTTTCGTCCTTCTTGGCTTCCTCCCCAAGGCACAGGTCCCTGTCCCAAGTCCTTTGTCTCTTCATTTTTCTGTATCTTCTGTCCTACCTCATTCTGTGGAGGTTAGCTTGCCTTTTTGGAAGTCTGGGGTCTTCTGCCAGTATTTAAAAGTCTTCTGCAAGAGTTGTTCCATACGTAGATGTATTTTTTTTTATGTAAATGTGGGGAGGAAGGTGATCTCTCCATCTTACTCTACCACCATCTTGAAAGTTTCTCCTGTATATTAACTTTTTATCCTTCAGCTTAAGTGAATTCATTGATAAGTTTTAGTAGGTTTTTTGTGGTGTCTTTATCTCATCTACAAACAGTAACAATTTTAAATTTTCCTTTGCAATTTGAATTCCTTTTATTTCTTTGTTTCTAGTTTGATTGTTGTGACTGGGACTTCTAATAATATGTTAAATAAAAGTGGGGAGAGTGGACATCCTTGTCTAGTTCATATATATATGATTATTATAAGTTGCTGATCTAAGTTTAAATACATTTTAACAACACTGCATTTCCTCTCCACTACCATGTTTTAAATTTTGACATCATATTTCACAACTTTTTTGTTTTGTATATCCTTTAACATCTTATTGCATATATAGATGATTTGACAACTTTTGTCTTTTAATCTTCCTACTAGCTTGATATATTACCTTTACTGTATATTTACCTATACTAATAAGATTTTTCCTCTTACGTTTCATGTTTCTTTTCTTTTTACTTGGAAAAGTCTCTTTAGCATTTATTTTAAAGCTGGTTTGCTGGTGCTGAACTCTTTCATCTTCTGCTTGCCTATGTAACTTTTAATGTTTCCATGAAATCTGAATAAATGCTTTGCCAGCTAGAGTATTCTTGGTTATAGAGTTTTCTTTCTCATCATTTTAAACATATCATGCCCCTCTCTTCCTGTCTGCAGAGTTTATGCTGAAAATTCAGCTGATAGCCTTAAGGGAATTCCCTTGTATATATGTTGCTTTTCCCTTGCTGATTTTAATATTTTCTCCTTACCTTTAATGTTTGCCAACTTAATTACAATGTATCTTAGTGTGGTCCTCTTTGGGTTTACTCTGTTTAGGACTCCATATGCTTCCTGGACCCAGATGTCTCTTTCCTTACTGGAGTTAGGGAAGTTTTTAGCTATTATATCTTTAAATATGTTCTTTGCCCCCCTTTCTCTCTATTCTCCTCCCGGGACCCACTATAATGATATGATGAATGATAACATGCTTGACATTCTTCCAGAGTTCTCTTAAACTGTCCTCATTTTTTTTTCTTTTTTTATTCTGTTCAGCTTCAGTGATTTCCATTATTCTGTCTTCCAGCTCAATGGTCTTTTCCACTGTATTGTTTGATTTACTATTGACTCCTTCTGCTATATTTTTCATTTCAATTATTTTACTCTTCATCTCTCTTTGATTGTTCTTTATATTTGCTAATTTTTTGTTAAAAACTTCTAACTTCTCACTCTGTACATCCCATCTTCTCCTGAGTTTTTTGAGCATCTTTGTTGTCATCTTTATGAACTATTTATTGGGTAGATTGCCTATCACCATTTCACTTACTTCTGAGGTTTTATCTCCTTTCATCATTTGAAACATATTCTTCTGTAGCCTCATTTTGTCTAACTTTCTCCTTTATTTCTGTGTATTTGCTATACTTGTTACATTTCCTGACCTTAGAGAAATAGTCTTTTGTTGACCATACCCTATTTGTTCCTCCATTGCATCCCTTCTGGTCACCAGAGCTATAAACTCTAGGAGCACAAACCCTACTGTGAATTCTGTTTGTGAGGGATCCAGGTTGTGTTTTTCTCATGAGAATCTAATGCCTGATGATCTGAGGTGGAGCTGAGAAGATGACACTAGCACTGTAGAGCGGCTGCAAATGCAGACTATCTTTAGCAGAGCGGTTTGACTGCACAGAGACCATAATGCAGACATATCAAAACCCTTTTAGTGAATGGCAAATGACAAACTGCATCTGGTGGCAGGTTTTATAGTGGCAAGTGAGTTGATGTACTTTAATTTAAGTCTACATCTGCACCTGATGGCTGGCTTTAAGTCAGAATTCAACACTTATTTTAGTCCTTATGTGGCCTGCCAATTATTTTATTTACCACTACCATCCAGGTCTCTTTTCCTCACTGTGTGCTAATCTTTGTCAGAATTTTGGTAAGTCCATAAGTTAACCCTTGCCAAAATGATTGAAATACAAATGTCACTAGAGAGCCACTTTGAAAAGTTGGAAACACCCAATGATGAGAGAGCAGAAGACTCTAAGGCGGAAAGAAAGCTGAATTTAAAAGAAAGTACCAAGTCCTCTTAAATTACAAGCTCATTGTACAGGTAATTTACATTCTCCAAGCCTGTTTTGTATAATATGTGGTGACTAGCTATCCAATGAAGCCATGAAACCTTTAAAACTGCCTTGCCACATAAAGAAAAAGCACCCTGAATTAAACGTCAAGCCTTTGGATTTTTTCAAAAGAAAAACATATGAACACAAAGAAAAGAAACAATTTTTGAAGGCCACCACTTCATCAAATATGTCTGAACTGAGAAGATCATTCTTAGTGGCTAACCACATTGCTGTCTATGGGGTCGCACAGAGTTGGACACGACTGAAGCTACTTAGTAGCAGCAGCAGCAACCATTGCTAAAGCTATAGTGGCTAACCACATTGCTAAAGCTAAGAAGTCCTTTACTATACTATTGGTGAAGAGTTGAGCCTGCCTGCTGCTAAAGACATTTGTTGTGAACTTTTAGGAGAGGCTGCAGTTCAAAAGGGGACACATGTTCTTCTTTCAGCTAGTATCATAACTGGATGAGCTGATGAAATAGCAGAAGATATTGACACACTATTGTTGGGATTAATGAATCACCCTGCTACCTAATCCAGACTGAAGAGTCTACTGGAGTGGGTTGCCATGCCCTTCTCCAAACTTCAAATCTCCATACATTGTGGTGGAATATCTGGAGATTACCTCAAAAGCATTGAAAAGCCTGCTTCCATTTCCAACATCCTATCTTCGTGGGGCAGAGTTTTCTACAGTGAATGGAACCAAAATGAGATTACAGAGTAGACTGAGAATAAGCAACACACTCTGGGTGTCACTGTTTCTCATCACTCCCAAATGGGACTATCTATGTACTAATGTGCTCAGTTGCTTCGGTCGTGTCCAACTATTTACAACCCTATGGACCATAGTGCTCCTCTGTCTATGGAATTCTCCAGGCAAGAACACTGGAGTGGGTTGTCATGCCATCCTCCAGGGGGTCTTGCTAACACAGAGACTGAACCCATGTCTCTTATGTCTCCTGCATCTGTAGGCAAGTTCTTTACCACTAGCACCACCTGGGAAGCCCCAGTTAGTTGCAGAAAAACAAGCTCAGGTCTCCCACTGATTCTGAATTATGGTGAGTTATATAATTATTTCATTATATATCACAGCATAATAATAATAGAAACAAAGTGCACAATAAATGTCATGTGCTCAGATCATCCTGAAACCATACCCCACCCCAGTCTGTGCTCTATATAAAGGTGTAACACTGTATGTTATTTTTCTCTTGTAGGCACATCCCTAACTTGAGAGATGGGGAATGACTACAAGAAAATTGTCCTGCTGAAAGGATTTCAGCACATCAATGATAAATGTTTTAACATGATTAAGTCTTTACTGGCTGATGATTTAAAACTGACTAGTAAAATGCAAGATGAATACGACAGAGTTAAAATTGCTAACTTGATGGAAGCGAAGTTCCGAGGGCCTGCCTGTGTTAACAAGCTAATAGAGTTGGTCAGAGAAATAGATGAAATTAAAGACCTTGCCAAAACTCTTAGAAAAGAGAAGTTAAAAGGTAAACTGGAAGAACCCTTATTTCTCACTCTCTCTCACTGACCTCAACTTTGACCTTGAATTGGTCAAAGTTAGACCTTTCTTTCCCAACTTGGGACTCAGCAGCCATGACAATGATAGAATTTTAGATGTCAAAAATTAACAACTTAGAGGATGTGTTTCCTACAAAGAGATCTGATGTGTTTTAGAGGGTGTATTTTGGGAGTGTAGGCAAAGAAAATAGTAAGAGTTGATGAGAAAGTCTGAGGCTTCCATGCATTAGAAAGTTTAGACAATGATGAAACAAAATTAGAACATGTAGGTTTTTGAAATATTTAAGTCAGTTAATATGCATGCTCTATTATCACATTTACTTCATCATTTTTATACTTTCTAGAAATAAATATGAGACAGTACTTAAGCAAAAACCTACCTCTCAGAGATGTGAAGAACTCACCTCTTCTAAAACCACTGGATTAGAAAACATTTGAAAAAGTGAAATCCAGTATCACCATTTTGTCCCATCACAAGTTAGATTATATTTTCCTTCTTTGGTTTCAATAATTCAAATAGATCTTTTATAGGCATTTACCCATGACTGACATCATGAAATTTTAGTTTATTAAGAGGAAGATAAAGAATATGAGAGTTGTAAAAGGATTCGACTGAGATAGATGAGTCCAGAGGATAGAAAGAGAATGTTTGTTGTACAGGGGACAAGAAAGGAAACCACTGAGGATATTCAAGTCAGAATCTGTACCTATATTGCTACTTTTGGCCACCTTTGGCCAAGTAAGGCTAATTCAGTAGAGGTCGATACAACCATACCCAGATCCACTAGCAAGAACAGAGAGGAAACATTATTGAAGGTGCCTCATGTATCTCGACCAGCTACTTTGGATTTACCATGTTCTCTTTTACTACATCAGTTATAAAGAAAAACAGTGCAAAAGGAGCAACTCCAGTGCAAAAACACAAGCAGGATAAGTCCAGTCTTGGCCAATCCACATCCACCACAAATGAAGCTTTTGGACCTGAATCAGTCAAGGATACACCTGTGAAGGTAGGATGGCTAAGGTCCCACAGAAGGATTTTTTACTATGGCTCTTTTTAGAACCTCAAAATCCTTCAAGTTAGGCTTCAGCAGTGTGTGAACCAAGAACTTCCAGATGTACAAACCAGGTTTAGAAAAGGCAGAGGAACCAGAGATCAAATTGCCAAATACTGCTGGATCATAGAAAAAGCAAGGAATTCTAATTAAAAAAAACATCTCAGATGGTAAAGAATCTGCCTACAATGAAGGAGACCTGAGTTTGATTCCTGGTTGGGATGATCCACTGGAGAAGGGAGTGGCAAACCACTTCTGTATTGTTGCCTGGCGAATCCCATGGACAAAGGAGCCTGGTGGGCTACAGTCCATGGGGTCAACAAGAGTCGGACATGACTGAGTGATTAACACTTTGAACTTTGAACTCTGCTTCATTGACTATGCTAAAGCCTTTGACTGTGTGCATGCTCAGTCACTCAGTCTTGTTCGACTCTTCGTGACCCTATGGGCGGAAGCCCACTAGGCTTCTCACAGCACGTGGGGTTCTCCAGGCAAGCATACTGAAGTGACCCAATAAGAGAGTGAAAGAAGGAAGAAAAGAGGCTGAGCAGCCTGAAGGGGACAGAGAGAGAGAAAGAGAGAGAGATGAAGAAAGACAAGGGGACCAGTGCTTTGGTGGAACAAAAGTGTTTATTCAACATATTGTGGGCATATATATGCTCTCTTACAAGATAGCCCTTTTTACCAGAGACAGGGATAAAAAAATCTTGCAAGTTATTCAGGAAGCTTGAGGCTAGAATCATTTTCAAGGGAGGGGGTTGTAAAAGTTACTTTCCATATCAGAAGGGAAAAGAGTAGTAAGTGGCCGCTATTCACCATATGGACAAGCTACTTTCCATATGAACGAGATGCCTAAATTCCTATTATTCTGGGAACAGGTGCAGTTCCTCCAGCGCCTGCTTTCAGGTGCTATGAGGAAAAAAGGATTTATGCAAGATTGAAAGCAGCATACTGGAAGCCTTCTGTTAAATGCTACCTTACACTGATTCTTTGGAATTGTGGTGATGGAGAAGACTTTTGAAAGTCCCTTGGACAGCAGAGAGGTCAAACTAGTCAATCTTAAATGAAGTCAACCCTGAATATTAATTGGAAGGACTGATGCTAAAGCTGACGCTCCAGTACTTTGGCTACCTGATGCAAAGAGCTGACTTTTGGAAAAGACCAAGATGCTGGGAAAGATTGAGGGTAGGAGGAGAAGTGGGCAACAGAGAATGAGATTAACTAGAATGAGTATAACTAGAATCTAGTAATAAAAAGTTGGTTTTCTCAGTAGTAAGGATGTATTTCATTTCTTATTGAAAACTACTAACCAGACAGGGAAAATCCTACTTTCAGGAAAAGAAAACCACGAAAACTAATGAATCTAAGAGGATGAAGCTAACGAAGGAGCAGAGTCAGCTTCCAGGATTGTCAGTAATGAGCCCGAAGTCAACTGGGGGCCTTCTCCAGACTCCTCCAATGCCTCCATCAAAGCCATCTAGCAGTTCCTCAACCAAGGTACCATTTTCCTGTTCCTAGTCTGTGTCCCTCCCTACAACATATTGTAAGAATACTCATGACCCCGAAAGAGTCTCAGGATTCCCTTCCTAGATACAAACTTCTTTATGCAATCAAATCACTCAGAAACTTATCAAATAAAATACTGAGGCCAGTTAAATAAATTAAAAAAATGTTGAGGCATCAGTGTATTCTAAGTCCTTGGACTTTTGGAAACTGTTACATTTATGAGTAATTGCTGACCTTACAAATGTGACTGTCTTATGGAGGTGGCGAGACAATTAGACAGGAATATAAGGGTATGTATATCCCCTACATTTTGGTTTCCTTTCACCCGTTTTCTCTTAACCTCACCTCTAGATTAGTTCGCAGCATTCTATGCTCCTTCCCATGTCAGGTATTTGCCCACAGGCTAATTCCTTGATTTGTATTCATGATTCATGTTGCTTTAATGGCTAAATGGAGAAGGCAATGGCACCCCACTCCAGTACTCTTCACTGGAAAATCCCATGGACGGAGGAGCCTGGTGGGCTGTATTCCATGGGGTCGCTGAGAGTCGGACATGACTGAGCAAATTCACTTTCACTTTTCCCTTTCATGCACTGGAGAAGGAAATGGCAACCCACTCCAGTATTCTTGCCTGGAGAATCCCAGGGACGGCGGAGCCTGGTGGACTGCCGTCTATGGGGTCGCACAGAGTTGGACACGACTGAAGCGACTTAGCAGCAATGGCTAAATTAATTCAACCATCAGGTACCAGCCTGAATTCCTTCCTCAGCATATCCTCACTGAGACAACCCCTCCCCAAAACTTCTAGATAGTCTCATTTTTTATTGCTGTTACAGAACCCTTTACTATTCCTTTGTAGTATGTATCACAACTGTAATAAATTTGTTTTTCTTCTCTTCTAGACAATGATCTTGGAGTATAGGTACTCTATCAAAAAGTATAAGACAGGGATGGGAAAGTGATTTCAAAGCTGTAGGCATCATCCTCTATCCCAGCCTGCTTTTTATTTTGCCCTGGGTTACATGAAACCTGGGATTATGGAGCATGTGTCTGAGAGGAATGGGCAGGAAAAGATTTGCCCAAGATAAGTGTCAAGGGTAGGCAAGGGCAAGATTTAAATGACAATCCCCAACACAGTTTCTTGCCTAAGACCCAGGCTGCCCTCTAACTCAGGCTATATCCTCACCACCACCCCACACATCCTCCTTGAGGACGGAACTCCTAGATAAGGGGACTTTAAATTTGTGGTTTTGTTGTGGTTGTCGTCATTGTTCTTATCAGTTACAACAGTCCACATTCTCCCAGTAATCTTTCTCAGAAGATCAGTGGGTTTGTAGAAGCCTATAGAATAAATATTAGAAACCCACTTGTGTCTTTTCTTGATGAAAAAGTCATAGTTAACAGACATTCTTAAGTGCAGCCAACATTGGGCTGAGATTTGCTTCTCTTATAGGGAAGGTTATCTACTTGCTTTGGCGAGTTTGCATCAAATGTAGGACCCAGATTCCATCCCCAAACCAATGAAATTTTGTCTGAGCTTTTAGTATTTGGAGAGTGAAATTTGTGATCCTAGTTGAGGTAGGTAAAGGATAAGTAATACAGATATCTCAATATGTGCTATTAGTCCAGCAAAAATTAAAAAGTTCAGATTCAACATTTAAAAAGAGAAAAGATGCTGTATTCTGTGTGATTTTGAAAATCATTTTCAAGAACTAAGAAAAAAATCTTTTTTTCTCCAGAAAAAAAGTGACACAGCCACTATACCTAAGGACATAAAAAGGAAGATGCTATCTTGTAACCAGAGTCAGCTTCCAGGAACTTCAGCATCCAGCTTGTGCCCAACTGTGAGCAGTGGCCAGATCACTCCAATTGTTCTACCAACAGCATTGTGCAATTTCTCAATCAAGGTACAGGCTATTTGATCCCATTCCTTGTACCTCTTATAACATAAGTACAAGAATTATCATCATTGACTTTCCCATTTATTCATTTATTATAATCACTCCTTCATTTATCAGTGTTTAGTCTGTGATTCCTCTCTATTCAAACTCCTTGTTAATTTGGCTATTTACTGAAGCATGAGTTCACGATAATTCCAATTTTGAGAGTTTTGCTCTCTTGTATTGAATAGAAAGAGGAGGGAAAGGTGACCAAACAAGTCAAAATGAGTGTGTCTTTACTTCATACATTCCACTTTCCTTTGGCCCTCTTCCCATTTGCTCACCGACCATATGCCAGCGTTTATTTTCACAGTCCGGCGCTCCTTCTTAGGTCAGATGTTTTGACATAGACACTTTTCATGTTTGAAACCACTTGTCTTGAGTTGCAAACTTTAATCTCTTCCCAGGGCAACTCCTCACTGATACCTGCCCACTCTCAGAATATGTTAGGTATTCCCCTTGTTTGCTTTCAAAGGCCAGTTTACTTTCCCTTTTTTTTTTTTAGGACTTACTGCAACTCTAATAAATGTACATTTTTCTTTGTTACGGGACTATAATATAAATTATAAGGTGCCTGTCAACTGAAAAAATGCACAACGTAAACTTAAGAATTGTGTTTTATTCATCAGACAAGTATGAGGACTTAAGATGGGGACACGGTTTCTCAGATAGCTCTGAGAGGGCTACTCCGAAGAAGCAAGGGGTGAGGCAAGTTATACAGGAATCTTGTAACAAAGCCCAGGCAGTCAGAACATCAAAATATTACTGTTTGTAAAGAGAACCTGATATCTCAAGTTAAGAAATTTAGCACATTTTTATGTAGAGAAAGATGCAAGAGTCTGGGCTCACTGAAATAATCTGTTTGCTATAAAGTTCAGCTATCTGGGCCCAGTATCTTGTGCTTCATCACCCTGAGTCTCCTGAGGGTGCACTGTCAGGATTGCCTGCAGCAGTTGACTGCTTGAGGGAGGGCATTCTGTTTCTATCCTGAGTTCCCTTGGGGCTTACAGTTTGGGCAGCTGAAGTGTGATGGCTTTATGGCCACAACATCCTCAGTCTACTGATATGGCAGGCAGCATTTTTCATTCATAGTGCCCTATTCCCAGGATAAGACCAGATCAGGAAGGAAAAGTGAGCACACACACATGTGCATCAACTCCTCTCCTCGCCTGCCTTTATTCTGTCCTGATATGACCCTTGTGGTTACCATCACACTGGGATACAACAGCTATTCCTGCAGCAAATAAGTGACAGAGGAATAGGCAAAAGCAGCATTTAAATCACTAAAATAGTTTTTCACCCAAGTTCCAAGCTGCCCAGGCTGAAGGCCTCTATACGAATCCAAGCATACCAGTTGAAATCATTTTTTTTGACAAAATTGTACAAGTTTTATCTTGTTATTGTTTTTATTACTGTTATTCTGATAATTAGTAATGCTTCACATAGTCTCTCTTTGTTTTGTTTATGGGATAGAGCTAGTAATCTGTGCTTGTTTGCTTCTAGGTCCAGATAGCCTTGGTCTAGCCATTGAAACCTTAGACCCACTGTCAGTCTGCTATGACAATGACATGCATGTACACCACAAGTCAAGTCTACTTTTCTATGCATATAGGTTTAGAATTGACACTTTCTAAGGTCCCATCTGCCTAAACTTGTGATATAGTAATTTCTACTTTCGTATGGATCATTCTGCTGCCCCTCAAATTCCTGGGTGCATAGGAATCCCAGAGAGGCCCGTCTATCCCCTTGGCCTCATACACCTAAAAACATCTTGCAGTCATTTTTCCTTTGGGGCCCAGCCACTTCAATAGGGGGCATGGAGCAGAAAGGATCTGGCCATTCTGCTGGGAAAGAGCAGGAAAGCCTTGGTCCTTCATCATAGGGTCTCCCAACTATTTTTTCTGTGATATAGGCTATGTTTGGGATTCAGAGACAGAAGCAGACCAATATTTCTTTGATTCCTACTGCTGTGTCTCCCTGAAAGCAAATACCACATATTGGCATGTTTTAAGAACCAGGTGGAGTTGTGAAGAAAATAAGCCAAGGGAAAAAAAAATCAATTACTCTTTTAAATACTATCCACCCAAATAGTATATTTTAGGGATCTAAATCCTGCTTTTATGCTGGAAGTTTTTGTTTTAACTGATGTGAAAACAAATCATGATGCTCTTGTCAATGTGATTAAATTAGTAGTAGAGGTGAATAGCGGAGAAGGCAATGGCACCCCACTCCAGTACTCTTGCCTGGAAAATCCCATGGATGGAGGAGCCTGGTAGGCTGCAGTCCATGGGATCGCTAAGAGTCGGACACGACTGAACCACTTCACTTTCGTTTTTCGCTTTCATGCACTGGAGAAGGAAATGGCAACCCACTCCAGTATTCTTGCCTGGAGAATCCCAGGGACGGCGGAGCCTGGTGGGCTGCCGTCTGTGGGGTTATACAGAGTCGGACACGACTGAAGCGACAGGAGCAGCAGCAGCAGCAGAGGTGAATAGAAAAGTTTCTTTAATAAAGCAAAATTGCCAAATACTGCTGGATCATAGAAAAAGCAAGAGAATTATAATAAAAAGGAACATCTCAGATGGTAAAGAATCTGCCTGCAATGCAGGAGACCTGAGTTTGATTCCTCGGTTGGGACGATCCACTGGAGAAGGGAGTGGCAAACCACTTCTGTATTGTTGCCTGGAGAATCCCATAGACAAAGGAGCCTGGTGGGCTACAGTCCATGGGGTCAACAAGAGTCGGACATGACTGAGTGATTAACACTTTGAACTTTGAACTCTGCTTCATTGACTATGCTAAAGCCTTTGACTGTGTGCATGCTCAGTCACTCAGTCGTGTCCAACTCTTCGTGACGCTATCGGCGGTAGCCCACTAGGCTTCTCAGCACGTGGGGTTCTTCGGGCAAGCATACTGGAGTGACTTGCCATTTCCTTCTCCAGGGTATCTTCTTGACCCAGGGATTGAACCCATGTCTCCTGCATCTCCTGCACTGGCAGGCGGATTCTTTCCATATTGCCACCTGGGAAGCCCTTGTCCCACGCCCCTTGCTGTGTATGCATGTCATCCCTCCCTGTCACTGCCAGCCCTCCCCACACTTTGACTGTGTGAATCATAACAATCTGTGGAATATTCTTAGTGAGATGGGAATACCAGACCACATTACCTGCCTCCTGAGAAAACTATATGCAGGAAAAGAAGCAATAGTTAGAACTGGACACGGAGCAAGGGGCTGGTTCAAATTTGGGAAAAGAGAACCTCAAGGCTGTATGTTGTCACCCTGCCAATTTAACTTCTATGCAGAATACATCATGCGGAATGCTGGGTTGAATGAAGCAGAAGCTGGAATCAAGATTGCCAGGAGAAATAAATAACCTCAGATATGCAGATGACACCACCCTTATGGCAAAAAGTGAAGAGGAACTAAACAGCCTCTTGATGAAGGCAAAAGAGGAGAGTGACAAAGTTGGCTTAAAACTCGACATTCAGAAAGTGAAGATCATGGCACTCTATTCCATGACTTCATGGAAAATTGATGGTGAAAAAGTGGAAACAGTGACCGATTTTATTTTCTCGGGCTCCCAAGTTAATGTGGATGGTGACCACAGCCATAAAATTAAAAGATGCTTGCTCCTTGGAAGAAAAGCTATGACAAACCTAGATAGCATATTAAAAAGCCAAGATATCACTTTGCTGACAAAGGTCTTTATAGTCAAATCTATGGTTTTTCCAGTAGTCATGTACAGATGTGAGAGTTGGACCCCAAAGATGTCTGAGTGCTGAAGAACTGATGCTTTGGAAGTGTAGTGCTGGAGAAGACTTTTGAGAGTCCCTTGGAGAGCAAAGAGGTCAAACTAGTCAATCTTAAATGAAGCCAACCCTGAAAATTAATTGGAAGGACTGATGCTAAAGCTGAAGCTCCAGTACTTTGGCTACCTGATGCAAAGAGCTGACTCTTTGGAAAAGACCCTGATGCTGGGAAAGATTGAGGGTAGGAGGAGAAGTGGGCAACAGAGAATGAGATTAACTAGAATGAGTATAACTAGAATCTAGTAATAAAAAGTTGGTTTTCTCAGTAGTAAGGGTGTATTTCATTTCTTATTGAAAACTACTAACCAGACAGGGAAAATCCTACTTTCAGGAAAAGAAAACCACGAAAACTAATGAATCTAAGAGGATGAAGCTAACGAAGGAGCAGAGTCAGCTTCCAGGATTGTCAGTAATGAGCCCGAAGTCAACTGGGGGCCTTCTCCAGACTCCTCCAATGCCTCCATCAAAGCCATCTAGCAGTTCCTCAACCAAGGTACCATTTTCCTGTTCCTAGTCTGTGTCCCTCCCTACAACATATTGTAAGAATACTCATGACCCCGAAAGAGTCTCAGGATTCCCTTCCTAGATACAAACTTCTTTATGCAATCAAATCACTCAGAAACTTATCAAATAAAATACTGAGGCCAATTAAATAAATTAAAAAAATGTTGAGGCCTCAGTGTATTCTAAGTCCTTGGACTTTTGGAAACTGTTACATTTATGAGTAATTGCTGACCTTACAAATGTGACTGTCTTATGGAGCTGGCCAGACAATTAGACAGGAATATAAGGGTATGTATATCCCCTACATTTTGGTTTCCTTTCACCCGTTTTCTCTTAACCTCACCTCTAGATTAGTTCACAGCATCCTATGCTCCTTCCCATGTCAGGTATTTGCCCACAGGCTAATTCCTTGATTTGTATTCATGATTCATGTTGCTTTAATGGCTAAATTAATTCAACCATCAGGTACCAGCCTGAATTCCTTCCTCAGCATATCCTCACTGAGACAACCCCTCCCCAAAACTTCTAGATAGTCTCATTTTTTATTGCTGTTACAGAACCCTTTACTTTTCCTTTGTAGTATGTATCACAACTGTAATAAATTTGTTTTTCTTCTCTTCTAGACAATGATCTTGGAGTATAGGTACTCTATCAAAAAGGAGTATAAGACAGGGATGGGAAAGTGATTTCAAAGCTGTAGGCATCATCCTCTATCCCAGCCTGCTTTTTATTTTGCCCTGGGTTACATGAAACCTGGGATTATGGAGCATGTGTCTGAGAGGAATGGGCAGGAAAAGATTTGCCCAAGATAAGTGTCAAGGGTAGGCAAGGGCAAGATTTAAATGACAATCCCCAACACAGTTTCTTGCCCAAGACCCAGGCTGCCCTCTAACTCAGGCTATATCCTCACCACCACCCCACACATCCTCCTTGAGGACGGAACTCCTAGATAAGGGGACTTTAAATTTGTGGTTTTGTTGTGGTTGTCGTCATTGTTCTTATCAGTTACAACAGTCCACATTCTCCCAGTAATCTTTCTCAGAAGATCAGTGGGTTTGTAGAAGCCTATAGAATAAATATTAGAAACCCACTTGTGTCTTTTCTTGATGAAAAAGTCATAGTTAACAGACATTCTTAAGTGCAGCCAACGTTGGGCTGAGATTTGCTTCTCTTATACGGAAGGTTATCTACTTGCTTTGGCCAGTTTGCATCAAATGTAGGACCCAGATTCCATCCCCAAACCAATGAAATTTTGTCTGTGCTTTTAGTATTTGGAGAGTGAAATTTGTGATCCTAGTTGAGGTAGGTAAAGGATAAGTAATATAGGTATCTGAATATGTGCTATTAGTCCAGAAAAAATTGAAAAGCTCAGATTCAACATTTAAAAAGAGAAAAGATGCTGTATTCTGTGTGATTTTGAAAATCATTTTCAAGAACTAAGAAAAAAATCTGTTTTTCTCCAGAAAAAAAGTGACACAGCCACCAAACCTAAAGACTTGAAAGGGATGATGCTATCTTGTAACCAGAGTCAGCTTCCAGGAACTTCAGCAGCCATCTTGTGCCCAACTGTGAGCAGTGGCCAGATCACTCCATTTGTTCTACCAACAGCATTGTGCAATTTCTCAATCAAGGTACTGGCTTTTTGATCCCATTCCTTGTACCTCTTACAACATAAGTTCAAGAATTATCATCATTGACTTTCCCATTTATTCGTTTATTATAACCACTCATTCACTTATCAGTGTTTAGTCTGTGATCCCACTCTATTCTAACTCCTTGTTAATTTGGCTATTTACCAAAGCATGAATTCTTGAAACCTCCAATTTTGAGAGGTTTACTCTCTTGTATTGAATAGAAAGAGGAGGGAAAGGTGACCAAACAAGTCAAAATGAGTGTGTCTCTACTTCATACATTCCACTTTCTTTTGGCCCTCTTCCCATTTGCTCACCGACCATATGCCAGCGTTTATTTTCACAGTCCGGTGCTCCTTCTTAGGTCAGATGTTTTGACATAGACACTTTTCATGTTTGAAACCACTTGTCTTGAGTTGCAAACTTTAATCTCCTCCTAGGGCAAGTCCTCACTGATACCTGCCCACTCTCAGAATATGTTAGGTATTCCTCTTGTTTGCTTTCAAAGGCCAGTTTACTTTCCCTTTTTTTTTTTAGCACTTATTGCAACTCTAATAAATGTACATTTTTCTTTGTTACGGGACTATAATATAAATTATAAGGTGCCTGTCAACTGAAAAAATGCACAACGTAAACTTAAGAATTGTGTGGGTTTTTTTTTTTTTTTTGAGAATTTTAAAAATTTTAATACAGTTCAAAGCAGCGAACGTGGTTCATTTCAGCTCCTTCAAGGCCAAACCTGGGGGCAGGGACTGCTTCAGCTTCTCTGCCTTCTCTTTGTCTGTGATGACCAAGGTGTAAAGGTATCTGCTGCATCGAACTTTGAACTTCACATTATCCTTATTTTTCTTGATCTTGACGGATTTGGCGTCCTTGCGCCGGGCGGTGAGCAGGAAGTCCTTGATTTCCTCGATTTTGCGGGGCATAGCGACGACGAGGCGCGGGGCGCGCGGCCGGAACGTCAGGGGGCGAGAAGCGAAGAGAGCGGAAAAGGAGAAGAATTGTGTTTTATTCATCAGACAAGTATGAGGACCTAAGATGGGGACACGGTTTCTCAGATAGCTCTGAGAGGGCTACTCTGAAGAAGCAAGAGGTGTGGCAGGTTATACAGGAATCTTGTAACAAAGCCCAGGCAGTCAGAACATCAAAATATTACTGTTTGTAAAGAGAACCTGATATCTCAAGTTAAGAAATTTAGCACATTTTTATGTACAGAGAGATGCAAGGGTCTGGGCTCACTGAAATAATCTGTTTGCTATAAAGTTCAGCTATCTGGGGCCAGTATCTTGTGCTTCATCACCCTGAGTCTCCTGAGGGTGCACTGTCAGGATTGCCTGCAGCAGTTGACTGCTTGAGGGAGGGCATTCTGTTTCTACCCTGAGTTCCCTTGGGGCTTACAGTTTGGGCAGCTGAAGTGTGATGGCTTTATGGCCACAACATCCTCAGTCTACTGATATGGCAGGCAGCATTTTTCATTCATAGTGCCCTATTCCCAGGATAAGACCAGATCAGGAAGGAAAAGTGAGCACACACACATGTGCATCAACTCCTCTCCTCACCTGCCTTTATTCTGTCCTGATATGACCCTTGTGGTTACCATCACACTGGGATACAACAGCTATTCCTGTAGCAAATAAATGACAGTTCAGTTCAGTTCAGTCGCTCAGTCGTGTCTGACTCTTTGCGACCCCATGAATTGCAGCACGCCAGGCCTCTCTGTCCATCACCAACTCCCGGAGTCTACCCAAACCCATGTTCATCGAGTCAGTGATGCCATCCAACCATCTCATCCTCTGTTGTCCCCTTCTCCTCCTGCCCCCAATCCTACCCAGCATTAGGGTCTTTTCCAACAAGTCAACTCTTCTCATGAGGTGGCCAAAGTATTGGAGTTTCAGCTTCAACATCAGAACTTCCAATGAACACCCAGGATTGATCTCTTTTAGGATGGATTGATTGGATCTCCTTGCAGTCCAAGGGACTCTCAAGAGTCTTCTCCTACACCACAGTTCAAAAGCATCAATTCTTCGGCGCTCAGCTGTCTTCACCGTCCAACTCTCACATCCATACATGACCACTGGAAAAACCATAGCCTTGACTAGACGGACTATCGTTGGCAAAATAAGTGACAGAGGTATAGGCAAAAGCAGCATTTAAATCATTAAAATAGTTTGTCACCCAAGTTCCAAGCTGCCCAGGCTGAAGCCCTCTATACAAATCCAAGCATACCAGTTGAAGACATTTCTTTTGACAAAATTGTACGTGTTTTATCTTGTTATTGTTTTTATTACTGTTAATTCTGATAACTAGTAATGCCTCACATAATCTCTGTTTTGTTTATGGGATAGAGCTAGTAATCTGTGCTTTTTTGCCTCTAGGTCCAGATAGCCTTGGTCTAGTCATTGAAACCTTAGACCCACTGTCAGTCTGCTATGACAATGACATGCATGTACACCACAAGTCAAGTCTACTTCTCTATGCATGTAGGCCTAGAATTGACACTTTCTAAGGTCCCATCTGCCTAAACTTGTGATATAGTAATTTCTACCTTCGTATGGATCATTCTGCTGCCCCCCAAATTCCTGGGTGCATAGGAATCCCAGAGAGGCCCGTCTATCCCCTTGGCCTCATACACCTAAAAACACCTTGCAGTCATTTTTCCTTTGGGGCCCAGCCACTTCAATAGGGGGCATGGAACAGAAAGGATCTGGCCATTCTGCTGGGAAAGAGCAGGAAAGCCTTGGTCCTTCATCATAGGGTCTCCCAACTATTTTTTCTGTGATATAGGCTATGTTTGGGATTCAGAGACAGAAGCAGACCAATATTTCTTTGATTCCTACTGCTGTGTCTCCCTGAAAGCAAATACCACATATTGGCATGTTTTAAGAACCAGGTGGAGTTGTGAAGGAAATAAGCCAAGGGAAAAAAATCAAGTACTCTTTTTAAATACTAACCAACCAAATAGTATATTTTAGGGATCTAAATCCTGCTTTTATGCTGGAAGTTTTTATTTTAACTGATTGTGAAAACAAATCATGATGCTCTTGTCAATGTGATTAAATTAGTAGTAGAGGTGAATAGAAAAGTTTCTTTAATAAGGTGCTTCCAATACCACCTTTATCTGGGGTTTCCATCAAGAAGACCAGAATTAAGCATGAAACATCTGTGGATCAGAGCAGAAATAGAAATCCCTGAGTCTACTGTAAAGCAATAATACAGTGATATTTCTATGTATGAGCACTTAACGGTGCTAGACTTTTAAGATGTGGGTTCTTTGTGTGCGTTATCTCATTTATTCTTCACAACACCACATGAGGATGCTATTGTTAATCCCACTTGACATATGAAAATACTGAATTTCTTAGGGGTTAAAAATCTTCTCCTAAGTCATGCAGAAAATAAACTTTAGAGCCAGGATTGACATCTAGACTAATTGAATTCTGAAACTTGAGCATTTAATGGCATATATTGCTCGCACAGTCAGAGGATAGACTGCTACAATATCTGAAATTTACCTCTAAAAACTTATATCAGATAATGTTATGTCTCAGATTTGTTTTCATATCCTAGGCTCTGAAGCCTTCTAATGAGAAATGAGGTGACAAGGAAGGTGAGAGAGTATCCTAATCAAGAAGCTACATGTCAAAGACAGTCATTTTAATTAGGGCCCTCATCTAAAGTTTTATCAACAACTGATACTATATGAATTGGTTAAATGAATGCTCGAATTGTTAAGAACCGTGGCAATTCTATACTGTGTGTGTTAAGTCGCTTCAGTCATGTCCGACGCTTTGTGACCCTACGGACTGTATCCTGCCAGGTTCTCTGTCCATGGGATTCTCCAGGCAAGAATACTGGATTGGGCTGCTATGCTCTCCTCCAGGGGATCTTCCTGACCCAGGGATAGAACCTGCGTCTCCTGCAACTCCTGCATTTCAGGCAGATTCTTTACCGCTGAGGCACTGGTGAAGCCCTCTATACTGTAGAATGTTAGAAATAGTCTTTCATGGGTAAAACCAGAGATAGTCAAGATAAATTATTTCATAGACACTTCCTGCCCTGGCTTAAACAATTGTAAAAATTCAAGTACTAAAATTGTATATATATGGGTCTGTACCCTGGGTGAAATTGTAAATGGATTTGTGCATCATTCATAGCGATGAAAGATTTGGTTGCCTGATAGAGACTATGCAGACAACAGAATCCTGCCTAAGGATTTATGAATTTGAGGGAATATCTCCAGTATTTTGACAAACAAAGCATTCAAATGAATGGAGGCCTGGGTTTCCTAGATTTGAAGAGTGGAGGATAGAAACCATTTTGCTTATTTGGTAAATACATGAGGTAATGGAAGACTTAATGAGTAAAAACGTTCATGAATGCAGCCTATGTTGTACTGAGACCATTATAACCTGATAGAATTTTCCACTATTATATTACTCCAAGTGTTGTCTTAGTGAAGTTGCAGCAGAGGTAGAGCCAGAATTCCAATGACATTGTAATTACCTGAGTTTTAACACCTGCAGAGAGAAGTTTGCCATCCTAGTGGGGGTCCAAGCTGGGGAGGTATTGAGAGTGTCAGAGATGTGCTCTTATTCCAGAGAAATTTGTTATTCCAGAGGAAATTGGCAGAATGTGGGAACTGTGGTGTGTCTGTGAGAGAAAAAGACAGATACAGAGAAAGATAGAGGGTAAGAGAGAAATGTTATTGTTCATATGATATTGAAAATCATTAACCAGAAAGAAGAAAATGCATATCTTTCAATTGGAAGAATAGAAGACATAACCACTAGAACTGCTGACCCCAGGATGAAACTATCCCTGGAGCAGAGTCAGCTTCTGGAAAGTCCAACATGCAGCATAATCCCAATTGAGAATTACCTCCAGACTCCTCAGAAGCTGCCACCAACCACATCCAGCAGTTCCTCAACTAAGGTACCAGATTCTCATTTTCAGTATTTTCCTCTTCCTACAATATAATGACAGGGAGCAATAGAACCATAAAAGAACTTCTCACTAATCTCTTACAGTATCCAATTCTTTATTAATTAGGTCACACATGTTGTTACTGAGTGCGTACTTTGAGATCCTACTGGCATTCAAACTCTGACTCTTACTACGCTGTCCTTTGCTTTAGGATAATCTATGGCCTAGTGTGCACCTAAATCATTCCTCTTCAGTAGTGGGTATAATTAGTAATTTGTTTAATTTTATTTTTGTGTTTCCTTCAATACTATGAAAGAGAGAAAGTTTCGTTATAGTTTTCTCGCTATGAAAGAGAGAACTTAGGGTGCAATAGGGTAGAGAAATATAGAAACACAGCACTATCATCGTTTCCTTTTTTCTTTTGGAAATAATATCATCCATATTAGGATGCAGAAATTTAGGAAATGCAGATATATAGACAAAGATAATTAGTGTTAACTGTCTGAAATCTCCCTTCTATAAAATGCTCTCTTTTGGTAAATAGACTTTCTGATTGTACCTTTTGTTATGTATATACAAAGAATATTAGTTTGTTTCAGGTTGATCACATTACACATATTTTTCTATAATTCGGTCTTTTTCTTTCATCTTGAAATGCTATTTAAGAAATGTAGATTTAAATTATTATTTTAACATAAAATAATAATTGCATGATTATTTTATAAATTAAACAATAATTCTTTGTTATTTGACTTTAGGCTATTGCAGTATTCCACATACATACAATGAACATAATAAGAACCTGTGTCCATCAGGTCTACTTTCATGACCCTGTGTATAGAACATAATTTTTTTCTTAAGTCCTGTGTACTTCTTCTCAAGATGCTTCTCATATTACTGGTAAATTTGTTGTTACTGATTAACTCATCCTGGGAATGAGCATTTGGATATGGGGAGAATTGGCCACAGTGATGAAAAGCTTATCAGAGTTGAGCCCCGTGACCCACAGGTCATGGCTTGTATGATTGTACAGGTCAGACCACAAGGAGCACTGCTGATCTGTGGAGGCAGCTGTCCTGTCTCCATGAACTGGTCCCTAGGGCTCTCATAGCCCGCCTTTGCCTTCATACTTCCTCTTACAGATCAGTGGCCTCCCTTCCAATTCAAACTGCTCTCCTACAACTCAGAAATGGTGCAACCACTGGGTAGACAGGAGGTCATAGAAAAGCCCCTTGGCACCTCACTTCTCTGGCACTCTTCTCCTCGGGTTCCTGCCATTATTCTATCCTTGTTGTCTGACTCTTTGTGACCCCATGGATTGCAACACATCAGGCCTCCCTGTCCCTCGCCACCTCCCGGAATTTGCCCAAGTTTTTGTCCATTGCATCAGTGATGACATCCAGCCCTCCAGCCATCTCATCCTCTGATGCCCTCTTCTCCTTTTTGCCTCAGTCTTTCCCAGCATCAGGGACTTTTCCAATGAGTTAGCTAGCCACATCAGTTCAGTTCAGTTCAGTCGCTCGGTCATGTCTGACTCTTTGCAACCCCATGAATTGCAGCACGCCAGACCTCCCTGTCCATCACCAACTCCTGGAGTTTACCCAAACCCATGTCCATTGAGTTGGTGATGCCATCCAACCATCTCATCCTCTGTCGTTCCCTTCTCCTCCTGCCCCCAATCCTTCCCAGCATTAGGGTCTTTTCCAAGGAGTCAACACTTCACAAGAGGCGGCCAAAGTATTGGAGTTTCAGCTTCAACATCAGTCCTTCCAATGAACACCCAGGACTGATCTCATTTAGGATGGACTGGTTGGATCTTCTTGAAGTCCAAGGGACTCTCAAGAGTCTTCTCCAACACCACAGTTCAAAAGCATCAATTCTTCGGCGCTCAGCTTTCTTCACCGTTCAACTCTCACATCCATACATGACTACTGGAAAAACCATAGCCTTGACTAGATGGCCCTTTGTTGGCAAAGTAATGTCTCTGCTTTTAAATATGCTATCTATGTTGGTCATAACCTTCCTTCCAAGGAGTAAGCGCCTTTTAATTTCATGGCTGCACTCACCATCAGCAGTGATTTTGGAGCCCTCCAAAATAAAGTCTGACAGTGTTTCCACTGTTTCCACATCTATTTCCCATGAAGTGATGGGACCAGATGCCATGATCTTAGTTTTCTGAACATTGAGCTTTAAGCCAACTTTTTCACTCTCCTCTTTCACTTTCATCAAGAGGCTCTTTAGTTCTTCTTCACTTTCTTCCATAAGGGTGGTGTCATCGACATATCTGAGGTTATTGATATTTCTCCCAGCAATCTTGATTCCAGCTTGTGTTTCTTCCAGCCCAGCGTTTCTCATGATGTACTCTGCATATAAGTTAAATAAGCAGGGTGGCAATATACAGCCTTGACGTACTCCTTTTCCTATTTGGAACCAGTCTCTTGTTCCATCAGGTGACCAAAATACTGGAGGTCCAGCTTTAGCATCAGTCATTCCAGTGACTATTCAGGGTTGATTTCCTTTAAGATTGACTGGTTTGATCTCCTTGCTGCCCAAGGGACTCTCAAGAGTCTTCTCCAGCACCACAGTTTGAAGGCATCAATTCTTCAGCGCTCTGCCTTCTTTACGATCCAGCTCTCACAACCATATGTGACCATTGGGAAGACCATAACCTTGACTGTATAGACCTTTGTCAGTAGAGTGATGTCTCTGCTTTTCAACACAGTATCTAGGTTTGTCATTGCTTTCTGCCAAGAAGCAATCATCTTCTGATTTCATGGCTGCTGTCACCAACTGCAGTGATTTTAGAACCCAAGAAGAGGAAATCTGTCACTGCTTCCACCTTTCCCCCTTCTATTTGCCATGAAGTAATGGGTCCAGATGCCATGATCTTAGTTTTTTTTTTTTTAATATTTAGTTTTAAGCTGGCTTTTTCAGTCTCCTCCTTCATATTCATCAAGAGGTTCTTTAGTTTCTCTTCACTTTCTGCCATTAACAACAATTAACAAGAAAAAGAAAAAAAAACAAGCAGAAGTTTACTAACAGGTGTACCTCATCTATACATAGCAGACACCCAGGAAAAATGAGCAACTCCCTGAGGTGGCCTAAGCCACCAACTTAAAATGCCATCTTTAGTGAAAGACAGAAGAAAGAAAAGTGTGGGAGGTCAGTTATGGGAAAGTTACCAGGAAAATCAGGGTAAGCAAGGGTAATGTTTGTTATGCAGGTTTAAGTCAGTTTCTACTCTAGTGATAATATATTCTCCCGAGGTTTAGAGTCCTCCTTCTCTACACAGAGACAGACACTCTTAGAAATGGAGATTTAATTTATAAATACAAATTTCCCTTACAAAAAGACATCTTCCTTTCTGGTTTTACAGCTTCCTCTATGTATGCTGTTTTGTAAAAAATAATCAGTTTAAGATAATCTTGTGCCAAGGAAACATGTTTTGGGATGGCTGATTCTGTAACTCTTCAAAATGTCCTTTATCCAGGACGTTTCAACCTTCAGAAAATTCATGAAAACCTTTCAATGACTCTTTTATTAATACTTTTTCAACATAACACTGCTTTCCTAAAGAAGGACTGTCTAATTTTGGTCTTTAAATTGTCACATCTACTGGGGTGTATAGGAGGCAGTGTCCAAAATCATCCCAAAGAAAAAGAAATGCAAGAAAGCAAAGTGATTGTCTGAGGAGGCTTCACAAATAGCTGAGGAAAGAAGAGAAGTGAAGGGCAAGGGAGAAAGGGAAAGATATACCCAACTGATTGGAGAGTTCTAGGGAATAGCAAGGAGGGATAAGAAGGCCTTTTAAAATGAACAATGCAAAGAAATAGTGGAAAACAATAGAATGGGAGCGACTAGAGATCTCCTCAAGAAAATTCAAGATATCAAGGAAATATTTCATGCAAGGATGGGCACAATAAAGCACAGGAATGATAAGGACCTAACAGAAACAGAAGAGATTAAGAAGAGGTAGTAAGAATACACAGAAAAACTACACAAGAAAGATCTTAATGACCCAGATAACCATGATGGTGTGGTCACTCACCTAGAGCCAGACTCCTGAAGTATGAAGTCAACTGGGCCTTAGGAAGCATACTACAAACAAAGCTAGTGGAGGTGACAGAATTCCAGCTAAGATATTTAAAATCCTAAAAGATGATGCTGTTAAAGTGCCACACTCAATATGTTAGCAAATTTGGAAAACATAGCAGTGGCCACAGGACTGGAAAAGTTCAGTTTTCATCCTAATTCCAAAGAAGGGCAATGCCAAAGAATTTTAAAACTACCATACAATTGCAGTCACTTCACACGTTAGCACAGTTATGGTCCAAATCCTTCAAGCTAGGTTTCAACCATACATGAACTGAGAAATTCTAGATATAGAAGCCGGGTTTCAAAGAGGCAGAGGAACCAGAGATAAGATTGTCAACATTCATTGTATCATGGAGAAAGCAAGGGAATTCCAAAAAAAAATCTACTTCTGGTTCATTGACCATGATAAAGACTTTGACTGTGGATAACAGCGAACTGTGGAAAATTCTAAAGAGATGGGAATACCATACCACCTTACCTGTCTCCTGAGAAACCTGTATGTGGGTCAAGAAGCAACAGTTATTATAGAACTGGACATGAAACAACTAATGGTTTCAAAATTGGGAAAAGACTATAACAAGACTGTATCCTGTCACCCTGCTTATTAACTTCTGTGCAGAGTGCATCATACTAAATGCCAGGCTGGATGAAGCACAAGCTGGAATTAAGATTGCCAGGAGCAATATCAACAACCTCAGATGTGCAGATGATACCACTCTAATGGCAGAAATTGAAGAGGAACTAAAGATCCTTCTGATAAGGGTGAAAGAGGAGAGTGAAAAATCTGGCTTAAAACTCAACATTCAAAAAACTGAGATCATGGCATCCAGTCCCATCACTTCATGGGAAATAGAAGGGGAAAAAATAGAAGCAGTAACAGATTTTACTTTCTTGGGCCCTAAAATCACTATGGATGGTGACTGCAACCATGAAATAAACTTGCTCCTTGGAAGGAAAGCTATGAGAAACCCAGACACTGTATTAAAAAGCAGAGACATCACTTTGCTGCCCAAGATAAAAGCTATCGTTTTTCCAGTAGTCATGTATGGAGATGAGAGTTGGATCATAAAGCAGGCTGAGTGCCAAAGAATTGATGCTTTTGAATTTTGGTGCTAGAAATCTTCAGAGTCCCTTGGACAGGAAGAAGATCAAACCAGTCAATCTTACAGAAAATAAAACCTGAATATTCACTGGAAGACTGTTGCTGAAGCAGAAGCTCCAATATCTTGACCACTTAGTGTGAAGAGCTGACTCATTGGAAAAGACCCTGACACTGGGAAAGATTGAAGGCAAAGGGTAAGGTGGTGGCTGAGGATGAGATGGTTAGATAACATCACCAACTCAATGGATGTGAATTTGAGCAAACTCCAGGAGGTAGTGAAGGACAGAGGAGCCTGGCATGCTGCAGTCCATCAGTTTGCAAAGAGTTGAACGTGACTGAATATCAACAGGGATGACATCAATGGATTCTAACTGGAGCCATTCTCTACTCTCAGTGCTACTGATGCTGAGAACTCAACTTCTCTGTACACCAGTGCTGAACCAAATCTCAGAGACAGAGTTTTGGGTGACGTAGAAAAAGATAGCTTTATTACTTTGCCAGGCAAAGAGGGACACAGTGGGCTAATGCCCTCAAACCCATATGTCTCAACTTGAGGAAGATAGTGACATGTTTTATAGTAAAAGAAGGCATGATAAGCTCATGGACATTCTTCTAATGGGTTGATGATGAGCTAAGTAGGAGTCAGCACCAACAACCTTCAAGTCCAGCTGGTCTGAGGTCTACATGCTTGTAGGCAGCATATCATTGTTAATCATTAATTAACTTATCCCATCTGGAGGAGGATTCGGTATCTGCAAAATAGATTAAAGATATTTTTGTTTGTGTCCTTTGATGGGGAAATAGTACCTTGCCCCAAGGTTACTCTTGACTCTTTCTTCTTGGTCTCCCATTTACTTCCTTCCTCAATTAACAGCTGCTTGAACTCAGGGAAGGTCATGGAAGTTGAATGAAGGCTGCTTCCTATAGTCAAAGAAATGGGGGACACAAAAGCCTTGTGCCCAGGAGCCCCTCAAGACCTGCACAGTATCACTATTTCATCATTATTTGTATCTTAGTTTGTGCACTAAAATAAGTTAATGGGATAATTTAAGATGCTTTTTTTCATTCCCATCTCTACTAGGAATCACTACACAGCAGCATTGCTGCTGTCTACTGCCTCTGTACTCTACGTAGCTCTTCTTGGGAAAAAAATACTTTTTCTTTTGAGCTAACACTTTTTAAAGTAAAACATTCTTCCTACCACACTCATAAAACAATGAAAAAAAAAAGAAATCACTGATTAAATCTCCATTCATTCCATTAGTTTATTTATACCATGTCAGTGGCCTTTGTCTAGTTTTTTTTTCCCCTAAACTCTACGCAATTATGTTCTTTATTGAGGTTCAACATTAAGTCGTAGATGGTTTTCATTAGGGAATGAAACTGCATTCCTTTTCTTAACTGTGCCTGTTTTTGGTGTGTACTTCTAAGTAGAAACCAAGATTGAAGTCTGTACCTAAAGAAGCTTCCAGAGAGGAGGGCTTTCAAAGGGGCCCCAAAGAAGTGATGGTGCTGAAAGCAACAGAACCATTTGCATATGATGTCGCAGGAGAAAAGAAGATGTTTCATGCCACAGTGGCTACTGAGAGTCAGTTCTTCCAAGTGAAGATTTATAATGTTGCCCTGAAGGAGAAGTTCATCCCCAACAGAGTCATTGCCATATCAGATTATGTTGGCCGCAGTGGGTTCCTGGAAGTTTTCAGTGTCTCATCTGTGTCTGATGTTAACCCTGACCGAAAGATGGAGATCTCTAAAAGCCTAATTCAAAAGGCAAAGGCAACTCCTAAAATCAGTCACCTTTATCTGAAAGACCCAGGAACATTTGTGAATGGAGTTTTTCTGGTGCATAAGGTAAGTCCACATCATTGTTTTGCAATATTTCTTCTGCAATCCCAGAATGTAAAAGTCTTAACTGCCAAATGAATATAGTTAACTTCATAAATACAGGAACTCAAAGTCCCTCTAACCAGGGATAGTTGGGTACAGTCTTTCACTTCAGAATATAGGGCTGATAATTTCTTAACATTCTTCCTTCCATAACAACATGCAAGTTTTTAAGAAAGTGATTCACCAGAAATCATAGATTTTGTCAGCTGTACTGATCCATTCACAGCCACCCTGTGCAGAATTTGTATTTATATTTATCTATTAACATATTATTAACATGTTATCATAGAGAGAGCACTTCTTATAATTGGTTTTTTTTTTTTTGAGTTCTATCTCAGCTATTTCAGTGACAGTTTAAGTTAATTTGTGAATAAAGAATTGTTCTTTCAAGCTTGGATTTCAAATGTGACAAACAAGGTGAGAAATCGATAGACTGCTTTGCCCTAGAATCAGCTCTTATCAACAATTAGCTAAGATTCTGATCCTCTGAACTGTAAAGTGTTCTCACATCTTCACATTCTTGCATCAAAAAATTGTTGAGCCAAAAACTTTAGCATTAATTAAGATGAAAAATATGGATATTGAAAAAAAATGTGAGAAACCAAGTCACTTCATTTTTAAATTTATTAATATGGACAATAAAAGGTAGAATTTAGGTGAATTCTTAGAATCAGTGTAGGTATTTCATTCCCAACACTTCATAGAAATACTAAACTTAGCTGACCTAACTTTTACATGAAGTATGTTTCATATTCCATGATATATGTCTTCTAGGGTGGCTATTTATCCCCTGTTTTTTGTGCACTCTGTTATAGAGACTGTGCATACACGAGCATTAGCAGAAGTGATGAGTAAAGTAAGTGACGTAGAAACTAGAACAATGGAACGAGATGATCTAGAGTCAAGATTTGGGAAGATTAGGGAAGAATGAATAAATACAGAAGATAGAGGAAAGAATTACACATTGAAATAACAATAAACTGAAGGAGGATTTGTAGCAATCTTTTTTAGACTCAGCATAAGACAGGAATAGCTTTTCTTCTCTGTTCTTTGAGAAATCCAAAAAAGCCTCTGATGCTTATCAGACCACACCACATCTAAGTTCCTTAAGAAATCTCAGCTATTCTTAGATGAAAGCAGGAAAAATTAGGAAAATAATCCCTTTTGCTAGAATGACCCAGCACACAAACACCTAAAGGAAAAAAAGATAGAGAATTTATTTATTTATTTATTTTAAAGCATTAAATTTTTATTGTATTAAATGTTGACTCTTGAGTACATATTTTTAAAATATTCTGTGTGATAGAAAGGGAAATAGGCATAAACCACTTGTACAATTGAGTTGCTAACTAAACTAGCTGATTTTTTTCATGGAGCAACATTTTGAAAGATTGTCTAATAAACAGCCAACTGTACAGACTTAGGTATTTGGCAGATATTTTTTTCAAAAGTGAATGAAGTGAGCATTTCAAAGGAAATTAACTGATGATGAAGTTCAAGATTTTGAATGAAAATAGTATGTCAGGAAACTTGGATTTGCCACCATGACATTGACAGCTTCCCATTTCTTAAAGGTGTTTTTGGTGAAGTTGTAGTGATACTTAATGAATGAGATTTTGAAATATTTTATAATAAATGTGCAAGCTTTGAAAATCTATATAACTCAATGAGCCAGTATTTTCAAAATGACCAATGTATGTTGCTCTGGAGTCATGTACAGGTAAAGATCTCTTCACAGTACAAAAAGCCTAATGGATTTTATTTAACAGAGGCAAAAAGTATATTGATACAGCTTCAGATTCTATATTGCTACTAACCTTTAAAAAACTACTGCTTGTTAAGTATGGAGATAGTATCAGAGAAGAATATCTACAATTGTCTGAAAAAGGCTATTAAAATTCTCCTTTCTTGCCAAATTACATTTTCTCATGAAACAACATGTTGTAACAAATTGAATGCAGAAGAATATATGAGAATCCAGCTGTCTTCTGTTAAGGCAGGCGTTTCAAGAGACTTGCAAAAATGTAACATGATGTCACTCATCTCACTAAATTTCTTTCTTTGAAAATATGCTTGTTTTTCATTAAAAGTGTTATTTATATTAACAAATAATAGATTTCTTTTATTAAAGTGAATTAATAAATATTTAAATACTTTTTCAATTTTAACTTTTAATATGGTAAATATTTGTATATGGACCTACATAAACAAAAGCTTTTGGAGGTCCTCAGTTTTAAGAGGGTAAAGGAGAAAAGATAGAGAATTTAAATGGGTGGATAAACGGAACAAGATATCTTATACTATTTGATACCTGTAATACTGGACCTCCAGGTCGTATTAACTGTTCTGAGAGAAAAGTTTCCACCAACACCCTCCATTTTTCAAAGTTGTGGTAATTCCTGATCCAGTTCTTAGAAGATGAATGCTAATTTTCTTTTTCAGAAATGGGTATTTAATGAATTAACATATTATGAAATACAAGATGATACAGGAGTGATGGAAGTCATGGTTTATGGACAGCGACTGACCAGTATCAGCTGTGAAGAAGGTGACAGACTTACACTCGTCTGCTTTGAATTGACAAAAAATGGGGATAAGAGGCAGCTGAAATCTGTAATTCATAGTTTCATCAAGGTGAGATCTTCTGATGGGTCATCATTGTTCCAAAGTAGAAGTCTTTAAGAAAACTATACCACTGCTATTATACAGAAAGTCCAGCAGGTGAAATAACTAATCCTTGTCATTTAGTGGGTGTAAAGTTCCTTTTCATCATTCTTTTTTTTTTAAGGATATTTTTAAATGTAATTTTTTGTACTGAAGTGTAGTTAATTTAAAATGTAGGTTAGTTTAAAGTGAACAGCAAAGGGATTCAGTTATACACACACATACACGCACACATATTTATATATTGTATCCACACACATACACACACACACACACACACACACACACACACACACACACATATATATATTCATTTTAGATTCTTTTCCATTATAAGTTATTATAAGAAATCAAGTATAATTCTCTGAGCTATACAGTAGGTCCTTGCTGTTTACCTATTTTATATGTTGTAATGTGTATATGTTAATCCCAAACTCCTAATTTGTTTCCCCTCCCCCTACCACTATCCCCTTTAGTAACCATAAATTTTTTTTCTGTGTCTGTCAGTCTATTCCTGTTTGGTAAGTTCATTTATATCTTTTTTTTTTTCTGTTTTAGAATCCACATGTAAGTAATATCATACATTTGTCCTTCTTTGTCTGACTTACTTCACTCAGTATGACAATCACCAGATTCATCCATGTTACTGCAAATGGCATTATTTTATTCTTTTTATGGCTGAGTAGCATCCCATTGTTACCCCCCATCTTCTTTATTCATTCATCTGTCAATGGGCGTATAGGTTACTTTCATGTCTTGGCTATTGTAAATAGTGCTGCTATGAACATTGGGCTGCATGTATCTCTTCAAATTAGTTTTCTCCAGATATTTGCCCAGGAATGTGATTGTAGGATGATATGGAAACTCTAGTTTTAGTTTTTTAAGGAACCTCCATACTGTTCTCCAGAGTGGATGCACCAGTTTATGTTCACACCGACAGTATAAGAGGGTTTCTTTTTCTCCACATCTTCTCCAGAATTTGTTACTTGCAGACTTTTTAGTGATTGTCATTCTGACTAGTGTGAGGTGACAAGTCATTGTATTTTTGATTTTCATTTCTCCAATGATAAGCAATATTGAGCATCTTCTCATGAGTCTGTTCTCCATCTATATGTCTTCTTTAGAGAAATGCCTATTTAGGTCCCCTGCCCATGTCTTGATTGGGTTTGCTTTTTAATATTAAGCTGTATCAGCTGTTTGTATATTTTGTAAATTAATTCCTGTTGTTAGCATCCATTGCAAACACTTTCTCCCAGTCTGTGGGTTGTCTTTTTGTTTTATTTATGGTTTCCTTTGCTATGCAAAATCTTTTAAGTTTAATTAGGTCCCATTTGGTTATTTTTGTTTTTATTTCCATTACTCTAGGGGAGTGATCCAAAAAATATTGCTTCAACTTACTTCAAATATTGTTCTGCCTATATTTCTGAAAGGAGTTTTAGCATATCTGGGCCCCAGACTTACATTCAGGTCCTTAATCCAACCTGAGTTTAATTTTTAACAGTGTTATAAAATGTTCTGATTTGATTTTTTTTAGACATACCTATCAAGTTTTTCCATCACCACTTACTGAAGAGGCTGTCTTTTCTCCATTGTATATTTTTGCCTCCTTTGTCATCAATTAATTGGCCATAAGTGTGCAGGCTTCTTTCCGGGCTTTCTATCCTGTGCCATTGATCTATATGTCTTTTGCGTGTGTGTGTGTGTGTGGCAGTATCATACTATTCTGGTGACTATAGCTTTGTAGTGTTGTCTGTAGTCAGGGAGCATGATTTGTCCAGCTCCATTTTATTTCTCAAGATCATTTAGGCTACTTGTGGTCTTTTGTGGTTTTATGAAAATTATAAACTTTTTGGAGTTCTGTGAAAAATGCTATTGGTAATTTGATAGGGGTTGCTTTAAATCTGTACATTGCCTTAGGTAGTATAGTCATTTGAACGATATTGATTCTCCTAATCCAAGAACAGGGTATATCTTTCCATCTGTTTGTGTCATCTTCAGTTTCTTCCATTAACATCTAATAGTTTTCATTTAAGGATATTTTTAATCATATTAAAGAGAGAAATTTCAGAAAGTCTATTAAAAGCTATATCTAAGCTAAATATCATAAAGTTGTTTGAATTTTCAGACCGGGTAGATTAATTATTAAATTTTGACTTTTTAAGGCAAATTTATTTCAAATACTGGCTCTACGATTTGCTAGTTGACTAATAACTTAAATACTAGAAACTTCTGATTTATCATCTATAAGACAGAGGAAATATCTTTTATCTCAGAGGGTAGTTACTTTCGCATTTCAGATCTATTAAAAAATGATCAAGGATGCCTCTGAGCCTTTCAGAATACAAAGTTACCTGCCTTTGGTGAGATACACATGCTGGTCAACACAGAGGTGATTGGTCCTATAGGACAAATTCCATGTTTTTGTCAAACTCACACATTCATGTGGAATAGAGTCTTTGAATACTAACAAAGGCTAATATGGGCGTACTTTGCTTTATTATACTTCACTTTCTTGTGCTTCATAGATATTTGCTTTTTTTTTGGTTTATTGTACAAATAAACGATTTGTAGCAATCCTATGTAGAGCAAGTCTCCTGGAGTCGTTTTTCCAAAACATTTTTCACTTTGAGTGTCTGTGTCATATTTGGCAATTCTCCTACTATTTCAAGCTTTTTCTTGAATTCTTGTATTTGTCATTTTGATCTGGGGTTAGTGATCTTTGATGTTACTATTGAAATCATTTTGGAGTGCCATGAACTGCACGATTGTATAAGATGGGGAATTTCTTTGATAAATGTTATGTGTGTTTTGACTGCTCCACTGATGGACAATTCCCCCATTTCTCTCCCTCTCCTTGGTCTCCCAATTCCCTGAGGCAAAACAATGTTGAAATCAGGCCATTTAATAACTCTATAGAAGCTGCTAAGTGTTCAAGTGAAAGGAAGTGTTATACATCTCTCACATTAAATAAAAAACTAGAAATGATTAAGCTTAGTGAGAAAAGAAAAAAAGCTGTCAAAAGTTAGGCCTCTTGTAACAAATAGACAAGTTGTGAATGCAAACATTTTTTAAAGAAATTAAAAATGTTATGCCAGTGAACATATGAATGATAAGACAACAAAATAACCTTATTGTTGACATGGAAAATTTTTGTCGTCTGGATAGATCATTCTCAGGAAAAAGCCCTAACACTTAAATACTGTGAAGGCTGAGACACATGAGAAATCTGCAGAAGGAAAGTTTGAAGCTAGCAGAAATTGATTCATTAGGTTTAAGGAAAGAAGCCATTTCTAACATAAATGTACAAGGTGAAGCAGCAAGTGTTGCTGATATAGAAGCTGCAGGAAGTTATCCAGAAGACCTAGCAGAGATGATTGATAATGATTGCTACACTCAACAACAGATTTTCAATGATGATGAAGCAGTCTTATATTGTAAGGTATCACCTAGGATTTTCACAGATAGAGAAGAGAAGTTAGTGCCTGGCTTAAAAGTTTCAAAGGACAGACTGACTCTACTGTTACGGGCTAATGCAGCTGGTGACTAAGTTGAAGCCAATGCTCACTGACCATTCTGAAAATCTTAGGGCCCTTAAGAATGCTAAATATTTTCTGCTTTTGTTCTTATAAATGGCACAATAAAGCCTGGATGACAGTACATCTGCTTACAACATGTTTTACTGAATATTTTAACTCCACTGCTGAGACCAACTGTTCAGAAAAAGTAAAAAAAAAAGATTCCTTTTTAAAATATTACTGCTCATTGACAATGCACCTGATCACCCAAGATCTCCTATGGAGATATATGAAGAAATTAATGTTGTTATCATGCTAACATAACATCCATTCTGCAGCCCACGGATTATGATTTAAGAAATACATTTCACCAGGCTATAACTGCAGTGGATATGACTCTTCTGATGGATCTAGGCAAAGTCAATAAAAACCTTTTGGAGAGGATTCAGCATTCTAGATGTCATCAAGAACATTCATGTTTCATGGGAAGAGGTCAAAATACCAAGATGAATACGCATTTGAAGGAAATTAATTCCAACCCTGATGGATGATTTTGAAAGGTTCATGACTTCAGTGAAGAAAGTAATGGCAGATGTGGTAGACACAGAAAATGAACTGGAATTAGAAGTGGAGCATGAGGATGTTACTGAATTGTTGGACTTTGATGATAAATTTAATAGATGTGGTGTTGCTTTTTGTTCTTGTTCAGTCACTAAGTCATGCCTGACTCTTTGTGACCCAATGGACTGCAGCACACCAGGCCTCCTTCTCCTCCCAGAGTTTCCTCAAATTCATGTCCATTGACTTGGTGGTGCTATCTAACCATCTCTGGGTGAGCAAAGAAAATAGCTTCTTGAAATGTCATCTACTCCTGAGGATGATGCTGTGAATATTGTTGAAACAACAAAGGATTTAAAATATTATACAAACTTAGTTGATAAAACGGTGGCACGGTTTGAGAAGTTTGACTCTAATTTTGAAAAAAAGTTATACTATGGCTATTGTTGGTGAGGAAAGAAAATTTCTTCTACTTTTCTAAGTTCTTTAGATTGGTCTAATAATTAAAATGATATAGATTAACAAGAGAAATGCAAACAAAAGTTTAATAACATGTGTACATGGAGAGGATACGTGTCATACTTGCTTGCTCCATGGAAGAAAAAGTTATGACAAACCTAGACAGCATATTAAGAAACAGAGACATTACTTTGCCAACAAAGGTCTGTATAGTCAAAGCTATGGTTTTTCTAGTAATCACGTATGGATGTGAGAGTTGGACCATAAAGAAAGTTGAGTGCCGAAGAATTGATGTCTTTGAACTGTGGTTTGGAGAAGACTCTTGAGAGTCCCTTGGACAGTAAGGAGATCAAACAAGATAATCCCAAAGGAAATCAGTCCTGAATTGGAAGGACTGATGCTGAAGCTGAAGCTCCAATACTTTGGCCACCTGATGCAAAGAACTGACTCATTAGAAAAGACCCTGATGCTGGGAAAGATTGGAGGCAGGAGGAGAAGGGAATGACAGAGGATGAGAGGGTTGAATGGCATCACTGACATGATGGACATGAGTTTGAACAATCTCCAGGAGTTGGTGATGGACAGGGAAGCCTGGTGTTGCATTCCTTGGGTTCACAGAGAGTCAGACACAACCAAGCAACTGAACTGATTGATTCATGAGAGACCTAGAAAAAATGAATAACTCACCAAAATGGCTGAAACCCTCAACTTAAATACCATCTTCAGTTAAATACCATAGCAGTTAATGATAAAAGAGAATGTCAGGGGTAGTTGTTTGAGACCTCCACTGGGGAGAAAGACAATTCACATGGAGATGGAAAAACAAAAGTTTTAGTAAACAAATGTTTGCTGGACATCCAGAGAAGATGAAACAGAGAGTGTACTCTACTCTATGGGCCCTGCAAAGTTTCCTCTACCACACTTAGCCCATATTCTTTGCAGATACCTCTTATGAGACCTTTATTCTGGGAATAGCCTCTTTATCTAAATTCTTTATGTAGCTAAGTTCAGTTCAGTTCAGTCACTCGGTTGTGTCTGACTCTTTGCGACCCCATGGACTGCAGCACGCCAGACCTCCCTGTCCATTGCCAATTCCCAGAGTTTACTCAAACTCATGTCCATTGAGTCGGTGATGCCATCCAACCATATCATCCTCTGCCATCCCCTTCTCCTCCTGCCTTCCATCTTTCCCAGCATCAGGGTCTTTCCAAATGAATCAGTTCTTCGTATCAAGTGGCCAAAGTATTGGAGTTTCAGCTTCAAAATCAGTCCTTCCAATGAATATTCAGGACTGATTTCCTTTAGGATGGAGTGGTTGGATCTCCTTGCAGTCCAAGGGACTCTCAACATTCTTCTCAACACCACAGTTCAAGAGCATCGATTCTTTGGCACCCAGCTTTCTTTATAGTCCAACTTCCTTCCACTCACATCCATACATGACTACTGGAAAAACCATAGCTTTCACTAGATGGAATTTTGTTGGCAAAGTAATGTCTCTGCTTTTTAATATGCTGTCTAGGTTGGTCATAACTTTTCTTCCCAGGAGCAAGCGTCTTTTAGGTACTAAAAAGGATGTGAAAAGAAAGATTTCCAGAGACTTCTGTTTCTTGTAAATAATCAGTGTAAGTTAATCCTCATGCCTGAAAGACATCTTTTGGGGATGATAAATTTCCTCTACACTATCAAATAGCATTGCATACTACAGAAAGATTTTTCACGAAAGGAAAAGTCAATCACTCCAACAAAATTCATCATTGTCTTATTTAAGAAATTGCCACCACTAACCCAAGGTTCAGCAAATATCACCTTCATCAGTTGGCAGCCATCAATAACCAGGCAAAATCCTCCTCCAGAAAAAAAAAGATTTCACTGAAGATTCAGATGATGGTTAATGTTTTTTAGTAATAAAGTATTTTTTGATTCAGTTATGTACATTGATGCTCTTGCATAGTTAATAGACTGCAGTATAGTATTGTATAAGCATAACTTTTATATGTACTAGGAAAGCAAAAAAATTATGTGTCATTTTATTGCAATATTCTCCTTATCACAGTGGTCTGGAACTGAACCCGTAATATCTCTGAGCTGTGCATGTACTAGAATGCAAACAGATCAGATACAAAGGCTGACATATCCAGGCACTCAAAAATGCACATACTCTTTAGTCTTGCCAGTTCTTGGGCTCTCAGTGAGATATCCCAATCCTTCCTTCACAGAATGGCACCAGGAATACCTTTTGCCCCTTCCTTCTACCTTTCCTCCCAGTAAGAACTCTTCCTTCAACTCTTGGCCTTGAGTATAATTGCTCCTTCCTCTCTCTTGTCCTCCAACAACTCCTGCCTGTCCACATGCACTCATGCTGGGTATGAGTGCATATGTCATTTGAGGGTCCCAACAAAGAACTGGGGGTGGTGGCTCAAAAGATAGGAATTCACTAAATAAGCTACGTGAGAGTTGGAGAAGAGCCTCTTAGGTATGAAGAGGAAAAGGTATGTGACAGTGTGAATGAAGGGAGAAATGTATAATCAAGTTCATCTCATTGTTTATCTTTTGCTTCTTCAAGGTCAACAAGGCCAGGAAAAGCAAGGAACAACCACATAATCCTGATTCATAAATGGGAACCTGCTCAGAGATGTTCTTCTATAAACCTGGATTATGGAACTAAGATCCAATTAAAGCAAAAATGTGTGTATATATATATATACACTTCTTAGGAATGAAAATCTTTCATTTTTTTATACTTTTCTGTGCCATCTCAATGTTCCATTTTGCATCTATAATTTTTATAACTTGGAAAAAAATAATAAATATTACATTTTTCTTTCTTGAAGGTATGCCTCCCTAGGAGTCTAATTCATTGGTTTGTTGCTTAAAAGGAAATAGTCATCTGTGGCCTGAAAATCAGATAGAGACACCAAAGCCTCAAGGAATATTTGAATTTATACTTTGGGTGTGATCTTTACAGGATGTAACTCTGGTCAAAAATGAACCGGTTGAGCAAGCTGTGCTCAAAGAAACCCAGGATGAAGGCAGACCAACTGAAATTCCATCTGTCCTTCAATTGCCAACTCCTGTCTTAGGGTGGAGTTGCTTTCAGTTCAGTTCAGTTCAGTTCAGTCGCTCAGTCAGTCTAAAGCAATATTATCTTTTCATAACCCTGTATGCGAGACAGCAAAAGAGACACAGATATATAGAACAGTATTATGGACTCTATGGGAGAGGGCAAGGGCGGGATGATATGGGAGAATGGCATTGAAGCATGTAAATTATCGTATGTGAAACGAATTGCCAGCCCAGGTTCGATGCATGATACAGGGTGCTCGGGGCTGGTGTACCAGGATGACCCGGAGGGATGGGGTGAGAAGGGAGGTGGGAGGGAGGTTCTGGAAGGGGAACACATATACACCCATGGTGGATTCATGTTAATGTATGGCAAACCAATACAATATTGTAAAGTTAAAAAATAGATAAACTAATTAAAAAAATAAAGTAATATTATCTTCAGAATTGATCTCCTGAAGGGGCCATAATTGGGTAATTTGCATACAAAATAAGGCAGCTTTTGGCTATTTGCCCGAAGTCACTAGTACATTTTGAAAGTAACTCTAGCCTCTCTGATGTGAAATAACTGGTTCCACTTATTTATTCAGGTACCAACAGCTCAGTAGTTCTCCAGTGATACTTCATGGTCCTCACATGTGTGGATTCTATGAGAAAGTTGCTCCAGGCAAAGACTTGGGTTAGGCAAACACTGAAGAGTAATTAGTTTACAGTATAGTGGCAGAAAGTAACTAACACAGATTTTACAGTGTATTCTTTTACATTTATTTTTTTGAAGTACAGTTGATTTATAATGTTAATTTCTGCTGCACAGCACACTGATTCAGTTAAACATATTAAAATATTTCTTTTTGTATTATTTAATAAACCACTATGCGAAGAAGAACTAAAGAGCCTCTTGATGAAAGTGAAAGAGGAGAGTGAAAAAGTTGGCTTAAAGCTCAACATTCAGAAAACTAAGATCATGGCATGTGGTCCCATCACTTCATGGGAAATAGATGGGGAAACAGTGGAAACAGTGTCAGACTTTATTTTGGGGGGCTCCAAAATCACTGCAGATGGTGATTGCAGCCATGAAATTAAAAGACACTCACTCCTTGGAAGGAAAGTTATGACCAACCTAGATAGCATATTTAAAAGCAGAGACATTACTTTGCCAACAAAAGTCCGTCTAGTCAAGGCTATGGTTTTTCCAGTGGTCATGTATGGATGTGAGAGTTGGACGGTGAAGAAAGCTGAGCACAGAAGAATTGATCCTTTTGAACTGTGGTGTTGGAGAAGACTCTTGAGAGTCCCTTGGGCTGCAAGAAGATCCAACCAGTCCATCCTAGGGGAGATCAGTCCTGGCTGTTCATTGGAAGGACTGATGTTGAAGCTGAAACTCCAATACTTTGGCCACCTCATGCGAAGAGCTGACTCGTTGGAAAAGACCCTAATGCTGGAAAGGATTGAGGGCAGGAGGAAAAGGGGACAACAGAGGATGAGATGGCTGGATGGCATCACCGACTCAATGGACATGGGTTTGGGTAAACTCCGGGAGTTGGTGATGGACAGGGAGGCCTGGCGTGCTGCAATTCATGGGGTTGCAAAGAGTCGGACACGACTGAACGACTGAACTGAACCGATGGTTTATTACAGGATATTGAGTATAGTCTTCTTAGAGTGTATTTGTTGATCCCACATTTGGCACTTGATATTTTGCAATTACTTTGTGTCACTTAATCTTATACCAGCTCTAGAGGGTTGACAGGATTCTTTTTTTTTTTTTTTTTAACTCTCCTAATAAGAAAAATAAGAGACAGGATGGCAAGATCATGTTTTTAATTAGTAGAACAGTTCCATCATAAAAAAAATTTTCCCCATGTCACTTTATTGTCAACGCTTTCTCTAATCCAAGCTCCTGGAAACCACTAATATAGTTTTTTATTTTTAATTTTTTTTTAGTTATTTTATAATAGGAGGGAAATTGCTTTCAATGTTGTGCTGGATTCTGTGTACAACAAGAGTCAGTAATAATTATACATATATCCCCTACTTCTTGAGCCTCCCTCCCCTTCCCTCATCCCAGCTGTCTAGGTCATCAAAGAGCACCATCTGGTCTCCTTGTATTATACAGCAGCTTCCCACTAGCTATCTATTTTACACTTAATTCTGTATATATTCGATGCTACTTTCTCAATTCATCCCACCCTCTCCTTCCTCTGCTGTGTCCATAAGTCCATTCTCTGCTTCCACGTCTCCATTCCTTCCCTGAAAGTAGGCTCATCAGTGCTACTTTCCTAGATTCCAAAAAGAAAAACAAACACATATATTAATGCATATGTAGGGAATCTAGAAAAGCTTAAAGTGAAAGTTGCTCAGTTGCATCCAACTCTTTGTGGCCCCATGGACTACACAGTCCATGGAATTCTCCAGCCTTAGAATACTGGAGTGGGTAGCCTTTCCCTTCTCCAGGAGATCTTCCCAACCCAGGGATCGAGCCCAAGTCTCCCGCATTGCAGGCAGATTCTTCACCAGCTGAGCCACCAGGAAAGCCCAAGATTACTGGAGTGGGTAGCCTACCCCTTCTCCAGTGGATCTTCCCGACCCAGGAATTGAACCAGGGTATCCTGCATTGTAGGTGGATTCTTTACCAACTGAGTTATCAGGGAAGGCCCTCTTAACTTAAACTTTCCCCTTTTCCAAAGTTTCCTAAGATGGAAGTTAAAACGGATATAACATTTTGAGTCTGGCTGTTTTTACTTTGTATAGTGTGTTTAAGATTCATCCATGTAGCTGTGTGTATTGGTTTTTTCCTTTTTATTGCTGTGTGGAATTTAATTTATGGACTCACTGAAGTTTATCCATTCCTCAAGTGAGGAATGGTTGGATTGTTGACACTTTCACATAGTTACTAATAAAACTGAGTCAAATACTCACATGCAGATTTTTGTGTGAACCTATGTTGTCATTTAATGAGTAAAACTTTTGGGTTGACATTGTTGGTTTATATGGTAAATGTATTTCAAATATGTAAGAAATTGCTAAACTGTTTGGTAAGGTGACTATAGGTTTTTCATTCCCTGGAGCAATCTGTGAGAGTTTCAGTTGCTCTGCATCCACCTCAGAATTTAGCATTGTAGGTGAATGTTAATTTTAAAAAACAAGCAAACAAAACTGTCCAACTCTTTTGCAAAGTAGTGTACCATTTAATATACCTGCTACCATTGTAGGACAGTCTTAACTTCTCCTTTTCCTCATCGGTCGCTGGTATGGTCAATCTTTTAAAATTTTAGTCATTCTAATTTCTGCATAGTGGTGTCTCACAGTAGTTTTAATTTGCATTTCCCTAAAGATAAATTAGTTTGAGCATCTTTTTAATGTACTTATTTGCCACCCATGTATCTTTTTTTTTGCTCATCTTAAAAATTTAACTGTTTGTTCTCATAATACTGAGTTTTGGGAATCCTTTATAATTTATAGTTTTAGAATCCTTAGTAGCTATGTGACCAGCAAATATTACATCTCAATCTTCAGCTTGTCTTTTCATGCTTTTAAGGTATCTTTTGAAAAGACATGTTTATTTAGATGAAGTTTAAATTATCAAAATTTTTCTTATGAAGATTTTTTAACACTTGAGGGGAAAATCAAAAGACAAACGTGACACAGGAAAATTATATAAAATTCAAATTTCAGTGTCTACCATGCAGTTTTATTGGAACACAAACACGTTCATTCATCTATGGATTGTCTATAGCTGCTTTTGTAGCCAATGCAAAGTAAGCATCTGTAATAGAGACTATAGGGCTCACATAGATTGAAACATTGGGTTGGCCATGAAGTTTGTTCAGGTTTTTCTGCATTATCCTACAGAAAAACCCAAAATAACTGTTTGGCCAACCCAATATGTATTATTGGATGTTTTATCTAAAAGTTTTTCCAATCCTTCTTTTTGAATCTCAGTTATCTTGTAGAACACTTAAACATGAGAAAATAAATTTTATGTTAGCTTCATTTTTCATATTATCAGTGAGGCTGACAATCTTTTCATGCTCTAAACCTTTGATATTTTTGCTGTGAACTTGTTTATTTATAGTGTATATTAACTTGTATAGCTACAGATAGTACATATTTTCCATTAATTATTTTTTCATTCAATAGATTTTGAAATCTATAATATTTATGAATATTTACATAGAGCAGAACCCTATCCTCACCCCAAACTAAACCTGGCAATGGGCTTCAATAAAAGAGAAATACACTTTTATTGTGATAACATGTTGAAATTTTGAAATTGTTTATCCAGGAATTAACCTATCCTGACTCATCGGGAGTTAGGAAGGAGCCTGTGTGCTACTGCTCTCCAGTAACTCACAATCTGGTTGAAGAGGTTGTACATTTCAGGTATTTTTCAATTAAATGCTGGTTAGACTAGTTGATCTGAATTGATTCCTTTCACTTCAATTTTTTGACCTTGATAACCTGAATGGAGACAAAATACATATGGTCTGAGATGAAGTTGATCAGTTATCCCTCTCCTGCTTTCAGTGACTCTGTCCTCTTAAAGTGCATTTTTCTTTTCTTCTCATAAAATTATCTTCTTCCTTTCCTCCCAGTGGGCTTCCCTGGTGGCTCAGATGGTTAAGAATCCACCTACAACATGGAAGACCTGGGTTTGATCCCTGGATTGGGAAGATGCCCTGGAGAAGGGAACAGCTACCCACTCTAGTACTCTTGTCTGTAGAATCCCATGGACAGAGCAGCCTGACAGGCAACAGTCCATGGGGTCTCACAGAGTTGGACACGACCGAGCGACTTTCACTTTCACTTTCTTTCACTTCCTCCCAGTACATTGTTCACTGTTAGATAATTCTCCTGAAGTTGCTATGTGGCTTGAGATATACACTCCTACTTAACAAGGGCACATATACCAGTGTCTTAAGTTTCCACCCCACTCTTAAAAAGGGAGATAGCAGCTAGTGCAAACAGTGCTGAGACATGGGGGTGAAGACCAGGCAGTGGCAGCAGGATGTACTGGTATGATGGAGAGATGGAAGGTCAGGAGTAAGGGTTTACCCTGACTCAATTTCCCTGGATGATGTGTAAGGATGGCTGAAGTGCCTTTGAGAAATGTGTCCTTAAGATATACCTGGACTATGTCTATTTTAAGATACATCTTTCAGAATAATTTAACCGATTTTGGGCAATTGTCTGCATTAGACTTACAGTGTTACCAATGGACTGTTTGTGGAGATGTGTGGGTACACAGGGTGTGTCTCTGCCTTATGAAGCCCTTGTCCTCTTAATTGTGTGTCTAGGGTGTGTATCTTCTAAAAAAGAGGCTCCTAAGTTCTGTGAGCTAAATATCAGGGTCTTCCACACCATATTCTCTTCAATAGCACCTGTCCAGTTTGCTGAAAGCAAACACAAAGCATTATCCCTTTGGAGAGTTGACTTTTCTCCATGAAGTTCCTACCTTAATGAAACTATGAACTCCAGATTTCAGGTGTGGTTTCTTTCCAGTCTTTGATAGCTTGAAGAATATAAGTTGAAGTTTATCCCCTTCCTTACACTGGATTTTGTTCTCTTTCCCAAGCACCAATACTTCTATCCTTCCTGTGTTGTCATTTAGATTATATAATGTATGATTCCACTGTTGTGCTTTCTGCAAAGATAAAATCAAAATCCAACTTTTGGTAATCTAATTAAGGAATGCCACATCAATCAGATATCAGAAGTGCCAGTAACAGCCTCCAGAAAGAGATATAAGGGGAAAGAATACAGGCTTGAAACTAGCAGATATTTAGATAATGTGCTGTGCTGTGTTTATGTTAGTAAATTCAGATAAAGAAGACAGTCCTGTTTTACTTAGATCCTATTGCCTCTTAGGTCCACCTTTCAGGTCCCAAACTCCTTTCCCTTAGAAGGCCAGGATGGCCCTGTGAACCTGTAATTGGTCGGGCCAGTAGTTGGATTAGTTAAGGGAAAGAAATTCCTGAGTTGGAGGACAAGCACTCAAAGCAACAAATGCAGGAGATAGATGAGCAAATGAGACAAAACCAATAGAGTCTAAATAAGAGTTAGGACTGTGGAGAAGCAGAATAAGTTACCCCCAAATATTCCACTTTGACTTGTGGATTTTTAGTTGAAGATAATTAAGACCCAGCAGATTCAGGAAAAGCTTTTTACCTCTCCCTGAACCTCCTAAAAGAATTTAGATATGGGGACCCTACCAGAAAGAGCTATTACTAAAGATACCATTCTACAGCAGAAAGGCTTATCTGTATGGCAGGACAAACACCTATTTAACAAACATCTGCTCTTTTTATTTTCCTGTGAATTGTCTTTCCCCGCTTTGAAGACCCAGACCCCTACCTCCTCCTTAGCTCAGGATAGTGTATAAGACTCAATTGCCTGACCCTTTTGTAGTCATATTTTTTATGGGGCTCCCATACAGTTTAAATTACAGACACTTCCTGCCATGTTGGATTGTCCTAGGTACTGATATATCCTGAGCCAAACCTCATCTTCTCTTGTCTCTTTAAGGTTCCATGGAATGCTGATGCCTCCGGCAGAGCAAACCTTCCTACTGAGTCAGCACCCAGCTTCATCTCCACTCATCTCACCTTGTTCCTTTCTCTACTTTCATCTGCATGGTTCAAAATCTCAAGCCACTTAATTTATTTCAGCCAAGTTGTTATGAAGCTAAATCAGAAGTAATGAAGCGATGAGGGAAACAGGAAAATACATGACCAGGGATACAAAACAGGTAATCAAAATGAGGAACACATTGCAGGGGAGAGAACATAGTGAGTTGGGCCATGAACCAATTGGATACTCAGGTATCTTGGCCCTAAAGTCATCTCAAACTCGATATATCAAAACTTCTCCCATACATACCTCCTAGACTATGGTAAATTAATTCTTCTTTTCTTATTTTGGTTTACCACCTAATTTTCCAAACTAGAAACTTGAAATAATTGCTTTTTTCTCTCTTTCACCTTCAATTGTTAGTGAATGCCCGTGGATAAACCTCCCTAAACTCCATTCCCTCCTCTTCCACAATATTGTTTCTGTCTTTTGATCCTTTAAAGTCCTAGTGTACATTCTGGAAAGTCAAGATCCAAACATAAGAATGTAAGCCTATTGCAAGCTAGATCCATCATGCAAAATATGATTCTCTGGCCAGAAAGGAACTTGAGAAGGCACAAAATCTACACATCTGAATCTGATCTGTGTAGACCACACATCAATCATGAACCTTTTAGTCCTTAAAGGCAGCACAGTAGAAAGAGCATGACTTTTGTAATCAAATAAATAGAGATTAATCCAGGCTCTGCCACTGACAGTGTGTTCTTGGACAAATTATACAGTTTCTGTGATTTATAATTGCCTGGCTTGTAAAATGGAGATAATAAAATTATCTACATCAGGGTACTGTTACGTAGATTGAATTAGTTAATTAATTTATACAAAAATAACCACTGAGCCCATGCTCTGAGCCAGTCACCCTCCCATTTGCTGGGAATATAACATGAAAAGAAATAGAAAAATATCTTTACCATTATGAAGTGTACATTCTAGTGGGTAGAGAAAAATAAATATAATTGAATAAAGTGTATGTAATAGAAAGTGATAATTACAAAGCAAATAAACCCAGGAAAAGATCTCTTGGGCAGGAAAAACTCCCAACAATTACAAATGTCTTTGAAATAGGAGTGTCCCTGGAAGCTTGAGGAACTGTGAGGAGGCCAGTGTGGCTGCAGCGAAGTGAGGGTGAAATGCTGGAAGATAAGGTCAATGCATTGATAATTTTCTTGGATGACTCTACTGGCCATTTGCAGCAGGTATTTGTTCTACTTGGTCAATCCTTGTGCCGTGCAGTGCCTCAGCAGCACTCATGTTCATAGGAGATAAAGTGTGGAAACTAGCTAGAGTCCAGAACATGGTAAACTGAATGAATTGCCAGGAGAGAGCAAGGAGGTATTTCTGGAAAATAAATTTAAACGTAAAATCAGGAGTAGAATATTATGGTGGGTAAGAAAGAAGTTAGATTAAGAATTCAGAAAAAAAAATGCAATGACAAGCAGTTATGTGCAAAATTTAGGGTGAAAGTTATATTTGAGCTGGGCTAGGGTTGCAATGGTTACACATGAAAGCCAAGCTGGAACCTTTGCACAAAATTGGAAATTCAGTTAAATTATAAGGTGGAATTCTTTTCTCTCCAACCTGAAGGCTTCTCCCATCTTGTCTTTCTTCTCTCCCATTCTGCAAACCGCACCTCAAATTTATCTTCTTTTACCTTTTCTTTTTCCCAAACTAATATCATCAACCCCGGACAATCTGGCATCAGAAAATGCATCTGTGACTTAACAATAATCTACCTATTTTAAGTGGAATAAAGAGACCCAGTGTTGGAGCAGGAGAGGAGAGCAAACCTCTGTGAAAACATCAGGGGTGATATAGCTAACTTCTGTACACACCTGGAAATGGCACCATTAAGCTCATCTGCTTAGCACAGCACAGGGAAAGTCCATGAATTGATGCCGTTACTGATCATCGTAACTATTGTTCTCTGAACCTCACAGTAGTGGACAGCACATATTTTCCCACTTCTCTGCTTTAATATCTGCTATTTTCATCCTCTATTTGATCATTTCATCTGAGACAGATCATTCTCCAGTTGGGCTTCTCTGATGATGCATCCTAGAATGAGACTCCTTTACTCTGCTTTGTTTCAGGATTTCCTCTTTTTACTCTCAAGATTTTCTCAGATATTATTTTACTCTAAACTTGGAGATGAGATGCTTTGCTCTTGAAAAACACTGATCTCCCCACCCTAGATGTCTAATTTAGAGGTTCTTCCATTATTAAAATATATTATTTTCTAAGATTTACTCAGCCAAAGGGCAGAGTGAATTGAAATTTAAATTTCACAGTATCTTTTCCCTTGATATATATTGACTTATTGAGTTGAGGGAAATAATTTAAAGTATTGGAGTCATGGTGTTTGGATCCAGAATTTCCTTTTCTTTGAGCTTTATATTGGACCTTACGAATTTTGGAGCCATGTGAAGAAGCTCTTAGGCACCCAAATTAATGTTCTTGCTTTCTTAAAATGTTTAAGCTATCACCTCATGAGTGTCAGAAAGAATGTCAGGAATTATTCACATGCAAGTGGTAGAAAGTTGGTGGAGGAATTGCATACTGACTTACTGGCCATGATAAAGGAAGACCGCTTTTCAGGTTTATCAAGCCAAAAACTGATGTAAGCACTTCACTCTAGTCTTAGGATCACCTAGTACAGTGAAGAATAGGATCACTTTGGGAACAGAGATATAGCTCTTCCAGGGTCTCAAAATATGGCAAGTTATTTCTTCTTAGTGTTATGACAGTGATTTAGGGCTTGTACCATGTTGTAGTTTCAGAATGTATTGATATATCCAGAATAAAAATACAACCATGGTGTAAATTATTATTATATTCTCCAGTGAAAAAAATTTTACGGTTAAAAATTACTGTTAGCAGAAATGCATTCAAATAAATTTCACGACTGATTTTGCTAAAACTTACTTTACAAGTTTATACAAATGGAATTAATTTAACTTTCCCTATATTTTATCATGTTTCACTCCTCCGAAAGCTGGATTATTTTCTTTGGGGATAAAAGTATCTAAGTTACTTAACTCTAATATATTTTGTAAATAAAACTGAACATTTCTTATTTTTGAAATCATCCTATGAGATATCTGAGTTGATCACATGATTTTTTTCTGGCTTTCATCTATGCTATTCCAGGCTTAGAAAGCCCAGTTAGAGAATACACATTGAAGAAACAAATGCAAATGATGAATATAAATGATGGCATAAGCACATGATGCTACAGTGATATAAATTATTATCTAGTTTCTAAGGCATTTAGCAGAGGGGACTGATTATGTCTTACATTGTAGTTTGCTCTATGAAGTTAGAAGATGCAGGTTTTAGAGGTGGCCTCAAGGTGGCAGTGATTACATGTAATTGCTCCAAGTAACCCAAAGCCCTGTGATATTTCGAGTGTAAGCCAGGAATCTAGAAGTGTTGGTGAACATAGGTTGAAAATATTTAGGAATGTCTTTTATTTTTTCTCTCAACTGAATAATTTATTCCTCTCTGTCCAGGGTAGCACCAAATTTCCACTACTGCAACCTTTCTTCCCTTTGCTATTGTAATGATCCTAGAATTTTATTACCCTGACTAGGTAAAAATGATCCAATAAGGAATGAAATTTCAGAAAAATTACCAGTACAGAATGACTGGTAGCTCTGTGCTCCATGTAAGAAGTCAGTTAGGTTCCTGTTTTATTTTAAATTCCATCCTAGATTATTCTTAGGTATATTTCGTATGTATCAAATTTGTTTGTGCTCCATGCCACCCCTAGCTATTCTGGTGGGAAACCAGTTTTTGTTTTGTTTCCTTGTTGGTTTCATCTTTCATCTTTTGTTAAAGTTTTTTTCTGCGTTACCAGGAGTGTCTGCACATTTACTACTGTATAATGTTCTTCTCACAACCTCTCCTCATTTGAAGTAGAACAGAGTAGATGGAACTATACTCAATATCTTGTAATAACCTACAATGGAAAAGAATCTGAAATATATGTATATATATATATACACATACATATATATATATCTGAATCAATTTGCTGTACACTTGAAACTAACAGGACATTGTAAATTAAATATACTTCAATAATAAAAACAAAAAGAAACAATGCCTGTTCTTCCCTCCCCCTCCTCCCCAAATAATTGAAAAAGAACATCTTGAGAAATGATATTTTAGAAATCAAAACTGGAAGTTGGCTTTTCATGATGAAATATATAATTTGGCCATTGACCTGGGGCACCCAAGCCAGATGGTCCAGCTGCACTGTGGTGGCATTCTTGAGGGGCCAGGTTGTCATCCACCCATCCATCCCTTTATCTTTTCGGTAAATATCTCTTGAGCTCCTAATAGATAATTGGGACTGTTTTAGGTTCTGGTGATAAAACAGGGAATTAAAAACAAATCCAAGTTTTACAGAGATTTTATTCTAATGAGAGAGGTACATCTTTTTCTTGACCACAAATTAATGAATTAATAATCTGAGGTAAGACTTCCAGCTGAAAGGAAGACAGTCTTTGGAGAGCATGTGTCAAGGATGCCTAACAACAGACAGAGGTTAGAGTGGGAGCTGTCAGCTGAGGCTTCTCTTGAGAAGTGACTTTTGTGCTAAACTCTGAAAATGAACAGGAATGAAATGTATCTTCAGTCAGAGGAAACACAATGTGAAAAAGGCCTGTGGCAGGAGTTTGACTTTCTTAAGGGTTTGAAAGACAACAGGGTGGCTGCGGTACAGACAATCTCCGAAGGGTGGTATGATGCCTTGTAAGGCCTGTAGAACATAATTAGAAGGCTTTGTTTCCAGAAAAATCAGAAATGATCGAACAAAAGGTTTTGAACCGTAGAATGATAATAGATTTCACTTTAAACTGATCCTTCTAGATATTATTTGGCAAAAAATGAGTAGCCAATTTGACTTTGGGGAGAACAACTGTTACTATAGGCCTGGAAGAGATAATAGTAACTTTGATTTGGAAATGTAGGAAAATGTGCTCAATTGAGAGAGATTTGAGAAGTATTAAGACTTGGTGATAATTAGAAATGAAATGTTGGTGAGTAGGCTTTGTCAGGGAGTATAGTTTAGTTTTATCCAAATAAGTTAAGTTGCCAGGTGAAATATACATATATAGAAGTGTATATATATATATATATATATAATATATATATATATATATATACACACACATACCTTATACATTAAATATATATATGTATATATTTATATTAATTTTTACTGTAGTATATAAAAAATAAAGAAGGTACACAGATTTAAGACTACAACTCAACAAATTATCAAAAAAGTAAATGTAACATGATATACCATCTTGATTGGTAAATTTTATTAGCACCTCTGAAGTCCCTTTTTTGCTCCAAGACACACTTAAAGATTGCCATTATCTTGAATTCTAACAGCAGAGACTAATTGTACCTGTTTTTCAATATTAAAAAAATTACAGTTTAATCTATTTTGTGTCTTTTTTCAAATGACATTAGTAGCTTGTAGCAGGTGTTTGTTCATTTTAATTTCTGTACAACATTTCGTGTTTTAGTTTTACACATATAGTATATGAGAGAGTCTACTGTTGATTGTTATTTGGGGACATTATGAATACTGCTGCTGTAATCACATGTTCATTACAAATATTGTGAACATTATATACATGTCTTTTCATTTATATATATGCAAACATATAGGCTTCCCTGGTAGCTCAGCTAGTAAAGAATCCATCTGCAATGCAGGAGACTTCAGTTCAATTCCTGGGTTGGGACGATCTCCTGGAGAAGGGATAGGCTTCCTACTCCAGTATTCTTGGGCTTCCCTGGTGGCTTAGACAGTAAAGAATCTGATTGTAATGTGGGAGTCCTGGTCCAGTCCCTGGGTTGGGAAGATCCTCTGGAGGAGGGCATGGCAACCCACTCCAGTATTCTTGCCTGGAGATCCCCATGGACAGAGGAGCCTGCTGGGCTACAATCCTTGGGGCTGTAAAGAGTTGAACTCAGCTGAGCGACTAAGCACAGCACAGCATGTGCAATCACAGAAGTATATATATAATACCGTATATGTGTGTAAATCTTTCACTTGATTGTATACCTGTGAATGGAATTAATGGAAATAAGTTTAGTATATACTGAATTTTAGCAAACAGTGCCAACTATTTTCCAAAGTGATGTAGCAGTGTGAAATTTCTCCTTAGATCACAGTCTTTTTTTAAATTTATTATAAAATATTTGCCATTTTAAAGAGTATTTTAATATAAATTTCTCTGATAATTTTTGAGGTTGAGCACAATTTATATTTATATGGTTATTAGCCATTTATATATCTTATTTTTCAAGTGACAATTCATTTTTTCCCTGATTATCTTGTGGTGTGTCTACCTTTTAAATATGTGTGTATGAGAGTAATTTATATTCTGGACACTAGTACTTTATTATATATATATATATGTATATACACACACATATAAATATAAAATATTAAAAAGTGAACCCCTTGGATACACTATTATCTCAGTCAGTACATGGAAATCCATCTGTTCTCTCACTTTGTGGCTTGCTTTTCACACTCTTAATAGTACATTTTGGGGAACTGGATGAATTGATGCTGTGGTATGTTGTAAACACAGCTATCACACTTTGCATTGCAACCATGCAGATGCTCATCAAGAGGTGGAAATTCTGTTTCTTAACCCCTGAAACTGTATGTAAGCATGTGATTTGCTTTAGCCAATGGGGCATTAGGAAACATGAAAGGAGTGAAAACCACTTGTACATTGGAGCTTTCCTTGTCTTATTCCTGGGAACCCTTCTGTCCTCATGTGAACAAACCTTGCTTACCCCTTAGGTGACAAGGCACCACAAGGGAGGAGACCCCAGTTATCACAGTCTTCTCAGTCTCTCAGTTGTGGTCCCACACGAGTGTGAGATGTCATGTGATCGTCGAACTTCTCTGAGCCAGTCACGATTGCAGAAACTGCTTGGACAATCTACAGAATTACAAGAGATAATAAATGTTTGTTGTTTTAAGCCACTAAAGAAGGAATGGTTTATTGTAAAACAAAAATTAACTGATGCACTCCCAGCCTTTTGTGGTATTACTCAATTAAGTTCAGTTGCTCAATCGTGTCTGACTGCAATTCCATAGACTGCAGCATGCCAGGCTTCCCTGTCCATCACCAACTCCCAGAGCTTGCTCAAATTCATGTCCATTGAGTTGGTGATGCCATCTAACCATCTCATTGTCTGTCGTCCCCTTCTTCTCCAGCCTTCAATCTTTCCCAGCATCAGGGTCTTTTCCAATGAGTCAGTTCTTTGCATCAGGTGGCCAAAGTATTGGGGCTTCAGCTTCAACATCAGTCCTTCCAATGACTGCTATTATGATTATTATATATTTTATCTCTATATGTTATAAACACATACAATGTCATCAATATCATCATCATCAGTGTCACTGTCCTCATCATTATTGTGATATTAAACTGTCAATACTCTTCATATTTACCCATATATTTGACTTTTTAAGTGTTCTTCATTATTTCATTAATTTCTTGTTTCTGTGTGATGTTTCTTTCTTATAGTCTGAATAATTCCCTTTGTTATATCCTACAGTAGGTTTCTGATTAATGTATTCTTGTAGATTTTATCTGAAACATTTATATCTGACTTCCATTTTGGAAAATACTTTATGTTGCTTTCTTATTCTTTCAGTACTTCAAAGATGTCCTTATAATACCTTCTAGAACATAATTTCTACAGAAAAGTCAGCTATTGGGCTTATTATATTTCCTTTTAATGCAATGTGTGCTTTTCTTCTCAGATATTTTAAGATTTTTCTCTTTGTTTTTGTTTTCCATCAGTTTGTCTGTGATGTACTGAATTGATGCTTTCTTTGTATATTTTCTGTTTATGGTTTACTAAGCTTCTGAAATCTATGCATTGATTCCCTTTAAGCTGTTGGCAAACTCTCAGTTACCATCTCCTCAAATATCCCTCTGCTCTGTTCTCTTCTGCCTTGGAATTCCACAAACAGGACATGTTGAACACTTTCTACATATTTCTTTATGCACTCTTCTTTTTTTCATTCTATTTTTTTTCGTTGTTTGATTCTGTTTTCATGATTTCCATTGACCAGTTTTCTAGATAATCAGTCTTGTCATCTGCTGTATTCAGTCTTCTCTCCAATCCTTCCAGCGTGTTGTTAAAAGCCATATTGTATTTTCATTTTTATAATATACATTGGCTGTATGTACATACATCTTTATAACATACATTATCATCTTCCATAGATGGTAATTCTTTGTTGAAATGATCTATTGACATTTTCATCAGTTTTATGTGCATCATTTTCTTTCTTTAGCATGACAATCTTAGTTATTTTAAAACCCATATCTAATTCCTTAATCTTGTCGTAGGTGGTTTTGCTTGTATTGCCTTCATTTTTCTTGACTATGACTCTTTAGGTTCTTGATTCATCATTTTTTTTTTCTTTCTTGATGTTTTCTCATGCTTTTGTGTACTATTCTTCTAAGTAAAATTTTCTATTTTTTGTATTTATTTTCTAAGACAGGATGTGTTCCTAATAAGTAAGCCCATCATTGTCAGAGTCAGAATGTGTTCATGTATCATTATATTCCTGTTCCTCTATATCTGAAGGATTTACCTACTGCTAAAACATGCTGATGCAGTTTCAGGGTGTGTGTGTGTGTGTGTGTGTGTGTGTGTGTGTGTGTGTGTGTGTGTGTGTGTTTATGTGTATAATCCCAGGGCAGTTTTTGACTCAAGATAACTTTACTTTATTCCTGAGGGAAAATAATATTTACATTTTCCTCAGATGTCTATGTTCAATCTCTTTGGGTTAATATATGTTTGTTTACTTTTAACTAGTTGATAAGAAATACAAACAGAAGAAAGGAACAAAGCTAGTGAAAGAGAGAAGTCAAGCTGAAGTGATGCCTAATGCTTCTGCAATTCCAAGAAAGGATGTCATGAACACGCCCCACTAGAAGTCTCTCCTCACATTAGGTGTGATGGGCAAGTGGGGGCGCCTCAGTCCTTGTCAGAGCATTCCCCGGTCACTGTTCTTGTCATGTCCCACATTGGGGTCCTCTGTTCTCTATCACACAACGTTCAAGTAAAGAGAACAAGGCTATAATATGAATGGTACATCTGGGTAACAAAAAGAGAAATTCCTTCAGATTCATTGGATTAAACATCTATTGAGCTCCTAATCTCTGCCAGGCTCTGGGCATCTTAACACATTGTTACACAGGGTAAATACTGTAAGAAGAAAACTCTGAGATAGACAGTGGTTTTCAGGCAATAGCTGTGAGAGTGTTCTCAGGATTAGTACTTGTGAAGGAATGTTGTAGGAGAAGAGCAAGAATTTCAGTTCCATTGCATGGTTACAAAGACCCAGACACTCCACAGGGAGCTCAGGAGCTGGGAGTGCCTTTCAGAGTTGGCATGATTTAGGTGCAGAAAGAAGACTTTAGGCACCTGTGCTAAGATGAGGTAGCCCTCCTCAGGCAAGAGTGATGACTGGAGAGGGTCTTGGCTTCTGGAATGATTATCTTTTCTATAGAGGAGCAGGCTTCCTAGGTGGCTCAGCGGTACAGTATTTCCCTCAGTTTTCAAGGAGATAGGATTCATATGCAAGTGGTACCTTCCAGTCATCAGTAATGAAAATACACATTATCCAACTATGGGTAAGTGGTATCAAAGAGAAAACTTTGAGTAGACTTGAGTGAATCTAACTGGCCACCTGATATGAAGAACTGACTCATTGGAAAAGATTTGGACCAACTGAGTGACTGAACTGACTGAGTGAATCAAACATTTTCCTAAATTGGTTCAAATAGTCTGTGTCACTGTCCATCAGTGTCCTCTGGTGAGTAGACATGCCCTGCACTCCAGGTCCTAGTAGAGATCCCATTCAAAAGCATCTACAGTTTTCCTTGTATGCATCATTTTTTTCCTCTATTTTCCTTTGACTCTAGACAGCAAATTGTTTTTCAAAAGTAGCATTTGCTTCTAAAACAACCCACCTCCTCGTATCTTCTCTCAGTTAATTTGGAAAAGAACAAAGAAAAAAATTAGTATTAATCTTATCACCTAGAGAAAACCTAGTTGATATTGGTAGCTATTTAATATGTTTGTATGTGTGACTTGTTTACCCAGTAAGAAAAACATTGTATATTCTGTTTAGGGCCTTTACCTTTTTTGAGTCAATTATAACAGTTTACCTCATTATTCCTCTAAGGCAGTTTTAATATTTATATAGTGTTCTATTGTTTGACTATAACACATTTTACTTAATTAAATCCCTATCCATCTGAATGCAGAGTTCCAAAGAATAGCAAGGAGAGATAAGAAAGCTTTCTTACATGAACAATGCAAAGAAATATAGGAAAACAATAGAATAGGAATGACTAGAGATCTCTTCAAGAAAATTAGAGATACCAAGGGAACATTTCATTCAAAGATGGGCAAAATTAAGGACAGAAACAGTATGGACCTAACAGAAGTGGAAGGTATTAAGAAGAGTGGCAAGAATATACAGAACCGTAAAGAAAAAAAAAATGGTCTTAATGATCCAGATAACCACAATGGTGTGATCACTCACCTAGAGCCAGACATCCTGGAGTGTGAAGTCAAGGGGGCCTTAGGAAGCATTACTACGAACAAAGCTAGTAGAGGTGATGGAATTCCAGCTGAGCCATTTCAAGTCCTAAAATATGATGCTATTAAAGTGCTGCACTCAGTATGGCAGCAAATTTGGAAAACTCAACAGTGGCAACAGGACTGGAAAAGGTCATTTTTCATTTCAATCCCAAAGAAAAGCAATGTCAAAGAATGTTCAAACTACCACACAACTGCACTCATCTCATAAGCTAGCAAGGTAATGCTCAAAATCTTTGAAGCTAGGCTACAACAGTACATGAACTGAGAGCTTCCAGATGTACAAGCTAGATTTAGAAAAGGCAGAGGAACCAAGAAATCAAATTGCCAACATCGTTTGGATCATAGAAAAAGCAAGAGAATTCCAGAAAAACACCTTCTTCATTGACTACACTAAAGCCTTTGACTGTGTGAATCACAGCAAACTGGAAAATTCTGAAAGTGATAGGAATACCAGACTACCTCACCTGCTTTCTGAGAAACCTATATGCAAATCAAGAAGCAACAGTTAGAATCAGACAAAAACAATGGACTGATTCAAAATTGGGAAAGGAGAACATCAAGTCTATATATTGTCACTCTATTATTTAACTTATATGTAGAGTAAATCATTTGACATTCTGGGCTGCATGACTCACAGCTGGAATCGAGATTGCTGGGAGAAATATCAATAACCTCAGATATGCAGATGATACCATCTTTATGGCAGACAGTGAGGAGGAATTAAACAGCCTCTTGATGAAAGTGAAAGAGGAGCATGAAAAAGCTGGCTTAAGAACTCAGCACTCAAAAAACTAAAATCATGGCATCTGGTCCCATCACTTCATGCCAAATAGATGGGGAAACAATGGAAACAGTGACAGATTTTATTTTCTTCAGCTCCAAAATCACTACAGACAGTGACTGCAGCCATGCAATTAAAAGATGCTTGCTCCTTGGAAGAAATGCTATGACAAATCTAGACAGCATATTAAAAAGCAGAGACATCACCTTGCCAACAAAGGTCCATATAGTCAAAGCTATGGTTTTTCCAGTAGTCATGTATGGATGTGAAAGTTGGACCATAAAGAAGGCTGAGCATTGAAGAATTGATGCTTTTGAACTGTGGTGTTGAAGAAGACTCTTGAGAGTCCCTTGGACAGAGAGGAGACCCAACCAGTCCATCCTAAAGGAGATCAGTCCTGAATATTCATTGGAAGGACTGATGCTGAAGCTGAAGCTCCAACACTTTGCCCACATGATGTGAAGAACTGGCTCATTGGAAAAGACCCTGATGTTGGTTAAGTTTGAGGGCAGGAGAAGGGAATGACCCAGAATGAGACTGTTGGATGGCATCATCAATTCATTCAATGGACATGAGTTTGAGCGCACTGCAGGAGATAGTGAAGGACAGGGAAGCCTGGTGTGCTGCAGTCCATGGGGGTCACAAATTGAAATTATTGAAATTATTTCAATTTTTGTAATTATAAATAACAAGATGTAATGCTTTTCTAAAACCTTAGTGGGTAGCTTGTTATTTCTAAGGGTAAATTTATAAACATACAATTGATTCTTCTTTTTAATTCTCCCTATAACTCACTTGTGGAGAAGGCAATGGCACCCCACTCCAGTACTCTTTTGCCTGGAGAATCCCATGGACTGAGGAGCCTGGCAGGCTTCAGTCCATGGGGTCGCTAAGGGTCGGACACGACTGAGCGACTTCACTTTCACTTTTCCCTTTCATGCCCTGGAGAAGGAAATGGCAACCCACTCCAGTATTCTTGCCTGGAGAATCCCAGGGATGGCGGAGCCTGGTGGGCTGCCGTCTATGGGGCCGCACAGAGTTGGACATGACTGAAGTGACTTAGCAGCAGCAGCAGCAGCAGCAGCAGCATAACTCACTTGTAGAATCTCTGACTTAGGTCATTCCCTTTGCTCACATTTAGCTTAATCTATCATTTTATCAAGAAGAGGAGCATTTCTAAAAAATTGGGAAGGTTGTGCAGATAATTGAGCTTCCTCACTTATCTAACATTTAGTTTAGTTCAATCGCTCAGTTGTGTCTGACTCTTTGTGACCCCATGGACTGCAGCATGCCAAGCTTGCCTGTCCACCACCAACTCCCGGAGCTTGCTCAAACTCATGTCCATTGAGTCAGCAATGCCATCCAATCATCTCATCCCCTGTCATCCCCTTTTCCTCCTGCCTTCAATCTTTCCCGGCATCAGGGTCTTTTCCAATGAGTCAGTTCTTCGCATCAGGTGGCCAAAGTATTGGAGTTTCAGCTTCAACATCAGTCCTTCCAATGAACACGCAGAACTGATTTCCTTTAGGATGGACTAGTTTGATCTCTTTGCTGTCCCAGGGAATCTCAAGAGACTTTTCCAACACCAATTTGATTCTAGCTTGTGCTTCATTCAGTCCAGCATTTCACATGATGTATTCTCCATATAAGTTAAATAAGCAAGGTGACAATCTACAGCCTTGACATACTCCTTCCCAATTTGAAACCAGCCCATTGTTCCATGTCCAGTTCTAACTGTTGCTTCTTGACCTGCATACAGATTTCTCAGAAGGCAGGAGTTGGTCTGGTATTCCCATCTCTTTAAGAATTTTCCATAGTTTGTTGTGATCCACACAGTCAAAGTCTTTGGCATAGTCAATGAAGCAGAAGAAGATGTTCTTCTGGAACCCTCTTGCTTTTTCAAAGATAGAAGAAGATGTTTTTCTGGAACTCTCTTGCTTTTTTTGATGATCCAACAGATTTTGGCAATTTGACCTCTGGTTCCTCTGCCTTTTCTAAATCCAGCTTAAACATCTGGAAGTTCTTTGTTCATGTATTGCTGAAGCCTGGCTTGGAGAATTTTGAGCATTACTTTGCTAGTGTGTGAGACGAGTGCAATCATGTGGTAGTTTGAACATTCTTTGGCATTGCCTTTTTTGGGGATTGGAATGAAAACTGACCTTTTCCAGTCCTGTGGCTCCTGCTGAGTTTTCCAAATTTTCTGGCATTTGAGTGTAGCTCTTTAACAGCATTATCTTTTAGGATTTGAAATGGCCAGCTGGAATTCCATCACCTCCATTAGCTTTGCTCATAGTGATGCTTCCTAAGGCCCACTTGGCTTTGCACTCCAGGATGTCTGGCTCTAGATGAGTGATCACAGCATCGTGATTATCTGGGTCAATAAGATCTTTTTTGTATAGTTCTTCTATGTATTCTTGCCACATCTTCTTAATATCTTCTGCTTCTGTTAGGTCCATACCATTTCTGTCCTTTTTTGTGCCCATCTTTGCATGAAATATTCCCTTGGTATCTCTAATTTTCTTGAAGAGATCTCTAGTCTTTCCCATTCTATTGTTTTCCTCTAGTTCTTTGCATTGATCCCTGAGGAAGCCTTTCTTATCTCTCCTTGCCATTCTTTGGAAATCTGCATTCAAATGGGTACATCTTTCCTTTTCTCCTTTGCCTTTCACTTCTCTTATTTTCATAGCTGTTTGTAATTCCTCCTCAAACAACCATTTTGCCTTTTTGCATTTCTTTTTCTTGGGGATGGTCTTGATCTCTGCATCCTGTATAATGTTACTAACCTCTGTCCATAGTTCTTCAGGCACTTTGTCTATCAGATCTAATCCCTTAAATCTGTTTGGAGTGCTGGGTGGCAGTTGTGCAGTGCTGGAGTGACTGTGAAGAGATATCCCAGGTCCAAGGGAAAAGGAGAAGCCGAGAAAGATGGTAGGGGGGCGAAATTGCATTTAGAATCAAACCCCATACTAGCCAGAGACTCTTAGAGGGTTCAAACATACCTTGTGCACACCAGGACCCAGAGACTCCACAGAGACTGACACAGAACTGTGTTTGGATGTCTCCTGAGGAGGTACAGGTCGGCAGTGGGCTGCTGTGTGGGCAGGGGCTCTGCGTGAAGTAGACCTGGGTGTGGCATAAGCCCTTTTGGAGGAAGTCACCATTAACCCCACCACAGAGCCACCAGAGCTTACACAGGACTGGGAAACAGACTCTTGGAGGGCACAAACAGAACATTTTGTGCACCAGGACGCAGGATAAAGGAGCAGTGACCCCACAAGAGACTGACCCAGACTTGCCCATGAGTGTCCAGGAGTCTATGGCAGAGGCGTGGGCCAGCCATGGCAGAGGCGTGGGCCAGCCAAATGCCTAATCAGAGGCACTGAGTGTAGCAGTGCATGCGTGGGACATTTTGAAGGAGGTCGCCATTATCTTCATTACCTCCACCATAGTTTGGCCTCAGGTCAAATAACGGGGAGGGAACATAGGCCCATCCTTCAAGAGAAAATTGGATTAAAGATTTACTGAGCATGGCCCTGCCCATCAGAATAAGAACTAGTTTCCCCCTCAGTCAGTCTCTCCCATCTGGAAGCTTCCATAAGCCTCTTATCCTTCTCCATCAGAAGGCAGACAGACTGAAAATCACAATCACAGAAAACTAACCAATTTTATCACATGGACCACAGCCTTGTCTAACTCAATGAAACTATGAGCCATGCCATGTAGGGCCATCCAAGACGGACGGGTCATGGTGGAGAGTTCTGACAAAGCATGGTCCACTGGAGAATGGAATTGCAAACCACTTCAGTATTCTTGCCTAGAGAACCCCATGAACAGTATGAAAAGGCAAAGAGATAGGACACTGAAAGATGAACTCCCCAGGTTGATAGGTGCCCAATACGCTACTGGAGATCAGTGGAGAAATAATTTCAGAAAGAAGGAAGAGATGAGCCAAAGCAAAAAACCACACCCAGTTGTGGATGTGACTGGTGATGGAAGTAAAGTCTGATGCTGTAAAGAGCAATATTGCATGGGAACCTGGAATGTTAGATCCATGAATCAAGGCAAATTGGAAGTGGTCAAACAGGTGACGGCAAAAGTGAACATTGACATTTTAGGAATCAGTAAACTAAAATGGAATGGAATGGGTGAATTTAACTCATATGACCATTATATCTACTACTGTGGGCAAGAATCCCTTAGAAGAAATGGAATAGCCATCATAGTCAACGAAAGAGTCTGAAATGCAGTACTTGGATGCAATCTCAAAAACAACAGAATGATCTCTGCTCATTTCCAAGGCAAACCATTCAATATTACAATAATCCAAGTCTATGACCCAACCAGTAATGCTGAAGAAGCTGAAGTTGAACGGTTCTATGAAGACCTATAAGACCTTTTAGAACTAACACCCAAAAAAGATATCCTTTTCATTATAGGGGACTGGAATGCAAAAGTAGGAAGTGAAGAAATGCCTGGAGTAACAGGCAAATTTAGTCTTGGAGTACGGAATGAAGCAGGGCAAAGGCTAACAGAGTTTGCAAAGGGAATGCACTGGTCATAGCAAATACCCTCTTCCAACAACACAACAGAAGACTCTATACATGAATATCACCAGATGGTCAATCCGAAATCAGATTGATTATATTCTTTGCAGCCAAAGATGGAGAAGATCTATACAGTCAGCAAAAACAAGACTGGGAACTGAGTGTGGCTCAGTTCATGAACTCCTTACTGCTAAATTTAGACTTAAATTGAAGACAGTAGGGAAAACCACTAGACCATTCGGGTATGACCTAAATCAAATCCCTTATGATTTTACAGTGGAAGTGACAAATAGATTCAAGGGATTGTATTTGATAGACAGAATGCTTGAAGAACTATGGACAGGATTAAGTTTCCCTATAATATATCATGTTTTATTTCTTTCTTAAAGTCTAGATTAGCTCCAATAATGGTATTATAGAAAGCTGGATTGTTTTCTTTTGGGATAAATGTTTCTAAGTCACTTACTTCAGTTTTATTTTTTACATAAATCTCTAAGATTTTAACAAACCTTCTCAATCTTTCTTCTTTTTGAAATTATCCTATGAGGAATATGAGTTGACCACAGAGGTGTTTTTCTGGCTTTCATCTACACTATTCCAGGCTGAGAAAGCCCAGTTAGAAAATATGCATTGAGGAGAAAAGTGTAAGTGATAACTATAAACAATGGTATAAGCACATGGCTCTGCACTGATATAAATCGTTATCTAGTTTCTAAGGCACTTTACAGAGGAACTGATTTTGGCTTGCATTTTCCTTCACTCCGTGAAGTTAGGAGATGTAGATTGTAGAGATGGCCTCAAGGTGGCAGTGATTACACGTAATTGCTTCAAGTAACCCAAAGCCCTGTGATTTTCTGAGGGTGAGTGTTGGTGAACGTTGGCTGAAAATACTTAGGAATATCTTTTATTTTTTCTCTCAATGGAATAATTCATTTCTCTCTGTCAGGACAGCACCAAATTTCCCACACTACAATCTTTCCTCCTTTTGCTGTTGCAATGATCCTAGAATTTTATCATCCTGACTACGTAAAAATGATCCAACATGAAATGAAATGGTAATTACTGAAATGGTAATTTCAGTAAGAGAAATTACCAGTACAGAATGACTTGTAGCTCTATGCCCCATACAAGAAGTCAATTAGATTCCTGTTTTATTTTAAATTCCATCCTAGATTATTCTTAGGTATATTTTTTATGAAGCAAATCTGTGCTGCATACCACCCCTAAGTATTCTTGTAGGACAACAGTTTTTGTTTTGTTTCCTGTAGGTTTCATCTTTCATCGCTGGTTCTTTCAGTGTAACCAGGCATGTCTACACACTTACTACTGTATAATGTTTTTCTCACAATCTCTCATGTGAAGTAGAGGGTATCTAGAGCCCAGGGATTTATACTCAATATCTTGTAATAACCTATAATGGAAATGAATCTTTAAAAAATACTATATATGTATGTATATTATATATATATATATAGTGTTTTTATATATACACACATACATATATCACTGATCCTGTTCGTGATGCCAATTGTCTTGCATCTGTTCACACTGTTCGTTGAACCCAGGGTAGGCAAGGCACAAGCTAAGAGGCTGAAAGAAGACTCAAGGAGCCATAGGAACGCAGACACATTTATTCTTTCCTGGCTGGTATAGCGGCCATAACACAGACTCTCTCCTGGCTGACATAGCAGTCAGAGCAGCAGTCACAGCATAACCATAGTGTAGCAATAACTAGCCATGACATGCCTCATATAACATAACCATGATGCCACACCAATGTAGTCCCAATGTCATAGCAGCCAGGGCTTTTGTGATGAAGCTCTTACAGGCACACCGCACAAAGCAGCTCATGACCAAGAGAATACTTCATGTTGCACATGGGCCTTGCTATAAGTGATCTCAGCTGCTACATAAACATTATTTACAAAATGTGGAGCAAGCAAGTGTGAGAGACTGTGGGGTGAGAGAGCCTGATCACATCATCTTGGCTAATTTGCTCTCTCCTCACTATATATGTGTGTGTGTGTGTGTATATATATATATATATATATAATTGAATCACTTTGCTGTATGCTCAAAAGTAACAAAATGTTGTAAATTAACTGAACTACAGTACAAAAACAAAGAATGCTGTTCCATACCCCCTACCCCCAAATAATTAGAAAAGACATGTTGAAACATGGTATTTTAGAAAGCCAGACTGGAAGTTGGCTTTTCACGATGAAATAAAACTTGGCCCTAGGCCTGGGGCACCCAAGCCAGATGATCCAGCTGCACTGTGGTGGCATTCTTGAGGGGCCAGGTTGTCATCCACCCATCCATCCACTTATCCATTCAGTAAGTTTACCTTGAGTTCCTAATAGGTAAAGGAACTCTTTTAGGTTCTGGTGATGAAACAGGGAGTTAAAAACAAATCCAAGTTTTGCAGGGCTTACATTCTAATGAGAAAAGTTGCTTTTTCTTGACTGCAAATTAATGAATTAATAACCTGAAGTAAGAGCTCCAACTGAATGGAAGACAGTCTTTGGAGAGCATGTGTCAAGGAAACCTAACAATAGCCAGGGATTAGAGTGGGAGCTGTCAGCTGAGGCTTCTCTTGAGAAGTGATTTTGGGCTAAACTCTGAAAATGAACAGGAATGAAATGTATCTTCAGTCAGAGGGAACACAGTGTGAAAAAGGCCTGTGGCAGGAGTTTGACTTGCTTAAGGGTGTGAAAGATAACCAGCGAGGCTGCATTACAGAAAATCTCCAAAGATGTGGTATGATGCCACTTGAGAGAAGACCTTGAAGGCCTTGTAGATGATTAGAATTCTTTGTTTCCAGAAAAATGAGAAGTGATTGGTCAAAATGTTTTGAGCTGTAGAGTATTACTAGATTTCATTTTAAAGTGATCCTTCTGGAAATTATTTGGGAAAAAATTAGTAGCCAGTTTACTTTGGGGAGAATAACTATTATCATAGGTCTGGGAGAGATAACAGTAACATTGATTTTGTTATAAAGTGGAATAGAGGAAAATATACTGAATTGAGAGAGATTTGAGAAGTATTACGATTTGGTGATAGATTGAAAAAGAAAGGTTAGTGAATGGACATTCAGGGAGGATACTCTAGTTTTAATAATTTAAGTTTCCAGGTGAAATATACATAAGCATATATATACCTTATACATGTAAATATATACATATACATTTATGAATAGGTCTGTGTGTTTACTTATTACATTTTACTGTAGCTTGGATTTCCCCTGTGGTTCGGTGGTAAAGAATCTGCCTACAATTCAGGAGACCTGGATTTGATCCCTGGGTCTGGAAGATCCCCTAGACGAGGACACAGCAAGCCACTCCAGTATTCTTGCCTGGAGAATGCCATGGACAGGAGCCTGGCAGGTTACAGTACGTAAGGTTGCAAAGAGTCAGACACGATTGAAGTGACTAACCACACACACACTGTAGCACATCACAAACACAGGAGATACACAGATTTTAAGAATACAGCTCAACAGGTTAGCAACAAATAACTGGAAGATAACATACCATCTTAGGCAGTAAATTTTACTGGCACCACTGAAGCCCTTTTTGTGCTCCCTCTAAGACTTACACTTAAAGATAGCCATTATCTTGAATTCTAATCCCAGATATTAGTTTTGCCTGTTTTTGAATATAAAAGGACTTTTACAGTGCAATTATTTTGTTCTTTGTTAAAATATTGTTAGCAAAATTTAATCCATGATGTAGTTTGTAGCAGTAGTTTATTCACTTTGATGCTCTATAACATTTCATGTTTTGGTTTATATATATATGTAACATATATTTGTATTCAGTTGCTTCAGTTGTGTCCAATTCTTTGCAACCCTATGGACCATAGCCCACCAAGCTCTTCTCTCCATGGGATTTTCCCAGCAAGAATACTGGAGTAGGTTATCACTTCCTCCTCCAGGGGATCTTTCTGACCGAGGGATTGAACACTTGTCTTCTGCATCTCCTGCACTGCAGGCAGATTCTTTATTGCTGAGCCACCAGGGAAGCCACATATACGTATACATAAAGAAAGTGAAAGAAAGAAAGTGAAGTCTCTCAGTCGTGTCCAACTGTTTGCAACCCCATGGACTGTAGCCTACCAGGCTTCTCCGTCCATGGGATTTTCCAGGCAAGAGTACTGGAGTAGAGTGCCATTGCCTTCTCCAGGGGATCTTCCCAACCCAGGGATCTAACCTGGCTCTCCCGCATTGTACATATACATATGTATATGCAAATATATGTATGTACAAAATTATATATATAGGTCTGTATATATATATATACATATATATATATATGCAAGAGAGTCTACTGTTGGCTTTTGTTTGGAGCCATTATGAATAATGTTGCTATAATCATTTATGCCCATTTTAAATATTTTGAGTATTACGTACATGTCTTTTAAGTTATATATATATGCATACATGCATAGTTATATAAGTATATATCTAATACTGTGTGTGTGAATCTTTTTCTTGCCTGTACACCTGTGAATAGTTATTGTACAATAAGGTTAGTATATATTCAATTTTAGCAAGCAGCCCAACAGAAAATAGCCTGACTATTTTCTGAAGTGTTGTAGCAGTGAGAATTCATAGTTCACATTTAAAAAAAAATCTTATTTACTTAAAAACTATTCACTATTTTTAAAAGAGTATTTAATATGCATTTCTCTGGCAACTTTTGAAGTTGAGCATTGTTTATGTTCATATGATTTATGCTTATGTTCATATGGTTATATGCCATTTGTATATCTTATTTAGCAAAACAACAATTCATTTTTTTTGCCTACTTATCTGGTGGTATGTCTGCATTTTACACATGTGTGTATAAGAATTATATATATTCTGGATACCAGTATTTTGTTTTATATATATACACATATCAATAAGTGGTTAAGAAAATACCTCGGTGTAGGCATGTGACTTCCTGTAGCTAATGGGGCATTAGAAAACATGATGAAAAAACAGGTATGAAAGCTGCTTGTACATTGTCTTCTCTTATTGCTGGGAACCATTCTGCCTTCAATGTGAACAAACCTCGCTTAGCCCTTAGATGAGGAAACATCGCAAGGGATAAGGCCCCATTTATTATAGTTTTCCCAGCATCTACAATGAGGTTCCAGACATGTGTAAGAGACATCATTTAATCATTCAGCTTCACTGAATCAGTCAAGTTCGGAGGTACTGTCCAGACAATCTACAGAATTATAAGAGATAATAAATGTTTGTTATTCTAAGCCACTAAATTTGGAGTGGTTTATTCCACACTTAAGGCAAATATATTGGTGACCAACCAGTCAGTGTCCCAAAGCACATTATCAGAAAAGCTGGTGAAACCCCAAAGATCATGAGCATCAAATTCAGCCCCTTGGAACAATTGTGAATAAGCTGTTTGTTGTCCAGAAGGTAATTATATATAATTTTATATTGATTAGCAGAAAGTTCATTCTCCACTATAATCTTAGAGAGCCTTTAGAAATTATCCTTTTCAAAATAATTTTATATAGAAAAAACTAAAACAAATTAACCCCTCCCAACCTAAAAAGCTATAGAGTGGATGCTCTAAAACTGAAATACATTAAAAGTGTTTTTATTTTCAAGATGCTGTCACACTCTTGCTTCAATTTCCCTTTGTCATTGTAGTTTCTGAAAAAGGGATGATTTCATATGCAAATAATGTTTGCCTTCTAGGTTTTTTTTATATTTACACACATGATCTTTATTCCAACTGACTGTCGTTATAAATACAGAATTACTATAGTTGAGTGATAAACTAGATTAATTGACTCAGAAGGCCAATATGTAGGGCAGGATTACAGAACTGTGCTTAATAAAAGAAAATAGAAGACAGAGGTAGTATAAGGAAATTTATTAGGAATGAGAAATAATAACACATTCTGACTCTGAGCCTCAGGGAACTAGCCTTGTATGACTGCCTCCGGTATAGGCTGGCACCAAGAGCCCCATAGAGGGAACCTGCTGATTGTGCCTCCAGGAGCTTAAGGCTAGACTCTGCTGTCTTGGGTTTAGTGAAGAGGAACTGATAGGAAGAATCTTTCTTCCTGAAAAATTCAAGTTAAAATTAACCTTGGGTAAGAAGGCCATGGTCTTTACCCTAGTTTTGAGCTTTCAATTTAGTCCACTCTACACAAATATACATTCACTGAGCCCAGCAAATTAAGCCTAAAATAAAATCAATCTCCTAGGCAACCGAGCAATTAACTAAAAGTGTAAAAAATCCAATTGTTCCTCACCCGAGGAATGGATGAGCAAGCTTTGATGGGCCCACACATTGAACTCCACACAGCAATAAAAAAGGGTAAAGTGATGCACACAACTGTACGAATCCTAACTGCACTACACTGAGTGACAGAAGTTAGACAAAATGTTACACACATTTAAATTTCCACTTTAGAAAATGCTGGTAAAGTGAAAAGTTTAAGTTGAGAAACTACATCAATGACTTCCAGAAGCTTGGATTGGAAGAAGCATTGACAATGAAATAGCATGGAAGAAATTCTTATTATGATGAAAGTGAAAGTGAAAATGTGAGTTGCTCAGTCGTGTCTGACTCTTTGCAACCCCATGAACTGTAGCCCACTAGGCTCCTCTGTCCATCGAATTATCCAGGCAAGAACACCGGCGTGGTCAGCCTTTCCCTTCTTCAGGGGATCTTCCCAACCTAGGGATTAAATCCAAGTCTCCTGCATTGCAGGCAGATTCTTCACCATCTGAGTCACCAGGAAAGTCCCTAGTATAAGATTAAGTGGCACAGAATAAACGCGACCACCAAGTACCAATTATGTGATCAAGAAATACACTGTAGGGCAACTATATTCAGTATCCTATAATAAATCAAAATGGAAAAGAGTATGAGAAAGTACACATTTTTTTGTATAACTGAAACACTTTGCTGTACAGCAGAAACAGTACATTATGATGTTACAAGATTGTATATCAACCATACTTTAATAAAAAATACATTGTAAATTTCAGTGTTAGATATCTACTTTCTGCCATTACGTTCTAAAGTAAATTAATTATTCTTCAGTGTTATTCTTCAGAGTTTGCCTAATGCAACTCTTTGCCTGGAGCAATTTCCTCATAGGACCACACGTGTGAGGACCAGAAGTTAAGCCAGAGAACTACTGAGCTGTTGGTATATGAATAAATCAGTTCAGTTCAGTTGCTCAGTCGTGTCCGACTCTTTGTGACCCCATGAATCGCAGCACTCCAGGCCTTCTTGTCCATCACCAACACCCTGAGTCCACCCAAACCCATGTCCATCGAGTCGGTGATGCCATCCAACCATCTCATCCTCTGTTGTCCCCTTCTCCTCCTGCCCTCAATCTTTCCCAGCATCAGGGTCTTTTCCAATGAGTCAGCTCTTCACATCTGGTGGCCAAAGTATTGGAGTTTCAGCTTCAATATCAGTCTTTCCAGTGAACACCCAGGACTGATCTCCTTTAGGATGGACTGGTTGGATCTCCTTGCAGTCCAAGGGACTCTCAAGAGTCTTCTCCAACACCACAGTTCAAAAGCATCAATTCTTCTGTGCTCAGCTTTCTTCACCGTCCAACTCTCACATCCATACATGACTATTGGAAAAACCATAGCCTTGACTAGACGGACCTTTGTTGGCAAAGTAATGTCTCTGTTTTTTTAATATGCTATCTAGGTTGCTCATAACTTTCCTTCCAAGGAGTAAGCATCTTTTAATTTCATTGCTGCAATCACCATCTTCAGTGATTTTGGAGCCCAGAAAAATAAAGTCAGCCACTGTTTCCACTGTTTCCCCATCTATCTGCCATGAAGTGATGGGACCAGATGCCATGATCTTAGTTTTCTGAATGTTGAACTTTAAGCCAACTTTTTCACTCTCCTCTTTCACCTTCATCAAGAGGCTCTTTAGTTCTTCTTCACTTTCTCCCATAAAGATAGTGTCATCTGCATATCTGAAGTTATTGATATTTCTCCTGGCAATCTTGATTCCAGCTTGTGCTTCCTCCAGCCCAGTGTTTCTCATGATGTACTCTGCATGGAAGTTAAATAAGCAGGGTAACAATATACAGCCTTGATGTACTCTTTTTCCTATTTGGAACCAGTCTGTTGTTCCATGTCCAATTCTAACTGTCGCTTCCTGACCTGCATACAGGTTTCTCAAGAATCAGGTCAGGTGGTCTGGTATTCCCATCTCTTTCAGAATTTTCCACAGTTTATTGTGATCCATACAGTCAAAGGCTTTGGCATAGTCAATAAAGCAGAAATAGATGCTTTTCTGATATTCTCTTGCTTTTTTGATGATCTAGCGGATGTTGGCAATTTGATCTCTGGTTCCTCTGCCTTTTCTAAAACCAGCTTGAACATCTGGAAGTTCATGGTTCACATATTGCTGAAGCCTGGCTTGGATAATTTTAAGCATTCCTTTCTAGCATGTGAGGTGAGTGCAATTGTGTGGTAGTTTGAGCATTCTTTGGCATTGCCTTTCTTTGGGATTGAAACAAAAACTGACCTTTTCCAGTCCTGTGGCCACTGCTGAGTGTTCCATTTTTGCTGGCATATTGAGTGCAGCACTTTCACAGCGTCATCTTTCAGAATTTGAAATAGCTTAACTGGAATTCCATCACCTCCACTAGCTTTCTTCGTAGTGATGCTTCCTAAGGCCCACTTGACTTCACATTCCAGGATGTCTGGCTCTAGGTGAGTGATCACACCATCGTGATTATCTGGGTCATGAAGATCTTTTTTGTACAGTTCTTCTGTGTGTGGAACCAGTTGTTTCACATCAGATATGGCTAGAATTACTTCCAACATATACTAATGACTTCATGCAAATCACCAGAAGCTGCCTTAGTTTGTGCACATGTTTTGTCCCTCCAGGAGACCAATTCTGAAAAGATAGCATTGTTTTGGACTAAAGCAACTCAACCCTAGAACAGGGGTTGGCAATTGAAGCACAAACCGGATTTCAGCCGGTCTGCCACCCTCCTGGGTTTCTTTGAGTGGAGCATAGCTTGTTCAACCTATTCATTGTTTTTCTTTCTTTCTTTCTTTCTTTTTTTGATAAAAGACAATTTCATCTTCTTAAAACAACTCCACAGAAAAGGCGAGTACCATAGTCTAAATAAGACTCATTTGATATCAATAGCATACATTACGGAGAAGGCGATGGCACCCCACTCCAGTACTCTTGCCTGGAGAATCCCATGGATGGAGGAGCGTGGTAGGCTGCAATCCATGGGGTCGCGAAGAGTCGGACACGACTGAGTGACTTCACTTTCACTTTTCCTTTCATGCATTGGAGAAGGAAATGGCAACCCACTCCAGTGTTCTTGCCTGGAGAATCCCAGGGACGGAGGAGCCTGGTGAGCTGTTGTCTACAGGGTCCCACAGAGTTGGACATGACTGAAGCGATTTAGCAGCAGCAGCAGCGGTAGCATACATTATATAAAACTTGGAATCTCAAAGGAAATAAACATTCCACTGACATTTTGCTTACATAAGTTCACCTAACAAATGCTCTTCCTTCACCATGAAGTTAGACAGTGACTCAGTCCCAATGTTTGGTTTATTTTGACTCAGTCAAAATAGATGAAAATCTGGATATGGGCTCCAGACTCTGTCCTGTTCCATCATGAGATAAACTGGAAGTGAGTATGAACACGGCCATCTGCTTTGGAAAGCCACAACTCGTGTTAGCCTTATAAAGCACCAGGTCTGTTGAAGCATCAATCTGTTCATTCTTGACCACAATTATATCCTGGAAAATTCATACTCAAAGTATAAATCCAAATATTGCTTGGGGCTTAGGAGTCCCTATATGATTTTAAAACCACAGACTATTTATTTTTAGGCAACAAACCTATGAATTAGACTCCTAGGGAGACACACATTTAAGGGAAAACAAAAGATGCTTAATTTTTCCAAATTATAAAAGTTACAGATTTAAAATATGGCAGTGAGATGATACAGAAAAGTATATTAAAAAAGAAAGTGAAAAGCACCCTTAACACCCCATTCCTAAGAATTAATAGCTAGTATATATATGTATATGTATATATGTATGTATATATATATGTACATATATATATATAACTGTATTTCAAACATATGTATATATATATATTTTTTTCTGTACTTAAATTTATCCAATAAACATCAATATTAATGACATCCAGGTCTTATCTGAACACGGACATGAAAATAGAAGATGAGCTTCTATATAGAAAAAGACCTCTAATCAAGTTTCCATATATGAATCAAGATTGAATGGTTGTTCCTTCCTTTCTATGTACTTGGTGACCTTGAAGAAGAAAGAGACAGAGATCAACAATGAGATGACCCTGATTATACATCTCTTCTTTCATTCACACTGTGTCACCTTGCTATAGGCCACATCCCTTTTTCTCTTTCAGTCTAGAAGGCTCTTCTCCCACTCTCACCTAGCTTCTTTAGTGAATTCCTCTTTTGAGTCACCACCTCCAATTCTTAGTTGGGACCCTCAAGTGAGATATGCACTCATATCCAGCATGAGCGCATGTGGACAGGCAGGAGTTGTTGGAGAACAAGAGGAAGGAAGGAGCAAGTGTACTCAAGGTTAAGAGTTGAAGGGAAATTTCTTACTGGGAGAAAAGGTGGAAGGAAGGGGCAAAAGGTATTCCTGGTGCCATGCTGTGAAGGAAGGATTGGGCTGTCTCTTTGAGAGCTTGAGAACTGGCAAGACTGAAGAGCATGTGCATTTCTGAGTGCCTGGATATGTCAGCCTTTGAGTTTGATCTGTTCGCATTCCAGTGCAGGCACACCTCAGAGATATTATGTGTTCAGTTCCAGATCACTGTGATAAAACAAATGTTGTAAAAAAGTGACACCTAATTTTTTGCTTTCTCAGTGCATATAAAAATTATGTTTTCACTATCCTGTAGCCTATTGTGTGCAAGAGTATTAATGTATATACTTTAATCAAAAAATACATTATTACTAAAAACTGCTAACCCTCATCTGTCTCTCAGCCTTCATAGAATTGAAGAGTGTTAGGGCCTTACCCTCGGAGAAGGCAATGGCACCCCACTCCAGTACTCTTGCCTGGAAAATCCCATGGACGGAGGAGCCTGGTAGGCTGCAGTCCATGGGGTCGCTAAGGGTCAGACACAACTGAACGACTTCACTTTCACTTTTCACTTTCATGCACTGGAGAAGGAAATGACAACCCACTCCAGTGTTCTTGCCTGGAGAATCCCAGGGACGGCGGAGCCTGGTGGGCTGCCGTCTATGGGGCCGCACAGAGTTGGACACGACTGAAGTGACTTAGCAGCAGCAGCAGCAGCAGCAGGGCCTTACACTGGGGATACTGTGGCTGGTTTAATCTTCTATCCAGACTACTAAAACTTTTCCCATATCAACAATAAGACTGTTTTTCTTTCTTACCATTCATGTGTTCACTGAGATAAAAATTTTAATTTCCTTTAAAAATTTATTCTGAGCATGCGCAACTTGTCTATTTGGTACAAGAGGCCTAGTTTTTGACCTCTTTTCTTCCTTCCTCACTAAGCTTAATCATTTCTAGTATTTGATTTAATGAAAGAGATACGTGACTCTTCCTTTCACTTGAACATTTAGAGGCCTCTGTAGTGTTACTAATTGGCCTAATTTCAATATTCCTTTGTTTCAGGGAATAGGGAGTCCCAAAGGCAGAAAGAAAGATAGGGGAATGGTGCATCAGTGCAGCAGTCAGAACACCCATAACATTTATCAAAGAAATTATCCAACTTAGTAGGGTGTGTAGTTCATGGCACCCTGAAATGATTTCAGCAGTAACATCAAACTCACTGATCACAGACCACCATGACAAATATAACAATAACGAAAACGCTTGAAATATTATGAGAATTACCAGATGTGAAAAGAAGAGTCAAAGCGACAAATGTTTTGGAAAAATTGTGCCAATAGACTTGCTCTACACAGGATTGCTACAAACCTCCAATTTGTAAAAACAACACAGTATCTATGAAGCACAATAAAGTGCAATAAAGCAAGGTATGCCTGTATTAGCCTTTGTTAGTGTTCCAGGAATCCGTCCTACATGGATGTATGTATGTGAGTGTGACAAAGATCATGGGATTTGTCCTGTAGGATAAACTACAACAGAAGTGGTTTATCCTACAGGACAAATCCCATGATCTTGAAACAAATCTTGAAGCCCAGATTTACTAAGTAATCTACCTGGTCTGAAGATTCAAACAATTCTATAATATTTAGCTTTGATTTCATATTCTATAATAGCTTCTCTGAAATTTCTTTCTTCAATATGATAAAAAATATCCTTTATGAAAGCTATAAGACACAGATGAAGAAGTCAAAGACAACACAAACAGATCAAAAGATATAACTTGTTATCGGATTGGAAGAATCAATATTGTTAAGATGACTATACCACTCAAGGCCATAAATAGATTTAATGCAATCCCTATCAAGTTCCCAATGACATTTTTTACAGAACTGGAAGTAAAATTTTCAAATTTCTGTGGAAACACAGAAGACCCCAAATAGTTAAAATAATCTTGGAAAATAAGAATGGAGCTGGAGGAATCATGGTCTCTGACTTCAGACTACTTCAAATCTACAGTAATCAAAACAGTATGTACTGCTGCACAAACTCAAGGATTTGTGATCAATTAACCTATAACCAAGGAAGAAGGAATGTACAATGGAGAAAGACAGTTCCTTCAATGAGTGGTATTGGGAAACCGGACAGCTTACATCTGAAAGAATGAAATTAGGTCATTCTCTGATACCATACACAAAAGCAAACTCAGAATGGATTAAGGACCTAAAAGTAAGACTGTGTGCTCTAAAACTTTTAGAGGAAAGCAGAGGCAGAACACTCTTGGCATAAATTGCAACAATATTTTTTTAAATCAGTTTCCTAGAGTAACGTAAATGAAAACAAAAATAACTAAATGTGACCTAATTAAACTTCAACGCTTTTGCACAGCAAACTAAACAAAACGAAGAGACAACCTACTGAGTGAGAGAAAATATTGCAAATGATGCTACCAACAAAGGGTTGATTTCCAAAATACACAACTCATACAGCTTAATATCAAAACGAACAATTAAATAAAAAAATGGGCAGAGGACTTAAACAGACATTTCTTTAAAAAAGACATATAGATGGCAAACAGACCCATGAAAAGATGCTCAATGGCTCTAATTATTGGAGAAACATAAATCAAAACTAAGATGAAATGTCACCTCACACTAGTCAGATTGGCAATCATGGGATGGGGAGGGAGGTGGAAGGGGGGTTCTGGAAGGGGAAACATGTACACCCATGGTGGATTCATGTCAATGTGTGGCAAAACAAATACAATATTGTAAAGTTAAAAAATAGAAAATGAACTAATTAAAAAAAAAAGTCTACATGTAACAAATGCTGGATAGGGTATGGGGAAAAACAAAAAACCTCCTACACTATGGGTGAGATTGTAAATCACAGTCATAATGGAGAATAGTATGGAGTTTCCTTTAAAAACTAAACATAGAGTTACTATGTGATCCTACAATACGTAGGATCTGGAGAAAACTCTAATTTGAAAAAAATACATGTACCACACTGTTCACAGCAGCAGTATTTACAATAGCCATGGTGTACAAGTAACTTGTGCCCTTTGACAGATGAACGGGCAAAGAAGACATGGTGTATATATATAAGGAAACAGTGCTCAGCCATAAAAGGAATAAAACAACGCTATTTGCAGCAACATGGATGGACCCAGAGATTATTTTACAAAGTAAAATAGTCAGACAGAGGAAGAAATACCATATGATAGTACTTACATGTGGAATCTAAAAAAATGGTACAAATGAACTTATTGATAAAACAGAAATAGACTGATAGACATAGAAAACAAACTTATGGTTACCAAAGTGGGTAGCAGTGGGGAAAAGGGAAATAAATTAGGAGTTTGGGATTAATATAACACATTATAACGTATAAAATAAGTGAACAAGGACCTACCGTATAGCACAGGGACTTATATACAATATGTTATAATAGACCATAATGGAAAATAATCAACAAAGAATATGTGTATGTGTGTGTGTGTGTGTCTGTGTCTGTGTAACTGAATCCCTTTGCTGTGCACTTAAAACTAAGACAACATTGTAAATTAATGATGTGCTGTGCTCAGTCATGTTCAAACCTTTGCGACCCTATGGACTGTAGTCCACCAGGCTTCTCTCTCCGTGGGATTTTCTTAGCAAAAATACTGGAGTGGGTTGTCATTTCCTCCTCCAAAATTAACTCTGCTGGGCTATGCTTAGTTGCTCAGTCGTGTCCGACTCTTTTGTGACCCCATAGGCTGTAGCCTGCCAGGCTTCTCTGTTCATGAGGATTCTCCAGGTGAGAATACTGGAGTGGGTTGCTATGCCCTCCTCCAGGGGATCTTCCCAACCCAGGGATAGAACCCAGGTCTTCCGCATTGCAGGTAGGTTCTTTACCATCTGAATACCAGAGAAGCCCAAGAATACTAGAGTAGGTAGCCTGTCTCTTTTCCAGGGGATCTTCCCTGACCAAGGAATCAAACCGGGGTCTCCTGCATTGCAGGCGGATTCTTTACCAACTGCGCTACCAGGAAAGCTCAGAATTAACAATACTTCAATATAAAAAATTAAATTTAAAAATATTCTTTTAAAAAAGAATTATTTACACCCACTAAGTGGCAAGGATTAGTTATTCCACCTGCTGGGCTCTCTGTGTAATAGCAGCAGTCTAGTTTTTTAAAGACTTCTACTTTGGAGCAATGATAACGCACCAGATGATCTTACCTTGATGAAACTATGATTTATGGATCTTAGCTGCCTCTTATCCCTAATTGATGCCAATTCAAAGCAGATGAGTGTAAGCCTATCATCTTCCTTACAGTTTATGCTGGTCAGTCGCCCTCCATAAATGAGGACTTACATCACTCTTGTATTATCTTGTATTTCACAATATATAATTTTATTACATACTGATTTCTGCAAAAGAAAATTAGCAACCATCCTCTGATAATTGGATCAGAAATTTCCACAGCTTTGAAAATGTAGGGTACTAGTGGAAACTTTTGTCTCATACCAGTTGCTATAAGCTGGAGGTCCAGAATTACAGGTACCCAATAGTGTTAGATATCTTGTTCAGTTTATCCTCCCATTAAAATTCTCTATCTATCTTTCCTTCATTTAGGTGTTTCTGCTCTGGGTTCCTCTAGAAAAAGGGATTACTTTCCTAATATTTTTCTGCCTCCATTTCAGAATAGCTGAGATTTCCTAAGGAAATTGGAAGTGGTGTGGTCTGACAAGCTTAACAGCTTTCTCTGGATCTCCCCTAGAACTGAGTAGAAAGGCTATTCATGTCTTATTGTGGGTCTCAAAAGATTGTTGCGAGTCTTCCTTAAGTGGATTGTTATTTCAACATTTGCTCTATCTTTTCTATTTATTCGTTCTTCACTAATCTGCCCAAATTTTGAATCTAGACCATCTGATTTCATTGTTTTAGTTCCTATGTCATTTACTTTATTCAGTAGTTCTACAAATACACTTGTGTACAGTTACTTAGAGTGTGCAGAAAACAACAGTGGGTAAGTAGGGTCACACTAGAATACCTACATAATGGAATATGAAACATACTTCATACAAAAGTTAGGTCAGCTGAGTTTAGTATTTCTATAATGTGTTGGTGCTGAAATATCTACCCTGATTCTAAGACTTTCACAAAAATTTTGCATTTTATTGTCCATATTAATAGCCTAAGCAATGAAACAACTGATTTTTCTAGTCTTTTTAATGCCCATATTTCTCTCTCTAGTTAATGCCAGAATTCGTTGCTCAACAATTTTTGATGAAAGAATGTGAAGAGGTGAGAGACTTTAGAGTTTAAATGATCAGAATCTTAGCTAATTGTTGATAAGATCTGATTCTAGGACAAAGTAATCTATCAATTTCTTACCTTGATTTTTACAGCTGGAATCCAAGCTTGGAAGGGCAATTCTTTATTCTCACTTAAGTTAAGCTGTTACTGAAACAAGTGAGGCAGAACTCAAAAAACACAATCATGAGGAGTGTTCTTTCTCTATCTATCTATATGCCTATGTTAACATGTTAATAATATGTTTATATATATATATATAAACTCTGCACAGGGTGGCTGTGAAAGGATTAGCACAGCTGATAAAATGACTTGATTTTTGGTGAATCACTTTCTAAAGAACTTGCATGCTGTTACTTTGGGAAGAAGGTAAGAGATTATCTTATATTCTGAAGACTGCACCAACTATCCTTGGTCAGGGGGCTTTGAGTTCCTGTGTTTATGAAGTTAACTATATTCACTTGGCAGTTAAGACTTTTACATTCTGGGATTTCAGAAGAAATGCTGCAAAACAATAATGTGGGCTTATCTTATGCACTAAAAACACCCCATTCACAAATATTCCTAGAGCTTGCAGGTAAAGATGACGATTTTAGGAGCTGCCTTTGCCTTTTCAATCAGGCTTTTAGAGATCTTCAGCTTTCAGTCACGGTTAACATTAGACACGGATGAGGCATTGAACACCTCCGGGAACCCACTGCAGCCAAAATAATCTGAATATGGCAATGGTTTTATTTGTGATGAACTTCTCCTTCAGGGCCATATGATAAACCTTCACTTGGAAGAACTGGCCCTCAGTAGCCACTGTGGCATGAAATAACCTTCCTCTTGCCTTCTCTGACATCGTATGTAAATAGTTCCATTGCCTTCAGCACTATCACTTCTTTGGGACCTCTGTGGAAGCCCTCCTCTCTGGAATCTTCTTTAGCTTCTTTATCTTGGTTTCTACTTAGAAGTACACACAGAAAACAGGCACAATTAAGAAAAGGAATGCAGGTTCACTCCTTAATGAGAATCATCTATCGCTTAATTTTGAGCCTCAATAAAGAACATAATTGAGAAGAGTCGGGGGAAATAGAAAAAAGCTAGATGACGATCATTGACATGGTATAGATAATCTAGTGGAATAAATGGAGAAGATTTAAACAGTGATTTTTCTTCTTTTTCTCTGTTTTATGACTCTGGTAGGGAGAATATATTTCTTTAAAAAAAGTGTTGACTCACATGAAAATGTATTTCTGCCAGGAAGAGCTATGTAGAGTAGGGAGGCAATGGGCAGTAGCAGTGCTGTTGTGGAGTGGTTTCTAGTAGAGATGAGAGTGAAAAAAGTCAAAAAGTAATCTTAAATTATCCATCAACTCATTTCCATGTGCAAAATAAGACACAAATAAGGATGGAAGTAAATCACCCTTGACAGCACTGAGAGTAAGGAATGCCTCCTAACAGAAACAGTTGGTTTTGTCCCAGGAGATGAAGTAGCTTAAAGTTCCAGATTAGTAAGCCCCTTTTCAGGAATGTGTTGTGTTAAGAAGTAAGACAGTATTGAAAGAATTCCATGAATTTATGGAATTTGGAAATGACCTGAATAAAGGACATTTTGAAGACTAGCAGAATTAGCCACCCCAAAATATATTTCCCTGTAATAAGATGACCATAAGCTGATTATTCTGAAAAACAGTACACATGGAGGAAGCTTTAAAACCAGAGAGGAAGATGACCTTTTGTAAGGGAAATTTCTATTTATAAATTAAATCTCCATTTTAAGGGTGTCTGTCTCTTAAATGAGGGAAGAAGGAAGGGAAGGAGGACTCTAAATCTCAGGAGAATATTATCACCAGAGGAAAAACTGACTCCAACCTGCATAACAAACATTTCCCTTATTGTTCCTGGTAACTTCCCCATAACTGGCCTCCTCACACTTTTTTTTCTTATGTCTTTCACTAAAGATGGTATTTAAGTTGGTGGCTTAGGCCACCTCAGGGAGTTACTCATTTTTCTATGTGTAGTATATATATTCTTTGTGACCTCATGGATGGCAGCACAACAGTCTCCTCTGTCCTTCACTATCTCGCAGAGTTTGCTCAAATTCATCTCCATTGAGTTGATGATGCAATCTAATGATCTCATCGTCTACTCTCCCCTTCTCCTTTTGCCTTCAGTCTGTCCCACCATCAGGGTTTTCTCCAAAGAGTCAGCTGTTTACATCAGGTGGCCAAAATATTGGAGCTTCAGCTTCAGTAACAGTACTTCCAATGAATATTCAGGGTTGATTTCCTTTAGGACTGACTGGTTTGATCTCCTTGCAGTCCAAGTGACTCTCAAGATTATTTTCCAGCAGCACAATTCAAAAGCATCAGTTCTTCAGTTCTTAACCTCCTTTATGGTCCAACTCTCCCATCCATGCATGACTTCTAGAAAAACCATAGCTTTGATTGTATGAAACTTTGTTGGCAAAGTGATGTCTCTGCTTTTTAATATGCTGTCTAGGTTTGTCATAGCTTTCCTTCCAAGAAGCATGTGCATGCTTGGTCACTAAATCATGTCTAACTCTTTGTGACCCCATGGACTGTAACCCACCAGGCTCCTCTGTCCATGGAATTTTTCTGGAAAAAATACCAGAGTGGGTTGCCATTTCCTCCTCCAGAGGATCTTCCCAACCCTGAGATCAAACCTGTGTCTCCTGCATTGGCAGGCAGATTCTATGTGTAGATTAGGAACAACTGTTATTAATAGTAAACTTCTGCTTATTTTTTCCCTGTTAATCTTTGGTTTAAAACAGGGATCTCAGCTAAGAGCTCAGAAGAGCAGATGGGAAAGTGTTTTTCCTTCTCTAAAGGAAAGAAAATGATAGAATAATGGCAGGACCCTGAGGAGAAGAGTGCCAAAGGAGAAGTCAGGTGTCAGGGCGCTTTTCTATGGCCTCCTGTCTACCCAGTGGCTGCACCATTTCAGTTTGAATTGGAAGGGAGGCCACTGATCTGTAAGAGAAAGTATGAAGGAAATGGTGGGCCATGGGATTTGTAGGGACTCATGGAGATAGGTGAGCCGCCTCCACAGACAACAGTGCTCCTTGTGATCTGACCTGTACCATTGTACAGGCCATGACCTGTGGGTCATGGGGCTCAACTCTGTTAAGCTTCTCATCACTGTGGCTAGTTCTCCCTATATCCAGATGTTCAGTCCAAGGACATGTTAATCAGTAACAACAAATCTCTTACAAGTAACCACAGCAGCACCTTGAGAAGATGTGCACAGGACTTAAGAAAAAATAATGTTCTATAGGCAATATCATGAAAGGAGACCTGATGAACACCTATTCATTGTGTGTATAGGGAGTACTGAAACAGCCTGAGGGTAAATAATAAAGATTATTTTTTAACTTATAAAACAATCATGCAATTATTCTTTAATGTTAAAATAATAATTTATATTTGTATTTCCTGTATCAAATAACACTGGCAAACATAGCAGGTGAAAGAGAAAACATAAATTATAAAAGTCAACTTGGGACAAATTGATATTTTGGGGGGTACACAAAACAAAATTTCAAATCAGAAAGACTATTTAACAAAATACAGCATTTGATAGAGGTGAAATTTCAGACAGTTAAAATTAATTATTTTTGTCTATGTATCCGCGTTTCCTGAATTTTAACAATAATGTTATTTCCGTAATAAAAAAGAGAAAGAATTGGTGATAGTGCTTTGTTTGTTTCTGTATTTCTCCACCCTATTGCACCCTAAGCTCACTCTTTCATGAAGTATTGAAGGAAACACAACAACATTAAACAAATAAGTTATTAATTATACCTACTGTTGAAGAGGAATGATATAGGTGCACACGAGGTCAGAGATTATCCTCACGCAAAGGGCAGCATAATAATAGTAGGAATTTGAAAGCCAGTAGGATCTTTAAATACACACTCGATAACAACATGTATGATCTTATTAATAAAAGACTGTATATCGCAGAGGATTAGTGAGAAGTTCTTTTATGGTTCTATTGATCTCTGTCATTATATTGTAGGGAGGGGGAAATGCTGAAAACAAGAATCTGGTACTTTGGTTGAGAAAGTGCTGGATGAGGTTGGTGGCAGCTTCTGAGGAGTCTGGAGGCAGCCCTCAGTTGCGTGCATGCTGGATGTCGGAAGTTCTGGAAGCTGACTCTGCTTCAGAGTTTCTCTTGGAGTCAACAGCCTTAGTGGTGGTGTATTCTGTTTTCTGAACCTACCTATATATATATATATATATATTTTTTTTTTTTTTTCTTCTGGTAAATGGTTTTCATCATCAAATAAACCAAAACATTTCTCTCCTACTTTCTGTCTGTCTGTCTGTCTCTCTCTTACACACATACACACATTACAGTATTCCCAATATGGCAGTTTTCTACAGAATAATAGCATATCTTGTGATATTCCCAAGACTTCCCCAGCTTGGACCCACCCACCACAATTGCAAACTTCTCTCTGAAAACATTAAAACTTTGTTTAATCCAGGGACCCAAAGAAGATAGAATTGCATGGTATGTTTAGGTAGGCATATGAGACCTAGGAGGCAGATTAGCCTCCTTGGGATTCCCTTGCTCCAAGGAGGATTTGGAGCAGTGGAATGATCTTCTGGGAGTCGGAATGACAGTGTCAGAAGTTTAGGCAGATGGGACCTTAGAAATGTCAATCATAAGATTTTATGCATGAAAAAGTAGAGTTGACTTATGGTGTACATATATGTCATTGTCATAGCAGAGAGCCAGTGGCCTGAGTTTTCTCTGATTAGACCATGGCCACTTGGACCTGGTTCAAAATTGCAAAAGGAGTCTATCAAGGCTGTATATTGTCACTCTACTTATTTAATTTATATGTAGAGTACATTATGTGAAATGCCAGGCTGGATGAGGCTCATGCTAGAATCAAGATTGCCAAGAGAAATATCAATAACTTCAGATATGCAGACGACATCACCCTAATGGCAGAAAATGAAGAGGAACTAAAAAGCCCCTTGATGAAGATGAAAGATGAGAGTGAAAAAGTTGGCTTAAAACTCAACATTCAAAAAATGAAGATCATGGCATCTGGTCCCATCACTTCATGTCAAATAGATGGGAAAACAATGGAAACGGTGACAGATTTTATTTACTTGGGCTCCAAAATCATTGCCGACAGACTGAAGCCATGAAATTAAAAGACACTTGCTCCTTGGAAGAAAAGCTATGACAAACCTAGACAGCATATTAAAAAGCAGAGACATCACTTTGCCAACAAGCGTCTATATAGTCAAAGCTATGGTTTTTCCAGTAGTCATGTATGGATGTGAGAGTTAGACCATAAAGAAGGCTGAGTGCCAAAGAACTGATGCTTTCAAACTGTAGTTCTGGGGAAGGCTCTTGAGAGTCTCTTGGACAGCAAGGAGATCAAACAGTAAGGAGTCAATCCTAAAGGAAATCGGTCCTGAATATTCATTGGAAGGGCTGACACTGAAGCTGAAGCTCCAATTCTTTGGCCACCTGATGCAAAGAGCTGACTTTTGAAAAGACCCTGATGCTGGAAAAGACAGTTGGATGGCATAATGGAGTCAATTGTCATGAGTTTGAGCAAACTCCAGGAGATAGTGAAGGACAGGGAAGCCTCATTTGCTGCAGTTGGTGGGGTTGCAAACAGCTGGACACAAATGAGTGACTAAACAACAGCAAAAGCACTCTAATGGCACAAAGTGAAGAGAAACTAAAGATGATGAAGGTAAAAGAGGAAAGTGAAAAAACTGGCTTAAGACTCAACACTCAAAAAACTAAGATCATGGTATCCAGCCCCATCCCTTCATAGCAAATAGAAGGGGAAATTATGGAAACAGTATCAGGTTTTATTTTCTAGGGCTCCAAAATCACTGCGGATAGTGATTGCAGGCGTGGAATTAAAAGACACTTGCTCTTTGAGAAGAAGCCACTTGGAAAGCCCTGATAGTTCAGTGGCAAAGAATCTGCCTGCCAATGCAGGAGAAACAGGTTTGATCCCAGGGTTGGGAAGATCCTCTGGAGGAGGAAATGGCAACCCACTCTAGTATTTTTTCCAGAAAAATTCCATGGACAGAGGAGCCTGGTGGGTTACAGTCCATGAGGTCACAAAGAGTTAGACATGATTTAGTGACCAAGCATGCACATGCTTCTTGGAAGGAAAGCTATGACAAACCTAGACAGCATATTAAAAAGCAGAGACATCACTTTGCCAACAAAGTTTCATACAATCAAAGCTATGGTTTTTCTAGAAGTCATGCATGGATGGGAGAGTTGGACCATAAAGGAGGTTAAGAACTGAAGAACTGATGCTTTTGAATTGTGGTGCTGGAGAATAATCTTGAGAGTCACTTGGACTGCAAGGAGATCAAGCCAGTCGGTCCTAAAGGAAATCAACCCTGAATATTCATTGGAAGTACTGTTACTGAAGCTGAAGCTCCAATATTTTGGCTACCTGATGTGAACAGCTGACTCTTTGGAGAAAACCCTGATGGTGGGACAGACTGAAGGCAAAAGGAGAAGGGGAGGGTAGACGATGAGATCGTTAGATTGCATCATCAACTCAATGGAGATGAATTTGAGCAAACTCTGTGAGATAGTGAAGGACAGAGGAGACTGTTGTGCTGCCATCCATGAGGTCACAAAGAATTTGACATGACTTAGAAACTGAACAACAACAACAACATCCCAGAAAGTAAATAAGAAGAGCCATAGGAAGGGGAAAGGACTGGTTTGACCACTGCATGACATTGCAGAGAGGTCCTAAATGGAGCAGAAAGGAGAGAGGAGGAGCCCTAGGGTAAGGACACACTGGGTGCAAATGCTGTGGCTTTGAGATAGAATACAGGAATTCTTGAATTAAGGGGTCTGAGAAGTGGATCAACTAATGTTTTTGTACAAATCTGTGTGCATTATGACAGTATTTCTACTTGAATTATTTGCATTGAAATTTCTGCTTTGATTACTGTAATCAACAATCCAATGGAGGATCTTTGTGTGTATGTGCGCATGTGTGTGTTCCTAAGTGTATAAGTCTGAGATGCCATTCATGCCATGTAGATACTACCACATTTTTATCATGTGTGCAAGGATAAAGACAGGTACCTTTTGCTCTAAGATGTAGTTATTCTAGACTCAGGGACACCTTCGCTCCGATCTTTTCATTTGTGCTTGGTTAGAACTCTGTTTTTACGCCTCCTCCTCAATAAACTTGGTTTTTTCATTCTTATTATTTATCATTTCTGGATTTCCTTTGATTCTCTTTTCAACTTTTCTCATTTTAACTGTATTATCTTCTACTTTGGTCCACACATTTTTATTCTTGAAACATGGTATTCTCTTGCATTCTCAGTCTTAGCAAATAATAACATCATTTTTCCAGTTGCCTATGGGAGCAATCTAGAACAATATTTGAACTCCTCACCTCTCTCACCACTTAACACTCACAAACACGTGAGGTTCTACTTTGAAAGAAGCTTTTTTTTTAAAATTATTTAAAGTCTCCTTATTTTTCCCATTCTTACCTGGAATTTTGAAATTGCTTCCTGAGTGATGTGCTCATAGACTAACTCTTTAAATTGAAAGCATTTTTCAATTTCAGTGGTGTAAATACTACTACTACTCAGGTTGCTCTCATCATACTCATTGTTTAGCCAGCAGCACAAAGTTCCTGAATTTTTCACAGTCAGTTCTTCATAGTTGTGGAATGAGTGGGCTCCAGCACAGACTAATACTTACAATTTATCTTCCTCTCTCCAAACATGATCTCTCTCTCTCTCTCTAATGAGTCCCTCAAGATCATTGCCAAAATATTTTACTACTAAAATGTAACAATAATTAGACATTCTTCTACATGCTTCACTGTACTAAGTCACTTCAAGCACGTCCGACTCTTTGTGACCTTGTAGACTGCAGCCCTCCGGGCTCCTCTGTCCATGGGATTCTCTAGGCAAGAATACTGGAGTGGGTTGCCATTTCCTTCTCCAATTCTTCTACATAAAACCTCTCAATTACTTACCTTTTTGTTTTTTAACAAAGAAGATTCAGCTTCTCTCTTTTTTACATAAGGTAAGGAGATCCAACGGATCTGTCCTAAAGGAGATCAGTCCTGGGTGTTCATTGGAAGGACTGATGTTGAAGCTGAAACTCCAATATTTTGGCCACCTGATGCGAAGAGCTGACTCATTTGAAAAGACCCTTATGCTGGGAAAGATTGAGGGCAGGAGAAGCAGGGGATGACAGAGGATGAGATGGTTGAATGGCATCACTGACTCAATGGACATGGGTTTGGGTGGACTCCGGGAGTTGGTGATGGACAGGGAGGCCTGGCGTGCTGCGGTTCATGGGGTCGCAGAGTCGGACACGACTGAGTGACTGAACTGAACTGAACTGAACTTACTGTCAAGAGGTTTTCAGGTGGCTTAGTGGTAAAGAATTTGCCTGGCAATGCAGGAGATACGAGTTCAATCCCTGGGTCAGGAAGATCCTCTGGAGGAGCAAATGGGAACCCACTCCAATATTCTTTTTGGGAAAATCCCATGGACAGAGAAGCCTGGTGGGCTACAATCCATGGGGTCACAAAAAGTCAGACATGACTGAGTATGCACACACTGCCATATCCCTTTTTACGTCTCTAGCCTAATTTTCCCATGCCCTTTCACATATACCAAAGTTTCCATTGTACAGAATTACCTGTCATTTCATGCCATTTTTGAGTAAGTTGTGTGACATTTCCTTCACTTATCTGATTTCTCTACCTTATTAAGAACAATACTATATACTGCATATGATTTCTGAGGATCTACTAGGACTGTAATAAAAAATGTAGATATATTATTTTACTTAACTTTTGATTTCTCCATTTTAGACAAGTCCAGTTAAGTTAATTCCCCAAAGTTATGTGACTAGTGAATGGTGGTCTTTCGTATTCCAAAACCCTTGCTCTTGATCACTAAGAGAAATGATCTTTTCTCCACACTGCTCATTTTTACAAATCTTGTATTCTTTAGCACAAATTTCACATCCTTTTGAAGCCCGTATGAATGTAATTTTCTTAATATCTCTTAATTTTTTTTATTGGAGTATAGTTGATTTACTCTAACTGTTGGCTCAGACAGTAAAGATTACACCTTCAATGCAGGAGACCTGGGTTCAATCCCTGGGTCAGAAAGATCCCCTGGAAAAGGGAATGGCTACCCATTCCAGTATTCTTGCCTGGAGAATTCCATGGACCAAGGAGCCTGGTGGGCTACAGTCCACGGAGTCACAAAGAGTCAGAAATGACTGAGCTGCTAACACTAAATGTTGTGTTAGTTTCAGGTATGCATTAAAGTGAAATAGGTTATACATATACCGGGTTGGCCAAAAAATAGTTTGGGTTTTTCTGTAACATCTTATGGAAAAACCCAAGAAACTTTTTGAACAACCCAATACATATATCCACTCTTTGTAAAATTCTTTTCCAATATAGGTCATTACAGAGTATTGGGGAGAGTTCCCTGGGCTGTACAGTAGGTGTTTGTTATTATTTCATATGTAACAGTGTGTCTATGTCAATCCTGGTTCCCAATTTATCCCTCCCTGCCTTCTCCCCTGATAGCCCTAAGTTTATTTTCTACATCTCTTAATGAAATTCTCCATTTTTATTAATACATTTGTGTCATATTTTAGATTCCACATGTAAGTGATATCGTATTATATTGTCTTTCTCTTTCTGACTTACTTCACTTAGTATGATAATCTCTAGGTTCATCCATGCTACTGCAGATGATTTTATTTCATTTTTTATAGCTGAATAGTACTCCATTGTATGTTATGTGCCACATTTCTTTACTGACTCATCTGTTGATATACATTTAGGTTGCATACATTGGCTATTATAAATAGTGATGCAATGAACATTAGGGTGTATGTATCTTTTCAAATTAAAGTTTTCTCTGGATATATGCCTAGGAGTGGGATTGCAGGACTCTATGGCAGTTCTATTCTAAAGTTTTTGAGGGACTTCCATTATGTTTTTCACAGCGGCTGCACCAATATACATCCTTACCAACAGTGTAAGGCTATTTCTTTTTTTCCACAATCTCTCCAGCATTTATTTGTAGACCTTTTAATGATGGCCATTCTGACTGGTGTGAGGTGATGCTCTGCATTTCTCTAATAATTAGTGATGGCTAGCATCTTTTCATGTGCCTATTGACCATCTGTATGTCTTCTTTGGGAAAATGTTATTAGGTCTTCTGCCCATGTTTCAATTGGGTTGCTTGTTTCTTTGTTGTTGAATTATATGTGCTGTTTGTATATTTTGAAAATTGAGCCCTCATAAGTTCACAGCATTTGCAAATATTTTCTTCCAGTCCATAGCTTTTCTTTTTGCTTTGCTTTTGGTTTCCTTGATCAATCGCATTTATTTTTGTTTTCATTTGTATTGTCTCGAGTGGCTGACTAAGAAAACATTGATACAGTTTACGTTAGAGAATGTTTTGCTTATATTCTCTTCTAGAAGTTTTATGTTGTCATGTCTTATATAAGTCTTTAAGCCAGTTTGAGTTTATTTCTGTGCATGGTATGAAGGTGTGTTCTAACTTCATTGATTTACATGCAGTTGTTCAGCTTTCCCAACATCACCTGTTGAAGAGACTATCTTTTCTTCACTGTAAATCTTTTTATTCCTCTGTTGAAGACTAATTGACTGTAGGTATAATGATTTTAAGATCCTGTGTTTAACTCTAAATAACAGCAAAAATTATGACAGCTTTTATATAGTGGTGTGTGTCTGTCTATGTGTACGTGTGTGTGTATACAGCATAAATAGCATGGTTTCTCTAGGAATGATGTCAGCATCAGGATGCAATAACATCCTCCCTTTTTCTCTTCCCTTCAATCTACTACCAGTAAACCATCCACAGCTCAACAAAGGTGCCTCTGCCCAAAACAACAGGATGTTGGAAAGCTCCACACATCTTTACACTTAGCGGTGGATGGATTAGAACAGACAGAGGAGGTGAAACCAGGAGAACAGTGGAGGCAGTACCTGCAACTCCAGCCCCCCAGTCACAATAGCTGAGACCACAGCCCCAGAGAATGTGGTAGCATCAAGAGAGGTGGTACAAACAACCCTTACCTCCTGGCTGCAGAGGTGCTTGCAGCCAAATTTAGTGGAGCCTATAACCTCATCCTTACAGCTGTGAAGGCATCCATGACTTTGGTCCCCTGCCTCCTGTCCATAGCAGAAGCCCCTATGATCCAAACAACACCTGACAATGCAGAAGAGCGCATGACTCCAGTTCCCCTCCTACCTTCACCCTCCACTCACAGGAAATTCTGTAGTGCCTACCATCCTGGTGCCCAACAATGGCAGCACCAAGGCATCAATGATCCTGGAATCGTAAGTGACTCTAATGAGGGTACTGGGTGACACTTCTGACAAAGGTTGTAGAAGGTCAAAATTGCCAACTTTCAAATATAACTAGAGGCAGCTCAGATAAGAGAAGCAAAAAAAGTTTTCTCCAATGCCAGTTACTGGAAAACAAGAATAAATCTTCTAATTGTGAACCTGTTGGATCAAGTTAAAAAAACAAAATATAACAACAAAGTAACATTGTACCACAAAAAAGAAAATGACAATCCTCCAGAAATAAACAAAGTCATAGGATATTGTGATCTCTTAGAGAATTCAAAATAGCTGTCATGAAGAAATTTACTGAGGTATAAGAAAGTTCAGAAAGATAGTTCAATGAGCTCAAGAATAAAATTAATGAACAAGACTACTTAACCGAACAGATTGAAACTCTAAAAAAGAAAAAGAGCCTAACAGAAATTCTGGAGATGAAGAACTCAATAAATAAGAGAAAGAAAGAAAGAAAGAAAAAGAAAGAAGGGAAGAAAGCATTACAAAGAATTAAAATAGAGCAGACCATGTGTGAAGAGAGAATTAGCAAGTCTAGAGATAGGTATCTAGAAATGATAGAGGTAGAAGAGGACAGAGAATTAACATCTTAAAAAAAATAATGGCAATATTAAGGTAATGGATATCACAGGAGAAGAGAAGGAGAAGGTAGCTAAGAGTTTATTAAAGAAATAATAGTCGAGAACTTGTAAGCCTGAAGAAACTGTATATAAAAGTCCGTGAAACTAACAGAACACCTTATTTCCTCAATGCAAAAACACCTTTTCTAAGACATTGTATTAAAACTGTCAAAAGTCAATGACAACAAAAGAATTTTAAAGGTGGCTAGGGAAAAATGGATTGTAATCTACAAAGGAATGCCCATCAGGCCACTAGCAGACTTCTTAGTGTTAAATCTACTGTCCTGGAGGAAGTAGAATGACATTCTCAAAAGACTGAAAGATAAAAATTATCAGCCCAGAATACTCTATCCAGCAAAGTTATCATTCACATATGAAGAAGAAATAAAACCTTTCCCAGAAACACAAAAGCTGAGAGAGTTCAACACTAGGCCTGACTTACTAGAAATGTTGAAAGAAACTCTTCTATGAGAAACAAAAAGGCCAATGTACACAAAATTTGAGTGAAGTGATAAACAAACAGAAAGAATCAGAAAATTGCAACTCTGCATCAGAATGGGTTCTAATATCCTTATTATAGCATAAAGGTTAAAGGAAAAAAATAGTAGAAAAAAAACAGTAGCCATTTCAATTCGGTAATGAAATCACAGCAAAAAAGGAGATAATTTGAGACAACAAAATCATAAAAGGGAAAGAGGAAAAGGACAAAATTCATATAGGGAAACAGATAAGATTGTATCAGCAGAAAAAATATTTTTATCTATGAGACCTCATAGTATCTATACAAATCTCTCGGTAATCAAATCTCATGAGGCCAACATTACCCTGCTACCAAAAACAGACACGGACAATACAAAAAAGGAAAATTGCAGTTGATGTCTCTGGGGAACACAGACACAAAGATACTCAACAAAATATCAATAAATTGAATACAACAGTACTTTAAAAGGATCATACTCCATGATCAAGTGGGATTCATTCCAGAGATAAAAAACAACCTATCAAACTGTAAAGGATATTTGCAAATCATACATCTGATAAGAGGTTAATACTCAAAAATGTATAAAGAAATCATACAATTCAACAAAAAAACAAAAAACCCAATTAAAAGTTGAGAGGAAGAGTTGAATAGACATTTTCCAAGGAAGACATACAGATGGGCAAAATACACATAAATATATGTTCTGCTGCTGCTACTGCTGCTAAGTTGCTTCAGTCGTGTCCGACTCTGTGCGACTCCATAGACGGCAGCCCACCAGGCTCTGCCATCCCTGGGATTCTCCAGGCAAGAGTACTGGAGTGGGTTCTATTTCCTTCTCCAGTGCATGAAAGGGAAAAGTGAAAGTGAAGTTGCTCAGTCAAGTCCGACTCTTAGCGACCCCATGGACTGTAGCCTACCAGGCTCCTCCATCCATGGGATTTTCCAGGCAAGAGTACTGGAGTGGGGTGCCATTGTCTTCTCCGAATATATGTTCAACATCACTAATTATCAGGAAGATGTAATCAAAACCACTACAAGATATCACCATATACCTGCCAGAATGCATATTATCAAAAAGGCAAGAAATCAGAAGTGTTGATGAGGATGTGTATAAAAGGGAACTGTCTTACACTGTTGGTAGAATGTAAATTGGTGCAGTCACTATGGAAAACAGCATAAAGATTGCTCAAAAACTTAATAGAACCACCATATTATCCAGCTATTGCATTTCTGGGTATTTATCCAAAGAAGACAAAAACACTATTTTGAAAAGATATATGCATCTGTATTTTCTTCACAGTATTATTTACAGTAACCAAGATGTGAAAAGAATCTAACAATGTTCCCATAAAGTAGTGAATGGAGAACAAAAGATGTACCCATAAAGAGGTGAAAGGATAACAATGGAATTCTGCTGCTGCTGCTAAGTCGCTTCAGACGTGTCCGACTCTGTGTGACCCCACAGACGGCAACCCACCAGGCTCCGCCGTCCCTGGGATTCTCCAGGCAAGAATACTGGAGTGGGTTCCATTTCCTTCTCCAGGGCATGAAAGGGAAAAGTGAAAGTGAAGTTGCTCAGTCGTATCCAACTCTTAGCGATCCCATGGACTGCAGCCTACCAGCCATAAAAAAGATGAAGTCTTGCCATTTGCAATAACATGGATGGAACTTGAGGTAATTTATGCTAAGTGAAATAAGTCAGACAGAGAAAGACAAACACTCTATGATCTCAATCATATGTGGAATATAAAAACAAGGAAACAAAAGAAAACTAAAATAAATTAAGAAACCAAATGAAACAAAAGCCAACACCTAGACATAGAGAATAAGGTAGTGGCTACCAGAGTGGAAGGCACAGAGGGTGAAATGCTTAAAAGGGATGAACAATACCAACAGCATGTTGATGGACGGAAACTAAAATTTTGGTGGTGAGCATGCTGTAGTGTGTAAAGAAGTAGAAATATAATGTTGTACACAAGAAACTTGTTATAAGCCAGTTAACTGAATTTTTAAAGTGCAATGCAAAAACATATGGCTTCTTTAACATGTTTTCTGTGAAGGCTACAGGTAACCATGAAAGTGATGACATAAGCACATTGTGCTATACAATTATAAACTGTTATTTTGTATCTGAGGAATTTTAGAGAAGGGACTGATTGTGTCAGTCTTGCATTACATTTTTTATATTTTCCTCAGCTATTTGAAATGAGGAGATGTAACTCTTAGAGAGGCGCTCAAGGTAGCAGTAATTATATACAATTGCACAAAGTTACCACTAGCCCTGTACACAAGTCAGTTAAGTTTCTCTAATAGTTCTGCTCTTGTGACTTGCAGTGTGGGTGAGATGATACTTATTAATTACAATTGTTGCAATTTGTAGAAAGGAAAGATAAATAAGATCTTAACAAGTAAACACCCAGAAGACTTTAGCCAAAGAGGAGATCTCCAGAAGGATTTTCTGAAGACTAAACAGTAAGTTGAGACACAAACAATGAAGTTTTGAGCAGGTTGGGTTTGTGGAGATCCTGAAGCAGAAGGCAGCACAGTGTACTGAAGAAACTTGGAGTAGTAAGCAAACAGAAGTGTGAAAGAGACTCAATTAGCAGACACTGAACCCATTGCGGTAATTACCTTTCAAATTCACCAAATGTCCAAGTAGAAGAAAAAGATTAAGATGTAGTTAATTTTTAATATGCTTTTGATTAAATCATAATTGGAGGGATTTTTTTGTAGAAGATGAAATGAGACAAGGTTTTGAGGTTTAACCACAATAATATAGATTACAGAGAATTGGGCAAAAGAAAAACAAGAAAAAAACACCTTATTTAAGAGAAAATGCCCTTGTGAACATGTGATTGCTAATTAGGTGCCTAGATCTTTCACTACAGGAATCCTCACATGTTTACCTCACTGGAACTTCTTCCACATAATCTTGATCTTGAGATATTTTAGAAATGCAGAAATCACTTTGTCTTATAAGAGGAAAAACATAAATTAGTAAAAATCTCTGGAGACTAAAAATGCAGAATGCTGTAATCTTGTAAAAGATTGAGAAAATAATGTGAAGGATTACAGTGAAAATTGGTACAAATTTGGATCATTTAAAAAACTTACTAGTGCTGGCTATGCCTTGTTGAGCCATGATATAGTTTCCTCTCTCATTTGCTTTCCTCTCAGGGAGAGAAGTTTTGAAGCTATAAGGTGATTTTGAAATTCCATCTGTCAATGTTTGTAGATTTTGTGCAGTCAGGAAACTGCATAATTTCCTCCTGTGAATATTTTGTTCAAAATGAAGAATTATAGCAGGCATAACTTCTTTTAGTCTTTTATAACAAATTCATAGTGAAAGAAGTTCCAAAATTAAAACTTCTTTATACAGCGAACTTAAATGCGGTTAAGTAGAAAGCAAAGTTCCTTAAATTAGGCTCAGATAAAAAGGTGAGTCATCTTACCACTTCACCCTCCTTCCCTGTGCTCAGAGGGGCGGTGGCAGGAGGAGATCTTGTAAGACCACAAGAAGAAAAGCTGCAAATGGCAAAATTTCATCCTTTTTATGGTTGGGTAATATTCCCTTTTATATTAAACATATGTACTACATCTTCTTTATCTATCCACCTGTTGATGGACACTTAGGTTTCTTCCATAGCTTGGCAATTTAATAATACTGCTATGAACATTGGGATCTATATACTTTTTAAAGTTATTGTTTTAATTTTTTCAGATATATACCCAGGGTTGGAATTGCTGGGTCATATGGTAGTTCTGTTTTTGTTTATGCTTGTTTGTTTTTGAGTAACTTTCATTCTGTTCCCACAATGGTTATACTAATTTGCATTCCCAACAATAGTATAAGAAGATTCCCCTTTCTACACATGCTCTGCAATATTTGTTATTTGTGTTCTTTCTGCTGATAGTCATTCTGAAAGATGTCAGGTGATGTTTCATTGTGATTCTGATTTGCACTTCCCTGATGCATAGTGATATTGAGCATCTTCTCATGTGCCTATTGGCCTGGTACCTGCAATTCCTCTTTGGAAAAATGTCTCTTCAGTTCTGCCCATTTTTAAATTGAGTTGTTTGTTTTTTTGATGTTGAGTTGTATGAGCTATTTATATACTTGGGATACTAATCCTTTACTGGTCAAATCACTTGAAAATATTTTCTCCCATTCAGTAGGCTATCTTTTCATTTCATTGATGGCTTCCTTTGCTCTACAAAAGACTTTAAGTTTAATTAGGTTCCATTTGTTCATTTTTGCTTCTATTTCCTTTACTTTAGGAGACAGACCCACAAAAACATTCCTGTGATTTATGTCAAAAAGTATTCTTCCTATGTTTTTGTCAAAGCATTGTATAGTGTCTGATCTTATGCTTATATCTTTAATATATTTTGAATTTATTTTTGTATATGATGTTAAAGAATGTTCTAATTTTATTCATTTGCATGTAGCTTTCCAGTTTTCTCAGCATCACTTATTACAGGGACTCTCTTTTCTCAATTGCATATTCCTGCCTCCTTTGTTATAGATTAATTGACCATATTTGTGTAGGCTTATTTCTGGACTCTATTCTATTTCATTGATTGATGTGTCTGTTTTTGTGCCAGTTCCATGTTTTGATTACTGTAGCTCTGTAGTGTAATATGAACAGACCAATTACCAGTAAAGAATTGCATCAGTAATTTAAAAATTCCCAACAAACAAAAGTCTAGGACTAGATGGCTTCACTGGTGAATTCTACCAAACATTTAGACAAGAGTTAACACTTATCTTTCTGAAGCTATTCCAAAAATTGCAGATGAAAGAACACTTCTGAATTCATTCTGTGAGGCCAGCATCACCTTGATACCAAAACCAGACCATGGTATCATAAAAAAGAAAATTACAGGCCAATATCACTGACGAATATAGATGTAAAAATTCTCAACAAAATAATAGCAAACTGAATCTAACAATATATTTAAAGAATAATAAACCATGACCAAGTGAGATTTATCCCCAGGATGTAAGAATTTTTCCATATTTGCAAATCAATCAATGTGATATACCACATTAACACTTTGAAGAATGAAAACCATATGATCATCTCAATAGATGCAGAAAAAGCTTTTGATAAATTCAGTATCCATTTATGATTAAGAAAAAAAAACTCTCCAGAAGGTGGGCATACAAGGAACATAACATAATAAAGGTCATATATGACAAATTCACGCCTAACATCATGCTCAATGGTGAAAAGCTGAAGGCATTTCCTCTAAGATCAGAAATGAGATAAGGATGTCCACTTTCACCACTTTTATTCAACAGTTTGGAAGCCCAAGCCAACACAATCAGGGAAGGAAAAAGAGATAAATAGAATATTACTCAGCCATATAATGGAACAAATTCTAGTCAGTTCTAGTGGGGCGGATGAGCCTAGAACCTATTATACAGAGTAAAGTAAGTCAGAAAGAGAAAAACAAATATTGTATATTAATGCATATATATGGAATCTATAAATATGGAATTGATGAACTTATTTGGGCAGCAATAGAGATGCAGAAATAGAGAACAAACTTGTGGAAACAGCAGAGAAAGGAGAGGGTGGGATAAATTGAGAGAGTAGCATTGAAATGTACCTTACAATAAATAAAATACACTGCCAGTGGGAAATTGCTGTATGATGCAAAGAGCTCAACCGGCACTCTGTGACAACCTAAAGAGGCGGGATGGGATGGGGGATAGGATGGAGGTTCAAGAGGGAAGGGCCTATGTATACCTAGAGCTGACTTATGTTGATGTATGGCAGAAACCAACACAACATTGTAAAACAATTATCCTTTAATTAAAAATAAATTTTGAAAAATGTACACAACAGAAAATAAAAGGAATCCAAATCAGAAAAGGAGAAATAAAACGGTTACTATTTACAGACGACATGATAGAGTACATAGAAAATCCGAAAGATGCTACCAGAAAACTACTAGAGCTCATCAATGAATTTGGTAAAGTTGCAGAATACAAAGTTAACATACAAAATCCATTTCATTTCTCTACACTAACAACAACATATCAGAACAAGAAATTAAAGAAACAATCCCATTCATCATTGCATCAAATAGGAATAAACCTACCTAAAGAGGCAAATGACCTGTACTCTGATAACTATAAGACACTGGTGAAAGAAGTTAAAGATGACACAGATGGAAAGACACACTGTGTTCTTAAATTGGAAGAATCCATATTGTTAACGTGACCATGCCACCCAAAGCAATCTACAGATTCAGTGCAATTACTATCAAAATATTGATGACATTTCTTACAGAACTAGAACAAAAAGTTTCAAAATTCATATGAAAACAAAAACGACCCTGAGTAGCTGAAACAATCTTGAGAAACAACAAAGCTGAAGGAATCAATGTCTTTAACTTCAGTAAAAATTAATTTAAAAAAATATAAGTGATAAGTGCTAGGAGGATTAGGGGAAAAGTATACTATTGGTAGGAATTTAAATTGCTGCAGCCACTTTTGAAAACAGTATGGGAGTTTTTCAAAAAATTAAAGATAGAAGAGAACAAGATGGTGGAGGAAAAGGCAGACATGGAGAACATCTCTCTCCACGGATACATCACGAATACACCTTCAGACACAGAAGTGCATGCAGAACACCAGCTGTAGCCCACTAAGTTTTCAGGTGTGTGATTTCTTGCCCATCTGCTCAGTTGTGTCCAACTCTTTGCCAGCCCTTGGACTGTAGCCCACTAAGGTCCTCTGTCCATGGGATTCTCCAGGCAAGAATACTGGAGTGAGTAGTCATTCCCTTCTCCAGGGGAGCTTCCCAACTCAGGAATTGAACCTGGGTCCCCCACATCAGTTCAGTTGTCACTCAGTCATGTCTGACTCTTTATGACCCCATGAACCACAGCACACCGGGCCTACCTGTCCATCACCAACTCCCAGAGTTCACCCAAACTCACATCTAGTAAGTTGGTGATGCCATCCAACCATCTCATCCTTTGTCATCCCCTTCTCCTCCTGCCCTTAATTTTCCCCAGCATCAGGGTCTTTTCCAATGAGTCAGCTCTTCGCATCAGGTACCTAAAGTATTGGAGTTTCAGCTTCAACATCAATCCTTCCAATAAACACCCAGGACTGATCTCCTTTAGGAACAAGATAGAGTCTAGAGATAAACCCACACATCTACGGGTACCTTATTTTTGACAAATGAGGCAAGAATATACAATGGGGCAAAGATAACCTCATATATAAATGGTGCTGGGAAAACTGGACAGCTTCATGCAAAAGAATGAAATTAGAATACTTTCTAAAGCCATATACAAAAATAAGCTCAAAATGGATTAAAGACCTAAATGTAAGACCAGAAGTTATAAAACTCTCAGAGGAAAACATAGGCAAAACACTCAACGACATAAATCAAAGCAAGATCTTCCATGACCCACCGCCTAGAGTAATGGAAATAAAAACAAAAGTAAACAAGTGGGACTTAATTAAGCTTAAAGATTTTGCAGAGCAAAGGAAACTACAAACAAGGTGAAAAGACAACCCTCAGAATGGGAGAAGATAATGGCAAAGGAAACAACTGACAAAGAATTAATTTCCCACATTGCTGACAAATTCTTTACCACCTGAACCACCAGGGAAGCCCCTAGTAAGTCTCAGCTCAGTTCAGTTGCTCAGTAGTGTCTGACTCTTTGCAGTCCCATGGACTGTAGCCCATCAGGCTTCCCTCTCCATTATCAACTCCTGGAGCTTGCTCAAACTCATGTCTATCAAGTCGGTGATGCCATCCAGTCACGTCATTCTCTGTCATTCCCTTGTCCTCCTGCCTTCAGTCTTTCCCAGCATCAGGGTCTTTTTCAATGAGTCAGTTCTTTGCATCAGTGGACAAAGTGTGGGAGTTTCAGCTTCAGCATCAATCCTTCCAATGAATATTCAGGACTGATTTCCTTTAGGATTGACTAGTTTGATCTCCTTGAGGATGGACTGGTTTGATCTCCTTGTTGTCCAAGGGACTCTCAAGAGTCTTCTCCAACACCACAATTCAAAAGCATCAATGCTATGGCATTCAACTTTCTTTATGGTCCAACTCTCACATCCATACATGACTACTGGAAAAACCATAGCTTTGATTAGATGGACCTTTTTAGCAAAGTAATGTCTCTGCTTTTTAATATGCTGTCTAGTTTGATCATAGTTTTTCTTCCAAGGAGCAAGCATCTTTTAATTTCATAGCTGCAGTCACCATCTGCAGTGATTTTGGAGCCCAAGAAAATAAAGTCTCTCAATGTTTCCACTGTTTCCCCATCTATTTACCATGAAGTGATGGGATTGGATGCCATGATCTTCATCTTTTGAATACTGAGTTTTAAGCCAGCTTTTTCATTCTTCTCTTTCACTTTCATCAAGAGACTCTTTAGTTCCTCTTTGCTTTCTGCCATAAGGGTGGTGTCATCTGCATATCTGGGGTTATTGATATTTCTCCCAGCAGTCTTGATTCCAGCTTGTGCTTTATCCAGCCCAGCATTTCACATGATGTACTGTACATATAAGTTAAATAAGCAGGGTGACAATACATAGCTACTCCTTTTGAAATTTGGAACCAGGTCATTGTTCCAATTCTGGTTCTAACTGTTGCTTCTTGATCTGCATACATATTTCTCAGAAAGCAGGTGGTCTGGTATTCTCATCTCTTGAAGAATTTTCCACAATTTCTTATGACCCACACAGTCAAAGGCTTTAGCGTAGTCAATGAAGCAGAAGTAGATGTTTTTTTCTGGAATTCTCTTGCTTTTTCTGTGATCCAATGGATGTTGGCAATTTGATCTCTGGTTCTTCTGCCTTTTCTAAATCACAACTTGTACATCTGGATGTTCTCAGTTCATGTACTGTTGAAGCCTAGCTTGGAGAATATCTCACAAGCATCTTATTCTAATAAATCACTTCTTATCTATCACTTTGCTCTCACTGTATTCTTTGTGCTGAGATATAAAGTTCTATGGCACTGGAGCTCTTCAGAACTCCTGAACCACAGCCAAAGTGTTTCAAAAGGAAATTAAGAAAACAATCTCAGTATAATAGCATCAAAAAGAATAAAATGCTTAGGAATAAACTTATCCAAGTACACAAAACACTTGTACACTAAAAACTACAAATATTGAAGAAAGAAATTAAAGGAGAAACAAATAAATGGAAAGATATCCTGTGTCTGTTGATTGTCCATACTACTCAAAATTACCTACAGATTCAATGATATCTACATCAAAATCTCAATTGCATCTTTCACACACACACACACAAAAATCCTAAATGTATATCAAATCTCAGAAGACCCAGAATAGCCAAAGCTATTTTGAAAAGGAAAAATAAAGCTGGAAATATCACATTTCTAGACTTCAAAACATATTACAAACTGTACTAATAGTTACAACAGTATGGTCCTGGTGCAAAGACAGTCCTACAGAAAAATGGAACAGAGTAGAGAGCACAGAAATAAACCCATGAACATACAGTAAACTGAGTCAACTGATTTTCGATGGGAGTGCCAAGAATATCCACTGGATAAAGCGTAGTCTCTTTCACAAATTGTGTTGGCGATTGTAGATATCCACATGCGAAAAAAAAAAGTGGGGGGACACTATCTTATAACTATAGAAAAAACAACTCAAAACTATATGATTTTATATGCGTAAAACGCTAAAGATTTCACTATTAGACCTAATAAATGAATTCAGCAAATTTTCAGGACAAGAAAACATGCAGTAATCAGTATATTTTTATACGATAGTGATCTGAAAAATAAAGAACAATACAATTTATGATGGCTTAAAAAACAAATCGAAATCATTAGAAATAAACATAGCTTAGAAGGCAAAAGACATATATACTGATAGCTACAAACTGTTTCTGAAATGAATCAAAGTCACAAATACTTGGAAAGATATCATGTGTTCATTGATTGGAAGACTTAGTATTGTTAAGGTGTCAATACTACACAAAGTGATCTACAGAGTCAATATAATCCCTACCAAAATTCCAATGTCATTTTTTGTGTGTGTGTGTGGATAGAGAAAAATTCATCCTAAAATTTATGCAGAATGTCAAAGAACTCCAAGTAGCCTAGACAGTTTTGGAAAAGAATATCAAATTTGGTGGTCTCCCAATTCCTGATTTTAATCAAAACAGTGTGGTATTGGTATAAAGACATACATGGAACAGACCAATGGAATAAAACAGACAGCACAAAAATAAACCTTCACATATATGGTCAAATTATTTTTGACACAGTTATCAAGATCATTTAATTAAGACAATTTTTTTTAAATGGTGTTGAGTAATAAGTATGTTCGCCTGCAAAAGATTTAAACTGAATACTTACTTACATCATATACAAAAATTAACTCAAGTTGATCAATGATCCAAACATGAGCTAAAACTATGAAACTCTCAGAAGAAAACATTGGGGAAAGTTCCATGACATTGGATTTGGCAATGGTTTCTTTGATGTGACATTCAATGTGTAGTCAAAAACAAACAAATAAAAATAGATAAATCAAAGGACATCAAAGTTAAAAACTTCTATGTATTGAAGTAAGCAGTCAATAGAGTGAAAAGGTAGCATATAGAATTTTAAAAATTATTTGCAAATTATATATCTGTAAAGGGATTAATATCTAGATATGTAAAAATTCTTACAATGCAATGAAAAAATCAAACAACTTGATTAGACAATATATGAAAATTTTGAAATAAACATTTCTCTAAAGATGCTATATGAATGATCAATAAGCACATGAGAAAGTACTTAATAATCATTATGCAAATTAAAATGAAACACAGTGAATTACCACATCACATTAATTAGAATGACTACTATATATATGCAGAGTAAATCATGAGAAACGCTGGGCTGGAAGAAACACAAGCTGGAATCAAGATTGCTGGGAGAAATATCAATAACCTCAGATATGCCAATGACACCACCCTTATGGCAGAAAGTGAAGAAGAACTAAAGAGCCTTTTGATGAAAGTGAAAGAGGAGAGTGAAAAAGTTGGCTTAAAGTTCAACGTTCAGAAAACGAAGATCATGGCATCTAGTCCCATCACTTCATGGGAAATAGATAGGGAAACAGTGGAAACAGTGTCAGACTTTATTTTTTGGACTCCAAAATCACTGCTGATGGTGATTGCAGCCATGAAATTAAAAGACGCTTACTCCTTGGAAGGAAGGTTATGGCCAACCTAGATAGCATATTTAAAAGCAGAGAAGTTACTTTGCCAACAAAAGTCCGTCTAGTCAAGGCTATGGTTTTTCCAGTGGTCATGTATGGATGTGAGAGTTGGATGGTGAAGAAAGCTGAGTGCCGCAGAATTGATGCTTTTGAACTGTGGTGTTGGAGAAGACTCTTGAGAGTCCCTTGGACTGCAAGGAGATCCAATCAATCCATCCTAAAGGAGATCAATCCTGGGTGTTCATTGGAAGGACTGATGTTGAAGCTGAAACTCCAATACTTTGGCCACCTCATGCGAAGAGTTGACTCATTGGAAAAGACCCTAATGCTGGGAAGGATTGGGGGCAGGAGGAGAAGGGGACGACAGAGGGTGATATGGTTGGATGGCATCACCAACTCGATGAACATGGGTTTGGGTAGACTCCGGGAGTTGGTGATGGACAGAGAGGCCTGGCTGCAATTCATGGGGTCGCAAAGAGTCGGACACGACTGAGTGACTGAACTGAACTAAAGTATATATATATGAAGAAAATAGAAAACAATCATTGTTGGTGAGGATGTGGAGAAATTGGAATCCTTGTGCTCTGTCAGTGGGAACTGACATGTCGTGGTCCATGTGTGGGTTGGAATGAGAAGAGAATAAAGTATATTAGAGTGGGAGATGCTGTTAGAACAGTGGGCTGTCTCGAGGAAAAGCTGTACCCTTTCACAGGCTTGCAGCCCATTTTTAGAGTCTCAAGAAAGAAAGAAATTCCTACTGTAATGGTGGCATTAGGTGATTGGTTAGGATGCTATAGGGTGGATAGAAGTGTGGATATTTTACATAATGTGAGGCCAGGGAACTCCGGTTTAGATATGGAGGCTCATGGCAACAGTTGTTATGGGGCTTGTTCAGTTCCAGAGATTTTTATCCTGTGACCTTAGTACAGGGCTCCACAGTAAGTTGTATGGAAAACAGTATGAAGAGTCCTCAAAAACTTAAAAATAAAATTTTTATGATCCAGTAATTCCACTTCTAGGTATATACCCCAAGAAGTGAAAGTACAATCTTAAAGAAATATTTACACACCCATGTTCATTACAGTATTATTCACAATAGCAAAAAGGTTAAAACAATATAAGTGTGCATTAACAGATGAATTAATAAACAAAATGTCGTAGGCATGTACAATGGAAAATAATTTTACCTTAAAAAGAAGGACATTCTGACACATGCTGTAACATGGATGAACATTGGGAACCTTATGTTAAGTAAAATACATCAGCCACAGAACGGCAAATGGTGTATGATTGCACTCAGAAATTAGTGCTTTCTGGTATTTGCCGGGAAGAATCTGGGGGGAGGTGGAATGAAGGAATATTGCCTAGTTGGTAGAGAGTTTGTGTTTTGCAAGATGAAAGAGTTCCGGAGATTAGTTGCACAAAGTCAACATACTTAATGCTCTTGAATTGTATACAAGTGTACCCTGAATATATTGTGTGTTTGTTTTCAGATGACTGCAATAAAGCAAGTGACATGATTTTTTTTCTTTTGGTTTCTCAGTGCATATAAGAGTTATGTTTACATTCTACTGTGGTTTACTGTAAAAATAGCATTATATTATTTTTAAAAAACAGTAAACTTGCCTTGAAGTGAAGTGAAAGTCGTTCAGTTGTGTCTGACTATTTGCGACCCAATGGACTATACAGTTCATGGAATTCTCCAGGCCAGAATACTGGAGTGGGTAGCCTTTCCCTTCTCCAGGGGGTCTTTCCAACCCAGGGATGGAACCCAGGTCTCCTGCATTGCAGGTGGATTCTTTATCAGCTGAGTCACAAGGAAAGCCCAAACATGCCTTAATTTAAATATAATGCCATTGAGAAATGATGTGGATAGACTTACTAGAACTTGGGTTGCCACAGACCTGCAATTTTTTAAAACCACAATATCTTCCAAGTGCAATAAAGAGGATCACAATAAAATGAGATATGCCTGTGTTTAAAAATGGTTAATTTTATGGTGTGCATTTTAACACAGTTAAACAAAACAAAACAATTCTCAATTTTCAAAATTTCACTGGTTTTGCAACACAAAGGCCCTCATCAACAATTGTTTGGGAAGAGCTTTTCAATAAGAAAAGAAATAAATCAAGAAAATATTGGCAAATGCCTTCATTAGATGTCTTAGAAATAAATAAAGCCAGAACAAAAGAGAAGAATGCAGGAAGTATGTCAACATGGTAGGGTTGGAGTTTAGGGGACCAGAGAATATGAGAATTCTCTAAGGCACTTGTTCTTAAAAAGAAGATAAAGATTTTTGAGGAAACTAATAAGAAAGGAAAAGAAAGCATATACAAAGTGTTACAAATTTTAATGAAGCAAGACAGAAGAATCAAGCTAAAATATATACATAAAATAGGTATCTAAATGGACAGGAGATAACTTTTTTCAATTTGGATTAAAAATAAAGCCAGCTGTGTGTTGTTTACAAAATACACATGAAACATAAAGTCACTTAAAAGTTGGATACCTAGATATATATGTCATGGTCCATGCATGGGCTGGAAAAGAATTTCCAGACATGAGGCAGAATGAGAGGAGAATAAGGTTTATTAGAGTGGGGGGGCAAGATTAGAACAGCTGGTTGGCTCAAGGGAGAGTTGAAAGGCTTTTGCAGGCTAGTAGCCAATTTTTATAACCTCAAGACAGAGAAAATCCCTACTGGAATGGTGGCATTAGATGATTGGTTAGAATGCTATAGGATGAGTAATAGGGTGGGTATTTTATCTAATATGGGGTCAGGGCATGGCAACAGTTGCTATGCGGCTTGGTCAGTTCCAGAGATTTTTGTCCTGTGAACTTGGTACAGGGTTCCACAGAGTAGTGTAACTTAAAATAGAGTTTTAGAAAAAAAAAATCAATACAGATAGAGTAGATTTGTAGATTTCATTACATAATTACAATATAGTCAGCCCTTGAGAAAATATGATTTAGTTTATGTATTCATAATATATATATGTATACACATATTTTACATTACTCAATATAACAGCATATCATAATTTTTTCTTTCCCTTTATTTACTAGTATATTTACTAGTATATATACTGGTATTTGTACAGGTACCTTCTGCTTTCCAAAAGTTCACCTTATGCCACTTCACTTTTAACAAACATCCATATTGGCGCGATAATGAAATGGGAAACAGGGTTCTGTTCACGGAGTTAAAGAATGAATTCCTCAGACTCAGCAAACACACATGCAGGCAAAGTTTACTTTAAAGGATGGAGATACAAAACCCTCAGCATAGATATTGAGAAGGGGTGAAGAGAGCTCCTAAAGGCAGGAATAACCTCAGTTTTTATATCTTTATTAGAGTTGATCTGTTCATTTTTGGTTGGCTCAGGGTTAGATATGTGACATGTGTAATTTCTGACAAATCAGTTTGAATGCTGCAATATCCAGTTTGTCATATTTATGACTTTCTTGGATCTTCCAGTTTCTCAGTTTTTTCTAGACATTGCAACGTCATCCCTTGACCCTTTCTCAAGACCCCCAGACCATTATTTAGGGGCTAGATGTATGTTTAGGAACTAATTGTCTACCTAGAGTTTTTCTCCTTGATAAACTGGACAGCAGCTAGTGATTATCTTGTCCTAGGTCTGAATGTTTTATGACCCTCCAGACCAGGGAGGCATTCCTCTGAATGCATGGAAACTGAAGGAGTAAATATAGCTTTTAATGAAGCAAAATGCTTGTGTGTGAGAATTAAAATTGAAATTAGAAATTAGAAAAAGAGCCGAAGCTCTGACTTCTACACTGACTGCCTAACAATTTTTACCTCAATGTTTTTTTTTTTTTAAGTGAAAATCCTCTTTGTATTTCTTTTAGTTAGCAAAAAATGTACTAATACAGATTTTTGGCAAAAGTAAAGTGTTACAAGGCAAACTTTTGCAAAGAAGGGGTACTCTTTGCTTTATGCCATCTTTTTGGCTTATGAAGGGTTTCTGAGCAATACTCTCCTTTCAGATAGTAGTGAAGAGCTGTATATATAAAAAATTATATACAAATATATGGAAAAATTCAAAAGAATTACAATGAGAAATTGAGAAAGCTACCATTACAGCTGGAGATGGCATCATCTCTCTCAATTGTTGAAACAACAAGGCTAACAAATAGTTACAATTAAGATTCAAAAGATTTGGCTAACACAATGAACAGCTTAAGAAATTTTATCTGACATAGCATTTTTGAATCCAACATTTCTAAACTGTTCTTAAGCACACATTAAATCCTTAGAAAATATTTATCATGTAAAAATGGCCAGCTTTACCAGTACCTAGCATAGTATAGTGTTTAGCATGTAGGTGTTCAACAAATACTGAAGAATGAATTAATGAATGAATCAGTGATCCCCTGTTATTCATGAGTAGGAGGAAATACTGGGAAATAATTTGAAAGGGAGAGAAGCAACTCATATATGGTGCAGGGATTCTGGTCTCAAGCAGACAACTTCTAATCAAATTCATTCTAAACAATTCAACTTTTCAATGCATAAACAGAAAAGATTCCTTCTCCATTTCTCCTACTATCCTGCTTACAACCACATTCTGGTCTGCTTGTGCTTTTTTAGAAGTGTTCAAATCCTCAAAGACAACTAAGTCTGAGTAAGTTTACGAAGTGGTGCTGACTACTTTTAAGAAGCTTGGTCTATGAGTGGTTGTGAGGCTTCTGCAGGGACACTGTAACTCTACAGAACTAAGACTTTCAGGATTTCCCCCCTTGTTGAGTTTCTCTGGTGAATTTAAATCATCTCCTTGGTCCTATTAGGTATTAGACATGTAACTATAATGCTGATAATAATAGCAATCAACAAAGTTTGATTTTATTTTTTAGCACTTACTACATTCCAACATAAATGATCTTAATTCTCACAACAACCGAAAAGACAGCTGCTGCTAACATTTTAATTTTGCAAATCAGGCAAAATGGGGTTAGCTCAATTGTACTGTATTTTCAAACTGCTGCTTTGTGATTGTTATTTTACAACTGTTGATTCAAACTCAGGGTTTTCTTACTGTGTGTTCTTTATACGATTGCGTGTGTGCGTGCTGTCACTTCAGTCCTGTTTGTCTCTGTGCAACCCTATGGACTCTAGCCTACCAGGCTCCTCTGTCCATGGGATTCTCCAGGCAAGAATACTGGAGTGGGTTGCCATGCCCTTCGCTAGGGGATCTTTCCAACCCAAGAATCAAACCCAAGTCTCATGTCTCCTGCATTGGCAAGTAGGTTCTTTATCACTAGCACCACCTGGGAAGCCCCTTTATATGATTACCAACCCTGAAAGTTGTACTTGTGATTCTGATTTTTTGGTACTGTCTGCGAGTTGTAGTGCCATGTATGTGTCTATCGGTCTGTAGACAAGCAGAGATGTCCAGACAAGCAGATGATTAGAACAGCTTCATCTTTTTCTGAAAGAAAATGATAGAAATTTTTTTTCCCCAAACAGGAAATGAGAATTTAAAAATTGTTCTGAAAGGGGCAAGTAAGTGTGGCAACACATTCCTTTGTTTGAACCTAGATGGTATAACCCCTCTTCTGTTGGGGCATGGTATCTCTTGGGGCTTACATTTATCTTACTCTTATAAATTCTCACTTCTCTCTTTACTTCCTTTACACTCAGTAAACTTTTTTTTTTTTTAAAGCAGAACTGAGGCTACTACACTCTTGTTTATTGATGCTGTTACCTTGGGTATCAGAATGAAAACCACATCATTTATCATAATTCATAAAATTACAGCTCAAAGAAACCAAGTAATTCGTCAAGTCCAATCTCCATGTTTTAGTATAGGTCAGGAAAAGTGTGTGACACACTTTGGGTCAGAGTTAGTTAGTGACAGAGCCATGATTAAAGCTCAGGCCTCCTGACTCCCACTCTATGTCCACAGGACCTCCTATGAGTGTAGAGAACATATGCCCTTCTGCATGGTTCAGACAAAGCTGGGAGGCTAGTGTCTCCCCACAGGCCTAGAGAAAGGGTTCCTAGGAGGACTGTTTTCTAGAGCTGCTTTTTTTCACTTCCTGCTCTACATACTCACCTTTGCAATTAGTATTAATTGAGGAAGGCAAAAGGAGAAAACTGTGGCCTCCCCCAAAGCTCCCAGATCCTCCACTCAGGCAGGCAGAGGTCTCTGCAGAGAAAAATGCTGCTAATCACTGAAGTTGAGGCTCAGCTTCATTAAGCAGGCACAGCCTCTCCTGGGAACAGTTCCCTAGCCTCACTCTCTGGTTTCCCCAGTTCAACTAAGCTGCTCCTCATTTGTCTTCTCGTTAAAAATCTAGTTAGCACATTGCTCTGTTCCCCTGAGTTGTTCAGAAGAAAAGTTTTGTGGGAGGGTTTCCTTAGCTGCATAGATCTGGCTCTTATGCTTCCCCTAAGGGATATCTCAGTATCCAGGTCCTTCAAACAAGGGGTATGCAGCAGTAATAATTCAGCAATGGGCAAGGCTCCTCTGCTTGACCAAAGGGAAGTGGAAGGAAAGATCTTGGCTGGCTAAGGATATGAAAGTTCAGTACAGCTGCCTAGGATCTAACTCAGAAGGAGGGGAATGTGAGACTTGTTTGGACACACCACTCAAGGTTTCCAGTCTCATCTTGTGCTGTTGAGCCTCTGAGCAGGTGTCCATGCCATCTGAACTCCTCCCCACATACAGAATTCCTACAGACAGTGCACATTGGTACAGCTCTTCACATTCATGCACTCTTACATTTCAGCAGTGCCTCCCCACTGAGGCAAGACAGGACGGGTTAAATATTATTATTCTCTGTGTTTTAAACAGATGCCTGAAACCTATCTGGTACAGAGACTGCCCTCACTGTTAGAGGGCTTTCTAGTCCTTATTGGGCTTCCCTTGTGGCTCAGCTGGTAAAGAATCTGCCTGCAATGCGGGAGACCTGGGTTCTATCCCTAGATTGGGAAGATCCCCTGGAGGAGGGCATGGCAACCCACTCCAGTATTCTTGCCTGGAGAATCCCCATGGACAGAGGAGGCTGGTGGGCTACAGTCCATGGGGTCACAGAGTCGGACATGACTGAATGACTAAGCACAGCACAGATATTTACCACCAACACATTAGTAGTAATAGTAGTAATACTATTCAGTGAGTGCCCACTATAATGGATATATAAACTTACACTACATGAGGAAACTGAGGCTCAGAAAGGCTATGTAGCTAGTTTAGGGTCATTTAGCAAAAATGATGGGTCTAATGATCATATCTACGTGAGGGGAGAAAGAGGAGAATATTTTATATAAAGGATAGGTAGGAAGATGGGTTTAATAATTAGTAACAGATGGAAAGGCACACATATAAGGGGGAATAAATGGGAGATGCAATTAAAGAGAGACTCAGAAAATGTTAGAGGTCATTACTGCCCCAATTTTAGTTTCCCTGAACTGTGGCATCTGGATCTACCAAGACACTCATCCTTAGTCTCTTAAAGTATCCATTTTCTGTGTGAAACAGCAGAAACAGAAGATTCACTGGTCTATCAGGGGTCTCAGATCCTCCCCCAATTTCCCCATCTGCTCTGCCTCTCATCATTCACAGGAGCTTTTAAATTATACTGTCATACAGTCCTTGGTTCCCGGACCTCAATCCATATGCTGACACACTAGTTTTGTTGACTCTTTTGATAAAGGCACTCAATTATTCCACTTGTTCAGAATGCACCCTGGTCTTTGTCTGCCAAAGGTAGGCAGATGTTCTGGAATGAGGAATTCTTTTCATTCTTCACATTTGTTCAAAAATTCTTGTGTAACCCTAGCCAGAAAAAGACCTGGCACTCTTGAAATATCAAAGAAGACACCAGAAAATCATCTAATCCCATATTTTCAAGCAAACAATATCAGAACTGTAATGCATAAAGCCAAGGAGTACCAAGTACAAAACAGATTGAAATAGGAAGCAGAAATGGGGACCCAAAGCTCTGGTCACTCCCTGTATCCTCTTTTCTATCCTGGCTCCTCAAACAATTACTCTGATGAGATGATTCAGTTTCTTCTCATTTTTTTCAGATGAGAGAGCTGAAGGCTGAGGAGATAATGAGCTACCAAAAATGCACAGCTCATTAGGGACTAAGATAAGACCAGAGCTTGGCAGAGACAGGTCATCGTATGCATCATGAATGTTCTTTATAAAATTGTTTTTAACTGTTCTTACACAAAAATAAAATTAAATAGGTTTATGGACATGGATTCTCCCCAGATCCACCCCAACGGGCAAGACTTCCTCAGCCTCATTCTCACTCTCTGCCAAATGAAAGCAAGGAATGGGTGACTGTCCATATTCCTTCCTGTTTAGAGTTTTAATTCCACAATTGCACCACTTCTTTAAAAAAAAAAAAAAAAAAAAACAAGATCCGAACTCAACCCCAGGCAGGTAAGATACAACACACAGAGTTCAGTTCAGTCACTCGGTCATGTCCAACTCTTGGCAACCCCATGGACTGCAGCACGCCAGGCTTCCCTGTCCATCACCAACTCCCAGAGCTTGCTCAAATTCATGTCCGTTGAGTTGGTGATGCCATCCAACCATCTCATCCTATTGTCCCCTTCAATCTTTCCCAGCATCAGGATTTTTTCCAATGAGTCAGTTCTTTGCATCAGGTGGCCAAAGTATTGGAGCTTCAGCTTCAGCATCAGTCCTTCTAGTGAATATTCAGGACTGATTTCCTTTAGTGTTTACTGGTTTGATCTCCTTTCTGTCCAACGGACTCTAAGTCTTCTCCAACATCACAGTTGAAAAGCATCAATACTTCGGTGCTCGGCCTTTTTTATGGTCCAGTTCTCACATGCTACATGACTACTGGAAAAATCATAGCTTTGACTAGATGGACCTTTGTGGGCAAAGTAATACCTCTGCTTTTTAATATGCTGTCTAGGTTGGTCATAGCTTTTCTTCCAAAGAGCAAGCGTGTGTTAATTTTATTGCATCAGTCACCATCTACAGTAATTTTGGAGCCCAAGAAAATAAACTCTGTCACTGTTATATCACTGACTGGGGAAACAGATTCTTGGATGGCACAAACAAAACCTTGTGTACCAGGACCCAGGAGAAAGGAACAGTGTCCCCACAAGAGACGGAACCAGACTTGCCTGTGAGTGTCCAGGAGTCTCTGGCGACGTGGGTTGACAGTGGCCTGCTGCGGGGTCAGGGGCACTGAATACAACAGTGTGGGCGTAAGTCCTTTTGAAGGAGGTCCCCATTACCCTTATCCTACTATAGTTTGGCCTCAGGCCAAACAACAGGGAGGGAACACAGCCCCTCCCATCAACAGAAAATTGGATTAAGATTTACTGAGCATGGCCCCACCTATCAGAACAAGATCCAGATTCCCCCACAGTCAGTCTCTCCCACACAAGCCTCTTATCCTACCCATCAGAGGGCAGACAGAATGAAAATCACAATTATGGAAAGCTAACCAAACTGATCACAAGGATCACAGCCTTGTCTAACTCAATGAAGCTATGAACCACACTGTGTAGGGCCACCCAAGATGGACAGGTCATGGTGAAGAGTTCTGACAAAACATGGTCCACTGGAGAAGGGAATGGCAAACCATTCAGTATTCCTGCCTTGAGAACCCCATGAACAGTACGAAAAGGCAAACACACAGAACAGAGAGGAAAAAGTGTTGGTCCACATCTCTTTTTGGTTATATGCCTGCTGCCTGCTAAGTTGCTTCAATCATGTCCAACTCTTTGCAACCCCTGGGTAGCCCACCAGGCTCCTCTGTTCATGGGATTCTTCTCTGGGCAAGAATACTAGAGTGGGTTGTCATGTCCTCTTCCAGGGGACCGTCCCAACCCAGGGACCAAATGCGCACCTCCTGTGTCTCCTGCATTGGCATACAGGTTCTTTACCACTAGTGTCACCTATATGATTCCAAATAAAAAAAACCTAACCTCTGTCTGAGCAACTGTTTCCTTGTTTTTTAAAGAAAAATATTTATAATGATCACCACACAGTCCTATAAAGATTAAAGGAAACAAAACACTTAAAGTGATCAATGCTTAAGTGTTCCTGACACTTGAGTTACTCTATGAATAATTAAAAGTTTTATTATTTTAGGGGCAGGGCCAGGGACTTTGAAGCTTGCTTCCTGAATTCAGTCATTATCTCTACCACTTTCTTTCTGCGTGACCTTAAACAATTCACTTAACCTTCGTATTTTCCATATGTGAAAGACTCCCTCATCCATAAAATGAGGACAAGAGTAGACCTTCATTCAAAGAATTATTTTGAGGATTGTTATTGTTGTTGCTCAGTCACTAAGTCATGTCTGACTCTTTGTGACCCCATGGACTACAGCACACCAGGCTTCCCTGTTCTTCACTATCTCCTGGAGTTTTCTCAAACTCATGTCCAATGAGTCAGTGATGCCAACCAACCATCTCATCCTCTGTGGCCCCCTTCTCAGCAAACAGAATAGTAAATATTACACATGAGATAGTCATTATTACTACAAATTCATCACATAAATTTCTGCAGTGGGAATTTCTTCCCTTAAGCTTGCTTGATTTCACACATATCTCACATTTTTGTCACATGTGTGGGTTAATAGAATTGATAATAATTCAAACTGAGCATTGTCCTTGGGCTTAGGTGTCCAAAATTACCCTAGAACATCCTGTGTGTTTCTCCTTGCCCTTGTGAAATTTATACTATCCCTCAATACATGGCTTTGGGGCCCTTTATCCTCTTCCTACTCTTTCTTTTCTCCCACCCCATAGTTATCTCAACCTGTCTTTATTGGGGTGGTCGTGGGTTACAGCAATATACTATTTGGTCAGCACATTACCAGACAGCATTCAAAATGAATCACTAGCAATGGGGATTCCCTGGAGGCTCAGCGGTAAAGAATCTGCCTGCCAATGTAGGAGACATGGGTTTGATTCCTGGCCTGGGAAGATCATACATGCCACAGAGCAACTAAGCCAATGTGCCACAACTATTGAGCCTGTACTCTAGAGCCCAGGAGCTGCAACTACTGAGTCCATGTGCCCTAGAGCCTGTGCTCCACAGCAAGAAAAGCCACTGCAATGAGAAGCCCATACACCCCAACTGGAGGGCAGCCCCTGAGCTTCAACCTGAGAAAAGCCTGAGCAGCAATGAAGACCCAGCACAACCAAAAATAAATAAATAAAATTTTGAAAAAGAAAAAGAATCACTAGCAATTTCTTGGGTTGCATTAATCAATACTATGTAATGAGCTTGAGGGCTTACAATCCTATTGTAGATACATTTTATAATTCAAAGAAGCATATATTTCACCAGTGATTTCTGGTATGGTACCTGGTATATTCTTTTATTTATGAATAAGTGAACAAAAGAATGAATGGATGAGTGAATAAATGGACTCTTAAGGAGCAAATAAGATAGTAGAGATTGTTTCTTTCTATAAGCTTACCAGGGGTCATTCCTCTTTTTTAGATCAGTTCCATGCTTCAAACTCATCTTCTCTTCTACTGCACAATTGTATACGCTCTCAAACCTTCTGAGGTCCTTTCCTTCAGACTGTCCTTAGTTCCCAACAAACATAGGTAATAGGTGGGTTGAACTGCCCATCTCCCTTCACCTCACACTTTGAGGGATAAGATACAACCTGAGGAAATCACAGACTTTGGACAGTTTGCACTTAAGCAGACTTATTAACACTTTTTAAAATCTGCTATGATGTGAAAAGAAGTAGGAAGCAATGCATGAATATGACACATTGGGGTGAATGCCTCAGGGCCAACTCTTTGCCTCCTTCTTTTTTCCATGTTCATAGCAGTTTATTACTCTAGAAGGAGTGAAATTATATATATAATAGCTCTGATAGCAAACTTTGCAGGAGTATCAAAGTTAGCATTCTATCACATAGGATGTATGTATAATTTATCATGAAAATAAAGCCCACATGTTTTTAAGAATAAAGCAGGGGACTATTAATAATTATCCTGGACAACAGGCATTAACCAGAACTCACTTGAGCAAACCAGGATGTATGGTTGCACTATGTCACTGTATTCACATTTATTTTAAGAATATACCTACATTATTAAAAATCAGAATAACTCATAAAAACATATATGAATCAATAGAAGAATATTTCTCCAATCCACGTCCATCTGTCCCATACTAACCCCACTGCCCACAATAGAAAACAACTTTCATCTGTGTTTCCTAACACTGTGCAGTGTTCCCTTACATAAAAACAAGTAAATATGAGTATTCTCATAAGCCTCCTGGAGACCATTTCCGATCACTGTAGAAAGTCCTTTCTCAGTTTGATATATAGTTCATCGTGTGCTTAATTTAAACAGTCCAGTGCTGAAGGGCTCATGAGTTCCAGTCTTGCTATTACAATCAGAACTACAAAGAATAATCTTGTGTATATATCATTTCATATACATATATGCAAGATGAATTCCTAGAAATGGGATTGCTAGGCACAAGTGATTATATAGGTTGCATAACGATTGATCAATTTTTCTCCAAATTTATTTCACTATTTTGTTCTCTTATGAGCAAGGTATGAAAATGTCTATTCCCTGCAGTTGGCCCAATAAAACGTCTGGATTTTTGTCAGTCTGAAGGTGATAAAAGTATCTCAATGCTGTTTAAAGTTGCATGTGTCATTATGAGTAAGATGAATATCTTCATGTATTCAAGTGCCTTTATTCTTTTATAAACGCCTATTTGGGTATGGATTGCCCACACTCCAAATTAAACATCTTGAGGAGAGGGATTATGTTTTATTCATTTCATAACTTTTCCCAGTAAGAGGTATGGGAAATAATAAGCATTTACTAAACATATTTCTTGAATAACAGAATCACTGATTTCCCCTCTCCATACACTGTTGTTGCTTTTTGTTAACACTTTTTTCTAACCTTTGGATCACACTTTCTTGGAAAACAATATTTCATATAAATATATGCATAATATAGAATATATAGGTAAATAAAATTTGAATTACTTATAAAATTATTTTTAAAACAACTTTTCACCTATTTCTTTCTAATAATTTCTTGTAACAGACTTTTTTCAAATATTAATAATCATTGTACAGTGTTGAAACTTGAAATACTGTTTTCTTCACTTAACACTCTAACAGATATTCTTCACTGTCTCCTTGGCTAAATCACGGATCTCTTGATGGAGGTATCACACCTTGTTCTTTTATTTTGCTCCATTTCTAATACAGGATATGTATTAGTTAAGAGCGCATGTTTTGCTGGTGGGAGATGACATGAGAGGAAAATAAACAATTTCCTAAACCCAGAATGCTCCAACTTCTATTTTCCCTCTTTGTGCTACTTTTAAGACTAATATTTCACTCATTTATCTACAATGCTAGATATTTTGCATATGTATTTTGTATTGATTTGAGTTTGTGTTTGAACTTCTTATAAACAAGTATTTGTATCACAGTGATTGTTTTCTGAAGGCAAACAAACAGCCTTATATGCTGTTTTGGTGCAAGCCATGATGGTATACAACTGAGTACTCCAAAGCATGGGGGAAGTCTGTCCCAGAATCTGTCTATAGATCCATAAATGAAGCTACAAATCAGGAGTGTTTTTGTATTTGGGAATGCGAAGGATGCAGCGATTTCATCAAATGGTAGTTGTAACTGTTTATCCTAGAGAAATGTCAGTTGTTTCACTTGAAGTGGAATCTCTACAGAAGGCTAGAAAAGACTGAACAAGATCCTCTACATGCCCAAGCATCAGAAAAAAATTTTACTCAAGGATTAATTCTTCCAATCTTGAGGTTGCATTATTTTCTAAAGCAAAACACTCAAAATCAAATATCACACTTTAATGTCATTAAAACAACTCCAGGTCTCACAGGAAGATTTTCCTGGCTGATTTGAGGAATTGAGGAATAAATTCTCTCAAGTTTATGTGGTCTATCTGCAGACCTTTTTCCTGGTTAATGTTCTGATAGCCATTTTAATTTTGCTGTTATCTTCTCCTTTGCCTCTGATTCCTAAATGTGAAACCACATTTACACTGACCTACGATACAAATCTACTATTCTCCAGTGGATTAATTCTTTCAATCTGTTACTTATATATGATTTTTATACCCAAACAGTCCATGCCTATGTATAATGCCCAATCAAGGTCAGAATTTGAATGAACTGACTGCAGGGCTTTTATGAAAATAATGCTAACTGTAATAAAAAATGACATGACTATGGAAAACTGAATAAGCATTATGTTCAGTTCAGTTCAGTCATTCAGTCATGTCTGACTCTTGGCGACCCCATGAATTGCAGCATGACAGGCTTCCCTGTACATCACAATTCCCAGAGCTTGCTCAAACTCACATCCATTGAGTCAGTGATGCCATTCAACCATCTCATCCTCTGTCGTGCCCTTCTCCTCCTGCCCTCAATCTTTCCCAGCATCAGGGTCTTTTCAAATGAGTCAGCTCTTTGCATCACGTGGCCAAAGTATTGGAGCTTCAGCTTCAGCATCAGTCCTTCCAATGTACATTCAGGACTGATCTCCTTTAGGATTGACTGGTTGGGTCTCCTTGCAATCCAAGGGACCCTCAAAAGTCTTCTCCAATACCACAGTTCAAAAGCATCAATCCTTTGATGCTCAGCTTTCTTTATGGTCCAACTCTCACATCTATACATGACTATTGGAAAAAACAGTATGTAGATGTTCCATATAATTATAATGGTGGTAGTGGTATAAAAGATGACAGCAATGCTGGTGGTTTTGGTGGTTTAGAATGGTGTTTGGTACATAGTAAATTCAATAATAATTGAATCAATGGATAAATTGATTCCCTACTCCAGGGGATTTTCCTGACCCAGAGATTGAACCTGCATCTCCTGCACTGCAGGCAGATTGTTTATCACTGAGCCAAAAGCGAAGGCCATGGTAAAATTGGTGGTTTAGCCACTAAGTTGTGTTCGAGTCTTGGGACCCCATGGACGGTATCCTGCCAGGCTCCTTTGTCCATGGGATTCTCCAGGCAAGAATACTGGAGTAGGTTGCCATTTCCTTTTCCAGGGAATCTTCCCGACACAGGGATCAAACCCAGGTCTCCTGCATTGCAGGCAGATTCTTTACCAATTGAGCTACAAGGAAAACTTGTGGTAAGGTTAGTAGTGAGCAACTTGATGATTTACTCTTCTTAGATCACCTAGCTCTTATTATTGGAGTTGCATGGAAATGAAACTGAGAAATCTCCTTGCAATGCAATTTTTCAGAAGATGAAACTCTCTTCTGGGGCACTCAGTGTGTTATTCTGTATGTGTGCATAAAATTATGCAAGATGGGTTGTCTCTTTCCATAGAAAACTATGTGGAATTTTTGCAAAGTTTTCAAAGTGGCCTAGAAAAGGCAGTTTCCCTGAGACTTGATCCCAGAACTCAATAGTCAGTGTTGCAAGGTTGAGAAAAGTCGTTTGAGAAATAGTGTTACTCTGCATCACTTTTCTGTGCCCAACATCCTGCCCCCAAAGGAACCTCTACCGAGAGCTCATCGTACCGAACAATACCAATGAACACACATTATGCATCCCCTGGGAAGCCAGCATTTCCAGGAACATGAGATATAAGTACAGAAGTGTCTTGGGTTAAAGGGATGATGAGGAAGATGCTACAAGTCCTAATTTCATCCAGACAGAAAGTAATTTGGGGTGGTGTATCAGAGATGAGTAGAGCTGAAGAAGAAGATTAGGGGATGAGAAAAAAATGCTAGGAACCATGGTGCTGATGTTTCCCAAAGCCCAGAAACATTTTCAGTGGTTTTGGGGAACTAAAAATTATCTGTGTTGTAAGAGTTTTAGAAAACATCAGTTCAAACTTTTTCATGTTAGAGAAAAAGAAGTGGCTTAGCCCAAAGTGTACTGCCTGTTAGCAACAGAGCAGGTTCTCAATGCAGAATCCATGACTTAGAGGAAGGCCTTTTCTTTTTTAAATATAATAGGACTTGTTGCTGGGTGTTCTGTCTTCATGGTTTTCCTCTTTGAAAATTCCCGGAGCATTTCTTCTTTGTGGATCATCTTTCAAAGTGAATTATTGTCAGGCACCATGAACCTGAGATTTTGGAAACAGTTCTCAGAAATTTTGCATTTCTTTTTCTTCCCATCCTTTTTTTCTACTCCTTAGAAAAATGTCTGTAAACTCTAGTGGGTATTTCTGAAAGAGGCTTCGACAGTCACTTTTAGAGGATGATTTTCTCTCTTCTCCACAGCCCTGTATGGCTGTCTTTTAATCATTAGAAACTATAGGAAAGATGGAAGTAAAGGTTTCCTTCTCTGTCATATTTTCCTTTATACACACACACACACAAACACACTTAAAGCTGAAGTAGAGTTGATTTATAATATTGGATTAGTTTCATCACACAACGAATGTGCTGTAAAGTAAAGTAATTATATATATATATGTATTCATTTTTACATTTACATAAAGGTTTATTTACCTTACATAAATATATATTTCTTAAACTTTGTAATCTTAAGGTACTAAGAGAATTGAACCTCTGCTGTATGTATATGTGCTTCTCTATTGCTTCTTACTGTCTGCAGATCTTAGTAAATGGCAGTTTAAGTTTGAAGACTGTTGTCTATTTCCTCTGCTCTCTCTATCATCTTTTGGTTTCACTATTTTCAACCAGTAGTTAGGTGTCTCCTGCTTCCTGATGGTGGAGCAGGAAAGAAATTCAGTTTCTGGAGTCATAAGAGCACAATATTATGGTGTAGAAAAGAATGGAACTGGCATAAAGAGCCTTGATTTCTAGTTCCAGTTCTGGAAACAACAGTTTCTGTTGGGTCCCACTGTGTGTGTCTTTAGGACTGCAATTCGTCTATTGCAAAGTGAGGAGTATTGTTTAGATAATATCAAGTGCCTTTAAGGTGCTCAAATTCAGTATTCTTGACACCAGGGACATTTTCTGAATAGAGGAAAAATCTTGATGTTTATTAATCTTCTGTTTTTTACTCCTTGCTCTTAGGAACCATGGACCTTGTCAATCACACATGGACCCAGAGTTTTCTCCTTGCTGGTTTCACTACCACTGGAACCCTGCGACCTCTTGTTTTCTTGGGGACACTGTGTATCTATCTCCTCACCCTGGCAGGAAACTTGCTCATCATTGTCCTGGTTCAGGCAGATTCTAGACTGTCCGCACCCATGTACTTCTTCATCAGCGTCCTCTCCTTCTTGGAACTCTGGTATGTCAGCACCACAGTGCCCACACTGCTGCACACTTTGCTCCGTGGGCGTTCACTCATCTCATCAACTGTGTGCTTTGTCCAGCTCTATGTCTTCCATTCATTGGGCATGACTGAGTGCTACCTGTTGGGTGTCATGGCACTGGACCGCTACCTTGCCATCTGTCGCCCACTCCACTACCATGCCCTCATGAGCAGACAGGTACAGTCATGGCTAGCAGGGGCCACTTGGGTGGCTGGCTTCTCAGCTGCACTTGTGCCAGCAAGCCTTACAGCCTCTCTGCCCTTCTGTTTGAAAGAGGTGGCTCATTACTTCTGTGACCTGGCACCACTAATGAGGTTGGCGTGTGTGGACACAAGGTGGCATAATGGGGTCCATGGGGCAGTGATTGGTGTGGCCACAGGGTGCAACTTTGTGCTCATTTTAGGACTGTATGGGGCGAAACAAGGAGGTGAAGGAGGCTATGAAAAGGGTCAGGGTCAGGATATGGACTATTTTGAAGAAAGTTTGACAATCTCTGTTATCATTTTGAGGTTTCTTGGTAACTGTAGAAATGAATCACCCAGTTGGTTAGTCAATCATCTTCCCAGAGTTAAAGTAAATGCCAGGGAAATAAAATCAGTCTTATCATTTATCACATCCATTGTAGACACTCACTGAAGAAGACATAAGCCTGGATTAATCAGAATTGGAACATATAGAGAGGAAGGAGGTACGTCTTTGGTTCCATTCCAAACAAATGGGAGAGATATGCCATAAAGGAAGAAAAACAAACCAGAGAACATGCAAATGTTTTTGAACTTATGGCTCAGGGGGAGAGTAAGATACTGAGAGAAAGAAAGCAAATTAAAGCTGAGAGTTGGCACTTTTGTTGAGGTAAGATTTCCAGAATAAGATCGAAAGGTGGAAAACAATGCTGGCCAAAAATTATAACCTGTGTAAGTTTCAGATGTGAAGCCATGAGCCGTAGGCAGAAAACTTATCAAGAACCCAGTGATCTGGGGTTATCATGTGATCAAAGGTAGCTCACTGGAGAAGACAATGACTCTATTGGGTAGGGGGCTAAAAACTTTAGATAATAATTTACTGTCTAATGGGGAGAGACAAAAGTGTTGGAGATGAGAGCGTTATCTGAATTCTCTTCTAACACTGCAGAATATGACTTAGAGTGATCTGAAGCCATATTCAATAAATAAATAGATAAAATAAAAACCAAGCAACAAAGAGACAAACAAAAAGATTTGTAAGCACACATGTACAATGTAGAAAGCATACTGAAATAGAAAATAGACATGGGGACTGTAGCTATGACCTCATTCTCTGCCTTCTCTTTTTCCCAGCTCCCTTACCACGTTTTCTGCCTAGCAAAGTTGGAAAATTATTACTCAGGTTTAATTTCTGTATTTTGCCAATATGTGAACTATAGATATAGCCCCTGCCAAAAGATGTCAGGGTTTTGAGAAAGATAGGACTAGGATCTTGGTAGAGACTGGGTCACTGTGTGGGATTTAAAAATTCTCTCTAGTTTTCATTCTTATGTAACTGCTAAAAAATCAAATCAATTATTTTTGATATGTCTGTCCTATGCCAGACCAATGACAGCTGCTTTCAAATGTATTTTTAATTTAATCTTCATAAGACCTTTTGAAGAAGAAAGAATCATCTCATTATCTACATGATGACACTAGAAAGATTACTGCACTTGCTGTCAAGAGACATGGGTTTAACCCCAGATCCACTTCAGTGGGCTGGGTGAACTTAGCAAGACTTCTTCAGTTGCACTCTTTGCCAGACGTCAGTAAGGAGCTAATGACTGCTTACAAGTTTTGATTCTGTGATTGCAACATATCTTAAAGAAAGCAGAATCTGGACCAGACTCAGATGGTAAGATCTGAAAATCCAGAATAGAGAGAGGAAAGTCATGGTCCAAATCCAAGTTTTACTGTTTTTGACTATGTCATCCTGATCTCAGGTGGCCTCCAGCTGCAACGGTTGAAGCAGGATTTCAGTCTCCTGCCAGAGATTGAGGCCTCTGGCAGTGACTGCTGAATCCTAGCCACCAGGCCACCAGGGACAAATGAGTGGCCAGTGACAAAGCCCTGGCCCATCAGCTGTGTAGAAATGAATTTCCACATATAGATGAAAAGTTGTGAAACAGTGTTTATTAGGAAGAAAAAACATGTGTGTGGATAGACACACGGGCGGGCTCAGAGAGTCTCACCCTTTTAGTAGTTTAAATCACTTCACATGGGGTATGTCTTTCAGATTTCCTCTGGCCAATCATCTTGCTTTGCCTGGTTCTGAGTTTATATTTGGTTTATGCCAGGGTCCTCCCATGTGTGCACTTTCATCTCTTAGCTAAGATAGATTCTATCAAAGATGTCTATGGGTAGATTGACATCACCTGCTATGGAGTTGTTCCCCTCTCCCTTTTTGACCTTAAAGGAGATTTTCTGCTTGTGTGTAGTAAGGAAAGTCTCCTTGACTTCGAGAATGAGGAATATGTGGCCTTTTATCTCTTACCATAGCAGGGCTTAGCTTCTCCTATCCACTGCTATTTTGAGTATCTGTCCATAGGGAACAAACTTCAGCTGTCCAGCCTGAGGCCCATCTATCTTGCCTCAACCCTGTACAGAAAAGAAAGTAAATTCTCTCTGATCTTAATTTTTTCTTCCTTAAAAAGTTCTGAAACAAGGAGTCTTAAAGTTTAAATAAAATAACACATGCTAAGTGTTCAATACATGTTAGCTATATTATCCAAGAGGCAGAGCAATGTAGTAATTAGAACGTGAACTTTGATGCCTGCCTTCCTGGGGTGGAACATTAATTCTAATACTTAATTGCTTCATGACCTTAAGCAATGCACGCAACTTTTCCTGTGTCTCGATTTCCTAATCTGTAAAGTGAGGACATAGTAGAGTCTTAAATACCATATAAATGTTAATTATTACTACTTCAAATATTTTCCACTTACATTTCTACAGTGGGAATTTCATTCCTTGAGAATGCTTAGCTTCACACGTCTCACATTTTCATTATGTGTAGAATCATTAGAATTGGTAATTCCCCAAATGAAGCATTTCCTTTTTAAGTGTCCAAAGTCAACTTTCTATAGCCTCAGGAGTCCTGGCTTTCATGAAGTCTATGCTCTTCCCTCAAATACAAAATGCAATACTCCATTCTACTGAGCTACTAAGCCTACTTCTTTTGAATTCTGATCTTTTCTCTCCTCTCCTACCTTGTTTCATTTAGAAGCTCTTTATGCAGGAATGGTTGTGGGCACTCCCTGTGGGGGCAGCACCAAAAATGGCTGGAAACTGCTTGCCCTAGCAATGACTTGGGTCATGTTAATTAACAGTGGACTTATATTGTGTGGTGAGCCTAGGGGTTTAGAACACTGTTTCAGAGACTTCAGTTATTAATTAGCAACTCAATGCAGCACCATTGATTTCTAGCACAGTGCTTGGTATTCATTCTTTTAATGAATGAACTCTCAAGTGTCAAATGAATGTGATAGAAATTTAAATGCTCCTTTTACAACTCTGGGACTCCTTGGTGGCTCAGATGGTAAAGAATCTGCCTGGAATGCAGGACGGCCGGATTTGATCACTGGGTTAAGAAGAAACCATGAGGAAGGGAATGGCCACCCACTGCAGTAGTCTTGCCTGGAGAATTTCATAAAGAGAGGACCAAGGGAGATTACAGTCCATGGGGATGCTAAGAGTGAGACATGACGGAGTGAGTAACTTTACAAGTTTAGCAGGAGATAGTCTCTTTCTTAGATATTTCATAGCTTCAAACTCCCCTAGCCTTTAGTTCATAATCTTTCTGCTCTTGTAACCTCCTCAGGTCTTTCTCTTTAGAATATAAAGTTTAGATAATCCTTAGTGCAGAGTTTCCCAACTGGTATAAAAAATGGGGTGTTGAGTAACTGACTCCCTACCTCTCACACAGGACTTTCAAATGTTCATGTAGGGCCTGAGGGAGCTAGAGTCCCTGGACTAGTTGCCTCTATGGAAAACAGCCTTTCTGTTCACCTAAATGCTCCTTGGACAGCAAGGAGACCAAAGTGTTGCAGCAAGGGGGACCGCTTCCAGGGCCCAAAACTGGGCTCTTGTCTAACACTTGGAAATGAATTGTCTGAGAAGACACATGTGCTGACAAAGCAAGAGATTTTATTGGAAAAGGGCACCCCGGTGGAGAGCAGTAGGGTAAGGGAACCCAGGAGAACAGCTCTGCCTTGTAGCTTTCAGTCTTGGGTTTTATGGTGATGGGATTAGTTTCTGGGTTGTCCTTAGCCAATCATTCTGACTCAGAGTCCTTCCTGGTGGTGCACGCCTTGTTCAGCCAAGATGGATGCCGGAGAAAAGGATTCTGGGAAGTGGTCGGACACGTGGTATCTCCTTTTGACCTGTCCTGAACTCTTCCGGTTGGTGGTGGCTTATTAGTTCTGTGTTCCTTACCAGAACCTCCTGTCATAAAACAGCTCATACAAATGGTTACCATGGTGCCTGGCCAGAGTGGGTGGTTTCAGTCAGTGTGCTTCCCCTAACAAAACCAGTCAATCTTAAAGGAGATTTACCCTAAATATCTATTGGAAGGACTGATGCTGAAGCTGAAGCTCCAATATTTTGGCTACATGATGTGAAGAGTTGACTCATTAGAAAAGACCCTGATGCTGGGAAAGATTGAGGGCAAAAAGAGAAGGGGACTGCATAGGATGAGATGGTTGGATGGTATCACTGACTCAATGGATTTGAGTTTGAGCAAACTCAGGGAAATAGTGAAGGACAGAGAAGCCTGGTGTACTGCAGATCATGGGGTCACAAAGAGTAGGATACGACTTAGAGACTGAACAACAACAACAAAGTGTTATCTGCAAGTGTTATCACTTTTTATATATGCTAAGATCCAAAAAAAGATGTCCTTTTCATTATAGAGGACTGGAATGCAAGTAGGAAGTCAGGAAACACCTAGGGTAACAGGCAAATTTGGCCTTGGAGTACAGAATGAAGCAGGGCAAAGGCTAACAGGGTTTTGCCAAGAGAACGCACTGGTCATAGCAAACACCCTCTTCCAACAACACAAGAGAAGACTCTACACATGGACATCACCAGATGGTCAACACTGAAATCAAACGGATTATATTCTTTGCAGCCAAAAATGGAGAAGCTCTACACAGTCAGCAAAAACAAGACCAGGAGCTGACACTGGCTCAGATCATGAAGTCCTTATTGCCAAATTCAGACTTAAATTGAAGAAAGTGGGGAAAACCACTACACCATTCAGGTATGACCGAAATCAAATATCTTATGACTATACAGTAGAAGTGCGAAATAGATTTAAGGGACTAGATCTGATAGACAGAGTGCCTGATGAACTATGGATGGAGGTTTATGAAATTGTGCAAGAGACAGGGATCAAGACCATCCCCAAGAAAAAGAAATGCAAAAAAGCAAAATAGCTGTCTGAGGAGGCCTTACAAATAGCTGTAAAAAGAAGAGAAGTGAAAACCAAAAGAGAAAAGGAAAGATATACCCATTTGAATGCAGAGTTCCAAAGAATAGCAAGGAGAGATAAGAAAGCCTTCCTCAGTGATCAAGGCAAAGAAATAGAGGAAAACAATAGAATGGGAAAGATTAGAGATCTCTTCAAGAAAATTAAAGATACCAAGGGAACATTTCATGCAAAGATGGGCTCAATAAAGGACAGAAATGGTATGGACCTAACAGAAACAGAAGATATTAAGAAGAGGTGGCAAGGATACACAGAAGAACTACACAAAAAAGATCTTCATGACCCAGATAATCACGATGGTGTGATCACTCACCTAGAGCCAGACATTCTGCAATGTGAAGTCAAGTGAGCCTTAGGAAGCATCACTCTGAACAAAGCTAGTGGAGGTGATGGAATTCCAGTTGAGTTATTTCAAATCCTAAAGGATGATGCTGTGAAAGTGCTGCACTCAATATGCCAGCAAATCTGGAAAACTCAGGAGTGGCCACAGGACTGAAAAAGGTCAGTATTCATCCCAATCCCCAAAAAAGGCAATGCCAAAGAATGCTCAAGCTGCTGCCCAATTGCACTCATCTCACACGCTAGTAAAGTAATGCTCAAAATTCTCCAAGCCAGGCTTCAGCAATACGTGAAAAGTGAAATTCCACATGTTCAAGCTGGTTTTAGAAAAGGCAGAGGAATAAGAGATTGAATTGCCAACATCCACTGGATCATCAAAAAAGCAAGAGTGTTCCAGAAAAACATCTATTTCTGCTTTATTGACTATGCCAAAGCCTTTGACTGTGTGGATCACAATAAACTGTGGAAAATTCTGAAAGAGATCGGAATACCAGACCACCTGACCTGCCTCTTGAGAAACCTGTATGCAGGTCAGGAAGCAACAGTTAGAACTGGATGTGGAAAAACAGACTGGTTCCAAATAGGAAAAGGAGTCTGTCAAGGCTGTATATTGTTACCCTGCTTATTTAGCTTACATGCAGAGTACATCAGGAGAAATGCTGGGCTGGAGGAAGCAGAAGCTGGAATCATGGTTGCCGGGAGACATATCAGAAACCTCAGATATGCAGATGACACCACTCTTATGGAAGAAAGTGAAGAAGAACTAAAGAGACTCTTGACGAAAGTGAAAGAGGAGAGTGAAAAAGTTGGCTTAAAGCTCAACACTCAGAAAACTAAGACCATGGCATCCTGTCCCATCACTTCATGAAAAATAGATGGGGAAACAGTGGAAACAGTGGCTGACTTTATTTTTCTGGGCTCCAAAATCACTGCAGATGGTGATTGCAGCCATGGAATTAAAAGACGCTTACTCCTTGAAGGAAAGTTATGACTAACATAGATAGCATATTAAAAAGCAGAGACATTACTTTGTCAACAAAGGTCTGTCTCGTCAAAGCTTGGTTTTTCCAGTAATCATTTATGGATGTGAGAGTTGGACTGTAAAGAAAGCTGAGCGCCGAAGAATTGATGCTTTTGAACTGTGGTGTTGGAGAAGACTCTTGAGAGTCCCTTGGACTGCAAGGAGATCCACCCAGTCCATCCTAAAGGAGATCAATCCTGGGTGTTCATTGGAAGGACCGATGTTGAAGCTAAAGCTCCAATATTTTGGCCACCTGATGCGAAAAGCTGGCTCATTTGAAAAGACAATGATTCTGGGTAAGATTGAGGGCAGGAGGAGAAGGGGATGACAGAGGATGGGATGTTTGGATGGCATCACCGACTCAATGGACATGAGTTTGGGTAAACTCCGGGAGTTGGTGATGGACAGGGAGGCCTGGCGTGTTGCGGTTCATGGGGTCGAAAAGAGTCGAACACGACTAAGCAACTGACCTGAACTGAACTTAAGATGCTAAAAATATGTTAGGGAAGCAACACCTTATTGTGTGACATATTGGGGTAAGTGCTCAAGTTAAGGGATTTCCAGGTAGCTCAGTGGTAAAGAATCTGTCAGCCAATGTAGAAGACGTAGGAGACCTATGAGACTCAGGTTTGATCCCTATTTTGAGAAGATCCTCTGGAGCAGGAAATAGGAATCACTCCAGTATTCTTGCCAGGAAAATCCCATGGACGGAGAGATGGGCCACCGTCCATGGAGTCACAAAGAGTCTGATGTGACTGAGCATGCACGCAAGCACGCCCAAGTTAAGGCTCAATTTTGGCCACTTCTCCCCTGGTAACATGTGGATAATGACTAGCAGGAGAGACAATGAGAACAAGCCAGGACTGAAATATACTATAAACAGACCATTCACTCTGTCTTTCATTAAGGCTAACATTCTACCCTACAGAGTGTTATACAGCTCATCATCCAAGTGCAAATGCATTAGGAGTGTGTCAATAACAAGACATTGGGCTTAATAAACCAGAGTTGTCTGGGGTAAACAAGGACAATAGCCCACAGTACAACACTGAACTGACATTTCTTTTTACTTAAATGTAATTTCTTTTTTTTAAAATGCAGTTTCTTTACTTCAACAAGTAATACACCTAAAGAATTCAAAATCGAAGCCATCTAAAAGTATTTACATAGAGAAATCTTGCTACTCCAGTTTCCCAACCTATCTGCTCCCTCCTGGTCTTCAACCAACCCTGATAGAAGATCATTTTTAATAATGTTTCCTGATTGATTACAATGTTTCTATTTGCAAACTTCAGAAGATAATATTTTATAATCCACCTTTCTTAAGCATAAAGCCCCATACTATATTTGTTCTATCTTTGCTTTTATCTTTTTTCCATCACCTTGTAAAGAGTGCTTAAAAAAAAAAAAAAGAAGTTCCATAGTATTCCATTGTGATTTTAATTTGACTAATTCTGTACTGAAGGACTCTTGGGTTGCTCCAGTCTTTGACTATTAAATACATGACTGGAATGAATAACCTTGTGTATGAATTATTTCATACATGTGCATACAAATTCCTAGGAATGGGATTCTTGGGTCATAGTGCAAATGCACATATTATTTGAGTAAATATTCTTAAATTTTGCTCTAAAGAGATTATGCCATTTAGTTTTCCCAGTCAGCAGTGGGTGAAAGCATGTTTTCACACAGCACCTTTTATAAAGTACATATTCAAACTTTTGGACATTTGTAAATATAATAATTGAGAAACAGTATTTTTTTTTTTTTTAGTTTTAAGTTTCAAATTTATCTCATTGTGTATGAAGTTGAATTTTTTTTCTTATATTTGGAAAACCTGTTTTTTTATGTATTAGTAAATGACCAATTTGAGGGTCTGTCTCTGATGGTGCTTGTGGTGAAGAACTTGCCTGCCATTGCCAGAGACTTAAGAGATGTGGGTTAGATTGTTGGGTCAGGAAGATCCCCTGCAGGAGGGCATGGCAACCCACTTCAGCATTCCTGCCTGGAGAATCCCATAGACAGAGGAGCCTGGTGGGCTATGGTCCATAGGATCACAAAGAGTCAGACACAACTGAAGTGACTTAGCACTCATGCACTCCCAAGTGAAAAGAAAAAGTGAAAGTGCTAGTTGCTTAGTTGTGTCCGACTCTTTGCAACCCCATGGAATGTAGCCAGCCAGGCTCCTCTGTCCATGGAATTCTCCATTTCCTTCTCCAGGATACCTTCCCATCTCGGGGCTTGATCCTGGGTGTCCTGCATTGCAGGTGGTTTCTTTATCATCTGAGCCACCAGGAAAACTCTGCAGCAAGCATTTTAAGGGAAAGGACTGTGTTTTATGCATCTCATTTTCCAAGTTCCTAGCATAAGGCCAGCTCATAAAAAGTGTTTGAAAGATGTATTAAATAAACAAACAAATGAGTGACTGTGATTTCCCGTATTTCTCCCATTATTTTAACTACACTTGATATGTTTCTAACCTCTAAATCATGCTTTTTAAAATGTATTACATAGAAATATAGCATATAAAATATTTAGATGAATTTTAAAATCACTTATAATAACATTGTTTTAAAAATTATCTATTCATTTTTAACTTCTAATAAGTATACACTTTTCCAAATATTATCAATGATACTGTGAATTTTCTAACACACCTAAGCTTACTTCGTTCAATTTTTTTACTTAAGTCTTAAGTTTATATAATTTTAAATGTCATCTTTCCCCCATATTATGAATTAGCTGATGGAGCTGTGAGGTATCGTCTTTTCTCTTGTTCCATTTCTTATTTTATTTATTTATTTTGTCCACACAGCATGTGTGGATCTTAATTTTCTGACCAGGGATGAAACCCACACCCCCTGCATTGGAAGTGCAGAGTCTTAACTACTAGACCACCAGGAAAGTCCTTCTTGTCCCATTTCTGATACAGAATAATTGTTAGGTGTGTGCATGCATGCTATGTTGCTTCAGTTGTGTCCAACTCTTTGCAACCCTATAGACCATAGGCCACCAGGCTCCTCTGTCCATGGGATTCTTCAGGCATGAAGAAAACTAGGATGGGTTGCCATGCCCTCCTCCAGGGGATCTTTCTGATCCAGGGATCAAACCCATGTCTCCTGTGTCTCCTGCAATGGCTGGGAGGGTTCTTTACCACTAGTGCCACCTGGGATCCCAACTGTTAGGTAAGCACTCTCTACTGAGAAGTGATGATGCAGAAGAGAAGAAACAACTTTCTTGCTTAGGCAAGGCCTATATTTGAAAACTGCCAATTCTTTAGCATATATCTCTCATTTTTGTACTACTGACCCTAGATAGTCTCTATGATTCCTATGCTCCAGTATTTATATTACATTCAGTTCAGTTCAGTCACTCAGTTGTGTCTAACTCTTTGCAACCCCATGAACCGCAGCATGCCAGGCCTCCCTGTCCATCACCAACTCCCGGAGTTCACCCAAACTCATGTCCATTGAGTTGGTGATGCCATCCAACCATCTCATCCTCTGTTGTCCCCTTCTCCTCCTGCCCCCAATCTTGCCCAGCATCAGGGTCTTTTCCAATGAGTCAGCTCTTCACATCAGGTGGCCAAAATATTGGAGCTTCAGCTTCAAGGTCGGCCTTTCCAATGAATATCTAGGACTGATCTCCTTTAGGATGGACTGGTTGGATCTCTTTGCAGTCCAAGGGACTCTCAAGAGTCTTCTCCAACACCACAGTTCAAAAGCATCAATTCTTCGGCGCTCAGCTTTCTTCACCGTCCAACTCTCACATCCATACATGACTACTGGAAAAACCATAGCCTTGACTAGAAGGACCTTTGTTGGTAAAGTAATATCTCTGTTTTTTAATATGCTGTCTAGGTTGGTCATAACTTTCCTTCAAGGAGTAAGCGTCTTTTAATTTTATGGCTGCAATCACCATCTGCAGTGATTTTGGAGCCCAGAAAAATAAAGTCAGCCAGTGTTTCCACTGTTTCCCCATCTATTTTTCATGAAGTGATGGGACAGGATGCCATGATCTTAATTTTCTGAATGTTGACCAACTTTTCACTCTCCTAATTCACTTTGATAGCCTTCTAATATAGTCAGTCAAAGCCAAGGCATTCAGATATACATCTGTACAGTACAAATGAATAAGGAAGTTTGTTTTGAGGACCTTATAAAGGCCTGTGAAGAGAGAATATAGGAATATCTATGTGATGTGAATATATAGAGAATAAAAATAAGTAATAAAGTGGCTGCTCTAAGTATAGCATAATCATGTGTTGGAGGATTCTAGCTAGATGGCTAATTTCTACAGCTCAATGAAATAATGGGAACAAAGAGCCTTTTGGTGTTTAGGACTGGGGAGGTTGCAGTAATTTGGTGAAACGGCAGTGGCAACTATCCATCCTGGAGAAAGGTCAGGTATTTCAGGTGAAGTGGGATGTAGACTCAGTGCTGGTTAAGATTGAAGGAAGCTTTCTAATTTCCAAATACTTGAGGGTTTTTTTTTTTTTTTTTTCTCAAACAGACTCTGTGAATCCTGCAGATACATTAGTAATCTTAGAAACAAATATTTTCTTTTTCTTTGGCTCAAAAGTCTCCAGCTCCCACAAATTTTCTGGATCTCAGAAAATTCAGTGATTTCCTTCATTTTAGTGTTGATATACTAGTTCATCTTTTATGGTTACCCCTTTAACTTAAATTAGGAAGTGAATTGTCCTTAAATTTGATTCTGAAGAAAAGTACATTTGGATGTATGAATGATTCAAATGCGTTACTTTCAGTAGTGCTTTTATTCTATTATTTTTTTGGACTCCACATCCACCCAAGTGCATGCACCACAGGTAGTGCTCACCTGAGGTTACAGCTCCAATGTTAATCTCAGGGTTTTCAGTGGAAATATTGAGGATGTGGCTATAGATAAAATGGATCATAGCAAAATGAATAAGCATCAAGAGGATAATGGTGGTGATAAAAGTAATAGTAATAATACCAGTAATGGAAACTTTGAACAGTGCAGTTAGAACAAAATTTTAGATATTTAATAAACAATGGTTGAATCAATGAATAAAGAGTAGAGGACTTGATGAAGGTAGAGATGGTGGTGGGATCAATGGAAGTGGAGATGTTCACACAGAAGTGATGATGGTGCCCACGCTGACTGTGTTTATATGGTGATTAAGATAGTAGTAATCAGAAAAAGAGCTGGATGATAAATCTTGCAAGAAATTAAAAAAAAAAAACCTCACTTCTTTTAAGATGCTCAAAGTGTGACTCTTAACGTGTGCGCATGTTTATACAAGATGAATTGTTTCTTCTTAGAGAAAGCTATATGGAAATTGCAGAAAGTTCTAATGGTCCAGAGGACACAAGGTCCTTGAGACTGGATTCCAGAGCCCTATGGTCAGGGTTGTAAAGTTGAGAAAAGTCATTTGAGAAATAGAGCCACTCTGCATTGCTTTCCTGCGCCCAACATTCTGCCCCAGAGGGACCTCTACTAAGAGCTAGTCAAACCCAGCAACCCCAGGGAGCACAGCAAGGAGCCCCTGGGAAGCCAGCATTTCCAGGAACACAAGACATAAATAGGGAAGTGTTTGGAGGTTAAAAGGGCACTGAGAAAGAAGCTATAAGACTTAATGCCATCCAAGCAGTCAGGTAATGGTCAGGAACAGTGTAGCAGAGATGAGAGGTACTCAAGAAGAGGACTGAGGGAGGGCTTTGACCTTTCCTAGGTGAAGCTTGTTATATGTGTGGGAAGAAAACTCTTGGGACCTTAGTGTAGAGCTCCTATCTTCACCCTCATCCCCAAAATGTTTTTCAGTAGCTTTAGAGAATCATAGATTACCATGGCTGTAAGGGACTTCCAGGCATCTATTTAAACTTCTTCATTCTGGACAAGAGCAAGTTGAGGTAAAGAGAGGAGAAATGTATCATACAGCAATCGTCCTCCAATAATTGTATTTTGTTCTGTACTTCTAAAAATTGTACAATTATAATCTTTGATAATTTAAAAAATAAAAAATAGAGAGGAGAAATGGCCAGGCTCAATATTCATTTAGTGGCAAAGCACATTTAGAAAGCTGATTCCAAGAGAATGTGTTTTATCTTATACTACAGCCCCCCTACACCAACATCATAGGGTCTGGACTTGATCACTTTACACACACACCTCTTAGAGACTTCCCGGTACATAATTCTATTTGAGAATCCTTCCTGAAATGCACTGTGTTTATTCATTGTTTTCTCATCCGGCCTTATAGCTCTTATAGTTAAGGAAATCTCCAGGGTAATTCACATTTCTTTCTTCTTCCACTTCTTCCTCATTCGGTCCATATCAAGAACATTCCTGAATTCCAGAAAGGCTCCCTGAAGGAAGTTAGTGGTCACATTTTAGAAATTATTTGTCACTTTTCCCACAGTTAAGAACACCTGAGTTTTGGATACAGAGGAAAAGGTACAGGTGGATGTCTTAAAGAATCATGAGACTTTTCATTTGGACTAAAAGCAGATGAGCATGAAAAATTCTTATCTCTTCTATTTCCTGAACGGATATGCAGGAGAATTTTCTGGGGCCCCTGACTCTGGTATCACAGTCTATACAAACAAAGAAGTCCTGGACTGAGATTCAGGAAGCTGGACTCCACTCCATTTCTGTCAACAACAGACTGAGATATTGTGCAAATCACTTCTGCCTTCTGGGCTTCAGCTGTCTTTTAAAAAGTAAGGTTTGATAATGCATAAGCTATTTTCAAGGTTATACGTTCAATATTTTTGGTTCTGGAAAGATTTCTCAAGAAGACTCCTGAAGTAGTTAATCTTCTGTCTTTACTCCTTGCTCTTAGGAACCATGGACCTTGTCAATCACACATGGACCCAGAGTTTTCTCCTTGCTGGTTTCACTACCACTGGAACCCTGCGACCTCTTGTTTTCCTGGGGACACTGTGTATCTCTCTCCTCACCCTGGCAGGAAACTTGTTCATCATTGTCCTGGTTCAGGCAGATTCTAGACTGTCCACACCCATGTACTTCTTCATCAGCGTCCTCTCCTTCTTGGAACTCTGGTATGTCAGCACCACAGCGCCCACGCTGCTGCACACCTTGCTCCATGGGCGTTCACTCATCTCATCAACTGTGTGCTTTGTCCAGCTCTATGTCTTCCATTCATTGGGCATGACTGAGTGCCACCTGTTGGGTGTCATGGCACTGGACCGCTACCTTGCCATCTGTCGCCCACTCCACTACCATGCCCTCATGAGCAGACAGGTACAGTCATGGCTAGCAGGGGCCACTTGGGTGGCTGGCTTCTCAGCTGCCCTTGTGCCAGCAAGCCTCACAGCCACTCTGCCCTTCTGTTTGAAAGAGGTGGCTCATTACTTCTGTGACCTGGCACCACTAATGAGGTTGGTGTGTGTGGACACAGGTTGGCATGCTCAAGTCCACATTGCAGTGATTGGCATTATCAATGCTTGCAATCTTGTGCTCATTTTAGGACTGTATGGGGGTATCCTGAGAGCTGTGCTGAAGCTGCCCTCATCTGCGAGCCGTGCCAAGGCCTTCTCCACCTGCTCCTCCCACATAACTGTAGTGGTGCTATTCTTTGCCTCTGCTCTTGTTGTCTATGTAGGGCCACCTGAGACTCGCCCTGAAGGCACTGACAAACTTATTGCCTTGGTGTATACTTTTCTTACCCCTTTTCTCAACCCCATTATTTACACTTTTTGTAACAAGGAAGTGAAAGAGGCTGTTAGGAGAGTCACCCAAAGCATTAGGGCTATGATGAAAAGACCCTGAGGATCAAGCCATAGGCCATTCATTTGGTAAGGGTAGGCTTTAGTTGGTTAGTCAATCAACTAATTAAATAATTTGTCAAATATACTACATATATCAATTTAAATGTATTGAGTATTATATCAGGACAATTTGGGAAATTTGTAAAGGTGGAGAAATGTGGCCTCTGAACCCATACCTATCTAATGTGAGTGAAAGATCACGTAAATTAAAAACAATCAAACAATAAGGATGCAAATTCAAATTCCAGGGTAGATTTAAAACTTAGAGAGATAAATATGTTTTTAAGAATTTGGAAAACAAACTAACTGTGAGACTGTGTTCAAGATGAAACTCTTGGAGAGCCATTGAGAAAGTAGTAAAGGAGGTTGTGTGCTCAGTCGCATTTTAATTTTTGCAATCCCATGGATCAAGTTTATTCTGAGATTTTCCTCAAGTCTCAGATTTTGTGATCCTAATACCCTGGGCACTCATTTGGTAGTTTTCTGAAAGTTCTCTTCAAATCAGACATGAAACTGTAGCATCCCCCTTGGAGATTCCTTGTCTCTGGATAACATGGTCATAAATATACTGAAAATACAAGAAGAAAATTCATTTAAAAAATAATCCTTCTGGGCAGCATTTTTTGAAATGACTGAGTATACAATTTAAGAGCTTCCTGTATTTGCCTAACGATGTTGAAATACTTTATTTCTATCACAAGTTTAACTTGGTGTTTATTTTAACTTATTTTACTGGGAAAAGATGTGTGTGGAGTGACATACAGACTATTTTTCCCATAGAATAATTCTCCTATGTCTATAGAACATGACTGCCATGAGATTTAACACGGATTTCTCTGGTCAGCCTTTCTGCTAGAGGCCTCTTGCTATCTCTTCTCTCTTCTTCTCAGAAGTAGGAATGGGCTCCCAGCTTCCCAGAACCATCCCATGCTCTCGCCCAGTTCCACAACCTCTTCCACAAATATACCATTTATACTTGAATATTTGGTGTTCATTTTCTTATCAAATCTCTCATAGCAGCAAAATGGGTGAATGTTCTTCCAAAGTCATTTAGTAAGTCAATTAAAAAAAAGTTAAGTTCACTGAGTAAGAAGAATGAATAGCATCTTTTAAAAAAGGGGGTCTGATTCTGATGGCTGAATCTTCACCTTTCCTATCATTCTTTTCAGCTATGGATTTTTCAGAAACTGTATGAACCTAGGAATCAGATTGTGTATGAGTTATCACTTAAATGTAGGCTAACTAGAGAAAATCCTTTCACGCAAGATTTATATGAGTTAGCAGACTCAGTTTTGGAAAGGTATTTTGTTCCCTACAGTCATAAAGTTCTAAAAATAAGAAATTATATGTAATTCCTTTAGTTTTTTGACTCAGTGAACAAGACAGTAAACTTTTTTGAGCTTCCCCAAACACAGGATTATTGATTAATTGTGAGAGAAATGAAGCTCGAGGCATCACCTGGAATCTTCTCAGATAAAACCTTAACCATAGATTTGGAGTTTTTATTTTAATGAGAATGTGCATCAGAGAACTTTTAGAAACTTTGAGTCTGGGATGTAACAATTTGTATTGTAGCAAGCCTCAAGGCAATGTGAAGCAAATTCAAGTCTGAGAGCCATTTATCTAATCTGATTGGTGAGACTGATAGAGGAAGGAGGCGTGTGTAGCCCAGTTATCTGTTCCTCTTCTTGGGAACCAACCTGCCCAGTTTGTCGGTTCTGCTCTCTGCCACGGAGGAGGGCTGTGGCTTTCAGCGTTTGTGGTAATCAGGAGGGGAAACTGTAAGGAAAGCTAACACACCCATCTATCATAGTAAAATGTTTGAGAACCCTCTCCTGAATAAATATTTACCAGGCAGATATGGTGAAGGAATAAAGAATACAGATGGACTTTAAGCGCAAGTCAAATTAAACAAATGCTAAGCTATAATATAAGGCCCACTGAAAATGTGTATTTTTTGTTCTGGAGATTAAGTGTACAGCATGGTGATGATCAATGATACTGTAGTGTATGCTTGAAATCTACTAAGAGGGCAGGGTAGTTCTTAAGAGTTCTATTTTAAAATAAGAAAGGAAGGGAGGAAAGGAGGAAAGAAAGAAAAATCATTAGTGTGTGAGGTAATGGATATTTTAATTAGTTTGATTATGGTGATCATTTCACAATGGATACCTATAACAAAACATCAAGCTGTATACCTTAAAACATACAGTTTCTACTTGTCAGTTGTATGTCAATAAAACTAAAAAATAAGTGGAAATAAGACTTAACACAGTTAAGAGAATTAGTATTATATTGATTAGTTTCTAAATCATGATGTAATCAAATTAGTAATAAATAAATGACAAATTTAAACTATCCTTATGCTTGATATTAAAAAAAACACTTCTAAACAACTTATAAATCTAAGAGTATACTATAAGGGAAAGTAGAAAACATTTAGCCTTGAACAATAATAAAAATTATAATTTTGAAACGAATGGGATAAAGCTGAATTATTCCTTAGAGAGAAATTCATAGCTTTAAATGTCTACATTATAAAAAAAAATGTGCAAAATTGATTAGTGAAGCAAGCATCCAAATTTTAGGCACTTGGAGAAATAATATTAGGAAGAGAAAACAAAGAAAGTAGAAGGGAGAAAAATATAAATATGGAAAAGAAATTAACAATAAAAATGAGTATATAGCAAAGGAGATATATAAATCAAAGAGTCGGTTCTAAAACAAAAGTAAACCCTTGACAAGAGTAACAAAGAATAAAAGTGGAGAGGAATAAAAAAAAGAAATATTAAAAATAAAAATTTGATACAAATACAGGTTTAAACTACAAAATTTAAAGTGATAATAAGATGATGGAGTTAGTGGTAAAGAAACCACCTGCCAATGCAGAAGATGTAAGAGACGTGGGTTCTATCCTTGGGCTGGGAAGCTCCGCTGAAAGAGTGGACGGCAACCCACTTCAGTATTCTTGCTTAGAGAAGTCCATGTACAGAGGATCCCAGCAGGCTACGGTCCGTGGAGCTCAGAGTCAGACAGAACTAAGCAACGGAGCACAGCACAGTGCATTAACAACATACAGTAAACAATTAAAATTTTAATTAGCTAGATTCATTTTCTGAAAATTGAAATTACCAGTATCATCTTCAGAAGGGCTTCCTCATGCTCAGTGGTAAAGAATCTGCCTGCAATGCAGGAGACGCGGGAGACATGGTAGACGTGGGTGATCCCTGGGTCTGGAAATTCCCTGGAGAAGGGCATGTCAATTCACTCCAGTATTCTTGCCTGGAGAATTCCATGGACAGAGAAGCCTGGCAGGCTGCAGTCCATAGGGTCGCAAAGAGTCAGACACGACTAAAGTGACTGAGCACACACAGATTCAGAAGCAGTAGAAAATCTTAGTAATATTGAATTAGAAGTTAAAAATATTACTAGAAAGAAAACACTGGGCCAAGATGGCTTAACAGGCAAGTTTCTCCAAATATTGAAGAGAAAGGTAATTTCTTTTTTTTTTTTATAGAACTTATTCAGAGAGCAGATACACTGGAAATACAACTTAATACATTTTAGAAATCTTGGTGGATGCTAATACTGAAATAAATAAAACCAGTATATGAAGAAAAGAATCAGAGGCCGGTCTCACTCATTAACATTAATGCAAAATTCACCATCCAAAAAGTCCTAAGCCATATTTCAATAATCTTTATCAAGTAATGATGACTGAGTGTGGTTTAATCTCAGAAATGAAAGATTGATCTAACATTTGAAAATTGCACAATATAATTGATAGTATTAACTGTTTAAGAAAGAAAAACCATGATGATTATCTCTTGATCAAGATTAAAAACCATTAAATAATGATTCATAATTTAAAATAAGAAACAATAATAAAATTACAAATGAAAATAGCTTCCTTACTATTATAAAGGGCACTTTTAAAAATCATGCAGCAGAACTAATAGTGATGTATGAAAACATTTCTTTTAAGATCAAGGACAAAACAAAATTAATGAGTAATGCAGCTTCTAATCTACTTTTTATGGGTAGTCCTGGCTACTATAGCAAATAAGCAAAAAGAATAAAGAAATTAAAAGTACAAGCACTGGATAAAATTTGAATTATTTTTAGATGATATTTACACTGAAGCATAGATAACCATGGGCTTCCCTGATAGCTCAGCTGGTAAAGAATCCTCCTGCAATGCGGGAGATCTGGGTTTGATCCCTGGTTTGGGAAGATCCCCTGGAGGAGGGCATGGCAACCCACTCCAGTAGTATTCTTGCCTGGAGAATCCCCATCGACAGAGGAGCCTGGCTGGCTACAGTCCATGGGCTTGCAAAGAGTCGGACACAACTGAGCACTTACACATTTATAGATAAAGGTACCATCTAAGCACATAGAAAACCTTCAGGCTTCCCTGGTGGTACTAGTGGTAAAGAATCTACCTGTCAATGTAGGAAATGCAAGAGATGCAGTTTTGATCCCTGAGTCCAGAAGATCCCCTCGAATAGGAAATAGCAACCAATTCCAGTATTCTTACCTGGAAAATTCCACAGACAGAGAAGCCTGGTGGGCTACAGTCCATGGGGCCACAAAGAGTTGGACACAACTGGGCACTCATGCATTTATAGATAACCATGGATAAATTATTAGCATTAATATGGTTGACGAGCTTGCTAGATACTTCTCAATGAAAAAAAGCAACATTGTATTATTGTATAATATCAACAATCATAAATATAATCAAAGAAATAATTTGTAATAAAAATAAAATACATATAAAGTACTTAAGAGATATTCAAGACTTCTTTGAAAATCCCTATAAACATATTTAAACTTATTATATAGAATTTTTATATAAATGATGATACAGAACACATTCATGGATGGGACATCAATATTAGAAAAACATTTCTTGCTCTGAATTGACCTATTAATAAAAGAAAATCTCACACAAAATTCCAAAAGTGGCATCCATAGAATTTGATAATCTTTCCCAAGGACAACAATGATCATGCCACTCAAGAAGAATAAAAAGAAGAGGTGGCATATCAGTGTGATGGGGATTTCCACCAGGCATCCAAGGAGTCAGATTTACAAGATAATTTAGTTATACTTGGAAGTCTATGAAGGTGATGCTATTAGAAAAAATTATAATTTAAGTTTTGACTTATGTTAAATTCTTTATTTATACTGATTTATATTAAATGCTGATGCTTTTCTCTAGTGGCCTTTTAGAAGCAGAACTATAAAGGACCATGTTGGAATGTATTACCCATATGAGAAGGTGAAAAATATTCAGAGATTGAAACCCTGAACAGGAGGTTATAGGGTGCCTGTCACAGTTTATAAAATGTTCCACATAATGCTCAGCTTAAAAATTGCCAAAAGAATTAAATTGCCTACAAACTGAAGGAAGAAAGTTAATGTGATTATTGCTTTAGAAATTGAAAGCTGTTCTGAATTTTTATAATGATTCCTCTTGAAGAAACAAAAGTTAGACTCATTTTGTTTTGGGGGGAAATCAGATATATCTGAAATGACTAACTACAAAAACAAATTATGACCACTCTTAACCTTTCATACTGGACATGCTTTATGACATCCTAAAATCTACCAAATAACATTTTATGAAGTGAAAGGCGCTCAGTTGTGTCTGACTCTTTGTGACCCCATGGACTATAGTCCATTGAATCCTCTAGGCCAGAATACTGGAGTGGGTAGCCTTTCCCTTCTCCAGGGGATCTTCCCAACTAAGGGATCAAACTCAGGTCTCCCGCATTGCAGGCAGATTCTTTACCAGCTGAGCCATCATGACAAAAAATGAAAGCTTATGTTTTATGCTCATAATGGAAATTAACAATAATACAGTCCAATTTCTTTCCCTAAATTCGTAGAATCAAAATAGATGTGGTCTCCGCCAAGCAGAGTAGGCTCCTAAGCAGAGTCAACATCAATCTTATTGAGCAACTTTGCCTCATTTTGATTAGTATGCACAATTGTCTAGTTTCTGGGGGAATTATATAATCATATTCTTAAGCTTCTCCTATTAACAATAATAAAGATATTTAGAAAAGAATTTCTAAACAAACATTGAAGTCCAAGTGATGATTTTGTAGATTCCTTTCTATTATAGCTTATGTCCTTCTTTATAGCTTATTTCCTTCCTTTCCTCCTTATGGTTTATTTCCTTCTGACTCACTTGATGCCTGGTGGAAACCCTCATCACCTTAACATGCCAGTTTTTTCTTCCTCAAAAGGACTTAGATGACATTCCACTGTGATCACTGCTCCCACCAGGGTTTGCTGGTGTTATCTCTGCCATCAATAAATTATATAAAAGGCACTGCCTTCCAGTTCTGAGGTACAAGGTATGGCTCCCTAAAATTCCGCATTTGTCAATTTCATCTAAGCCTAAGTAAGAAAAAATTTGTACAAGAATGTCTATTGGCTCTACATTCACTTGAGATGTTTTTGCTCAATGAATACTTTCTGGGCAGGCAAAGTTTTTCAGGCATAATGACAGATGGAAATAGTCTCAAAACACTAAAGTTAGAGAAAAGTCATTCAAAATAGTGCATATGTTTGTGTTTGTGTGTGTGTGTGAGTGTGTATTAAAAAAAGATGCCTAAGTTATAGCCTTGGATACAACTATGGTCCATGGACCAAATCAGGTACATAGCCTGTTTTTGAAAACAAACTTTGTGGAACACAGCCACATCCATTAATTTATATATTGTCAATGGCTACTTTTGTGCTGCAGCCACAGGGCTGAAGAGTTGTGACAGAGACATAGGAGTTGAAAAGCATAAAATATTTTCTCTCTGGTTCTAATAAAAAGCTTGCTATCCATGTCAACAGTCACAAAGAGTCAGACACAACTCTTGTCCGACTCTTGTGACCCCATGGACTGTAGCCTGCCAGGTTCCTCTATCCATGGGATTCTCCTGACAAGAGTACTGGAGTGGATTGCCATTTCCTCCTCCAGTATATCTTCCTGATCCAGGGATGGAATCCATGTCTCCTGCATTTCCTGCATTGGCAGAGGTATTCTTTACCACTAGCACCACCCAGGAAGCTCCAGTATTTTTATATTATCAAACTTAAATTGAAGAAAGTAAGGAAAACCACTAGACCATTCAGGTATGACCTAAATCAAATCCCTTATGATTACACACTGGAAGTGAGAAATAGATTTAAGGAACTAGATCTGATAGAGTGCCTGATGAACTATGGATGGAGGTCCGTGACATTGTACAGGAGACAGGGATCAAGACCATCCCCAAGAAAAAGAAATGCAAAAGAGCAAAATGGCTGTCTGAGGAGGCCTTACAAATAGCTGGGAAAAGAAGAGAAGTGAAAAAGCAAAGGAGAAAAGGAAAGATATACCCATTTGAATGCAGAGTTCCAAAGAATAGCCAAGAGAGATAAGAAAGCCTTCCTCAGAGATCAGTGCAAAGAAATAGAGGAAAACAATAGAATGGGAAAGACTAGAGATCTCTTCAAGAAAATTAGAGATACCAAGGGAATATTTCATGCAAAGATGGGCTCAATAAAGGACAGAAATGGTATGGACCTAACAGAAGCAGAAGATATTAAGAAGAGGTAGCAAGAATACACAGAAGAACTGTACAAAAAAGATCTTCATGACCCAGATAATCACGATGGTGTGATCTCTCACCTAGAGCCAGACATCCTGAAATGTGAAGTCAAGTGGGCCTTAGGAAGCATCACTATGAACAAAGCTAGTGGAGGTGATGGAATTCAAGTTGAGCTATTTCAAATCCTGAAAGATGATGCTGTGAAAGTGCTGCACTCAATATGTCAGCAAATTTGGAAACCTCAGCAGTGACCACAGGACTGGAAAAGGTCAGTTTTCATTCCAACCCCAAAGAAAGGCAATGCCAAAGAATGCTCAAACTACTGCACAGTTGAACTCATCGCACATGCTAGTAAAGTAATGCTCAAAATTCTCAAAGCCAGGCTTAAGCAATATGTGAACTGTGAACTTCCAGATGTTCAAGCTGGTTTTAGAAAAGGCAGAGGAACCAGAGATCAAATTCCCAACATCTGCTGGATCATCAAAAAAGCAAGAGAATTCCAGAAAAACATCTATTTCTGCTTTATTGACTATGCCAAAGCCTTTGACTGTGTGGATCATAATAAACTGTGGAAAATTCTGAAAGAGATGCTAATACCAGACCACCTGATTTGCCTCTTGAGAAACCTGTATGCAGGTAAGAAAGCAACAGTTAGAACTGGACATGGAACAACAAGACTGGTTCCAAATAGGGAAAGGAGTACATCAAGGCTGTATATTATCACCCTGCTTATTTAACTTATATGCAGAGTACATCATGAGAAATGCTGGGCTGGAGGAAGCACAAGCTGGAATCAAGATTGCCAGGAGAAATGTCAATAACCTCAGATATGCAGATGACACCACCCTTATGGCAGAAAGTGAAGAAGAACTAAAGAGCCTCTTGATGAAACTGAAAGTGGAGAGAGAAAAGGTTGGCTTAAAGTTCAACATTGAGAAAACTAAGATCATAGCATCCAGTCCCATCTCTTCCTGGCAAATGGATGGGGAAACAGTGGAAACAGTGGCTGACTTTATTTTTCTGGGCTTCAAAATCACTGCAGATGGTGATTGCAGCCATGAAATTAAAAGATGCTTACTCCTTGGAAGGAAAGTTATGACCAGCCTAGACAACATATTAAAAAGCAGAGACATTACTTTGCCAAGAAAAGTCCGTTTAGTCAAGGCTATGATTTTTCTGGTAGTCATGTATGGATGTGAGAGTTAGACTATAAAGAACGCTGAGCACTGAATAATTGATGGTTTTGAACTGTGGTGTTGGAGAAGGCTCTTGAGAGGTTCTTCGACTGCAAGGAGATCTAACAAGTCCATCCTAAAGGAGATCAGTCCTGGATGTTCATTGGAAGGACTGATGTTGAAGCTGAAACTCCAATACTTTGGCCACCTCATGCGATGAGTTGACTCATTTGAAAAGACTCTGATGTTGAGAAAGATTGAAGGCAGGAGAAGAAGGAGAGGACAGAGGATGAGATGGTTAGGTGGCATCACCGACTCAATGGACATGAGTTTGGGTAAACTCCGGGAGTTGTTGGTGGACAGGGAGGACTGGCATGCTGCAGTTCTTGGGGTCACAAAGAGTCGGACATGACTTAGTGACTGAACTGAAATGAACTGAAAAATGTATAGACTGGTAAACATAGAGGTGATTAAATTACAATATTAGGGCAAATTATATTCTTAGGACAAACTAATAAGTGGTCACTTAACCATATTCATGTTGGTTTCTAATTAAGCGTCTCCCCACTGCTGATTCAGATTATGTGATATCATTTTTTGATGTTTTACACAACACTTTCTTATAGCCCTACTCAATTATTACCAGGGCTTCTTACCTTCTATTCCTCCCTGCCTGCATGATTCACATCATATAGATATGCCTTATATATACCTGGGGAGAAAAGGAAAAATGTGAATTGGATGAGAGTATTGTTAGTACAGCTTATAGCTAGAAAAACAAGTTTTCCTTTCCATTGTTGTTGTTCAGTCACTCAGTCTTATCCAACTCTTTGTGACCCCCATGGGCTGCAGCACTCCGGGCTTCCCTGTCCTTCACCATCTCCCAGAGCTTGTTCAAACTCATGTCCATTGAGTCGGTGATGCCATTCAACCATCTCATTCTCTGTCATCCCCTTCTCCTCCTGCCTTCAATCTTTCCCAGCATCAGGGTCTTTTCCAGTGAGTCAGTTCTTCTCATCAGGTGGCCAAAGTGTTGGCTCTTCAGGTTCAGTATCAGCCCTTCCAATGAATATTCAGGACTCATTTCCTTTAGGATGGACTGGTTGGATCTCCTTGCAGTCCAAGGGACTCTCAAGAGTCTTCTCCAACACCACAGTTCAAAAGCATCAATTCTTTGGTGCTCAACCTTTTTTATGGTCTAGCTCTCATATCCATACATGACTATTGGAAAAACCATAGCTTTGTCTAGACAGACCTTTGTTGGCAAAATAATGTCTCTGCTTTTTAATATGCTGTCTAGGTTGGTCATAGTTTTTCTTCCAAGGAGCAAGTGTCTTTTAATTTCATGGCTGCAGTCACCATCTGCAGTGATTCTGGAGCATAAGAAAATAAAGTCTATCACTGTTTAAATTGTTTCCCCATCTATTTGCCATGAAGTGATGGAACTGGATGCCATGAGCTTAGTTTTTTGAATGTTGAATTTCAAGCCAGCTTTTTCACTCTCCTCTCTTTCTTCTTTTCCTAAGAAATGTTCATTTCAAAATGACTTTCATAAAAAGTATCTGGGGTCTGTCACAGTGGTCTCTACTCAATCAGCAGTGGCACTCAGAAGTTTCACTAATAAACCGGTGCACTTAATCGCGTTTGACTTTCCGATCCCATGGACTATAGCCCGCCAGGTTCCTCTGTCCATGGACTCCTCCAGGTAAGATACTGGAGTGGGTTTCCATCTCCTCCTCTAGGTGATCTTTCTGACCAAGGGATCGAACCTGTGTCTCCTGTGTCTCCTGCATTGCAGGCGGATTCTTTACCCACTGAGCCATCAGAGAATCTAAATTATATACTTGTCAGATGTGTGGATAAAGTTGGAAGGAATACACAAAAGGGCAGGTGGCAGAATCAGAATCTAAACATATCTGAAAGCTCTGGGAAAATAGATTGAATCTCATAAGATGAACTTTAATGTAGTTAAGAAAGGGTCTTGTGCTTGGTTTTCAAAACAAAAAAAGTATACCATAGCCATAATAAAACTTTCCAAACAAATATTGGGAGGAAAAAATATTTATATCCAGTTTTAAAATTATACTAAATGTTTTTGCTAATCCAGACACTGTATTAGGGAATAAAAAATATAGCATTGAATGAGAGTTTCCTGGTGACCTAGTGATTAGGATTCTTGCCTTTCACTGCCTGGCCTGGGTTCAGTCACTTCTCAGGGAACTGAAAGTCCACAAGCTGAAGGGCATGGCCCTCCAAAACCGAAAAAATAGCATTGAATGGACAAATACAGAACAAACACAATCTCTGTCTTCATGAAGCTTACATTCAGTTTGGAAATAGATAATAAGTTATTAGAAATGGGAGGAATGTAGAAATGCAAAGTTCTCTGCAAATATGTAACAGGAGAATCTGGCTTATCTTGGTTATAAATATTGTGTATGCTTATGTATGTGATGGAGGGTATCAGAAAAGCCTTTTCTTAATTTATTCATTCAGCGTATAGTTCTTTTTTTTTTTTTAATAAATTTATTTATTTTAGTTGGGGGCTAATTACTTTACAATATTGTAGTGGTATTTGCCATACATTGACATGAATCAACCATGGGTTTACATGTGTTCCCCATCCTGAACCCTACTCACACCTCCCTCCTTATCCCATCCCTCTGGGTCATCCCATTGCCCCAGCCCTGAGCATTTGTCTCATGCATTGAACCTGGAATGGTGTTCTGTTTCACATATGATAATATACATGTTTCAATGCTATTCTCCCAGAACGTCTCACCCTCATCTTCTCCCTCCGAGTCCATAAGACTGTTCTATGCATCTGTGTCTCTTATTCTGTCTCATATAGGGTTATCGTTACCATCTTTCAAATTCCATATATATGCATTAGTATACTGTATTGGTGTTTTTCTTTCTGGCTTACTTCACTCTGTATAATGGGCTCCAGTTTCATCCATCTCAATAGAACTGATTCAAATGTATTCTTTTTAATGGCTGAGTAATATTCCATTGTGTATATGTACCACAGCTTCCTTATCCATTTGTCTGCTGATGGAGCATATAGTTCTTGAATATCTACTTTGTACAAGAAAAAATACTTGGCACTGAATGATGTATTAAGCACAGTTGGCCTTTCTCTTCACCAACTTTATCATATATTGATAAAGAAATAAACATATGAATAAGTAATTAAAATTTGTTCTGTGAAAGCAATGGCTAGGATGCAATGGAGAGAAAAAATGTTGGAAGATAGGGCATATATATAGATAGGGTATTTATATAGTGTGATCAGATCAGACCTCTTTGAGGAAGAGATGTTACTGTAAGAATGAGGTGGTATTACCTTGGTGAAAGAGGTCAGGGTAGAGGGATAGAGTAAGGGAATTCTTTTCTAGTACTATCCCAAGCAGAGGGAAGTGTGATTAAAAAACATAATATATTTAGGTGATTTCTATTTTTGTGTGAAATCTTGGTGGCCTTGTTTCTCTTTTCAGGAGGTGAGACTGTTGAATCACTAGCACCGACTATTGCTTATCAACTGCAAGTTTAGTTTACCTTTTAAATAAAATTCATTAAGATACTCAGTCACAGAATTATGTCCAGTAACTGACAGAATCCAATTCAGACCAATTCCTGCTTCTTTGGACCTTCCCCTGAGTCACCTAACATGAAACCATACCCTACAATAAATTCTTTTCTAACAACCCCTTACTGAAATGCTCCACAGTCCATATGATGTGTAATCTCTCTTCTTGCAATAAACCAAATTTTGTTAAACTCTAAGGTGTGTTCCTGTCCACTGGGTGGAAGGCATTGCTATGTTCCCTAATTCTAAAAGCAACCTAAATATACACACTTTAAGGGTGAAGAAAATAAGGTTATGAGTGGTTAAGTAATTTAGATGCCTTCACAGAGTTATTTGGAGGAATTTAATGAACAAACATCTACTCTACACCTACTAAGTGAAACAGCAATATGTGCATACACATTTTAGAACCATTATAGTTACTTATCCTATTAATTTTCACATAACCCTCACAACACAGATTTATACATGAGACAATATAGATTCACAGAGGTGAATGACTGCTTCAGGGCACATGGATAATGAGTGGTGGCCAGGTGGCTTTGTGCCCTTGGTTATTCCTTCAACTACTGAAGGCAGTGAGATTAGAAGGGATGAGCACAGGTTCTGGGGTCAGAATACTTTGCTTCATAATCTTGACAGGGATTCATACCAGCTGTGTGATCTTGGATATATTGTTAAGCTCTCTGTGCTTCAGAGAGTTTAGCATGAGAATAACAGTTGTACCAACCTCACAGAGAAATTGCAACTATCATATCGGTTGATACCTGCATTCTACTTAGAACAACATTACTTAGCAAAGGATCAGTAAATGGGTATTTCATGAGAGCCAGACTGAAATTTAGGTTTCTGAGGCTCTAAGCCTTCCCCCCCCCCCCCAGAACAAGTGACTCCTATTAGAAAGTTTTCTCAAAGAAAGAACAATGTTTGGCTGGACTAGGCAAATAATTAGGAAAAGTCATTATTTGAAAAGATGAGGGGATATACAAAGTCTCTTTGGACTTGTGAGGCAAGCTAAGGAAATATGAATGTATGTTTATGGGAAGAATTGTAGGGTAGGGGGTCATATCTGCAGAGCCAGTTGAGAAGTCACTAGAGATGGGGAGAGAATTAGGGGTTGAAGAGCCAGTGAAAAGATGGCAAGCATTTGGGGAAAAGCTTCTTTGAGTCCACCTCTTAGTAGATAGATGTGGCCTCTATCCAAGTGCCCACCCAGGAACCTCGCCTAAGCCTGATTTTCATCTGCATCTGAGGCTGAAGGTGTCCCCCTTGCCTGTGTCCCTCGTGGCCTGAGACAGTCAAGGTTAGCTTTGGGGATTCTGCCCCGTGGGGATCGAATTTCTTAAAGAGGAGAAAAGGCTTCTAGGTACAGTCTCCATCTCCCACATACACCTGAGCAAAGAGAGACAAAGGCAGATACCAAATGATGTTCAGTGGCTGGTAGGTGATCTGAGGATCTGAAAGGGGGGACCTCTAATAAAGGATTTGAAAACATAATATTTTGAAGTTAGAGAGTTGGGTTGGCAAAAAGATGGCTTAAATGGTGGGGACTTGGGATGTCCGATTCTGAGAATCATAGAGTTTCTAATTTAGAGGAAACTTTACAGGTTACCTTGTCCACTGTCCTGTTTGATACTTAATTTCACTCTAAAGCCAAGAGATTGGCTAATGGCTATTTTGAGAGACAAGAAGTTTCCCTGTGTACTGCTGTAGACTGGCTACATTCTGGAAAGGATGACAGAAAGTATAGGTTTCTGAGAAAATCATTCATGACATAGGAACTGTAACTAAGAAGGTATAATGAGATATTGTATCATCTAAGGGGCAGCTAGCTGTATTTGAAAAGGTTTCATGTAGAGAGGGCTGTACACAGCTCTGTCACTGGGGACACCTGATGATGAACCAGTGTTAAGATCTAGAGGTCTTCAGAGTGCTACTGAAATTATTCCATGTTGGTAAGAACTTACTCAACCTACACATACAGTTAGCTTTGTTGAAACAAAGCTAATTTGTAGAAAGATAAAATATCATCCATAACCCTCACTCATCAATATCATCAATAACGTGCTCACTCAGTCATGCCCGACTCTTTGCAACACCACAGACTGTCTCAGGCCATGAGGGACACAGACAAGGGAATACCTTCAGCCCCAGATACAGATGAGAATCAGACTTAGGCGAGGTTCCTGGGAGGGCACTTGGATAGAAACCACATCTGTCTTCTAGCAGGTAGATTCAAATTCAAACCCCCAACCCTCCTACAATTCTTCCCTAGAGAATCCATGGGACTCTCCAGGTGACTGAACCTGTGTCTCTTGTATCTCCTGCACTGGCAGGCAGGTTCTTTACCACCTGAGCCACCAGAAAAGCCCCTCAACATTCCTTGAATTCTGTTCAGTCACTCAGTCATGTTTGACTCTTTGCAACTCCATGAATCCCAGCACATCAGGCCTCCCTGTCCATCACCAACACCCGAAGTCTATCGAGTAGGTGATGCCATCCAACCATCTCATCCTCTGTTGTCCCCTTCTCCTCCTGCCCCCAATCCTTCCCAGCATCAGGGTCTTTTCCAATGAGTCAACTCTTTGCATGAGGTGGCCAAAGTATTGGAGTTTCAGCTTCAACATCAGTCCTTCCAATGAACACCCAGGACTGATCTCCTTTAGAGTGGACTGGTTGGATCTCCTTGCAGTTCAAGGGACTCTCAAGAGTCTTCTCCAACACCACAGTTCAAAAGTATCAATTCTTCGGCCCTCAGCTTTCTTCACCATCCAGCTCTGCCATCCATACATACTCCTGGAAAAAACATATCCTTGACTAGACAGACCTTTGTTAGCAGAGTAATGTCTCTGCTTTTAAATATGCTATCTAGGTTGGTCATAACCTTCCTTCCAAGGAGTAAGCGTCTTTTAATTTCATGGCTGCGATCACCATCTGCAGTGACTTTGGAGCCCAAAAAAATAAAGTCTGATACTGTTTCCACTGTTTCCCCATCTATTTGCCAGGAAGTGATGGGACCAGATGCCATGATCTTAGTTTTCTGAACGTTGAGCTTTAAGTCAACTTTTTCACTCTCCTCTTTCAGTTTCATCAAGAAGCTCTTTAGTTCTTCTTCATTTTCTGCCATAAGGGTGGTGTCATCTGCATATCTGAGGTTATTGATATTTCTCCTGGCACTCTTGATTCCAGCTTGTGTTTCTTCCAGCCCAGCGTTTCTCATGATGTACTCTGCATATAAGTTAAATAAGCAGGGTGACAATATACAGCCTTGACGTACTCCTTTTCCTATTTGGAACCAGTCTTGTTGTTCCATGTCCAGTTCTAACTTTTGCTTCCTGACCTGCATACAGGTTTCTCAAGAGACAGGTCAGATGGCCTGGTATTCCCATCTCTTTCAGAATTTTCCACAGTTTATTGTGATCCACACAGTCAAAGGCTTTGGCATATTCAATAAAACAGAAATAGATGTTTTTCTGGAACTCTCTTGCTTTTTCGATGATCCATCGGATGTTGGCAATTTGATCTCTGGCTCCTCTGCCTTTTCTAAAAGCAGCTTGAACATCTGGAAGTTCACGGTTCACGTATTGCTGAAGCCTGGCTTGGAGAATTTTGAGCATTACTTTACTAGCGTGTGAGACGAGTGCAACTGTGTGGTAGTTTGAGCATTCTTTGGCATTGCCTTTCTTTGGGGTTGGAACGAAAACTGACCTTTTCCAGTCCTGTGGCCATTGCTGAGTTTTCTAGATTTGCTGGCATATCGAGTGCAGCAATTTCACAGCATCATTTTAGGATTTACAAATATCAAGCCCAGAATTTAATTTCCTCTGTAGGGTATTTTGGGTTTGGGAACGATGTTTCAATTTAGGTATGAGGTATGGGTTGAAGGGAAACGACTGGGAGGGGAATCTACTAATTTTAAAATAATTTCCACATTAATTTGTTTGATTAAGCAATTAGCTTTTATTGAATACCTTAAATAAGTTATGACAAATATTAGGAGTACAAAAATAAGAAGAGACTGCAGTTTGTCAGTTTGGTGGCTAAAATATGGACAGCCTTCTGCAAATGTGATGTGACTGACACTGGTTACCATTTTTATGCATTTAAAGTCACGTTGCTTGTGGATTTTTTTTTTTTTTTAGTTGTGATGGTTTCTTTTCTTTTCCTTTCTTTTTCTTTTTGTATCTGCTTCACTTTGGGCTTGAGGATAAGAATGTCTGATATTTGTTCCTATGAAATATCATCAAGCCAGCTGTATATTTCTCACCTCTTTCTGTTTTTCTGAAAATGTAGGATTTATACTAACTGCCACTTTATCATGTTTATTTTTTAGCCATCATTCTCTCACCAGATGTGTTAACACCCCAGTCATCTTTCCATCAGTGATACCCACAGGCAAATTCACACCTTCAATTCTGAGCTTAGTTAGAGAAGTTAAATATCAGTTAAGTTTTCAAAATCTTCATATGATCATGTCATTTACTGACCTAATATTCTTCAATGGCTCCCTCCACCTTTGGGGGTAAGATCCTAAATCATTGGGTGAGTTTTCCCAGTTGCCTTATCGCACAGGCAAGCATGTATTCCCCTAAATCAGATTGCTTCCAGTTCAGCATCTGCATGTGTGCTTTTTATCTGAATTTTTTTTTTCCTCTTCCAGGTAACTCCTACTCTTCCTGGAAAATTCTATTCAAAGTCTTCCTCCTCTGAGAAGCCTTTCTCAGTCTTCCTGGTCTGAGAAATGGGCCCCTGACTTAGTACTCTGTAGTGCTCTGAACTTCACAGGCTTATCAAGATGACTGCTTTGTCTGCTTCCCCAGGAGGATGCAAGCTTTCTGGTCACAGGGATTATAGCTTGTTTCATTCTGTATTCCTTATGCCGGATACATCTGTATCCAATGAAGTTTTAGAGAGGTGAGCTGAACAATTAGAAAAGGCTTGTCACTGCATTAATCTCATGGACAAAATTCACGCTGATCTCGGGTGGCCTTGGCCTGCAACAGCTTGAAGCAGGGCTTAGGTTCCTGGCCAGAGGTTGAGGCTGGGTCACGGCAGTGAAAACACCAAATCCTAGCCATTGGAACAGTGATCAGTGATAAAGGCCCTTCAGCTCTGCAGAAAAGAATCACAAAGATGGAAAGTAGGGAAAGATGTAAAGTATTTAGTTGGAGAAAAAGAGTATAATATGTGTAGATAGACACAAGGGCAGACTCGAAGAGTCCCTGAGTCGCACTCTCGTGGCAGTTTGAATTAGTTTTATGGGACATTTTTTCCAGGTTTTCTTTGGCCAATCATTTTGATTTTCCTGGTTCACTGTTCATATTTGGTATACTTCAGGATTGTCCCATGTGTGCACACACATCTCTTAGCCAAGGTGGATTGCATGTGTAGTCCGGGAGGTCTTCTGACTTTGAGAATGAGAAATATGTGGTCTGGGCAGGAGCCGGCCACCTCCCTTAATTGTCCTGCTAGTCTCATCTGGGAGTTTCAGTCCACAGGGAATGCGTCTCTAATTGCTTTACCTTGTGGGGGGTGGAGGGTGGGGCGATGCATCTACCTCCTGCCTCAAACTTTGGAGACCTGACTGAAGGAAGAACTATGACCTGGGGTAGGGGAATAGAATGCTTGTAAATAGTATGGAGTTAGCATGCATAAGGTCAAATTCTGTTTCTGTAACATGTTATCTATATGAAATAGAAAAATCTTCATAATCTCACTATTTTCTCCTCTTAAATTTTACCATTGGTAAAACACGTATAACAATGGTACTTATTTGATTGGATGTGTGAAAATTAAGTAAAATATTGAATTCAAAACACTTGTAAAATGATCAACTCACAGTGAGTGCTAATGAGAGTTAGCTATTATTTTTAGGATAGTATAAATAGCAATAGCTGTGGCAGTAGTAATTAAAGTTCTGCCTTTAAATTAAAAAAAAAAAGACTAAACAGTAAAGAGAAACTTTTGAGTTGAATTTTGCAGACACTTCAACCTAGTTTCTTCTCCTTTCCTTCCTCACCTCAGCCTCTCATGGAGCCACACAACCATTCAAGCCTGGCTGAATTTGTGCTCCTTGGTTTCCCCAGGGTGGGACATATCAGGGGCTGGCTTTTTGTCCTGCTGCTGTTGGCATACCTGTTTACTATCTGTGGCAACATGCTCATCTTCTTAGTCATACGACTGGATGCAGCCCTACACACACCCATGTACCACTTTGTCAGTATTCTTTCCTTCTTGGAGCTGTGGTATACAGCCACCACTATCCCCAAGATGCTAGCTAATCTTCTCAGTGATAAGAAGACCATTTCTTTGTCAGGATGCCTCCTTCAGACTTACTTCTTCCACTCCCTAGGGGCCTCTGAATGCTACCTTCTTACAGCAATGGCCTATGACCGATACCTGGCCATTTGCCGGCCCCTCCACTATCCTTCAATTATGACCCCCACGCTCTGTGCCAAGATGGCTGCTGGTTGTTGGACCTGTGGCTTTCTATGTCCCATATCTGAAGTCATCCTGGTCTCCCAGCTCCCTTTTTGCAGCTACAATGAAATTCAACACATCTTCTGTGACTTTCCACCTCTTCTGAGCCTGGCCTGCAAGGACACATCCACTAATGTCCTGGTGGACTTTGTCATCAATTCCTTCATCATCCTTATCACCTTCATCTTTATTATGGTGTTCTATGGAAGAATCATTGGGACTGTACTGAAGATAAAAACGATCGTAGGAAGAAAGAAGACCTTCTCTACATGTGCTTCACATCTTATTGTGGTCCTCATCTTCTTCGGGAGCATCACCTTCATGTATGTGCGGCTAAAGGAGAGCTATTCACTGACCCTTGATCGGACACTTGCTGTAGTCTACTCTGTACTAACACCATTAGTCAACCCAATTATCTACAGTCTTCGTAACAAGAAACTCGTTAAGGCCATTAAGAGAACCATCTTCCGGAAGGGAGAGAGAACTAGTCCCACACAGCATTAACATTCTACCAAGGTCTTTCCTCCACTTCAATGTTGATCTCATAAAATTCTATGTGTCTTTGTCCTAACCTGTAATAATCTTCCCATTGCCACACATGCAATGAATTCCATCTCCTCTTACATTCTCAAAGGCTTTACTTCTTTGTGTTTTCTTTATTTCTTACATCTTTATGCTTTTATTATTTACTTGAACAGTGCTTTCTGCATTTAAGAATACTTTAGTATATCCATTCTTAAAAACAAGCCTACACATTTCCTTCAGGCTTCCCTAGTAGCTCAGCTGGTAAAGAATTTGCCTGCAATGCAGGAGACCCTCATTTGGTTCCTGGATTGGAAAGTTCCCCTCGAAAAGGGATAGGCTGCCCACTCCAGTATTCTTGAGCTCCCCTGGTGGCTTAGATGGTAAAGAATCCTCCTGCAATGTGGGAGACCTGGGTTCAATCCCTGGGTTGGGAAGATCCTCTGGAGAAGGGAACGGGCTATCTACTCCAGTATTCTTGCCTGGTGAATTCCCATGGACAAAGGTGCCAGGCAGGCCACAATCCATGGGGTCGCAAAGAGTTGGACAACTGAGTGATTAAGCACAGCACAGCACACATTTCCTTGGTCATATATTTCCAGCCAGCTAGAGGTCTATTTCTCTGTTCTTTCCAAGTCACATTTCTCAATATAATGAATGGCACAATCTATCTTTTGTTCTTCAAATCCTATTCACTTTTCAACCCATTTCAATCTGGCTTTGGCTCAGACATTTCAACCAATATTTTGCCACAGTCATTACTGACCTCCACACTGCCAAATCCATTAGGTACATCTTGCCCTTCCTCTTTATTGAGCTCCTGATGCACGTAACCAGTTCCTCTTAAGAAAACTTTGTCTCTCCGATTCCATGTTATCAGTGTCTCATGATTTTCTCCTTATCTCTCTAATTGGTCTTTATCAGTGGTCCTTGTCATGTAACACTGTCTTCTTAGATGTTCAGAGTTATTCCTAAGAATTTAAATTCCATCCCTACCGATGTCAACAATTCTTGAATTTATATCTCCAAACCAGAACTCTTTTCTGAGCTTTAGACTTATACATCCAAATCCTCTTAACAATCCTACCTGGATGTATTTAAATAATTTAAAACTTAACTTGTTAAAAACAGAGTTCTTTTCTTCCTAGGCTCTGAAAGAGTTCTTATAAAACTATAATTTTCCAATCCTTGAATATTTATTAAAGCTCACAGGTAAATTTTCAATTTTCCCATCCTGGAATCTTAATGCTTTTGTTTCTCTGTGCTTGGGCAAGAAAATTCCAAAGTTTATTTCAGTTTTTCTTCTAGTCCTTCATTATTATCATGTGTCAATCCTTCTTCAAAATATATCCTCAAATCTTTTTTTGTTTTCCCTTCCTTTTTCTCTTTAGTGTTTCTCCTGGTATAAATCTCCAATATCTCTCTAACTGAATTAATACAATAATATTCTCCCCACTCTCCTTGATCCTACTCTTGTTTCATTATAATACATTTTCCATAACAAAACCAAGGTGACATATTTTAAAGCTAAATTAGATATGCCATTCAATAAAACCATGAAATATTACAATTATGGTTAACATAAAATCCAAAGCCTCATTACACTTTACAAGATTCAACAGTATTCTCCCATACCTTTCTCTCCAACATTGACTCCCACCTTTACTCCATCAGTTCACTCTTATACAGTCAAATTGTCACTCTAATTTCTTCAAACAAATTAAGATCTGTATGGTTTCAGGAAATTGATACTGTTCTCCACAACCACCTCAACCCCTCTGGCACTTCAATTGACTCATTCCTCTTTGCATGAGTTTCTGTTCAAATGTCACTTTCAAATGACATTATCTTTTAAAGAACGTCTGAAAAGCCATCCTATTTATGTTACTTATTTTCCTTTTGAAGTAGTTTGTTTTCCTTCAAAATATGTATCAAAATTTGTATGTATATTCATATTTGTGTATATGTAGATATAGTTGGATATAGGTAAATTTTTCAGTTATTTCCTACAAGACTATGAAATATATTTGGTCTAAAATCATGTCAGTTTTGTTATTTGATATATATCTATATCCAGAATCTAACAAGTGTCTAAATACGGTGAGTATTTAATAAGAATGTAACAAATGGAAAGTGTAATGAGTTTTAACAAACTGTGAAAAGCTCTTAAAGAGATGGGAATACCAGACCATCTAATCTGTCTCCTAGAAATCTGTATGTGGGTTAAGTAGTAACAGCTAGAACCCTGTATGGAACAAATGATTGGTTCAGAATTGAGAAAGGAGTACGACAGGGCAGTCTGCTGTCACCATGTTTATTTAACCTATATACTGAGCACATCATGAGAAATGCTGGGCTGAAAATTACAAGCTGGAATCAAGATAGGTGGGAGAAACATCAACAACCTCAGATATGTGGATGATATCACTCTAATGGCAGAAAGCGAAGAGGAACTAAAGAGCCTCTTGATGAGGGTGAAGGAGGAGAGTGAAAAAGCTGGCTTAAAGCTCAACATTAAAAAAACTAAGATCGTGGTGCTCAGCTTTCTTTATAGTCTAACTTTCACTTCCATACATGACTACTGGAAAAACCGTAGCCTTGACTAGATGGACGTTTGTTGGCAAAGTAATGTCTCTGCTTTTTAATATGCTGTCTAGGTTGGTCATAACTTTTCTTCCAAGAAGTAAGCGTCTTTTAATTTAATGGCTGCTGTCACCATCTGCAGTTATTTTGGAGCCCCCAAAAGTAAAGTCAGCCACTGTTTCCACTGTTTCTCCATCTATTTGCCATAAAGTGATGGGACCAATGCTATGATCTTTGTTTTCTGAATGTTGAGCTTTAAGCCAACGTTTTCACTCTCCTGTCTCATCTTCATCAAGAGGCTCTTTAGTTCATCTTCACTTTCTGCCTTAAGGATGGTGTCATCTGCATATCTGAGGTTATTGACATTTCTCCCGGCAATCTTGATTCCACCTTATGCTTCATTCAGCTCAGTGCCAAAGAATTTGTGCTTTAGAACTGTGGTATTGGAAAAGACTCTTGAGAGTCCCTTGGACTGCAAGGAGATCCAACCAGTCCATCCTAAAGGAGATAAGTCCTGAATATTCTTTGGAAGGACTGACGTTGAAGCTGAAACTCCAATAGTTTGGCCACCTGATGCAAAGAGCTGACTCTTTTGAATAGACACTGATGCTGGGAAAGATTGAAAGCAGGAGGAGACGGGGACGATGGAGGATGAGATGGTTGGATGGCATCACCGACTCAGTGGACATGAGTTTGAGTAAACTCCTGGATTTGGTGATAGACAGGAAAGCCTGGCATGCTGCAGTCCATGGAGTCACAAAGAGTCAGACACGACTGAGCAACTGAACTGAACTGAACTAAAGATCATGGCATTCAGCCCCATAACTTAATGACAAGTAGAAGGGGAAAAGGTGGAAGTAGTAACAGATTTCTTCTTCTTAGACTCTAAAATCACTGTGGATGGTGACTGCAGCCATGAAATCAGAAGATGATTGCTTCTTGGCAGGAAAGCTATCACAAACCTAGACAATGTGTTGAAAAGCAAAGACATTACTCTGTTGACAAAGGTCTGTATAGTCAAGACTATGGTATTCCCAGTGGTCATGTATGGTTGTGAGAGCTGGACCATAAAGAAGGCAGAGTGCTGCATAATTGATGCCTTCACACTGTAATGCTGGAGAAGATGCCTGAGAGTACATTGGACAGCAAGGAGAGCAAACCAGTCAATCTTGAGAGAAATCAATCCTGAATACTCACTGGAAGAACTGATGCTGAAGCTGCAGCTCCAGTATTTTGGTCATCTGATGTGAGCAGATGACTCATTGGAAAAGTCCCTGATGCTGGGAAAGACAGAGGACAGAAGGAGAAGAGGGAGTCAGAGAATGAGATGGCTGGATGGCATCACCGATGCAACAGACATGAATGCCGGGAGCCAGCTCACGAGATCCCACCCATGACAGAGTCATGAGGTAAAGGGCTGATTGAGCATGGCTTCTCAGGCCTCAGGGATCCTCGGAAGGCTGCCTCAGCACTCACCTTAAAGATGATATCTGTCTTTCTGATGTTTGCTACAATAAACCTCTTCTTATTTTCTGTGACTTAGAAAAAAGGCTTTTCCTGATTCTCTTCTAAAATAGATCAATCTGAAATCTCAATCAACAAGGCCCCTGAACAGTAGCACCCTAAATAAAATTATCTGAAATATAGAGTATGCTGATCTAAATTCCTTTTGCTAACATATTGGTTTGTTTAATAAATATACCTGTGCCTTTGGAGCTAATGTGCTTGACTGCCCCTTAACAACAGAACAGCATTGAGAGCCTCCACACAGAAAGCCCCGATGGGCACAGAGCCCTTTGTAGGGAAGAAAAGCTTGTTAGAAAATGTAAGAAATATTGCTTTATAAAACTGTAACTTAGTCTATACTTACTCATTATGCCTTTTCTACTCTTAACGTATTTAGCCTATGTAATGAAAGCATAATAATTAGGGATTTATATAAATAAAAGTTTAGTTTTAATACAAATAATAAGACAATCGTTAATTCAGCTGGTGATTTTGCTAAGAACAGACCTTTGTGCTACATTGTTTCAGCTTGCTGTACTATGACTTTATGGAACCACATTCTTTTCTGTTAAGCTCAAGGCTAGAGTAAATTACCGAAAACAGGTTTTACCTTGAAACTTTCTATTAATGAATTCTCTCCTGCTGTGCCTGATACAAAAGTGTCCTGGCTGATCAACCCTTATCAATAAAAGAGTCACAAGATGTTAGCAGGCCTCTGGGCCAGAAGATGATGTAAACAATTTTAAACCTTTTATAACTTAGAAACACAAACAGTGTTCTGGTTCCGATATGGATCAAAAACTGCTGATCCATCGAGCTGATCTGGCATGACTCTATACTTTACATCTGTTTCTATGTACCACTAAGAATATAAAAGCTGTCTTAAAAACAATAAAGTCAGAAGACACTTGGAAACACCATGACTCGCTGTGTCTTCTCATTCGTATCGCCGACACCGTCCATCCTGAGGGAACCCTGACCTGCTGGGGCTGGACTCCGGCACATGAACTTGTGCAAACTTCAAGAAATGGTGAGGGACAGGGAGACCGGGCATTCTGCAGTTTGTGAGGTTGAAAAGAGTTGGACATGACTGGGAGACTGAACAATAACGAGAGTGAGTCTTACCCACTCTTGTCACTGACATATTTTTATCTTTAGTGATTTCTTCCTGACTCCAATCACTACTGGACCCCACTGCCTTCCTATTTACTAATGAAAGATACTATCTTTCATCTCTTACAAATCTCCCATACCTAGTTGCAATGCATTTAATGTAAATATCTGTGGGAAACACAAAGCAAAAGGATTCAGAAATCACAAAAGAAAGGACTCAGCTTCCTTTGGGCCTGACTCCTAGTTTGTTTTACTCTCTACTTGATTTGGTAAAAAATTGACTACACTCTGAGTAAATTATATACTATGTCAGCTTCAGTTCTTGGGCCTACAACCCTTTTGTTTTGCAGAGCCTGCAACTAGCCAAAGGAATGCAAAATGTACAAGCTAGATGGTAGACTATCAGTGAAAATCGTTATTGAAATATATGGCATTTAAACATACAGAGAACTGTATAAGGTATAAATGTGCCACAAAATGGATGTTCATAGAGACTGAGCTCCTTTTTAAGAAAAATATTTATTTTTATTTTTTATTTGGCTGCATTGTTGTTGTTGTTCAGTCGCTAAGTCATGTCCAACTCTTTGTGACCCCTTGAACTGCAGGATGCCTGGCTTCTCTGTCCTCCACTATCTCCCAGAGTTTGCTCAAACTCATGTTCATGGAGTCAGTGATACCATTCAACCATCTCATCCTGTCACCTCTTCTCCTCTTGCCCTCAGTCTTTCCCAGCATCAGGGTCTTTTCCAATGAGTTGGCTCTTCACATCGGTGGCTAAAGTATTGGAACTTCAGCTTCAGCATCAGTCCTTCCAATGAATAGTCAGGGTTGATGTCCTTTAGGATTGAATGGTTTGGTCTCCTTGTAGTCCAAGAGACTCTCAAGAATCTTCTCCAGCATTACATGTTGAAAGCATCAATTCTTCAGCACTCAGCCTTCTTTATGGTCCAGCTCTCACATCTGTGCATGATTACTGGAAAATACATTTATTTGGCTGTGCTGGGTCTTAATTTCAGCACATAGGATCTTCATTTTGGCACACTGAATCTTTAGTTGTGGCATTCGAATCTTTAGGTGAGACATGTGGGATCTAATTCCCTAAGCAAGGATCAAAACTGGGCCCTCTGCATTGGGAGTCTAGAATCTTAGCTCCCGAACCACCAGAGAAGTCTTGATGGAATCTTTTTATATAATGAGCATTCAGAACAGAACACTGGAAATATCTCCAACACTCCCCATGCTCCTTTACATTAAACATACCCCTTTCCCTCCCACAAGTATAATCAATAACATGACATCTAACACTATAGATTGATTTTGTCTGTTTTGGTATTTGCAGAAATTGTTTATTACAGTATACATCTTTTGTGTCTGATTTTTTCACTCTACACATATTTATGAGATTCATCTCTACTGTCTTAATTAGCTGTAGCTTTCTCATTTCTGGGGGCTCCTGGGTGGCTCAGTGGTAAAGAATTCACCTGCCAATGCAGAGGATGCAGGTTTGATCCCTGGATCAGAAAGATCCCCTGTAAAAGGAAATAGCAACCCATTACAGTATTCTTGCCTGGAAAATGCCATGGACAGAGGATCCTGGAGGGTTACAGTCCACAGGATCTAAAAGAGTCAGACAAGACAGAGTGACTGAACAATTGAGCATATTCAGTTCATTCCTGAGAGGTGAATGTTAAATTGTCAGGGATTTTGTGAGCAGGTCACTTGAAATCAGTCATGGTGTTAGAGTATATACAATATGCAAATCAATAAATGCTACAAGGAAAGTGAAAGTTGCTCAGTCGAGTCCGACTCTTTGCCACCCCATGGATTATATGGGTCATGGAATTCTCCAGGCAAGAATACTGGAGTGGGTAGCCTGTTCCCTTCTCCAGGAAATCTTCTCAACCCAGGGATCGAACCCAGGTCTCCAGCACTGCAGGCAGATTTTTTTACCAGGTGAGCTGTCAGGGAAACCCAAATGCTACAAATAAGAGCCTTTTTTCAAGGTGATGGGTATCAAAAATAAACAAAGCTAGGCACTAGTTATAGTAGTAAGGAGAAATTTTAATCAGTAACATACTATTGCAATAAAGTAGGAGGTACAGTGTGAACTTAACTCAACTTCAATTTGTACAGAGGTGATAGCTGTTTAAAAGAAGAACAAGGGAATAGAGACAGGATTGAGAATGGGCACAGTAGAGTCAGGGAAGTAAAAAATTAAATAGGGTTGGTAAGTATAAGTGCAATAAGGCCAGCTGTGTCTGGTAGCTGGCAATAAACTAAGTTAGGGTTCTACTCTGTTACAGAGACTGGGAGACAGAGGCCCTGCCTTTCCTGATGACTACACTTTAGAGGAATGGCTCTTAGGTACTTTGAGAAAGACACTTCTGAGTTGGAAGAGATCCATACACATCTCAAAAGGATAAGGGAAGGAGTCACAATTGTAAACCCTTTTCAGTAAGTGCTCTAAGAAAGGATAATCAAGGGCCTACTAGTTGGCTAGAATAAACAGTAGATTCTTTTGGCAGCCTTGGACTGTCTCAGGCAGCAACTTTATTAAGGTGGGTGGCTAGAATCATTCTGGGGATGAAGCACTGAGGTGTTAGAAACTATGTTATTGTTTGTTCAAGTCTTTTAATGTATGTGAGTTGGGGGTGGGGATAGCCAAAACGTTTAAATAAATCTATAGTCATTAATCACATATAATTATTAGTTAAAAAAAATCTATCCATAACAATCAAGGGATAAAATAACACTTTGACTCAAAAATTAAATTACTGTTTAAAATATATCTACAATAAGCAAAAAAAAAAAAACTTTCATAACTCAGTTTGAAAAGAATAAAGTCCTCAAGGAATAGGTTAGTAAGAAGAGAAGAAAAAGTTTGGATGAACAAACATGAAGGCATGAATGGGGCTGGGAAAATGAAAAAAATTAAATCCTTTCATGGAATATGTTATAACTGATAAACACATTTTTACATTCATTATCACATTTGGTCATTATTGTTTCATACGAAGAGAGTATATCTTCTTCATAATAATTATGGGCCATCAAATACTCAGGTAGGTGGCCAATGTCACATAAATGTCTAGAAGAACAGCTGGGACTGAAATGCAAGATCCTGAGGCAGGGCTCTTTGTAGAATAAGATAACAGCAGAGTAAAGAGGAAGCTGCTGCATGCAGTTGAAATAAAACTGCTATAGATACGAGCAACAGGCAGGAGTAGGAGGCTGCCTTGACATCATTTATGTTCTCGTCCTGGATTTGTTCTTATTCTCTCAGGGCCCTAAAAGGCCAGTTGCATTTTAGAAAGATCCTGTTATAATTAGAAGTTATATGTTTTCTCCTAGGTTGTATGGTACAGGAATCCATTTGAACCTAGACCTCCAACACCAGTTACTGTTTTACACTGAAAAAAATGTTTACTCTTAGAGATATTCTTTCTCAATTTGGACTGGTGGTTATTACAATTGTAGTGGACTACTGGATGATGAAGGACCATTGGGTAATGAACTTCTTTGACAATTTACTTTTCTGAGAGAGCATTTTAGCAACCCCAGAAGGTTTGCTCAGAGACCCAGGGGCTTCTACCTCTCTAAGAACTCTATCAATGATATGGTCATGGGAGGGGAATCTTTCATGGTTTGACTTACTCCCAGAGGTTCTATCGAAGTGCTAAACTCCTACTCTTCCAGGCCCCAGGAGTATATGACTGTAATGCTGTAAGTAAGAGGTAAGAAGTGAGCTGAGAGTTTTTCTTTTCCAGTTCCAGACTCAGCAGTGACTGGGCTGCTACAGCCAAGAACCCTCCCACCAACAAGCTCTGGGTAAGAACGTTGTCAGTGAGGCATTTCTATCATCATGTATTCTAGTCTGAGCACTGGGAAAAACTTAGAGCATCATGAAATAGGAAGAGGAGGAGAATAATTAGAGTTCAGAGGACATTTGATTCAGAACATAAAAACCATTAAAACACACACACACACACACACACACACACACACACACACACACACACACACGCAGATATTCTCCTTTCCAAATGTTAAAGACTTTGGGCTCAGAATTAGTAAATTAGCTATGTTTTATCTTTTAATTTTTTTCCATTTTTATGTACTTTATCTTAACTCTGTATATCCATTAAAGCTGTAATGATTTTTTTTTGTATTTTATTGGATTATAGTTGCTTTACAATATTGTGTTAGTGTCTGCTGTATGACAAAGTGAAGAGAATGTGGGGTGGAGTGAGAGGAAGGTGCAAGAGGGAGGGATATATGGCTATGTTTTAATTAATCTGACTTTGAGAAAGTCATCTCTCCTTTCTGTATTCTAGTTTCCTCTTTTGCAAAAGGAAGATAGAACAATATGATCTCTAAAATTCACTCCCTTCCTAACTCCCAGGTCTTTGGTCCTATGCTTAAATAATTTGGGGTTATGGATAATACAACCCTAGGGACTTGAAAATAGAATGCAAGGGATTTGTAGTACAAGCTATTTTTGGAATAAGGGGAATAAAATATGATTACAAAGGACTGAAGTAAGATAAATACTAATTTATACATGTGGTATGGGCTTCCCAGATGGCTCAGTGGTAAAGAATCTGCCTGCCAATGCAGGAGACTTAGGCTTAATTCCTGGATCAGGAAGATCCCCTGGAGAAGAGAGTAGCAACCCACTCTAATATTCTTGCCAGGAGAACCCAATAGACAGAGGAGTCTGGCGGGCCATAGTCCATGGGGTAACAGAGTCGGACACAGCTTAGTGACTGAAAAACAAAAACAATACATGCGGTAGATTTTATAAGAGCCCTGACAACAATATCGAGAAACCAATGGGAGGGCATGAGTAATTGGTAAATTAAGGAGCTGTGTAAGTCATCTAAATTATCATAATTTTTCCATTAGCCACCATGGTTGCAATGTGTCAGGCATTGTGCTAAGTACTGGAAGATAGGGCATAATATAAGATTTCTTTAACTTCACAGAGAGTTGCTTTGGGATGATAAGATGTATGCATGAAAAGTAATTGCAGTACATTACAGAATATAATTGGAGGAAAAGTGAGGAAGTGCTACGGGGAATTTAGAGGCAGGAAAGGCCAGTGTTGACCTTGGACGGTCAAGGGAAAATGTGAGGAAACTTGAGACAGAAAATGGTTTAGGTGTCTACAGACTAACTTTGGATAAAGTATGTTCTAGTAAGGGTACATGGCAAACAAAAGAAGCAAGACTGAAGATAGGAACAGATTTGGTAAACAGTGAGATCCACATGATATGAAAATTATGTTTAAATTTATGAATCTGTCCTAGAGCAATGTTTCCCCCCCCCCCCCACTGAGTAAAAACTAAGAATAGTGGGTGAAACTCAGATTTCAGTTTCATAGAAGGAGTGTTAGTTGCTCAGTTGTGTCTGACTCTTTATGACCCCAGGAATTATATATAGCCTGCCAGGCTCCTTTGTCCATGGGATTCTCCAGGCAAGAATACTGGCGTGGGTTGCCATTTCCTTCCTCCAGGGAAGGAAGTGGCTTTATGTTTATGAACCATAAACAATAATGGTTTATTTCAACAATGGGAAAGAATTGTCATATGGTGAAAGGACCTTCTGGCACTGTCAGTCTAAACAGAAGTTTAACGCCCGTTTGTGGGGGGATGCTAAGAGGATGGATTCCTACATGGCTGAGAAGATCTGAGTTTTCACTGCTTTGAATAAAAATGAAAACCATACAGACAATATAAAGCTTGAGTCAGACTGTTTCTTTTTATTCTTTATTTCAGCTTTCCTTCTTTTTATAGATATTACAAGATTTTTCATTTTTATCAGTTGATGGAACCTTTGACCCACCTAAAATATTCTTATTCATACAATGAAATCCAAAATTATTGAGGTCACTAGAGGGAGTGATATTTTCTAATGCTTTTTTCCACACTGACTCAAAATCTCTTGGTGCAGAAACTGAATTATAGCAGCATTTAAAAATTATAAAAGAAAATGAAATAAAACAACTGTGCAAGGGGAAAAACATGAGCATTTTTTTGCCATATTGATTGGATATGAGGGAATTGGTCAAAATCTCTATAAATGTGAACTGAGGAGTTGAATGAGTACAGAGGTGCTAGTTTTCAGTGGAAAATATGCTTGACCTGGTCATGGTGACTTAGATTTCCCAGGCAGAGTATCCAAGGAGCTAACAACAGCAGGTCATCATTAAGAAATGAAGCAAAGCAGTTTAAGAATACTGTGAGTCTTTGGAGTCAAGTGGAAACCTTACCTTCTGAGAAAGAAAAGGGCAAAATATTGGCTTCTAACATTCAGCCTTGAGGGTGCAGCCATGAATATCTGAAAGTTTAGTTAAGGTATCTACACAACATATCTGTGATGACAGTGGCTTAATTCAAGTGAAAAATAGATCCTGGATGTATGAGAGAAAGGTGGAAACAATGATGACTGTGAGAATTTTGGCCCATTAGCTGAGAGATTGTAATTGCTGTCATTTGAGATGGGTAAGACTATGAGCAGTGCCCACAGGAGCATCTATTTCTGCTTTATTGACTATGCCAAAGCCTTTGACTGTGTGCATCACAATATACGGTGGAAAATTCTGAAAGAGATGGGAATACCAGACCACCTGGCCTGCCTCTTGAGAAACCTGTATGCAGGTCAGGAAGCAACAGTTAGAACTGATCATGGAACAACAGACTGGTTCCAAATATGAAAAGGAGTATGTCAAGGCTGTATATTGTCACCCTGCTTATTTAGCTTATATGCAGAGTACATCATGAGAAACTCTGGGCTGGAAGAAACACAAGTGGAATCAAGATTGCCGGGAGAAATATCAATAACCTCAGATATGCAGATGATACCACCCTTATGGCAGAAAGTGAAGAAGAACTAAAGAGCCTCTTGATGACAGTGAAAGAGGAGAGTGAAAAAGTTGACTTAAAGCTCAACATTCAGAAAACTAAAATCATGGCATCTGGTCCCATCACTTCATGGGAAATAGATGGGGAAACAGTGGAAACAGTGGCAGACTTTATTTTGGGGAGTTCCAAAATCACTGCAGATGGTGACTGCAGCCATGAAATTAAAAGATACTTACTCCTTGGAAGGAAGGTTATGACTAACTTAGGTAGCATGTTTAAAAGCAGAGACATTACTTTGCCAACAAAGGTCTGTCTAGTCAAGACTATGGTTTTTCCAGTGGTCATGTATGGATGTGAGAGTTGGACTGTAAAGAAAGCTGAGCGCTGAAGAATTGATGCTTTTGAACTGTGGTGTTGGAGAAGACTCTTGGGAGTCCCTTGGACTGCAAGGAGATCCAACCAGTCCATCCTAAAGGAGATCAGTCCTGGCTGTTCATTGGAAGGACTGATGTTGAAGCTGAAACTCCAATACTTTGGCCACCTCACGGGAAGAGTTGACTCATTGGAGAAGACCCTGATGCTGGGAAGGATTGGGGGCAGGAGGAAAAGGGGACGACAGAGGATGAGATGGTTGGATGGCATCACTGACTCGATGGACATGGGTTTGGGTAAACTCCGGGAGTTGGTGATGAACGGGGAGGCCTGGCATGCTGCAGTTCATGGGGTCTCAAAGAGTCGGACACGACTGAGTGACTGAACTGAACTGAACTGAACTGAACTAAATGATTAATAGGAGATGTGCACAGGCAGCTGAATAAGGGAAAGAGATATAAGGGAGAGAAATGTTGATTGGTATATTCATTTATAAATCAACATACATGGGGTTTTAAGCCATAGCATTGGATGACATTAACAAAGCAGTGAGTTTACAAAGAAATAAGAAAAGATTAATGCTGACCTCTGCAAACTATGGCATTAAAAAGTAAGGCAAAGAGAAAACTTCCACTAAGGTAGAAAGAAGCCTAAAGTATAGCATCCTGAGGACCAAGTGTTGAGAGTGTGCCAAGATGCAGGATAGATCATCTCCATGAAGAATGGCTGAGAGTCCAAGTAAGCAAAGGAATAAGAGATGACAACTGGATTTATCAAATCTTAGCTAATTAGTGGCTATAGGATGGAGGCTTTGCTGGAGAGGATGTGGTGAATGTTTAATTAGAATGAGTTTAAGAGTGAAGTAAATCAGACAGAGAAAGAGAAATATTGTACCTTATCACTTATATGTGGAAGATAAAAAATGTGATACAAATAAACTTATTTACAAAACAGAAACAGACTCACAGACTTAGAGAAGAAATTCAGTGAGGAGCCCAAGAGGGATAGTTAGGGATTGACATGTACAAAATGCTGTTTTTAAAATGGATAACAAACAAGGACCTACTGTGGGGCATAGGGAACTCTGTTCAATATTATGTAACACTCTAAATGGGAAGAGAATTTGAAAATGAACAGATACATGTATATGTAAACTGAATCACTTTGTTGTACACCTGACTCTAACACAGCCTTGTTAATCAAGTATACACAAATAAAATAGTAAGAGAGGAATTAGAGGCAGTAAATATAGGCAGCTTGTATATGGGAAGAGTTTATTACATTGACAGAGAAGGACATGGAGCAGTGGCTGTGGGGTAAGTGAATCAAGAGATTCATTTTTTGTGTTTTTTTGTTTCTTGTTTTTTGTTCCTTAACAAGTGAGAATAGTAGCATATTTCCATGAATGATAGAATGTTCTAGTAAACAGTTGTAAACTAATTAGTTGGTTCTCCATTTTCTCTATTAGAATATTAGTTTCTCAACTTCAGATGCCATGTTTTCTTTTTCAATTTAGCCCCTGTTCTAGGTATTAATATAATGTTTACACACAGAAAATGTTCAGTTAACTTTTGCTACGTTAACCTCAACACAGTGAAATACAAATATTTACCATCTGTGAAGCAACAAATCAGAAAAGTGCATTTGAAGTTGGTGGAGGGGGAAAGTGGTAAGAAGAATTGATAAAGTGGCCACAGTATGGAGTCGAAATGCAGAGATAGATTTGCCTTCTGGTTTTTGGTGGCTCTTTTATTTACTTAATCTCCCTTTTTCCTTGGCTAGGATTCTCACCAATGTCCAAAAGAGGTGAAACTCTGATCTACCTGCTTGAAAGAAGCTGTTAGACCTGTGTTTCCATAAGAAAATGGAATGGAGCTGGGGGTGAAAGCGCTGATTCTTTGGTGTCCAGAAAATTGAAGAAGAAAATGAATTAAAATTGGAAATAAAAATGTATGATCCAAATGATGTAATGTTAGCGGAGTGAACTACCAATGTTTTATTAGTATAATGATGATTTATACCTCACACAAGGCATATGTATAAATTATGGTATGAATCTGGTTGAGGAATATTTAAAATTTTAAAAACCCCTATAGATTCCATGAAGAAAGATAAATTAGTTATAGAATGGATTACAGTGGCCACAAATGGGTTGTGTAATTAGAGAAGACAATTTAAGTCTGGTTATAAGAGCGAATACTCTGAAGGAGGCTGTTGACAACTGTTCGGGGGAGGGATAGAAACTCTGGCCTCATAGAACGTATACTAAGATTGCTTATTCTGGGGGTGCAGGGGAAAGACAAATGGACTTTGAGGGTTTCCTTCTTCTTAGATATTCTTTGGATCAACATTGTTTCTCATCCTTCCATATTTTACATTCCAGGGATATGAATGGAGAGCAATGAAGCCCGGGAATTGGAGCCAGGTAACAGAGTTCATCATCTTGGGCTTTCCCCATCTTCAGGGTGTTCAGGTTTTCCTCTTCCTCTTGTTATTCCTAATCTACCTCACTACCATCCTGGGAAACCTGCTGATATTCTTGGTGGTCTGCCTGGACTCCCGGCTCCAAACACCCATGTACCACTTTGTCAGCATCCTCTCCTTACTGGAGCTTGGCTACACAGCTGCCACCATCCCCAAGATGCTGTCGAACTTGCTCAGTGAGAAGAAGACCATTTCTTTCTCTGGATGCCTTCTGCAAATCTACTTCTTCCACTCTCTTGGGGCTACTGAATGCTATCTCCTCACAGCTATGGCTTATGACAGATACTTAGCCATCTGTCAGCCCCTCCACTACCATACTTGCATGACCCCAGCACTCTGTGTCAAGATTGCTGTTGGCTGTTGGTTGGGAGGCTTGGCTGGGCCAGTGGCTGAAATTTCCTTGGTCTCCCACCTCCCTTTTTGTGGTCCCAATCACATTCAGCACATCTTTTGTGATTTCCCTCCTGTTCTGAGCTTGGCTTGTACTGACACATCGATCAATGTCCTAGTGGACTTTGTTATCAATTCTTGCAAGATCCTGGCCACCTTTCTGTTAATCCTCAGCTCCTATGTGCAGATCATCTGTACAGTGCTCAGAATTTCCTTCAGCTGCAGGCAAGAGGAAGACCTTCTCCACATGTGCCTCCCACCTCACTGTGGTCCTCATCTTCTATGGGAGCATCCTCTTCATGTATGTGCGGCTGAAGAGGAGCTATTCACTGGACTATGACCGGGCCCTGGCTGTGGTCTACTCAGTGCTCACACCCTTCCTCAACCCCTTTATCTATAGCTTGCGCAACAAGGAGATCAAGGAGGCTGTGAGAAGGCAGTTAAAGAGGACAGGGATACTGGAGTGAAGGTGGAGGAAGCGGGCCAAGTGTGAAGCTGAGGATATGGTGATCTTGGGGGTCCTCAGTAGTCATAGATGAAATACAAAGTGTTCAGGGATTTTCTACATGGGCTACTGAACTGGGGCAAAGGCTGCCTAGTTTTCAGTGATAGTGCAGCCATTATAATATCTACTGCAACCACGTGTGACTTGGGACCAGAGACTGACAGTCCTCTCTAGCAATATGATACAGTGCTGTGATTTTCAAATCCTGGATGTTTGTGCACCATACTTTGGAGGTTGGTCAAATCTATGTCTTCCTTATATATAAGTCTTTCAGATTTACTTGATTTAATGTAAATACATTTAGTCATATGATCAATAATAAAATTTCCTAAATACATCTTAGGAAAAAAAAGGTATTTAATGTATCATTTACAATCATTTCATGTATACTGAACATCTATGTATTAAAATGGAGAAACGCTGATGTGGTAGAGAAAGCTTTCTTTCAACATCACATATATCTAGGTTTAAATTCTAGTTCATTTAATCAGTTATTAAATACATAATTTCTATAACTCAAACTTTCTTAATTGATGAGTCAATTTCATCATTTGTTATTCTTGAAGGTTGTTTTGAGGATTACTGATAAGGTCTGTAAACCAAAGTACAAAATGTCTGGCATAAACTGATAAAAAAAAAAAAGAGTTACATTTATTTTATTTCTTTAACTCCGCCCAGACCTCTTATCATTACTCTGTTAGAACAATATTCAGGAAAACATAATTAAGCAAAAATATTCCCCAGATATTTTTCTTCAAAGGAAAAAAGGGGTAAACTAGCCAGAAGGAGAATTTGTGAGATGTGTTTATCTCAGTGGTCTTAATATCTCTTCCCAGTAAAAAGTGTGAAAATGAAGGAGTCTGTGGCAGGAAATAGGATCACTTTTTATGTTGGACTACTTTATTTCATTTCGAGCTAATTACTTCCCTTAATATATGAAAAATAATCCTATGGTTTAGCATCTGAGAAATTCAAGTCTTTAATTATTATCTGGTGTTAGGGATTATTTATACATTGGCTATCTACCTGTTGGTAGATTATCAAATATTGACTGTAAGAAAATCTTTAATTCTGTGTGGAATTACATAGATCGACATAATAAAGATCCCAAAGTGTTTCTATTTTGGCAATCTTCCATCTGTCAATTCAGTAAATATTTATGTAGCTATTAGTGTATATCAAATGCTGTGCTAAACTTTACATAAAATGATGATGTACAAAGCCATGTTACTCTGTTTTTCTTTAAGTTCTTGTTCTTAGAAATGTTTACAAAGAGTGAAGATTCTAGACACTAAATTTGTGCTCAACTTGTAATTAATTACAATTAATTGATTTAAGTTGTGGCAATTAGTAATTAAATATACATGCACTCTCTTCTCAGGTGATGCTACTGGTAAAGAACCTGCCTGTCAATACAGGAGATATAAGAGATGTGGGTTTGATTCCTGGGTTTGGAAGATCCCCTGGAAGAGGGCATGGCAACCCTCTCCAGTATACTAGCCTGGAGAATCCCATCTACAGAGGAGCCTGGCAGGCTACAGTCCACAGGGTCTCAAAGAGTTGGGCATGACTAAAGCCACTTAGCATGCACACATACACTCTCTTCTCAAATAAGTTACATTTAAGATGAAAATTGAAGGATAAATCACAATTAGACATATTTATGAAAGCAGTAATTGCAATAATTATTTCTATTTTACAGAACTGGAAATGTAGACTTAGATAAAACACCTGCCAAAACTATGGAGCAAGTCAGAATCAGGGACTCTGCATATGAAAATAAAGTCTTATAAACAAATTCTATTTCAAAATATAGATATTTTACTGATTAATTTCTCTGAACATAGTGATTTTATGTGGATGGGAGAGATAGGCTGGGAAGAGATTATTGAAAGGAGATAACATTATCAAAAATAAATGTTACCTCTTGGATCTTTTTTACTTTACCATGCATGGGAGTTGATTAGTCCAAAGATATAAGCTATAACGGATGGGGTGTAGTGTAGCAAAATGAATAATAAAAAGTTTATTTTATTTTATTTTTTTTACTTTCTATTTTATTTTATTTATTTATTTTTGTGTTTTGCCATACATTGACATGAATCCACCATGGGTGTACATGTTTTCCCCTTCCAGAATCCCCCTTCCACCTCCCTCCCCAGTTTATTTTTAAAGGAAAAATAAGTATTGAATTCAGGAATATCACTGGCTAAACTGATTTAAACCAGGGTTTTGCACACCCAACCAGCTTTATGCAGACCTGATGCTTTGTTCCCTGGAGAAATGAAATTTAAATGCAGAGAATGAGGTTCTCCAATCACAGTTTTAGAGAAGCAGTGTTTAATTCCGTGGTCTAACGGTACTGACTATTTTGCTAAAGGGTTTAGTTATAGCTTTGATCATTTTTCAGTTTCAAAATGTAAGGAATTATGTCTTCTGAAAGACAGTAAATTTCCAACATGGGGAGACATGATCACATCTTAGCCAGCACTCTGTAATCTATGTGTACAACGGCAAGGTGTTCTTTAGTTTGTGCCAAAAGTTCACACAACAGTTTCAGTTCTTGGCCTTGGGTAACTCATGTTATGAAATTTGGGTAACTCAGCATCTGCTACTGGGATTTCAGAAAGCACAAACTAAAGATTGAATGGCATTCCCTAGAGATGTACAAGATGAGGGGCCTGGAAGTACTTTTCAGTTTAGAGCAATAATAAAAGTTAAAAAACAATTGATTAATAGTAACTAATATTTGATAAGCACTATTGACATTGTGCTTGGCATTTTAGACACCTTACTACATTTAATCCTTGAAAGCCTTGAAGATCCCATATTATAGATGGTGACACGGTAGCTTAGGACACCTATGCTAATTCCCCATGACTGTACAGCTGGCAAGTGGAAAAGTAAAGATTCATGTTCAGGCAGTATGACCTCAAATTCTCAGTCTTAGACCACATTGAGTTTACTCTAATAAGGAGAAGCAACCTGCAAATTAGAGCTATCCAACATTGTAGGAGACCACCTTGGTTAACTGTTCAAACAGAGATTATATTACATTTGTTCAGATATGCTGAATAGTGATTTCTCATCAAGTGTAGAGATAACTTGATGTCTCCAAAGGTAACTTGGGAGTTCAGAACAAATGGGGAAAATAGCTACTCTCTTGTTCTAATGACCTTAAACAGAAAGCAAAGGCATTTTTATACATAGGAGATACTCTTATCCTGAAATAGGGTTGGGTCTAGGAAATAGTCAAGAGCATGAAGCAGTTAAGACTAATCATTAGTCTGATGATTATCTTAGACTAATCATTATCTTAGTCTTGCTCCTCTGAATACTGCATCCACCTGTTTGACACATCCTCTCTTCTTCATTCCTTCTCCTTTTGCTACTTTAGGCTGATATGGGTACTTAGTTTTTACCAAGACCATCTTTTCTCTCTCCTTCGTTTGTTCTCACAGGTATTGATCCACCTTTGTCAGTCAGCCCAGCTTCTCAATCAGTCAGTCAGTTAAACTGATTAAACTGACTATCCAACAGCAAACATTGGATAGTCAACAGATCCTATGCTGAATGATGTAACATTCAGAAGGATGAGGAAACCTTGTCCCTGTGGATCCTTAGTCCAATGGGAGAAGTGGAACAAGCAAGAAATAGCAAGACAAGCAAAAAGAAAATAAGTCACATCAAAACAAGGATCTATATTGGTCCTGATGTCAGTACCCAGAATATCTTACTTGAATATGAGGAATCTTTCTTGAAGATTGCAGTTAATATTGAGAAGTAGAGGATGATAATAGTAAAAACAATAATTTCTGAGCTTCAGTGACAAAAGTTAAGGTTATCCTTGTGAAAAGAATCAATATACTAGATAGATAGAAAGAAAGAAGAAAGGATGAAAAAATGACACATATTCCAAGAGGCTTGAAGAACAAATACTAAATGTTTAGAAGATTTAGATGAAATAAAATAGCCTAAAGCTGGGAACACTGAGTCTATAGGGACCATTACATTTTATGCTAAGGAAAATGTGAATTCAATGAATAACAACACTCATTAAAATAGCAACAATAATTATTCATCAGACTCTGAGGCCTCCAAAGATCAAAAACACTGATATGATAGCCACTAATTAAACTCTCTGCACTTAACAGAGTACCTAACATAGAACTGATACTCAAACTTTTTTTTAATAAATCTTGAAATCTTGAGAAGCAAACTGTTTTGTCACTTTTTATTTAATAGTTATCATATTTACTGAATATCATATTTCCTTTGGAAAATTAGATTTAGTAATTGGTCCAGAATTAAAGTCATGTAAAGTGAGCACTATATCTTGGCAAATAAAGGCCTGACTCTGGGATCAGGTAGAATTGAATTTTTGCTCTGGATTCCTAATAATAAGCTCCACATACTTGAACTACTGAAACTGTGTTTTGTGTTTTTCATTTGTAAAACAAAAAGATTTCATATTTATTTCACAGGGTTGTTGTAAGAATAAATGAGCAATACATTTAAGATCTTTACTTTAAATTAAAAAAAAAATCTTAGCTCTTATGCATGTCAAGAAGCCCTAGAGCTAGGAATGAGTTTAGTCATTCCCACATCGGACTCATCATCAGAATATTCTTGGAAACTTCTCAGAAATACACAAGAATGGTTTTCACTTTCAGATTTTCTCAGTCATAAGTTCTGATGATCAATAAGTTTCAGGAACCATGTAATTTTAAAGACAAGGAAATGACACAACTTAGTGGCAGAAAAAGACAGAATATTTTGTCCTTGAACCCTATAGTCCAATAGTCTTTCCACAGTGGCCTAAGGACTAGGAAAAGATGTTTTCTCTGTAGTTTCAGGAAATTGTTTATTGATGTGGAATGCTTGCATGGGGTTCAATCGTTACCAATGACTTGGATTCTTCAGCAGCAGTTTTTCATCACTTGTTTATTTAATAGCTACCACAACTAACATCAAGCAATAGCTGTGACAATAGAAAAAGAGCATAATCATGAACAAGACAAGGAACAGTGCAAAGCTGAACTTCCAAGAGTTTTTTTAGTCTAGAGAGATCTAGATCTATCTCTCAACCCCACAAGCCCTCTTCTGATAGCCAAAGAGCCTCCTAATTGCATCTTTCATATCCTTATTTCTCAGGCTATAGATAATGGGGTTGAGGAAGGGAGCGAGGATAACAAAAGTGACAGCAATTGCTGTGTCCCAAAACACTGAGTAGGTGGCTGAGAACCGCAAGTACATGATAGCCACGCTGCCAAAAAACAGCACAAACACAGCAAGGTGGGCAGCACAGGTAGAAAAAGCTTTGTGGCGGCCTTCAGCCGAGGGCATTTGCAGAATCACCACAATGATCCGGAGGTAGGATAGGGCGATGACCAGGAAGGAGGCTAGGATCTCCACTGCATGGATGGCATCCACAATGACCACCAGGGATGTATCTGTGCAGGCCAAGCTCAGCACGGGGGTGAAGTCACAGAAGATCTGCTGGATTTGATTGGAGCCACAGAAAGGCAGGGTGCCAATCCATGCGATCTCAGGGAGCACCAGGAGGAAGCCACAGAGGCAGGATCCAGCTGTCAGATGGATACAGAGTTTGGGAGTCATAATGGCTGGGTAATGGAGGGGGTTGCAGATAGCTATGTACCTGTCGATAGCCATTGCTGTCAGAACACAGCCTTCTGTGATGCCAAGTGAGTGGAAGAAGTACATCTGCAGAAGGCAACCAGCAAGAGAGATGGTCGTCTGCTCACTGACTAGGCAGGAGAGCATCTTGGGGATGGTGGTCGTGGTATACCAGATTTCCAGGAAAGAGAGGACACGGATGAAGAAATACATGGGGGTGTGCAAGGCCACATCCAGCTGGGTGACAATGAATATCATTAGGTTTCCAGTTATGATAAATCCATAGACGAGAAGCAAGAGAATAAAAAGTAAGAGGCCACCTTCTTGTAAATGCGGAAACATAGAGAAGAAGAACTCAGTCACCCCTGTCTGATTCCCACTGGTCATCACCTTTGTCACCTGGGAAGGGAAGAAAGGAGACCAAAAACTCCCGAAATTGGGATGGTGATTACTTATTGAAAATTACTTTGCTCTTTTCTGTAATCAGTTACTTAATCTGATGCTGGGGCCCCAAATAGGCCACTTAGAAATCTCTCCAGTTGCACCTCTATGCAGGAACATCTGAAATGCTTGCTTTTGAACCCCTAAATGAATCTTTTTGTAAACATCTTCAAATGATGTGAAGAAAACACAAAGCAGCACACAATTTTAATTCTCTGGAATTATTTTCTGGAGGTGGAGTCAATTTTTTTAATTTCTGAGTTTTTTGTCCCACTCTGTGTTTAGCTTTAAAACATGTACCTTTCTTTTTAACTATTCTCAATTCCTGTTCTTTAGAAAAGCAATTAAAAAATATAAAACACCATCAAGAACACATCACTCAATAAGCCTTCAGTTGCTCACTCATATTTTATAGCTCTGCTATCTAATCTTAGATTGGCTACTTTTATCTCTCTGCCTCTTTTCTGTTGGTTTCATAGTAGCAAGTCTATTTTCCATTTAAAGCATAGGTACCCAGACACCAGAAAGTATCCCTCCTCTCCTCTGCTTTCTCTGTAACTCCCTCTCCTCTTCTCTCAGTGGTTGATATTGATAGGTGCTCAGACCAAGAGTCTCTTCAGAATCACAGCATACCTGAAAAGTGGCCATTGAGTTTTGGACAAAAATGTAATTTCACCTTTGCACATCCCATTTCTCCTAGAAAGACCACATCTAAGAACCAAAGGGAGAAGGAGATCATCCTGAAACTTACAAAAAAAAAAAAAAAAAGCTTCTCTAATAACTTTGGCAATCTTGGGGAGAAAATGTCACAAAAATCAGCTTCAATAGAAATCAGGCCAACATCTAGTTGTTGGGAAGAAAGGGCAACTAAATTTTTTGAAAGGCTAATTAAACTTAAGTATAGCAGTATGCTTATCTCTTAACTATTTTAACATCTTTTTCACCGGTTTTACCTCCATGAAGTCATTCTACAGATGAATATTTCTATGCATGGTCTTACTTGTCTTTAAAAAAAACATTAAAGGATAAACACAAAGATCATAGCCTGATATTTATTGTCTTTTCTCATCAGAAAAGACATTTGATTGATTTCCAATCAATTTTTTTTCTTTTTCTTACCTTTTATGGATTTCAGTTTGTTTATTAATTTTAAAAAATATTGAGGTGTACTTGATACACGATGTTGGTTAGTTTCAGGTGTACAGCAATGTGAATCAGTTAAACATATACATAGATCCATTCTTTTTCAGATTCTTTTCCCATATAAGTCACTGGAGAGTACTATGTAGTACTGTGTTATATAGCAGGTCTTTATTCAGTTTAGTTCAGTTCAGTCGTTCAGTCATGTCCTACTCTTTGCGACCCCATGAACCGCAGCATGCCAGGCCTCCCTGTCCATCACCAACTCCTGGGGTTACCCAAACACATGTCCATTGAGTCAGTGATGCCATCCAACCATCTCATCCTCTCTCGTCCCCTTTTCCTCCTGCCTTCAATCTTTCACAGTATCAGGGTCTTTTCAAATGAGTCAGTTGTTCGCATCAGGTGGCCAAAATATTGGAGTTTCAGCTTCAACATCAGTCCTTCCAATGAACACCCAGGACTGATCTCCTATAGGGTGGACTGGTTGGATCTCCTTGCAGTCCAAGGGACTCTCAAGAGTCTTCTCCAACACCACAGTTCAAAAGCATCAATTCTTTCGTGCTCAGCTTTCTTTATAGTCCAACTCTCACATCCATACATGACTACTACCAGAGCCTTGTCTAGAGGGAAGTTTGTTGACAAACTGATGTCTCTGCTTTTTAATATGCTGTACTCATTGGAAAAGATCTTAATGCTGGGTAGGATTGGGGGCGGGAGGAGAAGGGGATAACAGAAGATGAGATGGTTGGATGGCATCACCGACTCGATGGACATGGGTTTGGGTAGACACCGGGAGTTGGTGATGGACAGAGATGCCTGGCATGCTGCAATTCATGGGGCCGCAAAGAGTCGGACACGACTGAGCGACTGAACTGCACTGACAGGTTGGTCATAATTTTCTTTCCAAGGAGAAAATGTCTTTTAATTTCATGGCTGCAATCACCATCTGCAGTGATTTTGGAGCCCAGAAAAACAAAGTCAGCCACTGTTTCCACTGTTTCCCCATCTATTTGTCATGAAGTGATGGGACCAGATGCCATGATCTTAGTTTTCTGAATGTTGAGCTTTAAGTCAACTTTTTCACTCTCTTCTTTGACCTTCATCAAGAGGCTCTTTAGTTCTTCTTCACTTTCTGCCATAAGAGTGGTGTCATCTGCATATCTGATGTTATTGATATTTCTCCCGGCAATCTTGATTCCAGCTTGTGCTTCCTCCAGCCCAGCCTTCCTCATGATGTACTCTGCATATAAGTTAAATAAGCAGAGTGATAATATACAGCCTTGATGTACACATTTTCCTATTTGGAACCAGTCTGTTGTTCCATGTTCAGTTCTAACTATTGCTTCCTGACTTGCATACAGGTTTCTCAAGAGGCAGGTCGGGTGGTTTGGTATTCCCATCTCTTTCAGAATTTTCCACAGTTTATTGTGGTCCACACAGTCAAAAGCTTTGGCAGAGTCAATAAAGAAGAAATAGTTGCTTTTCTGGAACTCTCTTGCTTTTTTGATGATCCAGCGGATGTTGGCAATTTATTCTCTGATTCCTCTGCCTTTTCTAAAACCAGCTTGAAGATCTGGAAGTTCATGGTTCACATATTGCTGAATCCTGGCTTGGAGAATTTTGAGCATTACTTTACTAGCGTGTGACATGAGTGCAATTGTATGGTAGTTTGAGCATGTTTTGGCATTGCCTTTCTTTGGGATTGGAATGAAAACTGACCTTTTCCAGTCTTGTGGCCATTACTTAGTTTTCCAGATTTGCTGGCATATCGAGTGCAGCACTTTCACAGCATCATCTTTTAGGATTTGAAATTGCTCAACTGGAATTCCATCACCTCCACTAGCTTTGTTCATAGTGATGCTTCCTGAGGCCCACTTGACTTTACATTCCAGGATGTCTGGCTCTAGGTGAGTGATCACACCATCGTTTTTATCTGAGTCATGAAGATCAGGGTTGGTCTTGATCCCTGTCTCCTGTACAATGCCATGAACCTCCGTCCATAGTTCATCAGGTACTCTGTCTATCAGATCTAGTCCCTTAAATCTATTTCTCACTTTCACTGCATAACTGTAAGGGATTTGATTTATGTCATACCTGAATGGTCTAGTGGTTTTCCCTACTTTCTTCAATTTAAGTCTGAATTTGGCAGGAGTTCATGATCTGAGCCACAGTCAGCTCCTGGTCTTGTTTTTGCTGGTTGTATAGAGCTTCTTCTACTTTGACTGCAAAGAATATAATCAATCTGATTTCGGTGTTGAACATCTGGGGATGTCCATGGGGAGAGTCTTCTCTTGTGTTGTTGGAAGAGGGTGTTTACTATGACCATTGCTTTCTGTTCACAAAACTCTATCTGCCTTTACCCTGCTTCATTTTGTACTCCAAGGTCAAATTTACCTGTTACTCCAGGCATTTCTTTGCTTCCTAATTTTGCATTCCAGTCCCCTATAATGAAAAGGACATTTTTTGGGGGTGTTAGCTCTAAAAGATCTTGTAGGTCTTCATAGAACCATTCATTTTCAGCTTCTTTGGTGTTCCTGGTTGGGGCATAGACTTGGATTACCGTGATATTGAATGGTTTGCCTTGGAAACGAACAGAGATCATTCTGCCGTTTTTGAGACTGCATCCAAGTACTGCATTTCAGACTCTTCTGTTGACTATGATGGTTACTTCATTTCTTCTAAGGGATTCCTGCCCACAATAGTAGATATAATGGTCATCTGAGTTAAATTCACCCATTCCAGTCCATCTTAGTTCGCTGATTCCTGGAATGTTGATGTTCACTCTTGCTATCTCCTGTTTGACTACTTCCAATTTACCTCGATTCATGGACCTAACATTCCAGGTTCCTATGCAATATTGCTCTTTACAGCATCAGACCTTGCTTATATCACCAGTGACATCCACAATTGGGTGTTGTTTTTGCTTCGGCTCCATCCCTTCATTTTTTCTGGAGTTATTTCTCTGCTGATCTCCAGTAGCATATTGGGCACCTACCGACCTGGGGAGTTCATCTTTCAGTGTCTTATCTTTTCCCTTTTCATACTGTTCATGGGGTTCCCAAGGCAAGAATATTGAAGTGGTTTGCCATTCCCTTTTCCAGTGGACCACATTCTGTCAGACCTGTCCACCATGAGCCGTCAGTTTTAGGTGGCCCCACATGGCATGGCTTAGTTTCCTTTAGTTAGACCAGCTGTGGTCCGTGTGATCAGATTGGCTAGTTGTCTGTGATTGTGATTTTAGTCTGTCTGCCCTCTGATACCCTCTCTCAGTGCCTACCATCTTACTTGGGTTTCTCTTACCTTGGACGTGGGGTATCTCTTCACAGCTGCTCCAGCAAAGCGCAGCCGCTGCTCCTTACCTTGGATGTGGGGTAAGTCCTCTCAGCTGCTGCCCCTGACCTGCCTAATTTATATATTTTTGAATAACACAATAGTACTCTGTCTATGTCAATTCCCATCTCTCAATTTATCCCTCCTGGCCCCCTTTCCCCTGGTAATCATAAATTTGTCTTCTATATCTATGACTCTATTTCTGTTTTTTAAATAAGTTTATTTGTACCATTTTTTGGATCCATATATAAGGAGTATCATGTATTTGTCTTTCACTGTCTACTAGTCAGAGTTTTAAGCCAAATATTTTTCTATATGCTCCTCAGCTCTGCCATATAGGACCAATTTCCTGAATTTTGTTTTTATATCATTCTTTTATTCCATTTTATTGATCTCTTCCTAATGGAATTCAATTGCCAATATCCAGTAAATGCTCCCATTATCATAAAAGTCTCACTGATTTTCACTGCCAGAAGTAAACACACTCTCTTAAGAGTACTTTATATTTTCTTCTTTCACGGTATTTAACACATCTTTTTTTTGCATTTTCCCCTGGTGGTTCAGATGGTAAAGAATCTGCCTGCAATACAGGAGATCGAAATCAGACAGTAAAGAATATGCCAGCAATGCAGGAGACCTGGGTTCGATTCCTGATTTGGGAAGATCCCCTGGAGGAGGAAATGGCAATCCACTCCAATATTCTTGCCTGGGAAATTCCATGGACAGAGGAGCCTCATAGGCTACAGTCCATGAGGTCAAAAAGAGTCAGACATGGCTGAAGCATTGAGCAGGCACGCATGCATGCTAGGAAGATTATTATTATTGTTTTACAGGTAAAGAAATTGATAACCAGAGGGGAAAATTAATTTCCCAGATTCACATAGTTAGGATCCAAAGCAATAACTGGAATTTTTGTCTTTAGGTCTTTAGTCACTATTATTACTTGTACCACACTGGGAAACTTAGATCAGGGTTCATCATTCATTCTGTTTTCTTCTCTGAGTACCACTATGTGTTTACAACTGTCCTAGGTATAAGATGAGGGAGCTAATGTGTTTTTTTCCCCCTCAGGTCAAACAGAGGTTAAAATAAATGCATTGAAGACTAGGAAAATTAGTTTTAGAAGATGTCTCTTGCCTTATGTCTCAAGCCTTGAGGAAGAAAGATAGGAGAGCCAGGTTTTGGAAGGGAGTGGGCACCAGTGAAGCAGAAGGGCAGAGGGCATGCACTGAGAAAGATGTGAGAGATCTGAGTTTTCTCTGTTGGAAGCAGCCACATATCTGTCTCTTGTGTGTTATCTTTTCTCAACCTAAAGTCCCAGAGAATGGCCATCCTGAGTAGTCATTATAGAGAACACAGATGGATAAAGCAAGAGACCATGGAGCTATGAAAAATGGAATTTCAGAGCTAAGTGGTTTACAAAAGGCAACTAGAGTGACTATTTCTTACTTTGAGTGAGGCTCTTCTCACTAGCAAATTTATATTGTCATCTATCATTTGTACATCAATTCAATTACATTCATATATTTATTGATCCTCTGCTAGGTGCCAATCACTGCTGAAGGTTTGTGCATAAGTGTGTGCTAAGCCATGTCTGAGTCTTTGCGACCCAATGGACTGTATCCTGCCAGGCTCCTCTGTCCATGGGATTTTCCAGGCACAAATATCAGAGTGGGTTGCCATGCCCTCCTCCAGGTGATCTTCCCAACATAGAGATAGAACCTGTGTCTCTTACATCTCTTGCATTAGCAGGCAGGTTCTTTACCACTAGTGCCACCTGGGAAGCTCACTGAAGGCTCAAGGGCTATATAAAGTTGAATAAAACATAATTTTTTGCTCTGAGACACATAAAGAACATTTAAGAAAATCCTGGAATGACAGATAATCAGCAGTGCCCAAGGAGTTCAGCCTACAGATTTTCATTGTAGAGTAAAAAGAGGCTTGAATTAGATAGCAGTCCTGAAAATAAAGAAATAAAATTCTCCGTAAGTCCCCAGGAACCCACAGTTCTTTGGACTTTAAAATTTTAGTGTTGGAAAATCTTAGATATCATCAGTATCTTCATCTGTTAGATGAACAATATTCTTCCTAATATCCTTTCTAATTTGTTTACTTATTCTAATTTCTTTACTTAGATAATACAGTTCTAAACATATGAAGTTTTACTCCATATTCTGAGAAAATTTTACACTGAAAGAAAATTTAACCTGAAAGACCAAGTTAGTTTGGGTACCAAACGCAGGTTAGCACGCTCAACTGGTTTACCACGTACCTTGACTGAGACCACGAGAATGTTCATCAGAATCTCTGCAACAACCTGCCCCTTCTGCTAGTTTGTCAGTGAGACTATAAATGTTTCTGCACTCTCTTTCTGGAGTATCTAGAATGGAAAGATGATCTTTCCTGGGAGTTTCTCTTTAGATAATACAGGATCTTCAAAAAGTGGTGCATCTCATTCTCCACTCTAAGGGACCTATTATAGGAAACATGTCACACTGTAACTAGACATTCCTGAGGGAGTCAGGTCTCAAAACTTTCCTGTGGCTAAATAATCTTATCTCTCATAGGGGAGTATAGATCTAGGCACTGGGGCCCAGAATGACAATGGGTGTCAGAATAGACTTCTGTCAAGATCACTCCTCTCTGAAACAGACCACCAGGAAACACTACTTTCTTCTCAGCTTTTCACTCATTTTTCACTATGCTTTCCACTTTTGCTGAGATGATGATAAAGATGATGATAATAATATATTTTTGAAGTTTTAAATACACATTCATTTAATTCTTTTTTAAAATATATTGTTTAATTGGAGGATAATTACAAGGTGCTGGTTTCTGCCATAAAACTATGTGAGTGAGTCATAATTTTGTATATTTGACTGTGGCTCAGATCATGAACTCCTTATTGCAAAATTCAGACTTAAATTGAAGAAAGTAGGGAAAACCACTAGACCATTCAGGTATGACCTAAATCAAATTCCTTATGATTATACAGTGGAAGTGAGAAATAGATTCAAGGTATTAGAATTGATAGAGTGCTTGAAGAACTATGGACAGAGGTTCCTAGCATTGTACAGGAGGCAGTAACCAAAACCGTCCCCAAGAAGAAGAAATGCAAAAGGCAAAATGGTTATTTGAGGAGGCCTTACAAATAGTTGAGAAAAGAAGAGAAGTGAAAGGCAAAGAAGAAAAAGAAAGATATATCCATTTGAATGCAGAGTTCCAAGAATAGCAAGGAGAGATAAGAAAGCCTTCCTAATTGATCAATACAAAGCAATAGAGGAAAACAATAGAATGGGAAAGATTAGAGATCTCTTCAAAAAATCAGAGATACTAAAGGAACATTTCATGCACAATGGGCACAGTAAAGGACAGAACAGTATGGGCCTGATAAAAGCAGGTGATATTAAGAAGAGGTGGCAAGAATACACAGAAGAACTGTACAAAAAAGATCTCAATGACCCAGATAGCCATAATGGTATGATCACTCACCTAGAGCCAGACATATATGTGTGTGTGTATATATATATATATATATATGTATATATATATATATATGTATATATATATATATATGTATATGTATATATATACACACATATCATCTCCCTTTTGAGCCTCCCTCCCCCTCATTTAATTCTTTAGAAAAAGAATTTGTAAGCTTAAAATGATTAACATGGTAAATTTTATATTAAACACTTTTTGCTACAATTAAATATAAAAAACTGTTTGTATGAGGTAGCCAAGGCAAGAGTTATTCCCATTTTGCAGATGGAACAATTCAAAGCAGTTAAAGGCTTGCTCCAGTTCACATAGCCAAAAAATGCATGGGCGAAATTGAACCTTGAGCCTCAAAACCCAAAATTAGCTAAAGATGAAACTTTCCCTTTGATAACAACTTTAATTATTCCCAAATATATATTCTCTAAAATGATCTTTCACTTAACTTGAAGTATCATTTAATAGGACTTGGTTTAACTAAGAAGAAAGGCAGGGAAAATAAGGACATTCCTGAGCTTTTGCTTTACACTTTCCTATTTTCCAGTCTATTCTCTGCCTTGAACTGTAAGTCCCAGCAACCAAACTGTTTGTAGCCATACTCTCACAATGCTATTTTGATCTATCATGCTTTGGGTTTTTTCCCTATTCTTCCCTCTTCCTGAAATTTCAACCCTCCCTTTCTTCTTTCCATGCAAAATATAGGCACACACTTCACCTCTGTAATTCTTATTAATTTTTCAAGTTTCAGTACATTAACTCCTTCTTCAGGAAGCCTTTCTTGGTTCCCAGGTTGTTTTGGGGGGTCTTCTTTTGTATCCCTAAAACATCTGGTACATATATATGTTGTTGAAATTATCTAGTTATATGTCCAGATTCTAAGAAATTTAATGGTGATCTATAATTATCTATTCATATTTGAATTTCTAGTACACAGCCCAGGAACTTACATGGAACTCAAGTAACGTATGCTTAATGAAGAGGATAAACAAAGGTCTAGGAGTGAAAATACAAGAACTATGTTTGTAGGGTATTAAATATATTTGATTTGAAACAGAGGGCTTATAGAGTGAATCAGTGGAGAAACATCATTGGAGGATTAAGTTAGGTGGATTTGGAGATCTAGAATGTCAAGTGTTTGGATTTTTTAAATATATTTTGCAAGCAGTATGAAGTTATTAAGTAATTTTAGAGTGGACATTAATGCACAAAATTGCACTTTAATGTGTAGAATGCAGAGAAATTATGGAAGTGAGAAATGTCATTAATTCATTTAACTAGCATTTATTCACCACTATTCAGGCATCAGACTCTTTTCTGCAATGATCTGGAATAAAGGCCTAAATAAGACAGTAATAATGAAGCTAAAGGATAAAAAGGATAAAAATAAATATGAATAATCAGTAAGGTCTGACAACTGACTCTATGTAGGATATGTTGGAAAGAAGAGCATTAAAGAGACAGACTTTAAGTTTGAGTTAGTTTGTCAGGCACCATTATTGATAAATACAGTAACAGCTAAAGCAAAAGCTAGTAAAGGGGGGCAATTATAAGATGAGTTATAGATATGTTATTTTGAGTATGTGGACAAACTCATAAGTAGAAATTTCTTATTGCCAGTAAGGATGAAGAAGTGGACTACAGGAGAGATGAAAAGTCTATGGACTTAGATATAAGTGTTAAATAAAGATTATAATTGAACTATGAGGATGCACTAGATAGTTGAAAAACAATGTCAGAAATAGCAAGAGAGACTGGAAGATTATAATTGGTGGGTGGAGGAATATAATACATAACCATTATACCGGGTTAAGTATGTGCTAAAAATGCACAAGGCAATTATATATTTCTTCTCATTTCATCTTTTCAGTGTTCTTATAAGTTGCTTATTGTTATCAACCACTTTAAAAGTGAGGAAACTAAAGTTTAAATGACTTATGTATCATCCCCATAGTCATAGCTAAGAAGGTAACAAAGTCAGAATTAGAACCCAAGTCTATCTTACTGTCTTGTTCCAAAATATCCAGGGAACTAAGAGAACAAAGACACAGCTGTGTCATGAAAATCAAGGAAAAAAATACAAGAACAAATAAATGATCAGTGGGTGAGATTTGGAAATGATCTAGTTTTATTATTATTATTCCGTATTTTCAGTGTCTTAAAGTGTTGGAAGTGTTAGTCGCTCAATCATGTCAAACTCTCTGTAACCCCATGGACTGTAGCCTGCCAGGCTCCTCTGTCCTGGGGATTCTCCAGGCAAGAATACTGGAATGGGGAGCCATTTCCTCCTCCAAGGGAATCCTCCAGACCCAAGGATCAAACTCAAATCTCCCACATTAAAAGCAGATTCTGAGCTACCAGGGAAGCCCACCAATGTCTTAAAACCACCTTGGATATATTTGCTGAGTGAATATTTATCAGGGAAAATAAAAACTGAAAAAATGGCAATAAAATTTTGTGGTTAGAGGATCATTGGCAAATGAAGAGTTTTATAATTTTAGCCATATGGCTTCTGCATAGTCTGAGAAGATGAATGAATAAAATTAATACAAATGAATCAACAAATATGGATGGTATTTGAGACATTTGATAATGAAAAGATGGGAGAACTAGAGCAGGTAATGTAATCAAGGATAACTTTCTTTAAGTTATAGTAGATATATAGTTTCTTAGATACTATGATAGAGTAGTAAAATGTGTACGCTTGAAAGAGAAGGAGAAGAGTCAGTAGTAAAAAAGAAACTAAAGATATTGAAGATCAAAGAGATAATAACTAGAGCAAGTGGTAGGAAACTGGGTCAAATAGTTTAATAGTAAGCTTTATCTTGCAGTCAAGGAGTGTTAAATCCTGACTCCAGCTTTTGCGGCCATCTGCTTCTGGAACCATTGAAGTCAGTGAAATCTCATATGTGAACCCCTCCTTCCCACCACAACTGCTAATGGTGCTTTAATACCCTAGACCCTTCTGAAGAAGTTCTGCTGAGCTGTGCTGCACAGCTGCTGACAGAATTTTCTAGAATATACTTCAGACTTGTGCTATGCTGTCACCAAACTGCTCTGAATCTGTTTCAATGAAGAGTGAAGAAAATTCTTCTGCCTTTGAACCACATTTTGTTAGCTTAACTCCTCTTGTTCCTTAACCCTCCTCTGTCTCAGCAGACATTTTTTATACAAACAATTCTTTCACACTTTGTTTAGCAAAGAAATGAAGTATCTTTTTCCTTATGATTTCTAGCCTGACTCAAAGACCTAACTTCCCACAGGTATGGCAACTCCCTGAAAGGGAGCATGGCAGCAAGTGTTTTCCTAATTAACCACATGGGACATGGAGTTAATTTCCTCTAGGCACTGAGGGAAAGCCCTACAGAAGCAAGCCATTCCCTACTCTACTAACTAGTCCCCGAGAACCTAGATTTGTGATTGTGGCTAGAACCTTCTGATTTGCTGGACTGCAGAACAGTGAAAATGAAGACATTTGGGAAATAGGAGGGAGCCCTCTGGGTTTCTGAAAGAGGTAGGTATGGGGAGAAGGGTGGGCTCTGTACTTTGGCATATGCGTGAGTGCCCTACATAGGGGAAGAGGCACAGAGAACCAGATTATTTTTCTGTTGGTTTTAAATTAAGACTTGTAGAAGATTTGTTGACATTTTGTAGGCATGTGAGATAGGGGGAAAGACAGTAAGTAGTTCAGGAAGGAGGGATTTTGGATAATGTGTGTTATAGGACTAGAGATGGTCATAAGATAACCTACTAAATTTTGTCTGGGACATTAGCCCTTGAGAGATCATTTTTGTCTCAGTCAGTTCAGTCGCTCAGCCGTGTCCGACTCTTTGCGACCCCATGAACCACAGCATGCCAGACCTCCCTGTTCATCACCAACTCCCGGAGTCCACCCAAACCCATGTCCATCGAGTTGGTGATGCCATCTAACCATCTCATCCTCTGTCGTCCCCTTCTCCTCCTGCCCTCAATCTTTCCCAGCATCAGGCTCTTTTCAAATGAGTCAGCTCTTCACATCAGGAGGCCAAAGTATTGGAGTTTCTGCTTCAACATCAGTCCTACCAATGAACAGCCAGGACTGATCTCCTTTAGAATGGACTGGTTGGCTCTCCTTGCAGTCCAAAGGACTCTCAAGAGTCTTCTCCAACACCACAGTTCAAAAGCATCAATTTTTCGGTGCTCAGCTTTCTTTATAGTCCAGCTGTCACATCCATACATGACTACTGGAAAACCTATAGTCTTGACTAGACAGACCTTTGTTGACAAAGTAATGTCTCTGCTTTTTAATATGCTGTCTAGGTTGGTCATAACCTTCCTTCCAAGGACTAAGCGTCTTTTACCATCTGCAATCACCATCTGCGGTGATTTTGGAGCCCAGAAAAATAAAGTCAGACACTGTTTCCACGGTTTCTCCATCTATTTTCCATGAAGTGATGGGACCGGATGCCATGATCTTAGTTTTCTGAATGTTTAGCTTTAAGTCAACTTTTTCACTCTCTTCTTTCACTTTCATCAAGAGGCTCTCTAGTTCTTCTTCACTTTCTACCATAAGGGTGGTGTCATCTACATATCTTAGGTTATTGATATTCCTCCCAGCAATCGTGACTCCAGCTTGTGCTTCCTTCAGCCCAGCGTTTCTCATGATGTACTCTGCATAGAAGTTAAATAAGCAGGGTGACAATATACAGCCTTGATGTACTGCTTTTCCTATTTGGAACCAGTCTGTTGTTCCATGTCCAGTTCTAACTGTTGCTTCCTGACCTGCATACAGGTTTCTCAAGAGGCAGGTCAGGTGGTCTGGTATTCCCATCTCTTTCAGAATTTTCCACAATTTATTGTGATCCACACAGTCTTTTTTGTCTTCAGTTCAGTTCAGCTCAGTCACTCAGTCGTGTCTGACTCTTTGCGACCCCACAAATCGCAACATGCCAGGCCTCCCTGTCCATCACCAACTCCCAGAGTCTCCCCAAACCCGAGTCCATCGAGTCGGTGATGCCATCCAGTCATCTCATCCTCTGTCGTCCCCTTCTCCTCCTGCCCTCAATCTTTCCTAGCATTACGGTCTTTTCCAATGAGTCAACTCTTCGCATGAGGTGGCCAAAGTATTGGAGTTTCATCTTCAACATCAGTCCTTCCAATGAACACCAGGACTGATCTCCTTTAGGATGGACTGGTTGGATCTTCTTGCAGTCCAAGGGACTCTCAAGAGTATTCTCCAACACCACAATTCAAAAGCATCAATTCTTTGGTGCTCAGCTTTCTTCACCATCCAGCTCTCACATCCATACATGACTACTGGGAAAACCATAGCCTTGACTAGACAGACCTTTGTTGGCAAAGTAATGTCTCTGCTTTTAAATATTCTATCTAGGTTGGTCATAACCTTCCTGGGCCACTAGAATTATGATCCTTTACTCTGCTGATTTATTTATTTAAATTTTTAATAATTTAGATATAATTGACATATAACACTGTATAAATTTAAGGTGTATGTGTTTATTTGATGCATTTATACACTGCAGTCTGATTAACATCATAGTGTTATTCATCACTCCGGTCACATTGCAAAATTATAGAAGTCCCATGTACAAGAGCTAAACTATCAGCTAGTTCATTGAAGGCAAGTCTCAGAATTTTGCCAGGCACACGAATATTTACTAAAAAGCCGGTACAAAAACCAATATTAAACCTGGTTTTGGAAGCCCAAGGAAGTTCCAACTCTATTCCTTAGTCTCTCTGATTAGAATGAATGAAAGTTCTATCAAAGACAAAATGTAACCAAATTCTCATTGGAGGGAAAACTAACATGGTGAAATCATGTGATAGATCCACTGCTAAGGGAGGAGCACAGAAATGAATGAATCATGGGTCTATTCCACCCTTCCACACTGCATAGGTGGCATGACAAGCTCTTATTCTAACACTGCTTCAAGAAATGGTTTAGGTTTATTTCTAGCCAGGCCACATATCTTGGTCACCAGGTTTTTAACTAAAAAAAGAAACCTAAAGTTCTTTATACTGCTGATTTTCAGCTGGGACAATTTTATTCCCACTGCTCCCCTGCAGAAATATTTAGCAGTTTCTAGAGACATATTGTTTATCATGAGTGAAGAAAGGGTCTGTGCTATTGATTTTTAGTAGAAGCTAGAACTGCTGCCAAATGTCCTACAATGCATGGAAAACCTCTCTCTTCCTCAACCCTACCAAAAAATTATCTGATACACAATGTTAGTAGCGCTGAAGTTGAGAAAACCTTCCCTATGCTAATTAATGAACCCACTTTTCTGAAGACTCAACAGTTAATTAATCCACCTGCAATAAAGGCAACAAGGGAGACACAGGTTTGTTCCCTGGGTCAGGAAAATCCCCTGAAGAAGGAAAATGGCAACTCATTGCAATATTCTTGCCTGAAAAAAATCCCATGGACAGAGTAGCCTGAAAGTCTAAGTGTTAATCACAACCCCATGGACTGTAGCCTGCCAGGCTCCTCTGTCCATGGACTTTTCTGGGCAAGAATATTAGAGTGGGTTGCCAGTCCCTTCTCTAGGGGATCTTCCCTACGCAGGGATAGAACTCGGGTCTCCTGCATTGTGGATAGATTCTTTATCATCTGATTACCAAGGAAGTCCCTAGAGTAGCCTGGTGAACTCCAATGCAAAAAGTCGCAAAGAGTCAGACAACTGAGCATCTAAGCACACATGATGAAGATGCCATTCTGGATACATGAAACTATCTGCCTCTGGCTATAGACTGCTAATCAAAATTTTTGAAATGTCATCAAACCACTCCTAGAGTGTGATTTCTCGATTCGTATATTTCAACTATTAGCTAATGCTCTTTACCACTGACCATTAACTAACCTAGATTAAGATTAATTTGCACCCAAAGGTATATTGCATGGGTCTAAGCTGTTGTGTCTTAAAGTAAATTGAATTCAGAATGATATTTAGTTCTTCTTTTTACTTTATTTTTCTAACTATGAAGCCAGCAAGGGAAGACAGTACCTGCGCTTGATTTTTAAGATACTCACTTTAAAATAGTTTTATTTTTATCGACAAAGGGGATCATTTTCTCACAACTCATTTTGTGTCTCCAATATTTAATGTCAAAAATAAAAATGTCTACCTATTTAAGGTGTTTCTAATTTGCTATTATAATAAACATTCCAGTGAATATCATTGTATTTGTTTTAATATTTAAAATAATTTTCTTGGGCTATATGGTGAAAGGAAGTCTCTAAAAAGTCTCAAAACTCTTAAAAAAGATTGCCAGATTGCCATTCAGGAGAGTTTATATCAATTTAAATGTCCAAATAGCAAAACTGTTTGCTTAGCTCTCAGAATAGTTGATAATACAATGTGTTATAATTACTAAAAACGTATTTGCAAGTTAGACATACTCACTTTATAATTTTCAAAGCAAGGCACATAAATATTTTGTTTAATTTAACCAACCTCATTTCAAGGCTGATGAGCTGCTTAAAAAGAAAGTTTGTATTGGTTATTCAAATTAGGTAGAGTTCTGACTGTTTATATTTGATTTCACCAGGCAACAAGTGAAACACCTGAAAATATGGATCAGGAGAATCAGACAATGGTGACTGAGTTTTATTTCTCTGATTTCCCTCAGTCTGAGAAGCTCAGTCTCTTATTCTTCATTCCTTTGTTCTTAATTTACGTGTTCATTATTGTTGGAAATCTCATAATCTTCTTTGCTGTCCAGCTGGATGCACGTCTCCACAATCCCATGTACAATTTCATCAGCATTTTCTCCTTCCTGGAGATTTGGTACACCACAGTGATCATCCCCAAGATGCTCTCCAACCTTGTCAGTAAAGAGAAGACTATTTCTTTCATTGGCTGCCTCCTGCAAATGTATTTTTTTCACTCACTTGGGGTCACAGAAGCCCTAGTCCTCACAGTGATGGCCATTGATAGGTATGTTGCCATCTGCCACCCCCTCCGCTATGCAACCATTATGACCCCTCGACTATGCATCCAACTCTCTGCTGGTTCTAGCATCTTTGGCTTCCTTATGCTACTGCCCGAGATTGTGTGGATTTCTACTCTTCCCTTCTGTGGTCCCAACCAAATCCATCAACTCTTCTGTGACTTTGAACCTGTATTACGCTTAGCCTGTACAGATACATCTATGATTCTGATTGAAGATGTGATTCATGCTATTTCCATCCTGACTTCTGTTTGTATCATCACCCTTTCCTATTTAAGAATCATTGTTGTGATCCTGAAGATTCCATCAGGAAAGAGCCGTCAGAAGGCATTCTCCACTTGTGCAGCCCACATAACTATTTTCTTCCTGTTTTTTGGCAGTGTGACACTCATGTACCTGCGTTTCTCTCTCACTTTCCCACCACTACTTGACAAGGCCATTGCACTGATGTTTACTGTCCTTGCCCCACTTTTCAACCCAATAATCTACAGTCTGAGGAACAAAGACATGAAAGATGCCATCAAGAAAACCCTGTGTTCTTGGGGCTTCACTGGTGGTCCAATGTTTAAGAATCCACCTTGCAATGCAAGGGACACTAATTCAATCCCTGGTCCAGGGAGATCCCACATGCCATGGAGCAACTAAGCCTCTGTACCACAACTACTAAGGCAGCGCTCTAGAGCCCGTGAGCCACAAATACTGAAGCCTGCAAGCCCTAGAACCTGTGCTCCACAACAAGAGAAGCCACCACAATGAGAAGCCCACACACTGCAAGTGTAGCCCACCCCTGCAACTAGAGAAATCCCTGTGCAGCAACTAAGACCTACCACAGCCAAAAAAATAGGCAAACACATAAGTAAATCTTTAAAAACAATGGAAAAGAAAGAATATCCTCTGTTCTCAAAAAATGTTCAATGTCTCTGGAAACCACTGAGAATTCACTCTATCTATTCAAACATCTATATTCATAAGTTTAAAATGCTAACAAATCAGTTTTTAAAACTACTGGGCATAATTTATTTTTAGGTAGTAGTTTGGGTATAATTTCCACTTTTCTAACGTAAGAACTATTGCTTAATCTGATAAAGGAAGGTGTCAGTGATCCACCTATCTTTATAATATCTGTAGATTATGATGGAGCATTTTGTACACTTTATAACATCAAATCAATGAGGATACTGAACTAAATAATAATCATATTTATTTCTTGCAAATCTAGAATTCTCCCTTACCTCCTCTTCCATTTTATATTCACAGTACTCCTATATCATTATTATTACTATTTTATTTAAAAAAGATTAACAAGATGTGCAGCAGTGAGGTAGTTTAAGGCAGAAGAAGAAGCCTGGCTTCCTAACATTCATCCAAGAGACATTTATCCCTCCATAGGTCATCTAATGATAGATAACAATGACTGTGCAGTCCACATAGCCTTTGACCTTGTGATGCTTGTGTCCCACTGTTTTTATTAACTCTTTTGGGTTTTGTTTTACATTGTTCAGAAAATTCTCGACCAAGTACTCTTGAAAGCTTGAAGGTTGAATAGACAAAATATATAGGCTTCAGGTCAAAAAACTCCCATAAATTATGTAAATACATATAATTGTATCTGATGTGTTAATCTAAAAAAATCGCTATCACTATATAAATACTGTTCTATATTATGTTATACTAAAATGCTGGGCCAGTCTCACACCTCAGTGTCCCTATTCTTATTGACTTTCTGCTCTGGAATGTTTCTCCCTTTCTTATTTTCTGCCTTGGAATTTATACTCAGCATCAAAAAAAAAAAAAAAAAAATCCACACACATTTTTTTTTTCCCTTCCCCACCTCAAACTTCTTTATTTTTAATTGAAAGAAAACTGTTTCACAATATTGCTGGATCAACATGAATCAGCCATAAGTATATATGCATCCCCTCCCTCTTTAACCTCCCTCCCACCTGCCATACTTTCTCACCCCTCTTGGTTGTTATAGAGACCCAGTTTGAGTTCCCTGTGTCATACAACACATTTCCATTGGTTATCTATTTTACACATGGTAGTGTATATGCTTCCATGTTATTCCCTCCATTCGTCCCACCCTCCATTCGTCCCACTCTCTCTTTCCTCTCCCCCACCCATGTCCATAAGTCTGTTTTCTATGTCTGTGCCTCCATTATTGACCTGTAATTAGGTTCATTGGTACCATCTTTCTAGGTTCTATATATATGCTGCTGCTGCTGCTAAGTCACTTCAGTCGTGTCCGACTCTGTGCGACCCCATAGATGGCAGCCCTCCAGGCTCCCTCGGCCATGGGATTTTCCAGGCAAGAGTACTGGAGTGGGGTGCCATTGCCTTCTCTGCTATATATATGCATTAATATACAACATTTGTTTTTCTCTTTCTGACTTACTTCACTCTGTATAATAGGCTCTAGATCCATTCACCTCATTAGGACTGACTCAACAAATGTGTTCTTTTTAATGGCTGAGTAATATTCCATTGAATATATGTACCACTGTTTCTTTATCCATTTATCTGATGTTGGACATCTAGGTTGCTTCTCGTGTTCTTGCTATTGTAAATAGTGCTGCAATGAACATTGGTGTACTTGTGCCTTTTTTAATTTTGGTGTCTTCAAGGTATATGCCAAGTAGTGGGATTGCTGGGTCATATGGTAGTTCCACTCACAGTTTTTTGAGTAATCTCCATACTGTCTTCATAGTGGCTGTATCAAGTTATATTCCCACCAACAATGCAGGATGGTTCCTTTTTCTCTACACTTTCTCCAACATTTGTTACTTGTGGATTTTTTGATGATTGCCATTCTAACTGGAATTCACACACATTTTATCTTCTGGGATAAGAGTCCATGCCTTTCTCCTACAAAAGTGCTCTAGTGATTTTAGGGGTAAATTGTCTCTAGCAAAAAGTTTTTTTCCAGCCCCTGTTGGAAGCAAACCAATCGTCTCAGTGGTATCACAAATAGCAGGAAGACAACCACAGTTGAGAGAAGAAGAGAGGTGCCAAAAATAGAAATATCAGTAGTATAGAACATCCAAAAAAAGTTCAGTCAGCTTTGATCTGGAAGATAAATTCTTAAAAGGACTTGGGAGTGTTAAGGTGGAAGACAGTGCTAGCTCTCAACTTTGGATCAGCTCTAGGCCCCGTTTCCTCTCATGCCTCAGGGAACCAGTGCTATCCTATATCCCCTCTCACTCCAGTAAATGAAAATTATCTCCTATATTAATGTGAGCTTTTTGATACCCATAAGGAAATTTTTTAGACTTTTCTTTGTTATAAAATTAAAATGAACTTATTTGAGGTTACTGTTTAGAAACCTAGATTTTTGATCTTTGAACTGGTTTAAAAGCTTAGTATTCCATTTATAAATCTAACAGATTTTATTATTCACTATTAAAGGTGTTTGAAAAATATTTGGTCCAGTTTATAAACTTGGCAATTAAATCATTTTGAATTACATTTAAATATGGTATACACTGGGCTTCTCTGGTAATTCAGCTGGTAATAAATTCGCCTGCAATGCAGAGACCTCTGGGTCAGGGAGTTTGACTCCTGAGTCGGGGAGTTCCCCTGGAGAATGGATAAGTTACCCCCTCTAGAATTCTTGGGCTTCCCTGGTGGATCAGGTGATAAAGAGTCCACCTGAAATGTGGGAAACCTGGGTTCAATCCCTGAGTTGGGAAGCTCCCCTGGAGGAGGAGGCAACCCACTTTAATTCTCTTGTCTGGAGAATATCCATGGACAGAGGAGCCTGGTGGGCTACATAGTCCATGGGGTCACAAAGAGTTGGACATGATTAAGCACAGCACAGCACATGATATATACTATTTTGCTTTTAAGTACCTCGATTTTCTGACTCAATAAACAAAGCCTCCACAGGTTTCAAAAAACAATCTTTATAATCTTAAAAAATTCTCCAAAACTAAAAGCAAAGTTATAAATATGGCTAATCCTAAATTCTTTTAAGTGTTTTAATACTATGACAAATATAGTAAAATTTAAATTTTAAATAATAAAGTATAAAATCTTTTTTTGATGTGTGCATTTTATAAACTATAAATTGAAAAAAAAAAAAAATGAAAGGCTTCCCTGGGGGCTCAGTGGTAAAGAATCTGCCTGCTAATGCAGGAGACACAGATTTGATCCCTGTTCTGGGAGAATCCCACATGCTGTGGAACAACTAAGCCTGTACACCACCACTATCAAACCTGTGTTCTAGGGCCTAGGAACCACAACTCGAGCCCATATGCCACAACCTCTGAAGCCCACATGCCTAGAGCTTGTGCCCTGCAGCTAAAGAAAACCCACACTGCAATGAAGACCCAGCATAGCCAAAAGTCAATAAATAAATAAAAATTTTAAATGTGTAAATTAATTGCTCAATTAGAAATCTAAAAGTAGAATTGTAAGGTAGACTTAGTATTCTAATAGTATTCTAATATTTATCTTAAATAATGCAACTGCATAAAATACTAAAAATAAACAAATTCTTAACGCAAAATGTAGATAATAAATTTTGATTCTATTAAACAGTTTTAAAACCTTGTTGAGTTTAAAGTATAGTAACCAACTAACGAAATAATAATATGACCCATTTTGTTATTCATACAGCAAATGTTTGCTAAGGGTACCGAAAGGTTGTTGCTGAGCCACAGAAAAACGGCCGGGATTCTTGGCCTCTGGAGGAGAAGAATTCAATCCTGGGCCAGAGACGAGGCTGGATCGCTCAGAGCTTTGGTGTGATCAAGTTTTATTAAAGTATACAGGAGACAGAGAAAGCTTCTGACATAGCCATCAGAAGGGGGCAGAAAGAGTACCCCCCTGCTAGTCTTCAGCTGGATGTTCTATAGTCACTAGCAGTTTGTTAATGTGAGAAAGGAATGTCTTAAACTCAGATTGGCGCCAGACCCCTCATCCATAAATTGTATTTTGAAATAATCTGGGCACCGGACGTTCCGGGTCATAAAACGATTGACTTGAATTTCGCAGAAAGGCGGATCATGCAGAGAGTTTCATTTACATGGATTAGGGGAACAATGTCTGAGTGTAACATACTGGTTTGTCAAGTAGGTGCTGGCCAATAGGTGGAAGACAGCGTTTGGGGTAAATTCACAGTACATTAACATAGCTTAAGACAAACATTTCCATAAGAAAAATGCATTGGTTAACTCAAAGTCTGAGAATAGTTAACTTCAGGTGAAACCAGGTGTCATGGCAACACAGTATTTTAAGAGAAACCTCTTTTAAATTTGTATAGAGAAGGGGAAAAATATCACTCTTTTGTTTCCTCCTGCCGCTTAAGAGAGATAAAATGTCTGACACTTGCAGCCTATTTCCTCCGTTTGGAGACCCCTGGCCTTCCTGCCTATTGCCCTCTCTCAGTACTATGCTTGGCACTGTTTTAGGTGCTTGTGATAAGACTAAAAAGTTCCCTGCCATTATGCAACTTGCACTATGATGAAGGAAGTTATCAAAAAAACATTAAAAGTAAGAAAAAAATTCCAAAATAGAATAAAATCATCTGGTCTCGAAACAAAAAAATAAAATTATTGCAAGATAATAGGATTTAGTGTGGGTAGGGAGATCATAATTTTAAATAAAGTGGCCATAATTGGACCTCGTTATAAGGTTACATTTGAACAAAGATTTGAATAAAATTGTGATTCATAGGAATATGAGGAGAGAAAATAATGAATAATCTAGGCAGCAGTAAAAGCTAGTAAAAACCTGACACAGAAGACATGATCAATAAGATAGAAGAACAAAGATAAAGCACTCTGAAAGTCAAATGAACAAAATACATCAAGAAAAAAGTGATTGTTAAATTCTGCAAAAGAATTAAGTAAGGTAAAGACTGAAGGTTGACATTGAACTTAGACACTTGGAGATCATTGTTAAATAAATAAGAGAAGCATGCATGAAATGGTGAAAGTAAAAGCCCGAATTGAGTAGTTGTATAGAAAAGAATCAAAGAAAAATTGGAAATTTCAATTACAGAAAACTCTTTCATGGAGTTTTACTACTACTGAAAACAGAGAAATGAGGTAATAAGGAGCAAGTGGAATCATTAAAATACTTAGTTAAGTGTGAGTCACAATATATTTTAAACCATATTATAGGATACAAAAAGAATAGGATAAGTAAAGAAATAGAGGAAAACAATAGAATGGGAAAGACTAGAGATCTCTTCAAGAAAATTAGAGATACCAAGGGAACATTCATGCAAAGATGGGCTCAATAAAGGACAGAAATGGTATGGACCTAACAGAAGCAGAAGATATTAAGAAGAGGTGGCAAGAATACACAGAACACCTGTACAAAAAAGATCTTCATGACCCAGATAATCGCGATGGTGTGATCACTCACCTAGAGCCAGACATCATGGAATGTGAAGTCAAGTGGGCCTTAGGAAGAATCACTACGAACAAAACTAGTGGAGGTGATAGAATTCCAGTTGAGCCGTTTCAAATCCTAAAAGATGATGCTGTGAAAGTGCTGCATTAAATATGCCAGCAAATTTGTAAAACTCAGCAGTGGCCACAGAAATGGAAAATGTCAGTTTTCATTCCAATCCCAAAGAAAGGCAATGCCAAAGAATGCTCAAACTACTGCACAATTACACTCATCTCACACGCTAGTGAAGTAATGCTCAAAATTCTCCAAGCCAGGCTTCAGCAATACGTGAACTGTGAACTTCCAGATGTTCAAGCTGAGTTTAGAAAAGGCAGAGGAACCAGAGATCAAATTGCCAATATCCGATGGATCATCGAAAAAGCAAGAGAGTTCCAAAAAAACACCTATTTCTGCTTTATTGACTATGCCAAAGCCTTTGACTGTGTAGATCACAATAAACTGTGGAAAATTCTGAAAGAGATGGGAGGGAATACCAGACCACCTGACCTGCCTCTTGAGAAACTTGTATGCAGGTCAGGAAGCAACAGTTAGAACTGGACATGGAACAACAGACTGGTTCCAAATAAGAAAAGGAGTATGTCAAGGCTGTATATTGTCACCCTGCTTATTTAACTTGCATGCAGAGTAGATCATGAGAAATGCTGGGCTGGAGGAAGCACAAGCTGGAATCAAGATTGCCAGGAGAAATATCAATAACCTCAGATATGCAGATGACACCATCTTTATGGCAGAAAGTGAAGAAAAACGAAAGTGCCTCTTGATGAAAGTGAAAGAGGAGAGTGAAAAAGTTGGCTTAAAGCTCAACATTCAGAAAACTAAGATCATGGCATCCGGTCCCATCACTTCCTGGCAAATAGATGGGGAAACAGTGGAAACAGTGGCTGACTTTATTTTTCTGGGCTCTAAAATCACTGCAGATGGTGATTGCAGCCATGAAATTAAAAGAAGCTTACTCCTTGGAAGGAAAGTTATGACTAACCTAGATAGCATATTTAAAAGCAGAGACATTACTTTGTCAACAAAGGTCTGTCTAGTCAGGGCTATGGTTTTTCCAGTGGTCATGGATGTGCGAGTTGGGCTGTGAAGAAAGCTGAGCGTTGAAGAATTGATGTTTTTGAACTGTGGTGTTGGAGAAGACTCTTGAGAGTCCCTTAGACTGCAAGGAGATCCAACCAGTCCATCCTAAAGGTGATCAGTCCTGGCTGTTCATTGGAAGGACTGATGTTGAAGCTGAAACACCAGTACTTTTGCCACCTGACGTGAAGAGCTGACTCATTTGAAAAGACCTTGATGCTAGGAAAGATTGAGGGCAGGAGGAGAAGGGGACGACAGAGGATGAGATGGTTGGATGGCATCACCAACTCTATGGACATGGGTATGGGTAGACTCCGGGAGTTGTTAACGGACAGGGAGACTTGGCGTGCTTCAGTTCATAGGGTTGCAAAGAGTCACACATGACTCAGCGACTGAACTGAAATAAGATACACATATCTACATAAATGCATATTCACATCCATATTTATAGTTAAAACAGTGTTTTTACAAAAGAATACTTATGCTTAATCCTTATGGTACTTCTTATCTTTTCTTTACTTCCTTTCCCCATCCTATTTCTTTAAAATCATTTTTGGAACTGATTTCACCACTTCCTAATGGATTGTGATAACTTTGAAAAATTGATGAAATTGGGTCTTTAATTTTTGCTGTCTTTGGATGAGTATTTAATAAGCTGTTTCTAGTTTTAATTTTGTATTTGCTTATAGTATTCTAATTTTTATAATAAAGTATTGCATTTTATTAAAAAAAAACAAGTTTTACTTTTAAAAATGATGCCACTTTTAATATGATGAAGAAAATAAATATACACTCTTCTAACAGTACTGACACGATGTTAAAATAGTATAATCTTTTCTAGAGCAATTTAGCAATATGCATCTAAAGAATGGATATGTCTATTTAGAAGTAGTGACAGAGAATGTTTTTTTGATGAAGTAGCATTTAAACGCACAGTTGAATACTGAGACGGAATCAGCCAGGAAAACATATACGATAAAACAATTGTGCAAATATCCTGAGGTTAGAAATGGCTGTTTTTCTAAGAAAACCATTTTAAAGGAATCAAATGCATATGTGCAAATGGAACACAGTAAGAGTTATAAGATGAAGATTAATAGCAAAATATGAAACTTGCAGCACATGTTATGAAATACTGAAATTTGTTCCAACTGAAGACACTGAAGACATTGAAGTAAGATATTAGATTCTTAGAATAACATCCCTGCTGTTGTATGAATGCAAATTGTGTGCATGCTCAGTCGCTTAGTCGTATTCAACTCTGCAACTCCATACGCTATAGCCTGCCAGACTCCTCTGTCCATGGGATTACCCAGGTAAGAATACTGGAGTGGGTTGTCATTTTCTCCTCCAGTAGATCTTCCCAACCCAGAGGTCAAACTCCTGTCCTCTGTGTCTCCTGCATTGGCAGGTGATTCTTTACTTCTGAGCCACCTAGGAAGCTCATGAATACAAGTTGGAGTTCAGCAAATGTGGAGGTAGAAAAGATGAATTATGGGAACATAGTAATGCTTTTCTGTTACAAAACAGACTGCCCCCAGAATTAGAGCTTAAAACACAAACTATCTCTCTGTCTCTTAATTTATGGGTTAATTGTCACTGGAATCAAATAGCTCGTTCTTCTAGTCCTGGTTCACTCATGCATTAAGAGTCAGCAACAGTTTGGTTAGGACTGGCTGAACTAGGACAATGTTCTGTCTGGATAAGACAGTTATACTCTCTCCTATGTCTTTCATCTTGCAGCAGGCTAGCTCCTATTGTGCATATAATGGGGTGTTAATATAGAGGCTGAGTACATGGGCTTCTAGAGACTCATCCCAGAAATGGTACATAAATCCTTCTGTTGCATCCTACAGCCAAATCAATTTAAAAGGGGGACTTGTTCAGTTGCTCAGGAGTGTTCGATTCTTTGTGACCCAGGGAGAGGAAAAGTGACCCCCACAAAAGACTGAGCCAGATCTGCCTGTGAGGGTTTGAAGGTCTCCTGCAGAGGCATGGGTCAACAGTGGCCTGCCGTGGCGACACAGGCTCTGGCAGAAGCAGTCCTGTGAGGAATAAATCCTCTTGGAGGGGTTGCCATTAGTCCTACCAAAAAGCTGCTGGGTGGGTGACCCAGAAACTGAAGAACAATTATACAGAAGAAGTTCTCACACTGTTGCAAAGGTCTGTTGGGAAGACAACAGACTTCCCAACCTGGGGATCTCTTAAAGGGACTGGGAATCTCCAGGGAATCTGACTTTGAAGGTCAGCGGGATTTGATTACAGAACTTCTATAGGACTGGGGAAACAGAGACTTTTGGAGGGTACAAACTAAACCTTATGTGCACCAGGAACCCAGGGGAAAGGAGCAGTGACCCCACAAGAAACCGAGCCAGACTTGCCTGTGAGTGTTTGGGAGTCTCCGGCAGATGCATGAGTCGACAGTGGCCTGCTGCAGGGTCAAGGGCACTGGCAGCAGCAGTCTTGAGAGATGTGGCATGTTGGCATAAGCCCTCTAGGAGAAGGTTGCCATTAGCCCTACCATAGAGACTGTGAAAGTGAAAGTGTTAGTTGCTCAGTCATGTCCGACTCCATGGTCTCATGGATTGTAGCTGACCAGACTTCTCTGTTCATGGAATTCTCCCAATAAGAATACTGGAGTGGGTTGCAACGCGCTTCTCTAGGAGATCTTCCTGACCCAGGGATCAAACCCAGGTCTTCCACATTTTGGACAGATTCTTTTCCATTTGAGCTAACTGGGAAGCACTTACAGAGATTATAGCCCTACCACAGAGACTGCAGACTCCAGGACTGGGCAACCCCAGGCCAAAATACAGGGAGGGAGTACATACCCACCCATCAGCAGAAAATTGGATTTACTGAGCAGGCCCTGTCCACCAGAGCATGACTTAGTTTTCCCAACAGCCAGTCCCTCCCATCAGGAAGTGTGCACAAGCCTCTTATCTTCATCTATAAGACAGCAGACAGAATGAAAACCACAACCACAGGAAACTAACCAAAATGATCACATGAATCATAGCCTTGTCTAACTCAGTGAATCTATGAGCCATGCTGTGCAGGGCCACCCGAGATGGCTGGGTTGTGGTGGAGAATTTTGACAAAATGTGATCCACTGGAGAAGGGAATGACAAACCACTTCGGCATTCTTGCCTTGAGAACCCCGTGAACAATATGAAAGGGCAAAAAGATGAGCCTTCCAGGTCAGTAGATGTCCAACATGCTACTGGGGAAGAGTTGAGAAAAAGCTCCAGAAAGAGTGAAGAGGCTGAGATAAAGTAAACGATGCCCAGTTGTGGATGTGTCTGGTGGTCAAAGTGAAGTCTGATGCTGTAAAGAACGATTTTGCATACAAACCTAGAATGTTAGGTTCATGAATCAAGTTTAATTTGATGTGGCCAAACAGGAGATGGCAAGAGTGAATATTGACATTTTAAGAATCAGAGAACTAAAATGGATGGGAACAGGAGAATTTAATTCAGATCATATATACTACTGTGGGCAAAAATCCCTTAGAAGAAATGGAGCAGACCTCATAGTCAACAAAGGGGTACTTAGAGGAGGGGAAGAAATTTCATTTCTTAGTGGAGTGAGTGAGTGTATGAATGCTCAGTCGTGTCTGACTCTTTGTGACCCTGTGGGCTGTAGCCCACCAGACTTCTCTGTCCATAGAATTCTACAGGCAAGAATACTGGAGTGGATAGCCATTCCTGTCTCCAGGGGATCTTCACGACTCAAGAATCAAACCTGTATCTCTTGCCTCTCTTGCACTGGCAAGCAGATTGTTTACCACTGCACTAGAAAGAGCTGCCAAATTAGCTTGCAAAGGTCATGGATACAGAGAAGAGTTAAGATTGTGTGATTTTCTTGCCACATAGAGATGATTGGTATCCCCACATTATGCTAAAATCTTCTGGAACTATGCTTCTAGTATTGTGCTAAAATACTGGAACTAATCTTGTATGTGTGGGCTCAAGCTGAACGGTAGTGGTATATATTTAGAGCTTGTGGTAGAGGAGTATCTTCAGCCAAGTAAACAAGTTTATCATGGCATAGTGTGCTACAATTTACAATGCTATTGCAAATGATATTGTGCCGGGAGCCAGCTCACGAGATCCCCACTCATGACAGTCATGAGAAAAAGGACTGATGAGCAGAGCAACTCAGGCCTCAGGGATTCTCGAGAGGCTGCCTCAGAGCTCACCTTAAGGATGAGATCTGTCTTTCTGACGCTGGCTATAATAAACCTCTTCTTATTTTCTGTGACTTAGGCAAAAGGCTTTTCCTGATTCTCTTCTAAAATAGATCAATCTGAAACCTCAAATCAACAAGGCCCCTGAACGGTAGCACCCTAAATAAAATTATCTGAGATATAGAGTATGCTGATCTAAATTCCTTTTGCTAACATATTAGTTTGTTTAATAAATGTACCTGTGCCTTTGGAGCTAATGTGCATAACTGCTCCCTAGTAATAAAACCGCATTGAGAGCCTCCGCACAGAAAGCCCCTATGGGCACAAAACCCTTTACAGGAAAAAAGGCTTGTTAGGAAATATAAGAAACATTGCTTTATGAAACTGTTACTTAGTCTATATTTACTCACTATGTTTTTACTCTTAACGTATTTAGCCTATATAATGAAAGCATAATAGTTAAAAATTTATATAAATAGAAGTATAGCTTTAATACCAATAATAAGACAATTGTTGAATTAACTGATGATTCTTACTTAGAGCTGACCTTCAGCTTGCTGACCTTCTGGGACCACATTCTTTTCTGTTAAGCTCAAGGCGTAGAGTAAATTACCAAAAACAGGTTTTACCTTGAAACTTTCTATTGATAAATTCTTTCCTGCTGTGCCTGATACAAAAGCGTTCTGACTGATCAACTCTTATCAATAGGAGAGTCACAAGATGTTAGCAGGCCCCCAGGCCGGAAGATGATGTAAACAAAATGAGGCTTTTTGTAACTAAAGACAGGCAAACAGTTTCAATGAAGGTCAAAAACTGCTGGCCTATTAAGCTGGATTGATAGGCCCATTAAGCTGAATTCATATGCCCATTAAGCTAAACTGGTATGCCCACTAAGCTGAATTGGTATGATTCTATACTTTACGTTTGTTTCTATGTACCACAAAAATATAAAAACTGTCTTAAAAACAATAAAGTAAGAAGACACTTGGAAACATCACGACTCGTTGTGTCTTCTCATTCTTATCGCCGACGCCGTCCATCCTAAGGGAACCCTGACCAGCTGGGGCAGGACTCCGGCAATACTGTATCTTCCTCAGGGAAATTCAACAGGCCTTGAAAAAGGCCACTATCCTTTCAGAGAATAGTTAAAAACAAAACAACAACAACAAAACACAACACAAAAAACACACCCTAATTCTGGTGAAAGCAATTCTTCAGAATAATGGTATTCATGTGTATTGATTCTGAGTGTATCTATCAAAAGTGGTCATAGTTAAGGAATACTCTTGGAGTTCTTAACAGAAAGGAGAACTAATGAGAGAAGACCAGAGGAGAAGGGTTCTACTAATTAACCCATGGGGAAATAGAACTGCTGTTTTTCTTCAGTCATCAAGGGAAATATTTTGGTAGAGAAATATCCCCAAGAAGACTTTAGACAGGTATAACAGTCCTACCTGATGTACTGAAGGGACTTGAACTGCTTAAATGCAGGAAAGGGAAGGGACCTCATTGTTTCTGCCAGAGGTAAGAGGAAAATGCACACGGGTCCAAGATGAGATTGGTCCGATGTTAATGAGAAAGTAAATTTCTTCCCAAGTAGAAGGAAAGGACACTTAGCTAGTGCTTCTTCTGTTAACTTAAATATCAATATCTGGGGACATATTTGAGATTGCCTGAATGGAATTAGGATCAGAAGGGAGGTGGTAGATTTAAAACCAGTGATAATGTTATGTTTATCTGAGGCATGATGAGTTGAATAATTAACACCTTTTCCCTAATTATTATGTTTCTCTGCTTTCACACCTTCAGAGTTTCTCTAAATGAACTCTGGTCCAAAAGTAAGTCATTTTACATACTGGTTTCTGTTCCCAATGAAATGAATATAAACCAAATGAGAACGTGAATAAAGAGAGATTAGGCAGTATCAGTAGCCTATTACTGAAAATCATATCCCAGAGTATTGACTCAAATTGAATAGTCTCTAACTCCAGATCAGTTTTTTAATGCTCATCTTCCTTTCTCCAATGGGATTGGGTCAGCTCATTTCTCTTCTCCCAGTCTCCAACAGATAAATTTCATATGAAGATCTGTAGAGTACAATATTGATTTTGCTAAAATATAAGCACCTGGATTCTATTGAAAGGATTACTACTAGTCACTTACAGGAAATAAATAGAGATGCTAGAAACCCAAGAAGCCAGTAGCTGTGACTGCTTTAGAGGTCCAAAATGTCTCAGTTCTAGGAATCAGCAGTAGTCATTTCTCCACTAATTTGTAAATGGAGATCATGTAACTCTTCTTTGCTCCTTCCCTTAATCTCTTCCTGAGTTCAGCTGATCTAAGAGCATTGAATTGCCAGGTGTCAAAAGAGTGGGTTAAAGCAACAACTGAAGCAAGTGAGAGTAAAAGTGAAGCTTTGAGTCACTTACCGTGATAGTGTGACTGGAGAAAGGCCCAATTCCCCCATCCCAACCCCCTTTCATATCTCCTATAAAACCGAGCACCAGTCAAGCATCAGGGGTATCAACACAGACTTGGAGGTCATTTCAGTGTTGAAGGGGCTCTGCACAAAAGGCTGTAACATTTTATAGACATTGAAGTAGAGGGGAAGTCACAGACTGAGCTAAGTCAGAGAGGAGAAACGTATCTTAAAAGTTTTTCCTTCTCCTCCCATAAGGAGGCCTCAGTAGAGATACCTGAGGATGACTTTGGTACTTTGGCCTGAGGCTTCAGCTAAAGGGACTTAGGAATGCAAATGCCAGGGTGAATGTAAATGTTCAAAAAGCGTGAATAACCAGGAGAGACTGGGTCTTTTACTGCAACTCCCTTCAGAGACTGTGATGACCTGGCTGCGCACAAATCAGGAGTGGAGAGAGCATCTATCCCCTGGAGAGCCTGCGGGAAACGTCTGAAGACTCTACAGGTTTTCATCAGGAGCCAGTTTCTTCACTGTCCGTGTATTTTTGAGGTGGAGGTGAAGGATCCTACTCTCTTAATTATTTTATTTACCTGGTGTGAATTAAACTCTTAAATCCACTTTCTTTATTTAAAAGCTCCAAGACTTTCCTAATATAGCCTTGTTCCTACTAATCCCAACTAATACCATTCCTTTCTATTCTTTCCTATGAATACTCAGCAGCATGTTTCCCTTGGCAAATTGTCTTCTCTGTGTCTATAATGTCTATTTACCTTCTTGCTTAACCGAGGTGAATCTCTTTTCTAAAAACAATACCATTTTCAGATGAAAGTTGCCAACTCTTCGACTTCCTTTGTGCTTCTAGGCTGAGAAAAGTTCCAGGTATTCTCCTTTTCCTTACATTGCTGTTACCTAAAAATTATTTTCTTTGGCACATACTTTGACATCTTCAACCATAGTTGTGTCATGCAAAGACATTAAAGTTCACAGGAATGACTCAGTTAACACCTTTTCTCATAAACTTTTACTTTGAATTTATATCATTGATTTTCTCCCATTCTAGGACTTTTGACATATAGTAACTATTCTACCTTACATATTTTAAACTCTAATATATCGGTCTTTAAGAATATGACCTTTTATCTCATTAATTATTATTTCTGTTATCGTTTCTCTTGAATTTCTTGGGAATATCAGTTTCTAGGCCTCCATTTCCACACAATTATCAATATCTTATTGTCTTCACATTCTTATGCATCCATCTTAAACCCCTAAATCCAAAAGCTAAGCAATGTGTCTCGCTATCCTTGAGTTTTTCCTTGGGGCATTTCAGGCACTTTCTCCAAATCTACCAACCTTAAAGTTCCAATTTGAAGAAAATCACCTGGTTTCTGTAATTCAACTGAGAAAACTGAATAGGGAGACAGCTATTCTTTCGGAATCTCTGCTTCTTTTCAATATCTCTAACAGATCGACATTTTAGGAGTCTGATTAAAAAGATTTCAAGAACCAGATTCCCAAGAGAGAGCCCACAGTTCACCTACTGGGCCTCCTTCCTACTTACAAAATGCTCTAGTGCTGAAGTTTTCATCAGTCTTTTCATTCTGTGGTGGCCAATTTATACTAGGTTTACTTTTGCTCCCGCTGGAGTTTCCTACCAAATCTATATCGATATGTGTGTCTGAAAACCTTATTCTCTTCTATAGCTACACTCAAAGCTGCTCTGTGGCCTGATAAAGAATCATAATATTGGAAACTGGGGATGTTCCAGAAAATTATGATGATTACATCATCATATGAACTAAAAGCTTTGATTTTTATAATCTATAGCTGAGTTATTAGAGAATTTAGCATGTGATTGAAAATGATTTTTGTGAGTTCTTATAAAAATGTGATTATTAATAGTACCCTTAATATTCTACTTTATTTTAGTCACTATGGCTTATATACATGGCATTATTGATACTTTATTTGCTTATTATCTGTCTCCTTAATTAGTATATAAGGTTCATGAAAATAGAGACTATTTTTTTCACTGCTGAGCTCAATAAACCTACAATTGTGTTTGACATGTGTGTGTGTGTGTGTGTGTGTGTGTGTGTGTGTGTGTGTGTGTGTGTGTGTGTGCTCAGTCATGTCCAACTCTTTGCAACCCCATGGACTGTAGCCCATCATGCTCCTCTGTTCATGGAATTCTCCATGCAAGAATACTGAAGTGGGTTGCCATTTCCTGCTCCAGGGGATCCTCCCAACCCGAGGATCAAACCCACCTCTCTTGAATTTCTTGCATTGGCAGGAGGGTTCCTTTTCACTGCATCACCTGGGAAGCCTGAGGCACATAGTAGGCACTAAATGAATATTTGTTTAATGAATCAAAGAATGATAGAGGTAAATAATTTACCTCAAGTGTTGTTCTTTGTACTCATATAAGGTAATTGACCTGATTCTTCACACTTCATCTAGGGAGTGAGTTGTGTCTTTTTACGTATAACAATTAAGGCTGCTGAGACCATGGTGAGAAGTAACCAAACGTCTATGGTGACCGAGTTTTTCTTTTCTGGATTTCCCAAGTTTGAAGATGGTAACCTCCTCTTCTTTTTTCCTTTGTTCATCATCTACATATTCATCATTATTGGGAATCTCATTGTGTTTTTTGCAGTCAGGATGGATACTCATCTGCACAATCCCATGTATAATTTCATCAGCATATTCTCATTTTTGGAGATCTGGTACACCACAGCCACCATTCCCAAAATGCTCTCCAATCTTGTCAGTAAGAAGAGGACCATCTCCATAATTGGTTGCCTCTTGCAGATGTACTTCTTCCACTCACTGGGAAATTCAGAGGGGATTTTGTTGACTACCATGGCCATTGACAGATATGTTGCCATCTGTAATCCTCTCCGCTACCCAACCATTATGACGCCCCGGCTGTGCGCTCAGCTCTCGATAGGCTCCTGTATCTTTGGTTTTCTTGTGTTGCTCCCAGAGATTGCATGGGTTTCCACACTGCCCTTTTGCGGGCCAAACCAAATCCACCAGATCTTCTGTGACTTTGAACCTGTGCTACGCTTGGCATGTACAGACACATCCATGATTTTGATTGAGGATGTGATTCATGCTATTGCTATCATCTTCTCTGTCTTGATAATTGCCCTCTCATATATCAGAATCATCACTGTGATCCTAAGAATTCCCTCTGCTGAAGGCCGTCAGAAGGCCTTTTCTACCTGTGCATCTCATCTTGGTGTCTTTCTGATGTTCTATGGCAGTGTATCCCTCATGTACCTGCGTTTCTCTGCCACTTTCCCACCAATTGTGGACACAATCATTGCACTGATGTTTGCAGTTGTTGCTCCCTTTTTCAATCCTATCATTTACAGCTTGAGAAACAAGGATATGAAGATTGCAATTAAGAAGCTTCTCTGCCTTCAGAAGGTATTTTATGCATCTTCACGTTAATGCTAGATCCTAAGAATTGATTGATCATTAAAATCTCTCAATTTGAATGTCACTCTAACGTTATAGATCCTAAAATTAACATATAACTAATTTATTGTCATACTGATATTTTCTGTTTATCCCAGTTCTTCTTCTCATGTACCTGTTTATTACATTTCTATGTATTCAATTAAGATATCAATAACTACCTCTTTAGACTTGAACAGATAGATAAATAATAGAAAGGAAATATGATTTTTAAGCCATCAAAATATATTTGAGCATTAATTTTATTGTTATTTGCTTTCTTGAACATTTATTTTGTTGTTTATGAACATCAATTTTATTTTTAATGTTTTAAATCTATAATTATTATTATATTATTATTATTATGTTATAGGCATCAGTAACAACTGAAAGTTATGAAATATAGCACTTAAAAGCATAAGATCTAGAGAAGAGAGTGAGGTCCATATTTCACTGGTACCACATACTAGCTTTGAGACCTTGAGCAAGTTGTTAATTAATCACTCTCCATCTTAGTTTCATCATCTATGAAATGGATATAAAAGTAATATATGTTGAAAGTAGAACTTCATATAGTTATAAAAACTGAGTGAATTACTCTATGCAAGTAATTAGAATGTTTCATAACATAGGGCAAGTGCAAAAATAAGTGTTATTACTTATTAATAATAGTTTATTAATAGCTTGATAATAATTATTAATAGTAATAGCTATTACTATTACTTGCCACTATTTACTTGCATTTATTTTGGATGTTTTAAAGAATGCTATAGTAAAGAGTGATATATTAGAAATGAAATCTCATACTTAGGGACATTTATCTATGATTATTATTCATAGAGTTTTTTACTGTTGTTTTTCTGGAGTCAAGTGGAATTAATCTTCACTTTTCTTTGACTATTTTGGTTGAATTCATCCAATTTGATTGAATTAGGCTATTTGATTTAATGTGGTTTCAAACACACTCTGAAATGATAAAAAGTAGGTGATGAATAGAGAGATAATACATATAATTAAAGATACAGACCTTTCTGAGCTACTTCCCTTGCTTTTATTTTTGTTCTCTTTGTGTTTTCCAAGGACATTCATAATGGCTATTTTGATACCTTGAAATACCATATGTCACATTCCTTTCAAGAAAAAAAATATATTTGATGTGAAGTGTCTAAAGCACCAGCTGAATCTGTCTGCTGGGTAGTCCAGAAATGATCAAAGCTGTATATATAAAAACTACAGTAAATCAGAACATACAAAAAGTAAAATAAAATAAAACCAAAATACTATAAATACTGTTAAAAAAGATTGCTCTTACTTTATCCCTAAACTTGAATTGTTTCCCCAGTATGCATACATACAAGGTCCAATTGAAGACCAAACTTATCAGCAGATATTGGTAGAGGAAACAGGATAAAAGAACCTAGGGATGAAAATGGATATAATTCTACATATAAGCTATGAAAAAAAAAAAGATCGAAACTTGGAAAAGCAGATGCTGAGAAATCATGGTGCATTTGGAAGCTGCAGATACAGGAAATAGAATCAAATAGAATCACGGAGGAGCTGTCCCTTGAGCTGTGTTCAGAGAAGTGTATGAAAAGTAAATCTGAAATACACAAGCCAGAGAAGTCTTTAACTACCCAAGTAATCTCAGGCTGCTATAACAATACCAGAAACATACAACTTCTCGGCACAGTAACAGTCATCTACAACTGATATCAGACTTCATGGCAGATGCTTCCATGTTTGTGATGAGCCATTAGATTATTGACACATTCTTCTCTAGTTAGTTTTATATCCATATATGTAGTCACATACACAAACACACACCCAGTTTATCCTTTTGTAAAAAAAGTACTTAAGTCTACCCCTACACTGAGTGCTATAAGACCATAAATGTGTTTAATGCATGGCTCAATAATTACTTGAAGAATTACTGTAATTAAATAGACATAGAGACAGAGAGATTTGAGGATTGCAAGCAAATGAAACAGAATAAATCTAATTAAAAAATAATTTACATAATTTTTATTTAAATGTTTAATGAGATTTGTGAAAATAGTATTAATATCTATTAGTAAAAATACTGGCAAATCAAAAATACAAAAATAAAATATAATAGAAATATTGAATAAACTGAATACTACAAAAAATGAAAATAATGATTTAGACTAAAGCCTAAAGGACGTACTCCAGAAAAAAAAAAGGAACAACATGAAAAGCCAAAGATTACATGCAAGGAAAGAAATATATAGGGAATATATTCACTTATTCTACACACCATATATTGTTGTTGTTGCTGTTCAGTAGCTAAGTTATGTCTGACTCTTTGCGACCCCAGGACTGCAGCACGCTAGGCTTCCCTGTCTTTCACTGTCTCTTGGAGTTTGCTCAAACTCATGTGCATTGAGTCGGTGATGCCATCCAACCATTTCATCCTCTGCCATACATATGAATATAGAAATTCCATAAAGGAACAAAATAGAAGAAAAATAATAATTGAAATTAAAGGAAATTATTTTTGAGCTAAAGAATAACTGAATCAGCAGATCAGAAGAGACTGTTTCACATAAGACCTGGGACTGTAAAATTCCTAGAAGAAAACAGAGGAAAATACCCTTGGCATCAATTTTGGCAATGACTTTTTGCATATGATACCAAAAGCACAGGCAACAAAAACAAAAATAGACAAGCAGGAATAAAATAGACAAGTGGGACTATGTCAAACTGAAAACTACTGTACAGCAAAGGAAATAATCAACAGAACAAAAAGGCAACCTACAGAATGAGAGAAACATTTGCAAACCATATATCTGAGGAGGAGATAATTTCTAAAACATATGTTAGTCACCCAGTCATGTCCGACTCTTTGAGACCCCATGGACTGTAGCCCATTAGACTCCTCTGTTCATGGAATTTTCCAGGCAAGAATACTGGCGTGGGCTGCCATTTCCTTCTCCAGGCAATCTTCCCAACCCAGGGATCAAACCCTGGTCTCCACACGGCAGGCAGATTCTTTACTGTCTGAGCCACCAGGGAAACCCCAAAATATATAAGGACCCCCTCAAATAACTCAATTAAAATGGGTAAACAATTTGAACAGATATTTCTTCAAATAAGACATACACTTAGCTAACAGGTATATAAAAAAATATTCAACATTAAAACGTTACGGTGGCTCAGACGATAAAAAATCTGCCTGCGCTTCAGGAGACTTGGGTTCGATCCCTGGATCAGGAAGATCTCCTGAAGAAGGTAATGGCAACCCATTCCACTATTCTTTCCTGGAGAATTTCATGGACAGAGGAGCCTGACGGGCTATAGAGCATGAAGTCACAGAGTCAGATGTGACTGAGCAACTAGCTTATATTAATCATCAAGGAAATGCAAATCAAAACTACAATGAAGTATCTGCTCACACCAGTTAAGATGGCTATTAACCAAAAAAACAGAAGATAACAAATATTGGTGAGGTGACAGAGAAATTGGAACCCTTGTATGGGGGGTGTGTAAAATGGTGCAGAGATATGGGAAACAATATGGAGATTCCCCAAAAATTAAAAATTCAAGTACCATATGATCTAGTATTCCCACTTCAGGTTATACATCTAAAAGGATTGAAGTCAGGATCACAGAGAGATATCTGCACTCCTGTGTTTATTGAAGCACTATCCACAACAGCCAGGAAATGGAAGCAACCCAAGTGTACATTGTGAGATAACCTGATTAAAAATTGTGGTATACATGCACAATGGAGTGTTATTTAGCTTTAAAAAAAAAAGAGAGAAACTCTGCCATTTGCAATAATATGAATAAATCTGGAAGATATTAAGCTAAATGAATCTAACAACAGAAAGTAAAACACTGTATGATTCCACTTATATGAAGTATATAAAATAGTTAAACTCACAGAAGCAGAGAATACTATTATGGTTGCCAGGAACTGAGAGGTGAGGGAAATGAAGAGTTGTTCAGTAAGTATAGAGTTTCAACCATGATACATGAATAAGTTCTATAAATCTGCTGTATAACATAGTGCCTAGAGTTAAGAATATGGCATTGGGCATTTCAAAATTTCTAAGGGGTAAATCTCATATTGTGTTCTTCACACATAACACAGAGAAAACCCTAACAAGCAAACTACAAACTAAGGGGTATAAGGAAATTCTAGATGGTATTGGATATGCATATTACCTTTATTGTGATGCTGCCAAGGGTGTTTGCAATATACTCAAACTCATCAAGTTGTACACATTAAATATGTGTGGTTCTTTGTATCCAAATTGTTGTTGTTCAGTCACTCAGTAGTGATCGATTCTTTGTGACCCTGTGGACTGCAGCACGCCAGCTGCAACTTCTCTGTCCTTCACTATCTCCCGGAGTTTGCTTAAATTCATGTCCATTGATTCACTGATGGTATCCAACCATCTCATCCTCTACTGCCCTCTTCTCCTTTTGCCTTCAATCTTTCCCAGAATTTTTTTTTTTAAATACAAATTGGATCTCAATAAATCTGATGAGAAAGAAAGATGGTTTTGTCCTATGCTAAATTATTAAAAAAAACAATTTTGCCAACTGAAAGTTTTTAAGGTTGGAGAGATTCACATACATTTGTAGCATAAGAAAAAAAATAACATTGTTCCTTCATTTCAATATTGGTATAAAATCCTAATCGCATGATTATTTTAAAATCATCTTATTTTCTGTTATATATATCTTTCAACATGTTTTACTGGTGTTAGTATATTCATTCAAGACTTTCTATATCTCTTTGTTCATGTAGTAATAGGACCATGACAAAACTGTTCTTTACAAGGTGCCCGGTAACACAGCTAAGGACAATGATCGTAGGGCTGGAGAAAGTAGCTTCCAATGGTCAGAATGATGAGTGCAATCAGGAAATAAATATTTATTGAAAACGTTGACCTGTAAACTAATGAGAGGAAAGTACAGTGGGGAGATTTCTGATAATTAACCTCATGAGGGAAAGTGATGCTCTCTACTTCAGTGCAGGGGAGAAGTCCCCTATGGAACCCATTTCCCTTTCTGTTATGCACTGAGGTACCTGTGAAGATAATTGCAAGTCTGCCTTTTGAGGGACTCAAAGGATATCAAGGATGAAGAGACTCAGATAAATAGAAGAGTTTCTGTGGTCTTTGGTAGAGGTAAGTGCAGAAGACTCAGGGTTGGAAAGAAGGTATTCACTCACTGTGCAGGAGAAGAATCATCTTATTCCATGAAGATTGCATTATTATATTATTATATAATATAGATTATTATATATTGCATTATTATTATATTGCATATAAAAAATTAGAGGCTTTGAATTTTGGTGAGAAGCAATGGAGAGTTTAGAAGAAACTCTGCCTGCTGAGGTACTAGGCAGAGTACCTCAGAATACTCCATTTATGGTGCCATCTTTTGAAAGATTACTTTGTCCAGACTTGATTATGACTCTCATCAAAATTGAGTCGTCATACTTTTCTTTCCAAACATTCCTCAGTTTTCTTTGCTAGATTATTCATGACTGTCTTGTGGGTTTAATTATAATTGCACATGGTGGCCTTGCTCCAAATTGATTTATCTGACACCAGCTCATATTTTGCTTGTCAACCCTTTTCAGGAGGAACTCATTCTAGAGAAGGTAAAACAACTAAGTTGTAATACAATAAATGATCCTTATGTAATACAATAAATATAACGCAAACACTCCAGTGTGATGGTGCCCAATATTTTGGAGTGTTTAGTACATTTCTAACATACTTTAAGCATTTAAATATATTTACTTTGTCTATACCTAGGTTTTCTCATTTGTAAAATGGGGTTAATAATCCTGTCTTATTAGAGCATTTTGAGCATTATATGAGAAGTATATACTTGTGCTTGTCACAGTTAGTGACTCAGTACTATGTAATAACCTATTGACTATGCATACAATATTCATAATACTGGGTAATGCAGTACGGCCTTCCCAGGTGGAAAAGAATCAGCCTGCCAATGCAGGAGACTCCAGAGATGCGAGTTCGATCCCAGGGTTGGGAAGAACCTCTGGAGGAGGAAATGGCAAACTCTCCAGTATTCTTGCCAGGAAATCCCATGAACAGAGGAGACTAGGGGACTACAGTCCATGGGGTCACAAGGAGTTGGACATATCTGAGTGATTGAATAATCAATCATTAGTATAGAATTCACAATATAATATGAATCATATTATGCTATACTATTATTTCTATTGTGTTTAACCATTCTTGGAACCTTACAACCTAGTTTCTATTAGTAATTAGCAGACAGGGTGTTACTTAACATAGTCAGATGAGCTTCATGGACTAGTAGGGGAGGAAGCACAAAGCAGAATGTTAAAGGAGAATGAGAGGTGTGGTGAACTGGACTTTATTACCCTTTCACTAAGCTGCTTGTTAAGCACTGTTTTAAGTCTTTTGTAGACATTAACTTAGTCCTACACTATACCTATGAATGGATACTATTATTAATCTCATTTTACAGATGAGTATTTGAGACAGACAGATTAAGTAATTTGCCAAAAGACACATAGATAATAACAAATTTAACTGAGATTTCAATGTAGACTCCAGGCCTACTTCTAATGCCCTAGAACAGAGATCTTCAAAGAGAAATGTGCAAGATGGCCCAAGAGTGGAAAAAGAAAATATTAGTACTTCTGTTACGTTTATTTTCACTCACGCTTCTTACTTTTAAAATGTATTGTTAGATAATGTGTGCATGTGTGTGTGTTAGTCGCTCAGTCATGTATGAATCTTTGAGACCCTGTGGGCTGTATGTAGCTCGCCAGACTTCTTTGTCCATGAGATTCCCCAGGCAAGAATGCTGGAGTTGGTTGCCATGCCCTGTCCATCATAATATAGTACATGCACATAGCTTCTGTTTTATTTTTTAAAGTCTTTATTGAATTCATTACAACATTGTTTCTGTTTTATGTTTTGGCTGTGAGGCATGTGGATCCTAGTGCCTCGACCAGGGATAGAACTCACAGCCCTTGCATTGGAAGGTGAAGTCTTTTCCACCTGACCACCAGGAAAATCCCTGTGCATAACTTTTAAATACAAACACTTATATTAGAAGTTAAGCTAAAAATACTCTTAACTAATTTTTTTCTTTTTTTTTTTTTACCACTGAAAGCATTTGGGAAAATCTATTTCTGCAGTGGTGACTCTGGAGGAGTAAGTGAGAAAAAAATATAGAATGTTGATCACTTTTTATAAAGTATGAAATTATGGAAAAAACATAAAACTTTCAAGTTATTCCTTCTTATTCATTCAAGTTATTTAGCAATATACTAAATATTATTCCTTGTGAGCTGGTATGTTGTTCACTGTTCAGTCGCTAAGTTGTGTCCAAGTCTTTGCGACCCCATGGACTGCAGCACGCCAGGCTTCCTGTCCTTCCCCATCTCCCAGAGTTTGTTCAAACTCATGTCCATTGAGTTGGTGATGCCATCCAACCATCTTATCCTCTGTAGTCCCCTTCTCCTCCTGCCCTCAATCTTTTCCAGCATCAGGGTCTTTTCCAGTGAGTTGACTCTTTGCATCATGTGGCCAAAGTATTGGAGCTTCAGGTTCAGCATCAGTCCTTCAGAGTTGATTTCCTTTAGGACTGACTGGTTTGATCTCCTTGAGCTGGTGTGTACCCTTTCCTTTATTCACAGGTAGTTCTGCTGGGGATATGGAAATATGGAAACCTATCAGCAGTGACTGAATTTGTCATTACTGGCTTTCCTCAGATCCAGGAATGTGGTCTTCTTTAATTCTTTTGTTTACTTTTCATCTATATTTTTATTGCCATTGGAAATCTATTGATCTTTTTGCAATAAAGCTGGATACCTGGCTCCACAATCCCATGTATAATTTCATCAGTATCTTTTCCTTTCTGGAATCTGGTATACTACAGCCATCATTCCCAAGATGCTCTCCAATCTCATCAGCGAAATAAAAGATGTTCTCTATTACTGGCTGCCTCTTGCAGATGTATTTCTTCCATTCACTTGGAAATTCAGAGGCAATCTTGCTAATCTACATGGCCATTGACAGATATGTTGCAATCTGCAACCCTCTTCGCTATCAAATGATCATGACTCCCCGTTTTTGCGCTCAGCTTTCTGCAGGCTCCTGCATCTTTGGCTTCCTCATCCTGCTTCCTCAGATTGTAATGATTTCAGCACAGCCTTTCTGTGGTCCCAGTAAAATCCATCAAATCTTCTGCGACTTGGTCCCAGTTCTGAGCCTGGCCTGAACTGACACATTCATGATTCTGATTGAGGATGTGATCCTTGCTGTGGCCATCATCATTACTGTCTTAATCATTGCCCTGTCCTATATATGAACTGTCACCATGATCCTGAAGATTCCTTCTGCTGGAAGTCAACAGAAGGCTTTTTGTACCTATGCAGGCCATCTCACAGTTTTCCTGATATTTTTTGGTAGTGTGTCCCTCATGTACTTGTGTTTCAATGCCACTTATTCACCCGTTTTGGACACAGCCGTTGCACTGATGTTTACTCTTCTTCCCCCAATCTTCAATCCTATCATCTATAGGATGAAAAAGGACATGTCTGAGAAAAAGGACATGGAGAACGCAATTAGAAAACTCTTCTGTATTCAAAGAGTGTTGAACACATCTGGAAGTTAATTCTGAGCCACAGATTGCCTTTCACTCTATTAATAATTCTCTAACAGATTAAAATATGAAATTATTCTCTCTCTAGTTTTTTGTCACATTGAGTCATATGTCTGTTACCCTGATTATTTTATTTTATTATTATTTTATTGTGTCAGGAAGGGCCGCTATGAGTAGATACCCCTTGTCCAAGGTAAGGAGCAGTAGCTACACTTTGCTGGAGCAACCATGAAGATATACCCTACATGCAAGGTAAGAGAAACCCAAGTAAGACGGTAGGTGTTGCGAGAGGGCATCAAAGGGCAGACACACTGAAACTATAATCACAGAAAACTAGCCAATCTGATTACACAGACCACAGCCTTGTCTATCTCAATGAAACTAAGCCATGCCGTGTGGGGCCACCCAAAATGGATGGGTCATGGTAGAGAGGTCTGACAGAATGTGGTCCACTGGAGAAGGGCATGGCAAACCACGTCAGTATTCTTGCCTTGAGAACCCCATGAACGGTATGAAAAGGCAAAAAGATAGGACACTGAAAGATGAACTCTCCAGGTCGGTAGGTGCCCAATATGCTACTGGAGATCAGCGGAGAAATAACTCCAGAAAGAATGGTGGGATGGAGCCAAAGCAAAAACAATACCCAGCTGTGGATGTGACTGATGATAGAAGCAAAGTCCAATGCTGTAAAGAGCAATATTGCATAGGAATCTGGAATGTTAGGTCCATGAATCAAGGCAAATTGGAAGTGGTCAAACAGGAGATGGCAAGAGTGAATGTTGACATTCTAGGAATCAGCAAATTAAAATGGACTGGAATCGGTGAATTTAACTCAGATGACCATTATATCTACTACTGTGGGCAGGAATCCCTTAGAAGAAATGGAGTAGCCATCATGGTCAACAAGAGTCTGAAACGCGGTACTTGGATGCAATCTCAAAAATAACAGAAAGATCTCTGTTCGTTTCCAAGGCAAACCATTCAAAATCACGGTAATCCAAGTCTATATCCCAACCAGTAACGCTGAAGAAGCTGAACTTGAACAGTTCTACGAAGACCTACAAGACCTATTAAAACTAACACCCCAAAAAGATGTCCTTTTCATTATAGGGGACTGGAATGCAAAAGTAGGAAGCCAGGAAACACCTGGCATAACAGGCAAATTTGGCCTTGGAGTACAGAATGAAGCAGGGTAAAGGCTAATAGAGTTTTGCCAAGAGAATTCACTGGTCATAATAAACACCCACTTCCAACAACACAAGAGAAGACTCTACACATGGACATTCCCAGATGGTCAACACCAAAATCATATTGATTATATTCTTTGCAGCCAAAGATGGAGAGGCTCTATACAGTCAGCAAAAACAAGACTGGGAGATGACTGTGGCTCAGATCATGAACTCTTTATTGCCAAATTCAGACTTCAATTGAAGAAAGTGGGGAAAACCACTAGACCATTCAGGTAGGACCTAAATCAAATCCCTTATCATTACACAGTGGAAGTGAGAAATAAATTCGAGGGACTAGATCTGATAGACAGAGTGCCTGATGAACTATGGACAGAGATTAATGACATTGTACAGGAGACTGGGATCAAGACCATCCACATGGAAAAGAAATGAAAAAAAGCAAAATGGCTCTCTGAGGAGGCCTTACAAATAGCTGGGAAAAGAAGAGAAGTGAAAAGCAAAGGAGAAAAGGAAAGGTATTCCCATCTGAATGCAGAGTTCCAAAGAATAGCAAGGAGAGATAAGAAAGACTTCCTCAGTGATCAATGCAAAGAAATAGAGGAAAACAACAGAATGGGAAAGTCTAGAGATGTCTTCAAGAAAATTAGAGATACCAATGGAACATTTCATGCAAAGATGGGCTCGATAAAGGACAGAAATGGTATGGACCTAACAGAAGCTGAAGATATTAAGAAGAGGTGGCAAGAATACACAGAAGACCTGTACAAAAAAGATCTTCACGACCCAGATAATCACAATGGTGTGATCACTCACCTACAGCCAGACATCCTGGAATATGAAGTCAAGTGGGCCTTAGAAAGCATCACTACAAACAAAGCTAGTGGAGGTGATAGAATTCCAGTTGAGCTATTTCAAATCCTCAAAGATGATGCTGTGAAAGTGCTGCACTCAATATGTCAGCAAATTTGGAAAACTCAGCAGTGGCCACAGGGCTGGAAAATGTCAGTTTTCATTCCAACCCCAAAGAAAGGCAATGCCAAAGAACGCTCAAACTACTGCACAATTGTACTCATGTCACACGCTAGTATAGTAATGCTCAAAATTCTCCAAGCCAGGCTTCAGCAATACGTGAACCGTAAACTTCCAGATGGCTTTAGAAAAGGCAGAGGAACCAGAGATCAAATTGCCAATATCCAATGGATCATCGAAAAAGCAAGAGAGTTCCAGAAGAACATCTATTTGTGCTTTACTGACTACGCCAAAGCCTTTGACTGTGTGGATCACAATAAACTGTGGAAAATTCTGAAAGAGATGGGAATACCAGACCACCTGACCTGTCTCTTGAGAAACTGTTATGCGGCTCAGGAAGCAACAGTTAGAACTGGACATGGAACAACAGACTGGTTCCAAATAGGGAAAGGAGTACGTCAAGGCTGTATATTGTCACTGTGCTTATTTAACTTATATGCAGAGTACATCATGAGAAACGCTGGGCTGGAAGAAACACCAGCTGGAATCAAGATTGCTGTGAGAAATATCAATAACCTCAGATATGCAGATGACACCAACTTTATGGCAGAAAGTGAAGAAGAACTGGAGAGCCTCTTGATGAAAGTGAAACAGGAGAGTGAAAAAGTTGGCTTAAAGCTCAACATTCAGAAAACTAAGATTATGGCATCTGGTCCCATCACCTCATGGGAAATAAATGGGGAAACAGTGGAAACTGTGTCAGACTTTATTTTTTTGGGCTCCAAAATCACTGCAGATGGTGATTGCAGCCATGAAATTAAAAGATGCTTACTCCTTGGAAGGAAGGTTATGGCCAACCTAGATAGCATATTTGAAAGCAGAGACATTACTCTGCCAACAAAGGTCCGTCTAGTCAAGGCTATGTTTTTTCCTGTAGTCATGTATGGATGTGAGAGTTGGACGGGGAAGAAAGCTGAGCACCGAAGAATTGATGCTTTTGAATTGTGGTGTTGGAGAAGACTCTTGAGAGTCCCTTGGACTGCAAGAAGATCCAACCAGTCTATCCTAAAGATCAGTCCTGGGTGTTCATTGGAAGGACTGATGTTGGAGCTGAAACTCTAATGCTTTGGCCACCTCATGCGAAGAGTTGACTCATTGGAAAAGACCCTAATGCTGGGAAGGATTGGGGGCAGGAGGAGAAGGGGATGACAGAGGATGAGATGGCTGGATGGCATCACGGACTCAATGGACATGGGTTTGGGTAGACTCCGGGAGTTAATGATGGACAGGGAGGCCTGGCGTGCTGCGATTCATGGGGTCGCAAAGAGTCAGACACTACTGAGTGACTGAACTTAACTGAACTGAACTGATTTTTTTGGGAAAGCACATTTATCTTCTGTCATCGCTATGAAACTTGATGGGTATTTCATCAAGAATTTTATTATGGAGCTTAAAGATTTTCTTGTTTCTTCTTAAAAGTTACAATTAAAGGAAATATTTCTCACCACTTTAGAGGGTTAGAATTACACTTCAGAAGCTGGCCAAGTGCTTCAAGGCATTATGTCTTTATTCAGGAATTAGACCTTGGGAGTATTTTCTATATAATTATGAACTATGGATTACTTGATTCAGTTCAGTTCAGTTCAGTCACTCAGTTGTGTCTGACTCTTTGCGACCTCATGGACTGCAGCATGATAGGCTTCTTTGTCCATCACCAACTTCCGGAGCCAACTCAAACTCAAGTCCATCGCATCAGTGATGCCTTCCAACCATCTCATCCTCTGTCGTCCCCTTCTCCTGTTTTCAATCTTTCCCAGCATCAGAGTCTTTTCCAATGGGTCAGTTCTTTGCATCAGATAGCCAAAGTATTGGAGCTTCAGCTTCAACATCGGTCCTTCCAATGAATATTTAGGACTGATTCCCTTTAGGATGGACTGGTTGGACCTCCTTGCAGTCCAAGGAACTCTCAAGAGTCTTTTCCAACACCACAGTTCAAAAGCATCAATTCTGCGGCACTCAGCTTTCTTTATAGTCCAACTCTCACATCCATACATGACTACTGGCAAAACTATAGCCTTGACTAGATGGACCTTTGTTGGTAAAGTGATGTCTCTGCTTTTTAATATGCTGTCTAGGTAGGTCATAGCTTTTCTTCCAAAGAGCAAGTGTCTTTTAATTTCATGGCTGCAGTCATCATCTGCAGTGATTTTGGAGCCCCCAAAATAAAGTCTGTTGCTGTTTCCATTGTTTCCCCATCTATTTACCATGAAGTGATGGGACCAGATGCCATGATCTTAGTTTTCTGAATGTTGAGTTTTAATCCAACTTTTTCACTCCCCTCTTTCACTTTCATCAAGAGGCTCTCTAGTTCTTCTTCAGTTTCTGCCATAAAGTTGGTGTCATCTGAATATCTGTGGTTATTGTTATTTCTCCCGGCAATCTTGATTCCAGCTTGTGTTTCATCCATCCAGCATTTCTCATGATGTACTCTGCACATAAGTTAAATAAGCAAGGTTGCAATATACAGCCTTGACGTACTCCTTTCCCAATTTGGGACCAGTCTGTTGTTTCATGTCCAATTCTAGCTTGCTTCTTGACCTGCATACAGATTTCTCAGGAGGCAGGTTAGGTGATCTGGTATCCCCATTAGGATTAGGTTTGTCCAGAAGCAGATAGCCAAGAAAAAGCAAAAACAGTACTTGCAGAAGTAAATTACACTTTGATTTTTAGTTATATAATTAACTCTTCTTTGTTACAATAAGAGTATATGTTTAGTAAGACTAAATTCTCAATATTTTTAGATATGTCCATAATAAAACTAGAGTGTAGAATCATAGAATTGTAGAGTTGCAACTACTGAGCCCATGCACTACAACTACTGAAGCCCGCTTGCTCTAGATTCCATGCTCTGAAGCAAGAGAAGCAATGAGAAGCCCACACACTGCAACTAGAGAGTAGCCCCGGCTTGCTGAAACTAGAGTCCACTCAGCAATGAAGTCCCAGCACAGCACATAAACAAAATTATTTTTTTTAAAAAGTAATTGACTTTCTCAGATTTTCCGAGGATACTATATAGTCTGTGAATAGAGAAATTTAAGAAAAGACACATTTTATAAAAGAGCAGGGAGAAGAAATTTTTCTTGCTCTGAAAGCAATGAAATCATTGACTAAATTAGAGAACAAATAGACTGTGAAAGTATGTCCTTCCACACTGCTCTCATTGATGCCCGTTTGCCACCATTTGCTTGAGTTACCATGACAACTCTCTTCAGGATTCAAGCCCACAGTTAAAGCTAGTCTGCTAGGTTAACCAAAGAAGGCACTGTTGTCATTCAATCCTTTCTTTCTAGATTTCCTAACACCTGGATAAGGACAAATATAGGCTAATTAATGAAGCATTTCTTTTTTAAAAGCAAACTGTCACTCTTTCTTGTAAATTTATGCTTTTCTTATAGAAATAATTTTATTCCTAAAAATAGTGAACAGATGAAACATAGATTATGCCTGAAAAATAAATTTTCCAAATGCTGCTGATTCTAAAAACAGTTTTCATGGAAGAAAATTAGATAGTTGCATATTCAAAGGGGCATATAAAATATTTCTTAACTTTAAATTTCTATTTTAGTAGAAATTTAGTAGAAATATCAAGGAAAAATATTTCCTGATTATTTTCAATGGTTAAAAACAAACATGTTATACATAATGGCAGTTAATACAAATTTGGCTTCACAATGTATTCTAATCTATTGCTGCTGCTGCTGCTGCTGCTAAGTCGCTTCAGTCGTGTCTGACTCTGTGCGACCCCATAGACGGCAGCCCACCAGGCTCTCCCGTCCCTGGAATTCTCCAGGTAAGAACACTGGAGTGGGTTGCCATTTCCTTCTCCAATGCATTAAAGTGAAAAGTGAAAGTGAAGCCGCTCAGTCGTGAAAATACCATTATTTGATGGAAGTGAGGAGAGAAACTCTCTAGTCCTTCTTCCTAGCAAGGCAAATCCTTGAACTGTGCTTACTAAACCACTATTTGTGAATGCGCCAAGGATGTGACACCATTGTTATGCTACTCTATCAAGAAATTTCTAAGGCATCTTCCACAATAAATATAAATATTAATAGGAAAAAAGTTAATATACATATTATATTTTACAATGTTTACAATAAACTGCAAACTAATTAGGTTGAACCAGTAGCACCCTCAGTTAAAGCAATTTTTCAACATTAAGGATGTACAGTTAAAAAATACTAAAATTAAGGCATCAAGTTAACTTTAGCAATTTAATTTTGCCTTTTCTTGTCAAAATATATTTTCACTCAGGATTCAGAAGTCTGCTACTTTCAAAAATTCTTTGCTGAGTTTCTCATATTTTTGCTTGGAAATTGCTGCCATCTGTTATAAAGTTTTACGAATTATTCATCTTGATGCAAATAGCTAGAGTCAGAGAAAATGTGATGTAGATAGATTGGAAACCTAACATATTGGAAAACTGTCTGTTAAAGGTCCTTGGGGAATAATGCCAATGTAGCCTTGTTCTCCAACCAACCAATGGACACAAAAGGGCCAGGCTGCATGAGAAACATGAGAACCATGAAGAAGTGGGATCAGGGGCCCATAGGAGGTTATTTTTTCTGAACTCCCGTAACCACAGATGCTACATACGTAAGTTGGAGGACGAGGATCCACACAAAATCTAGCTTCAAATCTAAGTCACAGAAGGATGTAGGAACCAACAGACTTACACATGGGACATTTATGATCTTTTCCCTCATGTTTTTCTGTTTCCCCCATTATGGTATCAACACACGTGGCTAGAGTTTAGAAACACCCATGGCTGTTTTCACTGACATCTTTCCTCTTCATACTAGGGAATGCTAGTGTTTTGAATTCTATAGGGTTCTGAGGTAACACTGAATTGATTTTCTGTCTTAAAACTGAATTTTTCACTACAGGAGGCAGAAAAGGCCTTCTGGAGTATGCCAAAACAATATTATACTGCAGAGTTGAATTAGCAAGACATCTTATAGCTTATTGATTTCAATTTCCATCATTTTTCTTCTCTGCTGAGCTAATTTGGTTTTATACAAAGCTGAATACATTTCAACACATTGATACCTCCCTCCATATTTCAGTGCTAGAATCTTATGTGAACCCATTATGTGGATGCATAACAAAACAGCCATTAGTGGTCAAGCCATTTATCTGCCCATCTGACACCTTCAATATGCCACTCTTCTTCCCCAGAAAGATGTCTTTTGATGAGTCAAATCCTGTAGCATATGTCTGTGATGTAAAGCGGAATTATATTCACATGTGATTCTAAAAGCAAATCTTGATATAGTGCTTTGCAGTGACTGTGTATCAGAATTATCAATACTTTTACTCCTGGAACTCTAACAGTTATTACAAAATTAATGAGACTTTCAGTCAACTGACCAATCTGAAACATTAATGTTGCTGTCATGAGCATATTCAGTTACTGCTGTCTGGACCTCATGCTATGCTCTGCTGGTCTTTGTTGCTTATTTCCTTTGTAACCTAAGGAGAACAAGCCTTAACTACAGTGCTGGGCTTCACTATGTTTGCTTTATATCTTAAAAACAAAGCAAATAGACTTTTCCTTCTTCCTTTATCACCATTTGGGAGACACTCTTTGTACCCTAAGGCAATGAGTTCACCATATTTTGTTGGTGCTTTGGATGGATGATTTTTTTGACCAGGGCATAACATGATATTGGCTGTGTTTTTCAAATCTTTGTTCACTGATCATGAGTCCTAGGATACTTTTACATTTTTTCATCTACTAGCTTGCTATAAAGGATACAACTTTAAAGAAAACAGATAGAAAGGCTGTACAGAGCAAGGTAGTGCAAGGAGGCAGAATGGGTCATGGATCTTCCAAGCCCTGTCTGAATATACCACTCCCTTAGGCCCTCTGTGTGCCCCAATCTAGAAAAATTATATTTTCCAAAAGATTCTTAAACAAACCAAATGGAGAAAACCAAGGAAAGTTTATTTGCAAAATACAGTACATTTCTAGCCAGAAAATTTCATAAAGCTTTAAAATTCAGAACATGTGATTCATTCTATATCACACAAAACTTTTGTGCACTTGACCACAGGAGATTAGCATCTGAAGCTCTGCTTCTTGATTAATTGAGAAAAATAATTTTGGAAATGTAAGCAGTCAGTTTTTAAAATCTCTGTATTTTGTTTGTTTATTTTAAAGGCACATATGTCCCCATTTCACCCCCCAGCACCACACTGTGTATATGCCTCTGTGTATGTAATAGTGTGTGGCATTTAGGGATATGTGTGTGTTTATGAGAACACTACATTGGAATCTGCATTTTCAGGTATGGAGTGATGGTGGAGAGAGGTTAATGTACATTAAAAATGGGCATATTCTGTTAATAATAGCAAATATTTAACCATAAGCTGCCCTAAGAAAGAATTACAGAAATAATTTTAAATATTCTAAATATAAATCTATAAAGAAACTGTAAAGGTCTTTTAATGTATGACACGTGCTAGTTTTTTATGGTACTGTTAATGATAAAAACTGACTAGATTAATGTTTAGTAATAATATTCAATAGAAGAAATTAAAAAATTGAACACTAGAAAACTAATCTAGAGTTTTGACTTGAGAAAATATCATAAAATTTAAAGAAGAAAAGTACAATGTTCTGCAAAATAGATTACATGGAAACTAAATCCTAGAAATGAAATATTAATGAAACTGAAACTCCAGAAATGAAGAGACTAATACCCTGAGGAAACTGTAAAATTTCTACAGTAGTTATGATAGAAGAAGTTATTTAAAAAAAAAAAAAACCAGACAAAAATAAATGTTTCTAACTAAAATGGAATACATTGTATTATCTATGTTTCAAAAAAAAATAGGCTTACAATTTATAAGACAAGAATTGATAGAACCAAAATTAGCAATGGAAAAATTCACAATCATGTGGAAGCTTACAAAACAGAGTAACAAACTGGATGTAAGTGACAACATAGAATTAATACTTGATTAGTGTAAAGTTAGAAAAGTATTTTCACAAAGTAAAAATTTATTGAAACATGTATTTATAATTTGTGCACTTTTTAACATGAATTATTTACCATTAAATTTTTTTTTCTGAATTAGAGCTCTTGTGAATATCCACATAATTAAAATTGAACTTTAATAATATGTTGTCCAAAAAAACCAAAACATTTCAATAAGTTGTATTATCACATGATATCCTGCTCTTGTCTGCCTGCACACACATATGAGTTGTACACTAAGCTAAATTTATCAATAGTATTTACAGATATGCTGCAAGTTAATATTAAATATCTAAGCTTTTGCCTCATTTATATTGAGTCATGAAAACAATGTTGTGTGCATTCATAATATGATAAATATGGACTAACTACTCTGGACCAATTTTTTATAGCCATGAGGTTAGAAGGAATTATGGGAATTTAAGAAAGAATGAGTGGAAGGAAGTAGTCTACAAGAAGTGCATACAAATCTTTAATATATTTTGTACTGAAAGGGGAAAATATAAAGAGCTCAGCAGAATTAATAGAAACAATTTGAAGGAGAACCCTGTGTATATTGTTGGATAAAACTTGGCACTCTTCCAACTTTTTCGTATGGCATACTTCTAAGTTACATATTGTCATGAAAATTGATCTGTTTTCTATTCATTAATTTGTTCACAATAATTAACATGTCAGTAAGGCTTTTTTGACATCGTCCTATGTCTTGTGTTGTTGAAAGGATGAGGTCCAATCAAAGGTGAGTGCACTTTATATGGTATACTTCCAATTCCACCCCTAAATGGAGGCTGGCTGGTTAAATCACAATGATGACAAGAAGAGAGGTAACAATGGTCACCAGAACTTGAAGTCTTCCTTGGAGCACTGATTCTCCTTTGATCTGAAAATATGATGAGAAAAAAGTGCAATTACATTCTGATACTGATTCCATAGGAAAAAGAAAGTTTGCTTTCTATTTATTACCAAGGGAAGAAGTCTCAGTGGAACTCATTTCCCCTTTAGTATTTTTCTTAGGATCATTATAACAATCCCTTCCAGAGAAGTTGAAAGAACATTTTAGAATGCAGAGGCCCAGGAAAAAGTAAGACCGCTACTGGATCTGGCAGAGGTGAGTTGAGGGTCACTGAGGTTTGGGTAGAAACTATTCATTTTTTATGTTCGGCATGAGACACACTCTAAAGATTCAAATAACGAAGATTTGGGCAGGTTTGAATTTTGGCATTGGAATAGAATTTATGTGAAAGCTCCATCTTTGGGGTTCTGGGCTTTTCACACTTAAAATCAGAAATAATATCTAGTTATTCAGACTTTACAACTGTCCAAGATATAAATTCTTACAAGTTTCCTTCCTACCAGTCTTATTTCTAGATTTTTCTAGCTTTAATATGATGCTGGGGAAGATTGAGGGCAGGAGGTGAAAGGGGCAACAGAGGATAAGATGATTGGTTGACATCGCCGAGTCAATGGGCATAAATTTGAGCAATCTCTGGGAGACAGTGGACACGGAAGACTGGTGTGCAGCAGTCCATGGGGTTGCAAAGATTTGGACATGACATAGCAACTGAAAAACAGCAACAATATTTTTCTAAGCCTAATCCAAACTTATTCATTAAAAAATAGCCATTTTCAAGTGATCAATGCATGCTAGGGTTATGAAACACAAAAGGTTGATCTGGCTCTAATAGAAGCTCATAATCTCATGAAGTTAAACAAATAACAAGTTATAATAAAAACATAGTAAGGATGATGGTAGAAACCCTCTGTAGGATATATATATGAGAATAAGCATGTGTGTGTGTGTGTCAGTGTGTGTAAATGTAGGGAGGGAGATAAACCACAGTAACTGTTGTAGGGCTTCTGATAGGGATCAATGCCTGTGCTGAAACTTGACGAAAGTCTAGGAGTTAGTTAAGTGAAGAAGAGTAAGCAGGTCTTCTAAGAAGAGGGTTAACATTCACAAAAGCAATGATCCAGGAGAAATCAGGGTGAACTCTGAAAACTGTCACAGTGCAGCATGAGAGAGTGGCAGATGGGGAAGACTGAATATGCAGAGCTAAAGTTCAGGAAACCTACCTCTGCTGGCGATACAGACTTGAAAGAACTGAAAAAGTGTGGAGGGCATGTGTTTATCAACAATAAGGCAGGACATGATTTTAGGGACCACAGCAGGAAACTGGAACACACAGTCATTTGAGAATGGGTCAAGAAGGTGAGTTTATAACACATAAAATAAGAAAGTTTTATAACAAAACACCTGAGAGGAAGCTTCTATTCAGGAAGAAGGTAAATCTGGAGAGGGTGGTTTCATGAGAGACAATCTTCAAATAGTAGTAATCAGTCGTTTCTAGTGCCAAAGTGAGGTTATAAAGACTGAAACTTTTCCATTGTTTTGCAGTTACCATGTCACTGATACGTGGGACAGAATGGCTTCTGTATAGGAGAGAGAAAACAGTCACATAGCAAATGATTGAGGAGTGAAAAGATCTAAATGAAATGTTGTTAATATTCTTTCAGAAAGCTATTCAAGATAGGAAATAATTAACAAATATTGGGCAATATTAATACTCTGATACATTAATTCTTTCAATACTCATAATTTTGCACTAATATTCTTCAACTACAGAAGATTCTGAGGTTCAGAGAGAGATTATGTAACTTGCTTATTTGCTTAACTAATAAGTGGCAGAATGAGAATTCAGGCTCAGAATGTCTGATTTGAACCCATGCTACTAATCCTCATTCTGTATTATCTCTCAAATAAAAAAGATCAGTGATATAGACAAGTTTTTTAGTTATTTTGAATCTGAAAAATGTCAAAACACAAAAATACCAGGTAACCAAAAAGCCGTTTACATTTATACTGCATTGGTTTCCTTCTCTATTTGTTGAGTGTATCATCTTCCTCATTCACAGATAGCTCTCCTGGGGACATGGAAGTTGGAAATCTATCAGCAGTAACTGAATTTATCTTCACTGGGTTCCCCCGACTCCAAGATGGTGGCCTCCTATACTTTGTTCCTTTACTCTTCATCTACACTTTTATTATAGTCGGGAACCTATTGATCTTTGCTGTAAGACTGGATACCTGTCTCCACAATCCCATGTATAATTTCATCAGTATCTTCACATTTCTTGAGATGTGGTACACCACACTGCTATTCCTAAGATGCTCTCCAATCTGATCAGCAGTCAAAAGACCATCTCTTTCATTGGCTGCCTCTTGCAGATGTACTTCTTCCATCCAGTTGGAAACACTGGAGGAGCCTTGCTGACTGTCATGGCCATTGACAGGTATGTTGCCATCTGCAACCCACTCCACTACCTAACCATCATGACTCCCCGACTATGTGCTCAGCTCTCTGCAGGCTCTTGTATATTTGGTTTCCTCATCCTTCTACCTGAGAATGTGTGGATTTCTATCCTACCTTTCTGTGGTCTCAACCAAATCCATCAGATCTTCTGCTCTGTGATTTCACACCTTTATTAAATTTAGCCTGCACAAATGCCTCCGTGATCTTGGTGCAAGATGTGATTCATGCTCTCACTATTCTAATAACAGGTCTGATTATTTCTCTTTCTTACATCAGAACTTCTGTCATTGTTATCCTTGGTATCCCTTCAGCTGAGGGTCATAAAAAGGCCTTTTCTACCTGTGCAGCACACATTACCATCTTCCTGCTGTTTTTTGGCAGTGTGGCTCTCATGTATCTTAGATTCTTTGCTACTTGTACACCACTCTGGGACATCACTATTGCACTAACGTTCTCTGTGCTTGCTCCCTTTTTCAATCTCTTTATATATAGCTTGAGAAGTAAGCATATGAAAGATGCTATTAAGAAGCTCCTTTGCTCCCCAAAAGGTGTTTAATATATCTGGAAAGTAATTTAGTCTGCAGTCCTGTAAACAAATGGAACTTCTTCACAAAATATTAAGCCCAAAGAGGCTAGAATTTCAAAGAATAATACAATTAGTCTAGTTTTCTTCCCCATGACCTGGTGAGCAGACTGGTAAAGAAAGTCTTCCAAGGATTTACAGAGATGACAGCAATATCAATTCTACTTCTGACTTTCTAGGGTCAGTGTAATTTCTCTTTTTGTATCTATAGTCTTGTTATTTGGTTTTAATTTACTCTGTTACTTCAAAAGGATCAATTGTATATATGTTAATAATACTAATAGTTACTACCTTTACTATTCAATATATTTCTTTTATATCCACTCTGTCTTTACAATACTCTTAGTTTCCTTACAAAACCCATGTAAATCTGTGAGAGTACATGCTAACTGTCTATGTTACTAAGGAGATTTCTCTAAGCCCTTTCAGTTACTGACAATTAAGAAGCAAGAATTCCAGGCACCCAGGCAATAGATTTTATCCCCCTGTCTTTGTTTCTTTTCCAGTCAGCCTTGCTGACATTTAAAAATACATGCATTGGCTGGCTTACTACATTTGGTATGATAATATCAGGTCCATTCATGTTCATGAAAATCACATTATTTCATTATTTTTTATGACTGGATAATATTCCATTGTATAAACATATCTCCTTTATCCATTCATCTGTTGATGGACATTTAGGTTCCTTCCATGTCTTGGCTATTATAAATAGAAATTACTTTTCTGTACATCTGAAACTAATACAGCATTTTAATTCAACTACACTTCAATAAATAAAAAGAAAAAATATACATATACTGATGTGATTTGCAGGTGATGCTGTCATGAACTGTGATGTAATTTGGTATTATATTACCTACTACAAAAAGCTATTAGGCTTATACATTTTTAATCATGGTTATAGAAAGCATATATGACTGTCAGAAGAGGCTAACTTTTTTTTCTTTGAACTAAATAAGCAAGTGTGATTGTGGGCTGTATAGTGATGGATATTGTATAACAGAGAAAATAAGAAATGTTTTGCAAAATATAGAGAAAAATATTTGTGAAATGCATCATTCTGGTTACTCTGAGAGCTTTGCATTAAATACAGCCATGAAAGACCAAAAAAAAAAAAAAAAAACACAACTATTAGGAAAGATCGGATTCCTACCCATGAAAACTTACTATATTATGTAGAATCAATACAAGAGGATATTAAAACATAAAAAATGCATATATTTACATTTATAGTCAATAAAATTTATTAATGAGTTAATCTATTTCTCTAAAAATCATCAAAACTCCCATGTACAGAAGAGCCTGGTGAGCTACAGTCCAAAGAGCTGTGAAGAGTCAAATGTGATGGAACACGCATACACACATTCTTATAAATATAGCAATTATCATTTTCTTGCATAAAGTCCTTTTCAATTTCAAAAACTTCTGCACAAAATAAGAAGTTGACTTAAAGTAAAGCACATTTTTTGTTACAAAATTCAAATGGTTGCATAATGTATGGCAACCAAGTATGGCAACCAAGGTATAGATCAAATAAAAGTCTAGTTATTCTGTGGAAAATATCAATCTTATCACTGGCAAGCTGAACCTGCAGTACAACTATAAAAAGGAAATGTGATGAACTGAGTCATTCGACCCAGTTCTTCACAACCCTGTAACAGATTCATAAATCCATAATTTTGCAATGAATGGATTCATGGTAAGTACCATTTACATTCCTGCCCCACAGATTTGGTTTGGGCTTTTCCTTTAATTGACTCTTGGGAAAGCAATGAATGCTATAAATACTGAATATGTGCCTTTACAGTCAGGTTTACTTCAGATAACTGCTCCCCTTTCATCACTGGGCTCACATGAAACCATGTTTCTGAGAGTCAGTGGTTCAGAGGATGAGAGACACAGGGAGCTGACCTGAACTGTAACTTGCCTGAAGACTGGTGCTTGTAGTCCACAACCCAGAGCTCAGAGCCTGAAGTTGAGCATAGCTCTTCCTATTGCAACTGACTAAAGGACTTCTGGTTCAGTTCAGTTGCTCAGTTGTGTCCGACTCTTTGCGACCCCATGAACCGAAGCACTCCAGGCCTCCTTGTCCATCACCAACTCCCAGAGTTTACCCAAACTCATGACCATGGAGTCGGTGATGCCATCCAATCATCTCATCCTCTGTCGTCCCCTTCTCCTCCTGCCCTCAATCTTTCCCAGCATCAGGGTATTTTCAAATGAGTCAGCTCTTCTCATCAGGTGGCCAAAGTATTGGAGTTTCAGCTTCAACATCAGTTCTTCCAATGAACACTCAGGACTGATTTACTTTAGGGTGGACTGGTTGAATCTCCTTGCAGTCCAAGGGACCCTCGAGAGTCTTCTCCAACACCACAGTTCAAAAGCATCAATTCTTCGGCGCTCAGATTTCTTTATAGTCCAACTCTCACATCCATACATGACTACTGGAAAAACCATAGCCTTGACTAGACGGACCTTTGTTGACAAAGTAATGTCTCTGCTTTTTAATATGCTGTCTAAGGGTGAGGATAAATTATTATTATTTTAATACCCATGTCTGAAACACTTAATAAGTTACTGTACACTGCCATGTGTGGGCTTTGTCTGACATTGTACCATCCCGAGATTGCAGAAATTAATAACTAATGCTTCTTACCTGAATCTTAAGATATTCTTTTGGGTTATAACTATTTTAAAACTGTATTGGTAATAATCTTTTAAAATAATTCTATAATTTCCAGAAAAATTACCTACATCAAATGTGCAGTTATTTAACCACACTGCCTATTATTTTGTATGTCAAAGAACTTTTACACATCAAAGGGATTTGAGATCATTTAGAAATATAGCAGGGGCTGAGTAGTGGATTGTAAAAAAGATGCACGGCAGTCATTCTTTGGAAGCTACATTCTCATTCTTACCATTTTTCTTCATTGTGTGTGTGGCTTACAGGCATCTTGCACCTGACATGTCCTTGAAAAACAAGTTATGAAATTTTATCTTTCAATGTAAGATAAAGCTAAAGACCGCTTTAAACTATGTGAAAAAAACAAAGGTGTATTGGTAACAGGATGAAGAATTTTTACAAGTAGAAAAGACAAGTCAACTTTTATTCTTGTTATTTGTCATATGTACATGAGCAAAATGCTTTGGGTTTGTCCAAACATGGTACAAAATTCATACTAATTCTATGTGATATTCTTTAACTAGAAATTGCTGTATTAGGAAAATTGGGGAATGTGTCTTTGTCTGAAATTATAGCATCACTTCTTACTGCACATTTATTTACCTTACTTTGAGTAAGAAAAGTCATTACATTTAAAGAGATGAAGGAAATGGATTGCATTTTATTAATCTTTTTCATTCTCAGAAATTTTAGGAGTAAATGGGCAAAAGTGAAAGAAAATCTTAATAATGGTAGCGTTAAACAATTAAATCAACATAATTAGCCAAAACACTGGCTATAGTTCAATGTGGAACTAAAAGGTGAAGCATATGGAAGACGAATTGATTTTCCTAAATTTGGCTGAATGACTTAGAAACAGGTAAGAAATAGGATATAAGACTATATCCCTCATTTTATTGTTTTACCAATCTCCTCTCCTCTACTGCATTCAGTTCAGTTCAGTTCTGTCATTCAGTCATGTCCAAATCTTTGCAACGCCATGGACTGCAGGACGCCAGGCTATCCTGTCTATCACCAACTTCCAGAGCTTCCTAAACTCATGTCCATCGAGTCAGTCATGCTATCCAACAATCTCATCCTCTGTCATCCCCTTCTCCTCCTGCCTTCAATCTTTCCCAGCATCAGGGTCTTTTCAAATGAGTCAGCTCTTTGCATCAGGTGGCCAAAGTATTGGCGTTTCAGCTTCAGCATCAGTCCTTCCAATGAATATTCAGAAATGATTTCTTTTTTTTTTTAATTTATTTATTTATGTATCTTTTTGCTTTACAATATTGTATTGGTTTTGCCATACATTGACATGAATCCGCCATGGGTGTACATGAGTTCCCCTTCCAGAACCCCCCTCCCACCTCCCTCCCCATCCCATCCCTCTGGGTCATCCTGATGCACCAGCCCCGAGCACCCTGTATCATGCATCGAACTTGGACTGGTGATTCATTTCACATATGATAATTTACATGCTTCAATGCCATTCTCCCGTATCATCTCACCCTCATCCTCTCCCACAGAGTCCAAAATACTGTTCTATACATCTGTGTCTCTTTAGGATTGATGGGTTGGATCTCCTTGCAGTCCAAGAGACTCTCAAGCATCTTCTCCAACACCACATTCAAAAGCATCAATTCTTCAGTGCTCAGCTTTCTTTGTAGTCCAACTCTCACATCCATACATGACTACTGGAAAAACCAGAGCTTTGATTTCATGGACCTTTGTTGGTAATGTCTCTGCTTTTTACTATGCTGTCTAGGTTGGCCATAGCTTTTCTTTCAAGGAGCAATCATGTTTTAATTTCATGGCTGCAGTCAACATCTGCAGTAATTTTGGAGCCCCCCAAATAAAGTCTATCATGGTTTCCATTGATTCCCCTTCTATTTACCATGAAGTGATGGGACTGGATGCCATGATCTTAGTTTTCAGAATGTTGAGTTTTAAATCAACTTTCTCACTCTTCCCTTTCACTTTCACCAAGAGGCTCTTAGATCTTCTTCACTTTCTGCCATAAGGGTGATGTCATCTGCATATCTGAGGTTACTGATATTTCTCCCAGAGATTTTGATTCCAGTTTGTGCTTCATCCAGACTGGCATTTTACATGATGTACACTGTGTATACGTTAAATAAGCAAAGTGACAATACACAGCCTTGACATTCTCTTTTCCCAATTTGGAACCTGTCTGTTGTTCCATGTCCAGTTCTAACTGTTGCTTCTTGATTTGCATACAGATATCTCAGGAGGCAGGTCAGGTGGTCTAGTATTCCCATCTCTTTAATAATTTTCCACAGTTTATTGTGATCCACACAGTCAAAGGCTTTGGCACAGTCAATAAAGCAGAAGTAGATGTTTTTTCTAGAACCCTTTTGCTGTTTTAATGATCCAATAGATGTTGGTAATTTGATCCCTGGTTCCTCTGCCCTTTCTAAAACCAGCTTGAACGCCTGGAATTTCACAGTTCACATAGTATTGAAGCCTGGCTTGGGAATTTTGAGGATACTTTGCTAGCGTGTGAGATGAGTGCAACTGTGCAGTAGTTTGAACATTCTTTGGCATTGCCTTTCGTTGGGATTGCAATGAAGACTGAACTTTTCCCATCCTGTGGCCACTGCTGAGTTTTCCAAATTTGCTAGCATATTGAATGCAGCACTTTCACAGCATCATCTTTTAGGATTTGAAATGGCTCAACTGGAATTCCTTCACCACCATTAGCTTCGTTCGTAGTTATGCTTCCTAATGCCCACTTGACTTCGCATTCCAGGATGTCTGGCTCTAGGTGAGTGATCACATGTCGTGGTTATCTGGGTCATGAAGATCTTATTTGTATAGATTTTCTATGTATTCTTGCCACCTCTTCTTAATATCTTCTGCTTCTGTTAGGTCCATACCATTTCTGTTCTTTATCGAGCCCATCTTTGCATGAAATATTCCCTTGGTATCTCTAATTTTCTTGAAGAGATCTCTAGTCTTTCCCATTCTGTTGTTTTCCTCTATTTCTTTGCATTGATCGCTGAGAAAGGCTTTCTTATCTCTCCTGGCTATTCTTTGGAACTCTGCATTCAGATGGGAATATCTTTCCTTTTCTCCTTTGCTTTTCACTTCTCTTCTTTCCCCAGCTATTTGCAAGGCCTCCTCAGGCAGTCATTTTGCTTTTTTGCATTTCTTTCCATAAGGATGGTTCTGATCCCTGTCTCCTGTACAATGTCACGAACCTCTGTCCATAGTTCATCAGGCACTCTGTCTATCAGATCTAGTCCCTTAAATCTATTTGTCACTTCTACTGTATACTCATAAGGGATTTGATTTAGGTCATATCTGAATGGTCTAGTGGTTTTCCCCACTTTCTTCAATTTAAGTCTGAATTTTGCAGTAAGGAGTTCATGATCTGGGCCACAGTCTGTTCCTGGTCTTGTTTTTGTTGACTGTATAGAGCTTCTCCATCTTTGGCTGCAAAGAATATAATCAATCTGATTTCGGTGTTGACCATCTGGTTATGTCCATGTGTAGAGTCTTCTCTTATGTTGTTGGAAGAGGATGTTTGCTATGACCAGTGTGTTCTCTTGGCAAAACTCTATTAGCTTTTGCCCTGCTTCATTCTGTATCCCAAGGCCTAATTTGCCCGTTATGCCAGGTGTTTCTTGACTTCCTACTTTTGCATTCCAGTCCCCTATAATGAAAAGGACATCTTTTTTGGGTGTTAGTTCTAAAAGGCCTTGTAGGTCTTCATTCCAGTCCCCTACAATGAAAAGGACATCTTTTTTGGGTGTTAGTTCTAGAAGGTCTTGTAGGTCTTCATAGAACCGTTCAACTTCAGCTTCTTCAGCATTACTGGTCAGGGCATAGACTTGGATCACTGTGATATTGAATGGTTTGCCTTGGTAACAAACCGAGATCATTCTGTTATTTTTGAGATTGCATTCAAGTACTGCATTTCAGACTCTTTTGTTGACTATAATGCCTACTCCATTTCTTCTAAGGAATTCTTGCTCAACAGTAGATATAATGGTCATCTGAATTATATTCACCCATTCCGTTCCATTTTAGTTTACTGATTCCTAAAATGTCAATGTTCACTCTTGCCATCTCCTGTTTGACCACTTCCAATTTGTCTTGATTCATGGACCTAACATTCCAGGTTCCCATGCAATATTGCTCTTCACAGCATTGGGCTTTACTTCCGTATCACTCAGATCCACAACTGGGTATTGTCTTTGCTTTGACTCTGTCTCTTCTTTCTTTTTGGAGTTATTTCTACACTGATCTCCAGTAGCATATTGGGCGCTACCAACCTGGGGAGTTCATCTTTCAGTGTCCTATCTTTTTGCCTTTTCATACTGTTCATGGGGTTCTCAAGGCAGGAAAACTAAAGTAGTTTGCCATTCCCTTCTCCAGTGGACCAGTTTTGTCAGAACTCTCCACAATGACCCGTTCATCTTGGGTGGCCCTACATGGCCTGGCTCATAATTTCATTGAGTTAGACAAGGCTGTGGTCCATGTGATCAGTTTGCTTAGTTTTCTGTGATTGTGGTTTTCATTCTGTCTGCCCTCTGATGGAGACAGATAAGAGGCTTACGGTCCTGATGGGAGAGACTGACTGAGGGGAAACTCTTCTGGTCTTGTTCTGATGGGCGAGGCCATGCTTTTTAATCCAATTTTCTGTTGATGGGCAGGGCTGTGTTCCCTCCCTATTGTTTGATCTGAGGCCAAATTATGGTGGAGGCAATGAAGATAATGGCAAACTCCTTCAAAAGGTCCCCGACCCTGCAGCAAGCCACCATCGACCCACGCCACCACCAGGGACTCCTGGACACTCACGGGCAAGACTGGGTCAGTCTCTTGTGGGGTCACTGCTCCTTTCTCCTGGGTCTTGGTGCACACAGGTTTTGTTTGTGCCCTCCAAGGGTCTGTTTCCCCAGTCCTGTGCATGTTCTGGCAGCTCTATGGTGGGGTTAATGGTGAACTCCTCCAAGAGAGTTTATGCCATACCCAGGTCTGCTGCACCTAGAGCCCCTGCCCCTGTAGCAGGCCCCTGCTGACCTGTACCTTCACATGAGGCATTCAAACACAGTTCTGTCTCAATATCTTTGGGGTCTCTTGGTCCTGGTGCACACAAGTTTTGTTTGAGCCCTCTAAGTGTCTCTGGTGGGTAAGGGATTTGATTCTAAACTAGATTTCGCCCCTCCTACCATCTTGCTGGATCTCCTCCTTTGCCCTTGGATGTGGAGTATCTTTTTTTGGTGGGATCCAACATTCCCCAGTCAATGGTTGTTCAGCAGAGGGTTGCAGTTTTGTAGTTCTTGCAGGAGAAGATTAGCACACATCCCTCTACTCAGCCATCTGCATTAACATTCTTCAAATGTGACTCTTGGAATTTCAGCTTTTGATTTATTTAAAAGTTAATCCAATCAGAAGTACCATAAAAAAAGAAAGTAAATAAACAGGCAAAAACACATTTATTGCAATGTCTCAGACTCCTGGATTATCTCATTTGCCCTAGACTTGAGTTACCTCAGATCAGGGTTTTCCTAATTATCAGCTTGAACTTTTTTCCTAATTGGAACTATTATAAGAAGGATTGTTTTCCTACTTATTTTAAATCACTTGTGTAGTATTCTCAGGAGAGTCCATCTTCCCATTCTAGTTGGGCTTAGGAAGATACACAGATGCACACAAAGGGGCAGGGTAGAAGGAGAGAGCTCCATAGGGAGAGTCGGACCTCTTTATCACTGACTGATGAAGGAAATATAGTTTAGGTTGAAGACTCAGAGTAGAAACACAGCAGAAGAGCAAAGGAAGTCTGGCTCAGTAGCTCTATATGGTTGACCATATTAGGGTAGGGAAAGACAGAGTCTTCACCTGTGTTTATTCCAAGTTTGGAACCCAACAGCAGCAAGGTCAGTAAATTAACTAATTTTGGGGAGTTGGGAGATATGTAGGGAAAGAAAAACACTTACACAGGACAATAGACAGCCCTAGTGTGCATGTAAAATCTGTGAGTAACTATTGGTAAGGCTGGGTAAGGAGGAATCAGGAAATTTTCCTGCATTGCAGGCAGATTCTTTACCATTTGAACTACCAGTGAAGACCTGTTATAAGCAAGTTAGTACAAAGCATAAATGTTTCAGTTGCTAAATTTCCCAAGAAATAGTAGGGATGCAAGTGGGGCCAAAGCCCATCAGATGGCTTTAAAACAACAAATGAGCATTGTGGTTGATTTCTGAAATGTTTCAGGACTCAAGTGAGATTTCCAGTTTGTTGTGAGGCATTAATATCATTGACAATTGTACTAGACTTTACTGAGATTTGGATAAATATAGAGAAGTGTTCATTGTGAGAAATCTAAGTTTTTCTTTTTGATTTCCATCTCTCTTATCTTTCTTCTACTTAGCCATGTCTTTTCAATAGAATGGGGGATTAGTTCTGCTCAGAGGCTCTTTCTTGAATGAGTAGACTGGTTCAGTTTTTAGGACCCTGTCTTAAAGGCCATAATCACAATGTAGGGACTACTACTGGGGACCTCAAGTCTTATGGGAAAGATCAGATATGTATATGAAAAATCAAGAACACTTGAAAAAATTTAAAAGGAAAAGATACATAGACATACAAATATTACAGGAAATAGAGTGATTTCTATTACATGTAGAATTATCTTGTTAAAATTAGAAAAGACACATGTATATTGGGCTGGCCAAAAAGTTCATTTGGGTTTTTCCCATAACATCTTTTGGAAAAATCTGAGTGAATTTTCTGGTCAACCCAATAGAATTTGGCTAGTTTAAAGAGAAGGTAGAGCTTATAAAGAACAAGAGGATATTTCATGCAGGGGGGATTTCTTTCAGGAATGCTCAGAGCCCAGAAACTGAAAGTGACATGTTTGGATTAACAGCAGGTTTAATAAACTGGATTGGAAATGAACAATTTTTCATAGCAACAGTAGACAAGATGGCTTTGTTTTCTGCTGAAATAACGAAAATGTCATTTCAGTACAATACTAAAGAAAGATGATGTAGTTGGGAGTTTTATGGGCCTTAGTCACATAATTGGGCATCCTGGTGGCTCAGATGGTAAAGAATCTGCCTGGAATCAGACACCTGGGTTCGATCATTGGTAGGGAAGATCTCCTGGAGAAGGAAATGGCTCCAGTATTCTTGCCTGGAAAATTCCATGGAGAGAGCAGCATGGCAGGCTACAGTCTAAGGGATCACAAAGAGTCAGACATGTCTGAGCACTTAACGTGTTCACTTTCAGTCACATAATCAATGAACAAATACATCTATAGGTAATATACATAAGAGAACATTAATAAAGCGTCCTTTCCTAATGTACCATGAGATTATTAATCAGTGACAGACAAAAGTGAAGCTTATTTTTTCCTTTCACAGTGATTATAAAAATGTTATCCTAAATAATCTGAGATTTTTTTCTTTTTAAAGACAAAACAATTTAGAGGAAGAACATAGTGAGAATGTAAAACTTAAGTATAGGTATGAAAGGGGAGTCACATGAATAAACTGATGTTATAGCAAGAATAGTCTTGAGGGAATAGAGGCTTATATGAAAATAGTAAGACTGGAAGTAGAAACCTTTGGTAACCTATTACAGTAGTGTAGACATTATTACTAAGCATCAAATTAGGGGTAAGATAAAAGAAATAAAATGTATTGGTAATACACCAGAAAAAAAGTTAAGCAGACTTCAATGATTAATTAAATTTGAGACATAAGAAGACAATAGATGCAAAAATGTGTAAAGTTGGTATCTAGAAGAACCAAGAAATAAGAAAGTCAGCAAGGGAAACTTGGTTGAGTGCTGGGTATAAGTATGGTATATTAATTTACTAAAGCTTTTGTAACAAGGTATCAGACTAAGTGACTTGAACAACAACAGTTTATTTTCTCACAGTTTTGAAAGCTAGGAAGATTTTGACAGAATTGATTCCTTTCAAGGCCTTTCTTCTTGGCTTGTAGGTGGTTGCCTTTTCCTTGACTTTTCTCAGGATGAAGACCAGTAAGCTAAGTTTTAACAAGTCCTCCAAGTTATCTTGATGCCTGATAAATTTTGAGAATTATTAATCTAATCTATTGGCTGTGCTTTCTGATTAACTTTTTTTCCGCACTCCAATTTTAGTTGTAAGCATCTATGCAATATGGAATATTCCTTCTTCTTCTACACTCCCAAGACAAGGATTTATCCAGATGCCAGCATTTTGTAAGTATACTTACTCTATGATGAATAGGAGACATTGCCTAGAAGTTTGAATGCAGTAGGATTTGAAAACCTCATTTCTTACCTGGAGATGGAGAATGCCAATGAAACGACAGCTCACCAGTTTATCTTCTCTGCTTTCCCTTATTCCTGGAGAGATTCTGTCATCTGTTTTGTTCTACTGCTCTTCATTTATGCATTCATTGTTGTTGGGAATGTGGTCATCATCACAGTGGTCCAGCTGAATATTCATCTCCACACTCCCATGTACTTCTTTATCAGTGCCCTTTCTTTCCTGGAGATCTGGTATACCATAGCTACCATACCAAAGATGCTCTCTTGCCTGCTTCGTGAGAAGAGCATTTCCTTAAATGGCTGTCTCCTGCAGATGTATTTCTTCCATTCCACAGGCATCAGTGAGGTTTGTCTCTTGACAGCTATGGCCTTTGACCGCTACCTGGCCATCTGCAGACCTCTTCATTACCCTACTATCATGACCCCAAAGTTATGTGCCTGGCTAACTTTAGGTTGCTGTGTTTGTGGTTTTGCCACACCCCTTCCTGAGATTGCCTGGATCTCCACACTGCCATTTTGTGACTTTAATCACCTGGAGCATATCTTCTGTGACTTCCTCCCAGTACTACGCCTGGCCTGCACAGACACACAAGCCATCCTCATGATTCGGGTAGTGGATGTTGTCCATGCAGTGGAGATTATTACAGCTGTGATGCTCATCTTCATGTCCTATGTTGGTATCGTGGCTGTAATTCTACGTATTCGTTCCACTGAGGGCCGTTGCAAGGCCTTTTCCACATGCGTCTCCCACCTCACTGTATTTCTGCTCTTCTTTGGCAGTGTAGCTCTCATGTACCTACGCTTCTCTGCCACCTACTCCTTATTCTGGGATACAGCCATTGCTCTGGCCTTTGCAGTTGTGTCCCCATTTTTCAACCCCATTATCTATAGCTTGAGGAATAAAGAGATAAAGGAAGCCATCAAAAAGCACATGAGTCAAGCTAACATCTTTTTTTCATAAGACCAGGGACCTCAAATAAGATCTAGTGTTTGGGAGTCTATGTAATTGTTAGAGTCTTTTTATCCTCGACTGTCTTCCATCTGTCTTTTTCTGTCAGTCTTTGGTTGAAACTGATCTCCCAAAGGTCACCAATAAACAAAATTCACTAATAATTGAATTCAATAGTTTTTTTCAACCTTTATTCAATTTGACACATTTTGAATTGGACTTTGTTGATTAGGTTTTCGCCACTCGATTTCTCCAAGATAAATTTAACTTGTGCAAATAATTGGGGTAAAAACTTAATTTTAATACAGTCAAGACATACGATTATAAGATATGGTAACTGAGCAACCATCTTTATAAGACTAAGTTCTCTCTCTGTTATTTACAACGAATATACTTGAAGAATTTAATCCTAATTTCTAATCGAGTGTCCATGTGTTGATAAATAACAGTCTAGATGTTTTTCAGTAGGTTCAATTATGAATCCTTTTTATGATTTTTACCTTGGCAGTACTACACAATATTAATTCCATGTCTGGGTCAATAACAGGGACTAAGGCCTGCATCCAACTGTAATGAGCCTATGTGCCAAGTTAGTGGAGGTTGATTTGCTGAACACCAAGTTAACTTCATTAATATTGATGACCACTAGAAATGAAGAGAATGGATAAACCTCTTTAAATTGACATAGAAAGAAGCCCCATAAAGGAGTTGGTTGCAGTTCTGCGGTAGTTAAGAAACATGGCAAAGAATCTCAGGCCAAGAAGTTCACTGAAGACAATTTTAAATGCAATAAATGAAGAAACAAAAACCTTGACTCTAAGAAAGTAAAGTGATGTAAGTAATCTACTAATTAGCTAATCAATATTTTTTCATGATACATTGAAAAATGTAATCCTTGGTTTCACTGTAATAACATGTAAAGTACTTATTAATGAAGGAGAAATATTAATAACTATCTATTTAGTGAATAAACCAGTATTAGCATGCTGCATTCAGATTGGTCCAGCCAATTGATCTACCATGTTGGACAACAGTGCTTCCCTTTTGACCTCTTCTCCCTTGGGTTTCAGGATGCTAAACTCCATTTTTTTAAAAATCTTACTTTGTTTGAGGGCTCTTTTTTTTGTGAATCCTTGTCTTTATACATGCTTCATAAAGGGTGATTTTCTCCAGGGCTCACACCTCAGTGGTGATGCAGTAATAAAGCTGATGACTATGCAAATGTTAACAGATTTTCACTTTTCCATAGCCCACCTATAGGAATCCTATGGTTGTCAGCCTTACTCCCCTACTAATATGCTACAGCCATGCCCTCATCCTGACCCCTAAATCTTATGATACTCAAGAATCAGACACAAAGACAAAAGTTAAGGGAAAGGTCTGATGAGAAAAGGCTAATGCTATCTAAAAGAACTCAGATAGAGAGAAAGAACGTGAGAGAAAAATCACAGTTTGTGCCTGGAGAGGTCTTGGTAAAGGGCAGTCATCAGCAAATACATTTGGCACAAGAGAATAAGGAAAAAGAGAAAAAAAGGGAAACAAGAAGTGTTCCTGTGTTTAAATAGTGTGTCTTTAATGTCCTGTTTTTAATGTTTTTCATAAAACGTAAGGAATGAAATTACAGATTGATTGACTAATTATTTAACTATAATTTTCTAAGTGTAATTATTGTTCCAGAATTGATATACAAAAATTCCAGATTATGAAAGGGTTATGCAGTTTTCATATCTGTTTTCTCTTTTTTAAGATTTTGTATTATACAATCTATTTCTCGATTAAAGTTCAATTAACAATCCAGTTTAGAAGAATAAAGAGAATTTTATCTGAGCCAAACTGAGCATTATAACCAGGGAGACAGACTCTCAGAAAGCTTTGAGAACTGTTTCACCTGTTAGAGGTCAGAGGCACAGTCAGATACATCTTCAAGACAAATGATATTGCAACAAATGACATACTGATGTATTACATAAAATTCAACAAGGATACATAGTCCAGGTAAGCATTTACAAAGCAAGCATCAAGTCATTATGACTCTTTGCCGAGTTGGGAAATAACAATGTTTATTTTAAAAGGAGTTACATTGCCAGGGTCAGAAGAAAGGAAAATAAGTGATCTTAACTGCCCAGCAGACACTCCCATCTTTGCGAAGTTCTTTTTGATATGTAATGCAGGTGCACACTGCACATTAGGGAGAGAGAGAGGGTGCCCAAATGGACACAAACAGAGAATTTTATGTTGAAATTTTCTTGTCATGCCTTAAAATAGAAACTTTGTTTATCACTTTCCTGAAAAAGAAAATGAAAGTGTTAGTTGCTAAGTTGTGTTTGACGACTCTTTGCCACCCCATGGACTGTAGCCTGTCAGGCTCCTCTGTCCACAGAATTCTCCAGGCAATCATACTGGAGTAAGTTTCCATTTTCTACTCTAGGGGATCTTCCCAACCCAGGGATTGAACCAGAGTCTCCTGCACTTCGGGCAGATTTACCATCTACTACTTTCCTAGTCCCTCAAATTTTACCCTTGTCATTTATCTTTATCATTATCACTTATTTATCATTATAATGTATAAATTATCTATAAATTATATTATTATTATTGTTGTATCATTATTGTTTATCACTTATGTCATTTATAAATGACATTTACATATATTACATAAGTGACATTTATGCCATTATCATTTATCATTGTCTCTAAAAAAATTATATGGCTGAAACTTCCACACTTTCTCACCTTTCAGTCTGCTCTTCCAACTGAGACAACGTTATTTCTTAAAACAGCTATTATTGCTTTACTACTCTGTTTAAAAACCTTCTAAGACTAAACACACCCTCACTCCAAATTGCAAATGTAATTTTACTAGCTAAACTGTGTATGTGTGCATGCTATTCCAGTGTGTTGAATAAAGACAATTTCAAATTGAGAGAAAAGCTAAAGGAAAAGAAACAGCATACAGCAGGGTCTGATGGTCAAAAGTAAGGACACCATTCAGAGGGGCGATCACTGTGCTGACCTGCTGGTGGAACTTCTTACATGATTTCTTTTTTTTTTTTTGGATTCACATTACTGAGAATTGAGCAGTGAGTTCTTTTACACTGTATTACACCTCACCAACCTATTTATTATCTGATACTTGCGGAATATTATATTAAATAAGGGGCTTCCCAGGTGGTGCTGGTGATAAAGAATCTGCCTGCCAATGCAGGAGACTCCAGTTTGATTCCTAGGTTGGGAAGATCCCCTGGAAAAGGGACAGGCTACCCACTCCAGTATTCATGAGATTCCCTGGTGGCTCAGATGGTAAAGAATCCACCTGCAATGCAAGAGACCTGGGTTTGATCCCTGGGTTGGAAATATCCCCTGGAGGAGAACATAGAAATTCACTCCAGTATTCTTGCCTAGAGCATCCTAATGGCACAGGAGCCTGGCAGGCTGTAGTCCATGGGGTCGCATAGAGTCAGACTCGACTGAGTAACTAAGCACAGCACAGCACAACTTTGGAGAATCTGAGGTAATAAGAGTTAAAGTGAATATCATTCACTGCAAAGAGGTCTTTCTTTTTTTTTTTTGAATGACAATATTTAATATTTTAAATTTAGGAGACAAATTTGGAGGCTTCTTTAAACGAGAACTCACTCTAGAAAAACAAAAGTAAAGTCTTAAACGTAAAATAATGATGGCCTCTACTCCACAGGAAAACATTTTTTACATTAAAATCAGTGTATTTTTCCTTGTTGTTAAATGAGTTGAGAAAATTGAACTTTAAAATTCCACAGTAAGCATGTGAATTTTAGCGTTGCAAATTGGGGACACTTTAGAATTTGAGGATATAAAGCACCTCTTGCAGTTTCTGAGTCCAGGAAATGAAGATCTGATAACTGAGAAGAGACTCAGGAAAGCTGGGCAGTGCTGATTAAATGAGTGTGAGAAGCACAGTTCTGCCCAGAGCTGATAACTATGATCAAATACAGCAGTTCTCAAAAGTACTCCCACCCTGTAAAATTGAGTATAAGACTTCTCTTTAATGAAGCTGCCTGTAATGGAACTTAGTTTTCTCTGTAATCTCTCAGCACTCATTTATATAAAGGGCTACATACAATTTTAAAGATTGAACATGATTCTTAACCTCCACAATGTCTCCCATACATTCTTTACCTGAGTCTCCTGTACTCAGGGCCTCAATGTTGTCAGTGCCAATAACCATTCTTGGAAAAATTTAATAGTGGCAAGGTCAGAGGCCCAATATTAAGCTACCAGGGTTCAAATTTTCTCATCATGCCCTTCCATCAATCCGAAGGAAACATCCTGACACTTGTACTAATACATTCCCTAAGATTTGTGTTCATGCCTTTAGCACCCAAATTTGACTTTTATATAATCAAACTGTATGAAAAAGTAAAGTTAATAATATACTTTCAAGAAGAGAATTTAAAGCTCTCCCAGTTTCTTTAGGTGAGATGATCCAGGGTGAAGGGAAACTAGAAATGTAGAATCTTGGTCTACCCTAGTAGACCACGAATACTATATTATTCAAGTTGGATCTATAGTGGAATGATGTTTGACATGGATAGACCCACTATTTTTTAGGATCTGAAGCCATCCCAATCTTTTATTTTGATATGTTTACTTCATTTCTTAAAAGTTGTATAAAAGAACTATGTGTTTGGAGGATTTCTGCTTTCTATTCTCTTCATTAAAAATTATACATACAATAAATAGTATGACTTTATCCCAAAGTTTAGAACTTTGTTCCATTTTTAGATATTTTATGGCTTCATTAGTTTGTCAAATGTTGTTGTTCAGTCGCTCAGTCATGTCTGACTCTTTGAAATCCCATGTACTGCAACACACCAGGCCTCCCTGTCCTTCACTATGTCCCAGAGTTTGCTCAAACTCATGTCCATTGAGTCAATGATACCATCCAACCATCTCATCCTCTGTTACCCCCTTCTCCTCTTACCCTCAATCTTTCCCAGCATCAGGGTCTTTTGCAATGAGCCAGCTCTTTGCATCAGGTGGCCAGAGTATTGGAGCTTTAGCTTCAGAAATCAGCCCTTCCAATGAATATTCAGGGTTGATTTCCTTTGGATTGACTGACTGGATCTCCTTGCAGTCCAAGGGACTCTCAGGAGTCTTCTCCAGCACCACAATTTGAAAACATTGATTTTTCAGCACTCAGCCTTCTTTATGGTCCAACTCTCACATCTGTACATGACTACTGGAAAAACAAACAAACAAGAAAACAAACATAGCTTTGACTATACAGACCTTTGTCAACAAAGTGATGAGGTATCCTAATTTTTGTTTCACAAAATGCAAATAAGCAAGCATGTATCTTACTTCCTTTGTTCCTTTTATTTAAATGATTAAGGGTAAGGTTAAATCAGATTTTTAAAAACCCAAGCTGTGAGACCAAGAATAAAAGTTTCTCCCTATTTTAACAAAGTCTCTACAGCAAGAATTAGGATGTCTTGTTGCTTAAAGACTGTTAAAAATCTGCAGCTGAGTTTTAATGGAGTTGGTGATTTGTATTTCTGAGAGACAGGTTGGGACAAGAACCTATGCATGCCTTGAGTTCTTGTAATTCTGTACAGAGTATGAAGAATGGGCAACCCAGAATTCCTTCCTGATTTATAATTCTCAGATGTAAAATTTAAAGGTAATTGAAGGAACAAAACATAATCTTAACACATTGTCCTATCTTACATCTATAACAGTTTTTTTTTTTTCTAAATTTCGTCTAAGAATTTTGCTTTCATTTTTTTTTTTTATAAAGTTCTGTTGAAGACCTTTGAGAGCCACAGTCCCCTCAAAGCGCTGAGTCACCCAGCATCTGTGAAAGTTAGCAGCTACCTCAGCTCAATCTGTCTCCTGAAGATAGGGTAAATTGTAGTTGGCGGGATTCTGGCCCAAGCAAGGGGCTTTTTTTTTTTTTCCTTTGTCTTGCCACATATGTAACGTTTCTTTCATCTCTATCTAAGTTAGACTAAACAATTACATGTGAATTGTTTCTCTTTCTTTCTCTGTCTTTTGGATACATTTTATTTGGCAGGTTCTTGACCTTTAGGAAAAGCATAACACTTTCCAAAGGAAACCGTGAGTACAGAATTCTTTACCAGACAATTTGTCACCGATATAGTTAGGAAAGCTGTCTCCTTTGAACTTTCGGTGCTATCTTTGACAGGATCAGCAAGAATAGTTTCTTGATTCTTAAGAAGTAAAGAAGCTTAATTTTAATTCTCTTTTTTATGAATGTATCACTTTAAACTGACCTTGAGCTTGTGACTATACAGCACCAAAATCCAGCAGTGAGCTGTTTACACAGGTTCACATGGAGAACAACCTGATAACTTAGAGCAAAATAACACACAATAAATGTTTGAGTCTCCATAGAAGGATTTAATTTTATAACCAAACTAGTAAAGGCCATCCACAGAATAACAGTTATGTATAGAAGGAGACGAAAGTCTAAATCTTCTATTGAATGTTTTCAGTGAGGTAAACTAGGAAAAACTGTGCTTATATCCAGATAAATCAAGATGTATCCTATGGAGATTTTGCTGGATGTTGTCACAAATAAATTGGATCCCACTATTATTGGAAAATAATACATGATGTTATTTGATAATACAATGTTTTATATTGCAAAAGTCAATTACCAAGATGCTAATAATTTGAAATTTGTGGTAATTAGATTGTAAATGTGCTAAATTTTTTATTTGTAATGTTTATGAATAAAGAAAATAAAAAAGTAAATAATATATTAGTTATATTTTTACATAAATTTTTTTTGGACTTTGGGGTATAGCATTTGTCAAAATTAATTGCAAGCCATTTTTATTTATTCATTAAATTAGGTTTGTCATGATCAGTACATGTTAACACCTTTTAAGCTTTTGAAAGCAGTAAAATTGCATTTCTTTTTATGCATCTGAAAATGTGATTTTGCTAATTTAAACTTGCTTTTAATTAGTCTAATAATACATGTTATAGAACTTTATTGTTAATTAAGTTTATTAATATGGGCAGATGTTTATGTAAAAAGTTGGAAAAGTATTCTGAATGATCAAGAATTATTAGCCTGAATTGTAGCTGTATATGGTTAAAATTATATAAATGTACTACAGCCTTTCTAAAAAGAGACTTTTATAGGTATAAAGATATCTGAACGTAAGTCCAACATAAGTAAATGCCTTGAGACATTTAAAAAGACAGAATATTAGAGAGAGAGAGAGAGAAAAGAAAAAAAAAAAACAGTTTACTAGAGGCTTGAGAACCAGCAATAAGTAGAAACTTTTTAATTTGCAGGCTATGGAGAGTGATGGGCCAAAGGTGCTGGAAACAGCAGAAGAGATCCAGGAGAGGCGTCAGGAGGTGTTGACTCGGTACCAGAGGTTCAAAGAACGGGTTGCTGAGAGGGGTCAGAAACTTGAAGATTCCTATCACTACCAGGTTTTCATACGAGATGCAGATGATCATGAGAAATGGATCATGGAGAAAATCAAGATTGCAAGTGATAAAAGCTATGAAGACCCAACGAACATACAGGTTCTTCAGTTTCGCTGACTTCCCCGGAGTAGACTCTAAATTCTCTAGGGAGGGAAACATTTTTATAATGTATGTACATTTGGTAAACTCTAGAGGGATGCTGTAATAGAAAGATTAGACCTTGGGAACTGTATGTAATTCTGTCTCTAAATAGTCCATGTCTTCAACTCCTTAAGCCTCAAAGTCTTATTTACACAGGAAACACATTCTAGATAATACTTTATAAATGTAATATTGCTCTGAACTTAAACCATGGGCAAAACACTGAGAATTCAAAGAATTTATGATGTACTATGGAATTTCAATGTTTGTGACATTATGGATGGAATTGAAGTAAAGAGACATCAGTACTTCTGAACCAACTTATCTTTGCTCTCCTCAGAAAGATATGATTTAACCAGGGTTTTTCCCAGTTGGCTGTTCATGACTCTTGTTTAGTCCAAATGAGAGGTCTCAGATAGAGAGGTTTGGCGGAAGCTCCCCCTACTACTTGTATTACAGAATAAAGCATAGTTAGGATCAGAAGAAAGGCTTGTATGCCTAAAATGGGCAATGGATATCAGGAAGGAAGCACCTAGAACAAGAACAAAGTGTTACCTACTAAATGCATCAATCTATATATGACAACAAGAGTATAATTTGGCATGAAAATACTTTCCAATTAAAATAAAAACCACTGTTGTCATGATCATTTTCCTCATTGTTCACTACTTCCAGTAGGATTTAGTTCCTCTTTTACTAAAAGGAAAAATTCTGTTACATTGTTTCATTTCCACAGAAGGCAATTAAGACTTTAATGTAATATTTATTGGAAATTTCCCAAAGGCAGTAAGGACTGAAAAAACCTTCTTCTGTGGTCCTGGACATTGGATCTGGGATCTATGAAAACCCTTATGTGATGATTCTGCCACAGCCACTTCTTTTAGGATAGGACTCCTCCAGCTATGGTCATTGGTTATCATTTAATCTATGCTGGGAAACAGGTTGTTCTGCCTGCAAGAAAGCAGAGGAATAAAAAAACGATTTTATGGTCCAGGAGACCAGGCTCCCTTAAGCCATAAACTTTGATTTCTAATCTTCAGGGGAAATATCAGAAGCATGAATCCTTTGAAGCAGAGGTACAAGCAAAATCAAGGGTCCTTCCTGATCTGGAAGAAACCAGGGAGACCCGATTTCCTGAGGGGCATTTTGCCCATGAGGACACCAAGGTAAATATATGGTAGGGCTCTGTGAATGATGCTTCTAATTGTTGATTATGTTATCAGAGTTTTCATTGATTACAACAGGTGTAAACCTTGATACAACTGACTTGGAACCATGGTTCTGCCTCTTATATTTTACTTGGATTGTGGAAGGAAAAAATGGTGGGATGTGCTAGTGTTCCTAGGAATGGGGAGAAGAGGTATGGCACGAAGCTCTCATCGAATAGTGTCACCTTCCTCCTTATGCCATCACAGGATGGTTTGGCTCAAGATCAAACCCACTTCAACCCAGATGAATTGGCTTTCCCAAATATCCTTTGACTAATTCTTCTAAGCACGGAGTTAGTGCTTAAAGTTGGTGCTTAAACTCTCTAAACAAGGGATGCTGTTTCTTTGAATCTTCTCTGAAATCCTTCTCCCTTTGTCTATGATGCCTCTTTCACTTCAGAGCTCACATGCTATGACTACCATTGTAGTTCTCCAAGCCTTCGAACCCTGAAGATCAAAGAGCACCACCACCATGGAATCCATTATTAATTTATCAGCTTTTTTCTAAGTTAATTCATATATTCTCCTAAAATGTTTGTGTTGATAGAGTCAGTTCAGGTTCTTTTTGTATTAAGTGAAATATTTTTTACTGTTTAACTGTTTCTAAAATTGTCAAAAGAAATGTGTGTTACATATTTATAAGCTGGGGCTGTTTTTCCATATCTAGCATACAAATTCTAGTTCCTTCTACTGTCAACAAAACATGGTCAGGCGATACAGACTTTAACATGAATAAACCTTATTAGAAATAAGATTCTATAACAAGAATAACTCAAAATTTACCTGTTATTAAATAAAAAGGATTTGGTCAAATTGCACAAAAACCAGTCCCTTACATTAATTAAAATAGTTGAGAAATATCTGAAACATCTTCACATCTATCAGAATTACTGAGATTATAGTGATCCTGTAGCACTGCAGGATCCATAGATAAATGTGATCTATATGCTACATGTTACCTTAGAGCCATGAAGTAGTTGAAAAAAACAAGATTCTTGAAGACATAATATAAATGATACCTTCAATTTTACAAAATACATAAAACCTGGTCTTCTAAGCTAACCTAGCATTAGAGCCCTCAACTATATAGTCTCTCAAGTTCTGTTATTGCTTTGGTGACCCTATTTCCTTTGTAAGTCAGAAAAACTTGTAGCTCTTATCCCTTCTGACAAACAGTCCATGCCAAATTTTTTCTGTGCCTTTGTCAGTACTTTGAACACTCTCTCTGTATCTTCTGCCTATCAAAATTCTATCTATCCCTCAAGGTCCAATTCAAATGAGCACCATTTTTAAAATGAATTTTTATTCCATCCTGTCTTATTGTTTGTAATCATTTCATCCTCTAAAACCCCCAAATGTTATTATTTATTTTTCTTTATGGAAGATCATATGATTTAATGGCTATTCCCATACATGCCTCTTTTAAATATTTTTGAGCAATTAATGCATGAGTTAGTGGCACGAGGGATTTTTATCCAGATCCCTCTCTGCACAGATCTCTGAGTCTATTCCTGCTGCTCCACAGCAGGGAATGTGCCTGAGTGGTTTTACTTCTCCCAAAGGGCCTTCTGAAGGAACTGAACAACCTGTGGGACCTGCTGCTGGAGCTGACCCGGGAGAAGGGTGCCCTGCTGCTGCAGGCCCTGAAACTCCAACAGTACTTCCAGGAGTGTGCTGACATCTTGGAGTGGATTGGAGACAAGGTATAGGACCAAACAGCCTGTATATTGGATTTTCCATCGCTCTGGCCCAGATATCAAATAGCAATTTAATGTGGACTTTACCTGGTGGCTCAGATGGTAAAAATCCGCCTGCAATGTGGGAGACCTGGGTTCTATCCCTGGGTTGGGAAGATCCCCTGGAAAAGGGGATGGCTACCCACTCCAGTATTCTTGTCTGGAGAATTCCGTGGACAAAGGAGCCTGGCAGGCTACAGTCCATGGGGTCGCAAGAAGTGACATGCGATGCAACTGAGAGACTTTCACTTTCACCTTTTTTAAAGAAGTCAGGGTATCTGTTCCTGGTCTTAGTTCCTTGGAAGAGAGAGGAATGTTAGCAAAGATTTAGAGGTATTCTGGAAGTAGGCAACATTATAGGTGGATAAGTCTAAATGTATGAATCTGAACATGAAGAAGGCAAGACATATAAAAAAATGTGTATTGAAAGATCATCTAGGATTGCCCCCCTTCTACCTTCCATGAGCTTTCATGAGATTTTCATGAGATTTTTTTTCATGAGGTTTTCAGTCCTACTCTGGGTCCAACTGAGAGAATTGCCAGTTTTTCCCTTAATCCTTTGTCTCTTAGTACCTATAACTAGAGAGGTTTCTATCTTCTATTACTTGAAGAATAACCCTATGGTTAGGATGGAAAATTTACACAGGCAAGCATTCAGCACAATACTTTTGTAAATACTCAGTATGTTGAATTGATCAGAACCAGGATGAATTTACTTTTATGTTCCAAACCACAAAAAGGTTCTTCCAGGGGCACTTGCTGACAATGTCCCTGGTCTTCCCAAAGAATTACCCCAAAGACCACTGTCCCCTGAGTCACAGTGCCACATCAGGAAATATACCCTTGCTCTGACTCTTTCTTGAAGGAGTTCTCCCAGGTTTGACCAGTATCTCCTTCTGAGTTATCCTGGGAATGCAAATGTAAGCAAGGGTTTGGGGCATTTGACTTGTGGGAATCCCTAAATATTTGCCGGTGACCTAATAGACCTTTCTATGTCTACAGGAGGCTCTGGTGACATCAGTGGAGTTGGGTGAGGACTGGGAGCGCACAGAGGTTCTGTATAAGAAGTTTGAAGAGTTCCAAGCAGATCTGGCAGTTCGAAAGGAGAGAGTGAATGAAGTGAACCGATATGCCAATGAGTGTGCAGAGGTGAGGTGGGGAATAACAGAGCCAATCCAGGGAAAGGGTTCTGATCTTCAAGAAGATTGCCTGGGCATTTGTGGAAGGGACAAGAAAGATACATAGGGCATTGTGAGCAAACAGAGGTATGCCTGTCCCTGGAGTAACATGCCCAGAGCAGCTTTCTCTCATTTCTGAATTTATCCCTTGCCAATCTACAGAAATAGAGGTGTGAGTGAGTGAGTGTACATGGGTTTATGTAAAGAAATTCAGTCCACAATGAGGTTACTCTTGCACTGTGCAGTGCATTGATTTCTCAAGTTTATGAAGCACCAGAGTAAAGTGGCAAAGAATATAAAATAACGGTGGCTTCTCATAATATATATGATATCATTAAACAAATTTTTCTGTGCTTTAAGGGGGAAGGAAAAAGAGGTAGATTTACCTTCATTTACTTAAGAAAGTGCTTAAATAAGCTTTTAATTTCTGAGCACACAAATACTCAGTGTGTGACTAAATACCCTTAACATGTAAGAACTGGGAAGTCAGTCTGATTTTATATATATGTGAAGGAATTGAACAGAAACTGCAATAGCTGGCTATCATGCTTTTCCATTTAAAGTTTTATGATCACTGCAACTATATAATGGGAATGATATTTATGTGTAAATAGAATCAAGATTTCAGGATTAATGGGTACCAGAGTAGGGAAAATAAACTATTTCTCAATTTTTTCCAGGCCTCATTTCCAACAGTCCTTAAATTTCTCCCTCTAACATGACTGAATTTTTCTTATTGTGCAGATTTTTTTTTAGTTATCTGTTACTATCTACCAAACTACTACAAAACTTAAAACAGAAAACATCTTATTTTTTCATGATTAAGTGAGTCAGATTCACTGATTAGCTGCTCAGCTGGGCCATTTTGATCTCACCTGATATTCTTAAGTAACTACAGTTATGCAGTGACTCATTTGGTGTACAGGATCTAAAACAACCTTCCTTCCATGTCTAAGGATTTGGCAAGGATAGTGCAGGCTTTCTCCATATGCCCTCTCATCTTTCAGTAGATCATACTTTTTAATGTGTTCCAAGAAGGAAGAACTGAAGCTGAAAGGCCTCTTGAGGCCTAAGTACTGGGGCTTATGAAATATTATTTCTACTTGTAAACAAGGAAGGAGAAGAAAATTCTGTCTGAAGAGGCTGCAAAATAGAAATGGAAATAGGAATAAACAGGGATAGGAGAGGGTAGGGAGACCTGGTATATGGGAACTACTCAAAATTGCCAAGTATCAAAATGGGCTGATGCTGCTAGCTTTATCTGATAAACAGAAATCTCATTGCTTCAGACAGTCTACAAAACTATATGAACTTTTCTGCAAAATTAAATTTATCTGCATGTTTGTCTAGTTCTGGAAAGAGGGAAATAGCTTGAACTATATTCTCAAAGGTGTCAGGGCCCCAAAAGAGCCAAAACTCACAGTATTAGAGTTTTGAAAAACAAAGTCAGATTTCACAGAAGGAATTTTCTCTTCCTTGGTTTCCAGGATCTTGAGGGAAGCTAGCAGCCATCAACATGATGGAGTTCTGAAAATAATGAGGTTGGGCAACCTATGTTAGTAGACTAGTCTTGAGCTGTGGGCAGAAGATACAACATCTGGTAGTTTGGTTTTCTAGATTTGGGTGATGTGGATCAAGTAAAAGGGACCAGGGCTCCGGTGAAGTGCAGTATCTGGCTAAATGGCTATCCTCCGCTTCTGACAAAGTATGGACCAGTGTGAAATAAGAAGTGTTTAAATGTTTTTTCTGCATTAGTCCAACACTGACTTACTCCCACAGGAAAAGCATCCTGAGCTGCCCTCGATTCAGTCAAAGCAGAAGGAGGTGAATGCAGCGTGGGAGCGTCTCCATGGTCTGGCTCTCCAACGACGGAAGATGCTGTCCAGTGCTGTAGACCTCCAGAGATTCAAAAGGTAGGAATCTGGCCCCTGAATTGTAGGAAACTACAATAGCACCAGGCTGGGTATTTGGGTTAGCCTCTGTCTACTGTCAGCAATTAGTGGCCAATACTTTGAATCAAAGAAAAGCACGTGCTTGCCTTTAAGACAACAAGGGACAGAATAGTTAAAATTGTGATCAAGTCAATAGCCAAGTATGTGTTAAATGGAGCTTAAAGTAATAAAATTAGCACTAGTGAATTAGTGATGGAAGTTCTGCAGGGGCAAAAGCAGAAAGAGAATGGAGGGTGAGGTTGGGAAGAAGGGCATTTGTGAAGAGCTAACCTAGAAGTATATTTGGAGGGTCAGTTGACAGGATGCCCAGGTCTCTACATCTCAAAACTTTAAAGTAGGAACTCTTTAAAAATCTTTGTGCATTTATTCTATTTTTGGCTGTACTGGGTCTTGGTTGTTGTGGGCGGGCTTTCTCTAGTTGAGGTGAGCCTGGCTTTACTTTTCAGTGTGGCGGGAGGGATTCTCATAGTGGTGGCTTCTCTTGTTGTGAAGCACGGACTCTAGGTGCATGAGCTTCAGTAGTTGTGGTGCACGGGCCTAGTTACCTCTTTGCATGTGGGATCTTCCCGGACCAGGGATCGAACCCACGTGCCCTGCATAGACAGGTGGATTGGCTAAGAATCCTCTTAACCAATGGATCACCAGGGAAGCCCCAAAACAGGAATTCTTTATGCTATTTTTTTGCTGGTGTGTGGGAAGATAGGATAATTCCTGATAGGATGAGTGAGGCTGGTCCTGCTGGGTGCTGTTTGCGCTGGAATGCTTGCCTTCTTCCTTTGCTGGAGCTCATGGGGATGTCTGGCAGGGATGTGACTGAAGCCATCCAGTGGATTAAGGAGAAGGAGGCTCAAGTCACATCTGAGGACTATGGCAAAGACCTTGTGAGCTCTGAGGCACTGTTTCACAGTCACAAGACGCTTGAGAGGAACCTTGCAGTCATGAGCGACAAGGTAAGCCTGTGGGATGAAAAACTAATGTCCTTGAGTTAGAAGAGCCAAATGATGTTCACCTTGTCTCCATAAGTAAGTGAAGTCGCTCAGTCGTGTCTGACTCTTTGCAATCCTATGGACTGTAGCCTACCAGGCTCCTCTGTCCATGGGATTTTCCCAGGCAAGAATACTGGAGTGCGTTGCCATTTCCTTCTCCACTTGTCTCCATAGAACACAGTAAATTTATTATTTCAATGAAGGAGAAATTTTGTGCCACCTGAATATAACTCTTTATTCTAGTTTATAACTTGTACATGATTCTTGGATATCTAGTATTTTATTTAAATTATTTTTATTTAAATGATCATATATATTGTATGTATATGCTTATGCCTTTTGCAATATATTTCATAATTTAAAACCAAAATAGATAGCTTCATGAATGGTTTCCTACCTAACTACATCTTCTCCCATTGGAGATGAACCTTGTTTCTTTTTGTCCTTTACTCAGTAGAAAAGGGAGAAAATTTCTTCTTCTCCTTTTATAATAAACATAGACACTAAAACACTCTACTCAACCCACCTTTGGGTTTTCTTCTGGAAGCTGAAAGACCTCAATTCCTGTACCTATGGCAGGCATAGTCACACTAGAACTTGGAGTAAGCCTATATTCTTGAATGATTCCCATTCTTTTTCCCCTCACAACTTTAACCATAATTTAAACTAATTACTCCTCAGCTTTTACAGTGGAGTCAGCCCACAAGAAGATCCCTAGTTGCTATGCTTTAATCATAGTTCTATCCCTTGGTCCAGTTTCTGAAAAATATTTCACCAGTCTACTTCTTTTTTTCTTCCTCATTTCCCCCCTTTTATTTTTTCTAATTATGAGTGATAAAATACCATGACTTAATGAATAATAGTAATGAAATCTCATCTTAGACAACTCCTGATTATAATTCAGTATAGTAGAAGGACTAATGGTAACATGGAATTTTCCCTAGTAACGCTGCTCTTCAGGAATTGTGTTCAAAATGGCCTGGTATTACTGAAATTTTCTTGGCCAAAATTTTCCTTAGCAGAAATATCTTTCTGATTCCTATGGTAATGTTTATGAAAACAGTATAAAGGTTAATGAAGGAGCGATATACGTCCAAATATTGCCTCTGATACTGATTCATTGAATGAACTTGGGCAGATAAAATACTTAGCCTCTCAGTTTTCACATACAAGGGGAACAAGAATAGTTTCTGCCTCATAGTCTTATTAAAGGGAGACTATAAAACAAGAAAACACATGTGACATGCTTAACCCAACAAGAGACAAAAAGCAGTCGGTAAATTATTATTGTTAACATAGTTACATGAATATATTAATATAGATATATCCATATAAATGCACTAATATGTCATTCTTACTCATATAATTATTATGTTACATCCCTCCCATAAAACTTTGTCAGGAAGATCAGAATACTTGGAGTTCCTACTGAGTTTCTTTTTACCTTTTTTTAAAATTATATATTAAGTTTGAGATACTCCAGTACTCTTGCCTGGAAAATCCCATGGATGGAGGAGCCTGGTAGGCTACAGTCCATGGAGTCGCTAAGAGTCTGACATGACTGAGCGACTTCACTTTCACTTTTCCCTTTCATGCCCTGGAGAAGGAAATGGCAACCCACTCCAGTGTTCTTGCCCGGAGAATCCCAGGGACGGCGGAGCCTGGTGGGCTGCCGTCTATGGGGTCGTACAGAGTTGGACACGACTGAAGCAACTTAGCAGTAGCAGTACAGCATTATCATTCAGTTCAGTCTCTCAGTTGTACCCAACTCTTTGCGACCCCATGAACCACAGCACGCCAGGCCTCCCTGTCCATCACCAACTTCTGGAGTCCACACAAACCCATGTCCATTGAGTCAGTAATGCCATCCAACCATCTCATCCTCTGTCCTCCCCTTCTTCTCCTGCCCTCAATCTTCCCCAGCATCAAGGTCTTTTCAAATGAGTCAACTCTTCACAACAGATGGCCAAAGTACTGGTGTTTCAGCTTCAACATCAGTCCTACCAATGAACACCCAGGACTGATCTCCTTTAGAATGGACTGGTTGGATCTCCTTGCAGTCCAAGGGACTCTCAAGTGTCTTCTCCAACACCACAGTTCAAAAACATCAGTTCTTCAGTGCTCAGCTTTCTTTATAGTCCAACTCTCACATCCATACATGACCACTGGAAAACCATAGCCTTGACTAGACAGACCATTGTTGACAAAGTAATGTCTCTGCTTTTTAATATGCTATTTAGGTTGGTCATAACTTTCCTTCCAAGGAGTAAGCATCTTTTAATTTCATGGTTGCAGTCACCATCTGCAGTGATTTAGGAGCCTAGAAAAATAAAATCAGCCACTGTTTCCACTGTTTCCCCATCTATCTGCCATGAAGTGATGGGACCAGATGCCATGATCTTAGTTTTCTGAATGTTGAGCTTTAAGCCAACTTTTTCACTCTCCTGTTTCACTTTAATCAAGACATATGTATATACTATAAAGTCACTGTCTAGCACCATACTGTTGACCCACCTTCACATGCTAGGTTTCTTTTTCATCCCAAAGGTGAAGGAGTTATGTGCCAAAGCAGACAAGTTGAAGCTTTCCCATCCTTCAGATGCAGCTGAAATCCAACAGATGAAAGAGGATCTGGTCTCCAACTGGGAACATATTCGCAACTTGGCTACCAGCAGATATGAAAAGCTGCAGGCTTCTTATTCGTGAGAAAGCCTTCTTTTCTATTATGTTAACTACCTCTACAGGGTCAGAGTGCAATATTAAAATAGAAATAAAAGAGTAAAAGGAATAAAATAATGAATGACTCGGTCTCCTGCCTGCTCAGTAGAGGCAAAAAAAATTTTAATTTTCCATAAGTCCTTTGCAGGATGATATAATCCTCAGAATGACATCTCCTTTCACCTATACCCTTTCTGTCTTCCTCTGTTTGTATAGTTATAAGAAGCTATGAAGTGGTCCATGAAGCTGAAAAAGTAACTGAAGAAACAGGTCAAAATCCTGGCCCTAGTTAAGGAATTGGAATTAATTTCCAAGCTGAAGAACAGAAAATAAATCTAGAATTGTTTCCTAAATGTAGGCCAGCTTATTAATAAAAAAGAAAAAAAAAGACTTGGACATCATTTCTGTACTTAATTTTTATGATTAGTTTTTAAATCACCAGAAAATAGAATTTATCTTATTGATGTGATTGAAAATTAAATGGTGAAGCTTTGATTTTTTGAATAGGTAATTTTTTTTGGTGACTTTTGTTTTCACTGATATGGTAAAGAGTGAATTAAGATACATGAGGGCTCCTAATCCTAACTGTAGCTGCCCCTTGTCAAAAGGTGCTTCCTGTTGTTGATGTTATGTGATTATGTATTGGCCTCATAGTACTTTACCAAATAGTACTTTACTTCAAGTGTTTCTGGAGTGTGACTGTGATGTTGGAGATGTCATGCCCAAGTGCTTCATCACACAAAGACACATTCACCCTAGGAATATACAATCTAGAGTGAAGGATTTATAGCCAGCATTGCTAAAGGAATAGGGAAGTATATCAGAGGAATGAAGGGTTAGGTTTAATGCAAAAAGATGTTGTACGTCTTAGCCCAACCCATCTCTGACTCTTTGGTCAATGTCCGTTTTCATCTGGTTCCTCCTTTCTGTCTCTTCCTTTACCTTTTCCAGGTACCAGAGGTTCTTATCCGACTATGATGAGCTCTCAGGTTGGATGGAGGAAAAGACTGCTCTGATCAATGCTGATGAACTGCCCATAGATGTGGCTGGTGGGGAAGCCCTACTGGACAGGCATCAGCAGCATAAGGTAGAGAGGAAGAGCCTCACTGGTAGGAAGAAGGAGGAGGTGCCAACAATGCCAGAAGATTTCTTGCTTCATTTTAACACATTTTTGTCTTGTGGTCACAGCATGAGATTGATTCTTATGATGACCGATTTCAATCTGCTGATGAGACTGGTCGAGCCCTGCTGGATGCCAATCATGAAGCATCTGATGAAGTTCTGGAAAAGGTAATCCAGTTTAACAGAATGTGTGAAATTTTGATACATAGCCTTCACTTAATCTCTTACTAACTGACAATCTCTGAATGGAAAGAAGGTGGAAGACATATAAATATCTTAACATAGATCCAGATTTCACATCGCTTCCTTCATATGTTGCTTTAGCTAGTTTGAAGGTTTTGAAATTCTCAGATCTTGATGTGTGCTTCCTCATCTCTGAGACGTTAGTCAGTCTAACTAATTTCATCACTTGAAAGTGAAAGCATTAGTTGCTCAGTCATGTCTAACTCTTTGTGACACCATGGACAGTAGCCTGCCAGGCTCCTCTGTCCATGTAATTCTCCAACAAGAATACTGGAGTGGGTAGCAATTCCCTTCTCCAGGAGATCTTCCTGACCTGGGGATTGAAACCAGGTGTCCTGCAAGTGCAGGCAGATTCTTTACCATCTGATCCAAGAAATCTCCACGCCATCTTGCCTTGTCATATGTGCTCTGTTGTGTCACTTTCCCATGCTAGTCTCTAGATGGTGAATTCTTTGAGGACTGCTCCTTATTCATCTTTGGGATCCCTAAGGTACCTAGCATGGTTCCTGGTACATGGCCCCTTTTCTTATCTCCTCTATACAACCTCATATCAAACTGATTTTCCTATATCTGTGTTTCTGAAATCTTCATTAAGCAACAGGAAAGCTTTACACACTGCCATCATCATAATCTTCTAGATCCCAAGGGCTCACCTAAACCTCCTGATCCCTGAGACATTTTGCTCTAGTCACAGAGTCATAGGAACTCCTGGGATGATAACTGAAATAAGATTTGCAGGTTCTCTGCATCTCATTAGCTTCTAAGCACAGCCACCAGCACTATATGATGAAGACTGAGATGACTATATTTTCAACTCATCAAAAACCCTATGGGAAAAATATAATATGAATTTTTATTTTTAACAATTTTCTGCCAAAGGAAGAGTGGAACTCTAAAACCTTGAAATGTACCTGTTATCCTGAATTCTGAGAATTTCTACCATTTTTGATGGAATTAACACAGCAGTTTTAATAAGCTGGGATTTCTCAGACAGATGCTTGAGCAGAAACAAAGGCTTTCTTGAGTTTGAGAATGTCCCTTTTTCCTTGATGGTTTTCATTTGCATTTGAAATAGAATGCAAACTTCTCAATCTGATCATTTAAGTGCCCTGTGAACTTGAATTTCATGAAATGTCCACCTTTTTTAGACACTGCAGTTTTCTCTGGAGCACTTCGTATAATCTAATGATTACCTGAAATAATTACTTACTTGTGGTATTATGTCCTCCTACAATCCTGATCCCCACCTCTCTGCCCTTTAAATCTTGGTTTGAAACAATAGTTTCTATACTTCTACCCCCTGTTTCTTTGAATCAATTAATCTTTTCTTCTTTATTTATACACAGTAAGTATACCTCTATTATGGTATTTCTCCCATTTTTTTCTATACTTTAGGGATTTACTTAGTTGTAGGAGCCTTAAGAGAAAAACCCATTATTCTATTCCTTTTTTTTCCTTCAAAGGGCCTTGCATTTGTTAGATGCTCAGTGAAAGTAGGATAAAATAAATTCACTTAATATCTTCCTGGTCTTTTACCTCTTCCTTTCCAAAGAGGGCAGCACTTACCTACAACTGGGCCGCTCTGCTGGAGCTGTGGGAGAAGCGTCGGCAGCAGTATGAGCAGTGCTTGAACCTGCACCTCTTCTACCGTGACAGTGAGCAAGTAGACAGTTGGATGAGCAGACAAGAGGTAACACAGGGGCTCAGGGAGTTTCCAGAAACCATTTCTCCTGCTCCTCATTCACTACTATCAGCATCCTCACCACCACTTCAGTTTACCTGGGAACTAGAGGGTGAGCCTCAAGGAGAAGAAAAGATCGACCCTCTCTGTAAGGCTCTTGAAATTCCCTCATGGATAAATTCACAGGAAAAAATATTTAAATACAAAGCACAGAGTTTTTAAACTTCTCTGAACATGAGGCAAAATGAATATCCAATTGTTAAGGGATCGGCGGAAGAAAAATGTGATGAGTCAGGACAGAGCTAACCAGAGATTTTCTGGTGGAGGCGAGTGGTCCTCCTGAGGATTTGCGAACACAGAATCATGCTTAGATTGGTTGGTTCAGACACTGAGATGAAGGTGATGAATTTGGATGAGAAGATTGGGAAGGGAACTCTGAAGCTGAGGTTCTGTTCTTTGAGGTTAGTCTCTATCTCCTCTCCTACCATCTTGCTTTCCACCCCCCTCACCTCCTTTCTTATTCCTTTTCTCATAGATATTCCAAAGGGAATGATTTTCACTGATGAGGCACAGCTGGGATGTATCTTTCTGTCTTCTACAGGCCTTCCTGGAAAATGAGGACCTTGGAAATTCCTTGGGCAGTGTAGAAGCCCTTCTTCAGAAGCATGATGATTTTGAGGAAGCTTTTACTGCCCAGGAGGAGAAGATCACAGTAAGAAATGGGTCCTGGTTTGGACATTGGCTTCATTTTTTTTTTTTAAATCTTTAATTGGAGAATAATTGCTTTACAATGTTATGCTGATTTCTGCCTTACAACAATGTGAATCAGCCATAAGTATACATATATTCCCTCCCTCTTGGACCTCCTTCCCAGTGGGCACTCCATCCCACAGATGAAAGTTACAAATTAGATGTAACTAATCTAGACTGTCACAGAGCACCAGGTTGAACTCCCTGTGTTATATACATCTCATAGATTACCAATCCTTAGAATCACTCATAACTATCAGACATGAGGGTTGTTTTTAAGAGAAAACATCCAGAAAAATAATCATACCCATTTTTTATCAACACATTTCTTATTCCACAAAGCATATTTAGAAAGTATTTATTTTTTAATTTTTTTCAGAATTAGATAAATTTATTTTTTTTTAACTAATTTACTTGTAGGATAATTCCTTTAAAGTATTGTGATTTGTTTTAGAAAGTTTTTAAAGAGTTTGAGCAATTTATGTGTTCTGATACAGTGCCTGATTGTATTATTTTTTCTGCAGTATAAATAGAAGCTATGATATCCATATCCAATATGAATCATAACTTAAAAGTTTGGATGTATTATTTACATTTTTTAGTCTTTTCCTCTCTAGTAATGTCTCCATTTAGCTTTCCTTAGTAATATCTAGATATCTGGGTATTATCCATTTTTTCCTATATATCTTCATCTATATGTTTTGCATTTAATGCGGCTATAATTTTCTTGTGAACCTTAAGTTACACTGTCCCAGAAACTTGTCAATACATAAGCAAGTCTCAGAGAAGTATGAGGGAGACTTTATTTGTCCAATGCATATATATTATATGTCTTTGGCTGTCTCCTAGGATGGTGCTAGGGTTAGCTAAAACTTGCAAAGGTGCATATATACCACCAGCAACAACAACAGTAACCACAAAACTCCAAATTTCTTTTGCTAATCTTCAGTCAATACAGAGCTTATTATAGTCCCTTCCCAGTTCATATGCTTATTAGGTTGATTTTCATCGGTAAAAGATAACAATGTAAAATAAATTGTTGTTTATTAAATACTATTTGTAATTTTACATCATTTTCCTATTCCCAATCAATTAATTCATCCTGAGCAATTTTGAGAGTTTATGAATGAATATGAGTCAAAATTCACATGTAAAATTTGACTCCATTTCCCATATAGCTAGAGATAGAGATGAAGGTGAAAAAGTACATATGGTATATGATGGATGGATGAGTGAATAGATAGATAGATAAAGACTGGCCATTGAACACGGTTGTATCAACAATGCTTCTTAAAAATTTAAAAATAGATCAAATAGTCACCTCATAGTGAAAACAAGATTCATTCACTGTAACCTAGATTAAGAAGAAACTACTGTGGCATAGAGAAAATAATTAAGCTGTCTGAGATTTACATTTTGAAATACAATTTATAACAGAAATCAGAAGTAGGACCCAGATCTTCTGACCCTGAATCTTGTCCTCTTCCCACATTGTCATCCTTCCTCTTTAAACAGCTAGCCAAACTGTGGCCACTTACTCAGTGCCAATGAGAGAAAAACACTTTTTTTTTTTTCAGACTGTAGACAAGACTGCAACCAAACTGATTGATGATAATCACTATGAATCAGAGAACATCGCTGCTATCCGGGATAGGGTATGTGCATCTGCCTGCCTGTGCACCCGAGTCAGGGAAAATGTTGGCGCATTGTTAACCATGGTAGGCAGTAGATCTTAGGCATCCATATTTTATTTTTCTGACAGTGAGTTTGTTTATGGTTTTTGCAGCTGTTGGCCCGACGGGACGCTCTACGAAAGAGGGCTGCCACTAGACGCGGATTGCTGGAGGATTCATTCCTTCTGCAGCAACTGTATCAGGACTCAGATGACCTTAAGAACTGGATCAACAAAAAGAAAAAGTTGGCAGATGATGAAGATTATAAGGTAGGCAGGATTACACACCCTGGACATACTCATTGATACTTAATTTCATGGAATTAGAGTCTTGAAACTGAAAAGGCAATAGTGTTCAGCTGGTGAGCCTCATTTTATAGATGCAGAGACAGAGTCTCAGAGAAGGGCAATGATTCCTCCAAGACTGTACTTCTAATTTCCAATTTTCCAGTACCCTGTTGCCCATCACCCCTTTTCCCTGGCACAATTTCCAGCGGTCCCTAACAGAGCGAGAGAAAGCAAGAACTGTCCTTATTTAGCTGCATATCCCCTTTTCTACTGCCCTATGCACTCTTATAATAGGAACATGTTGGGTCTAATCATAATGTACATTCAGGCTACCAGGAACTCAGAATTAACCTAATGATTTGATACAATATAGACTTACTGCTTTGTAGTTGGAAAGAAACATTTCCTTATTTTACAAATGAAGAAACCATGATCTGAATCGTGTAGTGAGTTGCCCAAGGTTAACCAATTATTTAGACCTGTTTAACATAGAGTTAGACACATGAATTCTCTTGGGGGAAAGTAACACTGGGCTTGAATTCACTCTCTGTCCTGTTTTAGTTTGTGTGACTTTGAAAAATTCCTGAATTATCTATGAGCCACACATACGTTTCTTTACTTTGGTATTGTATAAAACACATATTTTTCACTCACATTATAAATTATTAATAGGTTTCCCTTATGGCACTGTGGTAAAGAATCTGCCTGCCAATGTGGGAGATGGAAAGAGAAGTGGGTTAGATCCCTGTGTCAGGAAGATCCCCTGGAGTAGGAAGTGGCAACCTGCTCCAGTATTCCTGCCTGGAAAACCCCATGGACAGAGGGGCCCAGCTGGCTACAGTCCATGGGGTCACAGAAAGTCGAACATGACTAAGTGACTGAGCATGATAAACTGTTAAACTACTCTGCACACACACCCACACATACACTCACAAATTTTTGCATTTACAGTCAGGACTGGAATCAGTCTCTTGATTTCTAGGCCGATATCTATTCACTGTATTTACTTTCTAGATATCATTTAGTCTTAAATGTGTATCTCTGATGCTCTTGTTCTAATATTCTTTTGATAGAACTTTGAGCATCTAATTTGTAACTTTCATTCTGTAAAACTCAGCAGTATGTGCTTGTGCTCTCTAGAGGAGTTATAGTTCCAGTGTATGTAGGGTAAACAAGTCTTCTCTGCTAAAGGCAGGAATGGAAAATAATATCCATCTTTCATGACAGCTGTGATTGATTGATAATCCTTACATATGGTGTCATATTTAAAATGATCTTCAGACCGTATCCAGACTCAAGAAATAAATTTAGGGGGTGATTAGCCATGTCTGCCATTTGTACAAAAGGAATGATTGGTCCTAGTTTCCTGAGCATCCTCTGGCTCTGTACTTGGACTAGGACAGCCTTATATCCTCTTCTTAGTTCACTTAGATTTATAGTGAAAATAAATTCCTGTCCTCAAAATATCTGCCCCTCATTTTTCAAGGAATTGTTTTCTTTCATTGTTTTCATTTTCTCTCAGGATACACTGAACTTGAAGAGCCAGGTTCAAAAGCAGAAAATCTTTGAGGAAGAATTGGCAGCTAATGAGATCCGGCTCAATAATATACAGAAAACTGGCCAGGAGATGATTGATAGCAATCATTATGCCTCCGAAAGTGTAGCTGCTCGTTTGAATGAAGTTGCCAGCCTCTGGACTGAACTGCTGGATGCTACAGAGCAGAAAGGTTAAAAGCAGAGTTTTTTAAGAAATGAATTCCTAAATTCTGAAACCCACCTTCATCTTTACCACCTTGAATTTACCTGGTGGCCTCTGTGAGAAGGGAGGGATGCTACTCATTTGCTTCCCTGTGTCTTCCTCTATTGGTCAAGAAATTAAAAAAATCTAACCTAAACTTATCACACTATATATTAACACAATTCTTTTCTTCAGATATGTAGGTCTTTTTGACTGAAATTATATTTGTTTTCTTTTCACTTTTCTCCTCTTTTTTCTTCCTCTTGAATAAATATTCAGGTACTGTGAATTCAGTATTGACTATACATCTAAAATGAGTGTCCATAAATTCGATTATACATCTTTTTGTTCTATAAATGAAGCAACATATTCTGACTCAGGTTATTAAATTTGGCATTAAAAATATGATTGTTACCAAATGTGATGTTCCCATGATATTTTATTCTTATGAAAAGGCTTGATGACTTGCTTTTTTCACCTATCTGGACATATTCAGGTTCTGTTGTAAGCTCTTATAAAATTCCCATGTCTGCTTGAATAGCCTCTACTTAAATTTAACTTCACCTCTTACTTTGGAAAGCAAATCAATCATCATAATTAACACAAATAATGATGTTTTTTCTGTCAATAGTCCCTTTGTTATAAACATTATCTATAGACATGCCTCTGTCCTGGTTATAGAAAAGATACATCATACTGATTTTGTCGGATATCCTGATTTTTGGTTTAGGAAAAAAAAATCAACTTGACTGTAACAAGAAGCTGTTGTTACTTCATGTCACAGTAATTGCTGCACAGAAATAATGCAAATGATTGCTATAAGATCATATGATAAAGAATTTAGCTGAGAACAGTGGATAATCAAGATATTTTCTGGAAGAGAAAATTGTAAGGTGTGGTTTGTGATAAAGAACAGGCACTAAGGCAGAAGTGGCTGATGGCTAGCAAAGTTCTGAGAAAGATACTTAGGAAAAGATACTTCAAAATTTCAAACTGAGCTAACCCAAAGTTTTATTCTTTTCTTGGAAAATGACATGTTTATGCTTGAATCCCTTTGAAAGGGAGGTCTCAATAGAGAATAACAAGTGACAAGGTAGTTAAAAATCTAACATAGGCCCATACCTCAACAAGAAATGAACATATTGTTTATATCTGTTTTGAGAACACTACTATCTTCAAAAGCAAATCCTATCTGAATTCTACAAATTAATGGTAATTTCTTATATAATCACAGGTTAGATAGTTATATTTTTCCCATTGGACTATCCAAACATTATATTATTCCTTAAGTTGGTATAACTTGCAATAGCATTTAATGAGGATAAGTTATGATATCTGTCTTACACCTGATGTCTTTTCCTAGGGATCCAGTTGAATGAAGCTAATAAGCAGCTGCAATTTGAAAATAATGCAGAAGACCTGAGGCAATGGCTGGAGGAAGTGGAATGGCAGGCTAGGTCTCAGGATTATGGGAGAGGCCTAGCAGATGTACAGAATCTGCTCAGGAAACATGGCCTCCTGGAGTCTGCTGTGGCTACTCGTCAGGTTTGTTGCTAGCTCTTTGACCAATTGTGGGCCAAGTTACCTATATACATTCTGAGCACATTCATCATAATCATTATTTTAAAAAAAGAGTGAGACAGAGCAGAAAGCTGTTAGGTATTTAGATTAGGAAAAAGAAGTCCAAAATGGCTGTGAAGAAAGACAAAGAAAGGAAAAAGCCCACCAAAAAGAAACAGAAGAAAATCTGCAGACCGGAGTGAGGAACTCAGGTGAAACAAACACGCCCCTTTCTTGGCTAGCCCAATGTGCATGGGGCAGGCTCACTGGGGAGGAGACAAAACGTATAAAAAGAGGAAGCTAAGATGGATTGAGGCCTTTCCTTTGGGGTCAGCCTGCCCTCACGCCTCAAGTGTGTTCTATCCTCTGCTTGCCAAATAGAACTGAGCAATAACCAAGCTGTAACACTGGTCCACCGTTTCAAATCTTTGCTCTCACGGGATAGAACTGAAGAAATTACACACTCCCTCAACATATCTGGTGCCATGACTTGGATAATATGCCCGGAGAGTGTGTAATTTCCTTGGTTCTGTCTCTCAGCAGCAAAGATTTGAAATAATGCATCAGTGTTACAGCTTGGTAACAGTTCAGTTTTATCCAGCAAGCAGAAGATAGTACACCCTTGAGGCGTGAGGGCAGGCCAACCCCAAAGGAGAGGCCTCAATCCATCTTGGTTTCCTCTTTTTATACGTTTTGTCTCCTCCCCCCTGAGCTTGCCCTAGGCAAAATGGGCTAGCCAAGAAGGGCGCCTGTTCGTTTCACCTGAGGTTCTCACTCCAGCCCACAGATTTTCTTCTGTTTCATTTTCGTGGGCTTTGTACTTTCTTTGTTTTTCTTCACCACCATTTTGGACTCCTTTTTCCTATTCTAACTACCTAACAAAGCCAAAGGTAAAAATTCAAAACGTTTAGTTGGTCAACTACCTCTTTGCAGTATCTCCTTTATCCAGCTATTCTTCTCGGTGCCTGGTGTCTTTTGTCAGAACCCCATGGCTGATATGACTTTATTGACTCTTCTAAATATGACACTGTACTCTCAATCCAGAAACCTGGATTTTATATAGCTTTATCACTTACCAGTTCTGTGGTGTATCTTTTCAACTTTTTGCAACTCTGTTTACTTACCTGTAAAATAAAAGTTTGGATAAAATTGTATCTTTCTATTCTGGCATACTGCAGTTCAAAACTTGAAATATTTTTAATTGTACCATTTTTTTTTCTTAAGAAAATTGAAACCCAGAGAAATGAAGTGACTTCTCGAATGTCACAAAGAAAATTAACAGCAGGGCCAGGACTATGAAACAGATGTCTAGGCTGTTGGTTTCAAAGTTACCCACTGATATCGCTCCAGACTATTTTTTTAAGTAAATTTATCCAGTAAGTTTTTGGAGTATAGATGTTACCGAGTCCAAGCTCAATCTGCTAGTCACACAACAGGCCAATGAATCCAAGAGATGAGATGTTGAGGCAATGAAGAGACTTTAATCGGGGAACCAGCAGACCAAGAAAAGGGCAGGCTGATGCCTCAAAATAGCCATCTTGTTGGGATCTGGATGCCAGGTTCTTTTATCAATCAGAGAGAAAGAAGCAATGAGGAACTAAAGTCAAAAGGCAGAATGGAGAGGGAGAGACAGTGGGGAAGTCAAGTGAAAGGGTCTTCAGTCTTGCAAAACATCTCCAAGAGAATTTCCAGGCTGCAAAAGTGGTGTGTTAATCTCTTCTATTCACAGGTGGGCAGGGACAAGCTATCTGTCTCTAAGCTGAGCAAAGGCACTTTAGTTTACAGTCCAGCAAAGGGGCAGGGTCCTCCAGGAAAACCATTGAGTGTGATTATAATAACAAAAGCAATGAAAAACAAGTCAAAGAAACAGTTTCCAACGTGGAGTCAGAATTGGCTTCCTCCCTGCAGCAGAGATACTCTACGTGAGTTTCTAGAGAATTCAGTGGAAATCAACTTCCAGTTGACTCAATTTCTCATCCTAGGAATCCAAGCTTGTATTCAATTGAGAGCAGTTAATATTATCAAGCCTTAGGTTCCAGAAGGTCTGCGGGCTACTGCTCATGATCCTCAAGCAGTTAATTTCTTCCATTTGGTGGTGGTTTTAGCATCTGAAAAACTCAGGAAATATGCATCAGATACTATTATCTTGCTACTTCAGAAAGGAGCTAACACAGAAGGTATGGGGGAGGGATTTGTCCCAGGAAGGCCCGTAGGGTCCTACTTGGTTATACTGCTGGTTGGAGTAGAGGCTAAGATATCATGCTTGCAAAAGAAATTTTAGATACGGACTATCAAAGCTGGAAAAGGTCATAAATATTCTCTAGCCTTTACTATATATTATATATATTAAATATTCTCTAAAGTCTTTATTATATAGCTGAGGAAACTAATATTAAAACAGGTGGAGAGCTGGATAAAATAGCAACTGACTCTCAGCCAAGTCAATCTCTTTAGTCTGAAGCATCATGCACTACATTAGCTTTCAATAGTACAGTGGTGCCATAATCATGATGCCAATTACTATGTTTTAAAATCACTCTATTATATAACGATGTTTTTCAAAGTTAAACTGTCCTAAGAGATGAGAACAGTTGGCTAGTAGAAGATTTTAATTTTAACTCTTCATGGAGTCTTTAATTCTTTATGGAGAAGTGAGTATACACTTTAAGAAGCTATTGATGATCAATGGTTTGTTCCAAATAGAGAAGAGATAGATCAAACCTTGTGTAGGTTGAGCACAGAATGGCAAACTAGGATAAGTAAAACCAATACCTGCTGTACATATGTCTTTTAGAACTTCTTTTTATCATCAACTGCCCATCCCAACAACAAAATGAAACAAGCAGAAAAACAAAACTCTTGTGTACTGTGCTACTGCTAGACAGTCATAGTTGACCTCGTTAATAAAGATGAAATGAATCTCTCGTATCTATTTTACTGTGCAGTAATATGATTAACATTTTATTTCTAGGAAGACTCCTCAAACTTCTGCTTCTGTTTTTCTCCTTTCCCATGTATAAGTCAAATGGCAACGGTTATTTCCTTAGATTCGCACAACTAGTAGCCAAAGAAAGGCCTTTGAATTTCTCTTTATGGGATTCTGGCACTTGTTTTGCAGAGCCACATTTCATCTCACAGGCATTGTTCCTGCTCTGCAACAAACAATAATAGCTCATTATAAAGGACAAGAAAGGAGTTGGAAGGGGGATTGAGATAGAAAAAGCCTCCTATTATCTTCTTTGGGGCCTCAATTTAGCAACACTCCCAATCAAGGAAGGCTTTGTAGTTCTGGTTTCCCTGATTTCTTTGGTGCCCTCTATAAATATTTTGTCCTTTCTAGCACATGACTTCGGGGCTTCCCAGTGGCTCAGTGGTAAAGAATCCACCTGCCAATGTAGGAGATGTGGGTTTGATCCCTGGATGGGGAGGATACCCTGGAGAAGGAAATGACATCTATTCCAATATTCTTGCCTGAGAAATTCCATGGATAGAGGAGTCTGGTGGGCTACAGTCCATGGTATTGCAAAAGAGCCAGACATGATTTAAACAACAACATGGTATTTCAGAACTATTTTCCTACAAATAGCTTTTGGCATGATGAATTGGTTCTTAGCGTAGCAACCTCTCCCACTCTTTTTCACTGATTTGATTTAGAAGTTTAAACACAAGCACGTATGGGAGCTGATTCTCCTTATCACCCCTTGCCCAACACCAACCCCCCACCCCAGATACCAGATACCAAACTCTCATCCTTTTCTTACTAAATTATGGGACTTTCTGACCCTCCATTCTATTTCTCCCTTAGGATCAGGTGGATACCCTCACAGACCTGGTGGCATATTTTGAAGAAATAATCCATCCCGATGCTGGGAACATACGGGAAAGGCAGGAGTACCTGGTATCCCAGTTTGAAGCCCTGAAAGAGCGACTGGCCTACCAGAAGAATAAGCTCATTAACCTTTTCCACCTGTACCAGATCCAAAGAGATACAGAGGATGAGGAGGCCTGGATCCAAGAGACAGAACCCTCAGTGGCTTCCACCTATCTTGGTTAGTAAGTCATACAGCATCAGCAGGCAGAGCCAGAAGAAGAAGACCAAGGTCTACAGTTGGTTTGAAAGATCAGGAACACAGTAACTAAGTTTATGCTCAAGTCTTTCCCCATAGACACTTGAAAAATTTTCAAGCTTTCAAAGAAAAAAAAGAAGATTTTAGAAAAATTTAAATGAGAAGTTTACCTCCTAAAACTAAACATGAAGAATGCCACAGATTTAAGGCCTCTGGGAAGAGCTAAAGTATGACCAGCTTTTTGCTACTTGCTCTAACTTAAGTTATTGTCAAGGTCCTTGGCTGAGTGGTCATGGTTAATGTTTGAGGTACCAAGTGTTTCTGTCTACATTGTCAGTAGTTCCCTTTTATAAGGGGAGTTTTCACAAGGATATATTAATATATGAGCTATTACAAAGATAAAAGGAATGAAACAGCAGATGCAGTACATTTTTTTCCTTTGGAAGCTATTGGCTTACCATTGTTAAAGCCAGGACACTTGTATTGAAATAGAGACAAAAGTGCACACAAATATAATGTAAACTTAATTTACATATGTTAGGTACATCTATGAGAGACTGGATCATGATGACAGGAAGAACTAGTATGGGAAAACTTCCTAAAAGAGACAAGATATCTTTGAAGGAGAGATGAGCGTAGAGATTTTCAGACATTTAGTGTGAAGTATACAGTGGAAAATTTTGGAGGAAAGAGAGGTGAAGCTTGGATGGGAGACAGGGAGGATGAAGTAGCTGGAGCCAGAGGCTTTAGAAGAAGGAAGAAATTAATACTATGTAGTTTTTATTATGTGTTTGTTAATGTTAACCAGTGGTGAGTCACCTTCTGTAAATTATTTCTAATCCTTACAAAGAAAATTACAGAACAGTTATTATTAGTTTAGAGGATTTAATAACTTTCTGGTACCTATAGAAATTAGTAAGTGGAAGAGCCTGCTTTTTATACTACAGTGTGTTGAAAGAAATTGGTTGCATGATATATTGAAAGTTTGAGCTGAAGAGTTACTTGCCTTTCTACCTATCATCCAAAGAGAAGAATGATTTATTCCTCATTTTTTGTAAAATAATAAATTGAAATTTCTTAGTACAAAGAGACAAGGGGAAGAACAAAGCCAAGCAGAGATAATTAATTCAGACAATCTAAATTTTAGGAAGCCTGCTTAATGAATTCAAAAGGAAGAACTTGTAGGACCAAGAGTTAAAAAGAAGTAGAATAATATCTTCTTATTCTGTGTACTGCAACAATGACTTTGAAATTATTTTTATCTCTAGGCAAAGACCTGATTGCCTCCAAGAATCTTCTGAACAGACACCATGTCATCCAGGCTAATATTGCCAGCCATGAGCCACGCATCCAAATGATCACAGAGAAGGGAAACAAAATGGTAGAGGAAAGTATGTATGATTCAGATTGAAATGACCTGTCACCACTTTGCCAAATTTATGGGAAGAACTTTTTCCAATTTTAGGGCTTAATCCCTTTGTCTACATTGATACTTTTACCTGTATAATTTTCCTTTTAGGTGAAGTTTCTCTAACATTTCCTCTAGTGAAGTCCTACTAATAATACATTCTCTGGGCTTTTTCTTTGATCTAAAAGACTTACTTTTGCCTTCGTTTTTGAAACACATTTTCACTGGATATAAAATTAATGTCTGACAGTGTCTTTAAGTATTTTGAAGATGCTGCTGCACATATTCTGACTTGCATAGTTTCTGGTGAGAAGCCTGCTCTCATTCCTGTCTTTGCTCGTTTGTATGTAATGTCTTTTTTCCTCTGACTCTTTAAAGCTTTTTATCACTGACTTTCACCAACTTGGTGTAGTTTTCTTTGTTTCTGCAGCTTTGCAGAAACAAAGATCCAGAGCTTCTTGGATCTGCTATCTTAGGGAAGCTTTTATTCTGGAACTAATTTAGAGGATTAGTCCACTACTAAGGTACAACCCTTCTGAGGACACTATCTCATGTATTATAATATCTTTCCACTTTGCAAAATATTTCTCTGTTGTCTCATTTTGTCTAATCTACTGTGTTCATGGTCTCCTTTCCACAGGCTGCAGGGCTGTAACTCCTCTTGTTTCTGTTGTCTGCTCTCTGGTGGGTGAGATTGGACTAGGGGGTCATTATAGGCTTCCTGGTGGGAGAGACTGGTGCCTGCACCAGTTGGACATTAATGAGGGTAAAACTCTCCTTTTCTATAACTACCTCATAGGACACTTTGCTGCAGAAGATGTGGCCTCTAGGGTCAAGAGTTTGAATGAGAATATGAAACGTCTCCAGGCTCGAGCTACTAGACGGCAGAATGATCTTAAAGCCAATGTCCAGTTCCAACAGTACCTAGTCGATCTGCATGAAGCAGAAGCATGGATTAGAGAGAAGGAACCTATAGTAGACAACACTAACTACGGGGCTGATGAAGAAGCAGCTGGGGTAAGGAGGGCATAGGGAAAGATATTGTCTAGTACTCACCATATTGGTAGCAAATATGTACCTAATTAGATTGTATGATAGTGTTAGGTTTTCTTAGATCATTTGGGGTTTCCAGAGTGATAACTTTTGGGCTTCCTCTTCTGGGATAACCTGAATTAACAAAAATCCCAAAAGATATGCCACATTTTCCTAATCCCATAGAAATCCATGTTTCTTAGAGATTATCTAACCCCCAAAAGGCATGACCAGACATCTATGCCTGACTCAGTCTCATCCTAAACTTCCCAGGCTAACTTTGGAATTTCACAAGCCAGCTATGGTTTTAACATATGCTTAAATACTTTATTATAATAGAGTCAAGCAGACACATTAGGGTAAGGAGAATCTCAAAGGTTATAATTACTCTACATTCCCATTTCTTTATTTTGTTCATTATTCTATGGTGAGCTAGTATAGTATTTCATAAACCCTAGAAATACTTGACATGAGCATCTAAAGATATGCTAATATTTAATCCTACAAAACAATGTTATCAACAGCATCTTCTTTCAGCTGTGATGTGCACTGATAAAATGTTTGTGCAATTTGACTTTATTTTGATTAAAACAAATATATTGAAATTGTTGTTCATTGAACTTCTATTTTTTGATACTTGCAAATTTAGTATCTTTTACTAGGAATTAGGACAATACGTATATCATAAAACAAGTTTAGTGTTCTTCCTGTATTTGCTTCTGATGATTTCCCATCAACAAATTCAGGCTCTTTTAAAGAAACATGAGGCCTTTCTAGTGGATCTGAAGGCTTTTGGAAATAGTATTCAAACTCTTCGGGAACAGGCAGAAGACTGCCAGGTAAGAAGGACTTAAGCATAACAATAATCCCATTCTCCACTGCAGAGGAAAAGGAATTGTCACCAGTTTTTACTTTACATAGTCTAGGAAGCAATTACAGTAGAAAATACTGTCTTGTGATCTTTAGACAGGCACTGTGGCATCTTTGTAGCATCTACAGAGATTCAGTGCAAAAGAATTTCTCAATAAGTTTTATAATTTGTTCATTGATATATTTTTGTTTCCTTTTTCCTTTTATGTTTCCATTTTCCTTTCTTTTGCTTCTTTTATTCACATCTCTCCTTTTTATGTTCCTTCCTTTTTTAGTTATTTTTTATACCAACACATATTAAATGTCTACCATGTGCAAGCATGAATAAAAGAATAATTCTGACTTGAAGGAAAGTTACAGGCTATTAGGTCATGAATTTTAACAAATAACATATAATAGATATATGAATGGGAAAAACAATCTCAAAGAAAAAGAGTTTCATTCTCTTGAATTAGAGTGCTGGAGGATAGGAAAATCTTCATAACTGAGGCAAGCCAGTTTATCTGAATTAGTTTTGTAGGGGTGATTTACTATGCAGATAAGGAGAAGATGGTGAATAAGCTATGAGAGCAAATGCACTGAAGCACAAAATAATCAAGTGTATTGTGAGAATGGCAAGACTGCAAGGTGGAAATAAGTGTCTGGAAGGGTGATGGAAGCAGGAATCAACTAAATGATATGGATATCTCCTGAGTAGGGTGGAAAGAAAAGAGACATACTTTTCACATTCAAGAAATTCTTTCTTATGAGGGGCTCTGAATCCATACACTGCAAGTAGAAAATACATAGGCTTACTATGTCAATAAGTATTTACAGAGTTTTAGTGCTGTGCCTTCCTCAAGCTCTGCAAAGTAGGTGCCTACATAAAAACAGGTAGATTTATGAATTGTAAGTTATGAGGAAATAGTACTTGAAGGATACAAAATCAGGGGAGGTGCATCTTCACATCCCATCTGAAAAAGATGTGGGTCATTACTTATGAAGGGTGATTGTATTTGTTCATTCTCTCAGAGATAATATATTTGGGGGAAATGAAAATCAGAAAAGACTGTATCTTAGAGGGCAGGTTTCTTGCTAAAGAGAAAAACAAGATATTTGATCTAGGTTTATTTTCCCAAATAGTAAAATTCTAGGCCTTCCATGTGCTGTAAGACATTCATCTCTAAAAAAAAAATAAAATAAAAAAAGTCCACATTTCATCTACAAAATATTTTAAAGACCTAGAGAATGGAGAAGGTGATGAGAGATAGTGGATCTTTCACTTTCTCAATTTTCTGAAACATGGATGCATACAATCCTTTAATATCTGCTTAAGACTGGTGACAGAGCATTTAATATGTTTTGACAAATTAAATTCTTACTTGCTCACTCTATATACATATTTCCCAGTCTGCCTGTTCCCTGAGAAATGCTAAGATGAAATGCTATTTCTAAAGATACCATATTGCAGTAGCTCTGTTACTGGCATCCAGGTAAGAGGTTGTAACCAGGAGCCCCTCCCTCCTTCAGGTGCAGGAACAGCCTACCGTGGGTAGGCTGTACAGAAAGATCTTTCCTATGGGTGACTAGAATGTTCTTTATCCTATTTTTGTTCAGGCACAACAGGCTGCACCTGTGGAGGTGGCTGCTCCAGAAGAGAGGGTTGTGGCCTTATATGACTTCGAGGCCCGCAGCTCCCGAGAAGTCACCATGAAGAAAGATGATGTCTTAACACTGCTCAGTTCCATCAGCAAGGTGACTTTCCTTTCTACTTTTCTCCCCATCAACAAGGTGGCTCTTGCAGATGACTCTCCCAACCCTGCCAGATATGGGTATATTTTACCCAGTCAGTATTTTTCTATTGCTCTCTCTCTTAAATAACCATAATTTATTGAGCAGTATCATCCCTACAGATATTGTATAGGATCCTGTACATGTCTTTCGAGATTACAGAATACCAATCACACTTAACAAAGTGAAGACTCAAGGAGCTTAAGTAACTAGCCCAAATACTTATAAGCCATGAGTGACAATTCTATAATATGTTTACAGGATTAAAACTTGTCTCTTTGCCTCACCTTTGCTTGTTCCTATTCTGTGCCAGTGTTCCTAGTAATGGAAAAAAATGGCAGAGCTTAAGAGGAGCCTGGTCAAGGAGAGGTCTTTTGTCAACTTGGTTTTTCTTTAGCCTTCATGACTGTGAGAATAGTAACAAAATATTATCTAATATTTAAAATATATTTATCATAGGAGCTCACGTAAACAGCAAGATTCTAATGTACAGCACAGGGAGCTATATTCAATATCCTGTGGTAAAACACAATGGAAAAAATATTTTTAAAAAGAAGGTATGTATGTGTACAACTGAGTCACTTTGCAGTACAGCAGAGATTGGCACAGCGTGGTAAATCAACCTACATTTCAATAAAAAAGTAAAAGTTCAAGTAACTTTTTTTATATTTTAATATTTTATTAATCTCCATAAATTGAGAAGAAAAAAAAGAGATCTCAGGATTTTTTACTCTGAGGATAAGTAATTTTGGGGGGAACAAGATTGTCATTATCAAATAAGCTGTGTTCCAATTCTCTTTAATTTTTGCTCAGTCTTCCCCATTTCACTACATTATTCTCTGAGGATATTAACTCCAGAGTGGTTAGTATAGCAACATTCCTAAAAAGACTGTGAAGGTCAGGGCAATGCTTAAGCATGAAGCATTCTTATAGGTGAATTTCAGGCAGTGCACAATTTTTAGGGGCTCTAGGAGAAGGATGGGGAGAAGTTCTTATACAATACTCTGATACATAGATGCTCCACCCAGAAGAAGCCTAATTTAGTTCTGGCCCTATAGGTTTTTAATGAATTTTTAGTAGACAAATACCCTATCATGAAGAGAATGACCATTGGGTTTTGAAAACTTCATCAAAGTTAAGGATCTAACATCAAATATCAGATTCCTTGATTTCAGAGGCTTATCTCTGCAATTCCTGCGACTCCTGATTTATCTTCTTTGTGATATATAAAATTTACAAGCAGTTGTTTGTTTCTTCTGGTCATCAGCTTGTCCCTTTGCCTAGAGACTCAGTTATGCCAGTTAAAACTTCTAAATGTGACTTTTAAGGAAGGAGTGGGGATTTGCTCTTCCTTTAGGACTGGTGGAAAGTAGAAACTGATGATTACCAGGGCTTTGTGCCAGCTGTCTACGTGAGGAAACTAGCCCATGATGAGTTTCCCATGCTCCCACAACGGAAGCGAGAAGAACCAGGCAACATCATCCAGCGCCAAGAACAGATTGAGAACCAGTAAGTTCTGGAGGCTGGAGAACTGGACAGTGTTTGGCCAAACATCTCTGATTGGTCAAAGATACATCTCTTGATTCTATTATTTGTTAGATTAAAGATGCTTTTCAAATTCACAGATTTTAAGAGCTAAAAGTAAACAGAGTAATTCAAACCCTTTATTTTTTAAATGAGGAAAGGGAATTCCAGAACCATTATGTAAATTGCCCAAGGTCACACAATATTAGGGTCACATATTCTGACTCCCTGCCTGGCACTCTGTCACTCTTTCAAGCTTATCAAAAGGTCTTCCGACTCCCGCGTGCACTTTGTGTGTGTGTGTTGCTATACAAGGCTATTTCCTATCCAGCTGTCAATAGGAATGTGAATAGTCACACTATTGGGACACTGACATTTTGATTGTTTTTAAATGGAAAGCTTTTGTCCCTCTGCTCTCAATACTATTTTTCTTCCATCTTTATTTCCTCCTCTTTATTGTTCTTCTTTAGATTTTTCTTCCCTTTCCTTTTTGTCCCTTTTATTCTCTCCCTTTATTACCAGTACTCTTCTGTGTTTTCTCTGTCTCTTTTATCCACATATTCCATTCTCTTTATTTCTCCACTCAGGTACCATTCCCTCCTGCATGGGGCAGAACAGCGCAGACGTCGTCTGTTGCAACGTTACAATGAGTTTTTGCTGGCCTATGAGGCAGGAGACATGCTGGACTGGATCCGAGAGAAAAAGGCAGAAAACACCGAGGTGGAGTTAGATGATGTTTGGGAGTTACAGAAAAAGTTTGATGAGTTCCAAATGGTAAGAAAAAGCTGTCTCCTCTAGACAGCTTTCTGAGGGTTTTCATCATTTTCTTTTACCTCATATCTCCTCGTATGTAATCCCTTAATTTTATATTTGCTAAATATCCTCCCCAAAGCTAGAGAGTACCTATTTCTCTAGGTATTACAAGTGGAAAGAAAATGCAGAGGAAACTAGTTACCTTGATTTTGTAACCTGCAGTCCCTGTCACTCCTGCATCTTGTTGGAAGTACTGGTCTTCCTGAATCTTTACAACTTGTCCTAGACTGTCCTGTGATCATTGAAATGGGGTGTTGTAAGACTCTTATAAGGTCTAATTATGCGGCAGAAGTTTGGATGGAAAGGTGGGAAGAACAATCTGACTTTACAGCCAGACAATTTCTAATTTTCTGCCTACCTAAAATCTTTTCAATCTCTTTTATTCTCTCAGATCTGTTCTATTATGTTAACTAGCAATTAGTATAAACTTCTCCCTTCTTTCCTTTCTCTCTATATGATACTTTCCTTACACATGGAATTCAAAGCTGTACAAAGCTATATATATATATATATGCAGAAGGTAATGGCAGTATGGAGCTAGTTATGGGAAAGGTCAAAGGAAATAGTCTGTATATATAGAGAGAGAGAAAGAAGTAAGAGAAAGGGAAGGGTTAACAGGGTACAATTTATAAAAGAACACTAAGAATAAGACTTCCATGAGAAAACTCATTGAAAGCCCATTGTATTGTGAAATGAACAATATTGTCACTATAGACATAGAGATGAGTTCCCTAGAGCTGTTTCTTACAACATATCTTACTGTAAGCAGATCATAACCCAGGCAATGAAATTTTTCAGAAAGTGGAGAAATCTGTATTGGCAGCAAAAACTATCACATGGCTCAGGTATAGACCTCCATGATAGTATAATTTAATCAGTGAGAGATTTTTTAAGAAATTTAAGGAAAGAAATCTCTATATTTGTATAAATAACATTTTTGATAGCCACTGAGTATCAGGGAATTTAAAGGTCCTCTTCTTTGTGACAGACTGGAGGAGGGCAGTTTGTTGTTTACTACAAGTATGGTTAGCGATATGTTTTAATCTGTAGTCAAGTTAGGGCAAAGGTGAGCAGGCAATAGTGAAAGAATTTTAAGGGGGAATTTAAACTACTTTGGTACATTTTCCCACCTAGGATTTGAAGACAAATGAGCCTCGACTGAGGGATATCAACAAGGTGGCTGATGATCTTCAGTTTGAAGAGCTTCTGACACCAGAAGGAGCTCAAATACAGCAGGTAACTGTGACTCCTTCTTCCTTCTCACTACCAGGCTGGATTTTGGGAGTCTTCATCTCACTTAAAAATACTTAACTTCATATTCTGCAGATTAGCTAGAACATGAGGAAGGTAATTGCAGTAGAGAGCTAGCTGTAGGAAAGGTCAAAGGAAATAATCCAGATAGTCCAGCTGTGTATCCATTTTGTTGTTGTTCAGCTCCTAAGTCATATGCATTTTAATTGATTCAAAATCCTTAAATTGCCCCACCTCCCCCACCCATCACCATGAGAAATTCATTCATGGTCAAATACTTGAATACAAAGACAATGCAGATAAAGGAGCTATGATAATGGGGAGTGGTTAATCAAGAAAATGTACTGGATGAGACAGGCTCTGAAAGAATCTAATGAAAGAATATAGGTAGTAGAGATGGAGGAGAAGGCATTTGAGACCTTATTCAAATTTGGACCTGTGGTTCCATAAAATATGTACTGAACTAACGGGATGTCTAGTCCAGTTATCTGAGTTATCATAAACCAGTGAGGATAAACTCTCTGCCTCCTGTTATGATAACTGATGTCGGGTAAGAGTGAGAAAGAATATGCGAAGGAACAATTTTCTTCCTCTTCACAGAAAATAGGGCTCTAAGAGACTACCTGTGTCATTTCAGGACACAAAAAAAATATTAGATCTCATATAAAAAGGCAGTATCTTCTAACTACCAAGGCAACAAGTCACACTTACTCTTCAGAGGTTGTAATGTAGTCTCTGGGGCAGCTCTAAGGTTGTTGGTTCCCACCTGGAACATCAATTTGGGAAGGAACGTGATCCATTTTTTAACTGCATTGGCATAGCTGAGGCCCAAGCTCAAACTATCCAAGAAAGAAACCTGTGCAATTTCTAAAGGAGATAACATGAAAATATCAGGATTTAAGCCTCATCTAATCTTTAGACACCACTAAGCTGAGTTAGCTCCCTGGCTAAAGTCTGTGTCTGCCTTTTTTAGGAGTTGAATGCCCGCTGGGGGTCCTTGCAGAGGCTGGCAGAGGAACAGCGCCAGGTTCTGGGCAGTGCCCATGCTGTCCAGATGTTTCACAGGTGAGAATTTTAACCTTGAAAACCAACGCTGCTCTAGAATCCACTCAAGAACTACCAATTCTAATTGCTATAGTAGAACCACAGCTACTAGTTTAACCCTTCTTCCTGGAGAAAATAGGAAATCAGATACTTCAGTAGTAGGTAGATATCTCATTGGGCACATAGGCTACTCCAGACAACCAACTTCAATTTTCTCATACCTAGGCTTGGGCCTTGGTACATAATTAGCAGTTTATATATGTTTTCATGATAGCGAATGAAAATTGAAGTTGAAACAAGAGGTTTAAGTAATGAAACATCTGAACTAGAAGTAGAGAGTAGAGGGCAACAAACATCACATTGACTCTAAGTGTTGATTCAACCTTTTTTTTTTATGCCTGATTGTCAAATCTCTGTCTATAATAAGAAGCACAACTAAGTAAGCAAACTGACAACCAAACACCTTTACTGTGTATAAATGTATTTTTGAATATTCAGAGAAGGGAAAACTGAAATGCAGACAAGTCTTGTTATTTAGAAAGGCGTAAGATTTTCCATGTTATTCCACAGTTAAAGATGTAGCTTTGCCATCAGGCTACCTGACTCAAATTTAGGGTCTGCCTAAATTTGTGGCAGTGGTATAATCTTGAGAAAATACCTAACCTCTTTTCTTTTCTTTTTGCTACTTAGCCTCTTAAGCTTTAGGTTTCTCATATGTTAAATGGGACTAGTAATAGTAATTAGGCCCAAAGTAGTTGTCAACATTAAATGAGCCTAAGTTCTAACACTTAGTTCTAACACATTCTTAAAAAAAGAGATGATGATGGTGGTAGTGATGACTTCTTTGTGAGCCCAACTAGTCTGCCTCTAGCTTGTGTTATTATTCTTAACCTTTTTACCCTCATGCACCAGAGAAGCAGATGACACAAAGGAGCAGATTGAGAAGAAGTGCCAGGCCCTTAATACTGCTGACCCGGGCTCAGACTTGTTCAGTGTGCAGGCCCTTCAGCGACAGCATGAAAACTTTGAAAGAGACCTCATACCTCTGGGGGAAAAGGTGAGATGTGCCTTCAAGCTTTTCCAACACATTCCTCTTCACATCTACCCACATTAATGCCCTCTCCTTTGGTTTTATTATCCAGTCTCTTATTTTAGTTCTCTCTATCCTGCTCCATACTTGTTCTTTAACCCTGTCCCGGAGGCTAGTCTACCAAAAGGGCATGCCCAGGGCAATTCACATGGAGGGAAACGTTTTTAAACATTTTTTAAAAAGTGAAGTACAGTTGATTTACAATGTTGTGTAAATCAATGTTGTGTACAGCAAAGTGATTCAGTTTTATAAATATGTATACATGTATATATATCCTTTTTTATACTCTTTTCTATTACGGTTTATCATAGGATATTGAATATAGTTCTCTGCGATATACAGTAGGACTTTGCTGTTTATCCATTCTATATATAAAAGCTTACATCTGTTAGCCCCAACCTCCTTCTCCATTCCTCCCCCAACCCCCTCCCCCTTGGCAGCCACAGGTCTGTTCTCTATGTCTGTGATTCTGTTTCTATTTTATAGATAGGTTCATTTGCGTCATATTTCAGATTCCACATGTAAGTGATATCATATGGTGTTTGTCTTTCTCTTTCTGACATACTTCACTTGGTATGAGAATCTCTAGTTGTTCCAAATGGCATTATTTCATTCCTTTTTATGGCTGAGTAACAGTCCATTGTGTGTATATTATATCTTCTTGATCCATTTATCTGTCAATGAACATTTAGATTGCTTTGTGTCTTGGCTATTGTAAAGAGTGCTGCTGTGAATGTTGGGGTGTGTGTATCTTTTTGAATTCTAATTTTGTCTGAATATATGCCCAGGAGAGGGATTGCTGCATCACATGGTAATTCTATTTTTAGTTTTTGAGGAATCTCCATACTGTTTTCTACAGTGGCCGCACCAAATAACAGTGAGGAAAAATCTATTGTAAATGAGCCTCTTTGTGAGTTCCAAGTGAGTTTGTGACTTCCTAGTGACCAGAACTCTTTGTGAGTTCCAAGTGACCAGAATGTATAGAAGTTAGTTGGAGATCAGTAGCCTAAGATAAATAGGAGATGATCATACCTGGTATGACCAGGCCTATGCCTGAATATGGTGCAGTTTTCTTAGAAGGGATTGAAGAAGCTTAATCCTACTCTAGCCAAAAAATGAACTCTAAAGCTTGCCAAATACACTCCGGAATAACTCAGGGGTAGCATAGAACTTGCATTACCATAAAAAGCAAAAAGAAGCACAGAAAATGTCTACATTAAAAAGATCTTCACATTAACTGACACTTGCCACCAACCAAGTCACTTAACCACCCTGCCCTATAGCCTTCTTTATTTGTTTGTTTATTTATTTATACAAAGGTTTACTTTTCAATGTATGAGAGATTCCAAGACAACATTTCATTCTTCGTATAGGTGGCAACAGATGTTATGTCACAGAATGCAGATGCTTAAACAGGAATGGAATTAAGTATCATCATTGCCTCAGGCACAAGGAACAGATTCGTTTTTGTCAGATTTCTTAATTCCACCTGTGGCCAGGGGACTCTCTCCCTGCAGCCTTTCTTTTTAGCTCCTCAAATTTCTTCTGCTCCTCCTTCTTCTGTTTCTGCTTGAATGCTTTATCTTCCTCGTCTATCTTCTTGACTTGCTTTTTGGGCTGCTTCAGGGGCTTCTTCTTGCCACCTTCACAGCCCACCATGATACCTGAGGTCTCTTCCCTCGACCTTACCACCAGAAGCAGCCTTCTAATCATAAAAAGAAGCATGGTCATGTCAAGTGTGACTACTTTGGGGAATTATCATATACATCAAAAGAGTTTCCACCATCACATAAAAAGTAGCAAGACCTCATTGATGTCTATTTGAGGAAGGAGCACCCTGAGGCTTGGAACTCTTTTGCTAGGATTCAAGTGTGACACCAAGCTGATTGTCAGAGCTCTTGACCCCCTAGGTGGAGGTATTGAGGGACACAGCAGATCGACTCAGTGAATCCCACCCTGATGCCAGTGATGACCTGCAGAGGCAGCGGTTGGAGCTGAAGGAGGCCTGGGATGACCTGCAGGGGCTTACAAAGGATCGTAAGGAGAACCTACAGGAGGCCTTAAAATTCTACCAGTTCCTCAGCCAGGCCAGGTAAAGTTCCAGAGGCAGACTTCCACCAGGTAGAATTGGCAGTTTCCATATCTGGCCCATAAATGGAGCTTTCAGGAGCTGTCTGGGTACAGGTGTTCTTCATTATCTTGTCTGGAGGGTACCTCTTGGTCCAGATTGTACCTTTGGTAAGGAACAAAATTCTCAGGTTCAATATTTCAAGTCATGAAATATTGAATTTTGGAAGAATATGAGGTTATCTAGGCCAATTAAGTATGCTTCTATGGAGTCTATACTATATAGAAAGTGCTGTATCGGGAATTATAGGATATTGGGAGTTCCCAGAGGCACTAGTGGTAAAGAATCTGCCTGCCAATGCAGGAGACAAAGGAGACATGGATTTGATCCCTGGGTCAGGAAGATCCCCTGGAAGAGAAAACGGTAACCCACTCTAGTATTCTTGCTGGGAAAATCCCACAGACAGAGGAGCCTGGAGCTACAGTCCATGGGGTCACAGAGTCAGACATGACTGAGCACACACATGCATAGGATATGGGGAGATATTCTACTGGAAAAGCAAAGAAGAATACAGATAACCATGGCAGAACATAGAACAGCCCCAAACATACATCCCAACAAATAGGTGTAACTATATAAACAAGGCATGAAAATAGGAAGGTGTAGAATGCCCATGACACAGGGACAGCTAGAGCCTGAGTTCTGTGTGTCACAGGGGTGAGGAGAAGTAGCAAGAGATAAACTTAGAAATGTTAAGCTCAACTCCTTTTTTAAATTAATTTTTTATTGGGCTTTAATTGTTTTAGACTGTTGGAGAAGTTTCACTGTTTTGCTAAACAGTTTAGACATGATCATATTTTAGCAAATACACACTTTGCACATTCTGCCCCATCATATCAGTCTGCATTTAGAATTGAGGGTTCAGGAAGTAACAGCTTGCAGTGTAATATTTTTGAAGATAAAAGGGGGCGACTTTGGCAAATGACTACAAGTGTTCACCAATTCAACATCTCTGGAAAGTTATAGTGTTTCACATAGTATAAATAAATAGCATCCATACTCACTCCTCCAAATCATATATATGCCTATATATCTCTGTTTATATAGGTTCTGCCTATACTTCAGATTCCATGTTAAATTCTCTTTCCCTTAATGAAATATTCTTCAACATTGCAGAAGTAACATTACCACCCTCAGAGCAACTATAACACCGTATTTTATCTCTTCAGGACAGTGTTTATTTTTAGGGTTTTTGAAAAAAAATACTAGTCTCTAAATTCCATGGATGGAGGAGCCTGGTAGGCTGCAGTCCATGGGGTCGCTAAGAGTTGGACACGACTGAGCGACTTCACTTTCACTTTTCACTTTCATGCATTGGAGAATGAAATGGCAACCCACTCCAGTGTTCTTGCATGGAGAATCCCAGGGATGGTGGAGCCTGGTGGGCTGCCATCTATGGGGCGCACAGAGTCGGACACGACTGAGGTGACTTAGCAATAGCAATAGCAATATTTTGCTTGCTTTTTTTTTTTCTTATGTCAGTATAAAGTGTGAACACCTAGAATGCACAAATATGTCTCTTTCACAATGAAACTTAGTTGTTTAAATAAATGAACAAATGAGTTTACAAAAGAAGAGGACTTTCTGCCCTAGAGCTACTGATTCCTATTTAGCAAACAAGAGCAAGGGCACTCTTCATGAGATGCTTAATTTGACCATCGTATATAATTTTTTAACTCAATGCATTATTCTTTGACATTTACCTTCTGGGACAGATGGACTTTATCCCTCCTTTTCTAATTTATTGACTGCTAAAAGAGTGGGAAATGGCTAAAAGCGTGGGAAATGGCACTGGTTTAATCAGCAGCAGAGAGTAAGTATGGTGTGTGTGTGTGTGTGTGTGTGTGTCTGTTGGACAGAAGCATGTACTGGATTCGATTTGAAATAAGGGTAAGAAGAAACACATGCCTCCACTGAGATTTTATGCTAAGATAAATCTTTAAACCCAAAAATCCACTTTAAAGGAGTAGGACGTGTTAAAAGTGATGGAATATGTACCAGTCCAGGATTCCAGTGTCTGGGTTCTACTCCATATGTCTGTTTCCAGTTTTAGCCCATAGGCAAATCACTTACATTCTCTAGGCCAACTTCCTCATCTCCAAAGTGGAGGGAAAAGAATTCCCAGAATTCTACTCAAAATTATTGCAAGAATCGAAAGATATAGTGTGTGAAGAAAATTTCAAATGCAACAGAATGCTATTATTAAGTTATACAGTGAAAACAACAAAGCTAAGATCTGCGAAGGCTATAAACCAGAGAGAAAATATAATATAGTTCTGGAAATGTTTTCTAGGGGAGAAAAAGTCCAAGGACAGACAGTTTTATAGCAAGTTGCAAGATTTTCTTGATTCAATTTCAGTATGCCCATTTCTCTAGGGACTTACAGAATTGGATTAGTGGCATTGGTGGCATGGTCTCATCCCAGGAGCTGGCTGAGGATTTAACTGGCACAGAGATCATGATAGAGCGACACCAGGTATGGTGACAAAAGCCTTAGCCTCTGATCACATAACCTCACAACCTTCCTGCATTTTGCAACTTTTGTGAGATGTCACTGGCCTCACCAATCTCTGATCCCTTTTTCCCACAGGTGCATCGTGCTGACATGGAGGCCCAGGCTCCTGCCTTCCAGGCCTTTGAAGACTTCGGTACAGATCTTATAATCAGTGGGCACCGGGCCAGCCCCGAAATTGAAGAAAAGCTGCAAGCTGTTAGACTAGAGAGAGATGAGTTGAAGAGTGCTTGGGAACAACGCAAAAAGATGCTAGATCAGTGTCTGGAGTTGCAGGTACTGCAAAATTCCCGATCGTTAAGCAGGCTTAGCTGAGTCTGTTCCTTCTATGCAGTTCCACAGAGTTAATACAGGTGCTTCTTTCACTGGAATTCCATGCCAAGAGCATAAAGGTATCTCTTGATTATCTGACACTGCATTTTCTGCTTTGCATTTTCTGATCATTGTGGTGTTCTTTGCTCCTTATTCTTGTTAAAGAAAAGCTAAACAAAATGGGGGTCAGTCCCAGGGCATGGGGGCCTGAAATTAAGTGGTTATAATTTATTGATATTTAAATTTACTTATTGATTGAAAGTTTTATTGATTGATTTTTATTGAGAACCTACTAGGAACACAAATATTAGTAAGATAGTGTATATTTTCTAAAAGTAGTGAAATTAGACTTGTAGGCAGATCGTTCTAATATATAAAATAATTACTGATAAAATGTGTGAATGTTTTGCGATTATAGCAGAGGGAGTGATTAATGCTCTTGAGGGAAGGGAGTGAAAGTGTTACAGGCTGTCTTGAAAAACGGTCCTTACCAGAGTCGTAAAGAAATAACCAGTCAGTTTTTACCAAGTGTGTGTGTGTGTGTGTGTGTGTGTGTGTGTGTGCGCGCGCGCACGCTCAGGAGCTCAGACTGTCCAACTCTTTTGTGACCCCCATGGACTGTAGCCCATCAGGCTCCTCTGTCCTTGGAATTGTCTGGGCAAACATGCTGGAGCAGGTTGACATTTCCTACTCCAGAGGATCTTCTTGACCCAGGGATCAAACCCACATCTCTTGCATCTCCTGCATTGGCAGGTGGATTCTTTACTACTGTGCCACATGGGAAGCCTATTTACCGTGTCTAGGATATGGAAAATAGTACTGCAAGAATGGAGGAAAGCTTGTGTGAAACCATAAAACATGTTTTCAGGGAAGAGTAAAAGGTCCAATATAGCTAAGATTTATTGTATGAATGTTTCTTGGAAGAATATTGGCATCCTTTACAGGGTCCCTATTATCAATATCATGGGAGAGGTGGGAGATCATTTCTTCTGTCTGACTGGAATGAAAGTACCATATACATTTAATTTTAACCCCCATAGTTGTTCCGAGGGAACTGTGATCAGGCTGAGAGCTGGATGGTGGCACGTGAGAATTATCTAAGGTCGGATGATAAGGGGTCCTTAGACAGTCTGGAGGCCTTGATGAAGAAACGTGACGATTTGGACAAAGTGCTTACTGACCAGGTAATAACAGCTAATATAAGAATTCTGATAATAACTATTAGTAATGATGCCAGAAATCCTGCACATGTATGTGGTTTTATGGTTTGCGTGTATTTTAACTCCCATTTGCTTTTTACATAAACTCTGAGGTAGGTGGGGAACATAGTGGCTTAGTCTTAGCCAAGGTGCAGAATCTATTTTATATACTATCCAACATCCCATTCAGTGCAGGAATCACTTTCTACAACGACCAAGGTAAGTGTCTGTTCTATAGGGAAATCGGCACCACACATGTAGTCCATCTCAGTATCAATACCGATGTTTCTCTTCTTGTTGAGTTAAAAGCCACCTCCCTGTAAGGCATTTACCTTTTAGCTTTGGTTTTGTTCCCCTTTGTGAAGCCACAAAGGATATATCTCTCCTTTTCTGGGAGGGAGTCTGAGATTGCACCAAAAGCCTAATTTCTGGGTATCTGGGCTTTTTCTCTTTCCTTTATCTAGGGAAATAGGATCACTGAACTAGATCTTTTTGCTGAACGACTCATAGCTGAAGACCACTATGCCAAGGAAGAGATTGCTGCTCGGAACCAACGGATACTAGACAGGTCAGTATTGAGCAGCTGTTTTGTGAGCTATAGGAAGATATAAGGGCTTCCCTTGCGGCTTATCTGGTAAAAATATGCCTACAATGCAGGAGATCTGGGTTAGATCCCTGGGTTGGGGAGATACCCTGGAGAAGAGAAAGGCTACCCACTCTAGTATTCTGGCCTAGAGAATTCCATGGACTATATAGACCATGGGGTTGCAAACAGTCGGACACACGTGAGTGACATTCACTCACTCACTCAGGAAGATATAGAAAAGTGACTACTTTGCTAGCCTTGAGGATGGGGATAATACTTTGAGTTCTCGTTTCTGTGCTGTGCTCTTCTAAGTTGCTTCAGTCATGTTCGACTCTTTGCAAGCCTATGGTCTATAGCCCATCAGGCTCCTCTGTTCATGGGATTCTCCAGGCAAGAATACTAGAGTGGGTTGTCATGTCCTCCTTCAGGGCATCTTCCTGACCCAGGGACCTAGCTCTCGTCTCTTACATCTCCTGCATTGGTAGGCAGGGTCTTTACCACTAGTGCCACTTGGGAAGCCCATATATGACATATAAGTGTATAAATAATGAGAATGAGAAGATAAAGTGCAGATAAGCAAATAGGGAGATTCATGGATATGGCATCAAGGCTTGGTGGAAAGATAGAGGGCAGAAAATAATCTAGTCCTGACTTTCAGATGGAAGATTCTCAAAGAACAGCTGATTGAAGAGCGGATGAAACTTGGAGACTATGCTGATCTAAAACAATTCTACCATGACCTCAAGGACCAAGAAGACTGGATCAATGAGATGCTGCCCATAGCCTGTGATGAATCCTACAAAGATCCCACCAATATTCAGGTAAGTTCAAAATAAGAATCTTGGAAAACTTCAACATACTCAGACTGCTGAATGAATGGTCACCTTCTAATGTTGAAAACTTCCTTACTGTTAACACTGCCATCCCTGCCTTCAGGAATTTCTGAGTCTAATGTGGAGGGAGTTCTTCACAAGAATTAATTTAGAATGAATTAAGAATCCTTAATTCTTCCTTTTAGACAGAACTTATCTCATCTTACTTTCTAAATTAGATGGTAATTTAGGTTCTTCTTTCCCTTCAGAGAAAATATCTGAAACACAAGACCTTTGAAGATGAGGTCCAGAGCCGAAGTGAGCAGGTGGAAGGAGTCGTCACCTTGGGGAACACTCTGGTTGAGCGGAGGGCATGTGATGGTAATGAAGAGTCTGTGAAGGTGGGTTCTGCTTACGATGGGCTTTAAGCTATTAAGGCATAGGAAGAGAAATCTTTTATACCCTTTTGGTGTTTCCATGTGTAGGAATATAGAATATATTCTGTTAATGGTCTTCCCTTTGTTTTTTTTTTTCACAAAAGAGGAGGAAAACATGTTGTTTGGGGATTCCCTGATAGCTCAGTTGGTAAAGACTCCACCTGCAATGCACGAGACCCCACTTTGATTTCTGGGTTGGGACGAATTCTGGAGAAGGGATAGGCTACCCACTCCAGTATTCTAGGGCTTCCTTTGTGGCTTAGCTGGTAAAAAATCCACCTGCAATGCAGGAGACCTGGGTTGGATCCCTGGGTTGGGAAGATCCCCTGGAGAGGGAATAGGCTACCCACTCCAGTATTCTGGCCTGGAGAATTCTATGGACTGTATAGTCCATGGGGTCGCAAAGAGTCAGACACGACTGAGAGACTCACTTTCAGACCTTATCACTCCCATCATACTCAGCATCTTGACCTCCAAGACAGCTTTAGACTTAATTTCTATGTGTTATCATGCTTGCCTTGTATTTTCTGTCCTTACCACCAAGAGCTTTGGCATTTAGGCAATCAGCTTCTGTAATCAGCCCAGAACTCATTCTTCAAAATTTCTGTTAACACCTACTGTTGCTTCCCCAGATTTAAACCAGTGTAACCAATTATGATTTAAAATATATGACCTTCAAGTACTGGAAGATTTTGGCTAGACCCGAACTCCAGAGCCTCCCTACATTATCCTTTCAAGTTGTCACAGGACCCTAAACACCATAATGATCCCTCAATTCAGAAGAGGGGGCTATGATCAAGTAGGGCTTCCCTGGTGGATCAGACGATAAAGAATCTGCCTGCAATGTGGGAGACCTGGGTTTGATCTCTGGAGTTGGGAAGATTCCCTGGAGGGGGGCATGGCAATCCACTCCAGTATTGTTGCCTGGGAAATCCCATGGACAGAGGAACCTGGTGGGCTACAGTTCGTGGGGTCTGCAAAGAGTCGGAAGTGACTGAGTGACTAATACACACAGGATCAAGTAGAAGAGTTGGAGAAAAACTGGAACTACTTGCTTGCGAGAACAATTGACAAAGGACAGAAGCTCGATGAAGCTAGTCGCCAGCAGAGGTTCAACACAGGCATCCGGGACTTTGAGTTCTGGCTCTCAGAGGTAATTATACCTGGAAATGGTGTGGGCGTGGGAGTTTAATACATTCTTGTCAGATAAATAGACTTTTGCATGAGCAATTTCCTTGACTTTTCTTGGGCAAAGTCTGGGGACATAGTTGTGAATCTTGTTCTCCTTAAAGACAGTTTTCATCTGGCAGCTGTATTGTTTATCTTCCCATTTCCAGGCAGAGACACTGCTGACCATGAAGGATCAGGCCAGGGATCTGGCTTCAGCAGGAAACTTGCTCAAGAAGCATCAGCTGCTGGAAACAGAGATGTGTGCCAGACAGGTAAGTAGCATTAGAATTGCATTCTTCTGGCCAGGACGGAAATGTTGGTGACTGTTCACTTTCCTGTCTTGGGAGTCCATTTGAGAACACAGCTTTGCAAAGCTGAGCTTAGTGTTCTCAACCAGCAGTCATTATAATCAGGTCAAATCCATGGTCTTCAGAGCTGTTAACCTTATTATCATCAAATCATAGATTCTAAGATTCCAATAAAATGTGAAAGTTAAAGTGTTAGTCATTCAGTCATGTCTGAGTCTTTATGGCCCCATGGACTGTAGCCTGCCAGGCTCCTCTCTCTATGGAATTCTCTAGGCAAGAATACTGGAGTCAGATTCCAAGAAGTAGATCCTAAAAATGATCTTGTTTACCTTTTAATGATCCATGCATATAAACTCACTCTCTTCCAAAGCTGAAATATTTGATCTAGTGTCTTAAAATAAAAGTTTATTTTTCAGAAACACTAAAAAAAAAAAAAAATCAGATGGGAACATGTGCAAGACAGTTGAACTATACGTACATTGTGAAAGTTCTATGGAACATTTCAATTGTATTGTAATATCAAGCAAAGATGTGTCCTGTGAGCTATGATAAACATTCAGAGAGGTGTTAATTTCACATTGATGGATTTTATATTATCAGTTTTATTTGGTAACACAGACACAGAAAGAACATGATGTCAAAGGTCTTAGTGTCAGGACTTGATGATATTCTCTTTGACATCACTAGGGGGCAGATTTAGAATGCAAATAGACAGAAGAGACTGGCTGTGTTCTGAATGTGACTAGCCTGAGAATGCTGCCAAAAGAGAATCTTCTTGAATATTTCAGTCACTCAATCTGTGTCATATTCAGCACTGTGAAAAGATACCATGTTTGGAGTGCTTGTTCACCGAGGTCTTATTTTCCATATAGGGAGAGGAAGAAAACATAAGAGAAAACATCAGAAGGCCAAATACACAGTTTCAACAAAGTAGCCATGTTACCTATAATGTCCGTAGTCTTGCCCTTATCCAAACTGAGTTAAAAGAGCATAAGGTCAAATTCATTATCTTCAAAAATGATCTATTTTCCCCAGTCTTTGAACTTGAACTAGCAGTGTTTAAAGGTCTACTTAATATCTGTACTACACTAATCATTGAGGACACTTGGGCTTTCTAGGATGCACTCCAGGACCTGAACACGTTGGCTACAGAGCTGATCTCCAGTGGGACTTTCAATACTGACCAGATTGTGGAGAAAAGGGATAATGTCAACAAGCGCTTCCTGAATGTCCAGGAATTGGCGGCTGGGCACCATGAGAAACTGAAAGAGGCACACGCCTTGTTCCAGTTCTTCCAAGACCTAGATGATGAAGAGTTCTGGATAGAGTATGTCCTGACAGCTCACATTGCATGGATAGGCCAAGAAAACAGATAATCCAACAGACATGTTCTTATTTGATGCTGAAATGAAATAAGTATAATGAACATTGGTTTTATTTTTATCAATTTTTTTCACTATGTGTACACAGAAGGAGACAGGCATGGAGGGAGTGAGGAGAAGCTCACATACATTCTGGGAAGAAAATTAAGAAGTTGTATATGTTTGTTTTTTGGACTTCCCATAACGATAAAGAATATGCCTGCGATGCAGGAAACCAGGGTTTGATCCCTGGGTCAGGAAGATCTTCTGGAGAAGGAAATGGCAACCCACTCCAGTATTCTTGCCTGGAGAATCCCATGGGTAGAGGAGACTGGGGAGCTACATTTCATGGGATTCCAAAGAATCAGACATGACTGAGTGACTAACACACATATGTTTGTTTTAGATAGTTTATATGTGTTAAGTCCTCTGTCCATGAGATTCTCCAGGCAAGAATGCTAGAGTTTGCTATTTCCTATTGCAGGGGATCTTCCTGACCCAGGGATCGAACCCATGTCTCTTATGTCTCCTGCACTGGCAGGTGGGTTCTTTACCACTATGGCCACCTGGGAAACCAGATAGTTCATAGAATGTGTAATGCTTATTCTGAATTAGATAACTGAGCATTTACAGCTTACTGCACTGATCATTATCGTGTGATTCTTTCTGTGTCTTGTGTATCTAATATGCGACTGAACTTGATACTGGCAGAAAATGCTATATAAGTAACTGTGCTTTGTGCTTGGTCATGACAGACTCTTTATGATCCCGTGGACTGTAGCCCGCCAGGGTGCTCTGTCCATGGGGATTCTCCAGGCAAGAATACTGGAGTGGGTTGCTATGCCCTCCTCTAGGGGATCTTCCCAACCCAGGGATCGAATCCAGGTTTCCCACATTGCAGGCGGATTTTTTTTTTACCATCTGAGCCACCAGGGAAGCCCAAGAATACTGGGTAGCCTATCCCTTCTCCAGGGGATCTTCTCAACCAAAGATCGAACTGAGGTCTCTCACATTGCAGGTAGATTCTTTACTGACTGAGCCACCAGAGAAGCCTACATAGTACTTGCTATGGTATTATTGCTGATTCTACAGTTCAGTTCAGTTCAGTCACTCAGTCGTGTCCAACTCTTTGCAACCCCATGGACCATAGCACACAAGGCCTCCCTGTCTATCACCAACTCCTGGAGTTTACCCAAACTCATGTCCAGTAAGTCGGTGATGCCATCCAACTGTCTCATCCTCTGTTGTCCCCTTCTCTTCCCTCCTTCAATCTTTCCCAGCATTAGGGTCTTTTCCAATGAGTCAGCTCTTCACATCAGGTGGCCAAAGGATTAGAGTTTCAGCTTCAACATCAGTCCTTCCAATGAATATTCACTGATTTCCTTTAGGATGGACTGGTTGGATCTCCTTGCAGTCTCCAAGGGACTCTCAAGAATCTTCTCCAACACCACAGTTCAAAAGCATCAATTCTTCAATGCTCAGCTTTCTTTATAGTCCAACTCTCACATCCATACATGGCCAGTGGAAAAACCATAACCTTGACTAGATGGACCTTTGTTGGAAAAGTAGTGTCTCTGCTTTTTAATATGCTGTCTAGGTTGGTCATAACTTTCCTTCCAAGAAGTAAGTGTCTTTTAACTTCATGGCTGTAGTCACCATCTGCAGTGATTTTGGAGCCCAACAAAATAAAGTCTGCCACTGTTTCTACTGTTTCCCTATCTATTTGCCATGAAGTGATGGAACCAGATGCCATGATCTTAGTTTTCTGAATGTTGAGCTTTAAGCCAACTTTTTCACTCTCCTCTTTCACTTTCATCAAGAGGCTCTTTAGTTCTTCTTCCCTTTCTGCCATGAGAGTGGTGTCATCTGCATATCTGAGGTCATTGATATTTCTCCCGGCAATCTTGATTCCAGCTTGTGCTTCCTCCAGCCCAGTGTTTCTCATGATGCACTCTGCACATAAGTTAAATAAGTAGGGTAACAATATACAGCCTTGACGTACTCCTTTTCCTATTTGGAACCAGTCTGTTGTTCCACGTCCAGTTCTAACTGTTGCTTCCTGACCTACATACAGATTTCTCAAGAGGAAGGTCAGCTGGTCTGGTATTCCCATCTCTTTCAGAATTTTCCACAGTGTTTTGTGATCCACATAGTCAAAGGCTTTGGCATAGCCAATAAAGCAGAAATAGATGTTTTTCTGGAACTCTCTTGCTTTTTTCGATGATCCATAGGATATTGGCAATTTGATCTCTGGTTCCTCTGCCTTTTCTAAAACCAGCTTGAATATCTGGATGTTCATGGTTCATGTATTGCTGAAGCCTGGCTTGGAGAATTTTGAGCATTACTTTACTAGCGTGTGAGATGAGTGCAATTGTGCAGTAGTTTGAGCATTCTTTGGCATTGCCTTTCTTTGGGATTGGAATGAAAACTGACCTTTTCCAGTCCTGTTGCCACTGCTGAGTTTTCCAAATTTGCTGGCATATTGAGTGCAGCACTTTCACAGAATCATCTTTTGGGATTTGAAATACGTCAACTGGAATTCCATCACCTCCACTAGCTTTGTTCATAGTGATGCTTCCTAAGACCCATTTGACTTCACATTCCAGAATGTCTGGCTCTAGGTGAGTGATCACACCATCTTGATTATCTGGGTCATGAAGATCTTTTTTGTACAGTTCTGTGTCTTCTTGCCACTTCTTCTTAATATCTTCTGCTTCTGTTAGGTCCATACCATTTCTGTCCTTTATTGAGCCCATCTTTGCATGAAATGTTCCCTTGGTATCTCTAATTTTCTTGAAGAGATCTCTAGTCATTCCCATTCTATTGTTTTCCTCTATTTCTTTGCACTGATCTTGCTGATTCTACTTTTTGTAAGAATAGAGGTGGAAAAATCTTACCATATCAAATAATTTGTCTTATTTCTACCCTGCCTCATCATGTTCCTTTTCTATAAAACTGCTGACTTTTGTTCCTTATCAGTGAATAAGAGAAAAGGAATGCACATAGGGCACCAAGGAGGACATTTCTGAACCTTTTTGGAAATAGTAAGATATTGGAAAATGACTATATCCCAATAAAAGAAATAGTAAGATATTTTCTACCTAGTCATTCACCACGCTTCATGGTGATGTTCAAACATTTTATACTCAGAACCAATCCAACTGCCATGACTCAGGTAATGTCAGTTTTTATGTCTATTTTACCTGAATTAATTATTGATATGGACTTCCCACAAGGCTCAGTGATAAAAGAATCCACCTGCCAAGGCAGGGAGTTGCAGGAGACCCCTGTTCAATTCCTGGGTCAGGAATACACCCTAGAGACAGAAATGGCAACCCATTCTAGTATTGTTGCCTGGAGAATCCCACGGACAGAGAAGCCTAGCAGGCTGCAGTCCATAGGGTCGCAAAGAGTTGGACACGGCTGAGCAGGCATGCAAACCATATACATAATTATTGACATTAATAGAAGGTCACATAAGCATATATGTTTGTATATATGTAATGAGTGTGTGTGTGTGTGTGTAATTTTCCCATCTTTTGAAAGAGAAACAATAGTGAGTTCTTGAGAAAAGAGATGAAGATACACATGTAGACAGGCAAAGAAATGAATAAGAAGGCTGTTCCAGTATGGTATTTTAATTTGTGTTGGTCTAAGTCCAATATTTTGCCGAAACACTCTGCCACTTATTCACTTTGTGATTACTGACACCAGAATGTTCCGGAATTTACCCCCACCACACCCCCAGCCAAACACATACGCCTAGAAAGTCATCTTTTTAGGATGTCCTCAGATGTCTGAAGTCTAAAAGTTTTCTTCCTTGGTCTCAGGGAGAAGTTGGTACGAGTGAGATCCCAGGACTATGGGAGGGATCTGCAGGGGGTTCAGAATTTGCTGAAGAAGCACAGACGCCTAGAAGGGGAGCTGGTGGCGCATGAACCTGCTATCCAGGTAGGAATAGGAAACCTGAAAAGACAGAGATAATATAATCAGAGCACTTCATGTTATGGATAAACATTAGGTTGGTGCAAAAGATTTATGGTTTCAGATCCTGAATTTTAAATCATAACTAGCCTCAAACACCTTTATTAATCAAAATAGGAAACATTACAATCAACACATTTTTGCCAGTGAGAAATGTTTGTATCCTTGTTGCATAAAAATCCATGCTTCAGAATTCAGTGAACTCTTGGAAAGCATTTTTTGCCTCCTGATGGTTGTGAAGCATTTTCCCTGCAAAAAGTTGTTGAGGTGTTTGAATGAGTGGTAGGTAGTCAGTTGGTAAGAGGTCAGGTAGATATGGCAGATATAATTGGGCTACAAAGGCAAAACTTTGTAGCCCGTTTCATCCAACTTTTGAAATGTTGATTGTGTGACATGTGGTTGGGCATTGTTGAGGAGAAGAATTGGGCCCTTTCTGTTGACCAGTGCCAGCTGCAATCATTGCTGTTTTAGGTGCATCCCATTGATTTGCTGAGCATACTTCCCAGATGTAATGGTTTCACTGAGATTCAGAAAACTGTAGTGGATCAGAACAGTAGCAGACTACTAAGCAGTGACCATGACTCTTTTTTTGGTGCAAATATGGCTTTGGGAAGTGCTTTCAAGCTTCTTCTCAGTTCAACCATGGAGCTGGTCATTGTTGGTTGTCATATAAAATCCACTTTTTATCACACATCACAATCCATTTGAGAAATAGTTTGCCGTTGCTGCATAAAATAAGAGAAGATGACACTTCAAAATATGATTTTTTTCTTTTTTCTTTTTTTTTGATTTGCAGTCAGCTCATGAGATACTTGCTTATTGAGCTTTTTCACTTTTCCAGTTTGCTTCAAATGCCAAATGACCATAGAATGGTCAACATTGAATTCTTGGGCAACTTCTTGTGTAGTAAGAGGATCAACTTCCATGATCCTCTCAGTTGGTCATTGTCAACTTCTGATGGCCAGTCACTGATTTGCTCATCTTCAAGGCTCTAGTCTCCTTTGTAAAACTACTTTAATTGCCTTTGCACGGTATGTTCATTAGCAGTTCCTGGGCCATATGCGTTGTTCATGTTGCAAGTTGTCTGCTGACTTTTGACCCATTTTGAACTCGAATAAGAAAATTGCTCAAATTTGCTTTTTGTCTAACTTAATTTCCATAGTCTAAAATATATGTAAAATAAATAGCAAGTAATAATTTATTAGCAAAAAACATAAAGCAAAATTTGTGCATTAAAATGATGTATAACTTAACTACATTTATTTAAGAATGTATTCCAATGTCAAATGGCAAAATTCAACAATGCAAAACAGAAATTACTTTTGCACCAACCTAATAGGTTGAGGCTACAAAATGTGAAGGCAGCATGCCAAGGTCACATAGACAGTTGGCTGTAGAGTTCACAAGCATTCTCCTCCATATTGTGCCTTCTATGAACAGAAGAATCTGCGTAGAAACCCATGTCTTCCCTGTAAGGAGCATCTTTGAGAGTCCAGGGCACAGTTTTTGGCAATTAGGATGCAGGTTGGGAAAAATCTGGAAAAGCTGTACCTGAGCTGAGCCATGTGGAAAGAGGGAAACCCTGAGTGTCGGCTTGGCAGCAGGGTCACCCTGTGACCATCAGTCAGATCCTGGAAAGTAGTCTAGTGCAAATGCCAAGGTATTTGTCTGAATCCTTCATGAAGTTTAGCATGTTAGATCTTACTGCAGCTTTCTTCATTCTCCCAAGATTATCAGGACTGCCTTGAGTACATCCAGTTTATTAATGAGCCAGAGGGTAAGAAGGGATAGGTACTTTGCTAAAAAACTGTGCTAAATGGGGAGATGCTGTGGGGAAATATGACATGGACGATGTGTGTTGTTCAGAATGTGCTGGATATGGCAGAAAGGCTGGGAGACAAGGCGGCCATGGGGCGAGAGGAGATCCAGGACAGGCTTGATCAGTTTGTTCAACACTGGGACCAGCTCAAAGTGTTGACCAAGACTCGGTGAGTTGGGGATAAGAGGCCGAATTCTCTTGTTGGATTGCAGGTACTGGGTAGGTATTGAGAAGATACTTAAGTGCCTGCTCAGCATCTCTCCCTAGCTACCAATCTCTTCTAGCTTCTAAGTCCCTGTTCAAATGCCAGGTCTTCCATGAAGCTTCCTTTATGTACCCCAGGAAAAAATGACACTGTTTCTATGTCTCTATGACACTGTCTCTCTAGAGGTGTGCTTACAATTACTTGCAGCTGTCTTTTATCATTGTTGCCCTACATATGTTATCCTTTATACCACATTATCTCCCACATGTCTGTTTTACTTTATGCATCTCCCCAGTTTTAACATTATGTGCAGTGCTTAGTAGTCAAAGAATAGAGTATTTTTCTCCCTTACACCCAAACAGCCAAAATCTTAAAATCTTATAAGATTGTGTCACTTTGCTATACTTCCACTGCTCATTATTTTTTTTTTCTCTTATTTGGGGTGGGGGTTACCTTCTTGTTACAGAGGAATTCAGTTGGGAGAATCCCTAGAATACTTGGAATTCATGGAGAATGCTGAGGAAGAGGAAGCTTGGATCAGTGAAAAGGAAGCTATGGTTGCCCAAGGGGATTCTGGAGACACTTTGGATGCTACTCAGGTGAGGAACCGGCAGAATGGATCAATTTTCTTCTGTTTAATTTGAACCTTTTCTTAAGTAGTCAACATTTTTACCTGTAAAATTAGAATCTTTCTTCTGGTGGGAGAAGAAACTTTCAGGTCAGTTCTTAGCATATGATGTTCTTGATACTAAATATTTTTCTGCTAGATGGAATGTTTCCAAGAATCATTAAACATACATTTCAACATGGAGAAATCCTTTTGTATTAGCTTGATCAATACTCACTCCCAAATCCAGAAGTCTCAAGTGGCATGGTTAGTTATAAACAATGTCACATGTATTCCTTTGGCTCTTTGATAAGACTGCCTTTCTGGGAAATGAGGAATTCAGGAAGATAAATTTACTGGGGCTATGCAGGAATAAGTGAACACTCAATGTAGTCTGCCAACTTAGTTGAATCATTGCTGGTGAATGGCATCAAAAGGAATCAGAATGTGAGTGGGATGGATTGTTAATTTTGGAAGTTTTGATTCTCACTGACTCATTCACACAGAGCTTACAAAAGAAGCTCGAAGCTTTGGAGAATGACTTTGCTGTCCATGAGATTCGAGTGCAAAATGTGTGTGCTCAAGGAGAAGATATCCTGAGTAAGGTGAGATACTCCAGGGATTCCAGGTCGTAAAAAGGATCTTCAAAAAAGGATTGGCCTGAATATAGAATCATGAACCTTGCTAAAATCATGCACAACCTTGGTAATCTCTTCCAAGCTGCCTTTTTGTTATTGTTTCAGCAGACAATTGTCTATTTAATTATTGCTGTTTTCTGGAAGCTTTTTTTCAAAGTCTTATAGGTATACTTTTTAGATATTTAAAAATCATTCATTGACTCATGCTCTATGCAGAATATGAAATTTAAAAATATTTTACATATGAGTTGCTTTGGTCATAGAATACTGTAAGAATGTGAAGAAATTTCTTTGACCTCTAGAGATGAGGACCCCACTGAAATCTCTTTGTAATTTGAGAACCATTCTTTTGTTTAAATGGGGGTATTAACAGAACCTCAATGATCTAAAGGCTGTACAAAGAATCCTAAACAGAGGATTCTGTACCTTTGAGACGCTTATGCCAACTAAGAAGATCACACTTATGTGGACAAACATGAGACTGTCCAAATGCTGGACAATATCATCTGGGTAATAGATATTTTATTATAGATGAATAATAGAATAATTTCACTGGACCTAGAAAAGAATAGCTATATATTTGGAAGGAGAGAGAGGAAAGGTTTTTAATAGTGCAAAGGATTTCACTTTTCTGGCTCTGAACATTCATCAATATATCTATCTCTCCTCCTTTCAACCTCGGTGATACAGGAGGAAAGTCAGCATAAAGAGAAGATTTCTAACAAGATACAAGCTCTAAATGAAAAGATTCCTTCTCTGGCCAAGTCATTGGCTGTTTGGAAGTCACAACTGGAAGATGATTATGACTTTCAGCAGTTCAACTGGAAGGCTGATGTGGTTGAGGCCTGGATAGGTATGATGTGTGAGGACTGGAGGCTTCCCAGGTGGCGCTAGTGGTAAAGAGCACACCTGCCAATGCAGGAGACATAAGAGATGCGAGTTCGATCACTGGGTCGGGAAGATCCCCTGGAGGAGAGCATGGCAACCCACTTCAGTGTTCTTGCCTGAAGAATCCCATGGACAGAGGAGCCTGGCAGTCTACATTCTATAGGGTCACAAAGAGTCAGATACAACTGAAGTGACTTAGCATGCGTTCAACTTAATTTTTCTCTGTTTTATCTTTGTACTATATTCCATTAATATCTTTTTTATCTTTATAACTTTTTAACTTTCTTTGAGATTACTTGATTCAAAAAAACTAAGATAGATATTGATGTTGTTAAATACCTAGCCATTCTTTTTTTCTAGTACATTGATTTAAGAATATACATTTTCCTCTAAGTAAATCCTTAGCTGCATCTCACAGATTTCATGTTATTTTTGTTATCATCTAATTAAAAATATTCTGTTATTTCTTACATAATTTCTCAGTTGACTCACTATTTATTCTGTAGTACATTGTTCAGTTTCTAAACATCTGGGAATTTTCTAATTATCTTTTTGACATTTATATCTAGTTTATTTAACTTTATTTTAAAAACACATTCTGTGTTATTTTAGGAGGTTGCTTTATATCCAACAAATGACTTGTTTTGGTGAATAGACTGTCCAATTGAAAAGATTTTGCGATGATTTATGTTACCTATCAGAGTCTGTTGCTCATGTTTTTTTTTTTTTTAAATATTTTAGTTTCATATATTTTAAAGCTAGGTTAAAAGTTATGTTGACATTTAGAATTATGAAATCATTTTGATGAATTAGTTCTTTTAATTATGAAAAGTTTCTCTCTAATAGCACATCTTTTTAAACACTTAATTCAAAGTTTTTTTGTTTTCACATATTAGTGTACTACATCAATTTTCTTTTGTTTACTGCTTGCAATGTACATCTATTTCCATTTCTTTTAGAAACATTTCTATGTCTTTATAGCTTTTGTTGTTTTTTTGTACAGTCATAATTGCAACATGACTATCACTATAGTATTAACTACCACCACCTTCATTCTGTGACATAATTATCATTTTTTTTAAGATGAGGACAGGTAAGACTTGTAAGACTTATGTACTTTAAAGTACATAATATAGAAATATTAACTATAATTACCATGCTGTACATTAGATCTCCAGAACTTGTTAATCTTATAAATAGAAGTTTTTGCCCTTTTACCAATTTCTCCCCATTTCCCTCACCTCCAATATATTCTGTTTGACTTTTTTATATTCAGCATATAAATAACATTATGCAGTATTTGTCTTTCTGTGTCTGACATTTCACTTAGCATAATGGTCTCAAGCTTCATCCAAGTTGTTGCAAATAGCAAGGTCTCCTTCTTCCTTGTGACTGAATAGTATTCCATGTATGTATATCACCTATCTTCTTTATCCATTGTTCTTTTGACAGGCAGTTTGTTTCCATATCTTGACTATTGTGAATAATGCTGCAATGAACAGAGAAGTGCAGAGTGTCAATATGTCTTAGATGTGTCTTTTATAAATATCATATAGTTGAGTGTTGATTTATTATCTACTTTGATGATTTTCACGGAGTAGTGAATCCATTTACATTTAAAGTAATTAATTCATGAGTTTTTGTTTAAAGCTATAATTTAATATCTCTCTCCCATCTCATGCCCTATCCAATCCCTACTCTTCTCGGTAGTGATTCAAGATATGATTTCAATTTTTCTGAAGACTAGCCATTTTTGTTTGTTCTTAAATGTAGAACCTTTAGAGACTTCAGCTAAACCTCTTTCACTAAGTCTGCTCCTACTTGATGTTTCCTGATCTCAACACTGTGTGACTGCAGAAAATTCTTAGATTTTAGATTCTTTAGATTGTTTAGACTTTAGATTCTTAGCTACTGTTTTCTGCTTGACTTCTACAACTTGTATTCAGGAATCGGTAAATGCCCTAAGGGGGACATACAAGGAGATTATTCCAAAGCCATTGAGGAGCGCCATGCTGCCCTGCTGAGGCGCTGGGAACAGCTGCTGGAAGCCTCTGAAGACCATAGACAGGAATTGTTAGAGAAACGACGGCCCTTACTGGAGGTAAAAAAAAAAAAAAAATGAGCCATCATCTGACCTTGAATATCTATATCTGGAAATAGATACTGGAAACCATGTTTGAATACTATAGACAACTGAGTGAGTGTATTGCGAAGAATCGTGAAGACATACTTATAAACATGAAGTAATTCATTTTTAGATTGATAAGTTGTTTTTTTTCTTTTTTTGACTGATTGATCAGTTATTCAGCTGACTTATGATGGAAGTCAGGCACATATATTGGAAACAAGTAGGCGAGACAAGGACTAGAAGATCTTAATTTAAGGCAGAACTAATACTGGCATGTAGGAGTCAAGATTGCTCTTGTTTTTTTTCTAACTCAAATAAAAGGAATATTAGACAGGTAAAATTTGTGTTCTCATCTTTCCTAGCTGGGGGACCTTCTATATGTTGCTTAACATTTCTGAACTTTGATTTCTCTAGAAAGTGGGGTAATATCACCATCATGTCTTGTTCTGTTATTACTATCAAAAGAGATAATGGACCTGAAAATGCAACATAGACCACTATGTTCTATATGGATATAGTTATTAAAATGTTCTTTCTATTGGTGACTGCTAAGATATTGGATGTTGATGATAAAATTATTACTAGTAGAAGGAAGTCAAGATGGTCAGCGAAAATACTGAGTACTTCTAGACCATAAGATATTGTACCTGACAACAAGTAAAGTAGAGAATTAGAGGAATCAGGAAACACACAAATAAAAGTCAGACTCTTAATTTTAACTGTAGTGAGGGACATAGAACCTATGGAAACTTATCTTAAGTGCAAAATTAGAGCAATTAATGGGCAACCACATATTATCTTATTCTATGATTATAAAATCTCTGTAAAATACTCAGTTGATACATCATATTATGAAAATATATGACATTATTTATAGGTTTCCATGTCCTTCCAGGGTAGGGACAGTAACAGTTTTATTCTGTTGGACTATTTTGGTGTATAGATTGCTGAAATGAATATAGCAACAACTTAATGGTATACAATGCCTTTGCAATCTCCCTTCCATTTGGGTCAGTTTTTCTCCTCTTAACCCATTTTGAGATGAAAACTGATTATCATATCTGTATAACAAAATCTCTTTGAAAATACAATCGGCTGACACAAAATATATAGTGTGTTTTAAATCTAAAACTTTTTATTACCTTCTGTTTGGAAAAATCCATACTATTTCTCTTATTTAGAAATTTACAGTCATTCAGAAGACTCCAGAGAGTATTGTGTGGCTAAAGGTATAGGTTAGAGGGCAAGAAATGTATTTAAGCAGGGAATTTAGGCATGAAATGAGCTCTGAGCAAGGTTTAGAGGAAGGTAGGAAGACAATTCAGTATACACAAATAAACATCAAAGCAGTAAGGGCTGCAGACCACAGAAGAGAAAGAAGAAATGCCTATCCCACAAATGATTTTTATTTAATCTAATCATCCATCAATTCATTCACTTACACTTAATTCATGCATGTTATACTATGTGCCAATTAGTCACGGAACACAGACATCAGAATAAGAAATCATGAAATCTTATCATTGAAAACTACCCTTGTCACTTTGGGAATCTTATGGCTAAAATAATCCTAGAAGTTATCCAACTTCATTTGTAAGTGTTGGAAGAAGAGAGAAAATGCTTGGATAAGGGCTTGTACCTTGAACTCACATGTCCACCCATCTGATTGCATGGTCTCCACTGGTTTTAGTTCTGCTCTCTTAGAGTGTTGATATTGAAAATATTTGAAGACAGTCATTTTTTTATCCTCTTTACTTTTCTGCTGATGAACTTTATTGGAAAATATGAAATTGTCTTTTATCTTTATAGGCTGAGGTTCTATTCATGGAATTCGCAAACAAGGCCTCAGCTTTCAACAACTGGTGTGAGAAGGCCGAGGAGGACCTGTCAGAGCCTGTGCACTGTGTCTCCCTGGGTGCAATCCAGAAGCTGCAGAAGGACCATGAGGACTTATTGGCCTCCATGACAAAGACCCAAGGAGACTTCAATGATTTGCGAGAGCTAGACCAGCAGATTAAGGCCTTAAATGTGCCCTCCAGCCCCTATACCTGGTTAACAGTGGAGGTGCTAGAGAGAGTCTGGAAACACCTATTTGATACCATCAAGGTAGTTTGGGGCAGAGAAGATACTTCCTTTAGCTATAGAGAACATGATCATTTGATTTATTTTCTGGATTTGGGGACTTTGAGAGAAAAAGGAACACTGTTAATAATTATATTGGTACAACAGTCATGAACTGAGTCAATTTAAGAAAAAAATTGGAAATACGTTCATGATAGGCAGAGCCCTATGCCCTATAGTTTAGACAGTCTCAAGTGTCTGAGTGTTGGTCGGTGATTCAGAGAAGCAAACATAAGCTCCAGAAGATGGCTCTAAAAATGTGTTATGAAAAGTTCATGAAGCTTGTATATATCCTTGCAGTCTATATGCTCAAAAGCATCTTCTATTTAATACAAACTTCCAAAAGTGCCTTTTTAATGTGCTTGTGTTAAATTTTTGTCTGTCTATAATAATGCTCATTATTGAAGCTATGGAAAATACAAGTTTGCAAAGAAAAATTTCACTATAAACTCAACCAATTTTAGATGGAAACTCTTACTGTCTTTTCATTTAAATGAAATTTCAATTGGAAAAATACTGAGATGAGGAAAGACTTGCCTTTATTACTAGCTTGTTTTTTACTGGGCTTGGTAACACCTGCAAGTACTTATGAAATGTTGGATAAGCTTCTTTCATATTTCTGAGATGAAAAGAGGTGAACTGGAAGAAATTTGAGCACCCAGGCAATGCCTTTGTAAGGCAGGTGAAATTTGGAAGAGGGGAGATGTGCAGATGAGCCTAGGAACCAGTTATTTTATTGCAAGAAAAAGTCTTCAATGTGAACACTACTATCTGTGATTTGGGGTTTTAGGAAAGAGAGCAGGAGTTGGAAAAAGAAGAGGCAAGACAGATCAAGAACTTTGAGATGTGCCAGGAATTTGAACAGAATGCCAGTGACTTCCTTAATTGGATCTTGGAGACCAGGTATGCTGTGATAACCCCAAACTCAAGATCCTTATGCCACACATTCTGCTCACTATGGGGATGGAATACATAGCTGAGGGAAGGGGGTAATTCTTACAGTACTTGTGCTGTCCTAAAATTGCCATATCCTATCTGTGCTTTGTATCTGGAATTGACCATATTCTAAATCAGTCATTGCAAAATTGAGAAATGAGAACTTCATCTCATTGTCCATTCTTTATTCACTATTTGAAAGTCTCACTTTTTTCCCTCTTGCCTATAATTATAACCCCAAAATAATAACATTCACTTACGTTTGCCTTCCCCTTTGCACTTTACACTGTAATTTCATAATCCATTATCTCACTTAGCTTTCAGAATAACCTTGAAGAGTGTACAGCACTGATGTTATTACCTCTGTTTCTAAATGTGGAAAGAAGTTCAGTAGATAAATTGACTTGCTCAAGGACACATATGTATTTATTGGTACAACCAGAGCAGAGTATACTGTGAATACTTTATAAGAAACTATTATATTGCTTGACTACTAAAACTGTCATGAAAGTCAAGTGAGATAATATATGCTAATTGCTTTTATTAAATGCAAAATGCTCTACACATGAAAATAACATTTCTTACATCTTCTGGGGAAAATGACCTGGAAAAGAGGAGACTTAGAGGGTGTAATAAATGAATAAATGGTCAAAGTTGGTAGACTGTATTCAGCAGGTGTATCAGAATTGTGGAGTTTTGAGAGCTTAAAGTGTCAGTTTAGACAATTCATGCTTCTGTTCCTATGAGCTCACTGACAAAGATAAATCAAAGAAGGAACAGAAAGAAGTCCTGTATCATGGCTTAAAAAAAAAACATCTGACTGAAGACAAAGGATACACAGCTCACCCTCCTCTGCCTCTGACTTTGGTCTCTCATCTCTGGCAGCAGGGGCCCAATACTGAGCATATCACCTGACTCCTGAGCTCTTCATCCTAAAGCAACAAGCTGCACAGAAGGCTCTGAGTTTCTCACTATGGGGGACACTTTGAGGACACTGGGTTGAACAGATTCATACTTTAGGTACAAAGAACTTAGAATGTATCACAAATCTGAAGAAAGAAGATCGTTGAAATAATCCTTGTTAATGTAATTTTCCTTTTCTCTCTTCTGATTCCTGTTCTGGACCTCCATATCCAGGGACTATTTTCTGGATGGGTCAGTATTTTATGTTATCCTGTTTGTTTTGTTATATCATTCTGAAAGAATTAATTAAGGAGTCCTTAGTATTAAAGTATCTTCATCCCACTGCAAACCTGATAAATTAAATATATGTGGGGTTAAAAGGCCCTTAAATAAAATGTGGGATAAGAAGGAGAAGCATGTATATCATTCTGGCCCTATCTCCCACTAGGTGGAGTCTTACTTACATTAGGTTAAGGGTGTATTTGAGAATAAGAACTAGGAGAGTATGGAAGCTCTCTTGTAGGCACAGAGGAACCTTACTTTCCTTTTCATCTGTCCAGAAAGGTTACCAAATCCACAAAGAGGGTCTGATTTCATGAAAAATTGGCATTGTGAAAATTCATTTCAGAAAGGCCATATAACTTGGAAGAACTTATAGAAGTGTAGGAGATTTGGGTTGGTCTATTTGTATAACATACTGACTTCTGATATTATAAGTAATGTTCTCCTCTGGTTCTTAACTAGATCTTTGCTGAAAGAAACAGGAACACTAGAATCCCAGCTGGAAGCAAATAAAGTACGTAATGTTTATTCATTAATTCTAAATATTGCTGAAATTTACAGGAGTTCAAGAAGAACTACTCAAAGGAAACTGGTGATTCCTTTAGGTAAATCCTCTGGCTTAAAAGTCAAAAGCCTAAGGCTCTGTTGTCAATCCTGCCAATAATTTGCATTCTAACCATTGGCCACCACTTCATGGACGCGGATGTCAGCTTGCTTAAATCTCAATTTTAATTTGGAGAAGGCGATGGCACCCCACTCCAGTACTCTTGCCTGGAAAATCCCATGGACGGAGGAGCCTGGTAGGCTGCAGTCCATGGGGTCTCGAAGAGTCGGACATGACTGAGCGACTTCAGTTTCACTTTTCACTTTCATGCATTGGAGAAGGAAATGGCACCCCACTCCAGTGTTCTTGCCTGGAGAATCCCAGGGACGGCGGAGCCTGGTGGGCTGCCGTCTATGGGGTCACACAGAGTCGGACACGACTGACGCGACTTAGCAGCAGCAGCAGCAGCAGCAACTTTAATTTCTGTATCTATACAATGGAGTCAATAATATCTACATGATAGATTTCCTATAGTTATTAAGTAAGTGAACAAATATGAAAGCTCATAGCCTACAACTTGTAACATTGACAAGTTTGTGTTATTTGATGTGGTAAGAAAATAAAATTGAATATAAATTATCTCTTAACAACTGGGTAAGGAAGTAGCTAGAACGGTATTTTTAACTTTCACCATATCTTTATTATTGCCTCCCCACCGGAAAAAATATTTAATTAATTAAATCCAATTTATCCCCAATGAGAGAACTTAATGCTAAAAAGATGTTATCAGGTAGGATTGATTTTTGGAGAGCCACAAACCACTGTAATATCTAATACATTTTCACACTTTTCACACATACCCCCATCCTCACAACCAATTCACTTCTCCCTTCTTTAGGGAAAGATATTTCCCTGTTGACAAAGCACGACCTAAATGCAGATATTTGGCATTTAATGTGCCTGACAGAAGCATCTTGTAGAAGTCTGTCCAAGCTGACGATGCATGGATCCTAGAAGTCCTACCCTTCTCTGTCTACAGTGTATGACTGCTAACCTTTAGATTTATATATTACAGATTGCCAGAATGAGAGAGGTCATATCGCTTAAACTTCCTACCATTCTATAAATGAGGAATAGAGAATTGAGATGGTTTTCCTGTGTAGTTCAGTTTTTACAAAGGACAGGAAAATTCCTGAAGATAACTGAAAAGGAGCAATGAAGGGAAATCTAAATTTATCATCTTCTTACCTTCCATGTTATTCCTAGATTTGACCAGGTACCCCAGATAACTGCTTCTGTTTTTTTGTCATTTTCCAGAGGAAGCAAAAGGAAATCCAGGCAATGAAGCATAAACTGACCAAGATTGAGGACCTGGGAGAAAGCTTAGAAGAGGCTCTGGTCCTGGACATTAAATACAGCACCATTGGGCTGGCTCAGCAGTGGGACCAGCTCTACCAGCTTGGGATGCGAAGGCAACACAGTCTAGAACAACAAATCCAAGCCAGGTATTGAGAACTTGTGGTCAGGGCTGGGCAAGGATGTGGGTGGTGTTAGGTATTAGAAACTTAGTTCCAAGGGCTAAACTTTGGGGGTATTGGATACAATGGCTGCTTCACTGATAGTGTACTTATTAACTCCAGAACCAGTTTTCTCTCTTTGCTGACCCAGAGAATGACTTTTTAAAAAAAATATGAGCCCACTATAAACTGGGAGACATTGCTATCATCCTCCTGGGTCTACTTACCATCCATTTCTCAGAGTCTATGCACCATCTTATATGACCTCTTCAGAGAGCATTCCCTTTTGTACAATTCCCATTAAAATGTCTGGAGTGAAAGAAATATTCAAAGTATAGAGCAGAAGAGAATTTTTTTTCTAAATAGAGTGTTTTGGCAGCATTAGTTATTTAGACAAACTTTTTCTGTAAAGGTCCTGATAATATTGTAGAATTTGTGAACCATGCAGCCTTTGTTTTAACTGCTGTGCTGTTACTCAGTTTTGCTGTTGTGAAAGCAGCTATTGATAATTCATAAATGAATAGGCATGAACATATTCCAGGAAAATTTTATTTATGGATGCTAAGATTTGAATTTCTCACAATTTTTAGTGTTTAAGGAAATAGTCTTCTTTTTTTTAAATTTTCAATCATGTAAAAACTATTCTCAGTTCATTGCCTGCACAAAAGTGAGCGATCTCCTGGACCTGGCCCATGGACCATACTTTGACAGCCCCTGAACTAGGTGACTTGACTAGCCTAATAGTCACTAAAATTCCTCTCTTACTATTATGACATGTCTATTTATTTATATTTCTCTGTTTTATTTAATGGGTTAATGTTTGGTTTTCTTTCAGAGACATCACCGGTCTCAGTGAAGAGACACGACAAGAGTTTGAGACAACCTTTAGGTGCGTATAGCTTCATAGTTGATTGGTTCTCTGTTTTGCAGGCAATTCAGAATGAAGTTCCAAATAACTATTCTTTTTCCCTTGGTGTGGTTTGATCTGATTCTTACTGAACCTGATTAACTATTTTTTGTTCTTTAGGCACTTTGATGAGAATTTGACAGGTCGCTTGAGTCACAAAGATTTCCGGTCCTGCCTGAGAGGGCTCAACTACTACTTGCCCATGGTGGAGGAGGGGGAACCTGAGCCCAAGTTTGAGAAATTCCTCGATGCTGTGGATCCAGGGAGGTAGGAGGAAAACCAAAGCCCGGACCACAGCAGGGAATAGGTCCTGAGGGAGGGGGGCAAATGCAGAAAGTAAAATGATCCATAAAATATAAAATTAATTCATCTTGAGTGTAGGAAGATAAAGACTACCATAAATGAATTGGGCAGCTTTTGGTACCCTTTTAGAATACTAAAGACCAAACAAGACCAGATATAAAGGTCTTCAGCTCAGTTTGAAGAGCTTGAGAGACCTAGAGATGGTGCTAGTAGAAAATTCCTAAATTCTACTTAGGGAGTGAGGCTGAATTACTCATGTAGAAACAGTGACTGGAACTTAAGAAACTGTTTATTTGGCTTAAGGGTTTGAGGATGGCGGTCAAATAGAGGTCATATCCCATAGTCTCAGAGAGCCGAAATGGAATAGGCACTTAGAGGGTTCATCTTATCTCTGTCTCTGAAACACTGAGTAGAATGAGGAAGGGACCTGCCTTCCTCTCTGTCTTGAGAGGGGACAGTTTCTGATCTATTTCTCCAACAGAAAGGGCTATATCTCAAAAGACGAGTACATCGACTTCTTGACCGACAAGGAGTCAGAGAACATCAGGTCCAGTGATGAACTAGAAGATTCTTTCCAAGCCCTGGCAGAGGGTAAAACTTATATTACGAAAGAGGACATGAAGCAGGTCAGATTCCATTTTGTATCCACTCTCACTGCACTCTCATCATCATCTAGATTTTGTTCGTCTCAGCTCTGGCTCCCTAGTTACTACAGGCGACTACTTTCCTCTCCCTCATGTTTTCTCAGATATTGTCATGCACTGGTTATCATTTGCTTTGGTCACTACCTCATGTTGTTTTGACCCAACTCAAAAACCTATAGTCAATATCTAATTATGTCATCATTAATCTCAAACATGCTACTTGGTTTTAAGACTATTTCTTTATTCTGTTTATTTAATAAGCCAAATTTAAAGAATGGGGTAAACAGTGCAATCAGAATGAAATGGGAGTCTTTGGATAAGAACTGAGTTGAAAAGGTGAGTTGGTCTTGTTCGTTAGAAATTACAGATTTCTTTCTGTAAGAAAAGCACGTGATAGGCCCAGGACTGGCCGCTTTTCCCCAAACCTCTCTACTTCCTGAGTTTAGGGCGTATTAGAAGCCCAAAGGAGCCAGCTATTCTGAATTTCTATCATGGTAATTTTTTTTTTTTTTTTTTTTATGTTTCAGGCCCTAACCCCAGAACAAGTGTCATACTGTGCCTCACGTATGCAGCAATATGTGGATCCCCGGGGCCGAAGCCAACCTGCCGGCTATGATTACGTTGGCTTCATCAATTCTTACTTTGGCAACTGAGAGGCAGCTTTTTTGGGGTCAGAGAATTTTGATGTTGTGGGAAGTATTGGGGGATGAAGGAGATAGGCAGATATGAAAGATGGGAAGATAGTTTTGTGTGTGTGTGTGTGTGTGTGTGTGTTTTACATTTATTGTAGGACCTGAAAAAAAAATCTTGAGCTTGGGAGATAAAGGCATGTTTCTATTTTTCATTTGTTGGGTTCTATGTAATATTACTTTATTTTGTTCTGATTATAGAATAAAGTATTTCCTTTTTTTTAAAAAAAAGCATTTTTTGCAGTTCTTACTTTTGAGAGGACAATGTGAAATAAAAAAGTTCCTGATTCAGTTAGGTTTCTACATTTCTGAGAATTGTACTATCACCTAAATATAGGCAGCGAATTATACCGTAAATTAGGGCCTTGGTAAAGTAGATACATGAGATTCAAGATAATTTACAAAGTGTTTCTTGAGCTTGAAATATGATTAAATTCTTACGTTTGAAAATGGAGATATTTGATATTCTGGGAAACCCTGATATTTTAATCTATAAAATGGAACCATACAGAGAAGACCAGGATAGCACCCATTTTCTTCTTAATCTGTACGTTTTTCGTATTTCGCCATTCAAGTGAATGTTATTACTCTTGGAACAGCCAAATAGGAGCATAGAAGGTCTTCCTTTTGTCCTCTATGTCCCTGAATTTTCTCTAAAATTTTAATGTGATAAAAAAGAATCTTTGGGACTTCCCTTGTGGTTCAGTGGTTAAGAATCCTCCTCACAATTCAGGAGATGTGGGTTTGTCTCTGGTGGGAGGACTAGGATCCCACATGCCTTGGAGTAACTAAGCCTGCACCACGGCTAGAGAGCTGGAATGCCACAGTGAAGCATACTGCATGATGCAACAAAAATCCCACATGATACAACTAAGACCCAATGCAGCCAAACAGTTTTAAAAAGGAATCTTTGTTTTCATTTATTTTTATCTCCTATTAGTATAAGAGTTAGTAGAATTTTTCTTTTTAATAGAATTAAGAAAAAATAAACAAGAGGTGGTGCTATTTCCAAATAATTATCAGTCCAGGTTTGATCTGAACTGGTTTGAATGCTGACATTCTGTCCTGACTTGTAAAAATGTATCGTGCCATTTGCTTGTGAGTAGACTTATTTCTTTGCTCAGCATGCAATGAAACAGCCTAGCTGTTTGTGTATCCTGCACCAACAGTTTCTGCCTCCCAGTCCATGTATATGGTCACTTGATTACCACTTCAAGACTCTGTCTCATTCTTTGCATAGATATTAGTCCTTGCTAAGGGATAAATCCTGTCACAGGAGCCATTTAAAGAAATTTTAGTTAAAACTAAAAAGCTATCTTTGCTGCTAATAATGTATAGGTTTTCTTTTCTTTTTTTTTTTTTTGCTGATTTTTGCTTAAACAATTACATATTATGAAAAATAATAAAACATATTTCAAAAAATGTTTATAAATGTCTAAATTGTGTTACCAAATTATGAGCTTCAAAATATCATTATAGTTGAAAAAAATCATAGCCTGTTAGGCCATCAAAAATCAGTATCATTTACTATCACACTTATTGAGCCTGGAAAATCTAAAAAAAGTGCTTGTTTGTAATAACCAAAGGCAAAGGTGAATATGGTTCCATTCTCCCCTTGATCCCTGCCAAAAATCTGGAAGTCCTAAATCAGATTGTTAGGCATGTGATAACTCTTTAAAGGCAAAGGACCATTAGTAACATCTCAGAAAAGGAGATTAATAATATAGAGGTTAAAGAAGATAGTATTTATCTAAAGAATCAACAAAAGTTAGTTCAGTCGCTCAACTTTTTATGACCAAACTTTTTTTGTGTGTCCAACTTTTTGTGACGACATGGACTGTAGCATGCCAGGTTTCCCTGTCCATCACCAACACCTGGAGTTTGTTCAAATTTGTGTCCATCGAGTCAGTGATTCCATCCAACCATCTCATCCTCTGTCGTCCCCTTCTCCTCCTGCCTTCAATCTTTCCCAGCATCACGGTCTTTTCCAATGAGTCAGTTCTTCTCATCAGGTGGCCAAAGTATTGAAGTTTCAGCTTCAGCATCAGTCCTTCCAATGAATATTCAGGACTGATTTCCTTTAGGACCAACTGGTTTGATCTCCTCGTAGTCCAAGGGACTTTCAAGAGTCTTCTCCAACACCACAGTTTAAAAGCTTCAATTCTTTGGCCCTCAGCTTTCTTTATGGTCCAACTTTCACATACATACATGACTACTGGAAAAAACCATAGCTTTGATGAAACAGACCTTAATTATCAAAATAATGTCTCTGCTTTTTAATATGCTGTCTAGGTTGGTCGTAGCATTTCTTCCAAGGAGGAAACATCTTTTAATTTCATGGCTTCAGTCACCATCTGCAGTGATTTGGGAGCCCAAGAAAATTAAGTCTGCCATGGTTTCCATTGTTTCCCCATCTATTCAACACGAAGTGATAGAAACAGATGCCATGATCTTAGTTTTTTGAATGCTGAGTTTTAAGCCAGCTTTTTCACTCTCCTCTTTCACTTTTATCAAGAGACTCTTTAGTTCCTTTTCGCTTTATGCCATAAGGGTGGTGTCATCTGCATATCTGAGATTACAGATATTTCTCCCAGCAATCTTGATTCCAGCTTGTGCTTCATCCAGCAGGCATTTTGCAATGATATAGAGGCTAAAGAAGATAGTATTTATCTAAAGAATCAATAAAAAATGCCTTAAAAAGATGGTACTGTTAGAGTTACACACAGCACCTTCTGAAATCAGATTCTGACCACATGTGCACTCAAGCAAAAAAAAAAATGACAAAATGGGAATTATCATGCATAAATTAATTATGAATGTAAAACTCAACTTATAATATTACAGCAATTAGAACTTATATCAAATTTCCCTCTTGATCTCAGGGTTAAGCTCCACATATTACATAGTCATCATTTCTAGATCTTCTGTTTACTTACCTTAAACCAGAATCTCTGCTCTACTTTCGGTAATTTTTTTCTTTGTAATTTATAGAGTGGGGCCTGCCTCTGAGACACAGCCTACACACTTAATTTTTCTTTCACGATTACTACCATTTGATTGGGTCCCCAAAATTCACTCCTAACTGAATTTTCTCTTTAACATTTTATGGGCCTCCCTGATGCCAAATACTTGCCTGGAAGTCATCTCATTCTTTTTCCCTAGAGCCTGAACCACTTCCCGGTACCTACTCCTCTCAGATGGCTCTAAGTCCATCTTTCTACCTCCTCCAGTCAGGCACTGTGCCAGGTAACAGCATTTTACTCTTGTCTGGTTATATCATGATATATAAGATGCTTGGCATCCTGCCAGCATAAACTAGGTAACAAATGTGTCAGCCTAAAGTGATACTGCCTAGAAACTTCAAATAATAATAGATGGTCATGTTGGGTGTTTCATGTATGGCAGACTCTGTTCTAAATATTTTATCTTAATCATCACAAAAAGCCCTGCAAAATAGATACTGCTAAAATTCCATTTTGGCATTGATAATGGAGGCCCAGAAATGTTAATAAACTTCCTCTAGATCACACATCTAAGAAGTGGCAAAACTGTGCTTTAAATTCAAGCAAAATGATTCCATAAACTTATGGAATTAATTGGCTCTTTAAAAAGACATGAGTTTTTTTTAAAGGGCATATCTGGTAGGCTACAGTCCATGGGGTCACACTTCACTTTTTGTTACTGTATTAATCTTCTTAAATCACTTCCCAGATTCAACCCCACTCTCTGCTCAAAGTTTTACTGCCCAAAGCATCAAGTCTGAAGCAAGGTATTCACAATGCCGTGCACAAAGAAGTCTTAACCCTAGCTAACTTCACCCATCATTTGTGAGATATTTTTGTCCCTCGGGACAACTCACTGTACTCTGTAACAGGTGTGTATTGTCTTGCCACTAAGACTTTGGTCATTCTGTTCTGTCTTCTTAGAATATATGTACTTTATTTCCACTTACTGCATTCAAAGTTTACTCACTCTTTGGGAATAAGTTCAAGTACTACCTTAAACATGAAGCCTCCTCTGTTCTTCCATCAAGAATAACCTCTCCCTAAATTAAAAGCCAGTATCAATTTGCTCAGCACATAATTATAGCCGCTAACATTTGTTGGAAGATGATTATTAATATGATCCAGGTATTGCACTAAATAATTTATATTCATGACCCTGTTTAGTCAGCCATACAAAACTATCCAGTTATTAATACAACCACTTGACAGGTGAGGATTTTGAAGCTGAGAAAGATTAAGTAACTTGCCCAGGGTCACACTGTAAGTGGCAGAGCCTATATTTGAACTCATACCCGACAACTGTATGAATTCATTCCACCTTTACAGAATCGTCCTGCAATGCAGGAGACCTGGGTTTAATCCCTGGATTGGTAAGATCCCCTGGAGAAGGGAACAGATACCCACTGTATTCTTGACTGAAGAATTCCATGGCCAGAGGAGCCTGGCAGGCTACAACACATGGGGTTGCAAAGAGTCAGAACATGACTGAGTGACTTTCACTTACTTATCCCTAGAAATGTCTGGTACCATGCATATTGAGGGTGTAAAGTAAAACAAACAGGGTAGAGAATTCCAAAATAGATTCTAAAAGATAGTATCCATGCTAAGTAGTAACCCAAGTGAGGAGATCCATATACTCAAGATTAGGAGGTCATTTAGAGAGGAATAGCAATTATCAAGGAAAATAGGAAGTAAATAGAATGCATCCAACTAAGAGAGCTAGTTAAAAAGAGGAGGGCAAAGAAATAATGAGCCAGAGATTAAAAAAAAAAAAAAAAACTACATAAAAAAGATTAAAGACATCTAGTGGGAGACAAAAAAAAATAACTGACCTTTTCATTTAGCAAAGCATTCAAACTGATTTGCTAACCTGACAGTCACTGGGTTTCAGATCTTGGAAGAACATTATTGATGGGGTAGTCTAATTATATAATGATTTTAGAAATCTCTATAGTGCTCCTGGAAGGACCCCAGTTGCTTTGAACTTGGGTGCTTGAAACTCCCTTCATCTTTTTTAGCTCAGTTAGAAAATTCTTAATGAACTGAGTTTCAGGAAACACTGCTGACATATGCTGCTAAGTCACTTCAGTCGTGTCCGACTCTGTGCGACCCCATTAGACGGCAGCCCACCAGGCTCCCCTGTCCCTGGGACTCTCCAGGCAAGAACACTGGAGTGGGTTGCCATTTCCTTCTCCAACGCATGAAAGTGAAAAGTGAAAGTGAAGTCGCTCAGTCGTGTCCGACCCTTAGCGACTCCATGGACTGCAGCCTACCAGGCTCCTCCGTCCATGGGATTTTCCAGGCAAGAGTACTGGAGTGGGTTGCCATTTCCGGGCTGGAAATGAAAATTCAGACTCTCAGCTCAGTGTGAGTTAAGCACAGTAACCAGAGCAGGAAACCCTGCCTCGGCATTCCCCGGTAGCCCTGTGGAACCTGTAAGAGACAGGATGGGGCTCTCTCAGGGAATTGGGATAGGTCGGTTTGGCCTAAGACTCTAAACATCTGGCCCATTGGCCTCAGTTTCTGGTGTATATCTAGCCTACACAAAGGAGCCTTTCCCATCGGGTAGCCTTTATCCTTTACCCAGTAATCCTCCTTGGAAAGCATTTCTCAGGGCTGTCTGCACAGCCCTATTTCTTAGGCTATAAATTATGGGATTGAGGAGAGGAGTCACTACAGTATAGGTGACAGCAATAAGCTGATCCCGCTCAAGAGAGTAACTGGCTTTGGGTCTCAAGTACATGAAGGAGGCACAGCCGTAGTGAACAATGACCACCGTGAGGTGCGAGGCACAGGTGGAGAAGGCCTTCTTCCGTCCCTCGGTGGAGGAGATCCTCAGGATCGCTGTCAGGATGTAGGTGTAGGAGATTGTGATAAGGGAGAAGGAGACCAGGAGAACCAGCAGGCTGAGGATCAGGATTCCCAGCTCACTCAGGCCTGTATCTCCACAGGCCAGGCTCAGCACTGGCGGTGTGTCACAAAAAAAGTGTTGGATCTCATGGGAGCTGCAGAATGGGAGGTGGAAAATGACCAGTGTCATTCCCAGACCAAAGAGGTACCCACTCAGAAATGAGGTGCCAACAAGCTGGGCACAGAGAGTAAGATTTATGCAGCTGGCATAGTGTAGTGGGGCACAGATGGCCACATATCTGTCAAAGCCCATGACAGCCAGAAGAAAGCAGTTGGTACAGGCCCATGAAGCAGAGAAGAACATTTGGACAGCACAGCCCACAAAGGAGATGCCCTGCCCACCCCTGACAAGGCCAGAAAGCATTCTAGGGATGATGCCCAAGGTATAGCAGGTCTCAGAGAAAGCTAAGAAGGAAAGGAAGAGGTACATGGGGGTGTGCAGATGGCTGTCCAGTCTGATGACTACAATAATGAAGACATTGCTGGTCAAGGTGACAAGATACAGGGAGAGGAAAAATGCAAAGAGCAAGAGTTGCAGTTCCCCAAAGCTGGAAAAGGCTAGGAAGACAAAGCCCCTCCAGAAGGTTGCATTGGTCTGCTCCATTCTGAGTGACATCCTGATAGACTTGATTCCTTCCACTTTGCCAGTAGATGTCTAGTTTCTTCAAAAGCCAAGATGAAGTGGATCCTGATTTCTTTGTACCTATTGTAGCTAAAAAGATTTAGACAGTAATAAACTCAGAAAGATACTTTATTAGACACACAGATTATGAATCCATTCTCACATACATAGACGTGCATATGTGAATACAAAGATACCCAATATACACACACATACATGACTACATATATGCATACATTTATATACATGCATATCACATGCAAAGCTCTCACACATAATTGTGTACGTTTTGCATGTTCAAAACTATGCACTGCACATTTACCATTAATATCAAACATGTACACACATTGGAAATGGACACACATTGTAATTTAACATATATTCAGGAAGCACATATATATGTAGATATGCACACCACACATATACTATACCAACATTATACACACAATACCACATAATACACATGTAGACACATCATGTTGCCTGTTAGAACTTGAAGTTCGGTAGCTTGATGGACATTATTTTAGAGACTAAGTGACAGAGCCAAGAGGGTGGAGTGACTTCCTTGAAGTTATAATAAGCCAAGACTAGAGAAAAAGTGCCTTGTGTTCTAATCAAACATTATTTCCCCCAAACAATGATGACTCTTCTCAGTCTCTGTGGGACACTCGGTCACATGATACAAAATAAGAAACAGTTTGCTCAACAATAATCTCTTATATCTATAACACCCCTTCTGCAAGCCCTTGTTCCTGTGAGTCTATGCAAAGCACTGAAGGAAAAATCAGGGCAAGTTGCACATCCCTCAGCCCAATGATCAGCTGTCAGGCTCCACTGTCTCTAAGAGATTAGACAAGGGAGGATTCCCTACTCACCTGAAGTGGCTCACAGTGAGGGCAAGTCCTGCCTTTAAGCAGCCATGTACTAATCTGACCCCCAGTAGACCTGTCTGTAGGAGAAAGGACTTGAGATGCAGATTAGAAACTCCTATTCTGAGCCAGAGTGATGTTCCCAAATGATACCTGGGAATCTTCCAAACCCCTGTTCCCAGGGATGAATCTGTTTCCATGAAAACAGCTCCTCTCTCTGAAGATTCCACAGTCCCAGTGGGTGCTGTTTCAGCAAGCAATTTGTGCTTGTCATTAACTAGAAATATTCTTCTGGGAAAAGCAGAAAAAGGAAATGTGAACAAAGGGATACAAACAATAATTTATACATCTATTGTGCGCTAAGCATTATATAACTTTCATAGGTTAAATCTATTTTAAAACTTAGAAGGACTTAGAAAGAAATGGTAACAGTTGCATTTAATTGAAGAAGAAAGTGAGCCTAATAGAGTTTAAGAGACCAGCCCAAAATCACAGAACTTAAAATGTATGGCAAAACAAATACAATATTGTAAAGTTAAAACATAGAAAATAAACTAATAAAAAAAATAATTTTTTTTAAAAAAGGGAAAAGACCGAAAATATAAATAAATAAATAAAAGGCACAGATTAAAAAAAAAAGAAAAAAATTGATGCTTTTAAATTCACACTGTAAGAAGTATAGAAAGAAAACAGGTATTCACCTTCCATTACTGTTGTCTTAAAAGTTTTAGGTGACCATTTCTGATGTTCTTTCAATTTTGAGGTCACATATACCTTTACACTCAAATATTGAGAATATTTCAATCTCCCTTAGGTTCAATCTCTTCTTGCATATCAATATCTTCAAATGTCTGTTCTACTATCTTCAGTCACATTTTTTAAAAATAGTTTTTACCTTATTTTCATTTTTTTTCTTCTTTGCAAAATACTGCAGTATCTGCACCCAGATTTCCAATCTACCACACTCAGATTATCTTTAAATGTAAAAATGTCCAGAAAGTCTACCCAGGCTAATCATCTTATCTAACTAATGATGTGAATATTTGCATCTCTAATATGTATTATCACCCATTCATTGATTCATTGATTCAGTGTTATCTTGTATTTCAATGACAGGCTTTTTACTCACTGCTTTTTACTAATTTAACAATCACAGTTAAAGTCACAGTATTTAAAGGTTATTTAATATTCTCATTTGTCAGACTGAAAAACTGAGGCATGGGAAAATTAAGTAATTTATTAATATAAGACTGCCTGTTTGTAACACAGGGGCAAGAGGACCTAAGAACACATTCTCCTAACTACAGTATAATTCCTGGTCCTTTGCATTGGTTAGGAGGATCCAAAAGATGAAATGTGGAAACTAGGGTGGCATTAGTGTAACTATTGACTTTATAGCAGTTTTCCTTACACTATTTTTATTTGTTAGTCTAGAGATTATAGCCTGCATTTTTTAACTTAATCTGTTTAAGCTTAATAATGAATTACTTCAAGAAAAATATAGTAATTTGCAATGGCATAATGCCATTTGGGCTTCCCTGGTAGCTCAGAAGTTAAAGAATCTGCTGCAATTCAGGAGGCCTGAGTTCAGTCTCTGGGTCAGGAAGATCCCCTGGAGAAAGGAATGTCCATCCACTTCAGTGTTCATGCCTGAAGAATTCCATGGACAGAGGAGATAGACAGGATATTGTCTATGGGGTCGTAAGAGTCATGACTGAATGACTAACACACGCACACACAGAGTTCCATTTACTTAATTCCATTAATCCATTGCTATAATTTTCAAACATGCATATGCCTTGTTAAGGAAATTAAGAGGAAAATTATATTAGTGTATATAATCCTTTATATTTAACCATACATTTGCCATTTTCAGTAGTCCATTCTTTGCTGTATATCCAAGTTATGATGAGTTTCATTTTTCTTCAGCCTGAAGGACTCTTATACTGCATGTTTGCCAGCAGTCAATTACCTCTGCTTTTACCTGAAAACGTCTTCATTTTGTCTTTATTTGTCAAAAATTGCTTTACTGAATAAAAAATTCTTGACCAATAGATTTTTTTTTTCATTTCCCATGGCATTTAATGTGTCTGTCTACCCTAGTTTCTGATGAAAATGTTGCAAATAATGCATCATATTTTGCTCTATGTCATATGTCAAATTTCTCTTGTTTCAATATTTTCTCTTTACCTTCAGCTATCAACAATTATAACATGCTTTTGTGTGCTTTTTGTGCTTTTATTATGGTTTGTTGTTCATCTGGAGATTGTTAAGTCATTGTCTTCTACCAAATTTGAGAATCTTCTAGCTATCATTTATTCAAATACATTCTTTCTTTTTATCTTTTTATTTCCTTCTGTTATTCCAATTACACATATGTTGGGTCAATTAATAGTGTCTCAAAGATTTCAAAGAAATTGTTCATTTCATTTCTATTTTTTTCCTCCCTCTTCAGATCAACTTATTTCTGTTGATTTACCTTCTAATTAACTAATCTTTTCTTCTATCAATTACAGTGCTCTTAGAGCTTATTTCATGATTTTTTTCATTGTAGCTATTATGGCTTTAAAGTCACAGAAAAAAAATACTCTATGATCTCATTTATATGTGGAATCAAAAATAGTCATAGAAGCAGAGTAGCATGGTGGTTACCAGGCACTGTGAGGAGGGAGAAATGGGGAGACGTTTGTCAAAGGTGTTTCAGTTATACAAGATGAATAACTACTGGAGATCTAATGTATAGAATGGTGACTATAGGTGAAAATACTGAACTGTATATGTGAAATTTATTAGCAGGGTATATCAAAAGTTTTCTCATTACATGCACCAAAAAAATTTGTAATTTCATGAGATGGTGGGTATGTTAATAAGTTTCATTTTAGTGATTATTTCACAATGTATACATACAGCCAATCATCAAGTTGTACATCTTAAATTGTTGTTGTTCAGTCACTAAGTTGTGCCCAGCTCTTTCCAATGTGATGGACTGGAAAGCATGCCAGGTTCTTCAGTCCTCCACTATCTCCCAGAGTTTTCCCAAATTCATGTCCATTGAGTCAGTGATGCTATCTAACTATCTCATCTTCTGTCCTCACCTTCTCATCCTACCTTCAATCTTCCCTAGCATCAGGGTCTTTCCTAATGAGTCAGTTCTTTGCATCAAGTGGCCAAAGTATTAGAGCTTCAGCTTAAGCATCAGTCCTTCAAATGAATATTCAGAACTGATTTCCTTCAGGTTTCACTGGTTTGATCTCCTTGCTGTCCAAGGGACTCTCAAGAGTCTTCTCCAACACCACAGTTCAAAAACATCAATTCTTTGGCACTCAGCTTTCTTTATGGTCCAACTCTCACATCCATAACATGACTACTGGAAAAACCATAGCCTTGACTAGACGGACCTGTGTTGGCAAAGTAATGTCTCTGCTTTTTAATATGCCATCTAGGTTTGTCATAGCTTTTCTTCCAAGGAGCAAAAGTCTTTTAATTTCATGGCTGCGGTCACCATCTGAAGTGATTTGGAAGCCCAAGAAAATAGTCTGTTATTCTTTCCATTGTTTCTCCATTGATCAGTCATGAAGTGATGGGACCAGATGCCATGATCATGGTTTTTTGAATGTCGAGTTGTAAGTCAGCTTTTTCACTCTCCTCTTTCACTTTTATCAAGAGGCTCTTTAGTTTCTCTTCGCTTTCTGCCATAAGGGTGGTGTCATCTGCATATCTGAGGTTATTGATATTTCTGCCTGCAATTTTGATTCAACTTGAGCTTCATCCAGTCTGGCATTTCACATCATGTACTCTGCATATAAGTTAAATATGCAAGGTGACAAAATACAGCCTTGACATACTCCTTTCCCATTTTAGCTAGTCTGTTGTTCCATGCCCAGTCCTAACTATTGCTTCTTGACCTGCATACAGATTTCTCAGGAGGCAGGTGAGGTGATCTGTTATTCCCATCTCTTCAAGAATCTTCCAGTTTGTTGTGATGCACACAGTCAAAGGCTTTATCGTAGTCAGTGAAGTAGATTTTTTTTCTGGGATTCTATTGCTTTTTCTATGATCCAATGGATGTTGGCAATTTGATCTCTGGTTCCTCTATGTTTTCTAAATCCAACTTGAACATCTGGAAGTTCTTGGTCAGCATCAGTCCTACTAATGAGTATTCAGGGATGATTTCCTTTAGGATTGATTGGTTTGATCTCTTTGTAGTCCAAGGGACTCTCAAGAGTCTTCTCCAATGCCACAGTTCAAAAGCATCAGTTCTTCAGTGCTCAACCTTCTTTATGGTACAACTCTCACATTCATACATGACTACTGGGAAGACCATAGCTTTGACCAGACGGACCTTTGTTGGCAAAGTAATGTCTCTGCTTTTTAATAGGCAGTCTAGATTGGTCATAGTTTTCCTTTCAAGGAGCAAATGTCTTTTAATTCCTGGCTGTGGTCATTATTTGCAGCGATTTTGGAGCCCAAGAAAATAAAGTCTGTCACTGTTTCCATTGTTTCTCCAAGTATTTGCCATGAATTGATGGGACTGGATGCCATGATCTTAGTTTTTTAATGCTGAGTTTTAAGTCAGCTTTTTCACTTTCCTCTTTCACTTTCATCAAGAGGCTTTTTAGTTCTTTTTCACTTTCTGCCATTATGGTGGTGTCATCTTAGTATTTGAGGTTATTGATATTTCTCCCAGCAATCTTGATTCCAGCTTGTGCTTCATCCAGTTTGACATTTCACATAATGTACTCTTCATATAAGTTAAAAAAGCAGGGTGACAATATACAGTCTTGACTTACTTCTTTCCCAATTTGCAAGCAGTTCATTGTCCCATTGTGGTTCTAACTGTTGCTTCTTGACCTACACACAAGTTCCTCAGGAGGCAGGTAAGGTGGTCTGGTATTCCCATCTCTGTAAGAATTTTCTACAGTTTGTCGTGATCCACACAGTCAAAGGCTTTAGAGTTGTCAATGAAGCAGAAGTAGATGTTTTTGGAATTCTCTTGCTTTTTATATGACCCAATGGATGTTGGCAATTTGATCTCTGGTTCATCTGCCTTTTCTAAATCCAGATTGAACAAGTGGAAATTCTTGGTTCATGTACTGTTGAAGCCTGTCTTGGAGAATTTTGAGCATTACTTTGCTAGTGTTTGAGATGAGTGCAATTGTGTGGCAATCTGAACATTTTCTGTCACTGCTCTTCTTTGGGATTGGAATGAAAACTGATCTTTTACAGTCCTGTGGCCACTGTTGAGTTTCCCAAATTTGTTGACATATTGAGTGCAGCACTTTAACACCACTATCTTTTAGGATTTGGAATACCTCTGTTGGAATTCCATTATCTCCCCCAGCTTTGTTCATAGTGGTGCTTCCTAAGGCCCACTTTAATGTCCTCTGAAACGGTTCATAAAACTTGGCTTAGTTAACCTTATCTTACCATCCCACAGGGATTCTTTTCTACTATAACCTTACATGAACCTTACATGAGCTTGTAGAAAATTTGCAAAATGCTGTTGACCAAGGGATTGAAAATTTGAGGCTCAGAATGTATTAACATTATAATTACGAAAATGCAAATGAAGATTGTGAAGGAGTCTTGCAGCCCATTTGTTATTTGCCAGCAACTAATATAGCAGAAATGATAAAAGCCTGTCAAAATATAAGAACTGAATTCCATAAAGCTGCTATACTAGCCAGTGCATTAACTCCTCAAAAATGTTTTACCTGCGGCAAATCTGGAGATATGCAAAAAAAACTACTGTCTGGTCAAAAGAAACATTTTCAAAATGTCCTCGTTGCAATGAGGGTTTCCATTTGGCTAATCAATGCCATTCCAAATTCGATAATAAGGGACAGCCTCTGTCAGGAAACTACCAGTGGGGTCAAACCCAGGCCCCGCATCAGGAACAGGGGACAAACAAAATACAGACTTGGATCATGAATGCCCCAGAATGGAATCCCAACAATCTCTTTCTGAACACCAAGATGGCTCAAAATGAAAACTAGTCTCAGATTTAAACACTGCCACAACCAGCAGTGCAGGATTGGATCTTGTTATTACTGAAAGTTGTACTTTTGGTATTATCGATGAAGTTAAACGTATTCCTATGGAAGTTTATAGCCCTTTACCTAAAGGTATAGTTAGAATTATTTTACGTGACTCGAGCAAAACTATGAAAGGTATTCATATTTTACTAGGGGTAATTGATTCTGATTACACAGGCAATATTCAAATTATGGCTCTCTCGCATACTTATCAGACAGTAGAGAAAGGGACAAAACTTGCACAATTATTGCTCTTGCCTTATTTTGTGCACCAGCAGAGATAGAAATTAGGAAAGGAGGTTTCGAATCTATGAATGCAAGTTACTGGACTATGCTAATTGACTCTAACTGCCCCACATTAACTCTAAAAATTCAAGACCTTTCTTCCAAGGGTTTAATAGACACAGGAGCTGATGTAACTATCACCACAAAACAAGAATGGCCCTCTGACTGGTCTTTAGAAAAGGCCCATGGACAAATGTTAGGTGTCAGGGGATTCTGAGAAGTTTATCAAAGCACCTTTCCAAAAATCTGTACAGATCCAGAAGGGCATGTAGCTATCTATTATCCATCCTTACGTCATGAATACTCCTACAACTTTAAGGGGATGAGATATATTGCAACAATATCAATTAAAACTACAAACAAATTTATCCCAATGAACACTGCTATTATACCACCATTACAAATTATCTATGACTGATGCCCTTCCCCCATCTGGATAGAGCAATGGCCTATAACTAAAGAAAAAATCGAGCATATACAACAATTGGTTAAAGAACAATTAGATGCAGGGCATATAGAACATTCCACAAGCCTGTGGAATACTCCCATCTTTATTATCCCCCCTAAATCAAGAAAATGGTGTTTAATTCATGACTTAAGATCAATTAATGCTTGAATGGAACTGATGGGTTTATTGCAATCAGGTATTCCAAACCCTTGTCTAATTCCAGATGATCACACTATACTAATTATAAATCTTAAGGATTGCTGATTTACCATATCCTTACACCCTGAAGATAAACAGAGATTTACACTTTCAGTTTCTAATATAAATAATCATCATCTTTACAATGATATCAATGGAAATACTTACCTCAAGGTATGATGAATAGCCCTACTATGTGTCAAAGATTTGTAGATCAAAGATTTGCAACCGTTATGACAATTTCCCAATGTCTATATTTATCATTATACGAATGACATTCTTTTATCTCACTCTTTGCCACAAAAATTAACAGAAATTCTCTCTTCATTACAGACATATTTGAATTCACAGGTGTTAATAATAGCTCCAGAGAAAATCCAACAAATACTCCTGTGGAAATATCTTGGCTTTCAAATTTTACAAAAATTACTCCTTTACAATTTTCTTTCAAGGTTCTAGAACCATTAACACTTCATTCTTTACAGCAATTCTTGACCTAGCTTAGGCATCCCAACACGGGCAATATTTCTCTGTTTCAAGTATTACTGAGAAATGAAGACCCTACCGCACATTGCTGTTTTTTCTCCTCAACATTGTGCTTTATTAAAACAATCAGCACTGCTTATGTTAAACATTTCCTTGACGGATGCGTTACTTCTCTTCCTTTTTCACTGATTCTTCTTTCTACGCAACATACTCCTACAGCAATACTTGCCCTAATCATACCTAAAGAGATAAAAATCACTGAATGCCTACATTATCCTAATCAACCAAAACACTGTGCTCTTCCCTACCTGCAGGCGAAACTACATTAACTACAGCAAGGATGCTTATGTCCCTTTCGTCTTACTGACTCAGATCCACGAGTAATTATATGGGATTACTTAAGGAAAATGTGGAATCATATCAAACTAACGAACAATTTCAAATTGCCATATCAGATTTTTACAGGGAAATGTATTTACAACTTGCTGATGGATAAAAGAATTTCTATTTTACAATTAGTGCCCTTTTCTTTGCATCCTATTATGTCTAAATATCCTATTCTTAACGTGCTTAACCTCTATACAGATGACAATCAAACTCGAGGAATAATAACCTGGAAGGAAACCTCAAGATGGAAGTTTTCCTTTTACCAGCCCCCAAGCTTCCTTACAGCTTCTGAATTAGCCGCTGTCTTGCTTGCTTTACAAATCTTCTCACAAACTTCCTTTAATATCTTAACAGATTCCTTTTGTGTTGTTAATATCATTCAACAATTGCCCAATTCTATTTTAAATACCTCAATAGATAAACCATTACTCTTCCTCTTTGTTTCTATTCAAACTCTTTTAACTAAATGACAGCATCCTTTTTTACAGCTCGTATTCAAGGACACACACAATTACCTGGAGCTCATTTGCTTTTTGGGAATCAACAAGCTGACTCATGTTTGCCTTATAGGATCATTTTTTCAGTTCAGTTCAGTCGCTCAGTCATGTCAGACTCTTTGTGACCCCATGTGTTCTCTATTGCCACATGGGAAGATTCAGAAATTCCTATTTCTACCAATTACTCCACCATTACTGGGGAAGAATGGCTTTCCTCCATCTCCTTTACCTGTGAACACCCCAGATTCTCCTTGGACCATTAATGGTTCACATCTACGCTTCTGCATAACTAATTCAACAAATGCACAGATATGTTCTTATACCAACACTCATTGGTATACGAATAATATAACAAAATCCCCCCAAAACAGGATCTCAAATTCTTACCATTAAACATCAGACCTCTGTGTTTACTGCTGGTTTCTCAGGAAACTTAGCACCTGGAATGTCTCACCCTACACCATCAGCCCCTTATGCACTCAAGCCTGGATTGATATGGGACTGTTTGACGGATTTAATCAGCATGTCTGCTGATCTAAAAATTTTTCCACACAGTTCAACCTGAAGAACTGGTTATCCTCTCTAAATCTAAACTATTGTTTTTTTCTTCTTTCATCTTATTTATAATATTGCTTTGTGTTTTATTTCTAGTCAGAACATTGATTGCTTTCTTTTCTCAGCTCACACACACTGAGGCAATGCTAATGCTCTTCCTCTGACAAGAAGATCAAAGAAACATTCATTATAGAAAACAAAAAGAGGGGAATTGTGGGAACCACATTTTACTGCTTTCTCAAAAATATCTCCTGGAATTTCATCTTACTCATTCTCTCTCCCTTGCTTGCTCTCTCTCCTGTCCTTAAGTTAGATGTTCTGGCTGACAAGTCAGCATTGTGAAGTGAAAGTCGCTCAGGAGTGACTTTCATGCAAAAAGTCGTGACTCTGCGGCCCCATAGACTATGCAGTCTATGGAATTCTCCAGGCCAGAATACTGGAGTGGGTAGCCTTTCCCTTCTCCAGGGGATCGTCCCAACCCAGGGATCAAACCCAGGTCTTTGGTATTGCAGGTGGATTCTTTACCAGCTGAGCCACAGGGAAGCCCACACTAGATGCTGTTCTGCATGCAGAACAAACCCCCTTATCTTCAAAGATCTTTCTTTATGACTCTCATGTGATTACCTCCAGATCTCCTGGAGGAAGCTTCCTTAATTGCAGAATTCTGGTCTCCATCTTGCTTTACTGCTCTTAAAGATTACAAGGTAAGTTACTGTTATAGCCACGCGCTCCGGGAAACAAGCTCACTCAGAAGGACGATGCAGATAGTGAAGTGCAGTTTATTACACCGGCGGGCCCAAGGCAGAGTCTCCTCTTAGCCAAGGACCCCGACCAGCATTTGTGAAAATCTTTTATACCCCATGTGTACGTGTCTGAACCCACCACCCCAATTTCCTTGTGACTTACATAAACAAAGGAAAGGTAAATACAATCACAATAACCCCATCATTCATGTGTTATGTGTTCAAACAGCCAATAATCAATAAGCCCGAGGTGACAGAAAAAAAATCTATGACCTGTCCGGAGGTAGGGGGATTAGTGTATGTTTTCCCTTAGGTGATGAGTAACCTGGATACAATCTTCAAGATTCCCCTGTCGGGAGGGGGTCTTGTCCTTCTATTGTCGTTTCCACAGGCACTAAGCACAGAGTTCAGAGTCCATTAGAGAGGTGGCCGAACATGATCAGCACGAACAGGCCTAAGATGGAGTCCAGGCCCCATGAATTCCTTCTTCATTACCAATAAAATAAGTGCTCAGCGTTTTCTCCCAGAGTTGTTTCTCTGTGAGCTTTCTGCACTGTCTCTTATATTACTGTGTGTTTGTGAGAATTATTCAGTGCAAAACTGCCACGGGTGTTTGCTATGACCAGTGCTTTCTCTTGGCAAAACTCTGTTAGCCTTTGCCCTGCTTCATTTTGTACTCCAAGGCTAAACTTGCACGTTACTCCAGGTATCTCTTGACTTCCTATTTTTGCATTCCAGTCCCCTCTGATAAAAAGGACATTTTTTTTTTGGTGTTAGTTCTAGAAATTCTTGTAGGTCATCATAGAACCATTCAACTTCAGCTTCTTTGTCATCAGTGGTTGGAGCATAGACTTGGATTACTGTGATATTGAATGATTCGCCTTGGAAAAGAACAGAGATCATTCTGTCATTTTTGAGATTTTACCCAAGTACTGTATTTTGGACACTTTTGTTGACTATGTTTTCACTTCAACCACAAAACCACACTAGCTCACAAGGCAGATAGCTGGCTTCAGCCAATTTGGCCAGAGGCACACTATCAAAGTGACTGGAGAGTATAATGGGGGAGCCAGAGTATAATTTGAAAACAATATAGCAAAAAATTGTTTTAGGAGAGAAGAAGATTGTGGAGTAGAAGGATGTGTACTTATCTTCTTCTGCAAGAACACCAAAATCACAACAAGCTGCTGAACAACCAGAGACAGAAGAATGTTGGATCCCACCAGAAAAGATACCTTGTGTCCAAGGGCAAATGAGAAACCCCAACAAAATGGTAGGAGGGACGAAATCACATTTAGAATCAAACGTCAGACCTGCCAGAGATGCTCAGAGGGCACAAAAAAACTTTGTGCACACCAGGATCCGGGGAAAGGAACAGTTTCCTCATTATATCAATAAAAAGAAGATTGAGAAAGTTTAAAATAAAACCTTGAAATAAGATGATTATTAGTATTAGATCTTTTGCAACTGCTCTTTGGACAATTAAATAATGTTAAGTTAATACTTACTCTGGAAAATTAGGTGTTTGTGTTAAGTGCTCAGAAATAAGGGATCTTGAAAACTCATACTACCCATCAGCTGGCAAAGATGTTCATTTTTCTACAACACATTTCCTTCTGTTTTTGATGAAAAAATCTGTTATTCTTCAAATTATTTCTCCCCCTAGATAATATGTCATTTTTTTTTCTCACAGATCTCAAGATTTGTTCTTTGTCTTTAGTCTTCAAAAGTTTGACTCTTTCTGTCTTTGTGTGAATTTCTTTGGGTTTTTCCTGGTTAGTGTTCATTCAGCAAAGAGAGGAGTTCTCAACCAGCATTCAGGGATCCTAGCTCATACTCACCCTTCTCTGATATCATCCCAGGGAAGATGTTAGGACATCTTGTCAAAACAGTAAAAGTTCAAGTGCCCCACTTGGCCTTTTTTTGACAGGGGTACAGTTGGTGTCAGAGTATTTTCTATGGTATTTAAATGTAGTAGAAAGTTTATTCTCTAAAATTTTTCTTCTTTTTTCATAGACTGCCTGTTTTCTTGTCCTTTGACTAGAATGAGCAGGGCTTTTGTTTATTTATTTTTGTTGGGAGAGGGTCTATGTTGCTCCCAGAGACCTCTCCTATAACTTTTGTGTTTAATGCCCATTTTTTAGTTGTAATAAGTGAGAGGAATGGGGGAAAGTAATTTTAGATCATCTTCTGGCAGCATAGGTCCTATTTTTCCCAGATAAATTTTATCAGTTTCCTAAATAGAATGAGTGAAATCTGTAAATGTGACATATTTTCAAAATTAAGTAAATAGAGGGATAGATACACAGATAGCTAAAGAGTGTTATAGGCTAAGAGGATTTAATTTAAAAAATCTGAACAGAGTGATTGAAATAAATAGTATTTTTATTTTCACTAGATTTGTTAATATAGAAAGTCAAAGTGTTTATAAGTAATAGGTAAACAATTATAATTGACAATCATTTGATAGTAACTGGAAAACTCTACTGTGATAAATTTTTCACAACCTAAAACGTTAAAAGTTAATGATAGGAGATGATTAGATTTCACATCATTTCTTTCTGAAATCAGCATAAAAAGGAAATAATAAGATTGTTCTTCCATAAATTATTAAAAATAACTTTCAATGAAAGACCATTAGGCTACCAATGATATATAACAGAAGAAATTCAGAAAATTGATCAGTATTCATTTTTAAAACCTGGAATAAAAGTAATCCTAATCAATTCTGTTTTAGCAAAAAGAAATATTATTCATGGATATATTAGGTAAAGTTTATAAGTATCAGTTGTATCTAGGGATAATTTTACATCCAAATTTTAATTTTTTAATTTAATCAAATTTTCTCTTTATAAAAAATATATTTAAAACACTTTAAAAATAAAACTACATACATTTTTGTTGTACCAAAGTTTGACAAGGTATCAATTAAAATCTTGTAGTATATGCATATATATCAGCAAAGTTCATAGAGAAAATACAATATATATTTTAGCTGTAAGATGTAAGGTAAAAAATTACTGTTGCATTTAAATTCCATTAAATATTTTAAAATGAGCTACAGAACTATATAAAAAACACCAATATATGCAATGTAAAGAATATTTCATATGGAGAAACTATTTAACTCCCTTATCAAGAATGTGAAACTCCAATATAAAGCACATTTCCTGAAGACATTTTAAATGACCTGAGACAGTGGGAAGAGGAGTCTGGCTTGGCATTTTTATGAGGACTAGGGAGTTAATACAGGGTGAGATTTTTCCATGCAGGAGCTTTCATGGTTGGACCACTGGTCTTCTTCATCTGCTTCCCAGATGTCTGGCAGAAGGTAAAGAGGAAGGATGTATAGTCTTATGAACTGTCAGAATGTCAAAATATGGCTGTTGTTTTTTTTTTTTAATGAATTCTGCCAATAGCACCCTGTCTTGATTAATGTAGCCATATAGTAGGTGTTAGTATTGGATGGAGTAATTATGTTCATTTTATTCTTCTTTTTCAAGATTATTGTAGCTATTCAAGGGCTTGTGACTTTCCATGTGCAAAACAATGTACAAAATAATCTCGTCTTTCTCTACAGAAGCAAACAAATGAAACCTTTCTAGGATTTTTAAAGGCATTGCGTTAAACTTACAATGAAGTTCAGAATCAACTTTCATCTTCTTTTTCTAGTTTCAAATTAGAATTTAGATGATATATTTGAGACTTTTCTTTTTTCCTACAGTAAACATTTATTGCCATATAAGTCCCTTTCAGAACTGGTCAGATGCACACCAGAAGTTTAATGAGTTACAATTTTATTTTGATTCAATTGTATACATTTTTACTTTCTTTGAGGCCAACTCTATGACCCTTGGATTGTTTAATTTCCACTTGCTTATATATTTTCCCATTGTCTCTGCTATTGATTTCTAACTTGATTCTATCAGCTTGGAAAACCATGAAAACCTTTGCACAACTTCCATCCTTTTAAAGTCCTGGATCTTTTTTTTCTGGTACAGGATACTGTTCATCTTGATATAAGGTGTAGATGGGTTACTCTCCAGGCACTGCTAGCAATGCTATTGCAGGCATTCAGGCCTGGCTGTCTGGCATGAGGTGAGACTGAGTTTGAATCTCAGGTCTGTTGATGCAGTCCCCAATGTCACTGGCTATGTGTCTCACTATTAAGTTGCTGCTGATTCCGTGATCTTTTTGGACAGAAACAAATGCTTTTTACTTGCACTTTTCCTTTACTTTTATTTCCTTTTGTTATTTTTTCTTATTCTCATGGACAGGTTTGGAGTGAAGTTTTCAGGACTTTCCATGTCCCCATTTAGGTATAGATAATATAAAATATCTGGGAACACACTGTAACATTCTGTATAACACAATGTGTAACATTATACAAGTCCTAAGATTTCTAGCCAATCCATCTTATCCTGTTCACCATGCAGAATCATTTTATGATTGTGTGTTGAATTATTTCCAAGTTCTTCTTATTATTTTTACTTAGAGGGAAGAACAGAGAATTTTGAATATATAACATTTTTTGAGGGGGTCTGGAAATGGAATAGAGTAAACTTTTTAAAATGTTGATAGACAGTTTACCAAAATGCCAACATATTTTTTAAACTTTTATGTCTTCGGAGCAGTGTATTAGTTACAGTTCTTTTAAATTTTCACCAACCAATCTTTTTTTTTTCTTAATTTTCAGACATTCTAATAGTTATGAAGTACAATCACATTGTGTTTTTAATTTGTATTTCCTGATGACTCATAATGCTTAACGTCTTTCTAGGTGTTTATTACAGATCCATATATATCCTTTAAATGCTTAAAAATTTCAATGTCATTATATCTATCCACATAAATATAATATTTTAAAAATATGTTTAATCAATTTTACATAGTCATTATATCACAGAAAGTATCGGGCTAAAACAAAATAGTTTTTCTTAACCGTGAGCTAGAATACACCATCTCTTATTTTGGAAATCTTCACATTTCTCCATGACACTTTCTATGACAACTCTGGTCCATTTTCTCTTATCTTCAGTTCAGTTCAGTCCAATTGCTCAGTCGTGTCTGACTCTTTGCGACCCTATGAACTGCAGCATGCCAGGCCTCCCTGTCCATCTCCAACTCCCGGAGTTTACCCAAACTCATGTCCATTGAGTCAGTGATGCCATACAACCATGTCAGCCTCTGTCATCCCCTTCTCTTCCTGCCCTCAATCTTTCCCAGGTTTAGGGTCTTTTCAGATGAGTCAGCTCTTCGCATCAGGTGGCAAAAGTGTTGGAGTTTCAGCTTTAACATCAATTGTTCCAATGAACACTCAAGACTGATCTCCTTTAGGAAGGATTGGTTGGATCTCCTTGGAGTCCAAGATATTTTCAAGAGTTTCTCCAATACCACAGTTCAAAAGTTTTGATTCTTTGGCGCTCAACTTTCTTTATAGTCCAACTCTCACATCCATACATGCCTACTGGAAAAAACATAGCCTTGACTGGACAAACGTTTGTTGGTAAAGTAATGTCTCTGCTTTTTGGTACGCTGTCTAGGTTGGTCATAACTTTCCTTCCAAGGAGTAAGTGTCTTTTAATTTCATGGCTACTCTCACCATCTGCAGTGATTTTGGAGCCCCCCAAAATAAAGTCTCTCACTGTTTACACTGTTTCCCCATCTATTTGCCATGAAATGATGGGACTCTATGCCACAATTTTAGCTTTCTGAATGTTGAGCTTTAAGCCAACTTTTTCACTCTCCTCTTTCATTTTCAAGAGGTTCTTTAGTTTCTCTTCACTTTCCACTGTAAGGGTAATATCATCTGCATAGCTGAGGTTATTGATATTTCTCCTGGCAATCTTGATTTCAGCTTGTGCTTCCTCCAGCCCAGCATTTCTCATGATGTATTCTGCATGTAGGTTAAATAAGCAGCGTGGCAATATACAGCCTTGACGTACTCCTTTTCCTATTTGGAATCAGTCTGTTGTTCCATGTCCAGTTCTAACTGTTGCTTCCTGACCTATATACAGATTTTTCAAGAGGCAGGTCAGGTGGTCTGGTATTCCCATCTCTTTCAGAATTTCCCACAGTTTATTGTGAGCCACACAGTCAAAGGCTTTGGCACAGTCAATAAAGCAGAAATAGATGTTTTTCTGGAACTCTCTTACTTTTTCGGTGATCCAATGGATGTTGACAATTTGATCTCTGGTTCCTCTGACTTTTCTAAAACCAGTTTGAACATCTGGAAGTTCACAGTTCATGCATTATTGAAGCCTGGCTTGGAAAATTTTGAGCATTACTTTACTAGCGTGTGAGATGAGTGCAATTATCTGGTAGTTTGAGCTTTCTTTGGCATTTCCTTTCTTTGGGATTGGAATGAAAACTGACCTTTTCCAGTCCTGTGGCCACTGCTGAGTTTTCCAAATTTGCTGGCATATTGAGCGCAGCACTTTCACAGCATCATCTTTTAAGATTTGAAATAGCTCAACTGGAATTCCATCACCTCCACTAATTTTGTTCGTAGTGATGTTTCCTAAGGCCCACTTAAATACACATTCCAGGATGTCTGGCTCTAGGTGAGTGATCACACCATTGTGATTATCTGGGTCATGAAGAGTTTTTTTGTACAGATCTTCTGTGTATCCTTGCCACCTCTTCTTAATATCTTCTGGTTCTGTTAGGTTCATACCATTTCTGTCCTTTATTGTGCCCATCTTTGCATGAAATATTCCCTTGGTGAGAGAGTCATTTCCTAGGCAGGTTGGTAGGAAATCTAGGGGTCACCAAGGAGAGAAGGGTCTGGAATTCTCAAGGAGGAAGCAAGGACAAACTTTTTTTCCCTCTACATTTCTTAGGATTATGTAACAATAATGTATCCTGCTTGAGGACAGTCTCTGGAAAAAACCTTCTGGCTAATCCTGTTATCTTAAAATGTAAATTATGGGAATGGGTCTGGTGAGGTCTTTATAACCTCCAGACACTCTTTTGATTCAGTGTTATTACTAATTAGAGAGTATATAACTCCACTGCTGACATTAGCAAGGGGCTACTCTTTCTGCCCCCTTCTGATATCTATCAGAAGCTTTCTCTATCTCCTTTATACTGTAGTAAAACTTTAATACACAAAAGCTCTGAGCAATCAAGCCTCGTCTCTGGCCCTGGATTGAATTCTTATCCTCTGGAGGCCAAGAATCCCAGTGTCTCTTCATGGATCTGCAACAACATTTCATTGGTATCTCTAATTTTCTTGAAGAGATTTCTAGTCTTTCTGATTCTATTGTTTTCCTCTATTTCTCTGCACTGATCACTGAGGAAGGCTTTCTTATCTCTCCTTGCTATTCTTTGGAACTCTGCATTCAGATAGGTATATCTTTCCTTTTCTCCTTTGCTTTTTGCTTCTCTTCTTTTCACAAATATTTGTAAGGCCTCCACAGATAGCCATTTTGTTTTTTTGTGTTTCTTTTTCTTGGGGAAGGTCTCGCTCCCTGTTTCCTATACAATGTCACGAACCTTTGACCATAGCTCATCAGGCACTCTATCAGATCTAGTCCCTTAAATCTATTTCTCACTTCCACTGTTTAATCATAAGGGATCTGATTTAGGTCATACCTGAATGGTCTAGTGGTTTTCCCTACTTTCTTTAATTTAAGTCTGAATTTTGCAATAAGGAGTTCATGATCTGAGCCACAGTCAGCTCCTGGTCTTGTTTTTGCTGACTGTATAGAGCTTCTCCATGTTTGGCTGCAAAGAATATAATCAATCTGATTTCGGTGTTGCCATCTGGTGATGTCCATGTGTAGAGTCTTCTCTTGTGTTGTTGGAAGAGGGTGTTTGCTATGACCAGTGGGTTTTCTTGGCAAAACTCTATTAGCCTTTGCCCTGCTTCATCTCTTATCTTACCTGAGCACTATTTGAGTCCTCAGCACTCTACAATATAATCCACTTTACACTGGCACTATCATTATTCTGTAAACACGTGTCCCTAAAATCAAGTTCCATGATTAACATATCTCCATAATTTTATTTCCATTCTTTTCCTGCACTTGTTCTCTCTGAAGGTTGAGGAAAAAAAAAAAAAAAAGTGCGGTTTTAATCAAGCAAGACTCTATGTCCCATAGGAAAACACTACCCCAAATGTCTTCTGCCTGCTTCATTTTTACAGTAGAAAATTTTAAGTTGTTCATCCTCCTCTGGGTTACAAAAAGTTGACTCACGTGTTAACGACTGGAAGAATATGAACATGCAGAAACAAACAAACAAGCAAACAAATAGCACTTGGGTCAGGAGAACTGGTGACAATTTAAATAAATAAATATATCAGTCATATGTCAGAGTCAGTCACAGAATCTTTAGTTCCTCCCTGAAGGAAATAGATAACAGTGTCTGACACATATTCCTGAGTTGTTTTGCAGATAATAAAACCCCGACCAAGTAGAAGCCAGTTGCATGATGATCATGTACAACCAGCCCCAGACTGGCTACAGCCTAAGGACTGATGATTCTAACCCCTGTGACATCACCCTGTTACCACATTAATGAGTCAGAGAATTGTGAATGAAACAACACTGCTTGCAACTCTTTAAAAACCCTACCTCGAAATCCATCAGAGATTTCAGATTTTTCAGCATTTGTAACCCATATGCTTTGCTCGGCTTTGCAATAATGCTGCACTTTTCTTCACCACAACCTGATGTCAGTAGATTAGCTTTTCTCTGCACAGACCAGCAGACCATGTTTGTTAGCATTAAATTAAAAGATGCTTCTTGGAAGAAAAGTTATGACCAACCTAGACAGCGTATTAAAAAGCAGAAACATTACTTTGCCAAAAAAGGTCCGTCTAGTCAAAGCTATGTTTTTTCCAGTAGTCATATATGGATGTGAGAGTTGGACTATAAAGAAAGCTTAACGAAGAAGAATTGATGCTTTTGAACTGCTGTGTTGGAGAAGACTCTTGAGAGTCCCTTCGACTGCAAGGGAATCCAACCAGTCCATCCTAAAGGAAATCAGTCCTAAATATTCACTGGAAGGACTGATGCTGAAGCTGAAATTCCAGTACTCTGGCCACCTGATGCAAAGAACTGACTCATTGGAAAAGACCCTGAAGCTGGGAAAGATTGAAGGCAGGAGGAGAAGGGGATGGCAGAGGATGAGATGGTTGGATGGCATCACCAACGCGATGTATATGTGTTTGGGTAAACTCCAGGAGTTGATGATGGACAGGGAGGCCCGTTGTGCTGCAGTCCATGGGGTCGCAAAGAGTCGGACATGACTGAGCGACTGAACTGAACCGAACATATCTTCCACCAAAGCATAAATCCCTGGAAGAAGAAACCATTCATTATACCTTTCTGAGATCTTCCATAGTATAGTCTTTAAACAATATAAGCTCTTTAATAATACCCAGGGAAAGATTGCATGATAAGAGGAAAAATGATTTTGATGAGTAGGGAAACGTGTTTTTGATGAATGGAAGAGTGAACTGAATGAGCATTAGGGATGGAATTCATTCTAGTTCCTTCCAAAACAAAACTTAAGAAGTAGCAGGAAGTCTTGGTTATCCACAGAATATGAACTCAGCAAGTTTTAAATCCCCAGAGATTCCCAGAAGAGTTTTACAAGTCACATGTTACACAAAGCCCTGCAATTAATGAGAATAAATTACAAAGTTGAGAGAGAAAATTCTCTTTTTCCCTCTGATGAAAGAAAAGAAAAATCCCTCAGGGTTTCCTAACCAGAATTAAACCTCTGGAGCTGAGGAACCTCAAGCCCTCATAATTATTAGTATTAGTCAATATTTCTAAAGGGATAGAAGGAAAGGCTCTAAACTATTGCAGTTTAGTGAGTGTTAACATCTGATCATAGTACAAGTGTCCTAGCCTCATATCTCATGTCAAAAAGAGCCATAGAAAGCTGAAATGTACAAAATCAGGATTGTTTTCCTCACTTCCCAAGTGGGGAAACTTAGATGCAGAAGGCACGGTATTTTCCCAAGATTATTAAAGGAGCAGTGAAAAAGTTAACCCAGACTCTTTGACCAGTGATTCTTCATACCAAGTCAATCTTTTTGCTTCTTTTGAGTAAAAAAGAACACAGCATGTTTCTGACAATATGAAGACTATTTTGGAAGAATATAACTATAACAATGAATTGGCTTTGGAACCCTGATAAAATACAAAAGGTAGGAAACTATTCTTGATGATTTGACTCCCTTTTCTTCATAATTAACTGTCACTACATTTTCTCCAAATTAAAATTTCTCTTTGACTTTGGAAAGTGTGTGCATTACTTTTGTCAGTAAATCCATGTTGCAAATTAAATCTGAGAGGTTGATTTGAAGACAATCATAGAGATGGCTGAGGGTAGGGAGAAATATATAGCTGGGATATCAGGTATTGTTTTGAATATATATATGTGTGTGTGTGTATATATATATGTATATATATCACAACAATATATTTATATATATATATATATATACACACACACAAAATATTTGGGCTTCCCAGGTGGCATCAGTGGTAAAGAAACCACCTGCCAATGCAAGAGACTCAAGAGTTGCGAGTTCCATCCCTGGGTCAGGAAGACCCCCTGGAGGAGGGCATGGTAACCCACTCCAGTATTCTTGCCTGAAGAATCCCATGGACAGAGGAGCTGGCAGGCTACATTCCATAATGTTGTAAAGAGTCAGACACAACTGAAGTGACTTAGTACACATGCATACAAGCAAAATATATGTAAATAATATGACAAATATTAATATATATTTATATTCAATAAATAAATATATATGTATATCCTCCTTTGTGATACATACTTAATCCTTTAGTTTCACAATCCATATAATTTCCTAATGATAGATTTACTATGAACAGTCACAAGAACTTAAGAAGCTTAGAGTGTAAATTAACCTATTTACAGATTTTTCACAATCACTTAGGGATAAACACAGCGGCATATTGGGACTCAGTATTTTATGGCTGGGAGAAGAAGTCTTCTGAAACAGTTCAGAATCCTTCAGAATGCTGTTTATAGGGAAAAGCGCAACAATAACCTGAAAATCTGGAATTGGATCCCTAGGAGACTCATAGTGAGTTTGAATACTAAGGAAGCTTACCTAAAACCTCATGAGGAAGCCCAAAGAGCATGTGGACACTGTCCCTCATAATATACCCTTAGGCAAAAAGGCAGAAAATTACCCTAGCCTTCTCTATGGGAGAAAATTACTCACAAATATGAAAGTGTGGATACAGTGAGAGTGGGAAACAGGAAATATGAAAAGGTTCATAGACAAGCTTAGGTCTTGTGACTCATGTACGACTATGAAAGAATAAAGTTTTGTCAGGTCTAAGAGGACAAAAGGATCCATGGAATTTCAACGATACCTATTAGGTAGATTCTGAGGTTGTGTATTTCCTGGAAATATTTATAATTCAGGTCACTTACCTGCTGCCTCTTCTGACTCCCAGTGACCAGACTGATTCTACCCAGAAAATGCTTAATCTTAACCTGAACAAAATCTAAGCAACATTGAAATATCCGTTCATTGTCATGCCCAAGGTCATGCTATACACTGCTAAATAACAAAGTACAATACAAATTGTTTATAGACACAGCAGTTTTTTAAAAAATAATTAACACATCCATGAAAGACTTATTGGAAATCATTATCTTTTTAAATTTCACCCTGAGAACTACAGAATTATATGAATCATGGTATTTTTCCTCAAAAAAAAGGCATTGATAAATGAAAAGTATATACCATTAAAGTTAAGTAGCTGTATTCCTGTTACAAATATGACACTTCATGGATAAAATAATCTTATTTTTAATTAAATAAAATAATCACAGCTGCCCTACACATTTCATAAATGTCCTAGGTACTTCACCTACACAGTGTGAAGAATAAACTCAGTAAATTTATGAACAAATTTGGCAAAATTTCATCCCAAAGAAAGGCATTACGCAAGAATGTTCAAATTACTGCACAATTGCACTCACCTCACACACTAGTAAAGTAAAGCTCAAAAGTCTCCAAGACAGGCTTCAATAGTATGTGAATCATGAACTTCCAGATGTTCAAGCTGGATTTAGAAAAGGCAGAGGAACCAGAAATCAAGTTGCTGACATCCATTGGATCATCAAAAAAGCAAGCGAGTTCCAGAAAAACATCTATTTCTGCTTTATTGACTGTGCCAAAGCCTTTGACTGTGTGGATCACAACAAACTGTGGAAAATTCTTGAAGAGATCAGAATACCAGACCACCTTACCACCTCCTGAGAAATCTGTATGTGGATCAGCAATCAATAGTTAGAACCTGACATGGAACAATGGACTAGTTCCAAACTGGGAAAGAAGTACATCAAAGCTGTGTATTGTCACCCTGCTTATTTAACTTATATGCAGAGTACATCATGCGAAATGCTGGGCTGGATGAAGCACAAGCTGGAATCAAGATTGCAGGGAGAAATATCAATAACCTCAGATATGCAGATGACACCACCCTTATGGCAGAAAGGAAAGAGAAACCCAAGAGCCTCTTTATGAAAGGGAAAGAGGAGAGTGAGGATAATGACTTAGAACTCAACATTTAAAAAGCTAAGATCATGGCATCCAGTCCCATCACTTCATGTCGAATACATGGGGAAACAGTGGAAACAGTGAGAGACTATTTTTGAGGGGCTCCAAAATCACTGCAGATGGTGACTGCAACCATGAAATCAAAAGACACTTGCTCCTTGGAAGAAAAGCTATGACCAACCTAGACAGCATATTAAAAAGCGGAGACATTGCTTTGCTGCAAAGGTTTGTCTAGTCAAAGCTATGGTTTTTTCAGTAGTCATGTATGGATGTGAGAGTTGGACTATAAAGAAAGCTGAGTGCCGAAGAATTGACGCTTTTGAACTGTGGTGTTGGGGAAGACTCTTGAGAGTTTCTTGGATTTCAAGATCAAACCAGTCCATCCTAAAGGAAATCAGTCCTGGATATTCATTGGAAGGACTGATGCTGAGGGTGAAATTCTAATACTTTGGCCACCTGATGCGAAAAAGTGACTTACTGGAAAAGACCCTGATGCTGGGATTGAAGGCATGAGGAGAAGGGAACAACAGAGGATGATACAGTTGGATGGCCTCACAGAGTCAGTAGACATGAGTTTGATCAAGCTCCAGCAGTTTCTGATTGACAGGGAAGCCTGGCATGCTGCCCTCCATGGGGTTGCTGAGTTGGACATGACTGAGTGACTGAACCAAACTGAACTGAGGCTCTATAAATGAATTGTTAAATATGTTGACATGTGGCTAAGGAAGAAAACATAGCTCAGTGTCATAGAAAAATGAAAGAATATTTTAAATATAACAAAATACAGCATGTTACTGAATTTCAAGGAGGATGAGATCAAATCAGATGTGTATTTATCAAGGGGTATACAGAATCACTAGCATTTATCTTTTGTACACCAATCTTGGCACTGATTAAATGGGAAAAATGTGTCTTGACAGCTGAACTACCATACACATGCTCTAATTAATCACAATTTAACATAAAGGTCCTTGAATATTTTTTATCTTCCTCCTTCTCTTCAGAGTAGAAGGAAGAGAGTATGTTCTTTATTTAATTTTAATATTTCTGAACCTGTCTTATCCAAGAAGAGATAATAACTTTGGGCTTCCCTTACAATTGTAAACCATTGTCCAAATGTACTCCCCAAATTGCTAAGTCAACTATCAACTTTCACTCATTAGCTATTTATGGACAACATTTTATGTACAAGTTGCAGTGTCAGACTTTGACTTGGTTTATTTTGTCTATTAAGAGTTCTGTAGTCTTTCAGGATTCAGAATGGGATGCAAATCTGAATTACCTTTATGCTCTTCATCTGTACATGAATTAGAGTATTTTTTGAATTATTTCCTTTTCCAGTTACCAGTCAATAAAATCATTTTAAAAAGAGGCCACAAAAATCAAAGGTAATCAGTATTGTTAGCACAATAAAGAAATTCAAATGAAAGAAAATTGGGAACCATATCATCTCTGTAGGTACTGTGTTTTCCTAAACTTCATATGAAGTTGTAAGTGTAATTTTGAACCCTAAGTTTTAAACACAACAAAAAGTTCAAAAATTTCGAAAGAATAATGGAAAATTATATACTTACCTACTGTTTCTTTTGAATTTCAGATGTTCGAAAAATGAAGATCAATCAGACAGTCTTGAAGGAGTTCATTCTTGTTGGCTTTTCAGTTTATCCTCATGCACAGACATTCCTCTTTGTGGTTTTCTTTTGCCTCTACCTTCTCACCCTCTCAGGTAACCTGACCATCATGGGCCTTACCTGGGTGGACAGACGTCTCCACACCCCCTTGTACCTCTTCCTTAGTGCACTCTCCTTTTCTGAAACCTGCTACACACTGACCATTATCCCCAAGATGCTGGTAAATCTCTTGACCAAGAACAGAAACATTTCAGTTACAGGTTGTGGCTTGCAAATGTGTTTCTTCTTGGGCCTTGGTGGCACTAATTGTATGATTCTTACTTTGATGGGATATGATCGCTTCCTGGCCATCTGCAATCCTCTCAGATATCCTTTGCTTATGACCAACATGGTGTGTGGGAAACTTGTGGCCTCTGCTTGGGTTGTTGGCTTCTTTGTCTCTGTGATAGAGACTGCGTTGATATTCAGGGGCTCTTTCTGCAACCCCAATCTTGTCAAACACTTCTTCTGTCATATGCTAGCTGTTGTGAGGCTGTCCTGTTTAGACAGTGACCTCACAGAATTCATTGTAACAGTGATGTCAGTGTCATGTTTGATGGGCACCTTCCTGGTCATCATCCTCACTTATGTGTTCATTCTTTCCACTGTCCTCAAGATCCCTTTAGCTGAGGGCAAGCAGAAGGCCTTTTCTACCTGTGCTTCCCACCTCACAGTGGTCATCATCCACTTTGGTTTTGCATCTATTGTTTATCTGAAGCCAGAAGCATCAGGGGGAGATGACACAGTGATTGCAGTTCCTTACACTGTCATCACTCCTTTCCTCAGCCCTCTCATTTTCAGCCTCAGGAACAAGGACATGAAGAATGCTTTCAGAAAGGTACTTGGAAAGAAATTTCTTGAATAATCTTGTATTATTCGCTGCATAACTGAGTGTTCACAGATGTCAGTGAAGCATTTACTTTGAAACATCTGGAGAAGCTTTATCGCAGAGGTTGACATATGGGGATCAAGTGTCTGAGACTTGGACCTAAGCCACGACAGGTATATACTTAGCATGTTAAGGAAGTTTTCCAACTACTTTTATTATTTGTCTCTGCACATTCTATGCTATTGCCCATCATCCACTAGGTGTTTTGTACCTTTGATGAAGTACGAAAAGCATGATGGAAGAAGAAACCTAAAACCTATGACTACTATATTAAAGAAAGAAAGAAAGTGAAGTCGCTCAGTCATGTCCGATTCTTTGCGACCCACGGACTGTAGCCTACCAGGCTCCTCAGTCCATGGAATTTTCCAGGCAAGAGTACTGGAGTGGGTTGCTGTTTTTCCTTCTCCAAGGGTTCTTCTCGACCCAGGGATCGAACCGGGTCTACCTCATTGCAAGCAGACGCTTTACCATCTGAGCCACCAGGGAAGCCCAGGGAAGACTATCTTTACTATATTAAAGATGATTTTAAATTCCTAAGTGATGTAAAGGTTGAAATTTTTTTATAGGTAATATTGTGAGGGACTGTATTGTGCTGCTGAGGGGAGATACTTCTTTCTTATAAGATATACACTGTATAGAAATCATTGGCAGTCTAGTATGTTTCAATAAATTTCTAGATATAGATAGATAAATAGATTGTTACAGATAGATATAGTGTTAAGGACCATGCCATACTATTAAAAGTTTTTAATAATACTGTACATGATAGCGTCCTTCCAATGACTGCTAGATGCTATCTTCGGATTATATGGGATATTTTGGAACATTGATTCAAATAAGTAAACAGGACAATAGTGCCTACACGTTCTGTGGCTTAGGAAATCATTGGATTAGGACTGTAAGTAACCCCCATTTTCTTTAATGTGAAAGCAATAAGAGCTAATGTTTAAATAAAATTTTATAGTATTGAGTGCTTTGACAATAAAAGATGTTCTGCAATAATTTTGGCAGACACATAATGAGTAATGAAGGAAATACAGCATTGGGTCTATATATTGCCCTGCTGTTGCTGCTGCTGCTAAGTCGCTTCAGTCGTGTTCAACTCTGTGCGACCCCATAGACGGCAGCCCACCAGGCTCCGCCGTCCCTGGGGTTCTCCAGGCAAGAACACTGGAGTGGGTTGCCATTTCCTTCTCCAATGCATGAAAGTGAAAAGTGAAAGTGAAGTCGCTCAGTTGTGTCCAACTCTTAGTGACCCCATGGACTGCAGCCTACCAGGCTCCTCCGTCCATGGGATTTTCCAGGCAAGAGTACTGGAGTGGGGTGCCATTGCCTTCTCTGATATATTGCCCTAGATTCCCCTAAAGTAGTGTTAGTTGCTCAGGCGTGTCTGACTCTTTGAGATCCCATGGACTGTGGCCCACCAGGTTCCTCTATTCATGGGATTCTCCAGGCAAGAATACTGGAGTGGATTGTCATTTCTTTCTACAGAGGATCTTTCCGACCCGGGATCGAACCTGGGTCTCCTGCATTGCGGGCAGATTCTTTACCATCTGAGCTACAGGGAAGATCAATATTACCCTAAGAAAATAAGAAATGCTACAAAGTTTTTGTATCATAGATAAGTAGCAACTAATCTTACTGAAAATTCCAGCATAAAACCTAGAGACTTTTCTGAATCTTTTTCTCAGTGCTGTTGCTACTATACCCTCTCAGGAAGGACATAAATGGTATATAATGGGTTCGTATATATAAATAAAATGTGTTAAACATCTTCTGCTCATTTTTAAATCAGGTTGTTCGCTTTCTTGATGTTGAGTTTATGGGCTGTTTGCTTATTTGGATATTAACTCCTTATCATTCTTAGCATTTGCAAATAATTGCTTCCATTCAGTAGGCTGTTTTCTCCTTTTTTCAATGATTTCCTTTGACATGCAAAGACTTTTAAGTTTAATTAGTTCTCATTTTCTTATTTTATCTCTTTTGCTTCAGGAGACAAATCCAAAACAAAATATCGCTATGGTTTATGTCAAAGAATGTTCTTTGTTTTCTTCTTGGAGTTTTTTGGCTTCTAGTCTTATATTCTTCTAGCCTTACATTTAGGTCTTTAATCTTTTTTATTATTTATAAAAATTTAGGTCTTACTAGTGTTCTATTTTCATTCTTTTACCTGTAAATAATCAGTTCTCCAAAGAGGACATTCAGATGGTCCACAGACACATGATAAGATGCTCAGTAGCCTAATCATCAGGGATATATAAATCAGAACCACAAAGAGACATCACCACACACCTGTTAGAATGGCTATCCTCAAAAAGAACAAAAATAACAAATGTTGGCAAGGATATGAAGAAATGGCAACCCTTGTAAACTGTTGATGGGGATGTAAATTAGTGCAGGCAGTGTGGAAAACAGTATGGAAATTTCTCAAAATATTAAAATAAAGCTGTCACATGACCCAGCAATTCCACTCCTGGGTATACATCTGAAAAAAAGAAACACTAATTTAAAAAGATACATACACTCCAGCAGTATTTACATTTGTCAAGATATGGAAGCAACCAAAGTAGCCATCAACAGATGTAGGGATAAAGAAGATGTGGTATATAAATATACAGTGGAATACTACTCAGCCCTAAAAAAGAACAGAATTTTGCCATTTGCAAAATCATGGATGAACTTACAGGATGTTGTGATTGCCAAATAAAATAAGTTTGAGAAAGACAAATATTGCCTTAGTGTGTAATCTAATTAATTAAGAAAAAACTAATGAATATAACGAAAAAGAAACAAATTCACAAATGTAGAAAACAAATTAGTGGCTACCAGTAGGGAGAAGAAGAGGGAGGGGGCAGTTTAACTCTAGGTAATTAAGACTTACAAACTATTATGTATAAAATAAACAACAAGGAATTTCTATACAACATAGGGAATACAGACAATATTTTATAGTATTTATGAATAGAACATAATCTTTAAAAATTGTGAATCACTATATTGTACATCTACTTATACAATATTGTACATCAACCTTACTTTAATAAATGAAAAAGCAAAAAATTGAGGACAGTAAATCTTGGCAAGTCTTCTTGGATAATGGCTTTACACTGAAAAAAATAATTGAAAATATTTGGTGTTTAGAGAAAATATATGTCTAAAATTGCATTGGTTTACAATGCTTTTTAAAATGAAATATTATGTTCAACGTTTTTTGAGACAGAGTTCTCTCTTTTTATGACTATACTATTATGCTTATTTCCACTTTATGGTAAATATATGCTAAATTAAATACAAAATTAGATGTTACAGTTTCTAAAATATGACATGTGGGGTTTGAGACAATGCCATTGTATTCTCAACTGTATCTTTATCTATAAGCTGGTATTTCTCATTTTAAAAGCTTGTAATGTGGGGACTTCCCTGGTGGCTCAGTGTTTGAGTCTGCCTACCAGTGCAGGAGATACAGATTCCATCCCTCATCCAGGAGGATCCCACATGCTGCAGAACATCTAAGCTCTTGCACCACAACTATTGAGTCTGTACTCTAGAGCCCGGACACTGCAACTACAAGCCCACATGCTGTAACTACTGAAGCCTGTGAGCCCTACGGCCTATACTCTGCCACAAGAGAAGCCACTTCAGTGAGAAGCCCGTGCACCACAACTAGAGAGTAGCCCCTGCTCACCTCAACCAGAGAAAAGCCCACACAGCAAGCAAGACCCAGCAAAGAAAAAAAATAAATAAATAAAATAAAAAATGTAAAAGCTTATAATGCGGATTACAAAAAGAAAAACTTAAGCAAATCCAAACAGACAAATCCAAGCATATAGATACCTAAAACAGAGTAGTAGTTACCAGGGGAGAAGCAGTTGGGAAGGAAGGCAAAATGGGTAAAGGGGATCAATTACATGGTGACAGAAGGAAACTAAAATTTTGGTAGTTAGCACACTGTGCTATATACAAAATTAGACATATAATGTTATGCACATGAAATTATCATACGTTATAAACCAAAGTTTCCTCATTATCTCAATAAAAAGTAAATTGAAAAAATTCAAAATAAAAACTTGAAATAAGGTGATTATTAGTGTTAGATCATTTGCATTTGCATTTGCTCTTTGTACAATTAAATGATGTTAAGCAGAAGATATTTACTCTGGGAATTTAGATGTTTCTGTTAAGTGCTCAGGTTTATGAAATCCTGACAACCCATGCCACCCATCACCTGGCAAAGACGTTCATTTCTCTACACTACTCACTTCCGTTTCTGTTGAAAAAAATTTGTTGCTCTTCACATTGCTTTTCCCCCATAGATAAAATGTCATTTGTTTTTCCTCTCTAATTTCAAGATTTTTCCTTTGTTTTTAGTCTTCAGAAGTTTGACTATTTAGGTTTTGTGTGTATTTCTTTGGGTTTTTCTGTTTGTTGTTCACTTAGCAAAGGGGGAAACTCTACAGGCTTCAGGAATCCTGACTCATACTTACTTTTTCCTGACATCATCCCAGAGAAGACATTAGGACATCTTATCAAAACGATGAAAGTTCAAGCGTCCCACTTGGTCTTTTTTGGCAAGGGTACAGGCGGGGTCAGAGTATTTTCTGTGGTGTTTAGACGTACTAAAAAGTTTATTTTCTAAAAGTTTTCTTCATTTATGATAGGCTGTCTGTTTCCTTGTGCTTTGACAGAGAAAGCAGGGTTTTTGTTAATCTATTTTTCTTTTTTTGGTGAGAGGATCTATGTTGATCCCAGAGACCTCTTCGATAAGTTTTGTGCATAATGCCCACTTTTTAGTTGTAATAAGTGGGAGGAATGCGGGGAAAGTACTTTTAGTTCATCTCTGGCAGCATAGGTCCTATTTTTCGCAAATAAATTTTATCACAGAGAGTTTCCTAAATAGAATGAGTGAAATCAGTAACCTTCATATCTTTTCAAAGTTAGGTAAATACAGGGATAGATACATAGGTAGCTAAAGCGTGTTATAGGCTAATAGAATTTTAATTTAAAAAAAATCTGAACAAGGTGATTGAAATAAATAGTATGTTTATTTTCTCTAAATTTGTTAATATAGAAAGTCAGTCAGAGGGTTTATAAGCAATAAGTAAATGATTATAATTGGCAATCATTTGATAATAACCGGAAAATTCTACTGTGATAAATTTTTCACAAACTGAAAAGTCGAAAGTTAATAATAGGCAAAGATTCATTTTTTACATGTTCAGTAGATTTCACATCATTTCTTTTGAAAACAATAGAGAAAAGAAGTAGTAGGATTGTTCTCCCGTAAATTATTAAAAATAACTGTCAGTGAAAGACCATTAGACTATTAAAGCGATATAACAGAAGAAATTCAGAAAATTGATCAGCATTTGTTTTTAAAAACTGGAATAAAAATAATCCTGATCAATGCCATTTTAGCAAAAAGAAATATTATTCATGGATATACTAGGTAAGATTTTTAAGCATCAGTTTTATTCAGAAATAATTTTATACCCAAATTTTAATTTTTACATTTAATCAAATTTTCTCTTTATAGAAAATATATTTAAAACACTTTTAAAATAAACCTATGAACATTTTTGCTGCACAGAAGTATGACAAGATGATCATTAAAAACCTATAAGTATATATATGTATATATGCATATATCAGCAAAGTTCATAGAGAAAATGAAAGTATATTTTAACTGTAAGATGTAAGGTAACAAAATACTGTTGCATTTAAATTCAATTAAATATTTTTTAAATGGCTTGAGAAGTATATAAAAACATCAATATATGCAAAGTAAAGAATATTTCATATGGAGAGATTATTTAAAGCCCCTTGCTAAGAATGAGAAACTCCCAATATGAAGGATATTTCCAAAACAGATCTTAAGTGATCTGAGACAGTGGGAAAAAGGAGTTTGGCTTGGCATTTTTATGAGGACTAGGGAGTTAATACAGGGTGAGATTTTTCCATACAGAAGCTTTCATGGTTGAAGCACTGGCCTTTTTGATCTGCTTTCCCAGTCGTGTGGCAGAAGGAGAAGAGGAAGGGATGTAAGGGCTTATGAACTGCAGAAAAAATAAAAATATGGAGTCAGACTCTTTGATGAATTCTGTCAATAACACCCTGTCTTGATTAATGTATCCATACAGTAGGTGTTAGTACTGGATGTAGTAATTGTTTTCATTTTATTCTTCTTTTTCAAGATTATTGTAGCTATTCAAGGGCTTGTGACTTTCCATATACAGTACAAAATAATCTTGTCTTTTTCTATAAGAAACAAGCACATGAAACCTTTCTAGGATTTTGAAACGTATTGCATTTAATACAAAATGAAATTTGGAGTCAATTTTCATCCTCTTTTTCTAATTCCAACTTAGAATTTAGACTATATTTGAGACTTTCCCTTTTCTCTAAAGTAAGTATTTATTGTTATAAATGTCCCTTTTAGAGCTGCTTAGCTGTACCCCAGAAGTTTGATAAGTTGTAATTTTATTTTCATTCAGCTATATACATTTTTACTTTCTTTGAGACCAATCCGTCTTATCCTTTTCACCTTTCAGAGTCATTTTATGATTACATGTTGAATTATTTTAAAGTTAACTTTTTTTTATTTAGAGAGAAGAACAGAGACAATTGAATATATAACTTTTTTTTTTTTTGGTCTGGAAATTGCATAGGTTAAAATTTTAAAAAAGTTAGCAGACAGTTTGCCAAAATGCCAACATGTTTTTATAATTTTTATATCTTCAGAGCAGTGTATTAGTTATAGTTCTTTTAAATTTTCACCAGCCAATCTCTTTTCTTTAATTTTCAGACATTCTAATAGTTATGTAGTACAATCACATTGTTTTTAATTTGTATTTCCTAATGACTCATAATGCTTAGCTTCTTTCTATGTGTTTATTACAGATCCATATACATTCTTTAAATGTTTAAAAATTTCAATGTCATCATATCTATCTACCTAGATATAGTATTTTTAAAATATTTTTAACCAATTTTACAGTCATTACATCACTGGAAGTATTGGGCTACAACAAAATAGTTTTTCTTAACTGTGAACTAGAATACACTAACCTCTTATTTTAGAAATCTTCACAACATTTCTCCATGACACCTGCTCTGACCATTCTGGTCCATTTCCTCTTATCTTACTTGAGTGCTGAGTCCAGCACTCTACAATATGATCCATATTACCCTGGCACTATCATTATTCTGCAATCACGTGTCCCTAAAACCAAGTTCTGTTGCCAAGTTTATGATTAACCTTTCTATCCATAACTTTATTTCCTTTCTTATCCTGCATTTGTTCCCTCTTATGATTGAGGAATATCAAAAAAGAGGGTTGTAACCAAGCAAGACTCTATATCCTAAAGGAAAGACCATCCCCTCAATGTCCTCTGCCTGCTGCTGCTTTTTTTTTTTTATTGGAGAAAAACGTTAGTTGATCAGCCTCTCCTGGGTTACAAAAGGCTGACTCAACTGCTAATGATTGCAAGAATGTGAACATACAGAAACAATAAAAAAATTAGCAGTTGGGCTGGGAGAATGGGTGACAATTTAAATAAATAAATGCATCAGTAACACATCAGAGTCATAGCTCCTCCATGAAGGAATTAGATAAGAGTGTCTGACACGTATTTCTGAGTTGGTTTGAGATACTAAAACCCCCACCAAGTAGAAGAAGCTAATTGCATGATGATCGTGAACAATCAGCCCCACTTTGGCCGGAGCCTGAGGACTGATGATGTTAACACCTGTGACATTACCCTGTTACCTCCAGTCAGAGAATGGTGAATGAATTCATCACACAACTTGTAGTTCTTTCCCTCAACTTGCTTTTTGAAACTCTTCCTTGAAATCCATCAGGGATTTCAGATTTTTCAGCATTAGCAGCCCGTATCGTTGCTCAGCTTTGCAATAAATGCTGCACTTTTCTTCACCACAACATAGCGTCAGTAAATTAGCTTTATTGTGCACAGATCAGCAGACCAAAATTTGGTTTGGTAGTGTATCTTCCACTGAAATATAAATCCTTGCAAGAAGAAATCATTCATTATACTTTTCTGAGTTCTCCCACAGTACAGTCTTTAAACAATGTAAGCCCTTCAATAATACTCAGGGAAAGATTCCATGATTAGAGGAAAAGTGTTTATGATGAGTGGAAGCGTGAATTGAATGAGCATTAGGGATGGAATTTACTCTACTTCCTACCAAAACAACGGAGAAGGCAATGGCAGCCCACTCCAGTACTCTTGCCTGGAAAATCCCATGGATGGAGGAGCCTGGTAGGCTGCAGTCCATGGGGTCGCTAAGAGTCGGACACGACTGAGCGACTTCACTTTCACTTTTCACTTTCATGCATTGGAGAAGAAAATGGCAACCCACTCCAGTGTTCTTGCCTGGAGAATCCCAGGGATGGCGGAGCCTGCTGGGCTGCCATCTATGGGGTCGCACAGAGTCGGACACGACTGAGGTGACTTAGCCTACCAAAACAAAACTTAAGCAGGAGCAGGAAGCCTTGGATATGGGCAGAAAATGAACTTAGCAAATTTTAAACCCCCAGAAATTCCCAGAAGAATTTTGCAAGTCATATGTTACACAAAGCGCTGCAACTAATGAGAATTGCAAAGTTGAGAGAGAAAGTTCTTTTTTTTTCCCTCTGATGAAAGAAGAGAAAATCCCTCAGAGTCTCCTAACCAGAATTAAACTTCTAGAGCTGAGGAACCTCAAGCCCTCATAATTATCAATATCAGTCAATATTTCTAAAGGGATAGAAGAAAGGCTCTAAACTATTGCTGTCTAGTGAGTGTTGGTGTCTGTTTATAGTACAAGTGGTCTAGCCTCACATCTCATGTCAAAAAACTCTAGAGCAATAGAAAGCTGCAATGTACAAAATCAGGACTGTTTTCCTCACTTCCCAGGTGGGGAAACTTAGATGCAGAAGGCACAGGTATTTTCCCAAGATTATTAAAGTAGCATTGAAAAAGCTAAGAATCTAGTGTCTTTGAGCAGTGCTTTTTCATGCTAAATTGATCTTTGCCTCTTTGAGTAAAGAATAAAGCATGCTTCCAACAGTATGAAGGTTAACTTGGAAGAATATAACTGTAGCACTAAATTGGCTTTGGAGCCCTAGTAAAATACAGAAGGTAGGAAATTACTGTTGATGGTTCCACTCTTTCTTCATGATTAATAGTCATTACATTTTCTCCAAATTACCATTTCTCTTTGACTTTCAAAAAGGTATGCATTACTTTTGTCAGTAAATCCATATTGCAGATTAAATATGAGATGTTAATTTAGAGACTACTTGAGAGATAACTGAGGGTAGGGAGAGTATAGTGTTCTCACCACCATCCCCAAATATATGTATATTCAAAATAAGCCAGAAGGAGGAGTGGTCTGACATTCAGACTGTACTGCTGCAAACAAATCAAGTAAGTATTTTTCACAGAATTATGGAAAAAAAATAAACAGCTTGTTTTGGAATTTGAATTGCTGACTAACAACATTCTCAAAATGCTTCCGAATTTTACTATGGTTGGAAAATAAGCTTTCTGGGCAATTATGAAGGAAATATGGCCTAGTGTATGAAATCCTGATGTTTTTCACTTTATGTGCTAGGAAAACCTTGGATTTTTTTTTTCCATCTGGGATATCAGGTATATATATATATATATGTATGTATGCAAAATATGTGTGCTTCCCAGGTGGTGCTAGTGGTAAAGAATCGTCCTGCCAATGCAGGAGACACAAGAGATGTGAGTTTGATCACTGGGTCAGGAAGATCCCCTGGAGGAGGGCATGGCTACCTATCAGGTATTCTTGCCAAGAGAATCCTATAGACAGAGGAGCTATAGGGTTGCAAACAGTCAGACATGACTGAAGTGACTTAGCACACATGCATGCATACAAAATATACTAACTATAAATAATTTGTATATAAATAATATATAAATACTAATAAGTAATTAACATTTATATATTAATAAATAACAATGCATGTATATGTAATAAATATAAAAATATTTATTTCACCTTTGGATACTTATTAATCCTTTAGTTTCACAATCCATATAATTTTCTAATTATAGATTTACTATTAACCGTCTTAAGAATTGCTCTATAGATTTTTCACAATGAGTTAGGGATAAATGTAGGGGCATATTTGGACTCAGTATGTTCTGATTGGGAGAGGAAGTCTTCTGAAACAGTTCAGAGTCCTTCAGTAAGCTGTTTATAGGGAAAAGTGCCAAAAATACCTGCAAGTCTCGAATTGGATCACTAGGAGACATACATTGAGTTTAGGTACTAAGGAAGCTTTTACCTAAAGCCTCATGAGGAAGCCCAAAGAGCATTTGGACACTGTCCCTCATAATATATTCTTAGGCATAAAGGCAGAAAAATACCGTAATCTTCTATTTGGGAGAAAATTACTCACAAATAAGAAAGTGTGGATACAGTGAGAGAAGGAAACAGGAAAGATGAAAATGTTCATAGACAAGATTAGGTCATGTGACTCACATATGACTATGAAAGAATAAAGGTTTTGTCAGGTCTAAGAGGACAAGAGAATCCATCAGATTTCAATGGTGCCTCTAAGGCAGAGTCTGAGGTTGATTAATTCCTGGAAATATTTTTTAATTTAGACAATTGACCTGCCGCCTCTCTAACTCTCAGTGACCAGACTGATTCTACTCAGAGAATGCGTAATCTTAGTCTGAACTAAATCTAAGGAACAGTGAAAATTCTGTTCATTACCATGCCCAAGGTCATTTTATACACTGCTGAATAACAAAGTACAATAAAAATTGTTTATAGATTCAACACTTTAAAAAAAATAATTAACCTACCCATAGAAGATTTATTCGAAACCATTATCTTCTTTGAACTGTTTCATATTATCACCCTGAGAACTGTAGACATATGAACCATAGTCTTTTTCCTCAAAAAATAGCATTGATAAGCGAAAAGAATATACGACTAAAGTTAAGGAGCTGGATTCCTGTTACAAGTACGACACTTCGTAGATACAATAATCTTGTTTCTAAAATAAATAAAATCATTACAGCTGCCCTGTGCATTTCATAGCTGTCCTAGGTACTTCACCTATATGGTTTGAAGGGTAAATTCTGTACACATATGAACAAATTTGGCAAAAAGTAGTGTCTATAAATGAGCTATTAAATATTCTGACATATGATTAAGGAAAAAATATAGCTCAGTGTCATACAAACATGATAGAATATTTTAAAGATAAGGAAAAACAACACATTGCTGAATTTCAAGGAGAATGAGATTAAATCAGATGTATAATTATCAAGGGATATACAGAATCACTAGCATTTATCTTTTTGCATGCCAATCTTGGCTTTGAAGACATGGGCAAAATGTGTCTTGTCATCTGAACTACAATACACATATTGCAGGTTCAGACTTTGTCTATTAAAAACTTTGTAGTCTTTCAGGGTTCAGAATGTGATCCAAATCTAAATCACCTTATGAACTTCTATTCACTTCATCTGTCCATGAATTAGAGTATTTTCTTGAATTATTTTCTTTTCCAATTACCAGCCAATAAAATCATTTAAAAAATAGATCAGAAAAAGTCAAATGTAATCAGTAATTGTTAGCTCAATAAAGAAATGTAGATGAAAAAAAAATTGGGAAAACAAATCACCTCCAAACATATGGTGTTTTCCAAAACTTAATATAAAGTTGTGACTGTAGTTTTGATCATTTGCTTTAAACACAACAAAAATTTCGAAGAATAATGGAAAACTGAATATTTATTGGTTGTTTCTTTAGTATTTCAGATGTCCAAACAATGAAGATCAACCAGACAGTCCTGAAAGAGTTCTTTCTTTTTGGCTTTTCTGTTTACCCACGTGTACAGACATTCCTCTCTGTGGTTTTCTTTTGCCTCTACCTCCTCACCGTTGGAGGTGATCTGGCCATCATGGGTCTAACTTGGGTGGACAGACGTCTCCACACCCCCATGTACCTCTTCCTCAGTGCCCTCTCCTTCTTTGAGGAAAGTCCAGTTCCTTGAATAAACAATCTTGGATTATTGCTGCATAATTGTGTGTCCCCATATGTAACGGAGGGATTTGCCCTGTGACATATAGAGAATCCTGTACAATCTGCCTTTTCCAGAGGTTGACACATGGGAATCATGTGACTGAGTCTGGGATGTAAGCTTTGACAAGCATCTTCTTAGCTTGTTAAGGAAGTCGTCCAATGACTTCTGCTATCTGTCCCTGCAGATTTTAAGATTCTGCCAATCAATCACTAGGTGTTCTGACATTAGAAAAAGTGGGAAAAGCAAGATTGTGGAAGACAAAGCCAACATTTATGATCACTACACTAAGAGATGGTATAATATATCTAGAGATATAAAAGTTGAAGAATTTTTCTAGGTAATGTTGTGAGACACTGGTTTGAGCCTCCCACAAAATAAACCATTTCTAATAGAAGATACACTGTTGAGTAATAAAAAAAAACTTATATTCATGCATATCTGAATTGGTAATCTACGTTTTTTATTCCCATGTCATACCAACTATGAAAGGTTTTTGATAACACTGTTCATGACATTTTCCTACGATGATTCTCAGATGCTAGCTTCTGAATACATATACAAGATATTTTGGAATATTGATTCAAATAAATAAATGGGACAGTTGAGCCTACATGTTCTTTTCCTGGGGAAATTCATATTCAAAGTATTAAATAACAAATGTTTAAAGAACAAATCGTCATGCTATTTATGGATACAGCAATAAAAGTTGCTTTGGATTAATTTTGGCAAATATACAGTGTGTAATGAAGGAAACTAGGTAAAAACAATATCAAATCTTTGTATTACCCAGAAGAAAATAAGAAATAATGTGGGAGTTATGTATCACAGTTATCTAACAAATGATCTTTCTGTGAATTCCTACAAGCCTTGAGGCTTTTTGAATCTTTTTCTCAGTTCTGCTGCTAATGTGTCTGCTCATGAAGGATACAACTACTGTACTTGTGGTTTTTATATATAAAATATATGCACAGTGTTGGAATAATTTCCGAATTCCATTAATTATGGGGATGTTATAAAGGTAAGTAAGAAATGGATGAAAATTATTAGGTATTTATCCTGATTAAGGTTATCTCTTGCCACAGCTCTATTTTCTTCCCGGGGACCATTTTTGGGACACATATGCAGGCAGAATATTTACCCTCTACATCTGTGGTCATTAGCTCAGTAATGAAAGTTTTTTCTACTTTTTTCCCACCCCTCAGAACTGGCTGTTCAACTTAGAGATATGGTAAAATTTTGTACATAAATGCTAGCAATCTACCTACTCACGGTGAGAGCAGTATCTATGATAGTTAAGTCTAGATTCAAGTTCCAGGACTTGAATTTGGACTAATTATCCTGCATATATCTGACCTGGTGACTGTGGTAGGGATTCCTGGTTGTATATTTAATATGCAATTTTAAGCAAGGAATAAGTATTAACTGGGAGGAAGTGGAAGCTGGAAATACTTATATCTTTAGAAGTCAAAAAATACTTCTAAATAAACAATGAATTGAATATGAAATTGCATGGATAGAAGAAAAAAATGATTTGAACTAAAAGGACTGTTTGGATGAAAATATATAGCCTTCAAAAACACATATTTGAAACATTCACTGGAAATATCATGCAAATTTACATGATAAGCAATCATCTCAAAAATATAGAAAAGAATTCTGTGCACAAAAAGATTGTGAGGAAAAGAAGTAAAAATATGAACAGAAGTTAAGTAATAGTACTCAAAAGAGTGGCTCAAAAAACCCAAAGGCTGTAATATTGAAAATGTTAATAAATTATGTTATTTTTTGACGAGATTGATGAAGTTAAAGAGAGAAGACACAAATAAATAACTACAGGAATAGAAACCCTAATGTTTCTCAGGTCATACAGACATTGAAATGAGATGCTTTGGTGAATGACATTCTTAAAATAAATTTGAGAATTTACATAAAGTCGGAAGATGTCAATAAAATACACACTAAAAGTGACGTGAGAATTGTCCATCTCCTGCATTTACAGGCAGATTCTTTACCACTAGCACCACCTGGGAAGTCCTGAATTAATATAGTTCTCATTAAAGAATATCTGGGTCTTTTAGCCTCACTAGTAGATTCTGTCAAACTTTTAAATTGGGAATTATGCCAAACTTCCTCAAAATCTTTCATTGAATAGAAAAGAGTAAACACACTCCAACTTATTTTGAGGGGCCAGTGTAATTCTGATATTTTGAAATGTCTCAGGGACATAGATGTAAAACACTCAGGCAAAATACAGCCAAACATTGTTTTTATTCACAATTGGATTTAGTTCAGAAGTGCAAGGATGACATATTTGGAAGTCATGCACTGTAATTTACTACATTATCAAAAGGAAGAATATTATTCTTGTGATTACTGATTGATGAAAAAACTATTTTCATGAAAATAATAGTCATTTGGATAATCAAATGTGTTATAGCATAATAATTAAAAAGAAGTTCCTCAAATTAATAAAGGTTGCCAAGCTTCTTATTTAATGGTTAAACATTCAAGTTTGTCCAAGTTAAGTCAGGAGCAAGGCAAGAAAGTCTTCTATCATCAATTTTATTCCATATAATTTTAGACAGTCAGTGCAATAAGAAAAGGAAGCAAAAGAAATAAAAAGCACCAGGATTATCAAGGAAGGCAAGTGATCATTTCCCATGAAATATATGGTAGATAGAATATCCAAAATAACCTATTTATAAATTCATAGAACTCATCAATAATATATTGCAGGATACATGAGTATGAATAAATTAATTGCATTCCATTTAATTAGCAAATGTTAGACTACGATTTTTTTTAAAACGTAGCATATATTGAAGCTTCAAAAATATCAAAATCCTAGAAATAAAAGCATGTATGACCTAAGTAGAGAAAACTTTAAAGCATTATTAAAATATATTTAAAAGGACTATGGAAATTATGACATATATAATATCATGGGTTAGAAGACTCAATGATTTATAGATATCAGTTCTCTCCATACAGATGTATGTTCCAAAAAAATACCAATGGAGACTCCAGTAGTTTCCTTTTTCTATGTGAAAACTATGAGGTATTAATAATTTCAAATTTATATGGATTTGAAATAGCCACGACATTCATGAAAAACAAATTAACATGAATTGTTTTACTAAATATCGAGACTAATTATGCAACTAATTATGTAGGAAGTCAAGAGATACTTGGAAAAACTGGCAAGTTTGGCCTTGGAGTACAAAATGAAATAGGGCAAAGGCTAACAGTTTTATCAAGAGAACACAATGGTCATAGCAAGCACCCTTTACAAACAGGCCAAGGGAGGACTGTACACATGGATGTTACTAGATGGTCAATACCGAAATCAGATTGATTATATTATTTGTAACAAAATGGGGAAGCTCTATACAGTCAGCAAAAACAAGACCTGAAGCTGACTGTGGCTCAGATAATCAGCTCATTATTGAAAAATTCAAGTTGAAATTGTAGAAAGTAGGGAAAACCACTAGGCCATCTAGGTATGACCTAAATAAAATCCCTTATGATTATACAGTGGAGGTGACAAATGAACTCAAGGGATTAGATTTAATAGAGAGAGTGCTTGAAGAACTATGGCAGAGGTTTGTAACACTGTACAGGAGGCAGTGCCCAAAACCATCACCAAGAAAAAGAAATGGAAGAAGGCAAAGTGGTTGTCTGAGGAGGCCTAACAAATAGCTGAGAAAAGAAAAGAAGCAAAAGGCAAAGGAGAAAGGGACAGATGTACCCAACTGAATGATATTTCCTAAGAATAGCAAGGAGAAATAAGAAAGCCTTCTTAAGTGAACAATGCAAAGAAATAGAGGGTAACAGTAGAATGGAAATACTAGAGATCTCTTCAAGAAAATTAGAGATACCAAGAGAATATTTCATGCAAATATGTGCACAATGAAGGACAGAAACTGCAAGAATCTAGCAAAAGCAGAAGAGAGTAAGAAGAGGTGGCAAGTAAACACAGAAGAACTATACAAAAACGGTCTTAATGACCTGGATAACCATTATGGAGTGATCACTCTCCTAGAGCTAGACATGCTGGAGTATGAAGTCAAGTGGCCCTTAGGAAGCATTGCTACAAACAAAGCTAGTGAATATGATGGAATTCCAGGTGAACTATTTCAGATCCTAAAAGATGATACTGCGAAAGTGCTGCACTCAATACGCCAGCAAATTTGGAAAACTCAACAGTGGCCACCGGACTGGAAAGGGTCAGTTTTCATTCCAATCCTAAAGAAGGGCAGTGCCAAACAATGCTCAAACTACCATATAATTGCACTCATTTCACATGCTAGCAAGGTTATGCTTTAAATTCTTCAAGCTAGGCTTCAACAAAATGTGAATCAAGAACTTCCAGACGTTCAAGTTGGGTTTCAAAGAGTCAGAGGAACCAAGATCAAATACCAACATCCATTGGATCATAGAAAAATCATGGGAATCCCAGAAAAAAAAAAGTCTGCTTCTACTGTATTGACTATGCTAAAGACTTTGACTCTATGGATCACAACAAACTGTGGAAAATTCTTTAGAGATTAGAGTACCAGACTACCTTACCTGTCTCCTGAGAAACCTGTATGCAGGTCAAGAAACAACAGTTAGAAACGGACATGGAACAACTGACTGGTTCAACATTTGAAGAACTACAGCAAAGCTATATATTGCCACTGCTTATTTAACTTATATGCAGAGTACATCATGTGAAATGCCAGGCTGGGTGAATCACAAGCTGGATTCAAGATTGCCAGGAGAAATATCACCCACCTCACATATGTAGATTTTACCATCCTAATTGCAGAAAGTGAAGAGGAGCTAAAGAGCCTCTTGATGAGGTGAAAGAGGATAATGAAAAAGCTGGCTTGAAACTCAACATTAAAAAAGCTAAGATCATGGCATCTGGTCCTGTTACTTCATGACAAATAGATGGGGAACAGGTGAAAGCAGTGACAGATATTATTTTCCTGGGCTCCATAATCACTGCAGATGGTGACTGCAGCCATGAAATTAAGAGACACTTGCTCCTTGGAAAGAAACCGATGACAAACCTAGACAGCTTATTAAAAATTAAAGATATCATTGTGCTGGCAAAGATCCATATACTCAAAGCTATGTTTTTTTCAGTAATCATTAACAGAGGGGAGAGTTGCACCATAAAGAAGGCTGAGCACCGAAGAACTGATGCTTTCCAATTGTGGTACTGGAGAAGACTCTTGAGACTCCCTTGGACTGTAAGAAGATCAAACCAATCAATTCTAAGGGAAATCAACCCTGAATATTCATTGGGAGGACTGATGATGAAGCTGAAGTTTACTTTGGCCACCTGATGTGAAGAGCCAGCAGATTCATTGGAAAGGATCCTAATCCTGGGAAAAAAGGAAGGCAAAGGAGAAGGAGGCGGGAGAGGAAGAGATGGTTAGATAGTATCACTGACTCAATAGATTTAACTTTGAACAAACTCTGCATGATAGTAGAGGTCAGCGGAGCCTGGCATGTTGCATTCCACAAGGTTGCAAGCAGTCAGGCATGACTTAGTTAGCCTGAACAGCAAGAATTATGCAACTACAGCATGGTGTTGACCCAGGTGACAAACCAAAAGACAGGAAAAGAGAGCTGCTGAATTCACATGGACACCTGAAAACTTGCTTGAACAAATATAACTTTGTATAGCAATGAGAAAACAGCAGACTTTTCAAAAACTTATTCTAGGAAAATAGAATATTCATATACAAAGAAGAAAACTTATGCATACACAGCAAAAAATCATTTCTGAGTATCAAAGCCTAAACTTCAAGTGCAAACAATGAATTTCTTAAAGGATGATATAAAAGTATACCTTCACAATAACATTAGATTAAGAAAAGGTTGCTTAAAGTGGACAAAACACTCTTATTTGGAAATGAAAGAAATTACATTGAACTTGAGAAATTTTGTTAATCTAAAAAGCACCATTCAGCAAAAAGATAGATAAGACTCATAAAACTAAAAAGAAATTTAAGAAACAAATTAATGCAAAATTGGGAGTAGTGGTTACTTTTGGAGGGTGGGGGACTGTGATACAGAGGGATACCTGGAGGGATTCCTGGATGGAAAAGTTTCTTTTCTTGTTCTGAGTTGTATTTATAGAGATGTTTGCCTCACAAAAATTCACTAAGTTATGGATTTGTTTGGTTGATGTTCTGTATCGATGTTTTATTTTATAATATGACAAGTAAATAAAGAAATCCATAGAATGAGAGAAAATTGATGCCTCATCTAATACTGGGGAAAGGCTCTTACATAGTGCATACAAAAATCACTAGCAAAAATAAAACAATCCACAATCCAATCAATAATTAAATCGGTCAAGACTCATAAATAGAACCTTCATAAAAGAAAATACTACAATGTCCAATAAACCTGTGAAAATGTGTTTAATCTCATTAGTAAGGAAGATATTGAACTTTAAAACCCCAATGAAATAACAAAACACAAGGCTGTTATTTGTCTTGAATTTCAAGAATGGGTTCATAAGTGAATGAAGCTGTGGACTAACAAGATTTCTTTTATGCTTCTGGTGACAAAGTATACTGATTCAGGTACTTTAGAATGCACTATGCTAGAGCAGTCGTGAGAGATACCTCACATCCAACGTAAGAGAAAAACAAGGAAGACAGTAGGAATTGAGAGGGCATCAGAGGGCAGACAGACTGAAAACACAATCACAGACAACTAGCCAATCTGATTACATGGACCACAACCTTGTCCAACTCAATGAAACTAAGCCATGCCACGTGGGGCCACCCAAGATGGACGGATCATGGTGGAAGAGTCTGACAGAATGTGGTCCACTGGAAAAGGGAATGGCAAACCACTTCAGTATGCCTTGAGAACCCCATGAACAGTATGAAAAGGCAAAAAGATAGGACACTGAAAGATGAACTCCCCAGGTTGATAGGTGTCCAATATGCTACTGGAGATGAGTGGAGAAATAACTTCAGAAAGAAGGAAGGGATGGACCCAAAACAAAAACAACACCCAGTTGTGGGTGGGACTGGTGATAGAAGTAAGCCCCGATGCTGTAAAGAGCAATATTGCATAGGAACGTGGAATGTTAGGTCCATGAATCAAGGCAAATTGGAAGTGGTCAAACAGGAGATGACAAAAGTGAACATTGACATTCAAGGAATCAGCAAACTAAGATGGACTGGAATGGGTGAATTTAACTCAGATGACCATTATATCTACTACTGTGGGCAAGAATCCCTTAGAAGAAATAGAGAAGCCATCATGGTCAACAAAAGAGTCTGAAATACAGTACTTGGATGCAATCTCAAAAACAACAGAATGATCTCTGTTCGTTTCCAAGGCAAACCATTCAATATCATGGTAATCCAAGTCTATGCCCCGACCAGTAATGCTGAAGAAGTTGAAGTTGAATGGTTCTATGAAGACCTACAAGACCTTCTAGAACTAACACCCAAAAAACATGTCCTTTTCACTATAGGGGACTGGAATGCAAAAGTAAGAAGTCAGGAAACACCTGGCATAACAGGCAAATTTGGCCCTGGAGTACAGAATGAAGCAGGGCAAAGGCTAATAGAGTTCTGCCAAGAGAATGCATTGGTCATAGCAAATACCCTCTTCCAATAACACAAGAGAAGACTCTACACATAGACATCACCACATGCTCAGCAACATAATCAGATTGATTATATTCTTTGCAGCCAAAGATGGAGAAGCTCTATACAGTCAGCGAAAACAAAACCGGGAGCTGACTGTGGCTCAGATCATGAACTCCTTATTGCCAAATGCAGACTTAAATTGAAGAAAGTAGGGAAAACCACTAGACCATTCAGGTATGATCTAAATAAAATGCCTTATGATTATACAGTGAAAGTGACAAATAGATTTAAGGGACTAGATCTGATAGACAGAGTGCCTGATGAACTACAGACGGAGGTTCATGACATTGTATAGGAGACAGGGATCAATATCACCCCCATGGAAAAGAAATGCAAAAAAGCAAAATGGCTGTCTGAGGAGGCCTTACAGATAGCTGTGAAAAGAAGAGAGGCAAAAAGCGAAGGAGAAAAGGAAAGATATTCTCATTTGAATGCAGAGTTCCAAAGAACAGCAAGGGGAGAAAAGAAAGCATTCTTCAGAGATCAATGCAAAGGAATAGAGGAAAACAATAGAATGGGAAAGACTAGAGATCTCTTCAAGAAAATTAGAGATACCAAGGGAACACTTCATGCAAACATGAGCTCGATAAAGGACAGAAGTTGTACGGACCTAACAGAAGCAGGAGATATTAAGAAGAGGTGGCAAGAATACACAGAAGAACTGTACAAAAAAGATCTTCACGACCCAGATAATCACGATGGTGTGATCACTCATCTAGAGCCAGATATCCTGCAATGTGAAGTCAAGTGGGCTGTAGAAAGCATCACTATGAACAAAGCTAGGGGAGATGATGGAATTCCAGTTGAGCTATTTCAAATCCTGAAAGATGATGCTGTGAAAGTGCTGCACTCCATATGCCAGCAAATCTGGAAAACTCAGCAGTGGCCACAGGACTGGAAAAGGTCAGTTTTCATTCCAATCCCAAAGAAAGGCAATGCCAAAGAATGTTCAAACTACTGCACAATTGCACTCATCTCACATGCTAGTAAAGTAATGCTCAAAACTCTCCAAGCCAGGCTTCAGCAATACATGAACTGTGAACTTCCAGATGTTCAAGCCGGTTTTAGAAAAGGCAGAGGAACCAGAGGTCGAATTGCTAACATCCGCTGGATCATCGAAAAAGCAAGAGAGTTCCAGAAAAACATCTATTTCTGCTTTATTGACTATGCCAAAGCCTTTGACTGTGTGGATCACAAATAAACTGGAAAATTCTGAAAGAGATGGGAATATCAGACCATCTGACCTGTCTCTTGAGAAACCTGTATGCAGGTCAGGAAGCAACAGTTAGAACTGGACATAGAACAACAGACTGGTTCCAAATAAGAAAAGGAGTATGTCAAGGCTGTATATTGTCACCCTGCTTATTTAACTTATATGCAGAGTACATCATGAGAAATGCTGGGCTGGAAGAAGCACAAGCTGGAACCAAGATTGCCGGGAGAAATATCAATAACCTCAGATATGCAGGTAATACCACCTTTATGGCAGAAAGTGAAGAGGAACTAAAAAGCCTCTTGATGAAAGTGAAAGAGGAGGGTGAAAAAGTTGGCTTAAAGCTCAACATTCAGAAAACTAAGATCATAGCATCTGGTCCCATCACTTCATGGGAAATAGATGGGGAAACAGTGGAAACAGTGTCAGACTTTATTTTTCTGGGCTCCAAAATCACTGCAGATGGTGACTGCAGCCATGAAATTAAAAGACACTTACTCCTTGGAAGGAAAGTTATTACCAACCTGCATAGAATATTAAAAAGCAGAGACATTTCTTTGCCAGCAATGGTCCGTCTAGTCAAGGCTATGGTTTTTCCACTAGTCATGTATGGATGTGAGAGTTGGACTGTGAAGAAAGCTGAGAGCTGAAGAATTGATGCTTTTAAACTGTGGTGTTGGAGAAGACTCTTGAGAGCCCCTTGGACTGCAAGCAAATCCAACCAGTACATCCTAAAGGAGATCAGTCCTGGGTGTTCATTGGACGGACTGAGTTTGAAGCTGAAACTCTAATGCTTTGGCCACCTGATGCCAAGAGTTGACTCATTGGAAAAGACTCTGATGCTGGGAAGGATTAGGAGCGGGAGGAGATGGGGACGACAGAGGATGAGATGGCTGGATGGCATCACCGACTCGATGGACATGAGTTTGTGTAGACCCCGGGAGTTGGTAATGGACAGGGAGGCCTGACGTGCTGCAATCCATGGGGTCGCAATGAGTTGAACATGACTAAGTGACTGAACTGAACTGAACTGATGCTATTATACACTTATTTTGTAGATACTCATGCCTCATGGCCCAGTTTTCTACTCTTAGGTATACCTTCTAGGTATTTGTATGCACAATTTTACCATGAGACAAGTATTATAGTGTTCATAGAAGGAATATTTGCAATAATTCAAAGCTGAGAATTACTCAAATATTCACTAATAGTGCAATAGATAAATAGATTGCAGAATCCTCAAACAGAGTATTAGCATATGGCAATAAAATGAATAACTGTAACTCCATACTTCAGAGTACATGTGAAACTTGCCTTTTCCCCTTTAGACTATCTGTTCCTTCAACAACCTAAGAGATGGGCTAGGATTAAAAGACTTTTTTTTGGCCCTGTTTCTAATTAGACATTTCAAAATTTTCTTACTAGGAAAGTCCCTTAATGAGTAACGCTAGATATATACTCTTGTCAATAAAGTATTAAAATAAGGAATCAATGCAGGCATAAAACAGAAGATAAGTGGCTTCTGTTCTCCACCTGAATGTGAAAAATGGCCATTTCTTTTTTCTCTATATATTTAGAATTAAGTGTTCAAGAATGTGCTGTACCATGGTGAAAACAAAAACACAAAATATTTAGTTTTTACTCTCAAGAAACTCACATTCTTTTTGTGTAGAGACAGACAATTATGATATAACACAGTTTAAATTTTTCACAGATCTATGAGAGCACAGAGGAGACTCTTGAACTCATAAAAGACTGCTAGAAGGTTCAGTCATATTGTTGGTCACTGTCCCCAGATAAGTCTGCTCTACATCAATGTCTCAGCTTCATCTAAGGCTATATCTATATAAGGGAAAGAGACAGGCAGGTGGAGTCCTCCGAGGGTCAGAATAAATCTCAAACACTGATCTCGGGATCTATTCCCCCAAAGAGGGCAGAATTTGCTTTATTCTTCTGTGGAGCAAATTATAGTACAGGGTAAAGCTGAAAAAATAAAGCAATCACCAGGTTAGTAGGTGTATATGGTGAGGAAAAAGACATGCAGAGTGAATGTAAGTAAAACCACTTTCATCTGAGCTGATCATGAGCTTTACCAAGCTGTGCCCTGGAAGAATAAAATCAGAGACCTAACACTTTAGGAGGGGGCTATCACTGATAAAATAATCAAGCCAGTCACTAAGCAGAAATAAAAGTGAATAACAGAAAAAAGGTTAAGGGTTTGTGTGTGTTTGAAGAAGAAGGACCAAAAACCAGAGTTTCTAAGACGTATTATCTAAAATATTCAGTTTTCATCAACAACAACCAGAACAAAAATAGGAGACATGGAAAGAAACAGGAAGATATTGCCCATTATCAGAAAAGCAAATAAGGTAGAAATAAAAACTGTCCATGAGTGTAACTATATTTTAAAGTCAAAAACTTCCAAACATGTATTATAAATATACTCAAATAACTTTTAAAATCTAAGCAAAAACATGATTTAGGAAGTAAAGTAAGATATCATGACAATTTTGACAAACTACACAATACCAATAAAGAAATAAAATATCAAAAAAGAAGAACAAATGGAAACAATGGACTTGAAAATTATAAGAACTGAAAATTAAACTAAAAATCACTTAGACATGTTCAACAATAGAGATGAACTGATTGAAGATTTAGTGAACCTGGAGTTAGACTGGTAGAGATTATGAACACCAGAGATAAGAGAGAAAAACAAATGAAGATATGTGTAGAGACTCTCAGAGAAATGTAAGCCACTGTAAAACATACCAAAATAAGACTATTGAGAGTATCAGAGGAGAGAAAAGAGATAAAGCTGAAGAAAAAGTTGAAGAAATACAGCTGAAATTTTTCCAAATTTATTGGAAAAACAACTGTACACATCCCGAAAGATCAACAAATTCAAGTAGAGTAAATATAAAGAGAACTAGGGAATTTCATGGCAGTGCAGTGGTGTGGATTCCACACTTTCACTGCTGTGGGATCAAGTTTGATCCCTGGTTGGGGAACTAAGATACCTGCAAGTCATGCCACATGGTCATATATATGTATGTACAAGCATATACATATATATATTTATGTATGTATCAGTTCAGTTCACTCGCTCAGTCGTGTTCGACTCTTTGCGACCCCATGAACTGCAGCAGGCCAGGCCTCTCTGTTCATCACCAGCTCTGGGAGTCTACCCAAACCCATGTCCATCGAGTCGGTGATACCATCCAACCATCTCATCCTCTGTCGTCCCCTTCTCCTCCTGCCCCCAATCCTACCCAGCATTAGGGTCTTTTCCAATGAGTCAACTCTTCACATGAGGTGGCGAAAGTATTGGAGTTTCAGCTTCAACATCAGACCTTCCAATGAACACCCTGGACTGACCTGCTTTAGGATGGATTGATTGGATCTCCTTGCAGTCCAAGAGATTCTCAAGAGTCTTCTCCAACACCACAGTTCAAAAGCATGAATACTTTGGCGCTCAGCTTTCTTCACCGTCCAACTCTCACATCCATACATAACCACTGGAAAAACCATCGCCTTGACTAGATGGACTTTTGTTGGCAAAGTAATGTCTCTGCTTTTAAATATGCTATCTAGGTTGGCAATAACCTTCCTTCCAAGGAGTAAGCGTCTTTAATTTCATGGCTGCAATCACCATCTGCAGTGATTTTGGAGCCCCCCAAAATAAACTCTGACATGGTTTCCACTGTTTCCCCATCTATTTCCCATGAAGTGATGGGACCAGATGCCATGATCTTAGTTTTCTGAACGTTGAGCTTTAAGCCAACTTTTTCACTCTCCTCTTTCACTTTCATCACAAGGCTCTTTAGTTCTTCTTCACTTCCTGCCATAAGGGTGATGTCATCTGCATATCTGAAGTTATTGATTTTTCTCCCGGCAATCTTGATTCTAGCTTGTGTTTCTTTCAGCCCAGGGTTTCTCATGATGTACTCTGCATATAAGTTAAATAAGCAGGGTGACAATATACAGCTTTGACATACTCCTTTTCCTATTTGGAACCAGTCTGTTGTTCCATGTCCAGTTCTAACTGTTGCTTCCTGACCTGCATACAGGTTTCTCAAGAGACAGGTCAGATGGTCTGGTATTCCCATCTCTTTCAGAATTTTCCACAGTTTCTTGTGATCCACACAGTCAAAGGCTTTGGCATAGTCAATAAAGCAGAAATAGATGTTTTTCTGGAACTCTCTTGCTTTTTTGATGATCCAGCGGATGTTGACAATTTGATGTCTGGTTCCTCTGCCTTTTCTAAAACCAGCTTGAACATCTGGAAGTTCATGGTTCACGTATTGCTGAAGCCTGGCTTGGAAAATTTTGAGCATTACTTTACTAGCATGTGAGATGAGTGCAATTGTGTAGTAGTTTAAGCATTCTTTGGTATTGCCTTTCTTTGGGATTGGAATAAAAACTGACCTTTTCCAGTCCTGTGGCCACTGCTGAGTTTTCCAGATTTGCTAGCATATGGAGTGCAGCACTTTCACAGCATCATCTTTCAGGATTTGAAATAGCTCAACTGGAATTCCATCACCTCCACTAGCTTGGTTCTTAGTGATGCTTTCTAAGGCCCACTTGACTTCACAATCCAGGATGTATGGCTCTAGGTGAGTGATCACACCATCGTGATTATCTGGGTCGTGAAAATCTTTTTTGTACAGTTCTTCTGTGTATTCTTGGCACCTCTTCTTAATATCTTCTGCTCTGTTAGGTCCATACCGTTTCTGTCCTTTATCGAGGCTATTTTTGCATGAAATGTTCCTTTGGTATCTCTAATTGTCTTGAAGAGATCTCTAGTCTTTCCCAATCTGTTGTTTTCCTCTATTTCTTTGCACTGATGGCTGAGGAAAGCTTTCTTATCTCTCCTTGCTATTCTTTGGAACTCTGCATTCAGATGGCAATATCTTTCCTTTTCTCCTTTGCTTTTCGCTTCTCTTCTCTTCCCAGCTATCTGTAAGGCCTCCTCAGACAGCCATTTTTGCTTTTTTGCATTTCTTCTCCATGGGGATTGCCTTGATCCCTGTCTCCTGTACAATGTCACGAACCTCTGTCCATAGTTCATCAGGCACTCTGTCTATCAAATCTAGTCCCTTAAATCTATTTGTCACTTCTACTGTATACTCATAAAGGATTTGACCTAGGTCATACCTGAATGGACTAGTGGTTTTCCCTACTTTCTTCAATTTAAGTCTGAATTTGGCAATAAGCAGTTCATGATGTGAGCCACAGTCTGCTCCTGGTCTTGTTTTTGTTGACTGTATACAACTTCTCCATCTTTGGCTGCAAAGAATATAATCAATCTCTTTTCGATGTTGACCATCTGGTGATGTCCATGTGTAGAGTCTTCTCTTGTGTTGTTGGAAGAGGATGTTTGCTATGACCAATGTGTTCTCTTGGCAAAACTCTATTAGCCTTTGCCCTGCTTCATTCTGTACTCCAAGGCCAAATTTGCCTGTTACACCAGGTGTTTCTTGACTTCCTACTTTTGCATTCCAGTCCCCTATAATGAAAAGGACATGTTTTTTGGGTGTTAGTTCTAGAAGGTCTTGTAGGTCTTCATAGAACCGTTCAACTTCAGCTTCTTCGGCATTACTGGTCGGGGCATAGACTTGGATGACTGTGATATTGAATGGTTTGCCTTGGAAACGAACAGAGATCATTCCATCGTTTTTGAGATTGCATCCAGGTACTGCCTTTTGGACTCTTTTGTTGACCATGATGGCTACTCCATTTCTTCTAAGGGATTCTTGCCCACAGTAGTAGATATAATGGTCATCTGAGTTAAATTCACTCATTCCAGTCCATCTTAGTTCGCTGATTCCTAGAATGTCGACGTTCACTCTTGCCATCTCCTGTTTGACCACTTCCAGTTTGCCTTGATTCATGGACCTAACATTCCAGGTTCCTATGCAATATTGCTCTTTACAGCATCAGACTTTGCTTCTATCACCAGTCACATCCACAGCTGGGTATCGTTTTTGCTTTGGTTCCATCCCATCATTCTTTCTGGAGTTATTTCTCCACTGATCTCCAGTAGCATATTGGATACTTACTGACCTGGGGAGTTCATCTTTCAGTGTCCTATCTTTTTGCCTTTTCATACTGTTCATGGGGTTTTCAAGGCAAGAATACTGAAGTGGTTTGCCATTTCCTTTTCCAGTGGACCACATTCTGTTAGACCTCTCCACCATGACCCGTCCATCTTGGGTGGCCCCACATGGCATGGCTTAGTTTCATTGAGATAGATAAGGCTGTGGTCCATGTGATCAGATTAGCTATTTCTTCATGGCTGCTCTAGCAAAGTGCAGCCATTGCTCCTTACCTTGGACAAGGGGTATCTACTCACGACGGCCCCTCCTGATCTTGAATGTGGAGAAACTCCTTTCGATTGATATAATTGATATAATTGTTCCTAAAATATGACATATATGCTATGAAACAATCCCATTATATTATAACCTCAGTTGTGTCTCAATTATCATTTTGCATATTTTCTTATTTTAAAAACTTTTGATATGAAATATAAGAACAAACAAATATGCAAAATAAATGAACAAACCAGTCCAAACAAAAATAAACATAGAATAATGGTTACCAGATGGGAAGCAGCCAAGGGGAAGGAAAATAGGTAAATGGGGTGAACTGCACGGTGATGAACGGAAATTAAAATTTTGGTGGTTACCACACTATAGTGTATACAGAAGCAGACATAAAATTGTGCACATAAAAGCTATGACAAACCTAGACAGTATATTAAGAAGCAGAGATGTCACTTTGCCAACAAAGGTCATTATAGTCAAAACTATGGTCTTTCCAGTAGTCATGTACAGATGTGAGAGGTAGACCATAAAGAAGGGAGAGCACTGAAGAACTGATGCTTATAAAATGTTTGCAAATGATAATTATAATTGAAAATTCTATCATGATAGTATTTCTCAGAAATTGAAGAGTTGAATATTAGTAATAGGCAATGAAATTTTTGCAAGCCCAGTAAATTTCTCATTGTTTTTAAAATAATAGAAAAAAGAAGTAATGATACTGTTCTCCAATAAACTGTTAAAAGGCACATTTAATGATAAACCGTTATGCTACTAATGAAATAGAGCTTAGAAGGAATTCAGAGAATTGAGCTATCTTTATTTATAAAAAATTGGAATGAAAATGATCCAAATCAATTTTGTTTCAGCAAAAAGAAATATTATTCATGGATATGTTAGGTAAATTTTTAAAGCATCACTTTTATTTAGGGATAACTTTATATCAAATTTTTATTTACATTTATTAACATTTCTCTCTTACCCAAAATACATTAAAACATTAAAAAAATCAACCTATAAACACTTTTATTGAAGAAAACTTTGATAAGATGATCAATTAAAAACTTATAAGTACATATGTAAAATATAAATATGTTTATAGTTTATACATATACATATATCAACAAAGTTCAAGAGTAGATAAAAGATAAGTTTTAAATGTAAAAATGCAAGGTAACAAATTATTCCTGCATTTAAAGTCCATTAAATATTTTTAAATGAGCTACAGAAGTATATAAAATATCAATATATGCCATATAAAAAAATTTCACATGGAGAGATTATTTACCTCCTCTTACAGAGAATGGGCAACTCTCAATATAAAGGGCATTTTTAAAGAGGTCTTTTAAATGACCTCAGACAGTGGGAAAAGGAGACTAGTTTGGCATTTTTATGACAACTTGGGGGTGAATACAAGGTGAGTATTATCCATGCAGAAGCTTTCCATGATTGGATCACTGGATTTTTTTATCAACTTGCCCAGATCCACAGCAGAAGGAGAAGAGGAAGGGATGTAAAGGCTTATGAACCACCAAAAAGCCAAAATATCCAAAATATGGAGTCAGACTCTAATTAATTCTGCCAATAGCATTGTGTCTTGATTAAGTACCTATACAGTAGATATTAGTATTGGATGGGGTGACTACTTTCATTTTATTCTTTTTCAAGATTATTGTAGATGTTCAAGGACTTATGACTTTCAATATGAATTATAGAATAATTTTGTCTTTCTCTTAAAAAAATCTTTCCTAGGAATTTTGAAAAGCATTGCATTAAAGCTATAATGAAGTTGGGAATCAATTTTACTTTTTTCCTAGTTTCTGTGCATAGGACTAGTGGAGAATAAAATATTAATAAAATATTTGGGAACTCCCTGTTGTACTTTCAAGTCCTGAAGTCCCTAGCCAATTCATATTCTCCTTTTCACTTTTCAGAATCATTTATAGTTATCTGTTGAATTATTCCCAAGTCATTTGGTTGTATTTAGAGGGGAAAACAAATATATAACATTTAGTCTAGGATGTGAGTAAACTGAACTTTTTAAAAAATTGTCAAGATGTTCACCAAAAATCCAGTATATTTTGTCATTTTTATATTGACAACAGAAGTCGAGTTAAAGTTTTTCCAAATCGTCACTAATACTAGTATGACCAATTTTTTTTAAAGATATTCTAATAGTTTTGTAGTAGAATTGCAATGTACTTTTAATTTGTGTTTTCTAAAAACTCATAAAGCTTTGCATATTTTCAAATGATCAGGTTTTAAAAATCTCTGTGTCACAATATCAATGTATCTACATATCCATACTACTTTTGAAATATGACTATTTGACCAATTTTATGTAGTCATAACATCAGTGGAAGTGTTGGACTACAAAGATATACTTTATTCCATCATGAATTAGAATACCAACATTTCTTATTTTATGACCTGGAGGGATGGGATGGGGAGGGAGGTGGAAGGGGGATTCTGGAGGGGGAAAACATGTACACCCATGGTGGATTCATGTCAATGTATGGAAAAACAAATACAATATTGTAAAGTTAAAAAATAGAAAATAAACTAATTAAAAAAAAAAGAAGTGTTCCCAACACTTCTTCATGGCGCCTTCTCCAATCACTCTGATCCATGTTCTCTTATTTCGTCTGACCATTGTTTGAGTCCTCAGCATACTGCAGCATAATTCACTTGCATTGGTTCTATCTTTATTCTAAAAATGAATCCCCCTAAAACCAAGTTTCTCTGTCAATTTATATTAACCTCTTTATCCATAATTTTATTCTCTTTCTTTCCCTACACTTGTTTTCCCTGAAGACTGGGGAATATCAAAGAAAATGGATGATTGTAATCAAGCAGGACCATATAGGGCCTTCCCTCCCACCATGTCCTCTGACTGCTTCTTATTTGTAGAAAAGCTTCCTTGAGTCACAAAAGACTTGGCTCAATTGTTAATAATTGGAATAATGTGAACACGTAGTACCAAAAATAACAATTTTGTCAGGAGAACTCATAACAATTTAAACAATATATTAGCCACATGGCAGCATCACAGAATATTTACTCGTTCCCTGAAGGAGCAATACATGAACCGTGAACTCCCAGATGTTCAAGCTGGTTTTAGAAAAGGCAGAGGAACCAGAGATCAAATTGCCAACATCTGATGGATCATTGGAAAAGCAAGAGAGTACCAGAAAAACATCTATTTCTGCTTTATTGACTATGCCAAAGCCTTTGACTGTGTGGATCACAATAAACTGTGGAAAATTCTGAAAGAGATGGAAATACTAGACCATTTGACCTGCCTCTTGAGAAACCTATATGCAGGTCAGGAAGCAACAGTTAGAACTGGACATGGAACAACAGACTGGTTCCAAATAGGAAAAGGAGTACGTCAAGGCTGTATATTGTCACCTTGCTTATTTAACTTATGTGCAGAGTACATCATGAGAAATGCTGGGCTGGATGAAGCACAAGCTGGAATCAAGATTGCCGGGAGAAATATCAATAACCTCAGATATGTAGATGATGCACCCTTATGGCAGAAAGTGAATAATTGAAGAGACTCTTGATGAAAGTGAAAGAGGAGGGTGAAAAAGTTGGCTTAAAGCTCAACATTCAGAAAACTAAGATCATGGCATCCAGTCCCATCACTTCATGGCAGATAGATGGGGAAACAGTGTCTGACTTTATTTTTCTGGGTTTCAAAATCACTTCAGATGGTTATTGCAGCCATGAAATTAAAAGACACTTACTCCTTGGAAGGAAAGTTATGACCAACCTAGACAGCATATTAAAAAGCAGAGACATTACTTTGCCAACAAAGGTCCGGCTATGGTTTTTCCAGTGGTCATGTATGGATATGAGAGTTGGACTATAAAGAAAGCTGAGCAGTGAAGAACGATGCTTTTGAACTGTGGTGTTGGAGAAGACTCTTGAGAGTTCCTTGGACTGCAAGGAGATCCAACCAGTCCATCCTAAATGTGATCAGTCCAGGGTGTTCATTGGAAGGACTGACGTTGAAGCCGAAGCTTCAATACTTTGGCCACCTGTTGCGAAGAGCTGACTCACTGGAAAAGACTCTGATACTGGGAAGGATTGAGGGCAGGAGAAGAAGGGGCAACAGAGGATGAGATGGCTGGATGTCATCACTGACTGGATGGACATGGGTTTGGGTAGATTCTGGGAATTGGTCATGGACAGGGAGGCCTGGCATGCTGCGATTCATGGGGTCGCAAAGAGTCGGACACGACCGAGCGACTGAACTGAACTGAGGACATAGATAACAGTGTCTGACATACATTCCTTATTTGTTTCACAGATGTTAAAGCTCCCACCATGTGGAAGAAGTTAATTGCATGATGACCATAAGCACGTAACTTCCAAACTGAATGGAGCCTGAGGATTAATGATGTTAACCTTATGATATCACCCTGCATCTAACCATCAAAAAATCAGAGAACTGTTCCTGAGCTGATCACACACTGTGCAACCCTCTCCCTCAATTTGCCTTAAAAATTCTTATCTGAAATCCATTGGTGAGTTCAGGTTTTTAAGCACAGCCACCCATACTCTTTGCTTGGCCTTGCAATAAATGCTGCACTTTCCTTCATCACACTAAAATCAATACACTGGCTTTACTGGGAATGGGTGAGCAGATTCAATTTGGGTCCATAACATTTCTTACACCAAGATATAAACCCCTTTAAGAAGATACTGTTCCTTCTACTTTTCTAAGTTCTCCTATAGTACAGTTTTTAAACACTGTAAGCTCTTAGTCAGTACTCCAGGAGGAAGTCAATCATTAGAAGGAAAACATTAGAAAAACATCTACTTATGTTTTATTGACTATGCCAAAGCCTTTGCCTATGTGGATCACAACAAACTGGAAAATTCTTCAAGAGATGGGAATACAAGACCACCTTACCCCTCTCCTGAGAAATCTTTAAGCAGGTCAAGAAGCAACAGTTAGAACTGGACATGGAACAATGGCCTGGTTCCAAATTGGGAAAGGAGTACATCAAGGCTGTATATTGTTATCCTGCTTTTTTATATGCATAGTACATCATGCAAAATCCCAAGCTGAATGAAGCACAGGCTGGGATCAAGATTGCCGGGAGAAATATCAATAATCTCAGATATGCAGATGACACTACCCTTATGGCAGAAAGGGAAGAAGAACTAAAGAGCCTCTTGATGAAAGTGTAAGAGGAGAGTGAAAAATCTTAAAACTTAAAAAGCTTAAAACTCAGCTTTCAAAAAACTAAGATCATGGCAGCTGGTCTCATCACTTCAAGGGAAATAGATGGGAAAACAATGGAAACAGTGACAGACTTTATTTTCTTGGGCTCCAAAATCACTGCAGATCGTGACTGCAGCCATGAAATTAAAAGATACTTGCTCCTTGGAAGAAAAGCTATGACCGACATAGACAGCATAAGAAAAAGCAGAGACATTACTTTGCCAACAAAGTTCCATCTAGTCAAGGCTATGGTTTTTCCAGTAGTCATGTGTGTATGTGAGAGTTGGACCATAAGAAAGCTGAGCACTGAAAAACTGATGTTTTTGAACTGTGGTGTTGGAGAAGAATCTTGAGAGTCCCTTGGACAGCAATGAGATCAAATCAGTTAATCCTAAAGAAAAGCAACCCTGAATAATCATTGGAAGTACTGATGCTGAAGCTGAATCTCCAATACTTTGGCCACTTGATGTGAAGAACTGACTCATTAAAAAAGCCCCTGATGCTGAGAGAGATTAAGGGCAGTAGGAGAAGGGGGCAACAAAGGATGAGATGGTGGAATGGTATCACGACTTGATGGACGTGAGTTTGAGCAAGGGTTGAGAGTTGATGAAGGACAGGGAAGCCTAGCATGCTGAAGTCCATGGGGTCACAAAGAGTCGGACATGACTGAGCAACTGGACTGAACTGATTTGGGATGGACATGTACACTCTGTTATATTTAAAATGGATAGCCAAGAAGGACCTATCCCCATGTGTGTATAGCACGTGGAACTCTGATCAATATTATGTGACAGCCTGAATGGGAGGGGAGTTTGTGGAAGAATGTATGACTGAATCCCCTCACTGTCCACTCAAAACTATCACAACATTGTAAACTGGATATACTCAAATACGAAATTAAAAGTTTACATAACAAACATTTAACAAAATTAAAAGCTTACATAAACAAAAGTTTACATAACAAAAAAGAAGGAAAATATGGTGAGTGAAAAAATGAATTGAATGAGCGTTAAGAATGCAGTTTACTCCACTCCTGCCAAAACAAAACTTATAAGATTGCAGGAAGCTTTGGTTATGGGCAAAATATGAACTGTGCAAGCTTTAAATCCCCAAAGATTCCTAGAAGAGCTTAAGTCACATGACACACAAAGCCCTGTAACTAATGAGAGCAAATTACAAAGTTGAGAGAGAAAGTTCTCTCTCTCTCTCTGATGAAAGAAGAGAAAATCCCTCATGATCTCCTAACCAGAATTAATCCTCTAGAGCTGAGGAACCTCAAGCCCTCATAATCATCAGACAATAATTCTAATAGGGTAGAAAGAAAGGCTCTAAACTATTGCGAATTAGTGAGTGTTGGAAACTGATTATAGCACACATGGCCTAGCCTGCAGCAGCACAACTCTTGTCAAAAAACTCTAGAATCATAGAAAGCTGAAGTGCACAAAACCAGGACCTCCTTTTTTACCTCCTAGATGGGGAAACTCAGACCCGGAAGGTACAGGGACTTTCCTGAGGTCACTAAAGTTATCAGTGATAAAGTCAAGAATCCAGTCTTTTACCAGTGATTTTCACAATAAGCTGATCTTTGCTTCTTTTTGAGTGAAGAAAGAACAAAGCATGTTTATATAAATGTGAAGACTGTCTTAGAAGAATGTAACTGCATCTCTGAATTGGCTTTGGAAGTTTGATAAAATAAACAAGGTAGGAAACTATTCTAGATGGTTTGGCTCTCTTTTAATCATAATTAATTGTCACTACATTTTCTCTAAATTGTTTCTCTTTAACTTTGGCAAGAGTGTGTATTTCTCTTGTCAGTGAATCCATATCCCAAATTAAATTAGAAAATAATTGATGTGTGCTATACAATTGAGTTACTAATTATGCTGATGTGTAGTTAAAGAAAAATCACAGGTCAATACAAACAAAGATGAGGAGATGCATTAAATATAAAGAAAAATAAGTTGTGGAAGTTCAAGGAGGATGAGATTAAATAAGATGTAGAATTATCAAAGAACACATAAACTCACTAACATTTACCTTGTTCATATACTGAGCTTGGCATTGAAGACATGGGTAAAATGTCAATTGTTACCTGACAATTCTACATATGTTCTAATTAATCAGAAGTATTGTAAGGGTCTTTTAGTATTCTATCTTCCCTACTGCAGGAGTCCGGCTCCAGCTGGTCCAGGGGTCCCCAAGGGATGAACGGCATCAGCAAAAGGAAAAGAAAGGAGACAGAGTTTTTTTTGATAGCCCAAGGACCATAATCTTTATCGCTTTAGTCTCTATTTATATAGCACATGTACTTCTACGTAATGATTCTTACAATATTTTTCCGTTCAGATCAACATCCCCTGATTCTAAGATGTGTTAAAAGTTTTTTCCTAGTCCTTTGTCACATTTTGGTTACATGTTTACCCCGAAACCTATTTTTATTTTACTAGAACATAGTCTATGAATCATATCATTCCATTTACTTTTTCTGTACAGCCTGCTGCTACAGCGAATACAGCGTCTTGCTTCAGTGAGTAAGTACTACAGCGGTGGCTAAGGGTAAAATTTTCTCATAGTACAGCTATTGTCAGTGGTGGCTTGTTTACCATCTACCCACATAATACAAGACTATTTCTGGCAGGGGCAAGTCTTTTGCAGTTTACCTAGAAACTATTTACAATATGATTCATATATTTCTTTTCCGTTTATGCTTAGATTCTGAGGGGAAAAGGCAATTGGCTTAGTTTCTGTAATTTTCCCTGATACATGACCCAAGTTTTCCAGTCATCAATAACAATCTCCTCATGAGGCCAGGTCACAATAGGCTTAGGGCTTGTTTCCCAAATGATCATGGCCTTATTCCCTGGCTGAGTGTTAGGGACCCACCAGCCAGGGGCCTCAGTAGGTTTAATCATTTTTGGAATGTTTCTCTGGAGCAAGGGATCATTTTTCTTTTTCCTGGACTCTCATGACCTCATCATGGAAGCCCCTACAACTTCAGCCATCAAAGAATGAAACAGAGTTAGCCACAACAAAAGCATAGAAACAGGAAGGAGGGAAGGTTCCGATCCAGGAGAGAAACCGCTTTGCAGTTTCTTCTTGAATGGTGCCGTGACTTTGTCATCTGGCAGTAGTTCCAGAATGGCTCCCAACACCCTCCCTCTCTCCAGGGTAAAAGGAAGGAAGCTTGTTCTTTACTTTTAATGTTTAAAGACCTAACTCTCTTCTCCAAGAATTGTTAATGGCTTTGAACTTCTCTTACAATCATAAGCCATCAAACAAATGTAATTCACAAATTCCTAAGAAGTCAAATATCAACCTTCACTCATTAGATATTTATAGACAATATTATATGTATACTTTATTGTGTCAGACTCTGACTCTATTAACTACTAAGCAGTGATTTCAGGGTTCAGAATCTGATCCAACTCTGAGTCACATTATGTACATGAATTTCCTTCATCTGGACATGAATCATAGAAGTTTCTGTCCTTTTTAAGTTATCAGATAAGAAAATCCTTTTAAAATAGGCCAGAAAAAGTCATAATAAGTAATTTCAATTGGTTGCTCAACAAAGAAGAAAAAAGTTAATGAAAATTATGAAAATACACCACATCCATATACACAGTTACTTTGCTAAACTAAATAACCAATAAATTAGTGCAGCCACTAGAGAGAACAGTATAGACATTCTTTAAAGAAACTAAAAGAGTTACTATATGATCCTGCAAGCCCACTCCTGGGCATATTCCAGAGAAAATATTAATTTGGAAAGTTTCATGCACCCTAATGTTCACTGCAGCACTAACTACCATAGCTAAGACATAGAAGCAGCTTAAATTTCCATCAACAGAGTAAAGGATGAAAGAGTCAGATATGAGTGAGGTGACTTAACACAACACAGCACAGTCCATATATGCAATGGAATTTACTAAGCCATAGAAAAAATGAAATAATACCATTCGCATCAGCATGGATTGACAGAGGTTGTCATAAATGAAGAAAGTCAGACAGAAATGACAAACATAATAAGACTTATATGTGGACTCTAGAAAGTGATACAAACTAATTTATTTACAAAAAAATAAAAAATAAACTGACAAACTTAGAAAACAAGCTTATGATTACCAAAGGGGGTAGCAGGGGTGGGGAAGAGAGAATTGAGTCTGGGATTAACATACACCCACGGGCTTCCCTTCTGGCTCAGCTGGTAAAGAATTTGCCTCCAATGTGGGAGATCTGGGTTCGATCCCGGGTTAGGAAGATCCCCTAGAGAAAGGAAAGGCTACCCACTGGCTTGGAGAATTCCATGGAATGTATAGTCCATGGGGTCGCAAAGAGTCAGACACAACTGAGTGACTTTCACTTTCATGACTATATGTAAAATTGTAAAGAACATCAACCTACTCTATAACACGGGGACTTATACTCAATGTCTTATAATAACCTATAATGGAAAAGAATCTGATAAGATATGTGTTTATATAAATATATATATAACTGAATCACTTTGCTGTACCCTTGAAATTAACACATTGCAAATTAATTATATGTCCATTTGAAAAAAGAATCAGTTTGTAATTTTAACATTGACCATTTGTCTCATTCACAGCAAAAAATGTTAAATAATCATGGAAAATACATTTATTTGTTGTTTCTTTTAGATTTCAGATGTCCAAACAATGAGGATCAACCAAACAGTCCTGAAAGAGTTCATTCTTGTTGGTTTTTCTGTTTACCCACATGCACAGACATTCCTCTTTGTGGTTTTCTTTTGCCTCTACCTTCTCACTCTCACAGGTAACCTGACCATCATGAGTCTTACTTGGGTGGACAGACGACTCCACACACCCATGTACCTCTTCCTTAGTTCACTATCTTTCTCTGAGACCTGCTATACATTGACTGTTATCCCCAAGATGTTGGCAGATCTTCTCGTCAAGTACAGAAGCATTTCAGTCATAGGTTGTGGCTTGCAAATGAGTTCCTTCTTGGGACTTGGTGGCACTAATTGCTTCATTCTCACTTTGATGGGATATGATCACTTCCTGGCCATCTGCAGCCCTCCCAGATATCCTTTGCTTATGACCAACATGGTGTGTGGAAAACTTGTGGTCTCTGCTTGGGCTGCTGGCTTCTTTATCTCTGTGACAGAGACTGCATTGATATTCAGGGGCTCCTTCTGCAGTCCCAACCTTGTCAAACACTTCTTCTGTCATATGAGGGCTGTTGTGAGGCTGTCCTGTCTAGACAGTGAACTCACAGAATTCATTGTAACAGCAATCTCAGTGTCAGGCTTGATAGGTACCTTCCTGTTTATCATACTCACTTACGTGTTCATTCTTTCCACTGTCCTCAAGATCCCTTCAGCTGAGGGCAAGCAGAAGGCATTTTCTACCTGTGCCTCCCACCTCACAGTGGTCATCATCCACTTTGGTTTTGCATCTATTGTTTATCTGAAGCCAGAAGCATCAGGGGGAGATGACACACTCATAGCAATCCCCTACACTGTAATCACTCCTTTCCTCAGCCCTCTCATTTTCAGCCTCAGGAATAAGACATGAAGAATGCTTTCAGAAAGGTACTTGGGAAGACAAATTCCTTGAATAAATAATGTTGGTTTATTGCTGCATGATTGACTATTCCCAGATGTCAGTAAGGGATTTACCCTATGATATCTGGAGAAGCCTGTACCATTTGCCTTTTTCCAGTGCTTGGCATATGGAGATCAAGTGACTGAGTCTAGGATCCAAGCATTTACTTATCTTGTTAAGAAAGTTGTCTATCTGTTTTCATTCTTCATCTTCTACTTCTACTATTTCTCAACTCTACTTTTACTAGTACTATCAGTTCTCTACTTCTACTTCGATATCAGTCTCTGAAGATACTAGGCTTCTACCAATCAACCTCTGGGTTTATTGCACTTTTGATGAAGTAATATAAGAAAGATTGTGAAGGGAAAAAACACCACAAGTGACCACTATATTCAGAAACATTTAAAGATATCTAGAAATGTAAAGGTTGAATAATTTATATAGGCAATATTGTGAGGCACTGAATTGTGTCTCCCAGGAGACAAACCAATTTAATAGGAGGTTCACTATGTAGTAATCATCATCTCTTTATTTGTGCATATCTGAATTGACATCTATATTTGTTAAGTACCATATCATACTGATTATTAAATTTTTTTAATAATTCTGTTTATGATGGTGTTCCTTAATGACTTTCAGATGCTGGCTTCTGAATTCACAGGATATGTTGGAATGTTGATTCAAATAAGTAAACAGGACAGTAGTGCCTACTTGTTTCATAACTGGGGGAATCTATGTTGACAGCTGGGAATAACCTCCATTTTCTTTAAGATGAAGTCACTAAGCAGCAAATGTTTGGAAAACTCTCATGGTATTGATGAGTGTGACATTAAAAAGTGTTTTGGAATAATTTTTACAGAAATCTTATATGTATAATGAACACTAGATAAATGCAGCGTCAAATCTTGATATTACCTAAAAGAAAGAAAGAAATACTGTGGAGTTATATATCACAGAAAATTAGCAGGTGATCTTATGGAAAATTCCAGTATACAAGCCTGGGGACATTTCTGAATCCTTTTTCAGTTCTGCTACTAACCAAATTCATGTCCTCTCATGAAGGTTATAACCACTGTACTTGTGGTTTGTATATATAAAATGTATACAATGTCTGGAGTAATTTCTAACCTAGATTATTTATGGGGATCATGTAAAGATAGGTAAGATAATGGATGAAAATTATTATGTACTTACACTGATTAGGTTACCTCTTGCCATGACTCTCCTTTCTTCCCTGGGGCCATTTTTGTAACCCATGTGCAGGCAGAATATTTACCCCTCATTCATCTGTGATCACTGCTTCAGTGATGGAAATATTCCACCCCTGAGAACTGCTTAGTCAATCCAGAGAACTTATACATCTTGGACATAAATACTAACAATCTGCCTACTCATATGAGTATAGAAGATAAAGTGTTAAGTCTAAACTCAAGTTCCTGACTTGAATTTGGGCCAGCTAACCTGCATACATCTGACATGGTGACCATGGCAGGGATTTCTAGGTGCTACTTAACACAGATTGTTAAGCTAGAAAAAGCCAATGTGAGTAAATAGAATCTAGAAATACCTATATGGTTAGAAGTCAAGAAACACACTTCTAAATAAATAATGAATCAAAATAAGAAATCCCGTGGCTAATAGAAAAGATTTGAACTATAGGAATTAAAAATACTATAGAACAAAGCTTTTGGATATATCTTTTCAGTGTTTGGATAAAATATGTAGTGTTCAAAATACATATTAGAAAAGTATATAGAAAGCAAATTTGTAAGATAAACATTTGTCTCAATAATTTAGTAAAGGAATAGCTAAACACAGAAAGATTGTGAATAAAAATAAATATAAGAGCAGAGATTAAATATATATTAGTCTGTGATTGTTTCTGTCTAATCAGTAACTCATGTCCAACTTTTGTAACCCCATGAACTGTAGCCTGCTAGATGCCTCTGTCCGTGGGATTTCCCAGGCAAGACTACTGAAATGGGTTGCCATTTCCTTTTCCAGGGTATCTTCCTGATCCAGGGATCAAACCCATGTCTCCTGAACTGTAGGCAGATTCTTTACTACTGAGCCATCAGGGAAGCCACCAGTGGTTCAAAAAAGTCAGAGGTTGGAGTATTGAAAATATTGGTAAATTATGTCATTCTTTGATGAGATTGACTAGGGAATAAAGACAGATGACACAAATAAACAACTATGGGAATGGAAATGGGATTGTTTCTCAGGTCATAGAGACATTAAAGATGAGTGCTGTGAATAATTTCATGAATATATGAATATGAGGATTTACATAAAGTTGGAAAATTCTATAAGATACAACATAAGATACATGCTAAAACAAACACAAAAGTGAAACATTTAATTGTCAAGAAATAGAATTTTAATTATATTTCACGTTGCAAAGTCTGAGTCCTTTAGTTTCAATTTTTTCTAAATTATTTTACTAATAAAATTTTTAATGGGAAGAAGCTAGATATTTATTCCTGTCAATGAGAAATACAATATGGAACCAATGAAGGAATAAAGTAGATCAGTGGCTTCTGTTTTCTACCAAAATGGGGAAAATGTTCATCTTTTCCCTCTATGTGTAATGAAAACTTCAAGGAGCAAATATAATTTGTTCTCTCAGGAAGTGCACATTCTTCTTGTGGAGAGATAGACAATTATGATATATAGACTAAGGTTTTCATAGATCTATGGGCATATTCAGGAGACAATAGACATAAAACATTGCTGAAAGTTTCAGTCATATTGTTGTTCAATGTTCCCAGATAAGGCTGCTCTTCCTGTGTTCTCAGCCTCATCTAAGGAGCTCTCTAAACAGGGGAAGGAGACAGCCAGGAGGAGTCCTCCCTGGGTCAGAACAAATTTCAAACACTGATTTCAGAAACTATCCCTTCAAAAGAGCCTGCACTTTGTTTTATACATATGTGGAACAATTAATATTCTAGAGCAGGATTAAAAACAATTGTGCAACTTGCAGGCCAATAGTTGCATGTGGTCAGAAAAAGGACATTCAAAATAAGGCCTATTAAATGACTGCCATTCCAGGGTTAATGTGGGCATAACCATAACTGTGCTCATGATGAACAGTGTCAAGAGACCTAACACTCTAGGATAGTAAGGGAGGATAGAGTTCACTAAAGTATTAGATCCAATCACTAACCAAACATAAAAGCAAATAACAAACAAAAAAAGGCCCCCAGTGTGTGTGTGTGTGTGTGTGTGTGTGTGTTTGTGCACGTGAATGGGGAGGACCAATAACCAGAAATTTCTACAATATATCATCTAAAATATCTAGTTTCAACAGAAACAAAGATGAGACATGCAAAGAAACATGGTTCAGTTCATTTCAGTCGCTCAGCCATGTCCAACACTTTGCGACCCCATGGACAGCAGCAGGCCAGGCTTCCCTGTCCATCACCAGAAACATGGAGATATTACCAACTACCAGGAAAAAATATTAGGCAACAGAAGCTTCCTTGTGAGTGTGACCAGATTCTGTGTTTAAAAGACAAAAACTTTACTTGAAAAACTAAAAATAGAGTTACCATATGATCCAGCAATCCCACTCCTGGCCATATATCCCGAGAAAAACTCTAATTTGAAAAGATATATACACACACCCCAATGTTCTTTGCAGCAGTATTTACAAAACCAAGGCATGGAAACAACCTAAATGTTCACTGACAGTTAAATGTGTAAAGAAGTGGAGGAACATCCTCAGCCACAAAAAAGGAATGAAACAATGCCATTTGCAGCAATATGGATGGACCTAGAGATTATAATATTAAGTGAAGTGAATCAGACTGAATAAGACAAGTATCATATGATATCACTTAAATGTGGAATCTAAAATATAATCCAAATGATCTTATTTACAAAACAAAAACAGGTTCACAGACAAAACAAACTAACAAAGTTAAGGTTACCAAGGGGAATGAGGGAGGGATAAATTTGGAGTTTGGGACTAATAGATACAAACTACTATATATAAAATGAAAAACAACAAGTTCCTACTGTATAGCATTGGGAACTATATTCAATATCTTGCAATAACCCATAGTGGAAAACTATATGAAAAAGAAAAAATATATATATATATACATATATATATACACACATATATCTGAATAGCTTTATACCAGGATCTAACACAACATTGTAAATCAATTATATTTTAATAAAAAAGACAAAAATTCAAAGTAGCTGTTAAAAATATTTTCAGATACCTGAAATTAATGATTTAAGAAATAAAGAAAGCTATCATGAAATGATAAATACAGAATATGAATAAAGAAGAGAAATTTTTAAAAATAACTAAATGAAATGCTGGACTTGAAAATTATAATAACTGAAATTTTTTTAAAAATCAGCTTTGGACTCAGCAATGACAACCTTAACTTGAAGATGGCAGACCCAATTCTCCCACCTGTGGCTTGTATAACCTTGTGAAGTTTAACTGTCTTGCTAGCCCCACAAATCATGAACTGCTTGTCATCGCACTTTTATGAGAAAGCAGTATACTGTTTCATTTCAATCACTTGAATTTTGGGGTCTTGGTAGTAAGGCTATAGCTACATTGTATTGTTAAGATAATTAAATGATATATTTATAAAATTTTTCACAATGTGTCCAGTATATTATAAATGCTCGGTAAAAGATAATTAGACGTAATTTTCTCCATCCCTAGGGAAAAGTACAAAAGTATCTCTTTCTGTTTAATTTCTCATCTCCGTCCCCTTTCTGAAACCATCTAGTCTTTCTCCCTCAAGAACACTGTACTCTTGTGATTATTTTCTTGGCCAGCATTTGGTGTTTTCTTTCTTTGTTCCATCAATGGCTATTTCTCAAGCTTTTCCTGTTCATATTCCTCTATTTTGGTAGATTATGTTTCTCAGGTGAAATCCATCAAACCTGCTCTCATTATATTTATTCTTTATGACTACAAAGTTCATCATCTGAAGACAGACATAAGACCCAGGCCAACACTTCTAAATTTCTGTTGCATGTGTCTGCCTCTTCTTTGAGCTTAATATGCCAATACTCATCTTGTTATTGATTTTCTCTTGATAAACAACCTTCTATGTTTTCCAAGATCTAGCATCTCCTCACAACTTTAGGCTAAAAATGAAAACAGAACTGCAATTCTCCTACTCCTTAGAGCATCATCTAATTTTTTAAGGTACAGTTGCTTGTAATCCTATTATTTTTCAGCAACAACAAATTTTATTGCAGAGAGAATACTTCTTATCCATGGCATCTTCTCTGAACTTTGATCCAGTTCTTCTATCTCGTCTGTTCAATGTTCGGGTCTTCAGCTCATTACAGTGCAATCCCCTTTTCATCTGTACTATCTTCTCTCCTCCATCAAAATATTAATCCCTGTAAGAAGAAACTATTACTCATACTTTTCTGATTTTGCCCACTTTAAACACAGTGAGCCTTTCTTAAATGCTCAGGGTTGACTGAAAAAAATACGCAACCCAAAAACTGAGAATATGCTTTATTTGGTGAACTTTCTAAGGATAATAGCCAGGTTCACAGATTTTCAGATAGTTTTTAGATACTGTTCTGAAGAGGTAAGGGAGGAGCCAGTATATGTAAAAGTTTTGCTGAAAAAAAAATGTAGCTGAAAAATCAAAAGATTAGTGCTAACCATAAAGAAACCCCAGACACCTGAAATCAATTTTAATGCCTTTCTGTAAAAGGGAAGATGTAAAAGCCTGAGATCAATGAAATTATTCCTTTGGTATTCATCTTAACTATCAAGGGCCAGTATCTTGAATTTCTTCATTTTGAATTCCCCTCAGGGTGTACCATTTGTGGGGTGGGATTCAGTGGCTCATGACTTGATGCTTTGAAGGCAAGAAACATTCCTTATTTACTAAAAAGGCAGACAACACTTTTTGTTCACACCAGAAATGGACTCTGTGACTAGAGGGAAAAAGTGTGTTTATGGTGAGGGGAAGAGCAAATTGAATGAGCATTAGAGATACAGTTTATTCCACTCCTCAGCAAAACAAAACTAAGGGAGTAGCAGGAAGCCTTGGTTATGAGCAGCATATAGACTCTGCAAGTTTTAAATCCCCAGAGACTCCCAGAAGACAAGTCACATATTATACAAACCCCAGTAACTAATGAGAGCAAATTACAAAGTTGAGTGAGAAAGTTCTTCTCCTCTCTCTGATGAAGAAGAGAGAAATCCCTGAGGGCCTCTTAACCAGAAACAAACCTCTAGAGCTGAAGAACTTCAAACAAGTGCTGAGCAGATAATATCTTGAAAGTGTTAGAAAGAAAGGCTCTAAGCCATTGTAATTCAGTGAGTGCTGGGAACTGATCATAGCACATGTGGCCTAAATTTACACCTCATGTCAGAAACTCTGGAACCATAGAAAGCTGAGGGGCATAGTCAGGACCTCTTCCCTTACTTACTAGGTGGGGAAATTTGAAGCTGGAATGTACAGGAACTTTCCCAGTGTCACTAAACTAGCAATGATAAAGTTAAAAATCTGGAGTCTTTGACCAGTGATTTTCATAGTAAGTTGATCTTTGCCTTTTTTGAGTTATGAACAAAGCATTTTTCCAACAATGTGAAGACTATCATGTAAGAATATAACTGATACTGAATTGGGTTTGGAGCCCTGGTAAAAATACACAAGGTAAGAAACTATTCTTGATATGGTTTGACTGTTTTCTTCATAATTAATTCACTACCTTTTCTTCAAATTTACTATTTCTCTTTGACTTTAAATTGGAGTGTATCATTTTGTCAGTGGATCCATATTCCAAACTAAATTTGAGACAGTTTGATTTAGCAATAACTTCAGAGAGAACTGAAGGTAGGGTGAGGTAGAGTGCCCTCATCCCCTTCACAAACACAAACACCCAGAATCTGCCAAAAGTAGGAGATTCTGATATTCCTATTTTACTGAGGATGATTCTCCAAGTAGTCATTTATAACACAGTTGAGTAAAGACTGGATAAGGAAGGGGCTACTTTGAATTTGAATCATTGATATTTTGCATTTTCAAAATTCTTCTGAGTTTAACTCTCTGTGAAAACGAAATTGGGAGGCCTGTCTTGGAAGGAATATGGCCTACTGTGTGAAACCAGGCTGTTCTGCAAGTACTGAGTTAGAAAAAGCTTGGGTTTACACCATGGAGCTATTAAAACAACTTCTTATTCTGCCAATATATTTTCCCTTTGGGGAACCTAGGTAATTTTAGTTTACAAACCGTAAAACTTCCTGGTTATAGAGTTATTGTAAAGAGTCCTGAGAATTTAAGAATTTCAGCTTATAAACGGCTCTACAGGTAGAAGGAATTCTTAACAATGACTTAGAGATAAACAGAAGGACATGGTCTTCACTTTTCTTTAAGATTTCAGGTCCTAACCAATTTCTCCAAGAAGGGATAACGACATTGGGATTCTCTTATAGTTGTAAGTCATTGTCAAAAATATAGTCCCAAAATAGCTAGAAAGTTAGCTATCAACCTTCACCCCTTAGACACATAGACAACATTATACATAGAAAGTTTCTGAGTCAGACAGTGACTCTGTCTATTAACTACTTGATAGTTTGTTCAGGGTTTAGAGTCCAATCCAAAGCTGAATCACCAAATTCATCTGAATTTCCTTCATCTAGACATGAATTAGAATATTTTCTGTCCTGTTAGTATTACGGGCCAGTAAAATCATTAATAAGGGCAAGAAAGAGCCATACTAAGTAATGAGTACTTGTTTACAGAAACAAATAGTATATTGGAAAAAATCACCTACATACACCTGGTGAATTGCCAAACTAAATGATCTATCAGAAACTGTAAACTTGGACTTCTCTGGTGGTCCAGTGGTTGGGAGTCCACCTGCCAACGCAGGAGACATGGCTTGATCCCTGGTCCAGGAGGATCCCACATGCCACAGGGCCAATAAACCCATGTGCCACAACTACTGAACCTATGCCCTAGATCCTGCGTGCCACAACAAGACAAGCTACCACAATGAGAAGTCCACACATGCAACTAGAGAGTAGTCCCTGCTCACTGCAGCTAAAAAAAATCCCATGAGCAACAAAGAAGACCCGGCACAGACAAACATAAATAAATAAATAAAATGATTTTTAAAAAAGAAATTGTAAATTTCACTATTTATCTATTTAAACCAACATTGGAAAAATTGATGTTTTATTGTCAATTTCAGAAAATAATGGATCAAAGACAATCTTGAAAGAGTTTCCTGTGCTTCCCACCTCACAGTGGTCATTATCCACTTTGGTTTTGCATCTATTGTTTATCTGAAGCCAGGAGCACCAGGGGGAGATGACACACTCATAGCAATCCCCTACACTGTCATCACTCCTTTTCTCAGCCCTCTCATTTTCAGCCTCAAGAATAAGGACATGAAGAATGCTTTCAGAAAGGCCCTTGGAAAGACACATTTCTTAAATAAGCAATCTTGGATTACTGATACATGACTGAATGTTCTCATAAGTCAGGAGGCATTTACCCCGTGACATGTGAAGTCTGTACCATTTACCTTTTTCCAGAGGTTGGCATATGGGGATCAAGTGACTGAGTCTGGGCCCTACACCTTGACAAGCACTTACTTAGCTTGCAAAGAAAGGTGTCCAACAACGTCTATTCTCTGTTCCTGCAGATTTTAGGCTTCTATCAATGAATCTCTGGGTGCACTTCATTTTTGCTTCAGTGGGAGAAGCAAGATTATGGAAAGAAAAAAGCAAAACCTTTGACCATTTCACTAAGAAATGCTTTTAAAGAGCTAGAGATGTAAAAGTTGAAGAATTTTTCTAGATAATATTGTAAGAAACTGATTTGTTCCTTCAGGATATAAACCATTTCTGATATGAGATATAGTATGTATAAATCCTCAACTATGTGTAAATATATATATATTTGTTAAGTTTCATGCCATACTATTAATGATTTTTAATAACTTTGTTCATGATCATGTCCTTCTAACGACAGAATTAGATACTAGATTCTGACTACACAGGATGTTTTGGAACAATGATTCAACTAAATAAATTGGACAGTAAAGTCTATATGTTCTAAGTCTATGGGAACCTATCAAAGGATGAATATAAACTCTACTTTCTTTATGATGAGGGCATTAAACAACTAACCCTACAAAAAAAATGCCTCAATATTGAGTGGTTTAACAACAAAAAAGTGTTTTGAATAATTTTGGCAGACTATAGGTAATGAAGGTAATAAGGTATACACAGCACCAAACATTTATTTCACCTGCTGCTGCTGCTGCTGCTAAGTCGCTTCAGTCGTGTCCGACTCTGTGCAACCCACAGACGGCAGCCCACCAGGCTCCGCCGTCCCTGGGATTCTCCAGGCAAGAATACTGGAGTGAGTTGCCATTTCCTTCTCCAGTGCATGAAAGGGAAAAGTGAAAGTGAAGTTGCTCAGGTGTGTCCGACTCTTAGCGACCCCACGGACTGCAGCCTACCAGGCTCCTCCGTCCATGGGATTTTCCAGGCAAGAGTACTGGAGTGGGCTGCCATTGCTTGCTCCGTTATTTCACTTAGAGGAAAATAAATACTGTATAGGTTATATATCACAGAGAGGTTTCTAGTAATCTTGGTGAAATTCCCAACATACAAGCCCAAGAATTTTCTGAATCCTTTCTCAGTTCTGCTGCTAACATGTCCTCTCATGAAGGATACAATTACTATACTAAGGACTGGTGTATATAAAATATATAAAAGCTTTGGAATAGTTTCTGACCTACATTATTTATGGGGATGTTCTAAAGATAGGTAAGATAATGCGTAAAAATTATTATGCACTTACCCCCATTCAGGTTATCTATTGCTATGACTGTTTTCTTTCCTGGGACTATTTGTGTAACATAGATGCAGGCAGAATATTTGCCTTTTATATTTGTGGTCATTTCTTTAATAGTATTTCTCCTGTTTTTGTTCCATTCCTAAAAACTAAAAGCTAGAAAATATCTAAATGTTTAGAAGTCAAGAAACACATTTCTAAATAAAAAGTAAATCAATCAAGAAATCCCATGGATATTAGAAAAAATATTTGAACTGGAGGAAATAAAAATACTACAAGTCAAACTTGTGGATGTCGCTTTTTAGTGCTTGGATGAAATATATAGCATTCAAAATATGCCTATGAACATTTAAAATGTTCATAGGCTGAATATTTATAAGATAAGCATTCACTTTTAAAACTTAGTAATAGCTAAGCACAAAAAGACTGTGAAAAATAATATTCCTTGATGAAATTTATGAAGAATAAAGACAGAAGACACAAACATTCTTCAGAATGGAAATCTGGATGTTTCTCAGGTCATACAGACATTGAAGATAAGAGAATTCTGTGAATTATGTTATGCTCATAACATAATTTGAGAATTTAAACAATCTGGGAAAAATCCTATAAAATACATACTAAAACTGACATAAAGGAGAAAAAGTTATTTAATTCTCAAGAAAATGAATTTCAATTAATATTTTTTGTTGAGTCCTGCCCTAAGGCCACAGGTGCAAGGCCTTCCATCAAGGTCACATAAGTAGAGCCCAGAACCAAGGTTATGTCTAGAGCTAACTGAGAGCCTCTGTAACTGTTGCCAAAAGGCCCCCTCATCATCAACAGCAGGCTTCCTGACTCCAAATTAACAAAAGTGCCCAGCCCAGTAGTCACCCAATTGTCCCCTAACCAATCACCTAATGCCAGTCTCCCAGCAGGAACTTTCTTTGCCTTGAGGCTATAAAAATTGGCATTGCAGGTGGATTCTTTACCAGATGAGCCACCAGGGAAGCCCAACAATACTGGAGTGAGTAGCTTATCCCTTCTCAAGTGGATCTTCCCAATCCAGGAATCAAACCAAGGTCTCCTGCATTGCAGGTGGATTCTTTACCAACTGAGCTATCAGGGAAGCCCCCAAATTGGCTACTAACCCACAGAAAGTGTCAGCTTTCCTTGGTCTATCAGGAAGTGTTGACCCACTGCACTCACAGAGCCCACGTGATCTCTGTTCTTTGTTCTTAATAAACTGATTCCTTACTGAAATACTCTGTGTCTGGAAATTATTTTCCAACCCACGTTCAAACTGTCCCAATACTTATCACATTAAGTATCTGTGTCCTTTAATGTCACTGATAGATTCTGCCAAATTCTTAAAATGGAAATTACTCCAAACTGCACAAAAAGATTACATGGAATAGATAAGAGTAAACACCCTCAACTAATTTTTTTTTTTTTTCTGGCTAGTATAAACCATATACTGGGGCTTCCCTGGTGGCTCAGTCAGTAAGGAATCCACCTGCAATGCAGGAGATTCAGATTTGATCTTTGGGTCAGAAAGATCCCCTAGAAAATGAAATGGCAACCCACTCCAGTATTCTCACCTGAGAAATCCCATGGACAAAGGAGCCTGGTGGTCTACAGTCCATGTAGTTACAAGAGTTGGACACAATTTAGCAACTAACCACCACCAAACCATACACTATATCTTGAAATCTCTCCCAGGAACATAGATGTAAAAATCTCAAGTAAAATAACTCAAGTAAAATAAAACCAACCAAATACATATACTCAAGTTCAATTTAGTTCAGAAATGTAAACTTTTCACATTTGGAATTCATTCAGTGCAATTATCAGAAGAAAAATTACTAATCATGAGATTATTAATTGAAACAGAAAAAATCTTTTGATAATATTTAATATCCATTCAGATGATAGAGAAAAAATCTTGTAGTGTAATAGAAATTAAAAGGAAATTCCTTAAACTAATGAAGATTATCAAACTTTTTACTTTATGGTAAAATACTTAAATCTGTCCAGGTTAAATTAGGAACAAGACAAGAAAACTTCTCTCATCAATTCTATTCCATGTTATTCTAGACTGTCAGTAAAGTAAGAAAAGAAAAGAAATAAAATACATTAGCTTTATAAAGAAAGACAAAGGGTCATTTCTTTACGATATGGTATGTTAGAAAATTCAAAATAAGCCGCATGCAAATTATTAGAATTAATAATCAATATACTGCTGGATACATGAACATAAATCAATTGTTCAGTTCAGTTCAGTCGCTCAGTCGTGTCCGACTCTTTGCGACCCCATGAATTGCAGCACGCCAGGCCTCTCTGTCCATCACCAACTCCCGGAGTCCACCACACCCATGTCCATCGAGTCGGTGATGCCATCCAACCATCTCATCCTCTGTCGTCCCCTTCTTCTCCTGCCCCCAATCCCACCCAGCATTAGAGTCTTTTCCAATGAGTCAACTCTTCGCATGAGGTGGCCAAAGTATTGGAGTTTCAGCTTCAACATCAGTCCTTCCAATGAACACCCAGGATTGATCTCCTTTAGGATGGATTGATTGGATCTCCTTGCAGTCCAAGGGACTCTCAAGAGTCTTCTCCAACACCACAGTTTAAAAGCATCAATTCTTCGGTGCTCAGCTTTCTTCACCGTCCAACTCTCACATCCATACATGACCACTGGAAAAACCATAGCCTTGACTAGACGGACTTTGGTTGGCAAAGTAATGTCTCTGCTTTTAAATATGCTATCTAGGTTGGCCATAACCTTCCTTCCAAGGAGTAAGCATCTTTTAATTTCATGGCTGCAATCACCATCAGCAGTGATCTTGGAGCCCAAAAAAATAAAGTCTGACACTGTTTCCACTGTTTCCCCATCTATTTCCCATGGAGTGATGGGACCAGATGCCATGATCTTAGTTTTCTGAACATTGAGCTTTAAGTCAACTTTTTCACCCTCCTCTTTCACTTTCATCAAGAGGCCCTTTGGTTCTTCTTCACTTTCTGCCATAAGGGTGGTGTCATCTGCATATCTGCAGTTATTGATATTTATCCCGGCAATCTTGATTCCAGCTTGTGTTTCTTCCAGCCCAGCGTTTCTCATGATGTACTCTGCATATAAGCTAAATAAGCAGGGTGACAATATACAGTCTTGACATACTCCTTTTCCTATTTGGAACCAGTCTGTTGTTCCATGTCCAATTCTAACTGTTGCTTCCTGACCTGCATACAGGTTTCTCAAGAGACAGGTCAGATGGACTGGTATTCCCATCTCTTTCAGAATTTTCCACAGTTTATTGTGATCCGCACAGTCAAAGGCTTTGGCATATCCAGTTGGCAATAAAGCAGAAATAGATGTTTGTCTGGACCTCTCTTGCCTGTACAATGTCACGAACCTCTGTCCATAGTTCATCAGGCACTCTGTCTACCAGATCTAGTCCCTTAAATCTATTTGTCACTTCTACTGTATACTCATAAGTGATTTGATCTAGGTCATACCTGAATGGACTAGTGGTTTTCCCTATGCTTTCTTCAATTTAAGTCTAAATTTGGCAATAAGCAGTTCATGATCTGAGCCACAGTCTGCTCCCGGTCTTTTTTCTGCTCACTGTATACAGCTTCTCCATCTTTGGCTGCAAAGAATATAATCAATCTGATCTCAGTGTTGACCATCTGGTGACATCGATGTGTAAAGTCTTCTCTTTTGTTGTTGAAAGAGGGTGTTTGCTATGACCAGTGTGTTCTCTTGGCAAAACTCTATTAGCCTTTGCCCTGCTTCATTCTGTTCTCCAAGGCCAAATTTGCCTGTTACACCAGGTGTTTCTTGACTTCCTACTTTTGCATTCCAGTCCCCTATAATGAAAAGGACATCTTTTTTGGGTGTTAGTTCTAGAAGGTCTTGTAGGTCTTCATAGAACCGTTCAACTTCAGCGTCTTCAGCATTACTGGTCGGGGCATAGACTTGGATTACTGTGAAATTGAATGGTTTGCCTTGGAAATGAACAGAGATCATTCCATCGTTTTTGAGATTGCATCCAAGTACTGCCCTTTGGACTCTTTTGTTGACCATGATGGCTACTCCATTTCTTCTAAGGGATTCTTGCCCACAGTAGTAGATATAATGGTCATCTGAGTTAAATTCACCCATTCCAGTCCATCTTAGTTCGCTGATTCCTAGAATGTCGACGTTCACTCTTGCCATCTCCTGTTTGACCACTTCCAGTTTGCCTTGATTCATGGACCTAACATTCCAGGTTCCTATGCAATATTGCTCTTTATAGCATTGGACTTTGCATCTGTCACCAGTCACATCCACAGCTGGGTATCGTTTTTGCTTTGGCTCCATCCCATCATTCTTTCTGGAGTTATTTCTCCACTGATCACCAGTAGCATATTGGGCACTTACTGACCTGGGGAGTTCATCTTTCAGTGTCCTATCTTTTTGCCTTTTCATACTGTTCATGGGGTTCTCAAGGCAAGAATACTGAAGTGGTTTGCCATGCCCTTCTCCAGTGGACCACATTCTGTCAGACCTCTCCACCATGACCCATCCGTCTTGGGTGGCCCCACATGGCATGGCTTAGTTTCATTGAGATAGACAAAGCTGTGGTCCGTGTGATCAGATTAGCTAGTTTTCTGTAATTTTAGTTTCAGTGTGTCTGCCCTCTGATGCCCTCTCACAACACTTACCATCTTACTTGGGTTTCTCTTACCTTGGACGTGGGGTGGGGGTTGGGGGGGTATTTCTTCACGGTTGCTCCAGCAAAGTGCAGCCATTGCTCCTTACCTTGGACAAGCGGTATCTACTCACGATGGCCCCTCCTGATCTTTAATGTGGAGTAACTCCTCTCAGCCCTCCTGTGCCCAGGCAGCCCCTGCCCCTTGGGCCTGGGGTAACTCCTCTCGCTGCTGCCCCCAACCCCCCAGCCCGGCCTAGCCCCCGTCGGCCGCCATTCCCCGGCCCCGGCCCGACCTAGCTCCCGGCGGCCGCCGCCCCCGGCTCCCGGCCCTCCGCCAGGCCTAGCTCCACTCGGCCATGCTTCTGCGCAGCCATCGCAGCTGCCTTGCTTCTGCACGGAGCCATCGCAGAGGGACACCATCCACCAAAATAACCAACACCTTCCACCACAGTAAATCAATTGTAGTTTCTTAAATTAACAATTATAATGTAATATAAAAGTGTATACTATATGTAAAAGCTTTAAAACTGTCAAACCCCTTGGAATAAAATTAATAAAAGAGAGGCAAACCCTCTACAGAGAAATTTTGAAAGAATTACTAAAATAATTTTTTTTGAATATGTAAATTATGAGATATATAATTCCATGGGTTAGAAGACTCAGTGTTGTATAAATGTCCATTATTTCCATACAAATCTATGTTTCAAGAAAATCCCAAGGGAAATTCTAATAATTTCTTTTTTTGTATCTGAAAATGATGAAGTATATTAAAATTTATATGGATTTACAAGTAGCCAATGATGTGGGAGTTGGACGGTGAAGAAAGCTGAGCACCAAAGACTTGATGCTTTTGAACTGTGGTATTGGAGAAGACTCTTGAGAGTCCCTTGGACTGCAAGGAGATCCAACCAGTCCATCCTAGAGGAGATCAGTCCTGGGTGTTCATTGGAAGGACTGATGTTGAAGCTGAAACTCCAATACTTTGGCCACCTCATGCGAAGAGTTGACTCATTGGAAAAGCCCCTAATGCTGGGTGGGACTTGGGGGCAGGAGAAGAAGGGGACGACAGAGAATGAGATGGTTGGATGGCATCACCGACTCGATGGACATGGATTTGGGTAAACTCTGGGAGTTGGTGATGGACAGAGAGGCCTGGCGTGCTGTGATTCATGGGGTCTCAAAGAGTTGGACATGACTGAGCGACTGAACTGAACTGAAGATATTCTTGAAGAACAATTTAGCATTATTTGTTTTTACCAAATAACAGTTCTCATTATGCAACTGCAGCATGTTATTGGCACAGGTGACAAATACAACAAAAGAATTGAAGAACGAGTTTCCCCAAATTTACATGCACATGGGTATACCAGGTGGCTAATTATAATTGTTACTATATTTCTTAGCCTCCTTTGCATACAGGATTAGCTAAGTAACTAAGTTTTTCCAATCACATGTAAGAAGAAATAATGGATGCAATGTCTACATGTCTCCCTTAAGAGCAACATCTCTCTTTCTGCTTTCCTGATGGCTAGGGATGGGAAACCAGTACTTTGAACTCTGAAATAGAAGCTTTATCTTGAGAATGGCAAGAACCACTCTGTGGCTTATACAACTTTGTGATGCTAAGCTGCAGTGCCAACCTTGCCTACTGTGAACTGATTGTCACTGGTGTTATATAAGAGAGAAATAAATTCTGTCCCATTTCAACCACTTCAAGGTACTTGGTAATTGAGACTGTAGCTACATTGTGTGAAGATACTTAAATGAGATTTTTCTTAAAACTTTAACAAAGTGTCCAGTGAATGACAATTGTATATATTTTTCCAGCATCCATTGGAAAAAGTATAAAAACACTCCTTTCTGCTTCACTTCATTACTAAGGTACTTTCTCTTTGTTCTCATCTCCTTCTCCTTTCTGAAGCTATATACCCCTTTCCCTCAAGAAAACTGCTCTTATGATTCTTTTCTTAGCCAGCTTTTGATCTTTTCACTTCTTTGGTCAACCAATAGCCATTTTTAAGCTCTTGTTCGTTTTTCTCTCTTTTTATAATATCTGGTCTTCTCATTAAATCTGTCAAATTTACTCCTGTTATATTTACTATTTTTTAGTACTTAAAAGTTTATAAAGATTGGCAAAACCAAACCCAACATTTCTAACTTATTGCTGTATATACCTGCCTCTTTTTTTGTGCTTAGTGTGTTAAAACTGAACGCATCACTGATTTTCTTATGTTGTTCCTCCTTTTGTATTTTCTAAGAGATAGCATCTCCTCACTCCTTCATTCTAAAATCTCAGCAATACACCTTATAGCATCATCTAATCTGTTGTAAAGACTCTTGCTTAAAACCCTATTGTTTTGCTTCCCTCATAGCTCAATCGGTTAAGAATCTGCCTGCAATGCAGGAGACATGGGTTCAATCCCTGGTTTGGGACGATCCCCTGGAAAAGGAAATGATAACCCACTCCATTATTCTTGCCAGGAAAATCCCATGGACAGAAGAGCCTGGCAGGCTACAGTCCATTGGGTCACAAGAGTCATACACAACTTAGTGACTAAACCACCATTTTGCAATAACAACAAACTTCATTACAGAGAGGAGTAAAAATTACTTATATTAGGTGGGTTCACTCCCCAATATTGCATTCTAACCAGGATGTTTTTGGCCTCTCTTTGAACATTTCCAGTGATAAAGAGATTAACACACACCTTTGGCCACCTGATGCGAAGGAAGAGCTGACTCATTTGAAAAGACCCTGATGCTGGGAAAGATTGAGGGCAGGAGGAGAAGGGGATGACAGAAGATGAGATGGTTGGATGACATCACCGACTCAATGGACATCAGTTTGGGTGGGCTCCAGGAGTTGGTGATGGATAGGGGGGCCTGGGGTGCTGTGGTTCATGGGGTTACAAAGAGTCAGACATGACTGAGTGACTGAACTGATAGGAAATAATCTACCCCATTTGGGACAGTTCTAGTAGACTGGGAAGCAAAGGCAATGACAGGACATGAATGGCAGTCAAACACCCAGGTTTATGACAGAAGAAAAAAAATGTATTTTCAACAGATTCAAGTTTGCACCAGGAATCATGAATCTGAAATTACTCCTTTGCATACCTTCATCCAATTATCCTGAGGTCTTCCTTATGTACTCTCCAAGCCCAGTTCTATTTCAAAAAGGGTATAAAAGGGGGCAAACAAGAAAGAATGCTTTCCTCTTTGGAGCCTGTAGACTTAAGTATAGGAAATAAAGAATCTCTCCCTTACACATACAGACAAGTTATATAAATGCAAAAGTGGACAGAGTTTGACAGATAATATTTTCTCAACATTTAATAGCTTAGAGAGATTGCCAGAATTAGTCCTTAACTCGCTTACTTTATTTTGTAATTTCCTTAACAGAATTTTAGTCTTGAGTTAGCTTTATATCTGTCTAGAATGCAGACAAATAGCCTCTTATGCACCTTTGAAAATAGAATTTGTAGAAGCACTGCACAGATGACACTCTGGCAATGAACTCAAGGACTTTATCCTGCATTCCTCCAGAGCTATGTCCCTCCAGATTGTGTTCTTTCATTGTATCGTGAATTTCCTAAAACAAATGGTCCCTGAGGTGACTTGGACATAGTCTTCTTAGGAAGAGGTAAATCACCATGGCAATATGTCCTAAGGGACTATATTCTAAAAATGGGATTATAAGGGCTATCTACTGCTGCTCCTGCTTACTTAAGAAGTAAGCCATCTTAAGCCACCTGCCAAACCTCTTTCCTGTCATGCCGCACATTACTCAGAGACCAGCATGAGACATCAACTTTATTGAAGAGTGGCTGGGGCTGCCCACACCTGCTTGACAGAGAAAGGTAACTAACTTACTGATAAACAGCCTAAGATTGATATTTGAGTGAAAGTAGAGGACTAGCAATCAAAAAAAAAAAAAGATGAAACTCTATGAAAATGTTATCTTTACTCAGGCTAGATATCTTCAGATCCTTCTCAATTCCCTTTGGTTTTCTGATTCCTCGTAATCCTGAGAAAACTCTTGGTTTCTTCAGATGTTCAATTGGCTTAAAAGTCTCAAAAAGCTTAGCTGTCCAAGCAGCTCATGCCTAGTACCCTGTTTTTTTACACATCTCCAAATATTTATTATTAAGGATTTGGTGCCTGAGAAATATACATTTGAAATGTTCACAAATGTAAGAATGTTCTTAAGCTACATAGTGGTGAAGTGTTGGAGATCTTGCATGTGATAGAAAAAATAGGAAATTGTGTATGGAAAGGGGGATCCAGAGAGCAGAAGTTGATAGTAGGAGAGTCAGACACCAATTTTGTATATATTCAGAAGGTAGCACTCCTTGCCCTAAGACCAGGTCCAAAGCTATACCTACTACTTTCAGTCCATATCTATATATTCCAAATTTAAATGAGATTTTAAAGAACTACTGGTTGAATTTTACTGTTATGCACAGATAGGCTCAAACACAATGCAACATAACATGGCAAAACAAAGCACACTTTGTTTCAACCCGAATGAGTGAGTTTATCTGGCTGTATACTATACTTATGAACATCTACCAATTTCCATGGAAGATGTATAGGATAACAATTTTGTTCCCATATCTCCATGAACAGATCATCTGACTTTACCCCAGCTCCACAATTTTCTAGATGTATGATCTTGAAGAAAAAGTCACTCATCTTTCTGCCATTTATAGAGAACAAAGTGCTTAAACTCATTAGGCTCTTATGAGGATTAATGCAGCATATAAAAAGTACTAAGTACCTTGAACACACTAATCAATTTTATTTTTATGTCTTCTCTGAATGCCATATAGACACAGACTATGATAGTCATGATAGTGATTCCAGACAGGAATCAGGACTCTCAGTTGTTGATTCATCAAGTTCTTTGCTAACTGAGTTATGAGTTTTCAATTTGTGATGATCAAAGAAAGACATGAAAGAAAACAAAATAGACTTAATTTACTCTGAAAATGAGATATACCTGTGTATAGGTCTCTGCCCAGTTGGTCTCTGGACAAATGTATATGTAGCTTCCTGAAGAACACCATTAGGAGTCAGGCAATTTATTGTTCAGCTTCATTTATGTAAGATCTATGAAGTAGAAGTCAGACAGAAATCAAAGAAATTATGCTGGCATAAATAGACATTTGAGGTGATCCAAGTCACCCCATCCAGCTGAGGAAAACTGTGGATTTCAGATCTACATACCTATAAAGTCACTAGTTGCTTTAAAATATTGAGGACGTTTGACACTCTGGCCAAATCATTCTCACCTAAATTGTCTCTTTAATTGTCATATAAGCCAATGATTTAGGAATAACAGATACCATCACCAGCAGTAGCAGCATCCTTATGTAATAAATTTTAAAAAACAGGTTAAGCCACCTACCTCTGAAATAGAAGAGGACCCTTAATTTTCCCAAATTTTAAATTGTTGCTTTATTTATTAACTCATCCAATAAATAATTATTGGTTACATATGATATGCAAAGCACTTAGTGAGGATAGAGAAGTGAGTTTTTCCTATTCTTGAGGAGGAAAAATCCAGGAAACTACATAAATGCTCCATAGGTCTGTTAATAGAGTCATGGTCACAACAACAGATGTGAGTGGTCTACTGGACAAAGTCGTCACAGAAGAATTGATATGTATGTTTATCATGTGCAAAGGACCAGAAGTAGAAAACAGAGTGATATCTTAAAGAACTTTTATATGATTGGAGGACTTAATAAGACTAGTGGTTGATAGATGTGGAAGAGAAGGTAACCATGAAAGGGAGCATTTGAGAGTAAGCAAAAGATTAATTGCATGATATCATCAAAATAATTTAGTCCTGAGAAGACCTACGGATAAAGAGCTGCTCTTGGTTCTAAAGGAAGTTCAACGAAAAAAAATCTTAGAAATCTTCATCACTAATTGTTTTTCGGAACCTAAGCTGTCAAATGAGAAGTGTGTTTAAACAGCTTATCTCTGTGTGATTGCCAAAGTTTCAGGTTCATCTGCCCTGTGCTGTCGTGGTGATAGAATGCTACCCTGATGCCATAAAAACCCTGAAGTGTCAATAAAGTGTTTCTCCAAGAATGACAAGGGAGAAAACACATTGCCCAGAAGTTAGAGTACATAGAAAAATGGTGGGGGAGGTGGGCAAATAACACAGGAGTTAAAAACATGCATTACACTGATATAGTCATAGTTACCTGGGGGATCTGAATACTGTGGTATGGAAGGTAGATTGGAACAGGGTGTAGAAAATGGGGAGAGACAATATCTGGCAGGGATCAGTGGCCAGAGTTGCAATGGCTCGAGAAGAAAATCCTTGGCAATAGCAGTGCAGTCGGAGTAGCAAATAGTGATCAATTTTCAATAACTGAGCTAGAACACTATGAAGATTATGATTAAAATAATACTGAAGAGTGGGCAGGAGTTAGGGTCATGAGCACCTCTGGGCACATGGGACCCTTCTTCAGGCTTACGTTTGAATCAGCAGACTATTTAAGCCTCTGTGGTCTGCAGAACAAGACAGGCTTCAGAAGAGAAAAATAAAATAAAAAAGGAAAAAGCTTGTGAACCAGATGACAATTTTCCAGAGTGCTTCCCACTCTCCACTCCATTTTCTAGCAACTCTCCTCTGTCCCTCAGGATTGATCTGGGGCAAATTGGAGTTTCAACCAAATTTCATGCAGTGCTACAACTAACAAGAACTGTAGTTTGCATTCCATTTGTAGAATTTATAAAATCTGTATTTGAATGATATAAATCTTATTCAAGATTACACAAATCAAGACAAACTCATTCCACTAATATTTTTGAGTGTCTATTGATGCTTTTGAACTGTGGTGTTGGAGAAGACTCTTGAGAGTCCCTTAGACAGAAAAGAGATCAAACCAGTCAATACTAAAGGAAAGACTGATGCTGAAACTGAATTTCCAATAATTTGGCTACTTGATGTGAAGAGCCAGCTCATTAGAAAAGACACAAATCCTGGGAAAGATTGAAGGCATGAGGAGAAGGGGATGACAGAGAATGAGATGGTTGGATGGCATCACCAACTGGATGGACATGAGTTTGAGTAAGTTCCGGGAGATGGTGAAGGACAGGCAAGACTGCTGTGTTGCTGTCCATGGGTCGCAAAGAGTTGGACACTACTGAATGACTGAACAATAACAACTATGTCCTAGACAATGCTCTATATGCTGAGAATAGAGGTGTGAAGACAGGTCCATATTCAGACTTTGTCATTACTCAATCTACTTCAGTATCTGAATTCCCTTACCACAGCTCTTGGGAGTTTCCCATCACCATTTTTGAATTTTTCCCATATTGGATCATTATCTAGATCCAAGGCATGTTGTACTTCCTTCTTATCCAGTTCCTAGACTTACCACCTCTCCAGACCCTCTTGGAAAATTATGTGTGTGCTTAGTGGCTCAGTCATATCCTCCTCTTTGTGACCCTCTGGACTGTAGCCCACCAGGCTCCTCTGTCCGTGGGATTTCCCAGGCAAGAATACTGGAGTGGGTTGCCAGTTCCTCCTCCAAAGGATCTTCCTGACCCAGAGATAAAACCCTTGCCTCCTGTGTCTTCTGCATTGCAGGCAGGTTCTTTATCCCCTGAGTCAAAAGTTTCTAACACATTAGATCAGTTTTCCAAGCCTGGATCATTGTGCACTAGAAGATGCAAAAAATATTCCAAGATCCAGACATAAATTGTTCCAAGGGAATCATTCCCTGATCTTCAACTCCACAGTCAGCTCTGCTTAAAATGTATTTAATTAAGAAAGTATGTCTTCCCCTTTCCCACATTCCTTTCAAAACCTTATCTTCCTTTGCATAACTGAATCTTACTAAGTAGAAGTGCCCCAGAATGAAAGTTTTTCAGTGCCAGTGTCAGTGATGAGAACATGAATGACTGGATAGTACATCCATTTGCAAGTCATGGTTTCCAATATGTTCCTTTCAACACAATTGAAATGAAAGCTAAATGAGTTGTCAATTAATAGGTCAATAAAAACAATTTTGATAATAGATCAACTAATAGAAATTTGAAATAATTTAGTATTTTTACTATAACAAAACAAATTCCATTCCCTGAGCTATGGCATACAAATATCATTTATGTATGTAAATTAGTTGGCTCAGTGTTTATATCTCCAAAATAAAAAGTAAGATTGGTTTTGATGCTGAAATCTTTCTCATTATGGTAATAAGTACTCTTCATGAATTCACACCACAACTGCAAAAAATTACAATTCAAATTATTATTAATATTCCAATAAATTTTTAAATATTATTTTAAAAAACATATTCTTGTTGATTTGTGAAATTATATAACAACATACAGAAGAAAATCTTTTTACAGTTTAAGAGTACAGGAAACAACAAAAAAGTAAGTAGATAGATGGAGAAATTAAAACTCTTGCAATTTAAAAATATATTCAGTTCAGTTCAGTCACTCAGTCATGTCCAACTCTTTGAGACCCCATGGACTCCAGCATGCCAGGCCTCCCTGTCCATCACTAATTCCCAGAGGTTACTCAAACTCATGTCCATTGAATCGGCGATGCCATCCAACCATCTCATCCTCTGTCGTCCCCTTCTCCTTCCGCCATCAATCTTTCCCAGCATCAGGGTCTTTTCAAATGAGTCAGCTCTTCATATCAGGAGGCCGAAGCTTCAACATCAGTCCTTCCAATGAATATTCAGGACTGATTTCCTTTAGGATGGAGTGGTTGGATCTCCTTGCAGTCCAAGGGACTCTCAAGAGTCTTCTCCAACACCACAGTTCAAAAGCTTCAATTCTTTGGTGCTCAGCTTTCTTTATAGTCTAACTCTAACATCCATACATGACAACTGGAAAAACCATAGCCTTGACTAGATGGATTGTTGTTGACAAAGTAATGTCTCTGCTTTTTAATATGCTAAGTTGGTCATAAATTTCCTTCCAAGGAGTAAGCATGTTTTAATTTCATGGATGAAGTCACCATCTGCAGTGATTTGGGGCCCCTCCAAAATTAAATCTGTCACTGTTTCCACCGTTTTCCCATCTATTTGCCATGAAGTGATGGGACTGGATGCCATGATCTTAGTTTTCTGAATGTTGAGCTTTAAGTCAACTTTTTCACTCTCCTCTTTCACTTTCATCAAGAGGCTCTGTAGTTTTTCTTCAGTTTCTGTCATGAGGGTGGTATCATCTGCATATCTGAGGTTGTTGATATTTCTCCCGGCAATCTTGCTTCCAGCTTGTGCTTCGTCCAGCCTGGCATTTTGCATGATGTACTCTGTATATATATGGAGAAGGTGATGGCACCCCACTCCAGTACTCTTGCCTGGAAAATCCCATGAATTGGAGGAGCCTGGTAGGCTGCAGTCCATGGGGTCGCAAATAGTCGAACACGACTGAGCAACTTCACTTTCACTTTTCCCTTTCATGCATTGGAGAAGGAAATGGCAACCCACTCCAGTGTTCTTGCCTGGAGAATCTCAGGGACGGGGGAGCCTGGTGGGCTGCCGTCTATGGGGTCGCACAGAGTCGGACACAACTGAAGCGACTTAGCAGCAGCAGCAGCATTCTGTATATAAATTAAATAAGCAGGGTGACAATATACAGCCTTGACGTACTCCTTTTCCTATTTGGAACCAGTCTGGTGTTCCATGTCCAGTTCTAACTGTTGCTTCCTTGATCTGCATACAAATTTCTCAAGAGGCAGGTCAGGTGGTCTGGTATTCCCATCTCTTTCAGAATTCTCCACAGTTTATTGGGATCCACACAGTCAAAGGCTTTGCCATAGTCAATAAAGCAGAAATAGATTTTTTTCTGGAACTGTCTTGCTTTTTCGATGATCCAGCGGATGTTGGCAATTTGATCTCTGGTTCCTCTGCCTTTTCTAAAACCTTGAACCATGAGTTCATTAAGAAAAATAATGCAAAATTTCCATTCTTAAATATACCTACATCATATAATATTTTTAGAACAAATATTAATGGGTATCACAGGACCAGTATTTAGATTTCACTGAACCTATAAAGGAGTGATATAATTGCTTCATTTAAAATGTCAGTACAATACCCAGGAAATTAGATTCCTTGCAACTATTTAAATATATTATAAAAATAGATGCCAAGTATATGCAAAGCAATACATTTTTTAAGTTGCTGAAAGGAAAAGAAAATGTCAAGACAAGTGCTTCAGTTCAGTTTAGTCGCTCAGTCATTTCCAACTCTTTGTGATCCCATGGATTACTGCTCGCCAGGTTACCCTGTCCATCACCAACTCCCAGAGCTGGCTCAAACTTACGTTCATAGAATTGGTGATGCCATCCAACCATCTCATCTTCTGTCATCCCTTTCTCCTCCTGTCTGCAATCCTTCCCAGCATCAGGGTCTCTTCCAAAGAGTCAGTTCTTCGCATCAGGTGACCAAAGTATTGGAGCTTCAGTTTCACCATCAGTCCTTCCAATGAATATTCAGGACTGATTTCCTTTAAGATTGACTGGTTTGATCTCTTTGCAGTCCAAGGGACTCTCAGAGTATTCTCCAACACCACAGTTCAAAGGCACCAGTTCTTCGGTGCTCAGCTTTCTTTATGGTCCAACTCTCACATGACTACTGGAGGAAGCATAGTTTTGACTAGACAGACTTTTGTTGGCAAAGTAATGTCTCTGCTCTTCAATATGCTGTCTAGGTTGGTCATAGCTTTTCTTCCAAGGAGTGTCTTTTAATTTCACGGTTTCAGTCACCATCTGCAGTGATTTTGGAGCCCAACAAAATAAAGTCTATCACTGTTTCCATTGTTTCCTCATCTATTTGCCATGAAGTGATGGGACTGGATCCCATGATCTTAGTTTTCTGAATGTTGAGTTTTAAGCCACCTTTTTCACTCTCCTCTTTCACTTTCATCAAGAGGCTCTTTAGTTCTTCTGCACTTTCTGCCATAAGGGTGGTGTCATCTGCATATCTGAGGTTATTGATATTTCTCCTGGCAATCTTGACTCCAGCTTGTGCTGCACCCAGCCTGGCATTTTGCATGATGTCCTTTGCATATAAGTAAAATAAGCAGGGTGACAATATTCAACCTTGAAGTACTCCTTTCCCAATTTGGAACCAGTCCATTGTTTCATGTCCAGTTCTAACTGTTGCTTCTTGACCTGCTTAAAGATTTCACAGGAGGCAGGTAAGGTGATCTGGTATTCTGATCTCTTCAAGAATTTTCCAGTTTGTTGTGATCCACACAGTCAAAGGCTTTGGGACAGTCAATAAGGCAGAAGTAGATGTTTTTATGGAACTCTCTTGCTTTTTCTATGATCCAGTGGATGTTGGTAATTTAATCTCTGGTTCCTCTGCCTTTCCTAAATCCAGTTTGAACACCTGGAAGTTCTTGGTCCACATACTGTTGAAGCCTCACTTGGAGAATGTTAAGCATTACTTTGCTAGGATGTGAGATGTGTGCAATTGTGTGGCAATTTGAACATTCTTTGGCATTGCCTTTCTTTTGGATTGGTATGAAAACTGATCTTTTCCAGTCCTGTGGCCATTTCTGAGTTTTCCAAATTTTCTAACATATTGAGTGCAGCACTTTCACAGCATCACCTTTTAGGATTTGAAATAGCTCAGCTGAAATTCCATCACCTCCACTAGCTTTGTTTGTAGTGAAGCGTCATAAGGCCCACTTGGCTTCACACTCCAGACATTCACAGGATGTCTGGCTCTAGGTGAGTGATCACACCATCATGGTTATCTGGATCATGAAGATCTTTTTTGAATAGTTCTTCTGTGTATTCCTGCCACCTCTTCTTAATATTTTCTGCCTCTATTAGGTCCATACCTTTTCTATTCTTTATTGTACCCATCTTTTCATGAAATATTCCCTTGGTATCTCTAATTTTCTTGAAGAGATCTCTACTCTTTCCCATTGTATTGTTTTCCTCTATTTCTTCACATTGATTACTTAGGAAGGCTTTCTTATCTCTCCTTGCTACTCTTTGGAACTCTGCATTCAGATGGATATATCTTTCCTTTTCTCCTTTGTCTTTAGAAGTGCTTAAGTTACACCAAAAATGAAAATGCTTGATGACATATAACAAGTGATCCAATCTCGAGTGCCATGTCACTGTCAATATTGATAGGAGATTGGAAAAGCACAGATGGATGACTAGGAGGCATAGGAACACCTCTTTCACTTTTATGCCTTATGAGCAGTATTTGTTTTCTGTGACTATTGTACAAATCACCACAAATTAGCTGTCTTAAAACAATAGAAATTTATGCTCTTACAGTTCTGGAAATGAGAATTCTGAAATCAATGCCACGTGGCCAAATTCAAGGTATTGGTAGGGACATACTTCCCACAAGACACTAGCAAAAAGTCTATTCTTTACCTCCTTTGTCTCTGACACTGCTGGCATTCTTTGTTTCATGGCCACATCACTGCAGTTGCCAAGGTTGGACTCTTCAAACCTCTCTATTTCCCATCTTCATATTGCCTTCTCCTCCGTGCATCTATTTCAAATTTCCCTCTGCCTCTCTGTTATAAGAACCCTTGAAATTGCATTTAAGTTTTATCAGGATGATCCAGGATAATCTCCTAAGTCAATATCTTTAACTTAACCACATCCGCAAAGACTTTGTCATAGATGTCATATTTACAGGTTCTAGCAATTAGGACATGGATAGCTTTTTGTGGTCCATTTTCAGCCCATCACCTCGGAATGAGACAATTTAATTCTAGTACAGAAAATGTACCTTAAAAAACTTGCAAAATGAATGAAGAAATTACTCCTTTTTTTCTGGCACAGAACTCCATTTTCTCTTTTATACTGAATTATTTCTCCGACTGTGAAAAAACAGTTCCCAAACCAACCACCCTTCTCCAATGCTGCCTTGAACTATAGCTCAAATAATGTCCCTGAGCTGCTACTTCTTAGTTCAATTTCCCTTGAGAGATAAGCCCTCAAGCGCCATCTTGCTATCATTCTTTCTTATATCCATTCCATAAACAAGTATTGAGTAAAGATTCTATGAGGGTTAGGAGTTTGTGGAAAGTAAAAAAGAACATATCATAAATAAGAAAATAAATACTGAAATAGTAAGACTTGTTTTGAAACCACTCGGCAAACATCTATCAAATACCCAGTGTTGTTATAATTGCTAAGTTATTGAGCACAGTCCTCCAGTCTAAAAGTTTTACCCTGGAGGTGGGAGGTGATACAGGATATGGATGGAACAAAATGATGTAGCAATAATTGATGATATACTGTTGAGTATCTTCAGAAGGTTGTAATCTGGGGATGTCAGCAGTTTTGTCTATTTGTCTTTCAACCTTTTGCTTTTCCTGTTACTTTTTCAGGCAATCAAGTGGACAGAGATCATGAGAAATTTGAGTGGAGAACACATAGTAGAGTTTGTTTTGGTGGGCTTCCCTACCTCCCCACCCCTGCAGCGGCTCCTCTTTGCGCTCTTTCTTGCAATTTTTTTGTTGGCATTGTTGGAGAATGCACTCATTGTTTCCACCATCTGGCTCACTCCAAGCCTTCATCGCCCAATGTACTTTTTCCTTGGCCATCTCTCCTTCCTGGAGCTATGGTATATCAATGTCACTGTTCCCCGACTCTTGGGGGCATTTCTTACCCAGGAGCATAGAGTCTCCTATGTAGGTTGTATGACCCAACTCTATTTCTTCGTTGCCTTAGCCTGCACCGAATGTGCCCTGTTGGCAGTCATGGCCTATGACCGCTACCTGGCCATCTGTGAACCTCTCCATTATCCTAGTCTCATGCCCTTCAGTATGGCCACTCGCCTTGCTGCTTGCTCTTGGGGTAGTGGCTTCTTCAGCTCCATGATGAAGCTTCTTTTCATTTCCAGATTGTCATACTGTGGATCCAATATCATCAACCACTTTTTCTGTGATATCTCTCCACTACTTAACCTCACCTGCTCTAACAAGGAACAAGCAGAACTAGTAGACTTCCTCTTGGCCCTGGTGATGATTCTGCTCCCTCTATTGGCTGTGGTTTCATCATATGCTGCCATAATTGCCACTATCCTGAAGATTTCTACTGCCCAGGGACGTCACAAAGCCTTTTCCACGTGTGCCTCTCACCTGGCAGTGGTTGTTATCTACTACTCCTCCACTCTCTTTACCTATGCACGGCCCAGAGCCATGTACACCTTCAACCACAACAAAGTCATCTCTGTGCTCTATACTGTCATTGTACCATTTCTCAATCCAGCCATTTACTGCCTGAGGAACAAGGAAGTAAAGGATGCCCTCAGAAAGACAGTGCTGGGTAGGTGCCCCTATTCCAGGGATATCCCAGATTGATGTACAATAAAACCTGACAAAAAAGGAACAGTATCCTAACAGTGACATATCAAAGAATCATAAAATAGACTTAACAGTTCCAAAATTTCAGTTAGCACACTGCTTCTTTAAATAGTGTCACGAAACTTCTTGATACAAACAAAAAATTGTGAATCATTGATCTTATACAAGAGTTTACAAACTAAGATTGAAATGGTTATATAAAAATCTCTGGGGGGTTGTGAAAATGTAGATTCCCAGAAAAATCTATGGAGAATCTGATAGAGTATGCATTGTTTGCCTAGTGGTAAAGAACTCACCTGCCAATGCAGAAGACGTAAGAGACGTGGGTTTGATCCGTGGGTAGGTAAGATCCTCTGGAGGAGAGCATGGCAACCCACTCCAGTGTTCTTGCCTTGAAAATCCAATGGAGAGATGTGCCTAGTGTGCTACAGTCCATGGGGTCACAAAGAGCTGGACACAACTGAAGTGACTTAACATACATGCCTTGTTTGCAACCCTGACATGCATAATTTTCAACTTCTTAAGAACTCTTATTTCATAGCCAGTTTGAGATTCTTTACTCTAGACCAAGGCTATTATTTTGCAAGTGAGAAAATAGGTAATAAAAGGGACTTGCTGATGCATATGTCAAGACAAAATGATGTAGAAATTGTTGTAGCAGTTTCAAGGATTCAAGTTCTCAAATCTTAATTCTGTGAGAATCACAAAAGTATAATGAAACCCCGCAAACTGAAACTAATGTCACCTAATGCATACACCTTATCTCTACAAATCTTATACCCACTGCAAGTCAAAGGAGGAAGAAAATGTAGCACTGGTATTCAGCCGTGTGTGCAACAATTAATATGGCTAAATAGTCATCTGCATCTCCTTCATGTTAATTGAAGAGTGATACACAGCTTATTGACCTAATGAGTGTTGGTTAGGTAGTAAATCAAAAGCATTAGAAAACGTTTATGAACCTTGGTCTCTGAATCTTCTCCAGCACTATGGCCAACTTCTGTTTCAACTAGCTGCTGCCTAAGTTATACCAGCTGCCAAATATTTTACATTTTGCCACTGGGGCAAATGACTACAGGAACAGAAAATGTCTTAATAAAGAGGCAAGAGTGGGGAACAAGAGACATCTCTGCAGTGAGTGGTATGCTTCAGGTTCAAAACCAGAATGATAAACATTCTTCTAAGTTCTCTTTACTTTTAGAAACTAGCTTGAGTTACTTAGAAAGTAATTCCAGTTCCAGGCTATTTCTACACATTAGAACTGAAGTCAATGTTTCTCTGAGTGGGATATGTAAAAGAACAAAAAAATGCTATTGAACAAATACTCATAAACACAAATTGTCTCTCAGTGGACATTTGCTTATTCTGAACTGGGCTTTAGAAAATAAGATAATTGTCCATTAAAAAAAAAAAAACTGCTTGATCAACAATCATTTTATGTTTTCTGACATCTAAAATAACATAACCCCAAAATTATAAATCTGACATTTAAAAGTATAAGCTGCTTTACTGTCATTAAGTTTCTGAATAGCCTTTTAAAGAAACATCCTTGAGAGACTTCCCCTGTAGTCCAGTATTTAAGACACTGGGCTGCCAATGCAGGGGTTGTGGATTAGATCCCTTGTTGGGAAATATGGCATAGTCAAAAAAAAAAAAAGAAAAAACATAGAAGCAAATCTTTGACTTTGGGCATATACAATGGATTCTCACTTATGACACCAAAAGAATAAGCAATAAAACAATAGATAAGCTGGACCAAGTAAAAATTTAAAAAAAAATACATAAGAATTAAAAAAACATTCTTGAGATTGGCTTAATTTACCTTACATTCAGTACATTATCTTTTTGTTTCATATAGTTATGGAAAGCATAATTTTATGGTTAAGGATTCCACCCCTAGAGCCAATAAATTTGGTATAATTCTGGTTTTACCCCTAACATGTCACTCATAATGCAAGTTTGCATCTACCTCATATGCATGTTGTGAATATTAAATTAATTGTATGTGACAGTAGGATTACAAAATCTTTTCTCTTTGTAGATAAATTTTACCTTGGATTATTTTCTTTCTTCCCCAGCTTTATTGATAACAGAATTGAAAAAGAATAAAATTATAAGATACTTAAAGTGTGCAGTGTGATGATTTGATATACATATACGTTGTGAAGGGCTTCCCTGGTGGCTCAGATAGTAAAGAATCTGCCTGAAATGCAGGAGACCCAGGTTTGATCCCTGGGTCAGGAAGATCCATTGGAGGAGGGAATGGCTACTCATTCCAGTATTTTTGCCTGAAAAATTCCACGGACAAACCATGGGGTCACAAAGAGCTGGACAAGACTGAGCAACTAACACTATATTGACTATATATATTGTGAAATGATTCACTTTGGGTTTACTTTATAGTTCTAGTCTGTTGGAAGCTTGCTAAATATTGCTAAGAAACATTGCTCATGAGACAAATATCTCTTGATTAGTAAAAGTCTTCTGGACTGAGAGAATATGAAAGTATAAATATCCAGTTGTCAGAGAATGATGCTGGGAAAGATTGAAGACAGGAGAAGTAAGGGATGACAGAGGATGAGATGATTGGATGGCATCACTGACTCAAAGAACATGAGTTGGAGCAAGTTCTGGGAGATGGTGATGTACAGGAAAGCCTGGCGTGCTGCAGTCCATGGGATTGCAAAGAGTCAGACATGAATGAGTGACTGAACAGCAACAATTTTTATAACTTGGCATGTCTTTTGCAGGAAACTCTGGCTGCCCAGGGAACTTTTATAAGAGATATTGGCTTTGGTGCACCTTGAGGGGTCTAAGTCAAGCTGGCTCAAGCACCCCTTTGTGAAAATCGCATGTCCTCACACCTGTGCTATGACTTTGCATTCAGATTAGCCCCTCGTCTGCTTTCAGCACTCCTTCCACAGAAGAGAAATCCCTTAATCTGTCATGCTGCCATGCTGTGTCTTTATCCTACAGTTCTCCAAGTAAAACTGTTGCCAAGTGTGACCTTTTGTAGTGTGTGAGTTTGATTGTTTGGTAAAGTCTAAGAAGGTCTGGCTTATGAATAGCTCACAGTGAGCACTCAGTTAATGTTAAGCCCCTGATATATGTCAACTATTTCTCAAAAATAAAAGTTGGAAAAAATAAATGCTAAGCCCTCATGTTTATTTTCATCAGTGATTTGATTATATGCTTTCTAACAGATGTGCCTGTGCTAAATACTAACCATGCGTCTCATTCACTCATTCAAATGGAGATTGGCAGATTGACTGGGTTCTCTAGGACATATGTGGAAAGCAAAACTGCAAGCATCCTTGTATAATTATGTGTAGATGGTAATAAGTTTAGTATTTCCAATTATCTAATTTAAAATTATGCCAAGCTGTCATTAGGTTGAGTCAGTGAAGTTCACACTCCTTTTCAAATAATCAGGACATATGATAACTCTTTGTTAGAATATTAAACATAGAACATTTTCTCTATTATTTTGGTCTTCGATTTCGTCTAGATACTCATACATATTTGTCTACATATTAAAAGAGGAAGAGGGAAAGAATGTCAATTGATAAATCCTCTTTGTATGACTCTTGTCATGTCACATTCTTTCTTGAAGCGAAGATGACCCTCCTAATTTATTTTTCCCTCCAGAGTGAGATTCCTACAGTGCAACAATTAGTGTAGATAGTTTATTTTTCAATTTGATTTTTTTCAGCTGAAAACATGTTGAATTCAATGAATCTGTGTCTCTTTGCCAGGTATTAAATTTATCACCTCTTCTGGCACTTAGGAGTGATCATATACCCCATTATCAAATAAAATGTAGGTGGAATTCTGTCTTGGAGGCTTTCATTTTAAAAGAAATGTAGCTGGCACTGGGGCTTCCTCTTTCTTTATGTTGAACTTGGATATAATGCCTGGAGGTCCATCAGCTCTTTGTAAGGTAACAAACATAAAGAAGAAAGGTCAATACATGGAGTCTGAAGATACAGAAATACATGAAAATCGTGAGTCTTTGTTAGTATGATTGAGAATTTGAACCTATATAAGCAAATACTTATATGTGTGTGTTAATCGCTCAGTCGTGTCCAACTCTTTGCAATTCCACGGACTGTAGCCCGCCACACTCCTATGTCCATGGAATTCTCCCTGCAAGAATACTGGAGTGGGTTGCCATTCCCTTCTCAAGGGACACTTCCCAACCCAGGGATCAAATCCAGGTTCCTACATTGGAGGCAGATTCTGTACCATCTGAGCCACCAGGGAAGGGTTTTCTCTAAATTATTATGTGTGTGTGCTAGCTTCTCAGTCAAATACCTATACCCATTTTTTAAAATTAAATGATAAAAATTACCTGCGTTTGTGGAAGTTATTGAGATTTGTGCATTTTAAAAATTATCAGCCTAATACATTAATGCTTGATATATTTATGTAACTTTTTCTTGCATTCTTCTAGAAGTTTTTCAAGTAATTTTTAGGTTTATGTTTTTAATATTTTTTTAAGTGAAATATATTTTTCTAAGTTTCCAGAGAAAGATCATGACTCTTCTAACAAAATTTCTTATTTTGTCATTCCTTGAAGTCAGTTTTATTTTATTTTGCTACACTTAAGAATCTGCCTGCAATGCAGGAGACACAGGAGAGATGCGTTCCATCCCTGAGTTGGGAAGATCCCCTAGAGTAGGAAATGGCAGCCCACTTCAGTATTCTTGCCAGGAAAATCCCATGGACAGAGGAGACTGGTGGGCTACAGTCCATGAGGTCGCAAAGAATCAGACACGACTGAAGTGAATGAGCCCTTTATTTTGCCTTGTTTAGGTTATAAATGTGTACTCAGTATAGCCAAGTTTTTACCAGAGAGGGATAATAGAATGGGAACAAAGAAGTAGCAGTCAAATTAATTATGATTTTTTTAATAAAATCATCAATCTCCTTTAAAGTGGCAGAACTGTTCATCACATTTGACTAAAACTTTCCTATATTTAAAAAGAAAGCATAAATTGTGTGATTATTATTCATAAAATGCTGCATAGAAAGCACAAAATCTGATTATCTGCCTCAAAAATTTATAACTTAAAAGAGGAAATAGAAACTGTATAATTTTCAGAAACTATTATAAAATATGAGGAAAAATATTCCCCCAGTAAACTTTAACTTATTCATTTAAAAATTACTCTATTTTTTCTTGCTAAAGCTGAATGCATGTTTATCTTGAATATTTCTCCAGAGTCAGACATATTATAGTATATAAATTCTGTACTTTTTCTCACTCAATTCAAGGTGTAATTTCTGCCAAGTTTTTTTAAGTTTTGCTTTCTTTTTTCTTTTCTAGAACAGGAGACAGTAAAGAGCAAACTTAAAATTCCATTTTTGCTTGGAGTATTCAGAGCTCTAACTACAGTTTTTTGTTTTTTTTTTTTTGCACCAGAAATAGTGTTAGCTGCTCAGTTGTGTCCAACTCTTTGGGACCCCATGGACTATAGCTGCCAGACTCCTCCATCCATGGAATTTCCCAGGCAAGAATACTGGAGTGAGTTGCCATTTCCTCCTCCAGGGGATCTTCCTGACACAGGGATCGAACCCACATCGCTTGCCTCTCCTGCTTTGTCAGGCAGATTCTTTATCACTGTGCCACCTGGGAAGCCCAAGCACCAATGAATGACTATAAACAATTATAACGAAAAAAGACATTTTTCTTTTTTAATCAGTTCTAAATTCACAATAGTAGCTACAAAGTTTTTCCTGTTTGTTTGTTTTGTTTTTTTAAATTCTGAAATAGTAATTGTACTTTTATCAATAAATCTTGCCATAATAGTATATAGTCAACCAAGTCCATTGCTGCTCTCTCATTTCCCTCTGTATTAATATTATGCATTTATTATGGCATGTAAATAAAATGGACAAATCACTCTTCCCTAACTCAACAGAGCTTTAGGTGTTTACTAAGCACCAGACATGTACTAGGTACTGGGCAATGTCTCTACCTTTGAGAACTCTTACAAATCCAGTGATTTCTTGTAGTAGATGTTTAATTTATTTTTAAGAAACTCAGTCTTTCTATCTTTCACTAAATTTTGTCAATTAAATGAATAGAAGTTTTATTTAAGAAGTAACATAAAGTGAGTTCTACCACTAGCTTAAAATGAAGACTAGAAAGGTGAGACAATCCCTGAAGAAGCCAGTTAATTCATGAGTCACTTAATTAGAAACAGCTTCATTATTGCATTCAAATATTTAGGAAATCCCCAAAATGCCCAAATTTCCTATATTCCCATGTAAGCATATTACAAAAGATATTGGAACTTGCATTATTTAACATTTTGAATACTATCAATTTGCTAAGAATGATACAAATACTCACAAGCAAGATCATGAATTTATGTTACTTATTACATGGCAGGTGCTGTTTCAAACTCCTTATACATTTTAATTCATATAATGATCACAATAATTCTAAAATCATTAAACGCCAAGTGCTGAGTAAAGCTATTGCAGTAAACTATTTGAAAGACTGCTGATCCACATAACCACAATAGTTCTTGAAACTTAGGAGATGTTCAGTAAATATTTACTAAATAAATAAATACCAAATAAGAGCAAGGGTCATTGTAATCTGCAGATTTTTCTCTTTCTTAAAGGAATTTTGTCACTTTAATAAATATCCTAATTATGTATTTGGGAAGGTTGTTTTATCTTGACTGCTCCTCATCTATCCCAACTCCAGAAAATCATAGGCTCCTTCACTAGTCAACATTCTTCATAGTAAGGTATACAAACCCCACAGATACTGTTAACTTTCTGCCCTGCTCTTGGGTCTGTGGTTCTCTGACTAACCAATCATCTCTGGTGTGCAGGTATTGTAACCCATGTACAGCATATTCAACTCTATACATCTAAAGAGGTAATTTTCCAATTTCTATCCCAGTGTACTTTCTATATAATCTTATCACTTTCTATCTTCTCTGAATACCCTTACATTATAGCTTCTGAATGTGTACTATTTACAGATAGTAAGAATAAACAGACAGGTATCCTTATTCCATTTAGAAAATACAGAATTTATATGAATATAATACTTTTTGTTATATCTACTAAGTTACTAATGCATGAGAATCATGTCATTGTATGGAGTTGATATTTGTGTACACAGTATCTCAGTGTATTTGGAATTTGTATGTGTGTGTTTGTTCATATACTTGGGTCTCCAAATAATAATGGATGAATATCATTCTTATGTTATGTTGAATGATTTGGGTTATAAGCACTATCATCCCCAGAAGGATCTTATTATTTGTGAGACCATTCCCCAGAAATAGAGGAGAACACACACACACACACACACTTTCCCCACATTTCTCTTCCCCAGAGTCTGTTAAAAAGAAGGGCAGTGTGCTTTAAGCCACTCTAAGGTCTCTCTTGTTCCTCCAGGCTCCACTTAATTTGCCAGCTCTTCCCTTAACATTCCCCAAGTATTCCCTTGAGCCCTAGAAAGACCAAATACTTTCCTGAGGTCTGTGCCTGTTGGGAAGACCTCTGTGTGTGGAAGGGGGTTGTTTTTTTTGTTTGTTTGTTTTTTTTTCAGTAGCTTAGAAACAGACAAAAGCACAAATAGATCCATTCTGTCCCTTCTTCATGCTGAGCAGAGACACATCAGATTTGCCAGCAACTCTCTAGGCTTAGGGACAGTACCTTCCTCCTCCTGGTCTAAGTGATTTCTCTTTTCTCCATGCAAGCTGACCATTCCTGAACAAGGCTTGGAAAAGTCATAAGTTCCATCACTGATAAAATAGTGAGTTGAAAAAAAATAGACTCAGATATTTCCAAAAGGGAAATTTGGCCAGCTTTTAATTATTCATTATTATGAAGGGAAGCAGAGGATATAAGAAAATCATTTTTATATAATCATTGATTCTTTGCAGCTTTCAGCTGATTGATTTTTTAAAAACAGTTTGTCATCTTTGAGTCTATAGTTAGTAGTATAGCAACAGTGTATAGTTGGGGCATAAATTATGTACATATATACATTTCAAATCAACAAAGATTTTTTTAGTACCTATGTGTATTATGGTGTATGAAAAATGTTAGGAATTCAGGGATATTGTGTAATATAGATTATCATGTCTACCACTGAAGAACACACTGTAGATGCAAAATGCCTGATTCTCTAAAAACTGCCCTCCTGAAGATATTTCAGTTTAATGCATCAGCCCCAAACTATGCCTTGCAACGTGCAGGGTCCAGGTATATTCTGATTTGAGACAGAAAGAGAGAAAACTCTCATGTATGAGAGTACACAGATAAATATGTGTATGTGAGGAGCAGTAGTTGGAATAGAGGTATGTAAATATGTATGTTTGTTTTTATGTTAAATAAGGACAGGGGCTGGTGAGTGTGACAGTGTTTGCAGTTTTGATAACTTAACTCCTTAGAAGATAAAGAAGATTTCACTTCTCTTCGTAGTACCATAACAGGAAGAAGGTAAATTTCCCTTTCCATTGTGTTGACTGTTCACAAAATTCATCATATTGTCACATTTATTCTTAAATTGGGATCTTGAGATAAACTACAAAGATTACCATGTTCAAATGAGACCTACAGAAATTCAATCATTATTCTAAATCTCCCTAGATGGGAATAAAAATTATTTCAAAATAGAAGCCATGGTTTTGAAAAGTTATAAAGGGTGTATGGGGTCAAGGATATGACCTACAGATTTTTTCCATTGGAGTCTTCAAAATCTTCCATTGGAGATTGAGAGGTGCATAAGGGTCACTGAATCACAGATAATTATCTTGCCCTGCTACAAACTTGGGAATTGCAATGCACATAGACCTGAAGCATATTTGTTCCTAAGAGATTCTGAAAAAAGGGAGATGGACTAGAATTACATCCTTTTAAAACTGATTTGAAGGAGTAAAATTATGTTTCTCTCCTGTGGAAAATGTCTTGTCATTGAGAGTCCAAGTCTAGTATGTTGGCCTCTGCCCAACCTATACCCTTTTCTCATCTCCCTGCAATAATTTTTATGTTGATCACAAATGATTATTCTGCCACATCTCTCTACCTGTGTCCTACTCTGGAGATTTGGGGCATCCTCAGTTTGGTCAGATCCATCTCCACAGAGCTGGCATGACAACTTCAAATTTGTCTACTTCTGGGAGTGCTTTGACTGTACAAGTTTCCTCCCTTGCCCCTCATTACTAGTCTTAGGTATCTATTTCTCCCCAAACAACAGAGCAATTCCCTTCCCATCCCAGCATGACCACTGCACTAATAACCCATTACCTTTTGGGAAGACTATTTACATCCTCCTTTGGAAATCAGAGCCTCCTGATCCTCTTTGCTGGAAGGCTCAGTGAGATAAAGCTGTTCCTATTGACTGTTTTCAGAATGAAGTTAAGCCTTAAATATCGTGCTATTGTTCCTAGTTTTCTGACATTGCTCCTCATTAAATGTCCCAGTTTAACTGGAGTTATTCAGGAAGGATGATTACAAACTTCAAGGGGAATAATAACAACCAGATGAGACCAAAAAAAAAAAAATTTTTTTTTTTGAATGGTTTAGTCTAGAGAAAGAAAGACAAGGAAACATGAGGCAGGGGTAATAGATTAGTGGGTTTGGGGTGGGGGTTGAGGTTAACAGAGCTGATAGCTGTTTTCAGAGCATGAAAGCTATCCTTTGTGGTACACTGGCTGCAGGATGCTGGTTCTGTGGACTTATGACTGCCATGATTAAGATAGTTTTCATAGCCCGACTTCACTACTGTGGCACACCTCACATCAATCACTACTTTTGTGATATTTCCCCACTCCTCAATATTTCCTGTGAGGACTCCTCACAAGCTGAACTAGTGTATTTCTTCTTAGCCCTCACAGTCATTGCTGTTCCCCTTTGTGTAGTGGTGGCATCTTACGCAACCATTCTCACCACCGTTCTCAGGATCCCTTCTTCTCAGGGGCGCCAAAAGGCATTTTCCACCTGTGCCTCTCACCTAGCAGTTGTAATTCTCTTCTATTCCACGACGCTTTTCACTTATGCCCGCCCTAAGCTTATGTATGCCTATAATTCCAACAAAATGGTGTCTGTGCTCTACACTGTCATTGTCCCACTCCTCAACCCTATCATTTACTGTCTGAGAAACTGTGAAGTTAAGGCAGCCCTCAGGAAGACCATACTTTGCAAAGGCAGTGAACCCAGGGAAGATGGGACTGTGATTAATTAATGTGTAGAATCCCTTCATGCATGAATCAGGAGATGATTCCCACATAGTTCTTCCCACATTCCTGCCTTTGGTTATTTATCAACCTTTAGTACCTTAACACTGATCTCCTTTGTGAGTGTGTGTGTGTGTGTGTGCATGCATGTGTGCATCCACAAACATGACTGGAGAGATAGCTCCAAGAAATAGCCTCTCCTTCTAGGGCAGCAGAGAAGTTTTAAATACTTTCCAAAAATTATGAAAACAGATTTTTCTCTCCCACTAAAATATGAACTGAAAGGACAGATTTTTGTTTAATTTATTAACTTATCATCTGTACATTCAGCTGTGTCCAACACATAGTAGGTTCTTGATAGATATTTGTTGAAAGAATAATTGAATATATACATGTTTGAAATCAGGAGATGAAGATGGGAATTGATGAATACATTTTTCATTTACGAGCCTTCCAGTTTCTTCTTCATCCCATTCTGATTGTGTCTATTCTACTTTGTCATTTTCACCTATCTTTGGTTTCTTCCCTTATAAATGCACTCGTTTTAGTCCCTCTTTCCTTTTATAGATTTGTAGATTTCTTCCTTCTTTTCTCTGTCTTTCTCTATGTCCCTCTGTCTCTCTCCCTCCTCACTTTCTCTCACCCTCTATTTTTCCACAGAAAACATTGGCATGTGTTCATCTAAGTTACCATTTCATCTTAATTGACTCATTTATAGATTTAAAAAATGTTCAAAACCAATGAGTGGCATTGTGAAAGCCCGACTGAAAATTTCAAAATATCATTATGTTTTCAAGATTTTAAACATTAAAAGAACAGCTTTTCTGTATGCCCTTAAGCATAGATTTTATGGCCAATTACTTTTCACTTCTTCTATTACAATTGTTTTTTTCAAACTCAGTTTTGTAAAGTATGATTTCATTAATAAATTTCACCTTTTTCAAGTGTGTTGTTCAATGAATTTTAGGAAAGTATATAATTGTGAAACAACAACAGTCACCATATAGAACATTTACACCATCTTGAAAAGTTTCCTTGTGTCCTTTTAAATTAAATTTCTTATCCATACCCTAGACCGAACCACTGGCAGCTGACATGGTTTTTATCACTTTAGCTTTGCCTTTTCTAGGAATTCCTTTAAATAAAATCGTATAATAGATACTCTTCTGGGTCAGGCTATTTTCACTTATCATATTGCCTTTATGATTCTTCTATGTAATTATATATATATAATATATAATATAAATAGTATATATATGTATATCAAATATTTTATATATGTATAATTATAATGTATGTCAGTTGCACGAGCTGACAGAGAAGGCAATGGCACCCCACTCCAGTACACTTGCCTGGAAAATCCCATGGACGGAGGAGCCTGGTAGGCTACAGTCCATGGGATCGCTAAGAGTCGGACACGCCTGAGTGACTTCACTTTCGCTTTTCCCCTTCATGCATTGGAGAAGGAAATGGCAACCCACTCCAATATTCTTGCCTGGAAAATCCCAGGGACGGCGGAGCCAGGTGGGCTGCCATCTATGGGGTTGTACAGAATCGTACACGACTGAAGTGACTTAGCAGCAGCAGCAGCAGCAGTAGGAACTGATTATCATAGTTATATATTATAGTTATTTAATAATTATAATTATATATTTTATATATATAAGTTTTATGGAATTGCTGAGTGCTATTTCATTGTATGGATATAACACAATTTGCTATATGGACATTCAATAAGCTGATGGACATTCAGTCTATTTCTAGTTTAGGGATTTTATTAATAAATCTTCTATGAATGTTAAAGATTAAAATAAGGGTTTTTTTTTAAATTAATATAAAACTTTAATTTCTCTTCAGGATATGAGGGTTGTTTGGCATTGTTGGGCTTCCCAGGTGGTGGTAGTGGTAAAGAAAATGCCTGCCATTACAGAATATGTGAGAGATGCAGATTCGATCCCTAGGTCGGGAAGATCCCCTGGAAGAGGAAATTGCAACCCACTCCAGTATTCTTGCCTGGAGAATCCCATGAACAAAAGAGCTTGGCAAGCTACAGTCCATAGGGTCACACAGAGTAGGACACAATTGAAGTAACTTGTCATGCACATATACACGGCATTGTTACTGAGTAGTATGATATTTTTGCTTAAATCTGTGAAAAAGTTGTCAAATTTTCCAAAGTAGCTGAACTGTTTTACATTCCTATAAGCAACTTATGAGACTTTCTGTTGATTTATGACCTTGTCAATTGTTAGCAACATTAAACTTCTATGTGGTGATTTTTAGTATCTCATTGGTTTTATCTTGCATTGCCCTAATGTTGAGCATTTTTTTCTTTTACTTTCTGGAAATTTATAAAACTTCTTTGTGGGAGTGTGTATTACTGTTCCTGTTTGTGAAACCAATTGTCTTGCTATTCACACTGTTTGTACTGTTCACTGAACCAGGGTAGGCAAGGCACAAGCTAAGAAGCTGGAAAGAGACTTAAGGGGCCATAGGAACTGCAGACATGTTCATTCTCTCCTGGCTGGCACAGCAGCCATAACACAATCTCTCTCCTGGCTGATGCAGGAACTGTAGCAGCAGCCACAACATAACCATAACAGAGCCTTAACATAACCTCAACTGGACATGGAACAACAGACTGGTTCCAAATAGGAAAAGGAGTACGTCAAGGCTGTATATTGTCACCCTGCTTATTTAACTTATATGCAGAATACATCATGAGAAATGCTGGGCTGGAAGAAACACAAGCTGGAGTCAAGATTGCCAGGAGAAATATCAATAACCTCAGATATGCAGATGACACCACCCTTATGGCAGAAAGTGAAGAAGAACT